>OY751431.1:24779117-34779117 GCA_963565745.1 Phengaris arion
CTACATTGTGTGGGGTATCATTGAATAGGTCTTTTAAAAGAAGGCAAAGTTTCATACATGACATTTTTTACAAAGTTAACCATTTTCGAGTAATCGGCCTCAAAGTGGTTTACAAGTTGGTCCCCCTCCAGGCACTTCTAATATCTAAATAATCTTCTCTATAAGATATAGAAACTTGTTAGTTTCCAAGCTGATAGATCATGCTAAAAACTCTTTAGAAACATTATTTTGGGCGAAATATCAACGCGCACTAAAGTTTTCTTTCAATTACTTTTTATACTTTGAGTAATTCAAAGAAAACCTATTGCGCGTTGATAGTTTAACCCTCCTTAGACATGTCCCGATATGCTCTTGGTTAGGTTATTTTAATATAAGATTGTTATTTTTGGAAAGGAGATTTTATAGCCTATAGGTAATGGTAATGGGTTTTCAACAACGCTCTACGGATCTCCAGAACATCTAAACGTTTTATAGTCCATCGGTAATGGGCGGGGATTGCGAATCGATGAAGGAATCGTTACGTGTAATTGAAATCGCTGAGTTACATTTGTTTTGTTACTGGATCTCATATACAGCGTGCTAAATTTTGTTTTGTGACTCATCCGTATACAGCGTGTATTCAATTTGTAACTAGTCCATATACAGCGTGTATTCGATTTGTAACTCGTCCGTATACAGAGTGTTTACATTTTAGTAACTCATCCGTACACAGCGTTTTTACGTTTTATAAGTAACGTGTCATTATACAACATTGTTTCATTCGTTTTATAACTCGTCTGTATACAGAGTGTTTATATTAGTTTTGTCAATAATCCGTTTACAGCGTGTATACTTTTATTGTATGGTATAGGGGAGGTAAATGTGTTAAGGTCCCAAGAGAACTGTCGCAAAATTGTGAAAAGCTAGATTTTTTTCGAATGTACTCGTACTAGGTATATGTTAATTCTGCTAGAGTAACAGTTTGCACTTTTTATATCATTATCCAATAACAATTATAATAATTCAAATACAATATACATTAAAATCCAATAATACAACTTTATATCAACATTTAAACAACATTTAAACAGTAATAAGGTGAGGTATTCAGTCGGTGAATTAAAAACATTTTAGTATTTAAGAATAAAAATAATACGTCCAGAGAACAAAGTAAAAAAGTACAAACCGGAACTCTTCTCAACATTTTTAAATGCTTCTACATCGAGGGCTACGCTGTGGCGCTACGCCGCGTAGCAGCTGTGTAATTATATATTTTTTACTTCATACCACTGAACAAAAAATATAAAACAAAGACCTACAAAACTATTCTTCAGTTTGTCTGTAGGATCAATGTTACAAAACTTAATATTATAAACGAGAGTATAAAAACAAAATTAATAGGATAGAACATTAATAATAATAATAATACAAAATGAAATATTGTAATAACAAAGAAAGCGAAATAAAATTAGAGTAGTGATTAGATTAATGGATTCAGGTGGTGGGGGGTGTGCAATAGGGTAATAAAGTAATAAGGTGTTTGTACATGTTTTTTGAAGGCTTTTGTTTGGGTCTCGTGTCGAATATCGTTGGGCAAGCTACTTAATAGATATGGTATTCTCTAATTTAAAGTTCAGTCCCGAAAGTAGTTAAAAACTCTGGGTACCTTATATATGCTTTCCGATACCGACCGAGTACTATAGTTGTGTTTCAGTAATTCTAGATTACGGATATTATTATGGTTGTGGTAGTTAATTGCCAAAAGGTATTTGTATTTTAAAGTAACTGGGGGAGTTTTACAAATTTTAAATAATATACAATAGTCGCTTTTACAACTAGATTTGGGTTTTTACTGACTATGAGTGATAAAAATCTTTTTGGGAAAAAAAGGAGATTCAAGTCTTACAATAATAAACTGTTTACCCCGTCGAAAACCGGTGCGACGGAGACATGAGGCGAGGGACAAAGGCGTGAGGTGAGGGGCGAGGAAACGAAGGGGCGAAAAATGCGTTCGCTGCTTTTCATTAAGTTTGAAAAGCGGAAGTTATTTTTGTTAAACTTATCTTGTAATATATAACGACCGGCTATTTCTTATACTTAGTTGTAAAAAGAAGCGCAATCGTTATATTTTTTGTTGTAGGTTTTCGGATATAGAATTCCTTTTATAAGCCGAAATGAATTATTTGTTTAAAGCGGTTTAGTTTAATAACTTTGTCGTTATGTCGGGTCGTGAGTCTCGATCGAGAAGCCTCGATAAATGTCGTAGGCGCCGTAATAAAAGACGTGATTCCCGTGATGCTCGTAGGGCTAGTTTTAAACAACGAGACCGTTTTGCTGACTTGTCTCGACGTCGTTATTTGTCTCCTTTCTCGTGCGACGGCTCCTGTGCCTCCCGTGAGGACTCTCAACGCGACCCATTTGCGATGATTATTAAAAGGCTAGATGCACTAGAGGAGCGGATGTCTGTAGGGAAACCATCAACGTCTAATTCCGCGCGAAGCTTTACACCTCCGTTGGCCGTAGCGGCGCCGGCGCGGTCGTGGCATCTAACACCAGTACGGAGAATAGTTCTGTAGCTGGACTGGCTAAAGGTAATACTAGTATGGACACCGCGGATAGGATTGTTGATGCACTTTCTTCGTTAGTTCAAGGGAGATTTAAGCACAAATGTGCACGATTTCGACCAGTGGTGTGCTGAAGTAGATCGCGGCCGTGAATTGAATCGTTGTTACGATAGGGAATGTTTAGGACGTAGAGGCGGTTGTCTACGTGGGGACGCTAGAGCTTGGCTTAATGAATGGGTTACTGATGACCGCACGTGGAAAATTTTTAAGACAGACTTTCATTCATTATGTCCACGCAAACTTAACGTTGCGTCTATATTATATGACGTTATGACTACCGGTTCGAATAAATTCACCACCTATGCAGAATATGCGCGGAAGTCTCTTTTGCGGCTAAATATTGTTAGGGGGCTTACGAATGAGCTCAAAGTAGCTATTGTTGTTCGTGGTGTTGCCGATCCCCAAGTTAAGGGTGCTACTTCTAATGCAAAACTGCTGTCAAAGAATTTGGTAGAATTCTTATCAGTGTACGTTAAACCCAAACATATTACACTTGCCACTAACAATCCTGCTCGTTCGTCTGCTGGTATTCCTTCGAGACCAACCAAACGCGTCGCATTTAAATATGACCACTTGACTTGCTTTACATTTGGAACCATCGGTCACAAGCGAATTCATTGCCCTAAAAGGTCTACAGTTGAAGTCAAGGTACCAGACGTAAATTTTGAAAAGAATGCAACTACGAGTTCGCAGCTCCAGTCTATTAAAAGTAATCGGCCGGTAAAAACGTGTTCATTTTGTAAAAAGAACGGGCACCTTGTTGAATCTTGTTTTGCAAAGGAACGCATGGAATCTAAATATAAAATTATACCCAAAAACGTAAATTTTTGCTCGGAGTTGACACCAAAAGAAACAACGTAATTCCTGCCATTATTCAAAAATTACCTGTAGATATTTTAATAGATTCTGGTTCCGATATTTCACTAATTTCCGAATCCGTTTTAAAGCATTTTACTTTTAACAAATTTCCTACTTATCGTAGAATGCGTGGCATTGGAAGTCAAGATTTAGAGTCGACGTCTTACGTTACTACCATAATTGAGTTTCCGGAAGTATCTTTAGAAGTTGATTTATACTTGGTACCATCTGATTGTATGCAGGCTCCAATCTTAATCGGTACTGATATTTTAAATCGTGGCGCAATAACTTATATTCGTACGAAAGGTACTCAACGCTTAGTAAGAGTCGATACTGTAGCCGTATGTACCATAGAAGTCGATAAATTTAAAACACCTTTAATCGGTGAACAGCGCGTACAGCTGCTAACAACAATTAATGGATTTTCCGATATTTTCATAGTAGGAACAGCGACTTCTACAGTAAATACCGGTTGCATGGAAATTAGGCTTAATAGTGATGCGCTAATATACTATCGACCATATAAACTATCGGTTGATGAAAAACAACGAGTTCGTGACATAATCAAAGATCTTTTAGATAAAGGAATAATACACGAATCACAATCAGAATAAGCTAGTCCTATCATCCTCGTTAAGAAAAAGAACGGCGATGATAGAATGTGCGTAGACTATAGAGCTTTAAACTATTAAAGAACGATTCCCACTACCATTAATCGATGACCATATTGACCGATTAGGCCGTTTTAAGTATTTTACGAGTCTCGATATGGCGACCGGATTTCATCAAGTGCCAATGAAGATTGATGAAAAAAAACAGCATTTGTCACACCAGAAGGGCATTACGAATACTTAAAAATGCCTTATGGGTTCAAATTACTTACCAAAGAATCATATCCAAAACGCTTAAGCACTTGATGGACGCTGGTAAAGTCTTATCATATATCGATGATGTCTTGATCATGTCCAATACGGTTCAGGAAGGATTTGAAACTTTACGAGAAGTATTAAAAACACTAAAAGTTGCAGGGTTTTCAGTGAATTGAAAGAAATGCACATTCTTAGATACAGAGCTTGAATATTTAGGCAAACTGATTGGACATGGTCAGGTTCGTACCTCGGTCGTCCGAGTCCTAGTAAAACAGACGCGTTGGTAAAATCACCTAATCCTACTAACGTTAGGGAGGTTCGTAAATTTTTGGGACTCGACGAAAATAGCCTTATTTTCACCGATACATAGCAGGTTATGCTTCTAAAACGGCTGCTCTCAGAAAATTATTGAAAAAGGGTCAACCTTTTATGTGGGGCCCAGAGCAGAACGCTGCACGCGACTATATCATTAAATGTCTTATCGAAGAGCCAGTTTTAGTAATTTTCGATTCTGCACGACCTACTGAACTCCACACTGACGCCAGTGCTGTAGGGTACGGTGAAATATTATTACAGGAACATGAGGGGCGGAAGCGAGTTGTCGGCTATTTTAGTAAATCCACCCAAGTTGCAGAGTCCCGCTACCACAGCTACGAGCTGGAAACTCTTGCAATAATTCTTTACAGCATTTTAGGCATTACTTGATAGGCATACAATTTAAAATTGTAACCGATTGCAATTCATTAAAAATAACTGAACGTAAAAAGGACCTTATACCGCGTGTCGCACGGTGGTGGGTTTACATGCAAGATTTTCAGTTCTCCTTAGAATATAGGAAGGGCTGCTTTATGCAACATGCAGACTTTTTGAGCCGACAGCCCGCTGACGTCCTTCATATTCAGAACCCGCGGAATTGGGCGAAAATTGCTCAAACAGCTGATTTGGAGAGCCAAAGCCGTATGTAAAAATTAAATGATAGTCAATTGGATGCTACTAGATTTGTTATTTAGAATGATTTGTTGTACTATAAGTTTTCGCCAACCGGCGAAGATCCGTGTTTTCTTTGTTTCGTACCGAAAGGCCATAGGCTCAGTCGGTTAAGAGTATTTCATGACGATCACGGTCATATCGGTATTGACAAGACTACTGATTTAATACTCCGTCATTTTTGGTTTCCGGGTTTGAGAGGCTTAGTAAAAAAGTACATATGTTAAGGGCACTGTGTAGTTTGTTTGGCTCATTAGAAAATGCCCCGAGCTCCCAGATTACCAATTGAGTCTTGGACTAAGCCTGATGTTCCGTTTGCCGTAGTTCATGTAGATGTTCTTGGCCCGTAGGCTGAGTCAAGCGGTTTTAAGTACATTCTCATAGTTATTAACTCCTTTTCGAAGTACTGTTAAAGCGAGTGTTCTCTAACGCAATTTCGTTATTTGGCACACCGTGCACGATACGGGTACACGATACGCACGATACGAACGAACGATATGCTGTACCCCGACCAGAGGCAACATATATTTTTTATGCTCCGACATTGTAGCATTCAATCTATCTTGAATTCTTTTTAGCAATGAGTGGTGACGGCAGTGTCTTTTTTTGATGTTTGAGGTCCGCAACTCCATCAGCACAATTGACATTTTATTTGCTGCTTAAACTGCCGGTTAAGACTCTATCGCTGCATGGCACGTCGGTGTTTTTGTCATTTTCGGCAGCCACTTTACTAATAAATGTAACTTTGACCATTTTGCTCATCTACATTTCTCATGTGTTTTAGGTGACGAGGATGAGGATAACTCAACAAAAATTGACAATGGCCAGGAGCTAAGGACGGGTGAAGATCAGGCTGATGAGGACGTTTAGCCATCAGAAACGTCTTACAATAATAACCTGGTCACCCCGTCGAAAACCGGTTCGACGGAGGCATGATGCGAGGGACAAAGGCGTGAGGCGAGGGCGAAGAAACGAGCAGGCGCCACTTCGCTCCAGCGCTTAGATCGGGACGGACGGGCTCTCTGTTAACTCGGCTCATTGTTAACGATTGCTAATAAATTAATTTTGGATTCGTATCTTTTCTTTAAAATTAAATCACAAGTAGTATTTATTAGAAAATTCTATTTAGATAACTTTTAAATGGCAGACCATAACTATCAAGGGCATAACCTAGAATTGAGACCACTAATAAAAGTACAAACACCTTAATATGCTTCTCGGTACTTTTAGACTTCTATGAGAAAATTTTCCTAGGAGAGTTCTTAATTTGTTTGCGATGTAGTCTATAAGACATGACCAAAAAAAATGTTCGTCTACTTTGACACCAAGGTAAGTTATACAATCAACTTGTTCAATAGGCTTACATTGACAATTAGTAAGATTATTTTTAAAGCACGCAAAACAATGGCTATACATAGGGGGCAAATTTGAAGGGCATAAGTGAGGAGAATGTATGACAAGTAATTTTGTTTTTTCTGAATTTAGAAGTAAGCCGTTGTCGTGAGACCATATGACCACAGTATCAATGTCTTGTTGTACTAAGCGACATGTTTCTGCCAGATCGGTACCAGCGCGTAGAGTACATAAATCGTCCGCGTACATGTATGATGATGTAATGTTACTTGTTGTTTATTTATTTTTTTGAATTTTATTAAAAAACATTTAATATTTAGTGATCATATTATATGACCATGTTAATATTATTTAAGTCAGCAGTGTAGTTAGCGGGTATTAACGTTAAATGACTTTTCTAATTTGTAAATGTTTATTACCTTGTTAAAAAAGGTAAAATATTTTATATAGTTTTTAAAGACTTTAGTATGTAAAAGATTATAGGGTAAACAGTGCGAATGTTTGTTTCTAATAAATTATTTAGAGCAACAAAAATATCACGTAGGCGCAGAACTTTTCAGAACGTTATAAATGTTGCGAGATGTTTTGTAACAATTACAAAACATTTCAAACATTTGTTGCGTTATGTTTTGTGTGTAACATATTGTTTTGTTTGCTGCCATAGATGTTACATATCTGGAGATGTCGCTATCATTCACAGACTACTAAGGGGATACTACGTATCTTTCATTTACGAAATGTGTCTATAGGCTTCAATAGCGTTTATATAGCGTATGTTTTGTGTCAGGGATTGCCACTCATGTTCTCTTATCTTGATGTTTATACATTTAGATGAAGAGCTACTAGGAAATTTAGAGCATATACTTCTCTAATCGTACCGTAACTTGAGACTTCAGGACTGGCTGGTCAGAAGCAGGGCTACGTCAACATACAATTTTTTTGTCCCAAACAAAATGTTCAATCTATTGTTCTCTATATATATGTTACCGGCCAAACCCGATCTCAGGACAAACTAGTTTTGCCTAGGCTAAACTAGTTCTTCATATACGCGATAGGATTATCCAGTAAAGCCTAGTCCAAACTAAGTTGTCCTAAGCACGATAGGATAAACCAGTTTAGGCTAGTCCAAACTAGTTGATCCTGATATAAATACGCACACTCTAGGATAAACTGGTATGGCCTAGTCTAAACATTATAGTATGTCAAGAAAGTCAAAATAAATAGATAAACTGAATAAAATACTCCGTAATTGGAAAAAGAATCATTTTTATTAAAACCATAATGATTCGTCGTGAAAAGTTATGGATAATTGGTAATGCAAACAATCATACTATAACAAATAATAAGTGTTTTTTTAATAGAAGCAATAATCATATCTCAATTATTAAAATTGTTATTTATTTTTACATAGTTTGCTTTGGTGGCACTTAGAATCGCAAAGTAGCATTGCCTTCTTGCACTGGCATCTGTTTGTGGAACTGTTTTTGTTGCAGTTGCATCTCACAAAACCTTGGCCTGATCCAACTGAATGTTTCGTAGCTGCAGTCCTTAACGATATTTCAGAGCCTTGGTTTACGTCTGCTACCTCTAAAAAAGTTTGATTGCAAATGCCGAATACTGCTATGAAAAAAAAAATAGCTACATGAGAATATAATTAATGCTCCAGAAATAATAATAAATAAATAATAGAATAAGTCATTAAGTAAGAAAAAATAAGACCCGCAATATAGTTTCTGAAGTACACCATGCTTGGTGCCAACTTTGTAAAAACCTTCGTCATTTTTCTGAAGAATAACTCCAATGATGTTTCTGAGATCACCTTTGCCTTTGTCAACATCTGGAATCGGTATAGTCACATTATCTCCAATGGCAGGTGGCAGGCAGGTGGATGAGACTTGTCAGAAGTAGCTTTCATTTTCTTAGCCTGTTTCACAAGATTTTCTGCTACAGTTGTTCTAGCTTTATGAATGTCATTTTCAAATGAAGAAACTTTTTCTTAGTTACTAACTTCGGCAGCGTTATCATCACGTCAACGGTCTTCTGTCAGGTTAACATTGCGACATCTTCTATTACCTTCCTTAAATCATCTTCATTTTGAATATCATTTATGATTTCTTGCGGCATAGACGAAGTCGAAAGTCCTACTCCGGTTTCTATTCCAAATAATGCCTTGTATGGCGATTGTTTTATCCCTGAATGGTAGGCGCGGTTTTTCATGAATTGAAAATCATATCATATCATCATATCTCAAGCCTTCTGACCATTTCGTTGAAACGTTGTCCTTCATCCAAGAGTCTATCATGTTCTCAATATCTTGATTGGCACGTTCAACAGAGCCCTGGCTTTGACTGTGCCTGGGTTTTCCGTGCACAATTATAAGTTCTGGCCACAAACTGGTAAGCTCACATATAACATTATTTACAAACTCCCTACCGTTGTCAGATTGAAGAATGCACGGCGCTCCTATAGTTAGAAATATATCATTCAAATGGTAAGCCACCTATGTCGCTCTCTTAGATTGTAGAGCGCGTAGCAGAACAAATTTTGTTAGATGGTCTTGGTAATAAATTTAAAATTTCCATCTGGTTGTGTCTGAAAATCGATCAGATATACTTGGCACCTATTCATTTCCGAATGAAGAATGGGCTTAGAGACTAATCCTCCTTTCTTCTTTGTTTTCTTTTGATGACAGACAATACACATAGAAAAAAAAACAAGCTTATCGTTTCTTTTGTGATATTGGCATATTTTTTTGATGTTTCGGCTAACATCCTGTCACGACCACCGTGGCCGACAGCCACATGAGCTGCGTCAATCACATCATTAAGTTCATCGGATGGAAGATAGTATTGTATATTACCTTCACTCCGTGCTATTAGTTTTTTCACGTCCCCGATTTCTAACACAGCAAATCGTTTCAATCTCCTTTGTTGTAATGGTGTCTTTTTTTTTCAGATTTTTCTGCATCTTCAACTTGTTCAACGAGTTCCAAATATTGCTCTGATGATAACACATTATAATGAGAAGACTTTTTACTTTCACTTCGTAAAATTTATGTCAAAAACTTTTCCCTCCATTGTTTTTGATCTGCTTGTCGACCTGACGTAGGTTCATCCAAATTAAAAAAGAAGAAAACTTTACTGTTGCATAATTTATCAGTAGGTATTATAAAGTTGAAGTATCAATGTCATATTGACAGATGTCAAAAGCACAGCCTATATAGTTAGTTAATTTAAGTTAGCCAAAAGGCTTTATATAGTGTAGACGTATCTGTGTTAGGCATCTCTTATGTGTAATACGTATCTGTGTTAAGCATCTCTTTCATAAGTACCAATAAAGGAGAATATAAGAATTGTTGCTGTATTATTAGTAGTAGGTTTTCACCGGGTGTGCCTCGAAGGCAGACCCGGTGAACCCGGTTTGCTCCAGATTTTCGGAGTTCGATGGGCATCACCAGCTAAAAAAAAAAAAAGAGTTTGGTGTCAAAATGGGGGTTTTCGACCATGCCCGATCGATATATGCGATTCGTTTTTGCGTATTTGTACTAGTTTACGTTTTAGCTTTTGCGCCAGAAAAGCTCCAATACCCTAATTAGGGTAATGCTAATGAACTCCTCGGTTTCTAATGAGTATTGACAATGCATTCATTAAGATGCTAATGACATTTTGCTGTGTCGCAATCGTCATAACAATCCATAGTCTCCTTTTTAACAATTAAAGCTGATGTTTAAAATAAAACTTTGGTTTACTTTCAAACAAATTATTTATTTAGTCGTAATCCTTTAGTAAAATTTTTAATCTTTTATAAAACAAGATTTAAACACTATATTCAAAAACATATCATTTTTAAGTGTATCACTGCCAAATTCAGTCTGAAACTCTGTCAATGACTTGTTATGAAACTTATATAACAAGTACATTAAACAGTGCTCTCCACACACGGAAGTCCAATCATTTTGCATCCTGATAGTATTATAACGCTATTTCCTTGCATTTCTATTCAAAAACATTTTGTGCGTTCCCATAGGAAAGCGACCATATGTATCAAAATATTCACCGATGCCATGATTGTCTATGTGAATGGCTACCCAGTGAGATCCTGGCTTTGAGTCCGGGTCCAAAACACTCGCAACACCCTACTCTGGTGTTGTAACCTGCGTTCCCAGTCATAAAATCCCCAACCCCTCTTGGACCTATGGTAAATCTGCACTCACACAGCGATACACAACGCAAGCGTTATTTCATACCGGTTTTCTGTGTGGCCGTGGTATTTACCCGATCGAGCCGGTCCATTCATGCTGAAGCGTAATCCATGACCAGGAACACAGAAAAACTTTTTGTTCCTTCGGCGGGATTCGAACCCGCGACCCCCGGCTTGGGCACCAACACGCTCAATCAACTGAGCCACAGAGGTCGTCTTTACACCTTTGTTTACACACCTGTACCCTAAAGTGTATCTACCTAGGTAACACTGAAAATGTTTAGAAAATGAAAAACGGCTTAATGTAGAAAGTTGCCAATACTTTTATTGTTTTTCGAAGTAATCTCCGTTCATCTCTACACATCGTCGCATTCGATGGAACCACTGAAAAAAGCAGTGGGCCCATTCTTCCTTAGGGGTCTCTTCTATGGCTTTTTCGTACGCTTTCATCGCATCTTCAGGACTCGTAAAGCGAATACCTCGAATTTTATCTTTAGTTCTTGGGAATAAATGAAAGTCGCCGGGCGCCAGGTCAGGACTGTATGGTGGATGACTCATTATCTCGACACCTGCCATAGTCAAATATTCAACAGTCCGTTTTGCGGAGTGCGCTGAAGCATTGACGTGGTGAGGGAGGATCCTGCTTCGAGGGCGCTGCTGTCGAATTTTTTCCAAGACAACAGGCAAACAGCGATTGACATACCAGTCTGCAGTAACTGTAAATAGTAGCACGAGATGAGGCTTCATTAAGAAATGCTAATCGCAGCCTATCATAGCTTTGTTGTTGAGTAAGCTCACAACGAAAGTCATAATAAATCATTGACCGAAAATTTTTTCGTGTTACGTTCATTTTCACGTATAACAAGAGTTTTAGATTTGCTACCAATTCATAAAAACAAATGACAAATGAATGCAATATACTACATTAGGTTACCAAAGAGTTTTGAGAAAGAGAAATTGAAATTCAAAAAAAGTTTTAATTAGCAATGTTTCTAACTGGCCAGTTCTAAACATTTTCAGTGTTACCCACGTATTAGGAAGCACTACACTGGTTTTTAAAAAGTGGATCTATAAGGAATAAAGGTGAACTTTTTTTCAAAGTGTATCTACGAGGAAAGTGTACCTACGAGGAATAATTCTTAGCAGAACCTCATAAAATCTCCAGTTTTAGAAGAAAATTATTATATATATCCGCCAAGGGAACATAAAAGTTTTCTATGTTCTTGGGTCGTGGATATGTATTCAATACTAGTATTAATTGCCCGAGACTTCGCCCGTGTGAAATTAGGTTTTAAACTTTCATCACATATTTTACTCACCTAGGTACTGAATTTTAGAAAACGCTGAAATACGTAACTAATTTTTTACGACTGAAAAAGACTACACACAGACGTTTGTAATTAAACCACCATATCCTCATAATAATCTTACAAGTGTAGAAAAGAAGCAAGTTCGATGGTTAGAAAAAAATCGTGGACTACGTTGGAGTGAAGGATTCATTGAGTATCATGAATTTCAAAGGACGATTATGTCCTACTTAAGCGGTAAAAAAATACTAACAAAAGGAATGGAAAAGATTAAGTGGATTCATGAGCTATGTCAAGACTGTGAAATAATAGAATTAGGGGAAAAGGGTTGTCCTAAATTTTTAATATTGTATAAAGAATATTTTGAGAAAACAAAGAAAAAAGAAAATGACATCTCGAATTGTGTTCATCACAAAAATATATGTGCTTTAAAAAATGTACTCTGTCTGAAAACATGGTATAGTGAAAATGCTAATTTGTTTTAATAATTTTTCCAAGTAAAAAAAATTACTTTCTTAATAAAATATGTCTATTAGAATATAATTTTCTTTAATTTCCTTTTATTCTGTGATAATAAATTAAACCAAGGAGAAAAAATCGACACTGTGTATTTTAGTTTTTTTTATTTGTTCAAAAATTTTTATATTTGACTTGACAGACAGACAGACCTGACTTGACAAAATTTTTAAAACAAATTACCATTATTATAATTATAGAGAAAAGGTAATTAAACTAAAATGATATTTCAAATATACACTTATCAGAAAGTAAAATTTTTACTAAAGATTTTAAACCAATAAAAAAATCTCTAAAAAATATCGATGTCGATTTGTTCCCCTTGGTTTAATTATTATTATACAGTAGAAGGAAATGAAATAAAATGACACTTCAATATACATTTTTCTAAAAGTGAAATTTTCACTTGACAAAATTTTTAAAACAAATTACCGTTATTATAATTATAGAGAAAAGGGAATTAAACTAAAATGATATTTCAAATATACACTTATCAGAAAGTAATTTTTTTAATAAAGATTTTAAACCAATAAAAAAATCTCTAAAAAATATCGATGTCGATTTGTTCCCCTTGGTTTAATTATTATTATACAGTAGAAGGAAATGAAATAAAATGACACTTCAATATACATTTTTCTAAAAGTGAAATTTTCACTTGACAAAAATTTTAAAACAATTTTCCATTATTATAATTATAGAGAAAAAGGAATTAAACTAAAATGATATTTCAAATGTACACTTATCAGAAAGTAAAATTTTTACTAAAGATTTTAAGCAAATAAAAAAAACTCGAAAAACTATCAATGTCGATTTGTTCCATTGGTTTAATTATTATTATTATAGAGTGGAAGGAAATGAAATAAAATTATATTTCAACACACATTTATTAAGAAGTTAAATTTTTACTTGATGAAATTTTTACTTGATAAATTTTTTAAAACAAATTAGCATTATCACAATACCATGTTTTCAGACAGAGTACATTTTTTAAACGCATATCTTTTCGTGATGGACACAATTCAAAACGTTATTTTCTTTTCTTGTTTCTTTACAATAGTCGGTATAATCATTATCATTACATAGTATATTACAAAGTCTCTTTTTTGTCTATCCCTATGTATGCTTAAATCTTTACAACTACGCAACGGTTTATGATGCGGGTTTTTTTTAAATAGTATTTAAGATATATTAAGATATCGTAAAATTTATATTCAAGCGCGATAAATGTGTATCAAGCGATCGCGCATGTTGTGCCGATGTGATTGTCCCATTTTTAACCATTTGTATTGGGTAAACCTAAAAACATTTTCAATATTGTATTGTTACGGGTGAAATTAAAAATTAAAATAAAAGATTTCCCGTGACAATAATATATATTTATTAACAAAAAAATGGGGGTCGTGGGCAGAAGGCTGTACGGTCTGATCTAGCCTCTTGGTGTCAAGGTGGTGGTAAGGGTTTTAAACCACGTGGGAACTTAGCTTAGAATCCAGGTGTCTAGCGCGTGGCGGATGCGAGACAGGGCTCCAACTCCTGGAAGCTTCTCCGTCACCGCTGCGTCCGTTCGTCGAAGATAGATCGTCTAAAAAAAATAAATCCCCGTCCGATGACTATCAGCACTCTGAACTCCAGCTAGAAATAAGTCCTTTTAATTGGTGCCTCGAATGCTGTAGTTGGCGGTGTTTCGTGCCCCAAAGCAAGTTCCCTGAAATATTCACGATAACGTGTCGGTAGGAGTCCGGTCCTACAGCCTGTGTGACTTTAACCCCAAACGATTAAAATATGACTGGCTGTGTGACCATTACAAAGAAGGTAGGCAAAATAAAAAAAGATAAGATGATATTTAGGACAACCAATATGATACAAACATCCTAACATTTTAATAGTGCTAAATTGGAAAGATGAAGCTACAAATTGAGCACGTGGTATGGCTAATCAAATAATTGATAACTAATTTACCAAGATGATAGTTTACATGAAAGACTAATGCGTTTTAATACAAGCAATGATTTTCCAAATATTCACAACACAGATATACTAAATTACTCACCGTGATACACGGGATTAAGACATATAAGATACTGGAAAAACTTCAACAATAAAAATTCTTCTTCTTCTAGCAGGAGGAAAAAAAGGCCCTGTTGTCTCGCGACAGCCCTTATATACTCCTACTGACATAATGTTTTTTTTTTAACTGACAACTAGCGGTAATGCATAATCCAACTGCCACAATAAAGGGATATTGGAGATGAAGCTCTAGTTACAAAACCTTTGCCAATAGATGGCGTCGTCTAACATAATTTAGTTATTAAAGTTAGCAATAACAGCCAATAGATGACGCTAGGAGCGTCGTTATAAGTTATATTAATGCGTTAAAATGTAGCTATGCTACATATCCCCCCTGTTACCGAAAGATTTTGTCTGATCACAGGAAAAATCCTGAAACAACTACAAAAGAAGTGAACTTGTTTAAAAAAAAAAAATTGAAAAAAGAAAAAACTACGACGATGGAGGTTAAATGCTAGTCTTGTGTCTACGCGCAAACAACCGACAACCTTTCATACTACGATTCACACTATAGTCATACATCCCATACATACATCCACTTACATTATTGCATCCCGAACCAAATAATATGATCCGAGACGCCCTAACATGCGAGTATTGTTTTCCATAAAGAGGAAAACAATACAAGTCGTCGATAATAATGTACACAGCTATAACGTTATACAACAAGATAACGAACAGCGTCTGAATAAAGCGCGAAACTACTAGCCTTCCTACAATAGTTAACCAACTATTTTGATAAAATTGGTAGCTTAAGGTCTTTCAAATGCCAGGCACCAAGATCTTTGCCTTGCATAGACTGCATGTCTATCTTGTGTCTTTTGAAGGCAAAGATCTTGGTGCCTGGCAGGAACGGGCAGAACGTAAACTAACGGAGAACGTTTACCTAAAATTTTACATTTTATAAATTTAGGAGCCAACTTTTTGCTAAAATGTTTCTCCTTGTCGCTGAGAAAATAAGTTCTCTTAAAAACTACATCACCAACGTTAAATTCAGCAGGCTTTCATCTCAAATTATATTGAGCAGTGCTCTTAACATGAGCTTGCCAAATACGCATCTGAACGCTGTCAAACAAAGACGACATACACCCCAAATTTTCGGCGTAGGCGTCACGAGGCGAAAACACGAGGTCTTTTATACTGTCGGTATCTAGGTAGTGAGTACCGCAAGACACTAGTTCCCTACCATAAACTAAGAAAGATGGTGTAAAACCGGTTGCCTCATTCACCGAGTTGTTGATGGGGAATTGTATTTCGGGTATATGTACATCCCATGACCTATGGTCCTCTTCCACGTAGGTCGAAATATAAGTGATAATAGTCCTATTGTAGCGTTCGACCGTATAACGCGGTGTTAAGTAAACTTTAGGTATATTATATTTTTTTAAAAACCTATTAGTTTCGTTACTAACGAACTGAGGGCCATTATCCATTATAATAGTTTGTGGTACACCATGAACCAAGAAAACACTATGTTCTAAAATTTTAATTATAATATCGGATGTAGCACGTTTCATAGGAAAGATAAGGCAAAATTATGAAAAGCAACAAGTTACAACTAAAATTAAATTATTACGTTTTCTAGTAGTAGGTAATGGTCCCATTATGTCAACAGAGATGACTTGAAATGGTCGTGAGCAGTCTTTAGGGCGACCCATTTCACCTAAAACTCTATGATTTTGAGACTTATACTGTAGACATTTAGAACACTTAGAAATGTAAGTGACGACATCGCGATACATATTAGGCCAAAAGTAGTTAAGTGCGAGCCGTCTATAAGTTTTAAAAATTCCCATGTGACCAGCAGTGGGCTTATCATGGTTAGCACGAATAATTTCTTCGCGAAAATCTTTAGGAACTACCTCTTTCCAAGAAAATTCAGAAGTTAAGTTATGTTTATTTCTAGAAAGCCTAAACAATCTATTATCTTTAATCGTAAAATTTGGAAAAGAAGATGGCGTGTTATTGCAACCGTTAAAAATATTAAGATACCAGGTATCAGCGCCGGTATAGTTTGTCCAAGTAGAAATTGCGTTGATGTTAACCGCTCGAGACAAAGCGTCTGGTATAACGTTATCACAGCCTTTCCTATGTTTAATTTCAAAATTAAATTCGGAAAGTCTGACACACCAGCGAGCTAGCCTACCAGTGGGGTTGGACAAAGACAAGAACCATTTAAGAGCACTGTGATCAGTATAAACTTTAAACTTTTTACCGTTCTCTAAATACGCCAGTGTTCTAAAGCTACTAAAACTGCTAACGTCTCACGCTCAGTAATCCCATAAACTTTCTCCTGTTTAGTTAAGGAGCGACTCATGTACGCGACAGGGTGTTCTTTACCTTTGAACTTTTGGGTGAGCATGGCCCCAATACCATAGCTACTGGCGTCCGTATGAACCTCAAAGGGTTCATTGTAATCGGGACAGCGCAGTACTGGCGCGGAGACCAAGCTCTCCTTAAGTTTATTGAACGCCATGTCCGCCTCAGGAGTCCACTCGAAAGGAGGGGCATTGTTACGGGTGAAATTAAAAATAAAATAAGATTCTCCGTGACAATATATATATTTAAAAAAAAAGAACAAATAGGGGTCGTGGGCAGAAGGCCGTATGGTCTGGACTAGCCTCTTGGTGTCAAGGTAGTGGTAAGGGGTTTAATCCAAGTGGGAACTTAGCTGAGGATCCAGCTGTCTAGCACGTGGCGGATGCGAGCTAGGGCTACAACTCCTGGAAGCTTCTCAGTCACCGCTGCGTCCGTTCGTCGTAGATCGTCTCAGAAAAAAAATCCCCGTCCAACGACTATCAGCACTCTGAACTCCAGCTAGATATAAGTCCTTTTAATTGGTGCCTCGAATGCTGTAGTTGGCGGTGTTTCGTGCCCCAAACCAAGTTCCGTGATACACGGGATTAAGAATTAAAAGATACTGGAAAAACTTCAACAATAAAAATCCTTCTTCTTCTAGCAGGAGGAAAAAAAGGCCCTGTCATCTCGCGACAGCCCTTATATACTCCTACTGACAATGTTTTTTTTTTAACTGACAACTAGCGGTAATGCATAATCCAACCGCCACAATAAAGAAATATTGGAGATGAAGCTCTAGTTACAAAACCTTTGCCAATAGATGGCGTCGTCTAACATAATTTAGTTATTAAAGTTAGCAATAACAGCCAATAGATGACGCTAGGAGCGTCGTTATAAGTTATATTAATGCGATAAAATGTAGCTATGCTACATATCCCCCCCTGTTACCGAAGGATTTTGACTGATCACAGGAAAAATCCTGAAACAACTACAAAAGAAGTTAACTTGTTAAAAAAAATTGAAAAAAGAAAAAAAAACTACGACGATTGAGGTTAAATGCTAGTCTTGTGTCTAACGCGCAAACAACCGACAACCTTTCATACTACGATTCACACTATAGTCATACATCCCATACATACATCCACTTACATTATTGCATCCCGAACCAAATAATATGATCCGAGACGCCCTAACATGCGAGTATTGTTTTCCATAAAGAGGAAAACAACACAAGTCGAAGATAATAATGTACACAGCTATAACGTTATACGACAAGATAACGAACAGCGTCTGAATAAAGCGCGAAACTACTAGCCTTCCTACAATAGTTAACCAACTATTTTGATAAAATTGGTAGCTTAAGGTCTTTCAAATGCCAGGCACCAAGATCTTTGCCTTGCATGTCTTGCAGAACGTAAACTAACGGAGAACGTTTACCTACAATTTTACATTTTACAAATTTAGGAGCCAACTTTTTGCTAAAATGTTTCTCCTTGTCGCTGAGAAAATAAGTTCTCTTAAAAACGACATCACCAACGTTAAATTCAGCAGGCTTTCGTCTCAAATTATATTGAGCAGTGCTCTTAACATGAGCTTGCCAAAGACGCATCTGAACGCTGTCAAACAAAGATGACATACATCCCAAATTTTCGGCGTAGGCGTCACGAGGCGAAAACACGAGGTCTTTTAAACTGTCGGTATCTAGGTAGTGAGTACCGCAAGACACTAGTTCCCTACCATAAACTAAGAAAGATGGTGTAAAACCGGTTGCCTCATTTACCGAGTTGTTGATGGCGAATTGTATTTCGGGTATATGTACATCCCATGACCTATGGTCTTCTTCCACGTAAGTCGAAATACAAGTGATAATAGTCCTATTGTAGCGTTCGACCGTATTTACCTGAGGGGTATAACGCGGTGTTAAGTAAACTTTAGGTATATTATATTTTTTAAAAAACCTATTAGTTTCGTTACTAACGAACTGAGGGCCATTATCCATTATAATAGTTTGTGGTACACCATGCACCAAGAAAACACTATCTTCTAAAATTTTAATTATGATATCAGATGTAGCACGTTTCATAGGAAAGATAAGGCAAAATTTTGAAAAGCAACAAGTTACAACTAAAATAAAATTATTACGTTTTCTAGTAGTAGGTAATGGTCCCATTATGTCAACAGAGATGACTTGAAATGGTCGAGAGCATTCTTTAGGGCGACCCATTTCACCTAAAACTTTATGATTTTGAGACTTATACTGTAGACATTTAGAACACTTAGAAATGTAAGTGACGACATCGCGATACATATTAGGCCAAAAGTAGTTAAGTGCGAGCCGTCTATAAGTTTTAAAAATTCCCATGTGACCAGCAGTGGGCTCATCATGGTTAGCACGAATAATTTCTTCGCGAAAATCTTTAGGAACTACCTCTTTCCAAGAAAATTCAGAAGTTAAGTTATGTTTATTTTTAGAAAGCCTAAACAATCTATTATCTTTAATCGTAAAATTTGGAAAAGAAGATGGCGTGTTATCGCAACCGTTAAAAATATTAAGATACCAGGTATCAGCGCCGGTATAGTTTGTCCAAGTAGAAATTGCGTTGATGTTAACCGCTCGAGACAAAGCGTCTGGTATAACGTTATCACAGCCTTTCCTATGTTTAATTTCAAAATTAAATTCGGAAAGTCTGACACACCAGCGAGCTAGCCTACCAGTGGGGTTGGACAAAGACAAGAACCATTTAAGAGCACTGTGATCAGTATAAACTGTAAACTTTTTACCGTTCTCTAAATAACAACGCCAGTGTTCTAAAGCTACTAAAACTGCTAACGTCTCACGCTCAGTAATCCCATAAACTTTCTCCTGTTTAGTTAAGGAGCGACTCATGTACGCGACAGGGTGTTCTTTTCCTTCGAACTTCTGGGTGAGCATGGCCCCAATACCATAGCTACTGGCGTCCGTATGAACCTCAAAGGGTTCATTGTAATCGGGACAGCGCAGTACTGGCGCGGAGACCAAGCTCTCCTTAAGTTTATTGAACGCCAAGTCCGCCTCAGAAGTCCACTCGAAAGGAGGGGCATTCTTACGTGTAGACGTTAGTTTATTTAAGGGCCCTGCCAGAGTACTAAAATTAGGCACAAACCTTCTGTACCAAGTGGCAGTACCAAGAAAACGTTTTACACTTTTCCTACAAGTAGGTGTAGGAAAATTTATGATCGCGGCGACCTTATCAGGATCAGTACGAAGACCGTTGCCGTCGATTACATAACCTAAATATTTAAGTTGAGACCGAAAAAATTTACACTTTTCAAATTTTACAGTCAAATTAGCTTCCTTGAGGACTTGAAGAACCCTCAAAAGAGTAGCTACGTGTTCATTATAATCCTCACTAATAATAACTATATCGTCTAAATAACAAAATGTTTTATGACCAAAGTTACCAAATAAAGCATCTACTAAACGCTGCTGCGTAGCAGGTGCATTCGTCAAACCGAAAGCCATGCGTTTAAAACGAAACATTCCACGACCCGGAACATAAAAAGCAGTCTTATCGCGATCAGACTCATTAATAGCAGTCTGCCAGAAGCTGTTAGAAAGGTCAATAGTACTTAGGTAACGAGCGTCGCGTAAGCCGTCTAAAATTTCCGAAATGTACGGTAAACTATAAGCGTCTTTTTTAGTGACAGAGTTTAACTTACGACTATCTAAACAAAATCTAAATTCGCCAGTATTTTTCTTAGGCACCACTAATACAGGAGAGCTCCAAGCAGATTGGCACGGCTCGATGACGTCCATAGCCAACATTTCGTCAACCTGTTCAACTAAAATACGTTGTTTTTCAGGCGACATCCTATAATAACGTTGACGGATAGGTAACGCATCGCCTGTATCAATTTTATGAGTGATAAGAGAAGTTAAACCTAAACCTTTCTCTTCAAAAGAAATAGAACGAAATTGTTTTATTATGTCGTCGGCTACCGAGCGCTCAGACGAACTCAAATTTTCATAGCCGTTAATGGCCGGCTGGGTCACCTGATGAGAAGTGATTTGTTCGGTAGCCGTACTAGAATTAATAGAATTTAAATATTTAGGACAAAGTTTAAAAATACGCCAGAAGTCAATACCTAAAATGAGGTTAGAAGTAACCTGAGGTACTACGTATAATTTTAAAATATGAAATTGATCTTCAAAACGAATAGGTAAATTTATATAACCTATAGACTTTAAGCATTGACCGCCCGCGCCGAAAATTGAAATATTATTATCATCATTATTGATAGGATAGCCTAGCTCAATAATGTTTAAATGAGAATTATTACCTAACAAAGAAATGCAAGAACCCGAGTCTAAAAGACCGCGCATGCTAAAAGCGTCTATGTGTATATTGACATAAGGTCGAGAATCTAAATTGTTGTTTATACATCGGACCGTATTAATGGTGTAATATTTAAAAAATGTGCCTACAGTTTTAACCCATTGTTTCCGATCATCAAGGTCGGTATGGTTAGGTATAACACGATCCGATAAAACTAGTTTTTTGAACGATATTTACTAAGACAACGAGTACAATCGGGCCGGCGCACGCCAGGATTGCCACAGCCAAAACAAAAAATTTTCGACTTATCAGCTGTGCACTCATAATAGCTGTGCGAGTTAACCTTACAACGTAAACAAAATTTAGGGATATTCGAATGCAAACTATTAACATGATTATGTGAATGTTTAAAAGCAAAACTATTATTATTATTAGGTGGGTTATTAGAAAAATTATTATTCCGAAATGGTCTACTAAAAGTTTTATTAATAGTTTGTTTGTTCTCAGTTTTATTACTATTACAAGTATAAGCTAGGTCCGGTGCTAAGGTATCCGACGTTATCCTAGGCGGTTCATGATATAAAGTTAGTCGAGATTGTACATCCTCATAATTCTTACAAAGAGACTTTAGTTGTTCAATAGAGTTGACCGTAGGAGAAGAAGCCAAAATGTTTGCATAGCAAGGTTTAATGTTGTGTAATAAGATTTCCAACTTCTCACTCTCTGGGACAGGTTTAACAAGACGGTTGAACATTCCTTCCATTATAGCAATATAAATTGTAATGGTTTCTTTTTCGCCCTGAGTTCTACTACGGATTTCCGACATAAACCGATAATCAAAACTCGGTTTGTCAAAGTCACTATACAAAAGATTTAAAAGTTCTGACCAACTGTTAACATTTTGATAAACACTTCTATACCAATGTAAGGCATCACCAGTAAAAAGATCAAAAGCGTGAGAGAGAATCTTTGAATCGCTAACGTTATGCTGTGTACAGTACTCATTCACTCTAGAAATAAACGCGCGGACACAAGACTTGCCATCAAATTTAAATTTTTGTAAATCAGCTAGATTATTTTTTTCACATTGAACTGTAATATTTAAAGGAGGCATAGGTGGTGCTACAGCAGGAGCTGGCATCACGGAACAACTACTAGACCCCTTTAATTGATGCAATAAACCCAAATAATTTTGAAATTTTTGTAAGTAACTATTATATTGTACAGCAAACGGTTCTATATTATTAGTAGAAATTCTATTAATCCTATACTCAATGTGGTTTAAATTATTCTCAGCTCTAAGCAATGAGTTACCATCGGAGTGAGAATCTAATTGTAATTTTATTTTTGTTAGGGTTTCCTCAATCCCCAACAAATCATCTTTTATAGAAAGACAAGAGTCTAAAATATCTTCAGACGGGTAAAGCTCAGCTAATTTAACTATTTGCTTTCTTAGCTCCACAACGGTGGAAGCTGGTGTTTCATTTCTAACCAAAACTTCATACTCCAATTCTGATTTTTGAAGAGAAAAAAATTTAATTTTCTCCGGCATAATGAGAAGTTAAGTTGTCAGAAGTAAAATTTATTAAGAAGTTAAGTAACTAAGTAAACTCTAAAGTTTAAAAAGAAATTAAGTTTTTCCAAAATAAATCAATTAATGAATTTATCAGAAGTTAAATTCAATTTTAAAAGTTAAATTACCAAGTAAATTCAAGAAAAATATTCACAAGCCTAACGGTGAGTATATCTGTGTTGAGAAAATACAAAAATAATCAGATGTATTCTCTAAAAAATACACAAAAAAATATAAATTGTAATCAGTGCTATATAAGATAACTAACTACAACAAGTTCTACAGACTATATGGTACAGACCATATACAATAAGATGAAAAAATAAATAGTATAAAGTTTATTAACAATCTTAAACTTTACACAACAACAATAAAGTTACTAGTTTCTACACTAAGTATAATACGGCACAAAACAAACACCAATACTGGACACACAGACCCAGGAAGAGACACCAGATGCCAGACCAGACAAAACCACGTTTATGGGCGCCAATTGTTACGGGTGAAATTAAAAATAAAATAAGATTCTCCGTGACAATATATATATTTAAAAAAAAAGAACAAATAGGGGTCGTGGGCAGAAGGCCGTATGGTCTGGACTAGCCTCTTGGTGTCAAGGTAGTGGTAAGGGGTTTAATCCAAGTGGGAACTTAGCTGAGGATCCAGCTGTCTAGCACGTGGCGGATGCGAGCTAGGGCTACAACTCCTGGAAGCTTCTCAGTCACCGCTGCGTCCGTTCGTCGTAGATCGTCTCAGAAAAAAAAATCCCCGTCCAACGACTATCAGCACTCTGAACTCCAGCTAGATATAAGTCCTTTTAATTGGTGCCTCGAATGCTGTAGTTGGCGGTGTTTCGTGCCCCAAACCAAGTTCCGTGATACACGGGATTAAGAATTAAAAGATACTGGAAAAACTTCAACAATAAAAATCCTTCTTCTTCTAGCAGGAGGAAAAAAAGGCCCTGTCATCTCGCGACAGCCCTTATATACTCCTACTGACAATGTTTTTTTTTTAACTGACAACTAGCGGTAATGCATAATCCAACCGCCACAATAAAGAAATATTGGAGATGAAGCTCTAGTAACAAAACCTTTGCCAATAGATGGCGTCGTCTAACATAATTTAGTTATTAAAGTTAGCAATAACAGCCAATAGATGACGCTAGGAGCGTCGTTATAAGTTATATTAATGCGATAAAATGTAGCTATGCTACACACATCTTACGTGTAGACGTTAGTTTATTTAAGGGCCCTGCCCTCTGGCAGGGCCCTTAAATAATAGTACTCTTACTAAAATTAGGCACAAACCTTCTGTACCAAGTGGCAGTACCAAGAAAACGTTTTACACTTTTCCTACAAGTAGGTGTAGGAAAATTTATGATCGCGGCGACCTTATCAGGATCAGTACGAAAACCGTTGCCGTCGATTACATAACCTAAATATTTAAGTTGAGGCCGAAAAAATTTACACTTTTCAAATTTTACAGTTAAATTAGCTTCCTTGAGGACTTGAAGAACCCTCAAAAGAGTAGCTACGTGTTCATTATAATCCTCACTAATAATAACTATATCGTCTAAATAACAAAATGTTTTGTGACCAAAGTTACCAAATAAGGCATCTACTAAACGCTGCTGCGTAGAAGGTGCATTCGTCGAACCGAAAGCCATGCGTTTAAAACGAAACATTCCACGACCCGGAACATAAAAAGCAGTCTTATCGCGATCAGACTCATTAATAGCAGTCTGCCAGAAGCTGTTAGAAAAGTCAATAGTACTTAGGTAACGAGCGTCGCGTAAGCTGTCTAAAATTTCCGAAATGTACGGTAAACTATAAGCGTCTTTTTTAGTGACAGAGTTTGACTTACGACTATCTAAACAAAATCTAAATTCGCCAGTATTTTTCTTAGGCACAACTAATACAGGAGAGCTCCAAGCAGATTGGCACGGCTCGATGACGTCCATAGCCAACTTTCGTCAACCTGTTCAACTAAAATACGTTGTTTTTCAGGCGACATCCTATAATAACGTTGACGGATAGGTAACGAATCACCTGTATCAATTTTATGAGTGATAAGAGAAGTTAAACCTAAACCTTTCTCTTCAAAAGAAATAGAACGAAATTGTTTTATTATGTCGTCGGCTACCGAGCGCTCAGACGAACTCAAATTTTCATAGCCGTTAATGGCCGGCTGGGTCACCTGATGAGAAGTGATTTGTTCGGTAGCCGTACTAGAATTAATAGAATTTAAATATTTAGGACAAAGTTTAAAAATACGCCAGAAGTCAATACCTAAAATGAGGTTAGAAGTAACCTGAGGTACTACGTATAATTTTAAAATATGAAATTGATCTTCAAAACGAATAGGTAAATTTATATAACCTATAGACTTTAAGCATTGACCGCCCGCGCCGAAAATTGAAATATTATTATCATCATTATTGATAGGATAGCCTAGCTCAATAATGTTTACATGAGAATTATTACCTAACAAAGAAATGCAAGAACCCGAGTCTAAAAGACCACGCATGCTAAAAGCGTCTATGTGTATATTGACATAAGGTCGAGAATCTAAATTGTTGATAATACATCGGACCGTATTAATGGTGTAATATTTAAAAAATGTGCCTACAGTTTTAACCCATTGTTTCCGATCATCAAGGTCGGTATGATTAGGTATAACACGATCCGATAAAACTAGTTTTTTGAACGATATTTACTAAGACAACGAGTACAATCGGGTCGGCGCACGCCAGGATTGCCACAGCCAAAACAAAAAATTTTCGACTTATCAGCTATGCACTCATAATAGCTGTGCGAGTTAACCTTACAACGGAAACAAAATTTAGGGATATTCGAATGCAAACTAGTAACATGATTATGTGAATGTTTAAAAGCATAACTATTATTATTATTATTAGGTGGGTTATTAGAAAAATTATTATTCCGAAATGGTCTACTAAAAGATTTATTAAAAGTTTGTTTGTTCTCAGTTTTATTACTATTACAAGTATAAACTAGGTCCGGTGCTAAGGTATCCGACGTTATCCTAGGCGGTTCATGATATAAAGTTAGTCGAGATTGTACATCCTCATAGTTCTTACAAAGAGACTTTAGTTGTTCAATAGAGTTGACCGTAGGAGAAGAAGCCAAAATGTTTGCATAGCAAGGTTTAATGTTGTGTAATAAGATTTCCAACTTCTCACTCTCTGGGACAGGTTTAACAAGACGGTTGAACATTCCTTCCATTATAGCAATATAAATTGTAATGGTTTCTTTTTCGCCCTGAGTTCTACTACGGATTTCCGACATAAACCGATAATCAAAACTCGGTTTGTCAAAGTCACTATACAAAAGATTTAAAAGTTCTGACCAACTGTTAACATTTTGATAAACACTTCTATACCAATGTAAGGCATCACCAGTAAAAAGATCAAAAGCGTGAGAGAGAATCTTTGAATCGCTAACGTTATGCTGTGCACAGTACTCATTCACTCTAGAAATAAACGCGCGGACACAAGACTTGCCATCAAATTTAAATTTTTGTAAATCAGCTAGATTATTTTTTTCACATTGAACTGTAATATTTAAAGGAGGCATAGGTGGTGCTACAGCAGGATCTGGCATCACGGAACAACTACTAGACCCCTTAAGTTGATGTAATAAACCCAAATAATTTTGAAATTTTTGTAAGCAACTATTATATTGTACGGCAAACGGTTCTATATTATTAGTAGAAATTCTATTAATCCTATACTCAATGTGGTTTAAATTATTCTCAGCTCAAAGCAATGAGTTACCATCGGAGTGAGAATCTAATTGTAATTTTATTTTTGTTAGGGTTTCCTCAATCCCCGACAAATCATCTTTTATAGAAAGACAAGAGTCTAAAATATCCTCAGACAGGTAAAGCTCAGCTAATTTAACTATTTGTTTTCTTAACTCCACAACGGTGGAAGCTGGTGTTTCATTTCTAACCAAAACTTCATACTCCAATTCCGATTTTTGAAGAGAAAAAAATTTAATTTTCTCCGGCATAATGAAAAGTTGGGTTAAGTTGTCAGAAGTAAAATTTATTAAGAAGTTAAGTAACTAAGTAAATTCAAAAGTTTAAAAAGAAATTAAGTTTTTCCAAACTAGTTCAATGAATTTATCAGAAGTTAAATTCAATTTTAAAAGTCAAGTTTACAAGTAAATTAACCTAACCTAACCTAACCTAACAGTGAGTATATCTGAAATACAAAAATAATCAGATGTATTCTCTAAAAATACACAAAAAAATATAATTTGTAATCAGTTCTATATAAGATATCTAACTACAAGACAAGTTCTACAGACTATATGGTACAGACCATATACAGTAAAATGAAAAAACAAACAGTATAAAGTTTATTAACAATTTTAAACTTTACACAACAACGATAAGGTTACTAGTTACTACACTAAGTATATCCAACGCTCATAGTAAGTTAAGAGTAAAATAAAGTTAAGTAAAAGTTAAAGTGATAAGTCAAGAGCAAAATAATTTAGAATAAGAATTAAAGGTTATATGTAAATATTTATGTTGAAGTAAAAAGTTTAATTAAAATAAAGTAAAACAAAGATAAGGCCAAAAAGATCACTTAAGCATCATTGAAGATGATGCTGATGTGTGTACATGTAGTGTGGGTATGTGGGTATGTGTAAAATAAATAATATGTATGATAAAATAGATAATATACAATATAAAATGAATATAAATATCCTGCCAAAAAGACAGGACGAAAAAATAGAATAATAATAAATATATTTAATAATAAAGAATTTTAATAGTTTTTATAAATTTAATATTATGTCCACTGTAAAAAAAACACAGG
The DNA here is from genome assembly GCA_963565745.1 of Phengaris arion. NCBI lineage: Eukaryota > Metazoa > Arthropoda > Insecta > Lepidoptera > Lycaenidae > Phengaris > Phengaris arion. The sequence continues at coordinate 24,806,917 of OY751431.1, forward strand.
GTTCCTTATGTATCACGGAACCCTAAAAAAAACAGTGGGTGTGTGCTGTAACGTTACCTGCCTCTTACACGTGTCCGTTACGTAACTTGAACCAATTCTACCCCGGGCCCAGACGGGTAAAAGTACTGAGAGAGTTGGATATGAAAGACGGCACAAGACAAACACCAAATACTGGACACACAGACCCAGGAAGAGACACTAGATGCCAGACCAGACAAAACCACGTTTATGGGCGCCAATTGTTACGGGTGAAATTAAAAATTAAAATAAAAGATTTCCCGTGACAATAATATATATTTATTAACAAAAAAATGGGGGTCGTGGGCAGAAGGCCGTACGGTCTGATCTAGCCTCTTGGTGTCAAGGTGGTGGTAAGGGTTTTAAACCACGTGGGAACTTAGCTTAGAATCCAGGTGTCTAGCGCGTGGCGGATGCGAGACAGGGCTCCAACTCCTGGAAGCTTCTCCGTCACCGCTGCGTCCGTTCGTCGAAGATAGATCGTCTCAAAAAAAATAAATCCCCGTCCGATGACTATCAGCACTCTGAACTCCAGCTAGATATAAGTCCTTTTAATTGGTGCCTCGAATGCTGTAGTTGGCGGTGTTTTGTGCCCCAAAGCAAGTTCCCTGAAATATTCACGATAACGTGTCGGTAGGAGTCCGGTCCTACAGCCTGTGTGACTTTAACCCCAAACGATTAAAATATCACTGGCTGTGTGACCATTACAAAGAAGGTAGGCAAAATAAAAAAGATAAGATGATATTTAGGACAACCAATATGATACAAACATCCTAACATTTTAATAGTGCTAAATTGGAAAGATGAAGCTACAAATTGAGCACGTGGTATGGCTAATCAAATAATTGACAACTAATTTACCAAGATGATAGTTTACATGAAAGACTAATGCGTTTTAATACAAGCAATGATTTTCCAAATATTCACAACACAGATATACTAAATTACTCACCGTGATACACGGGATTAAGAAATATAAGATACTGGAAAAACTTCAACAATAAAAATTCTTCTTCTTCTAGCAGGAGGAAAAAAAGGCCCTGTCATCTCGCGACAGCCCTTATATACTCCTACTGACATAATGTTTTTTTTTTAACTGACAACTAGCGGTAATGAATAATCCAACTGCCACAATAAAGGGATATTGGAGATGAAGCTCTAGTTACAAAACCTTTGCCAATAGATGGCGGCGTCGTCTAACATAATTTAGTTATTAAAGTTAGCAATAAGAGCCAATAGATGACGCTAGGAGCGTCGTTATAAGCTGTATTAATGCGTTAAAATGTAGCTATGCTACAGTATCAGAAGTATATTGTTGTAAGTAGAGAGTTATTCGCCGAAGTAGATTTTCTCCAACAATACTATTTCACGCGGGCGAAGCCGTGGGAAAAAGCTAGTATAATATAATATAAAATTTTTTAACAAATAAAAAAAAACTAAAATACACAGTGTCGATTTTTTCTCCTTGGTTTAATTTATTATCACAGAATAATAGGAAATTAAAGAAAATTATATTCTAATAGACATATTTTATTAAGAAAGTAAATTTTTTTTACTTGATAAAAATATAAATAAAAATAATTAAAACAAGTTAGCATTTTCACTATATCATGTTTTCAGACAGAGTACATTTTTTAAAGCACATATATTTTTGTGATGAACACAATTCGATGTGTCATTTTCTTTTTTCTTTGTTTTCTCAAAATATTCTTTATACAATATTAAAAATTTAGGACAACCCTTTTCCCCTAATTCTATTATTTCACAGTCTTGACATAGCTCATGAATCCACTTAATCTTTTCCATTCCTTTTGTTAGTATTTTTTTACCGCTTAAGTAGGACATAATCGTTCTTTGAAATTCATGATAGTCAATTAATCCTTCACTCCAACGTAGTCCACGATTTTTTTCTAACCATCGAACTTGCTTCTTTTCTTCACTTGTAAGATAAGGATATGGTGGTTTAATTACAAGCGTCTGTGTGTAGTCTTTGGTTGCAATTGAAAATTCTTTTACGATAAATTTATTTTTGATATCCTTAAATCCTTGAAGGTCAACGATAACTGTATCGCTATTCATGATGTCTTATTTACAATATTGTTCAAAGGTTTATATTCAAATATACAGTTGTTCAGTATGAGAAAATATGCAGCTGTCTGATTCGGAATCTCTTGGTTCCTTTCGATTTCAACTCCCACGACGATATCCTTTAACATTTCATGTTTTACAACAGTCTGTAACATATATTTCTAAATTATTTAGTACTCATCACCGGCTTCTCTCAGTGACCGTGAATAAACTGTTGAAATCTTGAGAGTACAAAATGAATATATCGTGTTTAGTGGAGAATACTATTTATAACAACAAAACTTAGAGAATGTTAATTGTATTTCATCACGACTATTATCATTAGATTAATGGGAACACCAATTCCATTCCTAACTATCACTGGAAATTATTTCGGCAACAACATCCTATCCATAAAAATACATTTGTATCTATAGGGCCAGTAACCTGCACATCGAAAGTGTTTAATAAAAAAAAATGTTCATTGACTGATGTATCAATGCACAGGCCAAACCTTTAAGACTAGAAATTTGAAATTTTGCACACGTATTTCTCGTATGGCGTAGGCAACGACTAAGGAAGGATTTTTCTAAATTAAACACTCAAGGAGGTAAAAATTGTATCCCTGTATAAATCTTCTTATTTCTTGGACATATTTACATGACCCTTCATATGAATTGGGAACGAAAAAAAAATTAGTTACGTATTTCAGCGTTTTCTAAAATTCAGTACCTAGGTGAGTAAAATATTTGATGAAAGTTTAAAACCTAATTTCACACGGGCGAAGTCTCGGGCAATTAATACTAGTATTGAATACATATCCACGACCCAAGAACATAGAAAACTTTTATGTTCCCTTGGCGGATATATATAATAATTTTCTTCTAAAACTGGAGATTTTATGAGGTTCTGCTAAAGAATTATTCCTCGTAGGTACACTTTCCTCGTAGATACACTTTGAAAAAAGTTCACCTTTATTCCTTATAGATCCACTTTTTAAAAACCAGTGTAGTGCTTCCTAATACGTGGGTAACACTGAAAATGTTTAGAACTGGCCAGTTAGAAACATTGCTAATTAAAACTTTTTTTGAATTTCAATTTCTCTTTCTCAAAACTCTTTGGTAACCTAATGTAGTATATTGCATTCATTTGTCATTTGTTTTTATGAATTGGTAGCAAATCTAAAACTCTTGTTATACGTGAAAATGAACGTAACACGAGAAAATTTTCGGTCAATGATTTATTATGACTTTCGTTTTGAGCTTACTCAACAACAAAGCTATGATAGGCTGCGATTAGCATTTCTTAATGAAGCCTCATCTCGTGCTACTATTTACAGTTACTGCAGACTGGTATGTCAATCGCTGTTTGCCTGTTGTCTTGGAAAAAATTCGACAGCAGCGCCCTCGAAGCAGGATCCTCCCTCACCACGTCAATGCTTCAGCGCACTCCGCAAAACGGACTGTTGAATATTTGACTATGGCAGGTGTCGAGATAATGAGTCATCCACCATACAGTCCTGACTTGGCGCCCTGCGACTTTCATTTATTCCCAAGAACTGAAGATAAAATTCGAGGTATTCGCTTTACGAGTCCTGAAGATGCGATGAAAGCGTACGAAAATGCCATAGAAGAGACCCCTAAGGAAGAATGGGCCCACTGCTTTTTTCAGTGGTTCCATCGAATGCGACGATGTGTAGAGATGAACGGTGATTACTTCGAAAAACAATAAAAGTATTGGCAACTTTCTACATTAAGCCGTTTTTCATTTTCTAAACATTTTCAGTGTTACCTAGGTAGATACACTTTAGGGTACAGGTGTGTAAACAAAGGTGTAAAGACGACCTCTGTGGCTCAGTTGATTGAGCGTGTTGGTGCCCAAGCCGGGGGTCGCGGGTTCGAATCCCGCCGAAGGAACAAAAAGTTTTTCTGTGTTCCTGGTCATGGATTACGCTTCAGCATGAATGGACCGGGTCGATCGGGTAAATACCACGGCCACACAGAAAACCGGTATGAAATAACGCTTGTGTTGTGTATCGCTGTGTGAGTGCAGATTTACCATAGGTCCAAGAGGGGTTGGGGATTTTTATGACTGGGAACGCAGGTTACAACACCAGAGTAGGGTGTTGCGAGTGTTTTGGACCCGGACTCAAAGCCAGGATCTCACTGGGTAACCATTCACATAGACAATCATGGCATCGGTGAATATTTTGATACATATGGTCGCTTTCCTATGGGAACGCACAAAATGTTTTTGAATTTAAATGCAAGGAAATGGCGTTATAATACTATCAGGCTGCAAAATGATTGGACTTCCGTGTGTGGAGAGCATTGTTTAATGTACTTGTTATATAAGTTTCATAACAAGTCATTGACAGAGTTTCAGACTGAATTTGGCAGTGATACACTAAAAAATGATATGTTTTTGAATATAATGTTTAAATCTTGTTTTATGAAAGATTAAAAATTTTACTAAAGGATTACGACTAAATAAATAATTTGTTTGAAAGTAAACCAAAGTTTTATTTTAAACATCAGCTTTAATTGTTAAACTATGGAGTGTTATGACAATTGCGACACAGCAAAATGTCCTTAGCATCTTAATGAATGCATTGTCAATACTCATTAGAAACCGATGAGATCATTAGCATTACCCTAATTAGGGTATTGGAGCTTTTCTGGCGCAAAAGCTAAAACGTAAACTAGTGCAAATACGCAAAAACGGATCGCATATATCGATCGGGCATGGTCGAAAACCCCCATTTTGACACAAAACTTTTTTTTTTTTTTAGCTGGTGATGCCCATCGAACGCCGAAAATCTGGAGCAAATCGGGTTCCGGGTGAAAACCTACTACTATTATTATTATCACCACTCAAGCGTAATAAGGATATGTAAAAACCAAGACGTCGTAGTTCTGAACATTTATAATGTAGCGTAATTCGTAAACTTTTAATTTTAAACTGCAGTCATTATCTAAATACGTTACGCACGGCTGGCAACTAGACGCAAAATGCGTTTAAAACGACGCGACGAATGGCGAGCGAGGAGCGGCGCGGGGCGCTCCGGGCATGATTTGGGAACTCCCGCATGTACAAGTCCTGACATGTTTGTTCAATTACTTTCGACTCTGCTATATTTTTTTTTGTTTAGACCATTGGTTCCGAACCTGGGGGTAATTACCCCCGCGGGGGTAAAACAGCTATTATATAGAGGTAACACAGGTGGTACCTTAAGGAAGATGAATAAACAGAAAAAAAAATATATATGTTTCAAATAAAATAACAATAGGTACGCAGCATGACGCCCTCTCGCGTTCATACAATCGCGGTGAGAATTATGAACTCTGTACATTTTGGCAAAAAAGCAGCTTCAGAATACACTGTCATTGCTGAAAGAGCTCTGAAAATGTTGGTACCGTTTTGTGCCACTTATAGATGGGAGAGCGGCTTCTCAACTCTAGTAATATTGTAAGCAAAGGCCAGAAAACGTCTGTCTGAACGTGGAGCATGACATGAGATACACGTTGAGTGTACCTAAACCTAATATTAAAAAACTTGCTAATTTAAAACAATTTCAACCTTCACAATAAAATCTAAACGTTAGTAACAAACTATTATAGATATGCATTTTTTTATAAATAAAGATATATGTAGGTACTTGTTTTAAATAATTTTTGGGGTTGGGAGTTAACTGGGGGCAAAATCTAACAGGTCATATAGGGGTAACAGTTCTGAAAAGGTTAGGAACCACTGGTTTAGACTGTTTAGACTAGGCCGTACCAGTTTATCTTAGAGTGTGCGTATTTATATCAGGATCAACTAGTTTGACTAGCCTAAACTGGTTTATCCTAACGGGCTTAGGACAAATTAGTTTGGACTAGGCTATACTCATACTGGATAACCCTTTCGCGTATAGGAAGAACTAGTTTAGCCTAGGCAAAACTAGTTTGTCTTGAGATCGGGTTCGGACGGTAACATGTATAAAGCTCAGCGTTTGTGTCACGGATAAGATAAATGAGGTTGGATTGGCAACCGTGACACTTTTACTTGAAAACCAGCGTCGCCACCTGTCTCCCACCAATGTACTCCACTACATAAGAAATAATAATACATACGCGAATTACGCACACTAATTAACAAATCACACCTAGAACAGAGGGCTGCGATTTGGTACTCACACTACGTTGAGTCGGTAACGTTACGACACAACCACATGCTCAAAATTCACACGCACGCTAGGGCTTGCTATGGTCGATAGGAATTTTCGATAGTGAAAATGGTCAAACTTGAATCTTGAAATCATCTTAGTTTCAGTTAGATTTACGATTTATGAGCCCTAACTTTTGAATGCGGCGGGGGCAGTAGCGGGGCAAGTATGGTTGCGCGTGTACAATATGTGCATCCCCACTATTTTTGCCGAGGGCTCATCGTAAATCGTAAACCGTCCTGTAGCTATTGGTAATTGAATGAAAAAATTTAATAACGGGAGCACTAGTAATATTATACTAATTAAAAAATTGTGTTAAAGGCGAATTTAATTGGTATTGGGATAGAAAATGAAAAAAAATATCAATATGTATTACCTTTATTTGTAATCAAAAATAATTAGAAAATCAAAGAAAAAAAGAAGTCGATGGTCGATAAATATTATGTAGCAAAAAAAGACTAGCAAAATTTTACTACCGAGAACAGTAAACTCATTCTGAAGAAAAATACTTTGTCGATAAATCATCGATCACTGACTGCACTATCCAGGCGACCTAGGCGACGTGACGCGAACGAGTCGAAAGGCGCGGTAATTTGGCTCGCTTCGCAACCCATTGCGCGTCAGATGTGTGTGTACTTCACCAGCAATGTATATTTTCTGTGATTCTTGGCTTAATTGTCGTTTCTACTTAGAATTTCATAATTCGAACTAGTTTTTTGGGAAAAATATTAAAAAACTAAGGTTTTTATGCTTACCGATGAAAAGAAATTTCTCCTTGTTTCATATTTGATGTCTGACTCTTTAATTTGCACATAACAATCGCACAACACGGTGTTTTCAAAGTATTTTAGCGCTGCTCCGTACTGCGAGGCAATCAACAAGCGACTAAAAAGTATGAACGCGTGGTTCGGTTGAAGTATGATTGTCCAATCATACTTGTGGCGCGTCTGCCCCGCGCACATTGCCAATCCAACCTCATTTATCTTATCCGTGGTTTGTGTAATTGAAATCGTCCGCGCACACTTTAACAAACTTTACGGACCAATGAAACCTTACAAATTGCTGGTTGAACCCATTTTAGGAAATCTAGAGAATTAGGATACCTAAATAACCTATAAGTAGATAATATATAATAAGTATAACAAGTACTTGGCAAGGTTTCGTTTTATGGACATACTTAGTTTTTTTATATTTCTGAAAAATTTGGGTATTTAATAGGTATTAAATATATTGGCTTTTGCTGTTTATTTTTAGGCAGTTTAGGGTTAAAAACAGAACAAAATAAATGTATATTTTTCACCAGCTTGCTTGGTGGTTTCAACTAGCGGCTACTACAGGAGCCAGCGACTGCCAAGGTGAATGTTTTTTTTTAAGTTCAATAAGAAATTAAAATGCTTTAATTTATCTTGGATAACTAATGTAAATTTTGTTTATAATAATTAAAGGATAAGACGTTTTGGAAACATTTTTTGAAACTTTTTTGGAAACAACACAAACGGATTTTAATTACTTTTACATAAAACGAAATACGAGATTAAGGAACGGTTATCTGTGATTCTTATTACTCTCGAATATGATTATAATTTCTATTTCACAGTGCAGTCGCCAGCGTAAAAATGTTTCTCCGCCAAAATCCAATTGTTATATGAAAAAAAAAAGTGTGTGAGTCAGCTCCGACGCACGACTGGAGTTTACTTTAAAAAGTAAAATTTGGTGTGCAATGCAAAGAAAGTAAGTGCACTTGAAAACTAAAAAAAAATCTGTAGTGTGTACATAGCTTAGTTTTATAACCTTTTTTTTTATGTTTTTTGTTATTAATAATTTTTGATTTGTAAACTTTTTGCAGGTTGTAAATTTTTATTATATTTTCTGATAATGGACGGAGAATTTAAAAGTGTGACATCTTCGGCTAATATCGTGTGACATCGCCGTCTGACCGTCAGACATCGTGAATTTGATTTTACTTCCATAAATTTTCATACCCCGGCTTATATTATATTAAAATCATTTCTTAACTCCAATTATGTAATTATGTAATTATGTATTTTAATGTGATATGTGGCAATGATAAGTGCAACAGCAATGGGTTCAATTTTTTGTTTAAAGAATATTGAATACTAGCTTTTGCCCGCAGCTTCGTCCGCGTAGGAGAGTGTTCGTGGCAAAAAACTTCTATAGCAAATATACTTACTGCAATATGGTAAATAGTAATAGCATAGAGTAAAATATATATCCCTAGATATAATCTCCGAGATAAGGATTAATATTGTATCCAGTCAGATACAATATAAAAAATCACAAAATATAATCTGGTATTTTTAAAAGCTATTTAGACAAATAGCTTTTGAAAATACCACATTATATTTTGTGTTTTTTTTTTAAACTTAGAATGGGTATAGTAACTGTTACATATGTCAACAGTAAGATGTAACTGTCAATGTCATTATTGACACTGACAGATGTCATGAATTAAGCCTATTGAGTTTATTTTTTTATTTAGTTTATTTTAGTTGGCCAAAAGGCTATACATAGTGTAGACGTATATATTGTGTTAAGCATATCTCATTACATATTATAATACGTATTTGTGTTAAGCACCAATAAAGGAGAGTATAAGAATATTGCTGCTTGATAACTGTCAATGTCAATAATGGCATTGACAGTTACATCTTACTGTTGACATATGTAACACCTCCCTTTTCGAGTATAAAAGCAAACTAATAACAATACATTACTTATCTACTCAAATTTCTCATGCATATACAATTTATAACGTTTTACACTTCTACCAGACCTGGTTACGTAACCGGTATTTTCTAGACTATCCATAGGAACACAGCTATCATCGATAATGCAATTTTGAACGGGACCGTTTCCGAGTTGTGCCGAACTCATGGGATTTATACTCTCTTGTATGGGAGGCATATTGTCAGTGCTGTCGTTGCCATAAAAAGAAGGTGGAGGATTTATATCTTTTAAATTCTTTTTTCTAGGTCTAATGTGTCCCCTATTCCTCCTATACACAACACCGTTTGGATCCACAACATAATACGATCTACCATATCCTAATTTCTCTTAATTAATCCAGGAGACCAAAAGGATTTAGGATTTTTTTTTAAGTAAATGTCATCTCCCGGCTGAAACTCATAAGATGTATGCTTCGCATTCCTGTCAAAATAAAAAGACATCTTGTCTCTGCTATATCTATGACATCTTTCAAATGTCGAAAATTTTACAATTTTAGGTTTTAATTTTCTGCTAAGATTTGGTAAATTTACTCGCAAGTTTCTAGACATTAATAATGCGGCCGGACTGGGAAAATCTCCCTTCGCAGCGTTGCGATAGTGTAATAACGCCAAATGTATATCCGAGCCATCTTCCTTGCATTTTTTAACCCGTGAATCCTTGACAGTTGTCTATGAGCATTATAATGGCAGCACGTCGCCTAAGCTAAGATGGCGCGTAAAATTCTTCGTGGTACAAATTATGTAATAACTTTACAACCAAACCATATTTTTTGGTTGTGTAAAAAACATTGTAATAACTGATAAACATTCTATCTATCAATCCATCAAAATATAGTTCTTAGTCTGATTTGATATTAGTTTCACGCGTTTATACTTTGAAACTTTTGTTGCTGGCTGTTTTGCAAGAAATAAACAAATAATTTATTATTATCTAAAGAACAAGGACCTATTCTTTCTAATTATGTAAATAATTCGAAGAAAGAACTTGAGATGCTTACAAAAAAAGTACTTGAGTTGCGACACTACGACGAATGTCTAACTACTAGGGATGTCCTTCACTTCGATTTGATTTTATCGATAGTTTTATGCCCGCTCCATAGATATTCGTGAGAATCTTCAAAATGTCTTAAAAAATCTCTTGAAGATTCTCACGAATAATAATAATAATATAATAATATCTATGGACGATTATACATAAGTATCTCGCGAGAGTGTGGAGCAGGCATTACATGTTGTGCATAATTTAGTATAGGTATTGAATAAAAATACAATTTTATACAACAAAATATTTATTCACAACATAAATTATAAACAAAATATTTATTTGTAATAGAAGAAAAAAACAAATTTCATTTTATACAACAATATATTTATTTACAACACAAATTATAAACATAATATCTATTTATAATAGAAAAAAAACATTTAATTTTTATTTATACAACATTATATTTATTTACAAAAATACAATTTTATACAACAATATATTTATTTACAACACAAATTATAAACAAAATATTCATTTATGATAGAACAAAAAACATTCAATTTTCATTTTCTACAACAATATATTTATTTCCAACACAAATTATAAACAAAATGTTTATTTATAATAGAAAAAAACATTCAATTTTCATTATATTATGTATATATTAGGATAAAATTGTTCGGCGTGCATCCATTGTCTGATTATGATTATGATGAGCCATAACACAAGTTTTTACTTAGCATGGGATTTTAGACGACATAGACGACTAGTTTATACTATTGTATATTATTGCGTGCATAATAATTTGAATTTGAATTATCGACATATCCCTTCAACTGTGGCGGCCATATTGCACAAATAATTATTCAAGACAAGGGTCAAATTTCAAACCTCGTCGTAATGGTCGTAAGTGTGTTTTAGAGCCATGAGAAGTGACTGTAGGCCATCTTTGTTATTTTATGTACACAATAATGTATGCAAGTCACAGCAGGAATGATATAGTTTACGATATACTGTGGTTAAAATAAAAGTCGAAGTTGTTAATCGAAAACGACGTAAAGTTTCAAAAGTTAAAGGGATATGTACTACGGTAAAAAATACTTAGATATGCCCTTACAGCAAAACCGTGGCATCTTTTTCGAATGTTGCAAAGACAATGATACACGCGCACATTGTCTAAATATAATGCCTGATGCCTTTAGATTGGAAATTTTGTAAAAAAGTGACACATACATATTATATAATATGTATATACATAATATGCAAATCACAAAACAACGGTCTCAGAACGGTAAAAGCATATCTAAACTATATACAAAAATTACACAATCATTCTAACCTCCCACTCTGTTTTCATACAATACTCTCTTCACGTCGTAGTTGTTTATGAATAATTGATAAGAAAGGTATTTTGGTGATGTATGATAAACCTTAAAACAATCCTCTATACACAATGGCACGCGACAGGATTCGCAACAGTAGGCGGTTCTTATATTTTTTTTGCCATTTTTCAGGCAAACAAAGCAACGCTTCCTAAGTTTCCGGTTGCACGCTGAGGCGCTCTCTAACAATTCTAATGAGGCAGGCCAATGTGTAGAGAGGATAATTTTACTAGGTTGATGGTGCGTAGATCTACTGCTAGATACAGGATATTTACGACGTTGTGGACAATGTGATAGATGATTTGAAAGGATGGTATCTACAAGCTCAAGGCGGAAAGCTAAATGATCACATTTTTTTTGAATAGATGACTGTACAAGAATGCGAGAGTTGAGAATGGATACATTGAGAAGGCGTTTAAAAAGTTTCATGTACCATTTTTTGCAACGTTTCCTTTCTAATAAATAAGGCTCCAACATCTGATCTTTCAGATCTACACCCCCCATAAATTTATTATAATCCAGCACTACTTGCGGTTTAAAAGGTACTTTGCGAGATGATGGTCTAGAAGAGACTGTAGGCAAGGCTGTAGATGCACCATGACAAGTGGAAATCATGGTTATTCGTTTCTTGTCTTGCCATCCTAAAACAGTGACATCGCCTGAATGTCTGGCGTACTCTCCCTTATTAAGAGGAGCCTTATTTATTACAATGGGAACATCGCGACGGGAAGGTCTCAAAGTACCAACGCAGTCGGTACCATTGAGTTTCAGAAATCTAGCTAATAGAGGTGAATTATACCAATTGTCCATAAACAATCTATACCCTTTGTTTAGTAGGGGACCAATGAGCTTTTGTACAACAGCTGTGCTTTTAAGCACTCCGGGCGACTGCTCCAGATCTGTTGCAGATTGTTTACCGGTGTAAACAATGAACGACCACAGGTAACCGGTGGTGCTCTCACAAAGCTCGAATGTTTTGATCCCAAACTTAGAAGCTTTGTTCCGAATATACTGTTTAAAACTCAAACTGCCTTTCCAAAGTGTAAGGCTTTCATCTATACAAATGTCTTTACTTAAAATATAATTTGCTTGAAAAGCTGAATTTAAATGTGCTAATATTGGTCTCAAACGGTGTAATCGGTCAAAGCTTCTGGCGCCAGTGTTGGAGGGATTTTCGTTATCCATAACGGGGTCGAAATCTACAAAATGTAACGCTCTATTTAACATTTCATACCTTTTTCGTGTGAAGATGCGTCTGAAAACTTCCGTTTTCAAGAGAGGATCGACAGAAAAACAACTTGTAACAGTTGGCATTCTGATGATCCCCAACATCATCCAGAACGAAAAGAGGCATAAAATTTCGTGCAAATTTGTGGGGTACCATTCAGCCTGGAATGCGGCAGCAGAAATTTTCGAAGCATATAGGTTCGTTTCGGCCACTACTAAACCTAAGACCTCATCGCTCCAATAGGAACGAAAAGCGTCATAGGCTGAATCGAAAAACCGAACCGAACCCGTACGCTCTGGCTGAAAATTTTCTTCTTGACCTTGAAAGGTATCCATAGGATACCATTCAAAGTCAATGTTCTGGCGTTCCAGTCTATTGGGAGCATCAGCTCCATCACTGGCGTCGACAAATTCATCCTCATCTTCACTCTCACTAATAACCCTTCCTCGTTCAGTACTGTCGAACACGGCATCACCTTGCAATCTCCTCTGTCGTCTCCTCACTACATCCATCGCCAAACTCAACAATTCAGGAGGAACGTCGGCATCATCCATCCATATTTCGTGGAGTGGCTGTCCCAACTCCCACTGCGGTCCTCCTCTACGGCCCCGGTTCGGATACCTACCCCTACGTGCACTCTGTCCTCGCACACCCCTGACTCCCTTTCGGCCACCCCTTCTCCCACTCGTTCCTCTTCTATTGCATGCTATCCCATTTCGTTCATCTCTTTCACGCTCTCCATTCGATACATACAATGGGTGGGTATCCGGGGCAAGAAACTCCTCACCCGTCGTCTGTTCCTCCAGTGGCGCACCAGTCTCGTCGAACAGCAAAACCAGGCCACCTTCAGGCACCGTGATAGTAGCCCTATGAAAACAAAAAAAAATAGAATTGATTTATACAAAGGCAAAAATTAATTCGTGAACAACATACAACAGCAAACTTACGGTTCTGCTGACAGCGACAAAGGCGATCGTGACCGGCGGAACTCTGTTTCTGGAGGCGTCACTGGGTCACCCTAAAAAAAAATTAAATAACTATAAATTAAAAATTTAAAAAGCCCCCGACAAAAATTTATATAAATCGGTATTTTATTGTGGCGGCCATCTTGGATTTGAAATTTGTCATCATGTATGGTATTCTACTAATCAAGCCCTTTCATTTGATATCCATTTTGAGGGAGTTGTGAAAAAAATCGGTATTTTGTGGTGGCGGCCATCTTGGATTTGAAATTTATCATAGTTTATAGTATTCTACTAGCCAATACCTTTCATTTGATACCCATATTATAAAAAAATAAAAAATTATAAGAAAAAATATGTAATCCGCCGTTTTGTGGCGGCGGCCATATTGGACCAATTGTTATCAAACATAGCTAAAAACACTCCCACCACCTTTTAAACAAAAAAAACTAAATCAAAATCGGTCCATCCGTCTGGGAGCTACGATGCCACAGACAGACAGACAGACAGACAGACAGACAGACAGACAGACAGACAGACAGACACACACACACACACACACACACACACACACATACAGACAGACACACACATCGTAAACGTAACAAAATAACCAATGCATACCATTCGAGACAGCGCTCCGGGGACGTGACAGGGGAGTACGGAGGAGCCTCCACGTCTTCATCCTAGGCCAAAATAAGAAGCATAAATACACTGCAACCCATGAGTTTTATAAATATTTATAACCACATAACAAAAACTGGGTTACTAACCTCGTCTTCCAGGTCCGTATCCAAAAAATCACTTCTATCGGATCCACCTTCATCAGAATCCTCTCCATACAGGATCGATAGGTATCCTGCAGGTGGATCCTCACCGACGCGCCAGGTTGACATGCTATATAAAACAAATAAGAAAAATCAATAAACGTAACAATAAATATCAAAATAATAAGGTAGAAGTAAATGTAAATTCATTACGTGAGGCCACCATCACTTACGACATTATAAAAAAATTATCGATATCTATCGATTCTACGCCTATCCCTATTGAAAACGTACGAAAAAATTCTCACAGGCAAACTTCGCCCTTAGTTCAGTACAAATAGAGTTCAAAATGGCCGCGGCCGGCAGGAGGCGGTTTGAATGCATTTATACAAATTTGCCATTTTTACTTTGGTTATTTTACTAAAATTAGGCATAATACGACGATAAATCGTTTTGTAGACGAGTTATATTTACTTCTTTAGGCTTATTACTTCATTTATTTACAAAGATAGTAAGAAAATCACGTCTGAAGTCCCATAGAAACCAATTTTTTCAAGTGTAAAATATAAGTTATTACGATGTATTTCTTACAAATGATTATCTAAAAATACTTATTATGAGTAAAATAAACTATGTAACAATACAAAACAGTACTTACATTCGTGTAATCCAGAAAAATCAAAAAACAACACACACGAGACACACCCGAAAACATGCGTTTTTCAAATGACTGAAAAAAAATGGTCGCCAATAGAATACATTTTATTTGTCATTCAGAATGTGGCCAGTGTATAAAAGGTTGTAACTAATCAAACTTCTTCATACAAAATTAAATATGTTTTTGACAATTTTAACTCCACTCTCGGCTTGACCATTAGATCTCGACCAATATGGACTGGTGGTTATTGTGGTGGTGGTGGTGGTGGTGGTATTGGTGGTGGTTCTACATCCCAATCAACAAGAAAAGACTTGAATTTGCAGGAGTTAAATGGTGGACTATTGTTAGACACCAACGCTTTTGGTATCCCATGTCGAGCAAAGAAGGATTTGAGACTCTTAACAACATTATCGACAGTGTAATTCTTATGCAAAGAAGCTAGCTCTATGTGCTTGGAATAATAATCCACGCAGACAAGGAAATTTTCTCCCTCAAAATATAATAAATCTATACCTACCTTCTCCCATGGAAGATAAGATATCTCATGGCATTTCAACGGTTCACTGGGTGGGCTTGATCTGTATTTGGCACAGACGGAACATTGATCAATTAAGTTCTTAATATCCGCGTTTATATTTGGCCAATAAACTGTTTCTCTAGCGATGTTTAGTGTCTTATTAATACCTAAATGACCACAGTGTATTTTATCTAAAATATGTCTCTGCAAGGACTTTGGAACAATAAGCCTATTGCCTTTAAATATTAAGTCGTTCATTATATGTATTTCATTTTGAATGTTCCAATATGGTTTCACAAGACAGCTTACTTTGTCTTTGCTTCTTGGCCAACCATTCTGAATATAAGACTTGAGCAGATTTAAAGATTCATAATTTTTGCTTTCTAATAATATAAATTTTAAATAAGGCTTACTCACTGAGAGATTAGAAAATACTGGATTAACATGATACTGTAAGTCTTGCTCATACTGAGGTATGTATGTATCACTAAGTGAAACTCTTGACAAAGTATCTGCTATATACATATATTTACCAGGTACATAAACTACTTCTAGGTCATAACCCTGCAATGATAACATCATTCTTTGTAGCCTAGCAGGTACTTCATGAAGAGGTTTTTTAAAAAGGTAAATTAAAGGTTTGTGATCATTATGAACAGTTGTTTTACTGCCATAAATATATTGGTGAAATTTATTACATCCAAACTGTATGGCAAATAATTCTTTTTCAATCTGAGCCTAGTTTTATTAAGAGGAGGTAAGTGTTCTTGAACTATATGCAATGGGTCGTTTGTCTTGCATCAAGACCGCTCCCAGTGCATTCTTTGATGAATCTACCGACAAAATCACAGGTAAGTTTCAATTATAATTAGTTAACACAGGTGCTTTAGATACGACTTCTTTTAACAAATCAAAGCACTTTTGACAATTTTTCATCCCATAACCATAAGATATCTTTTTTTAACAAATTTCTTAAGGTATTAGTTTTTTCTGCTAGATTTTCTATAAACGGTGCTAAAAAATTAATCATGCCTAGAAATCTCTGCAAATCTTTAATATTTTTAGGTATGGGCATATCTTTTATTGCTTTAACTTTCTCTGGATCAATTTTTACACCTTCTTTACTAAAAATATAGCCCAAATATGCTATTTGTTCTAGAAGAAACTTGCACTTGGCTGTATTTAATTTTAAATTAACTTTCCTAGCCCTGTCCAAAAATATTTCTAACCTTTTATTGTGTATTTCAATTGTTTCACCGTATATTAAAATGTCATCACACCAAATTAATATACCTTCAATGTCTCCGAAAAGATCTATCATGGTTTTATAGAAAATTTCTGTAGCCGTGTTTATTCCAAAAGGTAATCTTAAAAATTTGTATCTGCCAAATGGAGTTTGAAATGTACATAGATCATACTTTCTTTAGGTAGTTAATTTTATGTTATAAAACCCAGAAAACGCATCTAAATGTAAAAAATAAGAGGCTTTGGACAATTTAGATCTGACTTCATCTATATTTTTAATTGGATAGTGACATCTCAATAAATTTTTATTTAAATTTCTAGGATCTAAGCAAATTCTCAATCCACATTCTTTTTCATGGCTATAACTAAACTACTCACTCAGAGAGTAGGTTTGTTCGCCTTCCGTATGACTCCCATGTTCTCCATGAGTTGAAGCTCTTTCCTTAACGGTTCAACCAACGCGAAGGGTACCTTTCTAGGGGGATCAACGCACGGAATAGCATCCTTCTTTAGCACGATGCTGTGTTCGTATGGGAGGCAGCCTAGACCCTGAAACACATCATTAACTCCGGTCACAATTTTGTCACAAGTTTTTTGATACATATTATATACATTTTGCTCAACATTTTTTTTATTTTCCATTGATAGAGAAAAGTTTTTTGTTATTAAATTTAGCTTTATACAAGTGGGTAAAGTCTAGTTAACACGACCTTTTTTTTCGGGCTTTCCGGATTCCAGTTCTTATAGTCCCAGCCTCTTTAACCTTTCAAAAAAGTGTGTCATATTTCTCATTTCTCCTTTGACGAAAGCATCCACTAAGGAAGGATTTTTCAAAATTCAACCCCCTAAGGTGGTGAAATAGGGGATAATATTGTATAAAATTTTTTATTCCTTGGACATATTCGCATGAAATTTCGTATGGATTGAGTACGGAAAAATAATGAGTTACGTATTTTAGCGTTTTTCAATATTCAACCCATAAGAAAGTAAAATAGGATAGGTATGAAAGTTTTAAATAATTATAAAGATATCGTTTAAAACCCAATTTCACGCGGGCTAAGCCTCGGGCAAATGCTATTTATATTTTTTGCAGGCACTATCAAACTTTTCTTTAGAACTCTATTGAGTTCATGAGCAATTGCAAATCCGACTACCATGGAAAAGAGCATTTTGCGGGTTAATATATATCCTTTATTTTCTTTACTTTCTATTGATAAAATAGATTGAAGTAGATCCAGAGATTCCTTACAATCTCGGTAAGTCACAAACTCACAAAGAAACAAACTTTCCTCTTTATAATATTAGATTTACCTCTTTATAATATTAGTATAGTTCAGATGTTAGCCGCGACTCTTACGCGAAAAAAAAGACGTGTGGCACTCGGGGACTGCCGCGGTAAAGCTATTGCATAGCAAGCATTTGTGATAATAATAAAATGTATGTATATAAAGTACTCCTCATTTTCTTTCACTATTTTTTCGTGACTTTCTTCATTAATAATAAATGCACTTTGTTCATTCATATTCAAAACACTTTATACACAAATTTTACAAGTACAGCTATTCACTGTTGTACATAAATACCTATACACCTATATACTTTCTCATAAACAGCTGCTTATGTATTCGTCCGATTTCGGAGCAGCTCGTCTCGATTCGTGCGAGTTTCGTAGAGTCGTACAATACGTCTAATCGCACGCACACAACGCCGTGTCGAAGACTGCCGAACTGAAACGACGTTAGACGATGCACGGAGCGTGAGGTTTTTTTCGTTACGGAATTTCTGGATTCGGTCCCGGCGCTCAAGGCCCGCGATAGCAATAGCTTAAAAGAAATCTTGGGAGAACCGTACTTTTTCCTGCGATTAAAAGTAGCCTATGTGTTAATCCAGAGACTAAACTACTACCATATCAAATTTCATTAAAATCCGTTCAGCTGTTATTAATCCATACATAACACTTTCGCGTTTATAATAACTAAGAATATGTTCGTCATCGTGTTTTATTAATTTCAATAATCTCTTGAATAGGAAAACGTTAGTAGGTATTAGGCGTATAGACTTTAATCTTAAAAACATTTGGGATTATGGTCACCCATCCTGGTTGAATCCATGACCTACGTTGCTTAACGTGAGATAGCGCTACGACCATAATAGAACTTCTCACTTATTACTCCTGGTATTAATATACATCAATGATTAGGTAATACCTACGTAAAGTTTCAGCCAGTTCAACTAATCAGTTGTTAGTTATTCTATAGAATTTTATATGTTACATTCTTAAGACTTTTATATTTATGAATCGATTGAAACGAAACAAACACAATATTTTTAGTACAGCAAACCAAAAGGCATTAGTAAAAACCGCATTCAAATCGATTAAGCCTTTGTCTTCGTACGCGCAAAAAAAATATCGCGGGAACTGTACATTTTTCCGCAATTAAAAGTAGCCTATCTGTTAGTCCAGAGTCTAAACTACTACCATACCAAATTTCATCAATATCCGTTCTGTAGGTTCTGAGATTAGCGCGTACAAACGTACAGATAAACAGACAAAAATTCTAAAAATCATTGTTTTGGGATCTCTACCATTCATAAAGCCCTCCCCGCCCCTGTAATAGTTTTTCTTATTTATCTTCCATGAACAGTCCAGTTAAAAATTTATTATATGTATTGATAGAAGATTGGTAGTTGATATAATAGGTATATTCATATCTATACAAAAATAAATGAATTTGGAGTGTTTGTAATTGTAATTTTAAATTAACAGCTTTTTACTCAATGCATATGAATAAGTATTTTCGATATTAACAATAAAAAAACAATTTTTTAAAATTTTGTCTGTCCGTCTGTCTGTCTGTTTGTTCCAGATAATCTCTGAAACGGTTGGAGCGATTTTCACGGGACTTTCACTAGCGGATAGCTGATGTTTTAAGGTTTAACTTAGGCTACTTTTAATTGAGGGTTCCGTTTCCGTTAGTTCTACGCAAACGAAATGGCAGGCGTCAGCTAGTTTCATAATAATTTCACCTTATGTCGTTTGAATCAAAATCTTAGTCCTTATACATTTCACAAAAGTCTAGCAAATTCACGGCAAAATTGTAACGCTATAAATTCAATGCATTAATCCGTGAAAACGATCCACATTTCCGTTCACGCCGGTTCACTGGAGCTCAGGGCAACACCTAGAAGGATACATCCTAATGCTCGCGAGTGTACCTTAAATGCGGAGCTCACAAAAATGACCGTGACGCGGTCGAATGGGCGCCACTGCGCAGGCGCGGACTTAGCCGGGTGAGGTGCGGTAGTCACGTCGCCACGGTGATGACGCGCGGATGGGCGCGGTGGGCTGGAGCGAGGCGCGAGTTGCCGACGACTCCGACTTCCAGAACCTCAGGAGCCTCCTAGACTCGCAGGATGGCTGGAACCTGGAGTACGAGCGGGATGGAGTCAAGGTCTGGACGGAGGACGCTGCACACGGCGCACTGCGGACCGTCAAGGTACAAATGTTAATGTTGACGTGTTTTTAAATTAATAACACATTGGTTTTAATCACAAAAGCATGCATATCAATTTCTAAATGTGTTCATTCCTAAGAGTTGCGTAGGGCGTAAATTTAGATGTATTGATAGCTACCGCAGTGTACGTTTAAAAGTTACGTGCAATCACATACAGGCTTTAATTAAAAAGCACAACTTGTGTGAGCCTTTAAATAACATAGGCTTGATATGCGGTGTAACTTTTAAATGGTAATTTGCATTTTAATATTTGCATTTTCCCGCGATTAATTATGGCTAAGTAACAAGTTCCTTAGGGCCGTCCCTATCACGTGTAAACGAAGCCGTGGGAAAACCCAGTTTAGGTGTTGTAACCCAGGTGGAATAAATTGCGCAAAAGCTGTATTTCTTCATAATATTTTTTGTTTTCCTATTGTGCTTATATCACAATGGTTTCAATGAGAGTGCTTTAGGCTTTGAGAACGTAATACTACAAACAAATGTAAAATTACGGTCGGGTCAAGTTCTTGTACGAATAGTGGCAAGCCCCAAAGGGAGATATCCGACCGAGCGAGGTGGTATGCCCGGTTAGGCTGAAGCCCATTCGTAAGCGTTTCAGCTATTGTATACAGGTGTTTTTTCAGCCAGTGTCCAAACTTTCAGGAGTGAATATACTCTTGAATATGAGCAATGTTAACTATGGATCAACT
The DNA here is from genome assembly GCA_963565745.1 of Phengaris arion. Classification (NCBI taxonomy): domain Eukaryota; kingdom Metazoa; phylum Arthropoda; class Insecta; order Lepidoptera; family Lycaenidae; genus Phengaris; species Phengaris arion. Next base: position 24,827,907 of record OY751431.1, read on the forward strand.
TTCCTATTTAAAAAAAAACAGCGGTTTCCTACAAAATGTCATCTTACCATAACCCTTTTGTAGGAAACAGCTGTTTTCTTTTCAAGTAGGAAGTTGGTCCCATACTAAAAGTTGCTTATATTCAAGAGTATATTCACTCCTGAATGTTTGGACACTGACTGAAAAAACAACCTGTATATAGCGCCGAGCTTCGATTCTTCGAGCGCCGAATTCGAAAACTTCGATAGCGCGATTCAGGATTGTGGCGCTAATTGGTCCGCCACATCACTTCTCCCCGAAGACCGGAGGTGCGGACCGGACCCTTGAGTCTTCTGCTTGAGTCGCCAGTGCCAGAGAGTCCCAGTGAGTTGGAACTGTGCTGCTACTGCACGGGCTCCAGTGAGTAGGAGTGCTGCCGTGCGGGGCCGATGCTACGTGCTGACCAGGAGAGGTGCTTCATGCTCTGCTTGCTGACCGGTCCGTATAGTGAGAGTGCCCGTTGAAGCTGATAAGGGTTCGACCAGGCCGCGGTGCGTTGAGGCTATTGGTTTTTATATGGAGTATTCGAGGTACCCAATGAGAACTGAATGCTGGCTGGCGTGGTGAGGAGGGGTGGGGAGTAATGTTGATGATGTCTAGAAGGAGGCGTATTCTGTCGAGGGTCACCAATGTGGGAATATGGTGGCAAGCCTCAAAGGAAGATCTCCGACCGAGCGAGGTGGTATGCCCGGTCAGGCCGAAGCCCACTTGTTAGCGTTTCAGCTATTGTATAATATATAGCGCCGAGCTGTGAAAACTTCGATAGCGCTATTCAGGATTGTGGCGCTAATTGGTTCGCCACATTATCTTTAATGAAGAATGTTAATAGGTATACAAAATTGCTTATAACTATTGTCCCAGTAGATCAATACAAAAAAACTAGTTTTTGTTTCATTGAAAAAGACCAAGTATTGATGAATTTAGAGACATTTAAAATTCCCGTAAATTTAGCGGCCTGTAGCAGGCGCGCGTGGAGTGTGACGTCACGACACAACGCGCCGCTCGCTGGCAATCCGCGCCTGCCGAGTTACTTACTAGGTACCTTGCTTGCGCTATTATTGCAGTGTTTTATATTGTTTCGTCCGTACTCTCCGTACATTAAGTAATATTAAGTTTATTTAGTGTATATTAGTAGTGTTATATTAGTGCATATATTGTAATTTATGTGCAGTACAATGGATGACGGATTTGAAAAAGGGCAATCGGATAACCTACCAAAAATAGATGGACTAATGGTTGCCTACTATTTTTCTAAGAATAGTCATTTCGTTGATGATCATTTCGTAATGATCTTCACAACAATAAACTGTAATTGTAGCTCCAAATGAATCCAACCTCTTTATAGCTTTTATCCATTTCATACGCATTTGAACATCCTTCGGGACGCGAAATAACAACTTTTCAGGTGTCTTGGTGGTTGAATTTGTACATTTTGGCACAACACATGATTTTCTAGTATGTACATTAGACATTTTAAAACTTTATTAGTAAAAGGTACGGGCGACGTAGCATTACCGGAGCGCGCGAGTGGACTGAGCGATGTGCTGTGACGTCATCGCGTCGAGCGCCGGCCTGGTGGAATCCGGAATCACGCACTTATTTTGAAATTAAATATCTCCGAAACTACACGACGTATCGTAATAATTTTTCACTAATTTTTTTTTATTTTCAACCGAGTTTACGGAGTGCTAAAAAAAATGTGAATATTCTTCATAAGGTTCGAATGGATTTGAGTTATTTTCGGATTATTTTCGGAGTGTTTAGGAATATAACATAACCATTTAAGTATAATAAAATATTGTATTCGGTAATATTGTAAAATATCTAATTTTTATTCATTTCTTACAAATGAAAACTAGCCCTTTTGAACCGCACTTCTAGACGCCCAAGGGAAACTGCAAACCTTTCTGAATAGTCTTTCAATATCTAATAAAAAGGTTCAGCCTCCCTTTCTAATATGAGCTATATTTTATCCCGAGGGAAAGCTGGGATGGGTATACTTGGTTATCTTTATTGTGTAAAAGTATCTTTTGTGCTTTGTATTTTTTTTTGGATGAAACCTAAGATACAGTACTAGTCTCTTGCACGAAGGGTTCCGTACCAAACGACAAACCGCATAACAACGTTTGTTGTATGGGAAATTGGAAACCCCACTTGATATTTAACTATGGGAGCCCCACTCAAATATTTATTTTAGTCTGCTTTTCGTATTTAATCTATGAAAATTTAAATTATCTAGCTATTACGGTTAAGGAGATACAGATAGTGACGGACAGATGGACGGACTCTGTAATAGGGTGACGTTTTTACTCTTTGGGTACGGAACCCTAAATAGAAGACATGCTATAACTACCTAATTAAATCTTATTTTAGCGCTGTACCTTTAAAAGAGAAAGGGAATAAAGGTTTTACAAGTCTGTATGAAAAAAAATGTTTTTTTTTAATATTTCAAAAGCTTTTCATTACCATCCGCACTTAAATATGAAGAAGAAATATTGCGAAGACAAGAGACAAATAGTGCCTCATTTTGAATGGGAACTAATGAATGCCATACAGTACGTATAACGCACATGCCATGTTTTCATACAGTACGTATAACGCACATGCCATGTTTTCATACAGTAGGTACGTATAAAGGCAGCCACAGACGAGAGGCCGATCGTTTTAGTTAGAACTGACGCCTGAACGCACATGCCATGTTTTCATACAGTACGTATAACGCACATGAACACTGAACAGGTAAAAAGCCGTCTCCCGTGGGAAAGGGTGAGAAGTTAAATGTCTTTCTTGTAATGTAAGCATTTACTTAGTGTGAGGAAGACACATATGTATTACTAGGTACACCTACTACTGTATTAGGTATACTACTATATTATAGGTATTATGAAAAAAAAAATTTATCTACCAAAAAAAAATCTAAATTTTAAATTTTAAAAAAATTGTACCAATTAACTTTTATCAAACTAGGCAATTTGTTTAATATCATGTTTCTATCTACGTGCGTAAAAACAATAACTGTAAATGAGCTTGCTAAAGATTGTAAGATTGTGTAAAAAAGGCTGATAAAATATTTTTTTTGCTGCTTAAAAATATTTTATTAAAATGACTAGGAATTTTAATCCAAAGAAATTATTCCCATTTCAAATTAACAAAAAATAAGATGACGGTAGTTTGGGAAAAAGTATAATTAAAAGTTTAATGAAATTCAAAAGGATGAATGAGGTTAAACTGAGTTAAGTGGGGCACGAAGGCAGTTTTCTCACTTTGCATTCTTAATACAATTAGGATTCGTCCACTTTAAAAGAAAAAAGTGTTATTCTCATATCTCGAGATTATAAGAACTAAAATGATAGTAAATCTAAATAGGCAGTCACTTTTCAAATAATTCTTATTTAAATTATATTCACAATTTCATATATTATAGTTATCAAGTGTGAGTTATAAGTTACATAATAATGTTAATTTTTTTAAAATAATTTAAGTTTAAAAAGTTTAGAGGATTCCACACCAACATATTTTTATACATAGCCTCGGGCCTCAGTGCGAACTGAATAATTAAAAATAAAAAACCGGTTAAGTGCGAGTCGGACTCGCGCACGTAGGGTTCCGTACCATTATACCAATATTTTACATGTTTACATATTATTTCGTAATATCTGTAACTCTTTACCACGACGCCTCCTGAACTACCAAAGTTATAAAAGCCGTTAAAGTTTTCCTTCAAAGTTCATGACATGGACTACGTATCATCGTGAATTTTTCTACATTTTTCGAGCCAGCCGTTTAGCGTTTTCCGTGGTATACGTTTGCGAGATATTTAACTTTTAAGCGATTATTTTTTTGTGCTTGAGGTTGTGCTTTTGAGCTTTTAATCAAAAAATTATCTCGGCTACTTCTAATTTTTTTAAATACCTGTCTAATGATTCCCTACACAATGGGGTAGACTGGAGGAAAAAAATTATCCCCACTTTACTTGTACCCCCAAAAAAAAACGTGATTTTATTATAGTGCTTTATCGACGTGGTAAATTCACATGTCCATGCAAAGTTTTATCTTTCCAACACTACCCGTTTGGGCAGTAAGTCGAAGACAAGGACGGACGGACGGACATGGCGAAACCATAACGCTGTTTGTCCACCGCCACCGTCAACGGGACGACAACGAGAAAGACATGACGGCGCCGAAGTAGTGATACATACATTTACTATAGCCGCCTGTCCACCGCACGCCCGTCCCGTCAATCTAATCTCGACCAGAAATAATCTCGTTCTCGGTGACGTCCCGTTGACAGTGGCGGTGGACAAACAGCGTAAGGGTTACGAGACGTGAACTACGGAACAATAAAAAACACCATAGAAATATCCGACGCAGACAAAGTCGATTTGAATATTTACTGCATTTCAAACACGATGTCTTTAAGAAGACCGTATTAAAATTTTAGAATAAGAAATTAATCTGAGCGAGCTTAATCAAATTCTTGAAAACTGAATTGAAAGTTAAATAAATAATATGAAAATTCTTATTATATCTGCACAGAGTTCTTAAAACATGCATTGCAACATACAATATTTAATTTTTTTTATTTTTTATCATTTATTTAATTTTAGGTATTCATTACAATGAATACCTAAAATTAAATAAATATGCAATTTTTTCTTGTACTTATCCCTAAAAAAGGCACAGAATTTTTTTTTAATATTTTAATACCCTAACCTAACCTAATAACCTATTAATTATATATTTTAAAGGCTTGTTGGCCTTTCCACTATTAATTAAACGAAAGTAATTTAAGCAGCTAAGATTGTAAATGTATTTGGCTAAAAATACACGCTTGTACATATTTTTTTACTACAAAACGCAATATACTAATTAATGTCATTTAAGGGTTGAAAGTAGATATTATGTTATGTTGACTATCCTTTCCTATCTATGCCTTTCTTCAATTAATTTAATTTTCATGAAATTTCCAATAAATATAGCAATACAAATTAGATATTATTATCAGTATACATAATGCAGTACGTTAAGCAAAAACTTTCTGTACAGATTTACGAGAATTATCAAAATGTCACAGCAGTGACAAATTTGGTACAGTTAAAGTTTATATTATGGTTTAAAGTGTGCAGGTAGCTTTTTAAATAATGCTTAGAAATACATAAAATTAATAAAATAAAGTACGTATGTAACGTTACACTCACTCACAGTACCATAAATTTGTGTGGGTATGTAATATATTAGGTGTTGGTTTGTGGTTGGTTTGATACAATTTTCAATCTTTCTTCCACACACCGTAGACAAAATTTACATATTTTTATTGCGTATCTGAGAGGCAACAATATGTTTTTTAGGCACGGTATTGCTCAATACATAGGATTTATAAGCGAAATAATGTAGCGTTAGTTAGAAGTAGAACGAAATTTTAATGTGGGTTCTACGAATGATCTCATCTCCAGCCTGGTTATATTTACAACACAAAGCCCTCCTTTTGGTTAGGATTGAAGTGAAAATTCCAACAAGCTGTAGACGGATCAAAGGCATTCTTTTAAGGGGCTTCAAAACGCCTTTGATAATTCCAGCAGCAATCTGTCTACATTTTACAGACACAATATTTTGTTCTATAGCTCGCTTTATGAGATTATGTTTGTAATAATATTGAAATATATTTGTTTACAACATTAAAAGCATTAAAACATATTTCCGTCCTCTGGTATCTGGTACCCGTAACACAAGTTCTTCGAAAACTTACCACGGGTCAAGATTGACGTGGTGTGAAACGTCCATTTATATTATTATTCTTTTACCATTTTCTGGAGATTAAATTTATTTACCAAAAATGGAGTGAGGGACAAATCCACAAATTAGGCGTCTTATGCTCTTTCGGTTTACTATAAAGATACGCGTACACACAGCTTACACAGTTTAATTAAACCAGTAGCTTTTAGCATTAGCAAAACGAACGTAATGGTTTTGAAATATTATACCTCTTTGTATAATGGATGTGCATGCTCAAGTTTTACTTAGTATTAATGTATTCAGTGCAAACAAAATACTCTACCACTGTACAGTGTTTCGTCGGTGAAATGTTAAAAACTCTAACGAGATAATGCACGTTGGGTACGCCGACAAAAACGTGCAATTTCAAACTATTTGCTTACGAGTTTCGAAAAATTTTAAACATAATTTAAAAGTTGCATATGCCGAGTACATCTGAATTGTAATTCTTTTTCGATAAACATGTTTCAGAGTTCTCTGTAACATTGTTTTGTTACACTTTACACTTTTGGGTACATAGAATTTTTCCTATGCTAAGTAAAATCGTAAGCAAAAGAGCATTTTTAATAACAATAAGTAAAACCTTTTTTACGGCAGCAAAAAGGTAAACCATGGAATTCGACGAATATACACTGCGTTCTGAAGTAAAGGGAATAAAACTCCAAAAATTGTGAATCCGACCAAGTGCAGATTGATTTTAATTGGAGAACATTTTTCAGCGAGCTGACGAGTGTATCAACGGAAATGGCTATATTATTATTTCACACTATGTACTGTGAATGTTCATTTGAAATTTGTGATTGATTCGTTGCGATATGAAAACGTTTTTTTTTAAATAAACCTAATAGACTACACGCTTTTGCTTACCGTAGTAGTTTGGTGACTTACGTAGAGTTAATGTCGATACCCCACTGTAGATTGTCAGTAAATTACTGGCTGAGCACCTGATTTTCTTGAAGTCATAATATGTGTTACATAAGTATGAAACGATCCCAGTAAATGACAAATTGTTTCAGCGATATGAACTTAAGTATATTTCAAACAAGTTTTTACGGATACGCGCTTTAACACGACCGACATTTTGTTCAATGACAATAATCGCGCCGATAGTAAATCAACGAGCTTAAAGCTTTAGTTATCATTTAATTCTCATGACGTTGTAAAACGCATATGCATGCACTTTTTATTTTTTTTTCTTTATTTACCAAATTAAAAAGAATTTAAAAATGTATTACGTTTCGAAAAATCGGTCACCGATGTATTTATCGGTCGTGTCTACCATAATTTTAGTGTTCCTGATAGTACTGCACACTCGTTTAAAACACACACAACAAACTATTCGGTAGCTAACTAGTTTCGCCGAAGCTTTATTGAAATAAAGGAAGATACGGCACGGATTCGGTCCAAGTAATTGGTTGCTCGAATATCGGCTCTTATTGGGTCAAGAGTCAAAACAATCCGCTAGGGGATGCTGTTGCTTTATGTTATTTATTATTTTCATTTACAGTACTGGTCGCCCAGTGGTCGACCATAATTTATTTCATTTTTAAGTTTGAACTTTATTAGGGCTCTTCTGTCATAGGCCTCTAAACACGAAGTAAAAATTTAAATGTTATCATTTGAATGTGAATGACATAGATTGACAAACGTGTGACAAAATTGTGAAAAGCGCATGCTAGTGTGTGTAATCTTATACTTTAAACGAGATGATCTTGTATATATTAGGTCTTTACCTATGAAATTGCCGTTTTGTATGAAAAAATTGAAACTAATTTTTTTCATGTAGTTTTTATTTGTATTAATCGAAGTATTCATCCATGCAATCAATGCATCTTTGCCAATGCAAAGATGCAGTTTATTGATGCCCTTCTTAAAGAAATCAGCTGGACGGGAGGCAACAAATTCTTCAAAGGCATTTTGTACTGCCTCTCGGGTATTGAATTTTTTTCCCGCCAAGAAGTTTTTCCAGAATTTGGATAAATTCTGGAAAAAGTAGTAGTCTGTAGGCGCAAGGTCTGGTGAGTAGGGCGGATGACGGAGTGCTTCCAAACCCAGTTCTTGCAACTTGGAGACCGTCTGCTGTGTAGTATGAGGTCGCGCGTTGTCGTCCAGGAGCAGCGGAGACAAGCGATTGACCAATGCTGATTGGAGATGTGCCAGCTTCTCCATCATTGTGTTCAGTTCTTCACAGTACACATCTGCAGTAATGCTCACCTCATTTGGTAAGAAGCTGTGATGAATCACACCGGCGCTAGAGCACTAAACAGTGACCATCACTTTTCTAGGGGTAAGTTTTCGTTTAGGGTATTGTTTAGGTGCTGAACCAGGATCCAACCAACTTGCTGAGCGCTTGCGGTTATCAAACAGAATCCATTTTTCATCGCAGGTAACAATGCGGTTCAAAAGTCCTTCATTTGTGTGTCTGTTGAGCAGTGCAAGGCACGTCTCGACGCGTAATTCGCGCTGGCGATCATTGAGTTCGTGGGGCATCCATTTGTCAAGCTTTTTTACCTTGACAATTTGACGTAAATGGACCAATATTGTTTTGACTCTAACGTCGAAAGCTGCTGCTAATTCAGCCGTAGATTGTGTATCATCAGCTTCCACAATCGCCTTTAATTCGTCATTGTCGACCAAAGTCTTCGGACGACCGCGAGGTTCATTTTTCAGGTCGAAATTTCCAGAACGGAAGCGAGCAAACCAATAACAGGTGGTGCGTTGGTTTGTAGTGTTAGCTCCGTAAACGTCGTTGATGTTGCGTGCCGCTTGTGCCGCGTTGCTGCCACGAGGGTACTCATATTCCATAATTACTCGAATTTTTAACGTATCTATGATGACGAAAAAGATTGAAATGCGATGAAAATGTAACACTAATCAATAAACAAACAAACAAACTTTTGGAAAAAGAATTCCATGTTTTTAAAATAATATTAATTTGAAATGAGAATTCTTAGCCAAACAAAAATTATTTTGATTTGAAATGGCCAGGACTGCAGAACGACAATTTCATAGATAAAGACCTATTATATAATCGGTATCTCTACATCGGCTCCAAGTATTACCATGAAACTTAGTATGCAGAGAGTTTTGGGGGAGAAAAATCGTTCTAGCTGTTCGCGCGTTAGCGCCGCACATATGCGAGATCCCATACGAGCGCGCCCGACGGAGCTCTTTTGTCTCACTCACACGCACGGGAATGTTCGCGGCGATACCCGACGCAAAACCACTACGCCTACAACCCTACTCGTGGACACTCACATTTTAATTGGCCTTTTATATAGAATTATTTTAAAGTTGTAAAAACCTGAATATAATCAGACTAAAGTATTCAGAATTTTATTTATCTCTTATGTACTATCGTACACTAGCTAGGTCTTATCCCTTAGAAACTGCGCATATTTGAGCGCGCATTTCATTTTTTATATAATTTGTTTGATTATTCTGTCGTGCGACAATATTATATCAATAATTTAGTCTCTTACGTCAGACTGATTGGCATCTTGGTACCGTTCGTACCTACGTATAATAGGGATGATGACTACATCTAAACTATTTAGTTTTATTAATATACTCAGATATATTGAGGAATTACAATTTAAAAAAATATATTTTTAGTATGTGTAGTAATTAGATACATGTAAAAGGTACAAAAAAGTTTTTTTTTTTTTTTGCTAAATTAGTAATCAAAACCCACATCATTAGTTTACTTACATCATATACAAAATCATTTATTGAGTGAGTATGAAATTAAACGCACAAATATCGGAGATATTTGCAAATATGTTTCTGCGGCCGTATACTTCATACACTTTAACCTAGGCATGACGTCACAGCTAGGCAGGACTTTAGTATGGAGCGTTTTCACGAGACTTGCGAAATTTTGTATACAAATCGCTGTACCTTTGGAAATATTGACTTTTGATATACTGTTTCTTCTGAGAAGTTACTTATATTTAAGGGTTTTATTCAAATATGCAATAAAAAATATCATCTAGCCTACTTTTGCGTTGTTTGAAAATTCGGAATGTGGTGGGTCAGGCGGTTGAAATTCTTTGAAATAAAAATATTAAGTATAAAAATTATGATCAAAGGCTAAAAAAAAAATTTCAACATCTCATTATTTGCAAAAGTATTTAGCTCTGAAACACTTTCTTGACTATAAGTACCAGAGAATTCTCGTTTGGGAGGAAATAGAAAATTTTAGTCCACCCCGACCGCAACGCAAACTTAAAGCTATTACTTTGCGGCGCGACGGGAGAGAATTCTGTTAAAATCGTGGTTATATAATATATTTTACAATTCCACTAAATTCCACTATACAAGGCGGGTCAATAAGTCCGTGACTTTTTGAATTTCTAACCTCCTTACTGAAAAAGCAACACTACTCCTGTCAACAGGCATCTGTCAGTTGACTCCTATCAAAATTTGAACTTGCTGCGCCAGTTAGTTTGTGTTTTACAGCTATCTTTATCAGACTATCCAGTAACTTAAGGAAACAATGGAAAAAAGTGAATTTCGTGTGCTTATTAAGCATTTTTTTTTGCATAAATTTCTATTTTACGATATCTGCTAAAATATATAAAATATTAATTTAAACTGCATGGCTTAAAAGGTTACTAAAATGAGTATAAAATTATTAAAGTGAGTACATAACGTATTTAATTTGATAAGGATCATACTGTACCCGTCTAAATAAAGTTTATTGTAGTTTATTTTTTTTTATTTTTTTTTTATAGTTTCTGAAAATACCACAGCATATGTATGAACTGGGTACGAGCAGTTAGTTTTATTGCGTAAACCGCCATGTCCCTCCAATATCTTCGAAAATATTCATTTAAATTACATGCTCAAAAAGGCTATATTGATCGTATATTAAATCTACAACGTATTTAAGATACTTAATTGGATAAGGATTAATTCTGTATTGCTTAAAATCGCTTTGTTATTAAGCCATTATTTCTTGTAAAAACTAAACGTTAAAAAACGGTAAAAACTCAACGTTAAAAAATGGTTATTGTGGATTATCCGTCAGAGATAGACATGTACCATTGCGGATTTTTTTGTAGACCTTTTAAAGGTGTACAATACTGTAGTACATTATTTTAATCGATCTCGTAGAGTTCATCCAGCGTTTGCAATGTAAGCGCAAAAAATGTATTTATTTAGGACATTAGAAACCTCTAAAATTATTAGTGTTTCTCTACTATATCATGCATGTTATATACATATAAACCTTCCTACTGAATCACTTTATCTATTAAAAAAAACTGCATCATAATCCGTTGCGTAGTTTTAAAGATCTAAGGATACATAGGGACAGACAAAACAGCGACTTTGTTTTATACTATGTAGTGATTTTTGTAAATCTTTACACTAATATGTTGATTTCCATAATATGTACCTTGTTAAATTCATAGTGACTTAGATACTTATTAGTATATGTATTCCTGAATCGTCGTGTCGTGTGAAACCGTGTGTGTCGTATTGAGGTTAAACGATTTTAACAGCTGATAATAGGTTTAATTTCATCGACAAAACACCCCCCTTTTGGGGGTCGAAACCCTCACCCCCCGAGCTACAAGGCATTGAATATTTTATGTTGAAAGTTTGTATGGTATTTGTATTTGTATAGTGAAATATTAACAAGGGCGGATTAAATCTTGGCAGGTACTTGGATAGTTATAAGTTGCGCTGATATCCGTTAAAAAAGGGTTTTTTGAAATTCATCCCCCACGCGGAAGCAGTCGCATGCAAAAGCTAATAGGATATAACATTAATATAAAAGCAAAACATATCAAGGATAGGAAAAGCTTTTTATTATATAGACCAATATAAATGTTCGAACATTTTATTAAGGATCGTTTGTAAAAATGGTACTAAGGCGGGTCAATAAGTCCGTGACTTTTTGAATTTCTAACCTCCTTACTGAAAAAGCAACACAACTCCTGTCAACAGGCATCTGTCAGTTGACTCCTATCAAAATTTGAACTTGCTGCGTCAGTCAGTTTGTGTTTTACAGCTATCTTTATCAGACTATCCAGTAACTTAAGGAAACAATGGAAAAAAGTGAATTTCGTGTGCTTATTAAGCATTATTTTTTGCGAAAAAAAACCATTACCGAGACCAAGGCTAAGCTTGATAAATACTATGGGGACTCTGCACCATCGATTTCAATGGTAAAAAAGTGGTTTACTGAATTTCGTTGTGGCCGTACAAGCACTGAAGATGCCGAACGTCCTGGACGCCCAGTTGAGGTCTCTACACCCGAAACAATCGAAAAAATTCACGATATGGTGTTGGCCGACCGAAGATTGAAAGTGCAAGAGATTGTGGAAGCCATAGGCATCTCGCATGGCTCAGTGGTTTCAATTTTGAATGATCACTTGGGCATGAGAAAGCTTTCCGCAAGTCGACCACAAACGCAATCGTGTAACAACTTCACAGGAAGATTTGGCGTTGTTTAATCACAATATGGAGGAGTTTTTGCGCCGTTTTGTAACCGTGGACGAAACATGGATCCATCACAACACACCAGAGACCAAACAACAGTCAAAACAGTGGGTTTCTAAGGGTGAATCGGCGCCAAAGAAGGCCAAGGTGGGTTTGTCAGGCAATAAAGTTTTTTTTGGGATGCACGTGGGATAATCCACATTGACTATCTTCAAAAGGGAAGAACAATTAATGGGGAATATTATGCCAACTTATTGGACCGCTTCAATGAGGATTTGAAACCGACCTCATTTGGCCAAGAAAAAAGTTCTTTTTCACCAAGACAATGCAAGGGTGCACACATGTGCAGTTGCCATGGCAAAAATCCATGAATTGGGCTATGAATTGCTCCCACATCCACCCTATTCTCCAGATTTGGCTCCGAGTGACTACTTCTTGTTCCCAAACCTGAAAAAATGGCTCGGTGGAAAAAGATTTGACTCCAATGATGAAGTCATCTCGCAAACAAAGGCCTATTTTGAGGACCTCGACAAATCATATTTTTTGGAAGGGATAAAAAAATTGGAGAAGCGTTGGACAAAGTGTATAGAGCTCAAGGGGGACTACGTTGAAAAATAAAATGATTTATTTATCAAAAAATCTGTGTTTTATTCCAAAAGTCACGGACTTATTGACCCGCCCTCGTAACACGTTACCATTTTCATCTCAGAAAATGAATAAGTATTAACAAAAGCTTCAGAAAACGCAAAGTGCGAAAATCTGAACTCGGCATATCTTCAAATCGATAGCTCTTCAGTACAATTCTTTCGAGGAGCTACTTTATTAAATTTCATTCGCCCAAGACTTGTTGATCAGATTTTTGTCCTGATGTTTATTTCGTTACAAAAAACTGGCTTACTCAAATAAGAAAGGGTATATAGCGTATTTGGAAAACTAAAAAAATGCTTCTTTTTTATGCCAGAGCTTCGCCATGTTATAAAATAATAAAGCCAAAATATGCGTTTTTTTCCAATTTGTCCACCATTGGTGGACGTCGGGAAAAAGTTACTACTTAGCTCCATTTTTTTCCGCAAGCATTTCAATTTCATTAAAAGCATGATATGGTACATAATATCAATATAACCAGGACGTAAGAGCCTAGGATTATGTATAATGTGTCGTAAAAAACAATTGCAGCAACTAAAACGTGACTTGGAAACTTGAGACGAACTTGAGAAAAGTGAGACGGAAAGTCGTTTCGAGCGTATGTGCGGTGTTAGGATTTAATGGGTGAACTATCATGATAATATCAACGACACAATATTTACTGATACTAGCGTCAGCCTTAATAATATCCTGGTTTTATTACTCACGTACGGGGTCCATTTGATCAAATAATAACGGGTTAAATAAGCTAATCGTTGCCGGAGTTGGTCAAATGGACCGTATTAACACAGCTCCCGGGGGTTGAGAAATGATTGCCTCGTGAAAAAGGTCAAATCAATTCTACGAATCCCTAGCGAACGCTCATTTAATATCGTTCGAAAGCCAATCGTCGTCTTAAGGTTTTATGAACTAAATCCTCTTAGAGAGTAATTTACTAAATAAGGTTGCTGGTTGCAATATTAATAGGAATTATGTTAAAGTCCACTTTATACTTGAAACGTTATTTAATAAGTAATAATATGACAGATACGAAGACTTGCTACTTTTTCTAGGTACCAGCATACAGTATGTATATATAACATACCATTAAAGTTATTTGTAAAGTAATTTGTGTATTCAGCACCCTTAACGCAATCTATCAGCACTAATGGATAGCCTTACAGAATATCCCTTTTGTTTCGAATAAAAAGGCCTTAAAAATATTTTCACTGTAACGAGCAATTGCTCGTTTGTCTGTTAGAAACAAGTATTGTAGCTACCCTGTTTATTACTGTAATAACTAACTATAATGACAATCATAAAACTTGTTGCTTTTGCCTATTTATCTGGTCATCGCCGTCACTGTTATACAGCCAATAATTGGTTATTGGCTACATAGCAGTGATATAACACTATAGTGGAGTGTTGATCTAGATGCGAGGTGCCGGTAACTCGATTGCTCTCTTGGAATTCGTCCAAAGTCGGGTCGTTGCACTATTTTTTCAGCGTTCGTGCACTCGATGCAGTTAAAATTCTTCCTTATATTTATGCAGTTTTTAATTTATTATTATTGATCCTTTAATATAGAGTGTTGAAGAATAAGTAGTTTTAAAAGTCGTGCTGTATTATTTTTACAATTTTCATACAACTCAATAATTTTGCTTTCTGTGTTAGCGCCAGAGGTGTACACTTTACATAGGGTACTTTTAAAGTAACGATTTGCTAACGCGCATTATAAAGCGTAAAGTAGTCCGTAGAAAGCGTAGGTACGTAATATATTCTGACCAATGATTTCAAAACTAAAGATGGGCTATGAGTGCTATGAAGTACATTAGACAGAACAAATCTTCATACAAGAAAAAGTTACACCATCTTGATTTCACCACACCTCAAATGTCAAAATGGCCCCAATCAACCCCAAAAGTAGGGCCATTTAAGTTGGGATAGTTGCCTCGACATGCCTCATCTATGATTCTGACGCCAGACTGACGCGCTAATAGACTGAAATTTGCATTTTGTCGTAGGTGGTGGCGGAGTTCTCGGACGTGGAGCCGGACGCGCTGTACGACGTGCTGCACGACCCGGAGTACCGCTCCGTGTGGGACACGCACATGCTGGCGGCCGAGGACGCCGGCCACATCAACGTCAACAACGACGTCGGCTACTACGCCAGTGAGTATACGTCCTTATAGCGTCTCCTGAAATGATTCCAAATAGTTATCGCTCTGAGTTCAAAACTAAGGATGGACTATGGCTATGACGTACATTTGACAGAACAAATCTTCATACAAGAAAAAGTTACGCCATCTTCATTTCACCATACGACAAGTGTTAAAATGGCCCCATACAACCCCAA
This sequence comes from Phengaris arion, assembly GCA_963565745.1. Taxonomy (NCBI): domain Eukaryota; kingdom Metazoa; phylum Arthropoda; class Insecta; order Lepidoptera; family Lycaenidae; genus Phengaris; species Phengaris arion. Next base: position 24,843,127 of record OY751431.1, read on the forward strand.
AAGTGGGGCCATTTAAGTGCGGACAGTTTTTGCCTCGACATGCCTCATCTAAAATATACATATACGTCTATGGTATATTTATATTTCTCGAACAGGAGTCCTCTAAAGTCGAAATAAAAAGGCGACATAAAAAGAATCTTTCAATGATGCAAATCTGTCTCTTTTCGAGTGATAAATGAGGTTGATTAAGAAGTATAAGCCTTTTAACATATTGTTAGAAGGTGTGGTAACTTCCCTTATCATTTATCGTAAGGCAAGATGATCAGACAATAAACATGAGACTAAAGATTCTAGAGCAATTGCAAAATACCGTTTAAAGACCGTTAAGGTGGCAGGCATATTATCTGAACAGTCACACATAATATTCCGGAGAAAGGAAACTCGAACGTCAATAATAGGTATGGACTATTGCGACCATCGGGAGGAAAATCGTGAAAGTTTTCCTTTCACGACTTTCCTCCCGATAGTCGAACTACTCCATACCTGTTATTGACGTTGAGATAATATTGTCATATTTGAAAAAGGTCTCGTACTCGACTAATCATAAAAGTATACGAACCAATTGGGTTTGATTCGTGGCCCGAAACATTTAACGAATTTACTTAGATTTGATCAAATATTTGCGGGACCATGGCCGCGGGCGCGATAGAATTGAGGTTTTATTAACAAAGCGTCAGGCACGTGATATTACGCTACAGATTTCAAACACGAGTTTTAATATTAGGTTACTTTTACGGTTATTACGGTTACGGCGCGATAGAATTTCATATGTAATGTACTACATTACATATGAAATTGGCGTTTTGTCGTACTGGCCACTTAGATTTCAAATAATATATCTTCTTTAGTTAGGAATTCCAATTTCAAATTTATACCGCTATTTACTCATTCATTTGTGTTTAGAAAACCGTCATTAATTTGTTTTTTCCTCTGTTGGTTTTTTCTTTGTGTCACTCTGTGTCTCAATGGAAATCTTGAAATATCGTATTATTTTCGAGTACGAGTTCCACCGTGGCGCCAGTGCTGCACTGCTTAAGGACCTAATAATATTATAGCAGCTGGGATAAATAAAATTAAACGAACTTTTTACATACATATTAAAATATCAATATAATATTTTTACATCTTTTACCATCAATTTATTACCTTCCTCCACATAAACTTTAACTCCGCCAAATTTCATACTCCTCCGTTATAATAATCTCCGCATAATTTTCGTTAAAAGGAGTAAGAAGTGTTCGCTTCACGTATTTAATATATTTGATGACTATAGCTAAGTGCTAAATCAACTGTAGCATAGAATCTAGATAGTAGGAGTAAAATATTTTTAATTTGGAACGAGATATTGCATTCGTCAGCCATTAGCGTTCCGGCACGGCTGTAATGAATCCCAGCTACAATATTATATTTCTCAAATGTACTTATAAAATATGACTTGTATTAATATTTTTATTTCATAAAAACCCTGGAAACTGGGTTATTTCACAATATGTGGGTGGTTATGATTGATTGTCACTGTGTAGTTTTATCGTCGCTCTCGGCGGTCGAAAATTTTGGTTTGATGAACGATGGAGCTATTTTATTTATACTATTATGTTTCTTACACTTTTTGTCACAGAATTATATCGTGTGACAATGCTATTCCCGATCTATTTTTATGGTTCCGTTAGTAACTACAACGGTTTCCTTGTAGTTACATAACAGATATATAACATTAATATAATAAATTGTGAAAAATATAATAGATTGTATGTATTTACTTTTGGTATCACAACATAATCATAATTTTATATTTATATGTGGTGGATTTGTCCACACAGTTTATAAAAAGTTTTGTTATGTTTTTAAATGTATTATTTTTCTATGTGACGTAATTGTCACATAGATTTTGCAATGAAAATTCTATCCATACGAATGTAAAAATAGTTAAAATAATTAAAATAAATGGTTCTAACCACTCGTGAGTCTTTTAGTGTCTATAAAATATAATAAGATACATATTAGATTCACAACATCTGAAGATACATATATATATATATAAGATAAATGAGGTTGGATTGGCAACCGTGATACTTTTACTTGAAAACCAGCGTCGCCGCCTGTCTCCCACCAATGCACTCCACTACATAAGAAATAATAATACATACACGAATTACGCACACTAATTAATAAATCACACCTAGAACAGAGGGCTGCGATTTGGTACTCACACTACGTTGAGTCGGTAACGTTACGACACAACCACATGCTCAAAATTCACACGCACGCTAGGGCTTGCTATGGTCGATAGGAATTTTCGATAATGAAAATGGTCAAACTTGAATCTTGAAATCATCTTAGTTTCAGTTAGATTTACGATTTATGAGCCCTAACTTTTGAATGCGGCGGGGGGAGTAGCGGGGCAAGTATGGTTGCGCGTGTACAATATGTGCATCCATTATTACATTACATACATTACACACTATTTTTGCCGAGGGCTCATCGTAAATCGTAAACCGTCCTGTAGCTATTGATAATTGAATGAAAAATTTTAATAACGGGAGCACTAGTAATTTTATACTAACTAAAACATTGTGTCAAAGGCGAATTTAATTGGTATTGGGATAGAAAATGAAAAAAAATATCAACATGTTTATTTGTAATCAAAAATAATTAGAAAATCAAAGCAAAAAAAGAAGTCGATGGTCGATAAATATTATGTAGCAAAAAAAAGACTAGCAAAATTTTACTACCGAGAACAGTAGTAACTCATTCTGAAGAAAAATAATTTATCGATAAATCATCGATCACTGACTGCACTATCCAGGCGACCGAAGCGACCGAAATACTAAAAAACTAAGGTTTTTATGCTTACCGATGAAAAGAAATTCCTCCTTGTTTCATATTTGATGTCTGACTCTTTAATTTGCACATAACAATCGCACAACACGGCATTTTCAAAGGATATTAGCGCTGCTCCGTACTGCGACGCAATCAACAAATGACTTAAAAGTATGAACGCGTGGTTCGGTTGAAGTATGATTGTCCAATCATACTTGTGGCGCGTCTGCCCCGCGCACATTGCCAATCCAACCTCATTTATCTTATCCGTGTCAACCTCCAAAGTGGTTCACAAGTTGGTCCCTTCTTGGGAGATCATAAAAAACTCCTTGAAAAACTTGCTTATAATGGTATTAGAGGAACCTGTGGCGCTGGTTCAAGTACGAACATAATGAATCGTACTGTAAAAGTTATGCTTAATAGATATGTATAAAATAAAGTCGCTTTTTCTGGCTGTCCCTATGTATGCTTAGATCTTTAAAACTACGCAATAGATTTTGATGCGGGTTTTTAATACATATAGTGATTCAAGAGGAAGGTTTATATGTATATAACATGCATAATATAGTACAGAAACACTGATATTTTTAGTGGTTTCTAATGTCGTAAATAAACATTTTTTTGCGCTTACATTGCAAATGCTGGCTGAACCCTATGAGATAGATCAAAATAATGTACTACAGTATTGTACACCTTAAAAAGGCCTACAAAAAAGTCCGCGATGTTATATGTTTATCTCTTAGGGATAACCCACAATAACTATTATTTATACTTTACTTTTTACGAAAAATAATGGCTTATTTACAAAACGATAGTAAGTAATACAGCATTAGTCCTTATCCAATTAAATACCTTAAATACATTATGCATTTAATATAAATCAATATGGCCCTTTACAGCATGTAATTTAAATGAATATTTTCGAAGACATTACAGATTTAAAATGCGGTGGGGTACACATACGTTCACAACTTAAATATGCTGTAGCCATCTGGATAAGGTCCGACCGAGAATGCTTTTTTTTGTCTCGGCCGAGATAGAGACCGATACCGAGTATTTACAAAATAGTTAAAGTAGGTAAGAAAAACACGAATTTTGTACAAAAAATGTTTTAATAATTAGAATATAAAAAGACGTGTGGCACTCGGGGACTGCCGCGGTAAAGCTATTGCATAGCATTTTGTATCAACTTATGCAATTATAATTATTTATTTATTTTATTTTATTTATGCAGTATTTCTTTTTCTTTGATATTAATTCAAGTTACACTTTTTGAGCGTGGTGACCGATAAGAAAACAAATTTTTCTTTTATTAAATAAATAATAAAGCCTCTGAATAAATAAAAATTATTAAATAAAAAATAATAAATAAAAAATAATAAATAAAATAAATTGAAAAAAAGCGGGTAGAAGCTCGAAATCGTCAAAATCATCTCCGCAGTTTAATTCCGATTAAAAATACAAAAAATCCTTATATAATTTAAAAAAAGTGATTAACACAAGTGTAAGTAAGTGATTTTACTATACAAGTGTTTGTGGTGAATTTCATCTGTGAAAAATGGCAAATAATCTAAAACTATATGACTCTCAAAACTTTATATCAACTTATTATTAGTACTAAAGTGCATTAAATACTGTTTAGTATCGTCAGTGTCCTTATATGTTCAAAAAACAAAACTCTAAAAAGTGGAAAAGTGCAAAAAAAAATTATAATCGAACATTTCGCGCAAAATATTAACAGCCGTCAGTTTTCTTTGTCTCATATAAAAAGTGGACTTTGGACTAATATTCGTTATTCGTCCAATCCAGGAACCTACCATTTAAATACAACTTTTTAAGTGCCGCGTCATAGAGTCGGTAGCCGTGTACATTACATGTCATGGCTGTGTAAGCAAAGTAACCCAAGTTCGATTCCCACATTTCTTAGGACACCTTTTGTGCTTCCAAAATCTAGTGAAAATCATACTACGTACATGAATTACAAGCTGGGAACGCCATCTATTAGTAAATTATTGAAGCAAAAGAATAGATAGATAGATGGCGCTTTAGCGCGGCGCACGTCCTTACTAAAACGGCGTTAGCCTTGCTTTAATATTTTGTTCAGAGATAGATTTTACTTCCGTCTTAAATCTTAAAAATAAAACGCCGTGTCGAAGACTGCCGAACTGAAACGACATTAGACGATGCGGGAGCGTGAGGTTTTTTCGTTACGGAATTTCTGGATTCGGTCCCCGCGCTCAAGGCCCGCGATAGAAGCTATGCAATAGCTTAATAGTTTAAGGGCTGTTTTTTCAATCTCACTCGATTATTAACTCTTCCGCAATAATAAGCGCACCGAAAACAACAAAATGTACAAAAACATGCAAATACTTGTAGCGCGTATATATATCCAATTCGATAGTAAAAAACGTCGCAATTCACACCAACCGAGCAAATCAGGCGCCGCACCCATACGCGGTAAATTCAAATTCACTGATCGTGATACGTAAATCATCGCTTAGTCTCGGTTACGGCCGAGAATCTCGGCCTATTTTGGCCGAGAGACGAGACTCAGCCAAAAATCGAGATCTCGGCTCGATTTTTGGGCGTGAATGCCGAGACCGAGAGCGAGACCGAGATCTCGGTCAGACCTTACATATGGAACCCGTATTAATATTATACAAAAAGTATAGTGACGCAATTGAAATGGTCCAGAAGAAATTTCTGCGCTCCACGCATTACAGATGTTCAGACGATTATGTTACAGACATTCACGAGAGTCTTACAATACTTTTTAGGCACAGTCTTCTCTCACTAACATCTATACTTGTCCAACTCGAAACGATGTTACTATATTACGATCTGTGTCATAATAGAGATGATTGCATCTCTTTACATAATAAAATATGCTATAGAATACCCATTACAACACATTGTCGTAGACCTCATAAAAGTTTTGTTACTGCAGTTTATCGAACTACTGTTGGTAAGCGCTCACCGTTTTATAGACATGCTGATACATACAATAAAAGCGTTATCTCTGTTGATATACTAATAACATAACAATAAGGTAGTAAAATATAAAAAAGAAATTCTAAAATTATTACAGGACGAGTAGTTTGCCATTGTCTTATCTGAATTTGCAACGCTCATCTGTAATGAAATAGTTTTATACGTTTATGCTTAGCATATCAATCCAGTCACACACACAACAGCCTCCGTGGTCTAGTGGTTAGAGCTTGGCTTTCGACTCGGAGGTCGTGGGTTCGATTCCCGCATTGGAACAAAAAAAAAATGTTGTTTCCGAGTTTGGTTAGAACAATTCAGGCTGATCACCTGATTGTCTGACAAGAAAGATGATCCATGCGTCGGATGGGCATGTAAAAAGTCGGACCTGCGCCTAATCTCTCGCCAGTCGTGTCGGTTATCCGTCCCACTGGGTTACGAGAGTAAAGGAGGAGAGAGTGCTCTTGTGTACTGCGCACACACTTGGGCACTATAGCATAACTCCTGCGTAGCTGGCCTGCTTTCAATGAAACAAGCCACCGTCACCGAAATCGGTGTGGGGAGCTATTATCTATTATCAATCCACTCACCCATCGACACACAATTCCTTCCTACCTACGAACCTAAATATTAGGTCTTTACCTATGAAATTGCCGTTTTGTATGAAAAAATTTAAACGAATTTTTTTCATGTATTTTTTATTTGTATTAATCGAAGTAAACACCCATGCAATCAATGCATCTTTGCCAACGTAGTGGCAGTTTATTGATACTCTTCTTAAAGAAATCAGCTGGACTGGAGGCAACAAATTCATCAAAGGTATTTTATACTGCCTCTCGGGTATTGAATTTTTTTCCCGCCAAGAAGTTATCAAAATTCTGGAAAAAGTAGTAGTCTGTAGGCGCAAGGTCTGGTGAGTAGGGCGAATGACGGAGAGCTTCCAACCCCAGTTCTTGCTACTTGGAGACCGTCTGCTGTGCATCGCGCGTTGTCGTGCAGGAGCAGCGGAGACGAGTGATTGACCAATGCTGGTTGGAGATTTGCCAGCTTCTCCATCATTGTGTTCAGTTCTTCACAGTACACATCTGCAGTAATGCTCACCCCGTTTGGCAAGAAGCTGTAATGAATCACACCGGCGCTAGACCACCAAACAGTGACCATCACTTTTCTAGGGGTAAGTTTTCGTTTAGGGCATTGTTTAGGTGCTAAACCAGGATCCAACCAACTTGCTGAGCGCTTGCGGTTATCAAACAGAATTTCATCGCAGGTAACAATGCGGTTCAAAATTCCTTAATTTGTGTCTCTGTTGAGCAGTGCAAGGCACGTCTCGACGCGTACTTCGCGCTGGCGATCATTGAGTTCGTGGGGCACCCATTTGTCAAGCTTTTTTACCTTGCCAATTTGACGCAAATGGACCAATATTGTTTTGATGCTAACGTCGAAAGCTGCTGCTAATTCAGCCGTAGATTGTGTATCATCAGCTTCCACAATCGCCTTTAATTCGTCATTGTCGACTAAAGTCTTCGGACGACCGCGAGGTTCATTTTTCAGGTCGAAATTTCCAGAACGGAAGCGAGCAAACCAATAACAGGTGGTGCGTTGGTTTGTAGTGTTAGTTAGCTCCGTAAACGTCGTTGATGTTGCGTGCCGCTTGTGCCGCGTTGGTGCCACGAGGGTACTCATATTCCATAATTACTCGAATTTTTAACGTATCCATGATGACGAAAAATATAGAAATGCGATGAAAATGTAACACTAATCAATAAACAAATCACTACTTTTGAAAAAGAATTCCATGTTTTTAAAATAAAATTAATTTGAAATTAGAATTCTCAGCCAAACAAAAATTATTTTGATTTGAAATGGCCAGTACTGCAGAACGGCAATTTCATAGGTAAAGACCTATTATTATCTTAACATAACCTACCTAGCACACCTAGGTACGAGGGCGGGTCAATAAGTCCGTGACTTTTGGAATAAAACACAGATATTTTGATAAATAAATCATTTTATTTTTCAACGTAGTCCAACTTGAGCTCTATACACTTTGTCCAACGCTTCTCCAATTTTTTTATCCCTTCCAAAAAATATGATTTGTCGAGGTCCTCAAAATAGGCCTTTGTTTGCGAGATGACTTCATCATTGGAGTCAAATCTTTTTCCACCGAGCCATTTTTTCAGGTTTGGGAACAAGAAGTAGTCACTCGGAGCCAAATCTTGAGAATAGGGTGGATGTGGGAGCAATTCATAGCCCAATTCATGGATTTTTGCCATGGCAACTGCACATGTGTGCACCGTTGCATTGTCTTGGTGAAAAAGAACTTTTTTCTTGGCCAAATGAGGTCGGTTTTTTTTCAAATCCTCATTGAAGCGGTCCAATAAGTTGGCATAATATTCCCCATTAATTGTTCTTCCCTTTTGAAGATAGTCAATGTGGATTATCCCACGTGCATCCCAAAAAACAGTCGCCATAACTTTATTGGCTGACAAACCTACCTTGGCCTTCTTTGGCGCCCATTCACCCTTAGAAACACACTGTTTTGACTGTTGTTTGGTCTCTGGTGTGTTGTGATGGATCCATGTTTCGTCCACGGTTAAAATACTCCTCCATATTGTGATTAAACAACGCCAAACCTTCCTGTGAAGTTGTTACACGATTGCGTTTGTGGTCGACTGTGAGCAAACGCGGCACCCATCTTGCGGAAAGCTTTCTCATGCCCAAGTGATCATTCAAAATTGAAACCACTGAGTCATGCGAGATGCCTATGGCTTCCACAATCTCTTGCACTTTCAATCTTCGGTCGGCCAACACCATATCGTGAATTTTTTCGATTGTTTCGGGTGTAGAGACCTCAACTGGGCGTCCAGGACGTTCGGCATCTTCAGTGCTTGTACGGCCACAACGAAATTCAGTAAACCACGTTTTTACAATTGAAATCGATGGTGCAGAGTCCCCATAGTATTTATCAAGCTTAGCCTTGGTCTCGGTAATGGTTTTTTTTTCGCAAAAAATAATGCTTAATAAGCACACGAAATTCACTTTTTTCCATTGTTTCCTTAAGTTACTGGATAGTCTGATAAAGATAGCTGTAAAACACAAACTAACTGACGCAGCAAGTTCAAATTTTGATAGGAGTCAACTGACAGATGCCTGTTGACAGGAGTAGTGTTGCTTTTTCAGTAAGGAGGTTAGAAATTCAAAAAGTCACGGACTTATTGACCCGCCTTAGTACCTTCCCACCGCTACCTACTTTAATATACGATGTAATAATGATTATAGTGTCCACATCCGTTCCTAAACTGGATGTACTGTAAAAATTAGCTAAGGTTAGTATCTGTAGCTATCGATGTTGGAACCGTATTATTAAATGTTTAAAATATTTGGTAAAATGTACTATGGTTACTGTTTGTTAACTCTAATAAGGAAAAAAAATCCAAACTATAAGAGGTACAAGCTTTCAACTTTCCATAATGATAGGTCATTTTAAATACTCATAAGGAAAATTATTTTGATCGAAATCGGAAAATAACTTTTTAACTTATTTAAAAAAAAAACGTATTATCCATGGAACCGTCCTTGGAGAAACATGGTATAGAAATACTGGTATCAAATAAAACATTCCATATGACACTTGGTTAATAACTAGTATTGGTTAGGTTATTACTTGGTTATTAATTATTATATTATGTACGAATATGTATTACTAGTTATTACCCAAGTGTCATATGGAATGTTTTATTTGATACCAGTATTTCTATACCATGTTTCTACGTACATCATAATTTTATGAGCATTATAATTCATTCTCTGTTTTAAATACTATAACTCAATATAGGTATTTCACAGATGAATACGCAGCAGTCGGAACTATATTTCAGCATACAGGTATATTTTAATAGTTTTCTGTCTGAGTGAGCTCCAATGAACTTCAGAAGGGGACTCTTTATAGAACCGCTGACACGGCTGAAAGGGCAGACGTATTTAAGATTGGGTACTCCATACTGAATACGAACAATGGTTTGATGGTAATGAAGACAAGCGCGACCTTTACGTCTGAGGGCCCGATTCATAATTGATTCTGGGGGCGTTTGAAGTACGAAAGAAGTACTAGGGACCTAAATGACGTATTACTTTTCTTGTGAAGCCTTGTTGTTACGTATAATATAATATATTGAAATAATTTTACCTGACCTCTCTACAAGTCGTACTTTATATCAAGCCATTAAAAAATTAAAAAGCTAAATACCGTATTAGGTTATTTGATACAAAAAATAATAAAGATTGTGGGAATCCTTACTTCCTTACTAATATTATAAGCGCGAATGAACGGATTTTATTGAAATTTAGAATTGTAGTAGTTTAGCCTCTAGTTTAACACATAGGCTACTGTTTATCGCAGCAAAATGTACGGTTCCTGTGGGATTTCTTTTGTGCGTACGAAGACGCGGGCAACATCTAGTGTATAGTGAAATGTGGACTTGTAGAAGTGTTTTGATGCTATTTCATTAGCAGATAGATTGATTGAGTCTAGAATTAACACAAGCACTTCTCTCTATCCCGAAATAAACAACACAACACTCTACAACAATAAAGTCGCGGGAAAATTCAAGTAAAAATTATATTCTCGAACTTTAAAGCCGTAGTTCACAAGTGGCTAGACTTTCGTTTTAGCCTGAAACTGACTATCGAAGTTACTTATGCAAATGAGTCTTATTCAAACGAAAGGAAATTAAATCCTCCCGTAGCTACGATTATACCTTGATTGCTTCATTTGTTTAACAGATCTGTGCCACTATGAATAAGTATGCCAGTTTATTGTTTATCTCTTCTGAATAGTATATTCTAGGGGAAAAAAATTCATTCTGATTGTATTAAGACGTATTATTCTGAGATCATGTGAAGAAGAAGAAGAAGATTTAAAAGAAGCGGTAAAATAAAGTAGTGTCAACACGATGGTTATTGTGTACATACATATTACATACCTACGGCGACAAATATTGCTGTTTGCTATAAGGTTATTACCTTATATTGGATTTATTAATCCACACCCCGATGAGCCACACATTTACATAAGTGCCTATGTAATAGACTAACCGAATGCTGAAATGCTAATCAAAATTAAGAGCCCTCTTATTCACAGGCACAGCATGTGACTTGAGCGTCATTTAACTATCGTTTCGGTATACAGCCGTTACCTACTTCTAGAGCTGAAGAAAGCTGATTAGGCGGCACCACAGTCAGTATACTACTATGTACTGGTTCATAATACTTCCTAGTACCTACCTTCCTGTGTTTCTGCACTTGGTAACTAGTGCTAATATTCCATTCTCTGACTGAGCACAGGCGTGTTTTGTTTAGGGACCGCCTTTTGTCTCACGTCTTACAATTCCCGTTCCAGATTTAAGACGTTGCGATATATACTTCCTTACAGTAAAATATACCTTTTAGTTAGAAGCTTATTTGTGGAAAGATACTAAATAAATTTGAGCGAAATTATTAAACACAAAAACGTATTGTATTAATTGATGCTTATGTAGTATAATATAACGAAGCCAAACGACTCGGCGACGCCGTTTCCACCGCGTCAGTGAAAATACTTAACAAATATTTGCGTTAACTGTAAATTTTAATTAACTGATAACAATATTTTGCAGAGTTTTGTATCTATGTGCACATTCAGAGCATTTATGACTCTGTTACCTCTCATTTTATTATTATTATTATTGTTGTTGTTGTTGTTGTTGTTGTTGACGTTGTCACGTTCAACTATCGTCAATAAACCGACTTTACAGACAACCGATATTTTTTATTAAATAAAATATTACCTAAACTAAAAGAGTTTTAAGTATTATAATTATTTTTTATTTGATAAAGCTTATTATTTAAATGTTATGCAACTGACAGCTGAATTATGAGAATTAACAAAGATAATGTATTATGCGCAAAAATATGCTAAATTTACTTTACATATTTTAATATTAAATTGCAACGAAAGCTGCAGAAAAGTACAAACTAAAATAAAACTGGCCAAGTGCAAGTCAGACTCGCGGACGAAAGGTTCCGTACAACTCGGCAAAAACATCACGTTTGTTGTATTAATTAAATTAATATTGAGCCACACTTACCTAAATATTAATTTTATTATGATTTTGGTTTTTGTTGTTAATGCTGCAACAGAAATACATCATCAGTCTAGCTATCATAGTTCATGAGCCTGGTGACAGACATACGGATAGACGGACGGACAGCGAAGTCTTAGTAGTAGGGTCCCGTTTTAACCCTCTGGGTACGAAACCCTAAAAACCTTTTTATTGCTTTGCCTATAGTGTCTGCAGGCTTAGCATGCGCATCCTAGAAACACCGAAGAATCGGCAAAATCGGTCGACGCATCGTCGTTATGAGAAACAACATTTCTTTTCTTCCCGAGCATGAGCTCACAAAATGGCTTCTTTTGACAGCTAAAGTAGAAATGTTTTCCTAATTCAATGTCAAATAGTCTTACAATAATGTCAACTACTCCACATCATGACGCTCCAAGACAAATAATTTCTTTACGTTCAGTCATTTACTTGAATATTTGTTCGTTTTTGACAGAAGATTTCCCGGCAATCATTTTAAAAATATGGCTACTTAGAAGTGTTGACTTCTATTGACGACCTTGTTACCATATATTAATAACTATTGTGCAACGAACTGTTTGTATAGAATATTTCTTCTTTAAATTTATTTTTTCGGGTCGCCATGCTGAGCCCGCTGGTATTGCAAGTTTTCTTTTTTGTTTATAAAACTAGGGGGCGATTACCAAGATTTGCATGTCGCAAGTGCGTTGCCGGATTTTTAGGAGCGATTGCTTTTGAATCCCTTCTTGAAGGTTTTTCATGATAATTCATCGCCTAGAGTAGGATAAGTGCGTTATAGCTACGGAGAACTCGGTAGGCGGTCATTAGAGACTGAGAGAGGAATTATACTAATCTTCTTTTACGTTTCACGCTGCTAAAGTACAGACAGCTATAGGACTCAGTATACATATAGGTCAACAGCCTAGTAAAATCGTTCATTATTCTGTTTTACTCATGACTTTTATATTTGAGCTTAGCATTTTATACCAGTTGCGTTAGTAAGAACCTGTCTCGATTTTATTTATCACCCATTAAACCATCCTTTTAAGACAATATTTCAGAGTGAGGTATAAGTGTCTTCAGTATTTAGTGTGTTATGATTTTTAAGATATTATCACATACAGGTGTATTAGATGAATTTAAGGCTTGAAACCTATGATTGTTGACACACTTTTATCCAACATACGTATGTATATTCACTTTTAGCGCATACATAGCAATTAGCAACCTGCTTGGCTTGAAGGGGCTGGGATAGGCTATGCGTGACTATAACTGGAATTTACCTGTTATAACCAGTTTTGTACTAACTTAGGTACTGCATACAGGCGGCAGTCCTAGCATATGATATAGGTACCTACTAGGTAGTATACGATAGTTTATAATACGATCATTTCGCGTGAGTGGCTGATTCCACACCTGTTTTTATTCAAATGAGTTTCCTATTGCTTTTTCAATACTTAGCTTATTACTACTTTATATTATAGTTTGCTAGCAGGCTAGCCCGGCTACAATATTATGATAATTTAAATGCCAATAATACCTGGTACTAGTTTTTGAGTTATTGTAACTGATTTCATTAAAATCATGCATAAGGAAAGCTCTAAGATTTACTACCGATTAAACTAAGTATGTGCAATTTGCATTCTTTGTTGTAATTTTCTGACGGAAAATTTCATTTTTACCCAATTTGAGTGTTTACCGTTTAAATAGTTATTTAAAACTACATACAAAAGATTACTTAACAAGGTAGTTGACTTCTTGTAAAATATTTAGTTAAATTTATATATTCTGAAATATTGTGATATCATTATTTAATACATGTCAAAAAACTGTAAAATGTAGTGTGCATTTTTTATTTAATTAGATTATTAAAGTATTTTTGTACAATATTAGGGTAAAAAACCGACACCCTTACTTTACACACATAAGATGCAAATCATTTCGGAGATATTAGCAAACTACAAATATCTTCTTACGGCCTATATATTTCACACAACAGCTGTAGGAACACGTAACGTCAGACATTTGTATGGAGTGTTTTCACGAAACATGCGAAGTTATGTGTTACAAATCACTGTAGATTCCGACTAGACTGTAGATCTACCTTTGAAAATATTATCTATCTATATATATAAAAGGTAAAGCTGATTGACTGATGTATCAACGCACAGGCCAAACTCTTAAGACTAGAAACTTGAAATTTTACACTCGTCGATTAAGGAAGTGAATTTGAAAACTCCAAAATTCAATCCCCAAGGGTGTAAAATAGAAGATAAAAGTTTGTATGAATCTTTTTATTCCTTGGACATATTTGCATTAAAGTTCGTATGAATTGAATACGGAAAAAATAATGAATTACGTATTTCAACGTTATGTAATTCAATAATAATAATTCAACACCAAGGTGGGTAAAGTGAAATTAAGTAATGAAAGTTTAAAAGCTGCGGGCAAATAATGCTAGTTTTTTATATACTTATATACTGTTTCGTTTGAGAAGTGACTCAGATTTAGGAGTAGTATTAATTTATGCAATACTAGGTTTGGTGCCCGCAACTTCGTTTGCGCGGAACTATTAAAGGAAACGGAACCCTTATTTTGTTAACGGCACCCTAAAAGTACCTAGCCTAAGTTACTCCTTGTAACATCAGCTATCTGCCTGTAAATGTCCTGTCAAAATCAGCCCGGCCGTTTCAGGGATTACCCGGAAGTCGGAACAAACAGACGAAAATAAAAAATAAAATTGGTGTAGATACCGTATATACTATCATATGCATTTAGTGCATACCTGTTAGTTTGAAATTACAAACGGACAATGCAATTTTATTTATTTGTAGAAGTAAAAAATTCAGTCAACAAGATTATTGTTGACTGAGGGAAAAGATCTACCTATCTAGTATATTTTTACTAAAATTTGTTTTTTTGTAGTGTCCTGTCCGGCGCCCCTCAAGAATCGAGACTTCGTGCTCCAGCGGTCGTGGCTGGACACGGGCGACGAGAAGATGATCCTCAACCACTCCGTGTTCCACAGAGACTTCCCGCCGAGAAAAGGCTTTGTTAGGTAAGCGTTTCCGACTAACTATTTTCTATCTATCTTATATTGAGTGCTAAAATATAAATCTGAGGCACAACTGGAATCTGAAGCAACGAAAAGGAATGGAGCAGTTTTTGGAGCGTATCTGCCTCCGTAGCATAGACGTATACATAGGCTGCACTAAAAGTATCGGGAATGGAATATTTCCACTGTTTCTATCATATTAAAATCTTTTTAATTTAAAACTCC
Source organism: Phengaris arion (assembly GCA_963565745.1). NCBI lineage: Eukaryota > Metazoa > Arthropoda > Insecta > Lepidoptera > Lycaenidae > Phengaris > Phengaris arion. Next base: position 24,858,331 of record OY751431.1, read on the forward strand.
TTGGTTTTAAAAATCGGATACCGTTTATTTATTTAAAAAAAGATTCTCGGTCTTGTCACAAGGTCTTGTCAAACTTGTTTAGTCATTGAGAAAATGGAATTGACTCGAGAAAATTCTAGAGCGATGATTTATTATGACTTTCGAAGTGGTTTAACACAAAAACAGTGTGTTGACCGGATGATTTCTGCTTTTGGTGATGAATCCCCATCCAAAACCACAATTTATCGCTGGTTTGCTGAATTTCAACGTGGACGTGTCAAGCTCAGTGATGATCCCCGTCAAGGTGGTCCAAAAACTGCAGTCACCCAAGAAAACGTTGATGCTGTGCGTAAGCTGATTGAGGAAGATCGACATGTGACATACCGCGAAATTCAGGCAACTTTAGACATTGGCATGAGTCAAATACAAATAATCTTGCATGAACAATTAGGTGTAAAAAAGTTGTTTTCCCGATGGATACCGCATTTGCTCTGTGAAGAGCAAAAAGCGGCTTGCGTTACTTGGTGCGTCAGAACTCTCGAAAGATTCCACGCAGGATCCTCAAATGCTGTATACAACATCGTATCAGGTGACGAATCCTGGATATACGCGTACGAACCCGAAGCAAAAAACCAGTCACGAGTTTGGGTGTTCGAAAATGAGTTAAAGCCAACAAAAATTGTTCGTTCACGGAGTGTTGCAAAAAAATGGTGGCCACGTTTGTCTCCAAAACCGGCCATGTTGCGACTATTCCTCTTGAGGGACAAAGAACGGTTCATGCAGAATGGTATGCTAACATTTGTTTGCCACAGGTCGTTTCTGAACTCCGTAAAGAGAACTGCAACCGCCGCATCATCCTCCATCACGACAATGCGAGTTCTCACACCGCGCACAGAACAAAAAAGTTTTTAGAGCAAGAAATCATAGAATTATTAGACCATCCGCCGTACAGCCCCGACCTAAGCCCTAATGATTTCTATACTTTCCCTAAAATAAAGAATAAATTGCGTGGTCAGAGATTTTCATCACCTGAAGAAGCTGTGGACGCCTACAAAACGGCCATTTTGGAGACCCCAACTTTCGAATGGAATGGTTGCTTCAATGATTGGTTCCATCGTATGGAAAAATGTGTCAAATTTCGCGGAGAATACTTCGAAAAGCAATAAATACAATTTTAAATAGTAATGTTGTGTCACTTCCTTGATTCCCGAAATTTTCAGTGCCGCCCTCGTATTGTAGCATTGTTTTTGTCATAATAATACTATGGTATAAACAGCCTCCGTGGTCTAGTGGTTAGAGCTTGGCTCTCGACTCGGAGGTCGTGGGTTCGATTGCCGCATTGGAACAAAAAAAAATGTTGTTTCCAAGTTTGGTTAGGACAATTCAGGCTGATCACCTGATTGTCTGACAAGAAAGATGATCCATGCGTCGGATGGGCGTGTAAAAAGTCGGACCTGCGCCTAATCTCTCGCCAGTCGTGTCGGTTATCCGTCCCACTGGGTTACGAGAGTAAAAGGAGGAGAGAGTGCTCTTGTGTACTGCGCACACACTTGGGCACTATAACATAACTCCTGCGTAGCTGGCCTGGTTGGAACAGGCCACCGTCACCGAAATCGGTGTGGGAGCTATAATTACTATGGCATAGTTGGTTCTTGGCATACTATATCATTAGGCATAAATAAATGTATGCTTAACAATAATTAGTATGCATATTGATTATTATGCTTAATGTGATTTTGTCTAAAAATTATGCCTAAACAGTTATGCCAAATTAATAATGCGTAATTACTATTATGACATATTATGATTTTTTGCGAAAAAATAGATAACCTAGATTTAACAGGTTAAGACTACTTGTAGGTAGGATGACATGGCGCAGTAACGCGTTGCTACGCCAACTATTAACCAAGTAACATCGGCTTTTCACAACAGCTGTAAGCTCCTGCAGCCATTGCTTTAATTCCTGCAATCTTAGATACGAATATGTTATTATTCCTTTTTGTAAGAAAATACACCAAATACACAGTGTTACCGGTCACACAAAATATATCACGTCTCATTAATTGGTTCAGCACTCCATCGATAGATTAGATATTGTGTGCGTCAATCCGTGACGACCTTCCAATCCCTGCTGAGTCAGTTTCAGTTGAGTCATGACGACCCGGTATTTATATTATTTTTGTAAAATGCTGTGGTTATAAGTCACTATAGTCTACATTGTTTTGTCTTAAGACGATATATAAAACTTTTTTTCATCCGCAGTACAATAGTCTACTATATAAAAATAAGTCGGGTTTTCCTTCCTGACGCTATAACTCCAGAACGCACGAACCGATTTCCACGGTTTTGCATTCGTTGGAAAGGTCTCGGGCTCCGTGAGGTTTATAGGAAAGAAAATTCAGGAAAAATTTCAACAGAAACGCGGAAAATCTTTTTTCACATACAGCGCCATCTCTAATACATAGCATGTACTACAAACCAATATTTTAAGTAGATGGCGCCGGTGCGTGATACATTGTTTGACAGCTACTTTTTCACATACAGCGCCATCTCTAATACATAGCATGTACTACAAACCAATATTTTAAGTAGATGGTGCCGGTGCGTGATACATTGTTTGACAGCTACTCATTGTTCTCTGCTCAGTTAATTTCATGTGACAAACCGGTATTGTGTTCACTGTGAAATTGTGAAAAAAAAGTAAAAAAAATAAGTTATTCGTTCCCTAACATTTCAATTGGAAACCATCAAATCAATCACGTGTATTGTGCAAATTTTTATTCAATTTCAACAGCAGGCATTTGTCTTTAAGGTGGTAAGTTGAACTGTGTAAATTATGTGGATCGTGCATTTGTGGTTAAATTCACCACTCTGTCCATAGTCCAAAATGCCTAGAGGACGACGTGCGAACATCGGCCGCCGCACAAGACATGCAAGCCAGCAACAAGTGTATTCACAGAACTTAAGCGAAGAAAGACATATTTTGTCTTTCTTCGCTCAAAGTTCAACTTACCACCTTAAAGACAAATGCCTGCTGTTGAAATTGAATAAAAATTTGCACAATACACGTGATTGATTTGATGGTTTCCAATTGAAATGTTAGGAAACGAATAACTTATTTTTTTTACTTTTTTTTCACAATTTCACAGTGAACACAATACCGGTTTGTCACATGAAATTAACTGAGCAGAGAACAATGAGTAGCTGTCAAACAATGTATCACGCACCGGCACCATCTACTTAAAATATTGGTTTGTAGTACATGCTATGTATTAGAGATGGCGCTGTATGTGAAAAAAGTAGCTGTCAAACAATGTATCACGCACCGGCGCCATCTACTTAAAATATTGGTTTGTAGTACATGCTATGTATTAGAGATGGCGCTGTATGTGAAAAAAGATTTTCCGCGTTTCTGTTATCATAGAAGCGTATCATATTAGATACCGTCGTTCTACGTACGCGGTTATAAGTATCATAGAAGAAAGTTTTCTTCACTAAGTGTAGGACTTAGCGTTTGATGTCGCGCTGCCTTTTATAATATAAATATATACCTGTATATACATATATGTATTATAATTGCATTAAATGCAAGATCCTTTGCTAATCATCATTACTTACCGATGTCTTCAGTCTTCAGTACTGTCGTCACTACTGAAGCACACTGCAAAGGGTCCTGGAGAGTACTATTATTAGGCTTTAGTCGGTTAGCTTAAATCGCATTTTAAATATTGGCACGCTTTTTTTATGAATATACATAAATCTTAAGTCTAAAGTGTGAATTCAAGTATAAAGGCTAATCGGCACGTTATTGGTTACGCAGTATGCACCTAGTTACGTATTTCAAAAGATCTTCCATTGGACGGCATAAGTCCGTCTTATTTCATTAAAAATCTACAGAAAAGTATAATATATATTTCGTATTTTCCAGAGCCCTGTCCCTGCTCACTGGCTTCGTGGTCCGCGCTCGGGGTGGTCCGGGCAGCTGGCTCGGCTACGTGTCCCGTTCCGACCCGCGCGGGGCGTTACCGGCGTGGTTGGTCAACAGGTGAAAATCAATTTTAAAATAAAAGATATCAAAAACATTTTTAAAGATAATATCAAAGTTTTATTCAATTTTGTAGCTTACGTAATTAGCATTTTGTAATTGTAAAGTTCCTAATTATGTTGCGTTGACCCAAAAGGTCGGTAAAATGTGTGTCAGTGTTTTGTCGGTAAAATTTAACATATTATCTGCTGTTAAAATCTCTTAACCTCGACGAAGACGAAACACACTTTAGAGAGTGCCAAAGCAATAGGTTTACATACATACACTCGAAAAACATAACCCTCCATCTGTCGCAGTCGGGTAAAAAGAGCTAAGGTCTGATTAATATCCAGATACTACCATAATATTTTTTTACAATAAAACTCGTTATACCTCGTTTTCAGAGTGACAGCCCAGCTAGCACCGCGACTAGTGCACCAACTGCAAGCCGCCACCAAGCGCTACCCGGGGTGGAAGGCGCTCACCGACACGCCGTACTACAAGCCCTGGAGACACCCCGAACAGGTGCCATCGTATCGGATATCGCTGGAGGATGTGAGTGTTGACAAATCTGTTGTTATGTGCATGTAGGTACTAGGCTTTCCGCGTGCGGAGGTTATAAATATGTACACTGAGAATAAAAGGACGAGTATCTACATAGTTTCTCTTAAATTTGCAACTCATCAAAACTTTGCTATATATGCCTATTTGCTACAACATCCTACTACTATTATAAATGTGATAGTTTGTGAGGATGGATGGATGTATCTATGGATGAATGAATATTTATTATTCTTTGACGCAAAAAATAATGAACGAATTTTGATTAAATTTGGTATGGTAGCTGTAGTTTAGGCTATTTTTATCATATAGGATACTTTTATCCCGAAGAATTTCCCTGGGTTACTGTATTTACGCTGGCGGAGCCGCGGGCAAAAGCTAGTAACATTTATTGAGATGCAATAGTCAGGCAGCAACATTGAGTTTTGTTTAGAGTAAAATATGAAAGCAATCAATATATTTATATGTGTCAAGGTTATTTTTAAACCTCTACAATCTATATTCTACAATCAATGGCGCCATTCCCTTAATATTCTTTCGAACAATCCAGTCTGATAAAGTGTATTAAAAACTCGAATTTGAGTAATAACTTTCAATTGAACCGAAATCCGTGTTTAAGTACCTACCTAGTCTCCAACATTCGCGTTCAAACTTTTTCGATCAGAATTGTTTCAAAGTAAATCGTTCATGAAAATGTCCCTAATTCCGATTCGCAATTTATGGAAGGTAATGTTTCGAATGCTACGTTTATTCCTTAAATTTTAATCAAAGTTACTTGGCTGCTCATGAGATGCACATAGAAGGGCCAGTTCAAACCGCGACGATACGCAAAAAATGTAGCGCCATGTCACATATCGTTTCGTTTCGGTGTGAATTGACCCTAATATGACAAATGCAAATAAATAAATTAACATTGATGTTCATTCCAGTGCGTTGACCCCGATGCTCCGCCGCCCCCCGCAGAACCCAAACCGAACACATCAAAATCAAAAATATCATTTCACCATGAAAAAGAACCTGAAAACCACAGCGTAGAAGACCTAGGAGATATTTCCTCAGAATTCAGCGTTGAAGTAGAAGAATTAGCGGATCTTAGCATTGATCCCGCTAAGAAGAAAGGTAAATTTTATAGGCTGGTCAAATCAATGAAGAACCGACGAAAAAGTGTGCAGGTAGCTAAGAGTGCTGACAACCTGGATCTAGAAAGTAAGCCCGTTGAGAGTAAACCTGAACGAAAGAGGTCGTTTAAATTTCATAGACGGTTCAGTCTCAGTAGAGGTCGTGAAGATTAATTTGTTAATTAGTTTCTGCATTGATTGTGCTAATGAAATGTCTAGGAATGGGAAAATTGCGTTCATCAGTTTGGTATTTTATAGTAGTTTGTTTTGTTTAGAATATAAATAATGATAAAACGATGATAAATAAAATTTCGAATCGTAGCTCAGGTCTAAAAGCGTTTTATAAAAACCGATTGTTGCTTAGGCTATTACAGTCAAAAGTTTGAGTAGGCACTAGTGTGGTTGCGATGATTAGATTAGACCTATGGGACTTTATTTGAAAAAAATGATATACTAAATGTTGATGCTCAAAAGGGCGTAGTGATTGTAAGGTAAGTATATAAAATACATTTCAAACTAATTTCTATGTATCGGCAATCAAAGATCTGTGAAATGTCACGTTACAAGTAATTTGTAATCCTGTTTCTACACACGCGCCGCAGCTTTGTATGGATTTCGCAGTCGCACGAGTTGCGGGGTTCCAACCGCTGCGTCAAAAAACTACGTACTTACAAATATATTCGCAGCGGCATCGGCGCCGCGGCGGCGCGTGAATAAGTGTAGATACTTAGTGCCAGTCTCACCAAAGCCTGTTAAAGTAAATCGTTGAATAAATATCATGTTATCTCTCTCATACTTCGTATAAAAGAGAAAGCTTGATGTTTAGACAAAGGATTCATACTAACAGGCGTTGGTAAAATTGGCACTAGAGGTTCTGTCTGCATGGTATTTATATAAGTACATTGACACTTTTATCTGCAATTCCTGTCTTAATATTTTTAATACTCAAAGAGATGCTAAGGTCCTTCCTCAGTAAGATCTATCGTACTCTACATCTTCTAAACTATTAATTGTGACAATTGTGACTAAGATAAATATGAATTATATTGTTATTCTAGTAATTTTGTATTATAACTCGCATAACACATCACATCACACTCACATCACACAATGTCTTATTATGTGTAATTAAAAGCTAGAAATTATTATTAATTAACAAATTTTCTAAAGTTAACCAATAATATTATTTTAATACACAAAGGACCTGCATTTTTTTTTTATTTGCGATAAAATTCTATTTTTTTTGCAACCTTCAGAACCCTACGGCTGAAATGACAATATTATAATATCCGTACAAACATATCGAACGACTTCTTATCTAAATAGTCATAGTTTGGGGTAAATACATTTTGTGATAAACTGATTAAAACGTATCATCAAGAGATTTTATGAATAGGCTAAATGAATAATTTTTTTTCATTGCATAAATGAATATTACTCTTAAATATGAGTAACTTCTCAGAAGAAACAGTATATCAAAAGTCAATATTTTCAATGGTACAGCGATTTGTATACAAAATTTCGCAAGTCTCGCTAAAACGCTCAAACTAAAGTCGTACCTAGCTGTGACGTCACGCCTAGGTTAATGTGTAAGGTATAAGGCCTTATACTTCATACCGACAACCAGTTTTACGAGGGCTGATTGATAAGTTTCCGAAACGACAAAGAAAAACTTCAAAAATCTATTTAAAATAAATTTATTTCTCAACGTAGTTTCCTTCTACCTCGATGCATTTAGTCCAGCGCTTCTCCAATGCCGTTACACCAGTTTGATAAAATGTTTTCTCCAACCCCTCAAAATACTCGTCCACGGCAACAATGACTTCTTCATTTGATAAAAATCTCTGGCCACCTAACCATTTCTTCAGGTTTGGGAATGAGTGGAAGTCGCACGGGGCCAGATCCGGGGAATAGGGTTGATGCGGTAGCAATTGGAACCGCAATTCATGGAGTTTGGCGACTGCAACCATTGACGTGTGTGCAGGTGCGTTGTCATGGTGGAACAAAATTTTTTCTTGGCCAAATGTGGTCGTTTCTTCTGGATTTCTTCACTTAATTTTTGCAGCAAGCTTACGTAGTACTCTCCATTTATTGTTTTTCCTTTTTGCAGATAATCCACTAAAATAATCCCTCGAGCATCCCAAAAAACAGTCGCCATCACTTTGCCGGCCGACAAAACCGTTTTTGCTTTCTTCGGCGCAGGTTTTCCGCTCTCAGTCCACTGCTTAGATTGTTCTTTTGTCTCGGGAGTATAATGATGTATCCAGGTTTCATCACTGTTACATAATGCCGCAAAAACTCATTAGGATCTCGGTTAAACAGCGCCAAACACTCCGATGAATTGTCCACTCGACGTTGCTTTTGGTCTACAGTGAGCAAACGCGGCACCCATCGCGCGCAAAGCTTTTTCATTCCCAAATGTTGGTGCAAAATATTAAAAATGCGTTCAGATGAAATGCTCACCATCTCTGCTATCTCTCGCAACTTTAAGCGCCGATCATTCAATACAATTTTGTGAATTTTTTTGATCATGTCCGGATTCGTGACTTCATTTGGACGGCCAGACCTGTGGGCGTCTTCGCAGCTCTGTCTTTCACGTTTAAAATCAGTTACCCAGGTGTGAATTGTACTCAATGCAGGAGCAGAATTACCTAAAACACTGTCTAGCTTGGTTTTAATCTGGGTTGCTGTTTTCTCTTTTAAAACGTAAAACTTTATCATCGCACGAATTTCGTTTCTTTCCATTGTTAAGAAAATTTACGACAGAGAAAGTTCTACGTCCTCTCAAACAAATTCCATCAGTTCGATTAAATTCAAATTTGGCGTTCTATTTTCAAAAAGATGCCAGAACATAATGTAATATTCCTTTTTTGCGTATCATTTTTTTAAGTTCGTCGTTTCGGCCAGTTATCAATCAGCCCAGGTATTTCATACTTTTTTGTGCATCTCCGATATTTGTTATTTATTTGTTATTATACTTACCATAATGAATGTTTTTGCTTATGATGTAAGTAAACTAATGATGTAGGTTTTGTTTACTAATTTATCAAAAACAAATTAAACTTTTTCGTACTTTTTAAATGTATCTTATTACTAAACTACACATAAAATATATATTTTTTTTACCATTTACCAATTTAGCCTCAATATTTCTGAGTATATTAATGAAACTAAATATTTTAGATGTAGTCATCATCCCTATTGCACTTAGTATACAGGGTACCTTGTTGTAACTTTAAAAGCTCATATAAAATAAAAAGCTTCACCTTTAACTTCGCGACATCATTATTATTGCTTTTTTGCATTATTATACAAAAACTCTTTTGGCATAATTTCATCGCTACATGAACCAAACATTTTTCATATAAGAGTAATTCTCATTTTGAAAAACTGTCTACAGATCTTGTAAGTATACTCTAAACAAGCAATTCTTGTATATTAATAAACAGAATTTCCATGAAAGTTAGTATGCAGGGGGTTTTAGGGGTGAAAAATTTCGCTAGCTGCAAATTTTAGAGAATTAGTAATAAAATATGAGTTATTTCGCTGTCTAATTGTCAAAGCGCGTGGCTCAGCGATGTATGCTTAGACTTTTTGCGTTTTTGGCAAAAAAAACCTACCTACCGGTTAGACCAATATTATTATGATATTTTTTTATTGCCTATAAAATGCCTGTTGCCATCTGTAATTTTTTCCGTATTGTGTACTAGAACTCCGAGTAAAGCTCCGTCTCCCAGGTACTAAATATATCTATTAGACATCAAGTAAATGGACAAAAAGTGTTACATTTGGAAAATTCTCGCAAATCCATTGTGACAAATGTTTTTATGCTCGTCTAAATAATGTAGTGCTACATGAAAAGATTAACAATGTAATGATAGGATTTTTTGCGCATCCAACTTGTTCCGTATTAGTTCAAGGTTTACTCGTTTATTGGATTTCAAAAATTGTACTGTAGCCACATTCGTGCGGTCGCAGATTTATAGTCTCGATAAATTAAAAAAATCTTATTCATAAGTTTTGTATTAAAGTACTTTGTTCCTCAGATTAATGACTATTAATAACTTTGGCCGTTTTCCGGGAAAATATATCATTTATCATAGACATTATTAACAACTTCAAAGATCTTTGATAAAAAAAAAAACAAACAATAGGTAGTTCAAGGGCGTTCTTCTGAGTCTCTCCTCATAAATTGCAAAAGGTGTAACTTTAAAAATATTAAAATATGTATATTAAGTATGAATAAAATTCGCATTCCTTTGGTGTACTCGTAATGGTTTAAATTAGGTATTTTATATCTTCTTTTTTTTTATTAGTACCCAACAAGGGACAAAATCATTTTATATAAAGATTTGATACGTTTAATGTGTGCCTTTATCTACCTTAGCGTACAATATTATTTATGTAGAATTATTTATTATATTTCACAAGTATAATAGCTTTTACTTCATCGCTTTCTGAAAACAAAGCTGCAAGGTAAATTGCATATTTAATTTTGAATTACCGTTTATTATATTTCACAAGTATAATAATAGCTTTTACTTCATCACTTTCTGAAAACAAAGCTGCAAGGTAATTTGCATATTTAATTTTAAATTACCGTCAAAACCTTAAGAGTAATTTCAAACATCCAGTTTCTGTCTATCCATGAGCATAATTAAGAACCTTTCATAATAAATTGTACAACATGACTTAACGCTAGAAATAGAATCCAACAACGTCAAAATACAGTACTTACGTCATATGGAACACAATCAATATTGTTAAATCAATATTCTTAAAATAATCTGTTTTTCTTACTTAGAGACTTATTTTATTAATGAAATGGTAAAAGTAAAGTAGAATTGTTGTCACTAGATGTAAATTATTTTATGTATTGCTAGGTCACGTTACATGGATTTTAAACATAGATTTTAGATAACACTGCTTATAAAATGGTAGGTTAAATATAAAAATATATTCAATGTCATTCATCATTATGATGAACTTATTATAACCTTAAATATTGTGTTGGTGAGTTACGATATAATATGAAATGAATATTTTAAAAATATCTCGACGATGTCTCTTTACATAAGTGTATTGGCTTTTATGATATAGAATTGTATATATCGATTTTGTAGGTAAATGTTGTTGCTTGTATAGAAAGTTATTGTGTTGAAATTGTGTCTTTAGAGTTATCGAAGTGTTTGTTTTATTTCATAATGTTACAGTTGATGCATTTATGAAACTTATAAATTGTTATATGCGTACCTGTCTAAAATAAGTAACCGTTGATAAGTACTTAATGTCGTTTACGCATTAAATTAATAAATACTTACGTACTTTTAGTCGAGAATAAGCGCAACAAATAATTTAAGAACTCTACCTAAGGTTCCGTTACACACGTAACATTTTTTCGTAGCTATAAGAATGTGCAAATTCCATGACCATTGCGTGTATGTCAACGATGAACGATAGTATGCAACGATTTATCATATACACGATCGATAAAACTGGATATCGGCGGTTTATGTCCAAGTCGTAACAAACCAGTGTCGAATTTATTGTGTTTTAACTATAATTATAGTGTTTTAACTATAATTGTCTTTTCGGCCAATACCGATGAAAAAGAACGCAATGAAGTTGAACCGACGAAATCCAGAGTTTATAACTAAAACTCAGCTTAGCTAGAAACATCTTTAGTTTATGTTGGTGAAATGCAATTTGGATTTTTAAACTCGTTTAAACACGCAAGCGAGTTTTCGTTACTGATCGCGTTCAATTTAATTCGTGAAATCAGCCCTCAGACTTTTATAAGATGCGTACCTCTTACGATCTAAAGTCAAATTCGAAACTGGTTATAACCCTCCAGATCGGATAAAACGTTACGTGTGTAACAAGACTACACATGCTCTATATTTATTTAAGGTGGTGGTGGCCCTCTTACTACCATAACGCTTCGTACTATTTACTATAAATATTAAAACCTATTTGTAATACTGTACTAAAATATATTTCTGGTACTGGTATAGGTTTAAAATTATATAAAAATATAGGTTTACATTACAATATAATATTTTATAAACAGGTTTTCTATGCGTTTACTTTAAACTCGAAATTTCACTCTTAGCAATCAAAATATTGAACTGCTCTTAATATTATGATAACATATCTGTTGTAATTTATGAATAGAAAAATAATTATGTTATTAGAGGGACATGGAATTGTAATGTTGAATGATCAATTTGTTGATGAAATTTAGCGTGCAAATATATTATGCAGCATTTGAGGTTGCCTTTTATTTCACTTTACAAGAGTCCTTAGATAAAGTACAATGTTGAAACGATAGCAAATTTAGAAACGAAAAAAATATATGAAAGTAATCACGTGATTTAGCGATACAATATATCAAACCCATAATATATTTGATTGTTTTCGAAATTCGCTATCGTTTTTATGTTGTTACTTTGTCTACGGGCCCTGGTCCTGTGCCGTTCCCGTTTTTTCTTAACTTTCTTAGCTTGCTGGTACTCTTGAACATCGTTTGCGTGGAACTATGAATGGAAACAGAATGCATACGGAACCCTATTTCTTTTTAAATGGAACCCTAACATAAAGATAGTCTTAATTTTAACATCAGTTATATGTCGGTGAAAGTACAGACGAAATTAATCCGGCCGACAAAAATAAAATGAAATTTGGCATAAATATAAACTGGCCCCGCGCTCAGTATCCGAAGAACGTGTGTTACAGGTACCAGAAAACTGGAAGTATATTTAATACTTTTATACTATACATATATTTAAGATTTTGGAACGAAGTTCCTTATCGCGCGTTGCGAAAGGGGGCTGGACGGAAAAAGTAAGACTAACGACACTTTTTGCTATAGTTGTAAGCCGTGCGGCGTGCGCGTGTTTCTCTGTCTGTCTCTCTCTCTCTCTCTCTCTCAATTATTACTTAAATTGAGCCTACTGATTAAGTTTATATTACATAATATTTGTTAATATAAAAAAAAAATATTATAACTTAAAAAAATTAAATTTTATTACAATTCCTTCACTTACCAATCGAAAGGAACTTCGTTTGGTGAGGTTTGGTGAGGTGTCAAGGGACACCCGGATGGATCCGGGTGTCCCTTGACACCTCTCAAGTTTTTTTATTATATTTTAAACATATTTAATACACATCCATGACCCAGGAACACAGAAAAATTTTTGTTCCTTCGGCGGTATTCAAACCCGCGACCCCCGGCTTGAGCACCAACGCGCTGAACCACTGAGCCACAGAGGTCGTCCGCGTCGTACCGCGTATACTATACTATCATAATATGCACTTTGTGCAAAGCTGTCAATTTGAAATTACAAACAGACACGTCAGTTTTATTTATTTGTACAAGTATAGAGTACCTGGTTGACCGAGCTTTGCTTGGTATGTTAGTAGAACGATAAAATAATTAAAAATACCTAAATAAAAAATCTTACCGGGATTCGAACCCACCACATTCCGAATTTTCAAACAATGTCTTGCATTGAATGAACCATGCATCTTACGTAGGTACGCATACCAAGCTGCCAATCAGACTGACCTTAGAGAGTCGAAATTATTTATATATTGTTGCACGACGAAACAAAAAACATATATTGCTTAAAAATGCGCAGTTTCTAAGGGATAAGACCTAGGCTAAGTAGCTACGAGGGCGGGTCAATAAGTCCGTGACTTTTGGAATAAAACACAGATTTTTTGATAAATAAATCATTTTATTTTTCAACGTAGTCCCCCTTGAGCTCTATACACTTTGTCCAACGCTTCTCCAATTTTTTTATCCCTTCCAAAAAATATGATTTGTCGAGGTCCTCAAAATAGGCCTTTGTTTGCGAGATGACTTCATCATTGGAGTCAAATCTTTTTCCACCGAGCCATTTTTTTCAGGTTTGGGAACAAGAAGTAGTCACTCGGAGCCAAATCTTGAGAATAGGGTGGATGTGGGAGCAATTCATAGCCCAATTCATGGATTTGGCCATGGCAACTGCACATGTGTGCACCCTTGCATTGTCTTAGTGAAAAAGAACTTTTTTCTTGGCCAAATGAGGTCGGTTTTTTTTCAAATCCTCATTGAAGCGGTCCAATAAGTTGGCATAATATTCCCCATTAATTTTTCTTTCCTTTTGAAGATAGTCAATGTGGATTATCCCACGTGCATCCCAAAAAACAGTTGCCATAACTTTATTGGCTGACAAACCCACCTTGGCCTTCTTTGGCGCCGATTCACCCTTAGAAACACACTGTTTTGACTGTTGTTTGGTCTCTGTTGTATTGTGATGGATCCATGTTTCGTCCACGGTTAAAAAACTCCTCCATATTGTGATTAAACAACGCGAAACCTTCCTGTGAAGTTGTTACACGATTGCGTTTGTGGTCGACTGTGAGCAAACGCGGCACCCATCTTGCGGAAAGCTTTCTCATGCCCAAGTGATCATACAAAATTGAAACCACTGAGCCATGCGAGATGCCTATGGCTTCCACAATCTCTTGCACTTTCAATCTTCGGTCGGCCAACACCATATCGTGAATTTTTTCGATTGTTTCGGGTGTAGAGACCTCAACTGGGCGTCCAGGACGTTCGGCATCTTCAGTGCTTGCATGGCCACAACGAAATTCAGTAAACCACTTTTTTACCATTGAAATCGATGGTGCAGAGTCCCCATAGTATTTATAAAGCTTAGCCTTGGTCTCGGTAATGGTTTTTTTTCGCAAAAAATAATGCTTAATAAGCACACGAAATTCACTTTCTTCCATTGTTTCCTTAAGTTACTGGATAGTCTGATAAAGGTAGCTGTAAAACACAAACTAACTGACGCAGCAAGTTCAAATTTTGATAGGAGTCAACTAACAGATGCCTGTTGACAGGAGTAGTGTTGCTTTTTCAGTAAGGAGGTTAGAAATTCAAAAAGTCACGGACTTATTGACCCGCCTTGGTAAATTTCATGGTAATACTTGTAGCCGTTGTCGAGATACCGATTATATATATTATTATATATATAATTATATATACGTTTCTCTCGTTTAAAGTACAAGATGAAGATTTACCAAATGTAACTTTATGTCATGAAAATTTCCAAGCATTGTGTTGCTTTCAGTAAAGAAATTGGGAATAAATTCGCATATTAATTTATTACCATCATTTTCTGAAAAATCAGAAATATTTTCATAATATCATGTAACAGTAAAAGGGGTTTCCAAGAACACACACGAGACTGTACAGTTGGGCAAGGATGGTGCTAATAACAAAATTAAACTTGATGCAGTTTACCTTGCACACTTCAAGTCCCGTGCAAACTTCCAATATTATCAGAAACGAACAAAGCAAACAAACTCTACCTTGCTCTACTTCATCTTAGCGTTAAAAAAATAGTTTATTTTCATGATATTTTACAAACATTAAGTATTTTTTCTGTCTCCCAAACTAGGCGAAGCCTGTCTTATGTGGGAAGTTAGGTGATTAAAATAATAACAAACTTAAATAGTAGTTCTCACTACTATTAAAACTAAGTAATAAATTGTAAAATTAATATAATTGTGTGTGTACCTGTATGTGTGTGTGCGTGCGATGTACAGTGAGAATGTGTAAGTTTGTGGCTAGTGTGTTGTGTTACTTGTATACTTTTATTAGATTTTCAGAATCGTTGATGTCCAATGTAAAAGAGATCCAAAGAAGCCAAATGTTTTTTTGCTTCTCGAACGGAACTATGTTTTAAGCCAAAGGTATTTATTAGTTTATTGTATATAAAGGGGAGTAGAAAAAAACCGAATCTGTATACAGTAATTGATGAGTGTTTGATACAGAGCGTAGTAAATAGTTTTTTGTGTCTGACCATCGACTGCGGCACGAAGGTTACGCATGACACTTATCAATTTAAAAACTTCATTTTAAATGTCCAAAAATATCTTCCTGGATGTTATAAAAATTTAATAAATTAAGAAAGATGTAAACGATGATTTTAACAATACCTACCTTGCAATTAACCAAGTTTAGTCAATGTTTGAGTACACCGTAGGATCACTCTGTACAAAAAAATATCTACCGACCTCCAACAAATTTTTGTTCTAAATAAATTGTACAATTATTGTTTCGGATATATATTTATATTATGTTTATTGTTTATTAGTTGTTACCCACGACTTAGTACGCGCAAGAAGGTTACGCGGGAACAATTCCTTTTTCCGCAATAAAATGTAGCCTATGTCTTTCCCCGTGGTCTACTTTACATCTGTTCCAAATTTCATAAAAATCGGTCCAGTAGTTTCGGAGCCTATTCAATGCAAACAAACAAACATACAAACAAAATCTTATCTCTTTATTATAATATATATATATAGTATAGTGTGTATAATATAATATAATAATATTATATATTGTACATATATAGACAGTTACTTAAGGGACAAAAAGATCATTATCATTCATTAAAGATCTAACATCTGATGACGTCATTATTCAAATCAGTGATGGACACTACGAAGGATACTCGTAGGCGTAAATCAAATGCTGATTTGCTAGTCACTTGTTAGTTATAGATTTTGAAAGGCGTGCTTTCAGTTGATCACTGTGAGAAATATTTATTACGAGGTGGGTACAGTGCGACTTTTTGGTGTTGGAAAATCCGTCGGACAAATATTTTAAATAAATTATATACTTACTTGAGTCTTCTGTTTCGATTAATACACTTTTATTCAAGAAGTGGAGATAGTTTAGGAAATGCTAAGCCTATTAGATATAAAAGAATTCGGCAAAATTAAAGGGAAGCTTTTAAATATTGGACGACCAGTTATTTTGTCTTATTAATAAAAAAAACTTAATTTCCATATTCTAACGTTGTGGTGTAACAAAATTATATTTTTTTTTGCTATATTTATGTACGTAAGTAGATAAAAAAAGTTTTAATTATCCTGAAAAGTAAGACTGGACCCACATTATAGTTTTAACAATTTTTTGCTTGTTTTTGGAGAATTTACTAATTTATTTTGAATATTGCAAGTATAAACTATTTAGAAATTTATTTTATTTAAAAAAGTTTTAATGCAACTTTACTTTAAAGTGAGTTCATAAATTTGCTTGCGTTTAAATTTATGTTTAAATCATTTTATTTTATTATTAGCTGGAGTAATATTGTGACGAGTAGTAATATTTTTCAGATGTCTTCACAAGCCAAAGATAAGCTACTATCAGAAGTTGATGGAATTAAAAATGAAAAAGCGAAATCTGAGTGTGAACCCGATGAGGAAGAAATACAGTTTCAGTGCAATGAAGTCAGTTATGGTACAGGTACACATTAATATTTATGCAAAAGAACTGTAAATATTTTGTTTAAGATAAATAATAATACTCGTATATTGATTGTAAAGTTATTATACTATCAGGGAATCCTAATAAATAATATATCTTATAAGCAGGTTGATTTTTGTTTTAATTTGTTCGTATTTTGTTATTATTATGATATCAAACAGACGTGCCATTGCGAATTGAATACATTATAAAGCAAATCAATTACGAGAACACTCTACCTGCGTATGAATTAGATTCCCTGATAGTACCTACCAGATTGTCGTCTGGTAGGTACAATAACAGTTTACTTTACAATGAAATATTATAACATTGAAAAAAAATAATACTTAACTACTCAAATAAACAATATTATCTTCCATCCGAACACAGTGTGCTCACACCTCTTATTGTACCAATGCGCAATTACTAAGCATTCTATTTGTTGTTTTTTTCATATCAATGTAGTGCATGGGTTCTTAGGTCACTTACTTTATATAATTTTTTAACTTACGCTATAACTTTAACTTTTAGGAGACGCCATGTTTTCGTGTTTCGTCGTAGCCCCTCAAGTGGTGAGCGTGTGGAGAGGAACCTGGGGCATTATGGAGCTCAACGCCAAACTGTTTCCACACGCACAAATATACATTTTGGGAATCGTCATACATATCTCTTTTGCATTAATCAGGTAAGCTAAGGCTGGGGCTATATGATCCGGAATCCGGCGGGTCGACATTCCGAAATACAACTACAATAGAGTTGAAATTTGAAATGTCGTGTGTCGAGCTGTCAGTGCTCTCAATTTTCCCCGGCCTTACGGATTCCGGACAATGTAGTCCCAGCCGTACACAACTTTCTTACATTTTCATAATCCATCATGGTTCCGCCCATACCATTACCTAGGTACATCAATTCAAATACCATGCGCATAGTGTATACGTTCAGTATATCGGTGTAATACGAGTAAGTTTATCTTAATCCGCCACTTGCCTCTCAGTGTCAAGTAGATAGTCACACATGGACGTTCAATCACCTTTAACGCGTGTTTTCAGGATAATAATAGTATTTATTTTATTAAATAGAATGGGAAAGGAATAGACAGTTGCAGTTGAATAGACAGTATGTAGGAGATTACCGCCGCCTACTCCGCCGCCTTACTCGCAACAGCTAATACAACATTTTATAACATTATGATTTACTAAACATTGCCCGCGACTTCGTACGCGCTAAATAAAATCCCCCAGGAATCATACATTTTGCAGATACATCAGATGTCCCCACTGACTGGCTCACTGACGTCTACGCTCGCACGGCCGTAACCGCTAATAGTAGAAACGTGAAAGGCAGCAGTTTTAATTTACAATGTGAATGCGCACTAAGAAGGGATTTTGAATAATTCTACCCATAAAGGGGTGAAATGGGGGTTGGAAGTTTGCATGGAAAAACTTTATTTTTGCATCGATTTCGATGAAAGTTGGGATTCATGCTCCTTAATATATTTCATTAGACACGTGTTTCAGGATTTATTAGAATTTACCCTCCGAGGCTGTAACATAAGAGTTGAAAGTATGTGTGAAAAAAATATTAAAATCTGTTCCGATTTCCATGAAATTTAATATCTCAAGAAATTAATAAAAGATATTGAGTACGTATTTTATAGCTTTTTGACATTCGTCCCTTAAAGGGGTGAATTGGGGATCCGAAGCTCGTATAGTGAAATAACAACTGGTCGCATGGCATTAAATTTTGGCACTTAGATAGTTATTAGACGTAGGAATCCATTTAAAAAAGATTTTACTAAATACATACCTCACGGGGGTGCAATGAAATGAAATGTGTGCGCTAAAGCTAGTTATAATAATAAGTATATAAAATGCAGATATTTTAAGTCACAAACATGCTAACTGAATTTACAAAGTCTACTTTGTAATGTGATTTAGTTTATTCTAATAAACTAAATCACATTGAAGGACAAGTGCGAAGTGCAACGAAGCGGTTTCGGTGTTAATCCTATTATATTATCATACCTACATCTATACATATGATAATTTTTTAACTGGTCGCTGTCTGTACGTGGAAGATAAATAAGAAACACTATTAAAGGCTTTATGAACGGTATTGAAACAAAACAAAGATTTTTAGAATTTTTGTCCGGTTGTCTGTACGTTTGTATGCACTAATCTCAGCATCTACTTAACGGATTTTGATGAAATTTGGTATGGTAGTAGTTTATAAGATCAAAGTTTATACGCCTAATACCTACTAACGTTTCCCTATTCAAGAGATTTTTGAAATCATTAAAACACGACGACGAACATATCCTTACTTATTATAAACGTGAAAGTTTTATGTATGGATGTTCGTTACTCTTTCACGTAATAACAACTGAACGGAATTTGATGAAATTTGATGGTAGTAGTTTAATCTCTGGATTAACACATAGGCTACTTTTATTCGCAGCAAAAAGTACGGTTCTTCCGGGATATCTTTTTCGCGTACGAAGTCGTGGCTAACATCTGGACTATACTAATATTATAAAGAGGTAAAGTTTGTTTCTTTGTGAGTTTGTGACTTACCGAGATTATAAGGGGTAATCTCTGGATCTACTTCAACCGATTTTTTAAAATTCTTTTACCAATAGAAAGCCACATTATTTGTGAGTGTCATAAGCTGATGGAAACTGAATATAATATAATATTGACCCGAAAAATGATAGGTCTTTTCCGTGGTAGGCGGATTTGCAAAATAAATCGAAAAAAAAACGGGCGAACGAATTATTATTGAGTTCTAGAGAAAAGTTTTAGAGTTTGATAGTGCCTGCAAAAAAGTCAGCGACAGCATATTTAAGTCACAAAAAGATGATTTTTATATTAAAAAAACTTGAGAGGTGTCAAGGGACACCCGGATCGTATATATATATATATATATATATATATATATATATATATACAGAGATTAGCCGGAACAAACACACATACTGACAGACGGACAGAAAAATGTTAACAATTTATAATTTATTGTAAGTACCGATCATACTTTTAAATGCAGTGAAAATAAAAGCTGCTAATTTGAAATTACAGACACTTAAATATTTCAGTATTGATAAATTGATTATACAAAACAAGTAGTTGAACTAAGTATATATAGTGCGCGCGGAACTAGTGCCTTAGGTAGGGACAGGGGTGAGGGGGCGGGTTGCGTGCTGCTCGCAGTGTTGCCGCCGCAAAGTCCGGCTCCGTACTGAGTAATAACATCAAGCGCTCGGCTAGCTAGTCACAATATGTAACAATCATAACAGTCACAATGTGTAATTGCAAAATTCTACATTATTGTCAAGGTGATAAGGTCGTTTTTTTGTATCATTCTTAATAGTCGTTATGACATTGTGACTTCGAGTGGCAAAAAGTGTCGTGCCTAGTCAATCCGCCTAGCTTCCATACAATTCGCAACGCGCCATAAGGAACTACGTTCCAAAAATATTATATTTCAATTATAAGGTGATGGTTATTGGCCATGTTATCAACAATTATGATTTTTTCTTTCAAAATAAGATAATTTATCGTCTCAAGTAAAAGGAAAACATGAGATCTTTTCCTTTTACTGCACATAATTTCAACTAATGGCTGGGGACTATATGATCCGAAATCCGGAAGGCCAGAGAAAATTCAGAGCGCTAATTTTCAGAAAAAAAAATAAATATATATATTTGAATTTCTAACCTCCTTACTGAAAAAGCAAAACTACTCCTGGCAACAGGCATCTGTCAGTTGACTCCTATCAAAATTTGAACTTGCTGCGTCAGTTAGTTTGTGTTTTACAGCTATCTTTATCAGACTATCCAGTAACTTAAAGAAACAATGGAAAAAAGTGAATTTCGTGTGCTTATTAAGCATTATTTTTTGCGAAAAAAAACCATTACCGAGACCAAGGCTAAGCTTGATAAATACTATGGGGACTCTGCACCATCGATTTCAATGGTAAAAAAGTGGTTTACTGAATTTCGTTGTGGCCGTACAAGCACTGAAGATGCCGAACGTCCTGGACGCCCAGTTGAGGTCTCTACACCCGAAACAATCGAAAAAATTCACGATATGGTGTTGGCCGACCGAATATTGAAAGTGCAAGAGATTGTGGAAGCCATAGGCATCTCGCATGGCTCAGTGGTTTCAATTTTGAATGATCACTTGGGCATGAGAGCTTTCCGCTCACAGCTTTCCGCAAGATGGGTGCCGCGTTTGCTCACAGTCGACCACAAACGCAATCGTGTAACAACTTCACAGAAAGGTTTGGCGTTGTTTAATCACAATATGGATGAGTTTTTGCGCCGTTTTGTAACCGTGGACGAAACATGGATCCATCACAACACACCAGAGACCAAACAACAGTCAAAACAGTGGGTTTCTAAGGGTGAATCGGCGCCAAAGAAGGCCAAGGTGGGTTTGTCAGCCAATAAAGTTATGGCGACTGTTTTTTGGGATGCACGTGGGATAATCAACATTGACTATCTTCAAACGGGAAGAACAATTAATGGGAAATATTATGCCAACTTATTGGACCGCTTCAATGAGGATTTGAAAAAAACCGACCTCATTTGGCCAAGAAAAAAGTTATTTTTCACCAAGACAATGCAAGGGTGCACACATGTGCAGTTACCATGGCAAAAATCCATGAATTGGGCTATGAATTGCTCCCACATCCACCCTATTCTCCAGATTTGGCTCCGAGTGACTACTTCTTGTTCCCAAACCTGAAAAAATGGCTCGGTGGAAAAAGATTTGACTCCAATGATGAAGTCATCTCGCAAACAAAGGCCTATTTTGAGGACCTCGACAAATCATATTTTTTGGAAGGGATAAAAAAATTGGAGAAGCGTTGGACAAAGTGTATAGAGCTCAAGGGGGACTACGTTGAAAAATAAAATGATTTATTTATCAAAAAATCTGTGTTTTATTCCAAAAGTCACGGACTTATTGACCCGCCCTCGTAGCTACTTAGCTAGGTCTTATCCCTTAGAAACTGCGCATTTTTAAGCAATATATGTTTTTTGTTTCGTCGTGCAACAATATATAAATAATTTCGACTCTCTAAGGTCAGTCTGATTGACCCGCCCTCGTATATATATATATATATATATATATATATATATATATAACACAGAAGTGTTTAATTACTTTCTAATATTACGTTATTAAGTAAACATTGAATTAAATATACGGACTAATAAATACAAATGATTAAATATGTAATTTACCCATTCTTGAAATTCATTCCCTGGGAGGGTAAAAAATGCATTGAAAGTTTGTATGGAATTTGAATCTGCGCCGATTTCGACGAAAATTGGTTTTCATGCTCTTAAATACATACATTTTATTTTAAACGTGTTTCAGGGTTTATTAGAATTTACCCTTTGAGGGTGTAAAATAAGGGTTACAATATGGTATGGAATATATTCGAAATCTGCTCCGATTTCCATGAAATTGAATATCCGAGCTAATAAATGAAGATTATTGATCACGTGTTTTACAGTTTACAGTAAAAATGGGCGTCCAAAGTTTATATAGTAAAATATCAATTATTGGACGTACTGCTTTGAATTTATGCACGCAAATAGTTATTATGACTTAGACATTTTTTAAGGGTTTTTTGAAATTTATCCCCATGGGAGTGCAATGGGTGTCCACGCGGACGAAGTCGCGCGCAAAAGCTAGTTTATACTAGTATATATTTATACATATAAAAGGAGATGTCCCCACTAACTGACTGATGTATAGATGCCCGCCCAACCGCTATAGTAGAAACGTGAAATATGAACGGTACTTTTAATTTACAAAGTAGTCGCGCACTATGAAGGGATTTCGAAACTTTCCATCCTTAAACGTTAAAATCTGTCCCGATATAACAAAACTTTATAGTTTTTTGGAATTTATTTAAACCCTTAAAAAAAGTTAAAAGTTTGTAAATGATATCAACAGCGGGCCCGTACGTCCAATTTTGTCACGCAGTTATTATAACGCAGAAATCTGTTAATTTTTTTTTCGAAATACATACCCCACGGGGGTGCAATAGGGATTCACGCGGACGAAATCGCGCGAAAAAGGTAGTCATAAAACAACTAGCTTTTGCCCGTGGCTCCGCCCGAGTAAATACAGTATCCCAAAGGTACACTGTACTTTTTCGGGATAAAAAGTAGCCTATGTTTTAATCTAGAGCCTAAACTACCACCATACCAAATTTTATCGAAATCCGTTCAGTAGTTTTGTCATCCATTCATCAATCGAACTATCCTTAGAAACTTTCACATTTATAATAGTAGTAGGATTCTTTTATTCGTATCAAATTTTCGTTTCAGATCTCAGCTATTAGCACGTTCAAAAAACAAACCAGGTAATAAATCGGTGCAATGGCTGTATGAACGTATCTTATCCCGGATTTACACTTACATTTTCACTCTCTCCTGCATTATGCACTGGAGGGGAGGATGGGGACTCTTCGACGCCACGGTCGCTGCTATTGTCCCAGACGACAAAGATCCACATCGGTATGTTTTTGTGTCATTAAAACTTTTTTAAAGCATAACTTTTATTAAATTTTAAATAGATAAAAATAGAATATTCAATACTTTTTTACTTTCATAAGAAACGTAACGCTTTGAAAGTAATTTTATTTAAAAATAATTTAATAAATACTTGTTTCCCGTTTTCAGACCTGTCGTCATTGCTGCCTTAACTGTATTTATCTACTTGGCTACGATAATGCTTCGTTCATCTAAAAACATCCTCGCTTCACCGTACTTTCTAGTGACTGATGGCAAAGAAGCTACATACATCTTCACAACAAGATTTCAAAGTAAAGTAAGTACAAAATGTTTCTTGTAAAAATTTGCATTAAAATTATTGTCTGAAATATTCGTGCATTAACTTTGTAGTTCTTTAGGGGATAATTCTAAGAACAAAAAATCGTCTCTTCATTAATTTTCATCGTTGTCGTTTAGTCCTTGAGCAATAGCCACGTAGCCGTCCAGGGAGCGCGTACCTAACCATAATGACAGGATTTACTGACAGCGCATAAAGAAGTCCAAGTTTCCTTTAGTCGCCTCCTATAGTTAGCGATTATGGGAAGGTCACTGCCTGTAAAATATACTGTGATAATATAATATTATTATATATATTAATATAATGTACGGTCCTACCACTTTGGTTTTTAATAAAAATGGTAGAACCGTACACTATCACGACGTCCTACTAATGTAATGTAAGACAATGTGATATTGTGATAGAACTAGAATTAGGTACTTTTTAAGAGTCCTAATAAATTAAATTAGGCCTAAAAATGTAATACAATAAAACAATTTTCCTGATGTAGTGTTGATAGGTGACAATTATTAATGTGATTAATGTGTAGATGGGTGGTAGTGTGTAGCGTCTGCACCAAATATACTACTGTACTCCTAAAAGTTAGTTATAAATAAGCTATTTTTGGAAAAATGTATTGCCAGCCTTCGTTAAAGAATACCTAAACGATATTTCTTCTTTCTCGACAAAGACAATTTGTTGTTTTTTCAATTATTTCAAAATTGCACACGCTGCTTTTAAAAACATTGTATTAAAAGTCCCTATTAAACTACATAAAATAATTATGTAAATCAAAATTATAATAATTAAAACTACAATATTTGTAGTTAATATAATGTTATAAAGGGATTTGGGTAACAGATTAACTCAATTATTTAACAATAATTTGAAAATATTTAACTTCATACACAATGATTTTAAAACTAAGGACGGGACGTACATTTGACAGAACAAATCTTCATACAAGAAAAAATAACGCCATCTTGATTTCACCATACCTCAAATGTCAAAATGGAGTTTTGCCGGGGAGTTCAATGGGTGACGTTGTGAATTTGTAATATTTCATAAATTTGTGTTATCTCGGTTCTTAATGTGTAATATTGGTAGAATATTAACCATTAAATATTCGTTAACGTGCACAAGTGTGGGCAAGTGTTACAACTTCTAAAAACGTGCTATCTGTGTGTTCCCCGCTAAAACTCCCTACGAACTTTCAGTAAAGCGTCTACCACTTTACTGAATCGACTGACATGACTCATTGACTGTACTGACTATTTATTTGGACTTTGACTAGACTTTAGACTTGACGATATATGAATACAGTGTTGAAAATTGAAACGAAATTTCTATTTCCCGCCTTTTTTACTTGGCACTGGCAAATGGTTTGAGATAAGCCGACGCCATATATTAAAAAAAAAAATTCAAAATGGCCCCAAAAACCCAAAAGTGGGGAATATCCATTTTAGTGGGGACATTTTATTGCCTCGACATGCCTCGTCTCTAATATATACGTCTATGTTTATACAAGCTTATCGTTGCTCTTGTCTTGAAGGACAATATAATTATTATTATATATATGATAGCACACATTTTAAATAACTAAGCCTCTGCGGTGTAAAATTTATTATTGCAAGATTTTCCTCTTAGGAAGTTGTAAGTTCCACAAACAAAAACATGCAGTTTATTTGTATAATAATAAAGTTGCTATTTACACCATTGAGATTTTGTAGGCCGGGATAAAGTTACGCTATTATTTCTTTAGTCTACTATAATAGTACCTATGTAATATAATATAGTCGTAAATAAAACGAAGTAGTTCTCTAATACAAAAAAATCTTTCCGATGCTATCAAAGATTTCAAAACTAAAGATAGGCTATGATGCACATAAATTTGACAGAACAAATCTTCATACAAGAAAAAGTTACGCCTTTTCACCATACCTCAAATGTCAGCCATCTTGATTTCACCTAGCTTCGTATGTCAAACAGCCCCAAAAGCTCAGAACTTCATTTAAGTGGAGACAGTTTTTGCCTCAACATGTCTCGTCTATAATATAAACGTCTATTGATGCTATGGGTATTAATAAAGAGGAACCTCACTTGCAAAAAAAGTCATTTGTGCATAGAGTAAGTATATTTTTTTTAACCGACTTCCAAAAAAGAAGGCTTGAGGGGCGTTGAATATACAAATATATATATTATTTTTTTGATGTAAAGAGTATATACTCTGAAGTTGGTCCCGTATTCACAAAGTAACCCAAGCATATGCTACCACAAAGTAAGATTTTGCACCAAGTTATACCTTGGATCCAAAAGCACTGAACAAAACTCCTCAGTCTTTAAAGATACGCGTTTGAAAATTTCGACATTGTTTAAAGAACTGCAAATTGAGAAGCCATGCAAATGCCATTATGTAACTTACAGTCATCATCATCATCTTATATACTATACCTAATAAAAGCTTGGCGCGTATTCATTTATACATTCGATCGTTTATTGTAAACGTTCTTAAAATGTATTAATAATAATTTAACAAATATTACTAAAAAGATAAAAATTATTTTTTTTTTGAACAAAAAATTAAACCTTTACTTTGGAAGTCAAAGTAAAAATGCACAAAAATGTATGAAATAAAACTTATTTTCTAAATAATTCCCCTTTTAAATTTGGCTAAAATTTTAACTATTTCTCTACTCAATCTTCAAAATTCTGAAGTCTGAATAAGTGGTTCGCTGAATCTACAGTCAGGTTTCGATACAATGATTATTTCGTCGTTTGACATTTATAAGAATACCATTTTGCTGTTTGATAGAATCCGGACTGATTCGAAACTGTATTATTGTTGGATTAAAATAGCAAAATCTACCTTCAGATTAGGTATAGTGGCAGCATGCCACGCATGCCACAACAATAAACACAGTCCACCACAACAGAGTACGACAGAGTATAGCAGACTATGACGGAAAAAACGTCAGATATCTCCTAAATCTCCTCAATCGCCTAAGAGTGCCAGACACCTTTTCCTTGTCTTCCGTCCTTGTCTCTAAAATTGAAAAGTTGACGGATTTCAAATGAACAATCATAAGTTTAACCATATTAGTTTACTTAGTTTAGTTTATTTAACCATTTAGTTCTATAATTTAGCCTTTTTAATTAGCCTTTTATACACATACGTTAGTTTCCTTTGTAAAGTCATATATCAATCCGATCTTATCGGCTACGTATGCAGGGTTTCATTCTTTCTATAACCAGATAAACTGTGCAAATACTTGATACTTGGAATCAGACCTTTCTTGATTCAACTTGTAGATTCTAGACAAAACAACGTAAATTACAGCAAATAATAAATATTTACATAAGAAAAAATTTAAGATGAATTGTAAAATCCGAGCGTGGTGGAAGTGACATAAAAATATGTTTTCCTCGCGCGGTTACCGTTGGAAACACCGGGAACGAGTAAAATTAATCCATTACCAAATATACGACAGTAAAAAGATTTACCTATATAATTCAACAACGCATTTTTTTACAACATTTGTACAGATTCTTGCGGCATTAAACGTACCGCAATATCTCCTGTCCTCGCGACTGTATAAATAGTGGAGAAAGTATACGGTTTAAACGGCGAGGGAGCCATCCCAACTAACAGTACGTCAGTGCGGGACGCGATGATAATACAATTATATACATGTAATCTGTAGTCGGTCTGAACCCGCAGCTGGGCACACTCGTTTATCAGACATGCGTGGAAGTACCGCGGGGCTGGGCGACGCGCTCTCCAGCGCCTCGCCGGCGCACACGGCGCTGCTCGAGTTCGCGGACATCGTGTTCGCGAGTGTAGTGGTGGCGCCCGCCGTCGTCACCTACTGGAAGTCGACGTGGTCGCTACTGGACCTGTACGTTCTCACGTCGGACCCCGTGTGTAGCGCTGCCGTGTGCGCAGCTTTTGGACTGTGCTGTGATCTGATATTTTGCGTGTTCCAAACGAAGCTGACGGAATGGCTGACGCCCGACCGCGGCCGGCTAACGTACTATGTGGTGTCGCGATCGTGCACGTACGTGGCCGGCGTGGCGTGCGTCGGCGCGTGGCGCGGAGTGTGGAACCTCCTCAACGAGTGCACAGGCGACAGCGCAAAGACGCTAATGTCAACAACTGCGGCGGCCACGCTGTCTCTGGCAGCGCTGCGTGTGCTGCGGAACATCTGCGCGGCGCCCTTCGCCGTGGCCGTGGACTCGCCGCAAGACTATTTTAATGTGCCCACTTTGTTCAGAACGGTTAGTACACCACGTTGAAGTTTATAAAACTACGATGTCTATAGCTCAGCTATATTAAGTGTTAGTCACGGAGTGAGCTCGGCAAGTTGACTGAAAGTCCCAGGGAACATGCGAAAATTTTACAGAAATGCTTATGTGTTAGTGCTCTATTATGATAAAGATAAGTACAATAAGAACTTTACGCACAACATGCCGTGACGAAGATCTATCTATAAGTTTCTTCACATCTTCTTTGTTTTCCTCCCTTCTTTGTTTGGCTGATAAATAATAATAATCATCTTCATAGTCGATGCTTCCGTAAACGACAAATACTGTGAGACGTTGTTAGTGATAAGAGTGAGACGTTTTAGTATTACACTAACTGCATTATATTATATATCCAATTTATATCTAGGACTATAATTATTTACTGCAGAGTGCAGTTAAGTATTTTAATCTTTATATTAAATTTTAGTATATTGTTAAGTAACAACACTATAAACACCAAGACTTAAGTGAAAAATTACTGTACATTTTAACTCACAAGTGATAATATTTATAACTTACCTACCTAAAACCAATTTTATTTCTAAACAGTTTAATATATTTTACCTACATAAAATGAAAATCTAATTACCTACGGGTTGCAATATATGAAGAGCTCTCAATAATATTAATAATAATTAATTAACTATCTTAAATATTAATACGCGAAGCGAAAAATTCTCACCCCTTTCTACGAAAATTATGCAAACGGAGTATGAAATTTGGAGCAGTTAAAGTTAATGTGGAGAGATGGTGGAGTGTGGAGAATGGTGGAGTGATGTGCATTAAGCTATATTTTGTTAAACAATGCTTAGAAATACATAATAAAATTAATTAAAATAAATTTACACGCTACCTCAGAGTAATGTCTCGCACTACCATGCGTTTTGTTGCCTATCTAAGAAGAAAAAGAACCGTAATGATGTTGAGACTTAAAATTGAAAATACGAATTACGGCCGACTACGGCGACCTCTAGTAACTATAAATGTACAAATAAAATTGACACAATTCCGATACGCTTATCTCGTCATTATATTCAATTATGTTATGTAAAAATCAATAACTTTTAACAGTATCAGCTCCGAAAATGCGAAATTAATTAGGTACTTAATCATAAAACCTGAAAAGGGTAACTGAAAATGCAGAAGACTGTTTACCAAAAATTAGAATCATGTGAAACTAAAAATTAATAAAATACTATCTAAAGCTCCATAAGAAAAAAATCCCTATTAACATCTTTAAATAAAAAATAATTTTAAAGAAAGTAAGTATTATTTACTTAGTGGTTAAGTTTCTGCTAGAATCAAACAAAAAAAATAAGCACAAAATGTACCTACAAGATTGTGTTACTTAACACTTTTTTGGGTATCCGGATACCCAAAAAAGTGAATTCTTTAGTGAAATTCAATAAATTACTGATAATAATCTACATTTTATGAAAAAAAAACCACTTTTCTACTTAAAAATTATAAAAAAATGTATGACTGTTGTATTAAATACTTAACGAGGGTAAAAAAATATCACAAAAATGTTAAAAAGTCTTTAGTTTTTTGTAAAATTAAAAACTAAGTAGGTTCTTAATGTACCTGTCATCGTCCGGAATGCTTACCGTACACAACAATTATAAGCATACCCTTTGCGTATGCTTATAATTGTTGTTGTTTCAAATATAATGCATGTGCATAAAAATTGCACATGCACGTTAGAAATCCGGCCAAAGTGCCGGTCATGCATCGCTAAGTACGATGACGAAGTTAGAAATCAAAAACGTAATATCGCGATTAGCGCGCTCTGTCACCGTTATGTCACACCTATATATTTTAAATTTCGAGATAATTATATTTAACGAATGCATGTTAGCTAAGCCCTCTGAATCGTATTTTTAACGCGAGAAAGCGAGCTTAAATCCTTACAATAATTAAACACGCCTATCAAAAGACAAATAAAGGACTCGGATATATAAAAATTGTTACATACAAGACTATCCACACAGTGCCGAGCTCTATACGGTTGCGTTCGTCTGTATGTCTACCTGTTTGTGTCGTCTGGAGCCGGAACGGTAGGACCGTCTTGATGCGGTCTGTCAACCGACACCGTATTTGCAAAAGAGATTTGTACTATTTCTTCGTAGACATTATGAAAATTAGACCGGTCGATTTTAATATTCCGTATTGAATTTAAAAAAAACTACTGTGGTCAACAGCAATAACCAATCATAGTAAAGTATTTAAAAAGCCATTGTTTTATCTAAAGTCTAGATGAAACGGTTTTTGAAAGTAATTTACAATATCTCCCGCATCAGTTGACTACGCCGTAGTACCGCTACGAAGCGTTAATCCGACTTCGCTAAACTTCTAGAAAACTTTCTCAAGAGGTAGTCTGTTTATTACTATCGCTAATATTATTGTGCTTATATTTTAATATATTACTTTTTGTATTGGCTTATAACTTTTTTGAAAATCCATTAATTAAAATTAAATATTAAAACAAGTGACAATAAAAGCTAAGCTATCAAAAGGATTTTTTTTTATGCTAACAACAACTTAACGTAATAATATAACCTATTTTTGGAACGAATTTCCTTATCGCGCATTGCGAAAGGGGGCTAGACGGAAAAAATTAAGACTGTAACGACACTTTTTGCTATAGTTGTAAGCCGTGCGGCGTGCGCGTGTTTCTCTGTCTGTCTCTCCTTCTCTCTCTCTCAACTATTACTAAAATTGAGCCTACCGATTAAGTTTATATTACATTATATTTGCTAATAATAAAAAAAAATTATTATAATTAAAAAAAAAAGACGTGTGGCACTCGGGGACTGCCGCGGTAAATCTATTGCATAACAAGCATTTGTGATAATAATAAAATGTATGTATATAGAGTACTCACTCATTTTCTTTCACTATTTTTTCGTGACTTTCTTCATTAATAATAAATGCACTTTGTTCATTCATATTCAAAACACAAAACAGCTCGTCTCGATTCGTGCGAGTTTCGTAGAGTCGTACAATACGTCTAATCGCACGCACACAACGCCGTGTCGAAGACTGCCGAACTGAAACGACGTTAGACGATGCACGGAGCGTGAGGTTTTTTCGTTACGGAATTTCTGGATTCGGTCCCCGCGCTCAAAACCCGCGATAGAAGCTATGCAATAGCTTAAAAAAAAAACGACGGGTTGCACTCCGGGAGTGCCGGCAGAAATGAAAACATGAATATTAACGTTATGCATTTTTGATATTTTGGAATGGTTAGAGAATCATTTTGTACGAATTGCTTTCATTATCAGTATAAAAGTGCTATTATTTATGTGGTGGAATACAATATTCATTTATTGCGCTATCGTACACAAACATGACAATTTATATTACATTAAAAATTTAACACTTCAGAACTATTACAATTATTTTACATAATAATAATAAATAATAAAATAAACAAAATAAATTAATAATATTAATCTCATCCATGGATGCGCGTGGCACGCTGTAACATTAACACACACGAACATTCGCGCAAGAGCCCTGCGCCGCCTGTCCTCTTTCCATCCGTCTTACGAATTTTCGATCAGGTCACGTGTCCTGACGCGAGTTTAGAAATTTTTATCCATTCCAAAAAAAGTACACAGCGCCGCTAAAGAAGTTTTCACTTCAATAAAATTTTATTACAATTCCTTCACTAATTAATCGAAAGGAACTTCATTCCATCCGGGTGTCCCTTGACACCTCTCAAGTTTTCATTTGATATTTTACTATTAATTAATTATTTCATATTAAATAAATATTAATTTCAATGATAATACGAGTTTTATTGCACATCATCTTACATCTTGAAATCATAACTGATACTGTGCGAAATTTAAATCGTGATTACGTTGCTTTTATTCAACATTAAACGATAGTATTGTACGAGGACTAAAATATTACACATTTATGCAGGAATACTGAATTGAGCAATAAGTTCTATCAACACCAACCATGTTGGACAAAAAGGAAGTTTTGCATCGTCTCCGAAGCGAACAATTCTTGGAACAAGCTGATGTCTTTCTGACGATGTTTGCTGTGGGTCCTCTGTCGATAATATTTTGGAAGGCGACATGGAGTTTGATGGATCTCTACATTTACCCCGAACAGCCGTACTGGAGCGTTTACTTTACCATCGCCCTTGGAATCATACCCGGCCTCGCTCTGTGCTTGATCCAAGACTATTGTGACCGAAAACTGACTCCCAAGACTATGGGGAAAATTTATTATTTTCTACTGACGAGATCGTACACTTATTTGGGAGGAATAATAAACGTAGCTGCTTGTCGAGGCGTGTGGAATCTTCTAGATCTCATGATTGAAGATTCGCAGTCCATCATGTTTTCAACGTTTGCGTCGACGGTTGCTATAATGTACATAAAGGCTCTGAGGAACGTTATATCACCGCCATTTTGTTTGGTTGTGGATTCGTCGGATGATTATTTCGAAGCACCCACATATTTTCAAACAGTAGGTATTAAGTCGTAAACGTGACATAAGGCACACACATAGCTAATGAAATTTTGGATCTGAGATAAACAAGATAAAAGTCGCATACCTCATCCTATTAGTTGTAGATTGTAGGTATTATGAAACACGATTCATGTAAAGTCATATTCATTTTAGTTTGAAAAAAACCAATAAAAGTAATGTTATGTATTTTTGCGTGCGCTTCAAATAATTTTCATAAATATCCCCTGTGCAATATAAAGTCGCGTAATGCAGTACCGCAAGCACGAAAAATTTGCGACAAAGTATTCGTATAGTCATCGGATGTCATAAATATGAAAAACATGACAGCGCCTTTACAATTTTTCTTCGATAAGGTTACGATTACTATGTTGTCGATTGTTCGTGCTTGGGCTACAGGTATTCAGTAGCTGGCCTTAAGGCCGTTTGTTTTAGTTTTCACAATTTCTAGTTACAAGCTAGTTTTTTCAACTTCTTTTTTTTTAGTTTTATTTAGTAGTTTAAAGTGCTCGAAACAACCAGTTTGTTTTACTTTTTAGGGTTCCGCAGCATTCAAGGAACCCTTATAGTTTCGCTCTGTCCTTCCTGTCTGTCTGTCTTTCTGTCAGCCCAGCTTCTGTAATTATGACAGTAAATTAATGAAATTTGGTATAGTCATATAATGTGTATAGATCTCGGGTTTGGCATCATAATAGGCATACATGTAAAGTGGGGATGATATTTTTTTTCATTCTACCCCATCGTGTGGAGTATCGCTGGATAGGTCTTTTAATAATTTGTAATATTGGCAAGGTTTTAAACATTACTTTTTTACGAAATCAACTATTTTCGAGTAATCGGCCTCCAAAGTGGCATATAACTTGGTCCTGGGACTTGTCAACTATAGGAGATAGAAACTTGTAAGTTTCCATGCTGATATGATATATGTATCATGCTAAAAACTCATTGGAAAAAATATTTTAAAGAGAAATCGGACAATAACTTTTTAAGTAATTCAAAGAAAACCTATTGCGCGTTGATAGTTACGGAACCCTTCCTCTAGTCCTTAGACATGTCCTGACATGTACTTAGTTAAATTATTATTAACTAGCCAAATTACAGTACACCTATTTCTTTACAGAGTAGCAGAGAGACAGCCCTGTACATCCTGGACTGCGTGTTCTCAGTCACTGTGGTGGGTTCTCTCGTGGTGTTTGTGTGGCGAGGCTCCTGGGCTCTGCTGGACATCTTCTTATACCCTAACGACGTGGTTAAGTCGTGCTGGACCTCCTTGGTTAGTATGATAATTTAACTTTTGTTTATGGCATGTATTGCTATGTACGAGTATGTTACCTACGTGCGTAATCTGTTTATTATAATTAATTTTATATTGCTCTCACCATTATTGCCAAATAAAAATTAGTAAATTTTTTAAAGTATTTCCAGATAGGACTTGATGGTATATGTGTAAAGTTGGCTAGTGTTACACAAAAAGTGTGTTAATTAAACCAGAAATTAATTTAAAGTGTGCTCCTCTTGCCTCAACCTAATCTTAACGTTTTGTACATGCTCTGCTGTATGCTACAAAGCAAAACAAGGGCTTACAGAGAAAATCAAACGCACGTGAAATACTAATAAACACTTCAGTTGTTCAGGTATGCGTAGGTCAGGGATAAACCTTGTAGGCCTATTATATAAAAATAGCAAGAATGAGGCGGGATTTACACGGCTGACATGACATTGACAAAAGCCGCACGATTTTTAAATCGACCCATGTAAAATCGATCGAGAATTGTCGGTCTAGGGGTCAATTCACACCGAAATGAAACGATATGTGACGCGGCGCTAAATTTTTCGGCATATTTAAGATAGCTATTCAAAATTAAACTTTATTTACTACACAAAAAGATACGCGCTTCATAATAAGACATCAGTCATACACTGCACATGTGTGCAGCGCTGTGCAACTTAACATTCGAACTTTTACTTCTTGTGTAATGAATAAGTACTACCCTTCTAGTCCTCCTCTACTAGTAATAACCTTCCAAGTACTAGTTCGCTTCAATTTGACAGTATTGACAGGCTGCTGGATTTTTAGGCTGAACTGTGAGGATGGCCCTTAGTCTGGGAACTGCGATACTGAATTTGACAGCCTTTAAGGATGTTAAATTTAGTAATGATTCAGGAAATTGTATGAAATTGTCGGATCGATCTGACATATTCAGGGTCTGAACGAGGCAGCACTTGTGTGGGCGTGCGTGTTTGTATGGAAACCTTGCCTTCGATCTGAATTTGACATCCTTAAAGGGTGTCAAATTAAATCCGTGTGTTCCCGGGCTTAACATTCACGTAAAATCCTATACTAACATTATTTTTATATTGGAAAATATTTTCCTATTGTCTTTGAATTATTAATTTTAGGCACCTGGCAAATTACAATTTGATGTATTATGTGGATTGATGATATTACGAGTACGTAGACTTACGAGTATGGGTGTTCCTGTCACTTGACAGGTTTTTTTTTTTTTTTGTGGGCCATTTCTGGGCCTGCTTGTTCCCCCAACCATGAGTCAGGACAATTTTTTACTTTTTAAAATTTTTAACATTTATAATTATTTATTATTAACACATTTCCTTATATCTTGCTTCTTTTACATTTCCTTTTTTGCTATTTTAAACTATATTTAACTTTACATTAATTATTCATTTACAATTTTTTACTACTTTATGTCATATTTCTTCTAAATTCTTTATCTTTGTTACATTTCCTTGCTTACATCTACAACTCTATTTTCTTGCTTACATTATACATTTCCTTTATGTTAGTCACTACTTTAACATTTACTTCCCACTATTTTTCTCTTTTGCCTTTACATTTCTCTTTTTTTTTAATTCACATTTCATTTTTCTTTTACCTCTACATTTCTCTTTTTTAATCTATATTATGTCTAACTGTTACATTCGTTTCCTGTTCCTAACATATTCTACATTATTTTTACTACTTTTTTTTTACTACTTTTAACAACTTTGCATTTCCATTTTGATTTATATTTGGGCCTATTTTTAATTTCCTTCACACTTCATCCTTGCATTAAATTTCTGTTTACGTTTTTTATTTATTAGAACCTTTATTTGTGTACATTATACAATTTCTTTTTCCTTTACATTACATTTCTTCTATTAATTTACTATTACCATATTTATATATTACAATAAGACTTTATTTTATATTTTCCTACTCATCCCACTACTCCTATCCCATTTCCATCATTCAGCCCGGGACGTCCGCCCCGACGTTTTGCACAAAAATTATTTACATAAGGATCCCTGTTTACAATGTGTGTTTTTCCATAGCGCGTTAATTGCTAATAGTGCCAGTGTACAATTTATTTGGGACAGGGGGAGGGTATGTCTTTTTTAAGCTTATGCTATATATGCTTCTTTATTTGTACAATAATCCCATATATATGCAAAGTTTGTTGTTGTTTTTTTTTTTTTTTATACCCACCGCTGTCTGCCTACTTCCTTCCTTCACATCATTGGCTTAAAATTAAGTGCAATTAATAATAAAATCCAAAGTTTTGGCTTTATAGACGACTTACTGGCACAATTGGTGTTCGACATAGGCAACCGTTGCACGCGCTATGGCGTCCCACCTCTGACAGACCGGACACCCCGCGCTGAATGCATTGTGATCTATATGTTGTAATTTGTGTGTTTCCCGACTTCATTTCCTCACACTGGCTCTGGTGGTGTGCCCCGGAGCAATGGCTGCACCTTTCCTCCGCGGTGCTGCAGAATCACTTCCCATGTCCGTACCCTAAACAGCGCGAGCACTGTATTATTGACTGGTCGGCGACCCTAACACGCTGCATGTCTATGTAAGCATGACCCGCCTTGGTAAAACGCAGCCACATCTCCGGCGACATAGTCAACACCACGTGCTCAGTGGCCTCATCTTTCCCACGTTTCCTATACTTTACCCTGATCCTGTCCTCTTTTCCATACAAGTTTGGCTGTACGAGGTGCTTATTCTGAGTTCTAAGTGCGTCAAGGATTTCTTCATCTGTATTTGACTTAAGCACCCCGTACAACACAACCTGCGGATCCTTATTTTCTACATTCTGAACTTCAAGTTTACTTCCACTTTTTTCTATTTTCTCTTTAACCTTATCCCTGTCCTTCTTATTACTTAGTCCTATAATGACTTTCCTATCTTTTCCTTTTCTAATCCTATCTATTTTTATTCCTTCTTTCTTTGCCTCTATCACTTTTCCTACCTCTGCCACTATCTCTGGTCCTGTCATAAAGTTTTCCCTATCAGTGACAATCAAGAAGTGAAGGGTCATACGCCTCGGCTCCGGTGGCGTGGTTTCCCCTCCACCACCGACCACACTCGCATATGTCGCGGGTTGCGGTTCTGCAGGGGCCCTGGCCCCCCACTCCTCAACGGCCCTACTTAAATTTTCCTTATTTTCCTTTGCTAATTCCTGATTAATCTTTCTAATTTCCCCTACTGTTTATCTCCCCTTTTATATCCTTACATTCCTTTATGACCTCCTGATTTATTTTGTTTATCTCTTTTAGTTTATTACTTGTCTCTTTTTTTATGTCCTGACCTAACTGTTTTACCCCACTTATCAATTCGACTGCCCTAAGTTTTCTTTATTTTCCTTTGCCAATTCCTGATTTATCTGCTTTATTTTCTCTACCTTGTTATTAATTTCCCCTTTTATACCCTTGCATTCCTTTGTAATCTCTTGATTCAACTTATTTATCTCTTTAAACTTAGTATTTTTGTCATCTGTTATTTCCTTACCTAACACTTTTACAATGTTTGTCAATTCGATTGCCCTGTCTAAGTGGTTCGTACTATCCTTTGCCAATTCCTGATTTACCTGTCTCATATTTTCTACCTTGATGTTTATCTCACCTTTTATATCCTTACATTCCTTTACAACCTCTCGATTTAACTTATTTACCTCTTTAAATTTATTACTTGTCTCCTCTCTTACTTCCTGAATTAACTCTTTTACCCCAGTTATTAATTCGAATATTTTGTTACTATTTTCCTCATTCTTTTCATCCATCATTTTTTCCATTCTTTTATACATTTCTGCAATCTCTCTCTTACAATCTCAACTTTTTGGGGTTCCTCGTTCACTTCCTCTTTCACTCTGTTCCTCCGTATTACTTATTTTCCTATTTTCCTTTCTACTTAGTAACGCGACCAGTCTTTAACTCGCCTCTCATGTTCCTAGTCTGGTTTAGCAAATATATACTATTCTTAACCGTATAAGAAGTTTCGGCCAGAAGGGCGTCGAGGGAGCTGTCGAGGTTCAGCACCCCCCAAGGTGCTAGTTTGTATTTGATGCCGGCTACTATCTCCGCTACTACTACCAGCAGACTCCGGCCCCTCCATGGATAGTCGGTTTGGGTTCATAGGGTTTTTGTTATGTGGGGTATGGACCATAGCCATTTTAATTTAGTTTATATATTCGAAAATGTATATTTAAAGCAAGTAAGTGTTTATTTATGATATGTAGAATGTATATATCGTAAAATTAAATTCAAAATTAAGTTCAAAATTATTTGGGGGAACGCGTCAATGTGTAAATTTAAAAAGTAAAATTGTATAGGTAAAATAGTATACGTATATTGTAGGGTTGTGCAACATACACGCTGCGGTAAACCTTTACAACTTAACTGTACAGGCTAACCTGTCAGGTACACCCCTACGTGTATGGCTATCTTCACGACTTAACAAATACTAAACAGATATTTTTTTTTTCACTGCACACTCAAAGCCATGACCTACAGGTCTGAAAAGGCCACTTCGAGTGTTTTCTATTACGTTCATAATTTATTTCATTTCAGATATCATAAATTTATTTCTTAATTTTAAAATAGATGTATGTCAAAGCAATAATCATAAATAGAATCATATAACAAGCTTTTTCCCACTTCACCTGCGTAAATACAGTATCCTACGTACATTTGACAGAACAAATCTTCATACAAGAAAAAGTTACGCCATCTTGATTTCACCATACCTATAATGTCAAAATGGCCCCGAACACCCAAATGGCCCCAAAAAGTAGGGCCATTTAAGTAGGGACAGTTTTTGCCTCGACATGCCTCGTGTATAATAGAAATGCATAAAATGGAACACATAAGAAGAATTGCTTACCGCGTTTACAAATTTGACATAAATTGACTATTTTTGCAGTTCTGCTCTTATGTAGCTTACTATTTTAGCTTAAAAATACCAATAATATAAAAAATATATTTAACAAAAGGAATTATGATCTCAAAATTTTCTCATTTTTTGCAATAGCGATAGCATTATGCATGCTTGCCAATAAAGTTTATTTTAGTTGGTCAGTACCTGGATTTATCGTACAAAACATTTCTAAAGAAGTAGATATTAGTCCGTACTAGGCCGCTGTCAAACAACATCTTTTATAAACTCTTAATTATTGTCAAATAAGAGAATTGATAGAAGTTATGTAAAGCATCTTCTTCAATACGTAGTAGATAAGATTCACTTAATTTAATATAATTTTTACAATTTTACACCTCCTGGACATTGTAAGGTAGGCAAAGAAGACATAGATTTCATCTACGAAGAGAATGTATAATAGATATTCAAGTCTACAACCTCATTTTCTTCGTAGCTACTAGCTAGCACATTTAATCGCATTTTTTCTTCTAATAATAGGTACATACCATTAGACTAAAATAATAAATTTCCAAAATTTTAATCAAAAATCTCATGGTCCAATAGTAGTGTGGGTTATTTTCCGCATATGGGTCATGTATCAGTACAGTCAGTGACCACTTACGCGGCGCAATTGGCTCTTCCTCCGTCCCCGTGCCGACTCCATACACAGATCCGTTACTACTAACCGATATCGGTATATACACACTCTTGAGTCCATTAGTTCAATCCTGATTTATCTATAAACAAATAAGGGAAATATTTATCTACAATTTTTATAAAAAACTATAACCCGACTACGTTAATTATAATTATAGCCTATGTTACCAGGGCCTTTACTCAAGATGCATTCGATAATTTCGACGGCGAAGTTCGAAATCAAAAATGTATATGACGTGACATAAGTCATAGCTAAGTGACATGTCGCTTGCGATGACTTATGTCAAATCCCATACATTTTGTTTTCGAACATCGCTGTCAAAATTATCGACTGCATATTGACTAAAGACTATATTGACACCTCATTTATTAAAATCGGACCAGTAGTTTAGGCGCTGCGGGGTAATAAACAAACATAGATACATACTTTGACTACCAAACCCTTCCTTTTGGCTTTGCCGTAGTCGGGTAACAAGGATTTAGTATAGATGGGGTTTTAATGCTACTGCTATTTACTAGTACCTACGTCGTTGTACTTCTTTATCTGATACGTTGGAAAGTCACTTGATCGACAAATACAGCATATTATACGTTGCATCAGCTAATCAGTTGTGTAAATATTTTTATTAGTAGAATGGTACATGTATGACAAGATAGGTAGACTTTTTTCTTTTCTGTAAAAGAAATACTTTTTGCCTGCCCTTCCTTTTTGACTACAATGCTACATGCTACTTTGGGAAGATTAATAAGATACAGTATTCACTATAAAGGTCTTCTTAATATTGGTGGTAGTGAGCTACGGAGAGGCTGAGGACTCTACACTCTACAGAGTCGGATTATGTACTATCAGGGAATCGAATTCATGAGCAGATGGAGTATTCTCATAATTTATTTGTATTATTGTGAAATTTAGTAATAATACAATTTTCTATGACATGTCAATTTCATATCATAATATTGTTTTTATAATACGAACAAATTATGACCAAAGTAAAGCTGCTTATGAAATAGATCCCCTGATAGTACCATACTTACTAATTACTAAAGATCTTGAAGGAGTGTTGCTATGTTTTTTCAAACAAGACTACGCAACCTAACATTTATCAACAAACATCTAGCGGAGTTCGAGTTTTTGTCAGTTTGTTGACTACAATTTCTATGACCTCGAATTAGTTACCATTGTTTGCCACTAGAGGCGTTGTTTCGATTCCATAAAAATTGTAGCTAACTTCTTCACGGCGAATAGTGACAAAAATTCGCACTCAGCACTCTGATCAAAATAGATTGGTCGAAAAGTGCTCACTAAAAACTTTCTTGGACAAGGTAATCAAGTAATCATAGCGCTGGTAAATGAGTGTGTATCTAAAAATAGCGTTATTATCTAATTGTGGTGTTTTAGGATCTGAGTTAATGAGGTAAATACTCCTGGACTCCGGAGTCCGGTTTCCTCCACCCACATTTCAATGTCGCGGTATTGAACGCGAACATTTCTTAAGCAGTTAATGGAGTATATTATTGTTATTGTCATTGCCATGGGAATGAACAGCATCTTTCCGGCCTACCCACTACTTAGCACAATGAGGATCAATCACTTAGTAGCAAATGATTTTTACTAAGTACCTACATCGTGTGTGTATTAACTTAGTGAGCTTTTTTTTTTTAATCCGTCAAGAAATGGTGTCTGAAAGATAGAAACGAAGAAATGTGTGTCAAGAAATCCGTCAAGTTGTGTTTAGAGGGGAGGTGACGACGACAGATAATGTCACAGCGACTCGCTCCATTCTCAGACGCGTTTTTGGAACTAATGCACTAAAATCGTCATTTTTCTTCTGATTTAGATAATTTCTTTACAGCATTTAGTGGTTTTTTGTCGCCATAAGTCTGCATGCCTCACAAAAAACATGACTCATTGCAATAGAAGCGAGGCTACGCGATAATATATAAATTAACAATTAGGTTAATTAGTACCCGGGTAACTGAGATTTGCTAGGAGTTCTGTTAAATAAATAAAAAATCACAAAAAAAATATCTGACAGGGATTCGAACCCACCACATTCCGAATTTTCAGGCAAAGCCAAAATTGTATACATACGCAATACGCATACCAAACTGCCAATCGGACTCACAGAATTGAGTCAAAATTATTGATATATTGTTGCACGACGAAAGAAAAAACATATAACTTAAAAGCTTCTCAGGGATAAGACCGAACTAGATCGATTTTACTCCCCAAAACTCCCTGCATACTAAATTTGATGGTAATACTTGCAGCAGATTTCGAGAAATCGATTATATATACATACAAGATTGTCTCGTTTAAAGTATAAGATTATTATTAATGTCAAATATCCCTAGTCCGTCCCTTGGAAAAGGAATATACATGAAAGGAGCACTAAAATCGAAGCTGTAAGCAGCTATCTATATATCTCACAAAATATCGGTGGCAAAAGAGTGAAAGACAGATTTGCTTCACCCATAAGAATGGAAGACAATGAAAATCCATGAATCGCTTTTTTCGAAGGTTGTCCCGACTTGGTGATCTTTTGGGCCTTCTTTCTTATGACGCTGGATTACGACTTTGTAGCATTCGTAATAAGTGTTAGCATGTGGGATAAGGAACGATATATTATGTTCCTTCTTTCACTAATAGCTGGGTATCTATGTTATAGTTGTTAATCTTAGTCTAGTGACTAGTCCATACATTTCACATCAACTTAAGTGTCAAACATATCGCCTCGCCTCTTCGTCGCCTCGTTGTTTAGCTTCATGCTCATTATTTAGTTAATAACAAGAAATGTTGTAGTAGCTCGTCTTCTAACAAAAACAACATTTTTTTATCGGGCAATTGGTTCACATTTACCCACTAATGCAACTCCTGTGTAACCAGGATCGACAGTGGTGACCAACCACAAAAACCCTTTAATATGATCTCAGGGGTGCCCGAGGGACATGCTTAATATGTCTTGGGACACGAAGCGAAATAAATCAGTAGATTGTAGGAGGAGTAGGAAGTGCTCCACTTCCAGTTTCCCTCCCCAAGCAAAGCGGGAGATAGCCAAATTGTAATGACAAAAAAGTCAGAAAAACAAAAACAACATATTTATTATAACACTATTTACTGAAGACCTACTGCTTGCTAAGATCACAAAAAAATATGAGAATAGGTACGTAAAGTATAGTACTACAAGTGTATTGCAGTACACTGTTTAGCTGTAATACATTTATGGTAGTAAACATACCATAAAGTATATTGCAGTACACTGTATAGCTGTAATACATTGTTTATTACCAGGTTTCCTCTATA
This sequence comes from Phengaris arion, assembly GCA_963565745.1. Lineage (NCBI taxonomy): Eukaryota > Metazoa > Arthropoda > Insecta > Lepidoptera > Lycaenidae > Phengaris > Phengaris arion. Next base: position 24,901,119 of record OY751431.1, read on the forward strand.
ATTAGCTTGTGTAAGTTTTGTTCCTTAAGTGCAAAAATATTGACACAAGATATACCTACTTAGCCTGCATTTATTATTATTTAGTTGTTTATATTATGTTTCTAACATACGGAAGCAAATGTAGAGTCAACTTCATAGAACTCACAAATGGTTTGATAGAGTCGTACTAATACCATAAGGTAACATACCCATTACCCATACTAAGTGACATGTTTATGGGGGGGGGAGAGAGGGGGCGTCAAAGTACTACTCTTGGTCACTGGGTGGGGGCCCTCCCTTAGGGGGTCTAGGTTGTTGTCACGCAGTAAAAAAACATTTTAGGAAAATCTCGCGCGACGGACATCGGTACTACGTGAATGGGGGAGGGGGTCTCGGCGTAATCAGCATGGGGGACGTGGGTACCGTACGATACCTAATACAAATATACTATGAAATATATAACTATAAAAATAATCCAAAATAATAATAAAACAATATTAAAGCCACCTTCAACGAACTCATTAAAAAGGTGTTCTAATGAATGTCGAGACTCTTTAAACTAATTCTCGCTAGTTCTAATTTTTTGTACTTATTCGTGTTTGAATATATTTACATATTTAAAAATAATATTAATGCAACACTATCACATATTTAAACATTATATAGAACTTTTCCATACGTCATACTGGCGTAGTCTAAATACCGTATATTATACATACGTCATTTTAACTGGTCTTTTCCTTTGTTATACAAATAAGATATATTAATAATGTTTATTGCGTAAATACAATTACCGGCTTATGGTTATTAATTAGCTAAAGTCTTATTTATATAACCTGATAAGGAGGTTATGAGTTTGCGAAAGGTTCACTTAAGGCGCCTCTGTGCAAATAAACGGTGCGACAAAATAATTTTCTATTGTCTTTTTGTGTATTAAGTGACGGTTAGTAAAAAGTACAATATTAATTATTTTATAAGTGCGGATGATAAAAAGTATAATAAAGATTATTATTTTAGTAGTGCAATAAAGTAAAAGAAGTGATAATAATATAATAATCCTACTTCTATAGACACAATATAAGTAAATTCTTCGAGGCATTTTGCACTTCAATATTCCGTCGACTCAAATATAATAAGTAATAATGGCTGTTTTTCGACTTACCGGCACCGGCCTGGCACCAGCAAAAAATGTATGAAATGCGACCGGCCGGGCCGGGGGCGGTAAGTGGAAAAACAAAAAATACTACTTCGGGAACACTAAGTATGTCTCAAAGAAAGTCATGCAATCTTGTTACATTCAAACATTTTCGATAGTCTCGGCTAATAGAGACGGAGCGGAGATCCCTTCAAGTATTAACTTTTAACTACATTCAAACGAAGATATTACTGTTACATTCCTAGTCAACCTCATTACGTGTAATACATCCTATCCTACTACTTTTATAAATGTGAAAGTTTATGAGGATGGAAGTATGGATGGATGGATGTTTGTTACTCTTTCACGCATAAACTACTGAACGGATTTTGATTAAATTTGGTATGGTAGTAGTTGGAGCGCTGGATTAACATATAGGCTACTATTTATTCCGAAAAAGTACAGTGTTCCCATGGGAATTTTATTTACGCGGACGGTGCCGCGGGCAAAATCTACTTATTAATAATTAAATTGTCCCTCAGATTGTTGGTTACGCGCTGGTGGTGCTAACTTTCGCAGTACAGGCGCCTATGCGCTGGGCGGTGACGCGTCTGCAGGGGGCGCCCCGGCTCCTCATCGCGGACGTGTACCATCTCGTGTCGTTCTTCGCCACCGTAAACGTTTGGCGGGGAGTGTGGGGACTGCTCGACGTATATTTCTTTCCAGGTGAGTTTTTAAGTTTTAGACACATACCTTTACCTACTTCATCGCTAACGATGAAGTTCCGACACGAAAGTGAGAATTTTCAGGTCTCACCGAACAATCTAATTAAAAAAATAAATGCTTAAACTCTGCATAATATAACATACATTATGCTATATGCAGAGTTCAAGCATTTAATTTTTTGATAGGCTTGTTGTTGAAATGGTTGCATTGAAGAATACCTAACATTAGTTTCGTGTTCATCCAACGGAGGCTTAGGAAGCGTAACAAATTTAATTTTGAATGGTAAATTCAATTTAATTATCAAAGTGTTATATTTATTTAACATTTCATTTTTCTTTTTACAGACACCCCAAAGCTTAGCAACTGGTGTTCCCACATCGTGAGTCTAACGCTACTCATTCTCCTCAACTGTTCCAACTCGATCCTGGTTCGAGGGGTGTACATAGACGCGGAGGAACCTAACGGAGACTGCGTGATATTCCCCTGTCACTATCTAAGGCTATACTTCCATAAGGAAAAGGTCAAAAAGCGGCTCAAACTTGCAGCGACAGACTCATCCAACGCAAGAACAGAAGAAGCCAGCGTGCCCTTACAGTCCCCAGAAGAGAAAGTCTAGCATATGCACTTTTGTACACTTGCTTAAGTTAACGGAGTACTATTTTTGTTATAAAACTTACTTATTGGCTCAATCTTTCAAATTTTTTTGTTTCTCGTACTTTCTATGTACATAGTTCATATAATACATGTTTAAGCATCCAGCTGTACTGTTGTATTTTGTAAATAATTTTAATATTAAATTTAACGGAATGCTTAAAGTACTAAGCCCTTCAGCCACCTCTTCAAACGTTCTCATATTTTGTAAATCAACATAGATATTTCTAGAAAATTATAGAAGAAAGCTTTTGAAGCTTTATTATGCTAGTCATTTGCCATTAAAAAAAACTCTGATAATCCTTTATTTTGTAATCAGATTCAACTATTTTCAGTTATACAACACCTTTGCCTTGTGTACTAATTTATGAGATCAAAGTTGAAAGGGTTTCTTTTCTTTTTCACTTGTCTGTTTTATAAAATAATATAAAGTGTGTAATACTTATTATAGTATAGAAGTTATATTTGTACTCAATTTAAAAAGTAACAGTAGATCTGTAGAGCTGTTCTCAGTAGCAAACTTGCTGAATATATGAGTATATACCTACATAAAATATATTATTTACGCTAAAATTGTATAAACGCAGAACTGAAGATCCTACGAGTACATCAATTAAATTAGAATAGGTGCATATAACATAACGGCCAAAAACCTACGCGTATTAAAGATTTGCTCATAATAATAAGTAAAAAAAGGTGTAAAAGCTTACATAACTGTCTGAAAGCACAAAATTTACTTGTTATAGAAAAATTTAATATATTTTTTAGTTTCTTTCGCGAAAGTGATTTGTATTACTTTTTAAATTTCACTAAACTGCTGAAGACATAGTATAGTTATTAATTATTAAGCAAAATTGGTACACGGTTCACCGCATTATAATAATAGTAGTAGAAATAATAATAATAATCGTACTCATACATCATACTCTACATTTTTAACCAACTTCAAAAAAAAGGAGGTTCTCAGTTTGAGAAGACAAGAGTGAAAAAAAACCGTTGTCCTTTCTCGTGGTCCTGTCTGAGCCAAATTTCATTTTTATACTACATAGGTTTTTCCTTTAAATGAACGCATAAGCAAATCTTAATTTAATGTTAAAAGTACTCGTAAGTATTAGGTATAAGTAAATGTACCTATTCCATACATAAAACATTCCACATATTGTAAATTAGCACTTAAGTTTATGTACATAGAGTACTATGAGTAAAAAGATAATTTAAACAATAAACAGATTTAGGAATTTATTTAGAGTTTTACTAAAATGGATTTTCCTAAAAATTAGGGTACTGAATGAACCTAAGTAGTTAATGCAATAAATAACAGTGAACCTGAAACAGAAGTATTTAAAGTTATAACCATATGTCGCCATTTACTATTGCTCTACCATTATTGTTACTCTTGGAGTTATATGCAATACTATGCAATAGGTTAGACTATATTAGAATATTATTATAGTGTAAAATATCACATTTTAATTAATTTAATTTAAATGTAGATGAATAGACAAACTTACTTTACCTAAAAGTAAAGTTGTTTCGGTTCACGCGATTAAAAATTCTATGTAAACAAACAAAATATTATAACATTGTCCATCTCTTTGTCGCAAAACGATGTTGACGACGTTACAACTCACACCAGCGTATTTCGCTCTTTTTACGTATTGCAAGTTTAAATCGTTTGTATCTTCGTTTTTTTTAAGATATGAAGAAATGGGTTTTTAATTTTATATTACCACTTCATCGATAGTAACCTATGCCGACCACGGACAAGCTAAAACGATATAATGGTTCGTATAGCCTAAATCGACTGGGATACATATACAACCTATATCCTACTTCTTATACCTACTGTCTAGAAGTCTACGATGGTAGCAAATGCAATTATCCTAAAATAGTCTTCACATATCGTCATTTTGGAAACTAATAAATATACAAATCTGTTGATGGGTTTGTTATTATATACTAGATATTGGCCATGACTTCGTGCGCGCAAAAAAAAAATCTCGCAGGCTCGTACATGTTGAAGAGATAAAAAATAGCATATGTCCTTTCATATGATCTACTCTATGAATGTGCCAAATTTCATCAAAATCGGTCCAGTAGTTTCGTAGCCCATTACATGCAACAAACAAACAAATAAATATTTTCTCTTTAATATATTAAGTGTAGATATTCAGAAGCGTATACTAAAATCATAATAGTCTAATCGAGATAAATACTGCCAGTTGGTAAGGTCGCACTTCTCCACCTTGCATCCAGGGGAACCCGTTGTGCCGAGCCATTCTATCCTGAAAACACATGGCAGACGAAAATTATTATTGCAGGTATAATAATAATAATAGCTCCCCACACCGATTTCGGTGACGGTGGCCTGTTTCATTGAAACCAGGCCAGCTACGCAGGAGTTATGTTATAGTGCCCAAGTGTGTGCGCAGTACACAAGAGCACTCTCTCCTCCTTTACTCTCATAATCCAGTGGGACGGATAACCGACACGACTGGCGAGAGATTAGGCGCAGGTCCGACTTTTTACATGCCCATCCGACGCATGGATCATCTTTCTTGTCAGACAATCAGGTGATCAGCCTGAATTGTCCTAACCAAACTTGGAAACAACTTTTTTTTTTTTGTTCCAATGCGGGAATCGAACCCACGACCTCCGAGTCGAGAGCCAAGCTCTAACCACTAGACCACGGAGGCTGTTATTGCAGGTATAACTCTTCAAAGGACTATATACTCGATTTGCGTTAAAATGTAGTTAATCATCAGTACAAATGTCAGTATGGCTTACTTTAACATGTTATTTTTAATTGATTTTTCGAAAAGTATATAATAAGGCAGAAAATATTATCTTGCAACTAATAAAACAAATATATCTACGATCAACCGTTGACGAAATACAGTCATCACAAACATGAGATCGTTGGAGAGCATTAAAAACGCTCTATACAAAAACTTTACAATTATTTTTAAGCAAAAAATTAAACCGACTTCCATAGTAAAAATAGGCACACAAAAAAGTATGAAATAAATCTTATTTTCTACTAAAATTTTAACTATTTGTCTACACAATCTTCATTATTTTGAAGTAGGTACCAGCCAAAACAATATAATGATAAATCATTATTTTATAGAGCTCACGCTTAGTTGGTTGGTACCGACTTCAAAATTATGAAGATTGTGTAGAGAAATAGTTAAAATTTTAGCCGAATTTAAAAGGGGAATTATTTAGAAAATAAGATTTATTTCATACTGATTTGTATATTTTTATTTTGGAAGTCGGTTTAATTTTTTATTTAAAATAATAATTTTCCCATATTAAGTCATATTTATTATATTATTATTATCACATTTTAAGAACGTTTAAAATAAACAATCAAATGTATAATTGAATACGCGCCAAGCTTCCATTAGCTATTGTATATAAGATGATGATGATGATTACTGTAAGCTACATAATGGCATATGCTTGCAGTTCTTTAAGCATTGCCGAAATTTCCAAACGTGTATATTTAAAGACTGAGGAGTTCTGTTTAGTGCTTTTGGATCCAGGGTACGCCCTTTAAAAATTTTACTTTTTAGTAGCATATGCCATATTTACTTCAGAAAAGTCAAATTCCTATAGATGTCCCTATACATTTTTAAGGAGTTCCCCCGATTCCTCATGGATGCTATCATCAGGTTGGTGGTATCATCCACTTTGGTCACTATAGGACCAATTTCGAATTATACCCTTTACAACAACAAAAGAATTTTGCAAATAGGCCCGGTCCACAAACGTCAAAGTAATGTTCGAAGATATCCGTTTCGGTGTAAAACACTATGAGAAGTACCTATTATATATAATGTGATGATGTATGGTGTGATGATGATGATTGGCGATGATGATGATGATGATGATTACTGTAATTGAAATATTGGCATATGCTTGCAGTTCTTTAAACAACGCCGAACAGAACACCAAACATGTATCTATAAATAATCAGGAGTTCTGTTCAGTACTTTTGGATCCAGGGTATACCTTGGAGCAAAATCTTACTTTTTGGCAGCATATGCTTAGGTTACTTCAGAAAAAGTCAAAATCACTATATGTGCCTACTGTGTAGGAGTTCCCTCGATTCCTAGTGGATTCAGGTCACCACTTTGGTGACAACTGGAATAACTTAGGATGATACCCTTTACATCGAAAAAATAATTTAGAAAATCGGTCAATAGATGGCGGAGTTATCGTTGAATATATATATATAACATTATACTAAAAAGAGACAAAAAATGATTTTTAAACAAAAATTAAAACCGACTTCCAAAGTAAAAAGGCCCAAAAAAGTATGAATTATAACTTGTTTTCTAAATAATTCCCCTTTTAAATTCGGCTAAAATTTTTAACGTTTCTCTACTCAATCTTCCTAATTTTGAAATCAGTACCAGCCCCTACAATATCCTATAATATTTTATAGAACTCACGTTCAAATTTTCTGGTACCGATAGGTAGCATATGCTTAGACTACTTCAAAAAAAGTCAAAATCACCATAATATGTGCCCATATAAGTTTCAAGGAGTTCTCTCGATTCCTCATAGATCCCACCACCACAATCACCACTTTGGTGAAAACAGGACCAACTTGAGACTATACCCTTTATGTATATCAATGTTTTAAGAAAAAATGACAAAATAACATAAGGATGTGAACAGTAATTTTTGTTTTTCAATCATAGCAAAAAAAAATAGTCCTTAACTTTTTAATTTAGCAACTGATTACTGCACATTTTGCATTTTTCCGGTCCATATTTATGTTGGCTTCGGAAAATAAAATAATTTTGCTGATTTAAAACAAATGCATGTTCCCTTTTGGTTAATGTGAACACAGCTTATTCGTCATTGGTCAATTTAGAATTTTTTTCTGATGATTCACTTCATTCTTAATCGTATAATAAATAATTAGACTATAGTACTGAGGGACAAGTTTCAGAAGTAAATAGTTATTAGGTATTGTACAGTAAGAGTTTATTGCTTTTGCAAGAATATTTCATTCGAGATTGCAATTTACTATGGCATTGTAATGATAAAAATATTGAAGGAACTTACATTTGATCGAGGGCCTGTTTCGGTCCCTGTATCTTCCCAACTATGGTGCCCTTTTTAGAGTTCTTCACCCAACCTCCTATACCAAGATTCTCTGCTATTTCTTTACAATACTTTATAAAATTGCAACCTGAAATTATAATAAAAATGTATGAAAGTTACAAAGTACATAATAACGCAAAAAGAATATATGGGTCATTACATATGAAATTAGCGTTTTGTAAAGGAGGAACATAAAGTCGATTTTTTTTAAACATAATATATTTATTTAATCGAAGTATATACCATTACTCTCTATGCACTTTTGCCATCTGATATGTAGTTCATTGATTCCTTTACTAAAAAAATCATTCGGGCAGGAAATCAATAAAATATTTGAAGGCGCTTTGGACTGCCTCATCGAAGTTGAATTTTTTCCCTTGCAAGAAGTTATCCAAATTTCGAAAAAAATGGTTATCTGTTGGAGCAAGATCCGGGGAGTACGGTACTAAGATATCCTTAGATATTCCAATTGAAGCTCCTCTAATTTGGTAGCCGTCTGGTGTGCAGTGTGTGGTCTAGCGTTGTCCCGAAGCAGCAGTGGTCTAGAGCTATTTTTTAATTTCCATCATGATTTGCAGTTGCTGGCAATAGACATCTGCCGTAATCGTCTGGCCAGAAGAAAGCTGTAGTGAACGACACCAGCACTAGTCCACCAAACGCTCACAAGTAACTTTTTTGAGTCAATTTTCGCTTGGAGCAGGCTTTAGCTGGTTCGCCAGTGTTCAGCCATTGCGATGAGCATTTCCGATTATCGTACAGGATCCACTTTTCATCACAGGTAATGATTCGATTTAAAATCCCTTCATTATTATACCGGATGAGTCGTATAACGCAACAGTCGACGCGCGTTTGTCGGTTTGCTGCACTCAATTCATGAGGTACCTTTCAAGCTTTTTCACCTTCCCAATTTGCTACAAGTGGATTAAAACAGTTTTATCACTAACATCGCAGCCTGCAGCTAACTCGGACGTGGTTTTGTGATGGATCCGCTTCCACAATAGCCTTCACTTCTTCATTATCAACTTTGGTCTCCGGCCGTCCACGGGGCTTGTTCTGCAGGTCGAAATTTCCAGAACGAAAACGTTACAACCAAAAACGCACTGTGTTTTCTTTTGCAACACCGCCGCCATACACATCATTAATCCTTGAGCCGTTTTTGCAGCACTGGTGCCACGGTGGAACTCGTACTCGAAAATAATACGATATTTCAACTTTTACATTTTGTAATCAGAGTGACGCAAAGAAAAAACCAAAAGAGGAAACAACAAATGAATTACGGTTTTCGAAACACAAATGTATGAATAAATAGCGGTATAAATTTGAAATTGGAATTCCTAACCAAAGAAGATATATTTGAAACCAAAGTGGCCAGTACGACAAAACGCCAATTTCATATGTAAGGACCTAAAACCTATTATGTTCTCACAAATGTTGCGTAGTGCTGAATTTTATTATCTTTTTTACAGTATTATAATATATATAATAGGTACATAAAAAAACTTATTTAAGGTCAGTGATTTCATTAACGATTGCACACCTTGGGAATAAGATGGCCCCTGCAAGGCTGCTTCTATTTGACTTTGTTATATAAATAAGGTGACTACATTGTAAAAATATTTTTTTGAAAAGAACCATTTTCCCATCTTTCTGCTAAAAGGTGGCCCCGTGCGTGTTTCTTACGGCGGTTTTTTCGCCGGCCTAGTTTCCGAACTGGTTGTAAGCATCATGTAGGCCAACGTTCAGAAAGTGTATTAAAATACCAATTTTGAATATATTTTTTTTACTTTGACATAGGAAAGCATGGCCAAAACTTATAGCATATTTCAATTTGAAAATAGCGAACAAGATATATGTATGTATTGTCGAAATATCCACAGCGAAAATAGGACCTAAAGTCTAAACACATTTTCTTCAAAGCTATGACACTTGCGAGTATACCAAAATAATCTGAGATTGGTTGGACAAATGGGAATAAATAAATACTTAATGCGTGCAGATTCGGGTTTTTGCTTTTATCAAAAATTACTTTCTATTATCTCTTTGCAATCGAGTAGCACTCACGGCAGTAGTCAATAATTTATAACGTTCATTGAAACCGACCTCAATACAATCTTCTAAATATTATATTATCTTCTGTTCAAGTGCTAGTGGTACATAAATCAAACTCAACTAACGATAGCTCTATCAATAATTTTATTTTTAACTTGTAAAATGCCGCTGGACAAATTTTTCAAGCGACTTCCAAAACTGAGTAGGAGGTTATCAATTCGTGTATATGTTTTATTTACCCGTCAACGGCGAAGCCAAAAGGAAGGGTAATGATATTTATGTATGTATGTTTGTTCCCTCGTAGCGTCTAAACTACTGGTCCGATTTAAATAAATGAGGTGTCAATAGATTCGTAATGATGGCGCGGGTAACATAGACTATATTTTTTTTTTTAAATGTTGTATTTGGATAACTGAACCTAAAAGTCTAACATGTAAAAAAATTCAACTGAGATAATCATCACGTGTTTGGTATCAAAAGAAAGGTCTTGGCGTGCACACCACAAATATGTATATATATGTAACCTCATTACTTTTTAGACTTGACAATGAATGTCAACTGTCAAGGGAATGAGACATATTTAATTTCTTATGAATAATTTGTATAAAAATATTATTTAATTTGTGAAATATTAGCATTAAATGTTGTTTCTTTAGTTGTAAAGCAACACATTATCTTTTATTTCCATATTGTTAAACAAACTTATTATAAAACAACATTTTCGCTATATTTGTGATAAAGCCAAGTGATGATCTAAAATCTACTAATAGTAATAGTAATAGCTCCCACACCGATTTCGGTGACGGTGGCCTGTTTCATTGAAAACATAGGCCAGCTACGCAGGAGTTATGTTATAGTGCCCAAGTGTGTGCGCAGTACACAAGAGCACTCTCTCCTCCTTTTACTCTCGTAACCCAGTGGGACGGATAACCGACACGACTGGCGAGAGATTAGGCGCAGGTCCGACTTTTTACATGCCCATCCGACGCATGGATCATCTTTCTTGTCAGACAATCAGGTGATCAGCCTGAATTGTCCTAACCAAACTTGGAAGCAACATTTTTTTTGTTCCAATGCAGGAATCGAACCCACGACCTCCGAGTCGAGAGCCAAGCTCTAACCACTAGACCACGGAGGCTGTTAAAAAAAAATCTACTATTATCTGCTTAATGTCGATTACTGATACTGATAAAAGAATACTTGATTCCACAAGAACTTCAGCCGGCTAAATTACATGATGCTATTCTGAGGACGCAAGTATATGATAATATAAAAAAAATATTGATGAAAAGGCATGAGAGAAGACAAGTATGGATTACAATGACACAAGAAATACATGATACCTATATAGATAACGATGGAAACATTCAATTTAACGGATATTTTTAGAGGAAATAACTTCAAAAATTGAAAGAGCACCACAACATATAGGAATTTCGGAAGAGTATTTGACAGAATTATTACATAAATGCATGAAATCAAATAAACCACAAATTTCGGGAAATATAGTAGATAAATTTATATTGGAAAAGTCCCATCTAATGCATCTCAATGGATGAGTAAATTTGAAGAGGAATGTTCACGATTATCAATTGTTGAAGATGCAAAGAAGATTGAGATTATAAGAGCATTTTTAGAGGACCTAGACTGGTATACCTCCATGATGATTAAATATACAATTAATTCGGAATGGAAAACATGGAAGGAATGTTTCTGTGAAACTTATGCTGACAAAGGTTGGTCACCAGTCAAGTATGCAATTTTGTTTCAATACAGACAAGGTTATTTATTAGACTATGCCTTGAAAAAGGAGAGACTTTTATTGGAAGTGAACAAAAACATTGATGTTTGTACATTGATTGATTTGATTGCAACGGGACTACCTACGTTTTTGATAAATAAAATCGACAGAAATATTTTAAGAACAACAGAAGATTTATTTAACCATATAAGAGGTCTATAATATTTAGTTACCAGAACGAATTTTGAAAACAACTTTAGAAGGAATGCTGACAAAGATTCAGAGAAACATAAAAAAATACAAGAAAGTCACGACGAGTAGGAGAAAACAGATACCCCATAAGAAACGTTAACAGTTCAGAGTTAGAAGTTGAATTAAATGAAATTGATCCAAAAAACTTGATATCCCGCCATTAATCAAAATTGAAGTTGAATTAAATGACTCCTTAAAAATAAAAGGGATCTAAGATTCATGCTCGAATGTGTCCTTAATAATTCCAAAATTTTATCATTAAAAGGTAGTCAAAATAATAAGGACGGTATAAATGCGAAATTCAAGGCGATTAATGGCGTTAAAAAAGTGTCGGTATCATAACACTCAAAATAAGGATTTTCGATATAGAGAGAAATGTCAATGTATTTGTCGTAGACGAAGAAAACTTCGATCACGATTTTTTGATAGGATTAGACATAATAAAAAAAAATCATCTTGTTCAAGATGAACACTTAGAAATAAAACAAAGTATTCCCTTTAAGGCGAATAAGACATATTATAAAACAAAGACATACATTTATAGAACAAAAAACTTTGACAAAGCAAACAAGTAAAGTAATATGTAATTAATTTTAACGAACATCTAGAGGAAAAAGACTTTACTATTATGGTGAATCACCTTAATGTATATCAACGGAATGAGATTGATAACCTTATATAAAAATATAAATCACTTTTCGCAACAGGCAAGTACGATGTTGGTAGAGTAAAAGATTACGAAGCCCATATTGATTTATTGGTCGATAAGTACTGTGCTAAAAGACCATATAGTTATTTATTTATTTAACAATTTATTGCACACAAGAAAAATGTATAAAATTACAATTTAAACAAGACTATATAGATGTTGTATAGAAGATAAAAAAGAGATAGAAATGCAGGTGGCTAAATTATTGGAAGAAAATTTGATTGAAGAATCGTATAGTCCTTTTGCAGCACCTATTACTCTGGCATATAAAAAAGAAGACGGACGGAAATCCAGATTATGCATTGATTTCTGAGATTTAAATAAAATTGTAATACCACAGTCACAACCGTTTCCCTTAATAGAAGTCTTAGTGGTGAAAACTCGAAATTGTAAATACTTTACAACACTTGATGTTAATTCGACATTTTGGTCAAACCCGCTCAAAATTAAAGACAGACATAAAACAGCTTTTGTAACTCAAGAGGGACATTTTCAATGGACCTGCCTACCCTTTGGATTAAAACCTTCACCAGCAATTTTTCAAAGAGTATTAAGCAATATAATAAGGAAGCACAAACTATAGAACTTTACTGTAAATTATATTGATGACATTTTAATTTTTTCTAAGACGTTTCAAGAACATATTAAACATTTATCATTACTACTGGAAGCAATATCAAAAGAAGGATTCAGATTAAAATTTTCAAAATGTAACTTTGCACAAGATTTAGTAAAGTACCTTGGTCATATAATTAAGAACAACACGATTGCTCCTTTCAAAGACAATTTAATTGCAATAAAAGAATTTCCTGTACCAAAAACGCAAAAAAACGGACGTCAATTTTTAGGAAAAATCAATTTTTATAGTAAATACATACCAAATATATTAATTATTTTAGATCCTTTACATAATTTATTGAGAAAAGGGCAACAATTTGTTTGGTCAAAAAAGTGTGAAGAATCTTTTCAGTTAATTAAAAACTTAATGTGCCAGAAGCCTATATTAACTACTTTGATCCTGATTTACCAATACATATTTATACTGACGCCAGCATACTGGGTATTGGCGCTGTCATGAAACAGCCACAGCTTAATAGAGAGGAAAAGCCATGTGCATATTTTTCAAAAAAACTGAATGATACTCAGAAAAAGAAAAAAGCTATTTACTTAGAATGTTTAGCTATAAAGGAGGCTGTTAAGTATGGAAACATTGGTTACTAGGGAAAAAGATTATCGTTTTTACAGATCATAAGCCTTTAGAAAAAATGAATATTAAATCTCGACCGGATGAAGAACTAGGAGATCTTACATATTATTTATCTTAGTACAATTTTGAAGTTATTTATTCGCCGGGTAAATATAATTTGGAAGCTGATAGTCTTAGTAGAATCCAGTATTGGAACCAGATTGTAATCATGATGATAATTTTGTAAATTTTGGTAAAATAGAAAATATTCAATGTGATCAGCAAAGAAATGAATAGGTACATAAGACAAAATAAAAATAAATTAATTTTTAAAATTTAATATACTATAAAAAGTCAAAGAAAAAAGAAAAAATCATACTAACGGAAGAATTTAGTAAAAAGCTAATAAAAGATATTCATTACCTCTACTGTCACATAGGAGCAGAACAGATAAGGAATAAAATAAGCTCATTTTATACATATTCTGTAGGTATATTTCTCATCAAGTTATTTGCAGTATGCAAATAACTTGATGAGAAATATACCTACAGAATATGTGTGACACATGTGAAGTGTGCATAAGAAATAAGTCCAGAGGTAAATATAATTATGGGTTATTGTCTCAGTTGGGACCAGCTTCATGTCCTTATGAAATAATGTCAATTGACACTATTGGAGGATTTGGTGGATCTCGATACAAAAAATATTTACACATTTTAGTAGATCACTTTTTTTTTTTTTAAATAAATAAGGGGGCAAACGAGCAAACGGGTCACCTGATGGTAAGCAACTACCGTCGCCCATGGACACTCGCAACATCAGAAGAGCTGCAGGTGCGTTGCCGGCCTTTTAAGAGGGAATACGCTCTCTTCTTGAAGGTTTGCAGGTCGTATAGGTCCGGAAATACTGCTGGTGACAGTTCGTTCCAGAGTTTTACAGTGCGCGGCAGAAAGTTACGCGAAAAGCGCACGGTGGAAGACTGCCACTCATCAAGGTGATGAGGATGGCATGTTTTTCGCGTGGGACGATGGCGAAAAGTTGCAGGTGGTATGATTCCGAACAATTCCTCAGAGCACTCCCCGTGATACAACCGATAGAGGATGCAGAGTGAAGCTACATCTCGGCGTAATTCCAAGGGGTCCAAGCTGTTTGAAACACTATGGCACTCAACAACTCGAGCGGCCCTTCGTTGGATACGATCCAGAGGGAGCAGTTGGTATTTTGGCGCCCCTGCCCAGAGATGAGAACAATATTCCATATGAGGCCGAACCTGCGCCTTGTAGAGTTGTAGGCGTTGGTCCGGACTGAAGTACTGTCTCGCTCTGTTAAGAACACCAAGCTTTTTCGAGGCTAATTTGGCCTTACCCTCTAGATGATATCGGAACTGGACTTCGCTCGATATGTTGACGCAAAGTATCTCAATGCTAGGGGAGATGGTTAAAGATGTGCCCTCGAAACGAGGATATACGACCATTGGTGACTTTTTAGTGGTGAACGCGCAGACTTGTGTCTTGGCGGGGTTGAATTGGACTAAGTTACGTCTACCCCATTCAGAGACTTTCTCCAATGAATTCTCTATTTTAGACACAAGTTCCTTTCGACTCTCAATGACATTTAGCCGAGAAATATTGGGGGAGCCGGTATATACAGCATCATCTGTACTATCATCCGCATAGCAATGAATGCCGTTGGTCTGTAACATGTCATTGATATGCAGTATGAATAGGGTAGGCGATAGCACACAGCCCTGAGGGACACCAGCATCAACAGACTGAGTTTCCGAGCATTCGCCGTCAACTACGACCTTTATGCTTCTATCTGCTAAGAAACTAGTGACCCACTTACATAATTTCTCGGGCAGCCCGTATGATGGAAGCTTTGATAGCAGCGCTTTATGCCAAACCCAATCAAAGGCCTTCGCAATGTCCAAACTAACAGCCAATGCCTCTCCCTTCGACTCAATTGCCTGAGCCCAACGATGAGTTAGGTACGCCAAGAGATCACCAGCCGAGCGACCCTTACGGAACCCGTATTGTTTGTCGCTTAGTAATCCCTGGCCGTCCAAGTATCGAAGAAGCTGGCTATTGATAATGGATTCCATTATCTTCGAGAAGAGAGAGGTTATAGCGATTGGTCTGTAGTTGGAAGGATTTGAGCGATCACCTTTTTTGGGGATCGGGTGCACCAAGGCTGTCTTCCAAGAAGCCGGGACGATGCCAGAAGAGTAGGAGAACCGAAATAGACGCGTCAAGACCGGAGCCAACTCTGGAGCACACTTTTTCAACACAATAGGAGGGATTCCGTCAGGCCCACTCGACTTTTGGATATCAAGGGAACGGAGGGCTTTTCGCACTGAGCGCTGATGAAACCGAATATCCGACATGATGCTCGTGCATCGCGGTATGGTCGGCGGTTTCTGCCCCCCGTCATCCTGGGTCGAGTTTGACGCTAAGAGCTTTACAAGATATGCTTACATTTTGACCTTGAAAATACAGAATTCGAATGATTTTATAAAGTTATTGCAGAAAGTGATACAGGAACATAAGATTGGCATTATTTTATCTAATCAATATCCAGGTATTATATTCAAAAGAATTTTAATCATTTTTAGGTACAGAAAATATAACTATAGTTTTTACTGCCGTGAATACGCCGTTTTCAAATGGTTTAAATGAGAGATTAAACCAAACTATTGTAAATAAAATAAGATGTAAGATAAATGAAAATAACAATAACTTAGCCTGGACAACTATTGCTTATGATTGTATCAAAAGATATAATGAGACAGAACATACTATTACAAAGTTTACACCTCAATATCTTCTGGAGGGCAAAAATTACACCCTTCTACCAGCTGTTAGTTAAACAATCTTATTATATATATTATACATATTTGTGTCGTGTTTGCACAAATATGTTTAAATACACGTTTAAAATGCGCTCGTACGTACATAATGCGCAGTTGTCCAATTTTCGAATATTACGTAATATAAGTGTAGGGAACTGTATTATTCTACAGGGTTTCAACCGCTGGCTCAGATTAGACTCGAAGATAGCAAGGTTACACCGATTTGGGCAGAGCTGGTGCGATAATAAAAACACTATTTGAGGAGAACGATTTTCACTTTTTTCGTCTTGCTTACCTGGCTCATGGCAATGCCGTATAGAGAGCCGCGCCCGTACGCCTCTTTCGGGCCGATTTGCTATCTCACTTTTGCCTCTATACGGCTATTTTCCATAATTTTGCCTACTTTCCATGAGCCAGGTGAAGCAAAACGCGTTGTGTGAAATTCTTTATTGTTATATCCAATTACATAAATCCTTATATACTAATAATCTTACTCCATATAAAAGATATTCATAACTTAAGGTTCACCATATATGAAATGTTCTACATTTTTACCATTATTTTCTTAATAACTACTTATCCATTTATTATATAATCGAAATCGTTACTCTACACGTTAGGTATTATGTTTATCTATATAAATCAAAAGAAACTACGTTAAAATTCACTATAGTTTAAAGTATATAAGCAAAATAATCTTCACTTCATAAAACACCTACCACACGAATTTTGTACACTGATGCTATAGAAATCTATACATATATAGTCACTGAGTGTTCACCATTATACTTTATGAACTGTTTTAAATCACTTGTTTATCGTTCACATTTCAATTCACTTATGTAATTACTCCTCTTATGTAATTTATTCTCCCCCCGGCGCAGTAGCCAGGGTCTACGCAGCCTCCTCAGGTGACTGCGGGCTCGCCGATACCGCCGACTGCTCCGGTGACTGCGAGCTGCTCGAGCTCGCTGTAGGCTGGTGCGGCGGCGACTGCGAGCCGTTCGGGCTCGCTGCGGGCCGCTCCGGCGACTGCGAGCTGTCCGTGCTCGCTGTAGGCTGCTCCGATGCTCGTTCTGCGCCCGGCGCCGCCCCCGGCGTCGTCCGCTCCGCTCCCGGCTCCGTCTGCTCCGCCAGCGGTCGCAACTGCGACTGCGGCGCCTCCTCCAACACCGCCAGCTTCGACGTTGGCCTCCGGAACACGCCACTGCGCGTGCGAACATCCGCACAGCGCACTTGTCCATCCGGGCCGGGGTAGACTCGGTGCACGACCCCCCGCGACGACGAATTACGCGGTAGTGTCGGGTCGACGACGACGACCAGGTCCCCTGGTACAAGGGCTCGGTTGCTCTGCGGGACCCCGTAGCGTGGTGTGAGCATGGGAAGGTAATCCTTCACCCAGCGCCTCCAGAATTCGTCGGCAAGGGCTTGCGCGACTTTCCATATTTTCTTGTCCGCCAGCACACACGGTCCGACGTACGGCAGTCCGGTGGACGACCCGAGGAGGAAATGATTCGGTGTAATCGCCTCCGGGTCGTTTAGGTCCACTGATACGTGCGCCTGCCGCAGCTCGACGTCCGCGCCTCTAAAATTCGTACCGTTGTCGCTGTACATGACTGACGGCCATCCTCGCCGCGCAGCCATTCTTCTCATAGCCATGAGTGCAGAGCCCGTCGACAGAGAAGCCACCAGCTCCAGGTGGACCGCGCGCGTCGTCAGACATGTGAAGAGAGCCCCCCACCTCTTCTCGTGACGTCGGCCGATGGTGACCCTCATCGGGCCGAAACAGTCGAGACCAGAGTACGAAAATGGTCTCTGGAACGCCCCCAGGTGCTCGGTTGGCAGGTCTCCAGTTGGCGGGGTCCTCGGGTGCGCCCGTCGTAACCGACAGATCGCACATTTGTTCATGATAGTACGCACCGTCGGCCACAGCTTCAATATCCAGAACTTCTGCCTGAGGTCGTTCACGACTCTCTCGCGGCTCCCGTGTCCCGCTCTGGCGTGCTCCCTTGCCACCAGTAACCTTGTGAAATGATGTGTTCCATCCAGGATGATCGGGTTTTTCATATCTGCCGGCACCTGAGCTGCTTTGATCCTTCCGTCTAGTACGAACAGCCCGTCCTTTTACACTGGGTTGAGCCGGTACAAGGAGGCACCGTCTTGCCACTTGCCATCTTCTTGATTTCTTGTGCGAAGCTGTCTCATTGTGATTTTTGATACCACAACTTCTCGGCCCTCTCCAGGTGTCGTACATCGAGGTGGGCCCGACGATTTCGGCACTTCTCGATGAACAGCAAGACCATCGCCGTCCATCTTATGAGGCGCTCGTAGTTTGAAAAGCGCGTCACATCTGGTAGACAGCTCAGCTCGCTCACCTCCATGGTGTGGAAGGCGACGTATTCTTCTTGATTTTCAATTCTAGCGGGATTCTCCACTCGTTCATAGGCCTGCGCAGGAAGTCCGGCCGGAACCAAGGGTCCTCGTCGCTCTTCGGAACATAGCCCGTTCTGGTGGCTAAGTCAGCGACGTTGCTCTTCGTGCTCACCCATCTCCACTGGTGAACAGTCGTCAGCTCGGCGATCTCTCCTAGCTGATGTGCGACGTACGGTGTGTATTTGCGGCTGCCGTTCTGTATCCAACACAGAACTACTTGTGCGTCGATGTGCTGTGTTGTTCTGCTGCGAACCTGTGTTGTTCTGCTGCGACGGCGTTTCCCAGCCTCGTTCCGACCAGGGCAGCCTGTAGCTCCATCCTTGGTATTGTTTGTGCCTTCAGCGGCGCCACCTTGGCCTTGGCGGCGGCCAACACGACTCGTACTTCCCCATTTTCTTGTTCCAACCTCCAATAGACGGCTGCGGCGTATGCGTCCTTACTCGCGTCGCAGAATACGTGCAGCTGCCGGCTTCTCGTCGGGCTCCCCGCGTTGTAACTCCGGGGTAGCTTGAGCTGACTGATGTACTCTATGTCGGTCAGCCAACGGGCGAAGTCTTGGACTGACTCAGCGGTCAGCGACTCGTCCCAGTCCAGCTTCTGACGCCACAAGCCTTGTAGGATCCTACACTACTTCTACTTCGCCCGTTGGCTGACCGACACAGTCCCAGCGGCCCTTAGATGCTCGTCACCGTGCTAAGGGCCTCTCTCTTCGTCGGTGCGCGCTGTAACTCGCGGACCTCCTTGTGGACTCTGGATAGCGACGTGTTGAATTTTAGTTTGTCGCCTCGGGAGTCCCACAGCATGCCCAGGGTCTTCTGCTCGTCTTCGGTGACACGCTGTGTAGTGTTCTCGGCCAGGCGGTCTTCAGGCAGTCCCTCTAGCACCCTTCGGTCGTTGCTCGTCCAGTCTCTTAAGTAGAAGCCACCTTTCCTATGTATTTGGTCCACTTGTTCCACGATCTGCATGGCCTTCTGGTGGTCTGGATAGCTGTCTACGTAGTCCTCCATGTAATGGGCTTCGGTGATAGCGTGATGGGCTTCGGGATGCGATTCGGCGAATTCTTCCGCGTTCCGATTCCGGGCTGAGTGTGCCAGGAAATGTGAACACGATGCTCCGAAGATTATTACCACCATCTTGTATGCGGACGGCGGCTCGCCTTCGTCTTCTCTCCACAGGAACAGCTGGGCCGGTTGGTCTTCTTTTCTGACCTTGACACGAAGGAACATCTCCTCTATATCGGCCTTCACAGCGACGTCTTCCTCTCTGAACCGGAACAGTATCTTCGGCAGTGAGGTCAGAAGGTCGGGCCCTTCCAACAAGTGATCGTTGAGGCTCACGCCGTTTGTTCTCGCCGCTGCGTCGAAAACCAGTCGCAACTTGCCCGGCTTGTTTGGGTTTTTAACCGGGAAGTGCGGCAGGTACCATGTGATGTCACTTCCGTCCTCTTTCCCGTCGCATTTTTCCGCATATCTCTTGCTTATGAGATTCTTCATCTGCCCATGATACTGAGCCTCGTCCAGGGGATTCTTCTTGAGCTTGTGTTCCAAGTTCTTGAGCCTCTTTAGCGCATTGTTGTAGCTAAGAGGTAGCTTGACGCCGTTCGTGCGCCACAGAAGTCCCACTTCGAATCGACCGTCTTCCTTTCGTTTGGCCGTTCTGCCAAAGAGGTCGATGGCTCGCTCGTTGCTCAGCTAAGCCTTGTACGCTATTCCCAGTGCGTCTATTTCGAAGTGTTTCTTCACCATTTCCTCCAGTCGTTCGCCTCGGGTCTCGATCGTAGACACGTGCAGGATGTTCTCGTGTTCTTCCTGCTTTATGAGGCGTCTGGGGATGCTTCCATGGATTACCCAGCCGAGCTTCGTCTTTGAGGCTGCAGGCTGGTTTCTCTTGTCGATCCTCAGCTCCCTGGATACTATGAGCTGCCAGTTATCCGTGCCGATGAGAAGTTGGGGTTTCTTGTCTTCATAGCATATTACTTCGTTCTTGAGATCACGCAGGTGAGCAAGTCGGAACAGTGATTCCGGGACGAACTGAGTAAGTAGGTTCAATCCGTACACGGTTCTCGCAGTGACGTCATATCTGGTATCGTCGTGACCCCGTACGCCAAGATGTACGAGTCGGCTTTTTTCTTCCCTTCTCTCGGCATTGATCCCATGCAATCTCAGCATCTTCGGTGGGCCGTCTGCACCAATAGCCTTCGCGACGTCTTCATCCAGTAGTGTCACTGTCGAGCCCTCGTCGTACAGCGCGAAGATATCCGCTTCGCCCCGTGGACCGACAACTTGAATCCTTCTCATCTTAAGTTTCACCGCACGGTCGGAGGTGACCGATGCGGTAATCACGGCGTCCTCAGTCTGTGGAGCGCCGCCGGACCTGTCTTCGTGCAGCAGCGCATGATGAGGCAAGTTGCAGCCCTTCACGCCGCACGGCTTCGCTCTGCAGTTGTATCTTCTGTGCCTGCTTCGTATGCACCGGAAACACAGCCCTTCCTTTTTGACTGTGTCCTATC
Source organism: Phengaris arion (assembly GCA_963565745.1). Taxonomy (NCBI): domain Eukaryota; kingdom Metazoa; phylum Arthropoda; class Insecta; order Lepidoptera; family Lycaenidae; genus Phengaris; species Phengaris arion. Next base: position 24,922,458 of record OY751431.1, read on the forward strand.
TCTTCTGCGCGCTCAGTTTCTTTAAAGCAGCGCAGCGAAACAGAGCGTGATCTTCGGCACATACCGGGCACTTCGTCGACTCTTCACGTATTCTCTTTGGCTGGCTGTGACTCGGCGAATCCCTGCCCTCATCTGCTATCGCGAAGACTGGCCTTCTTGCTCTAGCCTCGTTCTTGTTAGGAGGTGGACGCGGTGTTTCCTTCTTCGGTGCCGTGCTGAACCCGTAGCGCAGCGCCCTGTCCGCTTCTCTCATTAAGAATTCAGAGAGAAGGACGACATCGAGCTCGTTCCTGAAGCGCGACGTCTCTTCTGCGTAGTCGTACCACTTGCTCTTCTCGTATGGGCTGAGCTTCTCCAGGATGTCTCTCGTGAGCAACGGAGAAGAAGAGGTACCCGTGCCTCAGCTTCCTCAGGATGGCTACAATGTTCTAAATCTTCACTACAAATTGGTTGAGTTCTGCCGCCGAACCTCCGAGCCTCGGTATCTTCTTCAGGTCTTCCATCATGCGCTCGACCATAACCTCGGCGCGACCAAAGCATTGTTCCAAGGTCTTCATTATTTGTTCGGGCGGCGTCGCGACGCTCAGCAGTGGTGCCACGGCTTCTCTTGCTTCTCCCCGTAGGCAGCTTCTCAGACGAGCTAAGTTCTCGATTGGCTTGAGCTTGTAGAACGCAGTGGTGTCTTCCATGGCTGCTTTGAATGGCAACCATTCGGTGGGAGCACCCGAGAATATGGGCAACTCCGTAGTGTGGCGCGACTGGCGTAGATTCAGCAGTTTGTCCAATGTTTCGGCAAGATGTTCCACCCCATTAGCCCTAGACGTGGGCGGTGTGGTTGAGCGTGGGCGGAGTTATTCCGGCCACTCGAACCTCGTCTTTTGGGATCCCTTTGGTGGCATGTCTTCTGGCATCGGCGTCTCTCTTTCTTCCATTGATGTCAGCTCTTGTGTAGCCTGTTCGGGTTCGGGACCCTGTTCGCTTAGCCAGGCTCTGACACGTTGCTCCACCTGTTCTGATGGCTCGTCGTCGTCGGGGCTGCTACCATCTTCTGCAGCGGCGACGTCAGCGGCGAGCTTCTTCTTTATAAGTTCTGGTTCGATCTGCAGTTCCATTTTACGAAGAGCGGAGAGTTTCTCCTCCGCCTCGTAATGCATACGCGCGACGACACTTGCTGTCAATCGACGCGATCTAATTGAAATAGCCATTTTTCTGGATAGGGTTTATACTTCCGAGGCTGCAGGTGCCTTGCTGGTACCTGGTCTCGGTTTCAAAATAGTTTGAAGCAGATCCGCTCTTCCCTCGGTCGGCGGCGACTGGCTCGTAGCGGCAGCGGACGGCGATCGTGGCGGATCCGGAAATCTACGTGGTTGCTGCTGGTTCTCCTCGGCCCCATTCTGACTTGTCATAACCATCTTCAAATGTTAAGTTAATCTTCAAATGTTAATCTTCAATGTTAATCTTTAAACTTTAAATTCTCTTTCAAGAATCTTCGGTAGGTTTTTCCGACGAAAAATCTGCGAATCCTTGCTTCCGTTCGCAGCGGTGTATCCTTGTATTCTCGAGTCCGATCTTCTGAGTCCAATCTAATCCCTGGCGTTGATTCCCGTTAATAAATCTTGATAGGTTTCCAATGTTCTGACTTGATAAAATTCTTCTATGTCCAGTGTTCAGTAAAAATTTCTATCTTAAATCTTCAAAATTTTCTATCTTGAATCTTCGGAAATCTTTCTATGTTCAGAACAGCTGACGAAAATTTTCTAAGTCCGGTCTTCAGTAAAAATGTCTAACTTGAATCTTCGGAAATTTTTCTGTGTCCAAAACAGCTGTTCCAATTTTTTCTAAGTGCCGTCTTCGTTATTTTCAACCCGAGATGGACGCCAAAGGACCACGCACTACTGTAGGGGACTGTATTATTCCACAGGGTTTCAACCGCCGGCTCAGATTAGACTCGAAGATAGCAAGGTTACACCGATTTGGGCAGAGCCGGGGCGATAATAAAAACACTATTTGAGGAGAACGATTTTCACTTTTTTCGTCTTGCTTACCTGGCTCATGGCAATGCCGTATAGAGAGCCGCGCCCGTACGCCTCTTTCGAGCCGATTTTCTATCTCACTTTTGCCTCTCTATACGGCTATTTTCCATAAATTTCCCTACTTTCCATGAGCCAGGTGAAGCAAAAGGCGCGTTGTGTGAAATTCTTTATTGTTATATCGAATTACATAAATCCTTATATACTAATCATCTTATTCCATATAAATATATATTTATAACTTAAGGTTCATCATATATGAAATGTTCTACATTTTTACCATTATTTTCTTAATAACTACTTATCCATTTATTATATAATCGAAATCGTTACTCTACACGTTAGGTATTATGTTTATCTATATAAATCAAAAGAAACTACGTTAAAATTCACTATAGTTTAAAGTATATTAAGCAAAATAACCTTCACTTCATAAAACACCTACCATACGAATTTTGCACACTGATGCTATAGAAATCTATACATATATAGTCACTGAGTGTTCACCATTATAGTTTATGAACTGTTTTAAATCACTTGTTTATCGTTCACATTTCAATTCACTTACGTAATTACGTTACGAGGCCGCTGTCTTTAACAATAAGACTATAAATATATAAATTTTATATTAAACATATTATTTTACATTTATAAAATATATTTTATATTGTAATTTTATTATTACTGTCGTTCTTAAAATCTATAAAAAGAATTGGCTCGCTTCGCGCTCGTGAAGATATTATTTTTAATTTCAAGTGTTTTAATTAGGTACTTATTAATATTATTTCAAAAACATGTTCGACTGGGAAGCGGAAAGTTCGATATAACAAAATAGGTTAAAAAAACTACAACCCGACTACGTAATAAAAAAGGGGTCTAAAAAGGCCGAAACAAGTAAATAATTCAGATAGAAATCCAGAAATGTATAGATACAAAAATGGTCAAGGTAGAGCCGTGGCCGCATCTACTTTATAAGTTCACAAGGCACAGTCGATGTCAAATCGCAGCCGTCTGTCTTATATAATATATTAAATGTCTGCGTATAATTCTAGAAACTTACTAAACTCGTTGTAAGATGCAGCTTAGATGTCATTAGTGGGTGCGACCACGGCTCTAACTTGAACCATTTTTGTATCTATGCATTTCTGGATTTCTATCTGAATTATTTTATTGTTTCGGCCTTTTTAGACCCCTTTTTTATTACGTAGTCGAGTTATAGTTTTTTTTTAACTTATTTGTATGTTTGTTACGCTATTACTCCGCCGTTTGTAGACCGATTTTCAACATTTTATTTTTATTTTAAAGAGTTGACTCCCAAGTTGGTACCACTGTCGTCAAATGGTAGACCTGGTGATGGGATCCGTAAGGAATCGAGAGAAATCCTCAAAATTTATCAGGATCCACTAGTGATTTTGAATTTTTTTGAAGTAACTCGAGCATATGCTACCAAAAACTGAGTTGTGCCAAGGTATACTCTGGATCCAGAAGCAATGAATGGCACTCCTTAAGTCTTTGAAGATACACGTTTGAAAATTTCAGCATTGTTTATAAAACTGCAAGCTTAAGTCTCTATTAAATAATCATCATCACCACCACCACCACCACCATCATCACACCATACATCATAATACTATTGATATTTTATTCTTATATTATATCTTACTTATATTATATATATATATATATATATATATATATATATATATATATATATATATATATATATATATATATATATATATATATATATATATATATATATATATATATATATATATATATATATATATATATTTCTATGAACACTCACAGCTTCCAAAAAGTGAAATGTTGTGCCAAGGTATACACTATACAGTATACCCTGGATTAAAAAGGACTACTGACTCCTCAGTCTTTAAAGATACACGATTGGAAATTTCAGTATATTTTAAAGAATTGCAAGCATATGTCACTATTAACGTATTTTTTTTAACATATTAGAAAAGCGTACTAAGCATTGTGTTTTTTTTTATATTTGCATAAAATGACACATCATATGCGACTACTGTAAGGCTCGCTCATTTTTTTTCTATTTAAGAAGCAAAAGAACCCTTTGGAGTTCAAGGACAAACCTATTGTATAAATATAGTTAATAGTAAGGGCATTATAATGTAACGTCTAGTTATATTAAATTATACTAAAATATTTACACTAAAACATAAAAACAAAATAAAGTCTTCATGAACAGATAGGTATAATCTAGCACGGGGCATCTATGCCTCAGCATGAATAAATAGAGAAGTATTGCCACGGCTGTTTGAGAAGAAGGCGTCTTCTCTCGCCGGGCCCCTGAAAAGGGCCTTACAGCGGTAAAACATGACCAGGGGTTATGCCCCTCTTAAAAAAATTAAAAAATAGAAGACCACATGTATGTGGTCTTCTATTTTTTAATTTTTTTAAGAGGACGCGCCCAGTACGAGTACTGGGCGCAAGACGTCCGTTTTAAGGGAAGACCCCCCGCGACAGAACGCGGGGTAAACCCGAAGTAGCTAGGATGGTGAAAGGCGACGGCCGAGGGCGGCCAAGACCTGCAGTCGACTCCGGCGGAGCGTGGGGTCCCGGTCCAGAGACCAAGGAAACGCGTATGGTGCCGCTCCCACACACTCCGCATTTTGTCGGACTGCGGACACTAACCGACCTGGGAAAAGGAGGGGGGAAAGTTTATCCCGAACCCCAGACTTTTGGTGTCGGGGGGGAAAGATAACGCCACGGTGTCTACATGAGTGGCATTAGGGCTGCCACTCGTCGAGCACCGGGCGAGTACTAGAAATACGCAACGGTATTTAATTTACCGGCGCGGGGATAGGGTGCGGGGGAAAGCGATCCAGCGGTGGTCGGGGCGTAGAGCGCGCTAACGCGCCGGGGCGCCTCCTCTTCGGGGGCGGGGCGGCAAGCGGCGTGGCTCTGTGGAGTCCCCAGCGCTGATGGCGTCACGGGGCAGAAGTCTGCGGTCAGGCGGGCGGGCGTGCCACGGCGCCAAGTCGGCAAGCTCAACCAGGTCCGAGGCATCAACTCGCTGGAACAGGGTAGTTGCGAGCCTGGAACAGAAGGCTTCCACGCTCGTTATTCGGAGGTCTCTGTTTATTGTGGAGGTCCTCACGTACCGCGGTGCTCCAACGATGCGGCGCAGTACTCGATTCTGCATATGCTGCATCTTTTTTTGAAAGGACGCAGCGAGCAGGTGGTGCCACGCAGGAGCCGCGTACGTGAGGCGTGAGCGGATGTAGGTTTTGAACAGGGCCAACCTCATATTGAGCGGGACCTGGGGAGCTGAGTAGACCGGCGACAGTTTGGCTGCTGCGGCTCTGGCGCTAGCAACCGCGGCTTCGCACTGGGGGTGCATAGTCAGCCACCGATCTATTTTAACGCCGAGGTATTTGGCAGTCTTACCCCATGGAATCTCCTTCTCTCCTATCTTCAGGGCGGGCGGGTATCCCCTCTTGCGGGTAACGGCGAGCGCCTGGGACTTACCGGCATTTACGGAGAGTCGCCATTTGCTCAGCCATGCCGGAAGAAGGTCGAGGGTCCTCTGGAGCTTCGCGGATGCGTGAGCTAAGTTTTGGGATGTGCAGATAAAGGCGGTGTCGTCAGCATACAACGCCGCGGTAGTGCCAGCGTCAGTGGGCACATCGCTGGCGTAAAAGTTGTAGAGGCTGGGCGACAACACACCACCCTGCGGGACACCTGCGGTGATGGGGCGTTCCTCCGGGAGAACCCCGTCGACCTTGACCCTGAAGATCCGGCCCGAGAGATATGAAGAGAGGAGTCTTACCATGTGACTGGGGACATTTGCCTGCAGGAATTTGTGGAGTAGGCCTTCGTGCCACACGCTGTCAAAGGCCTTCTCCATGTCCAAAAAGACGGCCCCTCCAGAGGCTTTCCTGTTGGTAGCATCTGTGAGGAGGTGCACCACGCGGACCAGCTGCAGGGTTGTGCTCAGTTGGATGCGGAACCCAAACTGTTCCCGCCGAGGAGGGAGAAAGGGAGAAAGGTATTTGAGGAGCAGGATTTCAAAGGATTTAGATAAGGTGGAGAGAAGGGTTATAGGGCGGTAGCCCTCCGCCCGTCTCAAGTTTTTATGTGGCTTGGGGATGGTGATGATGAGCCCCATCTTCCAGGTATTTGGGAAGTGACTTGTCCTCACGATGCCGTTGAAGAGGCGGGTAAGGGCAGCCACTGTCCCAAAAGGTAGGTGGCGCAAGGCTGCGTTGGTAATCCCGTCAGCACCGGGGGCCTTGCGGGGCTTGAGGCGGGCAAGGATTTTTACCTCTCTGGGGGAGAAGGAAAAGTTTGGACGTTCAAGGGGGGAAAGGGGGGAATCTAAGAACATTCTTACCTCCTCGGATACCCTCGCTACATAGTCAGCTCTGTACCTGGCATTGCCATCTGGGTGGATCAGGGGTCTGATGGGAACGGTTGCACCGGTGAGACTGCGGCAGGTACGGTGCAGGGAGATCCAGTCCTCATCTGCATCCGTGATGCGCCGCGTCCACAAGGCCGCGTTGTAGTCCTGCAGTGCCTGCTTCACCTCTGCGGTGAGGCGGTTCAGCTCGTTTTTCAGCCTCGGGCATCTGTTTAGCTGCCAGCGCCGCCGTAGCTTCTTCTTTTTGGAGATCAGCTCGGCTATGTGACGTGGCAGCGGGGGTCTTCTAGGTTGGGAGCTGGGAGACTGCTGAGTGGCCGCCTCCATCGCAGAAGTGATAGCGGTGGTGATCTGCTGTGTCATGCACTCTACATCGTCCACAGAGACCACCGGAAAGATGGGCGTAGAACCGTGCAACTGCAGGGCGAAAACCTCACAGTCGTAGACCGGGCGGGGGGGCAGCGGGGGGATGCTGGAGGGGGCAGCTCTTATAGTGGCCAGCACTGGGAGGAGGTCCGAGTCAAGCGCCTCGTCCAGAACCTCTTGCTGGAAGTCACCAGGGAGGCGATGGGTGATCGCGATGTCCAGGACGTCAGGGGTGTAGGTCGGACACTCGGGGTAATGCGTGGGGGCATAGGTGCCCACCACGGAATATCCGACGCGCTCGGAATCCGCGAACAGGCGGTTTCCGTCCGCGTTTATTGCCATGGCCTTACAGAAACCCGCCCATATATAATGCTTGCGTTGTGCTTCTCTAAGTAAGGGTACCAGTACAGGAGGTTCAAAATGGAGTGAAGGTTTTAAACACCGGGATCGCACTTGTAACTCGTTTATTGCGAATGCGCATGCGCAGCGGTAACTGCTTGCCATCCGGCTTTATTACCGGTTCCCAATTCCCATATTGAAAAAGTACCTAGATCATACATTTCAATTTCTACCTATGGAAATTTTATCTTCATTAATTAGTAACTATTTCGTTAGAATGAATAAATACCACATTGATAATAACCATGCTCTATGTTCGTAGTTTCATAGATAGGACATATCAGAACCCCAATTCTCGTAATTAATATACATTTTCATTTTACGTTTCTCGAATTTTAAACGAATCGACTTGATATCTTTTAAACTGATTTTTGGAGTTTGGACCAATCGAAACGGGTTTGACGTTGGATTGACGTTTCTAAGAATACCATTTTGCAGTTTTAACATATCGGGACTGGATTATATTATTACTGTTTTATTGCAGGATTTAATTAGGAGAATCGACCTTCATAATGTAGATAGTGATCACATAGTTAGTATATTATTCATAATGAATTAAAATCTACATCTATTATTATAGGTAACCGTCTACGTGAACTATATATTCTTTTATACTAACTATATTATACTAAATACATAACTAACTATATACGTGTATTCATTTAACTTTAATTAAAAGTGACTCAAGGAGTAATATTAGTTATTTTTAGATATTAGCATTATTTCTTCATTTTAATTCGAGAATTAGCAATTGTCAAAGTAAGTTTTCTCTTACAATTATTTATTTCATTCTAACAACAAATTAATATAAAGTTTTAACGAATAACACTTAACGCTTTAGTTATTTTGAACACTTGTTATCATTAGAACAATATTCTCTGTACTTTTCAAATATGTACCTATAAAATAAAAACGCGTCTTAGTCTGTTGTGTAAACTATACCTAAAAAGGTATAATTTTAATTCATTTTAAATTAATTCGTGCAGGTATAACGCCTAGAGATAGCAAGCTATTTTTAACAGACCTCCAAAAAAAAAAAAAAAGGTGGTAATACGTTCGGCTGTATGTATTTTTTTTTGTATGTTCAACGATAACTCCGCCGTCTGTTGACCAATTTTCAAATTATATTTTTTATATAAAGGGTATACTTTTGAAGTCGGTCCTGTTTTCATAAAAGTGGTGACCTGATGATGGGATCCATGAGGAATCGAGGGAACTCCTCAAATTTTATAAGGACACATATAGTGATTTTGACTTTTTCTGAAGTAACCTAAGCATATGCTACCAAAAAATAAGATTTTGCACCAAGGTATACCCTGGATCCAAAAGTACTAAACAGAACTCCTCAGTCTTTAAAGATACGGGTTTGGAAATTTCAACATTGTTTAAAGAACTGCAAGCATATGCCATTATGTAACTTACAGTAATCGTCATTATCTTATACAATACCTAATGGAAGCTTGGCGCGTACTCAATTATACATTCGATCGTTTATTATAAACGTTCTTAAAATGTATTAATAATAATTTAACAAATATCACTAAAAAGGGAAAAATTATTATTATTTTTAAACAAAAAATTATACCGACTTCCAAAGTAAAAATGCACAAAAAAGTATGAAATAAAACTATTTTCTAAATAATTCCCCTTTTAAATTTGGATGAAATAAGTAAGTAAATAAGTATTATTTCATACTTTTTTGTGCATTTTTACTTTGGAAGTCGGTTTAATTTTTAATAGATAAATAGAACAACGAATAAAATACCTTGAACCTGTCCATACACTTCGAACTCCACGCTTTTCAAAATATACAGGTCTTCAGCACTCATTTTTAACACGAAAAAAACACTTTCAAAAAATGAATTGGCAGCGTACTCGCACTGTTTAGATGCCGCCCGCCCAGATACCAATGTCGTTCCGCCGCCCTACATAGTAGTGTCGATATACATACTACAATTAACATCGGCATCTGATTATGTGATTAGCGACAAAAATAGATATTCTGATCAATTTCATTCATTGCCAAGTTCAGATTCAATAAACAATTTGTCTATTGTAATCAGTGCCGGTTTAAATTATTCCCGGGTTATTTCAAGCTTTTTTAGATGTGTTAACTTGAGCCGAAATTATTTCTTTTTGATTTTAAGAAGATACATCATATTATGTAATTCAATTGCTTTAAAAATTCAAACTTACAGTAAGTATCATTTTAACAATATAATTTTTAATGGGAGCGGGAAATACGGGAGCCAAATATAACTAATTATAAGTTTACGTATGGACTGAGGGACCTACCTGAATTTCCCCAAAATAATTATAGCGTAGAAATCTAAAAAAAATTGTAGAACAAATCTGGGAATTTGTAAAAAGATAGTTTAAGAACTACAGCCGTCAGAGTGTGGTCCCTCAGATCACACACCGCTATTTTCCAGATCTCGACAAGTATGTGGAAAATTATGGTTTTTTCACTACAGAATTTTAGTAGAACTTTTGTAAAAGTTTTTACAAACTTATCAAATACATAGCATTAGAAATAAACAAAAAAAAGTGTGTGTCAGCTCCGACGCACGACTGGAGTTTACTCTAAAAAGTAAAACACGTCCCTCAGAAGGAACAAAAACTTTAGCGATCGATTTGAGTTCAAAAATTCGCGCCATGTGAAAAAAAGTGACAGGTGCGCAGAATAGGTTGCGCACGAAAACGTAACGCTGTCATTCGTTCAGTAGATGTTACTGCTCATATTTTTTTCATACCGGGGGCCTTATATGAAAATCGATTCTTAAGGAGTAAACTCCAAAAATCTAAAACCACCGAAGTCCCTCAATTCACACAAAAGTGACATAATATGTATTTCGCGTTATATTACTGACTTTTTTTAATTATTTTTCTACGTAGAATTTTTGCACAAAATTTGTAGAATTTGTAGACAAAATTTCAGAATTCAATTTTAGAAATAAATCAATAGAGAAAAACAGATTACATTAATCGCAAAATGCATATTATATTATTAATGTTTAAGTAAGCACGGAGGTGGAACAAATTTTGGTTACTTTTGCTGAGAAGGAGGACAGGGAGATAGTTGTATAGTGTACTTAATCAGAGGCGCAGTTCTCGTGACAAATCCGTAAATAGTAAATATAAATATCAAATTTCATCTATGTATTTATATACATAATTACATACAAGGAACGTAAGAACGGACAGAGAAAAGGGCGGGCAGAGCGAAACCACAAATAATTAATAATTGGTATAAAAGGGTTGCTTGTAGTACTATGGACCCATAAAATAGTGAAAAGCTGTGAAACCGCGAGTAAAATGTAAATTCAATAAGGTATAGCACACAATATATTAGGTACTGTCCTCATTTTGCTTGTGTGGTAACCCTGCTCTGTATTTTCATAGAATCAAAAAATGAACATTATCTCAGCTAGGAAGCAAGAAATTAAATATTTTATGTGCTAATCAAAGAGAAAAAAACTTCTACAAAAAATTAAGTACAGTAGACTTTCTGATATTTTTCTCGTTTAATAAATTATTTAGTTTTTCTTATACACTAGTGTGTGAACCAACATAATGGTTGATATCTTTAAAATACGCCGATAGATGTTTCTGAAATGTTGTCCACAAATTCTACAAATATTGTACAAAAATTCTACGTAGAAAAATAATTTAAAAAGTCAGTAATATAACACGAAATGAATATGTCACTTTTTTGTGAACTGAGGGACCACACTTCGGTTGTTATAGATTTTTTTTATTTATTATACTATGATTTGATAAATTTGTAAAAACTTTTACAAAAGTTCTACTAAATTTCTGTAGTGAAAAAACCATAATTTTTCACATACTTTTTGAGAGCTGGAAAATAGCGGTGTGTGAACTGAGGGGCCACACTCTGACAGCTGTAGTTTTACAAATTACTATCTTTTTACAAATTCCCAGATTTGTTCTACAATTTTTTTTTTAATTCTACTAAAATTTTCTATACTTATTTTGGGGAAATTCAGGTAGGTCCCTCAGTCCAAACGTACACAATTATAATTGTAAATTTTATTTTATATTTTTTCTGTATTTAGATTTAGGTTAGATTATTTATCGTATTGAAATACAATATTGTATTACTAGTAAGCCCGACGTAGTATCATAGAGACGTCGAGAAGGAAATTCAGATGTCTACAGTGCATCTACTGACTCCGACCCTGAAGTTATTAATAAAAGTCTTGTTCAGACTTCTGACTGTAATTTATTGAGTCTAGAATCTAGACTGTAATGTAGTTTTATGTAGGGAATGAAGAATTACCAATGCGATGCGACGCGACTTCTTCGGATTAAATTTTATGTTATGTATCATCGGTTTACATATTTTGAACATGTTTTAAGGTGAGACTCGGAAAAGTTGGCTTGGTGTGAATTGTGTAGTGGCTAGTGGTGTGTAGTGAGATCCGCTTTTAGTTTGAGTTAGGTGTCCTTTATAACAATGAATTTGTTAGTAGCAAATCTAGAGTGTAGAGTACCAAAACCCAAGCTATTCATGCAATCATGACAAAACTTTTTTTCTTTTATCTTTTGTCTTATACCAGCTCTTCATTCTCCAAAGTATAACAGCAGGTATCCTGAACAAAATACGAGGGCGGGTCAATAAGTCCGTGACTTTTGGAATAAAACACAGATTTTTTGATAAATAAATCATTTTATTTTTCAACGTAGTCCCCCTTGAGCTCTATACACTTTTTTATCCCTTCCAAAAAATATGATTTGTTGAGGTCCTCAAAATAGGCCTTTGTTTGCGAGATGACTTCATCATTGGAGTCAAATCTTTTTCCACCGAGCCATTTTTTCAGGTTTAGGAACAAGAAGTAGTCACTCGGAGCCAAATCTTGAGAATAGGGTGGATGTGGGAGCAATTCATAGCCCAATTCATGGATTTTTGCCATGGCAACTGCACATGTGTGCACCCTTGCATTGTCTTGGTGAAAAAGAACTTTTTTCTTGGCCAAATGAGGTCGGTTTTGTTTTCAAATCCTCATTGAAACGATCCAATAAGTTGGCATAATATTCCCCATTAATTGTTCTTCCCTTTTGAAGATAGTCAATGTGGATTATCCCACGTGCATCCCAAAAAACAGTCGCCATAACTTTATTGGCTGACAAACCCACCTTGGCCTTCTTTGGCGCCGATTCACCCTTAGAAACACACTGTTTTGACTGTTGTTTGGTCTCTGGTGTGTTGTGATGGATCCATGTTTCGTCCACGGTTAAAAAACTTCTCCATATTGTGATTAAACAACGCCAAACCTTCCTGTGAAGTTGTTACACGATTGCGTTTGTGGTCGACTGTGAGCAAACGCGGCACCCATCTTGAGGAAAGCTTTCTCATGCCCAAGTGATCATTCAAAATTAAAACCACTGAGCCATGCGAGATGCCTATGGCTTCCACAATCTCTTGCACTTTTAATCTTCGGTCGGCCAACACCATATCGTGAATTTTTTCGATTGTTTCGGGTGTAGAGACCTCAACTGGGCGTCCAGGACGTTCGGCATCTTCAGTACTTGTACGGCCACAACGAAATTCAGTAAACCACTTTTTTACCATTGAAATCGATGGTGCAGAGTCCCCATAGTATTTATCAAGCTTAGCCTTGGTCTCGTTAATGGTATTTTTCGCAAAAAATAATGCTTAATAAGCACACGAAATTCACTTTTTTCCATTGTTTCCTTAAGTTACTGGATAGTTTGATAAAGATAGCTGTAAAACACAAACTAACTGACGCAGCAAGTTCAAATTTTGATAGGAGTCAACTGACAGATGCCTGTTGACAGGAGTAGTGTTGCTTTTTCAGTAAGGAGGTTAGAAATTCAAAAAGTCACGGACTTATTGACCCGCCTTAGTAATATACTGTAGCGACATTTAAATGAAGGCACACATGGAAATAATTATTATTAATCAGGACGAACGGATGTGGAAGAGACGAGCCCAAAGGGGCGCGGAGTGGCCGGTTCCGTTGGCAATAGCAATTATATGATTGGCCTCTGATTGAAAAATCAGTTTCCTAATCAACCTCCGTACATTATCTACGTCAAATGCATAGGTCCATGGACATGGGAATTAATTTGATTGGATTATATTTTGTTTTGCTAACATAGAACCTAAATAGAAACTTATAGATTAACTTGGCTCGGTGCACTTGGATCGTCGACCATTGGTCAGCGACAGTCTGTTGACACGATTTTTCGTATATTTTGTATAGACTTGCCGAACTCAAAATGTGTGAACATTGCAAACAAGCAGTGGTAGTGCGCGACAGATACAATTACTACTCCAGCCCGTTTGCTTCGAGTCTTGTAAACGAGAAGAAGGATCGCATGATGGTAAGCGATGACCGTACCGAATATGGACACCTGCAATTTGATTTGAGAGTTACAAGTGCATTGTCAATCTTCTATACTATTATTATAAAGAGGAAAAGTTTGCGTCGAATAGGCTCCGAAACTACTAAACCGATATTGATGAAATTTGGAACAGATATAGAGTAGACTACGGGTAAGTACATAGGCAACTTTTTATGGCGGCCAAATGTACGGTTCCCTCGGGGTTATAAAGATAAAGGAGGGTGGCTCTGTGGGCTTTCGACACTGAGATATTTCGCGGTGGATTTCCGTAAAGACATATTATATATTATAGGGTACTATTCCGGATGTCCTAGAAATTTGGTATGTAAGCTAGTATTAGCACATAAACAACATAACAATTGTCAAAGTTGAAACTTTTATTCTCCAACCCCCTTAAACTAGGGGATGAAAATTTGTACGAGACTTACCTACGAAAATTTTTGCTCTAGAGGTCTGAAAATTATAGTAGGCACCCGTGTAATAGAAAAATACATATTGTCATAAGAACTTTCAAAAAGAAGTGAAATCCCACTAAAAACATTTCCATGTAAAGTGATGCCAAGACGATACCATAAGACTCGCACTGTCAAAAAGCTATTAGATCTCATGTAAAACCAATCTTCTGGTTCGTTACACAACAAAATACAAGTTCGTTCTCGTTCCTACAAGAGTAGTATAACAGAAAAACAGTCCGTAAATTTTTCACCTTACGCCCAAGCGAATGTTGCGATGGCCAGGCGACATATATTGACTAAGGTAGAGTTTGCGTAGTGAGGCTTGGTTTTACACAATGATATAAGAAAGGCACCCTCGTTATTGACGAGATGGCTATAAGAAAAGGCCTTTATTAGGACAATTCTACAAAAAAGTATTATGGTAGAATTAATACAGGAATAACGGAAGAATCGGATTCGGCAGAAGGAGCTAGTGAATGCGAACCATTCGCTAGCTCCTTCTAGTAGAGTACGCATGTGGGTGGGCACAAAACAGAGGTGGTGTAAAAAGGTTCACTTTGCCTAGCTGACCCTAGATTGTACTAAGGGACTCATTTTGTTAAATACAGTTCATTAACTTTAATTTGCATGTGATATGGATTAACTCTAGTCTAGTTCTTGAAATATTCAACATAAAAGCAATCCCCAATTTTAAGCTTGTTTGAGCATACCCAACCCAATCATGTTTTTCAGAGCCCAGACATACCGACCTAAACGTAGAATTTTTTCAATAATTTTATCTGTAATGCTTAAAAATAGATAAATAAAGAGTAGGTAATTTGTACTTAATGACATGTGATTTCAATAGATTTCTATGTACTCTCTCCGAATATAAAATTTGCTCTTATTGCACCACTCTATCCACCGTCTTAAAAAATAGCAATGTGTAACAATATTTTGGCAATATCTCTTTGCAGCCAAAGAAAGAAAAGATGAAAATATTATGTTCTTCAAAATTTAACTACGAGTATATACAATTATCTATAGTTAGGGAGCCGAAGAAGGGATTTTGAGCTATTCTCGAGCGCGTCATATTAAAGAGAAGATGTGTTCGCCGACCCCCAGATTATGAGCTCTTAATGTGGAGCGGTACGCTAAGGAGAACGCGTTAGATTAGTAAAAAAATCGCCCAAGTGCGAGTCGGACTTGCGCACGTAGGGTTCCGCACCAATATACCATGTATTTTACATGTTTACTTAATTATTTCGTTATTTTTGTACGAAGTTTTCCAAGTGAGCGCATTTTACCAGTTAAGAATAAGAATAAGAATAAGAAACATTTATTTGCAGCTCTACTAAAAACTAAAATTAATAGTTAAGCTTATATTTAAATATAATAAGAAAAATACATAAATGAAAAATGTCTAAAACTAAAACAGCGTAGGTAGCCGCAAATTGGATCAAGCTCGGCATTGCTGGCACACTTTGGTATGTCCGGCACCGGTCTTCCGCTTGACCCATTCCGTGACTTCACAGCCGTCCAAACACTTACACACTACTTTAAACAAAAATAATAATACTTAATAAAAAAGACGTGTGGCACTCGGGGACTGCCGCGGTAAAGCTATTGCATACATATAAATAATTTGGTATAAATAGTGTAATGACACACGAAAACAAAATTATTCATTTATAAAAAAATAACAATATTAAGAAGTGATTATCGAATTTCGCGCGATGTACATTTATATAGATATAATATCATATATACTTTCTCTGCGCGGCATTCATGTGCATTATCTATACACCAAAAACAAATGTACTGAATAGTACACGTGCTTGGTTTGATGGTTTCTGTTATATACATAATGAAGAATGAATTTATTTATATATATATACATATTGAGAATCTAAAGAATTTGAACTATACGCGTGTGTGTGTTTGTGTGTATAAAAGAGGGCTACTTTTAATATCGCTCATTTTAATATAAAAAATTTAGGTTATCTTTATAGCAGTATATTTTCAATTCAAAATTAATACTGCATTTGTGATAATAATAAAATGTAAAATATTCACCGATTGATTAGGTATATACAATACTTATTATATCTTTAATTTTAATTTAGTTTTAAATCTCTCCAATAATATAATATAATAACATTAATTAATGTATTTGTATATTATAGATAGGTACTAGAGTACTACAGTATAGTAACTCTACTAGAGTAGATTCTACTGTATGATTTCATTTAATATGTCCTGATTGTAGACGACGTGTGCATTTCTCCCTCGTAACGGGTTTACGGATATTATGGTTCCTTTGTAGCATTTTTTGATGCCTCATATTTTTATTATGCTTACTCACTCAATTTCCCTACTGAAAATATTTAGGTACACAATTACTGTTTGGATTTCAATTCATTTCAATTAAGAATTTCATTCTCTCCCGAGTTAGAAAGCAGGTAGACAAGACCTATCTAAAAGTAATTGGGTACTTTCGATAAAGAAATTAAATTAATTCCTTTAATATATTATATCTAATTAATCACGAGGTCGTTTATATCTAAAGTAAGTATACAACTGTAATTTTTTTACAAAAATTCAGCCTAAAAATTATATTATAATGAAGTCAAAGGGAGATTATTGGAGTTGTTTATTTAAACATTTTTTTTAAATTATTAGCGCCATCTCTTACGAGATTGTCGAACTATTATCTCGCTAAGTAAAGTAAACGAGTTCAAGATGTACTCGATAGATGGTACTACAAGACGTTTTTGAACACTATTAATAATAATAAATTGCTTTTCATCCTAATTTGTTCATTGAACATGCTATTTTTCATTATTAAATATTAAATTTAGCTTCTATAAATGATGTTACATTTTAACATCGCGGCATAACATTAATTTCAGTTTCCTTTCGTTTTAAAACTTTTCCGCTAGATGAGGTAATACAACTGTTTTTCAAAAAAAGACTTAAGGCGAGGTGAATCCCCAACTATGAAGTATACAAGGGGATGAAGGAGATGAGTGGGGGACGCGCCGCCCCCGTAACTGCTTCGCGTGAATTACGTGAAAGTGATATGTTGATATTATATAGAATCGTAATTTCAATTAACACGCTTGCTTCATAGCTTAGTGGTATTTTGCCCGCCTGAGACAAAGCGTAGCGTCTAGGTTCAAAACACATTACAAATAATATATCGCACGTTCAAAACCAAACCGTCACTAAACAATAAGTCTACACGCATACGTCTAGTCGCACCCACACAAACACCGTGTCGAAGACTGCCGAACTGAAACGACGTTAGACGATGCACGGAGCGTTAGGTTTTTTCGTTACGGAATTTCAGGATTCGGTCCCCGCGCTCAAGGCCCGCGATAGAAGCTATGCAATAGCTTAAAAAAAAGAGAATTAAAAAAGAAACAATAAATCTGTAACAAGTGTCAAATGTCTTGATTCATGACCAAAATCGCAATTAAAAATTTAAATTGTACATTTAAGAATTTTAGTCTTTAATTATTTTAAAAATTAATGTGAAATGTGAATACTACCCATAACCCAACACCAAAGAAAATATTTTATGAAAACCACTAATTAAGGATGCCAATCGAATCAGTAAAATTTTAATACAGGAAGCAAAGTGCAAAACAAGTAACCTGAAACATACACCTATAATACACTTACATCATGTCGCAAGCTTTCCTGTGCTTTCTGTTCGCGTAAAATAAATTGTCGGAGTTGTTTTTTAAAAGAAGCTAGACTTTTTAGATTTCTAATCGGCGGTTCTAATAGACAGTTAACTGTCTATAACTCTTAAATTAACAAAGTTATTTATGCCGTTATAGCTTTCCTTTAAAGTTTATGACATGGATTACCATCATACATTTTTTTAGATATTCGAGCCAGCGGTTTAGCTTTTAGCGGGGAAGAGCCCTATTTAGTACAAAAAAATTCGCTTTCAAGTAGAATATTTTGCAAACGGATATCTAAAACAAAAACTCGTTTTTGCAACCTCTTCATATTTTTGAAATACCTATCAAATTATACCCTATGGGGTAGATGCGAGAAAAAAAATCATCTCCACTTTAGATATATGGGAGGTACCCAAAAACAAAATATTTTTCACTATTTAATTTTAGCACTTTGTCGACGTAGTAAATACACATATCCATGCAAATTTTCTTGTTTCTAGCACTAGCCGTTTGGACAGTAAGACGGACGGACGGACAGACTGACTTGACAAAACCGTAATGGTTTCGAGACGTAATTAATGGAACCCTAATATTAATCATTCGACATACTTACATTAAAAAGGTGCATTAATACTACATTGAAACCATGTAGACCGCTAAAAGTAGCAACAATATAGGACCTCTAATCTACCAATTCAAGTAGGATTCATGGGCTTTATAATGATAATAAGATTTTTTTATCGGGAAGTACGGGCTAAGAGTGAAACTGTGTAATGTGTAGATAATATTTTACGATGTTTTTCTCACATACGTTTGGGGGCTCCTGTAGTTCGGGGTTCCCATATTATTGATACAGCTGACTCAGCGGTACGCTACATCCCTGATAGGTTTCCGCGACGCTCGAGCATGTCCACTAATAGCATAGCGGGCTCCCAAATTAGTGTTTTTCGGTTCATAATGTGCAATATTAGTAGATTATGTACAATAGTAACCATTAAATATTCGTTAACGTGCACAAGTGTGGGCCAGTGGTACAATTTCAAATAGCGTACTATTTTGTGTTCTTTTCAACACTCCTCCTATGATGTTTTAGTAAAGAGTCTACCACTTTACTAAATCGACAGACTTGACTCATTAACTGCATTGACGATTTTTTGGACTTTGACTGCACTTGAAGGTTTAGAAAAACGGTCTTGAAAACTTATGCGAAAATTATTTTCACTTGACACTGGCAATAGTTAATGCTATACTGTCATTAAAAAAAAATTGACGATGACATTGACACCTGACAGTGGCAAGTAGATTGTTTACTTTTCATGCTGTCAAAACCAATGATCTATCACCTAAGAATACAGTCAAAATATGATTGATCACTCAGAATATTTTTGCAGTTTACGAATTTCAACCCAACAACTTATGTGAATCGGTTCATTTTGGCGTACTAAAATATTTTACGTCTTATATTATTTTTTTTATCTTCATAAACATACAATAATTATCCAATTCCTTGTCGCCCAGTGGAAAGAAATCTATTTGTGTTCGGCGTTTATTCAGATCGCCGATTCGCAGTGCCCAATTATAGTTTATTATCGCTCCGAATACTTTAACTGAAAATGGTGAATTTTAGTAGCGGTGACACCAAATTAGATGCAGCTGTGGAGAGTTGGCTTAAACATGATAAGGTAATGAGGCCATTAGCAAAGAAAAATATTATATATTACTGACGTATATTGCCATAAGACTTTTTTTTGGCTATTTTAACATTCCGCAATTCATTTTTGCAAACATTTTGATAGGCAAAAGAAGGCCAAATTAATAATAATCAATACTTTTAGAGTTAATCATACCAGACTCAGAACTATCATCTCTGAATGATGACTTTTTAATCAAGTTAATTAAAATCTCAGAGCTGCTGTACTTACCTACTTTACGTCAAAATTACCATGTCCCACTTAAAACAATAGAACACTTAAAATACTGTTGAATGTTGCATTATCTTTTTAAAAATTGTATAAATAATGATATGCAAAGAATTCTACTTATGTAAATGACTCAGAACTAGCTCACAGTCAGCTTTATCATTTGGTTTATGCAAGTGTTTGGTATAATACTCTGGGTTTTTTCAAATTACTTACGTTTAGATAAGAAATCTTAAGATGTTAAATGAATGCTCTTTTTTTGACGTCATGGAATCACAGACTTCGCAAATTGAATTGTCCTAATAAATTCAAAGAAGTTAATTTAAATCCCTAACAAGGCCAATTTCAATATGTTTTGAAAGCAACATTGGTAACAGAAACTTTTTACAGTACAGAAACATTTCTAAGTTTTAACAGTTCTTAACCTTTTTTACTTGAATTACCTACTTATTGTTTTATAAAAACAATAGTTTGTTTATGCAATTTTTATTTTATCTTTTTATATTTAGTATTATGAATCAAATTGATGCTCAGCTTAGTTAATACTAGATATTGCCTGTAGTTCTGCGCTTGTGGATACAGTATCCCATAAGAACATTGTACTTTTGAGATAGTAGCCTATGTCCTTCCCCGTGGTCCTATATCTGTACCAAATTTCATAAAAATCTGTGCAGTAGTTTTGGATCCTATTTAATGCAAACATACAAACTTTCAACAAAAAAACAACAAAAATCTTTCGTCTTTATAATATTATTATATTATTTAAGTGTAAATATCTAGCTACATCTGATTGCATCTAGATTTTAAATAGATCTCTATTCATTAATTATTGTCACACAATAATTATGTAGCTTGTGTTTGAATAATAAAAGTAGAGCAATAATTAATGACGATTAACTTACAATTAGATCTAGTCTAGGGTTGCTACCTGACCGGGTTTATTTGTGGGCCGATTTAGATATATGAATTCCAAATTTGTTTTGCTTTCGATTGCTTAACTCATTTGATTTTGACATGTAGAAGTAGTTGATTCTGGGGGTCTAAAAAGGCCACTTTATGTGTTTCATATATTTTTAAACTCATATTATGAGCGCCATTTTACGCATTTCTATTGAAAACTGTTAAAATTGATGTTTTCTAATAGGTATGATGCAATGTAGCCATTTTACCATTTCACGCTTTTTGTATATAAAAGTGGCCTTTTTAGGCCACTTTTATATACTTTTTATTTTACTTTTATATATATATATATATATATATATATATATATATATATATATATATATATATATATATATATATATATATATATATATATATATATCCAGAGGGATAGGGACTGTTAACCCTTACTACAGGTTTATCAACCTATCAAGGGTAACAGAACTTCACCCACAGTGACTAGATTGTAAGTAAAATTGTGCCTAGCTATAAGTTAATTTGTACCAATTACAATCTGTTTTTTTTTTGGACCAATAAATTATTATTATTATTATTATTATATTGTCACGCGTCTTGTCCTAGTTGTCAAATTTTAGAGATGGCAACCCTAATCTAAAAAAAGCGTTTAAAACAGAATCAAAAACTTTTTTTAGGCACTTTTAGAACAGAATAGTTGTACCTATTGTTTTTTAAGCCATGACAAAAATTCAAACTATTTAGAAGCAGAGCACAGTACAAAGGAATTCTTTGTTGGTGCCATAGAAAGTTGGTAATTGTCAAAGGTTTTTTTCAAAGGTTCATTATCAAAGGTTGGACTGTAGTTTGTATGTGTCAGTGTTTGTTTACACCCTTATTTTTAAAGCCTGCGTTTTTTGCAGAATCCAGTAACGCGTCAAGAAGTGTTGGACGACATTAAGAATTCGCGATGGGACAAACTGAGGAAGACAATGATGAGCCGTCAGAAGTTCGGTACTGCGGGGCTGCGCGGGCGCATGGGCGCCGGCTACATGTGTATGAACGACGTTGTCGTGTTGCAAACCGCTCAGGTTACATAATAGTGATAATTGTTTGCAAATTTCCGTGTCTATCGTGTTGACACTATCAACAGACTACTTCACTGAACCGAGTTTTAGAATATCAATGTTTCACGCTCCTAAATTGTAGTCAATCAAAGATAATGAATGCTTATCAATGTCATTTAGTTTTAAAAACAACATTATTGCTAGTTATTCCTAAAATAATTTTTCTCACAGTCTTGTTAGGGCTCCGTAATACTCAAGGAACCCTTATAGTTTCGCTCTGTCCGTCCGTCTTGTCTGTCTGTATGTCTGTCTGTCCGCGCTTCTTGCTTCTGTAATTATGAATATAAATTAAATAAATTTTGTGTATAGTTATAGATTGTGTATAGATCTCGGTTTTGGCATCATAAAATAATAATAATTTTATATTTTAGGGGTGGCTCTCCATACGTGTGAAGTGGGGATGAAAAATATTTTTTCATTCTACCCCATCGTGTGGGATATCGTTGAATAAGTATTTTAAAATAAAAGCAAGGTTTCATACGTGATTTTTTACAAAGCCGACCATTTTAGAGTAATCGGCCTCCAAATATAGAATCACTAGCACAAATGCCGACGCCCTCGCCGCGACAAAGATTTCTCGCATCAAAAAATATAATATTTTGATCGGTGCGAGAAAGCAAAGACGCCTGCAGTGATAATTGTACTAGACGGCTGTAGCCTATATTATTCTAACAATAATTAATTAGTGCGACCTATGAGACTATACAGCATATTGTTACGTGCTCGGGGTTCATTTAATAAAGCTTCGTGATAATACTGACGCAATCTGAACTCTATCATTTTACAAGATATTGTCCACGTGCGGTGATTTCGTGCAATGCCGATGCGACATTGACAATGTTACATTAGCATTCAGCGCCTTATAGCAGTACTAATATAGTCTATTCGCGTTAAGAAGCCAGCTGAATGTCAATAAAATATTCTAAATTGACCAATGGCGTACGCATAAGCGGTGTTCACATACAACTAATCATAGTAAGCTATTTTGTCTTAATATGTATGTACGCGTGATTATTTGACATTAATTGCCTTCCTAACGCGAATAGATTATAGCAGGGGTTCGTAAACTTTTAAAATAACGGAACACCAAACAAATACCTTTTGTTTTATGGAACCCCATTTTTGAGGTTACTGAGCTGTGCCCTAGTCCGTTCTTACTAATTGAAAATAATATTACCGTGGTATTATTAAATATTTTTGGCGGAACCCTGATGATTATTCTAAGGAATCCCTGGGTTCAGCGAGTTCTTATCTATACCTATACCTCGCTAAAGCCACTCAATTTGTCCCTTATTGATAGCTAGCTATATCAGAGCAATATGCTGTTTATTATTCTTGGCTCAAACCTATCAGGGTTTTTTTAAATCACAGTTTAACCGTTTCATACGATTTTCAGGGCCTGCTGTCCTACATCCAAAAGGTGTCGGACAACAGTCACCTACACAACGGGATAGTGGTCGGATACGACGGCCGGTACAATAGCAAACGGTGGGTTTTGCTGAATTTTTGTTCCACATATTTTTAAAAAATATCCACAGCTGAACATTAAACCTCATTTGGAAGTTATCACACAACGATACTTCTATCTGTGTAAAATAAGATTTTAATAATAATATGTTTGTCAATTTTGTTTGTACTTTGTTGTAAGGTTGTATCAGTACCTGCGTATCTCTACTTATTAAGGAAAACAGTTGTAGGCAAATCTTAGTAACAAGCTTTTTACAGTCCTAAAATCCGATATTTAATCGACATAATATTGTATACGTTTCAAATTTTAAACTATTATTATAATATCTCTGTGATCGTCTGTGTCGAAAAAAAACAAGTAAATAAGATATAAATGCTACGAGGGCGGGTCAATAAGTCCGTGACTTTTGGAATAAAACACAGATTTTTTGATAAATAAATCATTTTATTTTTCAACGTAGTCCCCCTTGAGCTCTATACACTTTGTCCAACGCTTCTCCAATTTTTTTATCCCTTCCAAAAAATATGATTTGTCGAGGTCCTCAAAATAGGCCTTTGTTTGCGAGATGACTTCATCATTGGAGTCAAATCTTTTTCCACCGAGCCATTTTTTCAGGTTTGGGAACAAGAAGTAGTCACTCGGAGCCAAATCTTGAGAATAGGGTGGATGTGGGAGCAATTCATAGCCCAATTCATGGATTTTTGCCATGGCAACTGCACATGTGTGCACCCTTGCATTGTCTTAGTGAAAAAGAACTTTTTTCTTGGCCAAATGAGGTCGGTTTTTTTTTCAAATCCTCATTGAAGCGGTCCAATAAGTTGGCATAATATTCCCCATTAATTGTTCTTCCCTTTTGAATTAGTCAATAGTCAATGTGGATTATCCCACGTGCATCCCAAAAAACAGTCGCCATAACTTTATTGGCTGACAAACCCACCTTGGCCTTCTTTGGCGCCGATTCACCCTTAGAAACACACTGTTTTGACTGTTGTTTGGTCTCTGGTGTATTGTGATGGATCCATGTTTCGTCCACGGTTAAAAAACTCCTCCATATTGTGATTAAACAACGCCAAACCTTCCTGTGAAGTTGTTACACGATTGCGTTTGTGGTCGACTGTGAGCAAACGCGGCACCCATCTTGCGGAAAGCTGTGAGCGGAAAGCTCTCATGCCCAAGTGATCATTCAAAATTGAAACCACTCAGCCATGCGAGATGCCTATGGCTTCCACAATCTCTTGCACTTTCAATCTTCGGTCGGCCAACACCATATCGTGAATTTTTTCGATTGCTTCGGGTGTAGAGACCTCAACTGGGCGTCCAGGACGTTCGGCATCTTCAGTGCTTGTAAGGCCACAAAGAAATTCAGTAAACCACTTTTTTACCATTGAAATCGATGGTGCAGAGTCCCCATAGTATTTATCAAGCTTAGCCTTGGTCTCGGTAATGGTTTTTTTTCGCAAAAAATAATGCTTAATAAGCACACGAAATTCACTTTTTTCCATTGTTTCCTTAAGTTACTGGATAGTCTGATAAAGATGCTGTAAAACACAAACTGACGCAGAATTTCAAATTTTGATAGGAGTCAACTGACAGATGCCTGTTGACAGGAGTAGTGTTGCTTTTTCAGTAAGGAGGTTAGAAATTCAAAAAGTCACGGACTTATTGACCCGCCTTAGTAACTCCTAATTATACTCGATTGGGGGTCAATAGATAACGCATTATCTTACCTAAAATATGACGTAAGGGGTCAAGTTATTTTCTATCGATATTGTTTTCGTAATATTATCGAATGTAGAGATTGTTTTAGTTATTTTAAATGTCGATATCACTCAAAAGTGAATGCCTATGTTATCATATATCTGTAAATGCATATGAATGTGACATAAAAATTAACTTAATGTGAAAGGCAAATATGTGTGCGCAGCACAGAGGTGTACTCTTTTTGTCTTTCGCTTCAACCTTTGAATCGTTTTCGACATCCTATTATCATACCAAGTTATCATGCCTTTAGCCGATGCAATGTAAAGGTTGGAGACTCCTGCAGTAAGATTTTAGTTTTTATGTTATTCGCGCACGCAAATTGTTATTAACCGACATTCAAAATTTCAAAAGAAGGATGTCATCAATTCGTGTATTAATGATAAATCATCTATCTATGGCAAATTTTGATTTTCAGGTTCGCGGAACTGACCACGAAAGTTTTCGTGTCAGCGTCTGTGCCAGTGCACCTGTTTTCTGATGTCTGTCCGACCCCGTTTGTATCCTTTGCTACGATTCTCTACGGGGCGGCAGCGGGTGTTATGGTGACCGCATCACATAACCCCAAAGACGACAACGGGTATAAGGTGTACTGGAGAAATGGGTCGCAGGTGATCACCCCGCATGATGACAACATACTGGACGAAATTTGGAGCTGCTTAGAGTGAGTGCCATTTTATGGTTACGTAGACTATGTTATGGTTACAAGTAATTCTTATCATCTGTATATTTTGTTTGTCCGTCTGTTTTGTGGATATGTATGGCATGAAATTTGGTATACGTGTATCGCCTCCTATAATCATCTGCAACGCAACAGAGTAAAATTTTAGTTCAAGGCTTAAGGCCTCCTTTATGTTTTGAAAGTCTTAAAGGAGGCCTTAAGCCTTCAGTACCAAGACTCAGCTTAACACAAGCAAGCGTTACTTCGCGGTGTTCTTAGAGAAACCGTGTATTTTCCGGTCGATCTGGCCTATTTACTTATTTCATGAAATGAACTGGCCAGATAGAATATTTCCAAGGGTCCATCCCTTGGAAAAATCGCACTTTACTGAGAATTGAATTTATCATTGCAAATAATTCCTCAATATATATTTTTGTAATTATTCAATACATAACAGCATTCCAGACGAGCATTGGAATATAGAGGAGATTCGCTCTCATGAGCTAGTAAAGGACTGTCTACAAGAAGTGACCACCAAGTATATGGAGTTCATAAGGTCTAGCCTACACGAAGAAGTTTTGGAACAAAATAAGACCGCCAAAATACAGACTGTGTATAGCGCGATGCACGGCGTCGGCTACATATCCATATTGAAAGCTTTTGAGGCTGCCAATTTGAAGGTAAGAATAGATTTCGCCTAGAGATGCCAAGATCTAGCCTAGGACGAAAATGGCTGATCGCTTCTCTTTCACGAAATTAATCATCGAGTTATTTATATTATACAAGTATGATTTCGATAAGTGCAAATTATGTGAAAATACTTGCAAGACACTGTGCTTAAAAAAAAAGACAATCATAACCTAACCTAATTTAGGTATGCACTGACACCCTAAGTTAATAATACCATAACAATTTTCAGGCACCCATATGCGTCGCCGAACAACAGAATATAGACCCCGATTTTCCGACGGTGACCTTTCCTAATCCGGAGGAGAAGGAGTGTCTTGTACTTAGCAAGGGGCTAGCGGAGAGAAACGGTGTGAAGTTGGTGCTAGTCAACGATCCTGATGCAGACAGACTGGCTGTTGCTGAGTTTGATGACGAGTAAGATATTTCAATGTTCTTATATTAAATGTTTCTTTTCAGAATTGGTTTTTTAGCGACACTGGAAATGGATTGGACCATTGGAAAGGGATCCCATATATACATGCGACCGATTATTAGATATTCATCAATAGCGGTTGTCTGCGGACTGCGTCTATGTAAATCGTTAACGATCGGTCTGAAATCACGGATCGTAAGGGACTAAGGCTGGAGTAATAGAGAAAATAAAGACAATTAATTACTTGCTCTAATCACACACTACCAGTCACAAAGTGTTTTTCTATTTCAGTCTTAAAGAATGGAAGGTGTTCTCTGGAAATGAAATGGGCTCACTCCTCGGCTGGTGGATACTGGAGCAGCACTGTAAACACAGTAGCGATGATGAGCACCGATTTGTGCTGGCCAGTATAGTTAGCTCCAAAATGCTGAGGGCTATCGCGAAGGGACGGGCCGAGTTTGTTGAAACCCTTACGGGATTTAAGTGGATGGGTAAGTTCGAATTGAAACAGCCTTTAAATTGGCGAAAGGTCACAAGATAAAAAATAAAATGACTCGGTTAGGTCATTGTTTGGTTATTTATATTATGTAAACAAACATCGAAATACTTGTCTGAAAAAAATGTTAACAGAGTATACAATTAATGTTAATAATGTAAATTTGCAATGTAAACGACAGAAAACGACGAAGAAAAATGTTAGGTTTAAGGTTCCTTAAGCCTTCCGATGCAAGCGACGCGTGACGTGAGTCCGCAACCCGCGACCGAAATAGGGTCGCGAAGCCATTGCTTAGTATGAATTTATATGGAGCACTAAACAATCCCCGCGACATGCGACCGGTGAGCGTGGCCAGAGAACCTGATTCGCTGGTTTGCCGGTCGCGGTCGCATAGATTCGAAGGCTACCTTTACATAAAAGTATAATTATAGAGTCGTTTGAGTTTCTTTGAAAAATATTTATGTTACTGCTCGTGACAACTTTAGTCCTCACAAAGTATTTTATCTACAGGCAACACAACTCTCCTGTTGCTACAACAAGGCAGCAAGCCGTTGTTCGCCTTCGAAGAAGCCATCGGCTACATGTGCAGCCCGCGCGTGCCCGACAAAGACGGCGTCTCCGCTGCCGTACAGGTACACACAGTGGGCTCGCGTCATGCCTAACCCGAAATAAAACATTTCCGAAAAGCAAATTATATTTACTGTTTACATAAAGACGATTGGGCCCAAAAAAATACACTCAAATCGCCTATATAAATGGGCGTTTCTGCTAAACGGCAACTAGGTTTAATTTTTTTTTTGGAAATGTATTCTTACATAGCCTATACAGGCTAAACAAAAAACCCAAACGTGTGAGATGTGGTGTCTAATGACGAATGATTCATAATATTTTTGTATTTTTGACGTGGAAGAGAACTTGAACGCCTTACTCACGGTCCAGCCTGCAAATCCAGCATCGGTACTAATGACCGTCATTAGTGTCAATAATGTCAGTCATTTATAATTTTTGTCTACAAGTCCGCTTACAGGCCGCGATATTGGACGGTGAGTATCTTATACTTTAAACGAGACAATCTTGTATATACATATATAATCGTAATCTCGGCAACGGCTGCGAGTGTTTACATGAAATTTAGTATGCAGGGAGTTTTGGGGGAGAAAAATCTAGCTAGGTTTTATCACTGAGAAATTGCGCATTTTCAAGTTATATATATTTTTTATTTTGTCGTGCAACAATATATCAATTATTTCGACTTTATAATGTCAGTCCGATTGGCAGTCTCGTTAAATTTTGCGTCGGAAATTCGGAGTGTGGTGGGTTTGAACCCCAGTAAAATATTTTTGTGATTCTTATATTTAATCTACTAAAGCTCGGAGCAAATCTCGGTTACCCAGGTACTGGTGCATTATTTGGCGCTAATATTCCCAAGTGAAGTTATATCACGGTGTCACAGGAAACCGGAGCTAATTTGAAATTTAAAGTCTGAAGTCTTCTTACGAGTTAAAGCTACAATCAGAGTGTTAGATCGCTTAAACACGCACCGTAGAATTTATAAGGGTGGCGGTGAACGGCGATGGTGGCGGAAACCATACAAAACTCGGTGGCGCCGCCGGAGCTGCGGCGCGTGTGTTAAGGCGCTTACTCTAGTTTAACTTTAAAAAAATAATAACTAAAGACTATAACCCGACTACGCAAATTATATAGCCTATGTTACCCGGGCCATTATTACGAATCCATTGACACCTAATTCATTAAAATCGGACCAGTAGTTTAGGCTCTATGGTGGAACAAACATAATATATACATAATATATAGGTACTGCCAAAATCATTACCCTTCCTATTGGCATCGCCGTAGTCGGATAAAAAGACTTGACATGTAAACCTTTTCCATATTTTATTAACCCCTTATTTACTATAAAGTTCGCGAAGTATTTCAAAAAAAAGATGAATAATAATAAAGTACCAAATTCGTTCTAGGTGGCGTCACTAGCGTCAATGCTGTACTCAAAAGGATCAAGTTTACTAAAAATGTTGCAAGAGTTGTACATTCAATATGGTTTCCATATTTCATACAACTCCTACTTCATAGTGCACGACCAAGCGGTCATGCAGGTGATATTCAGCAGGATAAGAAACTTCCATGGACCGGGAGAGGTAAGTACATAGACGACTAAAATCTTTGTTTATGAATATACATATTATTGTCTGACACGAATATTAGGTACGCGACAAACTTTCCAAAGAGAACACATATAATAACTAAATCCTTTAAATACCACATTATTACTAGTATTCATATCAGTCATGTGGTCATATCACACGTTAACTTGTTTGAAAAATGATGTATAATCATTATTGATTGTTGATAACGAAACCACTTACCGTTGTCATTCTTGTACCATACATTTCTAATAATTTACTTTCTCTGCTTTTTTATAATATACATGTTTTATATTATATAGTTTAATGCTAAGCCAAAAATATAATTCGTTTCGTCTTTAATTTAATCGCACATTTATAAAAACTCTTTTGCACTTATTATACTAAATAATTATTTACTCATTTTCCAGTATCCCAAAAAGGTGGGCTCGTTGGAAGTGAAGTTCCTAAACGACTTCTCTGCGGATGTGAAGGTCCCAGACTCGGGTGCGAACGGCTTAGAAAGACGTTTGTGTGAGTCATTGATTTTTTTTATATCTAATGATTATGCTGTAAATAAATTATCCAGCTCGAAGTTTGCGATCTGTAGAGTTATTAAATGTAGGACAAGAAGACGAATGATTTCACTTTATTGGTTTTTATTAGTGACGATATGGTTAAATATCACACGATTCTTTTGAGCAGCGTAAATGCTGAGAATACGAAACATTATGTAAGTCATGGACTTTGCCGGTATAACTGACCTAATACTGTGGCAACGAGCGTCTTCAGTACTATGACCATACTCTCGATAGTCAATATGATACTCTATAAAATAAATAAGAAATATTATAATAATACTAGCTGATCCGGCAAACGTTTTTGCCATTGTATGTATTTTTAATGACACATCATATAAAAATAAATAAAAAACTCGAAAAAATAAAAAATTAAAATTATGGGGTACCTATAATCCGGAGACACGGTAGTGTCTCGCGTCAAGTACACATATTTTAATAGGCGTGAGACTACAGTGTCTCTATACTGTTGTCATAATTATGTCAACATAACCTTATTTTAATATTTAGTTACCTATTTCTCCATATCACAGCGTTATTTAATCCTTTCATTGATGACAATCCTTTTTTTTATACCCCACTCACATATTATGCTTAAAATTATTTTCTTTTATTAATTATTTATGCGTTTTTTATTTATAAATTTTCACCTGCGCCGGTTTTCGGGAAAACAAATTCCAGCGTTTAATTATAGAAAAAAGAGCGACAAAATCATAGTTAATATCGAAAGTCGATATCTCGAAATATACAGACGAAAATGAAAATTTAGTAGTTACGTTAACGTAAACTTATATTTATCGAAAACACATGGTAATGATAAATAAACATCATATACGGTAAAAGATATTATAAATTCATGTTTGTATTAAATTGAAGTTACCGATCAATATTTCGATGGCCAGTGAATATGATTATCAATTATAGATTTACCAGTGTCAAAAAATAATTCGTTAAGCGCAAATAAAAAAAAATTGACATAAAAGGACTATATGTGCTTTAATATGCAATGGCCGTTTCCTTTAGAAAAAAAAATCTGATGATCTGCACACGCGCAGAAGATCTACGCAAATAATTTTTGGCGCGAAAAATTCAAAATGGTCGTTTTGAGAAAAATAGCATTTTGCGCATAAGTCACTTGCTAGAGTATTTTATTAAATCATTAATTTCCAATGGTTACACTATTAAAAAAAAAGATTCAAGGTATTAATGTTAAGTATGTACTAATTACTAATGTGCATTTAACTAGGGTATAGTAGTGGAGTAAAACATGAGTAAAGCGAGGGTATTGCTGTCTTATATGAACCCTATTAGTTAATTCTACAAGCAAGCAATTAACTAGAATCAAGTATTCCATCAGATTGATGTACTTATATGTAAATATAATATCCTTAGAGTTAAATTATGGATAAGATAAAAAAAACATTTTACTAACATAAAATTATTTATTAGATAAAAAAAACATCTAATATTCTGCAATTCGAAATAAAATATCATCCAAAAATGATGCTGGTGGTGTAATATTTGTCTGATATCTTGCCCAACCTAAATACCATATCATAGTCATTACATGACAACAGCATCCTACTGTCCTGTTACCCACCACGCAGCTGCAGTAGTATCCTAACAATGAGCTTAATGGATCATTGTTAGGTTTAACATCAAATGAAATATATGTGTAATATATTCTTTGGCTAATATGCCTGGACCTTATACATCCTCTCAATAAATAAGGAGTGGTCCCACAAATGCGTAAAATCATTTCCTCAGAATTTTCAAGTTCTGGACACACTTCAACCTCGTACACTCCATTCGCCCTGATGTGTTCTTCATAATAAGACACAGACTGTTTTATCTGGTAAGGGCCCAATGAAATTAATAATAATTGATCATATGAAAATCTTGGAAAATGCTCTAACTGTGGTAGATCCCCATTGATTCAAGTAAACATTACTCGTCTCCTATTCAAACCATGATCATTTACAAATTGGCCTAGATCATTCATAAGATAGGTTCATTCATAAAATGCAGTGCCCATTCAATAATTTGTTCACAATGAGGATTATCTGTGAGGACAGGGTGGTATTTATTTATAATTGCTGCTGCTATCTTAAAATCTATCATTAAATGTTTGGCAGCCAGATTAAAATAATGTTGTCTGAATAGCTTAAAGACCCTTTTGAACCACCCATTAACAATTTCAACTACCCATCTGCAAAGAGTAACTTTCCTACTTTTGTTTGCTTGCAGATTGGTGAGTTGGGTCTGTCCCGACTGTCTGAAGTGACTCTGGTTTATAAACTCTGTAATGATAACTTTCTAAAGCAGGCAAAGAATCACGGAACCCACGATCTAGGATAAATATATCATTAGGTCTAAATACTGTATGATGTGGACCATTTTCATTTTGTAACAAACTAATCATTAATTCAGCATCAGTCTGAGTAGCTGGAAAGGGGCCTACAAACAATTAGAAATGGTTTTACTAAATTATCATATTTATGTAAGCTGTATGTTTTTTTTTTTTAAACATTGGCACTCTTTTGTAAGAAAATATAGGTGCCATCGAAAATAGCAATAGCTGGCCTGTTTTCAGGTGCTGCTTCTGGATCTCCAAATAATGCATAAGATATACTTAAATTCCTGGCAGGGTGGTAGGAACCATATTAAATGATCTATTATTGCATGCATTAAATATGCAGTGCGAAGAAGTGTTTGATGCTCGCTTATAATTTGGTAATATTATAATAGTAACCCTAGGGCTCGGCTGAGTAAGATTAGGTGTTGGTAACATTGGTGGTACAGGTAAAACTGGCACCAATGAATCTTCAGGTTGTATGGTGCCTGTTAGTTGGAAATCTTCTCTATCTGAATCATGTTGTAGCCATCTGTTACACCTTATCCAACAGGCATGACAAGCATAATTGTTTGTTATTCCCTACAAAAAAAGTAACCTGATTAATATTTAATACATAAATAATTATTTTAACCTCTAATTTCTAATAACTCTATACTTATTTAAATAAAACATTAAGAGAAAGAGGTAAAAAATATGGCCTAAAAAATAATGGCAGCAACGCTTTTTAGGAAATCAGAAAATCTTTATAAAACTATTGTAGGATATTATTATATCATAATCAATTATTCCTTATTCAATATTAAAATAATAACTAAGAAATAATACATACCTGAAGTCTGGCAGCATAAGGAAAACCCATTAAAAGTGGGCTCTCCGATTCAACTATGTGATATCTTAGATCTCTGATTGATTTACCACAACCAAGACAAACCATGGTATGGCCCAGTACACGTTCGTTGGATCAAGAAGCATGAGTGACATATATGGTCATTTTCTGGCAGCTGCAAAATAAAACTTACTTATATTAAAACTTTTTAAAACTTATATTAAAAGTTCATAATTATTATACATACACTAGGCTATCACGGCTATATCTAAATAAATACTTAATATTAATTTTCTTCATGCCTCACACAAAAGAAAATATTAACTGATGACAACTGAGATGACAAGAAAATAAGATGATGAAAATAATTTAGTTTCTTAACAAAGTACATACCTCCATTTCTAACCAGTTAGCAAGGATTCTTCGAGCAGGCGTCGGTAGTAAGGGTACATCATGTCGTCTCAAGCGTGTCGTAGCTATTCCACAATTAATACACCTCATCATATTTTACTACAAACAGCAACCGAAACCTAAATCAAGTCCACAAATATCGCACTGGTAACTGGTAAGTAATCGTGTAAGTAAATAGATCAGTCCGTATACGAATAGCAATGGTCGTTTTTAAAACTAATAATCCTAAAACGCAATCCGAACGAAAAAGAATCCAAAGAGAAAGAACATGATGCAGTTGATTTGCGAGCGAGTAAAAAATGGAGATGAATGGCAAGTCATTGTCAAATGTCAAGGTCTGTTGCGTTTCGTTATTCCTTGGTTTTGTTACTGTAAGAAAGTAAAAAGAAAGTCGGCAAATAAATACCTATACTTTATTCTTAATTGTTTGCATTTATTGAATGAGTATTTTACTATGTTATCAAATATAATTAGAGTAAACAACTAATCTTACAAAAAATAATGATATCATACAAAAACAGTTTCACTGTAAAATATCGCGCCAAGTACATATTTTACTATTGTTATATACAACAAAAATTCGATTTTTACAAAAAATAAGGAAATCAAAAAAACAACCCAAGTACTAAAAACGTTTCAGACTCGGAGAATAATTAGCTAAATAAATAATACTAACATAAAATTTTGTGTAACCCTGTGATTAATTATTATGTCTTACAAAAAATAATGATATCATACAAAAACAGTTTCACTGTAAAATATCGCGCCAAGTACACATTTAACTATTGTTATATACATCAAAAATCCGATTTTTACAAAAAATAAGAAAATCAAAAAAAACAACCCAAGTACTAAAAACGTTTCAGACTCGGAGAAAAATTAGCTAAATAAATAATACTAACATAAAATGATGAAAAAAAATAAGGAAATCAAAAAAACAACCCAAGTTCTAAAAACGTTTCAGACTCGGAAAAAAAATAGCTAAATAAATAATACTAACATAAAATTTTGTGTAACCCTGTAATTAATTATTATTAATCGATGAAAAATCGAGTTAATCAAGTCGAGTCGAGTACATATTCAAATATTATGAATAATAAGGTTCGTTACAAAAAAAAAATTATTATTTTATGACAAATATTACTTTCAATTATTGAAATGTAGCCCGTGAAAAAGATAATATCTGATATAATAAAACGAATCATTGCTTTAGCTAGAAATATATCAGGTCATTTAAATACATTGTATTTTTTAAGTAAAGAAGTTTTTGAATAAATCCGCAATAATTGACAAAAACAAAAAAAAATATCTTCGAAAATTAGGAAAAAATGTACTTAGGGGTGGAAAATATACATTACAACCGTTTCTCAGACCTATCGAATATGCAAAAAAATAAATTATAAGAAAGTTTTGAAGGAGTG
This sequence comes from Phengaris arion, assembly GCA_963565745.1. Taxonomy (NCBI): domain Eukaryota; kingdom Metazoa; phylum Arthropoda; class Insecta; order Lepidoptera; family Lycaenidae; genus Phengaris; species Phengaris arion. The sequence continues at coordinate 24,957,335 of OY751431.1, forward strand.
TGACACCTAACACTGACACGAATAATTTTATATATTAGTTTAATCGTTAAATTTGCCATTCAAATGTTATTTGAAATTCCAACAAAATTGATCAACCGTGAATACATACAGTACAAAATATTCGTAAACATACGTCTAGCGTTTTCGATAGCGCGATGCAGAAGCGCGAACCCCCCAGGCGGTGCCGCCGCAACAGCTATGTTCCTGCATTTTCAATCTCTAATATCTTCGAAAATATTCATTTAAATTATATGCTGTATTGATTAATTACTAGGGCCATATTGATCTATATTAAATGCACAATGTACTTAAGGTACTTAATTGGATATGTAATTTAAGGTACTTAATTGGATAAGGATTAATGCTGTATTTCTTAAAATCGCTTCGTAAATAAGCCATTATTTCTCATAAAAAGTAAAGGATAAAAAATAATTATTGTGGGTTATCCCTAAGAGCGTATATATACCATCGCGAACTTATTTGTAGGTCTTTTAAAGGTGTACAATACTGTAGTACATTACCTATTTTGATCTATCTCGTAGGGTTCAGCCTGCGATTGCAATGTGAGCGAAAAAAAAAAAGTGTTATTTTACGACATTAAAAATCTCTAAAATTATGCAGTTTCTATACTATATTATGCATGTTATATTCATGTAAACCTTCCACTTGAATCACTCTAAGTATTTAAAAATACGCATCAAAATCCGATGCGTAGTTTTAAAGATCTCTGAGCATACATAGAGACTGACAGAGAAAGCAATTTTGTTTTATACTCTCTAGTGATTTGGGCACACTGCAGTACTAATTTGTATTTGTTTTTAATTAGCGGTCCTGGGCACTGGCCTCGAAGGCACGTCTAGTGGCGAGATGATCCTGCTACAGTGTACCAACGGCCTCAGCGTGACAGTCCGCACCAGCGGCACCGAGCCCAAGCTCAAGTTCTACACCGAGCTCGTGTGTGACGCTCCTACATATAGGTACAGTTAATTTTTCAATGAAATATTGACGACATTGTCTTCAAATTTTTCCAGTCAATTGTTATTATGTTTCTAAATAAAAGGTACCAATTGCCAACGAATGTATAAGTACATTCAATGCAATAAAATGTAGACACTTTATTATTCCGTCTTCAAATAGCCTGTACTGTAGCGACACTATTCGGGTTTTGTTTTAAGGGAAATTGCTATGGTTGCACCACCGATTCGTCCAAAATAATTTATTTTAATAAAGTAGCTATGTCATCATTTCATTATTTTATTTTATTTGGTTGGCTTACAGCTAACAATAATATAATATGCTTGAGGATAGTTTACAAAAAGCCAATTACAAGCCTCCACAGATAGCAGTTACTTGTGAACTAATCAAAGAAAAAAAATAAGGGTTAGGGTTAGTGTAATACTACATATAGACTAGGGGTACTTTCAATATCAGATTGGTAACCATAAAAAATAGCAACACTGAACTTAGTAATTTATAAAAAAAATATATGTATAAATTAAATTAAATTATCAAACAATGGTTGGAGAGGCACTTTCAGTTAAAATGACTTTTCAACCAATATTAGACATAATCAACATAATCAACGGTATTGTTTATAGAATATAGAGTTGATAGGTGCCAGGCTGCTAGAAAATAGGTAAATTTTTGGTTCTGTTATATGAGCTCATTAAACGCCTTCATCTATCTCAGAAAGAAGGAGTTTTGTCGGTAGGTTGTACATGTATGAGGAATGTGTAGAATATTTCTTATGCGAGATTGGCGTGGCGGAACATTTAAGTGCAGTTTGGTTAGTATATCAGAGCAGTCTAGCTTTGATTGAGCTTATTTCAATAAGAAGCGATATTTCTTCTAGTCGAAAGCGGCAGGAGATGAAAGCGACTACAACGCTCTTTGTAGCAATATGGAAAATTGTGTGCGTCTTTGTTATTGCTTGTGACTATTTTCAAGTTATCATAAAATTTAATTTTTCCACAGGGAGCAAGAAGCCAAAAAAGTGGAGTTGGAAAAGATAGTAAAAGAATTTATCAACGAACTTATTCAACCCCATGAACATGGACTCGTTTGGCAAAACTAAACTGGAGTTTTCACAAATAATATGTATTAAGTTACGTTACGTTCAAATTGTAATAAGTACATTATTTTTAATTTTTCCATAAATAACATTCCTAATTTGATTTTTTCTTCCAAATTGAAATATTATTGTTTCTTGTATAATATTATCTATTATATTTATGTTGCCAAAGCGTTGTGAAATTGATTTCTGTGATAGTTTTACTTATTTATTAAAGGGCGGCTTAGTAATCTCAGTTATATCTAAAGGTTATTTATGTCAAAGTAAAATATTATTTTATTAGAAAATAATACATAATATCATATCTGAAGCTTTTTTGTTTTTTTTACCTAGTATAACTTTTTATAATTTATTTTCACTTATTCATATAGGTACATGCGTCATGCAAATTTATTAAAATTGCCCCTAAATCCTTGGTACATTTCCTATTAATAATGTGAATGATTTAATATTAACCATTTTAATATTAGGTCATTACATATGAAATTGGCGTTTTGTAAAGAAGGAGCATGACGATTTTTTTTTAAACATAATATATTTATTTAATCAAAGTATATAACCATTGCTATCTATGTACTTTTGCCATCTCATAGGCAGTTAACCGATTCAGTGCGGATGACACGGCAGCCGTGTCATATTTTTTTTTAACGTGTGGCGTATGACACGGGAGCCGTGTTATTTAGAAACCGATTGTATCTCCCTCAAATTACACTTCAGAAGGTTCTACTCTGAACAAAACTATCTTAATTTTCCACGTAAAACAATCCTATAGGCTTCGTTTCTGAATATTCTGTGAATTGAAAAAAAGTAGGGGCTGTCAACCTTTTTTAAGCTGCATTCATTGCGGATGACACGGCAGCCGTGTCATACGCCACACGTTAAAAAATATATAATATTATATATTTTTTAACGCCCGCGCGATAAACTAGTTTTGGCGCAACGAAGTTGCGGGCGTCATCTAGTATTTTTTTTTTTTTATTAAATAAGGGGGCAAACGAGCAAACGGGTCACCTGATAGTAAGCAACTACCGTCGCCCATGGACACTCGCAACATCAGAAGAGCTGCAGGTGCGTTGCCGGCCTTTTAAGAGGGAATACGCTCTCTTCTTGAAGGTTTGCAGGTCGTATAGGTCCGGAAATACTGCTGGTGACAGTTCGTTCCAGAGTTTTACAGTGCGCGGCAGAAAGTTACGCGAAAAGCGCACGGTGGAAGACTGCCACTCATGAAGGTGATGAGGATGGTATTTTTTTCGCGTGGGACGATGGCGAAAAGTTGCAGGTGGTATGATTCCGAACAATTCCTCACAGCACTCCCCGTGATACAACCGATAGAGGATGCAGAGTGAAGCTACATCTCGGCGTAATTCCAAGGGGTCCAAGCTGTTTGAAACACTATGGCAGTCAACAATTCGAGCGCCCTTCGTTGGATACGATCCAGAGGGAGCAGTTGGTATTTTGGCGATGAGAGGCCCAGAGATGAGAACAATATTCCATATAAGGCCGAAACTGCGCCTTATAGAGTTGTAGGCGTTGGTCCGGACTGAAGTACTGTCTCGCTCGGTTAAGAACACCAAGCTTCTTCGAGGCTAACTTGGCCTTACCCTCTAGATGATAACGGAACTGGACTTCGCTCGATATGTTGACGCAAAGTATCTCAATGCTAGGGGAGATGGTTAAAGATGTGCCCTCGAAACGAGGATATACGACCATTGGTGACTTTTTAGTGGTGAACGCGCAGACTTGTGTCTTGGCGGGGTTGAACTAAGTTACGTCTACTCCATTCAGAGACTTTCTCCAATAAATTCTCTATTTTAGACACAAGTTCGTTTCGACTATCAATGACACTTAGCCGAGAAATATTGGGGGAGCCGGTATATACAGCATCACCTGTACTATCATCCGCATAGCAATGAATACCGTTGGTCTGTAACATGTCATTGATATGCAGTATGAATAGGGTAGGCGATAGCACACAGCCCTGAGGGACACCAGCATCAACAGACTGAGTTTCCGAGCATTCGCCGTCAACTACGACCTTTATGCTTCTATTTGCTAAGAAACTAGTGACCCACTTACATAATTTCTCGGGCAGTCCGTATGATGGAAGCTTTGATAGCAGCGCTTTATGCCAAACCCGATCAAAGGCCTTCGCAATGTCCAAACTAACAGCCAATGCCTCTCCCTTCGACTCAATTGCCTGAGCCCAACGATGAGTTAGGTACGCCAAGAGATCACCAGCCGAGCGACCCTTACGAAACCCGTATTGGTTGTCGCTTAGTAATCCCTGGCCGTCCAAGTATCGAAGAAGCTGGCTATTGATAATGGATTCCATTATCTTCGAGAAGAGAGAGGTTATAGCGATTGGTCTGTAGTTGGAAGGATTTGAGCGATCACCTTTTTTGGGGATCGGGTGCACCAAGGCTGTCTTCCAAGAAGCCGGGACGATGTCAGAAGAGTAGGAGAACCGAAAAAAAACGCGTCAAGACCGGAGCCAACTTTTTCAACACAATAGGAGGGATTCCGTCAGGCCCACTCGACTTTTGGATATCAAGGGAACGGAGGGCTTTTCGCACTGAGCGCTGATGAAACCAAATATCCGACATGATGCTAGTGCGTGCATCGCGACATGGTCGGCGGCTTCTGCCCCCCGTCATCCAGGGTCGAGTTTGACGCAAAGAGCTTGCCCAGAAGATCGGCTATGTCCTTTGCGTCCTGGGCCAACGATCCATTTCCTACGTGTAGGGATAGTAGGGTTGGCTTGCAGAAATTTCCTTCAATAGCTTTGGCCAGAGTCCAGAATGCACCCGTGCATTCTGGTCTCTGGCCTTCCCGAGGGGAGGCGCTCAAGTCTCCTACTAATTCTATTGACGTGCTGTTTCTTTGCCCGAGTGATCTCTTTCTTGAGGGACCTAGAGGCAAGGTTGTACTCCTTTTTATATGTGCTGGTATTTAAATCCCAAGCAGACACTGCATTGGCTCAGGATTGGTAAGTCTCCTGCTTCCGGCGAGAAGCTTTTTTGGGGGATGAACCAAACCAGGGACGAAATCTGCCGCCAGTTGGCACTACAGAGGACGGAATGAAAAGTTCCATCCCTTGCATCACCACATCGGCAACAGAGTTGGCAGTGTTGTCGGGATCATCCGGCGAGAAGCACACGTTCCCCCAAGGATAGGATGCAAAAAACGACCGCATCCCATCCCAGTCTGCTGACTTGTAGTGCCACACACGACGGTATTTAACAGCACGCTGTCGTAACACCGTCGTAAGTGGCACAGAACTCCTAACAAGGCAGTGATCCGATGAACCAAGTGGTGCGATTACGGATATTTGGTAGCCGTCAGGATTTGAAGTCAGCAGAAGGTCCAACAAGGAAGGATTCTGACCATCTACATCTGGGATTCGCGTAGGCGTAGTGACCAGTTGTGTCAAGTCGTTCGCAAGGGCAAAGTTGCAGACAGATCTCTGCGGATAGAGGATCTGCCGCTGCACAAAATCTGAAGCAGCTTGCAGGTGTTCCAAGAGTCGGTCCGTCTCGGGGTCACCACTATGGGACCTATATAGGCACGCATAGACGCGAGGGTGGTCGTCGCAATCTATGCGGAGCCATAACGTTACCAGGTCCCTGTCCTCAAGATTGCTGAGGCGGCGAGAGCTGATATCATCTCTGATATACACACACACTCCAGCTTTGGGCAGAGAGGAGAGCTCGAGAGAATACCCTGGGTGGGAAAGGTATGATGTGTCACTCGGAGATGATATCTGCGTCTCGGTTAAAAAGAGCAAAGCCGGCTTTGCCGTCTCAAGGTGGTGATGGACGGCATTAAGGTTGGAGTGTAATCCCCTGATATTCCAAAGTCCATGTTTAATATCGAGGGGGGTGCCTTTGTGCGTTTGCTCTTGCCCCGAGCAGATTGGAGCCCAGTTTCCCCAGAATACGAGGGGCAGCCTGGACGTCCACGTTCAGTTCCAGGGGTTCCTGAGCATGGACGTCCAGAGAGGGATTCTCCAACGCAGTTGGTACCCTCCTGGGGTAACAAATTGCTTTTCAACTGTGCCATTTCTAGGGAGGAAAGGGGATTGGGCCTCCGGTAAACTCACTCACTCGGCGAAACACAGCGCAAGCATAGCGCTTGCGCTATGCCTTCGCTGTGTTTCGCCGAGTGTTTCACGCCGGTTTTGTGTGAGCCCGTGGTATTTCTCCGATCGAGCCGGCCCATTTGTGCCGAAGCATGGCTCTCCCACGGTATGATTACAATGAAAGAAAAAAAAGTACAAAATGATTGTATCTCCCTCAAATTACACGTTACAAGGTTCTACTCTGAACAAAACCATCTTAATTTTCCACGTAAAACAAGCCTATAGGCTTCGTTTCTGAATATTTTGTGAATTGAAAGAACGGGGTTATCATTTTTCTAACTTTAAAACCTACAAAATGTTTGCAACATCTATGGCGAGACATATCCAACTTCTATGGCGTATGACACGGCTAACGTGTCATGAGAAAATTGTATGCCGCCACTACTAAAAGTTTTAAAAAAATGTGCGCCGCAATGAATCGGTTAATTGATTCCTTTACTAAAAAAACCATTTGGACAGGAATCAATAAAATCTTTGAAGGCGCTTTGGACTGCCCCATCGGAGTTGAATTTTCTGCACTTGATGGACGGTTTGCTGCACTCAAATCATGAGGTTTTCTTTCAACCCCCCTTTCAAGCTTTTTCACCTTCCCAATTTGCTTCAAGTGGATTAAAAAAGTTTTATTACTAACACCGCAGCCTGCAGCTAACTTGGACGTGGTTTGCGATGGATCCGCTTCCACAATAGCCTTCAATTCTTCATTATCAACTTTGGTGTCCAGCCGTCCACGGGGCTTGTTCTGCAGGTCGAAATATCCAGAACAAAAACATTGGAACCAAAAACGCACTGTTTTCTTTTGCGACACCGCCGCCATACACATCATTAATCCTTCGAGCCGTTTCTGCAGCACTGGTGCCACGGTGGAACTTGTACTCGAAATTAATACGTTATTTCAAGTTTTCCATTTTGTAAACAGAGAAAAGTGACGCAAAAAAAACCCAAAAGAGGATAAACAATTTATGTAAATAAAATATATAATTTTTATATAAAAAAATATAAATGTTTTTTTATGTATTTTTTATTTGTATTAATCGAAGTAATCACCCATGCAATCAATGCATCTTTGCCAACGCAGGGGCAGTTTATTGATGCCCTTTTTAAAGAAATCAGCTGGACGGGAGGCAACAAATTCTTCAAAGGCTGATTTGTACTGCCTCTCGGGTATTGAATTTTTTCCCGCCAAGAAGTTATCCAAATTCTGGAAAAAGTAGTAGTCTGTAGGCGCAAGGTCTGGTGAGTAGGGCGGATGACGGAGAGCTTCCAACCCCAGTTCTTGCAACTTGGAGACTGTTTGCTGTGCAGTATGAGGTCGCGCGTTGTCGTGCAGGAGCAGCGGAGACGAGCAATTGACCAATGCTGGTTGGAGATATGCCAGCTTCTTCATCATTGTGTTCAGTTCTTCAGAGTACACATCTGCAGTAATGCTCACCTCGTTTGGTAAGAAGCTGTGATGAATCACACCGGCGCTAGAGCACCAAACAGTGACCATCACAAACAAAAAGAAAAACAAAACAAAAATTATTTTGATTTTAAATGTCCAGTACTTACTGCAGAACGCCAATTTCATAGGTAAAGACCTATTATTTTTACTCTCTGCTCTATTACTATGTATGTAAACAGTGACCATCACTTTTCTAGGGGTAAGTTAGCGTTTAGGGCATTGTTTAGGTGCTGAACCAGGATCCAACCAACTTGCTGAGCGCTTGCGGTTATCAAACAGAATCCATTTTTCATCGCAGGTAACAATGCGGTTCAAAATTCCTTCATTTGTGTGTCTGTTGAGCAGTGCAAGGCACGTCTCGACGCGTACTTCGCGCTGGCGATCATTGAGTTCGTGGGGCACCCATTTGTCAAGCTTCTTTACCTTGCCAATTTGAAGCAAATGGACCAATATTGTTTTGACGCTAACGTCGAAAGCTGCTGCTAATTCAGCCGAAGATTGTGTATCATCAGCTTCCACAATCGCCTTTAATTCGTCATTGTCGACCAATCTCTTCGGACGACCGCGAGGTTCATTTTTCAGGTCGAAATTTCCGGAAGGGAAGCGAGCAAACCAATAACAGGTGGTGCGTTGGTTTGTAGTGTTAGCTCCGTAAAGGTCGTTGATGTTGCGTGCCGCTTGTGCCGCGTTGCTGCCACGACGGTACTCATATTCCATAATTACTCGAATTTTTAACGTATCCATGATTACGAAAAAGATTGAAATGCGATGAAAATGTAACACTAATCAATAAACAAATGACTACTTTTGGAAAAAGAATTCCATGTTTTTAAAATAAAATTAATATGAAATTAGAATTCTTAGCCAAACAAAAATTATTTTTTTATTTAAAATGGCCAGCATAGATGATAAGTAGTACTACTGAAGCCTAATAAATGGCGTCGGGTTAAAACCATTTGACAGTGTCAAGTTAAAAAGGCGGGAATAGAATTTTCGTTTCAATTTTCAACACCGTATTCCTTAGTCGTCAAGTCTAAAGTCTAGTCAAAGTCCAAATAAATAGTCAGTGTAGTCAATGAGTCAAGTCAGTCAAATCAGTAAAGTGGTAGAAGCTTTACTGAAAGTTCCTAGGGAGTTTTGGAGAACACAAAATAGCACGTTTTTTGAAGTTGTAATCTTGCCCACACTTGTGAACATTTAGAGGCATATTACATTTTGACTGGGAATTTTTGTAAAATGGCTAATTATGGCCTTATTGATCTCAGAAACAAAGATACATTAACAATTTTGACATATTGAATAGTGCAGAATAGTTAGATGGCCTAGTTCGTAGCGGCCTTGCTTTTTGTAAATTTTGCTTAACTTTTTAATTAAACCCAAAATTGCAATGAAAGATTTTCATAAAATGCGCGAAGGCACTTTTTTGAGCTCCTGGATTGAACTACTGTTTTAAGCAAATGAAATAATAATGATTGATTGATGAATGAGAGAAAAAAATCTTATTTATAAGCCAAAAAAACTTCGAAAACCGCTTTAAGTTAACTGTAAATTACTCCTATCTACGATAATATTAATAAGCAAAATTTACACTAGAAGCATTGTTACTTCATGAGGAATAAAGATTTTATAATTTTAAAGCATGAATTTATTAACCAAATTCAATAAAAACGATAAATACAGCTGCAAAATAACTACAAAATGCGAAATGTCGGGAATACTTCAAATACCTAATCTCGTAGAGTGCAGATTTGTAATAGAGCTCTTAACAAATTATTTAATGGTTAATATTCTACCAATATTACACATTATGAACCGAAATAGCGGGCAAGAGCTACAAGTGCAAAAATTGTGTTCTCTCCAAAATTCATTATGAAGTTTCAGTAAGGCGTCTACCACTTTACCATAGATGTTAAGTAGTACCACTTACCGAATCGACTAACATGACTCTTTGACTGCCACTGCATATATGCCACAGAACACTATTACTCCTACCGGAGATATATGCACTGATGATTTACTTGGACTTTGACTAGACTTTGGACTTAAATACGGCGTTGAAAACATTAAAACGAAAAATCTATTTTAGCACCTTTTACTTGACACTGGCAAAGGTATAATCCGTGTGTATAATCATATCAATAATGTAATAATCACGGAAGAAGATATTATTATAAATCTGAGGATATAATGCTATACCACCAAATAAAAAAATTATCAACGATGACTTTTGAGTGACACTTGACAGTTGGAAGATGAGTGCTAAATACTAATTTTAAAAAAATTACAATCGCCTTTTTAGAATTACTAATAAAAACAATCGTCGTATTTGTTTCAACTTTGGATAACAATGGCTGAAATTCAGACATTAATAGAAATGGGATTTCCCAAAGAGCGAGCGTAAGTACCAGCAAATTTCGTTACAAAATAACAGTAGGTTAGTTCTATTTTTTAAACTATTTTATGTTTTCAGTGAGAAAGCACTGGCTGTCACGAATTTTAAAGGGGTAGAGCCTGCAATGGAGTGGCTTTTAGCTCATGCAGATGAGCCAGTTGAGAGTGTAGGTCATACGATAGATGGCTCGATCAGCGAGCCCCCAGCTGCGGTTGCAGCACCGGCCCCGGCAGAGGAGTCAACATCACAAACATCTGAAGTCAGCGCCGACGAAGCCAAATCATTTAAATGTGACGAGTGCGGTAAATTGTTCAAAAATCAAGATGAAATGGAGTACCATGCAGCTAAAACAAATCATAGCCAGTTTTCCGAGTCTACTGAGGAGAAGAAACCATTGACTGAGGAGGAGAAAAAAGCTCAACTTGCACTCCTTGAAGAGCGATTAAAACAAAAACGTAAAGAAAGGGAAGAAAGAGAAAAGGTAATTTCCATTGAATAGAATCAAATTATAACTATTACAGTTTAGATCCAATTGAATCTAGACCTTTAAAAAGCAGTTCTTTATTGGTCAGTAAATAAGTGACATTTAAATTGGTAGCATCATGTGTTCTATTGCTCTCTTTGTCCATGTTATGTTTGTATTGGATCCGAATTTATTTGTAGGAAAGCTCCATTAAGAAATGACGAACATTAACAATAAAAAATGTGTCACAGTTAAGATTTTTCTAAAGTCCTGAGTTCTCATATTTTTTTTTCAGGCCGAAGCATTAGAACGTGAGCGTATCCGTATAAAGTCTGGAAAAGATTTACAAGAAGCCAAATTACGCATGCAAGAACAAGAAATGAAAAAGTTAGTTGAACAAAGGCGTAGAGAGAAAATGGAAGATCAGCAAGCCAGGGAACGAGTTAAAGCTCAAATAGAAGCTGACAGACAAGCACGAAAGTAAGTTACATAATTATTCCACAATCTCTCTTTACAAATTGGTTTACAAAGGAATCACAAAACATCAGCACCACACCAGTTGTGTGAAACCTTGCAGATTTTAGCAATATGTTTTTTGGGTATGATAGGCAAAACCCTAAATTATAAGTATTATATAAAAATGCTTAGAGGAGTTGTGAGCACTATTTTAATAATAAATAAAACTATATTATGTATTAGTTTTTTGATAAATTAATTTACCTAGCCAGGAATCAAACCAACTTTTTTTAGAAAATAACCTAAGAGTATCAGGACATAGCATATATGTATAGAAGGGTTCCATATATTATATTTTAGGTTATAGGTTTTTTCAAATTGCTTCAAAAGTTATTATTTGATTTTGCAGTAAATAGTTTTTTTCAAGAGTATTTTACATAAGCTATAAGCATGCAAGGTTACAAGTTTCTGCCTTTTATATTGTTTTGAGTGGGACCAACTTGTTAACCACTTTGGAGGCTGGTTACTCAGAAAACTCATTTACATTATAAAATAATTAGTAATATGAAACATCACCTTTATTTTTAATATCTATTCTACAATAACTCACAGAATAGGGTAGAATAAGAAAAAAAGCCATTCCTATTCACATAATATTATGTGGGAACTTCCCCTCTAAGTATAAAATCTACACGCAATCAGTAACTAACCAAATTTTATCTATTTATTACCATACCTACAGTAGCCATAACCCTACCCAAAAAATACACACCCGTATTACAAGATTTTAGTGTTGATATTAAGTAATTAGTTCTGAAAAGTCATAACAAGAAAATTAAGTAGTGTTAATTTATACAAAATTTGTTTTTTCCATACTTGCATACTTTGTCTAGTATGCCCTGTTATAAAATTAACCTTATCTTTATGGAGATTTTATACTATATGACTCATGGTCCAAATGTGAGTTGTGACTCATGTGGCTATTATTAGTAATTATTTACTATAATGCAATCTATCTTTTTAACCCCATTTATTGTAATCAGACATAATGATAGAATTCTCAAGAATGCTCTTGAATTACAAACATTCCAGATTAGCAGCCTCTGGTATGCCACCTCCTGCTCCCCCGGCGCCGGTGCCCATTGCAAGCCCCACCCTTCCACCCAAGGGCTCCTACGAGCAAGCCCGCATCCAGCTAAGGCTGCCCGATGGACAGTCAATCACACATAACTTCGGGGCAAAAGAACTGTTAGCCGCTGTCAGGTGATTTTGTAAACCAAATTATATTCCAATTTTTGTGTGATGTAACATTTTTTTTAATTCAACTTGTTAATCACAATCAATACAACTGAAACATAACTCTGCCTTAGCTAACTAACAAATACAGAAAAAGTGAAGTGATTAAAAATTTTACCTGTTGAAAAATAAAGTAGTTATAGATAATCATTGTTAAAATAAACTAGAATAAAATACCTAAAACATAATTCAACATTGTATTATTTTACAGGACTTATGTACAAGTGAATACAAAGGAATTTGCACAGAATGATAACTTTAAATTAATGACAACATTTCCTAAGAAAATATTCTCAGAAGAGGATTATGAAAAGCCATTAGAAATATTAGGTAAGTTATTAAGATATAAATAATATTACCTATATTATACTAATATAATAAAGAGGAAAGATTTGTTGATCAAATAGGCTCCGAAAAACTAGACCAATTGTGTTGAAAATTGGCACACATAATGTCTACGAAAATCAATTACGGATACTTCGGGCACATGATTCACTGCTTGTGTAAAGATGTTAAGGCAAAAAAATATTTGTCATACTCGAAGTAAAAAATCATCTCATGTTTGGGTGACTCTCTGCTAAACGCAAATTCGCCCAAGTAAAGAAATAAAATTTTTGGAGTAGAACAATTATTTTTCCGCCTAAATGTCTTTACATAAGTAGTAAATCATGTGCAATAAATATTCATAATTGATTTTTATAGACCATACATAGAATAGACCACGGGAAAGGACAAAGGCTGCTCCCGCGATATGTCCTTTTGCACTCAGAAAATCGCAAGCAACACCTATTGTTTAATAATTCAGATATTAGAATTTGCTGAATGAACGCACAAACTCTTTTCCCACATGTTGGCCAGGTGCTGATTAAGTAAATGTTAGTATAAAAAAAATAGAATGAAATATTTCTTTGTAAAGATTAAAATTAATTCCAATTGTATTTAATCATGTATATAATTTTTTACAGGCCTTGTACCATCTGCAGTAATAATCATTTCAAGAGGAGCTCAATAATTAATTAAAATTTAAGTTATTTGTAAAAATGTGCTGGGTACTTTTGTGAATTATTATAATACTACATTCTAAAATGAATATTATTTTTTGTCAGCTTGGAACTCTTATCGGATTATGTACAGTAACTGGAAATTGTTACATAACATAAAATACCAAAATGTGAATGTGTCTTTTGAAAAAATAAAAATTCAATTTAAAATGTTTTTATTCAATTTACATAAACATTAGTTGTTACGATTTTCATAGATTATGACATTGTGCATTATTATAACTGAAACAAATGCATGTATTGCAATACAATAATAGGCAGACTGTCAGATTCTTAATTCGCTATCAGACGCAGTTGTGTGTTAAAGGAGCTTTTAATTAAAAATGAAAAGGGTATAAAAAGTACTTATTGATCTTATATTATATAAATCCATTAAAATAAAATCTTTAAAAAAAAAGTTTTTCACTTAAATGTAAAAAGAAACAGTTTAAATTTTTACAGGAAAATTGTATAGAAGAAAGCAATACATTAAATTAAGTACAATATTTTGTTTAGGGTTTTATTAATTCCTCCAATAAGAGTATCTTTTTGTTCATGAAATCAGTCATAAATTGTATAACTTTTGTAAAAGTGTAGAAAAGTATTATGCTTGAATACAATATTATATGGTGAATAACCTCTGGAAAATTTATTAACTTAATAACCCTGAAAGTTAGTAGAAGTATTTATAGAATGTTAATAAAAAAATCTTCGAACTTTAAAGTAAGTAAGAAGAACTCTTAATTCTAGGCTAATGAATATTTTGTTATAAACCAAGACTTGTGTAATAGACAAAAAACAGCTTTTGTTTTAATCAAATTTGTGAGATTCCTAAAAAAATTATTGTCATGCATTTTATAATATTTTCATAATCCATAAAATGAAATAATAATAAATAAAAAAATCCTGTGTCTTTAACACTTTCAGAAAATTGATTTATAATATAAACATCGAAAACATTAAGTTAATTAATGCAAAAAAATCGAATGCATTCTGTAAATGTAAATCTTATTATATTTGTTAACTAAAATGTGAACCACTGCAGCCACATCACAAGTTTGTATAATTGCACATACCATTTATTGTAATTGGGATAGACTATATCCTCTGACTTACAATTTGTTAATATTGACTCCCCGTTCATAGTTTTACGTGCAATAATACCATCACAATTAATTGGTAGTAATTGTTTTGAAAAACAAATGCGAATCTCAGATAAGTAAGATTTGTTGTCTTCAACCTTACACTCGATCAAAGGATCAACATTGAGTTTTTCTTTTATCACTTTATTGATGTCATTAATAGAGAATTGTTTCGTATTTGATGGTATAATATTTGACGCTTTGAAAATGTCAGTTACAGAATATTTATGTAACCAGTGTAATCCTGTAGAAAAGTATTTTAATTCGGAATTTAAATTGTCTAACTGTGCAGCACAGGTACCGTGCTTGTTCCACTCGTGAGCCCATAATTGATAAACAGGAGTACCTGCAAATAAAAATTAATATTACGGCTAAACGAAATTTAATTATATAAGTAGCTTCTACAGTCTAATCAAGAGGTGGATGAAAAAAGTTTAAAATACCTCTCAATCTTTTATTATAAATTTGATGTAGGTACTTACAAAATAGAATTTGTGGAAGTATTCTATAAGTATTACTATTAGTAGTGAGACTCATATAATTATGCAACACACTTACCACCAAAGATATTAGCCCATGACTGTTCTAATTCATCCTCAATAGGCTTTACTTGTTCTGGATCGAATAACCAGGTTCTATTACAGAAGCCTGGTCCTATTGTACCTAATTTAGTAGGCCAGATACCGTGTATTGTCCACGCATCTACATCTTGAGGCATGTTACATGTATGATGGGGATTGTGCTTTTTCCACTCCATGCAATCCGTTGCAGGCCACAATTGTGTAAAAATGAGGAGATCAAAATCATTTTTACCTTTTACGCTACTAAGTTCCACATAGTTTATGCTGAAAAGTAAAAAGTTTACAAATGAAGATCTTACATACGTAGACACAATTTTATAACCATTTTGTTTTAACGTCTTAACTCTTAACATCTATACAAACCATTCAAAAGTGAAATAAATGCACATTAAAATATTAAAAATCATTTTATATTATTACAAATTCATTAAAGTAAAAATTATTTCATTAAATAGTAAAAAAAAGTAAAGAGTGAAAAATTGAAAAATAATATGACGTCGACGTCAATGTCAGATTCAACGTCAAAACAGTTCGCATTTTTTTTTCGTCAAATGTTTCTTAGTAAAGATTTAATATGTTAAGTTAGTTCACTCTGCGTTTTCCAATAATTTACTTTATTTAATACTGATTTAATTGTAGTTGCAGTAAAGGAATAATAATATAATTAAGACATAGGTAGGTACTTGCATTTTTGTAGTAAGTATTTAAATTTTCATTATTTCTTATTAATAATAATATTTAATTATTGATTCAAAAGTAAAAAATACTGATTTTGGGCAAATATATCTTATATCAAAATACGAAAATCTAAACAGTAAAAAAATATATGTACGTTCGCCGTCAGATCCGGTGTATCACTTTTCGATCTTATCACTATGGCAATAAGGTCCAATGTGCCGGCACCGGATTTGACTGCGATCCTACTACTTACATAGACTAGTGATTATTAAATACTGAACCTTATCATATTGATGGACTGAGATCCCAGACCCGCCAGACTACCCGTATATTCTTACTGATAAAATGTATCTCATATTGTAGTATTAGTGCCTACAATGAACGTAGGTATGCATATCCACTAATTTGTGCCGTGGACCAATTTTTAGGTACAAGGCGCTAAAGTTGCGGAAAATTGTACTCACTTTACTTACATTCCGATAAAGTATCACTCTTTTTTTTGGTTTAAGCATAACAAGGATCAAAACGTATTAAAGTCATTTTTCTACTTAAAGGCTAGAAGTTTAATGATTTTTAGTTGTGCGTGGATGATTTTCCATTTATTTGTATGAAAAATGTGTATTTGTATTAAAACTGCAACCTAAAAAATATAAATAAGTAAATAAGTAATCGGTGTAAAATTCACTTTCTAATATTTAATTAGCATTATTCTACCTTATCAGACTTTATTATACGTTTATCAGTAAGAATATAAGGGTAGTCTGGCGAGCCTGGGATCTCAGTCCATGAGGAATAAGGAGTGGCCATGCGCTAGTAGCGGTCTAGCGGGGCGTTGGTGGTTAATTATAGGTAAGGTATTGATGATGATGATTTCCGAGTGCCGAAGAAAGAAGTGTTTTTTTTTAAATATAAATAATATGACGATACGGCTTAAAATCATTGCCAGTGTTAAGTTTAAAAGGCGAAAAACAGAATTTTCGTTTAGAAAAATGGTGAATGAGAAAAGAATGAGTTAAGTCAGTAGATTTAGTAAAAGTGGTAGACGATTTACTGAAAGTTCTCAGGGAGTTTTGGAGAGAACACAAAAAAGCAAGCTTTTGAAGTTGTAGCACTTATCCACACTTGTGCACGTTAACGAATATTTAATAGTTAATATTCCACGTCTATATTATGCACACATTATGAACCGAAACACCACACATTTATGGAAGGTATACAGTAACAACAACGTCACTCTCAAAGGAGTGGTAATATTATGTTTTCCCTTTCCAGTGTACCTAGATACGATCAAGGAAATTAATGTTTAACAGTTTAATCGTCCTCTGTGTTCGTATCATAATGACGGTAATCGTCGTCAAGTTTCGTACGGCTGCGAGAGAGTACTTACTTAACATGAGCTCTTTCAGAATGATGTCAATCTATTAAACATCAAATTTTCTCAACTAAGTATAGGCATCATTTATTTGGCAAGGTTTACACCTTGATCGACTTACGCGAGAGATGGGCATACCAAAATTCAAATTGCGAAGGTGTTTTGATTTAATGACACTGCTTAGATAATATTTTTTCGTAAAGAGGTACAAAATATACAAACCCGTATAATAAACGTAACGTTCTCGAGTAACCTCATTCGGAGTTTTTCTCCGGCTCGCGTCACTCGCATCGGTGCACCGACGAAAAAACATCGCGTGCGTTACGATACACTGCATAAGTATCTTTACAATTACTTACGATACATTATGGATTCATTCCTAACTATGAGCTATGGTCAAGCTTAAAGTGGAACCAGTATAATGAGATTTGTAATTTACCTAGAAAAGTAATTTTTCTAAAATCACACGAAAATGCAGGTAGGAGGTACCTCCTGCCCAGGACCTTTACGTTATGGTACCTTTTAAAGTAAAAGGTACCTTACCTGCCTACTTAAAAGTGAAAATAGAAATACGAAACAGCTAGGTATGTTATTATTTTCATTTTATATAGGTACCTACTGCAATATCTATATTATCGAGATTCAGTAGATACAGAAAACAGACTATTGTTTACTAGCCCTATAAAAATAAGTTTGTATTTGTGAGTTTCAATTGACAAGTTATTGGAAATTAGTTGTTTAAAAATGTTTAATTAATGTTCTTAAATTATGCAATAAACATATAATTCGTAACCGTAGTGTGCTGTAGCTGTGAACAGAAAGACCGCACTGTGTACACGCTATATTTCGTAGAGAGAGGGCAGTTGGTGTATTTTACAGGGTCTTTATCTTCATAGCCTAACCAAGAGCATGTCAGGACATGCCTAAGGAGGGTTCCGTAACTATCAACGCGCAATAGGTTTTCTTTGAATTACCTACTTCAAAAGTTATTGTCCGATTTCGCACAAAATAATTCTAAATTCTCGCGGTCAAAGCTCATTTCTAAACTATATGGGGTCCCCCACAAACACTTTGTAAAAAAATCATTTCTGATGCCTTGCCTTTATTTTAAAATACTTATTCTACGATACCCCACACGATGGGGTAGAACAAAAAAATATTTTTCATCCCCACTTCACATGTATGGAGAGCCACCCCTAAAATGTAAAAATATTACATTTGCGAGAAGGCAAATATTACATGATGCGCGAACCGAGATCTTACCGAGATAATACACAATCTTTAACTTTACCAATATTCATCAATTTATATTCATAATTACAGAAGCTAGAACCCTAATGATCACCATTGTATTACTTTATTAACGCAATGTAAATGTTATTCATGGTACAATGTAATATTATCCTAGCATGTGCCTTCAAATTGATAATAATATGAGCTTAGTTGAAATGGCACAACCTTGCCAAAGTGACTAGGACAATGGCTCCGTCCTTTCCAACTGACCTTACAGTACGTACGTTAAAATTTATATTAATGTATAAAATATGTAAATAATAATAGATTCATATACTTAGGTATCCTCTCAATCTCCTGGGACCAAAGTTCATTCGACTTGTAGGTCTCTTTAATACCCCATAGAGTGTATTATACTTACTAACTATAGTATTATTGTAGTAAGTAATAAGTATAATAGAAGGTTTAGTTAATAGTAAGGTTAGAACTTCTACACTGATCATTTTCAATAAAAACTACTCTACATAATGTCACAAAAAATTTGCTCACTAAGGGTCAGTTTACACCCTGACGATACGCGGCGCTGCATTTTTAAAGATAGCTGTTGCGCCGTTTTAGCGCAAAGATTTTTGTAGATCAGTATTCCATATTTAAAGTGTAATTTAGTGCTTATTATATTTTTTATAAGAATATAGTGTGTCAAATTGTATTAGTTGTTAAATTAAATCTTTTGAGTCGATCGGTTGTCTCTCTTGGGAGGGCCCGTAATGAGCAAAACTTGGTTTACAATTACCACAATACAATTTTATAACACTTGTAAAAAAGCAGCTATAGAAGCTTACGAGTATAAATCACAGATGACGATACAAAAAGGATTAAGGACAGAAAATATGAAAAAATATACTACAGGAAATGTACATAGAAAATGTACAGCAAATTTAGAGTTAAAATGTAAATATTATGTACAGTTAAAGTACAAGAAACACAAGTGGCGAGAAAAAAAGGAAGCGAATAGAAACACGAGAAGAAGATCCAAAGATGAAAATGGATGGGTAGAGCACAGAGATGCACATCAAAGATGCTAGATGCAAGTAATAATGGAAAAGTAACTTACAATTTGACGCAATGGTTTACAGTTACGAAGAATATTCATCTAGCTAAGGACATCACGATGTCTTTGGCGGCCGGTATGTTGCGCCGTATTAGCGATTAAAGAGTTTTGTAGATCTGTGTTCCATATTTAAAGTGTATATTTTCTATATATAGTCTTAGCCACCAGGCTAGTTATAGTCCGATTCAGCTACAGCGGTCTTAACCCGACCCTTAGCATAGACCCTTTCGAAAAAAAATATATATATATAGTGTGTCAAATTGTATTAGTCGTGAAGTTTCATTAAATCTTTTGAGTCGATCGGTTTTCTCTCTTGGGATCGTTGTGGGCAAAACAATAGCTAATCAAAATTGAACTTTATTCACTACGCAAACAGATACATATACATACACGTTTCATATGACATCAGTCATACACTGCACATGCGCTGACATGGGAGCGTAACCTGCCACTTTACATTCGAACTCTTACAATGAAACGTGTATCTTCTTATGTAATGAATAAAGTTCAATTTTGAATAGCTATCTTAAAAATGCAGCGCCATGTCGCGTTCGTTTCGGTGAGAATTGACCCTAGAGTAATTTAACAATTAGATGAGCAGTAGTAATAAGAATGCTGTACGAGTACTACGTTTGACATTTTTAAAGACTTAATACGAATCTGACAGGTGTGAAGAGGGGTTAGACAACACTTTGAAAACTAAAACAGAAAATGCGGAAAAATCACTTCACATCTTTCTTAGTGCAAAAAATTCAAATAATTTCCTCTTTATCATTAACGATTCATTTGCTCCGGTCATTAATTTTAAAAAATGTTTTGAAATAACAATCGTAGAAGAAAAATTCTTCGCTATCGATCTCTACAATACAGGACCGGTCATTGCTCTCCATTACATTAAAAATACGAAGTAAAAAATGGCGCGTGCGTTTCCGGACGTATGCACTCTCGGAAAAAAGCGCGCGCGCCGCTCGCGGCTCCGTGACGCGTTTTTCTAATTAATTACTCGAGTGTGCAATGCGCACGCGACGGTCGCGGTACGTGAAACTGTAACAAGGATTTATATTACGGAAACGACACCGGACAGAACTCGCTTCCTAATATTTTGGCAGCTAATTGCTGTGAACGTTAATGTTAGCCATACACGTAAGGGTATACCTGACAGGTTTACTTGTACAGTTTAGTTGTACAGGTAAACCAGAGCGTGTATGTTGCACAGCTGTGCAGGTCACAAACCACTCAGCTCAAGCTAGCAACTAACAGCAGCTAACAGTTAACAGTTAGCTAGCAGCTAACAAGCTTACCTGACAGGTATAACTGTGCAGGCAAACTTGTCAGGTACACCCTACGCGCATCCAGTGGCGTAGCGTGGGTGTCTGCCGCCCGGGGCGGATGACAATTTTGCCACCCCCTTATTTAGGTTTTTCAATTTAATATATACTTTAATATATTTGGCAAGAACAGTCATCGTTATTTTGCATTATACAGGTTAGATTTTAAATAAAAAAGTTTATCTAAGCACTTAAACACAGTTTCAGAGCGTAACATAAATTACGATACGGGACAATGTGAAATGGGCAATAACTGACGATCCATTAATATAACTTTCCTTGTAATCTTTGTAAGAATCACGTGCAGGAAGCACGTGATTCTTACACGTACCTACTTTCATGCAAAATACGGGAAATTTCCAAAATCCTGTTATTCGCTACTCGCTACAAAATATCGTCACAGAATGAAGAAGTGATGAAAAATTCCGTTTTCTTTTCAATCGGTCCGGATTCGTAGTATTGTCAGTAGCGATACATAATTACCAGCCGTCATTTTAACGGCTTTTATGTATTACTTATTTATAATAAATATTATAATATTATTTTTTAAATTTAAGTAAGTAATAAAATACAGTAGGTACTAAAACAAAACAATCAATTGCAATGTCTAAGACATCCACCGTACTCCCCGGACCTTGCTCCAACAGATTACCATTTTTTTAGAAATTTTGATAACTTCTCGCAAGGGAAAAATTCAACTCCGATGGGGCAGTCCAAAGCGCCTTCAAAGATTTTATTGATTCATGTCCGAATGGTTTTTTTTAGTAATGGAATAAATGAACTACCTACGAGATGGCAAAAGTGCATAGATAGCAATGGTATATACATTGATTAAATAAATATATTAAGTATGTTTTAAAAAAATCGACTTTATGTTCCTCCTTGACAAAACGCCAATATATATATATATTAGCTAACACAGGTTACACCACTCTATGTTCTTTAAAAGTCTTAAAAAACATCTACGACAACAGTATTAGCAGAGTGAAGTTGGAGACCATTGGGCCTCCTATACAAACAAAAAAGGGTGTAAGGAAACCCAATTTCCCCAACAATCTTCACAGCGGTGCTGCTCTAGAATCCATCATCCGTCAGCTAAACTGGAAAAAAGTCGGCATAAATATAAAAGGGCTATTACTTGAGCCATCACAGATTTGCTGACGACATAATACTGCTATCAGAAAGCTCGAAGCAACTGCAACTGATGATAAACTCTCTACAAGTAGAAAATAGTAAAGTAGGCTTAGAAATCAACTTAAATAAAACTAATGTCTTGACGAACTATACTAAAATACCTATATACCTAAAAAACTCACCTCTAACCTATGTTGATACCTACATTTACCTAGGAGAAATCTTTCATTCAACCAAAACAACAACGAACAAGAAGTAGAGAGAAGGGTCAACATGGCATGGAAAAAGTTCTGGAGCCTCAAAGAAATCCTGAAAAGCGAAATGCCCATAAGGCTGAAAAGTAAAGTTTTGAATACCTGCCTACTCCACTCTCTAACATACGCCTGTCAAACTTGGAAATTTACGAGGAAAATAAAAAATAAGATCATAACTTGTCACATAAGTATGGAAAGAAGCATTCTGAAAATTAAGAGGATCCAAGAAATTCTCCATACTACCATAAGACAGAAAACTAAAGTCATCGACGCTTTCAGTTACTCACAGAAGCTAAAATGGCGATGGGCTCGGCACGTGGCCAGACTTACTGACAGCCGCTGGACCACAAAGACAACATCATGGACAGGTCCCTCAGGTCAAAGAAAAAGGGGCAGACCAAATGCACGCTGGTCAGACGATATTTTAAAAATAGCAGGTACTAGTTGGATGCGAGAAGCACAGGATAGAAAACATTGGCTATCTCTGGAGGAGGCCTTTACCTTCCGTTCCGGTCCGTCCGGTGTTCTTGCTATAATATTATACCCATAAAATTTGACTATATACTTACTTAGATATTTAATTAATTTGTATGTTGCAACTTTTATGTAAATGAATTTTATACCTAATATCATTATTTATTGTAAAATAAAATAATTTTATTTTCTTAACATTGTCTATTATAAATATGAAATTAATTTATTGCAATTTATTACTTAAGGGAAATGAAAATATTTTTATTCTATACAAATTTTATTTCAAATGATTTTGCATGCACATTATTAATTAGTGTCTATATTTACTTTGAAACAAGAAATAAAAGGCTTTTTTAGTTTTATTTTTTATTTTATTTATTATTTATTAACACAGGTTTAGGATACCGCGAAACTCAAGCATCACCACTGGTAGGTAGGTATATATGAAAGAGTGAGATTTTGCCGCCAGCTAAAAAGTGCCGCCCGGGGCGGGTCGAGCACCCACTACGCTACGCCACTGCGTGCATCGCTAGCTTGACGAACTGAAACGTAGAGATTCGTTATAGGTTAGCTACGCACTATAAAATTTTCTTTAGGTTATTCTATGTTTCCAACACAACATCTTTAGTGAAAAACGACTCCAC
Organism: Phengaris arion; assembly: GCA_963565745.1. NCBI lineage: Eukaryota > Metazoa > Arthropoda > Insecta > Lepidoptera > Lycaenidae > Phengaris > Phengaris arion. Next base: position 24,980,583 of record OY751431.1, read on the forward strand.
ATTATAAGTTTTAGTAATAGTAGTAGTCATTAGTCAATACGAAGAATGACAGGCTACAGGCTACAGGCTACAGGCTACATACTTTTATAGAGTTCCTACGTCCTACTTCAAAAGAAGTATTTATTGTCCTCAATTTCTATGATAACTCTGTATAATTTGAGTCTCATAGTCCCATTTGTAACTTACTTTGAATTATTTTATAATTTTCCTCATCCTAAAAAACCGGCTGCTATATAAGGTGGATGGCTTGTAAGGAATGGCTGCGGTAAGGGCGGGCGCACATGACAAGCGTTTAACATGGCTAAGATCCTGATGACATATTACTTAGGTTTATCATTTGTGTTTACAATATTTATATGAAAGGTGGATGGGCATCCTAGTCTACATATTCAATACATACATAATTATATAAGCTATATGTCATTATAAAGGTCTCCTTTATACTTTATTAATTAAATTGATCCTTATTAGCAACACTATCGAAGGATGTAATAAAACAGCTGTATTTTTTTTTCTAAATTACTTAGTCTGTTTTATCTCGCCGTTTTTCTATGAGACCGTGTTATTTTTCTGGTCGAGCTGGCGCATTCTTACCAACGCATGGTTCTTCCACGGTGAAAAGCAACTTTAATCCATTCAAAACAGCCTGGCTTATCTTCTTAGCTAAAGTATACAGTAGGTAAAATATTATAGACAAACAGATCTTCGGATACCCTAATTACAACGTCCCACAAAACTAATCACACTGTCAGTGAAATCGGCAGCCTCAATTAAAACATAATAAATCTTACTTAAATACAATCACTCCTAATTCGGCCTGTCACCAACGTGGCGTCATTTAACATTTTTTATCTAGAATAGGCACTATGAAGACTAATTTCCAGATGCGTGTGCCGGCTAAGTTTAGTGACGTCATTTTTATTCTAGAACTTTATGCATAGTGAAGACTAATTTGAAATATCTAATTCAATGCGTATGCCGGCTAAAATAACGCGCGGGCGCAACCCCGTGACGTCAGCAGGAATCCGCGTCGGAAATGACTCAGCGTGAGTCACAGAATGCGGCCTAAAGTTGAGACCGACTATCGCAATCATAAACTGACTACAGTCATCCTCATTAACCTTCAAAACTTGCCTATCTACTTCGATATGGATTTTATTTCTACTTTAAAACTGCTAAATGTAACCTGCATCTTTCGTTAGTAATTATTATAGAAACAAGTGACGAGAACCGCACATTTTCCGGCATTAAAAATATCATGCATGTTATTTTTAATGCTCTATTGAGTCTATTATTATTGTCCATTTGCTGAATCTATTTCTTTTTGCATTTGAGGCGGTTTTTGCAGTTGAAAGAGTGAACAAAGTTTTCCAACATTTTCATAAGAATGAGATAGGACTCCAAAATCAATGATTTTACGCTACGTTGATACAGTTTGGTGTAGGTTTAAGGTATAAATAAATTGGATAAGTTAGGAACTTAGATAGGCCTCAATAAGATCCTACAACATAATACTAGAACTAGCACATATCAGTACTAGTATCAGTAAAGGTGCAATTTTACATCATATCCGACAGCGAGAAGATCTAGGCTACACGAGTCAGGATGACGTCATCTAGGACACACGTCAGAACCAGACACTATTGTTATAAATTCAAGTGAACTTTATAGAAAAATGTAAAGTGTAGCTCGGGTTACGCCTAATGCAGATCTTCATGTGTAGGTGACCATTAGAGCTGTTGACTACGTGACAAAAACCTAAAGAGAAAGGTGACCTAGCGTAGTATTTCGAAGATCCCCTCCCCCCTTCTAAACCAGTCACGTAATATATTATGCTATGCTATGTGCTATGTTCCCTTATAGGGATCGTGCGTGAAATATAGAGGCAGCACTACTATCGAAGTGAGCGCTCTCTGGTGTTTCATTGGTGAACATAGTGGGTTCTCAACAAATATTTAATAACATTAAAAAAAAAATATAACAATGGATAAAATAATAAAATATGGACTTAAACCAATAGTCAATAATATAATACATGGCCAGAACGATGAGAATGGCAAAAAATTATTCAAATCAAATTGTTGAATAACTTAATAACCTCATCTTGAAAAGTTTTATTTTACCCAATACATACAAAAATTATACGCCAAAGACTCAACTAACAATACATTTATGGTTATCACTTCATTACTTTTTAGATATTAATTATAAAATGACCTAAGAATAATTTCGCAATCGACCAAATGACGGTATTGAAAAAATGTTATAGTACTTGTTATCTCTAAGACTATTGAGATTTTAAAGTTGCCTAAAATTATTTTTATTATTATCTTAATTTTATACAAATCGTAAGAAATTATTTTTTGTACTAATTCATTAAGAAAATTTTTATAAATGTTATCTTTATTAAAAATATTTAATATTACAAGCAAATAACATAATATAAAATATTTATCATTTATGAGTCTGTACTTACCTTATCTCAGAGTTATATAAAACAGAGAAATAATAAACATTAAATTTGAAATTATTTAAGAAAATAAAACCTTTCTTTTTTGTTAATAATTAATTCGTTTTTATTTAATACAATTAGAAATTTTATTCAGTTTTTACAATTATTTGAAAAAGGCTTATTTGTCAAGTTCTTTTTCTTTAAACAATGGCTTCTGTACATTTACCAAAGCACAAATAACAAAAACTATTTCATCTATATGAGGAAATAATGAATTAGGTACTTTTGATAGAATTCTAAAGTCCTTAATCGTTAATTTACTCGTTCTATATGTATTATGTATCCTCACAGATGTGTTGTATGTTTCGTCAACTTCTTCAGGGGTGAATTGATATTTGTGGCCAAAAGGAGGCATGATAAAAATAGCATTTTTGTTTTCGACTTGAGTTTTTATCTGGGGTATCTTATCCCAGTCTTTTGGATTTTCTCTGAAATTTAAGAAAAGAATTAAAAAGTTAAGTCATAACTATAAGATAACTGTCACGAATATTTGAAATTTCATCAATCAAATGATCAATTTTTACATGTCGTACCTATTTAAATGTTATAATTTTACTGAATGGTGCAGTTCATTTTTAAATTTTTTAACTAATATTGTACTTACACGTAATTGTTCACTGCATTTATCGACTGTTTACGTTTTACTATTTTCCATGAGGCTCCTAACACGCTCTGGAAATTTATAAAATTTCACTTCCACACTGAATCCACGTTCAAGTTCTCGACGTGATGTATTATTACATCCAAGAATACAATATTTTTTTCTCGAAGCTGGCATTATTTAAAAAAAAAATATATTTTATTTATAATTATTAAAAAGTAAATCACATGTGTTTACGTTAAATACATGATCCCAACTGTTTTGGACACTTGTCACTAGTTGGCGTAACAGTCTAGAAGCACGATCCCCATAGCAGTGGGATTAGATAGTTCCAAGAGAACTAAGACGCTGTTAAACGCTAGATTTTTTTGGTATAGAATGAAGAACGAGCAGACATATCATCTAATGGTAAGCAATTACAGCCGCAGCACACCAAGAGGAGTTGCAAGTGTGTTCCCGCCCCCAGCCTCTCCTTTGACCTCCATACTGGAGGTGTGAGGAAAATGTTCATATTTCTATTACTGAAAATCAATTTTTCAAATAATATTCTAAAGGAAGTTGGAAAGGAAACCATTTAAAGTTATTCATATTTAAAAACAATTTCTTACTGATAAAAAATTCCCTCTTTTTGTTTTCTAAGTTACATGTATTATGGAGTCATTTTAAAACTAGCGTAGACTACCTTAATTAGCTAATTAATATTAATTTAATGGAGCTATTTAATTATGTGAATTATCATTAATTATTTAATAATTATTATTAATGCTAACCTTTAGAATAGGGATGATGACTACATCTAAATTATATTAATATATTCAGAAATATTGAAGCATTACTACTTGGTAAATGTAAAAAAATATAAAATTTTATGTGTAGTTTAGTAATCAATCTGAAATTTGTTTTTGCAAAATTAGTATACAAAACCTACATCATTAGTTTACTTACATCATTATGGTAAGTATGAACTTAAACGCACAAATATCGGAGATATTTACAAATATGTTCCTGCGGCCGTATACTTCATACACTTTAATCTAGGCGTCACGTCACAGCTAGATACGACTTTAGTATGGAGCGTTTTCACGAGACTTGCGAAATTTTGTATACAAATCGCTGTCTGTACCTTTGAAAATATTGACTTTTGATATACTGTTTCTTTTGAGAAGTTACTCATATTTAAGAGTACTATTAATTTAAGCTATAAAAAATTTTAGTAATCTAGCCTATTGGTTATATAGCAAATATGGATATAGCAAAAAAAGTGCTCACATGCCACATTTTGTATATAGCACATTTTAGATAACGAATCTGAACAAAAAAGTGACGGAATATACTACTATACGGTATAAACTAAGTTTAACTTAATTGTCTAACGGGACCCGTTTATCGATTCCATAACTCGTAATTGTCATAGCTACTTATAGATGACGCTGACACATGCCCAAATGGTGGAATATTATACGAGGCGTAAGCTTAAACCGTTCCTATAAAAAACGTCTCGTTAAGCAACTTACCGTCGGCTTGCTACTAACGGAAGGGAGGGTTACTAGTAACGGACGGTAAGCGTAATGTACGAAGAAGACAGTTTTGGCCGTTCCTATAAATATTTTAAACGTCAGTAGTTTGTCAAGATTACTATTCGTAATGCCATACGGTTACCTGTCAATTTCGGTCGGTTAGTGTCTATTTCACTGTTTTCGCTGCGAGCTGCAAGAAATTTGAAGATATGTTGAGTTCAGACAGTGATAGGGAAGTGTTCGATATTATCACTACGGACTCCAGTGAGACTGATTCAGAAGATAATAGGCGTGATAAAGTATATAAAGAAAGAGTGAATTATTTAGCGACGCTGGATTCGTACGAATTTTAAAGGAGATTTCGACTTGATAAAGAATCTGTGGAACAGTTACTACTTGAAGTTTATCCACACTTAAGAGTAACAGGAGGAAGGTTAGTATGTTGGAGGCATTTGTACACTGTCAAAATATATACTATGAAAACATAACCTCATACCTACGTAAAATAAGAGTAAAAACTCCATTATAGTGAAATAAATTATTGATGTTATTTCAGAAATCATGGGATATCTCCACTACATCAGGTATTGTTGACATTAAGGTTCTATGCTTTAATAACAATGTTGCTACATCGGGAGAAGAACCAACTTCGCCTTGAGGGTCGAGCGTTTGGAATCTCGTCATAAAGTGAACTTTAGTTCCTTTGTGGTGAGAGTTCAAACCCAAAACATCCCGCCCTTCGAGAAGGAGGAGTTCTGGTCGATAGGAGTCGTCTACAGAAGATTTAGAGGACGACTCCCGAACACTTCGCGCCCCACGTCGCAGACAATACGTGTTTAATGTTAGTGTTAGTTTATTATATATTATGTATGTTAGTCTATAAGGTATAATATGGGCCTATGCAGCCTGAAATAAACGATATTTAATTTTATTTTATTTAATTTAATAAAAAAATAGTTTCAAATTGTTCACTCTGATATTCGCAGCTCTTTTACGAGCAGCCTTTTTCAAACTGTCCCATTTCAATTTGAATTGCTCTCGCTGCCATGGTATTTGACCACATTTTGAATTAAATGTGTTGGTCAAAGTAGCCCAACATTCCTCTTTAAGTTTGTTTGTGGCCGCATTGGTCTCTTTTGTTGTAAGTATTGGGTTGCTTTGTATAAGATCCACAAGCGGGGCAACCTCATCCTTGCTCATAGGCTTCTTTGTTTTCTGTAACAGAAATATACCTAAATGAAGTAAATCTTCAAAAACGTTGCAATATTTTAAGCGGCAAACATGTAGGTACAGTTTGTTAGAAAAATATCAAATTATAGATGTTATCTGCACTTACCGGCGTAATATTCATTTCAAAAGTTGTACGTAAAACACCACTAGAAACTTTATTATACTTTCTTCTGTAAAAGTTGTAATAACAGAGATTATATACGTACTTTTATTTTGCAAAGATGATGGATGTCATCAGTCAAACAAAACAAAAGGGCGCTTACGTTCCGTTCCCGTTATTGTTATGTGTATGCATTCTACTGTATTTGGTAAGAAAAAGATAAAATAACACGCAGATACCTGCGATTGTACGATAATAATAATATTATTACGATAAAAAAAATAATTACTATCAATCATATGTGAATCTAATTTATTGTCTTGAATTTTGTGCCATTTTCGGTTTCAATTTTGCGTATAACGAAACGCCCAACTAAGAGTGAAGAGGGCTCGGTATTTAAATGACCGACGGACGCTCGTCGATAGCAGGTATAGAAAGATAATTGTGGAACAGTATTTACGACTCGTAGTCGGTTGTGGAAAAACGGATAGTAACTTTTATACCATGACGATCCGTTGATTATAGGAACCGGGTAACAGACAGGAATTAAAATATTTACAAAAATATTGATTTTCTTAGTTGAAGTAGTATAAAACTCCCTTTTACTCCCAAAGTAAGAAATGCTTTTCATACAACTATTTGCATTGCAGAAATAGAGTAAAACAGAATTGAATTTAAAAAAGATTCATCTAGTGACCACTAGATGACACTTTTGGGATTCGGAAACTGCGACAGTTGAACTTAGTTTATTTAGAGTTTGTGTAAAATGTTCAGAAACCAGGTATTACTGAAGGAATAAATTTAAGACAAATGAATTTATATATTATTATTTAATCTAAATATTACGATAAGTCAATTGAATTTATTTTAGACTTCATTTCTCGCAATTCTCTGACTGAACGCGTTGTATTTGGAAAATGTGTCGTATGTGTAGTCTCATAGTATATTAAGACTTGCCACGTCTATTGTTTTCATAAGCTGCGTATTTGCATATGGATCATCGCGTTGTATGTCTACTAAGTACTGACTCGTTAGATTTTAGTGACGCATCTCTCGAGATTAAATATAGAGATTTGGGGCAATGAACTTGATGTGGTGACGTTTCGCTCGCATTCGTCAGTCGCTGCGTGCAAATTTTTGCTCATTAAACAAAGTAGCTACTCAGTTTTGCATAATAATTATTCTTTTGACATCAAAAATATTTATTGAATAAGTTTATGTTAAATAAATATGAGTTTAGTCTATTCGCGTTAAGAAGTCAGTGACTCGTGTGTACAAATGTCAAAATGAATTACTTTAATTGGTTATTGTAAACAAATGTCAAGATTGTACCGTATTTCATAATATATACATTTCAATATATAAATTTCATATGTAAGGACCTAATACCTACTTACTGTTAAAATTTAGATTCTTTACGTATATTTTTTACATTTATTTTAGATCGGTATTTTAAATTCGACTGCCATAGAGCATGTCGTATGACAATTGAAAACGATAAACGTTTTTATTGTTTACGCTTGGCTAAATGTTATAACGTCGAAATTTTATAGAGCCAATGTGTCGTCATCTATCCACGGTTGTAATATAGAACAATTTAAAGAGAAGAATTCAGAAAGTTTACGTGCTGAGAAAGAGAAAAAAAAGGATACCTCTACTTAGAGCTCTGTCGCTTCAAATCTGCGAGAGGATAATTACTATGTTATATAAATAATGCTATATATTGTGAACTGCCATATTCATCCTGTCCCAATGTGTATTTTGTCTACAGGCGGCGTTGGTGCTAAAACAAAGGTCTGCTCGGAGACGAAGACAGACGAACAGGTAAACAACTACATAGTAAGCTTTCGATTTGATTGCACTACTACAAGCATACGGTGTGTCCAAGAAAAATTGTAGGCCATTGAAGAGGCTGTCTAAATTTTCAAATTTTGATCAGTTTGGATCGTTCTATGGCTGTATATTGGATGATACGGACAATATATGGTCGGAATCCGTAAGGCCGGGGAAAATTCAGACCACTGATAAGTGATAATTGAACTCGGCGCTAATCCAGTAGACCTGAGAATTTTACACACAAGTGTCGAGTCAAATGTCAATGACAGCTTGACACACGACACATAGATTTTCAACTATATTGAATTAGCGCAGAGTTCTATTTTCAGTGCTATGAATTTTCCCGGGCCCGCTGGATTCCGTATCATACAGTCCCCTGAATTCCAGCCTTACAGTATAGTCTAGAATGCTTTGATAGAGTATGTAATATGTATGGTTACAACATTACATTTAAAGCCATGGGTCAACCAGCTACTACTACAGCATAATGTATATGCTGTTACTGCAGTCTGTATACTTTAATAAGGTTTGATAGAGAATCTACGTATATAGTGACGTCAGAAGTTTGTCCAATCGCAAGTTTTTTAACACGTCCTTGACAATCTCACTACGTTATCAGGCGATCTGATCTGAGCAACGCCCGTACACACGTGAACGATACAGATCTATTAGGTAAAGTCTACCCTTTATATACATAAAAAAATCTTAAATATATGTGTAGTATAAAAGTATTAAATATATTTCCGTTGTCTGATACCCGTTACACAAGTTCTTCGGAGACTTAGCACGGGGCCAGATTGTCATGGTGCGAAGCGTCCATAGATATTATTATATTATTAATTATTATTTTAGTAATTATTTTACAAAATATTGTATAACAAACAGCTCCTATCAACATATAAGCTCCTGCTACTTGTGTGTATTATACTCGTAATATACTCTTCCTGGCTCACTTGTCACGTTGCCGCGCCGGTTATCTGTAAGGGTAAGTAGAGTCTAGCTTTCTCCTTTTTAGTGTTCCATAGTACTTGAGGAACCCTTATATTTTCTGTCTGTCTGTCCGCGCTTCTAGCTTCTGTAATTATGAATATAAATAGATGAATTTTGGTATACTTAAAGACTGAGTATAGATCTCGGTTTTGCTGTCATAAAATAACAATAATTTTACATTTTAGGGGTGGTTCTCCATACATGTAAAGTGGGGATGAAAAATGTTTTTTCACCCCATCGTGTGGAGTATCGTTGAATAGTTCTTTTAAAATAAAGGTAAGGTTTCATACATGACTTTTTTACAAAGTCAACCATTTTTGAGTAATCGGCCTCCAAATTGGTTTGTAAGTTGGTCGGCCGTCGGGGCTTACTTAAAATTTTTAATTTAGTTTTTTTAAACAGGTATTTTAATTTTTAAATTTGAGCCTGCGTCCTATTTACCTACCTAAGTACCTAAGCCTACTTAAATGAGTTAGTAAAGGTTTAGTTTTGAAGTCAGCTGTACAAGAGTGATTTACTAATGCAGCGATATCAATAGACAGAGACAGTCGCGTCGACAGTAACGCGAATACAATTTAACTGCTAATGTGGGTGTAGACTGTAGCTACATTGAGCCGAGTTTGGATGCGGTTTCTGAATTTCAGGTTTACCTAATTTAATATCGAAGTTGTTGTGAGTGGCATTGTAGTACAGATTGGCAAATGCCATTTGGCAAAAATATGTATTTTATTATAACAGACATTATGCCGCGGTCATTTCTCAAACATTGTTCGAAAGTGGTGAGCAAGGAGTGATGAGTAAGGAGTGGTGAGTCTTAATTTCTTTTTCTTATCTCAATATTTTTTTGTTATTTAATATTTGAGAAATGTTTATCTAAATCTAGACATTTTTGTACTAAAGTTAAAATAAAGTTTATTGTCAAATTACAAAATATTTAAATTCACTTAGAGTATAGAGATAAGATATACTTTATGTTAATTTAAATATTTTAATGTGGTATATACTAAAGACCACTGTTTACAAAATTTACTCCGTGTACCACATCCATGTTTTGTATACGCACATAATGTCGTTGAACTTATCAGTGTGCGAAATTCTCGAGCGCCCCCCCCCCCCCCGCGCCCCTGCAGACGCGTGCACCGCGACTGTCGACCCTGCGCGTGCGCTCTACGCGCTGTTCGCCACTCACAATACATTGCTGCGCCGCCGCGACACGCTCGATATACGTCGCTAACCGAGCGCACAATGTATGGTGCCGAGACGAGTATAAACGGATTAATCTCTTGTATTACCGACGTGCTACAATTGGCTGTCTCGATACAAGGTCGTGTCGCCCGACGCCTACATCTAAAAATATGTAAGTACGTACTACGTACACATACATCTGGTACACACATATCCAGACTTGTATACATTACAATGTGTACAAATAGGTAGTAAACCTTTTATATTCAGACTGATATCTGCTTGTGAATAGGATAAAAAAATCATGTTAGTATTAATTGTGTAGTCTGTACGCTAGTACCTGTATACTGTATAGGCCATAGGGTACATTATATTCAGATGTAGGTATTTACAGTTTATTTTAATACAGAGTTATACCATTTTTATCATTTCATAACATTTTTAAGGAAATTAAAGTACCTACATGCCGTAGCCCCTTTGTCGAATAAGTATTAATAGGTACGTAGAAATAATATAACGTCGTGCCATCATAGATCAGTAAAAACTTAAATACATTTTGCACCGGCTGATGAAAAAGGCATTTGAAATATAGGTTACATGGAGCTCCTAGACCCGAACTCCACCCACCACTTCAGCTGTGATGCCTACATTTGTTGTTTATTCAGATTGGTGCTGATGCCTTCAATACTAATTTAGATTTTAGACTTTAACGCCTAAATTCTTAGACTCTTCTTAGTGAGGGTTTTCAAATTCGTGACATCTGACAGCTTTTTGACACGACAAGGACCTACCAAGCGCCGCCTGGTGAGAGAAAAAGAATCGAAAATTCTTATTGACCGTTTTTGACACCACTTACGCCACCAGATGACGCTTTGTGTGCGTTGGGTCTGCCCCTAACGGCAGAAAAAATATCAAACACCCTCATTGAGGCCAAGTTCTTAACTCTCAATGCTGTCCTTGTCATTCTGCCAAGCAAAGATAGTGACAGCTTGTTATTTATATAGGCCTTAAGCACGGCAGTAGTTTAAAAACTCGACGCTCGTGTGTTTGATTTTCAGCTACACACACCGGCATATTTAGCGGAACATAAAATAAAGGTTTGATATCAGTATCATATGAGGTTGCTGGCTGGTTTATACGTCATTTAATTTAAAAAGAAATATTTGAAATTAAGAAAACAACTGAACATTTTATGCAATTGTTTTAATTTTATTCAAATACACCTTATCTGGAGCGAACTTCGAATATTTCTTCCTTCTGAGTTTGATTTAAAATTTCATTGAAATACTGTTTTTTGTTAGTTTTTTTTTAATCGAGTATCTTTTTGGAGTTGAGGACTGAATTATGCCTGAATTAGCCCCAACGGACACTGCCAGGGCACTCGAAATGCGAAGAAATGGTCAAACCTACAGAGTGATATCCAGAGATCTTCGTCGACCAGTTTCAACGATCCATCGCAGTATTCAACGGTTGAGGGAGACCGGTACTTATGTGAGAAGAGCAGGACAAGGCAGAAAAAGACGCACTTCGAGTAGGGATGATCGTTTCATTCGGCTTTGTGTACGTAGGAACCCCCGTTTGACAGCCGTCTAAGCCCGACATGACTTAGAAGCAGTGCGGGGTGTAACCGTAAGTGAGCGTACGGTACGAAGAAGGTTCGAAGAAGCTGGTTTTGGTTCATTTGTTCCCGCCAAGGCTCCAAGGCTCGAGGTAAATCATCGTAGAAACAGGTTAACTTTTGCTCAGGAACATCGACTTTGGAACGCGGACCAATGGAGTAAGGTATTGTTTAGTGATGAGTGCAGAATTCTCTCAAATCAAATTGACGGCAGGCAAAGAATATACAGACGTAAAGGAGAACGATACATTCAGACAAATTTTGAAACTACAGTTGCATACGGTGATGGATCAATAATGGTTTGGGCGGGCATTTGTTTGGGAGCTCGCACAGACTTGGTAGTGATTGACAGAGGGAGTCTGACTGCAGACCGCTATATCAGAGAAGTTTTGGAAGAAAATGTCGTACCGTTTGCCTCATATATCGGTGACGATTTTGTTTTTATGCAGGATAATGCTCGGCCGCATACCGCTCGGGTAACTCAAGCTTATCTTAATGATATGAATATCACTGTTATGGAGTGGCCGGCGAGATCACCGGATATGAACCCAATAGAGCACGTTTGGGACTTGCTGAAAAGAAAAGTTAAGTCAAGAATTCCAGCTTCTGCCAACGTGGGTGAACTGCGAATCGCCGTAGTTGAGGAATGGCGGAGACTATTCCAGGAGACCATCGATAACATCATTCTCAGTATGCCTAGACGGGTAGAAACTTTAATAAGAGCACGTGGAGGAAATACGCGATATTAATAACCATTTTTCTAATTTAATTAATTGTTATTTTAATATTAATTTTCACTTTTCCCGGTTACATGAAAAGTTCAAAAATGTACCATTTTTCACAAATATCCTTTACTCGCAAAATCTGTTCTTAATGTGATCTCATTTTAAGTAAAACAAATGAAACTTTAAATAACAAAAGAAGTGTAGTAAGTAGATTTTAAAATAAAACCATATTTTTTTAATTATGGACCTTTTTTTATGTTCCGCTAAATATTCCGGTGTGTTTATATTGTATTAGCGCAGTGTTCTACGTTCAGCGCTTATCTAACTAACGCCGCGATAAAAAAGCGCTCGTAAAAACGAGGGCTAACTCTAATAAGCCGTTAAAATTCGGCTCCTTGTGTGGTCTTACAATCTGGCAGCTTTGTAGAAGATATTGTAATAAATGAACTATTGGAGTAATATGGGAGAGGAGGAATATTGCAATAAGAACACATTCAATTTAAAATAGTCTATTTACGATAAGGCGAGTACTTATCACTACTAATGATATAAACATGTTTTCATTCAATGATTCATATGTTTAGTCACTCAAGTTTCTTCATAAACAAATTCTTTATTTTCATACAATGCACTTCTTAGAAACAGCAATAATTTAGTTGTGCACACAATTTTTAGTGAACAAGGAAAACTTAATATTAGGTACTTACATATAAAATTGGCGTTTTGTCGTACTGACCACTTTGATCTCAAATATATCTTCTTTGGTTAGGAATTCCAATTTCAAAATACCGCTATTTTCTCATACATTTGTGTTTCGAAAACCGTAATTTGTTTGTTTTTTGTTGTTGTTGTTGTTGTATGTTTGCAAAATGGAAAACTTGAAATATCGTACTATTTTCGAGTACGAGTTTCACCGTGGCACCAGTGCTGCAGAAACGGCGCGAAGGAAGTATGGCGGCGGTGTCGCAAAAGAAAACACAGTGCGTTTTTGATTCCATCATTTTCGTTCTGGAAATTTCGACCTGCAGAACAAGCCCCGTGGACGGCCGGAGACCAAAGTTGATAATGAAGAATTGAAGGCTATTGTGGAAGCGGATCCATCGCAAACCACGTCCGAGTTAGCTGCAGGCTGCGGTGTTAGTGATAAAACTGTTTTAATCCACGTGAAGCAAATTGGGAAGGTGAAAAAGCTTGACAGGTGGGTACCTCATGAATTGAGTGCAGCAAACCGACAAACGCGCGTCGACTGTTGCGTTACTTTACTCAACCGGCACATTAATGAAGGGATTTTTTAATCGAATCATTACCTGTGATGAAAAGTGGATCCTGTACGATAATAGAACTACGAGTACCTATGAGATGGCAAAATGCATAGATAGCAATGATATATACTTTGATTAAATAAATATATTATGTTTAAAAAAACTCGACTTTATGTTCCTCCTTTACAAAAATTTCATATGTAATGACCTAACATAAACATCTATAAAAATAATAACCTAACCAAGAGCATGTCAGGACATGTCTAAGGAGAGTTCCTTAACTATAAACGCGTAAAAGGGTTTTTTTCAAATGACGTCAAAAGTTACTGTCCAATTTCGTTCAAAATAATTTTCCTTAAAAGTATTTAGCATAATCTACCAGCATGAAAAATTGCAATTTTCCAAGTCTCATAGTCATAGGAATGCCAGGGGGAAGCAACTTATATACTTTGGAGGCCGATTACTCGAAAATGGTTGACTTTGTAAAAACGTCATATATGTCCTTACCTTTATTATAAAAGATATTTAAACGATACCCCACACGATGGGGTAAAACGAAAAAAATTTTTCATCCCCACTTCACGTGTATGGAGAGCAACCCCTATAATGTACAATTATTATTATTTTATGATGCCAAAAGCGAGATCTATACACAGTTTTTAACTATACTGAATTTCATCTATTTATATTCATAATTACAGAAACTAGAGGCGCGGACAGACAGATAGACATTACGGAACCCTTAAAATGAATTACCGAAACGTTTGTACGCGAATAACTTCCAAACGACTCCACCAAATTAGATAAATCTTTCTTTTATGTGTTTCTTATTATCAGGAGAAGGCTTGTATGAAAAAATATAATATTTAAAATTGATAGCAAATTAATGCAAAAAATATGACGGTACGAAGTTCGCCGGGACAGCTAGTTTTAGATAAAAAATATGGCGGTACGAAGTTCGCCGGGACAGCTAGTTTTAGATAAAAAATATGGCGGTACGAAGTTTGCCGGGACAGCTAGTTTTAGATAAAAAATATGGCGGTACGAAGTTCGCCGGGACAGCTAGTTTTTGATAAAAAATATGGCGGTACGAAGTTCGCCGGGACAGCTAGTTTAAGATAATAAATATGGCGGTACGAAGTTCGCCGGGACAGCTAGTTTTAGATAATAAATATGGCGGTACGAAGTTCGCCGGGACAGCTAGTTTTAGATAAAAAATATGGCGGTACGAAGTTCGCCGGGACAGCTAGTTTTAGATAATAAATATGGCGGTACGAAGTTTGTCGGGACAGCTAGTTTTAGATAAAAAATATGGCGGTACGAAGTTCGCCGGGACAGCTAGTTTTAGATAAAAAATATGGCGGTACGAAGTTCGCCGGGACAGCTAGTTTTAGATAAAAAATATGGCGGGACGAAGTTCGCCGGGACAGCTAGTTTTAGATAAAAAATATGGCGGGACGAAGTTCGCCGGGACAGCTAGTTTTAGATAAAAATGTTTTGAGTCTAATTTTGTAAACATTGAACGAAAATAGAAATAGGACAACCTTAAAGAAAACATTTAATTAAGCAGGTACGTAATAAAAAGAACTTGATGTTCGTTTCTGAAATGAGACTAATTAATCTCGCTATTAATAATAATGTATGAGTCCATAATATATAATTTACATACAATTCGAAAATAGTAATTGAAAGAATTAATTTAATTTTATAAATTAATTGGAATAGGTAATAAAATATTTTGGTAAAGTTAATGGGGAAAGCTTCGAGCTTTTGCACTACTTTTTATTTTTAACCGACTTCCAAAAAAGAAGGCAGTTATACGTTCGGCTGTATTTTTTTTGTATGTTCAACGATTACTCTGCCGACTGTAGATCGATTTTCAAAATTCTGTTTTTCATGTATTGTATAGGGTATACTCCCTAATTGGTCCTTTTGACATCAAAGTGGTGACCTGATGATAGGATCCATGAGGAATCGAGGGAACTCTTTGAAATTTATATGGACACATAATATAGTGATTTCGACTTTGTCTGAAGTAGTCCAAGCATATGCTACCAAAAAGTAAGAATTTTCACCAAAGTATATCCCGGATCCAAAAGTACTGGACAGAACTCCTGATTCCTTATAGATACATGTTTGGGTATTCCGGCGTTGTTTAAAGAACTGCAAGAATATGCCATCATACCACTTACAGTAATCATCATCATCATCGCTACCATCTTCACACGAAACACCAACATATTATTATGATGATATAGGTACCAACTAACTACTCATTAGAGTTTTGTACACCGATATCAATGTCTTTGATATCTATATCTCTATTGTATTAGCGCTGAATTCTATTTTCAGTGCTCTGAATTTTCCCCACCCCGCCGGATTCCGGATCATAATAATATAGTCCCACTCTTAATCTGCACTCTACAGTCTGCATTTAGTCTGCCCACAGACCACTGTCCAGCTGTAGAGGTGACGATGAACTACCTCGGGTTACCCTGAAATTATAAAGGACATGTTATAACATTTTAATTCACATTTATTGTATTGTATAAATGATTAAGAGGGTGTCATATACTTTTGTATAAAAGCCTCTGAATAAATAAATATTAAAAAAAACATGTAGATACCAGATACCTATTATCTATATTATATTATAACGATAAAAAGTTTGTTCGTTTGTATGTTTGTTTATTTGCATTGAATAGGCTCCGAAACTACTGGACCGACTTTGATGAAATTTGGCACAGATATAGATATAGTAGACCACAGGGAAGGACATAGGCTATTTCATATACATAGTTTTTGTCGCGGAAAAATATACGGTTCCCGCGAGATCAACTTTTGCGTGCAGGAAGTCGTGGGCAACATCTAGTTAGTTACAATACTGTACAGAGCTACGACGTCTTGGTTTTTACATATCCTTCTTACGCTTGAGTGGTGTCAGTAATAATACAGCAACAATTGTTATATTCTCCTTTATTGGTGCTTGTGAGAGATGCTTAACACAGATACGTATTACATATGAGAGATGCCTAACACATATATAGCCTTTTGGCTAACTAAAATAAACTAACTAAATAGGCTGTGCTTGTGACATCTGTCAATATGACATTGATACTTCAACTTTATAATACCGTTATATTATGAAACAAATACAACAACTAGCGCGTATGTAACATCAAATTTTTCTCTAACGTTGCAAATGCAGGTTAGTATACAGTTTATACCTACTGCGAGAAAGGACTAGAATCCACCACCATCATTACACATGAATTGAAACAGCGATACCAGATGAAACTTAATCTATATATTATATTAATACGGGAAGCGAAAATTTCAAGTACAGTTTTACGAGAATTGTTAGTACAGATCAGAGTGAAATTAGGCACAATTAAAGTTTATGCTGGGGAAGTCGAAAGTGCGAAAAGCTTAAATTTCTCACAATAATGCTTAGAAATACATTAAATTAATGAAAATATCAGCAACACACTACCATGGATTTGGTTCATACTTACACACACGTAGTGTATTTATATAATAAAGACAGTTTCTCCAAACTTCTCTGACAAACTGTGTCCACGTTGTATTTGAAATTTGTAGTGTTGTAAGAGGTTTAATCGATATTGTTTTCCCATCGAGAGTGTTATTAGTTGAAACCAAATCGATTTTCGAATCGCCGTAAAACAAAAAGAAGTATTTGAATTGTCAAAACTATATCGATTTATGGTCAAATCATTATTGTCAATCCTTATGAGTTTTAACATTCGGTTTAATCATGAAAAAAACTTGAGTGAAATTTTATTTTTCGTAATTTTAATGGAACTGGACTGATGGAACTGGACTGATATTCTTTTAATTATAATATTAATTATAGTTTATAATTATTATCGATAGGCGCTACCGCTATGAGCTCACACTACCTACCGTGCGTTTGACATAATTTTATTACACGTTGACGTATGTCAATCTGTCACAACATTTATTTTATTTTTTTCTATCCAAGAGGAAAAATAATAAATAAGCAGGTATATGTTTAAATATCAAAAATTGGTTGTCTGCAAAGTCGGTTTACGGACGACACTTTAACGTGACAACGTCATAACAAAACATTGATGAAATGATTGCATACTTTTATGAATAAAATTGAATCATTTGCGCAAGATCGAGCGTAACGGGACAGAGTACCGGGACAATGAGGCATCCTTTTTCGTGCGTGCAGTCGGCGTTCATCGATTTATTAAACGTTCTCACGTCAAAAATAATATCCTCGTCATCGTATCGCATAAATCACGTTTTCACGGTTTTGGACCTATTTTAAGGGCCATCCGCACGGTCCAGTCTGCAAATCCAGCAGCCTGTCAATAATTTGTTTATATATTTTGATTTGTTATCTGTAAATAGTAGTGAATATCCAGGCGGATTTACCAGAAGGCTGAGTAGGCTGAAGCCTAGGGCAGCAAATTTTTAGAGGGTGGCAAATGTCGCCTAAACATTTTTTTGTCTTACAGAAATAGAAAAAAAACATTATTATTTGCATACTTATTTGAATTTTAGAAATTTAACAAAAAAATACTATTTTAGTACTGCACAGTATACTTTACACTCTAACGTCTGAATACAAAAAAATACTAAACACTCTGTAAACTATATACTTTTGCGGTAATATACAATGCAAAATATTCTAAAAACGTTTAAATATTATAAAATACAATTTAAATTCAAAAATTTTTACATGAGAGCGGCGGGCGGCGGCGGGTTCTTAAGGTATTGAGAAGATATGTGACTCTGCAGAGTGTTACTGTGTGTCATTTGTTTTGGTCCATAGTGATTTATGCAATAGAAACCTGCAAAAGTAGATACACTTTTGCTCGCTTGCTCCACTCGCTCCCTTTTAACGGACAGAACATAATAATGTTATTTCTAATATTTACTTGTATAGTTCTATTTATCATTATAATATCTTTTTCGCTGTTGGTTTTATGAAAAAAAAATCGGTTGTCTGTAAAGTCGGTTTACTGACGATAGTTGAACGTGACAACGTCATGTTTATAGTGCGCGCGGAACTAATTGGCTGCGCCTTAGGTAGGCGTGTTGCCGCCGCGAAGTCCGGCGCCGAACTGAGTAATAACATCAAGCGCCCCCGCCTCTCCGTCCCACCGCTCACATACCTAAGGCGCGGCTAGCTGAGGTAACGGCAATGCGTCATATTTAGCGAGGTAACGCTGGTAACAGGTAACGCATGAGTCATGTTTTTTCGTGCGTGCAGCCGGCTCCATCAAATTATAAGACGTTTAAAAAGCGGTTTCACTTCAAAAAAAATACAATTGTACTCTTGATTAGTATAAAAAGAGTAATTTTGAGAAGGAAGTTTTGGGGAGGAGGGGCAAAAACTGAATAGCCTATGAGCGGCGAATGTGTAAATCCGGCACTGTAAATATCATAGACCAAATTTACACATTTTGATTTCGTATCTAAGAGGCGAAAAACCCCTAAAAATTGAAACTAAAAAATTTAAATATGAATTAAGGTCGAATTTCGACCACAGGGTGATCTCTAGTATTATATTATTACACGTTCAACAACTTTTTAACTTACCTCATCATTCTAAATTAATTTAACTGTCGTTCCAGTATTCGGCGGTAAGATACGCAACAAAAGTATGTAAAGGTTGTCTGTGGGATGAGAAAGATTTACTATTTTGTAAAAATGTCAAACAAATTTTCAAACCAATACAGCCTAGTGTTAATAAACGAATGCATACATAGTATGTGTAATAACAATTGTATATATTTTGTAAGCATAATTTTAAAAAATATTAGCTTTCTGCACATCTTCCTCCACATGAACTTTGTGTGCCAAATTTCATAGATCTCCGTTCGAACAATTTTATTCTGGTTTAACTGTACTCAAAGTCTTTGCTTTACGTATTATTATAATGATTTTCATTATTAAGTGACGCTCAAGTCTCATATGTTACATTTATATCCAAGACATGTAGTTATTGTATATATTTATCGTTTAATATTGTATATATCGTATTTTAAATATCAATTAGGTGTTGTATAATGTATGTATGTATTATTATTTTATTTATTTATTTTAGTAAAATGTATCTATACTCTATGTTTATAATTTTTTAGATATACTTTGGGCACAGTAAGTATCCCCTACCCTCTCCAGCAATTTAATTATTTGTTTCAAAGGTTGTTTAGAAGAAATTGCTGTTTAGTGATAATTAATTTGCTGCCTTTGTGTACTTTCGTCTTATTCTGTGTATAGTTTATATTCTGTATGTGTGTGTAACTGCTCATTGTGCACAATAAAGTATATTTTAATTTCTCATGCTGTCCTTATCATTTCGGCTAGCAGAGACAGTGATAGGAGGGCTCTTAATTTTGATAAGCCTTCTAGTATTCGGCCGTTAGACGTAAAAGAATGCTAATAAAGTTCAAGTTTTCAAAATTGGTAGAATTTCGACCACAAGGCGACGATTGTTAATTAATTTACGTAATGCGGTGATTTTTTTCAGTATGCATGAAGACACCAGCTACTTTTTCAAAAAAAAAATCCCTATATAAACTTATAAACTCAATAAGACAAGAGCTATTCCAGTGCTGTAAAGGGTCATACTGTGGACAATAAAAAAAAAGCAACGACCGATACCCACATACATAGCTTGAAATATAAATAAATCACTAGAACGAAGCGTTCTTTTTTTCCGAGCTCGGGCAGTCTGTTGCCAACGGCGGGCCATGGTGACCTGTTTCGCAAGCCAGTCGCCACTTCGCCAGACGCAGCCAGACTTCGCCTTTCTACGTACACTTCATCAGCCAGACACGAAACAAGGAAAAGGCTAGACACAAAATAAGATATTAGAATACTTAATAAAATGAAATTACAATTACGACTTTTACGTTCAAAACTTGCTTAAGTTTAAAACTTAACTTTAAAAAAAAGAGCTTCAGCGTAAGCTCTTATAACATTAAAAGTAGGCAATTGAGCAATTCAAGAAGCTTACATCATGATAATTTTGTATGAGATATTATGGGCTATGGCTTAATTTTAAATGATTTTTTTTTTTTTTAAGCTTTTCCTTATTTCGATCAGCTTTAGTTTTATTGGGATTATAAGCATCATCTTTATTATCTAAGATTATAAAAAAGATTTGTATGAGATATTATGGGCTATGGTTTAATTTTAAATTAAAAATATATATGCATGAGTTTTACCTTTCTTCGATAAGCGTAACGTTCGAAAAAAAGTTGTAGGTATAAGTAGGTAAGCAATAAGGTTGATTTTCAAAAACGCCAAATACGGCAGCGAGATAGTTTCATTATGAAAGGACAATGAGAAGAAGATAGGTCATGTTAAAAACTCTTTAGGAGATTTTTTTTAACGATATCGGACAGTAACTTTCGAAGAAAGAAAGAAAAAAATACCTGTTGCGCGTTAAAAGTAAGTTCTTAAACCCTTGTTAGACATATCCTGATTCCTGACTCCTGACATGCTCTTGGTTAGGTTATTTTTTGTTTCATTAAAATTTTGTAGTCAGTAGTTACCTACTCAGTTTGTCTGGGTGAAATTTGAAAACATTAAGTGAATGGTGGAAAGTATCAAAGCACATTTCATAACAATGGATCTTTATTATTATCTAACTTTTTAGGGTTCCGTAGTACTACAAGGACTTGACTTTTAGGTTTCGCACTGTCCGTATGTCTGCCAGACCCTGCTAACTTCTGTTCCTAATACATTTAGTACACTTATAGATTGCGTATAGACTTTACACTAGGCTGTATGACAGCATAATTTTTTTTTTTCTAGGGGTGGCTCTCCAATCCCTATGGAATACGGATGCATTTGAAGTGGGGATGATTTATTTTTCTCATACTTTATCTACAATTAGTTCTTTTTAAAGAAATGTGAACACGATTTTTTTCATAAAAACCGAGAATTCAGCCTCTAAAGTGGTTTATAAGATTATACTAAATACTCTTTAGGAAAATTATTTTGAGCGTAATCGGACAATAACCTTTTAAGAAATTTGAAAAAACTTATTGTGCACTGATAGGTGCGAAACCGTCCTTTGCAGTGGCGAAGGCTGGTTCTCCTATTTTTTAACCGAACCCTATTTTTTTAAGCGGAACCCTAAGATAAAAGCTGATGTTATGAGTGGTTTCTTAGGCAAAGTTACGCCTTATAACATCAGCTTTTTATGCCGTGAAAGTGCGATCAAAATCGTTTCAGCCGTTTCAGAGATTAGCTGGAACAAATAAACAGACAGACAGAGACAGTCAGACGGGCAGACAGACAAAATTTTTATTAATTGCTTTTTAGTGCACGTAACACATGCATTTAGTGAAAAGCTGTTAATTTAAAATTACAAATTAATAGCTTCGCACTATGGATTCTTCGCTTCGATTTTATTTATTTGTACAGAGTATAGATTTATCCAATGTTTACAAACACTGTTTTCTGTATTCTATTAAACAATATCAATATTTTAATACCTTAAATAGGCTTAAAGATTAAACATTCACTGAAAGCTTAAAGGCCGCCTGCAAGTGTAGGTACCTATTAAAATTCCATAGAGCACTATTACATTTATTGATACTTAGCAAGTGAAAGCTCAATAAACTTTACAAACTAATAATTTGATATTTACCCAATTAATTATTGTTTATTATGCATCTGCAACAACAAAAGTACTGTAAGTATGTGTACTGTATGCTACTACTTTTTTTTGCTAAAAAAAAATATTCTCAAAATTGTAACATTATTATTGTAGATAATTAATGGCAAACCGGCTACTGCTCTCAACTTGATTAACATTATTTGTACATCTGCGGTAAACGGTGTGGATGTCACAATAGGCTTGTTTCCACTAAGAATAAATCGGATGGCTTAGAGTTTCTAATGATTAACCATGATAATTAGTGAACAAAAAAACAACTTTTTTATTAAAATAATAAAAGATTATTAATATTTTTGGAAAATAAAAACGACATAATGAGGCGTTTTATCACGTGACATTAAACACCAATCAGAGAAGCGTGACGTCACACCTCGCGAAACACTTGTAAGTTGTAGCTGTGATTTTCGGAAATCAAAATTATCGAGAGTTGGCAGTACTCTTAAATATATGACAGCAAAAGATTTATCCAAGGGTAGCCCTCTTTTACAACCAAATTCATCGGTTTTGCTAAAGTTTTTAGAAATAAACACAGAAATAAATTGTGGAAGCAGTTGATAAAGTAAGAGCATCTTGCCTCCTTGCCATTTCTAACCACTTTCTTCGTATTTGTTTATTGTTAGGTACATATATGAATAATTTGTTTGGCGTTTTTATCGTTGTTCTTTTACATTGAGGCACTACACAATATTTATAAAACGAGGAATTCATTATTTAATAAAAACACAATTGACTGTCATAAACAAACACGGCTGTTTCGCGAGGTGTGACGTCATTCAGTCTTGGCCTTTTTCGCGGTCGATTTCAAGTTAATTTCTAAAAACTCCAAAATACTAATGTAAAAGACCTATTTTTCTTAAAATAATATATTTTTGGGGTAAAATAGATGCTAAGCTATAGTTTTAAACAAATTTCCAAATTTTGTCAACTAGCCTATTAGTTGTATTGTTAGATGTTAGATTGTTCAAACATATTTTATTGTGATATCGTTTGTTTACCCAATAAACGATAAAAAAGGGTAGATAATAAATAATAATAATTTAAGTATCAATAAAACCGGACAAGAGAGAGTCGGACTCATCCACCGAGGAATCCATACAAAGTAGCTGTTAGTAGGAACATCATAAAATATAGTGCAAGAATGGATTATGAAAGTGCGTACGGAGAAGCTATTCGTTTTGTCATTTTTCATTTGTAGAATTATGCGTCGTATAAAATAAAATAAGTTTTGTAATGCTCAAATCAATCCGTTTCAATTGACTTTGACAGTAACTTCAACTTATAATTTAGACTTTACGAGAGCTGTAAGGTGCAAAAATAAATATTCGAGAAAGTCAAAAACGAAAAAAGTTATGGCCGAAATAGTGAAAAAACTGAATCGGTACCAGCCCAAACAATATCCTACAATATTTTATAGAACTTACGTTCAAATTTGCTGGTACGGACTTCAACTATTCTCACTCTCTCGGCAAAACAAACTCAAGTGTTATTTCATACCAGCTTTCTGAGAGGTCGTGGTATTTCCCCAAATAAGCATTATCGATCTGCGGACCTCCTAAACAATCACCTGTGATGATAATGATTAGATACTATATTATTAAATAATAATTAAGTAAGTAAGCATTAAATATACTATAGTGATGATGATGATCACGAATATAATTTTGGCAATAGCAAAACTTCAAAGACATTGATATCGGTGCACAAAACTCTGATGAGTAGTTAGTTATGAGTACTTAGTACCTATGTCATCATAATAATATGTTGGTGTTTCGTGTGAAGATGGTGGTGATGATGATGATGATTACTGGGAGTAGTATGATGGCATATGCTTGCAGTTCTTTAAACAACGCTGGTATCCCCAAGCATGTATCTATAAGCATAAATAAGGAATCAGGCGTAACCATAGCATGTATAAGGAATCAGGAGTTCTGTCCAGTACTTTTGGATCCATAGGGTATACCTTGGTGCAAAATCTTACTTTTTGGTAGCATATGCTTGGACTACTTCAGACAAAGTCAAAATCACTAACTATAAGTATCCATATAAATTTCGAAGAGTTCCCACGATTTATCATGGATCCCATCATCAGGTTACCACTTTGGTGACCAAGGGACTAATTTCAAAATATAGCCTTTACAACAACAAAATAATTTTGCAAATTAAGTAATGTTCAAAGATATCCGTGTAGGTGTAAAATACTATGAGAAGTACCTATTATATCATCATAATGTGATGATGTATGTTGTGATGATTACTGTAATTAACATAGTGGCATATACTTGTAGTTCTTTGAAAAACCCAGACATGTCACATATAAGGAGTCACGAATTCTGTTCAGTACTTTTGGATCCAGGATATAACCTTGATGCAAAATCTTAATTTTTGGTAGCATATGCTTGGATTTCTTCAGAAAAAGTCCAAATCACTGTTTCCATATAAATTTCGAGGAGTTCCCTCGATTCCTCATGGATCCCATCATCAAAAATTCGAGAAAAACTTCTCTGGACAATTTAGTCAGCTACAATTTAAGCTAAAACAAAGACGATCAGGTAAAGGGTTTGCCCTATAGCCTTACCTTTTTGAAAAAATAAAATAATTTAGTCTGCAAAAAAAGAAAATCTCTCCTTTATGTTTTCATGCGTGAAATGGTGACATCGTAGTAGATGTCTATGGAGCACCGGAATTTAACAATCAAATACATACAGCACATATATTTTTAAAAGGGATATAATTAATCTTGCGAAGAAAAAATAAGTTGGCGACTGCACACGAGCATATTGTATTACTGAATTTGGCAGCGAATATGTTGGCGACTAAATTACTAAACTGACGAAAGCACTTAGGCGGCAAAAAATACAAAAATCGGCAGATAAAAGGTAGCGAAATTTTATCCAAACTGGCACCGAATTTTATAAGTTGGTGACTTAATTTTCGTATTGGCGACCATAAAACGATGTAAGCACCTATAAAACCATGGGTTGGGTTGATAAATTAATGTCTGTTAAAAATTAAATTTACAGGCTACAGAAAATCGCGTTTTTGGATACTGTTGGAGTTTGTTTCCTTTGTTGTGTGTCGTTTTCAAGGTTTTTGGGTGTGCTGAACAATATGAAAATTAAATATATTTTGAAATTCCAAAATAGCGTACATTTTTTTATTTAAAATTATATAGGTATTATTATTTAAAATATGGGTGTCCTTTCCAGGTTTCTGGGGTTGCAGATAACAAAATTTTGTTCCAATTTCAATTTCCAAAATGCATAATTTTCATTCTTCGTAAAAATGACATGAGTACTAATTTAAAAGTTTTTAGGGATGCTGATTAGGATTGATGATTATTATCACAGTATATACACAGCTACATAATAGCTATGTTAGAACTATAGAAAATTTTGGACATTCCGGATTTAACAAAAAATCTCTTATCATAAACAAAATACGTGGTTAGGGTTTACTTGGAGTTTTAAAATTAATGTCATTTTCGTAACCAGCACCCCCAAACCTGGTAAACGACACCCATATCAATTTTACGAAAAATAAATATCCTCATTATATCTCCTCATATCATCATTTTGAAATTTCAAAATAAATGATTTTTAGGATTCCGTAATACATAAGGAACCCTTATGGTTTCGCTCTGTCTATCCGTCTGTCTGTCTGTCTGTCTGTCCGCGCTTCTAGCTTCTGTGATTATGAATCTAAATTGATGAAATTTGGTAAAGTTATAGATTGTGTATAGATCTCGGTTTTGGTATCATAAAATAATAATAATTTGATATTTTAGGGGTGGCTATACATGTTATACATATGAAGTGGGGATGAAAAATATTTTTTCATTCTTTGTCCATCATTTCATCGTGTGGATGTAATTGAATAGGTCTTTTAAAATAAAGGCATTTTCGTACATTATTTTTTTACAAAGTCAACCATTTATGAGTAATCGGCCTCCAAAAAGGTTTACCAACATGTGGCATTTCTAAACTATGAAATTTAGAAACTTGCAATTTTCCATGCTCATAGATCATGCCAAAAACTATTTAGGATAATTAAACACACCGGCATATTTAGCGGAACACAAAAAAGGTCCATAATTAAAAAAATATGGTTTTATTTTAAAATCTACTTACTACACTTCTTTTGTTATTTAAAGTTGTATTTGTTTTACTTAAAATGAGATCACATTAAGAACAGATTTTGCGAGTAAAGGATATTTGTGAGAAATGGTACATTTTTGAACTTTTCATGTAACCGGGAAAAGTGAAAATTAATATTAAAATAACAATTAATTAAATTAGAAAAATGGTGATTAATATCGCGTATTTCCTACACGTGCTCTTATTAAAGTTTCTACCCGTCTAGGCATACTGAGAATGTTATCGATGGTCTCCTGGGATAGTCTCCGCCATTCCTCAACTACGGCGATTCGCAGTTCACCCACGTTGGCAGGAGCTGGAATTCTGGACTTAACTTTTCTTTTCAGCAAGTCCCAAACGTGCTCTATTGGGTTCATATCTGGTGATCTCGCCGGCCACTCCATAACAGTGATATTCATATCATTAAGATAAGCTTAAGTTACCCGAGCGGTATGCGGCCGACCATTATCCTGCATAAAAACAAAATCGTCACCGATATATGGGGCAAACGGTACGACATTTTCTTCTAAAACTTCTCGGATATAGCGGTCTGCAGTCAGACTCCCTCTGTCAATCACTACCAAGTCTGTGCGAGCTCCCAAACAAATG
Organism: Phengaris arion; assembly: GCA_963565745.1. Classification (NCBI taxonomy): domain Eukaryota; kingdom Metazoa; phylum Arthropoda; class Insecta; order Lepidoptera; family Lycaenidae; genus Phengaris; species Phengaris arion. The sequence goes on from OY751431.1 coordinate 25,007,593, forward strand.
CCCGCCCAAACCATTATTGATCCACCACCGTATGCAACTGTAGTTTCAAAATTTGTCTGAATGTATCGTTCTCCTTTGCAAGAATATACAGATATATTCTTTGCCTGCCGTCAATTTGATTTAAGAGAATTCTGCACTCATCACTAAACAATACCTTACTCCATTGGTCCGCGTTCCAAAGTCGATGTTCCTGAGCAAAAGTTAACCTGTTTCTACGATGATTTACCTCGAGCCTTGGAGCCTTGGCGGGCACAAATGAACCCAAACCAACTTCTTAGAACCTTCTTCGTACCGTACGCTCACTTACGGTTACACCTCGCACTGCTTCTAACTCATGTCGGGCTTGGACGGCCGTCAAACGGGGGTTCCTACGTACACGAATCCGAATGAAACGATCATCCCTACTCGAAATGCGTCTTTTCCTGCCTTGTCCTACTCTTCGCACATAAGTACCGGTCTCCCTGAACCGTTGGATACTGCGATGGATCGTTGAAACTGGTCGACGAAGATCTCTGGATATCACTCTGTAGCTTTGACCATTTCTTCACATTTCGAGTGCTCTGGCAATCTCCGTTGGGGCTAAGTCAGGCATAATTCAGTCCTCAACTCCAAAAAGATACGCGATTAAAAAAAACTAACAAATAACAGTATTTCAATGAAATTTTAAATCAAACTCAGAAGGAAGAAATACTCGAAGTTCGCTCCAGATAAGGTGTATTTGAATAAAATTAAAACAATTGCATAAAATGTGATGTTCAGTTGTTTTCTTAATTTGAAAATATTTCTTTTTAAATTAAATGACGTATAAACCAGCCAGCAACCTTATATGATACTAATATCAAACCTTTATTTTATGTTCCGCTTAATATGCCGGTATGTGTATTTTGATCGAAAACAGACAGTAACTTTTGAAGTAATTTGAAAAAAACCTTTTACTCGGTTATACAGTTACGGAAGCCGGAAGAAGTTTTTGTAATCAAAAAAAAAGAAAACAAGAAAAATAAAAAATGGTAATTTTGTAGGCTCCTTTATGTTTTTTTTATGTGATTATTTTCACATCCAAAATTTGATTGTTTTGTCGCATGTTTAAATACATGCCTTTTTAAAGTAAAGCTCATTTCCATTTATCAGTTCCATCGATTTCCGTACAAATTTATTTCCTCTCTTAATATAAAATACGTAGACTACACCTTAAATCCTAAACAAAATATATAATATGAGCTTTGTGCACTACTTCCATAAATTTTTAGAAATAAGAAACCATTGAAATGAACATTTTAAACAATTGAAAGACAAGTTTTTATATAACTGTTGTAAAGTTACAGCAATACTCAAGCGCATTTAAGTACAACAATTAAAATCTCTTTAGACACTTTCCTTCTTTCTCTAACGACTTGCTAGAATTTATTTTGTATCTATGGATACTGTTTATGATTTTAATGCATAAAATGAATTAAAATATTATGTTTATTTAACGATATAGGAAGACCCTTAATTCGTGATATTTTGGAAATAAAATTCATAATATCACAAAATCATTTTTAAGATAAAAAAATTGGTCAGCAGGAACAGATTCAGAGTATTAAAATGTTTATATTTAAAACATAAATTTTAGGAGGGTTTCGTCGCAGACCATCGTTATCATTCAACGTTGAAGTTTTATTACCCGACTACGGCGAAACCAAAAGGAAGAGTAGGTATTTGTAATGATTTTGACAGTCTATGTATATATTATGTATGTATGTATGTATGTTTGTTCCCTCGTAACGTCCAAATTACTGGCCCGATTCTTATAAATGAGGTGTCCATAATATAGAGATTCGTGATGATGCCGTGAGAATCATATGCTATATGTAATTTAATTTTAAACTTTTGTATTTAAAAAATTGAACCTCAGATACTAACATCTAAAAAATTACCGAGATAATCATGATGTGTTTGGTATCAAAAGTAAGGTCTTGGCAAGCACATCATAAATATGCACGTTCACATGCAAATAATATACACGTTTAAAATGCGGTCGTACAATTTTCGAACATTTCGGAATATACCTAAGACTATAAATGTATAATTTATATATTATATATATTATTGTACCTTTATAAAATGTATTTTTATTTTATAAATATAATTTATTATAGACAATACATAACAAGGAATTTAAATAACCCCTGAATTGTCAATCAGTGAACGAGCTGATGATGATGAATTATAGCTAAGAACACTTGATCACGTCAGATTTCAAACAAAAAAAACTAGATTAAAATCGGTTAATCGGTTCATCCGTTTTTAATTACAAAATGCTGATGAAATAAATGATATATTAGCACTTTTATTACTTATTCGTTCGATAGATGTCACAATACAGATCATTCTATTATATATACATACATCTATACTAATATTATACAGCTGTAGTTTGTTTGTTTGTTTGTTTGAACGCGCTAATCTCAGGAACTACTGGTTCGAATTGAAAACTTCTTTTTGTTTGGATAGTACATTTATCGAGAAAGGCTATAAAACATCACGCTGCGACCAATAGAAGCGAAGAATCAGCGGAAAATGTGGAAAAAACGGGGAAAATTATTAATCTTTGAGGGCTTCCGTTGTTTGTTTGAACGCGCTGATCTCAGGAACTACTAGATTGAATTGAAAAATTATTTTTGTGTTGGATAGTCCATTTGCCGAGGAAGGCTTTAAGCTATATAACATTACGCTGCGACCAATAGTAGCGAAGCATCAGTGAAAAATGTTTGCAAAAACGGGGAAAATTATTCATATTGGACAAATTTTTATGAATTTTTTTGTGTGTTCAAGTGGATTCGAGAATGGTTTAGATTTTCAATTAGACCCGGTAGGTGGGGCTGCTGCCAGTACGTCAACAAATTTAATTTTAAGGCGGTACGAAGTTCGCCGGGACAGCTAGTACTAAATAATATTTCTGATTTGCATTATCGTTCTGATTGAAATTGTGTAGGATTTATTCGACTACATTTTTTATACAGTGAATAGGTGAATTAGTGTTAACTGTTCAATGATCTCAATTGCGTTTCTTGACTATCATATTATTATTCTATTTAGAAAAATAATTGACTCGCTCCGCGCTCGTGAAGAAGATATTTTTAATTTCAAGTGATTTGATTACTTATTAATATTATTCCAAAAATATGTTCGATCGGGAAACTGAAAAATACGAAATAAAAAAAATCGTTAAAAAAACTATAACCCGACTACGTAATAACCTAACCAAGAGCATGTCAGGACATGTCTAAGGAGGGCTCCGTAACTATCACCGCGTAATAGGTTTTTCTTAAATTACTTCAAAAGTTATTGTCCGATTTCGTTCAAAATAATTTTCCTATAGAGTTTTAGTATGAGATATCAGCATGGAAACTTACAAGTTTCTATCTCCTATAGTTTAGAAATGCCAACTTCTAAGCCACTTTGGAGGCCGATTACTCGAAAATGGTCGACTTTGTACAAAAGGCATGTATGAAACCTTCCCATTATTTTAAAAGACTGGGAATATAGTGGCAAGCCCCAAAGGGAGATCTCCGACCGAGCGAGGTGCTATGCTCGGTCAGGCCGAAGCCCACTAGTAGTAATTTCAGGTGTTGTATATATACTGCCGATCTTGAAAACTTCGATAGCGCGATTCAGGATTGTGGCGCTAATTGATCCGCCACATTACTCCCCCCGAAGACCGGAGGTCGAAACTTGAGTCTTCTTGCTTGTTGGTGCCAGAGAGTCACAGTGAGTCGGAACTGTGCTGCTGCTGCACGGGCTCCAGTGAGTCGGAGTGCTGCCGTGCGGGCCGATGCTACGTGCTGACCAGGAGAGATGTGCTCTGCTTGCTGACCGGTCGTTGTAGTGAGTGTGCCCGTTGAGCCGATGAGGGTTCGACCAGGCCGCGGTGCTTTGAGGCTGGTGGTCGAGGTACCCGATGAAGCTGAAGCTAGCTGGCGTGGTGCGGAGGGATGGGGGGTGATGATGATGATGCCCAGAAGGAGGCGTGTTCTGTCGAGGGTCACCAATGTGGGTATATGGTGGCAAGCCCCAAAGGGAGATCTCCGACCGATCGAGTTGCTATGCTCGGTCAGGCCGAAGCCCACTTGTATGAATTACAGGTGTTGTATATATACTGCCGATCTTAGAAAACTTCGATAGCGCGATTCAGGATTGTGGCACTAATTGATCCGCCACAAGACGTATTCAACGATACCTCACACGATGGGGTAGAATGAAAAAATATTTTTCATCCCCACTTCACATGTATCGAGAGCCACCCCTAAAATGTAAAATTATTATTATTTTATGATTCCAAAATTGAGATCTATACACAGTCATTAACTGGACCAAATTTCATCAATTTATATTCATAATTACAGATGCTAGAAGCGCGGACAGACAAACAGACGGACAGACAGACAGACTGACGGACGGACGGACAGACCGAAACTATAAGGGTTCCTTGAGTATTACGGAACCCTAAAAAGGGGTCTAAAAAAGGCCGAAACAAGAAGATAATTCAGACTGAAATCCAGAAATCCATAGGTTGTACAAAACCATTTTTGTACCCGTAAAATAGCAAATTTGTCATGGGATACTCATCCCAACTACCTGTCCGGTAGTTGTGGAATGGTATACGGGTATGCGACCCCGGCTTCCCTAGCTATTACTGTCCTATTCCTTGCTCTCCTGGACGGTAATATCCTACATTACCTATATCCTATTCTAACTTACCAATATTCCTTTATACACCACCTATCCTTCCCTTTCCCTATCCCTACCCTCTCCGCCAATCCAACGTCGGCCGCGCGGATGGATGCATGGCTAGGGGCAAGCTCTAGTCGTTAGCGTGCCACACTGCCCTGGGACCGGGCGCACCCAGAATTAGGCCAGCCTTACCCTGGCATGCGGGGTTCTGCTGGGGTGGACAAACCTTTCCCTTGCTACTCGTGGGAACGCAATGGATAGTCACTTAAATAATTTGATTAACCAAAATGGCGGCGATGTGGTTCGCCACCCATCACGTCTCGTTTCTCGCGGGGGTGAAAAGCGGCCCATGGAGAGCCGCTTCGCTATGTTGAATGTAAGAGGAGGAATGGATGGTAAGGTAGATGAGGTATGTTAGATGATGGATGAACGATGCATAGATATATGCGTGATCGAAACCAAGAGGAAAGGATGTGATACCACGGTTCATGGTTCCTACACGGCATACTGGTCGGGAGTCCCCCAAACCAGCCGAGGCTGTCAGGGAGTTGGTGTGATTCTTTCCTCTCGAATAGTTGAATGTGTGATAGAGCATGAATGTGTAAGCTCAAGACTCCTCGGGATAAGGTTAAAAGTCGGACTCACTCGCTTGTTTATCCTTGGGGTCTATGCACCGACGAATCTTCGCGGAGGTGGGTCATTAAAAGCCCAACAAGAGAGAAAGGAATTTTGGGATAGCATGAGAGAGGTCTTGAATAAATGCGGAGAAAATGAACGGATCGTGATGTTAGGGGATTTTAATGGGTGGGTTGGAGTAAAGCGTGATGGGTATGAGTTTGAAGGAGTTCTGGGGACGTTTGGGGACGAGAGAGTGAATGACAACGGAAGAAGCCTGCTTGAAGTATGCTTGTAATGGTATCTTTGCGTGGCCAACACAATGTTTGACCACAAAAAGATCCATTTGTATACAAGAGATGAGGGTGAGTCTAAAAGTATGATTGATTTTGCAATTGTGGATGAAAGACTGAGGAAGAAAGTGCTAGACACTCGGGCATACCGCGGTGTAGGCCTCGACACAGACCACTTCCTGGTCATAGCCCGAATGCGTGGCCTCTTTAAACGGTGGCGACACCGAAAGGGCCGAGCCTACGAGTGTTCTGGACAGAGTAAAAGTGGAAAATCTCCAAGAAAAAGAAAAGAAAGACGAGAATGTAGAGAAACTAAAAGAATGTTTTAAAGGCATAGAAGAGATAAGTGTGATTGAAGATTTGTGGGAGACATTTAAGAAAGGGGTCGTGAATGTTGCTATTGAGGTATGCGGGGTAGCAAAAAGAAGGAAAGGAAGAAAGAACTATAATGTGTGGATGGATATAAATGTACAAAGGGCTGTACAAGAAAAGAAGAAAGCGTGGTTGGATTGGTTAGCAACAAAAGCTAACCAAAAAGTTCAAAAGGCAACGGATGATGAGATAAAGGAAGCAACAACGAAGTATAAAAGATTGAAATCAGCAGCGAAAGAAGTTGTGTCTATAAAGAAAGAAGAACTAAAGGATGATTTTGATAGGAGACTCACTGAAGATTTCCAGTCAAACATCAAGTTTTTTTGGAAATCCATCAAAACAGCAACAGAGGAAAAACTTCTACCTCGGAGCTGAGTACAATCAGGAGTCAAGATGGGAGTATTATTAAAGGCGAAGAATGTGTGTTAAAGAGATGGAAAGAGTATTTTGAAAGTTTGTTTGAAAGAGAGGAAGTGCAGGTACAACATCCGGCATCTTCCATGGAAACTAATTTAAATGTTGATGAAAGTGAGATAAGCATGGATGAAATAGTGAAAGCGTTGAAAAGTATGAGATTAGGTAAGGCTGCAGGATATGACAGAATTACCGCCGAGATGCTGAGGGCTGGACAGGGCATAGTGGCTAGCCAGCTGTACCGCCATTTCAATTTGTGCTGGCGAAATGGGCAAGTACCGGGAGACTGGTGCAAAGCCGTAATCGTGCCATTATTTAAGGGAAAAGGGTCACGGCAGGACTGCATAAATTACCGCGGTGTAAGTCTTCTCAGCGTCGTCAGGAAATTGTATTCAAAAGTATTGATTGAAAGGGTTGTGAATGAAACAGACGAAAAAGTATGGGATGCAAAAGCGGGATTTAGAAAGGGAATGGGATATACGGATCAGGTCTTTTCATTGCGATGCATAGCCGAAAAGTATTTGGCTAAAAACAAGAAGGTCTATTGCACGTTCGTGGATCTTGAAAAGGCCTATGATAGAGTGGTGAGGAATGAATTTGAAGATTGATTGTTTGAAGAGTGATTGATTGAAGATGAATGTAAAGAAGACGAAAGTGATGGTGTTTGAAAGAGATGAGGCAGTGACAGACTGCAATATCGTGATTGGAGATGAACAAATTGAACAGGTGATTGAGTTTGTGTATCTAGGATCAAAGTTTACAAGAGATGGAAAGTGTGAGAGTGATATTTAAAGAAGAGTGAATGCAGGAAAGAGGGAGCTTTGCACTCCTTTATGAGCAGTCGGAAGGTGTCTAACAAGGCTCGTTTGGCTGTGCATGAGGGGGTGTTGGTTCCGACACTCATGTGCGGAAGTGAAAGTTGGGTATGGCAGAAGAAACATGAAAGCAGAATAAATGCAGTTGAAATGAGAGCGTTAAGAAGTATGATAGGAGTTAAACTGAGTGACAGGATAAGAAATAGTGAGATAAGGAAACTTTGTCGTCTGAAAGATGTAGTGACAAAAATTGAGATAGGTATGCTGAGATGGTTTGGCCATGTTGAGAGAATGAATGAAAAACGATTGACGAAAAAAGTGTATAAGGTGAGTGTGAATGGAAGTGTTGGAAGGGGTAGACCTAGGCGGACGTTTCGAGACCAAATCAGGGATGTCTTGAAAAAAGGCCAGGTCAAGACTCTAAACCGAAGAGCATGTATGAAGGGAATAATGAAATTGGACGAAACGAAACAAGTAAGGATCGTAGCAAGTGGAAAGATGTGGTCTCTGCCTACTCCTACGGGAAAGAGGCGTGATTATATGTATGTATGTATTTAAAATAGCAAAGTAGGTGCGACCACGGCTCTACCAATGTAGTACTTTATAAGGTTCTGAACAGTCAAATCGCAACCGTCTGTATATCTATCTTCGGGTATTCGTGTGTATGACGAATATACGCATTATCTAGAAACATCTCTATGCCTTAGGCTCGGGTCACACCGAGACGGGACGCATCTCTGTGTGAACTGCAGACGCTTAGATGCCTTCAGTAGTTGCGACCACGGCTCTAGCTTAACCATTTTTGTACCTATGCATTTCTGGATTTCTGTCCGAATTATTTTCTTGTTTCGGCCTTTTCAGACCCCCTTTTTTAAGTAGTCGGGTTATATAGTTATTTTAAATCTTTAGTTATACCTATATAGTTTTTTTTTAATCTTTTTTTGTAATCTTCTCTTTATATTCCTGACTTTCTCGTCACTCAGCGACAATATTTTTTCGAATTCCGTAGATTAATTTCCAATGTGCTCGATAGTCGTGTGAGGCACGAAATCTATGAATTTTATTCACCGCACCGCATTTAGCCTATTTTACAGTATCGGTCACCTCAGATCAGTAACTAGTTCCACATCACTACATATAGTACAAATTTATGGTATAATTGACTCTGCTGCATTGCCTCCCATTACGGGAGGCAATGGGGCAGAGTCAACGTCTGATAGAAAGAGATCATCATCGCCCATGGGCAACCATAAAACAAAGGGAAGATATTTATTAAGTGTTCTGTCTAATATTTAACAGCATAATAAGTATAGTAATACATATTACGATAGTAAAGTATAGAGATTGGCATTGAAAACATATAGCTGTTGCTACCTTATTTCGTCTATGGCCTAGATTCCGAATCAATGTGAGCAGAACGATAAACTTGTCTCGTCGGAGACCTGACCTTGCCCAAGGTCTGCGAGGTCGGCGCTCGAGACAGAGGGCGCGCTCCCTCGGCCCTAGAGGGTGACAACAGGGGAATGTTCATATAATAACCTCGAAATGTCCTCAAAAACAAGTTTGTGTATCTGCGAAGGCGGCCATCTTGCAATTCAGAAATGTCAATTCGTGCGTTCGTCTTATTTGAAAATTATAAATTAGTAAATTAGGGTTAATGCATAATAAGGTTATATGTATGTTTACATCGTTACGTTTTGTATTAAAAATGCTATTCAAATAAAAACAGTATTCTAAAAATCGTAAAACTATTTCAGGAACCTGAAAAATATTACAAAAATATTAATTTACTCTACAAGACAGATTAAGTAATTACTTAAAAAATTATTATTATTATTCACATGAGTATGTACATGTAAACAAAAGTTACAATAGTAGGTTAGACTAAAATATAATTTACTGTATTTACGTCCAATTAATTTTGGTTATGAAGATCTTCTGTCTCCTTGTGGTCCTTGTCCACGACGACGAGAGGTATTGTGGTATATTTAATCACTCAATCCAATTTAATATAAATGTAAACCAATCGAATAAATTCGACCAAATTAACATGCCAGGTAAATAAGTGACGTTTAAGTTGATAGCATTATATTGTGTTCTATCGTTATATTTCTTTTGCTTTGGATTAAATTGGGTTCCAAATGACTATACATATAAAAACTTTCCGTGTATAAGGAGGTCTAAGGGTCAATTCATACCAAAACGAAACGACATGGCGCTGCATTTTTAATCGACTTCCAAAAAAGGAGGCGGTTATACAGATGTATTTTTTTGTATGTTCAACGATAACTCTGCCGTCTGTTGACCGATTTTCCAAATTCTTTTTTTGGTCTAAAGGGTATAATCTGAAGTTGGTCCCGTTGTCTCAAAGTTTTGACCTGATGATGGGATTTTGGTGTCAAAATGACCTTTGGTGTCAAAAAGACCAATTAGGGATTATACCCTTTACAGCAGAAAAAAATATTTGAAGATCGGTCCACAGGCGGTGGAGTAATTGTTTAACATACAAAAAAATAAAAAAATATAAACAGCCGTATGTTTAACCGCCTCCGTTTTTGAAAGTCGGTTAATAAATAAAATAAATTTTAAGTGGAGTGGAATAACCAAAACGCATTAGTGAAAACCGCATTCAAATCGGTTAAGCTGTTGACTTCGTACGCGCGAAAATAAATATGGCGGAAACCGTACATTTCATGAAAATCCGTTCAGTAGATTCTGAGATTAGCGCGTACAAACGTACAGACAAACAGATAAACATACAAACAGACAAAAATTCTGCCCATTAATTTTATTTTAAAAACATGGAATTATTTTTCCAAAAGTAGTCATTCGTTTATTGATTAGTGTTACATTTTCATCGCATTTCAAGCTTTTTCGTCATCATGGATACGTTAAAAATTCGAATCATTATGGAATATGAGTACCGTCGTGGCAGCAACGCGGCACAAGCGGCACGCAACATCAACGATATTTAGGAAGCTAACACTACAAACCAACGCACCACCTGTTATTGGTTTACTCGCTTCCCTTCTGGAAATTTCAACCTGAAAAATTAACCTCGCGGTCGTCCAAAGACTCTGGTCGACAATGACGAATTAAAGGCGATTGTGGAAGCTGATGATACACAATCTACGGCTGAATTAGCAGCAGCTTTCGACGTTAGCGTCAAAACAATATTGGTCCATGTGCGTCAAATTGGCAAGGTAAAAAAGCTTGACAAATGGGTGCCCCACGAACTCAATGATCGCCAGCGTGAAGTACGCGTCGAGACGTGCCTTGCACTGCTCAACAGACACATAAATGAAGGAATTTTCAACCGAATTGTTACCAGCGATGAAAAATGGATTCTGTTTGATCTGCAAGTTGGTTGGATCCTGGTTCAGCACCTAAACAATGCTCTAAACGAAAACTTACCCCTAGAAAAGTGATGGTCACTGTTTGGTGGTCTAGCGCCGCTGTGAATCATCACAGCTCCTTACCAAACGGGGTGAGCATTACTGTAGATGTGTACTGTGAAGAACTGAACACAATGATGGAGAAGCTGGCACATCTCCAACCAGCATTGGTCAATTGCTCGTCTCCGCTGGTCCTGCACGACAACGCGCGACCTCATACTGCACAGCAGACGGTCTCCAAGTTGCAAGAACTGGGGTTGGAAGCTCTCCATCATCCGCCCTACTCACCAGACCTTGCACCTACAGACTACTACTTTTCCAGAATTTGGATAACTTCTTGGCGGGAAAAAAAATTCAATACCCGAGAGGCAGTACAAAATGCCTTTAAAGAATTCGTTGCCTCCCGTCCAGCTGATTTCTTTAAGGACATCAATAAACTGCCACTGCGTTGGCAAAAATGCATTGATTGCATGGGTGATTGCAATCGAGTCTTCGATTAATACAAATAAAAAATACATGAAAAAAAATCGTTTAAATTTTTTCATACAAAACGGCAATTTCATAGGTAAAGGCCTAATATATAGCTTATACTTACATCAGAATAACTCATAGGCTATAAATTATAAAGATACTAGCTTTTGTCCGCGGCTCCGCCCGCGTAAATACAGTATCCCAAGGGAACATTGTACTTTATCGGGATATAAAGTAGTCTATGTGTTAATCCAGATACTAGATACCTAATCGCGATAGCTTACTATACCCATTCTAAGTTTAAAAAAATGGTCATATAATATTATGTGGTATTATCGGAAATAAATAAAATACGTTAGTCATTAAGCATTTCATACACATTACAGCAGTCCTTACACCATACAGTTCAAATTAATATCTTAGGATTATAGTATTAGAAAAAATACTAGTGTTGATGAGAAAAGGCATTACTGTTAGATTGCAATGGCCTCCATCGCACATCGGTCTGAGGGGTAACGAGGAGGCCGACAAGCTAGCGAAGGAAGGATCTGTAGACGGTATTAGAATTTCGTACAAAGCTACATTTATTGACTGTATAAATTTATTTAAAGATAGGTGCAGAATAGAATGGAAGGAATACTTCGATAGGACTTCTAAAGAGAAAGGAATATGGTATAAGACACTGCAAGCCGAGCCTCCTCGAATACCCTGGTGTGCGAATACAAATTTAAATAGACAAAACTGTGTACTGTTGTATCGACTACGTTCCGGACACATTCCGCTAAACAGATTTAAGTTCATGATGAGACTGAGAGACTCGCCGAACTGCTCGGCGTGCGGAGTGGCGGAGGACGCGCACCATTTGCTGGCGGAGTGTGTCCGGCACGAGCCGCGTCGCCGCCGGCTGCTGCTGGAGCTAAATCTCAACAGAACTGACTTAGGAATGTTTCACCACATATTATCACAAACTAGATCAAACGAGCTTAAACTTTTGTTGAGTTTTGTATCCATCGGCATTACAATTAATAATAGTGATTAATAATAGTTAGATACGTGTATTTAGAATTTAAGTTAAGTTCATTTTGGATAAGTTATGATGGGGTTGTCATATACTTAGTGTAAAAACCTCTTAATAAATAAAGATATAAAAAAAAAAATCTTAGGAGTTATCGTAAAATTAACAAGTACGTGGCAAAAAATAAATTCTACTTTACTTTCAACTTTTCTACTTTTTTAATACTTTCAAGTATGCGCGAGAGAATTTATTTTTCTAAGCTAACATAATATGAATGACTTCTAAGTTCTAAGTTAACAAAAAAAAGAATACAGCCGATGTTGCCACAAGAAAAGCATATTTCGACACTCTCAAGGGAATCAAAATTGACCTAGTAGGTACTACAAAATTTGGCAACTAACATCGTTGTATACAAAATGGGCCTATTGCGAGTCGGACTCACATACGTAGGGTTCCGTACCATTATATTAATATTTTACATGTTAACTTATTATTTAAGTACTCCTTTTTGTACGAAGTTTTCCGGATAAGCGCATTTTAATATTGTGCCAAATCAGTTAATTATGTTTTCTCTTTCTACTTTTGGTCGTCATTTGTCCGCCTGTTAGGTTGTAATGGCGGTTTGAGATTTATCCTGGACTTGTTTAGCCAGTAATTGTGCCCAGATCTCTGTTTTTTTTTTAACCAACTCGAGGTTGTAGACCAGGATTACCTATTAGAAAAAGCTAGTTATATTATATAATATTATGGTGGTCAAGCAGTTTTTTTTTAATTTAAAATAAAAATTTGGCTATGATAAAATAGTAAGTACTAAGTATAGGCAGTAGAATAGTAAAGGTTTCATTACGCATTTGGCGAATCGTATATGTAGAGGTGTTGGCACAGTAATTGTAAATTAGCACACCTACGAGGTAATTGAACATTTTGAAGAGTACCTCTTCATTCTACTGTAAAAAGTTGGACCAAATCAAAATGTGATGGTAAGTTTCAAATTTAGGTTCAGAATATTTCTTAAACTTAATAATTCTATCGCTAATTATATCCAAAGCCCCTTAAGAACAATTAAATCTTACGGGACAATACCGGAGTTAAGTTTTGTTTATGAAAAGGTTACTCCGTTGACGTCAGTGGAGGAGCATTTGCATTGTGTCCGTGACGCAAACGCACGATGTTGTTGATTCTACCAAGTTTACTCTATACGATCAAATTAACAATACACCGATTATATTCATTTACGATACCGGCTTTGGAGTAAAGTTGCATTTTAAGAGCTATATTAAGACGTTATTGTCGTAAACTTGTGTTTATTAATAAGTTGATAATTACTTTCAAATTGCCTTCATCCAAGTTTGATTTTAAGCAGAGCGTGCACTGGCAAGAAAATTGTCTCCTTCCTCCACCATTTGCACTCCGATTATCGACTTTAGCGCTCGGGAAATAGAGTCAACCTTTCTGCAAAACATGACCGTATCAGAAAACAATAATGTTTTGCGGAAAAGTTAACTCTATTTTGCATGCGCTAAAGTACATAATCGGAATAAAAATGGTGGGTGACAGACACAATTTTTTTGCCAGTGCGCGCATGCACTTAGAATATTCTGGTATAAGAGACCCCACAAAAGAGATTCTTAGTGGACAGTGCCTATTGTACCAACTCTCTCTACTTCGACTGCTTAAAAACCACATATATGATTTTGGCTGTGGAGAATTACGAGTCAGGCGCTTGGCTGCAGGCACTACCATCAGCCAATACTGGATCATTGCTGGGCCGCAATACATTTCGGCTAGCCACTGCCCTGCGTCTTGGTGCCCCCCATGTCGTCCCTCATCAGTATTTGCGGCGCGAACGTAGACAGCCACGGTCACCACGGGCTGTGCTGTTCACGAAGCGCTGGACGCATTTCCCGGCATCACAGCCTGAATGACCTCATTCGTCGGGGTCTTGTCACCGATGGTGTGTCAGCTATACTGGAGCCCTCCGGTCTGGCGCGCGACGATGGCAAGAGACCTGATGGAATGACCCTGGTTCCTTGGAGTGTGGGACGGGCTCTTGTATGGGGCGCTACTTGTGTCGATGCTCTTGCTCTTAAAGAACCTTAGCGGAGACCTCATATTTGAGTCGTTTGGGTGGAAACACTAGGCGCACATAAGCTTTTTTAAAGAAATATCAAAAAAGCTTACTGAAGCCAGGACCCCAGAACAAGGAACTACCTGACACAACGGATAGCCATTGTTATCCAACGAGGCAATGCTGATAGCAGTTTGCTATCCTGGGGAAGTTTTTCTATTTATATATATTTTTAGAGAACTCGTATTTGTAGATAAGTCTTCTTTTTTATTAGTATTAATTTTTAGTTTATTATGTGATGCATATAATTAACTACATCTTTTTCTATATATCTTCTATCTTCACATTTTGATTCTTTATTAAATTATTATTATTGCTCATTAACTAATCTATAATAGAGTGAGCGCGTAGGTCGTATAATTGGAGCATTTAAATATTAGTTAGAGACCTAAGTAATATTAGTTAAGTGAACCTGTCCACTCCATAATTTACAGCATTTCGATAAACCTTCTCGAAAGGCTGTAAATTATTAATTTCATCATATTTTCAGTTTACGCTGATGCTAGTTGGTACCAAAGTTACTAAGTTTAAATTCCGACTTCAAAATTAAGAATATAGAGTAGAGAAATATATAAAATTTTAGCCGAATTTAAATTGGGAAATATTTAGAAAATAAGATTTATATCTTATTTTCTAAATATTTTGATACTTTTTTGTGTATTTTTACTTTGAAAGTCGGTTTAACTTTTTCAAATTTTAAAACTAATTATAAGAAGGTTATAGGAGAACCGCAATCAAAGTTTAAAATCTTTCTGTAACTGTTATACACATGCCGCAGCTCCAACGGCACCGGCGGACCTTGTATGGTGATTGCCGCCCGCAGTAGCTGCGGCGTTTCAAAGCCGGCGATGCGGCACAAAATCCATGCTTTACAAATCCTAGTACAGCGGCCGCGCTGCGGGAGCTGCGTCGCGTGTGTATAAACAAATTTTTATAAAAATTTTAGGGTACCGTACCTCAAAAGGAAAAAACGGAACCCTTATAAGATCACTTCGCCCGTCCGTCCGTGATCCGTCCGCCTGTCCATCCGCCTTTTGTCTGTCGAGATCCTTTAACTAACGCGTGGACGTCTCGAGTTGAAATTAAAACTGTATACTCAGGTCTACGGTCTCTTGAAGCTGTGAAAAATAAGACTTCTAAGTTAACATAAAAAAAGATACGGCCGATGTTGCTACAAGAAAAGCATATTTCGACATTCTCAAGGTAATCAAAATTGACCTAGTAGGTACTACAAAATTTGGCAAGTAACATCGTTGTATACAATATGGGCCTATTGCGAGTCGGACTCAAGGACGTAGGGTTCCGTACCATTATATTAATATTTTACATGTTAACTTATTATTTAGTTGTTTTTGTACGAAGTTTTCCGGATAAGCGCATTTTAATATTGTGCCAAATCACTTAAATTATGTTTTCTCTTTCTACTTTTGGTCGTCATTTGTCCGCCTGTTAGGTTGTAATGGCGGTTTGAGATTTAATCCTGGATTTGTTTGGCCTGTCATCTTCTCCAGTGACTGTGCCCAGATCTCGGTTTTTTTAAACCAACTCGAGGTTGTAGACCAGGATTACCTCTATGTCTGATTTTGTTGTTCCCTTAATCAGTTTCCTTAGCGCAATATCACTGTCTTCTGTGAAATAGGTGCGTTCTTGAGTGTGAGTTGTGACACGTACCTATACGATTTCTATGTAATATTATTGACTTGGTTTAGGTAGACTGCACTCGCTTCCCCTAAGTCCTAAAGGTTTGCAGTACCTATTTGTTATGGGTCCATTATTTGATAAGCCTCAGCCAGTTTTATTTGAGCCCCCCTCAGTCATTATGTTTACAAACGTCTGCACTAGGCATTAGGCATCGCCAATCAATGCAACCCTTTCGTTAAAAAACTACACTTAAGCATTGGATATTCCCAAAGTTGATATAAAATTGATGTGGGAATTAATTAAACGTTAAGCTTATTTCATTTCTAGTTTCTACAGTCAAGGGCGTCAGACGGCGAAGATACTAAATATTTTATCATAAGATGCCTGATTATATTTCATAGTATACAGTACGTTGTATGAAAATAAATAGTGTCTTAGCCCTCTGTGATAGTTCGTAGAAATTGTATGACGCAAGCGATATTTTATCTGAACATAAAATAATATTATAGTATCTTCGCCGTCTCACGAAAGAGAGAAAAAAAATCTTAAAAATCTTACACTGTATTTAAGATGTATGTTCCTCATGATCCAAAGAGAGGAAAACTGGCCAAGTGCGAGTCGGACTCGCGCACGAAGGGTCTGTGCAAAACGGCATAAAACCGTTGTTGTATAAATATTTATTTATTCTGTTTATTTTAGTATTTGTTGGTATAGCAGCAACATAAATACATCATCTGTGAAACAGTCGAACTATCACGGTGCATGAGATACAGCCTGGTGATAGACAGACGGACGGACAGCAGAGTCTTAGTAATAGGGTTCCGTTTCTAACCGACTTCCAATAAAGGAGGCGGTTATTTATAGGTCCGGCTGTAAATATATTTTTCTTTTTGTACGTAAGTATGTTCAACGTAAACTCCTCCGTCTGTGTGCCGCTTTTCAAAATTTTTTTTTTTGTTGTAAACGGTATAATCTCAAATTGGTACTTTTGACACCACAGTGGTGGTGATTTTGACTTTTTCTGAAGTAGTCCAAGCATATTATGCTACCAAAAAAATAAGAATATGCACCAAGGTTTAATAACCCTGGATCCAAAAGAACTGAACAGAATTTCTGACTCTTAAAGATACATGTTTGGGGGTTTCAAGCACTATCACTATGTCAATTACAGTAATCACCATCATCATCACCACCATTATCACACCATGTTCCATTTTAAATATTAAAACTATTCTTTCGCATTCACAGTAAGTTACAGATTATTATTATCGACCCTGATACAAACATTACATTTTTTAATATATATCATTTAATGAAAATAATGTACATACTTTCAAACTTGTCACAGAAAATTATTTTCTTTAAAAATTTACATTACCTACTTTCCTACAAAAAATAATAAGAGACATCTACGATACAAAAAAATAATTAAAAAAGGTTGAAAGAAGAAATTACCTACTGTTGTAATAAATGAAGTCCTACACAGAGTTACATTCTTATCTTTATTACACTCTTTAGCCATTAAATTAAAAACTGATAAAGTAGGTAGTAAGTACTTATTAAAAGTTTTGTTGAACCCGAACGCAAATCGCCAAAATTTCATAAAACGAGGTACATAAAGCCTCTCTTTATTAAATTTAGAGGAAAAATAAAAAAAATACGCGGATTGCCGTTGGCTACTTATCTATATATTTTATATATTTTATAATTAATAAAAGTATTAGGTATTTTCTGTTTCGTGTTAATATTGAATTGAGTAAGTATACCTACTGGGTAGTTTATTTATCTAAGGGCCTTTCCACAATTTACTGACAAGTGGCAGATAGCTTACTTGCATGTTTTGTCTCTGTCGCTCGATATAAAGTAAGCAGCGACAAACTTTCGAATAAGCTATCCGACACTTATTAGAAGATTGCTTAACAGGCCCTTGTTATCTTACTATATACGCCAGCAACTTATTTTATAAGTATTCTGTAGGCAGGAGCTTCTATTTATAATAAATACTACTTTTGTCAAAAAAAAGTTGTCGATGGAATTGTAAGCGGATGCGAGCCATTTCTCTCAAAATTTAACCGCTCGTTGTGTTTGCCACTAGTCATTAGCTGCTAGAAATAATAAACTTGTTTATTATAATTAATTAGAATTACAATATAACGAGATAGTATAATAATTATTATACTATCCCGTTATATTGTAATTCTGGCAAAGTTTGATACAACTGCCGTTCTCATATCACCTGTCTTCATTGTTGAAATATTTTGTTTTGTGTTTCGTTTTGCTATGTGTTTCGGCTTCGGCCCGACCGAGCAGCATAGCACACCGAAATAGCACTTCGCTCGGTCGGAAATCTCCCTTTGAGGCACGACCATATTCCCACAAAGTAATTCAAGTTTTGACTTTTAATAAAAAAAAGTTTGTAATTAATTACATTATTGACTAGCTAGTAGCTGTCCCCACAAAAGTTGTTCTGTCTTAATTATGAACTGCCACTGGAATAAATAAGCTACTACATCTACACCTACATTCTACACATAATATATTTTTTTATTTTTTCAACATTTATTTTTATTTTTATATGATGTGGCACTAAAAATATATATTATATGGCAAAAACACGTTTGTCGGGTCAGCAAGGCCAATTCTTTTATATAAACCAAACAGTTAACTGAACGCACCTAATACCTATAAATATTTGACAATCGAATGATAATTTTATAAAGGCCTCCACAGACGAGAGGCCGATCGTTTCAGTTAGAACTGACGTCAGTTCGGCCTGAATGGATTCGAGCACATACACGGAGAAAATCGCATCCGACCGAACTGACGTCAGTTCGGCTCTTAGATTACGTAACGTCTAACGATAACGTCTAGATAGTCTTCAAACAAACGCATCGTACAAAGTGAAGCAAGCAACAGATAGATGTAGGCGTAAGCATTGCATACCGACACGCACACAAACAAAACTTTAAAGTTATGGAGTCTGTGCTCTTAAAATTGGAATTATTGTATTTGTTTTTCTTAATATCGTGAGATGTAAAAATATAACTTATATATCATTTTAAACCATCTAAACACAATTTGTGAACTTTATTTACATTAATCTGATATTAAGGAATATATTAAGGATTATCTTAATACGGGCAATACTTTAAATTTATAATTAATTAAACAGAAAATATTATAAAACTTTGTCTTGCAACAAAGTTTGTGTTGCAACTATTAGTTAGCCATGAAATTTTTTAAATAAATTTATTTTTACTAGTACTAGTAACACTTTAACAATTCACAATAGGGCAGCAAGATGGCGACATAATATGATTTTATTATAAAATGTTTTAAATATTTTGACACCTAATAACGACACAAACCGTCATAATGTTTTTAATAATAAAAATTAATAGTAGGAGATGTATGCACTAGCGCTTGACCTTGACAACTGACGGGTTGTTCGACCAAACTGAGCCGATATGACTCAAAATGATTTACTTCACTTTTCACGCGCGTACCCGGTTTCTAGGCGTTTTAATCTAAGGTTCGGCCTGAACGGATTGGAGCACATACACGGAAAATTGCCGCAAGCTTCGGTCGTATTTTTAGGTTTCCGTAATACTTAAGGAACCCTTATAATTTCACTCTGCCCGTCCGTCTGTCTGTCCGCCGCTCTCCTAGCTTCTGTAATAACTTTATGACAATAACTTTTGTAGTAATTCAAAGAAAACCTATTGTGCGTTGATAGTTACGGAACCCTCCTTAGACATGTCGTGACATGCTTTTGGTCAGTTTAGGCTATTATTTTATTTACTAATTGTATTTTGCTGCAATTGTAATCACGCTATCGACGAAACCGAATTATTGTGTCATACATTTTTCCAGTAATATGGTATAGAAATCATTTCTCTTTGTTTTATAGTTATAATATTAACCATAGTGGCTTTAAAGTTTTAAATACTTCAATGAACTTTAATAAATTTCTTTAGACCACCTTCCATTTTTAGTGTTCCCAATAGGTACTATATAATAATAGTTCCCAAAGCGTAAAAACGGGACCCTATTACTGAGACTTTGCTATTCGTCTGTCTGTCGCCAGGCTTTACTTCTTATACCATGATAGCTCGACAGTTTGAATTTTCACAAATGTATGATGTAGGTATTTGTATTGCCGTTTTATCAACAAATATTAAAAACAAAATTAAATAAAAATTTGAGGCTCACATACAACAAACGTGATTTTTCCATTTTGTACGGAACTCATCTTGCCGACTCGCACTTGACCGGTTTTATTAAAATAAAACCGGTCAAGTGCGAGTCGGCAAGATGAGTTCCGAGAAATTCGAGTGTAAACACTCGAATTTTATTACCGTTCTGTCCAATTTTTATTGCCGTTCAGTCCATCCGTACAGGTCAGATTTAATGTTGCCAACTTAGTTGTTTTACAAAGTTTTACTACTAACTTTAGCATTTTATTCCTCTTTAGTAGGAATTTAGTTGTTAGTAGTGGTTTTGTAGAAAATAGCTAGAGAGTAATCATAATAATCATGCAAAGTGGCCTGCTTCTATGTGCTATTATGACACCTTATCATAATAGCAGATAGTTTCACGCTTCCGTAAGTCGCTTAAAACTACCGATTTAATTTCTATTTACATAATATTTCCTACTATATTTTTTTAATTTAACGGTTAAATATTAAAACTGAAAATGTATGTATGTTTGTAAACACAGGAGGAATCCCTAAAAAACTTTTAGGGATTCCTAAGTTTAGTAGGTTATTACCTACCTTTTTTATAGTTATCGGTACTCTTTTAGTAGTTTTTAGTAGAAAACGACGCGAGTTTAGTAGTTTCGCAAAAACAGAGTTGGCAACACTGGAACAAATCGCTTCAGTCCATACGGCCGATTGATGCGATCTCGAAATTGGACACAGACGATACGATTTTGCATCCGTTTAGGCCGAACTGAAGGAAAACCGGACCGTGTATGGGGCCACTAAGTATAGGAAAATTCAATCGTCATTTTTAGTATTATTCCCGCAATTTTCTCAATACTTCTCACCATTTAAACCTTCCCTGAATTCCTACAATTTCACATTTCAAGATCAAAATTAGCCAAATCGGTCCAGCTGTTCTCGAGTTTTAGCGAGACATTGGAATCGAAACCCATTTTTATATACTTATAAGAAAGAAAAAGGTTAAATAATTTAATCAAGACAGTTTTCACTCTTGAAGAGTTGTCATCTTATGATAATATTTTTCATTAAATCATTACCAAACCAAATTTACTAAGAACATTATTTGAAGAAATTACTGAGTAGCGAGTAACCTGCTCTAAAATAAAGTAGATGGGTAAATAAAAATATTTCAAATTCTATATTTTAATAACCAAAAAGGTTTGTGCAAAAAATTCTAGAGTTAGTATTTTCCAGAGCCAAGGCTACGTAGCCACGTGGAATTGTGAAAACGAACAAAGTAATTACCTACTGTTAGTTTCAAAACTCATAATAATGTAGGTATATTGCTGAGATTCGGGATGCTGCTTTCCAAATGGAAGCCAAACATTTTTTCGGTAATTACAAAATTGAGAATTTAGAAACAGCAGGTCTAAAATGGCTACATTAAGTGAATCATACTGTATATTGTAGAATGAAGTATTTGCTTAAAATTTATGAATTTCTAATATGATTCTAAGAATGATAAGATTATTAGACAATGCTTTAAATTATATAAAAAAAGTCATGCATGAAACTTCGCCTTAATTTAAAACTACCTAATCGACGATACCCCACACGATGGGATATAATTAAAAAAATCATCTCCACTTCATATGTCAGGTACATATTATGAAGTGGAGATTAAAAATTTCGTCCTAGCAACCCCTAAAATACAAAATTACATTTATTTCATGATGCCAAAAGAAGGTCTATACCTAATATGCAATCTATATAGGTACTATACTTTTTTTGGATTATTTATATTTATAATTACCAAAGTTAGCAATCTTATAATTTTTATAATTATAACATTAATATCTTATATATAAAATTCTCGTGTCACAATGTTAGTCACCGAACTCCTCCGAAACGGCTTAACTGATTTTTACCAAATTTTATATGCATATTCAGTAGGTCTGAGAATCGGCTGCTGGGTATTTTATATATTGATAAGTGCATTTGTTGAATGAAAAATAGTAAATTATTACAACTCGAGACTGACGGCGACCATATTGTTTGTGTGACGGGATAGCGATCGACGTTGCCATGGTGACATACTTATTTAGTCACTTCAATAAAATAATATGGGCGAAATACTTAATATGGTAAGCAACGTTTGCCGGGACAGCTAGTATACTATAAAATAAATTAATATATACTATAACATAAGGGAGGACAATAGACGGACCGACGACGCACAGACGGACGGACAGAGCGAAACTATAAGTGTTCATTGTAGTTACTAGTTAGGTACTACGGAACTCTAAAAAGCTTTAAAATCGGTTTGAAACCTAGGGGTGTCAGATTATCTAAACACGTGCAAGCAGATAATATTTGAAAGAGACAGAATTATGCTGAAAATTGAGACAGATAATGCGTGAAAGAGGTCGTGCTGAAAATTATGCTATGAAATTTTGTTTAAATTGATCTAGTTAAGCTGTAGCTACTTTAAGCTAAAATCCGTATGTTAGAACTTAGAATCTATTAAATAATTATTTTTAATAATAATAATAATAATAATAATTTAATAATAATAATTATAATAATACTATATTCGAATACACACTACAGATAGCAATAAGAAATATAATTTATGTAATTAACTATATCCATTACCCATTAGTAATCACTGAAACAGCCTTTACTTTGTTTATTTTTACAAAATACAAGTAAGTATTTAAAGATTACCTTAAGACATAAGAGCTCAAAAAATCAATTAGGTAGGCCGTAGGGAGCAGAAAGCTTCTGCTTCCTACGGCCTACCTAATTGCTTTTTTAAACTTTTACTAAGAAAAGTAGGACCTCAAAATTAATCCATAAACAAAATTAGATACCTACTTAAGTCTCTACTACCATTATCCAAAAGATTTACTTCAATATCGACTTTAAGCTTATAATAGACAATATTGTAAGACTGGCAGACGCATAATATGAGCTTTGCGTTGGTAATTGGTATATATTCTGCAAAAGATTCTTCAGAATAACTCCTAACTCCTAAGTATCTGTTTACTAATTTCTAACCATTGTCGGAATATAAGTCATAGCGGACACCCGATGGAAAGTCAAAATAAATGCGTTAATTTTTTTAAAGGCTCACTTGCAATGCTTTTTCGATGACGTCACTCATGTGAAATGTGGATATCGACGATCAGCTCGGTTGAAAAAGAAACAATAAACAACGTGCAGCCAGCAATAAATGTCAATATGGCCACAACCTTTGTTAAGTAGGTATTTTATATTTGCAAGTATTAAACACTGGGCTTGGCATTGTATCTTATATTTTTTATCCTACCTAACCCTTATAAGTTATAATAATTAATGGGAACTATTTATCTAGGTAAATAATGTAAATAAATACCACATAAGGAACACCTAAGCATCATAAGGAAGGAAATGATAACTTTATAGTAAATTTTTGGTCGATTAAAGTAACATTGCAAACATGCATAAAATAAAATATTCTTAATAAAATTAAAATGAAGTATATTGCAGAAAAAAGGTTACTTAATATACAACAATCAATAAAAAGTAGAACAATATACCTACATTACTGAAGAATCAAATATCAATAAGAACCATGCCCAGATTTCAAAGCGACAGCCGTTAAAAGTTAGTGACGTTTGTACAGCCAGACTGATTTTATTTCTAGAAATATTGGCTTGGGGATTTTTTAGTGCCGAGTCTATACCAAGGTCGAAGAGGCCAATAGAAACCGCCGCTCACTGTTGTGACTCAACATTAGCCAGATAAAAAAAATCATCCAAGGTACAATTTTGCATTCAATGAACCAAACAACAAACCGAATACAATTAAGTAATAAGTATTGTAAATTAAAGCAATAAGTAAAGATAAATATTTTTACTAGTCAAAAGACAAGCTTCTAGGAGATAAGAAAAATGCCTTAAGCGACTGCTAATAAAATAAATATTGTTTTTACATAGAAATTAGGATTTTTGAGATCAAAAACTTGTGGAATCAATTTCGAGTGACACATTATATTACTTGACAATTGAGATTCTAACTACAATATAAATAAGCAGTCCAAAATAGTAAACTGTAAACACAATAATATACACTGACCAGTGACTCAAGATTTCACATTTTAGGCTTTTTTTGCTGAAGTTGCAAGCACGCGGCGTATAGGACGAATAAAACGTCGGCGCCAGTGGCGACCGGTCACTAACGAAAAATACCAAAACCAGTTTGAACCGCCATTGCCCAGCCTTTTGGCAAGGAGTTCGATGACCATGCAAATATCATATGGGTAATATGTGGTCGCGAAATTAGCGAGGGTGCGGCACCGGGGGGGTGGTGCTGCGGGGGTCATCAACCGGCGTGATTAACACGTGACTCACCGCAGCTCTTTGTCTCCGCGCCCACGGCTTACCTTCGGCGGCCGGCTCCCGCGCCATACGCTCACTGAACCACGTGTCTTCGCACTTCACCGTCGAGAACCGCCGACACGATAAGTGTACTCCAACAAGCGCCTGGAACTATCATCACCAGAGCACCTGATGAAGTACAATGGGCGTGCGGCGGGCTTTGTGCTTCTTCTGGCTGGCTGCGTGTGCCGAGGTGCGGAAACACCGCGCGCTACTTCAGGTACCTGACTCGGTGACGACAGCCCCGGCGCCGGAGTAGCGCGCGGCATCGTCTGCACCTATTAATAGCGCGGCGCGGATCGAAGGAGCGTGCGGCTCCGTCGGAGTGCGAAGCTCGACTGCACCTCCGAGCCGGCGACGCGGCCCCCGCACGCCTCCAGACGTCAGCTGACCGCTGCACCGGCCCTGACATTGGCGCGCCCGCCGCCGCCCGCCACCGCGCGCGGTTCCCCGCGCGCGAGTTCGGTGACCCCGCCCGCGGAAGCCTCCTCGCGAATCTGGCGCCCCCTCCAGACGCCCCAGACGACGATCCCCCGTCTGACATTCACCAACTTTGGACGGTGAATGATTGTCCATCACTTCCATAAACTGTCACACGATCATCAGAGCTGCCAATTGAATCGTGGGTGACGTGATGAAAGTGGATCGCGAGTTTCATCCTCGAGAGCTTGTGTGAGACTGAAGCCTGAAGGCAATTAATTAGCTTAGTATTACTTTGGCATGCAAAAGAACGACTGGCAACTCACTGTTGTTACTCGTAATAATAATAATAATTCGGCCCCATGACGTATCATCACTTTCCGTTTTAATTTTTTTTACAACAGAGATCGTGAAAACTGTGGTACCTACTGTGAAAAGTCCAATTGCTAATACACACACTAATTGCTAATATAAACACTTAATACCTACTTATTAGACGTTAAGTTTCACATCGCTTACTAATGATTAAATAATGACGTGGACGTCTTTATCAAAATTTAGACTTGTTATCTAATCTGGCATGTACATTTTACCTGAAGCATAAATGAAATAATTTGTATTTTACTAATGTGGATCTAAATATATAACTGTATATTATGTATATTAAAATCCACATTATATAACTAATGTGATTTTTTCATTCTAAATAACTTTATATTTAAAAAAATATATATGTTGTGAAACTTCTCGTAATTATAAAGTAGTTACTTAATTCCAGGGAATTTAGCATCCAGTCTTTATAAGCATTATATTATGTAGGAAATAGGGATTTACCATTTTCAAAGGTAATTTTAGACTTAGCTAAAGGACTTCGGTCAGAAAACTCAGTCGTACTGGCCCAAAAAGTAGTCAAAAACCTAACCAAGAGCATGTCAGGATATATCTAAAGAGGATTCCGTAACTATTAATGCGCAATACGTTTTTTTCAAATTTCTTCAAAAGTCCGATGGAAAATTAACCTATCAGCATGGAAAATCGCAAGTTTCTAACTCCAATATTGCAGGATACCCACTTGTAAACCACTTTGGAGGCAGATTACTCGAAAATGGTTCTTCTTTATAAAATGTCGTGTATCAAACCTCGCCTGCGACCAATTCCCCCATATGGGACATAAGTATAACAAAAAAAATCACCCCAGCCACTACTAAAGTATAAAATTCTTATTATTTTATTAATGATGATGCCAAAAGTAAATACAGCTGCTATAATATTATATAATATATATTGCGTTTATTAATCTACTAGCTTTTTCCCGCGGCTTCGCCCGCGTGGAATAGTATTCTTGAAGAAAAAACTTCTTCAGCAAAGAACTCTACTCACTGCAATATACTTCTTTATACAATATTGAAAATGTTTTTTATGGTTTCGTACCAATGGGTAAAAACGGGACCCTATCACCTCCACCACGCATAGAGCATTAATCCAACAACGCGACGTGTGAGACCACTTCATATATTTTTCGCGCCTGAATATAAATTGTGCAATGTCTTCTAAATATAAGATATTAATTTTAACTGTATGGTTAAAAGGGCTACTATAATGTGTATAAAATGCTTAAAGTGAGTATTATTTAATTTGATATCATACCGTGTACGCCGCCGGCCGCCCGGCCGCGGGTGCAACCGCTATGTCCCTGCATTTTAAATCTATAATATCTTCGAAAATATTCATTTAAATTACACGCTGTAAAGGGCCATATTGATCTATATTAAATAAACAATGTACATAAGGTACTTAATTGGATAAGGATTCATGCTGTATTGCTTAAAATCGCTTCGTAAATAAGCCATTATTTCTCGTAAAAAGTAAAGGATAAAAAATGGTTATTGTGGATTATCCCTAAGAGATAGACATATACCATCGCGGACTTTTTTTTTAGACCTTTTTAAAATGTACAATACTGTAGTACATTATTTTGATCTATCTCGTAGGCTTCGGCCAGCGTTTGCAATGAAGCGCAATGTGTATATTTACGACATTAGAAATCTCTAAAATAATCAGTGTTTCTGTATTATATTATGCATGTTATATACATATTATAAACCTTCCTCTTGAATTGAACTCTATCTATTAAAAAAACCCAAATCAAAATCCGTTGCGTAGTTTTAAAGATCTACATACATAGCGACAGACAGAAAAAGCGACTTTGTTTTATACTATGAATTGTAGTGATACGCAATATTATGTATTTTCTAAATAATTCTCCTTTTAAATTTGGCTGTAATTTTACTCTCTACTCATTCTTCAACATTTTGAAGTCGGTACCAGCCAACTTGAACGTGTGTTCTATTTTAAATATTGTTTTATCAGGATGTTGTTCGGGCTGGTACCGACTTCAAAATTATCAAAATTGAGTAGAGAAATAGTAAAAATTTCAGCCAAATTTAAAAGGGGAATTATTTAGAAAATAAGTTTTATTTCATACTTTTTTGTGCATTTTTACTTTGGAAGTCGGTTTAATTTTTTGTTTAAAAATAATAATATGGGAGCCTACTTGGCCCATTCATCGTTAGACCTATCCCCCAGCGAGAGAATATCAAATTCTCGCGTAAGGTCACTCATTTTAAATGCAAAAACATGGTGAAGACATTTATAAACGTCTAATTATGATTTTTATCTCCAGAATTCTTGTACAATGTATATAATATAATATGTAACACAAGCAAAATTCCCACAAACGTTGAAGTCGAATAACCGGGACTCTTGTATCATAATAGGTACTATTTTTTTTTATTCAAATATGTAGACACAGATTTCCATTATGAATTAAAATTGATTCGGAACTTATAAATGACCCAACATCCTTTATTCTGATTTTAGGGTGCAATTAAGCTTTAGTTTGTGTTACAACTTACAATATGTCAACTACTCCTCACTCAATTAAATTGGTGATCGTCGTACCTACAACCAATAGCTGGTTGACGCTTTCGGCCTTCGTGGTCCAGTGATTTAGAGCTTGGCTCTCTACTCCAGAGGTTCGACTCTAGAGGATTCGATCACCGCGTCGGAACAACAACAAAATTTTGTTTTAAGTGTTGTCTGACAAGAAACATGATCCATGCGTCGAATGGCATGCAAAAAGTCGGTCCTGCGCCTCATCTCTCGCCAGTCGTGTCGGTCATCCGTCCCATTGGGAGTAAAGGAAGAGAGACTGCTCTTGTCTATTGCGCACTCACTTGGGCCGAATAAATTAACTCCTGCGTAGCCAGTACCAGACCACTGGTTACAATGAAACCGGCCAGCGACACCGAAATCAATGTGGGGAGCTCCGATCTATTTAAACAAATAAACGGCTATGAATAATCTTAAAACCAGAAATATATTAAAAAAGCTCCATTAATGACTGGTTTCTGAGCGTTTTTGCTGGAAGTTTATCTATTCAATAGCTCTTTTGATTGGATAACGCTTAACGCTTTGACCAATCAAAAGCGCTATTAAATAGATATCTAATGGCAAATTCACCTCAGAAACCAGGCATAAGAAATAAAAAAATAAAAAGCAGGTAAACCTAGTTCGATACGTCTTCTCTGAACTATTACTATTAATTGCT
Source organism: Phengaris arion (assembly GCA_963565745.1). Classification (NCBI taxonomy): domain Eukaryota; kingdom Metazoa; phylum Arthropoda; class Insecta; order Lepidoptera; family Lycaenidae; genus Phengaris; species Phengaris arion. The sequence continues at coordinate 25,036,085 of OY751431.1, forward strand.
ACAGAAGTCAGAAATTAGAACCCTTATTGCTGTTACCAGACGCGCTTGTGACTGCCTCTACTTACTTTCAACTTATTTTTTATTACAATTCACACTTTAACCTCATAATGGGCTCATTTTATATTTTTCTCCAATATTTAATTGAAATAAAAATATTCCTTGCCTTGTAATCTCACTGTAAGGTAATTTATTGATGTTGAAATCTGAAATCTCTAATCCAGAAAATCATAAAATAAAAAATAATTTATAATAACTTACAATCTTGTAGAAATCCAACCTAAAGGTATAAATAATAAAGCAATTTAGACGCCCATCCATAAAATATTTTCATAGCAAATACAAGGGTAAATAAGCAATAATCACCCTTGTCCCTTCGACCTTAAATCATCTTGAGGTCATCTCGCCCTTGCGAAGACATTGTCTTCGCAATGTGAACTCGACCTCGGAGTATCAACCTCGCACATTTAGTATCATTAGGGCTTAAACCTACAGTGATAAAATATGTATTTTTATAATAAATAATTAATTACAATTGATTGCGATCTGAGTTAATTAATAGTTTACTTGTTACGATTGGGGTCAATAAAGTAATCGGCCTTCCGGTATTAAAATGAAATATAACTTCGTTCAGGGGGCCTAGCAGACACATTTGACAGCGGCGTAAACGTAACGTTATCGAATGAGAATTGTGTGAAAATCTGTCAAAATCATGACAGCGCCCATAAGTTTCATTCCTTAACGTTACGTTTAGACCGCTGTTAAGCGTTTCGGCTAGGTCCCGTGATCTCTTCTATATTATCTGCTCCATGGTTCAGATCCTATATAATCTAATGTGAACAAAGATAACCGTAGCGCGTATAATGCTAGCAAAATAAATGCCTCTTACCTATTGACGGTGCAACGTAAATGCAAGAAATACATCCGAAAGAAGACTTCTTTCACCTTAAAGGCTTGTTTTGTGCTTGCCTCACTTTGTACGATGCATTTGTTTGAAGACTCAATCTAGGCGTTTATTAACCTAAGGGCCGAACTGACGTCAGTTCGGTCGGATGCGAATTTTTTCCGTGTGTGTGCTCGAATCCGTTCAGGCCGAATTGACGTCAGTTCAAACTGAATCGATTGGCCTCTTGTCTGTGGGGGCCTTAAGGGTCGAGCGTCTGGACTCTGGAGTGTCTGAATAAATTGAATTATAGACCTGTTGATGTCCAGTTTCCAATTTCCACTAATAATAATAATCAGCCTGCGGAGTTCAAGAGCACAAGGCCGAGCGAACCAAATCTTTATTTTTAGCTAGTCGAACGACTCACCTTTAGGGGCATTATCCGACATTGGTGATAACAATGTATGTAGTTACTGACCCTCAACTTAACAGCGGTGAAGTCATTTACTACATTGTACAGAACACAATCAGATTATCACAGTGTATTATAATATAGTAATGAATAAGAGAAAGCTGTTTATTGAAGTTCATTTAACTTTTAACCTGCTGCAACCCAAACGTCCTGTTAACTGTTAAGGCAGCCAAATAGAGTTATAGATTTATATGGTAGCCACCGGTGGCGAAGGGTGGTTTTACTTCAGAAGGAAGCCCTAGTCGCTAGACGTGAGTTGTGCAAGTTTTTTTGAAAGGAAATTTAGCACAATATTATGTATGATGGTCAAGGTCGTTACAAGCGTGTCGAGTTGTGACGTATCCGACAGGTAACTATTCTTATAGTTATACCTACAGCTACGGTTCCTATTCCTATACTTATATATACGGTATTCTTATACCTATAATAAGGTATATTTCAAAACACAAAATATGTACTTAATAATAAAACGTTTTTCTGTATAATAATTAACTATTGTAAGATAATCATAATATTAAAATACTTCCACGGTACTACCGCCTATTAAATAATAATATTTATTATTATGATCGTCTATTAATATGATAACTACAAATTACAATTCATTGTAGGTACGTATCCAACTTTCCGCTTACCGTAAAAGTCAATTTATTCAAACGATTTATCACCAACAATAAACACAACACAAGTACTAAGTAGTCTCACATTCAATATTCACATATAAGTACATAAACACGCATTAGTTTAAACTTTAAGACGAATTATATTTATCACTTCTCATTGCTCAATATAATTTCAAAAATAATAGCTGACCAATAATTATTATTAACGTAATAAGATGTAATGACAGGCTTTACAGCCAAGGACGCGCCGGCTGAGGTACCGCCGAGCTACTTTTAAAAGTTCAGTCGTCAAGTGATATTATCTAATTACGGCTCCGCATTGGTGAAAGGTACAAAATAGCGGGTTAATGTCACAGAAAAATAGCCCTTAAGTACTTCGTACAATCATCGGACAAATCATATTAATAATAGTTCTTTAGTTGGCCAGCCGGCTATTAAAAACAAGAATTTCAACTTTATTTCTAAAGAGATAAGGTCCCTATGATCTCCTTTCATAACTCCGAATATATCGGGTTTTAAAGAGATCTTTGATTCCAATATTCGTGTCAAAATTGCAACGTGTAGCGCATAGATGTCGCTCGAGTCGGTCTACATCGCGTTATCGCTTGTCCGACCTGACTTGTATAACATATTATTATTGTTTTGGTGATCAACCATACAAATTTTTTTACTGGAAGTCTTCATGAGGTAGTTCGAAAGGGAAGGCAATAAGAATGGAGTTCTTTAGACCCTTCGACGCACTGCTAGCCACTCGCTAGCATACCAGCATTCACATTTGTTACCGGGCTGGCGAGCCACCAACGCATTGTAGTCCAGCAAAGTGGACAATCAAAATAACATATTCGTCACACGTGTAAATGACCTTTGCCCTGTCCTACACTTTACAAAAATTTCACTTGATTTCAAAAAGTTTTATCTACAATTAAAATCTTAAGCGCCATACTCGTGAGTATATAATATACTAGCTGTCCCGGCAAACGTTGCTTTGCCATATTAAGTATTTCGCCCATATTATTTTATTGAAGTGATTAAATAAGTATGGCACCATGGCAACGTCGATCGCTATCCCGTCACACAAACAATATGGTCGCCGTCAGTCTCGAGTTGTAATAATTTACTATTTTTCATTCAACAAATGCACTTATCTATATATAAAATACCCAGTAGCCGATTCTCAAACCTACTGAATACGCATATAAAATTTGGTAAAAATCGGTAAAGCCGTTTCGGAGGAGTACGGTAACTAACATTGTGACATGGAAATTTTATATATTAGATAAAGTTATAAACACAAGAAGGATACACATTTCAACTTTCATTGTAAGAGTTCGAATGTGAAGTTGGACAGCGCATGTGCTGTGTATACTGATAAGTGATGTCATAATATGAAACATGTATCTTTTTGTGTAGTGAATCAAGTTCAATTTTAATTGCTATCTTAAAAATGCAGCGCCTCGTCACGTATTGTCTCGTTTCGATGTGAACTGACCCTGTCCACAAAGGAAATGTCAAATGACTAGGTAGTCGTATGCACATCGAATACCATTGCTTTCCAACTCTGTAACCTGCAATCTGCATACCTCTGTAGACATCCTATAAACATCCCACCGTAATAATTGGAATCACCTTGTATTACCCGCACGTATCCAATAAAGGTGACAAGGACATCCTAACAATATAAGCGCTAAGTGTCAAATCTACCCAGTAATTCCTAATTGCTGCTTCAATTTTGGAAATATCGTTGTGTCCGCTGTTTCCTCGCGTCGCATCGCAGTGAATCATGGTTTTACATCAGAACGACCTTCCTTTTAATTGACGGTCGAGGAGTGCGATATCAAATGAATTCGGCTGTTAGCAAATCAAATTTTAAAAGTATAGTTTTTTGTTTTTTTAACTGTTTTAACCTGCGAACAGGCTAAGTTACTGTCTAGCTCTAAATGTTTTGTGTTCGGCGCAAACGGGCGACTGGCTGTAGCTTTTACGGACTGCTGCTACATAATTTCCAGGATTTTTGAATTGCCACAGCGGCAACATGACAAAAATTCTCGATTTACAGGCATAAGACCACCAGTGGTCCATGAGATTAATTTGCGTAAAATTAATATTTCCAAGAAAAATCGTAATGGTTTTTAAATTTTAACGTTGCCAAACCATAGAAATGGTTGTGATAAATTTCTTAAAAGAACATGCCAATTTGCTCGCGAGGTCATAGGCATAGTAAAATTCTACTCGAGTGAAAGCTAGTAAGTACGTCATTAGTGTTAATACCTTGAATTTGAAATTTTTTCATTATCACCTGTTTTTTCAACATCCAGTTGAGTGAAGTAATCAATTAGTCACGGCCAGTGTATTTTATAAAACGTATATATTTATGATTGATGTAGGTAGGTAAGCCTCCTACTTATTATGGCTTATCGCTCAAGTTAGGTAGGTACTCATTATACAGGACGCTTGTTAGAACGTAGTCAATCCGAGAAATATAGATCCGGGGGGTGAAGACAAATTATTTGACCCCCCTTTGTATGGCTGATATTCAACCGTTGAATTTTTTCAGATATCATAGAGATAAGATTTAACTATTATACTTATGTATATTATGATTTAAAACGGCATTATATGTAATTATACGTATTACATATTTTTTATTCTACGTAACTTCAAAGTGCAAGTAAGACGATACTGTTGTTTTGTAAATAAAGCGTTAAATAAAACATAAAAAAATATGTTTTAGGTTTAAGTTGTTCATAGATTAAATTATTATACTTATAATATTACGAGGAAATTGAAACATTGACGGTTGAAACTTGCAACTATTTTCAGTGTTTTATTAAGACCCAAACAGGTCAGGCTTTAAAAAAAAAATGGCGAATATCTCAGAAATGGTACAATGTCGGCCATACAAAGAGGGTGGGGGCGGGTTCAAATGATTTGTCTTCACCCCCCGGATCTACCGCTGGATATTTCACGGAACACGCTGATACATTCTACCAAACACGCTGTATATCCACCTGCTAGCTGCTAACGCTTATTTGACTTAGGCTGGTACTATATGATCGGTGATCCGGAATCCGGCGGGCCCGGGAAAATGAAGCCTTAGGATATAAACAAAAAGTTAAAGTTTTGGCTACAACATACTTAACTAAAACACGAATTATAGTGAAAGTACACTTATTAGAAAATACTATATAATGTGATATAGACTTTAATACAATGTATGATAATAATTACCTATTTATACATATAGATTTTATACTTCTAGCGATTACGTGCATTGAACTTCTTGTTATTCGATTTATTGAACAAGGGTTGTCGCTTTGATTGAACTTGTACAAGTTGGGTTTTCAGATGCTAAGATTTAAATATTATGTAAGTAGGTACAATCGCGGAATCTAATTCTTGAGCAGTTTGACCATTTTCATTATTTGTTTGTATTATATTAAAATGAATATTAGAATTGAGAATATATGAAACCGACATGTCATTGACAATTAATCCTTAATTTACCTGTTTATGAATTAGATTCTCTGATAGTACTTTGTAGGTAGGTAAGGTGAGTCTAGTGTATACTGTATACCCAATAACCGCAAATGCGGCAATGTGTTGTGGGCAGATAATAATATCTAATAGAATAATGTAGGTACACGTACCTATTCGGTATAAGGTAGTTGTTATCAAGATTAAAAGGAGAGGAGGAGATTATAATATTACAATCTCCTACTTTTTGGAAGTCGGTTAAAAGTTAGTTTTCTAGGCAACCCAGATTGTACTATTTTATCCATCCGGGCAGAAGCTTGAAACAGTTGATTGTGGCTAAAATGCCCCAATCGAATATATATTCGACCCTTGTTTTTTTTTAATGTTCAACGATTATTCCGCCGTTTGTGGATCTATTCTCATAATTCTTTGTGTCCTCATATTATTAATCTTGCCACCTAAATCCCTATTACTATCTTACTGCCTATATATTATGTATAGGTACTTACACAGTGCTTATAACTTATTTTACAGACTAACCCCCTTACTAATAAAACTATTTACACAACGGATAAGCATTCACTGTTGCTTTGTCTGTCAAAGGTCAAGTGACTTTTCCAACGTATCAGACAAACCAGCAACATTGAAAAGTTATTAAGTTGTGTTATTTTTATTAGTAAGGGGGTTGTCTGTAAAATACGTTATAAGAACTGAGTAAGTATACCTAATATATAGGCAGTAAGATAGTAATAGGGATTTAGGTGGTAAGATTAATAATAATATGAGGCCACAAAGAATTATGAGAATCGATCATTCGAAGGGGGTAATTATATAGCCACAATAACAAAAACAAGCGATTCATTCACAATCATTGTTTACAATAATATCAAAACTACATAATACCTACGGGTTCCTTAGAACATTTTCTCAGTGTTTACTATAAATCGATGAACGTCGGCTACACGCACAAAAATTGTTACGTTCCGCCTGAGCCGCGCGTGCAAGCGAGAGCGCGGAACAAGCGATAGAGAGGCACAATCGGCCTAAACGTACGGCTTGTGATGACGTTAGCACGTAAAATTATCGTCCGTAAACCAACTTAACACACAACCATTTTTTGTGAGTAGAGACGCCCAAAATATTATTATAAAGGTATTTTCACCTGAAAGCTTCTCAAAAATTGCGTGTTACCGATAGCGGGGTACAAATTTTTTCAGCTGACAGGAGTAGAAGCAATAGAAGAGGTAAAATATGTCGATTAATCAATAAAAATTAATTACTAAAAGTGGGGTTTGAGACAGAAAAGTAGACAGCCCTGAAATAACACATCCACCCGCTTCGCTGCTCAAGCGTGTTTTATGGCAATCTTTTACAGGAAAAAGTTCACCGGACAGTTACTGCTTATTAAAAAAAACACAAATAATTAGCAATTTTACCGTCGCAAAAGGAGAACTAGGTACGTTTATGAACTAAGAAATATGAAACAAAGAATTAAAAAAAGTTTTTCACCTTAAGTATGACTTAGGTCTAAAGAATTATAAGATAGGCCTATACTAGTCATTTGGTCGACAAAAAGGAAATTGAAACTTAATAATTTAAATATGAATTAAGGTCGAATTTCGACCACAGGGCGATCTCTAGTCTTAAATAAAAACATAAAAAGTTTTTAAGATGCAATTTTTTCCGACTCATTTTAAGTTAAAACATAATTATTGTATTACACAACTGCTACGAGGTGGCAAAGTTGAAATTCCAGAAGAGCACAGCAAAATCTATAAATTTACCAATTTTCCAACCTTCCGCAAAACTTTCCAGGTAAAATTAACCAATTATAGGGGTAAACTTTTAAAGAAAAAATATTGATAGAGACCAAAATATGTACACATCAATAGACTTATTATTATTTTAATGACATGAAGCAGGCAAACCAGAGCACCAGATCGCCTAGGCCCTGGTGCATTGCCTTGCCAATATGTATATTATTAGGTATTTTTGTGAACTATAAAAACAATAATATCTATGGACGCTTCACACCACGTCAATCTGGCCCCGTGCTAAGTACTCTAAGAACTTGTGTAACGGGGAACATACTACGGGAAGTATATTTAATACTTTTATATTATACATATATTTAAGATTTTTATTATATCATACACATACTTATTAAATACACGTCCATGACCCAGGAACACAGAAAACCTTTTTGTTCCTTCGGCGGGATTTGAACCCGCGACCCCGGCTTCAGCACCAACGCGCTCAACCACCGAGCCACGGAGGTCATCATGAATGTAGGTAAGTACTTTATAAAATTTATAAATCCTCAATAATTTGAATAGGAATTCACTGTATTTATTACTACTAGCCTCTGTTCGTAAATAATGTAAATATCTAATACGTGGGCGATATGAGAGGTAATGAGTACGAAATCGCACGCACTCTATTGACGTCATACATCTAAAGTTCGCTGTGACGCAATAAAGATTACACGTCTTGATATAGACATACATATGTAAAAATATTACCAATACCTAGATTTTTACATTAGGTACAAGAATTTATTCTAGCATACAAATGCATCTACGATAATTCAGGTACACCGTTGACACCATTGGGCCTAGCATGAACATTTTCAACAGCGTCGTTAACGTATCGTTATCGAATGAATGAGAACTGTAATACAATCTGTCAAAATCATGACAGCACGCATACAAATTTCATTCGGTAACGTTACGTTTATGCCCCTGTCAAATGTTCCTGCTAGGCCTCCTGATATTAAAACACGAAGGTGGTGGAAGATTTTATAATAATACTTGCTTTTCCTCCGCTCGCGCAAATACAGTGCCTATCCCGCGGCAACACTTCTCCCGGATAAAAAGTAGCCTATGTGAGCTTAAACTACTACCATAGTCCATGCCAAATTTCATCAAAATCCGTTCCGTAGTTTTTGCGTAAAAGAGTAACAAACATCCATCATTTCATACATCCATCCAATAGCCATATTAAAACACGAAGGTGGTGGAAGATTAATACTTGCTTTTCCTCCGCTCGCGCAAATACAGTGCCTATCCCGCGGCAACACTTCTTCTCCCGGATAAAAAGTAGCCTATGTGAGCTTAAACTACTACCATAGTCCATGCCAAATTTCATCAAAATCCGTTCCGTAGTTTTTGCGTAAAAGAGTAACAAACATCCATCATTTCATACATCCATCCAATAGCCATCCATCTATCCTCAAAAAGGCCTTGGGCGGGGCCCATTCAAGGGCCCTGCGTGAGAAGACGTAGGGAGGTCAGGGGCTGGAGCCCCTCTACATGGGGTGGGATGACGCGCCCAGTACGAATACTGGAGGCATTTTGTCTAGTTTTAAGGGAAGACCCGCCCCGCGGCAGAACGAAGGGGAAACCCGAGGCAATCAGAACTAAGGCCGGCGACGTGTGGGGTGCTGGTCTGGGGATTACACCGACCACTAATGCCCCCACTCGAGGATCGGGTCTCAGTTCTCATCTCAATACGAGAAGGATAAGGCTGCATGTCCGGTCCACCGCGCTAGTCCATTGGCAGATGGGAAGATTTATTGGTCTGTAAATATTTTCGTAACTAATCCTATGTAGAAATATTGGTATTTGGTATCTGTTATCTCATGTAGGTTTTGGTATTTCCTCTTCCTTTCGTGTGCTTAATTCACGATTGCCATATCTAATCAAAGGTCAATATTAAGACATGAAACACTAAATGCCCAGCTGTTATTGATTGCTGACGAGATTAAGCTATATCTGTAGTCATTAATGTAATATATTTTTAAAAGCATCATCATGAAATTCTTTTTTTCCGTAGCCTGTGCTGTGTGTTTTAGTACTAGTTACTAGGCATACATCTGAATATGACTTCATCTATAATTGCCCTTTTATCTATGATTGTTACTCTACAAATAACAATCCCACCTCTACAATTTTTCGATTCCAGAAAAAGGAGAGTATGGATAAATTATACGCAAATTATGGTAATGAAATTTGTGTATATTTTATTGACTTTGTACAAATAGATCATGAATTTTGATGTGCATAAGAAAGAGATCCTTGACACTTATGCTGGGACTATATGCTCCGGAATTCGGAAGGCCGTAGAAAATAGAACTCTGCGCTGATACAATAAAGTTGAAAATCTAACACACGAGTGTAGAGTCAAATGTCAATGTCATATATGACAGCTCGTCACTCGAAACTTCCATTTTCAAATTTTCAACTCGATTGTATAGAGTTAGCGTAGAGTTCTATTTTCAGTGATCCGAACTTTTACCGGCGTTCCAGATTCCGGAGCAGGAAGGCTGGGATTGTATGATCCGGAATCCGGGAAACGCCGGTGAAAATTCAGAGCAGTAAAATTAGAACTCTGCGCTAATACAATAGAGTTGAAAATGGAAGTTCCGAGTGTCGAGCTGACATATATGACATTGACATTTGACTCAAAACTCATGTTCGATTTTCAACTCTTAATGTATTAGCGCAGAGTTCTACTTTCAATGCTCTGAATTTTCACCGGTGTTCCGGATTCCGGAGCATATAGTCCCAGCCACAGTCCCAGGCTTATAGCGTTTGCCCAACGTACACGGCCCATGACAGTAGGTACGATAGATAACATATGTATTTATAAAATGGGTCTTAAAAATCTAATTTCGTTTAGATAGTGTATTCGGTGGACGATGATAGTTTGGACATATTGAAATTTCACGTTTTCCGCCACGTACCTGCATACCGCGTAAAAACTTCATAACAACAAGAAAAAATGTTACTTAACGTCATATTTATCATTCTGTTTTTATATATTCTTACAATAAAAAGTAACATTATCAATCCATTTATTTTTATTTTCATTAAAATTACGAAAAAAATAAATTCAGTCAAGTAATAAGGGAAAAGGAACGTTGAATACCCCCTTATTAATAAAAATGTTATTGTCTAAGTCGGTCAAGAAGCTTTTGCAACGTATCAGACAAAGACAGCAACACGGATTAGCGTATCCATGGTGTAAATTCTTTTATTTATAATCTATATGGATTGACACCAATGAATCGACCATAAATCGATATAGTTTTGACAATTGAAATACTCATTTGTGTTTGACGGCGATTAGAAAAAACATTTGATTTCAACTATTATCTATCTCGACGCGACGATATATCGATTAAATTTTATAAGGATGCAACACAAACTTCAAATACAATGTGTCCAAAGTATCGTCGTCCACCGAATACACAACAATATAAGTGCAACACAATATATTATGCAATGATTTCAAAACTAAGGATGGGCTATGGCTATGACGTACATTTGACAGAACAAATCTTCATACAAGAAAAAGTGACGCCATTTTGATTTCCCCATAGCTCAAATGTCAAAATGACAGACAGTTTTTGGCTCAACATGCCTCGTATATAATATATTATTACGTCTATGATTTTAATGCAAAAACAAAGTAGCAATAATTTATTTTGTTCAAATCATATAAAAAATAAATTCATATCATATATTTTTATTTTATTTTTACTCATTGTCTGACTGAAGTTTCTGGCATTTGAAGTATCTTAAAGTATACTATCGTTATTCTTACCTAGTATATTTTATATTTTAATATAATTATATAAAAGTTTTAAAACATAAAATTGTATAGCGATTAATATTTACATTTTAATTCCTATGTATATTTAAGTATGTTATGTTTATAAATAAGTTTAAATCACGTGTAATAACAAAAGTAAGTCGTAAGTAAAGTAAAAATTGTATACAAAATTTCCATTCTCTTGCTTAGAGTGAATTGGACTATTGACAAATTATTTTTAATGAATTTATACGTAGATACTTCTAACATTAATTAATTAATGTAGGTACCCTACATTATTATCTAAGACAATTTACAGAATATCATTTATTGCTTATTTAAGTCTCATTTTAATAAACAAAATTGGTAAACATTTTTGGTACTCTTAATAAAAAAAACTAGTAACTATAATAATAATAGTTGTATTTCAAATTGCCAATTATAATATTGTAGTTTACCCTACATGCAACATTAATACTATTTATTAATTATTATTAAAACAACGACACATTAAATTTACAGTGAATTTTAATATAGTGAAAACATAAATACTTCGATACTAACGCCTGCTTATTGAAGGCACGCAAACAGTTTGTGCTTACTTTACGTCATCAACTGTGCGCATGTGTTTCATAGTTTTAGGCCCACTTGCGCAGATATGGGTTAAAGTTTACGGTGGGTTAAATATCATGTTGTCTCTCTCGGTCTTCGTATTTATGAAAGAGAGGCATGATATTTTAAGCCAGGGTTAACTTTAACCGAGATCTGCGCGAGTGGGCCTTAAGGATTTGTGACAAGCCGTTTCTTTCACAGCTCACTGTAAAATGATTGTTCTTGATATAATAATTATTGATTCGTAATACCTACAATTAGCTCTAGTTTAAAAAACAAATTCAACATAGTTTACGAAAAACATCTATGCACTCGATATTTACAATTAATCAGGCACACCCGTTATTTACTACAAAAAAAAAACATATTTATAATTTTCAACAGATTCACGAGTATGTTAAGTAAGTACAGATACTACATACACGCAACCTTATTGGAAACGCAGGTACTCATTATTTATACATCTTATACAAACCTATGTTTCGTCATTGGTTTACCACTATTAGCGCATGGAGTCGTGCAGGTTTCTATACATTTTGGCGATTATTCATGTCATTCAGTATAGGAACAGAAGGACATCTTCATACAAACGTGCCGGGACCGGTTTGAATACGGGCATGCGCGCCGGGCGCCTATCCGCACGCAAGCTCACAGATCGTACAAGGTCCGCGAAGGTGCTAACAGTGCGGGCTGTGCCGTGACTGATCGCGCACGTATACGTAGCGTAATCACGCGCATTGAAGTATGACCGCTCGCGTTCGCCTACATTTATTAGACACATGTTTTGATAATGACTTCGAACAGAAGCAAAAAATATTGTAAAGTAACCCTAAAAGCTTCTCACTAAATGAATACTTATCTACACAAGGATGAAAATTTACTTTATTTTCTCTGACAAGTATAAAGCGTTTTGAAAGACAATAAATCTGTATAAAATTTGTGACTTTATTTATTAGTTGTAATTTCAATCCCCCTTTACTAATAAAAAGATTTACACGTCTGATGCGTTGGAAATGTCACTTAGCAGACAAAGGCAGCAACGTTGTTTAAGTTATCCAGTGTGTAAATCTTTTTATTAGTAAAGGGGATTATGTAGATATATAAAAATGCCTTTCACTTGTATGGTGTACCTCATTTATGAATATTAGTAAAACATTTTATATTATATAAATAAATAAAAACCAAGTGCAGCTTACGCCCTGATACGCCAATAATGTTTAACTAAAAATATCAAGTAACGACCGACCCTTGGGCCTTTGGCAAGAGTAAGCAAAAAAACTCTACGAGCGGCCTTAGTCGTCCTACTGTTCTCCCTTTAGCGTGGCCTGGGGTAGCTTAGCTTGCGGTGACTCATGACAAAATTGCGGTCTTGTATGACAAGACGTATAGCAAACAAAAAAAACCACAGGCGGCCTAACCAGCTTTTTATGACTTACTTTTATGCCTGTTTTTATTGCCTGATTGAATAATCGGTCGGTAACCGAGAAGTAAATTTCTTTATAGATAAAATGATGGGTCCTTGTTAGAAAGTAAATATTTAAATCGAAATATAATTGAGAAATAGAGTTGGTTATTAATTGACACGGGTCACAGGCATATCCTATTTGAAGGCTGTAACATGGATTAAATTTATATTACGTATGCAACAACCATGTATTACTATTTAGAAATTCGGCTACTTACACATCTAATAAGTGAGTTTAATATCTAATAGTAGGCAAATACATTCTTACAAACACGGGATTCATTTACAATTTTGTTTAGTTACATTGTGCACAACAACCATTAGAGAGCATCGGCACTTTTGTTCCAATTCAAAGTCATTAGAAAACGGCGCAGCTGAAGAGGCAAGTTTCACACCCTGTGTTACCAAAACCCGAACGAGTTGACTCCCGAATAACAACTGCTTCTTATACGTTCTTACGTTCGCGTATGTTTACTGCGACTGTTTGTTGCACGCTCACGCTCGCCTCTGTTTGTTGTGCTGTGGACTCAATGTCTTGGGTCAACCTACCTAAGGTTCAAACCCTTTATTTTATTACCGCACGAATGATTCAACATCTCTTAGATTTTGACTGTCACCTTTATAACAATTCTAATTCTATGTAGAAGTCTTGGAGCCCAGGGGCGACCGCCAATCCAGTAAGTTGCGTGTTCACTCTGCGGCGCGTACGCTATTTCAACACTCTAGGAGCAAGTTGAGCCTGTTTCGCGTACGCTACTCCAGCCGGAGCGTGTTAGCCCTGCGGCGCGGACGCGGGTCTCGCGGCGCGCGGCAGGCGGGACCGTGGTCGCTACAGCAGGTCGCGCGCGGCGCTGCTGGCGGGTCGCGCGGGTCTCGGAGGGCGGAGCGCGCGCAGGCGGGCGCGGGGCGCGGGGGCGCGGCGTCAGCGGGCCGCCCCGCCGCCGCCCCACCACCGCAGGCACGACGCATCCACGCAGCGCGCGCGCGCCGCTCGCCGCATCGCGTCCTCCAACACCTCCTGTGGGAGAAAGAGAGAGAGCTATTAACACCTAGAAAGAAGAATAAAACATGGGAGGAGTGCTAAAATCGAAGCCGTAAGCAGCTATCTGTCTCACAAAACATCAACAACGACTTTATGGCACTCTTAATAAGTGTTAGTATGCTGGATAAGATATGATAATATATTATGTTTCTTCTTTTACTAATAGCCTAGACTCTATGATATAGTTATTACTCTGATATCAACATATCGTGTGCGAAAAGACAGCAATAGTCTTGATGCCTGAAAGCACAACTCTAATTGACAACATAATATGAGTGTGAACACTCAATATTATGTTGTCAATTAGAGTTTTATTTCCTCTATATTTTAAACAACATTGAAATATTCAATCAGAACTAGAGACTACAAGTAGTATGAAACGATAACATTCACATTTCTCTAGGAAAAAGTAAATATCTTAAGTAAATATCCTATACTTCAAACGAGACAATCTTGTATATATATAATCGTAATCTCGGCAACGGCTACAAGTATTTACATGAAATTCAGTACGCACGGTGTCTTCAAGGAGAAAAATCGGTCTAGCTGGGTTTTATCCCTGGAAAACTACGCATTTTTAAGTTATTTGTTTTTTCTTTCATCGTGCAACAATATATCAATAATTTCGACTCTATAATGTCATTTCGATTGGCAGTTTGGGTTTGAACCCCGGTAAAATATTTTTGTGATTCTTTTTTTTTTTTTTAATCTACAAGAGATCCGAGCAAAAGTCCCCAGGTACTGTATACCTAGTATACTAGGCATTATACAATGTACCGTGTAGGTAGACACTTATATTTTCTACCATCTAATCATGCACATCAAACTCAAGCAAAGAATGATAAATTACTTACTTGTTTCTTGAGTACTATGTGTTTCCCTTTCCAGTACTTCATTAGTCCTCGCTCCTGCAGTGTCGACACTATGTCTGAGGACGCTATCGCGAGGTCCTTGCTGAGGTCTCGTATGCACAGGGTAGGTCCGGGTGCAGAACATAATCTCTTCAGTAAAGCCTCCTTCCAGTAGGAGCGGTAGGATATAAGGCCCAGGTCGGATAGAGGCGTCTCAGGCGAACCGACCTTTCCTTCCACCTTTGTTAACAGGTAACCTGCACAATAGAGATTTTATTAAATACAATAAAATGCTTACAAAAATGTTTAGACACCTCTAAAATAAAAAAGCCTGCTGGTGTCCACCGCTGTCGATCCTAGCTGGATCGCAGTTGCTATGGGGGGAATATAATGTGTCTTGGCCTAGCAAAAATGTTTTTATATTGTGTACGTAGTCAATGCAGAGTTTATTTGAACAAAGGTAGAAAGTATGGTGGTATGGTAAGGGGTCAATAATATTACAGAATTTTAAACGCAGTAAAATAATAGTCAATTAAAAATAAATTACGCAAACCGCAGTCTCTATTTGCTACTCGTTAACCTTTAATACTGTATCAATAATTCGGTCAGTGTACTGAGCTGCGGGCGGCTAGGTCATGACAAAAGTTAAAAGATGAACGACACGCTCGGGTTTTGAACCTTTTGTGCCGACAGCCTCCAGAGGGCACAGGGCGACTTTAATGAAAACTTTGCGGGCATTGTAAATTATATCTTATATATAAAAATGGTTTGAAATTCCAATGTCTCGCTAATGCTCGAGAACGACTGGACTGATTTGGCTAATGTTGGTCATGAAATAATTGTGGATGTTCAGAGAAGGTTTAAACGGTGAGAAATATTGGAGGTTTATACTTAAGACAAAACAACGTGGGTCGGGAAAGATATAATAATAAGTATATTAAATTGTTCTTACAAAGTTTAAAATTAATAATTTTCTTATTTATATATATAAAGGTCGTTGGTCGAAGGTTTGGGATTTTGGAAGTTCAGGAAAGGACGGTGAGAAGGAACGTGAAAAACTGACGAATGAATTTTCCCATACTAAATGGTCACTGTGTTCAATTTGTCACTTGACTGTCAAATATTTATAGGTGCGCAAAGTTTACCTGTTTGGTTTATTACAAAAAATCGCCCGGCCACAGTAGCTTGAAGGTGTAAGTATAGGTGTAGGTTGTATACATGTAGGTGTAGTTGTAGGTGTGGATTTGTTTGCTAAAAGATGGGCTAGCTAGTATCTCGGGTTTTTTACGCTGCATCAGGCGGTTAGGGTTGAACGGCAGAGATTCCTTGACCTTCTGTTGTAGTTAATATTTTTATGAGTATTGGAAAATTAGATTAAATGAACAAAGATATAACAATATGACTAACTTTTACCTTATTTAAGGTTGTGTAAAATGTTTAGCCATTGATGGATTTTTTTAAATGTTTCTCAACAAACGAGAACGCAAGATAATCAAATAGTGTTAAAATCTAAAGAGACATATAGCCATGAGAAATTTAAAAAATTAAGACGCCTAAGTATTTTTAAGTAATTCAACTTTTTTGTCCTCTACTAAGAACAATATTACAAATGTAAGGTACTCGGTCAAAAATTTTCACGTCCAAAAAAACCCGAACCCTTACCGCTTACGCTAACACGAAAACGATAGAATTACGATATCCAATTAGTGCGCCACTTAACACCTAAAACGGTGAAACAAATAATTAACACGCCCATCAAAATTCCGCGCATCCAGCGGCCCCCGGACCCCCACGCTCGGTCTGGGGGGCCGCGGGTGAGTCTAGACGGCAGACCGATCCATACTGCAGCGCATCGATCGCGGGTCGTCGGCCGCCAGCCCCGGCGCCCGCGGGTTGACCGCTCAACCCTAAGGCACCTCAGGTGTGCCGTGTGCACCCGCGAATCGCGAACGTCACGCTCATTTGTTACACATTACTATTGTTTGTGTTTTTGTGGCGGCCGCGTCGCAGAGCTGCTGTCCCAAAAAAAATTTTCCCCAGAGTTTTCCGGAACAAAGCGCCGAGTCCTAAACTCCTAACGTTGTTTCTTTGTGGCGTACACTTATGTCAAAAATTTAGAATAGAGAAGAATTTGTGATTGCAATTAAAACAAAAAAATAAATAAGACAGCAAAAATGCATTATGTTTACGTTTTTCTAGGTTAGGAGCCTTACAAAAATTAATGTATGAATGTTGGACAATTTATAAACTGATTTAAAATCAAATTATACTTACTGAAATCTATAAGAAGTCTCCCGTATCCTTGTCTCTGGTAAGGCGGCAGCGTGAGGATACACGATACGTTGTAGTTCAGGAAGGAATTTTTCTCCTGCGGACAAAAACAAGAAACATGTAAATAAAGTGGTCAGAAAAAGGAAAAAAAAGACGTGTGGCACTCGGGGACTGCCGCGGTAAAGCTATTGCATAGCATTTTGTATCAACTTATGCAATTATAATTATTTATTTATTTTATTTTATTTATGCAGTATTTCTTTTTCTTTGATATTAATTCAAGTTACACTTTTTGAGCGTGGTGACCGATAAGAAAACTAATTTTTCTTTTATTAAATAAATAAAAAGTTAATATTGTTTAAAATATTTTTATTATTTTACAATACATGTGGGTTTTATTATCTTACAGTAGCTGTTGGTTATTCAGGAATATTTATCATTGAAACTATAGGTTTATGATAAATGAAATAGGAAACATAAGTTTGCGACTTAATATCCTCTAAATACCTAGAAAATACCGCGTCAATGGTGGTCCCATATTTTGTTGTGGACTCTTGTGGATCATTATTCATTTTCAAATTCAATGTTTTTGATAGAAAAGTTGTCAACCGCTCTGATTTTTTATCAGCGAAGTTAATGTTGAAATCGCCAGCCAAGATAAGTGGAAATTTATTACCATTTGTACCAAGTATTTTCGACCCTTCTTCAGTGTACTCCAGTAAAGTGCGATGAATAAAATGCTCTACCTCGTCCAATTTTGGATTCGGAGAAATGTAAATTGCTACCATAACTATTTGTCAGCCATTTCTAAGTTTGCATAAGCACGCACAAATATCTCCAACAACTGAGCGCCTAACATTAACATCGCTAACGTGTGCAATATTTATTTCAATATTCGGAGTCATAATATTAGTAATATCATTTTTATTTTGGTAAATAGCTACCCCACCTTTTGAAACAGTATCTCGTTTGAACTGAACAATACAATTAAAATTAGGTATTTCAATCGGATTATCATGCGTCATGCAAGTTTCGGTAAGAAGTAACACATTTGTTTGTCTCGTAACTGAATCTTGTAAATCGTATTTATGACTATTTAGACTTTGGCAGTTGAAAGTCATTATTGAAATGCCATTTAAAAACAACGTTTTAAGTGCCGCGTCATAGAGTCGGTAGCCGTGTACATTACATGTCATGGCTGTATAAGCAAAGTAACCCAAGTTCGATTCCCACATTTCTTAGGACACCTTTTGTGCTTCCAAAATCTAGTGAAAATCATACTACGTACATGAATTACAAGCTGGGAACACCATCTATTAGTAAATTATTGAAGCAAAAGAATAGATAGATAGATGGCGCTAAAGCGCCATCTATCGGCGCATGTCCTTACTAAAACGGCGTTAGCCTTGCTTTAATATTTGGTTCAGAGATAGATTTTACTTCCGTCTTAAATCTTAAAAATAAAACGCCGTGTCGAAGACTGCCGAACTGAAACGACGTTAGACGATCCGGGAGCGTGAGGTTTTTTCGTTACGGAATTTCTGGATTCGGTCCCCGCACTCAAGGCCCGCGATAAAAGCTATGCAATAGCTTAAAAAAACGAGACATCGTTTTAAAAAATATAAAAAATCTTGTCATAAAACTATCGCTGAATAGAAAATTCAATTACGAGAATTACTACTTCCATAGACATTTTTGTTAATTTGTGTCTTAAAATAGCAAGTAGTTCGATAAGAAGTTATATTTACAACTACGGTATAATAGTTACTGGACAAAAGTCGTGTGTTTCCGTCAACATAAAATAAAAGCGTCGCAATATAGAAGAGCGTAACAGAACAATATGTGAAGCTGGACAATTTCGTTGTTTGTAAAGTACTATCAACTTCTTTCTTTTCCTATCACTTAGAAATGTAAGGACCCGATTTGGATCTGAAATATATAAGTGCCCAAAAGGAAATTAGCCACTATAGAGATCTACAGAAATAAAAACTTTATAAAGTAGTCAGTTACTGCAAGTTTTTCTTACAAATACATGAGCTTCTCATCATTTTTAATAACACAATATAAGAATTCTAATTGTTTGTGTTTTATGTAAACAAAACAAAAGATGCTTTATTATCCCAGACGCCATATCTACCCCTTTCTTAGGTGTACAAACACTCTTACAATACATAAATGTGGGATGCCGCACTGTCTAGCGATTTCAGACAACGTTATAGCTATTTGTACTTAATATCCTTTCTTCTTTGTGTTTTGGTAAAGTTTACTGTCTTTTCGAAAACAAGAAAATCCTAATACTGAACGGATTTCGACGAAATTTGGTATGGTATATAGTTTAGACTCTGGATAACAAGTAGGCTACTTTTTATCGCAGCAAAATGTACGGTTTCTGCAAGATTTCCGTTTGCGCGTACGAAGTCGCGGGCAACGTCTCGTCTAAAATAACAATTTAAATGCCGAATACTGTAAAGCTAATCAAAATTAAGAGCCCTCCTATTCACAGGCTGTCGCTGTCTCTGTTAGCCGAAACGACAAGGACAGAATGTGACTTGATCGTCACTTAATTTAACTGTCGTTCCAGCGGGTTCGGCATGGCGATCCAAAGAAACCATTTTAAAAGAGAAATATTATATCCAAAATAGTTCGTAATCCGTGGTAACAAGATCGTCAATAGAAGTCAACATTTCTAAATAGCCATATTTTTAAAATGGTTGCCGAGAAATCTTCTTTCAAAAATGATTTTGTGGAGTAGTTGACATTATTGTAAGACAATTTGACATTGAAATAAGAAAACGTTTATACTTTAGCTGTCAAAAGAGGCCATTTTGTGAGCTCATGCTCGGGAAGAAAAGAAATGTTGTTTCTCATAACGACGATGCCGATATCAACCTTGCTGCCTTACAATAAGAACTATTTTGCTCCGAATGGTATTAATGTTTCTTCAATCTGTCATTTTGTCGATTCTTCGGTGTTTCTAGGGTGCGCATGCTAAGCCTGCTGTACTCGGCGGTAAGTCCCTAACTATGTATTGAAGAAAACTACGCTCATTTTTATTTAAATTTTAAAAATAGATACCTAAACAACCTACATTAAAATAAAACTTTGCTTTATTTTCAAGTATGAAATTGTTTAAGCTCTAATCAATAGGACGCGTATTGATGACCACAAGAAACTCCTGCGCGTCATAAAAGAAACTATTTCTTCAACACATAAATGTACCTCTCCAGTCAATAATCTAACTAGATGCTACTTAATAACAGAATAGGCTATTACCAATCTATCTTAAAAAATAAAATATAAAAACGTACTTCATAGCACGACTTACGACTAAATCCCTTAAAAAAAAAAAACAAAAAAAAAAAACAAAAAAAAAAAAAACAAAAATACCCATATACGAAATTCAAAAACACATGAGACGTCAAAGGAGGTTGTAATTTGGATTCCATTGGCCCGGGGGTAGGTGCCTACATCGTCTGGATTTATTGCGTTACGTCTAGACGTCGCGCGTCGCGGGCAAATTGTCATCGGGGTGCGGAACCCTCTATTATTATATGTGGCCCGGCCCGCGCGATATGAAAGGTTTCCTCCACTTAATTACTGTATAGGCGTTTTGATGTTCAAGTTTTTATTGCGTCACAAAAATGGGGTCCATATTTAAAGTGAGTCCTCGTCAAATTATTTATAGATATTAGAGACATAGATCCTTAATTTAAATATTAGTAACTTTATTTTTAGGATTCTGACGGAACGAAGAGGAAAATCTTAAAAGAAAGTAAATAAACTCGGAATTCAAGTAACGTCCAGACTAAGATACTCATAATTAATACGCATTTATGATTATTATAGCATTTATATTTATGATATTTATGATTTTACGCCAACCAAACAGAGCCACGTCGAGAAATAAAGAAATGCAAATGTAATTAATTTCCAAAAATAAAAATTAATTTTAGTCAACACATTTAATATTTATAAACAGCTCATTATATAATAATTGTTAAACTCAAATAATTTAGGTTTTAGAGTGCATACAATTCGACAAAGCCACTTCCGCTTTTGTCACCCACTGTACCGGATGTCGGCGGGGTCAACGGCCTCGGATAGAGCCTGTCTCGACGGCCATCTATACTTTTATGTGTATGCTTCCTCAAAGCGAGATATTTGTTAAACCGAATGCATATATCGATTCAAAACCGTCTGACTTTTTATATTCATCCAATATAACCCATACAAATAATGTTCATTTTAATCATTCATCTAATTTAGAAATACTAGAAATAACGTTTTACCTAGAGGGTAAACGAGTTACATAATATTATGTTTTTATATAATGCGTGGAAAAACAAATGATTTGTTAAAAATTTTAGGGGCTGCAAAGAGTATTTTCAAGCTGGAGAGTGGAGATTTCTCACAAGCGTTCGTTAAGAAAACTATAATATTATGGCAATTTAATAAAAGTCCTACCTTATGTCAACAATTAATTAATTAAATACGTAAGACAAAATATATCTTAGTATTCATTACAGTAACTAGTAATGAAGAATGGCATACGCTCGAAGCAACAGGCTTGTCTACTACGGCGTAGACTGTCTACGAACCGTCAAGTATACGTCGCGTTGCAGCCGTAGACCATAAAGCTACGAGCTACGCCGTAGGCAGTGCCTGTAAATAGAAACTTCACGTAGCATAAAGCATTACAATTTCAACTCTATCTGCATAGATGCATGATTGATATTTGAATGTACTCTAAATACCACAGAATACACGATAGTATTAGCTCGCAGACGAATACATATTAAATGTAATGTAAACGTTTCTTCCCTTTAATATTGCAAGACTAAAGGTAGAGATTAGAGAACGATTTATCTGTCTGATGAAACCATAGTAGGCTAGTTGACTGATTAGTAATATTTATTTAAGCAATACGAAAGTATTGCGAAAGCATAGTTCTCAAAATAAAATGTATACTAAAAGCAATATTTTCAAAGTAACAGTGATTTGTAAAATAGAATTTCGCAAGTCTCATGAAAACGCTCCATAAAAAAGTCGCCGAACCTATGACGTCACGCGTTCCTAAGGTTCTATGGAATATATACGTTTCAAGAACATAATATTAGAACCTTCGAAATTTGTGCGTTTAAGTTCATATTTACTTTAATTAATGTTTTTGTATTTAATGTGTGTAAACTAATCATGTAGGTTTTTTTTTAATTCAAGTAAAGGCACAACAATAAAACATATAGTTACATGGATACTCGCGCGATGAGCAAAATGCCGCGTAACACGATTTCGCCGAGGAAACCGGGGAGCGGAGGGCCCCTGGGGGTCGGGGGGAGTACAGAACTCAGCTATAGCGTGGACGAGATGCGTACGTCCATTTTTGACGAAATGCCGCGAGTTTTAAATTCGCCGCGATGAAAATGCTCATAGCGCGAGTGCTCGCGGGTTAATGTGTGTACACTATTCATGTAGATTTTATTACACTAATTATGTTTTATACAACTTTTTTGTTATTTTGAAAGGCGAATTTTTTTTCATTTATATTTTTTACATCTGTCAAGTAATAATCTATACATATAATAAATTCATAACTGATCTCTGCCTGTACCCGGAAGATATATAAAAAAACTCCTACAGGGGGGCTTTATGAACGACATAGAACAAAAAACAGTGATTTTTAGAATTTTTGTCTGTTTGTCTGTACGTTTGTACGCGCTAATCTCGGAATCTACTAGACGGATTTTTTATGAAATTTGGTATGGTAGTAGTTTAGACTCTGGATTAACACATAGGCTACTTTCTATTGCTGACAAATGTACGGTTCCTGCGATATTTATTTTTGCGCGTACGAAGTTAACGGCTTAACCGATTTAAATGCGGATTTCAATAATACGTTTCAGTTTGCTCCAATTAAAATTTAATGTTTGTTTCATTTCAATCGGTACACACATATAAAAGTTATGTCAGTCTAAAGAATATAACATATCAAATCCTATAGGATAACTGATCAGTTGAATTGGCTGAAAGTTTACGTAGGTATTACCTAATCATTGATATATAAATACCATAGTCGTGTTAACTAGCGCGGCGAGTCCGGGCAAGCAGCGGACTTAGGGAAAATTAAAATTTTCGAAATGACACATTCACACGCACACATTCGACTTTTCCCTAAAATGTATTATAAATGTGAGTCCCCCGCTGAGTTTGTCTGTATGTTCGCTTTTGCCAGCAGCTGCACCTGCGTAGGAGAGTGTTCGTGGCAAAAAAACTTATTTAGCAAATGTACTTCCCTACTGCAACATAGTAATAGCACAGAGTAAAAATATATATACTGTAATACTTTATAGTAAATTTATAATAAAAATCTATGACGTAAGTATTATATATTTTTACTCTGTGCTCTATTACTATGTTGCAGTAGGAAAGTACATTTGCTAAATAAGTTTTTTGCCACGTACGCGGGCCAAGCTGAGGGAAATACCTCAATATTACTAAATAAATATATTAAACTAAATAATTTACATGTAGTCAATGACCCTATTATTATAACTGCATTAAATCATTACAATCAGCAATTTAAAAGAACAATCCTCCCTCAGCCCGGCCGGCCTGCAAGCGAAACGAGCGACACAACACGCCTGGACACGATCCTGTACCTGAGACGGATTCGCGCTGGCGCAGGCGCCAAATGTTTATTTTTATCGTAGACTTTCTCTATTGTAGATCTAGGATTACAAGTTACAATATGGAACACTTTATAGAGAGTATAAGAAAATATCCGTCGATGGTGATGTGTGCTGTGCAACTGTGCACACTCTTCAAAGATCGCGGTCAACTGAGCTTGCTATATACCTACTACAAATGCTTGCGATAATATCGCGTAATGTGAACGCCATGCTATATAGTATAGCATTAGGTCCGTCTTTGCTAGTCCGTCTTGTAGTCTGAAATTAGCATAAGTATCTAAATGCCACGAACCTCAGTACCTAGACAGTAGACACTAAACATACACAATATAGCCATAATAAGTTATTCCCTCCGAGGGTGTGCGCCAGACGACAGATACACGCATCCCTGGCATTTATTTTAAATTACTTTCTTAGTCTCAAAAGTACCTACACTCCAATAGATTTTTAATCGGTCTCGGCCTTTCAATTTAGACACACTTGAATATTTTTTCTCGCTTCTATTAATTACGCACATATGTCTTATTAAATCGTTATATTACGTCACGTTTCATTGACAGAATATTTACTTTTATATGCCCAATTTCCAATTTACGAAAAGGTTGGAAATTTTAGATTTTTGTTTAGACTCTAGACTGAAACGCTAACAGTGAATTTTTGTTACGAAAACGTTCTAATTTTCTCAAAGAAGTTATTTGTCACGAATAGGATTTCCATATTAAAGATCGTCACTTTATTACCATTGTAGACAACTATTACTATATTTAACTCGCAGGCTGGTAATACCTGTATTTCTAATAGGTTTATATCGAATCAGATTATAGTTTTCAGTGGCAGAACTCGATTAGAATCGGTGGTACGCGATGCGTGTAATTGAATCGGTACTACGGGGAAACTTTTATGCAGTTAATTTGTATGGCCGTTTCCAGTCACGTGTTCTTATGATTCGATTATTATAATTGCAGTTTGAAAAAAGTGAAGTCGTGTCGCGAGATTCAAATACACCTGTATATGTATTAGATAATATGTAACAAAGAAAATGTTTTATAAATTTAAAGATGAAATAAAATGTCGCGTCATATCAAATTTTTTTTTTTACTATTATACGCTGATGATGCGTAACTTTTTCAAACAATCGCAAGTCTAGAGGGCTACATGCAACTACAATTTGATTTAGAACAATTATCTGAGTTATTTTCCATCAAATCTTAAAACTTAAATGTTATGTGTTCTGTTTTTTCTTATACCCGCTTCATTTTTGATTATAACATTAACGGTAAGCCACTCTGTAGGGTAACAACTAGGTATGCGTAATTTAGGTATAATTATTAATTCTAAATTATCGTTTAATCTGTACATCGATCATATTGTTAAAACAGCTTTCCGTGAACCTGGATTATACTAAGAATTTCGAAATCACTCAATTGTACCCACGCATTAAAAATATCCTTTATTTACTTTAGTAGTGTACTTTATACTTTAGGTCTGTTCGATCGATATCAGATTTTGTTTGCATAATTTGGGGACCATACAACACGTCATATCATATTGCTCGTATTGAGGGAATACAAAAGAAAATTACTAAATCCTTAGAGTTTGTTGGAAATCACGAATATATTCCATACAAAATTTAAATTCACTAACAATTCTTGTAAACCGCAGGAAAATGTTTGACCAAGTCTATTTTTTTTTAATCTTAAATAATTACACATGTTAGAAAATATAGATTTAAGAATACCTAGACCTGGTTCTAGAACAAAGAATATATTTTCTGTACCGCAATATTGATCAGTTTACACAAGTAATAGCTTCCTAAAGGCTAAAACGTAGGGTTAAAACTTATAACGAATGATTTAAGTCGTAGATTTATTTAGCGCCAGCTTGGCTGTTTGTAAAACAAAGTTACGCAATCGGTTAAAAACTAAGTGACTATACGACTGTATACTTAGTATTAAGTCGTATTTTTATAATTGTTTGAAAAATCTATGGAACTATTAATCTTTAAGTATTTCGATATTTATTGTTCAGGGAAGATGCAAACGACTGTTTGTTTCCTGAATAAATAAATAATTATATTTTCAGAGTACATTTGTGACGGGGTTGAAAATTGTTATTTATTTTTTATTTTGGATGAACAATAATAAAATATCAATAATCATGAAGCATCATGACGCAATCTTCCTACAACATTATTATTAATTCAATCATAAATTTAAACCATTACTGATGAAATTATTCAAATAAAGATATCATAAAAAGGTGGGTGTGTCATCATTGTAGATCGGAAAAGGTGTGCAATTTTGCGGGATTTCCATGGACATGCCTACCGGGCGGTGTGGAGTTACCATTTCGATAAGAGCTAGTCACACTAAAGAATAAAGATTAATATCGTTTAAATTTTGTATGGTAGATTGTATAATAACATTTTCAAAACTATACATATTATTTATACACGGCTGAATTGACATTATTTATTTTAAACTCAACTAAAGTTCTTAGAAAATTTATTGTTTTTGCATAAAAAAGACAACGACTGATAAGAATACAAAAAAAATCGGTAAAATTAAAATAAGTTACAACAGTTATCAGTGATTTCGATACAAGGTAAAATTATTAAATAATCGACAATGTCGAATGTTTAAATCATTAACTTAAGAATTGTTTTTAACTATGTTGTTAATAAATAAATGGTTATTTAAACCTGTTGTCTATGTTTTGTAACTGATTGCTTGCACGTTTTAAAATAATAAAAAAGTATTTACAGAACCAATGCTTTTTATTTCTTCCCTACTTTTTACTTTAGAAATGATAAAAATTCAGAATGTATTACTTATTAAATACCTGTTTTTTTCTTTAGTTATTAACGAGAAAAAAATGTATGTTACTCATTTTAAATATTTCCGAAATCCCGCGAGCGTATCCATACTAATATAATGTTAGAGGTCGTTGACCCCAAAATTGCACTTCCTAATCCGATCACTAGTTATCATGTAGATTGCAGACGTTCTGAAATTATTTGTAACATACAGAATGAAAAAATTGTCACGATTATAATTATTGTGTGTTCTGTTCAAATAATAATATTATAATGTTTAGCGAATTACCCTATCGTAAACATCTCAGACGGCGCGCGGCGCGGCCACGGTAAGTAAGTCCGTCTGATGGAGCCTCCGCAAACAATACAGTCTAGTGCATATCGATTATTTTATTTCGGTTCGCGTAGGTCAGGTACGGCGCGCCGGCCGCCCGCCCTTCGCCCGCTTCCCACGTACACACCCACCACGTCTGTGGGACACACGGGCGAGATTTTGGACACACTTTGGAGTCGTTTTTCGCAAAAATGCAATTTGAATGCCCTTTGTAATTAAAAAAAAAATATTTACATATTTTAATCTATTTATTTACAAATCTCGTATTTAATTTTAAAAAGTTAAATACGAGAAGTGGCGGTTCTGAACTGGCCTTAAAAAGTGGCTGGTGTGTTAATGAACAGACGTACGAACGAAAAAGTACCAGCTAAATTTTCTTTGTCCTTATTAAGGAATTATTGTTCGTACGTCCACTAAATTTGAAATTATACAGATGCACTCGCAAGACTCAAGCAAGAAAAGTCATCCCAATAAATATTCTTAGCTGCTGGCTACCATAACCCAAATAGTTTTATTTCCATATGCTTTGGTTAATAATAACACTTACGGAATTGTCCCCACGTGATGCCTACCGCCGGTTCAGGAACTAACCCGGCGAAAAGAATCGGCATTAGAAACTCGTACGGGGCCATCTTTTAGCAAAAAATGGAAAATTGTTCTCTTTATATAGTTTGCGGTCAAATACTTAAAAAGCTAATCAAAATTAAGAGTCCTCCTATTCACAGACTGTCGCTGTGTCTGCTAGCCGAAATGACAAGGACAGGATGAATGACGTTTCAGTATTTAGCAGATAGCTATGTACTTTAATAAAAGCTTCTACAAATTATATTATACTAGCTGTTTCCCGCGGCTCCGCCCGCGTAAATACAGGATCCCTCGAGAACACTACTTTTTCGGGATAAAAAGTAGCCTACGTTTTAATCCAGAGTCAAAACTACCATACCGAATTTCATCGAAATCCGTTCAGTAGTTTTTGCGTGAAAGAGTAACAAACATCCACGCTTTCACATTTATAATATTAGTAAGGAAGTAAGGATAGCTAGAATATAAGACAAAATAAGATAAAAATGATATACTTATGATATATATAATTTAAACTTACATCTCAACGTAAATAAACTGAAGGCATAATGTGAAAGGAACCAAAATACATGTTTAATATTCATGCGGCCGCAAAGCCCGTAAAGCCTGGCGAATTGCAAGGAGCAATCTAATAAATCAGGAATTATCAAACACCCAACATAGGCATAAAATAAACCACCGTCACAAAATCTAGACTTCCCCCCATTGGGGCGGGGCCTGGAGTTCACTGACCCCACAGCTGACGCCGCTCAATGGTGTAGTACGCTAACTATAATGAGTACGCGAAACCATAAAGTACGGGGAAAAAACTTTAATGAGAACATGTTGCTTTTCAATAGCTGTGCATTTTAGCTTATTTTATAGTGAGGAAAAACAATGGTTAAAGTTTTAACGGATCAAGCTACTTATTGTTTTATTCTAAACGAGATGTTGCCTGCGACTTCGTGCGCGCAATTAAATACGAGAAGTGGGGTTCTGAACTGGCCTTAAAAAATGGCTAGTGTGTTAGTGAACAAACGTACGAACGAAGAAGTACCAGCTAAGTTTCCTTTGTCCTTATTAAGGAATTATTGTTCGTACGTCCACTAAATTTGAAATTATGCAGATACACTCGCAAGACTCAAGCAAGAAAAGTCATCCCAATAAATATTCTTAGCTGGTAGCTACCATTATCCAAATAGTTTTATTTCAATATACTTTGGTTAATAATAACACTTATTACTAACAATACTTATTGTTTTATTCTAAACGAGATGTTGCCTGCGACTTCGTGCGCACAAAAGGAAATCACGCAGGAACCGTACATTTCGCCGCGATAAAGGGTACGTACTCTATATCTCTGCAAAATGAAATCAAAATAGGTCCAGTAGTTTCGTCCAATTCGAACAAACAATCAAATCTTTCCTCTTTATAACATAAGAATGGATTAATAATTAGGGGGAATCGACATTCATGTCTCATCAAAAAAGTTATTACTTGAAAACAAGTCGATTTTCAAATCGCCGTCAACGGTCAAACGGACACGAGTTTTTATTAGTTGTCAAAACGTTATCGATTTATTGTAAGGTCGATTTATTGTGTCAACCCCAATGACTTTTAGCGGTCCGTTTCGCCGTAAAAACACGAATGAAAAATTTTTTTTTTCGTAATTTTAATAGAAATACTCGTAAGTCATAATTGTATTTGTATTTTATGATGACGTTTTCTATCAAGTACGTGACGTAAAACGGAAACCTTTAATATGTCCAAAATAGCTTCAGATTTTACATACACTTAACACTATTACATCTTTTTACCCGACTGGTTACCCGATTGGGTTATGTTTTTCGCGCGTATCTTGTATGTATGTATGTATGTATGTTTGGAAATTCCTCTATTCCCACGTATCTTCCAAACGGCTGGATGGATTTCGACAATTAAGGTATTATTAGATTTGTCTCAAAAACCCAAGTGTCCTTAGATAGCTAGTTA
Source organism: Phengaris arion (assembly GCA_963565745.1). Taxonomy (NCBI): domain Eukaryota; kingdom Metazoa; phylum Arthropoda; class Insecta; order Lepidoptera; family Lycaenidae; genus Phengaris; species Phengaris arion. The sequence continues at coordinate 25,065,758 of OY751431.1, forward strand.
AAAAAATAGAAAATGGCGGATTTTGACGCCAAATTGTAAGTACTTCAAAAAAATTTTTTTACCAAACCTATCAAATCAAATCAAATTCCTTTATTGCTAGAATGTAGTAGTACATAATGGTCTTATATTCTGTGAGAGCTGATACATTCTGCAATTACAATAGAGTGCAATGCATTAAAAATAATAATTGTTTTGTAGAATAAATTACATCACAATGCTAGGGAGTTAAATTTAACAAATAACATTTAGATGAAAGTTAAAGATTCGTATAAATAGTAAATTTGTTTAGTATGTAGAATAAAATTCATTATAAAATTATTGCGTCGCAATCCCCTATACCCTATCGAGAAGGGTATCAAAATATAGGAAATTAAAAGGAAATTTCAAATCTATACATACTGGGTGTCCCAAAAATACCGTCTCATAGTGACATGGGAGATAGATTAGCCTTATATCTCTCGGATAAAATAAAAATGACCTTAGTAAAAGTTGCTTAGTTTTCGAGATATTTGGATTTTTTTGGTTTTATTCAAAATCTCCATTTTTAGTTAGTTTTTATTTCCGCATTAGTACAAATTCCTTTAATTTATTCATTTTAATTTTTTTTAAGTATCTCGAATAGTTGTTTGATGCATACAAAATAAACTTTTGTCAAATAGTAGTGTATTTTTTAAGAAAAAAATATTTTTGTGTTGCGTTTTAGCTCTCCCAAAATTTCGACCCAAATTTTGACAATCTGCCGTAGAAAAAAAATGTACTAAAGTAATCTGGCAAATTATTTTAAAAATTACTCAATTTATTGCAGATTTAGAAATGGTATAACACTTACATGAAAAATTTACAGAAACTTAGAAATTGCCATTTTTATCATTAAAGTCTAATTCAAGCCGGACTCAACTATGAAGTGAATATTCAATATTCAAACACAATGAAAAGGCCACATGTTGTCCTTTGTGTTCGGCGTTTGTGATCCTGTTCTTAGGTTAAAAACTGAGTGAGATAGCTGTCAATGATCAACGGTAATGTTTGTTAAAGGCCTAATAAGTGCAAGGGAGCGCGCAATATGCGCTACTCTCTTCCCACATTTTACAACACCGTGTTCCACGAACGATCTCGTGGACTTTAGTACGTTCTCTTCCGTTTTGTGCGATACACGTGCTATTTTGTACTGCTCTCGTTTCTCTCATTTTTTTTATTACTAGGCGTTATTTTTGGACTCTGATTTGCTTTCGATTTGGACTATTGTTGAACTGATTTGGTGACAACAACGACGGTTTGCGCTCTTACAGACAGCTGGCTGGTTTTACTGTGCTAAGAATGGAAAATCCACGAGGTGCTGCTACTCAATTTACTCATCCTGAGTACGCCGACATGTACTTAATTTATGGGGAAACCAGGCGTGTTTCTAATCGAGGCGTAGTAACTTTAAATTCAAGATTAGCTGCAAGATTGTACGCGGAACGTTATCCAAACCGTACACCGCCATCGTATCATGTGATTGAACGATTGGATTCTGCCTACAGAGAGGGTAGAGTCCCAGGAACTCGAGGTGGTGAAGGGAGACCGCAAACAACCGACGAAGATGTCGTGTTACAGCAAGTTACCGAAGATCCGTCAACTTCGGTTCGTTTGATTCAAAGTCGGACTGGAATACCGAAATCATCTGCTCATCGCGTTTTAAAAAGGAACAGGTATCATCCGTACCACATACAAAGAGTGCAAACTCTCCTTACGAGTGACTATGCCAGACGGGTACAATTTTGTCAACGAATGTTGGAAAAAAATAGGGAAGATCCCGACTTTTTTCATAAAGTACTGTGGAGTGACGAGTCGCAATGTAGAAGAGATGGTTATTTAAACCTTCATAATATTCATAGCTGGCAGCTAGAAAACCCACACGAGAATAGAGAAGATCGGTCGCAACACATGTTTAAAATAAATTTATGGACCGGAATCTACAACGGTACAATAGTAGGACCAGTGGAGCTGCCTCCAATATTAAATGGTCACACCTATTTGGAATTTTTAGAAAACCAATTGCCAACGCTCCTCGGGGATGTGCCACTGGAATCATTACGAACGATGTGGTTTCAAAACGACGGCTGCCCAGCACATTACGCTCGAGACGTTCGAGCACACCTGGACCGCAGGTTCCCGGGAAGGTGGATTGGGCGACTGGGGCCAATCTTATGGCCACCACGATCCCCTGATCTTAATCCCCTGGATTTTTTTTATTGGGGATGTCTTAAAGACAAAGTTTATGGTAAACCAATACGCAACGAAAGGGAACTACGCGACAGAGTCACCGCAGCGGCTCAAGAAATATCTCAGATAAGTTTGAGAAGATTAAAGAATAATTTTATCAGAAGATGTCGATTGTGCATTCGTGTTGGAGGTCGACAGTTCGAGCATTTACTGTAATAAATCTAAGTTCTAAAGTTTTTTTCTAATTTTATTTATTATCACAGTGCCCCATAACAGCGAAGGAAAGAACGAAAAAACAAATTAGGGTTGCAATAGTACATTCAGTTTTACAAGTCTACAGATACAAAAGATAATAAAGGTCGATAGATAATAAGATTGCGATGAACATTCCTGGTACTTTTTCATCTTCTTTACTACATAAGAGTCTGGCTTGAATCAGACTTTAATGATAAAAATGGCAATTTCTAAGTTTCTGTAAATTTTTCATGTAAGTGTTATACCATTTCTAAATCTGCAATAAATTGAGTAATTTTTAAAATAATTTGCCAGATTACTTTAGTACATTTTTTTTCTACGGCAGATTGTCAAAATTTGGGTCGAAATTTTGGGAGAGCTAAAACGCAACACAAAAATATTTTTTTCTTAAAAAATACACTACTATTTGACAAAAGTTTATTTTGTATGCATCAAACAACTATTCGAGATACTTAAAAAAAATTAAAATGAATAAATTAAAGGAATTTGTACTAATGCGGAAATAAAAACTAACTAAAAATGGAGATTTTGAATAAAACCAAAAAAATCCAAATATCTCGAAAACTAAGCAACTTTTACTAAGGTCATTTTTATTTTATCCGAGAGATATAAGGCTAATCTATCTCCCATGTCACTATGAGACGGTATTTTTGGGACACCCAGTATATGTCATATATTTAAATTTAATCAGGAATAATTACAACCATTTTAATTAAATCATTCGATTATATTTGTAATTGTAATCAATGCATTTATATAGTCGTATTTTTGCTTTAAATCGACCAAGTGTGAGTTGTATAAACTAAAAAATCTAAAATAAAATAAATAATTAAAAAAATTTAACCCGACTGCAAAAAAATATCTAAGCAACGCACTAACAAGACCGAAACAAGATTATGTGAATCTTGTTTCGGTCTTTTTAGTGCGTTGCTTATGTATTTTTTTGCAGTCGGGTTTTTTATTTTTTAAATTATTTATTGTTGTATTATATTAAAGCAAGTATTCGTTTGCAATTACGTTTTTCTGGATATTGTCCAGATTTTAGCAACTCATCATAGGATTGAGACCGTTTAGTGGTCGATTATACTACTGCCAAAGCACAAGCAAAATTGGGATGTCATAGAAGAATCATTAAGTAGGTCCTGTAGCAAGAATTCTGCTCGACTCGGGCAGTAACAGTAAAAATAAAAAGTGTTTGTTTTGTGTTCTGTTATCTTAAAAGTTTAGGGACCCCTGTTCTATGATTGGCAGGATAATCGTTTCCACATGTTTTCTCATGTTTTAGCAACGTCTGCATGTGGGTTATGTGTACTTAGATTATTACTTTGGTAAATGCCAGGGATGGAACATGCACTTTCTAAACAGCAACTCAAGCAATCAGACACTAAATCGCATATTTTTTTTAATGAAATTAACCAGGAAGCGAACAGACGGATCGTCTGATGGCAAGTGATACCGCCGCCCATGGACACTCGCAACACCAGATGAATTACATTGGTAACCCCTCTGGTGTTGCGACTTGCGTTCTCAGTCCATAAAATCCCCAACCCCCCATGAGCCTCCGGTAAACTCACGCACAACGCAAGCGTCATTTCACGCCGGTTTTCTGTGACGCCGTGGTATTTACAAGGTCGAGCCGGCCCATTCATGTCGAAGCGTGGCTCTCCCACGTAAAAATAATAGTAACACTACAATTTTTGTAAAAAGACTATAACCCCCGACTACGTAATTTATACAGAATGCTTGGTTATCCGAATGAAATATTTAACCCAAGATTAGGCCACAATCTTTATATTAGGTCATTACATATGAAATTGGCGTTTTGTAAAGGAGGAACACAAAGTCGATTTTTTATAAACATAATATATTTATTTAATCAAAGTATATAACCATTGCTATATATGCCCTTTTGCCATCTCATAGGTAGTTTCATTGATTCCTTTACTAAAAAACGATTCAGACAGGAATCAATAAAATCTTTGAAGGCGCTTTGGACTGCCCCATCGGAGTTGAATTTTTTCCCTTGCAAGAAGTTATCCAAATTTCGAAAAAAATGGTAATCTTTTGGAGCAAGGTCCAGGGAGTATGGTGGATGTCTTAGACATTCCAATTGAAGCTCCTCTAATTTGGTAGCCGCCTGTTGTGCACTGTGTGGTCTAGCGTTGTCCTGAAGCAGAAGTGGCCTAGAGCGAATGACCAACCTCGGTTGCTTAGCAGCTACCTTTTCCATCATGATTTGCAGTTGCTGGCAATAGACATCTGCTGTAATCGTGTGGCCAGATTTATGCTGTAGTGAACGACATCGGCACTAATCCACCAAACGCTCACAGGTAACTTTTTTGAGTCAATTTTCGCTTGGGGCAGGCTTTGGCTGGTTCGCCAGGGTTCAGCCATTGCGATGAGCGTTTCCGATTATGGTACAGGATCCACTTTTCATCACAGGTAATAATTCGATTTAAAATCCATTAATTATTGTGCCGGTTGAGTAATATAAAGCAGCAGTCGACGCGCGTTTGTCGGTTTGCTGCACTCAATTCATGAGGTACCCACCTTTCAAGCTTTTTCACATTCCCAATTTGCTTCAAGTGGATTAAAACAGTTTTATCACACTGCAGCCTGCAGCTAACTCGGACGTGGTCTGCGATGGGTCCGCTTCCACCATAGCCTTAAATTCTTCATTATCAACTTTGGTCTCCGGCCGTCCACGGGGCTTGTTCTGCAGGTAGAAATTTCCAGCACGAAAACGTTGGAACCAAAAACGCACTGTGTTTTCTATTGCGACACCGCCGCCATACACATCATTAATCCTTGAGCCGTTTTTGCAGCACTGGTGCTAAGGTGGAACTCGTACTCGAAAATAATACGATATTTCAAGATTTCCATTTTGTAAACAGAGTGACGCAAAGAAAAAACAAAAAGAAAAAAAAAACTAATGAATTACGGTTTTCGAAAAACAAATGCATGAGTAAATAGCGGAATAAATTTGAAATTGGGATTCCTAACCAAAGAAGATATATTTGAGATCAAAGTGACCAGTACGACAAAACGCCAATTTCATATGTAAGGACCTAATATATAAAAGAAAGTTGTGTTAGTTACACTATTTATAACTCAAGAACGGCTGAACCGATTTGGCTGAAAATTAGTGGGAAGGTAGCTTGGAACCAGGAGAGGGACATAGGATACTTATGTGCCCCGCCGAGTTTGTCTGTCTGTAAGTTCGCGATAATCTCAAAAACTACTAAAAGGATTTTCATACCGTTTACATTTACCGTCCGAGTGGTCCCTTAGGAAGGTTTAGGACGATTATAATATTATGACTATCTTTTAAGGATAGCTTACTACCATTTCTAAGTTTAAAAAAAATATCAGAAATAATGTAGTATTTTCAGAAGCTATTTAGACTGATACAATTTAATTATCCTTATCTAGGAGATTATATCTAGGAGATATCTTAAAATTAAAAAGTACGTGTGAAAATTTATTATAACGTATATATTTTTACTCTGTTCTATTACTATAGTGCAGGTATATTTGCAAATGAGGTTTTTTGTCACGACCACTCTCCCACGCGGGCGAAGCTGCGGGCAAAACTTGTGTTACATAAATAATGGCAGTACGCATAACTTAAAATGTTCGTGATTTACAGAAAAATAACATGATTAATATTTCCTGACAACTCGCACTACGCATGGACACCATCACACTGCCGTACAACGCCGTCGGCTTCAAGGTCACGCGCTTGTCGAGTTGTACGGGCGCGCGATAATGAATAGCATTTAAGTATTTTATAGGATAATCTGGTAAAAATTTAAGGTCACATGTTACCCAGGCGAATCTTACGAATTCATTGACACCTCATTTATTTAAATCAGTAATGATACGTATGTACACACATAGACTGCCAAAATCATTACCCTTCCTTACCTCGCCGTAGTCGGGTAAAAATGTAGACCTACCTTACTAAAATATCCGACTATATGACAGCCCTCCTCATCGGCGCACGTCATCACATAGAACAGGAACGGCTCCACGTCGTAGTACAGCGTCTTGTGGTCGAGGAAGAACTTCGCTAGCAGACACAGCTGCTGACAATATTGCTTGTGCTTGCGTCCGTCTACTTGCCACACGCTCAGATTGTCGTTTCTGTACACCTGTCAACAATATTTTTTTAAATAATATAAATATATGCTTATTGCTTACTACATAACAAACAATATAGTATGTATATCCATTATATACATGCACAGCATTGTTTTTCAATACAATTGAAGAAAATCCTACTACTATTATACATGTCAAAGTCTGTGAGGATGGATAGATGAAACTATTGAACGGATTTTGATGAAATTTGGATAGTAGTAGTTTAGGCTCTGGATTAAATCATAGACTACATTTTATCCCAAAAAGGTACAGTGTTGTTTCGTAGGATACTGTATTTACGCGGGTAAAAGCCGCGGGAAAAAGCTAGTATACAAATAAATTGGGTCTATTTTTTCTGACTAAATGACAATGTGAGGTTGTTGTAAAATCTTTGGAGGCGTACGCTGTGACGTCACAATCGTTTGTCTAACATAAGATCATTCTTTTGCACTTTGAACTTAGGTGAAACTTTATTAATATTTGAAATTATTTAACGTCTATCCTCACTCGAATCCGCCCGATTCGGGGCCACCTGATTCGGGACCGCCTGGCTCAGACCTGCCTGACTAGGGGACTGCCCGTTTATATGTACAGTACTCGACCATAAAGGGTAGTGTCGGCATTAGGGAGATATTGCATTTTCTCATATAATTAATGTCATAAATAGTGTTTGACAAAGATGATGCTATACAAACTGAACTGAACCGACTTTTAAGAGGTCGATGTACATTGTTTTTGTCTGGGTACTGTATATGTATACACGTCACCTCATCGCCGGGCGGGTGTCGCCATAAGCACTTGGCGCGGTGTCGCGCCGCGCCGGCGCCGCAACGGTGGTGCGCCAGGCAGAACTCGCACACGTACAGGCGCGGTACGCGGCCTGCGGCACCCGGGTACGGCGACTGGTACCACGCCTCCATCATGTGCCGGCCCATCACTACGTACCGGTGGATGTACCTGTAAATGCAAATAAGACTTCAATTCGGATTGAAAGATACATAGACGTAATTAGGTTTATGACTAAAGTCCAGTCATTAGGTATGTAGAATTTTATACATAGACAGACTATGGCGTTTCTGTATCGCATGCGCATGAATATTGCTCGCAGAGTGGCATTGACCGCCAGCATACATTTTAAGTCAGCATCATCATTGTGACTTCACATTATCTACTAAAAAAAATATTTGTTTAGCGTCAGACTTTGTGCAATATGAAATTTGACACAACTGTAATTTTGCAACTGCACATATACTTCTCTGTAAGAAATATGAGGACGTTTAAGGCGATATATTACGTGACGTCCCATCATCTTGATACACAACATCTTACCTTGTACATTTATCGTTGGCTATATCATTCAATTCCTCTTCAATCTTCACAGCTGCCAAAGCCTGCGCGTCTCTAAACAGGCGCAGGTCGTAGTCGGGCGCGAAACCCTCAAGTACCGGCTCTCTTTCTTCCCCGTGCTCATCGTTTGATGGCATCGAACGTAACTCCTGGCTGCCTTTCCATTTGGATCGCATGTCCTGAAAAAGTATAGATTTCAAAAGTCATAGTTGTGCATGTCCAAAAGCAGGAGTGATTGCTTGCCAACTTTAAACTAACTTCTAAAATTAAAAAATAACAGTGACATTTTATTTCAATTCTAACTATTTGAAGTATCTTTTACTAGCCTAGCTTGCTAGCTAGTTGACTAGCTTTTTCTCCTTTTAATTTGGGGTAACTTTGAAGGTGGCTACACCACGGCGGGTATATTTCAATGCAAGCTGTTCAGAGATTTAGGTATGCATGTATAGACCAGTCATTAGTAATTACCTACTATGATGTTTTAGCTCACCTAGACATTCAGCTAGTAAGATAGTTTATATTAAAGCAACGCGTGATACCACCACATCACGCGTCAACACACGTTCAGACGGAGATTTCTCGTAATTGAAAATATTATTAACTCGCAGTATGGCTTCAGTCTCAAAGAAAGCACTCGCATTAACACACGCATCAAATCGAGGGCGTGCGAGTGAGCGAAAATATACTGAGACTGAATCCATAATGTGGTAGAACATTTTTAATTACGACAATTAGCCTTCTAATCTGCTTCAAATGCTTCTCAAGAAGTTCGTATGCATGATTTCTACTCACCTTAACCTTAAGCTGGTAAGCTCGCTGCTCTATAGTGGGCATAGCACGCGGCCTCTGCTGTATGGCCGCTAGCGCCCGGCGTCGTGTCGCTGCAGCCGCCGCGCGCTCCTCGGCCGCGGCGACGCACCACGCCGCCGTCACGTTGTGGTATATTGGACACGCGTCCCAAGTGAAATGCTTGGCCGCTTTACCGCCTGGAATTGGTATTATTGTTGCGATATTAAGTTTGTATTATTACATAAATTCATATACAGTAGCCGACAAGTGAACAACTTTAGATACTTGTTGCCATAGTATTTAGTAAGAAGGTGGGCACCGGCTTGTCGACGATCATACTTATTAATGATCCTCTCGAGCGTCGCGCGGCTGTTTTATGTTTTTTCTCATTTAAAAATATCTGGATTTTAATATGTGATTTTAATTTATTAATTTAGACCAGGGATAAAAGAAAGCTGTTAGCCTTTTGTCTTTGCATATGTACTCAATGAATAAAAATATAAATTTTTAGTCTACGACTAAAGAATTTTGATCAATTGTCATTTGCGTTATTTGAAGATTGGTTAATTTTATGTACAAATCACGAAACTTTTTACATACATCGTTACTTAAACATATATTTAATTAATTAAATAAAAACTTTGGAATGCGTGTCATATAAATTTTCAAAAACCAACACTAAAAATTTAATTCCCAGTGAAATCATATTTGATATTTTGCATGATGTACTTTATATTTCTTGCAATTATTTTTACATTGTTTCGAATGATTCTTCTAGTTTCTAAAAATATATAATATGCCAAGGTTTTACTAACAATTCATCATTGAAAATCGATAAAATAAGCGCGGATGCCTTCTGCCGTATAATGCCGCATGACACTCAATTATCATAGATTTTTATTTTTTACATAATATGAATAATTTTAGTATATAAAACATAAATACGGTTTTTATTGAGTTTTGAAACTAAGAATTGGTAAAACAAAACAATTATTTTGTGTTGACATCAATATTGCTTTTATGCTGAATATTGAAGTATTATATTCTGGCTGTGTTTTAAATTTTATTAACAAATATTGATATTATAAAGTACATTATCAATTATCAAAGTATCATTATCAATATCAAAAATTTTGTACTTCTAAAAAACCCTTTCTAGAGTTTCATAGTAACTACAAGGAACTCTTAAATTTTCGCTCTGTCGGTCCCTCCGTCCGTCGGTCCTTTCTTGATATAGTGTATCTCTTGTTTGGTATAGTGATAGATTGCATAAAGGCTTTATTCAGGCATCATAATAAACACACCGGCATATTTAGCGGAACACAAAAAAAAGGTCCATAATTAAAAAAATATGGTTTTATTTTAAAATCTACTTACTACACTTCTTTTGTTATTTAAAGTTTGATTTATTTTACTTAAAATGAGATCACATTAAGAACAGATTTTGCGAGCAATGGCTATTTGTGAAAAATGGTACATTTTTTAACTTTTCATGTAACCTAAAAATTTATATTAAAACAACATTAATTAAATTAGAAAAATGGTTGGAAAATTAATATCGCGTATTTCCTCCACGTGCTCTTATTAAAGTTTCTACCCGTCTAGGCATACTGAGAATGATGTTATCGATGGTCTCCTGGGATAGTCTCCGCCATTCCTCAACTACGGCAATTCGCAGTTCACCCACGTTGGCAGGAGCTGGAATTCTGGACTTTTCTTTTCAGCAAGTCCCAAACGTGCTCTATTGGGTTCATATCCGGTGATCTCGCCGGCCACTCCATAACAGGGATATTCATATCATTAAGATAAGCTTGAGTTACCCGAGCGGTATGCGGCCGAGCATTATCCTGCATAAAAACAAAATCGTCACCGATATATGAGGCAAACAGTACGACATTTTCTTCTTAAACTTCTCTGATGTAGCGGTATGCAGTCAGACTCCCTCTGTCAATCACTACCAAGTCTGTGTGAGCTCCCAAACAAATGCACACCCAAACCATTATTGATCCACCACCGTATGCAACTGTAGTTTAAAAATTTGCCTGGATGTATCGTTCTCCTTTGCGTCTGTATATTCTTTGCCTGCTGTCAATTTGATTTAAGAGAATTCTGCACACAACACTAAACAATACCTTACTCCATTGGTCCGCGTTCCAAAGTCGATGTTCCTGAGCAAAAGTTAACCTGTTTCTACGATGATTTACCTCGAGCCTTGGAGCCTTGGCGGGCACAAATGAACCCAAACCAGCTTCTTCGAACCTTCTTCGTACCGTACGCTCACTTACGGTTACACCCCGCACTGCTTCTAACTCATGTTGGGCTTGGACGGCCGTCAAACGGGGGTTCCTACGTACACGAAGCCGAATGAAACGATCATCCCTACTCGAAGTGCGTCTTTTTCTGCCTTGTCCTGCTCTTCTCACATAAGTACCGGTCTCCCTGAACCGTTGGATACTGCAATGGATCGTTGAAACAGGTCGACGAAGATCTCTGGATATCACTCTGTAGGTTTGACCATTTCTTCGCATTTCGAGTGCCCTGGCAATCTCCGTTGGGGCTAAGTCAGGCATAATTCAGTCCTCAACTCCAAAAAGATACGCATTAAAAAAAAAAACTAACAAAAAACAGTATTTCAATGAAATTTTAAATCAAACTCAGAAGGAAGAAATCCTCGAAGTTCGCTCCAGATAAGGTGTATTTGAATAAAATTAAAACAATTGCATAAAATGTGATGTTCAGTTGTTTTCTTAATATGAAAATATTTCTTTTTAAATTAAATGATGTATAAACCAGCCAGCAACCTTATATGATACTGATTACTGATACTACCTTTATTTTATGTTCCGCTAAATATGCCGGTGTGTGTATAATAATTATAATTTTGTATTTTAGTATTTGTAATTTTGTATTTTGTATTTTTCCATCACATCGGGTTTCTTTACGTTTCATACATCCCTTTTTTATACTGTAAACCATTTTGAGTAATCAATATCCAAAGTTATTTACAAGTTGCCCTGAGATCATGCTAACTACTCTTTAGGAAAATTATTCATATATTTGAACAAAATCGGACAGTAACATTTGAAGTAATTTGAAAAAACCTATTACGCATTGATAGTTACCGAACCCTCCTTGGATGCAAGACCTGGATATGCAGATAACTTTACCTAAATGTCCTGTAGAATCACAGTCTCTAATCGGACATCGTTTCTCTTGTGGTCCTGAAGGTGTGAGGGGTGCGGCGGGTGATCGAGCAATGGCGGCTCGAGCTTTCGCCAGTCTTTTGTCGTCTTTACTGTAATTACAATACAAAATGTTATGAATTACCTACAATATTAAACAATCCTTACTTTATATTATAAACCCAAAAGTTTGTTTGGATGTGTGTTACTCTTTTACACAATAACTACTGAACGGATTTTCATGAGATTTGGTATGGTAGTAGATTAGACTCTGGATTAACACATATAATAAAAACTATTTTATCGCAGCAAAATGTACGATTCCTACGAGTTTTCTTTTTGCGCGTACGAAATTGCGGGCGGCATCTAGTACAATAAAGGTAAAGTGGCAGCAGGGATAGTACATAATATTTAATTATGAAAGTTATTATATAACATTTTATATAATATAATATGTCATTTGTAAGATTTGTATTTTAAAATCTTTGAAAGAGTATTGGAAAAGATTTGAAGTAGTATTGGATTTTTTTACGGAAATAATGGTATGTCGCAAAGTTAAGTGTTTTATTATGGAAAACTATCATATGTTATATGAAGAAAAGTATGGGAAAATAATAAAATGCTAAAAATAATAAATGACTTCCGTAAAAATAATAAAATGCTAAAAATAATAAATGACTTCCGTAAAATTGTTGCTTACTAGCAACACTGTTTCACAGTGCATTAATACAGATGATGTTTTTAAACTAAAAGCACTCATTAAGTTTTTTATGCTATGAAATTTTACATCATACAATAAAATTACCTACTTTTCAAGTGAAAGGAGGAAAGGATATTTTTGTTGTAGTGCTACAATGGTGTGGATGGGCTCTAATCTACATACAAAAATGCCTCTTGTTTTGTTCTGTTTTAAAATACTTTAAAGCCTTTGAAATTTTAACTAACGTTTAGAAACTGTAAACTGTTTTAATTGCACCATGATGAGTTTATGAGTTTGGTCTGTTTACTTCACTAAATAACTACTGACCTTATTTCATTAACTTTTTCTTCTGGCTCAGAGTCTGTATCTGTGTTGTTAGTTTTTGTAGCATTTACTATACGGGATACTCGAGCAGACAATGATCTTGTTAACTTGCGAGTCATTGTACCAGTCACTGAGTCCCCGGAATCTCCACTCTTACCAGTTACTTCTTGCTGAAATTACATTTTTTAAGGTTAATAATATTCATTTTTGTCTTGTTTTCAATGTGATGAACAAGATTTTATACAGTGTATGATATATTGATCAATAAGACATTTAATTTGTAAGACTTAAGGATAATTTTTACATTTGTTCACATCAAAAATAGTCATAACGGAGATTGTTCACTAATTTTAAATGTAAGCTTTCTGTATTCTCCATGGAAAATAAATATATTTGTAAGAGAATTATTTCAATGTCATTTAGTTTCCAATACTTTAAAGCCATGTCCCTCCCAGGCCCTGTTTGTTCTTGTTCAGTAGGCGGAGACATCATTAGTATTACTCTACACTATTTTGAACCACAGCCATATATTATAAATTTGGTACAGTAAAAAGTAGATAGCGTCTGGATTTTTTTGCTATATAATATAATAATAATTTTAGGGATGGAAAAAAAATCATCCCTACTTCCCGAGTCAGGAGTCAGGCAGGAAGTAGGGATGATTTTTTTCTTCACTCTACCCCATTAAGATCGTCGAATAGGTATTATTAAGGCAAGTGTTGATACATTTTTAATTACTTAGGTAACCACTTTTGAGTAATCAATGCCCTGTTATATTGTGATGTCATGCAAGAGATAGTGGGATTCGATAATTTTGTTAAATTTTGAATGTTTACACATATTTTGACATAACAGATACCTAGTAACCATAGCCAGGCATCGTTAATCAAATAGTTAACTTCATTAATTGTTAATCCGCAAAAAAAAAATTTGCTTCGTTAAACGTTAAAGCGTTACATTTCGGAAGAATTAACGCAAGTTAACGTTAATCGTTAATCCATTAATATGTGGTAAATTGCATCTTTATATCGTTGCATTAGTGAACTTATAAAACCTGTTGGTTTAGGTTCTAATTCATTCATCAATTATCAACACGCAAATGATCACTGACAGTAATTTATAATAACAAACAAACAAACAAAACACTTGTCACTCTAAGCATTGGCGCTAAGTAATGAAATGATCAAACGAAACAAATATCTTCACAGTTTTCTTTCTCAACTCGCACGCGCCAGCAAAATATATCTAGTTTTGTTTTTGTTTCACTCGCTGCCACGCGCCGCCCGGCACTTGTCGGTGCCTTGCGGTAACTTTTAGGCATTGGATTAACAATTAACGGACTTCTGCATATTAACGGAAGTTAATGTGTCCGTTAACATTTTTTAAAGTTAAATTAAACGTTAAGCCGTTAATCAAAATGTTAACTTTGTTAATTAATGATTATTGGATTAACGAGTTAATGCCCAGATATGCTAGTAACATTCCTAATAAAAAAAAATATACCTTAGTTTTAGCTGAAGGTGGTGGCTTGGACTTGCCTGTTTTCAGATCCTCTTTTTTTACTGTTGGTTCACTATCACTTTCAGAGGAGACAGATTCAACAGATGATTGACTTGATGTACATGACGATGCACTTTTACCATCGCTAGATTTTTTTGGTGGTGGGCCATTTGACCTGCTAGTTCTCTTCTTGGCTGATGTCTCTTTAGAATTGGAATCATCATTGATAATCATTGGGGAAGATGTGCCTTTGTCGTCACTTAATTTGTGGGCTTTTTTTTCACTACTCGGAGACCCTTTAGGAGTATCCTTATTCTTGCTGTCTTTACTATCTGCATCTGATTCTGAACTATTGTCAGGAGAGAAAATACTTTTCTTTTTTGAAGCATTGCTTTCAGCCTTTAATGCTTTTGGTATAGTCTTAGAAATAGCTTTAGATTTGCCACCAGGTGCTGCTCTTGGGTTTACCTTTCCTCTAGCTAATACCAATGCAGCATTTTTCGGCTTTGTGGAACACCTACGTCTAGGTGGTATGGGTTTTGGTGTTACAGATTTGGGGACTTCATCCTCACTTGATGATGTTGCTTTAGGTTTAGAATTACGTCTTGGTTTTGGTTCCTCTTTCTTTTTAGGTTCTTCTTCTTGTTTGGGTGATTTAGGAAGATTTGCAACAGCAGGAGTTTCAGATGCAGATGACTCTGAGTCCGAACTGCTTGAAGCAGATCCAGAACTTGTAGTGGAGCTGCCACTGCTACTGGAGTCTGAAGTAGACCCAGAACTGCTATCAGTACTGCTATTGCTGACCTAAATATTAACCAGTATGATAATACACCTTTTATACATAATAATATATCTATTATTATGTATAAAAGGTGTATGGTCTCATGATTGTTGGTATGAAATCAACTCGGGCCTAGTCTCTGGTCTAGAGATTAATATTTTTTATGATATATCCCATACACTTTACTGTGCATATAATAATGATGTTGAAACTAACACAGGCAGTTGATATTTTACAAAATAGCTAAAATTTCGGAAAACAATTATAATTTTACAAAATTAATAAGATTCTGTTACTTACGTCTAGATTCGTCATGTTTAGACTTGTTTTCAACTCAATTTATAAAAATATACAGATAGTAGTATCTAAACCATTAATATTAGGCAATTTCTCATTATTTTTATTAATGTTTCTGAATTCTTTAAAATTCAGATCGAAGTTCGAACGAATTCGTCAAAATCTAAAAACATAAAAGTAAAAATTGACATAAAATCGTCAGATTGACAAATGACAATCTAACTTTCTTTTTTTATATATATATGGCATCGGCTTATAACCGGTAAATATAATAAGGCGGGAAATAGAACTTGCGTTTCAATTTTCAACACCGTATTCCTATATCGTCAAGTCTAAAGTCTAGTCAAAGTCAAAATATATAGTCAGTACTATCTATGAGTCAAGTCAGTCGATTCAGTAAAGTGGTAGAAGCTTTAGGTACTGAAACTTCCTAGAGAGTTTTGGCGGAAAACACAAAATATCACGTTTTTAGAAGTTGTACCACTTGCCCACACTTATGCACGATAACGAATATTTAATGGTTAATATTCTACCAATATTACACATTAAGAACTGAAATAACACAAATTTATGAAGCTTTACAAATTCCACAACATCACCCATTGAATTCCCCGGCAAAACTCCATCTCATTTTTTTTTATAAATGGCGTCGGCTTATAATCATATTATGCTAGAGTCAAGACCGTATTACTAAATCGTCAAGTCCAAAGTCTAGTAAAAGTCCAAATAAATAGTCAGTGCATCAATGAGTCGAGTCAGTCGATTCAGAAAAGTGGAAGAAGCTTTACTGAAAGTTCCTAGGGAGTTTTAGAGGGCACACAAAATAGCACACTTTTTGTAGTTGTACCACTTGCCCATACTGTGCTCATCAACGAATATCAAATCGTTAATATTCTACCAATATTACACATCACCGTTGTACGGTTGATTCGGCAGTTGAGTAATAGTACCAAAAAACAATTAAATTATAATGCAAATAAATGCAAAAAATATATGTTGGTCTCTTTTTAATGTATTTAATATTGAAGCTAATGAAAAGGATGACAAATATAATATACATATATTTATAATCCTAACAAATACCAAATGCTATAGCCAATTGAAAACAACATAAGTGGTGTCAAATTGCTTTCATTGTTTAGTACACTTCGCGACTGGATTACTGTGTGTTGTGAAGTGCAATTTTGTTAAGATATTTTTGGTAAAGCCTGACCAGAAAAATAGAAACCTGCACTGGAGGTGCTTCATTTTTTAATTGCAGCAACACTAAGAATGGCTGGGATGTGATTGGTTAAATCTCCAACATTTGACATTTCGTTTTAGTTCCGTGATTTCCCGCAACATGGCGAGGTTTTTTATTTTTCATTTCATTATTATAAATAAATTAGAAAAAAAAATAATAATACGATGTTTGCTATCAACCTTTGTACGGTGTCGGGACGCCAGACATTTTGGCAGACATAAAATGGCGGCGAAAATTTAAATTACTATAATATTTTAATAAACAAACAACTGTGGAGTAGCCTAAAAGTCGGTTTTATTTTCTACATACAACCCATTTTTTTATTTTCGTTTAAAAACATACTAAAACACAAAAATTACTGTATGATAAATATAACTATAAATAAATAAAATATATACTTTTTATTTAAAATCTAACATACTTATATATTTATGTAAAACACTCAATTAAGTTTTTATGCCTAACAAAAACATTTAAAAAAATTGACGAAAGACGACTAATATTTTTATGTAAAATAGTCATCTAAGTTAATTTTTATGTCTTACAAAAACATTTAAAAAAATTGACGAAATACGACTTCAAAGATTTTTTGTTCGTAAGTTTTTACATAACTATGAAATTTTGTCAATTTTTCAAACAATAGAGTTGAAAATAGAACACATGAGTGTCGTGTCAAATGTCAATGTCATATATGACAGTCTTTTTTTTTAAATATATGGCGTCGGCTTATCTTAAAATCATTTGCCAGTGTCAAGTAAAAAAGGCGGTCTATTTCCCGTCTTTTTTTACACTTTTCAGTGCTCTGAATCTTCGCCGGCTATCCAGATTCCGGAGCATATACTCGTAGTTCCAGCCTTAGGTTTGTAAACTACAAATTTTTACTAACAATTTTACTAATAACTGTAAGAAGACGCGCAAGGTACCACACACTATATAGTCCTAGATATTACCTGTAAGCTGGCACTGATCTCGTACGACGCGCTATGGAGCACACATTGCAGGAAGAGTTATAATCTATAATTATTTATGCAAAATTTTGGGGCGGGCGTTCCGGGCTCAACGTAATAACCAATGACGTTCTCAATATTAAGTAAATTCTTAATGTCAAAAAACAAATATGATATAATAGTTAATATAAATTAGGCTATTAAACACAATATATTACGCTTAGAACTAAAAGATACAAATTTAGACAGAAAAGACCTAACCTACAGACCTAATTGTCGATAATGAACGTAATGTGAAGAAATGTGAAATATAAATAAATAAGTAATGTAAATAAATAAGTAAATGTATTCGGAAATAATGTAAATACGTATAAAAATAGAAATAAAATATGATAGAAAGAGGGCAATGTAAAAATAGAAGTAAAATAAGAAAATGGAAATGTTAAAGATATAATGTAAGTGTAAAAGTGGAATGTTAGATATTAGCAAAAGAAATTATATGAATGTAAACAAGTAAAAATTAAGATAGAAAAAAATGTAATAGTGAATGAAATAATAAATGTAATAAATGAGTAGAGAATAGACCAAAGAATAGAAATTGTCAATAACGAATGTAAATGAGGTAATGAAAAATAAAATAATTAGAGGAAAATAAAACAGGAGAATGAAAAATTGTAATGTGTAGTAGTAGAAGTGTAGATTGAAATGTAGAACTGTGAGATTAAAAATAAATGTGAGCTTAATGAGCATAAGCAAAATAGTAATAATGTAAATAAGCATAAAAGAAAAAACTGTATTAGGAATAATTTTAAAAATGTACAAGTAAAAACTAAAACAAACGAAAATAATTGTCCTGGCTTATGGTCGGGGGGAAAAAAAAGTATACAACTTCTAAAAACGGCTGTGTATTTCCCGCCTAAACTCCCCAGGAGCTTTCAGTAAAGCGTCTACCACTTTACTGAATCGACTGACATGACTCATTGACTATACTGACTATTTATTTGGACTTTCACTAGACTTTACACTTGACGTTAAAGGAATACCGTGTTGAAAATTGAAACGAAAGTTTATTTCCCGCCTTTTTTACTTGACACTGGTAAATACTTTTCTGCCCTCGTAATTGTAAATGCAGTATTTGCAAAATGGCGGTTTCGAGAAAAACGCGGTTAAAGGTTTTTTTACATTCTCTACAATTACTGAAATCATATATATTTTATTTTTGACTGAGTATTTACATAATAAGTCAATTTACTATTTACTTTAACAGCAATGACAATTTTATTGATTATTTAGTTTATAATGTTGAATACTGCGTTTTATCTTGGTATTTGTATTTGACATTTGCATTTATCTTAAAGTGAAATGCAGTATTTGTGCTTAGTACTGCGTTGTTGTCTAGGAAATAATTCAAACTGCATTTATTTCTAGTACATCGAAACTAAACGATCGACTATCAATTCTATAAATGCAGTTAATTATTATTTCGTGGACACATAAAATAATAGGAATGTAGATAAAATTACAAATAAAAGTCATAATTTATAAAAATAATTAGTACTTTATTAAAGTAAAACTCTCATATAAACAATTCAATGTTAAAACACAGCCATAAAAAAATTGTACTCAACAAATCACTCAAAATCAATAATCATAGCTTCTTCATTATTAAATATTATAGAGATTCGCTTATTCTCTTTAAAAATTAAGAAAAAAAGGAACTTATACCGTCAACAAATAAAAATTAAATAACGAACATTAAAAAACGAACTTAATTCTACTAAAGGCACTTTATCAGTCTTCTTACTTGTCTATTTAAATTCAGTCTTATTCTTGTACATCTAAAACATTTACGAGATCAGTAGAATTATTATCAGTGTAAAGATTTTGCCAAAATGGTAACCTGTTTGGTGGAATTAATTTGGATAGAGTTTTAAGAATGGCAGATTTTCGAGCTTCGGTTATACCTCTGGGAATCGTGTTTTGAATTGGGTCAGGAATTGACTTTGATTTTGTAAGTTTAAGTTTCAGAAAGTCCATTTCTCGAATTTCACAATCGTATCCAGTTTTAACAAATAAATTAAAGTTTTGTCTGCGTACCTCTACGTAGACTATGTCTTTCAAATAAATACGATTTATATTTTTTTTTAGTTTATGTTGAGATGATTGATCAACATATTTAAAAAAGTCGGTAACTTCCATAGCTTTCACTGTTACTTTTCCTGAGTTACTCATTTGCACACAATCTATAAAGTCACTAAAATCGTATACTTTCTTTGCCTTTTGTAACTGATTTTCAACCTGGTGGTGAAAATTGTCAGCTGACATAAAAGTATGTCCTGATTCGAGATATTTTATTACAATACTCTTTGCATTTATTAAAGAACTGTTTATTATATGGACTAAAAATGTAAAAAATGCCCAATTTTTATTTTGGCTCGAACAATTATCAGTCCATACCGTTATATCAGTACAATCACGTTTGCTAATGAAAAATGCTCTAAACGCACTAATGATGTCTTCTTGCTTTCTGCCTGAAATTGCTTCGTGCCATATTGCGGCAAATGGCAGAGAACTTGTCTTACTGGATCCCAGGGGCACGAAACTTTCATTGAATGCTATTATTCTAGGACAAAAAATAACTGCTTTGAACATGTCAATTCTAGGCAACATGATGACTTTTTGTAAATCTGCTGAATAAAAGGCTTTATTAATAAATTTGGTAGACGAATCGACATCTTCTTGATACAATTTTCTGGCCATCTCATATCTTATCTTGTGAAGTTTATAGAAATTACAGGTATCACAGGATGCGGGGTCCTGGCACGTGGGCTGGTGTATTTTAAAACCTTCACATTCTTCGCATTCTTCATTGCCCAAAAGGGTAAACGAGATATTCATATCTTTTTTTAAAAAACGTCTGTATAATTCATAAGAAATCTTAATGTGCGGATATTTTTCGATGAAATCTTTGTACATTACAGTCGCGTTTAGATCACTAGGTAGGTATCTTCGGTTCGGTGCGTGTATTCTTCGATAATGGGCAACTGCAGGTCTAAAACTTTCTATGTGGTTTTTTAATATATTTCTGTCTATTTTATCTTTGTGCTTCCGATTTCCACGTTTGTCAGCTTGCGCGTCTATTGGTTTTTTTAAAGAATCCAATATTCTACGATCATTTTTTTTATGATAACCTAGAGTGGTTAAAAAAAATATTTTACAGACTTCTACTTTTCCATTTCCTTTATCGAGAAAATATTTAAATGTATTATTACGAGACAAGGTACTTGCTCGTATGCGCCTACAGACTCGTTGCTTAGCTACTAAGGATTGTATGTACTGTCCCTGACTTTCATAGTTTAGTTTCCAATAGGTGTTATTGATATTAAAACGGTCAGCATCTGAAAATGAATCTGAACATTTCTTCTTGCATGATGTAGTACACGCTGGTTTTACACAGAATTTTTCTAACTTTCTCTGTTTCCTTACTTCTTTTCTTGTTTTCACAGTTTCTATGAATCGTTTTCTTATTCTTGGTGTTCCTTTTTTTGTTACATTCATAGAAACATCAGATTCATTTTCTTGTCTTTGCAGAACACAATCTGTTTGAATAATTTGTTGATGCAGTTCAGTTGTTGTTGTTCCAGTCTCTTTCATAAGCTCTTCAGGCCTATTTTTATTGATTTCCTTATTGACCGTCTCGTTACCAGGCGTAGTGTTGGTATCATGTTCCTCATGTTGATCGGCAACGGGACTTTCCATAATTATCTCATTACACAATAATGATCCAAAGCTCTCATCTTTTGAGAAAGAATATTCTGATATGCTAATGTCTCCCAAATCCCCTGGTAGCTCATTAAAATTTTGGGACGGATTAATCATAGGTTGTAATACTGTGATATCGCGAGAACATGCCCAAGCTTTCAAATCAATTGGTTCCATTTCCATGGTAATTGTGCTTGCTAACTCATTTTGTTCAACATTACTGCTATCGATCTCAGCGTTGGTCACCATTTGTACTAATTTGCGACCACGGAAATTATTTGACGTCATTATTACCTGCAACACAAAAGCAATAAAATATATATTAATAAACATTAACGGACAAATTACATAAATACCTACAAAGATATCTATTAATAAATGGTCCCATTTATTAATACCTAACTACCTAGTAGATATTCAAAATTATCGTTGAATATTGGATTCTTTAAAAAAAAATGCCCAAGCTGACAAACGTCGAAATCGGGAGCACAAAGAGAAGATAAGACAGAAATATATTGAAAGACCACATTGATCGTCCCATTTATTAATACAGAATACCTACTAGTTAGGTATTAATTAGATATTTTAATGGGACTTAATGTTACGTAAATATATAGTTTGGATACGTTATGACATTGATTTGATAGTTTTTTTGTTAGATATATTATTGTAGTTATATTATTGGTTATTATTATAAATAAAAAACGAGACTACTCACCGTCAAATATGGTAGGTATACGTGAAAATTTCACCCGCCGCACGCGGCTGTTATTTCACGGTGAAATAACAGCCGCGTGCGGCGGGTGCGGCTGGCAATCGCAGACTGAGGCTCGGGGCGCTGTTTAGGCAACATGCAGTATACAGTAGTTCAAAACATTATATCATATTTTGCATAGCGCCATGAATCACTCTATTAACACTACACTCAAATGCAGTATTAAACATTTACTGCATTTGTTTTTGAAAACACTCATAGGAATATAAAATGTACAACATTAAAATGCAGTTCATTATGCGAATGCTGCATTTAGCTCTACGATAAGAATGATACTGCAATTAAAATTAGTAGTATATAACAAAAGACGCATACAAAAATCAAACGTACAACTTTTAAATGCAGTTCAATAAGCGAATGCTGCATTTAGCTGTACGACATGTTTAGAACTGCAATTTACATTAGTAGTATGGACATTAGTACTGCATTTTATCCTTGTAAATTATTATTACTGCATTTAAATTAACAAACTCCCGGGAAAAACACACAAATGCTGCATTTTTGCTTATAATTTTACTACCTTCCATAGCCTTTTTAAAATTTTTTTTTAGCCAAAACTTACATACGTGTCTCTTAACTTCATTTTCGATAAAAACAGGAATTTGGAAAAATGACGATTACTGCATTTATAATTACGACGGCAGTTTTAAGATAAGCTGACGCCATATATATATAAAAAAAAATGCATGACACTTGACACATGTCACTTGTGTTGTGATTTTTGACTTCTTCTGTTTTTTGTTTTGGTGGTCAATGGTCAATCAAATTATTATTTTTAATTAATATTGTTTTTGATCAAAATTATTTAAAAGTAAGTTAATTATATACAATAAAATGTCGGCATCACAATTTGGCAAATGTAATACTAAGAACATTCATTTGCCGTGAAGTAGTTTATCACTTGTTATTTCGTTCTTGATAAAATAATCATAATCCTTTGTTTCGAACCGATAATAATATGTCAAATTCAACTGAAGATATCTCGGAACAGAATAAGGTAAATAATACTTGAATATAATATTAATTAGATTACATACTGGAATATTTTTGTATTTTTACAACTTTTTTCCTGGAAACCTAAGTTAATTATTCGTTGTTTACTATTGCGTCATTAGAATTTCATGATTAAAAAACTATAGTTTTTTAAAAACTTCAATTTAAGATTCTAATATATGACAAATACTTTTGTTTAAGGAAATATTTACACAAGATGGTGTGCTTCTCAAGGCTTGTGCGGGTAGACCAACAAGCGATCTTAATTCGGTGGGAATGCTTTGCATTGTACAAAATTCTGATGATACAAAAGCTGTTGAGTGGAGGCCGAATGACTTGATAACAATTGACTCCGATATTCAAGATCAAGAATGGGCGGTTGTAAATACAATTGGTAAGAAATTTAATCTGAAATTGAATATATTAAATTTTTATAAATTAGTTTTATTTATTTTGATAGAGGTTTATTTTACCATCAATAATATTTTTCTACCTTACATAATTTTAGTACTTATCATATTATTATAATATGTTCATAATGTCTTTATTTATGCAAATAAATTGATTTTGCTAGGACGCCGCCAAAGAACCTTAAGTGGCAACATGACATCAGATTATGCGGCTGCTCGGGCACGGGTTATTCGAATACCGTTAGATCAGCTCAGGTCCTTTAAAGTGTCTAGGAACTTCCAACAAATGCAAATGTCCATGAAACATGGCACTTGGCATAGTACTTTTTATTTTCAACATGGTAATGCAGAGATTTTTGTTGCTAACTTAAAATGTCATGTAAAAACTACAAAGGCAAGACATGATAGAAATACATATTTGGTAGTTGAACAAAATAGCGAGTCCCAGGTTTTGAACCGGTCTTTTGCCGAGCTTGACATATACACTGAAAATCCTACTGATGTAGTTTGGAATTTAGTATCAAACTTTAAAGAAAGACCATATGCCACTACATTGGAAGCTTTCTCAAAATTATCAGACATTGGTATGTATTTTTGAAAGTGAACTAAATTATTTAATGGCAAAAACTAAAAATAAATATGTTCAGTTTGTGCTTCTTTTTCTTTGTAATTTTAATAAGTTAACAAGCAAAATATGTAATAATAAAATCATTGTTTTTGAATTTATAAGTTTAATATTATACCCTACAATTTTAGTCCTGATAATTTTCAATAGTCATTAATTTTTTAGTAGTTAGGAATGTTTTTTTTTTATTTCACTTTATATGTAACCGTGAAAAACTTCCAGTTTACTATGGAAATGAGGGGACAAATGGTAGGAGTGATGTGTCAGAAGAGGTGGCAGATCTTTTAACAAACAGTGCCTTAGGTGATCCCACTGCAGTTTCTCGAATAAGTGAAGAATATGAAGTAGTGAGTGTAAAACCCACCTTGCCTCCAAGGCCATCAATACCCAGGTAATGAATAAAATCTTATCTTTGTTATTGCTATTCCTTATCCTTAATATTAAATATTCCTAGTCATTGTTATGATTATGAAACTGACACCCTTACATGTATGTTCAAATTGTTATTTTTAGCTGAAGGTTAATTCTAGTTTCTTGGCATTATTATATAATTATTACTGAAATGTTTTGTAGCACTTTTACATATATAACTAATTTATCATTATAGAGGCTCACCATTATCAACAGAGAAGTGGGAAGGTCTAACAGACACTAATGGTAGTATTACAGAAGTAGATGGTGTAAAACAACTTATTTTTAGAGCGGTAAGAATTAATAAACTATATTTTGTAGTGTTAAAAACATTCTATAAACTTTTAATACATTTTAATAAAATTAATTAAAATAATCCAGGGTGTTGCACATTCAATAAGACATTCAGTTTGGAAGTATCTGCTTGGATATTATCCATGGAAAATGACAAATGCAGAACTTAAAGCTCTTCATAAAAAGAAAACAGAAGAATATTACTCAATGAAGCTTCAATGGAGATCAATGACTGAGGGCCAAGAATCGAGGTTCAGTGATTACAGAGACCGAAAGAGTTTGGTAGAAAAGGATGTAAATAGAACAGATAGGACACATGAGTTTTTTGCTGGAGACAACAATCCCAATTTAATTGTCCTTGAGGATATTTTGATGACATATGTCATGTACAACTTTGACTTGGGATATGTCCAGGGCATGAGTGATATTCTCGCGCCATTGTTGATACTGATGGGCAATGAGGTGGATAGCTTCTGGTGCTTTGTTGGATTTATGGAGAAGATTGTAAGTAAACCTTCTGTCGAGATTCAAAAATTTAAAACTTTGTAACTATCAAAAATGGATATTTATTCATTTCAAATAAAACTACTTTTATGGATTTTATCGCGGTTTATTTAAATTTCATCCCGACGTTTCGACAACTTTACAGCAACCACGGTCACATAGACTGCAATAATCTATAGCTGTAGAAGTAGTTTTATTGGCAAGTTATATTCAAGAGATCAATATTTATTATATTGTATTTAACTTACTAGTACTTTTTGTGAATTGGGTTTTTGATTGTTTGTTATAAATGGAAAGATCATATATACGTTTTATTCAAATCTATTTTTATTTTTCGCAATAATTCAAAAGTTATATCAAAATAAAAAATAATTTTTGAATCCAGTACCGAAGACATGCCGACAGCTCTCGAACAAATCCGAGCGCGTGTGACGTCATAATGTTAGTTTTCACTCTAGGGTATCGTAAGTATTGGCGTTCGAAATTCAAAATTATAGTCGTTTTTTTTTTATTTCATTTTTATTTTCATCAGCCATAGGACGTCCACTGCTGGACATAGGCCTCCCCCAAAGATTTCCACAACGAACGGTCCTGGGCCACCTGCAATCAACGGCGGCCCGCGACCTTCATAAGGTCATCGGTCCACCTAGAGGGAGGCCGTCCTACGCTGCGCTTTCCAGTTCGTGGTCTCCACTCTAGAACCTTTACTCCCCAGCGGTTATCAGTTCTACGAGCGATGTGGCCTGCCCATTGCCACTTCAACTTGCGGATTCTGCGAGCTATGTCGGTTACTCCAGTTCGTCTGCGAATCTCCTCATTGCGGATTCTGTCACGCAGAGAAACCCCGAGCATAGCTCTCTCCATGGCTCTTTGAGTGACTTTGAGCTTATTTAAGAGGCCAACAGTGAGGGACCACGTTTCACATCCATAAGACATCACTGGCAGCACGCACTGTTCAAAGACCTTTGACTTTAAGCACTGTGGTATTTCGGACTCGAAAACGCTGCGTAGTTTCCCGAACGCTGCCCATCATAGTTGGATTCGTCGTTAGACCTCACTATCGAAGTTGGACTTGCCTAATCGGACTGTCTGTCCCAGGTAGACGTATTCGTCAACAGCTTCGATTTTAGTTCCTAACAAATACTGGAGCGAGTACAACATGGGCATTAGACATAATTTTCGTCTTGTCCATGTTCATTTTTAGACCCACTCGTTGGGAAGCTCTATCGAGGTCACCGAGCATGGCGCTAAGGTCTTTCAGCGATTTTGCCATTATGACTATATCGTCAGCAAACCGAAGGTGAGTGATGTATTCGCCATTTATGTTGATGCCGTATCCTACCCAGTCTAGGAGTTTAAAAACATCTTCCAATGCTGTGGTGAAGAGTTTAGGAGAGATGACATCTCCCTGCCTTACACCTCTCTGCAATTGGATAGGTTTCGTACTTCCATTCTGTATTCGGACCGAAATGGTGGCATTGTTATACAAACACTTCAACACTTCTATACAGCGATAGTCAATGTGGCACCGCTGAAGAGACTGCAGCACCGCCCAGGTTTCGATCGAATCGAAGGCTTTCTCATAGTCCACATACGCCAGACAGAGCGGACGATTATATTACTCCGATTTCTCTATAATCTGGCGGAGTGTGAGGATGTGGTCTATGGTACTGTAGCCTTTTCGGAAACCGGCTTGTTCGGGTGGCTGGAATTCGTCGAGCCTGCGCGCGAGACGGCTCGTGATAACCCTCGAGAACAATTTGTAGACATGGCTCAAGAGCGAGATCGGTCTGTAGTTCCTCAACAAGGTATTGTCTCCTTTTTTTAAGAACAGCACCACAACGCCCCTGCACCATGCCACACCAGGTGTGGCGCCTTCGTGTATGACGGAATTGAACAGTTTCTGGAGGACTTTGAGTACCTGTTTTCCACCCGCTCTCAGAAGTTCTGTCGTAATTCCGTCTTCACCCGGCGCCTTGTTGTTCTTAAGCTGTTTGAGGGCCATCCTAATCTCGTACAGGCTGACGTCCGGGATATCCTCGGTATAGTGTCGAGTTAGCTTGGCTCTTGGATCTTTAGCCGTGCTGATAACAGGTGTCCGTAGAACTCTTCTATCTCCTCCAAAATCTCTGGCTTCGACGAGATGATCTTGCTTGATCGGTCTTCAGCTTCGTCATCTGGCTTTGTCCGATAGACAGTTTCTTTGCGAACACTTTAAATCCCTTGTTTCGCTCAATCGTTACCTTAATACATCTAGTATTGAAGGAGCGTATATCGTGTCGCATTGCCTTGGTTATCTGTCTATTAATCCGTCTATATTCTGACATGTCAGCTGAAGACTGCAATCTCATTTCTCGCCTTTGCGCCATGAGTTCCAGAGTTTCATCGGAGAGCTTTTGAGTTCTACTTTGGCGTCGGGTCTTATAGAATTTCGACCCAATCGCATGGACAGCTTCTAAAAACCCAACTGGTTTGTAGAAGCTGTCCATGCGATTGGGTTCATCATTTCATCGTTATATCGTCCACAGATTTGCACTCGCCTAGGCATTTGAAGCGATTTTGGAGCTCGAGTTGGAATTTTTCGGGATTAAGGATATTGGCAGTGGTGGGTTCCGACCCGACGATCGTGGACTTCATCAGACTAGACCTTTCCAGCTTAACGTTTAGATTTAATCTGCTTTTTACCATGCGGTGATCGCTACCAGTCTTAACCCTGTTGATCACAGAGACATCATTAAATATACGCCGCTTGGTCGTCATAATGAAGTCGATCTCATTTTTTGTGGAACCGTCCGGGCTGGTCCAGGTCCACTTCCTGGTAGGCTGCTTCTTGAAGAAGAAGTTCATCAAGAGTCCCTCCTTCTCCATGAAATCAGCCAGTCGCTGCCCCCTTGGGTTCCGCTGCCCAATTCCATATTGTCTCATTCTCAGCTCATCGCTTCGTTTGCCTAGTTTCGCGTTGAAGTCTCCCATCACAACCGTGTAGTGGGTTGGTGAGGTATGTATGGCCTTAAAAATGTCCTCATACATAACCTCAACTTCATCGTCAGGGTGTGTCGAAGTAGGAGCGTATACCTGTATAACCTTGATCGAATACCGATTGGTAATTTTGAGTTCCAGGTATATCACCCTATTCGACACACTCTCGATCTTCACTATGTTGTTGACAAGAGACTTGTGGACGATAAACCCGACATCACCTTTGGATTTATGTTCTCCTTCCCGGTAACAAGTTGCCAGATTGGAGAATTATCGTGTCCTCGCCCTGTCTTCGGACTTCAGATAACCTTATGATATGCCATCGCAACTTGTCCACTGCTACATCCAGCTCAGCAATCTTCGAATCTTCCCTCAAAGTGCGTGCGTTGTATGTTGCCAGGTCGAGTCGTCGGGGGTGGTAGCCGGAATTTCGGAGCCGGAGTCGTTTTCTTGACTTTTCATTATATAGCTTTAACAGACGTTACAACTATGGTGACCGATCGTGGCGCGTTCATAGTCACGTTTTTTTTTTTTTTAGTTTTATCAATTTTTATTGTTTATAATTCATTGAAATTTCCAATTGCTATAACTTATATTCAAATTTCCAATTGCTTTAAGTTATTTACAATTTTTATATTCTTTTCAGGAATACAACTTTGACATCGACCAGGCCGGCATGAAACAGCAGCTGCACCAACTGCAGCAGCTACTGGAGCTGGTAATCCCGGCGCTGGCGCGACATCTGGCGGCCAAGGACGCGCACAACATGTACTTCTGTTTCCGCTGGCTGCTTGTGTGGTTCAAGCGAGAATTTTGTTTGCGCGATATTATGAGGTTAGTTTCCTAGTTAGAAAAGCAAAAATATTATTTCTCAAGGGAAAAGTGGCATTAAGACCCTTTCACGCTATACTCTATCTAATCTAATCGTAAAAAAAGATAACAATAGAATCCTATAATGCTACCAATTTAAATGTCACGTAATTACCTGTCAATAAAGTAATACAATGACACATTAATTTGGTTAATTTTAGCTCTCACAACACAGGATATTCTAGGTCGAGTCTCGAGAGCTACAGTTAATCTCACTTTAAGTTAATTTGACTTTTTTTTTTATTACCTCTAATACCTATTTGTAAGCACAAATATGTATAATAATAAACAATTTTTTTATACATATTAATAGTTGGTTTTATGTTTTTTGATATAATATTGATTTTTTATTTTATTTATCTTTTTTTTACATGTAGATTATTTTGGATCTAGACAGAGTATAGATTGCTGTGTGGCACCCGAAGTACTGCTATAGATTTGGCAGTTGCGCGCAATATGAAATGAATGGCTGTCGCGCACTTAGAAGTAAAGGCAGTCAGTTATAGCTTTGTTAAAATATTAAGTTCTCAGCGGGGCTATTCACAATTCCCGTTCGAATCGGATTCGAAAAGTTACCGCGCGGTTATTGGTCAACGCTTAGTGTTGCATGCGTTGTACTGGTTACCGTGCAGAAATTACCGAATCTGAGTCGAATTACGCGTTTTAATAGATTTTTTATCATATATAAATTCTTAAAAATTATTGTGTGCTTTTCAAGGCTCTGGGAAGTTCTATGGACGGGGTTGCCATGTGCTAACTTCCATTTACTTGTGTGTGTTGCCATACTGGACTTGGAGCAAGAAACAATAATAAACCGAGATTATGGATTCAACGAAGTTTTAAAGGTAGATCAATCCCTTTGATATAATATTATGTTAATAATATATAATATTATTATTTGGTTATGCACTTCAATAACCAAATAATAATATTATGTGTATAATAGCAGTATAATTATGAACACTGGAAAGTGTGCTGAAAACAAGCAGCAATATTTATGATTTTACAATAATTATTTTTCAGCATGTAAATGATTTGTCAATGAGGCTGGATGTCGAGAAAATATTGAGTACAGCAGAAGGAGTGTACCATCAGATTATTGCCGCACAGAACATCCCAGATACTATTCGGATCATCCTGGGCATACCCACCGTGCTAGGCCCACCGAGCGAACCTGACGATCCCGACACTCAGAATGGCAACACTAAGACGGAGCCCGACAGTCAAGATACAGAGGAAGTTATGTATCAGATTGGCTTGGATATGAATTTTTAAGGCTTGTTATATGTAGTTTAGTGCTAAGTTGACATTGCACGTCGATATTTTTATACCTAAAAGCTTGAAAAGTAGTTCTAAAACTATGCGTCTAATAGGGATGTTGTTTCTATTATTCGATGTTAGACAACATGTTAATAAATAATCTAGAACCCATTTTCGTATAACATAAAATACGCGTATGAAAGTCCCCGGCAGTACACGTTAAAATACGTAAGCAACCACAAAGCAAGCGAGTCCAGTTAAGACTAGCTGTCCTTAACAATGGCACTGCGTGCCACGCCTACAGCCCTTTCCTCTTGTGTTTTATATTCCGTAACTTACGACTATACAGGAGCGTAGCGTAGCTAATCTATCTTGAAAATTGAATATTATATATATGACATAAACCAATATTCAGTTAGAAAAATAATCAAATAAGGGTTCTGTGCCTCAACAGTAAAAAAAGACGGAAATCTTGAAATATCAATTTCTTACCGGCCGTCTGTCAAGAAGAAAAGTTTTTTTTAATTTAAAATTAAAAGTGTCAAAAGTAATAGCATCTTCGAACTTTCATCACCCATTTCCGGGCTTGACAAAAACTGCGAGACTCGATTCCTGAACTTATTTAATTATTTATCTATTTAATAACTCATCATGTTAGTGTTTGAATATTTGTTAAAGTTTTGAAGCTTGATTTGCATGAAAAACTAATATTATTAAAACTACATGAAATTTTGTGTAATAATTTTAATGTGTTAAATTAAAACAAATGTCTGATAAGTTGTATGTATGCAGTTTATATTATATTTCATGGTACATTTCTTATTAGTTTTTAGGATTCCGTACCCAAAGGGTAAAAACGGGACTTGTCTGTCACCCAGCCGTATCTCATGAACCATGATTGCTAGACAGATGCAAATTTGAGAAGATGATGTATATCTGTTGCTGCTATAATAACAAATAGTAAAAAGAGAATAAAATAAATATTTAAGTGGGGCTCTCATACAACAAACGTGTTTTAGAGTTCCCTACCCAAAGGAAAAAACGGGGACCCTATTACAGAGACCTCGCTGTTTGTCCATTTGTATCTATATGTCAGGCAATTTCAACTAGACAGTTGAAATTTTCGCACACGATGAATTCCTGTTGCTGGCACTATAACAACAATTTATATTAAAAACAATAAAATAAATATTTATCCATGCAACACACATGATGTTTTTGCGATTTTTTGCTCTATATTAGTAACGGCAACAGGAAGACGTACAATATGCATAAGCATGTGTAAACACACGTGCACTCACATTTGCTAGCAGGATGTGGGTATTTTTTCGCAGGAAATTGCTAGATATAATATTAATTAAATTGTATGCTATGGATTTCCGCAAACGCCTGATTCTATTATCAGGTAGACGCTTGAATATTGAAATTTTCACTGAATATTGAGTTTTTATTCTCTTCAAAAATAAATAATAAACAAAGTATATGTGTATAGTAAAATTAGTAAATCAATGATATATTTCCGTGTTTTTTTGCTCGATATTGTTACTAGTGTTCGATTTAAGAGCTAATAGTAAAATAGATAATGGTACGGAACCCTGCATGCGCGAGTCCGACTCTCACTAGCCTGTTTTTTCTGATGTCATACCTTCACATGTATCTTTAAATATTTGTTCTCAAATTTCCAGTTTGTACTGGGTGATTTTTTATTACGTTTCGAGAGAAACACGGCATGCTTTGTATCAAAAATTAAATATATATAATACATTAGACACAAAGGCATTTGTATCAAAGCTCGTGTTTTAAAGTTTAAAATCTAAAAAAGGTCATGAATTTAGGTCACCCTACGACAGGGCGCCGTATCACGTGACGAGCGCCGTTGTACGACCCAATCACGCGAACGTCATAGGGGTTAACAGGGGTCAATAGGGTGACAATTATTATTTGTAATTTTTATATTTTATCACATTTCTGAAATAGTTTTTAAATGTATAAATTAGTAAATAATGATGTTAAATTACTAGTGCAATGTTGTAAAACAAATTTTCACCAAAAATACTAATCTAAGTATACCATAGTACTCTATTTCATGTACCTATTTATACCATGTTCCTCTCGAAACGGAATAAAAAATGACCCAGCTTATACAAATCTAAAGTTTATTTTCCCTTGCAGGTTTCTCTCGAATATAACGGGATACAGATATCTGTAGTCACGCAAACTATGTGGGCCCTTCTTGCTGGGTTATAAAATGATACTTTTATATTTTTATAAATATTTTATTGTACTTATAGACTATTTATTAATAAACATACTTACACCACAGATATCAGATATGCTGTCTTTTTGGAAAAGCCATTTGATTGTCTATCAAGACAGCAACATGGTTTGCATATCTTTGGTTTAAATATTTTTATTAATAACAATTATGGGGGTAGAAGTTTAATAGATTCTTAAGTTTTTTCAATAGTTTATTATGAAACATTAAATCCTGACCCGTTTTAGTTCAATGCAATATAATATTATATTATAATAATAAAATATTAGCAGAAATGGAATAGAATACCTACTTATGGATTACTGAAAAGTTATATCCTAATGCTTATCATTGACCAATCTTCACAATCACTTTAATCATATAATAATATTACAGGATTAAAGTGGTAACTAATTATAGTTTCAAAAGAGAATTACTATATTTTAATAATTTACAATGTCTTAAGTTAAAATAATAATTTATTTTGTAAAAAGGCGGATTTTTATAACAGCTACAGTATTTTTTAAAGCATTTTCTTCTAGATTATTAAAACTTTATTGATACAATAAATAAAAACAATATATGGAGACCGAACTTTAATTTCTCAATTTTTCTGCTTTATTATATTGTTTTTTCAGAACCAGTAGCTTGAAAATGCCAAACAATTTATAAAAAGTGAAATGACATTTCATCATAACTACATTATATTTGAAAATTTAGTAGTAGCTCTACCAGCTATGAATTCCATCATTACTAAATTAATTTTATAGTTTGGCACAAAGAGTGTTTTTACAGTGAAGGCAACTTAAATTTCTGTAATACATGTATCTCATATCTGTTTGGTCATATGGAGTTCTATGTTAAACTTATATAAATATTGTTATAAGATAACAAATTATTTTTATTTGTAAAAAAACTATATTTGTTAGATATATAAGTTACTATTTACATTAATTAATTATTTCACACTAATAATAATTGATACACTCGCACATTCTAATTTCTTTTCCTTATTATTGTAAATGTTATTTGGTATTGAATAAATTGTCTTTAAACTAAGTTGTTTTTATACCAAATTTTTATCCTTTTAATTTAACTGCAATTTTTAATTAAATAAAACCTAACTTTACTGGTTTAGACTAGAAACCACAAGATGAGTCTCCTCTTTACTTACAATCAAGGAATAAACATAAAAAATGCTATAAAATATACAATAACTTATAGCCAAATGTATAATTTAATAATACTGACAATATAATTTTATTGAGTATTAATTCAGACTACCAAATTCCATTCTTTATTACATAAAAAATAGACGGGATTAAGCTAAGCAAAATACATTATATTATGTTGCTACACTCTTTTATAAGTTTAAAATGTTCATATTTATCTGTGCATGGGATTTCAGATGTACGTTTAAGCCATGTCTAGTTTGATATGACTTATCACATAAATGACAGTGGAAGTTCTTAACACCTGTGTGGGTTAATGAGTGTCTTTGAAGCTCAGACTTGGAGAAAAATCTTTTGCCACAACTTTCACATCCATACTTCTTTTCTTTCAAATGATTTTTTCTTATATGTGAACTTCTCGAGCTGGATGTAATGAAAGTTGCATTACATTCTTCACATTTATAGTTTCTAGTCCTTTTATGATTCCAAAGAACATGGGAATTCAAACTACTTGGAACTTTAAACTTTTTTGGACAATATTTACAGCTATACCCCCTGTCACTACTGTGTGTAAGGATGTGAATCTTGATATAGCCTGGAGGATAAGATTTCCCACATTGGTCACATTGTCTGAGCACCTTTTCAGATTTTTCGTCCTTTTTATCTTTACTTGGTTGACAAGAATGGTTGTTTAAGAAATCTACATTGTAAAAACCTTTCCAGCAGTTTTCACAAATATAAGGTTTTAAATGCAACTTTCTGTGCAGTACAAGTGAGCGAAAGTCTTCAAATTTTTCATTGCAATATTCACAATCTCTGCCAACTGATAACCTTACTTCATGTGTGTCGATACAATGTTCTCTTAACAATTTTACTGAATGGAATTCAGCTTTACACTGTACACAAAATAATAAAATACTCTCTACCTTACTGTTTCCATCACAATTATAAATATTTTTATCTTGGTCTGAAAATTCTTCTGCATACTGATTTTCATAGTCAATATTGCAATCTTCATTTTCATAGTTCGATTCAACGATTTTACAGCTCTCTGTCAAAGTCTTTTCGGAAGAGTCTATAAGTTTCTTGAATGAGTATGTGATTGTTAATTGGTGGACACAGTTAATGCACAAGGAGATTGGAAATATTTCCTGTTCGTTTTCCGATATCTGTGAAGTGATGTTTTTTTTTTATAACAAGCACTTGAATAAACTAATTAAACATACGAATAACGGTTACTACTTGTACTTACAGTGTAGTTATAAAAACTTTGCAAAATATCTGATAACCGAACCTCATCACCACTAATAGTAACGACACTGTGTATGTGACGCATTTCCTTTTCAATACCTAAACATGCTCTACAGCGATCTTTGTAATCCATTTTAATTTATTATGATATATAAACAGTACTTTATTAGCACTTATGCCTCAACAAAAATGTTTATTTATAATTGCATTCAATGTCAACAACCCCCCATCCGAATGTCAAAGATTATTTTTTTATTTATATATGGCATCAGCTTATAACTAATTGCCAGTGTCAAGTTGAAATAGCGGGAAATAGAACTTTCGTTTCAATTTTCAACACCGTATTCCTAAATCGTCAAGTCTAAAGTCTAGTCAAAGCCAAATAAATAGTCAGTGCAGTCCATGAGTCATGTCAGTCGATTCAGTAAAGTGGTAGAAGCTTTACTGAAAGATCCTAGGGAGTTTTGGAGGGAAACTCAAAATAGCACTTTTTAGAAGTTGTACTACTTGCCCACACTTGTGCACGTTAACGAATATTTAATGGTTAATATTCTACCAATATTACACATTAAGAACCGAAATAATACAAATTTATGAAAGAACAGCAAAATCCAGAACGTCACTATTGAATTCCCCGGCAAAACTCAACCTTATATATTGTCAATGTCAAAACAAAACAGCAAAAACTTTTGCAAGTTGTGAAAATGCCGGGATATAATTTTTTTAGCACAAATAGATTAGAGTTATAACGGAACTTCCGCGAGAAATCGCACATCCGATCGTAACTTTGTACATTAAAATTGTAGGCGCCTGTACGAGAATACCTACAATTCCAACACTAAAAACAAGACAGGCTACACTTACTAGGTATTTACAGTGACTCACATAGCCCACATATTATTGCAATTATACATTACAACCACTTTTTTAATGTTTTTC
Source organism: Phengaris arion (assembly GCA_963565745.1). Taxonomy (NCBI): domain Eukaryota; kingdom Metazoa; phylum Arthropoda; class Insecta; order Lepidoptera; family Lycaenidae; genus Phengaris; species Phengaris arion. Next base: position 25,101,970 of record OY751431.1, read on the forward strand.
GGGAATCATAGTTTTTATGTAGATACATCGTCTTGCTTGCTTTCATTCGATTTTCTTAGGCCTGTCTTAAGGTCATTTCACATAGCAGTGTTTTGGCGATTTTCAAATTTTCAAATGGCGGCTTTCAAGGTGTTGAAAATTTAAACGTAAATTCTACGTAAAAGGCGGGTCCTTTTTAACTTGACACTGACAAATGGTTATAAGCCGACGCCATTTAAAAAAATAAAAATGGAACTATCAGTGATCAGTCATTTTCTGTATTGTTTCTGTGACAGTAAATAATAATTATTTTGTGTTCTGTGATTCAAAAAATGTTTTATCAACCTTATGAAAATAATAAAAACGAAAATAAACTAGTTCCTAACAATCTACCCTCAAAAACGAATCTAAAAGCAAAACGGAAACAAAAAAAGAAATTGGCTAAAAAGGCTCTAAAGAAGAATAATTCTAAATTTGCGTCAACAATGTCGACTTGGGCAGAAAATTTTACTGTAGCTGCTACTTGGCAATTGAAACATCAAATATCTTATTGGAAAGCGCGTGCAAAAGCTTTAGAGTACGAAAATGCTGTGTTACACGATGTTATACGCCGAAATCATTGTAGATTAGATTTGTCATCAGGACCAAGTCGTGCTACAGAAATAAGTGTTAGTGAAACTCAAAGTGACGAATGTAATGAGAGTGAAAACGACGAAGGTGAATTTGAAGTGAGTGAAGAGTTTATACAATTTTTAGCAGAGAATGCTAAGTTTAAAGAAGAGGCTAGACGTGAAAGAGAACGTCTGAGAGTTAAACAAGATGAAGAAAATGCCATTAGTACCGAAGAAAAACCTCGAGAGACCATCGAAGAGAACCAGGAAAGATTGAATGAGCAGTATGGTAATAAATGGCAGAGAATATCAGCTTTAGAAACAAATATGTTATCAAAGTTTATAAATGAATGTGACAAACATAAGCCTGTATTTTGGCCAAATATACCATTTAATTTTAATTACAGCTGAGGTCTCATATTACACTGATGAATATTATATTATGAAAATTATTATGATAAGTGTGCTTACATTAATGTAACATATTGAACTTCTAACATTTATAATATTATTATAATTTTATTAAAATTACCAATGGAACTACTGGCCATGATATTTTGTCTTCAGCCAAAGAATGTTTGGAAGGGATAAAAGATTTCTCTTTATTGTATAAAAATGTAAGAGTTTTGAAAAATTTTAACAGCTATTCTGAAAATCCTACTAATATTATAAATGTGAAAGTTTGTGAGGATGGATGGATGGATGTTTGTTACTCTTTCACGCAAAAACTACTGAACGGATTTAGATGAAATGAATGATTGGTATGGTAGTAGCTTAGGCTCTGGATTAAAATATAGGCTACTTTTTATCCCGAAAAAGTTCAGTGTTTCCTACTATATTTACCCAGGTAGAGCCGCGGACAACAGCTAGTATTTTTATAAGTTATGAAATACTTTTATGGACATTTAGAAGCATGAATATATATTTTGATGTTATAAATAAAACATTTTTTTAAAATACTTAATATTTTTTAATAAAACAAAAACTAGTATACACTAGTTTTTGTTTTGTACACATTTTGTACTTATCTTTATTGTAACTAAGTTTCAAGTGATTTTACATATCTAGTAACATTCTCCATTGTACCAATTAGTGTCCTCTATATAAGGGACACTAGACCTACTAAGGCCCTACACAAATACTATGCAATTAAAAAAAACAAAAATGTTTATGTAACCTTAATTTATCACTTTAAAAGCTTAAATTGCTATTATTTTATTAGTATGTGGGGTGAAAAATGTTTTGCATAAGTTTTTTCACCATCCTAGTCCACATTTTTATATTTTGGTACTGTTTCTTGTGTACCTTTTGGTTTTCATATGAATGTATTCAATAAATAATCAACAATTATAAATATACGCACTTGATGCAGCGGTGATCCGTCTCCCCGAATAAACTGTACCATGTAAGTCAATTAAGATTAACATATTTATATAAATTGAACAAAAGACACATAAATAAGGACTTGTTTTATATTAATACACATCTTAAATATGGGTTTAAATGAAATCAGAGTAAACATTAACAGTATCTAGGTATGTTCAATCAGAATAAAAACTAAAAGTCAGCTGGTATTGGGTCTATACAGGCTCTGTAAATTGAGTGAAAGTCTCATCATAAGAATTAAGTAGCCCTCTTATCCCACACACCACTGCCTAGATATCTAGCAGGTACAATGTAGTAGGTAAATTTTAATCCCAAGGTTTTATTTAAACTCACGTTTATGATTTTAAAACACTAAGATGAGTTTGTTAGAGGTTGGGAGGTTTGAAATGACTTACTAGGACTACTTACTCTGTACAAGAATAAAGCTAAAGCACATAAAAATGGACGGCTTTAGCATAACAATGTGCTTTAGCTACATCACCTGTGTCGGCACTTGGTAGGAAATAAACTCCTAAGGTCCAAACTTAGAAACACTGTTTATTCGGGCAGAGTAACACCCTTTTAACAACCGTTACAATAATGGCACCAACAGTCAAAACCAAAACCAAAAATCAGTTGACATCCTCTAAATTACAATTTACAATAATTCATAATTAAATTATATTAATGTATATTTTACATATTTATTAGAACTAAATCAAGCATAATATATTTTAAATAATAAGCCAAATTAAATCAGCAGTTCTATCGGTGAGCATTTATAAGTGTGGTCAATAATTGTTCATCTCACATCCGCTTAGTATTTCCGGAAATTGGTAACACTCGGCCATCCTGCAAAAGCCGTGTCCCACGGTCCTTATTGGGGTCACGTGAAGTCTGAAAGAAAAAGAAAAGCAGTATCATTTCATCATAAAGTTGTGCATTTTTTTAATTGTGTAGAATGCATGTAATAAATAATTATTTACGGACTTGATCACACAGCTGTCCTTATTACTAAATTTTCTTTCAAGAATTTGATCACACAGCTATCCTCTAGATATATAGAATTGCGGAATTGATCACACAGCCATACTCTAGACATAGAATTAAGGAATTGATCACTCAGCCATCCTCTAGAAATATAGAATTACGGAATTGATCACACATCCTTCATCTAGATATAAGCGATTACGGAATTGATCACACAGCCATCCTCTAGATATATAGAATTACGGAATTGATCACACAGCCTTCCTCTAGATATAAGCGATTACGGAATTGATCACAAGGCCTTCCTCTAGATACAAGCGATTACGGAATTGATCACACAGCCATCCTCTAGATATATAGAATTACGGAATTGATCACACAGCCTTCCTTTATTTTAGGGACTTGATCACAAAGCTGTCATTCAGTTATAATATTATATTTAGTTTTGTTCTGTACCTAGTGATTATATTATCAGTCGCCCTTTTTAATTACTGCACATAATTAATATACACGTTATATTTGTATAGTAATTTATTCCTATTACAAATTGTTTATTGAAGTACAAAAGAAAACTATATTTTGTTCTAACTTTAAGTACATAATAATATTCTTAAATACATAATAAATTATCTTAGTTTTCTTAAATATATGAATAAATATTCTATTTAGTAATCAAGTAAAAGCCAAATAAGCAAATGACAGACATAAAAAAATATACGTAATATAATTATTATCTATATAGAACATTGCTTTGTAATCAAGTAAAAAAAAAACAATTATAATAAAATTGACTTTCAAGAAGATCAATTAAATCATCTCGATTTATATCTCTATCAGTACCTGAACTATCGTCATCAGAGATAGTCGTTTTATATGGTCGCAATGTTTCACCTCTAACTACCGCACTAAACTTTCTATAGCCTTTCATACCCTTAATACTTGTAATTGTATAACGATCTAACGATTGCTCTGCTTTAGTGACTTTATAAGGACCTGTATATAACCCGTTAAGTTTTTTTGTGACGCCCGCATTTGCGTCTCTGGCTACCCCGCCTCTCCAAAGGACAAGTTGACTGACTCTATATTTAATGCATTTTTTACGTTTATTATCGAATCTCCTTTTCATTACAGTCATATTCCTATCTATGCGAAGTTTAGCTGTGTCTCTACTAGCCTGCAATTCATGTTGCTGTGTATCAGAGGTTGAGGGTGCATCAGTAGGGAATGCCGGGAAACGAGAGTTCTTGTGGCTAAACATGAGATTAAAGGGGGAAAATTCGGTAGTAGCATTTGGTGTCTTATTAATTCCCCAAACCACATCAGCTAAGATATCATCCCAAGTGCTCTCGCTTTCAGACATCGTATTTAGGCCATTCAATATTGTACGATTTACTCTTTCGACCTGCCCATTAGAACGGGGGCTCGCTATAGCGTTTAGAATATGTTTAAACTAATTTTCTTGAGAAAACTGTTTGAAATATCTACTGGTGAATGCTTTACCTCTATCAGTGATTACTTTACCACAGATAATACTTATACTTACACTTTATTTTATACGGATACCCGAATTCCATAATAATTAATTTGAGTAATCTAATTGTTTCTATTGAACTTCAGTTTTTGGCTGGTCGCGCAAACACAAACTTAGTAAAAGCATCGATAACTGTTAGACTATATATATTACCCTTACGCGTCTTCCCTAAATGATCCACATGAATCGTATGCATAGGTATCGCTGGCTTATCAATAGGATAAAGCTCACCTTCTAATTTGCCAGAATTACCTTTATTATTGGCACATTGTAAACAAGAATTTATATACTTTCTTATGAACCTAGTCATACTTTCAAACCAAAACTGGGCCTTTATAGCCTGCTCACATCTTTCACAACCAGGGTGACCAATCTGATCATGAAGTTTCTGCAATAAACCGTATTTAGCTAGCTTTGGAATTACGAAACGTTCCCCTCCTACAGTTTTCCTAAAAATAATCCCATCTTTAACTATATAATTAGCGGCTAAATTAACATCTGAATTATCCCGAAGTCTAGTTATAATATTTTGAATTCTACCATCTTGAATCTGAAGAGTCAATAACCAATTAGTATTATCAATTATAAGTATTGAATTATCTAGAGGGTTCCTACTTAAAGCGTCTGCATGTTTCATGCGTTCGCCTGATCTATATTCAATTTCTAAATCGAAATCTTGAATTGTAAGCCACCATCTAGCTATACGCGGAATTATTTTTTTCTTAATAAGTGTAGTTCTTAATGCCGAACAATCAGTTACAACCTTAACGGGAATACCTATTAAATAAATGCGAAATCGTTTAAGTGTACAGCGAGAGTTTCAAGCTCGTAGCTATGGTAGTATTGCTCCTCTTTACTAGTAACTCTTCTAAAATATGCTATAGGCTTTAAAACATTATCCTTTTGATATTGCAATAATATTCCTCCTAAGCCTATCTTACATGCATCTGTATGTAGCTCAGTTTTGGCTTCCGAGTCATAAATGGCCAAAACTGGTCTATCTGTTAGTCTTTGTTTAAGTCTTTGAAAAGCTTCCTCTTGATCATGACCCCATTGCCAACTAACATTTTTTCTAGTTAACTCGGTTAGTGGACGCGCTATTAGTGCGAAATTTTTAATAAATTTTCTAAAATATTATGTGAAGCCTATAAAATGCCTAATTTCATGCACATTTTTTGGTCTTTTATATTCTGAAACGCATTTAACTTTAGCTAAACCCGGATGTATTGACCCTGCCGAAATCTCGTGACCCAAGTAAGTAGTGTAATTTTTTAGAAATGTACATTTGCACAAATTTAATTTTAAGTTTGCTTTTGCTAATAAATATAGAGCTTTACCAAGTAATTTTAACCCATCCTGTACAGATACAGTCGGCAATAAAATGTCATCTAAATACAGTGCAATACTTTGATCTACACTACCTAGTGTCATTTGGGGCATTGGCCAAGCCAAAAGGCATTTTCAGGAATTCATATTGCCCAGCTGGAGTAACAAAAGCGGTCTTATGTATTGAGTCATCATCTAATGCTACTTGATGATGAATGATACTTGAGCAAGGTCAAGCATTGTAAAATAATATTTACCCGAAAGCTTATTTACTTGATCCTCTATATGAGGCAATGGATAACGATCCTTAATAGTAACAGAGTTTAAAGCCCTATAGTCGACACAGAGTCTATAGTCCCCTCCTTTCTTTTTAACTAGGGGAGATCAGCTCAAAGCGGCCACAGGAGGTAAAGCGGCCACGCTTAATATTTCGGTTATTTGTAAAGGCAGAGCGACGTTGCCGCTCTGACGCATAGTGAACATCCCGCCTCGCCCCGCTCAGTGATGCGGTAGCGGTTGGGGAAGGCGCGCGCTTGTAGCGACAAAAATATTGGAATTGTAAGTTTTATGAAAAAAATGCAAGGTAAATTCTTCCTGTTTTAATTATTTTTTTGTATATTTGAATGCTTCTATTGTCCCGGTGTCGTTGCTTATCTATTTAACTTTATATATGTTGTTTTTATTGTGGAGTATGATAAAAAATGCGAAAGAAAATTATGTTTAAAACAAAACGGTTGCCAAAAGGCAAAGTGGACCGGGCAAAGCGGCCTATTGACCGCTTTGCCCTAAGTTAAATGATAGTTTTATATGAGAATTACTTAAAAATATTTTTTAGATGGTGAACAACTATAAAAGGAAAACTAACCAGGGGTCATGGGAAGAGACTACGATGGCGCGAGCTATTAAAGATGTTCAAGAAAATCGGGGTTCAGTCAAATTTGTAGCCAACAAATATGGTCTCCCTCGCACTACTTTAAGGAGACATTTAAAAACAGGATGTTCAACCAAGAAACTTGGTAGATTTACTACTGTATTTACGTTGCAACAGGAAAAAGAGCTATTGGAATACGTGTTCCACTTGGATAACCTGTTTTTTGGTATGACTAAAGAAGATTTCCTACAGCTAGTGTTTCAATATGCAGAAGCAAATAACATTCCACATCCTTTCACGAATGGAACCGCTGGACACGATTTTTATAAAGGGTTCATTAAGCGACATCCTGACTTGACTTTACGACGACCAGAACCCACATCTATAACCAGGGCCCGGGGCTTCAACAAACCTCAAGTATATAGGTTCTTTGACCTCCTTGAGGCTGAAATTGAGAAGCACCAAATTGATGCAATGCGTCTGTATAATATGGATGAGACTGGTATACAAACATCTTCTAACAAACCTCCTAAAGTTTTAACAAAAGTGGGTAAAAAGCAAGTGGGTCACATTTCTAGTACGGAGCGAGGAAAAACGACGACAGTCATTTGTTGTTGTAATGCTGCGGGATCCTTCGTACCACCTTTGATGATTTTTGCAAGGAAAAGAAAGGCACCTAACCTTCTAGATGGAGCGCCGCCGGGTACCCAGGCAACTGTCAGTGATAATGGGTGGACCAACGGTACAGTGTTCTTGGAGTGGCTTCGTTTCTTCATAGATACAGTCCGTCCGACTGTAGAAAAAAAAGTTCTGCTCGTGATGGACAATCACGAGTCGCATAAATATTTACCTGCTCTAGAACTTGCATCCGAGAATCATGTTATATTTGTATCACTGGCACCACACACAACACATCGGATGCAGCCGCTAGATTTTTGCGTATATGGACCGTTAAAAACATATTTTGAACGTAGTGTAGCAACATTCCAAAAGACTCACGTCGGTCGAATAATCAATCAGAAAGATGTAGCCAATTTGTTTGGGACTGCTTATTTACGAGCGGCCACAACTCAAAACGCCGTCAGTGGTTTCGAAAAAACAGGACTGTGGCCTCCAAATAGATTTGTTTTTGATGATGCCGATTTTTTACCGGCTTCAACTATGGAAAACCCACCACAGCAACAACATACATTGCCAGATAATCAAGACCACTCCAGAACACCGTCTCCTTCCATCATTGACCAATTGATAATGGACAGAAATTACTCTCAAGTGTTATCTTCTTCAGTTATTGAGCAATTTATGAGCAATGACCTAGCTCCAAAGACATTTTTCGCTGAAAATTTACAAGTTTCACCCTCAGTGACTAAAAGACCAGACATAGTAATTCTAGATAACGTTTTACTCAATGCGGCTAACGCAATCACCCCTGATAATTTAAGCGAACCCACTCTGAATATAGATAAACCTATTACACCGCCTATAACGGGAATATCATCCCCAATATCTAAATGCTACATAAGCCCTATAATTCTGAAACCATTGCCAAAAATGCCGCTAAATATTACTGGTCGACGCAGGAGAGCACAGCGAGCTGAAATATTAACAAGCACCCCTATTAAAGAGGAACAAAGAATTAAACTGACTAAAAAACGTAAAGGGGATGCTGAAAAAGAGAAAAGAGTGATGAAGTCCTTCAAGGAAAATTTGTCTGGAAAAGCAGGATCGGGGATACAAAGAGAAACAAAAACGCGTGGAAATACTCTGAAAAAAAAAACCAATGTCTAATAATGATAGTATGAAACGTAATACTACTACCAAAAATCAAAATTACGTTTGCCTAATTTGTATGGAGCCATATGAAGATCCGCCTATAGAAGACTGGATTCGCTGTGATGACTGCCAGTTGTGGGCTCATGAAGCCTCGGGCGGCGGTCCCTCGGGCAAAGCGGTTTTTTGACAGGTTGTCGTAATATGTGAATCATGAGCTAATTTTAAGATTTGGGTCAATATGAATTATACATAACAGAAATATAATAAATGCACTATCTGGTAGTACATTTTTTATTTTTAAATATATAATATTTCGTCTTTTTTTTTAAATTGACAGTTAAGGTGGCCGCTTTGAGCTGACCTCCCCTAATACTACTGGGCTCGCGTAATTATTCAAGCCTTTAACAAATCCTTCACTGTATCGTTAACTATTTCGCTTTCCCTAATTGACAATCTATATGGCTTACAAAACACAGGTTTATTATTTATAGTATTTATGTGCATTTTTATAAGGTCAGTGCACCCTAAATCTCCGGTACAGCTAGCAAACGAGTGAGAGTATTTATTTAAAAGTTCTAGCTGTTTAACTGTCTAACTGTTTTCACTATCACTAAGTTGGCCTATATTAACATCTGAAAGAGTAATTCGTGTTTCATTAGTTTTATTTTGGTAAATACTCAGGACTCTAGCTTTACTCTCAAGAGTTTCTGGTATGGTAACTAACTCTGCTCTAGCTATTAGTTTATTGGTAGACCATACCAGGTCAGCGTTGCCCATATTAAGAATTTTTAGATAAGATCTATAAGGCTTAACTGCTGAAGGTATAAAATATGTGTCTTTACCTAATTGCATACACACTGCATGCGTCAAAAATATGGGTTCATCGTTAAACTCATAATTAATATAAACGAAGTAAACAATTGGCTTTTCTTAGGTATGGTAATAGAGTTTTTTAAATAAACTGAATATTTACAAACAAAATCAGACGAAATTAATTTAATATCAGTAAGTAAGTTGTGTATTTTATGACTTTTAACAAAATAAACTTTAGATGATGACGTAACCAAACTAATATTTTCACTGTCCTATCATTGATTGTCCCATAATTAATTCAATATCAGATGGAAGGCAATTTACTATTTCGACTTCTCCTTTTAATTCTATATTGTCTATTTGTACTAAAAGTTAACACACACCGAGAGAGTTTACACAACTACCGCCAAATCCTTTCATAATTGTAGTGCTAGGTTTTGTTTCAAGTCTCAAGTCTTTTACACGCAAAACAGAAAGTATATTAATGTATCGGGCTATGACCTCTTGATTATGAGTCCTTCTTGCGCTCGTGTGGTGATGATAATAATACAGCAGCAATTCTTATACTCTCCTTTATTGGTGCTTACCACAAATACGTATTACAATATGTAATGAGATATGCTTAACACAATATGTACGTCTACACTATGTATAGCCTTTTGGCCAACTAAAATAAACTCGATAGGCTTTACTTCATGACATCTGTCAATGTCAATAATGACATTGACAGTTACATCTTATTGTTGATATATGTAAAAATTTACTACCCGTATCAATGTAAGCTATAATTTGGTGTCCATTTATCAGCACAGTTCTTTTATAATTATCAACATATACATCAAAGGTAATATGCATCATACGACTAACCTTTTGTTGCTGTGAATTGCTTGCTCCAAACCAGCATGTTGCAGACGTATGACCGTTGAGACAAAACTCGCAGTGTAGTTGTTGTCTGCAATCTTTGGCTTCATGACCTGGCCGTCGACAGGAGTAGCAATTCTTGGGCTGCAGCTGAGGTGTCGAGGTAGTCCTCGGTGTGCTGTTACCTCTTCTCCATGTAAATTTTTGTGAAGTGCTTTGATTTACCTTCTTAATGTCACCGAGCGCGGATAAGTAGCCATAGTACAACTGTTCTAGAGTTTCACAATTGTACGCCTTGGCATTAGCTCTAAGCTCAATCGGCAATCCGCGTATAACACACGAGATAGCATTTTGACCTTCGATGTTTTGTTCCTCGGTTGATTTTGGTAAGAGAAAAAAAAACCATTATTTTCGTCTGACGAATTCGCAGCATCACCGTAGTCCCTTTTTCTCTTACCCAAACCGGCAGCGTAAGGTCCGGACATAATGCAATCCCACTTCTCAAGTGTCGGCACTTGGTAGGAAATAAACTAGGTCCAAACTTAGAAACACTGTTTATTCGGGCAGAGTAATACCCTTTTAACAACCGTTACAATAATGGCACCAACAGCTTTTTTTTTTTTTTTCGATGATACGTATGATATCCTATGCTTTTATTACGTAGGAACGCGGTGAGGAGGCGGTGGTCGGACGGACGGCCTGAGGGGCCTGGGATGCCGGAAGGGCCTGGGAGGCCGGAGGGGCCTGAGAGGTTCGGGGGACCTGGGAGGCCAGAGGGGCCTGGGTGGCCAGAGGGGCCGATGAGGTAACGGGGGCCGCGGAGCCATGAGCCTGCACGGTTTTCCTATTCTTCGGGACCGATTTGGTCGGGGAAGATAAGACTGGAGAGGAGGTGCCCTCTGGGCGCTTCCTCTTCTTTGTCTTCTTAGATTTGACTGTAGTGAACTCGCCTTAACTACGGTCGGATTCTTGCTCCGAGCAAGACATCTCTGAAGGATATGATGGGGGTTCATTGTCGGCCGGAATTAACGGGACGTCGCTATCGGGCGACGCCGGTGAGTCAGCTTCGTGCATGCGCATGAAGCGTTCCCACTTGGACGCTACGTCGGGGACTTCGAGTTTCAGGAACTCCAGGAACTTTCTAATCATGGCGTCAGACATGATTAAAAGGTTTATCCCGGGAGTGGGATTCTACTCTCTAAATTAAATATTGGGGAATACAGATCCTCCCGGCGACCGGGAGGGAAGGTGTGTAGGGAGGAAAAACTCCTCGCGTAGTGTGCCTAAACGTATCACGGTACTTACAATCGTTCCTTGGGCGGCTGGAACTCACTCACTAACGTTACGCTTAACACTAGGGCGCTAGTGTTCGCGAACGAGACGCGGCGGAGCGCGAGCAGAAGGCTCGCGCTACTAAGGCGGGTCAATAAGTCCGTGACTTTTTGAATTTCTAACCTCCTTACTGAAAAAGCAACACTACTCCTGTCAACAGGCATCTGTCAGTTGACTCCTATCAAAATTTGAACTTGCTGCGTCAGTTAGTTTGTGTTTTACAGCTATCTTTATCAGACTATCCAGTAACTTAAGGAAACAATGGAAAAAAGTGAATTTCGTGTGCTTATTAAGCATTATTTTTTGCGAAAAAAAACCATTTTTAGTCTCTGACTAACCAAAAAAAACCACACAACCACCAACCAAAAAAAACCACACCAAGGCTAAGCTTGATAAATACTATGGGGACTCTGCACCATCGATTTCAATAGTAAAAAAGTGGTTACTGAATTTCGTTGTGGCCGTACAAGCACTGAAGATGCCGAACGTCCTGGACGCCCAGTTGAGGTCTCTACACCCGAAACAATCGAAAAAATTCACGATATGGTGTTGGCCGACCGAAGATTAAAAGTGCAAGAGATTGTGGAAGCCATAGGCATCTCGCATGGCTCAGTGGTTTCAATTTTGAATGATCACTTGGGCATGAGAAAGTTTTCCGCAAGATGGGTGCCGCGTTTGCTCACAGTCGACCACAAACGCAATCGTGTAACAACTTCACAGGAAGGTTTGGCGTTGTTTAATCACAATATGGAGGAGTTTTTTAACCGTGGACGAAACATGGATCCATCACAACACACCAGAGACCAAACAACAGTCAAAACAGTGTGTTTCTAAGGGTGAATCGGCGCCAAAGAAGGCCATGGTGGGTTTGTCAGCCAATAAAGTTATGGCGACTGTTTTTTGGGATGCACGTGGGATAATCCACATTGACTATCTTCAAAAGGGAAGAACAATTAATGGGGAATATTATGCCAACTTATTGGACCGCTTCAATGAGGATTTGAAAACAAAACCGACCTCATTTGGCCAAGAAAAAAGTTCTTTTTCACCAAGACAATGCAAGGGTGCACACATGTGCAGTTGCCATGGCAAAAATCCATGAATTGGGCTATGAATTGCTCCCACATCCACCCTATTCTCAAGATTGGCTCCGAGTGACTACTTCTTGTTCCCAAACCTGAAAAAATGGCTCGGTGGAAAAAGATTTGACTCCAATGATGAAGTCATCTCGCAAACAAAGGCCTATTTTGAGGACCTCGACAAATCATATTTTTTGGAAGGGATAAAAAAATTGGAGAAGCGTTGGACAAAGTGTATAGAGCTCAAGGGGGACTACGTTGAAAAATAAAATGATTTATTTATCAAAAAATCTGTGTTTTATTCCAAAAGTCACGGACTTATTGACCCGCCCTCGTAAAAACGAGACAGACGATGCGACCGGTCGCACGCTCGTCCTAACGCGGCGATAGCTACGCGGCGGGTGTGCGAGCAGAAGGCTCGCACAAAAGAGCGAGACGGACGATGCGAGCGGTCGCACGAATCGTCCGGTAGGCGGGCGGCAAAGGCGGTTGGGTGGCGCCTTTGTTTCTTCCCACTTGCTGTCTTCTTTCTTCGGTCTTCCTTCTTCAGGTGGTACACTATCACACGCGAAAGCGCAATACTGCGGGAACGACGGCAACGATCGTAACGAGCGGAGCTGTTCATCGGATGGTGTCCGAGAGCAGAAATGGCACCAACAACAGATCTGCACGCCCTTTTATACTAAAAGTAATCAGTTGACATCCTCTAAATTACAATTTACAATAATTCATAATTAAATTATATTAATGTATATTTTACATATTTATTAGAACTAAATCAAGCATAATATATTTTAAATAATAAGCCAAATTAAATCAGCAGTTCTATCGGTGAGCAATTATAAGTGTGGTCAATAATTGTTCATCTCACATCCGCTTAGTATTTCCGGAAGTTGGTAACACCTAATAAATATCAATTATTCTTAAAATAATATAACAACAATATAATCTATGGACGCTTTTACACCACGAAATAGGCATGTTTAATATTTTTATACTATACATAGGTATGTTTATGATTTTTATTATACACATATTTAATACACGTACATGACTCTGGAACACAGAAAACTTTTTGTTTTCGATTCGAACCCGCGACCTCCGGCTTGATCGCTAACCACTGAGCCACAGAGGTCGTCTTCCAGCTTTCGTCAGCCATGGTGGATTCAAAAAAAGAATCGCAAATTTATAACCTCGTTGTAAGTCAAGAGACCACGAGTCCATCAATAATAAGTAATTCACTCGATATCACAGATATGAGATAAATATGCATATTATTGACGTGATAACGTCTTATAAATCGATGGAGCCGGCTGCACGCACGAAAAAACATGACTCATGCGTTACCTGTTACCCGTTATCGTTACCAAGTATCAGCGTTAGCTCGCATTGCCTTTACCTCATTATTATTATTATGGTTGTTGTTGTTGTTGTTGTTGACGTTGTCACGTTCAACTATCGTCAGTAAACCGACTTTACAGACAACCGGTGTGTTTTTTTTTTTAATTTAAAGGCAATGATTTAAAAAAGACGATCTAGGTTCTCACTAATACTGTATTAACTGTTTAGAGGACACATGGCTAAATTGGCTGGTTCGTTCCAAAAATAAACAAGCCTTAAGTAGTTTTTTTTTACTTAAAGATTCAGAGCAAGATACAATTTCGGAAATGTAGGTACCTACGTGTTTACAAATTATTGCCGCAGTAACATCGATAAGTTGTGGCTTGAATGTGTAACAATTTCACTCTGAGACGTAATCGTCTCAGAGTCCAACAAACTCCAACAGATTACTATTTTTTCGAAATTTGGATAACTTTTTGCAAGGGAAAAAATTCAACTCCGACGGGGCAGTCCAAAGCGCCCTCAAAGATTTTATTGATTTCTGACTGAACGGTTTTTTTAGTAAAGGAATCAATGAACTACCTATGATATGGCAAAAGTGCATAGATAGCAATGGTATATACCTACTTATATATTATATATATTATTATTAAATAAATATATTATGTTTAATAAAATCGACTTTATGTACCTCCTTTACAAAACGCCAATTTCATATATTGTAATGACCTAATATTATTATGACGTGTTCATACAATTTTTCGTAATAACTTTAAATTAGCTTTTTTTTGTGTTAAACCCTTTTTTCTAAACGAGCAATAAGTCTCTACGAGCCTGATATTACGATATAGATTTTCAACTCAAGTTGATGAGTTTAAAAAAATTATTTTCTCCTTTTCACGGTACGTAAGAAATAATAATAATAAAAATACGTTATGAGAATTTTAAGCTTTTTACTAACGCGCCTACGGTCTATACCTTTTGTAAGTAGATACCTGTACATATTATTTTATTAGACTTTAGTAATCTGAGGTCAGACACGTTTAGGAATACGTTTAGGTTTAGGTAATCGAAAAATCGTTTCTTTTTAGATTCCGGAAATAGGATAGTTAAAAAATTTGGTTTAAAATTTAAAGTCAACAAATTATAGATACCTATATCTACAAATCCTATAGGTATATATTGTAGGCGGATTCGACATTTCCTTCAACGCATTCGCGATACATAAACGCCAAAAATAATACGATTAACATCTATAATATGTGTTAGATTTTGTAATCCGATAACAATTATGTTAATTCCGTGTTAACTAATTTATTCCTGTTCATAATATTCGCATGTTTATGTTATCAAGCTAAAAGAATGAACCAGATTAGGTTACTCTGAAATGTGGCAGTAAATACTTAGTAGGTGATTTGTAACATTTAAATATTAGGTACAAAGCACGGCAGTATCAGGATATTTTTTAACTAGCAAACCCGACACACGTTGTTCTGTCTTAACTATTAACTGGAATAAATCAATAACTACACCTACAAGCTACACCAACATCTACACTTACACCTACAATCTACACCTACAACCTACTACCTTAAACCTACCTCTACTACCAACTTCTACAACCTAGGTACATACTAACTACGAACACGGGATCGGTCGATTCAACATTAGACACTTTCGACTATAGATTTTATTTTTGAACTCGTGATAACTTACAAACTAAATGTCCGATTTCTACTAAATAAAAATCGTTTAATCTCTAAAACAATACTCTTCATGAGTAAGCTATTTATTTGGAAAAAGGATTAATATTAAATAACTAAGGAAACAAATGTTTTTTGTCTCCGTGATTTAATTAAATTTTAGAAGATCAAAGTAGTTTTTAACCCCCGACACAAAAAGAGGGGTGTTCTAAGTTTGACGTGTGTCTATCTGTGTGTCTGTCCGGGGCATCGTAGCTCCTAAACGAAACGTTTGATTAAGATGCGGTTTTTTATGTGCGGTATGAAAGCTGACATGATTGAGAGTGTTCTTGCTATAATTCATCATCATCAGCTCGCTCACTGCCTGACAATACGGGGGTTATCTTGTTGATGAAAGATTGTAAACAACTGCCACTGGTCTGATTGGTTCAATATATCGTATCCTGGCACGTCAGCAATATTGCCTACACTTGGAAATGTTAAGCTGATGCTGCAGTAGGGATCACCTGAAATCTGTAGGATACCCAACTCCTCACAAACTTACAGCAGAGGTATCATGTTTGGGCTCATTTTAGTGATCTCAATAAATAAATTTGCACCTGATGATGCAGTATTACTTGGAATCTGCAGAAATCCCAACGCTTCACTAACGTATCAGCAGACGATCGTGTTTGGGTTCATTGAAAAGGCTCCAATGAATAGTATGTATATAGATGGTGATAGTCTGCACCTGATGCTGCAGCAAGACACTAGAACCTCACTTATTACATTAAAGAATGTATGCAAATTTTATAAGTGCTGGTAAAAATATATGTATCTAAAGTCGTCGTCAATTAGTCAATGGTAGCATAGGTAGGTATAATCCGAATTTCAAATGGGATGGACTGCGCAGAGACCAGTTAGGTACAAGAAGGTTGTAATAAAATAATATTAAAAAGTATGGACTAAAAACTAAAAAATAAAAAAATATTAATCCCCGACACAAAAAACTGAAAAGTAAATAAATAAATTTCTATTATTTCTATTTTGAAAATTCATAGCATACCAAATCATTCGGTTCTGTCTGTTTGTGCCCAAATTGACGTACGCTTTGAGATGATGTCCACTATGGCGATTTTCCGACCTTCTCTCACATTAAGATCTCACTTTGAAAGACACACTGGTCAATGTTTTGAACTGCAACATCTCCGATGTGTCTCTTCCTGCTTTTTTGTCATCTGTATATCCACCCATTTCTCACTAAAATCATTAGAAATTAGGCTGCGTGGGTATTAACTCATTACCGGAAGCTGTTAATACTTGGCGTGAAGTTTGCCCATTATGCCATGCCAATAAAATTCCAGTCCATTCCATTAATTTGGGACAATCAGACCTGTTAAATTGCTCCTCACCTGCTGATCGCGCCCGTATCTTAACGTCCACTAAGCCGGAATCAGGGTACTGGCTCCAGACACTCACGTCATTCAATATCGGTACTCTGTTGGATAACCACACCTTAATACAGTCAGTCTGCGTTTAGAAACCACTAATAACGAGCCCCATCGCTGCCATTGTGGTATCACGGTGGACCGCCAAGGATATCATGGACTGTCCTGCCAGTCCCGCCATGCCTCCATAAATTACGTTTTCCGCAGGGATCTTGCCACCGTCAACGTGCCGGCCACAATTTAGCCGAACGGTATCGCACGTGACGACGGGAGGAGACCCGATGGCATGACCTTAATTCCGTGGAGCCGTGGGAGGCCGCTGGTGTGGGATGCCACCTGCGTGGATGGATACGCTGGCGGCGTCACACGTAGCGGCCACTGCAAGGGTGGCGGGGGCAGCAACTGCACTCGCCGAGACAAACAAAAAATGTAAATCCATCGGCGATGGTTACATTTCTCTGCCTTTTGGAGTCGAAACTATGGGTCCTTGGGGCCCCAGTGCGAAACATCGTCTTTTTAGGGATTTAGCCAAAAGACGGGTCGACAAAAATAATAACCGTAAGGCTGGCGCTTACCTAGGCCAACTTATTAATTTAGCCGTACAGCGAGGCCAGCCTCTTAGGTACTCTACCCACAGCCTCCGACCTAGATTCAGTTTTTTACCCTTTTTTAGCCCTTTTTATATTTTATTTAGACAATAACTTATATAGATAATAATTTAGTTATTTTAATTCATTCATTAATATGCAATATCCTACTAATAAATATAAAGAAAAAAATTTAGCCTTTCAATATTTTTAAAGGATCTTTTTAATATGTGCGCCACCGAGTATAACGATAGAGCATAAAAATGTTCGCAATAAATATTTATATATGGCTATAATTTTTTAATCTAAGTACCTATATAAAATATTTAAAACTGGTAGGTACCTGCACATTCTAATATTTAGCTAAATAAACAACTTCTACACACAGCAGTCCTTCGACTCGGCGACGCACATATTAGGTCTTTACCTATGAAATTGCCGTTTTGTATGAAAAAATTTAAACGATTATTTTCATGTCTTTTTTATTTGTATTAATCGAAGTAATCACCCATGCAATCAATGCATCTTTGCCAACGCAGTGGCAGTTTATTGATGCCCTTCTTAAAGAAATCAGCTGGACGGGAGGCAACAAATTCTTCAAAGGCATTTTGTACTGCCCCGAGAGGCAAGAAGTTATCCAAATTCTGGAATAAGTAGTAGTCTGTAGGCGCAAGGTCTGGTGAGTAGGGCGGATGACGGAGAGCTTCCAACCTCAGTTCTCGCAACTTGGAGACCGTCTGCTGTGCAGTATGAGGTCACGCGTTGTCGTGCAGGAGCAGCGGAGACGAGCGATTGACCAATGCTGGTTGGAGATGTGCCAGCTTCTCCATAATTGTGTTCAGTTCTGCATAGTACACATCTGCAGTAATGATCACCCCGTTTGCTAAGAAGCTGTGATAAATCACACCGGCGCTAGTCCACCAAACAGTGACCATCACTTTTCTAGGGGTATGTTTTCGTTTAGGGTTTGTTTAGGTGCTGAACCAGGATCCAACCAACTTGCTGACCGCTTGCGGTTATCAAACAGAATCCATTTTTCATCGCAGGTAACAATGCGGTTCAAATTTCCTTCATTTGTGTGTCTAGCAGTGCAAGGCACGTCTCGACGCGTACTTCGCGCTGGCGATCATTGAGTTCGTGGGGAACCCATTTGTCAAGCTTTTTTACCTTGCCAATTTGACGCGAATGGACCAATATTGTTTTGACGCTAACGTCGAAAGCTGCTGCTAATTCAGCCGTAGATTGTGTATCATTAGCTTCCACAATCGCCTTTAGTTCGTCATTGTCGACCAAAGTCTTCGGACGACCGCGAGGTTCATTTTTCCGGTCGAAATTTCCAGAACGGAAGCGAGCAAACCAATAACAGGTGGTGCGTTGGTTTGTAGTGTTAGCTCCGTAAACGTCGTTGATGTTGCGTGCCGCTTGTGCCGTGTTGCTGCCACGACGGTACTCATGTTCCATAATTACTCGAATTTTTAACGTATCCACGATGACGAAAAAGATTGAAATGCGATGAAAATGTAACACTAATCAATAAACAAATGACTACTTTTGGAAAAAGAATTCCATGTTATTAAAATAAAATTAATTTGAAATTAGAATTCTTAGCCAAACAAAAATTATTTTGATTTGAAATGGCCAGTACTGCAGAACGGCATTTCATATGTAAAGACCTATTATTAAAAGGATCCTTTATTAATATTGTAAGGATAAAATATACATTTATTTATTTACTTTTTACTTATAGTTTTTTGTGTCGGGGGTTATATTATTTTAGTTATATTACTTAACATTTTTAATTTTGTTTTACTTCCTTAACTTATACTATTTGGCTATATGCTGTAGCGGACTTCTTTGTAGATATTAGTATGTTCTTTATTGTTGTAGAACATTATTTCTGTCTATCATCAATAGTTTACAGCGTATGCGTTGAAAGATAATTTATACCTAGATTTTTTTTACACCTTGTGTGATGGGTGACATTATTGAAGTGTTAGCAGCTATACCTACCTATTTTTTTCTAGTATGAAATGACATGACATTGATATCGATATCGCTATGCAAAACTATGAGTAATACCTAGTTCATGATAATACCTGTGATAGTGTAGGTATCGTGCGCAGATGATGATGATTACTGTAAGTGACATGACGGCATATGCTTGCAGTTCTTTAAACAATACCGAAATTTCCAAACGTGTATCTTTAAAGACTGAGGCAAAGGTGTAGGTACCCAGGGGGCAGGGGAGGATATACTTTCATTTATTTATCTACCTATAAAGCAGGATCATTTGTGGCTGACTAAAGTAAGTCTCTATACTACACTACATATACTTACCTAATGTTTCATGGAGGTGTCTTTGTGTAGTGTGTATGACAAAACAGCCGTGGACGAATGGAATTAAAAGTCTTGCCATGGTTTGAGGAGTTCTGTTTAGTGCTTTTGGATCTGGGGCCGTATACTTTGTCACAAAATATGGCCGATTTACTTCAATAAAAGTCGAAATCACTATTAATGTCCCCATATATTTTGAAGAGATCCCTTGATTCCTCATGGATGTCATCATCGGGTCACCTTGGTGACTATGGGACCAATCTCCAATTTTACCCATTACAACAACAAAATAATTTTGCAAATTGTTCCACAAAAGGCAGAGTAATGTTCAAATCCATGTTGTTGTTTTTGCTCACAAACTTTGACATTAATAATAATTGTTGTAGGATGTAACCTGTAGGTATTTCTATATTGCACGCTCAATAAGTGACATTTAAATTTGTAGCATTATAGTGTAGGTACCTGCTGGTGTCTTGTTGTTAAAGCTTAGATTACATTTCATCTAAACTATTCTAAACAGAGTTTAAGTCTTTGTAGTAGGTACGGTATCTACTACCTATTGAAGGAATCAGGAACACTAACTGTCTAGGTACTTAATTAGCTATAGATGGTCCGTTCACAGTTGTTTTACCTCGGAGTTTTTATGAGCGACCCAGTCGTTATACGGAATTCGGTACATCGGCCCAGCGAGTTTGACTTGACATTCGACACTTCGATTTTCAACTCGTATTGTATTAGCGTAGAGTTCTCTTTTAAGTGCTCTGAATCGTCTCGAGCTTGCCGGTTTCCGGATCATTTAATAGTCCCAGCTTAAGCTGACTGCAGGCCGAAGGAATCTCCCGTCGTACGTTAGAGAAGGGCAGTTCTCGGACCGCTCGCGCCAAGCGCTGTATGTCCAATTCGTCCGCGTCTACGAAGACCGCGCAAAATGGTCCGGACCGACTCTGTTTAGATTTGACACATTATAACACTTCACACTAAATTTATGTGTGAGTTGTTTGACTTTATTTTTAGCAATAACGGCTGAACGGATTTGAATGAAGTTTGGTATACAGATAGTCTGTTTCCGGGATTAACACATATTATGCTACTCTAGTCGTACATCCTGGAAAAAGTAAGTACGATTCTCGTGGCATAAACATTCTTGCGAACGAAATTATATATAATATATAGAATCTATATTTATAATAAGTATTGTACCTACTTTATGTTTGAGTTATTTTACAATCAGACGTTTTGGGACATTTAATTCCATAAAATACGTACCTACGTTCACTAACAGTCTGTACTCTATCTGAATTAAGGTAAAAAGTAGGTACTTCACACTGCTAGTTACTTTATAACTGCAACTTAATAGGTACCTTTAATAAAAACGTTTGTGTGAAAATAGCGATTTCATTTACGCCTCTATCAGTAGCAGCACGCTAGTTGATGTCTTTTGTATCGGGCCATCGAAATAGATTCTCACAACTTGATTTTTTAATTTAGATTTGATATTTAGTGTGATAATTATATGTGTTCGTCATCAACGAATTCAATCGGTCTATTTTATTGTTGCAATCAATTTTCTTTCAAAATGGAGACTACAAAAAAGTGAGAGATAGAGATCAAGCAATAAGCCACGTATAAATGGATATCCTTTACCTTAACTTATCCACGGATCAAGTCGAAATGTCGGCGTCCCTGTCCCGAGAGCCTCGAAATTGGCGCTCAAAACGGTATGCGAGCACAACCTGTTATGCGGGGGGCGGCGCGGCGTCAGTGACTCCCGGAGCGCGGGCGCGGACGCACGTCACACACGCACCCATGTTGTAGAAATTCTTGCACCCATGTTGTAGAAAATTTGTGATTTCACATAAACGTGCCTGTGGATTGCAGTGTTGTGTAGAATTTGTGTTCTAGTGCATTCCATGGACGTGCATATTTAGTATGGTGTATGTGTGAAGGATTCTGAAGGTAGGCATGGTACACATAACTTGTAGTGTGAACATAATGTGACATTAGCTTATTTTGTATACTAGTATTTGGTTGTACAAACTTGCTTTTCCTAGTTGAATCTACCATAGTTCTCTCTATCTTTTTCTCGTAGGTAGTAGAAGGGTAAGGCAAAACATGGCCTTCAATGTTATAGTAGGTAAAGCAATCAGTTATCAATTTCCAAACAAAATAAGTCGTTGCCACGCATGTAAAGAACAACAAGTTTAAATTTCAAAGCAAAATTGGTATATTAACACAATTAAAAATCAGAAAATTAAATCAAACAGAGCAACTTTGAGAACAACTCTACGCGCTAAGTCAACAAGGATTTTGTTCACTCGTTGTAAGAACCTAACCCACTAACTTCAATTTAGACCATGTAGTTTCAAATGTGGGTATCAGTGTCATGTCGAAGACAGGTAAATATTCAATAAAATAATAATGAAGAGTACAAAAATACAAAGTATAGGGATAGCGGTTGGCACTTTGCAGGCACACTGCTTACATTGACTGAAAAGTAGAAAATATGTATTAATTTAAATTATCTCTACATAATACTTACATATTAATGAATATAGAACTGAAAATGAGAATGTACAGTTAATCTTCAATTCAAAAACGATTAATTCTATATAAACATGTTTAATGTCTGATTTCACGTTCTAATTCACAGACTTCTCTGGTATCAACATTCTCGTAGGGTTTTAAAACGGATTCGAGTTTGATGACATATAAAATACGATTCATAATATAATGCTCAAAATGTAATAGCCGACAACTCATAAATATGCTAATAATAACAACATTATATAAAGCGCTCCGTAGTAAAAGCTGTACCCGACGGAGCTTTTAAAAGTTGAAGCCCGGTGTAGAGAAATAGCAAGTTCATCAATTTTTAAAAGGAATTTCAAATACAAACTTTATAGAATATAATTAAATTTATTGGTCGGTGGTATAAGCGTTAAAAATATAGTTATCAATTAACTAAATAAAAGTTATTTAACATTAAATCATTATTGAAAAGAAAGTTGTAAATTCTACTATAGATAAATATAAATTCATTGTACGTATAATGTTTTATATTCATTTAGAAATTTTTAGATCCATTAAAGCATAAGAAAGAGTTTTTATTTATAAATAGTTTACAACATACAATGACAATAATATAATTATTTATTACCTATCAATTTTTATTAAACCATCGTCGAAAAATGTATCTTCTGAATATTTGTAAGATAACATAAAGAAGTCATTAATTAAGCAGTATTAGACTAAAAATGTAAAAAAAAAATCCATCAGATTATATATATATATCAAAATCGTTGTTTAGACTTTACGTGGGGCGACTGAAAAGTTTTGAGCCTAAGGCACTTAGGAATGCCCTATTGCCGTGTATCTTATGTCACAGTGTAAATTTTATGAAATTTAGATCATAATTAACAAAATCATGGAACAAACATTACCGCCGTGAACAGAATCGGGAGATCGTCGCATTTTCCAACAGCGCGCTGAGGTTTTAAATGTCTTGTAAGAAAGTAAATGTGATGAATACATTTTCGTTACTAATGCTAACTTTTCACTAGTTTCCAATATTATAAACTTCTGCAAACCATTATAAAAATAGATTTGATTATTTTCATAAGTAAGAGAGATCTTTAAAGATGACCACACCGAAAAAATTCTTAGCAAAGATTATGGCTACCATTTGGTGGAGTAGTAAATTGAATTTTGAAATTTTCTTTTTATATTAAAAAAGTGAAGTAATTTGTAAAATAATAATTGAATAATGTAGGAAGCGGTGAAGAGTAGACCTTGGGAAGTGACGTGTTTCAGAAAGAAAACGCGGGTGTTGTCTCCGCTTAGTTTCAATTGATGTTTTAAAAGATAAGGGATTCACATAATTTGTTTTTCTGCCCTATCTCTTAGCGATTTTAGTAAATTATTGTTTGTATTAAATAAATAAAAATAATGAACGGGGCCAATATCTTCATATTGGGTTTCAATGGGACTAAGGTAATCGTAAAGTGCCATTTTGTGGAGCAATCTTAAAATGTTAATTTTTTGTAATAAAATATAGCTATAATTTTAATTTGAATAGCGTAAATTACTTGTAAAAGACCAAACTTAAATAAAAAAGGCTCAGAACTTCTCAGCCTTCCCTCGTATTGTAGTAGAAATTATTTATTGAATCAAAATCTTGTATGTCTCATAATATTTTATATTATTTAACGCTTGAAAAGGCCAGGATTTTGTCAGTACTTTATTCTCTATTCAATAGTCCGTTTTAGTATTTTCCTCGCAATTTTTCAATATTTCTCACCATTTAAAACCTTTCCTGAACTTGTACAATACTTCGATATCAAAATTAGCCAACAGACGGATAGTACCTATAATAATAATTAGTTTTCCTGAATCCTGAATCGCGACCATTTTAAGCGAACTATAAATGAGTACATTGTCCGGGGCAAAAAATGAGCGGTTGGTCGAAGAATGCATTATTAAAATAAGCCCCTTCATGCGTCCACCTCGCGGGGCGTTGATGCCCGCGACCACAAAGCCGTCGATAACAATCATATTCAATTCAAAATACGAACTCGGTATCATTTACACGTATATTGATCGTTACTAATTCATAAAATGAAAATGACAATAGGCACAGGAAAATTATATCTTTATAAGATAGACATTTAACAAAATGCTAAATAGTGATGTCGTGTTACAAGTTTGTATTCATTTCAACAGTAAAAATTAGCGATCAAATGCTAAAAGATTAATAATTGTTATTATTTACATTATATCAAATAATGTTATATTAAAATTAATCGTTATTACGTTATTAATTTATATAATAAAAATGTATGAAAATGATAATACGAGTACCTAATATTATGTATCATGTTTCTCGTTTGTATTCTTTTTACCGTGCCTGTAAAAGTTATAAAAGACAATACAAAAGATTAATTACCTTATTAAGGTACCTGTTTCACAATTTTCTTACAAGTGTCGGATAGCTTATTTGGAAGTTTTGTCGCTGCTCACTTTATATTGACCGACAGAGATAAAACACGCAAATAAACTATTTGACACATACATTGTGAAACAGTTCCTCAATATAACAATTCATTTTTTAACTTATTTATAACTTTAACGCTTTTAACGATATTTGATGTTAGCTTTTATTGGTTATTTAAACCTTTAGGTTTGCAACAAACGAAGTTCCATAATTCTTTAAATATTAAACGTAGAAATACTCATTTATAATATTAAAATCCTAATAAGCCTCCGACTTTCCAACCAGAGTGAAACTGCACCAACAATATATTTCGGAATTGCACTAATTATATTATGAACACTAATTAATAATATAAAAATACTAAAGACACAAATAAATCAAGATAATGTTTTATTTATTTATGGTAAGAAAATTTAATTACTAATTAGTGTTAATATGATCATGGTACAAAATAAATTTCGAGTTTTGAAATGGTAGCAATGCAGATTTTATATACGAATTTAAATATTAATTTTGCATATATATTTTAAATTATAATTAATTATGGAAGTAGAATAAAGCAACAAACTTCTTATCTTTCACCTGTAACTAATCTTTAAATCTTTACAAAATTTAAGAGATTAAAACATATTGTCGGTATTCATATACCGACACTTTCAAGGGACTATTTACGAACTTTTAATTAGTATCGGATAACTTCTTCGAAAGTTTTGTCTCTGTCACTCTATATAAAGTAAGCAGCGACAAAACTTCCGAATAAGCTATCCGGCACTTAATAGAAGATTGTGAAACAGGCACTATCAGTAGATTGTGCAACAGGCCCTAAATATCATAATTTTTGTATGACATTGGCCATATTTACTCAAAGACCCTATCTTGTCCCATCTGATAATACATTATCTTTATATCATTAATTCATTTCGCCGTACCCTATGAGAAAACAGTATGAGTATTGTTTAGGTACTATAAATGATAATATTAATATTAGCATAATATTAATGTAGTCCAAACTGGAGGAGCATGTTTCGGCGTTCGCACATAAGTCATGCGCCCGTGCATAGTTTATGTCGACGCTCGCGATTCGCAGTCGTTAGCGCTCGCCGGCCGACGCATGCGCAGGATTTTTGACGCTAATCCGCTTAGAAGCCGCTATTTTTTAACTCCCAAAACACTGGTTGCTATTTCTTTTTCGTAAACTTATAAATGTAGATATTTGTCACCTTAGACGTTGTGACTTGTGACTTAATAAAGTTTAGTGTTACTAATGTAGAAAAGTTCCTGAGTTTATAGTTATTATAAATATGAAATATAATATAAACAAATATATATACGAGGTTTGGTAGTAACAAGGTAAAAAACAGTGAGTAGGTATTTACTTTTAAAAGTTTCTTTAAAATTAAGACAGGACCGTCGATAATATAAGTTAAGCATTTGTGTTTCCGCTGCCATCATAACTGGCAAGACTAATAAAAATATAAATTTACCTCGATATTCACCGACTTACGCAGAAAAGACTCAATATAATATGCACGATAATAATCTGCATAAAGTAATCTTCATGATACAATTAAAACTGGTGTTATAATATTGTGGGGAAAAAACAAGCGCAGGTTGCATTCCTTAATCCTTTTGTAGAAATATTTTTAGTTCTTACTTTATAGTAGTGTTTGTTAAGAATTTAATTACTAAGGTACGTTTCTTTGCTTTAATGAAAATAATATATTTATTTTATGACGGCATTAAATATGTTTCAAGAGTAGGTAATTATTTCTAGGTTAATTTTATTTACTTATGGTGTGTTGTATCAATTTTAACATGGGTGCACTAATATTCTATGCTAGGGCTTGCAATGTTTCTAGAGTCTTTTGGGAACCTTCGTTTTTAATATATAGTCTGTTATTTTCATAGAAAAACGACAATTGCGGAGGGCCATTAGGAACTTGGTGGCCTGCTGCACTAATAAATAACTAATCGCACAGTACATGCAACAACAGTATGATGCTGTAAATATAGGTATTGTTTACTTAAGAATATAAGGTATCGGTTAAAAATTTGCCTCGATAATTTAAAAATATTGCAACAATGTAAACGTAAAGGAAACAATGAACGTATAAATATCTAGTAATGAAAGAATCGGTACTAAATATACAGTTAATAAGTTAGCTGCGCCATTGTCGAAGTTATGTTAATTTCTCTTTGTATGCGAACAGGTAGAGCGGACTTCTAGCAGGTAATATTTTTAAGAACAATTTAAAACCGTGTGCATGTGTACAACGCATGCTGAGCTTTCGCGCTAATGTGCCTCGTTGTTGCAAAAATATATTTGAAACTGTGTGGAATCAAAATTTAAGACTTATATGGTTTCTCATAGGTTCACTATCAGAACTGGACCAATTGAAATGGGACCACACGGGAAGCACCAGCTTTGAAATAAAAAAATATCATCAAAATCGGTTTACGCAGTCGAATATTTTGAGGTAAAAACATTTGAAAAAATAAAGTTGAATTAAGAACCTCCTCCTTTTTTGAATTCGGTTAAATTGTAACAAAAACAGCTAAAAGCAGTTTAGCCAGAAAGCTGAATTGGCAATTGAATAAATAATATTATTACTACCTGGGTGACCGAGCTTTGCTCGGAACTCTAGTAAACTTACCGAGGTTCGAACCCATGACACAACCCACGACGAATAAAAATTAAACCATAGTACGCATACCAAGCTATGACATATCAGACTGACTTAAAATAGTTAAAATTACTGATATATTTTTGCACTTCGAAAGAAAAAAAATATAGCTTTAAAATGCGAAGTTACTAAGGGATAAGACCTAGCTAGATCGATCTTTTTCCGCCAAGAGCTCTGTATACTAAATTTAATGGTATTAGTTGCATCCGTTGCCCAGATACCGATTATATAATACATACTCTTGTATGTACTCATTTAAACTATAAGATAGGCGAAAAATCGTAGGTTTTTGTGATTTTATGTTTGTAAGTATAGGAATATTAGTTATTATGAACATTATTTTTTAACATTAACAGACTCATCATTTAATAACTCGATACTATCTAAAGGAAATATATAAAAAAATATCGACAAATACGTATTTATATAACATTTGCTGATATTTTTTATATTTTAGTTAATATTTTAAGAGCTACTATATATTTTTGAGTTATCAGCAGATGTAGAATTTCTTGAAAATTAAAATTATCATAAGGCACAATTTACTTAAACCAGTATTTAAAATGTGGTAAATCCATCTCACTTATCTAAGTTTGATCTCAAAAATTTGATAGAATCCTTGTTTTTTGGCAAACTTTTCATTAAGTAAATCAATAACTTACAAATAACTAAGACTGTAAGTAAACTAGCTTAACACACCTCTAGTATTTAGACGTAACTAGTGTTAAATACGTAGAAGTAGGTGGGAGGTACCCGAGTTATTTATAACAGCTACGTAGTCGTATGAAACGCAACTAGCAAACCTGAGAATCTATACTCATTGGATTTTAATACACTGGAAATAGCTGATTACAAGTACTTACGGTAGGGAATTGTAAAATAATGTCGTTTATTGTGAAGGAGAGTAATAAAATTATATATCACTAGATTGTACCCGCGACTTCGTGCGCGCGAAAGGAAATCTCGCTAACCCTACATTTTGCCGCGATAAAAACGAGCCTATGTCCTTCCCCGTGGTCTATTCTATATACACATATAGAATAGACCACGGGGAAGGACATAGGACAAATTCCATCAAAATTGGTCTAGTAGTTTCGGAGCCAATTCAGTGCAATCAAACATAGAAACAAACAAACATCTCTTTATAATATACTACAAATCGCATGGTGTCCAGCTCTAAACTTTTGGAATTAAGTTAAATATGTCCATTACACTTACCCATTGCATTAGGATTTATTGCTTTGTAGAAATTTGTATGTAAGACTCACCTATATTTAATATTGTGATTTTATTTTTGAATCACTGACCAAATTCCCATTAAACGTTATTACCTAAGCCCTTTGCGTACTTATCTTAACGAAGTACTCAATATTTTCAAAGTTAAAAGCAACCATTTACTCGAATTATGTTTATACTCTATCTGTATACAAACATGTCGGGATACTAATAAAAATGTTTTGATTTTCAGGTGCTAGTGACAATGTGTGAGCGGTGAGAGGAACAAACGCGCGATGTGGCGCGTACTCGTCTGTGTGCTGGTCGTTGCGGCGGCGGCCGAGCACGTCCGCGAGTTTACCATACGAGAAAACGCACGCGCCGGAACCTTCGTCGGACACTTGGGCGACGAGCTGCCTGATGCGGCCCCACCATACACAATAGTGCCTGTGCCTGGAAGTGCAGTCAACGATGACTTAAAAATCGACTCCCAAACCGGTGAAATAAGGACACGAGTACCGTTAGACAGAGAAAATAGGGACCATTACGCTTTAGTTGCAATCCCCGCTAGCGGTGATAATATCCGTGTTGTGGTTCGCGTTTCTGATGAAAATGATAATGCTCCAACATTTCCAACGGCAGTAATGAACGTAGACTTTTCTGAAAACACGCCTAGAGACGTTAAAAGGAAACTTAATCCAGCCAAAGATCAGGATTTAGGAATATTTAATACTCAACGATATAATATTGTGTCGGGTAATACGGACAATGCATTTCGTCTTTCTTCGCATAGAGAACGCGATGGAGTGCTATATTTAGATCTCCAAATTAATGGATTTCTTGATAGAGAAACAACAGACCATTATGAATTGGTTATTGAAGGATTGGATGGTGGTACACCACCACTGAGAGGAACGATGACTGTAAATATAACTATTTTAGACGTAAATGATAATCCACCAGTATTTGCTGAAAGTGCCTATTCAGCTGTGATACCTGAAAATGCAACAGTTGGTACATCTGTGTTAAAAGTGTTCGCTACTGATTTAGACGCCGGAGAAAACGGCTTGATAGAATACTCAATAAATCGAAGACAAAGCGATAAGGAAAATATGTTAAAAATAGATCCAGAAACTGGAGAAATAACTGTAAATAAAGCTTTAGATTTTGAAACCAAAGAGTTGCACGAGTTGGTTGTTGTTGCGAGAGACAAAGGTGCTCAGCCTCTAGAAACCACAGCATTTGTCTCTATTCGAGTGACTGATGTCAATGATAACCAACCAACAATAGATGTTATCTTCCTAAGTGATGATGCAACACCCAAAATATCTGAATCAGCACAATTAGATGAATTCGTTGCGAGAATATCTGTACAGGACCCTGACTCAAAAACAGAATATTCTAATGTTAATGTTACGTTGACTGGTGGTGATGGACATTTTGATTTGAGAACTCATGATAATATTATATACTTAGTAGTAGTAGCCTTACCGTTAGATAGAGAGCAGCAATCATTGTATACGTTGAATGTGGTTGCTACAGATAAAGGTTCTCCACCTTTACACGCTTCCCGAATCATCAGTCTGAAAGTAACTGATGTCAATGACAACCCACCTATTTTCGTAGAGAACGAATATAGAGCGAATGTTCCAGAAGCAGCTGCTCCTGGTACGCCTATTATTCAAGTCTCTGCGACAGATTTAGATGAAGGAGAAAATTCTGAGATAAGATACTCTTTACTTCCAACACCACAGTCTGATTGGTTTGCGATAGATGAAAGATCAGGGTTAGTAACGACCCAAGCTCGTGTTGATTGTGAAACAAATCCCATGCCAAAGTTAACAGTGATAGCTAGCGATCGTGGTAATTCACCGTTGTCGTCGACCGCAACGCTAATAGTGACAGTGTTAGATGTGAACGACAACGAGCCGATATTTGACCAGTCTTTCTACAACGTGACGGTGTCGGAGAATGAAGCTATTGGCAGCTGTATTCTAAAGGTGAGCTTTTTAAATTATATTAGGTATTATTTAGTACATACTAACATAGTAAAATGTAAAGGTTCATATAAATTGCGTACCATAATTATGGAAATTAAGATTGAATTGATTTATGCTATTGAGAATTGATGTAAATTATGAATTTTCTGGTATAGTTATTGACAAATACGTGACTGTATCATTTGCTATATTGACTAAATTACTTAAGTGGCCTACTGAAATGTCAGATGTCTGAAATGCTAAAGTTTACTGTGACTTGAAATGACATTATTGGACCTGGCGACTTCATCCGCGATTGTTTTGTTAATGTCAACAGATGAGTATCTAGTTTCCAATTTATTTTAACGAAGTCCTAGAATACATTTAAATAATACAGCCTAACTTATTAATTATTATCATGTTACCAAATTGAGTTTTTAAGTTCATTTTTTTTAATTTTCTCACAAATCAAGTTTTCTGACACTTAATTCAATGTAAATTATGAGATACTATCTCACTGTTAAAACATTAAGATAGTGAAGTAAAACAAGTTACACTTGTTTCCTTTACTCGCATCTTCATCGATAATAGGCGTGGCTTGAATCTGAATAAGCACTGGATGGCTTACCCCTTGGATGTTCTATTTAATTTACTGTTGCAACTTGCAATATCTTTTTAAATTTTATTCGGCTACTTAGGGCAGTATTTCAAACCTGTTAATTATAATTAATTATCGTCGTTATATTTTATCACATAGTTATGCGGGGAGTATAAAGTAATAAGTCATTTTTGAGTACCTGATTACATTTTACAAAGTAATATTAGAGTAATTAATTTTTTAGACGTCATAAGCTTCAATGCAAATTAAAAACGGGCGCGCATAAACACATTGTTCGCCCGTGTTCATTTACGATAAACAAGCCTACATCATCGGGCGAGTGGTCAATTAGTCTCTGGGACAGATCAATCCCTTTTATCTCGGGGCCCGCCTCCCGCGAATTTGTTAAAAAACGTCGTAATTTTCATTAAAGCTTATCGCGAAATCCGGTGCGCTCGTAACTTACGCGAGTTAATACGTTTTAATATCTTACGGGGCGCATAGTATGGGGGTATAAATCTATCTCGAGTGGGTCCAGTTCGGGCCGCATCGCAAATTGCGATCTAAATTGAAAATTAAACAGTGGACGGTGGATGGCGAGTGTGGCGCGCCCGCGGCGTCGCGCGAGTTTACATAGTGCGTAGGCATTTTTGAAACCTTCATGTCAAGACTCTCAACTTGAGAATCAGTTTGGGATAACACGTCGAATATTGAGTGCTAACTAACGTAGTAGTAGATTTTTTTTTCAGTGAATGCCTATAAATTGTGGTGCATTATATTAAACTTAACTTTTAATTAGCTTTATTATAGTGAAGTGATTACATTGATTGATATTTCATATTCATACTTGCAATTGTAGTACTTTATAAAATTTTATTGTCAGACCTCAAAACATATGATATCGGCATCAGTATGAAACAATAAAAGGATTTTTAATAGGAAGCAAAATGGTTCTAATTGTAGCCCGTAGCCGTTCGAAGGCTTCAGGCTGCGCAGGCGCATACAATCGAACGCATTAGCGAGGCCGATTCCGTAATAGGCACACGTACGGTACCGCGGCTATCTCGATCCCTTTGTGATCATGTATCACCATCTTATCTCTATTGTAGGCTTTTATAATTTACAATGTAATTTTAATATGTTTATGTTTTAATAACTTACTGTAGTCAATTGTTTAGGTTAATTAAATTTATGTTTTTCAGTGGCTTTGCTTTTTAATACGGGTTCGTGTTTTTGTCTTCAGACTTATGCAGTAGTATTTACCAATATACTAGCAGAACTAGTAATTTTGTTTATTGACGACCTATCCATTATTGAATAGCGTTGATTTTTACATGAAACTTTTAATCATTCAAATATATTAGCAATTATTTTGGGGAGTTAAACGGGTAAACTAATGCTATCAATGAAAAAAATATGTGACATTTTGTTCTAGTAATAATTTATTTGTGAGTTATCACGTATTTACCTAGTAGATAATATCTTTAATTTCTCTTTGACAATAAGTGTAAACATTACTTCCTCGTATATCAGTACGTGTGTCGGGCGTGTTGCTATAGGAGTAGCTGGCTCGCGGATTGTGCACCACCGAATACGGGTAACGTTGAATTTTAATAGTAAATGGTCATGTTAATGCTTGAATAGCCTTCCCTACAGCCGTCGACGATTTATTGCATTGAATAAAAGTAATTCCTGATGAAGATTAGATAGCCTAGAAATTACTAAAGGCCTCCACAGACGAGAGGCCGATCGTTTCAGTTAGAACTGACGTCAGTTCGGCCTGAACGGATCCGAGCACATACACGGAAAAAATCGCATCCGACCGAACTGACGTCAGTTCGGCCCTTAGATTAATAACGTCTAGATAGTCTTCAAACAAACGCATCGTACAAAGTGAAGCAAGCAACACATAGATGTAGGCGTAAGCATTACATACCGACACGCACACAAACAAAACTTTGAAGTTGTGGAGTGTGTACTGTTAAAATTGGAATTATTGTATTTGTTTTTCTTAATATCGTGAGATGTAAAAATATAACTTATATAACTTATTAAACTGGTATTAACGAATATATTAAGGATTATCTGTAAAGTAAAGTATTGCACTTTAAATTGATAGTTAAACAAATCAGAAAATATTAAAAATCTTTGTCTTAGTTGCAACTATCATTTATCCATGAAAATTTTGAAATAAATTTATCATTACTAGTAACAATTTCAAAATTCACAATAGGGCAGCAAGAAGGCGACGTAATGTGATGTTATTTTAAAATGTTTTACATATTTGGCATAATACAAGTAAAATTGTTCGGACATAACATTTCATACTTACATATGAAAATTTATGTCCGAAGCTTTTTTAAATATTTTCCGATGCATTGTGACACCTAATAACGACACAAACCGTCATAATGTTTTTAATATTCGGAGATGTATGCACTAGCGCTTGACCTTGACAACTGATGGGTCGTCCGAACAAACTGAGCCGATATGGCTCAGTATGATTGACTTCATGCGCGTACCCGGTTTCTAGGCGTTTTAATCTAAGATTCGGCCTAAACAGATTCGAGCACATACACGGAAAATTGCTGCGAGCTTCGGTCGTGTTTTTAGGGTTTCGTAATACTTAAGGAACCCTTATAATTTCACTCTGCCCGTCCGTCTGTCTGTCTGTCCGCCGCTATCCTAGATTCTGTAATAACTTTATGACAATAACTTTTGAAGTAATACAAAGAAAGCCTATTTCGCGTTGATAGTTACGGAACTCTCCTTAGATTAGTCGTGACATGCTCTTGGTTAGTTTAGGCTATTATTTTATTAATTAATTGTATTTTGCTGCAATTGTAGTCACGCTATAGACGAAACCGAATTATTGTGTCATACATTTTTCCAGTAATATGTTATAGAAATCATTTCTCTTTGTTTTATTGTAATAGTCTTTAGATTTTATCAACCATACTGGCTCTAAAGTTTTAAATACTTCAATGACAATCTTTATACCACGTGCCATTTTTAGGGTTCCATACCCAAAAGGTAAAAACGGGACCCTTTATCACAGAGATAATAATATACTACGTATAACTATTACTGAGACTTTGCTGTTAGTCCGTCTGTCGCCAGGCTGTATCTATACCTTCCATCTACACATCTACGTGAAAATTTCAACTGTCGTGCTATCACGGTATACGTGATAGCACGACAGTTGAAATTTTCACAAATGGTGTAGATTTTGTGGTTATAACGTCAATAGAAATCTATTGACGTTATAACAACAAATACTAAAAACTGAATAAAATAAAAATTTGAGGCTCACATGCAACAAACGTAATTTTTTCCGTTTTGTACGGAACCCCTCTTGCTGACTCGCACTTGACCGGTTTTATTTTACACTCGAATTTTATTACCGTTCAGTCCAATTTTATTACTGTTCAGTCCATCCCTTCAGGTCAGAATTAATGTTGCCAACTCAGATGTTTTACAAAGTCTCACTACTAAGTTTAGTATTTTATTGTCTTTAGTAGGAATTTATTTGTTAGTAGTGGTTTTGTAGAAAATAGCTAGACAGTATTCATAATATGCAAAATGGCCTGCTACTATGTGCTATTATATGACACCTTATCATAATAGCACATAGTAGCACGCTTCCGTAAGTCGCTTCAAACTACCGATTTAATTTCTATATACATAATATTTCCTACTATATTTTTTTAATATAACGGTAAAATTTAATATTTTCAATTTAATATTAAAACTGAAAATGCAGTGTTTTAGTAGAAAACGACGCGAGTTTAGTAGTTTAGCAAAAACAGAGTAGGCAACACTGGAACGAATCGCTTCGGTCCATACGGCCTCTTGATGCGATCTCGAAATTGCACACAGACGATACGATTTTGCATCCGTTCAGCCCGAACTGAAGGAAAACCGGATCGTGTATGGGACCCTTAAGCGTTCAGTGGTTTTTATTGCGATAATGTGGCCTATTGTCGGCCCATCAAAGGTATGATAATGCGATGTCGCGGTAAAAATGTTCGTCAAAATTGGCACCTTTTATTTGTTTAGTTGTAAAGTTCTTTCGTAATATATTGTGATATACGACTATTGTGTATGTGTGTATTGTAGTCAATGATTTGATAAATATTTGTGTACACTCTTTATCTATTTTCTGCCTTTTTATGGAGATCTCTAAACAGTATCTCTTGAAATAAATAAGATTCTAATATAATAGCTTTTTACAAAGAGCTTATTTTTAATTTGAATAATTATAATTTTAATGAATGTAACGAATATTGCCATTCTATAGAATATTGCATGCTATTTAAATTATTTAGCTGAAAGTGTCAGTGCCTACAAGTTTTACCAACTAATATAGGTATTTACAATTTTTAGTGCAAGTAAACTGATTGAATTGTCTATGTCATGTTATCTCCTTCTTTACTTATAATATAGATAAATATTGTTCCTTATTATTGATATCATTTTTATCACATGTATCGTAAACATTTTTATAGTGGGTTTGTATGAAACAATCTATTTAATTAAAGGAATCACCATAAGCTAGCGCCCACAACGCTCTAAACAGTACAAAGGACTGCATCTCCTATGGGCAGATAACAAGCGGCCTTTCCGCTACCGCGTAGGCTTAGATATTTTTATGAGCTATTACGAACTACTAGATGCAACATCGTGCGCGCAAAAGGAAATTCTGAGGGAACCTTACATTTTGCCAGATTAAAAAGTATAATTATATCCTTCCTATGTCCTTCTCCGTTGTCTACTATACATCTGTGCCAAATTTCATCAAAATCAGTTCAGTAGTTTCGGAGCCTATTCAATGCAAACAAATATTTATATTATATATTTTTTTTGCATAATATAAATGCAAAAAAAAAACCAAATATTTCTTCCTTATAATATTATTATAAGTATAGATTAGTATGGACTAATTTTGAGTATTTTGATTGGTTTTTGGCATGTATTCGACACGTTAAAAATGAGGCGATTGCGTCTTTTGGTGTGGCGAGTGATGCGTCGCGTTAACGTACAAAGTTTAATGTGCCACGCAACGCACATCTGCGAATGTCGTCAAAAAGACGCGTACACTTAACCAATTATGTATTATGATTTTTGTCTCGGTTAATTTTACTGTAGCATCTAGAACCAAGTAAAAGAAACAGAAAATATCAGCCCTGTTTCTCCAGTATTATTATTACCAGAATCATATTATGTTAGATTGCAATTACCATATTAATGTGTATGAGGAATTCTGCAACGATCCAGAGTTTGGTTGCGATGGTCAATAAATCGGAGTGGGATAGTTTAAATAGTCGTAAATACCGGGATGGGACTGTTATGGAGCTCGGTCACGCGACTCTAATGATGTAAGGGGAAATTTATGATTGGACGTTTTCATCAATTATACAAAAAAAATCACAAAGTCCGACTTATGCTAGTTTTCTTTTATCATTCTGGTAACGCAAAACTTTTGTCTTATAAGATTTAACATAGTAAGCAGCCTCTCTTAACAATGTTGTAGGCCAGTCTTTCCCAAAGTGGGCGATAACGCCCCCATGTGGTTACTGGAGGCCTAGAGGGGGGCGGTAAAGGGCCCAGAAAAAAATGTGGGGTGCTGATGTGATTTATGGGGGCGATGGGAGATTTGTAAGTTCAGGTACTTTATATTTTAAAATTCACTGAAATTAAGATCCTTCTACTACACAACATCCATTTATTATTTTATATTTTTATCCTATTTTATGGTATAAATATAAACTCAAAATTTATTATCTCTTATATCTTAAGATATTCAGTAATAGATATAACATTGAAAAATATTCGTGTTTTCAAGTGTCCCAGGTGAGGTATAGGTCGAACGCGGGATTTTTTATGTACCTGATCTAGTAAAAATAAAATTGAAATTAAAAGGTTCAATCGTAATTCATGTTTGGTGCGAACAAATATTGTACGATTTATTTTAGCAATCCTGTATTATAGTGCGTCAAATCAAATTGGAACCTGATATTAACAAACTTGTTTAAAATCATCAGATTCATCCTTCACATTTGATTAGATTTAAAACAAATTTTGATTATTCGTTAATTTTGAATAGGTAAAATATACTCTAACTCTAATATTGTAAAGTTGCATTATTATTGCTCTCTATGGTTAGAAAAGTCTTGTTTAAAATAAGGTTTAAATAAACTCCAGGCGAGACTAATATGTTATTGAAGTTTTTAAGGTGAAAAAAATTGGGGGGCGTTACAAAATAACTGATTTTTAAAGTGGGCGTTACAAGGAATAAGTTTGTGAACCTCTGTTGTAGGCGAATACGTAACTGAATGACGACACTGCCATACCCGTTTTTTGTATGTATGAATTAATCATTTAATTTTGATTATATAATAAGGCTTAAGCATCAAGTCTATACAATAATATTTAAAATGCCTAATAGGCAGCCTCTCTTTGCTACGCTTATGGTGCTCCCACACTGTCGTTAGAAAACGTTTACAAACATTTTCTAACACTAAAACATTTAGTAACAAATGTTACATTTTGGTAGGAACTGAAAGATGTTTCGCAACTTTAGCGCCTTGTACCTAAAAATTGGCCCACAGCACAATCTGGCGGGTATTGGTCACGTTTATTGTACACACTAATACTACAATAATTATGACATACATTTTATCAGTAAGAATATAAGGGGAGTCTGGCGGGGCTGGGATCTCAGTCCGTTACTTACATTACCTAACATGAGAACATTTTTAACATTGTGATCAAATGTTTGTGCACAAATGTTTACTATCGTTACTAAACATTTTCTAACAACCGAGTGCTGCAGTGAGCAAAGCACTTTGATGTCTTTTATATGTATGAAGTTTCAATTGATTGTTTCTACATGTATGTTTCGTTATACTAGGTTTGATTTGTAGTTAGTAATTAGATATTATCTGCGACTTCGTGCACGCAAAAACCGCAGGAACCCTACATTTTCAAGTGACAAAACGTAGTTCAAATCCTTCCCCGTGGTCTACTCTGATCTATATAAAATTTTATCAAAAGCGATACTGTAGTTTCGGAGCCTATACATTAAAGACAAACAAATCATTCCTTATTGTTATTTCAGTGTAGATAACTAGGTACCTCTTAGATCTTACTTTTATAGTGCAATATTCAGAGATTTTAAAGAAACTGCGGATTGTACAAAACACTTTTGTGATTATATGCATTAAACATTAGTGTTTAAATCCTACATAATTAGTTTACTTACATCAAATACAAAAAGATTTACTATGGTATGTATCAACATAAACGCGCATAATTTCGAGATATTAGAAATGTTGTGCATATGGCCATACATTTCGTAGCAACTTACTGGCGTGTGACCACACCTACTAGCACGACTTTTATATGGGGCGTCTTCACGAGACTCACCTTTTGTATACATCTTATTTTTCACACATTAAACTGTCTTAATGATAATTAACACACATATTGGACACATCAGGTCACATGCTCAAAATTTCTAAGTTTGTGCGCTTAGGTTCATACTTATCATAGTAAATATTTTTGTATTTTACGGAAGTAAACTAATTATATATTTACACTAATTATGAAAAAAAATCCAACTTTATTTTTATTTTGAAAATATCTATTTACAAAACTATACATAAAATCTTTTTTTTTGCTAACATCAAGTTGTCATACCTCATCATTTTTAAAAAAATGTAATAATAATAAAAACTTAATATAAAATGCCCGATTCATTTTCTCTATTAGGATCAGCGACCGTAAAATTAGACGTAATAGGAATGGAAACGCAAGCAATAAGCATGTGCAGTTACGGAGATGTTACGTAACATGCATATTTCGTTTTTAGGGATCCGTAATACTTGAGGAACCCTTATAGTTTCGCTCTGTCCGCCCGTCTGTCTGTCAGTCTGTCCGCGCTTCTAGGTTCTGAAATTATGAGTATAAATAGATGAATTTTGCTATACTTAAAGATTGTGTATAGATCTCAGTTTTGCTGTCATAAAATAATAATAATTTTATATTTTAGGGGTTGCTCTCCATTCATGTAAAGTGGGGATGAACAATTTTTTTTCATTCAACCCCATCGTGTGGAGTGTTGTTGAATAGGTCTTTTAAAATAAAGGCAAGGTTTTATACATGACTTTTTTTACGAAGTCGACTATTTTTGAGTAATCAGCCTCCAAAGTGGTTTGTAAGTGGTTTATTTTATTAAAAATTATAAACTATTTGAGATAGAAACTTGTAAGTTTCCATGCTGATAGATCATGCTAAAAACTCTTTAGGAAAATTAGTTTGAGCGATATCGGACAATAACTTTTGAAGTTTAATCAAAGAAAACCTATTACGCGTTGATAGTTACGGAACCCTCCATAGACATGTCGTGACATGCTCTTGGTTAGGTTATTTATGATTTCTCTTTGTTTTTTATTTCTAGGACAATTAATTAGATACAGCTTATGTTAAGATTTTCAATTAAGAAGGTACAATCTCTTTTTTATGATAAGACAAAACAGCCGAATGTATAACCATAACCGCCTCCTTTATTTGGAAGTAGAGATTAAGACACAACATTTTGCCACTTTAACTATAGGTGGTGGTATAGGTTTTGGAATTGCATTATTTATTAAATAAATAATACTATTTACTTCGATCCATAATCTAAGAGTAAAACGGGGCTTTATAATTTCCTACATATCAAAAAGAATTTACAGCAAAGCAGTATTGGTTGTAGCATAATTTATCATAATACTTATTGTATTTAAGCGCCATTGCAGCATATAAGTAATATAATTTACACAGTCCACGACAGTATTTGGCCAAAATAAATCTTTGTTATTGTAAGATAAATTACATGATAATGGCATGCAGCGCCACGATTTGTCGCCCTTTATCACTTGACGAGAATTCTCCGCTGAAACCAAATGTCAGCCATGTTGTCTGAGCTCTCTATTCCAACATTAACATTTATTGCTTTGACATTATTCCTTTATAGTAGGTAAGGCACAGTCAACTCGCAATGGTAAAGTAACCTTCCTTATATTAAGGAGGGCCCCGTCCAGTAGGTGATATGTTGATCTTATTACAATATAAATAAGGTCCAAATGTGGCGTGGGTCTGTTGGCGACTGCACAATATCAACACTAGATCATCAATGATGATGGTTTAGACTTTTCATTCAGACTGTAGAAAAATGACTCAAATTTCCACGTAGAGCTTTAACTCTTTATCCAGAGATACCAGTTTTTGTTGCTTCACATCTCATATTCATCACCTACCTATACTCAATTCCTTTCGTACGAAATCGATCAAACTATTTCATACCTTAGTAGACCGATTTAGAATTGGTTTTCACTTGGTGGAAACTTTTAGTTCTAATATATTCTGCTCACACAAGGCTCTAGCACGCCTGGATACGGCATACGGGGAGATTCATTCCTGGCTATACGTGAGTCTGTTGCCAATATATTGAAACTGGCAATTCGTATTTGTTTAAGACAATAACGGTTTAAGTCTTCGATTGCAAAAATCATCATCAGGTATGCTGGCAGTATGGTAATTAATATTATCTACATTGAAAATAAAATATGTTTACGTGAGTATAGTAAATATAGTATAGTAAAAATAGTACCCACTACATTGAATAATTAAGAATTAAAGCTTGTACTGAGGAACGACCTCATTTTGCCGTTCAATTTTATCTTACAACTATTATAAATTTGAAGGTTTGTGAGGATGGATGGATAGATGGGTGGACAAATGGATGGATGTTTGTGACTCTTTCACGCAAAAACTACTGAACGGATTTTATGAAATTTAGTATGGTAGTAGTTTAGTCTCTAAATTAACAAGAAAGTTACATTTTATCCCGAAAAAGTACAAAAGTTCCCGTGGGAAACTGTATTTACGCTAGCGGAGCCGCGGACAAAAGCTAATACTGAAATAAAACTTGAACCGTATTTATATTGGT
The DNA here is from genome assembly GCA_963565745.1 of Phengaris arion. Taxonomy (NCBI): domain Eukaryota; kingdom Metazoa; phylum Arthropoda; class Insecta; order Lepidoptera; family Lycaenidae; genus Phengaris; species Phengaris arion. The sequence goes on from OY751431.1 coordinate 25,143,353, forward strand.
CGCGCTTGTACTGCACTAATGGTGATGTAAGTCCATCACACTTGTTAACAGACTTGTACTATTTCCCTCAGTTAGAGTCCTCTATATGTCAATCCATTGCTAGTGCTTTGCGACAGACATCTTACAGCCTGGGGACTGATTTTCAAGCGTAAGCATGCTTATTAACTTGATTTAACATTCGTGTATTCGAGTCTAAGAATGTTGATACAATATTATTACTAGCAGGCTTAAAATGCATATAGAAACTACATACTTTTTAATGTACTCGCATAAAGGAGCAGTAACTTTCATTTGCCGTTGTGCTTAGTTTTCTATTCAAAATTTTTTCATCATACTAATATTATAAATGCGATAGTTTGTGTGTGTATTTGTTTTTGTTTGGTTGTATTTTGCGCAAGTTCAATGGAATTGATTAAATTAAATTTTGGTCCACAGACACTTGGTAAAATGGTAACGTACACAGCATTCTCTTTATTCAGAAAAAAATACACTATTTCCTTGGGATTGACAAATTGTCTTTTGCATATACGAAAATATCTTGTATTCAATAAAATAAGCATGAATCATTTGAAAAAATTGTCAACCTATACTGGCTACTCATACATGAAATATGAAAAAACTGCCATTAAAATTAACTCGCGTTCCTTCGTTTAAAGTGGTTCCTCAGCCCCGTCGTATATATCACAAGGTGGACGGGACCATGCGATTTTTTATAGACCATTCGTTCAATGTTATGTAGCAATTAAACAAAATGTCGTTTGCAATAAACATTCCCGTCTTAAACTCTATAAAAGGAGCACGATGAAATGAAAGTATTGTAAAGATACACAGCCTGCGATCGGTTATGGCGCTCCTTCATTATCTATTTGTTGGTTTAGTCTACTATACATATTATAAATTACTTCTAAGGTTTAACAAGTACTTGAACAGTTTCATTACCTAATAGGTAAAAAATTTGAAAAGCATTAAAAGTTCTAAGTATAGTTAGTTAGTTTGTGCCCATTTATATTTAAGTTTTATTAGAAGATGCAGAAGATAATATCTATAATATCTATAATATATATATATATATATATATATATATATATATATATATATATATATATATATATATATATATATATATATATATTAAAATGGAGGATTAGCCGTGGGATTGCGCTGATGCGGTTTCTTAAATTTTTTTCTTGATCCTTTATAACTTTATCCACAAACAGGTTCAATATGTTTCTATGGCTTTAATTATCTCATAACACGATAATAGGTATCATATCGCGAGGCAACAAAAACTCTCTCACTGGAGCTATGTGGGCTATTTACGAGACGCATAATTGCATATTTATTTGCGTTAAAAAAGCCAATTTAAAATTCGAATTCTTGTTATTCCAGCGATCACGAAAAGAATAGGGTTGAAGGATATTTAAATAAAAAAGTAAACACTTACTTAGTTGCACGTAACAATGCACTCTTGCAATTTTAACAATTTGCTACTATTTTTAATAATCCATGATCACATTTACGTAAAAGATTATTACAAGCGTACCGTGTATTAATCTTAAAAATACATATAACACCCAACTAAACAAAATTATTTATTAATGTAATTATGTAAGAAATCTAAAAGTTTAAAAATGAACAATGAGTGTCTACATGACACTTGATACATACAATGAGACTTAATATATTGTTTTCCTACCTGACTCCATGTCGGAAGTACTATGTGGCAGCCCTGCAGAAGTTCTTTTTAGTTTCATTCGCTACACCCATCTTACGGGGTGGTGTCTACGGCCAAGTTATTTCTGCGCATGTCCGGTACTTTTAAACTTAGACGGCTAATGTTGCCAGCAAAAAGATTGCATTACCCGACGCATTCCCACAGTGCAGTCCATTCGCTTTTTACTGCGCTAGGGCTGCGGGCGTTGACTAATCAGTGATGACATAACTTGTGCTCTAAAGCTTGCATTACAAAATAATTGCTTTGATTATCTACACGTGTGAAGGGCTGGATTCAAATCGTAATAGTTTTTACAATATCTTCAGTAAATAATAATTTAATTAGTACTCTCTAGGAACATTGAGGTATGTCAACTGGTCATATAATCATTATAATATGAAGTAACAAAGTTGTTACTTCATATCTTACTACATACTCTTGTTCTATAAAATATATAGGATTGAGAAATCTAAAAATACCAGTCATTTCTTTACATTAAAGATAAAAAAATATTGAAGCCATCATTAAGTTCAGAAATATTTTGAGCATAATTTTCAGTTTAGCTGTGGCAACCCTTTGTAAACTAAAGCAAGCTACGTCATTTACTTTAGTTCGCACGTGGCTATCCATGTCCAACATTGTCAGCGTCTCGCAGTGGCTGCAGTCGGCCATCTTGAAATAGTTGTTATTCTAGTATCTAGTCGTCTGTCAGTCGCGTGTGGATTGATACTTTTCTCGAGCCTAATGAGAGCTACGACTTGTAGCTCGCCTTAATTAATTTTTAGTGAAAAAAATCGTCTTAATTTTATTTAAATTGTTTATAACTATCCGTCTTTCAATTTTCTTAAAAATAAAATGTAATTAAGTTATAATTTTCCAGCTAAATTAATTAGCAATAGTTGGTTGGAGCTCAGAACCCCAATTCTCTTAACTATTTTCGATATAATCTCGGTTCGGTCAACGCGCTGACTCATTCGCATAGGCGTCATATCGTGCGCGCGCGAGTGGGACAGCCTAATAATCCAAAGGAGATTTAACCGATAATAATTACGAGAATTGTCACGAAGCACCAGCTAATTATTATTTAATATGAAGAAACTGTACTCTACAGTACTAAGCGAACAGTTTTACGGCAGGAAAATAGGTTTTTATACCTATCTTTAATAAGAGACATCCAGTCGAGTTGTCGGCGGATCCCTGTGTAGAAAATATGAAATGAAATTAATCGTATAATTCCTACATCGAAATACGATTGGATGCCTGCGAATCCACTTAACATGTAACTATTCATTATACGCGGCCATCGAAAAATATATTTTATTGTGTGGTATCACAGTCGATATTTATGTAATAGTGGTATCGATGTATTTTTACGTAAGCTAGGCTTTATTCATTCAGACGAGGAGCGAAAGGTCATTGGCTGGATTCCTAAGTATAATACGATATTGTAACGATTTAGTTGACAGCCGTACACAATCGGGTTAAATCTTTCAATATTATTTTAATTTATTATCAACATTTTGCGGTGTTATGGAAGTTTACGATTTCACACGTTCGAGATGTTGTGTATGTGCTGTAATGTAGAACAGAGAAGAGTTAACTGTGTCTAATTGGGAATTTGAAAGTTGTCAGAACTGGAAATACATTGGCCTTACCAATTAATGTAGTTTCGTTATTATTAACTTTTTCAAAAAGTTTTATATTGAAACCGGCTATTGGTTATTAATAGAACATACCTATAGGAAATGAAATAAATTACAAACTAAAATTTAATCGATATTCAATCACAACATTTAAAACACAAAATATAAAAGATAATTAAATACTGTTCAGATTCCATCTAACTTAGAAATAATCTGCTAAGGCTAGTTACCAAAAATAATCCGACATAGATAATACATACAATATACATACTTGTTATATAAAATATGTATACATTTTTTTTATTATATGAAGAACTTAAAATAAGAACGTTGTATTTGAACAATGTTAATCCATATTTAAATCCACCGCTGTAACAAGTGACAAGTATGAAGGATACTGGCGGGAAAGAAAATTATAGGGTTGGTACAGCGCAGCCGCTCGTAATGATGGATTACGTTTACCGCTACCAACCTAATGAGAAAGTAGGTAGCCCTGAAATTGTACCAGTCCGATACAACTGCGCTAAATTATAATCAAGAAGATGCTGTAAAGTTTTAGTTTGACGTTAAATGTTTAGGTATATTTGATTTTTCTTTAAAGATATTACGTAAGTTGGGTACGATATACGACGCTCGTCTGTTTAGATATTATGAAAGCTTGCAATTACCTACTTAAAAATGTTTTCTGATATTTTTTTGCTTAGATAAATCTACTACTATTTTACTATATTTAAAGTAATGTAGCATACCTTTTGTCTCCTAAAGATCTAGGAATATCATTATTCCTACCTTCGCGGTACGTCCGTTGACACCGACCTGTGGTCATCGGGCCCATGTATAAATGGGGAAAAGTCCCCATTTATAACCCCGAAAAAAAGACGAGAAGTGGAACTACAGAATAGTTCTGAGTCTGACGCCATAATTTTATGCAAATTTAATGTGGTTCACAGAAACACTGAATTTATTGGATAGGATATAGTTGGATTCACGTGAGCCATACTAACATTTGGATAGTGACTCTGATATTCAATTTACTGTTAATAATAATATAATCATTATAATTTTTAATATCTGGAAAACGTTAAGTACTCTTTTGATCAAAACGTCCTACCGACTTTTAAAATATGTAATAACTTTATGTAATAACCTGGAATTTAATTTTCTGTAGGTAAATAAAAAAGTCGGTACCAGCCAACTTAAACGTGAGCTCTATGAAATAATGATTTATCAGGATATTGTTTGGGCTGGTACCGACTTAAAAATAATGAAGATTGTATAGAGAAATAGTTAAATTTTTTGCCGAATTTAAAAGGGGAATTATTTAGAAACTAAGATTTCATACTTTTTTGTGTATTTTTCTGTCGTATATCAAACTAAAATCGATGGACTCTACGTACTCTATGGTGTCTGGTAAGTTGTATGTCTATGCGTCCGCCACATTGATGTTATTTCTCAGGGTTTATGGCCGTATTCATGCAAACTATTTTATCCTATTAAAGTTTTATAGACCATAATATTGAGTTCATCACCTATCCAGTGTAGTGTGTACACGTTTATGGCAAAATAATAATTTATTAATATGGTCCATATTGATAACATTTTCCGAAGAAAACTTTATTTTCACTCCTCATTTTAAAACAGTTTAAATTTTTGACGTGATAACGTCTTATAATTTGATGGAGCCGGCTGCACGCACGAAAAAACATGACTCATGCGTTACCTGTTACCAGCGTTACCTCGCTAAATATGACGCATTGCCGTTGCCTCATGCCTCATAATTATGAATCTCGAAATACATATTGTACTAAAAAAACTGAGCTAGTGCAATGTAATTATATTGTGTGATTTTTTTCCATAATTATTTTTCTGCGTAAGTCTTTAGGTAAGTAAATCTTGTGCCCTAAATATCCCTCTTCAAAATCAAAGTAGCTATTTCTAAGTTATTGAAGACACGGATTTTAAAATTGATATAGCATAAAAATAAATAAGAAATTCCTTATTCTGCTTTATTACTGCTTATTATGCTTCTTTAAAGCATTATAATTATGTTGGTAAAATTTATTACCAAAAGATACGTACAGTGAATAGGTACCTAATAGAATAATGTTCTTTATTAGATATGTTTATTTATGTTGTAATTAAATCGAGTCAATTTATAGAGGCAATAAAACTATTTGTCCTGTGTTTCACCTGTTCCCCGAACTCATTGATATCTTAAAAATGTCGAACGCAATCATATCGCATTTTAAATTTATCGACGGAAGATGCGCCGGCGCATAAGTCAGTTTCAAAACCAATACAGTTTGTTCGGATATCGCCGAGAATAGAACCCGCGTTCTGTTACTTATGTGCGCCGGCTATCGTGTTACGATAATGTCCGCCAAGCTCGCTTCGCTCACGATGCGCTAATGTGGATTTTTGATTTTTATTTATAGCCTTTATTTTCTGTGGGCTGCAAAATATGGATGGAAACATAAGCTGACCACTGGTCAGGCTACATTTTTTATGTTTTGTATATTCTATTGGTTATTTTTGTACCTACATTCTATTGGTCACTGTTATTTGTTATGTGGGCGAGAAATTTGCGTTGCTTGTGTTTTCTAGTCTGTTAATTTTCGCGTATGCATTTTACTCACTTTTTGTGATGCCTAATGGACTGTTGAGTTATGAAAACAGGGCAACGCACTAATTTACCTACTGAATGGATTTGATTCGCTTATATCATAACATATTGTTGTATATTACATCGGCTCAAACTTTTTCGTCTGTATGTTGCATGTCGCGTGACGGTCGGCCGCGGAGTAGGGATAAAGTTCGCGCTCGTCAGAGCAGCCGAGGCCAATATGGTGGCGCCTATAGTTCGCATCAGCTGACCGTGTAGTGTATAGACTAGTACTCATTTGTGCCAGTGCTATAAAATTAAGATTGATGAAGCGATTTTTATACCCTTAAAGGAATATTATTCCGAAAATTTTTAGTTAAATGTCTATAATGTGAAAAAAAGTTTCACTTTTACCGTGGTTTCATAAAACCACACAATCCTTTTCTTTTTGGTTTTTTTTGACATGCAATAAGGTGTTTTTGTATTGTATTATTTTATAATACGGGTGCTACACAGTTTCACGTACGCCACACATTTTTCTTAGTGTACCTATATCGATACGAATTACAAAATACAATTAAGATCGATTTGTTGATTGTTTATTTCCATAACAGTTACGTAGTTATGTATGGACTATCCAGTTTTACAACGTATTAAGTTCGAGCAACATAAAATTAAACTACTGAAGATGTTCAGCGGCGGGTCAACGCCCCTCCGAAAAGCATAAACTGCAATTAAATCATAAATTTCGTACTGTCTGACGCAACCGACAATCACACAACAGATAATAAAACAAAACAGATCAATAAAAAATACTTAATTCTACGCGTAAATGTTGCATGCAATCGATTTATGCGTACTCGAGATATTACCAAAGCGATTTTACTTTTTGCATTCACGATCCAAACATCGAGTAACGGGCGCATTTCAATAATTTTAAATAAAAGAGGAGGCCTGATTTATATGAGTTTCAAACTAAAAGCCGATAAAAACTCATGTTTATATGAACTACAGGTGGCGACTATTGCATTTGCCGAAAACGAGTTATAGATTTGAGTTACTTGATTTGACTTACAACTCGTTCGTCCGACCCGAATTCCGGCGATATTCTGATACTGATCTATCCTGATTCGATATCCTTTAACTCTTCATCAATAAATACTTTACTTCATTTTGACCTCTCTCTGAAGATCGTTCGCCGAGATAATATGCAAATAAGGCTGTCGACGATTTAAAAATAAAAAGGATTAAGCGGGATCGTTGTCCCCATAAGTGACCCAAATAAGATAATTCTAAACGACACTTAAATTTTTACCTGTCAGTAGGAATTAAGAATTATATAGGTAGCATTAAAAATCACTAGCCCGCAAACAGGTGTTCGATTTTTAGACCGTTATAATAATTTCGAATTCAAAATTAGTGACGAAATTTGATAGGAAAATGTCAAATCACTAAATCTTTTGTGATGAGGAAATCGTTCGACGTTCCAATTAAATGATAAGCTAGTATGTAATATATTATGCTCCTAATTCATGTGTCGTAGTGTTATGTAGTCATTTTATCGAATTTTCGTAAGATATTCATACCCCTAAGTGAAGGTTTTTTATCATTTTTTAATTTTAATTATTTTAAAGTTTTGGCGTTAAAAATAGATATAGCCCTCAATCTGACGACCTCTCAAAATGACGACCTCTGTGGCTCAGTGGTTTAGCGCGTTGGTGCTCAGCGAGGGTCGCGGGTTCGAATCCCGCTGAGGGAACAAAATAGTTTTTCTATGTTCCTGGGTCATGGACGTGTATTAAATATGTATATAATATAATTAAAATCTTAAATATATGTATAGTATAAAAGTATGTATGGTATTAAATATACTTCTCGTATATATAGTATTAAATATACCTGTAACACAAGTTCCTCGGATACTTAGCACGGGGCTAAACTGACGTGGTGTGAAGCGTCCATAAAAGTCAAAAGTCAAAAGTCAAAAATTTTTATTCAAAATAGGTATTTTTATACACTTTCTGAACGTCGATCTACATGATGCCTACCACCGGTTCGGGAACTAGCCCGGCGAGAAGAACCGGCGTAAGAAACTCGCAGCGGCGTAAAAAAAAGAAAAAAAAAAACATATATATTATTATTATTATATTATTATAATTTACACCCTTCTAACACGAACCCAAAGGGGGTTTAGTAAGAACTGTGTGTGAAACCCTCAGTGGTCGATGACTCTTTCACTCATCACCTGTAGGTTGTAGAAGTAGGTAGTAGGAGTAGGTTGCAGCTTGCAGGTGTAGGTAGTATATGTAGGATTAGATCGTAGGTGTAGAAATTGTAGATGTATGTAGGCAGTTAATTATTTATTAAAGTTCATAGTTAAGACAGAACAACGTCTGCTGTTATTAGTTACACCAGTATAAATAAACATTAAGATATCTCAAAATGGTGGAGCAGTGCCGTGAAAAACGTTTGAAGCGAGACATCTCTACGGGAGGCGCGCCAACGGGTGCAGACTAGTTTTTTGAAGTGACTGCCGTAAGCCGTTGTAAGTATTCTCAGTATCTTTGTGTAGCTGTATTCTCTAATATTTCATATTGATTTTGATTACAATTAGTTTATTGTATTGGGTGCGATATAATATTGTGTCATAATAACAAACACACCTAAATATATCCTTAAAGACTTGTTTGAGCAATAAGGTTATTTACACACTAGCCCCCTTACTAATAAAAACATTTACACAATGGATAAGCAATACAATGTTTTGTCCTTGTCTGTCAAACTACTTTTTACACGTATCAGATAAGGACAAAACGTTGTATTGCCTGTCCACTGTTTAAATATCTTTATTAGTGTGGCGGTAGGTATGTAATATGATATTTAGGTAGTACAATTTCACCATAGATGTTTTATTACGACATTCGAATTTTGTATAAAATTCATTAGATGAGTAATCTTTTATAAAATAAGGCGAATGCTGTGACAGGTTTACATTGAGATGTAATAAAAACCCACTTTTAGACCCGTTACTGTTAAAGGAGGCGTCGCGTCGTCTTGATTTTTATATACTTTAAATTAAAACATCCTCAAATATGGAAATTCTGTAAATACAAATTAAATACAATTTGTCAGATATTCGAAATATTCGGTAAGAGGTATTAAAATAAATCGCACTATTAATATTGAGCGCTATCTGGTTTTAATAGCGACGGTTTTACGAGCCGAGTTGTCGTGTTCTGGTTGGACGGGTGTCAAAATTCAAAGGTTGCTGGTTGTAAGTGAAAATATTTTTTGTTGATTTCGAATAACAACCACGTTGTTCTGAACGTGGTTGTTGTTAAAAATCTTAAAGACACAGACTACAACAAGTATTAAACCTATATGACAGAATGACCGCTATAACCATCATTAAACGGTAATCCCGGTAAAATTAATCTAATGGATTGTAAATTTTTATATTTCTTTATTTTGGCCAAAATTTGAATTTTTTTAGGCTTACAAGTGCCTTAGAAAAAAAGTTGACTAAAAGTTCCTATTAAAATGTAGAGTCCTAAAGTACTTTGACGACCTCTGTGGCTCAGTGGTTAGCGGGTTGGTGCTCAAGCCGGAGGTTGCGGGTTCGAATCCCGCCGAGGGAACCAAAAGTTTGAAGTGTTATTGGGTCATGAATGTGTATTAAATATGTGTATAATATCATAAAAAAACGAGCGAGCCTTACAGTAGTCGCATATGATGTGTAACATTTTATGAAAGTATTAAAAAAACACAATGCTTAGTACGATTTTCTAATATGATAAAACAAAAATACGGAAACTTTTCCATCAAGCAGTGACAGAAATCGACGTTAAAATTTAAAAAAAGCTAAATACTGAAATATTTTATTCGAATCTGACGGCCAATTCTACCACCGCGCGCTCATTCCTCTATTCAAATAGCGCGCTTCCGTCATCTTTTCTCTCGCTTTCCTGCAATTTGTGGAAGTGATTCGTGAAATGGGTCGGAAGTGTGCAACAAGAAGTCGGGGAAGCGCGCGCTATCTAAATTGACCAATGAGCGCATCCGTATTTTTTTATCATGTTAGAAAACAGTACTAAGAATTGTGTTTTTTTTTTAAATATTTTCATAAAATGTTACACATCTTAAGCGACTACTGTAAGTGAGGCTCGCTTGGTTTTTTTTAATGTTACAGATAAAAATATGTTCCTCTGTAGAATCCAAGCACTCGAATATCGTAAGATCACATAATAAAGAAGAAAAATACTTGATGTAACCGATAAGAGCAACCCGTTTGTGGACTCATAACAATCTTTTATCAAGTGTAATGATGCTTCAGATTTATTTATTGTGTCACCTCTGTACCGTTTTAACTTTTACGTAATGTTGCGTGTAATTTTGCAGGAGCTTATCATCGGGCATAATTTATACGTGCAATAAAATTCTTTATGTTTTTGGTCTTGATAGATTGTATGACAAATTTTATTTATGAGGTCCTGTTAACAGAAGTGCATAGTCCTAAGTCCAACAGTTCCATCATAAGCCATCCTATATTTACTTAGTAATTTTACGTTACCTTCTTTTCTTAAAGTTAGAAGTAGGTAAATCTTCAAAAATATTGGCTTACATGCTTAATGCCTATAGGTTCATAATTTTATCATAAGATTTGGGGATCACGGAAAGGTTCCACTTTTGTGAGCAAAGTCACATCTGCCTTTTCTGAATAAATTAAAAGATCTACACAAAACATTTGTTAACGGCACGTATCTATTTGTTACGAACGAGCGTCCGCCATGTTGTTTCTATGAAAAATGATAATATTAACCTATTTCGTAACCTCTCAAATATTTAGGAGTTGGCTTTAGAGACCGTAAATTAATTACTTGACAATATAAATCGATTGAGATAGAGATCATATGAGTTTTGTTTGGGAAATATTAATTAAGAATTCGGCTGGACAGTTACTTTTTAATATTTATGCAAAACTAGCTGTTGCCCGCGGCTCCGCCCGCGTAAATACAGTTTCCCACGAGAATACTGCACTTTTTCGGGATAAAAAGTAGCCTATATTTTAATCCAGAGCCTAAACTACTAGCATACCAAATTTCATCGGAATTCGTGTGTAGTTTTTGCGTGAAAGAGTAACAAATATCTATCTATCTATACATCCATCCATCCATCCTCACAAACTTTCACATATATAATATTAGTAGGACGATAGGATTTAAGCTATACCTAGATAATGCTTGATAATTTTATAATTCCACGATAAATATCTGATAAATCGTCTCAAACGTAACGAATGCGACATCTGCCCATATTTAGTTCGGATGAGAATACGACTTCTTCGTTAAATAGACATTGTATAATTAATTATTCTGTTCCGCGATCGTAACTTTTTGTTCTCCTAATGTCCTGTTGATGGACACATTTTTTAAACGACACAATATTCTTTCTGCAGGATCTGAGGTAGTGCAAAAAGCCCAGCGTTCGCCATCTATGTACGAATGAAGTAATAAAGACTACATGCGCATGTTGACGTATAATAATACATATATTATTCGCTTATATCGCCCTTCACGTACACTCAGACAAGTAAAATGCTGAAGCATTATTATACACATTATAATGCGATTATATTAATGTGATGTTCTCTGACTACTTCTGTGGCTCAGAGGTTGAGCGCGTTGGTGCTCAAGCCGGGGATCTCGGGTTCGAATCCCACTGACGGGACAGAAAGGTTTTCTGCGTTCCTGGGTCATGGATGTGTTTTAAATCTGTGTATAATATATTAAAAATCTTAAATATATAATTTATAGTACAAACATATGAATGAATTAACACTTTAATGCGCACCTAAAGTTAAAATCAAATAATATAATTACTAACACTAAGCACAACACCGCCTGTCTCATCGATACAAGCGATTTCTACCGGACAACCTTGTTATATTTGGAAAAAGATTTGTAAGTAACTCATTACAAAGGTAGGTAGGTGACTTAAAAATAAACATTCTGGGAAATAATAAGTATTAAATATACTTCCCGTGGTCCGGTCCCCGTAACACAAGAACACAAGTTCTTCGGGTACTTGCGAGTAGAACGGGCCCGATTGACGTGGTGTGGAACGTCCAGTGGCGAGGGCTGGTTCTCCTTCATAAGGAAGCTCGAGCCTGTATAATAGCTAGCGGTAGGGATTTGGCTGAGGATCTTCAAAAGGTAAGTGGTAAGTGAAGCAGGTAGGAATGGAGTTATTAGAACACCACGCCACTGGAAGCGTCCATAGATATTATTATTATTATTATTATTAGATATTATTATTACATTATAAATAACATAATTTACAGATCTTCAATACAACGTTATGATATATATAATAAGTAAAAGCAATAAGGTATTTGATGTAGAGTCTAGACAGACTGCACTACATTGGCGAAACTAGTTCTAGTTTCTTCTGAAATTTCCGGTTTCATCTTATGTTGATCGGTTTTTATAGCTTACATTTGACTTGCAGCTTTTTATATAAATTTGTTGGTTGTTGCTTCTTGACTTTTGAGACTAATTTCATTTTGCACAATCGGTAAACTTTTTAAAACTTTGTGCCTTTCATTCATATTCATGTTTCATCAGTAATACTTACGTATTTCAAAGAGACAAGGAATATAATTTATATTGTTAAAATATCCTACCACTAGACTTTTCAAAATTATTTTCGTCGACTGTACATTATTACAAAGTTCAAATTTAGTATCGTCTCACGCGTGTTCCACATTCCATCACCGGCCCTATCATGTTTTTTAGAAAGCTTAATACGGTATGACTAGCTCCAAGAGATTTTTAACCTTATCACTACCGTCATAAAACATATTTTCTAATGCGTCGTGATATACTGGTTTTGTAATTAAGGTCCGTGTACGGGCAGTCGACATGATATTGTTTTTTATGGAATAGTGGGCACCATAGATTAAAGTATTGGCCTGGGCTCGAGCTTAGCTTCGAACTTTCGATACTGCTAACACAAATAGATAAAGTAACTACAAGCTACGGACGTCGAGGCGGCACATAAGTACCGAACGAAATACAATATAACCTGAAATAAAATTTAAAGTGGACATGACAATGATATCCGCGTTTAGTCAATCGGTAAAAGTTTAGAAAGTATAATAATTTAATAAATATTACTAATGTGATGCCATAAAATGAATTTTTATGGATTTCATTGCAGCTCATTGTTATAATCATCAAGCTATAATCGACATGACATAATTATTTTGAATACGAAAAGGAAATTATGAAATCGTTTAAAACAGCCTATAGACATTTCGTATAGTCATTGCCCAGAAAACACCGAGGAATAAGAATAGAAAGTACCTACCAGGAGAACATAAAATACTAGTTTCTAAGCTTACATAAACGGTACAAAGAGACTATTGATGATAATATTTAAATTTTGTAATCAATTATATTAAATATCGGTAGCCGGCAAGTGGCATTCGGGTATATTAATTTAATGGCAGATAACGCCACCCGTGGCAAGATCGCTATCGCTCCTGACCTGCAGTTCAATAATTGTGAATCGCAACACTCAGTGGTTCTCAACTTTTTTGTACGCGACTCTAATGGGTAATTTATCTTAAATTTGATCTAAAGATTAATGAACACCGCGACGATACGCGACATTTTTAAGATAGCTGTTCAAAATTGAACTTTATTTACTACACAAGAAGATACACGTTTCATTGCACGAGCGGCGCCATCGACGTTGAACTTTAATTGACTTGACATTCGAACTCTTTCAATGAAACACGTATCTTCTTGTGTAGTGAATAAATTTCAATTCTGAATAGCTATCATACAAATGCAGCACCGCGTCAGGTCGCGTCTGATCCTAAGAATAGTTTTAAATGCTGGTAATCTGTCATATTTAAAATCTCTGAGGTTAAACCTGCTGTTTTTTTTGTATGATCATTTTAAAATTGCTAAATCATTAATAATACAAGTTTTAATATTTCATTTATTCCTATTTAATAATATTTAATGATTTAATATTTAAAAACACATATCGGTTCCTGTATAATGGTTGCTTTTAGAGATCTCAAGTGAGGGTCTTCCGGTTATTTTAGATTACGAATACCCGTGTAGTTAGTGTTTCCGGTGGGATACGAAACACGGGGCATTGTTTATGAGCTTTGTGCGACTTGTCAGGTATAGGATATCGTATTTCCATTTCTATTCATTTCTATAATATCGCTAAGATTTTAGTTACTAAAGCCTAAAGCTTATATTAATAGTCAGGTAATATATTAATAAAAGTAAATTATTTTATTAATATATATATTTATTAAGTATTATCAAAAAGGATCAACGCAGGCTAAATGCTTAAGTTCGTTTGTAATCTTTGAACACCATAATATTATGCAATCCCTAAAATATTGCGAGCGAAATGTTGACAACCATAGTAAATACTAAATACAATATGGGCCACTGAAAGAAAGATTTGTTATCTTCAATCTCGCCGTGGGTTCACGCACACCATGACCGATACGATTAGCTCAAGTTACTTGTAGGGAATATTATGATTTTCACTTAAAATACCATGCCTAATCTGACTTTCTATTACAATATATTAATACAATATTCGCTTAAAGTGAGAGTGGTGACTGGTGGGTATTATATTCTAAGTCTAATTAAGCTAGAGTTCATAAGTACATGTGATCCTATTTTCTATATCCCAAGAAAAACATACTTTTTCTGTTGAGTGAATGCCCCAAAGGGAGATCTCCAACCGAGCGAGGTGGTATGCTCGATCAGGCCGAAGCCCCACTTGTATGCATTTCAGATGTCGTATATATAGTGCCGATCTTAGAAAACCTCGATAGCGCGATTCAGGATCGTGCCAAATTTAAAATTTATAGCCTTAAGGTTTGGCCTGTGCGTTGATACATCAGTCAATAAGCTTTGCCTTTTATATATATAGATATATTTGTGTTAATCGATTTCGGAGGCATGGCGCCACATTAGAATATAATTTATATGCCATGATACTACGCCAATAACATCGTCCGGTCGGCCTACAGTATTTTCTTAAACTTCCTATTAATTAAACATCTGCTCGTCAAATAATTTCACTAATCACTTTATGTTTACTTTATGTTGTTTCTAATATACTTTATGAGTATTTGTCACCGTAAAATTGTAAATATCGTAAGATTACAATCTATCTACTTAGATTGTAAAATGTCAAAAGATTATGAACCAAAACATGCTGCTTAGCGCGCGAGGTGCGTTCCGTTGTATGCCAATTCACAATTGAACGTATTCTTTTCGATAGATTGTAATGAAACGAAAAATATTACGGTGATGTATACAAAAAAGACATAATATAATAACAATATATTACCTATATTTATTTACAAAAAAGTATTGATAATAATCATTCGTAATAAATAAAAAATGTTTGTTTAATTTGGTTATTAGGTAGTATGTTTAATGTTCTTCATCATGATCATTGTTAATATCATGTATGGCAACTGGCAAGGTTGCCACAACAAATCTTTAAGTAATAACCAGTATCAACGTGTACCTACACATAAAATTAAACAACCTTATTCCAAGTATATTTTAGTTTTGATGCATAATTTGAAAATGGTAACATTTTATAGGATGTCGAAATTATTCGTTCAAACTAAGGCAACGTGATCTTGGTACGAGTCAAAATTAATTGTCGTACCGAATTACATTGTAAAGCAATCAGAACGGCATGTCCAGCTAATTTATTACTCGTTGGAGTCGCCACAGGCAAAGCGCACTTCACGCGGTGTTGCCAGATTTTAGATAAATTTAAAATATCGCCATATCAAAGTTTAGGGAATTTTATGACGTCACATTTCGGAGTTAAGTATTTTGATACGCCGATATCCGAATGCTGAATTCGGGCCAACACAAAAATGTTACGAAGTAATGTTTAACATTTGTGTGATTTGAATTTTGGCCGACTAATAATGTTATGTATCAAGTTGTAATAACTTAACCACTGACCTGAAAAAATGTTAAGTAAAAGTGACGTTTTAAGGCCGAAAACTTAATTTTTGTCAGTTAGTTAAAAGCTGTTTAATATATTACAACAACCGATATAATTGTAAATTGTAATGTATATGATAGACAATTAACAAGAGTGTAAATGTCTGCGTGGGTGGATATAGGTCAGGCTCAGGCAGTGTCGCTCCTTGAACATTAATCTAAGTTCCATTACCGAACCGGTATAGTTTCAATAGGCTTCCCTGTAAAGTGTAAATGCCGATAGAGCAAAAAGGTAAATCTTTATGCCTTTGATAGTTTAATCTTCGTTATGTGGAAGTTATTGTCTTAATCAAAAATGTCAGCTTCTGCATCGGTTCTAACTAATGTACGGTGTTGATAGTTAAATAATAGTATGATTTTATTCTTATTACCTAGAGCTAACGTTAGAACGTAATCAAAGCTTTTACTGTGAGAAGGGAGGGACGATGTATGTTTGGTATCGACACTGGATTCTTTTTTGCTCGCGGTCATCATCAGAAGTCGCGGTCAAGAGCTGGACCTTTAGTCAAGATGCATTCGATAATTTCGTCGGCGCCAATTTCAACGAAATGTATGGGATTTGATATATGCAGCGCTAAGTGACATAAGCAACGCATGTCTTCGAACTTCGTCGTCGTAATTAGCGATAGCAGATTGGCTGAAGGCTCAGCAGCTACTATATACTTTTTATTTTACTAGAGACGTGAGTGTCACGTTCATAGAAGCTATTCAGCCATATTTTAATACGCCATCTAGAGTGGAAGCTATTAAGGCCATGATCCGCGGACATCTCTCTATAGTCAATGGCCATTTAGGCTTCGTTAGCTAGACATCGGAATCCTTAGTCACTAAGGTTTAGTGTTTTTCATTATGCACAACTTTGCAATTTAATGATCAGTTCATAAGAGAACATATTAAATAGTATCTTCTAGTCTTATACCTACCTCATCAATCATCTCTCTCTGATCAACTCTGTTCAACTTAGGGTGAAGTTTACCGTATGTGCATACTAATCTTTTTCTCAGCGCTCTACTCCGAAAACGGTTAATTTTACAGAAAAATACAAGAAGCATTTTTTGTAGATCATTTAACGACAAACAATTTTTATACTGACCTCTATTGACCTCCGAGCAATAGGCCGCGAGATATTTGCGAAAAATTTTGGTGATCTTTTGACCTTATACCTTTTTTAGCCGGCACGATATCAATGTCGATTTTTCACATCTTCATTACAACGTCGTAATAAAGGTGTATACAAAAATTCAGCTCACTAGGAATTTTTCCATAGATAAAACCTAAAATCACGAGTATCAAATACTTAAATAATTAGGTATATGACAACATTTTTTTTTTAAATAAATTAAGAAATAATTAGGTAAAACAACTTGATAAAAGTAAAAAGAATTAGGATTTTATGTGTATTTTCGTAATTGTACGCATTTTGAAGTCACAAAAAAGTTAAAATATTTTTTTAATAGATTTGTATATAAAACCAATATAATTAGTTTACTTACATCACATACAAAAAGATTTACTATGGTATGTATCAACATAAACGCTCAAAATTACGAGATATCAGAAATTTTGTGTATATGGATGACCATATACACAAAATTTCTGATATATTTCGTAGCAACTTACTAGCGTGTGACGTCACTAACTAGTACGACTTTTACATACTTTTACGCGTTTTAGAGAGAGAGAGTTTTAAAAGTGCTTCAAACAATCCGCAATATCTTTGAAATTTTTGATTTTTAGTATACTATTCCTTTTGTAAACTGTCTTATTTTTCAGCGCACTATTAATTTAGGTAATAAAAAATACAGGAAAATATCGTATTGTATGAGGAGCGAAATTCAATTGCAGTTAAATTAATGAATTAACTTAAAATCATACCAGCCAACTTTGCCAAATATACTTACTTCCGAAATGATTTTATTACGTGTTCCCCTAGATTTTCAACCCCCATTCTTATTAGGACGTTATGTAGGAGAATGGAGGGGTCGAACACGGAATAAAACGAAATGCAATAAGAAATCAAATTTAGCGTTGATTGCTAGCCTCCCATTCGCTTGATGATGATGATATCAATCAGTACTATCCAATAGTAGATGGCCTTTCCCAGTGCGGTACTGAGATTTCGCCATCTACGTCTCCCACGGTAACAATGAGGTACTTGCCTACCGGCAAGGTACCGGCACTGTGTAACACATAATATTATGTTGTGTCATTAAAACGTTATTTTTTTTTCTATAAGACAAACCTCAGTGAATAGTGGAGAAAAGGAAAAAGTAGGTCATCATTATCGTTTTTCGCTAATGTACCTACTTCCACAGTAGGTGTGATCGTTAACTATCATCACAATATGAATTCGTCCTCACTTTGGCAAGAAAAAACAGAAGAGGTTTTAGGATAACAGAAGATGTTTTCGGTCACAGATGAAACATACTAGCTACTAGTAGATAATAATAGGTACTAGATATTTATAATAATATCTATGGACGCTTCACACCACGTCTATCTGGTCCCGTGCTAAGTAATCGAAGAACTTGTGTTACGGGGACCAGACAACGGAAGGAGTATTTAATACTTTCATACTAAACATATTTAAAATTTTATTCTAATATTATACACACATTTAATACACATCCATGTGATCCAGGAACATACAAAAACTTTTTTCAAACCCCCGACCAACCACTGAGCCACAAAGGTCGTCAAATTAATATAAGAATTTGAATAACGTTTATAGTTCTCACATAATTCAAAAGAAAACGTTTATTTCATGTCCCCGAGCGAAAGAAATGTGTCAATACGATTCAAGCCGGTCCCATTGTTTCCGTTTCAGAATACAAGAATAAAATAGTAAATAACATTTTAAGATTTATAGCGCGGTACTATGATAGAGTTCGCTCACGGTCGACGTTTCATTTCTGGTGCAACGGAAAAGGAAGCTCGATAGGACGAATAGAAAGACATCGGGAGTTTTTACCCGCTGTTTAAAAAAAATGGCGACCACAATACTGAGTTCTAGTAAATAATTTACTGCACTAAAATATTATGTATTAATATTTTATTGCGGCATTTGAACAGACCTCGAAGATTAAGTTTCCATAATATGATTATTTATAACTTTATTTGTTATAAGCTTCCTATTTAATATTAAAGGTGGTATAAATAAATATAGCTATAAGCTTTTTGACATAATTATGTTAGTACATTTATGTCTAAGATAGAGTATTAAAATCAATATTTATTAGTAAATTATTATTAACCACAAATAACATTTTTAGAACTAAAATCAAATAGAAAATATGTTTTTCGTATTTGCCAAAAGTATATAACAAATTGATCGCTACTATTTAGTATCGATCATTATGTAAAGTGGTAGTGGGCGGTTGTGGGTCATATTAGAAGTCTAAATTTCTTTATTTTTACGTTAGATTACAATTTGCTACACGTTCGCTAGATGGCTTGAGGTCAGTAGTAAAGTACGAGGCAGTAAAATAACATTATGTCGTCGATAATGAGAACGAGGATCCTGAATAAATTACGGCAACATAATGTTCGAATTATGAAGCTAATGGTAATTGAATTTTTTTAATTTGCAACCAAAGATTGTTAAAATGTAAATTGAAAATTCTCTAACCCCGGAACGAAACAAGTTCATTTGCATTATTTTTGTTTTTTTTTTTTCATCTGACGAGAGGCTTAACCCTCGGCCTCGGTATGGCCTACGCTGGATATGCTAATACGAACCCTGGCACGGATCCGAGTAGAATGGAGGAGGCATTTGTTTATGCAAATCCCTCACGTGAAATGGAGAGTTATGCTGATTTTTCACTGATGCTCGGCACGTTTGCATTTTCATTTCTCTTGATAACTTTTGACCTGTTCTGACGTCTGTTCTCGTATTCACGAAGCACATAAAATTTTATTGCATCACTATCTAGTACGAATCAATTTACTGCTTTACCAATTTCACAGACAAATAAATAAACCGTCATGTTCTCTATAACGTTTGAAATAAGGAAGACTATATTTTATTGTACTTTCAAATGACATCAGTGACTAGTTAATTATTATGAATCCTAAAAAATGGTTTTTAAAGTAAAGTAAGAAATCATTTACAGATTTAATAAGTATTTCTCATATTATGAGTTGTATTATGAGTACTCAATCAATGATTTCTTACTTTACTTTATGACTGCTTTGCATTACGTACCTGACGTACGCAATGAGGAATGCGTTCACCTTATGTAGAGTTAGAATTCCTCTCGCGTGTTGATGTCGCATCCATTTTTCTCCACTCGCTATTTGCTACATCTCCGGCAACAGCGATGACGGCGTGAGATAGTGTGAAATCATAAATATAGCTTTTACTGTCTACCAGCGAGCGCTTTGTCTCGTCTTTTTGTTGTGTTTGCTCAGTGCCCCTAAGGAGATGCGAAATAGAATATCATTTCGTTTTCTACTAGTGCAACTCGACGGGTTCGTTTTCACTTTTTAATATTATATTGCCGTTTTATTTCACTGTCGGGAGTTTTATTAAGAACGATGTGCATCGTTATAGCTACTTTAAATAAGTATAGACATTAAAACATCATTTTCTGAAACAATTAAGTAATTGATATATTTAGAGGACCAACATTATAAGCATTTAATGAATTATGTTACGATTTTGTTTTATGGCTAGCTTATCAAAAACTATTCGATGGTTGTTGTTCTTGATACACATTCTCGTTATTTACTTCACCAATAATATTTTTGATATTCTCATGAATTGTTTCACCAATAATAATATTTGTAGTTAAAACCATTCTCAATTCATAATAAGATCATTCAAGTTTTATGTCCTTGGCTCGGGTGTGACAGGTGACGTGTAATTGTCGTGCACGTCAATGTAATTGAACCAATCAACGCTATCTGCGATCAGCGATCGTCGCATTTTCCATAAAAACGCAATCGCTAAAACCTTAGACCTAATTCAGCTCGTTAAAGTGAAGCTGTCAATTGGTCGTTTTTTGCCGTTCACTCAATCACGCGCCCACGTTGTTGCTCGATGTTCTTAATTAAAATAAATTACAACCACGCTATGCCACATGACGCTAGAGATACCTTGATTAAAAAAATTCCGATGCAATGTTCATTTGTAGCTGAGAATTTTACACCACTACTCTGTCATGGTGCTCTACTCCCTAGTTACAATTGAAGAACCATTTCTGGCTTTATCAGTGTACTAGCATTAATTTCCCGCGGCTTCGCCCGCGTGAAATTAGGTTTTAAACTTTCATCTCCTATTTTACCCTCCTCCTAGGGGCTGAATATAAGAAAACGCTGAAATACGTAAGTCATTATTTTTTCCGCACTCAATTCATACGAAATATCATGCAAATATTATGTCCAATGAATAAAAAGTTTCATACAAACTTTTATCACCTATTTTACCGCCTTAGGGGTTGAATTTTGTTG
Organism: Phengaris arion; assembly: GCA_963565745.1. Lineage (NCBI taxonomy): Eukaryota > Metazoa > Arthropoda > Insecta > Lepidoptera > Lycaenidae > Phengaris > Phengaris arion. The sequence goes on from OY751431.1 coordinate 25,164,836, forward strand.
TAACTGACAGCAGATGCCTACGTCATATGAGAAATATGTGTGAGAAATTTTAAATTTCTAGCCTTAAGGGTTTGGCCTGTGCGTTGATACATCAGACAATCAGCTTTGCCATATATATACACACACACATATATATATATATATATATATATATATATATAAAAGCATTTTTGTCTTATTATGGTACTTCTAGTGTAGGTCATAAATATCCTAGTTACCATCAAGAATAGAATTTTGACCTCTGTGGCTCAGGGATTAGCGTGTCGGGGTGCTTTAGCTGGAGGTCGTGGGATCGAATCTCGACAGGAAATAAAGTTTTTTGTGTTCCTGGGTCATGGATGTGTATAAGAAATGTCTACAATATAATAAAATAATTAAATATATTTATGTTGTCTGGTACCCGTAACACAAGTATTGAGCACTTACCACGGGACCAGATTGACGTGGTGTAAAACCGTCCATAGATTTATTTATTATTGATAAAAAACATGTCGAAATATACCTGTCAAAGAGTAGCCGTAACGGTATGCAAACTATTTTTATAAGTTCGCAACCGGTATTAGCTATGATAATAATCCTGAAGTAACAGCATAGTCTAGAGATTTATTAATGTTTTACCGTTAATAACCGATTAGACATACTAATGATATTTAAAAGGATATATTTGGAGTTTGGACACATATTCTATGCCCTTGCAGCTTTCATGTTCATTTTACATTAATTTTAATATATTACACGACCGGTTTCGACAAAGTCATCATCAGGTGTAGGTAGATTAAAAAATTTGTAAGCATTGTGCAAAGGGTTGCCAGCATCATGAAATTTTTACAATTTTGTGCAACGTAATTTAAATTTTAATACCAACTTATTCTATTTTCTACTGTATATCACAAATTAATATTAGTATAATATTATAACACTAATAACTTATTGATTTGTTATGTCATAGAATTATATAATTAAATATATAGAATGGATTTCAGAATATAAAATTAAAAATATTACTATCACCAATGATTCAAGTAAATTAAAATGTCCATAATACATAAGAATATAAGATATTTTAAATAATGGCAAATAAATTATATGAAATTAAAACATGTCAAAATTAATATTAACAAATTATGTCAAAAATTCATCCAAAATTAATACCAATGTCAAAAAGTCATAACATGAGAACATAGTATAACCTATGAATATTAATTAAATTAAATGTCTGGCATTAATATGGAGCTCGAAAGGCATGTCTGGTCATTTAGTAAGATCCCACATTTTTTGTGTCTGTTAATTTCAAGCGCTTCTATCGTGATCATCTTCCTGCTTTTTGGTAATATATGTAAATATTTTATATTTTTATTAGGGTCAAAGTTGTGTCCATTACTATTTAGATGTTCAGCAAACGTAGATCTTTCAGTATTCTTCATCCAAGCTGTTATATGTTCTTTTATTCTAGTTTTAAACTTTCTCCCCGTCTGACCTATATACAATCCTCCACATGTATCACAAGTGAGACTGTAAATACCGCTATTGTCCGTGATTTTATGGAATGAATGGACACAACTATGAAGTGTTATTACTGTGAAAATGAATTTCCACCAAGAACTTACAGTACAATCAATAATATATCCATGTTCGTTGGTCTTATTTTCTGACTAGTTTCTCAATGTCGATGATCCGAGTATAACATATGCATACCTAATTAAAAAAATAAGGAATCCAATATGATTTCAGACCTGTCTATACAAGATTTAACTCTTTACTTATGCTATTCGTGTTTAGGAGATAGCTTCCATAATTGAGAACCTTTCACAGCTTTGAAAATCTAATCACACTGTTACTAAATTGGCTATACAATTAAAGCACTTTCTGTTTTAAAATAATGAGAGCGTATTTGCGATACACTTCATGAACAAGATTGACAACGTAATTTGAATTATAATTTATAATTATTATGCGTTCTATGTAAATATATTTATGACTATCTTTATTATCATCAAGATAAGGTGTATTATGCTCTAGCAGATTGTAAGATAAATTTAGTGCAAGTGTACCGGGGTGTAGGGTGACCATATTTTCAGCATATTATGCTCTAGCAGATTGTAAGATAAATTTAGTGCAAGTGTACCGGCTTGTAGGGTGACCATATTTTCAGCATATTTAAACAAATACTTTGTTCTTTTTATGGTAAGGTAACGTTGTTCATTAAAACATCCAGTCATCCAGTATCCTGGCGTTATGAAAGTTGTGGTTTGTTGGATGAATAAAAGTACAAAACCGCTAATTTTGTTCCACCATACTTTCAATTTAATTCTCATATAGGGAGAATAATTTTACACCGTTAACATTATTTAAATACATAGTTATGAAACTCACTAAATCTATCTTTCGAATGAAATGTCTCAAATGTGTTATGGAAATAAAAATATATGGATACAAGAGTAAAGTCAGTAGCAGTGGGCGTAAAACTAAATCTACGCTGGATTAAGATAAGGCAAGAACAAACAATGTTCCAAGGAACGTAAACATTAAAGCACATAACCATTTACCTGACCCTATTTGAACTTAAGGTTATTTATACATTGGTGATTTAAATAACTCAATTCATACAACAATAACTTACTCCAGATATTTATGTAGGCACTAAGCCTGAATAAAATCGATTCATATCTGAAAAAGAAGTAGCCTAAAATAATTTTTACTATTAAAAAACTTGAGAGGTGTCAAGGGATACCCGGATGGAATGAAGTTCCTTTCGATTAATTAGTGAAGGAATTGTAATAATTTTTTTTAAAAGTTATAATTTTTTTTTATTATTAACAAATATAATGTAATATAAACTTAATCAGTAGGCTCAATTTTAGTAATAATTGAGAGAGAGAGAGAGAGAGAGAGAGAGACAGTCATAGAAACACGCGCACTTTAAAGCACTTGTAAAAGTTTTTTAAATATCTCATTAGACTGGATATAAAATGATTGAACTCTTAAACAATTTTTCCTTAGATTGCTTTTATATTAAATAAAAATCTCATAAACTGAGGTTTGTATGAAATAAGTAAGAATCTTATCGACACCTACTATCAGCTGCTTTACCTGAAGCCACTATTAACATTTCCTCAAGTGATCTGTACTGGAGATAGACTCACTAACTTTTCTTAACTCTTCGTGATCTTTAGCTAAGGTTTTTCGCATAATATATTGTATGTTCTAGCTTCATTACAACAAGAAGGAAATTAAGACCGATTTTAAGTATTTAAACTGTCCTCTTTATCTTCTGCTACCTCTTATCCTCTTTATTTATATTTTGAGCATATTATGTGACACAAAAATATTCATAGAAATCACGCAACTAAAACCAAAGCATAAAATATTAAGGCCGATTTTTAAGTCACGCTTACCGCTCGATAACCGTCAGCACGGACACTGTAATATAATAAAATATCTGCTCTGACAGCTACGCGCTATTAAAAAAGGGCTGTATCATATACTTCGGCCTGTTGGGGCTGACGAGGCCAAAGCGAGTTTCAGCGAGCCCAGCAAAAGCAGCCTAACATTGTCGTAATTCATAACGTAAGTCCGTCATAACGGTACTAAGCAGTCATGTTACTATATAACGTTGTAAATTAATTTGTTACTATGTAGTTTGTTACTATGGAGTTCCAAATAGTACTTGTATATCTAGTAATTCAATTACAATGTATAACTTAAATCAATTGCAAATTGTATGACATTATATATTTGTTACATAATTAAAATCATACGTGAAGCAAAAACTTTCAGTACAGTTTTAAGAGACTTGTGCTACCGGCGGTTGAAGTATGACCGGTGAATTGAAATTCACGAGGAGGAAGGTGTACAGAAAGCTAATGATTTTTTTACAATGCTTACAAATACATCAAATTAATAAATCAACAATACACAATACCTCTGATTATTAACACACACTAACAAACGTTCGATACAACACGTTGACGTATGACGTTTGTCAATCTCGTTATAAATTTATAAATAAATTATAAATTTATAAATATAATAAATTATAAAACCTCGTTACGTTTTCGTGTGCAACCTATTCTGCGCACCTGTCACTTTTTTTCACATGGCACGAATTTTTGAACTCAAATCGATCGCTAAAGTTTTTGTTCCTTCTGAGGGACGTGTTTTACTTTTTAGAGTAAACTCCAGTCGTGCGTCGGAGCTGACACACACTTTTTTTTTCTATCTCAAGAGGCAAAATAACCCTTTTAAAGTTCAAAGATAATTAAAAATTTGGTATGTGAATTACTACTGGCTAATTTCGACCTCTAGTTTATAGTAATTGGTAAATTACATTACATTGTATAGGTATTTATTAGATTCAATATACTAGTATTTAACAGCTGCCTCTCTTCTTTTGGTTACTTAAATTTTAGACTGAAGACTAATGGATAACCTACAAGTGAACGAGTGAGACAACAATTTCGACTTTGATTAAATGACTCAACTAGAATAGTGGATGAGAATTTTGGTGTTTGAAATCATAACAATGTTATTTTTTGTTCTCAGGTACGTTCCTATTATTACGTGCAGTTAGAGCTTGCGATGATCTACGGAGCATCACGCACAGCTCCGACTCTAATGATACATAAGTATACGCTTTTTATCTTTACCCAATAGTAATTGACATCATTTTTCTTTTTTACCGTCTCATTTGTTTTCGAGGTGTAATTTGGTGTGGAAATGAGATAGACTGTGTTGAAATTAGCAACGAGGCAGCGGTACTCGTAATTTGAAGAGCAAATGTTTTATTTTGAGCTGTAGATCCATAAGCCAAATGAATGATACCCGTGTTAAGATGAAACCGTCTTAGTTTTTTTCATCATCATTTTATCAATATGAACATTTCAATTTTAAAAACTATAATATAAAATGAATATTTATTACTAGATGTTGTCTGCAACTTCGCGTACGTCAAAAAACATCCTGCGGGAAACGTACACTTTGCCGTAATAAAAAGCAGTCTATGTCCTTTCCTATGTAATTTCATCAGAATCGGACCAGTAGTTTGTGAGCCTATTCAATGCAAACGAGCAAACAAACAATCAAATTGTTCATCTTTATAACACAAGTAAGATTATCCTTATTAAAACAATACTCCCTATTTTATTTCTTCTATAAGTAGGTAGGCGAACAATCTGATTAAGTATCCTTTCCACATAAGTCGTTTCTAACCGTTCCAAAGTAACTAAACATTTTAAACCAGAAAATAACGTTCATAACATTACATTATTACAAAACCTTTTAAAATATACTTTGGGGACAGGAATAAAAATTGATGTGACATGTAATTTTGTGCCCCATAAGGTAACATAAAAGCATTTGGGTACAATGACCAGTGCTCTCCATACCTGCCTGGATAGAGTCAGTAATAACGGCAATTATTTCGACTACAATTCGGGTACAGCCAGGTAGAGCCACTGGTTTTCAAAATGTCATATTAACATCTACGTTATTCTCTAAACTCTTATAGAGACAATATTACTCTGAACATTCTTTAGTAAAAATAAAATAAAAATGAAAATATGTCCACAAACGGCGAAGTAATCGCGTAACTTAACGTAACAAAAAAAACATAGAGTCGAATTGTACACCTCCTTCTTTTTGTTGAAGGTCGGTTAAAATACAAAGTTGGGTACTATTTTCATAATCCTAATAATATTATAAATGTGAAAGTTTGTGAGGATGGATGGATGGATGGACGGATGGATGGACGGACGGATGGTGGATGTTTGTTTGTTACTCTTTCACGCAAAAACTACTGAACGGATTTTGATAAAATTTGGTATGGTAGTAGTTAAGGCTCTGGATTAAAACATAGGCTACGTTTATCTTGGAAAAGTACAGTATTCCCACGGGATACTCGATACTATATTTACGCGGGCGGAGCCGCGGGAAACAGTCTTTTAATAAGCGTCAGATATCTTACCTGCTTGTTTTGTCTCTGTCGCTCGATATAAAGCAAGCAGAGGAAACTGCCGCATAAGCTATTCGCCACTTGTATGGCGATTGTGAAACAGACCCAAAATGGTGATAACAATTTTTTGCGTCAAAATTTTGGTGGATTATTATTATTCGATTAAGCTTAAAAAGAAGCAAAAATAATTATGTGACCTAAAATTGACGTTTAAGTATATTATGAGTATGTACATTTAAAATGATTTAAGCACACATATTAAAATGTTATACGTATAAATATTAATGTAGAGGAGTTCAATTAAGAAAATATACGTGGGCAATATTTTACGGCTAACACATTAATTAATATAATGCTTTGAACATTTTCCTTTTTGACTAATTAGTATTATGTAGTGGTGAGAATATTTACACAAGTTTCTTTTACATACTTTATTTAATGATGTAATATTTTTACTTTTTTGTAACATTTTTGAATAAGTTGTTAAATTCTATTTCAAAAATTAATCATTTAAGATAAGAGTCCATTGGATTGATTATACCAATACTAATAGTTTGAAGACATTTGTCACTACTTTGTGTCACCATTAGGGATCTTAATTTTAAGTGGTATTGATTTAAATACACAAACAAGGCTATAATTTTTTAATCTTCCTGAAAAACATTTAATTCGTATTGTGTTTTGTAAAGAGTGTATTTTGTTTCTTTCCCAAGCTGAAATGACTGAAAAGTGAAATAGGGGACGAATCCTTAACCCTATCAGATATGGTATATTAAAAAGATGTCATTATTTTATTACCGTTCAAAGTTTGAGAAATACTGTACAAGGCAGGTATAAGATGGCGCCAGACAACAATATTTATTCCATTGTCCCTATCATTTGACAAATCCTTCATCACAATAATAATACGGTGTCCTTGTCGAATGTCAGCCAACCTTATTGATAATACCCCTAACATACTTTACCCCTATGTTCGTTCTACCCTCACAGTATTTTAGATTATTTTTTAAATTGTTTTAGTTTATTTATAGTGTATTTAAGGGGAAATCGTGACCCCATTACTGAGACTTCGCTGTCTGTCTGTCTGTCCGTCTGTCCGTTCGTCATTAACCAGGCTGTATCTCCTTATCCGTGATAGATAGACCGTAGAAATTTTCAGAGATAATGTATTTCTATTGCCACTATAACAAAGATACTAAAAACAGAATTAAATAAAAAATACGTGTGGCACTCGAGGACTGCCACGGTAAAGCTATTGCATAGTAAGTCTACACGATACGTCTAGTCGCACGCACACAAACACCGTGCCGAAGTCTGCCGAACTGAAACGACGTTAGACGATGCACGGCTTTCAACGCCGTGTAACGTAGTTACATTTTCTCTCCGTAAAATCAATTATTTCGGCGTTACTCGCGTCATCTATGATTTGTATACTTAATTATTTTAGTCATTCAACGTCCTTACTAAAACGGCGTTAGCCTTGCTTTAATATTTGGTTCAGAGATAGATTTTACTTCCGTCTTAAATCTTAAAAATAATAATTTAATTTTGAATAATGTTTAAAATACAGTAGAATTGCATTATTATATTTCATAACTAACTTTTGCCCGCGGCTTCGCCCGCGTAGTATAGTGTTCTTGGAGAAAATTATCGCACGCACACAACGCCGTGTCGAAGACTGCCGAACTGAAACGACGTTAGACGATGCGGGAGCGTGAGGTTTTTTCGTTACGGAATTTCTGGATTCGGTCCCCGCGCTCAAGGCCCGCGATAGAAGATATGCAATAGCTTAATATTTATCACTTGTTTGTTGTAAACAAGATTTTTTGCAATTACAACAAAATATGTGAATCCTACTCGCACTTGGCTAGTTTTTTACAGTTAATAATCAAATCCTTTAATCTTTACTTCTCCATCATCTCGCATATTAGGTATATTTAATTTAATAATGCAATATTTTAGAAGTAGACTTCATTTAAAAGAGTCAATTATTTGTAGCGACTTTTTCGTATAATTAGAATTGTTTATATAAATACAAATAATTTCAAAAAAACATTACTTTTAAGAAATAAGGGTGTATAATAAGAAATTTACACACGGATGATCAGCCCTAGAGCTTGTAAAAACTCAGTTTACATTGTGAATATAGTTAGTTCATTACTGGTGTCTATTCAAAGGAACCGCGTATTATGCACAATAAACTTGTAAAGCCGCTGTAGACGATGGACGGTAACTACGCGGTATTTATTGACCTTATGTTATATCTGGGAAACTAAAGCCGCCTATCCACTAGGCATCAATTGACGCGCAACACGTGACGCTCAATATGTTCGGCAACATTGCCAGCTAGCGGGCAACATCATTAGTAGTAGATACGTATACAGACAATAGTCTGCTATTGGTATGCAAAACTTTGGTACTTAATATTTTTTACTATGGAATTACTTGTTTTCACTAAACACTTTTTCTGTACGTGTAAGCTATATATCTGAATTAGGTAGCAGTAATTCGTACGTTCTCAAATACATAATTACATAATATCTTATACTTTAAACGAGCTAATCTTGTATACATAATCGGAAAATCGAAAACGGGTGCAATTTATATTATATTATTACCATGAAATTTAATGAGCACGAAGTTTTGGGGGACGAAAAATCAATCTAGCTAGGAGTTATCTATGGGAAACTTCGCATTTTTAAGTTAAATAATACATAACTTAAAAATGCGTCGGTCAACAATATTATATAAACATTTCTACTGTAATAATTATGCCGATTGGCAGTTTGGTATTCGTATGTATAATTTTTGCGTTGTTCGGAAATTCGGAATGTGGTGGGTTCGAATCCCGGTCAGATTAAATATTTTTGTGGTACTTTTTATCAATCTACTAGAACTCCGAGCCAAGCTCGGTTACCCCGGTACATAATACTAACATACTGTGTATGTAGCTGCAAGCCGTGCGTTTATGTTTAATGTATGAGGGATGGGACGGCTAGACGTAAGAAATTATTATTTATTTCTTTTTTAGGTAAAGAAAGATAAAAATATAGTAACGAATAATCTCTCAACATATTCATTCTTTTCTATGGCTATAATAATAATATTATCATTATTAACTAAAACGTAGTATTACGTAGGCATTGTCATTTACCAAATCAAAGATCGTAAAGAGTAAAATTTTGTAGTATTATTCAGTTGTTTCTCAGAACCAATCACTGACCCGAAATTGGTGTCTCGAAGCACATGAGACCCTCGCTATTAAAACTGACCGCCCTATAAAAGTAATTAACTCAGGCTGTAGATAATTGATGAAGCTCAGAGATTACTACCAGACTCTATTATTTCTTGCATTAAAAAGCGAATCCTACCCCTATAATTTAAGGTTCGTTTTCGATTACCCGCTGGTGTATAATAAAGGCTCGGGTGAGGGCGGACCAACGACTAGAATAAACTTTTTTGTGCCTGTAGACGCTTCCCTTCTTGTATTATTATAAAATCGTCAAGTTCGTATTCCATTTTCTTGAACGTGACGGATGATTCTCAAAATTGTGTTTATAATACGACGTAGTTTTGGGGGCATATTTTTAATAGTGTGCCTGCATTATTGTGGCAAATAGAAAAAATATATTTTAAGAGTTTGAAATCGATTTACTTATTGTGAAAAGCCAATGGCGGCATCAAAAGTATCTTATGTGAACAATTTCAGGGTAAAATTAGTAGTTTGTTTTGTGAACTCAAGACCACGAGGTCTTCCATCCGATTTCTCATAGGGTAGGCAGAAACCACAGATATCCATTTAATGCCATCCTGACTTTACTTCAAGACATTAAATCAAACGAAATGAATATACTAATTAGATATTCCATATGTAGGCAAACTGAGTTCATTTTATTTAGAGCATCAATAAATATTTGTACAATTTCGCACTATTATAAAAATGCCTTTGACGCGGCCATCCGTTGGACTATACAAACTTTTGTTGTTACCTGCTCGAAGATTTTTTGTACGCCCAAATTGTTCCCGTCGAACCTGCGCCGCGCTGTAGCTCGACGTCCATCTAAGAATGTACAACCAGCAACAAAAGTGGTACAATAGAGCCCGTAGACTGTGGAATATAAAAGTTTTTGGACAGCATTCGATACAAATTTACGATTATTGCGATTGTTTTTTTCATTAGAAGTAAAAGGAAAACATTTTTTGTGTCATTATTATACCTATATTATTCTAATGTAGCTGTAATATATAATATGTGCTGTAATACATTATTACATTAGAATCATCATTTATACCCTAACTTTTTTAGATTATTATTTATTTTACTCTTTTTTTTTAATATTTCACAGACAGTTTTCTATTGGAACCCTTTTCTGCATATAGATACCTTAAAAACGTGTTAATACGCGGTTCCTTAGGACAAAGGGTTGGCTTCACCCCGTCTTTTATACCTTTACGACGCGCACCGTGGAACAGACGAAACCCATTATCGTGTGAAGATTTTGTATTGTTTGTGTAAAAGCGGTAGCTTGATTCTAATCTACATTTTGTGTACACTTTACTCGACTTGATTTTGACAAATTACTTTTTTATCAAACGATTTAATGAATAAATTATTTTGAATGAAAAGAAACTGCTTTATTTATAAATTGTATTATTAATAGTAACAATTGTTATTTATCACTAATTATATCTATTGAACAAACTCCTGCTTCTTATCCGTTTCGGAGTATATTCGTACGTACCTAAAGTCTATATTAAGTTCTAATATCTTCGTTATGTAATAAACACATTTCCTAGGAAAATTATTTATCGTAATTAACACGTGCAGGGAAAGCAATGAAGAACTGTGCATCCTGTAGAAGCGGCATTCGTTATAGTATTTTATGCTTTCCTTTCACCAAGTTTCTCAGTACATTAGATTTATTTACTTTCTACATCTGGATTGTGCTTGTATTGTTCTTGTCTATAAATTATTGTATCTACAATCTTGTGCCTCAGGAAATAAGTCCAATGTCTCTGACAGGTTTATTATTTTAACTTAAATGAAGCTCTTATGCATAATATGAGCGAGCACTTGAAAGTGACAAAGGATTAAGTTATTGTACTTGAATACCGTAAGCTACACCTTGTCAGAATAGGTAGTAAATCATATACGCTTATGATATTAATCACTGCAATCGTTCGATTTTCATACTGATTTAGTTAAGCCTAGAATAAAAACTCAGGATCCGATTGCGAAGTCAATATCGTCAAAGTACTGAGTTCGGTGTTTTTTGTACTGTTTTCGATATTTTTACATCAAAGGATATAAAAGTTAAGGGGTCAAGTTCTAAACAGTTTCAAACGATGATATCGGCGCGTAATGTCACCTCCATCTAATATAAACGTTTGCAGCCGCTCGCCGTATAAAGGTTATTAATTTTCTCCACAATTAAGAGCAGTGCGCTTTCCCGAGTCGTAAGCTTTCGTCGTAAAAAATTAAATACAGAAAGTCACTCGCAGACGAGTGCGGTTCCGGCTAGCTTGTTTAGAGATAATCTAATAGCTTATTACTGGATTCTATATCGAGAATGTTGGTAAAGTCTAAAGCGTCAATGGTACCAATAATTGTAAATGATCTAACTCGTCAAGATGATTTCTATAATAATATTAATTTCGTGTCGTTATTCTTACAACAGCCCTTTATTTTATTGATGTTTTTATAATCCTCTAAAGGATGTTACTTTCTAAGTTTTAATAATAAGCATTATCATGATTACTACGAAGTTGGCACGCTTGATGAATTTATGTGTATTATTTTTCTAATAACTGTTAGCAATTCTAGAATAAGTATGGGGTTAATGTTATGTAAAAATTGCTTTAGTATATTAGAAGTTTGCATAATAAACTATTGAAAGTGAAAAAAAAACATAAATCGTTTTAAATACGCGTGGATAAACTCATACAAAATATAAACAAAAAGCTAATTTTGTTCCGTAATTGCGTTTTCCCATAGCGGTAGCGTTTATATTTATGAATAGATATAGTTAATGTGTTCACAGTTGTTATCATTGTGGGAGAATGAGAATCGCATTACATACGTTATGTGAAATCATTTTCACAAAATTTTACGTTATGTATAAACATAACTATATAGTCTTTGCGCGTTTCGTGTCCGTGGTCATTATAATACGAATTCATCTCGGATATTGTGTGAAAGAAAATAAACATCATTTTCTCTTTTCAAACAATAAGGTTGGAACGACGAACGCGGTAATGCCTCGACAGGTGACGCAAAAACACGACATTATTCCAACGACTTTTATTTACTCGATGTAATATTCTACTGGCAATCATATGTAGACCGAATACCACCAACACTTTTCTTCTCAAGTATTCTATAATTGACTTGTGACACAAAATAACAATTAAATCGTATCAGTTAAGAAGTTATTAAACGATAATGTATAAATGCGAAATATAACCTTAACATAAAATAAAAAACCTTTAATTACTGAAACCTTTTTACCGTTATAGAGATTACAACAAGGGAGAAAGCGATTGGAAGCAAAACGTAATAAAGTATCGAAATTAGTTTATAAAACGAATTGAATGTAAGAAATGACATAATAAAATTGTTCCCAATAATAAGTCCATTAGCCGAACGTAGAAGAGCTACAGACTTCAAATTCGTCGATTGTTAAAATTTAAAGTAATTTGTTAAACATTCCGGACAGAAAGCTGCGACATAATTTTAGTTTTAGTTTAATGATTATATTCTTTAATGTGAGCAATAATGAGTTTATCTATCTATCTATCTAGGTGTAATAGTAGGTATGTTTAAAGCGTAGTATTAATATAAGCTAATATCGATAAATTTATTAAAAGCGCTCCTTTCAACCAGTACACTTAAAACCATCACTTTAAGCCTTTAGTAAACATGAAATATCAATTTCCCTAGAAAATGTTGGTAATTATAATTATGCAATTTATGAAGTTTTTATTGGACTAAAGTGATTATCACTTACATCCGATGGCTAGATAAGATGGAAGCTGTCGGGGCAGGTATAACCTCTTAAATTTATCAGCTAGCCGCCGGTGTAAACATGTCTCCGGGTCTCAGGAGATTGCAGGGAAAGCAGCATTCAGCTTTCTAGCCTCAAAGCGATATCGCATCTCATTTACCCGCTTAATCGACCCTTGGCTAAAGGATAATAATCTTTGTCATAGACCGGGTTTGCCTCATTAATGAGATCATAATTTACTGCCTAATGAGCTGAATTTACCTAAAGTCGATGTCACCTCAAATGTATCACTGGGTATCGTGCGCAACAAATATGCGTGAATTATCCGTACAGCTTGCAAGGATGAAATCTTAGATTTTTATTGCTGACGCTCATTGAAAATATAAGTCCAATTGCGACATCACTCCCAGCAACTTATAAGTTTTTTGTAGCTGAAAACGTAATTTAAGTTTGCAAAGACGTTATCGCAGTGATACAATATGAGCTAGGTAAAGACTATTTTGAATTTCTTTACACAAGCAGGAGCATGTGTACCTCTCAACATTTAAAAGGAGCCCTTAAGAAGGGCGCATGAACGACAATCCACCGACAATCCACCTACTAAAGATTTTCGTCAATTGTATAGGACATTGTGCCTAGTTTACAAAGGATAAAAAAAAATGATACCCGTATTAAATTTCAAACATAAAGGTCATTTCACACCGAGACGATACACGACGAGAACCCTTTTAGAGCAATAAAAACTCTTAAAGAAAAAATACAATATATCGTACCTAAATCATCAGGTATTTCATAATGATGATGGACATTAATATACATTATGTAAGCAGAAGAATATTATAATAAAAAACGTGAAATGTAAAATAAACGCGGAACCCATTATCGTAAAGATGGTTAATTGATGTTAAAATTGATGTACATATTGGTAATTTAAGTGTATTTTATATTCTTAAAGGAAAACAGGAACTAAATCTAATTAACGATACCGAGTTTCTTACCATTAAATACTGTATGTTGTGGTAGAACTTGCATATTAAAGTCAGATGGGGAGATTGTTAATAAAAGTAATTATAATAGATAATGTTGATTACATGTAAAATTGTATATTTCGTTTAATTCAAATATTCAGAAATATTTAGGTACTTGATAAATGTAATAAAATAAAAAAATATGATGTGTTGTTTTGTAATGAGATACCTACATCTACAAATTCTAAAAAAGTTTACATAAAAACATTCACCAGGTACCTAATTATTAACTCGAATGCATACATTTTGGGGATAATATAGCAATTATATTCCTGCGACCCTTAAATTTCATAAAACTATAGGAACAAGTGACGTCATAGGCTCCGCGACTTTTGTATGGAGTGTTCCCACGAGACCTAAATTCTGTAAACAAATCGCTGTACCTTTGAAAATATTAATTTCTAATATACTATTTCTTCTGAGAAATTGCTAATATTTTAGAGTGCTATTCATTTGTGCAATAAAAATTCTGTCAACAAGCCTATTGTAATAAATCCCATACAAAAGTATGCTGTTGACCCGGTAATAAGAATAAATGCTCCCCTTGTCTAAACCTTATTTTACTTATTGTGCTGACAAATTCTGCTGTGAAAACATATCTATGCTACTCCAAAATATAAGAAGTTCTACGTGACGTGTAGGTGTCTCTGTCGTAAGTTAAATGAATGTGTGTGTTTACATTTTTATCGTTCAGATCTAATTTATTGATATTTTATAGCGTATCGCGTTGTAACTAGTTTCTGGGCTGAGATGACTTTCTCAGGTTGTCGATGTCTAATAAAAGAGAGATAATAGAATTCATTGCAGCGTTTGGTACAGCTTGCATCATCAAATTGAGTTTTAGCAACGCTTTTCACTTATTGCCGATAAATATATTGTAAACATTCAATATTATGTGTTGAACCACCTTCATTTACCTTTTGGTAAGTCTTGTTGACACTCCTCAATCTGTCTAAGAAGCTATTGGGTTGAATTTACATTTTATTAGATCTCACACCGAAAATTCTTGTTATGATGCAACATTAATTTATGACGTGAAAATTGTAATGTGAACGTCTATTACATTTCGAGTGGGACAGGTATCATCTCGGATTGGGATGTGCAACGATAAGGTTCGTTGATTTTTATATGGATGCTCAAACGGTAAAGGCCCGGGAACTTTAATATGAAAACGAAATTGTCGTATTTGAAAAAAATTGTTGGCCTGTGGAGTCTGCTAACCCACTGTAGCATGGGGGAATATTAAAGCCGTGTTCTAGCAGACATTAAAGTATATTCGTAATTATTATATTAGTACTGGACGCAAAAACTACCGTTTTACGAGAAGTGTACAACCGAAGGTGTATGAAATTTCGTCGGTAAATTGAAGTTTATGTGAAGGAAAATGTGCAAAAAGATAATCATAATATTTAAAATAATGCTTTTGAAATTTTGTCACGCGTTACACGTTGACGTTTGTCAATCTTATACAACTTTTTTATTTTTTCTATCTAAGAGGCAAAAGAACCCTTATTGATTTCAAACTTAAAAATTATATTATGAATATTATATTATCTATGGGCGAATTTCGACAGGGCGACCTCTAGTGCCTATAATTATTGTTCTAAAGGTGTCCAATGACTTATTGTAAGCGTGCAATCAAATATTTCTTCCATTTTAGCATTGGCTTACTTACGCGGCTTCAGTTTGATCGGACTAGGCTATTTATTAAAGGCTTAATGGTTAACATAATATAAACGTTGTTATATTAGTGTCGATAAATAAAGTGTATTTAGCATAGTGTATAGAATAAATTTTGCTATGATCCAACTCGATTTGAATTTCGATGTGATTACAAATTGAAACCTGTCTAGTTGTGAAATTTTAGTCAAAACATTATGATCTTTATCTTCCAACAAACGAGCTTATAGAGAGAAATGGGTTTTAAATATTATATTATAATTTGTTTAAATAATTTGCGTAACACTTTCATGAAAATAATTTGTTGATGACTCAAGTCTGCTACTTGTAAATATCAATAATAAAATAGTCTTATGTTTACAATGTTACCAATAGGAATTGTATCCAAACGTTAGGACAACATATTTATCATTTAACATATTTATTAATGATAATGGGTTTCAATCTCATGTGAACATTATGTTTATGTCACATTTAAATCGTTATCGATAGCTAGTTCCTGTTCGAAGCCGTCAAGAATAATGCCTTTGCTTTGTTAATAATAATAATAATAAAGAACTTAATCAGTTTTCTTACTTTTAATAACTGTACCGGGTCTACTGGAAGAAATTCCAATATTGGAATAAGTTTCATTATTTATTATTGTTGTACATAAATTATTAACTAAATAAATAAATAATAAGTAACATGGTGAATGTTTTACTTGAATTACAACTCTGGTCTTAAGGCTGCCACAAAATTTTGAATGGAATACAAAGTTAAATCTTTGGGATGAAATTGTATTTCTTATATTTTGTTCGTCAAAGGACGTTGGGGTTTTTTTCTATGGAACAATAATTTGCAACGGCGATCAATGATAAAAATTAGGTTAGATTTAAGTGTAATTACATGTATCTTACTGTGATATTTTATCTTATTTCAACGAATAGTCATGTAAAATATGATTAACAATTTATTGATTGTCTCAACTTCTCCCTGGATTTGAGTTAAGATAATCACGGAAAATGAAATGTGACTGAAAATTGTACAATTGTAAAGCGGGTAAAATGCTCAATGACTTTTCCGGACGTAAATTCCAAGAACGAATTTGATAAACATTTTGAGCCAACCTATCTTGTAAATTCCTTTGCTGGGAAAATTATTATCTACGTAGGAAAGTAATAATTAACTCAGTAACGTAAGCTAAGTTGTCCTTGATATAAGATAAATAAGAACTCACATTGTAATTAGCTCAGATCTGCCTCTGATCTCCGATGACTTATGAAGCCTAGTTGTTTTTAATTAAATAGCATTAATCTCTTCTAGAAACTCTGGCGCACCAACAATAAATCTTCAAAGTTTAATCGCAAAGCCGCATAGAGGACAAACATTAATTTTAATAAACGAGATTGCACCTCAACGAAATCCATAATAGTGGTACGTGTGAAGGAGTCGTTACTGTAAACTTGAGCGAGATCATTATCTGAGAAATATGCGCGTGCGTCGATCCGTTCAGCTATGCGGCGCATGCGTAGCAGATTTAGGTGTGTGTTAAGTTCCCTCGATAAGCGATTTACAGCTAAAAATAAGATCTTCCATCGTGTGTAATTAGATAGCTGTGATCTTTGAACCTCCTCCATAATTAGCGAGACGGCTTACCGGTTGTCAGCTCGCCACTTCATGTTTATTTATATTTTTAAGTTTAGAGCTCTGAAACGAGCATAATATTGATTGATTTATATATTACTGGATGTTAGGGAGCAGACCTAACTCACACATAGCGTCATCTGGTGGCGTAAGTAAAAATTAAAACGGTCAATAAGAATTTTGCGATTATTTTACCAGGCGGCGCTTGGTAGCCCGACGGTCCTTGTCGTGTCAAAAAGCTGTCAATGTCACGAATTTAAAAACCCTCATTCTCTCTCGATAACGCTACAAATACGCACTAGCCAATTGTTACTGCAAACTCACTGGTTAGATGGATAACGCAAGTTATAATGAATATTGATTAGTTTAGTATGATTTTTAATGATTTCTAGAATAAAAATTATTAATAATGAAAACAGAAAGTTGAGATATTAATTTTCCGATCGACTTTCCGATCCGATCCGATTGGCCTTGTTATTTTTTATCGATTTTCATGCTAGAATAGTTTTAATTTCCCAGCTTGTGATTCGAAATTGAAATAACTTTTGGGCTATCGGATTACACTGCTGTAAAGCTGTTAAATAAAAATCCGCAATTAGAATTCATTAACATAGGTTTATGGCCTTTCGTTATGGCGTTCATTATAATAAATAGTGGCAATAAAATAATAAATCAAAAACCTGTGCAACATGTTTCGACGTACTGAGACAACTCAGAGCAGTTTGTATATTGGGATCGTTGTTTAGAATACTATGTGTAATTAATACGTTAGTAAAAATACCCACCTACTTATATGTTAAACACATCTTATACTTTAAATGAGACTATCTTGTATATACCTAAATGGGTTCTCGAAAACGGCTGCGAGTATTACCATGAAATTTTGTATGCAGGGAGTTTTGGGGGAGAAAATACGATCCAGCTAGGTTTTATTATCCCGCGAAGGAAATTGCGCATTTTACAATTTTATATGCTTTTTCTTGCTCTTTCAACTATATTGGCAGTGTCGTATGCGTATGTATAATTTTTGCTTTGTTTAAAAATACGGACTGTGGTGAGTTCGAAACCCGGTCAGATAAATATTTTTGTGATTTTCTAAAATTTATCAGATCTCCGGGCAAAGCTCGGTTACCCAGGTACTAGCTATAATACGCGTATAGTAGGTACATATTATTACCTACTGTACCTATTTTTGTGGTATTACAAAAAATATTTTTGTCATATATCTCTCTGTTATGTTTTTACTGACAGACTAAAATAATATGGAAACATTCTCACGGGACAGTCTACCGTTAGGCAACCTACATTTTATTCCTATTCGGCCTATTTAAACTAATATTATGCGGGGTTAATTAAGCTAACAAAGTGTGTATAGGCTATGTTAATGAATGGATAACATCCGAAGCCTATTGTGCGGTGTATCTGATAGGTGACAGTACAGTTACCGGCCGCCAGCCGCGAGATATGCCGATCACTACCGAATACACGATCGCCGATGCGAATATATTAGCGCGTTCCAGAGAAGGATATTTATACTTAGTATTGTTTTTAAAATTAACACAATATACTAAAAGGAATGAGATTTTGACAAATTTACAAACATTTTATTAATTTATCAAAAATTTACTCTAACAGTCCTCAAATGACGACAATTTTTAACCTTTACCATAGATCAATTGATTATTATTATTATTAGGTATAAGGTGGGTTCAAGTCATATAAGGTGACCAAATTTTATTACATTTTTAAGATTTTTTTAATTTGTACGTGTTCTTCACGGCCGGCTTCGGCACGAATGGGCCGGCTCGGCCGGATAAATACCACGGCGTCACGGAAAACGTGAAATAACGCTTACATTGTATTTCGGCGTGTGAGTGAGGTACCCCAGAGTTTCCTGGTCATTTCATAAAAAATTGAATGTATATTTGATATTAATTAATTAGTAACAAAAGCCTCTTATTCATAAGTTTTATACTTATTTTCGAGTAACACAATACTTTTTATCGATGTTACGTTAGGTTAGTGTGCCGGGCGCGTTATGTCGGCTTCACACTCCAACAAACCGACGCTAGTGGGGTTTCCTTCAAGCTTACGATCAATTTTGGGATAAGGTTTTTGGGTGCTTGGATCAGGTGTCGCCTTTTACTCTACCGCTTATTTTTTTAACAGGTCAAAGCGGTCAATGAGTTACCAGAGTGTAGAGCGTAAAAGTGATTTAAACGATTAAATTAATATATTTTCGTTCGTTCGATGTATCTTAAAATATTTATACCTCCCATTGTGCAGCTAAACATTTTGATGTTGGTAAGTATGTAATAAGATTAATATGTCTTTTACATAGAATATATTTTATGTTATAATTTTTTATATTTTAGTACTAAATATTCATATAGATTAACATGAAATTGATGGCAATTTAATGTAAATTTATTGCCCACTTAGACTAGTATCTTAATCTATCGCAGCTAGAAAGTCCATTATATCTATGCAAAAATACACGTGTTTATGGTGCATTATCTACGGTGTCCGTTAGGCTAGTCTATGGTATATAAATAAACGCTTGTCACGGAAAAGCGGAAACTGAATTCAATAATACCGCGATACAATTGTCAAGTGAATTTAAGTTAGTGCTAGGTTAGCCTAGAAACTGTGCGTGGGTAAATTGCATGCATAATGTCTTTGTAAGTTGTAAATATTAGTTTTCCATCCGATATTTATTGTTGCCCACAACGTGGATTAAATATGATTTAAATCTCCTAACGGACCTTGAGCCTACTTAGTGTTAAATATCTGCACTTTAAAGCTTAAGATTACATTAGCTTGTGAATTAACTGTGTAAGTGTTATTCTAATAGAATTTCTGTTACTTAGTTACTTTTTAGTTTGTAATATTAATTTTGTTAAAAAACCGTCGATATATTAACTAAGAATTGTTTATATAAAATGGAATGTGATTTCAATGTCTCGCTAAAACTCAAGAACGGCTGGACCGATTTGACTTATTTTGGTCTTGAAATAATTGTAAAAGTTCTGGGAATCAGAATCAGAATCGTTTATTCCATGTTTATTCGGGATGGTCTAAACGGTGAGAAATGTTGGAAAAGGTGTAGGTTGTAGGAGTAGGTGTAGGTGATGTATGATTAGTTATATAACAAAAATCTTAAATATATGTTTAGTATACAATTATTTAATATACTTTCCGTTGTCTGGTACGTGTAACACAAGTTCTTCGGATACTTAGCACGGAGCCAGATTGACGCGCTGTGAAGCGTCCATAGATGTTATATTTTTTATATTAAAACTCTTTCATACAAAGATCGGTGAACAGATTTTAATTAAATTGCAATAGTTTTTGTAGGCTGATTGAATACATAGCCCACTTCAATGTCGGCAAAATATATTTACCGAACCTCGGGATGAACAGGCTCTATTTACGCACAAAAAGTTGCAGGCATCTACTATTACAATAATCGTACAATCGGGGGTGTTCGCACTTTCTTCCTGGTGTCGGCCATACAACCGTTACAGTATCAGTGGTGCGGGCATGTAATTGTACGGTCCAACACTCCGCTGTAATTCGACTCCCCACTAGGTTAATAGGAAAGTTCAATTTATAACGCCCTCGCGATATTGATATTAGTTTATAAGGAACTACTCACCTACATAACATTATTATTGCCACTGTGGAATGTGTTGCGGTCGTTGTGGAATCTATATTTTTTGTTCGTACCTACATCGATTTACGACTATGTTATATGTTTTGTAAATATTAATACATTACAGTTTACATAAAGCGTTCTTACTTTTGTCATGGCAGTAAAGGAGTAATGGTCCAATGTGATTTTGCTCATTAGATTTTATATCGTTGGAACAGCGATTAAGACTTGTAAAAGTAATAGTAAACTTTCACATTACATAGTTTATAAGCGCACTTTATTAGTTGGGGAATGTTATTCAATTTGCAAGTGCTTACGAATATTATAGTTATTAGTAAACGTGAAAGTGTTACACATTTTCTACTAACAAAAGCAAGCACTATTGTTGTAACCTGTAACAGTAATAATATTATGTTATGATATAACATAATGTATATGAGGATTTAATTGACTTATGAATATAGCATCAGTCGCTAGGTGCAGTACGTGAAAGCACATACGAATTTTAAGCAAACAAAGTTTTAATATAATATTATAATATTATAACAAATTGTTCTAATATACACGCAATTTAAAGTTAACTTTAACATACTTATAAATATACAATAATTATGTAGTTATATTGAATTATGTACTTCCAAACTGCAATGAATAATCGAAAAACGGACATCAATACCTTCGAATCCAGTTCTTAATTTTGCTTGTTTGCAGAAACATCCACGTCAGGCGAACAAACACAATCAGACGTGCGTTTCGCAAATGATTGATTACAGTTTCGACGTTTAGCTCACGACCTATATTCACAACAATGTGGGGTTGAATTATGATTTATGGTCATTATAATTTAATAGCTGGGTCGCTTCCTCAATAATATACAAATACAAGTAAGGAAATCCCAGTACAGACATTTGAATTTTCTTCAATTAACAGATTTTTAACTTTATGGACAAATAAAGACGTGTGTGTGGCTTCACTTTACTTTAAATACTCAAAAATCACTTCTTTACAAAATCCTGAACAGTATGAGCTCATGGTGTTCATAATACCAAGTTTTAAAGCAAACTCTCCTAATTTTACTACTATCTACCTAAATCATTGATCTAAACATCATATTATGAAAATAGATTGGGTCTAAAGAAGAAAAAAATATTGGCAGTATATGGACTAATATGGACTGCCGATGGAAGTGAAAAAATAAGAAATATAAAAGAATAAAAATATTTCGTCTACCGAGATTCGAACCCGAGACCAAATGGTCAACAAGGCAAAATCCAAGCGCCTACGTAACTGCGTTACGCGTATCTGCAATTAGTATTCGAAATTACTCATATCTTATTTGTATGAAAGAAAAACATGAGAAACTAAGATCATTACGCCGTTGGCATAAAGATCAAGTCTCGGAGATAAAATAATTTTGCATGGACTTTCAACGATTTAGTCATGAGCATGTCGGTGACGCGAATCCATAAGGTTTTCCCCTACCAAAAAGTGCCAAACGCGGCTAAAGGAGTTTTTACATAAAAAAATAATTAAAAATTATTAAATTATTTTTTTTTCAGAAATAGAAGAAAAGTGACTAATTTTTAGCAGTGACCTCAAATTAAGAGCTTCTTAGCTCTACGTCAAGAAATGGGAGGAGCAACATTATTCCGGGTGCACTTAGCTAAAAGCACTCAGTACTTGCCTACTTGCATAAAACGTTAGCTTACTATGCAATATATTGATGCGCAAAGTACCTTATAATAGGCGCAGAACGCAGGGTAATCATTCGATGGTATATCTTCTGACTTTTTCTTCTGTTTTCAAATTTTTATTGTACTGTTTTGCTGTCTTCAATTTTTTTTTTTGACAAATCATATGTTTAATTAAGGGTTAGGGTTCCGAACCGGTGGTTATTGTAATATATTTATTCGAACATAAAAAGGAAAATTGTAATTAATTATAGGAATATATGAAAGGTATCGTTTACATTTCTTTGACAATTTTGTGCGTCTATGTTAGTGCCCATAACTCTTATCTTTCACAGACGAAGTACGTTGCTTTGCATTTGAACACAAACTTTGGTTTATTAACTAGCGGAAAACTTCCATAGTCGAGTTCTGTCTGTCTGTGTCATAGACGTATATGTTATAGACGAGGCATGTTGAGGTGAAAACTGTCCCCACTTATATGGTCCCACTTTTGGAGATTCTGGGGTCATTTTGACATTTAAGGTATGGGGTGAAATCAATATGGCTGACATTTGAAGTACGGTGAAAACAAAGATGGCGTAAATTTTTCTTGTTTCAAGATTTGTTCTGTCAAATGTACGTCATAGCCTATCTTTAGTTTTGAAATCTTTGATGCCAGTAGTAATCAATTATTGTAACTAAAATTTTTTTATGTAACTAGATTTAGTATTTGCCTTTTTTTATTAAATCTACTATAGTAGTTACTGTCGTAAGTAAGTACATACATACCTATACGTCATTGATAAGTTTGTACATGATGTTACTGTCGTGGCCGCCCATATAAAACATACGCATATTTAGGGTGCCCAAAGGGTAAAACGGGACCTTATTACTAAGACTCTGTCCGTTCGTCTGTCCGTCATGAGGCTTTATCTCATGAACCGTGATAGCTAGACAGTTGAAATTTTCACAGATGATGTATTTCAGTTGCCGCTATAATAACAAATACAAAGAACAGAATAAAAAAATATACAAAAATACTCCCATACAACAAACGCGTTTTTTGCCGTTTTATACGGAACCCTTCGTGTGCGAGTCCGACTAGCACTTGGCCGGTTTTTTAATAACCAATACATACAAATAAAACGTTTTTTTAAATATACAGTAGTTAAATGAAATTATTAAAAACAATACATGGAGTCAATCACACAAAAATTTATTCACTATTTTCAAATTAATTTCTTGTTATGCGATGATAGTTATCGAATATACTAGAAATTGGCCGTAGGCACTAAATTACTTATAATTTTATATTTATATAAATTGTAAGTACTAAGTAATAGCACTGTGTTTTATATGTCAATTGTATTATATGTCAAGGAAACTAAACACTATAGTTATATTGCAACCTAAATGAGAAAATTTAAGCTTATTATTTTTAGTTCTCAAGCATCTCCTAAGATATTTATCATCCGAAACCTAAGAAAGATTCTTTTAAAACTAAATATATGCGTGGAAAGATCGATTTATAGTACCGGTAAGTAATTGCGGATAGAAACAATGTTGGAAGTCCTGATAGTGTCAAGTTTAAGCCAATACAAGTCGTAAAATGCATGTTTCCGGCTAAAACTAAATCTAAGCCAAGCCTCTTCTTCCAGAGGGCGCAAGCGCGCGGGATAACCTGCTTCAAAACCTTTTATTATTTTTTCCCACCGACCAAAGCATGTTCGACCTTATTCCTGACACTTCAGAGCTCATAATAAAATAAACAACAGTATTACAATGATCAACCTCACTCTTATTTAAATAAGGTAGTCAGTGCGGGAGAGAGATAGCACTAAATAGTGATGTACGTAAGACAAGGAAGTGTGATAGCGATGTTGCCGTGTCTGATTTAGGGATTGACGTTTACATCAGTCGATAAATTCACTTTCATTTAATAATACTTAAACAAAATTGTTTCAGTATGAAATCTTAAAATATTGGAGTTTACTCCTTAAAAAAACATTTTCATATATGTATCGGGCCTATAAGCCCGGGGTATGAAAATCAATGGGAGTAAAATTGAATTCACGATGTCACACGGTCATACTCACGGTGAACTTCCACAATTATTTCAAGACCAAAATTAGTCAAATCGGTCCAGCCGTTCTCCACTTATAGCAAGACGTTGGAATTGCAATCCATTTGTATATATAACGTTACAATATATTAATACAATCTTTATAGAGTTTGAGTGTTGACTGTGAGGTAGAGTTTGGCATTTTGACAATAATAAAACAAGTAATTCAGGATTTACAAGAGTCGATTTTGACAGCACCGATGATTGTAACCGTGTAAATGACAATTCGACTTATATCGCAAGGTATTTTATTGGCAAAATTGCGAAAACAACAAAAAAAAAAACGGCAAATATCGACTCATGAAAATCCCGAATAGTCTTTAAAGCGATGAAAAAATGTTAAGAGCGTGACGATTAAGTTAATTTAATATAAAATATCGTAGAAATGAATTTAATATATATAATAAACACGCTCATATGGCATATCTTATCGATACAAATCAACGTTTTATCGATATCTGCCCATCCCTAACCGCCAGATGGCGTCGACAGGCACTGCGAGCCGACAAGTTGATTTGGGCCCGTTCGGAATTCTTGACGTCGCCTTCATCTCGTGTGATGCAGGCATGCTCCACGCGAATGTACCATCGCATATTCCGCAACTACTAGTAGTACTGCTATAAAGCAGTCCTTTAATTTTATGTTTAAATTACGTCGACTGGTTTTGCAATCATCGAGGTGGCTCATGGGAAACTCACAGAAAATGCGGTAAAAATAACGCGAAAAAACAGCCTGGAATCTGGTGATATTTTGTAATCACATTGCTAAGTGTAGGTCGAATGAGTGCTACGGTGTTCGTAGAGCCTTCTACAGTATCTAATATAATGTTATCTAATTACCTCTAGGCGTTGCATTCACTATTATACATAGATTGTTATATGTTAGTTTGTTGATTAAGAACTGTAGGTATGTTTAAATTACTAGCTTTTTCGGGATAAAAAGTAAAAGTAGCATATGTTTCAATCCAGCCTAAAGTACTACCATACCAATTTTCATCGAAATCAGTTCGGTAGTTTTGGAGTGAAAGAGTAACAAACATCTATCCATCCGTCCATACAGCTTCACAAACTGTCACATTTATAATAGTAGTAGAGTGATTTTTGCATTCCTTAGCAATAGTATATAATGAAACTCGGCAATTATTTAGTTATGCATAATATAATATCATTCCAATAAATTTCGTAACGGCTCCTCGTAGCGTAGCGCAATGGATTTGTTTGACATTTGCAAGCTGATCACTATCAATTCAATAACTAAAACCAAACGCATAAGCTATTACATGTTGCTACTGGACTTGGTTGCGGAATTATAACGGAATTAGGGGTTTATTCTTAGTGTAATCAGCTCTCATAAAAACTCTACGCCTGTTTGACGTTATCGTCTTCTTGCCGAGCTGGGTCTTGCTATACAATATTGTAGGATATTGTAGTTTTACAACGGGATCAAATGCAATGCAAGTGATTCATTCATAATCATTAGATTATCAGTTATTTGAAAACCTAGAGTTTTCATTTTATTAATAATTTACATATTAAGTAAAGTTCTAAAACTATTAGTAGCTCGCTTTCATTAATTCCTTAATATAATATACATCCTCATTAGCTGGTTAGTGCAACAAAATCGAACACCCTGTCGTAATCGGCTAGGAAGCTATCACATTATTATTATATACGTTTATATATGTGTTAATGCACTTGTAAAAGTCAACCAATTTATAAGATTTTCGAGTTTATTACAAGTCGTAATAACAGCTGGATGCCGAATGAGTTAAGTGCATAACCGTTTTGTTGTAATGAATAATTTTGGAGAATTAAATATTATTACAGTAGGCGTGAAATTCTTATCGTTACATATTTGTCAGTATTTAAAATTACTCTGTTGTCTGAACACTTACCTAAATAAAAAAAAAACAAAAAATATACCTTTAATGCAGGTCGTATATAAATATAGGGTGCAAGGTCGTTAAATGACTCATATAACTCTGTTTTGTATTAAGATTCTGTTTGTGTGTAAAAAATAAGTTCTATAAATCAAAACGCCGTATCCTTTGTAGAGCTATGTTAATCATAATACAATATTAATAGTTGGAGTCGAGAACCGGTCGTGGTTCAGCTGTAGTCATTATTTCCTCATCAAGTTCAACAAAAAGATATTTCCTATGTAATTATGTTTCTATTTATTATCCTTTTTTCTTTGATAGCTGGGGAGACTAGAAATCGTCAATAAAAGTTGTTGTGGCTTATAAATGTGTCTTAATATTAATGTGATGTAGAGTAGAAATCTGTGCTGTAAAGTGTTGATGACGTAGGAAATAAAAACATATTTTACCCTATTTATGTGAAAGGAGAGATTAAAACATGGAGCAAATATAAACTCTATGTTTGCTGCATAATTGAAAATCAAATCTTTTACAGTAAAATAGTTACAAAAGTTTAAATATTTAGAAGTATTATTGTAAAATTCTGCCAGAGTTTAATGAAATAGCACTCAAACTCAAACTCAAAGATTTTCTACAATAATATGTAAAGTAAAACAAGAACTCGACCGAAATAATTGAGATTCATCCCGCTAATTGTTTTTATAAGGTAGAAACTCCAAACCAATCCATTTACTAATAAAATTGAGAGGAAAATGTATAAAGAATTGAGATACTGTCCCTGTTACAGTTTTTATAACACGTCTAGAGAGTGTAGGTTGCAGTTTTATGAATTTATTGTATTCTTACATGCTACAATATTAATAATATATTGGTGCAATATAAATACAGTATCGCTTAACTTTAATGTAAGATTAATAAGTTAATTAGAGCAATCGATTTGATATCAAAGTTATAAACATTTATATTAAAGGGCATTCTGTCGGCGACTTTTAAAAAATAACGGTCCCTAAGATCTTTAAAGCTCATGTTATAAAAATATATTAGTACGGTGAAAATAATAAAATTTGAATAATCAAAGGTAAACGCGGTATGTTAATGTATATTTATCTTGATACTTTACTACTACTTCTAGTTTACTCAACTAGAAGTGCATAGTAAACCATAATACTAAAGAAATAACTATAATGAAGTATCAATTAACCTAAGCTGCGGTATGCAACGTTTAACTCCGGTTAAACATATTTAATTTTCCGGGGAAATACGAACACTCGATCTGAATATTTGAGTGATATGTTGCACTTTGATAATAATTTAAGTTAATAATCTTCAGGTAGCTTCGCCATGTTTGCAAATTGTTTCCAAGAACTAGTGTGCAAGGAAAAAAGAAGGGTATACTCTCTGCGTCTGCGCCGTTGACATGCGCGTGTGGATCGGTAGCCGGGGATATTTGACGATCAATTCACACCCGGAGGTGCTAAGCGGCGAGGCCGTGGGTACTCTCGTTTAAACATCCAATACGCTTTGTTCGCCCTCCCCATATTTAATTTACGTCCAATTAAAAATAGAGTCTTCGTTTATTAAAATTCCATTGACTTTGAGATTTTAATTTTCCGAAAGGTAGTAATTAAACACAACTTCCACTTTTTATATTTTCAACGCTTTGTTTGAAATTTATACAAAATAAAGTATATTTCCTAAAATACATATGCAATTTACAAAATTAAATTAAGATGAAAGTTAAGACCGTAGATTTCTCTCTCTGCCTAAAGGTTTAGTAACTTTTTAAAGCTTATAAAAATGCAATAGTCATTAATTAGTGATTGCAGTTTATATTATAGATGGGTATATAACTTATTAAACTCATAAACTTTTTATTTCGATTTGCGAAGAAGCAACAAAAAATTACTACTTCTCTTGAATGCAGCAATAAAAAGATTCCTACTGTTCGTTATTATGTGTGTGAATAAATCCTACCTTTATTGTTATAATAAGGTATCTTTGTACAAAAAGATTTGCCTGGAAATTTGTGTGGGTGTAGGAGTGTTTTTAAAGTAACGTCCCACGTATCACGTACGATTCAAAATTTACGAAACCACAAAAAGTTGTGAGGATGTCGTGTCGTCGTATTAAACGTATTAAGATAATAGTGCTTGTCCCAAGATATAAGCGAAAAGTTAGCTAAAAGGTAAATAGTATATAATATTACCTATGCCATTAAAGTTTTGCAAGTTATCAAGCGAAAGTAAAAAAAAAAACTTTGTGTTAAAATTGTTTTAGTTGCAGAAAGTATTCAATAATATGTTCATTGGAAATCCACCTATTACGCATACTTTGATGTAAATAAACATTTTCTAATGCTAACGCTAATTACTGATGGTAATCATATAGTTAATACGTGTAGCAAAAGCTTTTAGTAAAGTTTTGCGAGAATTGTGCGAACGGAGGATTAGGATATTTGACGAAGTTAAAGTTTATGTGAAGGAATGTGCGCCAAAAGCTAATATTTCAATAATAACCTGATTAACACACTACCACTACCTCGTACGTTTGATAGTTACAATCAATTTTGTTAGAGGTTGACGTTTTTGTCTCAAATTTTTTATTTATTTTATTATCGCTATCTTAAAAACTATATAAATTAACTAGCTTTTTCCCGCAGCTTCACCCGTGTGGGAGAGAGTCGCGTGACACAGAGTGAAAATATATACTTTGTAATAAATTTATAATAAAAACTATTACGTAAGTATAATATATTTTTACTCCATGCAACTACTATATTTCAGTAGGTATATTTGCTTAACGAGTTTTTTGGCACGAACACACCCACGCGGGCGAAGCTGCAGGCAAAAGTGAACATACAGACAGACAGACTCGGCGGGGACTGAATTTATAATAAATTTTAGAGAAAAGTCGAAAGTGGTCGTATTGCGTTTCCAAAATTTTTATTTTCCCAAAGCTTGCCCGCTGCTTGCCCGATCCCGCCACGCTAGGGACTATATGCTCCGGCATCCGGAACGCCGTTGAAAATTACTAAACTAAACTAAAAATAGAACTCTGCGCTAATACAATAGAAAATCAAAGTGTCGAGTGTCATATATTATGACACTGACATTTGACTCGACATTTGTGAGTTCTTTTTTCAGCTCTAATGTATTAACACAGAGTTCTATTTTTAGCCCTCTGAATTTCCTACAGTCTTCCGGATTCCGGATGATATAGTCTCAGCCAAAACAACATCTCTTTAACGATTAGTCCAAATTATGTGCAGTAAAAGGAAAAGTTCTCATGTTTTAAACACTTGAGACGATAAAAAAATGGATTGTGTGGTTTTATGAAACCACGGTAAAAGTGAAACTTAATAACAATAAAATGCGCTTCTTATGTCTTCGCGTGAACTACATAACGAGTTAAATTCGGTCTTTATCAATGGCCCATATCGCAGGAACCGTACATTTTTCCGCAATAAAAAGTAGCCTTTGTGTTAATCCAGAGTCTAAACTACTACCATACGAAGTTTCATCAAAATCCGCCCAGTAGATTCTGAGATTAGCGCGTACAAACGTACAGACAAACACACAAACAGACAAACCGTCATACAGACAAACAAACAAAAATTCTGAAAACTATTGTGTTGGGTTCTATATCGTTCATAAAGCCCCCTGTAATAGTTTTTCTTATATATCTTCCATGTACAGACAGCGACCAGTTACGAATTTACTACATGTATAGATACAAGTGAATTTCGACCACAGGGCTCTTTAGTATTATGTAATGTGATCAATATGACTATAGAGTATAGAACGATCATAGATGATTAAAATTACAAATAATTTATGTTCAGTTAATTTATTGTAACTATTAACAGTTCTAACAGTTGTTACCTATTAATCGCTTTCAGCTTATAACTTACTCCACCCTAGATGAAGTTCTCAGTAAAGTCTATCTCATCATCTATCACTCACGTTCATCTCGCGTCGTGTCCGGACTCTTTGTCTGCCTCTCCTCGGAAACTTAGGAATTTCATCATCTCCACTCATTACTTTTCACATACGTTTGTACACATTATTATACCTACGAATGTATTACTCCCATAGACATTTGCTTTATGTAATTTAAACTAAAGGATTCAGTTACTTTATATCCATCAGGGTAAATTATAGTCAATATTCCAAGGTAAATAGAGCATACTAAACGATAAGGCCGAATAATCATAGGCTGTAAATAACTTTCGGATTCACTTGAAATAAAAAGAGTTTCCCTTTTTTTATTTCATGTCAAAAGTACATCCAAATCACAATTGGCATAAAAAGTATGCCAGTTTTCATCCACTCTTTTGGGTCTACATAAGTTACAAATATCAAAATAAAGAAAAAAAAATCTTCATTTCTATTATTTTGGTTCACAGGTAAGGCAGATAACATCAGCCGGCGGGGGGTGAGTCTATATTCCACGCGCGTCCCCAAACGTCACTCGCGAACGTGAAAATAGCTACGTGGGGTTTTATGGTTTAATCCAAACATTTTATATGTTCTTTGAAATTTTAGTTTCATGTTTCCCGCTATAGACGTTGGTGGGACTTGAATGGATAAACTTCAATTACAGTTTATTATTAATGCGTGCACATAATAGGGTGTTTAGTAAAGACAATATATAAAAATAGTACTATGATTTTTGAATTTAACTAGCTGTATTGACACACGTCGTTCTGTCTGAACTATGAACTGGAATCAATAAATAACTACACCTACAACCATACTTGCACCTCTGCAACCTACATCTACACCTACCAACCTACTGGGGCTGGTCAATTTTTTTGAAATAAACCAATCAGACAATCTAAACGCACCTATATTTCTTTGACAGTCAAGTGATAAATTGAACACAGGGAAAATTTAATGGTTTTTAATATTTTCCCCGCAATTTTTCAATATTTCTCTCATTCTAAACCTTCCTTGAGCTTCCACAAATCGCTCTAGCCGTTCTCGAGTTTTAGCGTGTGATTGAAATTTGCAATCTATTTTTAAATATAAGAAATAAATAGTGCCACGTACCTATATTACAAATAGCATTACAAATAGCATAAAAGCTAGCTTGATATACCACAGCCTAATCCCCCTTAGATCAAAGGAGTCCCCTGCCCCAGTAGTGAGGAAGTTAGTGGTCGATGTTGGTATAGTAATAATTAGCATAGGTAACTCGCTGTGCGGTCGCCGTTCGATTACAATAACTTTATAATTTTATGCACTATTTTCGCCATTTTCTACGAAGCACGTTCATGTTTACCTTCATTGATAACCCACAACGATAACTAAATATCCAAGAATACTTTCGAACTATTGATTAAATTGTCGATACCTGTATCAATTTCCGTGTATATTATAAACATTTATCCACCGTTTTATACGCCCGCTGATGTTAATGTATAATTAAAAATGCAAGTCCAACTTTAATCATGTAGAATGTCCCTCTACTCTGGCGAGTATAATAAAAATGCGTGTTTAAAGTCAAACGCAGGCTTATTAAATACCTAGTTTTACCTTTTATGTCGTTTATTCTTTTTTATCTATTTTGTAAAGGACCTATTTTGAGTCGGAATACTCTTTTTATTAAATGTTTTTTTTTGCGGTTCGCATTCATGCAATGATATACCCATAATCGTTTTTTGTTATTTTAAGTAACTTGCAAATCCCGAATAAACTTTTCTATTATGAGCATTATGAGCGTTCACGCTGAAACGAGAAGATACACGTTTCATTGTAAGAGTTAGAATGTCAAGTTGCAACGTCATGTGCAGCGTATACTGATGTTATATGAAACGCGTATCTTTTTATGTAGTGAATAAAATTTAATTTTAAATAGCTATCTTGTAAATGCAGTGCCGCATCGCGTCGCGTTTCGTCGCGGTGTGATCACTAATAGTCAAGCATATTTTAGTTTGCCCTTCTTCCTTATCTTATCTAAATAATTTCCTTAAATGTTTGTCTATAAATCAAAGTGTAGGTTGGCAATACTGAAAATCGGCAAGTTATTACGAAATGTTTATCTATTCGTATTGACATTTATAATTGTACACTCCCGTCATACAGTACGCCCAGACAATCGTGATCCGAGGGACTTTATTAGCCAAATGTCACAGAGCATGCAATTTGACTTATGCTATCGATTAAATGGATGCTAATGAAATGAAATATGGCGCCGCAGCTACTGCATTTTATCTCCGCGACTTATTATTTATTTTCAATGGTGTTTCTTAATTTACCTGTTAAAATTTTTGCAAAAAGAATTACGTTAACCTACAAAGATGTATATACTTATTACTTAGCTTAGGTATAAAGGTTTTTAATGCTCAGTAATTTTGTGTAGTTATTTGTGAAAATTCTAGAGTACCTCATGGTTTCCAATAAGGAAGTGTTAAGAAAAAAAAAACTTTCAAATATTATGAATCAAAAAAGTGACACAAAAAGTTTGTAATGGTCTTTGAACCTGAAACAAAAGTAACAAAAATGCCTTTTTGTTTTACATGTCGCGGCGTGAATAGTAATGAAGTGTTTGTTTGTTTGGTCTGTTGAGGTGTTAAAGCGGAGTCTTCGCACGTAACAGATATGAATTATTGAGCAGACGGCTAAAGCTTTGTCTATGTTACGCTTTTGGTAAGAATGCAAGGTGGTTTGGTTCTTTATTTCGATTGTGGCGCTAACGATCCCATTAAAAACAGTTAAGGGCCCGTGTACGAATTTGACATAAATTGGCTATTTTTCGGTACATTGTGCGACCAAATGAAACCAAATACTACAAATCTAACAATTATCACAAATAGAGTATGTACTTCTTTATGTAAAAATCGGTTTAAAATTATTGTAAAACATTATGATTTTTCACCAAAAGTTTACAAAAATAGGTCGTGTTTACGATAATTTTTCTGCTCTTAGGTAAGCTACATAAGAGCACAATTTTGGTTGATTAAAAATACCTAAAGATTGATTTGGAAAAAGCTTAAAAAGTCTGCAACAAATACATAAAACACGTGGTTTGTTATAATGCCCGAATCTCAATGCGTGACATTAAGGTTTATTTAATTTGGTTACTGTCTGGATTTAAGACACAAAACATTTCTAATATCCTTGCTCTCTATACTTGGAAATCTGACAAACAACTTTTCGTAAAATCGTGCTTTAAGTAATTTCTCAAACACCTGAAGTGAATTTTGCGTTCTCTGAAAAGTCACAAATTATTTTTTGTATCAAAAATATTAATTGGTTGCTGGTGAATTCACCGAACCAAACATAATTTCTAAAAAAAATAATACCTATCCTAATCTAACCTTACCCATACTATATACAT
This sequence comes from Phengaris arion, assembly GCA_963565745.1. Lineage (NCBI taxonomy): Eukaryota > Metazoa > Arthropoda > Insecta > Lepidoptera > Lycaenidae > Phengaris > Phengaris arion. Next base: position 25,198,791 of record OY751431.1, read on the forward strand.
ATATATAACTATACCCATACCTATGTATATTTATATTTTTGTTGTTGTCGGAGACTAGTGAGATTTCAATTTCTTACATTTTGTTACTTATTTTGACTGTCATCTATTATAATATGTATGGAATATTTCCGTAAAATAATAGAACATACAAATTAGTTTTCCTCTTACCTTTTAGTAAAATAAGTTTTTTTATTTTTTTAAGACAAAACTGCTCCATTTATAATTTTTATTGACGATTCCATAATCGTTTAGTAAAAAAAATATTTAAATACATTTATCATACATAATGCATATACTATATACATATATTCTTACAAGCTCTACTCTATTTTTATGCAGTTTAATATTTTATTGAACGTTTGATCGCTTTTCAAGGTCTGTCGTATAAATTAGAATGATAATATGATTATCATATTACGTTACATAATAAGATAATCTTATTTTTCAATCAAGTTTAACTTCAAAAACAAAAAAAAATGTGTCACAATTATCATGAACTTCAGAAACACAGTAGGTACTTTCAAAAACCCTTAGTTGATAGCATTATAGAAATTTTGCCTAGTGTTATGTTTAGTCGAGATAATTAAAAAAATAAATTAATTGTAAAGTGAAAACAGAAATGAGTTCCGATCACTATTTTAATGAATCTTGTATCTGTACCACTATTTTAATTACTTTTTCAATTATTTCGATTTCGACTTTCACTTTCTTATAATTAAACCAAAAGTTTTCGTCAGCATAAATAAACGTGCAATATTTGACTCGTTAGGATTAATTTAAGGTTAGTCCATAATCCTACTACTGTTATAATTGTGAAAGTTTGTGAGAATGGATGGATGGATGTTTGTAACTCTTACACGCTAAAACAACTGAACGGATTTTGATGAAATTTTGTATGGTAGTAGATGAAGCTCTGGAATAATACATAGCCTACTTTTTATCTCTAAATAGTACAGTCTTCCGGTGGAATACTGTATTTGCGCGGGCGGAGTCGCGGGCATAAGCTAGTATTAGATATTCTATTTTGTAATTGCTGATGAATGTTATATAAGTCTAACTGGCAATTTAAGAAAAAAGATGATCTACATTATAAATGTATAGTGTATAATGTGTAACAATGACTTATAAATAATATCGATAAAGCCCCTCCCTAGTTGACACATTAAGAACGCGGACGTGTCATGATTTATAGTTCCACAAGTTGCTACCGTGACCCGGTTATTATTTCCAGAAGTGCTCGTCTAGATTAACTGCAGCGTGATCATGAATTATGGCCAGCTCAATAAAAATACTGGACAAGCCGCGCAATCTAATTCGCCAGATATTTGTCAAAGTAGAAATCAATTACCGCGTAAATTTGGATTTGCGCCTCATCGAAATAATAAAATTGACAACCTCTGTAGCTCAGTGGTTGAGCGTGTTGGTGGTCGCGGGTTCGAATCCCCCCAAAGGAACAAAAAGTTTTTCTGTGTTCCTGGATCATGGATGTGTATTAAATATGTCTATAATATAATAAAAATCTTAAAAATATGTATAGTATAAAAAGTATTAAATATATTTCCGTTGTCTGGTACCCGTAACACAAGTTCTTCGAGAACTTACCACGGGACCAGATTGACGCGGTGTGAAGCGTAATATATGGAATATTTAAAACAAAAAATGTTTATTCGTAGGGATCGTTGAAACGAGTAAGTTAACTGTATTTTTTTTAATAGACTCGAGTTATTCGCACGATACCTCGGTCACATTAACACTGATACAAGATTAAAGTCATCGGGCCGGCTTCAATAACGTACATTTGCCTATATAAGTTCAAAAGGTAATTATCGGCTCTTAGCGTCCTGACTCGATTTTATCCTGGGAGGCATCTGTTTATCCCTTTTCACAGTACGTATATATATAGTAATTGCTGATATAAGTTTTGGGTTTTTTTGCAAACCGGTAACTTGACACTATAGAAGAGGACTTAAAAGGGAAACTTAGTAATACCTTCACGGCAGTCGCATCGTATTTATGTCATGCAGACGCGACGCTTTTTATCGATATTCCGATTGGCCCAACACTAGTTCATTTTAATTGGCCACGTCGCTGTCGAACAAGCCGCGGGTGTGTAAACGTTTTAATGACTTTATTGTGTTCTTAGTTTAAATGTGACGTGTGTTGTTCAAATTGCATTACTGATTAGTTACGAACTAGTGACGTCTTGTGGTGGATCGTAATATGAGGAAAGGTCTCTAGGAAAAATTGTTTTTATTATTATTTTTAAATAAGTAAATTTAAGCATAGTGTTAAAACATTTCGGGAGTTTTTTTTTGTATTCCAATGATAGCGATACAAATAATTTGGTGTTATATATAATAAACATTAATTATATTTAATACGAGATATTGCCCGCGACTTCTTGCGCGCTAAAGGAAATTCCGCGAAAACCGTACACTTTGACGCAATAAAAAGTAGCCTATGTCCTTCCCCGTGATCTACGCTACTATACCTTTGCCAAATTTCATTAAAATAGGTCCAGTAGTTTTGGAGCCTATTCAAGGCAAAGAAACAAATAATAGTATATAGATATAGACAAATTTGATTAAACCCAAAGTCGATGCCTCATGAAAAGCAGCAATGAATATTAAAAAAATGAAGGCAACATTGTAAATGGAGAAACAATTTCGGAGGCTATTTGTGGTGCGCGAGCAATTGTACAGTATTATTTCGAATGAAGGCTGCGGTGCATCGGACTTTTAGTCTGCGGTCTTGCCGTCTGGTCCATGTTCTATAAGCGTAATGTAAGAAGCGTTTTCCTTCTAATCTTTATGATACATGTCAAAGCTGTATAATGGTCGCATTCACCTAATCAGTAGTTTTCTTTTACTAATAGAAATACTGGACACTGGGAAAACATTCAATTCAATAAAATTCATCTATTTATCATAAACCTAGCACGAAAGGTCCTAATGACACTAAAAGTATTTACGCCCTAGCTTTATTATACATAGTACTTGTCTCTAGTAATTTAATTAATTTCTAGTAGCTAAAGTGTTGTGTCTCAAAGCAATCTAATGAGGAGACTCAACATTTTATATCTATGGGTGGGTACATTAGAATTATAGAAACATTAATTGTGAAAGTTAATACTATGATTTGATTTACACAACCGCCTTTCTCTTGTTCCTGTACCACACACGGTATAGCTTGCATGCGGTATTAATTTTTTCACTTCATGGTTGATGTTCATTTGTTATTCTCGGCGAACGGTGCCGATTCCTTTACGGATCTAATAAGCGGAGTTAGTTATAGTAACAATAGAACACAGGTAATCTAATGTTAACCACGAGTGTTACTGGAAAACAAAGCCGTGTAAAAATAAGTGCACCGTAACCGGAACACTCAAAACTGAAGGAGTAAATTGAATCAAACAATTGAAATGCTATTGTGACTTTGTATTGAATTTAAATGTCATTGTTTTTAACTTGCAAATATTATCTAAGTTACTTTTACTATTCAGTATGAATCTTTAAAAATAATAAGGACATGAACATAAGTTTGTTTACTTATGAGACTATGACGTAAGTCGATGTGTCAAATAATGCGGTTTGGTCTGTTACTTTTCGTCCAAGTCAAACAGATATACGTGTGAAAATGCGAAAAGTGTTACATGTCCCCAGGGAAACACCCTTTGCCGCGAATTCAATGGATTTTATAAGAATTAGTTGTGAATACTGCTTTGTATTATAAAGCAAAAATGTGTGTGAGAATCATATTTTCAGCTTCTCTCTTTAAATTTGAGAAGGACGAAGAAAATATTGTAGGACCGAATGCATAGTTAAAACGTAAAGGAAAGCTCACGTCTGCAATATTGCAACACTGCATATAATTAAGTTGCCAGTTGCCAACTGTCTAACATTAGCCCTCAGCGTTATAGACCCTTTGTTCCCTTCTAAGAATGTGCAAAGGGTGGTCGGCTCTTATTAGGGAACTTTTAATTATACATTTCTAATTTTTGGTTTGTTCTAATTATACAGGGAGGATACGCGGAATTTCTTTATACATAATCAGTAATGTAGTACTGTCAAACAAGGAGCTAATAACATACGACTAATGATAGTATTATTGTTTACCGGCACATAATTAAGTATTTATTAATGCTATATAATCTTATACTTTAAACGAGACGCTCTTGTTTATATATGTTATAATCGGTATCTCGACAACGGCTACAGGTATTACCATTAAATTTAGTATGCAGGGAGTTATGGGGGAGAAAAGTCGATCTAGCCAGGTCTTATCCCTGCGCGTTTTTAAGCAATATAATATGTTTTTTTATTTAGTCGTGCAATAATATATCAATAATTTCAAGTCTCTTACGTCAGTCTGATTGGTAGCTTTGTATGCGTACCTACGTATAAATTTCGCACTTGGCAATTCGGAATGAGGTGGGTTCGAATCCCGGTAAGATTTTTTTTCTTTCATTTTTTTTATTTATTTCAATTATTTTATCGTTTTACTAAAACACCGAGCAAAGTTCGGTCAACCAGGTACAGGTCTAAAGCTCTAACTCATATTATGTTATCTTGCCAAACATAAAAAGCAAACTGATGTGGAAACTAAAAGAGGGAGAAATCGAACACTTTAAACTTGCTCTTTTTCTTCTCTTTTGAAGGATTTTCATAATTCTAAACTCGGCTTTACATAGAACATATTTATGGCATTGTACCTTTACATATTCGCGGAACACTCGCGATATTTCAGGCATGTACCTGAGATCTCTGAGCATTTAGCACCTACCAGCACGCACCAATTAGCGATGCTGCAGATACACCGTCATAAATTGACTGTACCGTTACCGGCGGGGTAAGGTGCCATGAGGACAGAATGCTTCCTAATCGATATGAGGGCCGCTACATACTTTGGCTTAGAAATAGTTGCGTTTTCGTTGGTGTACGATTAACGTGAAAAAGATAGAAAATAGCTTTTTAGGGTTCCGTAGCCAAAGGAAGGTTCCGTATTACTAGACTTCGCTTTCTGTCTATCTGCCTGTACTAAAAATCGCTTGTCTGTAAAGTCGGTTTACTGACGATAATTGAACGTGACAACGTCATGTTTATAGTGCGCGCGGAACTAATTGGCCGCGCCTTAGGTAGGCGTGTTGCCGCCGCGAAGTCCGGCGCCGAACTGAGTAATAACATCAAGCGCCCCCGCCTCTCCGTCCCACCACTCACATACCTAAGGCGCGGCTAGCTGAGGTAACGGCAATGCCTCATATTTAGCGAGGTAACGCTGGTAAGAGGTAACGCATGAGTCATGTTTTCTCGTGCGTGCAGCCGGCTCCATCAAATTATAAGACGTTATCACGTCAAAAACAAAATAAAATATATAATTAAGTGGGGCTACCATACAACAAATGAAATGTTTTGCCGTTTTATACGGATCTCTTCGGACGCGAGTCTAACTTGACTTGGCCGGTTTATTACAGGCAAACTTTTATCACCTACTTTACCCCCTTGGGGGTTGAATTTTGAAAAATCCTTTCTTAGTGGGTGCCTACGTCATATAAGAAATACCTGCGCATAATTTCAAATTTCCAGCCTTAAGGGTTTGGATTTGGTTGCCTTTTATATAAATAATATATAGATAAGCTCTAGCGGTCATTGCAATCGCTACACTTTACACACGAGCTAGCTTTGTTAAAATTGTTGAAGTTAAAATGCAAATTGTAAAATTTTTAAAGTTTATGGATAGATAGAAAATGAGCGTGAGTGACGCTGAATTTGTTAGTTATAACACATACAATATGGACATCAAACGTTCAACGCGAAATGTTCGTGTGTGGTTGGCGAAGAGGCAAAAACTTCCCGTTGACAAGTTCCCGTTCAAGACAAAGCTTCGGCACGATATGCGCTAACAACATTACAATACAATAGATGATATTGTATATTAATAGGCGACTCGATAGTACTTCTGATTATTTACAAATGGGATCGACGCTTTGTTTCAGGGCCAGTGCAAACGCCTCGGGCGCCGCGGCCGGTAGGGCTGATACAAGATTATTATTATATTGTTGTTATATAAATTACAAACGCAAATAATTTTATTATTAACGTAACATATATTTGTGATAGTAAACATTTCATAATATATTGTATATAGATAATAGTTTGTCCCACGTAAATATCGTTCTTTTAAGTACTTTTGAAGTGAAAACTTCGTAGCATTGTTGTGATTTGAAACTCGACAGTGTAAAAATACAGTCAACAACGCATATCTGCGAAATATCAGTTTATTTAGTTACTTAATTACTTTTATGAAAGTCGACAGCCCTACAATCGGTACATAGAGTAAGATTCCTCGCGATCCAATTATGATCACCCGTATTTCTATTCTAAGTATTTATTGACAAATCTTCGTTAATAATTTATCTGTAATAATTATTTAAGAAGGTATGCATGCAGTTTTCTTTTTCTTTGGAACACATTCCGTATTTAAGTTTTTTTATTGCTTTAAGCGAAACTTTGTCGCCCTTTTTAGGGTTCCGTAGGTTCACGTCTTGGAACTCTTATAGTTTCGTCATGTCCGTCCAATCGTCCGTCCGTCCTCACCTTCTAAATGGTTACTACTATAAAGGTGAAATTTTGCATGGATGTAAACAGTATTTATCTTGTCGACAAAGTGCTAAATAAATTTTTGAGGTAGTTACCTCGGGCGTTCTCACCGAGTCACCTTTAAAAGCTAAACGGCTGGCCCGAAAAATCTGAATAAACTAATAATGAAAGTCCATGTGATGAACTTTGAAGGAAAACTATGACGACTTAGATAATTTTGCTTAGTTTAGGAGTTACAGAAGCATAAATTATAAAATGTGCTTACTTAGCAACTTTCCTACAAACCTAACGAAATTAATAAGTGAACATGAAAAATATTAAAAAAACATACCGGTTGTCTGTAAAGTCGGTTTACTGACGATAGTTGAACGTGACAACATCATCAACAACAACAACAACAACAACAACAACAACAAAGACAACAACAACAACAACAACGATAATAATAATAATGAGGTAAAGGCAATACGAGGTAACGCTGGTACTTGGTAACGGTACTTGGTAACGATAACGGGTAACGCATGAGTCATATTTTTCGTGCGTGCAGCCGGCTCCATCGATTAATAAGACGTTATCACGTGACGTGACAAGGTGACTACGGAACCCTTTTCTATGTGTGGACACGCACTTCTAATGTAAGCGCGGTAGAGTTTTTGTTTCATTATCAGGTGATTTGCAAATTATTACTCATTTCACCTTTCTCAGACTTACTTTGTAGGCTTTTCCGTGAATTCCTAATCAACTGCTACCTCTCATCTCATAATATGAATCATGAAGATAATTTTCCTGTGGATCGGACATGCTAGAATGTTCACATGCTGTATTAAATTTTTGTGAAATACGATACAACTAAACACATACAGTACACTGTACATTTTTATTTAACACAGGTCTATGTAAAAGCTTAAGAGATTAATTTCCAACATACTAGAAATTACATTAACAATATATTGTCTTAATTCAATACTAAATCCTCTGCTTTAAAATTTAAAATTCTTTACTAAAAGGCATCCGCTTCTTTTAAATCTATGTTAAATTCTAGCAGTATATGTCTGAGTTGAAAAACGGTTGAAAGTTGAATCTCATAAATGAGCACACGCTCGCCACAATATCGTGACGTGTGTTTTACGTAGACCTCCCGTAATGGGCAGGCGTTTTTATGATCGTACTAATTGGCGATACCAAATAAACGTGAAAACACATAACGCTCCTCGAGGAAGTTTCGGTAATGGATTTAATAAATAAATGAAATAGGTGGGCAATAGCCCAGAACATGCAATAGCATGTTCTGGGGCGGTTTATACGTAAATAATGCATAATTCCTTTGACATATTTTTGATGTTGTCGATTTATCCGGAAAGTTACTCGTTATTTAGGAACTGGAAATTTAGACTTCTTTTAATTTATAATGTAGACGCGCACTAGGAAGGGATTCAGAAAAATTCCAACCTTTTAGGGGTGAAACATGGGTTGAAAATTTGAATGGGAAATTCTTAAATCTGCACCCGCTGATTGAGATTCATGCTCTTGTATGCATTTAATTAAATATATATTTTAGGGTTTGTTAGAATTCACCCTGCGAGGGTGTATAATAAAATCTTTATTAGAGGAAAGGAAATAAATAGAAATTAATGAGGACTTATAATACAGTTTTTTTAAATTCGTCTCCTAAGGGGTTAAATGGGGGTCGAAAGTTTGTATTTATTATGACGCAGCAATCTGTTAAAATGGTTTTTCGAAATACACCCCCCACGGGGTTGTAATGGGGATCCACATGGACGAAGTCGTGCGAAAAGGCTAGTTTCGACATAAAAAGAAAGGACAAGATTATGCCATTACACCACAAGAGAGATGTACAATGTATAGCCGGTGTAACAACACAACTCAAATTACGTGTAAAGAAAGACGACTATCACCATTAAAACGGCGAGAGCATTTCAATTTCAGCGGACAAAGCCTTCGAACACAACACGAGAAGCGTCAACTAAAAATTATCTTATTTTACCTTCGCACTTTTGTAGTCCAACACTAACAATAACTAGTAACTCAGTCTTTAGACTTAGCAATAAAATTTTACCATCATTTTAAGTATAAGCCCTGAAAATTTCGCTCGAAGGTGGTCAGAGTTTTAATGTGTTGCTTTGTTCGGTGTTGCAAGATTGTTGTGATGTTGCCACATTTAAAGTGCTGGCAACAAATTAATTATAGGAACTAATTTTGTGTGGACTTTGAAATAAATGCTATTTGCTGGAGGTGTAACAAACACTGTATGTTAACAATCGTTTCGCTAAAACTCATTATTATTACGCTACATTGTTCGACTCAGGAATATAAACGTTACGGAGTTCTATTCTACACAATTTTACAAGTTTTGTGAAACATGAATGATATTAAAATTGTCAAGAATGCAACAAATTTCTAATTTGAAACTCGTTTCGTGACGATGTATCATAAGAATTAGCACCTGGGTAATCGAGTTTTGCTCGGAGTTCTAGTATATAATATTTAAAAAATTTAAAAAAAAACACAAAAATCGTCATCGTCTGACCGGCATTCAAACTCAAGATACCAATTCGCCAACAACGCAGACTTTTATACACCCAAAAATATTGATATATTGTTTCACGATGAAAGAACAACCTTATATAACTTAAAATGCGCGGTTCCCTATGGATAAGACCTAGCCTAGCTGCATCGATTTTTCTACCCAAAACTCTGCCTACTAAATTACATGGAAATACTTGCAGCCGTTTCCGAGGTTCTGATTACAAATATTATTTTGCTCGTCATGTTCGTTTAAAGTATAAGAAAGATAACGTGAAGTTGAAGAAAGAATAAACATATAAATAACACAGTATAACGTTTTTATTTATTAAACGTATCCAGTGAATGCAATAAAATTATATCAAAATGATAATATACTTTTATTATATAGCTATTAAAGAACTGGTTCATAGAATGTTTAATACATTACTTAGACCTTCGAATTATGTCTCAAGGATGGAAACCTTCAGATTGAATTTTACAAAACATAAACTTAATAATATATTATGAAGTTATAAAAATTTATAATGCTATTATAATAATAATTTTATGAACAATCAAAGGTGATATCTACATTATTACAATAATAATTTAGCGTGCTATTTATAATGTGTGGCATCGTTTAAATAAATTAGATTTATGCGGTTCTACATAATACTATTGACTGCGACTTCGTTCACATGGAGTAGGTAACCTGTCTGTCTAAAATGTAAACATAATTTTAGATTATATTTCTATGTTTGTGCCCCGTGGTAACCTGTTAGTACGAGATATATGAGAGGTTACAAGAGTTTTATGTTGAAACTCTTGTAATATTAAGACCTCTTTTTAGGGTTCCGTAGTTTCTCGGAACCCTTATGGTTTCGTTGTGTCCGTCCGTCTTCGGCTTACCGTTCAAACGATTAGTGCTAGAAAGATGAAACTTTTCATGGATATGTGTATTTACTACGTCGAGAAAGTGCTAAAATAAAGTCACGAAATATATTTACTTTTGGGGTAGGTACCACCTACACCTAAAGTGGGGTATCATTAGATAAGATAGGTCTTTTAAAAACATTGATAAGTTGATATGACGACTTTTTGATTTCGGTATCCGTTCGCGAGATATTCAACTTTAAAGCGCATTTTTTCTGTTAAAATAGCCTCCTCCCTCTAAAAGCTAAACAGCTGGCTCGAATAATTCATGGCGGTAGTCCATGTGATGAACTTTAAAGGAAAACTATAACGGCTTTATCTATCTTTGTAAGTTATAGTTTTAGTTATAGTTATAGATGCCTAACTTGTAAAATGATTTTACTTGGAAAATTTCGTACAAAAATAACGAAATAATGAGTAAACGTGTAAAATATTGGTGTCATGGTACGGAACCCTCCATTCGCGAGTCCGACTGTCACTTAGGCGTTTTTTTATTTAAATGGTCAAAAAAATTAAATTGTTCGATTTTTTTACAACATTTTTTAGTTAAATATTCATTTCAAAGTCTATAGTGTTTAAGTTGTTAAATGATAATAATCTCTAATAAATTACAGTCATAAAATTTAAATAGTGTGATAGATTATCGTTTTGTGTAGCTAAAATTTAGAGGTCGCACGTTCCGTGCCGTCCAGTGACCATTTCAACTATAAACCTATCATTAAAAAAAAATATACCGGTTGTCTGTAAACTGACGATAGTTGAACGTGACAACGTCAACAACAACAACAACAACAACAATAATAATAATAATAATAATAATAATGAGGTAAAGGCAATGCGAGCTAACGCTGGTATTTGGTAACGGTACTTGGTAACGATAACGGGTAACAGGTAACGCATGAGTCATGATTTTTCGTGCGTGCAGCCGGCTCCATCGATTTATAAGACGTAACTCACGTCAAAAATATAAGAACATAATGAATATATTTCAGGCAACATGCAAGACCCTAAAATGTACCTAAATATTTTTCCGGTTACATCACAAATATTGTTCTATGTTATCAATATATAGTTATACTAGCTGTACCCAACATACGCTGTAATGACACAACACCTGCAGTTTCTACACCGACACCTACACCCTAAAATTACTTCTTCTACATCTACCTACACCAGTACACCTACAACCCACAGTGTAGGTGTAGGTCCTACACCTTACTACCTACACCTACACCTATTACATGATGCCTCAGTGGGTTGAAGATTATACGCTACGAATATCGCTATTAAAAAAGGGGGTTGCTGTTAGAGGTGAAAATTGAGAGTTATATGTATATTTATTATAAAATATTAAAAACGGGCGAGCCTTACAGTAGTCGTACATAATATTGTGCAACATCTTATGAAAATATAAAAAAAACACAATGCTTAGTAAGATTTTTTAATATAATATAAAAACGGAAACTTTTCCATTATGCAGTGACATAAATCAACGTCAAAATTAAAAAAGCTAAATACTAAAATATTATATTCGAGTCTGTCGGCCAACTCTACCACCACGCGCTCATTCGTCAAACCAAATAGCGCGCGCTTCCGCGACTTCCTGTTGCACACTTCCGTCCCATTTCACGAAATCACTCCCACAAATTGCAAGAAAGCGAGAGGAAAGATGTTACACATCAAACATGAAAAATAAAATTTGCCAAAGAAAATAGCCTACAACCTGTTCCCATATCTACGAGTACTTGCGCTGACTTTTAATACTAGCGTTGTCTTTTAATACTTAGCAAATACTTTACGGTTGTGTACAAGTGCTCGTTTAAAAAGCAAAGAGAAGCCGCCGTAACAATTTATTTATTTGTTTTAATATATTATCTGCCCGTATCTCCACGTGTGAAGGTCTATAAACAAAGTTTAGACTGAGAGATACTTTAGGCGTCCAAATAACAAGGTTTTGTCTTTTAAACGACAACCATTGTAACTGTATCTAGGTATCCAATCGGATATGTGTCTTTTTAGATCTCTTGGGTATCAAGGATGTAGATAATACATACGGACGTTAAGTTTGTCGAATATTTTCGTCGTGGAATAATTTTGTACTTTCATACCAGTTTTGCACGAAGCTTGACTTGTTATTATTTTCAATGTGTCATGATACCACTTAGGCTCTTGCGATACACATAGAGCTGTAGACCACAAAAGTCAAAGACCAAATTGCTTTGATAAAGAAAAGTAGTCCTTCATCTAAATCCTATTAATCCTAATAAATGAATATTGTTGCAGATGAAAATCCAAGAAACGTTATTATAATTAAAGATAAGATTTTGAAATGTTGAAATTTCACAATTATACAGGATGTATTTTTATCCGAATAAAATATTTAACCCAACGTTAGGCTACAATATTACATAAAAAATGATAGTATTCATAATTAAAAATGTTCACAACTTACAGAAAAATAACGTGATTAACATTTCCTGGCAAGTTGCACTACGCATGGACAGTGGAAACACTGCCGTACAACGCGCCGGCTTTAAAGGTCATACGTACGGCGCGCTGTATCGGCCGCGCGTTATGAATAGAATTTAGGTATTTTGTAGGATATTCTGGTCAAAATTTAAGGCCACATGTTATGTAAGTATAATAATGTTTTTGGAACAAGAATCGAATTCTGATTACGCTCCTTGAATATCTATTTTTGTAACGATAAAGAGTTGTCGGAAGACTCTTTGTTACTGGTAAATTAAATAATGTTATGTAAAGAAACTATACTGAACTATTGTTCCATGAACGTCTTGACTATGTGTGGCGCAGAAGACGCGAGTGTTGTCAGCACATCGTACTTAGAACTTTATCGGATGTGTTTTAATCCCTGACTGGAACAATCCGCAAACGTTCGGTACACATGAAATTTCTTACTCTATTTTACGTTAGTGCAGTTTTCAACTTACAAAGGACATTGGGAATTTTACTATGGAACAGTTTTCCACGTCGACCAAAGATAAAATTAAGTTAGATATAACCGTAATCACACCTAGATTACAACGGCATGGGTCGCATATCTGCAGGAGGTGAGGTAAATTCAGTGATATTTTAACTCATTTCAACGAATATTCATAAAAAGTAAGATTAAAATTTTATTGACTATCTGTACTTCTCAATGTATCCGAATTAAAATAACTACGAAAAATGCGTCTACAAACAAAAATACTAATACCTAGTATTTTTTTTTGTGGTCGCAACTTTGGGAACAAACGCCCAACGTCTTTTATGTAAATATTTTTATATATTATTGTTACGTATTATATCTTGTCTTAGTAATATTCCTCTGCACATAGGTACTCTTTTAGGTACGAAAGCTTTTTCTTCCAAATATTTGTTTTATGAACTAGGATTATTCTATTGAAGAGTTTATACGAACTTTTTGTTTATTGTGTATTATTTACAGTATGTTTTATTTTAATTATCTGCTAGTATTATAGAATACTAGTAAGCTAGTAAATTATTCTTAAATGCATCAAGTGCATTTGAGGCGTTCTACGAGTAAATAACCCGTACCATTACATTTGAGTTATGCGCGCGAGTACAGAACTAACAAGCCCCCAGGACGCAGCATCCTTCCCTTGTTCTGTCTGACTTGCCCGCTTCACTCCACAGTTCACGCTGTATCTTTTGGAATGTCAATGAATTCTCAGGCTTACAAGTGTATGACACGGTGTCCGGTGTAATATGAAGTGTAATAAATATTTTTTTATAGTAACTACGCAGTGTTTTTTTTTATCCAAACGTAATATTCACGTCACGTTCGTAATGACAGTAAGCATAAATATTTTAATTTTGTAATTTTCAGAAAGATAACATGATTACCATTTCATCACAACTCTCATTAAGTAAGGACCTCGTACGATACGCCGCGACGGCTGTGAAGGTGCCGTACTCGCCGCGCGGCTATGAATCGACATTAATTATTTTATGGGATAATCGATAATCTGGTCAAAATTTGAGGTCACATGTTATGTATATTTTTGGAACGAGAATCGAATACTGATCATGCTCCTTGAATATCCATTTTGACGTGATAACGTCTTATAAATCGATGGAGCCGACTGCACGCACGAAAAAACATGACTCATGCGTTACCTGTTACCCGTTATCGTTACCAAGTACCGTTACCAAGTAGCAGCGTTAGCTCGCATTGCCTTTACCTCATTGTTATCATTATCATTGTTGTTGTTGTTGTTGTTGACGTTGTCACGTTCAACTATCGTCAGCAAACCGACTTTACAGACAACCGGTATGTTTTTTGTTTAAAATACACCGTATAAGTATTATAATATGTATTTTCTATTGCGAGATTCTTCATTTTTATGTTCCAAAAGACTAGGTCCCAAAAACGAGCATATTCTTAAGCCGATGGTTCCCAGCTTGAAAAGTTACTAGCAATTCCAGACACATTTCTGATATTGGTGGGAACTCTATTCGGAAGAAGAAGTTTTCCAGCAATGTCCCAATGAATTTCCATTGGTTTATTATTATTTTTTGATATTCTGAATATTTTCCGACTTTCGTGTCACCAATTATTATTATTATTATTCGGCAATTTACATCAGTCTGTACGTGCTGATATGGCTGTTTAGCTCGTAAAATTTTATGTTCCTGTGTCCATAGGAATATTAAATCCAATGTTCCTACACCAATGTTTTATTCAAACTAAAGCGGTAAGAAACAATACGAATCGCGAATGCCAGGGTTGCCAAATTATAAAAATAGTAACTGGTCTAGTACTTGCTTGGTTTAATTTTAGGTTATCTTTAATGCTTTTAATAAAATAGCTCCCCACACCGATTTTGGTGACGGTGGCCGGTTTCATTGAAACTACGCAGGAGCTATTTTATAATGCCCAAGTGTGGGCGCAGTACACAAAAGCACTCTCTCTTCCTTTACTCTCGAAGCCCAGTGGGACGGACAGACCGACACGACTGGCGAGAGATCAGGCGCAGGTCCGACTTTTTACATGCCCATCCGACGCATGGATTATCTTTCTTGTCAGACAATCAGGTGATCAGCCTGCATTGTCCTAACAAAATAACAAATATCCAATGCGGGAATCGAACCCACGACCTCCGAGCTGAGAGCCAAGCTCTAACCCCTGGACCGCGGAGGCAGTTTAATACTATTGTATTAAAGGTATAATATGAAGTTTATTTCTTTTTGTTGTAAAGTATATATTTTTTGATGATATTTTATTGTACCTAATTATACCTGGAGGTGTTTTTTACGCGATATTTCGGGAATCGTCGTTTTTCATACATCGTCAGTCATTTCCATAGAAAAACGATAATTACCGAGGGACATTAGTTACTTAATTATTGCTGGACATACGTTAAGTTAAAGTCAGTTAATTAGGAATTACAAACATATCATAGCACCATTTCAAGTATTTGTACAACGTACATATTACCTGACACCATTGAAAAAAAAAAACTTGAAAAAAAAAACGACTTAGTTATTATTTTAATTAAATATACATTTACTTAGATTTAGTACTATATAAATACTTACTTTAAGGCAGCCCTAAATAAAGGTAATTTGCTATTGTTTCTTACAAGTGATTGAGTTAATAGACGAAAATCACGATTACATTGTATTAAGATACCTTACTCGAGGTTATTTATTATATACAGCAAAATGTACTGTGAGTAATATTAATAATTATTTAAACTAGGTGTTTATATTATGTCACTATTAAAATTATCTAAATCGTTAAAACTTATATGATAGCTATAAATTAGAGATACGACAGAAGACCAAATGTACCAAAGGCCAATATGTCGATTCTGCTAATTAAACCTTACATTAATACAGTTTCGATGCAGTCTCGATATGTTAAAACATATGCCATTATATCAAAAACGTCAAACCAACATTAATTTATAATTCATTGAAAGTAAATTGAAAGTCTAAGGGTCAGTTCACACCGCAACGAGGCGCGACGCGACGCTACGATTCTTGAAGAAACCGGTGACTGTTCGCTGCGCAGCGCAAAGCCGCAAAGCGCATTCGACAGCAGCGCGCCGCGAGTTGCCGCGCGTGCAGCCGAACTTGTATCTATGAAGCGACAATAAAAATCCTCCACTTTGGTTTCGTTATGACGTTTCTTTGACATAGGATACGGCGGGCGGCGACCTCAAGCTGCGTCGCGCGGCGTCGAGCTATGTCGCGCCGCTCGTCACGCGGGTGACGGCGCGTATATACCGCTACGTTGCCATGCACCACTCTACGCCGAGAGGTCCAGCGCTACGTGATGCAATGTGTTCTGAATTGTCACAGTGAAATATGTATCTTTTCGTGTAGTGAATAAAGTTTAATTTTGAATGGATATTCTAAAAATGCATCCCCGCACAGCGCCGCGTTCCGGTCTGAGCGGGGTTCAGATGTTTCTGTTAAGTAAGTATTGTAGATTTAATATGCTAATAATAATATCTATGGATGCTTCACACGGCAACGTCAATCTGGCCCATGCTAAGTACTCGAAGAACTTGTGTAACTGGTACCAGGCAACGTGATGTAGGTATATGTGATACTTTTGTGGCGGACCAATTAGAGCCACAACAACATCTGAAATGCATACAAGTTGGCTTCGGCCTGACCGAGCATACCACCTCGCTCGGTCCGAGATCTCCCTTTGGGGGTTTTCCACCATATTCCCACGCTCTTATATTATATACATATTTAATAAATATTATATCCATGACCCAGGAAGTGGAACACAGAAAAACTTTTTGTTCCTTCGGTGGGATTCGAACCCGCGATCTCAGCTTGATCACCAACACGCTCAACCATAGCCACAGAGGTCGTCAAACTGAATTACAATTTATGTATAACAATATGTCTCCATTTAGTACGACTTTAGAATTCTCATAATTTGATGTTGAAATATTTTGATTAATATGAGTAGCGCCCTGACGATCTGATAGTATTCTTCTGTTTGATATATTGTGTCAGCGCATTGCGTACAGCATTCCTAATTCGTGACGCTACTACAGAGACAGTGGTTCAAAACTTTTCTCTTTCTAATGGTAATA
This sequence comes from Phengaris arion, assembly GCA_963565745.1. Taxonomy (NCBI): domain Eukaryota; kingdom Metazoa; phylum Arthropoda; class Insecta; order Lepidoptera; family Lycaenidae; genus Phengaris; species Phengaris arion. The sequence continues at coordinate 25,215,931 of OY751431.1, forward strand.
TGGACGCCTTATTTTTCTATTAGGCTTGTCTAAATAAATCACTTGTTATTTAAAATTATTTCTTACTTTGTCATCGCTGTTGTAGGATCAGGTGTTATTATAAATAAATTATATTATTAGTCAGCAGTTAAAAATTTTAGAAAGTAAAGTTTGGACCAGATGAGGAAAAAATTTCTAAATTAGAATGGAATCAAAATTAATTACAAGTTTTAAGAACTAGTTCTAATAAATATTTATTTATGTGTGCATTAAAACAGTAGTCGAACATTACACCATCCGTTTGTCATTTTCTCTTTTTTATTAACAGACTTCGAAAATAGGAGGTGGTAATGCATTCGGCTGTATATTTTTTTGTATGTTCTACGATAATTCTGCCGTCTGTGGACCGATTTTCAAAATTCTTTTTTGATGTAATCCCAAGTTAGTCCCGTTTTCACCAAAGTGGTGACCTGATGATGGGATCCATGAGGAATCAAGGGAACTCTTCGAAATGTATATGGACACATATGGTGATTTCGACTTTTTCTAAAGTAGTCCAAGCATATGCTACCAAAAAGTACGATTTTACACCAAGGTTTACCCTGGATCCAAAAGTACTGAACAGAACTCCTGAGTCCTTATAGATACATTTTTGGGGATTCCGGCGTTGTTTAACGAACTACAAGCATATACCATCATACAAATTATAGTAATTTACATCTTTCTTAAAATGTGTTAATAATAATATAACTAAAATAAAAAAATATATAATTTTTAAACAAAAAATTAAAACCGACTTCCAAAGTAAAAATTCACAAAAAAGTATGAAATAAAACTTATTTTATAAATAATTCCGCTTTTAAATTCGTCTAAAATTTTAACTATTTCTCTACATTTTTACAGTGACGTGAATTTGAACGTCGTGTCAACGGATCGTCCCGCGACAGTCACGACGTCACGTAAGCGACGCACGACGACATACGACACACACACAAACTATGAGGACGATCAAACTATTGAATGTTTATTTCCCTTCTACATCGGCGTAGTGTGCGCGTAACTTCGCCACGTCACGGTATCTTATACTACATTAGTTTCTTTTAATATGAAGTAATATAAGACCGAGTAAGTTTATGTCCAACATGACTTAGCTAGGACATTTGTCGATTAGATGCTGAAACCTGTTTGGCTGTTACGTGTTTATTGACCAATCGGACTGGTCCAGATAGCTCCGGAGGCTTCTCGTCAGCTGAAGTTGTTCCACCATGACGGTATTAATCGATTGATCTTCAGGCACGTTGCCACTATGCCTAGTTACTGGTATACTAAGGTTTACATTATTATTACTAGTTTCATGTATTAAGTATTTATTTAAGTTAATATGAAGGTACCCAGCCGGTACAAATAGTTATTAGTATCCTTTTGAAAGGAATAGCCTTTTGCTTGTATTTTTTTAAATTAATGATTAATTTTGTATATTTATAACGTGTAGTATTGCATTTATCTTAATTGATCAATTAATAATGAAGCTGTTTTAGTTTATGATCTAAAAATAATAAGTTAGATACTTTTTGAGTCCACGTATTGATTAGCTGTTTTATATTAAAGTTCTTCATCTACTACCATCATTATACAGAAAGAAATGCTAATGTAGAGCCTTAGTATAGAATTTAAAATAAAATCGGCTAAGTGCGAGTCGGACTCGCTAAAAAAGGGTTCCATATCATTATATACGATAATGAAATTCAACTTAATATTCGTGGAAAATTTCAAGCGTAAACCTGTTGCCGTTACTAATATCGATTATTCTGTTTTTAGTTTAGTTTGTTGTTATAGCGGCAACAGAAATCTGCGTAAATTTCAGGTGTCTAGCTATTACGCTTCATGAGGTATAGCCTGGTGACAGACAAATAGACAGATAGAAAGATGGTCAGTGGAGATTAGTAATGGGGTCTCGTTTTTACCCTTACAATTCAAAGCACCAGAGCCTTTACAAAACCCAAAAAAAGAGAACGTAACCATTCGAAACATCTTATACTAAACAACGACTTTCCTTACAGGTAAGAACGAGCCCATTTTGTACGGTATAAGGTAATTATTTTTTTCTAGTTTCCGAAAACAAAACCCTGACGCAATATTGTATGCATCAAATTTAAATTGAAAAATTCTATTCGGTTCTTTCGCCCTTGTAAGAACATTTGTTTTCTCTATTTAACGTATAGATTTTGATACATTAGAGCGAGATGGATGTGGAATCGTTCGTCCGTCGACTAGGCCGTAACTCGTAAGGCCGTGTTGAAATACTTACACGAGATTTGGATTAAAACCCGTGCGTTAGGATAACCTACTGTCAGCAAAAAAAAACAAATTATTGCCAGTCAATATTCAATTCTTGTTACAGTAACTGAACTTTAAAATTATTTCGTTTCAAGTTTTTGCTCTAGTAAACGTAACTAACCATACGTAACACGTTTGAGGTTGAGTTTCATGAATCATGATACAATAGAATACGTAACACAAATATTTTTCTATTTCGAATCTGTCGCTTGGTAATTGTCACATACAACATAATGGAAATTTCACTAAAAGTAAAAAAAAGTGTGTGTCAGCTCCGACGCACGACTGGAGTTTACTCTAAAAAGTAAAACACGTCCCTCAGAAGGAACAAAAACTTTAGCGATCGATTTGAGTTCAAAAATTCGCGCCATGTGAAAAAAAGTGACAGGTGCGCAGAATAGGTTGCGCGCGAAAACGTAACGAGGTCATTCGTTCAGTAGGTTTTACACCTTATATTTTTTTCATACCGGGGGCCTTATATGAAAATCGATTCTTAAGGAGTAAACTCCAAAAAAAAACATCTAAAACGCATGATAAAACTGAAAGATTTATTTATAACATTTACTTATCATAAATTGATTATGTATCTATTTCTATACGCCTCTATGCACATAACATTAATACAATGTAAATTCTCTTGCTGGCCGTACGTCCGTCTCGGCTAGTGTCCAAAGTTGAGACTGTCACAATGTATTGTATTTAACATCGCGTTATCGCCACACCATCGGATAATATTATGCGCTGATAAACTTAATTATGGATGACGGCTAGCACATTCTTATCATTAACATAAAAACTTTAATTAAAAGTACTCGGACTACACGAGGACATATAATTATAAAAAAATATACATGAAGTTTATTTTCGCTTATCTATATTTTATTAGGATTTTTTATATTATGAGTAATTTGATAGACGTCTGTTCCTGTTGTAGACATAACGCTGAATCGAATATATAAATTGTCGATTCTATTTTAGAATAGACTTAAGTGGCATGAATTTTAGGCGGTCTTTAATTGCATTTATAAGTATATTTGTGTATTGTTATATTGCTAAAGGGTGTGTGTATTGTATTAGTAGTATTAGTACGTAGAGCCTATTCAAATATTTATTATTTAAATATTCTTTCTCTTTATTTAATAATTTAAAATTGTGTTCTAAAATGCACGTATATAAACTTACCTATGACGTGAAACGGACCTTTATCGATCTGTCAGACGAAATCCGACCCTGCCGAAACCGAACACCGCCTCCAAGGTGTTTATGTCTCAAATAATCTAGATAATATGATTATAAATATGACCTTAAATCCAGGACGTTTCCACACAAAAGACCTTCGAACCGTACCCAAACACTCGCGAACCTTTTCAGTGGTTCTTATTTTTCAAAGACACCCTTATTCTCTGAGCCGCCCGCTTCCTTTTCGTGTTTTTGTCGAGTTCACACTCCGTAGAACAAAAGCGAGAAAAACAAAGCAACGCCGACAGCGACACCTGACGAAGTGAGAACGAAACATGATACCCAATTTCGACACCGTGCTCGATAATCGAGTCTACCCATTCAATATTAAAACTCACTTTTCTATAGACGATTCGGCCCTTACAGTGAATTACGCGTGTGTCAATTTCAATCCTTATTATTCAGATATAAGGCTTAAATTGCATCGACAGTAGGAAATAAATAAGATTAAGGGCATACGTGACACCGTCTACCTTTCGCCGAGGAGTTTTGTATTGGAATAATTTTATAGTTATTACATATTATTAGAATGGGATCACTTTGTTGCATTCGCTGTTTAGTGCGAAACATAAAATCTACGAACCAATAAATATAGTAAAGGCAGCTCATAACCAGCTACGTTTGCTACAATATTAGTATGCACAATTCCTAAAACAAAACAAGAAAGATAAAATTACAACAAACTACAACAAAATAAGAAAGATAAAAGTAAAAATATTTCATTTCACTGTGTTCTATATATATCATTGTGTTATATATACTGTTTCATTATAGTGGTTAGTGCTTCGGCACTCAAGCTGTAGGTCGCGGATTCGAATCCCGCCGAGGGAACAAAAGTCTTCATTGGTCATGTATATATTTATTATTATTATTATATGGTATAAAGGTATTAAATATACTTCCCTTTGTTAAATATGTTTATAGAACAATATACATACTTCGCAGTATCTGGTACCTGTAACACAAGGTCTACGGATACTTAGCAAGGGTCAATCTGGCGATTGACGTGGTGTGAAAGCGTCATGGTTGATAGATATTATTATTATGTAACATAAACATAATAATATTTAAATCTTAAAATCATTAGAATTTCAACTGGCAAAAAGCTATGTTTTTTTATCTTAGTGGATACGAGTACCTATCAATTCACAATACTTCGGTATATTAATTTGTAGCTAATTTCCTTAACCAAATTATTATCGATACCAATAAAAACATTCATACATTTTTATGCAAATAAAATACCTAAGAGATTAATATTTGTCTCGACATATTTAATTTTTTTTAAAAGAATTGGTATTCACTCAGTTCTCGAAACTCACACGAAAAAGTTGTCAGACATGACGCACCGATTTAATTTAATAGAGCCACCATTATTTTAATAGAGCATTTAGGAAACATTGTATAAATAACGAATCTAAAACCAGATATTATATGTCACTTTGCATTCCCCAGTCATGTAGAGCTATGGTCGGGTTCGAGTATCTTGTAACGTCGAGAACGAACTTATCGGTCAAACTCGGGAGGAGCGAAGCGAAACTCCATTATTTTGCTCTATTTAAACGCGCTTAAGCCTCAGAACAGATAGAACGTTGGTAGTCTATGCTAATATTATAGACGAAAAAATTTGTTTGTTTGCATTGAATAGGCTTCAAAACTATGACGACTAACGAGGAAGAAAAATATGTAGGGTTTTTGCAAAATTAACCTTTGCGCGTACTTAGGCTCGGGCAACATCTAGTTCATAATATTTATAGGAAAACTATGCTTCTTGGGTTTTATTATTTTTTCTTATTAACCTTTACTATATTTTGACGACGAGCCTGAGTATCGACGGTCACAAATTACAATCAGGCAATGAAATCAATAATGTAGAAGGCAATACTTTGTATCCAGTTTGATTGACGTCCTTTACCTATCTGACTCATGTAAGTACATCAAAGAAAATAAATAATTATTTTTAAACAAAAAGTTAGAACCGATTTCCAAAGTTCTATAAATATTGTAGAATACTGTTTGGGCTTAAAATTTTCAAGTTAGTTAAAATTTTAGCCGAATTAAAAAGGGGAATTATTTAGAAAATTAGTTTCATTTCATACTATTTTGTGCATAGTTACTTTGGAAGTCGGTTTTAATTTATTGTTTAAAAATAATAGTTTTTCTCTTTTTAGTTAAATTTATTATCTACTTATATTATTATGAATACATTTTAAGAAAGTTATAAATACAAAAAAGCCTCCGCTATTCTCACTCTCTCGGCAAAATAAACTTAACCTTTATTCATGCCAGTTTTCTGAGAGGCCGTGGTATGTCCCCAAATAAGCATTACCGATTTACGGACTTACTAAACAATCACCAGTGATGATAATGATTAGATACTATATTATTAAATAATAATTATTATCTATAATTATTGTTGTAGTCGGCGGCAAATATGTAGCAGTAAGCATTAATAGTGATGATGATGATCACGAATATAATTTTAGCAATAGCAAAATTTTATTATAAATTTTATTTAATATAAAATACATTTATATCGGTCGATCTCTGATGAAATCGGTCCACAGACGGCGGAGTTATCGTTTAACATACAAAAAGATATATATATCCAGCCGAACGTAATTATAACCGCCCCCTTTTTTGGAAATCGGTTAAAAATGTAGATACCTACTTATAATTTCTGTTCCTACCCTTAAACGTGACTGAACAACTGGTTGAACAACATACCTACTCATTCTTATCATAAAGATTATTTTCGCATAATTTTGTTATGCCGTATAATTAAAACTATCTACAAGTGGTTCATTAATAGCTATTGCTTGATGGTAATTTTATACGCATTTTATGTGTCTTCTGTTCTTGTGAACTAATTATTTTAATATACATTCTTAAACTACAGATTGTAAAATCGTTAACTATCCCTTATAATAATAATAATCACTATACTTATTATAAGTTGTTTTTAACCCTTATACCATACACATATGTCTTATTTGAAAAAAAAAATACACTCCAACACGTGGAATTTATCAGGCTTCAAGAATCTGTGATAACCAACATAATTTAAGTATAATATTATTTTATATATTTTCTTTTATATATATAATATTTTTGCATATATTTTCTTCAGACCGCACATTTCTTAGAACCGTGTCGTATAATAGCGAAACAGAACTTGCGATAATTCGCTATATCCGTCTTGTACATATAATTACCTCGTTTATAGCATCATTAAATATAATAAGGCAAAAAGTTACATTCTTTAAAATATATTTGAGCATAATATTTAGAATTACATTTTTGCTACATCAAGTAAAAACCATAAAATAAAATGACTGTTTACCACGAAATTAAAAACGATTACTGAAATCAAACACGAAAAAGGTAGAATTGTCTTTAGAATTTGTTCAGTCTAGGTGGATATTATCCTACACAAAAACATAAATATATATATTTTTAATTTAAATATTTTTCTCATAGTTCTAGAAGTTGCTTAGATTTGAAGTATGTGAAATCAGTTAAAAAATAATATTCCTAACGAAACAGAAATTTAAAATGAATCAGATAATAACGACTGGGCGGACATTTGTCAGTGGGTCTTTTTAAAATGGCGTCAATTAAATCTCTTACAATTAAGTCCGGGGAATGTCGCGATGCGATTGTATCGGGTGACCCGGGGCTATCGTCCGGGTTGGGATCCCGGGCTACCGTTCGAATGTTCGTGATTTATCGGCCCCCGACTCCCGGGTTAATTGAAGGCAGCTTTGTTTTGACTTGTTACCCGCTGAACGTGAACACACGTCATTAGCGTCACATGTGTACCGTGTAAGATAAATTAGTCCCGACCGTTACGTGTTTACGACGATTGGGTGATGTAAGGGAATACTAGTGACTTGTGACATGCTTGCTAGTTTAGGTTTTCGTTTAAATATGTTTTTTTTTTAATATTACATATTATGAGGATATAATAGTACCTGTGGGTATTGCGGGAGCAGTCACAGCGGATGCGCGTGGCGTTCTATAGTCGATCGAACCGTCGTGTTTTGTTTACGCGTGATCATTTACCTACGCGATACTAAAATATTAAAATAACGAGAACAGGGTATCTCCTGGCAACAGGAGGCCCTTTATTTTAAAATGTTTCTCTCCCAAACGTGTTAAAATCCCCCAATGTCTCAATTACCTACTCAGTCTCAAAAGTCTCAAGTTCCAAATGTCTCAAGTTATGCGAATGTGACATCCACAACATGTTTCCCCAAAAAAGATCAAGCCATCATTTTGGGCTCAATCGAAGGAGTAACTCTCAGGGAGTACCTTATTGCGCTGTCATCTATTACTCCAGCTTCAACTATACGATTTATATCCCGCATATCGAATGCTCGAATTTGTATATATTTAGATAGCAAGAAAACAGCTGATTGCCTTATTGAAGAAAAGAAAAACGTAATTGTAAATAAGAATTTACTTGAAATTAAATCATTAATGACTAGAAATAAAAGAATAGTTCTTTCAAATGTTTGCCAAGTTATACCAAATAAGGTTCTTGAACAAAAATTTGAAGATATGAAAATTAAAATAATGTCTCCTATATCCTTTATAAAAATTGGTGTGAGTGATCCAGGTTTTTCTCACATTTTAAGCTTTAGAAGGCAGTTATATGTTAGCCCTGATAATGAATCACGCCTCCCAGAATCAGTTAAACTATCCTATGAAGGGACAAATTATTGGATATACATTTCAAATGATGCCTTTAAATGTTTTTCCTGCAACACAATGGAGCATTTAGCGAAAAATTGTCCACAGAATAAAATAGTATCTCAAGCTATTTCCGATATCAACGAATCCAGCTAAGCACACCGCAGACTTTTCAAGAACCACCTTCTCAACAGATTCCATTGAATTCGAAAGGAAAGAAACGTATTATTTCCACAATAACTAGTGAATTATCAATATCAGATAAACAATTAAAACAATATCTAAAAGGGCTTGAGTCTGATATCATAGAATCGGAAACAGATGGAACAGAAAGCAATGTTTCAATGGAAGACACCGTCGTTAAAGCAAAAACAAAAAAGAAATTGAAGAAAGATGATATGAAAACTGAAGAAGAATTTTGGAAATATATTGAACAGATTATGGCAGAAATAAACAGTGACAATTCATTCCCTATTAATTTAGATCAATTTATTAGTTTATTGGATAATGTAAAAGGAAAACAAAATGTGAAAGAATTAACATATACTTATACAGATAATATTAACGGTTTAATTATAATGTGTAATAAAATACATAGTAAGTTAAATAAGAGTTTAAAAAACAGATGTTCACGTTTGTCAAAAAAATTAAATGAAATATTAATTACTGACGCGATCGTACCTACGTACAAAGATAATTAATAATATCTTAGTTCTTTATACTTAATTAATTAATATATATTTATAAAGATATAGATACAATACATATTATTTATCAATTAATTTCATGGATGTGTTACAAGTCCACTGAAAAAATACCCATTTACATTCCAATGTAAATAGGTATTTTAAAAGATTAGAAAACATAAAATTTTGTTTGTAAGTCATGTTTACAGCAAACAAATTTTACTTCTAATTATTTTGCTTCAATTAAGGGGTGTATGTACACTTTTTTTTTAAAACCGTTTACAATGTAATAGGGCTAGTGGAGGCGTAGCAATCTTTATCAAACCATACACTTTTCCAGAACTAATAAATATAAACACTCATTTAGAAACAATAATAATTAAAATCAAATATCCTTTTACTATTACTATATGCAATATACCTATACCTTCTACTTATATTTATATACCTTCCAAATAGCAGCGCACTTAATATTAGTGATTTAAATAATTTGATATGTCAACTGCCATCAACTTTTATAATTATAGGTGATTTTAATAGCCACCATTTTTACTGGGGATCTGATAAATGCGACACCAGAGGTAAATCAATTGCTAAATGGCTCGCTGATCATAGTGATATATTATTATTAAATAACGGACAACCTACACATTTTAATAGCAATACTGGTAGCACGAGCAATATAGATTTAACTTTGGCTTCTCAAAATATATCATCATATTTTAAATGGAACGCCTTAGATGATTTGTATGACAGTGATCATTTCCCAATTTTTATTAGAACGTTAATTAGCCAAAATTTACAAAATAATAATATATGCTTACCAAGAAAATGGCATTACGATAAAGCTGATTGGTTAATGTTTTCTGAATTAGTTAATCAAATAATTCTCGAATTATCATCTTCATTTTCTATACCCGATTATCCTATAAATTATATTGTTGAAAAATTTACTGTAATAATTTTACAAGCAGCAAATTTATCCATACCAAAAACTACGGGTTGTATTAGGAAAAATAATCTACCATGGTGGAATGATGACTGTAAAATTGCATTTAGAGTAACAAAAAAAGCCTTTAAACTTTTTAAAATACATGAGAGAAATGATCCCAACTCGATGTATAAAATTGAATATAAAAAAAAGAGAGCTTATTATAGAAGACTTCTAAAAGAAATAGGAAAAGATATTGGGAGAATTGGGTATCCACTATTAACAACCAAACTCATATTGGAGATGTTTGGAAAAAAATACATCATCTTAATCACCGTAACATTAGACTTGACAAAATTGTACTTGAGAAACCTGATGGTTCATTTGCATCTGACCCAAAGGAAACATCGTATATATTAGCAAAGACTTTCGCTAATAACTTTAGCTCTAGTAACTATGAAGATAATTTTATTCACTACAAAAATACTGAGGAAACTAAACAAAATTTTGAAATATTTGACAATTCCAACCCAATAAATAGTAAAATATTAATGAACGAAATGACAATGGTTCTATCTCAAATAGGGAATTCAAGTCCAGGGCCAGACAATATATCAAATGTTTGTATCAAATTGGCAAATGTTTTATTATAATAAAACATTTGCCAATAAATGCCCTTAAATTTTTACTTCATTTGTATAATTTTATTTGGCAAAAGCAGGTTTTCCCAGATATCTGGAGAGAAGCCTGGAAAAATTCCAAATTTACAAACTAGTTATAGACCGATACCTATCATATAATATGTGTAAAATATGAGAAAAAATAATAAATAAAAGTATTAGATGATACATTGAAAAAATAACTATTTATCTCCTTTTCAATATGGATTTCGTCAATTTCGATCAACTACGGATCATTTAATGAATATTGAGAGTGAACTTGACAGTTTTGCTAATGATTATTTCATAGCAATAGTAGCTCTTGATATCGAGAAAGCATAGATCTGGAAGATCTGGAAGCATAAAATTTTAATATTGCTGCAAAATATTAATATTAAAGGAAATGCCTTGGCATTTGTCAAAAATTTTCTGACGGCAAGATCAATAAAAGTAAAAATCAATGATACATTATCTAATTCTGATTCTATAGAGAACGGTCTTCCACAAGGCTCAGTGCTTAGTGTAATATTATATTATTAGTTATTAATGATGTTTTTTTCTTGTATTAACATGCCAGTAAAAGGATTCTTATTTGCTGATGACTTAACAATAACATGTACTGGTAGAACATTGAAACCCATATTTACATTAATCCAAAAAACATTAGATAGTCTACAACAATGGGCTGATAAATCTGGCTTTAAATTTTCAAAAACTAAATCTGAATTCATAGTTTTAATTAAAAAGAGAAATAAAGCAAGAAATTAAATTACAATTAACTTTAAATAATACGAAAATCAAAGAAGTCAATAACTTAAAAATACTAGGTTTAACATTTGATAGAAAAATGACATGGGTTTCTCATATTAATAAACTAAAATCTGAATGCTATAAGAGACTGGACATAATTAAGGTTTTATCATCAATTTATTGGGGGTCTGACCGAAAATGTCTAATTAATATATATCATGCTTTAATTCGACAAAAACTAGATTACGGCTCTATTATATATAATTCTGCAAAAAGGAGAACCTTGAATTCTCTAGAAAGTATTCATAACACTGCACTTCGCCTTAGTATAGGTGCGTTTAAGACAAGTCCTATAAAAAGTATTTTAGCTGAAGCGGGACAAATGCCATTAGAAATTAGACGGAAGCAGCTGGTAATCGTATACATAGTTAACATACTATCTCAACCTCAAAATCCTAGTTATAACTATTTTACTAAAATAACATCCTTAGACGCAGAGTATGATTTCAGACCAAGTCTTCCCCAACCTTTACGAATAAGAGCTGCTAAATATCTCGAGGAAGTTAATCTTAGAATCCCATCTACCTTATATAAGAAATTATTGTCATGTGGTCCTTGGGAAAGCCATGAATTTCCTATAAATTTGGAACTAGTTAATAACTTAAAAGATGACACCCCTCGAGATGTTTACATAAACTTATATAATGAAATAAATAGTAGATATAAAAATTATAAGCTTTTATTTACTGATGGGTCAGTTATGAATGAGAGATCAGGTTTTTCAGTTGTCCCAAGTAATAGTAGTTATCGATACAGACTTGGCGACTACCACTCTATTTTTACTTGTGAATCATTAGCTATACTTAAATCCTTAGAAATTATATGTAATGAACCTAATTCGATAATTTATTTAATTTATACGGACTCAAAATCATGTCTTGAGTCACAGCCTTGCAAAATAGAAATAATACAAATCCCTTAATTATTGAAATCAAACAAAAAATGTTAAACCTTCTAAATAATAATTATAACTTTCAAATCGTATGGATCCCAAGTCATCAAGGGATATGCGGAAATAAAAAAGCACATCTAGAAGCTAGGAAAGCAACTTATGAAAATGATAATTGCACAACAATAAAATCACCTCCTTCAGAAATTCAAAAATATTGCAAACTAAAAATTTAAAGTTTTTGGGATCAATATTGGAAAACAGGTAATGCAAGTAAATTAATTCATGTAAGAAATTCTATTTTCGATAAATCCCCTATTTCATTCAGCAACAGAAAAGATCAAGTTATAATAACGAGACTACGCATTGGACACACTAACTTATCACACATTCATTTGATAACTAAAACTCCAAAAAATAAATGCAAGTGTGGGCAGGATATGAGTGTATCTCATCTTTTAAGAGAATGCACAACATATATTAATGAAAAACAATTATGTAACTTACCCAATTGTCTTAAAGATTGCTTAAATGAAAATGGTTGCAACCAAACTTTAAAATTCCTAAAAATGATTAATGTTTATAAATTAGTTTAACATTAGCTCGTATATACCGTTTGTTGCAAATTATGGTCGTTAATGACCTTAGTTGTTAAAAAGCCTTAAATAAATAAATAAAAAAAATAAAAATAAAAATAGTAGGTACCTGTACTCTAGTCTCTTAAAATATTATGAATAGGAAATATGTTTGTTTGTTTGCATTACATTTTTAGATTGAATTTGGCTCAGATATAGGGTAGGCCAGGGGAAAGGACAAAGGCCACTTTCTATCGCTGCGTAATGTGCGGTTTCTGCAGGATGTCCTTTAGTGCGTATGAAGTCGCGAGCAACATCTAGTATTTTACACAGAAGTTACAAAAAACTCCCAAGAGATACCGTTACACAGTCTCCGTTAACCCGGTATTCACTTTTGGACCTTATCGCCACAGTAATAAGATCGAAATGTATTAGGTCCTTACATATGAAATTGGCGTTTTGTCGTACTGGCCATTTTGATCTCAAATATATCTTCTTTGGTTCGGAATTACAATTTTTAATTTATACCGCTATTTACTCATGTATTTGTGTTACGAAAATCGTAATTCATTTGTTTTTTCCTCTTTTGGTTTTTTCTTTGCGTCACTGTTTACGAAATGTAAAACTTGAAATATCGTATTATTTTCGAGTACGAGTTCCACCGTGGTACCAGTGCTGCAGAAACGGCTCGAAGGATTAATGATGTGTATGGCGGCGGTGTCGCAAATGAAAACACAGTGATTTTTTGGTTCCAATGTTTTCGTTCTGAAAATTTCGACCTGCAGAACAAGCCCCGTAGTCGGCCGGAGACCAAAGTTGATAATGAAGAATTGAAGGCTATTGTGGAAGCTGATCCATCGCAAACCACGTTCGAGTTATCTGCAGGCTGCGGTGTTAGTGATAAAACTGTTTTAATCCACTTGAAGCAAATTGGGAAAGTGAAGAAGCTTGAAAGCTTGAAACCTCATGAATTGAATGCAGCAAACCGACAAACGCGCGTCGACTGCTGCGTTACATTACTCAACCGGCACACCAATGAAGGGATTTTAAATCGAATCATTACCTGTAATGAAAAGTGGATCCTGTTCGATAATCGGAAACGCTCATCGCAATGGCTGAACCCTGGCGAAAATTGACACAAAAAAGTTACTTGTGAGCGTTTGGTGGAATACCACCGGTGGTGCCGGTGTCGTTCACTACAGCTTTCTTAAATTTGGCCAGACGATTACGACAGATGTCTATTGCCAGCAACTGCAAATCATGATGGAAAAGCTAGCTGCTAAACAACCGAGGTTGGTTATTCGCTCAAGGCCACTGCTGCTTCACGACATCGCTAGACCACACACTGTACAACAGACGGCTACTAAATTAGAGGAGCTTCAATTGAAATGTCTAAGACATCCACCGTATTCCCCGGACCTTGCTCCAACAGATTACCATTTTTTTCGAATTTTGGATAACTTCTTGTACGGGAAAAAAATCCACTCCGATGGGGAAGTCCAAAGCGCCTTCAAAGATTTTATTGATTCCTGTCCGAATGGTTTTTTCAGTAAAGGAATCAATGAACTACCTATGAGATGGCAAAAGTGCATAGCAATGGTATATACTTTGATTAAATAAATATATTATGTTTAAAAAAAATCCACTTTATGTTCCTCCTTTACAAAACGCCAATTTCATATGTAATGATCTAATACACCGAGTCTGTCGGAGAACAGTGTAAAAGTTTGCTAGCTTTTTCTGTAAATAGTTGTGTTTGCTTTATACTCGTAATATAAAAAATAGTAGTATCTATTAAAGTTGCAGCAGCTCTATAAATTGTTGCTTAACCTACGCAAAGCAATTTGTACCGTGTAACAATTTAAAACAGAAGAACTACGTCATTTATAATTTCTCCATTATTTATGTGGGTAAAACTTCAAGTTTCTTCAAAAAGATTAAAAATATTATATAAGAGTATTTGTATAATTCAGTTTGCTTATTTTAATTTTATTATGAATGTAACCCTCCTGTCTAATTATTATTGTTGAAAGTATAATATTATCTACTATGCTTAAATTTATGCGTGATTCTAACAATTTATGAATAAATAATTAACATGACATTAAAATGTGAAATTGTAGATTTTATTGTTCATAGTATATTTTAGGAGTTTTACTCTACATACAAAAAAAAAACATTTGTGAAATCTACGAATTGTAGAGACAAAACGTGACATCCTTTCTTTAAGAGATTCAAAATAAGTTTTCTTCATCATCAAAGCAATCAATGAAAATCGTTGACATCAACGATTTTCATCTTGTCTAGTAAACAAAATGATTTAAACGTTTTTACCCCGACTATCTAGAAGTGAAAAAAAATCTGAATTAAAATTGGTATCAAAAGTATCTAATTCGGGTGAACTTGTTATATACGTAAGATTGTACTTGGTTATGATGCTGGCGGGTATTGTCTAGTTAGGTCTGCTTCGTCTTGCTGACGAACGTAAAGATTCATTCGCGGTGGCCCACTGTTCCTCTAATTACTAATAAAACATAAGTCTAGATACAATTAAAAACCTGATCTGTATTCTCAAGGCGAATAAATTATTAATGTATACGGTCGTATACTCTGAGAAAAGGTAATAAATAGGCTTGGGGCAGACGAAAGTCGACGTACAGCACACGAATACGACTTATGCGTCATCTCAAAGAGGCATATCTAAAATCGCCGTCGAATAATTTTAAATTTAATGTTATTCGTAGTAAGGTCCATTTTGTATATAGCGATATCGTATGTTAGTTTCGTAGTGTGTGACAGTCGCAAAGACAAAGCCGTTTCGTTTTTAGGGGGCAAGTGAAGGCGACAGTTGGTCACCGGTTTTTGGATTTAATTCGCAAAATCCCGGCCGTTTCGATACCACAATGAGATCGTCGGTTGACATTGAGTGATGGGTGGACTTGACAGATAAGATTTAGCTCGATTTGGAAGAATTTTTGGATGAATTTCTGCGCTTTAACAATGTGGAATCGTATATTATTTTATCAGAATGGCCTCTTGGGCACCGGTTTCAGTGAAGACGACATTAAAACGTAATTGATAATTCCATTCATAAATACATAATAATACAATACAATCTAAAGTTTTCCGATGTTTGTCTATTCAGGTATTATTATTAGTCGTGGCATGTCATCCAATTCTCTTCAAAGATTTTAGTTAATATACTAACAGTTATATTATTCTATGCATAAACTTTCCCTAAAAGATTTGTACGTGTAGAAGGAAGAAGGTGTATTTGATGTGTGGCGGACCAATTAGTGCCACAATCCTGAATCGCGCTATCGAAGTTTTCTATGATCGGCGGTATATATACAACACCTGAAATTACTACAAGTGGGATTCAGCCTGAACGAGCACACCATCTCGTTCGGTCGGTGATCTCCCTTTGGGGCATCCACTCATCCCACATTGGTGACCCCCGACAGAACACGCCACCTTCTGAACATCATCATCATCACTCCCCCCACCCCTCCGCACCACGCCAGCCAGCTTCAGCCTCATCGGGGTACCTCGACCACCAGCCTCAATGCACCGCGGCCTGGTCGAACCCCCAAGGGCTTCAACGGGTACTCTCACTACAACGATCGTTCAACAAGCAGAGCACATCTCTTCTGGTCAGCACGTAGCATAGGCCCCGCACGGCAGCACTCCGACTCACTGGAGCCCGTGCAGAGCAGCAGCACAGTTCCGACTCACTGGGAATCTCTGGCACTGGCGACTCAAGCAGAAATTCGACTTCCGGTCTTCGGGGGGGAGTAATGTGGCGGACCAATTAGTGCCACAAACCTGAATCACGCTATCGAAGTTTTCTAAGATCGGCGGTATATATACAGCACCTGAAATTACTACAAGTGGGATTCGGCCTGACCGAGCACACCATCTCGCTCGGTTGGAGATCTCTCTTTGGGGCATCCACTCATCCCACAGATGTATGAAAATATTTTATTTCAATATAAGATTAGCTGAATTTTGTGAACTGTTATATTTTCTTAATCGCTCATTAAAGGTTAGTTAATTTGAGATTGTAAAAAGTTGCGAGTTCGCAACCGGTTTACGTGGACATCAAAAACAAACGCAATGTCATTAAACCTGTAAACATTAAAGAAAATGATAACGTTTTATTTTACATTAAACTTGCAAATAAAATCGAATTTATCGGTTCATAAAAACTACATTACATGGACAAGCGTATGCTTCGGTTTTACGAACTTTTGTGACAGAAATATGACTCTTGTCATAATGTACGAATTGATACAATATAGTTTATTGTATTTATCTGAAATTCATAAATATAAATATATACAAGCAAATTGCCAAATATTTAAAGAGGTGATTATTTATACAACAATGTAATTCATTGTAAAAGTATATACTACTCTACTAAAAAGAAACAATTTTGCAGTAGCAAAATATGCTGGTAGTTAGTTTTACATTTAAATCGTATTCAAAAATCGGCCATTTTGTTAAACAACCAGCCCATAAGAGTTCGAGCTAGATTTTGTGAATAATTCATAAAACAGAATACAATGCAGACAATTTAGGTTTAATTGGAATAAAACTTACCACAAAATCTAAGGGTACCGGATAAATATTTCCATGAGGTTTTATCTGTCCCAATTACGACATTAGTCATAACTTCACAGGAATTATTTGCTGTTGGACCCATAAAATGTTATTACAAACAAAAATAACGGAGGCAATGATCAAAATTAAAATATTTCCATAATTCGCCTTCAGAGCTTTATTTCGAAACAAAACCGTGATAACCTGCCCTTTACCGAGAAATTCTTTTGGTACATGCGAACACAAAAGTGTTGCTTGCATGTTTTAAATACAATATTATTTTATGCATTAACAATGTTGGAATAAATAACTAATATCTGTTTGGGCTTGAGATAAAACAAATTGAGAGATACATTTTGCGCTGGAAAAAACTTAATTAAAATAGTAAAATAGAGTTATGATCTTGAGACTGCAGCAGAATTAAATAATTGTATTGCAATATAAACTGACTCGGATTTCTAGGGACAGAAACATATAAAAAAATTGAAATTATTTTTACACTTATTCTCTAGTATAAGTGTAAAGTAATAATTTAAGGCCAAATCACCTGCCCCAACAGGTTGTTAAGTGAATCAATGATAGCTTGTTATTTTTAACATTCCATATTTGGACCATATAATAGTGTTGTCTTAACTTTAGTTAACTTTTTATTAACTTGTTTTTTTTTTTGGCTATTTTCTTAGGTTACAGTATATTCTGTTTAGGCACGTTTTGCTAATTATAGTTTTTTTCCATATTGAAAAATTTAATTTAAATTTAAATTTAAATTTTTTAAAAATTATTTAATCGTCTTATTGAGTTTTTACATAATTTAAACGTTTTAGTTTAGTTTGTACAATTATTTTATAGAAGTATGTGAGATTACAACTTGTATTTAAAGGCTTAACAGTTTTCCGCGCGATAGTTCCCCTTGATAGCCGTTACGGATAATACGATTTATCTGATGGTCCGCGCCAATATTTGGCTTGAATTATGTTATTGAGTTGGGGCCGGGTTTCAATGTAAATATGTACATTGTTCCAGCGTGTGTTGTAATTACTTACGCTATCCCCACTGTTGCTTTAATGGAATTTCAAACAATTGAACTCATATCTGTAATCGAAAGGGTATTGTCTTGAAAATTAACGTAACCGTACAATGAGTGTACAATATTGAATTATATATTTTATTGCTAATTTAAGTTTTAACATACGGTAGTTTGAACGGTTTTCAAATAAAAATATAAGACAATTGTTGCGATGTACGTAATTCACATAATTGCATTACTGGTACTCAGTATACTTTTAGTATTCACAACAAAAATAATAACTGAATTTGCGTTTTGAATTTTCGCTACAAGCCTGAAAACTATACAGATAAGGAAAAAAGTACAATCAATGACATAAGGTACAGTTAAAACGGAAATAAGTAGCCAACATTATTACGAATGCCAGGCGAGGTCGGCATTATCGGTGCACGGATCGAAAAAGGCTCCTCTCGCGAAAAAAAGCTTAAAACGAAACGCTGGACAAGAAATTATGATACTACCAAATACGCAGCGAAAAACTCGATTGTATATATGAGTGGATTTCTGAATGCCGATCCAATTATCTGCTTTCGGTGCATTTGGATTTTATTTTGTGATGAGCAGAATCAATTTGAACACAGTCATGCTCAGTATTAGCTACTAGCAAAATGTTAATTTTAAGTAGTGTTTTATTAGGAAATTTCAACTCATAACACGTCATAGCACTCAATCACAAATTAGTGTCTTATTAGGTTTTATAAAATTTACAGACAGATTTTGATAATATATAGCACATGCTCATAAAAACATCAATAATTGGTGCCTGAAAAAAAAAAAGTATTTATTTCTTACAGAAGTTCGATTGAAAATTGTCGCATTCATTTCGCGGATCGAGAGCACGGACCAACCGCACAAAACACCTCATTAAACTAATTAGTTGGTTAAAAAAATCTAACAGAAAAAAAATAAAGGGTCGATCAGGCGCGCGCTATTCCGGGTACGGTATCAGATGGGCGAGCGGACTAATGAAAAGCGCTTGTAGGCTTTATTAACTCTAATGTATTCAGCTGATGCGGCGATTGCGCCAAATGTCACCCGCGTGCTAACATGACGGACTCCTTAATTGTTCACATTTTTCCAGTTATGTGTATAGAGAAATAGAAAAATCAATTCAATGATATTGTAGAGGTATTGCAGAAGTTCGTCGTTTTTACTTGAGATAAAAATTTAAGCTTTTACTATCACATATTTAAAATAAAAAAAACAATACAATCCCAATCAATACAATACAATTCCAAGTTTATGCAGAGGCGTTGAAGAAGTTTCTTATTAGTTTTACTTGATATAAAAAGTTTTTCTCTCACAAATGACCTTTCAAATAAAAATAAACATTTTTGAAGTGAATCTCTTTAGCGGCGTTGAGGGTGAAAATTCAAGGTCGCGTTACGTCACGACACGATTTTAAATATAACGCCATCTGTTGTAAGATACTTACATACTTCTTACATAACAAGTTTACTTTCTAAAGTATGACTAAGTACACAAATGGCGATAGGTGTACATATTAAAATTTTTCTATTATTTTTTTAGTGTTGTTCTTTATTTTTGAATTTTAAATGATGAATGACGTTTTCACTTCTGTTAAAAAAAAAATTGAGTTGAAATAATAATGAAATGAAACTTTTTTTCATTTCATTATTATTTCAACTTTGTTAGCATAAAGAAAATTCCATATCTGTAACGTCTATCATCAAATGGAAAAAAAAATAATACAATCAACTACGAATTATTCGAAATGAATAGAATTGATTTCCTTTGTACAAAGATGTGATGAAAGTGAAAACAGGTGTTTGAAGCGATATAGATCAGTGATCGCCGGCGCGGGCGGTTTACGGCCGAGCCTATAAATCGCTCTTTATGTGCGACGCTGACTACTGAACTTACTGTCTTATACACCGCCCGCTCCAGCGCACAATATACGCAATAAACTATTTTCTTTCATACATATTTCCTCTTCAGTGACGACCTCTGTGGCTCAGTGGTTAGCGCGTCGGCGCTTAAGCCGGAGGTCGCGGGCTCGAATCCCGCCAAAGGGACAAAAAGTTTTTCCGTGTTCCTTGGTCTTGCATGTATATTAAATATAATTTTGTATAGTATATTAAAAATCATAAATATAATATGTATAGTATAACTGTATTAAATATATTTCCGTTGTCTGGTACCTATGACACACATTCTTCGGATATTTAGCACAGGACCAGATTGACGTGGTGTGGAAGTGGCACTTTACAATCGCACATGTATTTTTTAAATAAAATTCCATAAGTAATCGACGAGAAAATTTTTCTTAACTCCTTCTAAATAAATAAGCTATATAGTAAACTCATAAGTAGAGCATTTCAAACTCGAATATGAATAGTAGCTAGTAGTAAATCCATTATTAACTGTACTGATTACAGCTTCTTAATCATAATAACCCACTGATAAAAGGTTCTTCGCTTGGTTTATTTACATCGAGATAAAATTACAGAGTTTACATGTCGTCGGTAGAAAGTCCGACCTAGATGTAAATAAACTTCAGTTAAACTAGAGATTGTAGGTTATCAAACGAGATAAGTGTTATTTTAAATGAAAATCAATTTGCTGTATTTAAGAATTAAAGGTATTTAGTTATTGCAGAAACAGAAATGAAACGGCATAAAAATTATGCTACTGTAAACCATTCAAGCTACATTTTATATAATATTGTAATACTAGAAGTCGCCAGCAACTTCGCGTAAATATAAATATGCCACGGGAACATTGTACTTTTTCGGGATGAAAAGTATCCTATGTTTTAATCCAGAGCTTGAACTACTACCATACGAAATTTCATTGAAATCCGTTCTGTAGTTTTTGGGTGAAAGACTAGCGAACATCTATCCATCCATCTATCCTTACAAACTTTCACATTTATAATAGTAGTAGGATTTTAGAAGGGATTCTATGTTAGTTTGAAAATACACACTCCCGATGTTGAACATTCAAAATTCAATATTGTATTAAATCATCTATCTATTCTAGGTATATATATTATTCCTTAATCATATTTGCATGATATTTCGTATGAATTGTGTACGGAAAAAATAATGAGTTACGTATATCAGCGTTTTATAAAATTCAACCTCTAGGTGGCTAAAATAGGGCACGAAACTTTAAAACCTAATTTAACGCGGGTGAAGCTGCGGGCTAATGCTAGTTGTAAATAAAAAAATACGTTGTTAAAAAGTACGCACCTACTTAATTTGATAAACGTTAAAAAATAAACACACCTTTCTTACCTCTACTTATGGCTGTGCTATCGATTTAAAATATGTTCAGTAAAGTATTGCGATTAAATAACCTGCAACATATTATGTTACCCTATTAGTAACGATAAGTGTTGCTTGCCTGTACCTAATGCATTCCACGCGTACATAAGTTAGCGCTCACACGGTTCGAAATAAACCCACCAATACAAGCTAACATAGGCAGTTTCTCAACATGAATCACGGCAACGTTTTAAATATTTCTTACAAATACGGATCCCTATAATTAATTATATCGATTTAACGGTTGTTCCACCAGTCAAGGATTTACAACGACCACAGATTAGGTAACTTATGGATATGGCTATTGGCTATAAATACACGTACATACAAGTCACAAACCTATGTTAATCGCTTTTGATTCTTTGTACTTGAATAAAATAATTAGAAATATACCTTAGATTCATAAATACCTATATGTCCTATATTTAATTTTATTCAAGTGCAAATATTTTGAGGTCCAAAATAACAAATTAATTTTATAAAATTATTGTTATAACATTGTTAAGCCATATTATACGAGTTGATAAATATAGGTACTTTGAGTTTTCTTACTGTGTATAGCATATAGTCTTCTGAGAGTTAATTTTTTTTTCTCTTTACAATTTATTATTATTAGATATTAATTTCAATGTTAACATCCTTTAAGCGCCCTAATGCGATGTCTTATCGATATATCGATCTATGGCTATGATATACTTACGTTGTGTAATAGAGACATCCACATAATTGCTTAAAAACCCGAGTGACAGATTAAAAATGACACTATTAATAGTATTTTCAAGTCATTTAGTGGAATTGAAATGTATGTATATTAATGTGTTTTATTAAGTGTCGATATCTACGTTGGAGTTGACAAATGATGTAATAGAGACGTAATGTACGTTAATCGCGTTGTCTATCTTTCTAAAAAAATATCGGAATTAACAATAAGTGACGTACTAACTGGCACATCTACTTTTAAGTATTTAGACATTCTTTGCAGCTCATCAATCGATTTGATTTTATGAGAGGTTGAGGTTCTCAACCTATAATTTTTTTAATTTGGTTTAACTACATAATAAACCATCCTTGTAGTTCTAATAGCTAATAGCATTTTAATAAATACGCTTGAATATTTTCACCTCCTAGTAGCTTTTCCCGAACTAATAATAATCAAAAGCGTCAAATTAAGAAGAGAAGATTTTTCTAATGTTAATTTTTAAAATTAATTGGCGGTGATAATTTTTAAAATAATTTTATCTAGGACTAGATGTTGCACGAGAATTAATGCGGGAAACAGTAAATCACGCGGGAACCGTATATGTTTACGCGATAAAAGTATATAGCCTATGTACTTCCCCGTGGTCTATTCTATATCTGTGCCAAACATCAAAATCGGTCCTGTAGTTTCGGAGCCTATTCTATGCATACAAATAAATAAACAGAAAAATCCTTCCTCTTATAATATTAGTGTAACTAAACGAATTAGCCATCACTTATACGACTAATTTAATTTAAATAAGTTGATGTTTATTTTTCTACGGCGAAATCGCGCGAAGCTGAAGGTTTCTTTTTATTTGATTTCTTTGACTCGGTTTTTGTTTTACGTGAATTCTTGATATAATCGTTTTAATGACTCAATGTAAGGTATTCCTTTAAATTAATAAGTTTCTCTTAATGACACGTCGAAAAATCGAATTCGTTAGAGTACCTGCAAAATGATGGCCTCATTTATTTTTATTACCAGTGGTATATTATGCCAGTTACATTTAAGTCGGTTTTGGAGGAGTTTCTTTGATTTTATCACGAAAACTTGACAAACGGCTATCAAATTTTTAAATGAGCGCAATCTCACGTTAAAATAAAAACAAAAAATTATCTTTTAATTTCACACAATCTAAAAATAATTTCCAATATATAATAAAAATAAAAAAGATGTAGACTCAATCTAGAGAAATAAAAGGTATCAATATCATGCATAAAATGTATATAACCAGTTGCTGCTTAACCAGGCATAAGTTAAAAAGCACTTAACAGCGCCGATGAATCGTGCGGACCCACGT
Source organism: Phengaris arion (assembly GCA_963565745.1). Taxonomy (NCBI): domain Eukaryota; kingdom Metazoa; phylum Arthropoda; class Insecta; order Lepidoptera; family Lycaenidae; genus Phengaris; species Phengaris arion. Next base: position 25,239,731 of record OY751431.1, read on the forward strand.
GAAATGCGGACTTCAACGAAGTCTGCAAACGATGCGGTCACTTAATTTATGTTTAAATATTTCGAGGCGTCCTAGTGTAAAGGAAAATGTTTAGAGACTGGTCGAGCAGGAACTTTGCCTATATTGTACCTACATGTTAACATATTCTGTGATCTATGCACTTAGAAAATGAAAAACCTATAACTCAGCAAAAACTAAAGGAAGGCAAAAATCTCATCCAGAGCCAGCTACTAGCAAATTAAACAACTCGAACAGCGAAAGTAATTGGCGTGACAAAAAGGTCCCTTCGAGGCGTTATGCTCAGCAGCCGTGCGGCTGTGCGCTGCGAGTAATAAATAATGAACACCATTTCATACAATAGAAAAACATAAAGTGAAAAATGTCAACAAAGCCTTTGAAAGCGTACCCAACAAATAATTGTGCATTCTCCCGCGGTATTATATTGAAAAGTTTAAGATCTATTTTCGTATAAACTCGTAAATGAAATATGGCGACCGTGCGGCGGCTGCTATAATGCGAGAATAGTTTCTTGGACGTAATTTGTTTGCCACGAGGAAAAATAATTTTAAAGCATTGAAATGATATTGTAATGTGCCATATGCTTCAAAACAAAGGCACCTAAATAATGTATTTCCAGTATAATTTTAACGCTGTACTAAAACATCGATATTATGATATTTAGGGTCGGTTCACACCGAACAAGACGATACGTGACGCAGCTTAAATTTTAACTTTTTAAAATAGTGATTCAAAATTGAAGTTTATTCAATACACAAGAATATACACTTTTCGTTGCAAGAGTTGTGCCGCGCTATGCAAAGCGGTGAAGTTTGCCATTCGAACTCTTGCAAATGTTTAGTAAATAAAGTTCGATTTTGAATCTTTATCTTAAAAATGCATCGCCGCGTCCCGTGTCTGGTTTCAGTGTGACTTGACCCTTAATGCTCCATACACAGTAAATAAATCCTCTTAGTGGTCAAAAAGAACGAAACAAAAATCGGCGCGGCTCCGCCTGAGCGGCCCACACCAATCCGCATATAGCTGGGGACAATAATAATAAAATAGTATTATATAATCGCAATTAAGCAATTTAGTAAAACCATGAAAATGCTAATAAATGGACCACGCGATGGGCCTTCTTAAAAAGGGCCCTGGCACAGCGCATGTCGTATTAAAGGCGACCAGAATAAACGCACGCCGTAATGGTAGGCATTCTTCTGAATTCCCAATTGGCTACCATATCGGGCCGCTAGCTATTGTACCAACTACCACGCTTAGTTCGCGGAAGATCGTTTTCACCCTAAGACGCGTGCATGCGCGCAACTTACCATACGATAATAGAGTACATTACTTAGCTATGTACGTTTTGACCATTCTGGTGAAGGATAATTCCGGGATAAATGCCCCAGTGGGATAGATGCCCCAGTGGGATAGATGTCCCGATTTTAATTACTCTAGTTTAATGAATGAATTATCGAAAGACTTTTTAGCCACCACTAAGTTGACCATGTGGAATGATTCTGTGTGACGGCATGGGAAGGCAAAATGCAAACAAAGTTTTTCGGCAAAATTTAGCTTTCGATTTTCAGGGACGGGACAGCTAAATTTAAACTGTATTTATATGTTTAACTATTCCATATGTGGGATAGATGCCACTAAATGAGGAGTCCGCTAAAATTGCCAATACTCTGAAAATATGCAAACAGCATGTTTTTTTTTACGTTTTTTAATGGTCAATGAAAAGCCGAAGGGCCGGCTGGTTTAATAAATAAAGCATTTTAATTTATTTACTAAGATCCTGGTTTTACCTTAAGGGTCAGCACTCAGCACACACCGATTTGCGATGCGGCGCGCCCTTCTTACCGTACCGTACCGTAGATATCGACTATTAAACAATTGGTTATTTATTATTATGGTATTATAATAATAATTGGTTATTTGTAGCTTAAATTTTCATTTGTGTTGCAATATTAGGTATCCGTGCCGTTTATTCAACTCGATTTCTATACTACTTATATAATTAAAATGTCTCATATTTATAGAACGTGGCTAATATTTACTTTGTATTTATTTACAGGTAAGAAGTATTTGATGCAGAAGTTTGATCAGCATACCTGATAAAGAGTAAGAGATGCTTTATTTACCTAAATTAATTTTCCTTACCTATACTAATATTATTATAAACACGAAAATTGTACGTACGAACGTATGGATATTTGTTACTATTTCACGCAATAACTACTAAACGGATTACTAAAGGATATGATAGTTTAGACTCTGGATTAGACTAGTATGTCTGGTGACATAGTAGTATGTCTAAACTACCGCATGATAGAAGGTATAGTAATTTAGAGAAAATATGAGCCCATATACTTTTTATTACAGCAAAATGTACGGTTCCTGCAGGATTTCATTTGTACGTACGAAGTCGCAGTCATCATTGCGTGGCAGCTGGTAGCAAAATTTCCTGTAGAACGGATGCTAGTGTTCGTCGTTTTGCTCAAGAATCACCTCATTGTTTTCCGATAAACTTTAGGCTTCCCTTCCGTAGGTAATGTTCTAATTGGGTTTCTGCTATCTGGCGTAGCATTTGAAACCAATTAACCAATAGGAAGCCAGATAACGACGATCACCTGTTGTTCACAATTACTGCTGCTGTGATTGATTCACTGATATTCCGCCGTTCCACTTGTAAATTAACATCCACAAAACCCTGTTATATTATGAAGATTAAACTGAACGCCAATTTAAGTTAGCCCTTAAATGCATTATAAATTAATAAGATAATATCATAAATATTTTTTTGGAGTTTGGGCAAATCAAAACGCATTTGACGTTGGCGTTTATGAGAATACCATTTTGCTGTTTTAACATATCGAAACTTTTATCTATTTATTATATCTTTTATCTTATATTTATCTTATATTTATTAACTGAATCGACCTACTGCTTAAATAAGGTATTGTAAATAAATCTAAAACCTAATCAGACATTCGTATTTCATATTTTGGTGGAGAAACTAAAGATGAAATAAGACACGTAGTACTCAAGTTCAAGTTGGTTTATATCATCAGTATGTCATGATTTATGGTGTGATGATGGTCGTGATGATGATGATTACTTTTATTAACATATCTTAGGCTTGCAGTTCGAGAAGCAACGCTGAAATCATGTATCTATAAGGAGTTCTGTTCACCTTGGTGCAAAATCTTATTTTTTGGTAGCATATGCTTGGGTTACTTCTGAAAAAGTCAAAATCACTATATGTGTCCATATAAATTTTGAGGAGTTCCCTCGATTCCTCATGGATCCCATCATCAACTTTTGTGAAAACGGGACCAATTTCGGAGTATAACCTTTACATCAAAAGAAGAATTTTGAAAATCGGTCAACAGACGGCGGAGTTATCGTTGAACATACAAGAAAAAAAAATACACAGACGAAAGTATAACCGCCTCCTTTTTTTTTGAAGTCGGTTAAAAAGTGCAAATTCCTAGCGCGTCCGACAAAATTAAAGCGACATAACATGTTGAATCGTGGCAACAATTTGGTAGCAACACCATAATTCTCACTCAGTCCCTAAACCTCGTGACTTGAGGTCTAAGCGAGCGCCATATTTGGGTTCGGTGGCTATTTAGTGACAATTAAAGTTGGCTGCGATCACGAACCTATTACCATGCGACTGCTATGGTTTATTAGCAGGTAATTTTATGTATCTCCAACACCACATGTTAAGAAAAAACTTTAGATAAATTTTACAGATACATATAGATATCTACTTCGCTGCTTGACTGAAATGAACCTTGGGAAAATTACATTTGAAATGAAGACAATTAATGCAGGTAAATTAATGGACAGATCAGGTTTTAGGACAGAACTTTTGGGTTTGTCTTTTCTCCGAAAAGTTGCTTTTATAATAAACACGTCATAGGTTTAAATGGTAATGATTTTTTCAAATGTTTTAAGGTTTAGTGAGCTTTACTTGGAATTTGCAATGTGCATAGATCTTAGTGGGTAAGTATTCAATTAACAGATAAAAGTCATAACTATAAAACTGTAATCTACGTACATAATTACAAAAAAAGTCTCGTATTTAGGGTTCCGTAATACTTAAGGAACCCTTATAGTTTCGCTCTGTCTGTCCGTTTATAATAATATATTTTAGGGGTGGCTCTCCATACATGTGAAGTAGGGGTGAAAAATATTTTTTCATTCTATCCCATTGTGTGGGGTGTCGTAGAATAGATCCTTTAAAATAAAATCAAGGTTTCATACATAATTTTTTAAAGTCAACCATAAGTGGTTTATAAATTTAGAAATGCCCCCCCCCCCCCCCTCTAGAATTTCTAATCTATAGGAGATAGTTACTGGGCAGTTGCCATGCTATAGATCATGCTAAAAAATCTTTAGGGAAATTATTTTAAGCGAAATCGGACAATAACTTTTGAAGTAATTCAAAGAAAACCGTGCGTTGATAGATACGGAACCCTCCTTAGACATGTCATGACATGCTCTTGGTTAGTTTTTATTATAAAATTCGATGTCGATTTTATTAGTACACAAATGTAATTAAATTATAATAAAACATAAACAACTATTAAAGAGGGATAAACAAGAGATTTGAGTAATAAAATTGAATTCTTTATACGCTGTTTCTTAAAGCAAATTGTTACATAGGAATATCACTTTTACTGTCGAGCATTAAGGGACATAATTACATCAAAGTTTTATGCCATGTATGCTGTGTGTTATCAGAAAAAGGTTTTTAAAGCTCCCTCTTTATGAGTGCGGTCATTAAGCGCTTTTAATGCTCTCATATAATTAAAGTCTAGGGTTTATAACCTTCTCTATTAATGACTGAAAGGGATTCGTCATAATACTTGTTATTTTAGCTTTATATATTTTACAATAAACGTGAATGTTAATAGCGTAAATTTAAAGGACCAAAAATTTGGTTCCAGGTTTACCAGTAAAAACAAGCCGAAAAAAGCAAGTTATTATGATACTGAACCTATAACGGTAGACTTAATTAATATTATAATTTATACACAATAAATTAATAATAAGCATCGGGGAAGAGTCTGTTGCTGCATTACTTTTTAGTTTACTTTGATGACTAGTCATAAGTTTATAACCTTCTCTATTAATGACTGAAAAGGATTCGTCATAATACTTGTTATTTTATCTTTATATTTTTTACAATAAACGTGAAATGTTAATAGTGTAAATTTAAAGGACCATAGTTTGGTTCCAGGTTTACCATTGGTACAAAAATTAGCCGACAAAAGCAAGTTATTACGATACTGAACCTATAACGGTAGACTTAATAAATATTATAATTTATACACAATAAATTAATAATAAGCTTCGGGGAAGAGTCTGTTGCTGCATTGCTTTTTAGTTTACTTTGATGACTAGTCATAGGTTTATAACCTTCTCTATTAATGACTGAAAAGGATTCGTCATAATACTTGTTATTTTATCTTTATATTTTTTACAATAAACGTGAAATGTTAATAGTGTAAATTTAAAGGACCAAAAATTTGGTTCCAGGTTTACCTTTGGTACAAAAATTAGCCGACAAAAGCAAGTTATTACGATACTGAACCTATAACGGTAGACTTAATTAATATTATAATTTATACACAATAAATTAATAATAAGCTTCGGGGAAGAGTCTGTTGCTGCATTGCTTTTTAGTTTACTTAGATTACTAGTCATCAAATACATACGTACTATGATAACTGACTATTCTTATATGGTCAGAATTCTAAAATTTTTAGACTTATAACTTAGGTAGAAGTATGAATATTCATTTAAGTAAGTATTATTATTGTTGTATTAATACGTGAAGCAAAAAATTTTAGTACCTACTGTTTTAAGAGAATGTGCCACCAGAGGAGTATGAAATTTGGGCTGTTAATTAAAGTTTATGTATCAACAGGTGTACCGAAAGCTAATTGTTTATATAATGCATAAAATTAATAAAAATAACAACAACACCTGAGATTATTAACATTAACACACACTACACTATTCAGCATAAAATTGGGATAAGAGCATGTGCTGTTTATAATATTTTAGGTAATTTGGTTTCTTTAAGGTACATACATATAATACACAGTAGGTACATTATTAAAATTAAATGGTCTATTATTAAGTTGTTATATCAAGTTATTTAAGTTGCCAATTATATTGAGTTAAGTATCTTTATAGGAAATTGACATTACTAACATCAAACATTTTATTTACTAATTTTGATAATTAATCATTATTTTTTAAGACACCAAAATACAATGTTTTTGCTTTAATGAATTTGACACTAATTCTAACATAAAATTTTAATAATTTTAGTTTATTTAACATCAAATAATGCATCTTCTATAGGTAAATGTTTTATTATTATTTTTTTTTTATGTAATTTTTACATGTAATTTTAAGTTTTTAACCTTCTAACTATCAATCAATCATATAAATTGTGAACTCTCTTGTTTTTCCTGCATATATATTTCTGGACAATAAACTGTTTAAAATTCTTTATTGCGTATTTTCTTAAACCACACAAATTTTAATTATATTTTATAATGGACACCAGACAAGATGATGAGTATGTAACAGTAAGAAGACGGCATAGTGTAAATTACAGAGATTTAAACCTAGACAATTCAATGGATAAGTCATTTAATTCGTTATGCTGTGATCCGGAAGTAACTAGCTTGCCAAACTTATCAGTCACAATGAATGAAGAGTTGCAAGAATTGCGTGATAATTTTAAAGATGTGCAACTTCAATTAGACATAGCACATAAAGAAATAGAACATCTTCTATTAGAAAATAATAATCTTTTAAAAAAAATACAAGACTTGGAAAAGAAATTAAAATTACTGAATAAAATTCACACTGCACCAATTAGTAGTATTAAAAGAAGTAACAAAAACGCATCAATATAACCAGCTCCTATGTAAAAAAACGTATAGACTTTCAAGAAGATGAAAACACTTTTACAGAAAACTTCAATAGCAATGAAAGGTCAAATCTGAAGTTTTAAAATCTGAAACAAAAATCACAGCCAAATATTCAAAATAGTCCTATAAAGAAAGGAAATTTCATACATATATTAGGAGAACAATGTGTACTAGGTTTATCGCAAAGATTAAGGAATACAAGGAATAATTACAATATATTTTCTTTTATTAAACCGAATGCATTATGTAGTGAAACTCTCAGAAGCTGTGAATCTCTCAAATACACCATTAAAGACAGAGATGTAGTTATCTTAGGAGTGGGAACAAATGATAAAAATCCCTGTAGTATTCTAAATGACTTAGCACTTACTCTAGATAAGCTTCGCAGAGCACGAGTATATGTCTTAGAAGTTCATTCTAATGATTATCTCAGGACCAAGACACTCAATAACCATATACAATGCCTTTTGAAATTGCACAAAAACTCTATTTTTATTAAAACTCGAAGACAAGATTTGGAAAAAAATAAAATAACTTTCTATTTTAAAAAGATTACTAAAGAAGAGTCTACACCTAATGTGGTACAAAAAGTTTATAACAGAGGTACTATACCTTACTATTTAAAAAAAAATACCAACAGTAACACTTATTTGTCTAAATTATGTAATAAAGAAACAAGCAAGGACAACTTTTTTCGATAGTGACTTAACAATTTTTCATCAGAACATTTCTGGGGCTATTAATAAAGCAGAATTATTACACTTGTCCCTACTAGATTTAAGAAATAAAGGTCTAAATAACTTAGATGTTATATGTCTGACAGAAACATTTATTAAGAAAGGTTCAGAAAATTTATTTCAGTTGCATGGATATAAACTATCAGCTGCTTTCTGCAGAAATACTAAGAGAGGGGGTTCATGCATACTGACAAAATCTTCTATAAATTGTAAATAAATTAAATTAATTAAAAATATGGGAATAGCGAATGAATTCGAGTGCTGTGGAGTAGAAATACTGGATCATAATTTACATGTTATTTGTATTTACCGAACACCTCAATGTGATACATTTAAATTCTTTAATAATTTAGACAAACTATTACATGAAATAAGTAACAAAAGAAAGAAAATAAGAATAGTTTTATGTTTAGTTTGGAATTTAGACACTCTTAAAGATAGCAAGAATACACGTGAATTACTAAGTTTACTAAGTAACTATAATTTAACTTCACATATAACGTGCCCTACTCAGTTATCATCTTGCATAGACCTGATAGCAAGCAATATTAAAAATATGACAATGCCAAATATTCATCATCTGACACTATCAGATCATGACACAGCTCAAACATTAACTATTAAAGTAAGGAAGGTGCAAAATACAAATATTACCTGGGAATATATAAGAGATTATAGTGCCGATAATACAAACAAATTTAAAGAATGCATTTCAGCTTTATCATTTTCAGAGATAAGAGATGATGAAAGTGCGGACGATTCATTCTACAAATTTCACGAATTGATAGTCCTTTTTTATATATTATGTTTCCCACTTATAAAAACAAGCATTAATAAGAATAAACAAAGAACTTTATGGCTAACTAGAGGTATAAGAAAATCATGTTTGGTAAAAAGAAAAATGCATTTAAATTATAGAATATCAGGAATAAAAAATAACAGTACAAAACTGCGACTTGCAAAATATAATTGCTTGTTAAAAAGATGTATTTTTAAATCAAAGCAAATACAAAACACTAAATATATCAATAATACATTGACAACATCAATAGAAACACAATTTTCTTAAACCCAACAGATCCCCATGAAGTTTTTAATACAATATTATCATTAAAGAACACTAATGCTGTAGGATATGATGAGATTCGAACGGATGTTATTAAGAAATATGCAGTACAAATATGTTATCCACTTGCTGAAATTATTAATCAATCGTTAGAACAGGGAGTGTTTCCTAGCCGATTAAAAATTTCAATTATTAAGCCTTTGTTAAAAAAGATGATAGAACAGAATTAAATAATTACCGTCCAATAACATTAATTCCCATTTTCCCAAAGATCTTTGAGAAAATAATGTTAAAACGTATTAAAAGTTTCTTTATTTCTGAAAACCTGTTGGTTGATGAACAATTTGGTTTCCGTGACAATAGTTCGCCTACAGACGCCTGTTTTTATTTGAGCAAAATAGTACATGATAGTTTAAATAATAAAGTACCTATCACTGCCATTTTCTTAGACATGACAAAGGCTTTTGACCTGGTTAATCATAACATATTATTGTATAAATTAGAAAGATATGGAGTTAGAGGAAAAGCATACGACTGGATAAAATCTTATATAAGCAAAAGAAAAGTATGTACAGAAATTACAAACATTTATGGTAATATAAAAAAACATACAAATAAAAATACGCATATATAGACATAGGAGTACCACAAGGGAGTATGATTGGTCCATTTCTATTTCTTACATATATAAATGACGTCACAACAGAACGAAGCATCCTAGTGTCTTATTTGCAGATGATACAACGATATTAGTAAAATGCCAAAATATTTTATTATATGAACAAGAAATTAACAATGCACTTAATGAAATAATATTCTGGCTAGATAAAAACGATTTACAGGTTAATCTGAGTAAAACAAAAATAATGCAATTTAAATACTATAACGCAATACAAATACCTAAAAAAATTACTTATAATAATATAAATATAGATGAAGTAGACACAATAAAATTTCTAGGATTAATGTTTGACCAACACTGTAACTGGAAGGCGCATGTGGACTATATTTGTAGCAAGCTGGACAAGTTCGTTTATGCACTGCGACGTTTAGCAAAGACCGTGTCAATATCTGCAGCTCTTTGTGCATATCACGGATACGTATCTTCCGTTATATCATATGGTCTTATAATCTGGGGCAACTCTGTTGAATTCACTACAGCTTTCAAATTACAAAAGAAATGCATAAGAGCTATATGTAATGTAGGACCACTTGAAGGTTGCAAACTGTTATTTAAAAAACTGGGTATACTTACGTTTCCATGCATGTACATTAGAGACATGTGTATGTTTGTAGAAAGTTTGTTGTTATGTTGTGTAAAAAGAACCCCAAATATTTTGTATAAAAAAAAGACATTAACATGACTAACAGATCACAACGTTATCCCAATAAATTAGTTATGCCTAAGTGTAACAGCACAGCATGTCAAAAGAGTCCCTATTTTATGGCTATTAAATTATTTAATAAATTGCCAAAAGATTTTGATAAACTTAACTTATCATTTTTTAAAATAAAATGGAATGACTGGCTATTAGATAAATGTTTTTATGACGTAAAGGAATATTATCTGGATACTTATTTCTAAAAAAAATAAAAATAATAAGGTAAATGACATAGAAATATCGTTTTCTTCCTTTTGGTATTTTTTTTCTTCTGATCATGTATTTTGTCTTTTTTGACATTAAAATATATAATTTTTAAATGAAAATTAATAATTATCATAAATTTTATTACTGACATTTGCATACTATTAATTTAGTTGAGTGACATGATCCTGAAATGTTTAATATTATTATCTAAGACCAAATTGTACATTCACTCTGGCAAATAAACGATTATTATTATTATTATTATTACAGTGCGTTTGATAGCTAAAATTTTGTTACACGTTGATGTTTGTCAATTGCTGTCATAACATTTACACTTTTGATGTGTAACATCTTTCCTCTCGCTTTCTTGCAATTTGTGGGAGTGATTTCGTGAAATGGGACGGAAGTGTGTAACAGGAAGTTGCGGAAGCGCGCGCTTTATGAATTTACGATTGAGCGCGTAGTGGTAGAGTTGGCCGTCAGATTCGAATAAAATATTTCAGGATTTAGCTTTCTTAAATTTTTACGTTGATTTCTGAAAATGCTTAATGAAAAAGTTTCCGTGTTATTTCATCATAATATTAGAAAATCGTACTAAGCATTGTGTTTTTTTTTAATATTTTCATAAAATGTTACACATCGGTAGTTTTCCAATTAAAGAGCATAGTGCGACTCAGTGGCGCACAATGCCGAATTATGCTGAAGCTTAATTGGAACGTGAATTAGTTTTCAAATGCACCGGTAGAGTGAGCTAAGTTCAGTGTTGAAAAAAAATGTGGAATACGTAGATGTATTATTAGTTATCAATGGTGGAATATAAAAAAAAATAGTCAATGTTTGTACCTTCATCCATACTTATATTTATTCTTTTAACACAGTCTGATTTAACTTTTATTCTTTCCAAAAAAACTACGACTGAACGAAAGTTATAGTATTATTAAGTTATATATAGTATACGAAAGTATAAATAATATTTCGATCAATGCCAACTTAAAGAAAAAACAAATGAGTTGGTATCGATTGCACGCATCATGCGAAATCAGTACTTTGGAGAGTGCTCGATTGTGCGAAGCGTTGTTGTAGTTGAAATATTCAACGTTGAGCATTATGCCGCATAATGCGCTTTCGTGCTGCAATTGGAAAACTACCATCATATGCGACTACTGTAAGGCTCGCTCTTTTTTTTTCTATTTAAGAGGCAAAAGAATGAAGTGAAGTTTAAACTTAAGCATTATATGAATTATTATGGGCAAATTTCTCGACCACAGGGTGACGTAATGTAAGTATAAGTAAACTCGACATGTTAGACAAGTAGGGACTAGATGTTTCGCGGTGTCGTAATGTCAGTCCTTAAGTATCATATTTTTATGCCATAATTAAAGCTCTTTATTTTTATATCTAAGCACTTTTACTCCGTTCTTATAATTGAATTACTTAGTTCATTGTGAATGTACTGAATTTGTTGTTACAGAATACAACAGCGAATCGCCATGTAAAAAGATGCCTAGGTCTGTTTTATGATCAAGAAATGTAGTTACTCATTATACGGTAGATCGAAGTTTACGATAGTGTATACCATAAAATCCTCAGGTCTGTAACAAACTTAGTGTAAATAGGTCGGATGTACAGTACACGGCCGATCAGAATGTACTATCAGATAATCTAATTCATAAGCAGGTTGACCGTTATCATCATTTGTTCGTATCAAAATATTATGCTATTAAACTGATACTTTATTATTGAAAATTGTGTTGTGACTGCATATCATCGTTATAATAGAAATAAATTATGAGAACACTCTACTTGCTTATGAATTAGATTCCCTGATAGTACAATGTACGGTCGCGGTCAGATCTGGTGTCCCGCTTTTGATCCTTATTGCCAAGGAATAAGGTCTACAATTGGTACACCGATTCTGTCAGCGACCGTAGATCTACTGTTCAAGAGAGTTTTCTCTTACAAATGTCATATTAACTTACGAAAACGGAACAAGGGACATTGGCAGTGTTTGAATGAATGCTGTACTAAGCCAAAACTTACCAAATATCTCTTCTTAAAGATCGATGCGCATTATTTAATTACTGTTTACTGTTAAGTTTAGCGAACAAGAAATTTTATTGTGAGCATCTTAGGGTTTAACGCTCCGAATGTTAATTAAATCGGGCATTTACTGAACGAGTGTGGTTACATCAGAGCGAGTTATCGTCTTTTATCCTAAGTTTTAATACCTTTATTACAGCACTGTTTATTTCGTATAAAAAGTTTTTAATGATACACTGACAATCCACTTTAATTAACCTCGGCGCCGTAGGTAGGCTTTCGTTTTTATTGTGCTAGGTCCGCGCGTGGAGTTATTGTACTTTCAATTTATCTCGTAACGTAGTAAATTTGCGATTATTTATGGCATATTAAATTTTTTACATTGTCAAGTTATCTGAAGAACCAGTGTCTTTTTCATACTTTTCTTTTTATGTAGGAAAACGCTTTGACAGTATTCTGAACTAACATTTCTTCGTACATTATGTATCTAGTATATGCAGGCTGAAAAATAATAATTTACACTTGGTACTTGATGCAAAAGCATCAATGTATACAAATAAAAATAGAAGATTTATATATAACAGATAATTTTATTTAATTGAAAAAACAAACCACATCCTCATTTGTAAGAAACAATTTGTCCTTAATGTTGTGTGCTTGTTCCTGATGACAAAATATAAAAAAAAACTTATTAAACCAACCGGTAATTTACAAAATAGCCCCTACGGATTTAGGCAGAAACCGCATTAAATATCCACAGATATATGTTTTTTTTAGATTTCGGCACCAGAATTAGAACTGAGAAATCCCGACAATGACACGGCCTGACCTATAATTACCCCTCGCCTCCACCCGCGCTGGCAATTACAGAACCAACCATTAACTACTATCCCAAGATTATAAAAAGGTCCAAAGAAAAAGTAAACTCGTCTTTACCAATGGCGGACGTCAGCTAATGTTTAAACAAATATACACCATACCACACGAATATAAGACTTACAATTGCTCACCGACCGCAGCCGAATATCTGTGCGATGACGTAATCATTACAAGAGTAATTTATTCTAGAACTTCATCATTATGTTTTTTCAGAATCAACTAGCGAATGATTCTTGTAATAAGCTTCTTCCTGTGAATTGACAAAATACATTATTTCAGGTTTATTGGACAAAGCCATAGATCAGTTTATTCTGTCATATAGAGAAGCTGCTTATCTCTTATTATCAGATTCTCAAAGACATATTATACGAGCACTATACGAAAGTTTTTCTGTCGCTAATAGTATAATTTCACTGAACTTCAGTTTAATAAAATGAAATTTATGCGAAATAATGTTTATTTTACAAGAAAAATAATTTCTTGACGTGTGATAGCTTCATACCATGACCAATTATTCTTCTGGAAAATTTTAAAAATATACATCGTACATTAGGAATTTTCTATGGAACTATTTCCTACGTGACCAATGATAAAACTAGGTTAGATATGAGCGTAATAATTACACCTAGATTACACCGGAATAGGTTGCATATCTGCCGGAGGTGGGGTAATTTTTTAATATTTTGACTAATTTCAACGAATTTTCATAAATAAGTATGTATATTAACAATTTTTCGATCCACTCCTCCATGGATCTGAAACTGAACTAAACTGAACTGAACTGGAACTGAAATAATTACGGTAAATGAAACGTGAACAAAAAGAGTACAATGTAATAGTATTTTGCTTTATGGTGGACACTTTTTTAAATGCACAATGTCTTTTAGCAGCAAAGAAAGCTAATATTAATTTAATCGCTGAGATAATTGTTATCACTATATTAATACGAGAAGCTAAAATTTGGCACACTTAGAGTTTAAGTGGAGGAAGGTATGCCGAAAGCTAATATTTTAAAAAATAACGCTTAGAAATACATTAAATATTATAAAAATAACAAGACACACTACCTCACTCACACTAGCATTTGTGTATATTACACAAATGCTAGTGTCAGCTATATCTTTCTTTCAAATTCCATAAACAACATTCACATATTTTTATTTCATGTCTAAGAGGCAAAAGAAACCTAAAAAAGTTGAAATTTTAAAAATAAACATTAACATGAAATTATGGTCGAATTTCGGCCACCGGGCGATATCTAGTATATTTTATTAGACATAATAAAGGAAAAAATCATTGTATATGTAAATACATAGAGATAAAGTTTAAAAATCACGAATTCGAGAAAATGTATTCGGAGATATGTTAATAGGTGGCCGAAACTCTGTGCCTTATAATTTAGTTTCATACTATTACGAACGGGGCTCCGGTTGATAATGACGCAACGAAAAAACCTCATAATGACGGATCGCATAGAAGGTTTTATTTACAGAGTGGCCATGAGAGCGAAACTTTGGGATCGTGATTAAGAATTTTTTACATCTCAAAATCTATAAAATTGACAAAAAAATGTCAAAACAAAATATTAAACTAATTAATACTAATTTTGTATAAAATATCATATTAAATAACCAAAACAACATTTTATAAGTTATTTTAGAAAGGAAATATGACAAAACCGTTTATTTTTACATCAAACCAGTACCAGAACCGCTCTTGGATGTTTAAATGATTTGATATCATTTGCTAGGCAATTTACCTGTGATGGACGAATTGGAGTATAATGGTTGTTTAATTCATTGTCACTTAAGTACGGAATCGCGTGAGGCGTGATGACCGGACTATTCCGTAATTATCTTAATTTGTTGTCGCCATATAATGTCAATGCCTTTTGCGTTCCCTGATGAGTTTATAGCGTCAATTTATCTTGAGGAAGGATAATTGTGACATTATTGAAACAAAAACTACTAGAAACTTCGGCGTAAAAGAAATTTAATTATTAAAATAATTGTCATGTTTTAATCGTAGACAAGTTTTTTATGCGTCAAGTTTTCTGGGGGCCCACCAAGTGGGAAGTGCAATTTTTGAAGACATTAAACTTGACAGTGTCTGACACTTACAGGGTTAAAAAGTTATTTGATTGTTACGCATAAACTTATTCTCGCCTCTGTTTATAGTACTTATCTATTTACTTTGTTTCGTGAAAAGTTACGTTGTTTCTTTAATAGTGGATTTTTTACATGATAACGCCTTATAAATCGATGAACGTCGGCTGCACGCACGAAAAATTGTCACGTTCCGTCTAGACCGAGCGTGCAAGCGAGAGCGCGGAACAAGCGATAGAGAGGCACGATCAGCGTAAACGTTCGGCTTGTTGACGTTATAACGTAAAATTATTATCGTCCATAAACCGACTTAACAGACAACCACTTTTTTACTTATATTTTCATTCCTACAATAACGAACAAAATTGTGATTAGATCTTTTAAATTACTTTTAAAATCAATAGAATTATTTAAGAAATTGGAAACACGTTGCGCTTCTGAACCTGAGCGTGCTTAGATTAATCACAAAAAAACTGGTATCATTAGCGGGTTATGATTCCGATATATTTTTTAATTTTTTAGATCCGATACATGTTTTACATGGAAACCATTTACCATTTTGCGAATTCACAGAAAAGGTTAAGAACTCCCGAAAAATAAAAAAATCCAAAGAATGAATCCGACATTATATCAATCATCACGACGACGTTCATTAGTACGAAACGGTTCGGTAATTAATTTTACGATTCGAATCGATAATTAACCGTATCTATCTCCGTAGGTCTGTCTTGGCTGTGACAGGTTTGGGGACGAGGCGAGTATCGTGTGTGAACTACAACAAACAAATTATACATTTTACGGTTTTTTTTTAATTTTGAAGACACGGTCCATACCATTCATGGGAAATACAACATAGATAAATAGAAAATTGTAAGTAATCAATGTTACGGTAAAATTAGCCAGTGATTTCTATATTGAAATACATTTATGCCTTTTTTGGTGGAGAATATTTTTTAAATAATGATGTTCATATACAATAAATATATAAATTTTGAGAGTATTAACATGTTTTATAAAAAAACTATAAATTAACAAAAGTAATTGGATACTCAGATAAGTACCTATAAATTTTTACAACGAAGAATATTATAGAACTTTTTTACATAAAGGAGTGGTTATATTACATAGGTACTGTTTTATAGAAAACGAGGCAATGATCTGGAACAACAAATCAATTTTAGCCAATACGATTTTATGTAACTGCATGAACTTTAGACCAAAATAACCGATAAATTAAGTCAATTTAAATACTAATTAGCACAGTCGTAAAGTTCATAGATACGAGTAAATAAACAAAATTACCGAACTCTTAAAACCGTTTATATTTTGGTTGCGGCGTCATCAAACGACCGCGGTCTATTACCGATTCGTCTCCCAACAAAATGTGAATGGGAGAGAGGTGCTATTTTGTTCATGGAAATAACTTTTTTAATGCCTCAAATTGTTTAATTTTTACCATCACTGTTCTGTGGCATTACATATCGTGGGATGCGTCTATTTGATCATTCTTTTCAAATAATGTCTGTTGATTACTAATATTTTTATCTATGTAAATCTTCTGTGCGGGTGTTTGTAATTGAACTTCTCCTGAACGGCTAAAACGATTTCAGATGAAGTTGTTCGTGTGTGTTCAAATGGATTCGAGTTGTAGTTTTGGATTTATAATCTGGTCCTCTGGATGATGTTTTAGTAATTATCTGTTTTAAAGTAAAAATGTTTTACGAGACAGTTTCCTATTAGTCATACCTTAAAATAAATTTGACTATAAAGTTTACGTTTTTGCATATTCGCATATTCACTATCATAGTTCAATTTTTTGTCGTCTTTTTCGCAAAACTACGTCGAAACATACGCTTCATTGCGGACCCAACTACTTTATATATTATGTCCTCCCCTCTATAATAAGCAACTTGTATCTGAAGAGGCTATTAGCTCCAAATTCTATAAACGTTTCATGTATGCTTTACGACGTAAAATTATACCTAAATCTTTACACTATAATATTTATGACGCTTATATCCTCAAATGTATCTCAATTGTATG
Organism: Phengaris arion; assembly: GCA_963565745.1. Lineage (NCBI taxonomy): Eukaryota > Metazoa > Arthropoda > Insecta > Lepidoptera > Lycaenidae > Phengaris > Phengaris arion. The sequence continues at coordinate 25,257,155 of OY751431.1, forward strand.
AAATAAAACCGCCTACTCTAATGGTTAAAATGTAAATGGATAACAAATTATATAACTCATCGTTGTATATAAGTATATTAAACCTATATTTGCTTTTTTCGAATGAAATCTTAGAGAATCAAAAATGGACCACAGTAGTAGAGAAGGAATCATATTTGCAATAATACTACCTATATCAAAATTCTTTTTTGTCCAAAAAAATTCAATTCATTCAGTACATATAATATTCAATTTGGCTTATTATTAATTAGCTTTTTTATAAGATACTGGTACGTTTTACTATCACTTAACTGCACGTCCTTGGTATTTGTAGAAAATTCGTAAATTGTAATGAAACCAATATACCTATCTCTTACCTATGAATTGAAGAATATTTATCAGTGTAATTGAAATTTTAGGAAAACGAATTCTTTTTTAAAGGAAAGCTCTGTATAATTTGACAGTAAAAATGTCAGTGAAATAGTAATTAAAATATTCTATACGCTTCTGTATGTTAATTAAATAAATAGTAGATATATTTTTTCCGGTCAGTAAACAGGTCGTAAAAAACTTTCAACTCTTTCTGTATTGATTATATTGATTATATCTTATGGTTATGCGAATATTGTTCATTGTTTTAAACACTTACGGATTGTGTCGCGGTGTACTTTTCTTTTTCCCGACGTTTCGGCTACTCTAATCTAGTTGGGATCCAGTAATAAATAAAATAAAATGTAAGTCAAAAACACCGCGGCTTCGAAGATACTGTTAGTTGGTTTTGCGTGGACAAGAACCCAAATAATAATTGTAAAATCTTCGGGAAGTTTGAATAACTTCAACAAATAGGACAACTGCCACCTCAATCCTCCCGCGACCACGGCTGCTGGCAAGTAGCCGAACGTCGGGAAAAAGAAAAGTGCACCGCGACACAATCCGTAAGTGTTTAAAACAATGAACAATATTCGCGTAAGCATATGAAATCAATATGGCAATATCTAATTTTTATATTCATGTACCTAGTAAGAAAATATTATTTTGTCTTGTATGTTTAAATGTTAAAAGTTCACAACAGTCATCGAGAGCGTATGATCGGCGCGTTGATGTCTTTTGTATCGCATTTAGTCCATTGCAATCCGATTACTGTAGAATGTATTCATAGTATTATTACTATAGTTCTTAGAAATTCTATTCTATTCTATTATTAATTTCAATTTAATTTTTATATTTTAAAATATAAGTACCTGGGAGACCGAGCTTTGTTTTAGTAGAACGATAAAATAATAAAAAAACATACCGGTTGTCTGTAAAGTCGGTTTACTGACGATAGTTGAACGTGACAACGTCAACAACAACAACAACAACAACAAAAACAACAAAAACAACAACAACAATAATAATAATGAGGTAAAGGCAATGCGAGCTAACGCTGGTACTTGGTAACGATAACGGGTAATAGGTAACGCATGAGTCATGTTTTTTCGTGCGTGCAGCCGGCTCCATCGATTTATAAGACGTTATCACGTCAATAAATAAAAATATAAAAGTAAAGGAAATTATAAAAATCACATAAATATTTAACTTACCGGGATTCCAACCCACCACGTTCCGAATTCCCAAACAATGCAAAAATTATATCAAGCTGCCAATCAGACTGACATAAGAGAGTCGAAATTATTGATATACTGTTGCACGACGAAATAAAAAAACATATATTGCTTAAAATGCGCAGCTTCTAAGGTATAAGATCTAGCTAGATCGATTTATTCTCCCCCAAAACTCCCTGCATACTAAATTTCATGTAACTTGTAGCCGTTGTCGAGACACCGATTACATATTATATACAAGATCGTCGTTTAAAGCACAAGATTACAAACCTAAAAGTCAACCAATGAATCTGTCGGTACTTTCACATTAATATTGTGATGTTATGAGATGGTTTTTGGTGATACTTAGTGTCAATAAAATATTTGAATACCTGCATCAATTTTTCAATAAATAACATAGCTATATAAAATACACTAAATCACAAACGCTTGTTAAATGCCTGGATACACAATATTGACGTTTGTTACGACAAAAGTTACAAAACTAATATTGTGTCATAAATCATGTCACGAGCGTATAATTACATGTTACGTAGTATAATACACCTAGTCGAATGTCATAAAATAGTCATTAGGCGTTGTCGTAAATTACGACTAACCAGATAGAGCTTCAAGTCGAAATCTATTGAGAAAGTCATGCAAGCTAGGCTTAGGACATCTTCAGTTCTTGCCCGACTATGGCGAAGCCAAAAGGAAGGATATTAATTTTGAGAGTCTATGTATGTATGTTTGTTTGTTCCAATGCAAGCTGACAGACAGACGAATAAAATTTCAAAAATTGATTTTTTGGTGCAGGTACCGTATATACTATCATATTATGCATTTAGAGCAAAACTGTTAATTTGAAATTACAAACAGACACTTGAATTTTATTTATTTGTATAGAAGTTAGGAAGATGATATTTCTTTCTAATATATTATAGTGTCCTTAAATAGTAAGTAAGTTTTTATTAATCTTTCAAGGTAGTTTTGGTATTTTAAATAGGTTATAATTTAGGCTCTTTTTCAATTCAGCAAATTGTACTTCCGTGGGATAGACAGGTGTTGCATTCGAAATCGCGGACAAAAGTATTCTAATGTTACTCAAACTGTTTTCAATAATATATAATATTACCATGTCCCCATAACCATTGGAGATGGAAGTGCCACAGGTTAACGGACTTGTAAACTGTCCGTCTGTCCGTTGTAATATTACATAATGTCGTTGCGTTAGGTGGTATATTTATTGCACTATAATGTGTATATTGTAATCCTTACTAATATTACAAACGCGAAAGTTTGTATGTATGCATATTGTGTGGATGTTGATGTTCGTTACTCTTTCACGTAATAACTACTGAACGGATTTTGACGAAATTTAGTATTGTAGTTCAGACTCCAAATAAACACACAGGATACTTTTTATCGCAGCAAAATGTACCGATTTTTTGAGCAGACGAAGCCGCGGGCTACATCTAATAGGCAAATAACAATTAACCGCGATGATACCCGCTATAGGTATTAGCAATTACAGAAAGTACTTTTTATTTTCAAATTCACATTTTATAATATAGTCTCATCGTATACTTGAAGTCGCAAGAACTCACAACTGAAAATAGTGAGGGGCGCGATCGAGGGATAGACTGGTCGCGATCGCTTGTGGCTCGTATATAACGAGCCTGTCAGTAATATAGAATATATTACCGATTGGCTCGTTCGATAACATCAGGAAATGTTAATTCTTGCCAATCAACATCAAACGCTAACGTCACTATTCAGTAGCTGCTTTAACATTTGCTCATAAAACATTAAAGGCACAGTAAACAGCGATTTCCCAGCTATAGGTTAATTTTATGGGAATTGGGAAATAACGTTTTCCCGCTTCTGTGCTTGGAATGTCATTAAAACTGAAGCACTAGCGTTCATCAAATTGCTTTATCTATTCGTATTAGAAGTATTAAAAGATAATAAACTTTTGTAGGAAAATGGAATCAGTTAATTAATTGATTAATTCGCTCTTAATGCAGTAACGATTAAAAATTACTAATACACGATTAATGAAATAGATACAATCTAAATTATATAGTAATGTAGATTTTCTGTCACAAGGAAAACCAAAGAAAATCAGAGAGCATCTATTTGGATTCACCATTTTTTGTTTTTTATCCATTTTCAAATAGCCACCGGTTATTAAGTTTAAGTAAAATGCTATTAAGGGATACTCGCAATATACTTGCGTGGTGTACTACGAAACTACATGAATAGACACAATGCTGGTCAATGATAGTGCAGACGTTGTAGCTGCTGAGGATGATGATCATGACTGTTTCTGATGATGTAAGGGTCTCTCTGTCCCCAGTAACAAGCCCTAGATGATAGGTTTTTTTATTTTATAAATGAATACTTCATAGTACTCTAAAATATGATTAAGTTCTTAGAACAAACGGTAAAATTATTAAAAATTAATATTTTCAAAGCTACTGCGATTTGTTTACAGAAATTCGCAAGTCTCCGTACAAAAGTCGCTCTAGATATGACGTCACACGTTCGTAAAGTTGTATGAAATAATATATGGTTGCAGGAACATATTATTGCTAATGTCTCCGATATTGGTGAGTTTAAGATCATATTTTATTTGTATAAATGTTATTGTGTTTGAAGTAAGCAAAGTGTGTAGTAATGTAGGTTTTTTGTAATTTTTAGATATAAGTATCTCGTTACAAAACTACACAAAAATTATAGTTTTTTACATTTATCAAGTGTAATAGCTCAATATTGCAGAATATCTTATACTTTAAACGACAAAATTTTGTACATATATAATCGTAATCTCGGCAACGGCTGAAAGTAAAATAACATAAAAAGTTACACAAAATTTAGTATGCTGTTAGTTTTGGGAGAGAAGAATCTGCCTAGCTGGGTTTTATCCCTCGGAAACTGCGCATTTTTAAGTTATATATGTTTTTTCTTTCGTCGCGCAACAATATATCATTAATTTCGACTCTAATAATGTCAGTCCGATTGGCAGTTTGGTTAATTTTTGCGTTGTTCGGAACTCGAAATGTGGTGGGTTCGAACCCCGGTAAAATATTTTACGATTCTTTTTTTTTTAATCTACTTGAGCTCCGAGAAAAGCTCAGTTATCCAGGTACTATAGATTAAACCCTATTGACATATCAGTCACGTACAATCTACAATGTAAACATCGCGGCTGTGTCTTGAATTTCTACGTCTCAATTTAATTCGCCATATTATAAAACAATCGCAAACAATAGAATCCAGTCATTCGGAAGTACTGTACCTTAAATACTAAGTGCTGATTGTGTCATCATTATAAATAGAATAATATCATATTTGTCATGTTAAAGTTTTTTTATGGTTCCGTAGTAGTACTAAAGTCTACAATGAACCCTTATAGTTTCGCTCTGTACATCCGTCTGTCTGTCTGTCCGCCCTTCTGACTTCTGTCATTACGAATATAAGTGGATCAAATTTGGTATAGTTAAAGATTGTGAATAGTTTGCGTTGGGCATCATAAAGTAATAATTTTAATTTTAATATGGGTGGCTCCCAATACATAATATGAAGTGGGGATGAAAAATTTTTTTCATTCTACCCCATCGTGTGGGGTATCATCGAATAGGTATTTATGGTTTATATGTGGGGGACATGGGATTTCTAAACTATCAGAGATAGAAACATGTCAGTTCATCATGCTAAAACTCTTTAATAAAAAAATGTTTTGAGCGATATCGTACAGTAAATTTTGAAGTCAATAATGTATCCACTAAGTTACAATATGATTTGTAACTTAGTGGATTTTACGTAGGATAAGTTTTTTTGTTTTACTACCTACATGAAAAACTTTAGTCATATTTTATTGAGGCTTAATTTTATATTTGCAAACTGTGATTACATTACTGTAAATATTTTTACAGCTTTCTGGTAATAAGTCGCAAATATTTATGATAAACCAATAAATCATTAATTCAAAATTCTCGTAAACCAACAGCTGTGTGTTTGACCCAATGATGACTCCATAAACCCTCATAATCATTCCATTGAGAGTTTTAATATGTTCCTGTCGACAGTACTAACGGGACACATGATTAATCTTACCACAATATTATTATGGTAGGGGCACACCAAATAATTGTAGATCTTCTAATTTGCAAGCCAAGATTAATTTCTTAATTAGGGTTTGCATGATCATTGTGTATTCTTTTATTTATTTTTAGGTATATATAGCAAAAAAAAAATGTAAGCAAAACATTAGATTATTTCACATTTATTATATTACGAGACACTTTTGTATAAAAAATCTACCAATATTTTTTGCAAAAACTGACGACCGACAAACTGCTTTTCATTAAGTTTTGCTTCCATTAGTTTGTGATTTTTTACACAGATGGGTGCAGTTTTATAAATAGTGCCGAGTGTGAACGGCCTCTTATCTCAGGCTCGTGACGTCACGTTATTGGTCTGTCAGTCAGGCTGACGTAGGAGCCGGGGATTAATGAATTCGAGGCCGCACTAGCCTAAGTGCCCCCATATTAATACCTTTTATCTATTCCACGAGAGTTTTAGCCTACGCAATATTAAGCTTCCGAAGCATTCTCTTTTAAGCTATATAAATCACCAATAAAACTAGTTTTGTTATTCAAATGGATTTTTATGAAATATCTTAAGTGATAGGAAATGGGACATTCTCTCGATATTTATGATGTTCAATATATTTTCGATCTATTTATTAATATCGATGACGGTCATATATAAATATCGGTAATAGATCTCACATAGATTATGAACTACAATATTCCACAAGTCGAAGACATACGCGTGTTCTTCAAAGTGGCAGCACGGTATTCTGTTTTAGATATCTTATTTCAAATCATAAACTAAAGTATGAATAAGTTGCCTCAAACCTAAATGCAAAGTATTCATATCTTTTTTACAATTCTTATTAAACTGTTAGTAATCATTAATATTTCCCATTGCGTTTTCCGCTCGATTGCATACGCACGTGTTAATGCGATGTGAGGCATTGAAGGCAGTTGGCAGGGCGGTTGTCGATGACCTTTTTATCCGTTCATATATCAATAAGTGCAGTAATACGGTCAATTAAATCAAAAATTTGCGTATGGCGTCCCCTCGCCGACGTTAATACGTGTCGTAATTTATTCGCCGTCGAACGATTCTTTACGCTCCTGACAAATGGTATAGCACAGATTTTGCGATACTAGCTTTTAGTTGCGACGTTATCTGAAATCACATTTAATTTCAGACAATGGGTAAAATACATTTTGTTTAAAATGAGCAACATTATTATGTTCTCCGAAAGGCAACATAAATATGGACCGAAAAACGAAAAAAGTACAGTAATCAGTTGCTAAATTAAAAAGTTACAGGACAAAAAAGCAGCAAAAAATAAATATTTTTTTGCTATGAAATATTTAATAACGAAAATGTATGTTATTTGTGTTTTTTTGTAAAAACAATTATATACATAAAGACAGTATTTAATTTGATAAAATCATTTTTGTATTTATCTTTATAGATTTACAATTTTATTGCTGTGACGTCACTCGTGCATAATTTCTTGTATAGAGTGTTTTTAATGCTCTCCAACGGTCTCACTCTTGTGATGACCGTATTTCGTCAACGGTTGATCGTAGAAATACCATTGCAAAGACAATATTTTCAGGCTTATTATGTACTATTTCGAAAAGCCAATTGAAAAAAAATGTGCATGTTCCCCGATAAGTATTGCCCACGTAATCGTGATGGAACGTGAAAGTCATTACATTTTTCCGGGATACAGTTTAATCTATATCTATAGGGTTTGAATATTATTGTCTTTTTTATCTCGTTTCAAATTTGTGTACCTCCACAATCCTACGAATGTTGTAAATGAGAAAGTTTGTGAGAATGGATGGATGTTTGTTACTCTTTCACGCAAAAACTACTGAACGGATTTCGATGAAATTTGGTGTGCTAGTAGTTTAGACTCTGGTTAAAAATATGTGCCACTTTTTATCCCAAAAAAATTCCATTGTTCCCGAGGGATACTGAATTTACACGGGTGGAGCCGCGGGCAACAGCTAGTATACAGTATATTTGAAACTGGAGGAAAGTGGATATTAATTATAAGTTTAACATCACTCCGAGATTAGGACCTGGAATTGTCCCTGACGATGTTAATTTTTCTATTCTCATGCTGATTACTTGAATTGTAAATATAAATTCGTAACAAACAAACTAGCAGCATTATTTGTTATAATGTGAAGATCGAGATCTGCATATGTAACGGATTTTCGATATTAAAGTATCGAAGTGATACTTTCGTTTGTACTTTTTGGTGTCAAGTCGCATTTGGATCGTTTTTTAACTCGCTTTCGTCGTAAATTAGTTTTTGGATAACCCACTAAATTATGTTGATGTTACATCGATAAGAAGGCAATATATACACTGCAGTTATTTCCTGGTGTGTGTGAGTGGTATATTAAATACTCCTCCACAAATAAACATTTCATTGTAACAATATTTCAACTACTAAGTATTTTTTGGTAGGCAGATTTAAATTTATTTTTTTCTTTCTTTTAAAATTTTAAGTAAATGTACAAGAGTACGTTACTTGTCATGTGCATTATTTTATTACGCAAATAAAACATTTTTAAACTTCTATTAATTACACAAAATGCGCATATGAAATATACTTATTACATTGCTGATTAACTTAGTGGAGAATACGTAATGAATAGTGGGCAAAGTTCAATAGATGGGATAGTGCGCGATAACATCACTCGGATGAGATGTGAACGCTAATTACGTGCGGGGTGCGGGGCGCATTCCGCCGGTGCGATGAACCGAGTCGTATACATTGTGATGCTTAAGAACTAAATTTATTCACAACATGCCAAAATGCTTTGCGACTTTCAATTGTTTTTGGCAATGTACCCGGTGTCTTTCATGTTTTATCGTTTCGTAACTTTATGCTGTCTGTACCTACTAGTAAGATAAAAGGCATAGAAATTATCTCCAAATATACTATGGCGTTTTTCTTCACGAAGAAGTATAACCATGAATTTTGGCTGTCCAGTTAAAGTCTTCAAATAGCTAGTGACTTATGTTAATGATGATTTATTACATTATTCATGCTTTTTTCTCTGACAAAAATATTAATATTAGATGTTTAAATCTTGTGGTTGAACTGTAATGGTAACCAAGAGGTTTCTATTGTCCCGTTAGGTGACATGTTTTTATTGCAGCCTTAGATAGGATAGGACCTTAGAATTAAGGAAGACCTTAGATAGGAATAGCAACGATGAATTTTGAAAATTTCGTTTCGGTTGGTACTTAAGTAAGATTAGGATTAGGATTTAATTTATTTTTAATTACGATATTCAAATACCACCCAGCTATATGCTAAGTAATTATAAAACAGTTTCACCTAGTTTTTAATACCTGTTTAAATGTTTTTTACATCATCAAATTGTGTGGGCGTTTGGATATTAACATTAACAACTTTTGATAAATAGCAAAAAAATAGACATTAGTATGACTAATTAGCGTACAAAGTTCATCGACCCACGATTCTTTTTTTTCCTGATAGCACCCGATATAAAATAGCCTACTCGTCCTTTCTTCCATTATAATGTCAAAGGTGAGAATCCTAGCATAGTATTGCCAATGTAGGATTGTATTAGAATCCTGATACTAATTAATATCTTATCCCACTGCGACGCAGGTTCGCAGAAATAAAAATAAACGAATGAATGGATTTTTAATTAAAAATATGTCATTAAGGAAAAAGCCCTCAACAAACCAGAAAATTTTCACCTACTCTTATCGTATCGTACTTACGCCGTAAGCTCGAGATTAAAGAATGTTTATAAGTCAATGGCCAAGGTTGTCGAATGTTTTTTGTTAGAATCTAGCCGGTGAATATTATAATACAATACATTTTATAAATACTCTTTTATATATCTTATCGAAGAAGATTGATTGACTTAACACCTTGTTTTTAAATAATCCTACCAGTTGTGGAACGCGGTCATGACTTTGGTAGCTCGCCTTTACGATTATAAAAATCATAAATAATCTAACGTTATGTGTATAATAAATCACTGGGTATCGCTGATAATAATTAAAACGTATAGTTAACAGGGTCAAAGATTTACCCACATTGGCACATGTTTAGAGAAAATAATAATATTAAATACTAGTTACTGCCCGCAGCTCCGCCCACGTTAAGATGTTATGCCTCTAATTTAATACAAACTTGTGAAAGCCCTTAGACGCCCTTAATCCAGCCTTGTCGCAAAATTCTTTCCCGGCAGACGTTTATTATCTATAAACATGCGTCGGATTGGTATGTAAAAAGTCGGTCCTGCGCCTGATCTCTCACCAGTTGTGTCGGTCCCACTGGGTAACGAGAGAAAAGGAAGGAAGGTGCTCTTGCACTATAAAAAGTGAGTTTTTTCGTTTCGTAGCTGGTCTGGATTTATTGAAATCGGCGGGTACTAAATCGCTGCTGAATTTCATTTTTGTACATAAATGTTTTCGATAAATGTTGACCTTCCACTTTTATATTCATAGACTAGATATTGCCCGCAAAATAAAATCCCGCGGGAATCTTGCACTTAACCGCGATAAAAAGTAGCCTTTGTCTTTCCCCGCTGTTTACTCTATACCTATCTGTACCAAATTTCATCAAAATTGTCTCTGTAGCTACGGAGGTTATTCAATGCAAACAAACAAACAATCTCATCTTTCCTCTTTGTAATATTAGTAGGTATACTTAGATATATTAGTAATGTTTCTGACTTCAATCTTTGTGGTTATTTCTTACACCTTTCGAAAAAAGCTACAAATTCCATGTTTTATCGTAATATTTAATACACGATTAGCATAAAATTAGCAATTAGTAAGGTATAGGCTTCCAATTAAGTGAGCGAACCTAACGTTTAAATACAAAGTAAGCTACCTATCTAATTAAGGCCTGAAACATTATAGCAGATGTTTCCAAGATTACGACTAAAGATATTGACAGTCGATTATTAAAATAATCAAGTGGGTAATATAATTTAATAGTAATGGAACGTTTATTTTCTAGCAAGGTGTGCTAGGAGGCGTATGTACGCGTGTGTACTTAATAAATCAAGCGTGCGGTTCCCGTGTCATCTTGTATATATACAATGATGTATTATTCCTGTTATCTGAGTACATGAGTGACGGGATAGATAGGACGACCTCACGCGGCGGGCCAATGAGATAATTGCTATTTTACAAACTGTTACACATCATTTGACAACCTCTGAGGCTCTGCGGTTGAACGCGTCAGTGCTCAAGCTAGAGGTCGCAGGTTCGAATCCCGCCAAAGGAACAAAAAAGTTTTCTACGCTCCAGCCACATATAATGAAAATCTTAAATATTCATATAGTATAAAAGTATGAAATCTATTTCTGTTGTCTGGTACCCGTAACATAAGTTCTTCGAGAACTTACCACGGGACCAGATTGACGTGGTAGCGTCCATAGATTATTAATTTCAGCTCTCACTACGCTCAAACGATCGAGGAAAATATTTTAAAGAAATCTGCGAATACTAACAATCCTTTGATACGTTTCTCTCAGCCCGAAGTAGGCTAGCGTAGTTCAGCCTAAAGCTGGGTCTATATGATTGAATATACTCTGCACTAATATAATAGAGTTTAAAACCGAACAGATTAGTGTCGAGTCAAATGTCAATGTGATATATAACAGCCTGACACTTGAAACTTCCATTTTCGACTCTATTACACTAGCGAAGAGTTTTACATTTTCAGTGCTCTGAATTTTCACCAGCGTTCAAGATTCCGGAGCACATAGTCCCAGCCTAATTCATTGAGGAGACAGGAGGACCTGAGTAGCTGAGTAGTAGAGAGTATTCATGATAATTTATGTCAGCATCAGGTTCATCGCAAAAGTAAGAAAAATTAAAGACTCTTGACATATAAAAATATTTACACAATGGATAACTTTATATACAACTTTGCTGTCTTTGTCGGTCAAGTGACTTTTCCAACGTATCAGACAGAGAGAGCAACGTTGCACAACTTAACCGTTGTGTAAATATTTTTACTAGTGAAGGGGATACACTGTACCTCTGTACCTGAGACATTCGAAAACGTTATGAATTTCAATTTTTAACTCTTCGTGTTAAATGTACATGACTATTGAAGTAAATCCTGCTCCGTTCTTGGAGTCGTGTCTTAATTAAAGTATGGGTGGGGCTTTGAAATGTTTTCGGTTCGCGTGGAACGGGGATCGCGTAAGTTTTTATGGACCACTTAAACCCGCGCATAGTGAATTCTTAAACATCACAATATACGGAACCTGTCTTCTCCGGTCACATAAACAATCTGAGTCTAGATGTATAATAAAGTCGTTAAAGCGTATACGCTGAATTATTTTTGAAGAAATGTAATAACTTATATAGACGTGTGTAGAATTTGGATTCCTTGTATTGAATCTTCATTATTGTCATTCCTTTATTTTATTTCCTTCCTCCGCGTGGATCCCATTGCACCCCCGTGTGGTATGTGTTTTGAAAAATCCTTTTTTAATGGATGTCTATGTTAAAATCTGCGTGCCAAAACTCAACGCTATGCAGTTGTTAATATTTCACTATACAAGCTTTGGACCCTTTAGGGAATTAATTTAAAAATAAAGTAAATAATACGTACTAAGTAGTTTGTATTTAGAGCCTAAGATGTTAAATTTCATAAAAACCGTGACAGATGTTAAATCGTTTTCATACAAATTATCACCTCCTATTTCACCCCTTTCATGGGTAGAATTTTACAAAATCCCTTCATGTGTGGGTGGCTACATTGTAAATTAAAACTACTGTCAAAATTTTACATTTCTACCGATAGTAGTCTGTGTGTGCGCCTATATCTCAGTAAGTTAGTGGGGACATCTCCTTTTTATTTATAGATAAGCTACTAATAGGTACTTATTTACTACTAATTGAAGTAACTGGATGTTAAAAGTGTTGACACAGAATATCTTACAATCCACCTAAACCACTTCAATTTGGCTTTTTTTTTACTTTATTTAAGGAGATTAGTCATAATTGACTATGCCACTCCATTATACCAACGATTACAATAATTACAATTATTATAATATTTTAAGTACTAACTACATCACTAATTATAATCTATTTTACGTCGATTTAGAGCTTTATTGACCATTTTATACACTTCTATAGCTTGTTCAGACAGGGGATACGCTAGAATGCAGTTACATGTTCCAATATTCATAAAATTTTCAATTTTTCTCACAACCTGAAATCTAATATCTTCGTTACGGACACACTCCAACATTATATGGAAAACGTCTTCTATCATTCCACATTCCAAACAAAGAGGAGATGCTACTTTTTTCATCAAATGTCCAAATTTATTCACGGGAATGTGTCCAGAACGAAGTCTAAATGCAATTATTAACATATTTCTATTTAAATTAACATCTGCAAACCACGGTGATTTCAATGGTTCATTTTGTAGTGTTCGGTACCATATGCCTTTCTCCACTGATCTTTAGTCAAAATGCACTTTCCACAGAAGGTAACAGTGTTGCTTAACTAGATTTATACAGTCAGAGAAGCAAGGCATGAAAGTCCCTAATTACGCCATCAACAGCAGCTTCTTTTGCGAGGTCATCTACCCTTTCGTTCCCTTCTAAGCCAATATGAGAAGGGATCCATTGTAGGATTACTTCTTTTGACAGGGCCTTAATATCAAAATTTGGCTTTCTTTATATCGCAATGCGAAACATGCAAGATAAATATTGTACAAAGGCATGTTGTCAAAACAATGCTCGCTCAATGTATCTCGTATTTCTATTAACACTATCGGGATATTCTCACAGATAATAAATAATGAAGGTAAATTGAACAATTTCGTGACTACTCGCGGGTGATAGATCAATATCAGAGATCGACCGGGGCACACCGCACAGACTGAAACACCAGCGCTAATGAAAATGTACACTTTTGTTCACTTTTAAGTGTAAAATAGATAGTGCTAGATATCACAATGCAATGTAACGATTATGTTCATACATTCTAAGGCTCCACAGTAGACCTTTACATGAATAACCGCTATGACAGTGAAATAATATTATTTCACCCATTTTATTTTCACTTTGTAGTAAAAGTAAGTAGTACTAGTTAAAATGTGACGAAAAACAATTTGACTATTCATTTATTTTTAAAGTGATCTAAAACCAAAAAATCGCTATGACAAATAAATAATAAAATCAGTTTTTGCAATATGATAATCTAGATTTAAGATGAGTTTCCAATTAAGACTAATTATATAGGTAACTAAATAGGTACCTTATCATTTTATTGACTTTTACTGTATAATTCATAAATATTCATGCGTCGATATCAAATAGCGACCTTTAAATTACTGTCTTGTCACATTTTTATGATCTAAAATAGAAACTGGTTTACTACAAGAATCTATAGAGAACAAAATAATTGATTTTAGTAATACAGTCATCAAGGTACATAAAAAGTATTACTGATATGTAGAGGCAAAACAAAGCATTATTGTCATCAATCAAAATCATCGTAGCTTTGGCCGAAGGAGACGCGAAACTTTTGAAGAAAAAATATAAGATGATTTGCCTTTCGTATTAAGGAGACGTTGTGCAAAAAAATGTTATTATCGTATTTGTGAGTTTTACTGTTAAATTGTTATTGTTTCTTACGAATGCAGCAATTCCCATTGTGATTACATTGTAAATCGAATTATGAGAACAACTCCAGATTTATTTGTTATTGCACCGCCTTCTAAATAATCGAATTAGGATGGCTGGAATTATATACAGGCTATATTGCATGCGAATTTTCAATGATCGTTGTTTTTTTTTTCGATAATATTTAAATTTTTATCATCGTATATAATAATCGATAGTGTCTTCTTTAATAAAAAAAAATTACGCGTACAGAGTACAGGTGACAGAAGTGAAACTCCATTAATCATTTAAAATTAAAAAATACTCTCATCGTGCCTAAAGTTAAGTTATGATGTAAGAAGTATAAGCAGCTTCCGACAGATGGCGTTAAATTGATGATATTATATCGAATTGTCGTCATATGACGTGACCTTGAAATTTCACTCTCAATGCTTTTGCTAAAGAAGTTTCGCTTAAAAAACTGCAGAATTGACACACTTAACAGCAAAGTCACATAAATAGCGCTTCTCCTTAAGGAACAGTTGGGTGTTGTCATAAGAAGTTAAGAATCAGAGATCGAATTGATAACACACCATAACAATATTGTATTTTTTTTTGTTCGATTATGTACTCTATTTACTGTGGTTTAGAAATTAATATAAGTAATTCAAATTAATTTTCATATCGTTGCACGTTATAAATTTTCCATTAACTAGTATAACTTCGTTTTTTTTTAACATACATTTTTTTTGTTTAAGTGTAAATTAATTTGGCACGAATGGGCCGGTTCGATCTGATAAATACAACGGCCACATAGAAAACCGGCATGAAATAACGCTTGCGTTATCTTTCGTCGTATGAGTGCGGTTACCGGAGGCCCAAGGCTGGTTGGGGATTTTAAGGACCAGCAACGCGATTGTCCATGGGCGGCGGTAATTGCTTACCTTCAGCGACTCGTTTACACGTTTCCTGGGCCATTTTATAGTAAAATACATTTTTAGTACGCCACAGACCATCTTACCTCATCTAACAATATAGAAAATGTTCGACAAGTAATAGATTTAATGCAAACGTCTGATTAAGTCGAGACATCATCCAGCGACATTTGCAATTATAAGCTGACCGTTATTCCGCATTGTTTTAATGTATCGAGATAATGTCAACCAGACTGACTATCTAAATCCTACTTCACGACTGCCGTTAGCTAATTTTATAAAGATTCATGATATTATAGTAAAATTCCTGTAAGGTTATGATATTTCTTATTCAAGAGGCGAATCTGATAAGGAAATAGGAAGAATATTCAAAGGCTGTTGTAATAAAAATAATAGTGAGTTTTCAAACAAAGATGTACCCAACACTGACATTTCGCTCAAGCTTATTATGTAGCGAATGCTTAAGTTGATTTGAAAATCTCATTCTGTGCTCATAATATAATCAACTCAGTTTTTATCCTGCCACACCGCGTCAAGGATCCTGCCTGTAATTTTCTTAATTCCTATAATCATTGGCTGGGAGCGGCTTGTATCATAACGCTACCAAACAGTTCGCCAGCCGGTGTTTATCCCCGCATTGTGCGCGAAATCCTCAGCTCTGATGATGTTGCTAGTTACCAAACAAATAAGCGAGATACGTCTTTTCTCATCACTGTTTATGTCTTCAATTTGAAGGCACTAGATTTATGTCGCTTTTTATTTCAACGTTATAGAATAATGACAAAATAATTGTCACCTTCCTTTTTATTTCCTTTTTATGAGAACTTATCTCCGGCGATTAATCGTTATGGCGTAAAAATTACAGCAGTGGAAATAGTTTCGTCTTTAGCAAAGAAAATGATGGTTTTATGTTTTGAAAGATAATCTTTTATTATAATACAAGTATTCAATCAAAACTATTGACTGAAATTTCAACATTTAAAGAGTTTAGAAAAGTTTATAAATGTTATCAGCTTCTATTCTAGGGCGAGGGTTTCTATGATATTGCAAGTTGAGTCATGACTAACCATTTATTTACATTCCACACTTACGACAACAATATAAAATAGCAACAAAAGATGGTATGATTAAAAAGTCGACGTACTATGATAAGGCGGTATGGATACGTCATTAATTCTGCTATAGCATTCCCCGGTAATGGCCGCGCGGATAGAGGAGTCCCCGCCGCGTTGTTGCCGCTTTAGAAATTAATTAGATACAGCCCCAGTACAGCCAGGTACTGTCGATCGCACGATGCACACATCCCAAGGAAAATCATGGCTCAAGAATGTTCAGGATTGAGTTTCAAAACCGAATAGATATCTACTCCCAATTCCAAATCGTCAAATGTTTTTTCAGACGCCGCGCCGCGCGCTTGTTAATTGTTTTCCAGTCTAAAAGACTTTTTAGACGCGAATTCGACTTGCAAAATATACTTTAGCGAGCAGTATTGTAGTATCTTATATGTCTACAATATTAATATTGAACTCAAGTGATAGGTCAATATTTTTGTACATTGTGATATTAATAATGAATAGATTATGTATGACGCGGTAGTTTTAATGATTTTTTGTGTACCTACCTATAACCTAATGAAATGGGTTATCTTTTATATTTATTTTACTGTAATAATTGTATTGCTTAATTTATATTCCTGTAATAATATTATGTTTGCATGTCAGCATATGACGAAACATTAGTGACTCAAATAAAAAAAAAAATAAAGACACTTTCTTCGCGAGTATACTTACAAATTATGTATCGCAAAAGGTTAGAGATTATCTCGAACAAGTAAGTTGTCTGAAAGAGAAAAACCTCTGCGTCTAGAAAATTGATACATATGTAACATCTTCTTGTATGGACGTTGAGTAACGATTTTGGATTTTTTGTAGCGAAGACTTATTTCAGTAAATTAATTAATTGACTACTTTATATTACAAAAACGTCAAATGGAACCACACCTTACTTACAGACACACTTTTGGATGTGGGTTTGAAGCACAGATAAACTTCATTTACTCTGTGGTTTTTGAAGTGAACAATTTTCTAATTGACAGTAAAACTGTAACAAAACTAACAAATAATTCGTAAGTAAGATGATAATGGAAATGTTCTTTTCTAATAGAATCCTACTTACTATTATAATTGTGAAAGTTTGTGGAGGTATGTAACTTTTTCACGCTACTGAACGGATCTCAATAAAATTTGGTACTGTAGTAATTTAAGCTCTGGATTAACAGATATGCTACTTTTATCCCGTACAAGGAAATTGTTCCCGTGGGATACTGTATTTACGCGAAGCCGAGGGGAAAAGCTAGTTTAAAAAAAAGAGGATACCAAAAAAACCCAGACCGTTCGCTCGCCGTTATTGTGGGTGCCAAATAATAGGCAATTCAAAATTAATTGCACGCGCGGTAATCTCCATGTAAGGAATTAGTTGATGTTGCAATATTTAGGAAGTAATCCGTGTAATGCAATCGCGGTTTATGCGAGATATTATCGTTAAAACGTAAGAGTGTATGAACACTAGATAAATTATGGCCTTACTTTTTAAAAGTACGCTTTCTTTTTACATATTTTTGCAAATTTAAGATATAATTTTTAGGATTCCGTACCCAAAGGGTAAAAACGGGACCCTATTTCTTAGCCTACGCTGTCTGTCCGTTCGTCTGTCTGTCTATCACCAGGCTGTATCTCGTCAACCGTAATAGCTAGTTTAAATTTTCCCAGATGTAGAATTTCTGTTACTGCTGTAATTACTGCTGTGTTCGGGAATAACATGCAACAAACTTGATTTTTGCCGTTTTTTACTCGAGATATATAACGACTATAAGGTTAACAATAATTGTACACACGAAAATAAATCTTTAGGAAACCACACGAATGTGTTTCGTATTTATTTAGGCCTCCTTACTACTATATAAGATGCTCTATGCCTTAAGCACATAATATTGTTATTACTCTTGGAATACACTGCTCAAAACTGATTTAGCTTAATTTATTGTTAACACTACCGCTGCCTCATGTCGCATGTTACATTCTTAATTGGCATAATCATTACACTTCGCGTGTTCATTATCACATGACTGATATTCCGAGAAGCGAACTATAAATTAATATTTAAAGATCGCTAAGGTTGATTTAATAAAAGAAATATCTGGTAAACGGCGTGTATTACAAAGTCATTTGCTTCGAAGTTGCGGTATCTGATCCTGCGACATCATCGTCTCTCCTAGGCGAGCACGCAACTAGCCTTATTAATGACTCTGTAGTAACAAGAAACCCTTATAGTTTCGCTCTGTCCGTCCGTTCGTCTGTTTCAAACTTCCGTAATTATTAATATAAAAGATGAAAATTTGTATATTTATAGATTGCATATTAACTTTTTATTTTGGTATCATAAAATAACTATTGTATTATATGGGTGGCTCCCGATATATCACAATGGGGATGAAATAATTACGTCGAACAACTCTTTTTAAATAGAGGCGAGGTTTTATACATGAGATTTTTTATAATTTAAAGCATTTTCGAGTGATCGATCTTCATTGTAATCTATAAGGAGTAGAAACTTGTAACTTTTTCAAATCGATAGGTAGGATATATACATATTTAGGAAAAATATTTTGACATAAATTGTACAATAACATAACAATAATAATTAGTATATATAAGTAATTAGAAAATAATGACGTGTACAGTGGCGAGTACGAGTACACGTGGCAAAATTTAATCTTCATTCATCATTTAAAATCCAAAAATACTCTCATCGTGCCTAACAAACATCACTTCAAATAAGAATAGAAAAATTAAAATTTCTACACCTGGCACATCAGTGTGATGAGCCGCACTTAAGAAAATCAAGATTTATGAAATAATTATAAGTAGCTTCTGACAGATGGCTTTATATCCAAAAAGGCGTTATATCCAAATCGTGTAGCGACGCGTGTCGTGACGAGACGCGACCTTGAAATTTCGCTCACAACGTCACTGAAGTAGTTTCACTTGAAAAAAAATCGATTGCGCGTTAACAATTTCAGAACCGTCTTTTTCGATACATCCCGACATTCTCTTAGTTAGATTATTTTAGGTATTTCATTGTTTATTATATTATATAATATCATATTCTTTTCATATTACTAATTTATATATTAATTTTATTGATTACAATTAATCACTTTTGTTGTTTTTCAAGAGAATGTAATGATCTTGTAGTTTCTAATCTCTTTTAGTACCTAATTCAAAAGTGATCGAATTCCAAATGTTATATAAACTTACATACATCGATAAAATATATACTTCAAATTAAATAGTTTACCGGGAAAGGGCACGTTAATACTATTTACTCATTTGCAATAAATTCTTTATACTCGTTTTATATGTGTTGGAAAATGCGGTGCCGGGGCATTTATGGTCTAATGCATTTCAGTTGATGGATATTTCTACCGCGTATTGAATATCGGGGCGCATTCAATACTCAATAACATACGGACGGGGAATAAATCTAGGCTTTTTGAACATGGACGCATTTACAGCAAATCGAACAGGCGTCAACTTTCAAATGTTGTTCCTAATATTTTGATCTTGTTTTTACTCTTTGTACAAAGATGTGAATGTTCAATTAGTCTGACCTTAAGATTACCTATTGTTAAGATTATTTCAGAATGAGAGAACACATTTTTAATTAAAACAATGTCTTCCGACTTGTGCTAAATAAGTAAATTAAAAAAAAAAACTTAATAGGTAGGTATTGAATTTATTATGCCAATAGTCGTTAAACTGCCAAACTTGATTTAGATCCGTTCGGGAGTTTCAAAATTAAAAGCAACAACATTAAATGAGATATTGATTTAGATTAGAATAAGCTTAGTTTTAATTGATGGGTTACAATGTCTTGCATAATTTAAATTAAAGTCTATGGAGGCTATGGATGTATGAATAAGAAATTTTTTCATAAATAATGTCTTTAAAATAACTATATTTTATTTCAAATTAAGGCAGCCACAGACGAGAGGCCGATCGTTTCAGTTAGAACTGACGCCTGAACGGATTCAAGCACACACACGACACGATTTTGCATCCGTTCAGGCCGAACTGAAGGCAGACCGGACCATGTATGGGCCCCTTTACAATATATATTTTCAACTTTACAATTTTTTTTGACAAATTTTGTATTTATACTTGTGTTTGCATTAATTGACGATTTTGATTCACGTCTTCCTATAATAAAGAATCCTTGACGATAAAATGTGCGACAAAAGCTCCTATCTGTTATAAGAGATTAGCATAAAAACCAAGCGTATACAAACACTGCCCACATATTCGTGAATAATAGCCAACACGGAATAATCTTTATGTTTTCTCTGCTGGATTTACAAGGAACTGCGAGGTTTTTTTTTATTTTCATTTAAAGAAAAACGATTTCACGGCTCTTCTTTAGTTCATAGGTTAGGCCTACTTGATCAAGTAGGTAAGCAAGTTTTTTTAATGTATGGACCCACTTCTCTTTTTTATCTTTTTGAGTAAGCTTTTTTGTGTAATGCAATAGCATAATATAAAATTTATTTTTTCCACACTACTTTATAGCGTACCTAAATATCAAGTTACATAGTTATTTTCACGTCATAAAACCGCCTAGTGATTTTAATTCTATCTCAAAAGTATAAATACGAAGACAAAAGCCTATCCACGCTCCTGTTTTATCCGTCAAGTCTCATGTTGTATGCAAATAGTTGCTTATCGTGCCCCCCGCGCGGCCTACTTTATGACGGACTTAGGGCCGAGTTATGACAACTTTAAGTTGTGATAATTGTTCGCAGCCAATTTGGACCCTAATGCGTTGTAATATAGATCTGATTTATGCACGGCGGCCGACGTGGAGACAGCAAAATATGACGCGTTCGCCGTACACGTTGTGCAGCCGATTCATCTCTGAGTTATTGTGTTGTAGCATGGTGTAGTATTGGTAAGAATTGACAATGTTTTGTCCATTTAAAGAAAAATTATTACACGGTAGGATAATATAGGCAATAGGTATACTATATTCCAATAACTCTCTTCCTCTAGATGCGACTGATCTATAAAATAAATTAAAGATAAATATCAAAATGGTATATAAAAACGCCTTTATGCAAGTAATAAATGACAGTGAGCTACTGTTTTCGAAACATAATTTTAGGCTGTAATTTGATACTTATTAAAACTTCATATACCTATGTACAGTAATTGCGTTTACAAAGGCAAAAGGCGTGAAATTGGCATTGAAGAAGTACGTTTTCCCATAAAATATTTCCGTCGTATATAAAATTACCTCTGTCAATACGAATTTATATCAGAAGCGTAATTTTAAATTTTACACCAGAACATGGTTTTACATCAGCCGTTGTAAAAATAAATGCCGTTTAATTATAAGCCTTAGCGTAACGGCATATGAGTCATCTAAAAATAATAAATCTTTTATTTTATTTTGCGAGAAAACCACTGAAACTTAATGCCTATAGTAGCATGAGATCTTGACACCGATCATCTAGAGATTTATTTAAGAGCAGAGTTAAAAATTTAACAAAATAATGTTTCATATTTCCACGACTCGTTACAGATAATATTAAAATTATAGCGGTATACCTACAAGAGCATAATATACAAATTATACTACATTTTAATTACTTTATTTATTATTCAGAGGTATATAATAATAACATTAAGATCATATTTATAGAGTTGATAATGTAGAGTTACTTACACAGCTAAGCATGTAAGTCCGTGTTTTCAAAAATTATTTCTCGTCTTACGATTTACGCAGTACCCGAAAGTTGCCCACCTCACTTTTGTTTAATTTCGTAAATATTCGTGGATTTTCGTGTGTCATTACGGCCGCGGCATGGCGGGCAAAAACCGTGTCGGCGCGCATCCGCCGCGGCTCGCCGCAATTGGGCGCCGCGCACGCCCGCTCATTGGACGCGCCGCCCGCCACCGCCGCCCGCTACCGCCGCCCGGCCGCGCCGCGCACTGTCATTATTTAATAACTCCACCCCTCACAGTTTTAATTATGCAAACAAATAATCTATGAATTTGTAAATTTTCCACGGTTCAGGGCGATGATGACTAAAATATTTTTACAGTTCAGTAGAAAGATGATGAATCGCACCTTGACGAAGTTTGCATGTTCCATTTTCAAATCACGTAGATTTAAAAAAGACAAGACATAAAAAATACGATAACTATTATAGTTATACTTGTAACCTGGAGTCCCTCCCTACTCCAGTCCAGTCCTATTGTTTTCTCGAAGTTTTCATTAGGGCTCTTATGATGCTACCCACAGTATTAAACATAAAACAATAGTTTTTACAAACATAATATTTATATCTCTTTATAAAGCAGCGAAGATGCCAAAGCTCTTTGCTTCATTAAAATTCTATGTGAGTAGATACCTTAAGAATTCGTGAATTCCAGAGTTATAATGTGTCATACAATGAGGATTTACCCGAACTCGATAACCTTAAAAATATAATATATAGGTATGTTACCTACAATATAATATATTTTTTAAGTCGATAAGTAAAGTTATTTATATTGTAAACGGATCCTCAAACAAGCTTTCGCTTGGCAACAATCCTACCTAATATTATGTTGAAGATATTTTGTGTACACGGTGTTAACACTTAAACTAGCTAAAAAGTCTGTTATTTTAAAAAATCAAAGGTAGTTTCAGACTCTACCTTTGGTTACCCTATCTTTGGTACCCCAAACCGTACCCCAAAGGTAGTGTAACCACACCCTACCGGGAGTAATGGAGATCACGTACCCAATCTGATTGGGTTCGGCGTCTCATTTCAATTTCACGAATTTCCGTAAGTGTGAGTGAGACAGAATTAATAAGAGCTTAACCGCAACTCCATCATTAGAGGTTGTTCAGAAACACGGAGTAGAAAAAGATAGTTGTCAATGGACACACTGTAATAACCAAAATGTAAGGCTGTGTGTATAAAAATTTTATTTACATAATATGATGATACAAACATGTGCAGATATATCAGTACCCCGTTTTAGTAATAAGTTACCATTTTAATTATAATAAAATATCACAAAATGAATATTTCTGTATAAACTCCTGTCCTGTATCCTGTAAGATTATATAATGGTTTTAGGAAATAAGCACATCACGTTGCTATAAAATATAATATAATAAAATAATAATATCTATAGATGCTTCTACGCGCGTACGCACCACGTCAATCTGGTCCTGTACTAAGTATCCGATGAACTTGTATCACAGGTACCAGACAACGGAAATATATTCAATACTGATATACTATTTATATATTTAACATTTTATTAAACTATACATATATTTAATACACATCCAAGACCAAGGAACACAGAAAAACTTTTTATCCCTTCGGCGGGATTCGACTTCCGGCCTGAGCGCCGACGCGTTAACCACTGAGACAGAGGTCGTCAAATGTGATATAGAACCACAGCTAACATAATAATATTTTAAGCTAACATATTTTGATTCCCGTGAAAGGCTATCATTATAATATTATAAGGTAGGCGTAGAAAATACACACGAATAAAATTATCACACACAGTGTGAACTCGGCCTAATAACTCAAAGCTCTGTCTTTGGAAACGACTGCGGAAATTCTGGGCGCCGTAATCACTGGGAATTGTAAGAAATAAATGGATTTTTGTTTTTTCTTTTCCTCCTGTGGAGGTAAATTGTTTTTTGTTTTCAGAAACACTTGGCTCGTTATTATGTGTAATTTGACGGCCGATATGGTTTGGACAAAAATTCTTAATACACGTCTGGTTGTTTCTAGTAGTAAGGTTGTAGTTGGTAGTAGTGGTACCCCTACTATTAGTGGTGATAATAGCTAAACAAACAAAATGGCGTATTGCACTATTTTTCTCAAAATTTTATAGTTTCGTAGATTTATTTTTAAAGTAATCCACAGTTCATATGTTCAAATTTTGTATGGATGTTACAGAATTCACACATAAGTATAAACTTTGGAAGAAGTTTTACATCGCAACAGGCTTAGGTATTTCTTAATGCACCCCGAGCGTTTATCATGCCATTATGGATCAATTACTTGCATCAGTAGTGACTACTCTGCCTCATTCTGTCGCTCTGAGTGCTATAATATATTACTAGTATCACTTATTCGTGGTGGAAATTCACGATCCGAGAACCAATATGTATGCAATTTGATGCACTATGCCAGCCAAAATTCAACCTAAAACACAAAGCACGAGGAACTATAGTCTCGTAAGATATACGCATTTCGCTAACAAGTATAAAATTGATTCCGACAATTTCTCTGTGTTTAATTTTTCCCTCTAGCAATACACTTATAGAATATGGTAACTACTGTAAAAATCTTTAGGATATATTAAATTTATTACAATATTATTACGAAAGACAAAATTATTGGTAGTTTAAGATAATTAATAGGCATCCTTACATCATCTATGTTTAATTGAGTATCTAAAGTAAGTGTTTCTTATTAAATGAAAGCTAATAGTATATATTTTATTTAAAATAGAGTTTTGTCAATAGGTATAGAATATAAAGAGCAAATATATAATAAATAACCTATCCTATCCAAGAGCATGTCACGACATGTCCAAGGAGGGTTCCGTAACTATCAAACTAGCAATAGGTTTTCTTTGAATTACTTCAAAAGCTATTCATATGTATGGAGTGCCACCGCTAAAATATAATATTATTATTATTATATGATGTCAAAACTGAAATCTATACACACTTTATAACTTTACCAAATTTTATCAATTTATATTCTTAATTACAGAAGGTAGGAGAGCGGACAGATAGATTGACAGACAGACGGACAGACAGAGCGAAACTATACGGGTTCCTTGAGTATTACGGAACCCTAAAAAATATTATATCACACAGCTGTAGAATAATAGAAAATTGCTATATCATTTCTGTGGGCAAAGTACGAATTGTGTGTGAAAAACAGTGATGAATTACAAAACTCTCGATAGTAAAATTCTATCATTGTCTAGTTTTTGACATAAGGAATTATACATATCATTCAAAATTATTACAATCAGCAAACTAGAAACATACTTTGAAACATTCCACGACACTATCGTCATATTCTACGAACAAACCAGATAAACAGATGTAACAAGACGATATATTAGTTTTAGAATTCATAAGGAGCAAAAAGTCGTGATCGCGATGGCACGGGGTCTGTCCTCCACAATACATGGCTAGAAAATTTTACATTTGGAATTTCATATTTCGTTTACTTCTCTTTGAATTTGCATATACTCGGTAACATATTTTATTTTAAACATACTTGTGGGTCAAAGATTATAAATATATTGTTATAAATCATCATCGTTTCTTAATAAACATACTATAGTTAATAACTAATTACTAGAATGAGTATAATATTTTCAATTTCACAATTCCTAATTGCTAAAATACGTACATTACGTATCAAGTTTTCCACATTCTAAGTAGCTATAGTAAGCTTAGGACTGTGTATTATTACGGATCATTACAATTTTAACTGAAGCGCTTCTAGCTTCTAGTGCTATCTACCTATTGAAAAGTACAGTAGAAAGTAATAGATTCGAATACGCTAGCTAAGTTTTCATCTTGCTCTATAACTGAAATGTATTTCGGTTACGTTTTGATAATGTAAACAAATAGTTAAAGACACACATTATCACTTCTTCTCCAATGAACATGAAATTATTTATGAAATTAAGGAAAAAGTAGGAAGAATATATTTGTGAGGATACTTATAACGTTGCGTCGATCAGCGGTCACGATTTCCGAAGATATGTGGCGGTTCTCGAGCTTCCAGCTTTTATGAACGGACGTAATGCGCGCACGTAAAGAATATTAACTTATCCTGTCATATGGATTTAGAAATATTCGTATACATCTAATCACGAACCTAACGATGGAAACCGTACCAGCATATATGAGGATTCGAATCATCCGAGATTTCATAGTATTTGTAATGAACGTTGAGCATGGAAATTTATGTTCAGACTTACTTAAGAAAACGGTACACTGTTTTCCAGGGCCTACTGCTATATTTCGTATTTAATGATAACAATAGAATACATTGATTTTCTGTATACGCATGTCGATCTGCCC
Source organism: Phengaris arion (assembly GCA_963565745.1). Taxonomy (NCBI): domain Eukaryota; kingdom Metazoa; phylum Arthropoda; class Insecta; order Lepidoptera; family Lycaenidae; genus Phengaris; species Phengaris arion. The sequence goes on from OY751431.1 coordinate 25,283,573, forward strand.
TTTATAAATGAGTTTATTTGAACGATTGGAATTGGATTGGAAGAAGGATTGAGTTCCAAGGATTGTAGCTACACCCATTTTATTTGTAATGAATAGCGAGATTTAGATATTATGATCGTTACGTTACTGTCTGCAGTTTAAAAAGAATGGGATTGCGAACAAGCTTGTGTAATTCAAGCCACCCGCAGCCAAAAGCGAATGCCCTGCAGGCCGGTATCGACACCACAAAAAGGCGATATTACGTTTCATTTGATATATCCGAGTTATAACGATAAGTGCAGTATAATGGTTCAACTTGGATAATCAGACGGATTTCGAGTTACTCGATCCTTTTTTCGATTTCGGTGTAATTTTGCGGTGGCTACGATCTCGGGTACAAATGATATCTGTGATTATGTGCAAATTTTAATGTTAACTGCGATCACTCATAATCGCATTCGTCAAAGAGGATCACATTCTTGAAATTAATTTTACATTACTCCTAATATAATCTGCTTAAATTTGATAATCGAGTGAACCATCAGTAAGGTACGTGTACTGAAATTGAAGTTTTTCATTCTGCACACGCGTTTTGCGAAATAGAAGAGGTCAATATTTTGCTTATGTACGACGTAGAATATTCAGTGGTTTCATACTAATAAGGCAAATGGGATTGTATACGCGTCACGGTATATGATCACGTAGCAGATTATCTCGTATGAGATGACGTGAGAAACATTTTCCACATAATAACCTCCGTTTCACGAGGGTAATGGCTTCAGATATACGAGTAATGGTTCATACTAGACAGTTTTTGGTCTAAACATATAACTTTAAGAGTACATGGTTAAATAGTCTATCTGCCATTTAAAAAACGCTTGCCTTTAACTCATTTTGTATCAAAAGCACATAACTGTAATAAACTAGATGTTGCCCATGACCTTTTACAAAACCTTTCATTTTGCCGCAATAAAAAGGCTATGTCCTTCCCCGCGGTCTACTATAGAGTAGACTACGAAGTACAAATATAGATATGTGCCAAATTATATCGAAATCAGTCCAGTAGCTTCGGAGCTAATGCAATACAAAGAAACAAAAAGTAATGATTTTCGCTATAAGCTGAATTTATAGTTATGCGTGAAGGAGGTAAAAAGGTTAATTACCAGAAAACATCAACTTACAGGCTTTGGGCGAATCAAAATAAAAATAAAAGTTTATCAGCCATTTTGTGGTCGCGTGTAATCCGTAAACAAAATGGCCGCCTATTTCGGGTACAGGAAACGCGTCGAAATCTATCACCGCGGTCGCATCGCAAGTGGCTATTGTATGATAATCGCTCCACACCGACAAAGTTTTAACGTTGACGACACGAAACGAGCACGTTTACTATGAGCACTAGGCCTAATTTAGATGTACAGATTAGATACCACTTAAGGACTTGGGCGTTTTGTGTACCCCAGCTCACGGTCGTTATAGTTCTGTATTAGCAATACTGATAATAATATAAGAGTTAGATTCTGGCTGTGGCTATCTTATGTTCTATTTAATGTTAAGTTTTTATTAAGCTTATCTTAGAAAATTTTAATCGATGTAATTGAAGATATGTATGAAAGAGCGTTTTGTTAATCTTATCACACAGGCTATTAAATAATGTTCGATTGGACTATGAAACAAGGTTCAATGAGGGTTTTTGATATTTTTTCTGCCGCTAGGGGGCAGACCCAACTCACACAATGCGTCATCTGGTGGCGTAAGTAGTATCAAAAATGGTCAATAATAAATTTCGATTCTTTTTCTGTCACTAGGCGGCGCTTGGTAGCACGACGCGACGGTCCTTGTCGTGTCAAAAAGCTGTCAGATGTCACGAATTTAAAAACCCTCATTTGCAGTATTATTCAGTTAATAAACCTGGTTTTTATGGCCATCTGGCTTTTGAGTTACTAGCTCATAAGGTATTTAATGCGATTGTATTTTTTGACTTTAATAAATATTAGAGACTCAGTTTTAAATGCCTCATAATTTTCTAAAAATTAAATTAAACTTTCATTTTTTTTGATAATTGTTATTCACTTGGTTGAACGGTTTTGCATCGTCTCTCAATCATCGACATTGTAAGTCGAAAAAACGCGATACTAATTCTGATGCGCGTTTCCCTTAAAGGCTACGAAATATTATTGTTATTATATGTGGATCGTGACGAGTGGGTATTGCCTCGCAACATTCGTAACGAGTGTACGTGATCCCTCGTTATAGAATAATATTTAACCAACTACCAGTTACACGCTCGCTGTAATTGTATGTATCAAACCCTTAATTGCATCAAAGTATACACTTCGTAGCCCGCTACACCCGGACTGTATCTATATTAAATTTAACCAAATTCTTATAAGATTCCATTACTATTTATGATTTACAGTTGCTATCAATTATTATTATTTTTGTATACATCATGAATAAATATTTACTCTTATGGTTTAAGTATAATCGTTAAATATTTGTAACCTACGCAATAGGCATGATGATGAGAATTGCTAATATGAGGTGTTTATCTACTAAAATATGATTTATATTTTATGTATATTTTATAAAATATATAATGGTAATTTATTTAACAAAATTAAACTACAAAGTACAGAAGTCAGCCATGTTCAGTTAAACATCAATCAGATTGGATGACGTCACTAAACTGTAACCAAATGCCACAATAACAGATGGCAGTTAAAAAACCGATTGTTTTTACAATTTAAAACTTGACTACGCCTCAGTCGTGACGTCACTAACAGACGCCATGTGACCGTTTTCATTATTATTAAAATAGCTGTTTGGTATTAAAACCCATTAATTATTCCAGAAATATTGTGTTTTTTTAAAAAAAGTTAATTATTAAGAAGGTTATAAACAGTTTTAAACAATTAGTCATCAAGTCCTTACCTACTATATAATATTTCCAATTATTGTATATTCCAATTACTTTCATTCCTATCAAAGCACATACTATCTACACGAATTAATAAATTGAAGTGTCTGTTTGTAATTTCCAATTAACAGCTTTCCACTAAATGCATATGATATTCTATAGTCTATACGGGTCCTAAATATAAAAATCAAATTTCAAATTTTTTGTCTCTCTGTCCGTCGGTCTATCTTTTCTGTATGTCTGTACATTACGGCTAATATCGGAAACAGCAGGACCGATTATGACCAAAATAGCAGATATAAAACGGCAGATAGCTGATGTTATAAAGTGTAACGTAGGCTACTTTTATCTTAGGGTTCCGTTTTGAAAAAATAGATTTCCATTTCCATTAGCTCCGCGCATACGGAGTTGCGGGCACTCGCTATTATGCAATGAAACGAGTACAGTATCAATATTCTGTTCTATTGTATTGAACTGGAGCACAAACGTGTGCTCTGGGATCGAGAGAATAATGGATTATTATTTAAGTGACAGTTTTATCTTGTAAACTATATTGAAAACTAAAGCCTATTAAAGTACTAATGCTCACATCCGGCGTGCATCACCTACTTTGCATGCGTAGTCGTCAATTTGCTTTGCAGATGAATACGCGGCCAAATGTGTGGTCCAAGTCATGGATGAATACATTTCACGGAATATTCTTCGTATTAGTAACAAATTTCATAGATCCTGTAGATCCTATAGTGCCTACTTCGTGATTCAGAGCTACAAAATACAGAAGTCAGCCATGTTCAGTGTGCTTATTTTTATATGTTCATATAAAAATAATTTTTTTATTTTCTTGATAAAATATTTTTATGTATCACAGTGAAGAATGATAGACAAGCACACTTATAATATAATTTATGTATCTATAAAAATATAATGATGTCATTATAAAACCAATAAACTCAGTTTTAGCTTGTAATTTTTGCATTGCTAAATGTTATTCTTTTGTTTCAGGTAAAAATACTAAAAACTCTGGTTACCATCCATCATACGGCATCTTTCAGTGGAAATATGAGGTATGTTTTTATCTTCTCTTGGGCCAATTCGTTGGCGTAAACATTGACAATTTAAAAATCTCTTTTAAATATCGTTTGAGTTTTCAGGCCGACCCGCTCGCGCGCGCACGATTTGACGCGTATACGAAAGAGTCAGCGCCTTAACCGAACCGAAATTATATCGAAAATATTATTAGGCTCCATATTTCAGTTTCAACGTTAATTTGTTTCCGCCTTTCTACTTCTTTGTATATTTAATACTTGCTACTCGCAAGTATGGCGTGTATACATTTTTTTTTTTCAATTTATTATCCATCGATAATAAAGTAAAAAAATATCCTATTTTTGATTAGATCTTACAAATCTCATTGCGAACGGAACAAAATCAACGTAAATTAATAAAGTTATTTTGCATTAGCGGGGAGCGTATAAAGAAGCCCAGCACATATCAATGATTGACCGTTGAATGCAAAAATTCCATTTAGTACATCGACTTCAGTACACAAGTCAAACGAACGGGGACATGGATCTGTATGCAAAGTTTACTGTGACAGATCGTATAATAGATACAAAAAGAGTTCTTTTAAAAGCGATTTTTTTACATACGCAAAGTACTGTCAACGACAACGTAATGTAGGTACAGATGTTGCGGCGTCTGATACACAATGAAATGGTCTGGGTTTACGAAGATAAGTTTCAATAATGATTTACATAGACGTATAATATATTAAAGACGAAGCAAAAACTGTCCCCACGTAAATAGCCCCCCTCTTGGGGTTGTTTGGGGCCATTTTGACATTTGAGGTTTGGTGAAATCAAGATGGCGTAACTTTTTCTTATATGAATATTTGTTCTGTCAAATGTACAGAAGTTGAAATGTTCAGCCCATTCTTAGTTTTGAAATCATTGATGTTATATTAAAATACTAGCTGACCCACTTCGTTGGGCGTTAAAATTTTTGATGATGATGATGAGAATAAAAATGTATCCTTAGTTACGCCTTATAACATCAGCTATCTGCCAGTGAAATTTCCGTGAAAATCGGTCCAGCCGTTCCAGAGATTAGCCGGAACAAACGGGCAGATAGACGGGGAGACAAAAATTTTATAAATAGATTTTTTATTGTTAATATCGTATATACCTTCATATGCATTAAGTGAAACGCTGTTAATATGAAATACTAATTAAACATACACTTCAAATTTATTCATCTGTATAAATAACCAACTTTATTTACAGTATAATTTGCATTATATTTTAAAGCTATGTTTTAAAACTTAAACTCGAAATGAAATACCAATTAGACACAGAATATGCGAACTATAAAAACTGCCAGGTCAGGTTAAGCTCGTAGTGTGTTGTTACAGCTCTATTATTGCGCTCTTAAAGAAAATAATTAGAGTTACGTTTGAAATATATTAATGTATGGGTTCCAACGCCATATAGTTATATCTATGTTAATGCCTATACTCCGCAAAAGGGAATACATATTCAGTGGTATATAGAACCATGGAATTGCATAATTTGCCATTTATTGGCAACAATAGCCCTATGAGACGGGCAAGCGCATACGCTAGCTTTGGTTGCGGCCCAAGTTACAAGAGCAGCGTATCGTCGAAAACTATGTCAGACAGTTGTTTTGTAAATATCTTTCGATGTTCTAATTTCTTAATCCAATAAACGAGCGTCGGTGATTATTGAAAATCTTTTTGATACGAGTAGTGTAGTGTTAGTTTCAAGTCCTTAAGTGAGTTACAAAAGAGGTACAATATAATATAAAGAGCTTAGGCATTCTTCTAAATATAAAAATACTGCATACATCCTCGTACTTCCAGGCTTAGTCTGCGTCGGTACCTATATAATTTTCGCTACCTCTCAAAACTCGTGCTACTTTGAAATTAATTAGCATAATAAAACGCTTGCCTTTGAAGTTTGAATAATATTTTAGGGCATAATATCGAAGTGTTGCTGATATTCCCTTACTTTACATATGCATATTAGAATACAATTTTGTGTTTGATGCGAAAGAGTTATATTACCTTCGGAAGGATAGCGGGGTGTGCCAACACCCCAAAACGTTCAAAAGTTGCTGCAACTTTTTATATTCGGGGAAGTTGTGTTTTTTGTATTCTCCTATCTAATCATACGTTATTTAAAGAGTATATAACTGATTTGCAAACGGTCTTAGATTTTGTTACATTAACTTTGCTAGGATTGCCGCCTAAGGGCAAATAATAAAAAATAGGTTTATTTAGTTGAAAATTGCAAGACTTATGAATACTTATATTGATAACTATTTTGGAAACCTATTTGCTATTGCTAATTTGAAAGAAGAGTTTCTTTACAGTATGGACTTACCGAAATTAGTCAATATGTACGAAATGTTCTAAACATGAACAAAATACTTTCTGGGAGTGAGCCCCTGATAAAAATAATGCCAAAACAAGCATGGTGGTCAATATGACAAGGACTAAAAAAAAGTTATGAATTTTTGTTTTAATATCATTATCCTGTGTGCCTCGACCACCGTAAAGTAATTTGTATAGACATTTATGCGAAAAACTCATTAAACACTTTGACATAGAATTATATAACTTGAATTATTAAAAATAAAGTATAAATTAAGCCAGAAAGCATAACCTTCCAAAGGTTTATTCAATAACTATAAATGCATATTGAACCATAGAAACTATAAATCGTATCTAGTTTTCATTTGATGCGAAGCTTAAATTAATTAAGTCATTATATTTTATTGCCATACGTGAAACTACTAATGAACATCGAATATGCACTCTACTACTAAACTGAATTATTATGGAGTGAAAGGTTTTAGAAAAGTGGATGACGGATGTAATAAATATTTGCTATAAATCGTGGTATTTAGGTGGACAATCAAATCTGAGTTCAAACAAAAAAAAAACTGTAGAACGTCGATTCAGATACTCCTGTTCATTATTTCTGTATGTAAAAAATCAGAAATGGACCACAAAAGCCTCGAACGATACTAAACGATAGAATAAACTGTTTACAAAGAAGAACGAAATCAAATTGAAATAGGAATCTAAAACATTTATAAAACTAGAAATATTAAATTATATAGGTACCTAATTAGTTTTTAATTTATAACACACGACAACTTAAATCAATTGGTATTTAATTATGTGCTAATGAACTCCTGTGGTTTCTATAGGCCTATTATTTAATATATTCTATTATGTTAATACAGTGTGAGATCATAAGTGGTTTTATTATATTCCTGACCTTTTAATAAATATAATTTTATTAATATATTTGATTTAAACGATCATATTTACATTTCATAAATATAATTAAAGCATAACATTCCCTTTTCAAACTTCTGAATCTTATTGTATATTTTTATTTCTGAAATGAACCTATAATCGTAATCTATATAAATCGAAGCTTAATTACTTAATGAAAAAAAATAGTGTTAATTACAATTTTGATATAAGTACCTACCCCCAGCGTCCCTAAAAGTGTCTGAAGCGTAAATTCATCAAGCCGTTTAGGCTGTGGGCCGTGCCAAAGAAACATGTGAATACATACAAACGTAGGTATACATACGCTTAAAATACATTACCCTTCTCGCAGTCTTCGGCAGTGGGGTAAACGAAAAGCTATAAATATAGATTTGTAAGCAGGAAATCTCTTCAATTGAAAACTACGACATAAAATATTTCGCGGTGAGCATAGTGTAAACAGAGATTTATATTTTTTCAATAATATAAAGTGAAGCTGTGAACATAAATTATAAGGTGGGGAATTGCCGTTTAACCCCGAAGGTTAGGTTCTGCGAGAACAGGCGGTGAAAGTGGAATTGTAGCAGTTCCCACAACTATAAAATTCAGCTTTACCACAATTTCTATTGATCTAGTAAAATTTAATATTATACACAATTTTAAATTAAAATTTTGCTTCTAAAAGGCTCTGAAATTTTATTTTAGATACAGTAATTGGTATTTACAGAAGTCAAAATCTTTGAAAAGAATGCAGGAATTTTTATTGTATGTAAATTTAAAGAAAGAATGTAGATTTTCAATTACTAATTTTTTTGTTGCTCACAGTTTTGGTAAAATAGGTACTAGGTACGGTGCAACCACTTCTTAATAACCATCAACAATCTTCGCTTTTCTATGGAAATGACAGATTAACTATGAAATAATGTGATGATTTCCGAAAGATATTGAGAACGTATATGTACACTACTGTAGTTATTTATTATCCATGTGTTCCTAACCATGCATTAGTGTAGATTCCCAAATGGTGTGGAACAAGTGAAAGCGGAGGTCGCTGCGCAGGCGCACGGTGCAGGAAGCGCGTGCGATATCAACGCAATTGTAAGTGGGGCCACTAATTCACAAGCCGGCGATTATTGTAAATCATCCCGTGAAAGTGAATGCACCATCCGCTAGCACGAGTACCTACAGATGGTCGGAGATTCTAGGACAGTCCCATTTTCGGTATTTCTATGTTTTCAGTAAATAATAACTATTGTTACAACTTATAAGCATACTATATCAATACGTTATGTTATCGTGCATAGAAACTATGAGAACCTACAGATGTTCAGAGATTCTCGGACTGTCCCATTTTCGGTATTCTTTTGAAGAATTTCGTTCTACGTACACAATACACATATTATATACATAGATATTTTGGTATATGTTTTCAGTAAACAGTAATTTTATTTAAAATTGATTTTGGCACACCGAAACCTATGGGTGACGCTATGCGCTATCAAGGTTCGAGCCTCTCTATTGAAATACCCTTTAGATGATTTGATATTCTTTTCAAGTCACATTGAATTTGAATAAAACTTTTTTTAATTTAAATTCTTTTCACATTTAGCCTAGCATTCAGATTCAAATAAAAAAAAATAGAGATTGTCCTGAAGATTCCCTTACTCGTGGTCAGAAGAACATTGCCTGATTATTATGAAACGCTAACTTAGTACTGTATCGCTAAGCGCTAAAATGACTTATAAAGGTTAATAGCATCTTGTAAAGTTAATTGAAAATTATTGAAGGTGGGGTCGTTACACGTGTGTTTGAATAATATGGGAAGAAATAGGAGATTATAACTGTATATTCCTTTAAATCGGTAATGGTAAGAGACTTACCCTTCTGTCTTAAGTAGATAGGTGGTAATGCACTGATAAATCCTCCGGTAATGTAGATGTCCATGGAAGTTGGTAATCGCTTTCCACTTTCCATAAGTTGTCTTGTCTTGGAACAAAGACATTGGAACCAAAATTGGTCTCTAAGTTTTTGTTTATCTACTCCTTATTTATGTATTAATTAAAAATATATGGTAATAACCGAATTCTTATTTTAACCCAATATGTATTTTTAAAAGTTACAAAGAGATTTTTCATTCCTATGATTCAAAGTAAATTAAAAATACGAGACACGTAAAAGTCATAAACAGGTACACATATCATTATCTGCCACCTATCCGAGCTATCTAAAGTATCGCAGGAGCTGAATAAATCTAACGGACACGAAAAAACTGAGGCATCTTAACGACTTCTACTTTACTGACTCGTCGGTTAAAAAGCCTGGATCGCACCATATACATGCCTATTGCCTACTAATGCATATGTCGGTTGCCAATCAACGCATTATGTTTCCCCAAACAATTAATGTTCTTAAGTGCCTAGGTAACCCGTTTAGATTGCTTACGTTACATCTAGATCAATAATATTATTCTCGAGAAAACTCTAGGATAGAGTTAATTAGACGAAAATTTATTTAATATTCAGTAAGTTACTTATTGCGTACACTTAAGTGGAGACATTTCTAAGGTAATACAGTAATTATATCACTTCGGGGTTTAAGCAATTTATGGACTTAATTCTCAAATAAATATTGGAAATGTTAATCGCATTAATAACTGTATAGTCAATTAAATATTAATGAGGTAGAGTTTTCCTGCATTACGTGCGAACGGCTGAGATCGGCTGCCCATTCACGAATAACTAAGTATGCAGTTTAGATGCTATCTAGCTATTTCACGAAAGGCGGTCGCCTTATCAAACGCGGGTCATTAAAACGCATATACACATCCAAGTTTATGCTCCTCTCGTATCTCAATTCGCGTTTAATTCAATATAGGTGATAACGTAAAACGTCTAATGGTCAGCTAATCGAAAAGGTTACGGTTACAAAGAATGTTCAGATTTTTGTAAGCCAAGTTTATTAATGGAAAGTAATTTTTACGAATTCTCTGTCGAGGTAGTTTATCTATAAAACGATAGGAGAATGCAGTTGACATACATTTTAGATAAGTAAAACAAAACAAGATAACAATGTTTTGCTCTAGACATCATTAACATAATATTATTAACTGGATATTCGACCATTGACATCATAGATAACTATTTAAGCATTTTAATACGAGTCAATATTATTTATTTATTATTATTATTATAGGAGTACAAAAATACATAATAAAATAACAAAAAGACAAGACAAGACAAAGAAAAATATTAAAATCTGAAACAGTTAAATGGCAGAAGCAATTGAAATTACGCTTAAGCACAGCTTGTATATGTTTAGCTACTAGCTAGATTTACTTTTAGTTAAATATTTTTTATGTCATGTATGTATGGTATCAATGACGAATTGTTCACCTACTTGAAACGTATTAAACACTAGACATAGCCCGCGACGCCATGCGCGCAACACAAAATAGCGCGGGAATCGTACATTTTGCCGCGATAAAAGTAGCCTTTGTCCTTTTCCATGGTCTACTCTACATATATGCCAAATTACATTAAAATCAGTCCAGTAGTTTCGGAGTCTATGCAATGCAAACAAACAACAAATCTATCCTCTTCATGATATTAGTGTAGATGGTCAACAATAGCTAATTTATACCATCAGATCTAAAAAAGGTTTAACAAGTTTTCAACACAACATTACCGGCAGAGTTTGATTTTCATATTATGCATTTATATCGTGTTACTTTATGCATCTTGCATGCAGAATTGGCAATTACGGACTTGTCATGTCTGCCGTAGCTAGTCTATGCCATTATGTCATTATTTTGAGATAAAATCATCATCCCACTCAACTCGGCTCGTTATAGCATGTTAATTAGCATCACTGCACATGCAACGTACCCAACGAAAGTGATTCGGAATTAATGTCTCTCCTAATTATACTAGTCGTTTCGTGTGACTTCGCTTGCTAACACGGCTTCCTGGTTCAAAAGTAATATTAATGGTGTAAGATCAATTTCTATTGCTAGTATTGGATATATATGGCGTTATGCCAACAGTATCAACATTAGAAATACTTTTTTAAGCTATTGCATAGCTTCTATCGCGGGCCTTGAGCGCGGGGACCGAATTCAGAAATTCCGTAACGAAAAAACCTCACGCTCCGTGCATCGTCTAACGTCGTTTCAGTTCGGCAGTCTTCGACACGGCGTTGTGTGCATGCGATTAGACGTATTGTACGACTCTACGAAACTCGCACGAATCGAGACGAGCTGCTCCGAAATCGGATGAATACATAAGCAGCTGTTTATGAGAAAGTATATAGGTGTATAGGTATTTATGTACAACAGTGAATAGCTGTACTTGTAAAATTTGTGTATAAAGTGTTTTGAATATGAATGAACAAAGTGCATTTATTATTAATGAAGAAAGTCACGAAAAAATAGTGAAAGAAAATGAGTGAGTACTCTATATACATACATTTTATGATTATCACAAATGCTTGCTATGCAATAGCTTTACCGCGGCAGTCCCCGAGTGCCACACGTCTTTTTTGTATCGTTTAGGCGCTACTTTCAAACATTGAGTATCAAACTGAACAAAAGTTTGCTTATTGTAACACTTTTTTCTTCATATATATTAAATTGCTACTAAATCATATTATTTTGATGAGAATAATCTTAAAAAATTATCATATAATTGTCCCCGTTCGAAGTCTGTAAGCATCGGCTACGATGATGCCTAAGTAATGCCGATAGCCGCATTAATACTATCTAGATCAGATAGAAAAGATAAGATATGTCTGCAGCAGGAAACCGCGTGTAAAACTATTATCTTTTTTCTAATATTGTTTCTTTACGTTTGTTAGAGAATCGTTAACAACATCGTATAAGGCTGGAAGGCATACTGATTGAGAAAAGAAACGGTATTTCCTGGAAGACTTATTGATGAGTTGTTATGCTTGTAAGGGCGAGCTACATACAGTCTTTTACCAGATAATTCTTAATTATGTGACAAGAATTCTCCGCATCTAAACATAAAAACTTGTTTAAATTAATTTCTTACTTCCTCACTCGAGGTCTAGGCATTAAATGTACATATTACTAAAGCTATGATTAGTGATTACAACATTAATATTATATTATGTTTTTTACATATTGAAAACATAATTAAATCCATTGATATGGATTTAAATTTACTGATGTACATAAAATATAATAATCAAATTCAAATCAGGTTACATTAGACTAGCATTGGTTAACATTAGTATCTAGTTTGTGAAATGTTGCTCTAATAAGGCACAATTTATCCAATAGATACTTGCAAATGAATAAAATATCACCGCTAATCTCGAATCGTTAAGCAAAAACTGACGTCCAATACGTTTAATTGATTGTAAATTACATTGCAATGTGATTAAGTAATTTGGCTTGTTGGACACTCATTAGTGGTTTCGTGACGACGATAATATTCATTTCCTTATCCTTTTGGCCCTTTTGATCGTTACTAAATCTACGATTACATTTTACCCACTTCTTATTTAACATCAATAGTTAATTTTATCGTCGCTTCCATCGTAACATATGACTTTTCCAATTTATTGAGCTACAAAACTTTACTTAGCACTAGGTACGTACTTCTGCGAATCTAACTCCAATCCAACTTGAAACTAGTTAGTTGCTGAAAGCAGCTTATAAATCATTGGTTTGCAAAGATTGTGTTTTAATCGTTTCTTAATTATTTGCCGTCACGAACAAACGTACAAGAGCTTAGCTTTCACGGAGCTTAGAAATCGCTGCTCCCACTTATCAGTAAATTTAGAATGAATCAATCAGCACCTGATAAATATGTCAGATTGCACATAAACCGGACGCCAGAACTGGACCGAATTGATTGATAAAGGTTTTATAGGCCACTGATATGGTGAAAATTACCCAGTCAGGTTATTTTAAATGGCCATTCGCACCTGCAAGATATTTATCATAATTTAACGCGTGAAAATGAAACTGCGACGAGTTTAATTATTTTTAAACGTTTCCTCATATTTTAATGTCAATAATAAATCTGTAATTTATTTTCTGAGTTAAAGTTTGCTCACAACAAAAGCCAATTGAACTGACAAAACAATTTTAAATTTAAAAGTTTTAACAGTCCTCTTAATAGAACCAAAAAGATAACATGTAATAGACTTACCTGTCCGTAGAAGTAATCTAAAGTAGTATTCAAATTATATTCTTATGAAGCTCAACGTAGAACTTAAGAACGTTTTACTTCACTTTACCTAAACCTATGTTACACACTAATGAAATGCAAGATTTGCATCTCACATAACCAAACAAAGTCAAGTAACCAGTAACCCGAACGCCTAGCGTGTTCACACAATTCATAAAATGGGAAATCGTTCCACGAATCCGTTCCTATCTATACGTAATAAACTGCCCAGTGCTAGAGTCTTGTCCGTTCAATAAACGTTAACGCTTCAACTCATTTTCTGGTTTTATGCTAAGCGATATGACTTGGATAGACCTTTCTAGCTTTCAAATGTTGATTTACTAATAGATCGATTTATGCGGGACAGACATAAGTTATTCATATAAATATCATAATAGATATTCGTTTGTGATGGATTTTATATAAGGCTATCAAGTTTTAAATAATGCGTTAGTATTATCCTGTAGATACAGATGCAGATTATTTGAAAATTTGTCAGCGCTAAAAGTACCAAACAAAAAAACGTTAGATTTCATTTAAAGCATTTAGTTTAATATAACACTATAATGAAATGCAAAAGTGTAACGATGAGTTAATAGAATAGACTTTATAAGAATAAAGTCTATTCTATTAACTCATCGTTACACTTTTGCAGCTGCGATAAATAAGCATAAAATTAAACATGTAATCTCACGCCTATTTATTTGCAATCTGTTTTACTTGTTGTCTGATTCATTTGATATTTACTCCGTTACTGTTATTTACTTTTTATCACGAAAATAATGAAAATAGAATTAGACATCTAACTAGTTTCTAATGCGTTTTAGCGATATAAAAGCATTTCTGCAGAATACACTGAACAATTGCTAGCACCAGTAAAGTTATTGTACCAAATATTTTTTAAATTTTAATTGTCACGAGATTTAATGCAACAAATTGAATAAAAACGTTGCAGGGTAATTGCGAATTAAAATTGCAACATAATTGATAAATCATTAACTTAATGTTTAATTAATCACAAAGTCCGTGGTTTTCCACAGAAGTATGAAATATTTTCACAGTTTCCTCATGTATAGAAATAGTGTCTATATCGCAATCACCTGCCTGCCCTATATTCTAAGATTTATTGCTCGGCTCAGCGTGCGTAGCTCTCAATAATTGGTTTATTGTAGGAGTCAATATTATGTATTCATTCGACAGAGAAGCCATTTTGAATTTATTATATAGGATTTTGCTATTACCATCAACTTTAATTTTGGCAGTTCTTGTTAAAATTGCACAAATATGGTCACCCCACTTTTTAACCCATATTTGTGCGATATTTAGTATTGTGAGTGTATAAAAAGTAATGGATGTGCTAGAATGGTGTTAAAATGTTATTACCATTCTAACACATCCATCATTATATATATAAATCTTCTGTGCGTGTGTTTGTAATTGAACTCCTTCTAAAATCCTTGAAATGATTTTGATGTTGTCTGTGTTCAAGTGGATTTTAGAGTGAGATTTACAATTTGGTCCACTGGATGATGTTTTATTAAGTTTTTTTTTTAAGTCAAAATGGTTTACGCCCAACGAAGTGGGCACGCAGGGACAGCGAGTAGGTACATTATAAAACATTATTACTTTATACCTAGAAAATACCAACTTATTCCCAAGATCGACACAATATACAAAAGGTATTCCTGATTTTATTTCAGTATCCTATTGGATAGCGGGAAAGTGGTTTTTGTTTATCAGCGTCTAAAGGTGTATATTATGGTTGGTAACTTAACAGTTTGGTTGCTTGCTTAAGCGATTTATTAACCCAGAAACTCGATAGTGCTATATAAAACATTAATGTATTACACGAATTGGTTACTTAGCTGTGTGTGAATTTGTAAAGCGGACTGCGGAACGATCTATGCGTTTACTTGTCTTACACTCCAGCTAGAGTATCCTTACACCCAATACAGCTGACCCGACCTGCAACCATTAGAATAAAACTGCTTTACAATGGTAACGCCTTGGTAGCGCATTCCCAGAATCATTTGAAGAAAGTTTCGTTTATTTTTATAGCACTATGGACCTTAATTATTTAAATTATTATGTAGCGATGGTAAGTTAAGATTTGTTTTTCTTTAAATATTTTAATATTAAATTGAATCTTATAACTAATACATATTGCCCGCGACTTCGTACGTGCGAAAGGAAAACTTTGGGAACCGTATATTTTACCGCTATAAAAAGTATCCTATGTCCTCCCCCATGGTCTATTCTATATCTGTGCTAAATTTCATCAAAATCGGACCAGTAGTTTCGATGATGAGCCTATTCGATGCAAACAAACAAACAAATTTTTCCTCTTTTTATTATTAGTAGGTATAGCTAAGCGACCATCATTGGCGGCATTCATGGCATTTAGTTTCGATAGAAAAAAAAAAAACTAGCGAACCTTACAGTAGTCGAATATGATGTGTGTGTGCGTAATATTTTATGAAAAAAAAAACACAATACTTAGTACGATTTTCTAATATGATAAAATAATACGGAAACCCATTAAACAGTGACAGAAATCAACATCAAAATTTAAAAATGTTAAATACTGATATATTTTATTCGAATCTGACTGCCAACTCTACCACCGCGCGCTCATTGGTCAATAGGCTACTTTTATTACCTTGTTTTTATTTATGTCCTAAACGCTTCATAATTGTTTAATTACGCAAAAAAATATAATATTTTGAAACCCAAGAACCTACAAAATATTTTAAAAATAAACTTTTTGAAAACCGCCGAAAACACTATTCGCCATGTTGGTAGATAGATTATCTGTGCTGTGACGTCATACTAGTACTATTTGTAATCTGTGTTATAGTCCGTAGTAGTAAAATGGCGGTGTGATGTTCCGTTTGACGTTTTGACATAAATAGCTTTACAAGATGCCATGAACTATATTTTATTTACAGAAACACGTTCCGTTTCACTACTACATATGTGTTTAGTGTGTTTGTGTCGTCACATCCTTGCCGGAAGTTACTTCGAGGTGTTTTCATCAGTAGAAATTAAAAAACAAAAATACAATATAAACATTTTTAAATCAACTTTATTTATCAAACATAAGTTTTTAATTTATGATATCACTAGAATACGATTTCCTAAGCCAAGTACTAAAGGAAATACTCCTTCAATGTATGAAATTAAATATGGGTCAAGTAGCCTATATAAATAGCGCGCCCTTCCGCGACTTCCTGTTACAGACGTCCGTCCCATTTCACGAAATTACTCCCACAAATTGCAGGAAAGCGAGAGATGTTAAACTTCAATCAATCACGAAATAAAGTCCAGTTATTTAAAAAATATAACCCTTACTTATTATGACGTTGCCCAGATCCATAACTCTCAATACACGTACCATCCACATAATTATAAAGATAATACGATATTCCGTAAGATGCTACCATTAATTCCTCACTCCGTATCCAACTATTAAGGCGAAGATAGCAATAAAGTATTGTAAGGCAGGTGTTGTACGTATCGGTAACTCGTTATCGAGTAATGGACCGTATCGATACGAATCTATGTAGAATCGAGTTTTATTGCGCTCGCAAGATTAGTGTATTCGCGTTCGAGATACGGCCAACATTGCCGAGGATTTTTGTTCCGGCAGCCGAAATGCATTTTAGTCTAAAGAAATTGGATGATAGAATGCTAATTGTTCTATTTGATGAAAATAAAGTATATTTTAAGATGTATATTAAGTACAAAAAGCAAAGTAAAATAATATACACAAAAGGCTCGAGTGTTAAGTTTTCCTCAAGATCTATAATTTGAACTTTAAGTATTCCGTCGTTCTGCTATGTATCCAGTAATGTTACTTAATAAATTTCAACATCTTATATAATATTCAAAGTAGATTCAAATTAAACTGTCACTTTGTGCTACCTGGATGTCTGCAGATCTAGTTATTTCACATCGAAAATACTTCCTCATTTTGATTTATGCTAATATTGCAAACGTTTACCGATTATCCAATAATTTTAATTGAATTAATCTATACTATATATGTATATCTATATTTCTATACTAATATAATATTATAAAGAGGAAAGGTTTATTTGTTTGTTTGTTTTGCATTGAATAGGCTCCGAAACTACTGAACCGATTTGATGAAATTCGGCCCAGATCTAGATTAGACGACGGGTAAGAACATAGGGTACTTTTTATCGCTGCAAAATGTACAATGCCCGTGGAATATTCTTTTGCGCGCACCCGCGAAGATGCGCGCAACATATAGTTATTCAATAAAGGAAGAAATAAATAGTGTGCAGGATCAAAAAACTACAAGGCAAATGATTAGAAATTGTAATCTTTGACGATACTTGCATTTAAAATGTATATATTTTGAATAAGTAAAATAAAATATTTTAAAGTAGATGTATAGCTATTTTTTTTTTGTAAAATTTATTGTTAGTTTGGCAAGAAATTTTGTAACACCTGAGCTATTATCTCAACAAGTATAGCAAGTCTAAAAGAAAAATTAAAATCACATCATCGCTTAGCACATAAAACGTACAAATCAGATTAAATTAACAAATAACTGGCGAATATCATTATTCATTTCTTGATTTTATTATGTAGTTACGACAATTGGTACAACGATTAATTCTTGTTAACATCCTTGTGTAATTAGCAAGGTGAATTGGACTGACGTTGGCGTTCGCCCCGTGAAAAATTAATTTTGTATTGTACACTTGGCTATATAATGTAGACATTGACGAACTTGTTTTTAAATAGCCCTAGCCTTTAGCAATTAGTGAATGTAAATGCAATTACTTATTCATTATTTATATCCATTTTATTTTCTTACAAGTCCGATACTACTCGAATCAAATCATTGAAATAATAAATTAAAGTAATATTTATATACAAATTGCTGTTACATTATTTGGATACGTATCACATTGTCTCGACAAGATAAAATCACTCGAATCTTATTTAATCAAGACAAAAATCAATCTTAAAACAAAGAATTGATTAAAAGGTACTCTTCCAAAAATCGCCCTCGGTGATGGGCTAAATGGCCTCTTTGCCTTTCATCGACGCGAGTATAAAAATGTGAGCGTAACAGACGCCCGGTTACTCCTTGACACGCGTATTTAGGATGTTCATTTATCACCCGTGCTTTATCGATATCGATATTAAATTAAATTAAATTTTTTTAAAGGCTATTGTTGTCGCTGCTTTGTCTTTTATACAGTTAAATAAAGTATTTATCAGTAGAATGTTCAATAATTAAAAACAGATGATTTTAGCACAACCTACATAGGTATAATATATACTATCATAATAATTAATAGGACTTTATTTTAAAATTGTGTAGAATATACTATAAGTCAATTACTTTGAGATAATTTTAATTGCAAAATATAGCTGTCAAGTAGAAATATATCAAGAAATAGCAAGCCATATTGTAAAACGTCGATCAATAATGAAGATAAGCTAAAAAGTGTCGTAGTTTTGTTGTTCATTCTGTTAAAATGCAATCAAGTACAGATATGAGTAAAGTACCTACTCGCCTGCAATAATCATGTTATAGGTACGCAAATACATTAATTATAGTTTAAATTTTAAAAAGTATCTACTTTAATAAGCAAGGTTGAGGGCAAACTTACGAAAATTTGTCTGCGTCCATATCGATAATTCTTTATTGCCAAACACATAACTATAAAGTCCCGTCAAAAATGCCAGGTTTGGATCAAAATAATTAATCTTACAGTTACCAGGTTTGGACTTGACCCTCGTAAAGGGCAACTTTTGTTAATCAATTTACAAGCCATCGGAGGCTGTTGTTAAAATTTAAAGCCGTCAAGTGAGATTTTAGTCCGCGTATTGACTTCACAAATGTTTACATTTTCATAATTATTAAGGTCTTGTCAACGGTGATTCGTGTTTTCAATACACGTAACAAATTTCAATTAATGCTTCTTAGACTTCTCTTACTTGGTTATTTGCTAGATTTTTCCTGTCATTTTTTAATTATTTGATCTCCAGGTAACGACCTCTTATTGAGCCCAAAATATGACTTAGTAGTGATTCACGGCTAAGAGTGATCGGTACGGAGTACGAGACCTACAGTCAAACCGCGGCAAAGGTTAACTATGTATAAAAATTCCAACTCCCTTACTACTTTGATTAATTGCTCGGCTTCTATGCGGTATATCAAGTTCAACCACAACAGTATAATTACTTATTATAGTATAAAATACAATGGTTGGTATTGTTGTTGTTTGTATCTATAAAATACTTGCGATAAAGTGATGACTGCAATTTACATTGTCTAAATAAAAATGATTCAGACTATTATGTAAAAATTAAAATCATTTAAAGTTTAATTTTATAGCCGAAATACAAATAAAACGCAGATGTTTTAGTGCCACCATATTCAGTATAATTGACTCGTGTCCTAATCAAAGCCAATCGTAACATCGCCGTCTTTCTCGGTCTTATGGCGAATTCCATAAGACAGATTTTTTATTTCATCACATCATCATTCGAACAGACCTCATTTTTTTCGTCGGTATAATTTTAAAAACAATTTTCTATCCCATATGATTATGGGTCATTTTGGATACGTATAAAACTATTATTAATATATTATACAACGCATAAGCCCAGTCATTATTTTTAGTTTAGCCGTCTTACCGTTTGACTTCGACCAATTTTGTTTTAAGTCTCAGAATTTCTTGTGTTATTTTATAATCACCTTACATAAACATTTTATTTTATTATCACTGTCAAGTTTCTGGTTACTTCGCCACAATATTGGACCAACGTCACGTCATCAGAGTATAATTCCCAGGTTTGAAAGACTAAAGTAAAAAATAAACATTTTTACTAGAATGAAACCTTAAAATGTTGCAAGCTTAATTTTAAATAGTACATGAAACATTTCAACGTAAACGATTCTAATAAATCGCCAGAGATAATGTATGTATTTTTAAGCTTGTAACGTTGAGTAATAGCTCCATTGTGATTATTCGCTTTCAACAACATTAGATTGGTATTGTCATTTCTATAATACCATTGTAACTGTATCTTGGTGGGGAGCTAAAATTGTTTTAAATAGCGTTGGATAAGATCAAAGTTCAGAAAATATAGTTCGAGTGAAAGATAAAATACTTGGTCATCTCCGATCGATTTTTGTTCAAATTGAAAAATCGATTGCGCAGATCTGGGTTAAAGTTAACCCTGGGTTAAAATAGCATGCCTTCTCTTTCTAAATACGAAGAACGAGAGAGATAACATGATATTTAACCCAGGGTTAACTTTAACCCAGATCTGAGCAAGTGGACCTTAGGAGTGTAAATATTAAAATTGTACGCCAAGGAGAAGGAATAAGAGTAAACAACTCAAGACCCATCACCATAAGTGAAAATAAAAGAAGGCTAAGATGAAAGACGTGTACGCACGATATAACGCATCCAGATTCTCGCCAGGCCCGTCGCTAATTTTTCCAATTCAGTAACACGAATTACGAGCCGCCCCGCGGTGTCAATACGAACCCATTTGTATATTACTCAACAAACAATTCAAGACTATTCAATATACTTTTCGGTCATCGCAGATTGTTATCTACCAAACATATCGACAAATTCCCCTCAGTAAAAATGATAATTTCGATTTTAGTGCCCCGACATAAAGTTTACTACTGTATGCCAAACATTTTGATTTTAATTCAGGCGTGATTGAAAATAAAATAAAAACTACATCAATGAAAGAATTTAAATATTCGTATCGATCGAATCAGTTTGTACGTCTTGTATTATAAATTGCAATTTAAATATCGAAAACAGTTTATTATCTTCTTATTTTATACATTTTTAAAAATACTAGTTTTTGACATTCTGTCTTTAAAATACACCAATTAGCAAACATGTTCTATTTATATGGTAATTAATCAATAAAAAAATAAAATCTAATTTAAAAAGGATATTTGGACAGTGTATTGATTTCATGTTAAGGCTTATCTTTAAAGGTAAATGTTATTTTCCCAGTCCATTAGAGAAACTAGAATTTTCGTTCGGGGTTGTGACATGCTTAAATGATAATACGACGGAATTTAATTTTCGTGCTTACATGATATTCGTAAATCCCACACCATGCAGGTGTCGTCTTTTTCTTTAGTTTAGACCCAATTTCACCAACGTCTGTTAGTGCTAATAATAATAATTAGTCTAAATATTATTATGCTTTCACTGTCGTTGATACGAAGGACGAGATAAATAATACGATATTTAATTAACGATTAACTTTAACAGGCGTTGCTCAAATTGGCACTTAGTCTCCAAACTAAAATTCAACTAATCAAAGTATTAAAGCGCCTAATAAATGTCACTTTTAAAGTTTTATAATCTTCCCATATTATAGTAGACAATCGCTTATCGTATGAAACAATTTCGACACACAATCACACGGGGATTTAATACTCGAGCCAGCGGGGGTGTCATACCGCTCTGATGTAAACGTTACCCAATCTGACCCCGGCTAACGGTCCTCACGTCAATCTCACCAACCGATGACTAATTTGTTCACACGCATCTAGCGCTTATCACAATAGGATAAAGACTAATTTCGTTTAAATCAAACCGTAGCAATTGAATTATGTTTAATGCTTTGATGTCAGATCGATTGATGCATGAGCCGTGTTATGAGCTAAAGATTAGGCGATTTGACTTTTGTATGAAATTCTCTCGGTGGGACAAAGGTTAGGAAAACTTTGGTGTTAAAAAAACAATGCGGTTTATGCACTAACTGGCAATCGCATAAACCTTAGTAATTATATTTGAAGTCTTAACTTGTAAGACCTCTATGATTATAGTCTTATTGCTTTTAACTGTAGACTGTGGAATATCGCCTCTGTGGTCCAGTCGTAAGGTTTGGCTCTCGACTCCAAAGCTCTCTTTTTGACAAGAAACATGATCCATGCGTCGCGTCGGATGGGCATGTAAAAAGTCGGTCCTGCGCCTCATCTCTCACCGTATCGGTCGATTACGAGTGTAAAGAATAAGAGAGAGTGTTGTGTATTGCGCACACAGTTGGGCACTATAAAATAACTCCTGCGCAGCTGGCCGGGTTTCGAAGAAACCGGCCACCGTTATCGAAATTGATGTGGGTGGCTATTATTACTATGAAATACAATACATAGTACAAAAGAGTTGAGACTCACTAGTTTTTGTTAATTAATAAATAATAATAAGGGACAGTTTCAAGATTCTTGTTCATAATTCTGTCTCTTTAAACTAAAATAGACTCGCAAGTGTATAATAGCGGTTCTAAGCAAGAAAACATTAACATATATTCCTATTTCTTTCTAATAGCCTTACAATGTCCACTTTGTATATATATTTATTTATTTTATTGTATTCGGAAAACTTACAGCTTACAGATAATTACAATAATAATACATTTATAGACACCATAAAGCCAATTAAAAGTTTTCACTGATAGGTAAGAGATTAAGTATACAGTTGTGACTCAAGTTTTAACCATGAGGTGTTGTAACATAAAGTATAAAAATAAATAATGACATATTATTAATTTGTACTTAATTTAAAGTACCACATCATGCTACGAGAGTTGCGATTAAAATATAGGTATATTAACATTAATATATGGGTATATTAGCATTATATGGATTGGTACTCACTTTCATGTGTATCTGAGACTAAAATATATAATGTAACTGGCATATAAATGAAACTGGAATTATATTTTTATATTTATTACGCGGGATTAGCTTTCAGTTTATGACAAGGTCGTGGTTATGTAAATGGTTACTTCCGTAATATTGTAGCCGTACCCATAAATAAAGGACGGTATTTCAAAGGACATTAATAAAATATCCTAGTTACTCATTGTACTAGACAGGCGACTACAATTCAACTGGTCGCCGCGCGTGTTGTAACGACTTCCCATTCACGGATCCATTATAGTCATGCGATTTATCCTCTCAAAAAATGTTGAAGTATTAAAATACTACCCATTGTATGTATTAATACCTACTCATAAACGTTGTAGATAATATTTAAGGTTTATTATATAATAAACCTTAAATATTTCATTCAGCAAAAAAATAATAAATATTAAAATTAATAGCGGAGAAGTAATGTAACTAGAAAAGGCACCGATTTTGGTATGTAATGATTTATGATATTACGATGTTATCAAAATAAATAGGTCGCTTTACTTAAATGCAATGTTAATAAAACAAATTGGGTTGAAGCTTTTAATCATACAAATTACTAATTATATGATTTCTGTTCATTCTGCTCAGTTTGTAAAAAAGTATTTTAGTTGATTTGACTTCATTTAAAACAGAAAAATGTCTTTGTAATAAACTACTTAACACGATAAGCAAAGGTCGCATGTTCCATAAGAACAAACGAGCTACTCATTTATACATACGCAACAAAAGAAAATAAATTGTAAAGCACATTCTGCAAAGTTGGGTATTCATTACGTTTGTATTCACGGGATCAGGCGATAAGTCGCCGTATGAATGGCCCGCCTTACTTTCTAGGATTCAGTGTGGGCCTTGCCTTTACCGTTAAGGGCTTAATCTTTAATCTTACAGCTGTTGCTGACCGCACAATACAAGCGATGAGTAATGTCCGGTGTACCAGTGTCATGCATTGTGGTGGGACGGCATGGCCCCTAGACATGATGATGAACTATTCTTGCCACCCTCTCTAGAATGAACTAGTTATACTCCTATCATTGACTGAATTATATCGCATTAAAATTCATTGTTACATGTATATTTAACTGAAAAATATTTTGTCAAATAATAGACACTAGAAGAGAATGTTTTACGATTAGCTGGCAAAGCAAATAAAACCTCTTTAAGGGTCAATTCACACCGAGAGCCAACACGGCAAACTTTTTAAAATAGCGATACAAAATTGAACTTTATTTACTACACAAAAATATACACATTTAGTTGCAAGAGCGGGCTGCGCTGCGCAACGCGGTGGTACTCGCAATTCGAGCTCTTGTGTTGAAAAGTGTATCTTTTTGTATGATAAATAAAGTTCCATTTTGAATCGCTATCGTTACAAGTGCTCGCCGCATCGCGTCTCGGTGTGAACTGACGCTAGCTGTAAACTGTTTCTTACATTTGCCACTCGTAGTTAATAGTAATGACCACTCATTCATTTACTAACTGTTTGATTAGGACTTGAGCACATTCGTTTAATTTAGAAATATTATACGAAGTTGTGATGCTTAATTGAAAACATTATTTTTCAATTAATTCAACCATTAACTTTTATGGTCATATGACCATAAAAACTTGAGCACCTCTGTTATGTAGTAAACTAGAAATAACAAAATAATAATGATTTTCTGCCTGCAATGGAATCTGCTTTTATATTTGTACAGGCACATCTGTGGATTGTTTTCTTGATTTTAATTAAGATTGTGTTTAAATAATTTCTGAACACGATGATAGCTTATTACTATCAGGAAAGAAAATTAATTGTAGAATACACATACATAAAGTACTCATTATGAACAAGTACACGCAAAAGGCTGCACCTGCAGCATACCGGTCACTCTAAACAATTTTGCAATGGGTTTCATGTTCGTTTTCCATTACTTCAACAATTAGATGTGCCGTTTTATTTATCACACCTTATTCCAGCAAAATCAGTCTTAGCCTCTTTAGGGCACAGGAGCACAGAGTAAAAATAAATACTAACGTACAGGGGAACAGCTTTCATAGAACGATACAAATTTAATCAGGGTCGTTACAGAAAATAGAGTGTAAATTAAACTAAGCCTAGCGGTTACTGAGAAAGTCTTATTGGTATATACCACAACCCGGCATCGAACCTGCACGATTACGCGTGTGACTCAAAGGGTCTATTCACTAGGTCATGGACATTTATCACAAGCAAATATTATATTAAAAATTTGTTGTTTGTAAAATTTGTTGTGCAAGCAACACTTAACAGTAGCACACATCACAATTCTCAATCTCACATGACACTAACACGAACACGAAATTTGAATATTTAAACGTCCCTTCGACGGAACACAATCTTTACCGGATTTTTCCACTATTGCCGCGTATGCGATAGGAGTTTCGTGCACACGCATACATTGACCGTATGCTTATATTAGTGCAATCAAATCGAATGCTTACATTGTAGCTGCTTATCTGTTTATCTGTTCCTTCTTTGTAATCTGTGATAGGAGTGAAGAGACTAGAGAGTTCAAATTATAGAATACATTTCGAGACAAATACAGTTAAAATTGTGTTCCAGATTTAGTAGGAGTTGCATTAGTATTGATCATGTTCGTCTGATTAAAAATACTTAAGGCACTTGTGTGTTTATTTCTAAACATTTTTCTAAGTTAATAGAACTTCAACATGAAAGTAACTAGCTCTCACAACTTACTTGTAAACGAAACGAGCTAGTTGTACGTGCGCTCCGTTTACTGTTACATCTTTAAATCAAGATATTAGCTCAACGGTAACCTTCGCTTAATGTTTAGGCGCATTAAACGATTTGATGTGATTCGAAATAGTCAGTCGCGGAAAATGTAATTACGGCACGGCCAGCTGTAAATAATATTAACACATCGCGATCGGAGTGCTTGCGGAAGGCACGAACGCGGTATTTCGGCGTGGCGTAGGCTAAGAACTCACGGAGCGGTTTTCACCCGCGCCCGCCGCGGTTGCGGGCCCGCAACGTCTGTAGAATGCAGGTATGTCATGTAAAAAAATAGAGCGCAACTCACGGCGCGTTTTACACCCGCGGTGTGCGCGGTTGTTCGCAGGTTCCGCTGCACCGGCGGGCAACTAGTAGAATCGCGCTGGCCGCGGTCACCCGCAGCGTCGGCGGGTAACGCCCGCGCGCTCTGCGTTCGGTTTGCGGGGGAAATTCAGAAATTCTATTGTAAATATGTATTTGCCTTTTTGCAACCGCACGTCCTGCGATCTTCGCCTGACACATTTGCCTATATTACCAGGTATTAATCAACCGCGACGGCTGCGTGACCGCGCAATACCGCAGTCTCGTGAGTTTAGAAATAAAAGCCTAGTTTGACGAACGCAGCGTGCACGGGAAAAAGCCGCTCCGTGAGTACTTAGCGTAAGAGCCTGGTACACTTGCGAACATTGATAAATAAAAGCTCTTAGCTCAATATAAATAACACATACGTAACAATTAATTCATAATATTATATCGAATTCTTAAACATACGGCAAAATGATTGATTGAAAAATAAAAACAATCCGTTGTAGAGACATGACATTTGAGTCATTAGGTCTTTGAAAACCAAAATTGTTTCTTTTTAATATTATGATGATAATTATTAAATGAAAAAACTGAAGAAATAAATACACCAATCGCAAATAATTCTCAGTTGAAAAGCTATCAGTTGGTAAAATTATACCTAGTTGCCTCGCTTGCAGAGTCCAGAAGCCTCGTTTTCATTTCATTGCAGCAGAAAGGATCACTCTTTTTTAATGCTCTACCTGTGATATCGATGAACGTAGTAGAAATAAATTAATTATAGTTACAAAAGTGGGTGAATTTTATCACAACATCTCAAATGTCTTTTAGTTTTCAATAAAATAGACAGCAGTTCGAAAATTTAGAAAAAAAATGCTAAGTTCGTGGCATTTCATTATGATATTGAACATTAAAAAAAATTAATCACCTGTTGGTAGAGAATTCTCTATGCTAATACCAGAACGTGACATTAAATTTTATTATTTATTTGATAAAACAAATGTCAAACCTATAAATTAACGATAATATGTTCGATATGACAGTTACCATTTAAACATTATTGATAGTATTTTGTTATACAGAAGTTCAAAAAGGAGGATTTTGTAAACGCATAATTATTTGACCGCATTTGCCATTGTTTACCAATAAAATGATGTCTATCGCAAATTCCGTTGTGTAGTCGAAGACATTCGCGTCATATCACTATTGAATCTTATTGCCCTATGGCAACTATATTCGATATCATAGAAATATTTCTATAGTCGAAATGTAGTGCACCGATTCATGCCTTATATTTTTTAGTTTCATAGCATTAGCCATATAACTTATAGGACAATTAGAAATAATAATGAAACAATTATAAACTATTGCTACCTACATTGCTACTAACACAAACTGACAATAAAAATCAGTAGTTGAATATGGCGTTGATTGGATAATATATGTTAATTAACTAGCAGACAGCGGTTGTCGGAATTTGACTTGGCATATATATTAAATAATAATCATTTGGCTTATTATGCAACACTACGCTTAAAATGATTGTACTTTGATTAACAACATTGTATTAGATATGAGTTTGATTGCTATTATAAATTATGCATTAATACGGTGATAAAACTCGAAATATTAAATTTAAATTAAGATTAATAAAGTTATTTTATTAATTGAATATTAATTAATTAAATATTTTTTGACTTTATTACTGGAACTCGAAATATTTTCGACTTCTCATTTTTTCATCTTCCTGCGTACTTCTTTAGTTTATTATTTATCGCTCTTCATGCGAAGCAATATCCATAATGTTATGTGGCTTGTATTTTCAGCCGACGACAAGACAATTGAAGGCGTACTTTATGTATATTGTGTGTGTAAAAACAACAGTTCATTACACAGCGGGCCGTTGTCGGCCGGTCGAACATTTCGCTAGATTTATTTTAAAACAGTTATATAAATGTCAGCGCGAGCGGTGTCCGACTCTGGGGAAATAATTTAATCTCTTCGAAGTTATAAATATTAAACGCGAACCTACAACACTGTGCGACTGTGTTGCCAAGTTGGTGGTGCGAACGATTTAATTACTATAAATACTAGCTTTTGACCGCGGCTGCAATACCAAAAATGCAACAATTTACCTACATACCCACTTCATTTCTACATGTACATAGACAATTGGAAGTCAAATACAGAACGATATTTTAAACATACACACAATTTCTCACCCAAAACGCATACACCTTCTCCGTGACGTCGCGGGTTAAAAGAATATACATACATACCATATCATATATATCTCTGAGTAAAAATTACGTCTGCAATAATCGTTCTAATCTTCTTTATAACGATTTGTCGCTCTTTAATAATATATATATGAAATACATATATGATATAAAACATCGATAAAATTGTTTAGAGCATTATAATACCGTATTATGTAAATTAATTTTAACAGATTAATTAATAGTTACGGCTATAAATTAATGTGTTAAAATTAATTTACAAAAATATCAAAAACAAAAAAACTAAGTACCGTACACTTACGTCGAACTCGTTTGACTTATACCCCGCTCGCTTTAAGCACTGACTAAGCTTATAGTAGTGCGATGCTCGCGTAATAATTGGCAAACTTGTTATGCTGTAAAACAATACGTTCTTTTTATTTAAATTAATTGATTTCTCAGATCGTAAATATTATGTCGTTTTATACAAACAATAAACTAGAGCGAAATATTGACCCTGTAGACGTACTAGACTCATTCCAATCAGTCTTTGTTCAGACTTAATAAATCTGTTTCTAAAACTCGTATAGAACACGTCAGTATTAAAACCTATATGATAGTATAAATAAATGTCCTTTACTACAGTTACCACGAGATACGAGCATCTATACATGGTACAACCATTAAGTAAATATATTATTAAGTTGGTACTTACATATAAGAAAGCTGTCAGTAAAATGCGTTTGATTCATACAATACATACGTACATTGCTTTAAAAAAGAGGCTATAAACCATTTTTTCTTGCGGCTCGGGTAATCGAGTCAAAGTTGTAAAAGTGAAATGTTGTGTTCAGGGGATTATTGGCGTGAAATTCAAACGATTATTTGTTAGAATGCTTTTTAAGTGAATAATTTATATTTCTCACGCCTATTTTGCAGATCATATTATAAAACATTTATACTTATAATAAAATATTACGTTTCTCTTGTAAAATAATATAGTACCTATTACGGTTTATATGTAATGCTGAGTTACACTCTTATTTCTATAATCGTAGATTTGGCTCGCATTGATGTCTTTTGTACCGACACTTAATTTTTTGTTCCGAAATATTTCGTAGTATGATTTTTCGGAAAATTGCCTAACCTATCGATGGAATATGATATAAATATGTATATGCGTACATTTGACACAACAAAAAAATTATACAAGAAAAAGTAACACCTTCTTGATTTCAGAATATTTTGTCAACTATGCGGGCTGATAGTAGCGCGGAAAGAAAACGTCAGCATGTCAAGATGATGTGACGTGTCAAACTTTGACTACCCCGAAAACCCCAAATGTAGGCCAGTTTAAGTGTGGACAATTTTGCCTCGACATGCCATATCAATAGTCTATGGTCTATGTTTGGTATGCAATAGAGGCCGCAGACCTGAGTGTTGCGTGATTGATAGATCTAGCCGTAGGTTAAGCTGGGCAGGTATTCGCCCTTTGACTGCCTATCTAAATACACCTATTTATACCCCGCTCGTACGTCAGTGCTGTGTGCGTTGTTCGTGATTTATTTCCACAACCGCAATCACAATTCAATTTATTAACAAATCATTGAAAATTCGTTTTCTTTCCTGAAAGGTTTCGTTGACAGTTTATTCATCTTCCTGATTATCTATAGGTTATGAAAGTCGTAAATAAACTCAGGCGAAAACATTCGAATTCTTTATATCCTTAGTACTTTGAGTATACCGTACCTATTGGGTTGGGGATTTAAGGACATGCAGGAACGCAAGTCGCAACACCAGAGGAGTTTGTAACTCCTATGGTATTGTAGTATGGACAGCGGTGATCGCTTACCATGACGCGATGCATCTGCTCGTTTCCTGACCCATTTCATTAAAAAAAACCTGGAAGGCTGAGCTTTGCTCGGAGTTTTAGTAGAACGATAAAAATAAATAATGTTATGTGGCTTGTATGTAAAAATATATATAAATAATTACAAAAAATATTCATCTGACCGGGATTCGAACCCGAGACCCGATATTTGAAAACAACGCAAAAGTTCAATGATAACCAAGCCGCCAGCCAGATTTGGCACTCAGAAATAAATATTTCTCATACGCGACGAAAGAAAAAATATGCCTACCTATATATCTTAAAAAATGCGCTGTTTTCCAGAGATAAGACCTAGCTAGATCGATAGAACACCAAATTTCATGAAAATAATTGCAGCCCCTTCCTTGATTTCGATATATACAAGATTAGCTCGTTTAAATTATAAGATTTTCAAACACATACCGTTACATAGAACATCGTGCTTAGCCCCTACTCTAGCGGTGTTAGGCATCGACACAGCATTGCCAAAGTTTATGAGCGGCGGTCGTGACATCTGTTATCACGAGCGCCGGAGCGCGGCTATCTGCTCAGCATGCATGCACGTTACCGTTTTATTAACATAATCGCGAGAACAATCTCGAAAATATTTTTATTACTATGTTCTGTTTATGTTTTCCTAGTATTTTTCCGCATGGTTTGCTAATTAAGTTAAAATATTTTATATCACCTAGTACCGAAGTAATTTGTGTTTTGTTTCAACTACTTGTAATCTTTTTTTCCTTTTCTCTAAAAACTAGTAACACTTTTTTGTTTTTTTTTTTAGGTAATAACTAAATGGGACGTAGACACAAAGGTATTGACGGACTTATTAGGAAACGTTAGTGAACACCTTATTTCCAATGGGTATAGCCGACCCTATGAGAGGCAGTTAGGTTCAAGTATGCACTGATATAAAAGTTGTTCTCATTAAATCACCTGTAATATACCTTAGCCGATCTTTAATCTTTATATTCGTAAATTTTATCCCTCCAATATACAAGTATATTTGACCTTAAGACATAATGTAATCATAAATCAACTCTTTCAAGGGGTTTTTACCTCCGGCCGGTGCATACCATATTTTTCAATAATTAGCATCCTTATCCAATCTATTTCAAATTTGACGGGCGAGATAACATCAACAGCGTTAATACATCGGTGTCTTTGACGCGGACATGATAAGGCTGTATCTACCGGCGTAGACTGTAATGCGAGCAGAAATCCTTTTGGACCTCAAACATTCACACTCTTGCGCAGCGCGCGTTTGACACATATGCATGCTTATTAAGTTTGCAACAGGTGAACAAAGTGTATATTATCTCAGTCCAAATAAATGCTTAGCATTGTTACTAGGACTATAAAGAAAAATGTCATTTGACACTGACAATATATTATATATATATATATAATATAACCTTATCATGTTATATATATATATATATATATAACATGATAAGGTTATAACATGAAATAATATTTTAGTTTAGTAAAAACTAGGATGTTGTCCGCGACTCCGTGCGCGCGAGGGAAAAAATCAGTCAAAATCAGTCACATCGGTTCGGAGCCTATTCAATGCAAACACTCAAATAAATATTTCCTCTTTATTACATTAGTATAGACTACATATGGGCAAATTATTTGGATTTAAGCAACTAAAACGACGTAAAATAAGAATTTAGAGAGTTGTTAAAATACTAGAGATGTTCTCCGCGACGTGATGAAAAGTGAGGTGATTCTGTATGCAAAAACAATTTATGTATAACGAGACGATAAATCTAACAAAGAAATTGCGTCCCCCGTATTCACCATACAAATACACTGTAGGTAGAACAAAATCCATCTTTGGTCGGTATTAACATAATGTATTCACTCCTTTACATTATATTTATGTTTTTCGCCCTGACGTAAACCTTGAAGGGCCTCGGTCAGGGCACGGCTTTGACAAAAAAAAGATTTGCCTATTCAGAGCTCAGACGACACGGGGAGGGCTCAGGATGTTCACAGGACATTGAAGATGTACAGAGGCCAACATAACACAACTATATAATAACTATGTTTTGACAATGGTTACATGTCATGAAGTTTAAAAGTCATGAATATAATATAAATTTTCAACCGACTTCCAAAACACAGGAGGAGGTTATCAAATCGTGTGTATGTTTTTTTTTGTATGTATATTACACGATTACTCCGCCGTTTGTGGACCGATTGTCGAAATTCTTTTCAAAATGGTAGACCTGATGATGAGATCCATGAGGAATCGAGAGAAATTCTCATAATTTTAAGGGATACCTATAGTGATTGTGAAATTTTTTGAAGTAAATCGAGCATATGCTACCAAAAAGTGAGTTGTAGTGCCACGGTATACCCTGGTTTCAAAAGCACTGAATGGAACTCGTCAATCTTTAATGCATTCAGGGCTGTTGCGGCTGCCACGATTCTGTAGTGCTTCAGCGATGTTTGCGCTTGCGGATGTGGATAGCTTTGAAGCTATCCTCCACAAGAAGACTGCATCGTTGCCGTCCAGCATACGCGGTAGCAGCCACAGCGTCCTGAAAGAGCAGGGATTGTCCACTGATTGACAATATGATAAAAAAACTAAATCGCTTTTTAAAATAGAATACTAACATAGTGATAAGTTTTTACTAACAAATTTACGGATTTTCTTAATCTTAACACGGGGCCGGCCGATTCTACAATATGCACTTTTACTACTAAAGATTTCATTTTTGAAATCATCGAAGAGGTCCACTCTTGCTCCAACCAACTTGATAATGGTATTTTGTGAATAAGTGCAACAAAAGGAAATTTCGCGGGAACCGAACATTTCGCTGCGATTAAAAGTAGCCTCAGACGTAAAAATTAATGATTTTTTTGATAAAAGGATTGATACAATTGGGCTGGTACCGACTTCAAAAATAAGAAGATTGAGTAGAGAAATTGTTAAATTTTAGCAGAATTTAAAAGGGGAACTCTTTCGACATTAAGAATTATTTTATACTTTTTAGTGATTTACAAGAATGTTATTGCTTTTACTTTGGAAGTCGGTTAATATTTTTTAAATATGTATTTATTTTTCATATTATTATCAATATTTTGTAGTTAGTGCTTTTTAAACTTAACTACTTATTTTTATATCAACTTAACTACTTATCTTTTTTTCAACTCTAAGAATGTCCCATTTTGAAGATAAACATCGAGCAGACAATAGAATTTTCTAGAAGCAGCAAACGGAATTTCCAACACAGAAATGCTAATTGACTACTTAGTCAGATCCGCTCTTGAGTCCTCGGGGACAGAGTCACCATGCAAAGTGCTTTTTTGCATTCCATATATGTTTGAGCTCTAAGGCATGTCAAATAATACCTACCAACCAACTAAAATAGGTTCTTATTAAATTAAAACTCTAAAGACAATATTATTAAAAAATAAATACGCACCAAACAAATGCTAATTGGGTTTTTACTATGGGCCAATTACTCACAAGGCCAAACATAAAATTAGGTTAGATGTAAGAGTAATTGCATTTGGATTACAATTATGGTGTAGGTCGCATATCTGCAGGAGGTGATATTTAACTCATTTTATCGAAAATTCATATAAATATGATTAGAAATTGATTATCTCCATTTCTCTATGGATCCGAATTAAATTATTTACGGAAAATGAAATGTGAATGAAAATTATACAGTCTAATAGTATTTTAGTTTGTGGTCGCGACTTTTTTAAGAAGCAGTCAAAAACCGCCCACTGTCTTATATTAGCCATTCCAAATGTCTGAATACATTTATCCAACGGTTCAATAATTTTGGGATTTGCGCCTGCTGGTATTTTTTATTTATTCTTTTATTGGCATTTTTTAACTTTTCACATAACATGGCTGGCTTACTACAAAAAGATACGTATTAAAATTGGGTAATTATATCATTTCATTTTCTGCCTCATCATTATAACGCTGAGTAATGATTCAGCGAAATGAAGAACACTATTCAAATTGGAAGTGCATTTTCCTCAATGCAGCATGCAATAACGAACTAGTTTAAAGAATAGATCGCAACCGATAGGCGCAAGTTATTAGGTAATATTAGTAATGTACTGTCAGACTGTGAGCCGTTTGCGAGATGCTTGGCAAACTGCAATTCATGATGTAAAGCCTCCTTTACATACAATCGACGAGCGATAAAAACATATATTTTATTCACTCCACATTTAACCTTATTCAAGATCGACTTCTAATATTTTATTTATTTGTAAGCACCTTACTTTCTGTATGATCTTGTCTGGTCGATGACCTCTGTGGCTCGGTGGTTGAGCGCGTTAGTGCTTATCCGCGGGTGCGGGTTCGAATCCCGCCGAAGGAACAAAAAGTATTCTGTGTTCCTAGATTGTGGATGTGTATAATATAATAAAAATCTTAAATACTTATATGTAAAGTATAAAAGTATTAAATATACTTCCCGTTGTCTGATCCCCGTAACACAAGATCATCGTTCACGAGGCCAGATTGACGTTGTGAAGCGTCCATAGCAATTATATTTTAAATGTTCTTTATTATAAATATGTTGGATAAAATACTGAATTATATTAAAATTAATTTTGTATATTGAAACTTTTTAAAAGTTCTAAAAATTAGTAGATAATACCTACATGTACCAAACTGTCAACTAAAACGATTTCATTCTATATTCTCTCGTCTTCTTTACATCTTCTGTAGAGAACTGCTCAGCTAGGTCTATATAATGGATTAAAGTCAATTTTCAATTTATCGTTTCGTCAATTCGAACCCACCAAACGAACTGCCCGCTCCGCTCGTGCGTGTGTTCCCTCCGCGGCGGCGGTAGCGCTGCGACTTGCGAGAGCGCTCGTAAAAAGCACATTTACAAGGTAAATACAGCATCATGCTCTTTTTAGAACTTCTTAGCCTCTCACACAAACGCTGAGCTGAGTTATAGCATTTTAAATGTTATTCACCTGTTTTTCCACTGCTCCATCCTCATTTTTATAAGAAGACTTGAATTAAAATTTCTAAGATCCAAACGCAAATGCTCCTCGACTATTTATAGACTCGATAAAAAGCCTAATTTACTTACTGATTCGGTTAAAAACGATAAATAAATTTTTGGGTAGCGCCAACGACTATAAAATGCATTTGTAAAATCAAACATTCCCAAAATAATTTATACCCAATCGTATTGGCCACTTTAATATGATTTTGACACAAATAGAGGATTTGACTTTGGCCAACGTAATCGAAATATTGATGGAACATTTATTACAGACCCATGAACTGCAGATATATGCATCATAAGAATTCCGTCGCAGATGGCTACACACTGAGAATCTTGATAAAGACGCAAAGGACGAGGTGACGGGAAAAAAGCGTTTGGAGGTGTCGGTGGATCGTGTCGCGTTATCTCGCGCGGGCCGGCGATCAATCAACGTTTCGAAAATTAAAATTGGAAACAATCGCCGGTGAAAACCGTCGTCGCCTCACTGTTCATTTATTCATGTTTTTGGTTCACCGATGCGGTGATACCAGATATATCTAACGGATAAACGATGTTGCAACGTAACGGTTAATGAAGATTTTTATTTTATTTTCAATAACTTTAGTTAAAAATTTAATGTCAATAATTTCTTACTTTAGAAGTGGCACCCATTTTGCAGCTGTCTCAAAAGTGGCGTAATTTTTTTTATGAGAACAAAGAATGAAGTGTTTAAGATTCTTTAATATCATATCCGTGCCATTCTGGACAATAAATTAGGATTGCTTATAAAACACGCGTAAAACATTAAAATAATTATCACAGCCCGCTTCGAACGTCTCGCCGAGCGAACACTTTTTCTCTCTCATATCACCGAAATACCAGCATTAAACACCGCATACTTTCCATACAACGCTAAGATTTAATTAAAAAGCTCGTCGGACAAAAAGTGCGGCCGAAAACATCCGAGCCCGGCCGGAGATTCACGAACGTGAGTCCCATTATTTGTAATTGCTCAATCACTAGACTGGAGTTTTTTAAGCTGAGCTTCGACGATTACGTATTATTAAGATTTCCATTAAAAGATATAAGTAGTATTATATTGTTCTGTGATATGTGTGATACATTCAAGACGTAATGCGAGACATAAAAATCGCATAACTGAAATCCATATTGTATTCGTAAAGATAGAAATAGGCATAACAACGATGTGAACTTTTTGAAACGTTATAAGCAACCGCTTACCCTACACTTTGAATCTATCCACAGAAACACATACAGAAAGTAATCGTATTGACAAAACTACAATTTTAGTAAAGGAATGGTTAATTACAATTAAATCTTCATAAGTCACGATTTAATAATTCACCTCGAGAAAGTGTTGACTGTTAATGAACATTGCACGCTAATGATTTCAAGTAATGGAAGCCAATAATTCAAAGTGATGATAAAATGTAAAAAGGACATACAAATTGCCACTTCTTGCCTCTAAATACTCCTAACTCTTGTTAATTTAAGGAGAAGTTAATCATATAGTTAAATAAAAGGCAGGAAAAGCGCAAAGGGTCTCATTAGTGCAAAAGTTACTTTGTATTGAAACTTTTTTGTTCCTTTGGCGGGATTCGAACCAGCGACCTCCGGCTTGAGCACTGACGCTCTCAACCACTGAGTCACAAAGGTCGTCGTTGCATGAGAGATTGCAACTTTTCATATCAAAACTATTTTATTTAATAAAGTGTCTAGTCAAACAGCTTCCTTATCATCAATTAAAGGAATGCCGCGGGGAACAACTAGTAATATAAATAGATGCAATCAAAAATATGTCTACATTACATAACTCAATAGATACCAATATTGATTGAAATATTTAGCATTTATATAAATAGACCAATAAAATACTTACGATATAAACGATATCGGATAGATTAAAAACGTTGATGTTACAAATGGTCTCTTAAGGAGCTGAGGCTGTGCTACCGCGACAAATAACTCAAATGACACACATCGATATAATATCTTGAAGCACTTACGGTGATAAATCAAAGCCAGTGCGCCTGACGTAAACCACCTTTTATAGAACCAAGAAAAATGACGTACACCGCGATTAGTTGCAACATAATTTGTCGAGTATATTTTGCACTTTATGCAATTTTTCATAATATGCGATATAGTATTTATATCGCATATTATACTATTATTAGTATTATTGTAGGGGACTGTATTATTCCACAGGGGTTCAACCGCCGGCTCAGATTAGACTCGAAGATAGCAAGGTTACACCGATTTGGGCAGAGCCGGGGCGATAATAAAACTCTGTATTGAGGAGAAAATTTTTTCACTTTTTCGTCTTGCTTACCTGGCTCATGGCAATGCCGTATAGAGAGACCCGATCGTACGCCTCTTTCGGGCCGATTTTCCCTTTCGCTTTTGCCTCTCTATACGACTATTTTCCATGTTTTTCCCTATTCTTAATGAGCCAGGTGAAG
Organism: Phengaris arion; assembly: GCA_963565745.1. Taxonomy (NCBI): domain Eukaryota; kingdom Metazoa; phylum Arthropoda; class Insecta; order Lepidoptera; family Lycaenidae; genus Phengaris; species Phengaris arion. Next base: position 25,321,308 of record OY751431.1, read on the forward strand.
CAAAACGCATTATGTGAAATTCTTTATTATTCAGACCATATTTATCAATCCTTATATATTACATATCTTATTTCCTAAAAAAGTTATTTACAGTTTAAGTGTCCGTTACATGAAACGTTATACCATTTTTACCACTATTTGTTTAATAATTTATTTACCATATGTTTCACGAACCTAGACTTTACATTATACGTTATATACTATCCTTATTTACCTAAGAAAAAAGAAGCTACGGTAAAATTAGCCATTGTTTAATATATACGAGCGAAATAACACGCACTCGATAAAACACCATTTTGCACTATTTCTCACACCGATACCATATAAATCTATACATATAGTCACTCGATATTCACTGTTATGATTTTATGTACAGTTTAAATCACCTGTTTATTGTTCGCATTTAAATTCACTTAAGTTTCACTTTACGAGGCCGCTGTCCTTAACAATTATTATACAAGGAAATCGTGGGACAAAGCAGGGAGGGACCAATTGTTCATCCACATAGAATTGTTTGAAAGTGTAATCGAAGATTTTTCTTTAAAATTGTTCTATTAATTTGAATGGTGTTGATATTAAGCTTAAGCGCGTATTCCACCTCACTAAAGTCACGCGTCCTAAATGACTAAACTAAATTCAATGAAGTGTAATAGCACTCAGGAAGCTAGGATCCTTATTAATCCTAAATTTGAAGAAGCGTGAGCTCTGATTGACTAAATTCTATTTAGCTTTATTTTTAGACCAGTGGTAGGCATCATATTATAAGTTTTATTTAATAACAAGTCAATCACTATATAAAAATATAAAAAAAAGGGTTTTAGGATCCTAATTAAGACGTCTGAATATAGTGTAGCACGCGCATTAATTATGAGTTTTTCTTACGTGTTTATATTTTAAAGATATTGTTTTAATGAAGTCAAGATAAAAGCTCTATTCAGAGTAATATCAAGTTTAAACGTCCAACACCATCTTATCATCATCTATGTATACTCTCTATAAGTATTATATTAGCGATATTATCAAGTCGTAACCGATACGATGCAGATATCCTTTTAAATCGTGTCCCTAGACACAATTGCTCGTGTTTAGATCCAGATAATCTAGATTTGTGTCCTGTTTACATACCTTAATCGCTCCAGATTATAGACGGTAGCCGTGAGCTTGAGTACAACGTCGTGAGTTCTGAAACACTTTTATACTTATCAGGTCAAAAGTTGATAGTTTATATAACTCATAGTTGTGAAACAGCTATGCTGTACAATGATTTAACAAACTTCGTGTAATCAGAACGTAAAACATGAGAACTCTCCGCTAACCTTGTTTATTATTAAGTATATTGTTGGTTTATTGAACGTTTATAAGTTTTCCTTTCGGTTAATATGACATTTAAAATACCTGTTGAATGCAAATAGCTGACAGAAGTAGTTTATTATCTTTGTATCTATCCGGCGTACTGATGATTTTAAGTAATAAATACTTTTAATTATTAATTGATTCTAATTTCTAAGTAATACAAAATAATAGCATCTCAAATTATACACAACCATAGATATTTTATGAACAAAAAGCTCTTCGCGTAAAAAATATGGAACCGTTAATATTCAATTGTTTTTTAAATGGTAGCGAGGTAAATTAATTCACAAAGTTAATAGCTAAATTACTTCGTGCTAGCTAAGCTTTAAACGTTTAGCGGGATAATAACACGACAGTTGCTGTATTATTTACGCAACAAATGCATTCCAAAATCAATTACAGTAATTTACGTCTCGCCATTAATTTTTAATAATACATCTAAAATCTTCAATAAAAGTTTTAAGTTTGATCTGTAAAGTTTCTATAAAACAATTTTATTAATATATATTAATATAAAATTATTTTAATCTGGAAATTTCTTATATATTTTCATGTCAATTGCCTTCATGATTGCTATTCTCAAGACTATCCTGTGTTTTTATTTTAATTGCTTAAGCAATCATAGTCGTAGGAAGAGGTTACGTCCCTGTTTCTTTACGGAAGCTTTGGATAAAACGTTCGGTAGACATAACAACAGCGTATAATTTCGCCTAACTACCCTGTAAGGTTTAAATTGAAACTTAGCGCTCGTGGCCGATAACTCCGTTACGTCGCCGACTGCATGTCATCACTGTTATTATTGCTGTTGACTGTTGAGGTATTTTCTACCAGATTAACTTAGCCGCGTCTTAGCCTAACATAAGATGTGATTTGTAACTCTAATGCAACGGTGTAGGAGTGAGATTTCAGTGCGAGATTTTTAAAAATGTTAAACAATGTTATAAAAAGGGGTGTGTAAATCGATGGAATGTGCAAGATATGGTTATTTATGTAAATGATGTACTGATAGAATCTATGGAGGGTAAAAGGAAATAATATCGATGAGTTGTAAGTTCTTATACTCTTTAAAATGTAGATTTAAATAGTGAGTTCGTAATTTTACTACAATAGAATACAAATCGCAAATCACTGACCAATTTACACATTAAAACAAAATCTTGTCAACGAAGTACTCGTTGACAATCATTGTGTGGATTAATTACAAGTACCTATAAATATGTATTTAAAGCTATGGGTTGTAAATTATAAATATATTAAAACATATTCTTTCCCGAGTAATGTAAGCATTTGTACATTGACAATTTAAGAATTCATACAATTCAAAATTCACATAATATATGTTGAAGCTATAATCTTATCTCTGTTATATTAATATTCTATTAAGTAGTCTAAACAATCGATTTAACCACGCACTAAGAGTCATTTCCTACATTGTAATGTAACGCTATGATGAAATCGTTGTCACATTATTATTATTTCATTTTGACATTTCATAAATGTCATGTATTCGATAGTTAATTTTAAAAGAGACAAATCACCATAATATAAACCATTTAATTAAAGTTATTCTCATATTGAAGAGCTCCGTGGCCTAGTAGTTAGCCCGTTTGATTCGCACTAGAGAGAGTGCAGGTTCGATACCCAGGTTGTGACGTGTACCAATGAGAAATTTTCAGATCTCTCAAGTACATTATACGGACGCTCTAACAGTGAAGGAAAACATCGTGAGGAAACCCGGACATGGTTGGCCCCAGACGTATTGACCAGTCATCTGGTCTCTGGACTAGGCTGACTGTGTTGTGAGAATGCCATACATACTTGGGAAACCATCGGCAAAATCGACTGTCCCAGGCACTACAGTATTTCAAGAGTGGTTACTTCGCTCGGAGAATACTGTATAAATCATCCAATAACGGATGAAAAGGCCTAAGTTTAGTTCTCATATTATAATTGCCGAGTTCTGCAGTTTATTAGTTATTTATTTCTAGAAATATATTCATTAATTATTTTACTTCAGCAAAATTTACATGAAATACATAAAATTAATATATATACTATAAAAGTACTAAAAAGAAAATGAACACTAGAAAATTTTATAATCGTTATCAGATTTTTTCCTCGCAATTTTTCCAATATTTCTCACCGTTTAAGCCTTCCCTGAACTTTCACAATTGTTTCAAGATCAGAATCATCCAAATCAGTCAAAGTTTTAGCGAGACATTGAAACTATAATCCATTTTTATTTAAAAACTTCCTTAACTCACACTGTAAGTCTACCAACGTTTTGCCTAACAAACTTTTATAGCTACATCGTTGTGTAGCCTTCCTAGCTTTCCATCCTCCCAGATATAATTCGGTCCAATAAGGTATTCATCCTGCACTATTTTATTGCCACCATAACCAGATAGACCTATCGCCGTTTCATTACCAGCAACGAAACAGGTTGAGATAATCCAACGCGGATGTAAATTTGATTACTTTAATCGATTAACTGCATTAAGACAACAGTTCAAGTAGGCATCACACTTTCATAGAACTGACGTTAACGTTATTGGTCATTTCACTGAAACTTAGCTTACTTATCTGTTGGAAAAGTTATAATGGAGTTACTATAGGAGTTACGTTCATGTCAAGAGTACATTTTAATCATTAAGCTCTCTTTTACTGCTAAGTATTACAAATTTAATCTTAAATTAAATACATTTTCTACTTCCCTTTAATTCTAAAGTCCGGCTGATTTAATTGTTTCTTAGAACCATCGATGTACCTAATCCAACCGTACAATTTTACGACATTTTTCTGAGCGCTTTCAAGAGAACATTATAATCTAAAAGGAAATAGTTCACTAATAACTCAAGATAAAGTGATCAGTGTAGTAAAATTCAATGACGACCGAATCAAAATTTCCGCGGTATCTCTTAGGAATTGTAAATAATAGTAATTGGTGGCTATTATTCTTGTGGCGTAGAAAGCAGGTCGGATGGTAGTTACTTGCCCTTACATTAAAGTGTAGGGTTCCCATATCTTTTCATTTAAATATCTCGTCTTGATATTAATACCATTAGTATCTTTTAGTCTAGTTTTATCGATAAGTTTTGGTCTTCTCTTCTGAGGAACATTTAAATATTAGACTACAAGCCACTGATGTAAGTTCCAAAGAATCTGTTGTAAGAAATTATATAAATAACCGGCCAAGTGCAAGACGGACTCGCGCACGAAGTGTTCCGTACAAAACGGAAAAAAATCACGCTTGTTGTTTGGGTGACCTCCGTATATATTTTACATACTGATTTATTCTGTTTTTAGTATTTATTGTTATAGACCGGCACCAGAAATACATCATCTGTGAAAATTCCAACTGTCTAGCTACCACGATTAAAAAGATATATCCTGGTGACAGATAGACGGACGGACAGACAGATAGACAGCGAAGTCTCAGTGATTGGGTCCCGTCACCCTTTGGGTACAGAACCCTAAAATGAAGTGAGTTGGTATTTTAAGTTCCTAGTGTTTGGTATTGGAAATCTCCTCGTTATGATTCCGAAGTTCCGTTGCTTATAGTGTTTCAGCTCAAGGCAGATTGCTATAGTTAACAGCATGGTCACCTAAATATATTGCCAGCACGTATTCAAGATATGTTATCCATGCTTTTGTACTGCTCACTGCAAATGTAATTGTTACTCTATAATAACTGCCATCCATTTGCTTAGAGCCCACTTTGTGCAGTTATTATGATTTTGTACATCGATAGTGTGGTGACCACAAAAGGTTAAATCTTATTTATACATAAGAAAACGATTCTAATTGTGTTCGTATACGTGCCATAATCGCAAACATCATACTGGATGTGTAGGAATATTTAATATCAGCAGAGGATTTATTCACAGGTATTTCCATATTATGTGATGTCGATTGTGCCGAATACAATATAGTTATCTACTTACAATTCAATATTATAAGCTTTCATTGCAGAGAAAAGCAAGAAATAACATTACAAATTAACCCCAAATTCATTCCATAGTCAAGAGTCATTTCCTTTACAATTTTTTTTTTAATATTTTAAGTAAATTAGTGTTAGACTTACATAAGGCAAAATTATGAACATGCTATAAATTGCGGCTTTGGAAACCTTTAACAGGAGTCTCCAAAAGTTTGTACCGGGAAAGGATGTTTTCCTTTATCCGTATCCGTATCTAGTCATTTGCTGGTCACAAAATACTAGATCTTGCAACTGCAGGTCACATGAGCACTATTTAGTTAGACAGCAAAAAGGCCGGTCCAGATCATTAGCGACAGAACCGCGACCGAGCGCAGCGGGGGACAGATATGTCTTATTCAACGTATAAACAAGATGCGTCGCCCAGTGAAATATTAGATGCAAACGAACAGACGGAAAAATGTCGCACCACATTATCATATAAATATGGCGCGGTAGCGACTGAAACAGATCGCTGTTTACAATAGAAGAGTCAGGTTTGAGCTTATTTTTGCTAACAAGACAGCAGTATGACTGCAAGCAGCTGTCAATAAAACAACGTTATTTTTACCTGCTCCACGGGGAAACTGTAGTAGGATCTTTGCTGATATGTTTTATGCTGGCGTAGTATTATTATAATAGCAGTCATTTTCATACGCACGTATACAGATATCGATCAAGCAAAAACGGTTTGTATCATCAATACTATCAGTTCACACCGAAACGAGACGATACGCGACGCGGCTCTGCATTTTTAAGATAGCGTTTCAAATTTGAACTTTATTCACTATATGAGCTGATCCTTAGTTAGAACATCTGTTATAAACTAAACAATAATAAAATCGTGTCTAACGTTTTCTGTATAAATATATGACGTGTCCGAAAATCAATTACGGATACATCGAGCACATTATTCACTGGTTGTGTAAAGACGTCTAGGCAATAAAATATTTGTCATACTCAAAAGTAAAAAATCATCTCATGTATGGGTCAATCTCGGCTATACGCAAACTCCCCCAACCCATATAAAGAAATAATATTTTTTTCGAGTAGGACAATTATTTTTTTGCCAAAACGTCTTCACATAAGTAGTAAATAAAGAATGTGCCCGAAATATCCTTGATTGATTTTTCTAGACCTTATATTATTATATTAAACAATGTCATCCACGAAATAGCAGGTGTAATTCCGCAAATAATTTAATAATTTAAAAATTGTCGATGGTATAAACGATTACAAATTATTATCTACGCTATTTCACAAAGCTACAAATTATTATCTACGCTATTTCACAAAGCTACAAATTATTATCTACGCTATTTCACAAAGCTACAAATTATTATCTACGCTATTTCACAAAGCTACAAATTATTATCTACGCTATTTCACAAAGCTACAAATTATTTCATGCCTATGAACCGGTTCATTTAATTGGTTGAATATTCTCGTTTAACGTTTGGTATTAAACACAAAATTACTATCTACTACCATCCTCATCATCATGATGAGTGGCAGCTCTCCACCGTGACTTTTACTGGGAGCCGAGCACAAAAACTTTGGAATGAACTGTCGCTAGCAGTATTTTCGGTCCATTTCGACTTCAAGAAATGAGGGAATTCATATTTGAAAGGCCGACAGTGCACTTGAGACTCCTCCGTTGTTGCAGGTGTCCATGGGCGTGGGTATGTGGGTGTCGTTTGCCCTCTATACAAAACAGCGGATTTGGATTTCAATTAAACGTCCCACTACGCAAAATGTAATAATTTTGCGTATTTTATCATTTGCAAACCAACTGAAGAAAAATTGAAGAACCATTCGGCTTTTAATTACGCTCTACTTTTCATTTTCATTATTGTCCTTCAGAAAAATACTTCACGAACTTGATTTACTGTTAAGAAGTAAAATTTTAATAAACTTTATTTGAACTATTCAACACAAATGCCTTACACTGCGTTCATTATAATTGTAATATTTCTAAAACGTCGTGTCCAAACCAAATTAATTTAATTTAATAAACGTTTAAGGGCAGCAGCTTGCTGATAAATCGATTTATTATCCTTTTCATGAGCAACGATTTTGCATACACAAAATACCTTTTGTTAATTGAAGTTGTAGTAATTGAAATTAATGTTTAGGAATCTAAGTAAGCGGTGTCGATTTTTGATATCTAATTTTATATAAAATCTGAGAGGAGTGAATAGTCTGTATAATTTACAACGGTTAGTAAATTTTTAGCAAGAAACTGAAATATTAAGAATTTTTAATACACAATTGAAATATTTCTTACACTATTATAATAAAACTCGACTAACATTAGTCAGGCTTTAACCTTAGCTAAAATACAAACTAGGAAGCCTCTTTATACGTCACAAAATGAACGACAATTTCCATGTTATTTTTGACGTGATAACGTCTTAAAAATCGATGGAGCCGGCTGCACGCACGTAAAAACATGACTCATGCGTTACCTGTTACCCGTTATCGTTACCAAGTACCGTTACCAAGTACCAGCGTTAGCTCGCATTGCCTTTACCTCATTATGATTATTATTATTGTTGTTGTTGTTGTTGTTGGTTGTTGTCACGTTCAACTATCGTCAGTAAACCGACTTTACAGACAACTTTTTTAGACAAATAATAATAATAATAACAAATTCTGTGATAAATGATAATTGATTCATAAAATAAAATACAGTAACTTATAACGCGGCATCGTTGTGGGCAATTGAGAGTACTAGATTCCAATTACGTACGATCGATAACCGTTTATTCAAACACCGATTATGCGTTTGGAATTCCTATAAAATGTTATGATTTATTGTGACTAAAAAAGCCCTTATTTCTCGTAAAATGTAAGGGATAAAACATACCGGTTGTCTGTAAAGTCGGTTTACTGACGATAGTTGAACGTGACAACGTCAACAACAACAATAACAACAACAATAACAACAAAATAAAGTTACTTGCCCTTACTACCTAATTACTTTAAGTAAAGGCAATGCGAGGTTACGCTGGTACTTGGTAACGGTACTTGGTAACGATAACGGGTAACAGGTAACGCATGAGTCATGTTTTTTCGTGCGTGCAGCCGGCTCCATCAATTTATAAGACGTTATCACATCAAAATCATAATTGTTTTATACAAAATTGTACATAAAAAACATTTGTTACTACTAAACGTCATAGTGGGGTGTTTGCTATGTGAAATATATATTTTATTAACTTTAGTTGTCTGGTAACATATTTAGAATGAGCCGTTCTCCTCCTCACAATCAAAAATGTGTGGTGTGAAATATCCATAATGTAAAATAGGAAATAACACGATTTGAACCGCCTGTGCATTTGATATTCATCATGTAAGACTTATAGGTGAATAGGTGATTAATTACATCAATTCATGGAGTGACATGTGATGCTTAAGGTTCGTTAATATGATAAACACATTAGAGCCAGCGTGGGTAAGCGAAGAAGTATAATTGCTACTATTAAAATGCAGCTGAACTGCTTTTTATAGAATGTCGGGTAACTTTTACGACGGTAAATCATAATCACTGATATGACAAAGGTAAGGTATGTCACAATCCCACATTATATAGGTACTCATTTAGTTTCAATATAAAAAGTACTCACTCTCTCTCCATGTACCTAACTTATATATTTTTGTTACATTTTGTCACCATCACATTATAGATCCATATGTCATCTCTTATTTACTGTCGCAAAAGCAAGTTGTACTTCACCGGTCATTAGAACTCATTGCATCTATAAGTAATATATTAATTTGAAATTCAACAATGTACCAAATGCCGTTCTGTTGGTGAGTCAACGAAAAAAAAAAATATAAAACTTTTCGTTTAAGCCGTTAGATCCACTATTTAACATGAGATTAATTTCTGCAAACAGTTCTGCAGAACGGTTTGAAATAACCAATTTGATTGTTGGTGATGTTGCGGGCCGCTTGTGCCGCGTTGCTGCCACGACGGTACTCATATTCCATAATTACTCGAATTTTTAACGTATCCATGATGACAAAAAAGATTGAAAAGCGATGAAAATGTAACACTAATCAATAAACAAATGACTACTTTTGGAAAAAGAATTCCATGTTTTTAAAATAAAATTAATTTGAAATTAGAATTCTTAGCCAAACAAAAATTATTTTGATTTGAAATGGCCAGTACTGCAGAACGGCAATATCAATAGGCGCTGATGATCAGCGCGCGGTTAGCGCTTCACTAAAACCCGCCTAAGCGGTTAAATTGTACATAAAAAACATTTGTTACTACTAAACGTCATAGTGGGGTGTTTGCTATGTGAAATATATATTTTATTAACTTTAGTTGTCTGGTAACATATTTAGAATGAGCCGTTCTCCTCACAATCAAAAATGTGTGGTGTGAAATACAAATTAGAATTCTTAGCCAAACAAAAATTATTTTGATTTGAAATGGCCAGTACTGCAGAACGGCAATATCAATAGGCGCTGATGATCAGCGCGCGGTTAGCGCTTCACTAAAACCCGCCTAAGCGATTAAGGTCAGTTCAAACTACTCGTGCAAGTGTCGATTCCAAAGCGGTTGCTCGATCAAATTCTCGTAGCGCAAACAATGTGCCGTTCCAATGTACGTGTATAACCGCCTTTTCCTCGTCTGGTGGCAATGCCATCTTTCATCCCCTGATGCAATGTGTCATTGAATGAATTACATTCACGTAGTAAAACTAGATGCGGTAATTTATATTATCGGGATTTTATAAAGTATTTTTCTTTTGTTAGATTAGTATCTTATAAATTATTGTATTACATTGGTAATTATTGAAGTACAAATATTTATTATATTTTGGTAAATGTATAAAATTTTCAATACATTAAAACATAGTGCAGGAATTTGGTATGCTGCGTAAGAACTATGCCAAGTATCTTATGAAAATATTGAACGCGGTTTTAGAGGTTTGTCACTATTGAAAGAAAATTATGGTAGATATCTTGATACGAATTCTCCGGGAAATCCTAAGTCTGTGATGACTGAAGAAATGCAACGACAATATTCATATCAAGGCAACATCCACAAATACCGCATCCAAAGAGCTAGGAGCGAGCAAACGCAACCAAGCTCATTCTAATTAAGCAGCCAGCGAGAGATTTATAAGATATGGAAGCATTAGTGAGATTTATACATAGTACTGAATAATGAGATAAGGCTAATGGGGGCCTGTGTATACAGATTCCCGGCTCGCAATATTCGCGGGTATCAAAGTAATAAGCCGCTATGGACGATTTATTTTCACCGCGTTTGTATGAAGATACGCGTAACATCATTTTTCTAGTTTATTCCATTAGCGTTAGACTTTTTAAGGTAGGTTTGTTAATTGTACAGATTACACTGAGAGTGCACTTGACTCGACTATCTCTTGTATCTTCTGTGTTTAAAGATATTTTTGTCAAGAGCAAGCGCAAAGACTGACAGTCAATCGACTGTCTAAGAAAATGAAAGAAAAACTACTGACGAACTCTAATAATAAGAACAAGGGTCAATTCACACCGAAACGAGACGATACGCGACATGGCGCTGCATTTTTAAGATAGCTATTCAAAATTCAACTTTATTCAAAATATAATTATATTGCTATAATAAGAAATCCGGTCGTCTTACCGTTAGTAATACCTCACGCGGAACGATCGGGGAGACGCACATCTGGGATTAAACAATATTATCAATTCAGTATTACTGTCGCGGTTATCATAGAGGAGATTAGGCTCAGTGTGGCAAGTCGTCACCATGTCCAACCGGATATTACGACCATTACTTTAGAGATGCGCATGCGATGGAATCTCTACAATGTTCCGTCAAGGGCATTGGAAGCTAATGATTGGGAGGAGTAGGCAATATTAATACAGCACAGGCTTACTACCTAAATCTATGTAATAGGAAGTACACAAAAATTGTCTTATGGCAATGCCAATTTTTGTGTTTGTAACCTACAAAACAGTCCGTTATTTGCGATTTTCTAATCATGAATGAGAAAGAAGAATGACTTTTTTTTACAAAATCTTACAAATCTTGTTAACTAAAACCGTTTTAAAGCACATAATGAGCGTATTAATATTATAACGGACCCGTCAATTGTAGCCTGTAGCCGGCCTTAGCCGACGTCGACGTTGACATCTTGGAGAAAAACCTCCAGTCAGACGAGTTATGAAAATGAACGCTAGTAGCGGCGTGGGCCGCGCGATTTATCGAACGACTTTCAGAATAGGCTGTCGCGATAACGACCTTCATTTGTACGATTTTTGTGTGACCGTGCCTGCTAATTGCAATTATTGTTGAAAACATGTGGACATGTTGAAACAACATCAATTGAAATGTATAGGGTTAAATATGTTTAATATTTATTCGACAAAATACCATGCTTTTCCATTTTTTTTTCAATTCTGGTGCATGAATATTATTAGATCCATAGACGTATATAATATTATATACGAGGCATGATGAAGCAAAAAGTGTCTCCAGTTAAATGGAGATATTTTGAGTATTAACGTCCATTTTGCCATATTTTGAAATATGGTGAAAACCAAGATGGCACAATTTTTTATTATTATTATTTAAATATACTATGGCGTCGGCTTAAACTATTTGCCAGTGTCAAGTTAAAAAGGCGGGAAATAGAATTTTTGTTTCAATTTTCAACACCGTATTCCTAAATCGTCAAGTCTAAAGTCTAGTCAAAGTCCAAATAGATAGTCAGTGCAGTCAATGAGTCAAGTTAGTCAATTCAGTAAAGTGGTAGAAGATTTACTGAAAGATTCTAGGTAGTTACGGAGAGAACATAAAATAGCACGATTTTTGAAGTTGTACAACTTGCCCACACTTGTGAAATGGAAATGTGAAATAAACGAATATTTAATGGTTTATATTCTACCAATATTACACACTAAGAACCGAAATAACACAAATTTATGAAATAAATACAAATTACACAACGTCACCCATTGAATTCCCCGGCAAAACTCTCCGGCGTAACTTTTTTTGTATGAAGATTTATTCTGTCAAATGTATGTCATAGCCTATCTTGAGTTTTGAAATCTCTGATTAGCTCCTTTTGCCTAAATTAGACAAGTTGTTTGTCGCGACAAATACAATGTTGATTCAATGTTATACAGAATATTTGATCTCATTTAGAGTAACGCATAAACGATGATTTAGATTTATAACAATATGAAGCTAGTTTCCTAGCGAGTAATAATAGGTTTGTTATTATAGTAATCAATTTAACTTATGATGACAACCTTTATCCAATTTCAAACGGATAACACGTTGCGGTTTTCTGCTCTATCTTATAACTAATCAATCTAAGTTAAGACTTAACACTGAGCGGATAATCGCAACGATTTACTGTATAAACTTATTTTCTTTATAATTTTAATATTCGTGAAATATAACCAATTTTTAATAGTTATATCACTGTGTCACTGGTTTATACTAGTGACATAAACATTGGAGTCATAATGAGGATGTTTGACTATTTTGTGTCATTCGATATGCAGTGGAACCACTCCGAGAACTGGCTGTAATATTATACTTTTGAATAACTTTTATTATGTGCATAAATCTAAAGCATATTATAATATAAACGACACATGATTAAACATGATTTAAAAAATCAAACATATTTTTAGCACAGGAAATCATGAGTAAAGAAACATGGACATAATAATTTCGTGTATAATACGACCGGATTCATGAAAGTAACAGGAGTGTATTTGTAAAACATCACAATATTGTGCTAACACGTAAAATTAATCTGAAAAAAAAGTATATTATATTAATTTTAAATTAAAACCCTTTATAAAATATTATATTATATTATATTATATTAATTATAAAATAAATAGGTTTTTCAGAATTTTATTTGCAAGTACAATCGTGGACAAAACTTAAATGTTCAGTTGTACATTAAACTATAGATCTACTAAAAATAATATCGATAAGCATAATGAAAAAAAACTAATATATGCGCCACGTATATTTTATAATTTTTAGATACTATATTATACATTTTTATATGTCAATGATCATCAATTAGCAGCTGCTTTAATATATAAGTACATACATAATGTATGTTTTACAAATTCTCAGCAATTTATCATATTTTAAACATTAAAGTAATTCGATAATATTAAGTATGTCACAGATATTCCAGCAGTAAAATATTGTCGAAAGTTAATACGTCATTTATGTGTCAGTTCAGTTATGTCAGTTATGTCATGATATCAGTCAGTTATGACTAAAAAAATATTATAGATTTAAATAAATCCTCATATTTGTACTCTACATTTGCCAGATAATAACTAATTGACAGTGTCAAATATCAGTCAGATAGCGTGATCATATCATACAAGTGATACGATACTTAACGTCACCTTAATTTACGCCTTACACGTCAACGCCTTAAAATTATCAAGAAACAAGATCCCGCGTAGGTCGAAGACCATTTTCATGTACATTGTGTGTATTAAAAAATATTAATCACTAAAAGGTGACAATGACAACGCCTTCTTCGTATTTTGACGTACAGTTGGTGTACAATCGAGCGGTGAATTGTTACCAGCTCCACCTACTATTTAATGAAAATAAAAGGTAATTAATCAAACACAATGGATTAATCATTATTACCATAGACTTTTTCATTAATTTTTGTAAACAGATTACGTTAGGTATCTTAAAGAATACCTACGCAGCCCTATTTTAACATAAGAAAAGATGCGCCAACGCATGTAACATAAACGGCTATCTAATGTTCACATCAGTTCAATTTCACATAAAAAATACGATAGTTGATTCAATTTTAATGAAAGCTCGGCCAATGATTACTAGCGAGCTGGCCAGCCGACCGCACGGGTATCGGGTAACCCTTCCGGGTGCGCGTACACAACGCAACAACAGTGATTAAAATATTACTGTAAAACTCTATTAATATACCAATAATTGTATTGTGTCATCAGTTTTGGGTGTGACAAAGTATAGTTTTCCCACCACGTCAATCTGGTCCTGTGCTAAGTATCCGAATAACTTGTTAGGTACCTACTGGTACCAGGCAACGGGAAGTACTTTTATACTATCCATATATTTAAGGTTTTTATTATATTATTCGCATATTTAATACACATCCATGACCCAGGAACACAAAAAACTTTTTGTTACTTTTGACGGGATTCGAACCCGCGACCTCCGGGCCGAGCGCCGACGCGCTAACCACTGAGCCACAAGGGTCATTTTTAATGGCTCCGTTGGTTCTTTTATAATTAATATTTTGTCTTTCACGAAATATTTTTTTGTTGTACGTGGCTATAACATTGCTTAAAAAGCATATTGTCATAAAACAAAGCTAAACCTATAAGATTTAATGCTAAAATAACCTTAAAACTTTTCAAAAAATTAATAAAACACAGTATGTCAGTTACCCATAACTTAAAATTCAGAATGACAAAGCCATGCAAATTAATTTATTAATGTTGTTGATTGTAAATGTTGTTGATTGTACCTTTCACGTCATGCTCCCCTTCGTACATACACAGGAATCTGTGTGGGTAAGGGTACAACCAGTATAAATTACATTCTACAAGATAAATTCATACTTCAGCTCGGACATGGTGGATTAAATTCAATTTATTTGCTCAATTACTCTCACCTTTGTGTTAACCCAACACCTTAAGCCCAATAGAAAATACGTACATAAGAATGAATCGACGTGAATACGAAACAAAAAGTGCTCTGTGATCATTTTTTTTTAATTTAAATAGAATCTGATCAAAACAAAGTGCTTAATTCATTTTAGTGCACATTAATTTACCCAAAAGGCTGGTTGTGGTGTGTAACCTAAAAGTATTTAGGGGTATATATATCCATAACCTTTTACATACCTTTTTTACACACATTTTTTTGTAATTTTATTTAAGGGCGCTTGGGATGATTGGGGATGTTACCGCAAGCTTAGGCGACCATAACTAGACATATCGATACCTTTTTTCCTATCTTACGATGGTCAGTGCATATAAAAGGTAAAACTAGTGAGAATTCACACAATCAATTACCTGTCCACTCGCATCAAGCTCATCGGTGTACTCTGCCAAGTTTGTCATAGCAGTTTGCTTTGATTTTATTACGTGTTTTTGTTGAAAAGCTTTCTTAATTTATTTCAAATTATACGGTTCTATTTGCCATAAAGAATCTATTATCTAAGAAAAAAAGTCTAAAAAAAACCGAATAAACTGAATAATCGGTCGTAGCGTAACTTGATCTAGTTTTTATTCGGTTCCGGTTTCAGTCGTCAACGTTAGCCCTATTTGTGTAGGGCAAATTAAGACAAATTAAAACAAATTCTCAATTAAATCAGAGGAAATAGATCACAACTTCATTGCCTATTTCAATAACATAATATAAATAGCTGCTTAAAAATATATTGCGCCAAGACAGTAAAGTTTAAGTTCGCATAACTCGATACTAGTTGGCTACAACTAATGGCACTACAAATCCTTCTGAATCGACCCCTGGTATTGTCCCCGTTCAATTTTATTTGCTTCTTGAACCTCTGTCGACTCTACCTTTTTCCTTTTAACGCGCACAATTTTTAAACGGCTTATGTTTGATTCCATTATTGTGTGCCAATCAGACTGAATTACAATGTCCTTTAGCTACGGCCGAACTGAGTAGGAATTTTTATTATTTTTGTTACAAAATCATTTATTTATACGTTTTATGTCGCGAGTGAACGAGTCAGATGTATGAGACGAGATAAATGTGGTCACCGTGTATTTATAGATGGAGAATTTGACAGTTGAAATTGTAACGGACTACGACCTCTTGATTGTAAGTCCTTCTTGCTCTCGTGTGGTGATGATAATAATACAGCAGCAATTCTCTCTCTTCTCCTTTATTGGTGCTTACCACAGATACGTATTACAATAATTATGTAATGAGATATGCTTCATATAATATATACGTCTACACTATGTATAGCCTTTTGGCCCACTAAAACTCGATAGGCTTTACTTCATGACATCTGTCAATGTCAATAATGACATTGACAGTTACATCTTACTGTTGACATATGTAACAGAAATATGCTACATAGATCGATAAAACTTTGAAAACGTACATTTGTTGAGCATTCAGATATTTTAGTTTAAAACTTTTGATTGCTATCTTTGGGAATAATTAATTAAACTGAATGTAATTGCTAGCAATTATTACTAGTTATAATCGACAATAATAGTTTAAATGTTTCGTAAATAATTTTTACGTAGGTACATTAAAAAGTGTGTGTCAGCTCCGACGCACGACTGGAGTTTACTCTAAAAAGTAAAACACGTCCCTCAGAAGGAACAAAAACTTTAGCGATCGATTTGAGTTCAAAAATTCGCGCCATGTGAAAAAAGTGACAGGTGCGCAGAATAGGTTGCGCACAAAAACGTAACGAGGTCATTCGTTCAGTAGTTTTACATCTCATTTTTTTTTCATACCGGGGGCCTTATATGAAAATCGATTCTTAAGGAGTAAACTCCAAAAAATTATAGGCGTGATGATATGCTTATAAATTTCACAATTAATTTAAAATGATATAAAAGCAATGAAATAAAAAACATTAATCGGGAACCTCACATAGAACCCGTTGATAGCGTTCATTTGTATTTCACCGTCGATCCATATCTCCGAAGTGTCGCCAGCAAAAATTATTAGTAGCATTAAAGTACCTAATTGAGATGTGTGGTATATTCGAGCGAGTTTTTATTTTTCAACGCTTTAAACACTCTGTGTTTAATATATAAATACGAATATGCAATAAATCTTATTGTGGTCATTCTTATCTCTCACTCTGAGGTAGCCGATAATAGCCCGAGTCAACATGCTTGAAAATTTAAATATAAACAACTTAAGCACTTTGGTATCTGGTATCGGCTTCAAAGGTGCTATTATCTCTGGCCGTCATATTTTGAAATGCCGATAGTGTGTTGTTACTTATTGTGAGAAATTTTGTCACATACTAGCTGTATATTATTTGGTAGGTAGCTGTACTTGAAATGTACTAATTCGTTTAGTTCAGTAACGTTGAGAGTAAATTTATAACACATTTATCTATATGTATTTTTTGTTATAGTTATATAAAATATATATAATAAATAGAACATACCTAAAATTCAAGTGGATACACATTGAACAGCCCCACAGGTTTTGATATTTCTACGACGTGGACCCTGTGAGATATTTAAGAAACACTATTACGCCCGCAGTACACAAACGCATTCGCATGCGTCAGCGATACGCCAAACAACTGTAAGTCTATAAGTAGAATAGCAGAGTTTTGCATATGGTATGTATCTATCTCTCTAGAACTGAGCTAGATATGGTGGTTGGATTGGATATGGAAATATCCGCTACATAGACGCAGACGTTCCGCTAGTGGTGTTTCTCATCGCAAGGTGTCCGCATGCGATCTGACGGTGAGGACAAAATTCACACCATGGAAACCGAAAATATTGAATTCGATTTGAAATTATACGGTATTGTATGCAGTTGGACGCGTAGATTATAAAAATTCGTACTAAAAAAATGCATAGAGGATGTTTCAAGAAAAGATGGAAATTACAATGACATTTTTTTTGCAAAAAAACTGTAGTGTAGTAAGGTTTCGCAGAGCTGTCGTATGCGAATGCGTTGGTGTACTGAGGGCGTAACGTTAAAAATGTCATCATTTATAATCATTAATGACTCCGATAATTTATTTTAATGAATCTCAACATCACAGGGATGGTTATATGCGATAATTGTAATTGACTTGTAAAAGAGCCTAAAATAATTCATACGAATAAAGACAACGGTGAGACATGTAAAATGACTAATATCAATATTTTCCTAAAATATTGTACAGAAATATAGCTCTTACGAGGATAAAACAAAGCACATTTTACAAACCACGAGGTTATATTTGCGAGCGGAACGATTTATCTTTTCCTTGCACTCAGACGCAATTAATCAGGAGGCGTTGTCACATGCATACTGCGACTCGCGTTACACATGACCATCATATCATTTCACAGATTTATGTACCATATTTCCGCTGCACAAGTGTTAAAGTTACTTACCTCATTATTGACAGTTACACATTAAAGTGTCGCTGGCCATACAGCGCAGTGATAAAGGAAAAAGATGATTTCAGCCTAATTATCTACAATGTCGTAAGAGTCCTTTTTTTGTCTTTTGACACCTTTAATATCACTTTTGTTCCCTTTGCTCGATCGAAAGTATTTAAAAATGTCAATGTCATTATCTTAAAATCACTAAAAAAGATTGTAACAAATAATGTTCTCGAAGCATATTAATCCAACCCACTCAATTAAAAAGTTTATTTCAATTTCAAATATAAGTTTAAGGCCTTTTATTAATAATGTTTACAGTCTAAGATAATTAATGACAAAACTAATGACAATATTATTCTTCAATGAATATTTAATCCCAAACCATGTTAGTTGTAACAGTTAACTTAGGAATTATAATAGACTTGAGTTACGAAATATTCGGAAAAATATATCAAAATGTCAGATATCAATAATAAATCTCTATTATCAGATATATAAAAAAACCGCAAAGTAATGATACAGCTAAAATGTGAACAAAAATTAGGAGTTTTTAACCAACGATTTAATAAAAATCACAAGTATAAATTATAGCACGAATTTTCTAGTATTATTTTGCATTTACAACAATACTTACATAACTCAAAAACATGTTTGTATGTACATATTTCATTATAAATCCTGGGGTTTTATCTAGATAGACCCCGGAAATTCATAATACGCAAACATGTCATAACAAGCAAGACCCCACAGTAAGCGCGGAATTAAACACTACTAATTAATTACTTAGGTTCTTATCTAGAAGGTCTCGACACTATTTGTTCCCAGCACCAATATGTACGCAACTTATAGACTAGTGAGAATTTAATACAATGCTAATCTTTTTTCATTAGAAGAGTCCTATGTCATTCAATATCTTACAAATAGTTTTGCAAAATGAGCAACAAAAGTAAATCATTGTCTAATGTAGTATTTATTGCATTTCAGATTATTTCAACATGGTCCCTTA
The DNA here is from genome assembly GCA_963565745.1 of Phengaris arion. Lineage (NCBI taxonomy): Eukaryota > Metazoa > Arthropoda > Insecta > Lepidoptera > Lycaenidae > Phengaris > Phengaris arion. The sequence goes on from OY751431.1 coordinate 25,340,774, forward strand.
AGTAATACTAAACAGGTAATAAAAGTACAACTCCTAATGTTGTCCTTAACTCATTTCAGATGTCAGCGATGGACCCCGACTGCGGAGTCAATGCAATGGTAAACTACACGCTCGGAGTGGGTCTGGCAAGTCAGTTCTCCGTCAAACCTGACACAGGAGAGCTCTGCGTGTCAGCCCCTCTGGATCATGAAGTCATCAGTGACTACGAATTTCCAGTTATAGCTACTGATAGAGGTTAGTAATTTTTAAATATGAGTACATTATATTGTATAAATTAATTAATTATGCCTAACTTCACCGAAAAATAAAAATGTTGGTCAGTCACCAGCTTAATGCTCATCATCCGTCTTTCTAAAATATGAATATCATAAACGCAGAGTTGCGTCATTAATATTGAAACAATAGACACGACGTTTGTGCTCTCTCATTCGTTATCAATTGGAAGCAATATTTTCACTAGCGACACCATATCTCCATAAAATATATCCTGTAAAAAAGGAGATAGATGGAACATACTGCCATTATTAACAAAGCAAATAGTGAATCAAGTATTACACTGTCCTTCTTACTCTTAAAAGCTCTATACGAATGCGTCCAGATATACAAATCTGTGGGTCAACCTATGCATAATATAGAACTTGAAATAAAACACCGGCGAAATGGCAAGGGAATAAATTCCGAAAGTGTCGGCTCTTGTCCTTCCAACCTTGCCTGATTTATGGAGCGAGAAGACCGAACTATTACTTTCTGTTTTTATTTTGTGCGGCAGCTTTGCAGACGCTGAAAGGGAATTTCGGTAGTAACCTCGGCATTCGATAGTCAATTTGACGTATTTGTTTATTAAGTTTTTTATTTAAAAATGCAAAGTTTAGTTAATGTTGCTTTTCATTAATATGAAAATGTAGCTAATAACATATGAAAATTTTAAAAGCTACATTGCAAATGATTATTTTTATCTTATAACAAGTTTTCAAGTTTTTTAATGAGCTGATTGAACTACTTTTAATTGACATTTTCTTTCTCGTTTTCACTTATAAAACATAACTTTCATAACATACTTAAAGCGTTTTTATCATACCTTTTTACTGTAATGTATGCTTATTCCGTTGAATAATAATCTGAATAAATTCAATGGGAATAACATGCGAAAATTTTATCTTCTTTTTACTTTACGCGTGCCTGTTTTTAAGAGTAGACTGTGTCTACAGATCACTTTTATAACAAATAGCTTATAAGAAACATATGAGAATATTTCTAAAGAATTTAATCACTTGACATTAATCAGTAAAATAATATTCTCTCGCTATGTTCGCGTACATTGTGCGCTGTTGTTCCGAATAAATTATTTTGCACCACAATTAAAAAACCTTAAGCGGAGTATAGCGAACAATCATTTTATTATCTTAAACATGTAGCGAAAATCCATTGACATCAATATAAATCAAGCGGCTGTCAATTAAACATAGTATTACAACAATACACAGACAATCAAGGGACCAATTATTTATTTATTCGCAGGGGGCCTGTCGACGACTGCAATGGTGAAGATCCAACTTCTCGATATAAACGACAACGTCCCAACGTTTAACGTGAAAGATTACAACGTTTCTCTGAAAGAAGGTAGAGCTTCTAGTGCAGAGCCAATAGTAGCCGTGATAGCCAGTGATGCTGATTCAGGAAAATTTGGCACCGTAACATATAGAATTGTGAACGGCAACGACAACGATGTGTTCCGAATAGACAGAAGCACAGGAGAGATATTTGTGACGAAGCCAGCCCTGATCCATGCTAATGGGAAGTTTGACTTGGAAATATCCGCGACGGATGGTGGTGGACTCACAGCTCCACAAGTAGCTGTAGTTTACGTAAATGTCATGCCTGCTGGGGTTGGATCAGCGTTGTTTGATAAGCCTAGATACAATTTTCATGTTCGAGAAGATGTTCGCAGTGGAACTATTGTTGGAAATTTGAAAGCTACAGCGGAAGATAAAGGTAAGGCACTTTAATTTGTGAACCTTATTTACATATATTTAGTACGTCAGCTTATTTAGACTTTTTTGTAATAATTATGAACGCTCTTTTAATGTAAGTGGAATACTAATTTTAGCTAAACATATTCCCAAGGATTCACTTAGTTTAAAACGTGTGAACTATTTCCAACTTTATGGTCGGGACACTGTAAGATACAATCCCGCGGGCTAGTTATAAATAAATTTCAAAAACCTCCGTTCTCATTGTCCAATTCACATCATAAAAACCATAAACGTTGAAATTCAATTGCATCGGTAAGATTAGACATACAATGCGCTTCGATAACGCTCTCTAAATAGAAAGCATTAAAAGTAAACAAGAGGGACGTTTGGGATTACATACAAAGAAAATCACTTAGAGACAAAGTAAATATTAATGTTAGCCGGACTACTGGAGGCTCGAGTTACCTTATAGCTTCATTTTGCTTTAGCAAATTTATTGAAATCGTGCAACTTTTCAACTGATTTAATTTTAAAACTTTAGCGTTTAAACTTAAATAATATTAAATGTCTTATATGCAGTTTCATTTGTAAATACTTCGCGTTTGACTGACAAACCTCTTGAAGTATTTAGGAACAGTACTTTTATTCAATGGTCTCTCAAGTCTTTTTTTCTATATTTTTAATTTAATTATTAAACTTGGGGAAAAAGTTCAATCAACACCATAAATATGCACTTTGCATGACTGACATAGATGTTGCGAGTGGGTAAAATAGAGTGTTTTACCTGAAAAAAAAACTTACCTGTAATAAAAGGAACTGTTAGATGGTTTTTAGATATTAATTTTTGCGTTGGACTGAAAAACCTCTTGAAGTATTTAGGCACAGTACTTTTATTCAATGGTCTCTCAAGTCTTTTATTCTACATTATTAATTTCATTATTAAACTTGGGGAAAAAGTTGAATCAACACCAAATATATGCATTTTGCATGACTGACATAGATGTTGTGAGTGGGTAAAATAGAGTGTTTTACTCAGGTAAAACTGAAACTGAAAAAAAAATTTACCTGTAATAAAAGGAACTGTTAGATGGTTTTTAGATATTAATTTTCGCGTTGGACTGAAAAACTTCTTGAAGTATTTAGGAACAGTACTTTTATTTAATGGTCTCTCAAGGCTTTTTTTCTATATTTTTAATTTAATTATTAAACTTGGGGAAAAAGTTCAATCAACACCGAAAATATGAATATTGCATTACTGAAATAGATGTTGTGAGTGGGTAAAATAGAGTGTTTTACCTGAAAATGAAACTTACCTGTAATAAAAGGAAGCGTTAGAGGGTTTTTAGATACTAATTTTTGCGATTGAAAAATCTCTTGAAGTATTAAGGTACAGTACTTTTATTCAATGGGCTCTTAACTCTTTTTTTCTATATTTTTATTTTAATTATTAAACTTGGGGAAAAAGTTCAGTCATCACCAAAAATATGCATTTTGCATGACTGACATAGATGTTGTGAGTGAGTAAACTAGAAAGTTTTACCTGAAAATAAAAGAAACTGTTAAATAGTTTTTAGATATTCATTTTCGCGTTGGACTGAAAAATCTCTTGAAGTATTTAGGCACAGTACTTTTATTCAATGGTCTCTCAAGTTTTTTTTTCTATATTTTTTATTTAATTATTAAACTTGTGGGAAAAGTTCAATCAACACCAAAAATATGCATTTTGCATGACTGACATAGATGTTGTGAGTGAGTAAAATAGAGAGTTTTACCTGAAAATAAAAGAAACTGTTAAATAGTTTTTAGATATTCATTTTCGCGTTGGACTGAAAAATCTCTTGAAGTATTTAGGCACAGTACTTTTATTCAATGGTTTCTCAAGTCTTTTTTTCTATATTTTTTATTTAATTATTAAACTTGGGGGAAAAGTTCAATCAACACCAAAAATATGCATTTTGCATTACTGACATAGACGTTGTGAGTGGGTAAAATAGAGAGTTTTATCTGAAAATAAAACTTACCTGTAATAAAAGGAACTGTTAGATGGTTTTTAGATATTAATTTTTGCGTTGGACTGAAAAACCTCTTGAAGTATTTAGGCACAGTACTTTTATTCAATGGTCTCTTAATTTTTTTTTCTATATTTTTATTTTTAAACTTGGGGATAAAGTTCAATCAACAACAAAAATATGCATTTTTGCATGACTGACATAGATGATAGTGGGTAAAATAGAGAGTTTTACCTGAAAATAAAACTTATCTGTAATATTTTCATTCAGATTAGGAATACGCTTCCCATTATAACGTGGACCATGCCCTTAAGTACGAATATCTATGCACAAAATACGTAATCGGCCATTGTCTGAGGGGTGGATCACGACTGTGTGATGAGCAACCGTCGTTTCCCTCGCTTCCACCTCGTTTATTTGACTCCTTATACTTTCTAATGTTCGAATAACTCTGTATTGTAATCGTCAACACACTTATAAATATTATAATAAGGGGCTTAGGAATTATAAGACGTAATTTATATTATTTTACCGTTAGCAGATTCGATATGAAATCGCAAGACATTTTCAAACGGTTTCCAGACTTAATTTTGCCGGCCGATTTCAAAATTTACTTTTGTGTATTAGACGGCTTAAGAGTTGACGATAGAAGTCTATATTGATGACTGTTTTATAGAATAAATACACATCAAAATATCAAAACAAATTGAGTTCGGTGCACAACATTAATTGTGATCAAGTGTATAATGCATTGAGATTTATTTATCATTAAATCATCACTGCGAGGGATTTCTGGAAATTTTGGACAAAAAATAATTGCTTTGTGGCCAAGTATCGCGAGGTGGAGAGATGTGTTAGTTAATACGATTGGAATTGTTGCAACATTGTATGTGGACGAAAATGCTTACCCGTACCGTTTTCACCAAGATACATTCGTGGGGTATTTATACATTACTCGTACCTAATCAATTTACTTTTTTTTACTAACCTTTGATCAACATTTTATTGTTATTATGTTTAATTAATTAAAAATTGACTCTACATTCCTAAATTATAAAAGGCCAGTAAAATGCTCACGTAAAAGGGGATTTTTAATGACTATAAATTTTGATAGTATCTAATCATATTATTCTATCGTACTGCATTTCACTTAAAATTTCTAATGGCATTATAGATTCATTTGAACATCGTTGCTAAATCAAAACCAGTCAATAAAGTAAATCTGCTATCTCACTTCGCAATGCGTTGTGTTTCGCTAATATTTATACAACTAGACTTTCTAAGGGCCCTCTCTCACACCGTTACTAGGGACACATATTCTAGGAACACATATCATTAAAAGTTACGTAGATATCTCGTTACATACCTATCTAATTTTTTAAAGCTATTATTACATGTATATTAAAAATTTTAACACATATTTAAGGTAAATCATAAAGAAAAATAAACCAACCAAGTGCGAGTCGGACTTGTGCATGAAGGGTTCCGCATAAAACTGCAAAAAATCACGTTTGTTGTATCTTCCTCAATTTTTATGTATAATTGTTTTTGTTGTTATTGTGGCAAAAGAAATATATCATCTGTAAATAAATTTAATTGTCTAGCTGTCACGGTTCGTGAGATACAGCCTGGTGACAGACCTACGGACAGTCAGCGAAGTCTCAGTAATAGGGTCCCGTCCCGTTTTTACACTTTGGATACGTAACGCTAAAAAAAACAAAACATGGGCACGGACTACCCTTGTCTGTAGAGAACAACTAAAACAAAGTTCAAGAATACTAAAACTCGACTTTAAACTGTATAGATGATTATAATATATAATTAATAATGATATTTAACAAACAAGGACGTGTTACAGCTCGGTGTGACGCAGGACCGTTTTATTCGAGTCCACGTTTATTTTGTTGCAAGTCGGAACACTGTAAATCACTGAATTGCGAACTCCACCGTTATTGTACGTGGAGCACTTGTCTATGGGAATTCCATGGCTTGACTATTGTTACACCGAGATAGCGGCATTTAAGATTCATAGTTGCGTCCGTTGCGTGTATCAAATGTACCTACCGATGGTACATTTCTATTAAATCATTACGAGCTGGTCATTGTTTCTTGCACTTTTATCTCTCAAATAAATAAGTCAACCGCTGAATATAATTTAAAGCTGTTGTTAGATGGTAAACTGTGTCTTGAGTATAGACAAAAGAACAAGTCTGTCTCTTTGGTACAATTTTATCATCGGCAAAAATGCCTAAATTATAAGTCCATCATAATATTGTTGACGTCAAATTCACTGAATTAATTGGCAACTTATAAATAAAAGTAAATCATGGATATCAATTTACTAAAACTTAGAAGTAAAAAACAAATCCTCTTAGTGCAGTCGAAGACAACCCTTGTGTACAACTTTTGGACCTTACTCTCATTGTAGTAAGGTAGAAATGCACACCGGGTCTGTCGGCGACCGTACATACGTAAAGAGGCAAATCCTATACCAAATGCGAAAATCGTTTTGCTTTTATATTTATTTTATTGTTATTTATAATATCGATAAATTGTAAAGCAATTAACCTCCAATCTCAGGGAGCAATATTGCAAATCAAATCAAGATTGAGGGAGATATAATTTAAAAATTATCCAGCATTGTATAGTTTTCGTATGGTGCAATAAACTTTTTTCAGTAAAAGTTTTATTTTAATTTGTAAAATTACTAAATAATTATTTGATGACCTGGCCAAACTTATAAATTATAATTAGTAATAAATAGTTTTTGAAACATTTTTTGCTATTAACTAAGAATATTGAGTTTCGACTTCATCATCATAGTGACTTCTAAGTTATTAACTTCTATATATAATATATTTATATATATAATATGTATCAGTGGCGAAGGGTGGTTTTTCTTCAGAGGGAATCCCTAGGCGCTAGACGTGAGTTGTGTAACTTTTTTTGAAAGGAAATTTTTCAACATATATAATATGATGGTCAAGGTCGTTACAAGCATGTAGAGTTGTGTCGTGTCCGAGAGAATTTGATAATACTTAGGTAGCTATTCTTATAGTTATATATATAACTATAGAAATAGGAACCGTAGGTATAAGGTATTTTATACCTACAATTAGGTATATTTCAAAATACAAAATAGGTATGTACTTAATAATAAAACGGTTTTCTGTAAACTATTGTAATATAATCATAATATTAAAATATTCCACGGTACTACCGCCTATTAAATAATAATATATAATATTATGATCATCTATTATTATGATATCTACAAATTACAATTGATAGTAGGTACGTATCCAACTTTCCGCTTACCGTAAAAGTCGATTTATTCAAACGATTTATCACCAACAATAAACACAACACAAGTACTAAGTAGTCTCACATTCAATATTCACATATAAGTACATAAACACGTATTAGTTTAAACTATAAGACGAATTATATTTATCACTTCTCACTGCTCAATATAATTTCAAAATTAATTATTATTAACGTATTAACATGATTTTACATCCGAGGACGCGCGACTGAGGTACCGCCGAGCTACTTTTCAAAATTCATTCTTCTCATGATACACGTGATATTATCTAATAACGGCTCCTCATTGGTGAAAGCTACAAAATTGCGGGTTAATGTCACAAAAAATAGCCCTTAATTACTTGGAACTCTCATCGGACAAATCATATTAATAATATTGTTCTTTAGTTGGCCAGCCGGCTATTAAAAACAATATTGAATTTCAACTTTATTTCTAACGAGATAAGGTTCCTATGATCTCCCACCATAACTCCGAATATATCGGGTTTTAAAAAGATCTGTGATCCCAATATTCGTGTCAAAGTTGAAACGTGCAGCGCATAGATGTCGCTTGAGTCGATCTACATCGCGCTATCGCTTGTCCGACCTGACTTGTATAAGATATTTTGTTTTCCATTCTCATTTTGGTTTAAAAAAAATAATTAAATATGTAAAAAAGGAAAAAAAATAGAATTTAAAAATGTGTAAAATAAGTACCTACCTAGACTAAGAACAGTAAAATTAATAGGTACCAAAACAATTATTAAAATCATTATTGCAAACTCAACTGCATACGGTTCGCGACCGCCTCACACTTGGATCACATGTGCCGTCACACAAACCAGGCCGGACTTTAATTAGAAAGAGCACCATAATATTTAGGAGCGTTGCCCAAACACACGCCCTCGCTAGATTTATAGCCCTCGCCCGCAGATACACATCCATTAATTAAAAATATATAAATTAATGAGCCCAGACAGCGTTGCGCTTCATATGATGCCGAGAAAATAACAATTTGTGTCGTTATGTAAAGTAATATCTTTGTGAATTTATACTCTTGCATTATATTCCCGTATAAATGAAAATTAAAGCAAGATTTATGTATGAATACGCAAAAGCCTCCTACGCGATAAAAGGTGTCATGCGTTTACAGAACTAGGAACGAATATCACTCCTGTGTAATCAACCTTTAAATCATTAAGTGTGGTGTCTTCACTTCTGTCTGAATCTGTGTGAATTATATAACTTAAATTATAACAGGAACAATAATTTCTTGTAACTGTTAATTCACCGCGTTATGATGTTTCCATTTAATACTAAGTCAATAAATCTGTACCTACTTAGTCATAATTTAAATGAGAAAAGGCTTTTCCCAATGACGGATATTCTTAAAAAAATAAAGGCCTAAAAAAATTGTCATAGGAGAGTTCGTTAAGTCGCTGCTTAACCAATATTAAGATATTTTCAGTAAAAAAATAAATAGAAAACTATTGAAAACATCAGGTTCATGAAAATCCTTAAGAAATAGGCATTGATGTATTATTTCTATCAAAAAATCGAAATATGGTTCACGCTTTCTTGCAAGGCGACACGACTGAAAATTTGAAATTCAATCCTGAGAAATTCAAGGATACGCCTGGACCGCAACCGAATAAATTCAACCTCCAGCCGAGGTCAACAAACCGAACCCTCCACGACAGTTTTTGCCGGCCACTTCTATACATCTTTTTTGAACAGCAGCTCAATTATTTTCAACTTTTTACCCGACGTTATTTGGTCAGACCTGGGCTGAAATTGTTTACTCGAGTTATGTGTTAAAATGTTTAGTGTTTAAACTCGCTATGGTCGTACTGCGTCAGTGAGATTTCAAAATAATTGTTCTCGGGAACAAATGTTGAATACACCTGTCCCCTCGCTTGAATTCACAATTGGAACGTTTAACCACTAAGTGTAAGTTATTGCGGAGATAGATGTTCCTACACAAGATTCCTCAAGTTCTTCGTTAAAGAGTGGAGAGTTGTTATGTTGATAATACTCTATATATATATGGATATATGAAATGGGTACCAAATATTCTTAGCTTTAGGTTTCGTATTTTACGTAGCATAGTATTCGAAAATAACAAGTGGTGTTTTATTATTGCAATCTTCAGAAGTAGTGTTGCCATATTATGGTCGAAGTAATCAAGACCCTTGGTCTCTCAAACGCCTTTTAGAGATAATCGAATTTTCAGATAATTAATTCATTAAACTGAAATCTAGAATCGAACAATTCACATAGAAGATCTTTACAACTCTTAATTGAAACCAAACAGAGTCTCGTGAGCGAGATAATCGCGAGGCCATTAATGATTTCAATTTAGAAGGCCATTTGTGAATATACTCTGAAAGAGAACAAGTAAACCACTGGTTATATTAGAATAATGAATTGATTCAACAGAAAGACAAAAGGTTAACAACACCTGACTCCCAATAAATTAGCGCTGGAGAAATTTCGCCGGCTCCATGTTAGCATTATTGAATATTTTGTAAGCACTGCATTAGTTGCGTTAAAATCTATTGCCTCATCGCCCACAGTCCGCACATTCTACAAAGCTAAAATATAACTGTAGCTACTTATTCGGAATTAATCATAAATTGTTTTATACAGTTTCATAGTACGACTTTGTTCGAAACTCACTTCGAAGTGCAGATATACATATTGTCTGTTTACAAATAGGCAGAAGTAATGGAGTTAAATGTTGACACATCTACTAAGTACGAACTTAAATAATTACACACGTACCGCATGAAATGTTCATCTTTAGTAGACAGTTAGATATTGTTAGTCTAATGTTATGTTATAGGAAATGTAATAAAAAATGTCAAATAACTGAGATGCCCCTTACTTCTTTCCGAGAGAATTTTTCAACAATATTGTAATTATTTTACAAATTAAAGATATGGTGATTTAATGAAACATATGCGGCCATTATTTTAAGGGTAACAAGTTATGAGACAGATCCTTGATTTAAATAAGTCCAAATCAACCTGAATCATGACAGACGCCACACAGGTTTCGATCGTTTAATTGGGTGAATACATAATAAGCTTTTTTGGTTCGATGTCGATCAAAATTTTTCTTTGATTTGTTTTTACATTTTCAAATCCATTATTTGAAGTTAAATCCATAGTATTAATATAATAGCGATATAGCTAGTACAATAGTAACATAATAATAGATCCGAATACACCTCACTATATATATAACTATTACGAAACAATTGCTAAATTACCCATTTTAGTTATTTAAATAATTATTTATAATACAATAATAATAATATTAAGCGAGAACTTAAATCCGTCAGATATTATAATATTGAAAGGGCAAAGAGGGCACGAGAGTGCCGCAGAGGGGGATACTTGGACCAGTTATAGAAACAAAGACTGCCCGGCATGTCGCCGAATAAGACCGTATATCAATCTCATTGCGTCAACTGTCCTGCCGAAAACGACCGGCGAAAAAGCGAGCCCACAAAAACGAAGCCGAGACGAAAAAAATATACGACAATGAATCGCTTATACTGTGAAAAGTGCCAATTAAAATTTGATAGATATAAAGCGGTTTTCAACTGTCGAAAACTTCGGTTTTCGTAAATAGATGGTCTTAAATGTACATAAAAAATATTCAGTGCACTAAACAGAAATCCCAATTATTTTCATTAGGTGGTGCTGATTTTTTTTAAAATATATTTTAACTACCTGTCTCGTTATAACCACAAAATGCTACGCATAACATTTACTGATAAATAATGTAATCCATAAAAATAGTAGCATATATTTTACTTCGTTGAAAAGGACAAACCTATCTTCACAACATAAACTACTGTAGACAATTCAACGTCGGAAAATAAAATAATAGGAATACATAAATATTTATAGCTACCGTAAACAGCAGAACGGCCAATTTCACTGCCATAGGCACCCATAATCTTGGAAAATTGAGACGTGTCGAGTCAGTCATAATATTTGGACACGCAGTTGTTTGGTCTTGTTTACAATTTCATTTGTTCTATTTATGTCTTACTTATTTACAGAAAACTTGTTAGTTATGTTAGTTATCCAACTTAATTAATATATATTAGACAATATATTAGTGCTCTCATTTATAACAATAATAAATAATCTATGATTATAGACAACAATTTTATTGTTATTTAATACTTAACTCATTATAAATTATGTGATTTCGTCTACAGGTAAACAACTAGTTCGCTACAGTATTATATCTGGAGACAGCCATCTTTTCACCATAGAACCTCACACTGGAACAATTAAAACCACAAATCAATTGGATCGTGAAACGAGTGCATCATACCTACTAAACGTCCGTGCAGCTATAGGAAACTCCGCCAGCTATGACCAAACCCAGGTATGTACTAAATTACTTTGAAAAATGCAGTTACATAAGTTCAGTGATTCATGACACCTAATTTAAGAATGTATACTAAAATGTTTGCACGCCTTTAAAGTTAGTCAAAAACATTCCAATATAAAAATCTTACATGCTTGCTTAGTTCACATAAATAATAATGCATACTTATAGGTGCAAATAACTCTGGAAGATGTAAATGACAACGCTCCGGAATTTGGGTCATCATCAGTGCGGGTGTCCGTAGCTGAATCGGCTTCGATTGGCTCCGTGGTATATGCTGCAAGGGCAACGGACCAGGACGATGGGAAAAATAGTCAAATAACGTATCACCTTGTATCTTCTACGGGATCTCCAAATACATTCGCTGTCAATCCTCAACATGGTCTCGTCAGTTTACTGAGGTGTGTTTTATAAATAATATTAACTATTATTGACAATAACGTATTTTCATGTTAAGATAAGCATAACAGTGTTATAATAATGAAAATTATTTTAGGTCCTTGGATTATGAAAGTTTGGTACGTCATACACTCATCATATCAGCCAGGGATGGCGGAGTTCCTTCCCTCAGCTCAAACCTAACCCTTGTTGTTGACGTACAAGATGTAAATGACAACCCACCTGTATTTGAACATGACACATACAGTGTAAATGTTCTTGAATCCGAAGTTTTAAAAACTAAGGTAAAGTAATTAAATTTTGATAAAGTACTTAATTTGTACAGCTTTAAATGTGTTCAATATTTTCCTATAATATATTTATTTAAACAATAGAAATAAACATAAATTTTATAAAGGATTATCGTTTTACAGATTCTAGAAATTCAGGCAATAGACAAAGACACTGGAAACAATGCACGTATAACATATCGGGTCGTATCAGACAATAATACAAACGAAGAGCATTTTAAAGTAGAACCGTCCACAGGCTGGGTGTACCTCGCTAAGTTGCTCGACAGAGAGAGGATATCTACACATAAAATGACAATAATAGCTACAGACAATGGCATCCCGCCACTGTCAGCGAGTGCCAGCCTTATTGTCAACGTAGTAGATGCTAATGATAATGATCCAGTTTTCTCGCAACCTACCTATGAGTTTCATGTTGAAGAGAATCAACATGCCGGTGCATTTGTGGGCAAGATAACAGCGGATGATGCAGATTTAGGTGATAACGCAGTACTAAGATATAGCCTCTTTCCATCAAATACGAGTTTCATTGTGGATGCCTTAACCGGTGAGTAAATATTTAAAAAATTCTTATGCGATTCAAATATTCCAATCAGAGATGTCACTGCAGCTATTTTCCAAAGAGTGCACACTGATTATTGATTGCACACTGAAAATGATTATTTGAAACATTATTATGATAGTTTATGTCCTTTAGGTAGTAATTTGCTTAATTCATGACATAAAAAAACACACTATGAAATAGGAAAATTTCAAAATAAAGTTTTAATCTATTCAAATGTTCTAGTTATTGGAATTCTAAAAGCACGAAACAATGCAATTTACCGTAATTTAAATGAAGCGCTTGTCCAATATTTGATTATTAAAGAATTATCCTTGCAGTCAACATCTCAACTATATTTGCTTTACCGGCACCTTTGAAAGTTAAAACCCGAAGTATGTTTTGACTTAAGACTCGTCGACTGAACAAACAGATTTATATAAACAGAACCGCATTAATATTGCACAAATTAAAGAAATAGGGAGCATTTTGAAGCCATTGTTTGCATAAATCATGCGTTTGCATCATAGGAATATCGAGCTCCGCTAAGATTATGTTAGTTTCTTGTATTTTTTAAATAGTTATATTTTAGAAATAAACAGAGTTAGAGATAGCAAGTAAGTATTTTGGTATTTTTTAAATTATATCTACTTATTATTTAAAATTGAATTTTTAAAAGGCAAACTTGATTTCAAAATTGATTAATTACAGATAATCATCTTAATCGCGTAAATGTTACGAGTGAATAAAAAAGGATCGTTGGCTCGTTATCACCTGTAATTGACCGATGAATAGGAGACCTTTCCATCTCAATTTGGTTTATCGATCAAGCGGCTAGTTAGTGCAACCTTACTGATCCGATTCTGTGGGTCAGACCCTAAGGATCGTAGATACGCTTATACTGGATCTTAGATCTTTATACATGATGTGATTTTTTTATTTCAAAAAAAATATATTTCTCCCAATTAAGTTTATTTTACATTGAGACATAGATTGTAATTTTTTAATGATTGTAAAATTTTCTTGTAAACATTCTATTCAAAAACTTATTTTCCTTCAATGTAATATCTAATTATGTGCCAAAGCCTATTGGGATCGACTGTCAATAGGGGTATACAGATTTCAACAGGTGCTTTTTCGGTGGGCGATATATCTCTTATGTCCATAATCGTACGTAACTCGTTTTATTTGTCGGTACTTCTGAGACGGCGTTTGACGCCGAATCGAGAATACTGGATTCAATTTTTAATGCCAATTATTGAGCAACATTACCACATACGTTTAAATGCTGAATATATAAGTGCTTGAAAATATATAACTTTCCTTTTTGATTTTTGGAAAATCACATTGATGATATTGTATAAGAGTTTTAGATTTTTAAGAAACTTATTGTGACTATAATTACGTTCAAATATTTTAAAGTTTAGACTTAATTTCAATATTCTAACTATTTAATTTTAAAAATATCTATTTTGTAATGACATGGTTGTAAAATATTGTAATATAGTATAATATACAGTAATTTATAGTTTACCAAATGTTACCCACGACTTAATTCATGCAAACAGCATATTCCTGCGATAACGGTACATTTTGTTGGGTTAGAAGTACGTAATCCAAGCTACAAATTTTATTCTAATCAGTTTAGTATTTTTGAAAACCACGCTTTTATAATTGCGGTGTCCTTAATTAAATGCGAACATGTATGTATTTTACTTACATAATTGATTTTTTTGCTACTTCTTTATTAGTTTGTCTGTTAAAAATATGTTATTTTAACTGTTAAAATATTTGTTACAGGCGTTATTACAACAAAGCATGCTCTGGATAGAGAATATAAAAGTGCTTACTCGTTGTTTGCTGAAGTGCGTGATCAAGGTACACTTCCAAGATCGAGTAGAGTTCCAATATCTATTAAAGTTTTAGATGTAAACGACAACTCACCTGAAATAATTGATCCACGTGAAGACGTTGTAAGTGTAAGAGAAGAACAGCAGCCAGGTGCAGAAGTGGCAAGAGTTAAAGCAATAGACAGAGACAGTGGAGTCAATGCTTCTATAAAATATTCCATTTTAAATGAAAGAGATTTGGACGGGTTTGGTGTATTTATAATTCACCCTAGTACGGGAGTAATTAAAACCAGTACAGGTTAGTTAAATAACATATTATGCTTTATTTACCTAATAATTACGAGATGAATTATAGAGATGGCAATAATAAATTTTTATTTTAGTTCTTGATCATGAAGAAAGGTCTATTTATCGATTGACCGTAGCAGCGACAGATGGTGGCAAGCCTCCAAGACAAACAGTTAGACAATTAAAAGTTGAAGTATTGGATTTAAATGACAACCGACCAACGTTTACGAGTTCGAGTTTAACGTTCAAAGTAAGAAATAAAGTATAATTATTTATTATAGCTACAAAATAATTTATTTTATTCCTCTTGACAGTTTTTTGAATGTATGTGTTATAAAACTTTGTATTTGTTTATTAAGGTAAAAGAAGATGCAAAAATCGGGGACATTGTTGGCATGGTAGCATGTTACGAAAATGATTTAAGCGACAACTTTGCGAGAAATGAAGAAGAGCGACAGATTTCTTACTTACTTATGCCTATTACTTTAGATCATTTTCCTGGCACTTTTGAAATTGACAGAAAAACTGGATCTCTTGTTGTCGCTAGACAATTGGATCGAGAAATTCAAGATGAGTATAGACTTGAAGTAAGAGCATTAGATACATCTGCTACTAATAATCCGCAAAGTAGCGCAGTTACAGTGAGGATAGAAATAATCGATGTTAATGATAATGCCCCGCAGTGGTCTGAAGATCCAATAAATATCGAAATTTCTGAGAGCGTACCTGTTGGCATGATCATATACAACTTTACGGCTAAGGATGCTGATACTGGTGTAAATGGTGATATTAGTTACTTTTTAATTTCAAATACACCGATAGTAAAAACTACTTTTAATTTGGATCCTCTAACTGGATCACTGTCCTTGATATCTTCTCTTGATTATGAATATCTTAAAGAATATTGGATAGTGATTGAAGCCACAGACTTAGCTACAAATAAATCAGAACGCTTGGCAACATCAGTCACAATTCATATATCTGTAACAGATGCAAACGATAACACACCGATGTTTGTCTCAGCTAATAAGATATCTGCAACGTTAAACAATTTATCTGGAACCATATACCAAGCATTGGCAGTAGATAAAGATTCTGGAGATAATAGCAAAATATCATACTATATATCAGGAGGAAATGAACATTCCTTATTTTCAATTGAATATGATAGTGGTAAATTAACTCTGTCCAGGAAATACATAACAGAACTAAATAAAATAAGGCCAGGTCAGTATAAGCTAAATTTAACTGCCTCTGATCATGGAACCCATTTTGCAAGACGAAACCATATGACCTTACTTATTGATTTACATGAGTCAAATAATATACCACCTAGGTTTAGCGATACAATCTATAGAGCAAATATAAGTGAAGATATTCGACCAGGAAGTTTCGTCACAAGACTATCTGCAGTATCATCTAAAGGGAATCTAGGTAAGTCCATATTTTAGGCCTTAGTACTTGATTTTATCACAAAAAAATTATTTGTAAGAATATTATGTAAGAAGTTTTCCCGTGCCTTTGTGCGCGAAAAATGAAATCCCGCGGCAAATGCACATTTGCCGCGATAAAAAGTAGCCTATGTCCTTCCCCGTATTCTCTCTATCTGTGCCAAATTTCATCAAAATCGGCCCAGTAGTTTCGAAGCCTATTTAATGCAAACAAACAAATACTATTATAATATTTATATAAATTTAACTATAAAAAAGATTTACATAATAATAAAAACATTTACACTGATTGTTTATTCAATGTTCCTGTCTTTGTCTGACACGTTGGAAAAGTCACTTGACAGAAAAAAAGAGGTCACTAAATAACTCATAAATGTTCTAAATATTTTATAAGTAAGGCGGTTATATTATAAAAATTATTATAATTTAATGAATGTTGTACTAACATAAATTCAATGATATTTTTTTTTTAGGAAATTTAAGTTATCATATACCAGAAGAAGTTGCGGAAGGCAAATTTGAAATAGATGCGAAACTAGGCACAGTAACAGTGACAAATAAAATAGATAGAGAAGAAAAAGACTATTATAAGTTTCCAGTGTACGTTACAGATACGACATCATTTCAGTCCATGGCAAGTTTTGATGTAGCAACAGTTTTGATTAATGTACTTGACGTTAACGATAATCCACCAAGCTTTAAAACTGGCTCGTGTTACACATTGACTGTGCCTGAAAATAATGAACCTGAAATAATACACACAGTAACTGCTACAGATCAAGATATTGGTGCCAATGGAGTAATAACCTACACTATTATCTCTGGAAATAATGGAAATAAATTTTCTATTGATTCAACTACTGGAAAGTTGACAGCAAAAACCTTAGATAGAGAGACGCAGGCTAGATATGATCTTACTATTTCTGCTTTTGATCATGGCTCTCCTATAGCATTACAAGGGTCTTGTAATTTAACTATTATTGTAGAAGATCAAAATGATAATGATCCCGTATTTGATACTGCTCATTATTCATCAGCAATTCTAGAAGATTCTCCTATTGATACATCTATCGTTAAAGTAAGAGCTACAGATGCTGACTTAGGGCTTAATAAAAGAATAGTTTACTCACTAGCGAATGAGAGTCAGGGTCTCTTTAGGATAGACAATAAAAGTGGAAACATTTATACAACTGGGTAGGTTAAAATTCAACTTTTCTTATATGAAATAGTTAAATTGTGAAATGCTTAAAACTTAAATATGTATTTTCTTTTTAGATACTTCGATAGAGAAAAAACAGGAAAATATCGGTTTGATGCAGTTGCCACTGATCAAGGACGCTACTTAGCCAGATCTCAAAAGGTTTCAGTAGAAGTAACTATAATCGATGTAAATGATAATAAACCTATTTTCAAAAAATATCCATTTAAGGAACAAATTGCAACACTTACTCCTCCTGGACAATGTCTACTTACGGTTTCTGCCACCGATGATGACGTGGGAATCAACTCAGAAATTTTGTATGAGCTGGTAGATTCATCATTTTATAAGTTTCGGATTAACCCAACTACTGGAGCATTAACAGCAACACAAAGCTTAGCCAGTGAAAATGGCAAACTCATACATTTACAAGTAATAGCAAAAGATAAGGGTAACCCTCCACAAAGCACTATAGGTCTCATTGAGCTGAGAGTAGGGGACTTTTCCGACCAGAATCTTAGCTTAAATTTTCAATATCCGATGTATAACGTTACTTTAGATGAAAATCTTCCATATGGCAAAGAAGTGTTACAAGTGATAGCATTGAGAAACGATGGTAGACGACAAAAAATATTTTATGATATTGGTAATGGTAATGACAATTTTGCTTTGGAGATCGACTCAAACACCGGTGTTGTTAAAGTAAACAATTCAGCAGATTTAGATTTCGAAACAAATCGGACTCGAAATTTTGTCGTCATAGCTCGAACGGAAGGGACGCCACAGTTATATGGATATTGTGACATTATAATTAATTTAGTAGATCAAAATGATCACGCACCAAGATTTAAACAACAACAATATATGGCAAATGTTTTGGAAGGAAATGCTAAAGGAGAATTTGTAGTACAACTAGCTGCCACTGATGAGGATCAAGGATCCAACGCCAGAATATTATATCATATTGTGGATGGAAATCATGATAACGCCTTTATAATCGAACCTGCTTTTTCTGGTTCAGTAAAAACAAATATCGTTCTAGACAGAGAAATACGGGAAAGCTATAAATTAACTGTGATTGCAACGGATGAAGGAAACCCACAAATGACGGGAACCGCTACATTGCGAATAAACATAGTAGATGTCAATGACAACCAACCTACATTTCCACCGCCGCGGACCATCTCTATATCTGAAGGTTAATATTTGATATTATTATTTTTAGGGTTCCCTACGGAACCCTTATAAGATTATTAAGTTGTCCGTCCGATAGGCCGTCCATCAGTCTGTCTGTCAAAACCCTTTATTTCGGAAACACGTGACGAAATTAAAAAAAACCGTACACTCAGGTCCTGTCTTGTCCTCAGTACCTGTCTTGTCGTTCTTATTCAAAATTGGTATTTTTATACACTTTCTGAACATCGGTCTACATGATCCCTACCACCGGTTCGGAAACAAGCCCGGCGAGAAGAACCGGCGTAAGAAACTCACATAAAAAGCTTTTTTTCTACAAAAAAAGATTATATACATATTTTGACACTCATGGGATTCAAAATTATTTTATAGGGTACTTCCCATTCTAGGTCAACCCGTAGAACTATCAAATTTGGCTAGTAACATCGTTATAGGTATTCTATAAAAAATCTAAGAGAGATCGAAATTTCAAGTTTAAGCTTCTAGTTTAATCTTCTAGCTTTAATAAAGTACCTGGGTAACCGAGTTTTGCTCGGAGTTCTGATAAATTTAAAAAATAAAAATAATCACAAAAATATTTATCTCACTGGGATTGAAACCGACCACATACCGAATTTCCGAACAAAGCAAAAATTATACAAAGGTACGCATACCAAACTGCCTATCGGACTGACATGATAGAGTCGATATTATTGATATATTATTGCACGACGAAACAAAAAATATAGCTTAAAAATGCACAGTTTCCCAGCGATAAGACAACATACTAAATTCCATGGAAATACTTGCAGCCTTTTTTGAGAAGCCGATTATATATACAAGGTTGTCTCGTTTAAAGTATAAGATGAAAGGGCCCTTTAATAATCTTTTAATTGTTCACATTATTTGCTCAAATCAATGTGACCATTCCAAACACATTTTTTTACGACGTTTATTTTTTATTAGAAACGAATAATGTCAAAAATAATAGCTTCGCCATACAAACTTTCATCAGCTATTTTTAAACTCGACAGAAACTGCGGGACTCGATCCCTGTGTGCTGTGTGCGAGTTTTTATCACTACTTGCGTGAAGAAGTTAGCTACAATTTGTATGGCACCGAATAAGTTAACATTGTTTGCCACTAATGGCGTTGTTTTGATGCCATACAAATTGTAGTGAACTTCTTCACGGTGAGTAGTAACAAAATCCCGCACACAGCACATTAATCTATGTAAGATGTTCCTATTTTGTACTGAACTCGCGGTAAGCGAGTTGGACTTGCTTTTGTCCGGTTTTGTTGTAAAAAGTGTATTCCATACATGTTTGTATGAAACTCTTAATGTTAGAAACAAAACCCCTTTACAAAGAGAGGATATTTTACATAATTTGTGTTTGTGGCCTCGTAACTGGATTTCCGATTCCAACGCCGAGATTAAATAAAAGAGACTCCTTTAGACTCAATATTTATTGGACGGTATTACATTTTTTTCGAGTGTATGTTTTAGCGGTGCCTCCCAGAACAACAGGCCATGTTTTCTTTTTGCATTTCGTTTGTTTTTGTATCATTGTACTGTAGCTTGGGTTTTGTTAAGCGACTCTTATTTTGTGAATCTTAAAAGTGGCAGTTAAAGAAGGTAGCGAGGGCATGGAAACACATTTTTATTTTGTTTTTCTTTAACAGGAGCGGAAATCGGTTCTGTGCTTACATCTGTTACTGCAAATGATGTCGACACGTTCCCGCCATTGAAGTATGCTATTTTTCAAGGAGATAACACGTTTTCTATAGACAGATATAGTGGAAAGGTTGTCTTGAATGTGGAACTTGACTTTGAAAAAGTTAATTCGTATCAAATAAATATTACTGCATCTGATAGCGAGCACATCGCCAAAACGACGCTGACAATAAAAGTTAATGATATAAATGATAATTCACCTATTTTTGACGAGGTGTTTTACAATAAAGTATTACCAGGTAGGTTAATAAATGTAATAAAATAATATTCTTATATTTGTATAATACCATAATAATTCTTATTTTAATTTTAAAGTTTCAAGTTTCTTTTGCCTATTAGATACGCAATAAAAGTATGTAAATGTTGTCTATAGAATGTGAAAGAAAGGTTGTCAATTTTGTCAAACCAACACCTACCTACTGTTATTATACAAACGCATGATAGTGTGAACGCATGATGTAATTTGTGTTGTTATTTATTTGCTTATTTATTTTATATGTTTCTAAGCATTATATATTAGCTAAGAAAATATAGCATTGTGCATACCTTCCTCCAAAATTCATACTCCTCCGTTAGCACAATTTCCGTATTCTAATATTACCGTTTCCGTACTTAAAGTTTTTGCTTCATGTACTAATATATTTTAAGTTATGATGATGTTTAAATATAAAAAAAACTATTAAAAATACTACCTATAATAAATAAATTATCTACTTAAATTAGGATGAGCCTTTGCAAATAATAATAAATGAATTTCAAATAAGTATTTGCATTTTTTACGTTATATGATTGTAATATTATATTACGACATAAATATATGTGTTAAACAAAAATGAAATAACTCATAATATTTGTATAGTGCGCCCCTAGCCTCTATGACTTAAATTTTCAATTATTTAATATACTGATATTTATTTCAATTACAGAAGGAAGTGAAATTCTTGAAGTTGGTAAAGTAAGCGCTAAAGATAAGGACAGTGATGATAATGGAAAAATTACATATCATATCTTGCAAGACACCGCTGGGTATTTGATTGATGAGGTCTCCGGAGTCGTTTACATTAACTATAGTGCATTACAAGGAAACCAAAGAGATACACATCTTGCTATAACCGCCACTGACCATGGTACGCCCAGCAAAAGTTCCGTAATATCAATGCGTATAAGCACAGGTGCCACGTCAGAAATACAACCGTTTATTGGGCAAAATACATACAAGTGAGTATATGAAGTTTCAATACTGCGTAATACGTTTACTATGAATAGCCTTTTTCTAATTCTACGTAGATATTAGCTATTTATAATATACAAATTTAAGATAATTCAATAATTAACATCGAAAAAAAAATACTTTTATTAGAAAACAATATTTTACTTTATAAAAAATATATTATTATTATTTTTTACTTCATTGATGCTATTTACGTTATGCATGGGTTGGTTATTGTGGTTCGCATAGATTTTACTTATTGGTACTTTTTTCAATTTCAGAATAAGCGTCAACGAGGATGTAGAAGAAGGCTCAACACTCCTTCAAATCGGCAGGGTTGACGACTTCTTGAAAGCATACAATTTAAATTTCTATATTATATCTGGAAATGATGGTGAAATTTTCGATATAACTCTTAATGGTGCCTTGATGTTACTGAAGAAATTGGACAGAGAAGCACAGGACTCGTATATATTAGGACTAGCTGCAGTTGAACAAGGAAAACTTTTAACACACAATCGGAATAAAACTTCGATCACAATATATATTACTGTTACGGATGCTAATGATAATGCTCCAATATTTTCAGTAAACAATTTCGATTTTCCTTTGAGTGAAAATATTAACGTTGGACATACAATAACTCATTTGACAGTAACTGATGCTGACCAAAGCGGTACACCTAACGCAGCAATTGTTTTTAATATAACTTCTGGTGACGATGAAAATTTGTTTTACATTAATCCATCCACGGGTGCTTTAACAGTTAATAAGTCACTGGATTATGATGTTGGTAGCACAAAATATAAACTAGTTGTAGTAGTTTGTGACCAGGGCGACCCATGTTTATGCAACGCCATTTATATTGTAATAGAATTATTAGATGAAAATGACAATGAGCCAGTATTTCCTGTGAGTGAATATTTTGAAACTATAGGTGAAAATGAACGAACAGGGACTTCCATATTCACAGCGAGAGCTACGGACCTTGACAAAGGTCAATACGGAAAATTGAATTATACAATATTACCGCCATCTACTAACTTTAATAGAAACGATGCCTCGTGGAACATGTTTCAAATAGATACAATAACAGGACTCGTAAACAATAATGCAGTATTTGATTACGAACAAAAAAATATATATGAATTTTCGATCAAAGTCTCTGACATTGGCGGAAGAAGTTCTACAATCAGGGTAAGAATTGACATAGAAAGTCGAGACGAATTTTATCCTCAATTTACTCAGAAAACATACAATTTTGGCATTCCAAAGTCAGGAGTACTTCCAGCTGGGTATGTCATCGGACAAGTTACAGCTACTGATCGAGATAAAGGAATTGATGGTCGAATTGTGTATCAGTTATCTACTTCTCATTCTTACATCAAAATAAATAGAACAACTGGAATCTTGATTTTGAAGAAAAAAGTCGAATCATTGCAAAATTTATTCAGCACTGATAAATCTATAAGTTTGGTTGTTACGGCCAGTTCTGGTCGGCAAGGTTCACTTACCAATAAAACTGCTGTTGAAATACTATTGGATCCTTTAGCTGTTATATCCGATCACACAAATCAATTGAGTGATGCTACAGTAGCACAAAGCACAGGTCTATCTGACTGGGCGTTAGGGTTGCTAATAGCCTTTATATTTATAATTATTATTTTTGCAGCTGCATTTTTATTCTTACACATGAAAAACAAACGTCATAAAAATGTGAACAAACCTGGTTTAAGCTCTGAAGGTGTTACAAATAACTATGTTGATCCAAGTGGATTTGACACCATTCCTATTAGAAATACCGGCACTGGTCCGGCTAATCAATTTGCCCCTCCTAAATATGATGAAATCCCACCGTATGTCGCTCATACAGCCAGCTCAAATTCGGGTGCCGCAACTACGTCCGAACTCTCAGGGTCAGAACAGTCAGGGTCCAGTGGTCGTGGATCAGCTGAAGATGGTGAAGATGGTGAGGATGAGGAAATCAGGATGATAAATGAAGGACCCTTGCAAAGAGAATCCGGAATTCACAGACAATCGAATGGGGTTGATGATGATAATCTTTCTGATGTATCTGTTCACAATACGCAAGAGTACTTAGCACGCTTAGGAATAGTTGACACAGGTACTGGAGGTGGAGCTTCAACCTCCTCTAGAAGATGTTCAGAAAATGTTGCTAATAAAGATAATATTTTACAGCATGGCCCAATAGATTCTATGCACATGTTCGATGAAGACGGTACTCACGAAAACGATATAACTAATTTAATATATGCTAAACTTAATGAAGTCACTGGCAGCGAAAGAGCAAGTAGTGTAGACGAAACGAGTGCCACTACTGATAGAGCAATGGCCTTAGGTGCTTTTCCCAGTGCTCCAGGAAATAGTACGACGGTGCCCACAGCTGGGCCCTCTATGACAGGAAGCTTAAGTTCTATAGTACATTCCGAAGAAGAACTGACAGGAAGTTATAACTGGGACTATTTATTAGATTGGGGTCCGCAGTACCAACCTCTAGCACATGTATTTTCTGAAATAGCCCGCTTGAAAGACGACGCTGTATCGCTACAAAGTGGTAACAGTGGCGCGTCTAGCATTAAAAGTAAAGGCACATCTATTTCGGGAGGTAAAAGCGTTCCTCCACCGCTACTAACAACAGTAGCACCTAGAAGTTGTCCGGCCCCTTCATTATCGTGCAGGCAGCCACAACATTTGTTACCAAGATCGCCTATAAGTCACGATGTTCCTGGTGGTTTTTCCGCAGCTGCTATGTCGCCGTCATTTTCACCTTCATTATCTCCTTTGGCAACGAGGTCTCCTTCAATGTCACCTTTAGTAGGCCCGGGGCTACCGCCTACTACTAATAGAAAACCTCCACACTCAACGATGAGGATATAAAAATTGTAAAATTAATAAAATCGTGTACATATTGAAATAATGACGTTTTTGCCTGATAGGTATTGTTTTAGTAATATTTATTACCGATTTAATCGGTGTAGTCTCTTTGAATTTTTAATATCATTTTGTGCATACTCGATATTTTTCTTGTGTTGATATGCGCAAAGTGATTGTAAGCGCTTATTACCGATTTTACGGTAAATGTAAATATCGTCTTCATTCAGGTTGTAACTTTAATCTGTAAATATTAAGATGTATATTTTAGTGCCTTGTAAAAACAAATGAAGACTGCCATGTAATTATAAATGTAACTCAAAACAGCTTTAGTAAGCTATAAGGTAATCCTAAGTATTATAAATTCATTAGCAATCACGATGTCCAATTTGTATACTTAATGATTTTCCGTCCTTGTATTGGAATAAATTTTCATCAAGAACAATACAAATTTTATAGTGTTATATTAATTATTGTGAACATTTAGAATTTTGTAGGTATTGTAAAAAGAACAAATTTGATTTAAAGCCGAGGTTTAAGTACATATTTTGTACAATCCGTTGAAATAATCCTTAAAGTCACAATATTAGATATATTATACTTCAAGAAAAAAGAGTGATATTAATTATTGTAAATATATTATGTATGTTAAGTTCCAAATGACTGCTGAAGATAGTGGAGATGTTTAAACAAAATAAATTTGTAAAATTTAATAATCGTTTAATTTTATACATCCTTAAAACTTTTATCCGAATTATACAATAATTGATCATAATAAACACGGGTTATTGGTTTATCTAAAACATTTAAGATGAGTGAGATCTGCAAGCAATGATGTTTTAATTAAGAAAAGAGGCCATTTGATTAGAATTGTGGGATCCTCTACGAAGTTTATTTAATATAAAACTTAAATATCATTGCTTCAGTCTTGTCTATTATAATTAATTAATAATATTTTAACAATAAATTGCAAAATATGTTTGCCGTTTACCTTCTGTGATTGCCCATAATACTATGCATCATTTTGATTATGCCCAGAATGATTCTACGAAAACGTAGGCAATTATGATCCTAATGATAAGTAATAAAGAGTATATCACAGCTCACACTACCAATAACCATTAATAAATATAATTTACACTATTAATAAGGCTTTAAATATGCACTTAAATTGACGCCTCTAGTAAAAGTATAGAGGATAAAAGTCCTATATCAAAACTTGTCTGATGAAGTTTAAACATTTAATGATCACATAGGTACCATAAGGTCTACAAAACACACACAGTCTTTAAAATTTTCTAATTATTATCGTCCTTTCAGTTTTCACAAAATGTTCTCCGGTAATTCGGTACGATCTATGTTGTGTTACAAAAATTACATTGGGTATGTTTAATTTCATGAAAAAAAAAAACAAATGTGAAAAATGAATACTCTGATATGACAAAATCTAGGTAGGTACAAATTAAACCTTGAAAATAAGCGACGTATTATTATTATGATTCCTAAAAAAAAGCCTATAAATAAACAAGATCAGTTAATATAATTTTACATTTTGTTAAAAAATCAATTAATTAATATGCTTAAAAATATACTTTGAGGTAAAATTTATATTACAGGAATGATGAGATTAACTAATATTATGATAATACGAATGTCTTTTATAATTATTAAGATATAATAATTATGAACTGCTGATAAAGAACTGCTTTAAAAATGTAATGACGACGATGATTGTGTTAGGCCTGGCAACTAATTTACAAAAAGTATGAGGAACGCCTTGATTGGTTTGTGAAAGGTGAGCGTTAGACTTAGCTATAATTGCTGACTCTACTAATGTTCTTAAATATTCCAAAACTTATCTACTACCTAACTACGTCTCTTATCAACGAGTTCCAATTTTCATATCACTGACGCTCACGACTCTATTAACAATAATAGCAAAACATTTTGCATGCTATTGCACCATTTAAAATGATGCCCTAACTAGCACAATCAATACTATTGACGAACTAATTAACAATAACCGATAGAATGGATCAAATGAATATATAACACAGACGCTTCTTGCAAGACACGACAACTGAGCTTTGCTGATGACCGTTTTAACATACACTTTGTATCAAGTAGAGGCTATATTATGTTTGGAGGCACTTGTACAAAAGACAAAGCAGAGGTATAGTGAAATTCAAGAAATCTAGTGTAATACTTCATTATCCCTACAACTAAATATTGTTTAAATGCATATCAATGACAACGTCAGAGGCCACAGACACTTTTGTGGGAGTCGTGGATGCGATCTCTACTTTTGTGCTGGACGTCGGTAGAACACCGTTGGCGAGTGGCGGCTCCTGAAAATTTTAAAAGAGCAAAGATTATCATTAAAGCATTGCATTTTTAAACTGACTGCCAAAACAAAAAAAAACATACTTTCATATACACAGCTATAAGTAATTTTGCAAATACCCTATTAACAGTACCTAATATAATATTATAATAATATTAAGTATTTTAGTGGGGTAGGATAAATACCGTAAAACCTATGTAATTTGTGAAAATTAAATAAATATTTTATTTCCACAAATTACATAGGATGTTTACATAATATTAAAACAATTGGTTATCTCAGAAATTATAAGTTGTGTAATATATTCTGGATTCTTAACTAATACTGGCGTGTAATATAAATTTCCAGGCCCCCATATATTTCTTGTACAGTCAGACAACAAGATTGTGAATATGTGTGTGTGTGCTTGTGTACAGTAGGTATGCATTATATAAAGCTGGAAAATGGTAGGAACTTGAGCAACCTCGTAAAGTTTTGCTGTTGGGCAAAGACAGGGCTCAGCAAGACTAACTTTTTGTATCATTCTCTGAGCTCTTTCGAGTGTTAGCGTTTTGGTTTTGGAGGAAGCCAGTATCTCTAATCATAGTATATAGTTTCTTCTCAATCTCTTGACCACATTGTGGGAGACCCAGTTCCTTGGCGAGAAGGTTTATGTCGTGGGTAAGACGCAAGATGTGCTGATTTTTGTAGCGCTCAATCTCGGAGGCCACACAGTTGGTACATATAATATTCGTGTATTTCATTATTTCTAGTGAGCCATGGAGCTTTAGCGATGCTTCAAGTATTTTATTTTGCACCCTTTGGTGAATGGGGTGTGTGGTGGCGGATGGGGAAAGGGTGCAAAATATCATTTTAGTATGATATGATATCTAAATGGCCGAAAATAACAAAGACGCACCACTCACCATTGACGCAGAGTCTGTCGCCATAAGTTCTTTCTTTGACATGTGCTCCACTACTGCAGCAGCGTAGCAGTCTCCAAGCATATTGTTCGTGGTGCGAATACGGTCACTAGAAGTATTATTGTTAGATGATGTAAAGATTAATTAGAAAGCAACCAATCAAATATAGCGATTAAGCCTCTGTATAACGGCAGTGACCTTCCGCGTCAAGTTCCATACTGGTTTTGTAGGCGACAAGGGGGTGTCGCGCCGACCGGAGAGTATTGAAATCGGATAAATATTTGAGACAAAATTGGCAAAAACTGAAACGGCGTTCCCCTGCGTCTTGTCTTACTTAAAATACTGAACTAATTTTCACACTCGTACGACTTTTAAAAGAAGAGAAAAAAGGTTTTAACTTTAAAAAAAGGGTGGACTTAGCATATTTTTAATCAGTACTTATTTAAATAAAAATTTTAATTTATAAAAAGACAATCCTCGGCTACATAAAATACAGATTAACATATATTTTTTTGTGATTTTTCAATATGACCATGACTGACAAAAAGGGTTTCAAATAACTCCAATTTTTCGTTCTACCGAGCGCACAACCTTAATTGTTGGGGTTGTGCGCGTTAAAAAAAAATGTTCGAAAATTTTATTTTTAGCTGAATAGGTTTTTGCGGACCGTCAAAACCCTAAAACGTTCAACGCACTCGGGTATTACGGGCATCTACGGGCGTCGATAAACAATACCAATCAGATGATCTGCACGCTTCCTATACTCACACGAGCCAGTCGACAGCGAACAGTAATGACACGTCATGCGCAGGAGCGTCGACGGCCGCCAGCACCACCAGAAGTAACACCATCGCCGCCGAGGGCACCGATGCGGACGACACGGACGCGGCAGTGGAGGTTAAGCTGGAAATATTAATTTACTAATTAGCTCCGTTCTACAATAGGGATGATGACTACGTAATATTTAATTTATTTTATAAATTCAAAAGTATTGAGGTGTTATTACTTGATGAACGTAAAAAAATATAATTTTTTATGTGTAGTTTTGTAATGATAATATTATACGTCTTAAAATTACAAAAGCACCTAAGTTTCAAAATTATTTGGTATATTAGTAAACCTTCATCATTGGTTTACTTACATCATATAAAAACATTAATTATAGTAAGTATATGGACTTAATCGCACAAATTTCGAAAATATTTCAAGTATTTTCCTGAGACCCTTATATTTCTTACAATTTTAGGAACTTATGATGTCATAGACTTGCGAATTTCTGTAAACAAATCGCTATTCCTTAAAATATACTTACTTATATTTTAGATTCAGGTATGCAATAAAAAATCAGTCAACAAGCCTACATCCTTGGACTGCGTACTTGCGACACACAATTGTGGAATATAATCACTGCAGGTAATAAGATGTTATCACTAGCATTAATCTACTAGTAACCATAATATTTATATATTGATTTATTAAAGTGCTAACTAAAGCGATTTCCGCCCATCATAGACATCTGAAACACCAGAAGAGTTTCAAGTGCGTTCCCGATCTTTAAAACCACAAACCTCTGATGGTAAAAAATTATAACAATTCCTAACCACCAGGCGATCGGTTTGCTCGTTTTTTTTTACAAGTTCGTTTGGCTTTGGATGAGGAAGATACCGGTGTCCCAAAGTGGCACACTGATGTATAATATTATATACAGTGATGTAGTGAGATACAACGCAAGTGCTCGGTTTTCTGTGAGGTCGTCTTATTTATCCGGTCGAGTGGGCCCATTCGTCCCGAAGCATCTACTGTTACCTAAAATAACCTACCACTTCTCAATATATCAGATTTGTTATATAAGTAACGATTACAAAGTTATCGGTGAACTTGTATTCATACATTTTGCTCCTGTGAGTTTGTAATATTAAAAATTCTAAAATCATTTTTTTTTCAGAATTTTTCCTGTTTCTATAATTTCCCTTTATATGTAGCTAATAACCTAGCCTGACAGCAAATTTAAAATTTCTAAGTATTTTTTGAATTATGCTTATTCTGCCTATCTCCATATTACCATCTATCCATATCTTTCAAACTTTCAAAATCGCGTTTTTTGCCGCTTAATATCTCCTAAACTATGCACTCGAATTTTATGAAATTTAAAACAAAAGCTTGTGCCACTAACGACTCCTCTTAACACTTGGACAAAAATTTAGACCGCTAGCTTTGTTTCAAACGAATTATGGGCACGAAAAAGCCGCAAAATGCTTCGAGAAAAGATAGTTACGGCCGCTTAATACTTGGCGAAAAAAGTACGAGTAAACTTCTAAAAAAGCAAAATTAAAAAAAAATTAGCTCCAAAACTTAAAATTTTGTATTAATATAATTATCGTTTTGTAACTTTTAAACGAATCAAAACTGGAGGTTTGGCTCATAATATCATGAGACTATTGAACAAACGTACTAACGTAATTTAATGTTTTGGAGCTCATTTTCTTTAAATTTTTCTTTTTAGAAAATACTAATTTTGTTTAGTTTCGTTACATATTTGGAGACCAGTAAGTAATGTACCTACTTATTGTCCTATTTTTCAATATAATGCCAGGTGATATTTTCTTCACAGAGATACTTACAATATCGTAGCAAGCTGAGCGAAGCCTAAGCTGATGTTGTTCATCTGACAGATGAAGATGCTGGCCACTGCCAGGAACAAGGCGGTGCCGTCCATATTTATATTGCAGCCGATGGGCAGCACAAATCTGGTGATACGAGAATCGATTCGCAGAGGTCCCTCCATTGCCCGAAATGTGACCGGTAAAGCTGCAGCTCTGAAAAAATGTAACGGCATACTGAAAACTTTTTTCCTCCTTAATTATATTATCCTTTTAAGTCCCTTCTGGTATATTACAAGTAAATAATGCTACTCCAATACTCAGTACTAGATAAAGATAAATAAAGGGGGCCTAGCAGGAACATTTGACAGCTGCATATAGGACGAAATTATATGGGCGCTGTCATGATTTTGAAAGATTTTCTTACAATTCTCATTCGATACCCTTACGTTTACGCCGCTGTCAAAATACCCTGCTAGGCCTACTTACAATAAATTAATAAAAAACACAGAAAAAGTTTTCAATTTGTATGTTTGTTAAGTAGATTTTGTTAATATTGATAAACTAAAGTTCACACTATCTAGAATTACTTACTAATATCATATGTTACATACGTTGAGGCCGTCGCCGAAGCCGTGAGCATGGCCTGAGAGAGGCCCCAATAAAACTTATACGGATTCCGCTTGAGGAACACAAAGTATATCAGCTGCATTATGATCAACTGATACAGAAACACTCCCACCGCGACTGTCGCTATGAACCATGCCAGTTGGGATATCACATGTCCTGAAAAGAAGATGTTAGATTAACGAAGATGAGGTATGTACTACCTGCTTATTTCAAGTTATCAAAACACAAGATTGCTGCAACACTAGATAGTGCAAAGATACCATCCTACTTATTTATCCTACTAATATTATACATATGAAAGTTTGTGAGGATGGACGGATGTATGGATGGATGGATGGATGTTTGTTACTCATTCACGCAAAAACTACTGAACTGATTTCGAAGAAATTTGGTATGATAGTAGTTTAGGCTTTGAAATAAACATTGGCAACTTTTTATCCCGACTATTATAAATATGAAAGTTTGTTAGGGTGGATGGATGGATTTAAGTTAATATATTTAGCTGCAGCTAGATGTAATTGTTAGGCCCAACATAGCATTTAACGTTAATCTTATTAATTTAAAGGTGCGTTTTTTTTGTAAATTTTAATAAAATTAAATAAAGATATCAGCACATTTTTTTGCATAATCATAATAATAATATAATATCTATGGATGCTTGTGGTAACTATCCAAAGAACTTGTGTTACAGGTACCATACAACGGGAAGTACTTATATTTAATACTGTACGAGGGCGGGTCAATAATTCCGTGACTTTTGGAATAAAACACAGATTTTTTGATAAATAAATCATTTTATTTTTCAACGTAGTCCCCCTTGAGCTCTATACACTTTGTCCAACGCTTCTCCAATTTTTTTATCCCTTCCAAAAAATATGATTTGTCGAGGTCCTCAAAATAGGCCTTTGTTTGCGAGATGACTTCATCATTGGAGTCAAATCTTTTACCACCGAGCCATTTTTTCAGGTTTGGGAACAAGAAGTAGTCACTCGGAGCCAAATCTTGAGAATAGGGTAGATGTGGGAGCAATTCATAGCCCAATTCATGGATTTTTGCCATGGCAACTGCACATGTGTGCACCCTTGCATTGTCTTAGTGAAAAAGAACTTTTTTCTTGGCCAAATGAGGTCGGTTTTTTTTCAAATCCTCATTGAAGCGGTCCAATAAGTTGTCATAGTATTCCCCATTAATTGTTCTTCCCTTTTGAAGACAGTCAATGTGGATTATCCCACGTGCATCCCAAAAAACAGTCGCCATAACTTTATTGGCTGACAAACCCACCTTGGCCTTCTTTGGCGCCGATTCACCCTTAGAAACACACTGTTTTGACTGTTGTTTGGTCTCTGGTGTATGAGATGGATCCATGTTTCGTCCACGGTTAAAAAACTCCTCCATATTGTGATTAAACAACGCCAAACCTTCCTGTGAAGTTGTTACACGATTGCGTTTGTGGTCGACTGTGAGCAAACGCGGCACCCATCTTGCGGAAAGCTTTCTCATGCCCAAGTGATCATTCAAAATTGAAACCACTGAGCCATGCGAGATGCCTATGGCTTCCACAATCTCTTGCACTTTCAATCTTCGGTCGGCCAACATCATATCGTGAATTTTTTCGATTGTTTCGGGTGTAGAGACCTCAACTGGGCGTCCAGGACGTTCGGCATCTTCAGTGCTTGTAAGGCCACAACGAAATTCAGTAAACCACTTTTTTACCATTGAAATCGATGGTGCAGAGTCCCCATAGTATTTATCAAGCTTAGCCTTGGTCTCGGTAATGGTTTTTTTTCGCAAAAAATAATGCTTAATAAGCACACGAAATTCACTTTTTTCCATTGTTTCCTGAAGTTACTGGATAGTCTGATAAAGATAGCTGTAAAACACAAACTAACTGACGCAGCAAGTTCAAATTTTGATAGGAGTCAACTGACAGATGCCTGTTGACAGGAGTAGTGTTGCTTTTTCAGTAAGGAGGTTAGAAATTCAAAAAGTCACGGACTTATTGACCCGCCTTAGTATACTATACGTATATTTAAGATTTTTATTTTATTATAAATAAATTTAATATACTCAGGAACATTGAAAAGTATTTGTTATTTCGGCAGGATTCGAACCCGCGACCTTGGAGGTCGCGGGTTCGAATCTTGAAGCTTGAGCGCCGCTAACCACTGAGCCACAGAGGTCATGCATGTCTGAAAAAGCGAACAATCTGAAGTCTGCTAACCCGCAATAGACTAGCGTACCTATTTTATTACTTATTGAGAAGAGACCCAAGCCCCAGAAGCAACAAAATGTCTTCTTAAATACTAAATAGGTACCTTACCAACATTGTCAACACCGAGTATCTTGCCGGCGATAACGCTGCTGACGCCCACCGGTGTGAACCACATAACGCCCGTCACCATCTTCATGATCACCTCAAAGATTGCCTGGAAGAAGTCGATGACCACCTGTCCCTTCGGGCCCAGCGTACCAAGCAGACTTCCGAATATTAGGCAAAAGAACACGATGCCTAATGTGTTTGTTCCCGCTCTGAAAAGGAAATTTACTATTTTAGACACTTTAAATAAATAAATTGTACCTATAAAATTATTGTGTCAGTGTTTGCAACAAACTCCTCCGAAGCGACATAGTCGATGAAATTCTCTTCGTCTTATGAAATTTTGCAGATATTCATGAGTCGCTATTGCACAAGACATGTTTTATGTAACGCCATACTCGGAAGCCCGTCAAACCACTTTTCGTTAACGCGTCCTCAATCAACACCGACTTAACCTATAACCCTGTACAATACTATAGCTGCCCCGACAGACATTGTTCTGTCTTAACTATGAACTGGAATAAATAAATAACGACGTACATACACCTACAGTTTCTACACCAACAACTACATCTACCCCTACTATTTGCACCTACAACCTACACCTACTACCAACACCTACAAACTACACGTACTGCCTACA
The DNA here is from genome assembly GCA_963565745.1 of Phengaris arion. Taxonomy (NCBI): domain Eukaryota; kingdom Metazoa; phylum Arthropoda; class Insecta; order Lepidoptera; family Lycaenidae; genus Phengaris; species Phengaris arion. Next base: position 25,374,935 of record OY751431.1, read on the forward strand.
CCTACACATTCTACATACCCTACAACCTACAGATGATTTGTGTGCAAGTGTTAAAAATAAAAAATAAAAAAAATTGGGGTGGGCCACCCTTATGTGTTATACCCATACCCCATACTAATAAAAATATTTTCACAATGGATAAGCAATACAATGTTTTGTCTTTGTCTGCCAAGCTACTTTTTCCACGTGTCAGACTAACATAAAACATTGTATAACTTATCCACTTTTTAAATATTTTTATTAGTAAGGTGGTTAGTTTACAACCTATTCTCATACCTACCAAATACACCTGCACAATTTCATTAAAATCGGTCAAGCCATTTCGATGGAGTTCTGCTACAAACACAACGATTTATAAGCTGGATTTCAATCGTGCACTTTTAATCCTGAGTGTTTTGCCGTCTGACTCAACTTAACGTTTCTTTCAAATGGTAATTCAAATCGTTTATATATTCTAGTGCTCGTGATATGGTATACTTGTACATACATAGGCTGCACTAAATGTATCGGGAATGGAATATTTCCACTGTTCCTGTCATATTAAAATCTTTTTAATTTAAAACTCCTTGGTTTTAAAAATCGAATACCGTTTATTTATTTAAAAAAAGATTATCGGTCTTGTCACAAGGTCTTGTCAAACTTGTTTAGTCGTTGAGAAAATGGAATTGACTCAAGAAAATTCTAGAGCGATGACTTATTATGACTTTCGAAGTGGTTTAACACAAAAACAGTGTGTTAACCGGATGATTTCTGCATTTGCTGATGAAGCCCCATCCAAAACCACAATTTATCGCTGGTTTGCTGAATTTCAACGTGGACGTGTCAAGCTCAGTGATGATCCCCGTCAAGGTCGTCCAAAAACTGCAGTCACCCAAGAAAACGTTAATGCTGTGCGTAAGCTGATTGAGGAAGATCGACATGTGACATACCGCGAAATTCAGGCAACTTTAGACATTGGCATGAGTCAAATACAAATAATCTTGTATGAACAATTAGGTGTAAAAAAGTTGTTTTCCCGATGGATATCGCATTTGCTCTGTGAAGAGCAAAAAGCGGCTCGCGTTACTTGGTGCGTCAGAACTCTCGAAAGATTCCACGCAGGATGCTCAAATGCTGTATACAACATCGTATTAGGTGACGAATCCTAGATATACGCGTACGAACCCGAAACAAAAAACCAGTCACGAGTTTGGGTGTTCGAAAATGAGTTAAAGCCAACAAAAATTGTTCATTCACGGAGTGTTGCAAAAAAAATGGTGGCCACGTTTGTCTCCAAAACCGGCCATGTTGCGACTATTCCTCTTGAGGGACAAAGAACGATTAATGCAGAATGGTATGCTAACATTTGTTTACCACAGGTCGTTTCTGAACTCCGTAAAGAGAACTGCAACCGCCGCATCATCCTCCATCACGACAATGCGAGTTCTCAAACCGCGCACAGAACAAAAGAGTTTTTAGAGCAAGAAATCATAGAATTATTAGACCATCCGCCGTACAGCTCCGACCTAAGCCCTAATGATTTCTATACTTTCCCTAAAATAAAGAATAAATTGCGTGGTCAGAGATTTTCATCACCTGAAGAAGCTGTGGACGCCTACAAAACGGCCATTTTGGAGACCCCAACTTCCGAATGGAATGGTCGCTTCAATGATTGGTTCCATCGTATGGAAAAATGTGTCAAATTTCGCGGAGAATACTTCGAAAAGCAATAAATACATTTTTAAATAGTAATGTTGTGTCACTTCCTTGATTCCCGAAATTTTCAGTGCCACCCTCGTACTTAGAAGAGTGAATTAGAAAATAATATGTTTGCCGTAATCAGTTAATGGATGAGGCGAGCTGTGACGTCGACTTTCTTCTTTGTATGCGTGCTATTTTTAGATAATCGTAGGTACAGTCTACGGAGTACAATCTTCAAAAAAAATAATATGATATCAATGTTATAAAATTTTAAGTAAAAATAAAAACCGTATTTTCTATTCGATGAGTACCTAATTTTGGTCTCCTTCAATTCATTGAGCTTAATAGATAAATTACAATAATTTATTTATAATAATAATAAACACCATAATATCATAAATATTAAATATCAACCAAAATTATTTGATAGCGAAATTAGTACTGTAATAATTTTCATACCCTCAGTGGTCGAAAATAATCTAAGGGCCTGTTTCACAATCTACTGTTAGGTGTCGGATGTCTCTGTCGCTCGATATAAAGTAAGCAGCGACAACACTTGCGAATAAGCTATCCGACTTGTAATTTGAATTGTTAAACAGACCCAAAATATTATAAATTCCGCGTCTGTCTGTCATTTTATGCAGTTTTCATCTATGGACTAAATGGCTTCTTAGAAAGGTGTATAATTTATTAAGGTATCAACAATCAGTTATTGTTTATTTCGCTTCCCATCGTGAAAGCGCGTGGCTCAGCTACGTTTGCGTTGTTGGCAAATTGGTGTCTCGGGTTTGAATCTCGATCATACCAATTATATTATGATATATAAATCGATTAACGCCGGCTGCACGCACCAACATTGTCACGTTCCGCCTGAGTCACGTTCCTCCTAAGCCGAGCGTGCAAGCGAGAGCGCGGAACAAGCGATAGAGAGGCACGATCGGCCTAAACGATCGGCTTGTTATGACGTTATCACGTAAAATTATCGGCCGTACACCGTCTTAGCAGACAACCATTTTTTGTGATTAATTTTTTAGAAGTGTTGTTCGCAGGAAGGAATGGAACTCAGAGTAAAGCTCAGTCTCCTAGGTATCAACTTACTCTTATGTGCTTACTCTATATACACTTTCACACATATCCTGTAGGTTTTAGGGGTAGATAGTATTTTAGGTGTAGATTGTATGTGTAGGTAGCAGGTGTAGTTAGCCGTTTATTCCTGTTTATAGTAAATATAGAACAACGTCTGTCGAGGTCGGCTAGTATATAGATATACCTACCTATTGAAGGAATATGAACGACTGAGACCTTAATCTGTAGTTGAGAAGACATCAAATCCGGCAGACGGTAAGTAATTATATTTTATATCTTTCTTAATAATAATCCATTTTATTATTGTATTTCCATTTGTTTTACTCGTGCACTTTTTATAACCGTTTCTTTATCTAATCATGAATAAGTGTATAAAATAACATTATAAGTTTTTAGATTACTTACTATACCTATAATAAAAACAAAAGTAGCCAATTGAAATGTACGATATAAACTTAGCTACTAATTAAGACCTATTGAATCAATAATAAAAATTAATTTCTTGGTTTATAAGAAAAAAGCAGCTGAGCTCACGTAGGTACAAGATGATCAAGATGCCGCTCGACCAGGCTTATAATGAAAATCGCATAACAGCGCCGTTGAATCACACATATTCCCGTGTAAATATAGGTATAGTTCAACCACGTCTGCAGTCGTTGCGGTACTTCCTTTGTGTTTAAACATTTTGAGGCGTCCTAGTGCAAAGGAAAATGTTTAGGAACTGGTCGAACAAGAACTTTGTCGATATTGTACATACCTGTAACTTATTTCTCGAACTAGAACCGTATTATTTTCTGTCACATTCTTGGCAAATAAACCCTTAGGTTCAGAATAAACGGTGTGAGCTTGTTGGAATGCTGCCTGCACAATGTTGTCTGGGAAGATATTTCTGAAATTAAATAATTAAGTTTTACACATGATTTAATACCTACTTACTAATTGAATGGAATCGTTAAAAAGGGTTAATATTCTACTTATTACAGCCATATTACCGATATGTACCTAACATAAATGAAAATAATATTAAATAATTTGTTTTAAATTATGGAAAAAAAAAAACATAATAACAAAAAATAAACTTTTTAAATACTTGCAACCTAAATATAATGCAGAATATAAATTATTATTTATATTTTGTCCACCAAAACATAACATATAAATTAAAACAAAGTAAAAAAACTTGCCATAAAATCATACATAAGTAATTTATATCTGCACAAGTGATCGCATCGCATTTCGTCTCCTTTTTTAATTGTTCATATTTAATCATATTATCATAAGCTCAGATAATAATTTACACAAACTTTGAGTTCACAATAGGGACCTATATTACATTAACTTAGTCAAAAGTAATTTGGGGTTCTGTTCTTAATATTTCGTAAGGCAACGAGGTGCGGAGAATTTTATGCAATGTTCTGAAATGAAAAGCAAAGTATGGAATTATTCCTCTTAGGTACACTTTCCTCGTAGATACACTTTTGAAAAAAGTTCGCCTTTATTCCTTATAGATTGACTTTCATATTGTACAGCAAAGCAGAAAAGCGATAGGAATGATAAGTTATGTTTTGTCACTCTAATTTAAAAAGAATAAAAATACCAATGGTTTTTTAAATAATGTAATATTAAAACATTAAAAAAAAATGTTTCTGTTTATTAAAAAAAATTTTTTTCTTCATAAATAATTAAAGTAAATATATCATAATTCTACATTGTTTTAACGCATTTCTTATTTAATTTCACTTCTTCTTCACTTCTTCACTTCACTGCCGGCACGACCAGCAGTGAAGTTGTTGATTACACTTTTGTTTACACAACGTACCCAAAAGTGTATCGATTAGGAAACGCTACATTGGTTTTTAAAAAGTGGATCTTTAAGAAATAAAGGCGAACTTTTTTCAAAAGTGTATCTACGAGGAAAGTGTACCTACGAGGAATAATTCAAAATATGGTACCTACTACGTAACGCATTTCACTAAATATATAAGTATTATACGGGAGGAGAGGTACTTGATCCTTAAGGGAGACTAAGTACACTCAATTTACAGAGCCTGTATGGGTAATACCTACTTTTACAGTGGCTTTGTCGGTAGTATACAAAACCAGAAAACTTTTCCAAATGAGTAAAATTGTCAGGTATTATGTCACTTTTTTAAATTGGTGGACGATAAATTATATTTTGTTGCAATCAACATTTATTGACTATAGTTATAATATTTTGCACATTTGACATAAATAGGCTATTTTTGTCGATTTTTCGACCAAATGAAACCAAATCCCACAAAAATAACACAAAAAGAGTAGTGTTTTGCATGAATTTTAATGCGTGGCAAAAAGGTTTATTTTATTTGGTCTCTGTCTGGATTAGTATTTATATTAGTAACTTAGAAAGCTACAAAAAATCATGATTAATTTGTATTGTATAAAACTCATCCTGGATACACACTACACATGGTAAACTTGTCTCCCCCTTGATCCCCCTAGAATCAAGTGCCCTTTAAAATATTTATTCACGCATGCCCAGGGCCAATTTTTTTCAAATAAGATCTATAATATCTAGGATACAAGGGTTAATAAACAAAAAGGGGATCAAGTGTTCACAGTTTTCCCTCACATAGAAATTAAAATACATTTAATACTTGAAAATCTGTGATTCCACATGAGGTATTATCAGAGTGAGATTCGCCTTAGAAGTAGTGAAAATACTTTAACACTTACCGGCCGATGTCAAGTATATTATCTAGTATGCTGTGATCACTTCTGTTTTCGACAACTCCTTCGAAGTCCTCTTTTAGTTCTGGCTGACCAGGATGTATCAGTATTGCCAGAACAACTCCAAGAAATGCATTGAGCATTGAAGTCAGAATAAAGTAGAGCAACGTCCGTACCGCGATTTTACCACTCATTTTGGCATTTAGACTTGCAGAACCGGCAATTAAGCTGGCTATTATTAGAGGCAAAATCATCAGCTTCAGAACCCTCATGAAGAGTTCTCCGGGATACGAAATGACGATCAAAGCATCAGGTCCAAGGTTATAGGTACGAAGTCCGAAGCCTAACAGGATAGAAAATAGTCATTAGATATTTTTTTTAATTAAACAAAATGTTTAATTAGGTAGAGACCTTCTAAGTTTCCTCATAAACTATAGGTACAATAGTAGATAGATCTGTCAGTAATTATTACAGTTAAATATTATTGTCTGGTGTATAAATTAACTTAAGTAAACAATTAGTAATAAACAAAAAGGAAGTAAATGTGAAAATTAAACACATTAAAAAATCTGGAAATAATAAATACATTTGCAAAATTATTCTTTAAAAGTAAATTGAAGCTACTTAAAGATAATGCATAACATAAAATGGCTAAAAATCCAATTAAATAGGCCATCTAAGAAAATTTACGACGGTTTTTAAAAAGCCTGTTAACAGCCTGAAGCCTGTAAAAGTAATACCCGTACTAAAATCTCTACTTATCACTTGAAACTATCACAAATATTCTGGAACGGTCTTAGATTATTTGACATTATACATATTAAAAATATTTGTAAAACCTATTAATTAATGAACCAGCTGTTTAAAAGTAAAAATTTCTGTGTCAAATTTTAGCGCCTATTCTATTTGTACCGCATACAGAACTTACCTAAAGTAATGCCTGTTATAACACCACCCAGTGTGATCACCAACAGCTTATTCTCGATCAACCACTTCTTGGCACCAGTGGGATCGACGGGTGCCGACCGATCCTCCGTGGTCTTCGGACCCCTGTCTCCCGGGCCCATTTTCACAAATAAATATTCTGAAAAAGATTTGCCTTTCTCCATTACAGGTGAAGTCGGCCCAGGGCCCAGCTTTCTGGACCTCTATCCGATTGTTAAACAATCTTTTGTTCTCAATATTTCATTATCTCTCGATGGAAAAGAGGTCAATTTTGTGAGAAATCCATGCGCGTCAGTGTTGAACTCCAGTTAGAATGAATTTTGATCGGGCACGTCCTAACTTAAATAATAATTGTTCTGGTTAATACGAGCGTGACCCTCCAATCAACGTTCATGCTGTTCGGTTTGCGGCCCGGCGATCAAACCTACTTGTGACATTCGATATACACAGGGAAGCCATGTGTTGACATGCGCGCGCATGCCTCGCCTGCATTCCTAAATTGATAAATCTAATTTCTAAGAATGGAGTTTACAATTTATGTATTAGACTAATTCGGCTGTGTCTTTTCCGGTCCTGTTGTATAATTTCATTTCACGGAGCAGTGATCTGAAAATTGGTTGCAATATTCGATTGTGTCATGCGCACTGCAGACCACTTTGTTTGTGGTGGATGAATGATGGTACTGGGTAATTTAATAAACGTATTCACGATGTTAACTCTTAAGCCGTAGTTTAAAACTAGTAGGTAAAGTGATTATCCATTAATTACAAGGGTGGCAGGCGAGAAACCTTATGTCCTGACTTCCCTAATATCATAACTAAGGCAATCGTAAGATAGGTAACTTAAGCAAAATAAAATATTATTTTGACGTAATTAATGTGACGCAAATCAAGCTGTAGGCAAAAACCGTCCAAGAGCGAGTCGGACTCGCGCACCGAGTGGGTTCCGTGCGAGGGTTATGTTTTGTGATAAAACTACATATTTATGGGTTTTGGATCTTATACTTCATTATCCTATATTATGTTGCTTCATGTTAAATTCCATGATTCCAGGTTTAGGTTTTGATTCCCTTGCGAGTGTCAAAATATGAGGTTAATAAAGTTATAAAAAGTTGATTGAGTATTTTCACGGTTTCAAGGGAATGCAGAACTCGATCCACGTGTGCGGAAGAAAAAGGTCATAACAATCAGACAGAATAGGCAGTCACAACTTACGGCGAAGTGATGTTATAAGGGTTTTAGGGACTCATGAAAATCCAATAATTTAATTAATGTTATAAAGTTTCCAAAAACTAACTGCAACGACGAAATTACTGCTTATTTAAGAGCCCTCCTATTTACAGGCTGTCTCTGTCTCTGCTAGCCAAAATGACAAGGGCAGCTTATGACGTGAGCGTCACCTAATTGAACTATCCTTTCAGTATTCGGCCGTAAATATATTTCACACGATCAGCATTCAGTTGTAAGTGATGTCCTTAAGGGTCAGTTCACACCGCGACGATACGCGACGCTGCATTTTAAAGACAGCTATTATAAATTGAACTTTAATCACTGCACAAAAAGATACAAGATTCATATGACTTCAATTATTGTAGCAAGGCTACATTTTATTGAAGTGGGAATCGCTAATAATTACTAGTTACAATGGCTAGTTATTCTGACATCTGACGCCATCTATTGGCAAACATTTCTAAATACATTACAGAAATACATACACAAAACACTTCTAAGTATATTACGTTATTGTATAATCAAATAGATAGATATTAATATCTTTCTATTTTGACATGCGGACTATAATATCATACCGCTAGTTGTCAGTTGAGTAAAAAACAAACAATAGTATAAAAAGTTCTTTAAAAGACGATAGCATAATTTATATTGAATCAAGTAATTCCTCGTTCAAGGTGTAAATATATTTCTTTTCCCGTTTTTTACGGGAGCTATAATCCGGGTTCACTTGCACTGCTTGAAATTCGCACCGAGAACTTCACCCTGCAAACCCGCTTGCTTACGTTCCAGTCTGAGCGTGTCGGACTCGCCTTGAGCTTCGCCCGGATAAACTGCAGGCTCCCTATACTCGCTAGCCTGAGCACTGAACTGGAAGCGCTACCGGAAGTTGAGCTCCCCCGCACCACGCACTGTCCAACCGGATACGGAATCAGCTAAGTGCCGTGTGGTTATTGATCCCAGAGACACCTAATAGCTAAAACCAGATACTACGGACTTCTGCCCGCGACCCTCATCTAGTATTTTTTTTTATTTGAATGCATTTTTATTAATAAATATACCCGTAACACAATCATACACTGCACATGCGCTGTGCAGCAACGTGCAACCTGACATTCAAACACTTACAATGAGACGTGTATATTCTTGTGTAATAGATAAAGTTCAATTTCGAAAAGCTAACTTAATATCGCAGCGCCATGTCGCGTATCGTTTCCTTTCAGTGTGAGTTTACCCTAACGAGCACTTTTGACCGTCGCGGCGGCGCATCTCCGAACAATAGAATATTTTTTTCTATTTATGTATTCCTATAAATTGTTGAAGTCGATCACATGTGCTCAGTTCGTTATGATTTGTCACGTGTACGTTAGGACCGGTTATTATTAATCTTCCCGTTCATACTCCAATAATAGAATAACAAGCAATGTGAAGTATTTTCTTCGTGAGTTGATAGTCTCTAGTATCTCTAGTAGTCTCATATAAATTTTGTTGTTTCACCGATTTTCGAATGAATATTTAAGGACGTCACAGACGGCGAAGATACTATAATATTTTATGGTAAGATAAAATATCGCTTGCTACACAGTTTGTATGAACTATCACAGACGGCTAAGTAACTATATTTTCATATTACGTACTGTAATAGGAGGTCTTTAATTTGTTGAAATGTACAAAATTTAAACTTACACGGAGCATTATAACAGCACACAAATTCGTAACAATGCAAAGGCGATTAGCTAGTAAATAATGAGATCAACGACTTTACCTACTATATTTCTACTCTATTACATCACACATTATATAACATAGCCTAAGTATACTTCATAGGTATTACTACTTAGTAGAACAAGCTTAGTTTATTTTTAACAGATATGAAGTTTATAAAAAAACACAATATGCCTGATCTTGACCGAAGCCCTACTCGTGTTTAGGTTCCGAGTATTGTGTAACTAAAGTGGTTTACCCATTATGAAATTAAGTATTTTTATATAAAGACGTAGGGTATGACGTCCATAGTCTACCTTTACCAAGATAGAGTTTGACTAATCGTCTTTTAAATAAAAATGGATTGCAATTCCAATGGCTCGAGAAGTAGTTTTTGATAAAATTGTGTATAACTGTAGTACGTAAGTATAATTATTCACTCTGTGGCTGTGAAAAGAAATACATTAAGCTACTTTTACACCATTGATTTATTTAATAGCAATAATAATTTAGTATAAAAGACGCTCAAGTCTATTGACATCATTATAATAAATTGAAAACTGTCAACAGTTTGTCTACACGTTCTCTCGCTTTTAATTTGTATCAGACTTCTAAAAATATATCACTAGCGCGCCTGCCACTTAATATCATTATGATGTTTTTATATTTATACCATACCAAAAATTCATCAAAATCAGATCAGCACTTTTTACGTGAAAGAGTAACAAACATCCATCCATCTTCCCAAACTTTCTCATTTACAATAGTAGTAGTATGAAGTAACATAGTAGGTAGTATAAAGGATTCGTAATTCCTATATTTATACATTCTGTGCGCAGATAAGGTACTTCTGTCAACTAGTCACACATCACATGATGTTGAAGATGAACTTAATTGAACTTAAGGTTAGGCCTTTTTAAGATTATTTTGATTTATAGGTGTGCTCGTAAGAATGAATGATTATTTCAAATCAAACAAGGAATGACCCTAACTTACTAATAATACTATTAATCAATAATAATTTTTGTAAACCTATTTAACTGAAAAGCAAGGTGGTTAAACGGCTGAAAAGATAAACTTTAAACTCGTTTGCTAACATTAAAAACATATTACCTAAGAGCCCGTGAGCCCCAGACCATCGTCATCTTATATAAAACTGTAAGTTTTAATATTGTCGTGACAAGCGAATGTTCAGTCCTTTTGTATCCAGGATATACCTTGGTGCAAAATCTTTATTTTTGGTAGCATATGCCTGGAGTACTTCAGAAATAGTCAAAATCACTATATGTGTCCATATAAATTTCGAGAAGTTCCCTCGATTCCTCTGGATCCCATCATCAGGTCACCATCCCCAATTGGTATCAAAAATACCAATGGGGGATTATAATCTTTACAGCAAAAAAATAATTTAGAAAATCGGTTCACAGGCGGTGGAATAATCGTTTAACGTGCAAAAAAATAAAAAAATAAGTATAATAAATAGCTGAATGTATAACCGCCTCCTTTTTTGGAAGTCGGTTTATTAAATTTTAGCTGGAGTGGAGTAAACAAAACGAATTAGTGAAAAGCGCATTCAAATCGGTTAAGCTGTTGACTTCATACGCGCAAAAACAAATATCGCGGGCACCGTACATTTTTCCTTAATAAAAAGTATCATAATATGTGTTAATCCAAAGTCTAAACTACTACTATACCAAATTTCATGAAAATTCGTTAAGTAGATTCTGAGACTAGCGCGTACAAACGTACAGACAAATAGACAAAATTTCTAAAAATCATTGTTTTGGGTTCTATGTCGTACATAAAGACCGCCAATGTAATGTATGTGATAGTTTTTCTTAAATATCTTCCATGTACAGACAGCGACCAGTTACGATTTTATTATATGTATAGTTAGATATAGATATAGATTTTAGTATTGTAAAATCTACTGAAAAGACTGAGAATCTAAGTAGTATAATTTGCAACTTATGTTTTTCTACTCACATAATGACATAACTATTTCCGTGGTTTTATGAAAATTAAATAATTACACACAATATAATGGCACGCATGGCAAATTGAACAAAAAAATACATAATAATAAAATGCTCACCTTTTAATTGTTTAATTTTGATGGCTTTATTTTCTTTCTTACACAAAAAACAAGACAATTGTTTTGTTTTCTTGGGCACAATTTGATATTTTTTGTAAAACAATGGAATTTTTTTCCAATTTTTAATTTAACCACCAATAATAATTTAACTTTTAGTTTGCGATCCAATTTCGAACTATCGCCAATAATTAAATAAATAAATGAAAAGACTGTGCGCCGGGACGCATTTGGCAAGTGCATTGAGCGCATGACGGCCAAGGCTATTTTAATCTCTGTATTTATTTTCTTATTGTGATCTACTGCACTGATAATACGGACATGATTGTAGATTTCATTAAAACTCTATATTATTATTATAACTAGCTGCCAACACCTGTCTTAACTATGAACTGGAATGAATTAATAACTACCTACATACACCTACAGTTTCTACACCAACCTACACGTACTACCTACACCTACTACAACCTACAGCTGGTGATGTGCAAGATAGTTTTCGACTACTGAGGGTTGAAGATTATTACTGTATCGCTATTAAATAATTCAGGTTGGTGTTAGAAGGGTGAAAATTGAGGGTTACATCTATAATATTAATGCCAAAGGGACATCTATAATAAAAGGTATTTTAATTCCAAATCATGAAATAATAAAAAAATGTCAGAAAAAATGTTTTGTGCCAAATCATAAAATAATAAAAAAAAAATACAAAAATAGTTTACTATGTACCCTACCGAATACACTTACAAAATTTCATAAAAATCGAACAAGCCTTTGGAGGAGTTCACTTCGACACAAGTTTTCACTGCTACAGTGACAAGACTACCACTGTCTCACTGGGTAATACTGTATTTTTAACAGACATCCAAAAAAGGAGGCGGTTATACGTTCGTTTCGGCTGCTTGGACTTATTCAGAAAAAGTCAAAATCACCATATGTGTCTATATAAATTTCAAGGAGTTCCCTCGATTCCTCATCATCACGTCATCAGTTTGATGTCAAAAGGATCAAGTAGGGATTATACCCTATACGTCAAAAATTTTATTTTATAAATCAGTCCACAGACGGTTAAATCAAAGATCTTATATAACATAGCACCGTATGACAATGTAAATTTCGCATAGTGACCACAACTTTATTGGTGCTTATAAACAGTCATTCCTTTGATTAAGACCCTGATACCCTCGATTGAACTGTGACACCAATATAATTCTGTCATCTGACTGTCGGTCATTTTCCAAACGCATTCCTTGTTTAATTAAAACACAATTTGCGACAATATTTCCACAGAAAGTTACAATCTAGCGTATAATGTTGTCCTAAGGGCATATTTCACGATCTTCTAATAAGTGTCGGATAACTTATGCGGAAGTTTTGTCGCTAATGACATCAAGCGACAGAGACAAAACATGTAAATAAACTATTTGGCACTTATCCGTAGATTGTGAAACAGAACCATACGACTCGTTTCAATAACCAACATAGGTTATTGAAACGAGTCGTATGGGTAAGGTACTAATTTAACTATTAACTATTTGTTAAAAACGTCTTTGTGTTGCAAAAAACCAGAAAATTATTGAATGACGACGTTTTTAACAAATAGTTATACATACACAACCTACACCTACAACCTAAGGTACAATTTTTTAGGTCATGTCAATTTATATAAGGAAAACAAGATATAAGAAAGTGATGTTCTTAATGTAAGGCACATAACCTGGTACAATAATTGATGTCTAGGTACATATTATAATATAATAGTAATATTGAAAATGATTGAACCATACCTTTAAAACTGACGTGGATTTTGAACCGTTTAACTGATTAAACGAATTTTAAAAACATTTAAAAATGTCCGAACGCAACATTTTTTTCGAAGTTAGATGTTGACTTTTTCACTAATATAATTAAACAATTGTTATTACTATACTATAACTATAATATTATACTATTATAACCTTGTATCATATATCGTAATTCGTAGCGGTGGTCGTAGCACAATATCGTACCTCGGCTTGAAGTTCATTCAAATGCAATACGAAACAATTTATGCGATGGATTATTCCACTGCAATAGTAATAGCTAGGCTATAAAATTTGATCGCGAAATTGAAATACTAAGATAATAATATTATGTTACTGAATGTTAATGAGCATGAACAAAAGCATAATGAACATTCCATTGATTTTGTGAAGTGGAAATCCAATCTTAGATAATAATTTTTACTGCACCATAAATTTCCGTTCCGTACTTCCGTTCCATAAACGGAACCCTAAGGCTGTGACAATATGATCCGGAATCCGGCGGGCCTGGGTATTCACAGCACTGAAAATAGAAGTCTGCACTAATACAAATAGAGTTGTAAATCGAAGTGTCGAGTGTCTGTCTCCGAGTGACTGTCATAATATATATTATAACTAGCATTTGCCCGCGGCTTCGACCGCATGGAATAGTGTTCTTGGAGAAAATACTTCTTCAGCAAATTACTCTACACACTGCAATATACTTATGTATACAAAATTGAAAATGTTTTTAGAGTTTCGTACCCAATGGGTAAAAACGGGACCCTATCACCTCAACGCGACGTGCGAGACCGCTTGATCAAAATTTTTCGCGCTTTATATAATCTTATTTAGAAGACATCGTAAAATTTATACTTATATAGTATAAATTTTAAATTCTTCTAAATAAAGAAAGATAAATAAATATGTGTGGCACTCGGGGACTGCCGCGGTAAAGCTATTGCATAGTAAGTCTACACGCATACGTCTAGTCGCACGCACACAACGCCGTGTCGAAGACTGCCGAACGACGTTAGACGATGCACGGCCTTCAAGCCACACCTCCGTGCCCGTCGGAGTGGGGAGCGTGAGGTTTTTTCGTTACGGAATTTCTGGATTCGGTCCCCGCGCTCAAGGCCCGCGATAGAAGCTATGCAATAGCTTAAAAAGAAAAGTCTTCTAAATAAGATATTAATTATAGTAGTATAATAATGTGTATAAAATGCTTAAAGTGAGTGACTTAATTGGATAAGGATTAATGCTGCATTGCTTAAAATCGCTACGTAAATAAGCCATTATTTCTCGTAATAAGTAAAAGATTAAAATGTGGTTATTGTGAGTTATCCCTAAGAGATAGACATATACCATTATGGACTTTTTTGTAGACCTGTAGGTGTAAAATACTATAGTACATTATTTTGATCTATCTCGTAGGGTTCAGCCAGGGTTTGCAATGTAAGAGCAAAAAAATTGAGGAAAAAGCGTGTTTATTTACACGACATTCAAAACCTCTAAAATTCTTCCTCTACTATATTATGCATGTTATATATACATATAAACCTTCCTCTTGAATCACTCTATCCATAAAAAAAACCCACACCAAAATCCTTTGCGTAGTTTTAAAGATCTAAGCATACATAGGGACAGGAACGTCAATCTGGTCCCATGGTAAGTTCTCGAAGAACTTGTGTTATGGGTACCAGACAATTGAAATATTAGGTCTTTACCTATGAAATTGCCGTTTTGTATGAAAAAATTTAAACGATTTTTTTTCATGTATTTTTTATTTGTATTAATCGAATTAATCACCCATGCAATCAATGCATCTTTGCCGTGGCAGTTTGTGCCGTCGCAGTGGCAGTTTATTGGTGCCCTTCTTAAAGAAAACAGCTGGACGGGAGGCAACAAATTCTTCAAAGGCATTTTGTACTGCCTCTCGGGTATTGAATTTTTTTCCCGCCAAGAAGCTATCCAAATTCTGGAAAAAGTAGTAGTGTGTAGGCGCAAGGTCTGGTGAGTAAGGCGGATGACGGAGAGCTTCCAACCCCAGTTCTTGTAACTTGGAGACCGTCTGCTGTGCAGTATGAGGTCGCGCGTTGTCGTACAGGAGCAGCGGAGACGAGCGATTGACCAATGCTGGTTGGAGATGTGCCAGCTTCTCTATCATTGTGTTCAGTTCTTCACAGTACATATCTGCAGTAATGCTCACCCCGTTTGGTAAGAAGCTGTGATGAATCATACCGGCGCTAGACCACCAAACAGTGACCATCACTTTTCTAGGGGTAACTTGCTGAGCGCTTGCGGTTATCAAACAGAATTCATTTTTCATCGCAGGTAACAATGCGGTTCAAAATTCCTTCATTTGTGTGTCTGTTGAGCAGTGCAAGGCACGTCTCGACGCGTACTTCGCGCTGGCGATCATTGAGTTCGTAGGGCACCCATTTGTCAAGCTTTTTTACCTTGCCAATTTGACGCAAATGGACCAATATTGTTTTGACGCTAACATCGAAAGCTGCTGCTAATTCAGCCGTAGATTGTGTATCATCAGCTTCCACAATCGCCTTTAATTCGTCATTGTTGACCAAAGTCTTCGGACGACCGCGAGGTTCATTTTTCAGGTCGAAATTTCCAGAACGGAAGCGAGCAAACCAATAAAAGGTGGTGCGTTGGTTTGTAGTGTTAGCTCCGTAAACGTCGTTGATGTTGCGTGCCGCTTGTGCCGCGTTGCTGCCACGACGACGGTACTCATATTCCATAATTACTCGAATTTTTAACGTATCCATGATGACGAAAAAGATTGAAATGTGATGAAAATGTAACACTAATCAATAAACAAATCACTACTTTAGGAAAAAAAATATTTTATATTTATATAATTATTAAAATTAGAATTCTTAGCCAAACAAAAATTATTTTCATTTGAAATGGCCAGTACTGCAGAACGGCAATTTCATAGGTAAAGACCTATTATAGTTTATAATTTTAAACTATACACATATAATATATTATATATCCATCACCCAGGAACATAGAAAACTTTTTGTTCCTTTGGAAGGGATTCGAACCCGCGACCACCGGCTTGAGCACTGACGCGCTCAACCACTGAGCCACACAGGTCGATATAATATAACATTGACTTGACACACATGTGTTCGATTCTCAATACTATTGTATTAGCAAAGAATATATATTACTACGTAAAAAACTACGTAAAAAATCGTCATTCCACCGATTTACACGCATGTATAAATGTATAGCAGATGAGGGTATATTTTTCTTATACCGGATATTGCACTATATTTAATTCTACCTAAGACATAAACATCTCCCAATTTATTATTACAATTAAGAAAATAAATAAACATAAAATGACGTGTGGTGCAGAGTTTTAAAATAACATCTTCTGTTACGTAAAGTATAATCTGATAACCGTGATTATTAGCTCATTTAGGATTTATAAATTTATAAATAGTGATTTATAGATCTCATTGCAACGACTAAGTAGATATTATAATAATATTACAAAATAACCTATGAATTTTCCGTTCCGAAAAAAAAAATATACTTATATATAGAAAAATATCAACCTACCTAACTTATCATTATTTAGTAATTTATTCAAAATAAATTACTTACATGTAGTTGCCGAATGGCCCTCCGTAAAGTAGACCCCACACCCAACAGTGTTATTGACAGTTGCGAAACCAACAAGCCGCTTCCTCTCAAGTCTTAACGATCCACATATTAAATGCTCAACAAAAATACTTTTACCAATATTATTGACTACCATTTGTCCGCGGCTTCGCCCGCGTGAAATCAGGTTTTAAAATGATGTCTTTATAATAAATTAAAATTTTGATCCCCTACTTTACTCTCTTAGGGGTTAAATATTAGAAAACGCCGAAATACGTAACTCATTATATTTCCGACTTCCGTACTAAAATCGTACGAAATTTCATGCAAATAATATGTCCAAGGAATAAAAAGTTTCATATAAACTTTTATCCACTGTTTCACCATCTTCGGGGTTGAATTTTGAAAACTCCTTTATTATTGAATGCCTACGTCATATGAAAAATACGTATGCAATATTTCGAATTACTAGCCTTAAGGGTTTGGGCCTGTGCATTGAAACATCAGTCAATCAGCTTTCCCTTTTATATTAATTATCCCTGTCCATTAGGTTTTTCTTTGCGACACTCTATTTACAAAATATAAAAATTGGAATATCGTATTATTTTCGAGTAAGAGTTCCACCGTGGCACCAGTGCTGCAAACGGCTCGAAGGATTAATGATGTGTATGGCGGCGGTGTCGCAAAAGAAAACACAGTGCGTTTTTGGTTCCAACGTTTCCGTTCTGGAAATTTCGACCTGCAGACAAACCCCGTGACGGCGAGAGACCAAAGATGATAATGAAGAATTGAAGGCTATTGTGGAAGCGGATCCGTCGCAAACCACGTCCGAGTTAGCTGCAGGCTGCGATGTTAGTGATAAAACTGTTTTAATCAACTTGAAGCAAATTGGGAAGGTGAAAAAGCTTGAATGGTGGGTACCTCATGATTTGAGTGCAGCAAACCGACAAACGCGCGTCGACTTCTGCGTTACATTACTCAACCGGCTCAACAATGTGATGAAAAGTGGATCCTGTATGATAATCGGAAACGCTCATTGCAATGGCTGTAACCTGGCGGACCAGCCAAAGCCTGCCCCAAGCGAAAATTGACTAAAAAAAAGTTACTATTGAGCGTTTGGTGGACTAGTGCCGGTGTCGTTCACTACAGCTTTCTTAAATCTGGCCAGACGACTATGGCTGTCGGTGCGGATGTCTATTGCCAGCAACTGCAAATCATGATGGAAAAGCTAGCTGCTAAACAATTAAGGTTGGTCATTCGCTCTGGGCCACTGCTGCTTCAGGACAACGCTAGACCACACACTGCACAACAGACGGCTACCAAATTAGAGGAGCTTTAATTGGAATATCTAAGACATCCACCGTACTCCCCGGAACTTGCTCCAACAGATTACCATTTTTTTCGAAATTTGGATAACTTCTTGCAAGGGAATAAATTCAACTCCGATGGGGCAGTCCAAAGCGCCATCAAAGATTTTATTGATTCCTGTCCGAATGTTTTTTCTAGTAAAGTATTTAATGAACTACCTATGAGATGGCAAAAGTGCATACATAGCATTGGTATATACTTTGATAAAATGAATATATTATATTTAAAAAAATCGACTATGTTTCTCCTTCACAAAACGCCAATTTCATATATGTATAATTACCTAATATTAGGTCTTTACCTGTATGAAAAAATTTAAAAGAATTTTTTTCATGTACTTTTATTTGTATTAATCGAAGTAATAAACCATGCAATCAATGCATCTTGGCCAACGCAGTGGCAGTTTATTGATGCCCTTCTTAAAGAAATCAGCTGGACGGGAGGCAACAAATTCTTCAAAGGCATTTTGTACTGCCACTCGGGTATTGAATTTTTTTTCCCGCCAAGAAGTTATCCAAATTCTGGAAAAAGTAGTAGTCTGTAGGCGCAAGGTCTGGTGAGTAGGGCGGATAACGGAGAGCTTCCAACCACAGTTCTTGCAACTTGGAGACCGTCTGCTGTGCAGTATGAGGTCGCGCGGTGTCGTGCAGGAGCAGCGGGGACGTGCGATTGACCAATGCTGGTTGGAGATGTGCCAGCTTCTCCATCATTGTGTTCAGTTCTTCACAGTACACATCTGCAGTAATGGTCACCCCGTTTGGTAAGAAGCTGTGATGAATCACACCGGCGCTAGACCACCAAACAGTGACCATCACTTTTCTAGGGGTAAGTTTTCGTTTAGGGCATTGTTTAGGTGCTGAACCAGGATCCAACCAACTTTATCATACAGAATTTAAAGAAGAAAGAAAAAAGGGTCATCAAACAGAAGAAAGGGTTATCAAACAGAATCCATTTTTCATCGCAGGTAACAATGCGGTTCAAAATTCCTTCATTTGTGTGTCTGTTGAGCAGTGAAAGGCACGTCTCGACGCGTACTTCGCGCTGGCAATCATTGAGTTCGTGGGGCATCCATTTGTCAAGCTATTTTACCTTGCCAATTTGACGCAAATGGACCAAAATTGTTTTGACGCTAACGTCGAAAGCTGCTGCTAATTCAGCCGTAGATTGTGTATCATCAGCTTCCACAATCGCCTTTAATTCGTCATTGTTGACCAAAGTCTTCGGACGACCGCGAGGTTCATTTTTCAGGTCGAAATTTCCAAAACGGAAGCGAGCAAACCAATAAAAGGTGGTGCGTTGGTTTGTAGTGTTAGCTCCGTAAACGTCGTTGATGTTGCGTGCCGCTTGTGCCGCGTTGCTGCCACGACGACGGTACTCATATTCCATAATTACTCGAATTTTTAACGTATCCATGATGACGAAAAAGATTGAAATGCGATGAAAATGTAACACTAATCAATAAACAAATGATTACTTTTGGAAAAAGAATTTCATGTTTTTAAAATAAAATTAATTTGAAATTAGAATTCTTAGCCAAACAAAAATTATTTTGATTTGAAATGGCCAGTACTGCAGAACGGCAATTTCATAGTTAAAGACTTATTATATAGATAGAATAATAGATAGATAGATAATTTAATATCTATCAATGTGTACTCACTTATGTTATATGACTGATGATACGCTGATTTTATTGTTAGCCAAGTATTCACCACCTCCCGTGTCCGATATTTAAAAATAATAATTAAAAAATATCGAGGTACTTGTCTCCCGATTTAGATAGAGAGATAGTTAAATACTTTATTGCTCACATTATAAAGTACGTACAATCAAATTACTAAAATTACTTAAAATTATAACCTAAATGTGGGCTAGGGCGGCCTTATCGCTATAAGTGATCTCTTCCAGGTAACCCTGTGGGACAGGAGAGGTAAATCAGAAATCATATATCTAATAAATAAATAGCGGGGTAATAAAAAGTCAATATTAAAATAATTAATATAAATAATTGTACGTTTTTAGAATCTCTAATTGGTTTGAAAATAAAATATGCATATATATTTTAAATTATAAAGAGGCTCTAATGTATAAATCAAGTAAAATTAAGTTAGGCAAGCGACTTTGTTTCGAAGATGGCTATGGAGCTTGGATTTTGAAAATGGCAAGTGACTTCGACTCTCGGATGTCACGCGGTAGATCACTCCACAAGTGCGTAGCCTTCACAGCAAAATAATCCGCAAAGTAACCGGACTTTTCTAATTTGTTAAGGTATTCCTCATTGAGATCTATCAAACAAACATCTGCATAGTCCAAGATAGGAAGAAGTAAAGATTGCGCAACCTCGACTTTTGTCTTAATGGGAAGTAGGTTTTTCCAACGGTTAAGTTGGAACGGTTAAGACCGCAGCAAAGAGCTAGAACCTAAGGGTTGAGTCGAAGTAAATACCAAAGTTCTTAACTACCTCAAGGAAGGTAAAGTTACTTTGTCAAAAGTTATACTAGGCAGGGCTAACTATGACTTAGTTAGGCCGATTTATTTGCTTCGATCCGCCGATGATTATAATTTGTGACTTGTTGGGGTTGACCCTTAAGCCATGGCACTGACTCCAATGGAAGATTGTTGCAAGATCCTTGCAAGAGCAAAGACCGAACTAAGGTCATTAGCAGGAGCGTGGGTGTAAATTTGAAGATCATCTGCATAAAAGTGGAAGAAGCAGGAAAGGAGGGGAGTAAGGAAATTGATATAAATGGAAAAAAGGAGAGGGGATAAAACACCACCCTGAGGCACACCAGCAGATATATCACAGAACCTAGATACCCGGTCATTGGTATTATTTTATGCATTACTGAAATCGAGTAAAGCTAAAACAGTAAGTTGCTGATTAGACATGGCCAGGCGCACATCGTCAGAAACCTTGGTTAGAGCTGTAACCGTACTATGCCCGGGACGAAAAATAGATTAGAGAGGACTGAGCAAACCATAGTATTTAATGAAAGTACTTAATTCTTGATTGACAAGGCGCTCAAGGACTTTTGATAGGAATGGAAGTATGGATATAGGTCGAAAATGAGAGGGTAACGTAGGACATATCACTTTGGGTATAGGGATCACTGCAGCTTTTCGCCAACAACTAGAGAATGTACTGGAGCTAAGCGAGTAAGCTAAGAGTAATCATTCTCCTGCTAATACCATCAACACCCTCAGCGTTTGAATTAATGGCTAAAATAGTTTTCCCAACCTCTGGCATAGAGATGGCTTTAAAAATTAAAGGAGAAAACGGAGGATCAGATGTAGGAGAAGGTAAAAGGGCAGTTATGGACTGTTGTTTAACTGAGGCCGGGATGGGACTGGTAGTGTTGAGGTGAAGATTGAGGACATCAAGGTCAAGGTTGGGAGAAAGGGAGGACTTTGATTTGCCAATACCTATGGAGTTAAGGAACGACCTCACCTTAGCAAGATCACCATTACTAACTGAAGAATGACTGTGACGAGGCTGCGCATCTCTGCGTAGTGTGCTGTACCTGTTTCTGAGACCTTTATATCTTTTATGGTTCAGATCAGTGGGGTTCTTTCTAAATTTAAATTTAGCTAAGTTTCTTTTGGTCATAATACTTTTAATCTCGTCAGTGAGCTACGGCGCCGGCAGGTGTTTTAACCTAGTAGGTCGCAGAGGAGCGTGTGAATCAAATACTTGCATTAAAAGTGTGTTAAAAACTTCCATCTTCTCGTCTACAATGGGAGCACTATAAGCCGTATCCCAGATAATAGCACATAGATCGGCCTTAAGCTTATCGGTGTCAATTGTGTTAAAGTTACGCGGCAGAACAATACGGGCTTTGGACTTAGGAGAACGAATTCTGTAGGATAGGAAGATTAGGTCATGGCAGGAGAAGGCTTCGGCATTAAATTGCCCATGTGCGCTTACGTGATCAGACGAGGAAACTATTATCAGATCAAGCAAAGACGGTGAGCAGTTAGGAAATAAATGTGTTGGATTAAGTGGAAGGATATTAAGATTAACGTAGATGACTACGAAGACAAATTACACATGAGTGTAATTTGTCTTCGTTCACTAGACAGGTGTTAAAGTCACCCATAATTAATGTGTGGTCTACAGTAGTGACATATTTTTCTAACAAGACTTCAAACATAAGGATGTAGTCAATATTTAGAGAAGGGGAGTAGAACAAACCATGTAAAAGTTTTAAATGTTCTAATAACACTTCTAAGAGTAGGTGTTCAGATGATTAGGAGTAATCAGAGGGAGATTTATCAAGGATATTGTAGGAAAAGTGATTTCTAAGATAAATAGCCACACCGCCACCACCTTTGCCCGTTCTATAATTACGGATAAGGATAAAATCAGGTAAGGAGTAAGAAGTAGAAGGGAGACAATGTTTTAAGAAAGATTCAGAGACGAGTATTGCATGGACATTACGGTTGTTCGCAAAAGTGGCAAGGAGGTCAGGTTAGTGTGCTGGGATGCTCTGGGCATTGATGTGCACTGCATTGAAGTTTCGAGGAAACGCTGTCTCCACAGAAATATCAAGAGGCCCAGAAAGACTGTGATTATCACTAGAGGAATGTGAAGAGGAAGTCACCGAGAGAAAGTCAGCACCATCATCCGCCAAATCATAATCGCTATTATTCTATATCTTTCTTTATTTTATAATTAATCTATATCGTATTAAGTTGCATTACTACTATAATGTACTAATAAATATAATAATTATGATTGTATACTTATGTACCACTAATACATAGATATATAAACTTAAATGTAACTACTAATATTTTTACTCTGCCTGTCTACAGTTCTTATGTTGTGGATTATAACGGTAAGAGATACAAACAAACTATATTTCATCACAACTAAAAGCACGAAATTATACTCTAATCTAAATAATAATAAAATAATTAATAATTAATTAATTAAAATAAAAAATGTACTGTTACATTGTTTATTATTTTTATATTACTAACATAGATTATAAGTTTTACTAACCATTATGAGCACGGATAAGATATATGAGGTTGGATTGGCAACCGTGACACTTTTACTTGAAAACCAGCGTCGCCGCCTGTCTCCCACCAATGCACTCCACTACATAAGAAATAATAATACATACACGAATTACGCACACTAATTAACAAATCACACCTAGAATAGAGGGCTGCGATTTGGTACTCACACTACGTTGAGTCGGTAACGTTACGACATAACCACATGCTCAAAATTCACACGCACGCTAGGGCTTGCTATGGTCGATAGGAATTTTCGATAATGAAAATGGTCAAACTTGAATCTTGAAATCATCTTAGTTTCAATTAGATTTACAATTTATGAGCGCTAACTTTTGAATGCGGCGGGGGGAGTAGCGGGGCAAGTATGGTTGCGCGTGTACAATATGTGCATCCCCACTATTTTTGCCGAGGGCTCATCGTAAATCGTAAACCGTCCTGTAGCTATTGGTAATTGAATGAAAAATTTTAATAACGGGAGCACTAGTAATTTTATACTAACTAAAACATTGTGTCAAAGGCGAATTTAATTGGTATTAGGATAGAAAATGAAAAAAAATATCAACATGTATTACCTTTATTTGTAATCAAAAATAATTAGAAGAAGTCGAAAGAAGAAGAATAAAAAGAAGTCGATAGCAGTGTAGCACTGCCATTTGCACAGTCGTAGTCTTTTAATTATTATTTTTTTATTGTAGACGAAATATTCATAATTTATATTTTCAGATACTCAAGCGTACATATTATTATGCAATACCAACAAGTAATAAACCAATACATTATCTTCTTCGCTTCAGCATCAAATATTACATTCGTCAACAACCCCGCATCGCGGAAAGGTTTTAGGTATAGCCGGGCACCGTTAATCAAATAGTTAACTTCGTTAATCGTTAATCCGCTACAAAAAAAAGTTAGCTTCGTTAAACGTTAAAGCGTTACATTTCGAAAGAATTAACGGAAGTTAACGTTAATCCGTTAATATGTGTAAAATTGCATATTTATATCGTTGCGTTAGTGAATTTATAAAACCTATTTATTTAGGTTCTAATTCATTCATCAATTATCAACACGCAAATGATCACTGACAGTAATTTATAATAACAACAAACAAAAAAAAGTATGTGTCAGCTCCGACGCACGACTGGAGTTTACTCTAAAAAGTGAAACACGTCCCTCAGAAGGAACAAAAACTTTAGCGATCGATTTGAGTTCAAAAATTCGCGCCATGTGAAAAAAAGTGACAGCTGCGCAGAATAGGTTGCGCACGAAAACGTAACGAGGTCATTCGTTCAGTAGATTTTACACTTCATATTTTTTTCTGTTCTGAGTAAGCTCCAACAAACAAAACACTCGTCACTCGCATGCAAGAATCGACGTCTTTATAAATATTATGGAGCAAAAAAAAGACTAGCAAAATTTTACTACCGAGAACAGTATGAACTCATATAGAACTCATTCTGAAGAAAAATAATTTGTCGATAAATCATCGATCACTGACTGCACTATCCAGGCGACCGAAGCGGATGTGACGCGAACGAGGCGAAAGGCGTGGTAATTTGGCTCGCTTCGCAACCCATTGCGCGTCAGATGTGTCTTCTCGCGAAATATTTGCGTACTTCACCAGCAATGTATATTTTCTGTGATTCTTGGCTTAATTGTCGTTTCTACTTAGAATTTCATAATTCGAACTAGTTTTTTGGGAACAATACTAAAAAACTAAGGTTTTTATGCTTACCGATGAAAAGAAATTCCTCCTTGTTTCAAATTTGATGTCTGACTCTTTAATTTGCTCATAACAATCGCACAACAAGGCATTTTCAAAGGATTTTAGCGCTGCTCCGTACTGCGAGGCAATCAACAAGCGACTAAAAAGTATGAACGTGTTCGGTTGAAGTATGATTGTCCAATCATACTTGTGGCGCATCTGCTCCGCGCACATTGCCAATCCAACCTCATTTATCTTATCCGTGATTATGAGTCTGTGTAACTTTAATAAATAAATAATTCATTCATTCATTCAATACATACATTATGCTAGCTCCAGAGTAATAAAATAAAAGATATTCAAAAGAGAAATCTTAAAAAAAAAACAATGAAATTTCCTCAATGGAGTTTTGCCGGGGAGTTCAATGGGTGACGTTGTGGAATTTGTAATATTTCTTAAATTTGTGTTATCTCGGTTCATAATGTGTAATATTGGTAGAATATTGACCATTAAATATTCGTTAACGTGCACAAGTGGGGGCAAGTGGTACAACTTCTAAAAACATGCTATTTTGTATTAAAACTCCGCCGCCAAAACTCCCTAGGAACTTCCAGTAAAGCTTCTACCACTTTACTGAATCGACTGACATGACTCATGGACTGAACTGACTATATATTTGGACTTTGACTAAACTTTAGACTTCACGATATAGGAATACGGTGTTGAAATTTGAAACGAAAGTTCTATTTCCCGCCTTTTTAACTTGACACTGGCAAATAGTTATGTGCCATATATAAATAAAAATAAAAAAATACGTCAAGTGCCAAATGACAGTGACATCTGTCAAGTGTCAAGTAGTAGTGACATGATGGGTGCGTTCCACTAAGCGTTCACAACGATCACGCTCACGACCGCAGTTTTTCCAGTTCCACTTGCTCAGGGGTGGTCAACTCTATAGGGCAGATAAAAATACCTACGGGGGCAGAGTTGTGAGACTGATTGAAAAATACACCCATTTTTGTGGGTAACCGAATTGTAAATTTATTTGTGTATTTGTTAATGGCGAGAAAAATTGTGGGATTTTATTTTGGATAAATATAATTATTTACGATTTTGTTCTTATTTCTGCGTTTAAACTGCAAATGAAAATAAGATTTGTATAAAACAAATATTGTAGGTTTATTTCATCATTTCCTTCATCTGGTATCACCGTGATCGCATATTTATAAAAAAAAACGTACGTCATCGGTCAAAACAACAAAATGGCGTTTGATTTGTTTTGCGCATAACGAACGAGGTTGTTTGGTGTTTTCTGATGTATTTTGTGAATAAAACGTTGAGTTGAGCTTCCGTTCCTCCGTTCGAATAATACAAATTGCATCTATTTCAAAACTGTGTAGTGAGATATAGACTAAATTGTTAGGTATTATAATGTGACTAGTTAAGTAATGTACATTTATCTGTCTGTTCTATCTATTCTATCTATTTAACAATCTGTTTTCCTAACAAAACCCATTCTTAAAAATACCTAGATGATTAAGTTTTGTACAAACTAATAAAGGCAACGGGTATTAATTTGTTTGCAGCTATCACTGATTCATATATTATTATGTACATAATATGTCTTCAGTCTCCACCGAGGAGTGTACTCCTATGTGAATATTGAATAATAATATTTTTGAGGTATAGTTCACTTATCATTATTTATGTTGGAATTTAATGTAAGACTATTGTTTCTTCATGGGAAATGTTGTTAAATAATTTCAATAAATACATGTTATTTCTTTATTAATTTGTTTTCATTTCAAATGTGGATTTTCAGTTGTAAGGAAAACTAAAAAGGTAATTAGTGCCAAAACTGCAAGTACCTACTTACCTTTTAAGTTTTTTTAACAACTGAAATGAGTGCCTTTATGAATTATAAATCCTATGAAAGTTTTAAGATTTAAATTTACCGCACAAATTCAAAAACCCCGCGCTTTCTTTATCCGGATATAATTGCCTGGGGCTGATAATAGATGGCAGTAGTAAACTTTTGTTGTAGGGAGTTGATATTCTTCTCCGGTAGGAGTAATAGTGTTCTGTGCACTTGCTTGTGAGCGTTACTGTCGTAAACTCAAGTGGAATGGATTAAAGAGCGTTTTGAGCGTGGAGGTAAATAATACAAACGGCGAGTTAATAAAAATAATGTAAAAGATTTAAGAGGTTAGGTTATAATCTGTAAGCCTTGAAAAAAAACTTAATTAATTATTGTTTAAATCGATTTATATTGAAAAAAATTATAATTTAATTTTTTATATTAAATATAAAAAATTAAATTTTAATATTAGTTTAACGAGGAATTCTTCATCAATAATCCGTGACATCATCAGAAAATTGAAAATTTTCATCAGCACGATCAGCAGACGTTGATGTTCTATGTTGTTCATTTAAAGCTGTGTTCAAAAGTTGTGTTGCAAATGCTGTGTCTATAATAAAAATAAAATTTTCATCAGTGAAATTTTAAACGTATGTAATATTTTTTTCAATAAGAAAACTAATTTAAAGAAGGCTAAGTTAATTTTCATTTCTAAAGTTAGGTTTATATTATTGGCAATCGCGGAAAAATGTATACATGTATATTAATTATAAACTATAATTAATTTTTCTAAGCTTGTTTATATAATTATATTTACCTGTGGAGGCACGTTGAGCATCCGCTGCAGAAACATTCACTTCTACTAAAATATCTCTTTCCGCATGAAATAACCTAAGCTTAACGGTCGCCATTTTTGATGCTTTGAGTTTTGAAAACGCCGCTAATTTTCTCAACGATCACTTCTACCCACCTTTTGTTGGGTTGGTTGTACCCACCTTGGGTTGTCGTGAGCTTCGCGTGAGCGTAAGTCATGACGTCATAAGTGACGTTTTCGCCGTGAAAACAACAACCGCGGTCGTTATGTGGAACGACTAAAGGAGCATTTTGATCGTTGTAAGCGCTTAGTGGAACGCACCCGATGATTTCTAAGTTTTTGTTGGAGGCAAACATGTGTAACAAATTATTGAAAATAGCCTAGACCCACACAAGATAAAGTTTAAATACAAGAGTAAATTTGTATGCGGGTACTAGTTAATTACTACATATAAAATAACGAATGATACAACTACGATTTGGTATAATGCATACCGTCTGTAAATTATGAAGCTCGGCCAATGTCTCAATCTTATGCCTAGCGACATCAGGACTTTTTACATAGATACAGCCGGCTCGGGTCCAGCATGATGAAACACCATAACCGGTCTCGGAGTGATAAGTCGGTAAACTTTATAAGGATAGGCCTCGGCTTATGATTAACCTTGTCATTTTTAGGCTTCCCCATACGATGACAAGCACGGATTCTACCGGGTGTTATATCTGGAAGATTGCACTTTGTTGACAATGGTGCCACAACAATACCAGTGGTATTCTCGTCCTTCGCCTCACGGACACCGTGTACTAATTACATTTTGCGACGAGAGCGTGTCTCCACACGGTAAAGGCCTCTTGCCAGTGCGTCCACCTCAGCTCGTAGGATGTTAAGTGCACCACAAACAAAATATTTAGAGGCTTGGAATTCAGTGTTTAGTGCTGCTATAGTGTTTGGTGGCTTACGTGAGGAGGCCAGTTGGAGATCAGCTTGAAACTCAGCCATCTTAGAGTGAAACATCTTTATCATATCCTCCATGTTAGATTGCACTTGTGTGAAATCCATGACAAATGTTGTTTTCAATAAGTATGTTTTTGTGACACAATTAAACACTGCAGGCAAGTAGCACTATTTACGCATATAAATTGAATTAAAGTAAGTGCTGTAAATATTTTTAATTTTAATAAATATGAGAGCTAGTTAAAGTGATTGTTAACTTTTCAACTACCTACCCTCCAAAAGTTTTAATTTAGATTACAAGTTGATTTTATTTTTGCCCTTTTTTTTAATGCCCTTTTACTATTAATGTAAGTAGCTATCTTTTTATTACTTTATTTTAATTTTTATCAACAAACGAAATCTAATTAAGTTAGGTATACCTACTTTTTTGGGTTCCTATCTAGTTTAGCCATTAAGCTTAACTTATCATGGAATGATTGTAACATGTTTGTGTACTAAATATAAATAAATAAATTGTTGTCTAAGATAAAATGCGTAGATTATACTTTACTTTACTTTACTTTACGCGTTTACTTAAAGGGCTTGAGATACGTGAACTCTACGATAGGTGAAGCGAATACTAATGAGACTATTTTAGTCCCCTTCTTAAAGTAAACGCTTTAGATATACCTACTGGTGGCTCTTAGGCCCCTCCCATGCGTACCACAGTCCGCAACCACACCACACCCGACGCGACAAAATGTGGTCAAGCTCTGGCTTCTTGTCGTTGCGTTGAGGTACTGACAAAATGTCAAGGTTTGATAAGAATTGCAAATTAAAATGTTTTTGGAAATACATAATATGTACTTACTAAAATTATTAATTAATTTGTTATGCATAATTTTGTGTGTGAAAATGGACTGTAACGATATAAAGGTCAAAAGCAAAATAACAATTGTTGTAAACCCGCAAATCGCTTCTAATAAAAAAATCATAAAATTTATATAATTGACTTTTATCCTTCTAGACTTAAAATATTGGTTGCTTCGTGGATTATACCATGGTTTGTGAATAAATTGTAGGTAGACTCATATAGATGAGTGCCTGATAATACCCGAGGTTATACTCTAAGGTTATGTACCTATAGATGATAAGTATTACTACTGAGATAAGTAGGAAGGTACCTATATTATTATGGACAAACGCTTTTAGTTCTGTGCATTAATGTCAGGCGGCGCTAGCGTGCTCTGCCAAAGTTTGGGCTTAAGTTCTATTCCAGTATGTAACAATGTACTCTGAGCAGAGTACCTTGATATATACTGGAATATAGACGAAACTTGAGCCCAAAATTTGGCATAGTTCCTGAATTTAGTGCGCTGAACTAAAAACGGTTTTTATTTAAATATAGCTATAGGTTAGGTACAAACCATGGTATAATCTACGAGCAACCAATATTTTTAAGTCTTTAAGTTTATAAGTCAATGAAATGAAAGAATGTAATTTTTTAATGATTTATTTTTAAGAAGCGATTTGCGGGTTATAATTATTATTTTGATTTACCTTTATATCGTCACAGTCATTTTCACACACAAAATTATGCAAAACACATTAATAATTAATTAATAATTTTAGTACATTCGTATTTCCAAAAACATGTTATTATATATACTTAGATTTATCTATACCTACTAATATTATAAAGAAGAAATATTTGTATTTTTGTATGTTTGTGTTGTGTAGATAGTATCAGTGGCGTGCACAGGATTATGACACTGGGTATGCGGCGAAGTACTCGGTCACAAAAACTTTTTCGTTTGTAGATTTTTAGCATAGCTACAGCCAAGCGACGGATCTCTAAGTCGAAACCATGCCAACAGAGCAAGTCTTAGATGTACTACTATTCATGTACATCTTCCACGGCAACGCAGACAAAACAGCGATCGATCGTCGCGGCGGAAGAAATTCTAATAAGTAAAATAATAAGCATATTTTAAAATATTATAACTACTCACCAGTCAGTCAGCTTCAATTTTCACATATTCAAGGTTCCGGTTACTTGAGATTACTATATCCCGATGTAAATTACTAAATAATATGCAAAGAAAACAATATAATTTAATCGTGTGTCCACAACCACACAGCCAGTTATACGTTTCATAACTTTTAACATGAAAAAAAAAAAAAAACCTACCTTTAGACAGAATTTGAATCTTTTCACTGAATGACAATTGTGAGAACTTGTTATTTTTAATTTTTAATAAACACACATTTTCAACACAAACCTAACAATCAAATAACATTTTAAAATAATCAACAAATGCACTAGTTTTTACTATCACTACAATTATTATAGAAACTCAGTAATAAACTGTTAAATGTACACACTTTCAAATGTTAAAATGAAAAATATTTTAAAAAGACTATAAATAAACTGGAGCGATTAAATTGTAAATAATGCTTATTAGATGAAATATGCAATATGGTCCCCGCGAAACACAAAACGTTTCTTCTATTTAAACAAATAAAACCTTACTAAACAAAAATGCTTAATGTGCATACGTGATTTATTAGATTTCCGTCTATTATGTATACTCGGATTATAGGTAACGAATAATTTCCGACAAGCCAGTTCGGCGGTTTTCGGAAGCGATCGGGTAGCCGAAAGCCATCGCCAGTCGCGGGAGTTGCCGCTATGTAATCATGTCGATATTCATGGGTGTGTGCGTTTGCGAAGTATGAAAATTACACATACATGCGATGATATGTCCTGCAGAATGCAACGGCATGAGATGAGTTGCTATTTATAAAATATTAGGCTTAATTAGGTTTTTAAGTTATTATATTTTTTTAATTAATTTATTTACTATTAATTAAAGTCATCTAAAATGTACGAACGTTTTATTAAAATATCTGTGAATGACAAGTAAACCACTGCATTTCTGCCTACAAGGAGCGCACGCCCCTGGATAGTATGTATAGTTCATAGGTGTAGGTAGTAGATGTAAGTGGTAGAATTTATAGTAGAAAGTATGAGTACGTTGTAGGTTAGGTTAGTAAAGTAAAAATGTTTTAATGCTCAACAAAGTAGGCATGGGTCAACTAGTGTTTTATAGTGTATTTATTCATAACAGTAGGGAATTTGAGTAGAGGACGACCTTTACTAATCAGTTAATAGATGTTTCCTGCAACTTCATTTGCGCGAAGAAAGCTGTCTATCCCGCATTTTTTCCCGCATAGGTCAAATGTTAATACCAACAGACTACAAATTATCCTCGTTCCAAATTTCACTCTCATTCATTCAGTTGTTAAAGTACGAAGTACAGTCGTACATACATACAAACTTCGCATTAATAATATACCTAAATAAATTTAATATGTAATATCAGGAATAGTTTCGACTACAAATTTTCGTCCAGGATATGATTAATTATAAAAAGTTAATACATATTAAATACATAAATAGTTACATGATTATAAAAATACAAACTTTGTTAGTTAGAATAAGAATTCATATAAATGGTTAAAGGTAAGTTATGAGGCAACAGAAAAATTACGGACATGTAAATATGTTCTTCACCACCCACACACACACAACACATAGCTACATAAACTCACTACAATTTTATACTACTGCTATTATCCTAATTCTGCAAATCCACCACATTCACTCAAACATTCTTTATTAACTGTTAATGTAACTATAATAACGAAAAATGAAATTTTTAGTTTATTTTTTATTATGTACTATTTTTGTTACCCTAGCCACGTAAAATACATATCGACGCTTGAAAGGCAAAAATTACCAAGCGACATTTTGAGCGATATTGAGTTATATATATCACTGAAATCAGATTTTTTTTCTCCGTCGATTGGTCCTACTGGCGTATCGCTACGACGAGTTTGATTGTCGCTTGGTAATTTATAAAAACCTCTTATTTACACCGTTTTCGGTGTCCAAGCGACGATAATTTTATCTATTTACAAATTATTTTTACTTGGTCGACTTTGGATTTTAACATTTTTTACTTAGTAATCTTTGCCTTAATTGGAATTAATACACTTAAGCATAAAGTATTTTTTAGCTTTCACTAACTAGGGTAGGAGTATTGCTTAAGAAATTTTGCCCGAAACTTATTTAGTAATTTTCGTAATCTAAGCCGTTTTGACATACCTCATTTACATAGTCCTAGCCGTTTGGTATTTTTTTCTTAAATGCAATGTATTTAAAAATGTAATATAGTAGTATTTATGTTCCCGAATAAGAATATGTTTTGTCGTTTGGTAATTTTTTACCTGCCGTTTTTTAACTGTTTTTGTTACTTAGATAACAATCCTGATGTGAAATTTGTGTAAAAAGTAGTTTATCCCTGTTACGAGTATTTCACTTTGTCGGTTATACACGCTGCAATACATATTTTGAATGGTTGTTGGTAACAAATTTTCGATAAGACGTCGCGGGATTGTCGCATAGGCAACCCGTGCGCTCGTGCTCATCGCACAAAGTACGCGGAGTTTTCGATTAACACTCGGTAAGTTTTTTGGATTTTAAGATCTTATTGGTATATTTTTGATTGTTTATTTTAACAATGCATTTTAAATTGATTTAAATTTATTGTTTTAGTTACATTATGAATCGCAATACGAGAGGAAATTACATACTAAAGCAAGCTTTGTTAGAAGCAGGCTTGAATAGCAAAGATTTGATCTCGGTACCTACTTGTTTCGTTAATTATTTTTCTATTAATCCTAATTATTAGAGAACCAAACAATGTTAATGTACATTTGAATTTCAGGTTTCAAAATGTAAACAACGTACTCAACGGATATTTTTGGAAAAAGTTCGAAGCAGACTGATGTTTAATGAACCGGTACATTTTTAATTTCATAAATTTATTTGTTATGCATAGTGAGAGTGTGTGTTTATGTTAAGTTAAGTTATGCATTTTGTGATAAGTACAATTGTGTTACTGTTTACCATTCTTGTAATTATTTATCATAAATAATAAGATACGTCCTCCTTTAACTGAAGCGCTCATAGCTGCATTTGTGTTTATTGTAGTGATTTGTAGAAGATTGTCTCCTTAGTAAAAGTTGTTCTTACTGAAGTTTAAAATCATCTTTTTAGTACCAAAACTAGTTTTTGCGTAGCTCTTAAGTATCAAAAACAATTTTCTCGTAATATTATATTATTTCCAGGTTGAGAAATTTTCAGATGAAGCTTCTGAGATTCTTACTACTGAAAATGATAATATATATATATATATATATATATATATATATATATATATATATATATATATATATATATATATATATATATATATATATATACCTGTCCCAGTAAATGACAATCAACAGCATCACGTCAATAATAGTGAAGCAGTTATGGAAAAAGTGGCCAGTGGCCCATCTGGCCCCACTGCGGAATATTTGCCTGCAAATCTTTATAATGAACAGGGTACAGTCCCAGTAGATGATTATTTCGAATCGAATTGGCCTACTCGAAGATGAATCGGATACAAGAGCTACACATATTGCAATTGAGATGACTATAGCGGAAACGTCTACTGCAAGCACCACGTACGAACAAACAGTTAATAATTAAAGGTGGATTACTGGCACCAGAAATGTATACTGCAAGTAACACTCAAAGAAATGCATAATAACTAATCCTACAATTATGGAATGCCCTCAGTATAATGGATCAAAAACTGTCAAGTCTCAAAAAGGTCGTAAACTCAAAGTCAGAACTGATAAAGTGTACATTGATTATATGCCAGATGAAGATTTTTTAATTTTTATTGATTCTGAAGATGCTGCAAATTCAGATGAATGGGTAGGTTTTACTTCTTCTTCTAATGATGATCAGGTCAGATCAGGATGAAAGGTCAGAAAGTCAAAAAAGAAAAAACCTGAGAAGAAAAATACGAATTTAGATGACGCAGACGAAGAAATAGTTGGAGAAAAGGATCTGAAAAACAAAATGAAAAAAGTAAGAAAAGAACGGTTACAGAAAAAAAGGTCTGGAAAAGAATATATACGAAGTAATGGTAAAATAATGCAATCTAAATCTATTCAACCTCAGCCATGCGTTGGATTACATTAAAAAAGCAATAATTCAAAAGTTTTCATCAAGTACTCCTGATCTTGATACAAATTTGCTGATTCAAGCATAGTTGAAATCCATTATAAGACCCGGGTACCTCTCATGGTATCATTCACGTCTGCATAATAATATCAAAGGCAAAATACAATGACCTTACACTACTACATACTATGACAAAGTTATTCCTGCTCCATTCCAAAGAGAATTTAACGAGATTCCATTTTCTGCATTCACAAAAGATGTTTTGCCAGAATCAGATATCGAAGATAAAGAGCACGATGAAGCTTAACACGTATTTTCAAATATGATTTGATTTTTTTACATTTGTTTTATTTATAGAGAGACATTTTATTATGTTTTTTATGTAACTTCTTAAGATGCTGCGGTATTTTTATTATGTTTAGAAGACATTTTTTACCTCTGATATTATTAAATCTGTTCGTTAGTTTGGGCATGAAATCGTAACAGACAGGTAGACAGACGTAGTTACTTTCGCTTTAATAATATAAAAATATATATGTAGGGATGATTTTTATTTAATTTCCAGAGCTTTGGAATAATTTATTTTGTATGGAGACATTTGGTATGTTTTTATAAAAGTTACTAAGAGGTTAAAGATTTACTATATTTGATTAGGTATGAGAACATTTTTTGTAACTTATGTCAATGGATAAATCACAAGTTAATTTAATAAGAGTACTCTAAACATACCTCGCTCGTAGATAAGTAATTGGTTTTGAAAAGCTTAATTATGATAAATAGTAAAAAGTATTTACGTGCCATTAAAATGTTAAATTGTTGCTGTTATTATTCTAAATGTATACGTATCTAATAAGTAGATTTTATCACAAACCTGTGGCTATAAAGACAGTTCCTTTTGAAGAGTTTCTAGTATGTATGTTCCAAAGCAACAATAGGTAAGTAATAGCAGTGAAAAGGCTGATTTGAAACTTAAGGACTTTTAATGATAAGTTGATTATAATATTAATAAGTAAATGTACGGTTAGTAAAATTTATAAAAATATTGCCTGAATTTATACTTACCAATAATTAATTTAAGTTTTGTAAGTATTCAATAACAAATACTTGTGTAGACGTTCATAACAGATATCTTTAGACGTTCATAACAAAGGGTTGGTCACTAAGCCAGAACCTCCACTCACCTGCATTAGAGTAATGTTGTGAAGTATACTCTAATTTATCCACCATTCTTGATAGATGATTGTAGATTAATACAAAAGGGGTTTTAATGATTATGATGATGATTATCCGTTGAAATATACATTTGTTTTTTTTTTATTTTGCGACTAAAATCTAATTATTTCGATACTTGTTCAATAACACCCCACACTAACCTTTTTTAATTTGTACAGTAGTTAAAATTGCTTGAAAGAAAGGTTTTTCTACTTTCTATTTAGATCATTCTACCATTATGTGAAAAATGTGTTACTTCTAGATGCGCAATTCTGGTTCCAACATAATTATAATTTAATGATGTTTAGCTCTTTTTACTTGTTTCATGACAACATTTTGTTGACGATTAGTAATTTTTACCTGTTTCTATTTTTATAGAAATTATTACTAAGCGACACTATTTCAGAGAATATAAATAAATTGCATATTCCCTAAATGACAGTTTATTAAGCCTTTGAAATATATTTGAAATTCGTTAGAATGAAGTAGTTTCGACTAATAGGTAATTTTCTATAATTTTTTTTCGCAAAAATAAAACTTTAACACGCTCTAGTGTAAAGTTGTATACATGTCGCTTGGTAATTTTTGCCTTTCAAGCGTCGATATAAGTATTGGCAACAATATAATATAATAATAGTATAATGGACAGAAATTTCTGTGAACCTATTCATGATATACTTTTAATCCATTAAACAAATTGGTTAAGGTCGTCTCCTATTCAGATCGTAGACCATTTGAGGACAATTAACTATAATATATTTTAATCAATTTGCCTTGCAAATTTTTTACCTTTGTATACAAAACAAAAAATATAAATCAAAAAATTTGTGTAAAAATGCACTGCAAAGATAGTAATGACAATATTATACAGGTGAAAGCAAAAATCACTTAAAACGTGCAAAATGCTTCTTAAAAATATATTAAGTTTTATTTTTTATCCAGCAATGTGGGTGTTTGCTATAGTGTTTTTTGCCTTATTTGCCTTTTATCTGTATTGGATCATTACTATCGTCACAGTCTATTTTCCCACATAAAATTTTATTAACATTTTTTGTATATAGGTATGTGTATGAAAAATCAGCAAGACAAATTAATTAAATATTCTATTAATTTGTCCTTATGAATAGTACAGTTAATAAAACCAAAATCTATATTTTTAACACTAATGTTTTTATAAATTCTTTTATATTTTGTATTATATGTTTTTTGACAATACAATAAATTATGTCTTGCATTGCTGAAACACATGAAATCAGATTATGTGTAGGATTACAAAGCCACCCTTTTTTTTATAATCCCGGAATTGTATTATTTCTTTTTCTCTGTTACTTATTATGTGAGTCGAACAATTCTTATAATTTTTAAAAATGTTTTTTTTTGCACATCAGGCAAAGTATCCGTTAACATAATCCAGAGGGCCTTTAACACGAGGGTCACTTTTATCATTTAAACTACTTATTGTTATTTCCGGGATAAAATCAAAATCACAAGTTCATCACAAGGCATTGCTTTCATCTGTGACGATAAGACTTTAATGAATTACAAAAATCCTTTACACAATTCGCTCTAATGGAATGGACACTGGACATATAATTGATTAATAGTGTTGTAAAATATGCATCTTGGAATTGTTGTTGTGTGGGGCTAATATTGCGACAGCCATAGCTTTATGGCCCTTCATGGCTTCAAAAAAAAATTCCAATGGATCTTGGTTTAGGTGCCGCATCCAAATAGAATTAACCCCATATTTTTTATTAACTAAGTAATTGTTGAATTCCGTTCAATGTCCATACCCAATTATTAATTGTAGGAATATTTTCGTGTTTTACAGATATTTTGTTCACAAATGTCATTGTTTTTAAATTTTTTTGAGATTTCTCACACATTGCGATGACACGAATTTGTTTTTGTCGGACCCAATAATGGTTTGCTGTATTTTTTTTATTAAACCTTCCATTCAATGAGTTGAATAAGTTGTCGAAAAACAACAATATGTCTGCAGTTTTAATATACTCTTTGGGCAGGATATCTTTTTCTGAATATAAATTATACATATTATGTGTTATTTAACATTACTACAGTGTTATTTTATATAATTGTAAAGTAGCGACACATCTGATGCAAATGTTTAGGAGTTTGATCTTAATTTTTATTATTAGCCATTAGTGTATGTCTGCTGGGCAAATGTCTTTAATTACCAGTAAGTAATACTATATTATGTTTTTTAGAGTTTTTCTGCCATAAATCTTGACTTAACCAGTATATTACGTGCCCGAAATATTAATTAATTAATAAATTATTTTTTTTATTTTATTTTATTTAATAATTTATGTACACAGAATAATAAATTATGAAATCTTAAAACTAGGATACAATTTAGTACAAAGGTACTACTTATTCCAAAATTGGAATTTCTTCCAGTAGACCCAGTTCTTCCAGTAGATTTAAAGGATTTTTTAAATGTTAAAAATGTTTAAAAAGAATTAATTACCTGACAGATACCCCATATTTGATGCAACTGTTCTACTAAACAGCTGACTGACATATTTTACCTTCATCTTAGTTATTTTGTTTGGAACAACATGGCTGACAGTTAATTTTGGAATGAGCCTAATGGCTTCATAGCATGGGTTTTCCTTATGAAGCAATTCAATCTGACTCCATTTGTCAGTGCGAGTTTGTCCTTCCATGGTATATTTTAATTTTCTAATACATTTGAATAGGTGTGGAGGATCGTATATTGGAATTATTTCCTCATGATTAACAATAATTAAATTTTCTTTAGGGTCCTTTCCATCTTAAAGCAACATAGACTTTGTTTCATTAGTCAATATTTTGATTGCTTGCCTGTTATTGGTGCCTTGGTCACATACTGTTCCAACAACAATAAATCCTGCTTCTTGAAGGTTTCTTCTAACAGATTTAAGAAGAAGAATTTGTTTTGCCAGTTGAAATCCTTTAGTAGGTCCAGCAGAAAATGTGTATGACACTGCTTTTTTATAATTTTTAATGAGACCTCGTATCATGAACACTTGTACATGGTCTGAAAATTCCTTCTTGGTGAAGAATCCATCTGTTTCAAACCCTATAACCTTATCTATTATTTCAATAAAATTAATATGAGCTTTATAATACATAAACAAAACATAATAAAAACATATTTTTTCTTCTATTTTCATTAAAGTGGTGGCATTTTTTAATTCTTTAAAAATTTTCTTTTTAATGCCGGGTCTGACTGATGTCAGACCAAGACCAGGCAAAAGCTATTAATTGAATATCCGTGAAGACGGTAATATCAAAATGTTCCTCAGGAACCAATAACATTTCAGACTCTGCTTAAATATTGATAAAGCAACAATATTTTCTTCAATATTAAATCTATATCCTTTTTATTTCTTCTTGCATTCTCTTAGTTGTAAAAGTGTAAGTATTTTAGCACTGCTAGATATCTTTTCAATAGTGTCTAAAATTTCCGGGCTTGAAATAATTTTCTTTGCAGCTCTGAGAGTTGCAGCCAGCTTGACAATTTTGCTGCGACATTCGAAGAGTTTATTTTTAGCTTTCACCATTTCACAATACAATTTATTTTCAATCATTTGCAAAGCTGTTCTGATCTTACAATGCTTTGTAATAAAAAAATAAAATTTTCTTACTATCACTAATAGTTTATAAACGGGTAAACTATCTGTTTACTCTACAATTAATATATTATAATAACTTTATTTATAACAAAATTATTAACAAATTATAAATTAAAAAAGGAAGGACCTTTTTTACAATCTTCTAATAACTGTTGGTTAGCTTATTCAGAAGTTTTATCTGTGTCTCAACACATAAAGTAAGAGAGTGAAGCCTGTGGATAACCTAAGACACTCATAGTAGTAGATTGTGAAACAGCCATATAAGGTCCAGAAAAATCAATTACGGATATTTTGGGCACGTGATTTACTGCTTATGTGAAGACGTTTACACTGAAAAATAATTATATTACTCGAAAAAAATATTGTTTCTTTATATGGGCGAGTTTGCGTTTAGCAGAGTCACCCATCCATGAGATGATTTCGTCCTTTGAATATGTCAAATATTATTAAACAAGCACAATTCTTTAAACAAGCAGTGAATCATGTGCGCGAAGTATCCGTAATTGATTATCGGGGACGTTATATATTGTTCAGTATCCAAATTTTCCAAATGCTTATCTTACTTGATTTTTAGTTTGTTTGGCTGTCAAGATGCTCGTTACATTATGACTCAACTGAAGTAACTTTCTTGTTGAGTTAGAATCAGTCAACACAGGGTCATAATCTAAAAAACAAATAAAATAACTAATTTAAATATATATAATTAAAAACCATAAGTAAATAAATTGAAATTATTTAATAAAGGTAATTATTATAATTATTAAATATGTAAAATGATTTACATATTTTTTTATAATATTTGTTAAGGACGCTATCACAATAACAATAACACGCAAAACAATAACATTACGTGTAACGCACACATCGATACCGCTGTCTGCTTGATTTTATATCGACGTAACTAATCTTAGTAGTTGATAGTATTAGTTTTTAATTTTAATTATTAATTTTACTGAATGGTATTGATTAAGTAAAATTAGTCGTAAGTTTACAATCGAACTTGGTAACTGTTACTAAGTACCATCTGCGTGTTCATACACGGCATTTCTCTCCTTCTCTGTTTATGAGGATATTATCTAAAGGCGTCAGGGTATCCACTACTCGTTCGCCCCATTATACAATAAAAATAGAATATATCATTATACGCTTTATTTTTATAATTCAAAATATTGTACATGGAATTTGTCACCACGTGCTAAGACAATAGATAAAAGCATACATTCGGTTATCTATTTGCAAAGTAATTGTAAAGTATAAAATATATTTTTAAATCAAATGCAGTGCAAAGACAATCGATTGCGAAGATCTTGAGTTGCGAAGTTATGGATTGCGTGGGAATTTGTCGCCACGTAAAAATACAATATATAAAAGCTTACATTCGGTCATCTATTTACAACTAATATTTAAAAAGATAGAACAATAGTAATTGTAACATATTTTATTTTTAATTTTACTATTTATTTGGCAAACAAACAATGATAACAACAATAACAAAAGGATACAAAAAACGTACACAATAATAGAGTTTTCCACATACAAAATAAACTCAAAAATTTGACAAAAAAAGATAAGCTTTTACAGTTTTCTTCTACGTGTATCGCGACGGTACTATGGTAAAAATACTAAATAATATATCTTATAAAGGCAGGTTACAAATCACAAAATGTACACCGTAGTACTGTAAAACTGCGATGAAATAAAATAAAAAAATTATATGCATCTACCAATCATTTGTTTCCGTCAGTATGTTTGTGCGTATATGTGAGCTATGATCTCTAAGAAAGACCTCGCGTATTGAGGGTCAACTAATTCTGGTAGTAAACAGTTATTATAGAATTTTATTAGAGGTATTTCCATGTTTTCCTTCCAGAACTGATTGTCTCTTACTACGTATTCATATTTAATTTTGCCGTCGCCTGTCCACACTGAAAATATACACGTCTTTTTACCAGTTAGTACCTGGGCGACCGAGCTTTGCTCGGTTATAACTATTTATTGTAATATGGTGGTGTTTAGGTGATAATCTACATAAACTTAAAAAGTAAAATGTGAACTGACAATTATTATTATTTACAATCGATTTCTGTGTAGATCAGGTGTTTGATATTTTCGATATTCGTAAAATCAACCTTACAGCACTTATCATAGAGTAACGCCATCTATTGTCAATTTCTCTTATTACATAGCTCGTGAGCTATGGTTCAATTTAGGTCAATACGCATTACGCGAAGCGTAGTAGTTTGTTTTTATGGCATTATCCGAGAGATGGCGTCACAAAAATTACCCGAGAAACTGTGTTTAAAATTTAATTAAAAAAAACCGGTAAGACGAAATTAGCGACCATATTCTGCGTGGACAGAAAAACACATGAAAACTCGAAAACACGTGTTTTCCCAAACATAAGACTAATCTAGATCGATTGTTTACCCCCGAAAACCCCCATATTATACCAAATTTTAAGCGAAATCGTAAGAGCCGTTTCCGAAATCACAGAAACATATATATAAATAAATATACAAGAATTGCTCGTTTAAAGGTATAAGATTCGTAACTGGCCCTGGACTTGGTAGTACCATTTGCTTTTTTTATTGACTATGAAAGCGTCCGATTTATAAACCTAAAAGTAAATTTTCTTTTGCTTTCGTCGGGATCTATATTAAAAGCAGATGATGGATACTTCACTTCTACAATGTCATGATCGTATTTGCCGTCCGGAGTAGCATCCAGAAATTCACATTCTTGGATGTTCAAAGCACTTTTTAATTCTTGAAGCGCTGTATGCTTATTGTTCCTGTCATGTTTTATAGAAAGGAAGTCGTTGAGATCGTTGCCCTACAGGATTTGTTTAACAAGAGGAGCGCAGTTGGTATTTGCTTGCAAACTCTGGCAAACCAGGACGCTGTCAAAAGTTTTCTTCTAATCTCTAACCAGAGCGAGCTTGCACTCTGTAACACTGTGCTTCTTTCACATAGTCTTTCACATAGACACATAGTTGACGATAATAAAAAGTCTTCTTTGTCTTCATTGTACTCATGTACATCCATGTCAGGCTTCTGGCAAGTTTCGCCATAGTGAGAGTCTTTCACCGTAGCACTTTTAATGGACTTTTTCTTTTTAACATTTCTTCTTTTATAATTTTTTTCCCTACGTCCATTTTCTAACTGAATTATTCTGGCGTTTGCATCAGTCCCAAAAATAAATCTGTGCATATATGTTTGTAATGTGCCGCTGGTATTGAATGTTATTACTGCAGCTGCACATTGTCAGCTGTATGACCTGTTTAATGCATAAGTAATTTTTTTCCGCCTATATATTTTGTAATTCTGGCATTAAAGCTTTCGACTAAGTTATTTGTTATATTATATGCAAAACTGTACGCATGTAGGGATAATCTATGCGCGAAATCTGTAATTTTTTGAAACAATCCAAAAGCTATCATTTCGGGCACAAAGTTTTCGGAGTTTTTTTTTTGCAAAAACATGGTTTACAATTACTGTGATCACCGAATATATGGTAGGGCCCATTTTGGA
Source organism: Phengaris arion (assembly GCA_963565745.1). Classification (NCBI taxonomy): domain Eukaryota; kingdom Metazoa; phylum Arthropoda; class Insecta; order Lepidoptera; family Lycaenidae; genus Phengaris; species Phengaris arion. The sequence goes on from OY751431.1 coordinate 25,417,965, forward strand.
TATCCTTTTTTATATTGATCACTTTTTGTAAATTTTGTGTGAATGGTATATCTTGACCAGGCCAGTATTTCATGGACGAATCAACTCCCCAACGTAATCTTAAATACTTTTCTTTCAATAGTTTTCTGCCTTTAATGTGGTAAAAAGTGTTGGTGGAGAGTGCTAGAAGTACTTTGCAATAATTCCGCAAAAGATGGTTTTTACATTCTATTTTAGCTACTGTTAAATTTTCAATGCAAGCATAGGTACTGTCGTCTCCATTAAGTGGGAATAAATAAGTCCATGGTCAGGTAAGGAACTTTTAAAACCTTCCGTTATAATTGCAGCTTCTATTGCAATTGACGGACCACTGAAATTGCTACAGCATGCGTGTTCTGGTGGCCCTATTCCTTTATTTTCTGAACGAGAACATGTCACGTAATATTTATTTTTCACCCCACTGTAGAGCACTTTTTTGCTGTGCTGTCCAACAATTGCAGCAGCGCCAGAAGAAGCATTATAATTTGTGCCGTATGAACGTTTACTCCAACATGTATCCGCAATTACAGCTATCATTGGCACTCCTTGAGATGTCACATTCCCGATACGTTTAGCATGCTCGACTTCTTGTCCTGCCTCAATCATGCAATGGTCTGCCGTTTGTTCCCACCATTGGCAAACTTGATCGTGTGTAATTTGATACAACCGCAGAGATATCAATGGGATGTCAGCATGGGCAAGAACAGCATTAATCTGGGCATAACCAGCACCAGTGGACATAATTCCAGATATAACTTCCTGATTGATGTCCGTTTTACTATCGTCTTTGTGCACTGTTTCAAGCGTAAACTTCTCACCACACATTTTGCAAAGAAGTTCAAATGTCGAATTAAGGCCAGCTTTTTTTTCTTTAATTATGCTGAGATACTCCATGCCGCAATTAAAAAAAGAAGTGTGGCTTCTAATATTGATTAGCTGCTCAAAAAGGTAACCAATGTCCACTATTCTTCTGCTTTTTGGCTTATATTCTTTGCTTGCGCAATCCTGCTCCTGGAAATAAAAAGTCAACGTTAGTAGGTAGTTTTTTGTGTACCTAAGTTCTAAGATTGTTAATTTTTTTAATAAATGTCTTAAAATAAATTGTCTTAGTTTATCTACTTACTTTCACTAATAATTGCAGTCGTGATAATATGTAGGTATGTATAAAAATAGTAAGTATAATTTGGCTTACTCCCCTTAGCGTAGTCTTGCAATGCTTCATTTATCGCAGCACATACTTCAGATAATAGCATTACATATTGTAGATTTTTTTAAAATATTTTTACTAAAATACATGAGGCTTTCAGAGGAATCTCTTGTTGCCTTGTTCTTAAAGTCACTGCTAGCCTGTCATATGCAGTAATCGAGTATCAAAAATTCGTACCTGTTTTCTGAATTTTGTCGCTGATCAGAGATAGTAAATGGTCAAAATCCTCTGGTGCCATTCCACAAAATTTTTGGAATTGACCACTTTCTTGTTGTTTTTGCAAATCCGGCATTGTTTCACCTACATTATCCAGTCTTCTTCGTTGCATTAAATTTGTAACCCACCAACGTCTCTTCCTTCTTTTATTTTTGAGTATTTGCGTCAAAATAATAAATGCAGCACTTGCAATTAGGATATCGCTGTCAGAGTCAGACATAGCGAAGCACTACCAGCCACAGAATTAACACGAATGAGCAAAGAACATTCTAAACATTGTGCAAGAATTCTAGTTCTTGGTTCTTAGCTCGTTGATGTTTTGGTGTAAGCGGTGAAAACGAGCTTTCGTTCAAGATAAAAGATCCAGAGAATGCTCTTGTTCTAGCTCTTGTTCGTTTGATGTGAATCGAACTTAAGATTCAACCCCTGGTGATGAATTTGAGTTTAAAAATTTGGCGAATGATATAAAAATATTTGTAGCAAATGTAAATAATTGAATGATTTTTTTATGTTAAAACTGAGGTTTAAATAAATACATATATAAGTTTAATATACTAAAAACAAATTACTAACATCCATTTCATATGTTTCAGCTAAAGTTCTAAGACGTTAAACTTATCAAAAAATATCTTATCAAATTAAAAATGCATTCTACATTTAGAGGTGGTTTACAAAATTGCAATGTCTGGAGCATGGTACGGAGGTAATATTAAATGTCAAACAAATAATTAAAAAGAAATCATTTAACTGCATTCTTCGTTAATTTTTGTCACTTTATTTTTTGTGTCTGCCTTAATTTTTCTCTTCTTGTCTTCATTATGCCATTTACTTTTAATTACTTAATTATGCATTTTTTATTAACAGATTAAATGATCTTCGGTCTAGAGCTGAAAATCATACTGTGTCGATTCCTGAATTTTATAGGGGAAAATCTATTTTTATAACTGGAGGTACCGGATCAATTGAAATGGTTTGTTTTCTAATAAAATTATAATATTATCATTGAAATTAAAATATAAGCTTTTAATAAATGAAAACCGAAATGTCTTTCACAAATGTTTATTGAAAGGAACACTATTTCACAATATAGTTTTTAACAATGGTTTCACTTATTACAAAGAATATTACTAACTTAAAGGCCGAAAATTATAGGTATCATAAACAAAGTCGAAAATGCGGGAAAATAGTACACAGTATTCACGAATATCGACTAGTCAGATCGGTTTTTTTTTTTTTTTTTTTTTTTTTCGAAAGGGTCTATGCTAAGGGTCGGGTTAAGACCGCTGTAGCTAAGTCGGACTATAACTAGCCTGGTGGCTAGTTTATTTGGTTAGAGTCGATGGGAGGGTTTGACCCTCCCTAACATCACCCGGGTGATGTTCAGACCGGATATTGGGGACAGCTACGGATGTGAGCTATTATTATGACAGGGGAGACGCGGGTCTCTCCTGCTAAGGGGTCCGACCCCTTCCTCACTCGCTGATCAACCTCACTCAGGTTGCTCGCGCGCGGTAGCAGTAACTAGCGGCGTGCGATTTATCGCGATAGAGGAGCTCACGTTTTGAGTTGTATCGGTACTGAGAGGGCCGTCCCTCTCCCCTTCCACGTACGGTCGGGATGACTCGCGCGCGTAAGTCCTAATATCGATGAGGTTCGCGGTATTGATAGAGCTCTCTATGACAATATCGCGATCGCGGGCACTATTTAGGAGTGAACCTAGTCTACTGGGATGCGAACTCGAACTCGGGTTCGGGTCCGGTCCCGTGTTAGGGTCGGTCTGTACGGTCAGATCGGTAGCGGGCGGGGGTTATAAGGGGGCGAGTCGGACGCGAAACCACAGGGTTCGTATGCCGACGGAGCGTTCGTATAGTGGTGCGAGCGAGAGGACACGGACTCCGTTGCACTCGTTTTATGTTTTAAATCTGAAAACATAATATTCACTTTTCAAATACTAATTACTATGTTATCTTTTTTTTATTCTTTTTCTTTCCAGTCTTATGTTTTTAATTTTACTTAATTTGATAATAATTATTATTTGTTACAGCTGCTTATAGAGAAATTATTTTATAGCTGTCCTGATATCGAAAAAATGTATATGCTAATACGAGCTGATTCTGAAGAACACGCTAAGAAACGCATCAAAAGTATGATAACAGTAAGCCCAATTTTTATTGATACCAACACTATAGAGTTTCTCTACTTTAGTTACTTGCCCTAGGACACGGGCAAAAGTTCAATATGGAATTTCCTTCTCGGTCAACAGATAAAAATTATTACTGTATTTAACATCTTGCTTTTTAATATAGTGTAGCCCCTAACAGGTAATTATTGTAATATTATATTATAGTATAAATTAATATCAACAGATGGCGCTACATATATTTTTGCTTTTTTCATGCTTTTTTATGAAATGGACCAGGAAACGAGCAGATGGATGGTAAGCGATTACCGCTACCCATGGTCACTTGTAACACCAGAAGACTTACACTCGTAACTCGTCTGGTGTTGCGCACTTGCGTTCCTGGTCCTCAAAATTCCCAACCTGTGTGTTCACCTCACTCACTACGGAAACACAATGCAAGCGTTATTTTATACCGGGTTTCTGTGAAGCCGTAGTATTTATCCGGTTGTGCCGGCGAAGCATGGCTCTCCCATCGATATTATTATGATCGTATAGGTACTTTTGGATTCTAATAAGTATGATTAATTAATTTCAGGATTCATCATTTGATAGACTTCAAAAAGAGAATATAGGAACCAAACTAGTGCCAGTTTTAGGAGCATTAGGTTCACCTAATCTCGGCATTCAGACAAGAGACCTAGAGAAAATAACAAATGAAGCTTCTATAATAATCCATTTAGCAGCTACAATAAATTTCAATGAAAAATTACAAAAGTCAATGGCTTATAATGTAAATGGAACTAGAGATGTTCTCAGAATAGCAAAGAAGTTGAAGAATATAGAGGTTTGTTTGTTGACAATATAAATCCCGAGAGGGAATTTTAAAATAGTATCAAAATTGTAAGCTTCCAAACTTTTATCTAAATAATTTTATCAATGTGCATTTTTATTTTTTTGTCACAACTAAATGTTTTTTCTTTATCAGGCTCTTGTTCACGTATCTACGGTATATTGTGTTGCCGATACTGAAAGAAAGGTTATACAAGAAACTCTCTACAAAATTCCAAACATTAAATCGGTTATAGCTAACATAAACAAAACTCTAGAAGAATGTAGGGGATCGGAATGTAGATTTAGATATATTGGGTGAGTTATTTTGTATGTTGGGTGCACCATGTTAAATTATGAGTCTTATCTATTTACATTCAGCAGAATAATAATACAGGCTGATAATGAAACTAAGTAAATAATATATTGTTATAGGTATAAAACATGTTGAATATTGATATCGAGAGTTCGTTATATCATTATTCATTCATACAAGTTTATCTATGCTTTCAATAAATACTTAGTCTTTTTATTTATATGAATAAATCGAGATAAAAATACAAGCAATGTTCTAATTTACATTTCAGGAGACGCCAAAAACACGTATGTGTTTACTAAACGTCTGAGAGTCTTGTGGCTGAAGAGAGTAAGAATTTACCCGTGGCTATTGTGAGACCCTCAATGGGTTAGTATAACGATGTTTTTTACTATAATATTTAACTTTTTTATATTTAATATAATTTTTTACTATAATAATAAAAAAAAGAGTAATTTTTTCCCCGACTGTATAATACACGTTTATCAGAGACAACTTTAGGAAAAAAAATAGAATTAATCAAAAGTGCTGCATGAATTAAAACGATGCAGGTATTTTTTGTCCATGATAACATGAATTAAAACGAAATAACATGATAATATGGTTTTTGACGATGATTCTTGAAATATTGCCTGAATTTAAGTCCGCCGTTTTATGTTGTTGCGCAAGTGCGTTAAAAGCTTTTGCTTGCATAAACAGCGGGCTTAGCAAGGCGATCCGAAGAAATAATTTTAAAGAAGAAATATTCTATCCAAAGAAGTTCTTAATCCATGGTAACAAGGTCGTCAATAGAAGTCAACATTTCTAAATAGCCATATTTTTTAAATGGCTGCCGGGAAATCTTTTGTCAAAAATGATCAAATTTTTAAGTAAATGACTGAACGTAAATTTGTCTATTTGTCTTGGACCGCCATGATGTGGAGTAGTTGACATTGTTGTAAGACTATTTGACAATGAAATAAGAAAACGTTTCTACTTTAGCTGTCAAAAGAGGCCATTTTGTGAGCTCATACTCGAGAAAATATTGTTTCTCATAACGACGATGCATCGACCTTGCTGCCTTACAATAAGAACTATTTTGCTCCGAATGACATTATTGTTTCTTCAATCTGTCATTTTGTCAATTCTTTGGTGTTTCTAGGGTGCACATTCTAAGCCTGCAGGGCCTTTAGACAAGATGCATTCGATAATTTCGACGGCGAAGATCGAAAACATAATATATGGAATTTGACATAACGCATCGCATGCGATATGTCACTTAGCGATGACTTATGTCAAATCCCATACATTTTTGATTTCGATTTTTTTTTTCGAAAACGACTTCAAACCTCGAAAACGATTTGATTTTAACTTCGCCGTCGAAATTATCAAATGCATCGTGACTAAAGGCCCAGATCTAATTTTTTATTACTATTCTCATTATTATAATTTTTTTTAGGATTTTTCCGTTCCGTATATCCGTTAGGTATAGATAAAAGAAATCACAGATTTCGTGCCTCATACGACTATCGGGCACATTGGAAATGAATCTACAGAATTCGAAAAAATATTATAGCTAAGCGACGAGAAAGCTGGGATAAAGTAAAGATTACAAACGTAAAAAAGGGGTCTAAAAAGGGCGAAACAAGAAAAAAATTCGGATAAAAATCCAGAAATGCATAGGTACAAAAATGGTCAAGCTAGAGCCGTGGTCGCACCTACTAATGGCATCGAAGCATCTGCAGTTCACACCGAGATGGGTTCCGTCTAGGTGTGAGCTGACCCTGAGGCCTAGAGAAGTTTCTAGATAATGCGTATATTCGTCATACACATGCATACCCCAAGATAGATACAGACAGCTGCGATTTGACAGAACCTTATAACGTACTTTATAAGTCAAGACCATTTTTGTACCCTGTGCATTTCTGGATATCTATCCGAATTATTTTCTTGTTTCGGCTTTTTAGACCCCTTTTTTACGTTTGTACCCGACTACGTAAGTCGGGTTATAGTTTTTAAATTTTATTTTCGTTTTTTTCGTTTCCCGATCGAACATATTTTTGGAATAATATTAATAAGTAATCAAATCACTTGAAATTAAAAATATATTTTTCACGAATGCGGAACGTGTAATTTTTTTTTCTAGATATAATAATATGATAACGAATTGAGATCATTAAACAGTCGAATAAATCCCACACAATATCAAAACACAACGATACTGCGATTCAGAAATATTATGTAAGATCCGTATAGTGATATCTATCGAACGAATAAATACCTATAAAAGTGAAAATAATTTATTTCATCTGCATTTTGTAATTAAAAACGGATGAACCGATAAACCGATTTTAATCTAGTTTTCTTTTGTCTTTTTCTGTCTGTAGCTATATTTTTTTTGTATATAAACATAATTATATATAAAATACATTCAGTTGAGGGATGGACGCGCGGATCATCATCATCAGCTCGTTCACTGCTTGACAATTCAGGGGTTATTTAAATTCTTTATTTTGTTATGTATTGTCTATAATAAATTATATTTATAAAATAAAAATACATTTTATAAAGGTACAATAATATATATAATATATTATAAATTAAACATTTATAGTCTTACATTCCTAAATGTTCAAATATTGTACGACCACATTCTAAGCGTGTGTTGTCACTTAAAACTATTATATAATACAACATATATTTACATATTTGTAATATGCTTGTCAAGACCTTTCTTATGATACCAAACACGTCATGATTATCTCAGTTTAATTCTTTAGATGTTAGAATCTGAGGTATACTTATAGCCTATGTTACCCACGGCATTACGGATATATGGACACCTGATTTATTAAAATCGGGCCAGCAGTTTAGTCTCTACAAGAGAACAAACATACATATATACGTCATACATACGTAGGCTGTCCTTTTGGCTTCGCCGTAGTCGGGTAATAATTTTTTCAAAAAGGTTAGGCTACAGGGCAAACCCTTAAGCTGATCGTCTTTGTTTTAGGCTCAAATTGTAGGTGACTAAATAGTCCAGAGGAGTTTTTCGCAAAATTTTGATATAATTTTTCGTTTTCAAAATATCGAGCGCCAATATCAAAAATTCAGAAAAAAAACATTTTTTTGTTCTCTATTTGAGCCATAACTTTTTTCGGTTTTGACTTTTTCGAATAATTATTTTTTATTCTATTTCCACCTTACAGCTCTCGTAAATACGCGTCTTTTGAGCCTTTTTTGAATATGATATCTTCACAACTCTCTGAGATACAAGGGATCTCACTTTTTCGTAAAATCGGAGCCTAAACAGGAGCCTATCTACATATACGAGTATACTCATATTCGCTCAGTGCGAAGCCATGGTAGGGAGAGCCAGGTCGATCTCAGCGCTCGCAGTGGATGATGTAGGCGTTAAAGGGGGCTGTTTAATATTTCTTCGCTCGCTAGTTCGCTAAAAATCGCTAGTTCCGCGCGCACTATATATACTTAGTTCAACTATTTGTTTTGTATAGTATGATATATTATATGTATACAGAAAAACAAAATTTAAGTGTCTGTTTGTAATTTCAAATTAACAGCTTATATTTTCACTTAATGCATTTAAAAGTATGATCGGTATTTACAATGAAATATAAATTGTTAACATTTTTCTGTCCGTCTGTCAGTCTGCGTGTTTGTTCCGGCTAATCTCTGTATATATATATATATATATATATATATATAATAACTTCGTTCCATCCGGGTGTCCCTTGACACCTCGCAAGTTTTTTTTTATAAAATTGTTTTTTTTTTAATAAAAAAAAATAATATCAAAGATTCATAGTGTAAAGCTCTCTAACAGCCCCTTTTAGTTCATTCATGCCGTGGCGCTGCAGTCACGCACAGAGCGAATACTGGGGCGAACAAAAAGACATTTCCAATGTCAAAATATTAACTCACCTCAAAACTTAAGGAGATTTTGTTTCAGTGACCTGCTGTTTAAATGAACCTACCAAAGGCTATCTGAAATTTGTTAACACTCACTCACTCGTTACGTATTATATTGCTAATCACATCCCCATACTATACGCAAAGTCAAAAAATGTACTAGACTTCATTCCGGCAGACTACGTTTGCAATACAATCATTGTTGCTGCTGCAAATACTGCTAGGTAAGAAAATATTCGTTTATTCCCGATATCCCCTACTATTTATATAGATAAATATTAGGTCGTTACATATGAAATTGGCGTTTTGTCGTACTGGCCACTTTGATCTCAAATATATATTCTTCGGTAACGAATTCCAATTTCAAATTTATACCGCAATTTACTCATGCATTTGTGTTTCGAAAACCGTAATTTATTTGTTTTCTCCTCTTTTGGTTTTTTCTTTGCGTCACTCTGTTTACAAAATGGAAAACTTGAAATATCGTATTATTTTCGAGTACGAGTTCCGTGTACCGAGTACCGTGGCACCAGTGCTACAGAAACGGCTCGATGGACTAATGATGTGTATGACGGCGGTGTCGCAAAAGAAATTGCAGTGCGTTTTTGATTCCAACGGTTTCGTTCTGGAAATTTCGACCAGCAGAACAACCCCGTGGATGGCCGGAGACCAAATTTGATAATGAATAAATGAAGGCTATTGTGGAAGCGGATCCATCGCAGACCACGTCCGAGTTAGCTGCTGGCTGCGGTGTTAGTGATAAAACTTTGTGCTTTAATCCACTTGAAGCAAATTGGGAAGGTGAAAAAGCTTGAAAGATATGTTATTTTATGGTTATAAACCTTATGATTTGAGTGCAGCAAACCGACAAACGCGCGTCGACTGTTACGTTACATAACTCAACCGGCACGATAATGAAGGGATTTTAAATCGAATTATTACCTGCGATGAAAATTAGATCCTGTACGATAATCGGAAATGCTCATCGCAATAGTTGAACCCTGGCGAACCAGCTAAAGCCTGCCCCAAGCGAAAATTGACTCAAAAAAAGTTACTTGTGAGCATTTGGTGGACTAGTGCCGGTGTCGTTCACTACAGTTTTCTTAAATCTGGCCAGACGATTACGGCAGATCTCTATTGCCAGCAACGGCAAATCATGATCGAAAAGCTAGCTTCTAAGGAACCAAAAGCTAGATCATACACTGCACAACAGACGGCTACCAAATTAGAGGAGCTTCAATTGGAACGTCTAAGACATCCACCGTACTCTCCGGATCTTGCTCCAACAGATTATCTTTTTTTTTATTCTAATCCTAAAAATGGCGACGGTCTAAAGAATATTTATTAGAGTTCAGTGAAGTAAATTTAAAGCTTTAGAGCCACTATAGTTGATAAAATCTAAAGACTGTTACTAAAAAACAAAGAGAAATGATTTCTTTATCATATTACTGGAAAAATGTATGGCGCAATAATTCGGTTTCGTCGACAGCGTGACTACAGTTGCAGCAAAATACAATTAATATAAAAATAATAGCCTAACCTCACCACGAGCATATCACGACATGTCTAAGAAGGGTTTCGTAACTATCAACGCGCAATTGGTTTTCTTTGAATTACTTCAAAACTTATTGTCATAAAGTTATTACAGAAGCTAGGAGAGCGGACAGACAGACAGATAGACAGACGTACGGTCAGAGCGAAACTATAAGGGCTCCTTAAGTATTACGGAACCCTAAAAACACGACTGAAACTCGCGGCAAACCAGATGCGATTTTCCGTGTATGTGCTCGAATCCGTTCAGGCCGAACCCTGAATTAAAACGCCTAGAAACCGCGTAGGCGTATGAAAAGTGAAGCAAATCATACTGAGCCAGCTCAGTTCGTTCGAATGACCCGTCAGTTGTCAAGGTCAAGCGCTAGTGCATACATCTCCGACTGTGCATATGTCGCAGTACGATAGATAAAGCCGTAATATAGTTAATCTCTAGAAATATTATTATATACCGTAACATAATTATACGAAATCGATTCATTACTATCTTACGGTCGCTATCTAGTAATATGCTTATCTTACTAAACTAATCTGGTTAAATAGTTATAAATCTACCATATTATGAAAGAAAACAATATATTGGTTTTTATTTTTATCACAAAAATAACTTTTTGTAACCTGCAATTAGTCACAATACTTTTTAGCAATAATACGTATTAAAGTAATTACAATTATTGATAACGATCGTACCTGTTTTGTATTTAAGCATTAACAATACAATTGAGAAAAGTTATTATTTATGAAAAAAGTTGGTACTTATAAAATAGTTAAAAGTAATCAACTTTGATACGATTTTCTTTAATCCCATATTTCTCAGTATTTTTTAATTTTTGTTTTGACAAGACGCGGAATAATGACATATTGAATTACATAGTACAGAACGCTTTTTACAGGCGTACCTTGTAGTAGAACACTGTGTATTCTATTTTTATAGCAATTTTAAATAACCTTGGCCACAAAAAGGCGATAATTTTTGGCGTATTTCTCTCAGCGACAACTCCTGATTTGGTATCATTCAAAGTAATGTTTGTTAGCTATACCTATTGCATTTCTGGGTAACCAATCCTTCAGGATACCAACTGAAGTTCCAATTTTATGACTTTCATTTCGCTTTTCTAAAACTGTTCCTAACACATTTTTTTGTTCCAATGGTCCACGATCTAACTTTGGTATATCTATCAGAATTGAAGATCCAACGTCAATGTCAGGAAATTTGTTTGATGAGTGTTTTTTCATTTGTTGAGCAGCTTATTAGCAGTCATTACATGACGTTATTCCACAAATTACGTGAACATTCCGTGTACACGAGTAACATGAATGTGCTCCTGTACATTCATTGCCGCAAACTACACATAAAAGTAAAATTTTGTTCCTCCAATTGTAAATTTCTGAGTTCTGCAGGCGCTGCCACTGCTGATGAACACGACGGTTGTTGCAAGTTAATAGATTCAACAGGCAAGTCACGGTCGCAGGTTTCTATAGGCACTGCCACTGTGATGAACACGATGGTTGCTGCAAGCTTACACAGTTAAGAGGCAAGTCACGGTCACAGTTTTTTGCAGGCGCTGCTGATGAACACAACACTTGCTGTAAGCTTACAGACTCAACAGGTAATTCGTCGTTATCTGCAGGTGTTGCCGAAGAACAAGATGATTATTAGCTTAATATCTTCTCGAGATCTTCATCAGTTCTTAGTTTACTAAGCAAATCAGCAGGCAACTGTGACGACTAACCAATCTGAGGTCTACTCCAAAAAGAGCTTTGTTTGGTGTTATTTGTATAGTTCGATGAAAAGAGCAGTTTTTTTGGTACTGTACAAAGCGTATTCCAATCGACCAATTAGTAGAATTATTATCATGTAGCCAAGCCTGTAACATGTTTTCCATATCTTGGTTTGCTCGCTCCACATATCCCTGACTAGCTGGATGTCTGACTAGCTAGGTCTTCCGTTAATTATTTTACAACTTGGCCTCATTTCGACCTATTCCTTTATAATATACGCTGTGAATTCTCGGCCGTTATCACTCTGATGTATCTCAGGACATCCAATATACATTTTTTTAAATAACTATTGCAACCTCTGCTGCGCGCTTGGAGGTTAAAGGTCGAAGAAACGAAAACTTTGTTGTGTGGTCTTGGTAATGAAGTATCCATTTAAATTATGACGGTTTGTGTTGTTGTTGGGTGTCACAATGCATCGGAAAAGAATAAAAACAGCTTCGGACATAACATTTCATATGTAAGTAATACAACTTGACTCGTATTAAGCCGAATATATATATTTAAAACGAAAAAAAATAATATTATGTCGCCATCTTGCTGCCCTATTGTGAATCGTGAAAGTTTTACTAGTAATAAGAAATTTTCATGGCTTACTTAGACAATTTCTTAAATATTTTTTGATTTTTTTGGGAATCAATTTAAAGTATTGCCAGTATTCCTTAATATATTCCTTAGTACCAGTTTAATATAAATAGTCTTCACAAATCGTGTTTGTATGGTTTAAAATTAAAAATAAGTTATATTTTTACATCTCACGATATTAAGAAAAACAAATACAGTAACTCGAATTTTAAGAGCAACATTTTCCTACTTTCGGGGAAATTGTCCCTTAAACTGTACACACTCCATAACATTATTGTTTTGTTTGTGTGCGTGTTGACGAACGTAAGTATGTAATGCCTACGCCTACATCTATCTATTGCTTGCTTCACTTTGTTCAATGCGTTTGTTTGAAGACTATCGATCTAGGCGTTATTAATCTAAGGGTCAGATCACACCGCAACGCGGCGCGACGCGACCCGACGCAACGATACATAAAGAAACCAGTGACTGTTCGCTGCGCAGCGCATAGCCGCAAAGCGCATTTGACAGCAGCACGCCGCGAGGTGCCGCGCATGCAGCTGAACGTGTATCTATGTGGCGACAATAAAAAACCTCCTCTTTGGTTTCGTTATGACGTTTCTTTGACGGCGGACGGCGACCTCAGGTTTCGTCTCGCGGCGTCGAGCCATGTCGCGCCACTCATCACGCGATTGACGGCGTGCATATACCGCTGCGTCGCGATGCACCGCTCTACGCCGAGAGGTGCAGCGCTACGTGATGCAATGAATTATGTATTGCAACAATGAAATAAGTATACTTTCGTGTAGTGAATAAAGTTCAGTTTTGAATGGATATTTTAAAAATGCATCGCCGCGCAGCGCTGCGCCGCGTTGCGGTGTGAACTGACCCTAAGGGCCGAACTGACGTCAGTTTGGCCGTATGTGATTTTTTCCGTGTATGTGCTCGAATCCATTTAGGCCGAACTGACGTCAGTTCTAACTGAATCGGCTTCTCGTCTGTGGTAGCCTTATGAGTTCTTCTTTATGAGCTCTTAGTTGTAGACTTGGTCATACCCTCTACACTTTTCAATTAATTGCAATATTTTTGCAGATAAAACATTTTATCCAAGTCTGTTCTTTACGGATTCGAAGCTAATCTGGTATAGCGTTATGTATTTGGTGAATATAATGCCAGCCTATCTCATCGACACATGGAACAAAATTCGTGGGCGTGAAACAAGGTACATCTATTTTATTTTACTTTCAAATTGTCTCTATTTTCTATTTGATCACGTCCAAACATAAGTATTAGGAGAAGGTCGACTTAGTCACAGTACGGGATTTACATGGATCAATTTTTGCCGTGCTGCATGTGAGTCGTATCACTTGACAAATCGCCTTGTAATTTTTGTTGGCAAAATTGCCTAGCCGTGCGGCGGAAATCATGCAGCTTTAGTCTCCCGTGTAAATCTTGCTTATTAATACGAACTTCAGTTTTTTTATTTTTTTATTATGTTATTGTATTTTTAGGGAAGTCAAATCACAGAAGAAATTGATGATAATATTATCAGCGATTAATTATTTTTATAGAAATTCATGGACCATTAGGAATGAGAATGTATGTATGTAAACTTCACAGATCTCTTAGCGAAGCAGACAAAAAAGTTTTCCCTTGTGATCCAACGGATATTGTATGGTGGGAGTATATATTAATGTACATTCAAAGTATTTCTAAGATATTAAAAGGAAGTAAATGACATTAACCATACCAAAATGAACTAAATGTTTACGCTTAGATTGGATGTATTTCTTAATTGCACGGTAAACTAGTGACATTATGGCTATCTATCTATAATTATTGTATGTTATTATGTTTACATTAAAGTGGATCTGGGGGTTGCTTTAGAATAGGGGTAGGGGAAGGGGAAGGGGAGAGGAACGGGGGGACACCTGATCCTCCCCCACCATTTCCAGGGTGAGAAGATGTATAATTTTTGAGATAAGTGGATTTGAAAATTTAAAATTTTTTACCTCAAAATTGTTCTTTTACGGACAATTTTCCTGGATTTCTTTAGTATTTAGTGAAAATATTTATTCAATATTGAAGGAGTGGGTTACTCCTCTCATCTACTACTTCCTACTTTCCTTACAGAAACCTATACTTAACCAGTTATTTTGGGGTTATAATATAATATTTGATCGTAAGAATCCGTTAATGACTGATCATCTTTTTCTGAGCCTGAAAATAAATCAAGTCGGTCTATATTTAATCGATTTAGTCTTCAAAAATTGATTTACAGAAAATATAATTGATTCTATAACTCTAAATGGGTATAGATTGATAATTTTTTGAGAATCAGTAAAATCAGAGATGATCATTATATAATTGCAATTTTAAAATGATGAAAATGATGAAATGAATGAGTTATTATTTAAAATGATTTGATGTATTAAAAGTAATGATTTATCACATTCTGTTTTTTTCATATTTGCTATATACTATTATCTGTGACACCGATGGCCGTTGCTATGGTGGCAAAATTGTTATGTCAGTTTGTAAATATCTAGCAAATAAATATTACATGATTCAATTGCGTTATTACTTCACAATATCTGGCGACGATGTCGACAGCAGAATTGAAGAAATGGAAAAGAACCCGCGCCTCTTTACGCGCCAACTAACAAGATTGGAAAATTACGTCAACGCTCACGAAATTCTATCATAAGCAGAAACCCAAACGAGACTTTAATTCCTTCAAGAAAACCTACAGTCATTTCGAGAACTACAAAAAAAAATTGAATCTGAAATACCAGATGAAGAATTTGAAAACGAATCGGAAACTAGGTACGAAATTGAAGAGAAATTCACACTACTAAGAAAATTGTTAAATATGCCAGACCATACTGCCGTCGTAATTATAAATGCAGTAATCATCATTTTTCCAAATTCCTGTTTTTATCGAAAATGAAGTTAAGAGACACATAATATGTAACTTTTGGTTAAAAAAAAAATACTATGGAAGGTAGTAAAAATTATAAGCAAAAATGCAGCATATGTATGTTTTTCCCGGGAGTTTGTTATTTTAAATGCAGTAATAATAATTTACAAGGATAAAATGCAGTACTAATGTCTATACTACTAATTTAAATTGCAGTACTAATCATGTCGTACAGCTAAATGCAGCATTCGCATAATGAACTGCATTTTAAAGTTGTACGTTTTATTTTTGTATGCGTCTTTTGTTATATACTACTAATTTTAATTGCAGTATCATTCTTATCGTAGAGCTAAATGCAGCATTCGCATAGTGAACTGCATTTTAATGTTGTACATTTTATATTTCTATGAGTGTTTCAAAATTCAAATGCAGTAAATGTTTAATACTGCATTTGAGTGTAGTGTTAATAGAGTGATTCATGGCGCTGTGCAAAATATGATATTATGTTTTGAACGCGCGTACTGCATGTTGCCTAAGTAGCGCCCCGAGCCTCAGTCTGCGATTGCCAGCAGCACCCGCCGCACTCGGCTGTTATTTCACATACAAATACGATATTTGACGGTGAGTAGTCTCGTTTTTTATTTATAATAATAACCAATAATATAACTACAATATTAAATCAAATCAATGTCATAACGTATCCAAACTAGGTATTTACGTAACATTAAGAGTCCCATTAAAAGACCATATTGACTGTCCCAGTTATTAATACCTAACTAGTAGGTATTCCGTATAAATAAATGGGACGATCAACATTGATCGTCCCATTGTGGTCTTTTAATATATTTCTGTCTATCTTCTCTTTGTGCTCCCGATTTCCACGTTTGTCAGCTTGCGCATTATTGGTTTTTTTAAAGAATCCAATATTCAACGATCATTTTGAATACCTACTAGGTCCCTAATTGAATACCTACTAGTAATAAATGTTCCCCCATTTATTACTAGATATTTTTGTAGGTATTTATGTAATGTGTCCGTTAATGTTTATTAATTTTATTTTATTGCTTTTGCATTTGTTGCAGGTAATAATGACGTCAAATAATTTCCGTGGTCGCAAATTAGTACAAATGGTGACCAACGCTGAGATCGATAGAAATAATGTTGAACAAAATGAGTTAACCAGCACAATTACCATGGAAATGGAACCAATTGATTTGAAAGATAATGAGATCAAAGTTATCATAGTATCACATCCTATGATAAATTCGTCACAAAATTTTAATGAGCCACCAGGGGATTTGGGAGACATTAGCATTTCAGAATATTCTTTTTCAAAAGATGAGAGCTTTGGCTCATTATTGTGTAATGAGATAATTATGGAAAGTCCCGTTGCCGATCTACATGAGGAACATGATACCACCACCACGCCTGGTGACGAGACGGACAATCAGGAAATCAATAAAAATGGGCCTGAAGAGATTATGGAAAAGACTGGAACAACAACAGAACTGCATCAACAAATTATACAAACAGATTGTGTTCTGCAAAGACAATAAAATGAATCTGCTGTTTCTATGAGTGTGACAAAAAAAGGAACACCAAGAATAAGAAAACGATTTATAGAAACTGTGAAAACAAGAAAAGAAGTAAGGAAAGAGAGAAAGTTAGAAAAAATCTGTGTAAAACCAGCTTGTACTACATCCTGCTAGAAGAAATGTTCAGATTTATTTTCAGAGGCCGACCGTTTTAATATCAATAACATCTATTGGAAACTAAATTATGAAAGTCAGGGACAGCTCATACAATCCTTAGTAACTAAGCAACAAGTGAAAGCTATGAAAGTTACGTTATGGATTTTTTCAAATATGTTGATCAATCATCTCAACATAAACTAAAAAAAATAAAAATCGTATTTATTTGAAAGACATAGTCTACGTAGAGGTACGCAGACAAAATTTATTTATTAAAACTGGATACGATGGTGAAATTCGAGAAATGGATTTTCTGAAACTTAAACTAACAAAATCAAAGTCAATTCCTGATCTAATTCAAAACACGATTCCTAGAGGTATAACCGAAGCTCGAAAATCTGCCATTCTTACAACTCTATCCAAATTAATTCCACCAAACAGGTTACCATTTTGGCAAAACCTTACACTGATAATAATTCTATTGATCTCTGAAATGTTTTAGATGTACAAGTAAGAAGACTGATAAAGTGCCTTTAGTAAAATTAAGTTTTATTTTTTGACGGTATACGTTACTTTTATTTTTAATTTTAAAAGAGAATAAGCAAATCTCTTTAGAAGATTTAATAATGAAGAAGTTATGATTGTTGATTTTGAGTGATTTGTAGAGTACAATTTTTTTTGGCTGTGTTTTTAACATTGAATTGTTTAATGAGAGCTTTCCTTTAATAAAGTACTTATTATTTTAATAAATTATGACTCTCATTTGTAATTTTATCTACATTCCTATTGTTTTATGTGTCCACGACGTGATAATGTACTGCATTTATAGAATTTATGGTCGATCGTTTAGTTTCGATGTACTAGAAATAAATGTAGTTTGAATTATTTCCTAGACATAAACGCAGTACTAAGCACAAATACTGCATTTCACTTTAAAATAAATGCAAATATCAAATATAAATACCAAGATAAAATGCAGTATTCAACATTATAAACTAATTAATCGATAAAATTGTCATATATGATTTCAGTAATTGTAGAGAACGTAAAAAAACCTTTAACCGCGTTTTTCTCGAAACCGCCATTTTGCAAATACTGCATTTACAATTACGAGGGCAGCTGATAACTTTGGCTTCGACACAAATATCAAGATCACAATTAAGCGCTAACACTCAAGCAGAATCCAGATTGAAAATTAACTTTCAAACTTTACAAGAAAACGAAACTTTTAAAAATTTTACACAGCGCTTAACTGTATATTTCCTATTGAGAAAACAACATTACAAACGCGAAATGCAACGCATACTCATTACTTTCGGCATTACCGCCCATACTTCATGAGAAACTCTACGACCTCTGCTTTCCAGAAGAACCGATTAAAGAATTGACAGACCTACTAGGCGAGTATCTAGGCCCACGTTACCCAGAGTAACCGAGCACATGGGCGCTACTACATCGATTTATATTCCGACAAGAGCAAGAAAATGAAACCACCACCATATACGTTGCAGAACTGAAGAATTTGTCCCTAAATTGCGAATTCAAATACCAAAACTGTAAGAAATCTGTATTGGAAAGTTTCCTATCCCTTCAGTTTATTCGAAGTTTGAGAGATAATGACATAAGAACTAAAATATTACAAGAAAGAGACACTCCACTCTTTGCAAAGCTGATTCAAATCGCCTCATCGATGGAAATAGGAAGACACGAGAATAGTAACATGTCACAGGACTTACATAGACCATTCAATACAAACACCATAGCATCGACTAGCAAGCAATTAAGATAAAAGCGCAGATCACCTCTACAAATATAATAAAGGAATAAAGGACTTAAGAGGAAAATGATATCGATGTGGAAAAGACGATCAACATTCAAATGAGTGCGGTGCCAATAAAACTATGTGTTCAAAATGCAAAAAAAAACTGGATATTTGGCACGCGTGTGCCTTTAAAGAAACTCACATACGAACGAAGTAGAGGACAACTTTAGTAGTGAAGAAAGCCTGTGCGATATACACCTTATCAAAGATGAAATTTCTGAAAAATACATAATTCCGATTAAAATAGAGAACAAACTAGTTAATATGGAATATGACACAGGAACCCTGTCTTCTATATCATACAAGCTCTACAAGGAATTCAAAATTCAAACAAACATTTTTAAAACAGACATAAAATTCAGGGAAAGTTTTTAAGCCTGCGGGAGTGACTTATGTAAAATGCTCCTATAAAAATCAAAACTTTAGCGGAAAACTATACATTATTAATCAAGACGTAGATCCAATATTTGGTAGAAGTTGGATGAAAGAAGTCACAATTAAACCAACTAGTAATACACACTTCTATTCCAAAACTAGAAATACTAATAGAAGAATACTCAGATATACTGTATTTAAATCTGATTTAGGAGATTTCTCCTAAACTTCAGAGCCCATTTGAAGCTAAAAAAGACGCGCGACCTATTTTCATAAAACCGCGACGCAATCCTTATGCCTTAAAGGCGAAGGTTGTTATGGAAATAGATCGAACTAGTAGAGAAGGGGTAATTACAAAAATTGATCATTCAGATTGGGGCACACCGATTGTCCCTATCGTGAAATATACGTTTATATGCCAAATGTAAGGTAGCCCTAAACAAGGTAATAAGAGATGAACAATACCGTATCCCTATAATCGATGACATATTTGCCGAAATGAATGAAGGTGCACCTTAGACATTACTCTCGCTTACCTCAACATGGTAATGGACGATGAAAGCGCGGCCATGCAAACTTTGAGTACACACAAAGGAACGTACAAAGTAAATCGTTTAATGTTCGGGGTTAAAGTCGCCCCAAGCCTCTGGCAAAAATTCATGGACCAACTACTTCAGGGATTAGATGGCGTTAAATGCTTTTTCGATGATATTATTATACAGGGGTCCATAGAAGAACAACTCCTAATACAAAATTGAGAGCAATCTACGAGTAAATAGAGATAAATGTCAATTCTTCCAATATAGTATCAATTATTTAGGATACATAATAGACAAAAATGGTTTACATAAAAATAAAGATAAAATAAAAGCAATACTGATTACAAAAAGACCTGAAAATATCAATGAATTTCGAATCTACCTCGGAATGGCCAATTCGGTGTCCCACATGCTGCCAGCTGCCATCTGCCCATATTAAGAACATAATGGGATCTAGAATACTAGGTAGTATTACCCACTCTGTTCTTAATATACCTAGGAACACTTATTCAGTGTTAGAAGAAACACTTATTCAGTGTTCATAATCAATTATGTATTACATATTTATTAACTGCTGTTCTTTAACAATTATAAATGTTTAGAGAGGTACATACGTGTATAATATATTCATAGTGTGAATTAATTAATCTTACTGTTATATTTGTTATATAACTTACATTAAAAGACTAATACATGCAGAAGTGTGTGTTAAACTATTTAGGCCCGATTCGACCAAACTTGAAGTTACACGAGTGTAACTATAATGAGAATAATTTTACTCCTTCAATTTACTCTAGGATATCTTCGTTTGCGTTTTACCAAGTTACTTGAAGAGTATACTATGCTCGGTATTATTATTCAATTAATAATGAACGAATGTATAAACCGACAAAAAATCATGTACTATTGTTTGTATTAGAATGACTTGTACGCCATGATAATTTAATTTCGTAGAGATTACTCTATTGGATCGTAGAGATTGACAATTTACTGTATTAACAGTAAATTGTCAATATCAAATTATAACACTTCACAATGACATTAATCGTGACAATTGCCAGCCAGCTGTGCGACTATCCACTATTCTCAGTTTAATACTTTACTCCGTCAAAATCGCCCGTGTAAATATTTACTCCCGTGTAATTACCTTATTCTTGGATTAGAAGTTGGAAAAACGCAAAACCAGCTTACTCTTAGATTAGGAAACATTTACACTCGAGTAAAATTTTACTCCAGTTTGGTCGAATCCGCCCTTAACATTACAAAAAGAAAGGCAAAAATGATTTTACGAGTTTGGACTTGTCTCAAAATGTGCCTCTGCTAATTCTGTAATATTTCTCTCTCTTTCTCTCTGCAACTTTGAATTGTCGAGAGTTTGACGCTTATGAGTTCTATTAAGAGCGTCTTTTTTTACGTAGCGATGTTTTTTTTTTCGATTTCCTAAGTGCATAAAAATGTATTGATTTAGTTCTAAACATAAAGAGATTTTCCAGGAAACTCGTGATAACTTTATATTACAGAGAGCTTCGAATTATTATATAAGAGGTTTGAATTGACGGAAGTTAGTCGACTGTATTTTCTTTTCGAATGAAGTGTGAAGTATGATTTAAATTTTTTATCAACGGACGAGGGCCAGGCGTACGTAACATGGCCCTAAATTTTACTTAAATTTGCGTCTTTCGCCGTCTCAGTTTTAATATGCTTAAAACTGAGCGGGAAATCTTCTTCCACGAAATGTAAGTAACTCGCTGCCTAGTCCTTCCATGTATTCTGATCACTCGACGAACTTAATAGGATTTGGTCCGGAACAGACCACGGATTTAATTGCCAACGTTTCTCCCTAAAATTAGGGAGAAAAATCCTCTAGGTGGAGGATTTTTTAAGGTTATTTTTAGATGTTCGTATTTTCTTGTTTTTAATTAAATTAAACTATTGATCGATATAACTTTGACAAGAGATTTGAAGAGTCAACCTGTAAAAAATAATCTTTTGGAAGTATACGAGGGCGGCACTGAAAATTTCGGGAATCAAGGAAGTGACACAACATTTGTACGATGTATTTATTGCTTTTCGAAGTATTCTCCGCGAAATTTGACACATTTTCCCATACGATGGAACCAATCATTGAAGCAACCATTCCATTCAGAAGTTGGGGTCTCCAAAATGGCCATTTTGTAGGCGTCCACAGCTTCTTCAGGTGATGAAAATCTCTGACCACGCAATTTATTCTTTATTTTAGGTAAAGTATAGAATTCATTAGGGCTTAGGTCGGGGCTGTACGGCGGATGGTCTAATAAATCTATGATTTCTTGCTCTAAAAACTCTTTTGTTATGTGCGCGGTGTGAGAACTCGCATTGTCGTGATGGAGGATGATGCGGCGGTTGCAGTTCTCTTTACGGAGTTCAGAAACGACCTGTGGCAAACATATGTTAGCATACCATTCTGCATTAACCGTTCTTTGTCCCTCAAGAGGAATAGTCGCAACATGGCCGGTTTTGGAGACAAACGTGGTCACCATTTTTTTTGCAACACTCCGTGAACGAACAATTTTTGTTGGCTTTAACTCATTTTCGAACACCCAAACTCGTGACTGGTTTTTTGTTTCGGGTTGGTACGCGTATATCCAGGATTCGTCACCTGATACGATGTTGTATACAGCATTTGAGGATCCTGCGTGGAATCTTTCGAGAGTTCTGACGCACCAGGTAACGCGAGCCGCTTTTTGCTCTTCACAGAGCAAATACGGTATCCATCGGGAAAACAACTTTTTTACACCTAATTGTTCATGCAAGATTATTTGTATTTGACTCATGCCAATGTCTAAAGTTGCCTGAATTTCGCGGTATGTCACATGTCGATCTTCCTCAATCAGCTTACGCACAGCATCGCCGTTTTCTTGGGTAACTGCAGTTTTTGGACGACCTTGACGGGGATCATCCCTGAGCTTGACACGTCCACGTTGAAATTCAGCAAACCAGCGATAAATTGTGGTTTTGGATGGGGCTTCATCACCAAATGCAGAAATCATCCGGTCAACACACTATTTTTGTGTTAAACCACTTCAAAAGTCATAATAAATCATCGCTCTAGAATTATCTCGAATCAATTCCATTTTCTCAATGACTAAACAAGTTTGACAAGACCTTGTGACAAGACCGAGAATCTTTTTTTAAATAAATAAACGGTATTCGATTTTTAAAATCAAGGAGTTTTAAATTAAAAAGATTTTAATATGACAGGAACAGTGGAAATATTCCATTCCCGATACTTTTAGTGCATCCCTCGTATTTTAATGTAAAAAGGACAGAATAATATTGTAAGAACATATTTTTTTATTATTTATTTATCAGAGTGCTTTGTACTGTTGAAGTGCAGCCTTGGCCACGGTAGTGTAATTAATGTATGTGTTTTGCACTGCGTAAGAGTAGCCTCGGCCACGTGCATTTTGTAGTTTATTGTATGTGTTTTTGCACTGCCGAAGAGTAGCAGTAGTACTTAGTAGTAGTAATTTTATTTATTCTAGTATTGTTCATACACACAGTACCTACAAATACATAACCACCTTTTTGTTTGAGATTATTTGTATTTAATATTCTAATATTATAAAGTTTTAACATTCATTGGACACAAATTTATATTAAAAAATTGTTATTTCTCGTCATGACAACTAATAACACGAAATTTGAAGATCTATACGTCCCTTTAACGGCGCATAATCTGGATGGATTTTTGACACTTTTGCCGTGTACGCGATAGGAGAATTGTACACACGTCGTATGCTTCTAGTAGTGGAATCTAATCGACAGTTCACTATGTAGATGTTTATCTAGTCCCATGTCTTTAATCTGTGGTTATAGCTAATTACACTAATAACTTTTAAAATAATAACCGACTGCGCCAATGTTACAGCAATGGAACGCCGTGACCCCAAGTAGACTGATTTATTATCTGAATATCACAAGTACCCAAATTATACATAACACATTGAAAATAAATTGAATGATTTCATAAATCACTTATATTAAATTTCATTTGATCCACCTTTCCTATAACATATAAATACATAAATAGTAATTGAATGGAGTTGTCTTTCTTTTGGATACATAATATTGCCACAGATTAATAAATAGTTACTACGATATTGCCTTGGTCAATTGAGCTATAAAAATTACTTGCCGTAGGTATTAAAAGTCAATGAGAGTTGTAGACTAACCAAGACTCAGCCAAGCGATACGTAAAAGGCATTTTTTAATAGGTATATGATAGATATACTTACCTATGATATCTATGTGATAACTAAAATACCAATCTTAGATTAATGACTACACCTAAATAAAATCATAGGTAATATCCGTACTCTATTGTTTTTGAGCCTGAGATTGACATTCAATTTCATTAGTTTATTCTTGTCTAATGCCTATCTTATTTAAGCGCCTAATTAAACTTTGTTACTTTGATATTAATTGTCATAGATATTAAACATTACATCGAAAGCAAACAGTCATGGTTTGAAGTCTTTTTATAAAGTTTACAACAAAAAATAAACACTCCATAAATCGATGAAATAATTTGTGTGCGTCACGATTACTCCGCCACTTTATCTAAACAGAAAGAAACTTCATCAAAAAAATTGTCGAAATTTGTCAAAATCGAAGGGTTTGTACACCAAAAATTTGTCAAAGTAGAAACAAATAAGTTACAAGGATTTTAAGTTGGCCGCGCGAACGTAACGTGGACGATTGCGCGGCCATGAAGATCTCAGGAATCACATAGGTTCAGAGATCTAATTTCTTTTGTTATTTAAAGACTGAATTTGTCAAAAATTGTCGATAAAGGAATTATAAACTCTAATTCGATATTTTCAGAAAAAAATAACTAAGAAGTTCTGGCCGCGCAAACCGCCACTCGTCGATTTTTAATGTTGATTATATCTTTATAACTTATGACTAAGTACAAAAAACTGTTACAAGATGAAAGGTCTTAATTTGTTGAAACTAATGAAAGCAATAAATACTACAAAAGCTTAGTTAAACAAACAAATCAGTTCGAAACAATAAATACATGGCCGCGCGGTCGAAATGTTACTTTGTACGCCGATATCTCAGTATCTGTAATTCGTAGGTTTATCTGAGTATCTACTTATAGTAGACACTTAGAACAACTTCTCTATCTACTTAGTAGATATTTGAATAAACCTACAAAATTACATCATCGATTTATATAGTTTTCAATAATTGTTGTTATAAACTTTATAAAATTTTACAAAATACTGTAATTGAGATAGATTTAAAAATAAATAAAATAAAATAATAATCTTTTTATTCAGAATAAAAAACAAGATTTTGTTTTCTGAACATTAAACAAAGAAAAAAAAAGGATTACAATTACCACCGGTTCGGAACCCTAACCCGGCGAAAAGAACCGGCGTAAGAAACTCGCGCGGGTGCCACCTTTTAGTAAAAAGGATAGCCAAAATTGTTCTTTTAAAACTTTTCTTTTTATATTACATAGAAATCTATCATAACTAATACATCACAATCTGATAATTATTATAATAACACCAAAATATAAAATACTTAAATTATTATCACAATTTTATGAAGCTTCTATTATTATTTATTCCAACTAAAGATATTTTTGGTTTCTTTAATGTTAATTATACCTATACTTAAAATCTGCTTTTTTGTGTTAACATTGTCCGGCCGACAATATAATAAATTAGAAAATATTGAAAAGCTATTTGAAATTAAGAGCCTTCCTATTCACAGGATGGCGCTATCTCTGCTAGACAAAATGACAAGGATAGCATGTGACTTGAGCGTCACTTAATTTCAATATCGTTTCAGTATTCGGTCATATGTTTGATAAGTTATCAATAAACCATTGTTGTTTTTTATTATGAGATTTAAAAACTAATACCTCCACCTCAAATTTAAATAACTTAAATTCCCATTAGAGCAGCTAAATAGTGGGTACTTAGATCCTTTGCATTTATTATCACAAAGGTAAAATCGTTTCGTAAGTGAATTCTTGAGTAAAAAGTTATCAAAGGCAACAAATAAAAACCATCTGTATTCTTTACTGTACATAAGTTCCATATTCGAGAAGCTAGATGGTTCTGCTCCACCTCCTGTCCTCTGTCAACTCTCTGCAAGACTACTCATGTAACCACGCTTATACTTATTGACTATTGTTGCATATTATTGTGCTTAAAAAAGTGTATAATGTCAAATGTCAAAATGACAGTGGCTTTAATGCCTAAGATAGAGATAGAAGATACCTGATACATAGGTTTAATTTAGTTAGCCAGGGGGCTATGTTTAATGTAGACGTGTGTGTCTAACGCGTATCTCTGATATTGTTTCGATACATCGTTTAACACGTAAATAAGAAGATTCAATATAAGTGATTCAATATCATTGCATTGGTATCACCACTCTAACTTAATAGTGATATGTAAAAACCAAGGCGGCGAGCATACAACAGTTATTTGACCATAATAATAAACAGGGACCAATGACCAACTTTTACGACTTCAATAGAAATTTCTTGATTCCGGAGCAGTAGTTAGGGATGTACACGTTCCAGTCGATACTGCACGGGTCAAACGCGAACTGTTTCTTGTCTGTGGCTGACAGAGAGCTGTATAGTTCTCTAGCCTTCGGCGCCCGTATGATCCACATGCGAGACGTGAAGTACTCCAGTGTGTCGCGGACGAAAACTACTTTAGATTGGATTTTCACAAACCTGTAAAATAAGGAAACAGGATAAACAATAAGCCCTCGTACCCACGAAAGTTTTTTGTGGTCGTGATAAAAAAAATCTGACTCTGTGCTAGTACAATAGAGCTGAAAATCGAATGCAAGTGTCAAATGTCAGATTTGACAACTTTACACGCAGCACCTTTTAGATAGTGGTCAAAGTGTACCCGATGGCCACTCCATTAATGTGAAAAAGGCTTTCGACTGAGCGTGTTAAGAACAACAATAGACTTAGCATTATTGATGACCAAACTTGTTTGACTACGTCACCGTTAATTAACCTGTTTGGAGGGGTACTAGTAGCCAGTAGGGTATAAAAGGTGGTGGTTTGGCTGGCGTCATTACTAACGAACTCTGTTTGCAGGTCCACTTCCTGAGGATGCTGCGGGTTTGGGGCGAAACGCGCGTCAAGTTTTGCAACCTGTATGGTGGTGTGGGGCCTTGCACGGTATTGCTTGTGTGGTGGTGGTGTTTGCACGATCTTGTTTCTGAATGTACGCATGACCAGTATGGGGGGAGGGAGGTGCTTTACGCATGCTTATGCGCAATAAAAACGCTCGCTTCGTACGAAATTTCATGCAATTGTCAATTTTCCAAGGAATAAAAAGTTTCATACAAACTTAAATCTCCTATTTTACCCCCATGGGGGTTGAATTTTAAAAAATCCATCCTTAGTGGATGCCTATGTCATATGAAAAATACGTGTGCAAAATTTAAAATTTCTAGCCTTAAGGGTTTGGCCTGTGCGTTGATACATCAGTCAATCAGCTTTGCATTTATATATATACCTATATAGATATACTGTTGTATGTGAAAGACAGATTGACAAACGTGAACGTGTGACTAAATTATATCAAACGCGTGGTAGTGCGAGATATTAATCTGAGGTAGGTAGTGTGTTATGTTATTTTCATTATAAGAAAATAATTATTAGTACAGCTCATTCCTTCTCCATACAAAGTTTATCTGTTCCAAATTTCATACTCCTCTATTCGCAGAATTTTCCGTTCGTAAAAACGATTGCAAACTTTTTGCTTCACGTATTAATTAAAAAATAATATTTCGAAATTTGTATTATGACGGTAATACAAAAGATTTCGATAACCCCCGAATTGTCGAGCAGTGAGAGAACTGTTGGTATAAATTATAGCTAAGAACACTCTCGAATCAGACAGAAAACCATCTTAATCGGACCTTTTGCTTATGGGCTACGATGCCACGGATAGACACCCAGACAGTCAGATAGACAGACAGACAGTCAGACACGTTAAACATATAACGCCCTTCTTTTTGCGTCGGGGGTTAAAAATAAACAAGTATGATATTGCAACACTTATTAAATATTGCCATGTATAAAAGCTTTAGAGCTCCGTGGTCTAGTGGATAGACCGTTTGATTCGCACTCGAGAGAGTGCAGGTTCGATTTCTAGGGTGTGGCGTGTACCAATGAGACATTTTCAGATCTCAAGTACATTATACGGACGCTCTAAAGGTGAAGGAAAACATCGTGATGAAACCCGCACATGGTTGGCCCCAGACGTATTGACCAGTGTTTCCTCTGGACTAGGCTGACTGTGTTGTGAGAATGCCATATGTGCTTGGGCAACCATACGACATAAAAAAATTCGATTGTCCCAGGCACTACAGTATTTCAAGAGTGGTTACTTCGGTCGGACAATACAGTATAAATCATCCAATAACGGATGAAAAGGCCCAAGTTTGTATAAAAGCTTTAATGTACCTTACTCAACACCCATAATACCACAAAATTATAAAAAGTTACCTGCTGTTCTTTCCCATCAGCATGAGAACAACGTCAGCTATGTATGCGGGTAGAGTTTGTAGGAACAAAGTCATTAGACTCACCAACCACTTGTACTTTGTAAATGTCAACATCGGCATGGGTAAATCATCTGAAAACAAATAAAATTAAGACTAATTTTAATAAATAAAATACTTATTGCTATACCTGGCAGCCTCGTGTGGTATATTGGTCTTTCTTATATACAAGGTTATAGGTTTAAGTCGATGTTGATCCTTTAAGTATTTTCGTATAAGAATCCCATATTGATATTGTAAGATTTTGGACTTTTTAGATTTTTATAAAATTTGGCGATTTTGTTTTCATTTATAATATTTTTTTCAAACTTTGTGCTTCCTTCTTATTTCTTTTTATAATTTATATATATAAAGCTATTGGATTGTTTAATTATTCTTAATATCAGAATTTCAACTAATTATTATATTAACTATTGATGATATTAGTAGAACAAAATAATGTTCAACGACATAACATACAAATATCTACAAAACATTCCGCGACAGTATATAGCCAAATAGTTAATGTTGTGTCAAAAGTAGTCAAAAGCCTAATGCAGAATCAGTACAGCTAGTAAATGAATAAAAATATAGTTCATAGATACATACTGAATTTATGAATATGAGAAAATTTAATTATGAGATCTGCCAATTGTTTCAAAGTGATTGGATTTTCCCCGCTTGTACAGCAGTTGTAAACTTGCACTTCCTCAGAACTGTAAATAAAAAATAGGATCATCAATAATATTATTCAGGTATTTTTTTATTTATTTAAATATATCGTATTTGATGAACCGTGTAGTAAAAACAATTTTTGTATATTGGCGACTTTTTTGCAATTACTTTTATTTTATCATATTAATACCACAATAATATAATTTTCTATTCTACCCTGTCATTGTCATGGGATACTCATCCCAACTACCAGTCCGGTAGTTGTGGAATGGTATACGGGTTTGCGACCCTGGCTTCCCTAGCTATTACTGTCCTATTCCTTGCCCTCCTGGACGGTAATATCCTACATTACCTATATCCTACTCTAACTTACCAATCTTCCTTTTCACACCACCTATCCTTCCCTTTCCCTATCCCTACCCGCTCCGCCAATCCAACGTCAGCCGCGCGGATGGATGCATGGCTAGGGGCAAGTTCTAGTCGTTAGCGTGCCACACTGCCCTGGGACCGGGCGCACCCAGAATTAGGCCAGCCTTACCTTGGCATGCGGGGCTCTGCTGGGGTGGACAAACCTTTCCCTTGCTACTCGTGGGAACGCAATGGATAATTACTTAAATAATTTGATTAACCAAAATGGCGGCGATGTGGTTCGCCACCCATCACGTCTCGTTTCCCGCGGGGGTGAAAAGCGGCCCATGGAGAGCCGCTTCGCTACGTTGAAAATAAGAGGAGGAATGAATGGTAAGGTAGATGAGGTATGTCAGATGATGGATGAACGATGCATAGATATCCTATGCGTGAACGAAACCAAGAGGAAAGGATGTGATACCACGGTTCATGGTCCCTACACGGCATACTGGTCGGGAGTCCCCCAAACCAGCCGAGGCTGTCAGGGAGTTGGTGTGATTCTTTCCTCTCGAATAGTTGAATGTGTGATAGAGCATGAATGTGTAAGCCCAAGACTCCTCTGGATAAGGTTAAAAGTCGGACTCACTCGCTTGTTTATCCTTGGGGTCTATGCACCGACGGATCTGCGGAGGTGGGTCATTAAAAGCCCAACAAGAGAGAGAGGAATTTTGGGATAGCATGAGAGAGGTCTTGAATAAATGCGGTGAAAATGAACGGATCGTGATGTTAGGGGATTTTAATGGGTGGGTTGGAGTAAAGCGTGATGGGTATGAAGGAGTTCTGGGGACGTTTGGGGACGAGAGAGTGAATGACAACGGGAGAAGCCTGCTTGAAGTATGCTTGGAATGAAATCTTTGCGTGGCCAACACAATGTTTGACCACAAAAAGATCCATTTGTATACAAGAGATGAGGGTGAGTCTAAAAGTATGATTGATTTTGTAATTGTGGATGAAAGACTGCGGAAGAAAGTGCTAGACACTCGGGCATACCGCGTTGTAGGCCTCGGCACAGACTACTTCCTGGTCACAACCCGAATGCGTGGCCTCTTTAAACGGTGGCGACACCGTGGGGCTGAGCCTACGAGTGTTCTGGACAGAGTAAAAGTGGAAAATCTCCAAGAAAAAGAAAAGAAAGACGAGTATGTAGAGAAACTGAAAGAAAGTTTTAAAGGCATAGAAGAGATAAGTGCGATTGAAGATTTGTGGGAGATATTTAAGAAAGGGGTCGTGAATGTTGCTATTGAGGTATGCGGGGTAGCAAAAAGAAGGAAAGGAAGAAATAACTATAATGTGTGGATGGATAAAAATGTACAAAGGGCTGTACAAGAAAAGAAGAAAGCGTGGTTGGATTGGTTAGCAACAAAAGCTAACCAAAAAGTTCAAAAGGCAACGGATGATGAGATAAAGGAAGCAAGAACGAAGTATAAAAGATTGAAATCAGCAGCGAAAGAAGTTGTGTCTAGAAAGAAAGAAGAACTAAAGGATGATTTTGATAGGAGACTCAGTGAAGATTTCCAGTCAAACATCAAGTTTTTCTGGAGATCCATCAAAACAGCCAGAGGAAAAACTTGTACCTCGGAGCTGAGTACAATCAGGAGTCAAGATGGGAGTATTATTAAAGGCGAAGAATGTGTGTTAAAGAGATGGAAAGAGTATTTTGAAAGTTTGTTTGAAAGAGAGGAAGTGCAGGTACAACATCCGGCATCTTCCATGGAAACTAATTTAAATGTTGATGAAAGTGAGATAAGCATGGATGAAATAGTGAAAGCGTTGAAAAGTATGAGATTAGGTAAGGCTGCAGGATATGACAGAATTACCGCCGAGATGCTGAGGGCTGGACAGGGCATAGTGGCTAGCCAGCTGTACTGCCTTTTTAATTTGTGCTGGCGAAATGGGCAAGTACCGGGAGATCGGTGCAAAGCCGTAATCGTTCCATTATTTAAGGAAAAAGGGTCACGGCAGGACTGCATAAATTACCGCGGTATAAGTCTTCTCAGCGTCGTCGGGAAATTGTATGCGATAGTATTGATTGAAAGGGTTGTGAATGAAACAGACGAAAAAGTATGGGATGCACAAGCGGGATTTAGAAAGAGAATGGGATGTACGGATTAGGTCTTTTCATTGCGATGCATAACCAAAAAGTATTTGGCTAAAAACAAGAAGGTCTATTGCACGTTTGTGGATCTTGAAAAGGCCTATGATAGAGTCGTGAGGTATGAATTGTGGTCAGCATTGTCCGTGAACGGGGTGAGCAGTATCCTCATACGAGCATTGCAATCTCTTTATAGGGATTCTAGGGCTTGTGTAAGGATAAATGGGGCATACACTGAATGGTTTAATATCGAAAAAGGTGTTAGACAGGGATGTGTAGCGTCACCGTGGCTGTTCAGTCTGTTCATGGACAATTGCTTGAAAGATTTAAAAGAGAATGAAAGTGGGTTGAGAATGAATGAGCTATTCGTCAAATGTTTTCTCTATGCTGATGACCAAGTATTACTTGCGTCTTCGTCTGAGGAGTTGCAGGAGATGGTAACTGCTATGAGTGGAGCTTTTGTTGGAAAGGGAATGAAGATGAATGTAAAGAAGACGAAAGTGATGGTGTTTGAAAGAGATGAGGCAGTGACAGACTGCAATATCGTGATTGGAGATGAACAAATTGAACAGGTGATTGAGTTTGTGTATCTAGGATCAAAGTTTACAAGAGATGGAAAGTGTGAGAGTGATATTGAAAGAAGAGTGAATGCAGGAAACAGGGTGAATGGAGCTTTGCACTCCTTTATGAGCAGTCGGAAGGTGTCTAACAAGGCTCGTTTGGCTGTGCATGAGGGGGTGTTGGTTCCGACACTCATGTATGGAAGTGAATGTTGGGTATGGCAGAAGAAACATGAAAGCAGAATAAATGCAGTTGAAATGAGAGCGTTAAGAAGTATGATAGGATTTAAACTGAATGACAGGATAAGAAATAGTGAGATTAGGAAACTTTGTGGTCTGAAAGAAGATGTAGTGACAAAAATTGAGAAAGGTATGCTGAGATGGTTTGGCCATGTCGAGAGAATGAATGAAGAACGATTGACGAAAAAAGTGTATAAGGCGAGTGTGAATGGAAGTGTTGGAAGGGGTAGACCTAGGCGGACGTTTCGGGACCAAATCAGGGATGTCTTGAAAAAAGGCCAGGCCAAGAGTACCCTAAACCGAAGAGCATGTATGAAGGGAATAATGAAAGTGGATGAAGCGAAACAAGTATGTAAGGATCGTAGCAAGTGGAAAGAAGTGGTCTCTGCCTACCCCTACGGGAAAGAGGCATGATTATATGTATGTATGTATGTATGTATGTATTCTACCTTGTTCCCTATTAAGTTCAGTTGACTGTAGACTTTGAACTTGTTGCCAATTGATTAGGTAGTATTAGTACAGTGTACGGTATACCGCAGAAGCCGCGGATAAGTACGAGTACTTGTTTCGGGAATAAACATTTTAAACATAGATGTTGTATGTTACAAACCACAGATCAAAAACAGACGTACAGATAAACAGCTACATAGTTAGCTTTCGATTTGATTGCACTTCTACAAGCATACGGTGTGTACACGATTGTGTGGAAAAAATATGGGCCGTTGAAGGGGACGATTCAGCGGTTATTGCGTGAAAGTGTAATAAATATCTACAAATTCACACAAAATCTCGCATTTTTACTGTAGTCAACAACTCAACCGATAGCAAATTCGTTTGAAAGTTACCTTTTAGCGGCGGTTACGCGTTTCGCCGCGGAAACAATGGTCAAATTGGAGACGTAGTCCACCGGGACAAAGTCTATGTTGTTGTCGGGCTCGGCTAGAAGCACTCTGTTCAGGCCCTTGGCTATAGACGTCATTAGTGCTGTGCCCCCGAACCAGTTGTCCACCCAGCCGACGAGAGGTTCCGCGTTACCTGCTGATACTGAAATAATAGATACAAATACATGTCACAAGAAATGTACGTAAAGTACTTCCTACTAATATTATAAACGTGAAAGTGAGGATGGATGGATGTTTGTTACTCTTTCACGCAAAAAGTGCTGAACGGATTTCAATGAAATTTGGTATGGTAGTATTTTAGGCTCTGGATTAAAACATAGGCTACATTTAATTCTAAATAATTACAGTGTTCCCGACTCCCGAGGGCTACTATATTTAGGCAGGCGGAGCCGCGGGCAACAGCTGTAATAGTAGTTCCAATTCGTAACTGGTCGCTGTCTGTACATAGAAGATATATAAGAAAAACTATTCATAGGAATTCCTATTCCATATAAAGCGTTTTATGAACGAAATAGAACCCAAAACAATGATTTTTAGAATTTTTGTCTGTTTGTCTGTAACTCTGTAGATACGCTTGTTCGCGTAATCTCAGAAACGGCTCAACCGATTTGAATGTTGTTTTAACTAATGCATTTTGGTTTGCTCCATTTAAAATTAGGTGTTTGTTTCATTTAAATCAGTTGATAAGTAAAAACGTTATATAAATCTAAATAATTACAAAATACTATAAAATAACCGATCATTGATATAAAAAATAAAAATATATAATATTACTAGCCGATGCCCGCAACTTCGTTTGCATAGAACTAACGGAAACGGAACACTATTTTTTAAACGGAACCCTAAAATAAAAATAGCCTTTGTTATACCTTATAACATCAGCTATCTGCCCATGAAAGTCCCGTGAAAATAGGTCCAGCCGTTTCAGAGATTAGCCGGAACAAACTGACAGACAAATAAACAGACAAACGGACAGACAAAAATTTAAAAAATTGATATTTTATTGTAAGTACCGAATATACTTTCATAATATGCATTAAGTGAAAATATGTTTATTTTAAATTAGAAACAGACACTTAAATTATATTTATCTGTATATATCTGTATATAGATACGACTACGTGGTTGTCAATTGTTCCTGCTTGGCCTACAGCACAAAATTTATCAGTACGCATTTATACCTTAATCCTTAAAGTACCATGAGAATATTTTATTATTTTGTATATATAATTTATTATGTAATAGCACTCAATACCAAAGATAAAAGTCAAAACAAAAGTGACTTGATTTGACACTTGACAGCGGAACTTTTTTTTCACTGTCCAAAAAAACAATCCTCATTATATGATTCCCTCCCTTCTACAATTACTCGCCCTAGCGACTTAAATCTGTTCTGTAAATACTCCTTATATTGAAACTTTATGTACATAATATATTCTTACTAACAAAATAAAACTGTGGTACTAACCCTACATTTTTGTGCTTGTTTTAAATTTGATATGACTTGGAGTCAAATCCTTTAAGCCGTACCAATGTTTTATGTATGTAAAATAGGGACATTAAAAAAATAAAACACTTTTGGTAACGCGGTTTGTGTTTAACTGATGTAATGACGTGAAAACTGATGCATTTTAAAACAAAAGAAATAATATCGCGAAGCCGACCAAAAAGTTTCGGAGCGCGACATTAAATCCTCCAACGATGTATTCTGTGCTCCAACGCACACACGCACACTGTTTTGATAGATATGATTGAATTTGAACTTTGTACAGCGGTAATAAAGTGCAAATTGGCTCATTGACGTTAGGAATGTAGGTGACATTGCTTAGACAACAGTGAGTGTTTGTAATGTATGAACTTTATGCAATAATGATAAAGCTCAAATTGACTCTACGTTTTAGTTAGAAAACGTTTGTATGGGAAAAAGAAAAGGGCTGTTTTTAGGGTTTTTCCGGCAATTATTAGAATTTTTCTCGCCGTAAAAACCATCCTTGAACTTCAACGAACATTTAAAAAAAAGAATTGGCGAAATTGGTCCAGGCGTTATTGAGTTATGCGCTCACCAACACATTTAGCGATTCATTTTTATATTATAGATTATACAGCCGAACGTATAACCGCCTCCTTTTTTGGAAGTCGGTTAAAAATTTTGCTTTAAAAGCGCGTGAAGTCTGCTAACTCGCAGGAGGCTATAGTGGTGGACTGCAGCCTAAGAGAACGCCCGTTCAACTTAATGTTGCGTATAGTAAAACCAATTTTCTAATGTACTTCGGGAATCGAAATTTTCCAGCATCGCCTGTAATTTTCCTACAAAAACGACGATTGCCGAGAACGATTTTATGAATGCCAAAACTAGGCAAAATTATAGGATTATACTTAAGGGTTTTTTAATAATACCACCCGACAATTTTATCGCATTTATTGAATTATTAGAAAATAAATTTCTCGAATATTTTAATCTTGAAACAAGTACCTATAGTTAATGTTAGCAGTCAAATTTTTCACCGCATTCGGGAATGTAAATTTGAAATGCCCTGTGAAAGTTTTCCTATATGATATTTAAAAACTTGTTGACGTTATGTTAAGTTATATTGTTTTTGTTAAATTTTTTAAACACTTACCAATAGCTGGTCGGACTATGATAGCTGGTACATGCCCGTGGTTGTCAGCAACCAAGTTTTCAGCCAGTGCTTTAGTAAATGTGTACGTATTGGGCCTTCCCTCTAAAAAAAAATCAATTTTCATTATAAAACGCTACTTGCGGCATTGTTTTCATATGTAATGACCTAATATTAGGTCATTACATATGAAATTGTCGTTTTGTAAAGGAGGAACATAAAGTCGTTTATTTTGTAAACATAATATATTTATTTAATCAAAGTAAATACTATTACATATATACATAGGTAGTTAATTGATCCTGTTACTAAAAAAACCATTCGGACAGGAATCAATTAAATCTTTGAAGGCGCTTTGGACTGCCCAATCGGAGTTGAATTTTTTCCCTTGCAAGAAGTTATCCAAATTTTGAAAAAAAAAATGGTAATCTGTTGGAGCAAGGTCCGGGGAGTACGGTGGATGTCTAAGACTTTCCAATAGAAGCTCCTCTAATTTGGTAGCCGTCTGTTGTGCAGTGTGTGGTCTAGCGTTGTCCTGAGGCAGCAGTGGCCTTGAGCGAATGAACAATGTCGGTTGTTTTGCAGCTAGCTTTTCCATCATGATTTGCAGTCGCTGGCAATAGACATCTGCCGTTATCGTCTGGCCAGATTTAAGAAAGCTGTAGTGAACGACAGCGGCACTAGTCCACCAAACGCTCACAAGCAACGTTTTTTTAGTCAATTTTCGCTTGGGGCAGGCTTTGGCTGGTTCGCCAGGGTTCAACCATTGCGATGATCGTTTCCGATTATCGTACATGATCCACTTTTCATCACAGGTAATGATTCTATTTAAAATCCCTTCATTATTATGCCGGTTGAGTAATGTAACGCAGCAGTCGCAGCGCGTTTGTCGGTTTGCTGCTCTCAATTCATGAACACCTTTCAAGCTTTTTCACATTTCCAATTTGCTTTATGTAGATTAAAACAGTTTTTTTACTAACACCGCAGCATGCAGCTAACTCGGACGTGGTTTGCGATGGACCCGCTTCGATAATTCAAATTCAAATTCAAATTCAAATTTATTTATTTCAGACTACCATGGTAGTAAGATAATAGATAATACCTTCAATTCTTCATTATCAACTTTGATCTCCGGCCGTCCACGGGGCTTGTTCTGCAGGTCGAAATTTCCAGAACGGAAACGTTGGAACCAAAAACGCACTGTGTTTTCTTTTGCGACACCGCGGCCATACAGATCATTAATCCTTCGAGCCGTTTTTGCAGCACCGGTGCCACGGTTGAACTCGTACTCGAAAATAATACGATATTTCAAGTTTTCCATTTTCTGAACAGAATGACGCAAAGAAAAAACCCAAAAGAGGAAAAAACAAATGTATTACGGTTTTCGAAACACAAATACACGAGTAAATAGCGGTATAAATTTAAAATTGGAATTCCTAACCAAAGAAGATATATTTGAGATCAAAGTGTCCAGTACGACAAAAAGCCAATTTCATATGTAAGGACCTAATATTATATTATAATAATATCACAAGAAAGAATAAGTTAATAATAATAATACTTTCTTTAATACTCACTTAAAAGTTCTTTTAATTGGCCTTCATTGATTCCGATTTCGATTAATTTCTTGACTTCGTTCAAAGAAGCAGGAGCCGGGTAAACGATTTCGTTAACAACATCTTTGTCAGTATTACTGAACGCCGTAGACATGTATACAAAAACCTGAAATAGATACAGATTGGACATAAGATACACATACACATAATATCAATAAGTTTCATTGTTTTACAAATTTTGGAATGAACCATCTCATTGACAGATTTTCTCTTTCTCGTATTACTATACATTATTTAATACAACATTTCGGTAATACCTACGGCTATTTTCCTTCGAATTTCCTATTTACCATGAGCTAGAGATAATTTCACACATTTTGCCAAAGTCTGTATCTAATTTAACTAATTATCGAAGGATAAATAATAATGGCGGTAGCACTTAAATTAAAGGAAAAATGTAGCAGGACGATTGAAGCCAACCTGAGGATCTTTAAGTCGGTGACTCAAATTGAGGACTCGGCCAGTGCCGGTAACATTCACGTTCATAGCAGTCTCCAGCGGTTCATTGAACTTTATTGTGGCTGCCACGTGAAATACTATGGAAACCTAAAACAAACGTTATGGATAAAGAGGAAATTAGAAGCCACATTATTAGTACCTAATTTCTACGCTCAAGTTTATTCAAATACTAGGTAGGTATTTCCCTTACGTCACGTCATATCATCATAATATCGCTGCATCATAGCGCAAGAACACATTCAACCAAATTTTATTACGAAATATGCGAACTTTTCAATTTATTGGAAAATAAAGGCTGGCTTATAAACACAAAAGCAAAATCAAATTTAAATATCAAAATTTAAATATCAAAAACAAATTCTGTCACAAAAGAAAGAAAATATTCTATAGAAGAAATCTTGTCAATTTACTAAAGATTAACTCGTTGTTACGTGAATGTTGTGATTGATGTTTTTTTTTTGGTTTTGTTACATGTTGAATTATCGTTACTAATTGTTTCATTGGTAGTCTGTTTCATTTAAAACACGTTTTAATCTGACGAATATGGACGTATCGTCCGAAAAAGCTGCACAAATTGTTGCTCTAGTGCAGCAATGCCTAGACCAACGAACAATTGCTGCAGTTTAAATGTAAATCAGTCTACGGTTTTCTGAGTTTACAAAAGGTTTATAAAAGGAGACAGGTTCATTCAAAAGAACACGTGGAACCGGCAGATCTCGGGTGACAACGTCTCGTGACGACAGGTTTATTGTGACAACTTCCTTGCGAAATCGGTTTTTAACGTCTATTAGCATTAATAATGAGCTCCACCAGGCACGTGACGTAGCAGTTAGTGCACGAACCATTAGAAGAAGAAAAAGAAAGAGCGTTATATCAAATTTTAGACCCGCAAATGGACCAAAATTGTCTGCAGCTCACAGGCGAGCTCGACTGAGAATTGCTCGTGAACACTTAAATTAGACTGAAGAGCAATGGGCTTCCGTATTATTCACTGATGAGTGTAGGACTTGTTTGTACGGTGCTGATGGTCGCAGACTAGTCTACCGTAGACGAGGAGAGCGATATGCTCAAAATTACATTGAGGAGAAGGTTCCATTTGGAGGTGGGTCTTGTATGGCTTGGGGCGGCATATCGTCCATCGATATGCTCGAACTGAACTTGTGTTTATTGATACAGACACACATGGCCGTAGTAAGATGTATGAAATTTAGCACATTTAAAATTTATCAGGAGGAATATTTTTAATAATGCCTTTAATAATGCGTAAAAATTGATAAAAATAAAGTTCCATGAGATTGATCTACTATTAGCCGGAACACGCGCACTTAGTTTGACATTCTTTAAGGATCCCCACACGTGATGACTAGTTAAGATCCAAAATATTATGTCAGGTCCTTCTGACACTTTCATACAATTTCGTGAATTTTTACTGAATTTGAAATCAAATTTAAAAATTCAGTACGTGTGTTCCCGCTTACAGCTTTAATGGCTATTTCGCGCGAAGCGTAAGAAAAGAAACGCACACTTGTATTTTCAATATTAGTGAAAGGATCCCTAATTATATAATTAGTAGGTATGCCAAAATAAATTACAATTTTTGACGACCTCGCGGCTTCGAATCCCGCCGAGGGACAAAAAGTTTTCTGTGTTCCTGGATCAACGGATGTGTATTAAATATGTGTAGAATATAATATAAATCTTAAATGTTAGTATTAAATATACTTCCTGTTGTCAGACAACAAAATGGTACCTGTAACACAACTTCTTCGGTTACTTAGCACAGGCCAGATTGACGTGGTGTGAAGCGTCCATAAATATTATTAAATATTATTATTACCATGTTTATAAGGAGCTGTTCATCATTAGGCTTCAGTCCAAGGTTCGGTTCCGATATGTCACCTACGATGGGTACTATTTTATCCAGAGCGCTCGAGTTGCTATTTCTTAATCTTGAAAAAAGCTGTAATAAATGAAAAAAAAATCAGCATTTTCTTTATTCGCAACTCAAGCAGGAGGTCGCGGGTTCGAATCCCGTCAGGGAACAAAAAGTATTGGATGTGTATTAAATATGTATATTATCCCCCTTACTAATAAATATATTTATACAGTGGATATAGCTATATAATGTATTGTCCTTATCTTATACGTTGGAAAAATCGTTTTTTTTTTTTTTTATTAAATAAGGGGGCAAACGAGCAAACGGGTCACCTGATGGTAAGCAACTACCGTCGCCCATGGACACTCGCAACATCAGAAGAGCTGCAGGTGCGTTGCCGGCCTTTGTAGGCTTGACAGACAAGGACAAAACAATGTATAGCTTGTCCACTGTATAAATATTTTTATTAGTAAGGGGGTATAAGTTTAATAAAAATCTTAAATATAATATGTATAGAATAAAAAGTATTAAATCTATCCGTTGTCCGGTAGCGTCACACAAGTTCTTCGAGAACTTGCCACGGGACCAGATTGACGTGGTGTGAAAGCGTCCATAAATATCCTCCTCCTTTGAGAGACCAGTGACACAGCAGTAAAGTAATGATGATGATGATCTTTATACATTCTTTCATAACCGCAAAAGTCAGGTTCAAGACCTTAATTTATTTCCATAAATAATTT
Source organism: Phengaris arion (assembly GCA_963565745.1). Taxonomy (NCBI): domain Eukaryota; kingdom Metazoa; phylum Arthropoda; class Insecta; order Lepidoptera; family Lycaenidae; genus Phengaris; species Phengaris arion. Next base: position 25,458,588 of record OY751431.1, read on the forward strand.
TAATCTTATTCAAGTCGCAATATTTTTATAGTCGCAGAGGTTTTATAGACAGTTTATATAAGACAGGTTTATAGATGGGCCATAGTAATAGTGAACTTTAACTCTTGTGATTTAATTATTTGCGAGTTATTTAAGAATAGCATTAGCTATTCTTAAATAACTATAATTATAATTAGAATACATCGGTAGTACGCATTTATATTTAGTTGTCGCAACAAGTTATAAAGAATGATGTATATCGATGACCAGTGGTGGAGATCTTTTGTAAAATAATAATTTGACTAAAAGCATACCGTAGAAGTAAATTGTAACTTGCCTGCTCGTTAAAAATTTTCTGCAACCGTTGTTTTGCATTTTGATTTTGCTTTTCGCGGATCAAAATATATACCTTATCTAGTCCTGGACAACTGTACAGTAGTTTTTCTAACAAAACCTAAAAAGTAAAATTTATTTTTTATAATATATATTGTTCTCGAATAGAAAAAAATCGTGTGAAACTGTAGATTACTGTCGGCAAGTGTAGGTGTACCTTTCCAACAAAACCGGTAGCGCCAGTGAGAAAAACGGATTTTCCGTTATATGCTTCTGCGACCGATTCGATAGCCATGGCGTCCAGGTTCTAGCGTTGTCTGTAATAAAAATATAAATATAATTAACAATAATAAATCCTACTTCTATGCTAAATGTGAAAGTTTATGAGTGAGGATGGATGGATGGATGGATGTATGTATGTATGTATGTATGAATAGATGGACGAATGGACATTTGTTACTCTTTCACGCAAAAACTACTGAACGGATTTAGAAGAAAATTGGTTTCGACAATTCTATAATTGTAATATGAGGCTGTTTAGTTTTTAAAATTCATCCGAAAGTAAGTTAAGGTTAGGCTCTATGATTTTCAGCCTTAGTATTCACGTCTTAACCACAATCTACTAGCTTTTTTCATGGCTCCACGGGAACACTGTACTTTTTCGGGATAAAAGGTAGCCTGTGTTTTTATCTAGAGCCTAAACTATTACGATACCAAATTTCGTACTGGTATGAATGAATGAATGAATGATAAACTCTTTATTGCACCAAAAACAAATAGGACACACAGAACATAGAAAAACTAAACATAAAAAGGCACAAAAGGCGGTCTTATCGCTACAAGCGATTTATGCCAGACAACCTTTATAATCATGACACATGTTTACTTAAATGTAATATACTGGTAGGTGGCTTTATAGACACAAAATAATAAAAAATTTGAAACTAAACAAAACTGAACAGCCTCATATTACAATTCTATAATTGTAATATTAGGCTGTTCAGTTTAGTTTAGTTTAGTTCTCAAAATGCATCCCAAAGTAAGTTGAGGTTATTTTTTCTTTACTTACTTAGAATTATCTACTGTGTACCAGGTATATATTGCCTTCTATAAACAAAATAATACTAAAAACTATAGGTTAATAAATATGATAAAATGAACAATTCTATATCTCAGTTGAGCGATTTTCAGATCCTCGTGTGGCGTATAAAGTGAACGCTCTTTAAATAAAACATGTGACAAAACAGCGTGTTATATAAGGCCACCTACTACCTAGTTCATTGGTAAGATCAGCTCCATCACCACAACCTGAAGATAACCTCTGGATTTCACTGTCGTATTCTATAACAACTTCTAGAATTCAATAAGAATTACAGAAGTTAATATAGAGATAAGATATAAGATTAACGTTTGATCGTATCTTACCCATATCGTTACCTAATCGTTTGTTTGGGTCACAGGAAGCACTTATCAGTGTTATTGATTTGGAAATGGTATATGAGTTTTAACAAATAATATAAACATAACATAGATACCTATTTATTACGTAGATAAATGTATTTATATGCAAAAATATCTTGATTTTCGAAAATATATTTTTGAATATTACAAATGTTATAATATTAAAAAATTGTATTTCTTGTTATCTGAAACATTTTTTCTTCGCAAATTTACTTCTATTATTTTGGTGACTTTGCAAATCTTTGCAAACTTGACATTTTCTGCATTTGAAAAGGACCATTCTGATCATCCATCTTGTGAATCAAGCGCCAGTACTTATTGCTGTCATTAGTCTCAATCATTTCTAATTTTTGTCTGCAAGTTCGCTTCAATTTGACACTATTGACTAGGCTAGATTTAGTCTGGACCGTGAAGATGGCTTTTTATAAAAGCCATGGATAATTTACCAAATAAAATTTATGACATATCAAAATATTCTTATATTATTTTTAACTACGGCACTAAGGCCGCTGCCGCCTGCCACAGTTAAAAAGAAAGACGAACAGATAAACAGCTAATAGTTAGTTTTCGGTTTGATTGCACTACTATTTGAGGCATAAAAGCTCCATCTAGTGGCCCAATAGATAGATTTATTTTTAATTGGAGTATAAAGTTATTTTAGTTTTCTATAGTTGAGCAGTTTAGTACCAGTTTAAAAAAAAAACTTGGAGTGTGAAATAGATCCCTCTATACTATTTATATATTTTATACTAAGAAAAATAATTATTATGTTCTTGGTTTTCGTAACGTGAAAGCGACATCTATAATTTATCTGTTAGCATATTGCGTTTCCAAACAAACTAGTTATTAATTTCATTGCGTAATTGACATCACAACTAATAAATGTCGCTTTTCTGCAAATCGCCACTAGGGCAATTTATTGAACAATAGGTTAGGTTATATTTAATCAATTATCTTTTATCCCCCGAGTTGGATGTATAATATTACTGTTGTTCCTATATTCATAAAGTACAAAATGCAATATATACTTTTTGTGGACACGTATTTTAATGACCAGGCAGGAAATGTATGGCGACTTGCCGATCTCCTTTGGATCGACTTGAATCGTGTTATCAAAGCTGTTTCTCTGTACGTAAGTAAGTACATATATTTTTAACCCTCGACGCAAAAAGAGGGGTGTTATAAGTTTGACGTGTCTGTCTGTGAGCCTGTCAGTGGCATCGTAGCTCCTAAGCAAAAGGTCGGATTGAGATATGTTTTTTTTTGTATGAAAGCTGAAATCTGACATGATCGATAGTGTTCTTATCTATTCATCATCATCAGCTCGCTAACTGCCTGATAATTCGGGGGTTACCTAGTTGATGAAAGGTTATAAGCCACTTCCACTGTTTTGATCAGTTCAATATTTCGTATCCTGGCACTTTAACAATATTGCCTATACTTGGTAACGTTAAGCTGATGCTGCATCATCGACTGGAATCTGTAGGATACCCAACTCCTCACAAACTTACAACATAGGTATCGTGTTTGGGCTCATTTTATAGTGAATTCAATGAATAGGACATAGATAAATAGTGATCATTCGCACCTGATGATGCAGTATTACTTGGAATCTGCAGAAATCCCAACTCTTCACTAAGGTACAGCAGACGTATCGTGTTTGGGCTCGCTCGGTCGGAGATCTCCCTTTGGGGCTTGCCACTATCTATTCCCACAATAGTATGAGGGATCTATTTCACACCCCAAGAAACTTTTTTTAAATAAAACCAGTACTAAAATGTTGAACTATAGAAAAAGGAAGTAAATATATACTCTATTCTCATCTGAGGACTATGGCGCCCGCCTGCGCGCATCGCTGCGGCTTTCGCAGCTGCCCGCCGCCGAGCCGCTCAGTGCGAAATTTGAGGAAGCGGCCTACGCCTTACGGGCAACTTACTACTCGCTAGTCTACAACGACTGGTAACTATCGCAATGAGGGTTTTTAAATTCGTGACATCTGACAGCTTTTTGATACGACAAGGACCGTCGGGCTACCAACAGCCGCCTGGTGACAGAAAAAGAATTGAAAATTATTATCGACCGTTACGCCACCAGATGTCGCTTTGTGTGCGTTGGGTCTACCCCCTGGCGGCAGAAAAAATGTAAAAAAACCCTCATTAGGTATGTCTGACTATTCTGCATATTTTTTTAAAAATACCGAACTTTTTATTGTAATTGTGCAAATAAAAAAAAACATTATTATTTATATTATACTTTTGAGTTGCGGCAACAGCCTCATTGGCCAGAGTCTTATGAAATTCATTTTCTCTAAGCCTACTAATATTATAAATATACCATCTAATAACTAGAACTATTAAGTCTATTAGTAAAAATTTTTCTGTTTTTGATAGTTTTCCTTTTTTGTAGTCCAATAGCATTGACATTTTAATTATGTATGTACCTAACTATTTCGAACAATAAGTATTTAATAAGTATTTAAAATAATCAAATTATTAATTTCATCTTGTTAAGATAATTATGTACAAGAAATTAATTAATAAAGAACCATGTTACACGTTAAGTAAGTACCAAATATTTATCAAAAATCGAATTTTGATAATTACCATAGGCATTAGACAATAAGCATAATATTATCATAATATAAAAAAAAATGGAGATACTACATAGTCTCCAGGTAATATAGTAGTATTCGCTTAAAAAAGTTATAATTAACAATAGATTATAATATTTAAATTACATTTTATGTAGATATAAACAAATAATTTATATTAATAGTAGGTATATAATTATAGGTTACACCTGCAGCGGCGGATGAAATAATCCGTTTCTACGAAAATAATTTTTAATTGAAACTATAGGTCGTGCATTCGTGCGATAACTGAAGCTCAGCATTGTTCGTGAATAAACGTTTCAGTTTGCCAATTAATAGAGCTATACTTACCTATTGCTTGTGGGTTGTGGCACCCTGCGACACGAGGTCTTGGGATCAGTGACAAAGACTACTAAGGTGTCGTGTGTACAGGTCGTGCAGCAATAGCCAACATCGTGTTAAAAACACAAGGTAAGTGTTTTATATTTTATGTAATTTTTTATTTAGGTTAATTTTTTGATTATGCTTATTCATTTATTTTTTAACGTTTTAATAATTTCGTTTTTAAATTTTATTTTTTTATGTTTAAATAGATCGACACTACAAAAACTTCTAGTATATGAGCGAATATGGCGTAGTAGGACAAAATTATTTGCATAATTTGTGTTGCATGCAGGTACGTGTAGCAGCGGGGTGTCCCTAGTGCGATATTTCGGTGTGCGGTACGATGCGACGACTTTTATATATGATGTACTGCGATATACTGTATGGGACCATATCGGACTGTTGTACTCTAAAGCACTTCTTACGAATGCCAAATTACGATTTTAAGTGCCGAAATGCTCGTAAATGGCTTACATACTCGAAGAACAAATCCCAGATTCTTGTAAGCTCTATTAATTACGTTTTCAACATGATCAGAAAATGTCATTGTGCTGTCCCAGTACACACCAAGATCTCTAACGATTCGTTTTCTTTGAATTTCTTCACCATTCATATGATAATTGTAGGTTATGGCCTTTGGTCTCCGAGTAAATGTAATACATTCACACTTATTTGAATAGACAGTTATGTTATTACGAGTGTAATATTCAAACAAGTGGAACAATTCTGATTGGAATTGATCTTGCAGAAGATGTTTTTGTCGTCCGCATACATAAGACAGTCCGATAGCACTGCAGCACGCACGCATGCAAGCACGAACCGATATCATACAAATAGGCATTGTACAGAAGTGGTCCCAAATGCGAACCCTATGGAACTCCCGTAGGCATACCAATATAGTCCGACCGATAACCGCCCATTACAACAGCCTGGGAACGATTCGAAAAATATTATTTTATCCACCGCAGTAAATCTCCGGATTCCGAGCTCCTGAAGCTTTTGTATAAGAATGTGATGATCTACACGATCGAACGCTTTTTCAAAGTCTGTATAGATAACATCAATTTTACTCCCGCGTTCCATATTCTCCAAAATAAAAGAAGTAAAACAAGCCAAATTAGTAGTTGTTGAACGGTGCTTTAGGAAACCATGTTGTTGAAAAGGAATCAAACGATGTAATGTCGGATAGATATTATTAAATACAAGTTTTTACAATATACATACAAGTTTGGCGGCTGTATTTAAAATAGAGATATTCCTGTAATTCTTAACGTCCATACGTGAGCCTTTTTTGTGTATAGGAACGATTTGGGCTATTTTCCATCACAAACTGATCGATTAAACAAAATGGTCAATCGAAGGGCGAGGGATTTAGAACAGCGTACCCAAAACAGGGGTAGTAGCATATAGCTACCAGAGCCTTTCTTAATATCTAGTTTTTGTAAGATACTTTCGACTTTTGGAGTGGTTACTTGAATATTAGACACTACATCAGAATTTATACTAAGTATTCGATCGGGAGTAATACTACTAGGTTTGCCGAATACACTTAGAAATAAAGTATTAAAATCGTCATACATATCCCACATCATTCTTCACACACTTCAGTATACTCTGCCCCGTCCAATATAATTTTTTGAGGGGAAACTGAACCACCTCGTACAGCCCTTATGTAAGTCCACAATGTCTTAGGATTACTTTTTAAGTTGTTTTCACAGTTGGAGGTAAATTTTTCTAAAATATTATTTTTGTACACGACGTTCTCTTGACCTAAGGAGAAAAAAAGTCGTCGTAGTCTAAGTTATTACCGAACTTTTTCCAGCGTTTGTGTGCCCTACTTTTTTCTTTAATAATATTGAAATTATGCTTTATTTGGTGAAAATATGGTTACATATAGGTGTTACATTTTTACATTAGTACGTATATTTTGTCGCAGCTAACGACGTCCAAATATTAATAAATAAAACCAGTACTAAAATGTTGAACTATAGAAAAAGGAAGTAAATATAAATTACTCCATACACACATTACATATAAAGTACTCCATTAAAAAATAAATCTATCTATTAGGTCATTAGATGGAGCTTTACAGATATGATGACAACGATTACCACAGATAAGTACTTAGTTTTGCACAATTCTCTGATATTCGGATTCGGATTATTTTATTTATTATTAACAGGATTATAGTTTCATAATATATAACATACCTATCGCTTTAAGATACATTTAATAACAGAATCAAATTGTCAATGATTAGGTATTAATTAAAACATCATTCATTATGTCAATATATAGAATGTCAAAATTTAATGATAAAAATTTATTGAAATTTAATGAAAAAAAAAATCAAAATTAAACTCTACCGCCCCTGGTGTAACTTGAATTTATACAGAGATAATGCATACATACAAGCTATACACATATTTAATCATTTACCTAATCAATTCAAGGAATTGCCTACAATTTATAAATTTAAAAGAAATCTGACATCTTGGCTTATGGAAAATAGTTTCTATGACATAAATGAATTTATAATACAGAACAAAAAATGACCTGTATCAATTAGTCAACATTATCAAAAATCTTAAATTCATTTAACTACTATAGTGCAAGTAATATTATTGATAAATAAAAATAAAGTTGACATTTATTTATATGGCTTTGAAGGGATTTTTAAATTATAATACATTTGACATTGAACTTATTTAACTTTTTATCTTGTGACCTAAAATATTTTGTGACCTAATGGATTCGCAAATTAACATTTTAAATATTTATATGATTTTTAACTTTATTATTTTAATATATATGTAATAAACTTTCTGTTAACATAAAGGTCAATTATTTATTGTATAATCTATAGATCGACCAATTGCTTTTACTTTATATTTAAAACTATATTTTATAAGTAGACTCTGGAGATTGTATATTTTAATTTCACACACCACGCTATCATGGTAGAATGTATGTTTTTTTAAACTTACCAACTGCATATGTAATACTATGTACTTACTACATTCAGTGAATAAATGATTTGATTTGATTTGAATGTAATACAATTGTTAGATTACTATAAAAATGTCAAGAAAAAAGAAAAAAATTAAAATGTGAAATCAAAAGCTCCATAAAATGTCAATAGATATAAAAAAATATAATGATAATTAAATTTCAGCTCATTAAAAATTCTTTCACGTCATAATAAGATTTATTTATTAACATTTTTTTAAGTTCTGAGAGTGTTTTTTAGATAATTGTTTTATATGTTTAGGCACCTTATAATATATTTTTACACACATTAAATAAGCATCATTTATAAAAAGGGTTGTTTTTGGTTTTTTATCTATGGCCAGTCTATTTGAGTTTCTTAAGTATTTTGTCGGGTACTTATCTATTAATTGTGTAAAAATGTCATTGTTGTGTACAACAAATTTAAAAATTTCTAAACTGTATAAGCTAGGTAGTGCCATGATGTTAAATTGTATAAAGAAAGGCTTACATGACTCATATGGTGGAATCTTAGCTATAGCAAGGATGAATTTCTTTTGGACAATGAATGCCTTATCTAAATGCGTAGAATTTCCCCAAATTATCAATCCATAGCACAGGACTGATGAGACGTAACCGTGATAGTCCATAATTGCGGTTTGTATACTAACTGTCCACGCTAGTCTACGTAAGACAAATACGAATCTGTTTAGTTTTGAACAAACTTTTTCTATGTGTGCATGCCAGTTACAGTATTTATCAATTTGAATGCCCAGAAACAAGTTCTTATCAATTTCATCTATAATTTCATCACTATATGTTAGTTTTGGTCATAACGGTATTTTATTATAAGTTCTAAATTGTATGTACCTAGTTTTATTAAGATTAATTTTTAGATTGTTAGATGTTAGCCATTCAATTAAATGTCTAAATGTTAAATTAATGTCATTTTAGATTTTATTCACGTCCGATTTTTTTATAAGTAAATAGTATTTATATATCATCTGCAAATAATGTCAATTTATAATTATTCATTATTGAAATGTCATTAATATAAAAAAAATAGTAGTGGACCTGATACAGAGCCTTGGGGTACACCAAATTCATTTAATAATATTATGAATTTACTATTAAGTAGTTCTTTATCTGTGTTAATGTTTTCTATTACAGTGTATTGCGTTCTATTTTCGAGAAATTACTTAATCCAATTATAAGCTGGCTATATTATTCCCATTTTGTTTAATTTTATCAGTAGCAATTCATGTGAAACAAGGTCAAAAGCTTTAGTCATATCAATAAAGACAACTAACCAGTGGACTTTATCATAAATGCAGTTTATAATTTGGTTAGTAACATTAAAGCAAGCTTGTTGAGTTGATTTGTTATTTTGAAAGCTATATTGTTCGTTTTTTTAAATATTATATTTTTATTATATAATTGATTTGATTGAAATAAATTTATTATATAATTTGTTTATAAATGAAGTTATTCTTTTATGCATTGCTTTTTCAAATATTTTCGATAATATGGGAACTAGAGTAATCGGCCTGTAATTACTTCATTGCTTTCTGTCACCTTTTTTATGTAGCGGTTTAATTATTGAGATATTTAATATATTGGGAAAAGGTCCCTCCACAAAAGAATTATTTATAAGTTCTGTTATGATAGGGGCTATTATATATATTATTTACATTCTTTAATTATTTTTGTGGATATTTCGTCATAACCAACCGTATTTGTATATTTTAAAGAAGTAATAAGTTGTATTGTTTCGTCACAGGTACTGCATGGTTCAAAAAGATACTCATAGGATTGTCCTGGATATTACTTGTTAATTTAGAATTGGAAGTTATAGTTATGATAGAAGTTTTAATAAAATATTCATTAAATATATTTGCTATGGCTCGTAGCGTATCTACTAAGGCGGGTCAATAAGTCCGTGACTTTTTGAATTTCTAACCTTCTTACTGAAAAAGCAACACTACTCCTGTCAACAGGCATCTGTCAGTTGACTCCTATCAAAATTTGAACTTGCTGCGTCAGTTAGTTTGTGTTTTACAGCTATCTTTATCAGACTATCCAGTAACTTAAGGAAACAATGGAAAAAAGTGAATTTCGTGTGCTTATTAAGCATTATTTTTTGCGAAAAAAAACCATTACCGAGACCAAGGCTAAGCTTGATAAATACTATGGGGACTCTGCACCATCGATTTCAATGGTAAAAAAGTGGTTTACTGAATTTCGTTGTGGCCGTACAAGCACTGAAGATGCCGAACGTCCTGGACGCCCAGTTGAGGTCTCTACACCCGAAACAATCGAAAAAATTCACGATATGGTGTTGGCCGACCGAAGATTGAAAGTGCAAGAGATTGTGGAAGCCATAGGCATCTCGCATGGCTCAGTGGTTTCAATTTTGAATGATCACTTGGGCATGAGAAAGCTTTCCGCAAGATGGGTGCCGCGTTTGCTCACAGTCGACCACAAACGCAATCGTGTAACAACTTCACAGGAAGGTTTGGCGTTGTTTAATCACATTATGGAGGAGTTTTTGCGCCGTTTTGTAACCGTGGACGAAACATGGATCCATCACAACACACCAGAGACCAAACAACAGTCAAAACAGTGGGTTTCTAAGGGAGAATCGGCGCCAAAGAAGGCCAAGGTGGGTTTGTCAGCCAATAAAGTTATGGCGACTGTTTTTTGGGATGCACGTGGGATACTCCACATTGACTATCTTCAAAAGGGAGGAACAATTAATGGGGAATATTATGCCAACTTATTGGACCGCTTCAATGAGGATTTGAAAACAAAACCGACCTCATTTGGCCAAGAAAAAAGTTCTTTTTCACCAAGACAATGCAAGGGTGCACACATGTGCAGTTGCCATGGCAAAAATCCATGAATTGGGCTATGAATTGCTCCCACATCCACCCTATTCTCAAGATTTTGCTCCGAGTGACTACTTCTTGTTCCCAAATCTGAAAAAATGGCTCGGTGGAAAAAGATTTGATGAATGATGAAGTCATCTCGCAAACAAAGGCCTATTTTGAGGACCTCGACAAATCATATTTTTTGGAAGGGATAAAAAAATTGGAGAAGCGTTGGACAAAGTGTATAGAGCTCAAGGGGGACTACGTTGAAAAATAAAATGATTTATTTATCAAAAAATCTGTGTTTTATTCCAAAAGTCACGGACTTATTGACCCGCCCTCGTATTATGGTATTATTTATATTTATTTCTGTGCTAATTTTTTTTCGTTACCTTTGTTAGAGCAATTTTTAATAATATTCCAAGAGGCTCTGCTTTTATTTTTAGCTTTAGCAACATATTTTGTATGTGAATGTATTTTTGCAAGCCTAAAGCACTTCCTTAATATTTTACTATATTTTTTGTATTTGTTTTTTGTTGATATATTTTTTTCCCGATAATAGCTAAATTGTAATTTTGTTTTGTTTTGCAACTTTTTTTAAGCCTTTTGTTATCCAGTGAGGTACTGTATGTTTATGTGTTACCTTTAAGCGGACTAAAGGGAAGCAGAGCTTATATAGTATTATGAATAAATCATAAAAGCTATTAAACGCTTCATTAAAGTTTTTTAACAAATAACATTCATCAAAAGAAATGTTTGCTAAGTAATCTTTAAATTTTTTTATGTTATCATTTTTATATTCTCTTTTGTAGATATAATGGCATTTATTTAAGTTGCGGTTACATGCTTCTATTGTTCCCGAAATAAATTCTGCTGTGTTATGGTCCGAAAGGCCTAAGTGAAATGATTCGATTTTGGCATGCAATAAGTTACTTAATATATTATCTATACATGTCAAGTGTCTAGTAGGTTTATTAAAGTGAATTTTTAAATTATAATTACTTGACATGTCACGCAGTGCATTTGAGTCCTTATTTATTTTTAGTAAATTAATATTAGGTCTTTACCTATGAAATTGCCGATTTGTATAAAAACTTTAAACGAATTTTTTTCATGTATTTTTTATTTGTATTAATCGAAGTAATCACCCATGCAATCAATGTATCTTTGCCAACGCAGTGGCCGTTTATTGACGCCCTTCTAAAAAAAACAGCTGGACGGGAGGCAACAAATTCTTCAAAGGTATTTTGTACTGCCTCTCGGGTATTGAATTTTTTTCCCGCCAAGAAGTTATCCAAATTCTGGAAAAAGTAGTAGTCTGTAGGCACAAGGTCTGGTGAGTAGGGCGGATGATGAAGAGCTTCCAACCCAAAACAACGTTGTCGTGCAGGAGCAGCGGAGAAGAGCGATTGACCAATGCTAGTTGGAGATGTGCCAGCTTCTCCAACATTGTGTTCAGTTCTTCACAGTATACGTCTGCAGTATTGCTCACCCCGTTTGGTAAGAAGCCGTGATGAATCACACAGGCGCTAGACCACCAAACAGTGACCATCACTTTTCTAGGGGTAAGTTTTCGTTTAGGGCATTGTTTCGGTGCTGAACCAGGATCCAACCAACTTGCTGAGCGCTTGCGGTTATCAAACAGAATCCATTTTTCATCGCAGGTAACAATACGGTTTAAAATTCCTTCCTTTGTGTGTCTGTTGAGCAGTACAAGGCACGTCTCGACGCTTACTTCGCGCTGGTGATCATTGAGTTCGTCGGGCACCCATTTGTCAAGCTTTTTTACCTTGCCAATTTGACGCAAATGGATCAATATTGTTTTGACGCTAACGTCGAAAGCTGCTGCTAATTCTGCCGTAGATTGTGTATCATCAGCTTCCACAATCGCCTTTAATTCGTCATTGTCGACCAAAGTCTTCGGACGATCGTGAGGTTCATTTTTTAAGTCGAAATTTCCAGAACGGAAGCGAGCAAACCAATAACAGGTGGTGCGTTGGTTTGTAGTGTTAGCTTCGTAAACGTCGTTAATGTTGCGTGCCGTCTGCCATGACGGTACTCATATTCCATAATAACACGAATTTTCAACGCATCCATGATGACGAAAAAGACTGAAATGCGATAAAAATGTAACATTAATCAATAAACAAATGACTACTTTTGGAAAAAGAATTCCATGTTTTTAAAATAAAATTAATTTGAAATTAGAATTCATAGCCAAACAAAAAATTATTTTGATTTGAAATAGCCAGTACTGTAGAACAGCAATTTCATAAGTAAAGACCTATTATTAAAGTCACCAGCAATTATTAGATTTTTATTTGATTTTTTAGTTATGTTATATAACAAATAATCAAACTTTTGCAGAAATGTACTACTCACTGAATTTAGAGTTCTGTATAAGCACATGATAACCAGATTTAAGTCAAAAATTTCTATACCACAACATTCAAAATTATTATCAATTGCAGAACAAGATTCAATATTATTATAATAAGAGAACGTACTTTTTTTAATGAGTATGCAAACACCCCCCCTTTTTTGTTTTTTTGACCTACTGTAATATGATGCTAAAGTGTAGTTATTTAAATTAATGTTTGACTCTGTTCCTTTTTCTATAAAAGTTTCAGTTAGGCATATTACATCAGGTTCCTTATCATATGATTTTAGCTCTGCAAGTGCAATTTCAAGTTGAAATCTTTTGGCAGGGAAGCTAGCAATTTTTGATGTATATATCTTAATTTTTTTCTTTTGGCTTGTCACGAAAAAGATCTTTTGGTTTAAAATAGTCAGTAATGTATTTTTGTATTTTATTGTCAGTGTTACATATTTTATAATAGTTAGGTTTAGTTAGATCTAAGTTATTTTGATTTTAATTTTTATTATGAAATTGATTTTTACGCTTAATATAATAATGTATGTGTTGTTTTTGATTAGTAATAGTATTGTATGTATTCATTCTGGATTTTTTTACAAATGTTCGTTGTAATATCATTTTTGGATTATTCTTTCTAGAGCTATTAGTTCTAGAAAGAAGTGTTTTAGTAGTAAGAATTTATTTTAATAGTATATCTGATCAATAGTATAGTTAATTTTAATACAGATGTTTATTTTGTTTATTACATTAATATTGCTAAGATTTACAAATAATATAAAATATTAATAAGCGCTGGCGAGTACCACTTGGGGTAAGCTAACAGTTAACACAATTTGTGTAGGTCGGAAAAGCTCAATAGCTTTTGATAGTATTTACACATCGCTGCTTCAATTCAAAACTATCACAAATCAAAATTACCCTTTTTTAAAGGAGAGCCAATCAAAGAATAAGAAAACTATTTATTGTCTAATACTTTCTTATTCTATATCTAATATATACATATTATACATCATTGGAAGCGTATTTTTAAGCACCATTAAATGTTGGAGGTAGTAATATAATAAACTTAATACCAGAGGAGGTATAAACAAATAAGTTAGTTTTGAATATCAAAAATATGCTCGAATTATACTAAATGTGGAATAAAACCACCATAAGTAAATAAAATAATTGTGCTAATCATGTTTTTAAAGAACACAGTAAAAATCGCCAGCAGTATAATAAAATAATTGAAATTCTGTCTTAACCTTAAATCAAATTAGTTTACTACAATTTTACAAATAACAATCTTCGAAATTGTATCAAAATAATCATTATAATGTTTTAAGTTCATTTAAAACAATAAAAAAGCAACGTAAAAGTAAAGTAATAAAATTAAACCAAGTTAATTAGTAAAAAAGTGTTAAAGTTTTTCAAAACTTAAAATAAAACAAAGACAAACATTAAAAAATTTTGAACAAGATAATTTTAAGCCACCAGATAGTTTTATACTCTAACTTTACATAAAAAAATATCGGTTGTCTGTAAAGTCGGTTTACTGACGATAGTTGAACGTGACAACGTCAACAACAACAACAACAACAACAACAACCCACAATCCGAAAAATTTCCCCATCTGTGGTCAGATTCTCAAGACCCCAACCAGCAGATATGGATAGTGAATACGCCGATATCATTAATACACTTACTAAGAGTGTCTTTCAAGATTTTAAGCATATGATGCTCGAAGAAATGCAAAAAATGAATGGAATGATTAATAGTTTTTAACAATCGTTTACTTTTTTTAACAACATCTTTGAAGACATGAAGAAGTCCTTGGAAGATAAAAATAATAGAATACTTAAATTAGAGAAACATAACTCAGAGCTACAAACTTCACTGTTGGAAGTATCAAAGAGACTAGATAATATAGAAGAGCAGTCAAGATCCAATAACGTGGAGATCCAATGCGTCCCCGAACATAAATCGGAAAATGTTATAGCAACTGTTCTACAATTGGGATCAGTAGTAGGATGTAAGATAGAAGACTCGGACATACTTCATGCTTCGAGAGTGGCAAAATTTGATAACACAAGCAAAAGTCCAAGATCGATTGTTGTGAAATTATCCACACCGAGAGTTCGTGACTCTCTGTTAGCTGCGACTATAAAATACAATAAAAACC
Organism: Phengaris arion; assembly: GCA_963565745.1. Lineage (NCBI taxonomy): Eukaryota > Metazoa > Arthropoda > Insecta > Lepidoptera > Lycaenidae > Phengaris > Phengaris arion. The sequence goes on from OY751431.1 coordinate 25,473,734, forward strand.
ACCCCAATGAAAAATTAAATAGTGTACATTAAATAGTGTACAATACATCTCGGCATGGCTGAAAACACGCCACAGCCTATCTATGTTACTGAGCATCTATCTATGCATAACAAGTCCCTTCACGCAGCAGCTAGAATAAGAGCAAAAGAACTAGGGTATAAATTTGTCTGGGTCCGCAGTGGAAGAATCTTCATGAGAAAAACCGAAACTTCACGATGTATATGTGTAACGAACAGTCATATGTTAAAATCTTTAAATTATTTTTTTTTTCGTTCTATATATTTTATATTATGTCTACATATTTTCTGGTTAAAATTCGATACTTTAAAAATTTATTACCAAAATGTCCGTGGACTTAAAACCAAGACCAATGACTTTTATAAAAATGTATGTTTGTATAAATATGATATTGTAATACTTTCGGAAACTTGGCTTAACAGTGACATATACGATTCAGAACTCTTTCATGACCAGTACACATTTTACAGAAGAGACCGTAAGTCATCGCGTTTTCATGTAAAATCCGATGGCGGAGGGTATTAATTTATTTCTGTGGCTAAAAATTTAAAATCTATACGATTAGAATATATTGAGCTCAAATGAAGATTTATGGATTAGTTTAGAAATTACAACTAATAACAAAATGAATAAACACAAAAAAATATATCTTTGCTCGGTATATTACCCTCCACCTCCGAAACAAGCTTTATTAAATGAGTTTTTTGCAAAAGCTCAAAAACTAATTGACAAGAATCACAAAGTTATCATTATTGGCGATTTTAACTTAAGTGGGATAGAATGGTCAAAGACTGATAACACAGAATACACTGTTCCTTCAACAAATGAAAGCAGAGAACTGCAATCATCATTTTTAGATTTTATGAATTGTAACGCGCTTCATCAATATAATTTTTACAAAAATCATCGAAATAAGATATTGGACTTAATTATTACTAACACAAACTACATTCAAAATATTTACACCATGGAAAATGATGGCGCTTTAACGAGAGTTGACGAAAATCATTCTCACTTAAAATTCACATTGAATGTTGTGCCACATTCTGGGCTAACTAGTGACTTTAATACTCGTCCTAACTATTTTGGAGCTGATTACGAAAAAGTAAATAATGAATTAGAAAACATATTATGGGATGAACTTTTTGCCAAATGCAATACAGTAGAGCACATCCTTAATATTTTTTACTCTGAACTACACGCAGTAATATCTGGATGCGTTCCATTTAAAAAGTCTCGTGGCAAAAAATATCCTGTTTGGTTTACTCGTGATTTAATAAAGGTCATAAATGAAAAACATAAATATCGTTGTAGAGTTAAGAAATATAAAAACGATATGGATATACTGACTTTCGAATTATTATGGAAAAGATGCACTAAATTAATGAAAGAGTGTTATAGTCAATAAATAAGGAGGGTTGAAAATTTTATAAATAGAAACCCAAAACATTTTTGATCTTTTATTAAAAACAAAAAAAGTAATAATAGTTCATACCCTCATCAAATGGAGCATGAAGATAAAATTGCTACTAGTAGCCCTATGGTGTGCGAACTATTTGCTCAATATTTTTCTAAAGTAATAATAATAATAATTTTTCTAGGTCCTATGAAATTGCCGTTATGTATGAAAAAATTTAATTACATTTTTTTCATGTATTTTTATTTGTATTAATCGAAGTAATCACCCATGCAATCAATGCATCTTTACCAACGCAGTGGCAGTTTATTGATGACCTTCTTAAAGAAATCAGCTGGACGGGAGGCAACAAATTCTTCAAAGGCATTTTGCCTCTCGGGTATTGAATTTTTTTCACGCCAAGAAGTTATCCATATTCTGGAAAAAGTAGTAGTCTGTAGGCGCAAGGTCTGGTGAATAGCGGATGACGGAGAGCTTCCAACCCCAGTTCTTGCAACTTGGAGACCGTCTGCTGTGCAGTATGAGGTCGCGCGTTGTTGTGCAGGAGCAGCGGAGACGAGCGATTGACCAATGTTGGTTGGAGATGTGCCAGCTTCTCCATCATTGTGTTTAGTCCTTCACATCTGCAGTAATGATCACCCCGTTTGGTAAGAAGTTCTGATGAATCACACGGGCGCTAGACCACCAAACAGTGACCATGACTTTTCTAAGGGTAAGTTTTCGTTTAGGGCATTGTTTAGGTGCTGAACCAGGATCCAACCAACTTGCTGAGCGCTTGCGGTTATCAAACAGAATCAATTTTTCATGGCAGGTAACTATGCGGTTCAAAATTCCTTCATTTGTGTGTCTGTTGAGCAGTGCAAGGCACGTCTCGACGCGTACATCGCGCTGGCGATCATCGATTTCGTGGGGCACCCATTTGTCAAGCTTTTTTACCTTGCCAATTTGACGCAAATGGACCAATATTATTTTTGACGCTAACGTCGAAAGCTGCTGCTAATTCAGCCGTAGATTGTGTATCATCAGCTTCCACAATCGCCTTTAATTCGTCATTGTCGACCAAAGTCTTCGGACGATCGCGAGGTTCATTTTTCAGGTCGAAATTTCCAGAACGGAAGCGAGAAAACCAATAACAGGTGGTGCGTTGGTTTGTAGTGTTAGCTCGGTAAACGGCATTGATGTTGCGTGCCGCTTGTGCTGCGTTGCTGCCACGACGGTACTCATATTCCATAATTACTCGAATTTTTAACGTATCCATGATGACGAAAAAGATTGAAATGCGACGAAAATGTAACACTTATCAATAAACAAATGACTACTTTTGGAAAAAAAAATCCATGTTTTTAAAATAAATTTAATTTAAAATTAGAATTCTTAGCCAAACAAAATTTATTTTGATTTGAAATGACCAGTACTGCAGAACGGCAATTTCATAGGTAAAGACCTATTATATAGTCCAATCAATCAAAACCATAATTTAAGTTCAGCTTTTACTCACCTAATGACGTCACCAAAAGATTTTATTTCGTCGTCCTTATGCAAATTGTTATTTTCTGAACAAGAAATTCTAAAGGCTCTAAAATCATTAGATTCTGGAAAAGGTGCCGGCAGAGATGGTATCCCACCAATATTTATTAAATCTTGCGCGAATACACTGTCTTATCCATTAGAAATTATTTACAATAAATCTCTTGCAGACGGAGTATTTCCTAATCTTTGGAAAGAGGCACTAATAGTTCCGTTACATAAATCTGGTTCTCGGCACTTGATTTCTAATTATAGACCAATAACTATTCTTAATATTTTTGGTAAAGTTTTAGAAAAATTAGTTACGACACAACTAGTCTGGCATCTTAAACAAATAATAATCTCACACCAACATGGTTTTGTCAATAAAAGATCTACTACAACTAATTTAGCTTCTTTTACTTCAAATGTTCACAAATACGTAGATAAACGGATTCCAGTTCATGCAATATATACAGATTTTAGTAAATCTTTTGATAAAGTTGACCATAAAATTCTTTTCTACAAAACGTCTAATGCTGGTGTCAATATATTGCTTCGTTGGTTCGAGTCATACTTGTCAGAACGGTTTTCTAAAGTAGTAGTTAACGGATTTACATCAGAATTTTTTTTTGCTATCAGTGGAGTTCCACAAGGGTCCCACTTAGGGCCGATATTTTTTAATATATTTATAAACGATATTCATCATTGTTTTCAAAATTCCGACTTTTATTTATTTGCTGATGATTTAAAAATTATTAAACCTATATACACACATTTGGATGCAAAACTACTTCAAGAAGATCTAGACAGATTATATAATTGGTGTATACAAAATAATATGTTACTGAATATAGGCAAATGTCATCATATCTGTTTCTCTCGTAATCGCAAAAACCTAAATTGCTATAAATATAAAATTAATAATCAAGAACTGGAATCGGTAGAAGAAGTCTGCGATCTAGGCGTTGTTATAGATAACCAACTTAAATTTGATAAACATATAAACAACATCGCCAAGTAAGCTTTTAAAATGCTGGGATTTGTTATAAGAAATTCAAATGAATTCAAAAAATCTGCTTCTAAAATCAAATTGTTCAATGCGCTCGTTAGACCCATCTTAGAATTTAACAGCAGCATTTGCAATCCGCACTATGAAGTATATATTAAGCGCCTAGAAAGCGTACAAAAACGGTTCCTTTGCAATTTAACTTACAAAGATTATAGGTCTAAAGAACTTCGTGGATATGACAACAGGTTGAAACATTACAAAATGTTAACTTTAAAAAGTCGCAGAAAGATATTAGACTTAATTTTCCTACATAAAATAATAAACTTCAAAATAGATTGCCCTGAACTGTTACACATGCTACAAATTAATGCTCCTTCGAGACTACCAAGGGAAAATGCTTTTAGGTTATGTAATATACCAGCGTCAAACACCAACCTCGGCGTTGTGCTATATTGCCAAGGATCTGCAAGGTCTACAACAGTCTTTATAAAAGTAATGAATTGGACAATGGTCTTAATTTAACTTGCTACAAAAAGCACATCAATAGCCTTCTGACAATTTAAGTTCCACAAGTGCCTATTAAATATGAAAACTACATTTAAAAAGTATATATACATTTGTTTTTCTTTTAATTTAAAACTAAGCAATTTGAAAGTATTAAATATGTTATCTTTACCTGTCTACTATGATTTTGTTTGTTGTTGAATAATGTTAGAAATAAGAATGTGTTTTTGTAACATTTTGTTTGTTACTGGTTACAATTATTATTGGTGCATGCTGTGTTTGTCTATAAAAGATTGTAACACTCAATTCTATACTCAATCGAGTGTTTTATGTGCTTAGTATTAGTGTTCACAATTGTTGGCAAACCCTATAAATAAATAAATAAATAACAACAACAACAACAACAACAACAACAACAACAACAACAACAATAATAATAATAATAATAAAATGCGAGGTAACGCTGGTACTTGGTAACGGTAACAGGTAACGGTACTTGGTAACGCATGAGTTATGTTTTTTCGTGCGTACAGCCGGCTCCATCGAATTATAAGACGTTATCACGTCAAAAATAACTATTATAATGTTATCTTTTAATTATTACTATACAAATATAAAATTAAATGTAAGAAGGAACACTTAAGAGATCAAAAAATTTTAAAATAAAAATTGATAAAAATATGTTATTTTATAATTATAAAAAAAGATATAAATTGTAATAACTAATTAGGAACACGACTTATGAGATCTTATGAGATCACAACATACAAAAATTTCAAATATAAACTTTATTAAAACGTTTGTTACTTAAACTAAGTACTCACTTAGTTTTTCTTAATTATATATTTTATAATAAAATAATATCCTCACAAATTTTCAAGAAACGAACTAAAAGAATACCCTGTTTCTTTGCTTGCGTGACATTTGGTTTTTGTGTTTAGAGTTTCTTTTGTTGACTTATAATTTCAGATCGATTCGTTCTCTGTTTCCTGCCTTTATTTAGTGTGGACACAGATTTAAATTCATTGTCTCGATATGAGTTTTATATACGAACTTGTTCTTTTCATATTTCATTTCCATATCAGACCATTTCATTTTTTCTCTTTCGTCATTAGTAGTATAGTTACCGCAAGCCAAAGGTTTTAAATCAACAAAACTATCATGAGCCAGTTCGTTAAATAGTTAGTCTTATATAGATAAGGCGAGCCTTTTATTTTTGCAGTTTTAATTAGCGTGACATATTGATCAGTACATAAATGGGCGATGATTTTAAAGCTTGAGCTTTATTTTTTTGGATAGTGGAATGAATGGCATCTCCTTCATTTTGTATGTGTCCCTTAATTAAGAACTTATGCTTAACGCTTCTAAGTTTCTCTTGTCCTCTCAAGGTTTTCATTTTCAACACAAGGAGAGGTCGATTCAACACTTGATAAACCAACGGTGGGAACCTGCGTGTTGTCGGTGTTTAATTGTAAGTCACTTGGTTGAACATCAATATTTTTTTTTTGATTCAAAAATGTCTGCTAACGGATTACTACGCCAGATTCTGCAATCTCTTTATTTAAATCAGAGGGTCCAGGTTCAGAAGATAATTGTTGTAAGCGGTTTTTCGACAAGAGATTTACATTATCTTTATCCGAGTCTGAATCACTAAAAGCTAAGTCTTGCCTAATTTGAAAATCCGTTTCTCAAACACTATCGTGTAGATAGTATTCAAGATAGATGATAGATAGATAGAAGAAGATCATCATCCGAAGAGAAATCTGAACTAGAGATAGTGGAGCTTGTAGACACTGTCTAACTGTCGCTATCATAATCGGTTTCTGGAATAACTACGTTTGGTTTTCTTTTTAAACATGTTGAGACATCATCAAGTAGAGACAAACTGTGCTGACTGCCAGGAATAGAATCACTATCAAAAGACTCATTCATAGACAAATCTGATTTTTCTAACATTGGATAGTCAGTTTGCGGATATTTTTCAAAATCTTGATCATGATCATTTTTACTACTACTGTTTTCTTCTACCATGTTGAGTATTCTGTGTACTCTTCTACTAATATTATGTAAAAAATGTAAGGTCAAGTCAGAAGTTTTTGTGTGAAGAGTAACAAACTATATAATATTACATATATTTATACATCCTTAAATTCATACATCCATATATCTATCTATACATCCATACATCCACACATCCATACATCCGCACATCCATACGTCCACACATCCATACATCCGCACATCCATACGTCCATTATTTTATACATATATATCCATTATGATATCCATACATCCATTCATTCCCACATCCATACATCCGTACAACCACACATCCATTATTATATTCATACATCCATACATACAAACTTTCGCGTTTAAAATATTAGTAAGGGCAAAAAGACAAATTTTGTACTATGATGACTACTATGATTACAATGCACAAAAAAATGTTAAGTATATAATGTAGGTATATTTTCAAAAGATGACCTTCTCGATTATGTTTTGAATTAAAACAAAACTGTTTTAAAATTCAAAACGAGTGTATTCCTAAATAAGTCCATTTTTTTTAAAGTAATAATAATGTAAAGATTTTTTTTTATATTCAAAATAAACTATTTTTAATTATGGTACCTCATCATAAATAACTTAAATGCAAAACTAACATATTGTCTCATAAGTTTAATTTGATTTAAAAATTTAAGTTCATTTAAGTATATTCTCTGTGCAAAACAACCCGTTTGGTAATATGGTTCTTTTTATTTAATAATAGAATCTTACTTACGTGAATCCTTACTTCAAAACAGAAGTATTACGAAATGTGGTTGTTTTTAATATAAAATTATTCAGAAACACTGATCAAATTTTGAGTTAGGGTACTTTTGCACATAAGAAACGTGATTGCAGCTCGGCTGTCGACGCGCAAATCACAATATGGCGATTTAGAATATACTTCGCACGCTAAAAACAATAATTCAAAAATATTTTGTGTTGTTTATGCGTGTTAAAATGCAAAATCAACGAGTGTCTTTTTGAATATAAAAATATGAACTATTACAATTATATTTTTGCAATAAAAACATTTGTAATTTTTTTTTACTTGTGGTACTTTTGAATTGAACCAGCGACATCGTCGTTGAGCTATAACTGTTTAAGTATTTTCATAACAAATTTTAACGTGAGCGAACGACAAAGACTTGCTTTACGCTTAAGCCACGCGTTTTCATTTTCTTTCAGTCATTACAAGTCGCACTAAGGAAATATGAAATGTACAATGTTTTCCATATTTATAAACTCTATGAATGATCTTCGAGTAACTTTTAAATGATCTTGTTTATAGTAAAATGTGCATCAATCCGATCCTAAATCTTCGAATTTATACGTAAGTATATTTGTGATTTTTTTATTTTTAAATATTTCTCAAAGGAGACTCATGTTGACTCGATTTTTTTCTTTGAAAACCAAAATCAATATTGGATTTTATGAAAAACAATATAGAAAGTCCCGCTGTCAACGAATAATATAAAAAAAGTCAAAATTACTATTATAGGTGTCTATATAGATATTGATGAGTTCCCTTGATTTCTCATGGAATCCAGCACCAGGTCGATCATTTAGTGACAGTTAAGCCAACTTAGAAGTAAACGCTTTACAATAAAAAAAGGATTATCAAAATCGGACTACACGGTAAAAAAGTTATATATATACTCGGTAAAATAATAAAATGCCAATTAAAAATTTATTAAAACATACTTAAAACACTTTTTTCTAGTAAACATAAGCACTAAAATCATTATTGTAAAAATATAAAACACTTACAGCTGTGGTGTTCTAGTGAGGTCCCTAGAAAGGATCGATATGGAATGAAACAAATCTTTTAACGCAGCATTATAAAAACTCTACATTCTTTAAATACTTACAAACGCAAAGATTAATCCGATTAGGAACTGTAGCGATAATTGCCAGGTGTTCTTTTGTAATTGCATAATATTTATTTATTTATTGTTCCACATTAACAATATTTTTTATTGATACAATTATTTATATTTATTTGTTTTTTAGAGATACGAAAGTTTTTAGTAACTACACAGGACACTGTTATGCAAGTAATGATTTTTGAGTGCCTTTTGATCTAATGGTATTTTTTTCTAATATAGGGTCACTGACTACAAAAACATTTTTTTTCTTTAGGGACGCATTTACGAAAAGTTGCTTAGCAGGTTTCCGAGTATGGAATGACATATCTTTAGAAATATTTGGTGCTATAAATCCAGACAGTGATCAAATAAAATGAACCTTATTTCCACGCATTAAGATTCAAGTACAACAGCAAAAATGTTGAATTTGAAAACAAAAGAAAATTAGAGGAAACTTATACTTTTTTCTAAATGAATTTTAATACTATTGAATCATTTCTAACCCACTTTAAGGTGATTATATGCGCTATCTTTAATTATTTTCAAACAAACAAAATAAACTACATAGGAGCAGACAAAATATCCTTGCTACGACCTCTTTTTGTAAATTCTGGGTGAAGAGGTTCTGTCTGGAAAATTGTTTTACTATACTAGAAATCATACTTTTTACGTGTTATTTAACCATTTTTCAGATAAAAAAACTCTATTAGTGACAATTATTAGTTTTGTATGATTTGGTTTCATTTAGTCGCAAAATTGACCGAAAAATAGATAATTTGTGTCAAATTTGTAAACGCGCCCTTAGGTTAGTTGGTATTTAAAAAACCGGCCAAGTGTGAATCGGACTCGCGCATGAAGGGTTCCGTACACAACAGCTAAAAATTTACGTTTGTTGTATGGAGGGATTGCAATCTGGCTACTTCGAAATTCGAAAATCCGGATTTTCCGGGGTTAAATAAAATTCGAAATTTTCATCTTATAAAGTATGTATATAAAAAGAACTTAACGAGGGGAAAATTTTTAACTTCAAATATTTCAACACTTTTTTTTAGTTTACTTAAAGATGAAAGTTCAAAAACAAAATTTTCAATTAAACATCGTGTAACTTATTGAAAAACATTTTTTTTCTTTATTTTTCATTGTGAATCAATTCTTTAAAGAGCTTAGAATACGTCACATTTATTTAATTTTTTTAAATTAATACACTGGCGGACACATAAACTGCATCATAGTGCAAGATAACTTTTAATGAAATATAATTAGTGAAAGTGCAAACTATTTTGATTTATTTCAATATTAATGCTAAAACTGGTTCTTAATCTGATAAAAAAATTAATTCATGTGTGTATAGGTCAACTTTTCTCACTAAAAGATTCAAATTACTCCTTTTGCAGCTTTTTGGAATGAAACAGTGAATAGAACAAAAATGGCTTTATTATGAATATTTAACAATACTAAGAAAAGAAAAAGTTTTTATTGTTTTTAATATGGTGTATTACCTCCTCTTGCCCTAATAACTGATTCAAGTCGGTTTCGCATCGACCTGATCAGTGTTCTTAAACGATCTTGCGGAGTATTGTTTGAGCTCCGCAACCGTTGTTGGGACCGGATTTCTTGTAAATACAGCTCTTTTTAGGTTGTCCCACACGTGTTCTATCGGATTGAGGTCCGGAATACGTGCTGGCCAATCCATGGAAGGAATACCAACCTGAGTAAAGTATTGCTCAACTTGTCTCGCTGCGTGCGGACGAGCATTAGCCTGCATCAGAATGAAGTTTTCACCTATAAATCCGCTAAAAGGTACCACCAAAAAGGTCCAATATCTCCGTTATATAGCGTTATGATGTTAAACCACGATTATCACGGCCATGTGTGTCTGCGTCAATAAACACAAGTTCAGTTCGAGCATCCATCGATATGCCGCCCCAAACCATACAAGACCTACCCCCAAATGGAACCCTCTCCGCAATGCAATTTTGAGCTTATCGCTCTCCTCGTCTACGGTAGACTAGTTTGCGACCATCAGCACCGTACAAACAAGTCCTATACTCATCAGTGAATAATACGGAAGCCCATTTGCTCTTCAGTCTAATTTAAGTGTTCACGAGCAAATCTTAGACGAGCTTGCCTGTGAGCTGCAGACAATTTTGATCTATTTGTGGGTCTGAAAGGTGTGATATCACGCTGTATTAGCCTTCTTCTTGTGGGTCGTGCACTAACTGCTACGTCACGTACCTGGTGGAGCTCATTTTCAATGCTTATACACGTTAAAAACCGATTTCGCAAGGATGTTGTCATAATAAAAAAAGTCATCACGAGACGTTGTCACCCGAGTTCTGCTGTTCCACGTCTTCTTTTGAATAACCTGTCTCCATAAACCTTCTGTAAAGTCGGGAAACCGTAGACAGGTTTACATTTAAATCTGCAGCAATTGTTCGTTGGTCTAGGCCAAGGCAGTTGGTAGGCAAAGCCGCACAAATTGTTGCTCCAACAATTTGTGCGGCTTTTACGGACGATACGTCCATATTCGTGAGAGAAAAACGTGTTTAAAATGAAAACAGCCTAGCAATTAAACAATTAGTAACGATACTTTAACATTTAACAAAACAAAAAAAATAAGCATCAATCACAACATTAACGTAACAACGAGTTAATATTTAGTAAATTGACAAGATTTCTTCTATAGAATATTTTCTTTTTTTTGTGACAGTAACATATTTGTAACAAATTTGTTTTTGTTTGTGTGTTTGTAAACCAGCCTTTATTTTCCAATACCAATAAATGTAAAACGTTGGCATACTTCGAATAAAATTTGATTGAATGTGTACTTGCACTATGATGCAGTTTATGTGTCCGCCAGTATATTTACTGCTTTAAAAATATATTATATTTTATGCGACGCACCCATTATTACCGCCACGCGCGTAACCTAAAAATGATGCGTGGAGACCTGTTTTCAGCGTTAAATTAAAGTTAAAAATAATGCAGATAGAATTCCGGTGGTAGTGAGTTTTTTATTTGAAATATCCTTATTTAGTTATCTAATAAAGCTCTTGTTTAGTACTAGCGGACACCCGCCACTTCGTTTGCGTAGAACTAACGGAAACGAAACCCTAAAATAAAAGTAGCCTCTCGTGAAAATCGGTCCAGCCGTTTCAGAGATGAGCCGGAACAAACAGACAGAGAAACAGATAGAGAAATAGACAGACAGATGGACAGATCATTTTTTAAATTGGTTTTATTGTAAGTACCGTAATACTTTCATATGCATTGAGTGAAAAGCTGTTAATTTAAAATTATTAACAGATACTTCAGTTTTATTTATTTGTATACATAGTATGTATATTGTTTGAGTGCTAGGACCTACATACGTGACTTTGAGCTAAGGTAGGTAGGTACGTAGGTTAACGATAGCTGGAAACATTTGGGGCTGACTTTTTTGCTGAGCTGGTGGTTCTGGATCTAGGCAGAGGTTTCTTCTCACTACACTACACCAGTTGAGCGGATTATTGATAGATTTATCGCGGTTCGCCGGCGATTTTGGTTTAGTATTGATGGACACAAATAAATATGCGCACACGCGTTCGCGTTCACTAAGAATTCGGGATGAGCTGAAAACGTCCTGGGCGCGAGAGGTTCAATCGGCAAGTCTTTACATCACTTTCTCACAGCGCCTTCCAGTCTGTCGGCCATACTCGCACGTGATTGGCCAATTTGAATCCCCTTTATAATTATTCTATACGTCACGCGGTGTGCCGTGAACATCCTGGGGGGCGAGAATAGAGGCGGTATATAGACGCTCGCTAAGGCGGCGAGCTGACCCCGTCTTGAGCAGAATCCATAGGGAGTCGGGCAATCTTGCCGACAAGTCTCCGCAGCTGGCCTTGAGTGGTGTCCAAGTGCAAAACTCTGACGACTCCATCCTTCCCAGGTAGGAGACGTGATATTCTTTCCATCTTCCATTGTAGCGGGGGCAGATTCTCTTGTTTGAGCAGAACCAGTTCTCCAATTTTGGGTGGAGAGGAAGAGGAAAGCCATTTGGAGCGTATTTGAAGGGTATGGAGGTAGGACTTGGTCCAACAGCGCTGAGAGAGTGATTGAATGAGTTGAAAGCGTTTGAGCGGAGATATAACTCTATCATCTAGAGTCAGCTCGTGGAGAGCTGTGAGCGGACAGCCAATGAGATAGTGGCCGGCAGTAAGGGGCTGATAGTCCGTAGGATCTAACGAGAGTGGGGTGATAGGCCGAGAATTCAATATAGTTTCGATTTTAGTGAGCAGAGTTGAGAATCCCTCGAAAGTGAGGTGTTGTGTACCGATAACACGGTGTAAAAGTTGCTTTGTGGATTTAACATTCATTTCATGGATGCCTCCCATCCATGGGGCTTTGGGCGGATTGAGTAACCAAATTATATTTTGAGCTGAGAGCTTATGAGACATGGCGTCATTATTGTCTTTGAGAAATTGTTGTACATCTAGTAGATGATTCGTAGCTCCTACATAATTTGTGCCGCAATCTGAACGTATCAATACCGGAAGTCCGCGACGTGAGCAGAATCTTTGTAATGTTGCAATAAAAGCTTCCGCAGTGAGCGATGAGACTGGTTACAAGTGAACGGCCTTTGTAGTGAGACAAACAAATATGCAAAAATATACTTTTATTAATTTAGCATTACGTAAATGACTTCATCTAAGCAGAAACGGACCGGACGGACGAGCGAAATCGGTTGATACGTGACTAAATACGGGCTGAGCTATGACTCTGTCAGCTGGCAGGTCAGTCACGACAGATACTTCGGGCTGAGCGCGGCAACGAAAACATCTTTTGCATTTGAACGTTCTGTGCCTTATAATACGGCGTGCAGATAATAATTAAAATTGTTGACGTAAAATAGCATGTAGCGTGTCTGTGCCAGGGTGCCAGGGTGGCAGTGTATGCGATGATAGTGATCTATTATGAGGTCAACGAGCGGACTAGAACTAGGCAAAATGAATGGGTTGAGCTTCGCATGTAAGTTCCCGACAATGTATAAGTAGGTTTAATATCAATAGTGTGCCGACAACTTTATAACAGCTGTAAAGTAACCTATAATATATTTGTATAAACACAGAGCGTAGATAAGAATTTAATGTGAAGGTCACAATTTATTCTATTAAAAATACCTAATTGAGAATGAATGCAAACAGATGTTTACGGCGCGGGCGTACCTATTAACTCTTATCTATAAGCGATCAGGCGGAGCGTAGCGAGCCGACGATGTATGTATAGGCATGGAATGCAACTTGTAACTATTAGAATTCCAATTTAATTAATATGGTGTTTTAAAGTGGATATTATGAATATATAAACGTAATTTATAAACACTTAGTAATGCAAAGACGATTTACTATTAAGTTTTGAGCCGATAGTAATTCACAATATGCACAAGTTTGTGAAAGTTATGCAAAAGTGAAACTTTTATTACATCGTCTCAAAAATTTTCGTCTGTGTGTTGCATGTCGCGTGACAGTCGGCCGCTGAGTAGGGATAAAGTGAAAGGCGCTCGTCAGAGTAGTCGAGGCCAATATGGCGGCGCCTATAGCTCGCATGACCGTGTAGTGTATAAACTAGTACTCATTTGTGCCAGTGCTCCAAGCTATTTTGTTATTAAGTTTCACTTTTACCGTGGTTTCATAAAACCACACAATCCTTTTCTTGATTGGTTTACAACCCAAAAATACTTCACATTAGTAAGGCCCTCACAAACATCTTATGCATATAGGTTCGCTTTACCTATAGCGTCATCTAGCGGCAAATCAGCGCCATCTAGTATGCCATATGAGATCCAAAGTTCCTTAAGAAAATTAACTTAAAATCTAACGCATAAACAGTCTGTATATTGATAAAGACCGCATTTAACTCGTTATGTAGTTCACGCGAAGACACAAGAAGCGCATTTTATTGTTTTATATACGCAATTCAAACATTAAAATATTTCGTAACTAATTATGAGCTGCGAAAATTCTATGTGATATTGGCACAAATTATGTATTATGTACTTGGGGAAGTTCAGGAATGTTCGTTCTTTGTTCGAATATGAGCCGAAAAGTACCTACCCACTATTAGATTTTTTGAAATCTTGGATTTTTTCCTATCTATTTACGCGGTTTAATGTTAAATGTGCCGAAATAATCGCAGAAAATTAAAAAAATGCAACGTAATAATGGCCGGTACCTATGATTTGCAAGTTCGATTATTTGGTTAAACGGGAATAAAAAAAAATACCTTTTATTGTGCGCGGTAGAAAACTCCGGATAAATCGCACTGTGGAGAGTTTTCCCGGGGAGTTCAATGGGTGACGTTGTGGAATTTGTAATATTTCATAAATTTGTGTTATCTCCGTTCTTAAGATGTAATATTGGTAGAATACTGACTTGTGGTAGAATGACTCATGGACTGTACTGACTATTTATTTGGACTTTGACGAGACTTTAGACTTGACGATATAGGAATACAGTGTTGAAAAATTGAAAGCAAAGTTCTATTTCCCGCCTTGTTTACTTGACACTGGCAAATGATTTTAAGATAAGCCGACGCCATTCTACTCCAGTAGGTCGATTCTGATAATTAAATCTTACAATAATAGAGTTTCGTTACAATCTCGATATATTAAATCAGCAAATTGGTATTCTCATTCTCCTTCTGGCAACCCTACCGTTAACATGACATTGTAGTCTCCCGACTAAAAATTGAAAATTATTTATTATTTTACCAAAATTATCTCAAATCGTTGATAATTATATTATTTTAAGTGTTAATAATAAGACAAATAATAAGTATCAGTGCTGTGAACAAGTTTATTTGTGAAGTCAGAAATTTAAAGTTAGTGCCTTACGTCAACGGCGATCAGGTGTCAAGGTAATTCAAATTTTGGACTTTGCTCTTTGGTTGAGTGCCGTCAACAAGCGTATTTTTTTGGCTATTTAGTTTTAGAGGTGTTTTTATGTATCTGTTGAGTTATCTTATCTGTATTTGGTGGTGTGTAGTTTTAATCGTGTTTGTTTTGTCGTAAGTATTTAGTATTTGTAAGTTTTTGTTTGTAGGTTATGTCGGTAACTAGTTTATTTTCGTGGTCTGAAATGGACATTGATACCGATCCCCGGACCCCGGAGGAGGTAGTACGAATAGAAAACGTAGTAATCAAGAAAAAAATGAGCCTTTGGCAAAAAAGATTACCCATAGTGCACACTCGGTACCTTCAATCCAACTGCATTATATTAACCCTTATTTTGCAAATAAAAAAGTTTATGGTTCTGTTACGGGGTGGTTCAGGATTTGGTTTTAAAAAAAAACTATTTTACTAATTGACACACGAAAATTCAGGGTGTCCCAAAATTAGCACGTCACACTGACACCGGAGGTAGATGAACCCAAGACACATTGAACAAGCCTAACATACTCATAGAAAAGTTTTGTGGGTTTTGAGTTATGACCATTCATATTAGTCATTTTTTTTAAATCATCATTTTTTTGTAATGTTCGTATCAGAGACTTTTCAAAATGCACTTTATTTTACTTTTTTTTATGTGTACTCCCTCAAGACTAGTTACTATGTGAAATAACGACAGTTGATAGTCAATTTCAATTTTATTCTCACATAAAAATAATAGTTTCGACTTTGAACAGCTACCGTGAAAAAAAATTACTTCAAACATAATGAACAAATACCTTTAAAAACTTGCCTATGCCATGCCGATTCCAAAATGGTAACACTTGTATTGTATATTATTGATAAATTATCAAATATTAGTTGTTTCTCATCAATGCTCTACGTAAGTGGAATTAATAAAAATATACCAGTAAGTCCTGCAGTTGCCACGATCAAGTAGGTAGAGAATTGGTCTAGTAGGGTGTCTTTTTTTTACCTAGCTTAGTAATTGAAATTGA
Organism: Phengaris arion; assembly: GCA_963565745.1. Lineage (NCBI taxonomy): Eukaryota > Metazoa > Arthropoda > Insecta > Lepidoptera > Lycaenidae > Phengaris > Phengaris arion. The sequence goes on from OY751431.1 coordinate 25,490,031, forward strand.
AAGAGATAAAAAATAATACGCTGTTAACACCGAAATGCTATCTGTTGTGGACGTGGACAATATTTGAATAGTAAAAGGCGAAAGATTTGTACATTTTGAAGGGAAACCAGAGTTCCCAGGGAGAGAAGAAGGGAAACCAGAGAAACCAGTATCCATTTGCTGAACCAGACTAGGAACATGAGAAGCGAGTTAAAGTTTGGTTTGGCAAATAATCTTACAAAGATTTCTGACCATATAGGGAAGTTCGCGTTATTAAGTAAAAAGGAAAGTAGGAAAATAGGTGGTATGGATGAACAGTGTGAAAGAGGAAGTGAGCTAGGAACCCCAAAAAGTTGTGAGTGTAAGAGAGAGATTGCAGAATTATATAAAAGAATGGAAAAAATGATGGATGAAAGGATGTATAAGATAAACGACAGCAACATAAGGGAAGTAATGAAAGAAATAAATGTGGAAAATAATAACAAAATATCCGAACTAATAAATGGGGTAAAAGAGTTAATTCAGGAAGTAAGAGAGGAGACAAATAAAAAATTTAAAGAAGTAAATAAGCTAAATCGAGAGGTGGTAAAGGACTGTAAGGAGATAAGAGATGAGATAAACACCAAGGTAGAAAATATGAGACTTGTAAACCAGAAATTGGCAAAGGACAGTACGAACCACTTAAACAGGGCAATCGAATTGACAGATATTGTAAAAGCATTAAGTATGGAAATAATGGATAACAAAAATACAAATTTTAAAGAGATAAACAAGTTAAGTCAAGAGATTATAAAGGAATGTAAGGGTATAAAAGGGGAGATTAATAATAAGGTAGAGAAAATAAAACAAATAAACCAGGAATCGGCAAAAGAAAGTAAAGAGAATTTAAATAGGGCAGTCGAGTTGTTAAGTGGGGAAGAAAAGTTAAGTCAGGACATAAGAAAGGAGACAAGTAACAAATTAAAAGAGATAAACAAGTTAAATAAGGAGGTCATAATCGAATGTAAGGGTATAAAAGGGGAAATAAATTGCAGGGTAGAGGAAATTAGAAAGGAAAATCAGGATTTAGCAAAGGAAAATGAGAAAAATTTAAGTAGGGCTGTCGAAGAGGGGGGGGGCCAGGGCCCCGGCAGAACCATGACCCGCGACATATGCGGCGGTGGCCGGTGGCGGAAGGGAAACCAAGCCGCCGGAGCCGAGACGCGTGACCCTCCACTCTTTAGTAGTGACAGATAGAGAAGACTTTATGACGAGTGCAGAGATAGTGACAGAAGTAGGAGCAATTATAGAGGCAAAGAAAGAGGGAATTAAAATAGATAGGATTAGAAAGGGAAAAGATAGGAAAGTCATCATAGGACTAAGTAATAAGAAGGACAGAGATAAGGTCAAAGAAAGAATAGAGAAAAGTGGGGGAAAATTAGAAGTCCAGAGTATAGACAATAAAGATCCGCAGGTTGTGCTGTATGGGGTGCTTAAGTCTAACACCAATGACGACATAATACAAGCAATAAAAAGTCAAAATAAGCACCTCATGCAGCAGGTCCTGGACGGAAAGGACTGTAGGATGGAGGTTAAGTACAGAAAGCGGGGAAAGGATGAAGGCACTGAGCACGTGGTGTTGACTGTGTCACCGGGGCTGTGGCTGTGCTTCACCGAAGCGGGCTATCTATATATAGATATGCAGCGTGTTCGAGTCGCCGACCAGTCCCCTCTGATACAGTGTTCGCGCTGTTTAGGGTACGGACATGGGCGGCGATTCTGCAGTACCGCCGAGGAGAGGTGCGGCCATTGCTCCGGGACACACCACCAGTCTCAGTGCAAGGAGCTGAAGGCTGGGAAAAATGCTTGCTGCATTAATTGCAAAAATGAAACGCTAGATAACACCAATCATAATGCATTCAGCGCGGGGTGTCCGGTCCGTCAGAGGTGGGACGCCATAGCGCGTGCAACGGTTGCATATGCCGAACACCAGTAGTGCCAGTAAGCCGCCGGTAAACCCCAACATTGGATATTATGATTAACTGTAGTTAATTTTAAGCCAATGATGCGAAGGAAGGAGGTAGGCAGACAGCGGTGGGTATAACAAATCTGGGTAAAAAGACTTTGCATATATATGGGATTATTGAGTAATAAAGTAGCATATATAGCATAAGCTATAAAAAAGACATACCCTCCCGCTGTCCTAAATAATTATACTGGCACTAGTGGCAAAAAACGAGCCATGGGAGAACACACGCACTGTAACAATTATTATTATGTAAATAATAATCTTTGTGCAAAATTCCGGGGCGGACGTCCTGGGCTGAGCGATGGTAATGGGATAGGAGTAGTGGGATGAGTAAGAAAATATAAAGCAAAGTAAATATATGGAAGGAATGTAAAAAATGTAAAGAAAAAGTAGAATAGGATAGGAATAGAAAATGAGTGTAATAGTTAGATATAACATAATACAAATTAAAAAGAGCAATGTAAAGATATAAAATAAAAAACTGATAAGCAAACAGGAAAAATGTAAATAACAAAATGTAAAGGAATAAAATGTAAAAGAAAAACGTAAAGTAGAAAATGTAGAATGAGATAGAAACAGGAAAAGAACAAAAAGGCTAGACATGTGAAATAAAATAGAGAAATGTAAAATTAAAATAAAAATTAAATGTAAATTTGGAAAAGAAAAATGAAAAGCAAAATTAAAAGTAGTGTAAGTGAATGTTAATGTAGCGATAAATGTAAATGAAATGTACAAATTTAAGCAAGAAATAGAGTTATATAAGCAAGTAAGAGATTGTAAAAAAGAGAAAGAATTTAAAGAAATGAAAAATGTAAATGTCAATGCAAAAAATTAATGTAAAGCAATAGCACAAGATGTTAAAAGATATAAATGTAAGATTATAATGAAATAAGTAATAAGAGAAATGTTTAAAAATGATAGCAAAAGAAATGAAATGTAATAATAAAAAATTGTAATTAAAAAACAAACATTAAGTGTAACCACAAAACAAAGCAAAAAATTGGCCCTGCTTACGGTAGGGGGAAAAAAAAAAAAAAAATATTTGAATAGTGCCAGAGCAGACAACAGTTTAGTGTGAATAACACAATATCTCTGCACCTCGCTCGCTGGAATGAAGTTTTTAATCTCACTTCTTCTTTCATCTTCCCGCGTTCTCCCTGACGCTAGAGCGCCAAATGACGTTATCGAGCCAGATGCAGAGATTTGTGGGCGGTGTTGAAAAAAAATAAAAAAAGTTTCGTATGAATTTTGCATTTATTTTGTTTATAACAAGTGTTCAAATTGTCTTCCTCCCATTCTTATGCACAAATGACACCTTCGTATAAAATTTCGGTTAAGTCTTCTTATTAAGCTTATGGTCGATATTTCACGGGCTGCTTCAAATACCCTTTGCCTTAATTCAGCCTCAGATGTAATTGGTTTTGCGTAGACTTTATCTTTTAAACATCCTCAGTAGAAAAAATCCAAAGGATTTAAATCCGGGGAACGTGGCGGCCACAAGATCGGTCCCAGTTGCATCCACCGATTAGGGTATGCAATATCGAGGTGCTCTCGTACGGCGCGGGTGTAGCATGCTGGGCAGCCATCGTTTTGGAGCCACATCCTTTCCCTCAATTCCTCAGGGACGCCCACTAGTAATACTGGAAAATCATTCTCCAAAAAATTTAAGTAATTTTCTCCATTCAGGACAGCTGGTAACTCGAATGGTCCTACTATCTGGTCATTTAATATTCCTGTGCACAAGTTAATTTTAAATTGATATTGAGAGCGAACTTCTCTTTTTTCATGAGGGTTGGTTAGACGCCAGCTATGAAGATTATGGAGATTAAGGTATCCATCTCGTTTACATGCAGATTCGTCGCTCCACAAGACATTAAAAAAGTTTGGATTTTCTCTCCATTTAGCAATCATTTGGCGACAAAATACAACGCGCCGTTGGTAGTCACTTGTTAGAAGCGTATGGACACGTGTTATGTGGTAGGGATGGTATCTGTGCCGCTTTAAAATTCGATGTGCCGACGATTTTGGGATCCCAGTGCGCCGTTCAAGGATCCGCACTGAAGTACCTGGCTCCTGGCGGACTTCATCCAAAACAACATCATTATCTACAGTGCGGGGTCTTCCAGCGCCTGTGCCTCTCGTTCTAGGTACTCGACCCTCGCGATATGCATTAGCAACGCGCAAAATAATTTCGTAGTTTGGATATAGGATACAGTTCCGCATACAATCGTGCAGCCATCCTCGCATTGTAAGTTACGTTCCCGCGAGTCGAAACTAGCCTGGTTTCACCATAAATTAGATGCATGTCTGCGTACTCGCTATGAGAGTAAGAGACGTTGGGATTCGCCATCGTGCCCGTTTCACAAAATTCCCAAGAAAATCAGAGTCCGGTTGAGCGCTGAGTCGCCGTTTCCACTTTACAATATTCCAAATTCACAAGCAAAACAGAGTCCAGTAGAAAAGCCAAAAACACGTTGAAAATCATAAAACAAAATGCAGAGGCGCAGAGAACACGTCGGTAGCACGAAACGCAAGGTAACTGGATTGACTGGCTGGTCACTTAGTCAAGTATCTGCAATCGCCGTCTCTTTTTTTTTAAAACTTGTTTTACATCGTTTCTTTTGTTATTCAGAACCTGTGTTGGGCCACCCAGGCAAATGGCAGGTAAAATGTGTATGACGTTATCTTCGCCTCAACAGCTTTATTCCCTCTCTCACGTATTGTGTAAAGAATCAAAGGCCAAGTGTTACACCATTTTGGAATCGCCATAGCATAGGGAAGTTTTTAAAGGTATTTGTTCATTATATTTGAAGTAATTTTTTTTCACGGTGGCTGCTCAAAGTCGAAACTATTATTTTATGTGAGAATAAAATTGAGATTGACTATCAACTGTCGTTATTTCACATTACTTATCGGCTAAGTATTGTTTGTTTTATAATAAGTAACTAGTCTTGAGGGAATGTGCATCAAATTGGCTAAAACAAAACAACTTACAAATGAATTTAAGCAAAACAAAATTAGTTCACTTCCAAACTCGTAAACAAAATACAAACTGTAAATTAAAAGTAAATTTTAATGACGTTGAAATACAAGAAATAGAATCGACTGAATTTTTAGGCCTAACTGTAGACTATTTATGCACATGGAAGGAACATATCGATAAAATTTGTATTAAAATGGAAAAGTATATGTTCGTATTATTCAATCTAAAAAACACAATGTCTGTTCAAGCAGCCATCATAGCGTATCATGGGTATGTTGCCTCTGTTCTTCGCTATGGTCTTGTTATATGGGGCAACTCCGTAGATATGCACAGAGTCTTCAAAATACAAAAGAAATGTATCAGATGTATATCGAGCGCTAAATATTTTGAGACCTGTAAGCCGTTATTCAAAAAATTCAAAATACTTCCACTGCCTTGTCAGTATATTTTTGACGTTTGTGTTTTTGTACATAAAAATCTAGATCGCTTCTTTACTAAAAAAATTAACATAGCGACAAAAAGTAGTAGAGATAAATATAAACTTGTTATACCTAACCAAAGACTCAAAATTTGTAGTAAAAACGCGTATTGTATGGCAGTTCGGATCTATAACAAATTACCTAACTACTTTAAAGAATTAACTATAAAACAATATAAAAATAAACTATTCATCTGGCTCCTTAACAAAATGTATTACTCAGTAAATGAATTCTTTGATGATAAAAATATTATGAATTAATGAATTTATTTAAACAAATTAATACACTATATTGTAATGTAACGAATGAATCAGTGTCGACATTTCTATGTAATAAATCTTCTGACTTGGTAATACATTAACCATAAAAAGCTTGATCTTTATAATAAATATTTTGCACACTATAAAAGTAGTAGAATATGTGGAAAATGTAAATAACTAACAACTTATTGTACCATATTACTGCAAATAAATGATTTTGATTTGATTTGATTTGATTTGAATGCGTGTTGGGTTCCTCTACCTCCGGTGTCAGTGTGACGTGCTAATTTTGGGACACCATGTATATTATAAAAGAACTTAGAAAAAGACCTGCACCCGACGGAAGTCCAATTCAATCTGACTAAAAACACTATGTGTTTATTAAACGGAAATAATATAGGTGTCCTATTGCATTAGCAATAATGCAATGGGAAACTCAGAAATTTTACTATACATATGAACTCATGCAACTTGCGATATAACAACCCCCCCGTTAAGATCGATCATCATATCTCAAAGTGATGAGAGATTACGCTAAGATTAACGCGAGAGATTGGATTGGATTTGGAGTATACAAGAAAACAGCTAAATTACAAAAATATTTTATTTACTCATAATTATTCAAAATAATTAACACAAATATTATTAGGATTTATTAAGAAGATGTAGTTATTACATTTATCGTATATTATAAAAATAAGTACCAATTATTATTAAAGAGAATTAATGTATATTATTATTATATCTGCATTAAAATTTAAATCATTTAACATTTACATTAAAATTCATGATCTTTTATTATATTAGTTTATACAACTTTTCTTTTTAAAGGAGTTGGCGTGCTAATAGACGTTTCCTCCAGCACAGAATCATTTTTAATACTATTATCCTTAAAGACAACAAGAGATGCTGGATGATCAGTGCGAGATTTGGAATTATGGCACTGATTAAAAATTTGAAAACAGCAAGGCGATTTCTTACAAGTCATATTTTTTCGACATTTATACATCAGATATATTATAAATATAATGCTGCTTAATAAGCTTAAAGACATGTAGTGAATGCCGTATGTCTCTAAGTGAGATGGGTTTTCTAATTTATATAACTCATCTTCCATTGAGCGAAGATGGATTCTGGCATGTAGTAATGAGTCAAGATTGCCAATATTTTTTAAATTAGAGTGTGGAAGTTTCGCAAATGTTTTATTAATTTTTTAATGTTCACAACAATCGTCTAGTAATATGTTGAAATTTAACACTACGATTGTTAAGTTACCGAGTGGCGTTTCGCCAACTGCGCTGAAATGTAATGTTTTATAAAATGCTTTATAATATTTAGGTAAGGTCAGGACGCCAGTTCCGAAAAATATAACATCTAAATTTACATCGGACATTTCACAAGTAATATGGCATTTCCCTGGATCTGACTGAACAAAAATCCATCGATTAAAACTAAGTTTGTGGAATACATCTATAGAACCGTGAATTATTTTAGCTACACAGGAATCAGGGGGTTGAGTAACCACTTCACTTAATAAAGTTGTTTCGCACGTAGGGTTGGCAACGACTCAAAATAAGTCACACACACATAACACTTTTCACTGATTAGCTTACAATTGTCGATGTCCCATAATGGCGAGTAGAACATGCGATCACCTGTTACTGTTACATATGAGCTAGTTGGCTCGATTAGAATTTAGGTGTCTGGTTTCAATATATCATATGGAACTGGTAACGGTATTATATTTATAAAGATTATAGGTTTGAGGTAGGGCTAAAGGTATGTTGAGGATGAATATTATTTTATTTTACAGTTCGACTGTATCTTTGATGACGTAAGAGAGTTACAAAATACATTTAGCTTTTCTAATAAAAACTCTATTTTATCTAAGTTAGGTTGGATATGACTTATATCTAAATGTGCTAAGACTTTCCAGTCGTTATTAGTAAACTTAAGATCTAGGAGCTTATCAAAATAAAGGCCCGGACTACTAATGATGGGCGATACGAAATCTGATCTAGCTAGAATGAAAGAACTTATGTTACGATTACGTTAAACTTACTATTATTACTACTAACTTACTGACCTAGGACACTATGCTGTGTCAATGCTGTGTCAACTTGCCGGCTTTATTTCATCGAAATGAGGACGAACGTGCTTATGATTAATTAATAGCGTTGCCGTATGATTACCATTTAGTTTTATTATTTTATACGTACTTTTCCACACTGGGGATAAGGCCTTCTTTTGCTTGTGGTGGCAACGGACATACACCGTATCGCCAGCGTTGTATATAATAGGCTTTGTTCGAACATCATAATAATTTTTAGATTTTTCTTTAGACGTCTGAATATTTTGTATAGCCTTTTGACAGCTATAATAAAGACGATGATTTAGTGCTCGAATATAATCTGTATATGTTTTGTATTATTGAGGACGTCTATGCTAGATGGTAAATAGGGTTTAAAGCCAAATAATAGTTCTAATGGGGAGTAACCTGTCATACTATGCACATTTGAATTGTAAGCTATCATAGCACTTGGAATGTAAAGGACACAAGTGTTTTGATTTTCGCCTATATAGGACCTCAAATATTCTTTGAGGGTAGAGTGGCTCCTTTCTAGCGCGCCACAAGTTTGGGGATGATATGGTGAAGCAAAAATGTGTTTGATACTGAATAACCTTGCTAGTTGCTTAAAAAGGTCAGAACAAAAGTTTGTGCCTTGGTCGGTGATAATCATTTTGGGTATTCCCATGTGTGAAATATAATTAACGGGTGTTCGAGCTGTGTCTTCAGCTGAACATGACTGCATAGGATGAGCATGTGAAAATTTAGTGAGGTCATCTTGTACGGTAAGTAAAAATTTATATTTATATTCATATGTTTCAGGAAGTGGACCGACCAGATCTAAATAGATTTTTTCGTTGGGTCGCGATGCTGTGGAGGTTATTATCATCGGAGCCCGATTGGTTTGTCTTAACGGCTTATTAATTTGACACGAACGATAATTTTTTACATAATCTTCGATGTCTTGCCTCATGTTTTTCCACCAAAATTGAGATTAGTTCTTTCTAGCATACGAGAGATAACTGGATACCCAGCGAGAGGTGAGTCATGATTATCTTTTAAGATTTGTTTGATTTCGCTCGATGTTGAATATTTTATACAATTATGATAAATATGAATTTTTATATTAGTAGTATGAAAAAGAAACGCAATAATATTATTTATATTTGTAAACGAAAGTTTAGAGAACGGGTCTGTAAAATCTGATAGTGCTAATTCCTTCTGTTCAGAATACCAGTATTTTATCATTTCTCGATATTCACGGAGGACATTAAATATATCCGTATAAGTCATTTCGTCAAAATTATTTAATTTAATAAACAAATGTGTGAATACATGGTTATCATTGGAAGTTGAACAAATGAAAGTATGGAGTTCGCGTTCAATATTTCGAATATTAGGACTCGCTGGTAGATGCGTTTATGATATCACTACAATATGGAATAGATTCGTCTAATATTGATTTCTTAGGTTTACGCGAATATTGTTCATTGTTTTAAACACTTAATAAAGCACATACAAAAAAGTCAGATCCGACCTGACTAACAACGTTTTAAAGACTACTCAAAGTCTCATAAAGAAATACTCCGACTCACTGAATCTAGACACCAAGTTTTTATTGCCTTCGTGTCCTAAGTAAGCCCCCTAAGTTGTATAGTTTGCCAAAAATACATAAACCTAACACTCCACTTCGCTCAATTGTAAGCCAAATTGACTCACCAACCTATAAATTGGCTCAGCTAGTGGCTAATGTACTTTCACCACTACATGGACACACTAGAGCTCATGTAAAGGATTCTTACCACTTTGTTTATGAGATTAAACACCTATGTCTCACAGACAATGAACAGTTGGTCAGTTTTGATATACAATCCTTATTCACTTGCTAACCATTACAGGAATGTATTGAAATTGTAACAAGAAAGCTTAAAGAAAAGAACTTACCTGTTGAATATGCAGAATTATTAGAACACTGCCTTACATCTGGCTACATGATGTGGAATTATGACTTCTACAAGCACTATGGAGTTAGAGACCAATAACTCTGTAGCTTTCTTGGACGTATTAGTAATAAGGAATCTCAATGGCACCTTAGGTCACACTGTGTATCGCAAACATACACATACTAATAGATATTTAAATGGTGAGTCCCACCACCATCCTTCACAGCTATCTACCGTTGTCAAAACTTTGTTTAGAAGAGCACGAGGAATCTGTGATCAGCAGCATTTGGTAACCGAGCTTCATCATGTCACACAAGTTCTACGTGACAATAAGCTTCGAGTCCCACGTCTGCATCACAGTGACCGAGTGAAACCAGCCACTGTCGAACGAATACCTACAGTTCTATCTTTTATGAAAGGGGTCACTGATAAAGTTGGCTATATTCTAAGGAAAGCTTCTATAAAACCATATTTCAAGCCACCCAAAAAGATAAGTCAATTTTTACCACCAGTGAAATGTAACATTCCCCTTCAAGATGCAGGAGTCTACAAGCTCGACTGTGACTGCGGTCTCTCCTATATAGGGCAAACTAAAAGATCCATCAACACCCGCGTAAAGGAACACATCGCAGATGTTAAACACCATCGCAACAATAAATCTGCAATTTGCGAACACACACTGGATCAACCTCGCCATTACATAAGATTTGATAAGCCACAAGTACTGGCAAAGAAACACCGTTATCGCCCAAGAATGATACGCGAGGCAATAGAAGCTAACAATTACCCTAATTTTAACCGAGAAGATGGCTGGGTGCTGCCATTAATAAAATAAAATGTAATTTAAAATCACCGCGGCTTCAAGATACTGTTAGTATGTTTTGCGTGGATTGGAACACAAATAATAATTGAAGAATCTTCGGGTAGTTTGAACAACTTCAACAAATAGGACAATTGACACCTCAGTCCTCCCGTGACCACGGCTGCTGGAAAGTAGCTGAAACGTCGGGAAAAAGAAAAGTGCACCGCGACACAATCCGTAAGTGTTTAGAACAATAGATTCGTCAAAATCAATTGATACGCGATTAATTTTATTTTAGTTTTTAACCCGGCGTCAGCACAGTTGAAATATGTAACAACAATAGTAGGGTTGGGTCTAGGAGACCCGTATAGAAAATCCTATTAATATTAATAATTAAAAGAAATCTACTAATCTATTGTACTAATTAGATAAAACGACTATCGTTTAAGAGATTTTGGTTTAAATAAGAATAACTTTATATGAAAATATCCTTTTAGTGTTTTTTTTATAAAAGTGCTTTAAAATACTAACAAAATTGACCTCTGTATTAAAGTTACAAATCTTGAACAAAAATAAACTTTTCTTCTAAAATAATAATTAATAGGAAACATAACCATCACATTTACAATAAACCTACGTACAATATTACAAAGCAGTCTTACAAGTCAGTCGTATTATTGCTTACATCTGCGCAATCTCTGCATTACAACATTGCATGTTCACTGCAAATGTATTTGTTACAGACCCGACAAGTATTATTACTTTTCCTAACCTTTTTGGCAGGACAGTCTTGACATCTTCTTCTTACATTAGGTATCTTTGCAGGTGGCTCCTCATCAGGGTCTCATAAAAACTCCCGTATTCTTTTGCGCATCAGTCTTGGCAACTGAATGATGCCTTTACGATCGCGCAAATGCTTACGAACTAGAGCTAGGCCTAGATTCTTTAGGAATTTCCGACGCTTTGTCACAGTGTTGTTATTATTCTTATGAAATATATGTGCATTTATTGCAGATATATTTAGTAAGCCATAAAAAATGGTCAAAGGCCATTTTTTCGAATTACGAATCACGTTATAAGTAGAACACAGCTCGTCAGCAACATCCACACCACCTTTTGTCACATTATAGAATGTATTTATCTCCGGTTTCTTCTTTTCGCATGTAGATGTATCAATATCAGATAATCATGATGCAAGCTCGACATAAGTAAAACCACTTTGTTTTTTTTTGGGTATGTGCGATACGATCTTGACAACTTTGTGAAAACCAAAAGTCGACAAGTTTATTTCTTTAGCCCTTGTTTTCGTAAATTCTTCGGGTATTTGCCTTTTATTTTTTCGAACAGCCTACAGATGTCAATTTGTATTCTTGAAGGAAGTGGTTTACTAATTCGTAGCTGGTAAACCAATTATCGAATGTAATGTTTCGGTTCGTTTGAGAAACTGGCTGCACGAGACGATCCACGACATCAAACGGCTTGTTGCTTACACAATATGGACCTACGGGTTGTTTTCCTGCGTAAATCTCAAGATTCATTATATAAAAAGTCTTTGAATCAACTAATGCAAAAATTTTCAAACCGTATTTGGCGGGCTTTGACGGTATGTATTGTCTGAACATACATCTACCTCGAAATGCTAAGAGCATCTCGTCAATCGTAAGATGTTCTTCTGGCGTATAGCTATTGCGGCAATTGCACAAATGCATCAAAAATATTGCGGATTGGAGCTAAATCATCCAACGACTTTCTGGTTTCACGAGTAGTCATATCATCAAAGCAAAGGTTACTTTGAATAAAATGGAAACGTCTCTGAGACATAGTCAATCTGAAAATATCTACGCCAGTACCATCTGAAGTCCAAATTCAGCTAGATTTTGTCTCCCATACCGATGCAAACCAGCAATAAACATTAAAAGTCCAAGGAAGGCCAGAAATTCATTGCGAGTAAATTCTTTCATATAGCTGTACTTAGAAGCGTCTTGGCACGCGGCTATTTTGATTTTTATGCGAGCATTCGTATATGTTAAAATTTGGCCGATTATTTCTTCTGTAAAAAAAATGTTCCAGCACTCTTTTTCTGAAGAAGCATTTCGAGCTTCTGACCGAACACCTGGCCGTTGTGTCATAATATTTTCAGCCCTATTTCGAACGTTTTGGCGGAAAGGCGTCTTTTGCCACTTTGTTCCGTCTTCTCCAAGAAAATAAGTAGTTCGTACCTGGCTTTCGGAAGTAATTCTCGTAGTCAAATTACTACCGAAATCCTGCTGTGCCTCTGTTATGGCGTAGTTCAACCAGGGGATCATTGTCACTATTATCCTCAGAGGCATTTGATCGGTGTCACTGTCATGACTGCGAACGCTCAAATGGTCTTCTTCATCTTCAGTATCTGATGTTGTGTTTTCATAATCGGAGTCAGATTCCTCCAAGATACTCAAAATCCGCTGGCGTTCACGTTCTTCGCGATCCATTATTACAAAAGCCCTGAAATTAACAAAATAAATTAATTTTATGCATTTTAAAGGATGGCGACAAATTACGACACGAAGTGTATGGTTGGGTCATATTTACCTTTTTCGTGTTTAGACGCGTCTAACGATCTCTGCGGTTGCAACACGACTAAACGGCGATATCTCATGGAAAGGGACGACTGTTTGCTCCAGCTACTGAGAAGTGTAGCAACGTCGCACAGAAAACATACGAAATACGCGCAATTCAAAATGGTGCGGATCAAATAGACCCAACTGTACTGACGCCGGGTTAATAAACTTTCGTTATGTTCTTGAATAACGGTGTCGAAGGTAACACCGGGTTGTTTTGAGATTTGCAGAAATTGATCGTAAGTTTCAGATATTGACGGAAGATTATGAGAATCGATGTCACTTCCGGGTGACAGTGTAAGGTTACATATCATTGAATTATCACTTTTATCATCTAGAATGAGTATTGGATAGCGAGATAATGCATCAGCGTTTGCATTTAATTTTCCTTTTTTATATATAATTTCATAATCGTATTCCTCTAGCTTAAGACGCCATCTAATGAGCCTGGATCCGGGATCTTTAACGCTAAACAGCCACACTAGCGGTTTGTGGTCTGTTATGATTTTATATTTACGCCCATATAGATAAGGGCGGATGTTAGAGCAGGTAGAGCTGAGGTTCGGTTTGGTGGATGAGGGCTCATTTGCAGATGTGGTTAACAGCCACGTCCATAGGATCTATACGGATGGCAGCAAGATTGAGGGTCGAGTCGGGGCCGCACTCTCCGTATGGAAGGGTGAGGCCGAGACGAAGGCCGTCAAGCTTGCGTTGCGACCGTATTGCACCGTCTACCAAGCCGAGCTTCTAGCGCTCCAGAGAGCTGTAAGTATAGCCTGCACGAGTGGAATGGCGAAGGTCGGTATCCTTAGCGATTCCAGATCGGCTCTCCAGGCAGTCACCCTTAGTTCCCCTCATCCCCTGGCAGTGCAAACAAGGGCGGCCCTCCGAAAAGCTGAATCGCAGAGGCAGGAGGTCTCCCTGTTTTGGATTAAGGCGCACGCAGGGTTGAGAAGGAATGAGAGGGTTGACGAATTAGCCAAGGAGGCCGCGCTGCGATTGAAAAGGAAACCTGACTACGATCTGTGTCCTGTTTCATTCGTCAAGCGTATCTTAAGAGAGGATACAGTTGAGGAATGGGATAGAAGATACGAAGTGGGAGGGACGGCCGGAGTCACGAAGCTCTTTTTCCCAAGCGCTGCTGCTGCACACAAGATAGTCAGAAAAATAGACATAACACACCACACTACACAGATACTGACCGGTCACGGCGGATTCGCCTTCTACTTGAATAGATTCAATCTGAAGGAGGATCCGGCGTGCTCGTGTCAGCCCGGAGTTGAGGAGACGGTACCTCACCTGTTACTCGAGTGCCCAATTTTTGCTAGCAATACATACGATATTGAGCAGAAATTGGGCACATCGATGACGGGTGGGAACTTACCTTCCATCCTGGGGGGAAAAAAGAGGGAAGTTTTTCTCTCTTTCTGTAAAAAGATTGTTTACTATGTAAACAAGAAAAACTGTGATATACTGGTGTGATAATAGAAATAGGCTTTATGTGGAACTGTGATATTAGGATTAGAATGAATGTTTCTGCCGTAGTTTTTATCGTTTTTAGTCTTGACATATTGAATTTTACTAATTTAATGAATTTTATTATTTTCTTGAATTTTATTGGTATTATGTATTAAATTGGTTCTATTAATTTATATTGCTTGTCATTATAATTGTATTTTTTAAAACTTGGAATTTTACTGAACTTATGTTCCCAAGTGTATTATTATATTTGTGGCGGACCAATTAGTGCCACAATCCTGAATCGCGCTATCGAAGTTTTCCAAGATCGGCAGTATATATACAATACCTGAAATTACTACAAGCGGGCTTCGGCCTGACCGAGCATAGCACCTCGCTCGGTCGGAGATCTCCCTTTGGGGCTTGCCACTATCTCTTCCCACATTGGTGACCCTCGACAGAACACGCCTCCTTCTGGACATCATCATCACCCCCATCCCTCCACACCACGCCAGCCAGCTTCAGCCTCATCGGGTACCTCGACCACCAGCCTCAACGCACCGCGGCCTGGTCGAACCCTCATCGGCTTCAACGGGCACTCTCACTACAACGGACCGGTCAGCAAGCAGAGCACATCTTTCCTGGTCAGCACGTAGCATCGGCCCCGCACGGCAGCACTCCGGCTCACTGGAGCCCGTGCAGCAGCAGCACAGTTCCAACTCACTGGGACTCTGGCACTAGCGACTCAAGCAAGACGACTCAAGATTCGACCTCAGGTCTTCGGGGGGGAGTGATGTGGCGGACCAATTAGTGCCATAATCCTGAATCGCGCTATCGAAGTTTTCTAAGATCGGCAGTATATATACAACACCTGAAATTACTACAAGCGGGCTTCGGCCTGACCGAGCATAGCACCTCGCTCGTTCGGAGATCTCCCTTAGGGGCTTGCCACCCTATTCCCACATATTATAACTATAAAAACTGACATGTACCAAGAGTACTTCGTATACTAACGATAAATTACTGTTTTGAGAAATAAACAAATAATGAATTAGATATAAGGACGAGAACAATGAGAGAGCAAAAAATAAAATAAAAAATAGCAAAAAACAAGCCCTGATAAAGTTAGGGGGATGAAAAAATAAAATGGGCGGATGTTTTTATCCCGAATAAAATGGCTAAAAGTTCTTTCTCTATGGTAGAGTAATTACCCTCGGCTTTGTTTAGAGTTCGTGATATGAGATAGGTTTATCTTTGCCTATTCCTCCTTGAGATAATACGGCACCTACCGCGTAGTTAGAGGCGTCGGTAGTTAGTAAGAAAGGTTGATTAAAATCGGGATATTGGAGTAGAGGTGCTGACGTCAATTTATCCTTTAGATTTGTAAGAGCTCGTTCTTGTTCATGAGACCATTGAAATATTGCATCCTTTTTTAAAAGAAATGTCAATGATTTTGTGATTTGTGAAAAGTTGTTTATAAAACGTCGATAATATCCGACTAGACCTAGGAAGGATTTTATATCCTTTGGATTTTTAGGTGTTGGGAATTAAGTTACAGCTTTGATTTTATCCGGATTTGGACAGACACCCTTGTCTGTAATTATGTGGCCTAAGTAAGCGACTTTGCGCCTTAAGAACTCGCATTTGTCAGGCTGTAATTTTAAATTGAATTTTCGTAAGCGGTCGGTGATGAGAGGTAGAGGATAACTTTCCGATACAGTAACGTTATTTAGTCGACGATAATCTATAACTATTCGCCACTTCTTTTTACCTGAGGCGTCCATTTTCTTAGAAACGACCCATACCGGGGCACTCCAAGTTGAAAAATAAGGACGTATGATATTTTGGTTAAGCATTTTTCGAATTTGTGAATCTATCTCTTCCTTATGGCATTCCGGGATTTTACGTGAATAGGAGGCGCGTCTCCTGAATCTATAGTGTATTGGATTGCACTTGTAAATGATAGAGGTTCACCTTCCATGTGAAATATATCAGTGTAATGTGAGCAACATTCTAAAAGAGTTTCTTTCTCTTCATGATTTAAATGAGAGCAGCGAATAAGATCGAGTACTTTTTTCACTCTATCTGAATTAGAATAAGAAATAGAATTGACGAATTGTGACGATATGTTTTTAGAAGTATTTTTTGGTTCAAAAGGGTTTAATTCTACGGTGTAATCTTTGATATACAATAGACAATAGCTGAGTTAGTAGTATTTAAAATTGTTACGTTAATTCATTTATTAGATTTTATTGTGACAATACAATTAGCGAAATAAATGCCATATTTTAAAGTATGATCTATTAATAATCCTTGGTTGTTCGGAAAACGCTCGGGTGAGTAATTTGATACCGCGCACTCGATGACGGCTTCGGAACGAGCAGGAATTATGTAAGTTGGCTGAACATAGTTCATATCCATGGTTTGCCCAAAAATATTAATTAATTTAGGTTCTTAATTAATGTTGGCTTTAAAATAGCCCAAAAAATCACTACCGATGATGCCGTCATACTCTAGACTTACATCATCATTAAAAATATGAAATTTATAATTATAAGTGTTATTAGATAAATAAAAATGGACCTGAGATGTACCTAAAGATTCAGAACAATGTTCGATATTATTGATCCCTTTTATCTTAACTATTTCGTGGGATAAAATATATTTTTGATCTAAGCTGGATTTTTTTATAAGGCTTATGCTTGCACCAGTATCTATTAGAAACCGTAAAGGACGCGTAGATAATTCGGTCTTTAAATTAATGTGAGGCAAGGATATTTTTGTAATGAATGAATTTATCTCATATATTGAAGTTTAAAATTAGACTCGATTTTATTTTTGCTATTAATATAATTTTTATTATATTTTTTTAAAGATTGGACACTTATTTGGGGCTGGCTACCCGTGTGGCGGTTCGACGATTTTGAATTATGGACACGTATTTGGGGCTGGTTACCCGTGAGGTGGTCCGATGATTTAGAGATATTGGCACTTGTTTGGGACTGGTTACCCGTGTGGTCCAATGATTTAGAGATATTGGCACTTGTTTGGGGCTGGTTACCCGTGTGGTCCAAAGATTTAGAGATATGACTCAACGATACAGAGGTTCCTGAAGGAACGTGTTGTGATGAATTATTTGATTTAAGATTAGAATTTGTAGATTTTGACGAAATAGATTTTGTGGAAAATTTTAGTGTGCTTAAATTAGTCGGAAAACGACGGCACTTTTTCGTAATCCGATCAATTAGTTTAAATCACAGTCGCCGACATTTTCACATGGAACTTCATAAGGTGTCGGTGACGGTGGCGACGGCGACTCGTAAGAAATATGATGCGCGTTTGCGGACTTGTTATAATTATTAGAATGATTATACGAATAACGCTTTTCATTATTATATTTCCTTCTACGACATTATTTAATGTCGTGGCCACTCTTTTTGCAATATTTACAGAATACAGAATAGATATGTTGGAAAATTCAGGATTTTCAAATTTCTTTTTCTACCATCGTGAAGAAAACATGTAGTTGCGAGGTTACTAATGGAGAGGAAATTTCCATTATGTTTCCAGTAGGATGCACCATTTTTGAGATAGAAGAATTTTTCAGAAATTAAAATACATCCGCCATTTTGAAATTTCAAACTAAATATTTTTTTTTGTAATTAACATCCCCTAAACCTAGAAAAGGACACCTAGATTAATTTGATTAAAAATAAATGTCCGCTATCTTTGATATTCAAAATGAATAACATTTTTGTATTCAGCACCCCTAAAACCCTCGAAGACGACCCGACACCCGTATCAATTTTATATAAAAATAATTATTCGCCATTTTGAAATTTCAAAACGAATTAATTTTTGTTATCAGTGACTCCAGAAACCTAGTAAAGGACATCTATATCCATTTTTTAATGTCTACTATCTTGGAAATTGAAACTGCATAACTTTTTTGTAAACAGCACCCACAGAAACCTACAAAAGGACACCCATATTATTTTTTATAAAATTAAGTATGTCCGCCATATTGGAATTTTAAAATGAATCTACACAATATCACATACACCCCCCGAAACCGAGAAAAATTAAAAATGGGAATTTGGTACGCTTCTTTAAGTATTTTTTATGTGCACTCGTTTTGCTACTTATTATGTTTTTTGAATTATTTACATCAGGGAAAATATATGTACCTATTTATTTGTTCGCTAAAATAATATCTGTCTGCCAGTTTGGAATATTCAGTGAAAAAAACTGGTATTAATTAGTCACCAGATTTGAAATTGTTTGTTCCTTAACTCATATCATCCCAGTGTTCCAATTTTGTAACGGTTAAGTTTTTATATTTTATTCGAATTTTTGAACGCATCTTTAAACTAATGTTTTTATGTTGGTATTACTAACATACCTAGCTGTCAGGTGAATAAATTTTATTTTATTTCGCGCGGCTTTTTGTATTCAAGAAAAAATATTTAAATTGGATTATTTTTATGAAAAATATGGCGAACAGAAAAGGGTAAGTAATTATTATATTTTATTTTATACTAAAGACATTTTACGGTTTATACTCATGTTATATTCTTATTTTATCATGTCATATACTGGATTATAAAAAAAAATATGCAACTTTGTGTGTAAATGTGACTTTTCTGTAACATACACACATGTAAATTTTATATATTAGCGTTTATATTTTATCAGTATTGCTTCGTTATTATTATATAGTTTTATTACAGATTGAATGTGGATGAGATAATTTCGCTGTTGGAAGAAGATGACGATATGTTCACGGCTGATATCTTCATCACACCTCCTGAGAATTGGCTAAATAGTGACGAAGACTGTGGTGACGAAGAGTTTGCAAATATAAATAATAATTTGTCAAGACACTGATGTCTTGACCCGGGTGTTGAGTGACCCGGAGTTCAGCTTCGGCAAGTAACTAATTACTTGCCGAAGCTGAACTCCGGGTCACTAGATCGTCTCGAGATGAGTCAAGGATATTGAATGAATTCGTTGGAGACGAACCAGAGGTGGATCCTATACCTTCTATATCATCAGTGTCGCAGCCCCCACAGCCTAGCGCTCCTCGTCATCAGTTACAGAGCCACAGCCCAAAAGAAGACTTGCTGAAGTAACAAGAAAGTGGAGGTTTGTAGACATTCCAGAAAAGGCTGAGAAAATCCTGTGAACCAGACCTGTCCTGTCCAATTTTTCGAACTATATTTTGATGAAGAGGAATTATTGCGCTCGGGAACTGAAAAAAATAATCTAATCTAATTCTGAATGTAATTGATAAACAAAATAAACAAACTCGATGTGGCTATTGTCATAAAAATACCACTATGAAGTGCATCAAATGTAATCTTGCCTTACATAGCAAATGTTCTATTATATTTCATACCGAAGAACATACCTAACAATTACTTATTACGTTAAAATTATACGAATAACTAATTTGGAAGCTTATATAAGTTTTTACTAAGTGTAATTAATAAAAAAAATGTGTATAAAATGGTTTTATTTCCTAACGAAAACCATAGCCCCTAAAGATATCTTACATGCATATATTATCCTAGTGTTCCATTATTGGAACGGTTACTAAATTAAAAATCTAAATGAGATATATATATTTTTTTCGTATTTCGTAGGTATCATTATACCTACATACAAAAAAAAAAATATATCTCGTAATTCTAATACACGTGTATTAGAATTACAAATGGCGCCCCAACTTCTGGCCGAACCACAAAACTTTCGTCGCGTTTAGTGCCGTGTGAACTTTGTGTAAACTCTGTAAAGTAACATTTGCGTACCTACTACAGTTCCTTTTACACTATGTCGCTTACACGCAAAGCGACTGCGAGTGAACGCGATCGTGAGATCGATGACGAAAACCGAAACCGCGCATTCAAATCTTCGGATGCCGATGACACGCACGAGGACACACGAGGACACGCATGCCGACAGCGATGCCCGAGCTTCGTCCCCGGGGACGATCGTCTGTTTCAATTCCTTGAAGCCTTCGCCAAAGCACAGGCGGAATCAAACAGAAAACACTTGGAGTGCATCGCCGCAGTCTGTCCGAGCACCTGATCATCATGCTCCCGGTAGTCAATCCAGTGATGTCCCAGGGCGGCAATTTTGTCAAATGTATAGCACGATTTGACGGGGCCGTCGATAATCCCGAAACTTTGGAAGCGTTCCTGGATGCGGTGCTAGTCTTCAAGGAGTGCTCTAGCGTAAGTGATGAACACGCTTTACGAGGGCTGCCTATGCTGCTGACGGGAGATGCCGCTGTCTTCTATCAGGGAGTCAAAAGTGACGTCAAATCTTGGGTGGATGCTCTACATCAGCTCAGAACCATGTACGGCACGCCGCGACCCGCTTATAAACTGTTTAGCGATGTTTTCGCGTCCGAACAAGGGACGGAACGAGGCGACGTGTTTACCGCGCGTTTGAGGGGGACGCTATCGAAGCTGCCGTACGAGCTGGAAGATCGAGTCAAAGTGGATATCATATACGGGTTGCTGGATCGACGAGTACGAAAACGTATTCAACCTGACGCAGTATCGAAAGTTGATCAGCTGGTCGAGAAGGCCAGGGTGATTGAGGAGTCGCTAGTGGAGTCAACGTTGCTGACGCCGAAGCCGCAGCAGATAGCAGCTGGCCGGAGTGTAACTACGACGGGGTCAACGGCCGCCGTGCAATCGCGTGCCACTATGATCGTGCCACAGCAGTTGCGCGCCGCCAACGCCGCCACCGTGCCCGGAGCCCCGGGCACGGTGGCGGTGGCGGGCACGGTGGGCCGGGGACAGCGGCTGCGGCTCACCCGCAGTCCCCTCATGCGTCTACTAGTCAGGTGGTATCGTCGAAACCAGGTAAACTTTTCTGTGTTTATTGTAAAAAGACTGGACACATAAGGTCTGATTGTCCAAAGTTGATAAACACAAGTGATAATAGTGATAAAACCGAAAAATCTGTATTTTGTTACGGTTGTGGTGCTCGGGATGTAATACGTGCGAATTGTGGGAATTGCAGCAAAAACTCTAAAGATAATCAGTTTTACGCGTGCGACTTTATTGTTCCAACTAAACGTAATCATAACAAAAATGTATCTAAAAATAAACATGTAGTAAGTCAAGGTCACTGCCCTCGGCGAATACTGTGTCAAAGGATAATAGACACTTTACTTGTATGAATGGCCATACTGATTGTAATTGTTTACATTCTGACAAAATGTTATCAATATGTAAACATGATATTACATTACAGGCAAGTGGTGACATTTCACATTTAGGTACCTCTGTTTACATTGATAGTTCGAGTAAACAAATATCAAAGGAGAGTGACAGTACTTTGCTAAGTAACTATTATTGTTTTGATGCTGGTTTAAGAACCTTTTTTGTCGATGTAAATTTTTATTCACTTGATGCCAATGTTAATGCGAAGTCTGTTGATACGAATTGTTATTGTTTGGAAGACGGTGTTATTGTTCATTCTGCCGATGCCCGGTCACTGCTCGGCTTATTTTAGATATTGAGATTTTAGGGTTCCGTGGAACGGGCTTGATAGATACCGCCGCAAAGCGTAGTATTGCGGGTTATACTTTGTATGAGTTACTTAAACGTCTTAATCATCCGATTCGCGACAGTACAATGTCCGTTAAGCTTGCTGACGGCGTGGTTCGTGATTTACCGGTAAAGTTTACCGACGTTGAGGTAAAATTAAAGGATTTAGCGGTAAATATCTCTTTCGTTATCTTTCCGGACGCGAATAATAATGAAACGCTCTAGGTATAGATTTTTTACGAAAGGCGCGGTTAATCTTAGATTTAGCGAACGACACGTGGTATAGCGCTCATCGGCCTCAGGATATTTACCCTTTGCAATGCGAAAGCTCGCATAACTATGTGGGTTACGCCGCTACGGATGTTTTAAGGTCGGACGAGGGTGTTATTTTATCTCCACCACAGAAGGACGATCTGGCGGCGCTACTGCAGCAGTATCAAGATATTTTTCGAGAGCAGCGGGAGCCTACTTCTTTCGCTGAGTACCGGATCGACACAGGTGAGCACCCACCCATAGCTGTGCAGCCTTATCGCCTCACGCCGGTGAAGAAAGCTATCATGGAGGCTGAGATAGAACACATGCTATCTGAAGGAATCATCGAGGAGTATGAGTCTGCTTGGGCAGCTCCGGCTCTCCTGATTCCAAAGAAGGATGGCTCCTTCAGGTTTTGCGTCGATTACCGGAAGCTGAACGCCGTCACTAAGAGTGATTCATACCCGTTACCCGTCATCAACGATTTGTTACAGTACACAGGTAAGAGCTGTTTTATGAGTACCTACTATCGATCTTCGATCTGGGTACTGGCAGGTCTGCGTCAAGGAGAAAGACCAGAACAAGACTTTGTTCGTCTCGAACCTCGGAATTCATCGTTTTAAGCGTATGCCGTTCGGGCTCCGCAACGCCCCTGCGACTTTCCAGAGATTAATTGATAGATTTCGATCAGAAGCCTCTGTCAAGCATGTGACCTTGCTAGGGTACATTGATGATCTGGCTATACTATCAGGATCCTTTGAGCAGCATCTTCAGGATCTTCAGGCAGTATTTGAGCGCTTACGTGAGTTTAAACTTCGTGCCAATCGTGGTAAGTGTATTTTCGCACGAGAGAGGAGCAAGTATCTTGGGCATATCATTTCATTGCCAGCCGGCTGCTTACCTCAGCTGAGCGGAATTTCTCGACTACAGAGAGGCAAGCACTCGCCGTAGTCTGGGCTTTAGAAAAGTTCCGAGGACATCCAGTTCGTGTTGCCAGTGTTCATCAACCATTGAAGTGGTTGCTAACGCTGAAGTCTCCAACTGGTAGGTTGGTCAGGTGGGCAATGAAGCTCCAGGCTTTTGATTTAATTGTCGAGTATACACAATGTCGAGGAAAATGTAATGTCGTAGCCGACACTATAAGTCGACCTGCATGTGACGATGAGATTCAAGCTGTCTGCGAGATTTGCACGGTCATAGTGGACACCCCGCGATGGGAAGCTGCTTACTTACGTGAGTCGCAGTTAGCTGATGCGGAAGTGTCTAAGATCTTGTTGGACCTGGAAGGCAAAGACGAAGTTAATAGTAGTCGATGGACTGAGAGAGGTTACCATCTTTCCCAGGGTGTCTTGTACCGCTATGTAGAAGACGTCGAGTCTGAAGAGCCGCAACTCGTCGTACCTGCAAACCTGCGAAAAGAAATTATGGTCGAGTGTCACAATGCTGCAACTGCTGGTCACGGTGGTGGAGAGAGAACTCTCCATCGTATTACCTAGAGGTATTATTTCTCTGGAATAAGAAGGTATGTTACTGAGTATTTGAAGTCGTGCGTCGAGTGCCAGCGTTATAAACCGGCGAACACGAAGCCAGCCTGGCCTCTTGCAGACTCCCGTACCTGCGCAGCGTTTCGAAGTCCTTGCTATGGACCTGTTCGGATCGTTACCGAAAGGGCCTAGAGGAGAGCGTTCGGTGTTTATCGTAGAAGATACTACTATTAAGCTCGTGGAAATGTTCGCTCTTGTTGAGTCTACTGCGGAAAGTTGCGCTAAAGTATTGATTGAGCAGGTGTTTTGCGTTATGGTGTACCGCGTCGGGTGATATCAGACAATGGTGTCCAGTTTGTGACTGACGTCATGCAGCAGGCGATGTATGTTCTGGGCGTCAAACAGTCACTTGTGCCGTTATATCACCCCGAGGCCAATCCGGTCGAGTGAAAGAACCGCGATCTGAAGACGCAATTGGCAATCTCGGTCGAAGGACATCATCAACAGTGGCCTGATGCATTGTCTTTCTTTCGGTTCGCAATGAATACATCCATTACGCAAGCCACTCAGCAGACGCCTGCATATCTCACTTTTGGAAGAGAGCTTCGCTCTCCTATGCAAATCTCGCAGACAGCTCGTACCGATCTCCAATCCATCATCGAAGCGGAGAACTTCGTACCGCAGGTAACGCCTTATCTCCTGAGGATTGCTAGTACCTTGAAGCAAGCTAAGGAGACTATTGAGCAACAGGAAGATCGTCGGAAGGCTTATAAAGACGCTACGCGCAGCAGTGAAGATTCTCTAGAGCCTGGTGATCTCGTATTGCTGAAGTTGCACGCTCTTAGCAACGCTTCTAAACGTATCACTAAGAAATTCTTACCTAGGAGGGATGGACCCTACGTAATTTTTAAAAAGGTTAGTCCTACGTCTTACATTTTGGATTTTTCGGATAAGCCGGATGAGACTATAGGCAAATATCATCGTTCCGATCTTCAACGTTACCACGCTCGCGAGGGTGAATGTCCTGAGCCCGTAGCTCCTAAACGTGGTCGAGGTAGGCCTAGGAAGGTTTGATCGTCGCGTTGTTTACCGCTAGATCAAAAGGGGGAGGATGTAACAGAATGCATCTGAACATTTCGCGGCAGTAAATTTTATTAAAGTGAATGCGACCGTAAGTCTGTGGTCCGCGCTCAACCAACGAGAGCGCGGTTGCTAGGAAAAACGAAAATTAAAAAAAAGGAGACATTTTTGAATGAGATAAGAAGTTTTAACCGGGACTCTTGTGATTTAGTTTTTATGTGCAGTTTTTTTGTATTGTGAACACTGTTATGTGTGTTATGTTTTGCTAAAATAACAATAAAGTGTTACATACTCACGTCGGACTTTTAATTAAGTGTATTAGAATTACAACTTGTATTACTATGGTTGGGATGGTACGAATTAAATTCTTTCGCCAACTTGGTAATTTAGTATTCAATATTCGGTTTTTTTCACATCCAAAATATGATTGTTTTGTCGCAAGCTTAATCCCAATAGGGATGTTGCCTAGTGTTGATACCATATTTTTACAAATTAAATTTTTATTTTTTGAATAGAGATACATAAATCTAAATGAAATAGTTATTTAGGTAGACAAATTTATAGCAAATAAATATATTGCCCATATCTTTCTCACATAACGATTTGTTACGTCACAAGCTGCTACCGCCACAACATAACTATTAAATTTAAAATTAAAATGTTTATATCTTTTCCTATTACTCTTTGTCGGCTTCAAGCAGTCTATAAAAATAAAGATGTAAATAGTGATAAACAGATTTATTTTTTAATTACGGCTATCATTGATAAATTTATATTTATATATATATATATAAATATATATATATATATATATATATATATATATATATATATATATATATATATATATATATATATATATATATATATATATATATATATATATATATATATATATATATATATATATATATATATATATATATATATATATATATATATATATATATATATATATATATATATATATATATATATATATATATATATATATATATATATATATATATATATATATATATATATAAGATTACTAAACTATTTTACCTACTGTAATGAATAGTTTGGACGTCACATATTCAAAAATATGTATGTTTTACCATTTCTCCACGTCATTAATCGATAGATTAGATATATGGACGTCAAATAAATGTTTTAACATTGTATGTATGTTTTAACATGTTTCGACATTCTTACTAATATTTTATTATTTTGGCTATCTGACGTCCATATATCTAATATATCGATTACAGTAGCTAAAATAGTTTAGTAATCATTTTGCGTAGTATCGGACGTGGGCATAATGCATTATTTATTCTATGTTTATAGAAAAGGGCACATTTTAGTTCCTTTTCATTTACCTACGTAGGTATTAGATATATAGGCGTCAGATAGCCAAAAGTGTGCATGGCTTACAACCTTTCGACGTCCGTAATATACGATTAATTATAAGAAAACAAAATCACAAAAGTAAATTTAAAAGTATTGTAGATAGTAACTCTAAAGGAAGAAAAATGTTCCCTTTGCACTATAAAACAAGAGAATGAAGGAATAATACAATATAAGGATGTCCGATACTGTGCAAAATGATAACTATTTACCTTCTATAATGGATAGATTAGATACATGGTCGTCAGATAGCCAAAAGTATGTATGTTTTAACATTGTTAGACGTCCTTAATATTATTTTATTATTTTAGCTATCTGACGTCCATATTTTAATCATGTCAATAAATAGCCCATATATCTAATAGGTGAGGCATGGAATGTTGTAGAAGATTGGCATAAGCCGCAGGTAAAAATATAGGGCCGGCGGCCAAACATGGTGTAGTTCGCTCGTAACCAGTCGCAAAGTAAGACGAATCCCTGCCTCAACGCCCATCGAAGTAGTGAACAGTGACCAGTTTTTTTCTTTATAAATTCCTTTCAATCCTTCACCCTCTATTATTTTTCCTTGACTTTTCCTCGTCCTTTTAATTTCCGTCCCTTTTAAATTTCCCTTGATTTCGATCCCTTCCGTAGCCCTAGGTAAACTAGGCATGTCCCCCATATTGTATGGTCCTAATCGAGCCGGATTCAAGACTCAACGTGAAAACTCAAGACTCAGCGTGAGAATTAAAGTAAGTGAATCCAGCGCGGGCTACATAGAAGATTTGAACTTAAGAGCATCCATCATCGACGCGGCTGAGCGGGGGTACCACCAATAGGGACTATTGACGCGAAGTGGAACATTAGCGACGCGCTCCGCGCCACCACCTACGGAAGAGGCTGGAGAGGAAACTACCATGGCACCCACCGCGATAACGACAGGCACCAGCACGAAGCAGACTATCACAAGACCGTCCGCCAGCGAGGAAATGGTAACTAACGAGGAACACACGATATGTGAAAAGCGTGCGCCTCCTTAAAGAAAAAATAAGAAGATTATAGAAGCCGAGGAAAAGCTGGCGGAACTAAAGCTGGAGGAAGTACGTGCGTCCATCGCCCTTGCCCAAGCAATAATGACCATTGACCAGCCCAGCGCCCGCACTTTGGCCAATGGACATAGTGTGGGGCTAGGTGAAGGTTTTAAACCATACATACTTTGATTGATGCAATGCAAGATGCATTGATTGCATGAGTGATTACTTCGATTAATACAAGTAAAAAATACATGAAAAAATTCGTTTAAATTTTTTCATACAAAACGGCAATTTCATAGGTAAAGACCTAATATTTTACCTTCTTTAATGGATAGGTTAGCTATATGGACGACAGATAGCCAAAAGCATGTATGTTTTAACCTTCGATAGCCTTAATATACATATTATGGTGACTTGTAATTATTTCTGGATACAACAGGATGAATGTACTCACGATAACAAACAAATTTCTATATGGGATCCATATCGAAATCGTAATAAAAAAAATCGACTTCTCATACAAAGTTGTTTAGCTGATCGGAGCAATTAGTAGAAAGTGGATTTTATTTTTGTGATTTCGACATGGGTCCAATAGAGAATGTTGTTAGTTGCCATGAATACATATATCCCCTTTGGTAGCAAGAACTAATTAAAAGTCACCTTGTATGAGTAGGTAACTAAGAAAACAAACCACGAATGAAATGTAATGAATATAACCTTTAATAAAAATACTTTAAATATATTCTAAAGGTCATAAAACTAAACCGAAAATATGCTTGTTACACAAATTAAAACGTGGAATGGAAAATAACTACGTACTATAAATATTTTTGGTAATTTTAAGCTCACGCAAATGACTTGCATAATATTATTTAGAAATACTGAGGAACAATAACTGAATTTATTTTTGGGGGAATGGTCATACACAGCATATTCGCAATGGACGCATCAAAACACAGGAAGTTCAAGAAAATAAATCAAATATTCAGGATCATTCATATCAGAAACACTATGCCACGGCCGATCATACAAATCAACAATTTCAACAGTTGATGAGTTCAAGTTATTATTATGTTATGATGTTAAACACATCTATTTGTTTCGTTTTGTGTATATATTTTGGACATATACCTTGATTTTTAGCCAATCCTTGTTATGCAGAATGTCAGGATGCAGATCGCGATGTTCGTCACACTCATGGCGTTTTGGCGGTTGTCTATTTTTTATGTGTTTCCTAAAAAACTATATTTTTTTGTTGTGATGTCCAAGGAAAAAGGTTTCGTTTTTTCTTTGTTCTATTTTCGGAAGTATTTGTAATATCTCAAAGTTGAGTAATCTTTGATGTTTCCACAGGTGCATTGTCAAATAATGTTCATTTCATTTGGCTCTTCAGTAGATTTTTCGTACTCCGCTATGTCATCATTCTGGTCATTATCTTCTATTCCATCTAGTAATAAATCCTGTTCCAAATCTAAATCAATCTCATCCAAAGATTTGCCATTATAACGATCGTCATTACCACTTTTCATTAACAGTAAGAGTTTCGAGAGTTTGGCCGTCTGATATAATACATCATCAGGCAATCTATAGTTTTGCCTGAGTACGGCCTGAGCGTGACCCATAAAAGTAGCCAGTTGTTCAATTACTGTTTCTTTTAGGTTAAAAATTTGTGTTAGTGTGCCTAAATATTTTCATAGCTTTGTCGTGGTTATAGGTTCAGGAATTTTAGCTCCACATGCTTTGGCATACTTCTTTAATACTTTATATCCACATAGTGGTTTTTCCGATCCAGGTTTAGCAAATAAGAAATGGTTTTTGTCACTTATTTATAATAAGTGTCCTTTTTTATGGCACTCTTGGTATGTGCTTTGTAGAAGACGTTCCAGTTCTCCAGGTCTTCGCCTATTTAGTAAAATAATGCGACAGTAAATTGTCTCCATTACAGTTGTATACGCCTTCACATTACTGTTTTCAGACTCTGCTAACTTGGAGGCTACTCATTGACCTTGTTCGCAAAGATGATTTTTGAGGAGCTTTAAGTCACTCGCGAGAGGAACAATAGTAATTTTGTTCCACTTTTTCATATTTAAGTCACTATTTGCCTGACTGGACACGTCAAACTTCCAGTTTGAATCTATGAGATGAATGAGTGTCTTTAGGCCAGTTTCTATTGCAGCAGTTTGCATACTTCTGCTGTCAGATTTTAATGTTGTCGCTATCGCAATATTGCAGCTCTGTTTTAAGCTGGTACTAATATTCATGGCATACGTAGGAGCACCATAGCGATCTTTTTTATCATCGTAACCCGATACTTTTTTGGTCGCAGTTACTATTAGATCATAGTTTTGAGGTTTCAAAGAATCCATCATATCCTTAATAGACGGTTTGAGCCTCTTCAATTCGATTAATAATTTAGCCAATTCTCTCATTTTCCGCGATGTTACATTGATGAAATGCTTTTCGCGGTGGATCCGCAGATATCGAGCACCGAATGAACAGATCAATGCGTCTTTTTAAGCTTCTAAAGATATCATATCTGGTCTCATTTTGGGAAATAGTTCATCTTTAAGTTTTTTATCCACTTTCATATTCCGTAACATAAAGTTTTGACCATCAACATTTCATTCGCAGTTTCAGATAAAGGTTGACATCTCTTTTTGTGTTTCCAAAGCTGTTTTCTGGAATAAAATCCCAAACAATTTTCACATGGCAAGTAATCTATATCCGGGTAAACATTGATTTTTTTCATAGGTTTGTAGCATTGCGTTACGTTTTTTATATAGTTACCTTTTTTACGCAACTTTGTTAAAAGATTTTTTTCAATTACAATTTTTTTTGGATATGAAAGGATTTTTTGTACCTCTAATTCCATAATATGATTTCGTATAAATTGCCTTGCAAAATTTAGAACGTCATTTTTACAAAAAAAGCAATAATATCTTGCTCTTATTTTTTCATTTTTTTCCGGATTGATTGCTATTAATTTCTTCAATATCACTTGTTATTTCCTAAAAAAAAGAACAAAATAAATCAATTTTAAAATCATGTAATTCTACAGATATGCAAGTTTCAAATTAAATTGAAGTAAAAAATATTCGGAAAATAAAAGAAGATTCATTAGAGATAAAATTAGGTTGACTATTATTATAGTTGACTAAAGTAGAGGAGGATCATGGACAAGAATAGAAATGCTTAGAGTACACCACAGTTGAGATCAGAATATGCGTAGTTGTATTATTTTCAATTTTCTTTGAAACTTAAATATTCTTTCAAAAAATTTAATATTCTTTCACCACTTGAAATACGTCTTTTTGACGTCATAACGTCTTATAAATCGATGGAGCCGGCTGCTCGCACGAAAAAACATGACTCATGCGTTATCTGTTACTCGTTATCGTTACCAAGTACCGTTACCAAATACCAGCGTTAGCTCGCATTGCCTTTACCTCATTATTATTATTGTTGTTGTTGTTGACGTTGTCACGTTCAACTATCGTCAGTAAACCGACTTTACAGACAACCGGTATGTTTTCGTTTGTTTAATCAAATCAGGTCTACCATCTACACATTTGTTAAAAATGCAAGCCTAGTGGAGAACCCACCTGGGATTTTTCTAAGTTACAATCTCGACGTATTCGTGTTTTACACTTAGTGTTTGTAAAGGTATCTTATATTTCTTCTATATTACTTGTGTCGCTGGAGGAGTCAGCAGATGCAGCATTATATGTTTTGTCTCTGTCACTATCACCAAACTCAGAGTTTCCCGAGCTATGGCCGATATAAAAATTAGGATCGTTATTATCAGCAATAAAATTTGACGTAGTAGGTACTGTGTCTCGTGTCGGAGGAACAGCGGTCGGATTTGGCGATAGTGACTGGCTAGTTACAGTACAATATTTGGTGAGATAATATTCTACACTTTCAATTGGTTGAGCAAATATTTTGTCATGGTATTGAGATAGCTCAGACGTAGGTGAGTAAGGTACAGTTGTATGACTTCGTGACAATGATTGGCTAGTCACTGTATGGTTTTGTATGAGGTATGATTCGTCCCTTCTATTTGGTGATAAAGATTGGCTAGTTACTGTATGATTTTGTGTGGTATAATTCGTCCCATTCATTTGGTAATAATGATTGGCTAGTTACTGTATGATTTGGTGGAAAGTTTGTTACGTCCTTTTCATTTGTCAGACTATTGTCATAGCATTGAGATAGTTCCAACATATTTGAAGGTACTGTGGTTTGACTTGGTGACAATGCTTGGCTAGTTAATCTTTGATTTTCTTCGAGGTATGATTCTTCGCTTTCACTTGGCGAAATATACGTGTTATGTTGGTATTGAGAAAGCTCTAGTTTGCTTGAAGTATCTGAATTTTTGATTATAGAATTATCAAGAGTATGTTCGGTTTCTTCAACTGTGATATAACTAGCAACTTGGTCTATCAGACGTGATTCGTTGCTGTGTAAATCCGAATAAATACCTTCAAGAGTCAAGTTCTCAGTGACATCAGATACATCCTCCAAAGTAATAGACATGCAGTTGGATAGATACGAACTATTTGCAGTATCGTCATCCGTATCTGGCACATAAGTTTCATCTATATCCTTCTTATTGCCAGTACTATTATCCATAAATGAATCGTCAGTACTAGTATTTGGCAGTGCTGATGCGTATGGTGGCTGTGACTGATAATATCTGGGTCTCTGTGAAGGGTAATATACAAGGTTGAGGTTGAAGAAAGTTGAGGTACTTAACCCTAAATAGCTAGGTGTGAGTCAGACTTATCCACCCTAATATATTTTTTTTCAATTCCATTGTGACCCTCGGTCCGACTCGTACTCTTAGGTTGAGTTCAAAATAACCTAACCAGGAGCATGACAAGACATGTGTAACGGCCCGTTTCAATTACCTATCTACCAATAACTATTTGTTAAAAACGTCGTCATTCAATCATATGCCGGTTTTTTGCGATACGAATTTGACGTTTTTAACAAATAGTTATTGGTAGATAGGTTATTGAAACGGGCCGTAAGGAGGGTTCCGTAACTATCAACGCGTAATAGATTTTTTTTTTACAAATTACTTCAAAGTTACTGTCCGATTTCGTTTAAAATAATTGTCCTAAAGAGTTTTTAGCATGGTCCATCTGCATGGAAACGTACAAGTATCTATCTCCAATAGTTTAGAAATGCTAGGGAGGGGGGACCGGGACCAACTTGCAAACCAGTTTGCATTCGATTACTCGAAAATGGTCAACTTTGTAAAAATGTCATGTATGAAACCTTGTCTTTATTTTAAAATACCTATTCAACGATACCCCAAACGATGGGGTAGAATGAAAAAATATTTTTCATCCTTACTTTACATGTTTGGAGAGCTTAGCCTTAAAATAATTAATTATTATTTTTTTATGATGCAGAAACCGAGAATTATACACAATCTATAACTGTACCAAATTTCATCCATTTATATTCATAATTACAGAACCTAGAAGCGCCGACAGACAGATAGACGGACGGACAAAAGAAAACTATAAGGGTTCCTTGTGTATTACGGAACCCTAAAAAAACTGACTCAGTTACGTGAATCAAAGGTAAATTGAATAATTGAATTGAATAAATGAAAATCTACGTTTTGAGCAAGAAGGATCATTTGAGTGTTTTTGTTTTTCTCTAGACTCAGGCATAAGGATATCTTTCGACACTGAAAATACTGAAATAATTATTATAGGAAATAAAAAATATATATAATGAAAAGTCCAAGCACTGTAATTTAAAATAAAAAATATGCGGTCTCAGTCTCAATACACCGCCATGAAGTGTTAGGAATAAGGATTATGATGGGATTTTGTAAGTATTATTATACTGAAATTAATTTGATTTTGACTTCCTCGATGCGAATTGCGACTTGCATATTGCACATCGAATTAACTCCTAAAGTAAAGGGTAGGGTAGGTACCTATTTCAAACACAAACACGATTAACGGTGTTCCCGCGGGATAGGTTCTGTATTTACGCGGGCGGAGCCGCTCGCATAATCTAATACCTAACTTATATTTTTGTCTACTAAATACGGAAACTACAGGACCGATTTAAAAAAATTCTTTTACCGTTAGAATCCTTCGTTATCGCCGATAAACATAGGCGATAGAATATACTTACAGTTTTTGTATAAACCTATATCGTTCGACTGGGCGAAGCCCCGGCGCGCCGAGTGTGTTTAAACTTTAATGTTTATTTGACGCATATTCTTTCGAAATTCAAAATCGAAACTTCTGGGCTTTTGTAAGACGTTAAATTATATATTAATAATATGTAAGTAATGAAATCAATTTGATTTTGACTTTCTCGGAGCGAATTGCTACTTGCACATCGATTAAACTTCTAAGGCCCACTTGCGCAGATCTGGGTTAAAATTAACCCTAGGTAATGTTACTTATCTCTCTCATTCTTCGTATATAGTATCCCAAAGAAACACTGTACTTCGATAAGCTCGATAAGTTCTTGCCTGGTATTTATTTCGTCATGTTACACACATGTGTAACATGACGAAACAAATACCAGGCGAAACATGAATCATGGTATACCAGTTCCTTGGCCCGACCCCACACGAAAAAGTCCAACGGAGTTAAATCTGGCGACCGGG
The DNA here is from genome assembly GCA_963565745.1 of Phengaris arion. NCBI lineage: Eukaryota > Metazoa > Arthropoda > Insecta > Lepidoptera > Lycaenidae > Phengaris > Phengaris arion. The sequence goes on from OY751431.1 coordinate 25,524,040, forward strand.
CGGGCCATGGAATCGGCCCATCTCTTCCGATCCAGCTTTCATGGAAGGCATTATTTAGATGTTCCCTTACCATTAGCGTCCAATGAGTTGGACAGCCATCTTGTTGGAAAATAATTTCACGTTCGGTTTCAAGTATCGCGGGGCACCGGATTCCTCGATCAGTGTCGGTAATTCGTTTTGCAGAAATTGCAAATAATTTTCGCCGTTTAAATTATCTGGCAAGATGTGGGACCCAATCTAGGTTCTGCCTATTACTGCTGCCCAGATATTCACAGAGAATTTTCTCTGGAAGGACACTTGTTTCTTCCAGTGTGGATTGCGGTCCTTGTCGGCCCATTCATGAAGGTTATGGAAGTTCGTGATACCGTCTCTATCAAATTTAATGTAACCTCAGTTCGGTTTTCATATCTTGCATGTGCACAGTGATGATTAAAATTATTTGAAACATCCAAATTTAGCATAAATAATGTTTTGATTAGTCTGCTCCAAAATTAGAATTTTCTCCCTCAATTTGGTTTTTGGGTCCTTATTTCAATAATTTGTAAGATATCTCTTTGAATGATACCTCAAAATAAAGAGCGATGACTAAGCATGTTTTTAAAAAGGTCTGAATGAAAAAAGAAACTCGAGTTTTTTTTTAAATAAGGTCAAAAAAACAGATTTGCAATTTTTTATTATTTTTTTATCAACTTCAAATGGCTCTAAAAACCTAAGCTACAGACACAGATGCTTAAAACTTGTCTTTTAATATCTGTTGTACATTTCTTTAACGAAATAAAATAAATAAAAATCATTTAACATAACATTTACCAAAAATTTGCAATGAAATGTTAAAATTTGGGTAATTTTGAAAAAAAGTTTTAAAAAATCGTAAAAAAAAACAATCCAACTTCGCTTAAGACAAATATGGCTTAAAATGTTCAGACTGGTCTGTACTATCATCTCCTTAAAGCTTTGCACCTAGCTTCCAATCACCCTGTATATTTTTCTCTACTAAACACGGAAACTACAGGACCGATTTGAAAAATTCTTTCACAATTAGAATCCTAAATTATCTCCGATAAACATAGGTGGTAGAATATGCTTACAGTAAACAGTTTTTGGTAAAAATTAAAAACCTATATCGCGCGTCGCCCCAGCGCGCGGCACGCCGGCCTTTGGATTATGGAAATAATAAAGTATTAGTATTTAGTTCTTAATTAAGTTGAGTAAGTACTCAAGAGAAAAAAAATTGTCCCCCCCCCCCCCCATTTAACCCCCTAAAATTGACCCACAAAGTAAAAATCTATTAAGTACCTACCTACTTACTTACCTACGGAACAGCCTACACATAATCTTACCTTCGAGTCCTGGAACTAATTTGATCAACTTCGCACTCCGATGGTTTCTTCTACTAAACATTTTCTTTATTTTTCTCTAAACTGCGGATGTCACTTGTCATGTCAAATGAATGCGTACGAGTTCTTGCGAGTCACGAATATAAAATATGGAAACAATTTTGAATTTAGGCTTTAGCTAAAAAAACGCAATAAAATAAGAGTTTTCGAAATTTGCACGGTGCGGCAACGTCGCATTTCGAACTTTCGTTGGACGTCACATACGGCTAGCCATGAAAGTATAGAATATGACGCTAACGCCACTGTTTTCTGTGACGGAGACAAGTAGAATTACAGATATACTCAGAAAAGCCAGATTAGCAGTGAAGTGACGTCCAATTTTAATTTTTTGATTTTTACATTTCTAACATCACCAAGGCAATCCGCGTACATTCCAAGCATCCTCCTATTTGACGCCCGTATAGCGGACGTCGTAAGCAGGTGGACGTCACATTATATGCAAATTTGCTATAGTGGACGCACAAAAGGTTATAGACTATGTATATATATACCCACAGCGGTCGTCAAAACGTACATCCAACCATCCATCCATACATATTTTATTCATCCTAACTTTTAATCAATATAAACTTTTATAATAGTACTAGGATAGCGCTATACTGAAATAACTTCGTAAGCGAGATTCAATACTTTGCACTGATTGTTATTGTTTTCATTTATCTTAACAGAAATACCTTCTTAGAAAATTTTCATATCTGAAATTATTATACGTACTCACATTAGTGATTTTCATAGTTAAGGGTAAGGACGTTTACCTATAAGGCTGATGATGATAGTTTAAATTCCGTAGGCAAGGGACCGCCATTACGCGCGGTTATTACTTTTTTATTACTTTATGATTTGTTTTACCGTGGGCTTCAGATAAGCTCGAAGAAGCTCCGGTTGTTTATACCGAATGAACGATTTAATCATGTCAATGTGATAGAAAATGTTAAAGGTGAAGTCTTCCCAAAGGGCTCAACATTATCATAACATTAGTAATTTATGTGCGTTAAGTAAAACATACTGATTTCCAACGGAAATATATTTTCAGAGAATGCATGTTTAAATAAAATACCTAACTAAAGCTCGTGTTCACCGACATTTAATGAACCGTTTAAATAAATAATCGGCCGTTTTTGTAAAAAATTCCTGTTAACCACGTCCTAAACACTGGTTATAAAAGTTAACCGGCCGATTATCTTAACCAAGCCGAGACCCTTGTTTAACCGTCGATTATAGTGATTTGACAGAACTTTTGTAGCTTTAAATTTAATAGTTTTATTAAAGAGTAAAGACATATTATTTATTATTATATTAAACACAATGATGCGTTTTAATGTTATAATGGAAGGAGATTACAATCTCAACATGCTTGAGTATTTGGACGAGTTAGAAGCGATGACGAGAAGACCTCGGATTTTTCAGTCGCCGTAATTTCTGTGAAGTTTACGATGAAGTTTGATTCAAGACCCGGTTTTGCTTATCCAAATCGAGTGCAAATCATATTCTTGGATTAATTGAAGATAAATTAGAATTTGAGTTAAATTCTTCAGCGAGTCGTATCCAACCTGCTATTTTCTGAGAATTTGTACTTGCGTCAGTCGGTTTATTCTCAATTATATTCTTGTATTTCATTACAAGTTCAGATAACACACTCTTTTCATTGTTGCTAAAATTAGTTGTTCGCTTTTTCTTCTCATCCATATTTATAACACGAAAACAACAAAATAACAAAATTTACTAAACCTAAAAAAAACTATAATTGTCTACACGATACTACACACACCGGCATATTTAGCGGAACATAAAATAAAGGTTTGATATCAGTATCATATAAGGTTGCTGGCTGGTTTATACGTCATTTATTTAAAAAGAAATATTTTCAAATTAAGAAAACAACTGAACATCACATTTTATGCAATTGTTTTAATTTTATTCAAATACACCTTATCTGGAGCGAACTTCTAGTATTTCTTCCTTCTGAGTTTGATTTAAAATTTCATTGAAAGACTGTTTTTTGTTAGTTTTTTTTAATCGCGTATATTTTTGGAGTTGAGGACTGAATTATGCCTGTATTAGCCCCAACGGAGATTGCCAGGGCACTCGAAATGCGAAGAAATGGTCAAACCTACAGAGTGATATCCAGAGATCTTCGTCGACCAGTTTCAACGATCCATCGCAGTATCCAACGGTTCAGGGAGACCGGTACTTATGTGAGAAGAGCAGGACAAGGCAGAAAAAGACGCACTTCGAGTAGGGATGATCGTTTCATTCGGCTTCGTGTACGTAGGAACCCCCGTTTGACGGCCGTCCAAGCCCGACATGAGTTAGAAGCAGTGCGGGGTGTAACCGTAAGTGAGCGTAAGGTACGAAGAAGGTTCGAAGAAGCTGGTTTGGGTTCATTTGTGCCCGCCAAGGCTCCAAGGCTCGAGGTAAATCATCGTAGAAACAGGTTAAATTTTGCTCAGGAACATCGACTTTGGAACGCGGACCAATGGAGTAAGGTATTGTTTAGTGATGAGTGCAGAATTCTCTTCAATAAAATTGACGGCAGGCAAAGAATATACAGACGCAAAGGAGAACGATACATTCAGACAAATTTTGAAACTACAGATGCATATGGTGGTGGATCAATAATGGTTTGGGCGGGCATTTGTTTGGGAGCTCGCACAGACTTGGTAGTGATTGCCAGAGGGAGTCTGACTGCAGACCGCTATATCAGAGAAGTTTTAGTAGAAAATGTCGTTCCGTTTGCCCCATATATCGGTGACGATTTTGTTTTTATGCAGGATAATTATGCTCAGCCGCATACCGCTCGGGTAACTCGAGCTTATCTTAATGATATGAATATCACTGTTATGGAGTGGCCGGCGAGATCACTGGATATGAACCCAATAGAGCACGCTTGGGACTTGCTGAAAAGAAAAGTTAAGTCCAGAATTCCATCTCCTGCCAACGTGGGTGAACTGCGAATCGCCGTAGTTGAGGAATGGCGAAGACTATCCCAGGAGACCATCGATAACATCATTCTCAGTATGCCTAGACGGGTAGAAACTTTAATAAGAGCACGTGGAAGAAATACGCGATATTAATCACCATTTTTCTAATTTAATTAATTGTTATTTAAATATTAATTTTCACTTTTCCCGGTTATATGAAAAGTTCAAAAATGTACCATTTTCACAAATAGCTTTTACTCGCAAAATCTGTTCTTAATGTGATCTCATTTTAAGTAAAACAAATGAAACTTTAAATAACAAAAGAAGTAAGTAGATTAAGAAGTAGATTTTAAAATAAAACCATATTTTTTTAATTATGGACCTTTTTTTTTGTGTTCCGCTAAATATGCCGGTGTGTTTATATTGACATAGGTCTTCGTAAATATACGTCCTAGTTAAATTGAAATGCTCTTTAAACAAAAGAAACAATAAACAACAACTTTCACATTTTGCAACGTTAAATTTTACGTAACCAAATCAAAATGTCAGAAACATAAATGTCATTTTATGGTGTAGCCTTACATTTTTATTTAGTTGCATTACATTTCACTCATTTATTCATAAACGGCCAGTTTTGTCTCGATTTACTAATCAGAGAAAAAGAAGCAATGGTGAATAGGAAAAACTGAGTAAGATAAGTTTGCTAAATATACGAGGGCGGGTCAATAGGCGGCGTCAAATAAGCGGTCCAATAAGTTGGTATAATATTCCCCATTAATTGTTCTTCCCTTTTGAAGATAGTCAATGTGGATTATCCCACGTGCATCCCAAAAAACAGTCGCCATAACTTTATTGGCTGACAAACCCACATTGGCCTTCATTGGCGCCGATTCACCCTTAGAAACCCACTGTTTTGACTGTTGTTTGGTCTCTGGTGAGTTGTGATGGATCCATGTTTCGTCCACGGTTACAAAACTCCTCCATATTGTGATTAAACAACGCCAAACCTTCCTGTGAAGTTGTTACACGATTGCGTTTGTGGTCGACTGTGAGCAAACGCGGCACCCATCTTGCGGAAAGCTTTCTCATGCCCAAGTGATCATTCAAAATTGAAACCACTGAGCCATGCGAGATGCCTATGGCTTCCACAATCTCTTGCACTTTCAATCTTCGGTCGGCCAACACCATATCGTGAATTTTTTCGATTGTTTCGGGTGTAGAGACCTCAACTGGGCGTCCAGGACGTTCGGCATCTTCAGTGCTTGTACGGCCACAACGAAATTCAGTAAACCACTTTTTTACCATTGAAATCGATGGTGCAGAGTCCCCATAGTATTTATCAAGCTTAGCCTTGGTCTCGGTAATGGTTTTTTTTCGCAAAAAATAATGCTTAATAAGCACACGAAATTCACTTTTTTCCATTGTTTCCTTAAGTTACTGGATAGTCTGATAAAGATAGCTGTAAAACACAAACTAACTGATGTAGCAAGTTCAAATTTTGATAGGAGTCAACTGACAGATGCCTGTTGACAGGAGTAGTGTTGCTTTTTCAGTAAGGAGGTTAGAAATCACGGACTTATTGACCCCCTTAGTATTAAAATCCGTTGCGTTTTGGTTTTGGTGTAAAAGAGTAATAAATACAAAAACAACCCCTTGAAACTTCCACTACAATTACTAGATATATTTTATGGGGTTTCTAAAAAACATCATAACACCCTTGGCGGATTTACTTCGTCTACTCGTTCCATGAGTAGCATGATTTTCCAGGAGAATTTTATATGTATGAGTTTATCTAAAACTAAATCAAAATTGCATTAATAAGGTGGTTACTTTGCAGAAAAAAGCGTTTTACCTCCACATAAATCTTAAGGAAATTTATTAATGTAAGCTGTGACTGTGGTCTGTAAGTTCTACGTCGAGCTTTCAAGAGCTTCCAGTGTCCGCGGAGCTTTCGCGGAAAGCGCTCGCACCGTTCCACAGGAACTTATCCGGGGATATGAGAACTTTTGTTTACCAAAAATGTTACACAGACAGGAAAGACGTCAGAGATTGTGAAACAAGAAAAATGAATGGATTAAATATAGAACGTTTTTTTTCACTTTTTGAATATATAAATAATTTAGTTTTCATGGAAACAAATATAAAATTTACATGATATGAACTCTTGAAATTTTTTGGATAACTTCTTGCAAGGGAAAAATTCATCTCCGATGGGGCAGTCCAAATCGCCTTCAAAAATTTTATTGATTCCTGTCCGAAAGTTTTTTTAGTAAAGGAATCAATGAACTACCTATGAGATGGCAAAAGTGCATAGGTAGCATTGGTATTACTTTGATTAAATAAATATATTATGTTTTAAAAAAATCTACTTTATGTTCCTCCTTTACAAAATGCCAATTTCATATGGAATGACCTAATACTAACGCACTAACAATTATAAAAAAATATAATTAATTTCATTTCATATTCATAAAATATAATATACACAATAGCGACAAAATTATAATACAATATGGCAGGACTTGGATATCTAGGGTGTCATACGTTATTTAGCAAATAATTAGTGATTAACATAAAAACAATTAATGTTCCTTATACAGAATGCTAACAATGGTAATCCAGTAATAATTATTATCTAAATTAATATCTGGATGAATTAATGTATTATTATATATGAGCAATCAATTAATGTAGAGTATATATAATAATTATTTATAATCATATGGCTCAGGAAATCCCATAATTTATTTAAAACAATAGTAATAATTGATTTACTATTAACTTACTCGTATATAAATTTCTAACACCTAATGATATTCCAGAATGAATCTGTAGCAAATAAAATATACATGACATTTGGCTACCCGCATGCCTACTACAGTGTCGAATTAGTTAACTTTGGAGCATTATAATTACCAGGTTTCCCGGTTTGTATTGCAATACACGAAACATATTGTATCGATTCAAAGTTAGGTACTAAATAATTATTTGCACAACTAAATAAAACAATGTTAAATGTTTAGTAAAAACTGCTTTATTATATTTACACGAGCAAGACCTCATTGATAAAATATAAATACTTACGTACAAATTTTTATGATTAGATAGATTTATGATTAGATTAGATAGATTATTTATGATTAGATGTTTACTAATTATACGTTACATATTAGAATTTTATTTATAATTAAAATTTATTATTTAAAAATAATAAATTTTAATTATAAATAAAATTCTAATATGTTACGTACTCGTATAATTAAATAAATTTTAATTTTCTTTTTAAATCGTAAATAAAATAATACATCAAATATTACACACCTAAGTATAATACAAACAATTTAATAAATCTGAACAGGAAGTCGGTTTAATTTTTTGTTTAAAAATAATATTTTTAATAACACACTTTAAGAAAGTTTAAAAGAAGCGTTCGAATGTATAATTGAAAACGCGCCAAGCTTCCATTAGGTATATATATATATATATATATATATATATATATATACATATAAGATAAGGAAGATGATTACTGTAAGTTACATAATGGCATGTGCTTGCAGTTCTTAAAATAACGCCGAAATTTCCAAACGTGTATCTTTAAAGGCTGAGGAATTCTGATTAGTGCTTTTGGATCTAGGGTACAGGATCCTTGGCACAAAATTTAACTTTGATAGCATATGCTTGATTTACTTCACCAAAGTCAATCCCTATAGATGTCCCTATAAATTTTAAGTTTCCTCGATTCCTCATGAATCCCATCATCATCATCATCAGGTCTTTTTGATATCAAGGTGACATTGGTATCAAAAGGACCGAATGGGGATTATACCCTAAACAACAAAAAAAAATTTTGAAAATCAGTCCACAGACGTCGCAGTAATCGTTGAACATACAAAAAAATACTAAAATTAAAAATATATAATATATATTATATATAAAATTAAAAATATATATATATATATATATATATATATATATATATATATATATATATATATATATATATATATATATATATATTTTTTAACCGATTTCCAAAAAAGGAGGCACATATACGTTCGGATGTATATATTTTTAATTTTATAAACCTTTTAGAACTAAGATATTATTATTTTCGACCACGTTATCCATTATTTAGTCTGATTAGACCCTTCAGTCCCATATATTGGTCGTATTTGAGCCGGATGTTTGAAGATTAAAATTAATTATTACCATTGACTGGATTTGACTGTACTTTGGAGCTCTTGGACCAGATTATTATTATTGAAGAATTATTATTATTGGACTGCAAGAAATATCGGATCGCATAAAAATTGGTAATAATAGCAATTTTGTACTAAAGTACATATTTAAAATAATACATAAAATAAATAATATTATTTAATTAATAAAATATTTAATATTATGTTGTGTGTAACAACTGCCTCGAACATATACATTTTACAACGCCGGTGTTGGTTAATAACTCTTGAGAACGAGGAACTGAATTAAAATACAGAGCCTTGAAATCCCTTGGCTGGTTGTTCCTCGATACTCTCTAATATGCATTCTAGACATACCTGCACCTCGTTGTATTCTAACTTAACTCAGCTCTATCTTTACTCCATTTATGTCCAAGGAGACATCCTCGCGCTGTGCAAAGTATTTACAACCTCTTGGCCTTGGCTTTTTGGAAGCAGTTATAAAACAATCCTGAATACAATGAAAAAGAATTAATCAATAAGAATGCAAAATAATAATAAATACAGATTTACTGTGACAAATTCAATATCTACAGTCAATTTTAAATGTACACAAGTGTTAACAATAATAATAATCTATGTTCAATTCATATCCAAAATTAGATAGAAAGTAATATTTAAAATTAATCAATGTAATATGTCACAGTTATAATAGTTAATATAATAATAACTAATTTACATAAGCTATGTATTTACCAACATTAATGAACAAAATAATACAGGAAACCTTACCATAATAAGCACAGCGTAATTAATAGTAAAATCCTAGAATAATTAAACAATACCGCTGTGAGACCCCTTTTAACCTGATCCGATATTTCTTGCAGACCAATAATAATAATTCTTCAATAATAATAATCTGGTCCAAGAGCTCCAAAGTACATCAATCCAGTCAATGGTAATAATTAATTTTAATCTTCAAACATCCGGCTCAAATACGACCAATGTATGGGACTGAAGGGTCTAATCAGACTAAATAATGGATAACGTGGTCGAAAATAATAATATTTAGTATATATTAGTTCTAAAAGGTTTATAAAATTAAAAATATATACATCCGAACGTATATCTGCCTCCTTTTTTGGAAATCTGTTAAAATTAAAAAAATAAAAAATATATATTTTATTTTTATTTTTTTATTTCAACCGATTTCCAAAAAAGGAGGCAGATATACGTTCGGATGTATATATTTTTAATTTTAGTATTTTTTTGTATGTTCAACGATTACTGCGACGTCTGTGGACTGATTTTCAAATTTTTTTTTTGTTGTTTAGGGTATAATCCCAATTCGGTCCTTTTGATACCAATGTTACCTTGATATCAAAAAGACTTGATGATGATGATGATGGGATTCATGAGGAATCGAGGAAACTTAAAATTTATAGGGACATCTATAGGGATTGACTTTGGTGAAGTAAATCAAGCATATGCTATCAAAAAGTTAAATTTTGTGCCAAGGATCCTGTACCCTAGATCCAAAAGCACTAAACTTGACGACCTCTGTGGCTCAGTGGTTCAGCACGTTGGTGCTCAAGCCGGGGGTCGCGGGTTCGAATCCCGCCGAAGGAACTAAAAGTTTTTCTGTGTTCCTGGGTCATGGATGTGTATTAAATATGTGTATAATATAATAAAAATCTTATATATATGTGTAGTATAAAAGTATTAAATATACTTCCCGTTTTCTGGTACCTGTAACACAAGTTCTTCGGATACTTAGCACGGGGCCAGATTGACGTGGTGTGAAGCGTCCATAGATATTATTATTATTATTATTATAAACAGAATTCCTCAGTCTTTAAAGATACACGTTTGGAAATTTCGGCGTTGTTTTAAGAACTATATATATATATATATATATATATATATATATATATATATATATATATCTTATAATATAATATATATTATATTATATTATATTATATATATTTATATATAGTAATCATCTTCCTTATCTTTTATATATATATATACCTAATGGAAGCCTAGCCGCGTTTTCAATTATACATTCGAACGCTTCTTTTAAACTTTATTAAAATGTGTTATTAAAAATATTATTTTTAAACAAAAAATTAAACCGACTTCTTATGCAGATTTATTAAATTGTTTGTAATATGTTTAGGCCTACTGGCACAATAGAGTTTATTTTTAATTATTTCAAAATTAGAAGACTTATGTCATAAATTTTCATTGTAAATTATTTTGTCTATCATTCAACATGTAAATTGTAATTATGTAAATATAAACCTTTTAGAACTTAGATATTATTATTTTCGACCACGTTATCCATTATTTAGTATGGATTAGACCCTTCAGTCCCATACATTGGTCGTATTTGAGCCGGATGTTTGAAGATTAAAATTAATTATTACCATTGACTGGATTGATGTACTTTGGAGCTCTTGGACCAGATTATTATTGTTCAATAATAAACCTACATCACCATCTAGCGGCGAATGGCGCAAAACTACACTGGCGTGAACACAGCATAAAATATAACGCCATCTGACACCAAAGAAGAGTAGATTCTCAACATTCTGTGGTGCCGTGACCAGGATCAGAATGTTGAGAATCTACTCTTTCCTATGTGATGAGGACAAGGGTGATCTTCAATGAATGTTTTTATTTGCTTTCTTTAAAATATAAACGTATATTTTATGAAATTCGACCTTTTACAAAAAAATAAATTTAAGACGTTGAACGAACTGGAAGCGAGTGAAGTCGTTGCTATTGGTGTCAGATGGCGTTATATTTTATGCTGTGTTCACGCCAGTGTAGGTTTGCGCCATTCGCCGCTAGATGGTGATGTAGGTATATTATTGAACATACCGGCCGCCTTGGAAGCACCAGGATGTAGTCTTCCAACATCAAGTACTCGTCTTCATAAATTCTTGACTATTGTGAATGTAACGGGAAGATCTTTGAAAAGGATCGCTGTATAATGCCGTGCGCTGTACGGATTTCAGCTACACGGGATATTCCATCGGACCCCGGGAATACTTTCGTTACTCGACCCAATTTCCATTTGAGTGGTGGGACATTCTCCTCCTTGATAAGAACTAAGCTGTCCGGTGTAATATCCTCATTATTTCCCTTCCATTTTGTTCGTTGTTGGAGCTCAGAAACATATTCTTTAGACCATCGTTGCCAAAAATGTTGTCTAAGTTGCTCCACACGGTCGTAGCGTCCCAGTCTCGTAGGCTCGATCGTCGTGAGGTTCTCGCAGATTGGCGCAGTCAGCGGTCGACCGATCAGGACGTGTGCTGGAGTCAGTGGGAGGAAATCGTCAGAGTCTGAGGACAGAGGGGACATAGGGCGGGAGTTCAGAACAGCTTCTATTTGCGTTAGTACTGTTTCAAACTCCTCGCGTGTTAACCTGGCATTGCCCAGTACCCGCCGCAAATGGTACTTGCAGGACTTGACTCCCGCTTCCCACAACCCGCCAAAATGAGGACTGTATGGTGGTATAAATGTTAAACGAATTTGATTATTACTAAGAAAATCAAAAATATCACAGGTGTTGTTAAAAATTACTGCCAACTCCTTTTCAGCACCGACAAAATTCTTTCCGTTGTCCGAAAAGATTTGGTATGGCTTTCCAGGACGTGCTATAAATCGGTTTAATGCTAAAATATAATCCTGTGTGCTCAAGCTACCTACTAATTCTAAGTGTATAGCTCTAGTCGTGAAACATATAAATAAACAAATATATGCTTTTATTAGCTTAGCACCTCTACCTTTGCGATCCAATATGAACAGTGGCCCCGCATAGTCTACACCACATTGCATGAAAGGAAAACTAGGCTCTAGTCGTTCAGCAGGTAAGTTACCCATCAGAGGGGTCAATGTTCTCCCTCTCATACGTTTGCATAGCCAAGTTTCGTAACTTGGCTAGACAGGTGGTACATAACTGTGTCATATAGTTGAGGCCCGGCATGAAGTAGCCGTTTGTGTTCATGTTCACACAGTAACCTTGAAAAACGATATTTGCCGCTTAACAATACGGGATGCCTTTTGTCATAATTAAATTCAACCGAGTTAGATAACCTTCCACCTATACGAATTATATTAGACTTATCTAAAAATATATTTAAACCTGATATTTTCTTAAACAATAATCTATTGCTGTTATTTTTCTTACTATTAAACGGTATCTCACTTTTTAATTCATGATATTATTCACTAAAAGATTCTTGTTGAACAAACCGCGTCAACGCATCGAGCGATCGTTGCAACGGTTTTACGCGTACCGATGCCGCCGCGCAATTTTGCTTGCGCATTATTTATAAATCGTAATAAATATCCACAAACTCTTTTTTTCACAACTTCTTTTTGCAAACGAATAAATGACGAAAAGCTTTCAAAATCAAACAATGATATTATTTGAATAGAATGTAAATTAATTGTGTCCGGTTTAGATTTGGGTAAATCAACGGATGACGATTCTTTAATATCAGTCATTGGCCACCTGCGACTAGGCTCTCATGAAAACGTAGGCCCACACCACCAGATATTATTTTTATCGTACCTTAATGTGTCTAGCGTAGCACCTCGCGTTATGATATCGGCAAGGTTCTCCGTGCCCTTGACATGCCGCCAAATTGTATCACATGTCAATTCGTTTATTTCAACGACACGATTTTGTATAAAAGCTTTGAGTAGATGCGGTAATAGACGAAGCCACCCCAGTACTATTGTTGAGTCAGTCCAGAAATAAACTTTATCAAAATTTAAGCACAAAGACCTTTTTATTTTATAATATAATTTTGCACCTACTAACGCTCCCCATAGCTCAAGCCTAGGAATGCTAACTGACTTTATCGGCGCCAATTTACTTTTAGCACATAATAAATGCACTGAAGTAGGTATAGTATTTTCACAATCATTATGACACGATCTAATGTACGCGCACGCTCCGTAGGCATTTTGAGACGCGTCGGTAAAAATATGAAGTTTTATGTAATTTCCGCGAATCGCATAGCGAGGTATTTAATATCGTGTAAATGTTGTAAATCAGAAAGAAACTTATGCCATGTAGTCGTAATATTTTTAGGAAATTCGTCGTCCCAATCTAATTTATGCAACCATAAATTTTGTAACAATGATTTAGCTGTAATTACCGCAGGCGTTAGCAAACCTAAAGGATCGTACACTTGTGCGATGGTTGATAATATTGTACGTTTTGTTACTACTTTGTCACTATGTGTAACCTTACTTTTGAAATAAAACTCATCATTTTTTGTACACCATCCTAACCCTAACGTTTTAGACAATCAATTTTCACCGATGTTTAGGTCCTTACAATCATCAAGACACACGTCATGACTAAACGTCCACTTATGTAGCGGGAAACAACCCTTTTTTAATAACACGGATATTTTATTACACAACTGCATTAACGAGTCAAGGTCATCCCCTCCAGTTATAAGGTCATCAACGTAAAAGTTGTCATTAATGGTCCTAGCAACCAAATCATCATCACTTTCTAAACCTAATTGTTTTAAGCATCGCATGCTAAGATAAGGAGCCGACGCCGTGCCGTACGTCACCGTATTTAACTTATACAGTTGCAAAGGTAAGTCTCGACTTTCCCGCCATAGTATTAATTGCAAGTTACGTTGATCTGGTTGAATTAAAATTTGTCTAAAATGTTTCTGAATGTCCGCAGACACTACGTATTTATATTGCCTGAACCTAAGTAAGAAAGACAAAATATGATTTTGTAATGGCGGTCCTATATGTTGTATATTATTTAACGATTTATTGTTCGACGTATTAGCGCTCGCGTCAAACACAACGCGCAATTTTGTAGTGACACTATCCTCTCGGTAAACACCGTGATGAGGTAGGATGTAATGCGGTTTGCTCAATATGCCAGGCACATCCTTTGATGCCACTGGGGTCATGTGACCGAGTGCCTCATATTCCCGAATAAATTCTAAATATAATTTTTTATAGTTAGGTAAACGATCTAACTTTCTTTCGATACATAAAAAACGATTTTTGCCATAGTATATGAATCACCTAACAACTCGCGTGACTCCTTTAAAGGAATACGAACAGAGAATCTACCATGTTCATCACGTTTTGTAGTCTCTGTAAATAACCTTTCACAATACCGATCATCTTTCGACATGATATTTGGTAAGTCAGACAACTCTTCTAACTCCCAGAATTTTTGTAATTGAGTATTAATTTGAGTGAAATTACATTGAACTCCCTCAGGTTTAAACGAATCATTACTACAAATAGGGCCAGAAATGATCCATCCTATTTTGGAATCGTACAGATATGGACCACTGCTGAGTTTTATCTTAGTATTATTTAATAGATCCCAAAATATATCCGCCCCTAAAAGTATATCAATGTCTGACGGAACACTAAACTTCGGGTCGGCGAGCGAAATATGTTTAGGTATCTGTATATATTGACATTGAACGTCTAACGAAGGTAACTTCGATGTAATACGAGGCAGAACCCAACATTGAATAGTTGTATTAAAGTCATTAACTTTAGAACGAATGTTTATTTTGCAGGTGTTTGTCCTACACCTGAAATATGAATTGTGGACTGTATAATAGGCAATTGTAAACGATTACATAACGATTCTGTGATAAAACAATATTGACTCCCGTTGCCAAGGAGTGCTTTAACTGTGTGATAGTAATTACTCGAGTCAGGAACATCGATGAGTGCCGACAATAAAACCTGTTGTATCGCAGCACTGCACGTAAGTAAGAGTGTACCTGCTGCGTATCAGCTGATTTGTTTTCACTCGATGATGGACGCGAAATAGTCGTGGATGCGGCCTTACTTCCTTTCGCTAACAGTATTATTATTATGAAGCAATGTGCTATGATTATTTTTACATAATTTACATGGACCATATGAGCATTCGCTTGGTAAATGATTATTAGAACGAATACAATTTTGACAAAGGCCTTTGTCAAAATTGTATTCGTTCTAAATTTGAATATCTTGCAAACGGAAACCTAAATCAAAAAATCGTCTTTGCAATCTCTCAATGTTTTCAAAAGACCTGGGCCTTTAGACAAGATGCATTCGATAATTTCGAAGGCGAAGTTCGAAATAAAAAATGTTGACTTATGTCATCGCTAAGTGACATGTCGCTTGCGCTACCTTATGTCAAATCCTATACATTTTGCTATGCCTTATGTCAAATCCCATGCATTTTGTTTTCGAACATCGCTGTCGAAATTATCGAATGCATCTTGATTAAAGGCCCTGTCAAATGATTCTCCATACTATGGGGTAGACGCGAGAATGAAAAGGTCCCAAAAAAAAATAATTTTCGTGATTTTATTTCAGTACTTTGTCGGCGTGGTAAATACTTAATCCATGTAAAGTTAAATTTTTCTAGCACTAACCGTTTGGTGGTAAGCCGAAGATGGACGGACGAACGAATATAAAAAAAGTAACCCTAAGCATACATGTTTTTGTTTATGGATATTTTTGTAGGTAGATTTTTTGAAGAAGATACCTAATTATTGAAAGACTAGATAAAGAACTATTTATTAAATTCTACTTTAATATATTCTACTAAAACTAAGATTACAACCTAATAATAACATTTAATTTTTTTGTTTTATTATATTTTTTTTTCATACCCTCCAGCAGCAGCTACGCTAGCAGTTTTTAGGGTACAAAGGTAAGGTTATAGTTTCGCTCTGTCCGTCCGTCTGTCTGCATGTCTGTCTGTCCGCCCTTCTAAACTTCTGTAATTATGGATATAAATTGTTGAATTTTGGTATAGTTATATACTGTACATAGATCTCAATATTGGCATCATAAAAGAATAATCTATATAAATAAAAATTAATTACTGAAATGTTTGTACGCGCATAACTTCCAAACTACTGCATCAAATTAGATAAATCTTTCTTTTATGTGTTCGTTTGCATGACAATAAATATTTAAAATAAATTAGACATAAAATATGCCGGTACGTTACGTAAGTTCGCCGGGTCAGCTAGTAATTTTATATTTTAGAGGATCATTAATTGATTGGCTGTACATAGTCATAGGTTTTATTATTAGTTAGTGCCTAGTTAGAACTATAATGCAATGATACGAACTCTATTTTCAACCGACTTCCAAAACACAGGAGGAGGTTATCAATTCGTATATGTTTTTTTTTTTTTTGTGTACGCTATTACTCCGCCGTTTGTGGACTGATTTTCAAAATATTTTTTTTTATTGTAAAGAGTTGACTCCTGAATTGTTTCCATTGTCACAGACCTGGTGATGGGCTCCACGAGGAATCGAGAGAAATCCTCAAAATTTATAGGGACACCGATAGTAATTTTAACTTATTTTGAAGTAACTTGAGCTACCAAAAAGTGAAATGTGTATCCAAAAGCACTGGATCCAAAAGCACTGAACGGTATTTCTCAGTCTACGAAGATACACGTTTGGAAATTTCAGCATTGCTTATAAAACTGCAAGCAAATGTCACTATTAAATTTTCATCATCACCACCACCATCACCATGATATTATGTTCATGTTCAAGGTGGTGATGATCCACCTCCATACACCATATGGTATATAGGTATATATACCATATGGTATATATGATAGGTATTTCTCATAGTCTTTTACACCGATATCGATTTCTTTGAATATTCACAGGTATCAGAAGTGAAATGTTGTGCCAAGGTATACCCTGGATTCAAAAGGACTGAATAGAACTCCTCAGTCTTTAAAGATACACGTTTGGAAATTTAAACATTGTTTAAAGACTGCAAGCACATGTAACTATTAAATAATAATCATCATCACCACAACCACCTCACACTATACATCATTATATTATGTTGATATAGGTATTTCTCATAGTATTTTACACCGATATCGATTTCTTTGAACATTTACAGCTATGAAAAAGTGAAATGTTGTGCCAAGCCTGTAAACCCTAACAAAAAATGATGATGGGATCCATAAAGGAATCGAGGAAACTCTTATTAGAAAAGTTATTGATCGTTAAGTTTTCTTACACATTTTTAATTTCCCCGCAACTTTTTACAACACCACAAAAAAGATTTATGAAAATTGGTCTAGCATTTCATTTAATGAATGACCAAGAGAAAAAGGATTTTTTTTTTAATAAAGAAGATGATCAGTAACTATGAACTAATCTGAGATACGGCGCCGGCCGATTCAACATTAGACATTTTGAGTAGACTTCATTTTAGAAATCGTGAGTGTTTTGGAGGAACTTCATGGAGGTGTTTTGTGCATAAATGCTTAAAATCGACATTGAAAACACATGATTATACTACAGTAGACGTAGCTCGCGACTTCGTGCGCGCAAAAGGAAATCCCGCGGGAAGCGTACACTTCGCCGCGATAAAATGTAGCAGAATGTAGCTCGATGGTAGAATGGTAATTTGTGTGTTGTTTACGAATTGGTCTCGAGTTTGAAAACCGGTCACATAAATATTTTTGTGATTATTTTTATTGCCTTGCTCTTATATTTTTAAATATTTTATAGTCCTACTAAAACTTCAAACAAAGCTCGTTCTCCCAGGTACTAGTTAACAATATTTTAATATCACTAAGAAGAAAAAAAATAAAAAAAAAATATATATATAGAAACCGACTTCCAAAGTAAAAGCAATAACATTCTTAAAATCACTAAGAAGTATGAAATAATATTATCAAAATAGTTCACATTTTAAATTCTGCTAAAATGTTACCATTTTTCTACTCAATCTTGCAATCCTTTGATAAAAAATTAATTAATTTTAACACTACGTCCTTATACAATATACATACAAATAATATCTTTAAAATATTCACTCACTTTCAAATTGGCTGGTACCGACTTCAAAAAATAGTAACATTTTAGCAGAATTTAAAAGTGAACTGAAGAAGTGGTGAACTATTTCGACAATAAGATTTTTTTATACTTTTTAGTGATTTTAGCACATTGCTTTTACATTGGAAGTCGGTTTCTATATTTTTCAAATATTTTTTATATAATTTTTCATAAATTCGTTTAAAGCGAGGGTCTTTGGAAATGTGGAAGTTGTATGGATGTAGAGAATATTATATATAACGAAGTATACGATTTTAATTCGAATAAAATCGTGGAAGACAACGAAGTTCAGGTTAGTAGTGCCTTTTTATGAACCGATAGAAAACAGTAGGCTCAAGAAAGTCGCCGGCAGTCGTTTTGACGACTTGCCGAATCGTACAAACCTTAAAAATCTGAAATGTCTACTCGTAGATGCTCAGCCTTGTAGGTTATGTTTGGTCATTGTGGCACTTGTAACATCTTGTAACGTATGTGGTAAGTGCTTAATGCCTATGCTGTTTACTAACAGTCTTACCCTTAGCATTGAAAGGGTCTATAGATATCTATCTAGGGTTGCCACTAAGACTGAAAGACTTAAATATTGCGACAAAATGTATGAAGTCGGATTTTAGTATTATCGTCGGAACAAATTATAAATATTACAATATGCGTCATTTCACACAGAGACGCGACGCGGTGGCCACTTTTTAAGATAGTAAAAAGAAATTGATATTTATTTAGGTACTACACAAAAAGATAAGAACAGATACACGTTTCATAGGAGTTCGAATTTGCTAGCTGCACCGCGCTGCGTAGCGCGGCGCCGCGTCTGCAATGAAACGTGTATCTTTTTGCATAGTGAATAAAGTTGAATTTCTAATCTCTGTAGCGTTTATTAGTAAAATGCATATTATATAGTTATAAGGAATAAGTTTATATGTATTTGATGTTTGATCTCATTGAATGTAACAATTCTGATCCTTGAGTTTTGGCAAAATTTTAAACAAGAAAAAGAAGCTGTCTGTCGGGACATTTTGTAATTTGTTAGGATTCTGGACATTACTAAAATATTGGCACAATCCAGACGAATCCCGACCATCTTGCAACCCTATAATTATCACCAGGTAAAAATTGTATTTAACTTTTATTTTCAGGTTGGCAAATCAGTAGAGAGAAAGCGTTGTGTCACGGTGAAGGCGAATGAAGAAGCTTCAATATCGTCGGCGGCAGCTGCTCCGGAGAACTTACCTTGAGACTGGTCCACACTCAACTTTGTGAAATAAACATTTACAGTTAGTTTTAATAACTTTTATAATTACTAATGCACAATTACAATATGGTTAAAATATTTTGCCTATAATAAGCTCTATCACCAAAACTTATCCAACTCGATAAAAAAATTGTTTGAATAACATTACATTTCAAGAAATAAATACATTAAAATATGAAACATTTTTCAGTAGGTGCCGACCTGCAAAGTAGTAATAACTTAGATATAAATAGCATTCACAATCTGTAGAAAATTTTGACGATGCCTTTGAGGATTCGGATTTAATATAATTACTGAGTAAAGTTTAAAACTTTAAATTAGTTGAAAATTTCTTAAAGACGAACATTTTACATTAACGTAGCTCTTATCTTTTTTCTACTGTTTGTTAACTTTAAGTGTTTCATAAGCAGCGCTTAAGAAAACTCATTAAAATAAGCATGACTTTTATATTTGTTTCGACTAAGTGTGCCGAAATTAAAAAGTAATTGCAGTAAAAATTCCATAAAGCTTCATCAAAAATCCAATCTACTAGACTGGAAGCAGAAAGTCTATTTATTGTTTATGATAGTTAAGAGATACTTATTTTTTAATGAATCAAATAAAACCACGCAATGAATATTTAGATAGTATATTTTAAAAACTATATTCACACTATAAAATACACTTTAGAGAAACTAAATTCTATATAAATAGCTCTTACTAAATTTGAACACATGTACCTAATTGTGATATTCAAGAATCTATATCCTTACATAGATGAAATTGTTTATTGAAAAATTTATAGGTTTCATATACAAAACGACAATTACTTGATGAAATCAAATAATACAGCAGGGTTATTGAAAATAATAAGAATTTTAAATTAGATCCCAATTGACTATAAAACTCTTTTCTACAATTTTAATCTTAACCCTAAAAACTTTGAGCGGCAATTACTTATTTAACCATCCCGAGGAAAGAAAGGAACTTAAGAACTGTGTTAATTAAAATAAGGAATATCTTAGGTAAGGGCTCAACAATTTCGTAAGTAAGGATAGTATTAGAAAATATATCATTTTAGGATTAATTACCACACACATATTATTGCTTTAACCTTACAGTTTGTAGTAACTCTAGAAATTATATTTTGTCCGTAATCCGTGTCCATATCAATAAAGACAAGAATGGCACTAGGTCTATATTACACATTTTTATATACTCGTAAAGATCCGGCAGTAAAACTTACAGAGGGGTCACAGTGACCCCACAAAATGGGTTTAAGGTAAAACATTCTTGGCTAAATTAAATATTATTCCAGTATAAGATAAGTGAGGAAACAAAAAAAAATCTTACCATCTTCCCTTTTTAAAGGGAACAGAGAAATAAAATGAGCTTAAGGAGATCTTATAAATATTTGCATATAGTCTCGTAATAAAAAGTACCTGGGTAACCAAGCTTTGCTTGGAGTCTGATAAATTAGTGATAGATAATTTTTGTGAATAGTTATATTGCAGTAAACTTTCGAACTACTGGTGATATATAGCTAAAAACTGAGTGCAACGGACAACACAAAAATATAAAAAAATAATATTGACCACCCTAACCCAATTAAGAAACTCCTCGAACAAGATCATTAGTTTGTCTGATATTTCTTGCACTTGTCAACAGAGGGCGTTTTTAAATGACATAATAAAAGAAATAATGAAAGTATTGCAAGCTATTCAAAATGATCTAAAACAACAGAAACAACATATGAGAGAAATGGGGGAAAATATAAAAATTACTTTTAACAAGAATGTAGATAAAAAATTCATCCTTATCGAACAAGAAACAAAGGAACTAGAATCAAAAAACTATTCTTGGACAAGCAGTTAAGGAACAAAAACATTATTTTTTTCGGAATTCAAGAAAAGGAAAGAAGCTGCGAAGACTTGCTTACCGAGACATTACTGCTTACTTACGTTCACGAGACCATTAACAACAGAATGAATATAGTATGTCCAAAATGGGAAATACAAACAGTGGTAAGGGTGGGAAAAAATAAAGGCAGAGCAAGACCAGTTGTAGTGACAACCACAACTCTTAGAAGAAAAATTCAAATTCAAATGTAAAAAAATATTAGAAAATTCCGGAATTTACATTAAATAAGATTTCTCACCTGCTGTTCTAGAAAAACGAAAGGAACTTCAAGATGAACTATAGAAATGGCGATGTACCGGGGAACGAGTGATGCTTCGGTACAATAAAATAATAGAGATTACATCTCAACAATCAAAAGCACACATTTCAAGAGATATTTCTTCTAGCAAAATATTTTTGTCACAGTCTCCTGGAGAAAAATAATAATAGTAATTTAACAACGAGTGAGTAACAAATTAAACAAGCACCAAAGAAAAGCAAGTCTCAAAATATCACGAATTTTCTGCGGCTTACTCTGCTCCTCTACCAGTCGTGAACATGAAGAATTTAAAAAAAATTAGCACCTCTTTATCTCTATCTTCATCTCTATATCTCTAACAAATCAAAATTAAACAAAAAGGATAGAGAAAAGTAAAAAAAGTTATACAAACTCACAAACAAAGAGATAAGAAAATGCTATGATAGCTACAGAAAAAATACTATACAAAGACATCTTGAAAACTCTAGATCCACCAAAACAGCATATGCAGAATTAGATAGATCAAAGAAATGGATTACATCACTAAGGATTGGCTTAAAAAAAACTATGTCCCGTACCAGAGATCATAAATACAGCTACGAATTTTATGAAAAATTATAAAGCCAACCAGACTTAATACAAGAAACGACTGATCTCTACTATCCATCCTATATCCAATATCCTACCGGTACAATCATTTACAGAACCTGTAATCCTGAAACAAATCATAAAACTTAAACCAGAAAACAGCCCGAGATCTGACGGCATGACAAACGAATGTATTAAAACCGCAAAGACTCTATTGCTGCAGCAATCACTCTACTATGGAATAAAATACTCGACGAAGAAGCCGTGCCACATCTATGGACCGAGTCAGAAATCATTTTATTATATAAAAAAGGCGACCCAGCAGGTATAGCAAACTATCGAGTTGTCGTTGTTTGGTGTTTGGATATTTTTTCGAGGGAATTGTCTGTATGTAATTTTAATTTTGTTGTGTAGTATTTTGATTAGTTTTAGAAAAGATACCTAATTTTGGTTGCCAGATAAGAGAATTTTTGTTTTATTTTTCATAAAATTTTATCTCTTGTGATGATGATCCGTGGTAGCTGATTCTAGTGACTGTGACATATTTCTCTTATTGCGGGACGTTTTGTTGTTTTCGTTCACCAGTATGATAAGTTTGTCGTATTTTTTGAAAAATAAATTATTTTTATAATATTTTGCCTGATTCTCTCTCTTTTTTTTTGTTGGATTAGTAATTCTTTGTGCTTAATTAATACATCTAGATTCTAGAGGATAATCTTCATATATGTAATATTTAGTATTTTATAAACATTTTTTATTTTTCAAATATGTTTATTTTTAAGCCCATAGTGCTAAATGTTATGACAACATTATTTTGTCTTCTTTTTTTCCGACTCTTTTTACATGTGCTTATATGTGGCTTGTTTGGTAATTGGCGTTAAAATATGTATTTATAGTGTATATTATAATTTTTTCGAGGTCATGGTAATTTTTTTCATCTTCTTTAATGTCAAATATTATCAAGCTTTTTCTTCTTATGTGTCCATTAAATGTTTTCTATATCACATCTTGTTTTTCAATACTTATCTCCTGTTTTTGTTGTTTCATCTTTGTTTAATCTTTTTTCTTGTCTGTTTTCTTTCTTCTCTAAGTTGTTAAATTTTTCGTTAAAATTATTGATAATTGTAGTTTTATATGTTCTCTCATATCAATCATGCTTGTTTTTTACTCTCTGTATTTCATTTTGCATTGTTTCTCGCATTTTTATAATATTATCAATGATTATCGTATTCTACAAGTACCCTGTATTGGGGGTCAGCCTGTATTAACAGCTCGCTCAGAAGTGTTTGTTGATTAGTATATATTTATACTACTCGTTACTAGATGGCGCTGTTGTCAAGGAAAATAAGTCATACTTATTTTCCTTGAAGCTCTTCGAATTCTGTTGTTTTCCCAATTCTTCGTATAATACTTCGTATAATGCGCATAGATTTTGACAATACGAGTATATCGTTGTACCTGTATTTATAGTTCGTATAATAATTGTCCAGTAAATTCACTGTTTTATTCACCGACTTAGTATGGTTCACTCAATTTAGTCCATTTTTTTTAAACGCAAAATATTAATAGACTCGATGTAGGCACGGCAGGAGGAGGGCGCCACGGTGCTACTGACAACATCGTACTCGTATTTAAAATTACTTTAAAAATAGTAAAATTTACGAACATAGTGAAGTTTTACCGGACAACAAAAAGGAAATAGCTTTTAAACAGTGAAATTTGTGCAAAAGTGAAAATAAATACGACCGAATAAACTGCAAAACGGGTATACCATCAATAAATAATAAAAACAGTGCAAAATATAACTTCTAAGTTTATGTGCTTAGTACAGATACTAAATAAAAAGTGATAAGTGCATTAACAATAAGTTCCTAAAATATATAACTTCAAATCCATATAATGACTCATTAATTTTAATAATTAG
Source organism: Phengaris arion (assembly GCA_963565745.1). Classification (NCBI taxonomy): domain Eukaryota; kingdom Metazoa; phylum Arthropoda; class Insecta; order Lepidoptera; family Lycaenidae; genus Phengaris; species Phengaris arion. The sequence goes on from OY751431.1 coordinate 25,548,337, forward strand.
CACCATCAACGACATATATTAGCATCCGTCGACATCACTTACCAACCAAGTATTACTAAATAAAATAGTTACGAACACAAATCATAGATGTCGCTTTCGATAACTTCAAGCGTCAGCAGATTTTTAAAATTATAACACATAGTATAGAATAATTTTGATGCCACTGTGATGGGACTATAAAGCGCCATAAAACCCTTTGTTTTATGCTGCTGCTATCCAACTCCATAAGGCTAATGCGTCATGATATCAGAACCTGCAATATCTTCAATTCATTCAATAGCTCCATTTAGGATCTCTAGCACTCCTCTGGAAATGACTGGCCGTCTTTATTTAAAATCCAACTATTGTCGTAACTGTTGCCTATAAACATAAAGAGTATCTCAACGACCACCTCTCCTCCTTTCTACTCATCGTCTTGAGGTCCTTACAGTCTTTGATGCTGCAGTGCACCTATCAAGCGAGGTGTATGTTCACCGCAGAGCTATTTTGTTTAATGTCTGCAGTTACGAAGCGTGAAATCGAGGGTGCAGCAGTTGGATCAGCTAAAAACGTGTTTGCTATTCACCCTCGTTACTGGCCAATACTTCACGATCATGCTCTTTGCTCAGCTCAGCTTTGACAGAACATTTGAATATCTTTTCTGTTTTGTCATAATAGCTATCATACGGCGGAAAAGTCTCTACCAGTTCTTTGACTTGTGACTCTATCATGTAGAACTTTACATTACATCCGTTTCCAAGTGTAAGTCCTATACCTTCGTCGTCGTCACATTATTACTAACCGCCCACAGATTTAAAAAATTTTTTTTGCGACACATAACTCTTCATAATATTCACGTAGTAGGTTAAGATTTTCTTTCATAATAAGCACATTAATTATGGAATCTTTTGATTGTTTGAAAATTTTGTTGACTGCTAATCTGAATTTGTGGCGGCAATGTTTTCTTGCGGACTTCGTTCTATCCATTTAAACTATCACGGTCGCTTGGTTCTGAATCTAATGTCACTATTACTTGATATTATATTTTTCCCCAAGATTCGACAACGGCTTGAAACGTGTAGTTTAAATATTATTTGTCACAGTCGCCAGATGTTGTGAATCTAATGTGAATCTTATTCTTATTTTTAGATACTAAAAACTCACGAGTGGTTATATTCTATCCATACGAATGTAAAATAGTTTTAATTAAATAAATGGTTCTAACCACTCGTGAGTCTTTTAGTGTCTAAAAATAAGAATAAGATACACATTAGATTAACAACAAGCATAGAACATGCACAATATGCTGGCACTGATATATCAGCTAGAGTGTTGGTCTTGTATTATAATCTATAAGACTATGGTGGTGCCAGTGGTGAAAAATAAAACAGAAAATCTATCAGATATTTCTAACTATAGGCCCATCTCACTAGCAACTATTATTGCGAAAGTATTTTATAGCATTCTCAATACACATTTAAACCGGTTTGTTAGGTGTTATGATAGTTGGTTCGGCTTTCGGCCCGGGCTGTCTACTGAGTCTGCAATATTGTGTTTAAAGAGTGCTGTTAGGTATTATACTATAAGAAAAACTCCCGTCTATGCTTGGTTCCTTGAACTTTCGATGGCATTTGACCTTGTGTCTTGTGTGTTTGATATCCTTTGGAAGAAGATGAGGAAGGTTGCGAATACCGTACGAACTAATAAATAATTTTAAATACTAGTTTGACAATCAAATTAATATTGAAAGATGGGCTGGCACGATGTCAGACCCCTACAAACTAGAATGTGGCGTAAGGCAGGGTGGATTAAGTTCACTTGTTTTATTTAATCTTTAAATAAATGGATTGATTGATGAGCTCAGCAAGGAGCACGTGGGTTTGGTAGTGCATGTTTCAAATATATTAATGACGCGGACAACATGGTGCTGCTGAGTCCCTCAGTCTGTTCTGTCTCAAGAATTTGCTCTATTTTGAAGTCGGTTAAAAATCATGTTAAATTACTACTAGTATTTAGCAGACGTACCAGGTCTAGCGACTTCGGTTGATCTCCATTTATTTTCTATTGTTATTTTTTCTTTGGAACCCCGATTGCAGACATTCTGTTGACTGAACCTACGTTGCTCGTCGTAATCGGTATCTAACACAGTGAAAACACTATCTGCGCTTGTTTTTCTTTTACCACTCAAAGCAATTAGGCTGGTGGTGACGGGTGCTATTTTGTGTGGAAATCTCGGAGACCCGCGTATTCTTTCGCAAGATGTTTGTTGCGATAAAGATTTTCTTTGTGTCGTTGGCAAAACGAAGTTTACTTTTGTTTCCGGCTCTGCGATATATTTTTGATGTATTCTCGGTGTGTTTACTTCTAATGAATATTTCGAGCAACTCGGTTCATCGTCTGTTACTCTTATAATCGGCCCGCTTTTTGCGTACGACTCTCGTCTCAACTTCAACTCTTGTTGGGACACATTTAACATGTTACAAGAGTGTACCATAGAGTGTTTACGACTCCCGGGAACTAATCCAGCTATCATACCGACATGTAGTTTTAAAGCCGCAGCTATACTGGGGCCAGATGGGTCGTTTATAGAGGTAGAAGATGCTTTACGGCTTGCCGACTTGCTTCCGAAGAAACTTTTTAATCTACTTAAAATTCCTGGACTCTCCTCTCGCTTATTTAAACATAAATTGTACAAATCTATGGCAGGTTGAGATTTTCTAAAATTAAGTTTCGGTTGCGAGCTAAAGCTGATAGAATTTCTGCCCTTAAAGGTGTCTGCAGATGGCCAACTTGCTCTGGGTATAACAGGAGGTAGGACGTAAAGAAGTAACATAGGCAATCCCCCGCTAATACTTGGAGTTCGTTTATCTTTCGCCATATCGTGATTTTTACCCTCTTCTTGAACTGTGTTTAATTCCACCTACAAACATTTAAATAACTTTATTAACTGCAGTATACTTACTTAACTAAAATAATAATTAACTAAATACAGTAAAAATATTCACGACGTAATTCTTAATTTATTATTATTTGTGCGTAAAGCCAAATAAGTAAATGATTTGATAACCTTTATTCCGAGATCATTTGATTTAAATAACATGTAAAGCTTACCCTCTTAGATAAAGCGATCGAATCTACATTCGATTCTGTTTCCAACAGCTTTTCCAATCTCCCTATTTCACGATCCAGTGCGGCGACTTCTTTTTTATAAACCTTATTTTGGATCTCAATGCGAAACTGGAGCTCCTGTGCCTCGTCGGTAATAAATCTTCTGGTATTACACTCCAATCTCAAGCCCATACTTTGGATTATTGGGTCGTCATCTGGAAGAATAAACTTTATTATGCCCGCGTTAGATGTTAACATTATAAGTGTTTTCAGTAATTGGACATAACAATGTTACTTTAATAATTGCCTATACACTTACCATTTTTCCTAATGGCAATAATTTTAGGAAAGAATAGCAGGCACAACGTGAAAGTGGTTGCTACTAGAATCAAGCTCGTTATGGTGACATACGCCAGCGTAGCTCGTTCGGAAATGATAGTCCCAATCACCACCACACAAGTGCTTGTTATGACTACTGAATAGACGCTGATTCCGATATATTTAGAGTCATTTAGAGCTGATATTTTAACGTTTCTCGTTTCCCAGGCCATATACAATCCAACTATTAGGAGAAGACCCTTGTAAACGTATAGTACACAAAGCCAGCCTGTTGTGTTCTGTGATCTACACACTTCTATCTGAAAGATTGTAAATATTGGGTGAAATTGTCGTAGGTATATTCCTAGTTACTCTGTTCATTCATCCTTAACTAAGCTATCTGAATACTATATGAAAACTTGGTATATCGAACTTTTATTGCTCTTCGTTTAAAATAAGTATTATAGCTTTTAAACATATTTAATTAATAAAGATCAATACTGTCATGTAAAAAAGATACATTTATGTTTCTAATGATTGTGTTATAAATTATATGTCGGTAATGAATGTAGGTGGTTAAAACACTGTACAAATTATAAGAAAATAAGCCCTTTTTAACTGAATTCCAAAAAAAATTAAAATATTTCGTATGTTACGCGATTACTCGGCCGTTTGTGGTTTGTTGGGTGTCTTTGGTACAAAAAAAGAGAGATATCAAGGGACACGAGGAGATATATATATATACAAGTACCGATCATACTTTTAAAAGCATTAAGTGAAAATAAAAGCTGTTAATTTGAAATTACAAACAGATACTTCAATTTTGTTTATCTGTATAGATATAATATAATATTATATTATATAAAACAAATAGATGAACTAAGTATATATAGTGCGCGCGGAACTAGTTGGCCGCGCCTTAGGTAGGGACAGGGGTGAGGGGGCGGGTTGCTTGCTGCTCGTAGTGTTGTCGCCGCGAAGTCCGGCTCCGTACTGAGTAATAACATCAAGCGCTCTTCCGTCCCACCGCGCCACTCGCATACCTAAGGCCCGGCTAGCTAGTCACAATATGTAACAGTCATAAACAGTCACAATGTGTAATTGCAAAATTCTACATTATTGTCAAGTACTAACGACTACCTCAGTGAGTGTTGTTGTTATTTTTATTCATTTTATTCCTAAGCATTATTTTAAAAACTATTAGTTTTATAAACAACTTCCTCTACATAAACTTTAACTGTACCAAATATCATACTCCTCTGATTGCACAATTCTCGTAAAACTGTACTGAAATTTTTTACTTCACGAAGTACATAATACGATCAGTGGCGTAGCGTGCCTTAAGGGTGCCTCATATCAAAAAATTTTTGGAGGCCCCCTAGCCCAAGGGTGAAAAATTCACAAAAGGGAGAAAATTGCTCGCAATTAATTTAAATATTTTTTGTATAAGTTTTGTATCTGAGAACTCGTTACTTTGAAAGAAAGTGGTCATAAAATCAACAAAGTTTTAAATAATGTTTGTATTCAAGAGTTTTCGTACGATGTAAAAATTTATATTCGTCAGCAGATCAGAGCGAGCCAGACATATTTTTTAAAAATATTTTATCGTTTCCAATTTTATACATTTTAACTTAATTTATAAATCTACGAACTACAGTTCGTAGATTTATGCAATGAAAATATGCCGAAATTTTTTCGAATATTTTGTTTGTTAAAGCTTCGAAACTTTGAAATGGCTGGCCATAAAATTAGCAGCGGAGTTAACATAACTTAAATTTAGATGGTTTCCGTGTCTAAGAGTTTTCACACGTTGAAAATCATTTGCTGATTCTAATCCTTGAATTAAAATTATTAACTGAGTAGAGCGGGCCAGACAGTTTAGGCCAAACATATTATTAAGTAATCTGAAAACTTACAGTAAAATATTATATGGGTACTTCATGTAAGCATTGCGAGCCAGCGATGCGAGCGAGAAATTTTTGCGTATTTTTTAGTTCTAAAAACCTTGAAATTTTGAAAAAATTAATCACTAGTTATAAAATCAACATCCGAGTAACGCGAGAGAGAGATAATTTAAAATAAAAGATAATAGATATAATTTTAAATTTAAGATTTTGTGTGTGGTCACCCGACTGGCCCAATAGTCAAAAGACTAAGTTGCTTAGAAATCATTACTTGCACGTTAAAAACACTGAGTGGTAATAAATTGACAGAGGTGATAGGAGTGTAGTGTGCTTTTCGGAGGGACTCAGGTTTGACTGCATTTATTTATCTTACCTTCAGCAACACCAGACTTGTCTTTTGACATTTAACTTGTTTATTTTGAATAAAACTCCAGTTATGTTAATAACATGTATTTATAGGATAACTGAAATTATCACAATTCATTTTACTAAACTTTGAAACTTTAAGCAATCATAATAATAAAGAAATGTAATGATTCTGAAGAGGTATTTTAATAACAACTAGATGTTGCTTGGACCAACGTCCCCGTAATAATAATATGAATAATGATGATGACAAACAACAGCATGTGCATTTACACCTGCGCCGACATGCTTGATAGTTTTTAACCTTAGACACCTATGGATTATCATGTGATAATCCACAGGTTTTCTACGTATTTCTCAAGTTTCTGTGTTTGTAGGCTTTATAATGATATTATGATTTTTTATCGGGAAGTACGGGCTACGAGTGCGACTGTGTATTGTGTAGATAATGTTTTACGATTTTTTTCTGACATGTTCGGGGGCCCAGGGGCTCCATATAATTGATACGGCTGATACAGTGGTAGCTACGCCACTGAATACCATGAAGTTTTATACCTGTGGTTGATAGACGACGCTGCGGTCACTGCTACTGATTTCTATGGTCAGATTCTTTAGATGCCTCTCCATCGGATCAAGGACAGCCCATAGAGTAACTATTAAGCCGTCTATAACGAGGAGAGCACATACTAGAGATATTAAAGGAGTATCTTGAAGAAGCTTAGTCTTGCATACACCGATTCGATTACTGAAATTTACAAAAAATTACTCTCAGTATAAGATAAAATAGGCCTTAGAGAATCAAAGTGTTTTTAGCGAAATGTATTTTCCGTTTAAGGAAAGAATTATGAAAAGTGATTCCAGAACAGTTTTACTTCAGCTTTTTTTTATAAAAGGAAATAGAAAACATAATTGGCACCGCAATATTATTTTCAATTGTTACGTTCGATATTATTATATTATAAAGCAATGCATATTTAAATACGAATTTATTTAACTACTATTATATAATTAATTTGTTACGTGAATGGTTAAAATACGGTTACAGCAGTTATTTAAACTCGAAAAATCTGAACTTGGATTAAAAATGCTAAATCGATGGTTCCTACGTACAAACGAACATGTCGAAAATGGCATTTTTTAAAATTGCATATTTAGTTTCTTATGCTTATGCGAATATTGTTCATTGTTTTAAACACTTACGGATTGTGTCGCGGTGCACTTTTCTTTTTCTGAAGTTTCTGCTACTTTCCAGCAGCCGTGGTCATGGGAGGACTGAGGTGTCAATTATCCTATTTGTTGAAGTTGTTCAAACTACCCGAAGATTCTTCAATTATTATTTGTGTTCCGATCCACGCAAAACATACTAACAGTAAATTGAAGCCGCGGTGTTTTTAAATTAAATTTTATTTTGTTAATTATTGGATCCCAACTAGATGGCAGCACCCAGCCATCGTCTCGGTTAAAATTAGGGTACTTTTTAATTTCTATAGCCTCGCGTATCATTCTTGGGCGATAACGGTATTCCTTTGTCAGTATTTGTGGCTTATCAAATCTTATGTAATGGCGAGGTTGATCCAGTGTATGTTCGCAAATTGCAGATTTATTGTTGCGACGGTGTTTAGCATCTGTGATGTGTTGCAACCTCGCCATTACATAAAGATTCAATAATTATTATCAAAATAAATTTTAATTTAAAAACACCGCGGCTTCAAGATACTGTTAGTATGTTTTGCGTGGATCGGAACACAAAAATAATATTTGAAGAATCTTCGGGTAGTTTGTACAACTTCAACAAATAGGAAAATAACTGACACCTCAGTCCTCCCGTGACCACGGCTGCTGGAAAGTAGCCGAAACGTCGGGAAGAAGAAAAGTGCACTGCGACACAATGCGTAAGTGTTTATAACAATTGCATATTTGGCTTTAGATTGTCTATACGCACATGCCTACAGTTTTTTTTTGTATGCAGTTCGCCTTATACACAAGTCGTATAAGGTAACAAGTATTGCAATTACAATGGTAAAGTGTCGTATATACATATCAGTACATGTCGTTTTGTACGGTGTTTACAAAATGCGCTCAACTCGGAGCGACAGCGCTCATGTCGCATATATCCGCTTATACTATGTTGTTTTAGCGGATAAGGCTGACATGACTGCAGGTACGTATATACATTTCATACATGCTCACACCGGTTTCCTACAAGGGTAAGCAAAGACTACAGACATCCGTTTGATGTGATCCTGACACAGATTTTTATGTTTTATATTTGATCCTTTTTGAGACGAAAGGTTTCAAAAAGGATCAAAAAGAGCTTAATGCTCCATTAATTTGTTTTACCGCGTTTACTCTTTTTCCAAGCATCTTATTTTCACATTTTCCATCCCTAGTAACCCATGACCATACTACTTTATTATACAAATTGTTGCAGTTGTTTTATGTTTTCATCAATATGGAATATACATATACCTCCTTATGAATAAGAATATTTACATAATGGATAAGCTATACAATCGTTTGTTCTTGTTTGTCAAGCTACTTTTTTAACGTATCAGTTAAGGGCAAAACAGTATATAGTTTATCCATTGTGTACATATATTTATTAGTAAGAGGGATAATATTTTACATTCTGACATACTTTCACCTGTTTCAAATAAAATTACCATCTCCTTACTAACATTTATATTCATATCCCATTAACTTTAATAACAATCTCTTGCAACCGTTCTCCTGTTCACGCAATAAAATATTGGTGATAAGCAAAAACATACAGCTAATCACTATATTTTCCATTTTTAATCCCAAGCTACGTTGTTTCAACTCATTAAGACAGCTGTAGTAACATAAATCAAACAAACTAACACCACGACAACAAGACTAATGCTACACATTCTAGCCAATCACAATTTGGGTATGTTACCACTCACTGTAAGCCCATTTATTTCGACACACGGTCTGGAATCTTTTTAAAGAGGTTTCAGAGCCTCGATCAGCTTAGATCTAACTATATACCACATGAACAACACCGACCATAAATCAATGCTAATACGCTGTCTTAAGCCTTTTCTAGATCTACTAGAGCACAAAACAACTTCTGAATTATCGCTAGATAGGTATTTTTCGCAGATACTTAAAAGAATATAAATACGTACAAAAACCCCTTGCAAATCACACGATCTTTTGTCTTTTTCACAATTCTCTCAAATAACATTTTAGCATAAATTTTGTACATAATATAAATATTTAAGCAATTTTTCAACAAGCTTTCAAATTATTCCTTCTTTCTCCTTAAAAATACTTGTCTTATCGTTAATTTCTAGTATACATTCCATTTAAATCCCTAGTGGTTGTCAAATAAGAAGAACTACCACTTGTTTTGGCTTTTCTTAATATCTCTTTTTATATACATTTCAAATTCTTCAAAAAAAATTTGCTCTAATATTGCGCTCCTTTAACTACTAAGGCGGGTCAATAAGTCCGGGACTTTTTGAATTTCTAACCTACTTACTGAAAAAGCAACACTACTCCTGTCAACAGGCATCTGTCAGTGTACTCCTATCAAAATTTGAACTTGCTGCGTCAGTTAGTTTGTGTTTTACAGCTATCTTTATCAGACTATCCAGTAACTTAAGGAAACAATGGAAAAAAGTGAATTTCGTGTGCTTATTAAGCATTATTTTTTGCGAAAAAAAACCATTACCGAGACCAAGGCTAAGCTTGATAAATACTATGGGGACTCTGCACCATCGATTTCAATGGTAAAAAAGTGGTTTACTGAATTTCGTTGTGGCCGTACAAGCACTGAAGATGCCGAACGTCCTGGACGCCCAGTTGAGGTCTCTACACCCGAAACAATCGAAAAAATTCACGATATGGTGTTGGCCGACCGAAGATTAAAAGTGCAAGAGATTGTGCAAGCCAAAGGCATCTCGCATGGCTCAGTGGTTTCAATTTTGAATGATCACTTGGGCATGAGAAAGCTTTCCGCAAGATGGGTGCCGCGTTTGCTCACAGTCGACCACAAACGCAATCGTGTAACAACTTCACAGGAAGGTTTGGCGTTGTTTAATCACAATATGGAGGAGTTTTTTAACCGTGGACGGAACATGGATCCATCACAACACACCAGAGACCAAACAACAGTCAAAACAGTGTGTTTCTAAGGGTGAATCGGCGCCAAAGAAGGCCAAGGTGGGTTTGCCAGCCAATAAAGTTATGGCGACTGTTTTTTGGGATGCACGTGGGATAATCCACATTGACTATCTTCAAAAGGGAAGAACAATTAATGGGGAATATTATGCCAACTTATTGGACCGCTTCAATGAGGATTTGAAAACAAAACCGACCTCATTTGGCCAAGAAAAAAGTTATTTTTCACCAAGACAATGCAAGGGTGCACACATGTGCAGTTGCCATGGCAAAAATCCATGAATTGGGCTATGAATTGCTCCCACATCCACCCTATTCTCAAGATTTGGCTCCGAGTGACTACTTCTTGTTCCCAAACCTGAAAAAATGGCTCGGTGGAAAAAGATTTGACTCCAATGATGAAGTGATCTCGCAAACAAAGGCCTATTTTGAGGACCTCGACAAATCATATTTTTTGGAAGGGATAAAAAAATTGGAGAAGCGTTGGACAAAGTGTATAGAGCTCAAGGGGGACTACGTTGAAAAATAAAATGATTTATTTATCAAAAAATCTGTGTTTTATTCCAAAAGTCACGGACTTATTGACCCGCCCTCGTACCTGTCTTTCTTAAAAGTATTTTTTTCAATTTATTTTTACCAATTTGTACCCTTTTTTCTTTCTTTTAAAATTCTCCATACCATCTGAACCTTGCACTACTTACATGGTATTTACACTGTTTTTTCTTCAGCAGACATCTATTCATATCTTCTTCTTTTAACTTGCCAATTTTCTACTTTCACATTCCACCAATTAAGACATATTGTCTTTGTTTACATTGCAAGAAGTATAGTCCTACCTTAAATAATGAAACCACGTAAACCACGTAAAACCACATAAGGCGATATGTCTACATTTATGTATTTTTTATATCTATGCGTCACGATTTTAAGTTTTTAAGCGTTTGAATACTATAAATGTATTCTACAATATAATATACTTATAAAAAAAAATTCAATATTCAAAATATCAAAAGGTATCTAAGACTTTGTCTTTAAAACTTGTCTGACATGTTTTTATTTTAATATCAACGTAGAAACGGTCATCTATCAGTTTTTATAGGAAAAGAAATAAATTAAAAAATGTATAAATGCTATTATAAGTCACTTTAATAAAACATCACTTTTTTTCATAATTATGCATGGAATATGAGAGTTTTTAAATTCGTGACATCTGACAGCTTTTTGAAACGACAAGGACCGTCGTGCTACCAAGCGTCGCCTGACGACAGAAAAAGAATCGAACATTTTTATTGACCGTTATAATTACCACTTACGCCACCAGATGACGCTTTGTACGAGTTAGGTCTGCCCCCTAACGGCAGAAAAAATATCAAAAACACTAATTACTAAAGCGGTTTGAACACAAAAAAACGCTCTCCTGAAAACCACGGTTTTGACCATTCATGTCATGTATATGTATGCATGTACGTAGGGACCGCCGAAATTATTATAAGCAGGCACATCACGCAAATTTTTTACACAAACAAATTTAAAAAATTCAAACGAGCCTTTATAAAATATTTTTAATATTGTAAATATCCTTCAGATTCAGACAGCGTTAAAGAAAACAAAACAAAATCCCCTGTGTCAAACAGTGCCTGTCTGTTACAATATATTAGGTCCTTACATATCAAATTGGCGTTTGTCGTACTGGCCATTTTGATCTCAAATATATCTTCTTTGGTTAGGAATTCCAATTTGAAAATTTATACCACTATTTACTCATGAATTTATGTTTCGAAAACCGTCATTCATTTGGTTTTTCCTCTTTTGAATTTTTCTTTGCGTCACTCTGTTTACAAAATGGAAAACTTGAAAATATATCGTATTATTTTCGAGTACGAATTGCACCGTGGCACCAGTACTGCAGAAACGGCTCGAAGGATTAATGATATGTATGGCGACGGTGTCGCATAAGAAAACACAATGCATTTTTAGTCCCAACGTTTTCGTTCTGGAAATTTAGACCTGCAGAACAAGCCCTGTGGACGGCCGGAGACCAAAGTTGATAATGAAGAATTTAAGGCTATTTGGGAAGCGGATCCATCGCAAACCACATCCGAGTTAGCTGCAGGCTGCGGTGTTAGTGATAAACCTGTTTTAATCCACTTGAAGCAAATTGGAAAGTTGAAAAAGCTTGAAAGGTGGGTAACTAATGAATTGAGTGCAGCAAACCGACAAACGCGCGTCGACTGCTGAGTTACATTACTCGACCGGCACAATAATGAAGGGATTTTAAATTGAATTATTACCTGTGATGAAAAATGGATCCTGTACGATAATTGAAAACGCTCATTAAAATGGCGAACCCTGGCGAACCAGCCAAAGCCTGGCCCAAGAGAAAATTGACTCAAAAAAAGTTACTTGTGAGCGTTTGGTGGACTAGTGCCGGTGTCGTTCACTACAGCTTTCTTAAATCTGGCCAGGCGATTATAGCAGATGTATATTGCCAGCAACTGCAAATCATGATGGAAAAGCTAGCTGCTAAACAACAGAGGTTGGTCATTCGTTCTAGGCCACTGCTGCCTCAGGACAACGCTAGACCACACACTGCACAACAGACGGCTACCAAATTAGAGGAGCTTCAATTGGAATGTCTAAGACATCCACCGTACTCCCCGGACCTTGACCCAACAGATGACAATTTTTTTCTAAATTTGCATAACTTCTTGCAAGGGAAAAAATTCAACTCCGATGAGGCAGTCCAAAAAGACTTCAAAGATTTTATTGATTCCCGTCCGAATGGTTTTTTTAGTAAAGGAATCCATGAACTACCCATGAGATGGCAAAAATGTATAGATAGCAATATACTTTGATTAAATAAATATATTATGTTTAAAAAGAATCGACTTTATGTTCCTCCTTTACAAAACGTCAATTTTATATGTAATGACCTAATATTACCGAGAAAATGTACCGAAGTGTCTCAAGTGGGAAATTTAATTTAACTTTGTAATTTTTCGTTCTTATCAATCTATTGGAACTTAATTCTTAATTATTGAACAATATATCGGGGAAAGTGATTACTTTTAAGGCTTCAATAGACAAAAATAAAAAAATGCTAAACCTAAGTACTTTTTTTAAATTACTAAACAATTTTTGCACATGGTGATTAACTACTTAATATGATATTTTACGACTTGCTACTAGTGCTAAGCTACATCTACTTTTAGTCTTTACGTGAGCACTAATAGTAGTAAGTAGTAACATTCTTGTAACTTCTGTTTTATTTATGCTTATAAATTGAATATACCTTATAAAAATGCGATGTACTCTGTACGTCTTGGCGAACATCGATCCGAACGCGAGGGAAAAGCCAGCTGACAAAACATACACCCTGCCCTAAAACACAGGTTTACTCATAAATTTAACAGAAATAAATAATACTCATAATATTTCTCAAAATTAACCAAAAGAAACAAAATATATTATCGAAATACCTATAGTTATGCAGTTATATAGCATTATAAGTTATCCATTTAAATACCTCAATATACTCGGAAATTAATTATGATGTTTGTACACATAGAAAAAGTGTTCTTTACTTAAGTTATATTACAAAGTTTGTAGGTAATTACAAAATGGTTGTTTTCAGGGTTCTGTTAGTAATAGGATCCCTTTTTAGGGTTCCGTAATACATAAGAAACCCTTGAAGTTTCGCTCTGTCTATCCGTCTGTCTGTCTGTCTGTATGTCGGTCTGTCCGCGGTTCTAGCTTTTATAATTATGAATATAAATGGATAAAATTTGGTGTTGTTATAGAGCATAGACTGTGTATAGATCTCAGTTTTAGCATCATAAAATAATAATAAATTTATATTTTAGGGGTTGTTCCCCATACATGTGAAGTGGGGATGAAAAATATTTTTTCATCCTACCCCATCGTGTGGGGTATCGTTAAATAGGTATTTTGTATAAAGGCATGGTTTATAGATGATTTTTTAAAGTCTATCATTTACGAGTAATCAGCCTGCAAACTTGCAATTTTTCGGCCTGACCGGGCATACCACCTCGCTCGGTCGGAGATCTCCCTTTGGGGCTTCCACTATTCCCACATTGGTGACACTAGACATAACACGCCTCCTTCTGGACATCATCATCATCAATCCCCACCCCACCACCACGCTAGCCAGTTTAGCCTTCGGGTATCTCGACCACCACCCTCAACGCACCGCGGCTTGGTCCAACCCTCACCGGCTTCATCGGGCACTCTCACTGCAACGACCGGTCAGCAAGCAGAGCACATCTCTCCTGGTCATGAGGAGTGATGTGGCGGACCAATTAGCACCACAATCCTGAATCGCTTTATTGAAGTTTTCTAAGATCGGCACTATATACACGACATCTGAAATTCGTGCAAGTGGGCTTCGGCCTGACCGGGCATACCACCTCGCTCGGTCGAAGATCTCCCTTTGGGGCTTCCACTATTCCCACAGTAGAAAACGTTATAATAAAGTGTATAATGTATAGATAATGGTACGGGGAACCCTTTACCCTTTACCCTTTACGCGAATCCATCTCGTACTTGGCCGGTTTTTATTTTACTTAAATGATCATTGTTTGCAGTTTTACCCACAAAATACATTGCTAAGTGTACATGCATAAAGTTACACCAAATTTTTTATATATTGCTTTACTTTACTTTGACAAAATATGTATTTGAATTTCAAATTATGTAAATTCGTAATTCTTAGCCTTGGGCTTGTAAAAATCAAAAGTAACACACTTACGTTATTGAATGAAGAAGTATGCGAATTGAATTTTAATCTTCTAAGAAAACCAGGTCAGAGAAAGTTTCACATATCATATTCCCCTGAAATTTCACTTTCTAAAGAGTTTGTCTTCATACCTTATTGTGACGAATGATTGCTTTGAATATTTCAATCTCTTTTTTCATGAATAGAAATAAATCCTTTATAAATATACAATAATAAGTACTTATAGTGTATTCGTGTTAAGTTTTCAGTGAATCATCAGTGCAAATGTCACTATAGTATGTAGATCGTGTTTACCTACATTAACCAATTGAAGTAAGCCGTTTTGACGATTGAAATTACGACACACGGCAAACTTACTAAAGTTATAATTATAGAATTATCTTTTGTCCACTGTCATCCCAACAACCTGATCAACTTTCCTTTACGTAAGAATGGTGGTGTCTTAATGGTGTCTTTTACCTTACTAATTTCTTAAGTACTTACCGTACACACAGCAGAGAACTGAATATATGGCGGCAAGTTCGAGGTATCGACTCCCAATAGGGCTACAGAAGCATACACCAACACGCACCCAATGAGGGTCATATTATTTAAACGTGGCGAAGACAATTTGATAGACCTGTAAAAATAGATTTCTTTAGAAATAAACTATTTTGTCTGTATTCTCAAAAGAAATCTTTAAAAAAAACCGTAGTTGTAATGGAAAATCTCTATGTAAAATCTCTATCTTTCAAATATAACAAGAGTGCCCAAATCAATTTTTTTACTTAGAATATAATTTGTGTAATATATAATGTTTGTTGGTAGCTCTTTAGAAAAGACAATACTTAAATCCGCAGTAAGAAGCGGAAACTATAGATAAAACCTCTACTACTGAAAAGGTTTAAATAAAAATTGGGCACACAAACTTCATTTTTTTTACCTTTTATTCACGAAAAATTCATTACTCCCGAGTCCCGAGGCACAGATAGGCCGCTAACATCGACTGTTTGTTTATAAA
This sequence comes from Phengaris arion, assembly GCA_963565745.1. NCBI lineage: Eukaryota > Metazoa > Arthropoda > Insecta > Lepidoptera > Lycaenidae > Phengaris > Phengaris arion. Next base: position 25,563,917 of record OY751431.1, read on the forward strand.
ACCCTTTTTTATAACAGGATTTGCAATAATCGATGGATCGTATTATTGTAAATAAACAACATTATGTGGTGGTCCAAACTGCTCATTATTTATTCAATTCAGCCCGCTTTACACGTGGCAACCGACTACTGTTCTGTATTCTGTAGGAGTGCTCGTTTAAAAAAAACCCTGACTCAGTCTTGTTTCGGTCTTTTTAGTGCGTTGCTAAGGCATCTGTATTTTTTTGCAGTTGCGGTTTTTTTCCACACTTGGTCGATTTAAAGCAAAAATACAACTATTGGTTTCTTAGGTTTACGCGAATATTGTTCATTGTTTTAAACACTTACGGATTGTGTCGCGGTGCACTTTTCTTTTTCCCGACGTTTTGGCTACTTTCCAGCAGCCGTGGTCACGGGAGGACTGAGTCGGGAAAAAGAAAAGTGCACCGCGACACAATCCGTAAGTGTTTAAAACAAAAAAATACAACTATTTGAAAGCATTGATAACAAATTTATTCGAATGATTTAATTAAAATGGCTGTAATTATTTCTTATTAAATTTAAATACATAACACAAGCATATTTTTGAAATCTCCTTTTAATTTACTTTATTTTGATATCCAATTTGATGACGAAACCTTCGTTAAAAAAATACAATTTGGCGCCAAAATCAGCCATTTTGTGTTTTTTATTTGAACTACATATCTAAGGAGTTCTATCTAAGAAGTATATCTAAGGGTTTTGGAGACAAATCTAACGATACCTTAATTGTCGAAATCCGTCCAGCCCTTTGGAAGATACGTGGGAATAAAGGAATTTACAAACATACAAGATACGCTCGAAAAACATAACCCAGTCGGGTAATATAGGGGTTTCCATACCTGCGCTTACTGTAGTGTAGGTTGAAGACCAGGAATCCTATTGCTAGGGCTATCCCGGCTCCCGAAAGGACTGCGACCGCAATTTTGGCGGGCACCCACACTGAGTCTATTCTAAGGACTAGCACCCTTCTGGCAGCTGGGATTCCGCCCGCCCATTGTGGCTTAACACACTCAGGACAGCTCATTTTTGTACCATACGTGTAAAGAGCAACGATTTTTGGTCGACCACCTAAAACATAATGCATATTGGTAGTTTCCTGCTCATATTCCGATTACGGGGTTGAATGAGAAAAGCGTGCGATTTCCAAGGGCCCAATGGATACTGACCCTTATAGGGAATTATATGAATAGATGTTTGTTGCTCCTTTATGTAAAAACTACAAAGTTTTAGCATACCGCTAAAAGAATCTCTAGATTTTTTTAAATATAATATACATAACTCAGGGAAAGGATCTTTGCCACTTTCCTAAAAAGGTCGTAGCCATTCACATGATCACCTCAAACTTCATGTAATAATAGAATTGATAGAGGTAATGTTTCGAGTAAAAAAATGCAGAAACATTTGAATTCTTTTCGCAATAATTTGTTTAGCTAATTTCCGCCTACGGTGCACATTGTCTGAATGCTAGCATTATATGATATCTACTCAAATATTTACCTTGTATCTGGTAAAATGCTGACACCCCTATTCTGTCCGCTCCATTGAACGATACGGGGCCCTGAAACCAAATAGTATTTTAGCCAACAAATATAATGAATCATATTTTGCCCAGCTAGTATTTCTAACTGAAGGTTCATAACGTAATTTATACTGTATTGTGATCTTAGTAGTGCTTAGGTTAGTTATTTTGATTACTTATATTGTGCAGTACCAAGCAGTATCGTTAAAAATACGGAAAAAGCAGTACCTATAAAAATATGTTTTTGTCGCATCGAGTTGTAGTCTAAACTGCTGTGTGTATATTGTATGTAAAAATATAATTGAAAAGTTATAAAAGGGCAGACGCTTTAGAAAATGATCAACATCCGTTTTCAATGCATTGAAACCTTCTATGACACTTTATGCGGTATTTTTATGTCGGTTTACCAGCATGCAGCGTGCACTGGAAATATTTTCGAAAGGTAAACTTCAACACTGTATTCAGACACACAGATACAGAAACAAAATAAAACGGTTTTTTATGAGTTTAATATATATGAATTTAGTGATATTTTTGAAAGACTAAAAGTTGCTTGGAACTAATGGTACCCAATATTTATTTAGGGCATCTTACCGAAATACCAAGGAAGCTCAAATTGCCGATTTGACTCAAGAACTCCTCTGCCATCTCTTTTCTGTTATAGTCGAAGTGTTCTAAGCTAAGATTCGTATTTTGACTTTTCCACAGAACTTCTGACTTGCTCAACGCAAGGGCAATAGCCCAAACTGCGTCGTACGTGTAGTGGGCGTTTTGTGTCACCGCCGCTCCTTCTCCTTCCATTTCCCGATGGAACATTTCATTCGTCTAAGAATAACAGAAAGCAATTAAAACTGAAGCTCGTTCAAATAACATGGAACTGATTGCCTGTTAAATGTTTCTCTACTTTTAATTAACAACAGAACTCTTGTATAAACGTCGATACAAGAAATTAATGAACATCTATTCAAGTGTTATATAAATAATTGTTATCCGGAACTGTAACACATTTTATTAATTATGTCATTAAAATTACACAAACGACAGCATAGAAGCTGGAATAAATTATACCCAATATGATCGATGGACGATCTACGTCAAATGACGTTAAGCTGAATGAGCCATTTGTTTAATCAAAAGTTAAAGAATAATTAAATACTAACCAACCCTGAAAGTGACTCGCCGCCGCCGACGTTGCCTCTATGAGCAGTAACAGAGACTAGACCTTCCAGAGCCTTCGCCAGATGAGCCCGGGGGCAAGGAGTGGAGCCCTGGATTCGCGGGGGTTCCCCGGACACCAGCCACGCGTACTCCGCGCCGAACATACCAAGGTTGAAAGCCTGCGGTCTCGAAAGATACATTTCGTTACAGTAACAAATTTTTTAATAAAGTCGCGGAAAATGAATGGTCAGCAGTTTCTTCATGATGACTATCATTATCACTAGGTATTTACCTAGCAGGGTAACGTGACCAGTTTCAGAAATAATTTATACCTAGTTGAGTTGTTATAGCTGCTAAGCGTTAAATTTCCTTGACCATTTATTAGCTACATTGAGCAGTAATATGGGTTAAATATTAATTATGTTATTAACGTACTTCAATAAACGTTTTTAGGTAGCTACCCCACATATCGGTTAATCAATTACTATTTTTGTCTTAGGTAAGTACTTTAATTTAATTAAAATTTAATTTATATAAGATTAAATTTTATGATACGGTTACCTATAAGGTTTTTTTAGAACTTGAAGAAAAAAGCCTTAAAGTACTTTAATTTAATTAAAATTTAATTTATATAAAATTAAATTTTATGATACGGTTACCTATAAGGTTTTTTTAGAACTTGAAGAAAAAAGCCTTATGCTTCATTATAATAAAATCATAGACCATATTATTGAATTAATAGAGAAACCTTTTTATACGCGCCCACGCTTTATATATTATATTTTATAAATAAAATCTTACTAAACACAGGTACTCACTCAGAATTGATTACGAATACTTAAATAAAAAAAAAAAGAATTAATTAGAAAATTAATAGGTACGGAACATGAGCGAGTTTTTTTTAAAGTTACGAGTAATCATAATGCTTAATCTAAATTCTAATCGCACTAGTGTGTTAACAAGTTCGCACACTAAAGTTTTATATGATAAAAATTAAGGTGTATAAAGAGCGGAGCGAATAAGCATTACGATGACGACACAATAATACTTCGACGTCGATTTTCGCAATAAATTACAAGGCACAATCCATCTCTATCGAATTAGAGCGGTCAAACTCGGTTACGAACACATTATAATACTATATTGGTGTCATAAATACTGACTCTCTTCACAGTTCAAAATTCTGTAGGGTTTTATGGGTTAAGACGAACATACTATTTGTCTGGTGCTGGCCAGCTGGTTGGGTGAAGATTTACTCATAGACAACTAACAACAATTTTGATTTTGATAAAGTGATATTTTTTTTTTAATCCAAACGATTTGTAATGTAATTGTAATTTTGTATTTTTTTGTAATTTCCTAATCTACCTATATTATTTGTCACACAGGCTGATTTATAAATGAAGGCTATGAAATGAATTATTACGGCACAAAATAATATAAGGGGAAGTCTACAAAAAAAGTGAAGGCAAAAGTCTTGCAGAATATTTTACGTTGCACTCACGAGTCGCGAGAAATAATAAATATTTTGCTCTATTCAAGGCACTCCACTTATTGCCGTTTTGTCTGAAAGATTTCTACTCACCTCACAAAATATTTTTGGCAGCATATCTTGAGAGAAGCTTCCTATTATGATCCGTGTATCCAAGTTCTGCATGAAAATGTTTTTCAGCGACGTTAAATTCAAGATGTTATTTATAAAAGTGCACGTGTATTATTGCTATAGATTTTAAAAGATTTTAGGGTTTAAGCAAAATAGTAGATAATATTATAAGCCTTAGGTGTTATATAAGCTATTGACAAAATCTTTTATTAATTATCAGGTAGCGTTTAGTTTCTATAATCGTTGTTGTTTATTTCGAGCTTAGAGTTCTGATGGTAATATTGTACAAGTTTTGTTGTACGTTTAATGTTAGAGTGTGTTGATTTCCGTTCATTAGTAATGAGAAACATCGGCGCGTGCAGGAAACTTTGTCCAAAGGCAACGAACGGAAATATATGTAAAATCTCTAAAAACTTGCAATTTCCCTGGGTTAAGACCTAGCTAGATCGATTCATACTTACTCATATCGTTTAACTATCAACTTTAAACATTTATTGTATACGTTAATCAAAATATGATAATGATTATTTTTAATATCTAGCTGAAAACGAATTTTCATTACAATATCCAATTATTTATGATGCTATAACAGGAAGTTCTGCGCAAAATTGGAATCCCCAGACTCCTGGAGTCGAGACTTAGTTATAGTACCTAATTTAGGCTTTGCTTTATACCTGTTATTGCGCTTGCATAAATCACATCAATTTACACTTTACAGTTTATTGTCAACATTTAATGATCAAAAACTACAAAGGTTTACAACAATAACACCATAGTTATAGGTGTAAGATAAAATATGAATTAATACATAGTAAATATATTATATAGTTCAGCTCATTTGTGCGCTGCGGGTGCTATATCTTTGGGTGCGTTTGTAGCTTTCGTTTGTGTGACAGTGACATGATCCACCTCCCATAGGCGGTGCTACGTGGGGGTAACTTATTATAAATAATCCAAAAATAACGCCGCGCGCACTAATGAGTTGAATTATGTTTAAAATTTTGACTGTTGAAATAAGAAGAGGAGGATGAACACATTAATTCAGAAACGAATGCATTCCCCTAAATCATACGGAATTTAGTATACATTTTGTGGAACTCATGCTCTATTTGCAGATGTAAAATTTCCATTTTGCACAGTTTGAAACAGCAGAACACTATACGCCGCAGTAAGTAAATCTTACGATTCACGAAACGCAAACGGAGCATTACCTGAAGCGTTCACGTAACGATTACGTGACCTGTATTCACCATTCATGTGTTTTCCACGAGCTACAACTTGCTATGTCGTCCTTTTACGCTAAATTACTCCAAAAAAAATCTGTAGGCTGTATTAAAAATGTATCTTCAAGATGCGACGTAAGATTAGACATTAAAATGCATAGACGTATTAACCGTTATGGATCCGTTATCTGGATACGGATATATTAGTAAAAATAAATCGGTTTCGGTTACAGTCAAATTATTTCAGATTAGATATATACCCGTTAGTTTCGGATAATGTTGGTTAGGTTTATGTAGAATGTAAATAAAATGCAAATACTTATTTGCGTTTTACAAGTTTAGGTAATTATTTGGCCTAAAAATCTAGTGCGTTGGCTTGGTAGGCAAATTAAATAAACAAGTCTTACTAATAGTCCGCCTATAACCAAAATTATCCGAAGCTTTTATATCGGATTCGGTTACGGATAGTTAGTCCGATAGTTTCTGTTACGTTTACGTAGCTCTATAACATCGCTGGTACTACTAAGTATATACTATGGACAGGGCATGTCGAGGCTAAAACGACTCGAGTTTTACACTCCACAATATAGAAGTCAGTATTGCGCTGTAAAAAGTTGCAATATTACGATAAAGTTTGTTTTTGTTGTAATTAAAGTACCTACAATCTACGTAGTACATACGGTATCTTAAAATTATTTTGGAATTAAAGCCTGTAATATAAATTAAAGAGGGCAGTACTTTCTTTTTGTATGAAGATTTTTTTGGCTAATGTTTCAAATGTTGTAAAGCTCAAAAAATCTACGGAACGAGATATTTAATGGGACACACCTAAAAGTTATTTTTAACGTGTAGACGCAGCTTATTTAGGTGAAAGAGTATATTTTTCTGACTTTAATAAAATAATTAGGTATTTTAACACTTTAACTAAAAAACTAAACTAAAGGGCAAAAACTACGTTTGGTGTATATTTGTTTTATTTTATTTTTCGTATTTGATATAGCGGAAACAGAAATACATCACAATATGTGATAATTTCAACAGACAGATATATCCATCTGTCTGTCTGGTGAAATTTTGGACAGCGGAGTCATAGCAATAGGGTCCCGTTTTTCACCTTTGGGTACGGAACCCTAAACGGAAAAGGGTTTGACATGGGTTAGTTAAGTTACCTTAAGCTGCAATAGTTGCTCTTTGAAGTCGGACTCGGCAAAGGTGATGGAGGCTGCGCAAGTGATATTGGCGGTCTCCAGCTGTGTCACCAGCTCGTTCACGCCGAGGGAGTAGACCTCCTCGTTTTGAGAAAAAGCCGTTACTGTGTCCCAGCCGAATTGCCTGTGTTAAAGTTTAGAATGTTTGTGTTATTGTAAATGTATTAGAAAAGCACAAAACAGACAAACTTTACTGTTTTGGCTATGAAAAATTGACATTTTGCTGTTATTCCGTTCCAAATTCCGCTTTTTTTATACTGAGTTCAATAATATTTTATACAAGTATTTTTAAAAGTTATACGAAATGTGTTTTAAATGAAATGTGAAATGTTTTTTCGATTAGAAAAAATTACCTGGTGTTTTAGGTACCTGATAAAAGCAATTCTGGCGGTGTTGTGCGAAGAATCAGGAGCTACAGTCCGACAGAAAAGTGGGAACTCCGACCGATCGCTCAGAGCTGGAGATGTGGACCCGAAAGAAACCTGAAAACGTAATAAAGTGATAAACGGACAAATGTTAAATGTTAAAAAAAAAACCCGTCTGCAAAAAAGACAGATACCGAAGCAACGCACTAAAAGACCGAAATAAGATTGAGAAAACAGACAACACTATGAGCTGAAAGCCTAAGTGAAATAATTGACATTATGTTTGGTAGCAGGCGGGACCCATTTTGCAAATTATAAATCTTACAAAAATAAATGGGTCCCGCTTGCTACCAAACATTACGTCAATTATTAAGCTGTGTTTCCGTGCTTGCTAAGGCTTGGCAAGCACCTAAACACAGCTTAATAATTAGCTTGGCTTGGCTTGCGTGAACTTGTGGTCGCTTGTATCCAATCCGATCTAGTGTCGGTTTTTGGACACAGATCAAAGGGCGCTTGCAGCAAGCGCTTGCGACCCTTTCACGCGTTGGCACGCGCTTAGTAGCTGCTGTGATCTCGCGACGAACGTACGTCTAGTTCTGTCTCCAAAACGAGTGGCTGGTCGAACGAAGAGAGTTTATCGTTTTTAGAATATTACCAGACCGAAACATCTTTCTGGAACCCCAAAGACGTTAATCATAAAGATTAAAAGAAAGTTGCAGATGCGTGGAGTCCCCTTGCCGAGTTAATGGGAAAGCCAGTCAAGGAATTAAAAGTTTAAAAAAAATAATTATTTGAAATTAAAGTAGGTTAAACCAAACGTAATAGCTGACACAAGTTTGGTGTCCGCCATACTTGGGTGTATGTAGCACACTGACGTATTCACAAGGGTGTAAACGACTTCCAAATGCCGAGCGAGATTTGTGGACGCTTGGGGCTCGTGGATGCTTGTCGAGCCTTGGCAAGCATGGAAACGCACCTTTAAACTTAGGTTTTCAGCTCATAGTGGAATCTGTATTCTCAATTTTTGTTTCAGTCTTTTTTTACAGTCGGGGTTTTTAATTATCTAATTTATTTTAGATTTTTTATTTTATCTAACACACACTTGGTCGATTTTAAACAAAAATACGACTATTTGAATGCATTGATTACAAATATAATCGAATGATTTAATTACAATGGTTGTAATTATTCCTGATACGTTAATTGTCGAAATCCATCCAGCAGTTTGGAAGATACATGGGAATAAAGGAATTCACAAACATACATACATACAAGATACGCGCGAAAAACATAACCCAGTAACCAGTCGGGTAAAAAATATCTCTATCGGCTGATATGGCTTCATAGCCATTGGCCATCATCGACCACCAATGTGGTGCAAATATCCTTTGAAATATCTCAATTTTAAGAAGATCAGGCAGTAGTTCTCTATTCTCAAGTGCGGTCGCGGAGCACGTAGAATTTCATACATTGATATCACTACTTGTCTCTTTCTCTCGTACACAAACATATTGCTATCGCGCTCCTATCATATATCTGTGTTAACACAATAGCATGCGCGAGTGAAAGAGACCAGGTCAATGACTAAATGTACGAAATTCTACGCGCTTCGCGACCGCACTTTAGCCTGCCTTAGAATCATACTTGGTTAACACACTCTGCACACATTAGCGTAAATAATAAATATAAAATAAATTTTTCAAACACAAAATATTAACACGGACGCTACGCTATCAAGCGCGACTGAAAGCATATTATAAATTTCAGTGCGTGGATTTTATTTTTAGCGAATACGTTGGGGAATTCTACTCGTAGCTCGCTTGATCCGGAGCCTTCAGCAATGTAATTTGCATTCGATATTTTTCAAACAATTATTTTGAATATGAATATGAAGAAATAAAAGTGATGAGGATAAAAGTTGTGAATTATTAATAAAATTTAACCACCAAAAGCACCTCGTATAATATGGTCAGAAACGTAAACCTAAGTATAAATTGTTACTTTGATACCAAACAGCTCTTTAGTGAAACAGTAAACTTAATATCAGTTGTATCAATATGTGCCTTGCATTAACTTCTGTAATGTGGAATACATGTTCGACTTTTTTGAGGTAATATCTAACTTAATTTTAAAGGCCCTGTGGTCGATTTTGGCCCATAAAAATTCATATTATATTTAAGTTTGTACTTTTTATGGGCTATTTTGCCTCTTAGATATAAAAAAATGTAAATGCTGTGACAGATTGACAAACGTGTTGATGTTTACGTGTAACAAAATTGTATCTGTTCGTTCGTGAATATTCTGAGGTAGTGTGTGTTGTTTTTTTATGAATTTTATGTATTTCTAACAATTCCTAAGGTTCCGGGGGAGACTCCGGAATGAAGCGCGCATCACGTCGACGACAACATGTGTTAAACTGTAGTTTAAGTAATAATAATAATAGTAATATGTATGTTAGTATGTAAGGTATTTATAATATGCTGCCCGAAATAAACGTTATTTAATTAATTAATTATTATTAAAAAAATTAGCTTTCTGCACACCTTCGTCCACATACTCGACCATAATTCATAATAATAGGTCTTTATCTATGAAATTGCCGTTCTGCAGTACTGGTCATTTCAAAATAATTTTTCTTTGGCTAAGAATTCTAATTTCAAATTTATTTTATTGTAAAAACGTGGTATTCTTTTTCCAAAAGTAGTCATTTGTTTATTGATTAGTGTTACATTTTCATCGCATTTCAAACTTTTTCGTAATCATGGATACGTTAAAAATTCGAGTAATTATGGAACATGAGTACCGTCTTGGCAGCAACGCGGCACAAGCGGCACGCAACATCAACGACGTTTACAGAGCTAACACTACAAACCAACGCATTACCTGTTATTGGTTTGCTCGCTTCCGTTCTGGAAATTTCGACCTGAAAAATGAACCTCACGGTCGTCCGAAGACTTTGGTCAACAATGACGAATTAAAGGCGATTGTGGAAAATGATGATACACAATCTACGGCTGAATTAGCAGCAGCTTTCGACGTTAGCGTCAAAACAATATTGGTCCATTTGCCCCACGAACTCAATGATCGCCAGCGCGAAGTACGCGTCGAGACGTGCCTTGCACTGCTCAACATACACACAAATGAAGGAATTTTGAACCGCAATGTTACCTGCGACGAAAAATGGATTCTGTTTGATAACCGCAAGCGCTCAGCAAGTTGGTTGGATCCTGGTTCAGCACCTAAACAATGACCTAAACGAAAACTTACCCCTACAAAAGTGATGGTCACTGTTTGGTGGTCTAGCGCCGGTGTGATTCATCACAGCTTCTTACCAAACGGGGTGAGCATTACTGCAGATGTGTACTGTGAAGAACTGAACACAATGATGGAGAAGCTGGCACATAGAGATGTGCCAGCTTCTGCATTTGTCCACCAGCATTGGTCAATCGCTCGTCTCCGCTGCTCCTGCACGACAACGCGCGACCTCATACTGCACAGCAGACGGTCTCTAAGATGCAAGAACTGGGGTTGGAAGCTCTCTGTCATCCGCCCTACTCATCAGACCTTGCGCCTACAGACTACTACTATTTTTCAGAATTTGGATAACTTCTTGGCGGGAAAAAAATTCAATAATGAGAGGTACTGCCGAGAGGCAGTACAAAATGCATTTGAAGAATTTGTTGCCTCCCGTCCAGCAGATTTCTTTAAGAAGGGCCTCAATAAACTTCCACTGCGTTGGCAAAGATGCATTGATTGCATGGGTGATTACTTCGATTAATACAAATAAAATATATATGAAAAAAAAATAGTTTGAATTTTTTCATACAAAACGGCAATTTCATAGGTAAAGACCTAATATTTAAATTTTTAGTTTCCATTTTTAGGGTTTTTGTGCCTCTCAGATATGCAACAAAAATGTGTACATTTCGTCTAAGTATGATATTTACAGTGCTGGACCTACATTTTCCGCCGATAGGCCATTTTAGTGACCCCAAAACTTCCTTCTCAAAATTACTATTCTTATACTAATCAAGAGTATTTTTTTACAATTGTCCTGGTTTAAATTTGTACCAAATAGCTATCTATTGATTCAATTGTTCTAATTTCAACAAATGCCTATCTGAAAGGGTTTATTCTTTGGCATATTCAACAGCGCGACAAGACCATAGACTACTAAAAATTAGAAATAACATTATTATATTATGTACGTTGAAAGCAAGCGAGCTACCATAATGTCTCTTATTTTATAGGCTAAATCCCTATGGAACAAAACAAATGACACATAGTTTTACACACTGTCAAAATCTGCAGAAGATATGCGACATCTTCTCAATACCAAAAGAACCCGCTGCCACCCGCTGATATCCGGTCGGGCAAAATCGTGATTGGCCCCAGAGGCGTCAGAAGCCTCTGACTCGGCGTTCCAACGAATTTCCGAGAAGCTCACATTTGGAGAACAGCGGCTGTATAACAGCGAAGCCGCCCCAACACAAAAAAGTAGAGAAAGGCACTGGCATCGATGGCCCGGCAAAAGCCTAAGGCCAAAGGCGCAAGGGCGGAACCATTCGCCAACGCCAAGGAGCTGGATGCCTAGAATCGTGAGCGGTGATCGGGGAATCGCCGCTTACGCGATGGTTCACGAGGAGAAAAGCTCTCCTATGCTCGGTGAGCTCTCGGTGAGGCAGGCGGTGGCATAAGAAGTCGTGCGTGCGTGAAGAATGCTTAGGCGATTCCCATGGCCCCGCACTGTAGCTGAAGGAGGCATCGGGGGGTTTTAGACAGTAAGCCCCGGCGTACGCTGCGCTGGGGGAGTCACCCGGGGGTGGGTACGAAATGTTAAAAAAAGAAGTAGGTAGAGATAATAATTAAAAACTATAATTGAAAGTATGTAATAATTAAAATAATATCAGTCCAGTTCCCTTAAAATTACGAAAAATAAAATTTCATTTTTATTTTTCACGATGAAACTGAACGTCAAAACTCATAGGGTTTGACAATAATGAACACTACGTGTGTGTATAATATGTAAACCAAATCCATGGTAGTGTATGTTGCTGATATTTCAATTAATTTCATTATTTTAAGAAATTTAAGCTTTTCGCACTCCTTCCGATTCTTCCGAGGACGAGAGTAATTAACATTTTTTTTATTTATCTCATACTTTAAACGAGACAATCTTGTATATATATAATCGGTTTCTCGAAAACGGATCAAGGATAACTATGAAATTTAGTGTGCACGGAGATTTGGGGGAGAAAATTGATCTAGAGGTCTTATCCCTAAAAACTGCGCATTTTTAAGCTATAATAAAAAAAAATATTTTTCATTCTTCGTGCAACAATATATCAATAAATTCGATTCTATTATGTCAGTGCGATTGGCAGTTTGGTATGCGTATATATAAATTTTGCTTTGTTCGAAAATTCGGAATGTGGTGGGTTCCAATCCCGGTCACATAAAATTTTATGATCTTTTTCTTTTATTTTTAATTTATTACCCAAGTACTTTGAACTTAAAATAATAATATAAAAAAATGTATAACATGCAGAATAAAAAGTCCAAATTGGCGGCCTTACTGCTGAAGCAGTTTCTTCCAAGTTTATACTTATATGTATAAAAATAGGTGCTTATTTACCTTCAAAAATTGCTTCAATGCTCAAACATATATTGTATTTACTTGAATAAATTCCATAACAGACAGATATAACATTCTTGAAGCAGAAAACACTGATCTTTTCAGCTACATTTTTCGTTCGTCCGATTTAACGTTGTATATTTTTGCCGTGACATATGAATCCGAGATAAGAATCCTTCGCCTTTGAAAATATTCATTTTCAAAGGCCACAAGCTATTTGCTCCTTTCTGTCAGCCTGCGTGGTACTGCTGGTGGTGCCGGCGCTGTTGCCGGCTCCAGTTTGTGTGATTATAATTTCTTCTTTCGACATTTTGCTTTGCTGTTTTCCCATAGTGATAGTTATAAATTTATCCACTGTATGTTCGTAATTGATCTGCAAAACGTACGACCGGTTTGACTATGCGTCCTGATCTAGTAGCTTTGGGTACATTGTTTACATTTGTCGTAGCCTTATTTGTTGGAATCGGATCGTCACATGTCACTTCCTTAAACGATTGCTTCTCAGCTTCTTCCATATTTAGCGTGAAAGCGGGCTTAAGGCGATCTATACTAATAATTTTCTCCGTGTCTCCCTGTAAAATTTTAAAATATTTGTTTGTTTTTTTAATCACCTTTAACGAACCTGTATAGGGGGCGTTAAAGGTTTTGTCACTGAATCACAACGTATAAAAACATAAGAACAGTCTTCTAAGTCTGAGTGTACAAAGATTTTTTTGTCTTAACTCTCTTCTAGGTGCTGATGATAAATTCTTTATTGTATTGCGTAACTATTTTATAAAAATGTATTCATCGGAAATTTCTTGCGTATTCGGCTGGAAAAAATCTCCGGGTAGTCTAATTGCTTCGCCATATACCATCTCTGCTGCACTATGTGTATCATATCTTAGGCTTGCTCGTAATCCTAGCAAGGCTGATGGTAATTCGGAAACCCAATGCATAGTATTTCCTCGGCACATAAGTGCGCCTTTTAATTTACGATGCCAGCGTTCAACTTTTCCGTTTGCCTGTGGGTGGTACGCACTTGTTCGTAGCTTTGAAATACCCATCTGTTTTGCTAAAAGGTTAAATAACGTAGACTCAAATTGTCGACCTTGATCAGTTGTCAACCGCAAGGGACATCCAAAACGAACAATCCATCCTGTATAAATAATATCAGCTATCGTTTCGGCAGTTATGTCTTTTACTGGATAAGCCTCTGGCCAACCCGTGCTTCTATCTATCATCGTCACTATATAACGATAACCTTCACAATATGTTAAAGGACCCACAATATCCATGTGATGTTCAAATCTATTACTGTTAACAAATTTTCCAAAAGGTGAAATTGTGTCTCTTAACTTTGGACTTTTGACAATCCATACATAATTTAGTCCAATTAGTAATGTCTCTGTTCATTCCTTTCCATAAGTATCGATCGGCGATCATTTTACGTGTTGTGCGTGTACTTGGATGGCTAATTCCATGTATGGCTTTGAAAACAGATACACGAAACGCATCCGTCAAATATGGTCATGCCACTTCCTTTGACACTTCGCAAGAAATCGGTATGATGCAATTGGGTATGAATATTTGTTTCAATTTAGTTGTTTTAGATTGCATCATATTCTCTAATTCGGTGTCCTTTCTTTGTTCTTTTGCCAACTTTTGGTAGTCGATGGGTGATGGCATATCAATTGGTGCTATGCGAGATAGTGTGTCGGCCACAATATTTTCCTTGCCCGTCACATGCTAAATATTTGGACAGAATTCCATAATAAAATCTAGACATCTTGTCCTTCTGGGCGTATCGTTTTTTCCAACTGTATTTTTCATCAACGAATATACTATCGGTTTATGATCAGTATAAACTGTTAAAGATCTGCCTTCGATGAGGTGTCTGAAGTGTTGAATAACCGTATAAATTGCCAATAATTCTCTGTCGTATGTACTGTAGCGCTGTTGAGTGTCACTAAGCTTTTTAGAGAAAAATCCTAAGGGTTTCCATATGTCTCCTTATTTTTGTTGAAATACAGTGCCTGCACAAGTGTTTGAGCAATCTGTCATTAATGTCAAAGGGGCGTCCGCCGCCGGAATATCAACGTTACACCTTGTAAAAGATTTTGCTTACTTTGTTCAAATGCCTTTATACTTTCTTCCGTCCAAGGAATTACACTCCTGTCTTTTTTCTTCGAATTATGTAAAAACTCATTCAATTTAGCGTGGATCTCGGATGCCTTAGGAAGGTGATTCTTGTAAAAATTAATCATGCCAAGGTAACGACGCAATTATTCGACTGTTTTTGGTCTTGGAAATTCAGAAATAACCTTGACTTTCTCTGGCATAGGCTGCATACCATCTTTTGTGACACGATATCCCAGGAAACCTAATTCTGTTTAGCCAAAATCACATTTTGCGATATTAATTGTGATACCATATTTATCAAATCGTTTAAAAACTTCTCTAAGATGCTGTTTGTGCAAAATCTCTGAAGATGACGCTATAATCTAAATATATAAATATATAGTCTAAACCTCGCAAAACTTCGTCATTTAGAAATCTTTGGAAAGTTTGTGCGGCATTTCGAAGTCCGAATCTCATTCTAGTAAATTCATATAAGCCGAAGGGTGTTGTGATGGCTGTTTTTTCTATGTCTTGATCAACAATTTCGATATTGTGATAAGCTCTTTGAAGGTCAACCCTCGAAAATATCTGTTTTCCGGATAATAAATAAGTACAATCTTGGATACGTGGTATGGGGTAGCGATCTGGCATAGTAATCGCGTTAAGTTGCCTATAATCACCGCAGAGTCGAATATCTCCGTTCCTTTTGTTCACAACATGCAGTGGGCTTGCCCAACAACTTTTTGATGGTCTGCATAATATACCCATCTCCTGCATTCTTTTAAATTCTTCCTTGATTTTCTTGTATTTATCGGGTGGCAAAGGTCGCGGTCGCGCGTAAACAGGTGTTCCCGTAGTCTCGATATAGTGGACTACGGAATGGCGTGGATAGTCTTTAAAACACATAGGTTTTGTTATGTTTGGAAACTCCGATAACAAATCACTGTATTCACTACTGTAGTCTATTGTTCTTACTGAATATATATTGTTTGCAGTGACCGAAGCAATGGAACACAAATTGGTAACTGAGTCAATGAGTTTTCGTTTCGAATGTCCACTAATAACTTATGATAACTTAAAAAGTCTGCAGCAAGGATTGGTCGTTTCACATCCGCTACCACAAATGTCCAGCGAAACGGTCGTTGAAGGTTAAAGTCTAATTCCAAAGTCCACCGAAAGTTTTTATTTCAGAACCATTTGCTGCGTAAAGTTTATAATTTTCGTCACATGAACCGAAGTAAAGTTGCTTTTTGGTCACAGGTAAAACCGAAATAATAGCACCGGTATCCACAAAAAAATGTAATCTACTGTTACTGTCCAAAACATATAGGCGGTATACTGGGCTGATGGCGCAAATCTCCGCCTCCGACTGCACCACACTTAGTTTTCCTTATGATCTGGTTTATTCCAAGTGCATGGCTCCACACATTTCATTACTCTTTGTCTGAATTTATGATGATAATAGCATAGCCAATTTGGACTATCGGGCGTGCGGCGACTCATATTACGCCCTCGTGACACAGGGCACACACGATGAAAATTTTTCCGATATTGATTTCTGCCTCTCTCCATGTCTCTTGTTATCATGCTCAATTTAGCAATTTCGTGCCAAAATGAACGAAGTATCACCGCTGGTGCTTGTTGACGCCTGTACTTCTGCCACTTGTAATGGTCGCGACGTTTCTAAAATTTTATCCGCAATTGCTGTCATGTTTTCTAAGTCCTACCCTTCGCTGACGGCCAATACAGCGCGAACCGAAGAAGGTAGATGTCCTTGCCACATGATTCGGAGGGTCTTGTCCGATATCTTCTCTCGAGCAAGATCTTTCATTCGACACAGAAGCTGTGAAGGCTTCTGGTCCCCCAATTCCATGCCACTAAGTAATTTTTGAAATTGTTTCACTTCATACACTTTTAATAAGCGGTCTCTTAATGCGTCAAATTTCTTTGTTTCTGGTGGTCTCAATAATATGTCGCTTACTTGCTGTATTACCTCCTTTCCTAATTTTGTCACGACGAGGTTAAATCTTCCTTCATCGCTTAGTTTCTACGGGCCTAATATAGCTTCACACTGCACGAACCACAGCCTGGGTTGGTCACACCAAAAATCCGGAATTCTTGAGGAAACTGTCACTGTAGATATTTCTACTGTACCCGTGAAGCTGGTCGGATTTGGAGCCGTTTACGGATTCGAAATCGTTGGCGGATTCATCACGTCGGGGTAACCACTGTTGCTGCTGTCGTTATGACGAGATGGAGGTGGAGGAAACAAATGTACACTTCAGAATAATGGTTTATTGAGACTGATTCACATTACAATTGGTTACATATTTATATTTTATAAATCTAGGTTAAAACATCAAAGGGTCAAACAGGATCAAAGACTAATATAAACAAATGTGCAGATGGTACATATTAAAAATATTGGTTTTATTATATTCTTCAAAGTTCACACTTCAAATATTTCACTAGTCAATAAAACAATAAGTAGTAGTAAAATCTCTTATAGAGCCTTTGTGTATGTATATCAAAACTTGCAATGTAATGCTTATTGATGAACCAGGTATAAGAAGGCGGATTTTATTTAACTGGTGCCTTCTAACTCAAAGTCTACTAAAAAACCGAAGTTTTGTTTTTCTTACACTTACGTATAAGGTGTTCTTACAGGTAGAGTGCATTAACTCCACCCGGCTTCTAATCTTCTTAAACTCTATCTACCTGTGACCTACTACCGCTATATGCTATACATTAGTTCGGACGTCGTCGTTATCTACTCGTGATGTTAATCTTAAGCCTCCACATATATTATGAAACTTTATCTAAGTCTACGAATCTCCGGCAGTCCCGTTGGACTTGTAATTGATGAAAGTATTTTAGTCGCTTCTCTCTTCAGTGATTGAAAATTGAATAGTAAATTTTCATATTATTTCATTTGATAGTCTCTTTGCGCCTTTACACACGCGACACAGAAATACATTTTGTATGGACTTTGTCAGCGCCGGCGGTGCGGCAAAAACTTACATACTAAATAAATAAAGGGGTGCGTGACTTTTTAATTTAAAACGCATCTGTGTTGGTGTGTATCTTCCTGTTTTTAGTTAAATTCATCTAATATGATTGGTTTAAAAATAGATTTAGGTCTAAACTGTTGATAAATCGTTTGCATCCTCTATTAAAAAAAGTATAAGTGTACCTGCACAATGTTCCAGTACGGCACAACTTTAGCAATACTTTCAGTGACCTCCGAGCAGGCGGTGCCGAGAAGCATCACCAGTCGAGACTCCCGTCTCGAGTACAACGCGTGGAAGAATCTGTCCAGGCCTACTCCGGGGTCGCACTGTAATACAATAAGTACATAAAGAAGTTGGTTACTCATAGCGAAATTGTACAATTTTTTATATTTGTCTAAGTTAACCTACAACAAAAACCTATCTGTTCTAAGAAAACAGAACATACATAAAAACCTATACTTTATTCAAATCTAATTAAATCTAAACGTATACAATAGGATTAAATCAAAGATATTTGTGTCGAAAGTCATAGCCCATGAAGAAGTTACGCCATCTTGATTTCAGAAGACTGTATATACTGCGGAAAGCAAATGTCGAAAGGTTAAGATATGACAAATCTATATGGGCCAAAATAATCCCATGTTTTGGGGCCATTTATTTTATTTTCATTTTATTTATTATGGTTACCAACAACGTATACATTTAAATAATCACAATAAGTTTTTTACAAAACTGATGCACACGCCTTTATTTTATTTTTTATTCTTTGTTATAAGGATTTTAGTACTTGGAATGACGATGCCAATCCAATTGTACTCTTATCAGTTAACTCAAAACATATTTAAAAAGAAAAACCGAACATACATAGTAACACTCATAACATAATATTAAAACTAATATTAAAAACTATCCACAAACATCGAAGGATACCAGGATTCTAGCCGCATTAGAGTCTGGTTCGGCTAGAATAAATTTAAATTAAGTATGGTAACTAGTCGATCTCTTTTGACACTGCTCCTGGTACATTCCATCAAGCGATGATATAATTTGCTCATAAATGGGAGAATCAGCTATACTCATCAAAAATAAAAATAAAACTTCTAGTAGGAACGTGCTCAGATCTACATAAGAAACAATTTGCTGCCTGTTACACGCTGTATAGGCAACACAACATTCGCAAAACAGTTTTTAATTCATAAACAACAAATTTATGTTACTTCTAAATATTAATTTTATTCACATATTTAAATAATTTAAATTGTGTAAATTTCTCACAATTGAATTTAATACTTTTAAAATAATTGTCACAAAGCTACTGACTAGCGCTGGAGTCATTTAAGCCAAAGTACGTTAGGAGTTTTTTTTTAAATGCACTAAAATTATCGTGGAAAATGTTGATACCTCTGTTTGTTACGCATACAAATCGCACATACGCTTGGGTGGAGCTTGTTTCCCCACATTAGTTCTCCAAGGTGGTCCACGTAAGAGCATATTTATGGGATGCCGTGGTAGGTTATCAGGGGCGGACAAGGAGAAGAGTTCCTAAAGATCACAGCAAGACGCATTACCGTTAATGATTTTGTGGAGTAAGGTAAGACCGTGGAATTTTCTTCGAGTGCTGAGTGGTAGAATTTAGTAAAAACTCAGGCGCTGCTAGTATGGCCTTCTATGGGAAATGCCTCTGTCTGAATAAGTCAAGTGTCTCGTGAACGATCTCTGGATTTTTTAGATTCTCTGAGATGACTGGACATAGAACTTGCGTACTCAATGTGAATAAGTACTAATGAATTAAAGAGCAGAATTTTTGTCGCTGGTTTAAATCCTATGGTGTTGCGTTTGATGAAGCCCAGCATGCTAGCAGATTTCTTGATAATCGTGTAGATAAAGATGATCATTTAGATGTAGACACTATTTGCCACGACATGCTTCGTCTATAATATACACGACTATATTGTGCTATTGCTTACGTTTAGTTTAAACTGGATTTGAACGGAGTACAACTAACTATAGTTAATCCAGACTATATACTTTATTTAAAACTGCTACCAGCAGCATACAAGCCAATTCACACAGCCTTAAATAAATTACTCGTACACGCAATGTATTTTATTGGACAGGCAAGAATTTTCAGAATATTAGTGATCACAGGCTCACAGCTATGCTACCTTTAAATCGCAAACTGCAAAGACACCTCCTTGCAGGTAGTAACCGTAGCTTTAATTAGTAAATGGACTGTTCAATTATTTAAGACTGCTTTCTTTAACGACTTCCAGTAAAACTTATCGGATAATAGATATCTAGAGGTAATTTAGGTTCTAATAAAAGTGCAAGAAAATGCTGAGATGCATTTTTAATACACATTTTATTTGGATTATAAATAAACGAACGGCATGCGTTCATTTCGATGCCAGTGGCAAATGGCATTTAGCAACCGTGCCTTGCATGCCGTGGTTGCAGCATTGGCGCTACCAGCAAAATGTCTAAATTTTAAAGCTATTTACAAATAGGATGAAGCTATTGAGACTTAACTGGTTCTGACATGAAACCAGATGCTAGTAGTGACAGCATGGTGTCCTTATTAACGAGGCTCTAAGGGAATAGATAAATTAGCTCACCTTTGTGTCATTAGTAATGAGTCTCAGCTCATACCCAGGCAATAGATCGTTCGTATTGACGTGGCTAACAGCCAGCCTAGCGGCGGCAAGCTCCGACATACCATCCACCCGGGGCCGATCCCCCATTGACAACTCGAAAAGGCCGAGTATTGAAATTATCCGCTTTGTGTTCTCAGCAACTGCAAAAGAATGTAAATTAAAGTCATAAAGGTAAATATTTAAGTCTTCTATATTTTATTTTGAGTCGTAAACCTTCTTTTGAATAAAAACATGACGTGTACAGAGAACATGTGGGAAAAGTGAAACTTCATCCATCAGTTAAAATGCAAAAATACTCTCATTGTGCCTGAAAAAAATAAATTTGTACACCTAGCGCCAATTGTATATTGAGCTAAGAAAGTAAAGTTGTAATGTAAGAAGTATAATTAGCTTGTGACAGACGACGTTATATCCAAAATCGTGACGTTATATCCAAAATAGTGCCATTCTGGTGCCATTGCAAGTCTGGTGCCATTGCACAATATTGGAGGCTTAATATTTCTTAATAAAATAATTGATGCTCTAATATTCAAACGGAGATTATATTGTGTTGAAAGACCTGTTGCGTTTAGAGTATTAAGGAACTCCACGGGATAGTTTACTGCATCATCAGTTTGTACTACTGAATCCACTGACTTAAATTGCACTTCATCTACTTCAAACGACTTAAATAAAAATTCATTTATTGTGGCTGCGTTTTCATTTTTTGGGAGTCAAAATGGCATTACCTTTGTATGGGATTTGTCATAAGATTGGTGACATCAGGGTAAACTGCACTAGTGTATTCTATAAGTGATGTGACCACTGTTGCCAAACTTTGCGGAACATTAATTTTACCATTAATTGTAGGGAAAACGTCATTTCCTATTTTAAGCAATTCTTACACTGTTCATCAGACTGTTCACCTCTCAAATGGACTCTTATGTTTATGGTTAAAGAGAGCTTTTGTATGTTTTGAATCCACATAATATATGAGGACTTTAAACACGATTTTACCTCATCGACTCGTGTGCCCCTGGTTACGTACACGTAATACCTAATCAAAATAAAAAGCTTGAAGAGAATATTCCAAAAATATACAACAAATATAGTAAAATGGTCACGCATGACGCTGACTCTAAAAAAAAATTGTGAAATACATGTATACTTATTTTCTTTTATAATGCTCATTTAATATTTTTCCCTATACAAAGCTTAATACCTCTTTTTCCCAATTAATAGAGAAATTTTTAGAAAATATTGAATTACAGTTAGTAGATCATGTCAAAGAGCAATATCACGAAATTTCAAACAGATTTGACCACAAACAAAAAGTAACGTTGATACCCCTTTTTACCCCGTTGTGAAACTCACCCCGAGTTTCGCAAAATCCCTTCATAGTCACAAAAAAAGCCACGGTCCAAATAGGTATTACGTTTCTAGCTCCAGTAGTTTTGCCTCGGCGTTGATGAATCAGTCAGTCAGGACATGTTACTATAATGTAATATAATCTAACTAATATAATTATTGTTTTAAACACTTACCGACGTTTCGGCTACTTTCCAGCAGCCGTGGCCATGGGAGGACTGAGGTGTCAATTGTCCTATTTGTTGAAGTTGTTCAAACTACCGTAAGTGACACAATCCGTAAATGTTTAAAACAATGAACAATATTTAAACCTAAGAAATTAATATACCTAATTATATTTAAAAAACGAAAACTGACTTGCTAAGTAAAAATTAATAAAAGACTATGAAATAATACTTATTTTCTATATAATTCCCCTTTTAAATTTGGCTATTGGTTACCTTTTGAAATCAGGTTCAATTCAAGTTTCAATTCAATTAAGTTTCGGTTAGGTTCCGATGCATCTGATCAGATTTCAGTATAGCACTCTCCTTTCAAATTAAATAAAATCAAATCATTTATTATTTACAGAAAGCACTGTTACAATAGATGTTACGAAAACTATAAAATATATAAAGGGTACAATCCCAAATCGGTCCTTTTGATATCAAAGGATCCCATCATCAGGAGACCTGATGATGGAATCCATGAGTAATCAAGGGAACTTCTCGAAATTTATATAGACATATGGCGATTTTACATTTTTCTGAACAAGTCCAAGCAGGCAAAAAGTGAGATTTTTCACCAAAGTACACCCTGGATTCAAAAGATAATACTGAACAGAACTTTTAACTCCTTATTCATAGCTTTTGAGAATTTCAGCGTTGTTTAAAGAACTGCAAGCATATAATATGCCACTATGTCAATAACAGTAATCATCATCATCACCACCATCATCACACGAAACACCAACATATTATTAGGATGACAAAGGTTCTCATTACTCATGAGAGTTTTGTGCACCGATATCAATGTCTTTGAAATTTTTTTATTGGCAAAATTATATTCGTGATCATCATCATCACTATAATTAATGCTTATTGCTATTAATTACATTTATTCCTCCGACTACTACAATAGATAATAATAATTATTGAATATTATAGTATCTAATGATTATCATCACTGGTGTATGTTTATTAGGTTCACAGATCGGTATTGATTATTTGGAGAAATACCACTCAGAAAAGTGGCATAAAATAACGCTTGAGTTTATTTTGCCGAGAGAGCGAGAATAGCGGAGGCTTTTTATATTTATAACTTTCATAAAATGTGTTAATAATAATATTATAAATATAACTAAGAGAAAAATTATTTTAAATCAAAAAATGAAAACCGACTTCCAAAGTAAAAATGTACAAAAAAGTATAAAATAAAACTTATTTTGTAAATAATTATTCCTTAACATTTGGCTAAAATTTTAACTATTTCTCTACTCAATCTTCATAATAATTTTAAATTAATTTTATACATTAAATTATACATGGTTTAAGTCTTTCTACCTAATAAGTAGGCATGCAAAATGTATATACGTATTATAGTTGTAGGTAACTAAATTATTAATAATTTTAATTTTAATGTAATTTTATTAAAATTGAAATAGATTGATAACATACAGTTTGGATGAAAATATATTAAATTACAAAAAATAAGATAAATAGTTTAATTTTATAAGAATTATAAAGGTTAATAAATAAATTCAATTCAAACAGTTAAGTAAGTCAATTTAAATCAATGGTCAATATTATTACAAATCAATGTCATAAGTTTATTTTAATTATTTATTTTATTTATCACTAAATATTATTTAATCTATATTTTAAATAGTCCAATATATAAGATTAACATTGTTTTGAAAGAAATGTTTTTAAGTTTTTCTTAAATAACTTTAAATTCATTGCTTTTAATTATTTTGGTAAATGAAAAACACTTTAATGCATTAGCGTGGTATTGGTCATACGATTACATAAGCGATATGTGTCACGTTGTTGCCTGTTGATCGTTACTGAGGCTAACTCAAATAAATTTGGATTTAGTTTGACAAAAGTTACAACTTCGTAGATATACAGAGACGTAAGAGTTAGGATTCTATATTTTATAAAAAATGGTTTACAGATATACCACTAGACCATTAATGCAGTTACGGTTGTATTGACATTTGCAATTTGAGACAGTTCATGAAGTGCATAAACTGTCTATAGTGAGTCCAAGAAATTTGGTAGTTTGCACTTCATAAATTGGCTCAGATTTGTAATTAATGTTAAGCTTTGGATCATTTAAACGTTGACTAAAATGCATGAGCTTGGTTTTTTCTATATTAGTTTTTATATTGTTTGTATTTAACCACTTGATTATGTCGCTCAGTGTACTATTTATACCTTGCTCATATGTTTTAATGTCTTTACATTTAATTGCCACTGTACTGTCATCAACCAAGAGTGTTATTGGGTTGCAAGTTGCCTTTGGAATATCATTAATATAAATGATAAATAGGAGTGGACCTAAAATACTTCCCTGCGGTACACCGTATAATATTTTTGTGAGGTATATGTCTTCTATTTTTGTTTTTTCGTTAATTCTAACTATTTTAGTATATTGAGTGCGATTTTTAATGTAGGTTTCTATGAGTTTTAGATTTACTTATACCATACGACTCAAGCTTGTACAAACAGAATACCATGGTCCACATGATCAAACGCCTGCGCCATGTCCATAAATATTGGTTTTACGTTTATGTGGATAAACGGACACACTCGACATTACTTTTTTAATCTTAAATGAGCATTAATTTTGCTTGCGCACTACCACTAGTTGCTTTGTGGTCTATGGGTGTTTATCAAAGACATCACCGAGGCCACCATAATTAAAAGAAGAAGAAGTCAGTTGACATACTTCGTAGTTAGTTCTATAACTAAAAACTATTTTTTAAAGTGTCTTGAACGCAAGGTTGGTGGCACGTTGGGTGCCACTTTTTTAATTAGGGTTCTTGTTAATGCCTTCGAATGACGGTACCTTTTAATGAACATACAATCGGATAACGTAAAGGCATTTCTCTTTATGCGATCACTTATATTTTCGCGTCTGGATACAGCCGTTATCGAGGTTCTGATTACACACATGTAAGATAATCTCGTTTAAAGTATAAGATATTTAACTTTTTTTTTAAATAGGTAAGGCCACTGGGCAAACCCTTAACCCGATCGTTTAGTTTTTAACCTCAAATTGTAGCTGACTAAACCATCCGGAGGAGATTTTCTTAAATTATTGATATCATTCTTCGTTTCCAAAATATCGAGCACCAAAATCGAAAATTCGGAAAACATTGATCTTTTTTTTTTTACTATCTCGGCCATAACTTTTTTCGTTTTTTACTTTCTCGAATAATTGGTAAGATGCAAAAGACCTTACAGGTCTCGTAAATACGCGTCTTTTGAGCCTTTTCTGAATATCATAACTTCACAATTCTCTGAGATATAAGGGGATCGCACTTTTTCGTGAAATCGGCCCCTATACTGGAGCGAACGAAAAGACATTTCCAATGTCAAAATTAATCAATTCAACGCATGAATTTTATACGTAGTTTGCTGAATACATGTTCCTAACACTCGTGGTGAAAGACTTATTTATTTCGATAAAAAATATGTTTATTAGTATGATAATTGATAAAATTATATACATATTACAAACACCAAAAATTGCATTTATACATATTATTATTCATTCATTTGTCATTCTAACTACTTCGTCTTCTCCCACACCGAGCCCTTGAAAAGGCTGAAAGGGGAACCATGATCAGGGTTAGGTTAGGGCTAGAGCCCCTCTACATGGAAATTCCTTTTTAGGGGGAGACGCGTCCAGTACGAATACTGAGCGCGTGTCCTGTTTTATGGGAAGATCCCCCGCGACAGAACGCAGGGTAAACCCTAGGCGAGGCGATAAGGGAATGAAGAAACCGCCGTACCGGCGCGACTTCCACCGGCAGCTGACTTCACTCCCGACCCGGGGGCCGGGAAACGTGTATAAGACTCGACCGACCTGGGAAAGGGTGGGAAAAACCCTCCGGACCGTCCGTTAGCCGGGAAAATTGTTTTGTTTATTTATTTGATTACAACTAGTATATTTATTTTCTAATTACAGTTTCTTATTTCTACTAAACGATTTAACATTTTGTAGCTTATCTTAATTTTATTTTACAATTTCAATCTCCCTTACGGAACATTTTCGTCTAATTGTATTTCCACTTTTTGCTTATGCTTGCTCTTTTTACTATATCAATTTTACATTTTGTTTCTTTTACCTTGCTCTTATTTGCTATATCTATTCTAATTCCATATTTTACGTTCTTATTTGCATATTTACTATTTCAGTTTAAGTCTACTATCCTATTTACTATATCGGATTTACACTTTGTTTCTTTACCTTGCTTTTATTTGCTATATCTATTCTAATTCCACATTTTACGTTCTTATTACAGTTTAAGTCTACTATCTTATTTTCATCTACCTATTTTTACTTTAATTTAACATTCTTTACTTTTTACCCTATATTAGTTGAAGTTAATTTTATGCGTATTTGTATTTCTTATTTCGATCCAGGTCAAGGTGTCCGCCCCGACAGCTTGCATGCTCAAAATTTATATCCTTACTATAGTATTATAAATGTGAAAGCGTGGATGTTTGTTACTCTTTCACGCAAAACCTACTGAACGGATTTCGATGAAATTCGGTATAATAGTAGTTTAGACTCTGGATTAAAACATAGGCTACTTTTTATCCCGAAAAAGTAGTGTTCCCGAGGGATACTGTATTTACGCGGGTGGAGCCGTGGGAAACAGCTAGTATCATAGAAATCATTTGCATGCTTTGCGAGACTCCATGGCGCGCGTGCATGCTAATAGTACCAGTTTATGTTTGTTACCATGTTTTCTTACTATAGCTGTATATGCTATCTTATGTTTACCATAATCATATATATGCCAAGGTTTAACAATGTCAGACTGTCTACTTGTTGTATGTCTAATGGTGTTATTAAATGCAATTTTATATACATCCAATTAGATTCGACAGTACTGGTACTATTGCTCTTCGGGACTATACGCAACTGTTGCACATGCCATAGCGTCCCACTATTGCCGGACCGGGCACTCCGCACTGAACGAATTGTGCTCTACTTCTTTATTTACAGCCCTATCACAGTTTATGCAGCGTGGTTTGCTGCCAGACATGCGGTCCTCGCACCGAGACTGGTGGTGCGTCCCGGAGCAATGGCTGCACCTCTCCTCGGCGATACTGCAGAATCGCTTCCCATGTCCGTACCCTAAATAGCTCGAGCACTGTATTAGGGGGGACTGGTCGGCGACCCGAACACGCTGCATGTCTATGTATAGATGACCCGCCTTGGTAAAGCACAGCCACATCTCCGGCGACACAGTCAACACCACGTGCTCGGTGCCATCGTCTTTTCCACGCTTCCTATATTTAACCTTAATCCTATCCTCATCCCCGTCCAGGATATGCTGTATGAGGTGCTTATTTTGTGACCCCTTTTTGCGTCATAGAGGTCTTCGTCTGTGTTGACTTAAGCACCCCTATACAGCACAACCTGCGGATCCTTATTTTCTAAACTCTGTACCTCGAGTTTACCTCTGCTTTTCTCTATTTTATCTTTAACCCTATCTCTATTATTTCTATTACTAATACCTATAATAACTTTTCTTATTCTGTCTATTTTTATTTCTTAATTTTTTGCGTCTATAACTTTTCCTATCTCTTCTACTATTTCTGATCCCGTCATAAAATCTTCTTTATCTGTAACTACCAGTGAGTGGAGGGTCATGCGCCTGGGGTCCAGTGATGTAGTTTGGGTTTCCCCCCGGCCACTCACCATACTCGCGTAAGTCGCGGGTTGTGGGTTCGTGGGGGCATCGGTCCTCCACCGCTCTACTACTCCTACTACCGTATCGATATTTTTTTTATTTCCACCTATCACTTCTTCATAGTTTGATCTTATTACTTTCGTTATTGATTCAAGTGTTTTTAAATTCATTTCCATTATATAATCTTTTATACTTTCTACCTTTTCATTCATCAATTCTTTCATTCTTCTATATACCTCAATAATTACTTCCTTACATTCACATTCTTTCCGATATTCCTGCACCACATTCCTTTCGCACTGTACTTCCGCTTCCCTAGTTTCCGTATTTTCTTTTCCATTTACCATTCCCATCCTCTGTCTACTTAACAAGGCGACTTTCCCTATATAGTTAAAGATTTTTGTAAGGTTATTTGCCAAACCAGCCTTTAACTCGCCCCTGATGTTCCTAGTCTGGTTTAGTAAATATACACTATTTTTCACTATACTTGATATTTCAGCCAGGAGGGCATCAAGAGAGTCGACAGCGCACTGGACACGGTCATCGACTGCTAGACTACCTCGACGGCTACTACCTCCGCTACTGCTACTGTTAGTCATCGGTCCCTCCATGGACAGTCGGTGTGGGTTTTTAGGGTTTTTATTAAGCGGGGTGTGTACCGTAGCCATTTTATTTACTTTTTTAGTATTTTAGTTTTCAACTTTGCGTAGGTGAAAAGTCCGGTGTTAATTGTATTTTTGTATATACTGTAAAATGTAAATATGTAGTTTGTAGATTATTTGGAGGAACGCGTCAATTGTAAATTGTATATGTATTATGTATTTTTAAATTATATTGTCTCCCATCATGGAAAAAATATATGATTGCGGGTTTGCTAAAGGGGAAAATTTTCATTATTTTTTCAGTAGGATGATGCACCGTTTCTGACATAGAAGCGATTAAATAAATAAAGTTGTAAATGCTCTACATTGAGATACGAGCGATGTATAAAGCTATAAAAATGTTGTAAATTTAGGGATTTTCAAATTTGTTTTTCTCATGGTTGCGGGTTTACTAAGGGGGAGGAAATTTTCTTTATTTTTTCAGTGGGACTACACCGTTTCCGACAAAATCAAACAAAAAATGGTATATATTATATCCATTTTAATGGTTATTTTATGTTTTTTTTATCGAGAAAATTTACAGAAAACGTGTTTTGAAAACAAAGGTGAAATTGTTTACAAATATGATCAAGATTAACATATATTTTTTGCTGCCCTAAAATGTATCCGTTCGTCTCAAAAAACTGTTTAAAGAAGCCTATTTTACGATGCACGGCGCCTTAATATTGATAAAGAATTAAATTGAATTTTAACAAAATTTCAATAAGACTCAAAACTAGGCAACAAGAATGCTTAATATTAAAAATTTTCTCACGTAAAATATTTTAAAATTAATTATTAATGTATACTTTTGGCAATTTTTTGCTCTTAAAACTTCTGGTTGATGACGTGATTCAATGTAGAATAATATTAAACTATTAGAAGATAGTTAAAATTTTAGAAAAGCTAGCCCAAGATCCATGCATATGCATTCCGTTTGGGATCCGAAATCCCTAATCACGACGGGTAAATCCCCCATTTAGGTCGGGTCTGAGACTGACAGCTTTTAAATATTAACCACATTCTGTTTAGTTTTATGTTTACGGACCTTACACGGACAAGTGGGTAATAATTTTATACAGAGTTCAAAATTTTACAGAGAAAAAAATTTGTTACAGAGTCTATTATCTAGTATGTAATTATATATTTTACAACACACCAATGACGTGATGCAGGGTCGAAGCACTGACTTCTGTCGGCATTATTAAGTACTGCTTGAATACACATGAGCATCACTTACGCCCTTCTAAAACGGCTTACAACAGTTTGTCCCGTGAGGAAGCAATCAGTATGCCAACGGTCTATAGGTCCGTTACTATTATAATTCCTTTGCGTACAAGAATCTACCCCAGCAATGGTGAAAGCAACTACTATGCAGAGTGGGAATGTTGAAGCGCATACAATGACATTTTTAAATTCGTGACATCTGACAGCAGACAAGGACCGTCGTGCTACCAAGCGCCGCCTGGTGACAAAAAAAGAATCGAAAATACTTATTGACCGTTTTTGATACCACTTACGCCACCACGACGTATTGACCTCTCATTCCTCTGGACTAGGCTGTTAAAAACCAACTGTCCCAGGCACTACAGTATTTCAAGAGTGCTTAAGTCGCTCGGAGAATACTGTATAAATCATCCAATAACGGGTGAAAAAGGCCTAAGTTAAGTACGCCACTAGATGACGCCAATGATGACTAGCCAACTTACACAAAGGTGTAAGTTGGCTCTGCCCCCTAACGGCAGAAAAATATCAAAAACCCTCATTACTACAAAACAATTATCATGAGCTGGGTTACTTAAATGATCACTGTCGGTGCTCCAATAGCGTCTTGCAGGGTCCTTAAACTAAAATTGTTTGGAAACTAAAATTGTTCAATATATTTGACTAGGAGTGTTACACTATGTGTGTGTTTCCTAGATGGTGATTTTTACCTGATTTTATTATCTTGTCAGCTAAGTGAATGCTGTTAATATTTGATTTACAAAAACTAAAAAGTATGTAGGTGACTGTTTTATGGCTTATATTATAATATGTTGTTTTTTAATATTCTTATTAACTTCCATTAATTATTAATTGTTTTGATGATAAATAATAATATATATTTTTTAGGTTTTCTTAAAAGTGCCATCTATCTCATATATAACTATGCCAGATAAGTCGTCGTTCGTCGCTTGGATTGGAAACTAATTAACGTAATATTGAAATAATTATTTCCCGAGTATTCTATAGTATCCGTTGAAATAACGGAGAATTATACATAAAGCTAACATTCAAATTATTAAAGGGACGTTCATACACTCCTATTTAAGATGAAGTACATTAAAATATGTCGATAAAGCTTAAAAATACTTATTGTGTTTTCTGTTGTTAATAAAGGGTAACATGGTTATTTTATTACTTTTTATTGTTATTATTGATACCACGAATCCCTACAACAATTTTCAGACCTCAAGCGTCAAAATTTGCGGAAGTGTCCTAGAAACTTTCATCCCCTAGTTTCAGGGGTTGAAGGATAAAAGTTCCAATTTTGATAATTTTTGTGTTAGTTGTGTATTAAAACAAGCTGACGTACCAAACTTCAGATTTCTAGGGCACCCGGAAGTACAATATAATTTTACTGATCATCAGTGAGTCAGTGACGAAATTAGGGGTTTTTAGATATCAATAAAATCTAAAGTACCTATTAGACCTATGCAATCAAAACTTTACATGTTTAATGAGTCTGCTACTGGTAATGTATCCTGAAAATTTAATTTATCTGGTATAATCCAAACTCAATTTATGAAGGTTCAAAAAATGGATAAAACGCTTCAAGAAAAAGTGGTCTGGTAGTGCTCTTTCGCTTCACTTGGCTCGTCTTGGAGAGGACACTGCCGAACCCCAGATAATTTTTACTGGGTGAATTATGATAATTTTATTTTCGAAAATTAAATCTCCGTATTAATATTTTTCATAGGAGGTCAAGATAATATTTTTTATACGAGGGGACGTTTTTATTTTGGTGTGTTATATAGTAGGTTTGGTTTTATTGGTGTGTTATACTCCCGGAATAAGGGGGTCAGAGGGGAGTAATAAGGCTTATTAGGAACCTCAGTTGTTGTCTGACTCATAATCAGAATAAATACCAGGTTTCATCGTTATCGGACAACTTCCTCAACTATAGTAGATCAAGCAACGTTATTATTGTGATCGGCAATTTTCTATAGAGCAAAAAATCTTAATATTTAGTATATATATACTCTACGGTATAGGTACCTTTTTTAACTCTTAAAAGAAAAAAAACATATTGCCATAGGTGGGAGAGCCATGTTTCAATACGAATTGGCCAGCACGACTGGATAAATACCACGGCCTCACAGAAAACTGGCGCGAAATAACGCCTGCGTTGTGTTTCACAGTGAGGCAACCTGAGGCTCAAGGGGGGTTGGGGATTACAAGGACCAGGAACGCAAGTGTACAACACCAGAGGAGTCACAAGTGTAATTCCTCTGGTGTTGCGAGTGTCCATGGGCGGCGGTAATCGCTTATCATCAGACGATCCGTCTACTGGTATGCTGTATTTTACTAGATTCTGATGTAGAAAAATTAGATTTCCTTCGTCTGAAGAAGTGTACCGTAAATATATTT
The DNA here is from genome assembly GCA_963565745.1 of Phengaris arion. Taxonomy (NCBI): domain Eukaryota; kingdom Metazoa; phylum Arthropoda; class Insecta; order Lepidoptera; family Lycaenidae; genus Phengaris; species Phengaris arion. Next base: position 25,595,945 of record OY751431.1, read on the forward strand.
GCTGTCACGCGCACAACACACAAGATTCGCTTATCTCCCGGACTCCTTACCCTCTTGCAGCGTCACTTTGTGTTTCATTTTTCATGATTTTGACGACCACTGTGGCTCAGTGGTTGAGCGTGGTATTGCTGAAATTTGACAAATCTTCATACAAAAAAAAGTTACGCCATCTTCTTTTTCACCATACCTCAAATGTCAGCCATCTTGATTTCACCATACTTTAAATGTTAAAATGGACCCAAAACTCCAAAATTGGGACATTTATGTGGAGACAGTTTTAGCCTCAACATGCCTCGTCTATTATATATGTCTATGGTATAATATAATTAAAATCTTAAATATGTGTATAATATATAAGTATTAAATATATTTCCCGTTGTCTGGTCCTTACTTTTGGATCCAGGGTATACCTTGGTGTCACCAATATGTGTCCATATTAATTTCGAGGAGCTCCCTCGATTCCTCATATATCCCATCATCAGGTCACCACTTTGATGTCAACAGGACCAATTTGACCAAATTAAACCAAATATACCCTATATATTAAAAAAATGAATTTTGAACATCGCTCCACAGACGGAGGAGTAATCGTTGAACGTTCAATATATTATAATAAGCAATAGAGTACCATAATATATACCCAAAATATCATTAATTGATTTTACCAAACCTTATATATACAGCCGAACGTAAACCGCCTCCTCTTTTTGGAAGTCGGTTAAAAATGTAGCAAACGTTGTCGGCCAGCGGGGTGATAGTAATAATGGTAACTACAGTTATTATAATTATTAATAATATGCTGTTCGTAATACTGAGTATTTAGTTGTTATCGATCCGGGAAATACGATCTTCCTAGACATAAATTAAATATACCCGTTAGTGGTTTAGACAATACCGAACGGCAGTCTCTTATTAAAAAGGCAGGAATGCCATCCGTGCCCGCCGACTGTCTTAGTACCTTGAGGGCTGTGCCCGTGTCATTTAGCGTGAGAGACGGCAAATGTACGCGCGAGCTGCTGTCTCGACGGCCCCGTCGACACTCAGTCTCGCCTTACTATTATTAAAAACCGAATAAAAATAATTTGCAAATTCAAACGCACTTTGCTGACCAGACAACTTAATCCCATTTTTTATAATTTTGCTGTGATTAGCCGAATGTTTTTTACTTTTTATATAATTCCAAAATAATTTTGGGCCATTATTTTTTTTTTTTAATACTAGCTCTGCAAAATGAAAAGAGTAGATAATCAACCTGAGACCCTGACCTTTTATATTGTCTATGTAATTGCGCTTTTAAGTATAAATCCTTGATAATTTCTTTCGTATACCGCATGGGATATTTTCGTTCATATTTTAGATTTTCGCGTTTGTGGGGAACACTAACACTAAACAATCATAAATATTTTTATAAAAATACTCTATGGCAACCTCCGGGTTTGAAATATTACAAAGGTCAAAAGTCCATTTAACGAATACAAACGAATATAATTGAGGAATACAATAAATTAAAATCCGCATTGTAAAACTCAATTGAAGGTTTTTACTCACATTAACTTGCTGATCCTTTTTTGCTTTTTGATTGCTGATACAGCAATGGAATTTAAATTTTATTTGTAGGTGTTACTAAAATAGAATACGTTCCTTTGGCAATAAATAAGTTAGTCATATTAAAAACATTGTTGTGCCTTAACGCGTTGGAATTGCAAAATGTCCTTAGCCTTTAGTTCATAAAGTTTAATTGAAAAGGTTATTTGGAACACAACCGTCAGCAACGCCTAAGTCAAAAAGGTAATAACATTTTCCTTGTTTCATGCTTTCTCAAATTATTGCCAGCTTTATGTACGTTATATGTAAAAAGTTACAATCTGCATTATAAATTTTAAGCACCCAGAAATTGATCAAAATGTTTGAGAAATTTTATTCGACATAATTTAAGTTTCATTTTTTCTTTGTTCCACAAACAAAGCTGCATATAGATACATAGCTTTTTCCCGCAGCTTCGCCCACACTCCGAGTGTTCGTAGCAAAATACTTATTTAGCAAATGTACTTACCTACTACAACATAGTAATAGCACAGAGTAAAAATACATAATACTTTATAATAAATGTATAGTAAAAAACTATTACGTAAGTATTATATATTTTTACTCTGTGCTATTAATAAAATGCAGTAGTTATATTTGCTAAAGAAGTTTTTTGCCACGAACACTCTCCTACGCGGGTGAAGTTGCAGGCAAAAGCGAACAGACAGACAAACACCGCACTTAAATTTATAATAAATTTTAAAGAAAAGTCAAATGTGTGCGTATGAATGTGTCGTTTCGACAATTTTAATTTTCTCAAAGTCCGCTGCATGCCCGGAACCGCCGCGCTTGTTAACACGACCTTAAGCTGTAATATTGTCCGGAATCCGGTAGGCCGGGGAAAATTCAGAGCATTGCAAATACAACAACAGAGCTGAAAACCAAAGTGTCGAGTGTCGAGCTATCATATATCACATTTGACTCGACACTAGACTAGTATTTTAAAAAAATTATTAATGGCCCAAAATTATTCTGGAATTATATAAAAAGTAAAAAACATTCGGCTAACCACAGCAAAATTATAAAAAATGGGATTAAGTTGTCTGGTCAGCAAAGTGCGTTTGAATTTGCAAATTATTTTTATTCGGTTTTTAATAATAGTAAGGCGAGACTGAGTGTCGACGGGGCCGTCGAGACAGCAGCTCGCGCGTACACTTGCCGTCTCTCACGCTAAATGACGCGGGCACAGCCCTCAAGGTACTGAGCCCGAAACAGTCGGCGGGCCCGGATGGCATTCCTGCCTTTTTATATATATTATTTTATACATAAAGAAAATATATGAAACCAAAGTTGAGTTATATAGGCCGGTGGCGATCCTTTCAACGCCAGCTAAATTATTTGAAGCTGCCATTCAAAGAGGGATTCAAGTACAAATAGAATCGTCGTTGACGGATTGCCAATATAGTTTTCGTCCAAGGAGGAGTACTAGCAGTACCTTTCTCGATGCAACGGGGTACATTACACCTCATAGGGATAGAGGATTGTAGCTGGTAGATGCAGTGTATTTTAAGTACCGAAAATCATTTAATGTAGTCGAACATGACATATTACCTGCAAATAGATGGCTAGAATAGGTTTTACACCTAAACTACTTGTATTTTTTATAAGTTATATGAGAGGTAGGAGGCAGTACGTGGAATTTGTGGGGTGTCGATCAGTACCATATGCTACAGAATCTGGTGTAAGTTAGGGTAATAACTTGGGACCATTGAAATTTCTCATCATGATAAATTATTTACCGGATATATTAAGGCATGGAATATGCCTACGCTTTGCGGATGATCTGAAGTTGCTCCTGGCGATTAGAGATGTGAGCGATTGTATGCGCCTCCAGGTGAACTTAGCGAAGGTAGTTCAGTGGAGTCAGCAGTTATTTTATTTACCCGGGTGAGGATTCTACTGAACTACGAATACAAGTTAAATTAACTAGCGTTGATAAGGGAGAAGTTTGTTCGGGATCTTGGCATCCCAAGTGAATGAAAAGCTGTTCTTCCGAGACCATGTCAGAAACGTTTGTAAGAAGGCTTACAGGCGGCTGCGCTTCGTACTATGAAGTGCCGCAAAGTTCTGGAATGTGAAGGCGATTACAGTGTTATAAGATGCGTTTATTCAAGTTCGAAGTTCAACGCCGTAGTGTGGGCCCCGCATGAGAGCAAGTACAAGCTTATGATGGAGAGGATACAAAATAAGTTAAAAAAGTTAAGTAATTTAAGATTTTTATATTTTAAATGTCACCGTCTGCTGTGCAGTATGAGGTCGCGCGTTGTCGTGCAGGAGCAGCGGAGACGAGCGATTGACCAATGCTGGTTGGAGATGTGCCAGCTTCTCCATCATTGTATTCTGTTCTTTCCTGTACACATCTGCAGTAATGCTTTCCCCGTTTGGTAAGGAGCTGTGATGAATCACACCGGTGCTAGACCACCAAACAGTGACCATCACTTTTCTAGGGGTAAGTTTCCGTTTATGGCATTATTTAGGTACTGAACCAGGATCCAACCAACATGCTGAGCGCTTGCGGTTATCAAACAGAATCCATTTTTCATCGCAGGTAACAATACGGTTCAAAATCCCTTCATTTGTGTGTCTCTTGAGCAGTGCAAGGCACGTCGCGACGCGTGTTTCGCGCTGGCGCTCATTGAGTTCGTGGGGCACCCATTTGTCAAGCTTTTTTACCTTACCAATTTGACGCAAATGGACCAATATTGATTTGACGCTAACGTCGAAAGGTGCTGGTAATTCAGCCGTAGATTGTGTATCATCAGCTTCCACAATCGCCTTTAATTCGTCATTGTCGACCAAAGTCTTCGGACGACCGCGAGGTTCATTTTTCAGGTCAAAATTTCCAGAACGGAAGCGAGCAAACCAATAACAGGTAGTGCGTTGGTTTGTAGTGTTAGCTCCGTAAACGTCGTTGATGTTGCATGCCGCTTGTGCCGCGTTGTTGCCACGACGGTACTCATATTCCATAATTACTCGAATTTTTAACGTATCCATGATGACGAAAAAGATTGAAATGCGATGAAAATGTAACACTAATTAATAAACAAATGACTACTTTTACTTTTGGAAAAGAATTCCATATTTTTTTTAAATAAAATTAATTTTAAATAAGAATTCGTAGCCAAACAAAAATTATTTTGATTTGAAATGGCCAGTAATGCAGAACGGCAATTTCATAGTTAAATACCTATTATAACCCGGAGCTACTGCAATGGCTAATGTCAAGTTAAAAAGGCGGAAAATAGAACTTTCGTTTCAATTTTCAACACCGTATTTGTAAATCGTCAAGTCTAGTGTAGTCAAAGTCCAAATAAAAAGTCAGTGCAGTCAATGAGTGAAGTCAGTCAATTCAGTAAAGTGGTAGAAGCTTTACTGAAAATTTCTAGGGAGTTTTGGAGGGAACACTAAACAGTACGTTTTTTGAAGTTTACCACTTACAGTGTACCGCTTGCCCACACTTGTGCACGTTAAAGAATATTTAATGGTTTACCAGGCCAGCTACGCAGGAGTTATTTTTATAGTGCCCAAGTGTGCGCGCTGTACACAAGAGCACTCTCTCTTCCTTTCCTCTCGAAACCCAGTGGGAGGGACAGACCGACACGACTGCCGACGAATCAGGTGATCAGCCTGCATTATCCTAACCAAACTTGGAAACAACATTTTTTTGTTGTTCCATTGCGGAAATAATGGGAAATATTATGCCAACTTATTGGACCGCTTCAATGAGGATTTGAAAAAAAAACCGACCTCATTTGGCCAAGAAAAAAGTTCTTTTTCACCAAGACAATGCAAGGGTGCACACATGTGCAGTTGCCATGGCAAAAATCCATGAATTGGGCTATGAATTGCTCCCACATCCACCCTATTCTCCAGATTTGGCTCCGAATGACTACTTCTTGTTCCCAAACCTGAAAAAATGGCTCGGTGGAAAAATATTTGACTCCAATGATGAAGTCATCTCGCAAACAAAGGCCTATTTTGAGGACTTCGAAAAATCATATTTTTTGGAAGGGATAAAAAAATTGGAGAAGCGTTGGACAAAGTGTATAGAGCTCAAGAGGGACTACGTTGAAAAATAAATTGATTTATTTATCAAAAAATCTGTGTTTTATTCCAAAAGTCACGGACTTATTGACCCGCCCTCGTATCTTTGGACATTACTTTGATGAATATAAATTAAAGAAATTTGGTTAAGTTAAAGATTGTGTATACATATATCTCGGTTTCGGCATCATAAAATAATAATAATTTTACATTTTAGGGGTGGCTCTCCATACATGTGAAGTGGGGATGAAAAATATTTTTTATACTACCCCATCGTGTGGGGTATAGTTGAATAGGTATTTTAATATAAAGGCAAGGTTTCATAAATGTTTTTTTTTACAAAGTCAACTATTTTCTGTAATCAAAACGTCTAATATAGTAATCGGCCTCCAAAGTGGCTTATAAGTTTGTCCCCCCTGGCATTTCTAAACTATAGGAGATAGAAACTTTTGAGTTTCCATACTGATAGTTCATGCTACAAACTCTTTAGAAAAATAGGAAAATTGTTTTGAGCGAAATCGGACAAAAACTTTTGAAGTAGGTAATTCAAAGAAAACCTATTGCGCGGGTATAGTTACGAGACCCTCCTTAGACATACCCTGAATTGCTCTTGGTTAGGTTATTTCTTTTGTCGTGCAACAATATAATGTATCAATAATTTCTACTCTATTATGTCAGTCCAATTGGCAGTTTGGTATGCGTATGTATAATTTTTGCTTTGTTCGAAAATTCGGATTGTGGTGGGTTCGAATCCCGGTCTGATAAATATTTTTGTGCTTGTTTTTTTTATCAGAACTCCGCGCGAAGATCGGTTACCTACCTTTAATAATAAGCTAGGTGTAGATACAATTCATTGGACTGGAGAACTAGCAAGTGTTGTGGTACAAGTTTTAACGTTACACATTCTACCAGACAATATATCTACCGACATCAAAACCAATTAGTTGTACAATTAGTATTGTTTGTAAGCTACTAGCTACCGGCTTTACCGTAGAAAAATATAACCATTTAGGTTATATTTAGGGCTACTGTTCAGACTAAGCAAAGTTAGTAAATCCTTTAAATGCCAATGTATACGCTTATACAATATAATCCCAGAAAAGGTTCAAAACATTCCCATTATTAAGTTTAAAAAAGTAGTTAAAGAACGTTTGTGTGCCAAAGCGTATTATAAAATTAATGACTTCATTCAAGACTGCCTTGGGAATAAGGTGGCTCCTTATCTTATCTTATTCTTTGTTACATAGACATAAGTAAACATTGTAATAATTTTTATTTTAAAAGAATAATTTTCCATCTTTTTGGTAAAAGATAGCCCCAGACGAGTTTCTTGCCAGCTCTTCTCGCTGGGTTAGTTCCCGAACCGGTGGTAGGCATCACGTAGTATCGACGTTCAAAAAGAGTATTTAAAAATACCAATTTTTAATAAAAAAAAATTGATTTTGATTTGATTTTGATTTTGATACCGATTTTCTGTTATTATAAAAGTTAAAGGATAGCCTCGATTATTGTAACATACTTTTACATGTTTAATTTTACCGAAATCTCATTAATAATACCAATGATTACGTGAATTTGCCGTAAAACAGACATAGTTATGAGGACTAGAAATCGCTCGGTGGTCGAAAATCGCCCACGATAATTCATATTATAATTTGTAAGTTTGAACTATATAATGGGGTTATTTTGCCTCTTAGATAGAAAAAATAAAAAAGTTAAATGTTGTGACAGTGTTGTAACAGATTTATAAACGTCAACGTGTAACAAAATTGTATCTATCAAATGCACGGTAGTGTGTTCATATTTTTTTTTTAATTTGAGGTAGTGTGTGTGGTTATTATTTGATGTATTTCCAAGCATTATTTAGAAAGACTATGCGTCTCTGCACACTTTATTCTACATTAATTGAGTTAAATATCATACTCCTCTGTTCGCACAATTCTCATAAAACTATACTGAAAGTTTTTGCTTCACGTAATAATATATAAATTACATAAAGAATATTCTTTAAGTAACAAAATACCTATTTTATCTAATTTTGGTCTATGGGCATATGAATATTATCACTAGCTTTTCCAACTAACTACAGTTCGTAGGTAACAATTAAATACTCAGTTTTACGAACAGCATATTATTAATAATTATAGCTCCCCACACCGATTTCGGTGACGGTGGCCTGTTTCATTGAAACCAGGCCAGCTACGCAGGAGTTATGCTATAGTGCCCAAGTATGTGCGCAGTACACAAGAGCACTCTCTCCTCCTTTACTCTCGTAACCCAGTGGGACGGATAACCGACACGACTGGCGAGAGATTAGGCGCAGGTTCGACTTTTTACATGCCCATCCGACGCATGGATCATCTTTCTTGTCAGACAATCAGGTGATCAGCCTGAATTGTCCTAACCAAACTTGGAAACAAAATTTTTTTGTTCCAATGCGGGAATCGAACCCACAACCTCCGAGTCGAGAGCCAAGCTCTAACCACTAGACCACGGAGGCTGTTAATAACTGTAGGTACCATTATTACTGCACCCCGCATGCCGACAACGTTTGCTACATTTTTAACCGACTTCCAAAAAGAGGAGGCGGTTTACGTTCGGCTGTATATCTATGGTTTGGTAAAATCTTTTAAATTACGGATATTTTGAGCATATGATCTATTACTTATTATAAAGACGTTCAGGCAAAAAATATTGTCATACTCAATGAAAAAAAATCATCTCATATATCATCATCATCAAAAAAATCATTATCTCCGCTTAACGCAAACTCGCCCATATAAAGGCAGATTATTTTTTTCGAGTAACGAAATTATTTTTCTGCCTAAACGTCTCTAAATTAAGCAGTAGATCATATGATCTACTTTTTTGTTTTTTGTGTGAGTGAGTGTGTTTTGTGTGTGTCTCAATTAATGTGATTGGGCATAATATGCCCAATTATGCGTAATTAATTTTACTAAACCTTATACAGGGTGCCAGAAGACCGCTTCCATTAGCTTTGGGATATGATTGTACTACCTTGTCTCATTACAATAAAGTTATTTTTTATTTTTATTTTCAAAAATTTCATATTTTTTTTAGATTTTATACCTTTTAATCATAAGAACAAGCTGTCTAAAAATAGATTTTTTATTAAAATCTAAAATTTTATTATTTTTTCTTCATTACGCACTTTAATTTACTTCATTACGCTCGACAGCCATTGACCCGTCAATTGACGCACGGGCCAGCCGCCATGCTGCTTTAGTACACGCGTTCAGCGATGTTTAATGTATGCAGATTGCAGTTACTTACAACCGTACGCACACAAAAGTTACGGATATAAGATAAGATAAGCTTGAGTTACCCGAGCGGTATGCGACCGAGCATTATCCTGCATAAAAACAAAAACGTCACCTATATATAGGGCAAACGGTACGACATTTTCTTCAAAAACTTCTCTGATATAGCGGTCTGCAGCCAGACTCCCTCTGTCAATCACTACCAAGTCTGTCCGAGCTCCCAAACAAATGCCCGCCCAAACCATTATTGATCCCCCACCGTATACTGTAGTTTCAAAATTTGTCTGAATGTATCGTTCTCCTTTGCGTCTGAATATTCTTTGCCTGCCGTTCAATTTTATTTAAGAGAATTCTGCGCTCATCACTAAACAATACCTTACTCCATTGGTCCGCATTCCAAAGTCGATGTTCCTGAGCAAAAGTTAACCTGTTTCCACGATGACTTACCTCGAGCTTTGGAGCCTTAGCGAGAACAAATGAACCCAAACCAGCTTCTTCGAACCTTCTTCGTACCGTACGCTCACTTACGGTTACACCCCGCACTGCTTCTAACTCATGTCGGGCTTGGACGGCCGTCAAACGGGGGTTCCTACGTACACGAAGCCGAATGAAACGATCATCCCTACTCGAAGTGCGTCTTTTTCTGCCTTGTCCTGCTCTTCTCACATAAGTACCGGTCTCCCTGAACCGTTGGATACTGCGATGGATCGTCGAAACTGGTCGACGAAGATCTCTAGATATCACTCAGTAGGTTTGACCATTTCTTCGCATTTCGAGTGCCCTGGCAATCTCCGTTGGGGCTAAGTCTGGCATAATTCAGTCCTCAACTCCAAAAAGATACGCGATTAAAAAAAAAGTAACAAAAAACAGTATTTTAATGAAATTTTAAATCAAACTCAGAAGGAAGAAATACTCGAAGTTCGCTCCAGAAATTAAAACAATTGCATATAATGTGATGTTCAGTTGTTTTCTTAATTTGAAAATATTTCTTTTTAAATTAAATGACTTATAAACCAGCCAGCAAAGGTTGCTGGCTGGTTTTTTGGCATGTTCAATGATTACTCCTCCGTCTGTGGACTTTCAAAATTTATTTTTTATGTATAGGGTATAATCTCAAATTGGTCCTTTTGACATCAAAGTGGTGACCTGATGATGGGATCTATGAGGAATCGAGGGAACTCCTCGAAATTTATATGGACACATATCGCTGGTTCAATTCAAAAAGACCCACAAGTAAAAAAAATGTAATAATGTTTTTATTGCAAAAATACAATAATTGTAATAGTTCATATTTTATATTCAAAAAGACACTCGTTGATTTTGCATTTTAACACGCATAACAACACAAAAGTTTTTTTTTTATTATTGTTTTTAACGTGCGAAGTATATTCTAAACCGCCATATTGTGAGTTGCGCCTATATATTATATACTGTATTATCTATGAGTTGCGCGAGCCGACAGCCGAGTTGGAAGCAGGTTTCTTATGTGCAAAAGTACCCTAACTCAAAATTTGATCAGTGTTTCTAAATAATTTTATATAGCAAACAACCACATTTCGTATTACTTCTGTTTTGAAGAAAGGATTCATGTATGTAAGATTTTATTATTAAATCAAAAGAACCATATTACCAAACGGCTTGTATTGCACAGAAAATATACTTAAATGAACTTAAATTTTTAAATCAAATTAAACTTATGAGACAATATGTTAGTTTTGCATTTAAGTGATTAATTATAAGGTACCATAATTAAAAATAGTTTATTTTGAATATAAACAAAATTATTCCATTATTACCACTTCAAATAAAAATTACGTTATTTAGGAATACACTCGTTTTGAATTTTAAAACAGCTTTGTTTTAATTCAAAGCATAATCGAGAAGGTCATGTTTTGAAAATATGACTACATTATATACTTTAATTTTTTTTGTGCATTGTAATCAAAGTAGGTAATTACAAAATTTGTGCTATGTCTTTTTGTCCTTACTAATATTATAAACGCTAAAGTTTGTATGTATGGATGTATGAATATAATAATGGATGTGTGGTTGTACGGATGTATGGATGGATGTATGTATAAAACAATGGACGTATGGATGTGCGGATGTATGGATGTATGAATTTACGGATGTATTAATATAATATTATATTGTTTGTTACTCTTCACACAAAAACTTCTGACTTGACCTTACATTTTTGTGCAGAATATAAGTAGAAGAGAACATAGAATAGTCAACATGGTAGAATAAAACAGTAGTAGGAAAAATGATCATGATCAAGATTTTGAAAAATATTCGCAAACTGACTATCCGTCATGTTAGAAAAATCAGATGTGTCTATGAATGAGTCTTTTGATAGCGATTCTATTCCTGGCAGTCAGCACAGTTTGTCTCTACTTGATGATGTCTCAACATGTTTAAAAAGAAAACCAAATATAGTTATTCCATAAAGCGATTATGATAGCGACAGTTCTGTGTCTACAAGTACCACTAACTCTAGTTCAGATTTCTCATCGGATGATAGTGTAGATAGTGTTCAAGATCCGGATTTTCAAATTAGGCAAGACTTACCTTTTAGTGATTCAGACTCGGATAAAGATAATGTAAATCTCTTGTCAAAAACCGCTTACAACAATTATCTTCTGAACCTGGACCCTCTGATTTAAATAAAGAGATTGCAGAATCTGGCGTTGTAATCCGTTAGCAGACATTTTTGAATTTGAAAATATTGATGTTCAACCAAGTGACTTACAGTTAAACACCGACAAAACGCAGGTTCCCACCGTTGTTTTATCTAGTGTTGAAACGACCTCTCCTTGTGTTGAAAATATTGATGGACCTTGAGAGAACTAGAGAAACTTAGAAGCGTTAAGCATAAGTTTTTAACTAAGGGACACATATGAATTGAAGGAGATACCATTCATTCCACCATCCAAAAAATAAAGCTCGAGCTTAAAAAATCATCGCCCATTTATGTACCTGATCAATATGTCACGCTAATTAAAACTGCAAAAATAAAAGGCCGCCTTATCTATATAGGAATAACTATTTAACGAACATGCTAATGATAGTTTTGTTGATTTAAAACCTTTGGCTTGCGGTAACTATACTACTAATGATGATAGAGAAAAAATTAAATGGTCTGATATGATAATGAAATATGACAAGAATATATAAAGCTTCATATCAAGACAATGAATTTAAATCAGTGTCCACACTAAATAAAGGCAGGCAGCAGAGATCGAACCGATCTGAAAATATAAGTCACCAAAGAAACTTTATACACAAAAACCAAATGTTACGCAAGCAAAGAAGCAGGGTATTCTTAATCTCATTAATAAAAATATTGTTCCAAAATATTATGAATCGTTTTTTGAAAATTTGTGAGGATGTTATTTTAATTATAAAATATATAATTAAGAGAAACGAAGTGAGTACTCAGTTTAAGTTACAAACGTTTTAACAACGTTTATATTTGAAATTGTTGTATGTTGTGATTTCATAAGACGTGTTCCTAATTAGTTATTACATTTTGTATCTTTTATATTTTATGTAATAATAACATATTATTAACTATTGATTATTAAAGTTTTGTTATATTTTGTGATCTCTTAAGTGTTCCTTATTACATTTAATTTTCTATTTGTATAGTAATAATTAAAAGATAACATTATAATAGTTATTTTTTATGTAAAGTTAGAGTATAAGACTATCTGGTGGTTTAAAATTATCTTGTTCAAAATTTTTGAATGTTTAATTCTTTGTTTTGAAAAACTTTAATACTTCTTTAGTAATCAACTTGGTATAATTTTATTACTTTACTTTTACGTTACTTTTTTATTGTTTTAAAAGAACTTAAAACATTATAATGATTATTTTGATACAATTTCGAAGATTTTTATTTGTAAAATTGTAGTAAACTTTAATTTGATTTAAATAAGACAGAATTTCAATTATTTTATTATACTGCATGGCGATTTTTACCGTTTTACTTTAAAAAACATGATTAATACAATTATTTTATTTACGTACGGTAGTTTTATTCCACATTTAGTATAATTCGAGCATATTTTTTATATTCAAAACTAACTTATTTGCTTATACCTCCTCTGGTATTAAGTTTATTATATTACTACCTCCAACATTTAATGGTGCTTAAAAATAGGCTCCCAATGATGTACAATATGTATAAATTAGATATAGAATAAGAAAGTATTAGACAATAAATAGTTTTCTTATTCTTTGATTGGCTCTCGTGTAAAAAAGTGTAATTATTTTGATTTGTGGTAGTTTTGAATTGAAGCAGCGATATGGTGATTTTTACTTTTTCTGAAGTAGTCCAAGCATATGCTACCAAAAAAGATTTTGCACCAAGGTATACCCTGGATCCAAAAGTAAGGACCAGACAACGGGAAGTCGATCAACGTCGTTTACGGAGCTAACACTATAAACCAACGCACCACCTGTAATTGGTTTTCTCGCTTCCGTTCTGGAAATTTCGACCTGAAAAATGAACCTCGTGGTCGTCCGAAGACTTTGGTCAATAATGACGAATTAAAGGCGATTGTGGAAGATGATGATACACAATCTACGGCTGAATTAGCAGTAGCTTTCGACGTTAGCGCCAAAACTATACTGTTCCATTTGCGTTAAATGGGCAAGGTAAAAAAGCTTGACAAATGGGTGTCCCACGAACTCAATTGTTACCTGCGATGAAAAATGGATTCTGTTTGATAACCGCAAGCGCTCAGCAAGTTAGTTGGATCCTGGTTCAGCACCTAAACAATGCCCTAAGCGAAAACTTACTCCTAGAAAAGTGATGGTCACTGTTAAGTGGTCTAGCGCCGGTGTGATTCATCACAGCTCCATACCAAACGCGGTGAGCATTACTGCAGATGTGTACTGTGAAGAACTGAACACAATGATGGAGAAGCTGGCACATCTCCAACCAACATTGGTCAATCGCTCGTTTCCGCTGCTCCTGCACGACAACGCGCGACCTCATACTGCACAGCAGACGGACTCCAAGTTGCAAGAACTGGGGTTGGAAGCTCTCCGTCATCCGCCCTACTCACCAGACCTTACGCCTACAGACTACTACTTTTTCCAGAATTTGGATAACTTCTTGGCGGGAAAAAAATTCAATACCCGAGAGGCAGTACAAAATGCCTTTGAAGAATTTGTTGCCTCCCGTCCAGCTGATTTCTTTAAGAAGGGCATCAATAAACTGCCACTGCGTTGGCAAAGATGCATTGATTGCATGGGTGATTAGTTCGATTAATACAAATAAAAAATAAATGAAAAAAATTCGTTTAAATTTTTTCATACAAAACGGCAATTTCATAGGTAAAGACCTAATATACTAGTCGGGCCATAAATACTGTTACAATTAAAAATAAACAAAATATTACATTTGAATTTGGAATCTGTCATTTTTTTATGATTGTTTATTGCGTTTTCTCATTTTGGCGCCAATACATTGTACAATATTTTGCGATATTAAAATGGAGTGGGGTGATAAAGAGAACCGAATCACTGTGATTGCATTACGCAAAGTTGGTATGGAGCCAAACGCATTGTTTATATTAATTTGTATTTGTAATCGAAGTAATCACCCATACAGGGTGATTACTTCGATTAATACAAATAAAAAAATACATGAAAAAAATTAGTTTAAATTTTTTTATACAAAACGGTAATTTCATAGGTAAATACCTAATATTAGGTCATTACATATGAAATTGTCGTAATGTCGTACTGGCCACTTTGATCTCAAATATATCGTGTTTGGTTAGGAATCCAATTTAAAATTTATACCGCTATTTACTCATGCATTTGTGTTTCGAAAACCGTAATTCATTTGTTTTTTCCTTTATTGATTTTTTCTTTGCGTCACTATGTTTACAAAATTGAAAACTTGAAATATCGTATTATTTTCAAGTACGAGTTCAACCGTGGCTGTGCTGCAGAAACGGCTCGAAGGATTAATGATGTGTATGGCGGCGGTGTCGCCAAAAAAAACACAGTGTGTTTATGGTTTCAACGTTTTTGTTCTGAAAATTTCGACCTGAAGAACAAGCCCCGTGGACGGCCGGAGACCAAAGTTGAGAATGAGGAATTGAAAGTTATTTCTTGTGAAGATGGTGGTGACGATAATTATCATGAATTTTGGCAATAGCAAAATTTAAATACATTGATATCGGTGTGCAAGACTATGAGGCGTACGACACCATAATAATATGTTTGTGTATCGTAAGAAAATGGTCACCACCATTTTCTTACGATACGATGATGATGATGATTACTGTAAGTGGCATATGCTTGCAGTTCTTTATACAATGCCGAAATTTCTAAACATGTATCTTTAAAGACTGAGGAATTCTGTTCAATGCTTTTGAATCAAGAGTACACCTTGGCACATTTTACTTACTATTAAAGTCGTAATCACTATAAATGTCCTTAAAATTTTGTGGAATTCTTTCATTTCCTAATGGATCCCATTATCAGGTCTCCACCTTGATGACTAAGGAACCAATTTCGAATTATATTCTATACAACAACAAAATAATTTTGAAAATGCTTCGACAAACGGCAGAGTTATGTTCAAAAATATACGTGTCGGTGTAAAAAACGCTGAGAAGTACCTATTATCATCATAATGTGATGGAGTATTATTATGGAGAATATTATGAAGGCGGTGATTGCTGATGATTAGTTTAATTGACATAGTGGCATATGCTTTCATTTCTTTAAACTATGCCGAACTCCCCAAACATGTATCTATAACGACACGGGAGTTCTGTTCAGTACTTTTGGATCCAGGGTATACCTTGGTGCAAGATCATAATTTTTGGTAGTCCATGCCAAGACTACTTCAGAAAAAGTCAAAATCACTATTTGTGTTCATATAAATTTCGTGGAGTTACCTCGATTCCTCATGGATTCCATCATTAGGTCACCACTTTGGTGTCAAAAATACCAATTGGGTATTTATTATACGTTTTACAGCAAAAAGAATAATTTTGAAAATCTGTCCACAGGCGGTGGAGTAATTGTTTAACATACAAAAAATATATATTTCGGAGGGATTTAGGTTTGACTGCGTTTATTTGTAACAGCAGACTTGCCTTTTGACATTTAATTCGTTTATTATGATTAAAACTCCAGTTATTTTAAGAGGCATATTACATCTCGACTGTGATTTTTGCTTAAAATGGCCAATTATGGCGTTCTTGATCTCAGAAACAAAGATACATTAACAACTTTGACATTCTGAATAGTGCAGAATGAAAAAATTGTGGAACAAATCTGGGAATTTGTAAAAAAATAGTTTAAGAACTGCAGCCCTCGGAGTGTAGTCCCTCAGTCCACACACCGCTATTTTCCAGATCTCGAAAAGTATGTGGTAAAATTATGTTTTTTTCACTACAGAATTTGAGTAGAACTTTTGTAAAAGTTCTTACAAATTTATCAAATACTTAGTTAGCATCAGAAATAAAAAATCTATAACCACCGAAGTCCCTCAGTTCACACAAAAGTGACATACATTTCGCGTTATATTACTGACTTTTTTAATTATTTTTCTACGTAGAATTTTTGTACAAAATTTGTAGAATTTGTAGACAACATTTCAGAAACATCTACCGGTGCATTTTGAAGATATCAACCATTGTTGGGTCCCTCAGTTCACACACTATAAAGAAACTCAATAATCTATTGAACGAGAAAAATATCAGATAGTCAACTGTACTTAAATTTTAGTAGAATGTTATTTCTCTTGGATTAGCACATAAAATATTTTATTTCTTGCTTCTTAGCTGAGATAATGTTAATTTTTTTATTGTATGAAAATACAGAGTAGAATACCACACAAGAAGCAAAATGAGGATAGTACCTAATATATTGTGTATATTATACCTTATTAAATTTACATTTTTTCACAGCTTTTCACTATTTTACGGTTCATAGTACTACAAGCAACCAATTATTAACTATTTGTGGTTTCGCTCTGCCCGCCCTTTTGTCTGTTCATTTTTGCTATATGTAATTATGTGTATAAATAGATGAAAATTGATATTTATATTTATTATTTTCGGATTTGTTACGATAGCTGGGCCTCTGATTAAGTACACTATACAACTATCTCCCTGTCCTCCTTGTCAGCAAAAGTAACCAAAATTTGTACCACCTCCGTGCTTACGTAAACATTGATAATGTGATCTTTTTTCTCTATTTATTTATTTCATTTAAGCCGGTTGGTAGGCGATTTTCCAAGACAAGGCGATTAGTGAAGCGACCAGCCGCACGGTTAAAATCAACCCGTGTAAATCCTCTTTACTTCTAATGACATTATCACCATCTACAAAATATGTTATCAAAAAAGCAGACCCTATGGTGCTTACATAATACTCGCTGAACGGTCCCATATGTATTTACAGAAAAGTTATTAATTTTAAATTACATAAAAGTTATTTATAATATAGTGATAATTAGAACAAAGGTTTTTATTTTGTATTAAAGGTACCAACTGTGGAGAAAACCCCAAAGGGTAATATTAAGATAGCTTTCTTAAAAGTGTAACTGGTATCCTTTGGCATTCAGTCAGTGTCTCAATGGTCGAATCAATTATAAATTAGCTATTTAATTTACAAAATTGTTTCAACAATCAAAGTAGTCTTTAAAATAATAATAATATAATAATATCTATGGACGCTTTCACACCACGTCAATCTGGTTCCGTGGTAAGTTCTCGAAGAACTTGTGTTACGGGTACAAGACTATATACTTTTATACCTACCTACCAGAATATATTTTATATATATAGTTTTATACTATATCCCCTTTACTAATAAAACTATTTACACAACGGATAACTTAAACAACGTTGCTGTCTATGTCTGATACATTGGAAATGTCACATGATAGAAAAAGCGACGTTGTTTAAGTTATCCGTTGTGTAAATATTTTTATTAGTAAGGGGGGCTTATAAATAAGATTCTTATTATGCAATACACATATTTAATACACATCTATGACCCAGGAACAGAGAAATATTTTTCTTGCCTGGCAGGATAACCAATGAGCCATGGAGGTCGTCAAAATCTGTCTAATCGTTTTGAGTTACATACCTACCTTTTTTAGTAACTCAACTTCATGTAAACAATATTAATAATAATTATTTATATAAATGTGTGTAATTTGTAAATATTTACAAATGATCTTCCTCCCGCACGCCGTACCCACCTCTTCATAAGGAGGGGCGAATCCTCACTATCCACCTTGCGAATTCATGGGTTGTCAAGAGTGGGTAAAGAGTAAAGAGTCGATGAGTAACATTGCACGTGGGCATGACAAACAACAGCAAGTGCAATAACACGTGCGCCGACATATATATATATATATATATATATATATATATATATATATATATATATATATATATATATATATATATATATATATATATATATATGTATAGAAAAAATTTGGCAGGGACGTAGTTTGGAAAAAAGTTAGTTAAATGTATAAAATTAAACAAAAACCTCAAAATTAAACCGCATAAAAGTATAGATATAATTATGTAAATATAAATACGGTAAAAAATTAAAAACCTTAAAAATAAAATAATATTATAATTTAACAAGAAAAAATATGGTACATTAAAAATAGAAAAATGCAATTCAAATTTATAATATAATGGTCTAGGTATGTAAATTATTGTATAAATAGACTTAAGTATGGTCCTTATTCTTGGTTATTGAACATGGTGTTGTTACGGGGCTTCACTACCTTCTCAAGAATGGTATCTTGAAACACTTGGGCCGATGTTTTGATACCTTTTTCACAAAAGTATGGCTCAGTCACTCCTTCCCCACCAAACATAGATAGATAGTGCCCACGTTGCACTCTGTCGACTAATTGGGAAGCTTTCTTAGAGCTTTGAGCATAAATACGGTCATTTTGTTTGTTTATTTGTTGCTCATTTGTAAAAAAAATCTCATCTGTAAACAAAATTTTTCTGCGACCTCCCATTGCGTACCGCTTCAGTAGTTGTTTCGATTTTACCACCCTATTCTTTTTTAAATAATCAGTTAAGAAATGACCAGTACGTCTCCTATAGGCTGCTCCTAAGTCATCTTTTAAAATACGCAACATGGTTCTAGGTGCTATCTTCATCTCCCGACATAAAATCTTTTGCTTTCGGACAGGATTTCTTCAAATTCTTTCCCTTACTGCTTTGACTTTGACTTTTTTTCGTACGAACACTACGTGGACGGCCAGATATTTTTCTGTCACAAACAGAGGAGGTCTCATTGTACCTATTAATAGCCCCACAACATTTTCACAATCACAACACAAACACAAACATTTTACTAATAATAATAATAATAATAATAATAATAATAGTTATTTATTTCTCTCACAATCACTTAGAACATACAGAAAAGTACATCACAAGGTACATACCAAGCGTATGGAGTGTTTTAAAAATTGCGTTTGGCTCCATACCAACTTTGTGTAATGCAATCACAGTGATATCGAATCACTGTGATTGCATTGATTGAAATGCGTTGAAAATGTAACACTAATCAATAAACAAATGACTACTTTTGGAAAAAGAATTCCATGTTTTTAAAATAAAATTAATTTGAAATTAGAATTCTTAGCCAAACAAAAATTATTTTGATTTGAAATGGCCAGTACTGCAGAACGGCAATTTCATAGGTAAATAGCTATTACTAAAAATAAAATATTATTACGTTTTCGAAATCAATTACAGTGGGCACCGATTTTGCAAAACGTTATAAATTATTATATTAGGTCATTACATATGAAATTGGCGTTTTGTAAAGGAGGAACATAAAATCGTTTATTTTGTAAACATAATATATTTATTTCATCAAAGCATATACTATTACTATCTATGCACTTTTGCCATCTCATAGGTAGTTCATTGATTCCTTTACTAAAATAACCATTCGGACAGGAATCAATTAAATCTTTAAAGGCGCTTTGGACTGCCCAATCGAAGTTGAATTTTTTCGCTTGCAAGAAGTTATCCAAATTTCGAAAAAAATGGTAATCTGTTGGAGCAAGGTCCGGGGAGTACGGTGGATGTCTCAGACTTACCAATAGCTCCTCTAATTTGGTAGCCGTCTGTTGTGCAGTGTGTGCTCTAGCGTTGTCCTGAAGCAGCAGTGGCCTAGAGCGAATGACCAACCTCGGTTGTATTGCAGCTAGCTTTTCCATCATGATTTGCAGTTGTTGGCAATAGACATCTGCCGTAATCGTCTGGCCAGATGTAAGATAGCTGTAGTGAACGACACCGGTACTTGTCCACCAAACGCTCACAAGTAATTTTTTTGAGTCAATTTTCACTTGGGGCAGGCTTTGGCTGATTCACCAGGGTTCAGCCATTGCGATGAACATTTCCAATTATCGTACAGGATCCAATTTTTATCACAGGAAATGATTTGATTATTGATTATAAGTGCCGGTTGAGTAATGTAACGCAGCAGTCGACGCGCGTTTGTCGGTTTGCTCCACTCAATTCATGACCCACCTTTCAAGCTTTTTCACCTTCCCAATTTGCTTCGAGTGGATTAAAACAGTTGCAGCTAACTCGGACGTGGTTTGTGATGCATTCCCTTTCACAATAGCCTCCAATTCTTCATTATGAACTTTGGTCTCCGGCCGTCTACGGGGCTTGTTCTGCAGGTCGAAATTTCCAGAACGAAAACGTTGGAACCGAAAACGCACTGTATTTTCTTTTGCGACACTGCGGCCATACGCATCATGCCGTTTCTGCAGCACTGGTGCTATGGTGGAACTCATACTCGAAAATAATATGATATTTCAAGTTTTCCATTTTGTAAACAGAGTGACCCAAAGAAAAAACCAAAAGAGGAAAAAACAAATGAATTACGGTTTTCGTAACACAAATGCATGAGTAAATAGCGGTATAAATTTGAAATAGGAATTCCTAACCAAAGAAGATATATTTGAGATCAAAATGGCCAGTACAACAAAACGCCAATTACATAATTATGTAATGACCTTATATAACAGAACAAAATTCTATGAAATATATGAAAATCAAATACATTTTGAGACAACGACAATTTGAGAGTACACATTTAATTTAATAATAGGTACATGTATTTTCTCTGATGTAGGTAATTCAAAAACATAATAAGCAGCAAAACGAGCGCACATTAAAAACGTAAAGGAGCTTACAAAATTCCCATTTTTAATGTTTGTCGGTTTCTGGGCGTGTAGATATTGTGTAGACTCATTTTGAAATTAAAAAATGGTGGATATTTATTTTTCGTAAAATTGATATGGTGTCGTTTACCTGGTTTTTGGGGGTGCTGGATACGAAATTTGCATTCATTTTAAAATTCCTAGATGGCGGATATATTTCATATGTGTATATGTATTCATAATATTATGGAGGACATAATAAAAGAGGTGTCCTTTATATCATAAAGGACACTTCCTTAAGTAGCTTTTTGGGGTGCTGATTAAACAAAGTCATCCATTTAGAATTTCTAAGATGATAGTTGACACAATGGATATAGGTGTCCTTTTCTAGGTTTCTGGAGTCTCTGATTGCAAAAATTAATTCGTTTTAAAATTTCAAAATGGCGAATATTTATTTTTCTGTAAAATTGATATGGGTGTCGTCTTCGAGATTTTTAGGGATGTTGAATACAAAAATGATATCCATTTTTAATTTCAAAGATAGCGGACTTTTTTTTAATTAAATTAATCTACGTCCTTTCCTAGGTTTAAGACGATGTTAATTACATAAAAAATAATTTATTTTTAAATTTCAAAATGGCTGACGTATCTTATTTTCTGTAAAATTTTTCTGTCTCAAAAACGGTGCGTCCTACTGAAAAAATAATGAAAAATTCCTCCCCCTTTGTACCTCGCAACCACATCTTTTCTCCATAGTGGGAGGAAAAGAAACTTGAAAATCCTGAATTTTCCACCATTTCCATAGCTTTATGCATCGCTCGCTTCTCAAAGTAGAGCATTTCCATATTTTTTTCTATAATCTAGCTTCTATCTCGGAAACAGGTAGTCCTACTGAAAAAATTATGAAAATTTCCTTCTCTTTCCAAGTAACCTCGTAATCACGTATTTTCTTTATGATAAGAGATTTTTTTTGAAAATCCTGTATTTCCAAAAATTTGCTTACATAGCAGGTACCTCGAACCACCACCAGTCACCAGTCATACTGTGATAAAAATCATCAATCCTAATCAGCATCCCCAACAACTTTTAAATTAGTACTCATGTAATTTTTACGAATAATGAAAATTCTCAATTTTGGAAATTGAAATTGGAAGCCAATTTTGTAATCAGCACCCCTAGAAACCTAGATAAGGAGACCCATATAATTTTTTTAAAAATTATTTACGCCATTTCAGAATTTCAAAATGGATTTAATTTTGCACCCCCAAAAACCTTGAAAACGACACTCATACCAAAGGAAAACAAACTCCAACAGTATCCAAAAATGCTATTTTCCGTAGCCTGCTGTTGTTCGCAAGATTAATTCAATCCCTTTTGTAATAAGATAGGTTCATCTAAAAATTACAAATAATGTCAAGAAACTTTTTGCTACAGTATTAAAAAACTCATCAGTTTACTTACATCAGAATATTTTAGTAAACTGATCAATAAAATCATTCATTATAGTAGATAAGTATGAACAAACGCACCTGAGGAGACAAAGGTATTAGCAATTATGTTCCAGCGACTCTTAAATTACACTCCGTTTTATATTATGGTAAGTTTAATATAATAAGGAAGGTAGTTTTAATACGAGCTTGATTAAATTAATAAATGAGGGCCTTAACAAATCTAATATATAAATTCTCTTATCATAGTGTTCGGCGACACACTCTTCCGAAACGTCTTGACCGATTCTTTTGTATTTTTTGGCATATTTGGGAGGTCTGAGAATCGGTCGTAATGTAATTTTTCAACTACTGACCTTTAATAAAATATTTGATAAAAATATTTTAAGACAGTTATTAATGCATTTTAATACATATAAACAAATTATTACATAATAATTCATACTCTTTTACTAAGGGTCGATCCACAACGGATGCTGGTATAGGTCTTCTTTGCAGTATCTTTGAAGCTTGGGAGAGGTTACAGGATGCATTAGGTGTATTTTGAGACCTCTCCAAGGCCTTTGATTGTGTTGAGCAGGCTACATTGATCAGAAAATTGCACCACTATGGTATTCGGGACTCTGCACTTAAACTTTTGAGTTCTTACCTTAAAAATAGAACTCAAAGGGTAGAGATAAATAGTAAAAGGTCCACTGGGACCAAAATAGAATTAGGTGTCCCACAGGGATCCATTTTAGGCCCATTTCTTTTTCTCATTTATATAAATGACTTACTTTATCTTGTTAAAGATAATGATAATGAGATTTTGCCGATTTCACAAATTTTTTGGTTTAATGTTAACAAATTACTTTTAAATTTAAAAAAACCAAAATGTTTAAAGCTTACATTGCCCAATATTAGGCAAGTACAAACCAATATACTTACTATTAAATTATGAGAAAATTAATTTAGTGGACATCACTGTGTTTCTAGGTACAACACTAGATAGTCAATTACAGTGGGGTCCTCATATTGCTAACCTTGCAGATAGGTTCAGTTCAGCAGCATATGCAGTCGGTGCGGTGCGACTAGTTTATTTTAGTTACATTCATAGTAGAATGTCTTACGGCATCCTTTTAAATGCCGCTGATATTAATACAATTCCTGCTGATATTAATACAAGTTCCCGAACCGGTAGTAGGCATCATGTAGACCGACTTTCAGAAAGTGTATAAGAATACCAATTTCTAATAATATTTTTTTTATTTTTGGAAAAAGGATTAAACATATTATATACTTACAAATACTTATAAATATAATATCATAATTCCAGAAACAAAAAGATTTAAGAACTAGTTAAAATATCTAATCTATAGATAAATAACTGTATCTATAACTAGGTCAGAGACTGCGAGTAAAGTACCTAAGAGGATGGCAGCATTGCCTAGCTGTATGGCCAAACTGATTCGTTGGCCGAGGTAAGCTCCAGCCTTAGGGTCCATTATATATACAATTATTTAAAGCGAAAGCTTGAAAGTATAAAATAATTTAAAAAATATATTTAAAACATACAACTGGACTGGACTATTTTGTATTTATTTCATTCTGTTAAAATAATATAATGATGTTTGGGCAATGATAAATAATATAAGATAAATCACCTAAAGCAGGACATTCACTTTTAAAAACTTTGAAAGTATGTAATTAATCGCCTCTGTAATTATCTTGCTAGATAAAACAGAAATAAGAATAATAAAAAATTACATAAGAATTAAATGATAGCTCATTATTTAGTCCAGATTTCCCAAACTTGTTTAATAAATTATCTTGCAAATGATTGAAAAATATTTCTATTATAATACTACACGACGATATCATTTCATTTTATTTTAAGGAAATAATGAGTAAGTATTTAAAATGGTATGACTTTCGACTTTATTCATTCTAATCGAATATATTTGTATATTAACTTACCAGAAGACGAACTCGAATTTGAATAGGAATGAACAGTCGAAATTGTTTTGTGGATGAAGGTTTCATTCAATTTACTTTTTTCTGACGAATTTTTTTCTATAACAGTTGTATTTATTTTCATTTCTGATTTCTCCTCTGGTTCTACTCCCTCCTGAGTTCCTTTGAAAGAATTATTTCTTAAAAATGTCGATGAATAGTCGTGATATATTTTTTGCCTCGTGGTGTCATCTATTTTTAACTTTCCCATAGTGTCGTGCTTCAAATCGACGATGATGGGATTGCCCTTATGTAGTCTCTTTGCAAATGGACGTTTTGGGCCATGTTTTTCTATTTTATAATTTAATTCTGATATATGGTTTGGCACGGTTTTTGCTACACTAGATAGAACTTGCACTTCGGAATAACTTGTTAAATTATTAAAACTCTGTGATTTGTGTATAAATTTAGGCAACAGTGACATATAGTTTTCTATATTATTTTCCTTAGTGATATAAATATTTGCTTTTCTTCTTATTCTATTTAAAAGGGTTTGATATTTTGTAAATATTATGTACTTGTTTAGAGTGGTATTAATTAAACTTTCTGGAGTTTCATTTTCAATCTCATTGAATCTTTTTCCATTGTTGATGTCAGACATGTTATCATTGACATGCGAAATGCCGATTGTTTGGAGTATCGGGATGAATAATATTATTAAAGGCAAAAAGAGGGCGGACTTGGAGTTTCTTATAATGGGTCTAAAGAGAAGGGAGTAGAGGGGTCGAGGGGGAGACCACCAGGGGGGCGAGAACCTCATCACAAGTCGTCAGCGCCGCAACACCTAGAACAAAATACAACCAAGTAAATAATATCCACAAAACATACAATGACGCGTAAAAAATAAAACGAAAATAAACACAAATCACAAGTAAAGAATAACCCAACCAAGAGCATGTGAGGACATGACTAAGGAGGATTCTATCAACGCGTTAAATTATGTTTTCTTTAAATTACATCAAAAATTATTGTCCAATTACGCTCAAAATATTTTCAAGTGTATCTATCTCTTATAGTTTCCGTCGCCGCCGCCGGTCGCCGAGGGGCGAGCAACTTATAAACAACTTTGGAATCCGATTACTCGAAAATGATGGACTTTGTAAAAGTAATGCATAAAACTTTGTCATTAATATAAAAGGCCTATTCGTCGGCACACCACACGATGGAGTAGAAAGAAACAATATTTAATCCCCACCGCATGTATATGAAGAGCCACCCCTAAAATATAAAATTATTATTCTCTTATGACAGGGGGGTGTCACTACGCCGTTCCGCCGCCGAGCTACAAGTACATACCGAGACTCCCCAACGTTGGGGCGATTCAATGGTTGCCACTTGCCACGCACTGACTGGCCGTGGCGCACGCGCGCGCCTCTTACGCAGTACGACGCACTTTACGTTGCAAACGCGTGTCATATTTTAATTGGCAAAAATATGTATCCAAAAAAATACTGCATTGCAGCCGATTGTCGGAACAATGAAAAAAATAGCAATTGTCAGTTTTTCTCGGATCCGGCAAGTGAGAAAGATAGCGAATGGTACGATAATCATTACTCATTTATACTAAGGCGGGTCAATAAGTCCGTGACTTTTTGAATTTCTAACCTCCTTACTGAAAAAGCAACACTACTCCTGTCAACAGGCATCTGTCAGTTGACTCCTATCAAAATTTGAACTTGCTGCTTCAGTTAGTTTGTGTTTTACAGCTATCTTTATCAGACTATCCAGTAACTTAAGGAAACAATGGAAAAAAGTGAATTTCGTGTGCTTATTAAGCATTATTTTTTGCGAAAAAAAACCATTACCGAGACCAAGGCTAAGCTTGATAAATACTATGGGGACTCTGCACCATCGATTTCAATGGTAAAAAAGTGGTTTACTGAATTTCGTTGTGGCCTTACAAGCACTGAAGATGCCGAACGTCCTGGACGCCCAGTTGAGGTCTCTACACCCGAAACAATCGAAAAAATTCACGATATGGTGTTGGCCGACCGAAGATTGAAAGTGCAAGAGATTGTGGAAGCCATAGGCATCTCGCATGGCTCAGTGGTTTCAATTTTGAATGATCACTTGGGCATGAGAAAGCTTTCCGCAAGATGGGTGCCGCGTTTGCTCACAGTCGACCACAAACGCAATCGTGTAACAACTTCACAGGAAGGTTTGGCGTTGTTTAATCACAATATGGAGGAGTTTTTTAACCGTGGACGAAACATGGATCCATCACAATACACCAGAGACCAAACAACAGTCAAAACAGTGTGTTTCTAAGGGTGAATCGGCGCCAAAGAAGGCCAAGGTGGGTTTGTCAGCCAATAAAGTTATGGCGATTGTTTTTTGGGATGCACGTGGGATAATCCACATTGACTATCTTCAAAAGGGAAGAACAATTAATGGGAAATATTATGCCAACTTATTGGACCGCTTCAATGAGGATTTGAAAAAAAACCGACCTCATTTGGCCAAGAAAAAAGTTCGTTTTCACTAAGACAATGCAAGGGTGCACACATGTGCAGTTGCCATGGCAAAAATCCATGAATTGGGCTATGAATTGCTCCCACATCCACCCTATTCTCAAGATTTGGCTCCGAGTGACTACTTCTTGTTCCCAAACCTGAAAAAATGGCTCGGTGGAAAAAGATTTGACTCCAATGATGAAGTCATCTCGCAAACAAAGGCCTATTTTGAGGACCTCGACAAATCATATTTTTTGGAAGGGTTAAACAAATTGGAGAAGCGTTGGACAAAGTGTATAGAGCTCAAGGGGGACTACGTTGAAAAATAAAATGATTTATTTATCAAAAAATCTGTGTTTTATTCCAAAAGTCACGGACTTATTGACCCGCCCTCGTATCTACTGTCATGGTACCTAAATCTATAACAATAGTTATTAAATATACACACAAAAGTTTTATATTATATGCTTATTTATAGGTGGTAGGTAGCTGCATATACATACATATAATCCATACCTACATCTCTGTGTCTGTGTAAACTGATTTATATGTTCGGTATTCATTTACCTAATAGGTACATAGGTATAACAGTTTCCGCTTGTATACCTTGCGTGGTATTTATGTTCGGTCGGTATGTTGTAGGTATGGTATCTATATAATATGTATTATATCATTATTATTATTATTATCATTATATCGTCGTCTAGTATAAATCTGATAGGATAATCTAAGATATTTAATTAAAGTATTGACAAGTGACAACCCTATTTTCGGAATATCTGACAAGGTGTGGAATAATGTCGACCTTCGCGCGGCGCCAGAGAGCTCAATTTCGGCTGCTCGCGTGCGGTCCGTTTGTTAATAATAATTATATAGGCACATAAAAAGGCGGCATTTGTGAAGATCAAAACAGAGAGACTTCTGTACTTTGTACTATTATCTATTCTGTGCTTATGATGCAAAAACCGAGATCTGTACACAATTTATAACTATACCCAATTTCATCCATTTAGACTCATAACAGTACTTAGTTGTCCCGAAACACGTTGTTTTGTCTTCACTATAAGCCTCCAATATTCTTCACCGTTTAAACCTTCCCTGAACTTCCCACAATTAATTCAAGATTAAAATTAGCTAAATCAGTCCAGCCGTTCTCGAGTTTTAGCGAGACATTCGAATTGCAATTCATTTTTATTGATAAGATTACAGAAGTTAGAAGGGCAGACAGACGGACGGATAGATGGATAGATGGACAGATGGGCAGGCGAACAGATGGACGGTAGGAGTTCTACGGAACCTGTAGGCTGTGACACCGTTTAGTTTATCTAAAGAGCTGAAGCGAGTTAGCAGATCACTATCTACACCGGGTATCGAGACATTACATGGCACATATTTTGGTTTGAGCCCTGACAAATCTTGTCGAGTATGAACTGAAGGCATCTTGGGCCAGGTGTCATCTGGCACCTAAAAATTCAGTTAGGGTTCAAGGGTAAACTAAATAAGGTATTTGACATTTTTACTTCGCAGAACTTTCAGAATATATTTGCATGAAAGACGTGATGAACTGGGATCCCAGACCCGCCAGACTATCCTTTAATTCTTAATGATAAAATGTATATCATATTGTAATATAAGTGTGAACAATAAGTGAGTACAAACCCGCTATTTTGTGCCATGGACCAATCTCTCATGTACAAGACGCCAAAGGTACAAAAAAATTGTATTGACTTTTCTAACAGCCTTTGAAATGATTCCAGCATAAGTTATATTAGAATAATGACAACTTAACATTATAAATAACACCGATTACTTATTATTATATTACAGTTTTCAAAAAAATTAATATGGAAACGTAAAAATAAAAATCATTAAACTTCTAACCTTTATATCTCTGTCCATACATAATTAGAGAAAATTTACTTTATTTAGTGTTGTTCCTTACGTTATTCTAAAACCAAAAAATAATTTTGATACTTTTTCAGAATGTCAGTAACGTCAGTACAATTTTCCGCAACTTTAGCGCCTTGTACCTAACAATTGGCCGACGCACGGCACAAAGTAGCGGGTATGCATACGTGCATTGTAGACACTAATATTACAATATGATATATATTTTATCACTAAGAATATTAGGGTAGTCAGGCGAGTCTGGGATTCCAGTGCATGAGAGAAATGTTTTAATTCGTCTTTCATTTGTTAGCTGAAACGTGCCCTTTAAACTTTAATACTTTTGACAATTTTTATCATTTTTCCGACTTTTTATTAGGAAGCTCAAGATTCGCAAATATAGTTTTTACTACCTTAGACCTATATAGTTTAACCTAGATCTATGGACCATTTGGATATAATAATATAGACTTTCATAATTAACGATTAACGAATAACCTACTGTTAGTAGAGGATCCGAAGTAAGATCGTCCTTCATTATTATGTCAACCAGACGGAAGTGATATTTTATCTAATGAAATAATTTTTTTAACTTAATAAAATCAGGAAACCCCTTAAAAAATGTTCATGATGATAATTAATTAATATTATAAAAAAATATTATTTTTTATTACTTCGCCTGCGGCTACCAAACAAAACAAACTCCAGTGAAAAGTTTATAATATACACAACATGTGACACCTCAGTAGATTAACTTCTGGTCCCTATTACCATGGCAGCCGAGTTCAAACAGGTAAGCTGATATTAGTAAAAAAAACTCTTTTGTCAATCAATCGATACCAGTTTTAAAATGTTAACAATTTAATTACAAATAACGTAGTATAAGGTTCTTGGAGAAAATTTGTTCCTAGATAGTAGTTGTTAGGGCTATACTACACGGGCTATTATTATTTTATTTCTTATTTTAATGTATCATCCTGTTTTGGCAAGGAACCGCTCCAGGGCCATTGAAATATTGAACAAACGAATCTCTTACTGAAATGCCACTAGATCGGCCTCCAACTGCCTGGACTTCGTCGAATTCCATTCCATATCACGTCGAATCGTATCTTCAAATTGATAACCATCTCTGCGTCTTAGGAAATTGTGTAATACACAAGCAGCTTTTATAATGAGTTTTGCACTCTGTGGATTGATTATGATGCTTGAATGAAAAATTCCTCTATTCCCACCTGTTCTGTTGAGTAGTTCTGTCAGCAGAACTAATGGGATTTTTTTTACCATTAGTTCTGTTCACAGAACAAATGGGAATTGAATTCCCAGTAGTTCTGTTCACGTCTCCATGCACACTGTAAATGCAGTAGAAATACCTATGCCGTTTTCTAAATTTTTGTTGGCAGATCACAACGACAAGCGGCGAAGTTCGTATTATAATTTTTGGCACTAAGGAAGCAAGGACTCCCTTACGCGAAAAAAAAAATTTCTTAGCAGATGGCACTTTCAAAATTTGCCCGGTACCTTTCAAAGAGGTTTATACTATTCATGCAGATCTCAAAAGCTCTGAAGATACTATCAATGTGATACCTCTAATATATGCACTTCTTAGTCACAAAACCAAAAAAGCCTATAACACTTTTCAGTCTAATAAAAACACAGATTCCAGATTGGAAACCTTCCACTTTCATTACTGATTTCGAGGAAGCCGCCATTCAAGCCATTGTTGATGTTTTCCCAAATGCCGATCATCAGGGATGTTACTATTATTTCTCAAATAAACTGTGGAGAAAATCAAAGCAATTGGGCATTAAAGACAAACGCAAGAGAAGAATCGTAAGTTTGTGCAGCGTTCTTCCACTATTGCCCGAAGAACGTGTTATGGAAGGATGGGAATATGTAAAATCCCAAGTTCTGGATTTTAGTGACAGGTGCGTCTTGGATAAGTTTATGAAATATATGAGTTTCTGAATGAAACCTAGGCGCATCAAGTCATGGACTGCCTTTAGTCGGCGCCATCGCACAACTAATGTTATTGAGGGCTGGCATCGTGCCATTAACGGCACGTTAAAAACCAGGCCAGAGACTGTTTATCAGTTCCTGAAAAACATAGAAGAAGATGCATTGTTTTTTTCTGTTAAAGGCATCCAAATGGCAAATTTCAAGAAAAAAGCCAAACGAAGGACAAATCTGCGGTCGAAAACGACGCGATGATCAGAGTGTACCAAATGCAATTACTTAACGGTGACATTGGGATACCTTTGTTTTTAGAGAAACTACGTTAATATTTTTTTAATCCTTTATGATATGTTTGTTATAAGAGAAACTGGATTAATACATTTTTGTGAAAGTAAATTGTTTACGTTCACTGGTCTTATCTATCGACCGAACTACGTAACAGAACATTTGGGAATATTTGAGATTGAAGCAGGGTGTAATGCATAGTCTTATAAATCACAGTACTAATGGTAAAAAAAATCCCATTAGTTCTGCCGGCAGAACTACTCAACAGAACAGGTGGGAATAGAGGGAAAAATTCGCCACTTGTTACTGAGGATACCAAATGCACATTCCACAAAGCGGCGAGGTCTGGACAGTCGATAGTTAAAAATTTTCTTAGGCGTGTCTATGTGTCGTAAAGAAAATGGTCTCCGAATGCAGCATCACCTACAAATACAAAAGGCACACGAGGATTTCCTATATTGTTAAGAAGATGAATTGGCTCCGGTAAATCCAATTGAGAACGAGTTATTTTGCCCGAAATTTGAACTTTTAAAAATTGAAGAGTTACTTTCTCGACCTGGAGCACCAATGTCAATGAATGTAAAACAGTAGTCTGCGTCAACCACTGCCAATAAAATAATCGAATGATATTTTTTATAATTATAATATTTACATCCAGCATTCGGAGGGCAAACAATTCTAATATGTTTGCCGTCAATGGCGCCAACGCAATTAGGAAAGTTCGCTTCTTTGTAAAATTTCTCAGCAATGTTTATCCATTTTTCCTTATTTGGTTTTGGCATCTCTAAAGGTGCTAATTCTTGACAAATAGCTTGACAGGTTTCTTTTACAATAAATGGTATAGTTTTTCGAGAAATTTGAAAATCGTACTCCAAATCAGTGAAAGTTGCTCCCGAAGCCAAATATCTGAAAAATAAATAAATGCCACTTTAATAATACATTACTTTTTTGCAGTAGAGGACCTAATGAAGAAGTGGAAGAATATAAGAGATAGTTATAAAAAAGAAGTAAATTTAGAAACTACCACATTGTCGGGACAATCAGCTCCAAAAAAAAACCGATATATTTATTATGAGTTGTTGTCCTTTTTACGCCCTAGCGTCAGTACTGCAGAAGAACGTGAGTCCAACGTATCTCCAATACCTTCGAATTCATCATAAAATCAGGATTTTGAAGAAGATACTTTGATGAGACCACCGCGACAAAACCGAGTTCCTACCAAAAGAAAGAAACAAATGGAAATTATCCAAATTCCTCAAATAACAAAAATTTTGAACGAAAGTTTACAATTACAAAAGTTAAATAACGATAGTGACGCAAAAGGAAATCGAGCATTTCTTATGTCTTTTGTACCCATTATGGATTCCATGACTCCTGATTTGGCTATGGAACAAGACACAGCGGTAAGACCGCGTCCCGTGTAGTTTGCTGGTTTACGGGAGCTTTGTCGAGCGGATTCCCGTAGCGGGAGAACCGCCCGTATAGTAAAGCCCTAAGGACTTTTAAATTGAATAGTCATGTATGTCAGTTTGCACGGAAAAAAGAAGATGTAGTGTACATATCAATGTCTCCACTTTATTTAATTTTTATTTTTGCATATAATTTTCATCCTTCAATTATTTATTCGACGGCGCCTACGGACATTATTGTAACTGCAAAATGGCAATTGTTTTTCATTACTGTTTAGCACAAGAGGTTTTCACAGTTTTAAAATTTCATCAGCAAGTTTTAAAGTTTCAGGCAGCAAGCTTGATCATATGTTAAATAAAGGCCGATCCCATAAAATTTTTAAATATTTAAACGACGAATTAGTAAATCAATCTTTTTCAGATAATTTTAAAACATCACTTAATAGACAATGACTAGGTCAGCTGACAGTTATAGTACTTTATGAATGAGAAAGTTGGAAGCTTATGACAGTCATGATACAAGTAATTTTAAAAGTAGTCATTTCGAAGATTACAGCAGAATAGTATCATTAATATTCTTACAGTCCCCTAGTATACACCATACTACCCATTATACGATCGACTTAATGCTATCGATTGGATCAGTTCCATATTGAAATAAAACAGTGTAAACGGTCATGGCAATCTACACCTACACCTGGTCAGTTCTTACTGATCCAATCGGTAGCGCTGATTGGACTATACACGATAGGTTCCAAGTTTTATGTTGTTAATGAAAGCCCACTAGTCAGATACGCTCTTTTAGCTCAGTTCCAATGTAGTAAAAAAATTCAAAAGTTATTTCTTGAAGACTTAACAAAATAATACAATAATACTAATAATTATCATAGCTGTTTGAGATGACTCCTACGCAAGGCTTTCCTCATTTAAAAACCATTTTATAATAATTTATATTTTTCACCTATTCAAATAGATTTGTATCATAATTTTGCCCTTTTCGAGGATATTTCAGAATATTAGCTTAGAAATTCTAGCTAAGTTATAACTAAGATATTTCCTTTTATTTTTTCAAGTGTAAGTGATCTTACGTTAAGACGATTAAGGTTTGAATAATGAAATTAAAGAAATAGAAGTAAAACAATCCTGATTTGGTCTCAATTAACGATTTGTTGATTTCCTTTTCCGCAATTTATATAACCGTTATTTATATAAAGAACAACAAATAAGTGCGCCAAGCTAAGTACTGTGAATACCACGATAGTAAAGATATTTTAAGTAAATTTTGTTCTTGTTATTTCATTAAAATTGATCGTAAGTACAAGCAATCTACGAGGTACATAATCGAATGTGATACTTACAATAAAATATTCCTGATAAATACCAACGTAGATTATTGGAATCGGCAAATTCGATACATTTTTACTCAAGCAGTTCCTAGAAAATAATTAGTAGTGCCAGTTACGATTAAGAGAGCAGGCTCATTTACGTGGTATACTATTGTTACTCAATTTTCGCAAAAACTATTCAACATTTTGGATTTTTGTACTATTTTCTTATGCTAACAATACTTTTTATGCTAATTTTCATAAGGATCTAACCATTAAGGACAAAGTTATACGAAAAATAAACTTTATATCGCTCTCCTGATAAGTAGTATCTTTCAGATACAATAATGTACGTGGGCGAAGTCGTGTTGTTTTATTTATTTTATATATTTTATTACATATATTATGTAGGAGATGCCAGCTCTACAGTAAATTCGTTTATCTATGTCTTTACTATAAGTATATTAAACCGACTTCCAAAGTAAAAATGGACAAGAAGTATGAAATAAATCTCATTTTCTAAATAATTTCCCTTTAAAACTCGGCTAAAATTTTAGCTATTTCTGTACACAATTTTCATTATTTTGATGTTGGTACCAGCACCCAAATATCCTGATAAAACAATCTTATAGAACCTACGTTTAAGTTGGCTGGTATCGACTTTAAAGTTATGAAAATTGTTTATAGAAATAGTTATTTGTGATAAGGTGTAAATTTAAGCCGAATCTATAAGGGGAATTATTTAGAAAATGAGATTTATTTCATACATTTTTGTGCATTTTTACTTTGGAAGCTGGTTAATTTTTTGTTTAAAAAATAATATTTTTTCCTTTTTTAGTCATTATAATATTTTTATTTACACATTTTAAGAAAGTTTAAAATAAGCGTTCGAATGTATAATTGAATACGTGCCAAGATTCCATTAGGTATTGTAAATAATGATGATGATTACTGTAAGGTACATATTGGCATATGCTTGCAGTTCTTTAAACAGTGCCGAAATTTTCAAACGTGTATATTTTAAGACTGAGGAGTTATATTCAGTGCTTTTAGATCCAGGGTATATATAACCTTAGCACAAAATTTTACTTTTTGGTAGCATGTGTTTGATTAACTTCACAAAAGTCAAATCCCTATAGATGTCCCTATACATTTTGAGGAGTTCCCTTGATTTCTCATGAATGCCATCATCAGGTCTCCACTTTGGTGACTAAAGGACCAATTTCGAATTATACCCTTATGTACCCTTTACAAAAACCAAAGAATTTTGCAAACGGCAAAGATATCCGTGTCGGTGTAAAATGCTTATATGAGAAGTACCTATTATATCATCATAATATGATGATGTATCGTGTTCTGATGGTGATGATGATGATGATTACCGTAATATGTAGTAGTGGCATATGCTTGCAGTTCTTTAAACACCGCCGAAAACCCCAAACATGTAATTTATAAGGAGTCAGGAGTTCTGTTCAATACTTTTGGATCCAGGGTATACCTTGGTGCGTGCAAACCTTACTTTTTGGTAGCATATGCTTGGGTTACTTCAGAAAAAGTCAAAATTATTATGTGTCCATATAAATTTTGAAGATTTCTCTCGACCCCGTTCTTGTTCGTTCCCTGACCATCATCAAGTCACCACTTTGGTGACAACGGGACCAATTTCGGATTATACCCTTTACATCAAAAAAATAATTTTTAAAAACGGTTCAGAGACGGCGAAATTATCGTTGAACATACATAATAAATGTATATATATACAGCCGCACGTATAACCGCCCCCTTCTTTTGGAAGTCGGTTAAAAAGTGGCGCACTCTCTTGCAGTTTACGGCGCCTGTGCGCACAAAGCTGTACGAGGGCGGCACTGAAAATTTCGGGAATCAAGGAAGTGACAAAACATCACTATTTAAAAATGTATTTATTGCTTTTCGAAGTATTCTCCGCAAAATTTGACACATTTTTCCATACGATGGAACCAATCATTGAAGCAACCAATCCATTCGGAAGTTGGGGTCTCCAAAATGGCCGTTTTGTAGGCGTCCTCAGCTTCTTCAGGTGATGAAAATCTCTGACCACGCATTTTATTCTTTATTTTAGGGAAAGTATAGAAATCATTAGGGCTTAGGTCGGGGCTGTACAGCGGATGGTCTAATAATTCTATGATTTCTTGCTCTAAAAACTCTTTTGTTCTGTGCGCGGTGTGAGAACTCGCATTGTCGTGATGGAGGACGATGCGGCGGTTGCAGTTCTCTTTACGGAGTTCAGAAACGACCTGTGGCATACAAATGTTAGCATACCATTCTGCATTAATCGTTCTTTGTTCCTCAAGAGAAATAGTCGCAACATGGCCGGTTTTGGAGACAAACGTGGCCAACATTTTTTTTGCAACACTCCGTGAACGAACAATTTTTGTTGGCTTTAACTCATTTTCGAACACCCAAACTCGTGACTGGTTTTTTGTTTCGGGTTCGTACGTGTATATCCAGGATTCGTCACCAGATACGATGTTGTATACAGCATTTGAGGATTAGTGTGGAATCTTTCGAGAGTTCTGACGCACCAAGTAACGCGAGCCGTTTTTGCTCTTCACAGAGCAAATGCGGTATCCATCGGAAAAACAACTTTTTTACACCTAATTGTTCATGCAAGATTATTTGTATTTGACTCGTGCCAATGTCTAAAGTTGCCTGAATTTCGCGGTATGTCACATATCGATCTTCTTCAATCAGCCTACGCACAGCATCAACGTTTTCTTGGGTGACTGCAGTTTTTGGACGACCTTGACGGGGATCATCACTGAGCTTGACACGTCTACGTTGAAATTCAGCAAACCAGCGATAAATTGTGGTTTTGGATGGGGCTTCATCACCAAATGCAGAAATCATCCGGTAAACACACTGTTTTTGTGTAAAACCACTTCGAAAGTCATAATAAATCATCGCTCTAGAATTTTCTCGAGTCAATTCCATTTTCTCAACGACTAAACAAGTTTGACAAGACCTTGTGACAAGACCGAGAATCTTTTTTTAAATAAATAAACGGTATTAGATTTTTAAAACCAAGGAGTTTTAAATTATTAAAAAGATTTTAATATGACAGGAACAGTAGAAATATTCCATTCCCGATACTTTTAGTGCAGCCTATGTATTACTCTCTCCTTTTCTACAGTGGGGAATAATAGTACGCGCAATTTTGCTCGCTCCGATTTTTCAATTTAATAGTATTTGGAACTACTATCTAGGAACAAATTTTCTCCAGCAACCTTATACCTACAACGTTATTTGTAATTAAATTGTTAACATTTTAGAACTGGTCTCGATTGGTTGACAGAAGAGTGCAATTACTAATATTAACTAACCTGTTTGAACGCGGCTGCCAGGTAATAGGGACCAGAAAAAGGTAATCTACTGAAGTGTTGCATGTTGTATGTTATGCATATTATTAACTTTTAGCTGGAGTTTGTTTTGTTTGGTAGCCCCGCCGGCGAAATTATAATCTTATACTTTAAACAACGAGACGATATTGTATACTTATATATAATCGGTATCACGACAACGGCTGCAAGTATTATCATGCAATTTAGTATGCAGCGAATTTTAGGGGAGAAAAATCGATCTAGCTAAGACTTATCCCTAGAAACTGCGCATTTTTAAGCAATATATGTTTTTTTATTTCGTCGTGCAACAATATAATATCAATTATTTCAAATCTCTTACGTCAGTCTGATTGGCAGCTTGGGAAGCGTACCTACGTATAATGTTTGCAATGTTTGGAAATTTGCAATGTGGCGGGTTCGAATCCCGGTAAGATAAAATATTCTTGTGATTCTTATTGTTCCTTTTTTATATTTATTTTTAATAAATATATCGTTCTACGAAAACACCGAGCAAAGCTCGGTCAACCAGGTTCTTTTAATTTATTATAATCATGAAAACCTTTTTAACAAATCAACAAATTATGTTGAGAAACTTATTTTAGTATTTATTAAACAACAGCAATAATTAACACATTTAGATTGAGTGAATAGACTTGTTGCCATAATTTTTTTTTTCTACCATAGATATTAGTCAACATATTAAAAACAGTCTAGAACCACAGATTAATAAATAGTTATTACGTAACTATTTATAAATCTGAATCGAAAATCTAGTGAATAGAAAGTGTTTCTCTTATTTACACTGTGATACAAAAGAAACAAAATATTTGCTCGATTTTTCGAGTTTTCATTTTTGCAGTAACATCCTAAACATTTTTTTGATATCCACTAGTAAATTATACAAACGTACGCACAGACAAATGCGAAGCATTTCTCGAAACTCTACAAAATTTGAAACAAAACAGACTTGAAACATTTTTATAAAATAAAATGAAACATTTTTAAAGAAAATAATATACATTTACTGACAAAGGCCCTCCAGTCAAAGCGAAATCTGAAGTATGAAGAAGCTGCAAAATTGGTAACGATAAGCGGACCACACTCTATACAAAGATTTTTCTTCTTGTCGATACTTTGCTACCTCTTGTAGAACAAAAGGCCTCTTACATTCAACCCCGGCCTATTTTGAAAGGGCACACAATAGATTTTCAACTTAAAGCTGAGGACGAAGGGTCTAAATTTACACATTGTGTGGAGAGTGTTAGAATAAAATTGTGTCAGCGACTTAATTCGATGGGCACATAACGCTTCAGGTCATCTTTTGGGGATTGCAATATTATATTGTAAGGGAACGATCCTTTTATTGTTTCTCAATTGCTCTCAACCGAACTCAATTATTATATCTCACATATCTAGGCGGGCGGGGAAAACTTTCTATTTCGTTAGAAAATGCGCGAGGAAATGTTTTTATATAGTAAAGGTGAGAGAGCAAAGTAGGTATGTTGCATTACACAACTAACTTAATTATTTTATAATATTATTATTATTTGACTGTGTGAACACTCGGTTAAACGAGAATCAAATACTCCTCAAAGTACTACAAATAAACAATAAGGGTTTCGTGACATGAAATTTAACAGTCACTAATTAAAATTGCAAACGATGTCTTGGGATATTTATTCAAATAATGAGTGGGGTAATGGGTAGATAAAAAGCGTCCACGGCCTAATGGTAGACGTTAAACCAATCAACAATAGTTAACGGGTATTAATAAACCAGGTTATCCTTTGAGCCTCTCCTTTACGTTGTCTGAAATATTTTTTCCATTGCTACTAATTATATAAACAAGTATTCAGGTGGTAATTAAGTAATCAACCACGACTTACGAGTAATTTAGAATTCAGAATACTTCGGAACTACTGAATTAATATTAATCAACATTAAATTGAGGTAGGGTCCTATTCATTCAAACGACAACCCGTTTAGACCCTTGGCGTTGTTTAAAAACCTGCATGAATAAAATATGCTTGTTGGTATTCCATACAAGTATGATGAATATTGTATACTTAATCTTTTGTTGAAAATGGAAATAATAGGTGTGGTTCAGAGTTTTCTGAAACTAGTAGAAAGATGATGAAATTTGTTGTAAAACGTGTTTTATTTAAAAAAATTAACTTCTATAGTTTTAAAAAAAAACTTACTTTTACAGGCCAATGTATTTAATACATTAAAAATACAGGAGCGGACCCGACAGATGTTGTCCTGCTGGGTTAATTTGTGAATCTAAACCATCCAGGGCGCCACCCAAACGCATACAATAAAATTCATTCAAATCGGTCTAGCCGTTTAGGAGGAGTTCAGTGACAAACACACGTACAGTAGAATTATATATATATATAAAGATTATACGTCATAGTAGATGATAGATTCCTGGAGCTATAAATCTTACGATACTCGTAAGATTTATAGCTCCAGGAATCCAGGGCCAGTCGATGAGTTTTCATATAAACTGTTGGACTGCATTGTTAAAAGCTCAAATAAAAAATATTTTTGTCGTACGTAATGATAAAAATTTTGGTTTTTCGTTGTACCTGGGTAACCGAGATTTGCCCGGAGCTCTAGTAGATTTAAAAAAATTAAAAAGTAACACAAAAATATTTAACCGGAGTTCGAAACCACCACATTCCAACCTTCCGAACAACGCAAAAATTAACCAAACTGCCAACCCGACTGACATTATAGAGTCGAAATTATTTATATATTTTGCACGACGAAAGAAAAAACATTATATTACTTAAAAATGCACAGTGTGCAGGGATAAAACCTAGCTGGACCGATTTTTCTTCCCCAAAACTCCCTGCATACTAAATTTCATGTAAATACTTGCAGCCGTTGCCGAGATTACGATTATGTATGTACAAGATTGTCTCGTTTAAAGTATAAGATAAACTGATGTCTAAAGGTCAGACACACCGTGACGATACGCAACGATAGGTACGCGGTACTGCTTTTATAAAATAGCTATTCAAAATTGAACTTCATTCACTACACAAAAAGATACGCGTTTCATATGACATCAGTCATACACTGCACATGCGCTGTGCAGCGCGATGCAACCCGACATTCGCACTCTGATAATGAAACGTGTATCTTCTTGTGTAATGAATGTGTTGCCAGGTGCGACTTTTATTAAAATCTGGACAGAAGGCAACCGAAATCGGGATTTGAGTCTATAAATAGCCAGTAATAACACACAGGACTTCTTGCACTATTTTCACTTTAATAAGTACTTTACATTAATTTTAATATATTGCACGTCCGGTTTCGACAAAGTCATCATCAGGTGTGTGTGTGACTTTGTTGTTATTACTGTGATACATGAATTTCCATCAAGAACCTACAGTACAATCAATAACATATCTATAAATCGGGACTGCCAAAAAAACTGCACTTATCCTTTTTTAACTCAAAACGGAACGTATGTAAAATATTATTTTTCAGATCGCTAGTATTGTAAAATATAATATATTTTAGTTAAATGCGAGCGAGCAGAGCAAGCGAGCAATTTTTTTTTTCTAATTTTACTGGTTAATTTTTTTAAAGACTGTATTTTGTACTGTACTGTTTTTTGTTTAAAGACTGTATACTTGGAAAAATAAACAATGTCGCTAAATAGAACATGATAGAAAATATACTTTGTATATGAAAAGCAAGCGAGAATTGCTTTTTTTCCCATTTTGCTGGTTTAAATTTGATCAATTCCTATTTAATTACTTTGAATCTTAAAAAACAAAAGAGTGAAATAGAAGGTAGTTATGAAATGTTAAATTATGTTCTGTATATTAAAAATTAAGAGCGAGTGAGCAACATTTTGATCCCATTTTGCAGGTTAAATAAAATATGTTATCATACAGGAAAGAAAAATATATAGAAGACAAATTGAAAGGTTAGGAAGTACCACCGTGCTGTATAACTGTAGATTACTACTACAACTATAACTCTTACAGTCTAAGTAGCCTACTCCTAAATACGCTACTGCTGCACCGCGTCATGCTATAGTTACTTTTTACCCAACTATGGCGAAGCCAAAAGGAAGGATAATTGTAGGGGACTGTATTATTCCACAGGGTTTCAACCGCCGGCTCAGATTAGACTCGAAGATAGCAAGGTTACACTGATTTGGGCAGAGCCGGGGCGATAATAAAAACACTTATTTGAGGAGAACGCTTTTCACTTTTTTCGCTTTGCTTACCTGGCTCATGGCAATGCCATATAGAGAGCCCCGCCCGTACGCCTCTTTCGGGCCGATTTGCTATCTCGCTTTTACCTCTCTATACGGCTATTTTCCATAATTTTCCCTACTTTTCATGAGCCAGGTGAAGCAAAACGCGTTGTGTGAAATTCTTTATTGTCATAACCATATACATAAACCCTTATATACTAGGAAATTTATTATATAAAAAAGATATTTACAACTTAAGGTTCACCATACAAGAAATGTTCTACATTTTTACCATTATTTTCTTAATAATTACTTAACCCTTTATTATATAACCTAAATTGTTATTCTACACATTAGGTATTATGTTTATCCATAAAAATCAAAAGAAGCTACGTTAAAATTCACTTTAGTTAAAAATATATAAGCAAAATAACCTTCACTTGATAAAACACCATTTAACACGATTTTTACACACTGATGCCATATAAATCTATACATATTATAGCCACTGAGTATTCACTATTATAGTTTTATGTACTGTTTTAAATCACTCGTTTATCGTTCACATTTGAATTCACTTATGTATTACGTTACGAGGCCGCTGTCCTTAACAGTAATGATTAGTTTTTATATTCAAAAAAATTTCCTCCTGTTCAAGAAACACACAGTTTCGTCTTCGTCGGACCAAATTAAGATAGATAGCCTCGGAAAATACTCTTTCTGTCATTGCCACATTTGCTATTTAGATTATTGTGATTTATCGGGACATTTAGCGTCCCGATCAGGTGCAAATCGTGACGCGTCCTCAGACCCCTTAAAATCGGGACGTCCCGCGCAAATAAGACACCTGGATCTCCTACTAATGAATAAAGTTCAATTTTGAGTAGCAATCTTAAAAATGCATGTCGCGTATCTTTTCGTTTCGGTATGAATTAAGCCTTATATTTATGAAATTGGAAAAAAAGTACAGACAAACGGTCAGACGGACAGGCTGAAGGTCGAAACTATAAGAATTCCCTGTAGTACTACGGAACCCTAAAAATATAATCTTATACAGAATATTTTGTAGAACGTAGTTAATGCGGAGAGGTAGGTAAGGGGTTGAAGTCTAATCAAAAAGACAGATAAATATAGAGACAGATAAGAAAGGTGGTACGTGTAGGACGTAGGTGGTTAGTGTAGGTGTAGATATATATTCCAGTTCATAGTTAAGACAGAACAACGTCTGTTGGGCCAACTAGTACTATATTATTTATCGATGTATAATCAAAAACGTTCTCTTTGTAAACAAATTGTAACTATATTATTTCTTTGAAACTACCTATGTATTTTTTAAATATAAAACTCTTTTAGTGCTTGTGACTTTGTTCAGATTTCACCAAACTACTTAAAACGCGCTTAAGGCTAATCCAGGATTCTTTCTCCCTCTCTCATTCAATGTTAGAATGGGACAAACAAATTGGACCGTAGGAAACCGTAGCTCAGCCCTAAACGTCGGCTTAACGCGTTGGTGAAATTGGGGCTACTATATCCTTATTAGCTTGGAGATAAAAGCTTGAAACGAAAATGTTATTAAATGAGAGCGATAGGTTAATGAATCATTTTATAATATTCCTTTTTTGTTCACTTGCGACTGACTGAGAGATATTACGACATCAACGGAGGCTTTGAATTCATTATGCTATTAAAAATATTAAAAATGATTCCATAAAGTTGTCTATGTTAGCGATAGAAGAAGAAAAAACTAACTTAGAAAAAGAGAGAAAGGAATCGAGACAAATGTTTTGAAGACCACAAATAGAAATAGTTAGACAAAAATATTACTAACCTAACCTATTCTAGATTTTTTTTTATACCTTAGTACCTACAAAAATCGTTATTCTTTAAAAATAATCAGAAGTTAAAAACTATAACCCGACTACGCAAATTATATAGCCTATGTTACCAACCGAGCTATTATTACGAATCTCGCTTGACACCACATTCCCTAAGATCGGATCAGTAGTTTAGACGCTACGGTGGAACAAATATACATAAATATAATATACAAGCTGCCAAAATAATTATCCTTCCTTTTGGCTTCGCCGTAGTCTGGTAAAAATTGTGTCATTAAAGATTAAACTATTAGGACGCGTTTATATTAATATGATCACAAGGATCACAACGCTTATTCTAAAATCTAAAACCCTATACCCGTGCACGACATTAACGCCATCCCGCAAATGAAACTTTAGGGGC
This sequence comes from Phengaris arion, assembly GCA_963565745.1. NCBI lineage: Eukaryota > Metazoa > Arthropoda > Insecta > Lepidoptera > Lycaenidae > Phengaris > Phengaris arion. Next base: position 25,639,647 of record OY751431.1, read on the forward strand.
TTATATCAAATAGCGAATAAGTCGTGCTTTTTATTTTATTCAAATTATAGTAAATAAAAGGTTTAAAGAAAGACAATAAATGGTACTTTTATAGACATTTGTTAATATCTGTATACTATCTATAATAATCTATACTTTTGTATAATTATATACTAATATTATAAAAATGAAAGATTTTTATACTTGTGTATTTGTGTACGCCTCGGAGGTCGTGGGTTCAATAAACAATAAAAAATGTTGTTTCCAAGTTTGGTTAGGACAATGCAGGCTGATCACCTGATTGTCTGACAAGAAAGATGATCCATGCGTCGGATGGGCATAAAAAGTCGGACCTGCGCCTGATCTCTCGCCAGTCGTGGCGGTTATCCGTCCCACTGGGTTACGAGAGTAAAGGAGGGAAGAGTGCTCTTGTGTACTGCGCACACACTTGGGCACTACAAAATTACTCCTGCGTAGCTGGCCTGGTTTCAATGAAACCGGCCACCGTCACCGAAATCAGTGTAGGGAGCAATTAATATCTACAAAAATAGCATATAGCAACCTATATTAATTGGTAAGGTTAAGGGCGTAAAAGAGCTTTTTTTTGGTCTTCTAAAATTTAATCAAATTACAGGGACAGCAAAACGTTGATTTCTTTAGTGATTCAATATTAATCCTTACCCAAATAAGTAGCTTACTCATAAAGAGTATTGTTTTAAAAATGAAATACTCTTTTTATTATCGAAATCGGACATTTAGTTTGGAAGTTATCACGAGTTCAAAAATAAAATCTGTAGGCAAAAAGTGCCTTATGTTGAATTGGATGATTGTGTCTCGGATTAGTTTGTAGAAAGTGTAGGTGTATGTGTAGGTTATAGAGTTATTCCAAGTGCAGTTTTCCAGGGACAAGACCGAGCTAGATCGATTTTTCTCCTCTAAAACTCCCTGCATTCTAAATTTCATGGTAGTACTTGTAGCCGTTTTCGAAAAAACGATCATAATTATACAAGGTTGTCTCGTATTTAATATAAAATTAAAAAACATTGACAAGTTCGACTTACTTTCTTACTTACTTACTTACTTACTTTCCCCTATTGTTGCACATTTCAGCCGGCATGCGCTGCGGTCGTTTACTATATCCCCGCCATACACTTGCTCGGTCCCTATACTCGTTTTTAACATATACTTTCATTTACTTTAAAAAAATTTATAAAACTAGGGGAAACGAGCAAACCGATCACATGATGAAATGCGATTAGCGTCGCCAATGGACACCCGCAACATCAGAGGAGTTGCAAGTGCGTTGCCGGCCTTTTAGGAGGGAATATGCTTCCTTCTTGAGGGAATTATAAATTAATCGCCTTGATATCATAAACAGATTTTTGGAGTTTGGACTTTGTCATCAAAACGCAAACGTTGGTTTGACGTTTATGAAAACAGCATTTTGCTGTTTTAATTAACATATCGAGACTGCATCGAAATTATTGTGTTATTGTAAGATTATTCAGCGGCATCGACATACAGAAGACCTTACCTTACGTTAAAGTCTTACGAGCAGTGAGTGCACGGCCGCCCGCTATCAACATCGTCTCGTACCTATCAATTATGATTTTTTATTATTAAATTCTGTTCATGAGAAATTGTAGGTGTTCGATCAAGTACTTATCAACAGATTCTATGTTCTCTACGTTGATGTAATTTCCATCATTTTGCACGGAATCAATTTTTTGTGAGACCCTTCGTTAGGTGAGTCTGTTGATTCGCCTGTAGATTTCACAGGTTAGTTTTTTTTCCATCTTTTTAGATATGATTACAATGTAAGTTCATTATAAAACACGGAGAAATCAAAACAGTATCTAGGTAAGATTAAATGAGTAGAGTGGGTAAAATTATTTTGTTATTCTTACGTAACAAAAGAAATACCCTCATTTCTTCAAAAAATATTTCCAAGTTTTGTATTACAAATCCAAGATTTCCATTATTTCTTGGTCCTACGGAATAGAGTTGTGGGGCTCCAAGTAATCCCAACCTTGAAATACTCCAAAGATTTCAATAAATAAAGGCACTTACAACACTCAACTATTCCTAATGCGGTTCACCGGCAATACTGAAACCATGAACATCTTAACATCCTTACTGCCAAGGAAGAAGCTTAATGGCATAGTAAAAAATTGATTGCAAGAGCATGTCCACATGCTAAAAGTCGAATCTATAATGTTACATTACACGTGAATGGTAACACCCGGTAACACCTTAATGGGTCTATATTTATCGATTGCAACGGAGAACCTACGTTAATTTGAGTCTCAACGTTCTCTAGAAAGAATGAAAAAAAAAAGTTTTCTCTCGGTTGTTTTCTAGTAAATTCATATTCCACATTCGTACCTATTAAAGTAAGGTTAGGTTAAACTGTAAAGAAATATGAAATGTAAATATACCATGGTATCTAACGGGTTTTAATATATTTATTTACCTATTATGTTTTTTACTCAATTAAATATTTCTTTTAATTCCAGTTTTAATTTATTCAAAAATATTTATTTTTGTATTTTATTATATTATAGTGGCTTTATAGACTTCAAGGACACTCAAAGAAATTTCCGGTACCGGTATTCATATTTTAATATAATTAGGGTAGAATAAATTAGACCCATGCCAGTCACTGACAAACCTGGAAAAGTTTAACTATGGCAATAAGGATACAATATTCGAACAATTCGTATTACCCGTACGTTAATTTCGAAGGCTGTTGACCGTTTCGAAAACTCTTCATAAGTTTTCTGATATGAAAATCGTTAACACAATCTAGATCACAAATAATATAATGACTACAGGTAATAAGATACCGCACTAGCTTTAAACCATTAGTAACCATGATATTTATATTATATTGATTTATTAAAGTGCTCATTGCCAAGTATAATAAATTACAAACTATACTGTAATAAATTATTAAAATTATAAAATTAAAATTTTCTTGGCTTTTCAATGGACTATCTAGAATTGGACTTGGTATCTACGACAACTCATAACTTTTTGTGAAGGAAATACTTGGTTTTTTTTTTCATTTATAGTTTTTGTGGGATCTCATTTCTTTTTGTAAGTTACCCGAAGACCAAGGAATTTAGGGTTTTAAAGACTGTGAATGCACTTATAATTGCTCCGGTGTTGCGGATGTATAAATGGTAATTGCCTATCATCAGGCCATTCCATAAATAAAATAATTACTGGCAGTGGACACCCGCAACACTAGAGCAGCTACAAGTGCGTTCTGGAATCAATCATTATCCATCCTATTTATCCGGGCGAGTCCGCGCGGCCATTCCTCCCGAAGCATCTACTCGAACCTAAAAGAATCTACCACTTCTCAATTTATGAGGTTAATTATATATAAATATGCATTACAAAGTTATTAGTACATAATATATATATACATATTTCAAAATCGCGTTTATTGCCCCTTAATATCTCCTAAACTATAACACTAAACTATAACCCACTATTTTAATGAAATTTAAAACATTTCATAGCTTGTGCCGCCAACGACTTCTCTGCGACAAAAATTCAGACCGCTAGCTTCATTACAAACGAAAAAATGGGGGCACAAAAAGCCGCAAGTGCTTCGAGACAATATAGTTACGGCCGCTAAATACTTGGCGAAAACCGCTGGCCGTGCTATACGACCTACGTGAGAATTAAGTACAATATTTTTGTCACAGCTAAAGTAAAAAAAATAATTTATTCATAAATTATTCATATCTTCATATTCTTAATAATTAAATATACATATAAAATATCTCTTAAAATAACACAATTGAAATTGACACAGTCAACAATATTATTCAGTATGCACATTGCACGGCGTCCGCGCAGAATGTCGGCTAGCTTAATCGTCATAAAAACATTCATCGCAGACTTTTTATTTTGAACTTAACAAAAGGTGTCAAAACTTGCCTATTATCACGTAATTTACGTTAAATATAGAATTGTGGGTTATCTTCCGAGTGCTTGGTAAGTTTTGAAATCTTAATTCTTCACTTTTCACGGACCTACGACAGTACGCTAAAAATGTACAAAAAAGTAATTTTAAATATGTTTTATTATTTAAATCAAGTCAATAAATGCAAACAAAAAAAAACCGAATGTTCCGGAATTAAAAACTATTTATCATCATTTTTAAACAAAAAATTACTGAAAATCACAAATAATAGACAACATCCTGATAAAACAAAATTTTATAGAACTCACGTTCAAATTGGCTGGTACCTACCGACTTCAAAATTAAGAAGATTGAGTAAAGAAATAGTTAAAATTTTAGCCGAATTGAAAAGGGGAATTATTTAGAAAAAGAGTTTTGTTTCATGCTTTTTTGTGCTTTTTTACTTTGGAAATCGGTTTTCATTTTTTGTTTATAAATAATATTTTTTCTCTTTTTAGTTATATTAATTATATTAATTTTAAGAAGGTTATAAATACAAAAAAGCCTCCGGTATTCTCACTCTTTTGGCAAAATAAACTCAAGCGTTATTTTATGCCAGTTTTCAGAGAGGCCGTGGTATTTCCCCAAATAAGCATTAACGATTTGTGGACCTACAATAATCACCAATGATGATAATGATAAGACACTGTATTATAGTAGTACTGTAGTAGTCGGTTGAAAAAATTTAGCAATAAGCATTAATTATAATACAGTGATGATAATGATCACGTATACAATTTTGCTGCGGTGCATAGAACTCTGATGACTAGTCATCGTAATAATATTATGTTAGTGTTTCGTGTGAAGATGGTGAAGATGATGATGATGATTACTGTAAGTGGTATGATGGTATATGCTTGCAGTTCCTTAAACAATGACAGATTCCCCAAACATTTATCTAAATATAAGGACTCAGGAGTTCTGTTCAGTACTCTTAGATCCAAGATATACCTTGGTACAAAAGCTTACTTTTTGGTAGCATATGCTATATGACTACTTCAGAAATATTCAAAATCACTGTATGTGTCCATATAAATTTCAAAGAGTTCCCTTGATTCATCTTGGATCTCATCATCAGGTCACCAATTTAGTGGTTAAAGGACCAATTTTGAATTATACTCTTTACAGAAACAAAAGAATTTTGCAAATATAATAAAGATATCCGTGGCGTGTGAAATACTATAAGAAGTACCTATTATATCGTATAAATATAAAAGCAAAGAATATAAAGATGTACAAAATATTTTAATTTAATACCATACTGGAAGAATAACAATAAACATAATTGTCGTTTCTCGTATTTACAGGTATGATAATATGTTATTTAATGTAGTTTTTAGTTTGTTTAAAAGTAATGTTTTTGATATCGACTTATAATAAACTCGTATTTACAGAGAAACAAAATAGTTTATTTTTCCTCCAAGATATTATCTTATAAATCGACACTTTTGTGTACTTTATCTTCAGGTTCTGTAAAATATTTAGGACACATAATTCAGAATAACTCCGTACAACAATTAAAGGATAATATAATTCCAGTGCAAAATTTTCCAATTTCTAAAAATCAGAAGAATGTTAGACAATTTTTAGGAAAGATAAATTTTTCGCATGAATACATCCCAAGAAAAGCAATAATTTTAGATCCTTTACATCAGTTACTAAGAAAAAAGCAGATTTTTTTTTGTCTAATGAATGCCAAAAATCTTTTGAGATGATAAAAACTTACTATGCTCAAAACCGATATTGGAGATTTTCGATCAAATTTTACCTATTAATATTTATACAGATGTATCTATAGAAGGAGTTGGCGCTGTCTTAAAACAGGTACAGCCAGATGGTAAAGAAATGTGTGGCTTATTTTTCGAAGAAATTAACCGAAACTCAAAAGAAAAAGAAAGCTATTTATTTAGAACTGTTGGCAAGAAAAGAAGCGGTAACGTTTAAAAACCATTTACAGTTTTTTCAGATCACAAACCTTTGGAAAACATGAATTTAAAATCGAGAACCGACGAAGAACTAGGTGACCTATCTTATTATCTTTCACAATATCAATTCAAAATAATATACTCTCATGGGAAGAATAATTTAGAGGCAGATTGTTTAAGTAGGAACCCAGTACTGTGAGTTCTGATGAAAACACAGATATGTAACTAAGAGTAGTTAATATGATAATGATTTAAGACATTTTAAAAGATCAAGAAAGAAATAAATAAATACAAAAAAAAAGATAAATTTATGAATAAACAAAACGTGTTTATTCATAAATTTATCTTTTTTTTTTTAACTTCTTTAACTTCATAAAAGGTTGGAAAACGAGATAAAATAATTTTATCAGAGGAACTAAGCTTAACATTTTTTTTAAATATCCATTAAAATATGTGTCATATTGGAATCCACCAAATGCAGAAGACTGTTGGTAAAATTTATTCAATTAGAAATTTATCCAATAATATAAAGAAGATTTGCAGAAACTGTAAAATTTGTATAAAAAATAAGTCAAGAACTTATGATACTTTTACTACTTATGATAAATTTGGATACATGTCTCATCAAGGACCAGTCACTGAACCCTTTGATATAATATCCTTTGATATAATGTCTATTGACACAATAGGAGGATTTGGAGGTTCGAGATCATCAAAGAAATATCTACATTTATTAGTGGACCATTTTACTAGATTTGCATTCATTCTTACATCAAAAACTCAAACCGCTGATTTCATTAAACTATTATCGAATATAACGGAAACGGATGAAATTGGTATGATTTTGACTGATCAATATCCGGGAATTAATTCAAGTACTTTCAAAACATTTTTAAATGACAAAAATATACCCGTGGTATTTACAGCAGTTAACTGTCCGTTCTCTAATGGCTTAAATGAACGTCTTAATCAAACATTGGTTAATAAAATCAGGTGTCAAATTAATGAAAAAGGCAAGAAAAAAGCATGGACAAACGTAGCTAAAGAGTGTGTTAGTAAATATAATGAGACCATTCACACAGTTATAGGATTTTCACCAAAATATCTTTTATATGGAACAAATGACGAAACAATTTTACCAAAGGAATTGAGGAGCAGCACATCAAAGGATGATTTAATAAAAAATAAGAAAATTGCTTTTGATAATACAATAAAATCTCATAATTATAACAAACACCTATTTGATAGAAATCGGAAACAATGGAATTTTTAATGAAGGAGATTTAGTTTACGTTGAAAATGGGAATAGATTAAATAGATCAAAATTAGATGAATTAAATATTGGACCATATCGACTAATCGAAAAAGTGTCTAATTCTATATATAGGATAGATACAGGTCATAGAAAAACTGAATCAAATCTCTTTCATGTTACTAAACTGATTCCTGTACCTGTATTCGATTTAGAGGAATATTAAAAAAAAAGAGGATTTTACTTTAGGTAGAAGTGAGATTTAAAAAAAAATGGATTTTTTTCCCTTGAAGGGGGGAGATGTAAATAATAAACTAAGTTTTTATTTGAAGTAGTGTTATGTGCATTAATATTTAAATATCTAATTGAAATATTTTTAGAAGAAATTATTTTGAAGTCTTATTGAGATTGTCAAATTTTAATAAAATGGAAAAATGTTAAAAGCAAAGAATATAAAGATGTACAAAAGATTTTAATTTAATACCATACTGAAGGAATAACAATAAACATAATTATTGTCGTTTCTCGTATTTACAGGTATTTCCTCTAAGATATTATCTTATAAAGTATTATCTTACGTATAACCGCCTCTTTTTTTTTGGAATTTGCGTCATTTCTTCAAAATTGCAATCTGCTCCCAATAAAAAGAATCTCGTGAAGAAGTTCTGACGAACAACATACTGACGCAGAGGTCTGCTGGGTGTGTGAAATATTTTTTTTTTTATGACAAAACCCATAAATGACTTACTCTTTTCGAAAATATACTGAATTATCTAGAAAACATAGAAATGTGTTTACAATATGTTAATTTGTTTCCAAAAAAAGCAAATAGAAAATAGAGGAAACGATATTCAACTAAGTAACACACTCACTCAACACAAGTTGAATTTTTAACCGACTTCCAAAAAGGTGGTGGGTTATACATAATATATTCGGCTGTATATATCTTATATATAAAGAAATAGATTTCCAATGTATCGCTAAAACTCAAGAACGTCAGGACCGATTTAGCTTATTTTGGTCCTGAAATAATTTCAGAGGAGGTTTAAACGATATTCTTTGGGCTGGTACTGACTTCAAAATTATGAAGATTGTGTAGAGAAATAGTTAAAATTTTAGCCGAATTTAAAAGGGGAATTATTTAGAAAATAAGATTTATTTCATACGTTTTTTGTTCATTTTTGCTTCGGAAGTCGGTTTTCATTTTATGTTTAAAAATAATAATTTAATATGATACTAATCTTATATGCTTCTAATAATATTTGCATATTCTTCTCCAGTGTTCGTAATATTATAGTAGAATACATAAAGTAACGGACATAACCTACGAATACGTTAGTTAATTCAATAAAAGGCACTTCGGGACAAAACCTAATGGCTCTCTGGATGTTCATTACAGGACTAATAAGCACTTTAGGTGTAACGATTAGTTCCGATCGAGTTTTGCGAGCAACTATTCTTAATGACTTTAGTTAGGCTTGAATAATGGTCATTTCACACCGCAACGACACGCGGCGCTGCATTTTTAACCGACTTAAAAAAAGGAGGCGGTTATACGTTCAGATATATATATATATATATAGCTGAACGTATAATATATAAAATAAAAGGTATAGTCCGAAGTTGGGCCGGTTTTCACAAAAGTGGTGATTTGATGATGGAATCTATGAGGATTTTTCTGAAGTAACCCATTTTCCATGCTGATAGATCATGCTAAATACTCTTTAGGAAAATAATTTTGAACAAAATCGGGCAGTCACTTTTGAAACAATTTGAAAAAAACCTATTACGGGTTGATATCAGGCCATGACATGATAGCACTCTATGGAGTTTTCCTCCTTAGACATATCCTGACATGCTCTTGGTTAGGTTATTTTTTCTTTCGTCGTGCAACAAAATATCTCAATAATTTCGACTCCATAATGTCAGTCCGATTGGCAGTAAGGATAGTTTTTGCGTTGTTTGGAAATTCGGAATGTGGTGGGTTCGAACCCCGGTAAAATATTATTGTGATTCTTTTTTTATTTTATCTACTAGAGTTCCGAGCAAAACTCGGTTACCCAGGTACTTTATTTTAACTTCGTATTTAAAAGACAAAAGAACACTAATTAGGTTCAAACTTAAAAAAAAATCCTAAATTATGGCCGAGTTTCGACGACTAGGCGATCACTAGTAAAGAGCTCATAATTTTCTGCATAGCACGTATCTAGTATCTACCTGTAACATAATCGTATTATAAGAGTATTCAAGTATGCAACTGTCCACAACTATGCTAATTTAAGTTTAAACTTATACGAGCATCAAACAATGAAAAGATGTACTTAAACAAAGTTTAAACTTTGATTACATTAGGGTTCGTACATCAAAGACTTGTAAGTCTTATACGCTCTATCTTTTGACCGCGGCTACGCCCTCAAAAAATACAGTATCCCTCGCGAAGATTGTACTTTTTCTGGATAATAACAATATACTTAATATCTATTGACGCTTCACACCACGTCAATCTAGTTCCGTGGCAAGTTCTCGAAGAACTTGTGTTGCGGGTACCAGACAACGGAAATATATTTAATTCTTTTATATTATACACTTAATTATGATATTTAATAAACACATCCATGACCCACGAACACGGAAAAACTTTTTCTTCCTTCGGCGGGATATCTATAGTTTAATTTTTCAGTAAAAACTTTCGTAACCTTTTTTAATTAGCTTGTATTTAATTTGAGATAAAAAGGTTATGTATATAGGAAACGATTTATATATATAGCTGAACGTATAATATATAAAATAAAAGGTATAGTCCGAAGTTGGGCCGGTTTTCACAAAAGTGGTGATTTGATGATGGAATCTATGAGGATTTTTCTGAAGTAACCCAAGCATGTGCTACCAAAAAGTGATATTTTTTACCAACGTATACCATGGATCCAAACTGTAAATGGGTACTGACCAGAATTCCTGACCCCTTATGTTTGGGGATTTCGGCGTTGTGTAAAGAATTGCAAGCATAAGCCACTATGTCAATTACAGTAATCATCATCATCACCACCATCATTCTACTATACATCATTACATAATGATGATATAATAGGTACAATTCATAGTATTTTACACCGACATCGACAATGTTTGAAGAACTGCAAGCATATGCCATTATGTAACTTACAGTAATCATCATCATCATCGTATATACAATACCTAATGGAAGCTTGGCGCGTATTCAATTTTACATTCGATCGTTCATTTGAAACGTTCTTAAAATGTATTAATAATAATTTAACAAATATTTATAAAAGGGGAAAAAAATATATTTTTAAACAAAAATTAAACCAACTTTCAAAAGTAAAAATTCACAAAAAGTATGAAATAAACTTATTTTCTAAATAATTCTCCATTTAAATTTGGCCAAAATTTTAACTATTTCTCGACTTCTACTACAATCTTCATCATTTTGAAGTCGGTACCAGCCCGAACAACATCCTGATAAAACAATATTTTACATAGAACTCACGTTCAAGTTGGCTGGTACCGACTTCAAAATAAGTATTGAGTACAGAAATAGTAAAAATTTTTGCCAAATTTAAAAGGGGAATTATTTGGAAAATAAGTTTTATTTCATACTTTTTGTGCATTTTTACTTTGGCAGTCGGTTTAGTTTTTTCTTTAACAATAATAATTAAGATATCTGTTCAAAATTAAACTTATTATACTATAGTATTCACTACATAAAAAGATACACGTGTCATATGACACTGTCATACACCGCACATGCGTTGTGCAGCGGGGTGCAAAATGACATCCGAACTCTTACAATGAAACTTATTTCTTTTTGTGTAATGAAGAAAGATCAATTTTAAATAGGTATCTTAAAAATGCAGCGCCATGTTGCGTATCATTTCGTTTCGGTGTAAGGTGAAACAGTTCTCACTCGTGACTCTGTCTAAACTTTACAAGGTATCCAGGTTACAATACTTTTTTTTGAAACAAAATAAAATTTTTGATTAATTAATAATTTTATAAACAAAATAAAGTGGAATCATCTACAACATCTAAATCGTTTCCTTCATACATAACCTTTTTATCTCAAATTAAATACAAGCTAATTAAAAAAGGTTACGAAAGTTTTTACTGAAAAATTAAACTATAGATATCCTACTACCATTATAAATGTGAAAGCTTTTGAAGATCGATAAATGGATAAATGTTTGTGAGTTGTGACTCTTTCACGCAAAAAAAACTACTGAAAGGATTTTGATAAAATTTTGTATTTTACCTTTTGTATTTTGACGACCTCGGGGCTCAGTAGTTGAGCGTGTTGGTGCTCAAGCTGAGGGTCGCGTGTTCGAATCCCGCCGAAGGAAGAAAAAGTTTTTCCGTGTTCGTGGGTCATGGATGTGTTTATTAAATATCATAATTAAGTGTATAATATAAAAGAATTAAATATATTTCCGTTGTCTGGTACCCGCAACACAAGTTCTTCGAGAACTTGCCACGGAACTAGATTGACGTGGTGTGAAGCGTCCATAGATATTAAGTATATTGTTATTATCCAGAAAAAGTACAATCTTCGCGAGGGATACTGTATTTTTTGAGGGCGTAGCCGCGGTCAAAAGATAGAGCGTATAAGACTTACAAGTCTTTGATGTACGAACCCTAATGTAATCAAAGTTTAAACTTTGTTTAAGTACATCTTTTCATTGTTTGATGCTCGTATAAGTTTAAACTTAAATTAGCATAGTTGTGGACAGTTGCATACTTGAATACTCTTATAATACGATTATGTTACAGGTAGATACTAGATACGTGCTATGCAGAAAATTATGAGCTCTTTACTAGTGATCGCCTAGTCGTCGAAACTCGGCAATAATTTAGGATTTTTTTTTAAGTTTGAACCTAATTAGTGTTCTTTTGTCTTTTAAATACGAAGTTAAAAATAAAGTACCTGGGTAACCGAGTTTTGCTCGGAACTCTAGTAGATAAAATAAAAAAAGAATCACAATAATATTTTACCGGGGTTCGAACCCACCACATTCCGAATTTCCAAACAACGCAAAAATTATCCTTACTGCCAATCAGACTGACATTATGGAGTCGAAATTATTGAGATATTTTGTTGCACGACGAAAGAAAAAATAACCTAACCAAGAGCATGTCAGGATATGTCTAAGGAGGAAAACTCCATAGAGTGCTATCATGTCATGGCCTGATATCAACCCGTAATAGGTTTTTTTCAAATTGCTTCAAAAGTGACTGCCCGATTTTGTTCAAAATTATTTTCCTAAAGAGTATTTAGCATGATCTATCAGCATGGAAAATTGCAAGTATCTAAGTCTCATAATTTAGTAAATGCCTGTAAACCACTTGTAAACAAACCACTTTGGAGGCCGATTACGCAAAAATGGTTGACTGTGTAAAAAAGTTTTGTATTAAATATTGCATTTATTTAAAACTAGATGTCGCCCGCGACTTCATGCGCGCAAATGGAAATACTGCGAAAACCGTACATTTTCCTATGGTCTACATAATATGTGCCAAATTTCATCAAAATCGGTCCAGTAGTTGCGGCGCCCATTCAATGCAAACAAACAAATTAATATTTTCTCTTTACTATAAAAGTATAGAAGACCTATTCGTTGCTACCCACCACGATGGGGTGGGTAGCAACGAATAGATGGGGATGAGAATTTTTTTACAATCAATTGTAAAAAAATTCTCATCCGTAAACAAAATTTTTGATGAGATTTTTTTTACAATTGAGCCACATTTTAACAAAGAAACTGACCGCATTTATGCTCAAAGCTCTAAGAAAGCTTCCCAATTAGTCGACAGAGTGCAACGTGGGCACTATCCGACTTCAGTGATGGTTTGGTGGGGTATTAGCTATGAAGGAGTGACTGAGCCATACTTTTGTGAAAAAGGTATCAAAACATCGGCCCAAGTGTTTCAAGATACCATTATTGTGAAGGTAGTGAAGCCCCTTAACAACACCATGTTCAATAACCAAGAATGGTCCTTCCAGCAAGACTCGGCGCCGGGTCATAAAGCTCGGTCTACGCAGTCTTAGATGGAAACGAACGTTTCGGACTTGATCAGAGCTGAAGACTGGCCGTCGTCTAGTCCCGGATCTTAATCCACTGGATTATGATTTATGGTCAGTTTTAGAGAATACGGCTTGTTCTAAACGCCATGATAATTTGGAGTCCCTAAAACAATCCGTACGATTGGCAGTGACGAATTTTCCCATGGAACGAGTGCGTGCTTCTCTTGATAAATGGCCTCAACGTTTAAAGGACTGTATTGCAGCATATAAATTGTTTTATATTTATGTATGTATAAACTAACACACTGTAAAAGTAATAAATGTTATTTGTAATAGATTTTTTTTCTTTGATTTTCACTGGCTGATAGCTGATATTATAAGGAGTAACTTAGGCTACCTTTATCTTAGGGTTCCGTTTGCGTTAATTCCACGCAAACGAAGTTGCGGGCACCAGCTAGTAATATATAAATAGTGGTTTGCCCTGTGGTTAAAATTCGACCATAATTATTGGTTTAATTATTAAACTTTATCAGGTTTCTTTTTTCTATTGAATGGGATAGATATAGATTGAAAAACGTGTGACTTTATATAAAGCGCCTTACTCACCGTCCAGCCAGCAAATCTAGCGCCAATACTAATTGGCAATCGCCCCCGTCTTGAGATTTCTACTATAGTTCCACCACAGGTTCCACGATCGCGGCGGGCGCGACTGAAAATCGCTCCAGGAGTTCTTTGCCTAAGGCGTTTTAAACGCAAGGTAGTATGTGAAATATTATATATATATATATATATATATATATATATATATATATATATATATATACAATATATATATATAAAACTTTTTCCATTTTTTTAGCTTTAGCCATTTTTATGAAAAAAAATGCTTTATTTATTTTAAAGTTTTTGCTTCACGTATTAATATATTGATTATTATTATTCTTAAACTAGTATAATATTATTAATAAGTCAATTAGTCAAATTCATTAAATTATAATGATTGTACAAAAGTTTAAACTAAAAATTTTGTTAAAGCTTCACAATTATTTCTTCGGTGACAATGCTCACACCTTGTTAAACAACAAAAGAAAATAAACATTTCCCCGACAAAAGCCATATAAAGTATTCATACGGCAGGCGCTCTAACGGTTCCCTCTTTCACTGTACCTACCCAATTGGGAAAATTTTTGCGTCAAATACAAAAGGACTGAAAACGGATTTTTTGCCGACACGATTCACATTCGTTAAACGAAAATAAAACTGTTTGAACCGTTACTGTTTTCTAACCGTTTAGTTGGCTACAATAGAGTTTCAATCTCGTGTTCCCATTCGTGTCGGGCTTTTGATTTATCTATCTTTAACTTAATTAGTCTAATTTGCATTTTATTATTCCAGGCATGAAGTGGGGTAATTATTTGTGTTGCGAATAAAGTAAATGCATTATTTTTGACCTTATGGAGACGGATCCAGAATACAGTAGAACATTGCGATTAAAGGATGCCATTAAATTTGAATAAATATTATATTTATTTTATTATCCAAGCTTATAATAATAATAATAATATAATAATAATAATTTATTTATTCACAAGAATGCAGTACAAAGGATAATATTTAAACATTACAAAGGATCTGTACATTCTACCATAACAAAATGGTGTGTGAAATTTTTAAAACATGCAATTGATTAAAACTAATACTTGAAAATAATAATAATAATAATAATAATATGAAGATTAGATTTACAAATTCATAATTATTGTTTCAATGGCGAATTTTCAGTCAAATAATAATCATAACATAATATAATAATCAATAGGTTTAAAATCAATAACACATTACACATTAAACAAATTATTTATCCATCGTCTCTTAATTCTAATGTTATTACCTGCATAATATTATAATTAAATAATTAAATTTTACACCTTAATAACTTTTTTGTGCGTAAAGTTATTATTATATAGTAATTTATATTATAAAAACATTTTTCTGCAAGCCATATTGTCAAATTCCTTTTAAATACGTTATAGGGTAAATCTTTAAACTCGTCCGGTAAAACATTATATATTTTTATAATTTGTACAAATGCATTGTCTTTATAAATATTTAGATTACAAAGCGGGAAATAGATTTTATATTTATGCCTTTCATTTTTCCGTCCTAAATCCGATTTTAGTCGAAAGTATTCGGGGTGTAATTTTACAAAAGTACAGGCTTCTTTTATATACATGCAAGTGAGGGGCAGTATCTAAAATTTTTTAAACAATGGTTTGCAACTGTCTAGGAACCATGCTTCAGCTATAGCTCTAACACACTTTTTTTGCACATGAAACGCCTTATCAATATCTGTAGAATTTCCCCACAGTATCAGCCCATATGATAACACCGATGACACGTATCCGTGGCAAGCACTCAGTGCGGCTTCCGTGCTTACTGTTTGACGTATTCTCTTAATAGCGTAGACGAGTCGATATAATTTTATACATATATATTCTATTTGGTCTTTCCAGTTGCAATGTTTGTCTAAGATAATGCCTAGAAATTTTGTAGAATTAGCTTCTTTGATTTTTATGTCCTTATAATAAATATTTAGGTTAATCTGTTGTCTTTTGTAGTTTTGAAATTGTATTAATTGAGTTTTACTTATATTTATCTTTAAATTATTATTAGTTAGCCAGGTCAATACTTTGTCAAGATTTTCGTTAATACTATTCTCAAAATTTTTTAGATCATCACATTTAATTATAAGTGTCGTGTCGTCTACAAATAGAATCATTTTTTGTGTAGTTACATGTGGTAGATCATTGATGTAAAGCAGAAAAAGATATGGGCCCAAGACACTACCTTGTGGTACACCATATTCGTTAAGCTTGAAGTTTGACCGGTTCGTAATTTTCTTACCATTATAGATTTTACTTATTTCTATACATTGATACCGGTCAGATAAATAGCTATTTATCCAGTCATTAACTACTCCCCTTATCCCATATTTTTGTAGCTTGTAAAGAAGTAGGGCGTGATATACATGATCAAAAGCTTTTGACATATCTAGAAATAAAGCAGTAACTGGAATTCTATTATTGAGGGACTCAGTGATTGATTTGATTAAGTCAAAACAAACTACAGTAGTGTTACATTTTTTTCTAAAGCCAAACTGAGTTTGTGTAAGAATTTTTTGTGTTGATACGTAATTAGTAAGTCTATCTAGCATTGCTCTCTCAAATATTTTTGAAATAACCGGTATTAGTGTTATTGGACGATAATTATTCATGTCCGTCACGTCACCTTTTTTAAATATTGGTTTTACAATAGACTTTTTGAGTTTTTTGGGAAACGTTCCTTCTTGAAAAGATAGGTTTACAATATAGCTCAACGGTTGACATATGTATTGCGCAGAAAGCTTAAGTATTTTCGTATTTATGTCATCTATACCGACAGACTTCGTATTTTTAAGAGTATGTATCAGTTTGTATATTTCTATTGGAGATGTAGGCTTTAGGTACATGGAATTACTAAAATTATTATACTGCATTGTAGTATTAATGTCATTTTTATTAAATTGAAAATTACTTTTATTTGTCTGATTTATGTAAAAGTTATTGAATTATTCACTTAGAGAAGTATCACACACATAAATTAATTATGCGATCATTTGTAAATGCTAGTATAATATTAATATATTATCTGTATAATCTATGGTAAATGCACAGTACTTGTCTATTTTTTATCTATAAAAAACGTTAGATATAATCATAGTCTAACAGATTTTGAATATATATTTTTTTATTACAAAATTAGACCACTAAAGTCATTCACAACAAAGTTCAGTCATAACTGAACGCGTACAGAATAAGCGTTCAAACAACTCGTGCCTTGCAGCTTCGGTACCCCCAAAAAGTAGCCATTTTTTCAGAAATTTTACAGTTTTAAAGGAGCATATATTATATTGTATTGTAATAGAAATAATATTTGTCATTTCTATTATATTACGTAAAAAATTTTGAGCTTTACGCAATTGATAATTTTTTCGTCCAAGTATAACTTTCAATTGACTATAGATTTTTTGCCTTTATAAGAAAAAAATATTTTAAAAAATATAGAAACCGATTTCCAAAGTAAAAGCAATAACATTATCATAATATTTATAATATTTTATTATGTTGCCGTTTTGGCAAAAAATTTAACTATTTCTCTACACAATATTCATATTTTTGACTGACCTGTACCAGTTCGGTACCAGCAAACTTGAATTCGAGTTCTATAAAATATTGTTTTTATCAAGATATTGTTTGGGCTGGTACCGACTCAAAATTATGAAGTATGAGTAGAAAAATAATTAAATATTTATCCGACTTTAAAAGGGGAATTATTAAAAATATAAGTTTTACTACACACTTTTTTACACATTTTGACTTTGGAAGTCGGTTTAATTTTTTGTTTAAAAATATTTTTTTTGTATGTTCAACGATTTCTCCGCCGTCTGTGGAACGATTTTCAAAATTCTTTTTTTGCTGTAAAGGGTATAATCCCAATTTCGTTTTTTTGATGCCAAAGTGGTGACCTGATGATGGGATCCATGAAAAAGCGAAGAAACTCCTCGAAATTTATATGGAGATATATAGTGATTTTGAATTTTTCTAAATATACCTAAGCTTATGCTACCAAAAAGTAAGATTTTGCACCAACCTTACCCTGGATCCAAAAGTAATCAACAGCACCTGACTCTTTATAGATACATGTTTGGGGATTTCGTCGTTGTTTAAAGAACTGCAAGCATATGCCACTATATCAATTACAGTAATCATCATCTTCACCACCTTCATCACATCACATAATGTTCTATCAAATGTTTAATATGTTAAAAAAAATTAAACCTAGTCAAAAAGATAAGTGACAACTACAATATAAATACCCGAAATAAGCATAAGCTTGACCACTACCAGTGACTACACTTAGTAAAGTAAAGAATTCGTTTAAAGGCCAATGTATACATATGCCTATACAATTAGATCCCAGAAAGCGTTAAAATTTTTTCAATCAAAAAATTTAAAAAAGTAGTTAAAGAACGTTTGTGTGCTTAAGCAGCATAAAATTAATGATTTTATGAATGATAGCACACCTTGGGAATGAGGTGGCCCCCTGCAAGGCTACTTCTAAATTACATATATTATTGTACTCTTGTTATGTAGTTTTAGTCATAACATTGTTATATATGCCTTTTTTATATTTTTAAAAGAACAATTTTCCATCTTTTTGATAAAAGTCCTTTAGCCAACAAAGTGGAGATGATGATGATGATGGTATCCATGAGGAATCGAGGAAACTCAAAATTAATTGGGACATCTATAGGGATTTGACTTTTATAAAGTAAATCAAGCATATGCTAACAAAAAGTAAAATTTTGTACCCTGGATCCAAAAGCACTGAACAAAAAAGACTGAGGGTCTTTAAATATACACGTTTGGAATTTTTTACGTTGTTTTAAGGTGCTATACCTACACCGCAAAAATAGGCTTCTTTAAAAACTTTTTTGACACGAATGGATACATTTTATGCAGCAAAAAAATATATGTTAATCTTGAACATATTTGTAATATAACATAATAATAATAATATATAATATTATATATCATATTATGTCACCTTCATTTTCAAAACACGTTTTCTGTAAATTTTCTCGATTAAATAAAATCATAAACTACCCATTAAAATGGATATTCTTCGAGTTGTAACTGTATTATTTGTGAACAAATATGAGAAAATAAACAATAGTTTCGTAATCCTACTAATATTTTAAATGTGAAAGTTTGTATAGATGGATGTTTGTTACTCTTTAACGCAAAAACTACTTAACGGATTTCGATGAAATCTGGTATGGTAGTAGTTTATGTTCTGGGTTAAAACAGGATAGTTTTTATCCCGAAATAGTACAGTGGGATACTGCATTTACGCAGAGCCGCGCGCAACAGCTAGTAATAAAAGGAAGGGAATTGTCGTTTATATTTTTCGATTGGGATAAGATATTTGTTAGGATTAATTTATTGTAATGAAAAATAATTCGGACGAGTCGAATGAAACATCGCGAAATGGCGACCTGTCATTCCTTCTCTGTCACATCTATGGATTCCGACAGTACCGGCTTAGGCCTCTTGTTATGGTGACTATGTCATTTTTTCTGCTTTTTTCTGCTCAAAAACAATTTGAATTTATTGTTAAATGTTCATTCCAAGTTATTTTACCTCGGACTTGACCTTTATGCCGACGTCATAAGGATCTTAGTTTGTCATATTTTTTCTTTCGTCGTGTAATACTAATAAGATATGAGTAATTTTGACATCCTTTGTCAGATAGCCACGTAGCTACATTTGCCATTGGATTTTTGCGTTGTTGACCAATTGATCTCGGGTTCGAATCCTGGTCAGACGAATTTTTTAAATTCTTTTTCTTTCTTTTTCTTTTATAATTTTTATTTTTTTCTCGCACTAACTCCGAGCAATGCTAGTTCTCTTAGGTATAGCATAGTATATTAGGTATTATATGGTATAGTATATAACATTGTTGAAACGGTGTACCCTTGTTATGCTACGGTACCCTAAGGAGATCGCCGATGCAGCACTTCAACCACGTCACGCAGCAGCGGCACGAGGCGCAGCGTCAGCAATTCCTCAGTTTTCATTTATTTTGCATTGTGTTAGAAATGTACTTTATGTTCAATCGTTGAATGTCATAGTCGTCATTAGAATTAGCACTTTTTTATATTGTAATAATTAAATAATAAATTTATAATAAAATTTCGACTTTTTTTTGGAAGTCCAATTGCTGCACAACATTTTTGGCGCAGTCGTACGGATAATTCGGAGTAGCCCTCGTATAGGAAATCGCAATCGTGCGCGTGCGATCGTTACTTGACTTCCAAAAGTCTTCACCGAATTCTGAAGAACCTTCGTGCAGCAGCAGACTGTATCCAGCCATCGATACCCCAGAGAAGAGCCGAAATGCATATGTGAGTACTTTTAGAATCACTCTGAATTTGCTTTTCCAAGATTTTCCATCCGCGACAATCGAGGACTTCTAGAATTAGTAGTAAATTTAAATTGTTCGATACGGTTAGAAATTAGTGACGAAAATTTAGATTTAAATATGGCTACAATGGACGATATTTTTAAAGCATTAAGATTAGTGCCCGATTTTGACGGATATTCTAATGTTCTTACAAGATTTATTAAATTGTGTGATCAGCTCGTTCAACATTTTGTAACGCCGGATAATAATTTAATTAATTTAGCTTTAATAAATGGAATATTAAATAAAGTTACTGGGCCTGCCGCTAGGTTAATAAATTCGAACGGCATACCCGATAGTTGGTTAGGCATTAGGACAGCTTTAGTGAATAATTTTTCAGACCAACGTGATGAAACCTCTTTATATAATGACCTTGCACTTCTGACACAAGGGTCTTCTACCCCTCAAAAATATTACGATAAATGCTAGAAACTTTTAATACATTAATGACGTACATTAGTTTGCATGAGACCATTCCGACTACCATCGAAGCGAAACGTGATTTATATAAGAAATTAACTTTGCAAGCTTTCCTACGTGGTTTAAAAGATCCCCTAGGATCCAGGATACGCTGTATGCCCTGAGACCATCGAAAAAGCCCTTGAATTTGTTTACGAATAAATAAATATAATTTATATGCAGGATAGAAATGACTCACATACTGACAGACGTAATAACCATCCTAAAAGTAATAATAATTTTAATTTACCCGGACCATCGCATTCTTTTCACCCACCCATAACTATGGGCCAAACGCACTTTTGGCAGCAGCGACCACAAAACATGTGGCAACTATAGATATATAGAACTATAGTATAGGTAGAAATAATTTTGCACAGAATAATCATAGTAATAACAATTTTAATAATTATAATAATAATAATTCGAATAAGCCCGTTCCTATGAGTGGAGTTAGTCACTTTACTACTAGGCCAGCACCCCCAAGAGGACATGACTGGACTAAACATGGAAATCCACCCCCATCAAATTATTTTAAATCCCGACAACTTAATTTAAATGAGTGCTATGACCAGACTTACTGTGAACCGTACATGTACTATGACCCTAATGAATATTATACAGAACCCGTTCATTATCCCTATGAATGTTACTATGACCAACCCGCGTTACCAATGACTGATGACAATGCTTATGAAAATTCTGACAATCAAGACACTGAAAGCCATCAAAATTTTCGGAAAATTCCGAAATCAGACAAACCACGATACTGATACGATACGATACGAATACTGACGACTCTACATCTAAGCCGAACCCAAGAAATTCAACTTGAGACACTTGACGACGGACCAGGACCCTTACCTTTCAAACTTGGACAGACCAGGATTATTCACCAGTATCATTCCTTTTTGCAGCATATAAACCTAGAAGACATTGATTGACTAAAATTAATATTGTATATTCCCAGTTGCAAGATTTTCGCCCTCAGCTTAATAATAAAACCCTATCTTTATACGAACCACACTTAGAATATCTCTCAGGCAAATTAAGTAAAATTTCAGAACTATTGCAAATGTTTAAAATTTCGCGTGTTAAAAGAGGTTTTATCAATGGATTAGGATCTATTATAAAAAGTATATCAGGTAATCTTGACTACACTTATGCAATTAAATATGAAAATGCTTTAAAAACTTTAAAAGAAAACGAATTTAAATTAGAATCAGAATATAATAATCACATAAGTTTAACTAGAGAATGGTTACAGCATCATACTAAAATATTAAATACTATTGTTGAAAGTCAAGATAAAATTAATAAAACTATTAGTCTTATTATGCAAAGCGATATTAATAGAGAAACCGAGTTAATAAAATACGCTCGTTTACTCGTATCTCAATATCTCTTAATTTTAGGTGATACTATAGATAGTCTAACAATCGAGTTAGTTAATTTAGGAAATATGTTAAATTTGAGTTATGCATCGAGCACAGCTCATTCAATTATTAATAAAGCTATGATAAGAAGTATGATTTCTAAAATAAGAATTTTATATTTAAATGATTTTACTTTAGATATAGAATTAAGAGAATATTTTAGAGTTATGAAATTTGGTCATTATTATTTAGATAATCAGATAGTTTTAGTGTATAAAGTGCCGATTGCCTTCCTAAGCCTTTTGACCTTTTCAAACTCTCTGCAGTTCCTAACCGAAATCATCAAATCCTTATACCCATTTTATCTTATATACCAATTCAGGAACGAGATTATAGGTACATAGAAACTGAATGCTTAGAAACTAATTCGGAATATTATATCTGCGAAGAAAATCCTGCACATACCTTCAGTAATCACGACGAATGTATCCACACTCTTATAACGAAGCAGCAGCTCTTGCCATCCTGTAAACTTACCTCTATATCCCAAGAAGCTGAAGCATTTGAGCAACTCGATCAAAAGCACTATGTTCTAAGTTTTCCAAGGTCAACTAAAGTTCAAACATCCTGTGGAAAATTGCAGTATAAAACTCTTAATGTAAGTTATCTCGCTATTGTACCTCAAGGCTGTTTTATTAAAACTCCAGAATTCACTATATCAAATACAAATGATATTATAAAAGGACAACCTCTCAGAATCTCAGACATTGTACCTGTAAAAGAAAATCAACCCTCAGAACATATTTTAAATTTGAAATATGTAAATTTAGAAAAACTCCATAAGATCAATTCAGAAATTATGGCGCAACCACAAATTGATTTAAGAAGCCATCAAGACTCATATTATATCTATCATACTACTATTCCCTTCAATTTGATACTAATCATCACTATCACTATCGGCATGACTATGTTCCTGTGCCAGCATTATACGAAGTTGCAGCCATCAATGGAGCAGAGAAACATCCCAACTCCAAGAGAAGTAAGGGTTGATTCATCCAACATCCCAGCAACGATTTTGGGAAAACAGTTGCTGATCTTCGGGGGGAGGTGTTATGCTACGGTACCCTAAGGAGATCGCCGATGCAGCACTTCAACCACGTCACGCGGCAGCGGCACGAGGCGCAGCGTCATCAATTCCTCAGTTTTCATTTATTTTGCATTGTGTTAGAAATGTACTTTATGTTCAATCGTTGACTGTAATAGTCGTCATTAGAATTAGTACTTATTTATATTGTAATAATTAAATAATAAATTTATAATAAAATTTTGACTTTTTTTGTCAGTCCGATTGCAGCACAACATTTTTCCCTGATATACCTTATTATTTATTTTATTATTAGTTTATCTAAGTTGTTGTAAATATTAGTGTACATTATAAAAAAAGGTACAGAAAAAAATATGAATTGTATGTATTCGATGAAAGTACAAAAACCCTCTTTTTAATATAAATAGGTAGGGAGACCGAGCTTTGCTCGGAGTTTTATACAACGATGAAATAATTAAAAATATAAATTAAAAAAAATTACTCTCCTCACACCGATTTCGGTGACGGTGGCCGGTTTCATTGAAACCAGGCCAGTTACACTAGAGTAATTTTATATTGCCCAAGTGTGTCCGCAGTACTCAAGAACACTCTCTCTTCCTTTACTCTCATAACCCAGTGGGAAGGATAACCGACACGACTGGCGAGAGATCAGGCGCAGATCCGACTTTTTAAATGTCCATCCGACGCAAGGATCATCTTTCTTGTCAGACAACAGGTGATCAGCCTGCATTATCCTAACCAAACTTGGAACCAACATTTTTGTTGTTAAAGTGCGGAAATCGAACCCACGACCTCCGAGTCGAAAGCCAAGCTCTAACCACTAGACCACGGAGGCTGTTGAATTAAAAATATATAATAGAAAAAGAAATAATAAGAATCACAAAAATATTTATCTTACCGGGATTGGAACCCATCACGTACGTAAGAAAGTCGAAATTATTGATATCCTTACTAGCTGTTTCCCGCAGCTCCGCACGCGTAAATATAATATCGTTTATCCCGCGGGAATTATGTACTCTTCCGGGATAAAAAGTAGCCTATGTACGAGGGCGGGTCAATAAGTCCGTGACTTTTGGAATAAAACACAGATTTTTTGATAAATAAATCATTTTATTTTTCAACGTTGTCCCCCTTGAGCTCTATACACTTTGTCCAACGCTTCTCCAATTTTTTTATCCCTTCCAAAAAATATGATTTGTCGAGGTCCTCAAAATAGGCCTTTGTTTGCGAGATGACTTCATCATTGGAGTCAAATCTTTTTCCACCGAGCCATTTATTCAGATTTGGGAACAAGAAGTAGTCACTCGGAGCCAAATCTGGAGAATAGGGTGGATGTGGGAGCAATTCATAGCCCAATTCATGGATTTTTGCCATTGCAACTGCACATGTGTGCACCCTTGCATTGTCTTGGTGAAAAAGAACTTTTTTCTTGGCCAAATAAGGTCGGTTTTTTTTCAAATCCTCATTGAAGCAGTCCAATAAGTTGGCATAATATTCCCCATTAATTGTTCTTCCCTTTTGAAGATAGTCAATGTGGATTATCCCACGTGCATCCCAAAAAACAGTCGCCATAACTTTATTGGCTGACAAACCCACCTTGGCCTTCTTTGGCGCCGATTCACCCTTAGAAACCCACTGTTTTGACTGTTGTTTGGTCTCTGGTGTGTTGTGATGGATCCATGTTTTGTCCACGGTTACAAAACGGCGCAAAAACTCCTCCATATTGTGATTAAACAACGCCAAACCTTCCTGTGAAGTTGTTACACGATTGCGTTTGTGGTCGACTGTGAGCAAATGCGGCACCCATCTTGCGGAAAGCTTTCTCATGCCCAAGTGATCATTCAAAATTGAAACCACTGAGCCATGCGAGATGCCTATGGCTTCCACAATCTCTTGCACTTTCAATCTTCGGTCGGCCAACACCATATCGTGAATTTTTTCGATTGTTTCGGGTGTAGAGACCTCAACTGGGCGTCCAGGACGTTCGGCATCTTCAGTGCTTGTACGGCCACAACGAAATTCAGTAAACCACTTTTTTACCATTGAAATCGATGGTCCAGAGTCCCCATAGTATTTATCAAGCTTAGCCTTGGTCTCGGTAATGGTTTTTTTTCGCAAAAAATAATGCTTAATAAGCACACGAAATTCACTTTTTTCCATTGTTTCCTTAAGTTACTGGATAGTCTGATAAAAATAGCTGTAAAACACAAACTAACTGACGCAGCAAGTTCAAATTTTGATAGGAGTCAACTGATGAGGATGCCTGTTGACAGGAGTAGTGTTGCTTTTTCAGTAAGGAGGTTAGAAATTCAAAAAGTCACGGACTTATTGACCCGCCTTAGTATTAATCCAGAGCCTAAACTACTACCATACCAAATATCATCAAAATCCATTCAGTAGTTTTTGCGTGAAAGAGTAACAATCATCCATCCATCAATACAAACTTTCACATTTATAATATTAAGTAGGATTGTTGCACGACGAGAGAAAAAAAACATAAGACTGATATTAGATTGACAACAGAATAATTAATAATAATAATTATAAATATTATTTCGTTTGTATGTAAAGTTTATTTAATTATATCCATTAATATAATAAATTCTGATCCTAATAAATAGTCCTTAACCACGAGTATTTCCTAATACTCGTGGTTAAGGACTAGGACTGGTTAAGGACATGTATTCAACAAATTACGTTTATGATTCACGCGTTGTATTAATTGGTTTATTTTTATTAAATAATACAATATTTACAATAAATATGATGTAGCCGAAGAGACTATTCGGTTTAAACCACTAATGTCAAAAACTAAAACTAGGTATTTAAAATTGTAATTTTTTTGGTGTCAGATAAACGAAGTTTCATGTGGAAGGCTATTTGGAGATCAAATTTTATTGTGTATTTATGTATTTTTTTTTAATCAGGCAACAAAATTTAGTTTTGTGCTACGCGAAATATAAAATATTGAAATGTCGTCTTATGAAACGTCGTCGTCGTCGTCATCAAACGTCGAATTAAACGACAATGTGTGTAATGTGTATGTTCTAGTGCGTATATTCCGCAGTACTTCGACCGCATTTTATAATAAAATTTTTGCATTTTACTATTTAAACCATCCGTGAAAAAGGCACAAGTTGTATGTATGTCGTAAATATTATAAATATTATAAATAAATGGGTAACAATAAATACGGAGAATAAGATACGAGTATTTCATAATTTTTTTGTGCATTATTACTTTGGAAGTCGGTTTAGTTTTTTCTTTAAAAATAAGAATTTTATTAGGATGTTGTTCGGGCTGGTACCGACTTCAAAATTGTGATGATTAAGTAGAGAAATAGTTAAAATTTCAGCCGAATTTAAATGGGTGATTATTTAGAAAATAAATTTTATTTCATACTTTTTTGTGCGTTTTTACTTTGGAAGTCGGTTTTAATTTTTTGTTTAAAAATAATATTATTCTAATACACTGTGGAGTCAGTATTATAATTTATTTTGGGATAAAGGTGAGTGCAGGTTATATTCCAGGAAGTGTTGTCGTGAATTTACAAATGAGGACGTGATGAATATTATATGATGTTTACTTCTTCAGATCCCTATATTAATAGTTTTAAAGCGGAAATCCTCAAAACTGTACTTACCGTTATTAAATGACAACGTATACCTACTCATTAACACATTTTTTCATACCCCTGCCCCATACAACTTGACCTTGAACGACTTATCTTTTATCAAAATCGGCCCACGCGTTTGGTCTAAATAGTGCCACAAAGGTACAAACACACATACATAGATAAACACATT
This sequence comes from Phengaris arion, assembly GCA_963565745.1. NCBI lineage: Eukaryota > Metazoa > Arthropoda > Insecta > Lepidoptera > Lycaenidae > Phengaris > Phengaris arion. The sequence goes on from OY751431.1 coordinate 25,666,633, forward strand.
ACCCTCAGTAAAAGAGGCAACGGTTTTTTATAATTTGTGGCAAAAGTATGGCAATTACCTAATTAAAACGTAGAATCGGACATCCTCCGTCCACATTGTCTCGCGGGCAAAGTTCGAACAATAGAAAGGCCAGCTTTTGTGATGAACTTATTTTTTGATCAAATTAAGAAAATGTTAGGTAAAAACCGGCGAAGTACGAGTCAGAATCGCACACGAAGGGCTCCGTACGACGAAACGGTAAAAAATCACGTTTGTAGTGGGAGTGTGTTTTCCTTTTTTTTAATATATGAAAAGGTTGATATTTTCAATCACAAAAAATATTAAACAAAACTAGCTACCAGAGGGTAGCTAGTTTTGTTTGTTTTGTTAGTATAAAATCAGTAACAAAAAAAAATTTCAAGAGTTCATATCATGTAAAGATTATATTTGTTTCCATAAAAACTAAATTATTTAAATATTCAAAAAGTGAAAATAAACTTACTATATTTAATCCATCCATTTTTCTTGTTTCACAATTTCTGACGTCTTTCCTGAGTGTGTAACTTTTTTGTGAACAAAAGTTCTCATATCCCCGGATAAGTTCCTGTGGAACGGTGCGAGCGCTTTCCGCGAAAGCTCCGCGGCCACTGAAAGCTCTTGAAAGCTCGACGTAGAACTTACAGACCACAGTCCCAGCTTACATTAATAAATCTCCATAAGATTTATGTGGAGGTCAAACGCTTTTTTCTGCAAAGTAACCACCTTATTAATGCAATTTTGATTTAGTTTTTGGTAGCTATATAATAAACTCATACATATAAAATCCTCCTGGAAAATCATGGTTCTCATGGAACGAGTAGACGAAGTAAATCCGCCAAGGGTGTTATGATGTTTTTTCGAAACCCCATAAAAAATATCTAGTAATTGTAGTGGAAGTTTCAAGTGATTGTTTTTGTATTTATTACTCTTTTACGCCAAAACCAAAACGCGACAGATTTTAATATATTTACTAAACTTATTGTTTACAGCTTGTACTAACGCGTAGGCTACTTTTCATTTCAGTAAAATTAATCATCTCAGTAAAAAATCTATTACGCGTTGATTGATATAGTGTCCTGACATGCTCTTAGTTAGGTATTTTATTTAAACACGCATTCTCTGAAAATATATTTCCGTTGGTAATCAGTATGTTTTACTTAACGCACATAAATTACTAATGTTATGATAATCTTGAGCCCTTTGGGAAGACTTCACCTTTGATATTTTCTATCACTTTGACATGATTAAATCGTTTATTCGGTATAAGCAACCGGAGATTCTAAGAACTTATCTGACGCCCACGGTAAAACAAATCATAAAGTAATAAAAAAGTAATAACCGCGCGTAATGGCGGTCCCATGCCTACGGACATTAAACTATCATCATCAGCCTTATCGGTAAACGTCCTTACCCTTTACTATGAAAATCACTAATGTGAGTACGTATAATAATTTTAGATATGAAAATTTTCTAAGAAGGTACCTTATGTAATTGTAAATTCTATCGTATACTCGTTCCGAAAGACAGTAAGGCTAGAGTTAATAACTATGTTGTTTATTTTAATTCAAAACGATCATGGACTGATTGAGCAAAAAAATTTAAAATTATACGTAACCCTAAATTGAATTTTAAAAAATACTAAGACGGTCATCATTACATAGTATAAAATAAAGTTGCTTTTTTGTCTGTCCCTAATCCCTATGTATGCGTAGATCTTTAAAACTACGCAACGGATTTTGATGCGGGTTTTTTAAATAGATAGAGTGAAGTCAAGAGGAAGGTTTATATGTATATAACATTGAATTGAACAATGAAAGTTAAGCCCTCAGTAAAAGTTGCTTATATTCAAGAATATATTCACTCCTGAAAGTTTGGATACTGACTGGGTAATCATTCTGTACATACGACACGTGAAGTATCACGTAAGATTAAAGTTTGAACATTTGCTCAAATTTTATCTCACAGCTGGCATGAGAAAATATTGTTGTAATTGGATTTTGTAAGTGGATTTTGTTTTTAATAAAATTTAGCTATTTATCGCTATATCATCGACAAGCGATTTGAAATGAATCCTGTAGAAAATAAACTTTTGAAGGTATATTTTAATGTATAAAGGACAGAATAATATTACAGAACATTAATTTTTTATTACTTTATTTAAGTTTGGAAAGAAGTATTGATAGTTAGATCACTGCACAATAATCGGAATGCACTGTAAATAGAACTCTGTGCTAATACAATAGATCTGAAAATCAAACACACGAGTGTCGTGCTGTCAGATTGATCTGCTCCATACAAATCGGTACGTGTGTGAGCATTCTTACGCTTATCCAACTGTACGAGACGTCTGTTGACTGTTTGATTATTGGTTTATGATTTTTCACCAAATAATTCATCTTTTTATTGACTACCTAATACATACTAAATACTGATTGAAGGCGCTTAGTCAACGCTTGGATGCAGATTGCTGACAAATTTTGAACATCCTGAAACGGCTGGTATCGACAGCACATAATTAGAATATTAATTCCCAACGTTACTTCATAATCAACCTCATCTCCGTGCGTTTAGCATATTTGTAATGTATGCATAGAATTGTGTTTATGTAATTATTTATTACTAGCTTTTACCCGCGGCTTCTGCTTAAAGAAGAGATTCTGCCCCCGCTACAATGGAAGATGGAAAGAATCTCACGTCTCCTACCTGGGAAGGATGGAGTCGTCAGAGTTGTGCACTTGGACACAACTCAAGGCCAGCTGCGGAGACCTGTCAAGTTTGAGACCTGGATGACCTGGCAAGATTGCCCGGCTCCTCCCTCTGGATTCTGCTCAAGATGGGGTCTGCTCGCCGCCTTATCGGGCCCCCCAGGATGTTCACGCCAGACCGCGTGACGTAAAGAATGAATATAAAGGGGATTCAAACTGGCCAATCACGTGCGAGTATGGCCGACAGACTGGAAGGTGCTGTGAGAAAGTGACGTAAAGACTTGCCGATTGAACCTCTCGCGCGCAGGACGTTTTCAGCTCATCCCGAATTCTTAGTGAACGCGAACGCGTTACTAAACCAAATTCGTAATACTAAACTTAATTCGCCGGCGAACCGCGGTAAATCTATCGATAATCCGCTCAACAGCTGACTAGTGTAGTGAGAAGAAACCTCTGCCTAGATCCAGAACCACCAGCTCAGCAAAAAAGTCAGCCCCAGTTGTCTCCAGCTATCGTTAACCTACGTACCTACCTACCTCAGCTCACAGTCGCGTATGTAGGTCCTAGCACTCAAACAACATACATACTATTTATACAAATAAATAAAATTGAAGTATCTGTTAGTAATTTTAAATTAACAGCTTTTCACTCAATGCATATGAAAGTATCTACAGTAATTACAATAAAAAACCAATTTAAAAAAATGATCTATCCATCTGTCTGTCTGTTTCTCTGTCTGTTTGTTCCGGCTCATCTCTGAAACGGCTGGAACGATTTTCACGAGAGGCTACTTTTATTTTAGGGTTTCGTTTCCGTTACTTTTATGCAAACGAAGTGGCGGGTGTCAGCTAGTACTAAATAAGAGCTATAATAGATAACTAAATAAGGATATTTCAAATAAAAAAACTCACTACCACCGGAATTCTATCTCCATTATTTTTAACTTTAATTTAACGCAGAAAACAGGTCTCCACGCATCATTTTTAGATTACGCGCGTGGTGGTAATAATGGGTGCGTCGCATAAAACATAATATATTTTTAACGCAGTAAATACACTGGCGGACACAAAAACTGCATCACAGTGCAAGAACACATTCAATTAAATTTTATTACGAAATATGCCAACTTTTTACGTTTATTGGTATTGGAAAATAAAGGCTGGCTTACAAACATAAAAACAAAAACAAATTTAAATATGTTACTGTCACAAAAGAAAGAAAATATTCTATAGAAGAAATCTTGTCAAATTACTAAAGATTAACTCGTTACGTTAATGTTGTTATTGATAGTAATTTTTTTTTTGTTTTTTTCAATGTTGAATTATCGTTACTGATTGTTTAATTGCTAGTCAGTTTTCATTTTGAATACGTTTATCTCACACGAATATGGACGTATCGTCCGAAAAAGCCGCACAAATTGTTGCAAGCTGCACTGGAGTCTGGAGCAACAATTTGTGCGGCTTTGCCTGCCAACTCTCGTGGCCTAAACCAACCATGCTGCACTGGAGCAACAATTTGTGTGGCTTTGCCTGCCAACTGCCTTGGCCTAGACCAACGTCCAATTGCTGCAGATTTAAATGTAAACCAGTCTGCGGTTTGCCGACTTTACAGAAGGTCGATGGAGACTGGTTCATTCAAAAGAAGAGGTGGAACCGGCAGAACTCGGGTGACAATGTCCCGTGCCTGTCAGGTTTATTGTGAAAACATCCTTGCGAAATCGGTTTTTAACGTCTATAAGCATTAAAAATGAGCTCCACCAGGTACGTAACGTAGCAGTTAGTGCACGAACCATAAGAAGAAGGCTAATATTATACCTTCAGACCCACAAATGGATCAAAATTGTCTGCAGCTCACAGGCAAGCTCGACTAAGATTTGCTCGTGAACACTTAAATTGGACTGAAGAGCAATGGGCTTCCGTATTATTCACTGATGAGTGTAGGACTTGTTTGTACGGCGCTAATGGTCGCAAACTAGTCTACCGTAGATGAGGAGAGCGATAAGCTCAAATTACATTGAGGAGAGGGTTCCATTTGGGGACGGGTCTTGTATGGTTTAGGGCAGCATATCGATGGATGCTCGAACTGAACTTGTGTGTATTGACGCAGACACATATACACATGGGCGTGGTAACCGTGGTTTAACATCACATCGCAATATAACGGAGATATTAGACCCTCATGTGGTACCTTTTAGCGGATTTATAGGCAAAAACTTCATTCTGATGCAGGATAATGCTCGTCTGCGCGCAGCGAGACAAGTTGAGCAATACTTTACTCAGGTTGAGATTCCTTCCATGGATTGGCCAGCACGTAGCCCGGACCTCAATCCGATAGAACACGTGTGGGACAACCTAAAAAAAGCTGTATTTACAAGAAATCCGGTCCCAACAACGGTTGCGGAGTTCAGAGTTGCATTGTCACAAGAATGGGACAATAGAGTATTGCGAGGAGCAAGATCTTTTAAAAACACTGATCAGGTCGATGCGAAACCGACTTGAATCAGTTATTAGGACAAGAGGAGGTAGTACACCTTAATAAAACCAAAAAAAAACTTTTTCTTTTCTTAGTATTGTAAAATTTTCATAATAAACCCCTTTTTTTTCTATTCACTATTTCATTCCAAAAAGCTGCAAAAGGAGTAATTTGATTCTTTTAGTGAGAAAAGTTGACCTATATACACATGAATTGATTTTTTTATTAGATTAAGAACCAGTTTTAGCATTAACATTGAAATAAATCAAAATAGTTTGCACTTTCACTAATAATTATATTTCATTGAAAGTTATCTTGCACTATGATGCAGTTTATGTGTCCGCCAGTATATTAATTTAAAAAATTTAAATAAATGTGGCGTATTCTAAACACTTTAAAGAATTGATTCACAATGAAAAATAAAGAAAAAAAAATGTTTTTCAATAAGTTACACGGTTTTTAATTGAAAAGTTTGTTTTCGAACTTTCTGTAAAGTACGTCTTTAAGTAAACTGAAAAAAAGTGCTGAAAAATTTTAAATTTAGAATTTTTCCTTCGTTAAGTTCTTTTTATATACATACTTTATAAGATGAAAATTCCGTATTTTATTTAACGCCGGAAATTTCGATTTTCGAAGAAGTAGTAGTAAAAAAAAATTGGCTCACTGTGTACTATAGGTAGTATACACTGAACCACCTGTATTTAAAAATACTTAATTGTGAAAAGACACCATAAAATTTTTGTTAATCGTCTTTTATTTTTGTTGTACAAAATACAATAAAAATTATTACTTCTAATAACAAAAAAAAAATGGTTTTCAGTGCTTTCTCTATGGTAATAATAATAATAAAACCAGCCTTCATTTAATTACCTACCAGTTGAAGCAAGAACTGGGTAAACAAAAAATAAACATAACATATCAATTATAATTTCAAATTATAAAGGTTTCGTATAGTTTTCTTCACAGCAGTTAACTTCTTAATAATGCTAAGTTATCATATAAACCTCTGGATAAAATTAACAATCAGCCTTCCTCAAATAGTATTATTAACAGTCTTCATTAATTTACCGACTAATTAAAGAATCACGAAAAAAATACATCAAAATGCGTCAAAGTAAATATTTACGCCATAATCAGTAAAGATAAGTTTATATTGAAGGAATATTTAATCAGACGTTTTGTACCTGACACACAAGGAGGAGGGAGAATCATTTTAACGTCACTGAGTTTCACATTAGCTATATTGGGTTCTAAAGGAAACATAAAGGTTTTATTTGGACGATCTTTTAATTTTATGTACGAAACGCAATACTCATCGTCAATTTCTATTTCCAGAATCTTCGCAACGTAATAAACAGCCCGTTTTTTAGATTGCAGCAAGACTAGGACGTATTCGTTAATCATTGGCTTACGCTGTAAATCAGGAAAATCTTCATCAATAATTTAATATCCTTGGTCATCTTCCTCATCCGTTTCTAGGTCCGTTTCACTTTCAAGAATTATATCGTCACCTTCCCTGGTTTCACTGTCTTCATCTGGTATAACTATTTTTTTTTGTTTTTCTTATATGGTGTATTTCTGATTTTACTTGTTGATGGAAGCATTTTATTTCTACAGTCTTGTAGAATTTTTCTTTTATGCTGACCCTTTCTATTTAATGCTGCAGTACGTTCCTCAGCTATTCTTTCCATTTCTGGAGTGTCCGTTGCTATCATGCTTTTACCCAATTATCTACCTTTCCGTTTGTTGGAACGAGGACCAGCCTTTAGCAGAGGACGGAACATTAGTGGAGTGATGATACGCTCTTTTGATTGATGAATTTCATCTTTGCATTCTTCATCTGGTTGCTTTGTCGGTGTCTTGTTTTGGTAGTAACTGTGATGTTCTTTTGATAATATAGATGGACTTTCTCGATCAGGGGATCATAATAGCGTGATAAAAACTTGAACGACGTGTCTCTAGATGAGTCGAATGGGGTTGCTGATTATTTTTGTCTAGATTTTCAGCATCAGGGGATTTTTTTGACACTACGGGGCGATCTGTCACGCTACTTGGCATGAAATCTTCATCGGAGAATATGTCCTTATTATAGGGCAAAATCCCACATTTTGCGAAAGCTGCCGATATATTTAGTGGAGTCATAGATCTGGGATAAGCCTGACCAATAAATCTTGCTATTTCGTAGATTGTAACTGGTCTTCCTGGGTTTTGCAGCATTCATGACTCAAGTGCGGAATAATAATATGTATTTAAAGGGCCCATCAAACCTACATATAAGGGTAGTAATTTGGTAGTAGTGTGAGGATGAAAGGTGAACTACAACGCCCGATTGTTTCGCTAAGTCTAGAGCCTCAATGGACAAATGTGACTCATGATTATCCATTATAAGCAGAGATGGATTATCTGGTGTCGTGCTTGAACACTTAATAAAATGTTTCATTACCTCCACGAATAAGTCACTAGTCATCCAACCTGAAGGACTCGCAAGACCTAAACTACTTGGAGGTGCACCGTGCATCATTAAGTTTTTAAAGTTTTTCCGAGGAAATATTAAAGCAGAACCTGTGGCACTAACGATAATCAACCTCGCAGTTTTTTCAACATGGTGGTGGTTCAATGTTCCTGGTTGGTTCACTGTTCAACAACCGACCCTAAATACTATCAAAGGCTATTGAGCTTTTCGAACCTACACAAATTGTGTTAACTGTTAGCATACCCCAAGTGGTACTCGCCAGAGCTTATTAATATTATTCAAGAAAAAAGTAGGGCACACAAACGCTGGAAAAAGTTCGGTAATAACTTAGACAAAAAATACAATACACAAGTACAAAAATAATGTTTTAGAAAATTTACCTCCAACTGTGAAAACAACTTAAAAAGTAATTCTAAGACATTGTGGACTTAAATAAAGGCTGTACGAGGTGGTTCAGCTTACCCTAAAAAAAATATATTGGACGGGGCAGAGTATGCTGAAGGGATATGTGTGACGATTTTAATACTTTCTTTCGAAGTGTATTCGGCAAGCCTAGTAGTGTTACTCCCGATCGAATACTCAGTATAAATTCTGACGTAGTGTCTTATATTCAAGTAACCATCCCAAAAGTCGAAGTTATCTTACAAAAACTTGTTATTAGGAAAGGCCCTGGTAGCAATATGCTACCACCCTTGTTTTTTGGTACGCTGTTCTAAATCCCTCGCCCTTCGGTTGACCATTTCGTTTAATCGATCACTTCGTAATGTAAAATTGCCCAAATCATTCCTATACACAAAAAAGCTCACGTATGGACGGTAAGAATTACAGGGGTATCTCTATTTTAAATACAGCCGCCAAATTATTGTAAAAAATTGTATTTAAAAATATCTATCCGACATTACATCTTTAGAGATTTACTGCGGTGGATAAAATAATATTTATCGAATCGTTTCTAGGCTGTTGTAATGGGCGGTTATCGGTCGGACTATATTGGTATGCCTACGGGAGTTCCACAGGGTTCGCATTTGGGACCACTTCTGTACAATGCCTATTTGTATGATATCGGTTCGTGCTTTGAATATTCGGACATAAGATATGTCTGCGGACAACAAAAAAATCTTCTGCAAGATCAATTCCAATCAGGAATGTTCATTGCTGAAAAAATACCTCAACCACTTGTTTGAATATTACACTCGTAACAACATAACTGTCGATTCAAATAAGTGTGAATGTATTACATTTACTCGGAGACCAAAGGCCATAATCTATAATTATTATATGAATGGTGAACAAATTCAAAGAAAACGAATCGTTAGAGATCTTGGTGTGTAACAGCAATGTGTGTCTGTGGACAGCAATATGACATTTTCTGATCATGTTGAAAACGTAATTAATAGAGCCTACAAGAATCTAGGCTTTGTTCTTCGAGTATATAAGCCACTTACGAGCATTTCGGCACTTAAAATCGTTTATTTGGCATACGTAAAAAGTGTTTTAGAGTACAACAGTTCGATATGGTCCCCGCAGTTCATCATATATAAAAGTGGTCTGGAACGCATTCAGAAAAAATTACATATCATTTAAACTACCGCCGTAGCAAATGTTTTGATAGTTATGATAATGATGATGATGCTGCGCGGAGTTTGATCTTTTATCCTTGGAACAGAGATGTACGGTTTTGGATATGTGTCTGTTATACGATATCGCTAATAGTAAAGTTGATTGCACTGACCTTGTATCTCAACTTACCTACCGCACACCGAAATATCGCACTAGGAACACCCCGCTGCTACACGTACCTGCATGCAACACAAATTATGCAAATTATTCTGTCCTACCATGTATAATCCGCTCATAAACTAGAAGCTTTTGTTGCGTGGACTTATTCAAACACAAAAAATTAAAAATAAAAAACGAAATTATTAAAATGATAAAAAATAAATGAATAAGCATAATCTAAAATTAACCTATATAAAAAATTACATAAAATATAAAACACTTACCTTGTGTTTTTAACACGATGTTGGCTATTGCTGCACGACCTGTACTACTTATCACACGACACCTTAGTAGTCTTTGTCACTGATCCTAAGACCTCGTGTCGCAGGGCTAGGGTGCCACAACCCACAAGCAATACACACACAAACACACACATGATGAATTTGTATATTCTTACTACATTTCATTAACTATATTTGTAACAATACTATAAATAAATATGTAGTTTTATTTAATACTACCATTGAACTGAGAGTTGTTTTTAAATTTTAATTTATAGGGACCTTGGCAATTTTTCTATATTAATTAAGTATTACTTTTCTATATAGCTATACGGCTGTACACTCTGTTAAGATCTGTAATACCTGTTATTGGCCATATTCATTGTTAATTGCTTAGTGTTAATTTTTGTTATGTTTACTCTGTTGGTATTATAATAAAAAAAAAAAAACTTTATTGTTCAAAAACGTAAAGTTACCAATGCTTTGTTTGAAATTATAATAATTATATTATATTATACTTTTAATATAAACTATTTGTTTATATCTACATAAAATGTAATTTTAATATTATGATCTATTGTTATGTATTACTTTTTTAAGCGAATATTACTATATTACCAGCAGACTATGTAGTATCTCCATTTTTTTAAAAATAGGTTTTTACCTATGAAATTGCCGTTCTGCAGTACTGGCCATTTCAAATCAAAATAAATTTTGTTTGGCTAAGAATTGTAATTTCAAATTAATTTTATTTTAAAACATGAAAAAACACTTTTTCGTCATCGTGGATACGTTAAAAATTCGAGTAATTATGGAATATGAGTACCGTCATGGCAGCAACGCGGCACAAGCGGCACGCAACATCAACGACGTTTACGGAGCTAACAGTACAAACCAACGCACCACCTGTTATTGGTTTGCTCGCTTCCGTTCTGGAAATTTCGACCTCAAAAATGAACCTCGCGGTTGTCCGAAGACTTTGGTCGACAATGACGAATTAAAGGCGATTGTGGAAGCTGATGATACACAATCTACGGCTGAATTAGCAGCAGCTTTCGACGTTAGCGTCAAAACAATATTGGTCCATTTGCGTCAAATTGGCAAGGTAAAAAAACATACCGGTTGTCTGTAAAGTCGGTTTACTGACGATAGTTGAACGTGACAACGTCAACAACAACAACAACGACGATAGCAACAACAGCAACAACAACAAAAGCAACAACAATAACAACAATAACAACAACAACAACAATAATAATAATAACCAGGTAAAGGCAATGCGAGCTAACGCTGGTACTTGGTAACGGTACTTGGTAACGATAACGGGTAACAGGTAACGCATGAGTCATGTTTTTTCGTGCGTGCAGCCGGCTCCATCGATTTATAAGACGTTATCACGTCAAAAAGCTTGTCAAATGGGTGCCCCACGAACTCAATGATCGCCAGAGCGAAGTACGCGTCGAGACGTGCCTTGCACTGCTCAACAGACACAAAAATGAAGGAATTTTGAACCGCATTGTTACATGCGATGAAAAATGGATTCTGTTTTATAACCGCAAGCACTCAGCAAGTTGGTTGGATCCTGGTTCAGCGCCTAAACAATGCCCTAAACGAAAACTTACCCCTAGAAAAGTGATGGTCACTGTTTGGTGGTCTAGCGCCGGTGTGATTCATCACAGCTTCTTACCAAACGGGGTGAGCATTACTGCAGATGTGTGCTGTGAAGAACTGAACACAATGATGGAGAAGCTGGCACATCTCCAACCAGCATTGGTCAATCGCTCGTTTCCGCTGCTCCTCATACTGCACAGCAGACGGGGTCCAAGTTGTAAGAACTGGGGTTGGAAGCTCTCCGTCATCCGCCCTACTCACCAGGCCTTGCGCCTACAGACTACTACTTTTTCCAGAATTTGGATAACTTCTTGGTGGGAAAAAAATTCAATACCCGAGAGGCAGTACAAAATGCCTTTGAAGAATTTGTTGCCTCCCGTCCAGCTGATTTCTTTAAGAAGGGCATCATTTAACTGCCACTGCGCTGGCAAAGATGCATTGATTGCATGGGTGATTATTTCGATTAATACAAATAAAATATACATGAAAAAAAATCGTTTAAATTTTTTCATACAAAACGGCAATTTCATAGGTAAAGACCTACTACCATATACGAGTATGTATATCAGTTCTTTGTGTCGGGGATTACTTAAATGTTCATCATAAATCGGTATTTTTTTGAGTTGGATGTATAATATTATACATCCAACTCGGGGCATAAAGATACTTGATTCAATATAACCTAACCTATTGTTCAATAAATTGCCGTAGTGGCGATTTGCGGAAAAGCGACATCTATTAGTTGTTATATAAATAACGCAATGAAATTAATAACTAGTTTGTTTGGAAACGCAATATACTAACAGATAAATGATAGATGTCGCTTTCACGTTACGAAAACCAAGGACATCATAATTATTTTTCTTAGTATAAATATAAATAGTATAGAGGTATCTATTTCACACTCCAAGAAATATATTTTTTTCATAAAACTGGTAGTAAACTGCTGAACTACAGAAAACGAAAATACCTAACTTTATACTCCAATTAAAAATAAATCTAATAGATAGGCCACTAGATGGAGCTTTTATGCTTCAAATTGATAATTAACAGCGTGATAACTATAGAATAGACAGATATTATACGATTACCACAGCTAAGTACGTATTTTGCACATGAATTCTCTGATATTCGGAGATTCGTAACTTTTTATTCCCAAGTCCTAAAAATATTTTTTTTTATATTATAACTTTATAAGTACTATAAAACCGCATGTGTTCGAAATTTGGACGCTCTTGATGGAAAATCAGGCAGGTTTCGCCAGTGTCCTTTATAAATTTTGACGTCCCCTTTACCGACCCACAATTTTCTACAAAATCGTGGAAACACCGTATGCTTGTAGTAGTGCAATCAAACCGAAAATTAACTATTTAGCTGTTTATCTGTTCGTCTTTCTTTAAACTGTGGCAGGCGGCAGCGGCCTTAGTGCCGTAGTTAAAAAGAATATAAGAATATTTTGATATGTCATAAATATTATCTTTGGTAAATTATGCATGGCTTTTATAAAAAGCCGTCTTCACGGTCCAGACTATAAATCTAACCTAGTCAATAGTGTCAAATTGAAACGGACTTGTAGGCAAAAATTAGAAATGATTGAGACTAATGACAGCAATAAGTACTGGCGCTGGATTTACAAGCTGGATGGTCAGGATGGTCCTTTTCAAATGCAGAAAATATGTCAAGTTTGCAAAGATTTGCAAAGTGACCAAAATAATAGAAGTAAATTTGCGAAGAAAAAATGTGACAGATAACTAGAAATACAATTTTTTAATTCAAACATTTGTCATATTCAAAAATATCTTATCGAAAATCAAGATATTTTTGTATATAAATACAACATTTACCTACGTATTATGTAGGTATCTATGTTAGTATGTATTATTTGTTAAAACTCATATACCATTTCCAAATCAATAACACTGATAAGTACTTCCTGTGACCCAAACAAACGATTAGGTAACGATATGGGTAAGATAAGATCAAATGTTGATCTTATATCTTTTCTCTGTATTAACTTCTGTAATTCTTAATGAATCCTAGAAGTTGTTATAGAATACGACAGTGAACTACAGAAGCTATCTTCAGGTTCTGGTGATGGAACTGATCTTACCAATGAACTAGGTAGTAGGTGGCCTTATAATTATAAGACGCTTTGTTTTTTTTAAAGAGCGTTCACTTTATACGCCACACGGGGATCTGAAAATCGCTCAACTGAGATATAGAATTGTTAATTTTATCATATTATTAACCTTAAGTTTTTAGTATCACTTTGTTTATAGAAGGCAATGTGTACCTGGTACACAGTAGATAATTCTAAGTATGTAAAGAAAAAATAGCCTCAACTTACTTTGGGATGCATTTTGAGAACTAAGCAAAACTAAACTGAACAGCCTAATATTACAATTATAGAATTATAATATGAGGCTGTTCAGTTTTGTTTAGTTTTCAATTTTTATATTATATTGTGTCTATAAATCCACCTACCAGTATATTACATTTAAATAAACATGTGTCATACTCATGATTATAAAGGTTGTCTGGCAGAAATCGCTTGTAGCGATAAGACCGCCTTTTGTGCCTTTTTATGTTTAGTTTTTCTATGTTCTGTGTGTCCTATTTGTTTTTGGTGCAATAAAGAGTTTTCATTCATTCATTCATTCATACCAGTACGAAATTTGGTATGGTAGTAGTTTAGGCTCTGGAAAAAAACATAGGCTACCTTTTATCCCGAAAAAGGACAGTGTTCCCGTGGAGCCACGAAAAAAGCTAGTAGATTGTGGTTAAGATTTTTATACTAAGGCTGAAAATCATAGAGCCTTATTCATAGGAATAAGACTCTATTTTGTCTATTTGGTTATCTAAGGCTTCATTTTGTATAAAGAATGCAATATCATGTATCTTTTACACAGTAGATAATTGTAAGAATGATAGAAAAAATAACCTTTACTTACTTTCGGATGAATTTTGAAAACTAAACAGCCTCATATTAAAATTATAAAATTGTCGAAACCAAATTTCCTCGAAATCCGTTCCGTAGTTTTTGCGTGAAAGAGTAACAAATGTTCATTCGTCCATCTATTCATACATACATACATACATCCATCCATCCATCCATCCTCACTCATAAACTTTCACATTTACAATAGAAGTAGGATTTATTATTGTTAATTATATTTATATTTTTTATTAAAGACAACGCTAGGACCTGTACGCCATGGCTATCGAATCGGTCGCAGAAGCATATAACGGAAAATCCGTTTTTCTCACTGGCGCTACCGGTTTTGTTGGAAAGGTACACCTACACTTGCCGACAGTAATCTACAGTTTCACACGATTTTCTTTTTTATTCGAGAACAATATATATTATAAAAAATAAATTTTACTTTTTAGGTTTTGTTAGAAAAACTACTGTACAGTTGTCCAGGACTAGATAAGGTATATATTTTGATCCGAGAAAAGCAAAATCAAAATGCAAAACAACGGTTGCAGAACATTTTTAACGAGCAGGCAAGTTACAATTTACTTCTACGGTATGCTTTTAGTCAAATTATAATTTTACAAAAGATCTCCACCACTGGTCATCGACATCATCGGTCAATACATCATTCTTCATAACTTGTTGCGACAACTAAATATAAATGCTTACTACCGATGTATTCTAATTATAATTATAGTTATTAAAGAATAGCCGATGCTATTCTTAAATAACTCGCAAATAATTAAATCACAAGAGTTAAAGTTCACTATTACTATGGCCCATCTATAAACCTGTCTTATATAACCTGTATATAAACCTGTGCGACTAAAAAAATATTGCGACTTGAAGAAGATTAACATCATTTACGGTAATAAATTAAGGTCTTGAACCTGACTTTTGCGGTTGTGAAAGAATGTATAAAGGTCATCATCATCATTACTCTACTACTGTGTCACTGGTCTTTGAAAGGAGGAGGATATCTATGGACGCTTTCACACCACGTCAATCTGGTCCCGTGGCAAGTTCTCGAAGAACTTGTGTGACGCTACAGACAACGGATAGATTTAATACTTTTTATTCTATACATATTATATTTAAGATTTTTATTAAACTTATACCCCCTTACTAATAAAAATATTTATACAGTGGATAAGCTATGCAATGTACTCTCTCCTGTACTCACTCCTGCTTGAGTTGCGCTTGAGATGCGCTAACCACTGGCCCCGGGTCACAGAGGTCGTCAAATCAAGGATCAAGACGCATTCTACTATACCAACCAACTGCCACCTACTACGGAATTTTCTTATGTGATGTCCATTTGACAACAAGGATAAACAAAATGCTGATTTTTTTCATTTATTACAGCTTTTTTCAAGATTAAGAAATAGCAACCCGAGCGCTCTGGATAAAATAGTACCCATCGTAGGTGACATATCGGAACCGAACCTTGGACTGAAGCCTAATGATGAACAGCTCCTTATAAACATGGTAATAATAATATTTATGGACGCTTCACACCACGGCTATCTGGCCCTGTGCTAAGTAACCGAAGAAGTTATGTTACAGATACCATTTTGTTGTCTGACAACAGGAAGTATATTTAATACTAACATTTAAGATTTTATTACATTCTACACATATTTAATACACATCCGTGATCCAGGAACACAGAAAACTTTTTGTTCCCTCGGCGGGATTCGAAGCCGCGACCTCCGGCTTGAGCGCCAACGCGCTACCCACAGAGGTCTTCAAAAATTGTGAATTATTTTGGCATACCTACTAATTATATAATTAGGGATCCTTTCACTAATATTGAAAATACAAGTGTGCGTTTCTTTTCTTACGCTTTCGCGCGAAATAGCCTTTAAAGCTGGTAGCGGGAACACACGTACTGAATTTTTAATTTTGATTTCAAATTCACGAAATTGTATGAAAGTGTCAGAAGGACCTGACATATTCTGTATCTTAACTAGTCATCACGTGTGGGGATCCTTAAAGAATGTCAAACTAAGTGCGCGTGTTCCGGCTAACAGTAGATCAATCTCATCGAACTTTATTTTTTATCAATTTTACGTATTATTAAAGGCATTATTAAAAATAATCCTCCTGATAAATTTTAAATGTGCTAAATTTTATACACCTTCGTATGCATTATTTTCGTAAAAAGGGGTAAGAAGTTTTCGCTTCGCTTATAAATATAATACACTGGCGGACACATAAACTGCATCATAGTGCAATAAATTTCAATGAAATATAATTAGTGAAAATGCAAACTATTTTGATTTATTTCAATGATAATGCTAAGACTGATTCTTAATCTGATCAAAAAATCATTTCAAGGGTCAACTTTTCTCACTAAAAGAATCAAATTACTCCTTTTGCAGCTTTTTGGAATGAAACAGTGAATAGAACAAAAACGGCTTTATTATGAAAATTTTACAATACTAAGAAACAAAAAAGTATTTATTGTTTTTAATAAGGTTTATTACCTCCTCTTGCCCTAATAACTGATTCAAGTTGGTTTCGCATCGACCTGATCAGTGTTTTTAAACGATCTTGCGGAGTATTGTTTGAGCTCCGCAACCGTTCTTGGGACTGGATTTCTTGTAAATACAGCTCTTTTTAGGTTGTCCCACACATGTTCCATCGGGTTGTGGTCCGGACTTCGTGCTGGCCAATCCATGGAAGGAATCTCAACCTGAGTAAAGAATTGCTCAACTTGTCTCA
Organism: Phengaris arion; assembly: GCA_963565745.1. NCBI lineage: Eukaryota > Metazoa > Arthropoda > Insecta > Lepidoptera > Lycaenidae > Phengaris > Phengaris arion. Next base: position 25,683,616 of record OY751431.1, read on the forward strand.
CTGCGTGCGAACGAGCATTATCCTGCATCAAAATGAAGGTTTCGCCTATAAATCCGCTAAAAGGTACCACATGAAGGTCCAATATCTACGTTATATAGCGATGTTATGTTAAACCACGGTTACCACGGCCATGTGTGTCTGCGTCAATAAACACAAGTTCAGTTCGAGCATATTGATGGACGATATGCCGCCCCAAGCCATACAAGACCCGCCTCCAAATGGAACCCTCTCCTCAATGCAATTTTGAGCATATCGCTCTCCTCGTCTACGGTAGACTAGTCTGCGACCATCAGCACCGTACAAACAAGTCTTATACTCATCAGTGAATAATACGGAAGCCCATTGCTCTTCAGTCTAATTTAAGTGTTCACGAGCAAGTCTTAGTCGAGCTCGCCTGTGAGCTGCAGACAATTTTGGTCCATATGTGGGTCTAAAATGTGATATCACGCTCTTTTAGCCTTCTTCTTATGGTTCGTGCACTAACTGCTACGTCACGTACCTGGTGGAGCTCATTTTTAATGCTAACGACGTTAAAAACCGATTTTGCAAGGAAGTTGTCACAATAAGCTTGTTGTCACGAGACGTTGTCACCCGAGATCTACCGGTTCCACGTCTTCTTTTGAATGAACCTGTCTCCATAAGCCTTCTGTAAACTCGGAAAACCGTAGACTGATTTACATTTAAATCTGCAGCAATTGTTCGTTGGTCTAGGCCTTGCTACACTAGAGCAACAATTTGTGCAGCTTTTTCGGACAATACGTTCATATTCGTCAGATAAAAACGTGGTTAAAATGAAAACAGACTAGCAATGAAACAATTAGTAACGATAATTCAACATGTAACAAAACAAAAAAAAACATCAATCACAACATTAACGTAACAACGAGTTAATCTTTAGTAAATTGACAAGATTTCTTCTATAGAATATTTTCTTTCTTTTGTGACAGTACCATATTTAAATATGATTTTGCTTTTGTGTTTATAAACCAGCCTTTATTTTCCAAAACCAATAAAGTAAAAAGTTTGCATATTTCGTAATAAAATTTGATTGAATGTGTTCTTGCGCTATGATACAGTTTATGTGTCCGCCAGTCATATATTATGATGATCTGATGCGACGCAAGGGCTACCTAGTATTTGAATAAACTTGAGCGTAGAAATTAGGTACAATAAAAATGTGGCTTTTAATTTCCTCTTTATCCATAACGTTTGTTTTAGGTTTCCATAGTCTTTCACGTGGCAGCCACAGTAAAGTTCAATGAACCGCTGGAGACGGCTATGAACGTGAATGTTACCGGCACTGGCCGAGTCCTCAATTTGAGTCACCGACTTAAAGATCCTCAGGTTGGCTTCAATCGTGCTACATTTTTCCATTAATTTAAGTGCTACCGCCATTATTATTTATCCTTTGATAATTAGTTAAATTAGATACAGACTTTGGCAAAATGTGTGAAATTATCTCTAGCTCATAGTAAATAGGAAATTCGAAGGAAAGTAGCCGTAGGTATTACCGAAATGTTGTATTAAATAATTTATAGTAATACCACAGAATAGATAATAGTACAAGGTACAGAAGTCTCTCTGTTTTGATCTTCATAAATGCCGCCTTTTTATGTGCCTATATAATTATTATTAACAAACGGACCGCACGCGAGCAGCTGAAATTGAGCTCTCTGGCGCCGTGCGAAGGTCGACATTATTCCACACCTTGTCAGATATTCCGAAAATAGGGTTGTCACTTGTCAATACTTTAATTAAATATCTTAGATTATACTATCAGATTTATAGTAGACGACGATATATATAATAATGATATAATACATATTATATAGATAACATACAACATACCGACCGAACATAAATACCACGCAACGTATACATGCGGAAACTGTTATACCTACCTATTAGGTAAATGAATACCGAACATATAAATCAGTTTACACAGACACGACACGTGATTTTCTTTTGATGTAGGTATGGATTATTATGTATGTATATGCAACTACCTACCACCTATTTTAAATAAGCATATAATATAAAACTTTTGTGTGTATATTTAATAATTATTGTTATAGATTTAGGTACCATGACAGTAGATATAAATGAGTAATGATTATCGTACCTTTCGCTATCTTTCTCACTTGCCGGAACCGAGTAAAACAGCTGACAATTGCTATTTTTTTCATTGTTCCGACAATCGTTTTTTTGGATATATATTTTTGCCAATTAAAATATGACACGCGTTTGCGACGTAAAGTGAGTCTTACTGCGTAAGAGGCGCGCGCGTGCTCCACGGCCGGTCAGTGCGTGGCAAGTGGCAACCATTGAATCGCCCCAACGTTGGAGAGTCTCGGTATATACTTGTAGCTCGGCGGCGGAACGGCGTAATGACACCCCCCTGGTAATACGAGAAAGAGAAAACCTGTCAATGAGATGGTTCATTCCAAAATTTGTAAAACAATGAAACTTATTGATATTATGTGATCTTATGTCTAATCTGTATCTATTTCAGGTTTTTGTATACATGTCTACGGCGTTCAGTAATACTGACAAAGATGTTGTTAACGAAATCGTTTACCCGGCTCCTGCTTCTTTGAACGAAGTCAAGAAATTAATCGAAATCGGAATCAATGAAGGCCAATTAAAAAAACTTTTAAGTGAGTATTTATTATTCTTTGTTATTGTGTTTTTATTATTATTCTTTGTTTTAATATTATTGTAATATAATATTAGGTCCTTACATATGAAATTGGGTTTTTGTCGTACTGGACACTTTGATCTCAAATATATCTTCTTTGGTTAGGAATTCCAATTTTAAATTTATACCGCTATTTACTCGTGTATTTGTATTTCTAAAACCGTAATTCATTTGTTTTTTCCTCTTTTGGTTTTTTCTTTGCGTCACTCTGTTCAGAAAATGGAAAACTTGAAATATCGTATTATTTTCGAGTACGAGTTCAACCGTGGCACCAGTGCTGCAAAAACGGCTCGAAGGATTAATGATCTGTATGGCCGCGGTGTCACAAAAGAAAACACAGTGCGTTTTTGGTTCTAACGTTTTCGTTCTGGAAATTTCGACCTACAGAACAAGCCCCGTGGACGGCCGGAGACCAAAGTTGATGATAATGAAGAATTGAAGGCTATTATCGAAGCGGGTCCATCGCAAACCACGTCCGAGTTAGCTGCATGCTGCGGTGTTAGTAATAAAACTGTTTTAATCTACTTAAAGCAAATTGGGAATGTGAAAAAGCTCGAAAGGTGTTCATGAATTGAGTGCAGCAAACCGACAAACGCGCTGCGACTGCTGCGTTACATTACTCAACCGACATAATAATGAAGGGATTTTAAATAGAATCATTACCTGTGATGAAAAGTGGATCATGTACGATAATCGGAAACTATCATCGCAATGGATGAACCCTGGCAAAAGCCAAAGCAAAAGCCTGTCCCAAGCAAAAATTGATTCAAAAAAAGTTACTTGTGAGCGTTTGGTGGACTAGTGCCGCTGTCGTTCACTACAGCTATCTTAAATCTGGCCAGACGATTACGGCAGATGTCTATTGCCAGCGACTGCAAATCATGATGGAAAAGCTAGCTGCTAAACAACTGAGGTTGGTCATTCGCTCTTGGCCACTGCTGCTTCAGGACAACGCTAGACCACACATTGCACAATACTCGGCTACCAAATTAGAGGAGCTTCAATTGGAATGTCTAAGACATCTACCGTACTCCCCAGACCTTACTCCTACAGATTACCATTTTTTTCGAAATTTGGATAACTTCTTGCGAGGGAAAAAATTCAACTCCGATGGGGCAGTTCAAAGCGCCTTCAAAGGTTTTATTGATTCCTGTCCGAATGGTTTTTTTAGTAAAGGAATCAATAAGCTACCTATGAGATGGCAAAAGTGCATAGATAGCAATGGTATATACTTTGATTAAATAAATATATTATGTTTAAAAAAAACGACTTTATGTTCCTCCTTTACAAAACGCCAATTTCATATGTAATGACCTAATATTAGGTCATTACATATGAAAACAATGCCGCAAGTAGCGTTTTATAATGAAAATTGACTTTTTTTAGAAGGAAGGCCCAATACGTACACATTTACTAAAGCACTGGCTGAAAACTTGGTTGCCGACAACCACGGGCATGTACCAGCTATCATAGTCCGACCAGCTGTTAGTAAGTGTTTAAAAAATTTAACAAAAACGATATAACATAACATAACGTCAACAAGTTTTTTAAATATCATATAGGGAAACATTCACAGGGCATTTCAAATTTACATTCCCGAATGCGGTGAAAAATTTGACTGCTTTTCGTAACATTAACTATAGGTACTTGTTTCCAGATTAAAATATTCGAGAAATTCATTTTCTAATAATTCAATAAATGCGATAAAATTGTCGGGTGGTATTATTAAAAAACCCTTAAGTATAATCCTATAATTTTGCCTAGTTTTGGCATTCATTCATCCATTAATATAAAAAATAAAAATATATAATATTATTATACAGCCGAACGTATAACCGCCTTCTTTTTTGGAAGTCGGTTAAAAATTTTAGAACGAATTTGTTCTCGGCAATCGTCGTTTTTGTAGGAAAATTACAGGCGATGTTCGAAAAACTTTCGATTTCCGAAGTACATTAGAACTTTGGTTTTACTATACGCAGCATTAAGTTGAACGGCGTTCTCTTAGGCTGCAGTCCACCACTATAGCCTCCTGCGAGTTAGCAGACTACACGCGCTTTTAAAGCAAAATTTTTAACCGACTTCCAAAAAAGGAGGCGGTTATACGTTCGGCTATATAATAATATTATATATTTTATTTTTTATATTAATGGTCGGTTATTTTATAGTATTTTGTAATTATTTAGATTTATATAACGTTTTTACTTATCAACTGATTTAAATGAAACAAATACTTAATTTTAAATGGAGCAAACCAAAATGCATTAGTTAAAACCACATTCAAATCGGTTGAGCCGTTTCTGAGATTACGCGAATAAGCGTACCTACAGAGTTACAGACAAACAGACAAAAATTCTAAAAATCATTGTTTTGGGTTCTATTTCGTTCATAAAACGCTTAATATGGAATAGAAATTTCTAAGAATAGTATTTCTTATATATCTTATATGTACAGACAGCGACCAGTTACGAATTGGAACTGCTATTACAGCTGTTGCCCGGGGTTCCGCCTGCGTAAATATAGTAGCCCTCGGGAGTCGGGAACACTGTAATTTTTTAGAATAAAATGTAGCTTTTGTTTTAATCCAGAGCCTAAAATACCACCATACCAAATATCATCGAAATCCGTTCACCCTTTTTTGCGTGAAAGAGTCACAAACATCCATCCATCCATCCATCCTCATTTTCACGTTTATAATATTAGTAGGAAGTACTTTACGTACATTTCTTGTGACATGTATTTGTATCTATTATTTCAGTATCAGCAGGTAACGCGGAACCCCTCGTCGGCTGGGTGGACAACTGGTTCGGGGGCACAGCACTAATGACGTATATAGCCAAGGGCCTGAACAGAGTACTTCTAGCCGAGCCCGACAACAACATAGACTTTGTCCCGGTGGACTACGTCTCCAATTTGACTATTGTTTCCGCGGCGAAACGCGTAACCGCCGCTAAAAGGTAACTTTCAAACGAATTTGCTATCGTTTGAGTTGTTGACTATAGTAGAAATGCGAGATTTTGTGTGAATTTGTAGATATTTATTACACTCACGCAATAACCCCTTCAACAGCCCATATTTTTCCACACAATCGTGTACACACCGTATGCTTGTAGTAGTGCAATCAAATCGAAAGCTAACTATGTAGCTGTTTATCTATACGTCTGTTTTTGATCTGTGGTTTGTAATATACAACATCTATGTTTAAAATGTTTATCCCCGAAACAAGTACTCGTACTTATCCGCGGCTTCTGCGGTATACCGTACACTGTATACGTCTATACTACCTAATAAATTGGCACCAAGTTTAAAGTCTACAGTTAACTGAACTTAATAGGGAACAAGGCAGAATAGAAAATTATATTATTGTTGTATTAATATGATAAAATAAAAGTAATTGCAAAAAAGTCGCCAATATCCAAAAACTGTTTTTACTACACGGTTCATCAAATACGATATATTTAAATAAATAAAAAAATACCTGCTTAGTATAATTGATGATCCTATTTTTTATTTACAGTTCTGAGGAAGTGCATGTTTACAACTGCTGTACAAGCGGGGAAAATCCAATCACGTTGAAACAATTGGCAGATCTCATAATTAAATTTTCTCATATTCATAAATTCAGTATGTATCTATGAACTATATTTTTATTCATTTAGTAGTTGTACTGATTCTGCATTAGGCTTTTGACTACTTTTGACACAACATTAACTATTTGGCTATATACTGTCGCGGAATTTTTTGTAGATATTTGTATGTTATGTTGTTGAACATTATTTTGTTCTATGATCAATAGTTAATATAATAATTAGTTGAAATTCTGATATTAAGAATAATTATTAAACAATTCATTAGCTTTATATATATTAAATACTAGCGACCCGCCCCGGCTTCGCACGGGTACAATACTGATACTAATACTACAGAATGTCTTTAAACCTCTAACAAAACGTGCGAAATTTTTTCAAAACAAACAGAAACAAATTAATATAGGTACCTACTAAAACTCAATGAAATAAGTAGGTAGGTATACTTTTATCGTATGAAATACCTATACTTTTCAGGACTAACAATACAACAAACACTAAATAAATAGTAAATAAATATTCAAGTATCTATCCATCATAGTTACAACGAACACAAAACAAAAAATTTGACCAATTATTCTTAAGGATCGAGGAATTTTTTCCGACACGTTTTACAAATATCAATATATATATACTATATTAGTCGAATGTACACAAAAACTAAACAAATTATATACGTAAACCTTCCGGAAGAATCGTTCTATCGATCGGTAACAACCGCATGAAAATCCATGTAGTAGTTTTTAAGTTTATCGCGAACAGACAGACAGACAGACAGACGCGGCCAAGGACTTTGTTTTATAATATGTAGTGATGTAGTGATAGCGGTCGCCCGCGGCTCCGTGCGGATGACGGTTACCGCTGCAAAAAGCCTACCCAGGAAAGACACGGCCAGCAAAATGATTCCCAGGTCAATTCATAGACACCAACACTAACTTCGACGAGGCAGTCATTATCCGCAGGCTGCACAAATTGTCTTTCTGTGGATGTTAAAGTTGTTAATGATGAAAATATTTAAATGTAATTAATACTAAGTCTTCACTTCTGCCGGCAGTCCCGGAGTGCAACCCGTTGTTTTAGGATAGATTACTAAAGCGATTATTGTAGAGCTTCTCTATAAACAACATTTGACGTTAAATTATTTTCAGGTAACAAAATATACTGATGGTCGGGAGCCCCGACCCGTGACGCATTTTACGCATGGGCAACGTAAAGTTGCCCATGCGTAAAACATTCTTTTCGTAAATCAATTCCTACTAATTTGAATGTTTGGCCCTGGGATTTGTTTATCGTTAGTGCGAAAGAAATTTTTACTGGAAATTGGAGCCTCTTGAAGGGTATAGGCAAATCAGTAGGGATCATGGGTATTCTTGATATATGAGCTAATTCACCAGCTGCAGGGCCGGTGATAATCTTCGCTACTATTAAATTATCTTTTAGCTCCTTTATAAGAAGTCTCGTGCCATTACACATGTTGGGGGGGCTTAAATTTCTGAGAAGCATTATCGGCGTGCCAACTTTTAACGACAGTTCATGAGGTGGTAGCCCAGCGGGGTTCAGAGAATTTAAAAATTCCTGGGGGTAGTGCACTGCGTCCTCGATGTTAGTGACGGTGTCTATGGATTTATAGCACTTAACTTCACCCGGTACTTTCTGCATAATTAAATTGTTTATTTCGTTGACTGTTTCATTCCTGGGTTGCTATTGCTCTACAACACAGCCAACGAAAATCATTTTGATGTATGTTTTCGATGTCAGGATATATAGCATCTATCAGACTATCTAAATTATGGACTATTTGGCCTAGAGACTCATCTAAAGTAAGCGCATAATCGGTGCCCAAATTTAAAGATGGAAAAATTCCTTCTCCAAGTTTCAGCAGCTGTTGTGGAAAATTGCTATACGTATTTCCATGTAGATGAGCTCTCATATTGGTGCGCAAATTCAAATGTTGAACAGATGTCCAAAGGTGAGACGCCAGACAGCTTCAGATGTGCTTATGTACCTGCCATTTAAATAGTTTTCGACCTCATCGTGTGGGTTTTTAAGGCTAAAATTTGCTTGATCTGAACCTTTATTTATATACTTACATATATATTTAATGGCTTGGACAGAGTGGCAATACTCCACGTTTATATCAGCGTTAAAAGTCTTACATAGTAGCGGGGAGTATGGAACAATCCACCTATTATCTATCGTCACCATGTTGCCCCTGATTTTTATATTTGTAGCGTAGTGCTCCGACCGCCATTTCTTGTATCGCACCTACGATAAACTGGATACCCATCCTCTCCAGTCTGGGTATCGTTCATGAAACGGCGAGGGTATTTTTTTGTGCAGACACCGTTCTTCATGCATGGTGCAGCTAAATTATATTCTCCGCAGGGTCCATGTACCATATTTTTAGTTATAATGTCGTGTAGTACCGGATCAATTTGTTGATCTGGTAGCTCCACAACTATGACACTGTCGATCTCATCTGGTTGTATTTTAGTTTCTAGCCAGAAAGCAAATGACAATGAGGTAAACCGCGCTCTTGCCACTCCACACTTGCCATATAACATTTTACTTTACCGAGTATCTGTTCTTTGACAAATAAATTGATGAATTTCTTCATCTTTAAATGAAATACACGTGAAATTATGTCATGACGGTCGAAAGACCGTTGTCCTGGTAGCAGCTCCGCTTTAATTTCAGGCCATTCGGGGTTACATGTAAAAGTGAGAAATATGTCAGATCTACCATAATTTCGGACGTACGTCATCGCGTCCTGCGTTTTCTTGTGCATGAAACGCGGAGAACATGTAAATGACGATGGCAATATGACATGTTGACCGATATTTGATGGGTCAACATTTGCGTCATGATTTAAGGCATCTCTGAGATGAATGAATGAAATAAAATCTCTGTCTTTGTTGATTCCGAGAAATATAATTTAATCTTTCCGATAACATTTTCGTCATCATGTCAACACAATATTGACTAAATAAGTCTCTGTAATAATGTAACGGATTAAAAGAGTTATTTCTAAACATTAATCTAAATGCATAAAATTGCATACACGAAACAGTTTTATTACGCGCAGAACCCTGCTGAGGGATAGTCAAATAATAACCGTCTTCTCCTGTCACAAACACTATAGGATACTGTAGTGGATCATAGGACCGATGTAGCTCAGAAACTCTTTTGAGCTGTCCGTCTCTACCGTGTAAGACTATACCCTGGGACCTTTGTCTTCATCGACCAAGAGAACGGCTACAGTAGGAGCATTATATCTGCCTCTGTATGCTGTCTGTGGATTGCGATCTGAATGAATAATTAAGTTTAAATTATCTGAGGAGTTAAGTTCTAAGTTTTGTTTAAAACTTCGTATATACACGTTATGATTATTCAAAGCAGTCTGTAATTTGCGAATTAAATCCATTTTTAAGGTTGGTGCGATGCTTGATCGCAACGATAACTGGTCTGCATCCGAAATAAAATATATTTGCAAAAACTGTGGGTTTGGCCTGATTGTGGTAAAAGGCTACCAATAAGATGATACACATGTCCTTCAATTTTAAAAGTGGGCATAAAATTTCCTTCCCTGATTTCTTTTGCGCCAAACGAAGTCATTTGAAAGTTTGTTAAAAAATGACCAGATAATGGATGGTTATTAGTTAAAAGTTTTTTTATTGGTTGTGGCAGCTCCTGAAGGTTAGGAAGACAAACTTTACCTGAAGCACAGCACATACCATTAGGTTCGTCCGCCCATTTCTTGGCAGAGCAGTTACGAGCAGATCTTATTCATGACTCCGATTTGGACGGACGCTTGTTGTGCATAATCAACGTGCGGATCATATCTTAAAGCAAGTCTGTTGCTGTTAGCTAAAATTCGATTGCTAACTCTATTTGTGGACAACGGCTGTCTCTCTGCCTGAGCTCTAAGTCGCTGAAAACGCTCGCCACTCGACTCTTTTTCACGCAACTGAGAGGTCCTTATATTTTGTTCATGAAGACGTTGGGAACGCGCCAGCCTCGACTCTTGAGCGTGTAGCTCAGAGGCTCTCAAGCTTTGCTCGGCAAGGCGTTGCGAACGCTCGACACTCGACTCTCGCGCGCGTAACTCGGAGGTTCTCAGACTTTGTTCGTCAAGGCGTTGCGAACGCTCGACACTTGACTCTCGTTCGCGTAAGTCAGAGGTCCTTACATTTTGTTCATGAAGACGTTGGGAACGCTCCAGCCTTGACTCTCGTGCACGTAACTCAGAGGTTCTCAAATTTTGTTGTGCAAGACGTTGCGAACATTCGACACTCGACTCTCGTGCGCGTACCTGAGAGTTTCTCTGATTTTGTTCAGCAAGGCGTTGTGAACGTTCAGGTGAAGATTCTCCCATACGACGTATTCTTGCTGCCCGTGCTTGAGAACTATGTTTAGAAAGTTGAGACCTAGCTCTCTTAGGCATTTTCAAATGTTTAAGAAAATATTAATAGCGTGTAATATTCTAGCTCTGAAAAGAACTGTTGGTTAGCCCTGAAAAAAACTTTTGCGTAGGTATAGTTTTAAGAACGAAATGTAAAAAAAATTATTAGACTTCGCGCACGACCGCTGCGTAGGGAGCCGACCTCGCCTCTGAGCCGCGCGGGTACCTTACTCATAGATTTAAACTCCCCTCCCGCACGCGCACCCCCGCCATGGTGACGCCCACTTCGCAACGGGCCGTGCAGCTGAAATCGTAATATTTTAATTTCGCCATAACTTCAAAACCAAACGTCTAATTTTAATCATTCAAAGACCAAATATTATCTACATAAACTGTACTTAGTGATGAAATAATTTATTTTGATAAGGATTAATATCATGAGTAAAATAAACGCGTTTAAATGTAGTCCAAAAAAATTCAAGATTTCTAAATAAAAAATGGTTGTTGTGCCTCACTCGACATAGATAGGTATAGTGTGTCACGGACTTTTTTGTAGATATTTATAAGATCTATACTTAATTACAACATTTTATGGTTCTATCTTTTATAGTTTAGGCAGCGTACGCAAAATAAGTAACTTTTCTGGTGGATATTTTACACCTTGGGTCCGAAAAACCCAAATATCTTACGGAACCCTATTTTTTTCCAAAATAAAATTTAGCCTATGTTACTTGTGGATAATGTAGCTTTCGAATGGTGAAAGAATTTTTGAAATCGGTCCAGTACTTTTTGAGCCTATTCATTACAAACAAACAAACAAACATAAAAACAAAGTTTTCCTCTTTATAATATTAGTATAGATAAAAAGAAATAAGAAGGAAGCACAAAGTTTGAAAAATATATTATAAATGAAAACAAAATCGCCAAATTTTATAAAAATCTAAAAAGTCCAAAATCTTACAAAATATTTATTTCAGTATATATTAGTATTTATTATATACTGAAATATATTAGTATTTATTTATTTCAATTAATATTTATTATTATTTATTTCAATATATGGGCTTCTTATACAAAAATACTTAAAGGATCAACATCGACTAAACCTATAACCTTGTATATAAGAAAGACCAATATACCACACGAGGCTGCCAGGTATAGCAATAAGTAATTTTATTTATTAAAATTAGTCTTAATTTTATTTGTTTTCAGATGATTTACCCATGCCGATGTTGACATTTACAAAGTACAAGTGGTTGGTGAGTCTAATGACTTTGTTCCTACAAACTCTACCCGCATACATAGCTGACGTTGTTCTCATGCTGATGGGAAAGAACAGCAGGTAACTTTTTATAATTTTATGGTATTATGGGTGTTGAGTTAGGTGCATTAAAGCTTTTATACAAACTTGGGCCTTTTCATCCCTTATTGGATGATTTATACTGTATTCTCCGACCGAAGTAACCACTCTTGAACTACTGTAGTGCCTGGGACAATCGAATTTTTTTATGTCGTATGGTTGCCCAAGCACATACGGCATTCTCACAACACAGTCAGCCTAGTCCAGAGGAATCACTGGTCAATACGTCTGGGGCCAACCATTTGCGGGTTTCATCACGATGTTATTCTTTACCTTTAGAGCGTCCGTATAATGTTACTTGAGATCTGAAAATGTCTCATTGGTACACGCCACACCCTAGAAATCGAACCTGCACTCTCTCGAGTGCGAATCAAACGGTCTATCCACTAGGCCACGTAGCTCTAAAGCTTTTATACATGGCAATATTTAATAAGTGTTGCAATATCATACTTGTTTATTTTTAACCCCCGACGCAAAAAGAAGGGCGTTATATGTTTAACGTGTCTGACTGTCTGTCTGTCTATCTGACTGTCTGGGTGTCTATCCGTGGCATCGTAGCCCATAAGCAAAAGGTACGATTAAGATGGTTTCCTGTCTGAATCGAGAGTGTTCTTAGCTATAATTTATACCAACAGTTCCCTCACTGCTCGACAATTCGGGGGTTATCGAAATCTTTTGTATTACCGTCATAATACAAATTTCGAAATATTATTTTTTAATTAATACGTGAAGAAAAAAGTTTGTAATCGTTTTTACGAACGGAAAATTCTGCGAATAGAGGAGTATGAAATTTGTAACAGATAAACTTTGTATGGAGAAGAAATGAGCTGTACTAATAATTATTTTCTTATAATGAAAATAACATAACACACTACCTACCTCAGATTAATATCTCGCACTACCACGCGTTTGATATAATTTAGTCACACGTTCACGTTTGTCAATCTGTCTTTCACATACAACAGTATATCTATATAGGTATATATATATAAATGCAAAGCTGATTGACTGATGTATCAACGCACAGGCCAAACCCTTAAGGCTAGAAATTTGAAATTTTGCACACGTATATTTCATATGACGTAGGCATCCACTAAGGAATGATTTTTCAAAATTCAACCCCCAAGGGGGTAAAATAGGAGATTTAAGTTTGTACGAAACTTTTTATTCCTTGGACAATTGCCAATTGCATGAAATTTCGTACGAATTGTGTACGGAAAAATGATGAGTACGTATTTCAGCATTTTCTAAAATTCAGCCCCTAGGTGGGTAAAATATAGGATGATGAAATTTTGAAACCTTATTTCACGCGGCGAAGCCGAGGGCAATAATGCTAGTAGATAATATTTGCATTTTTATTTCGTGTCTAAGAGGGAAAATATTCCTAATAAAGTTAAAACTTAATAATTAGAACAAGTTATTAAATAATATAATAAGCCTAAGGCAGAAGGCTACGCTTCCACGAGCGTTTTTAGTGCGCATAAGCATGCGTAAAGCACCTCCCTCCCCCCATACTGGTCATGCATAAATTCAGAAACAAGATCGTGCAAACACCACCACCACACAAGCAATACCGTGCAAGGCCCCACACCACCATACAGGTTGCAAAACTCGACGCGCGTTTCGCCCCGAACCCGCAGCATCCTCGGGAAGTGGACCTGCAAACAGAGTTCGTTAGTAATGACGCCAGCCAAACCACTACCTTTTATATCCTACTGGCTACTAGTACCCCCCCAAACAGGTTAATTAGCGGTGACGTAGTCAAACAAGTTTGGTCATCAATAATGCTAAGTCTATTGTTGTTCTTTACACGCTCAGTCGAAAGCCTTTTGCACATTTATGTAACACCTTATAGGAACGGCCATCGGGTACACTTTGACCACTATCTAAAAAAAAAAGACCTAGTGCTGCGTGTAAGTTTTCAAATCTGACATTTGACACTTGCATTCGATTTTCAGCTCTATTGTACTAGCACAGAGTCAGATTTTTTTTATCATGACCACAAAAAACTTTCATCGGTACAAGGGCTTATTGTTTGTCCTGTTTCCTTATTTTACAGGTTTGTGAAAATCCAATCTAAAGTAGTTTGCATCCGCGACGCACTGGAGTACTTCACGTCTCGCATGTGGATCATACGGGCGCCGAAGGCTAGAGAACTATACAGCTCTCTGTCAGCCACAGACAAGAAACAGTTCGCGTTTGACCCGTGCAGTATCGACTGGAACGTGTACATCCCTAACTACTGCTCCGGAATCAAGAAATTTCTATTGAAGTTGTAGAAGTTGGTCATTGGTCCCTGTTTATTATTATGGTCAAATAACTGTTGTATGCTCGCCGCCTTGGTTTTTGTACATCTCTATTAAGTTACCAATGCAATGATACCGCAACACTTATATTGAATTTTCTTTATTTACGTGTTAAACGGTGTATATAGACACACACGTCTAAATTAAACATAGCCCCCTGGCTAACTAAATTAAACCTATGTATCAGGTATCGTCTATCTCTATCTTAGGCATCAAAGCCACTGTCATTTTGACATTTGACATTATACACTTTTTTAAGCACAATAATATGCAACAATAGTCAATAACTATAAGCGTGATTACATAAGTAGTCTTGCAGGGAGTTGACAGAGGACAGGAGGTGGAGAAGAACCATCTAGCTTCTCGAATATGGAACTTATGTTCAGTAAAGAATACAGATGGTTTTTATTTGTTGCCTTTGATAACTTTTTACTCAAGAATTCACTTACGAAACGATTTTACCATTGTGATAATAAATGCAAAGGATCTACTACCCACTACTTAGCTGCTCTAATGGGAATTTAATTTATTTAAATTTTAGATCGAGGTATTAGGTTTTTAAATCTCATAATTTAAAAAAAAAGCAATGAAACATTGATAACTTATCAAACATATGACCGAATACTGGAACGATATTGAAATTAAGTGACGCTCAAGTCACATGTCCTTGTCATTTTGTCTAGCAGAGATAGCGACATCCTGTGAATGGCTCTTAATTTCGATTAGCTTTTCAGTATTCGGCCGACAATGTTAAAGTGTACACAAAAAGGCTGATTTTAAGTATGTATAATTAACATTAAAGAAACCAAAAATATCTTTAGTTGGAATAAATAATAATAGAAGCTTCATAAAATTGTGATAAAAATTTAAGTATTTTATATACCTATTGGTGTTATTATAATAATAATTATCAGATTGTTATGTATTAGTTATGATAGATTTCTATGTAATATAAAAACAAAAGTTTTAAAAGAACAATTTTGGCTATCCTCTTTACTAAAAGGTGGCAACCGCGCGAGTTTCTTACGTCGGTTATTCTCGCCGGGTCAGGGTTCCGAACCGGTGGTAATTGTTTTTTTCTTTGTTTATAGTTCAGAAAACAAAATCTTGTTTTTTATTCTGAATAAAGAGATTATTATTTTATTTTATTTATTTTTAAATCTATCTGAATAACAGTATTTTGTAAAATTTTATAAAGTTTATAACAACCATTATTGAAAACTATATAAATCGATGATGTAATTTCGTAGGTTTATTTAAATATCTACTAAGTAGATAGAAGTTGTTCTAAGTGTCTACTGTAAGTAGACACTTAGAACAACTTCTATCTAGTATCTGTTTAATTTTTGTTATAAACTTTATAAAAAGACTTCAAATCATGACTGTTTGCTTTCGATATAATGTTTAATATCTATGACAGTAAATATTAAAGTAACAAAGTTTAATTAGGTGCTTAATTAAGATTAAATTTCCATTAGACAGGAATAAAGTAATGAAATTGAATGTCAATCTCAGGCTCAAAAACAATAGAGTACAGATATTACCTATGATTTTATTTAGGTTTAGTCATTAATTCTATGATTGGTATTTTAGTTATCACATAGATATCATAGGTAAGTATATCTATCATATACCTATTAAAGAATGGCTTTTACGCATCGCTTGGCTGAGTCTTGGTTAGTCTACAACTCTCATTGACTTTTAATACCTACGCCAAGTAATTGTTATAGCTTAATTGACCAAGGCAATACGTAGTAACTATTTATTAATCTGTGGCAATATTATGTATCCAAAAGAAAGAAAACTCCATTCAATTACTATTTATGTATTTATATGTTATGGGAAAGGTGGATTAAATGAAATTTAATATAAGTGATTTATAAAATCATTCATTTTATTTTCAATGTGTTATGTATAAAGTACTAAGATACTTGTGATATTCAGTTATTAAATCAGTCTGCTTGGGATCATGGCGTTTCATTGCCGTAACATTGGCGCAGTCGGTTATTATTTTAAAAATTATTAGTGTAATTAGCTATAACCACAGATTAAAGATATAGGACCAGATAAACATCTACATAGTGAACTGTCGATTAGATTGCACTACTAGAAGCATACGACGTGTGTACAATTCTCGTATCGCGTACACTTACGTACGTAATTTTAGGGAGAAACCCCTACGTTGGCAATTAAATCCGTGGTCTGCTCCGGACCAAATCCTATTAAGTTCGTCGAGTGATCAGAATACAAGGGAGGACTAGGCAGCGAGTTACTTACATTTCGTGGAAGAAGATTTCCCGCTCAGTTTTAAACATATTAAAACGAATATCGAACAAAAAAAACATCGCAACGTAAAAAACGACGCTCTAAATAGAACTCATCGGCGTCAAACACTTGACAATTCAAAGTAGCAGAGAGAAATAGAGAGAAATATTACAGATTTTGCAGAGGCACATTTTGAGACAAGTCCAAACTCGTATAATCGTGCACGATCCTTTGTTTTTGTAATGATATATAGTTTAACACACACTTCTGCACGCATTGGTCTGTTAATTTAAGTTAAATATATAACAAATATAACAGTAAGATTAATTAATTCACATTATGAATATATTCACGTATGTACTAAACTTTTATGATTGTTAAAGAACAGCAGTTAATAAATATGTAATACATAATTGATTATGAACACTGAATAAGTTGTTTCTTCTTACACTGACTGAGTGTTCCTTTTAACACTGATTAGGTATTCCTTTTAAGAACCTTTTGATATTTCAAACACTCGATAATTCGTAATATTTTAGGAGTCCCCCGAGTTTCGAATTAACGAGAGTCGACTGTATTTGTATTTAGTAATTATTATTTGGTTGCTTAGTATGGGGGGCTATAAAATAATAATACGTACTGTTTTACAAAGTTCTGTTTTAAAAGAAAGTACCTGGGTAGCCGTGCTTTGCTCGGAGTTGTAATATAAAAGAATCACAAAAATATTTATCTGACCGGGATTATAACCCAGCAAATTCCAAATTTCCGTACAACCACAGAATACATAATAGTACAAGTAAACGCAAAAATTATACGCAAAATTAAACTCATACCAAGCTGCCAATCTGGGTGACGTAAGAGAGTCGAAATTATTGATATATTATGTACTAGCTATTGACCGCAGCTTCGCCCGCGTGCGTGGGTGGCACCCTAGCCCTACAACCGAAGTCTTGGGTCAGTTGAGCTCTATTCTGCTAGGGTGCATGTGTGATAGGCGAGTTTAGTGGTATGTCCACTAGATATTATAATATTAATATTATAACCGTCACTTATCCTGATTTGATTAAGATCTTCTCAGTGTAAGTGTATGTGTGTGTAGTCAAGAGCCAAAATTCCATTTCTCGCTTGCACTGTTTTTTGTTGAGGTTGTAAATAGACAGCTGGTTGATTTTGTTGTAAAACAGTAGAATTTTTGGGAGAAACTGGTATTATAACGAAAACTGCGCAAATTATTTATTTCCTGCGGTGGGAATCGGTTAAATGTTTTTATTTTTGTAAATTAAAACTAATGTTGTTTTTGGGTCGTTCTTCAAAATTTGGGTAACTTGGTGTTAGCAGCAATTTTAACATATTAATATCAATTTATCCGATATTTGCAACTATTAAGCGGATAGTATTAAGTTCATGTAATTTGGTCACTCACGTTTTATGTCACAATATTTTTATTTCCAAAAATCGCTACTTTCTACTCTCCCTAGTCATATAAGATCTCCCAAATTTAGCAAATATTAAATGTTATTCTAATCCTCTAAATAATACTTTGATTTAACTCGACTGAAACACGTTTATTATTACATTACGAACCTATTCATTGCGTTTTAATTTTTAATAACAATAACTTTTATCATATTATTTCAAGTTAAAAAGTGTAAGCTTTAAAAAATATCAGTCCCTAGCTATTTGCGAAATTCGAAAATACGCGGCATTTAAGCTTATGGCGTTTTTCATAACTTACTCAAGCGAAAGCATCAATGTGAAGTTAGTGGTTCGCACGACCAATGCCGCGTCAGCTATTTCGTTTTTAGTGCGGTCGCTGACTTTGTTACGGGAGTACGTCCTGTGCCAGTTAAACTCTCAGTCCCTAGGTATGTAACTATTTTTGAAATGCAAAAATAGTTAATTAATAATTGATCTCATTACATATTATAAATTTGAGCTTATAAATTTGTTTGCCTTGTTATTTTGATCACCTGCTGGTTTTTATGCTTATTTTATTTATTGGGCTATGTTTGATTTTACTTTGATTCGTCAGTCCCTAGACCTTCAGGCCCTCGTCGTAAAAGTGACTAGGTCCTGATGCCACACCTAAGGACTGACGGACATACTGCGTGATCCATGGTCTTAATAATAAAATATTTGTATTTATTGTAGAATATGGCATCTAAAAAGAAAACATTACTATCTAAAGAGGAACTGGCCAAAAAAAGTCTGAACAGACAAAGAGACTGTGGGAAGGGAGCCCCAAAGGGAGATCTCCGACCGAGCGAGGTGGTATGCTCGGTCAGGCCGAAGCCTGCTTGTAAGCGTTTCAGATGCTGTGTAATATATAGCTCCGAACTGTGAAAACTTCGTTAACGCAATTGAGGATCGTGTATCGAGAATAAAAAGAAAAAAACGAGAATAAAAACGACCCTGTTTTGCTAAATATATAAATAAAAAGGATAAAGGAAATGTGTCGAGGACATGGCACCAGAAGAGCTCGAAAAAAATGGGTAAGTCTACTTATCATATTATAGAAAAAAACAAAAGATTCGTGGAAATGGTAATAAATACGGGGATCAAAATACGCCGCCGTCATCGAACGATGATAATATTCCTGAAATTCCTATTATAAACAATGTAAGAAGAGCTGAAGCTAAAAGGAGTATGGTTCAACGGAAAAAAGAAATAGTAACATGAAAAGGAAGGACTGATACATTAATAATTTGAAGAAAAAACTTGCCAGCGAACAACAAAGAAACAGAAGACTGAAACTTATAAAACGAAAAATAAGAAAGCACCTAAACCAAAGAGTAAAATTGAAGCCATGGCTAACGACTCTAATCAAAAAGCAGAATTGATAAAAAACAGGATTTGGCGAGATTATCCAGACGTTATTGACTGTTTGTTACAATAATTAATATATGTAAGTTATTTTGTTTTTTTAAAGTTAATTTTACAATAAAAATGTGATTAAACACACTAACCGTCTTTGGCGTCAGTCCCTATCATGATCAGTCTCTAGATCACTAATTTCAAAATATCTTGAATTTCTCTTAAAATACTTAGTAAAGGGTCTGGCCTTTTTAGATGCAACAAAGTAGATATTATACCCACAGTATAGAATTAAAAATTTACTGATAACCTTCAAAAATACCATTGTCAAAATTAGGCCATACGTTTATCAAATTTTGAAGAACCACCCATTTACAAGATGATTGTAAATACATTAGTCCCCTAACTACATTGACGCATTTTTAGGACGGTGTGTAAAATATAAAGCTAACGTACTGTCAAGACGCGACAATCACTATATAGCTTGGTTGTAGAGTACAGAACATGTAGTTTCCATCCGACCTTTAGTATGCTTCTCTGAGTTCTCTCAATTTTGTTTTTGCCCAGCCTCCCCAAATAGTGATGCAGTATGTTATAAGAGATTGAGCTAAGATAAGATAAACTGTCCTAATGAGGCAATCGCCAGCAATATTTCTTAAGCGGCTAAACAAAAAAGAGAGTTTTTGCGGAGTTTTTTAGATAGCGATTGAAGGTGTAGGCAAATGATAGCTTACTGTCGATATGGACTCCTAAGTATTTAATACAATCGGTACTATACAGAAACTCACAGTAACACGTTTTAATGTTAGGATGTTGGCAGCTGTGGGCTGTTATGGTATTAGGACCGCACTGTGAACGTGTTGGTGTTTTAATGAAGATGGAAATGGATGGAGGATGGAAATGAATGGTTTTCTCAACATTAATTGTGAGTTTGTTATTGTTAAGCCATTAAAATACGCTGTTTAAGCCCTTCTGGGTAGCAACGAATGTCCCTTTCCATGTGTTGGTACTAAAAACAAGAGCCGTATCATCTGCATAAGTAAATATTCTCCCGCAAGGCAATTTCAGATTACATAAATCATTTAGGTATATTAAGAACAGAGTGGTAATACTAGTATTCTAGGTCCCACTTTGTTCTTAATATGAGCAGTAGCAGCTGGCAGCATGTGGGACACCATATTCAAGTGGATAAAATTTGGTACAGTTGAAGACTGTGTATAGATCTCAATTTTAGCATCATAAAATAATAATAATTTTACATTTTAGGGGTGGCTCTCCATACATGTGACGTGGGGCTGAAGAAATTTTTTTCATTCTACCCCATCGTGTGGAACATTCTTAAATAGGTATTTTAAAATAAAATACATACATATTTCATACATGACTTTTTTCTAAAGTCAACAATTTTCGAGTAATCGGCCTCCATAGTGGTTAATAAGTTGCCCCTGGCATTTCTAAGCAATGAGACTTAAGGAGTACCTATTTCACCATAATAATATGTTGATGTATCGTAAGAAGATGGTGATGGTGGTGGTGATAATGATGATGATTACTGTAAGCGGCATATGCTTGCAGTTCTTTAAACAATGCCAAAATTTCTAAATATGTATATTTAAAGACTGAAGAATTTCGTTCAGTGTTTCCCCTCCCGGAGAACCTGAAGGTGATGCCCGAAGTAGGCGGCTGCAATGCTTACAAAAAACTTAAGTTATAGAATATCACAATCCCCCGCGACAGCTGTAAGGATAAGTAAAAGTATAATAATATAAATACTTTGTATTGTTAGACAATAACTATTATAATTTTTATATGACATACTATTACCAAATAAAGAATATGTAAGTGCTTCAGTACCCACTGGTGTCATTCCAAGCTTCTTCATCACTTCTTCTTTTATGTATGAACGCTGTGAGCCGCTATCCAATAATGCTGTGACGGTCACTGACTTTTCTTCTTGGCAGACATTCACCGCTAGTGTCTGAAGAAGAGTAGTTGCAGTAGTATTAGCTGTGTAATTCTGAACAATGTTTGGCAGTTCTAAAGCTTTCTCTATGGCTGGTTTCTGGCTACTCATGCATAGTATGGGAGAATGCCTTTGTTTGCATATAAAACATTTCAAAAAGTTTTTACATTGCTTAGCATGGTGTCCCATTCGTCATAACAAATTAAACAGGCCTTTTTCTTTTTTTAAACCTCTTTTCGCTCTTCCACTGATATGTATGCAATTTTAAAACATTCTGTGCTTGGATGTCCTTTCTCACAAAATACACATCTAAATTCTAACTGCTTCTTAACATGACCATACCTCACTTGGTTATTTACCATTAGACATGCAGCTGTCGGTTCGGAGTTCTTAGATGTGACATCAAAATCATTGGCGAGTGTAATAAGTTGGCGACACAACTATCGGTAGCAGGAACGGTGAATATTTATCACTGGTGACATTTAGAACTTCTAGTGATCTTAGGTTGGTTGCATATATTGTCATACAAAGCAGTTAAATTAAACTCTTTTTTCAGTACCAGGGTTTAAAGCTCTCGATCATAATATTGTATAAGAAGGTCTTCTCTAGCATATCTGGATTTCAATTCTTCCAAACAAATTTTGTAACTTTTGATTTCAATTGGGAAATTCTCAACAAATCTTCGGCAAAGGTACTGCAATTTGTCGCATTCATCTATTGAAGAGTCACTATCTATTTTCTTAAATTATACCCAAATTGGTAACCAATTTTTTATATACCCATCGAATTTTTTGATATCTAACATGGGTAATTTAAATCTCCTTATTTCACAGTTATTGTTATCAGCTTGTGATTTTGATAGGTTGGAGTACATAGTGTCGAGTAAAATCCATCTGGTTTGATATTTTCCGGCATCAACCAATTCGTTTTCCAAACGAGTTTCATCAAAAGATTCCGACATGCTAATCATAAGTTGAATCTCGCTGTTATAATTTATAAGCTGATCTGAAACAGATCATAAACCTCTTGAAAGTATTTTAAAAAAAGCGTTAAACGCGATCCCAGCACGCTTACAGCGGATGATGCTTAAATTGCAAGGGTTATGATTTATGTATTGTTTACAAGCTCGGCAAGTACAACGCGGTCACATTAACTTGACGCATGGGCTTGATGACGTCATTTTGGCGTTCAAGTACGGTGCGAAAACAAAAGCATGTAGGTAAAAAAATACTATACGTTTGATTTTGGAGCATAGATTTTATTTGTTAATCTTGCAACACGTTGCATCATGTATTAATTTAATGAATGTTACTATAAATTTCAAATTATTTTATAGATGGTATACAATATTTTAATTTTAATGTTATTAAATTTTTTAATTTCTCTCAATTTACTATACGGGTGGTATCTGAAATAAAAAATATTTATTTATTTATTTAAAAATATTTAATCACAATTGGTACGATATCATCATCACTGACTTCTTCTTCGCTTTGGCTGTCGGATGAATCATAAATAAATAAATAGTCCAAAAGTAACAAAAATAACAATAACAATAGTCCAAACGTAACAAAACAATAACGAAAGCTTAACAAAATGTCCAAAAACTGCAACAGAAAACTAACGAAAATATCGACGCGCATATCTGTAACAGAGATGCTGACCATACTGACGTTTGCCGGGCGAGCTAAGGGAACGCGGGGGGAAGCGGGCAGGGCTTTGCATTCCAGCGATGCGTCAAGTTAATGTGACCGCGTTATACATGTACATCCCTGACACACTGTCACGCGCACCCTTTTCGGAATTATATATCACTCTGACGTTGGCAACTCCTATTACAGGGAAGGCTATGCCAAAATAGCATAGTGAACAATAGATTGATGATAAAAAATATGTCCTTGGATGACGTCATTGTTATGTGCTATCCCTTTTCTTTGGGGTAACCAACGTTTTGATTATTCTAGGACAAATAAGTAGCTTTATTTTTTGTCTTAACTACAGGGGGAGAGCTCTGCTACAATACTAATTTTAAGGCCCCTCGCCCAATGCGACTTTTCGTAGCATGCAGTTGCGCGTTTATGAAGCGCACGACTGCATCACTACTAACGCGCGTTAGTCGCATTTGCAACGCGATTCAGTAAAGTTTGTCAGCACGGTATGCGCGACACGTCGCTGCCGCGGCGCGCACTTTAGTGTCGCGGCAGCTACGAGTCGCGTTAGTGCGTTTACTTCTTTAATCCGCCTATTGGATTACACCGTAGCCGTACCATACTGAGAAAAAGGGCAAGAAATTCAGCCGATCGGTGGATCGTCATATTGATGTGGTGTGATGTGTTGTGTATGCAATGACAGTTTAAATCAATATATTAAAAAAAAAACTTTAAATATGCAAATGTTTTAAATGAAAATGAAATGAAAGTATACTTTATTGTGCACAATCAGTAGTTACACATACTCACAAATATAGAAAATCTAACGACACTACGATAGTACACAAAGGCGGCCTTATTACTAAATAGCAATTTCTTCCAGACAACCTTTAAAAGAAAGGAACAAATTGCTGGAGAGGGGCATTGCGCTTTTATTGAAAAATAGATTAAAAACCACACACTTACAATAATAGAATACTATAACTATACACAACAGCAATAATCTTATGAGCAAGAAGCCCTAACAACACTTACACATGTGAAAATAAAATTGTTTTATGCAGTTTTTGTCGTTTAGTCCTGAGATTGCCTAATTTCTTTTGTATGTCATTTTTTAAATAGGATGACAATCTTATTTTCAAGAAACTATTTGCTATATATTTTATAACCTCAGTTTCATGTAAATCCAGACACACGTCTGTGACAGGGTGTTTAGGAACAAAAATTTCTTGTATCTGGGGTTGGAATTTTCGTAATGTAGCCATTACCAATTTGCCAGTAATGTTATCGACTGACAAAAGTGACATAGATACAGTTTGTTTAAATAAATTATTTACATATTTCACGATAAAAAAAGCAGCATCTGAAGCAAAACATAATTTACCCAGGTTGACAAATGTTGTGAACGCTGAATACTTATTTATATTCAAGGCATAGTCATGATCACTTTTTTTATTTTCAGTTGTGAGGACAGCATGACAAAACTCGCAATAATTTTTTTTATAATCTTTTGAACTATAAAGCCTGTTATATAATAAAGCACATTATCTTCGTAGGCGCTGCATTGATAATTTTCTAAAGAATTTATCATTTCAGAAAAAAGGTCTCTTTCATCAGTACTGTGTTCCTGAGTCTAACTTTCAATTAACGATCTGGTTTCACTACGATTTTCCATGATATGGTTGGTATTAAATGTATCATCTGTACAATTAGCTCTAATACTGGGTCGTACCGAGTTGCGATACAATAATTTTCTTAAAATATATCGGATCTCAAGCGGGCTCGGATTGTCTTGAGCCCTCCCTCTAGCACGTATGCTCGAAAAAAATATTTCCAGATTATCTTGTGAACATTTGAAAGTTAGTAAGTATTTTAGCGGGTTCTCTTCTAATGCTGTCAGATCATTAAACAATAATTTAAAAGAAATCATGTTCACAAGGAACCCCAAACAGAACGTTTTGTGGGTATGCTTCATTAATGGCTGGTCTCCTATTTTAAGATTATTTAAATAAATCTCAGCTTCGTCAAAAAATGATTGCCAGACATCGCGGTTGTGTATTGTTAATGGTGACTTTAAATAAGTGCCATAGGGAGATCGGCTATTCATGCTATCAAATAATCGATCTAAAATACGGATAAATTCGACAGTCGCAGAACTGTCTTGGAATTTAGGATTCCCACTATTGCAAAGGAACTCAATTGCATCAGCAACGGATGAGCTTAGTACTTGGCAAGCTAAACGGACATTCATTTTTTTATTTTGGTAACCAATATGAGCTCCTGTTAATTTATTAGAGAGCTTAAGACCTTCTTATTTAATCATGTGCAATTCCTGTACATATTGAAAAGAAATTTTTCCGTTTGGTGATTCTAAGCCTTTTTCTGCAAAAACGTTTCGAGCCAGTTTAACCATGTGCGTTTAACTGGTCTAACAGGCAATAAAAGTTAGTCCATTGGGATGAAGAAAGTAGGATTTAATGTTACCATCCTCAAATGAGCAACCAAGACACTCATATGCCTTTACATTGCATTTGGCGCCATCACACGTTAGTGACCTCACAGTAATCCCTGCTTCGCTCAGTAAGATTATTTCAGTATTTATCAATTGTCCCAGCAATTCGGCATTCAAAGAACTTGGAGTAAAAAAGTAACCAATAGGGCATTTAAAATAATTTGAATAAGAAACTATTTGCAACACTAAAGCTTCCGATGCAAACTGTTCAGGATCATGAACGACAATGTCACCAAGATCAACATATCCAAATGTTTTTCCTAATTTATTACAATAATAAATATCTCTTTTTAAGGCAATCGAATCAAAAATCATGGCCACATTTTTTAAATAGGGCTTATTTGGTAGTTCTGATTTTAAATATTCAATCACTTCTGATAGAAAACCAACAGAACAATTAAAACTTGACATCGCCCGCCATAGTGTAGATTTATGTGGCAAAGAAATGATGCTTCTCAGGTAATTATAAGCCTTCGGACAGTAAAAATGTAATGTCAAAGAAAATGATTTCACTTCATCACTATATGAGACTTGTTTTTTTTTTACTTCTATTGAATTTTTTACATGTATTTGCAAAATTACCTTGCAATATATTTTCAATTTCTGATTGTGAAGTATAATTTCTAACAACTTTGATTAATTCTTTCATATTTTCAATTTTCTTTGCCTGTCTATTAACTTTCTGTTGAAGAACCTTAGTTTTCTTTTTTAGCACTATTTGATTAGGTGTTTTTATGTTAGCTTGGCTGCTGAAATCTTTTAGTACAGGTTGATCCTTGACAGCCTGTAAACAAAAAACTATAATATTATACACTGTAGGAATTATATTAGAAAGTTAATTTTTATATTGATTTTATAACAATAAACAATGACTTAGTACAAGAAATAGATAAAGAAACACTTGATTATTTTTTTAGTTTTACGATAAGGGTGAAGCGACGTTGATAGCGTGTATGATTATTTTACTTCAATAAATTCCTCCAAAATATTATACCAAGGAAAAATCACTAACCAATAAACATAAAAACCAAATCAGTACAAGAATTGGTGCTTTCTGCAGAATGGGAAAAATGTTGAGCTTAGTATTATACTAGATATTAGCTTTCTGATAAATGATAACTTACAGTTTTTATAGCTTGAGAACATATACCAGCTAGCGGATTGGAGCAAATAGGTAATACAGTAGCTTCTTGCACTTCCACAATTTTTTTCTTTTTCGGTGGTTCATTTTCATCGAGCTGAAAGAGGTAGTAATGTGAGATAAAAATGTAAATGATAATGCAAGTCTCAAAGTCAGACATAAAATTTTAATGCTTACTTACATATTTTTCAAGTATTGGCATTGCAGAAGCTTTAGCGCACGGAGTTTCTTGTGAGCTTGAAGGAATATTAAGACATTCCTGAAAAAAATAAGTGATATTTCTCTAACAACTTATAAAACCCTAAAAACTATATACTCGGGATAAGGCTCGGAGGAAGAAGAGATAGACACAACTTTGAATGATTACCTGTTAGTTACCTGAAGTAATCTTATTTCTTTATTCATACTAATGTACTATCTTCATCGTCTGTGTATCTATCTTTCTGTCTGTTGCATGCATGCTTTACAACTGAACCAATTTTTATGAAATTTGGCATAAACATAGATAAGATGTTGAGAAATGACATAGGCTACTTTTTACTGTGTTCTACATAGTTCCCATGGGAAACGATATAACCTAACTTTGCCGAAAGATTAATTCACTATTAGAACTTACCAATGTTTCACAACACCCACAGATCTTTGGTATAGCAGATTTCAATAAGCGGCCAATTCTATTGACATCATAGTCTTCAGATCGAAAGTGTAGGCTACAAATTCTGGCAGAATTATAATAATTTGTTTTTAATGGTATTTTAGATAACCAAGCTTGTCTCAGGTCAGGGTCACTAGGGAACCTGTAACGTAAAATAGGTACCATAAATGTAAAATGCTAAATTAGATAAAGTATTAAAAAAACATTGTTATACAAGGACAATCCAATTCAATAGTTTTCTATTTACTACCTAATCAACTTTTGTTAATAACTTTTTCGGCTAATCAATCATTTGCTTAAATTATGTGCGAAGACGATCCAATCCATAGTACCTAATGGTCACCCTAGCCAAATGTAAAAAATATTTCATTTAATTAACTTACCCGTGAAATTTCACACCACAATTTGGATACCATACACTTTTACAACCTCGAACTACACAACTCATTGTATTTTGTATAAAATATGCTTTATTTGCTTGTAAAACAACGGACCAAAGAGATGCTATCAACAACCGGCAGCCATAATGTTTTGACTACGTTTTGACATTTGCTTGTGTTGCTATTCAAATTTACTAACATTATAAAATGGGAGTAGAAAAATCAAATAAAAACATATGTTTATTTTTAATTTTGCTTTTGATGACAGGCAACCAAAACTACCCTTGAATTAATATTTATTTAACTGTAAAGTTTTTTTAAATCATGTTTAAGGGACGTATTTTAGGCTTAAACTAAAATTGATCTTGTTGATAGGAAAATTATAATAACGCTTTGGCAACTCTGTGTTTCACAAGCGAGCGAGTGAGAATTATCAAAAGAAAAAAACAGGACATAACAAAAAGGTCAACAGAGTTCAAAATATTTGATCTTCACTTTTTTGTTCTGTATGCAAACTCCATTAGGGTATAAGCTTCTTGGTCAAGCCATATTGAGTCAATTGAAAATGGTTATTGATAATATTCCTATGTCTAAAAACAAACTAATTCTAATAAAAAAAGAAACTTTAAAAGATAAAATGTTATGTTATTTATTAAATAATTTCTCTAATGGTTGGCCGATAAATAAGTATGATTTGTGTAATGATATTAAGTTATTTTGGCCTATGAGAGAGGTGCTATATGTTGTAGACAGTGTGATTTTTGAGAATAAACAGGTATTAATTCCAGCTGCTTTACAAAATGAAATGTTAAGCATAATTCATGATGGGCACCTTGGAATTGATCGTTGTAAAAGACGTGCTCGCGAAGTGTTATTTTGGCCGGGACTGTCAAACGATATTGAAAAATATGTTAGAAAATGTAAAGTTTGCCAGGAGAATTTAAATAGACCCTGTAAAGAGCCAATGATTCCGATCCCAATTACAAAAATGTCTTTGAACAAAATTGGTAATGATATATTTGAATATGCAAAGAAAAATTATTTAATTTTAGTCGATTATTATTCTGGTTTTATTGAAATATCATATTTGAGAGATACGACGTCTACCTCGGTAATAAATATTATAAAAGAAAATTTTGCACGATACGGTATGGATACGGTTATCACTTTATCAATGACAATGGACCGCAATACACAGGTCGAGATTTTAAAAATTTGCTAATGAATGGGGCTTTGATCACTTCACTTCGTCCCCTTATTATGCATAATCTAATGGTAAAAGCGAGCGAGCTATACAAACCGTGAAAAAATAATTTGATAGTAAAACGGACTTTTATTTAAATCTGGTAAGCTATAGGAATACTCCAAGGGACGATTTAGATTCTCCGGCTAAGCTTATGACGGGACGACGACTAAAATGTAGGCTTCTTGTACATCCAGATCTACTAAAACATAGTAACATTGATAGTTATATAAGAAATATAAGATAGTAATATAAGAAACTTATAGATAAACAATTAAAATGTAAAATGTACTATGATCAACATTGTAAGCCACTGCCAGAGTTAAATGTCGGTGATAACGTAACGATGTTAGAAGAGATATAAACGTATGCGCGGAACAGTTATAGGAAAAGCAAAAACACCGCGGTCATATATATTAAAAAATAAAAAAGGCATTTACCGCCACAATCGCCGGCAATTAATGAAGGATGTAGCACAAGACAAGCAGGCGAAAGTTGTGGATACTGATGTGAGTCCTGCCATTGAAATATTGGACGATTCGTATTATGAGGATGATGAATTATATAAAAATTGTGATGATGGTTCACTTTACGAACCAAGTGTTGTTACAAGCTTTAAAGACAAATATTTGCCTCCTCGTATTCGACGCCATCCAAAACAAAAATAATAATATAATTATACAATAATGTATTATTTAACTTAACAACAATTTTATTTTTAACTTTTCTTATGTTTGTAAAGATGTTGTAATATTAAGAATGTCAATTAGGTGGTGGGTAGGAAAATAATAAATCAGCTGTTATCTGCACATGGTCGTTTCATTATGTTATATATTATAGGATTTACATCTTGATTAATAATGTATAGTTTTCCGTTAAAGTTTTGATTTTTAGAGGAGCATTTTACATAAGTCACTCCCGCAGGCTTAAAAACTTCCTCTATGTAGGTTCTGAATTTCATGTCTGTTTAAAAAAAAATTGTTTGAATTTTTAATTCCTTGTAGAGCTTGTATGATATAGAAGACAGGGTGGCTCCTGTGTCAAATTTCATATTAACTAGTTTGTTCTCTATTTTAATCGGAATTATGTATTAATCAGAAATTTCCTCTTTAATAAGGTGTATGTCGCACAGACTTTCTTCTCTACTTAAGTTGTCCTCTACTTCGTTTGTATGTGAGTTTCTTTGAAGGCACACACGTGCAAAAATATGTCCAGTTTTTTTTTTGCATTTTAAACACATAGTTTTATTGGCACCGCACTCATTTGAATGTTGATCGTCTTTTCCACATCGATATCATTTTCCTCTTAAGTCCTTTATTATATTTGTATAGGTGATCTGCGCTTTTTACTGTATTCCGTTGAAGTGAATGGCCGAGAATATCTTAATTGCTTGCTAGTCGATGCTATAGTGTTTATATTGAATGGTCTATGTAAGTCCTGTGACATGTTACTATTCTCGTGTGTTCCTATTTCCATCGATGAGGCGATTTGAATCAGCTTTGCAAAGAGTGGAGTGTCTCTTTCTTGTAATATTTTAGTTCTTATGTCACTATCTCTCAAACCTCGAATAATCTGAAAGAATAGGAAACTTTCCAATGTAGATTTCTTACAGTTTTGGCATTTGAATTCGCAATTTAGGGACAAAGTCTTCAGTTCTTCAACGTATATGGTGATGGTTTAATTTTCTTACTGTTGTCGGGATATAAATCGATGTTGTAACGCCCATGTGCTCGGTTATGGGTCTATTATTATATTATATTATACTCGTCTAATAGATCTGTCAATTCTTTAATCGGTTCTTCTGGAGAGCAGAGGTCGTATACGAGGGCGGGTCAATAAGTCCGTGACTTTTGGAATAAAACACAGATTTTTTGATAAATAAATCATTTTATTTTTCAACGTAGTCCCCCTTGAGCTCTATACACTTTGTCCAACGCTTCTCCAATTTTTTTATCCCTTCCAAAAAATATGATTTGTCGAGGTCCTCAAAATAGGCCTTTGTTTGCGAGATGACTTTATCATTGGAGTCAAATCTTTTTCCACCGAGCCATTTTTTCAGTTTTGGGAACAAGAATTAGTCACTCGGAGCCAAATCTGGAGAATAGGGTGGATGTGGGAGCAATTCATAGCCCAATTCATGGATTTTTGCCATGGCAACTGCACATGTGTGCACCCTTGCATTGTCTTGGTGAAAAAGAACTTTATTCTTGGCCAAATGAGGTCGGTTTTTTTTCAAATCCTCATTGAAGCGGTCCAATAAGTTGGCATAATATTCCCCATTAATTGTTCTTCCCTTTTGAAGATAGTCAATGTGGATTATCCCACGTGCATCCCAAAAAAACAGTCGCCATAACTTTATTGGCTGACAAACCCACCTTGGCCTTCTTTGGCGCCGATTCACCCTTAGAAACCCACTGTTTTGACTGTTGTTTGATCTCTGGTGTGTTGTGATGGATCCATGTTTCGTCCACGGTTACAAAACGGCGCAAAAACTCCTCCATATTGTGATTAAACAACGCCAAACCTTCCTGTGAAGTTGTTACACGATTGCGTTTGTGGTCGACTGTGAGCAAACGCGGCACCCATCTTGCGGAAAGCTTTCTCATGCCCAAGTGATCATTCAAAATTGAAACCACTGAGCCATGCGAGATGCCTATGGCTTCCACAATCTCTTGCAATTTCAATCTTCGGTCGGCCAACACCATATCGTGAATTTTTTCGATTGTTTCGGGTGTAGAGACCTCAACTGGGCGTCCAGGACGTTCGGCATCTTCAGTGCTTGTAAGGCCACAACGAAATTCAGTAAACCATTTTTTTACCATTGAAATCGATGGTGCAGAGTCCCCATAGTATTTATCAAGCTTAGCCTTGGTCTCGGTAATGGTTTTTTTTCGCAAAAAATAATGCTTAATAAGCACACGAAATTCACTTTTATCCATTGATTCCTTAAGTTACTGGATAGTCTGATAAAGATAGCTGTAAAACACAAACTAACCGACGCAGCAAGTTCAAATTTTGATAGGAGTCAACTGACAGATGCCTGTTGATAGGAGTAGTGTTGCTTTTTCAGTAAGGAGGTAAGAAATTCAAAAAGTCACGGACTTATTGACCCGCCTTAGTAGTTTCTCATGAAGTATGGGCGGTAATGCCGAAAGTAATAATTATACTTTGAATTTCACGTCTGTAATGTTGTTCAACAGGAAATATATTGTTTTTAGTAGTGTGATTTTATCTTCAATTTCGTACCTGGTTTCCGTTTCGTTTTCAAATTCTTCGTCTGATATTTCAGATTCTATTTTTTCTTGTAGTTCTCGAAATGACTGTAGGTTTTCTTGAAGGAATTAAAGTCTCGTTTGGGTTTCTGCGTATGATAGAATTTCGTGAGCGTTGACGTAATTTTCCAATCTTGTTAGTTGGGCGCGTAAAGAGGCGCAGGTTCTTTTCCATTTCTTCAATTCTGCTGTCGACATCGTCGCCAGATATTGTGAAGTAATAACGCAATTAAAACATGTAATATTTGTTTGCTAGATATTTACAAACTGACATAACAATCTTGCCACCATAGCAACGGCCATCGGTGACACAGATAATATAAGATAATAGGGTATATAACCTCATACAATTTTTTTCAATTTTACGTCCATGTTTTAAATGCTAAAATTAACTAAAATCTATGTAAAATATTTACAAACAATAAAAGTAGGTAAGTAATAAAAAAAATAATAACTACTCCAAAACTTAAAATGCTACAAAACAAAGAAATCTCCCAGGTCGTCCCCACCAGGTAGAGTACCTAGAAGGCTCAAAGAGTTTCCTCGCTGGATTTCGATACTTATTCTCTGGGCCAGGTAGGTGCCGGCTCTGGGGTCTCGGGTGGCCTCAATGAGTTTTTTGGAGATTTCTCAGAAAAGTTTGTGCGCACCCAGACCCCATGTACCCAGGGTTTCAACCCCAAACGGTTCAAATATGAGATCCCCACTAAGGTTCTCATATTTGCACCGCTTGAGTTTTCCGCCTGATTGGCGGCCGCACCTGCAGAACTTGAGGTGCCCTGGACATGGGACGGAGCAAGTGTATCGAGGCAAGTAGCGTCCCATACAAGAGCCCGTCCCACTCTCCAAGGGACCAGGGTCATACCGTCTGGTCTCTTGCCATCGTCGCGCGCCAAACCAGAGGGTTCCAGCACAGCTGGCACTCCGGCGGTGACAAGAGCCCGACGGATTAGATCGTTCAGGCAGTGATGTCGGGAGATGCGGCCGGCGCGTCGTTGACAGGACAGCCCGTGGTGTCCGAGGCTGTCCACGTTTGCACCACAAACACAGCAATGGGGGATGACGTGGAGGGTGCCAAAACGCAGTGAAGTGGCTAACCGGAAAGCTGTTCGATCCAACAATGTGCCCGTATTGAGTGACGGTAATACTTGTAGCCAAAGGCCCGACTCTCACTTTTCCGTAGCTAAGAGGCGAGCCTGCTCCACAGGACTGGAGGACGTATTAAGAAGATTATTCCGTACCTGTCTGCAGAGTGGCTCGTCCCAGAGCCTTTGGGAAAAAGTATTGTCAGGCAATTCGCTACAAGCACTAGTTGCGCTCCAGGCGTCCTTGGCCTCCTCCAGAAAGTTGGAGTAGGATGGGTGATGTAGTATTTTAGAGATAAGACTATGGTTCGCGTGGGCTGAGGACAAGAAGGCCGGAAGCGATATGTCAGAAGGCTTTCGAATACCCAGACCACCGAACCTAACTGGAAGCGTTGCCTGAGTCCATGCGCGGTCATCGAAATTTGTATTCAAAATAGTTGAGGGAACTTCCACAGTTGACAACACCGTAAGACATAAGTCAATTTAGGTACGAAAATGCAAAAACGGATTAGGGTAAAGGCTATGTGACAGCTAATTTGGAGGAGGCGGTCTAAAGTTTCAATTGTAACAATCATAATTATTATTCATAAAACTATGCAATGGCGGGCTTATTACCCCACCAACCCCTACTACCCTACCTACTAGAGGAATGGTAGGGGAACTTGATATAAAAGTCGACACCGCATTCGGAACAGGGCCTTTCGTTATAAGCTTTAGGTTAGGGTAACCTATGCCCCGGAAATTGTGCGAAGTATTCAATGATTATTATTATAAGTGCAGTGATAAGTGAAATAAAGGTGATTTGTGAAAAGCTTGCTAGCTTGTTTTAAATTCCTCAAAAAAAACTTCTTTGGTTTTACACAATAAAATTTTGTAATTTGTTATCTATGAAGTCCGGGAGAGATTCGTCTAAAATAGGTGAGCCCAAAAAGAAGAGCGACTCCTAGTCAATAACAGACAGATGTGGAGCTATTTCTTGAAAGCTGGATATAATCGCGTTTCTATCCCCACAACTGCTTGGCACAAAAAGTTCGCACTTACTAAGGTTCAGCTGTAGACCTATTTTTTGGAATTCACGGATCAGAGTGCGGAAGTCGGATAGTACAGTGGGTGCATCGCTTCCAAGGGTCCCATCATCCCAAACATTAAATTTTGAATTTAGAAGCTCGATGACCGGGTGTATATTAAGGCTGAAGATTTCTGGACCTAGAGGGTCGCCCTGTTGGCAGCCCACTTCGGATGAGATGAGGTGGTCTTTGTAAATGAGTTTGGTGGGGTCGTTGTAACACTGGAGCATAAATGGTAAAATGGCAGGTGCCTTAGATTTAATTGGGGCCAACATGGCGCCTCGGTCAACTGAGTTGAAAGCGTTTTTGACATCGACATTCAGAAACACATCATCGCCTTGATTGTGGATAGCTGTCCTGAAAGAATGAACGGCGGCCTCACAACCCCTTTTGCAGGCAAAACCGAGCTGTTTTGACTGGAAGTATGACGCGAGGGAAGTGACCGATTTGCAAGCTAGTTTGGCTGTAAGGCGCCGGTATGTGGAGCCGACAGCAATCGGACGAATGCCACCATCTCTCTTCCTCAAGGCGCAGTGGTTAGCTCCATACAGAATGTCTACGATATCTGATGCGACCCCTCCACGTAGCATCAGGTTGCACAGATTCGTAAGTTCATGCAGGAGCTTCCCGCCGGCCTCCCCGCAGCAACCGCTGGTGAGGTCCTTCAGATGCTGAGGGGTGAGACCGTCGAGGCCGCCAGCTGATCCTGGAAGAAAGGACATGATGGCTCCGCGTACTTTGTCTGTCGACGATTGTAGTGGTGGTAATGCGTCATTGGAAACTGTGAAAGGATTGGATTGTGATGGATGTTTGTTTTGCAGGGCGATGAGGGTCTCTGGGCAGTCGGGGGCGACCGTGTCATTGGAAAACAGGAGCCGCGCTGCACCCTTAATGTCTCCCTCACTTATTTTACTTTCCACAGTTTTCACGATGTTATGTTTGACCGAGGAATGTGAAGAAAAATTTGGGTTGAGGTTAGGTTAGGTTAGGTCCGAAACACAATTCTTTTTGATTCTTGAAGTGAGCGGATCTCTAGAGATATGCAGAAATCGGAAGGGAAAGGTGAGTAGATTTTCCCAGGCTTGCCTCGAGTTCTCCAGCACTGTGTGGCGTATTGTTTCGGCAAGCTTTTGGGCTACAATCACTCTGGCACCCCTAGGAATCCGTCTTAGAACTGGTACAAAACGTTTAAATTTGGATATTTCTTGCCAGAAATTTGTTTGATAGATTGGGTTCGGAAGTGAATTGGTTATTGGGGGAATGAGGGTTGGAAGCTGTTTGTGGCATTTACCTACGTGGAAGTTCAAACCCCGGTGGCTTTTTTAAAAATATCGGGAACAGTGGGAGCATTGCAGCCGATTTCCAAAGGACACGGTCGAAATATTAGTGGAGGTCCCTGCATCCTGGCTGTTTGTCATGGGTTGTTAAAGATAAACTATAAACGATAACTTATATAATAGAATATAATATAGACAAAAATTTAAAAAAACTGCTTAACTAAAAAAAAAACCTTGAACTATATTATGCTCATTTTCTAGGGGAATGTAGGCTTGAGCGTGGGACAGTTCCTGGGCTCACTTCTCGCCAAAAAACAAAGCATACCGCTTCCTGGGATTTTCTCGTTTTTCCTCTGTTGCAAGTCTTGTCAGTTGTGTGGGTATTCACCTTTGCTTGTGACCCAGTTTGGCCCTCTTGGGGTGCAAACTACTAAAATATACTATCCTCCTACTAATGGGGCTTGGTTGGTCATTCACGTTGACAGCTCCGACCGCAAGTTATGGTGTCCAACAAGGTGTAACTAGGAACCGTTGGTTACTGAGCTAGGGCCGTCCTAATACATTTACTACTCCAACCGCGTACATCGATGTTATGGTGTCCAAGAAAACATCCAGTGTGTATTTGGAGTGTAAGTAGTAAACACCGTTTACTGAACTTGGGCCGTTCTAGTCCATTCACTGCTCCAAAGTAATCCGGTCGGTAAAATAAGTCGGGGTCCAGGCGTTGGCAAATCTTGAAAAATACTTGTATAATTTTCTGTGGTGTTCCAAACGTAATTGGTATTGTTTTATACAAGTATAACGCAATAAATATTAAGAAATAATTTTAGAATTTCGAGACATGTTGTTGTTGCTCTGATGTTCAGTTGTCATTTTTTTAATAATGAAAATATAATAATAATTAATAATTATTATATGTAACAAAAATAATATTTTTTTTAGATTATAGTATATAGCAAATATGAAAAAACAGAATGTGATAAATCATTACTTTTAATAGATCAAATCATTTTAAATAATAACCAATTGCAATCATTATATAATGATCATTTCTGATTTTAATGAGGCGAAATGTATGGGTATATATAGAATGGGTATTCTATACCCATTTAGAATTATTATAGAATCAATTATATTTTCTGTGGATCAATTTTTGAAGACCAGATAGATTAAATATAGACCGACTTGATTTATTTTGAGGCTCAGAAAAAGATGATCAGTCATTAAAGTGCAGAATTCTTACGATCAAATATTATACTACAACCCCAAAATAACAGTTAAGTATAGGTTTCTGGAGAGAGAAAGTGGGAAGTAGTAGATGAGAGGAGTAACCCCCTCCTTCAATATTGAATAAATATTTTCACTAAATACTAAAGACATCCAGGAAAATTGTCCGTAAAATTATGAGGTAAAAAATTGACAATGTTCAAATCCACTTATCTTAAAAATTATACATCTCACCCTGGAAATGGTGGGGGAGGATCAGGTGTCCCCCCTCCCCGTTCCCCTTCCCCTACCCTTATTTAGGCTACCCCTATTCTAAAGCAATCCCCAGAACCACTTTAATATAAGCATTTTAAATTACCAATATACCAATTTAAATGTCACTAGCTTACCGTGCAATTAAGAAATACATTCAATCTTATATAAGCGTAAACATTTCTTTCATTTTGGTATGGTTTTAATGTCATTTACTTCCTTTTAATATCTTAGAAATACTTTGAATGTACATTAATATATACTCCCTCCATACAATATCCGTTGGATCACAAGGGAAAACTTCTTTGTCTGCTTCGCTAAGAGATCTGTGAAGTTTACATACATTCTCGTTCCTAATGGTCCATGAGTTTCTATAAAAATAATTAACCTCTGATAATATTATCATCAATTTCTTCTTTGATTTGACTTCCCTAAAAAATACAATAACAATAAAAAAATTAAAAAAATAAAGTTTGTATTAATAAGCAGGATTTACACGGGTGACTAAAGCTGCATGATTTCCGCCGCACGGCTAGGTAATTTTGCCAACAAAAATTACAAGGCGATTTGTCAAGTGCAGCACGGTAAAAATGTATCCATGTAATTCCCGTACTGTGACTAAGGCGACCTTCTCCTAATACTGAAGTTTGGACGTGATCGAATAGAAAATAGAGACAATTTGAAAGTAAAATAATGTACCTTGTCTCACGCCCACGAATTTTATTCCATGTATCGATGAAATAGGCTGGCATTATATTTACCAAATACATAACGCTATACCAGATAAGCTTCGAATCCGTAAAGCACAGACTTGAATAAAATGTTTTATCTGCAAAAATATTGCAATTAATTGAAAAGTGAAGGGTATGGCCAGGTCTACAACTAAGAGCTCATAAAGAAGAACTCATAAGGCTCCCACAGACGAGAGACCGATTCAGTTAGAACTGACGTCAGTTCGGCCTGAACGGATTCGAGCACATACACGGAAAAAATCGCATGCGACCGAACTGACGTCAGTTGGGCCCTTACAACAAAAACACTTCACACCGCAACGCGGCGCAGCGATGCATTTTTAAAATATTCATTCAAAACTGAACTTTAATCACTACACGAAAAGATACATATTTCATTGTGACAATACAGAATACATTGCATCACGTAGCGCTGCACCTCTTGGCGTAGAGCGGTGCATCGCGACGCAGTGGTATATGCACGCCGTCACCCGCGTGATGAGCGGCGCGACATAGTTCGACGCCGCGAGACGCAGCCTGAGGTCGCCGTCCACCGTCAAAGAAACGTCATAACGAAACCAAAGAGGAGGTTTTTTATTGTCGCCACATAGATACACGTTCGGCTGCATGCGCGGCACCTCGCGGTGTGCTGCTGTCAAATGCGCTTTGCGGCTATGCGCTGCGCAGCGAACAGTCACTGGTTTCTTTAAGTATCGTTGCGTCGGGTCGCGTCGCGCCGCGTTGCGGTGTGATCTGACCCTTAGATTAATAACGCCTAGATCGATAGTATTCAATCAACCGCATCGTACAAAGTGAAGCAAGCAATAGATAGATGTAGGCGTAAGCATTACATACTTACGTTCACCGACACGCACACAAACAAAACATTAATGTTGTGGAGTGTGTACTATTTTAAGGGACAATTTCCCCGAAAGTAGGAAAATGTTGCTTTTAAAATTCGAATTTAAAATTTTAATTACTATATTTGTTTTTCTTAATATCGTGAGATGTAAAAATATAACTTATATTTAATTTTAAACCATACAAACACGATTTATGAACACTATTTATATTAAACTGTTACTAAGGAATATAATAAGGAATACTAGCAATACTTTAAATTGATTGTTAAAAAAATCAGAAAATTAAAAAAAACTTTGTCAAGTTAGTAGTTAGTTAGTTTTTTACTTTCTTTAAAAGTTAGCCATGAAAATTTTGAAATAAATTTCTTATAACTAGTAACACTTTCACGATTCACAATACGGCAGCAAGATGGTGACATAATATGATTTTTTTAAATGTTTTAAATATATATTTTCGGCTTAATACAAGTCAAGTTGTAGTACTTACATATGAAATGTTATGTCCTAAGCTTTTTTTATTATTTTCGTGACACTCAACAACGACACAAACCGTCATAATTTAAATAGATACTTCATTACCAAGACCACATAACAAAGTTTTCGTTTCTTCGAACTTTAACCTCCAAGCGCGCAGCGCATAATTAACGGAAGTCCTAGCTAGTCACACATCCAGCTAGTCAGGGATATGTGGAGCGAGCAAACCAAGATGTGGAAAACATGTTACAGGCTTGGCTACATGATAATAATTCTACTAATTGGTCGAATGGAATACGCTTTGTTCAGTACCAAAAAAACAGCTCTTTTCATCGAACTATAAAAAGAACACCATACAAAGCTCTTTTTGGAGTGGATCCTCAAATTGGTTTGTCGTCACAGTTGCCTGCTGATTTGCTTAGTAAACTAAGAACTGAAGAAGATCGCGAGAAGATATTAATCTAACAATCATCTCGTTCTTCGGCAACACCTGCAGATAATGACGAATTACCTATTGAGTCTATAATCTTACAGCAAGCGTTGTGTTCATCAGCAGCGCCTGCAAAAAACTGTGACCGCGACTTGCCTGTTAATTGTGTAAGCTTGCAGCAACCATCATGTTCATCAGCAGTGGCAGCGCCTATAGAAACCTGCAACCGTGACTTGCCTGTTAAGTCTATTAACTTGCAATAATAGTTGTGTTCATCAGCAGTGGCAGCGTCTGCAGAACTCAGAAATTTACAATTGGAGGAACAAATTTTACTTTTATGTGTAGTTTGCGGCAATGAATGTACATGGAGCACATTCATGTTACTCGTGTACACGAAATGTTCACGTAATTTGTAGAATAACATCATGTGATAAAGGTTACGGATCGCAGTTATTATGCTATTTATTCAACAGAGAAAAAAACATTCAGGACCAAAGAGACAAAGCTGCCGAGAACTTAAAAAAAGCCGCTCAGCAAATGAAAAAACACTCATCAAACAAATTTTCTGACATTGGCGTTGGATCTTCAACTCTGATAGAGATACCAAAGTTAGATCGTGGACCATTGGAACAAAAAAAATGTATTAGGAACAGTTTTAGAAAAGCGAAATGAAAGTCATAAAACTGGAACTTCAGTTGGTATCCTGTAGGATTGGTTTCCCAGAAATGCAATAGGTACACCTATCAAACATTACTTTGTATGATACCAAATGAGAAGTTGTCGCTAAGAGAAATATGCCAAAAATTATCGCCTTTTTGTGGCCAAGGAAGGTCTTATCCTCGACAAACATCTGAGGGAAAATTTATATGTATCTAATTGTTTAACAAAAGTAAAGGAAAGTAAAAGCATAAATTTAACTATACTCAATACCCCAGTTACCCTTAACTCTGACCTTGAACTTACCTTGTACCCCGTCAACTACGCAGCTCATTCCAATCAAATTAACTACTCTAACAAACCCTGTTTAGATTAAACCATGAAGAATGCAACGCCCTATATGACACATGCTCCAGATACCACGTTTTCCATTTACCTAGTGACATACTTACCTCAACCGATGCCATCTAACATGAGATCCGTACCTCTTCCGACCAACCTATAAACGTCAAATCTTACAGATTTCCCGAAGTATACAAACAGGAAGTAAATTCACAAATCAACAAAATGCTTGATCAAAAAATCATCCAACCGTCTCTGTTACTAACGTAACTGTTAGCCATAGTCTGGGGTTGCAAAACATTCAGACCATATTTGTTTGGACGCAAATTTACCATTGTAACCGACCACCGTCCATTGAAGTGGTTGTTCAATCATACGTACCATAAGTAGCAAAATGCAACGATGGCGTCTCCAACTCTTAGAATACGAATGTGATATCGTATATCAAAAAGGCAAATTGAATTCAGCAGCCGACGCACTTTCTCGCTATCCTGTTAATGCTATCTTGCCAGAAAATGATCCCCCCTTAAATCCTGAAAATCGAGAAATTGATCCAAACACAATCGACCGATATCTAATGGACTTGCCTATTTCCCCAACATCCTTTGATCCTGAAGAGCTTATAACACCCGCGGACCTCAACTTAGTATGGAGAGGATGAATTTCTAGAGTTAGAACTTAGTACAAGTCAGCAATTCCCAGAACCTGTCTTACACACTCCTCCGCTGAATCTAAGTCCATCGCCTCTTTGTGAACCTGAAATAGTGGATAATCCAGACATACCTGAAATATCGAGTCTTCCATCACTTTTATCTCCGCCTTCTTCCTCTTCTGATCCTATTTCGCCTTCGATTCTTCCGCAGCCAAGTCAACCTGAAAAAATAAAAATGATGAGTCTTATTCTAAATTCCTACGATTAAGTAATAAATCTAATGACACGCGTATAATACACCACAATGAGGATCTTCTCAAAGGACCCCAAAAACTAGTAACAATCCCGACATCAATGATATGCATGAATCCATACCATACGTCCAAGAAATTATTAATAATTGTCCTGCACGAGTACAAGACGACTTTGAACAAATAGAAAGAACATTATTTTAATACTTACCGCTTGAAAATAATAATAAAACTTACCTTTTCCTCTTTACAAAGGTTCACCATTTTGATACTTGCACTTACCCAGATATATTTAAGTCACTTAAAACTATAAGAGATCAAATAATTCTAAATTACCCAACTGTCAATGATGTTAGCATAATAGATATCCGAAATCCTTTTGATAGACTCTCATTCGTCAAATATTTAATATGCTTAGCCATATCTTTGACAGAACAAATATCTCCATCCACGTTTATTACAATAATATAATTTATCTCGTTTTAACTGAAATTCAGAAAATTCTTAAAGAAAATTCCTATTGCCGGAAATTTAGGAATTAAGAGAATGCTTAGCCGTATCAAGGAAAAGTACTTCTGGAAAAATATGCGTAGTGACATTGAAGCCTACTTTAAAAATTGCCCGTCATGTCAAACAAATAAAGCTCTACCCAAGGTTAACCACGCTCCTATGATCATAACATCTATTTCAACGACACCCTTCGAGGGGTTAGCTATAGATGTGGCAGGACCTCTTCCCGAATCCGGCACAGCATAGTTAAAATACATTCTGACAATGCAAGATGACCTCACCAAATTCAGCTTAGCATACCCAATGCGCAGCATTACTGCTGAAGAAACTAGTGAGTGTCTCGTGCATTGCATGTCCTTATTCGGAATTCCACAACATATACTAACAGATCAGGGAACAAACTTCACCGCAGATCTATTCAATAAAACATGTTAATTATTTAAAATCAAACATTTGTTATCACACTCAACTCTAAAAGAATATCTTAAATCAGACATTAACGAAAATCAAGATAATTGGCCACGGTATGTTTATACAGCCATATTAGCATATAACATCGCTATTCATTCAACGACACACTACTCACCTTATGAGTTATTATTTGGTCATAAACCGTAAATTTCAACATCAGTATATGATGATGTTTCATCTACAACCTACCCTGAATACGTTAAGATGCTGCAACATCGTATGAAGCACTCTCGTGAAAATGCTCGAGAGTATAATATGAAATCAAAACAAACATCGAAAAATTACTATGATTCGCGTACTCGCCCTAGGCTAAGAAAAGCTCTTTCACCTGTATGGAAAGGGTCCTACAAGGTACTTAAGATTCATGAAAATCACACCTTGTCTTTATTAATAAATAGACGTCATGTAAAACATCATTTTGATGAAGTCAAACCTGCTGATGTTCAAAACTCAGCACCGACTCGAACGAGTCCAATTAG
Organism: Phengaris arion; assembly: GCA_963565745.1. Classification (NCBI taxonomy): domain Eukaryota; kingdom Metazoa; phylum Arthropoda; class Insecta; order Lepidoptera; family Lycaenidae; genus Phengaris; species Phengaris arion. The sequence goes on from OY751431.1 coordinate 25,726,628, forward strand.
TACTTAATAAGTTCATTATTTTAAAAATAGTATTAAACTTATATAAGTACATAATCAAGACAACCTCGATCGATTTCATATCAATATACTTTAGTTTAAAGATTAGGATAGTAATTTAGTTTTAAATTTATTTGCAGCGCATGGGCTACGGATAACCAAGGTTATGTTAAAGAAATAAAATCAAGCCCTGATATACTTCGACCCAATTGGACAAGTTAAAATAAGAACCGGTTACCTCAACGTGGTGACTCCTCGCGACATATCTTCATAGAACCGCATTTAAAAATCCTCAACTCTGTATTAGGCACATTACGCTTCACCTGTAATCAGCTAGAAATACAAAACGAAATAAATCTACAATGTTCCAATATACTAGAACCGCTAACAATCAGATACAATGACTTAGTTTCCGATTATTCATCTATATCTCACCTGAGCCAGACGAGGAGCATGATTCGGTGGTATTGGAACCCTCTCCAAAACCATATTTGGAACTCTGGATAAGGACGACGCAGTTAAATATGACAATGCAATTCAAACTATTCAACATGATCAAAAGCAGTCAAGTTCTTTACTAAGAGAAAATATTTTAATTACAACATCTACATTGACAAAAATTAACTATACACTACATAAAGTAAAAACTAATGAAGCAAATCTCATTCAAGCTATTGATAATCTGGCAGCTAAGTTAAAAAGTACATCCGCAACCATCAACGAACTATATTTGAAAACTAAAATCAATTCAATTTTGAATAGTTTGGAAGCAGCCATGTTAACATTGTCTTTTCAATTAGAAGACATAATAAATGCAATAATGTTTAGCAGTCAAAATATCACACATCCAGCCATTTTACCTACAACTGTATTATATCAGGAATTGCTTGATAATTATAGATATTTTCCTGGAATTACGAAACTTCCTGTAGACATAGAATTAAGTAATATGTTTAAGTTAATTAATGTTTCTAGAGTTATAAGTTTCAGTTTAAATAATAAAGTTACATTTGTATTAAGAATACCACTAATGGTATTCTTAATACAAATGTAACTTTATTATTTAAACTGAAAACGTAAAACGTATCACCAAGTGTTTATGATCTGTATCACAGCATAGCATTGCCTATTCCCCATTATAATGTTGAATCCAATCAATTTAGTTATATCATGCCTACAAATAAATACATTGCTATTGATAATTCTAAATCAGAATGTTGTGTACTAGAGTCACTCCACACATTTGCGATAATAGATCAAGGCTCCTACGTGTGCGACATAACGACAGTGTATTCCTCTACCGCCAACCCAAATTGTGAAAGTGAACTTATAACTAAAGTATTAAAAAGTGTACCGAAATAATGTAAAACTGGTGTTATTGAAGGAAATTTAGATGTATGGAAAGAAATTACTAATAATAATTGGATTTTTGTACAAACAAAATCTAATAAACTCTATATAGAATGTATAAATCAAACTACACTAAACCTGAATATGATTAGTACAGGTATTCTTTTCTTACCAACAGGATGTTCCGCGTATTGTAAAAGTACCGAATTAATATCAAACTCTAATGTCATAAAGATAAATTCAGTGGTAGTTCAATCTGATTTTAATATAATTAATTATTCATGCTGTATTCTGGATAATTTTAAAATAACCAAAAGTAATGAGCCCCTTATAAAGTATGATAATATATATCTAGATTCATTTACTTTGTAAACTAAAACAAAACTAAAATCATTAATAAACATCCAATACGAGACTCAATACTCAATAATTACTTTAATATTAATTATTACTGTTATATTTTATGTTGTTTTCAGATTGTATCCCTTAATAAAGAAACACAACCGTCAATCCCAACTCTTATCTCCTATAACCCTTAACTTACAAAATCCCAATCCATCAAATACTCTAAATACAAACCTCAGTCCTATTACTCCTAAGTGTAGACTCCGTCCTCTCAAAACTTCTACCCCTGTCAATTTGAATCCAAATCCTACCCCCCAATCTAACCAAACTTCGGAATCTAACCCCGAAGTTTAGTCTTGGCCGGGGAGGTGTTATATCCTTCCAATGTTCCCTATTTTCCTTACCTAAGTCATATCCATATTCCTTCCACTATAGTCATCAATCCTATTCCCCTTATATAAACATCCTCCACCGCCCTTCACTAGTCTCTTTTCATTCCAAATCCACGACGGTCGTGTTCAAAATTCATATCGTGTTTTAATTTCTAACTTCTATTTTCTAGTGTTTAAATAAAGTCCTTTTTTAAAAAGGGGGCCAGAAAAGGCCTTATAATAGAACGAACTGAGCTGGCTCAGTATGATTTGCTTCACTTTTCATGCGCGTACCCGGTTTCTAGACGTTTTAATCTAAGGTTCGGCCTGAACGGATTCGAGTACATATAAGGAAAATCGCATCTGGTTTGCCGCGAGTTTCGGTCGTGTTTTTATGGTTCCGTAATACTTAAGGAACCCTTATAGTTTCGCTCTGACCGTACGTCTGTCTGTCTGTCTGTCTGTCCACTCTCCTAGCTTCTGTAATAACTTTATGACAATAAGTTTTGAAGTAATTCAAAGAAAACCTATTACGCGTTGATAGTTACCGAACCCTCCTTAGACATGTCGTGATATGCTCGTGGTGAGGTTAAGCTATTATTTTATTTATTTATTGTATTTTGCTGCAACTGTAGTCACGCTATCGATAAAAACCGAATTATTGTGCCATACATTTTTCCAGTAATATGATAAAGAAATCATTTCTCTTTGTTTTATAGTAACAGTCTTTAGATTTTATCAACTATAGTGGCTCTAAGGTTTTCAATTTACTTCAATGAACTCTAATAAATATTCTTTAGACTGTCGCCATTTTTAGGATAAAAACCAAAGGGTAAAAGGGTAAAAACGGGACCCTATTACTGAGACTTTGCTGTCCGTCCGTCTGTCACCAGGCTATATTAAGATATAAAGAACTTAAGACTTAAGAGTCTTAACTTTCTTATACCGTGATAGATCGACAGTTGAAATTTTCACAAATGTGTAGGTAATTTCTATTGCTGTTATAACAACAAATACTAAAAACAGAATAAAATAAAAATTTCAGGCTCCCATACAACAAACGTGATTTTTTCTGCTTTGTACGAAAATCCTCTTACCGACTCGCATTTGGCCGGTTTTATTTTACACTCGAATTTTATTACCTTTCAGTCCATCCTTTCAGGTCAGAATTAATGTTGCCAACTTAGTTGTTTTACAAAGTTTTACTACATCCGTTCAGGCCGAACTAAAGGAAAACCGGACCGTATATGGGGCCCCATACATAAGGGTAACATTCTGCCATCCGCAACACAACTGCAGTCGCGCTACGCAGCTGTGCCACGGTCGGCAGTATTTACATTAATGATGATATTTTTAGCACAAAGTACAAATATGTATTCATAGGGCATTTTTAACACAAAGTATAAAAATAAATAAAGTTCAATAAGGGCAATTGCCTACTGTATAATTATGCCCTCGATATGCAATACAAGATTTGAAAGGAGTTTTGTGTCGTCAGTGTACCAATAAGGCCAAAGTCCCATCGCAGTGCAAAGAAGGTACACATTTCAACAGTATTAAAATAATACACAATTATCACATATATACAAAGAGCCAGCACCGATAAATAAAATTTTATAAATAACTCTATAGAAAGAAAAACAACGATGATGCGGCAATCATTACTGATTACGATTATGTAACTAAGGAAAACAGCTACAGATCGCACGATCGCTTAGTCTCTTCCTAAAGAATAGTCAATCAATTATCTGTGCTATATTATGAAACTAAGTGTTTTTTAAGTCAATCATGAACCAACTCACTGAAGTAGGAACGGACAGTCGATGTCATGTGTTCAAATAACAACGGATTGTTGTTGGAGGACGCACTGTTATATACCATTAATTCCTTCGACCTATAATAGCATAAAATGTTATTCGACCATTTAAGATGGTTTGCACCATCTAAAGATAGTAAAGAAACTGTTTCTGAGTTGTTTTTAACGTAAGACAGACTTCTCATAGATAAATTATATTTGTGTCGTATATAAACACAACAAAAAAATTTGGCGTCTATACGGTACGGTACTATTAGGTCAATACATATGAAATTGGCGTTTTGTAAAGAAGGCACATAAAGTCGATTTTTTTAAAACATAATATATTTATTTAATATAAGTATACCTTTTCTGTCTAATGTCTATGCACTTTTGCTATCTCATAGGTAGTTAATTGATCCCTTTACTAAAAAAACCATTCGGACAGGAATCAATGAAATCTTTGAAGGCGCTTTGGACTGCCCCATCGGAGTTGGAATTTTTCCCTTGCAAGAAGTTATTCAAATTTCGAAAAAAATTGGTATTCTGTTGGAGCAAGGTCCGGGGAGTACGGTGGATGTCTTAGACATTCCAATTGTAGCTCCACTAATTTGGTAGTCGTCTGTTGTGCAGTGTATGGTCTAGCGTTGCCCTGAAGCAGCAGTGGCTTAGAGCGAATGACCAACCTCGGTTGCTTAGCAGCTAGCTTTTCCATCATGTTTTGCAATTGCTGGCAATAGACATCTGCCGTAATCGTCTGGCCAGATTTAAGAAAGCTGTAGTAAACGACACCGGCACTAGTCCACCAAACGGTCACAAGTAACTTTTTTTGAGTCAATTTTCGCTTGGGGCAGGCTTTAGCTGGTTCGCCAGGGTTCAGCCATTGCGATAAGCATTTCCGATTATCGTACAGGATCCAATTTTCATCGCAGGTAATAATTCGATTTAAAATCCCTTCATTATCGTGCCGGTTGAGTAATGTAACGCAACAGTCGACGCGCGTATGTCGGTTTACTGCACTCAATTTATAAGGTTTATAACCATAAAATAACCTACCTTTCTAGCATTTTCACCTTCCCAATTTGCTTCAAGTGGATTAAAACAGTTTTATCACTAACACCGCAGCCAGCAGCTATCTCGGACGTGGTTTGCGTTGGATCCGCTTCCACAATAGCCTTCAATTATTCATTATCAAATTTGGTCTCCGGCCGTCCACGGGCCTTGTTCTGCAGGTCGAAATTTCCAAAACGAAAACGTTGGAACCAAAAACGCACTGCAATTTATTTTGCGACACCGCCGCCATACACATCATTAGTCCTTCGAGCCGTTTCTGCAGCACTTGTGCCACGGTGAAACTCGTACTCGAAAATAATACGATATTTCAAGTTTTCCATTTTGTAAACAGAGTGACGCAAAGAAAAAACCAAAAGAGGAAAAAAACAAATAAATTACGGTTTTCAAAACACAAATGCATGAGTAAATTGCGGTTTAAATTTGAAATTGGAATTCCTAACCAAAGAAGGTAATATATTTGAGATCAAAGTGGCCAGTACGACAAAACGCCAATTTCATAATATGTAAGGACCTAATATTTATCTATATAAATAGTAGGGGATATCGGGAATAAACGAATATTTTCTTACCTAGCAGTATTTGCAGCAGCAACAATGATTGTATTGCAAACGTAGTCTGCCGGAATGAAGTCTATCACATTTTTTGACTTTGCGTATAGAATGGGGGTGTGATTAGCAATATAATAGGTAACGAGTGATTGAATGTTAACAAATTTCAGATAGCCTTTGGTAGGTTCATTTAAACAGCAGGTCACTGAAACAAAATCTCCTTAAGTTTTGAGGTGAGTAAATATTTTGACATTGGAAATGTCTTTTTGTTCACCCCAGTATATGAGTATATAGATAGGCTCCTGTTTAGGCTCCGATTTTACGAAAAAGTGAGATCTCTTGTATCTCAGAGAGTTGTGAATATATGATATTCAAAAAAGGCTCAAAAGACGCGAATTTACGAGAGCTGTAAGGTGAAAATAGAATAAAAAATAATTATTCGAAAAAGTCAAAACCGGAAACAGTTATGGCTCAAATAGAGAACAAAAAAATGTTTTTTTTTTCGGAATTTTTGATATTGGCGGATTTCTTTTATCTATAAATAACGGATATACGGAACGGAAAATCCTAAAAAAAAAACTAAAAAAACAAATGAAAATAGTAATAAAAAATTAGATCTGGGCATATAGTCAAGATGCATTTGATAATTTCGACGGCTAAGTTCAAATCAAATCATTTTCGAAGTTTGAAGTCGTTTTCGAAAAAAAATTTCGAAATCAAAAATATATGGGATTTGACATAAGTCATCGCTAATTGCCATGTCGCATGCGATGCGTTATGTCAAATTCCATACATTATGTTTTCTATCTTCGTCGTCGAAATTATCGAATGCATCTTGTCAAAAGGCCCTGAATTAGAATGTGCGCCCTAGAAACACCGAAGAATTGACAAAATGACAGATTGAAGAAACAATAATATCATTCGGAGCAAAATAGTTCTTATTGTAAGGCAGCAAGATAGATGCATCGTCGTTATGAGAAACAACATTTTCTCGAGTATGAGCTCACAAAATGGCCTCTTTTGATAGCTAAAGTAGAAACGTTTTCTTATTTCAAATAATCTTACAACAATGTCAACTACTCCACATCATGGCGGTCCAAGACAAATAGTTTATTTACGTTCAGTCACTTACTTGAAAATTTGATCATTTTTGACAGATTTCCCGGCAGTCATTTAAAAAATATGGCTTTTTAGAAATGTTGACTTCTATTGACGACCTTGTTACCATGGATTAAGAACTATTTTGGATAGAATATTTCTTCTTTAAAATTATTTCTTCGGATCGCCATGCTAAGCCCGCTGTTTATGCAAGCAAAAGCGCCATCTTTTAACGCACTTGCGCAACAACATAAAATGGCGGACATAAATTCAGGCAATATTTCAAGAAACATAGTCAAAAACCATGTTATCATGTTATTTGGTCTTAATTAATGTTATCATAGACAAAAAATACCTGCATCGTTTTAATTCATGCAGCACCTTTGATCAATTCTATTTTTTTTTTCAAGTTGTCTCTGATAAACGTGTATACAGTCGGGGAAAAATTACTCTTTTTTAGTTTTTTTTACATAAGTAAAAGTACATTAAAGTACCTATATACAAAATACTATAATTATAAATATTATAGTAAAACATCGTTATACTAACCCATTGAGGGTCTCACAATAGCCACGGGTAAATTCTTACTCTCTTCAGCCACAAGACTCTCAGCTAGACGTTTAGTGAACACATACGTGTTTTTGGCGTCTCCTGAAATGTAAATTATAACATTGCTTGTATTTTTATCTCGGTTTGTTCTTATAATTAAAAAGACGAAGTATTTATTGAAATCATAGATAAACTTGTATGAAAAATAATGGTATAATGAACTCTCGTTATCAATATTCAACATGTTTTATACCTATAACAATATAATAATTACTTAGTTTCATTATCAGCCTGTATTATTATTATGCTGAATGTAAATAGAGAAGACTCATAATTTAACATGGTGCACCCAACATACCAAATAACTCACCCAATAAATCTAAATCTACATTCCGATCCCTACATTCTTCTAGAGTTTTGTTTATGTTAGCTATGACCGATTTAATGTTTGGGATTTGGTAGAGAGTTTCTTGTATAACCTTTCTTTCTGTATTGGCAACACAATATGCCGTAGATACGTGAACAAGAGCCTGATAAAGAAAAAATAATTATTTGTGAGAAAAAAATAAAAATGCACATTGATAAAACTATTTAGATTGGATATTTAGTTTGGAAGCTTACAGTTTTGATACTGTTTTAAAATTCCCTCTCGGGATTTATATTGTCAACAAACAAACCTCTATATTCTTCAACTTCTTTGCTATTCTGAGAACATCTCTAGTTCCATTTACATTATAAGCCATTGACTTTTGTAATTTTTCATTGAAATTTATTGTAGCTGCTAAATGGATTATTATAGAAGCTTCATTTGTTATTTTCTCTAGGTCTCTTGTCTGAATGCCGAGATTAGGTGAACCTAATGCTCCTAAAACGGGCACTAGTTTGGATTCTATATTCTCTTTATGAAGTCTATCAAATGATGAATCCTGAAATTAATTAATCATACTTATTAGAATCTAAAAGTACCTATACAATCATAATAATGGGTGGCGATGGGAGAACCATGCTTCGCCGGCACAACCGGATAAATACCACAGCTTCACAGAAAATCGGTATAAAATAACGCTTGCATTGTGCTTCGGAGAGTGAGTGAGGTGAACACACAGGTTGGGAATTTTGGGGGCCAGGAACGCAAGTGCGCAACACCAGAGGAGTTACGAGTGTAAGTCTTCTAAGGTCTAAGGTGTTACAAGTGCTCTGCTCTCTGTTCGTTTCCTAGTCCATTTCATAAAAAAGCATGAAAAAAGCAAAAATATATGTACCGCCATCTGTTGATATTAATTTATACTATAATATTATAATATTACAATAATTACCTGTTAGGGACTACGAAATATTATAAAGCAAGATGTTAAATACAGTAATGATTTTTATCTGTTGATCGAGAAGGAAATTCCATATTGAACTTTTGTCCGTGTCCTAGGGCAAGTAACGAAAGTAGAGAAACTCTGGTATCAATAAAAATTGGGCTTACTGTTATCATACTTTTGATGCGTTTCTTAGCGTGTTCTTCAGAATCAGCTCGTATTAGCATATACATTTTTTCGATATCAGGACAGCTATAAAATAATTTCTCTATAAGCAGCTGTAACAAATAATAATTATTATCAAATAAAGTAAAAATAAAAACATAAGACTGGAAAGAAAAAGAATAAAAAAAGATAACATAGTATTTGAAAAGTGAATATTATGTTTTCAGATTTAAAACATAAAACCAGTGCAACGGAGACCGTGCCCTCTCGCTCGCACCACTATGCGAATGCTCCGTCGGCATACGAACCCTGTGGTTCGCGTCCGACTCGCCCCCTTATGACCCCCACGCGCTACCGATCTGACTAGACGATATTCGAGAATACTGTGTACTATTTTCCCGCATTTTCGCCTTTGTTTAAGATACCTATAATTTTCGGCCTATAAGTTAGTAATATTCTTTGTAATAAGTAAAACCATTGTTAAAAACTATATTGTGAAATTGTGTTCCTTTCAATAAACATTTGTGAGAGAAATTTCGGTTTTTATTTATTAAAAGCTTATATTTTAATTTCAATGCTAATATTATAATTTTATTAGAAAACAAACCATTCCGATTGATCCGGTACCTCCAGTTATAAAAATAGATTTTCCCCTATAAAATTCAGGAATCGACACAGTATGATTTGAAAATCCTATGATGTGATGTGAAATGACTGAAGTCCTAGACCGAAGATCATTTAATCTGTAAATAAAAATGCATAATTAAGTAATTAAAAGTAAATGGCATAATGAAGACAAGAAGAGAAAAATTAAGGCAGACACAAAAATTTAGGTTATTATACTACGAAGAATGCAGTTAAATGAGTTCTTTTTAATTATTTGTTTGACATTTAATATTACCTCCGTACCATGCTCCAAACATTGCAATTTTGTAAACCACGTCTAAATGTAGAATTCATTCTTTTCTAAGTTTAACGTCATAGAACTTTAGCTGAAACATATGAAATGGATGTTAGTAATTTGTTTTTAGTATATTAAACCTCTGTTTTAACATAAAAAAATCATTCAATTATTTACATTTGCTACAAATATTTTTATATCATTCGCAAAATTTTTAAACCCAAATTCATCACCAGGTGGTTGAATCTTAAGTTCGATTTACATCAAACGAACAAAGAGCTAGAACAAGAGCATTCTCTTGATCTTTTATCTTGAACGAAAGCTGTTTTCACTTACACCAAAATATCAACGAGCTGAGAACCAAGAACTAGAAGTCTTGCACAATGTTTAGAATGTTGTTTGCTCATTCGTGTCAATTCTGTGGCTGGTAGCACTACATTATGTCTAACTCTGACAGCCATATCGTAATTGCAAGTGATGCATATATTATTTTGCCGCATTATTTATTATTTTTTTATATTATTTGGGTTACAAATTTATAGCAACAAAGATACTGGATAATGTAGGTGAAACATTGGCGGATTTGCAAAAACAACAAGAAAGTGGTAAATTCCAAAAATTTTGTGGAATGGCACCAGAGGATTTTGACCATTTATTATCTCTGATCAGCGACAAAATTCAGAAAACAGGTACGAATTTTAGATACTCGATTCCTGCATATGACAGGCTAGCAGTGTCTTTAAGAACAAGACAACTGGAGATACCTATGTAAGCCTGATGTATTTTAGTAAAAATATTTTAAAAAAATCTACAATATGTAATGCTATTATCTGAAGTATGTGCTGCGATAAATGAAGCATTGCAAGACTACGCTATGGGAGTAAACCAAATTATACTTACCATTTTTATACATACCTACATATTATCACGACTGCAATAATTAGTGGAAAGTTAGTAGATAAATTAAGACAATTTATGTTAAGACATTTATTAAAAAATTAACAATCTTAGAACTTACGTACACAAAAAACCTACCTACTAACGTTGACTTTTTTATTTCCAGGAGCAGGATTGCGCAAGCAAAGAATATAAGCCAAAAGGCAGAAGAATAGTGGAGATTGGTAACCTTTTTGGACAGCTAATCCATATTAGTAGCCACACTTCTCTTTTTGATTGCGGCATGGAGTATCTCAGCATAATTAAAGAAAAAAAAGCTGGCCTTAATTCTACATTTGAACTTCTTTGCAAAATGTGCGGTGAGAAGTTTACGCTTGAAACAATGCACAAAGACGATAGTAAAACGGACATCAATCAGGAAGTTGTATCTGGAATTATGTCCACAGGTGCTGGTTATGCCCAGATTAATACTGTCCTTGCCCATGCTGACATCCCACCGATATATCTGCGGTTGTATCAAATTACACACGATGAAGTTTGCCAAAGGTGGAAAAAACGTCAGCCATTGCATGATTGAGGCAGGAAAAGAAGTCAAGCATGCTAAACGTATCGGGAATGTGACATCTCAAGGAGTGCCAATGATAGCTGTAATTGCGGATGCATGCTGGAGTAAGCGTTCATACGGGAAAAATTATAATGCTTCTTCTGGCGCTGCTGCAATTGTTGGACAGCACAGCAAAAAAGTGCTCTACAGTGGGGTGAAAAATAAATATTGCGTGACATGTTCTCGTTCAGCAAAAAAAGGAATGGAGCCACCAGAACACGCATGCTGTAGAAATTTTAGTGATCCGTCAATTGCAATGGAAGCTGCAATTATAACGGAAGGTTTTAAAAGTTCCTTACCTGACCATGGACTTTTTTATTCCCACTTAATTACAGATGGAGTCGCCAGTACCTATGCTTGCATTAGAAATGCCCGGCCATACGAAGATTTAACAGTAGCTATAATAGAATGTAAAATTCCATCTTTTGCGGAATTATTGCAAAGTACGTCTAGCACTTTCCACCAACACTTTTTACCACATTAAAAACAGAAAACTATTGAAAGAAAAGTATTTAAGATTACGTTGGGAAGTTGATTCGTCCATAAAATACTGGTCTGGTCAAGATATACCATTCACAGAAAAAGTGATCAATAAAAAAAAGGCTATCCAGAAGGGGGTCTATCCATATATTCGGTGATCACAGTAATTGTAAACCTTATTTTTGAAAAAACGAACTTCGAAAACTTTGTGCCCGAAATGATAGCTTTTGGATTGTTTCAAAAAATTACAGATTTGGCGCATAGATTATCCCTATATGCGTATAGTTTTGCATATAATATAACAAATAACTTAGACGAAAGCTTTAATGCCAGAGGTACAAAATATATAGGCGGAAAAAGAGTTACTTATCAATTAAACAGGTCATACAGCTAACGATGTGCAGCTGCAGTAATAACATTCAATACCAGCGGCACATTACAGACATATATGCACAGATTTATTTTTGGTACTGATGCAAACGCCAGAATAATTCAGTTAGAAAATGGACGTAGGGAAAAAAATTATAAAAGAAGAAATGTTAAAAAGAAAAAGTCTATTAAAAGTGCTACGGTAAAAGCCTCATTATGGCGAAACTTGCCAGAAGCCTGTTTAGCCTTTTAAGAAGACTTTTTACTATCGTTAGCTATGTGTCTGCAGAAGCTAAGCAAACAATTGGAAGAAGCACAGTGTTACAGAGTGCAAGCTCGCTCAGGTTAGATACTAGAAGGAAACTTGACAGCATCCTGGTTTACCAGAGTTTGCAAGCAGTGTGCAAATACCAACTGCGCTCCTCTTGTTAAACAAATCATGTATAGCAACGTAAAGTTATAAAATAAGTAATAGCTCTCTCAAGGAAGTGAATAATATAAGGGACCTAGGAGTAATCATGGACAAAAAATTAAATTGTATTAGTCATATCGATTACGTAGTTAGGGACAGTCAAAAAATGCTTGGATTTATTAAACGTATCGGTAGAAACTTTAAGAAGATCAGAACAATGCTTACGCTTTATAACTCCTTAGTTCTTAGTCGTCTTGAATATTGTAGTCAAGTCTGGAGTCCCGTCTACCAAATACACATAAATCGCCCAGAACGTGTACAGAGATCATTCACTAGGTACCTGGTTCATAAGAGTATATAATGAAGGCATCAACTGGAGAGCTGGATATAACACGAGGCTCAAACATTTTAGAATGAACACCCTGCAGAAAAGGCGCACATTTTTGGACCTAAAATTTTTGCAGCAAATTATCAATAGCACTACTCCGGACGGCAAATACGATCATGGCATTGTAGAAGTGAAGTATCCATCATCTGCTTTTAATATAGAACCCGACAAAGCAATAAAGCATAAGAAAATTTACTTTTGGGTTTATAAATCGGACGCTTTCATAGTCAATAAAAAAAGCAAATGGTACTACCAAGTCCAGGGCCAGTTACGAATAACTGGTAAAAACACGTGTATATTTCTAGTGTGAACAGGTGAGGGCAAAATTAAATATGAATACGTAGAAAGAGACAATCAGTTATGGAAGGAAAACATGGAAAGACCTCTAGTAAAATTCTATAATTACTGTTTACTACCAGAACTAGTTGACCCTCGATACGTGAGGTCTATGAATCTTAGGGATCATAGCTCACATATACGCACAAACATACTGACGGAAACAAATGATAGGTAGATGCATATAATTTTTTTTTTTTATTTCATCGCAATTTTACAGTACTACGGTGTACATTTTGTGATTTGTAACCTGCCTTTATAAAATATATTATATTTTTACCATAGTACCGTCGCGATACACGAAGGATTTCGTGAAAAATATTACAATTTTTAAACTGTGAAAGCTTATCTTTTTTTGTCAAATTGTTAAGTTTATTCTGTATGTGGAAAACTCTATATTGTGTACGTTTGTATCCTTTTGTTATTGTTGTTATCATTGTTTGTTTGCCAAATAAATAGTAAAATTAAAAATAAAATATGTTACAATTACTATTGTTCTAACTTTAGTTTTAAATAGATAACCGAATGTAAGCTTTTATATATTGTATTTTTACGTGCCGACAAACTCCCACGCAATCCATAACTTCGCAACTCAAGATCTTCGCAATCTATTGTCTTTGCACTGAATTTGATTAAAAAAAATATTTTATACTTTACAATTACTTTGGAAATAGATAACCGAATGTATGCTTTTATCTATTGTCTTAGCACGTGGTGACAAATTCCTACGCAATCCTCAACTTCGCAGCACTCTTTGTTACTCATTTATTACCAAATTGTGTACGTAAAATACTTATGCAATTGTTAATTTTTTATGTACAATATTTTGAATTATAAAAATAAAGCGTATAATATTATATATATTCTATTATTATTGTATAATGCGGCGAACGAGTAGTGGATACCCTTTAGATATCCTCATAAACAGAGAAGGAGAGAAGTGCCGTGTATGGACACGCAGATAGTACTTAGTAACAGTTACCAAGTTCGATTGTAAACTTACGACTGATTTTCTTAATCAATACCATTCAGTAAAATTAATCATTAAAATTAAAAACTAATACTATCAATTACTAAGATTAGTTACGTCGGTATGAAATAGAGCAGACAGCGGTTTCCATGTGTGCGTTACGCGTAATGTTATTGTTTTGCAATTCAGATACCTAAACTTAGCGGGTTCAAAATGAGATAGCATCCTTAACAAATATTATTAATAAATATGTAAATCATTTTAATTACCTTTATAAAATAATTTCATTTTATTTACTTATAGTTTTTAATTTTATATATTTAAAGTAGTTATTTTATTTGTTTTTTTTGTTGACTGATTTTAACTCAACAAGAAAGTTACTTCAGTTGAGTAATGTAAAGAGCATCTTGGCAGCCAAACAAACTATAAAATCTTGTAAGATAAGCATTTGGAAAAATTTGATACTGAACAATATATAACGTCTCCGATAATCAATTACGGATACTTCGCGCACATGATTCACTGCTTGTTTAAAAACTTGTGCTTGTTTAAATAATATTTGACATACTCAAAGTAAAAAATCATCTCATGTAATGGGTGACTCTGCTAAACGCAAACTCGCCCATATAAAGAAACAATATTTTTTTCGAGTAATATAATTACTTTTCAGTAATTACTTTTAAGCAGTAAATCACGTGCCCAAAATATCCGTAATTGATTTTTCTGGATTCCTTATATGGCTGTTTCACAATCTACTACTTTGAGTGTCTTAGGTTATCCACAAGCTTCACTCTCTTACTTTATGTGGAGTGACAGAGATAAAACTTCTGAATAAGCTAACCAACAGTTATATTAGATTGTAAAAAAGGTCCCTCCTTTTTTAATTTATAATTTGTTATTAATTTTTTAATAAATAAAGTTATTATAATATATTAATTGTAGAGTAAACAGACAGTACCCGTTTATAAACTATTAGAGATAATAAGAAAATTTTATTTTTTTATTACAGAGGATTGTAAGACCAGAACAGCTTTGCAAATGCTTGAAAGTAAATTGTATTGTGAATTGGTGAAAGCTTAAAATAAACTCTTCAAATGTCGCAGCAAAATCGTCAAGCTGGCTGCAAGTCTCAAAGCTGCAAAGAAATATATTTCAAACCCGGAATTTTTAGACACTATTGAAAAGATATCTAGCAGTGCTAAAATGCTAACACTTTTACAGCTAAGAGAATGCAAGAAGAAATAATAAGGATATAAATTTAATATTGAAGAAAAGATTGTTGCTTTATCAATATTTAAGCAGAGTATGAAATGTTATAGGTTCCTGAGGAACATTTTGATATTACCATCTTCACGGATATTCAATTAATAGCTTTTGCTGATGTCAGACCTGGCATTAAAAAGAAAAAGAAGCGCTTGAAATTAACAGACACAACAAATGTGGGATCTTACTAAATGACCAGACATGCCTTTCGAGATCCATATTATTGCAAGACATTTAATTTAACTGATATGTATAGGTTTTACTATGTTCTTATGTTATGACTTTTTGACATTGATATTAATTTTGGATGAATTTTTGACATAACTTATTAATTTTAATTTGACATGTTTTAATTTCATATAATTTATTTGCCATTTTTATAATATCTTAGATTCTTATGTATTAAGGACATTTTAATTTAATTGAATCATTGGTGATAGTAGTATTTTTAATTTTATATTCTGACATCCATTCTATATAATTATATAATTCTATGACATTACAAATCAATAAGTTATTAATTTATCAATCTAATGTGTTATAATACTAACAATCTACAATATTTGTGACATACAGTAGAAAATAGAATAAGTTGGTATAAAAATTTAAATTACGTTGCACAAAATTGGCAACCCTTTGCACAATGTTTACAAATATTTTAAAAATTTTAATCAACCTACACCTGATGATGACTTTGTCGAAACCGGTCGTGTAATATTTAAGGTCGTGTAAAAATTAATGAAAAATACTTATTAAAGTGGAAATAGTGCAAGAAGTCCTGTGTGTTATTACTGTTAAAAAGAAAATTTTTAAAGAATGTTTTTATTACGTTTTGTTTATGTTTTATAAAGCTCATATTAATTTAATTGAAATAATAGATAAGGTTATAGGGTTTGAAACAGATGGATTCTTCACCAAGCAGGAATTTTCAGACCATGTACAAGTGTTCATGATACGAGGTCTCATTAAAAATTATAAAAAAGCAGTGTCATACACATTTTCTGTTATAAGAAACCTCCAAGAAGCAGGATTTATTGTTGTTGGAACAGTATGTGACCAAGGCACCAATAACAGGCAAGCAATCAAAATATTGACTAATGAAAAAAGGTCTATGTTGCTTAAAGATGGAAAGGACTCTAAAGAAAATTTAATTATTGCTAATCATGAGTAAATAATTCCAATATACGATCCTCCACACCTATTCAAATGTATTAGAAAATTAAAATATACCATGGAAGGACAAACTCGCACTGACAAATGGAGTCAGATTGAATTGCTGCATAAGGAAAACCCATGCTATGAAGCCATTAGGCTCATTCCAAAATTAACTGACAGCCATGTTGTTCCAAACAAAATAACTAAGATGAAGGTAAAATATGCCAGTCAGCTGTTTAGTAGAACAGTTGCATCAAATATGGGGTATCTGTCAGATAATTATTTTTAAACATTTTTAACATTTTAAAATCCTTTAAATTAATATTTCGGGCACGTAATATACTGGTTAAGTCAAGATTTATGGCAGAAAAACTCTAAAAACATAATATAGTATTACTTACTGGTAATTAAAGACATTTGCCCAGCAGACATACGCTAATAATAAAAAATTAAGATCAAACTGCTAAACATTTGCTCCTGTATGTTCCTCAGATGTGTTGCTACACTAGAATAATATAAAATAACACTGTAGTAATGTAAAATATGTTACATATATCAACAATAAGATGTAACTGTCAATGTCATTATTGACATTGACAGATGTCATGAAGTAAAGCCTATCGAGTTAGTTTATTTGATGACAACTGTGTTCCTATGGAGAGTCTAGAAAATACCGGTTACGTAACCAGGTCTGGTAGAAGTGTAAAGCGTCCTAAATTGTATATGCATAAGAAATTTGAGTAGATAAGTAATGTATAGTTATTAGTTATGTACCTATATTATTAGTTTGCTTTTATACTCGAAAAGGGAGGTGTTACATATATCAACAATAAGATGTAACTGTCAATGTCATTATTGACATTGACAGATGTCATGAAGTAAAGCCTATCGAGTTTTAGTTGGCCAAAAGGCTATACATAGTGTAGACGTATATATTGTGTTAAGCATATCTCATTACATATTGTAATACGTATTTGTGGTAAGCACCAATAAAGGAGAATTTGGAATTTGGAATTAATTTGATTGTGCCGATTCGCCAGATTTTTGGAAAAGTGCCTTCTGCAATACATTTATTAAAAACCTGTAATATAGATGAGCCTACCGCTAGACACGCCTGCTTAATCATAATATTAGATATTTTATCCTCGCCTGCTGACTTTTTCGTAGGTAACAAATTAACTGTTGAAGTGAACTCATCAAGTGTAGGTAAGTCAGATACCGGCGTATTGATGGGGTCTAACATTCTGAACCTTATCTCGCGGTGAAAATCATTGTCCAAGTCCGGCTTGTCGTCTGGAATTAGTACGTCGAGGTACGCCTTCGCCGTGTCTCTTAAACTATGAGTATACGAATTATTAATCTTGATATTTGAAAAATACTGTGGAGCAGTGTTATTATTTGGTTTGAGTTCATGGTATAAAGAAGACCATGGTCCCTCCTTATCCAGTCTAACGGCTGCATTTCTCAACATATTATTTTTTGCTAAGGTGACGGCGGCGCGATAACGCGACCTTGAAGCCCTAAGGTCAGTTAGGTACGATACGTAATTATCGTCCAATAGACTGAGTCCCTGTCTACGTGCATAATTAATTTTCCGTCTGGCTCTCCCAAACTCCCGACGCAAGGTATATAAATTATCGTGCCACCAATTACACTTATTTTCTGTTTTAAGCGGCCTACGGCCCAGGGCGGTGTCGGCACAGTAGACAAAGGTGTTGGTCATTATTTCCGCACTATCATTTGAGTTTAAATCTGGACGAGTGAAATCTCTGGAATGAGCGAACATAAGAGACCGGAATAAATTCCAATTACCATTTTTAACATTATATTTATAATCTTTCGACTCAATCACGGGACAACTCGAGAGTGCGCGAATAAACTCAAAGACAATTAAACGATGGTCGCTGCATGACGCATCAGGAATGACGCGCCAATTTATTATATTGTTATTATGGACGTACGCGCTGGAAAGCGTGACGTCGATGGAAGATTCACCAGAGGGGCTGCTAAATGTAGGTGGTGCATTGGGAGTGTTATGAATTTGCAGGTTGAACTCTGCTATGAAGTCTTCCACTGAGCTACGACGGTCGCGGTCAGTGTATCTAAGTTCCCCATGCCATAAGGGTGAAGAAGCATTTACGTCGGCACCAATAACAATTTTATTCCCCGCAAGACATTGTAGGACATGACGTAGTTGGTGTAAGTGAGGACCTACAGGATCGGAGTATTGAAAATAACAACTAACTACGTACAATCTAAAGTGAAGACACGAAACCTCCGCTACCGCACAGTGAGACGTTGACAGATTTGTAAGGGCCGTAATTGAAAATTTAGACTGAGGTGTGTAAATGCCGGCGCGCTAGGTTGTTAACTTGTACGACTTTCGACCTTAGCGACGCGGATTGATATTGCTCTTGTATGAGAACTAAGTCTAAATTATAATCCGACACCAATTTTTCTAATTCAATCGTCGCGTGCTTATTGTTATGTAGGTTCAACTTTCCTATAACTAACTTATCCATAGCGAGTTGTTAAAATTAATTGCTCCATTTTTGCCTTGTATGTTGGGCAGTCAGGGGAACCCGTGGGGTGGGCGTTAGGTTTCTTATACCGGGTGCAGCTTCCGCAAACCGGTTTGAAATCTCTTAAGTCTTTTTTGGGACAGTTAATTGAGGTATGTTTATCGGCGCAGTGACAACAGCACGGGTCTGAATCGCGGCAGAATTTAGCAATGTGACCGTATTGTTGACAATTAGCGCAGCGTACAAGTTCGACGTCATCGATGAACCGACACATTGCCCAGTCAATAAAAAGTTTTTGTTTAGTTTCAATGAGATGTTTCCGAATCTTTGGGTCTACCTCTAGGCCCATCCATTTTCGATTGTAGTTATTATTTATGCGCCGTCTAATAATTTTTGTCGAGTTCATAAATTGTTCTTGTGTCACATTAATTTCGCCCTTAATATTTTGGTTATAAAGCGATAAAAGGAAATTTTCGTCCGTAATATTTTGCGGGACATCTTTAATTAGAATACGCGGGTTACGCCCTCTCGGTGTTTCTAGACGCAGACCGGCTGATTTTAAACCTTCAACGGATTTTAATCTCCTGACTTGTGACTCGCTTGTTAAGCGCAGGATCACGCCCGAATTAGATGTCTTTTTGACACCGTGGATTTGAAAGCCGTCAGATGGATTGATCGCTTTCATTAATGCCTGTTTGGTCTCGTCTGAGGATTTTAATTCCGCCGATTTGTCTTGCGTCGGATAAGCTATTACGCACGGGAGCGGTCTACGCGTTTCAATAGGTGGCACCGACTTCGCGAGTCTGAGTTTGAGCGCGTCAGAATAAGAAAATGGCGGCCCTGAGGCGGCCGGTTGCTCAACCTGAGTAGTAGTTTTGGCGGTCAGCAAATCCTTTTCCAAATTAGCGACTTTAGTTTCTAATGACGAATTTTTAAGTGCCAGAAGTGAGACGATGGCCGTTAATTTTTGTGTCATGTTCATAATTTCTGCTTTGTTTGCGAAGTTATTGCGACGAGATACTGTGTCGTTAGCGAACTCATTTATTTTAGATAAGTATGAAGAGGCCTCGCGAACTAGCTCGTAATAATTGCACGTATCGTCGGGGCCACGGCTTGTATCCAATAACGAAATTACGGGGGGCGGTTGATCGTCCCTTGTGGGCTGGTGGCGCTTTTCATCAGGTGACAGAGAAGAGGGCGATAATTGTGACAATAAACGTTTAGTACCTGAAGAAGTTGGCGGTGAGCGGGGAATTTTGTCATTTTTCGAAAACGGATTAGTATCTTTATCCGGTGGCATATTATGACTCGACATTCTGGCTAGGTACTTACTAAAAAGATTTAAATACTACACTTCAGTATGCAATAGGAAAACAATGGCCAAATAAAGATTGAATAGGTAAATAACTAACAGCTGTTCGAACAGAGCGGCCGGCGCTGCGCGAGAGCTACCGACAGTAAAAATTTTTTGCCTACCTACTTGTTGACAACAATAAAAGTGAACAAGGAAATCAACTTACCGAATTAAATCCAACAAACTACGGACAAATGTGTTTCAAAAACTTACAGTAAACGTTGCTCACACCTTTACCTAGCTTATTACCCACACTCAGCACGTATTTGTTGATTTTAAACCACTGAAAACAATTTATTTCCCGGAGCGCACGTAAGACGGTGTTAGCCGTACGAAGATCGCGGGGGGAGGCAAAAGTGCATAGATAGCAATGGTATAATATACTTTCATTAAATAAATATATTATGTTAAAAAAAAACAACTTTATGTTACTCCTTTACAAAACGCCAATTTCATATGTAATGATCTAATATTTCGTATTTTCTTTTAGGTAAATACGAAAAAATTTAATGGTCGAATGAGACTTGTTTTTTTACGAAAAATGTTACAAAATAACAGGTAGCTAGTAAAACATATTTTGAGGGCAACTTAGATATAAAAGATACAACATACATAAGACAACTTTGATTCGTAAGTTTTAACCTAGTCCTGTATATTAAAGTGAAAAGTAATATTTTTCATTGCCTATAGTTTTAACGAAATTATGGCTATAATTTATCATGTATGGATGTATCTAATAATATTCAATAATTTCAAAAACTTGTAATAAATTAACATACCTACATGTCAAGTGGGGACGAAAAATATTTTTTCATTCTACCCCATCGTGGTGGGTAGCAACGAATATGTATTCTATACTTATATAATAAAGAGAAAAGATTTATTTGTTTGTTTACATTGAATGGGCTCCAAAACTACTGGACCGATTTTGATTAAATTTGGCACATATGTAGACCATGGTAAAATGTACGGTTTTCGCAGTTTTCCTTTTGCGCGCACAAAGTCGCGGGCGACATCTAGTTTTAAATAAAAGCAATTTAATACAAGACTTTTTTACACAGTCAACCATTTTTGTGTAATCGGCCTCCAAAGTGCTTTACAAGTTGGTCCCCCCGGCATTTCTAAACTATGAGACATAGAAACTTGCAATTTTCCATGCTGATAGATCATGCTAAATACTCTTTAAGAAAATTATTTTGAACAAAATCGGGCAGTAACTTTTGAATTTATTTGAAAAAAACCTATTACGGGTTGATATCAGGCCATGACATGATAGCACTCTATGGAGTTTTCCTTCATAGACATGTCCAGACATGCTCTTGGTTAGGTTATTTTTTCTTTCGTCGTGCAACAAAATATCTCAATAATTTCGACTCCATAATTTCAGTCCGATTGGCAATAAGGTTAATTTTTGCGTTGTTCGGAAATTCGGAATGTGGTGGGTTCGAACCCCGGTAAAATATTATTGTGATTCTTTTTTTATTTTATCTACTAGAGTTCCGAGCGAAACTCGGTTACCCAGATACTTTATGTTTACTTCGTATTTAAAAGGCAAAAGAACACTAATTAGGTTCAAACTTAAAAATTTCATAAATTATGACCGAGTTTCGATCACTAGTAAAGAGCTCATCATTTTCTGCATAGCACGTTACTAGTATCTACCTGTAACATAATCGTATTATAGGAGTATTCAAGTATGCAACTGTCCACAACTATGCTAATTTAAGTTTAAACTTATACGAGCATCAAACAATGAAGAGATGTACATGTACAAATTTCAAACTTTGATTACATTAGGGTTTGTACATCAAAGACTTGTAAGTCTTATACGCTCTATCTTTTGACCGCGGCTACGCCCTCAAAAAATACAGTATCCCTCGCGAAGATTGTACTTTTTCTGGATAATAATAATATACTTAATACCTATGGACGCTTCACACCACGTCAATCTAGTCCCGTGGCAAGTTCTCGAAGAACTTGTGTTGCGGGTACCAGACAACGGAAATATATTTAATTCTTTTATATTATACAATTAATTATGATATTTAATAAACACATCCATGACCCACGAACCAGGAAAAACTTTTTCTTCCTTCGGCGGGATTCGAACACGCGACCCTCAGCTTGAGCACCAACACGCTCAACTACTGAGCCCCGAGGTTGTCAAAATACAAAAGGTAAAATACAAAATTTTATCAAAATCCTTTCAGTAGTTTTTTGCGTGAAAGAGTCACAACCCGCAGACATCCATTTATCCATCTTCAAAAGCTTTCACATTTATAATGGTAGTAGGATATCTATAGTTTAATTTTTCAGTAAAAACTTTCATAACCTTTTTAATTAGCTTGTATTTAATGTGAGATAAAAAGGTTATGTATGAAGGAAACGATTTAGTTGTTGTAGATGATTCCACTTTGTTTTGTTTATAAAATTATTAATTAAACAAAAATTTTATTTTGTTTCAAAAAAGGTATTGTAACATTTAATACCTTGTAATGTTTAGACAGAGCCACGAGTGAGAACTGTTTCACCTTACACCGAAACGAAATGATACGCAACATGGCGCTGCATTTTTAAGATATCTATTTAAAATTGAACTTTCTTCATTACACAAAAAGAAATAAGTTTCATTGTAAGAGTTCGGATGTCATTTTGCACCGCGCTGCACAACGCATGTGCGGTGTATGACTGTGTCATATGACACGTGTATCTTTTTGTGTAGTGAATACGGTATAATTTTGAACAACTATCTTAATTATTATTGTTAAAGAAAAAATGAAAACGAAAAAAAAGTTAAAATTTTAACCAAATTGAAATTAGAAATTATTTAGAAAATAAGTTTATTTCATACTTTTTGTGCATTTTTACTTTGGAAGTTGGTTTAATTTTTTGTTTAAAAATATATTTCTTCCCCTTTTAGTGATATTTGTTCAATTATTATTAATACATTTTAAGAACGTTTAAAATGACCTATTTGCAAAATTCTTTTTTTTCTGTAAAGAGTATAATTCAAAATTGGTCCTTTAATCACTAAAGTGGTGACCTGATGATGAGATCCATGATGAATCGAGGGAACTTTTTGAAATTTATATGGACACATACAGTGATTTTGACTATTTCTGAAGTAGTCATATAGCATATGCTACCAAAAAGTAAGCTTTTGTACCAAGGTATATCCTATAATCCAAGAGTACTAAACAGAACTCCTGAGTCCTTATATTTAGATAAATGTTTGGGGATTTTGGCGTTGTTTAAGGAACTGCAAGCATATGACATCATACCACTTACAGTAATTATTATCATCATCTTCACCATCTTCACACGAAACACCAACATAATATTATTACGATGACTAGTCATCAGAGTTCTGTGCACCGCAGCAAAATAATATACGTGATCATCATCATCACTGTATTATATTTAATGCTCATTGCTAAATTTTTTCAACCGACTACTACAGTACTACTATAATACAGTGTCTCATCATTATCATCATTGGTGATTATTGTAGGTCCACAAATTGTTAATGCTTATTTGGGGAAATACCACGGCCTCTCTGAAAACTGGCATAAAATAACGCATGAGTTTATTTTGCCAAAAGAGTGAAAATACCGGAGGCTTATTTATAAACTATAATAAAAAAAAAAAACCGACTTCCAAAGTAAAACTGCACAAAAAAGCATAAAACAAAACTCTTTTTCTAAATAATTCCCCTTTTAAATTCGGCTAAAATTTTAACTACTTCTTTACTCAATCTTCTTAATTTTGAAGTCGGTAGGTACCAGCTAACTTGAACGTGAGTTCTATAAAATATTGTTTTATTAGGATGTTGTCTATTATTTGTGATTTTCAGTATTTTTTGTTTAAAAATGATGATAAATAGTTTTGAATTCCGGAACATTCTGTTTGCTTTTGTTTGCATTTATTGACTTTATTTAAATAATTAAACATATTTAAAATTACTTTTTTGTACATTTTTAGCGTACTGTCGTAGGTCCGTGAAAAGTGAAGAATTAAGATTTCAAAACTTACCAAGCATTCGGAAGATAACCCACAATTCTATATTTAACGTAAATTACGTGATAATACGCAAGTATTGACACCTATTGTTAAGTTCAAAATAAAAAGTCTGCGACGAATTGTTTTTATGACGATTAAGCTAGCCGACGTTCTGCGCGGACGCCGTGCAATGTACAAACTGCATAATATTGTTCACTGTGTCAATTTCAATTGTGCTATTTTAAGAGATATTTTATATGTATTTTTAACTAAGAATATGAAGATATGAATAATTTATGAATTAATTATTTTTTTCACTGTAGCTGTGCCAATTATATATATAATATTGTATTTAATTCTCACGTAGGTCATATAGCACGGCCAGCGGTTATCGCCAAGTATTTAGCGGCCGTAAGTTCGTAACTATATTTTCTCGAAGCACTTGCGGCTTTTTGTGCCCCCATTTTTTCGTTTGTAATAAAGCTAGCGGTCTGAATTTTTGTCGCAAAAAAGTCGTTGGCGGCACAAGCTATGAAATGTTTTAAATTTCATTAAAAGCGAAACATTTAAATATGTATATATATATATATATATATATATATATATATATATATATATATATATATATATATATATATATATATATATATATATATATATATATATATATATCACTACATAGTATAAAACAAAGTCGTTTTCTCTGTCCCTATATCCCTATGTATGCTTATATCTTTAAAACTACGCAACGGATTTTGATGCGGTTTTTTTAATAGATAGAGTGATTGAAGACGAAGGTTTATATGTATAATAACATTCATTAAATAGTGGAGAAACACTGTTATTTTTGAGGTTTCTAATGTGATGTCGTAATATAGTAATAATTACATTTTTTCCGCTTACATTGCAAACGATGTCTGAACCCTACGAGATAGATCAAAATAATTTACTACAGTTTTGTTCATCATAAAAAAGCCTATAAAAAAGTCCGCAATAACATATATCTATCTCTTAGGGATAACCCACAATAACCATTTTTTTATCCTTTACTTTGATTGAAATTTAATAGCTTATTTAGGAAGCGATTTTAAGCAATGCAGCATTAATCCTTATCCAATTTAGTACGTTAAATACACTGTGCATTTAATATAGATCAATATGGCTCTTTATAGCATGTAATTTAAATGAATATTTTCGAAGATTTACAGATTTAAAATGCAGGGACATGTCTCGGCGGCACTCGCAAGTCGTGACTCGGTGCTCGCTCAACGAATATTCTGTACTGCAGTTCTTATGGAATATCCATAGAGGTAGTTGGCCAGTTTTGTTGGAATATCAAATTATATTTGAATGGCAAATTAAATGATTATTCACTACGTAGTATAAAACAATGCGTTATCTGTCTGTCCCTATGTACCTATATTGTATGCGTAGATGTTTAAATGTACGCAACGGATTTTGATGCGGTTTTTTTAAATAGTCTTTTTATACTCAAGCGCGATAGATATAATAATATAATGTATATGAAGCGGTCGCGCATGTCGCGTCGAAGTGATAGGGTCCCATTTTTAACAATTTGCATTGGGTAAACCTATAAACATTTTCAATATTGTATCAGAAGTAGGTATATTGCTGTTAATAGAGAGTTATTCGCCGAAGTAGTTTTTTCTCCAAGAACACTATACTACGCGGGCGAAGCCGCGGGCAAAAGCTAATATATATATATATAAATGAAAAAAAACCAAGTATTACCTTCGCAAAAAGTTATGAGTTGTCTTAGATACCAAGTCCAAGAAAATTTTATTTTTATAATTTATTTATTTTACTTGGCAATGAGCACTTTAATAAATCAATATAATATAAATATCATGGTTACTAATGGCTTAAATCTAGTGCAGTATCTTATTACTCATTAGTAGTCATTATATTATTTGTGATCTAGATTGTGTTAACGATTTTCATATTAGAAAACTTAACTAAACCTATGAAAAGTTTTAAATATATAAATAAACGGTTTATATGAATAAACGGTCAACAGCTTTCGAAATTAACGTACGGATAATACGAATTGTACGAATATTGTATCCTTATTACCATGGTTATCATGGTTATCGAAATGCTTTTCCAGGTTTGTCAGTGACTGGAAGTCAATTGAATTAATTCTACCCTAATTATATTAAAATATGAATACCGGTACCGGAAATTTCTTTAAGTGTCCTTAAAGTCTATAAAGCTACTATAACATAATAAATTACAAAAATAAAATTTTCCACATACGGTCACAAAATTTTTATGAGTAAGTTCTAAATAAATGGACTATCTTGCTATCTACGACATGACATCTCATAGGTTTTTGTGAAGGAAATACTTGGATTTTTTCATTGAATGTTTTTGTGGGACAAGTATTTATTGCAAGTAGCAAATGTCATGTCTACACTGTAAGAAGTAGGTAAGTAGCAAAGTGTTTTTTTTGCGGTTGCGTAGAACTATCGAGAACGAAAACATATTTATATAACGGAACCCTAAGATAAAAGTAGCCTAAGTTACTTCTTATAACATAAGCTATCAGTCACGTGAAAATCAGTCCAGCCGATTCAGAGATTAACTTGAAGTAACAGACAGAAGTAGTTAGGGATTCGCTGGGTCTGCCTCATCGCCTCAGCCTCTATGTAGAGTATAATGGGTAAAATGGTTATTTCGATGACCATTCGCTAATTAAAAAAAAAATGTGTGGCCCGTTTCTTTGTATCTCTTGCGGTTCCAAAGTTACGTTTTGCATTTACCCCTCATTATCTACTATCTCCAGGCTCTATTGTTCGCAATCTAAAGCTCGCCTCGTCGTCCTATTGTTCCTAATGAGATGTCCCCTAATCGCTACCTGCTTATCACTTACGTCACCTCAAATTTCTTACGACATGAGTAATTTCATTACATTTCTTTCATTTCATTCATTGAAACATGTATTGAACATACTGTATAATATTATATCATTACATAAAGTGTTGCTACTAAATAACTTTTGATACTCTAATAGACTTTTCCCATTGAACTTATAATACAAATACATTAAACTATACTCTCCACAAACTGATGTGAAATCATTTTGTAATCTACACGTGTTAAAATCCCATCTCTTGCAGTTTCGTCCCATAAAATCCTTGTGATATCGCATAGGGCCACGTCCGAAAGAGTCAAAGTATTGTCCGAAGCCATTTTCATTGATATGTATGGCTATCCAATGGGATCCAGGTTTAATATCAGGGTCTAAGTTGCTAATAATTGTATGTAGGGGTTTGAACATATATAGGTAGACGATTCGCGGCGTATACATTATCTTCTAAACCTTCACAAATTCTTCTCAAATAATTACGGATCTCTATAATTGTGTTCATACTGTATTATCACAGAACCGATCTAGTATATGGATCTTGTATTTATGTCACATATCCGTATTATGTATGGTTTATGTATTTACTAAGAGGGGTATTACATATGTAAATAATGAATGAATAAATCAAAGAAACATAAATTTGGTACAATAATTTTATTTCATAATACACACACACACACACACACACACACACACACACTAATAGGTACAGACACGTTACACATTATAACTTAAATATATCATACATGTGACTTTTCTTAGCTACTACAGTCTACAGTTACATTACGGTTTTTATCTATTTCTATAACATTATCAAACTCTGCATATACAATACAGTTAATCGTTTGAGAGAGACTAGAATCAAATCGAACCTCTAACCTCACACTACCATGTTTTATCAGATTCCAATGACTGTTCGTGTTTGATGATCATGAAATCAGGGGTTAAATCAAATGCTAATAGACAATAACCATTTGCATATTTTTCTCTTGATATCCCATTTCCTTTATTAAGAAAATGTATAACAGTGCCGGAAAATAATGTATGATAGGCTGAAGTGAACATATTACCTTTGAAGGATGGTTGTAGGGTTTTTAAGGCACTTGTTGTCCATCTATATATAAACAAAATGAATTCATACCATAATTTACAAAATTGAAAGGATTCTTACTAATGCTACCATTAAATGCTGTATTATTTACAAATCCTATGATACATCTTTTGGGTACTTGCCCCAGGAATATATTATCA
The DNA here is from genome assembly GCA_963565745.1 of Phengaris arion. Classification (NCBI taxonomy): domain Eukaryota; kingdom Metazoa; phylum Arthropoda; class Insecta; order Lepidoptera; family Lycaenidae; genus Phengaris; species Phengaris arion. Next base: position 25,755,018 of record OY751431.1, read on the forward strand.
AGCGTTTTTTTTTTGTCATCAGTGGAATGTTGTAATATCACAAACCATTACTCACAATAATTGAGTCATACTTAACATCCATTGACTGATAAAGCATACATTTTACTAATAATTCCTGTGAGTCGCTACCAGAACAGGATAACTTAATGGTTGGGGCATTATATAAGATTGCAAAACTGCATTCCTAACCACCCAAATTTTACTATATAAGCCCTCTGTTTTCTCATTGTGGATTCTGCTCTCGGACACCGTCCGATGAACAGCTCCGCTCGCTCCGATCGTTCCGTCGTTTCCGCATTATTGCGCTCTCGCGTGTGTGTGTACCACTGAAGAAAGAAGTCCGAAGAAAGGAAGACTCAAGCGTCAAGCCTCAAGAGTCAAGCCTCAAGAGTCAAGACAGCAAGAAAGAAGAGTACAAGGCGCCACCCAACCGCCTTTGCCGCCCGACCCGTGCCGTACCGTGTCTCGCGCCGCGCCGCGACCCCCGCCTACCGGACGATTCGTGCGACCGCTCGCATCGTCCGTCTCGCTCTTTTGTGCGAGCCTTCTGCTCGCACACCCGCCGCGTGTTTATCGCCGCGTTAGGACGAACGTGCGACCGGTCGCATCGTCCGTTTCGTCTCGTTTTTAGCGCTCTTCTTCTTCGTTTTTAGCATGTCTGACGCCATGATCAGAAAGTTCCTGGAGTTTTTAAAATTAGAATCCCCCGACGTAGCGTCCAAGTGGGAACGCTTCGTGCGCATGCACGAAGCCGACTCACCGGCGTCGCCCGATAGCGACGTCCCTTTAATTCCGGCCGACAATGAATCCTCATCATCTCCTTCAGAGATGTCTTGCTCAGAGCAAGAAGACGACCGTAGCGAAGGCGAATTCACTACGGTACAACATAAAAAGACGAAGAAGAGGAAGCGTCCAGAGGGCACCTCCTCTCCAGTCTTAAGTTCCCCGACCAAGTCGGTCATTAAGAATAGGAAAACCGTGCAGGCTCATGGCTCCGCGACCCCTACTACCTCATCGGCCCCTCTGGCCTCCAAGGCCCCTCTGGCTTCCCAACCCCCTCTGGCCTCCCAGGTTCCCCGAACCTCGCAGGCCCCTCCGGCCCCCCAGGCCCTTCCGGCACCCCAGGCCCCTCAGGCCTCCCAGGCCCCTCAGGCCTCTCAGGCCCCTCAGGCCGTCCGTTCTAAAATGCCTCCTCCTGTAATCATACAGGAGAAGGCAAAATGGAACCTCATCTCTGCAGCGATTAACGAGCAAAAGCTGCGTTACTTGTCCGCACACACAACCCCAATCGGCATTAAGGTGCAAGTAAAGACCTCGGAGGACCACCGCCTCCTCACCGCGTTCCTACGTAACAAAAACAAAAGAGGTACTCATGGACATCAAGTCCCAAGGCTATCCCGCTTTAGAGGTACATCGTATGTACCACCCCATCAAAAAACACGAGTACAATATGGTACTCGTAACCCTCCCCCTTACGCCAGAGGGCAAGGATATCTTTAATATCCGAGCCATCTGCTACATTACGGGCATCCGTGTAGAGCCCCCCCGTAAAAGGGGCATCCCTGGCCAGTGCCACCGATGCCAACTCTACGGGCACTCGGCACGGAATTGCCAAGCTAGGCCGCGTTGCGTCAAGTGCCTCGGTGACCACGGCACCTCTGACTGCCCCCGCAAGAGCCCAGCTGAGGAGTCCGAACCCCCCAGCTGTGTTCTCTGCAAGTCCCAAGGACAGCCCGCCAATTACAGAGGGTGCAAAAAAGCACCCAAAGTTAAAAAACGCGTTGCACCACAGACGAAAGGTGCCCCCCCCCCCCAAACAGAGATTCGTCCCTGCCCCCCTACCCTCCCAATCTGCATGGTTCAAGCCCGCGCAGAACAGTAGGTTGGAGCCAGCGGCATTCCCCGCTCTCCCCAGCAAGGCCATGCCCTCCGCGCCCAAAGCGCCTAAGGCCACGCCCCCTCCGACTCCCAGCTTCACTGCAGACCTCTCTTTCGTCCAGCAGTTCCTAAGCAACGTCGGGTCTATTGACCCGATGGAGCTTTCTATTTTAGCGACAAAGCTAAAAGGATCGGCCACAGACCGCATCCAAGCTTTGTCAGACCATCAGGTCTTGATCCGTCAGATCAAGGCTCTCTCCACAAACGGTATCTAATGGAGCCTTCGGGAAGGACAAAGCCGCACTCGTTACGCGTAGTGTCGTTCAATACGAACGGCATTAGGAATAACATAAGCGAAATTCGCGATTTTGTAAGCAGCCAAAATGTCGATATTCTTCTAGTGCAGGAGACGTTTTTAAAACCTAGTATTAGGAGCCCAAAAATAGCTAACTACAAAATAATCAGAAATGATAGAACTCGATCCCGACTCGGAGGCACTCTTATCTACTATAAAAAATCATTACATTGTATTCCCCTAGAGCCACCGCCATTGTTAAGTTTAGAAACATCTGTTTGTCATATTAGCATGTCCGGTCACGGACCCATTGTTATAGTTAGCGCGTACCTGGCATGTAACAATGAACTACATTCCAGCGACCTGCAGGCGCTATTCAATTTAGGCAACGCTGTCATCATTGCCAGCGACTTAAATTGTAAACACACTGAGTGGGGCAATATAAATAACAATAAGAACGGCTCAATCCTTTGTAGCTTAACCGACACATTAAATTTTGCTCTTTTAGCTCCCACGGACCCCACTCGCTATGACACCAATGAAAACATCAACGGCGTCATACGCAATCCTAGTACTATAGACATAGCTTTAGTTAAAAATGTGTCCCTAAATATCTATATTGAGACTCTCCACGAGCTTAACTCGGACCACAGACCGGTTGTGATTACACTTGGTAGTCTTAACCCCAATAATTGCAGTACTAGGAAGATAGTAGATTATAAATCACTAGCGGAGAACATCAAAGTCCTCCAATCTAGTCACTTAGATAAAATCCCCGATATTATAGATAGTAAAGAGACAGCCATACAGACCGCCTCCCACTTGACCGATCACCTGGTAGCGACTATAGAGAGATCATCTAGGGAGGTGCCAACGACCCCCAAGGGCCGTTGGCCCCTCCCTGGGACATAAGAGAGTCCATCAGACTCCGAAATGCGGCTAAGCGCACATATGATCGCTACCCGTCGGAAGAGTGAAGGAAAGCCCTCCGTCACTACGAGAGGGAAGTTAAGTTTAAGATCAAACAACACAAAGCCGAGAGTTGGGATCGACTTCTTAGTGATTTAGAACCGTCTCACGTGGCATACTGGCCACTCGCGAGGGCCCTCAAAAACGACACGGAGTGCGATATGCCTCCGTTAGACAGACCTAACCGTCCTCCTGCATTCGAAGACATAGACAAGGCCGAGTGCCTAGCTGATAACTTCGAACAACAGTGCCGGCCGAGTACTCTCCCGATTGATCCCGTGCACCTTAGCTTAGTGAATAGCGAGGTCGACAGCCGACTCTCGAGGCCACCTGATGTAGATAGGGTGAGGCTGGTGGACTCGGAGGAGGTCAGTGACATTATTAAGTGTATGAAAGCCAAAAAGGCCCCAGGCCTCGACGGTATTTCAAACAAAACACTTAAAATGCTACCGTCCGAGCTTATTCAACTCCTAGTGAACATCTTTAACGCCCTCTTCGTAGGATGTTCATTCCCAGACATTTGGAAAGTAGCTATTGTCATAGGTATCCACAAACCGGGGAAACCCCGGAAGGTGCCTGGTAGTTACCGTCCAATAAGTCTCGTTAGCTCCCTCGGTAAAGTCTACGAAAGAGTTATCAAAAGGCGCCTTAATGACGTCATATCCGACAAAAGACTCCTTCCAGACGAGCAGTTTGCCTTCCGCGAAATGCACAGTTGTCCCGCTCAAGTACACCGCTTAACGGAGTACATAATATCTAGCAAAAACGACAGGAAGACGACATGCGCCGTATTCTTTGACATTGCAAAAGCTTTTGATAAAATTTGGCATATCGGACTGTTATACAAACTCTATCAAATGGAAATACCTGATTATCTTGTTCTACTGATTAGTAACTTTTTTAAAAACCGTAAATTTCATTTCCGCGTTGAAGGCGCACTGTCGTCGCCAAGATATATGGAGGCGGGAGTGCCGCAGGCCTCGGTCCTCTCGCCCTCCCTATATAACCTGTATACTAGTGACATCCCCAAACACGCTAAGGTGCAATTAGCTATGTTCGCGGACGACACAGCCCTTTATTATTCCCACATACGAGCCTGTACCGCGTCAAAAGCCCCCCAGGAGTCAGTTACTGCTCTCGGTAACTGGTTCTCCAAATGGAGAATAGAAGTCAATCCCGACAAAAGTCACGCCATCCAATTCGATATTAAAAGTGCAATGAGGCGTACTTGCCCCCGTAAGCTTATGAGCCCTATAAGCCTGCACGGCAACAAAATCCCACAGGTCACTCAGGTGAAATATTTAGGCGTAGCACTAAACAAGTCGATGTCGTTTTCGAGTCACATTAGTAACACATTACGAAAAGCGAAATTTGTACTCTACAAATTATATCCGCTACTTAATTCGCGAAGCAAAATGTCCCTAAGACATAAGCTTACATTGTATAAAGTTTGCATTAGAACGATACTCACTTATGCGTGCGTCTCTTTCGCACAGATAAGCGAGTCTCAACTGGACCGTTTGCAAAGAGTCCAAAATCGGTTTCTACGCATGGCAACAGGCGCCCCCTGGTACATGCGTAACATCGACTTGCATAGGGACTGCGAAATCGTCACCATTAAAGCCTATATCAAGGAACTCGTAGAGAGATTCTTTGATAAAGGCAAAAATCACCCAAACCCCCTTATCAAAAATGCACTGAACTATGACCACGACGCACATACCTTCCGACACCCGTACAAACGGCCTAAGCATATCTTAGCCGATCCCGTTAACCCGATCACAAAACACGTAACGTACTGTGTACAGTTACGTAAACACAAAACACACGCACCCGCGAGATTAGTATCGCACCGGGGTCGACGCCGGCGCCTACCCCGAGGTCCCACATCCGACACGACAACACGTACAGACGTACAGACCGACCCTAACACGGGACCGGACCCGAACCCGAGTTCGAGTTCGCATCCTAGTAGAATAGGTACACTACTAAATAGTGCCCGCGACCGCGATATTGATATAGAGAGCTCTACCAATACCACGAACCTGATCGACATTAGGACTTACGCGCGCGAGTCATCCCGACCGTACGCGGAAGGGGAGAGGGACGGCTCTCTCAGTACCGATAGCGATAAAAACGAGAGCTCCTCTATCGCGACAACTCGCACGCCGCTAGCTTCTGCTACCGCGCGCGAGCAACCTCACTCATCAGCGAGTGAGGAAGGGGTCGGACCCCTCAGCAGGAGAGACCCGCGTCTCCCCTGTCATAATAATAGCTCACATCCGTAGCTGTCCCCAAAATCCGGTCTGAACATCACCCGGGTGATGTTAGGGAGGGTGAAACCCTCCCATCGACTCTAACCAAATTAAACTAGCCACCAGGCTAGTTATAGTCCGACTTAGCTACAGCGGTCTTAACCCGACCCTTAGCATAGACCCGTTCGAAAAAAAAAAAAAAATCATTGTGGATACCATTACTGTGCGAGTAAGCGAGTGGGTGAAATCAGTCTAGTGATAAGTGTAGTTAAACTCTTGTGCAACTTCTGAGTACATCCCAATGGAGGTAAGTTATTAATTTTTTATTTTTTATTTTTTGTCTGATTTAATTTTGTGTTGACAATATTTTAACTGATAGTTTCTATGGACTGTTATAATAGATTAGCTTTCCATTGTTGCAGAATTCATTCAATTTAATTGACCACGAAGAAAATATTTTTAAGCATTATACCTACAATCCCCGACTGATGTGGAAAGTAATGATTGTGTACCTAACGAAAAACATACCACTAAAAGGAAACGAGGTGAACGACTTGATGAATTTTTTGACACTGCACCAAAAAACTGCATAAAAAGTTGCATGATGTTATAGGTCCATTGTTCATGACAAAATGCCGTAAACCTATTCATGTAAATTTATTATTGATCTTAAACGGAACAAAAAATCATTATTGTTATATTAAAAACATGTCGCGACTAGGAAGTAAACAACTTTCAAATCAAGAAAGATCACAGTTGCGCGCGCACATCCATGCACTTAGGTCGCATACAAACGTTATTTGTTTTTCGATACGCATTTTTGTTTATCGATCGCGAAACCGGTTTGCTATAGTGCCGGCCCGCTTGCGGGTTGGCAGGTCGGTTACTGTATAGATAATGATGGAAGATTCAGCCTGTAATAATATTATATTAGAAGAGGAGAATAATGTTTATCTTGAGGACAATATTTTGGATATTTCAAGGAGGGAGGAAAATGATATTTTGATGGAGACAAGTAGAAGATCTAGTAAGCGAGGACGTGAATATAATGATGATGAAGAAGGGGATAATTGGCATTTAGTACAGAAGCCAGGAAAAAAAGAGGCTGCGGAAAAAATAGAAATGTATATTACCAGTAAAGAAATGCTTCCCAAGCAGTTTGCGTTGGCTAAGATTTTAAAAGAACAGAAAATTATGAATATTACTAAAGTTAAGTATATTAATCCCTATAAAATTCTAATTAATATGAATAATGAAGACAGTGCAACGAAGTTATCATCGTCAAGTCTTATTATCTTTCGGGATTATTAAAATCGTGGAGTTAAGTATGTCAGAGCAAGATATTTTGGATATTATTTCTAGTTCTTTCAAAGTAAAAACTGTTAAACGCTTAAATCGGAGAACGGAGAAGGGGTGGGTTGCAAGTGAAACTATTCGGCTTGGGTTTGAAGGAACGTCATTGCCGGCTTTTATTAATATTTACGAACTTAAAATTAAGGTGGAACCATATAGATTCCCTGTAACTCACTGTTCCAAGTGTTGGAGATTCGATCATATCCTCAACAGATGTCCATCAGTCAATTTTTTCTGTCCAAAATGTGGCGATAAACATAAAATTTGTGAGACTAAAACTTTTAAATGCATTAACTGCTCTGGAGATCATCTAGCCCTTTCTAAGCTGTGTCCGTTTTATAAAAAGGAAAGTAAATTAAGAAATCTTATGTCGGAATTTAACTGTTCCTATAGGAAAGCTCTTAGTATGTATGTACCTCCTGTTACTCCTCCTACTATAAATATTTCATTTTCCGAGCCAAGAGTAAATCAGACTGAGAGATTTGATAATAATCCTCAAGAAAATCTAATTAATACTCCAGCATATTCGGAAGTACTTAAAAAGAAACCTAGCGCCAAGACAAGATTATCCCAGACAGAAAAAGTGCCAGTGCTATCAAAAGAAAGAAGAAGGATACAGTCAGTAAAGAACAAAGAAGAAAATGGCGTTACTAATTTTTGGTCGGAAACGGAGATGAGCGTGGATTCAGTTTCTAATGAAATTCCTAATGTTTCAGAAAGGTAAGTGAACAGGATATATCTGTTAATAATAATCCTATATACACATCAAAGCAAATATTACTTTTAATACCCAAATCATATTCAAGAAAGGGTGAGTTATTATTAAACTTAATTTCTATGAGTCAAAATAAAATTAATTGGAACGATTCCGGTACAGTAACTATAGATAATAAACAAATTCCTGGGAGTAACATTATTGACTTGATAAACGATTTTCTAAGACCTTTAAAAGAAGTGATCCTATAGGATGGGAAACATTTTCTAAGGCACTAAAAGAAATTAAAATACCTCTTACTTATATTGGAAACCCAAAAAGAAGTGAATACATAAATAACCTTCATATAAAAGATGTCGGAGAGTGTGCATCAACTGAAGCAGTGTTTCCAACAACAACTGGTGGAGAAAAGTATAGCGGGAAAGTTAGAAAAAAGTAAGACTGGAAAAAATGGACCCCTTATTAGAAATGCATTACATTTATGACCCATCACACCCTGCTGATAAACTATCTTTCTAATGCAGTGAAGGGTAAATTAAAATTAAAAAAAAAGATGTAAAGAAGTGGTTACAGTCACAAGAAACATATTACATACATATACATTACATATACCAGTTCAAAGAAGGTTTTCTAGAAACAAGTATATTTTATCAAACTTCAATGAGTTGTGGCAGGTAGATTTAAGTGATATGAGAACTTATTCTAAATATAACGATGGTTTTAATTACATATTGTGTGTTATTGATGTTTTTTCTAAATATGCATATGAAAGACCCATGAAACATAAAAACTCTGAAACCACTAAACTGTGTTTTGAAAGTGTATTTAATGAAGTTAAAGTTACCCCAACAAATATACAATCTGACAAAGGGACCGAGTTCATTTCGAAAGATGTGCAACGGTTTTTCAAAAGTAAAAATATTAACTATTATACAACGAATAACCCTGATATTAAAGCAAGTATTGTTGAAAGGTTTCAGAGAACACTTAAAATGAAAATGTGGCGTTATTTTACTAATAACAATTGCTACAGATATATAGATATTTTACTAGACTTGATTTACGCTTATAACCATAGTTAACACTCAAGTATCAAGATGGCTCCATGTGATGTGAATTCCAACAATATTATTACTGTTTGGAATAACCTATATGGTAGTGTTATAGTCACATCATCATCAAATTGTCAAACACCTAAATTTCATGTGGGTGATTACGTTAGAATAACTAAATACAAACAGATATTTCAAAAAGGCTATGAATCGGACTGGAGTGATGAAATATTTGTTAAATCTTCAATTATAGATCGATCACCTTGGGTTGTGTATACATTAAAAGACTTGCAGAATGAAGATATAACTGGTACTTTCTATGAAAAGGAGTTGCAAAAAGTGTTTTATGACCCCTCTTCTAGTTAAAAGATAGATAAAATAATTGGTATTTGATATTCAGGTAACAGGAAGCAAGTGTTAGTGAAGTGGAAAGGTTATCCAGACAAATTTAATAGTTGGGTTTTATTTACTGATTTGAAAAAAATATGAGTAAAGAAAGTTTTTATTTAACACTACTAAGTAATAGTTCTATGGAATATTTTCCTGATAATTTAACAACATTATTTTCAACAAAGTTACCAAAACCCATCAAACTGGAAAGAGAATGGTCTGTGGGAGTTGTTGAATTTCAGTATCCCTGTACAATGTTCACAATACAAGAACATGAAAATGTTATTCACATTGCAAAATATATAGTAATGCCGAACGAAGAGAAACCTTCTTTGGTTTATTATAAAACACACATACCAGCAACAAGCTATGATGACATTAATCAAATCTTAACAGCACTGAATAGTATTAGAGAAAATATGAAGTTTCGTTATGATGAAATATCAAAGTTCGTAACGGTTACAGTGTTGGACAAAGCACTTGTATCAGTGATATTATCAACCAGGTTATATCTTCAACTGGGCTTCGAACCAAATCTAAATTTAGTGGAAAAGAGTATTGGTAAATGTTCTGCAAACTTACACATGGGGTTACCATCTCAGTTATTTGTTTATTGTGATATTGTTAAACCACAGATAGTTGGTGATGTTATGACATTATTATTAAGAATTATTCCACTTGATCCGTCTAAATACATTTATGGTGCTAATAAAATGTACACATTCTCACCGCCTCACTACTTACATGTATGCGCAGGGAGTACATAGACATATCACATACATTGATACATGTAAAATCTAAAATACTAAATGAAGATTCAACAATATTGAGTGCATCTACATTAGTGGCGCCGATTAATAATTGGTTGCATTCACTATTCAACCAGCTTGATGTTTATTTAAATCAAAAATTAGTGTCACCAACGCTACCTTAATTGTTCGTAGAGCGAAAATTAATCCTAAAAATTAATGTTACTCGCACATCAAAAAGTGTTGGCTTCTACTGCACCCAAATATCCGATCACTAGAGCTGAGGTTAAAATGTTAACAATACAATCGGGGGTACAGGGTAAAACGCTTGATAATATATTCCTGGGGCAAGTACCCAAAAGATGTATCATAGAATTTGTAAATAACGCAGCATTTAATGGTAGCATTAGTAAGAATCCTTTCAATTTTGAAAATTATGGTATGAATTCATTTTGTTCATACATAGATGGACAACAAGTGCCTTCAAAAACCCCACAACCATCCTTCAATGGTAATATGTTCACTTCAGCCTATCATACATTATTTTCCGGCACTGGTATACATTTCGTTAATGAAGGAAATGGGATATCAAGACAAAAATATGCAAATGGTTATTGTCTATTAGCATTTGATTTAACCCCTGATTTATCATCAAATACGAACAGTCATTGGAATCTGATAAGACATGGTAGTGTGAGGTTAGAGGTTCAATTTGATTCTAGTCTCCTCAACCGATTAACTGTATTGTATATGCAGAGTTTGATAATGTTATAGAAATAGATAAAAACCGTAATGTAACTGTAGACTATAGTGGTTAAGAAAAGTCACATGTATGATATATTTAATTAATTAATTATAATGTAACGTGTGTGTACCTATTAGTGAGTGTGTGTGTGTGTGTGTGTGTGTGTGTGTGTGTGTGTGTGTATTATGAAATAAAATTATTATATCAAATTTATGTTTCTTTTATTTATTCATTCATTATTTTCATATGTAATACCCCTCTTAGTAAATACATAAACCATACATAATACGGATATGTGACATAAATACAAGATCCATATACCAGATCGGTTCTGTGATAATACAGTATGAACACAATTATAGAGATCCGTAATTATTTGAGAAGAATTTGTGAAGGTTTAGAAGATAATGTATACGCCGCGAATCGTCTACCTATATATATTCAAATCCCTACATACATTATTAGCAACTTAGACCCTGATAGTAAACCTGGATCCCACTGGATAGCCATACACGTCAATGAAAATGGCTTCGGACAATACTTTGACTCTTTCGGACGTGGCCCTATGCGATATCACAAGGCTTTTATGGGACGAAACTGCAAGAGATGGGATTTTAACACGTGTAGATTACAAAATGATTTCACATCAGTTTGTGGAGAGTATAGTTTAATGTATTTGTATTATAAGTTCAATGGGAAAAGTCTATTAGAGTATCAAAAGTTATTTAGTAGCAACACTTTATGTAATGATATAATATTATACAGTATGTTCAATACATGTTTCAATGAATGAAATGAAAGAAATGTAATGAAAAATTGTTTTGTTTTACTCATGTCGTAAGAAAGTGAGGGGACGTAAGTGATAAGCAGGTAGTGATTAGGGGACCCTAATTAGGAACAATAGGACGCCGAGGTGAGCTTTATATTGCTAACAATAGAGCCTGGAGATAGTAGATAATGAGAGGTAAATACAAAACGTAACTTTAGAACCGCAAGAGATACAAAGAAACGGACCACAGGGATCAATTCACCTTTTTTTTTAGCGAATGGTCATCGAAATACCTATTTTACGCATTATACTCCACATAGTTCATAACTTCACATAGGCAGAGGCGATGAGGCAGAACCAGCGAATCCCTAACTACTGACAGACGGATAGACAAAAATCTTCGAAGTTGATTTTTATTATAAGTGACGTATAATATAGTTTCATATAGGTGCACTAAGTGAAAAGCGGATAATTTAAAATTACAAATAAGTAGTCACTTCAATTTTATATTATTGAATAAATTAAAACTGGAATTAAAAAAATATTTAACTGATTAAAAAACATAATAGGTAAAGAAATATATTAAAACCCGTTAGATACCATGGTATATTTACATTTCATATTTCTTTACAGTTTAACCTAACCTAACCTAACTTTAATAGATACGAATGTGAAATATGAATTTACTAGAAAACAACCGAGAGAAAACTTTTTTTTTCATTCTTTCTAGAGAACGTTGAGACTCAAATTAACGTAGGTTCTCCGTTGCAATCGATAAATATAGACCCATTAAGGTGTTACCGGGTGTTACCATTCACGTGTAATGTAACATTATAGATTCGACTTTTAGCATGTGGACATGCTCTTGCAATCAATTTTTTACTATGCCATTACACTTTGCCATTGCCTTCCTTGACAGTAAGGATGTTAAGATGTTCATGGATTCAGTATTAGGAATAGTTCTAAGTGCCTTTATTTATTGGAATCTTTGGAGTATTTCAAGGTTGGGATTACTTGGAGCCCCACAACTCTATTCCGTAGGACCAAGAAATAATGTAAATCTTGGATTTGTAATACAAAACTTGGAAATATTTTTTTAAGGAATGAGGGCATTGATTTTCATTGTTACAATATTTTGTTTGCTTGTCGCCGCTGTAGATGCTGTACAATTGTATTGTTAAGTATTTCTTTTATTACGTAAGAATAAAAAAATAATTTTACCCACTCTACTCTACTCATTTAATCTTACCGAGATACTGTTTTATTATTTTGTGTTTTTTGTTTATTATGTTGTTTTCTAAAACATTTATGTTTCGATGTCTCCGTGTTTTATAATGAACTTACATTGTAATCATATCTAAAAAGATGGAAAAAAACCAACGTTTCACACGTTCATCTACAAGCGAATCAACACTCACCTAACGAAGGGTTTCACAAAAAATTGATTCCGTGCAAAATGAAGGAAATTACATGAGAAAGAACATAGAATCTGTTGATAAGAAATTGTAGGTACAAAGTGGAAATAGTGCAAGAAGTCCTGTGTGTTATTACTGGCTATTTATAGAGTCAAATCCCGATTTCGGTTGCCTTCTGTCCAGATTTAAATCCTGCACCTGTGCACCTGGCAACACATTCATTATACAAGAAGATACACGTTTCATTATCAGAGTGGGAATGTCGAGTTGCATCGCACTGCACAGCGCATGTGCAGTGTATGACTGATCTCATATGAAACGCGTATCTTTTTGTGTAGTGAATGAAGTTCAATTTTGAATATCTTTTTTAAAAAAGCAGCACCGCGTACCAATCGTCGCGTATCGTCACGGTGTGTACTGACCTTTAGACATCTGCAGTTTATCTTATAGGTAGGTACTATAAACGAGACAACCTTGTACATACATAATCGTAATCACGGTAACGGCTGCAAGTATTTACATGAAATTAGTTTGCAGGGAGTTTTGGAGAAGAAAAATCGGTCCAGCTAGGTTTTATCCCTGGACACTGTGCATTTTTAAGTAATATAATGTTTTTTCTTTCGTCGTGCAAAATATATAAATAATTTCGACTCTATAATGTCAGTCGGGTTGGCAGTTTGGTTAATTGTTGCGTTGTTCGGAAGGTTGGTATGTGGTGGGTTCGAACTCCGGTTAAATATTTTTATGTTACGTTTTAATTTTTTTAAATCTACTAGAGCTCCGAGCAAAGCTCGGTTACACAGGTACAACGAAAAACCAAAATTTTTATCATCTTTAGTTGTACGAAAATAATATTTTTTATTTGAGCTTTTAACAATGCACTCCAACAGTTTATATGAAAACTCATCGACTGGCCCTGGATTCCTGGAGCTATAAATCTTACGATACTATACTATGTATAATCTTTATATGTATATATATATATATATATATATATATATATATATATATATATATAATTCTATTGTACGTGTGTATGTCACTGAACTCCTCCTAAACGGCTGGACCGATTTGAATGAATTTTATTGTATGCGTTTGGGTGGCGCCCTGGATGTTTTAGATTCACAAATCAACCCGGCAGGACAACGTCTGTCGGGTCCGCTCGTGTATTATAAAAGTACTAAATACATTAGCCTGTAAAAGTAAGTTTTTTTTACAAAACTGTAGAAGTTAATTTTTAAAGTGAAACTTTTTTTATTACATCGTCTCAAACTTTTTCGTCTGTGTGTTGCATGTCGCGTGATGGTCGGCCGCGGAGTAGGGATAAAGTGAAAGGCGCTCGTCAGAGCAGCCGAGGCCAATATGGCGGCGCCTATAGTTCGCATCAGCTGATCGTGTAGTGTATAGACTAGTACTAATTTGTGCCAGTGCTCCACGCTATTTTGTTGTTAAGTTTCACATTTACCGTGATTTCATAAAACCACACAATTCTTTTTTTTAAATAAAACACGTTTTACAACATTTTATCATCTTTCTACTAGTTTCAGAAATCTGAAAGAATCGAAATTTTAAGAGTGTAGTACTTTGTTTTGCAGGCCAGAATATGTATATTTCTGTTGTCACTTGTCTGGACCTGTAACACAAGTTAATATAGAAGAAGACCTCAGAAGCGTATATGCAAACCATATATTCCTATTATTATATTCATATCAATAGCCAAGTCTGAACTCTGAACCACACCTATTATTTCCATTTTCAACAAAAGATTAAGTATACAATTCAATATTTTTTTACAAACATAATTCATCATACTTGTATGGAATACCAACAAGCATATTTTATTCATGCAGGTTTTTAAACAACGCCAAGGGTCTAAACGGGTTGTCGTTTGAATTAATAGGAACCTACCTCAATTTAATGTTGATTAATATTAATTCAGTAGTTCCGAAGTATTCTGAATTATAAATTACTCGAAAGTCGTGGTTGATTACTTAATTATCACCCGAATACTTGTTTATATAATTAGTAGCAATGGAAAAAATATTTCAGACAACGTAAAGGACAGGATCAAAAGATAACCTGGTTTATTAATACCCGTTAACTATTGTTGATTAAGTTGAATTAAGTCGCTGACACAATTTTATTCTAACACTTTCCACACAATGTGTAAATTTAGACCCTTCAAAAGTGTGCCCTTTCAAAAAAGGCCGGGGTTGAATGTAAGAGCCCTTTTTTTCTACAAGAGATAGCAAAGTATCGACAAGAAGAAAAATCTTTGTATAGAGTGTGGTCCGCTTATCGTTACCAATTTTGCAGCTTCTTCATACTTCAGATTTCGCTTTGACTGGAGGACCTTTGTCAGTAAATGTATATTATTTTCTTTAAAAATGTTTCATTTTATTTTATAGAAATGTTTCGTGTCTGTTTTGTTCCAAATTTTGTAGTTTCGAGAAATGCTTCGCATTTAATTGTCTCTGCGTACGTATGTATAATTTACAAGTGGATATCAAAAAAATGTTTAGGATGTTACTGCAAAAATAAAAACTCGAAAAATCGAGCAAATATTTTGTTTCTTTTGTATCACAGCGTAAATAAGAGAAATACTTTCTATTCACTAGTTTTTCGATTCAGATTTATAAATAGTTACGTAATAACTATTTATTAATCTGTGGTTCTAGATTGTTTTTTAACATGTTGACTAATATCGAATGGTCGAAAAAATAAATTATGGCAACAAGTCTATTCACTCAATCTAAATATGCTAATTATTGCTGACGTTTAATAAATACTGAAATAATTTTCTCAACATAATTTGTTGTTTTGTTAAAAAAGATGTTCATGATTATAATAAATTAAAAGAACCTGGTTGACCGAGCTTTGCTCGGTGTTTTCGTAGAACGATATAATAATTAAAAATAAAAATAAAAAAAGAAATAGTAAGAATCACAAAAATATTTACTTTACCGGGATTCGAAGCCACCACATTCCGAATTTCCAAACAATGCAAACATTATGTACGTAGGTACGCATCCCAAGACGTAACGTAAGAGAATCGAAATTATTGATATTATATTGTTGCACGACGAAATAGAAAAACATATATTGCTTAAAAATGCGCAGTTTCTAAAGGAAAGTCCTCAATTAGATCGATTTTTCTCCCCCAAAATTCGCTGCATACGAAATTTTATGCTAATACTTGCAGCCGTTGTCGTGATGCCGATTATATATATACAAGATCGTCTCGTTTGAAGTATAAGATTATAATTTCGCCGGCGGGGCTACCAAACAAAACAAACTCCAGCTAAAAGTTAATAATATACACAACATACAACATGCAACACTTCAGTAGATTACCTTTTTCTGGTCCCTATTACCTGGCAGCCGCGTTCAAACAGGTTAGTTAATATTAGTAATTGCACTCTTCTGTCAACCAATTGAGACCAGTTCTAAAATGTTAACAATTTAATAACAAATAACGTTGTATAAGGTTGCTGGAGAAAATTTGTTCCTAGATAGTAGTTCTAAATACTATTGAATTGAAAAATCGGAGCGAGCAAAATTGCGCGTACTATTACTCCCCACTGTAGAAAAGGAGAGAGTACTACAGCTCTGTGCGCACAGGCGCCGTCAACTGCAAGAGAGTGCGCCACTTTTTAACCGACTTCCAAAAGAAGGAGGCGGTTATACTGCGGCTGTATAATCCGAAATTGGTCCCGTTGTCACCAAAGTGGTGACCTGATGATGGTCAGGGAACGAACAAGAACGGGGTCGAAAGAACTCTTCGAAATTTATATGGAAACATAATAATTTTGAATTTTTCTGAAGTAACCCAAGCATATTATGCTACCTACCAAAAAGTCAGGTATGCACGCACCAAGGTATACCCTGGATTCAAAAGTATTGAACAGAACTCCTGACTCCTTATAAATTACATGTTTGGGGTTTTCGGCGGTGTTTAAAGAATTGCAAGCATATGCCACTACTACATATATATCACAGTAATCATCATCATCATCACCATCAGAACACGATACATCATCATATTATGATGATATAATAGGTACTTCTCATAGCATTTTACACCGACACGGATATCTTTGCCGTTTGCAAAATTCTTTTATTTTTGTAAAGGGTATTATAAATTATACCCTTTTTATTTCATACTTTTTTGTCCATTTTTACTTTGGAAGTCGGTTTAATATACTTATAGTAAAGACATGGATAAACGAATTTACTGTAGAGCTGGCATTTCCTACATAATATATATATATATATATATATATATATATATATATATATATATATATATATATATATATAATATAGAACTGATCCAATCGATAGCATTAAGTCGATCTGATAATGGGTAGTATGGTGTATACTAGGGTATACTGTAAAAATATTAATGATACTATTCTGCTGTAATCTTCGACATAACTACTTTTAAAATTACTTGCATCATGACTGTCATAAGCTTCCAACTTTCTCATTCATAAAGTACTTTAACAAGTCAAGTGATCTTTTAAAAGTATCTGAAAAAGATTGATTAACTAATTCGTCGTTCAAATGTTTAAAAATTATTAAATTTTTAATGGGCTCGGCCTTTATTTAATATGTGATCAAGCCTGCTGCCTGAAACTTTAAAACTTGCTGATGTAATTTTAAAACTGTGAAAACCTCTTGTGCTAAACTTCTATCCAAGAAGGGTCCATCACCCACCAACTCCTTCAAATAGTTCCAATAAGCAGGTAAATTAAATAAATATGTAATTTAAATGAAAACGTGACACTAAAGATACCTTTATATAGACTCCAAAACCTCTATTCCCACCTGTTCTGTTGAGTAGTTCTGTCGGCAGAACTAATGGGATTTTTTTTACCATTAGTTCTGTTCACAGAACAAATGGGAATTGAATTCCCAGTAGTTCTGTTCACGTCTCTATGCACACTGTAAATGCAGTAGAAATACCTATGCCGTTTTCTAAATTTTTGTTGGCGGATTACAACGACGAGGGCGAGGGCGTCCGTATTATAATTTTTGGCACTAAGGAAGCAAGGACTCTCTTACGCGAAAAAAAAATTTTCTTAGCAGACGGCACTTTCAAAATTTGCCTGGTACCTTTCAAAGAGGTTTATACTATTCATGCAGATCTCGAAAGCTCTGAAGATACTATCAATGTGATGCCTCCAATATATGCACTTCTTAGTCACAAAACCAAAAAAGCCTATACCATACTTTTCAGTCTAATAAAAACACAGATTCCAGATTGGAAACCTTCCACTTTCATTACTTTTTTCGAGGAAGCCGCCATTCAAGCCATTGCTGATGTTTTTTCAAATGCCGATCATCAGGGATGTTACTATCATTTCTCAAATAAACTGTGGAGAAAATCAAAGCAATTGGGCATTAAAGACAAACGCAAGAGAAGAATCGTAAATTTGTGCAGCGTTCTTCCACTATTGCCCAAAGATCGTGTTATGGAAGGATGGGAATATGTAAAATCCCAAGTTCTGGATTTTAGTAACAGGTGCGTCTTGGATAAGTTTATGAAATATATGAGTTTCTGGATGAAACCTAGGCGCATCAAGTCATGGACTGCCTTTGGTCGGTGCCATCGCACAACTAATGTTGTTGAGCCAGGCCAGCGACTGTTTATCAGTTCCTGAAAAACATAGAAGAATGCATCGTTTTTTTCTGTTAAAGCCATCCAAATGGCAAATTTCAAGAAAAAAGCCAAACGAAGGACAAATCTGCAGGTCGAAAACGACGCGATGATCAGAGTGTACCAAATGCAATTACTTAACGGTGACATTGGGATCCCTTTGTTTTTAGAGAAACTACGTTAATATTTTTTTAATCCTTTATGATATGTTTGTTATAACTTATAAGAGAAACTGCATTATTACATATTTGTGAAAGTAAATTGTTTACGTTCACCGGTCTTATCTATCGACCGAACTACGTAACAGAACAGTTGGGAATATCTGAGATTGAAGCAGGGTGTAATGCATAGTCTTATAAATCACAGTACTAATGGTAAAAAAATCCCATTGGTTCTGCCGACAGAACTACTCAACAGAACAGGTGGGAATAGAGGCTCCAAAACAGTTATGAAAAACAATTACCGTTTTGCAGTTACAATAATGTCCGTTGGCGCCGTCGAATAAATAATTGAAGGATAAAAATTATATGCAAAAATAAAAATTAAATAAAGTGGAGACATTGATGTGTACACTACGTCGCTCTTTTTTCGTGCAAAATGACATGCAAGACTATTCAATTTAAATTGTTTACAACTACAGCTATCTAGGAACAAATTTTCTCCAGGAACCTTATACTACGTTATTTGCTATATTTGTATTATATTATATTATTTGTATTTGCGTTATAAGGGGTTGCCTGATTATATTGTGTTAAAAACTTATTTCATTAGATAAAATATCACTTCCGTCTGGTTGACACAATAGTGAAGGACGATCTTACTTCGGATCCTCTACTAACAGTAGGTTATTCTTTAATCGTTAATTATGAAAGTCTATAATTATTATATCCAAATGGTCGATATATCTAGATTAAACAATATAGGTATAAGGTAGTAAAAACTTTATTTGCGAATCTTGAGCTTCCTAATAAAAAGTCGTAAAAATGATAAAAATTGTTCCATTTTTTATTTTTTGAAAACTAACATAAAAATAAGTAATCGGTGTAAATTTCACTTTTTAATGTTAAGTTGTAATTATTCTATGTACTATAACTTATGCTACAATCATTTCAAAGGCTGTAAGAAAAGTCTACATCAGTTTACTTACATCAGAATATGTAAGTAAACTGATGAGTTTTTTTTAATACTGTAGCAAAAAGTTTCTTGATATTATTTGTAATTTTTTGGTGAACCTATCTCATTACAAAAGGGATTGAATTAATCTTGCGAACAACAGCAGGGTACGGAAAATAGCATTTTCGGATACTGTTGGGGTTTGTTTTCCTGTGGCATATATAAAATATAAAAATTAAATAAAGTGGAGACATTGATGTGTACACTACGTCGCTCTTTTTTCGTGCAAAATGACATGCAAGACTATTCAATTTAAATTCTTTACAACTACAGCTATCTAGGAACAAATTTTCTCCAGGAACCTTATACTACGTTATTTGCTATATTTGTATTATATTATATTATTTGTATTTGCGTTATAAGGGGTTGCCTGATTATATTGTGTTAAAAAACTTATTTCATTAGATAAAATATCACTTCCGTCTGGTTGACACAATAGTGAAGGACGATCTTACTTCGGATCCTCTACTAACAGTAGGTTATTCTTTAATCGTTAATTATGAAAGTCTATAATTATTATATAATAATTGGATTGGAAACTGATGAGTTTTTTTTAATACTGTAGCAAAAAGTTTCTTGACATTATTTGTAATTTTTTGGTGAACCTATCTCATTACAAAAGGGATTGAATTAATCTTGCGAACAACAGCAGGGTACGGAAAATAGCATTTTCGGATACTGTTGGGGTTTGTTTTCCTGTGGCATATATAAAATATAAAAATTAAATCCATTTTGAAATTATGAAATGGCGTAAATAATTTTAATATGGGTCTCCTTATCCAGGTTTCTGGGGGTGCTGATTACAAAATTGGCTTCCAATTTCAATTTCCAAAATCGAGAATTTTCATTATTCGTAAAAATTACATGAGTACTAATTTAAAAGTTGTTGGGGATGCTGATTAGGATTGATGATTATTATCACAGTATGCTATGTAGTTCTTTGATTTTTTACTGAAATTCCAAAAAATAGCTTACATAGCAGGTACCTCACCTGCTTAAGCTATTTTTTGGAATTTCAGGATTAAAAAAAAAAAAAAGACGTGTGGCACTCGGGGACTGCCGCGGTAAAGCTATTGCATAGCATTTTGTATCAACTTATGCAATTATAATTATTTATTTATTTTATTTTATTTATGCTATATTTCTTTTTCTTTGATATTAATTCAAGTTACACTTTTTGAGCGTGGTGATCGATAAGAAAACAAATTTTTCTTTTATTAAATAAATAAAAAGTTAATATTGTTTAAAATATTTTTATTATTTTACAATACATGTGGGTTTTAAATTATTATTTTTTACAATTACTTTCTCATAAACAGCTGCTTATGTATTCGTCCGATTTCGGAGCAGCTCGTCTCGATTCGTGCGAGTTTCGTAGAGTCGTACAATACGTCTAATCGCACGCACACAACGCCGTGTCGAAGACTGCCGAACTGAAACGACGTTAGACGATGCACGGAGCGTGAGGTTTTTTCGTTACGGAATTTCTGGATTCGGTCCCCGCGCTCAAGGCCCGCGATAGAAGCTATGCAATAGCTTAAAAATCTTATTATAAAGAAAATACGTGATTACGGGGTTACTTGGAAAGAGAAGGAAATTTTCATATTTTTTTCAGTAGGACTACCTGTTTCCGAGATAGAAGCGATTATAGAAAAAATATGGCAATGAGTCTACTTTGAGAAACGAGCGATGTATAAAGCTATAGAAATGGTGGAAAATTCATGATAATCTGATCATGGGAATTTTGTAAGCTCCTTTACGTTTTTTTATGTGCGCTCGTTTTGCTGCTTATTATGTTTTTGAATTAAATCATCAGACATACTATCATCAGACTACATCAGAGAAAATACATGTTATTAAATTTAATGTGTACTCTCAAATTGTCGTTGTCTCAAAATGTATTTTTTTTTCATATATTTCATAGAATTTTGTTCTGTTATATAAGGTCATTACATAATTATGTAATTGGCATTTTGTTGTACTGGCCACTTTGATCTCAAATATTTCTTTGGTTAGGAATTCCAATTTAAAATTTATACCGCTATTTACTCATGAATTTGTGTTACGAAAACCGTAATTCATTTGTTTTTTCCACTTTTGGTTATTTCTTTACGTCACTCTGTTTACAAAATGGAAAACTTGAAATATCATATTATTTTCGAGTACGAGTTCCACCGTAGCACCAGTGCTGCAGAAACGGCTCGAAGAATTAATGATGTGTATGGCCGCGGTGTCGCAAAAGAAAACACAGTGCAATTTTAGTTCCAACGTTTACATTCTGGAAAATTCGACCTGCAGAACAAGCCCCGTAGACGGCCGGAGACCAAAGTTCATAATGAAGAATTGAAGGCTATTGTGAAAGGGAATCCATCGCAAACCACGTCCGAGTTAGCTGCATCTGTTTTAATCCACTCGAAGCAAATTATGAAGGTGAAACAGCTTGAAAGGTGTGTCATGAATTGAGTGCCGCAAACCGACAAACGCGCGTCAACTGCTGCGTTACATTACTCAACCGGCACAATAATGAAGATACTTTTAATGAAATTATTACCTGTGATGAAAAGTGGATCCTGTACGAAGTGTAAAAAGTTACTTGTGAGCGTTTGGTGGACTAGTGCCGGTGTCGTTCACTACAGGTATCTTAAATCTGGCCAGACGATTGCGGCAGATGTCTATTGCCAACAACTGCAAATCATGATGAAAAAGCTAGCTACAAAACAACCGAGGTTGGTCATTCGCTCTAGGCCACTGCTGCTTCAGGACAACGCTAGACCACACACTGCGCAACAGACGGCTACCAAATTAGAGGAGCTTCTATTGGAAAGTCTTAGACGTCCACCGTACTCACCGGACCTCGCTCCAACAGATTACCATTTTTTTTTTTCGAAATTTGGATAACTTCTTGCAAGAGGAAAAATTCAACTCCGATTGGGCAGTCCAAAGCGCTTTAAATTTAAGATTTAATTGATTCCTGTCCGAATGGTTATTTTAGTAAAGAAATAAATGAACTACCTATGACATGGCAAAAGTACATAGATAGCAATAGTATTTGCTTTGATTAAATAAATATATTATGTTTACAAAATAAACGACTTTATGTCTACAAAACGCCTTTACAAAACGCCAATTTCATATGTAATGATTAATATAATAATTTATAACATTTTACAAAATCGGTGCCCACTCTAATTGATTTTGAAAACGTAATAATATTTTATTTTTAATATAATATACTTAGTCTGGCCATAAATACTATTAGCCCAGTCATATTAGGTAAAAAAAGGGGTCAACCTCGGAATGAAAGATAATAAGCTGCAAATTGGTATGAACCTTTGTTTTGTCATTCTAAATGTTGTCTCAAAAGTCACAATCGTTATCGTGTCCGCGTCTTAAGATATTCAAGGTCAAAGGTCACAAAAATCGGTTTTTCGCGAATATCTGGCTTCCTATCGGTTGAATGAGATTTGCATTTATTATAAAAGTTGTAGGCTATAAAATTCCCTACAACTTTTGTTTAAACTTTTTTTTCATACGACCAACCGTTTTGAAGGTAGAGCGCGAAGTGCACATCGTACAGTCATATACGGCCTAATGCAAGGTCAAGCGTGAGTTATGGTTATCAGTACGTTATAAAGTCAATTATTTACTTGGAAATTATAATTATTAAACAATGCCTATTATTTATGTACTAACTATTAATTATTTATATTTAATTAAAGTAAGTAACTTGATTATTTATATATAATTATTCATATTTAACTATTTAAGTATAAAATATTATTAATTCTGGATTATATATTTTAGTTTTATTTTAAGTTAACACGACATTATATATCTTTTCTTTAAAACGCGTAAATTTCTCAATACTTATATACCTGGAAATACTTGTCCCTACCCTATGCCCTTTTCTATTCATTGCCGGGACAGATGTTCTATAGTATTCAAGCCCACTCTCTCCACTTTGTATGAGTCAAGATTATTCGTTAGTTTGAAATTGTACCGTTGCAACTACGGACGTACGGTTTTAAGAGCTATGGCTGATTTGTGTTTTATATGTGATAAGAAACTTTCAGAAGGTGTTTCTGTGAATGTCGTACGTGGTTTACAAACTTTAAAAACTGCAAGTATTGAAAGAAATGATGGACATATAGACTATTTAAATACTTTAAGTTCTGTAAATGTGCATTCCGAGTGTCGAAAAGTGTACACGAGTAAAAATGTTATTATTGCATCAAAACGACGCACAGATGAGAGTGAACCTTCAACGTCAAGTGCACCTCGTAAAAAACGAAATGAAGTCTTTGATTTTGGAAAGTTATGCTTATTTTGTGGCCAAGAAGCTGATGAAATAGCAGAAAAGAAAAAAAAATTAAAGTATAGACGGACAATAAGTAATGTAAGTACTCTTGCATTCAAAGACAACGTAATTAAGAGAGCAGAAGAACGAAACGATTCCTTAGGAGAATTAGTAAAGGAACGTATATATTACGAGTATGATTTGATCGCTGCTGAAGCAAAGTATCATACTATTTGCTATACCAACTTTTTAACCCGAGTACCATCTGCAGATAAAAAGCCTCGCCAAGATGATCAAGTCACTCAAGCAATGAAGGAGATTTTTTATTATATAGAAAATAATGAAGATTCTCAATTTACTTTGAAAGAACTTAAAGATGTCCCTACGGAATACATACCTGACGATAAGACAATTATTACAAAATTACAACAAAAGTATTTAACTGATATAATAATCACAAAAAAAATTGGATCATTTACAATTATATCTTTCCGTGATACACAGCTTAACGTATTATCAAAAGCTTGGTACGAAAATAAAAAAAGTACTCCTGTAGAAGAACGTCTACGGATTGTAGAAGCTGCTGCGGCTATTATTAGGGAAGACATCAGATCATCTGTAGTTGAAACAAAAACGTATCCACCTCCGAATAAAATGCTAGATTGTATTAATGAAGAAATACCAAAAACATTATCACATTTTTTGGAAGAAATGATATTAAAAAATAGAAAAGGACAAGTAGATCATTTAAAAACGAAATGCACATCTATTAGCCACGCAATAATGGCTTCGATACGAGAACGTTCATTTTCATCACAGCTACTGTTGGGCCTTTCCGTATTTCTTCACAGAAGATATGGGTCTAAAAAATTGTTGGATGTTTTATCATCTTTAGGATTTGCTACATCATATAGTAATACCATACAGTATGAAGTTTCATCAGTTTACCATCCACAACCTCGTATTTTACCATCAGAGTCTGGTGCGTTGGTACAATATGTTGGAGACAATGCAGATATTAATGTCAGTACTCTTGACGGTAATAATACTCTTCACGTTATGGGAATGATAAAAATAATTACTCCGAAAGATGCTGTAATTTATGATGATCGCATAAATAAATGTACAACTAAACCGAGTGCAAAAGAGTTAGCAGCAATATCACATGTATCTCTTTTAGCATATGAAAAGCCAGTTGTACCTGGGTACAGCAAGATTCAAGTCCAAAATCTACATGATGATCAAGTACTGATTGAAAAAAAATTTAATGCAGTTGATTTGTTGTGGTTATACGGAAAATGGAAGAATCTTTCACCGTTGCCAGGGTGGAATGGCTATCTTCAACAACTTACGAAAAATAATCAAAATTTTTCAACTTCTCAGGTTATATTTCTACCTTTCATTGATCATCCTGCCAGTAATTTAGACACAATTTATACAACTTTACATAGTGCTATAAATATTGCCAAGTCACATCAACAAAAAACGTGCATAATTACATTTGATCAGCCCCTGTACTCAAAAGCACGTGAAATGGTTGCTGCGTCAGATGCAAACTCAGACTTGTCTAA
The DNA here is from genome assembly GCA_963565745.1 of Phengaris arion. NCBI lineage: Eukaryota > Metazoa > Arthropoda > Insecta > Lepidoptera > Lycaenidae > Phengaris > Phengaris arion. Next base: position 25,780,306 of record OY751431.1, read on the forward strand.
AACAGTTGTCAAACTTGGAGGATTTCATATGCTCATGTCTTTTCTTGGATGCATAGGACATGTAATGGACGGTAGTGGTCTCAAGGAAGCTTTAAGTAAAATATATGCTACAAATTCGGTCGACAAAATGTTGAATGGTCACGCTTATGCAAGAAGTATCAGAGGCCATATATTATTACGACTTGCATTATCAATAAAGATTTTTGAAGAGATGAAAATTGAAAATTGTGTGTTAGATAGTTAATTGAACAGATAACTAGTCGCGATGTTTCCTACGAAGATGTTGAAGGATGTACGAGCAGCTCCAACTCGTTAATTGATCAATTTCAGGATAAACTAAAAGAATTAAAAGCTCGAGGTCCCACGGCACAGTTATGGGTGCAATATTTTGAAATGGTATCAATAGCCCTAGATTTCATTCGCGCTGAAAGGCTGGGACTTTTTCAAGAACATTTGGATGCAGTGCGAAAAATGCTGCCCTATTTTCATGCTGGTGGTCATTTCCTATATGCGAAATCAGCTCATTTGTATCTTCAAGATATGTTAAAACTTGAGGAGACAATGGATCAACAGGCTTTTGAGAACTTTAAAAACGGATTCTTTACTGTAAAACGAACAGAAAAATTCAATTCTGGTACATGGACAGACATGGTAATCGAGCAAAGTCTGATGAAATCTATGAAGACAGAAGGAGGAGTATCTCGAGGCCGAAGTACACAAGAAAGTGTTCTATGTAAGTGGGTATATGCTATGTATGCCACGAATACAATTTGTGAAGAAATTGAACGGTTTTGTAACATTTCTTTAGATTCTGTGGACCAACATGTTGATGCTAGAGATTCACGAATAAAAAGGGATGATACTGATGTAAATGAACTGGTTGGTTGGTTTACGCTTCATAATCCCTTTCCAAATACGAATCAGTTGGTATCCTTAGCTTCAGGAATCGTTGGAAATGACCAAATTAATTGTCACCGAGCCCATGAAATCGGATTGCAATCTATGGTAAAGATAACTGGTTTGAACTTCAACGAAATAAAGTTAAAACGCGTCGATAAGGTTTTACCGCTTTCAGCCATTAACAAATCTGTCAAAATTAATGATTGTAAAGTTTCTATAGATCCAATGTTACTTTTCCAGAGAATAACTGTAAGCAAAAAATTTGAAAGTAATTTACAAGAATATCTTCAGTATGAACTAAGCCCGTATCCGACATCTTTATTTGATAGTAATGGCATGAGAAAAACCACGAAAGCAACATTATATGACAATATGATGCCTGTCGTTATCGATCTTGATGAAAATAATGTAACATACATCATCGATGGTGGATTTCTTCTGCATCGCGTCGTATGGAGCAAAGACGATACTTTCTCTATTATTTTAAATAAGTACATTAAATATTTACAAACACATTATGGCTCAGCAATTGTTGTTGTATTTGACGGATATTCGGACTATAGTAAAAATATTAAAGCACTGGAACAACGAAGAAGAACTGCTGCACTTTCAAAATCATATGAAGTTTGTTTTGACGAAACAATGGTTGTGCCAATCAGTCAAGAAAAATTTTTATCAAATCGGTCTAATAAAAAAAAATTTATCGACATGCTTGTTGAAAAATTTAAAACTGTTAATATCACAACAAAACAAGCCAGAGATGATGCTGATGTTCTCATCATTGACACAGCTATTGCCTTATCAGAACATCAAAAGACTGCTGTCATCATAGGAGAAGATATCGATTTGCTCGTTATTTTAATTGGACGTACTCAGTCACATCATCAGGAAATTTTTTTGAAAAAAGTTGGCAAAGGCAATGTCAAAACACAAATATATTCTACTAAAAGTTTTGACCAATATCCTCGTACTAAAAAGCACATTTTATTTTTACACGCATTCAGTGGCTGTGACACGACTTCTGCGCTATTTAAAAAAGGAAAAAAAACTGTTACTAGAGCATTGGAAAAAATTCCTGATTTAGATAAACTGGTGGAAGTATTTCAACAAGAACTGCCCAAAACAAACATTATTAGAAAATGGAGTGCGCATCTTGTTGGCATTATATAATGCTCCAAAATCTGAGGACAACATTGATCATTTCCGCTACACGCAATTCATCAAATTTACAAAACTAAATAAACCTGTACAACTGTCAACACTTCCACCAACAAGTGTAGCAGCTCATCAACACATAAAACGTGTCTACTACCAGATTCAAACGTGGTTAGGGAAGGACTTAGAACCTCAAGAATGGGGCTGGATGCTTGAAAATGAAATCCTGGAGCCCATACGAACGTTATTACCTCCAGCACCAGCCGAACTACTAAACGTAATATTTTGCAATTGCAAAAATGGTTGTGGTTCCCGCTGTGGATGCAGAAAATCAGGGCTACAATGTTCTTTAGCTTGCGGCCAGTGCAACGGACAAGCTTGCCTCAACGCTTCACTGTATCCAAGTAATCCCGATGAAGAAAATACATATGATCCCGATATTCTGGAAGGTTTGGAGATGAACATGACAGATAATGAGGATGATGACAATGAATCGAACATTTTTGAGCGACAAGAAGAAGAAGAAGACGAAGAAGAAGAAGATAATTAGCTTCCATTTCCAATTTCATTACAATTAAAATCAACAAAGATACTTTTGATATTTGAACTCACATTTTGATAAATGTATATTATGCCGTATTTAATAATAAATAAAAATATGTGTAAAATATATACTCTTACTATCATTTTAACTTAAAATAAAACTAAAATATATAATCCAGGATTAATAATATTTTATACTTAAATAGTTAAATATGAATAATTATATATAAATAATCAAGTTACTTACTTTAATTAAATATAAATAATTAATAGTTAGTACATAAATAATAGGCATTGTTTAATAATTATAATTTCCAAGTAAATAATTGACTTTATAACGTACTGATAACCATAACTCACGCTTGACCTTGCATTAGGCCGTATATGACTGTACGATGTGCACTTCGCGCTTTACCTTCAAAACGGTTGGTCGTATGAAAAAAAAGTTTAAACAAAAGTTGTAGGGAATTTTATAGCCTACAACTTTTATAATAAATGCAAATCTCATTTAACCGATAGGAAGCCAGATATTCGCGAAAAACCGATTTTTGTGACCTTTGACCTTGAATATCTTGAGACGCGGACACGATAACGATTGTGACTTTTGAGACAACATTTAGAATGACAAAACAAAGGTTCATACCAATTTGCAGCTTATTATCTTTCATTCCGAGGTGAAAGCCCTAATATGACTGGGCTATATTACAATTAAAAATAAACAAAATATTACTATTAATATTAATTATTAATATTATTTTTTATGATTGTTTATTGCGTTTTCTCATTTTGGTGCCAATACATTGTACAATATTTTGCGATATTAAAATGGAATGGGGTGATAAAGAGAACCGAATCGCTGTGATTGCATTACACAAAGTAGGTATAGAGCCAAACGCAATTGTTAAAACTCTCCATACGCTTGGTATTAGCAAAATGTTTGTATACCGGGCTATTAATAGGTACAATGAGACCTCCTATGTTTGTGACAGAAAAAGATCTGGCCGTCCACGTACGTAGTGTTCGTACGAAAAAAAATTAAAGTCAAAGCAGTAAGGGAAAGAATTTGAAGAAATCCTGTCCGAAAGCAAAAGACTTTATCTCGGGAGATGAAGATAGCACCTAGAACCATGTCGCGTATTTTAAAAGATGACTTAGGAGTTGCAGCCTATAAGAGACGTATGTTCATTTCTTAACTGATAATTAAAAAAAGAAGAGGGTGGTAAAATCAGAACAACTACTGAAGCGGTACGCAATGGGAGGTCGCAGAAAAATTTTGTTTACGGATAAGATTTTTTTTACAATTGAGCAACAAATTAACAAACAAAATGACCGTATTTATGCTCAAAGCTCTAAGAAAGTTTCCCAATTAGTCGACAGAGTGCAACGTGGGCACTATCCGACTTCAGTGATGGTTTGGTGGGGTATTAGCTATGAAGGAGTGACTGAGCCATACTTTTGTGAAAAAGGTATCAAAACATCGGCCCAAGTGTATCAAGATACCATTCTTGAGAAGGTAGTGAAGCCCCATAACAACACCATGTTCAATAACTAAGAATAGTCCTTCCAGCAAGCTCGGCACCGGGTCATAAAGCTCGGTCTACGCAGTTTTGGTTGGAAACGAACGTTTCGGACTTCATCAGAGCTGAAGACTGGCCGTCGTCTAGTCCCAGATCTTAATCCGCTGGATTAGGATTTATGGTCAGTTTTAGAGAGTACGGCTTGCTCTAAACTCCATGATAATTTGGAGTCCCTAAAACAATCTGTGCGATTGGCAGTGAAGAATTTTCCCATGGAAAGAGTGCGTGCTTCTCTTGATAACTGGCCTCAACGTTTAAAGCACTGTATTGCAGCCAATGGAGACCACTTCGAATAAGCTTTTTATATTTTAAATTGTTTTATATTTATGTATTAAACTAACAGACTGTAAAAGTAATAAATGTTATTTGCAATAGATTTTTTTTTTCTTTGTTTCAGTATTTATGAAAAGACTAGGTATATTATTATATTTTCTAGATCTTTGTACTTTATTAATTTTACACTAATATTATATTTTTTTAATTTAGATTTTTTAAACTGATTTAATTCTATGTTCATATGCTTTACATTATTTTACATTTCATTTTTACTTATTACAAAATATTATTTTAGCCAGGATTAATTATTATTTAATTTTTAATGAGTTTTAGTGGGTCGTATTTTTAAATTTGTTTTGTTTCTACGTCCCTGCCAAATTTTATATATATTCTTGGGAAGATTCAGAAGGGAATTATAAAAATTAGTACACCTTGGACATAAACGCGTTTTATTTATCTACCGACAATAATTTCAATATAAACTAAAATGAACTAAACAACTAAAATGAAATATACATGGAATACTTAAAGCTAAAGCAAAACTTAACACTAAATATTTAACAAAGAAAAGAAAATTATTATTATTATGCGATTGACTACTCAAACGGGCAGAGTTTCCTCTTACTAGACTACTTTATCGAAAAAGTTACTGATGTGAACATTGCAACGACTTAAATAGGCGCAATCCCCACTTATCGACTCTTTGTTCCCAACGTAATTAGTGTTGCTATCCTAAAAGTGTGGTCATATTCTTCAACACGGCCTCTCCTGACTGGAGGACGTCCCCGTTCTCCTGTTTCGAATGACAGCTGCTTTTATTGTACGCGAAGTACTCGGTGCAGGCTCGAATACTCTATCCGCCATCGCAATATCGCTGGCTGTTGGCTCGAGTGCAGACTCAGTTTCATCAGATTCGACACCTGTGAAACACAAACGAAAATTTGCTTTAAAATTTATAACAACATGAACTACTAATATCGTGATAACGCAACAGAACCGCTGCAGACAATTCAGTTGCGTCACCTCGATTTACGGGACGTTTTAAACTGGCCCAGAGAGGAAGCACGCCGTTAGCTATCTCTGACCAAAAGGAACATAGGCACGACGTTAGCTTATTCCACCAGTATGCACATAAACATGTAACACACTAAACATGACATAGGCACGACGTTAGCATATCATGTACATAATATTACACACAAAACATGACATAGGCACGACGTTAGCATATCATGCACATAATTATTACACACAAAACATGACATAGGCACGACGTTAGCATATCATGTACGTTCCTAAAAGAACCTCACTTTCGAAGAAAGTTGCACACGTATCTGGAGTCCACTCCCCTCGCCACGGCACCAGGAATTCTGCCGCGGCCTGGGTTAGCTTTCCATAGGAACTAGCCAGCAGCTGCAGCTCGTAGCGACCATGGGGTAACGCCTTGACCACTCGATACGGTCTACGCATGCCAGAGTCAAGCTTTCCAGTTGATTGCGCCTGTTTAATAACAAATACCAAGGAATTTACTTCAAATGAGCGAGGGGGTTTGCGGTTGGCATTTACTGTTTAGTCCTGTTGATGCCGATTTAATTCCAGGCGCTGCGAGGCACCATGCCTGCGGATCTCTCTCAATGCCTCGCGATTTTGATTAGAGCCTTCTAAAGCGACATCTCTTACGAGGTGACGTATAATAGGCGTTGCTGCTTCAATACCGACTAACAAATTGAGGGGCGACTGTTTGGTAGTTTTTTGTTTAGTTATGTTTAGTACCAATTGTAATCGCCACATAACATCTGACCATTCATTGTGTCGGTGATTACATTCTATACGAAGCATGTTTAGTAAGGTCCGGCAATAACGTTCAACTTGCCCGTTTGAGTGATGCATCTCAGGTGTTATTAGATGCAAGTCAATCGCCATTTCTTTTAAAAGGTTTGTAAAACCTGAGCTTTAAACATACGACCGCGATCTGCTACAATTAATTTTGGCGTACCAAATAATGAAATAACATTAGTTACAAGTCTTTTTAATTCATTAGCGTCCTGACCAAACATAGGATATAAGAGACAATACTTTGAAAAAGCATCTACTACTATTAGTACATACTTGTAATCATTTGACGGCGGTAGTGGACCCAAAGCATCTACATGTATAATTTCAAAAGGACTACAAGGTTTTTCCCATGAATGAATAAGTTGATTAGGTGCTCGTGGGACTCTTTTATGAGTTATACAAACAAGACAATGTCTTACATATTTTTGGACAAAAGAATTAAGAGAAGGAAACGAAAAGTGCTTTCGTATGAGTTCTAAAGTTTTATATACCCCCGGATGATTATGTTCGTCATGAAAAATTCTCAGTAAGCTTAACCTATGACCTTTGGGTACAAAACATAATAATCTAGAATTTTCACCAACTGGCATATAATTGTAATAAAGCATGACATTCTTTTTAATGTAACGTTTTGAGTCAAGTTGTCCATCAGTTAGCTTTTGTAATAGCTGCTGAGTTTCTTCATCAGCTGCTTGCGCCATTTGAGCCCAATTCTGTCGTTTACGTGCTTCACAAACGTTTACAGGATTACGACTCAAATAGTCCGCATGTGATATGGAAGAGCCTTTACGATACTCCAACGTAAAGTCAAAATCCTGCAGATATATCCACCATCTGGCTACCCGTGGTAAAAGGTCCTTTTTTTGTTGAGTTGCTTTAAGAGCATTGCAATCCGTTACAACGGTAAAATGAACGCCAACCAGATAATGTCTATAATTATGCAAAGCTTTAACAACGGCCAATGTTTCAAGCTCATACGAGTGGTACTTGGGTTCTGCGCCATGTGTCCGTTTACTAAAGTAACTAACCACTCGTTTACAACCATTATCGTGGACCTGAAGAAACACGGCTCCATATCCTATGGAACTTGCATCCGTGTGAATTTCACTTGGTAAATTGGAATCATAAATGTTCAAAATTGGCTCGCTTGTTAACTGAGAAATTATATTCTGCCGTGCTTCTTCCTGTTCACTATCCCATACAAAAGGTACCCCTTTCTTAGTTAATTTACTTATGGGGGCTGTTTTTATTGCGAAACCAGCAATGTAACGGCGAAAATAACTCGCTAAGCCTAGAAATTGACGCGCTTGTTTTACATTTTTCGGAATTGGTGCTTCGATTAAGGCTTTAACCTTTCCTTCGCTCGGTTGAACCTGACCTTGAGATATTGTACGTCCAAGATACAAGATATTATTTTAGTGGACAAAAATGAGCACTTCTTTAAATTAATAGAAAAACCCGAATTAGTAAGAGTCTGAAGTACTTTTCGAAGAGTATCAAGCCCTTCGTTTATAGAATTACTTAAAATTAACACGTCATCGATGTATACCAAAGTTTTCCCAGATTCTATATGCTTACGGAGCGTTTTGGACATTATTCTTTGATAAATGACAGGTGCGTTTGCTAAACCATAAGGCATTTTTAAATATTCAAAATGTCCTTCTGGGGTTACGAATCCTGTGTACCGAATCGAATCAAGGTCAAGTGGTATCTGGTGGAAGCCAGTCGTCATATCAAGGCTAGTGAAATACTTATGTTTGCCTAATCTATCGATATAGTCATCGATTAAGGGTAAAGGAAATCGATCCTTAATTGTTATTTCATTAAGTTTCCGATAATCGACGCACATACGGTCTGACCCATCTTTTTTTTCACTAAGAGAATAGGGCTCGCGTACTCAGATTCAGACCCCCTAATAATTTTTTTTTTTCAAAAGGTCTCTAATAATTTCGCGAACCTTTAAAATTTCAGCATATGAAAGTCTATAAGGTCTATAATTAATAGGTGTATCTTTGTTCAATTTTATGGACATACTCCCCGTGGTGACGGTAGAACTGGCTGTACCAGTAATAAAATATTTTGAAAATCCGTCAATTAATTCATTTAATTTCTTTAAATCTTGACCTATTAAGGAGTCCTAATCTGAGTGCGCAAAGATTGCACGACACTTAACACACTATGTGAAAGACAAGGCTCACACGTAAGATACTGCCGGTTACGAGTACGGATGTACGTTACACCTTCTCGATTCAATACATCAGTGCCAACTATTATAGGAATATTCATAAACTGAGGGGACACCACGTGTAAGTCTACCTCTATAGTTATTTCACTAAATTCTATCGATAGCGTGACGTAATAAGTAGACTCGACCTCTCGTCCGCCTATACCTCTTAAGATTCTAAAAGCAGGTTTACGTGCGCACTTAAAATGTTTTAGTAACGACGATGAAATTAGTGATATACTTGAACCGCTATCTATAAGAATATCAACAGGCACTCCTTGAATGACAGCTACCGCAATATCATTATTCTTATTATCGAGAATTTCTTGACAAAAGTTGACATTCTTTGAATTACGAGCTTCGGATTTAATTTTAGCAAAACATGTTTCAATTTTATGACCGGGCTTTTTACAAAATGCACAAAGATCCGATTTACCCACATTTTGATTAGAATTTTTGACATTGTTGTCAATATTTTTTGTAAAAATAGGCATTGATTTTTTATGACAATATAATTGTTTGTGACCACGCTGCCCACATGTAAAACATCTTTCTTCAAATTTTTGTTTGCGAAACTTATTATGAACTTGTAATTTTCCATAGCTTTCATTACGCGAATTGTCAATCTTTTTATTCGAAATTAATACTTGTGTTTTAACGTAATTTGAGAAATATTCAACTAACTGATTTGGCATGACTTTTGAATTAGTAGCCGATGCTCGCATCTGTGGGTCTGTGATACCCCTAATAATTATTGCTGAAATTAGCTCGTCGCTTAGTCCCCGCACAATACGCAATTTTAATAACGAACGACGAGCATAGTTGGCATATGTGTGATAGTTATCGGAATTCGTAGACATTACTTCATACAGAATATTCGCTATATCTAGCCTTTTTGGGCACAAAGGCTTAAATTCCTCCTTAAATTTGCTCCAACTACGATCACTAGTGACCCACTCATTTAACCAAATTCTACTTTCACCTTTTAAACCATTCCCAATGCGTGATAAACACTCACTGTCGTTCCAACCATTTAAAGCTTTAGCACGATCTACCTCCTCGCACCAAGCGTCAATATCATTAATATTTGGGTCAAAATTATAAATATAAAAAGATTGTTCAGATCTCACTGTCGTGTTGATTGATCGTATCGCATTGACGATCCTATCCGTAGCAGTGGTATCGCTCGTAATGGGGCTCGTAGTGTAGCTCTGTGATAAGGGGACCTCAGCTCCAGCTGCAACCACCATAGACGACCGGGACGTGCCAGCAACAGGCTCAACGGGCACACCGGAGCGCGTTGACGAGCAACACCGCTCTTCCAATGACACCAATAGATCTAAAATTAATTGCATTTGTTCCTTTACTGAATGATTAGTGGGGCTACGAGACTTGCGAGTAGTTCTATATTGAGGAGGAGAGCAACTCGGACTTAAATAACGGGTTCTAGATCGCGAACTACGCTCTCTAGAACGTGAACGTGTTCTACTTGATCGTGAATGGTAATTTCTAGAACGTTTCTTATTATTTTTATTTAGCATGATGCTCGAGAGATTAATAAAATCAAAAGAATATTTTAGAAATTTATGTAAAAAGTAAATTATTGTCAATGCTTTTAATTTAATAAGTATCTTCTGTTTAAGCTATCTAAATTAGCGACTAAAATATATAAAGACAATGAACGCTAATGCGTTTAGAACAAAACTGTAAATATGGTGGGTAGTTATTAAAAATACCAATTTTTCTTAAACACTTTAAAAAAAGGAATTTGAACGTACTCACCAATGTCCGTGATACTAGTCTTGATATACTTTACCCCTTTTACCTGTACTGCCTGTACCGTTACTCATAACGCTTATTTTTTTTCTATTTTCTTTTGCGGGTAGAAAAATAATTTACTTGAATAGTCAATCGCTGTTTATTCAGGACGCAGAGCCAAAGCATTCGTGAATTAACAATCCCACATCTGATCTTGGGAAGATTCAGAAGGGAATTATAAAAATGAGTACACCTTGGACATAAACGCGTTTTATTTATCTACCGACAATAATTTCAATATAAACTAAACAACTAAAATGAAATATACATGGAATACTTAAAGCTAAAGCAAAACTTAACACTAAATATTTAACAAAGAAAAAATTATTATTATTATGCGATTGACTACTCAAACGGGCAGAGTTTCCTCTTACTAGACTACTTTATCGAAAACGTTACTGATGTGAACATTGCAACGACTTAAATAGGCGCAATCCCCACTTATCGACTCTTTGTTCCCAACGTAATTAGTGTTGCTATCCTAAAAGTGTGGTCATATTCTTCAACAATATATACATAAAGGAGGGTGGGCAAAAATGTATGGAGCTCGGTCCAATTTTTTTTTTACTGCCCCCAGGGTTGACACTACCGCCGTTTGGCACATCACGAACGTTTATCTCTGCGAGTTAAACCTCATTGAATTCTAACCTGTAGTTGCTGAGTTATACTACAGTTAATAAAATTATAAAAATACATACTAAATAAAATAATAAAATAATTCTTATCATTGTCTTGACTTTGACTTTTAATATTTGATACAACTTTCAACAACAAAAAATTCCTTTAGATTTATAATGATGGTGTGCGAGAAAATCGTTCTTAATTGGTGACTTTATTTAAACCAAAAAATCAAGCCCACTCAGGTAGTGCTACCGAGTCAGGTAGTGTTGTGTGAGCGAGACAGGTAGAACGAGTGAAACGGGTTGTATGAGCGAGAGGCGTTTCAGCTTAAACGCGAGTTTGCCGAGCGAGAACCTGAGTCATCCTCGCCTTGCGTTGCGTCTACGCAGTCTTTCTTCAACGTTTACCATTTGTAGTTGTGTACTGTGCGCTTTCCTTATTGATTTGTTCGAACGACTTCTGCTCTTGTTTACTGGACTGACGATTTTGCACTGTGATTGACCCTTGCCTTGTTCACTGGATATTTCGATTTTGCTCTTTGTTTTTGGAACACTCACAACATGTTTCGTGCATCTGCTGGACAAGTGTGTTTGCTGTGTGAAAGGTCGGTGCATTCACGCAGAAGGAGAACATTGACTCAGCAATTGTTCGAGGAATATCCGCTTGCTGCAGAGAATATAACGTGAGAACGTGTTTCTCCGTATGAGGTTAGTTATATGAAACTGAATAGTAGATATTATTAAATATGTTTATACGGTTATCATAATTCCGTGTTGTTGCATTACGCGTCGTAGTCAAATAACCTTCTTACTTTATTTAGATATTTTTTGCATCACGCCATATTTTCTATGGAATTTGATATTACGACTAACGAGAAAGTGACTGGATTTTATGAATTAGATCCGGGGCAGATGCTTAAGGACACAAGTCCTTAAGCGTCTGCCGCGGATCTAGCAGCCAGGCTGCGATAATACTTGTACTGTGAAAAAAGTAGACTGTCGCCGTTTGTCACACCTTTGTGATTATACAAAAATAAAAATCGTAAACATCGTTACTAACCCTTAAATGTTTTTATTTACAGATACAATTTAACGACCAGGAGTTTATTTGCCATCCTTGTTGGCGACGCGAAGCCTATCCTTCGCGAAACCATCGAATAACATCTTCTTCAGAAGGTAACCCTGAAGAGCTATCTGCAGTACAACCTGCTCAAGACTCTACAGAACAACCTGCGGAAGAACCTGCAGAACAACCTGCGGGAGAACAACACGCAAGACAATCTACGATACATCTATCACATGTTTTAAGAGCACCAAATACATCCAATTCATGCATTGTCTTTGGTTGCCAAGATCAGTCGCGCTATCGAGTTCCTAAACACATGAAAATACGTCTGCTACATGAAAACTATTATGTACCGCCTGCTGCACGAATATGCCAAGAACATCTTCCATTGAACGACTTTGAAGTTTTATTGTCAGCAAATAACATCAGCCATGATTTCAACGAGGACCAAATCATGGACATGATGAATATTTTAAAATCTGCTCATCAGGTCATCGGAAGACTGGATTTTGAAAATATAGAAAATATGGATCCTAACGAACTATATTTTTTAACTGGTCGCACAATAGACCAATTTAATGCAATTTTGGAGCAACTGCCGTCGTTGACACAAACATGCAAAAAACCTAACACTGCATTGGCTGCCTATTTAATTAAGCTACGTACTGGTGAACCAGACACAAGATTGGCAGACATGTTGCATATGAGTCGAAGAACGCTGGAAAGACTACTTAAAGTAGCGAGAGAATGCTTAAACCCGTGACTATGTGCCAATCCATTTAGGGTGGGATCATATTACAAGAGAGCAAGTTGTGGAAAAAAATCTTTTTATCGCCAATGCACTTTTTGGGGGCAATTCTGGAGATGCGATGAAAGCAATAATTGTTTGTGATGGTACTTATGTATATATTAAAAAAGTTCTAACTTTTTATTCCAAAAAATGACATATAGTCACCATATGTTTCAAAACCTATTGAAACCATTTTTGATAGTCTGTTGCAATGGTTATATTATTGATGTCACAGGGTCTTACGCAGCCACAACATCAGACGCGACTATATTAAGTGGCATGCTGAACGCTGAAAATAGTGTTTTTAACTGGTTTTTCAGACCAGGTGACGTTCTAATATTAGACCGAGGTTTTAGAGATGCTTTACCTGATGTTGAAGCTTACGGCTATGAAATGCATATGCCCCTATCTGTAGCAAGAAGCCAAACGCAACTTTCGACAATAGATGCCAATAAGTCAAGAATGGTGACTATTTGTCGGTGGGTCGTTGAAGTGGTGAATGGGCGTTTCAAACGTGACTTCAAGTTATTCAGACAAGAATATTTTAACAAAGCGTTACTGATACATATCTTCTATCTTCTATCTATACTACATATGCATGCAAGATGACTTTCGGATTGCCGCAGCCATCACCAATGCCTTTCACGACCCAATAACCGATTGTTCCAATGCCCACGAAATTGTTGAGAGAATAAATAATAGACTAAATGTTGAAAACTTACTAGCAGAATATGTAATTGGCCAAAATCTTAATAGTAGAAGAGTGAATTTTCATAGTATGTCTGCCGACTTACCAGAGCTTCAAGATTTTCCTCGTTTGTCCGAAAACGATTTAATTATGTTCTCACTGGGGACATATCAAATAAAACTAGCCAGAAGTTATTACGCAGAACACGATAGAAATGGTGTTTACACTATTGAAATATTCAGAAGTACCAACGATTTAAATAATACTTTGATCAATTATAATATAATTGGTAATAACTATTGGTTACTAAGAGGAAGAATACAATCAAGACACACAAGAAGTCGAGTATATTATACATACATTTTAATAAACTTGGACCAACGAGGACTAGAAGCTCTGGAACACTATTACTGTTCATGCAAAAGCGGCAGACGTACCTTGGGTTCATGCGCCCACATAATGTCTATTGTATGGTTTCTGGGATGGGCACGATATGACACCGTTAGTCACCCTGTAGCATTTTTAGACTCTGTTATTGTGGATGATGAAAATATATAATAACTGAAATAAAAATTAATTAAAAATGTCTGCGTTTTAATGTACTCACCTACCAAATTCGTAAACAATTCTTATTTAACTTTCGGATTTTTTTTGTTCAATATTTATTTTTCTGTAGGTTGGATTTTTACGATTCCATATAAAGAAATGGTCCGTATATAATACTCTTTTGAATGCACTACGTGCCAACCCTGGGGACAGACTTTTGTATTTTTGGGCCAATTTGCCCATTCTCTTTTGTAACAAAATGACCGTACATTTTGTTTGCTAATTTGTTGCTCAATTGTAAAAAAAATCTCATCCGTAAACAAAATTTTTCTGCGACCTCCCATTGCGTACCGCTTCAGTAGTTGTTCCGATTTTACCACCCTATTCTTTTTTTAATTATCAGTTAAGAAATGAACATACATCTCTTATAAGCTGCAACTCCTAAGTCATCTTTTAAAATACGCGACATGGTTCTAGGTGCTATCTTCATCTCCCGAGATAAAATCTTTTGCTTTCGGACAGGATTTCTTCAAATTCTTTCCCTTACTGCTTTGACTTTAACTTTTTTTCGAACGAACACTACGTGGACGGCCAGATCGTTTTCTGTCACAAACATAGGAGGTCTCATTGTACCTATTAATAGCCCGGTATACAAACATTTTGCTAATACCAAGCGTATGGAGAGTTTTAAAAATTGCGTTTGGCTCTATACCTACTTTGTGTAATGCAATCACAGCGATTCGGTTCTCTTTATCACCCCATTCCATTTTAATATCGCAAAATATTGTACAATGTATTAGGTACTATCCTCATTTTGCTTCTTGTGTGGTATTCTACTCTGTATTTTCATAGAATCAAAAAATTAACATTATCTCAGCTAGGAAGCAAGAAATTAAAATATTTTATGTGCTAATCCAAGAGGAAGAAAATTCTACTAAAATTTAAGTAGTACTAGACTAGTACTAGACTTTATGATATTTTTCTCGTTTAATAGATAATTGAGTTTTTTTATACAGCAGTGTGTGAACTGAGGGACCCAACATAATGGTTGATATCTTCAAAATGCACCGATAGATATTTCTGAAATGTTGTCTACTAATTCTACAAATTTTGTACAAAAATTCTACGTAGAAAAATTATTTAAAAAGTCAGTAATAAACGCGAAATGTATATGTCACTTTTGTGTGAACTGAGGGACTTCGGTGGTTATAGATTTTTTATTTCTGATGCTAAGTATTTGATAAATTTGTAAAAACTTTTACAAAAGTTCTACTAAAATTCTGTAGTGAAAAAACCATAATTTTCCACATACTTTTCGAGATTTGGAAAATAGCGGTATGTGAACTGAGGGACCACACTCCGAGGTCTGCAGTTCTTAAACTATTTTTTTACAAATTCCCAGATTTGTTCTACAATTTTTTCATTCTGCACTATTCAGTATGTCAAAGTTGTTAATGTATCTTTGTTTCTGAGATCAAGAACGCCATAATTGGCCATTTGAAGCAAAAATTACAGTCGAGATGTAATATGCCTCTTAAAATAACTGGAGTTTTAATCATAATAAACGAATTAAATGTCAAAAGGCAAGTCTGCTGGTACAAATAAACGCAGTCAAACCTAAATCTCTCCGAAATATATATTTTTTTGTATGTTAAACGATTACTCCACCGCCTGTGGACTGATTTTCAAAATTATTTGCTGTAAAACGTATAATACCCAATTGGTATTTTTGACACCAAAGTGGTGACCTGATGATGGAATCCATGAGGAATCGAGGTAACTCCACGAAATTTATATGAACACAATTTTCACACCGACACGTATATTTTTGAACATAACTCTGCCGTTTGTCGAAGCATTTTCAAAATTATTTTGTTGTTGTATAGAATATAATTCGAAATTGGTCCCTTAGTCATGATAATATATATTTATTTAATGCTGCAGTCAGCATTAAATAAATATATTATCGTGTCTCTTGTCTAAATTGCAGTCTCATACACTCCATTTTTTCCGCCGACTACTATAATAGATAATAATAATAATTTAATAATATAGTGTCTTATCATTATCATCACTGGTGATTGTTTATTTGGTCCACAGAAACAAACACATACCAATATCGAAAATAATGTTTTAAAAAAAAGAGAAATATAAATGTAAAGCTAAGGAAAGGACATGTATAGAAACACGGGAACATGAAAAATATACAAGATATGTAAACAGAAAGTAAATTAAATAGAAAAATGTAATGCATAATAGAATGTTAAAAACAGACTAAATAAAATCAAGCAAAATGGAAATACTATGTAAGGCAGAATAAATGTATAAAAAGAGATTAGAACAAAATAGATAATTGGTGATAAACAGGAAATGTAACCAATAAAATAAATATAAATTTAAAAATTGTGACAAGCAAAATATTGTCCTGACCTAGCTGTTGGGGGCAGACGGCCGGGCCCGGCCCGGCCCAATGGCCTTTTAGCCATTAAAAAAAATAAAAAAACACGTGCTCTAATTTTCCTAGTAGCTCTCCATCTAGTTAAAAACTGTGTTTTATTCTAATGCGACAATCGTGATAAACCTTTTAAGCTATTATATTATTTCTAAGGGGCATTACAGACGGCGAGGATACTATAATATTTTATGTTAGGTTGAAATAATGCTTGCTATACAGTTAGTTTGAACTATCACAGATGGCTAAGCGTATTCGATGCAAACAAACAAACAAACCTTTTCTCTTTATTATATTAGTATAGATCAGTGTTTCCCAAACATTGTTCTGCCATGGCCCAGTAATTTTCACACTGCACCTTCGTATACTCTTAAATCACACTTTTAAACCCAAGCTTTTAGGTAAAATAATACATATTTATTGATAACTAGCTTTTTTTCTACGGCTACGCCCGCGTAAATATAGTATCCCACGGGAATACTGTACGGTGTGTTAAAAAGTATTTTCGGGATAAAAAGCAGCTTAGTTTTTATCCAGAGCCTAAACTACTATCATAACAAATTTCATCGAAATCCGTTCAGTAGTTTTTGCTTGAAAGAGTGTTGAGCACATACACGGACAATTGCCGCGAGCTTCGGTCGTGTTTTTAGGGTTCCGTAATACTCAAAGAACCCTTATAATTTAGCTCTGCCCGTCCGTCTGTCTGTCTCTCTGACTCCTAGAGTCTCTCTGACTGAGGACGCCACTCTCCTAGCTTCTGTAATAACGTTATGGCAATAACTATTATAGTAATTCAAAGAAAACCTATTGCGCGTTGATAGTTACGGAACCCTCCTTAGACATGTCGTGATATGCTCTTGGTTAGTTTAGGCTATTATTTTATTTATTTATTGTATTTTTCTGCAACTGTAGTCACGCTATCGACGAAACCAAATTATTGTGTCATATTATATTTTTCCAGTTATATTATGTAGAAATAATTTATCTTTGTTTAATAGTAATATTATTTAGATTTTATTATACTTCAATGAACTCTAATAAATATTCTTTAGGCCACGTGCCATTTTTAGGGTTCTGTACACAAAGGGTAAAAACAGGACCCTATTACTGAGACTTTGCTGTCCGTCCGACTGTCGCCAGGCTGTATCTTAACCTTCTTATACCGTGATAGCTCGACAGTTGTCTATGGTATATACAACTGTCGAGTCTGTATGGTATAAACCATAGACTTATATATTATAGACGAGGCATGTTGAGGCTAAAAGTGTCTCCTCATAAACGGCCCCACTTTTGGAGTTTTGGGGTCATTTTAACATTTGAAGTATGGTGAAATCAAGATGGCTGATATTTGAGGTATGGTGAAAAAGAAGATGGCGTAACTTTTTCTTGTATGAAGATTTGTTCTATCAAATGTACGTCATAGCTTATCTTTAGTTTTGAAATTTTTGTATTATACACATCCATGGCCCAGAAGCACAGAAAAACTTTCTGTTCCTTCGGCGGGATTCAAACCCGCGAACCTCGGCTTCAGCACCACCACGCTCAACCACTGAGCCACAGTGGTCGTCGAAATCATGAAAAATGAAACACAAAGTGACGCTGCAAGAGGGTAAGGAGTCCGGGAGATAAACGAATCTTGTGTGTTGTGCGCGTGACAGCAAATATATTTACGGTACACTTCTTCAGATGAAGGAAATCTAATTTTTCTACATCAGAAACTAGTAAAATACAGGATACCAGTAGACGGATCGCCTGATGGTAAGCGATTACCGCCGCCTATGAACACTCGCAACACCAGAGGAGTTACACTTGTGACTCCTCTGGTGTTGTACACTTGCGTTCCTGGTCCTTGTAATCCCCAACCCCCATTGAGCCTCAGGTTGCCTCACTGTGAAACACAACGCAGGCGTTATTTCGCGCCAGTTTTCTGTGAGGCCGTGGTATTTATCCAGTCATGCTGGCCAATTCGTATTGAAACATGGCTCTCCCACCTATGGCAATATGTTTTCTTTCTTTTAAGAGTTAAAAAAGGTACCTATACCAAAGAGTAAAAATATATACTAAAAATTACGATTATTTGCTCTACAGAAAATTGCCGATCGCAATAATTACGTTGCTTGATCGACTATAGTTGAGGAAGTAAGTAGTCCGACAACGATGAAATCTGGTATTTATTCTGATTATGAGTAAGACAACAACTAAGGTTCCTAATAAGTCCTATTACTCCCCTCTGACCCCTACACACCAATAAAGTATAACACACCAATAAAACCAAACCTACAATATAACACTGGTATGTCGGAGCTTGCCGCCGCCAGGCTAGCTGTTAGCCACGTCAATACGAACGATCTACTGCCTGGGTATGAGCTGAGACTCATCACTAATGACACAAAGGTGAGCTAATTTATCTATTTCCTTAGAGCCTCGTTAATTAGGACACCATGCTGTCACTACTAGCGGCTGATTTCATGTCAGAACCAGTTAGTCTCAATAGCTTCATCCTATTTGTAAATAGCTTTAAAATTTAGACATTTTGTTGGTAGCGCCAATGCTGCAACCACGGCATGCAAGGCACGGTCACTAAATAGCCATTTGCCACTGACATCCAAATGAACTAATGCCGTTCGTTTATTTATAATCCAAATAAAATGTGTATTAAAAACGCATCTAAGCATTTTCTTGCACTTTTATTAGATCCTAAATTCCCTCTAGATATCTATTATCCGATAAGTTTTACTGGAAGTCGTTAAAGAAAGCAATCTTAAATAATTGAACAGTCCATTTACTAACTAAAGCTACAGTAACTGCCTGCAACGAGGTGTCTTTGCAGTTTGCGATTTAAAGGTAGCATAGCTGTGAGCCTGTGATCACTAATATTGTGAAAATTCTTATCTGTCCCATAAAATACATTGCGTGTACGAGTAATTCATTATTTAAGGCTGTGTGAATTGGCTTGCATTCTGCTGGTAGCAGTTTTAAATAAAGTTTATAGTCTGGATCAACTATAGTTAGTTGTACTCTGTTCAGATCCAGTTTAATCTAAACGTAAGCAATAGCACAAAAGAATGTCGTGGCAAATAGTGTCTACATCTAAATGATCATCTTTATCAACACGATTATAAAGAAATCCGCTAGCATGCTGGGCTTCATCTAACGCAACATCATAGGATTCAAACGAGCGACAAAAATTCTGCTCTTTAATTCATTAGTACTTATTCACATTGAGTACCTACGCAAGTCATATGTCCAGTCATCTCAGAGAATCGAAAAAATCCAGAGATCGTTCACGAGACACTTGACTTATTCAGACAGAGGCATTTCCCATAGAAGGCCATACGAGCAGCGCCTGAGTTTTTACAAAATTATACCACTCAGCACCCGAAGAAAATTCCACGATCTTACCTTACTCCACAAAATGATTAACGGTAATGCGTCTTGCTATGATCTTTTGGAACTCTACTCCTTGTCCGCCCCTGATAACCTACCACGGCATCCCATAAATAAGCTATTGCGTGGACCACCTTGGAGAACTAATGTGGGGAAACATGCCCCACCCCAGCGTATGTGCGATTTGTATGCGTAACAGACAGAGGTATCAACATTTTCCACGATAATTTTAGTGCATTTAAAAAATAAACTCCTAACGTACATCGGCTTAAATGACTCCAGCGCTAGTCAGTAGCTTTGTGACAATTATTTTAAAAGTATTAAATTCAATTGTGTGAAATTTGAACAATTTAAATTATTTAAATATGTGAATAAAATCAATATTTAGAAGTAACATAAAATATTTATTTAATATTTTGTTGTTTATGATTTAAACATTGTTTTGCGAATGTTGTGTTGTCTATACAGGCGTGGTACAGGCAGCAAATTGTTTCTTATGTCTCTCGATTTGGTCTCTAGATCTGGGCACGTTCCTACTAGCAGTGTTTTTATTTTCGATGAGAATAGCTGATTCTCCCATTTGTGAGCAATGTGATAAGAGAGATGACTTATATTTTATCATCTTTGATGGAATGTACCAGGAGCAGTGTCAAAAGAGATCGACTAGCTACCATACTTAATTTAAATTTATTCTAGCCGAACCAGACTCTGATGCGGCTAGAATCCTGGTAGCCTTCGATGTTTGTGGATAGTTTTTAATATTAGTTTTAATATGTTATAAGTGTTACTATGTAGGTTCAGTTTTTCTTTTTAAATAGGTATGTTTTGTGTTAACTGATAAGAGTACAATTGGATTGGCATAGTCATTCCATGTACTAAAATCCTTAATAAAAATAAGATAAAGAATAAAAAATAAAATAAAGGCGTGTGCATCAGTTTTGTAAATAAATTATTGTGATTATTTTAATGTATACGCTGTTGGTAACCATAATATTAAATAAAATGAAAATAAAATAAATAGCCACAAAACATGGGGTTGTTTTGGTCTATATAGATTTGTCATATCTTAACATTTCGACATTTGCTTTCCGCAGTATATACCTACAGTCTTCTGAAATCAAAATGGCGTAACTTCTTCATGGGCTATGACTTTCGACACAAATATCTTTGATTTAATCCTATTGTTTACGTTTAGATTTAATTGGATTTAAATAAATTATATGTTTTTATGTATATACTGTTTTCTTAGAACAGATAGGTTTTTGTTGTAGGTTAACTTAGACAAATATAACAAATTGTATAATTTCGCTATGAGTAGGTAACCAACTACTTTATGTATTGTATTACAGTGCGACCCCGGAGTAGGCCGGACAGATTCGGAGGTCGGAGTGCTCGGAGGTCACTGAAAGTATCGCTAAAGTTGTGCCGTACTGGAACATTGTGCAGTACACGTATACTTTTTTTAATAGAGGATGCAAACGATTTATCAACAGTTTAGACCTAAATCTATTTTTTAACCAATCATATTAGATGAATTTAACTAAAAACAGGAAGATACACACCAACACAGATGCGTTTTAAATTAAAAAGTCACGCACCCCTTTATTTATTTACTATGTAAGTTTTTGCCGCAGCGCCGGCGCTGACGAAGTCCCCATACAAAATGTATTTCTGCGTCGCGTGTGTAAAGGCGCAAAGAGACTATCAAAAGAAACATGAAAATTTACTATTCAATTTTCAATCACAGAGAAGAGAAGCGACCAAAATAATTTCATCAATTACAAGTCCAACGGGACGGCCGGAGATTCGTAGACTTAGATATAATTTCATAATATATGTGGAGGCTTAAGATTAACGTCACGAGTCGATAGCGACGACGTCCGAACTAATGTACAGCATATAGCGGTAGTAGGCTACAGGTAGATAGAGTTTAAGAAGATTAGAAGCTGAAGAAGGGTGGAGTTAATGCACTCTACCTGTAAGAACACCTTATACGTAAGTGTAAGAAAAACAAAACTTCGGTTTTTTAGTAGACTTTGAGTTAGAAGGCACCAGTTAAATAAAATCCGCCTTCTTATACCTGGTTCATCAATAAGCATTACATTGCAAGTTTCGATATACGCAAAGGCTCTTTAAGAGATTTTACTACTACTTATTGTTTTATTGACTAGTGAAATATTTCAAGTTCTAACTTCGAAGAATATAATAAAAAATATTTTTAATACTTTACGTTGAGTATAATTTTGTTTAATTATTATTTTATACTAAATCATAATATATTTCATTAAAATCAACATTTTTTTCACATAAAATATTTATTATTCGTTTGAAGTTACTGACAAAAATAGGACAAAATATAATTATAATGATAAATTAAATTAAATTAAATTCATATAACATATTATTTATTACGACCCACTCGTATGTCTCATTTATTTTTGATGTATGACGACACTTAATTTTAACCCAACAAGGAACAAAAGATTTTTACTCTTTGTAAAATTAAAAGACAAAAATATATTTTTTAGCTTCTAAGAATTAGTTTCTTAATATTATTATTGTTCAATTATTTGTCAACAGTTACAATTTTTACACTAATTTAATAAGTTCGTTTTTCCAATAATAATAAGCTGAAATTCTCAATATTATCTGTTTTCAAACAAATAGCGTATTAAAATAAAATTATGTCACAATATTAGTAGAAATGATGACACAGTCAGCAAGGTACATTAAATGTAACACAGGTTAGCACTAGCTAAATGAGAGACTGAGAGTATTCTAGGCATAAAATTAAATAGGTACGCATTATACCCTATTTTCTCAAGAGATAATAATGTTTTTGGGGTTAAACACCAAAAGCAAAAATCATGTTTAATCATTTTTTCCTTTTAAATGTACTGGTACGTTACAGGTGGCCATTATTCACTAGGAAACAGCGAAATAATTGTTATGTCCATTGGCGTAAATAAGGACATCATACACCTCTGTCCCTTCTGTCCCTTTCATAGAAACGGCTGACTGGTTACAACGAGTGTAAAGAAATATATGAGAATCGTTCGTTTAAAATACATTAGGTGACGTTCTACGCTCTAGTTATATTATGTAGGGTAATTTCCAAAGGCGAAGAATTCTTATCTCGGATTCATATGTCACGGCAAAAATATACAACGTTAAATCGGACGAAAAAATGTAGCTGAAAAGATCACAGTGTTTTCTGCTTCAAGAATGTTATATCTGTCTGTTATGGAATTTATTCAAGTAAATACAATATATGTTTGAGCAGTGAAGCAATATTTGAAGGTAAATAGGCACCCATTTTTTATACATATTATTTAACTTTTGTTTGTATTTCTAATTTGTGATATTTATCGTGGACTAATATAAGTATAAACTTGGAAGAAACTGCTTCAGCAGTAAGGCCGCCAATTTGGACTTTTTATTCTGCATGTTATGCTTTTTTTATATTATTATTTTAAGTTCAAAATACTTGGGTAATAAATTAAAAATAAAATAAAAAGATCATAAAAATATTTATGTGACCGGGATTGGAACCCACCACATTCCGAATTTTCGAACAAAACAAAATTTATATATACGCATACCAAACTGCCAATCAGACTGACAATAGAATCGAATTTATTGATATATTGTTGCACGACGAATGAAAAAATTTAGATAGCCTTAAAATGCGCCGTTTCCAGGGATAAGACCTAGCTAGATCGATTTTTATCCCCCAAATCTCCATGCACACTAAATTTCATTGTTATCCTTGATCCGTTTTCAAGAAACCGATTATATATATACAAGATTGTCTCGTTTAAAGTATAAGATAAATAAATAAAAATTGTTTATTATTATAAACTCTCACTTAAATTTTAGTTTCCAAAAGAACTGTCGCCTGATTAAATAACAATTAACTTATTATAACATTGTTCATTCTTCAGTCGGACAGTCGGAAAATCATGAAATATAAAAAAAACAACCACTTTAACCCATTAGGTCATTAGTTATAACTTATAACTAAGTAGAAAGTACGTAATTATCTCTTATAAAACTTTTATACACTTTTTTTTTTCATGTTAAGGCTGAAAACAAAAACAATTATTATTATCGAAGTTTCTTTGGAACAGGAATCCAATTTGGCCTAAGTTCGAAGTCGACATTTACTCTTTTACTCGTAGATTGAGATGTTAGTAACTATGTAAGGTTTAATAACCTTTTAAACGAGCCTTATTTAAATAAATATAGTTTTCTTAGAATTACTTTAATATGTTTAATACTCTACAGCAGCAATAGTAATAAAATCTTATAATTATAGTTATTATATCATCATATCTATATATTAATACGTGAAGCGAAAATTTCAAGCACAGTTTTACGACAATTGTGCGTACGGATGACAACGAATATTGGCATAATTAAAGTTTATGCTGAGGAAGGCGTGCGAAAAGCTTAAATTCCTTAAAATAATGAAATTAATTAAAATATCAACAACATACACTACCATGGATTTGATTTACACATACACACATGTAGTGTTCATTATTGTCAAACCCTTGAGTTTTGACGTTCAGTTTCATCGTGAAAAATATGAATGAAATTTTATTTTTCGTAATTTTAATGGAACTGGACTGATATTATTTTAATTATTACATACTTTCAATTATAGTTTTTAATTATTATCGCTACCTACTTCTTTTTTTTACATTTCGTACCCACCCCCGGGGGACTCTCCCAGCGCAGCGTGCGCCAAGGTTTACCGTCTAAACCCCCTTGCCTCCTTCAGCGCCAGTGCGGGGCCATGGGAATCGCCTAAGCATTAAATACAGCCTTCAGATTTTTTTATTGGAGTAATTTAGCATAAAAGGACGACTTAGCAAGTTGTAGCTCGTGGAAAACACATGAATGGTGAATACAGGTCACGTAATCGTTACGTGAACGCTTCAGGTAATGCTCCATTTGCGTTTCGTGAATCGTAAGATTTACTTACTGCGGCGTATAGTGTTCTGCTGTTTCAAACTGTGCAAAATGGAAATTTTACACCTGCAAAATGAGCATGAGTTCCACAAAATGTATACTAAATTCCGTATAATTTAGGGGAATGCATTAGTTTCTGAATTAATGTGTTTATCCTCCTCTTCTTATTTCAACAGTCAAAATTTTATACATAGTTCAATTGTTTAGTGCGCGCGGCGTTATTTTTGGATTATGTATAATAAGTTTTAGCCTTTTTAGTTTTTTTTTTGCCTCGTAGCACCGCCTATGGGAGGTGGATCGTGTCACTGTCACACAAACGAAAGCTACAAACGCACCCAAAGATATAGCACCCGCAGCGCACAAATGAGCTGAACTATATAATATATTTACTATGTATTAATTCATATTTTATCTTACACCTATAACTATGGTGTTATTGTTGTAAACCTTTGTAGTTTTTGATCATTAAATGTTGACAATAAACTGTAAAGTGTAAATTGATGTGATTTATGCAAGCGCAATAACAGGTATAAAGCAAAGCCTAAATTAGGTACTATAACTAAGTCTCGACTCCAGAAGTCTGGGGATTCCAATTTTGCACAGAACTTCCTGTTATAGCATCATAAATAATTGGATATTGTAATGAAAATTCGTTTTCAGCTAGATATTAAAAATAATCATCATCATATTTTGATTAACGTATACAATAAATGTTTAAAGGTGATAGTTAAACGATATGAGTAGGTATGTGATAAATCCATTTAGCTAGGTCTTATCCCAGGGAAATCGCAAGTTTTTAGAGATTTTACATATATTTTCGTTCGTTGCCTTTGGACAAAGTTTCCTGCACGCGCCGATGTTTCTCATTACTAATGAACGGTAATCAACACACTCTAACATTAAACGTACAACAAAACTTGTACAATATTACCATCAGAACTCTAAGCTCGAAATAAACAACAACGATTACTAATAAATAAAAGATTTTGTCAGTAGCTTATATAACACCTAAGGCTTATAATATTATCTACTATTTTGCTTTAAGCCTAAAATCTTTTCAAATCTATAGCAATAATACACGTGTACTTTTATAAATAAATTATTGAATTTAACATCGTTGAAAAACATTTTCATGCAGAACTTGGATACACGGATCATAATAGGAAGCTTCTCTCAAGATATGCTGCCAAAAATATTTTGTGAGGCGAGGTTCAGACAAAACGATAATAAGTGGAGTGCCTTGAGTAGAGCAAAATATTTATTATCTCTCGCGACTCGTGAGTGCAACGTAAAATATTCTCCAAGACTTTTGCCTTCACTTTTTTTGTAGACTTCCCCTAATATTACTTTGTACCGTTATAATTAATTTCATTGCCTTCATTTATAAATCAGCCTGTGTGACGAATAATATATATCACTTTATCAAAATCAAAATTGTTGTCAGTTGTCTATGAGTAAATCTTCACCCAACCAGCTGGCCAGCACCACACAAAAAGTATATTCGTCTTGACCCATAAAACCCTACAGACTTTTGAACTGTGAAGAGAGTCAGTATTTATGACACCAATATAGTATTATTATGTGTCCGTAACCGAGTTTGACCGCTCTAATTCGATAGAGATGGATTGTGCCTGATTTATTGCGAAAATCGATATAAAGCGTGGGCGCGTATAAAAAGGTTTCTCTATTAATTCAATAAAGGGTCTAGGATTTTATTATAATGAATGAAGCATAAGGCTTTTTTCTTCAAGTTCTAATAAAAATCTTATAGGTAACCGTATCATAAAATTTAATTTTATATAAATTACATTTTATGATACAGGCACGCCGCACAAAGGTAAACTAAAGTACTATCTAAGACAAAAATAGTAATTGATTAACCGATATGTGGGGTAGCTACCTGAAAATGTTTATTGAAGTACGTTTATAACATAATTAATATTGAACCCATATTACTGCTCTATGTAGCTAATAAATGGTCAAGGAAATTTAACACTTAGCAGCTTTACAACTCAACTAGGTATAAATTCTTTCTGAAACTGGTCACGTTACCCTGCTATGTATTTCCCAGCGGTAAGCGACTGATGACGACTATCATACGAAATCATGAGGAAACTGCTGACCATTCATTTTCCGCGACTTTATTAAAAAATTTGTTACTGTAACGAAATGTATCTTTCGAGACCGCAGGCTTTCAACCTTGGTATGTTCGGCGCGGAGTACGCGTGGCTGGTGTCCGGGGAACCCCCGCGAATCCAGGGCTCCACTCCTTGCCCTCGGGCTCATCTGGCGAAGGCTATGGAAGGTCTAGTCTCTGCTACTGCTCATAGAGGCAACGTCGGTGATGGCGAGTCACTTTCAGGGTTGGTTAGTATTTAATTATTCTTTAACTTTTGATTAAGCAAATGGCTCATTCAGCTTAACGTCATTTGACGTAGATTGTCCATCGATCATATTGGGTATACTTTATTCCAGCTTCTAAGCTGTCGCTTGTGTCATTTTAATGATATAATTAATAAAAAGTGTTACAGCTCTGGATAGCAATTATATAACTCTTGAATAGGTGTTCATTAATTTCTTGTATCGACGTTTCTACAAGAGTTCTGTTGTTAATTAAAAGTAGAGACACATTTAACAGGCAATCAGTTCCATGTTATTTGAACGAGTTTCGGTTTTAATTGCTTTCTGTTATTCTTAGATGAATGAAATGTTTCATCGGGAAATGGAAGGAGAAGGAGCGGCGGTGACACAAAACGCCCACTACACGTACGACGCAGTTTGGGCTATTGCCCTTGCGTTGAGCAAGTCAGAAGTTCTTAGAAGCTTATTATTCAAGCCAATTCACGATCTGAAATTGAAAACAAGGCCAACAAGTGCCTCAACGTAATATCGAGTTGGGGCCACAGAAATCGATTAGAATTTGCAGCACATAAAACCTTTCAAGTACTTTTAAAAGGTTCATTAATATCAACTCCTTGCATTAAACTGAACAACATCAATGTGAAACGTAAACAGTCACTTTGTTACCTAGGACTTATTTTAGAAAATAAATTTACATTCCTCGAACATATAATACAGACCGGTGAGAAAGCTAAAAGGAATTTCTATTGTTTCACAAAAATATCAACGTCGATATGGGGCCTTTCATTTTATTTCATTTATAATGCGACGTACCTCGGCAGCATTTGCTTTGGCGCACCGGCTTGGGCAGATAGGGCTACAATAGGAGCGGCCCGTCGTAAACTTTTGCAAAGCCAACGTCTCGCCTTAATATTTTTATGTAAGGCATACCGTACCGTAAGTACTGAAGCACTCCCAGTCTTAGCCGGAGTCCTACCAGTAGATTTAGAGATACAGCGTCGTGCAGCGCTATATTATAAAAATAAAAAAATGACTAACCCTGAGTTTTTAAGCGCGAAAGAGAGTAATAAGATAACTAGATTATTCGAGCCATTAGATATTTCTATACAGAACCTAATTTCTGAGTGGTAGGAACGGTGGGACAACACTATCAAAGGGCGTCACCTATATAATTTCTTCCCTTCGGTACGCGATCGACTCTCGAAGCAATGGATAGAAATAGACCACTACGTCGCACAATTTTTGACAGGACACGGAAACTTTAAAGCGAAACTATTTGGATTTACATTAGTCTCGTCTCCGCTATGCGAGTGTTCGACCGAAGGTAGCCCTTATGAACAAACTGCTCATCACATACTCTGGGAGTGTGATCTCTGGTATGACGAAAGAATCGAAATGTTGAACAGCGTCCATTGTATTTCTAGGGTTGTGTACTATGAAGATCTCGTGGGCTGCGCGAAGAACTTCCGAGCTTTCAAATGTTTTTGTCATAAGTACTATAGGAAACAATGCAACACTTTTTTGTCATTATAAATGCATTGTAATCAATTGTCATATTATAAATTAAAACATTTAATTACATTCTGTCTTGTAGTAACTGTTATTCCCGTGGTGCTTCCCCTTTAATTCTGACTTTTTGTCTTCACAATTTTTGCTGTCTCCCGCTTTGCTTGGGGAGGGAAACTGGAATACTTCCTACTCCTCCTACAATCTTCTGATTAATTTCGTTGCGGGTTCCAAGACAGATATAGCATGTCCCCCGGGCACCCCTGAGATCATATCAAAGGGTTTTTGCGGTTGGTTACCACTGTCGATCCTGGCTACACAGGAGTTGCAGTGGTGGGTAAGTGTGGTGGGCCAATTGCCCGTTATAAGTCAGAAGTTCTGTGGAAAAGTCAAAATACGAATCTTAGCTTAGAACACTTCAACTATAACAAAAAAGAGATGGCAGAGGAGTTCCTGAGTCAAATCGGCAATTTGAACTTCCTTGGTA
Organism: Phengaris arion; assembly: GCA_963565745.1. Taxonomy (NCBI): domain Eukaryota; kingdom Metazoa; phylum Arthropoda; class Insecta; order Lepidoptera; family Lycaenidae; genus Phengaris; species Phengaris arion. The sequence continues at coordinate 25,809,515 of OY751431.1, forward strand.
TTTCGGTAAGATGCCTTAAATAAATATTGGGTACCATTAGTTCCAAGCAACTTTTAGCCTTTCAAAAATATTAAACTCATAAAAAACCGTTTTATTTTGTTCAATAGAATAATTCTCTGAATACAGTGTTGAAGTTTACCTTTCGGAAATATTTTCAATGCACGCTGCATGCTGGTAAACCGACATAAAAATACCGCATAAAGTGTCATAGAAGGTTTAATTGCATTTGAAAACCGATGTAAAGCATTATCTAAAGCGTCTGCCCTTTTATAACTTTTCAATTATATTTTTACATACAATATACACACAGCAGTTTCGACTACAACTTGATGCGACAAAAACATATTTTAATAGGTACTGCTTTTTTCTGTATTTTTAACGTTACTGCTTGGTACTGCACAATATAAGTAATCAAAATAACTAACCTAAGCCCTACTAAGATCACAATACAGTAAAAATTACGTTATGAACCTTCATTAAGAAATGCTAGCTGGGCAAAATATAATGATTTATAATATTTGTTGGCTGAAATACTATTTGGCTTATTTGGTTTCAGGGCCCCGTATCGTTCAATGGAGCGGACAGAATAGGGGTGTTAGCGTTTTACCAGATACAAGGTAAATATTTGAGTAGATAACATATTATAATGCTAGCATTCAGACAATGTGCACCGTAGGCGGAAATTAGCTAAACAAATTGCGAAAAGAATTAAAATGTCTCTGCATTTTTTTACTCGAAATTTTTTTACTTTTTGAGGTGATCATGTGAATGGCTACGACCTTTGCAAACTGCAAACTTGCAGTTTTGCAAATTTTGCAAAACTGGCAAAGATCCTTTCCCTGAGTTATATATATATTTTAAAAAATCTAAAGATTCTTTTAGCGGTATGCTAAAACTTTGTAGTTTTTACGCAAACGAGCAACAAGCATCTATTCATATAAATCTCTATAAGGGTCGGTATCCATTGGGCCCTTGGAAATCGCACGCTTTTCTCATTCAACCCCGTAATGGGAATATAAGCAGGATACTACCAATATGCATTATGTTTTAAGTGGTCGACCAAAAACCGTTGCTCTTTACACGTATGGTACAAAAGTGAGTTGTCTTGAGTGTGTTAAGCCACAATGGGCGGGCGGAATCCCAGCTGCCAGAAGGGTGCTAGTCCTTAGAATAGACTCAGTGTGGGTGCCCGCCAAAATTGTGGTCGCAGTCCTTTCCATAGGATTCCTGGCCTTCAACCTACACTACAGTAAGCGCAGGTATGGAAAATCCTATTTTACCCTACTGGGTTATGTTTTTCGAGCGTATTTTGTATGTTTGTAAATTCCTTTATTGCCACGTATCTTCCAAACGGCTGGACGGATTTCGACAATTAAGGTATCGTTAGATTTGTCTCAAAAACCCAATTGTCCTTAGATAGGTAGTTCAAATAAAAAATACAAAATGGCTGATTTTGGCGCCAAATTGTATTTTTTTACGAAACCTATCAAATAGGATATCAAAATAAAGTAAATTAAAAGGAGATTTCAAAAATATGCTTATGTTATGTATTTATTTTTAATCAAAAATACTTACAGCCATTTTAATTAAATCATTCGAATAAATTTGTAATCAATGCTTTCAAATAGTTGTATTTTTGCTTTAAATCTGTTGCATGTCAATGTCATATTGACAGACGTCACGAGTAAAGCCTATTAACTTATATTTCATATAAGTAAAATGCTATTCTCAGTGTAGACTATAGACGTAATTGTGTTAGAAATATCTCATATGTAATACGTATCTGTGTTAAGCACCAATAAAGGAGAATATTATAATAATTGTTACTGTATTCATATCATCACCACTCAAGCGCAAGAAAGACATACAAATCAAGAGGCCCGCTACATGGTGTCAGAAGTGAAAAAGTTGTCAAGAAAACGCAAAATTATGAACGTAATATGCTTCATTCCAAGAAGTCAAGGCAAAATTCGTCGAGTATTTTGAACCCACAAAGAATTTGACGGTGGCGCGGCACAAATTATTGACGTTGAAGCAACGTGTGAACGAATCCTTGGAATGGAATTTTTATTAAATTAAAAAAATTTTTAATGGAATTAGAAAACGCAAGTCATGCCATTGAGTTTGGTTCGCTACGTGATTCCCTTGTAAAGGACATTCTCATTACTAATATGGCCACAAACTTCTCGCAATTTCGACAAAAGCTCCTACAAGAGCAAGATCTATCCCTAGAAAGAGCCAAACTTCTGTGTAGAACACTCACGATGGCGCAGAAAAGTAAAGAATCAATCAATGCAGCAGATGGAACAGAAGAAGCCACAATATACAAGCTACACAAAAGTCGTCGGGACAGTTCTCCCCCATACCAGAAAAGAAAAAACGCAAGATCCCCATCTCGCCAAGGTCACCCAAGGTCAGCTACACCTGGATCCAGAACAACGTCGTGTGTAAAGTGCAACACATCGCATTGTCGCCTCAACTGTCCAGCATGAAAACACAGATGCAGGTCATGTTTTATATATGGACATTTTACTCATTTATGTTTTAAGAAAAATAGTGTCAGGACTGTTATTTCTGGGGTAGGTAGCATAAATCTCGATGATGAATCAAGCCCAAAAAGTGCTGAGGCTAAGAGATTTACAATAGGGGCAGGTACAGGTTCAACATTAAAAACATAAAGTCACAAAATGCTAGTACAAATTTGAATAACACAGACAATTCCTGGCATTATTCTCTTAAAAGAAACAACAAAAATGTAGATTACCTAATTGACACTGGAGCAGACATAAATGTAATGTCTTATCAAGTCTCTAAAGAATCTTAAATTTGACAAACAAAGTAAAGAAATGTGTAAAAATATAATATCGACTACAGTGGGCACAGAATTCCGATAATGTCAGTTTCAAACATTTATTGTTTAGTTGAAAACAAAACAAAACCGGAAAACATTACTTTTGTTGTAACAAAATGAAAGTGTCCAACTGTGATTGGTTTACCCACTTGTATGAAGCTAAATTTAATAACAAAAAACTTTTCTTTAAGAAATGAAAATGTTGAGCAAAATGTATACAATAAGTATCAAAAAACTTGTGACAAAATTGTGACCAGATATAATGATATGTTTCAGGGTCTGGGCTGTCTCCTATACGAACACAGCATCGTGCTAAAGAAGGATGCTATTCCATGCGTTGATCCCCCTAGAAAGGTACCTTTCGCGTTGGTTGAACCGTTAAAGAAAGAGCTTCAACTCATGGAAAACATGGGAGTCATACGGAAGGTGAACAACCCTTCTCTCTGGCTGAGTAGTTTAGTTATAGCCATGAAAAAGCATGGAGGATTGAGAATTTGCTTAGATCCTAGAAATTTAAAGAAAAATTTATTGAGATGTCATTATCCAATTAAAAACATAGACGAAGTCAAGAATGGGAGGAAGACAATTTGAACACTTGTTGTAAACAAAATAAATGCAAAGGTTAGAGAAGGAGACTCTTCTCGCACGCAGGGCCCCTGAAAAGGGCCTTGGGCGGGGAATGATGCGCCCAGTACTAGTACTGGGCGCATTTAGTCGGTTTTTAGGGAAGACCCCCGCGGCAGAACGCAGGGGAGACCCGAGTTGGCAAGAGAATAAAATGGTGGCGTGGGCCGTGGGCGGCCAAGACCTGCGGTAGACTCCGGCGACTCGTGGGGTCTGGGGACCAGGAAGCGTGTATGAGTTCATTCCCGCACGCGCCGCTTTAGCCGACCACGGACACAACCGGCCAGGAAAAGGAGGGGGGAAGGGTATTCCCGAGCCCCAGACTATTAATGTCGGGGGGGAAAGAGGCTGCCACGTGTCTGACGTGTTGGGCAATTGGGCATTTTTTTTTTTCTGCCCCCCTAACATTATCAGGGCTTGTTGTATTCTTTTTTATTATTTTTCTGTTTTATTCTTTTTCTATTTTTTTTTCTAAATATCTTACATCTAATTTTTAAATTACAATTTGCTGCCCCACGTCATACTCCGGGCGCACCGCGATGCTCCCTGCGTCTGATGTCAGTAGAGGATGTCCTGGCAGCGAGCAGGTGTGACACGGTGGCGGGTCGGCGTTTGACCGGGCACGTGGCTTCCGCTCGCTCGAAGAAATTTGAAGATCCTGCACTTAAGAATAAAATTAACGCGTTCAAGGCGCGAGGGGGGGGGGGGGGGTGCATAGCACGCGTGTGTCCCAAGTCCGGGACGCGCAACGCAGATCTGCGGCAGTCACAGTCGGCTCCTCCGATAGGAGCTTCTGGATGCCCGAGATATCTAGGCGCGGGTCCGAGCTAGGGTCTGGGGAGCCAAATATGAATTAATTCGGTCATAGTAGGGGCGCCTTCTATGAAGGCCTGCAGGAGAGTCGGAAGTATATCCTCCCCGGCTAAAACCTTCTGGATGAAGTTCACAGCCAGGGAGAGGAGAGACCGCAAAAGCTCTGCTGTCGATGCGGGGGCCTCGCGCGTCGGAGGCTGTGAGTGCGGGGCAGCCGCGCTATTTGCGGGCTCCAAGGCGGTTTCTATTTCCGCAGCTGTGGTGGCCGCGGAGGTGTCAGTAGGTCTGCGTGGGGGGCGCTGTGAGCGCCGAGTGGCCCGCGTGAGGTCCGGCTGCGGTAAAGCGAGCGTGGGAGGCTCCAGCTCCAGCTCGGTGCTAGCTGGAATAGAGGCGGCATCGCAGGCCACAGGGGATATGGCATCTTTCCTCCTGGAGCTCGGCCTTTTTTTCCTCCTGAAGGCTGCGCGGGTGAGTCGGGAGCCGAGGGGGAGACATACCTGGGAGTATGGTCATTCGCCTCCGCCATCAGTGATGTAGAAGTCGGCGGAGGAGGAGGGGCCTCTTGCTCAAGGGCAGGGGGAAGGGCGGGCGTTGACAGCTCGCGCTTTCCGTGCGGCCCTACGAAAAACTGGGCATTGTCTGCTGTTTGTAGGGTGGGCCCCCCTGCAGTTAACGCAGGTAGACGTCTCGGAGGGTGGCGGGCGCAGTCGCGCACGTAGTGTTTTTTTTTTCTGCCCCCCTAACATTATCAGGGCTTGTTGTATTCTTTTTTATTATTTTTCTGTTTTATTCTTTTTCTATTTTTTTCTAAATATCTTACATCTAATTTTTAAATTACAATTTTCCTTTTTTATTTTTTATTTTTACATTTACAATACTTTTTCTTCGTTCTTATATATTGCGTCTATTTCGTACATTCTTTTTATATATTTTTACTATATATTTATATATTTTAAATATATAGTTGATGATTTTATTACATAGTAATAAAATCATCAATTATGTACTTGTCAGTTATTTAAACAGTAAATACAGTTGTTTAAAAACGCATTAAAATTCAATACAATCCAATAAAAAAATTTCAATAAAATAAAATACAATTTACAAGTTCAAAATGTCAATAAAACAGTAAAATCAATAAATAATAATTCCAATAAAATACAAACACAATTCAATTTAAAAAAAATGTCAAATAAAACAACGGCACACACATTCAACTTAACCCTACTATCACAATTTAAAACTTAATCTAGAGCCTTCACTAATATCACACTAATTTATCACAATTCTTTCTGTTTACATCCACAACAATTTTCTTACAAAAATCGAGGATAATCTCCCTCTTTTTGCCCCCCAGGATAGAAGGCAGATTCTCACCCGTCATGGATGTGCCCAATTTCTGCTCAATATCATATCTATTGCTAGCAAAAATTGGGCACTCCAGTAACAGGTGAGGAACCGTCTCCTCAACTCCCGGCTGACACGAACACGACGGATCCTCCTTCAACTTGAATCTGTTCAAGTAGAAGGCGAATCCGCCGTGTCCGGTCAGAATCTGTGTGGTGTGATGTGTAATGTCTATTTTATTGACTATCTTGTATGCAGCAGCAGCGCTTGGGAAAAAGAGCTTTGTGACTCCGGCCGTCCCTCCCACTTCGTATCTCCTGTCCCATTCCTCAACCGTATCCTCTCTTAAGATACGCTTGACGAATGAAACAGGACAAAGATCGTAGTCAGGTTTCCTTTTCAATCGCAGCGCGGCCTCCTTGGCTAATTCGTCAACCCTCTCATTCCCTCTCAACCCTGCGTGCGCCTTAATCCAAAACAGGGAGACCTCCCGCCTCTGCGATGCAGCTTTTCGGAGGGCCGCCCTTGTTTGCACTGCCAGGGGATGAGGGGAACTAAGGGTGACTGCCTGGAGAGCCGATCTGGAATCGCTAAGGATACCAACTTTCGCCATTCCGCTCTTGCAGGCTATACTTACTGCTCTCTGGAGCGCTAGAAGCTCGGCTTGGTAGACGGTGCAATACGGCGGCAACGCAAGCTTGACGGCCTTCGTCTCGGCCTCACCCTTCCATACGGAGAGTGCGGCTCCAACTTGACCCACAATCTTGCTGCCGTCCGTATAGATCCTATGGACGTGGCTGTTAACCACGTCTGCATACGAGTCCTCGTCTACCAACCCGAACCACAGCTCTTCCTGCTCTGCCGGATGTGGGTCCTCGATCGCTGGAGCCATTCGTTTCACCTCCCTGTCCCTCAACACCGGGTGTGGTACCCCCTTCTTGATCTCATAGAGCGTCGAAGCTTCGAGTATCCTGAGATCAAGAGGGAGTATCCCAGCCAACAGCATTGCTGAGTTTAGGGAGACGGTCCGATATGCTCTGTAAATCTTCTGGGCAAAACCCCGTTGGACGTAGTTGAGCCTTTTTTGGACCCCCATCTTATCCACGGTGGGTGCCCACGCTGCTGATGCATACAAAATAGTCGGCTCTATCACAGCCATATATATAATCTTAATTATCTGGGGGTTATGCCCCCATCCTACTCTAGCAGCTTTGGCCAGCTTCTTGTATCTTGATATGGCTTTGCTGCATACGTTGCTGACGTGGGTGTTGAAAGTGAGTCTGCTATCTATTGTTAGGCCTATTATTTTTATGTCGTCGTAATATAGTAGATTAACACCCCCCATAGCGAGTCGCGGTAGGTCAAACTTTAATCTCCGCGTGGACAATAATGCACACGTTTTGTGAGGGGCGAATTTTAGCTTGTTAAGCTCCCCCCACTTGCTAATTTTTTCCAACACTCTATTGGCTTTTTTCTCGATTTTGAGAACCATTCCTCCTTCGAATACCAACACAATGTCGTCGGCGAAAGCCTGATTGAAAACATTCATTTCATCTAGCATCCATAGCAGGGGGTCTAACAAGAGGTCCCACAGGATTAGTCCACCTATGGATCCCTGCACGCACCCCTTGTTGGTCTCCCTGCTTACTTCCATACCCGCATACCTTACATTCACTCCTCTTTCACTCAGGTAGCTGCTGATCACCCGCCTCAGGTTCCCCGGACACCCCAACCTCAGCTAACCTAACCTTTATGGCCGGCCACCAAGCACTGTCGAAGGCCCCCTCTTGTCCAGCGAAACCACAACAGAAATTTTCTTCTCCTCCACACGTAGTGTTCCTGGGCACACCAAACACAGGCCACCTACCGGTGGCAGTTGTGGCTCGAGTACCTGTGCCTGCCATGCGGCAGTGAGTAGGAGAACCAGGAGGCTTGTCCTTGCTTCTTCAGGTCCGTTAGGTAGCGCTTGACGACCCTGTATTCAGATTCGCTTTGGGGCATTGGTCCCATGGCCGTTATGCTTAGCGTTTGGTGGGTGCCCCAGGATGTCGCGAAGACGACGGAAATGGCGCACCCAGTCGTCGATTCTCTCGGCGACCAGGGGCGGGTAGCGAGAGGCAGTAGAGGGTGACGGCGTCTTACTTACCAACGACGCCGGTGAGGGGGGGCTGTGGATGTCTACATGTGGGCGGCTGGAAGCACTCACCTCGGCGTATGACAGCTGACGGCCGGAGAGACGGACCTGGCCGGCCATGGTGTAAAATTTATAAGTGATGGCCTTCCGGCCACCACTTATAAGGTAGGCGCGCGGTATTTCTATACGAGGGCGGCACTGAAAATTTCGGGAATCAAGGAAGTGACACAACATTACTATTTAAAAATATATTTATTGCTTTTCGAAGTATTCTCCGCGAAATTTGACACATTTTTCCATACGATGGAACCAATCATTGAAGCGACCATTGCATTCGGAAGTTGGGGTCTCCAAAATGGCCGTTTTGTAGGTGTCCACAGCTTCTTCAGGTGATGAAAATCTCTGACCACACAGTTTATTCTTTATTTTAGGGAAAGTATAGAAATCATTAGGGCTTAGGTCGGGGCTGTACGGCGGATGGTCTAATAATTCTATGATTTCTTGCTCTAAAAACTCTTTTGTTCTGTGCGCGGTGTGAGAACTCGCATTGTCGTAATGGAGGATGATGCGGCGGTTGCAGTTCTCTTTATGGAGTTCAGAAACGACCTGTGGCAAACAAATGTTAGCATACCATTCTGCATTAACCGTTCTTTGTCCCTCAAGAGGAATAGTCGCAACATGGCCGGTTTTGGAGACAAACGTGGCCACTATTTTTTTTGCAACACTCCGTGAACGAACAATTTTTGTTGGCTTTAACTCATTTTCGAACACCCAAACTCGTGACTGGCTTTTTGTTTCGGGTTCGTACGCGTATATCCAGGATTCGTCACCTGATATGATGTTGTATACAGCATTTGAGGATCCTGCGTGGAATCTTTCGAGAGTTCTGACGCACCAAGTAACGCGAGCCGTTTTTGCTCTTCACAGAGCAAATGCGGTATCCATCGGAAAAACAACTTTTTTACACCTAATTGTTCATGCAAGATTATTTGTATTTGACTCGTGCCAATGTCTAAAGTTGCCTGAATTTCGCGGTATGTCACATGTCGATCTTCCTCAATCAGCTTACGCACAGCATCAACGTTTTCTTGGGTGACTGCAGTTTTTGGACGACCTTGACGGGGATCATCACTGAGCTTGACACGTCCACGTTGAAATTCAGCAAACCAGCGATAAATTGTGGTTTTGGATGGGGCTTCATCACCAAATGCAGAAATCATCCGGTAAACACACTGTTTTTGTGTTAAACCACTTCGAAAGTCATAATAAATCATCGCTCTAGAATTTTCTCGAGTCAATTCCATTTTCTCAACGACTAAACAAGTTTGACAAGACCTTGTGACAAGATCGAGAATCTTTATTTAAATAAATAAACGGTATTCGATTTTGAAAACCAAGGAGTTTTAAATTAAAAAGATTTTAATATGACAGGAACAGTGGAAATATTCCATTCCCGATACTTTTAGTGCAGCCTATGTACGCGCGGCAAGCTTGGGCAAGTTTCTGTGGCCGCAGTAGGTGCGGCTCGGCGGTTTTCGCACGGCTGTGGTGCCGGCGAAGCATCAGGCGAGTGCTGAGAGCTCGCGGTGAGCTGGTGTGGGCCGCGCGGCTGAGCAGCCAGCGCGGCGCGGTTGTGTCGCGGCTGGCGAGCCGGCGAGGGGCGAGCTATGCCCGCGGTGGTGCGGGTTGCGTCCACTAGTTGGACGTTGTAGCGTCCAGGGTGCGCAGCAGGCTGCTAAGGATCGCTCGCCTGCGCAGTACGGCGCGGTGCGCGCGTAGAGTTGGTAGAACCCTGATCGGCTGTGCGGAGCGGGGGCCCAGACTCGCCGCAGGCCGCAGTCGGAGGGCATTGAGGCGGGAGGTACCAGTACAACCCCACGAGAATGCCGAAGGCGACCCGGGGCGGGCGATGTCCTTTCCGCACCAGCTAGGTTCGGTGAGCAGGCGGTGGTGCGAGCGGTCCCGGGCCGAGCGTCAGCTGGACCTCGATGAGGCCGGGCTGTGCGTCGACTCGGAGTCCGTACGAGAATAGTCCAGGTGGTCGCGGCGTGGTAGCCATGAATCATAGTCCGTCATGGTTACGCGAGTAACATAACATAAACACACGAGTCACAAAACAAGTAACAAGTGTACGTACTCGTATCACAAAACAAAAGGTACTCACACTTAACGTGGACGAACGAAAACACTAAGTGTACGCACACGGGGACGGTACCACACACTTAGGGGGGCTGTCTCCTCGTGACACAACGTTGAGCCGAAACTCAACGGGAGGCCAGGAGCAGAACAACTCCCCAGAAAGGCGCAAATCCACACCTTATTCTAATGAACAAAGTGTGAATTGACGATCGCTATAAGGAGTTTGTAGGCACTGCGCCAAGGCACCAAGGCGGGATCGGCACGTAGGGGCGCGTAGGCAGGGCTACGTCGCGACGTAGCGAATATGGAGCAACGGCTCAACGTATTACGCTACGGAGCAACTGAGAACGCGCGCGCACTAACGGAGACAGGACGATCCAAATGCAAAATTCATACGAAACTTTTTTTATTTTCTTTCAACACCTACAAATTATAATATACTACTGTCCACGTCCACAACAGATAGCATTTCGGTGTTAACAGCATATTATTTTTTATCTCTTTCAGTCCCAATTACTAAGCCAGGTAAAAAAAAGACACCAACCCTACTGGTCCAATTCCCTACCTACTTGATCGTGGCAACTGCAGGACTTACTGGTTCATTTTTTTCATTTATTCCACTTACGTAGGGCATTGATGAGAAACAACTAAAATTTGATAATTTATCAATAATATACAATACAAGTGTTACACAATTTTGGAATCGGCATGGCATAGGAAAGTTTTTAAAGGCATGTTTGAAGTCAATTTTTTTCACGGTGGCTGCTCAATGTCGAAACTATTATTTTTATGTGAGAATAAAATTGAGATTGACTATCAACTTTCGTTATTTCAAAACCCCCAACTGCAAAAAAATACAGATGCCTTAGCAACGCACTAAAAAGACCGAAACAAGATTAAGTAGGGATTTTTGTTTTTTTTTTAAACGAGCACCCCTACAGAATACAGAAAAGTAGTCGGTGTACGATAGTACCTATATATCAAAGAACTCGTAGAGAGATTCTTTGATAAAGGCAAAAAACATCCAAACCCCCTTATCCAAAAGGCCCTGCACTACAACCACGACGCACAGACTTTCCGACACCCGTACAAGCGGCCTAAGCATATCTTAGCCGATCCCATCGACCCGATCACAAAATACGTAACGTATTGTGTACAGTTACGTAAACACAAATCACACGCATCTGCGAAGTTAGTATCGCACCGGGGTAGACGCCGGCGCCTACCCCGAGGTCCCACATCCGACACGACAACACGTACAGACATACAGTCCGACCCAAACATGGGACCGAACCCGAACCCGAGTTCAAGTTCGCATCTTAGTAGCCTAGGTTCACTACAAAATAGTGACTGCGACCGCGATATTGATATAGAGAGATCTACCAATACCGCGAACCTCATCGACATTAGGACTTACGCGCGCGAGTCATCCCGACCGTACGCGGAAGGGGAGAGGGGCGGCCCTCTCAGTACCGAAATCGATAATAACTCGAGCTCTTCTATCGCGATAACTCGCAGGCCGTTAGTTTTTGCTACCGCGCGCGAGCAACCTCACTCCTCAGAGAGTGAGGAAGGTGACCCCTTAGCAAGAGAGACCCGCGTCTCTCCTGTCATAAAAGTAGCTTACAACCCGTAGCTGTCCCCATTCAGTCCAATATTCAGCCAGAACATCACCCGGGTGATGTTAAAAAGGGTCAAACCCTCCCATCGTCTCTTACCTAATCAACTAGCCACCAGGCTAGTTATAGTCCGACGTAGCTACAGCGATCTTAACCGACCCTTAGCGTTAGACCCTTTCGAAAAAAGAAAAAAAAAACACTATTACCACCCTTCTTACGTAAAGGAAAGTTGATCAGCCCCTGTTGTTGGGATGACAGTTGACAAAAGATAATTCTATAATTATTATAACAAGTAAGTTTGCTGTGTGTCGTCATTTCAATCGTTAAAACGACTTACTTCAATTGGTTAATGTAAACACAATCTAAGCGTCATTGGTCAATATTGACATTTGCACTGATGATTCACTGCAAACTTAATACGAATACACTATAAGTACTTATTATTGTATATTTATAAAGGCTTTATTTCTATTTATAAAAAAAAAAGATTGAAATATTCAAAGCAATCATTCGTCACAAGAAGGTATGAAGACAAACTCTTTAGAAAGTGAAATTTCAGGGGAATATAATATGTAAAACTTTCTCTGCCCTGGTTTTCTTAGAAGATTAAAATTCAATTCGCATACTTCTTCATTCAATAACATAAGTGTGTTACTTTTGATTTCTACAAGCCCAAGGTTAAGAATTACGAGTTTACATAATTAACATAATAAGAATACATAATTTAAAATACAAATACATACTTTATCAAAGTAAAGTAAAGCAAAATATGAAATATTTGGTGTAACTTCATGAACGTACACTTAGCAATGTATTTTGTGGGTAAAAACTGCAAACAATGAACATTTAAGTAAAATAAAAACCGGCCAAGTACGACTTGGATTCGCGTAAAAAGGGTAAAGGGTTCCCCGTACCTTTATCTATACATATACACTTTATTATAACGTTTTCTACTATATTTTCTACTATTGGGAATAGTGGAAGCCCCAAAGGGAAATCTTCGACCGAGCGATTTGGTATGCCCGGTCAGGCCGAAGCCCACTTGCACGAATTTCAGATGTCGTATATATAGTGCCGATCTTAGAAAACTTCAATAAAGCGATTCAGGATTGTGGTGCTAATTGGTCCGCCACATCAATCCTCATGACCAGGAGAGATGTGCTCTGCTTGCTGACCGGTCGTTGCAGTGAGAGTGCCCGATGAAGCCGGTGAGGGTTGGACCAGGTCCGCGGTGCGTTGAGGGTGGTGGTCGAGATACCCGAAGAGGCTAAAATGGCTAGCGTGGTGGTGGGGTGGGGAGTGATAACGATGATGTCCAGAAGGAGGCGTGTTCTGTCGAAGGTCACCAATGTGGGAATAGTGGAAGCCCCTGAAATGAGGGCAGGGTGTATGTTTTGTCAGCTGGCTTTTCCCTCGCGTTCGGATCGATGTTCGGCAAGACGTACAGAGTACATCGCATTTTTATAAGGTATATTCAATTTATAAGCATAAATAAAACAGAAGTTACAAGAATGTTACTACTTACTACTGTTAGTGCTCACGTAAAAACTTAAAGTAGATGTTTCTATAAATAATAACGGGCACTTTAGCTCTAGTAGCAAGTCGTAAAATATCATATTAAGTAGTTAATCGCCATGTGCAAAAATTGTTTAGTAATTTTAATAAAGTACTTAGGTTTAGCATGTTTTTATTTTTGTCTATTGAAGCCTTAAAAGAAATAACTTCCCCGATATATTGTTCAATAATTAAGAATCAAGTTCCAATAGATTGAGAAGAAGGAAAAATTACAAAGTTAAATTAAATTTCCCACTTGAGACACTTCGGTATATTTTCTCGTTAATATTAGGTCATTACATATGAAATTGGCGTTTTGTAAAGGAGGAACATAAAGTCGATTCTTTTTAAACATAATATATTTATTTAATCAAAGTATATTGCTATCTTTGCATTCTTGCCATCTCATAGGTAGTTCATGCATTCCTTTACTAAAAAACCATTCAGACGGGAATCAATAAAATCTTTGAAGGCTTTTTGGACTGCCACATCGGAGTTGAATTTTTTCCCGTGCAAGAAGTTATGCAAATTTCGAAAAAAATTGACAACTGTTGGATCAAGGTCCGGAGAGTACGGTAGATGTCTTAGACATTCCAATTGAAGCTCCTCTAATTTGGTAGCCGTCTGTTGTGCAGTGTGTGGTCTAGCGTTGTCCTGAAGCAGCAGTGGCCTAGAGCGAATGACCAACCTCGGTTGTTTAGCAGCTAGCTTTTCCATAATAATTTGTAGTTGCTGGCAATATACATCTGCCATAATCGTCTGGCCAGATTTAAGAAAGCTGTAGTGAACGACACCGGCACTAGTCCACCAAACGCTCACAAGTAACTTTTTTTGAGTCAATTTTCTCTTGGGCCAGGCTTTGGCTGGTTCACCAGGGTTTGCCATTTTCATCACAGGTAATAATTCAATTTAAAATCCCCTCATTATTGTGCCGGTCGAGTAATGTAACGCAGCAGTCGACGCGCGTTTGTCGGTTTGCTGCACTCAATTCATTAGTTAACCACCTTTCAAGCTTTTTCACCTTCCCAATTTGCTTCAAGTGGATTAAAACAGGTTTATCACTAACACCGCAGCCTGCAGCTAACTCGGATGTGGTTTGCGATGGATCCGCTTCCCCAATAACCTTCAATTCTTCATTATCAACTTTGGTCTCCGGCCGTCCACAGGGCTTGCTCTGCAGGTCTAAATTTCCAGAACGAAAACGTTGGAACTAAAAACGCATTGTGTGTTCTTATGCGACAACGTCGCCATACACATCATTAATCCTTCAAGCCGTTTCTGCAGTACTGGTGCCACGGTGCAATTCGTACTCGAAAATAATACGATATTTCAAGTTTTCCATTTTGTAAACAGAGTAACGCAAAGAAAAATCCAAAAGAGGAAAAACCAAATGAATGACGGTTTTCGAAACACAAATACATGAGTAAATAGTGGTGTAAATTTGAAAATGGAATTCCTAACCAAAGAAGATATATTTGAGATCAAAATGGCCAGTACGACAAAACGCCAATTTGATATGTAAGGACCTAATATATTGTAACAGACAGGCACTGTTTGAAACAGGGGATTTTGTTTTGTTTTCTCTAACGCTGTCTGAATCTGAAGGATATTTACAATAATAAAAATATTTTATAAAGGCTCGTTTGAATTTATTAAATTTGTGTTGCGTGATGTGCTTGCTTATAATAATTTCGGCGGTCCCTACGTACATGCATACATACATGACATGAATGGTCAAAACCGTGGTTTTCAGGAGAACGTTTTATGTGTTCAAACCGCTTTAGTAATTCGTGTTTTTGATATTTTTCTGCCGTCAGGGGGCAGACCCAACTAAAACAAAGCGTCATCTGGTGGCGTAAGTGGTAATTAAAACGGTCAATAAAAATGTTCGATTCTTTTTCTGTCGTCAGGCGGCGCTTGGTAGCACGACGGTCCTTGTCGTGTCAAAATGCTGTCAGATGTCACGAATTTAAAAACTCTCATATTCCATGCATAATTATGAAAAAAAGTGATGTTTTAGTAGATTAAAGAGACTTATAATGGCATTTATACATTTTTTAATTTATTTCTTTTCATAAAAAATTGATAGATGACCGTTTCTACGTTGATATTAAAATAAAAACATGTCAGATAAGTTTTAAAGACAAAGTCTTACATACCTTTTTATATGCCGAATTTTGATTTTTTTTATTATATTATATTGTAGAATAGATTTATGGTATTCAAACACTTAAAAACTTAAAATCGTGACGCAAAGATATAAAAAATACATAAATGTAAACATATCGCCTTATGTGGTTTTACGTGGTTTACGTCGTTTCATTATTTAAGGTAGGACTATACTTCTTGCAATGTAAACAAAGACATGTCTGAATTGGTGGAATGGGAAAGTAGAAAATTGGCAAGTTAAAAGAAGAAGACATGAATAGATGTCTGCTGAAGAAAATACAGTGCAAGTAGCATGTAGTGCAAGGTTCAGATGGTATGGAGAATTTTAAAAGAAAGGAAAAAGGGTACAAATTGGTAAAAATAAATTGAAAGAATTACTTTTAAGAAAGACAGGTGGTGAAAGGAGCGCAATATTAGAGCAAAATTTTTTTTAAGAATTTGAAATGTATATAAAAAGAAATATTAAGAAAAGCCAAAACAAGTGGTAGTTCTTCTTATTTGACAACCATTAGGGATTTAAATGGAATGTATACTAGAAATGAACGATAAGACAAGTATTTTTAAGAAAGAAGGAACAATTTGAAAGCTTGTTGAAAAATTGCTTATATATTTATATTATATACAAAATTAATGCTAAAGTAACATTTATTTAATTTTTTTGATAAAAAAAAAATTTTTGGCACTAAGGAAGCAAAGACTCTCTTACGCGAAAAAAAATTTTCTTAGCAGACGGCACTTTCAAAATTTGCCAGGTACCTTTCAAAGAGGTTTATACTATTCATGCAGATCTCGAAAGCTCTGAAGATATTATCAATGTGATGCCTCTAATATATGCACTTCTTAGTCACAAAACCAAAAAAGCCTATACCACACTTTTCAGTCTAATAAAAACACAGATTCCAGATTGGAAACCTTCCACTTTCATTACTGATTTCGAGCAAGCCACCATTCAAGCCATTGCTGATGTATTCCCAAATGCCGATCATCAGGGATGTTACTATCATTTCTCAAATAAACTGTGGAGAAAATCAAAGCAATTGGGCATTAAAGACAAACGCAAGAGAAGAATCGTAAGTTTGTGCAGCGTTCTTCCACTATTGCCCGAGAACGTGTTATGGAAGGATGGGAATATGTAAAATCCCAAGTTCTGGATTTTAGTGACAGGTGCGTCTTGGATAAGTTTATGAAATATATGAGTTTCTAGATGAAACCTAAGCGCATCAAGTCATGGACTGCCTTTGGTCGGCGCCATCGCACAACTTATGTTGTTGAGGTCTGGCATCGTGCCATTAACGGCACGTTCAAAACCAGGCTAGCGACTGTTTATCAGTTCCTGAAAAACATAGAAGAAGATGCATCGTTTTTTTCTGTTAAAGCCATCCAAATGGCAAATTTCAAGAAAAAAGCCAAACGAAGGACAAATCTGCAGGTCGAAAACGACGCGATGATCAGAGTGTACCAAATGCAATTACTTAACGGTGACATTGGGATACCTTTGTCTTTAGAGAAACTACGTTTATATTTTTTAAATCCTTTATGATATGTTTGTTATAAGAGAAACTGCATTATTACATTAATTTAGATGTTTTCCGTGTCTAAGAGTTTTTACAACTCTTAGACACGGAAACTATCTAAATTTAAGTTATGTTAACTCCGCTGCTAATTTTATGGCCAGCCATTTCAAAGTTTCGAAACTTTCACAAACAAAATATTCGAAAAAATTTCGGCATGCTCGCTTCGCTCGCTCGCCATTGTTTACACAAGGTCTATATTTTCATTGTACAGTTCGTAGATTTATAAATTACGTTTAAATGTATAAAATTGGAAACGATGAAATATTTAAAAAAAAAGACATTTTTTTCGGCTCGCTCTGATCTGCTGACGAATATAATTTTTTACATCGTGCGAAAACTCTTGAATACAAACATAATTTAAAATTTTGTTGATTTTATGACCCTGCTATTCTTTTCTAAAATTATTGCCATTAAGAAAAATGGTAAGTGTATAGGCAATTATTAAAGTAACATTGTTATGTCCAATTACTGAAAACACTTATAATGTTAACATATAACGCGGGCATAATAAAGTTTATTCTTCCAGATGACGACCCAATAATCCAAAGTATGGGCCTGAGATTGGAGTGTAATACTAGAAGATTTATTACCGACGAGGCACAGGAGCTCCAGTTTCGCATTGAGATTCAAAATAAGGTTTATAAAAAAGAAGTCGCTGCACTGGATCGTGAAATAGGGAGATTGGAAAAGCTGTTGAAAACAGAATCGAATATAGATTCGATCGCTTTATCTAAGAGGGTAAGCTTTACATGTTATTTAAATCAAATGATATCAGAATAAAGGTTATCAAATCATTTACTTATTTAGCTTTACGCACAAAGAATAATAAATTTAGAATTACGTCGTGAATATTTTCGCTGTATTTAGTTAATTATTATTTTAGTTAAGTAAGTCTAATGCAGTTAATAAAGTGATTTAAATGTTTGTAGGTGGAATTAAACACAGTTCAAGAAGAGGGTAAAAATCACGATATGGCGAAAGATAAACGAACTCCAAGTATTAGCGGGGGATTGCCTATGTTACTTCTTTCCGTCCTACCTCCTGTTATACCCAGAGCAAGTTAGCCATCTGCAGACACCTTTAAGGGCAGAAATTCTATCAGCTTTAGCTCGCAACCGAAACTTAATTTTAGAAAATCTCAACCTGCCATAGATTTGTACAATTTATGTTTATTATTTAAACGAGAGGAGAGTCCAGGAATTTTAAGTAGATTAAAAAGTTTCTTCGGAAGCAAGTCGGCAAGCCGTAAAGCATCTTCTACCTCTACTGGGGCCAGATGAGTCGCTTATATAAGCGACCCATCTGGCCCCAGTATAGCTGCGGCTTTAAAACTACATGTCGGTATGATAGCTGGATTAGTTCCCGGGAGTCGTAAACACTCTATGGTACACTCTTGTAACATGTTAAATGTGCCCCAACAAGAGTTGAAGTTGAGACGAGAGTCGTACTGTTATATCCTTCCAATGTTCCCTATATTCCTTACCTAAGTCATATCCATATTCCTTCCACTGTAGTCATCAATCCTATTCCCCTTATATAAACATCCTCCGCCGTCCCTCATCAGTCTCTTTCCATTCCAAATCCATGACGGTCGTGTTCCAAATTCAAATCGTGTTTTAATTTGTAACTTATATTTCTAGTGTTTAAATAAAATCCTTTTTTTAAAAAGGGGACCAGAAAAGGCCTTATAATATTATATGGTGTCAGCTTAAAGGGGATAGTAAAAGCTCCAGGTACGCCTCACGAACTAAGTATTTCTAAATCCTTCCAAAACCTGTGTTTTGTGTAAAATCTGTGCAAAATCTACTAAATCCGTGAAAATCTGTGCGTGATCTATACAAATCAAAATCCTTAAACAACCCGCCTGTCTGCGAATAAACGCGACAATCGGTGGTTCCCGAAGTTTGGAGCAGTCAAAGATTGATATTACATCAATCTCGCCGGGTCCAGCGCAGCGCTCCGAGTTCCGAGAACGTCCAGCCGCCGACGGGATGTTTATACGAGCCGTCCTTATCGCCGCATTTCTGTCCCAGTAAGTGACGTGACTCTAGTACATCGATGTAACATTGATATAAAATATCTAGATTAAGACGCATTGATATATTATTTGTAGATTAAGTTAAGTAGGTACATTAAATTTAAGAATAGTACATAATGTCTGAGAGTCGAGCGCCGAGTCCAAAACCAGAAGTCGTGCTGGACAAAGACGAGTCCAATAAGGATTGTCTCTGTCCACCACCTCCTACTCCGTCTGGCCCTGTTACGCGGTCAAAAAAGATGGTAAGCAAAACTCCTTGCTGTTCAAATACACGCGCAGCTGCCGAAGACAATAATGACACAATTCTTACAGGTGTTCTATTTAAATTCATCAAACCCTTTGATGGGTCCCGTGATAAACTCCAGTCATTCATAACAAATTGCGATAACGCGATTAGTTTAGGTAATGAAAATCAAAAAAACATCATTTTTAAATTTATTCAATCACAACTAGATGGAAAAGCGGAAACAGCAGTTTCCATAAAAGAATTTAGTAATTGGCCCCAATTAAGGGAATTTTTGCAAACACAATTTGGGGAAAAGAAACATTACACACATTTGTTAGCCGAACTACAAAATTGTAAGCAGTTACCTAATGAACCAATATATCAATACATCACTTTCTAAATTATTAACCGAAATCTCAATTTCAAGCAAATACAAAAAGAACTTCCGGGCATAGTAGCTTCTATGGAAGATCTAGCGTTACATACATTCTTATTAGGACTTAAACCCGGCATATCTAACATGGTTAGGTGTAGGGATCCTCAAAACCTCAACGAAGCCATAAACCTGGCACTAAGCGAAGAAAAAATCCAAAATATGGTGTTCCAAAAGAAAATCCCTACGCCGCCAGTCCAACAAAACAATCTAGACCAATTCAACGTATCCGTCCTCCTATGCCTCAAACAATTTTTTGTAGATACTGTAAAAACCCGGGCCGCACAATTGAAAACTGCCGCAAACGGGAGTTTAACAATAATAGGTTCAGAATAAATCAGGATACTAATAACTCAAGAATCAGGCCAATCCAATTTAACAACAACTATGTTGGCGAAAATTCACAAGCCCCTTTCAATGTCCAAATGCCTGAAGAAGAAGGCTACGACACAGTTGACACACAAAAAAACTAAACACTGTCTCGTTACGGTGTCTGAAGGGACAATATGTGATACACCAGACCATTTAAGCGAACTAACAAATTAGTCGCCTAATCTACTAAATCTCCCAAATCAACAATTACAGTCGCTGAATCTACTAAATCTACCAAATCTCCCAAATCTACAATTGCAGTCGCTGAATCTACTAAATCTACCAAATCTCCCAAATCTACAACTGCAGTCGCTGAATCTACTAAATCTACCAAATCTCCCAAATCAAAAATTGCAGTCGCTGAATCTACTAAATCTACCAAATCTCCCAAATCTACAACTGCAGTCACTGAATCTACTAAATCTATTAAATCTCCCAAATCTACAACTGCAGTCGCTGAATCTACTAAATCTACTAAATCTCCCAAATCTACAACTGCAGTCGCTGAATCTACTAAATCTACCAACTCTCCCAAATCTACAATTGCAATCGCTGAATCCACTGAATCTCCTAAATCTAATATTCTAGTCACCTAATTTCCTAAATCTACAGAGAAAACCACTAGTAATACAGAATTAAAAGTATTTGAAATAACAAATAATCCAACAAAAACTCTATTACCTCATGTGTTAGTCGAAACATCCGTATCAAATATTCCATTAAACTTGCTTGTCGACTCAGGGTCCTCGGTTAGTTTACTAAAACGTTCCTCTTTGTCCCAGAAACCTAAATTGGGAAAAGAATTTATCAATATAAAAGGTACTGATTCCTCAGTTGAATCAATCCAAACTGAAGGACACCTCAAAATTAAAATTAAATTACCAAAATCTATTATATCTCATAAATTTCATGTAACAGATAAAACCAACATACCATACGATGGTATAATAGGATCTGACATGTTGAATGAAAATAATTGCAGTATTAACTATAATAAAAATTTACTATATATCAAGGACACGTTCCTACAATTACATTTCTTTGAACCTGCTTATATTATACCTCCCAGAACCGAAATGGTCATTGAATGCTCAGTTAATAATCCTCAATTAAAGGAAGGTCTTATCGTCGACCAACATCTGAACGAAAATGTATATGTATCTAATTGTTTAACTAAAGTAAAGGAAAATAAAAGAATAAATTTAACTATACTCAATACCTCTGAGGAACCAGTTACCCTTAACTCTGATCTTCAACTTACCTTGTATCCCGTCGATTACGCAGCTCAATCCAATCAAATTAGCTACTCTAACAAATCCTATTTAGATAAAACCAATGAAGTTTTGGAATCACTCCTGGTCTCACATTTAAACCACGAAGAATGCAACGCCCTATATGACACATGCTCCAGATACTATTACCAGAGCTCCAGATACAAATTAAAGATGTGTTACCGTGACCATATATATATATATATATAAATTAAAAAGAAATAAGGGGTCGTGGGCAGAAGGCCGTACGGTCTGATCTAGCCTCTTGGTGTCTGAAGGACATCTAAGGGGCTTTAATCCACGTGGGAACTTAGCTGAGGAGTCCGGTCTTTAGTCCAGGAGTCTAGCACGTGGTGAGAGAGCGAGATGGGGCTTCAACTTCTGGTTGCTTCACTTAACACCGCTGCGTCCGATCGACGTCGATAGATCGTCCAAAAAGTCCCAGTCCAATATCTGGCAGCGCTCAGAACTCCAGCTAGGTATAAGTCCTTTTAATCGGTGCCTCGAATGCTGTAGTTGGCGGAGTTTGTGCCCGTAACGAAGCTCTAGAAGCTCTAGAAGAACTAGAAGAAGTGATTTTAACCCCAAACGATCAAAAATCACGGGCTGTGTGGCCATTACAATATTAAAAATATGATATACAGAATAATTAAGGCATGGATACAAATATTTTAACAATGAAAGAATGTGAGATGAAACTACAAATGATAGCACGTGGTATGGCCAATCAAATAATTGACAACTAATTTTACCAAGATGATAGTTTACATGAAAGAATAATGCGTTTTAATACAAGCATGATTTTCCAAACATTCACAACACAGATACTTAAAATACTCACCGTGGAACACGGGATTAAAATATAATTATTATAACGACTACATCTTGAGTCTAGTGTGCGCATTACACAAGCTCCACTCTCTCCTCCTTTACTCTTGTAACCCAGTGGGACGGATAACCGACACGACTGGCGAGAGATTAGGCGCAGGTCCGACTTTTTACATGCCCATCCGACGCATGGATCATCTTTATTGTCAGACAATCAGGTGATCAGCCTGAATTGTCCTAACCAAACTTGGAAACAACATTTTTTTGTTCCAATGCGGGAATCGAACCCACGACCTCCGAGTCGAGAGCCAAGCTCTAACCACTAGACCACGGAGGCTGTTATTAAAAAAAATATTAAAAATATATTATATCAATAATCAATATATTATGTAATATAATATTACATATCCACTGTATTTTCATTATTATTCAAAATTAAATTAGTATTTTTTAAGATTTAAGACGGAAAAAACGATCTACGAATTAAGTATTATAGCAAGGCTGACGCCGTTTTAGTAAGAACGTGCGCAGATAGATGGCGCTAAAGCCTCTGAATGAACAGAGGAGATGAAACTGCGTTACACTCCGACGTTTTCCATTTACCTAGTGACATACTTACCTCAACCGATGCCATCCAACATGAGATCTGTACCTCTTCTGACCAACCTATAAACGTCAAATCTTACAGATTTCCCGAAGTACACAAACAGGAAGTAAATTCACAAATCAACAAAATGCTTGATCAAAAAATCATCCAACCGTCTCTATCTCCATGGTCCTCACCAATTTGGATAGTACCAAAGAAAACCGACGCTTCAGGTCAAAGAAAATGGAGAATAGTAATCGATTACCGTCGCCTCAACTACATTACTATTGGCGAAACTTACCCTATCCCTAATATAGTTGAAATTCTTGATCAATTAGGAAATTCAAAATACTTTTCCACCCTTGATCTAGCGTCCGGTTTTCACCAAATTAATATGTCGCCAGAAGATGCATGCAAAACCGCGTTTAGTGTCCCACAAGGTAACTTCGAAATTACTAGGATGCCGTTCGGATTAAAGAATGCACCAGCAACCTTCCAACGCCTAATGAACAAAGTCCTCACAGGCCTTCAGGCAGAACGTTGCTTTGTTTATATTGACGACATCGTCATATATTCTCCTGATTTGCCTACTCATATACAAAACCTAACTGCCGTTTTTGAAAGACTCCGCTCCTTTAATCTCAAGCTACAGCCAGATAAGTGTGAGTTTTTGAGAAAGGAAGTTGGCTATTTAGGGCACATCATCTCAGAAAATGCACTTAAACCTGATCCAAACAAAGTCAAGGCTGTACAAGAATTTCCAACCCCTAAATCTCCAAAGGACATCAAATCCTTTTTAGGCCTCATATCTTATTACAGACGATTTATTTCTGACTTTTCAAAAACCTCAAAGCCGCTTACATCACTTCTCAAAAATGATATTCCTTTCAACTGGACCAATGAACATCAACTATCATTTGAAACTCTAAAAAAAAACTCCTAACTGCTCCTGTCCTTATATATCCAGATTTCACGAAAACCTTTAATCTCACCTGCAACGTCTCTAATCACGCAATATCCTCTATTCTATCCCAGGCTGTTGGTAAGGATAATCCAATAGCCTATTAATCAATAACTCTTAATAAATGCGAAACCAACTATAGTACTACAGAAACGGAACTGTTAGCCATAGTCTGGCGTTGTAAAACATTAAGACCATATTTGCTTGGACGCAAAATTACCATTGTAACTGACCACCGTCGTCGACGATGGCGTCTCCAACTCTTAGAATACGAATATGATATCGTATATCAAAAAATAAAATTGAATTCAGCAGCCGACGCACTTTCTCGCTATCCTGTTAATCCTATCTTGCCAGAAAATGAAAATCGTGAAATTGATCCAAACACAATCGACCGAGATTTAATGAACTTGCTTATTTCCCCATCATCCTTAGATCCTGAAGAGCTTATGATACCCGCGGACCTCAACTTACAAGATAATGAATTTTTAAAGTTAGAACCTAGTACAAGCCTGATTCACACACTCCTCCTCCGCTGAATCTAAGTCCATCGCCTTTTCGTGAACCTGAAATAGTGGAAAATCCAGACATACCTGAAATCTCGAGTCTTCCATCACCTTTATCTTCGCCTTCCTCCTCTTCTGATCCTATTTCGCCTTCGATTCCTCCACAGCCAAGACAACCTGAAAAAAATAAAAATGATGAGTCTTATTCTAAATTCCTACGATTAAGTAATAAATCTAATGACCCCAATCAAAGGACCCCAAAAACTAATAATAATCCCGACATCAATCGATATGGACAAATCCATACCATACGTCCAAGAAATTATTAATAATTGTCCTGCACCAGTACGTGACGGCTTTGAAAAATTAGAAAGAACATTATTTGAGTACTTACCGCTTGAAAATAATAATAAAATTTACCTTTTCCTCTTTACAAAGGTTCACCATTTTGATACCTGCACTTACCCAGATATATTTAAGTCACTTAAAACTATAAGAGATCAAATAATCCTAAATTACGCAACTGTCAATGATGTTAGCATAACAGATTTCCGAAATCCATTTGATAGACTCTCATTCGTCAAAATATTTAATATGCTTAGCCATATCTTTGACGGAACAAATATCTCCATCCACGTTTATCACAATAATATAATTTATCCCGTTTTAACTGAAATTCAGAAAATTCTTAAAGAAAACCACGATATTCCTATTGCCGGACATTTAGGAATTAACAGAATGCTTAGCCGTATCAAGGAATAGTACTTCTGGTAAAATATACGTAGTGACATTGAAACCTAGATAAAAAATTGCCCGTCATGTCAAACAAATAAAGCTCTACGCAAGGTTAACCGCGCTCATATGATCATAACATCTACTTCAACATCACCCTTCGAGAGGTTAGCTATAGATGTGGTAGGAGCTCTTTCAGAATCCGGCACAGCAAAGTTAAAATACATTCTGACAATGCAAGGTGACCTCACCAAATTCAGCTTAGCACACCCAATACGCAGCATTACTGCTGAAGAAACTAGTGAGTGTCTCGTGCATTGCATGTCCTTATTCGGAATTCCAAAACATATACTAACAGATCAGGGAACAAACTTCACCGCAGATTCAAGCACCCTCATATTCAAGGTGCCTTAGAAAGATCACACTGAACTCTAAAAGAATATCTTAAATAATACATTAACGAAATTCAAGATAATTGGCCGCGGTATGTTTATACAGCCATATTAGCATATAACACTGTTATCCATTCAACGACACACTACTCACTTTATGAGTTATTATTTGGGCATAAACCGTATATTCCAACATCAGTATATGATGATGTTTCATCTACAACCTACCCTGAATACAAGATGCTGCAACATCGTATGAAGCACTCTCGAGAAAATGCTCGAGAATATATTATGATATCAAAACAAACATCAAAAAATTACTATGATTCGCGTACTCGCCAAGTGGAATATAAAGTAGGTGATTTTGTATATTTGAAAAATCATCTTAGGCTAAGAAAAGCTCTTTCACCTGTATGGAAAGGGTCCTACAAGGTACTTAAGATTCATGAAAATCACACCTTGTCTTTACTAATAAATAGACGTCATGTAAAACATCATTTTGATGAAGTCAAACCTGCTGATGTTCAAAACTCAGCACCGACTCAAGCGAGTCCAATTAGTACTTAAAAAGTTCATTATTTTGAAAATAATATTGAACTCCATCGATTTCATATCGATATACTTTAGTTTAAAGATTAGGATAGTAATACAGTTTTAAATTTAATTGCAGCACATGGGCATAAGGTTTAAACCAAGGTTATGTTAATGAAATAAAATCAAACCCTGGTATATACTTCGACCCAATTGGACAAGTTAAAATAAGAACCGGATACCTCGATGTGGTGATTCCGCGCGACATATCATTCATAGAACCGCATTTAAAAATCCTCAACTCTGTATTAGGCACAATACGCTTCACCTGTAATCAGATAGAAATACAAAACGAAATAAATCTACAATGTTCCAATATACTAGAACCGCTAACAGTCAGATACAATGAGATAGTTTCCGATTATTCATCTATATCTCACCTGACCAATAATAGAGCCAGACGAGGAGCATGGTTCGGTGGTATTGGAACCCTCTCCAAAACCATATTCGGAACTCTGCATGAGGACGACGCAGTAAAATATAACAATGCAATTCAAACTATTCAAAATGATCAAAAGCAGAACTAAGTTCTTTATTAAAAGAAAATATTTTAATTACAACATCTACATTGACAGAATTTAACTATACACTACATAAAGTAAAAATTAATGAAGCAATTCTCATTCAAGCTATTGATAATCTGGCAGCTAAGTTAAAAAGTACATCCGCAACCATCAACGAACTATATTTGAAAACTGAAATCAATGCAATTTTGAGTAGTTTGGAAGCAGCCATGTTAACATTGTCTTTTCAATTAGAAGACATAATAAATGCAATAATGTTTAGCAGTCAAAATATCATACATCCAGCCATTTCACCTCCAACTGTATTATATCAAGAATTGCTCGATAATTATAGATATTTGCCTGGAATTACGAAACTTCCTGTAAACATAGACTTAAATAATATTTTTAAGCTAATTAATGTTTCTAGAGTTATAAGTTTCAGTTTAAATAATAAAGTTACATTTGTATTAAGAAAACCACTAATGGTATTCTTAATACAAATGTAACTTTATTATTTAAACTGAAAACGTAAAACGTATAACCAAGTGTTTATGATCTGTATCATAGCATAGCATTGCCTATTCCCCATTATAATGTTGAACCCAATCAATTTAGTCATATCATGCCTACAAACAAATACATTGCTATTGATAATTCTAAATCAGAATATTGTATACTAGAGTCACTCCAAACATGCGCGATAATAGATCAAGGCTCCTACGTGTACGACATAACGACGGTGTATTCCACTACCGCCAACCCAAATTGTGAAAGTGAACTTATAGCTAAAGTGTTAAAAAGTGTACCGAAACAATGTAAAACCGATTTTATTGAAGGAAATTTAGATGTATGGAAAGAAATTGCTAATAATAATTGTATTTTTGTACAAACACAATCTAATAAACTCTTTATAGAATTTATAAATCAAACTACACTGAACCTGAATATAATTGGTACAGGTATTCTTTCCCTACCAACAGGATGTTCCGCGTATTGTAAAAGTACCAAATTAATATCAAACTCTAATGTCATAAAGATAAATTCAGTGGTAGTTCAACCTGATTTTAATATAATTAATGATTCATGCTGTATTCTGGATAATTTTAAAAGAACCAAAAGTAATGAGCCCCTTATCAATTATGAGAATATAGATCTAGATTCATTTTCCTTGGAAATCAAAACAAACCTAAAATTATTAACACAAGAGGCAGATAAAATCATTAACAAACATCCAATAATTAGATACGAGACTCATTACTCAATAATTACCTTAATATTAATTATTGCTGTTATATGTTATATTGTTTTCAGATTGTATCCCTTAATAAAGAAACACAACCATCAATCCCAACTCTTATCTCCAATAACCCTTAACTTACAAAATCTCAATCCATCAGATACACAAAATCCCAATCCATCAAATACTCCAAACACATACCTCAGTCCTATTACTCCTAAATGTAGACTACATCCTCTCAAAACTTCTACCCCTGTAAATTCGAATCCAAATCCTGCACCCCAATCTAACCAAACTTCGGAATCTAACCCCGAAGTTTAGTCTTGGTCGGGGAGGTGTTATATCCTTCCAATGTTCCCTATATTCCTTACCTAAGTCATATCCATATTCCTTCCACTGTAGTCATCAATCCTATTCCCCTTATATAAACATCCTCCACCGTCCCTCATCAGTCTCTTTCCATTCCAAATCCATGACGGTCGTGTTCCAAATTCAAATCGTGTTTTAATTTGTAACTTCTATTTCTAGTGTTTAAATAAAATCCTTTTTTAAAAAAGGGGGCCAGAAAAGGCCTTATAAAAGTACGCAAAAAGCGGGCCGATTATAAGAGTAACAGACGATGAACCGAGTTGCTCGAAATATTCATTAGAAGTAAACACACCGAGAATACATCAAAAATATATCGCAGAGCCGGAAACAAAAGTAAACTTCGTTTTGCCAACAAAAGAAACACAAAGAAAATGTTTATCGCAACAAACATTTTGCGAAAGAATACGCGGGTCTCCGAAATTTCCACACAAAATAGCACCCGTCACCACCAGCTTAAATGCTTTGAGTGGTAAAAGAAAAACAAGCGCAACAGAAAGTCTGCAATCGGGGTTCCAAAGAAAAAATAACAATAGAAAATAAATGAAGATCAACCGAAGACGCTAGACC
Source organism: Phengaris arion (assembly GCA_963565745.1). Classification (NCBI taxonomy): domain Eukaryota; kingdom Metazoa; phylum Arthropoda; class Insecta; order Lepidoptera; family Lycaenidae; genus Phengaris; species Phengaris arion. The sequence continues at coordinate 25,837,954 of OY751431.1, forward strand.
TGGTACGTCTGCTAAATACTAGTAGTAATTGAACATGATTTTTAACCGACTTCAAAAACGGTTCTCATTTCGACTGTATTTTTTAATGTTTGTTAACTCAGAACTTTCGACTGGATAAACCGATTTTGATGATTCTTTTTTTATGTGAAAGCTGGTGCTTTACGTGTGGTCGTATTTTAATTTGGCCCAGTTTTGACAGTGGCATCCATAAGAAAACTATTATATAAGTACCATACTATAGAAGCCTTCAATTTTTACTTTGGAAGTCGGTTTTCATTTTTTGCTTAAAAATAATTGTACTACACAGTCAACCAACATTATTTTAAGTAATTAATAATCGGTGCATTTATGACCTTAAACGCTAACGCATGAGAACAACAGCTGTTTTAGTAAGCGTTGTGTAAACATCTAGCACACTATACTGTTATTCTATAGAGATAAAAGTTCTCCGTGTGTGATAGATAGTCTTATAAATGTTCACAGAAACTACTAAGTACCTTAATACCTTCATTTTTATAGTTTTTTCAATATTTTTTGTCGACAATTGCGTTTTTCTTTCAAATGAACATATAAAGTTTGTGGATCCCATTTTAGATGAAGTCATATAAAATTAATTTACCCAAATATACGGACTATTAATAAAATCCTATTATTATAAACCTTTATTGTCCAATTTCCATGCCTATACTATGTTTTCGTATACCAAAAGCATGGTTCGTCAAAAAAATATTTTTTGCTTAGAGCAAAAATTATTGGATATAGGTAATAAGTATATTAGTGAGAATCACGAAACATAAAAATGAGATGATCATATACAGGGTTACCTTTTAAGTCGACCTAGATCCTTTATGGAGCTGTGGTTTAGATCATTTCTAATTGATTTGTCTATGAAACACCATATCCTAAACCCAACGGTTTTCAAGAAAATCTAAATTTAAGTATTTGTAAAAAAAGTCATTTTTTTTGTCTTTTGTTGTATCTCTTTTTTGTAATTTGAGCCTCTGGTATGTTCGTTTATACGTTTCTTTTAGAAGATGGATTGCTCTATCCATTTTAACTTAAAAATCTAACCTATTTCCAGAATAAAATGAGTCGTAGAAGATGATGAATAGTGAGATATTAAACAAAGAAAATATTAAAACTAGTTTTTCTTTCTGGAATATGACAAAAAAAATCTATGGAAGTTAGATTGCAGATATGCTTAAAAACATTTCCATTTTGTCAGCTTTCCAAAAAGGTATAACAGTATTGGGTAATAGCAGTCTTCATTAAAATAAAACTCGCATAATAGGCCTCCGGGCATTTTAACCAAATTATTAGTTAGCCATGTAAAATGAAACAAAACCATGTAAATAGTAAAACGTCTATTAAAAGATTGTTTACTCGTGTTCTATATGTCCGCTACTAGACGATTCAGTTTGAATGCGTGGATGGGTATAATTTCTAACAATTTAATTGGGCCTTACTTTTATCCCGATAATTTGAATGGAGAAATCTACGAAAACTTTTTAAGAGAAGAATTACCACAATTACTGCAGGATTTACCAGAATAAATCACTCAAGACATGTGGTTTCAACATAATGGTTGTCCTGCACATTACAGGAGAGCTGTACAAGAGTGGATGGACACGACGTACCCCAATAAGTGGATCAGAAGAGGTGGACCTACACCTTGGCCAGCTAGGAGTCCCGACTTAACCCCCATGGATTAATTATGTATGGGGACACATGAAGAGTTTGGTGTACGTAGAGCCGAATCCGATAAGTAGTGTAGAAGTGTTACGACACAAAATAATCCAATGATCTGATCGACCAATCAGATGCGAACATCGCTAACCACTGGAGTAGTTAAATGTGGATTAAGAAAAAGAATGAGGATATGTGTGCGAAACAGAGGCGGACATATAGAACACGAGTTGTAAACAATCTTTTAATAAATGTTTTAGTATTTACGTGATTTTGTATCATTTTATATGGCTAACTAATTATTTGGTTAAAATGCCCGGGGGCCTATCATGTGAGTTTTTTTTTGATGAAGACTGCTATTACCCAATACTGTTATACCTTTTTGGAAAGCTGACAAAATGGAGATGTTTTTAAGCATATCTGCAATCTAACTTCCATAGTTTTTTTTTGTCATATTCGAGAAAGAAAAACTAGTTTTAATATTTTTTTTGTTTCATATCTCACTATTCATCATCTTTTACGACTCATTTTATTCTGGAAACAGAATTTTTAAGTTAAAATGTATAGAGAAATCTATCTTCTAAAAGAAACGTATAAAAGAACATACCAGAGGCTCAAATTACAAAAAAGAGATACAACAAAAGACAAAAAAATGTCATTAAAAAAAAAAACTTAAATTTTGACTATCTTGAAAACCGTTGGGTTTAGGATATGGTGTTTCATAGTCAAATAAATTAGAAATGATCTAAACTACAGCCCCATAAAGGATCTAGGTCGACTTAAAAGGTAACCCTGTATAATGTAATGTTCATAAGAATGTCTTAATTTACTTAAGTAGTTCGTATGAAAGCCATACCTAAGTACCTACAGAATTATTTTATATTTTAAACGAAACAATCTTGTATAAATATATTAGGTTTCTCGAAAACGGCTGCAAGTATTACCATACAATAAATTGTATTACCATGCAAGTATGTAGGGAGTTTTGTGGTAGAAAGTAAATAAATAAATAATAATTTTATTTCAAGTAACGAAGACCCATATTCAAAGAAATTAAGATAATAACGTCACAATAGATTTAGAGTCACAACCTTTTTTTTTGTATAAGTATTTTCTTATATTAGGTCATTACATATGAAATTGGCGTTTTGAAAAGGAGGAACATAGTCGTTTTTTTTAAACATAATATATTTATTTAATCAAAGTATTTTTTTAAACATAATATATTTATTTAATCAAAGTATATACCATTGCTATATATGCACTTTTGACATCTTATAGGTAGTTCATTGATTCCTTTACTAAAAAACCATTCGGATAGGAATCGATAAAATCTTTGAAGGCGCTTTGGACTGCTTCATCGGAGTTGAATTTTTTCTCTTGCAAGAAGTTATCCAAATTTCGAAAAAAATGGTAATCTCTTGAAACAAGGTCCGGGGAGTACGTTAGATGTCTTAGACATTCCAATTGAAGCTCCTCTAATTTGATAGCCGTCTGTTGTGCAATGTGTGGTCTTGCGTTGTCCTGAAGCAGCAGTGGCCTAGAGCGAATGACCAAACCTTTCAAGCTTTTTCACCTTCCCAATTTGCTTCAAGTGGATTAAAACATGGATGGATCCGCTTCCACAATAGCTTTCAATTCTTCATTATCAACTTTGTATTCAATTTTCCTCCGGCCGTCCACGGGGCTTGTTCTGCAGGTCGAAATTTTCAAAATGAAAACGTTGGAACGAAAAACGTACTGTGTTTTCTTTTGCGACACCGCCGCCATACACATCATTAATCCTTCGAGCCGTTTCTGCAGCACTGGTGCCACGGTAGAACTCGTACTCGAAAATAATACGATATTTCAAGTTTTCCATTTTGTAAACAGAGTGACGCAAAGAAAAAACCAAAAGAGGAAAAAACAAATGAATTACAGTTTTCGAAACATAAATGCATAAGTAAATAGCGGTATAAATTTGAAATTGGAATTCCTAACCAAATAAGATATATTTGAGATCAAAGTGGCCAGTACGACAAAACGCCAATTTCATATGTAACGTAACCTAATATTAATAATATATACTTATTAATTATAAGTAAATTAGAACATTGCCGACGCACTGCACCAGCGTAGGAGCCCCACCAGCAACCTAAATGCGTTATTGTACTGGACACGAAGAGCACTGTATGTCCTTTACGTATAGGCTGCCCACAAGCTGCACGAGTAGAAGGATGTACAAAAAGCTCTAAATTTTTTTTGATCATAGTCATTTTTACTTCTAATGAATATGTGCAATCCTCCGAACCACCATATTTGCTCTGACCGACAGCGCCCTCCGCTCCCTTTCGATATCAGCGTCGTCCTTCAGAGTGGATATCACAATATGTCCGAGTCATAATATAAACTTTTCGACCCTAGCTAAAGGAGCACCATTAAGAAGAAGAGTTGGCATTGTGTCCACTTTTCTTGTTCCACCATGAAACACCATACACTGACTCTTTTTACAATTGTATATCAGCCCGTGTAGAAATATATTAGAATTATTTATTAGAATAAATTAGAATATATATAGAGAAAATTCTTGAGACCACAGACTGAGGCGCTCAGCAGCACCATGTCGTCCGCGTCATTTATATTATTGAAACATGCACCAACAAACCCACATGCTGCTTGCTGAGCTAATCAACCAATCCATTTATATAAAGATTAAATAAAACAGGTGAACTTAACCTGCCCCGCCTTACGTCACATTCTAGTTTGTAGGGGTCTGACATCATACCAGCCCATCTTACTATATTAATTTGATTGTCATACGGGTATTTAAAATTATTTATTAGTTCGTACGGTATTCGCAACTTCCTCATCTTCTTCCAAAGGATATCAAACACACAAGACACAAGGTCAAATGCCTTCGAAAGTTCAAGGAAGCAAGCATAGACGGGAGTTTTTCTTATAGTACCTAACAGCACTCTTTAGACACAATATTGCAGACTCAGTAGACAGCCCGGGCCGAAAGCCGGACCAACTATCATGACACCTAACAAACCGGTTTAAATGTGTATTGAGAATGCTATCAAATACTTTTGCAATAGTAGTTGCTAGTGAGATGGGCCTATAGTTAGAATTATCTGATAGATTTCCTGTTTTATTTTTCACCACTGGCACCACCATAGTCTTGATCAGGTCACCAGGTAAGTGCGAATGCGATATGCAGAGATTATAATACAAGACTAACACTCTAGATATATCAGTGCCAACATATTGTACATGTTCTATGCTTGTTGTTAATCTAATGTGTATCTTATTCTTATTTTTAGACACTAAAATACTCACGAGAGTAACGACCATTTATTTAATTATTTTTAACTATTTTACATTCGTATGGATAGAATATAACCACTCGTGTGTTTTTTAGTATCTAAAAATAAGAATAAGATGCACATTAGATGCACAACATCTGGCGACCGTGACAAATAATATTTAAATTACACGTTTCAAGCCGTTGTCGAATCTTGGGGAAAAATATAATATTAAGTAATAGATAGCGACATTAGATTCACAACCAAGCGACCGTGATAGTTAAAATGGATAGAACGAAGTCCGCGAGAAAACATTGCCGCCACAAATTCAGATTAGCAGTCAACAGAATTTTTAAACAATCATAAGATTCGATAATTAATGTGCTTACTATGAATATTTTTTTTTCTTGTTCCCCCTAACATTATCAGGGCCAATTTTTTGCATTGTTTTTTGGTTACAGTATGTTTTATTATTTTTTAGTTACAGTTTTTGTTTATTACATTTTCATTTCTATTGCTATCTCATTCTACATTTCTGTTTGTCTTATTACATTTCTATTTTTGCGTTTACAACTTTTAACTTCTTATTAGCTATTTAATTTACATAAATTTTTTATATCACATTTTTGTATTTTGTTAAATTCTTTCCCTTTATTACATTTCTTGCTTACTTGTACAACTTTATTTCTTACTTACATTTTTACATTTCCTTTACATTTACTCTACATTTGTCGCTACATTAACATTTACTTACACTACTTTTCCTTTTGCCTTACATTTTTCTTTTTTAAAATTACATATCATTTCTCTTTTATTTTCTACATTTCTCTTTTTTAATTTACATGTTTAGCCGTTACTTTTCTTTTTTGCTCCTACCTTATTCTACACTTTCTAACTTTACATTTACTTTTACATTTTGTTCTTTTGTTGCTTTATCAATTTTATTTTATACTCTTACATTGTATCGTTTTTTCCTTCTCAATATCTTTTCATTCCCATTTACATGCCTATTATTATTACAGCCTCCGTGGTCTAGTGGTTAGAGCTTGGCTCTCGACTCGGAGGTCGTGGGTTCGATTCCCATATTGGAACAAAAAAAAATGTTGTTTCCAAGTTTGGTTAGGACAATTCAGGCTGATCACCTGATTGTCTGACAAGAAAGATGATCCATGCGACGGATGGGCATGTAAAAAGTCGGACCTGCGCCTAATCTCTCGCCAGTCGTGTCGGTTATCCGTCCCACTGGGTTATGAGAGTAAAAGAGGAGAGAGTGCTCTTGTGTACTGCGCACACACTTGGGCACTATAACATAACTCCTGCGTAGCTGGCCTGGTTTCAATGAAACAGGCCACCGTCACCGAAATCGGTGTGGGGAGCTATTATTATTATTACAGTTTACAATTCAATTTAAGTCTTATTTTGTCTACTTTAATTTGGTTACATTGCATTTTTCTCTTTCTTAATATCTTTACTTTCTTATTACGTATTTACTGTTATAATTTACCATTGCAGTTTAAGTCTAAGTCTTATTGTTTCAGGTTCAGGTCGGTGTGTCCGCCCCGGCATTTATTGTGCTCAAAATTTATATCTATATAAACCTCTTGCAGCCCTTGCGGGGCCCCGTGGCGCGCGCATGTGCCCATAGTGCCGGTTTCTGTTGATCTTGAGCTACTTGCGTACGTGTTTATTTACTTTAGCTATATATGCTGCTTTATGTCACCATATAATCATATATATACCAAGTGTTAATACCCATGTCGAACTGTCCATTTGTCTTTTATTTGCATTGGTGTCTTAAAATACATTTTTAAATTACATCCAATTGCGTTCGACATTTATCGGGACTATTGCTCTTCGTCACTATAGGCGACTGTTGCGCGCGCCATGGCGTCCCACTTTTTCCGGACCGGGCACTCCGCACTGAAAACATTATGCTCTACATCCTTGTTTCCCACCCCATCGCAGTTTACGCAGCGCGGTTTACTGCCGGCCAAACGGTCCTCGCACCGAGACTGGTGATGCGCCCCGGAGCAATGGCCGCACCTCACCTCGGCGGTAGTGCAGAAACGCCGCCCATATCCGTACCCTAGACAGCTCGAACACTGTATTAGGGGGGACTGGTCGGCGACCCGCACACGCTGCATATATATATATAGCCCGCCGTATAGATAGCCCGCCTTGGTGAAGCACGTCCACATCTCCGGCGACACGATCATCACCACGTGCTCGGTGCTGTCGTCTTTCCCCCGCCTCCTATATCTAACTTTCATCCTATCCTTTTCCCCCCCCAGGATGTGCTCCACGAGGTGCTCATTTTGCGTTCTTACGGCTTTGTAGATGTCTTCATCCGTGTTCGACTTGAGCACCCCATACAGCACAACCTGCGGATCTTTGTTATCTATACTCTGGACTTCTAATTTTCCCCCACTTTTCTCTATTCTTTCCTTAACCTTGTCTCTATCCTTCTTATTACTTAATCCTATAATAACTTTCCTATCTTTACCTTTTCTAATCCTATCAATTTTATTCCTTCCTTCTTTGCCTCTATAACTGCTCCTACTTCTGTCACTATCTCTGCACTCGTCTTAATGTCATCCCTGTCCGTCACTACTAGAGAGTGGAGGTTCAGGTGCTTCGGCTTCGGTGGCAAGGTTTGGGTTTTCCCACTGCCACTGACCACACTCGCGTATGTCGCGGATTGAGGTCCCACCCAAGTTCTGGCCACCCACTCTTCCAGTGCCTTGCTTAGGTTTTCCCTATTCTCTTTTCCTACTATCTGACTTGTTTGTTTTATTTCCTCAATTTTGCTACTTATTTCCCCTTTTAGACCCCTACATTCCCTTATCATTTCCTGATTTGTTCTATTTATTTCCTGAATCGACTCTTGTCTCTTGCCTAGCTTCCTTATTTAATTCCCTTGCTCCCATAACCGCTTTAAGAATCCTATCATTACTTTTCTTGTTTTCCTCTATCATGTCCTCACCGTTTATTCTAATACTGTCAGTAATAGTGTCTTTTATACCACTCCTTATCTGAAACCCTACCTCGTCTACATGTGCTTCGAGTTTATCCACCCTATTGTTTCTTAAATCTCTCAGTCTTTCATACACCTCTATCGTTATCTTTCCACCATCACCCTCCTCGCTGTCACACTGAGTTTCTGAGTCCCTAGTATTTAACTACGTGAATATTATGAAGAGTTATGCACAAAAAAATGTTTAAAATCTGTGGGTGGTTAATAATAATGTCTATACCGATGACGACGACGAAGGTATAGGACTTAGACTTGGAGGCGGATGTAGTGTAAAGTTCTAGTAGAGACTTTTCCGCCGTATGATAGCTATTATGACAAAACAGAAAAGATATTCAAATGTTTTGTCAAAGCTGAGCTGAGCAAAGAGCAGGATCGTGAAGTATTGGCCAGTAACCGAGGGTGAATAGCAAAAACGTTTTTGGCTGATACAAATGCTGCACCCTCGATTTCACGCTTCGTAACTGCAGACATTTAACAAAATAGCTCTGCGGTGAACATACACCTCGTTTGATAGGTGCACTGCAGCATCGAAGACTGTAAGGACCTCAAGACGATGAGAAGAAAGGACAGGTGGTCGTTGAGATACTCTTTATGTTTATAGGCAACAGTTATAACAAGAGTTGGATTTTAAATAAAGACTTCGGCCAGTCATTTCCAGAAGAGTGCTAGAGATCCTAAATGCTGTTAAATGAATTGAAGATATTACAGGGTCTGATATCATGACGCATTAGCCTTCTGGAGTTGGATAGCAGCAGCTTAAAACAAAGGGTTTCATGTCGCTTTATAGTCCCATCACACTGGCATCAAAATTATTATATACTGTGTTCTAATTTTAAAAAATCAGCTGACGCAGACGAAGCAGCATATTTTGACTTAGTAATACTTGGTTGGTAAGTGATGTCGACGGATGCTAATAGATGTCGCTGATGGTGTTAATTATTATTAAAATTAATTAGTCATTATTTGCATTTGAGGTTATATATTTTCGGAACTTATTGTTAATGCACTTATCACTTTTTATTTAGTATCTGTACCAAGCACATACACTTAGAAGTTATATTTTGCACTGTTTTCATTATTTATTGATGGTATACGGATTGCCGTTTATTGGGTCGTATTTATTTTTACTTTTGCACAAATTTCACTGTTTAAGAACTATTTCTTTTTTGTTGTCCGGATAAAACTTCACTGTGTTCGTAAATTTTACTATTAACTATTAAAGTAATTTTAAATACTAGTACAATGTTGTCAGTAGCACCGTGGCGCCCTCCTTCTGCCGTGCCTACATCGACTCTATTTATATTTTGCGTTTAAAAAAATTTACTAAATTGAGTGAACCATGCTAAATCGGTGAATAAAACAGTAAATTTACTGGACAATTATTATACGAACTGTAAATACCGGTACAACGACATACGTTCAAAATGTATGCTCATTATACGAGGTATTATACGAAGAATTGGGAAAACAACAAAATTTGAAGACCTTCAAGGAAAATAAGTCATAACATCTACACATAATTGTGCAACAGTACCATCTAGTGAGGAGTATCATAACTAATCAACAAACACTCCTGAGCGAGCTGTTAATACAGGCTGACACCCACTACAGGGTACTTGTAGAATACGATAATCATGGATAATATTATAAAAATGCGAGAAAGAATGCAAAATGAAATCAATGAGTGAAAAAACTACCATGATTGATATGAGAGAAGATATAAAAACTACAATTATTATCAATAATTTTAACGAAAAATTTAACAACTTAGAAATTAAACAACAAAAACAGGAGAAAAGTATTGCAAAACAAGATGTGATATAAAAAAAATTTGACAGACACATAGAAAGACAGACACAGAGAAGAAAAAACTTGATAATATTTGGCATTAAAGAAGATGAAAAAAATTACCATGACCTCGAACATTTGTTCGGGGTCATGGTAATTGATCATTATAATAAACACTATAAATACATATTTTAACGCCAATTACCAAACAAACCACATATAAGCTGAAAGAATACTGGAGAACCTGGAGAATAAAAACAACAATACATCCCGCAATAAGAGAAATATGTAACAGTCACCAGAATCAGCTACCACGGATCATCATCACAAGAGACAAAATTAAAAAATAAGTAAAACAAAAAAATTAGAAATAAGTTGGCTATATAATTTTTCATAATATTCGTTGCTGTATTATGATCTCTGTACGGGACATAGTTTTTATAGAGCCAAGCCTTAGTGATGGAATCAATTTCTTTGATCTATCTAACTCTGCATATGCTTTTTTGGCGGATCTAGAGTTTTCAAGATGTCTTTGTATAGTATTTTTTCTGTAGCTATCATAGCATTTTCTTATCTCTTTGTTTGTGAGTTTGTATAACTTTATTACTTTTCTCTATCCTTTTTGTTAAATTTCGATTTGATTTGTAGTTCGTTTCTCTCTTTAATGAGTTGCAGAGCTTTTTCTGATAAGATTTTTCGGTTTACTTTTGTCTAATATTTATTTATTTCTAATACAGATTGCATAAGTTCTTGGTAGTATTCATTTGCTTTATAATTTTCTTTTGTAGCAATCAATGTTGGAATAGAGTTGTTTAAGTTCTTTAGTAAATATGTCTCTTTCAACGTTTTCAGTGTCATTGGAGCTATATCAAAGTTTCGTCTGCTCTTTTTCGTTGATTTTAAGCTTATTGTTGCTCTTAGTAGTCTGTTGTCTGATCCAAAGGGAAAAAAGATGAGTACTTCGTACTTAGAAAATAATTGAAGTTTTGTAGTCATGATGTAATCTTTTTCATTAGTTGTATTTTTATCTGAAGAAATCTACATTAATCTGTTTCCATATTTTAACTGAATGCTATGCTATATGCTGAATGATCATAGCAAAAGAGATTAGATAGATTTTCAAATTATATTTCTAGAACACATACTCTATCTGATTTTTATTATGTTTTCTTTATATTTTTTCTTGACCAGGAAGCCCACACCGTATAGGTCTTTAGTTTTTCCTAGGTAGTATAAAATGTATTCGTCGTCTTCGATAATATTTTTTCCTAAGCGGTGGACTTCACTTAGTCCTATTATATCGTGATTAATATTTTTAATAATGCTCGTAGCTCGATAAGTTTTTCTGCTGACGTTAGTGACTTAATATTGAAAGTACAAACATGTATGTTGTGGTTCTATGTCATAGGTATATTCTTTGGAGGGTTGTGGTTGAACTCTCCCGCGGTGACCGGCCGTATTGGGAGTGTTGAGGAGGCAAAGTAAACTCTTGTGGATCCTTCAATGAAAAGCGGACTGTAATTACACGTTTATTAAGCCTAGTGTAATCGTCCAGCTGCCGAGGAGTCCGTTTGTGTAGTGGCTACGGTTGACCGCATGCTAGTCGCCGCCGTCCAGTCCCCGCACGCCCCGCACGCCCCGCGCGCCCTCGTGTCCCGCGAGCGCTGCGGTGGTACGCGAAGTGTTGCCGCGCTATAGGCGCGAACAGGGAGTGAAGATGGAGATAAAGAGGCGCTCATTTTTTGGAAATTCTTCATGTTCACGACTGGTAGAGGAGCAGAGTAGGCCGCAGAAAATTCGTAATATTCTGAGACTTGCTTTTCTTTGATGCTTGTTTAGTTTGTTACTCACTCGTTAAATTACTATTATTGGAACGTAGCTCCTTATGGCGCATTGCGAATTGGAGGCTAGGCGGATTAAAAATGGCACGACACTTTTTGCCACTCGAAATCACAATGTAATAACGACTATTAAGAATGATACAAAATATACCTTAGTATATACCTTATCACCTTGACAATAATGTAGAATTTTGCAATTACACATTGTGACTGTTATGACTATTACATATTGTGACTAGCTAGTCAAGCGCTACTCAGTACGGAGCCGGACTTCGCGGCGGCAACACTGCAAGCAGCAAGCAACCCGCCCCATCACCCCTGTCCCTACCTAAGGCGCTAGTTCCGTGCGCACTACTTACTATATACTTAGTTCAACTATTTGTTTTGTATAATATAATCTATTATATTATTATCTATACAGATAAACAAATTTGAAGTGTCTGTTTGTAATTTCAAATTAACAGCTTTTATTTTCACAATGCATTTAAAAGTATGATCGGTACTTTACTTTTCTGTCCAACTGTCAGTCTGTGTGTTTGTTCCGGCTAATCTCTGTATTTATATATATATATATATATATATATATATATATATATATATATATATATATATATATATATATATATATATATATATATATATATATATATATATATATATATATATATATATATATAATATATGTATATATGTATATTTCTTCCAAAATAGGCCTCAATTCTTCATTATCAAGTATATATTTATATAATATATATTATAAATACGTTCCATCCGGGTGTCCCTTGACACCTCTCAAGTTTTTATTTTATTTTAGGAGACTGTGACAAAAATATTTAGCAAGAAGAAATATCTCTTGAAATGTGTGCATTTGATTGTTGAGATGTAATCTCTATTATTTTATCGTACCGAAACATCACTCTCACGGCACATCGCCATTTCTATAGTTCATCTTGAAGTTCCTTTCGTTTTTCTAGAACAGCAGGTGAGACACCTTCTTTAATGTAAATTCCGGTATTTTCCAATATTATTTTTACATTTTAGTATTTTAATTTTTAAGCTATTGCATAGCTTCTATCGCGGGCCTTGAGCGCGGGGACCGAATCCATAAATTCCGTAACGAAAAAACCTCACGCTCTTTTGGCGCTTTAGCGCCATCTATCTATTCTTTTGCTTCAATAATTTACTAATAGATGGCGTTCCCAGCTTGTAATTCATGTACGTAGTATGATTTTCACTAGATTTTGGAAGCACAAAAGGTGTCCTAAGAAATGTGGGAATCGAACTTGGGTTACTTTGCTTACACAGCCATGACATGTAATGTACACGGCTACCGACTCTATGACGCGGCACTTAAAAGTTGTATTTAAATGGTAGGTTCCTGGATTGATGACGAATAACGAATATTAGTCCAAAGTCCACTTTTTATATGAGACAAAGAAAACTGACGGCCGTTAATATTTTGCGCGAAATGTTCGATTATAATTTTTTTTTGCACTTTTCCACTTTTTAGAGTTTTGTTTTTTGAACATATAAGGACACTGACGATACTAAACAGTATTTAATGCACTTTAGTACTAATAATAAGTTGATATAAAGTTTTAAGAGTCATATAGTTGTTTTAGATTATTTGCCAGTTTTCACAGATGAAATTCACCACAAACACTTGTATAGTAGAATCACTTACTTACACTTGTGTTAATCACTTTTTTTTAATTATATAAGCATTTTTTGTATTTTTAATCGGAATTAAACTGCGGAGATGATTTTGACGATTTCGAGCTTCTACCCGCTTTTTTTCAATTTTTTTTATTTATATCCAAAATTGGACAAGGTAGAGCATTTTATTGATCGCACTTTACTGGAGTACACTGAAGAAGGGTCGAAAATACTTGGTACAAATGGTAACAAATTTCCACTTATCTTGGCTGGCGATTTCAACATTAACTTCGCTGATAAAAAATCAGAGCGGTTGACAACTTTTCTATCAAAAACATTGAATTTGAAAATGAATAATGATCCACAAGAGTCCACAACAAAATATGGGACCACCATTGACGCGGTATTTTCTAGGTATTTAGAGGATATTAAGTCGCAAACTTATGTTTCTTATTTCAGTTATCATAAACCTATAGTTTCAATGATAAATATTCCTGAATAACCAACAGCTACTGTAAGATAATAAAACCCACATGTATTGTAAAATAATAAAAATATTTTAAACAATATTAACTTATTATTTATTTAATAAAAGAAAAATTTGTTTCCTTATCGGTCACCACGCTCAAAAAGTGTAACTTGAATTAATATCAAAGAAAAAGAAATACTGCATAAATAAAATAAAATAAATAAATAATTATAATTGCATAAGTTGATACAAAATGCTATGCAATAGCTTTACCGCGGCAGTCCCCGAGTGCCACACGTCTTTTTTTTCTGCTAAGAGTTGTGGTTGTCACTACAACTGGTCTTGCTCTGCCTTTATTTTTTCCCACCCTTACCACTGTTTGAATTTCCCACTTTGGACATACTTATATTCATTCTGTTGTTAATGGTCTCGTGAATAACAGTTACAGTAACAGAAGTCTTCGCAACTTCTTTCCTTTTCTTGAATTCCGAAAAAAATAATGTTTTTCTTCCTTAACTGCTTGTCCAAGAATAGTTTTTTGATTCTAGTCCCTTTGTTTTTTGTTCGATAAGGATGAATTGTTCATCTATATTCTTGTTAAAAGTATTTTTTATATTTTCCCCCATTTCTCTCATATGTTGTTTTAGATCGTTTTGAATAGCTTGCAATACTTTCATTATTTCTTCCATGTTAGTCATTTAAAAACGCCCTCTGGTGATAAGTGTAAGAAATATCTGACAAACTAATGATCTTGTTCGAGGAGTTTCTTTATTTGGTTAGGGTGTCAATATCTTGTCATTTTTATATTTTTGTGTTGTCCTTTGCACTCAGTTTTTTAGCTATATCACCAGTAGTTCGAAAGTTTACTGCAATATAACTATTCACAAAAATGATCTATCACTAATTTATCAGACTCCGAGCAAAGCTTGGTTACCCAGGTACTTTTTATTACGAGACTTTATGCAAAGATTTATAAAATCTCCTTAAGCTCATTTTATTTCTGTGTTCCCTTTAAAAAGGGAAGACGGTAAGATTTATTTTTGTTTCCTCACTTATCTCATACTAATAATATTTTATTTAGCCAATAATGTTTTACCTTAAACCCATTTTGTGGGGTCACGGTGACCCCTCTGTAAGTTTTACTCACGGATCTTTACGAGTACATAAAAGTGTAATATAGACCTAGTGCCATTCTTGTCTTTATTGATATAGACACGGATTACGGATAAAATATAATTTCAAGAGTTACTATAAATTGTAAGGTTAAAACAATATTATGTGTGTATATTTTCTAATAGTATCCTTACTTACGAAATTGTTGAGCCCTTACCTAAGAAATTCCTTATTTTGATTAACACAGTTCTCTAAGTTTTTTCTTTCCTCGGGATGGTTAAATAAATAATTGCCGCTCAAAGTTTTTAGGGTTAACATTAAATTCGTAGAAAAGAATTTTATAGTCAATTTGGATCTAATTTAAAATTCTTATTATTTTCAATAACCCTGCTGTATTATTTTATTTCATCAAGTAATTGTCGTTTAGTATAAGAAACCTATAAATTTTTCAATAAACAATTTCATCTATATAAGGATATAGATTCTTGAATATCACAATAAGGTACATGTGTTCAAATTAAGTAAGAGCTATTTATATAGAATTAGTTTCTCTAAAGAGTATTTTATAGTGTGAATATAGTTTTTAAAATATACTATCTAAATATTCATTGCGTGGTTTTATTTTATTCATTAAAAAATAAGTATCTTTTATATATTATATACAATAAATAGAAATTCTGCTCCCAGTCTAGTAGATTGGATTTTTGATGACGCTTTAAGTGATTTTTATTGCAATTACTTTTTAATTTCGGCACACTTAGTCGAAACAAAATATGAAAGTCATGCTTATTTTAATAACTTCTTAAGAAAACTTAAGAAAACTATTTAAGAAAACGCTGTTTATGAAACACTTAAAGTTAACAAACAGTAGAAAAAAGAAGAGCTACGTTAATGTAAAATGTTTGTCTTAAAGAAATTTTCAACTAATTTAAAGTTTTAAACTTTACTGAGTAATTATATTAAATCCGAATCCTCAAAGGCATCGTCAAAATTTTTCGCAGATAGTAAATGCTAGTTATATCTAAGTTATTTCTACTTTGCAGATCGGCACCTACTGAAAAATGTTTCATATTTCAATGTATTTATTATTTCTTTAAATTTAATGTTATTTAAACAATTTTTTATCGAGTTGGATAAGTTTTGGTGATAAAGCTTATTATAGGCAAAATATTTTAACCATATTGTAAGTGCATTAGTAATTATAAAAGTTATAAAAACTAATTGTAAATGTTTATTTCACAAAGTTGAGTGTGGACCAGTCTCAAGGTAAGTTCTCCGGAGCAGCTGCCGCCGACTATTGATATTAAAGCTTCTTCATTCGCCTTCACCGTGACACAACGCATTCTCTCTACTGATATGCCAACCTGAAAATAAAAGTTTTATACTATTTTTAGCTGGTGATAATAATAGGGTTGCAAGATGGTCCGGATTCGTCTGGATTGTGCCAATATTTTAGTAATGTCCAGAATCCTAACAAATTACAAAATGTCCCGACAGACAGCTTCTTTCTTTTGTTTAATTTTTTGCCAAAACTCAAGGATCAGAATAACATACATTCAATGAGATCAAACATCAAATACATATAAACTTCCTTATAATAAAAATTCCATATGCATTTAACTAATAAACGCTACAGAGATTAGAAATTGAACTTTATTCACTATGCAAAAAGATACACGTTTCATTGCAGACGCGGCGCCACGATACGCAGCGCGGTGCAGCTAGCAAATTCGAACTCCTATGAAACGTGTATCTGTTCTTATCTTTTTGTGTAGTACCTAAATAAAGATCAATTTCTTGTTACTATAAAAAGTGCCCACCGCGTCGCGTCTCTGTGTGAAATGACGCATATTGTAATATTTATAATTTGTTCCGACGATAATACTAAAATCCGACTTCATACATTTTGTCGCAATATTTAAGTCTTTCATGTGGGAACCCTAGATATCTATATCTATAGACCCTTTCAATGCTAAGGGTAAACAGCATATTCATTTAAAGCACTTACCATGTATGTTACAAGATGTTACAAGTGCCACAAAGACCATACATAACCTACAAGGCTGAGCATCTACGAGTAGACATTTCAGATTTTTAAGGTTTAACGATTCTGCAAGTCGTCAAAACGACTGCCGGCGACTTTCTTGAGCCTACTGTTTTCTATCGATTCATAAAAAGGCACTACTAACCTGAACTTCGTTGTCTTCCAAGATTTTATTCGCATCAAAATCGTATACTTCATTATATATAATATTCTCTACATCCATACAACTTCCACATTTCCAAAGCCCCTCGCTATAAACGAATTTATCTGAAATTATATAAAAAATAATTATAAAATATAGAAACCGACTTCCAATGTAAAAGCAATGTCTTAAAATCACTGAAGTATAAAAAAGCCTTGTGGTGTCGCGGGACACCGGATAAGAACGAAGTTCCTTATTATAAAAATATTAATTTTAAGTTCTATTCGAGAAACAATAAAGAATATACATAAAAATCTTACGTTACGGACGTTTTTTCCCGGCTAGGGTACCCCTCCGCATCACCCCATAAGGAACTTCGTTCAAAAAAAAATTCTTACTGTCGAAATAGTTCACCTTTTAAATTCTGCTACCCTTTTAAATGTTACTATTTTTTGAATTCGGTACCAGCCAATTTGAACGTGAGTTCTTTAAAATATTATTTGTATGTATATTGTGTAAGGACGTAGTTGTGTTCAAATTAATTAATTTTTTATCAAGGGATTTATACAATTATTTGACTGGTAACGACTTCAAAAATAAGAATATTGAGTAGAAAAATAGTAGCATTTTAGCAGAATTTAAAAGGTGAACTATTTCGATAATGAGAATTATTTCATACTTTTAAGTGATTTTATGAATGTTATTGCTTTTATTTTGGAAGTCGGTTTCTATATATTTTTTAATATTTTTTATTTTTTCTTTTCAGTGACATTATAATATTGGAACGAAGTTCCTTATGGGGCGGTGCGGAGGGGTACCCTAGCCGGAAAAACGTCCGTAACGTAAGATTTTTATGTATAGTGTTTATTTTCTTTATACCTCGAATAGAACTTACAATCAATATTTTTATAACAAGGAACTTCGTTCCTATCCGGTGTCCCACGACACTACACGGCTTTTTTATTAACTAGTACCTGAGAGAACGAGCTTTGTTCGAAGTTTTAGTAGGACGATAAAATATTTAAAAATATAAGATCAAGGAAATAAAAAGAATCAAAAAAATATTTATCTGACTGGTTTTCGTACCAGAGACCAATTCGTAAACAACACACAAATTACCATTCTACCATCCAGCTGAAGCTACATTTCATCGCGGCGAAGTGTACGGTTCCTGCGGGATCTCCTTTTGCGCGCACGAAGTCGCGAGCTACGTCTACTGTAGTATAATCATGTGTTTTCAATATCGATTTTAAGCATTTATGCACAAAACACCTCCATGAAGTTCCTCCAAAACACTCACGAGTTCTAAAATGAAATCTACTCAAAATGCCTAATGTTGAATCGGCCGGCGCCGTATCTCAGATTAGTTAATAGTTAGTGATCATCTTCTATATTAAAAAAATTATAATTCCCTTTTCTCTTGGTCATTCATTGCATGAAATGCCAACAGACCAATTTTCATAAATCTTTTTTGTGGTGGTGCGTTGACAGAAAAAGTTGCGGGGAAATTAAAAATGTGTAAGAAAACTTAACGATCATTAACTTTTCTAATAAGAGTTTCCTCGATTCCTTTTTTGAAATTCCTTTCCAAATGATGAATGAAAAAAAAATCAAATATGATGATGGGATCATCATCATATTTGATTTTTTTTTTCATTCATCATTTGCTTGCAATTTTATAAGCAATGCTGAAATTTCCAAACGTGTATCTTTATAGACTGAGAAATGCCGTTCAGTGCTTTTGGATCCAGGGTATACCTTCAAAAAAAGTCAAAATCACTATCGGTGTCCCTATAAATTTTGAGGATTTCTCTCGATTCCTCATGGAGCCCACCACTAGATCTACCATTTGGTGATAATGGGACCAATTCAGGAGTAAAAATTCAGGAGAAAAAAAGAATTTTGAAAATCGGTCCACAAACGGCGGAGTAATCGCGTACATACAAAAAAAAACATACACGAATTGATAAACCTCCTCCTGTGTTTTGGAAGTCGGTTGAAAATAGAGTTCGTATCATTGCATTATAGTTCTAAGTAGGCACTAACTAATAATAAAACTTATGACTATGTACAGCCAATCAATTAATTTATTACAAGTTTTTTAAATCATTGAATATAATTGGATACATCATACATGATAAATTATAGCCATAATTTCGTTAAAACTGTAGGCAATTAAAAAATATTACTTTTCACTTTTATAGACAGGACTAGGTTACTTACGAATCAAAGTTGTCTTAACTTTTATGTCTTAGTTGACCTCAAAATATGTTTTACTAGCTACCTGTTATTTTGTAACATTTTTCGTAAAAAAAACAAGTCTCATTCGACCATTAAACTTTTTCGTATTTACCTAAAAGAAAATACGAATATTAGGTCATTACATATGAAATTGGCGTTTTGTAAAGGTGAAACATAAAGTCGTTTTTTTTAAAACATAATATATTTATTTAATAAAAGTATATACCATTGCTATCTGTGCACTTTTGCCATCTTAGAAGTAGTTCATTGATTTCTTTACTAAAAAAACCATTCGGACAGGAATCAAAAAAAAAATTTGATGGCGCTTTGGACTGCTCCATCAGAGTTAAATTTTTTCCTTTGCAAGAAGTTATCCAAATTTCAAATAAAATGTTAATCTGTTGGAGCAAGATCCGGGGACTACGGTGGATGTCTTAGACATTCCAATTGAAGCTCCTCTAATTTGGTAGCCGCCTGTTGTGTAGTGTGTGGTCTAGCGTTGTCCTGAAGCAGCAGTGGCCTAGAGCGAATGACCAACCTTGGTTGTTTAGCAGCTAGCTTTTCCATAATAGCAACATAATTTGCAGTTGCTGGCAATAGACATCTGCCGTAATTGTCTGCCAAATTTAAGAAAGCTGTAGTGAACGACACCGGCACTAGTCCACCAAACGCTCACAAGTACCTTGTTTTGAGTCAATTTTCGCTTGGGGCAGGCTTTGGCTAGTTCGTCAGGGTTCAGCCATTGCTATGAGCATTTCCGATTATCGTACAGGATCCACTTTTCATCACAGGTAATGATTAGAATAATGCAACGCAGCAGTCGACGCGCGTTTGCCGGTTTGCTGCACTCAATTCATGAGATACCCACCTTTCAAGCTTTTTCATCTTCCAAATTTGCTTCAAGTGGATTAAAACAGTTTTATCACTAACACCGCATGCAGCCTGCAGGTAACTCAGATGTGGTTTGCGATGGATCCGCTTCTACAATAGCCTTCAATTCTTCATTATCAACTTTGGTCTCCGGCCGTCCACGGGCTTGTTCTGCAGGTCGAAATTTCCAGAACGAAAACGTTGGAACCAAAACGCACTGTGTTTTCTTTTGCGACACCGCCGCCATACACATCATTAATCCTTCGAGCCATTTCTGCAGCACTGGTGCCACGGTGGAACTCGTACTCGAAAATAATACGATATTTCAAGTTTTCCATTTTGTAAACAGAGTGACGCAAAGAAAAAACCAAAAGAGGAAAAAACAAATGAACTCCGGTTTTCAAAACACAAATGCATGAGTAAACAGCGGTATATATATTCCACATTTGAAATTGGAATTCCTAACCACAGAAGATATATTAAAGATCAAAGTGGCCAGTACGACAAAACGCTAATTTCATATGTAAGGACCTAATATTTTCATAGACTTTAATCAAATTAAATAGCTATTAAACGAGTTATGTAAAAATATTTCTCACGATGCGTAATGTAAAATGATTGCAAAGCAAACATTCAAACAATTTAATAAATAAAAAAGGAAACAATACCTTTAATTACATCATCATTTTCAGAATATTCTTCTATAATATTATCGTTCATTAGCATTTCAATTATAGGATCGACATCATCATAATATTGAATTGAATTGCAATTAGCAATAATATAAAACACAGTCAACACAATATAATATAACATTTTTAACAGAAGTTTAATTTTCCATTGACTTCCTATCCACATTAGTTACTTATTTTATTAATAACTTAATAGTTAGTAATTTAGTTTACAGTTTATTTGGTTTCGAGATTGCGTCTTAACTACTCAAAGCACTCAAGTCTCAAGGCAAGAATACCCTTATCAACGTACGAAATGAAATTGACCTCTGAGTGATTAGTTTAATATCTGATTATATAATTAACAAGGGCAGCCATAAACAAAATGATCTTGCTAATTTGCCTCTTGTGTTAAATTTTTTCTGACAATTTTGTTCGAAATATTTTATATGTGCTAGGTAATACGTCATCAATATTCCGTGGTGGTAAACATAACAATCATCGTATTCACTATCCATTCTCTAATCTGCTTAGCATTACAACCGTAAATCATCGTATTCAAACAATTAAGGCTTTTAAATATAGGCAGTAGGATCTAAGGAACAACACTATTTCCTATTGTATTATATTTACAATAAAGAAATACAAGTAAATACTTTCCTTATTAATCACAAAATAATAGGTCTTTACCTATGAAATTGCCGTTCTGCAGTACTGGCCATTTCAAATCAAAATAATTTTTGTTTGGCTAAGAATTCTAATTTCAAATTAATTTTACTTTAAAAACATGAAATTCTTTTTCCAAAAGTAGTCATTTGTTTATTGATTAGTGTTACATTTTCTTCGCATTTAAATCTTTTTCGTCATCATGGATACGTTAAAAATTCGAGTAATTATGGAATATGAGTACCGTCGTGGCAGCAACGCGGCACAAGCGGCACGCAACATCAACGTTTACGGAGTTAACACTACAAACCAACGCACCACCTGTTATTGGTTTGCTCGCTTCCGTTCTGGAAATTTCGACCTGAAAAATGAACCTCGCGGTCGTCCGAAGACTTTGGTCGACAATGACGAATTAAAGGCGATTGTGGAAGCTGATAATACACAATCTACAGTTGAATTAGCAGCAGCTTTCGACGTTAGCGTCAAAACAATATTAGTCCATTTGCGTCAAACTGGCAAGGTTAAAAAGCTTGACAAATGGGTGCCCCACGAACTCAATAATCGCTAGCGCGAAGTACGCGTCGAGACGTGCCTTGCACTGCTCAACAGACACACAAATGAAGGAATTTTGAACCGCATTGTTACCTGCGATGAAAAATGGATTCTGTTTGATAGCTGCAAGCGCTCAGCAAGTTGGTTGGATCCTGGTTCAGCACCTAAACAATGCCCTAAAAGTAAACTTACCCCTAGAAAAGTGATAGTCACTGTTTGGTGGTGTGAGTCATCACAGCTTCTTACCAAACGGGGTGAGCATTACTGCAGATGTGTACTGTGAAGAACTGAACACAATGATGGAGAAGCTGGGACATCTCCAAGAAAATTGGCAGTCCAACCAGCATTGGTCAATCGCTCGTCTCCGCTGCTCCTGCATAACAACGCGCGACCTCATACTGCACAGCAGACGGTCTCCAAGTTTCAAGAACTGGGGTTGGAAGCTCTCCGTCATCCGCCCTACTCACCAGACCTTGCGCCTACAGACTACTACTTTTTCCAGAATTTGGATAACTTCTTGGCGTGAAAAAAATTCAATACCCGAGAGGCAGTACAAAATGCCTTTGAAGAATTTGTTGCCTCCCGTCCAGCTGATTTCTTTAAAAAGGGCATCAATAAACTGCCACTGTGTTGGCAAAGATGCATTAATTGCATGGGTGATTACTTCGATTAATACGAGGGCGGGTCAATAAGTCCGTGACTTTTGGAATAAAACACAGATTTTTTGATAAATAAATCATTTTATTTTTCAACGTAGTCCCCCTTGAGCTCTATACACTTTGTCCAACGCTTCTCCAATTTTTTTATCCCTTCCAAAAAATATGATTTGTCGAGGTCCTCAAAATAGGCCTTTGTTTGCGAGATGACTTCATCATTGGAGTCAAATCTTTTTCCACCGAGCCATTTTTTCAGGTTTGGGAACAAGAAGTAGTCACTCGGAGCCAAATCTGGAGAATAGGGTGGATGTGGGAGCAATTCATAGCCCAATTCATGGATTTTTGCCATGGCAACTGCACATGTGTGCACCCTTGCATTGTCTTGGTGAAAAAGAACTTTTTTCTTGGCCAAATGAGGTCGGTTTTTTTTCAAATCCTCATTGAAGCGGTCCAATAAGTTGGCATAATATTCCCCATTAATTGTTCTTCCCTTTTGAAGATAGTCAATGTGGATTATCCCACGTGCATCCCAAAAAACAGTCGCCATAACTTTATTGGCTGACAAACCTACCTTGGCCTTCTTTGGCGCCGATTCACCCTTAGAACACTGTTTTGACTGTTGTTTGGTCTCTGGTGTGTTGTGATGGATCCATGTTTCGTCCACGGTTACAAAACGGCGCAAAAACTCCTCCATATTATGATTAAACAACGCCAAACCTTCCTGTGAAGTTGTTACACGATTGCGTTTGTGGTCGACTGTGAGCAAACGCGGCACCCATCTTGCGGAAAGCTTTCTCATGCCCAAGTGATCATTCAAAATTGAAACCACTGAGCCATGCGAGATGCCTATGGCTTCCACAATCTCTTGCACTTTCAATCTTCGGTCGGCCAACACCATATCGTGAATTTTTTCGATTGTTTCGGGTGTAGAGACCTCAACTGGGCGTCCAGGACGTTCGGCATCTTCAGTGCTTGTACGGCCACAACGAAATTCAGTAAACCACTTTTTTACCATTGAAATCGATGGTGCAGAGTCCCCATAGTATTTATCAAGCTTAGCCTTGGTCTCGGTAATGGTTTTTTTCGCAAAAAATAATGCTTAATAAGCACACGAAATTCACTTTTTTCCATTGTTTCCTTAAGTTACTGGATAGTCTGATAAAGATAGCTGTAAAACACAAACTAACTGACGCAGCAAGTTCAAATTTTGATAGGAGTCAACTGACAGATGCCTGTTGACAGGAGTAGTGTTGCTTTTTCAGTAAGGAGGTTAGAAATTCAAAAGTCACGGACATATTGACCCGCCTTAGTACAAATAAAAAATACATGAAAAAAATTATTTTAAATTTTTTCATACAAAACGGCAATTTCATAGGTAAAGACCTATACTAAAGAAATTATGTATTACTAGCTGGTGCCCGCAGCCTCATTTGCTTTTAGACTATTAATGGAAACGGAATCCTATTTTTTAAACGGTAGTAAGGTAGTAGATATATAATAATAATATCTATCGACGCTTTCACGCTACTTCAATCTGGTCCCGTGGTAAGTTAAGAACTTGTGTTACGGGTACCAAACAACGGAAATAATATACTTTTTATACTATGCTTAAATTTAAGATTTTTATTATATATAACACACAACCATGACTCAGGAACACATAAAACTTTTGGTTCCCTGATTTTGAGATTCGAACCCGCGACTTCAGGCTTAAGCGCCAACGCGCTAACCACTGAGCCACGGAGGTCTTCGTCTTTATTAACTCTTTATAACATTAGCTAGCTGCAAGTAAAAGCCCGGTTAAAATAGATCCTGCCGTTTCAGAGATTAGCCGGAACAAACAGAGACGCACGGACGGTGAGATAGATAATTTTTTTTTAAATATATATTATGTGTAGGTAGTAGATACCGTGTAAATGAAGAATATTAATAGGTAACTATACAAAATCGCGTAAAACTATTGTCCCAGTAGAGCTTGTATCTATACAAATACACTAGTTGTTTCATTGGAAAATACCAAGTATTGATGAATTTACAGACATTTCAAATTCTCGTAAATTTCGCGGCCCGTAGCAGGCGCGCGTGGAGAGTGTGACGTCACGACACAACGCGCCGCTCGCTGGCAATCCGCGCCTGCCGAGTTACTTACTAGGTACCTATTTTACTTACTAGGTAGATACCAAGCAAGATTGCTTGCGCTATTATTGCAGTGTTTTATATTGTTTCGTCCGTACTCTCCGTACATTAACGTTAATTAGTATATATTAGTAGTGTAATATTAGTGTATATAATATTGTAATTTATGTACAGGACAATGGATGACGGATTTGAAAAAAGGGCAATCGGATAATCTACCTAAAATAGATGGTTGTCTACTATTTTTCGAAATTTCACCAAATGTTATACCTGTTGAAGGGATCCTGGATGAGGAATTGAGAGAAGTCCCCAAAATTTATAGGGACACCCCTAGTGTTTTTGACTTTTTTTTAAGTGACTCGAGCATATGCCACTAAAAATTTAGATCATTTAAAAGTTTAAATTTTTAATTTCGTCTTACACCGCGAGTTATCAATGGTGACGAACTCCCGGATATTACGCACAGATAGCAGTCGTGAGCAATCGGCGACTATAGGATGTGTTAATTATAACAAAAAACGAGAGAGCCTTAAAGTAGTCACATGATGTGTAACATTTTATAAAAATATATCAAAAAATCACAACAAAAGTATGATTTTCTAATGTAATAAAAAAATTAGGAAAACTTTTCCACTATGCAATGACAGAAATCAACGTCAAATTTTTAAATAGATTAATACTGAAACATTTTATTCGAATCTGATGGCCAACTATCCTGTTCCACACTTCCGTCTCATTTTACGAAATCACTCCAACAAATTGCAAGAAAACGAGAGGAAAGATGTTACACATCAATAGGACTAGGACTAGGAATAGGACTGCCAATACTTTTACTTCAATACACTGTAGTCCATTCACGTTAAGTTTGCAGTGAGTCATTAGTGCAAATATCAGAATGTCTAATATACACTAAATTGTGATTGCATGATGCGAAACGTTTGCTTGATAACCTAACTAATACCTACGAGAAAATTATGCACAAGCAGCCCATTTATTTGATACAATATTATCAAGAAGTTAAATTAGGTACAACGATTTACATAAGTACCTGAATAAGATCTTTGAATTTTTATAAAGGCAAATATTACTTTATTTTCATTTTTATTCATTGACGCTGTAACAATATAAATATTCTTATAAGTATATATTGCCTGTAGCCTTACAGCTTTTATTTTTATTTAGTATAGATAGGTAATTTTATAATTTAAAGAAAAATCTGTATGTGCCTTCTGTGATGGTCACAATGGGAATTTGGTTAGTTTATAGCATATACCCAAAGTACTAATACCTAAGCTATCTTTTTATTTCCAATATTATATTATTATGTTGGACGTGTTCCCAGTCGAATGACGTCTACTCATAATATTTACATTTTGAGAACATATTGTTTTTTTCTTTATCGAAAGGATCTAGGTACGCTAACGGTCGGGTTAAGACCGCTGTAGCCACATCGGACTATAACTAGCCTGGTGGCTAATGAACACATTGAAATAATTATCGCTTATTACAGATATATCAACATTTTATTAAGTGCAGCCAATAAGGCCCATCCAAGCGGGAATTTAAATAAATCAAAAACTATTAACACGAATTAACAAATTTTAATGTTTGTTAAATATTTATATCAATTACTAACATAAAAAAAACTGTAATTTCTGCCATAAACATAATCAAAATAAAACATTTTTAAAAACACTGTTTTTAGGCCTTATTAAACTATATTAGGTATAATAAGGCCGAAGACTTTAAACTACAAAATTAAACAAAATAAACTTATTTTATTAGGTCAATCAAAGGTCAAGATCTACAAATAATAATAATACAATAATCACAGCAAAGACTTAAAAAAAAATTCTCTGGTCTGGTTCGATCTGGACATTCAAAATTATGATCCTCCTCCTCTGACAAACCAACGCACTCCCCATGGTACCATTTGATACATTTAGAACACTTCCTTTTAGCAGCCTGTTGGTCCTGCTTACATCTGTGACAGTACCAACTCTATTATCTGTATTGTTTATTTCTGGTCTTTTTTTATTTGGAAGTCTTTATTCTTTTTTATTTTTATCAACTTCTTAGAGTTTCTCTATAATCAATGACCTTTCTTCCAATAAGAACCGCTAGAAGAAAGGTCATTTAATGTCTTTTCAGTATTTTTAGTGGCATGAACTGCTCAAATGCTGATCTTTTAATTAGAGCGAGGGGTACATAATCGGACTGCCGCCACAAGGTCGTCTTCAGACTACAGTGATCGATTGACGGGCATTCTAGTTATAAATAGCCCGTAAAAACAATAAACCAATAAAAAAAATGTTGTAAAATTACATTTTTAACATGACTAAAGGCATAAAATAAACAGTAAAACAGTCACTTAATATTGCTTAAAAAAGGATGGTTAATAAGGCCTATGGTCAAATTTTATAGGCCGTATTAGAAGCCGACAACTTTTTTAAGAAAAATAAAAAATAAAAATTATTTTGTCTAATTTAGTACATTCCAACAACACAGCACTCTAAAGCATTAACTAATAGACAATTAAACTGCAAAATAAAGTAGTGAATTATAATAATACTTGAAGTTTCATTCGACTGTTATATTCGAGCTGAGAGTCCGCCGTCCATGATGAATGACGCCAAAATGAAGACAGCGAGTGCGCGAGCGAGACGTGATATGTTTAGGGCACCATCTCAAATTGTTAGCTGCCTATGACTGTGACTTCGGGCGGCGGGGCTTATTTTAAGTCGTGTTTCTGATACTTCGGTCATTATTACCCGACAGGTTTTATAGGCCGCATCTACCTTAAAAAATGAAAAGAATGAAACTAAAAATATTTTCGACTAGTCAAATGATAATAACAAGTCTTTTAATTTATTAATTGGTTTGCCTACATATTATTTAATGGATGCATTAGGTAGGGGAGACAAGGGACACTTAATGCCCCGTTTTGTTTTTAACCCTTAATTCCTACATATGGGAATCCAATTTGATAATACTGGAATACGTAGAATTTATCTGGAAAAAAAATATGTGATAACAAATAGAATATCAGTGAAAAAATTACCTACTAAACTAAAGACAGGATATTGTACCAAGTGCCCCCTTATATCAGGGACTTGTATTTTTTAAAACTTTGACTTAACCTTCATTTATTATTTATTAGATCACTTAAAGCTTAAATTACTATTATTGCATACGCATGGGGTGTTTTCGCATTAATTTCACCATAACATTTTTCACCTCCTTTTTTATGGTTTGGTAATATTTCTTGCGCACCTCCTTCCCTTGTTTTCATACCAGGACTATGGAATAATTGATCAATCATTAAAAACATTTTAAGGGGCACTTGACCCAGGTGGGATCAAGTCTCGCCAAATAAATATACCATGTGTTCATAGGTAAGGATTTGTTTTATGTTCATACTTACCTTATATACCTACCTTAATAATTATAGTTTCTAACTAACTATGAAATCAGAATAAAAAGTAACAAAATAAAAGTTGATTGAAAAAAAAAACATTAAAAAAGTGCCATGTATGACAAATTGACAATCCGATTCATTTGGAAAAATTTGCTGGTATCCATTAGCGCCCGAATTTATTAATAACGTATCTAAAATCATAGATTGAATTCAGGCGGAAATTGACGTGTAGTTAATCCTAGGATCGTTGAACTGTATTGAAATCTTGATCTCAGATAGCTGAAATGAAATTAAGATTGATTATTAATTTTGGGCGTTATACATCTATGCTGATACTACGTCGGCAAATAGGTACTGTAAAAGTGGGTATTGTCCATACAGGCTCTAATTGAGTGTACCCAGTCTCCCATAAGTATCAAGTGTCCCTCTCCTGCCGTGCGTGAGAAGACTGTAAGATAACAATAATGTTGCACGTCACAAAAATTACTTGTACCAATATTTAATGCATTTTATATTATGCTTATCTTAAAAAGACAGTGGCAATAATAGGTAAATTTTAACATAATATTAATTGCATAATTGGTAAGTTTAAGTATTTTGAGTACATTTATTTTTCATTAAATTACCTTGCATCGAAGTTTTTCTTAGTGATGTTATTATTAATATAGCGATCTAACGTCAATGCAAACGTCTTTACAATAAACAGGAAAGCTGTATTTAATATAATTGTATGCACAAATAAATATCCTGTTCAAAACAAACAAGCAAATTCTCCCACAATGAGGGTAAATTATTTTTAAGTCTGCTTATTTCGCTATCAGCATCCAGCATCCTCACAGATATGTTATAGTTATCAGACGCATACAGTAGCGTTAATGATTTATCAAACGCAATGTTTTTGTGAGGACTGCAAACATTTCTTCATGAAAATGTGGCTAATTATTTTGTTGGCAACTTTAAGTTATGCGCCTGTTCAATGCTCAGATGTGTACCACGAGAGCTCTAGAATAACTTTTTACCCCGACGATTTATCCGAGTATTTTGGATACACCGTAGTGCTGCGGCCAAACGCGTAAGTAATATTTATTTTATTACCGGCTACGTTGAATTTTTAAAAGCTCAACGGACCTACCTTCTTAAATATTAGCCCTAGGTTAGTACTTTCAACCCCCTCAAATCATTAGGTGTCATACCAAAATGTGAAATACCTAAACCAAGTTATGATAACATCTTGACGGACAATACTTGTAGGTATTACGTATTATGTAACGATTTACGGATGTGAAATGAGTGTGGCTGTCAAGATAGTCAAAAGTAATATGTATCTACCACATATTAAAGAAAGAGGACCAGATAAACAGCTTCATAGTAAACTTTCGATTTGACTGCACTACTACAAGCATACGTTGTGCCCACAATTCTCCTGTCGTGTACACGGCAATAGTGGAAAAATCCTGTTAAGATTGTGTGCCGTCGAAGGGACGTCAAAATTTTCACGTGTTTAAGTTTTTATGTCATGTGAGATTAACCCCCGGTTTCTGAAAGGCTAATCAACGCAAAAATTAACTAATCAGCGGTCAAATCTCTTGTCAAGTGTAAATAGAGTTGCATAAAGCTTGCTCAGTCGTTTGATTTGATCATCATGTTAGTTAACAAAACTAATGCCAAAGCACATGTCAAGCTCTGTTTTCGGTTTCTGGAAAGCTATTTAAGGCGCAATCATAGATTAAACATATGTCAAATCTATTGTCAACAGATCAATGCATTTCGGCGAATTAACTGTTGAAAAATATTAGTTTTTTCCCATTTTTCCACTGATATCGTTTACAGAAGGTATGTAAAATGTTTTTACTAAGTTAATTTGGCGCTTGTAATATTTTTATACGGTACCTAGTACTTATTTGTTAGAAGCTGTAAGTAATAATAATAATGGCTATCACTCTTGATTTCCAAATTTTTACAAAAATATTATTTGTGTTTCAGATATTATCATGATGTCATTATTATATATATATGAATGAATCGGATAATGACATGATAATATCTGAAACACAAATAATATTTTTGTAAAAATTTGGAATTGAAGAGTTATGTGTAGGTATTGGTATTAAGTTATTCAGTAAACTTTGTTTACTTACATTGTCATTAGCAACATTCTGCCTGGTGGTTCTCTTAAGATTTAAATAATATTGAATTCTAAAGCAATAGACTCCCAAGCTTCACGTTTTTGTACCATGCTCCCCGAGTTGGTACATATTTTGTTTTCTATTATGTATTTATATCTAAAAAAATACAACAACAGATGCTTCAATATTCAAACAAGTGAAGGTAATGTACTTAATACTAAAATCACGGTGGGTGATGTGATTAGACTTACGAGGGCGGGTCAATAAGTCCGTGACTTTTGGAATAAAACACAGATTTTTTGACAAATAAATCATTTTATTTTTCAACGTAGTCCCCCTTGAGCTCTATACACTTTGTCTAACGCTTCTCCAATTTTTTTATCCCTTCCAAAAAATATGATTTGTCGAGGTCCTCAAAATAGGCCTTTGTTTGCGAGATGACTTCATCATTGGAGTCAAATCTTTTTCCACCGAGCCATTTTTTCAGGTTTGGGAACAAGAAGTAGTCACTCGGAGCCAAATCTGGAGAATAGGGTGGATATGGGAGCAATTCATAGCCCAATTCATGGATTTTTGCCATGGCAACTGCACATGTGTGCACCCTTGCATTGTCTTGGTAAAAAAGAACTTTTTTCTTAGCCAAATGAGGTCGGTTTTTTTTCAAATCCTCCTTGAAGCGGTCCAATAAGTTGCCATAATATTCCCCATTAATTGTTCTTCCCTTTTGAAGATAGTCAATGTGGATTATCCCACGTGCATCCCAAAAAACAGTCGCCATAACTTTATTGGCTGACAAACCCACCTTTGCCTTCTTTGGCGCCGATTCACCCTTAGAAACTCACTGTTTTGACTGTTGTTTGGTCTCTGGTGTGTTGTGATGGATCCATGTTTCGTCCACGGTTGCAAAACGGCGCAAAATCTCCTCTATATTGTGATTAAACAACGCCAAACCTTCCTGTGAAGTTGTTACACGATTGCGTTTGTGGTCGACTTGCGGAAAGCTTTCTCATGCCCAAGTGATCATTCAAAATTGAAACCACTGAGCCATGCGAGATGCCTATGGCTTCCACAATCTCTTGCACTTTCAATCTTCGGTCGGCCAACACCATATCGTAAATTTTTTCGATTGTTTCGGGTGTAGAGACCTCAACTGGGCGTCCAGGACGTTCGGCATCTTCAGTGCTTGTACGGCCACAACGAAATTCAGTAAACCACTTTTTTACCATTGAAATCGATGGTGCAGAGTCCCCATAGTATTTATCAAGCTTAGCCTTGGTCTCGGTAATGGTTTTTTTTCGCAAAAAATAATGCTTAATAAGCACACGAAATTCACTTTTTTCCATTGTTTCCTTAAGTTACTGGATAGTCTGATAAAGATAGCTGTAAAACACAAACTAACTGACGCAGCAAGTTCAAATTTTGATAGGAGTCAACTGACAGATGCCTGTTGACAGGAGTAGTGTTGCTTTTTCAGTAAGGAGGTTAGAAATTCAAAAAGTCACGGACTTATTGACCCGCCTTAGTATTAGACTTGTGATGTGTTGTTGACACACGTCTTGGTTTGACGACAAATAACAAATTTTAAAATTATAAATATTATTATTAATTTTTAAGTTTTATAATATGAAAATATTTAATACAAATAATATCAAACAAAAAAGTATTGTACTGTTTGTTCATACACCTTATTTTACCTGTCTCGCTCTCTCTTCTCCAAAAATATTGCCATCTTTTTTCACCTTTGACATTCATGGCCTACTCGATTGACAGAACGTTCTAGAACGCTAAGCAAAAGACGATCCAGACGATCAAATGAGAATGTTTTTTTATATTGTAAATAATTCGAAGTTCATATAAGCATTACTGTTATCTGGATGTATTTATTCGAAACCAATAATTACTTTATACTAAACGAAATTTGGTCCTTCGAATCGGATATTCGGAAAATATGAAAATCGACATATACAAGAAAATTGGAGGAACACGGACAAAGCATGGTGGGGACATTTATATCTAGACGAGGTAAACCTGCTCAGATATTCTCTGATAATGGGAAAAATTTTGTAGGTGCACTTAAAGAATTCACAAATTGTTTAATTTCAAATCAATGTAAGCAAGTATATATAAGATTATACGACTTCAGAAAACATTTCATTCAAGTTCATTCCGCCTTATTTTCCTCACTTTGGGGGTTTGTGGGAAACAGGGGTCACGTACGAGGAATTTTCAACTTTATTAGCAGAAATCGAAGCGGTCCTTAACTCAAGATCGATCTCTCCTATGTCCTATGACCCCGAAGATCTTCTCCCCCTGACGCCTGCACATTTCTTCATCGGCTGACCACTCGTCGCACCCGTCGCCGAAGGGTTAACTGAAGCTAAATCGACAAACTTAATTCTCTACAAACGCATAGAACAGATGCGACAAATGTTCTGGAAACGGTGGTCTATGGAATATATATCTGAAATGCAAAAGCGGACAAAGTGGCAAGTGAACAAGGGAACGTGGAAACCTGACATGCTCGTTATTTTTAAAGTAGTCAGAAGACACCCTTCCGCCTCTGAGTTGATCTCTTGATGTCGCAAGAATTAAAGCAACTAATGGCATCATCAAGAGATCTTACCTGAAGTTGTGTCCACTTTTCTCCGAGTAAAGCAAAATTTCGTTGTAGGCAGTTGCTCCAACGCTGTTGTTGTGGTTGCTCCATGTTCATACACTTCATCTGTCTCGCTCTCTCTTCCCCAAAAATATTGCCATCTTTCCTACACCTATGCTGTCGTGGCCAACTCGATTGACAGAACGTTCTAGAACGCTAAGAAAAGACGATCAAGATTATTAAATGAAAATTATTCGCATATTCGGCATGAACAATTAAACACGACAATACGTTTTTTGATATTCGAAGTTAATATACGCATTACTGTTATCTGGAGGTATTTATTCGAATCTCATAGTAAACAGTGTTTGTATGAAAAAGAATAGAATAATTAAAAATGTATCTTATTTTACCTATCCTATGTTTAATGTTAGGTAAGGTAATATTTAATTTTCTAGGAGATGTCTTGCTTTATTATAGGAACGTTCATGACCTAGTGAATAGAACGAATGTGACTCAGGATTCGTGATCGTTCAGGTTCGATGCCGGGTTGTGGTGTGTCCCAATTAGACTTTCTCAATAACCGTATACTACCGCTAAATTTAGTTTTGACAAAATTTGGATCGTTCTATGAAAGCTGTTTCTCTGTACGTAACTATATAATTTTACTCTGTGACAGTACGCCCATTGACGTCCAAATACTGATTGTATGTGGATACAATCAGGTGAGGTAATATTTCATTTTCTAGGAGATGTCTTGCTTTATTAAAAGAACGTTCATGACCTAGTGAATAGAACAAATGTGACTCAGGATTCGTGATCGTGCAGGTTCGATGCCGGGTTGTGGTGTGTCCCAATTAGACTTTCTCAATAACCGTATACTACCGCTAAATTTATTTTAATTTACTATCTTCTGTGACAACCCTGACAAAATTTGGATCGTTCTATGAAAGCTGTTTCTCTGTACGTAACTATATAATTTTACTCTGTGACAGTACGCCTATTGACGTTCAAATACTGATTGTATCCACATACAATCAGTACGCCACAAGGCGCACAATTTTCTATGCAATAATATGGAAGAGTGTGTTGTACAGTCGCCGAAAGATTTAGTTTAGACTTTCTATTGTTACTACACAATGTTCGAAATTTCGTCCATAAGGCATCTCCACACACATTCACATTTTCATAGCTTTTCTTCCATGCATGCTACGTCCTTAGACGACGTATTTTAATACATGCACACTGCACAGGTTGTATTGAAACACAACGACGTAAATAGTGGTGCGCCGCACACACGTCAAAAGTGCCGATCTAGAAGACAAAAATCAATTTTACAACGTTCTTCAATATTGATGATATTTTGGGTAAACATTCTCAAGTAGTTAAATAACTTAATAGCAATAATAATAATGGTGTGTGAGGACTCCAAACGTGCCGAATGCGTGTCGAGTGCGCGCGGACCTCATTTGGTCATGTTCTTTAATAAATGTTCTTTTTATATATTCATTCATATTAATAATTAGAGATTATTCTTTAGAATTTATTTTTAATATATAAGTAAACTCTTCTACCAATTTACTCTTAAATTTATTTGATATATATGCATTAATTTAATAACTGTAGGCATATACAGAAATTCTATCGTACTGCCCGAGCACCCACAATCTGTGAGAGAGTACTGTCCGTCAAACGTTATAAACAAAACACTATAACTATATTCAAAAGACATGCAAAAAGTTTTATTTTTTTGCTAAATTGTTTAACGCATTCCCTTGAAATAACAGAGATACAGAAAAAATATTTCGTGAAACGATACCGCTCTATCGCTGTATTGAAAGAACCGGAGGCAATCAGATTTGATCACTTGGGAAATTATCTTCTAGGTATGGACGCCGAAATGTTTATCCAGAGATTATATCTCGGCTGAACTAAATCCGTATAAAATACGATTTTATTGTCTTTCCCTTTAGAATTGGTTCAAGCGCCTTTAAATCTTACGACAGTTTTATTTTGTTATTGATATAAACATAGAAGAAGGAACGTACGTAATACGTAGAGTACCTGATTACCAGTACTAAAGTATTTTTAAAAGTACCTGTCTCACACTTACTTAAAGCTTCAGAAAAACAAGTTTTATATTTCATATAATAAGAATAAATTTGATTAAATACTAACAATAAAATGACTACAAATAGTGAGGTATAACTAAGTGAGGTGCTATGGTAGGTATATTTGTTTGTTTTTAGTCTTATTATTGGAGCTCCGAAGGCGAGGAGAAGACTGGATAACTTGAAAACTGTATCACCAGGCCAAGTCTTCATTTGCAGTCTAAATAACTTGGTGACAAAAAAACTTGCTTGTTCACCTTTGGGTAAGGGAGAAACAGGTAAACATTATGTGTTAAAACTTTTTGTAATTTAAACATAATACACATTTACACAAGCAAATATTTAAGTTATTACAGATATTCAATGTTGGTGTCTTCGTCTGTCAAGTGACTTTAACAAATTATCAGACAAAGACAGCACCATTGATTGGTTACTTAGTTGTGTAAATATTTTTATTACCTACCAGGGGGATCTATCTATACAGATAAATAAAATTTAAGTGTCTGTTTGTAATTTTAAATTAACAGCTTTTTCACATAATGCATAAGAAAGTATGCCTACAATAAAAATCTATTTTTAAAATTTTGGTCTGTCGGTCTGTCTGTCTGACTATCTGTCTGTCTGTCTGTCTGTTTGTTTCGGCTAATCTCTGAAACGGCTGGACCGATTTTCACGGGACTTAGAGTGGCAGATAGCTGATGTTATAAGGAGTAAGATAGGATACTTTTTATCCTCATCATCATCATCAAAATATGTTTGCCGCCCAACGAAGTGGCCACGGGTCAGCTAGTATTCTATAAAGTAGTATATAGTAGGTATGGCTGTTTCTCCACTTATGTGACATATGTCAGGTGGGAGTCATCGCCGTGGCAGCCGTGGTGTTGCTGGGCCGGTACGTGGAAAAACAGAATATAGATGATCCAATTTCAAGCTTAACTACTCATATTTTGAACAATTTCAGAACGAGATTTCGCCTTTCGAAAATCAGATTTCCTTAAAGATGACATGTGGTTTGGAAGTACTATTGCGGTAGTTCCGCAAAATAAATTATTGGTAAGCGCTTCTATAATATAATAATGCTCTTTGTCGGTTTGGTGGCTATAATTGTAGTAGCTCTACCTAGGCTATAATATTATTATGTACGTAGTTATGAGTTTTAGTTCCAAGTCACGGTAAGCTACGGCCTACGGAAATGCTCGCTCAATATCTAATTAGATTCAAATGCTACACTCAGTGGCATAAAGCGATTTTTTAATTACAGAATTATCGCTAATAAGTAATAAGTCATGATTACTATAAATAATATAAACTATTAATAAGTCATGATTACTATAAACATATAATGTTGAATGTAAAATTTATTGTGATAACTGATAACTAACAATTAGTGAAATTAGTGCTCGCACTTAATCCAACACCATGGTGATGCCATGAGAGAATGCTTATATTTATGGTGTCAATTTGATGTCAACATTACAAATCATATGACACCAGTAGGCGTATTATGAGGTCTTGTAGCAGTATTATTTTAACATTACTTTTAGATTTCGCGCAAATTAAAAATATCTTTTTGTTTATATAAATAGAGATCGTGTTTGCTTATATGAAATTCAAAAGTAATGTTAAAGTAACACTGCTACAAGACCTCATAATAGGCCTCCAGGTAAGCGACTCCGTATGATATGTACATAATATGTACTTACAGTGTTACAGCATTTCGGTAATATGAATTGCTATTATACATTAAGTACATTTAGATTAATACGTGAAGCAAAATCTTTCAGTACAGTTGTATGAAAATTCTGCGAACGGAGGAGTATGATATGCAGAAAGCTAATATTTAAAAAAAATGCATAAAATTAATAAAAATAACAACACCATACACTACCATGCGTTTGATAAGTACAATTTTGTTATACTTTGACGTTGACGTTGATCCGTGACATTTTTTTTTCTATAAACGATATAAATTATTATTTGGGAATTTCGACCACAGGCGACCTCTAGTTTGAATAAAAATCTGTTTTATTTTAAAGGTATGCGGACCTCGATGGACTAACCCATTCCATGACTCACATTTACTCGTAAATGGGGCTTGCTACGTACAGTCGAGGACTCAGGTCACAACTCTTATACCATTAAAAGAGATGAGTAAGTGTTTTTTTTTTCCTAAAATGGCCGTACTGAGCGGTCCGTTATTTGTAAGGCCAAAATGTTCCTAAACTAACCCTCACCTACCCTAAATATTATGAAACATAGAATTATTAGTAAAAAAACATTTTTAAACTTTAACGATACGTATTAACTAAAGACTAAGTGTTTACATATTCATGATTAATAATGTTCCTTGTAAGTCCCATGTGCCGTAGCAAGGCCAACCGTCAAATTTTTGATTGGCTTTATAAGGAACTACCGGCTTTCCTACGAACACTTATTTTAACTTAAATCGAGGAAAAAATATTATATTTTCTTTAGTACCACAAAACAATCCTTATATGACAGTTAAAAGTAAAAAAAATATGAGAAAATAATAGGTTATTTAACTAAAAACTAACGTTTTATTATGCGCGCGAATAACAATTGTAATATCGACAACCGAAGTCTATGAATCGTGGGATCGCACTACCAAAATAGCGGCGCGAGCGACTCGCCGCCGCGTCTGTAGCCTTGGATTTCATGGATCTTAGTATGTAATAGATGGAATATGTCCTTACGTGTCAATAACTACGACTTTTTTAAAGTTGGCCTTCAAAGGAGCGTGGCCTTACCCACCTTACGTTTTATTTGATAGTCAAGTCACAAATTGAGCACAGTGAACAGTTAGTATGTGAAAGTTCAATCGTCGTTTATGTGTTATCCCCGCAATTATTTCATAGCCAAAATTAGCCAAATCGGTCGAGCCGCTCTCGAGGTTTAGCGAGACATTGAAATTGCAATCCATTTTTATATTTAAGAGAAGAAGATTTTCCGTTTTTTGGTAAAAAGTGTAATGTTTGAAAAGTTTACATTAGTGTTGCCCAAATGCAAGAATAAGAAGAGACTTAGCTAGTCTTGGTCTTTATCTTGCGCCAATACATCTGGTCTTGGTCTTGATATTGCACTCCCAGTCTTGGTCTTGCAGCAAGAGTCTCGCAAGTCTCGTAATTACCTATTAGCCTATTTAGCCTATTGCTATTTATTAAACGTTAACGTTACTTTAGATATTATAACAACGTAACAGAGTAGGTACATTTTGAGCTTGAAGTAACATAGACATAGTAAAGACCAAACAAATTAATAAATATCTAAACATTTAATGAGAAATTCGAAAAATCAACTGACACCGGGTGGGGTTTGAACCCACGACCTAAGCGATCATACTGATGCTCTAACCAACTCTACCATGTCCCATGGGAGTCAGTCTGTTTCTTAATTAAATAACGTTTACATTTAACAACAAGGTGCCGCGCAATATCAAAGTGCCGATGCTCAAAACTAGGGATGCACTCTTTTTTCTTTTTATGGATATTTTCATTCGCTATGTATGTTTATGGTATTGTTCGTAACGCGCATAAGTCCAATGTTCAAAAAAAAAATTTTTGTGTCTTAGACTATAGAGTCCCTAAGCGTATACCCCGAACTCCTATACTCCCTGAAACGACACTCAGTCCTAACTGCAAGACGCAAGAGTCTCGCAGGCTTAGTCTTGTTCGTGCTCAAATCTTGCAAGGTCAGTCTTGGTCTTGGTCTTGCTAAAATTAGGCGGTCTTAGTCTTGTTCTTGCTCAAATCTTGCACGGTCAGTATTGATCTTGCTAATATTAGGCGGTCTTAATCTTGGTCTTGCAAAATGCAAGAACAAGACTGATTTTTGGCAACACTAGTCTACATATATGAAACGGTAGGGTAACGGTAGGTAGGTTAACACAAGTCGTGCGTCGTGCTGACACTCACATAGAATTTTTTTCTTTTTTCCAGACTATCAAGCGTATGTGTGTGACGGCTCCAGAAAAGAATATAGCGAATATAAGAACCACAATATAAACTACTACGCCTACGGCCAAGCCGGCTTTTCTTTGAAAGTCACTAATACAACCATTTTGATTGGCGCGCCAGGCCTTCTTCAATGGACAGGTATGTAGAGCAAATCATTCCCTAATACTCGATTCTCTAGAAATTTTCAGAAATCGTCTTCGCGCCTGATTAGGTGATCATATTTTATATTTTAATACCTTTCTTAGTATACTAAGTATTTAAATTTTTTTTGTGTATAAAAATCAAAAACTTCGGAACTCCACGT
This sequence comes from Phengaris arion, assembly GCA_963565745.1. Taxonomy (NCBI): domain Eukaryota; kingdom Metazoa; phylum Arthropoda; class Insecta; order Lepidoptera; family Lycaenidae; genus Phengaris; species Phengaris arion. Next base: position 25,877,332 of record OY751431.1, read on the forward strand.
CACCACGACTAGACTTTCTCAATTTTATACCTAACCTTTATTTTAGGTAGGTATTGTATGCCATAACATACTAGATATTAATCCCCTTACTAATAAAAATAGTATATGTATGTTGGGTATATAAAATTAATATTAAATTTCTTGTATACGTAAATCAGCATAATATTCTTCTATTATAACTATAAAATCCCCCTTTACTAATAAAACTATTTACACAATGGATAAACTATACAATAAGTACAGTATACAGTATCAGACAAGGACAAAACATTTTATAGCTTATCCATTGTGTAAATATTTCTACTACTTAGGGGTTAAGTAGGTATATAGTTATAATATTCTTCGCTGCTTTACGTAGACAAGAAATTTTAATTTTATATACTTACCTAACATACATAATATTATATCATTAAATCTATGAAATAAAATTGGTAAAGTATTGCCTAACTAAATTCCTAGTGCACTTAATTTCTTATTTTAAATTATGTGATCCAGGTATCAAGAGTATAAATAACAACTGTGATAATTTTTGAGCTAGACTAGAAGTAAGAACTATTAACCAAATCACCCAGTATTATTTAACAAGGCAATATAAGGCTCGCGACATGCTGCCCAATATGTTGAACTAGCTTTTGCCCGCGGCTCCGCCCGCATAAACACAACACTCCACGAGAACATTGTAAATTTTTGGGATAAAAAGAAGCCAGTGTTGATCTAGAGCTTAAACTACTACCATGCCAAATTCCATCAAATTTTGCGTGAAACAGTAACAAACATCCATCCATCCATCCAGCCATCCATTCATCCATATGTCCATCCATCCATCCAGCCATCCATTCATCCATATGTCCATCCATCCTTACAAACTTTCACATTTGTAATAGTAGTAGGAAGTTACCGAGAAACTTTCGTTTTGTTGTGGTCTGCGACGTCTTGGTTCTTACAGATCCTTTTTATGCTTGAGTGGTGATAATAATGATACAGCAACAATTGTGATATTCTTCTTTATTGGTACATATGAGAGAGATGCTTAGCACATACACTAAATTAAATCAATGAAAAATATTTTACTCTCTAACAATTACAAGTATTAATTAAATTTAAATATGTCTGCCAAACTGTATAGCAATTTGTTGGCAGATCTGGCTCACATTTTTCTATACAATTTGACAACTACTTATTACATAAACTACAATAAGCTGGTAACATAACTAACTCAGACACAAATGTTTTGTCAGTACATTATCATTATGTATGTAGGTACAATATAATATTCTTAAGTGTGTACGCGCTTGTTTGTGTGCGTGTGTTTGTGTATGTGTGTGTTGTTGCGCCCTAGCCCTATGACCGCAGTCTTGGGATCAGTGTTACAGACTACTAGTAGTAGTCTGTAACAACGCCCTAGTAGGGCACCTAAGTGTTCGTGTATGTGGGATGGTGTTGATGGACATCAATATTATATAGTCAATCCTTTATTACTCATTAAAAACTTTTTCATTTCTCTAATAAAGGCTCGCTTCGTTACAATATTCTTATTCCTTGTCATGGCTAAAGGTAGTTTATTAAATATTTTTGGTACTAAATGATTTCTATATTTTTCACGTATAATTAGGTACAACTAAAAAATCATAATCTTTGTTTCTAGATGACCTTGTTCGTGTTTTATATGTCATCAATTTGCCACTATTCCATTGTTCTATCGCTATCGGCAACCTTAGCCTCTCATGGACCGGTAGTATTTTACATTCTGAAAATAACTTTACGTAATCCGAATTTATACAACGGTACTTACTTGTATTGTTACGTATTTTAGTGTCTTCGTTAACTAAAAAAATTATAAATGTAACCTGTAACAATTTTATATTATCCAAATAAGTTTTGAAGTTACGACCATAACTTGTAAATCCAGAAAACATTAATGAATCAATTAGCACATAGTACACAGTATATAGTGTTCCCCTGTCTAATACTAAACTAAGGTGGTAAAATTTAACGAGCACCACTCTAAATTTATCACATAATTTTTGTATTTGTGTTTTCCATTAGAAGCGTGAATCAATAGTTAAGCCCAAATATTATATACTCCCTCACAACTTCAATGATAGCACAGTTATAAGTTAAACCGTTGTTATGTATACATTCATAAGAATGTTCTACTATTTTAGTTATTCGGCTACTACTTTGAAGATAAGGAGAGTAAATATGCATACACATATAGTCTTATATAAGTTAATAATGATGCCGTTATCGTGGGACCATTTGATGAGGATAAATCTTCTTGAATTTTATATTACATACTAAGGCGGGTCAATAAGTCCGTGACTTTTTGAATTTCTAACCTCCTTACTGAAAAAGCAACGCTACTTCTGTCAACAGACATCTGTCAGTTGACTCCTATCAAAATTTGAACTTGCTGCGTCAGTTAGTTTGTGTTTTACAGCTATCTTTATCAGACTATCCAGTAACTTAAGGAAACAATGGAAAAAAGTGAATTTCGTGTGCTTATTAAGCATTATTTTTTGCGAAAAAAAACCATTACCGAGACCAAGGCTAAGCTTGATAAATACTATGGGGACTCTGCACCATCGATTTCAATGGTAAAAAAGTGGTTTACTGAATTTCGTTGTGACCGTACAAGCACTGAAGATGCCGAACGTCCTGGACGCCCAGTTGAGGTCTCTACACCCGAAACAATCGAAAAACTTTACGATATGGTGTTGGCCGACCGAAGATTGAAAGTGCAAGAGATTGTAGAAGCCATAGGCATCTCGCATGGCTCAGTGGTTTCAATTTTGAATGATCACTGGGGCATGAGAAAGCTTTCCGCAAGTCGACCACAAACGCAATCGTGTAACAAACTTCACAGGACGGTTTGGCGTTGTTTAATCACAATATGGAGGAGTTTTTGCGCCGTTTTGTAACCGTGGACGAAACATGGATCCATCACAACACACCAGAGACCAAACAACAGTCAAAACAGTGGGTTTCTAAGGGTGAATCGGCGCCAAAGAAGGCCAAGGTGGGTTTGTCAGCCAATAAAGTTATGGCGACTGTTTTTTGGGATGCACGTGGGATAATCCACATTGACTATCTTCAAAAGGGAAGAACAATTAATGGGGAATATTATGCCAACTTATTGGACCGCTTCAATGAGGATTTGAAAAAAAACCGACCTCATTTGGCCAAGAAAAAAGTTCTTTTTCACCAAGACAATGCAAGGGTGCACACATGTGCAGTTGCCATGGCAAAAATCCATGAATTGGGCTATGAATTGCTCCCACATCCACCCTATTCTCCAGATTTGGCTCCGAGTGACTACTTCTTGTTCCCAAACCTGAAAAAATGGCTCGGTGGAAAAAGATTTGACTCCAATGATGAAGTCATCTCGCAAACAAAGGCCTATTTTGAGGACCTCAACAAATCATATTTTTTGGAAGGGATAAAAAAATTGGAGAAGCGTTGGACAAAGTGTATAGAGCTCAAGGGGGACTACGTTGAAAAATAAAATGATTTATTTATCAAAAAATCTGTGTTTTATTCCAAAAGTCACGGACTTATTGACCCGCCCTCGTATAATTACGACAGTTATTCACAACACTACACATGCTATTGACGTGCATTATGTAGCCGACTGGACTGAACACACAGCCGGTCGACACGCCACAGCTGATAGCAGTGGGCTTACCAGTGACGCCATCGACGGCGGTGCGGAGTATTCTTATTGTGTTATATAGGCATGGAACCACTTATTCAGTGTTCCGGATATCCCACATTCTTCCATCGCTTGAAGCAGCTGGTGGTGTTCCAGAGTGTCAAATGCTTTTTTGAAGTCAATGTACACCACCACCACCTGCTTCCTCTGGTCCAGTTCCTCGTTGATATCATCAGTGAACTGCCCTAGGACTGTCGCCGAGCTTCGGGAAAAAAAACTTTTACGGAAACCATATTGGATGTCAGTCAATATTTTATGTTTCTCTAAAAAACTACTAATCTGTCCCACTAAAATTTTACAACAATTTTGCTGATGACAGATAGTATGGCTATGGACTATAATTTTAGTAATCACAATAGGATCCATGTTCGAAAATAAGTCTTGTCAAAGCAGTTTTAAGCTTTTCTGGGTACAACCTACACACAAATTAATAAATAACGCTATGATAGGGCTAATCTTAGGTTTATATAGTGGTTACATGTGGCCCCAGTGCTGCAGAAACGGCTCGAAGGATTAATGATGTGTATGGCGGCGGTGTCGCAAAAGAAAATACAGTGCGTTTTTGGTTCCAACGTTTTCGTTCTGGAAATTTCGACCTGCAGAACAAGCCCCGTGGACGTGGACAAGCCGAAGACCAAAATTGATAATGAAGAATTGTAGGCTACTGTGGAAGCAGATCCATCGCAAACCACGTCCGAGTTAGCTGTAGGCTACGATGTTAGTGATAAAACTGTTTTAATCCACTTGAAGCAAATTGGGAAGGTGAAAAAGCTTGAAAGCAAACCGACAAACGCGCGTCAATTGCTACGTTACATTAACCGGTAGAATAATGAAGGGATTTTAAATCGAATCATTAACTGTGATGAAAAGTGGATCGTGTACGATAATCGGAAACGTTCATTGCAATGGCTGAACCCTGGTGAACCAGCTAAAGCCTGCCCCAAGCGAAAATTGGCTCAAAAAAAGTTACTTGTGAGCGTTTGGTGAACTAGTGCCGGTGTAGTTCACTACAGATGTCTACGGTAGATGTCTATTGCCAGCAACTGCAAATCATAATGGAAAAGCTAGCTGCTAAACAACCGAGGTTGGTCATTCGCTCTAGGCCACTGCTGCTTCAGGACAACGCACACACTGCACAACAAGCGGCTACCAAATTAGAGGAGCTTCAATTGGAATGTCTTTTACCCCCTGGACCTTGCTCCAACAGATTACCATTTTTTTCAAAATTGGGATAACTTCTTGCAAGGGAAAAAATTCAACTCCGATGGTGCACTTCAAAGCTCATTCAAATATTTTATTGATTCCTGTCCGAAAGGTTTTTTTAGTAAAGGAATCAATGAACTACCTATTAGATGAAAAAGGTGCATAAATAGGAATGGTATATACTTAGATTAAATATATATATTGTGTTTAAAAAAATCGATTTTATGTTCCTCCTTTACATACTGTTTTTCCTAAATGTTTCAATATCAGACTGTCTAAATTTAGTTTTTTGCTCGCTGCCATGAATTAATTTTGTTCCAAATTATCTTAACATTTTTATTACACTTCCTTATTTCCTCTTTTTTGTACAGATTTTTAGCAATATTAATACGTTTATTTACCTTATTCCTATAAAAATTATATTGCAATCTTAGATTCATATCATTTGGTTTACTCTTTTTAAATAATCTATCTATAATGTTGATCATATATTTTATTTGCTTTGATATCCATGGCTTAGATTCTTTTGGTACTTAAATTTAACTGTGTCTTAGCCTCACTATACACAATGAAAACACATTACACATCCTATTATACAGTTGTAAAGGGCACTTACAACTGTGAGGGTCCTTTACAACTGTATAACTATTTAAATAACTATTGAATTATGTCCAAGTAATTCTGCAACTTTTTTGTCATTTATTACCGATAAGTTTTGTTTATCGTGTAAACGGCACTGAGAGTTGTAGTCTATGCATATTACCTATGAGATAGTGGTCTGAAATTTTGCAGTTTAAAACATACGCCATGGTAGATCTTTTCGTTCGAATCCAGGCATGATCGATACACGTTCGAGTCACTAAGCTTCCGTATACCTCTTCCCTCGTTACGTCACTGATAGCGCAGTCCATACCTATTTCCTACATGTTGTTTACGTATTGACTTCGTACTGTAAAACCGGTTTCACTCAATAAATCTATGTTTATGTCGCCCAATAATAACACTTCATAATCTTTAGGTATCCTGGACAGGCATTGATGTAGTTTCTCCACAAAATAATGGTTATTTGTCTTGGGTGGTCGATATATTATAATTATATATCTCAGCGGTAAAGTTGTGGTTACTTTTGACGTGATAACGTCTTATAATTCGATGGAGCCGGCTGCACGCACGAAAAAACATGACTCACGCGTTACCTGTTACTGTTACCAAGTACCAGCATTACCTCGCATTGCCGTTACCTCAGCTAGCCGCGCCTTAGGTATGTGAGCGGTGGGACGGAGAGGCGTTATTATGGATGTATTATTATTATTATTTTTATTATTATTATTATTATTATTATTATTATTATTATTATTATTATTATTATTATTATTATTATTATTATTATTATTATTATTATTATTATTATTATTATTATTATTATTATTATTATTATTATTTAACATATATTTCTCGGCTTAACCGGTAGAATGAAGCAGGTAGGGGCGATTGCCAAGTATCCTGTTCATGTAGTGTGAAAGAAGTTTAATTGGTGTGAGTTGTAGGGAAGGATGAAGATGAATTAAGGAAGCGGCGAACTATAGAGCAGGTATCTATAACGATTGACTTTTGTAACTGTATATATGTGTTTTTGTGAAGGTTAAGGGATTTAAGTGCAACGGAAAGCGTTTTTGGAATAACGTCCGTTGAGGAGATGACTATCGGGATTATTTTTGCTGTGTTTTGATGCCACATTTGTTTGATCTCATCTGCAAGCGGTATGTATTTTTGGATTTTTTCTGTGTGTTTCTGTTTCAGGTTGTTGGTATTTGGAACGGCGATGTCTATAAGGTAAGTGGTTTTTTCAGATTTAATTGTGAGGGTTATGTCTGGTCTATTGCTTAGGATGGTACGGTCTGTGATGATATCGCGATCCCAGTAGAGTTTTACGGAGTCATTTTCTAGAACGTTAGATGGTTTGTATTTGTAGTACGGTGTATGTGTATCTATAAGGTTAAACTTGACTGCTATTAATTGATGTATATGTTTGGCTACGTTATCGTGACGGTGAGTATATTCTTTATTTGCTAGTGCACTGCATCCTCCGGTAATATGGTCTATTGTCTCAGTGGTTTGGTGGCATAATCTACACTTATCAGTTTCTATGGCTTCTTTGAGGATAAATTTTGAGTAATTGCGAGTTTTGATAATTTGGTCCTGTATAGCTATTAAGAACCCTTCTGTTTCACTATAAATGTTGCCCTTAGTTAACCAACTGAATGACGCGGCTTGATCGATATGGTCCTGACTTAACTGGTACGGAAATTTACCATGTAGAGCCTTACTTTTCCATTTTTCTATTTTGTTTTCATCATTAATTATTTTATTTTTAGGGTTAAATTTGTCATTATTTAACTGTAGCGGTGTTCCAGAGTGAGGTAAATTTACAATGGCTTTATGAAGTGGGCTTGTGTTAGCTTTTGTCTTAAAATAATTTCGGAGGTTATCTATTTGGGTGTAATGTAGATTTTTTATGTCTATAAAACCACGCCCTTCCTGCTTCCTCTTTATTGTAAATCTTTCAACTGCTGAATGGATGTGGTGAATATTGTGTTTGTAACAAGCGGTTCTGGTTTCGGTGTTGAGGGTTTCCAAATCAGTGTCAGACCACCTGATAATTCCAAATGAATACGTTAATATAGGGATCGCATAGGTATTTACAGCTTTAATTTTGTTTTGGCCTGACAATTGCGTTTTTAAAATTTTATTTAGTCTCTGTTTGTATTTATTTTTTAATGTATTTTTTATTTCTTTATGATCTATAGCTGTATTTTGTATATAACCTAGGTACTTATATATGTCTTTCGCTTGCATGCTGTCTATTGTTCCTTCTTGTAGTTCTAAGTTGAGTGGTTCTGTATGTGTATGTTTGCCCTTAAGAATGCAATTAATTTTACATTTATCAGTTCCGAATGTCATGTAAATATCAGCGCTAAATTTTTCCGTTAATTTTAATAGTTGTTCCAGTTGTTGCCTGTCAGGTGCGAAGAGTTTTATGTCGTCCATGTAAAGAAGGTGAGTGATTTTGATTTTATTGACTTTATCTATAATATATCCTAAGTTTGACCTATTAAGAGTTTTAGATAGAGGGTTTAAAGCTAAGCAAAACCATAAGGGGCTAAGTGAGTCGCCTTGGAAAATGCCACGCTTAATTTTGATGGGTGAGGTACTGACGGTGGTACTGACTGTTCTTAGATTGAGTTTAGTAGACCAGTTATACATTATATATTGTAGAAAGTGAATTAAAGTATTATGAGTCTTATATATTTTTAGTACATGTATCAACCAAGAATGCGGGACACTATCAAAGGCTTTTTGGTAATCTATGTATGCGTAATAAAGGTTCTTATGATCTTTTTTTTTGTTCTTCAAGGATTATTTTATTATCAGTAATGTGAGTATTTAGTTTTTGTGTGATTATTGACGTAAGTAGTTTGTAAAGAGTTGGAAGGCAGGTGATTGGATGGTATTTAGTCGGATTTTTAGTATCGTTTTTATCTTTAGGCTTTAGATATGTTATTCCTTGCATCATAAATAGCGGCACTAATTTGGGATCCTTAAGGGCTGAATTGAATGCTTTGGCGATGTAGCGATGTGTTGAAGTAAAATATTTAATCCAGTAATTTTGAATTTTATCTGGCCCTGGTGCCTTCCAGTTCAAAGTCTTCTTTATGGCGTATGTGACATCGTTATCATCTATTATAACTTCAGGCATTGGATTAATATTGTGACATTCACTTATTTCGGTATCAAGCCATGAAGCGTGTACGTTGTGATGGGCTGGTTTGGACCATAGGTTTTCCCAATAGTCCTTAATTGTATCTGTACTAGGCGGTTGTATGATTTTAATATTTTCGGAGTTTAAATTTTGATAAAAGAGCTTTTGATTGTTAGTAAAAAATAAATTATCCGTTCTTCTAGAGTTACTGATTTTAAGTCGGCGGAGTCTTTTTGATTGTGCTTGCAGTTTTTGTTTCAGTGTATCTAATAATTCTACTATTTGATTTTCAGTGAGATTGTTGGGGTTTAATTTTCGTTGTTTTGTGTGGCTAAGACTTCCTTTAAGGTACTGTGTAAGTTGTCCAATTTCTTTTCGTAGTTTCTTGACTCTATTTTCAATTCGTAGTTGCCATTTTGGCATTTTCGGGTCTCCTGTTTTATTTGATATATCTTTTTCAGGGGGGTTATTTAGTTTAGTGTGTAGAGTTGTAGTTGATATTGCAGCGCAATAAATAGCACTGTGGATTTCCGTTAAATCTGGCGTTTCATTCGCTTCTAGATGTTCTCCTAATAACTTGTTAAGTGAATTTACCGTCTTTATTATGTTGCGTGTAATCTGGAGTTTTGTAATTACCGGTCTAAGTGTTGGATCTGTATCGGCGTATTTGACTAACATTTCTGTAAATACTTGTCTAATTTTGTGATTCTGTGTTTGATCGGCATCAGTTGTGAGTATTTCATCGTTGTTTGTCTCTGGTGCTATTAGATTTTCTACAGTTTCAGAAGAGTTTGATAGAGTTATGGGTTGATTATTATTTGTGGATTGAATTGTAGAATGTTGTAGATTCGGGTCGTTCGTTGCATTATGTGGAATGGTAAGAATATCGCAGGGGCTAAGCTGTGTGTTTATGCTATATATTGTATTGTTCTGGTCGTTGGAATAATCGAACGTATGCGCTACTGTATTTTTTATCTTGTCTCTTTCATGACTTGGTATTCTGTTATTGCGATGTATAACTCGGATTTGATCTGCTAATCGTTGCTCAGATATGTGGCTTAGTTCAGGGTAGGACTCTGTGAATTTTTTATGGAGTGATGGTCTGAATGCTGTGAGGTTAGATTCGCATGATGTTATAATGTAGTAGCAACGGAGAAGTTCTCTGTTTATTTGATCAGTCCATTTCATCCGTTGTCTACTTTTTCCAGCGAGAGTGGTTGGAGGAAGCATTTCCTGCAAAACACTTCTTACTTGAGTGTTTGTGAGATGAGGCTGCGTATGAGTATTATGATCTACGATATTCGGATTAATGTATTCAGAATTTCTCGTAGACGGACTGGTGTCAGGAATGGGCACCGGATTAGTAGCTATTGCTTCCTGTGTAACATCGTCTGATAATGGTGATAATGTGGTGGATCGTGATGAGAATGAGTTATTGAGGATGAATGACTGCGGTGAAGAGTGAAGCGATGGAAACAAGCTGACGGATGAGGTAGGTGATGAAGGATATGAGTATGTGTTGCTTATTGTTTGGATATTAGTATTCTCTGCAGCAGTACTAGACTGGGCAGTAGGATGCGATATAGTGCCCCCCCCCCCCCAGATTACGAGGGACAGCCCGGGCTCGAAAGCCCGGGGCGGGATTCTCCATTGCTTTTCGCGCCGGTACCCGCCTGGGGTAGTATATTTCTTTTAATATATTAGAACAAAAATAGGAAGAGTTAACGAAAAAGTAAATATAGGAAGAGAAGAAATAAAGGTGGTGAAAAAAAGACAAACCAAGGGGTGATTAATAAAGAGGTGATGAAAAGATAGTGACGAGAAAGAAAGAAAGAAAGAAAGAGCCGTTGATCAGCCACGTGAGTACCTCACCCCGAATAGAGTGGGGTGGCGCACCCAAGTGTTGCCCGGGGACACCAACTAGGAGGGACCGGCTTTACCCCCTTATTATTATTATTATTATTATTATTATTATTATTATTATTATTATTATTATTATTATTATTATTATTATTATTATTATTTTTTTTTTTTTTTTATTATTATTATTATTATTATTATTATTATTATTATTATAATTATTATTATTATGCGCTTGATGTTATTACTCAGTTTGGCGCTGGACTTCGCGGCGGCAACACCCCTACCTAAGGCGCGGCTAATTAGTTCCGCGCGCACTATAAACATGACGTTGTCACGTTCAATTATCGTCAGTAAACCGACTTTACAGACAACCGATTTTTTTTACATAAAGTAACACCGCCACCCCTGGTTGTTTCTCTGATGTTTATATATATCACAGCCCTCCAATTGATACATCGACAACTCATGCCTCATAATATTTATTTCAGTAAGCGTCACAATATCCAACTGTTCCAGACTGTCAAGTAAAAGCACTTCTAGTCGATTAAAGTTTTTTCTAAGCGATCTTACGTTGAAGTGAAACAATATTAATACTGCAACAATTTTATGTCTAAGTATTTATTGTATTTGATTTTTAATTTTATATATGAAAGTTGGTCATCGAACTACTAGAGTGACTATTGCTTAACTTTGAAAGTTTGACGTATTGGTGAAATTTATTACATCCAAACTGGATGGCAAACAATTCTTTTTTAATCGGAGCATGGTTTTGTTGCGAGCTTCTTGAACTGTATGCAATGGGACGCTTATTTTGCATAATAACGGCTCCCACAGCATTCTTTGCTGAATCTACCGACAAAATCAAAGGTAAGTTGCAATCATAATTAGTTTACACGGGCGCTTTAGATATGACTTCTTTTAACGAATCGAAGCATTTTTGAAAATTATCACCTATAACCATAATACACCTTTTTTAACAAATTTCTTAAGATATTAGTTTTATCTGCTAACTTTTCTATAAACAGTGCTAGAAAATTAATCATGCCTAGAAATCTCTGCAAATCTTTAAGACTTTTTGGTATGGGCATATCTTTTATAGCTTTATCTTTCTCTGGATCAATTTTTACACCTTCTTTACTAAAAATATATCCCAAATATGCTATTTCTTCTAGAAGAAACTTGCACTTGGCTTTATTTAATTTTAAATTAACTTGCCTACTAGCCCTTCTCAAAAACATATCTTACCTTTTATTGTATATTTCAATTGTTTCACCTTATATTAAAATGTCATCACACCAAATTATTATACATACAATGTCTCCGAATAGATCTATCATGGTTTTATATAAAATTTCTGTAGCCGTGTTTATTCCAAAAGGTAACCTCAAAAATTTATATCTGCCAAAGCTCCCTTTTGAAATGTACATAAATCACTACTTTACATGGTTAATTTTATAATATAAAATACAGAAAATGCATCTAAATGCGAAAAATATGAGGTCTTGGACAATTTAGACCTGGCTTCATCCTTTTTTTAATAGGATATTGACATCTCAAAAATTTTTATTTAAATTTCTAGGATCTATGCAAATTGTCAATCCTCCTTTCATTTTTATGGTAATAACTAAACTATTCACCCAGAGAGTAGGTTTCTTTACCTTCTGTATGACTCCCATGTTTTCCATGAGTTGGAGCTCTTTCTTTAACGGTTCAACGTGAGTGAATGGCAACTTCCTAGGTGGTACTATGCACGGAACAGCATATTTCCTTAGCACGATGCTATGCTCATATGGGAGACAGCCCAGACCCTGAAATACATCATCATACTTGGTCATAATTTTGTCACAAGTTTTTTGATACATATTAAATACATTTTGCTCAACATTCTTGACATTTTCATTGTTTATAGAAAAGTTTTTTGTTATTAAATTTAGCTTTATACAAGTGAGGAAACCAATCACAGTTGCACAATTTATTCTTGTACACCATAACACCGTAACACCATATGTTTGATACTGATATTATGGGGATTTTATGTCCACCATAAGCAAAGATATTATATCTTTTACACATTTTTTACTCTGTTTGTCAAACTTAAGATTCGACTCTTTAAAATCTTCATCAAATCATGTTTATGTCTGCTCCAGTATTAAATAAGCAATCTACACTTTTATTATTTATTTTAAGAGAATAATCCCAGAGAATCGTCTGTGTTGTTCAAATTTGTACTAGTATTTTGCTGTTGAACAACGCCCCTTTCTCTCAGCCTCAGCACTTTTTCATTACACTATTTTTTTTAAGCATAAATGAGTTTAATGTCCATATTTAAAACATGACCTGCATCTGTGATTCCATGCTGGACAGTTGCGGCGACTATGCGATGGGTTACGCTTTACACACGTTGTTCTGGATCCAGGTGTAGCTGACTTTGGGTGACCTTGGCGCCATGGGGATCTTGACTTTCTTCTCTTCTGGTAAGCGGGAGAACTGCCCCGACGACTTTTTTGTAGCTTGTATACTGTGGCTTTTTCTCTTCCATCTGCTTTATTAATTGATTCTTCACTTTTTTGCACCATCGAGAGTGTTCTACATAGAAGTTTGACTCTTTCTAGGGATAGATCTTGCTCTTGAAGCTTTTGACGAAATTGCGAGAAGTTTGTGACCATATAGTGGCCGTCAGCAATGAGAATGTACCGTACAAGGGAATCGCGGAGCAAACCAAAATCATAGGCATGACTTGCATTTTCTAATTCCATTAGAAAATCTTCCAAAGATTCGTTCACACGCTGCTTCAACGTAAAGAATTTGTGCCGCGCCACCGTCAAATTCTTTTTGGGTTTAAAATACTTGACGAATTTTGCCTTGACCTCTTGGAATGTAGCAGTGCTTAGGTCCAAATTGAAGGAATTGTGGATATTTAGACCTTTATCTCCCATGGAATGAAGTATGATTGCAATTTTTCTTTTGTCTTCTGTTTTTTCTATCCCCGACGCCAATAGGAATATCTCGAATGATTATGTCCATTTCTTGAAACTTTCAGTATTATTGTTGATGATTTCTGTGGAAATTTCAAGATTCTGCACTCTGTTTCCAACCATTGTCAAGTTACCGCACCCAGATTGTCTTGAAGCTTCCTTAGTTGCTGATTTTTGCGTTCATATTTTTCGTTTCTTTTTTTTTACGCAAAATTATTTATAATGAAAATAAATGTAATAATTTACTCAGCATTGTGAGCTAAATGCTATTGATTATTAGTGTTTATTATTGTAGATAACATTGTTATGCAAAGCTTTATTACTGACTACAATCTACATACTACAGAAATCAATGTAATTAATATTTTAACTATATATAATACTTTAAATAAATAAATACATATTATAAATGTGAATATTAGTGAGGATAGATGGATGGATGTTTTTTACTCTTTCACGCAAAAGCTACTGAACGGATTTCGATGAAATTTGGTATGGTAGCAGTTTAGGATCTGGATTAAAATATATGCTACTTTTTATCCCGAAAAAGTACAGTGTTTCTTTGGGATACTGTATTTACGCGGACGTTGCCGCGGGCAACAACTTGTAAATTGATAAAATGTATTCAGGTAATGTAATGAATTAAATAACATTAAACTACTACAGAACAAGGATTAAAAGATTGATTGTATTCGTTAAATTAAAAATTGAATGTATGTAGGTATCTTTAATGTAAGTTTATAATTGTTAATATTTCAGGAGGTGTTATCGAATATAAATACTACCCAGGCAATTCATTGTTCGACCAAAAACCGATTGTGAACCCCTATTATGTTGCTGATTTGGGCCCTGATGACTATTTTGGTTTGTTTTAGTGTGTAATTGATTACGTGTGTAATGTGTAATTAATAAGAAAAATTTTTAATTTTACAAAATCTCGAGGATTGATGGCTTAAGACATTTTACGTTCAGTGAAACTACTATCTTAATGTCACTCGGTAATCATCGTTTTTCTATGGAGTACGAGATGATATCTGGAAGCGACGACATTAAGAATTCTGTATGTAGTCGTACCTCCGATAAGTTGATGCGTCGTATGTTGTCATCATTTGACTTAATTTCTGTTTTAGGGTTCTGTAGTACTACAAGGAACCCTTATAGTCACTCTGTCCGTTCATCTACCTGTCTATCTGTCTGTCTGTTGCACGTTGATAGTTACGGAACCCTGTAGTTGAATACTACATTACTAAGTTGGCGAAAGAATGTAAGGAATAAAAAATCCAAATCTAGCGACTAAATAATACCAGTTTTCTTCATTGAATATTCCAAACTGGCAGACAGACATTATTTTAGCGAACAAAAAACCATCTTGGCGACAATTTCACAGTCCATATTTAATTCAAGAATAGGCACATATATTTTCCTTGATGTAGGTAATTCAAAAACATAATAAGCAGCAAAACAAACGCACATAAAAGAATGTAAAGGAGTGTACAAAATTTCCATTTTTAATTTTCCTCGTTTTCAGGGGGGTGTAGATATTATGTAGATTCATTTTGAAATTTAAAAATGACGGATATTTATTTTTCGTAAAATTGATATGGGTATCATTTACCAGATTTTGGGGGTGCTAGATACGAAAATGACACACAATTTGAAATTTCAGTGGAAAATATTTATTTCTCTGTAAAATTTATATGGCGTGTCGTCTTCGAGGGTTTTAGGGGTGCTGAATTCAAAAATGATAATTATTCATTTTGAATTTCAAACATAGCAGATATAAAGTTTTAATAAAAAGAAACTAGGTGTCCTTTTGTAAGTTTAAGGGGATGTTAATTACAAAAAAAAAATAGAAATTTCAAAAAGGCGGATGTTACTTAAAACGATGTTTTCTCATTTTTCAAATTTCCTCCCCCTTTAGTAACTCCGGAATCATATATTTTCTTCATGATAGGAGAAAAAAGAAATTTGAAAATACTGACTTTTCCAACGTTTCTATAGCTTTATACATCGCTCGTAACTCAAAATGGAGCATTGCCATTTTTTTTTTCTATAATCGCTTCTATCTCAAAAACAGGTAATCCTACTGAAAAAATAATGGAAATTTTCTCTCCCCCAAAATATCCCCCCGTAACTACGTATTTTCTTTATGATAAGAGATTTTTTTGAAAATCCTGTATTTCCAAAAATTTATTTAGCTTGCATAGCTGCTACTTACTACATAACATACTGTGCTAATAATCATCAATCTTAATCAGCATCCCCAACAACTTTTAAGTTAGTACTCATGACATTTTTACGAAGAATGAAAATTGTTTAGAATTAAAAAAAAATAAGACGATTTTGTAATCAGTACCACCAAAAACCTGGAAAAGGACACCCATATTAATTTTAATTTAAAAAAGGTATGCCCTTTACGAATTTAAAATCGATTTTATTTTCATATTATTCTGCACCCCCAAAAACCGTGAAAACAACACCCATACCAAAGGAAAACAAACTCCAACAGTATCCAAAAATGCGATTTTCCGTAGCCTGCAAATTGAATTTTTAGCAGCCATTAATTTATCAACGCAATCTGGTTTTATAGCTGCTTATATCGTATAAGAATCACTTACTCGGAAATTATGTCGCCAACTTATAAAGTTCGGTGCCAATTTGGATTAAATTTAGCCACTTTTTATCTGCCGATTTTTGTATTTTTTGTCACCTGAGTGCTTTAGCCAGTTTAGTAATTTAGTCGCCAACATATTAATTCGCTGCCAAATTCAGTAATACAGTATGCTCATGTGCAGTCGCAAACTTATTTTTTATTCGCAAAATTAATTATATCCCGTATTTAAATATCTACATAATTACACGTCGCCGTATACTCACTATTTAATAATTGTTAATTTTGTAAATCTATTACAATTGTATTTGATTTTAGGTTACAGTGTTGAGTCAGGTGTATTCGGAGGCGATGGTTCTACCTTATATGTTGCTGGGGCGCCAAGATCCAAGGCCGGATACGGATTAGTAAGTTACAAATGAGGAAAACAATGCACAATGTGCTTGTTTCTTGTTGTTGGTTTGTTTGCATCGAAAAGCGCCGAAACTACTGGACTGATTGTTAGCACGATTATATAATTAACCACGGGGAAGGACATAGGCTTCTTTTTATCGTGGCAAAATGTACGGTTCCACAGGATTTCTTTTTGCGCGCACGAAGTTGCGGACAACACCTAGTCGTTACATGAATATATTTTTAGCCACCTTATTATTTAGTAGGCTATAATATACTTTTAGGTTTTGATTTTCAAGACATCATCCAGAATGACGGATACTAATTTACACATTAAGGCGAGGATACGAGGCTTACAGTTGGGTGCATATTTTGGTGCAACTTTGCTCTGCATCGACGTAAACGGTGACGGTGTCTCCGACTTGCTGGTGGGTGCACCTAACTTCGTCACCAAAAATGGCGGACTACCCTACGATCAAGGGGCTGTATTTGTTTATGTAACGGAAATTCAGGTATTTTTATTACATTCCTTTAACAAATTTAAAGAATTTTCTTCACAGAAAATATTTTATGTGTCATTTAAAATATTTTTTATTTAATTAATACATACTCAAATATTATTACTGTGTTATGAATTTTATACAAAAAATTCTTACTTATCCAATTAATTATTTATTTATATGGCGGGACATTATTTATATCAAGATTTTATTATTTTTATGTTTTTATTTTTATATTGTGAAAAATGTCCAAATACATAATACGACATTACACATTTTATTACTTAATTTAATACAATACCTACAATAAAATTTTAAAGATATTTTTCTAAGTAGTTCTAAGAAAAAAATACAAAATGTATTCTCAAAATGTATTGTATCTCTTATTTTGCAACAGTTCATTTTCAAGTACTTGGTTAACTTTACTTTTGCTTACTTAAATGGTGAGTACCTGGGAGACCGAGCTTTGCTCGGTATTTTAGTAGAACGATAAAATAATAAATAATAAATAAAAAATATCAAAGAAAACGAAATAATGAGAATCACAGAAATATTTATCATACCGGGATTCGAACCCACCACATTCTGAATTTCCAAACAATGCAAAAATTATACGTAGGTACGCAAGCCAAACTGAGCCTACATGGATATACATACAATCAACGAAATCTATACCTACATATAATAAATTTGTACATGGTCGCTGTCTGTACGTGGAAGATAAATATTAAAAACTATTACATAGTAGGGGCTATATTAGGGGCTTTATGAACGGTATAGAACCCTAAACAATGATTTTTAGAATTTTTGTCTGTTTTTCTATACGTTTGAACGCGCTAATCTCAAAATCTACTGAACGGATCTTGATGAAATTTAGTATGGTAGTATTTTAGACTCTTGATTAACACATAGATGACTTTTATTGCGAAAAAATGTACGGTTCCCGCGATATTTGTTTTTGCGCGTACAAAGTCAACGGCTTCGCCGATTTAAATACGGTTTTCACTAGTGCGTTTTGATTTGCTCTACTAAAAATGTAGCGTTTGTTTCATTTCAATCGGTTCATAAATATCAAAGTTATGTCAGTGTAAAAAATATAACATAATATAAAATGCTATAGAATATCTGATTAGTTGAACTGGCTGAAACTTTAGGTAGGTATTACATAATCATTGATGTATATTAATACCAGGAGTAATAAGTAAGAAGCTCTAATATGGTTTAGCGCTAACTCATGTTAAGCAACGCCGGTTATGGATACAAGTAGGATGGGTACCAAAATCTCAAATATTTTTATAATCAAATTATATACGCCTAATACCTACTAACATTTTCCTATTCAAGAGATTTTTGAAATCAGTAGAACACGACGACGAACATATCCTTAATTATTATAAACGCGAAAGATTCATGTGTGGATGTATGAATGTTCGTTACTGTTTCACGTATTACCTAACAGCTGAACGGATTTAAATGAAATTCGATATGGTAGTACTAAAGCGGGTCAATAAGTCCGTGACTTTTTGAGTTTCTAACCTCCTTACTGAAAAAGCAACACTACTCCTGTCAACAGGCATCTGTCAGTTGACTCCTATCAAAATTTGAACTTGCTGCGTCAGTTAGTTTGTGTTTTACAGCTATCTTTATCAGACTATAAAGTAACTTAAGGAAACAATGGAAAAAAGTGAATTTCGTGTGCTTATTAAGCATTATTTTTTGCGAAAAAAACCATTACCGAGACCAAGGCTAAGCTTGATAAATACTATGGGGACTCTGCACCATCGATTTCAATGGTAAAAAAGTGGTTTACTGAATTTCGTTGTGGCCTTACAAGCACTGAAGATGCCGAACGTCCTGGACGCCCAGTTGAGGTCTCTACACCCGAAACAATCGAAAAAATTCACGATATGGTGTTGGCCGACCGAAGATTGAAAGTGCAAGAGATTGTGGAAGCCATAGGCATCTCGCATGGCTCAATGGTTTCAATTTTGAATGATCACTTGGGCATGAGAAAGCTTTCCGCAAGATGGGTGCCGCGTTTGCTCACAGTCGACCACAAACGCAATCGTGTAACAACTTCACAGGAAGGTTTGGCGTTGTTTAATCACAATATGGAGGAGTTTTTTAACCGTGGACGAAACATGGATCCACCACAATACACCAGAGACCAAACAACAGTCAAAACAGTGTGTTTCTAAGGGTGAATCGGCGCCAAAGAAGGCCAAGGTGGGTTTGTCAGCCAATAAAGTTATGGCGACTGTTTTTTGGGATGCACGTGGGATAATCCACATTGACTATCTTCAAAAGGGAAGAACAATTAATGGGGAATATTATGCCAACTTATTGGACCGCTTCAATGAGGATTTGAAAAAAAAACGACCTCATTTGGCCAAGAAAAAAGTTCTTTTTCACTAAGACAATGCAAGGGTGCACACATGTGCAGTTGCCATGGCAAAAATCCATGAATTGGGCTATGAATTGCTCCCACATCTACCTTATTCTCAAGATTTGGCTCCGAGTGACTACTTCTTGTTCCCAAACCTGAAAAAATGGCTCGGTGGAAAAAGATTTGACTCCAATGATGAAGTCATCTCGCAAACAAAGGCCTATTTTGAGGACCTCGACAAATCATATTTTTTGGAAGGGATAAAAAAATTGGAGAAGCGTTGGACAAAGTGTATAGAGCTCAAGGGGGACTACGTTGAAAAATAAAATGATTTATTTATCAAAAAATCTGTGTTTTATTCCAAAAGTCACGGACTTATTGACCCGCCCTCGTAGTTTAGTTAGATTAACACACAGGCTATTTTTTATCGCAGGAATAAGTTCGTTTCTCCGGAATTTCTTTTTCGCGTACGAAGTCGCGGCTAATATTTGAACTAATATTATAAAGAGGTAAATCTAATATTATAAAGTTTGTTTCTTTGAGAGTGTGTCTGTGTCTACCGAAATTGTAAGGGGTAATCTCTAGATCTACTTCAACCTATTTTTTAAATTCTTTTACCAATAGAAAGCCACATTATTTGTGAGCGTCATAGGCTATATATTAACCTGAAAAATGTTAAGTCTTTTCCTTGATAGTCGAATTTTCAAAATAATTTAAAATTTTCATCCCCTATTTTACTTTCTTAGGGGTTGAATATTGAAAAACGCTAAAATACGTAACTCATTATTTGTCCTTAATCAATTCATACGAAATTTCATGCGAATATGTCCAAGAAATAAAAAAGTTCATACAAACTTTTATCCCCTATACTATCCCCCATACTTTTATCACCACATTGGTGGGTTGAATTTTGAAAAATCCTTCCTTAGTGGATTCTTTCGTCAAATGAAAAATACGTGTGCCATACGTATGCCAGAGATAAGGCTGGGACTATATCCCGGAATCCAGAAGGCCGGAGAAAATTCAGAACGCTAAAAATAAAACTCTGCGTTAATACAAAAGAGCTGGAAATCGAACACACAAGTGTCGAGTCAAATGTCAATGTCATATATTATGACATTGACATTTGACTCGACACTTTGACACTTGACACTTGGATTTTCAGCTTAATAGTGCCGAGTTCCGTTTTCAATGCTCTGAATTTTTCCCGGCCTACCGAATTACGGACAATATAGTCCCAGCCTAAGGTCGTGCATTACTAGCGTGAGTACGCACACTTTCCACTTTTCTCTAAAATTTATTATAAACGAGCTGTTTCCCGCGGCTCCGCTCGCGTAAGTATACTATCGGGTATACCGGGTATATCGGGTATATCGGGTACTCTCGAGAATATTGTACTTTTCCGGGATAAAAAGTATACTATGTTTTAATCCTGAGCCTTAACTACTACCGTAACAAATTTCACATTCCTTTCAGTAGTTTTTGCGTGAAAGAGTAACAAACATCCATCCATCCATCCATGCATCTTCACCAACTTTCACATTTATAATATTAGTAGGATTTAAGTCCCCCGTTGAGTCTGTCTGTCTGTATGTTTGCCATAATCTTAAAAACCACTGAATGAATTTTCATGAAGTTTAAATTTACCAACAGACTGATTCCTTAGGAAGTTTTAGTTCGATAATTATAATTAGTTAAGGTTTTGTTGAAATCGTTTGTTTTATGACGATAATTGATGGAAGTGTCAAAAAAAATTGCAGCCCTCTGGGAACTTTTATCGAAAACGCTGCCTAACCTTACCCGTTGGAAGATAACTTATAACAAAACAATGTATGGTGGATTGTTTCTCTTCTAAAGGTGTACAAAAAAGTTGGCGGCGGCATATAAAATTAGGTCATTACATATAAAATTGGCGTTTCATAAAGGAGGAACATAAAGTCGATTTTTTTAAAACATTATATATATATATATATATATATATATATATATATATATATATATATATATATATATATATATATATATATATATATATATGGAAAGGAATCAATGAACTATCTATGAGATGGCAAAAGTGCATAGATATCAATGGTATATACTTTGATAAAATAAATATATCATGTTTAAAAAAAATCGACTTTATGTTCCTCCTTTACAAAACGCCAATTTCACGCCATCGTCTTTACCTATGAAATTGCCGTTCTGCAGGACTGGCCATTTCAAATCAAAATAATTTTTGTTTGGGTATGAATTCTAATTTCAAATTAATTTTATTTTAAAAACTTTACGTTTATTGATTAGTGTTACATTTTCATCGCATTTCAATCTTTTTCGTCATCATGGATACGTTAAAACTTCGAGTAATTATGAAATATGAGTACCCTCGTGGCACAAGCGGCACGCAACATCAACGACAGTTTTACGGAGCTAACACTACAAACCAACGCACCACGTGTTATTGGTTTGCTCGCTTTCGTTCTGGGAATTTCGACCTGAAAACTCGCGGTCGTCTGAAGACTGGTTGACAATGACGAATTAAAGGCGATTGTGGAAGCTGATGATACACAGTCTACGACTGAATTAGCAGCAGCTTTCGACGTTAGCGTCAAAACAATATTGGTCCATTTGCGTCAAATTGGCAAGGTAAAAAAGCTTGACAAATGGGTGCCCCACTAACTCGATGATCGCCAGCGCGAAGTACGCCTCGAGACGTGCTTTGCACTGCTCAACAGACACACAGATGAAGGAATTTTGAACCGCATTGTTACCTGCGATGAAAAATGGATTCTGTTTGATAAGCGCAAGTGCTCAGCAAGTTGGTTGGATCCTGGTTCAGCACCTAGACAATGCGCTAAACTAAAACTTACCCCTACAAAAGTGATGGTCACTGTTTGGTGGTCTAGCGCCGGTGTGATTCATCACAGCTTCATACCAAACGGGGTGAGCATTACTGCAGATGTGTACTGTGAAGAACTGAACACAATGATGGAGAAGCTGGCACATCTCCAACCAGCATTGGTCAATTGCTCGTCTCCTCTGTTCCTGCACGACAACGCGCGACCTCATACGGCACAGAAGACGGTCGCCAAGTTGCAAAAACTGGGGTTTGGAAACTCTCCGTCATCCGCCCTGCTCACTAGACCTTGCGCCTACAGACAACTACTTTTCCAGAATTTGGATAACTAATAAAAGACCTAATAAAAGACCTGGATAACTAATAAATAACCTATTGTAAGGCATTCGGCGAACTCGCTGGCCACCGTCGATGGGAAACTTAGAGAGTTGCGGAGTCAGCTGCTTCCATACTTTAGGGTTCCGTAATTAGCCCTTAAACGACTGTTGCATTACAATTTCCTTTGAACCAAGGCCCGTCCAGTTCTGACAGCCCGTCAAAAACAGTCCGCATATATAACAAATATTTTTTGACGCCCTTATCAGGTCTGTGGAGATCTATAAGAGGCAAAATGTCCCATTTGCGTATGGTTACAATTGTCCAAAACAAAGAAGAAGTGACAAAACTTCCCCACCCTTGTAGCACTACAAGACATAATATATAGTTAAAAAGTGTGTCATTTTATTGTATGTCGAAAAATCTCTAAACGATATGAGAAAAGAGGTTAGTGAGGATTAAAGGTAGTGTTACAGTGGTGGGGACGGGTTCCATACAAAAATGCCCATTGTTATTTCTTTGTGTCGGTCCATCCATTAACTAATCTCCCTCTGTCGTAGGGATCAAACTTCACTCTAAAGTTTTCTGGCTACGTGTACGGGTCCGGCGAGAGCGGCGCTCGGTTCGGCAGTGCCATAGCTGATCTTGGTGACATCGACAACGATGGGTACAATGGTAAGACAGTTTATGTGGTTCAGTCACAGCTTAAGAAAGACGAACAAATAAACAGAGCTACATAGTTAGCTTTCGCACTAGTACAAGCACATTGTGTGAAAAAATTGTGAGCTGTTGAAGGGGACTTCAAATTTGGAGCGAAATGGATCCTTGGGACTAGAATATGATTCGGAATCCGGCGGGCCCAGGAATATTTAGAGCACTGAAATAGAGCGCTGGGAGTTGAAAATCGAAGTGTCGAATGTCGATCTGTCATCTATGTCAACATTTGGCTCGACACTTGTGTGTTCTATTTTCAGTTCTATTGTATTAGTGCAGATTTCTATTTTCAATGCTCTCAATTTCCCCAGGCCCGCCGGATTCCGGGCCATATTATTATAGTCCCAGCCTATGTAAGCTGTTTATCTGATTGTGAGTAAATATTTTTTCTACTCTGTGGTTTAGTCCCTTCTGGTTTTGGCTTAGAGCATTAAACCAACGGTTTTTGTTACCATAGTAATATTTACAAGCTCGTAGTATATATAAATATATAATACAGTAAATAAGTATAACTAACATCCTACTAATATTATTATATTATATATTACTATTATGGATGGATGGATGTTTGTTACTCTTTCACGCAAAAACTACTGAACGGATTTTGATGACATTTGGTATGGTAGTAGTTTAGGCTCTGGATTAACACAAAGGTTACTTTTTATCCCGTTTTTATTATTTTTTTCATTTTTATTATTTATTTATTTAAATAGTAGTGTTCCCGTAGAATAATTTATTTATGCGGGCAGAGCCGCGGACAACAGCTAGTATCTCATATATTTAACACCTTACAATTCGCCGGAAACCGCCAGTACAATATGTGCAAAAAATCATATTAAATTATTGTTTCAGATATTGCAATAGGGTCACCTTGGGAAAATTCTGGACAAGGCGCAGTCTACATTTATAAAGGTAGCCCTACTGGTCTGAAGGCCCAGTTCATACAAAGAATCACCGTGGCTGACGGGCTTGGCTTTGGAATATCAATCTCTAAAGCATACGATATTGATAGTAACAACTGCAGTGGTAAATATTTTAATTAAGTCTGTAAAGTAGGTAGTCGTTAGTACATTTTTATTAGATAAAATTAGTACCTAATGATTTACTGGAAATATGTGTACTTATTCATTTTTATTACTTAATTTTGTGGGAAGAGTCGGAGAACTCTCAGAGGGAGATCTCCGACCGAGTATGCTCGGTCAGGTTGAAGCCCCCTTGTATGCATTTCAGATGTTGTATATATAGCGCCGAACTGTAAAAAAAGTTTTCACAGTTCGATGCTATAGCGCGATTCAGGATTGTGTCCCTAATTGGTCCGCCACAAATTTATAACTTAGCTTTTATGTAAAATAATATTTTCAGATTTAGCTGTAGGCGCACACAACTCACGAACTGCTTACGTATTTCGATGCATACCAACCATCCATGTAGAGGTCTCCATTAAAGTGCCAGACGCTATGAATCTGGAGGAAAATGTATCTAATTTTACAGCATATTTCTGCGTAAAGGCAGAGAAGAGCAGAAGAATAAGTAATGCAGCAGGTACTGGCGGTCCAAAGTATTATGGCTCCTTCACATTAAGTTAAATAATTAGGAAGACGACTACCTACATGCAAATATTTAGTATAATTTATGTACTCAGAAATATTGAGGTATTCTACTTCATAAACGGAAAATAAACATTTTATATATAGTTTAGTAATTAGATACATCTAAAAAAATACAAGAAAGTTTCAAATTTTTTGGAACGAAGCTCCTTATGGGGCGATGCGAAGGGGTACCCTTGCCGGGAAAACACGACCGTAACGTAAGATTTTTATGTATAGTCTTTATTATTTTCTTTAAACCTCGAATAGAACTTAAAATTAAGATTTTTATATTAATTTTAAGTAATGAACGAAGTTCCTTATATTAATAAGGAACTTCGTTCATATCCGGTGTCCCGCGACACCACACGCCTTTTTTTTGTTTAATTAATAAAACAACCTATATCATTAGTTTCTTACATCATGTATAAAGACATTCATTTTGACCTTAAACGCGCAAATGGAGATATTTACAAATATGTATATATAATATATTTTATGCACTTTTACCGTGACGTCACAGTTATGTACGACTTTTGTATGGCGCGTTTTCACGAGCCTTGCGAAATTTTGTAAACAAATCGCTGTACCATGAAAATATTGTTTTAGTATACTGTTTCTTCCGAGAAGTTAGTCATATTTATGAGTACTATACATTTATGCAATAAAAAAATCAGTGGTCTTAATAACAGCCATAATTTTTCCGATCCGAATAAAAATTCCACCAAAAAATTTAATGTAATACCTACTAGGAGCAAATAATAACATACAATATATTGCTTGCACAGCGAAAAAGTTATGATAATATGTCATGTAAAGCCAGGCTTATTATTTTACACGCCCTTACTTTACAAGCCCTACGTTACGAACTCTACACCGTAATCAAAATATATCACTTGAATGTTTCCTTGACTGCCACTTAGATTTTAGGTATTTCTTAAGAAATAAGTACACAGTGAACTTACCTATTAACAAATTGCTGATAATTCTAGAGCTACAAGCAACAATACTGATTGATCCAGAAGGTAATAGAGCTAATGTAATGGAAGACTCGGAATATAATGTGACTATACATCCAGGCACAGAAATATGTGAAGAACGAGTAGTGGAATTGATGGTAAGGCATATCCCACTACGTTTGGTTTATCTAGGAGATGTCAGCAAGATAATCTTATTTCAATCTATTCTCTATCTTATAAACATTAAATTTTACTTTATGGTCCGTTTACTTTAGCTTTTTTGACACCTCGTTATTCAACCAATCCATCTTTTTACCCTAGTCATACATAATAATAATAGCTCCCTACACCGATTTCGGTGTTTTCGGTTCGGATAAATATAGTGCCCAAGTATGTGCACAGTGCATAAGAGTAATTTCTCTTCCTATACTCCCGTAACCCAGAGGGACGGATGACCGACACGACTGGTGAGTAGAGTGAGGAGAGATCAGGCGCATCCGAAGCATGGATCACCTTTCTTGTCAGACAATCAGGTGATCAGACTGCATTGTCCTAACTAGACTTGAAAACAATTTTTTTTGTATTTCCTAAGCGGAGATTGAACCCACGAGAGTCAAAAGCCATGCTCTAAACCACTGGACTGCGAGAAAATAAATGAACTAGGTGTAAAAGTTCGATAACTTCCGATAATATCCTCTGGGAGGGATAATATCCTCCGCTATCTCATTTTTATTATATTATTTTTTTATTATTTTTATTTTTTATTTTTTATTATTATTAGGTTAACTCCTTCTAGAAAATGTTCTACATAAGATTCGTAATAAGTTCATAAATTAATTAAAGAAATATTTACAGCCCACTGCTGATTTATCAAGGCCAATTACAATGAAATTCAATGTGGAATTCACCAAGACGTATGGTAGGTTTGTATAAGTTAAGTCGAATAACTATATTATGTTTATTAATAAGTTATAAAAGGGTAACATGGAATTTACATAGGTCAATTTTCGACCTGCGGCGAGCCGTTTGTCAATATTACCTTGTCATTTTTGTTGGCAAAATTGTATTTTAAAATTGTAAAATATATATAACATTTGTCTTTGCCGTCGGTGAATAATAAACGCCTGGGCTGTGACCAGCGCATTGATTGTTAACAAGCTGTGTAAACTGACCGGCTCTATGGCTGCAAAGATTTGATAAAATTCACTCGTGACCTTCAAACTGGAACATTTGAATTTGAAACAAACAGTACTCCATATTCAAACGTTTTCTTCCGAGGGGAAAAATAAATAAATAACGGTTTCGTCCTACGAAATAATATTCTAGCGAATTCTACGAGGTTCCCGCATCACATAGCGAGGCTTTCGGACGAATCAATTCTACATTCGTCTTTTGATATTCAGCTGATGAGGGGATGCGGCGAGGACTTAATATGTAGGCCACTTTTACAAATGACCCTGAGCCCTTTGGACACGTAAGGATCTATTTCTTTGAACTTGAATTACCATACATCAAATTATTTTGAGAAATCTTTTGAGAACCTACATCATCTGACATTTATTTATCTATTTGTATGAATTATGTGATTGTTAACTTTAATTTCTGTGAAGTACGTCAATTTATACTTAACAGTCTGGCAACGGGACGGGAAAGCGTTAAAATACAACAACAAAATATATAATTGTCATTAGGTAGTTCAAGCTCAAGTCTTTGAGCGAAAATTCGCTACGCATTGTTCCCATTAAAAACTCGAGAACGGCTGGATCGATTTGGCTAATTTTGGTCTAGAAATAATTGTGGAAGTTCAGGGAAGGTTTTAACGGTGAGAAAGATTGAAAAAGTTAAAGGTGTAGGTTGTAGCAGTAGGTGTAAATGTAGGTATAAGTGTAGATTGTAGGTGTAGTTATTTATTTATTCCAGTTCATAGTTAAGACAGATAAACGTGTATCGGGACAGCTAGTTCATAATTTTATGTAGAAACTTCTAAGGTTTTTCTTTTGAAATCTAAATAACTTGGTATTTTCAGGCCGTATATCCCTGGTACAAATCAAAGGCTCGGTGCTAGGGTTGCAGTGATCAACGCAGAGGAGCCGGCATTCGGGGCTAAAGTGCAAATAAAACTGCCTGCATCTATCAAACGGGAGCCGACCGACTGTTCGTTAGAGGGAAACGGTCCGGAGAAAAATTTAACGTGCACGTTACCGGCACCGCTGTACAAAAATATTACCGTCGAGTGGGAAATTGAATTAGAGTACACACAGGAGACGGAAGAGGTATATTTCAAAATAGTCATAATAGCTAATACGTCAGCAATATTAACGATTTTATTTAATTATTGACTATTAACGCCAGCAAAATTGACAATATTATTATAATATTGCTTTTTCATTGCTTTCGAAATCTAAAACGAGAACTTAATAAATACCGTATATTTAATTAGTTTCCTGTGTACCTTCGTCACTGGGCTTCTATATACTGATAACCTTGATAACTACATAATAACCTTGAATGAAACAATAAAATATGATTACGTCAAATTTCTACGGCCAAATTGAAAAAATAAGAGAACAATATTGCATTGTTTTAACATATGGTTAATGGAGTAATAAAATATAAAAGACGTACCTACTAGAGGTACGGGAAATGCGTCAATGAAGTGAAAAGATGTGTATTATATATTTTGATCATGGTGAAGTTTATAACTCTTTTATCTTAGCCATTCAATATTAGTTCACTAGCCAGCTAGCCTAGTTCACCATATAACATACATGATACAGACAAAACAGTAGACACTTACCAGTGGCTCAAGTCATGATATTAGTTTATTAAATTCTCAAAATATCATTACATTATTTGTCATTCGTATTTCGTTTACTTTAGAAGCTGTGAAATGTTAATTGCTGCAAAACTTTAATTCCGCGTCGTTAATTATATTAATAACGTCAACGTACAAGGTCCAAAAGTGGTATATCACTTTTACACAACTTGTGAACTTTTTATCTATAAAAATAATGTTCAAAAGTTTTTTTAACTTTTAGTAATTCATCATTCATTCATAATTCATCGTTCAGTAATATATCGTTCACTACTACTAGTCAGTACTTACAGCCGCGAGATGCGTGCGATGGATTACGTGAGCTAAAGATATATTTTGAAAATGAATGAATAAATGAAGGGCATGACGCAAGCGAACTAGTCCAATTGATTAAGTTCGTAATGACGAACTTACGAACAGTTTCAAATTACCTCTAATGTAAATTGCTAATCAGTTTACTTGACATTATTTATGCAATAGGTTTTCATTGAAGCAATATTGGACGAGCCGTTTTTCAATGGTGATGAAAAACATAAAGCAAATATCTCTATCCTAATTACACCAAAATCAAACTTTTTAATCAGTGGGTAAGTTTGATAAATATTTTTAAAAAGAGTTAAAATTGAGCTATGAACATACAGACAGGATAGAAAGGACATTTGCAAACGACATTTGTTACGTTATCAACAACACAATCTCTTTGATGATGATCGACAACTAAGTATACAAAACAACGCACCTCAAATATTTTTCTTATGATTGAAAACGTGATGCCTTAAGAATAATCATAAAGTCTACAGATAAATTTTTGTATTTTTCAGAAAAGCTCTACCGAATGCGACTGTCACAATAAACGGGGATAGACTTAAAGGAGGCGAAAATTTAACATTTCTTCATTATTTCGAGGTAATTCGTGAGTAATATTACTTTTGGGACCTCCGAGGGAAAATGTATATTTGTCGATAAATTAAAGCAGACATTTATTTGGTCAAAAACAGGTACATAGGTGGACTTAATGCCATGTGCCATTCTCTACCAGTCAACCTTTAAGCGTTACAAAAGCAAAATTGTGTAGGTGCCTTAGAGCATCAAACCTTTTGCCAAAACCAAAACCAAAAAACATTTTTGGATACGCATTTATCCAACATTGTTGGATAAATGCTCTAAGGTGCTAATAGAGTAGTAAAAATTAAAAAGTTAAAGAGTAATATGAATTTAAATAAACTAAAGTCAATAATGTAGCTCTAAATAGAATAATAAAATGTAGCTAAAACATATTTATACATAAAGTAGTATAATATAAATACACAAAACATAATATGAATATACCGAGCAAATAATATAATAATAATAATATAATATCTGTGGACGCTTCACACCACGTCAGCATCCGAAGTCCCATGGTAAGTATCCGAAGAACTTGTGTTACGGGTACCAGACAACGGAAATATATTTAATACTTTTTATACTATACTTATTTCTAATTATATTTAAGACTTATATTATATTATATACCTACATATAATATACACATCTATGACCCAGGACCACAGAAAAAACCTCTGATTTGAGCGCCAATGCGCTAACCACTGAGCCACAGAAGTCGTCAATATAAATATTATGCCATAAATTAGAATATAAGCACCATACTATATAATATATATAAATATTCAGCACATTTTATTCACAAAACTTCTTACGGGTTATTTCAGGCAGTAATAATTTAAATTGAAAATAATGAATAAGTATGTAAAATATTATTTGCATTGTACTTATAATTGTATGCAAATATTCTCAATAAAAATACATAAAGATTGCTTAAAATAGCATTTAACGACTTGCAAAAATATTTGATAATGTTTTCATAAAAATCGTGTTATTTTTAATTATTAAATATTGTTAATTATTTTTAATCAGATTTTAATAACAAGTCATCAATTAAATAACATTTTCATCCTACAGGTAACAAATATAGGTCCCTCGGATTGGTTACATTTGCCTGGAGAAGTATTACTATCTAATGAGGTAAAACCCGTTGATTTTACAATACTAATAATTATACTAACTACCTCTAGGGTCTGTTTCACAATATTCTAATACGTCTCGGATAGCTTATTCGTAAGTTACTTTATATCGAGCGACAGAGACAAAATATGCGAATAAGCTCAATTAATCTTATACTTATCAATAAATTCTGAAATAGGCCCTTAATCAAAGAATCAATTATTACACTACTAACGTACCTTAATGCAGTATCGGATGTAATGCAATGTCTTACATTGTCCTCATCCCAAAGGATCTAAGGAGTGAATACTGGCCAAGTTATCACATCTTTTTTAAGGGTTGTATGTTTAAGAATATAAGTACCAAATTCCCAAAAAAATTAAGCAATTTCTTCAGCACAATATATTTTATGTTGATACATACTAAATGTTTTTGTATTTAATGTAAGTCAGCTAATTATGTAGGCTTTATACAATAATGTTTAAAAAAAAATTAACTTAGAAATGCATATAATTACAAAACTACACATAAAATCAAAATTATTTTTACTTTTATCCAGTTGTAATACCTAATTATTACTCAATTTATTTAAAAAAACTAAATTATTACATGTAGAAAAATTGCCAATTATACATTCAATTGTTCATTTTAAACGTTCATAAAATTTATTAATATGAATATGAAATATAACAAATATGACTAAAAAGGGAAAAATTATTATTTTTAAACAAAAAATTAAACCGACTGCCAAAGTAAAAATACGCAAGAAAGTATGAAATAAATCTTATTTTCTAAATATTTCCCCTTTTATATTCGGCTAAAATGTTAGCTATTTCTCTACACAATCTTTATAATTTTGAAGTCGGTACCAGTCAACTAAACGTGAGCTCTATAAAATAATGATTTATCAGGATATTGTTACGTATATATAGGATATTTAAGTACTACAAGGAACCCTTATAGTTTCGCGTAGTGCATCCGTCTGTCTGTCTGTTTATCCGTCTATCTGTCTGTCCGTCCTTCTATCTTCTGTAATTATGAATATAAATGGATGAAATTTGGTAAACCTATTATTAACCTGAAATTTGGTGTACCTATAGATCTCAGACTTTTTAATCATAAAATAATTTTATATTTTAGGGGTGGCTCTCCATACATGTGAAGTGGGGATGTAAAATATGTTTCATTCTGATACAAAACTGTTTAAGAAAATTATTTTGAGCGTAGTCGAACAATAACTTTTGAAGTAATTTAAAGAAAACCTATTGCGCGTCGTTGATAGTACCCTTCTTAGACATGTCCGGACATGTTCATGCCTAGGTTATTGTATACTCAGCCAAGTTGAATAATATTATCTATGCAACACATTGTTTTAGGTCCATCTATCAAATCCTATCAGTGGGTGTTTTAACAAAACTAAACTGCATTGCAACTGGGAAGTACTAGCAAAAACGTCGATGCCTTTAAAGCTGCCATTACAAATTAACTTTGAAGAGCTGGGTAATGTAAACCAAACACAAAGAGAATACGGTGTTCATTGTGTAATATTATTTTTGCCTTTTTTCCGACAAACGGGCCTGTAATTTATTTATTGAGTGTGCCATGACTTATTTATTTATTTATGTTGCGCTATTTACATACCATTACACAATTTTCATGTTTTTTTATAAAAGGTTGTCGAGCATCACTTGACTAGGAAACTTGTTTGTAAAAATATGTACTTGAAAATATGGTTTTAATTTTAATTTTACGTAACTTCCATAACATAATTAAGTAAACTTTTCCTATAATAAAACCAACATAATATTATTATTGTTATGAACCTGTGCTTTATATTTCGTGGTTATGAACGAATTTTTGATAACTCTTTATCACAAAAATGCATAGATAATAAAATTATTTATGAAATTTGCGATAATTATTGCATATACTATGTAATTATAATTATTAGGCATCTTCAAATTTTGAATTATTAAATATACTTACTAATCAAGCAAAAAATTTACAGCATCATTAACAGCACATTCATTTACAGCACAACTCTTCGCTGAAAGTTCGGAACATAACATAACTACGACTTTATTACTTTTTCACGAAGGCAAAACCATGTAAGTTGATTTATTTATAATTATTAGGTTTTCCCGTGGCTTTGCTAATGTACTAGCAGAGAATCTAATTCATAAGCAGTTGAGTATTCTCATAATTTATTTGTATTATAATAATGACATGCATTCACAATACAATTGTCAATGATATGACAGTTTTAATCCTAATATTTATTTTTATAATACGAACATATTATGACAACGGTCAACCTGCTTATGAATTAGATTCCCTGATAGTACATCTATTTCGTTGGAACAAAAGAGGTTAATGATATTAATCCAACCAGGCCAAGATAAAAGAAAACCTACTTTGTAAACTATTTGGATACAGAGCCCTAATTTTCACGGGATTTTTATATTATTAAGTGAAAAATATTTTTGTGCAAAATATAAACCAATGCAACATATTAGGTCATTACATATGAAATTGGCGTTTTGTAAAAAAGGAACATAAAGTCGTTTTTTTTTTAAACATAATATATTTATTTAATCAAAGTATATACCATTGATATCTATGCAATTTGGCCATCTCATAGGTAGTTCATTTATTCCTTTACTAAAAAAAACATTTGGACAGAAATTAATAAAATCTTTGAAGGCGCTTTGGACCGCCCCGTCGGAGTTTTTCCCTTGCGAGAAGTTATCCAAATTTCGAAAAAAATGGTAATCTGTTGGAGCAAGGTCCGGGGAGTACGGTGGATATCTTAGACCTTCCAATTGAAGCTCCTCTAATTTGGTAGCCGTCTGTTGTGCAGTGTGTGGTCTAGCGTTGTCCTGAAGCAGCAGTGGCCTAGAGCGAATGACCAACCTCGGCTGTTTAGCAGCTAGCTTTTCCATCATGATTTGCAGTTGCTGGCAATAGACATCTGCCGTAATCGTCTGGCCAGATTTTCAGAAAGCTGTAGTAAACGACACCGGCACTCCGTCCGTCCAACAAACGCTCACAAGTACCTTTTTTATAGTCAATTTTCGCTTGGGGCAGGCTTTGGCTGGTTCGCCAGGGTTCAGCCATTGCAATGAGCGTTTCCGATTATCGTACAGGATCCACTTTTCACATAGGTAATGATTCGATTTGAAATCTCTTCATTATTATGCCGGTTGAGTAATGTAACGCAGCAGTCGACGCGCTATTGTCGGTTAGCTGGACTCAATTCATGAGGTACCCACCTTTCAAGCTTTTTCACCTTTCCCAGTTTGCTTCAAGTGAATTACATTTTGATTTTTTTTATTTTAGGACATTGGATATTGGAAACAGTTTTATCACTAACACGATACCCTGCAGCTAACTCGGACGTGGTTTGCGATGGATCTGCTACCACAATAGCCTTCAATTCTTCATTATCAACTTTGGTCTCCCGCCGTCCACGGGGCTTGTTTTGCAGGTCGAAATTTCCAGAACGAAAAGGTTGGAACCAAAAACGCACCGTGTTTTCTTTTGCAACACCGTCCCCATACACATGATTAATCCTTCGAGCCGTTTCTACAGCACTGGTGCCAGGGACGAAACTCGTACTCGAAAAAAATACAATATTTCAACTTTTCCATTTTGTAAACAAAAATAGTGACGCAATGAAAAAACCTGTGGCGGAACAATAAACGCCACAATCCTGAATCGCTCTATCGAAGTTTTCAAAGATCGGCACTATATATACAATATCTGAAATTCATACAAGTGGGCTTCGGCCTGACCAAGCATAGCACCTCGCCCGGTCGGAGATCTCCTTTGGGGCATCCACCACTCTTCCCACATTGGTGACCCTCGACAGAACACGCCTCCTTCTGGACATCATCACCATCATTCCCCACCCCTCCGCACCCCGCCAGCCAGCTTCAGCCTCATCGGGTACCTCGACCACCAGCCTCAACGCACCGCGGCCTGGTCGAACCCTCATCGGCTTCAACGGGCACACTCATTACAACGACTGGTCAGCAAGCGGAGCACATCTCTCCTGGTCAGCACGTAGCATCGGCCCGCATGGCAGCACTCTGACTCACTGGAGCCCTTGCAGCAGCTGCACAGTTCCGACTCACTGGGACTCTCTGGCACTGGCGACTCAAGCAAGACAACTCAAGATTCGACCCCAGGTCTTCGGGGGGGAGTGATGTGGCGGAACAATAAGCGCTACAATCCTGAATCGCGCTATCGAAATTTTCAAAGATCGGCACTATATATACGATATCTGAAATTCATACAAATGGGCTTCGGCCTGAACGAGCATAGCACCTCGCTCGGTCGAATATCTCCCTTTGGGGCTTGCCACTATTTTCCCACAAACCAAAAGAGGAAAAAACAAATGAATTACGGTTTTTGAAACACAAATGCATGAGTAAATAGCGGTATAACTTTGAAATTGGAATTCCTAACCAAAGAAGATATATTTGAGATCAAAGTGGCCAGTACGACAAAACGTCAATTTCATAATATGTAAGGACCTAATATTAATGACATCGTTATGTAACTATTTTTTAATTAAAAAAAAACCTATAAATATTTAGTTATTATCTTTATGACAGAGTTTTAACACATTTTACACATAAACATACTGTCTATCACATTGTACATCAGTCTCAGGTATTAATAACCTCATAAGTTATTTTCCCAGTTTTACTTTTTTGTATTTTCAGAAATAAAACAATTATAACAACTTTGATCCTAGGGCCATTAACACCGATATGGCCAATCATAGTAGGTGGCATGTTTGGCTTGATATTGTTGGCAGTTATTATCTTCTTATTACGTCAGGTAAGTATTAACAGATTTATCTTTTGTAGAAAATGCTAATACATCCGTTGTACTATCAGGGAATCTAATTCTTAAGCAGGTATATAGTCACAATTTGTACTTATTATAATGAAAATATGATACCAAACTGACTTGTCATTGACAATAATAATTGTATTGTGACTACATGTTGTCATTATAATACAAATAAATTACCTGATAGTATCAGTTTATAATGGAAATAAGGTCCAGACTCCAGAGGCATTTTGACATCGGATTTGACAGCGACCATAGTTGTAGGTTTGCTTATAACAAATAAGTGTAAAGCAATGTGCCATTCATCTAAATCGATCCAGTAATTTCGAAGCCTATTTAATGCCATTAAACAAACAAACAAATCTTTCTTCTTTTTAAAATTAGTGTAGATATAACAGACGCGTTCACAAACTTTGTTGTAATCTAATATATAAAATTCTCGTGTCATAGTGACACTCCTTTAAAACGGCTTGACCGATTCTTATTAAAAAAATCTTGCATATTCGGTAGGTCTGAGAATCCGTCGTAATCTATTTTATCAACCCCTAAATGATAAGCGTGACCCACGCCTATATATTTTTAATTTTATATGATTTGGCATTAAAAATTAGATACAATGGCAAAACATCGTTGCCGGGTCAGCTGGTATAATATTATATTCTTTGCTACTACCACAGCTAACCCTGTGTTTATGAGATCAAATGTTGTGTTATTCATAATTGCTCATATTATTTGCATCTATCGTTATTATTTTCCATTGCAGTCAATTAAAATTAAAACTTATAATATTTTCTTGTAACGTTTACTTTGCGGAAACTTACCTGTAACTATTTTCAAAATAACTTTGAACCAAAATTTGAATATTTAGGCCGGGTTAAAAACGACTAATTTTAGATTACGATGCAAAATCAACTGTTATTTTGTTCATGTGAAAAGTTTACATAATCATGTCTATAATAAGATTCACTTTCATACTTTTACTAGTTACATTTATAATAGGCAATAGCCGTAGTTATACAGCTATTGCCTATTAAAATGAGTTTCATAGTCGTGTATGTCTGATTTTTTTAGTGTGGTTTCTTCTCCCGGAAACGTTATAAAAACGTAATTAACGACACAGAGGAAGAACAACTGCATCCTGAAGGACCTGAGCTAGTTCCTACTCCTAGTTGTAGTACTGATAGTGCCGATGATTTTGGCGAATTAGACATGAATCATTCTACTGAAATGCTTCTAGATGATTCTAATTAAAATTCTAACTTTACATAAAAGTGATAAAAAATAATACGTACACGTATTTTTGCCAACGAATACTATTTAAGGATATTTTATAGAAAATTCTGCTAATTAGCCTTAGGATGTGTAGCTGACACACCTAAAAAATATTTTTTTGTACATCAACTTCCGTGTAATTATTATCTAATAAAAAAATATAATTTTAATATGTACTGTTGTTTTTGTTCTTACACAAAAAAAAAACTCCGCCGTCTGTAGACCGATTTCAAAATACTTTTTTGATGTAAAGGGTATACTTGGAAGTTGGTCCTGTTTTAACAAAAGTGGTGACCTGATGATGGGATACATGAGGAATCGAGGGAACTACTCAAAATTTATATGGACACATATAGATATTTTGACTTTTTCTGAAGTAACCCAAGCATATGCTACCAAAAAGTAAGATTTTGCACCAAGGTATACCTGGATATGGTGGCCTTGATCCAAAAGTACTAAACAGAACTCCTGACTCCTTATATATACATAATTGTGGATTTCGGCGTTGCTTAAAGAACTGCAAGCATAAGCCACTATGTCAATTAAAGTAATCATCATCACCACCATTATCACACTATAAATCATGACATAATGATGATATAATAGGTACTTCTCATAGTATTTTACACCGACACGGATATCTTTGAACATTACTTACTCTGTCGTTTATAAACCGATTTTCAAAATTACATTTTATTTTGTTAATTATTGGATCCCTACTAGATGGCAGCACCCAGCCATCTTCTCGGTTAAAATTATGGTACTTTTTAATTTCTATAGCCTCGCGTATCATTCTTGGGCGATAACGGTGTTCCTTTGCCATTACTTGTGGCTTATCAAATCTTATGTAATGGCGAGGTTGATCCAATGTGTGTTCGCAAATTGCAGATTTATTGTTGCGACGGTGTTTAACATCTGCGATGTGTTCCTTTACGCGGGTGTTGATGGATCTTTTAGATTGCCCTACATAGGAGAGACCGCAGTCACAGTCGAGCTGTGAACTGTGACCGCAGTCACAGTTCACAGCTCGACTGTGACCTTTTTGTGCAGTAAAAATGCACAAAAAGGTATGAAATAAAATTTACTTTCTAAATAATTCCCCTTTTTAAATTTCGCTGAAATTTTAAAAAACCAGTCAAATTGAACGTGTGTTCTATTTTAAATATTGTTTTATCAGGATGTTTTCGGGCTGGTACCGACTTCATAAATAAGAAGATTGAGTAGAGAATAGTTATATTTTAGCAGAATTTAAAAGTGGAACTATTTCGACAATAGGAATTGTTTCATACTTTTTAGTGATTTTTAAGAATGTGGTTGCTTTTACTTTGGAAGTCGGTTTATAATACATTTTTTTAAATATTTATTTATTTATTTTCATTTTAGTGATATTATAATATTATTAACTAGTGCCTTGGAGACCGAGCTGTGCTCGAAGTTTTAGTAGGATGATAAAATATTTAAAAATAAATAAAAAATATAAAAGAAAGGAAATAATAAACAACATAAAAAAATTAAGTAACCCCCGAATCGTCAAGCAGTGAGCCAGCTGATAATGATGAATTATAGCTAAGAACACTCTCGATCATGTCAGCTTTCAAACAACAAAAAACTAGATCTAAATCAGTTCATCCGTTTGGGAGCTACGGTGCCATGGACAGACACACGTGACATGATGATGATTATTTAATAGTGACATAATAATAATATGCTTGGAGTTTTATAAACAATGCTGAAATTTCCAAATGTGTATCTTTAAAGACTAAGGCGTTCTGTTCAGTCCTTTTGGATACAGGGTATACCTTGGCACAACATTTCACTTTTTGGTAGCTGTAAATGTTCAAAGAAATCGAAATCGGTGTTAAAGGCTATGAGAAATACCTATATCAATAAAATATCATGATGTATGGTGTGATGATGATTATATAATAGGGACATATTATGCTTGCTGTTTTATAAGCAATTCTGAAATTTCCAAACATATATCTTCAAAGAGTGAGGAGTTCCGTTCAGTGCTTTTGGATCCAGATACATTGACACAACATTACACTTTTTGGTAGCATATGCTCAAGTTGCTTCAAAAAAAGTCAAAATCACTATAGGTATCCCTATAAATTTTAAGGATTACTCTCGATTCCTCATGGTTCCCATCACCAGGTCTACCATTTGGTAACAATGGGACCAATTTGGGAGTCAACCCTTTAAAAATTAAAGAAAGAATTTGGAAAAAAAACATACACACGAATTGATAACCTCCTCCTACCCTCGGTTGAAAATACAATTATGTTGTGTTATCGAAAATAAAATGTTATAACACTGTATAATATATTATTTGCTCTGTGAAGTATACTGAATATATATGTTTGTATATATATATATATATATATATATATATATATATATATATATACAAACTTATATATATAATAGATCTTTACCTATAAAATTGCCGCTCTGCAGTTCTGGCCATTTCAAATCAAAATAATTTTTGTTTGGCTAAGAATTCTAATTTCAAATTAATTTTATTTTAAAAACATGGAATTCTTTTTCCAAAAGTAGTCATTTGTTTATTGATTAGTGTTACATTTTCATCGCATTTCAATCTTTTTCGTCATCATTAAAAATTCGAGTAATTATGGAATATGAGCGAGATAATTATGGAATTTACAGAGCTAACACTACAAACCAACGCACCACCTGTTATTGGTTTTCTGACTTCCTTTCTGGAAATTTCGACCTGAAAAATGAACCTCGCGATCGTCCG
This sequence comes from Phengaris arion, assembly GCA_963565745.1. Taxonomy (NCBI): domain Eukaryota; kingdom Metazoa; phylum Arthropoda; class Insecta; order Lepidoptera; family Lycaenidae; genus Phengaris; species Phengaris arion. Next base: position 25,916,878 of record OY751431.1, read on the forward strand.
AAGACTTTGGTCGACAATGACGAATTAAAGTCGATTGTGAAAGCTGATGATACACAATCTATGGCTAAATTAGCAGCAGCTTTCAACGTTAGCGTCAAAACAATATTTGTCCATTTGCATCAAATTGGCAAGGTAGAAAAGCTTGACAAATGGGTGCCCCACGAACTCAATGATCACCAGCGCGAAGTAGGCGTCGAGACGTGCCTTGCACTGCTCAACAGACACACAAATGAAGGAATTTTGAACCGCATTGTTACCTGCGATGAAAAATGGATTCTGTTTGATAACCGTAAGTGCTCATCAAGTTGGTTGGATCCTGGTTCAGCACATAAACAATGCCCTAAACGAAAAATTACCCCTAGAAAAGTAATGGTCACTGTTTAGTGGTTTAGCGCCGGTGTGATTAATCACAGCTTCTTACCAAACGGGGTGATCATTACTGAATATATGTACACAGTACATAGAACTGAACACAATGATGGAGAAGCTGGCACATCTCCAAACAGCATTGGTCAATCGCTCGTCTCCGCTGCTCCTACACGACAACGCGCGACCTCATACTGCACAGCAGACGGTCTCCAAGCTGCAAGAACTGGGGTTGGCAGCTCTCCGTCATCCGCCCTACTCACCAGACCTTGCGCCTACAGACTACGTTTTCCAGAATTTGGATAACTTCTTGGCGGGAAAAAAATTCAATACCCGAGAGGCAGTACAAAATGCCTTTGAAGAATTTGTTGCCTCCCGTCCAGCTGATTTCTTTAAGAAGGGCATCAATAAACTGCCACTGCGTTGCCAAAGATGCATTGATTGCATGGGTGATTACTTCGACAAATAAAAAATGCATGAAAAAAATTCGTTTAAATTCTTTCATACAAAACGGCAATTTCATAGGTAAAGACCTAATATTAGGTAATATTAAGGCTAATATACCCTACACATATAGGGTATATATCATCCTAAATTCTTCCTTTTGACATCAAAGTGATGACTTGATGATTGGATCCATGAGGAATCGAGGGAACTCTTCGAAATTTATATGGACACATATAGTATACATATTTCGACTTTTTCTGAAGTAACCCAAGCATATTTTGCTACAAAAATGTAAGATTTTGCACCAAGGTACCAAAAGTACCTACTGAACAGAACTCCTAAGTCCTTATAGATGCATGTTTGAGATTCCGGCGTTGTTTAAAGAACTGCAAGCATATGCCATCATTACTTACAGTAATCATCATCATAACCATCTTCACACGAAACACAAACATATTATTATGATGACATAGGTGAGTACCTATACTACTTATCGGAGTTATCAATGTCTTTGAAATTTTGCTATTGCCAAAATTAAATTCGTGATCATCATCATTACTATATTATACATAATGCTTACTGCTACATTATTTCCGCCGACTACTTATTCTACTACAATATATAATAATTTTTATTTAATAATATAGTATCAAATTATTTTCGTCACTGGTGATTGTTTACTAGGTCCACAGATCGATAACGCTTATATTTTGGGGAAATACCTTCCACGGCCTCTTATAAAAGTATATATATATATATATTTATAAGAGGCCGTGGAAATTAAATTACACTACTAGAAAGAGCGCAAAAAACATATCAAGATAGACTATATGTATATATATATATACTTTTATAAGAGGCCGTGGAAGGTATTTCCCCAAAATATAAGCGTTATCGATCTGTGGACCTAGATATATATGTATATAATATTAATATATATAAATAAATATAAAAATTATATATATAAATATAAAAAAGGCAAAATGCACAAAATAATTATGAAATAATTCGGCTAAAATTTTAACTACTCTACTCAATCTTCACATTTTTGAAGTAAGTCGGTACGCGCTTGCGAGGCACACGCCAACCCTTTAGACGACACGATATTAGAAACTTCTAAAATTATCAGTGCTTCTCTACTATATTATGCAAGTTATATACATATAAACCTTACTCTTTAATCACTCTATCTATTTAAAAAACCCGCATCAAAATCCGTTGTGTAGTTTTAAAGATTTAAGTATACATAGGGACAGACAGATAAAGCGACTTTGTTTAAACTATCTAGTGATTTGTAAGCAGGTCCAACACATTAATTTTAATTCCTAAAATTTAAACAAAAAAAAATTAATTTCATTTTTGAAGTAAAATTTGAATATATTTTTTTTTTTTATTTTTTTTAATTTGAACATAATAATTATAATATAATGCATAGCCAGATTCAGGTAGATAGGTAGACCTCTGTATATTTAATTTCTTGTCAGGATTATAAATAAGTCCTACCGTTACAGGAAACGTAGCCTTTGGAGATATTTTAGTTATTTTTTTTCTGTAACATGAACATAAAAAGTTTATAATTTATTTATTTTTTATCCATTTTTTCATAATTATCTTTGAATACCTCTAGTTTCACTAACTGTATTTCTACATTCAGTAGAACCCTTATCGAGAACCGTCAGTATGACCTTAAAAATTCACGCTTGGCTGCGTGTTTATTTATTATGATTTCTTTTATTATGATATTTCAGTCATAGTAGGTATATATATTAAGAGGACTTTTTCATGTGTTTCAATGTATTTCAATTAATATATCATACATGACGCTTGTGTTACATAGCCGATTATAGTAATTTAAGTTCAACAATAGGTATATTTAAAATAAAAATGACTGACAGTGTTGCTGACTTTTATGACGGGAAATCAATTTTCATATGTGGTTCTTCAGGATTCATTGGAAAGGTCAGTGCTCTTTTAATTACCTATTAACATGCTTAACCATTTCAGCTTTTCTTCTGAGAGTTCTAAAAATCTGGAGTTCTGGAGGCTGTATATAGTGTAGACGTATCTGTGTTAAACATTTCGCTTATATGTACCAATAAAGAAGAATATCACAATAATTGTTGCTGTATTATTATTATCAGCACTCAAGCATAAGAAGGATCTGTAAGAACCAAGACGTCGCAGCCCACAACATGATGTCAGAAGCCTTGGCCTTATTGGAAAGAGCGGGGAAAAGCGATAACTCCGAACTACGATTCTACGCGGGCTTGTGATGTGAACCATGCAGATTGTGAGGGTAGGGGGGCAGGGACGAAGCTCTGTTTGGGAGGGCATCTTTCGTCTGTGGTGCAATGCGCTTTTTTACTTTGGGTGCTTTTTTGCACCCTCTGTAATTGGCGGGGTGTCCATGGGACTTACAGAGAACACAGCTGGGGGTTTCGGACTCCTCAGCTGGGCTCTTTCGAGGACAGTCAGAGGTGCCGAGGTCACCCAGGTACTTGACGCAACGCGGCCTAGCTTAGCAATTCCGTGCCGAGTGCCCGTAAAGTTGGCATCGGTGGCATTGGCCAGGGATGCCCCTTTTACGGGGGGGCTCGACGCGGATGCCCGTAATGTGACAGATGGCTCGGATATTGAAGATATCCTTGCCCTCTGGCGTAAGAGGGAGAGTTACGAGTACCATATTGTACTCGTGTTTTTTAATCGGATGGTACATACGACGTACCTCTGTGGCGGGATAGCCCTGGGACTGGATGTCCATGCGTACCTCTTTTGTGGAGAAGCACTTATCGACACCGGTTATGACGACGCGCAGAACGTGCTCGTCCTCGAGAGCATAGGTGTGGTAACCTATGTTTTTGGTGCGTAGGAACGCGGTGAGGAGGCGGTGATCCTCCAAAGTCTTTACTTTTATTAAGGACTTTTATACCTATGGGGGTCGTATGGGCAGAAGAGTAACGAAGATTATGCTCGTTAATCGCTGCGGAGATTAAATTCCATTTGGCCTTCTCCTGTATGATTACAGGAGGAGGCATTTTTGGAGTACGGATGGCCTAAAGGGCCTGGGAGGCCTGAGGAGCCTGGGAGGCCGGAAGGGACTGGGAGGCTGGAGGGGCCTGAGAGGTTCGGGGGACCTTGTAGGCTAGAGGGGCCTGGGTGGCCAGAGGGGCCTGGGAGGCCAGAGGGGCCGGGAGGGCCGATAGGGTAACGGGGGCCGCGGAGCCATGAGCCTGCACGGTATTCCTATTTTTAATCTTAGTTGCCGATTTCGACGGGGAAGATAAGACTGGAGAGGAGGTGCCCTCTGGGCGCTTCCTCTTCTTCCTCTTCTTGTATTTGACTGTAGTGAACTCGCCTTGTTCACTACGGTCGGATTCTTGCTCCGAGCAAGACATCTCTGAAGGAGATGATAGGGATTCGGCTTCGGCCGGTATTAACGGGACGTCACTATCGGGCGACGCAGGTGAGTCTGCTTCGTGTATGCGCACGAAGCGTTCCCATTTGGACGCGACATCAGCGGAAATTTCAGTTTTTAGAAACTCCAGGAACTTTCTAATAATGGCCTCAGACATAATTAAAAAGTTTATCCCGGGAGTGGGATTCTGCTCTCTATTAATTAATTATTGGGGATCCCGGCGTATATATTTATTTACAGAACCTTAGCCTATTTATACAATTTTTTTTATTCACAATAGCCAATCAGATATTAGATAACTCCTAACACAAAATGAAATCCAATTGGAATGAAGATAATTAAATTACAGAGACACAGATATATCTTACATCCCGCTCGCACGCCAAGTGTATAAATATCACCGAGTCGCGCGCAAAATTCGTGGTTGGCCGCTTGCGGTTGAGGGCGCTGCATGTATGCTCCCCTGGGCTAAATATAGCGTAGACGTAGAATAGAACTCCTCGGTCGCGGTTTTCCTCGACACGGAAAAGACGTTTGACAGTGTCTGGTCTGGTCTGGTCACGAAGGTCTGCTCTTCAAACTCATCCGAGCCGTCGTCCCCCCTCTCTGGTAAGGCTCGTGGCCTCCTTTCTCTCCGGCCGGACCTTTAAGGTCCGTGTTGTAGGAGTTCTCTCCGGCGAGCGCCCCATTACCGCCGGCGTACCTCAAGGTAGCGTGTTCTCTCCGGGGCTATACAACTTTTATGCCAGCGACGTGCCCAAGGACCCTGGCACCATCGCGGCGCTGTACGCCGACGACACAGTGTTCATCTCCAGCTCGATGACCACGCCGCCATCAAGCTTCAGAGGACGCTGGACCTTCTCCCTGACTGGCTGAGCAAATGGAGACTATCTGTCAATGCAGGCAAGTCCCAGGCGAGAAGAGGTTTCCCGGCTCCTCTGAAGATTGGAGACGCCGAAATCCCATGAGGAAGAACGGCGAAGTATCTTGGGGTCACAATTGACCGCCGACACTCCGTGCGCGCCCTGTGTGTGTCGACGGAGCAAGTCCAGAGCAGCGGTAGCCCAGCTGTGACCAGCCTACGCGTCTCCGCAGATCCCACTCAACATGCGCTTGGTTCTCTTCAAACCGTATGGAAGATACCGCCTCACGTACGCGGCACCAGAGTGACACCACCTGCTCTCCGCATCCCAGAAAGGATCGATGCAGAGAGCGCAGAGCCATGTGCTGCGGCGAATCGCGGGTGCCCCTTGGTACGTGAGGAACGACACCATCGCGAGAGACCTGAGGGTGGAGAGCGTTGAGACTTTCGTGGCTCAGCTCACCTCCAAGCTGTTCGCGCGTGAGGATGCCTCGCGCCTCGTCGAGTTGACCGACCTGGTGCCGTGCACGCCCGCCCGCCACCGCCACCACCTGCCAAGGGATGCCGTCCCCCCAGAGGACCCAGCGGAGCCACGTCGCCCGCCCCGCCGCCGCCGATGAGGAGTGAATCAGGCGCAATGATGCGCCCCACCCACTACTGGATCGCAGCCCCCCACCTTCCCCTGCACCGGCAACCCAATGCCGGTGCAATTTTCTATCACTCGCCCGTAGCCTGACCAGTGGCAGCCCTTTTGCCACCCCGTCGTCATCGTGGCGTACATTCCCCCCTCCCCCCCCCTCCGACACAAGTTTGGGGCCCGGAAGCTCTCTCCCACCCTTTTTCCCAGGTCGATTGAGTCCGCGGTCCGACAAACGCGGCGCGTGCGAGAGTGGCCCCATACACGTTTCGTTTCATTCACGTTTCTTTCGACGGCCTCCGGGTCGGGACCCCACGCGCCGTTTCTCAGGTCGTGCCTGGTTGCCGAATGTCTTTCCCCCTTTCTCGCTTGCCATGGGTTTCCCCTAAAACCAGACTATGCGTCCAGTACTTGTACTGGGCGCGTCATTCCCACCCCATGTAGAGGGGCTTTGGCCCCTGACCATGGCTGGGGCCCCACCCACGGCCTTTTCATGGGCCCGGTGTGTGACGACGAAGTGTAGACGTATCTGTGTTAAGCATCTCTCATATATAATACGTATTTGTGTTAAACATATCTCTCATATGTACCAATAAAGAAGAATATCACAATTGTTGCTGTATTATTATTATCACCACTCAAGCATAAGAAGGATCTGTAAGACCAAGACGTCGCAGCCCACAACAGAGACATTCAATTCAATTCAACAGCAAGAAGAAAAGCAATAAAATAATAATTATGAAGAACTTTAGAGAGATAAACTTCTTAGTGCATTTTGCACTAAAGTAAAGAATTCGGAATAATCAGTTTGTACTTTGTACGGTTCTGAGTCAATCAGAACTCAAAAAAAAAAAAACATTCACATGGCATAATTCAGGTTTCTTTAAGAAATCGATTTTAAATTAAGTTTTATTTTATTACAGGTGCTTCTTGAGAAACTGCTATACAGTTGCCCAGGAATGAAAAATGTTTTTATCCTGATGAGGGATAAGAAAACAAATTTTTTGGATAGAATAAAGGTGTTGTTAGATAAACCGGTAAGTTCTTAAGAGGACGTATGAGAGAATTTGGTTGCGGGAGTGCCTATTTTTCTCACCAATTACTAGATTAAAGAAAAAAAATTAATGTACGGATTAATGACCTCTTAGAACTTACCTTAGAACGTAGACCTAAATATTAAAAAAAAAACCCCGACTGCGTCAAATAATTTTTACCCAATGTCACGCTCACGACTGATGAATCTAATGACACTCGAGTTCAAATGCGACAAGCATTTTGAGCTCTAGAGCGTGCAAAAGAAATAGTCATACATACATACACTCGAAAAACGTAACCCTCCTTCTGGCGGTCGGGTAAAAAAACCTTTATAGTCTATAAGAATCTAAATTTCCATTTTACTGACATTCGGAAGTTATTTAAGTCTCCAAAATGTATAAATATTATGTTTGTTTAGCTTTACAATGCGATTTGTCCGCAAATCAATTAATATTATATTATAAATAGTTTTTAAATAACACGGAAAAAACTGTATTGTCGCCAATGCCCATAAAACTAAAAAAACGTGCGCGCGCGACCCGTGCATAGCCTTACGGAATCCGGCCCCATCATCAATGCGTCATCTTAACAAGAAAAAATGAAAAATAAATAAATATAAATGAAGGGGCAGTATAAAAATACAATATTTATATATCTATGTAAAAGTGTGAATGCTAGTCTTATTTCAATCGGACGCGTATTTTCTAGATCTTTGATAGACTTAAAAAGGAAAATCCATTGGCGTTAGAAAAAATCATACCAATCAAAGGAGACCTCACTCTGAAGAATCTGGGCCTTACACCTGAGGACGAAAACCTTTTAATAGATAGGGTAAGTAGTGAGTTATGGATAGTTTTTAATTTTATATAATTTAAAACGCACAATTTAAAACTATTGTTATATGAATTGTAATGTAACATACCTTCTCATTGTGTAGTGAATATACGTAAGTACTTTATTTAATGCGCAAAAACAGTTTTTGCTTCTAAATTAAATTTAAAGCGGTTTACATATACCTACCTACCGCCTACCTTCGCCCCCCTTAACGCCAACTGAGTGGCGGCCCCACATGTAAATTGTGGCTGCCTAGCGAGAGGCTACCACACGTCCGCCTCGTCCCGTCTGTGCTGAAGGCTAATTATCGTAATTAAAAATGTCTAATTCGCAGTATGGCTTCAGTCTCAGTAGGTATATTTTGTCTCATTCAAACGCGCACGCGACCGCTTTGTGTGAGACTGAAGCCATCTTGCAATTTAAACATTTTTAACTACAAGAATCATTGGCCTTCTGATCCAACTCACAACACACTCACAAAATTGTTCCAGGTATCAATAGTTTTACATTTGGGAGCTACGATACGCTTCAATGAGCCGATTGAAGCCTTGTTTAACGTCAACGTGGGTGGCACGGAGCGACTGCTCAACCTGTGCAAACGTATGAAACACATACAAGTGCGTCACGTTATTTTTACACAAGTTTTAATGAAGCCATTTATAGCCCAATAAGACCGTCTTAGGGTCGATCCGCACGTGCCACAAACACACCACACATACGCGACAAAATTAAAATTGCGATATAATCTGAGTAGTAATTTATATGCTCGATATACCTCGATGCCTATACTAAATACCTACTACATTCGACTTAACTACTGCAAGATTTACAGCAGAAGAGAATCACAGAACTCCTTTTTCCACCCGTTTTGTTATTATTTTAAGGCAATATTAGCGCCATCCATATGCGCCGCAGCTCCACCGCCGCCGTCGGTTTTTGTGTGGATTTCGCCGCTGCGGCCAAAAATTACATGCAACTCCTAGTGCAGCGAGAGCTGAGGCGCATGTGTAAGCGTATTTCTTTACAATAATATTAGGTCTTTACCTATGAAATTGCCTTATTGTATGAAAAAATTTAAACGATTTTTTTTCATGTATTTTTTATTTGTATTAATCGAAATAATCACCCAACAATCATGGGTGATTATTTCGATTAATCAATCAATGCATCTTTGCCAACGCAGTGGCAGTTTATTGATGCCCTTCTTAAAGAATTCAGTTGGACGGGAGGCAACAAATTCTTCAAAGGCAATTTGTACTGCCTCTCGAGTATTGAATTTTTTTCCCGCCAAGAAGTTATCTTTTCTGGATTTTCTTAATTCTGGAAAAAGTAGTAGTCTGTAGGCGCAAGGTCTGGTGAGTAGGGCGGATGACGGAGAGCTTCCAACCCCAGTTCTTGCAACTTGGAGACCGTCTGCTGCGCAGTATGAGGTCGCGCGTTGTCGTGCAGGAGCAGCGGAGACGAGCGATTGACCAATGCTGGTTGGAGATGTGCCAGCTTCTCCATCATTGTGATCAGTTCTTCATAGTACACATCTGCAGTAATGCTCACCCCGTTTGGTAAGAAGCTGTGATGAATCACACCGGCGCTAGACCACCAAACAGTGACCATCACTTTTCTAGGGGTAAGTTTTCGTTTAGGGCATTGTTTATGTGCTGAACCAGGATCCAACCAACTTGCTGAGCGCTTGCGGTTATCAAACAGAATCCATTTTTCATCGCAGGTAACAATGCAGTTCAAAATTCCTTCATTTGTGTGTCTGTTGAGCAGTGTAAGGCACGTCTCGACGCGTACTTCGCGCTGGCGATCATTGAGTTCGTGGGGCACCCATTTGTCAAGCTTTTTTACCTTGTCAATTTGACGCAAATGGACCAATATTGTTTTGACGCTAACGTCGAAAGCTGCTGCTAATTCAGCCGTAGATTGATCCACAATCGCCTTTAATTCGTCATTGTCGACCAAAGTCTTCGGACGACCGCGAGGTTCATTTTTCCAGAATTCAAAATTTCCAGAATGGAAGCGAGCAAACCAATAACAGGTGGTGCGTTGGTTTGTAGTGTTAGCTCCGTAAACGTCGTTGATGTTGCGTGCCGCTTGTGCCGCGTTGCTGCCACGACGGTGCTCAACTAAACTCAAATTTTTAACGTATCCATGATGACGAAAAAGATTGAAATGCGATGACAATGTAACACTAATCAATAAACAACTGATTACTTTTGGAAAATGAATTCCATGTTTTTAAAATAAAATTATTTAGAAATTAGAATTCTTAGCCAAACAAAAATTATTTTGATTTGAAATGGCCAATACTGCAGAACGGCAATTTCATAGGTAAAGACCTATTATAATCTATAGTAACGATACTGATATTATAAAGAGGAAAGATTTTGACGGCGCCTACGTACATTATTGCGATTTTTAGTCGTGTTTTATAGTAACATCTGAGTCTGTCCGACCAATACCAACGTATGTTAACTTACTCAAGTTAACGTTGCGCACTTGAGTGTGCGACACGGCCGTAACTGTCACTAAGGTGAGTGTCGCTACAATATACGCGCGTCATTTATTTTTTATTTTTAAGTGTTAGTTACTTAAATATGTTGTACCAATTAGCATTCATATTGTTTTTGTTGAATTGAAAATGTCAATGAATAAAGTATTGAATCGGGCAGAACTGATTGCTTAAGATGGATTTTCATATTCCAAAATTAACGTAAGTGTCAGTTCCGCCAGTTTACATGGCTTTTCTTTAACATATTTTTATCGAATCTGAAAATTACGATACTTTACGTGCCATTTGCAATTCTGATATTTATGGAAAGAGATGCTTACGATTGTTTTGGAGGATTTTTTCTTACAGTTTTTATACAGATTCTATTCTAAGTTTTATGTTTAATAACAGGGACGAAATAGATTTTCTGTATGAAAACAACATTAAATTACATATCTATTTAGTTAACCTGCTTATTGGAATAATTTGAACGAGTTCGTGGGTGATGAACCCTTCTTGGATAGAAGTTTAGCACAGGAGGTTTTCACAGTTTTAAAATTTCATCAGCAAGTTTTGAAGTTTCAGGCAGCAAGCTCCATCACATGTAATATAAAAGCCCGAGCCCCGTTTTTTTTGGAACAAATTTAAACGACGAATTAGTTATTCAATCTTTGTCAGATACTTTTAAATGATCACTTGACAGAAAATGACTAGGTCAGCTGATTATCAAAGTATTTATGAATGAGACAGTTGGAAGCGTATGTCAGTTATTATGCAAGTAATTTTAGTAGTAAAGTAGTCATATCGAAGATTACAGCAGAATAGTATCATTAATATTCTTACAGTACACTAGTATATACCATACTACCCATTATCCGATCGATTTAATGCTATCCAATTGGTAGCGCTGATTGGACGATAGTCAGTATGGTGTATGGCTTTACATAAAAGCTTTTGCCATTACGTATGAGGTGTAATTTGTATTAATAATTAATTCCATGTTTTTACGGTGTTAATAAAGCCCACTAGTCGGATGCGCTCTTTTAGCTAATTTCAAAAGTAGTAAAAAATCAAAAGTTATTTCTTGAAGACTGCAAATTATTAGTATTCTTCCATTATTATATCTTAAATATTGGAACAAGACTAATAATTTTCATCATTTAATCATAATTTTGCCTTTTTCGAGGTTATTTTTAGAATATCAGCTTATAAATTCTAGTTAAGTTACTACTTAGCTGTCACTTTTTCAAGTGTAAGTGATCTTACATTAAGACGATTAAGGTTTGAATAATGAACTAAAAGCAATAGAAGTAAAACAATCCTGATTTGGTCTCAAATAATGATATGTGAATTTCCTCTTCCGCGCTTGAAGTCTTAATTGTAACAAACATTCTGTTGGCCTTTACAGAGGTTTACAGATATTATGTTTTGTACAGTAAAAGGTTATAAAGTTTGTCACACTAGGAATAAAATGGACTCTTTCCTCTTCATTGGTGCCTCTTATGTATTGCTGATATGATAACAGTCATGGGTACCTAAATCTTGTTAAGACGTTATTAGCTCTCTCATCTGACAACTATAATGAAAATATTGATGATGATAGAAAACGTCCATCTTACATTAAATCTAAAATAGATCAGCTATGATTCAGATATTTGTTATTTATACCTAATTAAACCAAAAAAAGTTATTATTTACTTATTGATTTTTCGCTTAACAAATAGAATGCTGACTATTAGTGTTATCAATGCAAAAGTAAGTAAGTCTGAAACAGAACTATTGAACTGATTCATATCAGTGATTCATATATGAGACAGAAGTCTCAGTCTTACAGAAGGATATAGGTTACTTTTATCGCAACACGTGCCACAAACGAAGATTCTTAAATTTGTTTGTTATCCCAGTATCAAATTATACACAAAGTACCCGAATAATTTAAGTTTTTTCTGTTACTGTGATACAGTGGTTTATAAATAAAGAACAACAAATAAGTGCGCCAAGCAAAGATCTGTGAATAACCACGATAGTAAAGATATTTTATGTAAATTTTATTGTTGTTATTCCATTATAATTAATCTTAAGTACAAGCAATCTACGCAGTACATAATCGAATGTGACACTTACAATAAAATATTTCTACTATAATACCAACGTAGATTATCGGAATTGGCAAATTCGATACATTTTTGTTCATGCAGTTCCTAGAAAATATTTAGAAGTGCCAGTTACGATTAAGAGAGCAAGCTCATTTACGTGGTATACTATTGTAACTCAATTTTCGCGAAAACTATTCAACATTTTGGACTTTTGATACAATGTACTAATTTGATATCCTAACAATATTCTTTATGCAAATTTTTATAAGAATCTAATCATTAAGGACAAAGTTATACGAAAAATAAACTTTAAATCGCTCTCCTGAAAAGTAGCATTTTTCAGATACAATAATGTACGTAGGCGCCGTCAATTTGTTTGTTTGTATTGAATAGGCTCCGAAACTACTGGACCGATTTTGATGAAATTTGGCACTGACATAGAGTAGACCGCAGGGAAGGACATAGGGTTTCCGCGGGAAAATGTACGGTTCCCTCGGGATTTCCTTTTACGCGCACGAAGTTACGGGCAACGTCTAGTATTCAATAAAATTAAACAAACGAATAATGATGAATGATTACAGAAATTCGTGTACGTCTCCACCGCATTCTCGAATGCGGAGCACAGAGTCATACAGGAGAAGATTTACCCCGCGCCCATATCATTCAATGAAATGAAGAAACTGATCATTAACGGTCTGAGCGAAAATCAAACTTATAAACTATTAAGTAAGTATTTCCTACCTAACTCCCCTTTTTAGAGTTCCGTAATACTCAAGGAAACCTTTTAGTTTCGCTCTGTCCGTCCGTCTATCTGTCCATCCGCGCTTCTAGCTTATAAATATGAATATAAAGTAAAGTATAGATCTCAGTTTTGGCATCATACATAATAATAATTTTATATTTTAGAGGTGGATCTCCATACATGTAAAGTGGGGATGAAAAATATATTTTAATTCTACTCCATCGTGTGGGGTATTATTGAATAGACCTTTAAAAATAAAGGCAAGGTTTTGACATGACTTTTTTACAATTGAGTAATCGGCCTCTTAAGGGGTCTATAAATTATGAGTTGCCCCCCCCCCCCCCCCGGCATTTCTAAACTATAGTCATAGGAGATAGAAACTTGTAAGTTTCAATGCTGATAGATCATGCCGCGCATCAAACCCGTTGATAGTCAGGGAACCCACCATAGACATGTCCCGACATGCTCTTTGTTAGGTTGTTTTTAATTCCTTTATTTAACATTCCTTTATTTATCTAACCAAAATTTTCTCGGAGTTCTCTAAAAAATAAAAGAATCACAAAATTATCTGACCTGGATTCGAACCTACCACATTCCGAATTTTCGTAAAAATCAAAAATCATACATACGCATACCAAACTGCCAATCGGACTGACATAATAGAGTCCAAATTATTGATATTTTGTTGGAACTCTCTGCGTACTAAATTCCATGGTAATACTTGCAATCATTTTCGAGAAACCGATTGTATATGACGAAGGTGGAACACCCGTATTGTTTTTAAAAAGCGTGATGTCAGCATTTCTGACGTCACTTTCACTATCTATATGACGATCACATCTTAGTATAAAGAAAAAGGGACTCACCAGGTAAAACTCAATAGTAATTCCAAATACTCTTTTATTCAGCGTAATAGCAGTATTTTTAGGTCCGTTCTGCTCAACAGCTCAAGTTAGAGTAAAACGATTGAGTTTATTTTTTTTTTCGAAATGGTCTACGCTAGCGGTCGGGTTAAGACCGCTGTAGCTACGTCGGACTATAACTAGCCTGGTGGCTATCGAATGAGTGTTGTGCAGCCGGTTTTATAGAGTTTTCACAGGCTTACAAAATAATGAAATTTTAAAGACACAAATATTGTGAATTTTAACATTAAAAATCATAATTTTTATTCACAAATCAATAATCTTAATTATTTTAATTGTTAAAATTGATTAGTTGGGAATTTGATGACTGCATTTGCACCGGAAATATTATTAATCTTAATTTAACATTGAAATAATAGGAAATCCAACCTTATATAATCAAAACTTAATATTTTAAAAGATACAAAATCATAATTGTAATTAATTTGTCATAGCATCACTATTGAAGATTGTAGGTGCGCCGAAACGGCCATACTGACAGGCGGTGCGTGCTCTGCACCAGCCTCGTGGAGGGATATTTGTAGCTGATACCTGTAAACACACGAGGAATTTTCTCCTAAGTGGTATATCTGTTTACTACTGGAATTATAACCATTTTATATTCTAAGAATTCTATTATCACTCAAAATAGTGATGTTAGCGTGTTCTCGAAGATTTTACTAGACTATAATAAAATGTAGGGTCTCGTAGATTCTCGGTGTATCTCGTAGACATAGAAAGACTAATAAATTGTTTTAGAGTTCAAAAATATAAGCTCACCCTTTCACGTTGAGGTGTCACGATGCTGATTATTACCATACCAAATGAGTCTGTGCCATCAACATCTGGAGATGAAACACAAGCAGGGCGGGTCAATTACTGCTCTTATTAGAGTCTCGACGAATAGTTAACTCATTTCCCGCTGATATAGTTATATGATCAGATGATCATCGTGTCTTGGACCCTTGTAAGTTGATCGTGGGCTACCTTTCGAGGTCGACCTCTATCGACGACTTTCTTCACTAAATGCATATCGTTATTTAGCACTCTAAAGATTTCATAAGGATCACTAAGTTTAAGATCGAGAAATGTCTGGTTACGAGGGCTATTTTTAATAAGCACTCAGTCACCTCGTTTCAAATGATGAATTTTGCCTTGCCTTACGTTGGTTAAGTTCTTTGAATATTTTGTTCATTTTTCTTTCAGACGTTCACGAACCACACTTTGCTGTATCTGCTGTGTAAGTGCTTCAATATCAATAGTTTGACTATCGATGTCTACCAAATTAAGAAGTTCAGGAGGTACGCAATGCTTTCGTTGTGTTATAACAGTTAACGGAGCAATGCCAGTAACCCGATGAGCTGTGCAATTATTGCCAATTGAAGTTCTTCAAGTGCTGTATGCCATTGTTCAGTTTCGTAATTTTTTTTTAATAAAAGCATTTTTGAGAGTTGCAACAACCCTCTCCACCTGGCCATTAGCTCGGCTGACTATCCTGTCACAGTATTCTATAAACTCGCCCAGAATCTCTCTACCACCATTCACTATAATCTGGACTGGTGCGCCAAATAAATATCATGTACGTTTAAAAGCACCCAATATACTATGTGGGCTCTCGTTGCTAGTAAAATACAGCAGTACATACTTTGAGAATGCATCAATAATAACTATCACATACTGCTGGTCTGCTGCAGCACCTTGTTTACCAGTTATATTCATGTGGATGACTTGAAATGCAGCCATTGGTTTATGAATAGGGTGCAATTGAGCTTGTATGGCACCAGATCTTCCTTTCGGAGTTCGGCATATCACACAGTTGTCAACGAATTTTCGTACAGTATAACACATTTTATTTAACCAATGTGTTTCTTTAATATTTTGTAACGTCTGCTCCCAACCAGGAAGTTTTTGCGAAGTATGATAGGAGTTTATGATAATCCATAGGAAAGATTCAGGTACAACTGTACTGAGCTGCTGACCATAGATATGGTCATTGACCTTCTTTTTTAATACATTGTCTTCCAATATATAGCCATCAACTGAAACATTATCACTGAGGCTGTCCATTATCGGCCTTAGTTTCTCATCTCGTCGCTGCTCAATCTTAAGGCAATTTAAATCTCTTATCATTTTTGCCTGCCAATTCAGTAGGGTTCCTGCTGAAAAAGTCAGCATGTTCAAGTCGTTCACCTTTGCGATACTCTACATGAAAGTCATAATTTTGTAGAAACGCAAACCAACGATGAATTCTCGGTAAAAGATCCTTTTTATGTTTGGATGCCTTCAATGCATTACAGTCTGTTATGAACGTAAATCTTCTGTCATTCAGATATTTACGAAAATATTTTATAGCGCGTACCACTGCTAGAGTTTCCAATTCATAGGAGTGGTAGCGACTTTCAGCTTCTGTAGTTCTCATGCTCATGGAAGCAACAGCATGTTGACGTTTATTGACGATCATAACTAAAACTGCACCAAATCCAAGACTACTAAGTAACTACCAAGACTAAGAGCATATGTAAATGGTTGTATGGGTGCTCCTTCTTTAAATAAGGTAAGTACTGGTGTAGATGTTAATCATTCAATAATTATGTTTTGTGCTTTCTCATGTTTATCAGTCCATTCCCAATTTGCATCTTGTTTAGTATGTGCGTACAAAGTTACCATGATGCGAGAGAAATCAGGTATGTACTTCCTGAAGTATCCTGCCAAACCATTGAATTATCTAACCTGTTTGACAGTTTTAGGTCTATACCTAATGCTCCTATGAGCCCTACATACTTATGCATTAGATCTGTTCCACTAAATGTAATAACCACACTCAAATATCTTCCGTGAATTACCATAGTTCAAGTTCATATCTACTAAAATATCTGTAGACATTTCATAATCGGAAATAATGAAAAATTCCTCAATACTGATAGTGTTTATGACGTACAGTGTCATAAGTTTGGATAATGACAAAGCAGGGAATTGACCTTTTCCTTTTAAATAATTAACCACTGGAATCCTTTGTCCAGGTAGAGCAGTTGCAACTAACTCACGTATAATCGAGCATTCCGCTCTGCTATCGAAAACAGCTTGTAATAACTTTTCTCCTATTTTGATTGGGATAGGAGCCAGCTTGTTGCTTGGCACGCAGTTAACATTGGAAGTCAATGATCGTTCACGTTTGAAGCAAATGTCATAAGTGTGTCCTGGTTTCTTGCAGAAAGAACAAATTGTGTTAGGTGGCTTTAAATTTTTATCACTGTTTTCAAGTTTATTATCCAGCAGTTAAAAATCGGCAATCAATAGAAGAATGATTTGTTTTCTTGCATATACGATAGCTTGGCATTGATTGTGTGTGGTCCAAAAACCGTGGACGTTTTCTTTAAGTAGTTGCACTCGAACTTGGGTGGAAACGTTTCTTACGTATAGATGTTGCAATTGAGATAAGCTCAGGAACTGTAGATGCTCTAGCGTTCAACAATTCAATACGTAAACGCTCATCGTTAATGCATCCAATGATCGCTTCTACTGCCTTTTCCATAGAATCCATGCACGTGACAAAAATTCAGCAATATCCTTTGTTGAATCATAAACATATTCCCTAAACATAATAATATCACGGGAATATCTATTCTCTGGTTCAAAGGTGGTTATGAGATTTTGATTTGATTTTTGATTTTGATGAGATGAGATGCACGTCCTTTCAACAAACTGCAAGCTTTCATACGTATTTCATATGCTCTCGTACTCCAACATTTGTATCCGGATCAAATGATGGTAAATAGATATCACTGACTCTTATTTTTGATTCAGTAAGTGGAGTACATTAAATAATGAAATAAATAAAAAAATAATAAAGAAATAATAAATAATAAAAAAGAGTAAATTGTGGTGGTATACCCTCCATCTGCATTCCATGCTGGGCAAATGTTTAGGGCAAATGCTCATTTGATTTTTGGGCAATCAAAATAGGCTGCTGTATTTCGGTTGGTTCCAGTTGTTCAGGAGCTGAACGGTTTGATGAGGAAGTGGTTTTTATTTGCGATCCCGCTTCAGATGACGAAGGTGGAACACCCGTATTGTTATTAAAAAGTTTGATGTCAGCATTGCTGACGTCACCTTCAATATCTTTATGACAATCACTCATCTTGGTATAAAGAAAAAGGGACTCACCATGTGAAACTCAATAGTAATTCTAAATACTCTTTTATTCAGCGTAACAGCAGTATTTTGAGGTCCGTACTACTCAACAGCTCAAGTTAGAGTAAAACGATTGATTTTTTTTCGAACGGGTCTATGCTAAGGGTCGGGTTAAGACCGCTGTAGCTAAATCGGACTATAACTAGCCTGGTGGCTAGTTTAGAACGATTGAGTATTGCAGCCAGTTTTATTGAGTTTTCACGGGTTTACAAAATAATGAAATTTTAAAGACACAAATACTGTGAATGTTAATTTTAACATTAAAAATCATAATTTGAAATTACAAATCAATAATCTTAATTATTTTAATCGTCAAAAGTGATTAGTTCATAGTTGCGAATTTGATGACTGCATTTGCACCGGAAATATTATTAATTTAACATTTAAATAATAAGAAATCTACACCTAAATAATCAAAACTTAATATTTTAAACGATACCAAATCATAATTGTTATTAATTTGTCATATATGTAGCTTCACTATTGAAGATTGTAGGTGCGCCGATATATATTTACAAGATTGTCTCCTTTAAAGTATAAGATATTGACGACCTCTGTGGCTCAGTGGTTCAGCGCGTTTTTCTGTGTTCCTGGGTCATGGATGTGTATTAAATATGTGTATAATATAATAAAAATCTTAAATATATGTATAGTATAAAAGTATTAGATATACTTCCCGTTTTCTGGTACCTGTAACACAAGTTCTTCGGATACTTAGCACGGGGCCAGATTGACGTGGTGTGAAGCGTCCATAGATATTAAAAAAAAAGATATAGGAATAAAAAAAAAACCGGCCTAGTGCGAGTCGGACTCGCGCACGAAGGACTCCGCACGGCAAAAAATCATGTTTGTACAACAATGGGCGCCCTAATTAAATATTTATTTTATTCTGTTTGTAGAATTTGTTGTTAGGCAACAAAAATACATTATCTGTGACTCAACTGTCTAGCCATCACGGTTTATGAGATATTTACAGCTTGGTGACAGACAGACAGACGGTGGGACAGCGAAGTCTTGTAATAGGGTCCCGTTTTTACCCCTTGAGTACGGAACCTTTAAAAGGAATTGCTAATTAAAACTGACTTGTTTTAAAAGGGTGACAAGAAAAGTATTGTGTGAACTCTTCTTCATATCAGTGTTG
Organism: Phengaris arion; assembly: GCA_963565745.1. NCBI lineage: Eukaryota > Metazoa > Arthropoda > Insecta > Lepidoptera > Lycaenidae > Phengaris > Phengaris arion. The sequence goes on from OY751431.1 coordinate 25,936,037, forward strand.
ATGAAGATGGTATTCATTTAATAGTAAATACTTGTGACGTTAGATAACGACTCCTTTTCTTTCAGATGGAAAACCAAATACATACGTGCTAACGAAAAGTATAGCAGAAGAATATGTTGCGTTAAACCACGGACATGTACCGGCAATTATTGTTAGACCTGCAATAGGTAAGTTGAATGCACTTTTTGTTGCGGGTGTCCAATGTCCATGTACGACGTAAAGGCCCCGACCTGGCAATTCCTTTGATCTTTATTTTAGGTTTTATTTCATTTATTGATACACCAATAGAATATCATTCGGTACATTTCTAAATAATATTTTGTATGTTATACCATAAAAAACTATGAAACATTTTTTTTTGTACCAAAATAGCTGTTATTCTCTCGACCTAGAAGCCATTTAAAAAAATGGTAGAGTCGAAGACATAGGATTGCTCAGCAAATTGCTTAATTAAATATGTCTGCTAGTGCAGTCAATTAAATAGACCAACTAAAACTAGGATTAATAAACTATGGCCTATAGGTATCTCGAAGAAGCGCCCTGCTTTTTCAGTTTCATCGGCTGTAGCGGAGCCTATGCCAGGCTGGGTTGACAATTGGGGAGGAGCTTCTGGGTTGATTATGTCGATGCTGGAAGGTCTGAACGACACGATCTTGTCACGATCTTCTCATGTCCTAGACATAATACCGGTGGACTACGTGGCTAACCTCATAATTGTGGCCGCAACGAAGGAAAATGAGAAGTTAGTTTTATAACACATAAACACTTAATTAATGCTTGGAATTAATTAAAACAAGAAAGAAAGCATTGTTCACAATCAGGATAATGCTTTATATAATACTTGATGCTACATGCGACTTCGTGCGTGCGAAACTTAATTTCGCTGAAGCCGTAATTTTTCCGCGATACAAAGTAGCCTATCCTACCCCGTTGTCTACTTTATATTTGAGCCAAATTTCATCAAAATCGGTCCAGTAGTTTTGGAGCCTATTCAATGCAAACAAACAAACAAACTTTTCCTCTTTATATAATTAGTATACATAGATGATACATATATACTTCACACCACGTCAATCTGCTCCCGTGCGAAGTATCCAACGAACTTGTGTTACAGCTACCAGACTGGAAGTATATTTAATAGCTTTTATACTATACATTTAATTGAGATTTATTTATTATTTTATACACTTGTTTTATACTTTTTGTTCCCCTGGTGGGATTGAAACCAACGCGCTAACTACCGAGTTACAGAGGTCGTCATACTCGCTAACCACCGAGCTACGAGGGCGGCACTGAAAATTTCGGGAATCAAGGAAGTGACAAAACATTACTATTTAAAAATGTATTTATTGCTTTTCGAAGTATTCTCCGCGAAATTTGACACATTTTTCCATACGATGGAACCAATCATTGAAGCAACCATTCCATTCGGAAGTTGGGGTCTCCAAAATGGCCGTTTTGTAGGCGTCCACAACTTCTTCAGGTGATGAAAATCTCTGACCAGGCAATTTATTCTTTATTTTTGGGAAAGTATAGAACTCATAGGGCTTAGGTCGGGGCTGTACGGCGGATGGTCTAATAATTCTATGATTTCTTGCTCTAAAAACTCTTTTGTTCTGTGCGCGGTGTGAGAACTCGCATTGTCGTGATGGAGGATGATGCGGCAGTTGTAGTTCTCTTTACGGAGTTCAGAAACGACCTGTGACAAACAAATGTTAGCATACCATTCTGCATTAACCGTTCTTTGTCCCTCAAGAGGAATAGTCGCAACATGGCCGGTTGCGACATGGCATGGAGACAAACGTGGACACCATTTTTTTTGCAACACTCCGTGAACGACCAATTTTTGTTGGCTTTAACTCATTTTTGAACACCCAAACTCGTGACTGGTTTTTTGTTTCGGGTTCGTACGCGTATATCCAGGATTCGTCAGCTGATACGATATTGTATACAGCATTTGAGAATCCTGCGTGGAATCTTTCGAGAGTTCTGACGCACCAAGTAACGCGAGCCGCTTTTTGCTCTTCACAGAGCAAATGCGGTATCCATCGGGAAAATAACTTTTTTACACCTAATTGTTCATGCAAGATTATTTGTATTTGACTCATGCCAATGTCTAAAGTTGCCTGAATTTCGCGGTATGTCACATGTCGATCTTCCTCAATCAGCTTACGCACAGCATCAACGTTTTCTTGGGTGACTGCAGTTTTTGGACGACCTTGACGGGGATCATCACTGAGCTTGACACGTCCACGTTGAAATTCAGCAAACCAGCGATAAATTGTGGTTTTGGATGGGGCTTCATCACCAAATGCAGAAATCATCCGGTCAACACACTGTTTTTGTGTTAAACCACTTCTAAAGTCATAATAAATCATCGCTCTAGAATTTTCTCGAGTCAATTCCATTTTCCCAACGACTAAACAAGTTTGACAAGACCTTGTGACAAGACCGAGAATCTTTTTTTAAATAAATAAACGGTAAGGTGAATTGGGGGTATTCCGAATTTGGTTATATTCCGAACAACCGAAAAATGTACCAAACGAAATAATATTTGTATGTTGGCAACATTTACCTAGGCGCCATGTTGATTCGGCTATCGGTCTCCAGTTGACGCTCGTCGCTAGCGGCTTTCCGACGAGTGCAGTGACAGTTTTTGTGCCAACGGACGATTTCGCGCCATTTTTAACAAATCGGAATAACCCCTACTTGGATTGTGTCTAAACTAGGTAAGTAAATGAATTGATTGTTTATTTTTATGGTAAATTGTCGTTTTTTAAGGACAATTCAATGTGTCAGGACGTTCTATCTCTAAATTTTAGTTTTATTCGGAATAAACCCGACGGGAATATTCCGACATGTTTTGTGTTCGGAATAAACCCATTTTCTTTTCTCATAGTAATCTGCAGAGGTTCTCAACTTTTCAAAATAGTCGGTAGTGAAAATGTACAGAGACAAAGCTTCATACAACCGCGCCGTCGTAGGTACACAAGTATACGGCGCATGTGTACGTACGTGATCGCTAGCCGCCACGTCGCGTACGCGCCGCTACTGGATGAAACCGGTTTACGCTCGCTTAGCTAGTAGTCAAACGGAAAAGTCAACCGCACGCACGTACCTACTATTTGTGAACCTAATGATGAAATCGAGTAAGGAAGTGGACAGCGACGAAAAAATAACATTATTTTTGTAAAATCACCCATTTTCACACTAATATGGATGTAATTATAAAAGCCATATTAAACAATAAAACTACTTACTAATTAATAAAATAACATACCGAAAAAAAATTCATTTCATTCATTTAACGACAGTTAATAATTTCTCTACCTACTTATATGTATCTTTAAGTACATGATGTAGGTACAAACCCTTTCCATTTTTCGCCTTCTAACCACGGAAAGTTAATATGTAGGAGGATAAGAAACCAATACCATACGGCACTTACCTAACTTATATTGTCTAAAACTGCATTAAGTACTTACCCCATCTTATTTTTTCAGGTCTAACATGGCCCGTACCTACGTCCGTAAGAAAGTTAAACCATACACGCCAGAAGACTTAGCCGAGGCGTTACAAAAAATAAAAAATGGAGAACTTACCATAACCACTGCAGCAGAACAATACTCCATTCCAAAAGCGACTCTAAGTGAAAATATGCATTCTAAGTATTCCAGGCCAACTGCAGGTAGACCTACAATCTTTTCATTGGAAGAAGAAGAACGTTTAGCAGATGCCATAAAAATAATGGAAAAATGGGGATTTGGATTGTCAAGACAAGAAATTTTAAAAATTGTCGCTGAATACGTAACGGCAAATAAGATTAAAACGCCATTTAAAAATAACACGCCCGGTCCAGATTGGTTCATCAACTTCCGCAAACGTCACCGCCTCTCTATAAAGAAAGCACAGCCCGTGGAATATGTACGCAAAAAAATGACGGATCCATTTTTCATTTTCGAGTACTTCGACTTGCTAGAAAAGACTTTGATAGAGTTGGATCTTATTGACAAACCTCAAAACGTCTGGAATCTAGATGAAACGTCTCTGTGTCTGGACCCTACTAGAACAAAAGTAGTGGGAGCCATCAATAAACCCTGTGCAAGAACCACTTACGGTTCTGGCAAGGAAAATATAACAGTATTGGCAGGTGCAAATGCTGCAGGCAAGAAATTACCACCTTTAATTGTCTTTAAAGGAAAATATGTTTGGGATCAGTGGATGGCTGCAACAGATGATTACGACTTCGAGTTATCGTATGCTGCAAGTCCTAAGGGGTGGATGCAGACCGACATTTTCTATAACTACATAAAAACGATTCTCATTCCAAGTGTAGGTCAGGAGAGACCAGTCTTGTTAGTGTATGATGGCCACTCTACCCATGTCGATGTAAAAGTTATAGAATTGGCAATTGAAAATGGCATAACCATTCTCAAGCTCCCACCACATACATCTCATTTGCTTCAACCGCTTGATATAGCAGTTTTCAAATCCTTTAAGAGCAAGTGGGATGCCAAACTAGTCGACTGGCAGCGTCGAAACATTGGCACTAAAATGGCGAAAAACATATTCTCGAAAACACTTGCTGATACATGGCAAGAAACCGCACCCGACATCATTAAAAATGGGTTTAAAAAAGCTGGAATTTTTCCGTTTGATGCCAGTGTTATACCTGTGGAAAAGTACGATCCAAATGCCTATAGAAGGTACCAGTTAATAAGAGAAGAGCGTTTGCTCCAAAGTCAACAAAATACAAGTAGTCCGGAATCATTGAAAAAAATTTGTATCGATTATTTTAATGAACAGAATAACATACCTGACGCAACTCTTCACAAACAGTGCCCACCGGACCAACAAAACGACACTCTTGGGGAACCGAAGTCAATAAACCACCAATTTACTAATATTCCAACTGAAAATGTAACCTTATTATCTCAAATTCCAAAATCTGATAGCCAGATGACGGTTTTTTTAGCTGAAGATTCAACCTCTATGCCAACATGTTTAAAAGAAGCTCGTCCTGATCCGAAAAACAACGAAACAGTTAAAAATCCTAATATAATTATAACATCTAACATTGTCATCAAAAAATCCTCCATAACTTTCAATGCAGCGCCACAAACACCTCTTTCACCAGCATCTCCAAGAATCTTCACATTTGAAGAAGCTTTTCTGAAAAAGATACAACAGGAAAAGAAAAACAATGATACTGTGATAAAAAAAAAACGTATCTCAAAAGGTGCCGAAGTGATAACCAAGTCTATGAGTAAGAAACAAGAATCTAAAGACGAAGATAAAGAAACTAAGAAAAGTATGAAGAAGCAAGATAACAAGGATAGTCAGAGCAAAAATTCTAAAACAAAATTTAAACAAAACTTGGATATAAATCGACCGGGTACCTCAGGCCTTCAAAAAAGTACGAAGCGAAAGCGCGTCCCTTCAATGGATTCCACAACAAGTATATCGGATATAATGAGCTTGTATAGTGACTCAGAACTACTTGATTTTGATGACTTTGAAGAATTTCATGTATTTAAAGAAGATTTTACCCCACTAAATATAGACAATAAACGAAGATACGAAGAATCACATAATATTAGTTTAAGAAAGGGAAAAGGTAAAGGCAAAAAAAGTATTGAATGTAAAGAAAACCAAACCAAAGATGAAGAAAATGAAAGTAACAGCTGTATGAGCGGAAGTCATAAAAAATTGTTGAAGAGTGCTAAAAAAATAAAAATAGAAAAAGGCGAACGCTATCAAGACAGTGACATAAAAGAGGATAGTAGTGATAGTAACGAAAATTACAACAACAATGAAAGGAATGACATTTTTAATATAAACGACACGGTCCTAGTAAGATATTTTATGAGGAACAAATGGGTTCACTATATAGGGTTTATCGAGAAAATTGACCAGCTGGATGTAGAAACTTACTTCACTATTGATTTCTTAAAAACTGTAAAGAAACCACCCCTAATATTTGTAAAACCAAAAAGAAAGGATTGTGACGTAGTTCCGAAGGCATCAATCGTAAAAATAATAAAAATTGAATTAAAAAATGATAATAAAAAAGAATATTATTTGTGTAATGACGTTGACTCTGTGTTTTTTTAAAGCTCAAAATAATTTAAAAGTTCTCACTAGTTCAATTCATTGGTTTGCCACTTGTTTCGTTATTATTAGATATTTTAACTGTTTTTTGTTTATTGATTGATTAGTTATTATAATTTCGACAGTAAAACAAATTAAAATTAAAACATCTTACTTTTCGACGATCGAACTAATAAGTATATCGAACTAGTTAGAATAAACGATTTTAACTTGTTTGACGGTCGAATAAATGAGCCGAAAACACTCGTTCGACGATCGAACTAATCAATTGAACTTACTAGTTATTCACTTGATTGAACTCATTAGTTATTCATCTATTATTTGTTTTTTGACTAAATTCGGAGATAATTTTTAAGTAAGTTTATATCCTTTATGCAGAAGAGAGGTTTTGTTAATTTGTTATTTTTTATGATTGGTTTTTTTTTTGTTCCTAAGTAAACTAACAGTTTATTTGTTCCTAAGTAAATACATAAGCAACAATACCTACTTACTGTTACTTTTGTGAAAAAAAGTTCCTAATACAAAGGCTGACTAGTTTTTCTACGCGATGATAATTTATATTTGCTATCTCGTTACTTATATGTTTTTTTTTATAGTTATTGAAAGTAAATTTTATTGTTGCTTATTCAGTTGTCAGGTAACAATTTACCTACTTAATTATGTTTTTGTTGATTATTTGTATGCTTTGGGTAAATTGCTACATACTTACCTAAATATAGGTACTATTACAATTTAACTTAAAAATGTTCAATGCAAAGACTGATTGACTGCGTCTAAAATGAATATAAGGTGTAAGGGACGGTGTACCAAAATACAAGGTGCAAGGGACTGCGTTTTGACAAGAATGTTTTTTAGTTACATAGACTAATCACGCCTGCATTAATTTCGGTACACCGTTCTTTACACTCTATATAACACTCTATATATAGTAAAAACCTAACTATCTTGATCTATCTTGCATAGAGAAACAAAAATAAAGTTTGGTATAAATTTCATGACTTTAATTTCAAAATTTACAACACACATCAAGTATAGCCAAAATGTTGAGGACCTCTGTCACTGGATGGGGTAATTCCGAATTTCAAATCTATGAAAATTCAGTTGAGCTATATACTTGACACATACGTAAATATTTTTGTCACCGGGGGTTTTCCGAACGAAAAAGAAATATGCACTTTGAATACCAGGTCTTAAAACAGACTTTCGAATGAGTTCGGAATAACCCCGACATGGTTCGGAATATCCCCAAAAGAAGAAAAAAAAAAGTGCGTTTTTTAAATAAGTATAATTCATTAACTAAAATACATATAATGACTCTATAAGTGCACGCTAATAGATAATTTCCTTGACTAGACAGAGGTAAAATCAGTTTTAAAAAAACAATTACAGATCTCTTACAAATAAATAAAAACTAACACTACCTATCAACTCAACAAAAATCGTATCGGAATAGCCCCAATGCACCTTATTCGATTTTTAAAACCAAGGAGTTTTAAATTAAAAAGATTTTAAAATGACAGGAACAGTGGAAATATTCCATTCCCGATACTTTTAGTGCAACCCTCGTACAGAGGTCGTCAAACTAATATTTTCTTAATATATTAACCCAAGTAATAATAATTGTATGATGCCTCAACTGAGATATATACACAGTCTTTAACTGTACCAAATTTTCGTCCATTTATATTCATAATTACCTACCTGGTTTTAGTAGAACGATTAAATAATTAAAAATAAATTTAAAAAATATAAAAGAAAAAGAAATAATAAGAATCTTTTCAAGATTCGAACCCACCACATTCCGAATTTCCAAATAATGCAAAAATTATACCAAGCTACCAATCAGACTGTGGTAAGAAAGTCGAAATTAGTGATATATTGTTGCACGATTAAATAAAAAAACATATATAAGCAATATGCTTAAAAATGCGCAGTTTCTAAGGGATAAAGCCTAGCTACATCCAATTTTCTCCCCCAAAACTACCTGCATACTACCGATTATATATATACAACATCATCTCGTTTAAAGTATAAGATTACAGAAGCTAGAAGCGCGGACAGACAGACAGACAGACAGAAATTTGGTACATTTAAAGACCTGTGTATAGATCTAGGTTTTGGCATCATGCACTTATACAAATTTTACATTTTAGGGGTGGCTCTCCATACATGTGAAGTTGGGAAGAAAAATATTTTTTCATTCTACCAAATCTTGTGGGATATAGTTGAATAGGTATTTTAAAAGAAGAGCAAGGTTTCATACGAGTACATGACTTTTTTACAAAGTCAACTATTTTTGAGTAATCGGCCTCTAAAGTGGTTTATAAGGTGGTCCGCCCCCCCCCCTGGCATTTATTTTATTTAAATTTGTATAACTGAAACATGTTTTTGGTGGATTCAAAAATTCACTTTTCAAAAATATGCTTAGTATCTTAGCCCCGTTTCTGACCAACCAGACCTGCAGTCTCGTCTTAAGGCACTATAGGAGAAGTATAGGACAAGGTTTCAGCTTGCCTGAAACAGCTGTTCTAAATTTCCTAGTAGCTCTCCATCTAATACTTATTAATGATATTTTAATGAAGGGTTAACTAAATTAGACATGTGTGGCTTTTAGGGATCATGCCAATTTAATTTCACGTTCATAAAATTACAATTATAATATGATAACTACCAAAGAGGAGCAAAACTCAAAATAACACCAAAATAAATAGTTCACCAATTTTTGATGCTTAGTTACCTACTACACTAAGGCCTGATTTTTCAATCGTCAGATAACACTTAACTTAGGAATAAATGTGACTTTGACAGATTTCGTATGAAAAATCTGTCAAAGTCACATATTCATTCCTCAGATAAGAGTTATCTGACGATTGAAAAATCAGCCCTTAGTTGCATAAATTGAAATAAAATATATTTTGCCACAGTTACGAAGATGTTCCAGTGTACCATTCATGTACGAGCGAATTGAACCCTTTAAAATATAATATTTTAAAGGACACCATAGAAAGACATTGTAAGTTTATTTTCGTTTATGATATTATTAGGTACGGACTAAGTACCCGCCAAAACATTGTTGGGTCAATATCCGACTAATGACATTAGGGTTTTGGTGCACCGCACGTAATTTTATCGTCCAGCAGATTTTTTGATCCGATATCGTATCGCGTAGAGTGAAAATGCTGACATAGTGAGTTACTCCCATACTTACACCATTACACAGTTCTTGCACTATTTCCACTTTAATAAGTATTTTACATAACACGACCGATTTTGACAGTCATCAGATGTAGGTTCAAGTAGAAATAGTGCAAGAAGTCCTGTGTATTATTACTGTGAAACATGAATTTCCACCAAGAACCTACAGTACAATCAATAACATACTACACCATTACCTACTCCTTTAGATGTAACATCTCTATGGTACCTACTACTACTACCTAAACATTCTAGTTTAAATAAGTTATATAACTAAACTGGCGCCCCGGCTTTACACGGGTGCGATGTAACATACATATTACATATAAGCCTTCCTCTTGAAATAATCTATCTATTCCTGAAAACTGCATTAAAATCGGTTGAGTAGTTTATAAGATCTAAGCGAACAAAAAGTGGAAGCGACTTTATTTTATTTTATATACTATGTAAAGATACTCAGATACAACTTTTAAACACTTTTTTTTAATTTTCAGCCAATCATGGGACCCTAAAAATATTGTACACAATGTCAAAAAGTAAAATGGAATTATTAACTTTATTCCAAAAGACTTTACCGGCGCATGTCGCGGACCTGTATCTTCATTTGAGAGGAAAGGATAAAAAGTAAGTTTGTGATGGCTTCAATATTTAGCCCAAATTTCACGAAAAGTTAATCATTGATTAAATATCATGTTAATATCTTATTATCCCGTTATTCATATTAATTAAAGAGAAGGAATGATACTCAGACAAACGATTAACAATAACAGGAGTTGAAAAAAGTAAAATTGGGGCTTAGTATCTATGCGGCTACATTGTGGCTACATCCATCTTCGACGCCGGTCTCCATAGGACTTAAACCGCCAAAGTGCTTGAACCTAAGTATAGCCCTAAGCACACTCATGGGCCCTAGCTGCGAGTTACGAATATTTAGCTTTAACTGCTTAGACGATAACATTATGGAGTCTGAATAATCTTTATACTCTATCAATCAACGGTCATACTCATGAACTGCAGGTTGCAGCCTAGTCAGCCTCACATTGATGAGAGACCCGGGCCCAGCAGTGGGGACGTTAGTGGACGGTGACATCCATCATTTTACATTAATGAAGTAAATTTTTTTCCCTTTAGATATACAAAGCTGCTGAAGAGAGGAATATTATTACGAGAAGTGCTGACTCCATTCACTTCAAACTCTTGGGTTGTTTGTGCTCAAAAGTGCCTGGCATTAGAAGAATCCTTGTCAGATTCTGATAAAGCTTTATTCACAATTAACCCTAGCAACATTAATTGGGACGAATATTTAACTTCTTATATAAATGGAATGTATAAATATCTGATGTAGACTGCAACACGTGTAAAAAGCTAAAAACTAGGTACATCATAATATTATGGGGTTTATTATTTGCCATTTAGATACGATGAGCTGTTAATAATTGCAATTATTTCAAATCTCATTACAAATTAATATATATTTTATCTTCCTTGTTTTTAAAATAAATAATAATATATCACTACATATTTTTTCTTTATTGCTCTCCGTATTTTTCGTTACTCATTTTTTTGTGATCTGCTAATATTTACGATATAAGTACAACTTCGGGAAACTAATCATAACGTAAAATAAATACTTAGAAGGATCGCTAGCCGTTTTTACTTGGCCTCTATTACTTGGCTGCCACAATCCGCCATTTTGCTTTTTACCGCTTAGCGATTGTCATTTTGCTTACGAGTGCATCCGAGCGCTTTTTTTCGCCAAACACAGCCTGCAGCCTTTCAGTAGTAGTATGTATAATCTATGCTGTAGCCATTGCCTTGATAAGTAATACCCAGGGGTATTACTTATCAAGGCAATACACAAATAAAAGGTACACTTCGTGTAAACGTAGGTTCCACACTCACACATATGCATGGGGTTTATTAATACCGCATTATTAATCCTTCTTTTTATTGAATTTTACCTCCTAAACAATGCTGGATTTTTTTTTAGTTGGGTACGTAAAATAAAAAAAAGTAAAGCTCCGTCCCTGCAGACTGAATTGCAGCAAAGAAAGGCCATGTTTCTATACAAAATGCAGTCTACAGTCTACACATACATACTGGAATATAGAAACAAAAATAGTGCGAATGAATAATATATTTTAGACATGTTATGGCAATACACAGTGGTCGATTTGACCGACATCGTCGCATAAGTTCTAATACCACGTAAGTAATTTTTTTGGCGGTTTTGACTTTTTGATGCCACTCACTCGGGGATCGGAATACGCGCTGTTTCAGCCAATCAGAAATAAGTGAAAAGTAACTCCATATTAATCACCAATCGATCGAAATCTCATGGAAACAGCACGTAAATCAACAGGGATATTACATAACTTCGTTAGAACTCATGTAAATGCTTGTATAAATTCTCCCAGCCAATTGATGTCTAAACTGTCAACTATGTACTTACCTATGAAACTATGTTGTTGAAATTTGCGTTTTGTTGTGTGTATTAGCACCATGTAATCTATTTAAATTTTATGCTATTAATAAATTATAAAACTAATAATAACTTTAAAAAAGAGCATTTAAAATAAATTGTATACTTTAAAACACCGCCGATGTTTTAATTTCATATTTAAAACAATTTATATATTTTTCGAAAAAGGCCATCATGTGTAATGTCGAAACGAAATATTGTCACTTTACTTCAAAATTATAAGCCATGCCAAACAATAACTTATCCTAAAATATGTTAAACATTCTCGCATTTAAAAATAACTATAATAAATTTAGATTTTATAGTAAGTAAGTAAGTAAATTTTGATATTATTTGATTATTTTCAATGTTCGGACCTATGAGATTCCACGATTGAATTGTTTTGTAAACTCACAGGCCACAATATTTATTAGGACTGAAAATAACGAATAAATCAAGAGACAAAAATATTTGCGATCGACGTGGCTCACAGAGGTACCTTTCTATGAAGCACAGATTATTAATTACCTAGTAAAATGAAGTCTACATAGGATAACCACCTCCTTTTTTGGTAGTCGATTAAAAATGTCGATGCCGGGAGCACAATAGGTGTCTGCTTCATTTGACGGTTCTCATTTCATGGCTTATGTCAAACGTGTTAATTCACTACACTACGCGATTCATTCGTTCTTTGAAAGACAAAATTACGGACTATTTAGTTAGACATGCCTGTAGGCTTGCGCAATCTTTTTTGACATTTTGACTTTTTAAATTTGTGTCTTTAAAAAGTTGTAATGTCAAAATGATGACCATGACCAACCAAAGTTAAAGTTCATAATAGCCCCGCTGTTTTGTTCTATAAAGAACTAAACTCACTTACGTAATTCTGTTGACCCAACGGCCACTTGCTACTGGCAATTAATATAAAATGGGTAAGAAAAACTGAAAAAAAACATATTGTTTTGTCATTTTGTAGACATTCTTACTCTTTAAATTTGACATTTTTATAATGAAACTGGTCGGTTGTGTCCGTGGTCGGCAAGAGCGGCGCGTGCAGGAGTGGCCTCATACACAGGCCCGGCGCGAGAAGACGTCTTCTTCTTTACCGATGAGATCGTGAGCTGAGAAAAATTCTGGAAGACCTTAACACCATGTTTATGACCTTTGTTTCACTACTTCTACGTTCAAAGTTTCAGTCCGGTTAGGTAGGTTTTCTTAATTTAATCGTAACTAAAAAACTCGAAAAAAGCCCAAACTGGGTCTTAATATTCTGAGAACCGGTTCTTGATATAGCTCCAAAACCGGATTTTTCTTCGGGTAAAACTGGTTTCGATTCCCTAATTAGTATGGATCTCAGTAAATAATAAGTTTGATTATATAGGTACTATAAAAAAGTGTAATTAAACGTAACGTATTTACTGTTAAGGATAAATATTGATGAGGAAAGAAAAGGAAGGAACAGGAGTGCTATTTAATAAATAAATAAACGATTAAAAATTTATTATTTATCAATTTTGCGTCAAAAAAGACGTAAGTCAGCCCGAACGCATATTAAAATAGGAAAACACAACCTATGTCACAAAAATTGTTTAAATTACTAATTTTTATAAAAAACTAATGATTTTTTTAATTAAATCTATTATGAGGTGTATACAAAATACAAAATAGTACTGTAATTCGTTATGTATTAATATTATAGTAATTATGAATACGTTCAAATTATTCGGTTTTTCCACTCTCCTCTTGTATGAAAAAAGTGACTATCTTTGATATACGTAGTGTTAGAACATAAGCGACTATATTATTACAAGTGGCCAATCTCTAATGAACATCAGCGTTCGGAACCGTACGATAATTATCGTACACATACCGATATATAGAAGAAAATGAAAGGTACGTATTAATATGCGTGTAATTCCAAAATTGCACTTTCCTGGTCAGATTGGTAAGGCTTTATACATCTAGGAGTCCAGAGACGGCAGCTATATAATTTTTATCATTACATCCTGGGATGTATAGCTTTACATAGTAATTTACATACATAGTATCACAGACACACAAAAGTAATGTAATGCATCTTTGCCTTCATACTGACTTACTACAATAATAATAATAATCTGTGAAGGCTTCCACGCCACGTCAATCTGGTCCTGTACCAAGTATCCGAAGAACTTGTATCACAGGTACCAGACAACGGAAATATATTTAATGCTTTTTATACAATACACATATTTAAGATTTTTATTATACTATAAATATATTTAATAATAATACACATCTAATACCCAGGAACACAAAAAACTATTTGTCCTTTCGGGATTCAAACCTGCGACATCGGCTTAAGCGTTGATGCTATAACCACTGAGCCACAGAGGTCGTCAACTTAATGAATGTACTCTGTTTATCACAGAAAAGATGTATTGTAGTGAATAATAAAATATTGCTGATACGAATATGTAGATATATAAATTTATAATAATTTAAGTAGTATATAAATAATATTATATATAAAAAATATATATATATAAATGATTTAAGATACACAAGATATTTATCATAGTTATTTATTACACAAAGATTATATATTTTAAAACCAAATATTTTTCTATCAGGTACTTGGGGTAGGCTTGTGTATGATATATCTATACCATACAGCGGATAAGTTTATTATGCTTTCTGGTAAGTATCTTTACTACTAGGAACCCTTATAATTTTACTCTGTCGTTAAAACTATACATTGTGTATGTATAGAATTGAATTTTGGAATCATAACATAATAATTTTATTTTAGTGGTGGCTTGTATAGTGGGGATGTTTTGTCATTCTACCCAATTATGTGGGGTATTGTCGAATAGGCTTAGATATAAATTAAAGGCGAGGCTTATTAGATGTGACGATTTTATTAAAGATCCATTTTTTATAGTTAGTAACTAGCATAAGCTAGTGGGATAAAAAATGTACAAATGTAAAAAAAAAATGTAAAAAAATTAAACTTTAAAAATTAACTTTCATGCTTATACATCACGCTTAAAACTCTTGAGAAGGAGGTTAAAATAGGCCATAACATTTGAAAAATTTTAAAAGCATATTCTGTGTTCACAGTTATGAAACAATATTTATGAGAGTCCATATCTGCTTTAAATTTCTATGTACATATGCACAATCCAGAATGAAATTATTCTCTTGTGATTAGATTTTTTTTAATAATTAATTCTTTCAGACTGTATTGGAGAAACACCTCAAATTTACATTCACCTAGACCAGTGTGTATTGTATAATCTTTTGATGGGACTGAGGAATATCTTCGACATGTATTATATGGGCTATATAATATAGGCTATAGGCTATAGGCTGGGGCTATTAATCCGGAATCAACAAGCGTTAAGCTCGGGATACATCAACTCGGTGATGACGACCATCGAGAAGCATTTCTAGATTCCTTCCAGCCTGTCGGGGCTCATAGCCAGCATCTACGAGTTAGACAACATCATCTCCGTCTTCTACCTCGGTAGTAGGATCTTACCAACTGCGATCCATACGGGAACGTATGGATCGCAGTTGGTAAGAAAAAAATAATGCTTTTAAAACACACATTCCTTTTATTGATTTTTACAATATTTTTTAGGGTTCCGTACCCAAATATAGTATATCGCAGTAATAGGGTCCCATTTGTAAAAACGGGACCCTATTACTGCGACTTTGCTGTCTGTCCGTCTGTCACCAGGCTGTATCTCCTTAACCGCGATAGCTAGACAAATGTATTTCTGTTGCCGCTATAGCAACAAAGCTATACATAATATAATAAAATCGTAACTGGTCGCTGTACATGAAAGATATTATATAAGAAAAGCTATTACAGGGGGGCTTTATGAACGACATAGAACCCAAAACAATGATTTTAAGAATTTTTGTCTGTTTGTTTATCTGTTTGTATGCGCTAATCTATCTACTGAACGGATTTTGAATTTTGTATGATAGTAGTTTAGACTCTGGATTAACACATAGGCTACTTTTATTGAAAAAATATGTACGGTTCCAGCGAAATTTGTTTTTTCGCGTACGAAGTCAACGGCTTAACCGATTTGAATGCGGTTTTCACTAATGCTGGGGCCACACTTATCGCGATAACGCGAAGATTCGCGTTGTCGCGACACGTCTGGCCAAGAATTCGTCCTATCGCGAATCATCTTCGCGAATACGAATGCCCTTCGCGCCACTGGCGGTAAATTTCCGCACATCATAGGGTTTTGTCGCGACAAAGTTCGTGCGATTGGCTACACTTCCCGCGCTTTAGAAGGCTGCGAGACGCCGAGCGGTATGAACGTGTTTATTAAACCTTTTCATGATGGATTGGAGTAATGAGAGGACATATATTATATATCTATACTTTTGTGTATAGATAACATCCACCATCGCCTTTTATTCCTCTTTCTGACCTTTTTATTTTTGTTTATGTAATAAACATGCAGTAAATAATTATTAGCCGCCATGGGATACAGCGCAACTGCCTCTTCCATGTTTCCCGCGAAATGAATAATTATCGCGACGTTCTAGATCAGGGGTCTCCAAACTACGGCCCGAGGGCCACATCCGGCCCGCGGAGAGCTAGCATACTTGAAAACTCCTTTTAGAGAACATATTTTTATAGCAAATTAAATTTAGTTTACTGAATTATTCTAATTTTACGTTGAATAATTATTAATATGACATCTATATTGATATGGTCATGGGCTAACTACTCATAACATTGTTGTAGACTTATTGTTATTGTTTTTGTGATAAGTTGGATAAAGAAACACAGAATTGTAATGAGTAAAGACGTGTATAATATGCAGAAAATTTAACTTCAGTATATAATAACTAACAAATTATTGAAATGAATCCTGAATGAAACTAACATTTTATACATTTTAAATAAAAACATAACTTATAACAAGCATAATGACATATGAAATACTAATGAGATTTATGTAATTGAGATTTTCCACTGACAATAGTTTGTAGTTGTGGACTAATTTTACTTGTACCAATTATTAAAAGAGATTTAAGATGCTCATCAGTTAATTTAGATCTGTAAACATTTTTTGTGTACTTCATTTTGGAGAAGGTCTTCTCACACAAATAAGTAGTACCAAAAACAGAAAACAGCCCACGAGCAAATTTATGCAAATTATCAAATTGTGTACCCTTATAAAACCTTCAAGTCATCAGGACTTCCAAGTCTATACTCAAACTTCCTTGATTAATCTGCGTAATGATATTGACTCCCTTAACAGATACTTGGAAACAATCTGTAATTGGAGCAGGCGTCACGGTCTCTTAACCCAGCTAAAACACAGTTGATTGCTATTGGAAGCCCTGGGCTGGTGTCGAGGATTGACTGGAACAGCTTGCCCCCCCGTTCTTTTAAATAATGTAAACATTTATTTTAGTAAATGTGTAAAAAATTTGGGTGTTTATTTTGACGACACATTATCATGGTCTCAGCATATTAAAGAAATTAGTAAAAAGATTTTTGCAACTTGGTTCTCCGTTTGTCGCCTTCGTTACCTTCTTCCAATTCCAACTAAGATTAAAATCGCTGAATCCCTGTTTCTCTCAATTCAATTCTTGATTATGCAGATGCATGTTTTACCAATCTCACCGAAGAACAACTAAATAAGCTCGAGCGATTACAGAATACCGAAGATAAACCTTATCTAGAAATAAGGTTTATCTTCGGTCTAAAAAAATTTGACCATATATTACCATATATATATATATATATATTATGTTGTGTGCACAATAAAGAATATTTCATTCATTCATTCATTCATTCATTCAACAGCTATAATAGGAAAAAGAACGAATAAAATTCTTTATATGGCATTAAGAAATAAATATTACTGTATTTGTGCCCTAGCTCAGAACAAGGGTAAAGAGGCAAAAGATCACACGTGCTATAAAAATTATTCTGCTAATTTTGTCTTATTTACTAGCTTTTTTCTTTGACACGTAGTGCCCTTTATTTCCCTATCTGTTTTCTATGTATATTAGGTATTATTATATTACTCTGACTGAGGTATAACTAACGGTTATACCTATTTTATAATTAATAACAAAACAAAACTAATTTTAGTTTTTTCTTTTAGGAGCGTCTACAGGAATGGAGTCTGAGATCTTGGTGCAAGGGTTTAAAAAAAGTATTGAAATTCACAATGTAATATATGGGCGTTTAATATCGGACGGGGACGCCAACACGAATTCAAAAATACTCCAATCTAGACCTTATGAAAATTATACCGTTGAAAAAGTAGAATGCCGGAATCATTTCCTTAGAAAATTTTGTAATAAATTTTCAGCATTAAGTACAGATACAAAGTATTCTTTGAAATACAGATAAACCATAACAAAATCAAGAATATTAGGCACCGGAAAAGTAATCACCGAAGCCATCCAACATTACAAAAATACAAATAATATTACGGGCTTTTATCAAGATATAATAACTGCACCAGATCATGCATTCAAACGCCACGACAAATGTAAAGAATATTTTTGTACCAAAGGTGAAGAAGAGGCAATAGATAAGGAATTTTTTTCTAACAGATTTTGGTTGAAAATCAATCAAATTATAGCTCAACTTAAAAGTCCACGCAACGAAATTAAAAGGAACGAAGAAAAACGAATGAAGAGTCGGAAACTGACTCAGAAATATTTGAGAAAAAAGAGGAGACTGTTTCAGACCCAAGATGGAAAAAACTATGGAGAAAATTGCTCAAAACCGGATATGGCTGAAGATATGCTGGAGGATTCAAAAAGAGTATTATTACAGAATTTAGAGAGAAACGCCGACGAAAGACAGAGAATTGCCAGAGAAACTGTATTACAGAGTGGGAGTTCTGAGTGGTTAGAGTTGCGTCGCAACCTCTTAACTGTCTCTAACTTTGGTAGGGTTGTAAAAAGGCGCCTTGACATTAGTAGTCAAAATATGGTCAAGGATATTCTTTACAAAAAATCAATTGAACATGTAGCGTCTATTAAACATGGACGACAATATGAAAAAGTTGCCCTACAGCAGCTAGTGGATGAGGCAAATGTCAAAATAGAGCCATGTGGTATATATAGACCCGGAAGTCCAATATTTTGGAGCAACCCCAGATGGCACTGTAGATGACGTCACTATAGTAAAAATAAAGTGCCCAAAATGTTGTTACAATGTTGGTGTAGAAAAAGCCATAGATGATAAAAAATTAACGTTTTATAAAAAAACCAAAGACGGATTACAAATAAAAATCACGCATGGTTCTACCATATACAGAACCAGCTCCATGTAACCAGAAGCAAAAAATGCATTTTTGGTATATGGTCTGGCAAAAACTTTCCAGTTAAAACGGAAATAATCCATCGTGATGAGGAATTCTGGAAAACAAAAATGGAGAAAAAGCTGAAAGACTTCTATATGGATTGTATACTACCAGAATCAGTGGATCCTAGTTATCCGAAAAAAATACCCATTAGGGACCCACAGTATAATATAACAGAGGCTGTCACAAAAAAAAAAAGAAAAAAAGTCAGAAAAAGAAAATCAGCCCCCCACTATTTAAGCCAACAAGCCCCATTGCCAAAAAGGAAAAAGAAACTTCAAAATTAATAAATAAATAATTTTAAATATACTTTTTTTTAGCACCCTCTATAAATCATCGATGAAAAAATTTTCCGTGTAAGAAATATTATTGTAAAATATATATTTAGTTAATTTAAACAATTCGATAAAAACTTGTAGTCTCTGTTTATTATTACTCTGCCCAAACTCTGCGAAATAAATCGCTAAATGCGCCATCTAGCGGAAAGATGTAACGGCTTGACAACCTAATGCACGCTACATTAAACCTATTCATAAATAGATGGCGTTAGCTCCACGTCCAAACACGCAAGGTTATTTGCTTTACCATTAGTCTTAACCTGTTTAACACATTTTAACATATTGATAAATAATAAATACTGATATTTTTATTGACACTTCTTTAAATTTATTTATTCTCACTTGGTACAGAATAATAAATCGAATTCTTCAAATTCAAAAGCTGTTTCCTCAATACTATAGTTTTTCATTATTTAAAAAAAACAGAATAATTGTAAAGTATAATTTTTTTATTATTGTGTTATTTTGTGTTGTTGTGTTTAACATATAAAAATGTTTTATCACATTTTAATTCATTTATTACTTTTTAACATATAAATGTTCTACTGCAAAAATTCTGTCAAAATTGAGTTTTTGAAATTATAAAATTTACATACTCTTTCTAATATATTGTGCTATTTAACAAAATTTGTACAGTTAGACTTATCTGACTGTCTTGACTGACAGCGCAAGAAACTTATCTGACTTTTAACTTTAGTGTAATTTAACTCTTTCATTATAATCAGAGAATAATAAATAAATAATCCGAGAGTAAAAAATATTTAATTATTATTATTTTCAGCATCGAGCGGATAATTGTGGAAGCTTCATATACATTCATAGTGGTGCAACCTTTCTTCGTGGAATCGAAAGTCTACACCTGCTGGGCTAATCCTAACGGTATTATTTAATTATTTATTATTGCAATTTATATTAGTGCAATTTAATATTAATACTTATTAGTTGTAATTGACCTTTAAAGTTACCTAGTAAAGATTAGCTGTTGCCTGCAATTCGTTTGGGTAAAACAAACGGAGCCCTAATTTTTGAAATTATTATCAAAATAAATAATAATCTTTTAAATACATAATCTTTTCCTTACGTTTAATTTTTAATTTTTCAAAGTGTCAAAGAAGAAATATCCCTTTTTACTTGTGAGTTGTGACTGAACAGTCATCATAATATTGAAAATAAAATAAAAAGGTAAGCAGCATATTTAATTTTTATCAAGTGCAGTAACTATCATCTAGGACGGGGCTTCCCAAACTATGCCTCGCGACGCCCTGGGACGTTGCAGGCTAATCCAGGCAGGCCAGGCAAAAAAATAAATTTTAAAATAACAATCGATTAAAAGCAAATGACCATTAACTTGTACCAATGGATATATCTAATGCCCTATTTTAAGCCCACGAAGTTATCGGGACTGCTCTGCATACACCTGTATAAGGCTACTAAAACTGCTGCTACTTAATAGGTAATAGCTATATTAGTTGAGGGTGGGTTTAAACAGTTAAAATAAGAAGCCCTGAACAAGGGTCAATATTTAGGTATCATTTTTCTTTTTGGCACTATGCAATTTTTCAAATCATATCATCATAAAACCAACTGCTTTTTATTTTTCAGTATTATGAATGATGTTGTCAATCAATCTATGAAATTCTGGTTACTAAAACAAGCATTAACAAAGCCAAAGTAAGAATTGGATCCCGAATATGGGACAAAAATAAGCATTGCTTGGGAGAATGGACGAAGACGCCGTGGCCGCCCTTAGAAAGTGCAAGATGCACTGCAATCAGGCTGGAGATGGGGCGGGAACGAGGTCATTGGGGAAGGCCTTGGTCCAATAATAGAAAGATATATAGAGTTACAAGTTAAGTCGGTGTTGATCCTTTAAAAGGTTGGATTTCCCATCATTTCCAATATTGTCTACAATAAAACCTATATTCAAAAATTAATAAATTTTCGAGATTTTTTACTTTTAAGTTTTTCATATAAAATAATAACTTTTTCTCTCTTCTCTATTTTTTAAATAGTTTTTATCTAGCTAATGAGCTTTCTTACCTACCTTAATATGACAAATCGGAGGGGAACAAGTAAATATTCGTTATATCAAGTAATTCGTTGAACTGAGGTTTGTTATGTTGAGGTTAGGATGGTCTAAAATTCGTTATAAAGAGGTAAAAAAATAGTTTTTTTCACCTCAACATGACGTACTCATCTTGTTATAGCGAACAACTTCTAGTAATAAATGATAACACATTTTTATCAAATTACTGTATGTATTTTCTATTTAAAAACAATTAGGCAAGTAACAAAATTTTTTTCTTACATTAATAATCAAAATTAAATGCAGTAAAAACCGTGAAAGTAGGTACATATCTTTGTGGGTATATACATTATGAAGGTAATTTAATGTTAATTTCAAAGATTTGCACAACAAACTCACGAATTAAAGGTAAATAATCAACAATGTGGTTATACATATGTAGTAGCGTAATCTCAATTTTGTTCATTTTGATTAGAAAAAAAGTCATAAATAGTTGTCTGTTTACCACCGGTAAGAGTTATTATATCCAAAGCGCAATCCAATTTCGTGATGGATCTGACTACATCGTCACTCAGACCTCCCTTTTTGAGAAACACAGATTTTATTATATTTAAAGCATTGTAAGCATCTTTTATTGTGAAGTTATGCTCATCAATTTCACCTCCTCTTCCTCGTCTTCATCCGCTTCTGCATTAGTAACCGGCAACACAGATGTGACTTGATAGACTTGACTTTGTGGATTTTTGTCAACATAATTAATGATGTTTCGCGTTTCTGCGACCGATAAGGAACACCTTTTACTTTTCTGTGCCATTTTAACTTAAATCTTTGACAATAGTGACGAGAAGAAGTGTTAACATTACTTCCCATCAAACAACAATGATTGATTTACGAACAAAAGCGTGTAGTTGAAAATTCGTTATAAAGAGGTTGTTCGCAAAAAATGTTCGCAATGTTAAGGTATATTTTATAATGACTCTTATCGACAATTCAAGGGGATTACGAAGAATTTGTTAAATCGAGGAAGTCGTTATATTGAGGTACGTTATATTAAGGTTGCACTGTATTTTTAATGCTAGTAATGCCGCTATTATTCTGAAAATATCTTGGATTTGTAGAAAATACAATAAAATGTTGGGAACTTTATCCCTTTGACTTAGCCTATATATTATATCCCTGTATGGTACGAGCTACGTTATAAGGAATATATTATAACCTTATTTGTTATTTATTTACTATAAGTTTTATATGATAGATAAAAATCTAATTAGCATTGCATATGTATATTAATATTATCCGCACGTAATTTAAATACGCAGGCTATTTGCAATGAGTTAATTTGATTTTTATCTTGAATATAAAACTTATCGCAAATGAATAACAGATGAGGATATTATTATTAATATTTTTCTATATTTTAAATAATAATATAATATTACAATATTCTTTATATCTGATCTTAGACCAATATTGATATTTTGTGTATTCTATTTTTAAGTACATTAAAGGCGTCTCAGATGACGAAGATACTGTGATATTTTATTTTAAGATGTCTGAAGATTTATATAAAGTGTACTGTAATATCTGATAGCGCGGGCGCGTTATCGCCAATTTGAAAATATATAGTATCTTCGGCATCTGTGATAGTTCATACAAACTGTACAGCAAGCGATATTGTATTGAAACATAAAATATTAAATTATCTTTGCCAAATATGATGCCCTTTAAAAATAACTTAAAGAAACATCTTAATCTCGTTCGAGAGATCATCTCCAGCTTAGCCTACAGCTACTACTTAGTAATGTTTACAATTGTTTAATGTTATGTATAAACTTTATGCTATATATATATATATATATATATAGCATAAAGTTATTATGCTATTATATATATAATATACAAATAATATACAATACATAATATACAAAACTTGGCCATATGCACTAAATTAAATTAAAAATATAATAATTTATAACAGATCTTCGAGATTAAGCCGAGCACATGCCAACTTTTCGTAGTGTTCCTGCAATAAAAAGTGAAACACGCTCAGGTTATTTTATATTCCTGGTTAGGCCCTAAATTTATTTAATTGATTTATATTATAGATAGAGAATCAAGACGGAGATCCTTCTGCTTTTGTCAAACTCATGTTCTTTATAATACATAATTTTTCATTTCCCATGGGGTTCTAAAATGCATGCAAAGATAATAGCTATCTTATATATTATTAAGTATAATGGTGGTGAGCTGATGCGGTGCGTCGAATATTTATACATATACTTACATACTTCGATTTACGTATATTACAGACATGCACAACATTGTTCAATTAAAAAAAACACAATTATCATCAAAAAATACAACCTGAAGAATTTATAAAACTAGTACTATATTATTAAGAATTATATTTACTTACATGTTATAAGATTTTTTGAAATAGTAAGTGATATCACAATTCACAATAGTAAGTGATATCAAGATAATACTTAAATCTAAAGTAAAAAATCTAAAATCTAAAGTATTAAAAGTCAGGATAATACTTAAATATTATAATGGTAGTTAAAATAGCACTACAGCAAGATTTTAATTTTAAATTAAATTACATAAAAATATCAGTCTAAATATAACAATAATCATAATGTCAATTGTCAAAAATATGTTAATAAAATAAAAGTATTTAGGATTTAATTATATTAGGTATATAAAATGTCAGCTTAAAATTAACAATAATACTCGAAATTTATGTGAAATCAAAAGAAACACTTTTTTTTTTTTTTTTTTTAACTTAATCTTATAATGACTTTCCTACCTTTTCCTTTTCTAATCCTATCTATTTTAATTTCCTCTTTCTTTGCCTCTATAATTGCTCCTACTTCTGTCACTATCTCTGCACTCGTCATAAAATTTTCCCTATCTGTCACTACTAAAGAGTGGAGGGTCACGTACTTCGGCTTCGGCGGCGTGGTTTCCCTTCCGCCACCGGCCACCGCCGCATAAGTCGCGGGTCTTGGTTCTGCCGGGGCCCTGGCCCCCCACTCTTCGACAGCCCTACTTAAATTTTTCTCATTTTCCTTTGCTAACTCTTGATTGCCCTTTCTAATTTCCTCTACCCTGCAATTTATTTCCCCTTTTATACTATTACATTCGCTTATGACCTCCTGATTTAGTTTGTTTATTTCTTTTAATTTGTTATTTGTCTCCTTTCTTATGCCCTGACTTAACTTTTCTACCCCATTTAACTACTCGACTGCCCTATTTAAATTCTCTTTACTTTCTTTTGCCAATTCCTGGTTTATTTGTTCTATTTTCTCTACCTTATTATTTATCTCCCCTTTTATACCCTTACATTCCTTTATAATCTCTTGACTTAACTTATTTATCTCTTTAAAATTTGTATTTTTGTTATCCATTATTTCCTTACTTAATGCCTTTACAATGTCTGTCAATTCGATTGCCCTGTCTAAGTGGTTCGTACTGTCCTTTGCCAATTTCTGATTTACCAGTCTCATACTTTCTACCTTGATGTTTATCTCATCTTTTATCTCCTTACAATCCTTTACCACCTCTCGATTTAGCTTATTTATTTCTTTAAATTTATTACTCGTCTCCTCTCTTACTTCCTGAATTAACTCTTTTACCCCAGTTATCAATTCGAATATTTTGTTACTATTTTCCTCATTGTTTTCTTTCATTTCATCCCTTATTAATTTGATCTCTCCTTTTAAGTTACCGTTTTTTATCATTATGTTGTCGTTTATCTTATACATCCTTTCATCCATCATTTTTTCCATTCTTTTATATATTTCTGCAATCTCTTTCTTACAATCACAACTTTTTGGGGTTCCTTGCTCACTTTCTCTTTCACACCGCTCCTCCATACCGCCTATTTTCCTACTTTCCTTTCTACTTAATAACGCGAACTTCCCTATATGGTCAGAAATCTTGGTGAGATTATTTGCTAAACCAGACTTCAACTCGCCTCTCATGTTCCTAGTCTGGTTCAGCAAATAAATACTATTCCTGACCGTATGGGAAGTTTCGGCCAGAAGGGCGTCGAGGGAGCTGTCAGGGTTTTGAGGGATGTCCATTTCTATTTGGCTACTGCGCCGGCTACTATTTCCACTACTCCTACTGCTTGCGGACCCCGGTCCCTACATGGATAGTTGGTTTGGATTCATGGGGTTTTTATTGTGTGGGGTATGAACCATTGCCATTTTTTTGTTTTTAATTAATATGTATAATTCCAATGTAAAAATGTAAATGTAAGTGTGTGTATATCTACTTGTATATTTAAAATAGTCGTATTGTGCAGTGGTTAAAATGTAAAGCTGTGATTTACTTGGGGGGGAACGCGTCAACGTAAATTTGTAAAATAAAATATTTAGTATGAAATATAATTATAAAATAATAAGGTAATATTTGTATATCTAGGATAGTTGTGTCTTATAATTAGCGTACTTTTGTTTTGATGGGTGACTTCACTATGTTATTTAACCCTTATAAAACCAGGCTCCGATATTCGTTAGATATATGTTTTTTGTCCTAGGTTGAACTTATTACGCCTGATAAACTTTAATAGCAAATCCCGATCCTGTCGGTTTCTGTTGCTCTTTGTTTTCCACTGGAGCTTTGTATTGTCCACAACTATTTAGCCTACAACTAGGGTGACTCCAATAAAAGTCACAAGTCCGGTTGTATATCCTTAGCCTAACAACCGCACCAAAGATGATGCAGTTGGTCCTAGATCAGGGTCAAGTGTAAATGTATAATTGTATAGTAGTCCAAAATGTAAGTGTATTTTGTCTATGAATCGTGGATCTTCCCCGGTGTCTTTGTAACATCGTTTCACAAAACGTTACTCTTGGGAGATAGTCCCGGGGTAGTAAAGTTTGTACTCGCGTGACGTGGTATGGGTGGAGCTCATGACTTTTCATGATTCGATGGGCTACACTTTTGGGCACTCCTGTGCTTTCTTCGATTTGTCGTACTGAAGTACTTGGATCTTCTGCGACTGCTTGTAGTACGATGTCATCGTAAGGCAAGCGACTTCTTCCTTCACTGTGTACTTGGCTTGGGAATCGTCCCTATGAGAGTGAACGGTGCACATTCACAAAAACTCGATGACTGGGATGACGAGCAGCGTTTGGGTATCTTTGGCGGTAAAGCCTAGCTGCAGCACTAGCATTGCATCGGCATTCACCATAAATGAGATGCATGTTGGCATATTCCTGTGCGGTGTACACCCACATGGTGGTACTACACAATCACACGATCAACGATAGTCCAGGAGAAAGCAAAGGTCGTTGATAGAGAAACTAAACAGTCCAAATCCAAATCACAAGCAATCGAGTCCAATAAACAAAGCAAAAAGTGGTATGTAGGAAATCAAGACGAACGAATACGGTGTGCGCAGTAAACGAAGTAGTAACGTACTGATCTATTGTATTTTGTGTGCTGTACGTCGGGAACATGGACAATAGCGACATTGTCTCGCTCACACTAGTAGCATTGTATCTACCCATCTCACGTACTTGTGGCGTCACTATCTGTCTCGCTCACACTAGTAGCATTGTGTCTACCCGTCTCGCGTACTTGTGGTGTCAATATCTGTCTCTCTTACACTCATTGAATGTTTCTCTCCATCTCATCCAATTCATAATATCACTTAGAAGAAAGTCCTGGGTACACTTGAATCATTTTAAGTAAGTAAGAAAAAATTGTCGAAAACTTACTTCCTTTACAAAAATCAATATTGTCCAAAATTTAAGAAACAATCCAGCAAGTGTTATACCATTTTGAAATCCTTATTAACTGCGCCAACTTTTAATTTTACCTGCCAAACAAGCGTAGTACATTTTTTTCCATTACAGTCGGTTAATGTCGAGCAAACTATTTAATTCGAATCATTGTTTTGGGCAAAAAGACTCATTTCCTTTCAAGTCGGAGTCGTTTGATTTAAATCTTAGGCACCAGTTTACTAAATCATTATTCAGGATGGTTGTTGTTGCTCGTACCATAACTTGTTTTAGTACTCAGAATTCCATAGATTGATTGACATGTTGAATTCATAATACTGAAAAATAAAAAGCAGGGGTTTAGTGTACAAATTAAATATTAACTTTATGGTTTTATGATGATATGATTTAAAAAATTGCATGGTGCTAAAAAGAAACATGATACCTAAATCTTGACCCTTGCTCAGGGCGTCTCAAACTTATTTTAACTGTTTAAAGTTAAACTAATATAGGTATTACCTATTAAGTAGTTTTAGTAGCCATAGCCATTTAGTATACAGGAGTATGCAGAGCAGTCCCGATAACTTCGTGGGCTTATAATAGGGCATGAGATATATCCATTGGTACAAGTTAATGGTCATTTGCTTTTAATTGATTGTTATTTTAAAATTTATTTTTTTAGAATTTTGAAGCTAAAAAATTTTTTTTTCATTTCTGTAATGAGAAAAGGTTACTTATCACAGCATAGCTTCTAAGTTAAGTTAAGGTGCGCCATCAGACAGGACAGGCAGTTGGACTTATCTGACTATAAGTCCAACTGCCCAAATTTTGTTAACACAATATGTTAGAAAGAGTATGTAAATTTTATAATTTCAAAAACTCAATTTTGACAGAATTTTTGCAGTAGAACATTTATATGTTAAAAAGTCATAAATGCATTAAAATATGATAAAATATTTTTGTATGTTAAACACAACAACACAAAATAGCACAATAGTGAAAAAGAATACTTTATAATTACTCTGTAAAGTTTTCATTTTCACTATAGTATTGACAAAACAGCTTTTGAATTTGAAGAATTCAATTTATTTTTCTGTACCAAGTGTGAATAAATAAATTTAAAGAAGTGTCAATAAAAATATCGGTATTTATTAGGTATCTAGTGTTAAACAGGTTAAGTTATTAAACAATAAAAAGCAAAAGGAAGTGTCTTAGTGATGTTTGTTGGAACAGGCTTGAAGAAAAGTTTATAGCAAAATCTAGAAATGTGTTATGGCATAAGAGGTTAATACGATTTTATTTTTAGGATTGTGACGAAATGAACAGATCCTGAAACTTATTGAATTGACAATATGAATATATAGCTCATTTTCATATATAGTCCGGAATCATGTTTATACATTTTAAAGGCCATAGCCAATTTAGCCATCACATTTTTATGACTATACCAAATTTTATCCATTAAATGGATGGAATATAAATTTTATATTCATTCTTATAGCAATCATAATATAAATACATAAACCCATTAGTTATGTTAGTATTTTTTTATAAAATATCGACCGTTTTTAGTTACCAGCAATCTCACTTTTATGACTGTATTTTGTAAATGATTGATCATTGCAAGGACAATATTTCCAAGCTTATAATGTACTTTTTGAAAAGCCATTAAAAAAATTTAACCGACCTCCAAAGTAAAAATGTACAAAAAAGTATGAAATAAAACTTATTTTATAGTTCCCTTTTTAAGTTTGTCTAAAATATTAACTATTTATCTACTCAATCTTTATTATTTTGAAGTCGGTATCAGCCAAACATTAACTATTTAATATAGAACTCATGTTCACCTTGTACCTTTTATATCATCATAATATGACGATGATGATGATTACTCTACTTGACATAGTGGCATATGTTTGCTGTTTTTTAAACAAACTAAATTTTTCGGAATCCCGAAACATGTATCTATACGAAATCAGGAGTTCTGTTCAGTACTTTTGGATGCAGGGGGAAATCTTACTTTTCCGTAGTATATAATATGTCTGGACCAGTAGTTGAAACCATTAGTGAAAACCGCATTCAAATCGGTTTTAAGCCGTTGACATCATACGCGCAAAAAGCGCAAAAAAGTAGTTTGATGTTAATTCAGTCTAAACTACTCTCATACCAAATTACATCAAAATCCGTTCAGTAGATTCTGAGATTAGCGCATATAAACATACAGACAAACAGATAAACAGAGAGACAAAAATTCTAAAAATCATTGTTTCGGGTTCTATGTTCATAAAGCTTTTCTTACATAATATCTTCATCTTCATCAGACAGCGACCAGTTACGATTTTATTATATGAATAGATTTGTTGCTATAGCGGCAACAGAAATACATTTGTCTAGCTATCGCGGTTAAGGAGAAACAGCCTGGTGACGGACGGACAGATAGCTAAGTAGCGGTAATAGGGTTCCGTTTTTAACATTTGGGTACGGAACCCTAAAAATTATTACGCAATATTGAAAAATTATAAATTTTGACGTGATAACGTCTTATAAATCGATGGAGCCGGCTGCACGCACGAAAAAACATGACTCATGCGTTACCTGTTACCCGTTATCGTTACCAAGTACCGTTACCAAGTACCAGTGTTAGCTCGCATTGCCTATACCTCATTATTATTATTGTTGTTGTTGTTGTTGACGTTGTCACGTTCAACTATCGTCAGTAAACCACTTTACAGACAACCGGTATGTTTTTTTTATCCTTTATTTATTTATTAAATAGCACTCTTCTTTTCTTTCCTCGTCAATATTTATCCTAACAGTAAATACTTTACGTTTAATTACACTTTTAAAAGTATTTAATTAAACTTATTATTTACCGAGATCCATACTTAATTAGGGAATCGAAACCAGTTTTACCCGAAACCGAAAAATCCTGTTTTGGAGCTATACAGGGTGTCCCGTAAATCGACGTCAAGCCGTAAACCCGTGATAGGCCAAGTTACAATAGTAATCAGAAAAATTAAAAAAAAATTCCAATGTGTCTCAAAAAATATAAAGCTTTTAAAAAAAATCGAAAAATTGACATCTTGTGGTGGTTTTTTAGTTCCCGGCACTACAAATTTCTACTCTTTTTGTAATATTTTTTTTGTATGTAATCCTGAATAATGATTTAGTAAACTGGTGCCTAAGATTTAAATCAAACGACTCCGACTTGAAAGGAAATGAGTCTTTTTGCCCAAAACAATGATTCGAATTAAATAGTTTGCTCGACATTAACCGACTGTAATGGAAAAAAATGTACTACGCTTGTTTGGCAGGTAAAATTAAAAGTTGGCGCAGTTAATAAGGATTTCAAAATGGTATAACACTTGCTGGATTGTTTCTTAAATTTTGGACAATATTGATTTTTGTAAAGGAAGTAAGTTTTCGACAATTTTTTCTTACTTACTTAAAATGATTCAAGTGTACCCAGGACTTTCTTCTAAGTGATATTATGAATTGGATGAGATGGAGAGAAATATTCAATGAGTGTAAGAGAGACAGATATTGACACCACAAGTACGCGAGACGGGTAGACACAATGCTACTAGTGTGAGCGAGACAGATAGTGACGCCACAAGTACGTGAGATGGGTAGATACAATGCTACTAGTGTGAGCGAGACAATGTCGCTATTGTCCATGTTCCCGACGTACAGCACACAAAATACAATAGATCAGTACGTTACTACTTCGTTTACTGCGCACACCGTATTCGTTCGTCTTGATTTCCTACATACCACTTTTTGCTTTGTTTATTGGACTCGATTGCTTGTGATTTGGATTTGGACTGTTTAGTTTCTCTATCAACGACCTTTGCTTTCTCCTGGACTATCGTTGATCGTGTGATTGTGTAGTACCACCATGTGGGTGTACACCGCACAGGAATATGCCAACATGCATCTCATTTATGGTGAATGCCGATGCAATGCTAGTGCTGGAGCTAGGCTTTACCGCCAAAGATACCCAAACGCTGCTCGTCATCCCAGTCATCGAGTTTTTGTGAATGTGCACCGTTCACTCTCATAGGGACGATTCCCAAGCCAAGTACACAGTGAAGGAAGAAGTCGCTTGCCTTACGATGACATCGTACTACAAGCAGTCGCAGAAGATCCAAGTACTTCAGTACGACAAATCGAAGAAAGCACAGGAGTGCCCAAAAGTGTAGCCCATCGAATCATGAAAAGTCATGAGCTCCACCCATACCACGTCACGCGAGTACAAACTTTACTACCCCGGGACTATCTCCCAAGAGTAACGTTTTGTGAAACGATGTTACAAAGACACCGGGGAAGATCCACGATTCATAGACAAAATACACTTACATTTTGGACTACTATACAATTATACATTTACACTTGACCCTGATCTAGGACCAACTGCATCATCTTTGGTGCGGTTGTTAGGCTAAGGATATACAACCGGACTTGTGACTTTTATTGGAGTCACCCTAGTTGTAGGCTAAATAGTTGTGGACAATACAAAGCTCCAGTGGAAAACAAAGAGCAACAGAAACCGACAGGATCGGGATTTGCTATTAAAGTTTATCAGGCGTAATAAGTTCAACCTAGGACAAAAAACATATATCTAACGAATATCGGAGCCTGGTTTTATAAGGGTTAAATAACATAGTGAAGTCACCCATCAAAACAAAAGTACGCTAATTATAAGACACAACTATCCTAGATATACAAATATTACCTTATTATTTTATAATTATATTTCATACTAAATATTTTATTTTACAAATTTACGTTGACGCGTTCCCCCCCAAGTAAATCACAGCTTTACATTTTAACCACTGCACAATACGACTATTTTAAATATACAAGTAGATATACACACACTTACATTTACATTTTTACATTGGAATTATACATATTATTATACAGCAAGCGATTTTCTATTTAAACATAAAATATTAAATTATCTTTGCAATATATAATGCCCTTTAAAAATAACTTAAAGAAACATATTAATCTCGTTTGAGAGATCATCACCAGCTTAGCGTACAGCTACTACTTAGTAATGTGTACAATTGTTTAATGTTATGTATAAATTACTGTAAGGTATAGTTTTTGTAGCTTGAGCGGGAATATACAAAATTTGGCCATATGCACTAAATTAAATTAAAAATATAATCACTAATAACAGATCTTCGAGATTAAGCCGAACACATGCCAACTTTTCGTAGTGTTCATGCAATAAAAAAATGAAACATGCTCAGGTTTTTTGATATTCCTGGTTAGGCTCTAAATTTATTTTATTGATTTGTATTTTAGATAGAAAATAGAGTCAAACTCGTGTTCTTTATAATACATAATTTTTAATTTCCCATGGGGTTCTAAAATGCATGCAAAGATAATAGCTATCTTAAATTATTAAGTATAATGGTGGTGAGCTGATGTGGTGCGTCGAATATTTATACATATTTCGATTCAGATTATATTATTGTAAACATTTAATATTTTCATATGGTCCTAATTTTACATTTAAAGTTAATATAAATAATAATTTTACAGTATTTATGTATATTACAGACATGCACAATATTGTTCAATTGCAGAAAACACAATTATCATCAAAAAATACAACCTGAACAATTTATAAAACTAGTAGGTACTTTATTTAAGAATTATATTTACATGTTATAAGATTTTTTGAAATTTTCGCAATAGTAAGTGATATCAAGATGTAGGATAATACTTAAATATTATAATGGTAGTTAAAATATCACTACGGAAAGATTATTATTTTAAATTAAAGTACATACAAATGTCAGCTTAAAAATAACAATAATACTCGAAACTTATGGGAAATCAAAAGAAAAACTTTGTATAATAATTATTGGTGATAATTTTATAATAAAATATTATATCCGGCAGGATTTATTTAATAATAAATATATCATTAACTCCTAAAATAAATGCCTGGTGACATTATATTTCTTGTTTTATACTAGTAAAATATTAACATAAATTTTTTTGTTTCTCATTATATTTTTGTATAGTGTCTTACATGAATGTGACATTTGTTTCATGATTTTAGTATGTATGTGAAATAAGGAAAGTTCGAGATTTAGCCAATCACATGCCAGCTTTTCGTAGTTTTCCTGTAATAAAAAATGAAGCACGCTGAGAGCAGGTTTTTATTTTTCTGGTTAGGCCGTAAAATTATTGTATTGATTTGTATTTTAGATACAGAATTAAAACGGAATTCTTCTTCTTTTTGGCAAACTAATGTTCTTTATACATGGTGTGATTCTTCATTTCCCATGGGGTTTTAAATTGTTTAGTTTTACAGATAATAATAGATATCTTAAATTATTAAGTATAATGGTGATGATATTATGTGGTACCTACTCCAAATATTGATACATAATTCGATTTAGATTTAATGGTAAACATTGAATGTTTTTCATAATATAGTCCTAATATTTATCTTAAGTTAAATATGGGAAATCAAAAGGAACATGTTGTATATATTAATAATTGGTGATAGTTTTATATGAATCTGGCAAGATTTATTCAATATTAAATATATTATCAATTCTTTATGTAAATTCCTAGTCACATGTTACAGGAATTTGACATTGGTCGCATGGTTTTAGTATGTTTATGAATTAAAGATAGTTTAACACTTGGAGTGTATTCAAAAATTATATTAAATTTAAATATTTACTACAAAACTTAAATCTTTATTGATCGTAATGATGTTCTCATGTTTAACTTATGGTTTTTTTTTATTCTCAGCAGTAAAATGCCATTTTTATTTACTGATAAAACAAAAGATTCACGGATTAATTTATTTTATTGCGTATAATTTATTCAATAGTGTTAAGAATGTATAGTTGTAAACTCAGTTCAGACCACATTTAATCTAAACGTAAGCAAAATGTTTAAATTCCACCAAATCATTGTGTGTATTTCTTTATTGCACGGAAAATAAGTGACATTTGAATAAGTAGCTTTATAAGTATTCGCTTACGTTTAAATTAAATTGGATCTAAACAGAGTATAAGTAGGTAGTATAACGTGTATAAACAATAATAATTTTCGATTACCATATGTGAAAATAAAATATTTTACCTTTTTGGTTAAATTTTGTTTCGTTTTGTTTTATTGTCGGATTTTTATTTTTCAAAGGTTTTATTTTTGTGAAATTTGTGTATTTGCTAAGGAAACTTAAGAAATAAAGACTGTTCTTATGAAAATCAAGGTCTTTGAAACATAAAATTCTGACATACAAATCCCGTAGATTTCGTATTGAAATCTATACCTATATATATATATATAGTGATTGAACACTGTAATATCTACAATAAGATGTTTTATAAAATATAATATATTATATATTATTATATATACATAGCTATGTAGTGCAACTGCATCTTAACTAGGTGGCACTAGGAGCTACATCAAACCTTCATTTTTGAACCGTCAAACAGGGGAAGTGCAATATCTACTTCAGTAGTATTACTTATCATCTATGGTGATACCTACTTAACTTGCCTAATAAAATTATGCGACTATATGATTAGAAAATGTCGAAAATACGCAATATTTTTAAAACATCTTATTGTAGATATTACAGTGTTCATAAATCTACCAAGAAAGTGCCAATTATAGCATGCAAAAGACCAGAATTCAATCACTACCCAGGGCAAACCTACAGTAAATTTGATGGTGTTAAACTTGCGTCACAGAGTTGGTTACATCCAGGGTCTAAGAATGACTATTTTATCATACACGAGAATCCAAGTGAATTGGAATACAAGAAAACCAGCAAAAGAACTTTTATCGACCTGGGATTATGTCCCGAATTGTTAGAGGTTATGTCAAGAATGGGATATTGTTTACCTACAGAGATACAAGCAAAGTCTTTTAAACCTATCTTACAAGGTCATAACACTGCAATAACAGCTGAGACTGGGTGTGGAAAAACGTTAGCATATTTGTTGCCTATTATACAACACATATTCGAATGGAAACCTAGAATTGCTGAAGACTTTAACAGTCCCTTAGCTGTAGTTATTACACCAAGTAGGGAATTAGGTATGAGTTGCACATAATATTCGTGTATCAATATCACTTAAAAATATAATAAGGAATTAAATAAGATGAATACTTAAACCTCAGAGTATAAAACAATAGGCAGATGAGCGTACCGAACATCTGGGTGAAGCTACTACAAAATCAAAAGCTAATACAATTTCAGTTTAATGCTAAACAAAGCATCATACTGCTTTCACATTATGAACTATTTGTACTAAATACGTTAAAAATGCCTTCTTGATTTTAAATATTTTTTTATGTTGTTCCCTTAATTGTTTAAAACAAAAAAAGGAAGATGGAGTATTGTTTCATAGGTAACTTGATCATTGTTAATCGAAATCCTTTTTTTTTTTTTACTTTAACTTTGTGGTTGTGTGGAACACATAATTTTCCAAATTTTAGGAGAATATTTTTCTCTTCATTTGGGGAACCTACTTGTTGGTTCAATGTTAGAATCAATTTCAGTAAACGGATACAATACAGTTTATCATATTTTTATTTATAATCAAATTTTGATTTGAGTACGTAAATAGTGAGGTAATTTGCTTAGGTGTATATAAAGTTACGTATTTATGAAGGACATTACTTTCAATTGGTGCATAATATATGGTATTTTTATTCTATCCAATAACTGTTTGTTAATAAAGCCAATAAGTGCATTACGCACACTTTTATTTGTGTGCTCTCTATCTGCCTATTGTTTTATAATCTGAGAATTAATTAGACAGAAATCAATAATTTTTAAAATTAAGAATGACGTAATATCAGGTTTATTATTTTGTGAAATGATTTGTATGAAAGTGTATCTTAAAAATTAGTTTTTATCATTTGCAGCTGTACAAATTGGAGAAGTTGCTAGAAATATTTGTGAGAATTTAAACATCAATGTCACAACTCTAGTTGGTGGACGTACTAAACAAAAAATGCTTAATCCTCCAATAGAGTACTGTGACCTGTTGGTCACTACTCTCGGAGCATACAGCAAGCTAGTGACTACGGGGATTTACAAAATTCATAATGTTCACCATGTTGTATTAGATGAAGCTGATACATTACTAGATGATAGTTTCATAGAAAAACTTTCTCATTTATTGAAAAAGTTTTCTGTAAGTATGAAAGTTAAATAAATTATAAGATAATAATAATAAGTACAGTACAATATTTACCTAAATTCGTGATTATCCTGACCACAAGCCGGCCACTATCAAATAACTTTATATCTTCAAGTTAAATGTACTTAGAAACCCATTATCCATGGGTAAGGTTAGTAGTATCTATGGATGCCACCCAGACCCCGATGAAGCCGTGATGTCATCTAGCAATACAGGCTGTAAGTTATCTGAATTAAATATTTAACCCAACATTTTATTTTTTATATTAATATTATAAAGAGGAAAAGTTTGTTTGTTTGCATTAAATAGGCTTTGAAACTACTGGGACACATTTGATGTATTTGGCACAGGAAGGATAAATGCCACTTATCAATTCAAAATTCAATTTTATATATTTCCTGCTGAGAGTTGGCAGGAAATGTTAGCCATATTATATTTCTAAGTCTCTATTCTCGCATTGCGGTACTCCGCGTCGACTTAGAAAGTCACGCGACCGTCACGTAGTATTGGCCGCGCGGTTATGAACCGACGCGACGTTAATAATTTTATTGTATAATCTGGTTAAAATTCAAGGCCACAATGTAAATAAATTTTTGGAAAGGTAATCAAATACTGATCCTTGAATATCCATTTTTGTTTTGAATTCACCCTGTTATATATGCAAAATTATGCCCACCGTTATCAGAATGCCCATTGACGACAATTATTAATAGTCTGGAAAATCAAGTCTACTGTACATACTGTAAATGTTATTTAATTAATAAAGTTTTGTATTGATTGGTTTTTTTTAATATCCACATCTGCATTTCATGTCATGTAGGTATACCTACTCTTTTGATTTATAGTTTGCTCATTTTGTTTAAAATATTTTTTGCTGCTTACTACCAAAATTTAAGTTGTGGGATAGTGGAGACTCCTAAGGGAGATCTCCGACCGAGCGAGGTGGTATGCTTGGCCAGGCAGAAGCCCATTAGTATACATTTCAGATATTGTATTTAAAGCGCCGAACTACAGAAACTTTGATAGCGCGATTTTAGATCGTGGCGCTAATTGGTCCGCCACAAAGTCATAAGGGCTAGCATAAGATAAAGTTTACAGTTTTTCAATATATAGTATAGCAATGCGAGTGTGTTTTTTTTTCTTTCAGATTCGTTATAAAGTGGACATACAGACCTCTCCATCTGGGTGTCAGGTTACTCTGGTGAGTGCAACCCTTCCACATGAGCTTCCTCAAGCAGTCAGCTCTTTTGTCCAACCCGAGTCCGTGCATACAGTCACAACAAACAACATACACCGTCTACTGCCCCACATACCACACAAGTAAGTAGGCAAAATGGTTATTTATAATATTAATTAGAGTTCTATCTAGATTCTAGACCATATAGTTCAGTGTTTTTAATGATATATTTTAATACTTTATTTTCCTACTGCATCATCATGGTATTACTTACTTAGGCCTTTTCTTCTGTAATTGGATGATTTATACAGTGTTCTCCGATCTAAGTAACCAATCTTGAAATACTGTAGTTCTTATTTTTGTAAAAAAATATTTACTATAAAAATTTTACTAATTACAAACATGTAGCATTGAATTATTTTTATTTAATTTCTTATTTTTCTAGATTTATTCGACTTGGAAAAGCTCAGAAACCAGTAGAACTACTGAAACTTGTTCAAGCAGACATGAACCTCCGTCGACCGGTCATGGTATTCTCAAATAAAACAGCCACATGCGACTTTGTGTCTATGTTTCTTAATGAAAATAATATCGAATGTGTTAATTTGAATCGTCGGATGATAGTACCATTGAAAATAGGCAAACTAGAAGAGTACACAAGCGGAAGAGTAAATGTTCTGTCATGTACTGATATTGCTTCTAGAGGTCTTGATATTTTAAGAGTAAGTTTTAAAATTAACTTCGACAATGATAAAACATAAATTGAAATTATAAGAAACTAGATATTGCCCGCGACTTAGTGCGCCCAAAAAAAGTAATCCCGCGAGATTACCTTTTTTATTTTACCGCAATAACAAGTAGCCTTCCTCTGTGCCAAATTTCATCAAAATCGCTCCAGTGGTTTGGGAGCCTATTCAATGCAAACAAACAAACAAATGTTTCATCTTTATAATATTAGTTTAAACGACCTGCGTTTTATTGCTTTCGATGTCGGCTATGTTATGAACTGCAAGCAATTACATGAGGACTTTTTTGACATCTGAATATTGTTTTGTGTAGTACTGTCTGTACGTTTATTTAATGAAAATAAAACCCATTGTTTCATATCGCTAAACATATTTTATAAGAATGGAATTAATCTAGTATTTTTAAAAAAGATACATATTTTTGATTAATTCTTTACATATAGGTAAATAATTAATTCATTACTTTTGGTGTTAGACTTAAAAAGTATCTTTTCTTTTTCAGACTCGCCACATCATCAACTACGATTTCCCTCTGTACACCGCTGACTATATTCACCGAGCTGGCAGGACAGGTAGAATCGGATCAGCAAGTGACTGCAAAGTGACCAACTTCATTGCTTGGCCGAGAGAGGTACAACTTGTGCAAAAAATCGAGACAACCGTACGAAAAAATTTGGATTTGCCAAATGTAAACGCGAATATTCGAAGACAGATCGAAGATAGAATAGCTAAAATGTCTATTGAAGGATAACTTACAGAACTTATGATTCAATAAAA
The DNA here is from genome assembly GCA_963565745.1 of Phengaris arion. NCBI lineage: Eukaryota > Metazoa > Arthropoda > Insecta > Lepidoptera > Lycaenidae > Phengaris > Phengaris arion. The sequence continues at coordinate 25,975,149 of OY751431.1, forward strand.
GTTAGTTCTGATAGTTATTTTGTTTATTTTTATTAATATCAATATTATGAAATAAGTAGTATAAAAGGGCGCGTCTAAATATTATGTGCTACTGTAAAATATTTAGAACCAATTGCTGTTTGTTGCTGCTGTTTAAATTAAATTTAAATATGTGCAATTTAAATTAAATTTAAACAGCTTAAAAACAACAACGCGCCGGGCGAGGATGGGATCACCTCTGAGCTGCTGAAGTCTGGTGGAACATCAAAACTCAAAGCTGCTCCAGACAATTTTTAATTCTGCCTTGTTCGAGGACAAATCGTCTGAGGAATAGAGCAGGAGCGTGGCAGTCTTGTTCTTAAAAAAAGGAGATAAGAATTCGGTGAAGAATTACAGAGCCATAACACTGCAGAGCCCTGTCTATAAGCTATTTTCAAGATTCATAACGAATCGTTTCGACCGAAAGCTTGATGACTTTCAGCCTCCGGAACAAGCCGGTTTCCAAAGAGACTTTCGTACCATAGACCACATACATACGCTACGGCAGGTTATACAGAAAACCTAAGAGTATAATCGGCCATTGTGGTTGGCGTTCGTGGACTATGAGAAAGCCTTTGATTCGATCGAGATCTGGGTAGTGTTAAGACATTCAGAGATGCCACCTCGACTAACGGTACGTCGAATTATCGAAGTGTTTGACTTTTGTACAGTAAAGCTACCATGTCAGTCCGTGTACACAGCACAAAGGCGATTACATTGCAGCGTGGTGTAAGAACAGGAAGACGTCATCTCTCCGAAATTATTTTCCGATCTATTGGAGGATGCGTTTAAACTCCTGGACTGGCAAGGACTTGGGATCAATATAAATGGCGGCTACATCAGTCACCTTTGATTTTCCTGGGGCACAAAGTCCATTTAGGTAGGTCCAACTTTGAGAAAGAGGTCAATCGTCGAATCCAGCTCGTCGCAAAAGTCTTAGAGCAGTGTGTGTTACCGGTGAATGGTGATGACATATGGAGCCGAAACGTGGTCATTCACAATGGAACTTATCCATAAGCTTCGTATGAAAAATTCCGTGGCAGAACCAAAGTTAGCGACATAGCCCAGCGCATTAGCAAGCTAAAGTGGCAATGGGTTGGACATACAGCCCGTAGAACCGATGGCCGCTGGGGCCAAAAGGTTCTTGAGTGGAGACCACGAACTGGACGTCAAAGTGTAGGGCGGACCAGGTGGACAGACGACCTGAGAAAAGTCGCAGGGAGTCGGTGATACAGGCTGCGACCGACCGTTCGCACTGGCAATCTATGGGAGAGGCCTATGTCCTGCAGTGGACGTCACTAGACTGAAAAGTCGACAACGAAATTAAAAATAAATTTATTTAAACCCCACTATAAGGGTAATATATCAATCTTTTTAAGTAAATGTCTAGTACAGTAATTCCCAAAGTGGTCCAAGTGAACCCCCCGGGGGTCCACAAAGACTCGACGGGGGTCTACGTTAGACGTGACAAAAAATGGGGGTCTACAATCGTAAGCAGGGGTTCATGAAAATTAATTTAGTTTCGATACTGAAGATCTAAAATGTTGGCTTGTTATTTCAAATAATATGATACCTACATTAAACCTTTTCAATAAGACAATTTATAAATAAATTGAGAAAAAAATGGATAGTTCCCAACTAGGAGTCGAACCCAGACCATGTCGGTGTCGCGCCGAGTGCTCTACCAGTTGAGCTATCCGGCCCTATGCCACTTTCCTTTTTCAATTTAATTTATAACTTATTGAGCCACACCGTCCATCATACGGTAATACAACAACACAAACAATATGATACCTAAATTAAACTTTCTCAATAAGACAAATATTTCCTATCAATATAGGCAGATAATATTTTAAGAATCTCAGCGATTGTTACTTCTAAAAACTTGCATATTCCATATTCGGTACAACGCGTCGAGACTTGTTGCCGCGCCGGCCGCCGCCGTCCCATCCGCAATGCGTGTTCAAACGTGCAAATTAATACGACTTGTGGTGTATGTACTTGTAATCTTGTATGAACGTGTTTAATTCTTCACCAATATAAATACGAATGTCAAGGATAAACGTTACTCATTTATTTCCGAAATTTCTTAAAGAAAAGTAAATCGATATTAGTGATTACCAGTGTCGGAAAAGTAAGTACCTACCTGCCTATTTGTATACCTACCTACCTGCCTATATAATATAATATCGCGTGCCCACCTACTTTATTATCAAATAATTAACCCTATCAAGCAATCAATTCTAACCTATTTTTTCGTAAACTGTTAATTCGTCGTTGAAACTCAGCCACAAAGCAAGTTTCCATAGATACATAGATCTAATCTTCAAATTTTTTTCGAGATTTAGAAATAAGTAGTAATGTAGAATGTAGATGCAGGGGATCCACCGGATCCAGCAAAATTCTGAAAGTGGTCTATGAAGCAAAAAAGTCTGGGAACCACTGGCCTAGTAGGTAATCATGTTTTAATCATTTTGTCAAGAGACATAGTAATATGTTATCGCTAAAGGAACTCCTTAGCTTATACTTTGAACGAGACGATCTTGTATATATATAATAGCTATCTCGGCAACGGCTACAAGTATTACCTACCATGAAATTTAGTATGCAGAGAGTTATGGGGAGAAAAATCGATCTAGCTAGATCTTATTCCTTAGAAACTGCGCATTTTTAAGCAATATATGATTTTTACTTTCGTCGTGCAACAATATATCAATAATATCGATTTTCGTCAGTCCGATTGGCAGCTTGGTATGCGTACCTAGTCGGAAATTCGGAATGTGGTGGGTTCGAATCCCGGTAAGATAAATATTTTTGTGGTTCTTATTATTTCTTTTTCTTTTATATTATTACGGGTTATTTAAATAAAAACAAGATTACCACCGCAACAAATATAGGTACTTATATTATATTTTTAAAAAGGGGACGTGGGTAGAAGGCGCGAGAGATCTGGTTTAGCGTCTTGGTGTCTGTGGGAATCGGAGGGGCTTAACCCACACGGACACTTAGCTGGATCCGGTATGTAGATGACGACGTAGCACGTGGCGCGAGGAGCCCAACTTCCTATAGCGTCTCCAAGTTCGACGTTCGGGCCCGTATACTCGCCGCGACGTAGATCGTCCTAGGGGCGGTGCAGACTGGGTCAGAAGCCAGTCAGTTCACAGTCCGGAATATAGCTAGCGGCATGCAGAAATCCGGATGTATATGTATAAGAAATATATAAACTAGCAATAAGTCCATGCGAAACAGTGCGTTGAACCCGGAGTATAGGTCCCTGGAAAATCCATACAAGCATGTGGAGTTGGAGTCCCATAGCCGCCATGATCTTAACCCCAAACGATCAAAATCACGGGCTGTGTGACCATCACAAAATAAAGCATAAGCAAAATAAAAGAAGATATGAAGAACAATTACTTATTTTGATTTATGAACCAAATATTGAAGCAAGGCTAACGCTGTTTTATAAGGACGTGGCGCTAAAGCCTCTGAATGACTAAATAATGAAGCATACAAATCATTGATGACGCGGGCGCGCGCGAATCATACATGATGACGAAATAATTGATTCTACATATGATATAACGTAGTTACAATATTTGTTTTATTTATTTTTTATTATTTTATCATTCTACTACTACGTATCGTCCCAGGTACTGATATTTACATGTCAAAGGCAATTTGACAAGTAGCTATATATTATTTTAGCGCTCGTGATACTTAGTACTTAGTCCTGCTAGCACCACACAGGATCAATAATATCACGTACCTACATAAAAACGTGTTTTTGTTATCTAACTAAAAATTGGTTTTATAACCTTAAAAGAGCCTAGGCGAAACTGGGGATACTTGATCCCTCCTTTTGTTTTTTACCCTTATATCCTTCATATAGATTATATTCAAAAAATTGGTACTGGAATACGTAGAATTTATCTGGCTACAAGAATCTGCGACAACCAACAGAATATCAGTGAAAAAAGTACTAATATACCTACTAAAACTAAAGACAGGCAATCGTGCAACTTGTTGTGTTTTAAAAATCCAATTCAATCTTCTAATTCTACTAGCTACCTGTTCAAGATGTAGGTGTCATGATAATCTTTGGTCGACTATCACGCCTAAGTATTTTATTTTATCAACTTTTTCAATAAGGGACAGTTACAACAAGTCGGTGACATCCCAAGTCGGCAAGTATGGATCCTTATGTTAAAGTTAAGGTCAGGTTGCATGCTGTTTTGAATGCTGAAAGTTTTGGTCGTGTTTAAGGTCAACATGTTGTTTGTCAACCAATTAGTCACTTGCATCATTCCATGCTCTTCATTTTGTTAGTCCAATTATTTTTCGGTAAACACGTTCGCCGTATCGTCAGCATACGCCAGGATGTTGGCATTATTTATTTTTAATTTACGTATGTCATTAATATAAATGAGGAATAGTGTCGGCCCTAGCACACTACTCTGAGGAACGCCGCATGAAACTATAGTATCCTCACCTCACCTGCATTCTGCCAGATAAATAGGATGTAAATAGTGAGATAACGGTGCCCCTGGTTTCAATTTTTTCAAATTTTTGTGTTTGGATGGGTATAGAAACTGTGTCAAAAGCTTTTTTAAGATCCAGGAAAACTGCCAGGCATTTATGTCCTTTGTCAACCTGCTCCGTCACAACTTGACTAAGTGTCATTACTGCGTTTTCAGTTGATTTACCGCGCATAAAGCCAAATTGTGAGGAGGATATCAAATCATATTTGTTCAGGTAATCAAGAAGTCTAACATTAAGTAGTATTTCCAAAACTTTTGAAATAGCAAAACAGATATTGGCCTATAATTGCCAACATCAGCTCTAACGCCACTTTTAAAAACCGGGGTGATAATAGATTTTTTAGTGAATCTAGAAAGATACCTTTCTGGAAACAGATATTTACGAGGTGAGTTGTTATTGGAGCAATTTCGTTTATAGCATGTTTTAGAAAGCTGATTGGAACGCTATCCCAGCCCGGTGCGCTATTGGATCTGAAATTCAAAATTGTTGTTTTGACTTCATTAATAAATGAATTCATTGTTGCTGTAGCGTTCTTAGTAGTAAAAATATTGTTATACTTTGTATATTTTGTGCAAGTTCCTTGCCAATATTTGAAAAATATTTATTGATAAAGTAAATAGATTCAATAGGATTTGTTTTAAGATTAATTAATGTATTTTTATTGTCATACTTAGATTTGCTATTGTTTATATTATTTCATAATGTTTTATTATTATTAATAGACTTAAATAAATATTAATACAAAGAAATATTTAAAGGGGCACTTGATCCAAAGGGGATCAAGTCTCACCAAATAAGTGTACCATGTGTAAACTATCCGGGAGCAAAGAGAATGTAAACTACGTGATAGCTGTGAGTAGTTATACGCTATATACAAATGAATATATTTATAGTCGATTTTGATTAACACTTTTTTTTTAATAAAACGAAAGACACATAGTCAAGAATTCATTTTAACTTCATACGTGTACGTATTATGGTGTGTACTTTATTAATTACTATGTATTATAATAATACGTAACATTTATCAGAAGGTTAAGACTTGAGCGGAATTATTAAAACTGAAACGACTATTCACTGTCAAGGTTTATTGGTGACTATTTTGTAGAATGAGTTACAAAACTAAAAGCTTACAAGGTAACAAACTATAGCTATAACATTAAATGATCATGTTGTCAACACATACTCTCAATTAGTGTACAATGCGTAGCTTAAAAACTTAAACGATAACATTTTAACATCATGTTTTCAACACATACTTAGAAGTTAAACGTGCTACGACGCTCTTGATACCTAATAATTAATATTCTCAACAAAATTATTGAGTAGGTGTCAAATTTCATTCATGCAATACACATCTTATACAATAAATAATGTGGACTTAGATCCCAGACCCGCCAGACTACCCTTATATTATTACTGATAAAATGTAGAAATTATAACATATTGTATTATTGGTATTTACAATGAACGTATGCATGCATACCCGCTAGTATGTGCCGTGGGCCAATTATTAGGTACAAGGTGCTAAAGTTGCAGAAAATTGTACTCACTTTACTTACATTCTGATAAAGTATCAATCTTATTTTTTGGTTTTAGAATAACCTAAGGAAAAAACTTACTAAAATCATTTTTCTCTAAACTTAGTATGAATAGAGATTTAAAGGTTAGAAGTTTAATGATTTTTTTTACGTCGATGATTTTCCATTTTTTATTTTTATGAAAACTACAACATAAAATAAGTAATCGGTGTAAATTTCACTTCATAATATATAATTGTCATTATTCTACTATACTTCTTTGACGCCCTGTATCTGAGAATTGGCCCACCGCACAAACTAGGTACGAGTAGTATGCATACGTTCATTGTACACACTAGTACTAAAATACGATACACACTAATACCTTTTATCAGTAAGAATATATGGGTACTCTGGCGAGCATGGGATCTCGTCCTTAATAAAAACTTACAAAATTAAAGTTGATTGCAACCAAAATCATTTTTCGTCCACCGTCCTACAAAGTACCATATCTGACGATACACTAATTTGGAAAAGTTTGCTGATATCGTATAGGTGCTACCGACAAAGCCACTGTAAAAGTACGTATTGCCCACACAGGCTCTGTAAGTTGAGTGTACCTAGTATCCCTTGAGTATCAATAATAATTATTGTCTCTCCTCCCGTAAGTAGGTACCTACTTATAAATATTTTGCTGGGTAAAAAACTTCTTTAAATATTTTTACGCAATAAAAATATATTATTTTTAGTCTCTAAAATCAAGTCGGTCTAACCGTCGGCCGTGCGCTCTTACTCTTTAAGAATTTACCAGTCTTAAATAATCTTGTTTCATTATTTGAATGAGGGTTTTCAAGGTCGTGCTATCCAGTCCAAACTGTCACATGGCACGACCTTGAAGACCCTCATTCAGCAAGATACCTTACCTGTGTTGGATTTTAATAATTGGAATGTTCTAATTTAATCATGTCAGCGGCTTTCTCCCCAATCATAATAACTGCAGCGTTCGTATTGCCGCTGATTAAAGATGGCATTATACTAGCGTCGGCGACTCGTAGTCCTTTTACACCTCTTACTTTGAGATATTTATCCACGACGTCATCTTCTTGAGGGCCCATAGCACAAGTGCCCGCTACATGAAACTGACTTGCAGCCAAATGAAAAACGTAACATTTCCAATAATCAAGGCTGCCCAGGAGATGAACCTTGCACTTATCGCGTTCCAAATATATAACCTCTGACTTAAGGCTTTGAAAGAATGTCGTATTTAAAACGGAAACGAAATCTTCAACAGATTTTGCGAATTCGTCGATGTCTCTTTCGTCTGAGAAGTATCCATTATTGATTAGAGGCATATCGTTAATGTCGGCTGATTTCAAGGTAATCCGACCCCTAGACCGGGGGTGAAGAAGCGTTATTAATGTGTACAGATGGTCGTGTGTGCTAGATTTAGCAATTTTTCCGCATATCACGTCGTTGTATCCGAAAACTTGTCCTGAGAATAGTGTCGGAACGGGAGATCCCACGGGCATAGGGAAAGCTGAAACTTGATAATCTGGATACGTTTGGGATTTATTTAGAGCCACAAATCCGAGAATAGACGGTAAATTTATGTGACCGATACTTGTGAAAATGTCGAGGTTCTTTTTCAAAGAATTGAAATCTCTTCTTCCCGACTTATAAATCACTGGCACAATCATATGATCTTGTAAATTTGAACCCACTTTAGGGGAATTTACTAACGATTTAATTCCGATGGAATTAAGATCTTTCGAAGGTCCTATACCAGAGAGCATTAATAACTTTGGGCTATGGATTGCACCAGCTGAGAGAATCACTTCCTTCTTAACTCTAACAACTTTGCGATCACCATTAAATGTTGTTATTTCTACACCAACAGTACGAAGATCTTCATCGAAAATAATTTTATTTCCTTTGGTGTTTTTAGCTAAAAATAGGTTTGATCGATGCTTTATAGGGTATAGAAACGAACGAGCAGTACTTTGGCGTACCTTGTCATTAACTGTAAAGAAAGGAACGCCGAAACCGAGTTGTTGATGTCCATTGATATCGTATATAATATTGTGGCCTGCCTCTTTAAAGCCCTGCAAGTATTCTTCTGTTTCATTCCAATTTGGCTTGGACACACCCAAGTAGCCGTTGCTACTATGCAAGCTTGCAGAGTCGGTGCTCCAAATGTGTTCGTCGTTCATGTGCTCACTTTTCTTGAAATATTTAAGGACCGTGTCCCAATTCCAGTTGTCATTGCCTTCGTCCACCCATCCGTTGTAGTCAGCCTTGTTGCCTCTCACATAAAACATGTAATTGAGGCTGCTCGATCCTCCTAACATTTTGCCCTGATATAGTCTAATGCTTTTGCTTCTTTGCGCTTGACTCGAGAACTTGTCGTTTTCAGTATACAAGTCCCATCCGGGAAGCGCTGGCATCGTTAGCAGCGAGAGGCCAGGACTCTAAAGAAAAGTCAAAAGAAAGATGTGCCTATTCATTTGGTTACTCTTTGAGATCAAAGATTTAATTTAACTTATGCGAATTAGGTATACATAATATGTTCTAAGTATTTTACCTCAGATATAAAGGGGGGATCATCTCCAGCCTCTACGAGAAGTACGGACCAATTCCCGACTTCAGTGAGACGATTGGCAATCACGCAGCCGGCCGACCCGCCGCCGATCACGACAAAGTCGAAAACTTGGTTATCTACAGATAACAAATTTACATGAAAAATATTATAAAAATTAGGTCATTACATATGAAATTGGCGTATTGTAAAGGAGGTACATAAAGTCGATTTTTTTAAACATAATATATTTATTTAGTCAAAGTATATACCATTGCTATCTTGAACTTTTGCCATCTAGTAGTTTAGAAAGTAGCTTAATGATTCCAACACCGGCACTAGTCCACCAATGCTATATGATGAAAGGTAGCTCCTGTAATATATAATATAATAGATCGGAAACGCTATTCGCAATGGCTGAACCCTGGAAAACCAGCCAAAGCCTGCCCCAAGCGAAAATTGACTCAAAAAAGTTACTTGTGAGCGTTTGGTGGACTAGTGCCGGTGTTGGAATCAATGAACTACCTATGAGATGGCAAAAGTGCATAGATAGCAATGGTACTAAGGCGGGTCAATAAGTCCGTGACTTTTTGAATTTCTAACCTCCTTACTGAAACATCAACACTACTCCTGTCAACAGGCATCTGTCAGTTAACTCCTATCAAAATTTGAACTTGCTGCGTCAGTTAGTTTGTGTTTTACAGCTATCTTTATCAGACTATCCAGTAACTTAAGGAAACAATGGAAAAAAGTGAATTTCGTGTGCTTATTAAGCATTATTTTTTGCGAAAAAAAACCATTACCGAGACCAAGGCTAAGCTTGATAAATACTATGGGGACTCTGCACCATCGATTTCAATGGTAAAAAAGTGGTTTACTGAATTTCGTTGTGGCCGTACAAGCACTGAAGATGCCGAACGTCCTGGACGCCCAGTTGAGGTCTCTACACCCGAAACAATCGAAAAAATTCACGATATGGTGTTGGCCGACCGAGGATTGAAAGTGCAAGAGATTGTGGAAGCCATAGGCATCTCGCATGGCTCAGTGGTTTCAATTTTGAATGATCACTTGGGCATGAGAAAGCTTTCCGCAAGATGGGTGCCGCGTTTGCTCACAGTCGACCACAAACGCAATCGTGTAACAACTTCACAGGAAGGTTTGGCGTTGTTTAATCACAATATGGAGGAGGTTTTGCGCCGTTTTGTAACCGTGGACGAAACATGGATCCATCACAACACACCAGAGACCAAACAACAGTCAAAACAGTGGGTTTCTAAGGGTGAATCGGCGCCAAAGAAGGCCAAGGTGGGTTTGTCAGCCAATAAAGTTATGGCGACTGTTTTTTGGGATGCACGTGGGATAATCCACATTGACTATCTTCAAAAGGGAAGAACAATTAATGGGGAATATTATGCCAACTTATTGGACCGCTTCAATGAGGATTTGAAAAAAAACCGACCTCATTTGGCCAAGAAAAAAGTTCTTTTTCACCGAGACAATGCAAGGGTGCACACATGTGCAGTTGCCATGGCAAAAATCCATGAATTGGGCTATGAATTGCTCCCACATCCACCCTATTCTCCAGATTTGGCTCCGAGTGACTACTTCTTGTTCCCAAACCTAAAAAAATGGCTCGGTGGAAAAAGATTTGACTCCAATGATGAAGTCATCTCGCAAACAAAGGCCTATTTTGAGGACCTCGACAAATCATATTTTTTGGAAGGGATAAAAAAATTGGAGAAGCGTTGGACAAAGTGTATAGAGCTCAAGGGGGACTACGTTGAAAAATAAAATGATTTATTTATCAAAAAATCTGTGTTTTATTCCAAAAGTCACGGACTTATTGACCCGCCCTCGTATATACTTTGATTAAATAAATATATTATGTTTAAAAAAATCGACTTTTTATATGTAATGAAATAAACCTCATATTTTCAGTGACTTCAATTTTTATTTTTTTACACTTAAAAGCAAATCCATAGTTTCGGCTCGCTAGCTTGCTATTGATGACATGAAATACCTATGCATTTTGCAGTAAATTTTGCAGATTACTTAATGTTATAATGTTTTAAAATTTTTAAAACTATCTGGCCCGCTCCGCTTAGCTAATGATTTTAATACAAAGATTAGAATCAGCTAATAATTTTCAGCGTGTGAAAACTTTTAGGCTGGGACTATATGCTCCGGAATCCGGAACGTCCGTTAAAAATTCAGAGCACTGAAAATAGAGCCCTGCGCTAATACAATAAAGTTGAAAATGGAAATTTCGCGTTTGGAGCTGTCATATATGACATTGAAATTTGACTCGACACTCATGTGTTCGCAGCGCAGGGTTCTATTTTTAATGCTCGGAATTTTCTACGGCCTTCCGGATTCCGGAACATATAGACCCAGCCTTAGACACAGACAGCATCTAAAATTTAGTTATATTAACTCCGCTGCTAATTTTATGGCTAACAATTTCAAAGTTAAAGCCTTCCAGAAACAAAATCTTGGGAAAAATTCATCGTCATCGTTTAAAAAGCATACAAAAATTTCTAACTCCCTTCGCTCGCTCACTATTAATGACTTAAGTTTAAATTAAATGCTAGCAATTCATTTTCCCTTTTGTAAATTTTTACCCCTGTACTGGGGTAAAAACAAATTTTTATCCCCCAAAATTTTTTTTGATAGGGCCCCCTTAGGCTCGCTACGCCGCTGCAACCTATACTGAAAAGATGTTGTATTAGTATAAGTTGCAATATCACCAACGCCTGTTAGTGTTAATCGTTTGTCTATATATCATTACTTCTCTTTCATTCACAGGAATTAACTGGACAGATAACATGATATTTAATCAACGATTAACTTTATCAGGCGTTCGTGAAATTGGTACTTTACCTTATAAATCATTTCATCATCACGTCTTAACTCTCACCCCTTTTCTTGACTACATACCTATAAAATAGTTGTGTCTATGTAAATAACTACCTTCTATTTATTAAATTGTGAATATATCTACATCTTATAAATACCTCACCAGTTATAGCAGTATTTTCCGGATACAGATCATGCTTGAATATCAGTGACGTGATGAGAAGAACTGCTACTTGAAGTTCTCCAGTGATTGGCCCTAGCACTTTCACTAGAAACAAATACCAAATAGCCCAAGGTGTCATCCTGGAAATGATAAACGAAAAGTAGTTGCCTATGCTAAATCTTACGTCATATTATAATAATAATTAATAGATTACTTTTATTTTGTTTTTCACTATTGTTCCATTCTAAATTATTGTTTCGCTGGTAAAATTCGGTTTATGTAGGCAATATCTACAGTTGTGTTTTTATCCACGTTTAATATTTGAAAGGGGAAGGGAAGGTGAAAAAGCTTGAAAGGTACCTCATGAATTGAGTGCAGCAAACCGACAAACGCGCGTCGATTGCTGCGTTACATTACTCAACCGGCACAATAATGTAGGGATTTTAAATCGAATCATTATCTGCGATGAAAAGTGGATCCTGCACGATAATCGGAAACGCTCATCGCAAAGGCTGAACTCTGGCAAACCAGCCAAAGCCTGCCCCAAGCGAAAATTGACTCAAAAAAAATTTACCTACTTGTGAGCGTTTGGTGGACAAGTGCCGGTGTCGTTTACTACAGATTTCTTAAATCTGGCCAGACGATTACGGCAGATGTCTATTGCCAGCAACTGCAAATCATGAAAGAAAGCTAGCTGCTAAACAACCGAGGTTGGTCATTCGCTCTAGGCCACTGCTGCTTCAGGACAACGCTAGACCACACACAGCACAACAAACGGCTACCAAATTAGACGAGCTTCAGTAGGAATGTCGCAGACATCCACTGTACTCCCCGGACCTTGCTCCAACAGATTACCATTTTTCACGAAATTTGGATAACTTCTTGCAAGGGAAAAATTCAACTCCGATGGGGCAGTCCAAAGCGCCTTCAAAGATTTAATTGATTCCTCTCCGAATGGTTTTTTTAGTAAAGGAATCAATTAACTACCTATGAGATGGCAAAATTGCATAGATAGCAATGGTATAATATATTATGTTTTAAAAAATCGACTTTATGTTCCTTCTTTACAAAACGCCAATTTCATATGTATAATATATGAATAAAATATTAAACTCATCATTAAGCTACAACATAACATAAGTACCTAATAACAGTATGTAGTAACTTCCTGGGCTACAAATTGAAGATATAAAAAAGGCCATAAAAAAGCGAGGTCACCATACAAAAAAATACCAGCAAAACTAGTCCAGTAAAACAAAAATCAGCACGCAATAGTAACATCAACTTGAAACGAATAACCAATAACAAAGGTGGACAAATTAGTATACTTGTTCTAATAGATTTTCCCAATAGCTTTTAACTTCCTCCATATCTGGTGGCCGTGTAATTTTAATGTTTTCTGAATTAAGATTTTAATAAAATACTTTTTGATTATTTGAAAATAACATATTGTGTCTTCTTCTGTCATTACTGATTTTAAGTCTACGTTAACGTTTTGAGTGCGCTTGTAATTTTAGTTTGAAATTATCTAGTTGAACTACTAATTGCTTTTTGTGGTGTAATTTTCTGGGTTGAGTTTCTGTTGATTTCTTGTGTTAAGATTTCCTTTCAGATATTGTGTAAGTTGTCCTATTCTTTACGTAGCTGTATGATTCTGTTTTCAATTCATACCTGCCATTTTGGATTATTGTAGTCTATTGTTTTGTCGGTTACTTTCTTTTCAGATGGGTTAATTAATTTTCTATGCAAAGTAGTAGTAGTTATGGCTGCGCCACCAGATACTCATTTGTCCACCTTTGTTAGTGGTTATTCGTTTCAAGTTGATGTTACTATTGCGTGCTGATTTTTGTTTTACTGGACTAGTTTTGCTGGTATTTTTTTGTATGGTGACCTCCCTTTTCTATGGCCTTTTTTATATCTTCAATTTGTAGCCCAGGAAGTTACTACATACTGTTATTAGGTACTTATGTTATATGTAGCTTAATGATGAGTTTAATATTTTATTCATATACCTATTATACATATGAAATTGGCGTTTTGTAAAGAAGGAACATAAAGTCGATTTTTTAAAACAATATATTTATTAAATCAAAGTATATAATACCATTGCTAGTGAAGATGGTGGTGATGAAGATGATGATTACTGTAAGAGGCATATGCTTGTAGTTCTATAAACGATGCTGAAATTTCTAAACGTGTAAGGCTAAGGAGTTCTGTTCAGTACTTTTGTATCTAGGGTATACCTTAGCACAAAATTTTACTTTTTGGTAGCATATGCTTGTTACTTCAATAAAAATCAAAATCCCTATAAATGTCTCTATAAATTTTGAGGAGTTCCCTCGACTACACATGGATGCCACTCAGGTTTCCATTTTGGTGACTAAGGGATCAGTTTAGATTTATACCCTTTACAACAAAAAAAGGATTATGCAAATGGTCCACAAACGGCAGAGTACCTAATCGTTGAACATCCAAAAAATATATAGGCTGTAACGTATAAAGGGTATAATATATAATTCGAAATCGACCCCTTATCGATTTCGAATTTAGATTTATACCCTTCACAACAAAAAAAGAATTTTGCAAATGGATCCACAAACGGCAGAGTAATCGTTGAACATACAAAAGAAAATATAGGCTGTAACGTATAATCGCCTCCTTTTTTGGAAGTCGGTTAAAAATGCCTCGCGGCGCACCGCGTCACTTCTCGGTGTGAGCTGAGAAATGACTCTTACTCGGCATCTGAATGGATTGTCGGTTTAAGAGATACTCTAAAGAGTAAAGCATAGCGAACGGACAGACATACGAATTAAGACTAGTATAGTTATTATGCCTCTGACCGTTACTGATTTCTGATAAATCCTTCGCTTTTCCTGCCTGCCTGGTAGAGATCGCTGAAGGCCAGTACATAGGTACAACTATTACGGATTTTCCGGCATTAAATAAAATCCGGATTTTTCTATAAAAATCCGATTTATCGATTTTTTCGAATCTTGGTTACATTATGTTGGTTATATTATGAGAAATAACTTATAATTACATTTATATATAATTAGGTACTCTAGACGTACAATATTTGAATAATTCGACATTATTTGTTGTACTGCTGAATTTATTAACACATTTTTCCATGTTATACGGGTTATTTGTTAGAACGTAGTCAATGCGTTAAATGGAGATGCGAAGGATAAAGATCTGCTATATGTATGGCCGATATTGGACTGTTTCTAAGATATTCACCATTTTATGTTTTTTTCTGAAGTATAATTTTCATTTTATATTTTTGTTTTTTTTTTTTGGTGACCCACTTTATAAAAACACTGAATACAGTTTCAATTGCTCATGTAGTAAGAAGTACAATAAGCAAATCTAAACACAATTTAAACCTGTATTTTTTTTATATTTATTAAATTCTTACTTACTAAACCTACTTTTGCACTTATAAGTTTCTACAATTATAGAATGGCAACTTAATATGACAATTTAAAAAGAAATGTAGTGGTTTAACTACATTTAATTATATTCTAAATAATGTATGCCTAAGTCCTAATACCTGAAACCTATGTCTTTGATATCTGAATAAATCCTTTAAAAAATTTGGGAAGTAGTTTTGGAGTCGATAATTACTGCCTGGCTGGTTAGATACAGTTTTTCCGAATGAATAGAAGTAATAACAAAAAAACTTTTTTGTATAAATAAAATCGATTAAACTAACCTCACCTAACCGGCCAGTAGAAAAACGGAATGCAAATCAACGCTCCTGTTTTTGCGTAGAAGTTATTATTTTAATATATAATAGAGATAAGATGTATGTGTCAAAAATAGCACTGACGGTTTGTGTAAACCAGTGTTAATTTTTTTAGTTATGTAGTTTTCATCCTATGGTCGCGGACACTTTGAAAAGATCCTCAGAATATTACACTTTTTTATATTTCTTTACTGCTGGAACATTTAGTATCTAACAAGATCTCACCTTAGCGCACAAAAACTTGACTATTTTATGTTTTTCAAGATGACGATTTTTAAAGAACAGTAAGCTAGTGCCTTATTTCCAGTACTTACTTCCAATAATGTTGATTTTCAAGACTTTAAATGGATATAAAAATAATAACTGAGTACATAATTAATTGTTTTTTTACGCACTTTGTTAGATTTTATTATGTTATCAGCTACGCATATTAAATGAATATTTTTAATAGAAAAGAGTACCTTATTCTAAATAAAATACTAACTATAAAACTGAACATTGAAGCAATTTAAGAAGTAATTTAAAATATTTCTAAAAGTGAAAATATAATTATATAATTTTAATATAATTAAGATTGTGTTTTAATGTATTCAGATTGTAATTTTAAATACAACTTAAAATACGAATTGATTTCAATTAACTTTAAAAAAAAAGTAACTGATTATTTTATTAATGTGTAGGTTTTGCTAAAACATCGAAGTAAAAAAACATCTAAGTTTTATATATTAGCATATAATATGTAAAAAAAATTAAAATATTATATGAAACTACGAAAAAAATCTGGATTATCCGGATAATCCCGATTTTTGTGAGAAAACGTCCTAAAACCGGATTCGAAAAAAAAACTGATTTTGCATTCCTTAGGTACAACGGCATATTGGATTTTCATTTTTTAGAACACATACTAATCATTTTATTTAAAAAAAAAATTAAAAAATATATATTAAGTATTCCAAGTAAAGTTGAGTAGAGTTTAATTAGTACACTTTAACACCGTACCTTTGTGTTTCAGTTTTCTTTCAGAAATGAATTTATACCCAGGATGCACTCCGTAATTTCATTTATATGAAAAGTCTCTACAACGCCTTTATACGCTACAAGTTGGCTACAACTTCCACCACCAACTAGATCTACACTGAGACTAATAAGCTTTTGTTATATTTCCCACAACTTTCAAACTCGTTAAAACCGATCGAGTGCGTCAGGCGCTGTTTTGGGTTCTTTAAAAATTATTCATAAAATATTTGTTTTTTAAATTATTCATAAAATATTCCTCGAATTTTCGTGTTAAAGATTTTCGCTGACTCCAAACCAGCCCATTGGAACCTAGGTTTTTAGGACTTCTTCACATTACAAAACCGTCAACTGACTGAATGCAAAAAATTTGCATTTTAATTTCGTAGACAAAATAAATTATGTTGGTGGGCCTTGGGGTCCATCCTCAAAAATTCCTCTGTGCTAGAGTGCCTATTGGCGCTTCGCAAGATTCGTGAATCAACCCTGCTAGCAGATTACGCCATACCGCGCGGGGAGCCGATTTTACACTTGTCTGCTGATATTTAGGTAGGCACTTGTGTATATGTGATATCAATTTATCACATACTGAAAGCGTTCATTCGTTCGAGAGTATTATTGTCATTTTAGTTACCTACAATCTTCATGGTACTTATGTACCTAAGTAATATTGAGTAAAATCTGCCTCCCTGCGCAGTGCAATGTTTTCCACCTTAACGTCAATAAAGGTATTATTCAATATACAAAAAATTAAACCGACTTCTAAAGTAAAAATGCACCAAAACAGTATAAAATAAAACTTATTTTCTATATAATTCCCCTTTTAAATTTGGCTAAAATTTTAACTATTTCTCTTCTCAATCTTCATAATTTTGAAGTCGGTACCAGCCCGAACAACATCCTGGTAAAACAAATTTTATTTTACAATTTAGAAAATTCGTTTCATTTCATACTTTTTTGTGCATCTTGACTTTGGAAGTCGGTTTAATTTTTTGTTTAAAAATAATAATTTTTCCTTGATTCCTTGATATTTGTTAAATTATTCTTAATATATTTTAAGAACGTTTAAAATAAACGATCGAACGCATAATTGAATACGCGCTAAGCTTCCATTAGGTATTGTAAATAAGATGATGATAATGATTATTGTGTGATTACATTGGCATAAGCTTGCATCGTATCTTTAAATACTGAGGAGTTCTGTTCAGTGCTTTTGGATCCAGGGTATACCTTGGTGCAAAAGCTGATTTTCTGATTTCTGATTATCTGACAAGAACGATGATCCATGCGTCGGAAGGGCATGTAAAAAGTCTAACCTGCGCCTGATCTCTCGCCAGTCGTATCGGTTATCCGTCCCACTGGGTTGAGAGTAAAGGAAGAGGAGAGTGCTCTTGTGTACTGCAAACTCACTTGGACACTATGAAAGTACTCCTGCGTAGCTGGCCCGATTTCACCGAAATCGGTGCGGGGAGAGTTATCCTGATAAATCATTATTTTGTAGAGCTCAAGTTTAAGTTGGCCGTTATCTACTTCAAAATTATGGAGATTGTGTAGAGAAATACTTAGTTAAAATTTTAGCCGAATTTATAAGTGGAATTATTTAGAAATTTTTTATTTCATAGGCCAGGTTCCCACTATGCCGGACCGGCAGATCTGCCGAAAACCGGACACCGGACAGAGTGTTCACATTACATCGGATCCCGGAAGAAATTCAATAGTCAAGTACTTACCTCAGTTGAATTTGGACCTGCGCGCACAATGGACGACGAAATTGTTGTGTTGTTGTGGTATCTTAATAGAAGGCAAAATAAAAGAAAACATTGGATACACCCTATTTTACGGGAAAGATTTTCACTTGGAACATTTGAAACATTAATGGGTGAACTTAGAAGAGACGAATCAAAGTTCTTCAATTATTATTTTCGAATGACAGCAACCACTTTTGACGATTTACTGGGACGACTAGACATAAGAGTACGAGATACAAGTTTCAGAGAATGTATTTGCCCAGAACAAAGATTAGCCATATATTATGTCTAAGGTAAGATAATTTTATACACTAGATTGCGTAATAATAGTTTTGACGTAGGTTTTTTTAGGTTTCTAGGTAGTTAAGACTGAATGAATGAATGAATGTTTGCAATGTATGTTTGTTTGATGAATGTGAATATATACTTATATAATGTGTGTGTGTGTGGGAGGGTGTATGTATTTGATAATCATTATGAATTAAAAATGCAAATAACTTATTTAAGTATTTATTTGTACTCAAACTTAAATCCCTTCAAAATCTAAGTAATCTGAGTCTTGGGAATGTATGGAATGATTACTAGATGCTGATGGCGAAGCTGGAATCGGATTCGATGTCTGAGATGAAGTTGACGGTATAGATGTTGTTGCCTGTTGATTGCTACTATTATATTGCGTAGAGTATCTAGGGTGGTGTTGATCTTGCGTTGGTGTTGCCTGTTGATTGAAGCTATTATGTGTGTAGTATCCAGAATACTGATCTGGTCCGGTCATCTCATTATATGAATCACGGAAATGTCCGTAATTTGGTCTCTCATAATTCCTACTTTTAATTTTTTGCAACATTGTCATGACGCTAGCTTGAAATTCTAAAGTCTCTTCGATAGTTAAAGTGTTCAAGATTGGTATAATGCCTTTGAAGAAAGACAGATGATGGTTTTCCTTTTCTGGGTTTATTCTGGAGTCAAAAACTTTACCATCCTGTCATTTACCTCTTTATTATCAATTTTTCTTTTATCTTTAATTAAAGGTGAACGAAAATCTGATTCCATGCCTACTTCGGTCTCGGTTCTTGCTTTTTTTGAAACTGACTCATGTGGTGGTCGAGGTTCGGAGACTTTTTTCAAAAGAATTAATTGCTCGTGATATATACTTTTTTTCAGATATTTAGCTTCAGGATGTTCATTCAAAGAAATACATTACTCATACAGAGTAGGCGTTTCGACAATAAGTAAACTAATAAAAGAAATGACCCACGTCATTTGAGAAAACCTAAAGACAGATTTCCTTAAGCTGCCTGATACTGAGAGAGAATGGGAGGACATCGCTTCAGGATTCGAAAGAAAGCCAACTTTCCTCACTGTCTTGGAGCAGTAGATGGCGAACACATCAGAATTTTGAAACCAGCCAAGAGTGGTTCTATGTTCTTTAATTACAAGGAGTATTATTCTTTTGTATTAATGGCAGTTGTCGATTCAGAGTACCGATTTATTTTTGTTGGTGTAGGCTCATATGGCAAGGAATGCGATTCTACTATATTAAAGGATAGTACATTTTGGAAAAAGATCAATGATGGTACTTTAAATGTACCAAAGCCTAGACCGCTTCATGAAAACTTGCACGAAGAATTACCGTTTATACTTGTTGGCGATGAAGGCTTTGCTTTAGCACCTAATCTCCTACGTCCATATGGAGGTACACATTTGAATACTGATAAAAAGATTTTTAACTATAGACTAAGTCGAGCAAGAAGGTATGTTGAGTGCGCTTTTGGTATTCTGGCAAATAAGTGGCGAATAATCCATCGAGCTATAGATCTGAACGTAGACACAGCAATTCAAGTAATAAAAGCTTGTACAGTCTTGCATAATTTTGTAAGAGAAAAAGATGGTATAAATTTTGAAAGTTATCAAAATATAGAACATAGACAAGAACAAGAAACGACACCCATGAATCGGAACGTGTCGAGTCGAGGTGGCCCTTATGCCAACGCTATACGGACATCATTTACTAATTATTTTGTTTCGGATATTGGTTCCGTTCCGTGGCAGGCAGCAGCTATAAAATAAAATTAATCAATGCATTTACATTTTATCAATAAAACATTAAAAACTCACCGTACTGTTTTCTTTCTTTTTCATCCAGTTCATCGAAGTTTGGTTTTAGTATTAAACATACTTCACGCCATGCATGCAATGCAACTTTAAGTTTTTGTCTTTATAGACGTCTTCGGTCTTATCCCACAGAACAGGTCTCTCTTGGACAAGCGTAATTAAAGTTTCTGCTTGAATATCCATGCTAAACGTCTACTTTTACCAAAAAATGCGAGCCGAATGACGTGAGTGGAACACGGGCGGGGCGAGGGGAGCACGAGCGGGGGACAGATACCGGCACAAACTTGTTCACATTACTCCGGGCCCGGTCGTTTTACCGGCAATTCGTATTTCGTAGTGACAAAACGCTCGGTAAAAATGCCGGGCTCGGCAAAAATGCCGGACCCGGGATAATATGAATAGCTTCATATAAATTGTACAGCCACTAGCCCTTCCGGCAAATTTACCGGCGCGGCAGATCTGCCGGTCCGGCGTAGTGGGAACCTGGCCATACCTTTTTCAATATTTTTACTTTGGAAGACGGTTTAATTTTTTGTTTAAAAATAATATCTTTTCTCTTTTTAGTCATGTTTGTTATATGATTATTAATACATTTTAAGAACGTTTAAAATAAACAATCGAATGCATAATTGAATACACGCCAAGTTTCCATTAGGTATTGTATATAAGATGATGATAATGATTACTGTAAGTTACATAATGGCATATGCTTGCAGTTCTTTAAACAATATCGAAATTTCCAAACGCGTAGCTTTAAAGTTCTGTTCAGTGCAGTTCAGTTCAGTTCAAAAAGCAAGGGAATGGATGGATCCAAAAGGATCCATCCATTCCCTTACTTTTTGGTAATTTGGCAAAATCTTACTTTTTGGTAGTTACTTTAGAAAAAGTCATAATCGCTATATGTGTCCATATAAATTTCGAGGAGTTCTTTCAGTTCCTCATGGATGCCATCATCAGGTCACCAATTTGGTGACAACGGGACCAACCAGCCGAACGTATAACCGCCTCCTTTTTTGAACATCGGTTAAAAATATTAAACACTTCCATTCATTTCAGAATTTTCAGATCATGTATTCTTAGATTTTCTTTTACATTCTTTAATATTAATACATATTAACACTTATTATACTAACAACAAATTACTTCCTGTTTTACGAGACAAGCTTCAGTGACGTAGCGAACTCGTTACCCCGTACGCAATAAGTATATTATAGACGAGGCATGTTGAGGCAAAAAATATCCCCCACTCAAAAGGCCCCACTTTGGAGTTTTTCTTGTATGAAGATTTGTTCTGTCAAATGTACATCATAGACTCATAGCCCATCCTTAGATTTCAAATCTTTGGGGCCAATTGAAAATAAATAATTAATGTAAAGTTAAATATAAAGATTAAAATAGCAAAAAGGAAATGTATTGACAGGAAATGGAATAAAAGTGATGTAAGAACAAGATATAAAGAAAATGTATTAATAATAAATAATTATAAAGGTTAAAAATTAAAAAAGTTAAAAATTGTCCTGACTTCGTAGTTGGGGGAACAAGTAGGCCCAGAAACAAGTAGGCCCATATAAAAAAAAATCTTTGGGGCCAGGAGCCTAGCACTGATTTTGGATTTTATCGTCCATCCGCATAATACCATAAAACCGGCCTTAGTCTGCGTTCTTTTTACGGTACATAATTTTATTAGGCAGATACTGTATATTTACAAAATATTGTTTTTAGAAAATTAAAATATATACTTAATATATGTTGCTTTTTTTCCCTATAGTTTTTCCGGTCGATAGTTGTCAAACCGTGGTGTAAAAAAAAGTGGTCGCTAGATTAAAATTTTTAAGCCGATGTAAACAACAGGCAAATTGTTATGCAATAGGATATGAACCAGACATGTTATTTTGTGTAATAAAATAAATATATTATGATATTAAATCTACAAATGACAATACTAAAAAAACGTGACAGAGCCAAAAAATGATTCCAAGGTGGCGGGCGGAGCTGAAAAAAGACACCGCGTGGCGCTTCAGTTGGTTGTCATCGTGTGTTGTTAATATTATTAACACACGTACGTATTTTGTCCGGAGCAGACCATGGTCGCAAACTAAAATTAGGGAATTAGGGTTTCTACCTAAAATTAGGGATTATTTTTAGAGATTTCTATTGTCTTGTTTTTAATTAATTTAAGCTATTAATCGATATGACATTAACAAGCTATTTGAAAAGTAAACCTGTAGAAAATAAACTTTTGGAAGTACATATATTTTAATGTATAAAGGACAGAACATAATTTTTTTATTATTTGTTAATGATATTATTTAAATTTGGGAAGAAGTATTCTTGAGAGTTGGAACACTGCACAAAAATCGGAATGCACTGTAAATAGAGCTCTGCGCTATTACGATAGAGCTGAAAATCAAACACGAGTGTCGTGCTGTCATAATAGTCTGCTTCCAACCAAATCGGTACGTGTGTAAGCATTGTAAGTAGAGCAGAAGCCATTGAGATGTGTATAATACTGGATTAACCTTTCTTATGTAAATAAATTGGTCTACGTTCTGCTCATATTGTGTTGCCTGTATTTTTTCCCGGCACAGTCGTACATTTCCGCGAATAGGTGCGACCAATCGCAATGCAAGCATGCACCGAGGGAGTGGTGTTTCGTTGTCATTGCTATTTGTTTGTGTGCATAAATGAAAACCAAATCGAAGCGGTAAATGTATGAGAGTTACGTCTCTGTAGTATTGTTATTCGTAGTGTTAAATGTATAAATGTAGCCTCAATCATGCCTCAGCCGTATTAGGCTCAGTCAAGTCCCAAGAAATAATGATTAATCCATACATTGTTAACATTACAACACTACCGTTTTGGCACTTTACCAAGACTATACAACCTAGCCAGCTACGCCAGTGGTCGTACTTGTTAAGCGCAAACTAGACACAGTAGTTCAATCAGCAGCGATAGATTTTACTAAAGAAAATAAAATTACATGCGTGAACTGTAGAATTCTTTCTAGTCTGCGCAGACCCTAAGGCTCATCACCCACTGGGTTACCGTATGGAGGCGCAAGCTGGTGCCTGTGCTGATATCGCCAGCAAATTTTAAACACAATTATCTGGTTGCCACACCAAACTGTATACATAATACTACATAATATATGGAAGGTCGCTCCTTCGCGGTCGCGGCAAAGTGTTTTTGATGCAAGCTCGAAAATGGTAGACTTTGTAAAAAAGTCATGTATGAAATCATGTCTTTATTTTAAAAGACCTATTCAATGATACCCCACACGATAAAAAAAATTCTTTCATTCCCACTTCACATGTATGGGTGGCTACCCAACCTGCTTTAAATTTCCTAGTAACTCTTCATCTAATAGAACTCTGCGCTAATACAAATAAACATTATAATGTAATGCTTAACTGAGGTGTTATACGTATGTTACTGACAGTAAACATATAAAAACATTGCTTACTTCATAGGAATATACAACTATTTTCGATAAAGTTATAAGCTTTAGAAACTTATTTGTTAAACAAAAACGTATTTAAAGTAACAATAATTAGTCAGTCTTGGAAGACAGTAAAATTCCTTTTATAGCTCTAAATGCTAGACGCTCTACATAGATAACCCTACACATTTCATTCATCGAACATTCTGTTCCCGATAATCAGGAAAAAAGTTACATAATACCTACTTTACGTATATTTCAATTTTTTATTACATGGATCACTTCACATACGACCCTATGAAAGGAATTTTAAATATAAATAGTCTAGAAAGATTATATACAATTCGTAGTGAACATTTTTGTACAATTTACGGACTAGATAGGTATATAAAAATAACGTTGCAGTCTTGTGTGATATAAATTATTTACATAATAAGTAAATATTACTTCTTTATAATTCAGACAGTGAATGAAGAATTGAATTAAGTATACCTCGATCCATTTTAGTTTCATATATATATATATATATATATATATATGAATATATGATGGTAGACTGTGTCAAAAATCAATCATTTTTTGCTTATTTAAAATTTTAACTTTTTCCCGTTTTTTCAAAGCCCTGTAACTTTCTTCCTATGAGTTTGAGCAAAAAAATGATAGAGACTTTTTTTATAGAGAATTTAATTTCCTATAAGATTAAGAAACCGGAAATTTAAGAAAAAAATGTTGTCTACTATTTATAGTGAAAATTAATTAATTAATAAAAAAAAACAAGCCCCTTTTTAATTGCATTTACTCAAGAATTTTTTTTTTTTGTCACAGTCTAATTTTTATATATATATATATATATATATATATATATATATATATATATATATATATATATATATATAATACGCATGGACTACCATCATGATATTTTGATATTTTTCGATCCAGCCGTTTAGCTTTTAGATGGGGTGGTGGACACCCTATTTAAAAAAAACCTTCATTTAAAGTTGAATATCTTTGAGACATTGAGAGGTCGCCTTTGCAGCCAAGTTTGTAGTAGTGTAGGAAGTACCCAAAAAAAATTATTTCGTAATTTACCATTTAGTGTTATGTGTATGTCCATGAAAAGTTAAATCTTTCTAGCACTAACCGTTTGGAGGGTAAGCCGAAGACGGACATCACGAAACTATAAGAGTTTCGAGACGGAACCCTAAAAATGGATATATATATATATATATATATATATATATATATATATCCGCGGCGCCTAGCTCGGAAAATTTGAAAAAAATTATGATGGTAGTCCATCCATTTAAACTTTAAAGGGCTTATATGGGCTTTTATTACATTTTAGTTCAGGAGTTATAGATAATAATTAACTTGTAAAATGCGCTTACAACTTTGTAGAAAAATAACGAAATATTAAGTAAACATGTAAAATATTGGTATAATTATAACCCTACGTGCGCGAATCCGTTTCGCACTTGGCCGGGTTTGTTTTATATCTATTACAGAAGAATTTTAACAAACCTAGCCTATGTCACCGCTATTGCGCCTAACGGTCATGCATCAATAAAATTTAATATTACAAATGATTTGATCTACATACTGAACCAAAAATAACTCTTTGATCATTTATTTACTTTAGCTGACCAAAAACAAAATAATGAGCAAAAATTTCATATTGATATTATGAGATATTATGCATATATTATTATTAAATTACGTCGTTAATCAATTCAAAAAGTTGTAAAATTACATAAGATATTGTAAAACAAGTACCTAACATAATATTATCAAATAAATAACCTAACCAAGAGCATGTCAGCTGTATGTATATTGTGAACTGTATGTAATGTATGTAATGTAATGTATTATGAACTTTAAATGACAAATGGGAATGAGCTACATTTTGACGTTTGAAGTTTTTAAAACACATTTTAAAAAGTTAAAATGTCAAAATTTTGACATAAGAACTTTTTAAATTGCGTTTTAAAAACTTCAAACGTCAAAATGTAGCCCATTCCCATTTGTCAGTTAAAGTTCATAATAGGGCAGCGGGACATGTCTATGGAGGGTTTAGGGAGTATAAACGCTTGATAGGTTTTTTTTAAATTACATCAAAAGTTGTCCGTCAAAACTGTCTGATTTCTTTCAAAATAATTTTCCTAAAGAGTATTTAGCATGATCTATAGTATATTGTACGCAATCCGGTAGGCCGGGGAAAATTCAGAGCATTGAATATAGAACTCTAATTGCTAATACAATAGAGCTGAAAACACAAGTGTGTCGAGTCAAATTTCAATGTCATATATGACAGTTCGACATTTCTATTTTCAACTCTATTGTATTAGCACAGAGTTACAGTGGCAAAGGGTCTTAAAAACTCCATTCCTATCGGATTCCTTTTCAGATAACCTTATGAAAATCTCCAGCCAAAATTAGTATAAAGAAAACAATAATATCTTATACAAGTCAGGTCGGACAAGCGATAGCGCGATGTAAACCGACTCAAACGACATCTATGCGCTACACGTTGCAACTTTGACACGAAGCTAATATCACGTGCATCATGAGACGAATTAATTTTGAAAAGTAGCTCGGCGGTACCTCAGCCGCGCGACCTTGTATGTAAAATCATCTTATCACGTATTAACGTGATAAGATGATTTTACATCCAAGTAAATAAAAATACAATCCAATTACAAAAATAATATTTGAACAATAATTATTATTAAATAATTATTGTTCAAATATTATTTTTGAAATTATATTCAGCAGTGAGAAGTGATAAATATAATTCGTCTTAAACTTCGTACTTATATGTGAATATTGAATGTGAGACTACTTGACACTTGTGTTGTGTTTTTTTTTTGGTGATAAATCGTTTGAATAAATTGACTTTTGGATACGTACCTACTATCAATTGCAATTTGTAGTTATCATATTAATAGACGATCATAATAATAAATATTATTATTTAATAGGCGGTAGTACCGTGGAAGTATTTTAATATTATGATTATCTTACAATAGTTAATTATTATACAGAAAAACGTTTTATTATTAAGTACATATTTTGTGTTTTGAAATAAACCTAATTGTAGGTATAAGAATACCGTATATATAAGTATAGGAATAGGAACCGTAGCTGTAGGTATAACTATAAGAATAGTTACCTGTCGGATACGTCACAACTCGACACGCTTGTAACGACCTTGACCATCATACATAATATTATGCTAAATTTCCTTTCAAAAAAACTTGCACAACTCACGTCTAGCGACTAGGGCTTCCCTCTGAAGTAAAACCACCCTTCGCCATTGTAGTTATATTTTCAGTGCTCTAAAATTTTCCGGGCCCGCCGGATTCCGGATCATATAGTCCCAGCCTCAGTCTCATAGTATAGAAATACTAGGACGCGGCGACAAACTTGTAAACCACTTTGGAGGTCGATGAATCGAAAATGGTTTACAATATTAAAAAAAGTCATGCATGAAACCTTGCCTTAATTTAAAAAGACCTATTCGACGATACCCCACGTGATGGGATGAAATAAAAAAAACATCCCCCACTTCACATGTATTTTGTATTTTAGAGGAAGCTCCCCAAACTACCACTAAAATACAAAATTATAATTAATATGTGATGCCAAAAAGTCTAAATTATGCATTCTTTAACTGTACAAAATGTAGTCTATTTATATTCATAATTACAGAAGTTATCAATGGAGGAGATACGGATGGACATACGGACGGACAGAGCGAAACTATAAGGGTTCCTTAGTAGTTACTACGGAATCCTAAAATTAAGTTTTTAGGGTTCTGTAGTAACTACTATTGTAAAAATGGATACCAAAACAATAGTAAGTTGATCTTGTGTATAAAGATATTATCAAAAATCAGTTAATAGGTATATCTAAAACTAAACATACAAACTACAAACCTGATAGGTACTGACAGTTTGTAATAACTCTTATAGTTATAGTTCTCTCTAGTCTAACACTGAGAATACTGGCGAATAAAGAGACAGCAACGATTCCTTATGCTTAAACCAGAAAAAATTAAAAGCCAATATGTATAGACAACAAGTTCCAAACTGTTCCAAACAAAAAATATATTAATCATAGATATATTATGTGAGATCAGTAATAAATATCACAGAGACTGCAACGAACAATAACACATTTAGTTTGGTTGCGAGTAATTATTTTTACAGACATTTAATAATTCAACAAGCTGAGTAAACTTGGTGTGGGCTTCTTCGAGCATGTTCCTGCAAACAAAAAATACGTAATAATTATCATTATTCTATTACACTAGACTGTCAGATTTTTTATTTTTTTTTAAATACATGTAAAAAGTTTCTTTGATAGACAAAATAAAATCTCCTTAAATTTGAGCTTGATATCTCAAAAATTGAGCTGGAGCAGGGGGGGGGGTCTCCTTTCCCATTTAAAATGCATTGAAAAAAAACTATTTTTTTAAATTTTCAATGTAAATCATCGAAAAAAAAATTTTTTTTTCCGTTTCCATTATCTTATAGGAAATTAAATTCTCTACAAAAAAGTTCTCTTACAATTTTTTTAAACTTTTCCATTCGTTATACAATTTTTCTATTTTGCCAATAATAAATTGAGAATGAATAATTATTATTTGATTGTTAATTGATATTAAATTACACCTTTTTAAATTTGTTTGTTTCGGAAGAAAAACTAAAGTGAATGTAAAAGATTTTAATTAGCCAAAAATTAACACCGCTATCAATTAACCAAAAATAATGATTAAAAACTTTTATTTAATGACGAAAAATTAATATTTAATTTGTAATACGCATTATAATTTGCTAATTATTTTTTACTATAACACAAGATTACAGAATCACATGCGTCATTATATCTCCAAATACAACGTAAAAGGTATTAAACCATCATATCATAATATTTACCTTTTTTGTTCAAGAGTTAGGATGCGTAAATGGGAATACATCGTATGCAAGACAACCACGCGCTGTGTTTGGACTTCTTACCTACTCTAAAACTAAACTTAGCAATTATTTTATTTTTATTTTTTGTCACCCATGGACATAGCACCGGAGGAGTCGCAAGTGCGTTGCCGGCCTTTTTTGATCGCAACGTACTATTATCTGGAATACTAATATGTTTATGACTTATATTTGAGGACAACAGACAAAAATACTCTGTCGACTAAGGGTCAATGTGCTGTGTGCGAGATTTTGTCGCTACTCGCCGTGAAGAAGTTCTACAATCTGTATGGTGTCGAAACAACGCCGCTAGTGGCTAACAATGGTAACTAATTCGATACCAAACAAATTGAAATTAACTTCTTCACGGCCAGTAGTGACAAAAACTTACACTCAGCACTCTATTCACACCCAAACGAGACGATAAGCGACGCGTCGCTGCATTTTTAAGATAAGTAGATTCAAAATTGAACTTTATTTACTACACAAAAAAATACACGTTTCATATGACATCAGTCATACACTGCACATGCGTTGCAGAGCGCCTTACATTCGAATTTTGAAAAACGAAAACAAAAAACCGTGTATATTCTGGTGTAACGAATAAAGATGAATTTTGTATAGCTATCTTTAATCTTTAAAATGAAACGCCGCGTCGCGTATCGATTCGTTTCTGTGTTAATTGACCCTAAAGAATTCTAAAATTCCTCTTCTAAAACTTTCATTATATACCTATGTATAATATGAAGTTTTCAAAAAATATATTATATAAATAGCATCGTGATGTGCGAGATATGTAGAAAATTCGCAGCAAAATATGCTCGGCTCGCGTAATAAAATAATTAAACGATAATAATATGCAAAACAAGAACAATAATGAGAGAGAAACACAGCGCCTGATGCACAAGGTCAAATAGAACAATAAGGCAAACATAATAACTTAAGACTGATATATAGCATTTTAATGTAATAAAACTTTAATAGCACTTTGCATAGATCCAAAACACGAACCCCAAACCCCGCAACGTATACGCGCCATTAACAAACGCTAGTTTTAGTAGCAATACTGGAGTGAAACTATATTGCGACAGCTTTGGGCCTTTGGAATGTTATAGTCTCTTGCATACCCAGATATAAAAAATATTAAAATCACCCTTAAATTATTACAAGCCTTTAAACTACTGAAGAAATTAGCCTATACATATAGAACTAAAGTAAAAAAAAGTAACATACCTGCACTTAGAAGAGAATAACCTAAGTTGTTCCCTGGTGACAGGTACATCCATGCAGAACGATGATAGCGCTTTGTTGAAAGCATTCTCTAGCCTATGCAAATGTTCTTCTAGTGGACCTCCCGGACTGAGCACACTAATGGAAACACAAGAATTACAATGTTAGCTCTAAGGGTCTCGTTTTGTAATATACATTAGACGAAGTAAATACGCACATCAACATAGAATATCCCTAGAGCAGGGAAAGCGAGCCTTTATATATTAACGTGCTATTTTTGCAAAAAGATGACGTACCATGTAACTTTTTTTTGTGATTTAGAGGCGTATTTATAAGATAATGCGCCCCGGGCAAATTAAATATTTTGCCGCCCATCAAGCAGTGACGGATTATCCACTATCAAACAATTTTGTTTAAGATAGGATTTAAAGAGTAATTAACTCTTTAGATCTTATCTTATGGCTGTATACTTCGGAAAAATAAATAAAACTCAATAGCCTAAAACCGAACGTCGATACCAATTTTTTTTCCTTTTTACTTGTTTAAACTTTAAACCCTGAAAGACCTCTGTAATTCAGAAAATACAATTACATCAGTAACCTAAAACTGATCGTCAGTACTAAATACTATAAAATGTTCTTTAAGCCAAACACGAGTATGCGGGGCGAGCGTGCGAGCAAAAAATGTTTCCCATTTTACAGGTTCTGTTCAAACTAAACACTGAAAAACAGTGAACTTTGGAAAAATACCGTAAAATCATATTATAAAACAGATCATCGGTACTTTATAATATGTTAAACGCGAGCGATCAAAGCGAGCGAACAAAACTTTTTTCCTATTTAAAGGGTTAAATCTGTTCAAACTTTAAACCCTAAAAGACTGAAATAAGATCATTGTGCAATTTCAATAACATAGGTTTGTCATATAATACCAAATTTACACTTTTTTCGTACTACATAATTAAAATACAAAAAAATACAAAATTTTGTGATCAGTGACGTGCCCAAAATAGTGTCGCGTGCCATTGATGGCACGCGTGCCGCAGGTTCGCCATCCCTGCCCTAGGGCCTAGATAATTTTGGTGTGCGTCTATTTGTGGTAGATATAGGAAACAATATTATGAGTGTAAAGGATTGTAAACTTACTAACAAAAATATTTACAACAGATAAGCTGTTCAATGTTGGTGCCTTTCTCTGATACGGAAAGTCACTTGTCAGACAAAGACAGCAACATTGAATTGATTATCCGTTGTGTAAATTTTTTCAATAACTAAGACATTACTTTTCGAATAAGTTTTTTTGACGCTTATCTGTCTATCGCATCCAAGCTATAATAACTACAGAAGGTCGATTCTGCTATTTTAATCCAACAATAATGCATCTCGGATACTTGTTCGATACAGTCCGGATCCTATCAAACATCAAAATCGTATTCTACTCGACTTCAACCAAACGTCAAACGACGAATTTCACCGCGATGCAATTATTATTGTATCGAAGCTTGATTGTAGATTGAACAAACCACTTATCAATAGAAAACGGTATTCTCATAAATTTATAAACTTGTCTCCAATTTGACTCGAACCGAACCGTCAATCGGGTTTTTTTAACTTTGACATGTGGGGATATTATAAGATAAAATATTTATTTTACGCACAAATCACTTTTTTATGTATGCGTACACAAATGTGCATAACCAGGGCCTGGTTCGATGGCCAATTTCGATGATTTCGTGTAATGTTTCAAACTATGATTCTAACTGACAATAATTGGCAACACTGGATCGTAAAAACGTCAAGCAGAACAGCTGTCTTTGTACTCGCTCTAATTAAGAATTGAAGTCAATGTAATTTCAAAATTACTGTGTTGGGATACCGGGATGTAGTAGAGTACCGACTTTCGGTCAATGTATGATAACAGGATGTTTAATTTATAATGAATTGATGGTAAGTTGAAAGTGTAAGTTAAATACGAGAATCAGGCCTCAGAGTTAAAACCGAGCCAAGGTAAATTATAATTTTTACAATAAAAAAGAAACGTCAGACCATATTATGTTAATTAAGTTGTTACTACCTCGTTACTAGGAGTTAGGGCACCATGGTGGCGCAACTATGATGTTGTCACAAGTACAATGTATAACGCGCATTATGACTAGTCGCTTATGTGTTATCGCAACTAAGGATTGCAATCCGGATACTTCTAAATTCGAAAAACTCCAAAATACGTTTTTATTTTTGACGTTGATATTTTCGAATCTTGGTTAGTATTTTGATAAATTACATATTTGTAAATGTAATTAGGCACTCTAGACGTACAATATTTGAACAATTCGACATCTTTTGTTTTATTGCTGAATTTACTGTCACATTTTATACAGGTTATTTGGTAGAACGTAGTCAATCCCATAAATGGAAATCCGCTATATGTATGGTCGATATTGGACTGTTTCTAACCATTTTATATTTTGTCATAATTCGCCATTTTATATTTTTTCAGTAGTAGGTGACCCATTTTATTAAAACACTGAAAATGGTTTCATTTGCTCAATTAGTAAGTAGTTCATTTAAAAAATCTAAGCACAATTGAAACCCGTATTTTTTTAACTATGGTTCTGTTTGACGACCAAAGTCTTTTATAAGAGTACATCGTCTTCTTTCCGCATTACAGCCGCTAGAGGTAATAGGCTGAGACTTCGAGGCTCAGAGATCAGCGTAAACGTCGTAAGACATCTAATAATGAGTTAAGTAAGCTCACGGAACAGGTCAGTAATATTCAACATTTTTTAGCTCAATCAACTTTTCAACCGTATCATAACTGCCCCATTGGGCAAGTGCCCTTACATAATAATGGTGATGATAACTTGAGTTTAAATGTTAGCGGTGAATTGTTTTCCGAAAATGAAAATGACGATTTATCCGCGGGCTGTAAACCGGTTGACAGCTGTGTAAATTTTTCCATTAATACTATATTAAAAGATCCCTCGTTACCAAGGTCATCTCCAGATCATTTAGACTTACTAAAATCGGCTCAACATTTCGGTGCCCCCGAGTGGGGTGACGTACGTTACTCAGATGTTCAAAAATTATATTGTTCTACCCCCGGATTCGTAGAACTCGAATGTAATGATGAAATAAAACCTTTTGATAAATATCTAAGTTTGGGTATTGCCGAACGCAGTTATGCAGCTAGTACGCAAGCTATATTAAAACAAAAAGATGCCGCGCAGGCAGGTTTTGAAACGCTTTTAGGTTGGTTTTCTGAGAATTCTAGTGATTTAACTGT
Source organism: Phengaris arion (assembly GCA_963565745.1). Lineage (NCBI taxonomy): Eukaryota > Metazoa > Arthropoda > Insecta > Lepidoptera > Lycaenidae > Phengaris > Phengaris arion. Next base: position 26,008,372 of record OY751431.1, read on the forward strand.
GTCGTCTATAAAAGACAAAATTAATGAAGTTTTTGTGGAGGGTACGTACAATAAAATTTCTAGTGATATGTTCCAACTCGCTTGTGAGCACAGGGCAGACATTATAGAACAACGACGAGATTCGATTTTAAAATGTGTAAAAGATAAGTTTTTACGAGCAACCTTACGTAAAATACCTCCTACTAGTCATAACTTATTTAACAAGGAACTGTTTTCGTCAGCTATTGAAAAAGCGGGGGCTAGTAGTAAAATATTTTGGCCGGTACGGCCTTTATTAATGCAAAGAAACGCCGCGCAGGCTAGCTCAAGTACAAATTATAAAACACCGGCGCAGGGTGGCTGGTTCCCACAACAGAGGCGATCATTTAACAGGTATACACCTACTTTTGCACAAAATGTATATCCTTATCAACCGATTCAAGCACCACCACCTTTGGGACCTAATTTTCCTAAGTACCCATATTCTTACTACCCACTGCAAAAATATACACAAAACAAGCGGTTCGCGCAGAACCAGGACAAGTCAAGGTCGGACACAAACGGATCTCGCCAGAGGTCTAATTTTGACAATATTAAAGGTCAGTCTAAGACCACACAGAACAAAAATTTTCAATCAAAACGTAGGTTTTGACTCGGACGATCGAGTTGCCTGTCGCTTGGCGAATTTTGTTCACGTTTGGGAAAATCTTCATGCTCCAAAAACTGTAATAAATATCATTCAGGGATACAGAATCCCTTTAAAGCAAAAACCACCGCTGTGGGTACCATCCTCAAGTTGCCAAAAATTTCACACTCGAAACTCGTCTCAGATGTCAGTTGCTGTAGATACCTTAATAAAGACCGGTGCTTTGGAAAAAGTGCCCAGTTCCCCGAGTTTTATCTCGCCAATGTTTTTGACATCCAAAAGCGACGGCAGCTTAAGACCAATATTCAATCTCCGATTATTAAACAACTTTGTAATTGTGAGCAAGTTCAAACTAATAAATATGCAAAAAGTTCCCAATTTCTTACAACCATACGATTACCTAGCAAAGATAGATTTATCGAATGCGTATTTTCATGTTCCCATTGCGGCTTCTCACAGAAGGTTCCTACGGATGGTGTACAATCAAAATTTATATCAAATGACCTGCCTTCCTTTTGGTCTGGCGACAGCGCCGCATGTATTCGCAATGTTAAGCAATTGGGTCGCGCAGACCTTGCGAGACAAAGGCATAAGGATTATTTCTTATTTGGACGATTATCTAATTGCCAATCAAGACCAGACTATACTTTCGAGTCAAATCCAGTATACAATCAACTTACTGAAAAACTTAGGTTGGCAAATCAACTTCAAAAAATCTATTCTAAGTCCTCAAAGGGGACTGGAATTTCTCGTAATCTGTTGGGATCCATGGCTTGGCCTCAAATGGCTTCCTCTAAAGAAGACCGAATCTATTCTCGAAAAAACTCGACCTATACTGCAGAGAAAAACTGCACATCTACAAGAAATCCAGAGCCTTGTTGGACTAGTAAATTTTGCCAGGTTTGTGGTCCCTCGAGGCCGTTTGAGCTTCCGAGAACTGCTTCGATTTTGCAATTTTCTTATAAAAATCCGTTCCTGTCGTCGCTACGCAGTCCCAAACGTAGTACTTCGCGACCTAAAATGGTGGATAAAGAATTGCAATGCTCGGTCTTACCTACATCATCCCCCAGCCAAACATTTTCTCTCTACGGATGCTTCTGGAATTGCATGGGGCGCCCGAATAGACAATCACGGAGCTTACGGTCCCTGGACACAACACGAGCTGATCTTGCACTCAAACCAGAAGGAGATGCTGGCAGTGCTTTATGCTTTAAAAGATCAATGTCATTACCTAGCCAACTCTTCAATTATGCTTCAGACCGATAACAGAACTGTTGTTTCCTATTTGAAAAAAGAAGGAGGCTCAAAGTCCCCCTCTCTTATGTATCTCGTTCGCAAGGTCTTCGCCCTTCTCGACTCTTTGAATATAAATCTCATAGTCCACCATCTACCAGGCAAAATGAACTGCGAAGCAGATCATCTTTCTCGCTACCAAGCAGCTCCGGAATGGCACTTGTTACCAGAGATAACTCAAATCATTTTCAACAAATGGGGAACCCCCGAAATCGATTTGATGGCATCAAGTTCAGCTCACGTCGTGCCATCTTACGTGAGCCTCGATATAAACGACGAACACGCAGTATTCCACGATGCTTTCAGCCAACAATGGAGTTTTCATCTGGCGTGGGTGTTCCCACCCCCTTTTCTCATGCCCAGAATTCTGACCCACTTGAATTCGGCCCAAGGAATCTACTTAGTCGTGGCTCCTCTTTGGGAAAAAGTGTTCTGGAGGCCCGACATCAAACGACGAGCCCTGTCTCCACCCTTCACAATTCATCGTCTCCATCGAGTACTAGTCGACACAGCAACCGGCCAGGCCCCTCCGAAAATCACCGAAATGACCCTACAAGTCTGGAGATGTGGGGGTGGACATCAACATTAAAAGATTGGACATCTGATTAAAAGGATCTATTAAAATCAGGTTGGCGGCCTTCTTCTCTTAAAACTTATGAAAATGCATGGAAAAAATGGTTAGAATGGTGTAAAATCAATAATTTAAAAACTGCTAGCAATCCTACTGGTTCACAATTGGCTAGATTTTTGTCAGATTTATTTCAAAAACAAACTATCTTATAATACAATTTTAGTATATAAATCAGCGATATCCACACTTTGCAACCCTGACCTATCTGAAAGACTCAGTTCTCATATACTTGTAAAGAAAATTCTTTTATCTATTTCTAATAAACAACCAAAAAAGATCACAAAACCTCCCATCTGGGACGTGGATGACTTGAGCGCATGGCTCCTTGATAATGATACGAATCATGATAATTTATACCAGTGTTCTAAGAGAGCCGCAACTCTTTTGCTACTTTGTTCTGGACGTCGTGTCCACGACTTAACGCTACTATTAATTGATAATAATCACTGTGTTACTTCAGATAATTCCATCGTGTTCTGGCCTAGGTTCGGGTCGAAGACTGACAAGTCCGACGTTAGACAATCTGGGTGGCGCCTAAATGAAAATACTCAACATAAAAATATCGATCCAGTTTATTGGGTAAGACAAGTCATAATATTATCAGCGAAAAGAAGGACGGAGTACAACAGCAACAGTTTATTCATCACAGGTTGCGGCGAGCCAAAGCCAGCGTCACGCGCTGTGATCGAGGGATAGGTGCGACGGCTGCTACAAGAGGCTGGAATCAAGGCAAGTGCTGGCAGTGTTAGACCCGCAGTGGCATCAAAAAACTGGGTATTAAACTGTCCTTTAGACGAAATACTAGCTAGAGGGAATTGGCGATCACAGGAAACTTTTAGGAAGTATTATTGTCGTGAAATTAAGTCAAAACAAAACCAAACAAATGTGGTATCTGCTATGTTTTCACCCATAACAAATTGAATACTTGTTTGCTTAATTTGCACATGTTTATTTTAAATAATTTTCTTTTCTGTATTTATGTTTATTGTAGAACTGAATAGTATGAAATTCCTTATTATAGCCAACAGTTTAATTATCTTTTTAGTTTAGGATTATATAACATCCATAATTATTCTATTTTGATATACATAATATTATATAATATATATTTTATTGTGTTTAATAATTTTCGGTGAGTAGTAATTAATCTTACATTGCTGGTTTTATACAAGCGTTGTGTATAATCTATTTTAATTTATCATAATGTATTATCATGCCATACGTCTTTCTTGGAAATAAATGGTATGTTTTTGATTGTACATATTTCTTTTCATGTCCTATTTTATTTAGTTATCTAATAACGAATAGAAACCAGAATACCATAAGTTAATGTCATAAATTAAATAAATAATTGATATTGTGCAAAAACTTGCACAATATCAATCAAAGGACCTGGCATACATAAACATGTATGCCAGGTCCTTAATGGTTTCAAATAGTTTGAACATACATAAGTCTTAACATTTCTTTTCCACCAGGCGATATCAGACAGCTCTCATTATTTGGCTTTGAATTACGGTACAGTAAGTTAATAACAGCGTTTTACCCTGCAATAAAACGCTTATTAACTACTTACCTAATTCAAAGCCAACTTCAAATTCTGCCTGGAATTTTAACGCAATGGTTCCAAATTAGTTGCGCCCTAAAGAGCTCAACTCTGCCACCTGGTGGAGAAACTTAGAACTAAACGGTAGCCAATAGGGGGACAGAAATCAGCTGACGTAGGAGGATGTTGAAGTCGTGAAGAAGTGTTGCCACTCTCATTATTTGGCTTTGAATTAGGTAAGTAGTTAATAAGCGTTTTATTGCAGGGTAAAACGCTGTTATTAATTAAGAATCCCCAAGTTTGTATACATAACACGTATGTTCCATACACATGCTGAATGCTGATTTTTTTATGCTGAATGTGTCAGATCGACACATCGACATTTTAGGATCATATAGTTTAGGACAATTTTATACAAAGGATATCAAAGGAAATTCTGCATAGCCTACACAATTTTATATTAATTATATAAGAATATTAATTTAAGGATCTCAAATTCACTATTTATGATGCTGGGCTTATTTTGTAGAATTAGAATTAGAATTATTTTTATTTTCCAAGAAATTGGTAATACAAGGATGTTGTTATACAATATAGGTCACAATTTCTGCCTCTAGGGCGTGGAAATATTTACAATATAAATAAAGATCACGCAAATTAAAAACTTTTAAACAATATTTGTAATAATTATATCATATCACCAAAACCTTTCATAAGTCAAAAGTTAAAATCTGTCTTCATCACCATAAAATCAAAATAATATTTATAATATGTCAAAATCATCATATTTAATAACTTATATTAATTAAGTAATAATTATTATAGCAATGTCAAATCAATTATTATTATTTATGTCATTTTATTTGTAATATGTAGATATAGAAAATAAAATAAAAGAATTTAAAACAGAATAAAATAAATATTTAAAACATATTTTTGAATTTTTTGGTAACTATAACATCATTAAAGAACTCTTGTGTTGTGTAGTAGCTTTTATCTAATAACCAGGTGAATAGTTCGTTTTTAAATTTATTGCATGTAGTATTATTATTTTTAATTCTATTGGGTATATTATTGTATATTTTAATAGTCATGCAATATGCGTTCTTGCTATGAATTGTTAACCGCTGTGTTGGAATAGTAATATTTTTACTACTGGTTCTTTTACATCTGGCATTTTGTTTATAATTCTGATCTTCAAATAACGCAGTATATTTTTTAATAAATAGGCACGATTCTAATATATATAGACTAGCAAGAGGAAGTATTTTAAACTTTCTAAAAAGAGGTCTACAATGTGCTAGTCTATCAGCTCCTGCCATAGCTCTGATACATTTTTTTTGTATTAAGAATGCTTTGTTTAAATCTACTAAATTTCCCCACAATACTAAACCATATCTTAATGTTGAAGAAACGTATCCATGATAGGCTGTTACAGCGGCATCTAGTGAAACAATATTTTTTATCCTCCTCAGAGCAAATACAAACCTATTAAGTTTATTACAAACATTATCTATGTGATCTTTCCAATTTAAGTTACTATCTAAAATAAATCCTAGAAATTTAGTAGAAGGTACGCATTTAATAGGGCTTACTTTTATTTCTAAATGTTTGTCATTATTTTTAGTCGATTTATAAAATTTTATTATTTTAGTTTTTTCTAGATTGACCTGTAAATTATTACAATACAACCATTTCGTCACATTTTTAATTTCATTTTCTATCTCGTCATTTAAATATTGTTTACAGGATTTTATTAGCAATGTTGTATCGTCAGCGAACATGATGCCCTCATGTTTTAAAATTTTTGGCAAATCATTTATATATATTATAAATAAGTTTGGACCCAAAATACTCCCTTGTGGTACACCGCAACTATTGATTCTGTATTCAGATCTATAAGAAATTACTCTATTGTTTATAATATTTGTTATTTCAGTACATTGCTTTCTGTCTTTTAGATACGATTCAAACCATTTATGTGCATTCCCCCTTATACCATATCTATTTAATTTATCTAATAGGCGTTCATGATTAACAAAATCGAAAGCTTTACTCATATCAAGGAATACTGCTGCTACAGATAACCTTTTGTCAATTGCCTCTGTTACTTGTTTTATTAGTGAATAACAGGCCAGTGTTGTGGAGCTACCTTTTGTAAAGCCAAATTGTTGTTTGCTAAATAGATTTCTTGAATTTAAATATTGCACTATCTTAGATTGCATAGCCTTTTCGAAAATTTTTGAAATAACTGGTATTAATGTAACTGGTCTAAAATTACACATATTATTCTTCTCGCCTTTTTTAAATAGAGGTCTAACTACAGATACTTTTAACGCAGTTGGAATATGACCTTGTTCAAAGGATAAATTAACTAGATGTCAAAGGGGGTAACAGATATACTTTGCAGACAACTTTATAATCTTGGTGTTAATATGGTCATATCCAGTCGATTGAGTATTATTCAGAGAATTAATAATTTTGTAGATGTCATTGGGAATTAAGGGAGATAGGTATATTGAATTTGATTCATTGTTAATTAAAATGTCATTTCTATTATTAATAAGCATGTCAATCGGATTCTTATTATTATTATTATTTGTTATGTCAATGTAGTATTTATTAAACAATTTTGCAATGTCAGTTATTTCTGTGTATATTTTATCACCTACTTGTATATTGTCAATATTATTACGTGTGCTTCTGCTATCAATATAATTTTTTATTAATGCCCATGTGCCCATGGCCGAATCACATATAATATGCAACAAGGTAATTCGTGATTGGGAAGAAAATTGAAACTGTCAATCTTGACACCAAGGTTTATCTGTTTGATCATAATATAGAAAGGATTAGATAAACCCTGGTGTCAAGATTGACAGTTTTAATTGTCTTCAAGTCACGGATAATCTTGTTGCAATTATTATTTTAAGTGTTTCCGGCTGGAATGTCTATCAAGTAACTTAAGAAATATCTTATAATTATGTAAAGATCGTAAACGAGCAGCGCATAGTCTGATGGTATACAATTTTACACCCGCAACACCAGAGATTGTTACAAGTGCGTTCCAGGTCCTAAAAATCCTCAAGCCTCTTGGGCTCCGGCATCCTCACTAACTCGTCAAAACACAATGCAAACGTGTCTCCAGCAGTCGGATCCAGTACTTTCTGATAAGTAGAACATCCTAAATATAAGGTTGTTCTAAATCAATTAGGTACGGATATTTTGGTCATATAACCTACTACTTATGTCAAGACCTTAAGGCTGAAAAATAATTGAAAGATTCGAAAAAAAAAACATAACATTACGCACATTACGGCGCTGTTAAGGTCATTCAGCTCACACAGCTGATGTATCGATGATATTTAGACAATGTCTGCTCCCTCTTGGAATCACCTGTTTCTTTGAGGTTAATGACGTGAGCGCCTTAAAAAAAATCCTTTTTATGATTCATTATAGTTTTGCCTAAACGTCTTTACATAAACAATAGATTATATGCTCAAATTATCCGTAATAGATTTTAAACAACCTTAAAAGCCCCCGAGACGATCAAACGGTTTGACTCAAACACGTAAATTTTGTTTTGAGTGAAACCAATTTTATCGTTTACAAAGCTCGTTTGAACGGTTTGTCAAACATTTACGGATTTAAAGCTCGTTTAATGGAATTACTTAACTTTGTTTTGTTGGACAGTGAAGTGACAGTGAAACTGAACAGTGCCGTTTGATAAACCGATCAAACCGACGTCAAACGGTTGCATCAAACACGTAAGGTATGAGTCAAACCGTGTGATCGTCTCGCGGGCCCTTAATATAGTCTGTTCAAAGATAATTTACAACTTGGCAAAAAAGAGCATAACGCGGTGGCAGGAGAAACTAAAAACATTTTCGACTGTGTCATACGAGGGCGGGTCAATAAGTCCGTGACTTTTGGAATAAAACACAGATTTTTTGATAAATAAATCATTTTATTTTTCAACGTAGTCCCCCTTGAGCTCTATACACTTTGTCCAACGCTTCTCCAATTTTTTTATCCCTTCCAAAAAATATGATTTGTCGAGGTCCTCAAAATAGGCCTTTGTTTGCGAGATGACTTCATCATTGGAGTCAAATCTTTTTCCACCGAGCCATTTTTTCAGGTTTGGGAACAAGAAGTAGTCACTCGGAGCCAAATCTGGAGAATAGGGTGGATGTGGGAGCAATTCATAGCCCAATTCATGGATTTTTGCCATGGCAACTGCACATGTGTGCACCCTTGCATTGTCTTGGTGAAAAAGAACTTTTTTCTTGGCCAAATGAGGTCGGTTTTTTTTCAAATCCTCATTGAAGCGGTCCAATAAGTTGGCATAATATTCCCCATTAATTGTTCTTCCCTTTTGAAGATAGTCAATGTGGATTATCCCACGTGCATCCCAAAAAACAGTCGCCATAACTTTATTGGCTGACAAACCCACCTTGGCCTTCTTTGGCGCCGATTCACCCTTAGAAACCCACTGTTTTGACTGTTGTTTGGTCTCTGGTGTGTTGTGATGGATCCATGTTTCGTCCACGGTTACAAAACAAAAACTCCTCCATATTGTGATTAAACAACGCCAAACCTTCCTGTGAAGTTGTTACACGATTGCGTTTGTGGTCGACTGTGAGCAAACGCGGCACCCATCTTGCGGAAAGCTTTCTCATGCCCAAGTGATCATTCAAAATTTAAACCACTGAGCCATGCGAGATGCCTATGGCTTCCACAATCTCTTGCACTTTCAATCTTCGGTCGGCCAACACCATATCGTGAATTTTTTCGATTCTTTCGGGTGTAGAGACCTCAACTGGGCGTCCAGGATGTTCGGCATCTTCAGTGCTTGTACGGCCACAACGAAATTCAGTAAACCACTTTTTTACCATTGAAATCGATGGTGCAGAGTCCCCATAGTATTTATCAAGCTTAGCCTTGGTCTCGGTAATGGTTTTTTTTCGCAAAAAATAATGCTTAATAAGCACACGAAATTCACTTTTTTCCATTGTTTCCTTAAGTTACTGGATAGTCTGATAAAGATAGCTGTAAAATACAAACTAACTGACGCAGCAAGTTCAAATTTTGATAGGAGTCAACTGACAGATGCCTGTTGACAGGAGTAGTGTTGCTTTTTCAGTATGGAGGTTAGAAATTCAAAAAGTCACGGACTTATTGACCCGCCCTCGTATTTTAGCCATAATAGATTTTAATGGTATATTTAATTTAAATATATTCAAATATAATAAATAAATATAGTATAATGTCATTTCAATCTAATATGGATAGAAGACAGAAAATTTATTAAGTTCTACTTGTCACCGCGTCATACTCTTTTTTACCAAGCTGTATCTCAGAGTTTCTCTGTGCATGATCCTTATATTATCGGCATAAAAGGTCGCAAAATATCTGAACGGACTGCTGTAAGTACTAAGTACATTATTTTACCCACATAATGCGGGAAAATTTTCCTTGTAGCAATACTATTTGTAATATACATAGCTACAAAGTATGTATATGACATTTTTTCTTTCACTTTGTATACGCTATTAGCTCCTCTATACCTATAATACTCTCTCTACGGTTGAGATTAATTTTTTAGGATTTAGAGAAAATTATCAAATATCATCTTTTGAACTTTAAAATCACACTAGAAAGAGGCCGAAAAATAATATTTCTTGTTTAAAAGAGAACATAATTGAAATAAGCTGAATCCGGACCTTCCTTTTGTGTTCCTTTTTTTGTATGAGATCTGTCAGTCTATGGTTTTATTGGTACATGATGTATAGTAATCAATAGCCTAAGTTAAGTCTAAGGCTTACCCTTGAATAGCTAAGGTGAGTTCTGTGAGATGACTGTTGAAATGTGACCACTTGCTGATTAGCACTGGCAAAGGCTCATTGCCCGGTATATTGTCTTCTATGCTGTGAGGTAGACCCAGCGCTGAACTTAATTTTGAGCTGAAACACAATATACATCGTATGTCTATTTTTCAGAAAGATTTATATTGCAAGAGCCCTCCTAGTAGCTGCAACATTACAGTACTATGTTAACAGCCCGTGAAGAACAATGTAGTATGTTTGGAGATCCCATCCCGTGTCTCTTAGCCAGGCCCATCTGTTTGACGAGACATTAAAAGTTATAATAGAAAGGGATATAATTAATCGTGCGAATAAAAAATAACTTGGCGACTGCACAGTCGCATACTGTATTACTGAATTTGGCAGCGAATTAATATGTTGGAGCTTAAATTACTAAACTGGCGAAAGCACTGAGGCGAAAAAATATACAAAAATCGGCAGATAAAAGGTGGCAAATATTAATCCAAATTGGCACAGAAATTTATACGTTGGCAACTTAATTTCCGAGTTGGCGACTGGTATACGATGTATGCAGTTATAAAATCAAAATTGGTTGATAAATTAATCGCTGCTAAAAATTCTATTAATAGGCTACGAAAAATCGCCATTTTTTATACTATTGGGGTTTGTTAATTCCTTTCGTATGGGAGTCATTTTCAAAGATTTTTGTGGGTGCTAAATACGAAAATTACAGGTCGCGTCATGTAAAAATAACTGAACTAATTAAATGAAAAAGGAAATTTAATGGGAGCAACAGTATGGGGGAAGTTATGCACCAAGGTAAAGGAAATAAGAGGCCGAATATTGTAAAAGCGATCATGTGGTCGACGTGATGCACGACCGCATACTCGTCTGGTTTCCACGTCACCCACGATGACTTAATGGAAGGAGTTTCAACCTTACTTAAATTTTTTGTAATTAGATTAAACATTATACACTGAAAAAAAAACCTCTGTATTATTATTTATTTTTTTACTTTTACTTTTTTGTTAATTTCTCAATTGTCTGCTTAAGCTGCTTTGTAAAGTACCCCATGTGGAGAGCAACTGCCTCCTGAGATCTGTAATATGCCTGTGCTTTTAGCCTAGTTTTGGAGGCAGGACAAACTTTATCTGTAATCATGCTTTTGTGGATAATAAAGATTATTTATTTATTTAATAATTAATATTCGAAGCCGCGAGCGAAAGGCCAAAAATAAAACAATAGGCCTAGTACTTTCGTGCGCGAGTGTACCCATGCGCAGACACACCCCCTCCACTTTCTTCCAGCGTTCTTTTTACATGACGCGACCTGTAAATCTATTTTCAAATTCCAAAATTGCGTACATTTTTTATGAAAATTAATATGGGTGTCCTTTTGAAGGTTTCTGGAAGTGCTTTTTTTAAGTTTTCTGGGACTGATTATAAAAAGTCAATCATTTTGAATTTCCAAGATTTTGGACATTTTTTACATAAAATGAATATAATATGTGTCCTTTTCTAGGTTTCTGGGGGTGTAGATTACATTACTTCATGTTGAAATTTCAAAATGGCGGATTTTGTTTTGAAAAATTCATAATTTGGTGTCGTTTTTCCAGGTTTTTGGGGGTGCTGACTACAAAAATAGCATTCATTTTGAAATTCCAATATGGCAGACATTTATTTTTAATAAAATGAATATATCAATAAATATCCTTTTCTAGGTTTCGGGGTTGCTTACATTACGATTATAAAAAAAAAACATTATTTTCAAAACGGCGGATTTGTTTTGTAAGATTGATATAGGTGCTGTCCTCAAGGTTTTTGGGGGTGCTAAATACGTAAAGGACATCTATTTTGAAATTCCAAGATGGTGAATATTTATTTAAATGAAAAAGCAAACAAATATGGCGGCGCGGGGCATATGCAGTTCAACCAATCAGCGCGCGAGTTACGTTCGGTTTTATAATTTGACGAGTTTCAGTTCGTTATATAACAATATAATGAAAAATAATGCGTAAAATTGTATGCAGAATGTTTATTTGACAATCTGTCGACATTTTAGAATCTCGCTAATTATATTACAATCTAACGGTATTAACAATTTTACGGTGACATATACAACAAAAATATACAATAAAAGTATATTTTCAAATTTTGCCTTAGTAAGTTTTTATTTTGTCTAACTTGCTCACGTTACTATACTTTGACGTATGTATTTTTTTTTCGTACCAGACCCGTACACAAGTAGACGGATCGATGCCGACATTTTTTACCCGACTACGGCGAAGCCAAAAGGAAGGGTAATGATTATGGCAGTCTATATATGTATGCATGTTCCACGAGTCTGATTTCAATAAATGATGTGTCAATAGATGCGTAATAATAGCTCAGGTAACATATTATGTAGTCGGGTTAGTTTTTTATAAAATTGTAGTTATAGAAATCTCCGCGTCCAAGAAACACGGACGTATCTCCAACTCAATTACGCCCTGCCTCCCCTGGGGAGTCGCATTAATAATTTATTGTTTTTAATTTTTATTTACTGCTTACTATAACAGTTTCAAATGGTATTACTTATCGTCTTGATGTTTTGTATAGTTGTTATCAATAGACGTTGATTCAAGAGGAAGGTTTATTATATATGTTTGTATAATATATACACACGGTACACTTAGTTATATTATTATCTTCAAGCGAGCAGAGCCAACGTAAAACTAGTTTTAAAAAACTCACCAATAACTCGAAAGTACACTCCAAAGTGCCTCAAAAGCGCGCACTAATGGCAGCTCACTCTCAACTGTGTTTGTCTCCAAGGCGCCGTGTAGCAATTTGTCCACAGTCATCTTCGCCAACTCCATATACTCTGGAATAATCTGACACCGCTTCGCCACGTCCACACATAATTCTTTAAAATTGGCTACTTCAGAATGCTTAAGAGTATTTTGGTCTAGAATATAACAAAAATAATATATTTTAATACTACCCGCAAAATACAAAATTACATAATACTATTAAGTATGTTAAAACAAACATTTGTGCAGTACAAGCACGATATAAATTAAACCTTCTGAAATATGAGTTCCATCCTTTTCTCTCAGGTTAAATCACATGCATATGATGTATATTTACGGTCGCCTTTTCCGTTACTTAAGTTTAAAATCAATATACATATCTACAATACTAAATTAATACCTTTTTTCAGTATAGACGTAAAACTACTATTAAGGTCTTTGAGAATGTGCTCTATTCTGGGAAAGACCTCGTTGAAAACAGCTATCCAATGTTTAAGGAGGCACTGTAGAACATCACTGAGCGTCCAAGGAGGCGGCTTAAACACCACATGTTGCCAGAGATTGTTGTATTTCGCGCGCATTTCATTCTGGAAAAATCGATCGAATATTTTAGTATCAAAACATTTATCAATATACAGACTATAGTACCGGGATTTAAACAATGCACATCGAACTGTAATGAGAGATGTTCGGCTTTTATTACTTTTATAGAGTTTTATTTGTCATTGAGACAAGTGTCGCTAGCGCGCGTATAAAGTACTGTGTGCGAGTTTGTGAGTTTTGACTCGCCCCGAAACGAACGTTGACTACAATTTGTTTGGCGTCGAATTAGTTACCATTGTTTGCCACTAGGGGCGTAGTTTCAATGCCATACAAATTGAAGTTAGTCTTCACGGCGAGTAGTAACAAAAACTCGCACACACAACACTGAATTGGCTTTCAAGCGCTGCGACAGTGTCGCTGAAGCAGTGTCGCTACACACTCGCGATAGTGCCGCGCAGCAGCATGAACTGTCGCTGTCGCCGCAATATCGCATATAATTTTTAAAATGTTATTTTATAAAAATTACTTTTAATTTTTCGGCAGAAGAAGGTGAAACTTTAATTTCATTAGTGTTTCAGTAACCAATACGTTATAATTTAGGCCTTGAAGAGTACATAAACACACGCAAGAAGGAAAAAGTATGGACTGGAATTGAAAATATCAAATTAATAGCTCATCTCCCTCTTCTAACAATTTTATTCTTTTTCTTACAACAAAACTGTCTAGAGACTTATTGCCACATATCCAAGTTCACAGGTGCCGCGGCGTTACTGACGCTCGCTTCGAAAGTCGATCACCGCGACACTATCGTACGTATAATAAAATTTAATTATAATGGCACGTTCGGCCTTCGCACGCACGAGATTTCACAACTCTACACGATTTTCAGCTCTATTGCATAAACGCAGAGTTCTATTTACAGTGCAGTATTTTCCGTCGCGACACTATAAAACGCTAGTGGGAACGTCCTGTCATGCAATTTCACTGTACAGTATGATAAATGTTTTGTCATGTCAATATTTTGCCGGAACCAATTTTTCAGAAGACATTTTATATGCAAACCTTTGCATAAAAGTATCGAATTGACAAGTGACTGTCATTAACTGACAAATTTAAAAAAATTAATTATCACGCTACTTGTAAACAGAACTCTAAGCTGCTCAAAAACAAAAAATATTTGTCTTACTCAAAAGCTTATACGCGCGCGAGAGTGTGACAGAGTGTGTGTGTGATACACACAAATGTAACTATCTATGTGTAGACATGCTAACAAAACTATATTTACCCATACGCTACAGACGCCGCGACACTGACGCTTGCTTCGAAAGTACACAAAAGGGGAAATCCGAAACTAGCTAAATATCTCTTTTCATTTCAAACATTTGATTTTTCAATATTTTCAGTTGGGCTCTGTAATATTGCGTATAACATGCATTGAGGAAAATATTTTAGTTGGTCCTATCATTACATTAATATTAAGTTCTTGGACTTTCAAAGATCGAATAAACAGCAGTATATATCCGAACCTACCTCTAGTATATTTGCCAATAGGGGATACATAGTTTCCTGGTAGTGTTTCACAGTAGACCCCAACTCGGGGTCCATTCCTTGAACTCTATTCTCTAACATGTCTCGCAGCTTGCTCACACTTATGTGCCTCACACTGTTGATTGTTGCTTTGTTGCACAAGTTCTTATCATTTGATAATAATATCTGAAATGTATGAGATATGCATTAAACAAATATTCCAGCTTTTAGTGTAACTTCTTACATATTATTTAAAAAAAAAACTAAGTTACAGGACTGCAGGCTAAAATTGTTGGTATAAACATCAATATTACTACTTAGTAGCTAAATAATATACACTCATATTAGACATAAACTCTTAGGGGAGATGACTACATCTAAAATATTTAGTTTCATTAATATACTCAGAAATATTGAGGCATTACTACTTGGTAAATGTAAAAAAATATAATATTTTATCTGTAGTTTATTAATTAGATACATCTAAAAAGTACAAAAAAGTTTTTTTTTTGTTAAATTTGTAAACAAAAGCTACATCATTAGTTTACTTACATCATATACAAAAACATAAATATCGGAGATATTTACAAATATATTCCTGCAACATTATACGAGGGCGGGTCAATAAGTCCGTGACTTTTGGAATAAAACACAGATTTTTTGATAAATAAATCATTTTATTTTTCAACGTAGTCCCCCTTGAGCTCTATACACTTTGTCCAACGCTTCTCCAATTTTTTTATCCCTTCCAAAAAATATGATTTGTCGAGGTCCTCAAAATAGGCCTTTGTTTGCGAGATGACTTCATCATTGGAGTCAAATCTTTTTCCACCGAGCCATTTTTTCAGGTTTGGGAACAAGAAGTAGTCACTCGGAGCCAAATCTTGAGAATAGGGTGGATTTGGGAGCAATTCATAGCCCAATTCATGGATTTTTGCCATGGCAACTGCACATGTGTGCACCCTTGCATTGTCTTAGTGAAAAAGAACTTTTTTCTTGGCCAAATGAGGTCGGTTTTTTTTCAAATCCTCATTGAAGCGGTCCAATAAGTTGGCATAATATTCCCCATTAATTGTTCTTCCCTTTTGAAGATAGTCAATGTGGATTATCCCACGTGCATCCCAAAAAAACAGTCGCCATAACTTTATTGGCTGACAAACCCACCTTGGCCTTCTTTGGCGCCGATTCACCCTTAGAAACACACTGTTTTGACTGTTGTTTGGTCTCTGGTGTATTGTGATGGATCCATGTTTCGTCCACGGTTAAAAAACTCCTCCATATTGTGATTAAACAACGCCAAACCTTCCTGTGAAGTTGTTACACGATTGCGTTTGTGGTCGACTGTGAGCAAACGCGGCACCCATCTTGCGGAAAGCTTTCTCATGCCCAAGTGATCATTCAAAATTGAAACCACTGAGCCATGCGAGATGCCTATGGCTTCCACAATCTCTTGCACTTTCAATCTTCGGTCGGCCAACACCATATCGTGAATTTTTTCGATTGTTTCGGGTGTAGAGACCACAACTGGGCGTCCAGGACGTTCGGCATCTTCAGTGCTTGTAAGGCCACAACGAAATTCAGTAAACCACTTTTTTACCATTGAAATCGATGGTGCAGAGTCCCCATAGTGTTTATCAAGCTTAGCCTTGGTCTCGGTAATGGTTTTTTTTCGCAAAAAATAATGCTTAATAAGCACACGAAATTCACTTTTTCCCATTGTTTCCTTAAGTTACTGGATAGTCTGATAAAGATAGCTGTAAAACACAAACTAACTGACGCAGCAAGTTCAAATTTTGATAGGAGTCAACTGACAGATGCCTGTTGACAGGAGTAGTGTTGCTTTTTCAGTAAGGAGGTTAGAAATTCAAAAAGTCACGGACTTATTGACCCGCCTTAGTACTTCATACACTTTTATCTAGGCTTGACGTCACAGCTAGGTACTACTTTAGTATGGAGCGTTTTCACGAGATTTGCGAAATTTTGTATACAAATAGCTGTACCTTTGCAAATATTGACTTGATATACTGTTTCTTCTGAAAAGTTGCTCGTATTTAAGAGTACTATTCATTTATGCAACAAAGAAAATCAGTAATCTAGCCTATTCTGTATTAGACAGAATAACTAATTTAGAAATTTACGTCTGTTATTATAAAATAATCTTTACTTACCACATTCTTTCCTCTTTCAACCTGTTGCAATGAACAGTTTAAAATCTCATCATCTGGTATTTCACATGGATATATGTGAGAATTTGCATCTCGTAATGACTGACCTAAAAAGATAATGTTTAGTACCATTTCACATCTACCTAGCATAATTGCGCGTAGACGCGACAAAGCTCCTAATAACTCTCACGCGTGACTATCTCGCGCCAATAGGCGAGCTCTGCACGCAGATTTAGACAAAGAGCTACTAGGAAATTTAGAGCAGGTGTTTGAGGCAAGCTGAAACCTTGTCCTATACTTCTCCTATTGTACCCCAACACGAGACTGCAGGACTGGCTGGTAAGAAGCGGGGCTAAGTCAATATACTTACAAATTTTTTAAAAGTGAATTTTTAATCCCCACAAAATATGTTTGAGGCAATTTGAAATTTTGATATAGTGGTAGTTTATTGTTTAAGGAGTTGGGGGAAAAAAAGCCAGGTCATTTAGTCGTATGAAAAATCATTAAATCTGCATTCTGCACCAATTAGGGTGAAAACTGAGATTAATGCTCGTAAATTCATTTCAATATAGTGTTTCAGGGTTTATTAGAATTAACTCCCCCAGGCTATAAAATAAGGGTTGAAAGTTTGTATGAAAATTGGGATCCAAAGTTTGTATAGTGAAATATCCACAACTGGACGTATTTATTATTTTGGCATGCAAAAAGTTATTATGACGTAGAAAGCCTTTTAAAAAGGATTTTTCGAAATTCGATCACATATTCACGAGAGTGCATACTACAATGAGAGTCCACGCGGCCAAAGCCGCGTGCAAAAGTTTGTGTAAAATACATACCAACTATCCGATTATTTTCTGGTAGCGATTTGTACAAATAGTCCATAGCTGCTTTGGCTCTCTTGCAGAGTGCTCCATTACCATTATTGTTATCTTTTAAACGATCCAACTCATTGACAACTCGCCATGGAACCAACAGTGTTGGCTGTTCGCTGTAACCTGTAAATAACAGAAAATTTAAAATGAATAGTCACTTGCGACCTCGCCGCATTACAATTTATACTGCCATATCTCCGGAATTCGTGCGGTTAGTCACCCGTATAAATGCTACAAAAGTTGGTGCTTGTGGCTTTAGTCACTCGCGGCCTCTCCGAATTTGCATATACACTGTTGATTTTCATGGTGTGACTGAAATTGTGTGGGTTTAGGCACCCGTGTAATTCCCCATAACTGTATTATTGCAGGATTTGATTAGCAGAATCTACCTTCAGGCTTTTGTCTACTTGTTTGCCAGTCTTGTTTCATAAGAATATATAAAACATACCTCTTATGTGTGAGTTTAAAACATTTTTGATAAGTTCTAGTTCATGTATGAATATATTTGTGTCCACCACAAGAACTAAATCGGCACCAATTATTATCACATCCTTTTTTGACACAGGAACATTTTGTTTTACCTTAAAAAATAATTACAAATTTAAAAAAGCTCCTGAGTATGATGAAATTAATTAAAGCTTGCTAATTATAAAAATTTGTCTACAAACAAATGTTACTTTAGTAAAGTTACATTTATTTGATCTTAGTAAAGCTTGTACTTACCTCATTTATCTCAACCTCCATTGCCTCCACTGTTGAATTTGCCTCAGACATAACAGTTTTGTTCGAAACATTTAAGTCTGATTCATTTATTTCAGAGCTTAAATCGGATCTCAGTTTTTCCATTCTATCTTTTGCTGACGTAAAACTTTTTTCACTATCCCTAGGTGATGCTTTATATGATAGCTTAGATTTTATAGCAGACATCAACTTACTAGCTTCAGAAAACTGTGGTGGAGTAGCGGGATGCTTAAGAGAAGGATATTCCGGTACTTGATTGCAAATACCCTTTTCTATATCTGCAAAAGTGTCTTTTTGTCTATCTGTGTTAAAGTATTCATCTGGTAATTGAGCTTTCATGGATGAGATGATTTTATTGGCAGCAAAAAATTGTGATGGCGAAGGAATGGAGTGAACACTTTCATTTCCTGGCGATTGCCCTGATTTTGACTCAGTTGTTGGGCTTTTATGGTCTGCCTTATTCCTTTGAGTGTCAGGAGTGGAGACATTTTTTGATTGTTTACTGGAAGGTCCCTGGTATTCCTCCGCAGCTTCAGATGCTAACTGCTCTCTCAGCTGTAAAAGTCTGGAATTAGCAAAGTTTTTGACTGGAGTTTTCTTTGTTGGTATTTCCTTTTTTGTAGGAGACACTTTCAAGGAACTGTTTGGTGTTGATTTTATGGGAGTTTCTTTATTCTTATTAGATTCATAAGCCCCCTTTTGTTTGTATCTATCCTTTTTATTTGGAGACTCTGAAACACATAAAATATAAATGACCATTGTAACATTCTACTTAACTAAGATCACATTAATATTAAAAATAATACAACAATATAGATGAAATTATAGATTAATAAACTAATTTCTACTTTAATATTAAAATAACATAGTGAGTTGTTTTAACAGATTTCCAAAATATTGCAGTGGTTATTTTAAAAGCAGAATAATAATTAATCACCCTGTTTTACTTTCTTTGATGTACTCTGGTCATCTTCATTACTCTTTCTTTTAATAGCCTTTTTTGCTATTTCTTCTTTCTTCCTTTTCGCTGCTTTCCGCATTTTTTCTTTTTTGTTAGCTTTATGGTCTGAATGGTCACTAGCCTGCAATTGATGAATGATGCTGCCTTATTAGCCAACAAACATTATTATTTGTATTGAAATATAACAAATCAAAACTTATAAATCTAGATGTGTTAAATAAATTAGTTATTAAAGTAAATGTTACGACACATACCTGTGGCTCGGACCATGAAGATTTTCCAGTTTTTTTATTAAAATAATATGTCCTACCTGGAATCGATTTGGACTGACATAAAACCCAACCATCTGGCAATTTTTGACTTTTATTTTTACCAGAGCTCATTACAAAAATAATAAAGATCGAATCTTAAAATATTCGCGTAGATCGAAATTTTAGGGCAATCTTTGTTGATTTTATTTATCCATTTTTACCGAGTTTTGACAAATCAGTAATGTATTTTTTTAATATATGGCGTCGGATTAAAAGCATTTGCCAGTGTCAAGTTAAAAATGCGGGAAATAGAATTTTCGTTTCAATTTTCTACACCGTATTCCTAAATCGTTAAGTCTAAAGTCTAGTCAAAGTCCAAATAGATAGTCAGTGCAGTCAATGAGTCAAGTCAGTCGATTCAGTAAAGTGGTAGAAGCTTTACTGAAAATTTCTAGGGAGTTTTGGGCTACCAATTTTACACATTAAGAACTGAAATAACACAAATTTATGAGGAAATACATAATACACAACGTCACCCATTGAATTCCCCGGCATAACGGTAATTCTGTTTTTATTTATTTAGTGAGGCCCATTTTATACCGATTTTAGTAGTCTCGATTAATTGTCGAGAGATGTCGAATATATTATTTATAACATAATTTAAAAAAAATGGTGGTGTTAGTATGCATATGATGTTGCTGTTGAACCCTCAGAGTAATAAATAGCATAGATACCCGGATATTGGCAATAGGAAAATCATATATCGTTCTTTATCCCCCTATACGACATATACCAATGAGGAAGAAAGAGATATCTGATTGTTCATTACATACAATTTTTGTAGGTGGAATCGAGTTTGTACACTGATCTGTCTGAAGTTGGTTAAAAGTTGTATGATAACTGCTATCACAGCAACTTCATATCTATATATTGCCGTAAGCCAGTGATGTTCGTAGTCGGCATTTAATGTCGATAAAAAATAAAATGAAGAAGAAAATGCTAATCTTTACTTATTATAAAATTAAGTCATTTCCGCTTTCTGTTCGCTTAGATACTTTAATTTACTTTTTTTAATGCAGTTTGCAGCCAATAGATAGAATGATTCAAGAGGATGGTTTATGCGTAATGATCTATGTACCTGTGCAAAGTCGGGGCGGGTCGATACTCGCTAGTGATTTATAAATTATAAATCGATCAAAAACGAATTTAAGCAGTATCATCTAAAACTTTATTAATTTATGCCGTAATGAAGTCTATTGGGGGAGCTCGTCTTTATTAACAGCTAATTGTGCATTTTTCCCTTGCGTTGGGGTACCTGAAAAGGTACCTGAAAAAAAAACAATATTTTTATCATTTATTAACAATTGGACAACATATTTTGTCAGCTTACAAGTTATGAAAACTCCAAAAATCTCGCAAATTGTCACCGCAGCATGGAGCTAAGTATGCGAAGGAACAAGAATGGTTGGGGACTTTTAAAGACCGGGATCATACTTGTAACTATTGCGAGTATCTACAGATGGTGATAATCACTCTCGACCAGTCTACTCGTTATCTAATCTATTAAAGAAAGTATATAGAAGTATCCTTGCAAAAAGCCATCTTATTCCCTCAAAAACCAAAAGCAAGGTTAAATTTGAAAATTTGAAACTTGCTTTTGTGATAATGTGTAAGGATTAAAAAATTGCAGGAATTAGAAAAAATACGCCACACTATTATTACTTAGTTTATTTAGATCTTACCAGTTTGTTTATTTATTTCATTGGTAAATATTAAGTAGGCAAAAAAAATAATTAAGCGTCTCTTTCTTTATGCTTTATATTTCTAAGGGTGATATCAAAAACATGTCAATACACAACCTCTGCGATTTATACAAAATTTCTATATATATTTCCAAAATCGTCATATTATTGGACAATTAACATGTTTATCTACTAGAATATATTAATTTCGGTATGGCTTTTATAAAGTCTGAAACAATTACCGCAAATTAACAATTATAAGCATACCGGTGAAAAGTTAATACATCTTCACAATTTTCTTTTCTCGCACTTTGCAGAGTTCGTTTTATATACCTCCACAAAACAAGTCATAAATTTCAGCACTTAATTGAATATTTTTTATTTTACTACCTATGAAATTTCCGTTTTGTATGAAAAAATTTAAACGAACTTTTTTCATGTATTTTTTATTTGTATTAATAGAAGTAATCACTCATGCAATCAATGCATCTTTGCAAACGCAGTGGCAGTTTATAGATGCCCTTCTTAAAGAAATCAGCTGGACGGGAGGCAACAAATTCTTCAAAGGCATTTTGTACTGCCTCTCGGGTATTGATTTTTTTTCCCGCCAAGAAGTTATCCAAATTCTGGAAAAAGTAGTAGTCTGTAGGCGCAAGGTCTGGTGAGTGTGGATGACGGAGAGTTTCCAACCCCAGTTCTTGCAACTTGGAGACCGTCTGCTGTACAGTATGAGGTCGCGCGTTGTTGTGCAGGAGCAGCGGAGACGAGCGATTGACCAATGCTGGTTGGAGATGTGCCAGCTTCTCCATCATTGTGTTCAGTTCTTCACAGTACACATCTGCAGTAATGCTCACCCCGTTTGGTAAGAAGCTGTGATGAATCACACCGGCGCTAGACCACCAAACAGTGACCATAACTTTTCTAGGGGTAAGTTTTCGTTTAGGGCATTGTTTAGGTACTGAACCAGGATCCAACCAACTTGCTGAGCGCTTGCGGTTATCAAACAGAATCCATTTTTCATCGCACGTAACAATGCGGTTCAAAATTCCTTCATTTGTGTGTCTGTTGAGCAGTGCAAGGCACGTCTCGACGCGTACTTCGCGCTGGCGATCATTGAGTTCGTGGGGCACCCATTTGTCAAGCTTTTTTACCTTGCCAATTTGACGCAAATGGACCAATATTGTTTTGACGCTAACGTCGAAAGCTGCTGCTAATTCAGCCGTAGATTGTGTATCATCAGCTTCCACAATCGCCTTTAATTCGTCATTGTCAACAAAAGTCTTCGGACGACCGCGAGGTTCATTTTTCAGGTCGAAATTTTCAGAACAGAAGCGAGCAAACCAATAACAGGTGGTGCGTTGGTTTGTAGATTTAGCTCCGTAAACGTCGTTGATGTTGCGCACTTGTGCCGCGTTGCTGCCACGACGGTACTCATATTCCATAATTACTCGAATTTTTAACGTATCCATGATGACGAAAAAGATTGAAATGCGATGAAAATGTAACATTAAAGTAACACTAATGCTTAAGCAAACTATCGTTCTGTCAAAATGGTTCTAACAAACCCAACCCATCATATTTATGCTATTTTAACCGATTCTAAATCTTCTCTTTTAGCTATTCAAAATAGATTTTCTGAAAATCCTCTTATATAATTAATACACTCTGTGGTTTTTGAATTAAAAGAACTATCAGTTGATGTAGTATTTATATGGATACCTTCTCACCAAGAAATAGATGGTAACGAACAAGCTGACCAGATGGCTAGGGAAGCTAGTTCAATGTCATATACTAGTAACAACATCTCCATTATTCTTTCCGATTCTAAACGAGAATTATCTAACACAATTAATCTTATGTGGAATCACATTTGGATTACTGACTCTTCCAAATTAAATATTTTTAGGAGAGACGTTCTAAAGGGTGAAACTAAAGGACATCATCCGTTTTTCATACATTTTTGGTCCAAAATTGAAAGTGCCGGCCAGAAAAAAAAGTGGGTTATTCTGATAGAAGTTGTCCGTCTAATCATTTCTTACTATGGCACCAAAGCTGTATCAGCATTGTATTTGATTTTATTTGAGTTCGAAAATTCTATTTTTTCATACATTTTCGAAAAAATAATCAATTTAAAACAAAACAACAAGTAGCTTGATAGAACATGACATTTTCGATGAAAAAAATCATTAAAAACCAAACAATTGTTCAGCCATGGATCCTAGTCCATAGTTAATGTTGGATGGGTAGGGGAGGTTCTAATAAAAATGAAGATACCTTTTTTTGTATAAGTAAGTAGGTTATTTATTGTGAGTTAAACAATAATATCAGCTATCATCCTAAAGCGGGGTGAACTATACTTTGTAGATGCCAAGCTCATGTACCATATAATGCACATAATATGAGAATAGCACCCAATCGTTCGTTTTCCAATAATACATGTACAGTAATAGTGGGCGATTGCTCGTCTTCCCGAGAGTGATTTATCTACCACAATATATGTATAATATGTTCTGGCTCTGACATGCCGGGATTGTAATCGCCCACGAATCATCCATAAATCATTTCCTTGTTCCTGTAACTCAGTAAGGTGTTCATCACTCAGAACAATGTTGAGCTCAATTCTAAAGGATCCGTTATCAAGGATGTGTTCCCCGTAATAGCTTCTTGCCTGCTTTAATTGATATATGCCAAGAGCGAACAAAATCAACTCAAGCTCATTCAATCTTGGGAATTCTGAGAACTCTTCCATGTCAGCTGTCGTCATCCTGAATTGAGCACGTCTGCGGTTGTAATTATGCCGTTCTACGAGTTCTGACAATCTGTTTGGTGTATTATTCCTTTCATGTATAATCTCCAAAATGTCTCTAGCATGTGGGTTGTCCTCAATTAAAACATGAAAGCGATTTAATATGGCTGCCGCGATCCTAAAATAATCAAACATGCTTCTAAGAGCTCTATTATTATAGATGCTACGCAAAATCTCGTTTAAATCTTCCGTTGACCACTTTAACTACCCAACGACAAATCGTAATCAGTCTTGATTTGTTAGACTGTTCTGTGGTTAACTGAGTCTCATTGAGATACTTTGTTTCTGGCATATGTGTTTCATAACCACACGATACGAGATTTGCCACAGAATCACGGAATCCACGGTCCAAAATAAATTTGTCTCCACTTCTATAAAACCAGTGGAACGCAATGTTTTCATTATTTACTAAGCCATTAATTATATCTGCGTCCGAAGTAACTGCGGCGTATGGTCTGATCACGTCGATGATATGTACATCGCAAAAAACCAAGAGGAAAGGTTTAAGTAGATTTCTATATTTGTGATGGCTATATGATTCGCGTTGAAAAAAATAATTGCTACTTTTCTGTAGGTAAACATAAGTGCCATCACAAATAGTGATCGCTTTACTTTCGCCTTCTGGACTTGAAGGATTTCCGAACAGATTATTAGGCAATAATAAGTACCGTTGAACCACTTCCTGCCTTGTCATATGATCAAAGGGCACGAAATCTTCC
The DNA here is from genome assembly GCA_963565745.1 of Phengaris arion. NCBI lineage: Eukaryota > Metazoa > Arthropoda > Insecta > Lepidoptera > Lycaenidae > Phengaris > Phengaris arion. The sequence goes on from OY751431.1 coordinate 26,033,410, forward strand.
AAAAGTGCGTTGCGTCCGATTTGTAACCATCTCTGGAATGTCGTTTCACCGCATTTAAATATATTTGCAAGCCTTGCGTTCGAATCTCCCGTTCTTAACTTAACCAATACTGCGTCCAATATGGTTTTTCTTTTGTTTATTGCCAGGCTTGGTAAGGGCTCCAGTAATTCTGGAAACTGGCTTTGACGCAAACCTGTCCAGGTATGAAATTCATCTGGTGCCATATTTTCAAACTGTTCAAAATCAATGATGTCTTGAGAAATATATTTTTGTAGTATTGAAAAAATACTTGTTATCTGTGCAGCAGTAAACTCTGTAGATGCATTGTCTTGCAAAGGCAGTAAATACCACAGATTTTGCTCCAAATATTCACTGCATACACGTGCACTTTCTGGTATAAAATAACTGTAGCGGCAGAGCATGCGAAGAGTGATGTTTTCGGGAACACGACGTCGAGATTCACTTGCACAATTTTGGAATATACAGCTATTCGCTGTATTAGGTGTACGAAGAAGACCCAGCAAATCCAACGAAGTAGATGTTGGATTTGGATTTTCGGGTGGATTGTCTTCTTGGTCAACCTGCTCTTCTTCTCTTTACTTCTCGAATACGTCGTCGGTAAGTTCTTTCTGTTCTTTGCCAACATGGTCGGCAAATAAACTCAGTGCGCTCCAACTGGAAACAAAAAAAAATCGTCAATACTGAAATCAAAAACCATTACACATACAAGTATATATGTACATAGGTATATATGTATATTACGTAACCACAGTCCACAACACATACTTTGAAACAAGTATCTATGCAGATTAAAACACACGAAGAACAATAAACACATACTTAGGTTTGCTTTACCTTACCTTTAATATATTCGATTTTATGACCTTACCTCAAGGAAGAGGAGCATGCTTTGTCTTTGTTTTACCTATTATTTTTCGTCAAATAAATGACTGTTGGTTCAAGATTAGTTTAGCATAAACATAGAAAATGAACCTTAAGATCGAAAGGACGGGTTTTGGGTGATCGTAAACATACAACAATAACATAATACAGTGCTGTCATTTGTTAACGGGTAGTTATATATAGGAGAATGTGTTATTTACCACTATTCACCAATTCTTCAATCACTATTTGAACGATATCAATATGGTCTCTTTCTCGGGAAGTCCATTCATATCTCCGCCGATTCGCTGTTGGTACACGGCACAAGATACAGTCTTCCATGACTCGTACACGGAACAGTCAATAACAAAACGTAACAGTCAATATTAAAACGTAACAACAAAACTTAGCAAAATACGATAACAAACAAAAACAAACGACGGGAGCGAGCGAGCGAAACAATGAAACCAACGTACTCGGCTGCCGTGTTGGCATGCTTTCGGTACTAGTCAGTCGCATCGCAAACGGCAAACGCTGCACGCGGTGTCATGTGCGAGCGAGAGGAGCATATTGCGCGCTCACTCTTGATGCAAATACATTGTATGCGCTAGAGCGGCGGGTTGCAAGAGCAGACAAAGGGTTTTGGCGGTTGAGGCAGGGGCGCGGCGGTACTGTGTGTGGTGGCTTTACCGGCTTGTCTATTGTAAGCGACGCTATTATTATAATATAATATTAACCGTGATTCCAAAAAATGTTTATGCTAAGTCAAGTTGCAAGATTACTTTTTATTAGGTTATATTGGTTCTGTGGTTTGCCCTTTGGGTATGCGGGGTTCAGACGGCAGTCGCTCTGAGTAAAAACCAGTAACCTTGTCAAATCATCTAGATTAGATAGCGGACATCGACTTTGAAGCATTGTCGCTGAGGTTGCATCCAAGAATACGCTCGGATGAGGAAGTTAATATTCATGTTAAGTATATTGTATAAAGAAACATCCAAAATGTTCTGTTTTGTCAAGCTACTTCATTTGTTTTAATAATTATTTTTTTCGAAAATGTATGTAAAAATAGAATTTTCGAACTCAAATAAAAAAAAGTACAATGCTGATACAACTTTGGTGCCATAGTAAGAAATAATTAGACGGACAACTTCTATTAGAATAACCCACTTTTTTTTTCTGGCCGGCACTTTCAATTTTGGACCAAAATGGATGATGTCCTTTTTTAAACTTTTATAGAAAAGACCAATGTATAACAACACGGCTGAGAATAGGCCATACCAACGCATCTCACTCGCATTTGTTCGCGAAAAGCACTCCTCGGACTTACATCTAAGAGATGTAGCTCACCGTTCACTGTAAGTGGCCCCATACACGGTCCGGTTTTCTTTCAGTTCGGCCTGAACGGATGCAAAATCGTATCGTCTGTGTGCAATTTCGAGATCGCATCAGTCGGCCGTATGGACTGAAACGATTCGTTCCAGTGTTGCCAACTCTGTTTTTGCAAAACTACTAAACTCGCGTTGTTTTCTACAAAAAACTACTAAAAGAGTACCGATAACTATAAAAAAAGCTACTAAACTTAGGAATCCATAAAAATCTTTTTTGGGGTTTTTTGTGTACAAACATACATACATTTTCAGGTTTAATATTTAATCGTTAAATTAAAAAAATATAGTAGGAAATATTACATATAGGTATAGAAATTGAATCGATAGTTTGAAGCGACTTACAGATGCGTGCTACTATGTGCTATTATTATAAGCTCATAATAGCACATAGAAGCAAGCTATTTTGCATATTATGATTACTGTCTAACTATTTGCTACAAAACCACTACTCACAACTAAATTCCTACTAAGGAGGGAAATAAAATACAGAATTTAGTAGTGTTAAATCGATTATGTTAATCGTGCGCGGGCAACACTAGACGCGTCGGCTCACGCGCATCCCTAGGGGTACGGGGAACAATGATTGAAACAAAATGGCAGTACGACGCTTTTAGTTTTGTATATTGTTTATTTTAGTGTTGTTTATAGTATTAATAAATCGTGCTAACTGACATTCTGTTTTAATTGATTATCAGAATCAGAAGTGGGATGAATTGACGCTCACGAGTGGATTCGCGTAATTTTGTGACAAACTGTAAAGACAGAAAATTTGCTTTGAACTTTGGAACCTGAATGTGGTTGTGTTAAACGCTACAATAATTTTATGTTTTGGTGCTGGAAACTTATTTTAATACTTAACAAGTAATGACTTTCTTTACTAAATGCTGTGAACTGTACTTTCTTGTGTTATGAAATAACTTTATTGGTGATACTGAACACTGTGAAATGGTGGTAACTTTCTTCCTGCATTCGGCTGGCATAATATTGTGTGTGGGTTGTGGTGCTTGACTGACAAAAACCTTGCTGTTGCCTGTCAGCTAATACTTATAAGCTGCCTATTGAACAAGTTTCCGGCTACTGGGTGAGATTGTTCCTTTATTGCTATAGTACAGACTGTTTTGACGTGAAACGTCTTTAAAATCGCGCCGAAACATACGGGTACCAGGCTTAAAAACTGGACCGTAACGAAAAGGTCTATATCATCGTACCTTAATAATTAAAAAACTATTAGTCTTAGAAACAAAAATGTGGTGTAAATGTTTCGCTTATATAGTCAGCTCGCTGTTATGACATTGAGTTCGTGTCAGGGTCAAGCGGGGCGGCGGGGGAGGGATACTGCGATAACTGTGCGAAACCGGCGCTCACGCTTGTTTCTATTCAGTGTAACTCGTGACTCCGACTTTATAGCGTGGTGATTCTTTCGTGTGTTTGTTGTTTCTATTACGTACCTGTTCTTTTTTATTAAAATACTTAAAACAGCGTCCATCTTGTTTTCATTTCAATCTTTTACTTTAAAAGCGATTCGCTAACATAGACGTTTCACGTTAAAACCAACGGCCGTGTGCCCCGACACAGCCCCACCCGCTTTTTCTTTCTTTTAAAAGACATTTTCTTTATCTTAAATAAATATAAGTGGACACTGGACAGTATTGGACAAATAAAGTGTTGTCTTTAATAGTTAAAGGCAATGAAAAGTCTATGTTTCTAATGTTACACATTGAAAAGTGATAGAACTTTGGTGAAACTTAAGTTTAATTACTGTGGTGAACGCCAGTACAAATAAACATTTTTGAACTTTACTTAGTGTTAAGCTTAGTGACTCGGATTATTTCCTAAATTTAAAATTGAACTTTTGTTTTCCTAACTTTTATTATATTATTTTTACTTATAACTTTTACTATTATTAAGGACTGACTGTGTGATAATTGCATTTACCACATTGTAGCTATAATTATTTGATAATAAGCATGGGTCGTCATAAGAGAAGACAAAGATCTTCTAGTTCCTCCTCCTCGAGCTCAGAAAGCAGTGGTGATAAACACTCATCAAGCAAGCGGCACAAGAAGGAACTAAAGAGGAAGAATAGCAGGATTGAAGCATTGGAGGGATTAATATGTGAACTCAGAAAGAAAACGGACCATAATAATGATGCTTCTACCTCAAACACACAATCTGTGGTACGCTATGTGGGCAGAAACGAATTTATCCCTGAGTTCGACCCGCAGACATCCGCAGTGTCGGTCGAACACTGGATCAGGAATTTAGAAGGTGTGGCAGGCATGCATGGCTGGGACGAACGCACTCTAATTTGCAATTGCACTTCCAAGTTAGGTGGTTATGCCAAGAATTGGTACGAGCACCAAGCTAGCTATGACATTAGCTGGCCGGAGTGGAAGGAAAAATTGATTGCAGCTTTTCCGTTCACTAAAAATAAACTCTGCCAGATAAGAGAACTGGTCAATAGAGTCAAGGCCAAGGAGGAAGACCCAATTAAATTTTATTATGAGAAACTAGGAATAGGCATGTCATGCAATATGAGTGATGATGTGATAGCTCAAGCTATTGTGGGCACGCTGGGGAACAAACTTCTGGAAGTAGGGGCCTTGGCAGCTGGGTGTCACGATACAAAGTCCCTGCTAAAATATTTGGCAAGTATGAAGACTTCCTCGAACAGTAGCGAAATAAGGCCTTTATCAATGTCAATTACACAAGGCAACAAACCCAATAGCGTTATTCAATGTTTCACTTGTGGCCAGATTGGTCATAAGGCAAAATTTTGTGGCAAGACAAGGCCAAAGAAGTTTGATGGGCGGAAATGTAATTATTGCAATAGGTCTGGTCACATCGAAGAAAACTGCTATAAAAAGCAAAATCATAAAAAACATTGCTCCTTCTGTAGTATTAAAGGTCATACAATCGAAGAATGCAGGAAAAAGAAACATAGTCAAGAGCAGCATATTAAGAAGATTCAAACAGATGCTAGCTCTAATACTACAGATTTGAAATACATAAAGACAGTATTAATAAATACCTCTCCAGCCAAAGCTTTCATAGATTTTGGAAGCACATGTAACACAGTGAGAAAAAGCCTGTTTGAAAAACTTCATATTGATTTTGAACCTTGCACTAATGTAATTAAAGGCTACGGGGATGGGTTGGTTCAGCCACTTGGGCTAACTACAGCTTCTCTCACTGTTGATGGAATGGAGATGGATGCAGATTTTTATATAGTACCAGACGAGATGCAGGACTTTGACATCTTGGTGGGTCAGTCATTTACCGAGGCACCTCGTATACTAGTTTTTAAAACATCAACAAGTCTTAATGTATATGATAAGGACAATCTACTGAACATTGCACAGCTGTACGAACATTTAGAGAAAATTCGGCTTTACCCCAATGAAGACACAATATTAAGACCTGGACTCAACAAAGTTGTTGTCAGAACCGAACCTATTACTAGCGGTGTCATAAAAGTGAAACACAGTGAACAAAGAGACCCAAGATTTGAAAGAGATGTGATGAGTGAAGAAGTAGAGAGTTGCGAAGGTACCACGGTGATAAGACTTATTAGTAAGAGCAATGAGTCTGTTAAACTAAACAGTGTTAACTGTATTGCTAGAGCTGAACTTCTAGAATCGGAAACTACGTAAGCCAAAATAGGAAGTCAATTGACCAACGACCAAAGAGACGCACTTACCTCTCTCCTGAACGAGTTTGATGGTTGTTTCTCCGGAAAAAGCATGGAGTTGGGAAGTTGTGCTATTGAAATCACGATCAAATTGACAGAAAATAAAGTCATCAATTACAAACCATATCGTTTGTCCTACCATGATAGAGAGTTGGTCCGAAAAATCATTGCTGAACTACTAGAAGCCAAAATAATAGAAGAGTCGACCTCACCCTATGCTAGCCCTATCATCTTGGTCAAAAAAAAGGACGGTGGATTCCGCCTGTGTGTCGACTACCGAGCTCTAAATAAAATAACAGAAAAAGAAAGGTATCCTCTTCCACTGATACAGGATCTTCTAGATAGACTGGTCAACAAAACAGTGTTCTGCAGTTTAGATCTGGCAAACGGATACCACCAAATTAGGATAACACCAGACTCAAGACCACTCACCGCCTTTGTCACTCCGGACGGTCACTACCAGTACCGAATGATGAGTTTCGGGCTCTGTAATGCACCTGCTGTTTTTCAGAGGGCAATGAACCAAATACTTGCTCCCGTGATACATAAATGCGCCGAGGTGTACATCGACGATGTGATTGTCTGGGGCGATAATGTAGAGGATTGTCTATATAACCTGCGAAGAGTCCTCGAATTAATTACCAACGCAGGCGTAAAATTAAAAAGAAACAAATGTTCCTTTCTCACCGAATGTGTCGAGTATTTGGGACACGAGATATCCGGAGGCGAGATTCGACCATCAGCTCATAAAATAACGGCGGTAGCTAACTTTAAAACACCAACCAATGTACATGAGCTACGTCAATTTCTTGGTCTTGCCAGCTACTTCCGCAAATTCATTCAGGGGTTTGCGACTATAGCTCGACCCCTCACATTGCTTACGAAGAAGACTGTAGAATGGAAATGGGGACCGGACCAGGAACATGCTGCACAAAAGCTTAAGGATATACTTACCGCTGATCCAGTACTTGCGATTTATCATCCTGAAAAGGAAATACAGGTCCATACAGATGCGTCGAAGATAGGCCTTGGTTCTGTATTGCTTCAACAGCAGTCTAACGGACAGTTGAAGGCTGTCGCATATGCGAGCAGACAGACCACAGCAACCGAAGAGAAGTACCACAGCTTCGAATTAGAGGCACTAGCGGTAGTGTTTGCTATTCAACGCTTCAAGGTGTATCTGTCCGGTGTCAAGTTCCAGGTCGTCAAGGATTGTTCTGCTTTGCGAATGGCTTGGTTGAAAAATGACTTATCTCCTCGCATAGCTCGATGGTGGCTCGACCTTCAAGAGTATGACTTCGAAGTCGACCACAGACCCGGTTGTAGCATGGCGCACGTTGACGCCCTTAGCCGGAACCCCGAATTTATAAAACATATAGAAGAGAAGGATTTGATAGATGCGCTGCAAGAAGAAGATGAAGAAATTCAGAGGCTTATCACAAACTTAAAATTGGAGCTAGATGCTAATAAGAAAAAGAAAAACGGACTAGCGAAAGAATACAAAATTATCAATAGAAAATTGTGTCGTCTGGTAGATGATGACTATAAGCTAGTTTTACCTAAGGGTGCAAGATTTCATATCTTGAAAATATACCATGACGAGTATGGTCACATGGGGTCTGAGAAATGCTTAGAGGCCATACGGTCCAAGTATTGGTTCCCAAAAATGAGGAAATACGTGGAGAAGTATGTAGCCAGCTGCATAGGGTGCCAGTTCACAAAGAAGCCTACCGGCAAACAGCCAGGCCTCCTACACCCAATCCCAAGGGAGCCAATACCCTTTCACACGTTGCACGTTGATCATTTGGGTCCATTCTGCAAAAGCAACGGTAAGTGCTACGTTTTCGCAATAATAGATGGGTTCACGAAGTTCGTGTGGCTAGATGCAGTAGCCAGTGCGAATGCCAAAGGAGCCACTAGTGCACTAGAAAAGTTGTGTATGGTCTTTGGTTACCCTGCACGTATAATAAGCGATCGCGGCACGGCGTTCACTAGCAAAGAATTTGAAGAATTTTGCAGTAAGAGAGGGATCAAACACATAATGAATGCCGTGGCCTCACCGAGAGTAAATGGCCAAGTCGAGAGGCTTAATAGGACCATCTTAAATTCCTTGACCGCCTACATGGGTGATGAGCAGAAAGGCTGGGAAAAGTATTTGCCTAGGGTACAGTTGGGTATCAACTCCACAGTAAGTCAAGGGACTAATAAATCCCCGCTTGAGCTTTTGTGTGCTCTAAGACCCCGACTAGCTAATGATTTAGGCGGGGGAGTAGTCGTAGGAGATGTTGGCACGCTGCGGGAAGAAGCAGCCAGTGCAATTGTAAAGAAGGCTCATATTATGAAAACCCGATATGATCGGAGCCGACGAGTTGGTGTTACTATTCCAGTCGGTCAGTTGGTGATGGTCGAGCGGAAAATCTTAAGGCCAGGACTTTCTAGTGGAAAGCTAGTACGCAAATATGCTGGGCCCTATAAAGTTACAGCTGCCCTACCGAATGACCGTTTTGAGGTGACTTCTTTGGTAAAAGGGAAACGGGCGTATAAAAATATAGTTGCCCGAGATAAAATTAAGATGTGGCATTCCAGGCGTGAAAGCTCTTCGTCTGGCGAAGAGTAAAGCATGGACTGATGGTGGAACGCTTGCTTGCCTTAGGGGCCTCAACTGCGTTCTTATTTGCATACCTGTCTGTCACCTCATTAATTTAATAACGCTTGCCTGTGGGGCTTACGCTGCGTTGAGCTGGCCTTGTTTTCCCTACGGGGATTTGATCCGCCTACGGGGCCTTATTTCGCCCACGTGGCTTGCGTGCCTTCGGGGCTATAATTATGTTGCCTTTGGGGCTTTGTTTTGCCTACGGGGCCCTCTTCGCCTACGGGGCTATTGTCTGCCGTGTACCTGCTACGACCGCCTACGAGGTCTGCTATTGTAGGAGGCTGCTCCGAGCCTTCGCAGCTGCTGGACGGCAGCGTACTATCTCGAAGAATCCTTCGAGGACGAAGGAACACATAGGATGGCCGAACTGTTAAATCGATTATGTTAATCGTGCGCGGGCAACACTAGACGCGTCGGCTCACGCGCATCCCTAGGGGTACGGGGAACAATGATTGAAACAAAATGGCAGTACGACGCTTTTAGTTTTGTATATTGTTTATTTTAGTGTTGTTTATAGTATTAATAAATCGTGCTGACATTCTGTTTTAATTGATTATCAGTAGTAAATAAACTAAGTTGGCAACATTAATTCTGACCTGCACGGATGGACTGAATGGCAATAAAATTGGACTGAACGGTAATAAAATTCGAGTGTAAAATAAAACCGGTCAAGTGCGAGTCGGCAAGATGAGTTCCGTACAAAACGGAAATAAATACGTTTGTACAACAAACGTATTTTTTTGTTTGTGAGCCTCAAATTTTTATTTTATTCAGTTTTTAGTATTTGTTGTTATAACGACAATAGAAATACCTACATCATACATTTGTAAAAATTTTAACTGTCGATGTATCACAGTATAAGAAGGTTAAGATACAGCCTGGCGACAGACGGACGAACAGCAAAGTCTCAGTAATAGGGTCCCGCTTTTACTCTTTGGGTACGGAACCTTAAAAATGGCACGTCGTCAATAGGTTTTCATTGAATTACTACAAAAGTTATTGTCATAAATTTATTACAGAAGCTAGGAGAGCGGCGGACAGACAGACAGACGGAGAGTGTGTGTGTGAGTGGGCAGAGTGAAATTATAAGGGTTCCTTAAGTATGACGGCTCAGTTTGTTCAAACGACGTCAGTTGGCAAGGTCAAGCGCTAGTGCATGACATCTCCGACTAATAAAAACATTATGACGGTTTTATGTCGTTATTGGGTGTCACAATGCATCGGAAAAGAATTAAAAAAGCTTCGGACATAACATTTCTTAGGTAAGTAACTATGAAATGTTATGTCCGAACAATTTGACATGTATTAAGTCAAATATTTAAAACATTTTAAAATAAAATCATATTATATCGCCATCTTGCTGCCCTATTGTGAATTGTGAAAGTATTACTAGTAATAATAATTTTTTTTTAAAATTTTCATGGCTAACTAATAGTTGCAACTAAGACAAAGTTTTATAATATTTTCAGATTTTTTTAATTATGAATTTAAAGTATTGCCCGTATTAACATAATCCTTAATATATTCCTTAATATCCGTTTAATATAAATAATGTTCACAAATTGTGTTAAGATGGTTTAAAATGAATATGAGTTATATTTTTACATCTCACGATATTAAGAAAAGCAAATACATTAATCCCAATTTTAAGAGTAAACACTACAACATTAAAGTTTTGTTTGTGTGCGTGTCGGTATGTAATGCTTACGCCTACATCCATCTGTTGCTTGCTTCACTTTGTACGATGCATTTGTTTGAAGACTATCTAGGCGTTATTAATCTAAAGGCCGAACTGACGTCAGTTCGGTCGGATGCGATTTTCTCCGTGTATGTGGTCAATAGGTGCTCGAATCCGTTCAGGCCGAACTGACGTCAATTCTAACTGAATCGATCGGCCTCTCGTCTGTGGAGGTGGCGGCCTCATGTTTTAAATCTTTTAATAGATTGTAATAGTTATGATTCCGAAAGACAATTGTTTGACTTTACCAATGACAGATATGTATTATTAACCGATCCTGATATGTGTGATAATGTTATAAAATTCCTTAAATATTGTAATTTATATGGTTTAATTTAAATAATGTAATAGTGGTCGCTGATAACCTATGTAGTTCCAAGCGACCTTAAATAAATGGAGAAAAAAAAATTATTTTGATTTGAAATGGCCAGTACTGCAGAACGGCAATTTCACATGTAAAGACCTATTATTTAATAAATTATCCTATTTTACTTCTCAATTGTTACAAATTAGATTAGCTGTCAATACTTCAGTTGTCAACATTGAGACAGTAAATTGCTACTATTTAAATTAATGTTACTTAACTGTAGCGCTATAAAGTCGTAATTCCAGCATTGTAAAACTGGACTCCAACGCCAACTTGCAAAAACCTTAGAAAAAAAACCGGAGCCAACCTTTTTTTTTTTTGACGTGACAACGTCTTATAATTCGATGGAGCCGGCTGCACGCACGAAAAAACATGACTCATGCTGCGTTACCTCGCTCTGAGGCGTTCCATTTAAGGCTTGAAGTGCAAGCGAGAGCGGAACGAGCGACAAAGAGGCACAATTGGCCTCCGTGTTCGGCAGCGTTCGACATCTGTCTCTCTCCTACTTGAGTGAGCAATCCATCAGTATCTTCTTATGACGTTGTCACGTTCAACTATCGTCAGTAAACCGACTTTACAGACAACCGATTATTTTTATCTTCTCTTCTGTTTTGGCATCATGACACATGGAATGCGTAAAGGCAGCCACAGACGAGAGGCCGATCATTTCAGTTAGAACTGACGCCTGAACGGATTTGAGCCCATACACGGAAAAAATCGCATCCGACCCAACTGACGTCAGTTCGGCCTGAACGGATTCGAGCACACACACGACACGATTTTGCATCCGTTCAGGCCGAACTGAAGGCAGACCGGACCATGTATGGGCCCCCTTAGTTGTGCCACAGACAAATAAAAACGTTAGGAAACGGCGGAATGAATAAAAGGTAGGTATGTACGGAATTTGGGAAAAAGTTAATTATTATAATAGTTTATGACAAATAAAATCTACATAAAATAAAATCATTTATATACAACTTAAAATGTAAATGTATGAAAAATTAAATATTAATATTATTTAGAGTTAAGTAATTCGATAAACAATTATATACAACTTTATTATTTGAACTAAGTAATAAATTTACAGAAGTAGGAAATAGAATAGGAGTTAATGATAAGATAAGATATAAATGGGAATGATCATGGAAGAGACAATACAAAATAATGTGATCTATATCGCCAATTTCTCCACAGTCGCAAAAAACGTCACTTCGAATACAAATTCTCATAAGATGCGTTGGAATGCACATATGACCCAGTCTCATTCTAATAATGGAAGTTGTTGCATTTTTAGAAAGTAAAATTTTAGAAAACCAAGGCTTAATTATTGGGATCACTGGTTGAATCGTTCGGTACTGTAATCCTTTTGTTTGATTGCTCAAGCTCCATTACTCATTCCATGATTTCAGAAGTGAGCTCTGGGCAATAGCAGCCAAATCATGCGCTTAATTATTGTAGGGGAACTCATCGCCACTGACGACAGCATCCTTCGCCATCTTATCGGCCAACTCATTGCCAACAATGCCACAATGGCTTAGTATCCATACAAATGTTACTGAACAGCCCTTTAATTTACATTTATATGGAAGATTTCTGATCAATAGTAACCGGAAAACAATTTTTTGATTTGAACGGAAATTTACTAAGATATTGTAGAGCGCATAAAGAATCTGAAAATATTAATGGCTTCTCAAGCCTACTGAGTAGTATATACTCAACAGCCTTAAAAAGGCCATAACACTCTCCCCTAAACACAGATGTTTCAGGAGAAAATTTCACTCTGCACAATATTATATTGTAAACTAACTGTCCCGACACACGTTGTTCTGTCTTAAATATGAACTGGAATGAATAAATAACTACACCTACAATGCAACCTACGACCTAGTCCTGCACCTACACCTACTTCTACAGCTTTGCAATATTTCTCACCGTTTAAACCTTCCCTGAACTTCCACAATTATTTCAAAACCAAAATTAGCCAAATCGGTCCAGTGTTCCCGAGTTTTATTGAGACATTGGAATTGCAATCCATTTTTACGTCCCTCGGGAACGGGATAAAAAGTATCCTATGTCCGTGTCGGTTCTAAGCTACCTCCCCACCAATTTTTAGCCAAATCGATTCAGCCATTATTGAGTTATAAATAGTGTAACTAACACGACTTTCTTTTATATATATAGATGGAAGACTCCTACTCCCACACAACTGTCTGTATAATTCTTAGATGCATCTGTATATATGTGGTGCCATCCCAGCCAATTATTATTTGTAATATAGTTTAATATGTTATTTGCAAAATACTTATCATATTTCTTTAAGCCAATGTCATAACAAATGTCTGGCACAAGCGATAACGCTTCATATGAGGAATCAATTAATGGAAAAGACGGAAAACGGAAAGTAGGAGCATCCAGGGTTAAAAATTTACGGTAACTAGTTATAAGAGAGGGATTAGATTTATGGTGCTAATATTTACTATTACTACTTATAACAAAGATAAAGTAAAATATTAAGTTTCGGATTTAACGGATGATTTTGTAATTGGTAACAGCGAACAAAAAATTTATCTGCCAGATATTGTCGACGGAGTTGAAGAGGAGGCTCACAACATTCCAGCTGAAGCGCATTTATCGGAGATGATCTCATAACTCCGCAAATTATACGCAAAGCTTTAGCTTGTATTTTATGTAACTTTTGTAATCCACTAATGTTACACGGATCTGAAAAAAAAGTCCCATAATCTATTACATTTCTTATTATGGGATTATAATATTGTATAATTAATTAATTATTTATAATATAAAAACTTGAGAGGTGTCAAGAGACACCCGGATGGAACGAAGTTATAATATATATATTATAATATAAATATATAGTTGATAATCAAGAATTGAAGCCTATTTTGGAAGAAATATATATATATAATATATACAGAGATTAGCCGGAACAAACACACAGATTAACAGACGGACAGAAAAATGTTAACAGTTTATATTTTATTGTAAGTACCAATCATACTTTTAAATGCATTAAGTGAAAATAAAAGCTGTTAATTTGAAATTACAAACAGACACTTTCATTTTGTTTATCTGTATAGATATAATATATTATATTAAACAAAATAAATAGTTGAACTAAGTAAGTATATATAGTGCCGCGCGCACTATATATACTAGCAACTAGTTGGCCGCGCCATAGGTAGGGACAGGGGTGAGAGGGCGGGTTGCTTGCTACTCGCAGTGTTGCCGCCGCGAAGTCCGGCTCCGTACTGAGTAATAACATCAAGCGCTCCTAAGGCCCGGCTAGCTAGTCACAATATGTAACAGTCATAACAGTCACAATGTGTAAATGCAAAATTCTACATAATTGTCAAGGTGATAAGGTCGTTTTTTGTATCATTCTTAATAGTCGTTATTACATTGTGATTTCGAGTGGCAATTAATTTAATTGTAAATTGATGTGATCCCCACAAGTAGCTAAGTATTCACTTACGTTTAAATTAAATTGGATCTAAACAGAGTATAAGTAGTTTAACGTGTTTAAACAATAATAATTTTCGATTATCATAATTATGTCAAAATAAAATATTTTACCTTTCTGGGTTCAAGTCCAAACCGTTCTTGTCCATCCAAGATTTTAACTTTTCTAACGAATTAGTCAGATCTCTACATGCGTTATTTATAGAATTATTAATTACATAAAGGACCAGGTCATCCGCGTCTTGTAATATATTTATTAAATTTAAGTCTAGACATTTTTCTAAATCTACTGTGTATATATCATAAAGTATGGGACTTAAAACAGATTTCTGAGATATGCCACTTCAAATAACGAGTTTCCGTAGAGTTGCCTAAAATTAAAACTATAATTCTTTCTGATAATATAATAATAATTAAATTTACTAAAATTAATGGTACTCCTAAGCAACGTAATTTGTCCTCTAAAATACTTATGATAACATTATTATAAGCAGAATTTATGTCCAAAAAAGATGCAACAATAGATTTATTTTCTGTAAATGATATTCGTATATATGTGGACTTTATCCACAATCCACAATCCAGACCACAGATCTAGCAAGGTTCGCGCTCTGCGCTCACAAGATACATGAAGCGTGGGAGCGAGAAACTATAATCAAGTACAAACCGTGCGAGAAAAAAAGAGACAGCGAATGAAGTACCAATACGTCATTGTTTTCGCGAGTAAGAGGCCATAGCGTCCCGGTGAGTTGCACGCGGTAGTGAGATTTGTGCATTTTTATGGTGATTCTTAATTAAAACAAGCTAATATTACGTTATACAATTATGGTATCGTGCTCTGTACCTGGATGTAACGTTACAAGACGAAATAATCCGAATCAACACACTTTTCACAGGTAAATACGATTTTGTCAATGGAATTTTTCGAACCACATTCTGCTTAATTTCGTCTACTAATCGGATCAGAAAAAGATTGTATCGGTATAATTTTATTTCCCATGTATGTATTTCAGTATATTTTGTGATTTTAAGCTAAATTCGCGAAGAAAATGTGTAAGAAAGTAAATTGTTTGATTACGCTAGTGCCTGCAAAGCGGTGACGTCAGAAGTATCGATAAAAATTTATATTTCTTTTTAGTGTCATTAAGACACCAATACGAATTATTTCATCAAGTTTTGTATCGATAACATTTTGTTAACTAGGTACTTTTTATTTGGACGCTGTTTAGCATTCGTGTACTAATCCGCAAAATATACGTATTGAGTTATGAATACAGTTATGTTCTTTAGATCCTTTAGAACAAAACTGCGTTCAAAATTTCACAAAAAAATTGTGGGCTAGTACACAAATGCCTAAAGGATTTCGGATCTTTGCCGCGAGCGACCGCGTCCGATAAAAATCGGCCAAGTGCGAGTCGGACTCGCGCACGAAGGGTTCCGTACCGTTATAGAGAAAAGATAGGCCAAAAATTGTGTTTTTTGTATGGGACCCCCCGTTTATTATTTATTTTATTTTAATATTATTATTAATTATTAAAGTAAAAATATATCTAAGGCCTTTGTGAAAATTTCAAGTGCCTCCTTTCAAATTATTGATTACTAGCAAAAAGGGCCAAAAAATCACGTTTGTTGTATGGGAGCCCCCCTTAAATATTAATATTATTTTGTTTTTAGTATTTGTTGTTATAGCGGCAACAGATATACACAATCTGTGAAAATTTCAGAACTCTAGCTTTAGCGGTTCTTGAGATACAGCCTGGAGACAGACAGATGGACAGACAGACATCGAAGTCTCATGAATAGGGTCCCGTTTTCACCCTTTGGGTACGGAACCCTAATTAAAATAAAATGCTACTTTATGACATACACTATAGGTATCATTTTCTCTGACATTTGTGTGGCGACCCATGCTGCTGCCGGCGGCGGCGTAAAAGCTAGTGGCGTAGAGTAAAATGAAACCTATAGCCTCTGTCATAAAGTGGCATTTTGTTTGAATTTTTGTCGGTCGTGGTCGCTTGGGGCCAAAACCCGAAAGCCACGTTAACAGCGACCACTTAAATACTAAAAGTATTCAATAGTTAGTAAATGAATAATACCAGCGTATCTTACATAAAATTTATATTTTTTTAAGGTTTCCTCGCAATTCTGCTTTAATGGAAAAATGGATGCGTACTATAAATAGACCAGATTGGACTCCTAGTACGAACTCCACTATCTGTAGCAAACATTTCGACAGCAAATGTTTTATACAAAGAAAACATCGCCGTGTATTAATGAAAGACTCGATACCTACATTATTTGTTCCTGTAAGTATAATTCTTGCAACCTGCACCGCTAGCTAACATTAGTACCTATATTATAAGGGTGTGTAACTTGGGAGCTGTGTCACAGTTTTAACTAGTACAGCTCCCAACGCTAACTACTGAATTTGTATTGAAATTATCTTAAATATGCCTTATTTATAAGCTTTTGAATATGTATATGATTTAAAAATAAATAAATTAGTATTATGATTATATTATTATAACTTGTATCCAGTATCTTGCGGGTCGGCTACCTAATCGAGCGTGTAAGTAGATATAGAATACAATTTATATAATTTGTTTATAGGTTAAACTGCCACGAAGGAGACCGGTATCTTCGTATGTCAACAGAGACATTACTCTTTCGCCGAAGCTAGTCACTTCATCCCAGCTTGCTGAATCAACGCCTGGACCCTCAAACCTAGTCCTCACTCCAAGGAAAAAGAAATTGATGGACCGTAATACACGGCTGAAACGAAAAATTTTAGAAAAAAATAGGGTATTAAGAAATTTAAAGGAAAAAAATAAAAGAATGACAAAAAGAATTCTTACTTTACAAGAGGTTGTTAAAGAATTGAATAACAGACCAGGGCTTGAAAATCATCGTAATGATGTGGAAGTCGCGTGCCGCAACAATTTATTGCAAAAATTGGTAAATAGGGTAAATGGAAGAGCCACCGGAAAAATCAGTCGCACGTCTGAGTATGACGAAGAGCTTAAGAAATTGGCTTTAACTATACATTTTTACAGTCCTAGGAGCTACGTTTATATTAGAGATAAATTCGATCTATGTTTACCACATGTTAATACCTTGCAAAAGTGGTATTCTCGTTTAAATTGCGAGCCAGGTTTTACTCAAGAATCGTTCAACACGATTACGGAAATTGCTAAAAAGAAACCGATTTATGTAAACTTAACTTTTGACGAAATCAAAATAAGAGAAGAAACAGAATTTTTAGGTAAAAAACACTATGGGTACGTAAATGTAGGAAACGATTTGGGAGGCGACGAGATAGAGATTGCCAAGGAAGTACTGGTTTTTATGGTAGTCGCAGTAAATGGCTACTGGAAATTGCCTGTCGGTTTTTTTCCGGCTAAAAGCTTTGCAGCTACTGAAAAATCAAGACTATTAAAAATATGTCTTGATTTATTAAAAGAAACAAATTGTGTCGTGGTTGGAATAACATTTGACGGCATAGCATCTAATCTTACTATGGCTCAAACACTTGGTGCGTCTATACTTAAACCACCTTATAAACCATACTTTATGTACAATGGTAGAAAGTACAATATTTTGTTTGATCCATGTCACTTAATCAAACTTCCGACCATAAAATATTTTACGATAGTATGGGACGTAAAATTGACTTTACATTTGTGGAAAATTTGCATTATTTACAAAAAAGTGAAGGTTTACATCTCGCGAACAAACTTTCAGCGCGACACATTGATTTTCGAACTCAGAAGATGAAGGTAAGGCTAGCTTCCCAATTGCTAAGCAGATCAGTGGGTGTCGCCATTGATGTTTGTAACAAGGATCTTTGTATTGATAAATTTAGGAATTCTGAGGCAACAGTGCAGTTTCTTCTCCATGTAAATGATATTTTTGATATATTCAATTCAAAAAATTTAAACAACTACGGGTTCAAAAAGCCTCTTTGTCCGGGTAACAAAGTGGATGTCTTTAGCAAAATAGATGAAGTTTACGAGTATTTTCAATCCCTTAAATATGAAGATGGTAGATATGTAATAGATACGCAGAGACGTCTCGGTTTTTTAGGGTTTATATTGAACATTATTTCACTGAAATGGATGTATGTAAGTTATATTGAAAAAAAAAGACCACTTAAAATTCCTTTCTGTATATAAATTGTCGCAAGACCACCTGGAAACATTTTTCAGCGCCATCAGATCGAAAGGGGGATTCAATAATAACCCCACTGTAAAAAACTTCATTTCTGCGTATAAAAAATTATTATGCCATACAGAAATAAAAATAAGCGAGAGTGGCAACTGCTTAAAATTAGAAAAAATCACAGTATTGTCTACTAGCGCCATTTCCACAATTGATAAAATTAATAGTTCATCAAATTATAATAAAATTTTTAAAGAATTGTTGCAAGACCGTAATGATGGTAATGATCAAAATGAAGAACCTGATTTCGATGAGCAAATAGTGCTAATGGACAATACTGCATCATTGTCTCAAATATCTATGATGATTGTGTCATACGTATCAGGATTTGTAGTAAAAAAATTAACGAAGAAAATCAGATGTGACGTTTGTGTACAAAGTTTAGTGTCAACATCGTCTGAAATATTTTTCAATTCACTGATTGTAAAAAAAGACTATTCACAAACAGACAACCTATATCTCACATATCCATCTAACGACGTCGTTATGTTATGTGGTTATGCTGAAAAATTTTTCAGAGAAAATATGAAAAGAAAAGCTATGACAGAACTAACTTTTGCCAAATGTGTTTTAAAAGTTCTGCGAAATGTTCAATCACTTTTTAATACTTTGCAAAATCATATTTTTGATCAAGATCCTTTAGAGAACCATAGATATTTTCTCATGAAATCCATTATTGAAATATATTTTAATCTTAGATTTAAACATGAAAGCAAATTGTTAAAATTAAGCAGAGAAACAATACGAACACATCTTAACAAAACTGTTATATTTAGAGGACAATAAATAAAAAAATTAAAAGTATTATAAAGTGTTTTATTTAACAGTAACAGTGTTTTAATTCAACGTTTGTCACGACTGCAAAAAGTAATATGTATAATTTAAAATATATATGGACGCTGGGCATTCGTGTACTGACCCACAATTGAGTTAAACAAAAAAATTGTGGATTATTACACAAATGCTTAACAGCGACCATATAATATGCTGTCGTCAGTCGTCACCCGTCGTCGTCATTGCCAGTCACCCTTTGACATTCGTCGGCCGTCGCCGTCCTCCATCATCCGTCACCTGTTACCTGTATACCTGTTGCCCGTCGCCTGTCGCATATCACCCATTGCCCATCTCCTATTGAACGTCCTATTGTATTGTACCATCTCTATCTCCTATACCCGAGCCCAGCCGTACCAAGATTTCATAATTGTCCCAGTCACCGAAGGCTTCACCTTCACACAATTTTTCTCATTTATAATACTATATATTAACATTTATAATACTAGAAGTTAACATAAAAACATACATACATACATAAGTACATACAATAGGTATACACTTTTGAAATTTGGCACATTTATTCAGACGCTGATATAGACTAACATATACGACAACAGGGCAGTTCTAAAAATATTACATACATACGGGTCAAATTGATAACTTCCTTTTTTTGAAGTCGGTTAAAAAGTAAGTAGTGTTATATAAAAAAAAATCGATAACATTCCCTAGTTTCATCACGATTGATCTTACAAAAAAGCCCGTCCACTGATAAATTATCGATAATGAGAAGTTTTATCGAGAACAACACTATTTCGAACTCACACATAGACATTCACTAACACAAGTACATATTTTTTTTGTCATGCCTCCAACTTGCCTTTGTGTATCTTGTACATTCTATATTTATGATCCAGACAATGTTGTCTATGGTCCCTCTACTTTTGCGAAATTCAAATTGTACATTTGACAGGAGGTCATAGATGATAAGTACTACTACTGAAATAGATATTGCACTTCCCCTGTTTGACGGTTAAAAAATGAAGGTTTGATGTAGCTCCTAGCGCCATCTGATTAAGATGCAGTTGCACTACATAGCTATATATATATACATATATATGGAACATAAGGAACTTCGTTCCAAGTTTATAATATTATTATTAATTAATTTAATTGTAAATTGATGTGATGAATGATAAAACTTAACCAGAAAGGTAAAATAATTTATTTTGACATATGATAATCGAAAATTATTATTGTTTAAACACGTTAAACTACTTATACTCTGCTTAGATCCAATTTAATTTAAACGTAAGCGAATACTTATAAAGCTACTTATTCAAATTTCGCTTATTTTCCGTGCAATAAAGTAATACACACAATCGTTTGGTGGAATTGAAACATTTTGCTTACGTTTAGATTAAATGGGGTCTGAACTGAGTTTACAACTTTACACTATTGAATAAATGATATGCAATAAAATAAATTAATCCGTAAATCTTTTTGTGTTATCAGTAAATAAAAATGGCATTTTACTGCTGAGAATTAAAAAAAATCATAAGTTAAACATGAGAACATTATTACGATCAATAAAGATTTAAGTTTTGTAGTAAATATTTCAATTTTATATAATTTTTGAATACACTCCAAGTTTTTAACTATCTTTAATTCATAAACATACTAAAATCATGCGACCAATGTCAAATTCCTGTAATATGTGACTAGGAATTTACATGAAGAGTTGATAATATATTTAATATTGAATAAATCTTGCCAGATATAATTTCATATAAAATTATCACCAATTATTAATATATACAACGTGTTCCTTTTGATTTCCCATATTTAACTTTAGATAAATATTACGACTACATTATGAAAACATTCAATGTTTACCATTAAATCTAAATCAAATTGTGTATCAATATTTGGAGCACCACATAATATCATCACCATTATAATTAATAATTAAAGATAACGATTATTATCTTTAAAACTATGTGTTTAAGAACCCCATGGTAAATGACGAATCACACCATGTATACAGACCATTAGTTTGACAAAAGGAAGAAGAATTCCGTTATATTTCTCTATCTAAATTACAAATCAATACAATAATTATACGGCCTAATCAGAAAAATAAAAAACCTGCTCTCAGCGTGCTTCATTTTTTATTGCAGGAAAACTACGAAAAGCCGGCGTGTGATTGGCTAAATCTCGAACGTTCCTTATTTCATATACATACTAAAATCATGCAACAAATGTCACATTCATGTAAGACACTATACAAAATATACTGAGGAAAGAAAAATTTTAAGTTAATATTCTACTACTATAAAACAAAAAAATATAATGTGACCAGGCATTTATTTTAGGAGTTAACGATATATTTATGATTAAATAAATTCTGCCACATATAATTTAATATAAAATTATCACCAATAATTATTATAAAAAGTGTTTGTTTTGATTTCCCATAAGTTTCGAGTATTATTGTTATTTTAAGCTGACATTTTATACACCTAATATAATTCAATCCTAAATACTTTTATTTTATTTACATATTATTGACAATAGACATTATGATTATTGTTATATTTAGGCTGATATTTTTATGTAATTTAATTTAAAATAAAAATCTTTCCATAGTGCTATTTTAACTACCATTATAACATTTATGTATTATCCTGACATCTTGATATCACTTACTGTTGTGAAAATTTCAAAAAATCTTATAACATGTAAGTAAATATTATTCTTAAATAAAGTTTTATAAATTGTTCAGGTCGTATTTTTTGATGATAATTGTATTTTTTTTTAATTGAACAATGTTGTGTATGTCTGTAATAGTCATTAACACTGTAAAATAATTATTATTTATATTAACTTTAAATGTAAAATTAGGACCATATGAAAATATTAAATATTTACATTAATATATCAAATCTGAATCGAAATATGTATAAATATTCGACGCACCGCATCAGCTCACCACCATTATGCTTAATAATTTAAGATAGCTTAATAGCTTAGCTTAATCTTGGCATGCATTTTAGAACCCCGTGGGAAATTAAAAATTATGTATTATAAAGAACATGAGTTTGACAAAAGGAGAAGGATCACCGTCTTGATTCTCTATCTAAAATACAAATCAATAAAATAAATTACCCAGGAATATAAAAAAACCTAAGCGTGTTTCATTTTTTATTACAGGAACACTACGAAAAGTTGGCATGAGTTCGGCTTAATCTCGAAGATCTGTTATTAATTATTATATTTCTAATTTAATTTAGTGCATATGCCCAGGTTTTGTATATTTCCGCTCAAGCTACATAAACAATACCTTATAGTTTATACATAACATTAAACAATTGTAAACATTACTAAGTAGTAGCTGTAGGCTAAGCTGGTGATGATCTCTTAAACGAGACTAATGTTTCTTTAAAAATTTTTTAAGGGCCATCATATACGGCAAAGATAATTTAATATTTTATGTTTAAATACAATATCGCTTGCTGTAAGGTTTGTATGAACTATCATAGATGCCGAAGATACTATGTACTTTCAACTTGGCGATAACGCGCCCGCGCTATCAGATATTACAGTACACTTGATATAAATCTTCAGACATCTTAAAATAAAATATAAAAGTATCTTCGTCATCTGAGACGCATTTAATGCACTTAAAAATAGAATACATAATATCAATAAAGGTCTAAGATCAGATATAAAGAATATTATAGCATTATATTATTATTTAGAATATAAAAAAATATTATTAATAATATCCTCATCTGTTATTCATTTGCGATAAGTTTTATATTAAATTAATATAAAAAAAAATCAAATTAACATATTTCAAATAGGCTGCGTATTTAATTTACGTACGGATAATATTAATTTACATATGCAATACTAATTAGATTTTATCTATCATATAAAAGTTATCGTAAATGAATAACAAATAAGGGTACAATATATTCCTTATAACGTAGCTCGTACCATACAGGGATATATATAGGTTAAGTCAAAGGGATAAAGTTCCCAACATTTTTTTGTATTTTCTACAAATCCAAAGATATTTTCAGAATAATAGCGGCATTACTCACATTAAAAATAATAATAAAACTCATTAGCTAGATAAAAACTATTTAAAAATAGAGAAGAGAGAAAAAGTTATTAATTTTTATGAAAAACTTAAAAGTAAGTAAGGTTTAATTATAGACAATATTGGAAATGATGGGAAATCCAACATTTTAAAGGATAAACATCGACTTAACTTGTAACTCTGTATATTAATGCTTTCTATTATTGCACCAATCAAATGACCTCCCCCAATGACCTCGTTCCCACGCCATCTATAGCCTGATTGCAGTGCATCTTACACAACGCGATATCTCTTTCTAGGGGCGGCCACGGCGTCTTCGTCCATTCTCCCAAGCAATGCTTATTTTTGTCCTATATTCGGGATCCAATTCTTACTTTGGCTTTGTTGATGCTTGTTTTAGTACTCAGAATTTCATAAATTGATTGACATGTTGAATTCATAATACTGAAAAATAAAAAGCAGTGGTTTGTTTTTAATGTACGAACTATTAAGTAACTTTATGGTTTTATGGTTTAAAAGATTGCATGGTGCTAAAAAGAAAAATGATACCTAAATCTTGACCCTTGTTCAGGGCTTCTCAAATTTATTTTAACTGTTTAAACCCAGCCTAAACTAATATATTTAGGTACTTAGTACCTATTAAGTAGTTGTAGATTTAGTAGCCTTATACAAGTGTATGCAGAGCAGTCTCGATAACTTTGTGGGATTATAATAGGGCATGAGATATATCATTGGTACACGTTAATGGTCATTTGCTTTTAATCGATTGTTATTTTAAAATTTATTATTTTAGAATTTTGAAGCCAAAAAATATTTTTTTTACATTTCTGTAATGAGAAAAGGTAGTATTATCAGAGCATAGCTTCTAAGTCAAGGTTTTAGTTTAGAAATGCTACTGTGACCCTTATCTCTAAATCGACTCACGACACCCCTGGGTTAGCCTGCAACATCCCAGGGCGTCGCGACGCACAGTTTGGGAAGCCCCGTCCTAGACGATAGTTACTGTACTTGATAAAAATTAAATATGTTGCTTACCTTTTATTTTATTTTCAATACTATGTTGGCTGTTCAGTCACAACTCACAAGTAAAATGGGATATTTCTTCTTTGACACTGAAAAATTTAAAATTAAACGTTAGGAAAAGATGATTTATTTAAAAGATTATTATTTATTTTGATAATAATTTCAAAAATTAGGGTTCCTTTTGTTTTACCCAAACGAATTGCAGGCAACATCTAATCTTTACTAGGTAACTTTAAAAGGCCAATTAAAACTAATAAGTACTAATATTAAATTGAAATAATAAATAATTAAATAATACCGTTAGGATTAGCCCAGCAGGTGTAGACTTTCGATTCCACGAAGAAAGGTTGCACCACGATGAATCTATATGAAGCGCCCACAATTATCCACTCGATGCTGAAAATAATAATTATTAATTATTTTTACTATGTGATTATTTATTTATTATTTTCTGATTGTAATCAGAGAGTTAAATTACACTAAAGTTAAAAGTCAGATAAGTTTCTTGCGTCGTCTCAGTCAAGACAGTTAGGTAAGTCCAACTGCACAAATTTTATTAGCACAATATGTTAGAAAGAGTATGTAAATTTTATAATTTCAAAAGCTCAATTTTGACAGAATTTTTGCAGTAGAACATTTATATGTTAAAAAGTAATAAATGCATTAAAATGTGATAAAGCATTTTTGTATGTAAAACACAAAATAGCACAATAATGAAAAAGAATACTTTACAATTATTCTGTAATTTTTTCTATTTCACTATAGTATTGACGAAACAGCTTTTGAATTTGAATAATTCGATTTATTTTTCTGTACCAAGTGTGAATAAATAAATTTAAAGAAGTGTCAATAACAATATTGGTATTCATTATCTAGTGTTAAACAGGTTAAGTTATTAAACAATAAAAACCAAAAGGAAGTGGCTCAGTGATGTTTGTTCGTAAACGCCTGAACAAAAGTTTATAGTAAAATCTAGAAATATGTTATGGCGTAAGAGGTTAATACGATTTTATTTTTAGAATTGTGACGAAATGAACAGTTCCTAAAACTTATTGGATTGACTATACGAATATGTAGCTCATCTTCATATATAGCGCGGAATTATGTTTATACATTTTAAGGGCAGTGGCCATAGCCAATTTAGCCATAACATTTTTATGACTATACTAAATTTTAATCCATTTATATTCATTCTTATAACAATCATAATACACGTAAACCCAATAGTTATGTCATTTTTTTTTTTATAAAATAAAGACCGTTTTTAATGTTCACCAGCAATCTCACTTTTATGACTGTGTTTCGTAAACGATTGATCATTGCAAGGACAATATTTCCCAGCTTATAATGTACTTTTTGAAAAGCCAATAAAAAAAACATACCGCTTGTAAAGTCGGTTTACTGACGATAGTTGAACGTGACAACGTCAACAACAACAATAACAACAATAATGATAATGAGGTAAAGGCAATGCGAGCTAACGCTGGTACTTGGTAACGATAATGGGTAACAGGTAACGCATGAGTCATATTTTTTCGTGCGTGCAGCCGACTCCATCGATTTATAGGACGTTATCACGTTAAAAAACTTATTTTCTAATTCCCCTTTTAAGTTTGTCTAAAATATTAATTATTTCTCTACTCAATCTTCATTATTTTGAAGTCGGTACCAGCCAAACAATATTTAAAATATAGAACTCATGTTCAAGTTGGCTGGTACCTACCGACTTCAAAATTATAAAGATTGAGTAGGTACCTAGAGATATAGTTAAAATTTTAGCCAAATTTAAAAGAAGAATCATTAAGAAAATATGTTTTATGACTTTTAGTTTTTGACTAAACTTTAGACTTCACGGTGTTCAAAATTGAAACGAAAGTTCTATTTCCCGCCTTTTTAACTTGTCACCGGCAAATTGTTATAAGCCGATGCCATATATAAATAAAAAAATAAAATAGCACATTGTTACATAGAATGAAATGAATGAATGAATGAAAAACTGTTTATTGCACCAAAAACAAATGGGACACACAGAACATAGAAAAACTAAACATACAATAAGCACAAAAGGTGGTATTATCGCTACAAGCGATTTCTGCCAAACAAGCTTTATAATTTTTTGTTTTAAATTGTTTTATACTCATTAAACCATTGATAAAATAAACTACCTTTATTATATCATTGCTATAAACTGAAACATTAGACATTAATTTCAGCTACCATAATAAGAACTTCCACTAACAAGTGGGCATGGGTTTCATTTTGACGTTTGAATTTTTTAAAACACAATTTAAAAATTTCTTATGTCAAAATTTCAAAATGAAGCACATGGAGTATTGCCGGGGAATTCAATGGGTGACGTTGTGAATTTGTAATATTTCATAAATTTGTGTTATCTCGGTTCTTAAACCATTAAATATTCGTTAACGTGCACAAGTGTGGGCAAGTGGTACTTACAACTTCTAAAAATGTGCTATCTGTGTGTTTCCCGCCAAAACTCCCTAGGAACTTTCAGTAAAGCGTCTACCACTTTACTGAATCAACTGACATGACTCATTGACTGTACTGACTATTTATTTGGACTTTGACTAGACTTTAGACTTGACGATATATGAATACAGTGTTGAAAATTGAAACGAAAGTTCTATTTCCCGCCTTTTTTACTTGACACTGGCAAATGGTTTTAAGATAAGCCGACGCCATATATAAAAAAAAATAAAAAATGAAGCCCATGCCCGTCTTGTCAGTGGAAGCTGAATTTCAGTAATAATTTGGGATTCTTGGCGGGAATTTGAAAAGGTGCGCATCTTAATTTGTTTTGATTTTGAACAAAATTTTTATTTATTATTATTTTATTTGTAAATAAGTATAAATAGCTTTATTTTAAATAAATATAGTGCATAAATAATAAAAATGGACGGAGACGAGGCGGGCGGGGAAAACCCGCCCACCTCAAAAAGACCTCGGCCTTCTGATGATTCTCGGGGGGCTTCAAGTGCTGGCGGCGAAGGTGGTGAGAGTAACTTTTTAGCTTATAGAAAACCAAATTATAAGAGACTATATTCCGAAAATTCGATCAACACAGAATTCAAAGTATTTATAGAAAGCAAACTAGCACAGGAGAGACTTGGAAATAAAAGTCCAATTTATCTTAACAGTATATTTTCCAACATAAAAGGAGTTGTGGCAATACGGCGTCTTAACGCAAATAAGATAGTTGTGATATTTAAACAACATAACACGGCCAATAATTTTATCAACAATATTAACTTTCTCGAAAAATATGACATGAAAGCGTATATTCCAGCTGCTCAAATTGAGAAAACTGGCATTATACGATTTGTACCGGCAAATATATCGAATAAAGAACTATTTACTAATTTAACATCTACATATGAAATAGTTGCAGTAAGAAGATTCATGAGAAAAGTTGGTCATGATCTAATTAGTACACAAACTGTTAGCATTACATTTTTGTCAAACACTTTACCTGACAATGTACAGTATGACTTATTTTCCTATAGAGTATTCGATTATGTTGCTCCTTTGCAACAATGTTATAAATGTTTTAAATTTAATCATTCAGCTAAGATTTGTAATGGCAAGCAGCGTTGTTCAATTTGTTCAGGCGAACACTTTTATAAAGAATGTAATAAAACAAATGAGATTTGCTGTATCAATTGCAGTGGACCTCATCTGGCTATTTCCAAACAATGTCCAATTAAGATAAAGAAAATATTAGAAAAGAAAAATAAAATTACTTATGCAAGCGCTGCCACCACTACAAAAGAAAATGTTGACTTTCCTCCTCTGCCATCACGTCCCATCCCTACAAATAAAAATGTAAATAGTGTAAATAATATGTCTCAAAGTGTAAATAAACATGTAAATAAATCTGTAAATATTAAACCTATCTCTCAAGATGTAATTATTACTGATATTAAATCTCAAATAATTGGAAACAGTGATGTACTTATGGCCCTAGTACACACTCTGGTTCAAGTAGGTAATAAAAATGATGATGAACCTATTACCACATCATTAATTAAAGATATGCTTATTAAAAATCTGTCAACATAATGGATACGCAATCTCGTGATTCGTCATTTCTACGTATTGCGCAATTCAATGTTCAAGGAATAAATAATAAAAAACCTCTTCTTACAAAAATTTTAAATGAAAAATATATTGATATTTGTCTAATAAATGAAACATGGTTAAAAGACCATCAATCTTTTCGTATCTCTGGTTATAATTTTTACAACAAAAATTCTAAAAACCCACGTAATGGTGTTGGAATATTGGTTAAACCATATTTAAAATACAATATTATAAATACAACCTTTTATGAAGATATACAAACAATAGCTATATGTGTATATACTGAGAATACAACATTGACTATTCTCTGTGTATACTGTCCTCCCTGCAGTGGGCACATAAGAATGAATAAATTGCACAATATTATAAGAGATTTACCAAAACCTGTGTTTATAAGCGGTGACTTCAATGCACATCATATTGCTTTTGGATGTCTGTCCACCAAAAGTCGAGGTCAAAATTTGTATGATATAATTGATGAATTCGATTTATGCATTTTGAATAATGGTAGCTTCACAACAGTAAATTATCCTACACGCAATCCCTCAGCAATAGATGTAAGTTTTGTTAGTCCACATTTGGCCCCACTTTGTGAATGGTTTGTACATGATGATGCCATGGGTAGTTATCATTTACAAACATTACAATGTGCATTGAAAGATACACAATCCACGAGTATGATGACAGATTTTTATACCATAAAACAGATTGGGCTAAGTATAAAGAATTATCTAGTTCAGTCTTTCATGAAATGATGGTTAGTGAAGAGGACCCAATGAAATCTTATGAGGAATTTTGTAGCAGGCTTGATAAACTTAAGCAAATGGTTGTTCCTAGATTTACTAGAACCAACTTCAGGAGTAGACCACCAGCCCCCTGGTGGAACACTATATGTGAACAAGCCGTCATCAAATCTTATGAAGCTCTGAAACTTTACAGAAACGATCCTACATTAGACAATTACATCAATTATAAAAGAATAGATGCTCTAAAAAAGCGTACTATAAAAGAGCAAAAGAAGAATAGTTGGAATAGTTTTTGTAATAGTTTTAATAGAACTACTCCCATCAGCAAAATCTGGAATCTCATTAAAAGATTTAAAGGTATTAGAACTGATAATAAGTCATATAGAAATTAATTTGTACAACCACTTTTAGACAAACTATCAGATAATTCCAATTTAGTCAATCCGAACTTACTAGAAAATTATTTTAATTCTAATAACGAAAATCCTCAATCAAGGTTTCTATTGGATCCTTTTACATGGTCTGAATTTTTAGTGAGTATATGTTCTAGGAGAAATACTAGTCCTGGTTTAGATGATTTTCCGTATTTATTAATAAAATATTTACCTGATACCATACAAAAAATATTTTTGAACGTTCTAAATAGTCTTTGGCATAAAAAGTTAATACCAAATTCATGGAAAACTCAATGTGTGATACCCATACTTAAACCAGATAAATCTCCTGATCAGGCTAGTTCATATCGTCCAATCTCCCTATCGTCATGTCTTGGAAAGACATTTGAAAACATGGTGAAGTCTCGCATTGACTGGTATGCAGAATCTAATACTATCATCCCTCATGTTCAATATGGATTCCGCAGAGGAAGGAGTTGTGCTGATAGCTTCATTTCCCTCATAAATGATCTGAAAAATGCAAAAGGTAATAAATTACACTCAGTTTGTGTATTTTTGGATGTGCAAGGTGCATTTGATAGTGTGGATCCTAGCATACTGGTGAAGGTACTGAGTAATGCCTGTGTACCTGGATACTTATGTAAATGGATTTATGATTTTCTTACTAACAGAATATTATATGTTAAACATAATAATATTTTACACGGACCTAGAATTGTATCTAAGGGAACAATGCAAGGTGCAACATTGTCGCCTTTGCTATATAATTTGTATATATGGGAGATATGTAAATATGTGAATATTAAAAATGTAAATATACTTCAATTTGCAGATGACTTAGTGTTGTACAGTTCAGATGTTAACTTAACAGTAGCAATTGAAAATGTTAATGCTTGTTTAATGCAGTTATGTAATTATTACCAGCTAAGATTAAATTTGAAAATAAATGCAACTAAAAGTAGTGTCATGATATTTGGAAAAGACACACCTGCAATAGATGTTACTTATAATGGTGAGGTTATTCAAAGAGTAGCCTCACACAAATTCTTGGGTGTTTACATTGATCAGAAGCTATCATTTGAAGACCACATTATATATATCCAGAAATGCATTGAAAGGTGTTAACATTTTAAGATGTCTAGCTGGTGTGACATGGGGTGCAGATCCCAAAATACTTTCAGTGTTATACAAATCTATTGTAAGAAGCCATTTTGATTACAGTTCTTTGGCCTATTTAAATAGCACACATACCCAAAAATTAGATGTGATACAGAACAAGGCTTTGAGGATTATATCAGGGGCAATGTGTTCAACTCCCATAAGGGCCATGGAAGTTGAAACAAATATTATGCCTTTGATATTGAGACGACTTTTGCTTGCAGAAAGATACTGTCTTAAACTATTGTCATCAAATAATTTACAAATCATAAATAGAATTGTACCTCACCCAATCATTACAGATGGTCCACTAGCTTCACCTCAAGATCTTCTGACACATACATCTCCAACTTTGTGCCGGATTTTCCTAGAAATACAGTCTCATTATTCAAACATCAAAAAACATTCACACTGGCCATGTTACACACATCCATATAGTAGTATAATACATCCTATTATGATTTTAACTAAGTCTATTGACAACAATTCAGAGTTTCTTGCATTTTTAGAAGAAAATAGTAAGTACTATACAATCTACACTGATGGTAGTAAAGGTAATGAACATGTGAGAAGTGCCATATATGATCCACAAAAACAGATTGCTCAAAGCTTTGTTCTAGATAAACAGTGTTCAATATTTACAGCAGAGGCATATGCAGTTTTTGAAGCCTTAAAATTGATTAGTGGATTAAATAATAATTGTAAATATTTTCTAATCTTATCAGATTCTTTAGGTCTCATTAATAGTCTAAAGCATATTAATTTTAACTTTAAAACGAATTATATTATTTATTTTATTAAAGATTCTGTCTGGCGGTTACATAATAAAGGAGTAACAATTGCCTTTATGTGGGTTCCTTCACATAAAGGTATTTCTGGAAATGAAATTGCAGACAAAACTGCATACACAGACTACTAAGGGGATACTACGTATACTGCATATGATGGGGTCAACGCCCTAAATGTCAAAAGTGTAGTGAGAGTACCTATGACTGACTTTTATTATAATGTAAATATGTCTTTAAGGAAAATGTGGGAATATTTTTGGAATGAAGACCAAAAACTCAAAAGAAAGTGGTATGGACGGATACAAAAAAAGTTAGAAGTAAAACCATGGTACCACGAGCTGAAGATAGCTAGCCGTGATTTTATCACAACTGTAAATAGACTGAGATTTGGCCATAACTCTGCACCTGCACATCTTATGAGACTAAACATAATAAACAGTAATATTTGCACATTTTGTAACGTTGAGATCGCCGACATGAACCACATTTTCTTCAAGTGCCCAAACTTCGCCATTCAAAGACTAGTGTTGGTAAGTGAAATAATGGAAGTCAGTGATACCTCCCACCGCCAATTATTGTGTGATTTGCTCCAAAATAAAAAGTGTTATAGTGTGTTTCAAATATATAAAAAGTACTGTGAGAACTATTTAAAGTGTATATTTACAAGAAGCACCTCTAAAATATAAGACTTGGCTTAAAGGTCTTGTTACCAGGCCATTAAATCTTCAAAAAAAAAAAAATTCAGTAATAATATTTAGCATAGATGTTAAGTATTACTACTGAAAGTAGTAATATTAACATAATCTATATTGTCATCTATCATCTATGATTTAAACCTAACCAAATTAAATTGAATGATATTTAAGCTGGAAATTAAATGAAAGCAGAATGGAAAAAATTATAAAAATATGTAAAACATTGAGAACAAATTGGAAAAAATCTGTATTTGGCGCAGTTGTAGTTTACTACGGAGCTGCTACTGTAAAAGAAAAATATGAGTAAGTGTTTACTAAGCAGAAACATGCCTTAAAAGTATTTTGTAGATTAACTAGAACACTTGTTAAAATTTCAGGATAAATTTGTTAATGAGAGCGGCATGTAAAGAAGCTGCTAAATATGGAGACGCCATAATACCTATGGAAAAAAATCCTACGTTAGTGACTGTTATTTTAAATCCAGTTGCGAACAAACGTAAAGCAAAACAAGATTATGAGAAGTATTGTGAACCTCTGTTGTTACTAGCTGGCTTGCAGGTTGATGTAATACTAACGAAATCTGAGGGAAATGCCAAAGAAATTGTGGAATATCTGCATGGTACAGAGGCAATAATTATTGCTGGTGGAGATGGAACTTTATCCGAATCTGTAACAGGTTAGATCTAGTAATGTCTAGTATTTAATAAGCAATATGTAATAGGTATGTGTGTAAAATTTTGCAATAAGTTGCACAGTCAGGACTAGTATTTCAACACATAAAACACTTAGTACACAATCTTTTTATTACTTTATTTCATGTTTATAAATATGTTCAGAACTTGTAGTCTTATTTTTCAGGATTACTAAGAAGAAATGATGAAGCTAATAGATTTCCACTTGGAATCTTACCATTGGGAAGCACAAATAGCCTTGGCAATACACTCTTTCCTGGTGGTGATGGTGTGGACAAAGTCAAGCAACTAATACAGGCATGTATGGCCATAATTGAAGGTAACACAGAATGGAAAGATGCTATAAAGATAGAACCTTTAACAAGTAAAGGAGAGTCACTAAGCAGACCAGTATATGCCATGTCTTCAATTGAATGGGGCGCATTCCGTGACATACATTCAAGAAAAGATAAGTATTGGTTCTACGGTCCACTCAGGGAGTATGCATCATACATTTTTAATGGATACAAAAATTCCATAACATGGGATTGTAGTGGTTCAATAAAATATAGTCCACTTTGTGCTGGATGCAGTAACTGTCTAATTAAAAAACCAGAAATAAAAAGGAAATGGACATTCTTTATCCCAGACACCAAAACAGTGGCAGACTCTGACAGGACACAAGTGTTAAATCCGGAATGCTCCATATTAAATGAGATATGTTTTAAAACATCAGAATTTAAAATAAAAACACAAAACATTAATGGTTTACCAGGACTAAGTATACATATTGGTAAAAATAAGTATTCATACACAGAATTTGTTTCTGAGGGATGGAGAAGGCTTAAAGGGAAAAATGAATCCCCTTATACTATTAAGGCAAGAACAATTGAACTTTTGCCTCATGATCCAAAACTAGATACCATAATAGAAATTGACAAAGAAGATTTTGAAGTTAAGCCAGTTAGGATTACTATATTACCAAAAATAGTCAAATTTTATTGCAAACCAGAATTAAAAGTGTAAGTGAATAATAATTTTTGTTTTTGCTTAATTAAGATTTTATTTAATGACGCATTTTATTCTGATTTTTGTCAATACTAATTTAGTGAAATACAAATTAAATGAACTTATAGGTACAAAGAAGTTAAGGTTGTATAAATTTTATTTTTCTAACAAATAATATATTACATCACTTTTAAAAGTGTTAGCTATAACATATTCTGTCTTGCATATTCCCATATAAATATTGCAGCAGTCACATGCACATTCAAGGATCTAATCATGCCCTGTTGAGGTATTTCCACACAGGAATCCATCAATGGCAACAAATCACAGGGTACTCCTTCCTTTTCATGTCTGTAAGGAATTAAAAAATAAATGAAAAACCTGGTTTTGCAATAATTACTTCAAAATACTTTTACATCCTCAAATAAATATTCATATTACCCTAAAATCAACAAAGTCTTCTTAGGAAATTTGAATGTCTGAAGAGATGTACTTGAAGAAGTCTGCTCCGCTGCCACTATTGAATATCCTTCAGTCTTCTTCATCATCAAATAATCTTTGAGTGGCTGACCAGGACGAACTTCCTCAACACCAATCCAACATTCTGCTGAGACGCTAAATATTCAAAGTAAACAAAAATATTTTTTTATATTTCAAGACAGACACTGAGAATCTATATAAGAAAATATTTCTCAGAACTTACAACATGATTGCTTATATATAGTGATTGTTATTACAAGTTTTTACATAATATTATTAAATTACCTCAATCCTTGGAACTGTTTATCTTGTAAATGCCTCAAACTGTCAACAACATAAGTTAGCACACCGAACACTTCACTGGTCCGTGCCATTCCACCTAGATTTGGAAGTCTATCAATGAGCGATGCAACCACAATAAGATCACTTTTATTTTTCTGTAAAATGCAGAATAATTACTTATAAAACATAAAAATATAAACATTTGCAAAACTATTGATAACACCAAGTTAAAAATTATACCTTTTCCTCAATACCATAAATGTTTATATCACTCATATTTTTCCAAGGTATATATTTCTTTTGAATAGTCCCAACGTTACTATTTTCAGGACAGACATTAAGAAGGTGGGAAGGCTCAAAATTATCCTCATATTGACTAGGCTTATGACAAGATATCCATTCATTAAAAAAGGAATCTTTAGATTCATTTTCAAGAT
This sequence comes from Phengaris arion, assembly GCA_963565745.1. Taxonomy (NCBI): domain Eukaryota; kingdom Metazoa; phylum Arthropoda; class Insecta; order Lepidoptera; family Lycaenidae; genus Phengaris; species Phengaris arion. The sequence goes on from OY751431.1 coordinate 26,068,487, forward strand.
TTGAATTGATTTTTTGCATTACATCACCAAAAAACGCATCATCAACATTTTCCTTGAAATTGTCAGTTGTGGGTAGATAGTGAAAAATATGCCATGGTGTTAAATCTTCCACAATATCAAATTTATGAACAAAATAATCTTTCAGTAGTTTTTGGTAGGTTTTGTCTTTCTCAACTGATGCATTGTTCAAAGTCTGCTCTATAATTTCTAATATGTAATCATATTTTCCTGACTTATCTTGAAAAGTGGATTCTTTCAGTCTGTATGCTAAGTACTGAGCATACAGCCTTGTCGAATATGTTGGTCCCATAGTGTGAAACAATAATGTATCCATCACAAATTGGTATTCTTCAATACAATCACTGCCGCTTTTTATCTTGTGCATGATGACATAATAGAATATGAGAAATTGTGAAGTTATTGGTACATTTCTTGATTGCAATAATTTCATATTGTCATTGTTCAATTTTATATCCTGCAATTTAACATTTAGGTATTATTATAATATGACTATTACAATCTTAATATAAAAATGGATTTGGAATGGATGGCAACTCCAATGTCTCGCTAAAACTCGAGAACGGCAGGACCGATTTGGCTAATTTTGGTCTTGAAATAATTGTGGAAGTTCAGGGAAGGTTTAAATAGTGAGAAACATTGGAGGTGTGGGTGTAGTAATTTATTTATTCCAGTTCATAGTTAAGACAGAACAATGTGTGTCAGGACAGCTAGTTATAATATTTTAACTATGAACTTAATATAAAATTAATATTAAGAATGTGCCTACTACTGCATTAAAAATTTTAACACTGGATAATTTATCGGTAATTTTTTACTGTCAGGCTATCTGTCTACACGCTTGTCGGTAAAAAAATCAAGTCATCGAGGCTTACCTTAATATAAATAAATAGAGATATGTACCATTCTAAACATGTTCTAACAAACTGTTGATGTGGAAGTTTACCCAACAGCTCAATACACCATAGCCCAATTTTATCGATATTGACCAATCTACTTTTCAAGGTTATGAAGAGTAAATTCTGTAATGCGGCCTGTACAGTCCTATGAACTTGTGAGTTTCCATGATACCTCTGTTTATTTTTAAACATTTCATCCACCTTCTGTAGAATAAAATCTGTTATGCTCTTTAAGATTTCAGTATGTGTTATTTTACTCAAAGCTTGTAAACTTAGGTAACGAATATGGGAGATGAAGTGAAAATCCCTAAAAATAAAATAATATTTTTAGTATATACCTATATATAATGCATAAGGATTGTCTGATAGGAGTCATTGTACTAACTTTGTTTTACATGTGTTGTACTGTGCATCTCTTAATAATTCTTCTACCACATTTTCTAATATTCTGAAAAAAGAAATATAAAATTAATTAAAATAATGTTATTTTGAAGAAATCTTATTCAAAATAACAATAATTTTAATTATAACAAACCTATTTTCCTTTTTAGGTACCATTGTGTATAGCAATGTGCCAGTAAATATATAAATTATGTGGCTGCAAATAGATGTTATGTTTTTTAAATTCATTTCATTTACGAGGTAGTAAAGTGGTAAAGTTTTAACAGCTCCATATTCTATTATCTTCGTACAATATGATAGTATAACTTTATTATAAATAGATTTTTCTAATAAAGAATCATGCATCAGTAAAGAGGTAAACTCTTTCATGCATATGGCATATTGATTATTAGTTTTCAGCTCTTCTATACCCGTCCAGGCTCTGCTTAAAAATTGTGGTATGTCGAATTGTATGTTGTCTTGTAAAATACATGCTAATAATTTATTCGTAATTTTAAGTACCCAGTTCAGGCAACCATAGCCTCCACTTTGAAATATATCATCAACAAAATTTATTACATTAATGTTTATAGGAACATTTTTACTGATCAGTATGAAATAGAATATTTCACTTGATTTTTCATAAAATATGTTTTTCAGACGACCAATGCTTGCATTGTTTTCTTTATTATTAAATTTTAGTCCATTTACTAAAACTGTAATTAAATCTGAATCTGTAACATACTGCTTGAATATAGTTGGACTTTTCAATAAACTAGTGATTGTCAAAATACTCAAAACCCTCTTGTTTATATCTACAGTAATATCCCTTAATAATAATATTGAATATTTAAATATCTGTGTCAATGTTTCCTTGTTTTCATCTTCGCTATTAAATATTATTATATCTAGGCCTTCATATAATAATGTTACAACTTCTATATCCAAATTGGTATCAGAAGTTAATAAGCATTGAACATAATTTAATATTATTCTGCATATTTTATATGAGATTTCATCATAACCTTGAACAGATTTGTTGTTTTGAATTCTTCTATAAAATTCTGTTAAGTATACTGCTGCAGAAATACATTCATTTTTTTTACTGTACTGTCTCTCACAAATATTTTTAATTTTATCAATATTTTTGTCAAGTATATCTGTTAAATCTGAACTCCGGTCCACTGAATAATATAGTAGGGCAAAATCAATATTTGAATGTAAAGCCAGCTGCTCTAATAAATGTTTCTTTTCGTCTTCTGTAAGAGTCAGGTCAGGACTACTATGGTTGATTGTATTGCCTTGTGAGATTATGTTTTTGACAATTTCTGGTGCTAAATTGCCACATAAACTAATATAATTAACTAAGTTCAACTGACAACATTTTCCAATAAATGAGGATAAATTCACAAAAACCGCTTTTCTAATAACAATATTGGTACATGGAATCTTAAATAAGTGATGTAGTATTTTAATAAGGTTGTCTTTGTAATTCTTAGGAGTTAGTTTGATTTCTAGTTCTGTCAGTATTTTAGTTAAGTAAAATAAAGGAACTGGAGACCATTTAATATTTTGCATAGTTTTTAAAATATTTATCAGGCTATCAGACTGTTCCAATGTCGTCTTCATTTTATTCCAAATTACCTTGCTTTCATTTGGATCACCAAAAATATGTGTGTCATTGAGAGCTTTTAATAGTGAATATGCTTCATTGAAGTCATGAATCGGATAATCAAGTCTGTATTGTATGCACTTAAATCTTATTTGTGCATTATCATGGCCAAGGCCAATTTTAAAAGCACAGTTAAGCCAGCAATATCCTACATCTTTGACAGTGCTGATTAAAACCAAAGATGGAAGGACAATATTACTTTGCTTCTCTTCCAAACTATCCATTAGAACAAAGAAGTCATTCCAAATCTTATTAAGTTCTTCCTTTTTAGAGGCTCTCCATATAAATATACTCTTAGACTTAATATGTACATCTTTTTTACTAATCATTAAGCAGTCCAAAGCTCTTTTAAAAAGGTACATTGAGAATTTTCTATTTCTATTACAATCTGATGATAATCCATACAATATTATATCCCAAAATTCAGAACTATAAATCACATTTGACTCATAATTGGTCACTGGCAAATAATAATTTGATAAAGAACACAAGACTTTCAGAGAAATTTGCCTTTGATCAGATGATTGTTTTAATAAATTCCATATTCTGTCTAATATATGGTACCCAGTTATGCCTTCAAATATCTTTGGAATCATACTGGTGACAAAAAATGTGTTAAGCTCTTCATGTGGACTAAATACAAAATGCTCTAAGGGTATCTCTAAAAATGGTAGCAGTAATTTTTGTCTACAGAAAATAACAGCATCAAGGACATTTTTGCAGATCTTTAATTTTAAAAGTGTCGAATTAATTTTATGACCTTTCATTTCAATATCACTATCCAAATCATTACACATCCTTGGTACATACATATTGGCTAACACTTGTTGTAACAGGTGTTCTGCATTTCCAACTATAGTGCTTGGGCTAAGAGTTAATATTACATATATTATTTTTCCAATTATTTGCACATTACTTTCTGTCAGGTTTGACAAAAGATTGTTGATCATGTTAATTTGTTGGTCATTCTCACATTCAGCATCCTCCTTAGTGTTAGTGAGATGTTTGTATTGCAACAAATGTAATAAGTTTAGTAAATTCTCATGACTAAAATTGCTTTTTAGCATCAAACCCTCAAGACGTTTGTCTATTATTTCCTCATCTAGATCAAGTAAGTCCAGAAAAGACAGTAGTTCTACCTCGGACTTCATTGTTAGAGTTTAGAATTTCGTTTCTGGTTTCATACACTTTCTTCAAACATATTTTACTTGAAAAATGACACAAACGAAAAATCCGCTTTTTTTTTATATTTATATATGGCATCGGCTTATAATCATCTGCCAGTGTCAAGTTAAAAAGGCGGGAAATACAACTTTCGTTTCAATTTTCAACACCGTATTCCTATATTCTCGTCAAGTCAGTCTAAAGTCTAGTCAAAGTCAGTAATATTCAGTAAAGTGGTAGAAGCTTTACTGAAAGTTCCTAGGGAGTTTTGCCGCCAAAACTATATACACAAGCACAAAATAGCACGTTTTTAGAAGTTGTACCACTTGCTCACACTTGTGCACGATAACGAATATTTAATGGTTAATATTCTGCCAATATTACACATTAAGAACCGAATAACACAAATTTATGAAGTTTACAAATTCCACAACATCACCCATTGAACTCCCCGGGAAAACTTTTTGTAATCTTCATTAATTTGTATTATTTCAGTTCGTAATGTGTAATATTGGTAGAATATTAACCATTAAATATTCGTTACCGTGCACAAGTGTGGGCAAGTGGTACAACTTCTAAAAACGTGCTATTTTGTGTTTCCCGCCAAAACTCCCTAGGAACTTTCAATAAAGCTTCTACCACTTTACTGAATCGACTGACATGACTCATAGACTGTACTGACTATATATTTGGACTTTGACTAGACTTTAGACTGTCTTGACGATAATATAGGAATATGGTGTTGAAAATTGAAACGAAAGTTCTATTTTCCGCCTTTTAACTTGGCACTGGCAAATGGTTATAAGCCGAACATATATTATAAAAAAATTTACCTATTTAATGCTTGGTTTTTATGGAGTATTTTGATAAATACCTGTATATTATTTCATGTGTGCTGTCCATGGAGCTAGAACAAAGAGGAGAGGGCATAAGCGTCTGTGCACTGTGATTTTTAGTCAGCCCCAACGCCATCAATCAGTGTACTGTCTGTGTTCGTACTGTGCTCAACTCTGTGATAACGATAACTTTTTGTACTTTTCGAGTTTCTAGAAAGAAATGGATGAAGTATTGTGTCTTATCTTGTAAAAATTACTTGGATAAACGTTCTGGTGCTATTGAGGACATTACATTTCATGAGTAATTAAAAACTAAATTTATTATAATTGTTCTAGAAAAGGTATCTAAGCGTCGTCGCGTCGGTTATATTAGAAATTATTCTACTTTTTTTTGGCGTTTTTAACCATTAAACACGGGGATTAAAAATATATTCTAGTTTGCTACATTTCAATATTAATATATTATTTTAATCATCATACTTTACAATATTTCCTAAAGGCTTTTTAGTCGTAAAGTGATATTTAGTTTTCAATCATTTATTAAACGCCATCTATCGTCGAGTATAAAAAACCACAAGTGCAGGGCGCGTTTCGATTAATTTTGCCTACTTTTTTATGGAAACCCATATTGTTTAGTAAGTGGAAAGTAATTTATTTAACTATTATTTTATTTATCAACAAAAATAACGTTACATAATAAATTTACTTAATTTTAACTAGGTATGTAATTGCATTCCCAATTGTATATGAACACTACATCCTACTTATACTATTAGAAATGTAAAAGTTTGAGAGGATTAATGGATGGATGTAGGTATGGATGGATGTATGGATGTTTGTTACTTTTTCCACTCAAAATTTGGTAAGGTAGTAATATAGGCTCAGGATAAAAACATAGGCTACTTTTGATATCCGATTCAAATATTGGATCGCGGCGAATGGCCGGATGGATCAACCGACGGAAGGTCGAACGGATGGCCGGACGGCCGGATAAATGGACTGACTGACGGACGGACGAAATGGTAAATCCACCACTGTTGTTATGTTCTCTTATTGAAATATTATTAAGAATGAAGTGTTACAATGAAAAAAAAAAAGATAAATGACGAAGAAGATCATTAGTGTTTCAAAAACTGAATGTGGGATCAAACAAATTCCATTCATCATTTACCACAAGCCATTTAATTTCTCTGGTCCAAAGCTCTGGTCACGATTAAACATACTTTATAAATTATGTATTTATATGCAAAAATTATATGCAAAGTTGAACCCCGACTTACGCGAATTTGACTTACACGGCAATCGCTCGGACCCACCTACCGCGTAAGTCCGGGGTATTACTGTATATACTGTATATATAATATAATAATAATATATAATAGTAGGCATTCACCTCATTAATATCTAGAATAATCTTACATAAAATTATTGTCAAACTACCGATTATACAAATAAATTAAATTCTAAGCATGTCGTCAAAGGCAAATAACTATGAAGGAATAGAACTTGTGCACGTTAACGAATATTTAATGGATAATTATTATTCTACAAATATTACACATTCAGGACTGAAATAACACAAATTAGAAGAGGATATACAAAACCCACAACGTCACCTATTGAAAAACCCCGGCAAAACTCCTTCTTTATCATCTTTTTTTTTGCTAATGAATTAAGCATGCCATCCCTTTCACGAATTTTTGCTGTGTGAGTGAAATGTAACAATAGTGAAAAATGTCAATGGGTATCGCGGCACAAAAATTTTGACAGTTTATTAAGGTAACATATATATAGATAACAATGATTTTTTACTTAAAATGAATAAGTTTAAATAAGTTTATTTCTGTACATTTTTTTATTCTTGACATTCGTTCTACATATTTTCTTCATCATGGAAAGTACGAGGGCGGGTCAAGAAGTCCGTGACTTTTGGAATAAAACACAGATTTTTTGATAAATAAATCATTTTATTTTTCAACGTAGTCCCCCTTGAGCTCTATACACTTTGTCCAACGCTTCTCCAATTTTTTAATCCCTCCAAAAAATATGATTTGTCGAGGTCCTCAAAATAGGCCTTTGTTTGCGAGATGACTTCATCATTGGAGTCAAATCTTTTTCCACCGAGCCATTTTTTCAGGTTTGGGAACAAGAAGTAGTCACTCGGAGCCAAATCTTGAGAATAGGGTGGATGTGGGAGCAATTCATAGCCCAATTCATGGATTTTTGCCATGGCAACTGCACATGTGTGCACCCTTGCATTGTCTTGGTGAAAAAGAACTTTTTTCTTGGCCAAATGAGGTCGGTTTTGTTTTCAAATCCTCATTGAAGCGGTCCAATAAGTTGGCATAATATTCCCCATTAATTGTTCTTCCCTTTTGAAGATAGTCAATGTGGATTATCCCACGTGCATCCCAAAAAACAGTCGCCATAACTTTATTGGCTGACAAACCCACCTTGGCCTTCTTTGGCGCCGATTCACCCTTAGAAACACACTGTTTTGACTGTTGTTTGGTCTCTGGTGTATTGTGATGGATCCATGTTTCGTCCACGGTTAAAAACTCCTCCATATTGTGATTAAACAACGCCAAACCTTCCTGTGAAGTTGTTACACGATTGCGTTTGTGGTCGACTGTGAGCAAACGCGGCACCCATCTTGCGGAAAGCTTTCTCATGCCCAAGTGATCATTCAAAATTGAAACCACTGAGCCATGCGAGATGCCTATGGCTTCCACAATCTTTTGCACTTTCAATCTTCGGTCGGCCAACACCATATCTTGAATTTTTTCGATTGTTTCGGGTGTAGAGACCTCAACTGGGCGTCCAGGACGTTCGGCATCTTCAGTGCTTGTAAGGCCACAACGAAATTCAGTAAACCACTTTTTTACCATTGAAATCGATGGTGCAGAGTCCCCATAGTATTTATCAAGCTTAGCCTTGGTCTCGGTAATGGTTTTTTTTCGCAAAAAATAATGCTTAATAAGCACACGAAATTCACAAATTTTTTCCATTGTTTCTTTAAGTTACTGGATAGTCTGATAAAGATAGCTGTAAAACACAAACTAACTGACGCAGCAAGTTCAAATTTTGATAGGAGTCAACTGACAGATGCCTGTTGACAGGAGTAGTGTTGCTTTTTCAGTAAGGAGGTTAGAAATTCAAAAAGTCACGGACTTATTGACCCGCCTTAGTACCAATGCCCACTTTTTTTTTTTTTTTTTAAATTTATTCATGACCATGGATACAAAGTCCTTCAGTCGGATACATTTTGAGTTTTGACATATAAGACATTATTAACTGAAGTAGGAGAAGTATAACATTTTACAAAATGACATTAAATATAACCTATAAATTACACAATGTGTTTATCTTAACCAAAGATCTAAACCTTTCCAACAGTATTGACAATATATTTAAAAATGGGAACAAAATAAACAGAATTTTTTAATAATCCTTCAATGTGGCGGGGGACACTTAGTGAGTTTTCTTCTGCTATGCCACTAATCGCATTGTCTAACAACAACCTTTGTATGGCAAACGTTGGACACTCAAACATCAGATGATTAATGTTCTCGTCATCTCCAAAACAATGTCTACATCTACTATCGTCCAAAATATTCATTCTGTGTAGATGCGCCGCAACTAGGCAATGGCCTGATCGCAAGCGGTTGATGCAAACTATGAACTTCCTGTTAACGTACTCAAATCTATAGTACCATGGTGTTGTTGGTAAGTCCCTTTGAATATCCGCGTACCATCTTCCCTTTTCAGCTGCGACAGTCTTCCAATATTCTGTCCATAACATTTTTTTTGATGATTTAAATTGTTGATAGAAGTCGCTAAAAGGCACTTTAAAACTGTCTAGAAAATCCACATCATGGTCTCTACGGGTGACCTGGTCTACTACTTCATTTCCCAGTATGCCACTGTGGGAGAGAACCCATACAAATTCTATTTTCTTTTCTATCAGCTTTGATAACATATATCTTATTCTAAACACAATATAATTTTGTTTATAGGAAAAAGTATTATTACATATAGAACATAGAACACTTTTAGAATCACTTATAATTAAAATATTTACATTATTTACATTGGTATGTATTTAAGTTAAAGCAGCTAGTACTGCCCAAGCCTCTGCTGTAAAAATACTGCAATTATGCGGGATTTTAAAACACTTACTTTCATTTGTGGGTCATAGTAGGCAGCTTTAACATGCTCGCTTTTGGAACCATCAGTATATAATGTGTAAAAATCACTTATGTTGTAAAAATTGTAAAAAGTCAAACTTATTTGTAACAGAATTTAAATGACACTTAACATCAATATAGTTAAGAATAGTTTCATATGGGTGTTGGTAAATTGGCCACTTTTTACTAGTATACATATTTTTGGTAAGATTTTTTGTTGATAACATTAATATTGATATTTCAGGTAAGGAAGCAGAAATGAGGTTATTAGGTGTGATGTTGGATGTTGCAGCTGACTGTACAATTTCTGTAGAATGTAAAATTTTATCAACAATAAAATTATCATCACAAGACAATTCCTTAAGACAAAATCTCTCAGCCAGTTGTAGGCGGCGCAAGGACAGTGGAGGTATGCAATTTTCAACTTCCATGGACACAATAGGAGAGGTGCGCATGGCTCCACTTATAATTCTCAAACCCATATTCTGTATAACAGGGATGGCCAAGAGGTCGACCGCGGTCTACTGGTCGACCGCGAAGACGATTTAGGTAGCCCGCGAGAGTAAAAATAAACTGAACAGAAAATATTTAAAAATAATATCATTTATTTTAAAATGTTCCTTTTCGCGCCAAGAACATGTCTATATAAATAGGTACTCACACGCTTCGGTCTGTCGTAACGTGGTATATTATTGCGTGCATGTGTGTGAGTCAGTCGTGTAAACGCGACTCACCGCTAGTATATTGTTGTCTCTTTTCATTTCGCATTGTTTTCTCTTTTTGTGACCTCGCCCACGAAGGATCGGCAAAATAATAACAAGAGCCAGTACTAGTTTCGACTTGAGTGCGAATGTAGGTATTTACAACTAATTTGTTGCGTCGCGATTATTAAAACTTAACGTAGGCGCCTTGAGACTTAGTGTTTTTTAACTATTTTATTAGAATGAGTGGGCCATCTAGTTCGAGTGCTAAAAAAAGTAAGACTTACCATTATCACAGTGAGTGGGAAGAGGAATTTTTTTTCGTTATGGTCAAGGATAAATGTGTGTGCCTAATCTGTAACTCAAGTGTCACATTACCGAAAAGAGCTAATGTTGAAAGGCATTTTAAAACTACACATTCCAAATACGCCACCGATTTTCCATTTGGCAGTGAAAACCGAAAGATAAAAGTACGTGATTTAAAAAGCAGTTTAAACGCACAACAATCTTTTTTTACAAAACCAGATTCGAAATCAAAAGCTGCAACACTGGCGTCATTTGCTGTTACAGAAATATTAATAAAACGAAAGAAACCTTTCGAAGATGGAGAAATGATCAAGGAAGCCATGCAGAGAGCTGGAGAAGCACTTTTTAATGACTTTAAAAACAAAAAAGAAATTATTACAGCAATAAATGATATTCCACTTTCGCGGAACACAGTAATGCGACGCAGTGAAGCCTTAAGTGAAAATTTGGAACAATTACTTAATGAAGACTTGCAGAAATGTTGTTTCTTGTCACTACAGTTTGATGAATCCACCGATGTAACCGACATTGCTGAATTGTGCGTTTTCGTGCGCCTAGTTTTTGAAGACATGACAACAAAAGAAGAATTATTGACAATGATTCCATTGAAGGGGCAAACCAGAGGTGAAGATATTTACAGATCTTTTAAGAGTTTTGTAGAAAATACTGCATTTCCGATACACAAACTAGTTGCTATCACGACAGATGGAGCACCCGCTATGCTGGGACAAAGAATTGGTTTTATTTCATTGTGCAAAAATAATGACAACATTCCAAGTTTCACCAACTATCACTGCATCATACACCAGCAAGTTTTGTGCTCTAAAATTCTGGAATCAGATGTTATTATGAAAATTGCTTTTAAAATAGTTAATTCTATTCGAGCCAGAAGTTTGCAAAGGCGTCAATTTCGAGCTCTTCTTTATGAGACAGAAGCCGAACACTCAGACCTCTTGCTACATACAGATGTTAGGTGGCTTAGCCGTGGTGCCTTTTTGAAGAGATTTCGCCAATTACTGCCAGAAATCAAGACATTCGTTCAATCAAAAGGAGAAAATATACCTGAGCTCGAAGATGAAAAATGGCTTATGAAGCTGGCCTTCCTTTGTGACATAACAGAAAAACTCAATGAGTTGAACCTAAATCTTCAAGGTAAAGACAAAACCGTCATTGACATGACATCTTTGATTAAAACTTTTAAAAGTCAAATTCAAATGCATGCATCTCAATTAAAACGAGGTGAACTAAAAAATTATATAAACATGGAAGAAGAATGTACGCACAATTCAAAGCGAGACTACAAAATTTTCGCTGAACAGCTGGAGAATCTGCATCTGGAGTTCGAAAGAAGGTTTGCAGATTTTGCCGCTCTCGAAGAAGTGCTAAGTTTCATGGTATTTCCTTTCAATGAAAACATTGACATTGACAGCTTGACCGTTAAAATCGGCAACTTAACCGATACTGAATCTCTTGTGGTCAAAGAAGAAATAATAAAAATGAGAAGCGATATATTTCTGAAAGCTAGAGCATCTGGTAGTACAGAATTTTGGAAAGTGATTTGCAAAGAAAAGTTTCCATGCCTAAGAAAGGTGGCTTTATATTTGACTTCATTTTTTGGTTCTACCTATCTTTGCGAATCAACGTTTTCAACTATGAATGCAATAAAAACCAAAAATCGTTCCCGCTTAACAGATGCTCTCTTAACTTCCTGTTTGCGCATCGCAGTTACTTCGTACACTCCCCAATATGATAAACTTGTGGAGAATATGCAGTGTCAAACATCCACTCAAATGCGTAAAACGCAATGAAAAATTCGAATTAAGTATGTAATATTCAATAAATAAATACATACAAACTTATTACAAAAATGTTTTATTTCTCTCTTCTAAATTCTACCTTGCAGTCGACCGCAGGAAGTATTTTCGAGCACAAGTAGACGTCACAGGTCAAAAGTTTGGCCACCCCTGCTGTATAACATCCAATTTTCTTAGTAATGTTGTGTTTGCATTCATGTAAGCTAACAAACTATAATCAAAATGACTTCTGACTATGCTTTTGTATAACATGTTAAGAGTTTTTGGGTCAGAGCCCCAAAATGTTCCTGCTAAACTTCTCATTATATTTATGCTCTTCGTGGCATTCTGACATATGTAATTTATGTGCTTATCAAATTGAAGTTTATGGTCTATTATAACCCCTAAAAAATTGGGATGATTCACAATAGGAATTATGTTGTTATTATAAGTTATGTTAACAGGCTCTATGGATTGATCTTTACTAAATATTAACACTGAACTTTTCTCTGTACTGATTTCTAATTTTAAAATATTATTATAATAATGTTGTAATTGATGTAATGCACTGTTTATATGATTGACTGCCATATTTAAGTTTTGATTTACACCATACAAAAGCAAGTCATCGGCAAATTGCAAAATCTTTACTCCAGGTATATTTACAAAATTATGGATTTGAGATGTATAAAAGTTGTACAATGACGGCGAGAGTGTAGCACCTTGCATTGTGCCTTTATTGGCCTGTTTGGGCCCATATAATTTATTATTATATCTAACATAAACTGTTCTATTATTTAAAAATTTAAAAATCCATTTTAAAGTTTTCATCGGAAATCCCATTTCTTGTAAAACCTTAATTAATGGTTCAATGTTTACATTATCAAAGGCACCTTTTACATCTAAAAATACACTTATAACATTACAGTGACTAAGTTTTGCCTTTTTTAAATCGTGTATAAAGGATACAAAGCTTCCAGAACAACTTTTGCCTCTTCTGAATCCGAATTGAATATCTGGTAACTTTTGTTGTGATTCAGCAAAATAATCTAACCGCAGTTTTAGCATATTCTCGAAAAGTTTACCCAAGCATGATGATAGGGAAATAGGTCTATATGAGGATGGGTTATTAGCAGATTTATTTGGTTTTAAGATGGGAATGACACATTGAGTTTTCCATGACTCTGGTATAACTAAACTATTCCATAACCTATTATAAATATTTAAAAGTATTTCTAAAACATAAGGGTGTAGTTTCTTAATTAAAATGTATGGTATATTATCCAAACCTGGTGTTGTATCTTTCCTACTTTTTAGAGATATGTACAATTCGCTCAGTGTAAATGGTCTATTTATAAAGGAGTTACTATCATTTTCAATGGCATGGCTCAATATATTATTTAAATTGCTTTCATTGATCTGAGATGAATCTGATATCTTATCCAAAAAACGTGGTACCCATTCATCATTTAAAAATCTATTATGAGAAGTACCTATTCTTTTAAATCTTTTAATATATCCCCATATTCTAGAAACAGGTGTCATTCTATTAAAACTACTACACAAATCATGCCATGAGTTGACCCTTTCCTCTTTTAATATTCTTTTCTTTTGATCGTGTATCTTTTTATAATGAATAAAGTTTTCAAATTATTACAATCTATATTTAATTGTGAAAAATAAGTTTCTGATAACTTACTATATTTAGTCCAATCTGTTTTACTATAAATATATTTTTCTTCCACAGGACGTACTTCATATATTGACGGCTTCACATTAAGGGTTACCTGAGTTGGATAGTGGTAACTGCCCATTGGATCATCATGGACACGCCATTCGCAGAGTGGAGCCGATGTGGGGCTAACAAGAGCTATATCAATTGCAGAGGGATTTCTATTTGGAACTTGAATAGTGGTGGCACTCCCATCGTTTATATACACATGTCAAATTCATCTATAATTTTGAACAAACTGTTACCTCTATTATTATTCGAGTGACAACCAAATAATAAGTGATGTGCATTAAAATCTCCCATGATGAGGCATGGTTTAGGTGTTTCAAGTAATACCTTTTTTAATTTATTTGTATCAAACCTGTTATTAGGTGGACAATATACACAAAGAATGTATATTGTTCCCATCGAAGTTTCTATGGATATACAAAGATTTTGAATTGTTTCATAAAAACTTGTATTTATAATGTTATATTTCAAGTTTTGTTTAATTAATATACTTACACCGTTATGTGAATTAACTGAATCCTTACATATAAAATTGTATGGTGTAAAATCTGGAATTAAACTTGAGCTCCTAAGCCATGTCTCATTCAACAAACATATGTCTATAATATTATGTTCACAAAGAAATGTTTTTAATAAGGCTCTCTTATTCTGCAAGCTTTGTATATTAAACTGTGTTATATTAAGATATGTATCCATTAATTGATTAAATTAGCTAATAATATATCTTTAATTCTTTTATTTGTTACTGGACGGACTATTGCTATTGTCATTTCCGAGGGTTACAAGAGACTTTACTAAAGCATTCAATATAATATCATTGTTTATGATTTGTTCTACATTAAAAGTTGTTTTGGTATTACTAACAGGTGGAACATTAACTGGTCGTGAAATAGTTGGAAAAGATTTGGGGTCAGTGAGCAATGGGACACTACTCACCACAGTGGCATAACTACGGTTAAAATTCTCATATTTTTTTCTCTTTTCTTGCATTTTCTTCTGCTTCACTGGACAGTCCCTCGAGATGGCCAAGTGATTACCGCTACAATTAATGCATACAATTTCTTCTACGTCACATTCTTTGTAGGAATGGCGTCCAGCGCATGAGGAGCACATTTGCTCTCCACGACAAACTTTTGCAGAATGGTTGAATTTAAGGCATTTGAAACATTGTAGTAATGGTGGTATGTATAAATGTACAGGATACCTAAACATTTGTATATAGGCATGTTGAAGCAAAATTGTACCAGCAAAAGTAACTGCTATTGTACCCAACGGTGTAAGTTTTCCTTCAACTTTCTTAAAAAATCTTTTAATTGAAATAACTTCTGTGTCACATGTAATATTTTTGTATATAACTTCATTTGAGAGATCTTTCGGTACATATTTAATAACTCCTGTAATCGGCCGACTCCGTGGGCCGGTACAAAAGCTTTTAGTTTATTTCTAATAAGGAAATGGTCCATTTTCAAAAAACCATTAGCTGGCGCAGGCTTCTTAAAAGTTACACCAACTTTATATGCATTCACTCGATGTACTCCTACTATACCCTTTATATTTTCTGTAAATAATTTTGTTAAAGTAATGGGATTTTTGTTTCCCAATTTTTCATTATTCATCGATTCCACATATACGACACAATCTCCACTATAATTTTCTGGGAATTGTCTTTTGTAATTAGTTTTTGTGAATTCTGAAGTCCACCGTACTTTCCTCCAATTTTCTTTTTTTGGAAGTATCTCCAGGGGGCGGACCCCCGTCGCTATCTTCACTCATTTTTATTTTATTATATTTAATTCAATTAAAAACTACTATTTACAACAATGTTACAGTAATATAAACTAGAAAATTATATTTTACAAAACAGTGAAAAATTTAAACACCCGCTCATTTCGACTTCCCGCCAAAAGTCCCCCAATGCCCACGGAATATAGGTGTTGCCTAGTGTGGAATATCACATTTTTTATTTTTTCACAAAATTATATTTTAAAATTGTTGATTAAAGATACATAAATCTAAAAGAAATAGGTATTTAGATTGACGCAATTAAAAGTTATAAGCAAATAAAAAATATTGTCCATCTCTTTCTCGCAAAACGATTTGTTACATCACAAGTTGCAACCGGGTTTTTGCCGGGGAGTTCAATGGGTGACGTTGTGAATTTGTAATATTTCATAAATTTGTGTTATCTTGGTTCTTAATGTGTAATATTGGTAGAATATTAGCCATTAAATATTCGTTAACGTGCACAAGTGTGGACAAGTGGTACGACTTCTAAAAACGTGCTATCTGTGTGTTTCCCGCCAAAACTCCCTAGGAACTTTCAGTAAAGCGCCTACCACTTTACGGAATCGACTGACATGACTCATTGACTGTACTGACTAATTATTTGGACTTTGACTAGACTCTCAGCTCAGTTTTATTTTTGTATTCTGTTTTCCGGGAATATACTTTTGAGTGACGTAAAGATTTCTATTTCTCTCTTATCAACGCAAACAATCCAAAAATCTAATTTTCTTTTGAAGGCAGTTATTTTGTTATAGGTCTGGAACACTGTTGTCTGTTTACCTTGCAATGATAAATTCAAAACTTTTAGTTTTTGAAAGATATCCGCCATAAAAGACAATCGGAACAAAAACAAATCGGAACAACCAAGTTTTATCATACAAACGGTCTTTCAAATTAAAAGAGGTATCAGCTGAAAGAAACATTTGTAACTCCACTAAGTTCAAATAGCCTTGTTAAAGTTTTACCCCGAGACAGCCATCGCACTTCTGTATGGAGCAGCAGTGTCTTATGTTTGCTGTCATAATCTTCACACAATAATGAGAACAATCGGGATTGTAGTGGTCATGATTTGATTTTTTTTTTTTTTTTTTACCGCTTCATCCATAACTAATTTTAAATTTGACGGCATTTGCTTCATCGCAAGTGCTTGTCTATGCAGAATACAATGGCTGGAACTACAATTAGGCGCTTTATTTTTTATGCGTGACACTGCTCCTGCTGTTTTACCTGTCATCGCCTTGGCCCCATCTATACAAATGTCAATGCAATCGTTCCAACTGAGATTATTTTCTTCAAAAAATATGTTTATTTTATTAAAAATTTCTTCCCCGGTAGTGTTTGCGGGCAGCGGTGAACACATAAGCATGTCTTCTTCAAAAGAACTTTCATATGGATATCTCACGATAACCAGCAAGATAGCCAGACCAGCGACATCAGTTGACTCATCCATTTGCAAGGCGAATCGTGTTTTTTGTAGACGTGTAACTAGTTCTTGTTTAACGTAGCTTGCCAGATCATGGATTCGCCGTGAAACAGTATTGTTTGATAGCGGCACAGTAGAAAAATGCTTTGCAGATTTTTCATCGAGCATACATTTTGTTATGTCTAACACACATGGCTATATTAAATTATCAGCGATAGTGTGCGTTTCACCTGCTTGTGCAATGCGATAGCTAACTAAATATGATGCCTCCGTGGCCTTTTTATTGATAGTTTGTGTTACATGCATCATATTTTTTTGACTCTCCAATAACTGTTCTTTTCTGCGAACAAAAAATTCTTCATTCTTGTCTTTAGACTCTGGGTGTACAGTTTCTAAATGGTGGCAGGTGCCATGGAACTATTAGGAAGCAGTTTACTACATAGCATGCAGAGAGGTGAGCCGTTGGAATCAACAAATCCGAAACTGATATATGATTCATCATACTTCCTTTTTTTCGTCTTTGAAACCGTGGAGCTTGACGTCGTGGCATCATCGTCTGGATCGGTAATTGCTGCATTCTCCGCGCGTACTGCTTTTGAACATTCAGCGTCATTATAAGATGTTGTTGCAACACGTTTAACGCCTTTAAGCCAACGTTCCATTCTTCTTTATTAATAATGTTACACGTCAGGATGGTGGGGTCAAAATAATGCACAATCGTTACTGCTTATAAGAGACTAAGTTTAGTCCAAAGAATAAATGTACAAATCTGATACAATCAGAATACAGCAGGCAGTAGAGCAATAAACACTAGTTACATATCACGTTTTAACTCCGCAATTCGCTAGCCAGCTTGTAAGTAGGTAGGTAAGAACTTATCGCACCGAACGCTAATCGTCAACTGACTGACGAGGCGCGACACGCGATCGCCGCTTTTATACTTAGTCGTAGACTCGATCTCGAACATTCTCAAAAATACTCGGCGCCTTTGATAAACAAAAAGCGGAAATAAAAATAGAAATACAAAAAATGCGTTGTAAACAATCTCGACTTTATGTTTTGAAGTTAGAGCCGAAAGTGGCTAGTTCACAACAGCTATAGTGTCTGTGTCTGTGTCTGTCTGTCCAGAGGCGACTTTTATCAAAGGGACTGCGCGTTCACAAGTATACGCGCGGTGGCGGCGCGGCGGGCGGAGTCAAAACGTTCGACCAGAGAGAGGTGTTTTGATTTTTTTTTTCTAAATTCTTGGGGAACCCCTACAGGGCTTAAGCGCTAATAGCAAGAAGACCGGCTGAGACGCGTGGGATTTGAGGCGCTGATAATTAGGCCCAGAACACCGCCCTAACCCACCAATAAAAAGGGTAAGCCCCCCATGCCAAAATTTTCCGGAAATCCGGAAAAACTACTTTTTCAGGGAACAGCGTATCCAGGGAGCAGGCATTGCCGGAAAGAGAGGAAACGCTAAGGGAAAGAAAGAGCCTAAAATACCCTAGCAGGCTACACCTCAAACACCTCCCTACGACGTCCCAGACCCTAATTACAAGAAAAAAGGTGTTTTTCCGGGATAAATTGGGAACAAAGGGAGTGACGCTGTCCAGATTGTTACAGGCAGATAGCATGTAAAGAGACCTTTTTCCTGACACCCTGCTTAGCTAAATCGGCCAATAAACAAAGGAGATACAGCCAAAAGAATTTTCTCGGCCATTTTGTCCGCCATTTTGGCAAAAATTAAAACGTGTATAACTAAGAAACTAAAAGGAGTACAGCAGCGAGCGACACCTCCCCAAAAAGGTAATAAGTAGGAGCAGCCAACCAGAGGATTATCGGGGAAATTTTAGGGGGGATTGAAACCCTCCCAAACTCCCCCATCGTTAAACGCCCAAGGTAGGCTAACCCCCAGGGAAGGAAACCGCGGTCCGCGCTGAAGAAGATTGACGGAGATACGAGCCACAGAAGTTTAACTTTGACAGTTGGGCGGCCATACTGGCTAAATTCAAAGTTAAATAACTCGGGAACCAAAAGTCCTAGAGAGGTACGGTTCTCGAGTCCTGGCAGCCTGAGGAAACATCTACAGGACCCAACCTAAAAATTTGAATATTTCCCGGAAAAGTGGAAAAATTTTCCAAAAAATTTTCCACCTTAGAAAAGCCCAGAAATAGATAGACGGGAAAAACCGAAGCGAAGGAACCCAAGAAGGACCCATCTCCGATCAACGGTTGCTGAGATACGGGGTCTCAAAGTCGGCATCTGACAGCCGGATACCTGTCAAACCTCCGACAAAAACAGCGATATCTCAGCTCCCAGTTGAACCACAAGCGCGAGACTTTCTTTGGAGCACTGGGCATCACTTCGGCTACGGACCCCTTAAATTTTAGCCAAATCGGAGTCATCGGACCTTCAAGGTCAGATTTTTGGGAGATACCTAGAAATCCAGAAAGGGCTTTAAAACCCTGAAGAAAGAGCCCAAACTCGGCCTAGTTACCCCAAAGGACAAGGAAGCGGCGGAAGAACTAAATTTCTAGACTGAAAACTGGCCGCCATCTTGGAAATTTTAAAAGCTCGATATCTCCGCTCCTAGTCCTCGTAGAGAGGCAGGGTTTTCTCCAGAGACACCGGCAGCTTAGGCTCTATCCAGGCAAGAAAAAAGGGATCAGCACCTGGAAAGGAAAAAACATACCTGAGGCTTCCGGACGACGCAGAAAGTTGCAGTTTTCGGGCACCGGCACTGGAAGAGGGTGACGACGTGGCTGGAATACCTGGAACACCTGCAACATCTGGATTAAAGAAGGAAAAAAAGGAAAAACACCAGAACTTACCTGCCGGAAGCCGCCGCACCATCTGGAACTGCTGCAACACCTGGAAAGAACTTAGCCTAAGGTACTATTTATTGTTATTAGTTTAAGTGACCAGTAGCCCCTATTGGAGCTACTGATTAGTAGTAGGATTAGCGAGTAAGGACAAACTACATCTTTTGTGTAGTTGTATATTTTTAAGAACTGTTGTACAAAGCGCTTAGGGAAACCCTTAACACAACAGAATATTTATTTAGTTAGAATAGGTCAGTTATCCCCTTATTGGGGAAACTGTTAGTTTAGGATATTATTGACATTTATTATTGGATCTTATTAGTTAGAGTAAGTCAGTTAACCCCCTATTGGGGAAACTGTTAGGCTAGGACTTTATTGACATTTTATTATTTGACATTTATTTTAATTATATTATTTTCTACTGAATCATTTTATTGACATTTTATTGAATTTATTTTAATTTAATTCAAATTTGGACTAGACCCCTAACATGTACCGCACCCCCCAAAAGCGAGCCAGCGACACGTTTACAATATCTTCGCCACAAAAGGGCGAGGTTGACGAGGGTAGAGCCCAATCGCAACCAGCGAGACCATCCGCTGTGCGGACTAGCATCGACAAATTTGATGCTCTAAATATAAAAAATGTAACGTCCCCAGTTAAAAAAGTCAAGCCCAAACCGGAAATTTCACTAAAAACAAAGGCCAAAAAGTTACCACCGTAGAGAAGACGACAAGTCCCGCACCCCCCAATAGACCTAAAACAGCAGAAGGTTGAGCCTGTCTAGAGCGAGCGAAGGGCAGCATCAACAGCTCAAAAAACTTTAAAACAGAGTATAAAGAGCAAGCCTTCGCCGCTATAGAGAGGCTCTACCGAATAATAAAAGAGTTAGAGGAGGAACTCACCAGTGTCAGAGCTGGTAGGAACGGTGGGCCGGAGAAAGACCCTATACATCTCCCCCGGTCAGCCGTAAACACGACAGATGTTGCAGTTGATGTACAGAGGGACCTGAAACAAAGAAACATATTAATGGAACAAGGTGTGAATGAGGGAATGAAAGAGATGATGAAGAAGATGGATGAAATGAAGGGATGTATGGAAGAGAATAGTGAGGATGGAAAAATTGAACTCGCTCCTGGAGAGCACCAAAACCGTAGCCAAACCGGCGAGCTATGCGAGCGTTACTTCGAGAGGCATCGTAGAGAAACCTCCTGAAGCAAGGGCTCTGCACTCAGTCATGGTGTCTGTATCGGACTATGTCCTCTTGATTGTAAGTTCTTCTTGCGCTGGTGTGGTGATGATAATAATACAGCAGCAATTCTTATACTCTCCTTTATTGGTGCTTACCACAAATACGTATTACAATATGTTATGAGATATGCTTAACACAATATATACGTCTACACTATTTGCCTTTTGCCTTTTGGCCAACTAAAATAAATTAACTCGATAGGCTTCACTTCATGACATCTGTCAATGTCAATAATGACATTGACAGTTACATCTTATTGTTGATATATGTAACAGTGTCCTACAGGGACGGGCAGGAAAATGGGGAGGAGGTACTAGAGAAAATTAGGAAAACTGTTAACGCAAAAGACGGTTGGGTAAAGGTGGAGAGGGTCAGGAAAGTCAAGAATAGGAAAGTCGTCATAGGTTGTATAAATGAGGAAGAAAGGAACAAGGTGAAGGAAAGACTGTGTAAGAACGAAGGACTAATAGTTGAGGAAGTAAAGAACAAAAACCCCCTTTTGGCGTTCAAAGATGTGATGAAGGTCGACGCAGCTGACTTCGTCACTGTGTTCTGCAACCAAAATGCAGACATCTTTGGGGGCCTGGAGGGGGATGAGAGAAAGGTTGAGGTAGCATATGTGATGCGTGCGAGGAACCCCCTACAAAATCATCTCGTGGCTAGAGTCAGCCCACAAATTTGGAGGAGATGTATGAATGTAGGCTACGCCCATATTGGGCTAAGCAGAGTGAAAGTGACAGACCACAGTCCGTTAGTGCAGTGCTCCCTTTGCCTGGGGTATGGGCATACCAGAGGGCACTGCCAGGAGAGTGAGGTGCGATGCAGCCACTGCGCCGGTCCTCATCTGAGGATTGAAAGTGACAAGTGGCGGCGAGGAGACAGGCCCAAGTGCATTGATTGCACGAAGGCTAAGAGAGGCAACGAGGAGCACAGTGCCTTCGATAGGGAATGTATGGAAAGAAAGAGGTGGGATGCTCTAGACAGATCGACGGTAGCGTACTACTAAGGTTGTTCCTGGTGAGTCCTTCCAGTACCGAATTCTGCAGGCTAACCTCCAGCGGAGCCAGATCGCCACAAGGGAGCTAATGCTCGAAGCCACCAAGCGTAAGGCCTGCGCTGCTGCAAGAGCCCTACATAGGCGGGGCCCGGAGTATGAGGACACACAATGGAGTGAGGGTCTACCAGAGCGATGGGGAAGGGGGCGGTGTGGTCAAGGCGTGTGTTGTGGTATTCGACGACACATTGGATGTCGAACTACACACACGCCTTAGCAATAACAACATTGTTGTGGCCACCCTCCGAACCAAAGCCTGGGAGACGATTGTTGTGTCCTTCTACTTCGAGCCCGATAAGCCTGTGGGACCCTACCTGGACCATCTTATGCGGATAGGAGGAGAGTTGGGATCCGATAAGATGGTCTTAGGTGGCGACGCCAACGCAAAGAGTCCGTGGTGGGGTGGCGATGTGGAAGACCCGCGAGGAAGGGAAGTGTCTGCTGTACTGGAAGCAATGAGTCTACACATACTCAACACTGGGGACATCCCAACGTTCGATACCGTCAGAGGGGGACAAAGGTACACCAGCTATGTGGATGTGACAGCGTGCTCCGACAACCTGCTGGACCGAGTGGGAGACTGGAAAGTTGAAGAGAGCCTGACGAGCTCGGACCACAACGGCATATCTTTCGGTATCAGACAACAGAAATCCACAGGCACGAACATTATACGTACCACACGCATATTTAACACACAGAAGGCAAACTGATTATCTACTACGTCCATGAGCGCCGTGGTAGTGCTGTGTCTTCTCCGAAATCCCGACTGAACCTCAGGCAAAATACGGTTTGTGTCTAGGTACTGAGTCATTTGGTTACAAACGACGCAGAAGCAAGAATGCTAATAGGTCTCAACTCCTTTAGTTCGCTAACATTTTCCTATTTAGGAAAGGGTTTAACCAAGGCTAGGCGCCAGGCTTCAGCGAAAACACCAGAGCTCATTGATTTATTGATTACTTGAGTTAAACTATTAAGACAAGCAGGATAATAAGCAGCTGTAGCATATCAAGCGTAATGCAATCAGCAGCCATAGCGTTTGACTAAACGAGTCTTTTGAACGTCATTACTACATACAGAGGTGAACGAGAAGGTGGAAGAGTTAAATCTATAAAAGTAGGATTTTTGAGATGTAACGGAAGAGAAAGCATTGTTTTACTATTGTTAATAGTTATATTCTCTTTAAGGTGGTTCCACATAAGTCGCGGCTGTTTGATATTGCAGTTAATGCACGATTGGAAATCATTATTATTATTATTGTTGTTGTTGTTGTTGTTGTTGTTGTTGTTGTTGTTGTTCACGTTGTTACGTTAAAAATGTTGTGCAGCAATCGGACTTCCAAAAAAAAGTCGAAATTTTATTATAAATTTATTATTTAATTATTACAATATAAAAAAGGTACTAATTCTAATGACGACTATTACATTCAACGATTGAACATAAAGTACATTTCTAACACAATGCAAAATAAATGAAAACTGAGGAACTGCTGACGCTGCGCCTCGTGCCGCTGCCGCGTGACGTGGTTGAAGTGCTGCATCGGCGATCTCCTTAGGGTACCGTAGCATAACACCTCCCCCCGAAGATCAGCAACTATTTTCCCAAAATCGTTGCTGGGATGTTGGACGAATCAACCCTTACTTCTCTTGGAGTTGGGATGTTTCTCTGCTCCATTGATGGCTGCAACTTCGTATAATGCTGGTACAGGAACATAGTCATGCCGATAGTGATAGTGATGATTAGTATCAAATAGACGGGAATAGTAGTATGATAGATATATGAGTCTTGATGGTTTTTTAAATCAATTTGTGGTTGCGCCATAATTTCTGAATTGATCTTATGGAGTTTTTCTAAATTTATAGATTTCAAATTTAAAATATGTTCTGAGGGTTGATTTTCTTTTACAGGTACGATGTCTGAGATTCTGAGAGGTTGTCCTTTTATAATATCATTTGTATTTGATATAGTGAATTCTGGAGTTTTAATAGAACAGCCTTGAGGTACAATAGCGAGATAACTCCCATTAATAGTTTTATACTGCAATTTTCCACAGGATGTTTGAATTTTAGTTGACTTTGGAAAACTTAGAACATAATGCTTTTGATCGAGTTGCTCAAATGCTTCAGCTTCTTGGGATATAGAGGTAAGTTTACAGGATGGCAAGAGCTGCTGCTTCGTTATAAGAGTGTGGATACATTCGTCGTGATTATTGAAGGTATGTGCAGGATTTTCTTCGCAGATATAATATTCCGAATTAGTTTCTAAGCATTCAGTTTCTATGTACCTAGAATCTCGTTCCTGAATTGCTATATAGGGTGATATGGGTATAAGGATTTGATGATTTCGGTTAGGAACTGCAGAGAGTTTGAAAAGGTCAAAAGGCTTAGGAAGGACAATCGGCACTTTATATACTAAAACTATCTGATTATCTAAATAATAATGACCAAATTTCATAACTCTAAAATATTCTCTTAATTCTATATCTAAAGTAAAATCATTTGAATATAAAATTCTTATTTTAGAAATCATACTTCTTAACATAGCTACATTAATAATTGAATGAGCTGTGCTCGATGCATAACTCAAATTTAACATATTTCCTAAATTAACTAACTCGATTGTTAGACTATCTATATTATCACCTAAAATTAAGAGATATTGAGATAAATGAGCATATTTTATTAACTCAGTTTCTCTATTAATATCGCTTTGCATAATAAGACTAAGGGTTTTATTAATTTTATCTTGATTTTCAACAATTGTATTTAATATTTTAGTGTGATGCTGTAACCATTCTCTAGTTAAACTTATGTGATTATTATATTCTGATTCCAATTTAAATTCGTTTTCTTTTAAAGTTTTTAAAGCATTTTCATATTTAATTGCATCAGTATAGTCAAGATTACCTGATATACTTTTTATAATAGATCCTAATCCATTGATCAAACCTCTTTTAACACGCGAAATTTTAAACGTTTGCAATATTTCTGAAATTTTACTTAATTTGCCTGAGAGATATTCTAAGTGTGGTTCGTATAAAGATAGGGTTTTATTATTAAGCTGAGGGCGAAAATCTTGCAACTGGGAATATACAATATTAATTTTAGAATCTATGTCTTCTAGGTTTATATGCTGCAAAAAGGAATGATACTGGTGAATAATCCTGGTCTGTCCGAGTTTGAAAGGTAAGAGTCCTGGTCCGTCGTCAAGTGTCTCAAGTTGAATTTCTTGGGTTCGGCTTAGATGTAGAGTCGTCAGTATTGTCAGTATTGTCCTGTAACAATTGTGCGCTTTTAGGCACTTTTTTGAGGCGGGATTTTGCAATAGGTAATTTTTTCCTTTTAGTATAAATATGGATTGGGAGATTAGCCATTACTTTATCATGGGTATATCTGGATGCTAATTTTTGTCTGGATGCTAAAGGATTTTTAACAAATACTGGTTGTTCAGGAAGGTATTCTTTTTCAGGTTCTCTATTCTTATTTCTATTGTCCATTATTTCTCTACGTGTTTCAGTGGTCATTTCCTGTATCAAAGAATAAGCTACTTGTAAACGTTCTTTATGATCTATCATGTATTGCTGTAAAAGATGTGACGTAAGGTCTACATTAAAAGGATCTCTAGGATCAAAATGTCCTGTTATTAAATCTATTGGTTTGCATTTTGTAAAGCTATGGATAGAACTGTTATAACCTAAAAGTGCATATGGCATTAAAAGAACTACAGAATCATGTTTTTTCTCTAATCTAAGTATACGTAAATGTTCTAATATAGTTGAATGAAATCTTTCAACTATTCCATTTTCATTCGGAGTATTCGGTGCAACTTTATGATGTTGAATCTTGTGTAACCTAATAAATTCACTAAATAATTGATTAGAAAATTCGGGTCCATTATCTGTTATAATTGTTATGGGTAATCCATGGTGGGTACTATATTGAAGTAGGGCCTGAATTACACTAATGGCTGTACCATCTTTAAGATAATAAGCTTGAGCATACTTTGAACAGGAATCTACTATGGTAAGGAACTTTTCACTTTGAGCGGTAAATAAATCTAAATGAACTAATTCAAATGGTCTACTTGCTGGTGGAACTACTTTGAACTGCTGTTTTATGGGGTTTCTATCATACTTAGCTTGTCCGCAAACTATACATTCATTGATAAATCTTGTAATTTGTTCTCTCATATGGGGCCAATAATACTTATTAGAAAGAGCGAGATAACATTCGTTTATACCACGATGGTTTGTTTTACCGTCATGGTACTTATTAATTATTTCCTGCTGCTTTAAATATTCCTTAACATTTTCTAATTCTTTCTTTGCAGCTACCAAATTCATAGCGGAACTTTTAAACATTCTTTGTAAGATAGGGATTACCGTATACATTGCTGTAGGAGGATTAAAAAGTAAAGCTGTTTTAATATTAGGGCTGACATATTCTTTTATAGCGTTAACTACATCTTCTTCTAAGTTTGACTCGGATAATTGAATAGAAATTCTAGTATGTGTATCGAAAGGTTTTGTTAAAATGGGTTTTCTTTTAATATCGCCAACTAAGCTAAAAATTATTTGTCTTTTAAATTTATTTAAAGGTTCATCTGTAATTGGAATTTCTAAAATCGGATTCTCCTCAGAAGTATGAGCGGTAAGTGTTCTGGAATCATCTAATAATTCTGCTATTTCAGGTGCTGTTGCGGTACGACTATCGTGGGACATTTGAGCTATAATAGATTCTAATTCTAAACCTGGATCTTCATGAACATTTATTTCAATGCGTGACAAAGCATCTGCATTAGTGTTAGCTTTTCCTTGCTTATAAATTATTTTAAAATCATATTCGCTAAGCTTCAAGCGCCATCTCGTTAAGCGAGAATTAGGCTCTTTTAAATTCATTATCCATTGCAAAGGTTTGTGATCGGTGATAATTATAAATTTACGGCCAAATAAATACGGTCTGAAATACTTCGTTGCCCACACTATTGCTAATAATTCCTTTTCTATGGTACTGTAATTAATTTCATTTGAATTTAAAGTTCTGGATGCGTACGCAATGGGTTTATCTGAACCTATAACACCTTGGGATAACACTGCTCCTATTGCTACATTAGATGCATCTGTCGTTAAAATAAATTCTTTTGAAAAGTCCGGATATTGTAGCACGGGGTCATTTAATAAAAGGGTTTTACAATGATTAAAACATTTTATATAATTTTCATCTAAATTTATTTTACTATCTTTCTTTAAACATTGGGTCATGGGCTTAGTAATTCTGGCAAAATCTGGAATAAATTTTCTATAATAACCTAACAATCCGAGAAAACGTTTAATTTCTGTAGAGGTTTTTGGTATGGGGTAATTTTCAATAGCTTTAATTTTGTTGGGATTGGGTTTAACTCCTTCTCTACTAATAACGTGTCCTAAAAACTCTGTCTCTAATTTTAAAAATTCCGATTTATCCATTTGTATTTTAAAGTTTGACTCTCTTAATCTCTGAAATACTTTTTCAAGGTTTACCATATGTTCCTGAAGGGAAGTACTGAAAACTATTATATCGTCAAGGTAAACTAAACATATTTCATTCTGAAGGCCCTTAAGAACGTTGTCCATTACTCTTTGAAAAGTAGCTGGAGAATTCTTAAGTCCCATTGGCATTCTTAAAAATTCATAATGACCGTTTTCTACGTTAAATGCTGTTTTGTGAATATCTGCCTCATCCATTTCTACCTGATAAAATCCGCTTGCCAAATCTAATGTAGTAAAATATTGACATCGGCCTAATTTATCTAGAACATCTGTAATATTTGGTATTGGATATTTGTCATCGATAGTTTTTTCATTTAGTTTCCTGAAATCAACTACGAGACGCCATTTAGTTTTTCCAGACGCATCAGCCTTCTTTGATACTATCCATATAGGAGAGCTCCATGCAGAGTCTGAAGGTCTTATTATATTCTGATCTAACATTTTATTAATTTGATTTCGAACTTCTTCTCTGTGAATGTATGGATAACGATAATTTTTAGCATGTACAGGGGATTCATCAGTGGTTCTAATTTTGTGTTTAATTTTATTCGTAAATGTAAGGGGTTCACCTTCAAGATAGAACACATCTGCATAACGGGCACACAGGGTTTCTATATTTTTAACTTCTTCGGCATTAAGATGAGATGTACGTAGTCGTGATAAAACTGCTTTTGCTCTATTGCTTAAAGTATTATAATTATTGCATTCTACATTATACGATTCTGCGCTAATAGGTTGATTCAAAGAAAATATTATATCATTTGGGCTATCATTAAATACTTCTATATATCCTCTATTATTTTTAACACTAGTTATACAATCTCCTATTTTGCAATGACACACAATTTGTTCGTTAACCATAGCATCTCCATCATGAACATTTATAGGTACTCGAATTATTCTAGAACTTTGAGCGGGAATTATATCTTCATACAAATTACAACTTTTAGAGTCATACATTAAAATTGGATTAGTAGCAAGGGTGGTAATTAAATTTCTATTTTTTAAATCAATTTTAGCTTCCCATTTATCTAATAAATCAAGTCCGATTAATCCATCAAAATAATCATGGAATTTATAAATGAATAAAGTTATGTCGTTACTATCATTAAATTCTGAAAAGCATGGTATGGTAATAGAATAATCGTTACGGGTTGTAGCATGTACATTGGTTACTTCAAATGGCTCATAATTACAGGGAAAATTAGGGAAATATCTACTAACTGCGTTAGGACTTATAAACGATTGATTGGCTCCAGTATCTATTAAAAGTTTAATTGGAGGATTTTTAATTTGAATGTACGGTAGCTGTCTCTGAGTCTGTAAGTTAATTTCTATCGTGGTTTGTCTGATTTCGGAGTTTTTCGAAAATTTTGATTGCTTTCAGTGTCTTGATTGTCAGAATTTTCATAAGCATTGTCATCAGTCATTGGTAACGCGGGTTAGTCATAGACCATAGTAATATTCATAGGGATAATCAACGGGTTCTGTATAATATTCATTAGGGTCATAGTACATGTACGGTTCACAGTAAGTCTGGTCATAGCACTCATTTAAATTAAGTTGTCGGGATTTAAAATAATTTGATGGGGGTGGATTTCCATGTTTAGTCCAGTCATGTCCTCTTGGGGGTGCTGGCCTAGTAGTAAAGTGACTAACTCCACTCATAGGAACGGGCTTATTCGAATTATTATTATTATAATTATTAAAATTATTATTACTATGATTATTCTGTGCAAAATTATTTCTATTAGGAATTCTAAAGACATTACTCTGTGGATTATAATTAGGTGGTAATGCACGAAAAATTTGTTGAGTACGCGACGGTCCTTGATTTTGATTTAAGTTAAACATAGGTTTAGGTTGCCACATATTTTGTGGTCGCTGCTGCCAAAACTGCGTTTGGCCCATAGTTACGGGTGGGTGAAAAGAACGCGATGGTCCGGGTAAATTAAAATTATTATTACTTTTAGGATGGTTATTACGTCTGTCAGTATGTGAGTCATTTCTATCCTGCATATAAATTATATTCATTTCATCGTGAACAAATTCAAGGGCTTTTTCGATGGTCTCAGGGCGCATACAGCGTATCCTGGATCCTAGGGGATCTTTTAAACCGCGTAGGAAAGCTTGCAAAGTTAATTTCTTATATAAATCACGTTTCGCTTCGATGGTAGTCGGAATGGTCTCATGCAAACTAATGTAAGTCATTAATGTACTAAAAATATTTTGGCATTTATCGTAATATTCTTGAGGGGTAGAATACCCTTGTGTCAGAAGTGCAAGGTCATTATATAAAGAGGTTTCATCACGTTGGTCTGAAAAATTATTCACTAAAGCTGTCCTAATGCCTAACCAACTATCGGGTATGCCGTTCGAATTTATTAACCTAGCGGCAGGCCCAGTAATTTTATTTAATATTCCATTTATTAAAGCTAAATTAATTAAATTATTATCCGGCGTTACAAAATTTTGAACGAGCTGATCACACAATTTAATAAATCTTGTAAGAACATTAGAATTTCCGTCAAAATCGGGCACTAATCTTAATGCTTTAAAAATATCATCCATTGTAGCCATATTTAAATCTAAACTTTCGTCACTAATTTCTCTAACCGTATCTAACAATTTAAATTTACTACTAATTCTAGAAGTCCTCGATTGTCGCGGATGGAAAATCTTGGATATAAAATTATGAAACTTATAGGATAAAAGAAAGGAGCAAATTCAGAGTGATTCTAAAAGTACTCACATATGCATTTCGGCTCTTCTCTGGGGTATCGATGGCTGGATACAGTCTGCTGCTGCACGAAGGTTCTTCAGAATTCGGTGAAGACTTTTGGAAGTCAAGTAGCGATCGCACGCGCACGATTGCGATTTCCTATACGAGGGCTACTCCGAATTATCCGTACGACTGCGCCAAAAATGTTGTGCAGCAATCGGACTTCCAAAAAAAAGTCGAAATTTTATTATAAATTTATTATTTAATTATTACAATATAAAAAAGGTACTAATTCTAATGACGACTATTACATTCAACGATTGAACATAAAGTACATTTCTAACACAATGCAAAATAAATGAAAACTGAGGAACTGCTGACGCTGCGCCTCGTGCCGCTGCCGCGTGACGTGGTTGAAGTGCTGCATCGGCGATCTCCTTAGGGTACCGTAGCATAACACGTTCAACTATCGTCAGTAAACCGACTTTACAGACAACCGGTATGTTTTTTTTGTTAATAAGTTTGTAACGGCACAAATTTTTTTTCAACGAGATATGACGAGGGAAACGCTAGAAGCTTTTGCGCGATTCCCCACAGTCCACGATATTCTTCAGGTATTTCTGCCTGCAGCCAAAATTTTTGATACCCTCTTTTAAATGTCACTTTCAGCTCCTCATTAGTGCTAAGCTCGAGTAGCTCCTCTTGTAATAATACATTCTCCACTTCCGTTTCATCAAATGTATTTATGATCCATGGTGGCATTCCCATCAACAAAATGTCTTCAAATCTTATTTTAAAATCATCATGCAGGGCAATCATGTGATGAACGTATGTCTGAATATCTTCATCCAAACTTATGAAAAGTTTGAAAACTGTGAAATTTCGTGCCGACAACCAAGCCAACATTTTAGTTCTTCACTATCGAAACCAAATTAATTTTCATGCACCCCTGCTTACGATTATAGACCCCATTTTTTGTCACGTCCAACGTAGACCCCCGTCGAGTCTCCTTGGACCCCTGGGGTCCACCTGGACCACTTTGGGATTTACTGATTTATAGTATTCGTAACACAAAAAAAGGTATTTTTGGGGGATTTTGTAAGTAAAACATAAGTAGTTTGGGGAGAAATAATTTTAAGGGTTGGTAATACTGTCGAAGGATAAACGCGCTACGTTATAAACCCGGAGGCGTGTAGGTAGTCCATAGATGATAAGAATTACTACTGAGAAGGTAGTCGAAGTCTTCTTTGCGATGGCAGGCGTGCCCGAAAACTGTTTTTTTCCGGCCGGAGAGATTCCAGGCTTCACAAAAAAAAACTAAACTACTTTGTATCGATTAAATCTATATCGATTCCATGTTGTTATTCCGTAGACAACACTAAATAAAAGACATAATTTATAAAATTTAAAAAATTTTAATGTCATTTCAATTGTCAATTTAACTTTATTTCTGCCGCAACAGTGAACTGCACTCGAAATAGAGCAAAGTTGAAAATTGCGAA
This sequence comes from Phengaris arion, assembly GCA_963565745.1. Taxonomy (NCBI): domain Eukaryota; kingdom Metazoa; phylum Arthropoda; class Insecta; order Lepidoptera; family Lycaenidae; genus Phengaris; species Phengaris arion. Next base: position 26,100,254 of record OY751431.1, read on the forward strand.
GGTTCTCTTCTCTTATTAAACATAATAATACTTACCTACTTATTTAATTACAATTAGGTATTGTAGCTATATTATTTTCAAATTTCTTTCAACAAAATGTTTAATAGTAATACACTGTATTAGCAGTATTTCGTTTTTCGTAGAATTACGACGTAGCCTACTGAAATGGAAGAAAATTCATCAAGTGATGACGAAATGAAAACACCGTTGAGCCCTCAATTAGGTGGAAAAAAGATTAAACTGAACGACGGTAGCTCACAAGACAGCTTAAAAGAAGCAGGTTTGTAACATTACCAGAAAAAAAAGGTTTAATGGGTCTTTTAATTAAAAAGTTTTGTTGTTCACAGCTTCTGGGAGTAAAGATGAAGCAGAAGATAATGTAGACAGTGGATTGTCAGCCGATAAGTCTGAAAGTACAAGTAATGACGACAATGTCACTTCTCTAGTAACAATGGCACCTATGAATGAAGTTGTTTCTGTTGCACCTTCCAGTAGTAACGTAAGGACGATCCTTTTAAATATCCGTAGACCACGCCGAAGTAGGAATTATAGAAAGCGAAAAACACCAGGTGCAGATTCAGACAGTAATACTTCAAGGGATTCTGATGATTTGACCGGTGATGAAAATCAAGATAGAACAATTGATAATATTCTTTCAGATGAAGACAGCACTTCAGAATTGTCAGATGGATCTCATAGCGTGTAAGTATCTCCACTGTCAATAAGTAAGCAACAGTTCACACTGAGATGCAATGCAATGCTGCATTTTAAGGTAGCAATTCTAAATTGAACATTATTCACTGCACAAAGAGGTTTGTGTCTCGATGTGAGCTGACCCTAAAATACATCTATTTAACTCAATTCATTTGTTTTGAAATAGCACATCCAGTACTAGCAGTTCAGCTGTAGAGACTGATGAAGATAACCTCAGGTCAGATAGTGATGACAGTCCATGGATGAGAATGGATGAGGAAGAAGAAAGTGTAAAGAAACCATCAGTGCTCTCAAAAATAAGACCAAAACATTCATACATAATATTAAGAGGTAACCATAATATTATGTTTTGCTGTTGTATTATTATTGTTATTATTTTTTATTTGTACAGAAGACAATAATTCTTGTACTTAAATTACACTTTCAATTTGCTTCCAATGAATTATAAATGAATCAACTAGTGATCATAAACGACTACCCTACTTTTAGTCTATTTAAAATCTCAACTCAGTCATTTTTAAATTACATTAATTATTTTTATAGAATATACTATATTATCTTTAATTATTTTTATAGAATATACTATATTATATAAATCTATATTTTATGCACAAAACTTAATTATTCAGTCTAAAACATAGCTTTGTTTGTGTACAAGAATGTCACTTTATTTGTTTATAACTGATTTTTTTAATAAAGCTTGCTTCCAAGGAAATTTTTACAATCATTCTGTTTCTTTATTCTCTGGGCTCTCAATGGCTTTCCTTTTGGCATAGGCCTCCCCTCACTATTTCCATCTAGTGTTTGGCCTGGAATATTTTTTATATAGTGACTCCAACTTTTTCTTCCTCTATTTCTTTTTCCAGTTCTACTGTTACTTCTCTTGACCACTGCTTCGCATATTCGCTTATGCTTCGCATGATGTACCTACACATTTCCACTTTAGCTTTCTGATGGTGTAGCCAACATCAGCAACCTTTGTCTTTCTTCTTATATCTACTAATCTTATTTTGTCAATAAGTTTCAAATTTAGCATTCTTGCTGAAGCTTGAAGAATGCTAAACTTGTATGCCCATGCATTAGCAGGTAAACAAAAAATGCTTTTTCAGAGATAATAAACAGGGAGATGGGATTGACATTTCCTTATGGCAAAAAGGTACAAGATGATGTAATTTTTGAACAAAAATTTTATGGTTCTCTACATGCTGTATATAGAATGGAATATTTGCATAATTTGATAAAACATAAGGGATGTGTTAATTCAATCAATTTTCATCCAGAAGGTAAAATATCGTTTTATTTGAATGGATGTTGTATTATAAAATAATGAATGCTATAAGAAACAACAATGATTAAAAAATAATGAAGTTGTTTTTGTGCAGGACGTCTCCTGGCTTCTGGATCGGATGATACCCATGTGATTGTTTGGGACTGGGCCAAAAAGAAGGCCTTACAGAATATAAAGACTGGCCACAAGTCAAATGTATTCCAAAGCAAATTCCTGTATCTGAATGCTGAGAGTCAAATTAATCTAGCAACATGTGCAAGGGATGGACAGGTATATTCTTATCAAAGTTTAATTATTGTCAGATAAGGCAATATGAGAATGAGAGATCTTTGAGTAAAGATGGCCATATCTATAAAAAAAGTAAGTACCGTTTGATCCAGAAAGCTCTTGCCGACACTATTACCTTATGCTGTTTTGTAAATAAAAAAATGTAAACTGCGATATGTTTTTGAACATTTCATTTTCGAAAAAATACTTAAAACAAACACTGAAAGTGGTTCAATCGACAATGTTTTAATTTCCTTGCAACCACAGAACAGGCTGTCCATTTAATTCCAAGTTCAACATTTTTTTATGCAAAAAATATCGAACTTAACTTGAAATGTTCGTATTGACCCTGTATAGTCAAGAAAAAAAAATTAGCCCGATTGTTAAACGATAACCCGTGCCGACTATCGATTTCTTGTGCACAATTATTTATTGCCTAGGTACCTAATGATGTCTGTAAAATTCAAGAGTGATTAAAAAAATACTGCCTAGTCGCCAAATAAATGGTGCAAAATTAAAACATAGTCGTCAAGTTTTGGCAGTCCTATTTTACATTATTCATGAAGTCAAACTAACTTCCAGTTAAAGAAACGTAAAAATAATAAGATCACATTCTTATATGAGATTAAAAAACATATTCTGACAACTGACGACGACAAAAAAATGAGATTATAAAACATATTCTGTAAAATTTTGGCAGTCCAATTTTACATGTATTTTACATTATTCATGAAGTCAAACTGACTTCTAGTTAAAGAAACGTTATAATAATAAGATTATATTCTTAATGAGATTATAAAACATATTCTGACAACTTGAAAAGAATTACAATTGAGGACGACAGATCATTTTCAAAGAAAAAAAGAGAGCAAGGTCACCCAAACTATTGCTGTTGGTTTGGTTTGGTATTGTGGTGGTTTAGACAAAAAAATTGCGTAGAAAGAAAAAAACTTGACAAAATCGAGAAGAAGAGAGAAAAACAAGACGAAGAAAGAAAGTTAACTTCTTGTCCTTTTCTTAATTATTTCATTTTTTTTTGTTCACCACCTAAGCAATGGTTTCATTCGACCCTTGTTTCTTTGAAAATACTTTTTCTCCCTCAATGTTCATATTTTGAAGGCAGAAGGAAGATTCTGAGTTCTGGACGCAGCATGCCAGACAATAGACTCAGACTACTTCAGAACAACTTATCTGAAGTCGATCTGGGTAGAAAACTGTTACCTAAATTAAATGTATTGAAAAGAAGAAAATTTGCTATATATTGCTACATTTGACGATAGAAAACATCTTCTTGGACTTAAAAAACGGGGCTTATCGGGAAAGATCAAGCTAAAGACATCTTAACTGCACTCTTCGACAAGGATATTATACATGAAAAAGTACGTAAATTACGGCAAAAAAAAAAGGTTCCTGTTGCGCTGTGTCGTCAACATAGAAACTTGTAAAAACTGACCTAAAGAAAAGTTATCCGAACGGGTTGTAATTTTTTTATGAATTTAAATAAGTATTAATGTCAGCCTTATTTTATTTTGATCCTAATTTATCTAATTTTTGCACTTATGTTTAGTAGCAGAACAAAATATCAATACAGATAGCGATTTTTTGTAATCTTTGCGACTCAGTCGGCACGGGTTGCAATCATCCTAGAAGGATAAAAAATCATATTTAGATTTGTTTTAGCATTTATAAAAAAATCTGGATAGTGAGTTTCAAATTTAAAAAATAAAATAATTACCATTTAAGGGACGGGACATACTACCACAGAAGTATAATTAAATCTAATCTAAGTTTGATTTATACCTGAAAAATAACTCAGAAACGGTTTAATATCGGCCATACAAAAGGAGAAGGCTCAAATGACTTGTCTTCAACCCCCAAGGATCTATATTTCACGGATTGACTACGTTCTACCAAATAACCTGTGTTTATTTTAACAAGTTATTTTTGTCAGGTGCGTCTGGTCCAAGTGGGCGGGTCTGGCGGCGCGTCTCGCCGGCGTATCGCTGCACACTCGCGCGCCGCGCACAAGTTGCACGTGAGCGCCGCTGAGCCGCACGTCGTGCTGTCCGCCGGCGAGGATGGCTTGGTGCTGCGCGCTGACGTGCGACACGACAGACCAAGCAAGTTAGTGCTTGATAATGAGTCTGCATTAAGCAGGTGTCAGACAGACCCACTATAGGCTTACACACACTCATACTTGATTTTACAAGTACTAAATAACTAGTTAGCCCACTTATCGTCCACGCGGGAACTCTTAGGCTGGGACTATATTATGAAAATCCGGAATCCGGCGGGCCCCGGAAAATTCAGAGCACTGAAAATAGAACTCTGCGCTAATACAAAAGAGTTGAAAATGGAAGTGTCGAGCTGTCATAATAATAGGTCTTTACCTATGAAATTGCCGTTCTGCAGTACTGGCCATTTCAAATCAAAATAATATTTGTTTGGCTAAGAATTCTAATTTCAAATTAATTTTATTTTAAAAACATGGAATTCTTTTTCCAAAAGTAGTTATTTGTTTATTGATTCGTGTTACATTTTCATCGCATTTCAATCTTTTTCGTCATCATGGATACGTTAAAAATTCGAGCAATTATGGAATATGAGCACCGTCGTGGCAGCAACGCGGCACAAGCGGCACGCACCATCAACGACGTTTACGGAGCTATTACTACAAACCAACGCACCACCTATTATTGGTTTGCTCGCTTCCGTTCTGGAAATTTCGACCTGAAAAATGAACCTCGCGGTCGTCCAAAGTCTTTGGTCGACAATGACGAATTAAAGGCGATTGAGGAAGCCATTTGTCAAGCTTTTTTACCTTTGCCAATTTGACGCAAATGGACCAATACTGTTTTGACGCTAACGTCGAAAGCTGCTGCTAATTCAGCCGTAGATTGTGTATCATCAGCTTCCACAATCGCCTTTAATTAGTCATTGTCGACCAAAGTCTTCGGACGACCGCGAGGTTCATTTTTCAGGTCAAAATTTCCAGAACGGAAGCGAGCAAACCAATAACAGGTGGTGCGTTGGTTTGTAGTGTTAGCTCCGTAAACGTCGTTGATGTTGCGTGCCGCTTGCGTTGCTTTGCTGCCACGACGATACTCATATTCCATAATTACTCGAATTTTTAACGTATCCATGACGACGAAAAAGATTGAAATGCGATGAAAATGTAACACTAATCAAGGCACAAATGACTACTTTTGGAAAAAGAATTCCATGTTTTTAAAATAAAAATAAAATGAAATTATAATTCTTAGCCAAACAAAAATTATTTTGATTTGAAATGGCCAGTACTGCAGAACGGCAATTTCATAGGTAAAGACCTATATTATATTATATTGACATTTGACTCGACACTTGTGTGTTCGATTTTCAGCTTTATGTTATTTGCGCAGAGTTTTATTTTCAGTGCTCTGAATTTCCCAGCCTTAATTTTGGTAACTAGGGTATGGAAACGCCAAATCTCAGTCCCGAAATACACAGAAATTTCAATCGGTCTGAGAACCGGGAGAACCGGGAATAAAATATTGAGAACCGGGAATTTCGGTACTTTCGAGACCAAACAAATTATTTAAGTTTAAGTTATAAAAGTATTTAAGTAATTGTAAGTATTAGCTAAAATATAATGGTTAATTGTCTCCGACAACGAATTACAAACAAAAATGATAAATATTACACGACTAAATCATAAAATGAGTAATTCATATTAGATTCTGTACTTAAAAGCAAACTGCGAGCGGTGCAGAGGAAATAATAACCGTATTTTATTATATGGTGGCACCATATAGTAACCGTATTTAATTATATGGTGGCACCATATAATAACCATATTTTATTATATGGTGGCACCATATATCGACGAACATAGTAGCCAATGTAGCCTACGGTATTGACGATTCAATAGAACATAAGTTAGCGTTGCATTGGCATTTTGGGACTTGGCCCACAAGGTCTGTGTGGCAACTTGTTTCTTTTAAAAATGTCTGATAGTTTCTATTTATTATTTTTTGCTCTATAATTAAATACTCTTACTTGTAGTTACGAATTATATTCATTTGACTTAATTTTTGTAAGCATTAGAGGTGCCCAAAATGTGTATTTAAAAAGATAAGATATGTACATATATCTTTTGATCAAGGTGAACTATAATCACTCTTTTAGCTCAGTAGTTCAATTATTAGTCCATTGGGCGCTGTCCGCTTAGCTATGGCCGAAATCATATCTAACTACTCCTAGACTACTTAATTGTCGTTGCTTTTTCTCTTTCACTTACCTAGTTGTTTAATGTTGCTTGCTGCAAATGAGTTTTAGTATGTATGTAATATTATAAACGCGAAAATTTTAGAAAGGAAAGTTTATAAAAGCATGCAATAAGCTTCTTAATACCTCAGTAAAATAAGTGTTGGAAACAACGACTTCCATATTCAGTTCAGTCCCACAGCACACACCTTGAATAGCACGAATACTCTTATGACAGATAGAATGTGTGGACGCAACGATCAAAACTCAACAAACCCCTTTGATGTATTGCAAAAAATCAAATAACTCGAACTAACGTGTCAAAAAAAAATCGGTTGTCTGTAAAGTCGGTTTACTGACGATAGTTGAACGTGACAACGTCATGTTTATAGTGCGCGCGGAACTAATTGGCCGCGCCTTAGGTAGGCGTGTTGCCGCCGCGAAGTCCGGCGCCGAACTGATTAATAACATCAAGCGCACCCGCCTCTCTGTCCCACCGCTCACATACCTAAGGCGCGGCTAGCTGAGGTAACGGCAATGCGTCATATTTAGCGAGGTAACGCTGGTTACAGGTAACGCATGAGTCATGTTTTAACGTGCGTGCAGCCGGCTTCATCAAATTATAAGACGTTATCACGTCAAAAACATTCCAATAAAATATGAGAACAAAACTAAAATGACCTACCCCTCTACACTCGCCGTTATGTCGATATATAATATGATGTCGAGTTGCCATTAAAACCTTGTTTAATTTATAATTGTGTTATAAAACGTTATTCTTATGTTTTCAATTACTTTTGAGACTGTAATTAAATTTGAATTTCATTCCTTAACACCAGTCCCAAAATTCCCGGGAAGTCCCGGTTACGAAATTGCCCAGTCCCGAAATTCTGGTCCCGAAAAACCGGTCTCAAAATTAGTACCGGTTCTCCATTCCCTAATGTAAACGGTGGCAAACCACCTTGATAGTAGTTCTTATATCAAGGATTTCCGAACTCCTGTTTTCTTCTTTTTATCCACCCCCCCTGTGTTTAACTTCTGACATTCATAAGGAATATTATTATAGAATCCTTATATTTTTTGTATTTCCATTCCAGATTGATTCACGTCCGTCAGTCGGGTGGCTTTATCCCGCTGTACAGCGTGGCCGGCCACCCGTTGTGTCAGCACGAGCTGCTGCTGGCTGGTCGCGACCGCTTCCTGCGGGTGTACGACACACGCCACCCGCTCAAACCGCTCGCCAAATACTGCCCCGGAGAGTTCCTCGACTCCACGGTATTAGCAATATTTATACATGCTATGCGATTCTATTAGATAGTCACATTAATACCCTTAAAGTAGCGTTATGGAAAATCAATAGGAGCATAAGTTATCAACTGGGTAAAATCCAAAACTATAATAGCGAAAAATTATGAAAGGTGTTTACAATTTTTGAGATATCATTATTTCTATCCAGGAATCGAACCGACTAAATTTTAAAACCTTGAATTACTACAGCCTTCGCTTTAGCAGCAGCAGCTATTAGCAGTGTTGCTAATAAATAACAAATTATAATAACCTTACCAAAGCATGTCAGGACATGTCTAAGAAGGGTTCCGTTAACGCTCAATAAGTTTCCTTTAAATTACTTGGAAAGTTGTTCACGGATTTAGCTCAAAATAATTTTCCATAGCATGAAAATTATGCATGGAAATTTACTAGTTTTCATCTCTTAGGCTCACTTGCTCCAAAACCTAAGTTAAATTGCGTAACTCTCAGTTTATTAACTCTGGGTTACAGTGTTAATTCTTAATTTGCCTTACGCCAATGAAAACTAACCCAGAGTTAACTAACTCTGTCACGGTATATAAATTACAAAAGGATATGTTACTCTCTATCAGAGTAAGATATGCTTTTGTACTACATCCCGTTGTATGCTACTGTCTCATTATTTTATTCTACAACGACTTCGTTTTGTTCGAAATTATATACGGCAGTGTCAACACTCCAGCAAGAACAATAACCCAAATTTTTTAGTTTACTTTTGTATGTGTAGGTATATAGTATACAAATACATTACTATATAGGTAATAGGTAGGTATTAAAATACGATTATTTTCATTTTTACATTCATATTAATTGTTTTTAATGTTGTTCAATAAGATTATTACGCTTACTTTTTCTAGTTTATTTGATTTCTGTTCTTCATGATTTCGTTCAAAAATAGCAACGTCGTCTGCAAACCACAAATGACTTAGACGCTCTCCATCTATATTAAGCCCCTTCCCTTCCCAATTTATGCGCTTAAATATTTCTTCCAGCACTGCAGAAAATATTTTGGGGGATAAGGGGTCACCCTATCTGACACCTCTCATAAAAGGGAACTCTGGACCTTCTCGTTCTAACTTGATCTTTGCAGAACATTTGGAGTATATGCTGTATATTATTTCGCTATATGGTGTTTATATGTGTTATGAGAGCCTCACATGTTGCTCTATGGTTAATAAAATCAAGAGCTTTTGTAAAATCAATGAGCCCAATATATAAAGTTTTCTTGTATGCTCTATATTTTTTAGTAGTGATATTACTTGCATATTGGTTGGTTGTTGAGAAATTCTTTCTGAATCCCGCTTGTTCGCGTGGCTGGTTTCCATCTAACACGTTGATTAATCTCTTTAACATTATTTTTGATCTTTTTCATGTATGTTTGTCATCAGGCTAATTGGTTGCTAGTTATTCATGTTATTTCTGTCTCCTTTCTAATGAAGTAATATAGTTGTTGATTTTGACCATTGGTTCGGGGTTTTTCTTGTTTTTATGATATTGTTGAACAATATCTGTAGCGGTGCTTGTATTGATTCTAGTAGAGATTGTAGAAGATCGTTTGTGATGTTGTCTTCGCTTTATATTTTTTCTGGGTTTTTATTGCCATTTCAATTTCATTTTTCAATATTTCTGGTATAGTATGGCATATCCATGTTTTCGCCATTATGTGTTGTACTTTTCTCTCTGATGTTTAAAATGGGTTGTTCGACTGAGTTGTACAATTTTTTGTATAAGTTTGTAATTTCTTTTACGATGTTTTCTCGATTAGATGTTAAGATTCCCATTTTTGTTTTCATGTTCACTGCCCATTCTTTTTTGGCCGATAGTAACTTATAAGATTTTTTCGATGCGCCCGTATATTTTGGGGCTTTATTTGATACATACTGTTAATAAACTTTAAGTTATGTTATTGATTGTACTGTAGGTTCTTGGTGGAAATTCATCATCTGATGTCTTTGTCGAAACCGGTCGTGTAATATATTATAATTAATGTAAAATACTTATTAAAGTGGAAATAGTGCAAGAAGTCCTATGTGTTATTAGTTTAGTACTGTGAAACTTTAAGTTGTTTTCGAGAGAAAATTCTACTAATCGTTGGCCAGGCTTCCTTCTTTTCCATATTCATTATTTTCCAAATGTTATATCTTCATTGACTTGTTTTACTCCTATTTGGGCGTTAAAATCGCCCATCACTACTATATTTTCAGCTAGTGATTCTTCTACTGCTGTTTTTAATTCACTGTAGAAATATTCTAAGTCTTCGTCTAAGCATTTTCTGTAGGTGCATACACATTAAATATCGACTATGCCATATTAGTATTCAGTTTGATCGTTAAAGACACTATCCTGTATGAGTAACTTGTAATTTCAATTAAATTATTTCTCAAATATTTCTTAATTAGAAAACCCACTCCGTATAGTCCATTGTGAGTTTTGGTGTGGTAGAGTATATAATTTGCATGTTCTTCGATTGTTTCCTTTAGTCTTCTTGTTTCGCATAGTCCAATTATGTCCTATTTAAGGGTTCTTATTGCATATTCGAGTTCATCTAATCTACTGTTGTCGAGTAGTGTTATCACATTCAAACTGGATGGAAATCATTGCAAGAGATGCGAGTTCAACACGAGTTCTATGTTCATTAGAAAATTGGATTTTCGCCGCCATTTTGTTTTTAAAATGCCTGGCGTCCCGACGCCGTACGACGGTTAATAGCAAACATCGTTCTTATTATTTTTATTTTCTGATTTGTTTATAGCACTAACTAGTTCTTATATTATGGTAAAACAATCGTTAAAAATATTTGATATTATATAATATTTATTGTTAATATGATTAGTTTTCCGTTTTTTATAAACGCAGTTTTTCCGGCCACTTTTGCTTCTTTTAGTTTGGGCAATATTGTTTTCCTCGTTTCCAGCTCTTCTTTTGGTAGGTCCTCGGCCACATAAATGCCTGCTGTTTTTTATTTTTGAGGATTTCGTTTCTAATGTGTAGCATATATTGGTCTCACTCTGTTATCGAACTTTTTCCCAATTCTGTGAATTTTGTTTATCTCCCATATGTCCACAGTTGTAAGCGTCTCTTCGATCTCTGATTTATTCAGAAACTCCGACACCATGTCTATCATATCTGTTGCATTATAATAAGTACTAATTTAAAATATACAACCTTAAATTCTAATTTGAGGAAGTATATGTATTTTAACATTTAAAATTGAATTTACTTTCAATACTGCTAGTCCCGTTAACCCGGTGTTAGTAAAATTACTCCGCCAAAAAGGTTGGGTTAAAACTTTTAACTATAGGTTATTTCATAAATCTCGTTGGTGTTCTGAATTTGTGAACATTCTCCATTAAAGAGGCTAGAGGGGCTGACAGACAGATAGACGAACAGAGCGAAACTATAAGGGGTTCCTTGGGTACCTACTACGGAAAAAGTATGTAAAAAATAATTTGTTTTTATGATAAATCGTTTCAGGGCAAAAAGAAGAAGCCAATGCACTTGACGTGTGCGATATACAATCACGATGGCACAGAAATACTAGGTTCCTATAATGACGAAGACATATATTTATTCGACGCTAAAAAGGATATTTATGACGAGTAAGAGTTTTAGACTATTTTTTCGATATTTTGGTATGATACAGATATGTAATTTCCGCTTTATTCCGTGTTTTCAACTCCTAGATTTTTACCCTCGTCCTTATAATGAAGTTATGTAAGACATAAGCTATACCCTCCTAAGGGTCGAACACGATATAATAACTTCTTCTATACAAATAATAATAATATTACAAACAATTGTAATAGCAAATTGCACAAAATTAAAAGTATACAATAATCACAAATTTCTTATTCCATAATATTATAATGGTATCTAAGCCATCAACATAGATTCCCATCCACAATTATTGCATTCTTTAATGCAACTATAACTGACCATATAGATCATGATCTTAGTTTTTAAATATATTAATAATACATAATATTATGTATATTAAATCCTATTTATAAGTTTTTTTAAATAAATAATTACAGAGACTCAAACGACGGCAAAGACGGTTACACGCATCGGTATAGCGGCCACCGCAACAGCGCCACGTACAAAGGCGTCGCATTCTTCGGACCGAAGAGCGAATACATTGTCTCCGGCTCGGACTGCTCCAACATCTACGTCTGGGAGAAAAAGTCGGAGGCAATAGTGCAATGGATGGAGGGCGACGTACATGGTGTGGTAAGTTTTTCACTGTTATACTATTTAGTCTATAAATCTGATTTTCAAAAGCGGTGGGACACTTTTGTATGGAGCGTTCCATTATCAGATATGATGAATATGATGACCGTTAGGCAGTCGTGTCGATCTTTACTTACATTTTACTTATGGCTCATATTTTTGATATTCTACATAGATAGATAATTATTTTGAGTTTAATTTGAGCTTAAAACATTGTGAAAAATGTATGCTATAATATCGCAGGTAAACTGTATCGAGTCGCATCCCCGGTTTCCCGTAATGGCCACTAGTGGTCTAGACAAAGATGTCAAAATTTGGATCCCGAAGCGACAACAGGACCCCGATTACTCTGGACTAGAAAAAGTAAGTTAACCTTGCGTTAATTCTTAAAATATAATAAACACTCAACAATATTATGTAGACACAATTAATAGCAATGAGGGTTTTTAAATTCGTGACATCTGACAGCTTTTTGACACGACAAGAACCGTCGTGCTACCAAGCGCCGCCTGGTGACAGAAAAAGGATCGAAAATTCTTATTGACTATTTATGATACCAATTACGCCACCAGAGTCCATATGACACTTTGTGTGAGTTGGATCTGCCCCCTAGCGGCAGAAAAAGTATTAACACTGCAAAAATTCTGTAAAACGTACCGTAAAGAAGTAGAACTTTTTTCTTTTTGAACTTTTAATGCAAAAGTTTATAGGTATATAACGGGTTGTGAAATGGTTATCCATTACCTACATATAGGAGTTTTGGATGTCGGTATCGTATGCAATGCGTCACGGTCCTCAGTTAGCGTAATGATGTTTTGATGATGATGATTTGAATGATGTAATCAAATTTCACATAATATAGATAATAGATGCATGAAACGATTGCAAACAAATATTCGAAGCAAATTAATGTTCATGTCAAAAAAAATTTTTCAGGTGGTGCGTGAAAACAGCGTCAAACCAACACCTTTGTTTAATGATTTTTTACCTACGTTCTATAGCGCGTTCCCGAATGATCGAGACGACGACCCACCGTACGGAGGAAATATTGAGTTCGAAGGAAACGTCTGCACTGCCTTTTAGCACTGCTTTACACCCGAAACATCGATATAAAATCGATTCATTCGTACATAATATCGATTTCGGGATTTTTTTTGTCCACAAGTTTGTATTTCTTATTCATATCTGATTTTGTCTTACCGAGTCGATTATTTTAATTAATACAATAATTTCAATCACATATTGAAATTGTATTGTTAAAAAAAGTAAGATATTGTTTAATTTGCAACTGCAACAATTAATATTCACTATTTTCATCCATACGATATTGGTTTTATCAACAAGTAAGTCTGCATTTTATTCTATCTATAAACAATGTGCTGTTTTTGAATGGAAGGAATAATACGACTTATGTTGTCTATATTCATTTTAAAATAATTGAATTATTATATTATAGTTTAGTTCCATTTATTATTATATAGTTTTATTACGTGTGTAAATATCTGTGTAACATTGTAGATTTACTTATAATATTATTATAATAATATGCATTCTCATGTAATAGATATGTAAATAGCAATTTTAGCTCCTCAATTAGTTTTCTTTAAATTTAGTAACATTTTCTAAAATATTTGATAACATGTTGAACAATACATAGTACATATTTAATACCTTTTTTCGTGGTTTTAATAATAATAATTAAGAATAATTAACTGGATCCATCGAGACGACGAAAACATGACATATTATTATGTATACTTAAGTGAAGAGTTTCAATTAGATGAATTGTTTAAGATTTGTTTATTCTTTATAGAAACAACAATATTATAGTAAAACAAGAATAAATAAGAGCTGATAAAGTGTCAAAATCAAGATTGTAATTTTAGTTTTGATACATTATTCCTTTTACTTTCGACCTTAGGCCTTAGGCCAATGTATTTATATAGAGTCAAAATTAACACCTTCATTCTATCATGAGACATAGAGAAAAATATGACCTACTGCCATTTCTCTGGAAAAATAATGTTAAAAGTCTCTTTGGAATTTAAATATTGTTGCGATAAAATTCCAGCCATTTTAATAAAGATCTAAATACTAAGTATCCATAGATTACACATTATGGGATGCGCATAATTATCCCGATGCTGATATATATTTTATCAGTATTCAGGAGGTATTTTGATGGTTAGTTTTCAAAGATTAGTCCTATTATACCAGCAGTGTTTTCATTTAATCAAAATAAAAAATTATACTGTTGAAATTGTATTTACATAATATTAATATTTAATTATTGTAGAACAAAAAAATGTTTGTCTGTTATGTCGGTTTACGGACGAAAATTATACGTGATAACGTCGCGTCATCATAAGCCGAACGCTTATGCCGATGCTTATGATTCTCTATCGCTTGTTCCGCGATCTCGCTTGCATTCTCGGCTCAGGTGGAACGTGACAATTTGTCGTGCGTGCAGCCGGAGTTCATCGTTTTATAAGACGTTATCACGCCAAAAAATTTTGCTTATTATATTCATTCCACTCAAGAGTAGAAAAAAATAATATAATCATAAAGTGCAGACATTTTGTTAGAACTAAGAAAATTAAAAACATAACTCCAGGTCAATAATCATGTAATGTAATTATTATTGTCTCTCATATTCATGAAAAACTTATGCATTTTCTAAGGAAATGTGTGCACTTCATAATTTTGTCGCACTGCTAAAAGTGCCTACATATCCATTAGAAAATAAGTTAAATAAATTAGTATCGCCATTATAATCTACATTTTTGAACGATCGCATTTTAATAAAACAAAACCTGAGTAATACTAACAAACAAGTTGCCTTAATATAATAATATTACTTTCATAATATTAGATTCAATACTCTCTGGCCAAATCATAAGGTGTTTCTAAAGTTGTGTACAAGATTTGATAGTAGGTAAATGAAACAACCTGTCCTAGAATATTCTTAGGCTAAAGTCTTGCGCCTGTGATATGTTTATTTGATTTGTATTGTGTCCAGTCATAGTAGTGTTATTGATGTGCGATAGTTGTTAAGTTACTGTTATTGTATTAAAGGAAACAAAATAAATACTTTTCATTTTAACATTTGATTTTATACTTACCAATATTAATATATTCTTGAAAATAGAGTCAGAGAAATAATAGAGTAATAGAGTAGTAGAGCGTGGTATACTCTATATCTCTGCTAAATTTCATCATAATCGGCCCAGTATTGTCAGAGCCAATTCAATGCAAGCTAAGAAACAAATCTTTATTATATTAGTATAGGTAGACAGCAAAACAATTAATTTACAGTAAAAAGTATTATTATGTAACAATAAAATGATTATTTTTTTATTTTCGCGCCTTTTTTTAATTTAAATTTAACAGCGCCGCGTAGTAGCTAAGCGCGGAACTCATTTTAACCAATAAGAACTGTTGGCAAAATTACTGAAAATGGAACACTGTTAAATATCTAACGAAATTTTTTATTTCACAAAATTTATTGATATTATTTTATATCTATTTAAATTCTGACGATTTACTCAAAGTTTTATAAAAGGTTTTTATTACATAATTCGTCTAATGTTCACTGTACAGTGTACGGGTCTCAATACGGGTATGATTATAGGGTCAACCAATCAGAAGCAACTATTTATTTCAAAGTCCGCGCCATCTTCGTTTAAACATGTCTGACGTCCACGATCTCGCTGGCTCGTAGTTCCGAGTTCGTCACGCTCACTCGATCAGTCACAAGCATACCGCGCGCCTGTTTGGAGTGCAGTACAATTTGAATTAATAATAGTAATTAATTAAAAAACAGAACAATCATGAGCACCAACGAAAAGAACAGTGAAGTGGCCGTAGACAAGGTCGGAGATGAGAAAACCGGAGACGCGAAAAGTGATCTAAAAGGAGCGAAAAGGGCAGCCGAGGTGAGTGCACATGTCAAGTTACATACAACTCATTAAAGACGCTCGCCATTTTATGAAACACAAAAATATAGAACGTTAGAGTAATACATTCGCAATTATTACACCACGTGCTGTAAGATGCCGCAATTTGCCGGTTTACTTCAGTTTAGGTGACCGGTATAAATAAAGTATTTGATGGAGACGCCTGCATGTGTTCTGGAAAGCTAAAAGATATCAAGAGCTTGATAAAAGACAAAACTTTAACCTAATATGAATTAATGAAAAATTGTTTACTCATTTTCGAAACAGGCATGACCTTGGCAGAAAAAAAAAACATGGCGCGCCAAGACCAAATTTTATAGGGACCTACCTAAAATGAGGTTATTATAAATAATTTCTCCATAAACCATTATAATTTTTAGCGTCTTATTTTATTATTGATTTCATTGCGCATCGTAGGCTATTTTTGAATATTATCTAAATTAGCCGACCTATACATTCGTGGTAGCGTGACGCTAGATAGTAACATGGCCGGCGTTAAGATGTCAATAATAAAGATACTTTGTCATAATAGATTTAACATAATTATGAGCAACAATATAATTTTTACACGCTATTTTCAATTCTTTCTTATATTTATTCTTGTGCTACCTTGTTAAAAATTTAAGATATCTAGAACACGTCATTATGTTTATGGTCACTTGAATTTCATTAATTCTCTCTTTGTTTGTTTCTGAAATCAATTAAGGACATTGGCAAGTCACCTTTGCGTATACCTATTAGTTTAATGTATAATTAAATTTAAAACGGCGGGAATTATTTGCATTTTAACATGAACAAGCTCTATGTTGTATCTCGTTCGCACATATTCGAATTTAGGTTAACTGAACTCATTGCTTGGCTTGTCCAAAGCGCGCCTTATATCAATAACAATTCAGTTTAACCATCTTTTATTTCTAAAAAACGACGAACATTTTCTACATATAATATTAATGCCTTAATTACCTTAGCTTTCTGTTGATACCTTTTATTACGCGTAATTATATAGGTTAGCACACTTCTACAAAACGCCATAGAAAAGTAGGCCGTATCGCACGGGCTTGTATCTTTCTTCTCTTTCCTCCTCACTAGTACTACGATTATTATTTGATGCTACTGATCATCGTCTCTTGTCACCTGCGTTTCATTATCTTGCACGCGAGCAGCAAGCTGAATAAGCCATGTTTGTCTAAATTAACACGTGAAACATTTTTACATTTATCGCGTGCAAGTAAATTTGTTGGACATGAGCCAATTACGACGCGAGATATCAATGAGAAAACGTCAATTATTCTGTTTGTCGTACGGATTGAGATTATTTTGTTTGTATTTGCCCTTAGGAGAAAGTAACTGAAGCAAAAAAGGCGCGAAAGGAAGAAAATGGCGGCGGCGGAGAGGACGAGGGTCACAGTGAAGAAGACGATTTGGAGGGAGAGCTCGAGGGCGAGGAGGAGGATGATGAGGATGTAGAGGGCGAAGAAGGAGAGGAGGATGAAGAGGAATTAGGAGAGGGCGAAGATGATGACCTCGAAGGTAGGATATATTGTAATGAATATTATGCTGAGGGAAACTATACCAAGGTATACTAACCTTACCTTGCAATGCAAGCATTGCAAAGGTTGCAGAGCCTCTGTTACGCAATATCGTTAGACTTTGGAAGAAGAACCCGTAACCCGTTTTTGTATGCTGCTAAAGTGTACCCGGCAAAATTTGGCGCGAAACCTTGGTACCTATCTATTATTCATTAATATTCTATTAAGTTGTTGCAATAATAAATGTAGTATTCTGATCTTCTTATTCCCGGTTTCTGAGGTTTTTTGTCGGTACTTTATTCATTAGCGCTATTGAATAGATAAAGATACCGACAAAAATCGCAGAAACCGCACATATCGGGAATAATTAATGTTTTCTTTTATGGGTCGCAAATGTTTTACATGAAACCCGCTAAAATTGTTTTTAGTTGTTTGTTTTGTTGCGTATCGGTATCGCCTTCATCAATCAAACAATATATTATTTAAACTTTATTTTTCCTCTTCCCAAAAAGTTTCGTTCCCAAAAAGTGCTAGGCAGTAGGCACCGACAAAAAAAAACTTTCGAAAAACGGAAAAAATGTAGAGAATTGCCTTAATTTTTTTACGAAAACACGTATTCTTCGATAGAGCATCATTTTCTACAAAATAGCGGGATTCAATCATTCAGTCGCACAGCTCGAGCTTGGGTTTGTAACGCATTGTTTTAAAAATATACCTGATCACTTAAACATGAAATGTCTGTCCTAAATGATTTTAAATATTGACAACAAAAGGTCTCGTGGTTATGAAGATTTGATGTTTTTTTGAGTTTTACTTGCACCGTTTATTACCAGACTACGGCGAAACCAAAAGAAACGTAATGATTTTGGCAGTATATGTATCTGTGTATGTTTGTTCCACCGTAGCGCCTAACATACTGCTCCGATTTTAAAAACGGAATTGTCCAATGATTCGTAGTCGGGTTATAGTTTTTTTAAATTGTAGTTATTTTACGGTTGTATTTGAGCTCGTTTTTGTTGTTGCAGATGAGGAGGTCGAGGATGACGAGTTAGTAGGCGAAGAAGAGGAGGATGATGCGTAATACGTTTCGTGCCTCACTTTTACGGACAATGTCACAGTGGTGTATTAGTGTTTGTGACGCCCGGACAGGCGGCCGCGCTTCGCCCCAACTGATCACACAGCCCTCCCGAAGCCGGCAGTTGGGAACACGCGTGGCCGACGCTGCTCCCACCAAAAACGGGTGCACTTTCTAATGACAAAACGTAATTTAAGTCAATACAATGCAGAAATAAATTAATACGTTTATAAGTCTGGTACTTGTGTATCAACAATAATTCGCTGATCGCAGCGACAATTTTTATAATTAAGTCTTAGTAGAATACTGTTGAATTTTGTCATAAAATGTACAAATGTGTTTTCAAAAGTAAACATTATTTTTAAGTAAAACTTGCTCTATTTAGGTTTACCTTCGTATCCCTATGGTGAAGTTGTGATATTTTTCTCATCTCAATCCATTGTCCATAGATTGCGATTTTAAATCCGGCGGGGCTGTCTATTTTAACGTAATATTAGTGAGCATAGTCACAAGGCTCAATTCTTCATTTGACTTGTTGTTGATGAGAGTTTGTGTGTACATATTTAGTGTAAGTGGAGGCTGAAAGGTTTTATAAACAGTGATGTAAAATATTGGTTATGATATAGTAATGTCCTAGTTTCCTTTGCTATGTTTATAACTACCGAAAACTACTATGTAAATGTGTCAGTATGGTGATACATTTAAATGTAATTTTCGTTAATCTGTAGATTCCACACTCCTGTTGATTCCGTACGGTACAGCTTTTTTATTTGAATTGTCAACAGAGGGTGTTTAGTGCCGGCGAGAATGTTTTGTATGATGTCGGTATTTTCTAACGCCCGAAATAAATAATCAATCTTAATGTCATTTTAGCTATCTGAGATCAAGATTTCAATACATTTCAACAATCCTCGGATTAACTTCACGTAATTTTTTGTTTGAGAATCTAAGATCGAAGTCAATCTAAGATTTTTACATACATACATTATTAATTTTCGCCGTGAGGAGTCTTTGCGTTGTTAGAAAAACATCACAATTTTGCCATTATCTTTTGCGAATGGCGCGTCCGCCGCCCGCTCCCCTAACGACTGATAAAGAGAGCGCGACGGCCGCCGCGCTGCGATAGCGAGGCTAACCTTAGCCGGCCCGTAATTTGTCCATATTGTTAATTAAGATAGAGCCCTCCGTTCGGTATTACAATAATTTGATGTGTGAACTAAGAGATTCCTAGGTTTAACATTTTAGTATGTAAGTTCGTACGTCAGATCGTATGAAGGGGACGCGGCGCGGCGAGGCCGGCAGGGATGGCGAGAAGCGTGGGTCCCCCCTCCCGCCACGCGTGGCCTCGTTCGATTTGCCGCGCGCCCGGCGTGGGTCCCCCCGCGCCCCGCCGCCGCCGACTGCCGCGTCTGACGCTACCGGCCCGTACCAAGCGATCGCAACGCGAAAGCTCCTATGGAAAACCAAATTGCGCGTGTTCCATCGCTTCTATATCACGTGGGGTCGGGCCGGCGATGTATGACGAACGCCTGACTTGACCGTTCTACGAGTTTCTATGAATTACGTTCCCACACTACTGTTTGTCACCGGGATATGGTCAACTTGAATAGTAAGAATCGTATTTACTTATTTTTATACACGCTCGGTAGATTGGCGGAGTTAATAAAGTAATGAAAATTAAGAAATTAATAAAAAATATTGTTAATTTATCTGAACTCGTACATGATATTAATTATTATTGACATTGAAAATAAAATCAGTAAAATCGTATGATCTTATTAATCGAATAATCCCGCCTTTGGTTTGGAGTTAAAATGAGCTATCGCATAGGTACTGTGACGCCTAATGTGAACACCTTAGAACGATTTTTATTTATTTGTGATGTTGAACACTTATTGATTTTCTATGATGAAGGAAATGTAAATACAACCGATTTTAAGTAAAACGTTATTTTGTTTCCCGCTCTTCTTTATTTGACCCCTGGTATTGAGAATTTTATCCCTTTTCATATAGCACTTAAGTTTTAAAATCGCGTGGAAGGATCATGCGATGAATATGATTCACGTGTAAGTTCAGATTCACGTGGTTCTTGTAGTTATCATGTCAGACTATTGATTAAGGGGCCTTGATAAATTGTTAAATTTGGTGTTAACCAAGATGCAGCTCACACTTTTATATCGCATTTATAAAAATAACCTCTGGTAATATGTAATGAAAGGTTATTATTTCATAGTGATTGGAGGCCAGAACTGTCGAACGCTTAAAAGTTGCTCGGCTTAGTGACATCTAGTGTACAGAATTTAAGTCTTTATCTATTACGTATTCAACTAGATGGCAGGATTGGACTGCTGCATATTTGGATGCTAATATTGCCGTTTAGACTTCAAATTTCAATATTTCTTATAACATGTTATTATAGATTTTGAAATTTTTGTCTAATTTTATCAAAATATATATTTACCTGAAATATGGTGCACGTCTAACTCTAAGGTCTAACTAGAAGAGTATGGAGTGTAGAGGTAATAGAGGCTTGGTGGCGCTGATGTCGAACACTTAAATTGCGCGGCATTCTGCTTTTAATTTAAATTAGAGGTTATTTAAATACTTATGTACATATAATTTTCTTATATTATTATAACACCTTGAATATTTCTTTTATGTTACATTTTGATATTTTACTAGCCGTGTTTAGATCGTTCCTGTTGCTATTTTTATCATGAATCTGAGGTCTTTATTTCTGTATATTTATTTTGTTTGCTTGGGTAGCATTGTGAGAACTGAATTAGGTACTTATGTTTTTCACTTATCATATTTAAATGCCCTACTCATCTCTTTAAGCGACACATTTTTCATCTTATAAGTTTATTTGAGTTGTGTTTTGTCCTTTTCATTACTTTACTATTTACTTTTATGATTAGAAATATAGTATGTTTGCACCTTACAAGTAGGTGTGTGCAACCCCTTTGGTTATATAATTACCAAAGGGATTGCACACACCTACTTAACTAGCTACCGGGTATCTAGGTATTGTAGAAATAATAATAATGCAATTTTTACCTTTAATAAATGAGGTTAGTGCTTCTCTGATACTCTCACTGGCCCTGCGAATACATAATGCGGAGCAGCCTGTTCTATCATCTGAAATTCAAAAGATTTGGATTATCACCATCTTAAACTAACTATATAGATAGGTATGTCTAAGTAGGCAAGTAGCGAATGTTATGCCCGTGACACACATACTTTGCTCGGAAAAGCAACTCGCGTAGCAGGTATTTAAAGTGCCTACATGCCGACATAAACAATCCCCTAAATTATTACTAGAAGGAGGCTTTGAAGGCAGTGTAAAAAGTAAACCGTTTATCTAATTTTTAAAAATTGCAATTTGCAGATCTTGCCAATGCCATGCTAACTCCTATGCTCGTATGCGTCTGCTAATTTCATTGTTTTATGCTAGTCTAATTTTAGCTGAAGCGCGTTTTAGAGTCTTGGTCGTAGAAAGTAGGTACCTAAACAGTAAAGCGAGTAACTTACGTAGTAACTATTTAGTAATCTGTGGTTTATCGGAGTGATAAATAATTATTATTACGCAGACACTTAAATGGGCGTATTTTTTGAGCTAAACGTTTGCACAGAATTAGAGAATGTGTTAGCCGAGACATTCTAGTATGTGTATCACGGTCATAACTCATGTGTTCGTGATAGCCGACAGGCCAATGATTCAACGAGTTGAGGCGGGCTGCAATCGACAGTCAGTTACAATATACCGTCGGAGTCGGTGTATGCCCGCGTCGCTTGTAAACAAACACATCGCGTGTGCACGACATCGATTCGGTATCGAGTGTTACTCCTTATTATGTCAAAAAGCAATATGCAGTTAAGTTGTGTGGTTTAAACTTATCTTCCCAGAAATACAACAGTTGAAATAACTTGTCGATTGTTACTATAAGGTAAGCAATAAATAGGTACCTATTATTCCTTAAGGATTCATAATGCCTACCACTATGTTAAAACTGTTAGTTTACAATGTTTACATACTGAATTTTGATAACGTATAAATTTCCACAAGAATAAACAAGCAGATAAACATAATATTAAACCGACTTCCAAAGTAAAAATACACAAAAAGGTATGAAATAAATCTTAAGAGGCCTATTTATTACTTACATCTCGACTGATTTTTGTGTAAAATGGCCAATTATGGCGTTCTTGATCTTAGAAACAAAGATACATTTACAATTTTGAATAGTGCAGAATAGCCATAGCCGGGCACCGTCAATCAAATAGTTAACTTCGTTAATCGTTAATCCGCTACAAAAAAAGTTAGCTTCGTTAAACGTTAAAGCGTTACATTTCGGAAGAATTAACGCAAGTAAACGTTAATCGTTAATCCGTTAATATGTGTAAATTGCATCTTTATATCGTTGCGTTAGTGAACTTATAAAACCTGTTGGTTTAGGTTCTAATTCATTCATCAATTATTTATTAATCAACACGCAAATGATCTCTGACAGTAATTTATAATAACAACAAACAAACAAAACACTCGTCACTCTAAGCACCGGCGCTAAGTAATGAAATGATCAAACGAAACAAATCTCTTCGCAGTTTTCTTTCTCACTCGCACGCGCCGTCAAAATATATCTAGTTTTGTTTTTGTTTCACTCGCTGCCACGCGCCGCCCGGCACTTGTCGGTGCCGTGCGGTAACTATTAGGCATTGGATTAACGATTAACGGACTTCTGCATATTAACGGAAGTTAACGTGTCCGTTAACATTTTTAAAAGTTAACTTAAAAGTTAATCCCTTAATCAAAATGTTAACTTCGTTAATTAACGGATTAACGAGTTAATGCCCAGCTATGAGAATAGCTATTGGCCTAGTTCGTATCGGCCTCGCTTTTTGTAAATTTTGCTTAACTTTTTAATTAAACCCAAAATTGCAGAGAAAGACTTTTATAAAATGCGCGAAGGTACTTTTTTGAGCTCCTGGATTGAACTACTGTTCTAAGCAAATGAAATAATAAAATGAGAATGTTATCTCCTATATAGTCGTATAGTTCGTAGCGGCCTTATAATTTTGAAATATCTTTGATTTAATATAGAAAAAAATGTTATTCTAAGCCAAAAAACTCTAGGTTAACTGTGAATTACTCCTATCTACGATAATATTATTAAGCAAAATTTATACCAGAACAATTGTTACTTCATGAGGAATAAAGATTCTATAATTTTAAAGCATGAATTTATTAACCTATTTTAATAAAAACGATAAATACAACTGCAAAATTAGTACTACAAAATGCGAAATGTCGGGAACGCTTCAAATATCTAATCTCGCAGAGTGCAGATTTGTAATAGGGCTAACTTCTTTTAACAGTCGATACCAGCCAACTTGAACATGAATTCTATTTTAAATATTGTTTTATCAGGATGTTGTTCGGGCTGGTACCGACTTCAAAATTATGAAGATTGAGTAGAGAAATAGTTAAAATATTAGCTAAATTTAAAACGGGAATTATTTAGAACATAAGATTTATTTCATACTTTTTTGTGTAGGTATTTTTACTTTAGAAGTGGTTTAATTTTTTGTTTTAAAATTATATTTTTTACCTTTTTAGTAATATTGGTAAAATTATTATTAATACATTTTAAGAACGTTGAAAATTAAGATTGAATGTATAATTGAATACGCGCCAAGCTTTCATTAGGTATTGTATATAACCATGATGATGATTACTGTAAGTTACATAATGGCATAGGTATGCTTGCAGTTCTTTAAACAATGTCGAAATTTCCAAATGCGTATCTTTATAGACTAAGGAGTCCTCTTCAGTGCTTTTAGATTCAGGTTATACATTGGTGCAGAATCTTACTTTTTGGTAGCATATGCTTGGGTTACTTCAGAAAAAGTCAAAATCACTATTTATATGTGTCCAAACTCCAATGTCCATATAAATTTTGAGGAGTTCCCTCGATTCCTCGAGGTCTGTGGTGAACTTCATTTTCAGTGCCCAGTGGCAACCTCTAGGAGGCACCGGAAGTCTTTGCAATTTGTAACTTGTAAGCAGAAGGCTTAAGTTTAAAGGGTCCCATATACGGTCTGGCTTGAACGGATGCAAAATCGTATCGTATGTGTGCAATTTCGAGATCGCATCAGTCGGTCGGATGGACTGAAGCAATTCGTTCCAGTGTTGCCAGCTCTATTTACTTTTTATTCTAAACTCGCGTAGATTTCTACTAAAAACTACTAAAATAATACTGAAAACTATAAAAAAGTTACTAAACTTAGGAACCCGTAAAGCCACCAAAAAACCACGGTAGGTATGTTAGGTTTTTTTATATTAAAAAAATATTAAGTAGGTATATTGAATTTTAATATAAATTTTACCGTTAAATTAAAATATATTAGGAAATATTACGTATATAGTAATTAAACGGGTAGTTATAAGCAAATTACGGACGAATGTATTATTATGATAAAGTGTATTTTTTTTGTGCCTAACCTAGACCATTTTGCATATGATTACTGTCTGGCTCATTCCTACTAAAACACTACTAACAACTAAATTCCTACTAAGGAGGGAATAAAATACTTAATTTAGTAGTAAAACTTTGTAAAATAACTAAGTTGGCAACATTAATTATGGACAGTACGGCACATGAGCATATATACTGTATCACTGAATGTGGCAGCGAATTAATATGTTGGTGACTAAATTACTAAACTGGCGAAAGCACTTTTTCGACAAAAAAAAAACAAAAGATAAAAGGTGACGAAATTTAATCCAAACTGGCACCGAAATTTATAGTTTGTGACTTAATTTCCGTATTGGCAACCATTAAACGAAGTAAGCAGCTGTAAAACCAGATTGGGTTGGTAAATTTAAGGGATATAATAAATCTTGCGAACAAAAAATAAGTTGGTGACTGCACATAAGCATACTATATTACTGAATTTGGCAGCGAATTAATATGTTAACGACTAAATTAATAAACTGGCGAAAGCACCCAGGTGACAAAAAATACAAAAATCGGCAGATAAAAAGTGGCGAAATTTAATCCAAATTGGCGCCGAAATTTATAAGTTGGCGACTTAATTTCCGAGATGGTGACTATTATGCGATTTAAGCAACTATAAAACCAGATTGGGATGATAAATTAGTCGCTGCTAAAAATTCAATTTGTAGGCTACAGAAAATGGCATTTTTGGATACTGTTGGAGTTTGTTTTCATTTGGTATGGGTGTCGTTTTCAGGGTTTTTTGGGGGTGCAGAATAATATGAAAATTAAATCCATTTTGAAATTACCTTGTCATCCAATTTCAAAATGGAGAATTTTCATTCTTCGTAAAAATTTCATGAGTACTAATTTAAAAGTTCTTGCGGATGCTGATTAGGATTGATGATTATTAACACAGTATGTTATGTAGTACGAGCTATGTAATCTATAGAAATTTTTGGAAATTTTAGATTTAAAAAAAAACTCCATAAAGAAAATACTTCGGGGGGGAGGAAATTTTCATTATTTTTTCAGTAGGATGCACCGTTTCCGCGTTAGAAGCAATTTTATAAAAAAAATTGTAAATGTTCTACATTGCGATTTATTAAAAATTCAGTGACAACTAGATTCATTTTATTGAAAATAAATGTCCGCTATCTTTGAAATTCAAAATGGATATAATTTTTGTATTCAGCATCCCTAAAAACCTTGAAATTGACACCCGTATCAATTTTACAGAAAAATAAATATTAGGTATTTTGAAATTTCAAAATGAATAACTTTTTGTAATCAGTAACTTCAGAAACCTAGAAAACGACACATATTTTTTTTTATTTCTACTATCTTGGACATTCAAAATGGATGACTTCTTTGTAATCAGCACCCCCAGAAACCTACAAAAGGACACCCATATTCATTTATATAAAATGAAGTATGTCCGCCATCTTCGAATTTCAAAATGAATGACATTTTCGTATCCAGCACCCCCAAAAACCTGGTAAATTGATATATGATAGTGTCCTACCCATATCAATTTTACGAAAAATAAATATCCGTCATTTTTAAATTTCAAAATGAATCCACAATATTTGCACCCCCCCAAACCGAGAAAAATAAAAATGGGAATTTTGTACGCTCCTTTACATTTCTTTATGTGCGCTCGTTTTGCTGCTTATTATGTTTTTTTTAATTACCTACATCAGGCAAAATATATGTACCTATTATTAAATTAAATATGTACTCTCAAATTTTCACCAAAATGGTTATTTGTTCGCTAAAATAATATCTGTCTGCCAGTTTGGAATATTCAGTGAAAAAAACTGGTATTAATTAGGAACCAGATTTGAAATTTTTTGTTCCTTATATTCTTTCGCCAACTAGGTAATTTAGTATTCAATATTCGGTTTTTTTTCACCCAAAATTTGATTGTTTTGTCGCAAGTTTAAATACATGCCTTATCGGGATATAATAAATCTTGCGAACAAAAAATAAGTTAGCGACTGCGCATGAGCATAGTATGTTACTGAATTTAGCAGCGAATTAATATGTTGACGACTAAAATACAAAAATCGGCAGATAAAAAGTGTTGAAATTTAATCCAAATTGGCACCGAAATTTATAAGTTGGTGACTTAATTTCCGAGTTGGTGACTATTATACGATGTAAGCAGCTATAAAACAAGATTGGGTTGATAAATTAATGGCTGCTAAAAATTCAATTTGCAGGCTACGGAAAATCGGATTTTTGGATACTGTTGGAGTTTCCTTTGGTATGGGTGTCGTTTTCAAGGTTTTTGGGGGTGCAGAATAATATGATAATTAATATGAAAGTTTTTTAAATCCTGAATTTCCAAAAATTTCTGTAGCTTACATAGCTGGTACTACATAACATACTGTGTTAATAATCATCAATCCTAATCAGCTTCCGCAACAACTTATAAATTAGTACTCAAGTCATTTTTACGAAGAATGAAAATTCTCCATTTTGGAAATTGAATTTGGAGGACAATTTTACAATCAGTATCCTCTGGAAAAGGACACCCATATTAATTTTTATAAAATGAAGTATGTCCGCCATTTTATAATTTCAAAATGAATATCATTTTCGTATCCAGCACACCCTAAAACCTGGTAAACGACAACCATAATATCAATTTTACGAAAAATAAATATCCGCCATTTTTAAATTTCAAAATCAATCTACACAATATATACACCTCCCGAAACCGAGAAAAATTTGAAATGAGAATTTTGTACGCTCCTTTACGTTTTTTATGTGCGCTATTTTTTAAATTAAATGTGTACTCTCAAATTGTCGCCAAGATGGTTATATTTTGTTCCCTAAAATAATATCTGTCTGCCAGTTTGTCTTGCCAGTTAATTAGTCACCAGATTTGAAATTTTTTGTTCCTTATATTCTTACGCCAACTAATATTTAGTATTCAATATTCGGTTTTTTCACACCCAAAATTTGATTGTTTTGTCGCAAGTTTAAATACATGCCTTTCTTATCTTCCTTGTTGTTTAATAAATAATAATATATCAATACATATTTTTTCATTATTGCTCTCCGTATTTTTTGTTACCCATTTCTTTATTTTCTGCATTAATATTTACGACATAAATACAACTTCGGGAAACTAATCATAACATAAAATAAATACTTACTTAGAAGGGTTTTTTTTTTAAAGTCGATGAATTTTTGCATGTGTAGAGTAGTCCTTAGGGAGCTCATTATAAAGTTTGTGCCATTTCTGCTCGAGCAATTCGATAATTTGTGGTTGATTTTTCTAAATGGCCATAAAAGTGAAAAAATCTATGGTATCATATCTGGGGTAGCCACCAGAGTATGAAAACATAGTTTACGTCATTTTCGTCCAGTACAAAATGACATCAAAAGTGTGATAAATGACTATTTTCTGACCAAGACCACATAATTAGGAATTAGACCTACCTAATTCCTAATTTTGTGGCAAATGTAGCCATTTTGATTCGAGAAATTAAGCTTTTTATAAAGATTTTTAGTTTCCCCTAGCTACGAGGGCGGGTCAATAAGTCCGTGACTTTTGGAATAAAACACAGATTTTTTGATAAATAAATCATTTTATTTTTCAACGTAGTCCCCCTTGAGCTCTATACACTTTGTCCAACGCTTCTCCAATTTTTTTATCCCTTCCAAAAAATATGATTTGTCGAGGTCCTCAAAATAGGCCTTTGTTTGCGAGATGACTTCATCATTGGAGTCAAATCTTTTTCCACCGAGCCATTTTTTCAGGTTTGGGAACAAGAAGAAGTCACTCGGAGCCAAATCTGGAGAATAGGGTGGATGTGGGAGCAATTCATAGCCCAATTCATGGATTTTTGCCATGGCAACTGCACATGTGTGCACCCTTGCATTGTCTTGGTGAAAAAGAACTTTTTTCTTGGCCAAATGAGGTCGGTTTTTTTTCAAATCCTAATTGAAACGGTCCAATAAGTTGGCATAATATTCCCCATTAATTGTTCTTCCCTTTCGAAGATAGTCAATGTGGATTATCCCACGTGCATCCCAAAAAACAGTCGCCATAACTTTATTGGCTGACAAACCCACCTTGGCCTTCTTTGGCGCCGATTCACCCTTAGAAACCCACTGTTTTGACTGTTGTTTGGTCTCTGGTGTGTTGTGATGAATCCATGTTTCGTCCACGGTTACAAAACGGCGCAAAAACTCCTCCATATTGTGATTAAACAACGCCAAACCTTCCTGTGAAGTTGTTACACGATTGCGTTTGTGGTCGACTTGCGGAAAGCTTTCTCATGCCCAAGTGATCATTCAAAATTGAAACCACTGAGCCATGCGAGATGCCTATGGCTTCCACAATCTCTTGCATTTTCAATCTTCGGTCGGCCAACACCATATCGTGAATTTTTTCGATTGTTTCGGGTGTAGAGACCTCAACTGGGCGTCCAGGACGTTCGGCATCTTCAGTGCTTGTACGGCCACAACGAAATTCAGTAAACCACTTTTTTACCATTGAAATCGATGGTGCAGAGTCCCCATAGTATTTATCAAGCTTAGCCTTGGTCTCGGTAATGGTTTTTTTTCGCAAAAAATAATGCTTAATAAGCACACGAAATTCACTTTTTTCCATTGCTTCCTTAAGTTACTGGATAGTTTGATAAAGATAGCTGTAAAACACAAACTAACTGACGCAGCAAGTTCAAATTTTGATAGGAATCAACTGATAGATGCCTGTTGACAGGAGTAGTGTTGCTTTTTCAGTAAGGAGGTTAGAAATTCAAAAAGTCACGGACTTATTGACCCGCCTTAGTAAAAACGCTAAAACAAAACATAATCTATATTTTATTACATTATATAAACTATATTACATCTATACATACGAGTATAACAAATTTGTTTGTACGCGCTAATCTCAGAATGTACAGAGCGGATTATGATGAAATTTGATATGGTAGTAGTTTAGTCTCTGGATTAACATAATCTACTTTTTATCGCAGGAGAAAGTACGGTTATCCCAAGATTTCCTTTTCGCGTACGAAGTGGCGGCTAACATCTGAACTATACTAATATTATAAAGAGGAAAACTAATAAAATAAAGAGGTAAAGTTTGTTTCTTTGTGAGTTTGTGATTTACCGAGATTGTAAGGGGTAATCTCTGGATCTGCTTCAACTTATTTATGAAATTCTTTTACCAATAGAAAGTCATATTATTTATTTTGTGAGTGTTAAGGACAGCGGCCTCGTAATGTGAAACTTGAGTGAATTTAAATCTGAACAATGAACGAGTGGTTTAAACATTACATAAAATCATAACAGTGAATACTCAGTGACTATATGTGTAGATTTATATGGCATCACTGTGTAAAATCGTGTAAAAATGGTGTTTTATCGAGTGCGGGTTATTTTGCTCATATATATTTAACGACAGCTAATTTTAACGTAGCTTCTTTTCATTTAGGTAAATAAACATAGTACATAACGTGTAGTGTAAAGCTTAAGTTTATATAATAGATGGTAAATAAATTATTAAGAAAATAGTGGTGAAAATTGTACAACATTTCGTGTAAATTGAACTTATGATGTATATAACTTTTTATGGAATAAGATTTTTAGTATATAAGGATTAATATATATGGTCATGGTAATAAAGATTTTCACACAACGCGTTTTGCTTGACCTGGCTCATGAAAAATGGGAAAAATTATGGAAAATAGCCGTATAGAGAGGTAAAAATGAAATGGAAGATCGGCCCGAAAGAGGCGTATGGGGCTCTCTATACGGCATTGCCATGAGCCAGGTAAGCAAAGCGAAAAGGTGAAAAAATGTTCTCAAATAGTGTTTTTATTATCGCCCCGGCTCTGCCCAAATCGGTGTAACCTTGCTATCTTCGAGTCTAATCTGAGCCGGTGGTTGAATCCCTGTGGAATAATACAGTCCCCTACAGTAGTGCGTGGTCCTTTGGCGAGCCGAATATCAAGATCGAAGAAATATTCGAAGTCCATATCAAGTTGAAAATAACGAAGACGGCACTTAGAGAAAATTGGAACAGCTGTTTTGGACATAGAAAAATTTCCGAAGATTCAAGATAGAAATTTTTACTGAAGACCGGACTTAGAAAATTTTCGTCAGCTGTTCTGAACATAGAAAAATTCCTGAAGATTCAAGATAGAAATATTTACTGAACATTGGACATAGAAGAAATTATCAAGCTAGAACATTGGAAATTTTATCAACGGGAATCAACGCCAGGGATTAGATTGGACTCAGAAGATCGGACTCGGGGATACAAGGATACACCGCTGCGAACGGAAGCAAGGATTCGCAGATTTTTACCGAAAAACCTCCCGAAGATTCTTGAAATTGGAAAATTAATTTTGAAGATTAAATATTGGAAGATTAACTTAACATTTGAAGATTAACATTGGAAGATTAACTTAACATTTGAAGATTAACATTGGAAGATTAACGTAACATTTGAAGATGGTTATGACAAGAAGTCAGAGTGGGGCCGAGGAGAACCAGCAGCAACCACGTAGATTTCCGGATCCGCCACGATCGCCGTCCGCTGCCGCTACGAGCCAGCCGCCGCCGACCGAGGGAAGAGCGGATCTGCTTCAAACTATTTTGAAACCGAGACCAGGTACCAGCAAGGCGCCTGCACCCTCGGAAGTACAAACCCTAGCCAGAAAGAAGGCTATTTCAATTAGATCGCGTCGATCGACAGCAAGTGTCGTCGCGCGTATGCATTACGAGGCGGAGGAGAAACTCGCCGCTCTTCGTAAGAAGGAACTGCAGATCGAAGCAGAACTTATAAAGAAGAAGCTCGCCGCTGCAGAAGATGGTAGCTGCCCCGACGACGACGAGCCATCAGAACAGGTGGAGCAACGTGTCCGAGCCTGGCTAAGCGAACAGGGTCCCGAACCCGAAGAGGCTAGACAAGAGCCGACATCTATGGAACAAAGAGAGACGCCGAAGCCAGAAGACATGCCACCGAAGGGAGCCCAGAAGACGAGGTTCGAGTGGCCGCAGCAACGCCGCCCACGCTCACCCACCCACACCGACCACGTCTAGGGCTAATGGGGTGGAACATCTTGCCGAAACATTGGACAAACTGCTGAACCAACGCCAGTCGCGCCACACTACGGAGTTGCCCATATTATCGGGCGCTCCCACCGAATGGTTGCCATTCAAAGCAGCCATGGAAGACACCACTGCGTTCTACAAGCTCAATCCGATCGAGAACTTAGCTCGTCTGAGAAGCTGCCTACGGGGAGAAGCGAGAGAAGCCGTGGCACCACTGCTGAGCGTCGCGACGCCGCCCGAACAAATTATGAAGACCTTGGAACAATACTTCGGTCGACCCGAGGTTATGGTCGATCGCATGATGGAAGACCTGAAGAAAATACCGAGGCTCGGAGGTTCGGCGGCAGAACTCAACCAATTTGCAGTGAAGATTCAGAACATGGTAGCCATCCTGAGGAAGCTGAGGCACGGGTACCTCTTTAACCCGTTACTCACGAGAGACATCCTAGAGAAGCTCAGCCCATACGAGAAGAGCAAGTGGTACGACTACGCAGAAGAGACGTCGCGCTTCAGGAACGAGCCCGATGTCGTCCTTCTCTCTGAATTCTTAATGAGAGAAGCGGACAGGGCGCTACGCTACGGGTTCAGCACGGCACCGAAGAAGGAAACACCGCGTCCACCTCCTAACAAGCACGAAGCCCGAACAAGAAGACCAGTCTTCACGATAGCAGACGAGAGCAGGGAGTCGCCGAGTCGCAGCCAGCCAAACAGAACACGCGAAGAGTCAACGAAGTGCCCGTTATGTGCCGACCCTCACTCTCTGTTCCGCTGTGCTGCTTTCAAGAAACTGAGCACGCAGAAGAGATGGGACACAGTCAAAAAGGAAGGGCTGTGTTTCCGGTGCATACGGAGCCGGCACAGAAGATACAACTGCAGAGCGAGGCCGTGCGGCGTGAAGGGCTGCAACTTGCCTCATCACGCGCTGCTGCACGAAGACAGGTCCGGCGGCGCCCCACAGACAGAGGACGCCGTGATTACTGCATCGGTCACCTCCAACCGCGCGGTGAAACTTAAGATGAGAAGAATTCAAGTTGTCGGTCCACGGGGCGAAGCGGATATCTTCGCGCTGTTCGACGAGGGCTCGACAGTGACACTACTGGATGAAGACGTCGCGAAGGCTATCGGCGCAGACGGCCCACCGAAGGTGCTGAGGATGCATGGGATCAATGCCGAGAGAAGGGAAGAAAAAAGCCGACTCGTACAACTTGGCGTACGGGGTCACGACGGTACCAGATATGGCGTCACTGCGAGAACCGTGGACGGATTGAACCTACTCACTCAGTCTGTCCCGGACTCGCTGTTCCGACTTGCTCACCTGCGTGATCTCAAGAACGAAGAGATATGCTATGAAGACAAGAAACCCCAACTTCTCATCGGCACGGACAACTGGCAGCTCATAGTATCCAGGGAGCTGAGGATCGGCAAGAAAAACCAGCCTACAGCCTCGAAAACGAAGCTCGGCTGGGTAATCCATGGAAGCATCCCCATCCCCAGACGCCTCATAAAGCAGGAAGAACACGAGAACATCCTGCACGTGTTTACGATCGAGACCCGAGACGAACGACTGGAGGAAATGGTGAAGAAACACTTCGAAATAGACGCGCTGGGAATAGCGTCCAAGGCTAAGCTGAACAACGAGGAGCAGCCAGCCATCGACCTCTTTAGCAGAACGGCCAAACGAACGGAAGACGGTCGATTCGAAGTGGGACTTCTGTGGCGCACGAACGGCGTCAAGCTACCTCTTAGCTACAATAATGCCCTAAAGAGGCTCAAGAACTTAGAACACAAGTTCAAGAAGAACCCCCTGGACGAGGCGCAGTATCATGGGCAGATGAAGAACCTCATAAACAAGGGATATGCGGAAAAATGCGACGGGACAGAGGCCGGAAGTGACATCACATGGTACCTGCCGCACTTCCCGGTTAAAAACCCAAATAAGCCGGGCAAGTTGCGACTGGTTTTCGACGCAGCGGCGAGGACAAACGGCGTGAGCCTCAACGATCACTTGTTAGAAGGGCCTGACCTTCTGACCTCACTGCCGAGGATACTGTTCCGGTTCAGAGAGGAAGCCGTCGCTGTGAAGGCTGATATAGAGGAGATGTTTCTTCGCGTCAAGGTCAGAAAAGAAGACCAACCGGCCCAGCTGTTCCTGTGGAGAGAAGACGAGGGCGAGCCGCCGTCCGCATACAAGATGGTAGTAATGATCTTCGGAGCATCGTGTTCACCGTTCCTGGCACACTCAGCCCGGAATCAGAACGCGGAAGAATTCGCCGAGTCGCATCCCGAAGCCCATCGCGCTATCACCGAAGCCCATTACATGGATGACTACGTAGACAGCTATCCAGACCACCAGAAGGCCGTGCAGATCGTGGAGCAAGTGGACCAAATACACAGGAAAGGTGGCTTCCACTTAAGAGGCTGGACGAGCAACAACCGGAGGGTGTTAGAGGGACTGCCTGAAGACCGCCTGGCCGAGAACACTACACAGCATGTCACCAAGGACGAGCAGAAGACCCTGGGCATGCCGTGGGTCTTCCGAGGCGACAAACTAAAATTAAACAAGTCGCTATCCAGAGTCCACACGGAGGTTCGCGAGCTTCAGCGTGCACCAACGAAGAGAGAGGCCCTTAGCACGGTGATGAGCATCTACGACCCGCTGGGACTGCTGAGCTGCTACACGATCACCGCCAAAGTCATCCTACAAGGCTTGTGGCGTCAGAAGCTGGACTGGGACGAGTCGCTGCCCGCTGAGTCAGCCCAAGACTTTGCCCGTTGGCTGACCGACATGGAGTACATCAGTCAACTTGAGCTACCCCGGAGTTACAACGGGGGGAGCCCGACGAGAAGCCGGCAGCTGCACGTATTCTGCGACGCGAGTAAGGACGCATACGCCGCAGCCGTCTATTGGAGGTTGGAACAAGAAAATGGGGAAGTACGAGTCGTGTTGGCCGCCGCCAAGGCTAGAGTGGCGCCACTGAAGGCACAAACAATACCAAGGATGGAGCTACAGGCTGCCCTGATCGGGGCGAGGCTGGGAAACGCCGTCGCCGCAGAACACAGGTGGAAAACGGACACGGTTTTCTACTGGATCGACGCACAAGTAGTTCTGTATTGGATACAGAACGGCAGCCGCAAATACACACCGTACGTCGCACATCGGCTAGGGGAGATCGCCGAGCTGACGTCTGTCCACCAGTGGAGATGGGTGAGCACGAAGAGCAACGTCGCCGACTTAGCCACCAGTACGGGCTACGTTCCGAAGGGCGACGAGGACCCTTGGTTCCAGGGGCCGGACTTCCTGCGCAGGCCTGTGATCGAGTGGCCCGCGGAGAGTCCCGCTACAATTGAAAATCAAGAAGAATACGTCGCCTTCCACACCACGGAGGCGAGCGAGCTGAGCTGTCTACCAGATGTGACGCGCTTCTCGAACTACGAGCACCTCATAAGATGTACGGCGATGGTCTTGCTGTTCGTCGAGAAGTGCCGAGATCGTCGGACCCACCTCGACGTACGACACCTGGAGAGGGCCGAGAGGTTGTGGTATCAAAAATCACAACGAGACGGCTTCGGACAAGAGATCGAGAAAATGGCAAGTAGCAAGACTGTGCCTAGATGGAGGTCCTTGTACCGGCTCAACCCAGTGTACAAGGACGGGCTGCTCGTACTAGATGGAAGGATCAAAGCAGCTCAGGTGCCGGCTGAAATGAAAAACCCTATCATCCTGGATGGAAGACATCACTTCACAAGGGCACTGGTGGCAAGGGAGCACGCCAGAGCGGGACACGGGAGCCGCGAGAGACTCGTGAACGACCTCAGGCAGAAGTTCTGGATATTGAAGCTGCGGCCGACGGTGCGTACTGTCATGAACAGATGTGCGTTCTGTCGGTTGCGACGAGCACACCCGAGGACCCCG
Source organism: Phengaris arion (assembly GCA_963565745.1). NCBI lineage: Eukaryota > Metazoa > Arthropoda > Insecta > Lepidoptera > Lycaenidae > Phengaris > Phengaris arion. The sequence goes on from OY751431.1 coordinate 26,136,359, forward strand.
CCAACTGGTGACCTGCCAGCCGAGCGCCTGGGGGCGTTCCAGAGACCATTTTCGTACTGTGGTCTCGACTGTTTCGGCCCGATGACGGTCACCATCGGCCGACGTCACGAGAAGAAGTGGGGAGCTCTCTTCATGTGTCTGACGACGCGGGCGGTCCACCTGGAGCTGGTGGCCTCGCTGTCGACGGATTCTGCACTGATGGCTATGAAAAGAATGGCTGCGCGGCGAGGATGGCCGTCAGTCATGTACAGCGACAATGGAACTAATTTCAGAGGCGCGGACGTCGAGCTGCGGCAGGCGTACGCCGAGTGGGCGCCGGCTATGGCGCAGCCGGGCCTCACCATCGGATGCAGTGGAAGTTTACACCGCCCGGGGAGCCGAGTCAAGGAGGTGCCTGGGAAAGGATGGTGAGGTCGGTGAAAACCGCCCTGTTAGCCACGCTGAACGAGAAGTCGCCCAAAGAAGAGGTACTCCAGACACTGATGGCCGAGGCGGAGTACTCCGTGAACGCTCGACCGCTCGTGCACGTGTCGGTGGACCCCAACGATCCCGAGGCGATTACACCGAATCATTTCCTCTTCGGGTCGTCCACCGGACTGCCGTACGTCGGACCGTGTGTGCCGGCGGACAGAAGAGCATGGAAAGTCGCGCAAGCCCTTGCCGACGAGTTCTGGAGGCGCTGGGTGAAGGAGTACCTTCCCACGCTCACACCACGCTATGGGGCCCCGCTGAGCAGCCGAGCCCTTGTACCGGGGGACCTGGTTGTTGTAGTCGACCCGACGCTGCCGCGTAATACGTGGCCGCGGGGGGTCGTGCACCGAGTCTACCCCGGCCCGGACGGACAAGTGCGCTGTGCGGACGTGCGCACGCGCAGTGGCGTGTTCCGGAGGCCGACATCAAAGCTGGCGGTGCTGGAGGAGGCGCCGCAGTCGCAGTTGCGACCGCTGGCGGAGCAGACGACGCCGGGCGCGGTACGAGCGTCGGAGCAGCCTACAGCGAGCAGAGACAGCTCGCAGTCGCCGGAGCAGCCTGCGGCGGGCGCGAACGGCCCGCAGTCGCCTCCGTACCAGCCTACAGCGAGCACGGACAGCTCGCAGTCACCGGAGCAGTCCACGGCGGGACCGGCGAGCCCTCAGTCACCTGAGGAGGCTGCGTAGATCCTGGCTACTGCGCCGGGGGGAGGATGTTAAGGACAGCGGCCTCGTAATGTGAAACTTGAGTGAATTTAAATCTGAACAATAAACGAGTGGTTTAAACAGTACATAAAATCATAACAGTGAATACTCAGTGACTATATGTATAGATTTATATGGCATCAGTGTGTAAAATCGTGTAAAAATGGTGTTTTATCGAGTGCGGGTTATTTTGCTCATATATATTTAACGACAGCTAATTTCAACGTAGCTTATTTTCATTTAGGTAAATAAACATAGTACATAACGTGTAGTGTAAAGCTTAAGTTTATATAATAGATGGTAAATAAATTATTAAGAAAATAGTGGTGAAAATTGTACAACATTTCGTGTAAATTGAACTTATGATGTATATAACTTTTTATGGAATAAGATTTTTAGTATATAAGGATTAATTTATATGGTCATGGTAATAAAGTTTTTCACACAACGCGTTTTGCTTCACCTGGCTCATGAAAAATGGGAAAAATTATGGAAAATAGCCGTATAGAGAGGTAAAAATGAAATGGAAGATAGGCCCGAAAGAGGCGTATGGGCGGGGCTCTCTATACGGCATTGCCATGAGCCAGGTAAGCAAAGCGAAAAGGTAAAAAAATGTTCTCCTCAAATAGTGTTTTTATTATCGCCCCGGCTCTGCCCAAATCGGTGTAACCTTGCTATCTTCGAGTCTAATCTGAGCCGGCGGTTGAATCCCTGTGGAATAATACAGTCCCCTACAGTGAGTGTCATAGGCTATATTATATTGACCCGAAAATGATGTCTTTTCCGTTGTAGTCGGATTTACAAATAAATCCAAAAACAACGAGCGAACGAAATCGTTTTTGAGAAACGATGAGAGATGAACTCAATAGATTTCTGGAGAAAAGTTTTTGAGTTTGATAGTGCCTGCAAAAAATATAAATGCTTCTCACGCGTAAAATTGGGTTTTAAACGATAGCTTTATAATAATTTTAAACTTTCATCCCCTATTTTACTTTCTTAGGGGTTGAATATTGAAAAACGCTTCATACGTAACTCATTATTTTTCCGTACTCAATTCATACGAAATTTCATGCGAATATGTCCAAGGAATAAAAAAATCATACAAACTTTTATCGCCTATTTCACCACCTCAAGGGGTTTAATTTTGAAAAATACTTACTTGGTGGATGCTTTCGTCAAATGAGAAATATGGCACACTTCTTAAAAGGTTAAAGAGATAAGGCTGGGACTATATCATCCGGAATCCGGAAGTCCGGAGAAAATTCAGAACGCTAAAAATAGAACTCTGCGTTAATACAATAGCATGGTAGTGAGTACACCCGCAGTGGGCTAGCGTGGTATTTAGAATACCGCAGTGGGCTAGCGTGGTAGTAAGCACACCCGCAGTGGGCTAGCGTGGTAGTGAGCACACCCGCAGTGGGCTAGCGTGGTAGTGAACACCCGCAGTGGGCTAGCGTGGTAGTGAACACACCCACCCGCAGTGGGCTAGCGTGGTAGTAAACAGACTCGCACGCAGTAGGCTAGCGTGGTAGTGAACACACTCGCCCGTAGTGGGCTAGCGTGGTAGTGAACATACTCACCCGCAGTGGGCTTGCGTGGTAGTGAACACACTCGCCCGCAGTGGGCTAGCGTGGTAGTGAGCACCCCCGCAGTAGGCTAGCGCTGTAGTGAGCACACCCGCAGTGGGCTAGCGTGGTAGTGAGCACACCCGCAGTGGGCTAGCGTGGTAGTTAGAATACCGTAGTGGGCTTGTGTGGTAGTGAACACATTCGCCCGCAGTGGGCTAGCGTGGTAGTGAACACACTCGCCCGCAGTGGGCTAGCGTGGTAGTGAACACACTCGTACGCAGTGGGCTAGCGTGGTAGGGAACACACTCGCCCACAGTGGGCTAGCGTGGTAGTGAACACACTTGCCCGCAGTGGGCTAATAAATATTATGTATGAAATGTTATGTAAATAGAAATTAAATCGGTAGTTTTAAGCGACTTACGGAAGCGTGCTTCTATGTGCTATTATGATAAGGTGTCATAATAGCACATAGAAGCAAGCCACTTTGCATATTATGATTACTGTCTAGCTATTTTCTACAAAACCACTACTAACAATTAAATTCCTACTAAGGGGGGAATAAAATACATAATTTAGTAGTAAAACTATGTAAAACAACTAAGTTGGCAACATTAAATCTGACCTGTACGGATGGACTGAACGGCAATAAAATTGGACTGAACGGTAATAAAATTCGAGTGTAAAATAAAACCGGTCAAGTGCGAGTCGGCAAGATGAGTTCCGTACAAAATGGAAAAATCACGTTTGTTGTATGTGAGCCTCAAATTTTTATTTTATTTTGTTTTTAGTATTTGTTGATAAAACGGCAATAGAAATACCTACATCATACATTTGTGAAAATTTGAACTGTCGAGCTATCATGGTATAAGAAGGTTAAAATACAGCCTGGCGACAGACGAACGAATTGCAAAGTCTCAGTAATAGGGTCCCGTTTTTACCCTTTGGGTACGGAACCCTAAAAATTGCACGTGGTCTAAAGAAATTTATTAAAGTTCATTGAAGTATTTAAAACTTTAGAGCCACTATGGTTGATAAAATCTAAAAACTATTACTATAAAACAAAGAAAAATGATTTCTATAACATATTACTGAAAAAATGTATGACACAATAATTCGGATTCGTCGATAGCGTGATTACAGTTGCAGCAAAATACAATAAAAAAATAAAATAATAGCCTAAACTGGCCAAGAGCGCAATAGGTTTTCTTTGAATTACTACAAAAGTTATTGTCATAAATTTATGACAGAAGCTAGGAGAGCGGACAGCCAGACAGACAGACGGACGGGCAGAGTGAAATTATAGGGGTTCCTTAAGTATTACGGAACCCTAAAAACACGACTGAAGCTCGCGGCAATTTTCCGTATATGTGGTCGAATCCGTTCAGGCCGAAGCTTAGATTAAAACGCCTAGAATCCAGGTACTATTTGTTATTCATTGCACTAAATATTTCTTATAATATCCGAACTCCGAACTCCGATAAATAATAAATAATGATTGAGATAATTTGAATTTGAAAATTTGAAAGTAGTAGATTTAATTATATATTTCGGAAGTATCAAGAAGATAATACTACCGTGGGAGAGCCATGCTTCAGCACGAACGTCCAGGCTTGTTTGCCTGTGGCATCGTAGTTTTTAAATAAATGGACAGATTTTGATGCGGTTTTTTTAATTCAAAGCTGATATAATCGAGATAAATCTTAGCTATATCTCATCATCATCAGCTCGCTTACTGCTTGACAAAAGACCCGCGAAGAAAGACGCGTATAAAACTTTGTGTCAACGAGTAGATAATTAAAAAAATACAAAATAGAATAATAATAAGATTATTATTATTATATTTTGTATTTTTTTAATTATCTACTCGTTGACACAAAGTTACACACACGGCAAAATCGCATCATGCTGATGATGATTAGATAATCATCATCAGCTCCTAAGCCACAGTGATATCGTAGCTTTTAAACGAATTACAAGTTTTTGATGCGGTTTTTTTTTTAATTAAAAGCTGATATATTCGAGATAAATCTTAGCTATATCTCATCATCATCAGCTCGCTTACTGACAAAGACACCCGCTAAGAAAAACGCGTATAATACTTTGTGTCAATGAGTAATTTTAAGTAGGCAATTTTATTAAAATTTGCTTTCTACAGGGCGCTTGGGTTTTTGAGACAAATATAACGATACCCTCCAGACGTCAAAATCCATCCAGATTCCAGCCGTTTCGAAGATACGTGGGAATAAATAAATTTACAAACATACAAGATACGCGCGAAATTATACCTAACCCAGTCGGGTAAAAGCAAACTGATCCAAGTTTACCTAGACTTTAATCAGTTTTACAAAATAAGATCTCTAAAAGTTTAATTACAAATTTTATATTGATTTAAAGTTACATAAAATCTACCATACTACTGATGTATTTAAAATACTTATTAGATTGGAACAGTGTGCACTAATTATACAAGTACTAATGAAAACCTTTTATGATTTAGGTACATAAAAACTTGCTAAATTAAAACATAAAAAATATTAAAGTTAATAATATGTATAATGAGATCGATGATTTACATTTTTTATATTATCAGTACTCGTGTCAATCAAAGGCTAAATAGATTAGGTTAAAATAACACACTTTCATAATTGCAAATTTAAAATACGGATACAACCACTTGGTTTTAGGATTCCGTACCCAAAGGGTAAAAACGGGACCCTATTCCTGAGACTTCGCTGTCTGTCTGTGTGTCTGTCCATCGGTCCGTTCGTCCGTCCGTCTGTCACCAGAGTCCTGACCTTGTCTCGTGAACGGTGAGTTAAGCAAGAGTAAGCTAGACAGTTAAATACTCACAGATAATATGTTATTCCTGTTGACGCTATAACAACAAATAGGTAATAAAAACAGAATAAAATAAACATTTAAGGGTGGCTCCCATACAACAAACGTCTTTTTAATTATTAGTGTGATAAATAACGGCAACAATTAATATTCTCTTTAAAAATAAATAGTAAAATAAAAATATTAAAGGGCTGCTTCCGTACAAAAAACTTGAATTTTTTCCGCTCTTTTTTGCTCGATATTAATACTAGTGCTTAATATTGGTACTAATAGTTGCAATATAATATGTAGTGATAAAATAGTACCGTACCCTTCGAAGAGCTTAAAAAATTGGCTAAGTGCCAGTCTATGTGGCTAAGTCTTTTGCTAAACTTATTACTAAAAAAAAATTGTGTTCAGCGAAAAAAATCGTTATTTGGAAAATCCAAGATTCTTTAGAACACAAGACATATAATATTAGAAAACAAAATTCGGCTCTATCATCTATGTTAATTTATAACGCACAAAACAAAATAAAGGTAACATAATATAATGTTTACTTATTATATTTTGTTCTGTAATGTTAACTGGACATCTGGAATCTGGACGCGTTATCAAAAAGTTGTTTGAATGGTTCTTTAGAAATGTTTTGTGCAATAAGTCCAGACAGTGACCAAATAAAATAAACGTTATTGCTATGTATTAAGATTCATGTAATTATGCATAATAGCAAAACATTTGAAAACAAAGAGACTTTTTATGCTTTAATATTGTTGATAATCTTTGGGTATTTTAACAAACAAAATAAGCTACTTATGAGCAGAAAAATGTTCCTAAGGACGACCTCTTTTTGTAAGTTTTGGGTGAATATAGAAGTTCTGGAAAATTGTTTTGCCATACTAAATAATAGGTCTTTACCTATGAAATTGCCGTTCTGCAGTACTGGCCATTTCAAATCAAAATAATTTTTGTTTGGCTAAGAATTCTAATTTCAAATTAATTATATTTTAAAAACATGGAATTCTTTTTCCAAAAGTAGTCATTTGTTTATTGATTAGTGTTACATTTTCATCGCATTTCAATCTTTTTCGTCATCGTGGATACGTTAAAAATTCGAGTAATAATTATGGAATATGAGTACCGTCGTGGCAGCAACGCGGCACAAGCGGCACGCAACATCAACGACGTTTACGGAGCTAACACTACAAACCAACGCACCACCTGTTATTGGTTTGCTCGCTTCCGTTCTGGAAATTTCGACCTAAAAAATGAAAAACCAAAGTCTTCGGACGACCGCGAGGGTCGTCCGAAGACTTTGGTCAACAATGACGAATTAAAGGCGATTGTGGAAGCTGATGATACACAATCGACGGCTGAATTAGCAGCAGCTTTCGACGTTAGCGTCAAAACAATATTGGTCCATTTGCGTCAAATTGGCAAGGTAAAAAAGCTTGACAAATGGGTGCCCAACTTACTCAATGATCTCCAGCGCGAAGTACGCGTCGAGACGTGCCTTGCACTGCTCATCAGACACACAAATGAAGGAATTTTGAACCGCATTGTTAATTGCGATGAAAAATGGATTCTGTTTGATAACCGCAAGCGCTCAGCAAGTTGGTTGGATCCTGGTTCAGCACCTAAACAATGCCCTAAAAGAAAACTTACCCCTAGAAAAGTGATGGTCACTGTTTGGTGGTCTAGCGCCGGTGTGCTACATCACAGCTTCTTACCAAACGGGGTGAGCATTACTGCAGATGTGTACTGTAAAGAACTGAACACAATATTGGAGAAGCTGGCACATGGCTAACCAGAATTGGTCAATCGCTCGTCTCCGCTGCTCCTGCACGACAACGCGCGACCTCATACTGCACAGCAGACGGTCTGCAAGAACTGGGGTTGGAAGCTCTCCGTCATCCGCCCTACTCACCAGACCTTGCGCCTACAGACTACTACTTTTTCCAGAATTTGGATAACTTCTTGGCGGGAAAAAAATTCAATACCTGAGAGGCAGTACAAAATGCCTTTGAAGAATTTGTTGCCTCCCGTCCAGCTGATTTCTTTAACAAGAGCATCAATAAACTGCCACTGCGTTGGAAAAGATGCATTGATTGTATGGGTGATTACTTCGATTAATACAAATAAAAAATACATGAAAAAAATTAGTTTAAATTTTTTCATACAAAATGGCAATTTCATAGGTAAAGACCTAATATTATACCTGCCTGTCATAATTTTTATAATATTTTTTAACAAATTTTACTCTAATTGTTAGTTTTGTTGGATTTGGTTTAATTTGGTCGCAAAATATGTCAAATTTGTAAACGCGCCCATATGTTAGTAGATTTCTCTATACTGCCTACTTCGTAACAAAAACGTTAAAAACGTTAAAAAATATATAATATTTAATTTTATTATAAATTTTACCGTATTAAATTAAATATTTTTATGATAAGGTGTAATTTTTTTATGCTCCTAACCTAGACCATTTTTCATATGATTACTGTCTAGCTCTTACCTACTAAAACACTACTAACAACTAAATTCCTACTAAGGAGGGAATAAAATACTTAATTTAGTAGTAAAACATTGTAAAATAACTAAGTTGGCAACATTAATTCTGGACTGAACGGACCTGTGGATGTGTGGACAAATCGCTTCAGTTCTCGCCAGAGCCGCGTCTGTGTAGTGAGTTTTTGCGGTGTTTAATTATTACACAATTATTAAACACGACCGTAGCTCGCGGTAAACCAGAACGAACTGATGCGATTTTGCCGTGTGTGTGCTCGAATCCGTTCAGGCCGAACTGACGTCAGTTGGGTCGGATGCGATTTTTTCCGTGTATGTGCTCGAATCCGTTCAGACCGAACTGACGTCAGTTCTAACTGAAACGATCGGTCTCTCGTCTGTAGAGGCCTTAAGATAAATATTTTTGTGATTCCTATTTTTTATTTTTCTTTTAAGTATATTTTTTAAATTTCTTTTTAATTATTTTATCGTTGTACTAAAACTCCAAACAAAGCTTGGTCTCCCAGGTAATAATATTAAAAAGAGGGTTTTTGTACTTTCATCTAATACAATCTCTTCATTTTTTAAGCTATTGCATAGCTTCTATCGCGGGCCTTGAGCGCGGGGACCGAATCCAGAAATTCCGTAACGAAAAAACCTCACGCTCCGTGCATCGTCTAACGTCGTTTCAGTTCGGCAGTCTTCGACACGGCGTTGTGTTCGTGCGATTAGACGTATTGTACGACTCTACGAAACTCGCACGAATCGAGACGAGCTGCTTCGAAATCGGACGAATACATAAGCAGCTGTTTATGAGAAAGTATATAGGTGTATAGGTATTTATGTACAACAGTGAATAGCTGTACTTGTAAAATTTGTGTATAAAGTGTTTTGAATATGAATGAACAAAGTGCATTTATTATTAATGAAGAAAGTCACGAAAAAATAGTGAAAGAAAATGAGTGAGTACTCTATATACATACATTTTATTATTATCACAAATGCTTGCTACGCAATAGCTTTACCGCGGCAGTCCCCGAGTGCCACACGTCTTTTTTTTTTAATAATCTACACTAATATTTACTACAACTTAGAGAAACTAATAATAAAATAAATAACTAGGTATACTTTAACTAGGCTTTCAACAATATACTATACTACCTGGGAGAACAAGCATTTCTCGGAGTTTTATAGTGCGAGGCAAACAATATACTCAAAAGAAAAAGAAAGGAAAAGAAAAAAAAATAGTCCGACCGGGATTCGAACCCGAGACCAATTGGTCAACAACGCAAAAAGCCAATGGCCTACGTACCTGCGCTATCGAGTATCTGACGTAAGATGGCGTAATTTCTCATCTTTTTAGTATTACACGACGAAAGAAAAAACCACACAAACTAAGATCCTTATGTCGTTGGAATAAAGGTCAAGTCGAAGGTAAAATAACTTTTAATGAACTTTCAACAATAAATTCGAATTTGGTGTTAATAATTTACTTTTAAATGCAAATAAAACAAAATGTTTAAAGTTTTGCTTGCCGAATGTTAGGCAAGTACAAACCAATTTACTACTCATTGATGAGAAAATGAACTTGGTAGACTCCACGGTAGGGGTCCTCATATTGCTAAACTAGCAAATAAACTCAGTTCTGCAGCATATAATGCAGTTAGAAAAATTAGAGAAAGGGGTCTGGGTAAATCTGACTTGATTTTCAAACTCAGCGGCCACTTATGAAACTTATAGTAGGTATAGTACACTGCCGTGATAATTAAGAATGCAGTAATCGCAAAATGGCGGTTTTGAGATAAACGCGGCAAACATGTTTTTAAACATCTGAGGATGAAGTTCATATTTTATTGGACATAAAATATATCAATTGTTTGAGAAAAAAATCAAGCTATCCCGAGATCATTTTCCTTCATTTCATTTATCAATATATGCAAACATAATGCGCATTACTGCGTTTAGGCTTAGCATCAGGTCTTGCAAGAACCACAGTATACGTAAACTAAATGCAGCAGTTGCGCATATTACTGCATTATGATCTACGGCATGTCGATTACTGCGTAATTTGTTAGTATTAATTACCATTTTTTATGTTCGGGATTAAGTGGAAGTGGAGTTAAATATCCTCGCACACAGTTTTAAAGTCCGTTTTAAGGATTTTCTATGAAATTGACGAAAACCTCTTTTATTATGCAATATCGGGATGAAATAAAAATAAATCATTTTTTGTGTAAATTAAGTTTATTAAGACAAAAACACAGTTCAATTCAGAACCTGCTCTTTACTAAAGTCGGTTAAAATTATAATATTCAGTCGGACTAGGAACGAAGTAGGAACTATATTGGCTTAATCATTAAGTAAGAACAATAATGGCTTTGTGAATTATACAATAAGCTCTTTCTTAATTTATAAATTAAATCAGTCTTTATTCAGTCATTGGCATAACTTTAAATTTAACTATGGCAGGTAAATACGTAAACATTAAATGAAAATTGTAATACGTAACGGTAAGCAATAGTAATAGTCTCGTATGTCAAATCATATTCTCTTTCTTCTATACTTCACATTCAGTCATATTATAAACAGTCTCTTAGTACGTAGTATCAAAATGAAGTAATTGGTAACACTTTATCATAAAGATAATATATATTTATCTTGAAATAGACTTCAAATTGTCCTATTTCATGAGATAATGTACTGCTATTTACCTACTTATCACATTTGCATAAGGCACATCGGTACACGCAGGAATGTTCTTAATCTTAAATCCTATAATATTAACAAAAAATAAATTACACCTTGAAAACATTAGGTAATTAATACCTATCAAACAATATTTAACATGAAAACAATCAACAAAAACAATAAATCCTATTAAAACATCTAAAAAGTACAAAAATATTTATTCTTCGGTCTCTCTAACTTCAATGAGATCTACAGAGTCATCGTTTCCAGGAAGATTTTGCCAAAATAACAGTCTGTTTCCCGGTATTATGTCTCCTAGTTTCCTAAGTATACCAGTCTTTCTCTCCTGAGTTATTCCTCGTGGCTTCTGATTTCTATCTGCCTCAGGTATTGCTGACTGTTTTATTAATATAGTTTTCAGGAAATCTATTTCCATCATATCACCGTCTTGCGTTGTCTTAGCATATAGTTTCATACTATTTCTGTGTACCTCGACACAAACAATATTTTTTAAGTAGACTCTTTCTTCAGACTTTTTCAATTTATATTGCGATGAGTGATCTTTGAATTTGTAAAAATCAGAAATTTCCATGGGTTTTACATTGACTTTCCTGAATTGGCTAGTTGTACACAATCAATAAAATCGGAGAAATCGTACACTTTCTTTGCTTTTTGAAGTTGATTTTCGACTTGATGGTGAAAATTGTCTGCAGACATAAACGTATGTCCTGGTTCGAGATATTTAATTAAAATTTTGTTTGCGCTGATTACATGGCTGTTTATAATCTGTACCAGAAATGTGAAAAATGCCCAATTTTTATTTTGGCTAGTGCAGTTGTCTGTCCAAACAATGATTTCATTGCAATCACGTTTACTTTCAAAAAAAGCTCTACGAGTATATGTACTTATTATATCTTCCTGTTTTCTACCAGATATTGCTTCATGCCAGACCGCTGCGAAAGGTTTTTCTTTACTGGAGCCCAAAGGAACAAAACTTTCGTTAAATGCTATGATTCTTGGACAGAACATAACAATTTTAAACATGTCTAGCCTAGGTAACATAATTACCTTTTGCAAATCAGCCGAGTAGTAGCATTTTGATGATACTGATTCATTAATGGATTGCGTTACATCAAGTTGATAATGAATTCGTGCTTTTTCGTATTTCTCTCGATGGTTGCGATATGAAGTGCAATCGGTACAATTCTCTGTATCTTTGCATGAAATTTGATGCAGTTTGTAACATTTACAGTTCTCACACTCTTCGTTACCTAACTGGGCAAAAGATATATTCATATCTTTTTTTAAAAATTTCCTGTAGAGATCATAGGATACTTTAAAATCTGGATTCTTTTGATTAAAATCAGTATGCATTATGGTTGCATTTAAATCGCTTGGTAAGTATCTTCTGTTTGGTGCATGTGCCCTTCTGTAGTGTGCAATGGCTGGTCTAAAACTCTCAATATGCTCTTTGAGCTTTTCTCTGTCCAATTGTTTCGAATTGTCATGCTTCCCGCGTCGATCCCCTTGAGCTTCTGGAAGCTTTTTCATAATATCAAGCACACGACTATCATTGTTCTTATGGAATCCAAGAGTCGTGAGAAAGAATGTCTTACAAACTTCCTTCTTTCTATTGTCGATTTCTAAATTATACACATAAGTGTGCTTTCTCATCTGCTGGCTATCCTTAATACGCCTTAGAACTTCTTTTTCAGTAACCAGCGACTTGACATACAAACCTTGAGCTTTATAACTAAAGTTCCAAAATATTTCATTTACACGTTTGCGTTCTAAGGGCATAAACTGCGTTAAGCGGGCACCCGCGACGGGCGCACGGCGCTTGAGCACGCGCGTGAACACGCAGCGGTCCCCGACGCGGGGCCCGTCGCGAAGACCCGACTTACGCAGTGTCTCCAGTTTAATTTTAACAGTGTGCATGTACAGTCGTATCGATGGAGAACTTAATATATTATTACCTAGCTAAACGACGACTAGCACAAAAAAAAAGACAACCAGTGAGTCCTTTCGTTGAATCTAGGTTGCTATGCGGGGAATTTGTTGTAAAGTTTAGTAAATTAAGGGATAATGAAAAATTATTTTATAAGTATTTTAAAGTTTCGGTTCAAGTCTACGACGAATTATTTTCAAAACTGGAACCGTATTTGAAAGTCAACAATCTCAAAGTAAGAGCTATATCAGTCATATCACCAATGGAGAGGCTGGCAATAACAATGCGGTAAGTAAGAAAAAAATACAATTTTTATTTTTGCTTATACTAGATAATTAAATTATATTTGGTTCTTTATATTTATAAAACAGTTCTTTACTTGTGTATTTTTATTATTAATACTAATTATTATTATTCCTTTGCTTATTAATCACATTTATAATCACAGTTCTTTACTCTTATTATTACAAATTATCATTATTTCTTCATGAATCACATTAATTATCACACTTCTTTAATCATACATTCTCATTATGTATTGTTACTAATTATGTTATTATTTCTTTACTCATGATAAATTTAATAACATACATTAAGAGCCATTTCACTGTCCACTAGCGCCACGAATCGTTTTTATTAAGTGTCGTTTATTTAAGATATTTAAACAAAAACTGTCTTATTAAGACAGTTTTGTAAATGTCTAAAATTCACAATAATTCATAAAAAACTGTTAATGACGCTAGTGAACAGCGAAATGGCTCCTTAACTCGTACATTCTTACAACTATTATAACATTATAACTAATTATCGATTTTTTTGTTGTTATATTTTTGTCACGCATTCTTATTAATATTATTGAAGTCTTCATTCTCATATACATAATAAGAATACTTTGCACCAGTAATTAATCTTGCATTGTATCTGTGTTTTGCGTTTCCGATCTTATATTTAATGATGTTAAATCAATCATACTAGATGTATTTTGCGTTTCTGTTACATTAAGTGATGGTAAATCATCCAGTGTAATAACGGTTTCTTTTTCAATGTCAATCATAGCTTCTAAAACTTTGGTTCGGAATACTAATTTTTTGAAAGTACTAAATTTTTGGACAGTTGGTAATAAAGATTTAAAAAAATTCAAATCTTCGTCATTATTGGCAACATTGTTTTCTTTTACACATTGCAACAATTCTTTTTCAAAAGCAGTTGGTGATGGTACTCGTTTACGTTTTCGAGATGTATTTGGCGATTTAGTTCCTGTTTCTTCATGATTTGAATTTTGGACACTGGTGCTAGCAATATTATAATTTGTTGATGAGTTATGTTCTGCACTTGGCCCATCAATAGATTCATCTGGTTCATTACATGAATTTGAATCTAAAAAATTTAAAATATCATAAAAAATATATTTCTTTCCTGCTTTAGCACCTGAACCAGATTTTTGTTTTTTTTTGCTTGCTTTCACTTTCATGTAGGTATCTCTTGCAGTTTTCCAACGAGATTGCACTTTTGAGACTGAAACAATAAAATAAATATTATATTTAAGGTACTTGACAAGCGGACATACTTTCGTCGACCTACATTTGGCGTATCAAGCCGGATTAACCACAATCAGAAAAATAGTAAAAGAAGTCTGTCAAATTATAAGTGAAAAGTTGAAGCAAGATTGTATTCCAACATTTTCAAGTGAGCGATGGGAAGAGATAGCAGAAATGTTTTTGAGACAAGCTAATTTTCCCAACTGTATTGGTGCAATAGACGGAAAACATATACGCATTATAAAACCTCCTTACAGTGGATCACTTTACTACAATTATAAACATTATTATTCTATTGTCCTACTAGCAATGTGTGACGCAAATTATGAGTTTACCTATATAAATGTGGGTGTACAGGGTAAAGAATCGGATTCTGCAATTTTCACTCAAAGTCGCTTGTTCCAGCAAATGAATGATGACTTGTTGGATATTCCTCCTTCTAAAGCGTTACCAGTGCTACTCAATAATAAATCAACCAACACTGCAGCAACTGTACCATTACCTTACGTTGTTGTAGGAGATGAAGCATTTGGGTTATCTAGCCATATAATGCGACCATATGTTCGAGCTCTCAATTTGGATCATAAAAAAAAAATATTTAATTATAGGCTAACAAGAGCGCGGCGTTATATTGAATCAACTTTTGGTATCATGGCCAATAAATTTCGAATACTTCATCGTCCTTTGAATGTTTCAAAAGAAAATGCCATTTCTTTTACTAAAGCGATATGCATTCTGCATAATTTTATTAGGTCTAGACAAGTCGATAATATCAACGATGTTGTCATCACACCACACCATATTCGTGACATCGACAGTGGGTTTGGGAACACCCAAAGAGATGCATACACAATACGTGATAAATTCGCTGATTATTTCGTCACGGATGGTAAGTTGTCGTGGCAAGATCGCAGTATTTTTTGAGAATACCTACGAACCCAACTGTATAAAGTTAATATAAAGTAACCTTTTGCATAAGTAGGTACTTACCTGCCGGTATTACATAAATAGCAATTATTATGTACTTAGTTATATGTATATAATAAAGGGTGTAAAAATAACCTCAACGAAGCCGTCGGACACGTATTCTCCTAGTTACTACGATCAATATTTGCTAAGGAACTATGCCTGGGAAATGAATATTGACAGAGATACTAAATTTCAAAGTTTTGAAGCAATGTTTATCAAAAGCAAAGTTAAGCAAAGCAAATGTTTAAAATGTAATTTGCTTTCTGATGAATAAACTTTGTCTAAATTTTGGATACACACGATATACTAACACTTGCACTTGGTTTTTCAGTAATTTTCAGTAATAGGTGACATGCAATAAAGGGTTAACAAAAAGTAGTTTCCTTGCAATAAAATTTGTAGATTCTGCTTAAGACGAGGAGCAGAACACATGGTCTTCGACTTCGTTAAGGTTTGATTTACACCCTGTATAATAAATAAAAATGTTTACCTACCTGTTGTTTTTTTTTCTGCGTCACTGAAATTTTCGAAATTTTCAAATAATTCTTTGCAAATTTCGAGCCATGCTGCCGTCCGCGCGTCTCGGTCTTTATATAATTCATTCGACTGGTCCCAAATGACAGGGTGACAATGTACTTCTATAATTACTCTTTCAGTATCGAAAGTCATTTTGTGAGCGCGTGCGGCCCGTAACACATAGCACCATTAACTAAACTAGCCCGCGCGTGCTCCTGTCGGCGCGCCCCGCGCCTGCCTCCGCAACGGGAACCGTCGCCGGGAGACGGGCTCCGTTGCGCGGGCGCGGGGCCCGCCTCCCCGCGACGGTCTCCCGCGCGGCTTCCCGCGACGGGTCACTTTTGTATGAAGCCGCGCGGGTGCCCGCTTAACGCAGTTTATGCCCTAATTCCGTAAAATACGACATGCATTTTTTAATACACGTTTCGTTACATCCAGTTTTGACAGCCATTTTCTCCAACTTAATTTTTTTCTTCTCTTCAAGTCTTGTTTCTAACGGTTCGTCAAATTTACGCCTGATCCTTGGTTTGCCAGATTTTGTTTTCCCCTTTGTAGTATTAACTAGTTCTATATTCTTTTCTGCCTCTATATATTGGACATTCTGCGAACTGGATTCAGCTTCAAATGTATCGTGGTTCAAGTTGTTATGATGGGGCTCTTGATTTATCGAATTCTTCAAATTGTCTGCCATTACCGGTGTATTTTCCACTCATTCTATGCTATTAACAGGTCTTTCTAATCCAAATGTTAAATCTGTTAAATCCATCAAAGAGCTTGGGATCGTTTCATTACATAACAAACTAAATGATTCATTATCTTTATTGTTTGAGTCAAATTCATTATTTAATAAATCAATCTGTATCTGTAAGGCAGTGTTACTTAAAGCCAATGTTGGGGCAAACTCGACTTCTGGTGTAAGTATATGCTTACAGTAATGGTCATAACTAAAAGGGTGAGCCCAAAGGCTGTCGAAATTGCAGATGTTCAATTTAGGTTCAATTTCGATTATTAGATCGACTGACTGGAAAAACTTCAACATTTGAAGCAGAAGTTACTTCCGTAAGTTGATCCGTTTTTCCAAGCACCATGTCCAACATGCTTCTGCCGCGGAAATTTTTGGCAGTCATTGTGAAAACAATGATCTGAAACATAAGTATCATAAAAGTATTGAAGATACCTAAAGTATTTACCGCCAAAATTTTAATCGAAATCCATTTTTGATAAGATGGCTTACCATGACGTATTAAAATGTCAGATGTTCGAGTGAGAAAAAGGGATGGATATTGTATATTCTATTGTATATACACACAAAACTATAAAAATAGAATATTATAATTGAAACTTACCCAAAAATGGTGGCATTAAAAAACCAACAACAAGCGCACAGGAGCAGTGCACGGCGCACGTATAACTTCGCCAAATGACGTCGACGCACTGATATTCTTAAACAAAACGCAGCACTGGATCGTAGCTGATCGTAAAACCAAGATTTCGCAAACATTTACTAAACTCAAATGCAGTAATATAGAGGACTGCGTTTTAATTTAGCAACTGGTATATTGATTTCAAAACAAAATATTGCAGTAATGGCTATTACTGCATTATGTTTTAGAATATTCTTACAAGTACTGCCTTATTTTTTAGCACATGTTTAATGCTGCGCTTCTTCTTATGATTGATACATTTTTTATGCAAGTACTGCGAAAATCGGTAGTTAAAAAACATACTTCTAGTAATTTTTTTTATGAAAATGTATTTTTTGCATGTACATTAATCCCTTGGAATGTCATTTCTGGTAAAAAGTGAAAATCCCAAAAATGTCGATTACTGCATTCTTTATTATGAGGGCAGTACAGCAAATCATAACTTTTTTATTATTACAATATTTTCTTAAAGTGTATCGAAAGTCAGATATTTAAAAAAATTAAATCCATTATATTCGTTATTTGTATTCGTCAAAAGTTACATATAATATCGGAGTTATCCCGCTAATATTGTTAACAATGGACGATTCAAGGTCAACTATGGATCACTTAGGTGTTAGACCAATCACAACACGTCATTCGTTTACCTGTGTCCGGGAACAGGGGTGCGGGGGGAGCCGCATGCGACCGCTGCTCGCTCGCATATTTCTTTTCACTCACCATTTGGCTTTTGTGTTAAGTGTGTGCGTAATTCTTTTTCTTTATCGTTTATTCTCAGTGACTTGGCTTGATTCCGGACTTTGATACTTCTTTAACGATCAGGCTTAGTTATTTGGATTTCATGATGGAAGATACAATTGATATGTTGTGTGTTGCTTGCCGGCGCAGCTTACGTCGCATCGGTGGGAATCGTCGAAGATCTTTATTGTTGACAGCAGACTTCATGTAGAGTCGTCAGTATTTGATGGCATATTGCGTGGAAGTTATCAATATAACTCAGGTACATATTTTGCAATTGTTTCATTATGATATAAATGTTTATAACTATTTATGTACATACCCCTAAGAAGTCTTTAATGTCTCTTTGATACCGTAAGATCAGGGATTTATTTGTATATTAGCCTTCCCCAATTCCCCTCAATCAACCCTTCTGTCAATTCAATATGTGCAATAACACCAGAGGTTTTGTTTTATATTAGTCATTGAAAATGAATCTACTTTTGTGTGACGGCCTCGTAGTTCAGTCGGTAGTAGCCCTGCCTGCGAACCGAGAGGTCCCGGGTTTTGGTCCCGGTCGGGGCATACATTTGTGTGATGAACTCAAATGTATATTCCGGGTTCCTTCCGGGTTCGCTAGATGGCAATCTATACCACAAGCTCTGCTTAGTTTAGGGCCATATAGTCGGTGTGTATGTATTGGGGAATTTATTTATTTTATGGATTTTATAGCGGTTTTTTACATTTTAAGTAGTTTATATCGATGTTCCGGCTACTTTGTGGTAGTCGAAAGGTCTTGCAAGGTCTCGAATCAAGGTATCCGATTTCACTGATGTTGTAAAATATATTTCCTTTATTTTCAGTTTAATGGAGGCGAAAGAATGTGCCGACCATGTTTTCAACGTGCTCAGCGCTATGTTACTCAACAACAAAGTGCGCATACTATGGACGGTAATAATCAGCAACCGCAAATAATAGAAGAGAGATACGATGAACCAACGCAAGAAGGAAACAATTCGGCAATAGCAGAACCCAGTAGAGTGAGTCAAAATGTTCGAGATCAAGCGGTTCAAGTAAACAGAATGAAGGCAGTCGATTTACCTGGATATTTACGAGCTCCATTTAATTCACAATTGTGCATTTATGCTCATTGCGACAATAATAACCTCCAGAGAATTAATATTGCTCTGAGAGCCACGATTCTCCAGGAAAAATCATTTTACATTCCTAGAGGATCACGTCTATGTGAAGAGCATTCCAACTCAGTATGGCTAGATATTGAAACATATACACGCCATGTATTAAACTCTTTCTCACCAACAATGATTAAAGATATGATGGACATTTTAAAAAACCGCAAGCCCTTTCTAGACTTCGAACGACTATCTTCAATCAATGACAGTGTATTTCATTATCACATTGGCTTTTCTAAGCATTGTTTCAATGAAATTCTCCGAAGTACACCAAGCATTGCACGGCGACATAAAAAAAAGGCCGGAACGGCTCTTGCTACAGTTCTTACCAAACTACACACAGGGGAATCGAATGAAAGATTATCTACAGTTTTCAAAATGACAAGAAAAACATTTGAAAAGACTATGCGTCTAGTAAGACAAGACTTAATGGCAGAGTTTGTTCCCTTACATATGGGTTTTAGCCATATGACGCGAGACGAAATTATATCTCGGTGCCTATCCATTCCCGATGCCTTATTCGGGAGCCCCGAATCCTCTTTCACCGACCGAAGAGCCATAATTATATTAGACGGCACGTATATTTATTTGCAAAAAAGCAGCAATTATTTCTTCCAGCGTAAATCTTACAGCCTTCATAAGTATCGACATTTGGTAAAACCTTTTTTAATAGTTTGCTCAGACGGTCATATACTTGACATATATGGCTTGTATGAAGCTTCTAAATCGGATTCAAAGATTATGTCAGAAATCATGCGCAGAGAGAATGATCCGTTCCATCAAACCTTTCGTGAAGATGATGTCCTAATATTGGATAGAGGATTTCGAGATAGTATCCCTGAAATAGAATCCCGTGGGTACCGTGCATATATGCCTGCCACAAAGGATGAAACAGAACATCAGCTTACCACATTACAGGCAAATGAATCAAGAAAAGTGTCGATGTGCCGTTGGGTTGTAGAAACTATAAACGGGAGATTAAAAAATCAATTTCGACAATTACGGTCTCAATATTTTAATGTGGCTGCGTCACACCTATTCGATGAAGTGAAGATTTCAGGAGCACTTTTAAATGCTTTTGGAAAACCTTTAACTGACCATTATTTAGTAAATGAAATAATGAGAGAGATCAGACTGAGGGAAGGTGAGCATAACCGTTTGAGCGAATATGTTATTACAAATAATATGAACCGGAGACGGGCTAACTTTCAGGTCATAGATGCCGCAGTACTTGGTGGTGACGAATTTTCAGCCTTAAGTGCTGACGATTTAATTATATATGCCATGGGTACATATCAAATACAACAAGCTCGAAGCTATTACGGCGAGCACATTAAAAATGGTTCCTATTTGATAGAAATATACAAGGAATCTACTATAGAAGATTTTTCAAACGAAAACCTGGACTGCATTGATCCCTGGCTATTAAGAGGCAGAATTCAGTCAAGACATGTGTCAAGTCGGACATATTATGTTTATATTTTATTAGAAAGGGGGATTCAAGGCCGGGACGCTCTATTAGGGCATTACTGCTCTTGTATAGTAGGAAAACTAACATTAGGCTGCTGTTCACATATAATGTCGATAGTATGGTATATGAGCTGGGGGAGACACCAAGAAAATCTATCTCCACCGGCTCAGTTTCTAGACCTTATAATAAGGCAAGATGTAGAAAATGAAGCTGATGAAGAAAATGATAATGAAAACTAGTTATATAAGAATGTTTACCGATACCTTGTATAGCTGTGATTTCCATATTTTTTTTAAATAAATACATTAAACAGTGCTTACTTGCATTATTATTTTATCCCGAACTTTATCTTACGTCGCAATCCTCAGTAAAATAGAAAATCCACATTTGATACAAAGGCGAACAACGTCTAACTCTTTCACACAATGGAAAACTTTGACCCCAAATATCTCGGCTTCGATACTACTTACGGCCAAACTTTTTTGTTAGGCATTTATCACACATATAGTAATATTAAACAAAATAAATTATTTCAGTGGCCGCGCAAAAAAAAATCAAGCCAACCTTCAAACAAATTTACCCAAACCCCGTTCAGATGAAGAAACGGCAGGCCTGGTTTATTTCAGCTACTTTCTTAGCTTTTATGGGAAATGATGCCGACATAAATTCAATATATCGCTCATAAGATGCTACAAAGACTTAACTTCAAAAATTACGAAAATGAGTCAAGAACCCCATTATATTTAAAAAATTGAAGCAAAGACGCATAATGAATTCCTTCGTTTTGCGGTAGATGTAGGAGTTGTCTTTGTAGCTTTACCATGAAATTTCACTGTGATTGGTGCGACAGCGTCTGATCAGTCAGTTGCGCGGGGGGACCCATTGAGTGTGGACATCCCTTGGTCATAGTTCGTTGTAACTGTAAGTTGGCATAACTTACAGTTACAACACATTTTTTGTTGTTTATCGGAGAAACAATGCCGTAACTGTATTTTAAGTCATTGTTGCACCAGTTCACCGCAAAATTGCTGATGCGACATGGACACATTTATTAGTTATGTCACTTAGCATCAAAAATAACACATTTTGGTAGGAAGTAACTTATCACATCTATTTTTATGGTTCCGTCGTAACTACAATAAACCATTATAGTTTCGCTCTGTCCATCCGTCCTTCTGCCTCCCTTGATAACTTCGGTAATTATGAATCTAAATAGACGAAATTTTGTTTATTTAAAGATTACAGTCATAATACAGATTTTATTTTTACCATCATATTATTATGTACAGTAACTGTGCGACATACACGCTCGGTTTTACCTGTACAACTCAAATGTACGGGCATACCTGTCGTGTATACCAATACGTGTACACGGCTAGCATTATGATATTATATCTGTATAACGGTATACCTATACAGATATAATATTATATAGGATAGGTTTGCCTTTACAGATGAGTTGTACGTTACAACGGAGCTTGTATGTTGCAACAACTGTGTAGGTTTCCATAATACTCAGCTCCAGCTTACCTGACAGGTGTAGTTTGGATATAGACATCTTTATTAAAATACATAAACAGGTACACCCTTAAGTGTTTGACTAGCTTTAGATATTATACTGTTCTAAAAGTTTTAGCTTTGGTCAAACTATGCATCATCATATGCATCAAAAACAATTTAATTCGATATGAATTTAATTTCAGTGGCCCTAACAATACTAAAAATCAATAGTCAAGGTCGGAAAATGGTACATCTGGCTCAAATAAGTGAAGAGGGAATTAAGGAAAACGATTTATACGGAAAGAAATCGTCATCTAAAACGTCTATTTTAGTAAAAACGTGTACAATTGCGGCATCTACAGTTAATATGGAACACAGTAGATCCTACGACCAATCTGAAAGAGACATCATCTGTGCTGGATCTGAAAATATTGATACGTATGCTGACAATGTAGTTTATACAGAAATGTCGTGCCTAAAAACATGAGTATTGCAGTCAATTATTAGGTCATTACATTTGAAATTGGCGTTTTGTAAAGGAGAAACATAAAGTCGATTTTTTTTAAACATAATATATTTATTTAATCAAAGTATCCATTTAAAGTATATACCATTGCTATCTATGCACTTTTGCCATCTCATAGGTAGTTCATTGATTCATTTACTAAAAAAACTATTCGGACAGGAATCAATAAAATCTTTGAAGGCGCTTTGGACTGCCCCATCGGAGTTGAATTTTTTCCCTTGCAAGAAGTTATCCAAATTTAGAAAAAAATAGTAATCTGTTGGAGCAAGGTCCGGGGAGTACAGTGGATGTCTTAGACATTCCAATTGAAGCTCCTCTAATTTGGTAGCCGTTTGTTGTGCAGTGTGTGGTCTAGCGTTGTCTTCAAGCAGCAGTGGCCTAGAGCGAATGACCAACCACAGTTGTTTAGCAGCTAGCTTTTCCATCATGATTTGCAGTTGCTGGCAATAGACATCTGCCGTAAACGTAGCCGAAAAGATGTAGTGAACGACACCGGCACTAGTCCACCAAACGCTCACAAGTAACTTTTTTCAGTCAATTTTCGCTTGGGGCAGGCTTTGGCTGGTTCGCCAGACTTCAGCCACTGCGATAAGTGTTTCCAATTATCGTACAGGGTTCACATTTCATCTCAGGTAATGATTCGATTTAAAATCCCTTCATTATTGTGCCGGTTTAGTAATGTAACGCAGCAGTCGACGCGCGTTTGTCGGTTTACTGCACTCAATTCATGGGGTACCCACCTTACAAGCTTTTTCACATTCCCAATTTGCTTCAAGTGGATTAAAACAGTTTTATCACTAACACCGCAGCCTGCAGCTAACTCGGACGTGGTTTGTGGCGATAGATCCGCTTCGACAATAGCCTTTAAATCTTCATTATCAACTTTGGTCTCCAGCCGGCCGAAATTTCCAGAACGAAAACGTTTCCAAAAACGCACTGTGTTTTCTTTTGCGACACCGCCGCAATACACATCATTAATCCTTCGAGCCGTTTCTGCAAGTCTTCAAGTTTTCCATTTTGTAAACAAAGAAAAATCCAAATGAGTTACGGTTTTCGAAACACAAATGCATGAGTAAATAGCGGTATAAATTTGAAATTGGAATTCCTAACTAAAGAAGATAATTTGAGATCAAAGTGGCCAGTACGACAAAACGCCAATTTCATATGCAAGGACCTAATACATAGAAACTTCTTGTGTTGAAAACACGAACTATGAAGCTTTTGATGAACTTCCAAAACAGCTTAATTATAATATGTATAATATTGATAGTTGTAAGTTTAATCATAATTTTAATAGCACAAGCAAAACAACTGACAGCACGTCAGTCAAGACGATAGTATAATATCAGAATTCGGTATAATATGGTTTTTGATCAACTTGATCTACCTGACAGGAATTTTGAATATGACCGAAACCGTCAAATCTGTCAATGTGCAACAGACTTACACGTCAAAAATTGGTATCGATTGGCAGCATAAATCAGATTTACAGAGCCTGATTAGTGATTGAAAACAATATAAACACACCGGCATATTTAGCGGAACACGAAAAAAAGGTCCATAATTAAAAAAATATGGTATTCGTATTTAGGTGGCGTATTTCCTCCACGTGCTCTTATTAAAGTTTCTACCCGTCTAGGCATACTGAGAATGATGTTATCGATGGTCTCCTGGGAAAGTCTCCGCCATTCCTCAACTACGGCGATTCGCAGTTCACCCACGTTGGCAGGAGCTGGAATTCTGGACTTAACTTTTCTTTTCAGCAAGTCCCAAACGTGCTCTATTGGGTTCATATCCGGTGATCTCGCCGGCTACTCCATAACAGTGATATTCATATCATTAAGATAAGCTTGAGTTACCCGAGCGGTATGCGGCCGAGCATAATCCTGCATAAAAACAAAATCGTCACCGATATATGGGGCAAACGGTACGACATTTTCTTCTAAAACTTCTCTGATATAGCGGTCTGCAGTCAGACTCCCTCTATAAATCACTACCAAGTCTGTGCGAGCTCCCAAACAAATGCCCGCCCACCAACCACCATTATTGATCCACCACCGTATGCAACTGTAGTTTCATGAATGTATCGTTTTCCTTTGCGTCTGTATATCCTTTGCGTCTGTATATTCTTTGCCTGCCGTCAATTTGATTTAAGAAAATTCTGCACTCATCACTAAACAATACCTTACTCCATTGGTCCGCGTTCCAAAGTCGATGTTCCTGAGCAAAAGTTAACCTGTTTCTACGATGATTTACCTCGAGCTTTGGAGCCTTGGCGGACACAAATGAACCCAAACCAGCTTCTTCAAACCTTCTTCGTACCGTACGCTCACTTACGGTTACACCCCGCACTGCTTCTAACTCATGTCGGGCTTGGACGGCCGTCAAACGGGGGTTCCTACATACACGAAGCCGAATGAAACGATCATCCCTACTCGAAGTGCGTCTTTTTCTGCCTTGTCCTGCTCTTCTCACATAAGAACCGGTCTCCCTGAATCGTTGGATACTGCGATGGATCGTAGAAACTGGTCGACGAAGATCTCTGGATATCACTCTGTAGGTTTGACCATTTCTTCGCATTTCGAGTGCCCTGGCAATCTCCGTTGGGGCTAAGTCAGGCATAATTCAGTCCTCAACTCCAAAAAGATACGCGATTAAAAAAAACTAACAAAAAACAGTATTTCAATGAAATTTTCAATCAAACTCAGAATGAAGAAATACTCGAAGTTCGCTCCATATAAGGTGTATTTGAATAAAATTAAAACAATTGCATAAAATGTGATGTTCAGTTGTTTTCTTAACTTGAAAATATTTCTTTTTAAATTAAATGACGTATAAGCCAGCCAGCAACCTTATATGATACTGATATCAAACCTTTATTTTATGTTCCGCTAAATATGCCGGTGTGTGTAGTTCCCAGTTACAAGATTTTATGAGGAACTTTACAAACGTGATGCTGACTAAATTTTCTTTATTTTCGTAAATTTTAATTCATTAGTATAAATTTTACTGTCATTAATTAGTACCGTACACCTAATTAAGCTTAATGTTATTTATTACTAGAGAAAGGTTGTTTATTTTATACCTCAGACAAAATAAAAAAGTGGTGACAGAGCTTTATCAAACAAAAACTGAATCAGGTTTTTTGTGTATGTAGTGTGCGTGTACCCATTACATACATAAAAATCACACACCACGACAGCTCGCCCTACAAGTAAAGGCGTAGTTTTGGTAAATTATGGGTGTGCGTAATTGTGCGTAATATTCTGTGTAATTACACGGCGAGGCACACACGAGATACAGGACATAGTTTAGACCGGCCTCATTGTGTGTCTTATCTTTTTTATTTGATCTGAGGTAGTTACTTACTCAACATGAAGATTGATTGAATTAGTAATAATAATGATAATAATACCTGAAGCTGACAAAAAATTCTATATTTTAGTAATTAGGTAGTATTCGTAAGTACAAATTTTGCTGTGATTGTTTATTTTGTTGTTAAAGTTACTCAACTTGACTGCTTGAATTAGTTTCTTTATAGAAATTATATTTTTTGTGAAATGCAGGTATATACAATGTTACAGGTGCTATTTTACCTTAATAATAAATAGTTCCATTACATTTCCACCTTCGTCAAGGTATACAAATATTTAAATAATACAATACAAGATTAATGTCTTACAAATCAACCTGCAAGCAAATGTGTGAGGGTATTTTGTAGGTTGTGGGTATTGTTTATATTGTATATGTGCTTTAATCTCGTGATCATTGCAGACTAACAAGTTATTTTTTATTACTACTGTTACACGTATTAAGTGCAAAGACACGTATTTCTATTCTACAAAGACGCATCTTGTGGCAACTCGGAAGTTTAAGAAGTTTATAGTCGCGCGGAACTAATTGGCCGCGCCTTAGGTAGGCGTGTTGCCGCCGCGAAGTCCGGCGCCGAACTGAGTAATAAAATCAAGCGCCAACGCCTCTCCGTCCCACCGCTCACATACCTAAGGCGCGGCTAGCTGAGGTAACGGCAATTTAGTATATATTTTCATATTACTTTTATATAATGTATATAAAATATATACCTAATAATCTTCACCGTATCCATCACAGACATATTCATACTAAATGTATAGCGATTAGCGAGCGATATTGTACCTTAAGATAAAATATTATCGTATCTTCGCGTCGTTATCTGTGATACCCATAGTGAAAAATTTAAATTGAGGGCAAATTGAGTGTTACGTAGGTATTTTTAGAATAGCTGCAAATTCCAATGATGTTCGAACAAAAGGGGTATCGTATCAAAATATCAGCTACTTATCTAGATATAAACATATTTGATCAACTAACCTTTCTTTGAGCTTTATCGTTCATCCAACAATGTACTTTGTTTAAATATGTCGCAGGTATAATAGCCACGTACTAGGTATTGTAGATAACTATCTTTTTACATAATACTCAATAGTAAGTAATGCTTATAGTTGATACTTATGACAATCACTATAGACTAGTATATATATTAGCCACTGGCTTTATGTGATGTTGATATCTACGCATTTGTGTTGAATAATCTCTATTTACCATAGACAAAGGCATACCGTGGAGATTAGGATAGTTATAGTCATCATTACTGATATTCTTATACTTATATTTTATCTATTTACTTTTTAAGTATTTTGAGATAATATTATATATTTTATCGCCATTATGTTACTTTGTATTAATTCTATATTTTATAATATATATGTAGGTATATGTAGGTATATCCCACATTGTTACTGTGTGTGACTTATGACATATGATGCTGCTAGTGTGTATCTGTCGGTCGCCTGACAACAACGAGGATCCACAGAATACCAGGGATTGCGGTATAGTTAAGTACTATGCCACGATCGTACACAGAATTATTCCTTTTCGACAGCTGTTCGCATTGCACACACGCACAAAAAGAACAGGTATAAGGCAGACCTTATACCTGTTCTTTTTTATTATGATTTGTTATTTTGATATTATTTGTTGTTTGTTATTATTATGTATAATCTATGTTCTCTTTTTTATGTGGTTAGGCAAATGTCCGTTTTATTTCTCTTATTTGTAATCTTATCGTGATTGTTTATGTGTAATGTCGATTCTTTGTTGATAACGTAGTGTAATGTGAGCGTGTTTTTTGAATAAATGTTATTATTATTATTATCATAGACTACAAACTCCTACTTCTGAACACGAGCCCGCAACAGATCTCAAATCTCTTGTAAAGAGTATAATAGGTCATAGGATTTAGCTCTAACTACCAATGGCGAAGGGTGCTTTTGCTTTAGGGTGAAGCCCTAGTCGCTAGACGTGAGTTGTGCAAGTTTTTTTGAAAGGAAATTAAGCACTATATTTATGTATGATGGTCAAGGTCGCTACAAGCGTGTGTCGTGACTGAGATAAAGTTATAAATACTCAGGTAACTATTCTTATAGTTATATACCTACGATTCATATTCCTATAGTTATATATACGATATTCTTAAACCTACAATTAGTTATATTTCAAAATACAAAATAGCTACTTAATAATAAAATGTTTTTCTGTGTATTAATTAACTATTGTAAGATAATCGTAATATTAAAATACTTCCACGGTACTACCGCCTATTAAATAATAATATATATTATGTATTATTATCGTCTATTATTATGATAACTACAAATTACAATTGATAGTTGGTACGTATACAACTTTCCGCTTACCGTAAAAGTCAATTTATTCAAACGATTTATCACCAACAATAAACACAACACAAATAGTCTAACATGCAATATTCACATATTATATATAAGTACATAAACACGTATTACGAGGGTTGCCTTTTATATTTCGGGATTAGAGAACAAAAACAAATATTAATCATCGAAAATCACTTTATTGTTTTTCAAAATATTCCCCATGAAGATCTATACACTTTTGCATGCGTTTGAACCAATTGTCGAAGCACTTTTTCTACTCTGATTGAGGTATCTCCAAAACATGCATTCTGAATGCAGCAATCGCTTCTTCAGGTGTCGAAAAACGTTGACCTCTCAGTTTATTTTTTACGTGCGGGAATAAAAAGAAGTCATTTGGTGAAAGGTCAGGACTATATGGCGGATGACTCATCAAATCGATGTTTTGGGTGCTGAAAAATGCAGTTGTTTGAGCCGATGTGTGAGAGCTCGCATTGTCGTGGTGTAGAGTGATCCGTCTTCGGCGGTTTTTTAAACAGGCAATTGGCCCACCACACTTACCCACCACTGCAACTCCTGTGTAGCCAGGATCGACAGTGGTAACCAACCGCAAAAACCCTTTGATATGATCTCAGGGGTGCCCGGGGGACATGCTAAATCTGTCTTGGAACCCGCAACGAAATTAATCAGAAGATTGTAGGAGGAGTAGGAAGTATTCCAGTTTCCCTCCCCAAGCAAAGCGGGAGACAGCAAAAATTGTGATGACAAAAAGTCAGAATTAAAGGGGAAGCACCACGGGAATAACAGTTACTACAAGACAGAATGTAATTAAATGTTTTTATTTATAATATGACAATTAATTACAATGCATTTATAATGACAAAAAAGTGTTGCATTGTTTCCAATAGTACTTATGACAAAAACGTTTGAAAGCTCGGAAGTTCTTCGCGCAGCCCACAAGATCTTCATAGTACACAACCCTAGAAACACAATGGACGCTGTTCAACATTTCGATTCTTTCGTCATACCAGAGATCCCACTCCCAGAGTATGTGATGAGCAGTTTGTTCATAAGGGCTACCTTCGGTCGAACACTCGCATTGTGGAGACGAGACTAATGTAAATCCAAAAAGTTTCGCTTTAAAGTTTCCGTGTCCTGTCAAAAATTGTGCGACGTAGTGATCTATTTCTATCCATTGCTTCGAGAGTCGATCGCGTACCGAAGGGAAGAAATTATATAGGTGACGCCCTTTGATAGTGTTGTCCCACCGTTCCTGCCACTCAGAAATTAGGTTCTGTATAGAAATATCTAATGGCTCGAATAATCTAGTTATCTTATTACTCTCTTTCGCGCTTAAAAACTCAGGGTTAGTCATTTTTTTATTTTTATAATATAGTGCTGCACGACGCTGTATCTTTAAATCTACTGGTAGGACTCCGGTTAAGACTGGAAGTGCTTAGTTCAGTTCAGTACTTACGGTACGGTATGCCTTACATAAAAATATTAAGGCGAGACGTTGGCTTTGCAAAAGTTTACGACAGGCCGCTCCTATTGTAGCCCTATCTGCCCAAGCCGGTGCGCCACAGCATATGCTGCCGAGGTACGTCGCATTATTAATTATTTTTAATGTTTTAAATGAAAGGCCCCATGTCGACGTTGATATTTTTGTGAAACAATAGAAATTCCTTTTAGCTTTCTCACCGGTCTGTATTATATGTTCCAGGAATGTAAATTTATTTTCTAAAATAAGTCCTAGGTAACAAAGTGACTGTTTACGTTTCACATTGATGTTGTTCAGTTTAATGCAAGGAGTTGATATTAATGAACCTTTTAAAAGTACTTGAAAGGTTTTATGTGCTGCAAATTCTAATCGATTTCTGTGGCCTCAACTCGATATTACGTTGAGGCACTTGTTGGCCTTGTTTTCAATTTCAGATCGCGAATTGGCTTGAATAATAAGAAAACCATCGTCAGCATAACCTATCAGAGAGCACAGAGGAGGCTAGGTAACACATAATAAATCATCAAAACTTATATTCCACAAGTGCGACGATAGTACTGATCCTTGAGGGCAGCCGCGCGTTAAGTTTTTGAAATGTGTGTAATGGCCGAGTCCAACTCGTTTTGTTACGCCGTTGCCAAAATACGAGTAAATTAAATAATAAATATTACGATAGCAGCCTCTGTTTCTTAACTTCAGTAGTAGCATTGGCCACCAGGCATTATCGAAAGCACCCGCGATATCCAGAGATATACCTACTACATATTTACACTCCGATAGATTTACTGTTTTTCTGACCTCGATTGCTGCATCCACTGTTGACTTCCCGGCGGTAAATCCAAATTGCTGATTATTAAATTTCGGGTCACCGGGTAGCAAGCAGGGAACAATAAGACGTTCTAATAATTTACCTAAGCATGATAATAGCGTTATAGGACGGTAGGATTTCGGATCGTCTGATGGTTTATCACCGGCTTTTGGAATTAATTTTATTGTGCCGATTCGCCAGATTTTTGGAAAAGTGCCTTCTGCAATACATTTATTAAAAACCTGTAATATAGATGAGCTTACCGCTAGACACGCCTGCTTAATCATAATATTAGATATTTTATCCTTGCCTACTGACTTTTTCGTAGGTAACAAATTAACTGTTGAAGTGGACTCATCAAGTGTAGGTAAGTCAGATACCGGCGTATTGATGAGGTCTAACATTCTGAATCTTATCTCGCGGTGTCATCGGCGGTTGGTTTTCCTGATTTCTAGGAGGACAACTGGCAAACAAATTGTTGTGTACCACTCAGAATTGACTGTTCTGCGTTGTTCTAGTGGTACGGTTGCGACATATCCATTTTTTCCGAAAAAACATGCGACCATTTGCTTGAAAGTGCTTCGTGCGCGAACAACTTTTGTTGGATTTGGCTCATCTTAAAACACCAATACAGTCAACTGCTGTTTACTTTCCGGCTCATACGCGTAAATCCACGATTCATCACCTGTCACGATGTCATACACGTGTTTTGAAGCACCGCGATCGTATTTTTCGAGCATTTCTTTCGACCAATCGACACGAGCCTTTTTTTGAGCGATTGACAAATTGTGTGGGATCCAACGCGAACAAATTTTTTTGACAGTTAAATGTTCATGCAATATTGAGTGTATGCTGGTCCCACTAATGCCTAAGGTTGTCTCTATCTCACGATAGGCCACATGACGATCTAGCAATATCAGTTCGCGCACAGCATCAATGTTTTTCGGAACAACAACTGATTTTGGACGACCTTCACGAAATTCGTCTTGGAGTGAACTCCGACACGATTGAATTCACCATACCATCGATAAACACTGGTCCTTGATGGAGCTTCATCGCCAAAAGTTGAATTAAGTTCATTCATGCACTGCTGCTGAGTTAATCCACGTCGAAAGTTGTAAAAAATAATCGCACGAAAATGTTCACGATTTAATAATTAATTCCATTCTTGGGGGCAGATGAATCTTTTAATTTACTGTAAACAACACAAATAGCGCTCGTATGTCAAAACGTTCTGAGTACGTATTTTCAGTTAAGTATATACAAAGTACTTTGTGGTACGTATAACCTCAAAAACTTCTAACTTTACGATAAATAGAGCTTTCAGTTGCCAGATTGCAACACCATATCCCGAAATATAAAAGGCAACCCTCGTAGTTTAAACTTTAACACGAAATATATTTATCACTTCTCACGGCTCAATACCTATAATTTCAAAAATAATTATTATTTCAAAAATAATATAAGTTGAACAATAATTATTACTAACGTAATAACAATCATTTTATTGATACCTCAGCCGCGCGTCCTTGAATGTAAAATCAATAAATCAAACATCCAAGGACGCGCGGCTGAAGTACCGCTGATCTACTTTTAAAAATTCATTCGTCTCATGATGCACATGATATTATCAAATAACGGCTCCTCATTGGTGAAAGCTACAAAATAGCAGGTAATGTCACAGAAAAATAGCCCTTAATTACTTTGAACTGTCATCGGACAAGTAATATTGTTCTTTAGTGCAAGCCAGCCGGCTATTAAATACAAGTTTGAATTTCAACTTAATTTCTAACAAGATAAGGTTCCTATAGTCTCCCACCATAACTCCGAATATATCGGGTTTTAAAGAGATCTGTGATTCCAATATTTGTGTCAAAGTTGCAACCTGCATCGCATGTCTCTTGAGTCGATCTACATCGCGCTGTCGCTTATTCGACCTGACTTGTATAATATATTGTTTTCTATATACCATTTGGCTGGAGATAACCTGATGATCCTTCATGAGATAATCTGAAAGGGAAGCCAATAAGAATGGAATTTTTTAGGCGGGTTTTTGTCGCGCTGACCGCGCGCTGATAGTCAGCGCCGACAGGTTGAAATATATGCAATTCTATGAAGCGTTTTCGAATAACGCGTAGCGGTCAGCGCGGACATTTTATATATTTCGGTGTCGGCCTGACGGTCAGCGAGCGGTCAGTGCGACACGATAACCAGCCTTAGACCCTTCGCCACTGGCAACTACATTTTAAGACATACCTACAGATTTTCTCATGGTAGGTAAGTATTTAGTCAATCATAAATTTCGAAGGTGTTTATACCGCTGCCCTTACCTACATGTCTACTATAATGTGTATAAGAATATTAATTACGTCAACAAGTAGAGTTAAGAGTTTACAAATCAAATATTTGTATGTCTTCATTATCAATACCTACCTTTATTAAGACTAATAATATAGTAAAGTCACCTTCG
Organism: Phengaris arion; assembly: GCA_963565745.1. Taxonomy (NCBI): domain Eukaryota; kingdom Metazoa; phylum Arthropoda; class Insecta; order Lepidoptera; family Lycaenidae; genus Phengaris; species Phengaris arion. Next base: position 26,169,401 of record OY751431.1, read on the forward strand.
TGGTGTAATGGTTAAATGTGTTCTATCTCGATACACAATTAGGAGGTTATGAGTTGATTTTTTATACTTAAATTTAAAAGCCTAGTATCTACTATCTGGTTACTAAATGGGTATATTTTTTGTCAAATTCTTATGGCTCTATCGCAAATACAACAGGCAGAATATAATATTTGTGGCTACTTTCGAGGTAAGGACGAAGCCCGAACTAAGGGCTACCGGGGTCAGAGGAACATATTACTGCCAATCTGACATTATTCGTTGACCCGAGTGCTGAGATAAGTTATATCGCCACACCGGACATTGTTTCAAAAGCGAGCATCGTTCCATAGTGTCGCAAAACGATTTCTAACTGGAATAACCACTTTCGATGTAATACGAGTTACTTAGGTTTATCTTGTTCTAGAATTGTATGTTTAAGGTTCGTACTGTACGACCACGACCTGAATGTCTTTCGGCAATCGTCGTTTGATCATACATCGTCTGTTATTTCCATAGAATAATCAAAAAGTTAAAAACTATAAATCGACTACGCAAATTATGTAGCCTATGTTACCCGGGCCCCTATTATGAATCTATTGACACTTTATTAATTAAGATCGGATCAGTAGTTTAGGCCTACGGTAAAACAAACATACACAGACTGCCAAAATCATTACCCTTCCTTTTGGCTTCGCCGTAGTCGAGTGGAAACGAAGATTGCCGAGGGCTATTAGCAATATGGTTTTACTGTATTTCGTGGTGTCAAGTGCCAACAGTTTTATTTAACCAGGTGTCATTTATCATAATATTATGGTTATTCAACTTTGTAGTATTAGTAGAAAATTATGTCCACTTTTAGTCAGTTTAAAGTTATTCTTCAGGAGTGCTTTTGGGGCAGGAAAAACTTTTATATTTTCTTTTTTTTTATCTTACTTTGTGTCTAATTTCTATATTTTACGGATATTTAGAATGCCTTATGAGAATACTTATTGTTTTATGGACTATAAGTTATGACTTATGACCCATCTGAGAAGTCATGGTACATTTGTAAGGTTTCAAATACCAGTTATCGAAATGCCACGTCATAAAACTTAACACTTTACTAAAGTTTTGTGAATTTTAAGCAGCAGCGAAAGCAACTAGTCATGGCCGCCTTGGAGCCTGCATGAAGGCCATGTTTCCATATTTAAAACATTATAATGCTCGTAACATAATGATTATAATACAATTTAAGTTACATGTTAGGTGCAATTTTTACCCAACTATGGCGAATCCAAATAGAAGGGTACTGATTTTGGGAGTCTATGTATTGTACCTATGTATGTACGATTTTAATAAGTGAAGTTTCATTAGATTCGTAATAACAGCCCGGGTGACATTGGTATATACTTTACATAGTCGGGTTATAGGTTTTTATGAAAATTACGTTATTTATTTAAATTTTTCATTCTTCAGTAATGCGCATCATGCGTATGACTTTCGTGGAGTGTGGATTCGAGTTACAACCCTGCGAGGGTTATTGTAGCTCGAATCCACACTTTTCTTTATGTCTTTCTTGAACGACCTAGTTCTAGAGTGTAAGTAGGTTCAAATGTAAGTATCTAATACCTTTGGTACTGCTCCCTTATATACTCCCTATAATTGCATATTATGTAGGTATTTTGAAATGAAATCTTAAATGTTTTTAAGAATCCACTTATTTTGATCCGCATGATATTCGATAAAATATAATAATACTTATTCTAATTTTTCGCATATACAATGCACATGCAAACTTACACAATACTTCATACATGCATGCGAGATTGTATCTTATATTTACAAGTTTTTTACGAAACGCGCTTGAATATAGCATAAGTAACATAATTGTTTGGAAGGTCAGGGTTTATTTCATAACGTGATTTTATGAACTCGATCTTCTAATAATAATGATCGATACAGTAATCGGCACACTTAGATAATTAACTAAAAAGGCATGTATTAAAAGACGCGCACGAAGGGTTCCATGCAAAACGGCAAAAAAACATAATATTTTATGGTTTATTGGTTAAACGTTTTTTATTTTATTCTGTTTCTAGTATTTGTTAATATAACGGCATCAGAAATACATTATCTGTTATAATTTCAACTATCTAATGTATGACAGACAGACGGAAAGACGGACGGACGCACGGACAGCGGATACTCAGTAACAGGGTCTCGTTTTTTCCCGTTAGGTCCGGAACTCTTAACTCGGAACCATTAAGATCTAAAATAAGAAAACAAGTTCCTTTAAGATGCTGATAACTAACTCAATAAGTAGATACAATAAATTAAAGAAGTTAGCGAAACACCCAGCTTCAATATTATAGATTGTCGAGAGTAATTATTAGCTGATGAGTGCATTTGTGAAATCGCATGCAATCGCAGTATTATACTATCCACAAGTTTAAAGACCCCCGCTATGTTATATATTTGTTTTTATATTCATAGCATATAATATAAGTAGCTACTTGTAACTGGCTGTAACATCCGTTTCATCACATTGGTAGGCATCAAAATTGAAGCAAAACAATGTACATGTGGAATTGATACATATTGACAAGCTAAATCCAAATATGCAAACAGAATTTATCTTGCACGTCTAGTTTTGCTGCTATAAGATACATTTGTCGCATTTTTAGTACATTTCTTGCATTAATTAGCTTTTGGATTTTTTCCCAGTAAACATTGGTACCGTGTATGTTGAGCATGGTAAGAGGCACTGCAAACATGGTAGGTACAAAAATGTAGCTCCTGGTGGTCCACATAATTTGGTGGTCATTCTGATTTTCACCTCATGATTTTTGCTACAAAATCAGTCTCGTAACAACATAATATAAAACTACACGTGATTAATGAAATAGTTATTTTATATATCGTATTAGTATTTTAATTCATCTAAGATTAAACTTAAACTTAGGCCTTTGCATCCGTTATTGGATGATTTATACAGTATTCTCCGAGCGAAGTAACCACTCATAAAATACTATATTGCCTGGGACACTTGGTTTTAAAATGTCGTATGATTGCCCAAGCACACACGGCATTTTCACAACATAGACAGCCTGGTCCAGAGGAATGACTGGTCAATGCGTCTGGGGCCAACCATGTGCGGGTTTCCTCACGATGCTTTCCTTCACCGTTCGAGTGTCCGTATTCGTACTTGAGATCTGAAAAAGTATCATTGGTACACGCCACAACCTGGGAATCGAACCTGCACTCTCTCGAGTGCGAATCAAACGGCTTCCCACTAGGCCACGGAGCTCTTCGTCTAAGATTATAAGTAATATAATATAAGTCAAATATTTTTGTTTAATAATTTCATAAAATTTCAATAAGAAAAGCTAAAAAACTAGACATGACAGAATCATTATATTTTGTCAGTTTTGGATTCAGCACACTAAAGTACATTAAAATCACAGAACAAAGTTCTTGCTCCTGACTTATAAAATTTTTTTGCAGACCAGTGTCCGCTTAAAATAGACAAACAACGAAGAAAATTGTCTAAAAGAGACGAAGATTCAATTCATTTCAAATCCAATGCAATTAAATCTAATTACAATAAGTAAGAATAATCCCAAGAACACGCGAGATCCCGCACACCTGCAGGAAGTGGATACCTGGGACGCACCTGGTGATTTATTTCTTTACTAAATGCATTTCTAATGTTACCTACATTAGAAATGGATTTTGTAAAGAATTGCGCGCACCTCGCGCTTACGAAATGCAACAAAAACCGTTACTTGGCCTTTACACTGAATATTAAACACGTAGGTACAGACACTATAAACAAAGGAGGATTAATTGCCCAGTGTTTTCAATTACACCTGCCCTAGAAAGTAATGAATGAATTTGCTGCCATTGAAATAGTATAAAACAATGTAGAAAAGGAAAATTTTGAGAGGAAACCTGATACCTGTAAACTAAATGTTTAAAAAAACATTAAAGGACAGACCAGGACCCCAGTAGTATGGACGTCAGCGCGGCGTACGGACGGACGTTAGAGTTAGAAAAAGAAATATAAATCTTTGAGTAATTGAGGTGCAGCGTTAATTATGTTCAGGATAAGGAAGAATTGTCATATAAGTATCTAGTTATCTACTCATAGCTGCTGTGCCGCAATGACTTTGTATTCTAATTGAATTTTCGAACACGGTAAATACGTCGAATCGGTTATAAGGCAACGCTAGTACGTGAGAGTTTCAACCGTAGTTCTAAGCAGATCACGCCACGCGGAAGAATCCACGGTCAATGTCGCCGGACATCGCGCACTGAATCACAAATCACTTGTACTTATCGTCTGAGACGTAGTTTCCGCTAGATCTGGTTTTTAGAGCTGGCGTTATCAAAGCGCACGTTTGAGTGTGCCCAGTGTTATAAAAAGTTCTGCGGCTCAAGTGTACCAGCTCCCCCTATGTTCAGACTTCTTTAAGTATAGGTCTTTAAATTAAATAACGTTTATTTCGGGCGGCATAGGCTCATATTATATTTTACTACATATTATATTACATATTACATACTAACATACATATTATTTTTACTATAAATTTAGTCGAGATGCATTAGATAATTACGACGGCGAAGTTCGAAAACAAAATTAGGGGATATGATTTATGGCATCGCAACCAACTTGTCACTTAGTGATGTCTTATATGATGTATATGTCAAACCCCATACATTTGTGATTTCAAACTTTGCCGTCGAAATTATCTGCTTCTCGTCTAAAGGCCCTGAGTCTTCAGACTATTTCCTCTTCTATCGATGATATATGGAGCGTTTAGACCCTTATTTCAATTCTTCATTTCCTTACATTGTTGAAACTACTTAGGTGAGATTATTCTGAGAATTACAGCTATGGTCTGACTGCTATGTCCATATCCTTTATGTATTAATTGAGTGTTTGTACTTTGTCGTTAGTTGGTTTGTGTAAATCATATCCTTGATTGATATCACATCGTACATAACAATTCACAAAACATGCGTCATCTAGTAAGCTGCCACGAAGTTATCGATAGACAAACACTTATGGATCTCTGATATATATCGGAAAATTTGTTACATACTTACACGGCGAATATGTATTGCAGTTTAACAAAAATAACTAGAAATCCCTACCATTTTAGGGTTCCGTAAACTATAAGGGTTCCGGGACACGTCCCGTCCGTCGTTTTGTTATGTCCGTCCGTCTTCGGCTTAGTGGTTACCATTCAAACGGTTAGTGCTAGAAAGATGAAACTTTGCATGGATATGTATTATGTGTATTTATTTACCATGCCGCGCCGACAAAGTGCTAAAATAATATCACGAAAAATATATTTTTTGGGGTAGGATTAGGTACCTTCCCTACACGTAACGTGGGAATATTTTTTTCTTCATGCGTCTATCCCACAGTATGGGGTATCATTAGATAGGTTAGAGGTTACTGAGACGATTTAGGTATCTCTTTATAGTTTAAGAGATATTTATACTTTAAAGCGCATTTGTTGTGTCAAAATAACCCCACCCCCTCAGAAATCAAAACGGCTGGTTCGAAAAATCTGAAAAAAAATCATGATGGTAGTCCATGTGATGAACTTTAAAAGAAAACTATAACGGCTTAGACGACTTTGTTAGTTTAGGAGTTATAGATGCCTAACTTGTAATATTTAACTTACTTGGAAAACTTAAATACAACTCATACAAAAATAAATTGGTATAATGGTACGGAACCTTCGTGCGCGAGCTCGACTAGCACTTGACCGTTTTTATTCTTGTTAAGAAACATGTGACTACTTACAACATATATTATAATATTTTAGCCTGTTCTGATGACGTAATCCTTGACATTGACCGGAGGCACTTGGATGTTTTCGGCACTGTTGCGTTTGGTTAGATAGGTACTTAGGTTACATTTTGTGGGAAATTATAATGATACCACGAACTCAAATGTATATGCAACAGGCGCAGGTTCTAATAATCTTATTGGGGTAGGATATTATTTTAAACAATTAATAACTAAGCTACAGAATTTTCAACAACAACAAACACATTTTAAAAGGGCCAAATAGGTCAAATATATTTAAATAGAGAGTTACAGAATATAGGCAATGGTATGTGTAGATTAACTGAATAAAACTGAACTAAAATTAAATATTCACCATTAACCTAAAAATCTAAATATTAGTCTAACACTGCTATATCGCAATTAAAATTCGAACCGCGATTAATGAATTATTAATTAGAGTCACATTTGGATAGCTGTGCGTTTCCTACAATACTTTTTCTATCAGAAGGTGACTCTTCAGGTGTGATGATGAGGTGGAGAATACAGATGGCAAATCAAAGTTGACCTTTAGAGAAGGGATCAATAAACTAAACCGAAGATCAACAACTTTACAGTTTTACAGAACATTCGTCATCCCACTGATATACAGACGTGCAAACAATTACTTTTGGAAATGGTTACCGCCATAAAATAGTCACTATATAGGTAGGTACCAAACAGCAGTTGAATAATTAAGCAACAAGGATAATAATTTTGTCCGTATCCAGTGTATCCATTTTTGCATATAACACTTAGATAATTCTTATTGTCGAAATAGTTCACATTTTAAATTCTGCTAAAATGTTACCATTTTCCTACTCAATCTTCTTATTTTTGAAGTCGGTTCCAGCCAATTTTAACGTAAGTTCTTTAAAATATTAGGTCTTTATAATGAAATTGCCGTTTTGTATGAAAAAATTTAAACGATTTTTTTCATGTATTTTTTATTTGTATTAATTGAAGTAATCAACCATGCAATCAATGCATCTTTGCCAACGCAGTGGTAGTTTATTGATGCCCTTCTTAAAGAAATCAGCTGGACGGGAGGCAACAAATTCTTCAAAGGCATTTTGTACTGCCTCTCGGGTATTGAATTTTTTTCCCGCCAAGAAGTTATACAAATTCTGGAAAAAGTAGTAGTCTGTAGGCGCAAGGTCTGATGAGAAGGGCGGATGACGGAGAGCTTCCAACCTCAGTTCTTGCAACTTGGAGACCGTCTGCTGTGCAGTATGAGGTCGCGCGATGTCGTGCAGGAGCAGCGGAGACGAGCGATTGACCAATGCTGGTTGGAGATGTGCCAGCTTCTCCATCATTGTGTTCACTTTAACCGACTTCCAAAACAGGGTTATCAATTCGTGTGTATGTTTTTTTTGTATGTTACGCGATTACTCTGCCATTTGTAGACCGATTTTCAAAATTATTTTTTTATTGTAAAGAGTTGTTGACTCATGAATTGCTCCCATTGTCATAAACGGTAGATCCATGATGGATCCCATCACCAGGTCTACCATTTGACCATTACCATTGAACTAAACAAGCATATTATAACAATAAAAAAGAATTAAAATATATGCATTTGTTTTAGATGCTGCGATTATTGTTGTTGGTGTTGGCGTGCGTCACCACGGCCCACTCTCTGCAAGTGGGCGTGGGCATCGCTGACGTCACGGGACCCCCAGCTGAAGTTGGATTTGTGAGTTTCATAAAATTAAAAATATAACCTTCATTTCATATTGCATATACCTACCTACGCCTCGTAGTTTAAGTATTCCGTTTTGAATAATAATAACACACATTTTTTGGATTAGTATGCTGTAATAGTTACAGACTTGCAGAGAAAAGAAAGCTTACCAGTTAGTACTACAATAAACTTATTGCCAACAAATATTATGTAGATTGATTAACATCTAACGTAACGTTAGATGTTAAAGATCGAGACGAGACGAGAGACAATATATATTACTAAGGGACAACGAAGAAACTATAATACTTTATATTAAGATAAAATATTGCTTGCTATACACTATACAGTTTGTATGAACTTTCACAGAGGGCTAAGATACTATGTATTTCATATTAACTACGTACTTTAATATGAAATATATCCAGGCATCTTAAGATAAAATATTAGAGTATCTTCGCCGTCTGTCAAAACAACAGAATTATTTTGTGACATGAAAATATCTAAATATTTTTCATTCAACATCACTCGCTCGCGCTTTGTATTTGTAATATTCGTAATTTAGAAACTATTATAATACCTATTCGAGTAGGTAGCTTTTGGGATTTGCATATCTATAGATAATGAGTAGGTTTTTCCCGCGGCTCCGCCCACGTAAATACAGTACCCCACTGGGACGCTGTAATTTTTCGGCATAAAATGCAGCCCTATGTGTTAATCCAGAGCTTAAACTACTAACTACCATACCAAATTTCATCAATATCTGTTCGGTATTTTTTGCGTGAAAGAGTAACAAATATCCATTCATCCTCACAAATTTTTACATTTAGTATGTAAGTATGTATTTATATTATATATTCTACATTTATATATAGGATCTAACATGAACATTTTTAAATTCATATAGATGGGCTACGCGAATTTCGAGCAAAGTGGCATGGGTATTCATTTACGCCAGTTTTCACGAGCCTTCGTTTTGTATGATGGGAAACAAAGATTTGTTTTTGTCTCCGTTGATGCTGCTATGATGGGAATCGGTGTTAGAAGAGAGGTGAGTTAAATTGTAATACTTTTGGAGAAAGGAAGATGGAAAGGACTAAAGCTGAGACTATATGATCCGGATGGCCGGAGATAAAATTCAGAGCGCTGAAAACAGAACCCTGCGCTAATACAATAGAGTTGAAAATCGAAGTGTCTAGTGTCATATATGACATTGACATTTGACTCGACACTTGTGTGTTCGATTTTCAGCTCTATTGTATCAGCGCAGAGTTCTATTTTCAATTTTCTGAATTTTCCCCGGAATACCGGATTCCGGACAGTATATCCCCTAGCCGCTAGCCTAAAAATTGGTTGAGACAATATTGTGAAAACTTTGAGTTATTTCCATACACCCCACAACCTTCTTTTCTTATCTCTCTGATCATTTTGTATTTGCTAGTACACACATTATGCATCTCTTGTATTAAAACAACACATAACATTGTTCTTTAACGCCTGTTTCAGGTTATCAAACGTTTACAGAAACGTTACGGCGAAATCTACAACGACAACAACGTTATACTGAGTGGCACACACACTCATTCCACCCCTGGAGGCTTCCTGCTGGACTTCCTTTTCGACCTGCCAATTCTAGGATTCGTAAAAGAAACTTACGTCTCGTATATAGCTGGGATACTTAAGGTTTTATTACTTTACATTATATTATTATTAGTCTTTAACAGTCTCCGTGGTCCAGTGATTTAGAGCTTGGCTCTCGACCCGGAGGTCGTGGGTTCGATTCCCGCATTGGAACAACAAAAAATGTTGTTTCCAAGTTTGGTTAGGACAATGCAGGCTGATGACAAGAAAGATGATCCATGCGTCGGATGGGCATGTAAAAAGTCGGACCTGCGCCTGATCTCACGCCAGTCGTGTTGCTTATCCGTCCCACTGGGTTATGAGAGTAAAGGAAGAGAGAGAGTGCTCTTGTGTACTGCGCACCCACTTTGACACTATAAAATAACTCCTGCGTAGCTGGCTTGGTTTCAATGATACCGGCCACCTTCACCGTAATCGGTGTGGGGAGCCTATTTATTATTATTTGTGTTGAACTGGATAATAATGGAAAAAAAGTTCCTTTAACTAACACAGCTATTTGAATAAGCACTGTACTTAGTTATTTCGCATGCGATGGTTGAATATCCTTTAGCCAAGTTGCTATCGTTAGTTATGATGACGAAGTTCGAAAACAAAAATATATCTTCGAAATTGAAAATACTTAAAATATGGAATTGACATAACGTCCGCTAAGTGACATAGCGCGCGTCGTCATCGTCAATACTATAATTTTTTTTAATTTCTAACTTCGTCATCGTAAATAGCGATCGATAGCGAAGCGAGAGCATCTTGGCTAAAAGGCTGGAATGCATATATTTGTTTTATGCTTCTCAGAGCATAATAATAGCACACAACAATTTAACACCGGCACGCATAGAATATGGCGAAGCAGAACTTCTGGAAGCCAACATAAACCGATCCCCGACTTCATATCTGCGCAACCCACAGGAGGAAAGATATAAGTATGTTTGTTGACCTCATGGACTTATTTTGATAAAATCTTCGATAACATTCCATAACCTAAATGTGCAATATATTTTGCTAGTTGCGATGGGATGGAAAACTGACCTAGGCAATGCCGAGATTTCTTAAAAGACCAATTTTAAAATTCAAACTAAGCTTTATGCCTTTATCTACCTGATACCTGATATATTTGACCTGATTTATAATATATTGAAATACAATGAGACATCAAAGTCAAACGAACAATGATTACCAAATACTCTCATTATCGAATTTACAGATACAAATACGACGTTGATAAGAACATGGCGCAAATTCGTTTTGTTACGCCAACGGACAAAATCATCGGTGTGATAAACTGGTTCGCAGTCCACCCCACGAGTATGAACAACACCAACAGACTGATCTCTTCGGATAACGTGGGATACGCTTCTATACTCATGGAGAAGGCGATGAATGGGAATAGCACTTTTCCTGGCAAAGTGAGTAAATTAATCGTCTAACGACAAAACAAAGTAGGTTTTGTAAAATAAATAGTGAATGAAATGAAAAAAAAAATCGAAATAAAACTTAACAAGCTTTTTCCAGAAAGGCAACAGAAAATGCTACCACCGATTCAACCCTAACCCGCCGAGAAGAACCGGCGTAAGAAACTCGCACGGGGCCATCATTATGCCAAAAGATGGTTCCGTCCTTTGATACGATTAAACTAGCCAGAATACATTTAAATTTTCAGGGTCGTGTAGTTTGCGCTTTTGCCTCGACTAACCTGGGAGATGTGTCACCAAACACGAAAGGGCCAAAGTGTGAGTTCAGCGGTCAGCCCTGCGATCAGGAAAAATTGCAGTGTAAACTGCCCAAGGAAAGGTGTTTCGCCTCTGGACCTGGGAGAGACATGTTTGAGAGTACGAAGATCATCGCTACTAAACTATTTGACACAGCTTTGGTAAGAATTAAACCCTACTTATTTTTTAAATTTTTATAGTTCGCAATGCAAAAGTTGACAACCAAAAAGTACCAACAATACCAAAAATGGGCGAGGATGGTATTTTACTGAAATAAATTTACTGCAACTGAAACAAAGGCGACAACGAGAATCATATTACAGAAATTCCTATTTACAGAAAATCCTAAAACAACCAGGCGAAGATTTAACAGGTGAAATCGGCATCGTCCACCAGTTTGTCGAAATGCCAAAAGAAGAAGTCCATCCTTACGATCCCATATCTGAAACATTCAATGCTGTAAGTAGGTATTATCAATTATCATTACTAAATAATTGTATTATGACAAAAGACCGAATTGTTATGCGAATGTGCACTCGTAAAGATGTGCAGCGGCTATACATATAAATCTGTTGCTCTCATACAAAATAGCATTTTCTATGGCGTCTTCGCATAGAGCTAAGACTTAGTGCGGCTGTACGTTTAGATTTTTATAACATAACTCATTATAAACTGCCAATAACATTCATTCCAGAGCACTAGCGTGAAGGGATGTCTACCAGCCATGGGCTACAGTTTCGCGGCGGGCACCACTGATGGACCTGGTGCCTTCGACTTCTCCCAGGGCACAACCACCGGCAACCCGCTGTGGAACGCCGTCAGAGACTTTATCGCACAACCAACCGCTGAAGACATTACGTGCCAGGCACCTAAACCCATTCTCTTAGCTACGGGACGAGTAAGTGGCTATTAATAATATATTCTACGTAATTTAAACTATGCTTGATAAAGACTCCTAAAGCCCAGGTGACTCATTCCCAAATGTATAAAAGACACAAAATTATAATGTCCTTTTCCAAATCTTAACTCTTCCCAAGGATTCCGGAAGTCATTTACTTATGCTAACTGTACAATAATATTAGATGAATATTAAGACCTCATACATGTTAGTATGAGTTAAGGAAAACTTGAATACTTAACTTAGTACGAGATTATAACCTGAAAAAGTTATTTATTTACATTTTACAGCATACAATTATACATTATAATAATACATTTTGCTTTTACAGTGATTTTGAAACATTGGTAGGTCCTGATACATATCTTTTGGTACCTACTAACTACACAGATTAAGGCAGTATCTACTTATTCTTTATAATTCTTTAAGGCCAATTTCCCGTACCAATGGCAGCCACACATAGTGTCCTGTTCGATCGCCCGGATAGGTGGTTTCGTGATGGCGGCTGTGCCTGGAGAGTTCACCACAATGTCGGGGAGACGGTTGAGAAGCGTGGTGGCCAAAGCAACGGGCGCCAAACGAGTCGTGCTAGCCGGACTCTCTAATATCTACTCAGACTATATCACCACTCCTGAAGAATATCAGGTAAATAGTTTTCATTTACGACAAAATTCCTTTAAAAATATTCCGACTAAGAGGATTTTGTCCTCCGAAATCCACGCTTCTTTCTTAATTAATCTATTTTATTTTCAGGCTCAGAGATACGAGGCTGCTTCCACTATCTTCGGTCCACATACCCTGGACATCTACCTCAATAAGTACCAGCAGCTCTCTGAAGCCTTAATACATGTAAGATTTCATATCTTCATGCTTGATACGAATGTACGATTATAAGTTGCAAATAATGACATCCTTCTGTTTTAAATCTTTTAGTTAAATATTCAGCTACATTGGTATATTATTGCCTATTTAATCCAAATAATGCTTCTTTCTCGTTATTATGAACCCCTTGGGCCGTGGGCGTAAGTCTCTCTTTGCGCGGGTGATCAGTCTACATAGATAAAGTAGTTGACGGGTTATATGTTTATTTCCCAGGGTCAAAAGTTAGATCCCGGCCCTCAGCCATTGGACTTCACTGATCAGCTGATAACCCTGGTACCACCGGTGCTGTGGGATACAGCTCCATGGGGTAAAGAGTTTGGAGACTGTCTGAAGCAGCCACAGAAACAGTACAGCTGGGGAGACGTCGTTACTGCTACTTTTGTAAGTACCCTTTCTCTTATTTTATTTTTCAAGATATTTGAAAGAATAAGGTTCACTTCTGATAGCCTTGACTGTCATTTTGTCTTCATTTATTATGTTCAAGCTGTAAACCACAGATGCAATTTTTGGCCGTTTATAGTCAAGAATTAAGACATCAAGTAACTTTGGAATCTAATAATTTTGCGGATAATCTAGGTGTCCGGTCACCCTCGCAACGGCATACGCCATGGCCGCTGGTACGCCACCGTAGAGAAGCTCGTTTCCGAACAGGATGAAGCCTGGGTGGTTGTGGTTACGGACGCTGATTGGGAAACCAAGTGAGTTTACCATAACAAAAGTTAACATTTACAAAAGGAAAATGGGACTAAAGATGATAATAATAGACCAATACCAATATTATGAATTTAGGATAGACCTTCCTACTAAAACGAATGGTATTTTGACACACATTAGTTCATTTAAAAAAAAAGATCGAGACTACAGTATGTACATATGATGTGCAAGATTTTATGAAAATATTAAATAATAAATTATAGTTTTAAAAAAAACTAAAAAATCACGCTTTTATAGAAAATCTAACTAAAAAATAAAATTTAATAAATTTGGATTAAGAATAGTGTAAATGAAAAATAAATGTTTATTATTGTAAAAAAGCGTGGGGTGCAGTGTTTCACCAGTACGTTTATTTGTATGTAACCGACTCCAGTGGATTTTATATTTTTATTTTTTAGTTAGATTTTCTATAAAAGCGTAATTTTTTAGTTTTTTTAAACTATAATTAATTTTTTACTCTTTAGTACGATTTACAAAGAGTAAGCCTGGAACTGCATGCATGATTATTTATTATAATAATTTATAATTTTAATTTTGAACATTAAAAATTTGTTAATTATTAAAATTAAATTAAATCGAATTATTGCATTGTCATCGGTCTTTGACAGGTGTGCAAAGTTTGAATTAAATCTGATCGTTCAAAGTAGGTCAAAGTCGACCCCAATAGGAGTCGTTACAAACAAACAAACAAACAAGCAAGCAAACATACAAGGTGAAACTAATAAAAGCGTTTTAAAACACAATATTTAGTACAATTTTCTAATATGATAAAAAATACGGAAACTTTTCGTTTAAGCAGTGACAGAAATCAACGTCAAAATTAAAAAAAGCTGAATACTAAAATATTTTATTCTAATCTGGCAGTCAACTAATCTTAGTTAGCTTAGAAGCGCTTAGAAGCGCGCGCGCTTCCGCGACTTCCTGTTACACACTTCCATCCTATTTCACGAAATCACTACCACAGATTGCAAGAAAGCGAGAGATGAGATGTTACACATTAATAATCAATCTATAACATTGGTTGCTGCGCTTATAAAACCGATATGTCCAGATTTCGATTGAGGAAGTAATTTTCATGATGAAACACGACAACTTTTTTATGCAAAAAACCGATATCTTCTAAGTTTTACAACACTGTTTTTGCCGATAGTATTATATAGAAATATTAATTGATGTAAAATTTTCTCTCCTCAGGTACATCTGGCTGCGCAACTCAAAGGTCCTCGGCACCAGCTACTCCGAGGTGGAATGGGAGATATCTGAAGGTACTCCATCCGGTACCTATAGGCTCCATCATTATGGAAGCTATAAATACATACTGGGAGGAATATACCCGTACCATGGATTCACCGATCCTTTTGAAGTCACCTAATAATGTACAGGTGTTCAAACTTTTTGACGACCTCTATGGCTCAGTGGTTTAGCGTGTTGGTTTGGTGCTGAAGCCGGGGGTCGCGGGTTCGAATCCCGCCGAAGGAACAAAAAGTTTTTCCGTGTTTCGGTTTCATGAATGTGTATCGTGTATTAAGTAAGTGTATAATATAAAAGTGTTAATGTATATTATACTTCCCGTTGTCTGGTCCCCGTAGCTGTAGGCCGTAAGTGACGTAACACAAGTTCTTCGAATACTTAGCACGGGCTCAGATTGACGTGGTGTGAAGCGTCCATAGACATTATTATTATTTTGTAAATATGTTTAATGAGAATTAAATGATTTTTAGCCATAGGCGATATACGAGGGGAGGTCCAAAAGTTCGCGGAATGGAGGGGATGGAGTGGGGATAGGGTAGCTCGCTTAGTGTCATACTAATTGAGCACTCATAATTAGTATATATATAAAATCTCAACCCTATAGCGCCATTCGTTTACGAGTACTCGCCTGCTAAACAAGTCAATCCGGAAGCAAACTGCAACTATGGAGAAAATTGAACATCGCGCTGTGATAAAATTCCTTACCAAGCAAGGAAAAAACGTTCAAACCATTTTAAATGAAATGGAAGCCGTTTATGGAGATCAGTGCCCTGGTAAAACAATGGTTTATAAATGGCATGGACTTTTCAAACATGGTCGAGATTCAATTGAAGACGACCCTCGCTCTGGGCGGCCAGTTGAGGCCACCACATCAGACATCGTCGAAAAAGTCGAAAAACTTGTACTGGAAGACACACGTTTAAAGAAAAAACAATTATCTGCATTTGTTGGAGTATCAGATACAACCATTTTGCGGATCCTGCACGACCACTTGGGCATGACAAAAGTCAGTGCAAGATGGGTGCCGAGAATGCTCACGCCGCTTCAAAAACAGCAGCGCATCGACGCGTCTAAGCACTTTTTGGAGGTGTGTGGAGACAACCCTGTGCAGATTTTGGAGCGGATTGTTACTGGAGATGAAACATGGGTTCATCACTTTGAACCTGAATCAAAACAGGAGTCCATGTAATGGCACAAAAAGGGTACACCACCTCCCAAGAAATTCAAAGTGTCAGAATCGGCTGGAAAGTTGATGGCCACTGTTTTTTGGGATTGTGAGGGAATATTACTGATTGATTATAAAGAAAAAGGTACCACTATAACCGGAGAATACTACGCCACAATATTGGAAAAGTTAAAGGAGGCAATTAAAGAAAAACGTCGTGGAAAATTGGCCAAGGGTGTGTTGCTTTTGCAAGACAACGCTCCGGTTCACAAGAGCCGAGTTGCCATGGCTGCTCTTCACACGCATGGATTCGAACCACTTGTTCACCCACCCTACAGTCCAGACCTGGCCCCTAGCGATTTTTATTTGTTTCCAAATTTAAAAAAAGAGCTAAGGGGAAGGAAATTTTCCGACGATAACGAAGTGAAGGAGGCAATTTCGGCGCATTTTGAGGCCAAAGACAAAAAATATTTTTTCGATGGTTTAGAAAAATTTATCCATAGATCAAATAAATGTATTACACTTAAGGGTGATTATATTGAAAAGGAAAAATAAATTTATTGTTATATTTTATTAACAACCCTTTCATTCCGCGAATTTTTGGACCTCCCCTCGTAAGTTAGCCAATTTTGTTACTGAAAGTGAAATCGTTAGTTTACGATCAAATTTATAGTTTTAAGTAAGTAAGTAACATATAATTCTTATTTTTGACGTGACAACGTCTCATAATTCGATGGAGCCGGCTGCACGCACGAAAAAACATGACTCATGCGGCGTTACCGGCGTTACCTCGCTAAACATGACTCATTTCTTATGACGTTGTCACGTTCAACTATCGTCAGTAAACCGACTTTACAGACAACCGATTTTTTGTTGTATTTATCGAAAGAACTTGTGATAGAAATACTCTATTCATTTATATGTTGTTATTGTCAATTACCTAAAGATTACGTTATTGTTTCGTTAGGAATTTGATTTTTGAAAAGTTTGTAAAGAATTCATTTTCTTTTGCTATAGTACTTTTATGTCATAAAAAATTACAAACATCTAGTCAAACACTTAATGTACAAGTTAATTACTATTAAAACTACTTACTACTTACTTAGAAGTCTGGAGAATGGAAAAAATTATTGAAATGTGTTTTTGTTAGAGTTTTTCTTTTAGATATATAGATAAGTATATGTAAAACATTACTTGCCTTTGGATAAATATATTATATTTACAATTTTGTTTAATTTTATCATTTTGAATAATGTATGCGCTAGAAACTTTATCTTTTACATTCTGACTTAGCTTAGCAGATTTTCAACATTACCTACTTCAAAAAAATAATAGCACAGATTACTAAATAGTTACTGATAATAGTACCTAATCACTAATCAGAGGTTGGTATTTATCATCGATTTCAATTACAATTACAAGCAGATATAGATATGGGCAGAGGCGGATTAAACGTTGAGGGCGGCGTAGGCAAGCATCTCATCGGCGCCCCTATATTCAAAATAACTCGTACTATAAACTATAGTACGAGTTATTTTGACTGAAACCGCTGTATCAGATCTGATATGACAGATCTTACGATACATTTTTAATGTTTTATTTCGGCTTACAATATTGTAAAGCTTTATGGTACGACTGGCATGTAAATTCTCTATATAATAATTTCTGATTTACACGCCCGCGCCAGTCGTATGAAGCAAATTATTGAACAGGATAAAAAAATATATTTATAATTAACAATCTTCATCAGTGAAATCAGTGATTGCGCCAGCGCGGGGCCCGTAGCAAATTCTCCCGCGGGGTCCCTAAGCAAAAAGCGAGCGAGCGGAGAGAGTAAGCAGAGAGAACATATTATTATGCTTTTTATATGAAACGCGAGCGAGCGTAGCGAGTAAGATTTTTTTTATTTTATTTTACTACCTAAACTAAACTTTACACACTGGAAGACTGTTTACATCAGAAAATACAATTAAATCAATAGCCTAAAACCGACTGTGGGTACTAGCTATTAGGTCATTACATATGAAATTAGCGTTTTGTATAGGAGGAACATAAAGTCGATTTTTTTTAAACATAATATATTTATTTAATCAAAGTATCATTGCTATCTATGCACTTTTGCCATCTTATAGGTAGTTCATTGATTCCTTTACTAAAAAAAACATTCGGACAGGAATCAATAAAATCTTGAAGGCGCTTTGGACTGCCCCATCGGGAGTTGAATTTTTTCCCTTGCGAAAAGTTATCCAACTTTCTAAAAAAATGGTAATCTGCTGGAGCAAGGTCCGGGGTATACGGCAGATGTCTTAGACATTCCAATTGAAGCTCCTCTAATTTGGTAGTCGTCTGTTGTGCAGTGTGTGGTCTAGCGTTGTCCTGTAGCAGCAGTGGCCTAGAGCGATTGACCAACCTCGGTTGTTTAGCAGCTAACTTTTCCCTCATGATTTGCAGTTGCTGGCACATCTGCCATAATCGTCTGGCCAGATTTTAGAAAGCTCTAGTGAACGACACCGTCACTAGTCCACCAAACGCTCACAAGTAACTTTTTTGAGTCAATTTTCGCTTGGGAGAGGCTTTGACTGGTTCGCCAGGGTTCAGCCATTGCGATGAGCGTTTTCGATTATCGTACAGGATCCACTTTTCATCACAGGTAATGATTCGATTAAAAATTCCTTCATTACGTGACGTGGATTACGATGGATCCGCTTCCACAATAGCCTTCAATTCTTCATTATCAACTTTGGTCTCCAGCCGTCCACGGGGCTTGTTCTGCAGGTCGAAATATCCAGAACGAAAACGTTGGAACCAAAAACGTACTGTAAACGTACACCGCCGTATTAATCCTTCGAACCGTTTCTGCAGCACTGGTGCCACGGTGGAACTCGTACTCGAAAATAATACGATATTTCAAGTTTTCCATTTTTACATTTTGAGTGACGCAAAGAAAAAACCAAAATAGGAAAAAACAAATGAATTACAGTTTTCGAAACACAAATGCATGAGTAAATAGCGGTATAAATTTGAAATTGGAATTCCTAACCAAAGAAGATATATTTGAGATCAAAGTGGCCAGTACGACAAAACGCCAATTTCATATTATGTAAGGACCTAATATTATAATATGTTCTGTATGTTAAACGCGAGCGAGCAATTTTTTTGACTAACTGTGTTTTAGTCTAAAAATTGTCTTTGAAAATCTTACTTACTGCAAATGCTGCTGAACTGAGTCTGTCAACCAACCCAGCAATATAAGGGCCCCACTGTGGTTTTGCCTAAAAAGACAGCTGTATCTACTAGATCCATACCTTTTTCTTTACATAGTACATTGGTTTCAGTTTGCCTTACATTTGGCAACGTGAATTTTATACATTTAGTTTTTTTGATATTTAACAAAAGACTATTATCACTAAACCAGTGTACTATTTTCGAGAGAGCATTATTTACTTCGTCATAGCCTGAGTTTTTGCGATTAATATTAAAAGTAAGCGACGTGTCATCGGCAAATAAGACTATCCCGTTTTTGCCATTAATAAGGTATGGTAGATCATTTATATAGGCCAGAAAAAGAAAGGGTCCTAAAATGGATCCTTGTGGGACCCCCATCTCAATTTTGGTACCTGTGGATCTTTTTACATTTATCTCAACCCTCTGAGTCCTATTTCATAAATAAGATTTTAAGAGGACGAGTGCTGGTCCCCTTACTCTATAGTGGCATAGTTTCCTGATCAACGTTGTGTGCTGCACGCAATCAAATGCCTTAGAGAGATCGCAAAATATTTCTAGAGCATCCTGAGATTCATCATTCATTCCAACCATCAAAAATATAACTAATCAGATCAACGCCTGCATCTGTTGTAGAGCGACCCTTCGTAAAACCAAATTGTTTATTATGTAAAACGTTACTTATATTAAAGTGTGCTAGTAGCTGAGTGAGTATTATTTTTTCATATATTTTACTTAGTATTGGTAAAATAGATATAGGTCGGAAGTTAGATCGATCCGACTTACTACCAGACTTAAACAGAGGTAAAACTTTACTATGTTTCATTAGATCAGGAAATACGCCACTTTTTATACAATCATTAAAAATATTTGCTAAGTAACGTGCGATAATATCGATTATAGATTTAATAACTTTCATTGATAGGCCCCATAAATCTGCAGTATTCTTAATATTTAATAAATTAAATTTTTTAATAGTGTCTTGTGGTCCTATTTCTTTAAATCTAAATTCGATTTCACGCTCTTTTACATTATCTTTAAGAAGCAATTAATAATAAACAAAGTATTGTTCACGATGTATGACTTTGTGAAATATCTTTAAGTTGACAATTAATTCTTTTTTTTTTTTTTTCGTTTTGATTACAAGAAAAAACTTGTGGCGTGTAGTTATGGATATTCCATACTTATTAATTTTTTTTCGGCTGTGAGGCGCGAGGCGGGCCTCGTAGGCGGTTGTTAACATCGCCCACGCTTTGTACCGCTTCTGCTAATATGGAACGTTAAAAAGCTAGTTAGGTAGTTTTTTGTATTCAGAACTATCGACAGCTCTATTGCGTAAGGTACAATAGAGCTGAAAATCGAACTCACAAGCGAGTTTTTTAATTGCTGTCGTGTGTTTCAGCATTATTGTATTAGCGCAGAGATATATTTTCAGCGCTGTTTTTACTATGTATGAAAATTATTACGCTCCCGCGGTCGATGCGGCCGGACAGACGTTGGAGCGCGGGGCCCGTAGCTCTTGCTGTCCCCGTCTACATGGCTAATCCAGTACTGACTTAATAATAATAATAATAATAATCGTTTATTTGCATTGAATGTAGGTTACAAATGTTCGTATATTTAAATATAGTGTCACAACATTCTACTTTAAGAAGCGTGCAAATGTCCTTTTAACAATAATTTAAAAGAAATACAAACTGAAATAAGTAATCCATTATTCTACTGATAACATACAATTTTAAACCATTTCATCGCATAGGTACTTAAATCCATCATAATTTTGTTAGTCACTTATCCATTATTTAATATGTCAAACTTAATTTCACAATTATACTACATTGAGGTACAAAAAAAAATAATCTTCAGATTTCATCAAACCATCATAAATATTATGCACCTCATTAACATTTAAATTCTTAGGACTTTACGCTACATTACCCTTAATTGATTCTTATTTATACTAACCTATCTGGAATAAAATTTAGTTTGAATAAATAGAAATAATAATATTCATAATACAATTAATAAAATAAAATTGAATTAAAATGTCACATTAAATTGTGTATGTAAAATTAACTGTCAATGTCTATTATCAGTACATAATACCTACCTAATTACTAATCTAAAAATACTTAAATTTTGTTAACATTTAGTCAAAAAATCAAAGAAATTTTCTTGTCATTAATGAATAATTCATCTATGCTATAATAGCATTTGTCAAATAAAAAATTAAATATTCGATTTTTAAATGAGTTAAAGTTAAGTCTTAGATTTTCGGGTAATTTATTATATATAGTTATAGCCATACAGTATGCACTTTTAGCAAAAATATTTAATCTTTTGATTTGAATTTGTAGCTAGTCTCCTCTATGTGGTCTTTGGCTTACTTCTTCTTTTTTTTAATGAAAAATTCTCTGTTTTTTACAAATTTTAGTATCTCAAAGATATATAGACATGGAAGTGACAATATTTTATATATTTAATATTGACTTACAGCTCTCAAATTATCGGGCACCACATAGTGCTCGCAAGCAGGCTTTTTGTTTTATAAAAACATTCTGGCTATGGTAAGAGTTACCCCATAACACAATACCGTATCTTAAGTTGGATGATACATAGCCATGGTAGGCTATCAGAGCTGCCTTTTCACTAACATTTTGAGACAAAGTACGCAGTACGTATATAAATCTATCAATTTTTGGGCACAATCTCTCAGTATGTTGTTTCCAAGAGAAGTGTTGGTCCAATATAATACCTAAATATGTCGTTTCGTTAGTAAGCGCGATATTAGAACCTTGATAATTTATATTTATATTTATATTTATGTTTACACTATTAAATGGTTTGCAGTGTATCATGTTTGTTTTATCAGCATTTATTTTTAGATTGTTTAATTGTAGCCAGCTAGAAACTATTCTTAAACTATTATTTATTTCACCAGATAAAAGTGCTTTATTCTTTTTCACATAAACAATCGTAATGTCATCTACGTACATAGTGCATTTTTGTTTTATAAATGCCGGGAAATCATTTATATAGAGCAAGAATAGCAAAGGCCCTAATACACTACCCTGTGGTACGCCATAAGGATTATTTTTCCTATATGTCGAAACAATGCTATTTACACGATGACCTTCTGTTACAGGGTTAAATTTTCAACACGATCAGATTTTTTAAATATGTATACTTAATGTGAACTAATTAATGGCACTCACTCTTGTAACTTAAAGTTAGATGTAATTTGAAATAATTGAATTATTTGCAGAAATTATTTAAAGTAAAAAAAATAAAGTATTAATTATTATTAAATTTAATTTATTTTTTAAAGTTGCTAATTTTCATTTACTTGTTGTTACAGCTTAAATGACAAACTAGAAAATTGCAATCCAACTTCAATCAGAGATCATGTACATTGTGTTGTTTGCAGGCGTAAGTTTTAGTCAGTCCCATCCGTTAAATTTATCTTTTGTTATAAATTGATGCTAATTGAGATTGTAAGTAAAAATAATAGTTTTTATTGTGTAAGTAGGTAGCTTACTTACTGGCGCAATTAAATTTATGCTATATTATATATTTTTTCTTTATTTTACAATTCCTCCCGCGCGCCCCTTCGTACCCTCGCGCCCCTAGGCACATGCCTATTTTACCTTAGGGATAATCCGCCTCTGGGTATGGGTAATACTTATGTTGTCTTAGTACCTATTATCTTAAGATTAATAAACCAATTAATCTTAAGATAATAGGTACTAAGATAACATAAGCACCCCCTTAATCTAGCGAGCACTGGTTGGACAATTTGTGAAGTGAATTTCTTTGCCGAAGATATAAGGCTTGGTTCGCACGATGCGCTTTTTTAGGGTTCCGTAATATTGAAGGAACCCTTATAGTTTCACTCTGTCCGTCCGTCTGTCTAAATGTCTGTCCGCGCCTCTAGCTTCTGAAATTATGAATATAAATGGATGAAATTTGGTATATTTTAAGACTGTGTTTAGATTCTATATCGGTTTTGGCATTATAAAATAATAATAATTTTACATTTTAGGGATGGCTCTACATACAACGCGGTCACATTAACTTGACGCATGGACTTGATGACGTCATTTTGGCGTTCAAGTACGGTGCGAAAACAAAAATACGTTTGATTTTAGAGCATAGATTTTATTTGTTAATCTTGCAACACGTTGCATCATGTATTAATTTAATGAATGTTACTATAAATTTCAAATTATTTTATAGATAGTATACAGTATTTTAATTTTAATGTTATTTAATTTTTTAATTTCTCTCAATTTACTATACGGGTGGTATCTGAAATAAAAAATATTTATTTATTTATTTAAAAATATTTAATCACAATTGGTACGATATCATCATCACTGACTTCTTCTTCGCTTTGGCTGTCGGATGACTCATAAATAAATAAACAGTTCAAAAGTAACAAAAATAACAATAACAATAGTCCAAACTTAACAAAACAATAACGAAAGCTTAACAAAATGTCCAAAAACTGCAACAGAAAACTAACGAAAATATCGACGCATGTATCTGTAACAGAGATGCTGACCATACTGACGTTTGCCGGGCGAGCTAAGGGAACGCGGGGGGAAGCGGGCAGGGCTTTGCATTCCAGCGATGCGTCAAGTTAATGTGACCGTGTTATACATGTAAAGTGGGGATGAGAATTTTTTTCATTCTACACCATCTTGTGGGGTATCATTGAATAGGTCTTTTAATATAAAGGCAAGGTTTCATATATGACTTTTTTACAAAGTCAATAATTTTGGAGTAACCGGCCTCCAAAGTGGTTTATAAGTTAACCCCCCTGGCATTTCTAAACTATAGGAGATGGAAACTTGTAAGTATCAATGCTTATAAATAAAAACTCTTAGGAAAATTATTTGAACGAAATCGGACAATAACTTTTGAAGTTATTTAAAGAAAACCTATTGCACGTTAATAGTTACGGAGCCCTCCTTAGTAGACATGTCCTGACATGCTCTTGGTTAGGTTAGGTTATTTTAATATTTTGGTAACTAGCAAACGCGGCTCAATCACCCTATATTTATGAATTATAATGTGTTTATTTGACCGCAGCGATCTGCACGAAAGTCGATCACCTGTTTTTATTCCTCGCAAATTGAGCTTTATGGACTAGGCCACAAGTCACAACGTACAGATTCTTAACAACAATATAACTGCGCGGCGGCCGCGCATAGTTGGGCAATTGTAATTAGTTTGTTCTTTGTACGTTGTGGCCTAGTTGATAAAGCTCAATTTGAATAAAAGGGATATAATTAATCTTGGGAACAAAAACTATGTTGGCGACTGCACATGAGCATACTGTATAGGTAGCGGCACGAAACTGTAGCGCTGACCGTTATTGCGCAGAAGTCAAAAATTAGGTCTCTCAGGGGGGCAGAGGGACGAAGGGTGCTCGTGCGTAGCGCCGATTGGCTAGCCAGTCGTACTCCGTCCCCCGCCGTGATACGACGCTACGCGGTCTTCTGACTGTACAGTCGCGTTCTAAAATCTATTGTTATTGCCGTTCATTGTTATTGTTTTTTGTTAAGTTTGAGTTCGATTGTTATTGTTGGTTTTTATTATTAAATTTGTTTGTGACTTTACACAGTGAACAGGCACGAAAAATGGTGTATGACGTGCATTGTTTTGTTAAAAAAGAAACCAATAAATTGATTGATTCTTTAAAGCAAATAAAAAGTGAGATTGACGAAGCAACGAGTATTTTGCTCAGTCATTCGAATGACAGCACGATAAGACAAACTTCAGACGTTATTAAGACGGGGAACATGAAAATAAATGATATAATCAGTTGTTTGGGTAAAATCCAAAAAAGGACAGCAGAGGCCACAAATACGTCTGTTGCAACGGTAAGAAGTACGATGATTTAATGGAAGGCGTGACACCATTATCTGATTCAGACTAAAAATGGGCGGCATAAACAAATGTGTATAAATTTTGTTGTCTTGTTCAGAAAACTTGTTTTATTAATTATTATATTAAATAAAAATTGTTAAATTCGATTATATATTTTTTCTACTCATAAACTTAATCACTCGATAGTGTACAAAGAGTACATTTAAATATGTTCTTAAAATTATATTGTGTATACACACATATATATATATATATATATTTAATCACTGTACCCATGCGCAGCTATCCCCTCTACATTTCGCTCAGCGCTAAACTTACGTGCCGCTACTTGTATTACTGTATACGGCAGGGAATTAATATGATGGCGACTAAATTACTTAACTGGCGAAAGCACTCAGGCGACAAAAAATACAAAAATCGGCAGATAAAATGTGGCGAAATTTAATCCAAACTGGCATCATATGAAATTGGCACCATGGAATTCATAAGTTGGCGACAAAATTTCCGAGTTGGCGAACATTAAATGATGTAAGCAGCTATAAAACCAGATTGGGTTGAAAAATTAATGGCTGCTAAAAATTCAATTTACAGGCTACGGAAAATCACATTGATGGTTGACAGACAAAATTAATATGGGTGTCCTTTCCAATTTCAACAAATGACATGAGTACTAATTTAAAAGTTCTTGGGGATGCTGATAAGGATTGATGATTATTATCACAGTATAATAATCATTGTTAAAGCTATATAAATTTTTAAGATTATAGAAAAAATATATGGCAATGCTCTTTGAGACACAAGCGATGTATAAAGATATAAAAATGTTGAAAAATGCAGGATATTTATATTTCTTTTTCTCCCATCATGAAGAAAATATGTGGTTGCGAGGTTATTATTAGTAATATGTATTTTTTCAGTAAGATGCACCGTTTCCGAGATAGAAGCGATTATAGAAAAAAATATGGCAATGTCTATGAGATCCGAGCGATGTATAGAAATGTTGGAAAATTCAGGATTTAAAATTTCTTTTTCACCCACCATGAAGAAAATATGTGGTTGCAAAGATAATAAGGGGGAGCAAATTTTCATAATTTTTTCAGTAGGATGAACATATTCTGAGATAGAAGAATTTTATAAAAATAAAAATACATCCGCCATTTTGAAATTTCAAGAAAAATTTCTTATTTTTGTATTAACATCCCCTTAAACCTAGAAAATGACACCTAGATTCATTTTATTAAAAATAAATGTCCGCTATCTTTGAAATTCAAAATGGATATAATTTTTGTATTCAGCACACATAAAAACCTCGAATACGACACCCATATCAATTTTACAAAAAATAAATATCCGCCATTTTGAAATTTGAATGAATGATTTAATGATTTTGTAATCAGCACCCCCCCAAAACCGAGAAAACTTTAAAATGAGAATTTTGTACGATCCTTTAAGATTCTTTTATGTGCGCTCGTTTTGCTGTTTAATGTGTTTTTTTAATTACCTACATCAGAGAAAATATGGTAGTTTTCCAATTGCAGCACGAAAACGCATTATGCGGCATAATGCTCAACGTTGAATGTTTCAACTACAGCAACGCTTCGCACAATCGAGCACTCTCCAAAGTACTGCTTTCGCATGATGCATGCAATCGATACCAACTCAGTGGCAGAAAATTAACAAGTGTTTTTTCTTTAAGTTGGCATTGATCGAAATATTATTTGTACTTTCGTATACTATATATTACTTAATAATACTAAGTATAACTTTCGTTTCGTCGTAGTTTTTTTGGAAAGAATAAAAGTAAATTCAGACTGTGTTAAAAGAATAAATATAAGTATGGATGAAAGTACAAACATTGACTATTTTTTTATATACTTAGCACACTCTGCTGGTGCATGTGAAAACTAATTCACGTTTCAATTAAGCATCAGCACAATTCGGCATTGTGCGCCACTGAGTCGCATAATGCTCTATAATTGGAAAACTACGTATATGTGCCTATTCTTAAATTAAATGCGTAGTCTCAAATTGTTGCCAAGATGGATATTTGGTTGCCAAAATAATATCTGTCTGCCAGTTTGGAATATTCAGTGAACAAAACCGGTATCAATTAGTAGCCAGATTTGGAATTTTTTGTTCCTTACATTTTTTCGCCAACTTGGTAATTTAGTATTCAATATTCGGTTTTTTTACATCCAATATATTTTGATTGATTTGTCGCAAGTTTAAATACATGCCGTAAATAAAACTCAGTTGATAGTTTATTACAATATTATTTGTACATAATAGTCACACAATATAATTTCAAATATCTGACTTTTTCCTTAAATTTCTGTCCACTAGCAAAAAAAGCTTCCAAAAAATGACTATCGACTATTTATTGACATGATTAAAAATCCGGTCTATAATGAAATCCGGGCGCAGTCCGGTCTATATATTTATATAGACCGGACTCCGTCCTTAAATAGACGGTCAGATGGTAACCCTAGAACCAACTGACGTAATTTTGGCCTGAACGGATTCGAGCACACACACGGCAAAATCGCATCTGTTCGTTCTGGTTTACCGCGAGCTACGGTCGTGTTTAATAATTAAACACCGCAAAAACTCACTACACAAACGCGGCTCTGGCGAGAACTGAAACGATTTGTCCACACATGGTCCGTTCAGTCCAGAATTAATGTTGCTAACTTAGTTACTTTCCAAAGTTTTACTACTAAGTAAAGTATTTTATTGCCTCCTTAGTGGTAATTTAGTTGTTAGTAGTGTATTAGTAGAAATAGCGAGACAGTAATCATAAGCAAAATGGCCTAGGTTAGGCACGAAAAAAATTTAAATTTTATCATAATAATACATCGTAGCATTCGTCTGTAATTTGCTTAAAACTACCCATTCAGTAGTAACTAATATACGTAATATGTCCTAGTATATTTTAATTTAACGGTAAAATTTTTAATAAATTTCAATAAATGATAAAATTTTAATATAACAAAACATAAATATATAAAATGCAGTGGTTTTTTGGGGGCTTGAGGGATTCCTAAGTTTAATAGCTTTTTTATAGTTTTCAGTATTCTTTTTAGTATAAATCGACGCGCGTTTAGTAGTTTCGCAAAAACAGAGTTGGCAACACTTGAACCAATCGTGTCAGTCTATCCGGCCGACTGATGCAATCTCGAAATTGGACACAGACGATACGATTTTGCATCCGTTCAGGCCAAACTGAAGGTAAAATAAACCGTATATCAAATAATTATGAATAACTTCTCGCAACAGTATGTACATTATTATAATTTAGTATTAAAATACTCCATTCTTCTATTGATGCTCCTAATCTTCTATCCCAAATATCCATTAATACTTGCTATAGAACGCGTAAATCGAAAATGTTCACTATACAGGCATTCAAAAACAATACGTCCTATTACAATCCGCTAGTTAGAATGTGTCGTACTTATAATGACTTAGTAGTGGGTAGTTGGAGCGTAGACATTTTTCGTCAATTTTCACATTATAAGAAAACGATCAACAATATTATGAAAGCCAAGTATTTGCCATCTCTTGTTTCCAACTCTGATATAGAATGTTGATAACTCAGACAATAATGATTTTACAGATCTTTTTCTTTTTTCTTAATCTACATACTATTTATTTTGCTTTTATTTTAACCAAATTTAGTAATATAATAAGTTAAGCTAAATATAAGTCACTCAGTGTATACTCAATGTTTCGTAGTGGGTATTAGGTATCAGTTTTCTTGTTATTAGTTTAATTTTAGTAACAACTTTATAATAATTATGTTATGTATACTGTTTTTGGGCTGCTGTCTAGCCTAGAATTAAGATTATGTTTGTATTACCATGTAATGACTGTAACCTGTCTGTATACTAAATATAAATAAATAAATAAATTAATTAATTAAAAATATATATTTTCAAAGGTCTATCGATTTGTAAGACTATATGATCCGGAACCTGGAAGGCCGTAGAAAATCCTGGGTATTGAAAATAGAACTCTGCGCTAATACAATAGAGTTGAAAATCGAAGTGTCAAGTGTCGAGCTGTCATATATGACATTGACATTTGACTCGACACTCATGTGATCGATTTTCAACTCTATTGTATTAGCGCAGAATTTTATTTTCAATGCTCTGAATTTTCACCGACGTCCGGATTCCGGAGCACATAGTCTCAGCCTAATAACTACATAACAACTACATTTCGCATGTTTCGTGAAATCACTCCATACACAAGTCTGACGTCACGCGTTCCTGTTCCATGAAATATAGGTATAGGGCCACAAGACTTACCTACTGGGTGTCCCAAAAATACCGTCTCATAGTGACATGGGAGATAGATTAGCCTTATATCTCTCGGATAAAATAAAAATGACCTTAGTAAAAGTTGCTTAGTTTTCGAGATATTTGGATTTTTTTGGTTTTATTCAAAATCTCCATTTTTAGTTAGTTTTTATTTCCGCATTAGTACAAATTCCTTTAATTTATTCATTTTAATTTTTTTTAAGTATCTCGAATAGTTGTTTGATGCATACAAAATAAACTTTTGTCAAATAGTAGTGTATTTTTTAAGAAAAAAATATTTTTGTGTTGCGTTTTAGCTCTCCCAAAATTTCGACCCAAATTTTGACAATCTGCCGTAGAAAAAAAATGTACTAAAGTAATCTGGCAAATTATTTTAAAAATTACTCAATTTATTGCAGATTTAGAAATGGTATAACACTTACATGAAAAATTTACAGAAACTTAGAAATTGCCATTTTTATCATTAAAGTCTAATTCAAGCCGGACTCAACTATGAAGTGAATATTCAATATTCAAACACAATGAAAAGGCCACATGTTGTCCTTTGTGTTCGGCGTTTGTGATCCTGTTCTTAGGTTAAAAACTGAGTGAGATAGCTGTCAATGATCAACGGTAATGTTTGTTAAAGGCCTAATAAGTGCAAGGGAGCGCGCAATATGCGCTACTCTCTTCCCACATTTTACAACACCGTGTTCCACGAACGATCTCGTGGACTTTAGTACGTTCTCTTCCGTTTTGTGCGATACACGTGCTATTTTGTACTGCTCTCGTTTCTCTCATTTTTTTTATTACTAGGCGTTATTTTTGGACTCTGATTTGCTTTCGATTTGGACTATTGTTGAACTGATTTGGTGACAACAACGACGGTTTGCGCTCTTACAGACAGCTGGCTGGTTTTACTGTGCTAAGAATGGAAAATCCACGAGGTGCTGCTACTCAATTTACTCATCGTGAGTACGCCGACATGTACTTAATTTATGGGGAAACCAGGCGTGTTTCTAATCGAGGCGTAGTAACTTTAAATTCAAGATTAGCTGCAAGATTGTACGCGGAACGTTATCCAAACCGTACACCGCCATCGTATCATGTGATTGAACGATTGGATTCTGCCTACAGAGAGGGTAGAGTCCCAGGAACTCGAGGTGGTGAAGGGAGACCGCAAACAACCGACGAAGATGTCGTGTTACAGCAAGTTACCGAAGATCCGTCAACTTCGGTTCGTTTGATTCAAAGTCGGACTGGAATACCGAAATCATCTGCTCATCGCGTTTTAAAAAGGAACAGGTATCATCCGTACCACATACAAAGAGTGCAAACTCTCCTTACGAGTGACTATGCCAGACGGGTACAATTTTGTCAACGAATGTTGGAAAAAAATAGGGAAGATCCCGACTTTTTTCATAAAGTACTGTGGAGTGACGAGTCGCAATGTAGAAGAGATGGTTATTTAAACCTTCATAATATTCATAGCTGGCAGCTAGAAAACCCACACGAGAATAGAGAAGATCGGTCGCAACACATGTTTAAAATAAATTTATGGACCGGAATCTACAACGGTACAATAGTAGGACCAGTGGAGCTGCCTCCAATATTAAATGGTCACACCTATTTGGAATTTTTAGAAAACCAATTGCCAACGCTCCTCGGGGATGTGCCACTGGAATCATTACGAACGATGTGGTTTCAAAACGACGGCTGCCCAGCACATTACGCTCGAGACGTTCGAGCACACCTGGACCGCAGGTTCCCGGGAAGGTGGATTGGGCGACTGGGGCCAATCTTATGGCCACCACGATCCCCTGATCTTAATCCCCTGGATTTTTTTTATTGGGGATGTCTTAAAGACAAAGTTTATGGTAAACCAATACGCAACGAAAGGGAACTACGCGACAGAGTCACCGCAGCGGCTCAAGAAATATCTCAGATAAGTTTGAGAAGATTAAAGAATAATTTTATCAGAAGATGTCGATTGTGCATTCGTGTTGGAGGTCGACAGTTCGAGCATTTACTGTAATAAATCTAAGTTCTAAAGTTTTTTTCTAATTTTATTTATTATCACAGTGCCCCATAACAGCGAAGGAAAGAACGAAAAAACAAATTAGGGTTGCAATAGTACATTCAGTTTTACAAGTCTACAGATACAAAAGATAATAAAGGTCGATAGATAATAAGATTGCGATGAACATTCCTGGTACTTTTTCATCTTCTTTACTACATAAGAGTCTGGCTTGAATCAGACTTTAATGATAAAAATGGCAATTTCTAAGTTTCTGTAAATTTTTCATGTAAGTGTTATACCATTTCTAAATCTGCAATAAATTGAGTAATTTTTAAAATAATTTGCCAGATTACTTTAGTACATTTTTTTTCTACGGCAGATTGTCAAAATTTGGGTCGAAATTTTGGGAGAGCTAAAACGCAACACAAAAATATTTTTTTCTTAAAAAATACACTACTATTTGACAAAAGTTTATTTTGTATGCATCAAACAACTATTCGAGATACTTAAAAAAAATTAAAATGAATAAATTAAAGGAATTTGTACTAATGCGGAAATAAAAACTAACTAAAAATGGAGATTTTGAATAAAACCAAAAAAATCCAAATATCTCGAAAACTAAGCAACTTTCGGATATATATATATATATCCGAAATTATTCGTTTAAGTTTTTTAATTATTACTGTAATGATTGTTTTTGTATTTTATGTAAGTAAACTAATCATATAGGTTTTTTAAACTAATAATGTAAAAAAAACCTTTTTGTTACTTTTTACTTTAAATTTTAAAATAATATTTTACACCGACACGGATATCTTCGAAGATCGAACGTTACTCTGCCATTTGTAGACCTATTTGCAAAATTCTTTTGTTTATGTATTGGGTATAATTCGAAATTGGACCTTTACTCACCAAAGTGCTCCATACCTGATGATAACGACCATGAGGAATCGAGGGAACTCCTCAAAATTTATAGGGACATCTATAGGAATTTGACTTTTGTCAAATAAATTAAGCTTAAACTACCAAACAGTAAAATTTTGTGCCAAGGGATATACCCAATACCCTGGATCCAAAAATACTGAACAGAACTCCTCAGTCTTTAAAGATACATGTTTGGAAATTTCAGTATTGATTTCGGAATATATGCCATTATATAACTTACAGTAATCATCATCATCTGGTATTGGCGTATCGTGTGTAGATGGTAGTTCATCTTCACACGATACACTCACGACTTAAATTCAACACCTAATGCAAGCTTGGCGCATATACAATTAAAAAATAAATTCGTACGTTTAACTTTCTTAAAATAATATTATAATAAATATGACTAAAAAGAGGAAAATGTATTATTTTTAAACAAAAAAAAACCGACTTCCAAAGTAAAAATGCACAAAAGGTATGAAATAAATCTTACTTCCTAAATAGGGTAACTATTTAGGAAGTAAGATTTATTTCATACCTTTTAAATTCGGCTAAAATTTTAACTATTTCTCTACTCAATCTTCATTATTTTGAAGTCGGTACCAGCCCAAACAATATCCTAATAAAACAATATTTTATATTTTATAGAACTCACGTTCACGTGCAATTTTACTTTGGAAGTCGGTTTAATTTTTTTTTAAATTAACATATTTTTTCAAGTAATAATATGTAACTCTATTGCATTGTCTTCATAACACAAATGATTTATGTCATTTTACTTGGTCGCTAATAAACAAAATAATCACAGCATTATCAAAGCTGGTAGATAGAAGGAGATTAGTATATTTAATCGCTAATTATTATTTTTAATCGAACCTTGAACTGCCATTTCGATTTCTGTCGGTATCCTTTAAAAATGTCCGGCTAATTACTTTATTTTAAAGTGAAAACTAATTCAAAAGTGTTATTATAAACAGTAAGTATTAAAATTTTAGTTGCTTTTATAAAAAGGTAAAGTATGTGAGGTTGCCGGGGCCAGGGGTTCTCTCCGGATCTACAGAACCGATTTTGAAAATTGTTTAACAATAAAAAGCCACATTTTTGTGAGTTTCATAGGCTATATTATATTATACTACCCGTATATAAATCCGAAAAATGGAATTTTCCGCGGTAGTCGGATTTGCAAAATAAGTCGGAGAAAAATGGTCGAAATGGTTGCCTTTCTAACAAACGCTGCCTTAACGTTGGGTATATGATTGACATTTATAGAAAAGTTTTAGAGCTTGCTAATGCCTACTTCAGCTAAATCAGCGACAGCAGCAGGGAAAACGTCATCGGTCGAAACAAACTTGAGTCTGAAATTGAGCTCTCTTTGGAGAAAGTCTATGAATGGGGTCCAATTATTTATTATTCCAGCATTGGAATAATTGGTGTTGACACATCGAGCGAAATTCAGTTCTTTTTTTTTCGAGTTTAGAAGGTAATGGTAAGTTAAGTACTTCGACCTGTTTAGAACACAAGGCTTTCAAGAAGCCTTGTGTTCTAAACAGGTCGAAGTAGCATTTCACTCCGGCCCAGCGCCTAAAACTCTATAAGGCGCTGGTTCAGCCTCACATGGAACACTGTTCTCATCTCTGGGCTGGAGCACCAAAATACCAGGTTCTCCCTCTGGATCGCATCCAACGTCGATCGATTAGAATTGTCGACTGCTAAAGTATTCCAAACCGGTCCGACTCCTTGGCACTACGTAGATATATAGCCTCGTTCTGTATCTTCTATCGGTTATACAATGCGGAGCGCTTCGAGGAATTGTTCCGACTTATACTTGCTGTAACTTTTTGCCACCGTTCGACAAAATTTCCATTCTTATGATCTTGATGAGTGTCAGTCATTCACTGTGCGTTTTACGCTGAGTTTTCTGCCACGCACAATGAATCTGATCATCAATCAGAAATCATCTGAACTGAAATGTCGCCAGCGAAATTTCCGGACCACGACCTTTAAACCTCCAAGAAAAGAGTGTGCTCCTTTTTAAAAGGCGGGTGCCATGGGCGACGGTAATTGCTTCCCATCAGGAGATCCTTCTGTTCGTTTGCCCCCTATTTTAACCTAAGGTAACTTTTATATTTAAGGCGCAGTTCATCGTAAAAATAGGCTTCTTTAAAAATTTTTTGAGACGAATGGATACATTTTAGTGAAGCAAAAAAATATATGTTAATCTTGATCAAATTTGTAAGGGTACCTTGGTTTCAAAGCACGTTTTCTTTAAATTTTCTCGATAAAAAAAAACACAAAATAACCATTAAAAAGGATATTCTTGGAGTTGTAACTGTATTATTTGTGAACAAAAATGAGAAAATTTACAATAGTTTCGTAATACATAATAAAAGGAAGGGATTTGTTATTTTTATTTTTCGATTGGAATAAGATATTTGTTAGGATTAATTCATTTCAATGATAAATAATTCGGACGAGTCGTTTCCTTCTCTTTCATATCTATGTCATCCGACACCGGCTTACCGGTACCGCCTTAAGACTCATCCTTGTTATGGAGACGTATGTCATTTTTTCAGTTTTTTTCTGCTGAAAAATAATTAGAATTTATTGTTGAAATCCGTTCAAAGTTATTTTTCCTCGGACTTGACCTTTATGTCGACGACATAAGGATCTTAGTTTGTCATGTTTTTTCTTTCGTCGTGTAATACATAAATTTTTATATCAATTCTAATCCTAATAAATAAGTCCTTCACCACGAGTATTAGGAACATGTATTCAGAAAATTACGTTTATAATTCACGTGTGGTATTAATTGATTTATTTTTATTAAATAATACAATATTTACAATAAATATGATGTAGCCGAAGATACTATTCGGTTTAAACTACTAATGTCAGTAACTAAGACTAGGTAGGTATTTGAAATTGTAATTTTTTTGGTGTCAGATAACCGAAGATTCATGTGGAAGGCTATTAGATATCAAATTGTATTGTGTATTTATCTATTATTTTAAATTAGGCGACAAAATTTAGCTTTGTGCTACGCGAACGAAGCAAGTTTAGATTTTGTAACCGCTGAAAAATTTTGCGAAATATAAAGTTTTGAAATGTCGTCTTAGAATGAAACGACAATGTGTGTAACGTGTATGTTGTAGTGCGTATATTCCGCAGTACTTCGACCGCATATTATAATAATATTATTTTTGCATTTTATTATTTAAACACAAAAAGTGGGTCAAGTTGTATTGTATGTCGTAAATATTAGTGCAGATTATAAAAAAAATAGTAACAAAAAATACGGAGAGCAATAAAGTAAAAATACGAAAATATGTTTTATATTATTACCTATTTATTTAAAAAACAAGAAAGAATATATTAATTTGTAATGCGATTTATACCTAGACGCTACGCTTTGCCCCAGGCGGGCAAAAAACCGCTAGGCTATGAAGCACATTACGAAATTGTCTAAATTACACTTTTGTACATTATGGACACATCACTTTGACGTAATTCGCGCGAAACACCCCGCAGTTACGGGAGTGGCACGCTCTCATCTCCCCCCACTCATCTCCTTCACCCCTTCGAAAACTTCATAGCTGGCGACTCACCTCGCCTTAAGTCTCAAAAGTAAATGATATTAAAAATAATTAAAATCTTTAGATAATGTTTATTGGTAATATTGTCAACAATTATGAATTTTTATTAAAATGAGTAAATTTATCGTAATAAGTGCTTAAAAAGTTGCAAGTAAATTTTCATGTCAGGTCAGACAAAAACTATCAAAAACATAACCGAAATCCCATTAAGTGAACAAATGACATTAAATGATAAATGTTTTCTTTCCAGAAGCAACAATGATTCCACTAACAGGAAAGATAGTGATAGTACTGCTAACACTGGCCGTGACAGGGGGTATGGTAACGACTATCGTGTTGCTGGTTAACCACGAGAGTGATAGCGACAATGTTAATTCAGTGACTTCGTCTACAGCCTCCCCGGACCGTGACCCTGATCTGTTGTATGATGTCGGTGTTGGCATTGCGGACATGACTGGACCATGTGTGGAGATCAATTTTGTACGTAAATCCTCCTATATCCTACTATACTATAATAAATGTGAAAGGTACTGTGCCTTAGTTCGTAATGAATTCTTGCAAATTACCTACATAAAAGTAAGGAGTTCTTCTCACCTCATATTAGATGAACCCTTAAGTTCAGCAGAACCCACATTCGGAATTCCTGCTTTAATACATTAATAGATAAGAAAGAATACTCGTACTCAATAATAACAATGCATGTTTGGTTTGAGATACTCGGTATAGTCACTACTCATAACTAGTAACTGAATTCGAAGATGTTAATATGCTTTGAATTTATGTTGGACTAGATTTTATTTAAAATCAATTCATTGTAGATGGGCTACGCAGAATTGGGACAATCTGGAAGTGGGATACACTTGAGACAGTTCTCCAGAGCATTTATTTTCAACAAGGGCGATAAGAGAGTGGTAATTGTAACAGCAGAGGTTCAATCCATCGGTATCGCAGTGAGGAGACAGGTAGGAAGTTAAAATATCATTACCGAGTGTGAAAATTTAAAAGCTTCTTTCAAGTTTCAAGTAATTCACTCAAGAATAATTTAACACCACAGTAAAAATACATCGAAAATCTACACAACATTGGGAATTTAATTTTCTAATTCATTAATTTCAAATATTGTGATATATGTCCTTAGATCATATTTCAATACAGGTTGTGAAAAATCTACAAGAGCTATATGGAGATATGTACAACCTGCGAAATGTAATCATCATGGGCACTCATACGCACAGTACTCCGGGAGGATACCTCGTAGACTTTATATTGGATGTAACCATCCTCGGATTTTCTAAAGAAACTTATGACGCCTATGTTGATGGTATTACCAGGGTGAGTGAAATTAAAACTCGTAATAGCAGTATATCAAGGCTAGAATTCTGCAGTGTTTTTAACCGACTTCCAAAAAAAAGTGGTTATACGTTTTTTATATGTAAGGACCTAATATATATATATTACGAGGGCGGGTCAATAAGTCCGTGACTTTTGGAATAAAACACAGATTTTTTGATAAATAAATCATTTTATTTTTCAACGTAGTCCCCCTTGAGCTCTATACACTTTGTCCAACGCTTCTCCAATTTTTTTATCCCTTCCAAAAAATATGATTTGTCGAGGTCCTCAAAATAGGCCTTTGTTTGCGAGATGACTTCATCATTGGAGTCAAATCTTTTTCCACCGAGCCATTTTTTCAGGTTTGGGAACAAGAAGTAGTCACTCGGAGCCAAATCTTGAGAATAGGGTGGACGTGGGAGCAATTCATAGCCCAATTCATGGATTTTTGCCATGGCAACTGCACATGTGTGCACCCTTGCATTGTCTTAGTGAAAAATAACTTTTTTCTTGGCCAAATGAGGTCGGTTTTTTTTCAAATCCTCATTGAAGCGGTCCAATAAGTTGGCATAATATTCCCCATTACTTGTTCTTCCCTTTCGAAGATAGTCAATGTGGATTATCCCACGTGCATCCCAAAAAACAGTCGCCATAACTTTATTGGCTGACAAACCCACCTTGGCCTACTTTGGCGCCGATTCACCCTTAGAAACATACTGTTTTGACTGCTGTTTGGTCTCTGGTGTATTGTGATGGATCCATGTTTCGTCCACGGTTAAAAAACTCCTCCATATTGTGATTAAACAACGCCAAACCTTCCTGTGAAGTTGTTACACGATTGCGTTTGTGGTCGACTGTGAGCAAACGCGGCACCCATCTTGCGGAAAGCTTTCTCATGCCCAAGTGATCATTCAAAATTGAAACCACTGAGCCATGCGAGATGCCTATGGCTTCCACAATCTCTTGCACTTTCAATCTTCGGTCGGCCAACACCATATCGTGAATTTTTTCGATTGTTTCGGGTGTAGAGACCTCAACTGGGCGTCCAGGACGTTCGGCATCTTCAGTGCTTGTACGGCCACAACGAAATTCAGTAAACCACTTTTTTACCATTGAAATCGATGGTGCAGAATCCCCATAGTATTTATCAAGCTTAGCCTTGGTCTCGGTAATGGTTTTTTTTCGCAAAAAATAATGCTTATTAAGCACACGAAATTCACTTTTTTCCATTGTTTCCTTAAGTTACTGGATAGTCTGATAAAGATAGCTGTAAAACACAAACTAACTGACGCAGCAAGTTCAAATTTTGATAGGAGTCAACTGACAGATGCCTGTTGACAGGAGTAGTGTTGCTTTTTCATTAAGGAGGTTAGAAATTCAAAAAGTCACGGACTTATTGACCCGCCTTAGTATATATATACACATTCCCTTTAACATCAAAGTGGTGACCTGATGATGGGATTCATGAGGAATCGAGGGACTCTTCGAAATTCATAGACACATATGGTGATTTCAACTTTTTCTAACTTAGTCCTAGCATATGCTACCAAAAAGTAAGATTTTGCACCAAGGTATACCCTGGATCCAAAAGCACTGAACAGAACTCCTCAGTCTTTAAAGATTGAGGAATTGGAAATCGCGTTTGGAAATTTCGACATTACGAGGGCGGCACTGAAAATTTCGGGAATCAAGGAAGTGACACAACATTACTATTTAAAAATGTATTTTTTGCTTTTCGAAGTATTCTCCGCGAAATTTGACACATTTTTTCATACGATGGAACCAATCATTGAAGCAACCATTCCATTCGGAAGTTGGGGTCTCCAAACTGGCCGTTTTGTAGGCGTCCACAGCTTCTTCAGGTGATGAAAATCTCTGACCACGCAATTTATTCTTTATTTTAGGGAAAGTATAGAAATCATTAGGGCTTAGGTCGGGGCTGTACGGCGGATGGTCTAATAATTCTATGATTTCTTGCTCTAAAAACTCTTTTGATCTGTGCGCGGTGTGAGAACTCGCATTGTCGTGATGGAGGATGATGCGGCGGTTGCAGTTCTCTTTACGGAGTTCAGAAACGACCTGTGGCAAACAAATGTTAGCATACCATTCTGCATTCTGCGTTCTTTGTCCATCAAGAGGAATAGTCGCAACATGACCGGTTTTGGAGGCAAACGTGGCCACCATTATTGTTACAACACTCCGTGAACGAACAATTTTTGTTGGCTTTAACTCATTTTCGAACACCCAAACTCGTGACTGGTTTTTTGTTTCGGGTTCGTACGCGTATATCCAGGATTAGTCACCTGATACGATGTTGTATACAGCATTTGAGGATCCTGCGTGGAATCTTTCGAGAGTTCTGACGCACCAAGTAACGCGAGCCGCTTTTTGCTCTTCACAGAGCAAATGCGGTATCCATCGGGAAAACAACTTTTTTACACCTAATTGTTCATGCACGATTATTTGTATTTGACTCATGCCAATGTCTAAAGTTGCCTGAATTTCGCGGTATGTCACATGTCGATCTTCCTCAATCAGCTTACGCACAGTATCAACGTTTTCTTGGGTGACTGCAGTTTTTGGAGGACCTTGACGGGGATCATCACTGAGCTTGATACGTCCACGTTTAAATTCAGCAAACCAGCGATAAATTGTGGTTTTGGATGGGGCTTCATTACCAAATGCAGAAATCATCCGGTCAACACACTGTTTTTGTGTTAAACCAATTCGAAAGTCATAATAAATCATCGCTCTAGAATTTTCTCGAGTCAATTCCATTTTCTCAACGACTAAACAAGTTTGACAAGACCTTGTGACAAGACCTTGTGACAAGACCGAGAATCTTTTTTTAAATAAATAAACGGTATTCGATTTTTAAAACCAAGGAGTTTTAAATTAAAAAAAAATAAATATGACTGGAGCAGTGGAAATATCCCATTCCCGATACTTTTAGTGCAGCCTATGTATTTAAAGAACTGCAAGCATATGACACTACGTAACTTACAGTAATCATCATCATCATCATCATCTTATATACAATACCTAATTTAAGCTTGGCGCGTTTTCAATTATACATTCGATCGTTTATTTTAAACGTTATTAAAATGTGTTAATAATAATTAATATAACAAATATGATTAAAAGGAAAAATTATTATTTTTAAACAAAAATTTAAACCGACATCCAAAGTAAAAATACAATAATTTTGAAGTCGGTACGCGCCAACTTAAGCGTGAGCTCTATAAAATAATGATTTATCAGGATATTGTTGAGGCTGGTACCGACTTCAAAATAATGAAGATTGTGTAGTTAGTTTCAATTTTAGCCGTATTTAAAAGGGGAATTAATTAGAAAATAAATCTTAATTTATTTCATACTTTTTTGTGTATTTTACTTTGGAAGTCGGTTTAATTTTTTGTTTAAAAATAATTATCAATTACGGTTGTTTTAAATTTTAGAGTATCATTAGAGCTCATGAGAATATGGTACCAGCTCGATTATTCTTTGGCAAAACTCGTGTATGGAACGCACACATGAACCGATCTCCTTACTCTTATGAATACAATCCACAGGAAGAGAGGGACAGGTAATGAAACGTATTTTAGGATAACGAATAATAAAAACGCTCTTAGAATTATTAGAACTAAGATATAATTTGTTACAGATACGACACTAACGTTGATAATGAGTTGACTCAAGTTCGGATAATCAAGTCTGATGGATCTCTTCACGGTGTGATGAACTGGTTCGCGGTACACACGACCAGTATGAACATGACGAACACTCTAATTTCATCGGACAACTTGGGATACGCTGCCTTGAAAATGGAATCCGTTTTGAATCCAAATAGTTTGGTTGGAAAGGTGACAGATGTTTTCGTTAATGTTTTTTGGACAATATACTTTGTAAATATACTTTTGCAAGAGCAGTGACTTACGTTGTCTATGTATTATGTTTTCAGCCAGACATCGTAGCTGGGTTTTTCTCAGCGAATCTTGGAGATGCATCACCCAATTTACGCGGTGCTCGCTGTGAGTTTAGCGGGGATGAGTGCGACAATCAGTTCTTGTTATGTGAACGCGGAGAACGCTGCTATTCCCTGGGACCGGGAGACGACATGTTTGAGAGCACTAAGATCATCGGAGAAGCTGTGTTTGAAGGAGCCTTGGTAGGGTTGTTATTTACTGTTAACGCAAGGCAAACTAATAAACGAAAATAATAATGCCGATGTTATATTTTTAGGAAGTACTAAACACTCCTGGGGAGGAGTTGCGTGGTGAAATAGCAGTTATACATCAGTTTATCCAGATGTCGGAAGAAGTGGTGCCAAAATACGATCCAATCAAAAGGCGGTTTGATACGGTACTAATTAATTTAATGTTAACTTTTTCTACTCTTCCACTATATACAATTACTGAAAGAACATGATTAGATTACAGAAACAATGACCATTAAGTAATTTTTCAGGATAACCCTGTCAATGGATGTTATCCAGCACTGGGATACAGTTTCGCTTCTGGGACTATCGACGGTGCAAATACTCTTAACATTACTCAGGTAAAGATTTTATGCTCAGACTTAAATTTAGGTTCTTTACTGTTACGTCGCGATTAAAAATATGTATATGTTTGCTATTAAAAAATATTTTATTTTAAGGGGACATTAACAAACCACCCTCTGTTGGATCTTGTTGCTGGAATTGTCGCAAAACCGACTCAAGAAGACAGCGATTGCCATGCGCCAAAGCCTATACTTTTGGGCACAGGAAGGGTAATTAGCATTTAGTTTTTAAATGACATTCTTAATTAAGCTTTAGATAAGTTAATTATTTGATATCCTAATTTATTGCTCCATTGGAATGGAAGCTACTATTTCAGATTTCAGGTGCAACGTCTACTATAATTACTTAAAACAATATCTCTTTTTTAACATTTTTCAGGCCAATTTTCCTCTGCCCTGGCACCCGCACGTAGTATCCGTTTCGTTAATTTGGTTGGGAGACTTTGTAATCGCTGGCGTTCCTGGTGAACCAACTACAATGACTGGAAGACGCATAAAGGACGTAGTTGGATCTGTCATGCGGGAACACGGAGTTGATGCCAAAGTGGCTGTATCTGGCCTTACTAATGAATACACACACTACGTGTCTACCAGCGAAGAGTACCAGGTTTATTTTTAACCCCCGACCAAAGATGGGTGTTATGGGTGTTTGACGTGTCTGTCTGTATATATATGTGTGTCTGTCCGTGGCTCCGTAACTCCCAAACGGATGAATGATCTAGTTGATCTAATTTTGATCTAGTTTTTGTTTGAAAGCTGACGTGATCGAGTCTTCTTAGCTATAATTAATCATCAGCATACTGCTTGACAATAACGGTTACTTAATTTTTTAAAATTATTTTAAAATAATATATTCTATAAGAAAATACGCCCATCACATCGAGTATTGATTATACTTATGCTTTCAATTTTAGGTGCAACGATACGAAGCCGCTTCAACGCTATACGGACCTCACACACTGGATATCTATTTAAACAAGTTCCATCAGTTTACTAAGCTAGCGATCGAGGTGAATTACTTTCTATACGATAATTCAATCTTCCATCTTTCAAATTTTGTATTGCTGTTGTCTTCGGTTTTTTAAATTTTAAGTGTTATTCCTTTTTTTTCCTTTTCAGGGTGGTGATGTGCCACCTGGCCCAGAACCGGAAGACAACAGAAATCGCACAATCTCTCTCATCTTACCTGTTATTTTAGACTCCGCTCCTATAGGAAGACATTTTGGAGACGTACTTCAACAACCTCCAACTGTTGCTCAACCAGGGGACACAATAAGAGTCAAATTCGTAAGTGTTTCATATCCGATTGAAGTTTCTTAACATTCTAGTTGTTAATTGATTCATGTTAAATACTGAATGAGCTGTTTTCAACCCTTTTAATGTTTTCAACATGATAAGATTTCAAATGAGATCATAAATCATAATTATTGTGATTATTTCTAGGTTGGTGCTAATCCAAGAAACGATTTACGCCAGGAATCAAGTTACGCATATGTTGAAAGATTAGAGATAGGACAATGGACTGTGGTTGCTACAGATGCTGATTGGGAAACAAAGTGAGTCTCTAAGCACTATAGCTTATTATTAGCAAATGTGTGAAAAGCGTGGTCATTGTTTCTTGCAACTATATTGCAATCGATGCAATATGTCGTTTTTCAGATAAAAG
Organism: Phengaris arion; assembly: GCA_963565745.1. Taxonomy (NCBI): domain Eukaryota; kingdom Metazoa; phylum Arthropoda; class Insecta; order Lepidoptera; family Lycaenidae; genus Phengaris; species Phengaris arion. The sequence continues at coordinate 26,212,658 of OY751431.1, forward strand.
AGTAACTTAATCGCTTGTACATATAAAAGCATAATTGTGGTCGCTAATGACCGTATTGTTTGAGCGACCTAAAATAAATAAATAAAAAAAAAGCATAATTAGAAACAAAAATATATATGCTGTTGAAACCCAAGCAATCCCTAACTATATTTTTTTCACAGATTCCACTGGCAGAGACTCTCAACCATTCTTGGTACGAGTGAAGTTACTTTCGAATGGGAGATACCTTTGACCATGACAGGCAAACACCTTACACATCGTATTGTGTACAATGGAGCTGCAAGAAGCGTCATTGGTGGCGCTCTTACCCAGTTCCAAGGAGTTACTAACAGTTTTGTGATTGTGTAAAATGTATATTGTGTAACTATTACCCATGTTTATTATGGACGTGCATATCAATGTATTATAATGAATATGAATTATATATAAATATATAATTATCATAACGTAACATATGTTTGATTGGCTAATGTTTTGTAAATTAAGTACGAATAATTTGCATCTAATGAAAAAGTAAGTTTTATTGTAAGTCTTCGCAGAGGGTGTATGTTAAGCACTCAGATACATAATGCTAACCACAGTCAATGACTTGTTCATAACTACAAGATTTATTAGATTGGTCTCACATCCTCTTAGCATTTGAATCAACTCTTATCGCAAATGGAACGTTAACGACTGAATAAGAGCGTTTTCACATTTATCCGATCCGATATTCGATATCGGACTGAATGAGAAAGACAGGTATATCATAATATATGCTTCAATATATTTACTCTGACAGTGCAGTAACCAGTAACCACGGCTAGAACTAGATACATTCACTTCTAATTTAGTCCTTCCTCCTTTAAAAGGAACGCATTTTCAGCTTTAACAAGAAGGGATAAAGTTGAAATCAACTTGTTCGAATTACATAATAGCATAGTCAATATAGCTACTCAGACGTATCTTTAATTCATGGATTATTATTGCTGTGGTTTAATACCATAGTAATTGTGTACTAATATGAGCTGTGAGAAAGTTTTTAAAACATTATATTTTATCCTCCAGTTATAATATTCACGAAAGTTAGTCGTCCTTACTTTGATTAATATTATGAAATGAGTGCTAGTGCGAGATGAAAAATGTTTCGTATTTTGTTAATCTTAAGTACGTAAGGTTATCTTAAAAGTCTTACGACCTTATCAAGTGTGATTCAGGTTCTGTATATAAAGCTGCATTTAAACAATAGGTAAATTATATTAATTAAATGCAAAATTAAGAAAAAAATTAACAATACGTTGTTGGTTACTTAGTTATCAAAGTGATAATAAAGGTTACAATAACATAGGTCGTCGAAGCAATGTTGATTGTTCCAAAAATACAATGGATATTTTTTCTGAACTAACCAATGCCACTGGGTTAAAGAAATCTAAAGATATATATAATTATGACAATACCATCAAAGACGTAGAAATTAAAATAAAATAAATATACCATACACAGTACAATGTACATTGACTTGATTATTCTTTCTAACACTATGTTGGTAAACATAAGCAAACAAACCAAGATATGAACAGTGCCAACAGAAGAAACAGTGCCTTTATTATCGGATTATTAGTGTACAGGGGTCATAAACTTTGGCGAGATAAAATTATAGTTCCTTATATAATAAGAAAAGTTTTTATAATCACACTATCAATTCAAAACAGTATCATTTACGTTTGGGACAAGAGTTCAAATATTCGGACAAAGTGAACGCTTAATGAGTTATTGATTAAAGAGCATTTAAGTTTTGTGGTTTTAAAGATTTATTGTAAGTTAATAATTGAATGATTAATCAACCTAGTCAAAATATAAATAATCAGCTTCGTAATGTAAAATCCAAAATATTATAGGCATACACCCACAGTGTGCGTGTCTGTAAAATTTTCTCTTACTCAGTGATATGTTATGTACCCTACTACATAATACCTTTCTGCTCTTACTTTGTATTTTAATAGTGGTTTTAAAACTTCGTAGCGCGATGTAGATTATGGACTTTGTGACTGTAAATCGATGTCGGTTAAGTTATAAGTGATCTTTGCAGAATATGGCGTCAGGAAAAACCATTACGAAGAAAGTAATAAACTCTCCCGAAACATGCGTGGACGATAATCTACGAGGTGTGGTAGCATTGTTTCCGAACCTACAACTACATCCAAAACACAGGGTCGTGACAGTAAAAACTGTGAGTAAACACAATAAGCACTCGAATCTCATTGCTTTAGAAATAGTTCCCCTATCTATAGTCTATAGTACAGATGTATTAGATGTAGGTATAGACTTTATACATCTGTATACATCAGTGATAGATGGTGATAGATTCTTATAAGCAGATGCTTGTAAGAATCTATAGCCATCTATCACTGATATTTTAATATTATCATCGCTATTTCATATTAAACAAATTTCTATTTTGCATTAAGTTATAGTTTTTTTAAGCCAAATTTACTTTTTTATAGGACAACACAGTCTCAAAACGAGTAGCCATCTTGGGCGGAGGAGGTTCTGGACATGAACCATTTGCAGCAGGTAAGCCGTATTATTATACCATTTTCGGATACGAATATGTAATAATAACAACTTTACTTTTAATACACATTAAAAATGAAACTTTTCGATGCGTGAATCCGGTCCGCAAGGCCAAATTCGCTGAAGTGAGAAAACGCCTCTTTTATATGGACAAGGTCTTACAGTCCGTTCAGAGTTATTTTACCTCCGACAGGACCTTTAGGTATGCCAGCGACTTATGGATCACACTTATAAAAACTCCAAGGTAAAATAACTCTGAACGAACTATAGACTACGTATTAGCGTTCTTCCTTTCCAGGTTTAATCGGCAACGGTATGTTGAGTGGTTCTGTTGCTGGTGGGGTGTTTGCTTCACCACCCACCGGACACGTTCACTATGCTATCAAACAGCTTTACAAGAGATATTCAGGTAAATTACCTACTTTAGTTTTTTTTTCTTTAGGTAGAAAAAAGTGCGACACTTGTGTAGTTACCTACATTTTTACTAATTGATAAAACTTTTTCCTGTGCAGGTGGAGTATTAGTCGTTCTTGGCAACTACACTGGCGACAGACTGAATTTTGGAAAAGCGATAGAAAAGGCTAAAATAGATGGAATTAAGGTACATACATGTACCTCTATAACTTTGAGATAAGTAGAAGACATTTTCCAAAAAAATGTGAACGAGGTTATCACCTATACGTATATATTATCACCCTGTCAAATTTCCTTTTTAATTTCAGGTAGAAGGATTCATAGTGGGGGAAGATGTTGCCTCGAGCCACAACAAAACTGGAGGAAGGAGTATGTGCGGTGAAGTTTTCATGTTTAAGGTAACAGTACCTGGGTGTAACCGAGCTTTGCTCGGAGCTCTAGAAGATTTAAAAAAATAATCACAATAATATTTTACCGGGGTTCGACCCACCACACTCCGAATTTCCAAACAACGCAAAAATTAACCAAACCGCCAATCGGACTGACATAATATAGTCGAAATTATTGATATACTAGCTGTTTCCCGCGGCTCCGACCGCGTAAATACAGTATCCCTCGGGAACACTACTTTTTCGGGATAAAAAGTAATATGTTTTAATCCAGAGTCTAAACTACTACCATACCGAATTTCATTGAAATCCGTTCAGTAGTTTTTGCGTGAAAGATTAACAAACATCCACGCTTTCACGTTTATAATATTCAGTAAGGATATTAAGTAAGGATTGTTGCACGACGAAAGTAAAACATATATAACTTAAAAATACGCGGTTTCCCAGGAATAAAATTACGCTAGACCGATTTTTCTTCCCCAAAACTCCCTGCATACTAAATTTCATGTAAATATTTGCAGCCATTGCCGAGATTACGATTATACAGGTGTTCGGTAATTAATGGATAACCCTGAAATGCCATAAAGTAGAACTTATGGCCGTTCAAAAAAGAAAACAAAAAAAATCTATCACAAGTAGTACCTAAGATAAGTTTTACTTAGGGAAAAGCCTATTTTTTTTAATTTTATTTTAGTTTTTTGAACACTATGACCAGAAATGAATGAATTACATCCGTTTTTTATTGTTTTGATAATATACACTAACTATACTGATAAATAGACAGTAAATAGTATGTCTAGCTATTGCACTTTTTTCTTTTTAAATGTGCAAGTTTATTTATTTTAGAAAAAATTGCATAATTTATTTTTTAATCGAAGTTTAAACATTTTGTGTATAAAAAATTTATGAAGGCATGAGAGATTTTTTTAAATAGTGTCGGTTTCAAGTACATTTTATAATGGTACAATTCATCATTGTATCTATCATGAATAGTGAATTATTGCTATTAATGTAGAAAAGGAAATCTGTACTAAAGAAATAAATTTGTAATTGGGGAACTTTAAAAAAATAATTGTACCTGACCATTGGGGGTTAATAAAAAACTACGTTTAACGTTAAGAATACTTTTTTTTTTAAATTTACAATAAATGTTCAAATTGTTGGCCTCCCAAACTGTAGGCCCTACATCTACGAATAAATGATCTGAGCAATCTAGTATATCGTCGATCACAATGGATGTAGATCCGGTGAACACGGAGGCCACAAAATTGGCCCTAGACGCCCGATCCATCTGTTTGGGTACGTATTATTTAAATATGCACGAACGGGTACAGAATGATACCCAGGACAGCCGACATTTTGTAACCAATAAGAGTGCCTCAGCTCCTCGGGCACTTCTAATAAATTGGGGAGATCATTTTGGAGAAACTCCAAATAACTTTGCCCAGTTCGATTCCCTGGTTATTCAAATGGTCCAATTATTATTCCGTTTAATATTCCAGGCTAATAGTTTATTTTAAATTGGTATTGTGACCTGTCTTCAAGCATAAGATGGAGATTTTCTAGTTGCCTACTGTGTAAATTGTTAAGGTTTAAGTACCCATCTCTTTTGAGTGATTCATCGCTCCAAAGAATTTTACTAAAAACTTGTGGGTCCTCTTCAATCTTTGCTAGGCATTTGCCATTTGTCGGCAAAAACGCAATCTAGATGCATAATCTCTTGGTAGGAGTGTTTGCACGCGTGTGACATGGTAAGGGTGAAAATTATTCTTTTTTAAAATATCGTGCACGATCAATTTTCCGATGCCTTTGTGTCGAGCTATTGCTCGCGTAGAGGTCGAAGGATCATTTTCAATTTCCTCAAGCACAACGTCTTCTACACCAAGACTAGCGCCTCTTCCGCCGCAAGTACCACCGACCATTTGGTTTGAATTTATTTAAATAAGCCATTTTATTCATTACAAATGCCTCGTGTTTTTAATGGTCCCCCAACGGTCAGGTACAATTTAATTTCTTTTTAAGTTCCCATTTTACATTATTTTTCTTTGGTAATTTTTCTCCTTTTCAACATTAATAGCAATAAGTCTCTATTCATGGTAGATACAATGATGATTTGTACCATTATAAAAACCGACACTATTTAAAAATATCGGTCACTCATGCTTTCATACATTTTTTTATACCTAAAATGTTTTAACTTCGATTAAAAAATAAATTATGCCATTTTTTCTAAAATAAATGAACTTGCATATTTAAAAAAAAAGTGCAGTAACTAGTCATACTATTTACTGTCTATCTATCAGCATAGTTAGTGTATAGTATCAAAACAATAAAATAACCGATGTAATTCATTCATTTCTGGTCATAGTGTTCAAAAAACTAAAATGAACAAAAAATAGACGTTTCTCTAAAAAAAATTACTTAGGTACTACTTATGTTAGTTTTTTTTGTATTTTTTTTTGAACGACCATAAGTTCTACAGTCTACTATAAGACATTTTAAGGTTATCCATTAATTACCGGACATCCTGTATATATTAAAGATTGTCTCGTTTAAAGTATAAGATAACACATTGTAAGTTGATATTAAATTATTGGCTTCATAAGGAGCAAATAAAATATGAATCGGAATCTGCAGACTGAGAAAGTGAAGTCGAAACAACAGACCTAAATTTTACAAGCAACTTGAAGGCGCTTAAGTGGATATCTACGATTATTATTTTTGATAAGGTTATCGACTCAAATTTGTTCGGAAATTTAACGTTTGTAGTCAATTGTTTAATTAGGTAAAACTTTTGGTATAGATGTGTGGAGCCATGGCGGCAAAGGAATACAGTTTAGTACCAATTCGCGATATGGCCGCTGTAATCAACAAAAGTATGGCAACACTTGGAGTATGTATGAATGCTTGCTCCTTACCTGGTAAGTGCTTTTGTCTTTCGGAAAGTAATATAATAATCGTCTTTATACAGAAATAATATTTACAATGACAATTTCTATAACATTTCAGGACAAACACCGCTATTCGAAATAAAAGATGACGAATTTGAACTTGGCGCTGGAGTTCACGGGGAAGCTGGTATCGAGAAGTTAAAGATGGGCAGCGCAAGAGAAATAGTAGCACTCATATTGGACAAGGTTATTTTCCGTATTCTTTAAGATTGTTACATACAAATTGGTTTAAAAAGTGAAAGTCAATTCAACAAAAAACGAAACGAATATGACTCCGATACTACGCTAAAACCAATGAGTTATTTATAACATATAGGACTAATAGTAGCTCAAATATTTCCAGATAACCAATCATCTTAAGCTCCAAGCGGGTAACAGAGTGGCCGTGATGATAAATAACATGGGGGGCACATCGCTGATGGAAATGAATATTATTGCTGCTGAAACCAAAGACTATTTAGGTAGAACATCGAATTACTGTTACTGCATTTAAATCCAATCTAATTTACTTTTCACAAAATATCCATAAAATTTATGTAAATATATGAATAATAGCTCATTAAAACATGTCCAGGATATTAGATTGGCAAATAAAATATAATTTCAGACAGCAAGAATATAAAAGCAGAACGAATTTATTCGGGACATTTTAAAACATCGTTAGAAATGCAAGGTTTCCAAATATGCCTGCTACATTTGATCAAAGATTTTGGAGACTTGTGGCTACAACTGTTGGACGCATCGACCGATGCGATTAGCTGGACAGGTGGAGTTATGTCAATAAGAGATGAGAAACTTAAAGAGGATAAGGAATCACTTCTTGAAAATGTTGGAAAAAAGGTAATTTAAATTGACATAACTCTTAGACGAAAGCAATAATTACGAGGACTTCGCGAAAATATACTGAGAATGGAATGGAAATGGAATACGAAATAAACACTGAGTATGAAACATGTATCAAATTAAACAAAAAATTAAAACCGACTTCCAAAGTAAAAATGCATTAAAAAGTATGAAATAAAACTTATTTTCTAAATAATTCTCCATTTACATTCGACTAAAATTTTAACTCTCTACTCAATCTTCTTAATTTTAAGTTAAACTTTAAAAAACTTAAGTTTTTTCTCTTTTTAGTTAAATTTATTATAAATATTTTAATGAACACATTTTAAGAAAGTTATATCCTCCGCTATTCTCACTCTCTTGGCAAAACAGACTCGAGCGTTATTTCATGCCAGTATTCTGAGGCCGTGGTATTTCCGCAAATAAGCATTACAGATCTGCGGAATAGTATGGAAGGGTGTGCTAAAAATGCAGATGTCTGATGTTAGGCCGTCGAGACCTGGTGCCTTTTTTAGGTCCATTTGCATGAAAACGGATGTTATTTCATCTTCAGTAAAGGGAGTTTCTGTTTCTAGTTCTTCACTGTTAATTCTTTTTATTATTTCTAATGATTCTTGTCTTGTAATATAATATGGGATCATTGTTATCAGTTTCTGGTTTGTGTTCTGGATAAAAGGTCCGTGCTAATAATTTTACTGAGCCATCTGGGGGTAAGATTCTTCCGTCTGAACTGCACCTAATTAATCTTTCATTGTTTATATTACCTGTGATCTTCATTACTCGATAAGCACCATTGCCATATGTTTTCCTTGCTTTACTTCGAGCCAGGTATATAGGTATCTATAAGGAGTCAGGGGTTCTGTTCAGTACTTTTGAATCCAGTGTATACCTTGGTGCAAAATATTACTTTTTGGTAGCATATGCTTGGACTACTTCAGAAAAAGTCGAAATCACAATATGTTTCCATATAAATTTCGAGGAGTTCGTTCGATTCCTCGTGGATCCCATCATCAGGTCACCACTTTGATGTCAAAATGACCAATTTGGGATTATAATACAGGTGACATTTTTGAATATTTCAAATCGATATTAATTATGTGTTTGAAGGTTTTTATACAGGGTCTGTCGTAAATAATGGATAACCCGTAAACTGGAGTTGGTCCGGATGTGAAACTGTAAGAAAATCGTTTTTTCTTGCCAGGGTTTCTAACCATATGAAAATGGCGTAGCATTTTATACTTATTTATAAATTTCGCTACTTTTTTCGTTCATTCTGTTGCCATTTCATCAAATTTAGGTATTTCTGTGTGATTTTTTTAGTATTATACTCCTGAAGACGTGTATTATTTAATTTTAATACAATTTTAGGTGTTTTAACGTAAACAATTTTGAAAATCATCTTTGTATGCTTTTTTTTAAACTATTTTTTTCTTAATGTCAACTTTGATCATTTACTGTGAAAAAAAAAGTATGGCGCTATATCTGCCCATTATCTTAATAAATTGTCTAGTATGTGTAGTTTCTAAAAAGGTATTACAATGTGTACTTTACTAGCAATATTAAGTTACAGGAGCGAAATCAATATCAAGGTCAGAATTCAAAATTTTTAAGTATTGTTATAAAAGGTTATAAAACTTCGTCATAATGATCTTATTCTACCAAAATTCTTTACACAAACGTTATTGGGCCACTAATAAGAATTTTCAGAAGAACATCAGGTTGTTTTTATTAAAAAAAATATCATAACTCCATGGTTATAATGTAATAAAAGTGTTCAAATTTGAAATTGTTGTGCTCTAAATGTTTCATGCGATAAACATGTTGCGACAAGTTTATTCGAAAAAAGGATCATCAGGTAAAAAGGTTTTCGTAGTTTCACCGGATGAAAACTTAGACAATTTTTTTTTACGTGTTATTTAAATGGGAAAATAGATATTCATCGAGCTTCATGAATTAAGATATCAAGCTGCGCTTTGGAGGGATTTTTTTATACCTAAGAGAAGCTATTGAGACAATAGCACTTGAAAAAAAAAAAAGTTTTTTTTGGACTTAATATATATACGATATGCCTGAACGTATAACTGCCTCCTTTTTTTGGAAGTCGGTTAAAAAGGTTTAATTTTTAGGACATATTTGGTGCAGCATTATCAAATATAGAACAGAAAATACTACGCAAAAGTTTACAAGCAGCTTCAGAGAAGCTAATTGAAAGTGAAGAGTTGTTGAACAGGCTAGACTCTGGCTGCGGGGATGGTGACTGTGGGATAACATTGAAAAAATTTGGAAAAGGTAACGAAAGTATTCTTTTTATTGTGATATAAACGACTGAACATTCTTTTTATAGGCGACTTGCACAAAGATGATGCAACGAATAGTAATTTAATTAAAATGTTTCAGCTGTCCTATCCTACCTGGAGAGTGCTGATTTACAATATCTGTCCGACATTTTGTGGAAACTATCTGAGATGGCTGAGATGAATATGGGAGGGACTTCCGGGGGTATCTACAGCTTGGGGTTATATGCGGCATCTCAAGCAATTATCGAGTAATCTATTTAGTACAGAATCTCATCTGGCTGTAAAAAATATTTTGTATTTAATTTGTATCTTTTAAAAATGCAATATGTATGCAAAGTTCAGAAGGTTTCTGAGTCGCCCTTTATTGTTGTCTGTACGCGCAGGACTTAACTTGTTTGGTAGCACAAAAAACAATAATACAAATACTCAATTGATATCTACAAATGACGTTATGATTTTATATTCCAGTGTCAAAACCATTGATAGACATGCGTGGCTTTCCGCGCTGGAAAGTGCCATGGCTGCCATAACGAAATACGGCGGGGCGGAACCCGGTGACAGGACTATGGTAAATATTTTACCTTTAGAAAATTATATTCTAGATGCATCTCCCTAGATTTAGCTACATTTTTAATGATTGGATTTCAGTTGGATACTTTACACGCTGGGGCCGTTGCATTAAAAAAGCACATAGCATCTGATTTGAAAATTTTGTCGCGCGAAGTGCGTACTGCAGTTGAAGTCGCGGCTAAGGCTACTGCAAAAATGACAGCTAGGTGTGTCACTTAATGTAATAGTTGTCAATTTTTACTAAGACGAGACTGATTTTTGAATATTCTAATTACGAGAATTCGTCTTTTGAGTAGCAACAGTTAAGCAAACTTACCTAACATAATCTTCTTTGCAGGGCGGGCCGAGCATCGTATGTGGCGAGCACGTATATCAAGGACGAAGACGCAGGAGCGCGCGGAGCGGCCATTTGGCTTCAAGCTATTTTCACCCTTGTTGCTAAGGAGTTTTAGATTCTTTTTTCATGCATTCTTGTATGTTTTACCTATACAATATGTTTCAATATTAATATAATATTTATTGTTTGTGAAATAATGCATTTTATTTCTATTTACACTTACTTTATTTATTTAGTAGAGAACTCACTTTTTTTTTTTTTGTACACATCTCATTTGTACAGTCGCTCTGAAAGAGTCTGTAACATTTTAAAAGTATAAAATAATTTGGGTATCATTTAAGCTATCACCAATTTAATTAGTTTTCTGTTTCTTAAATAATAGGGTTTGTCCTCAAAATAGTAGATCTGTCACCAAAATGTAGTCACCAAACAATGCAAAATCAGTTCCACAATAAATCACCTAAAATCCTGAGATATAAGGTCTAGTACCAAATAAATGTTTTTGTATGTATTATAATAGGTGTGTCGTAATAAGTATTTAAGCAAACCAATTTAAAGAGATCACCAATAAATCATATTATGTTACTAGAAAATTGCATTAAGTTCAAATAAAAAATTAGGGTTGTCATCATCGTTTCAACCAAAAGATTCTGCTACTTAACTAGACTCCCAAGGTTCTAAATTTCCACTGGTAGTATAAATTATATTTAAATAAAATTTTTAGCAGAGTAGTAAATAAAACAATTAAAGTCAAAATAATCAATATTTATTGTTTAAAATAATTACCACTGAACAATCAGCTCTGGTTTAATAGCTGGCTTATGGCTAGCATAATTGTAGATAAAACACTTAATTAAAGTTAAAATAATCAATATTTATTGTTAAAAAACAATAATCACTGAATAATCAGCGCTGGTTTGGATTTCGAAGGGCGCCCCCTTTTTCTTTTCTGGCCGATAAGCACATTTTTTGCTTCTGGTGGGGGGTTGGCCAGCTTTAAGCGTATGGCTAATCCGATAATATGTTTGCACATATATTTCTTGTAAAACGCAGGGCAGTTGCATTTCCCATGCATCCAATCAATATTGTGCGGTAGATCCACTCTCCATTTGCTGAACCATTGGACTTTATATTCATCAAAATCAGTCCATGTATTTTCAAAGTTTTGTATTTTGTTTGCCTTACCAGCCGGTACTTCGTAGTGTTTAAAAGCATCGTCACTATACGTCAGTATTACTTCTTTAGGCAACTTAGCCCATTGGTAGGCTTCTGTCCAGTCTTTCAGAGTCATAGTTGGTAATGTCGCAAATACTTCATCGACAGCTAACGACCATCCATTTACAAACTCTGAAGCAACTGTCAAAAAACGAGACAGTGGCAAACGTTCACGGAGCGTGTATTCATCTTTGATTACTCGGTTATGTGATTCTAGTGCATTATTAGTCGCTGGTGAACCCATGTGAGCCCCCAAATACCAGTTACGGTTTTGTATGAGCCATTGCTCCTTAAAATACTGGATGAAAGTTGTCTCATCCTCCCATTTCTTCAAGAATGCTTGTGAAGCTAACTCGAACGTTTCTGAATCAGTCACTGCTTGGAGAGAATCTACATCTGTCAACAAATCTTTGTGAACATTTTTTCGCGTATCTTTCTCTACATGAGCTTGAATTTTTTTTTTAGCATGTGCCCAACACATTCGAATTGTGACATCTTCACCAAATACCTCTATAAATGCATTTTGTATTGCTTTCGCTGCGTCACATACTAGAACTTCTGGTTTGAAGGTTTGTGAGTACAAGTTAAAGATATTAGTCTTGATGGCATCGAACAACAACTTAAAGTCTTCTTTTTCCTCATTAGTGGCAACCCCAAGCCCGAATGGATGAAATCGTTTATTTTTGTCTGTACTTCCAACGACAAGAACGGGGAATCCTTGCCACACCAACTTGTATGTAGCATCAGCATGAATAACTTTTACGTCACGTGCTTTTTGCAGCAAATATTTTGTTGATAGTACAAATCTAAAGCGTGGTGAACTAGTTTCTTCAATCACTTCATACCCAATAACATAAACTTCATGTTCGTTGTTAGGAATTGGTGAATGAGACCTTAGCCAAGCTTCCAATTCGCCTAGGCTGATCGTGGGCTGTCCGTATTTACAACGGCGCCTGTCAATTAAATACGTCCTTACTTGGGACATTTTTGGCACTTTAATACCATCAATTTTAGTCAAATTTGCAAGTATGGCTTTTGGTTTGAGATGTAAGTCGTATAATTTGTTTATTTCTTCCTTTACTCTGTCACTAAGCCCATAGCAAGCGAGCGTTTTTGAATCGTGGTCATGATCAGAATCTGTCCGAAACAACAATACTTCATCCGAGAATGAGTACATGAGTAAATACAACTGAGCTGAACACTGTGGTCCCTTCCGCACCACTTTATTACATCTAAAGTACTTTTTTCTCCCTTCCTCTACATCATGCGTTCGTAGAAAAGACCAAATTTTTTCAGCCTTTATATACTCCTCAGCACTGTGTTTGTCTTCAAATTTTTTAACGAAAATCCAATCCTTGCTTTGCGACCGTTTCTTCTTTGGTATGGTGCCTTCATCAGTGTCAGTACCTTCCTCATTTTCCTCATCAGACTCCAATATCGGCACTTTCTCCACGAATGATTGCTCGACAAACGACGATAAACTTTTTGAATGACTTGCATTACCTTCACCACTACTTGATGCCATAATTAAAAATAAACATTTAAGAAATTAACTAAAACAACAAATTATCCACAACGATAATAAAATGCACCTACAACTATGAACGTGAAATCGCGAATGAAGTAAACTTGCATCTCTCTCGCACGCCGCCCGCGTCGCGCATCGTGTGATCGAACCTAGTTACCTACTACCCATCGTTGAGGCCGGATTGGTCAATTTTTAAAGCGCGCCAATTTGTCTCCGCCTTTCATTAAAATTATAAATTGATGTATTAAATTTGTAACGAATACTATTAATTTAATATCTGAACGAAATAAAATGTCACTACTGTATTGGTGACAAAATATCAAATAAAAAGGAGTCGCAGTCAGGGATCGATAATCGATTTATTTGGTGACAGATCTACCATTCTGAGCACAGAGCTATTATTTAAGTAACAAAACTGTTATTATAAGAACGAAGTTTATATTCATGTAATGCAATATAATTTTATTGGTTATCGATCTCTTATTTTACACATATTATATTAACATTAATTTGATAATTCATACCTGGGAACAATTTTTGTTTATCTGAGAACGAAAATATTTCGTGGCGATAGATCTATTTATTAGGTGATACAACTTGATGACAAATATAAATTTTGGTGATAGAAAATATAGTTCCCAAATAATTTTAGCTCATTCTAATTGAATACAACATAAACATTGAAATACTTTTAGAAATAATAATCAAGAATCAGAAGGCTAAGGCTCGGAATATATGGATCCGTAATCTCTCCAGCCGAAAAAAAACGGTTCGGCTCACCCGGAAATGTTTCCAAACGCAACCGACAGTTTTGGTTCTCTTCGGGCACCCGGTACGTTTTTTTGGGGCGGGGCTTATCAATATTGTATGGAACTGATTACTTGATAACGGAATACGTTAGTATCGGACGCTTCCGGAATATTAAAAAAACTATTTTTTGGGCTTCAATTATTATTAACGGCTACAGTTAAACACAAAACTTCAACGAAAACATAAAAGTTCCATTTGAAACACCAAAGTAACTATATAGAGCAAATCTTTGAATAAATAAAATACAAAAATACTTCTGTCTTAAATTTTTACATTTTGAATTACGAGAAATAAATACCCTCTGGATAAATTTCATAGCTGTTAATAAAAAATATCAGAATGAACCTATGAATTTTAAGGCTGTGATTAAGAATTAAAATTTCCCCGTTATTTATAAAATATTTTAAAACTATTGTTAAGCTAATCAATGTTGCTATCTTTGTTAGATACTTTTGAAACGTCACTTGACTGAGGTTGACAAGGTTTAATATTTTTATAAATATGGGATGGTATTTGTAAGGACTGACGGACTGACTGACTGAAGGTGAAATGACTTTTATAATCAGAAATAAAATTCCATATTATTGTAATTATTATAATAAATAGGATATCCAACAAGAATCTATGGACATAATAACATCTAAAATATATTTCGAATTTATTGTTTAAAATATTACTTTACTAAAATAATTTTTGAGATTTCTTAAATAGTATAGAATCTAAAACTGTTACCTTGTCTGAAATGTATTTTCATACAAGTGGAAGCTCTTCGTAACTCGAATTCAATGAGTAAAATAAGATCAATTATTATTTTAGTAAAGTTTAATAGAGACGCGTCAAAGTTGCTTCGATACTTATGTAGCACCATATTCAAGATAAAGCATCTTTGGTCTGATTTTTTTTTCTTAATTTAAGTTAAGGATGAGAGAGAGTTAGCAAATGGTATTTAAAACTTATGACGGTATCACATGACATAAGAAGCAATTGGGCAACGGTATGGGCTAGATAGCCCTAATGGGAATAGGTTTAATTGCACTTTTTGAATTGCATTGAATACCATAAATCCAATCCAATACCATCCAACCCCATAAATTGTAAATAAATACTGAAGCTAAAATAGACTTAATATTAAGTAAAAAAATATAGTTCATAATTTATACTCTCTCTTTTTGTACTCTCTTGGCAAATAAAAAAAAAATCTACTAAATAAGCAATTTTTTTTCTGACCTGTGCTTGCAGGTTTAATTTTTAAGGATTGATGTTGTTATTTCTATATATTTTAAAGCCGATTCTATAATCAAATAAAAAAATATGTTCTATTTCACAACTTTGACGTCTCTGGCAAGATAATTTGATGTATTAGAAATCCCACTCTGTTGATTTCTCTATCTCCATTTCCGACAACTTTTCCTGAAGTAGAAGCGCTGATATGTCATCTGAAAAAAGAAAGAAAAACGTTATAAAATTCCATGTTAAATAAAGAAATGGAATTATTGAAACATAATGCCAATTTAAACTTGCAATTTTATACATATTTAAAACTATTTATGAAATATTTACGCACCTGGATCAGGTTTGATTGGTTTAACTCGTCCAATGAGACTTGGTAAGAAGTCAGTCTTTCTAATCTGTTTGAAGAAAGGGTGGCTCAGCATTTGTGTGGCCGATGGTCTTCGTTTAGGTTCCCTGTAAAATATGCAGTAAATTTTTAATATATTACTCAAATTAAAAATGTTTTTTATTTTAGTTAATTTAAATAGTTCAGAGTTTAACCAGCAAGTTTTAAAACTCGTCAGCTTTCGGAATTTGTAAAGGATTAACATTTCAACAGTTTTAGATCCTCTGGTATATCAGGTGTCCAAGGAAGGCTCACGACATCAATCACTCGCCATCGGGTGATCCGTTGGCTCGTTACCTCTGTAGCGCGGCGTCGGCTAGCCTGTGGAAGTGTTCGGAGAGCGAGCGAGCCTCGTACACGCGCCGCAGCCGCCACACGCCCTCCGCGCTGTCACCCACCCCGCTGTCCGTTGCGTACGCGTCTGCAACCACTGTGTAAAACGCGATCTGATCGTTAATTAGATAAAATTAAAAAAAAAATCCATGGACGGAAATCGCATTTTCATCAGGCGATATAATATCATCTATTTTGTCAGCTAATGAAGTGAAAAAGCTGGTAATAAAAATGTGTTTTTCGTATATTAACTTTGTTTGCAAACACAAAAATTGTAATAGGCAAAATGCTTGTCTGACATGCAAAGTAATCGCATGTCAGACTATAAGCATTTTGCCTGATACAAGGTTAGACCGGAACCCCAATTCTTATAATTAACTTACACTTTAATTTTACTTTTATTGAATTATAAATACAATTTAATGAATATTATATCTAGCAATATCCCGCGAAAAAATACCCACAACCTGCAAGCAAATGTGTGAGTACACGCATAAGCATGCGTAAAGTATCTCTCTCCTCCCACACTGTTTATGCGTACACACAGAAACAAGATCCTGCAAACACCACCACCACACATGCAACAATGTCAGCAACATCGTGCAAGGCCCCACACCACCATGCAGGTTGCAAAACTCGACGCGCGTTTCGCCCCGAACCCGAGCATCCTCAGGATGTGGACCTGCGAACAAAGTTCGTTAGTGATGCCGCCAGCCAAACCACTTCCTTATATACCCTACTGGCTATTAGTACCCCCACTAAACATATTAATTATATTACATTATTAATGAGCGATAACGTAGTCAAGCAAGTTTGGTCACTTTCGAAAGCCTTTGTCACATTTATGTAACACCTTATAGGAATGGCAGTCGGGTACAATATGACCACTGTCTAAAAGGTACTTAGCAAAATGTGATTTATCACGATGACCATTTGTATAAGAACGCGCGCGCGTATCGTGATGTGTTCTGTATACCGAGTCTCAAAGTTACGTCCAGTTTGACCCACGTATTGAGGACAATCGATTTTATAGACACCGGATGATACATTAAAATTCAGTGGTTCCCAGACTCTTTTGATTCATAAACCACTTTTAAAATTTTGCTGGATCCAGTGAACCCCCTGCATCTACATTCTACATTACTACCAATTTATAAACCTCGAAAAAAAGTGAAGATTAGATCTATCTATCTATGGAAACTTGCGTTGTGGCTGAGTTTCAACGACGAATTAACAGTTTTGGAAAAGAAAGGTTAGAATTGATTGCTTGATAGGGTTAATTATTTGATAATAAAGTAGGTAGACTAAACAAATTTTCAATAAAATTTTAATCCATTGTGTTGTGAGTGGATGTCAAAAAAGCAAAGTTGGCCAATCGAAAAAGTGACCCCATCCAACTTTACTTTTTTGAAATGAAAAAAACACTTATTTATAACGTAATGTTACTTCTACAATGGTAATTACAAAAAAAATATAATTTTAATGAGATGGATGTATTTGATGGACTGACAGCAAATCACTACATAGTATAAAACAAAGTCGCTTTCTCTGTCCCTATATCCCTATGTATGCTTTAATCTTTAAAACTACGCAATGGATTTTCATGCGGTTTTTTTTAATAGATAGAGTGATTGAAGAGGAAGGTTTATATGTATAATAACATTCATGAAATAGTGGAGAAATACTGTTATTTTTGAGGTTTCTAATGTGATGTCGTAAATAATTACATTTTTTCCGCTTACATTGCAAACGGTGGCTGAACCCTACGAGATAGATCAAAATAATGTACTACAGTTTTGTTCATCATAAAAAAGCCTACAAAAAAGTCCGCGATAGCATATATCTATCTATAAGGGGTAACCCACAATAACCATTTTTTATCCTTTACTTTGATTTAAATTTAATAGCTTATTTACGAAGCGATTTTAAGCAATACAGTATTAATCCTTATCCAATTTAGTACCTTAAATACATTGTGCATTTAATATAGATCAATATGGCCCTTTATAGCATGTAATTTAAATTAATATTTTCGAAGATATTACAGATTTAAAATGCAGGGGCATGTCTCGGCGGCACTCGCGAGTCGCGACTCTGTGCTCGCTCAACGAATATTCTGTACTGCAGTTCTTATGGAATATAGATAGAGGTAGTTGGCCAGTTTTTTTGGAATGTCAAATTATATTTGAATGGCAAATTAGATGATTATTCACTACGTAGTAGTAAAACAAGTCGCTTTATCTGTCTGTCCCTATGTACCTATATTGTATGCTTAGATCTTTAAATCTACGCAACGGATTTTGATGCGGTTTTTTTAAATAGTCTTTTTATACTCAAGCGCGATAGATATAATAATATAATGTATATCAAGCGGTCGCGCATGTCGCGTCGAGGTGATAGGGTCCCATTTTTAACAATTTGCATTGGGTAAACCTATAAACATTTTCAATATTGTATCAGAAGTAGGTATATTGCTGTAAATAGAGAGATATTCGCCGAAGTAGTTTTTTCTCCAAGAACACTATACTACGCGGGCGAAGCCGGGGGCAAAAGCTAGTTATCAATATTTGTCTTGAGTTTAGTAAGGAATAACCGCAAATCTCCCCGTTCTCTGATATTCAATCTGTTCCTTTTTTTTTGTTAATAAGTTTGTAACGGCACTAAAACTTTTTTCGACGAGATATGACGAGGGAAACGCTATCAGAAACTTTTGCGCGATTCCCCACTGTCCAGGATATTTTTCAGGTATATCTGCCTGCAGCCAAAATTTTTGATACCCTCTTTTAAATGTCACTTGCAGCTCCTCATTAGTGCTAAGCTCGAGTAGCTCTTCTTGTAATATTACATTCTCCACTTCCGTTTCATAAAATTGATTTATGATCCATGGTGGTATTTCCATCGACAGAATGTTTTCAAATCTGATTTTAAAATCATCATGCAGGGTAATCAAATGTTGAACGTATGTCTGAATATCTTTATCAAGGCATTCTACCTGCAATAAGTTTGAAAATTGTGAAAATTCGCGCCGACCAATATTTTCCTTCATAAATTTCAATTTACCAATAAAAGCTGAAATTACACTCTTTGTTTTTATTAAATTAAGGCTGTCCCCTTGTAATTGTAAGTTGAGGTCATTAAATTTTTTGAACAAATCTGTCAAATACGCGATGTGGGCTTTAAAATTGATTAGGTTTTTTTTTAAATCAAGATCCTTACTTTCTAAAACTGAGTCAAAAAGTGAATAAAATCTTGATAAACATGCACCTTTCGACAACCAGCGTACTTCGGTATGTAACAGCAATCATTATCATCATTTTCATCGCACAATTGTCCAAATAAGCGCATATTCAATGCATTGCTTCTAATTTTGTTAACTGCATTAATCACAAATTGAAGCGATTGGTGCAATCTATCACTCAACATTTTTCGCTACTAGATGTTGTCGGTGGATAACACAGTGAATTGCAGTTACCTATACATTCTTTTAAGATGGCCTATAAACCCACGATATCGCCCGACCATGGCAGGAGCAGCTGTTGCCACCGAAATAAAGTTTGTAAATGGAATCGATTTTTCTTTAAAAAATTCACTCAGGACATTAAATATTGATTCACCTTTAGTGTCCGTCTTCAAAGTTTTCGCGAAAGTAGCTCTTCATGAATTTCTTCGCCTATAACAAATCGAACATATGCCAATAATAATGCTTCATTGCCAGGTAAAATTGACTCGTCCAGTTGAATAGAAAAGTGAGTTGTTTGCAGTCAATCATACAAGAAACTTTCAACATCAGAGCTCATTTCATCAATACGTCCTTGTACAGAATTCTTTTGAGTATGTCAAATGAAGATTTGTGCAGAACAGTTTTTAAAACATCTTCAACAGCAGGTAAAATTAACTGTTCTCCAATGGTGTGCGGTTTTCCAGATTTTGCTATAAGTAATGAGATATTGTAAGATGTCCGCGAGCCATCATCGTTGCTTTCAGACGTTGAAGCGAACATACTGTGCACGGTGGGTCTCTTTCATATTTTTCCTTTAATGTTTGAAAATATTTTTAATCTTTACCTATTTTATTAGTTTGATACATTCTTAGGTGGTCTTCCAGCTTCGATGGGTTCATAGAGTCATTGCTCAAAACTTTGTTGCATAAAAGGCATGTGGGCAATCGTTTATCTGCCTGTGATGGAAGAAAACAAAATTTTAAATATTCAACACTGTACTGACGACACTTCTTCTTAGATTCGGTCATGTTTCGTATCAATTACCTACCTGAAAATAATAAATAAAAAAATTCAAGTTTTAATACAAAATGTTGAAAAATGCGCACTTTTAGCATTAGGCACGCGATATTATATTATATATGCAGGTAGGAAGGTATACAAATAGGAAGGTAGGTACTTACTTTTCCGACACTGGTAATCACTAATATCGATTCACTTTTCTTTATGAAATTTCGGAAACAAATGAGTAACTTTTATCCTTGACATTCGTATTTATATTGGTGAAGAACTAAACACGTTCATAGAAGATTGCTTGTTCATACACCACAAGTCGTATTAATTTGCACGTTTGAACACGCATTGCGGACGGGAGTCGGGACGGCGGCGGCCGGCGCCGCAACAAGTCTCGACGCATTGTACTGAATATGGAATATTCAAGTTTTTACAAGTAACAGTCGCTGAGCTTCTTAAAATATTATCTGCCTATATTGATAGGAGATAATTGTCTTATTGAGAAGGTTTAATTTAGGTATCATATTATTTAAAATAACAAGCCAACATGGCCACTTTGGGAATTGCTGCTTTAAATCAATCCGGTTCTTATTATGAAACAATTGAATTTTTAAAGTATTATTTCTCCTGAATGCGACATGCATATCGTTATTTTTCATTATTTTGGATAAACGTGCAGATACCTCACCCATGTAGGTCAAACTGGTCTTGTATCTAACTACTTTCTTATCAGGAGTCCATGCGTACAAAAACTTAACCAATTCCTTTTTATTTCTATTATTCAAAATATTATTAATAATTTTGGGATTATTAATTTTTCTTTTCACACTTGCATCAAAAACTTAACCAATATCCAATTTGCCAAAGATGACATGTCACTTTTGGAAAAGGTTCTTATTTATATAATATTACTCCTAATATTAATCAGAATGCTTCGGAAATACTTGCAGTTGATTCAGAGATAGCAACTGTAGTTAATAAAAAGGATAAGGACATGGTTAATGGTTTACTAGTCAATAAATCAAGGGCACTCCTTTCGGTTTTTCATTTATCCGTGAAAGAGTAGCTTTAGAGGTCATTAAAACAAACAATAGATAAAAACGGCTTGCTTATATCTAAAGCGGATAAGGGTATCACAAAAGTGGTAATGGAGCGCGACGATTACTAGGAGAAAGTAAATGACGTGATTCAGTGTGATAAATTTCTAGGGGTTCCTTCTGACCCTTTTTTACGAGGGGAATTGCGTTATGCATGCCACACGACCCCGGGGGAGGGTCGCAGGTTTATGTTGGACTCCACAGTGCTTTGCACCGGTTTACTAACTAAAACCCGCGATGTCCTTCTTCACGCTTTAGGCAATGGGAAGTTGGGAACTATTGTGACTAACACAACCCCGCTGACTTTTTGCCTCATCGGGCATCATCTTATTATAGATGGCGGCGATGCTGCCATCTTCCTTCGCTAAGGGTTCCTCGGACATAAGGGGACCCTACATCTGATCCTTCAGTAGGCGGCAACCCCCCAGATGCTGTCTACGGATCAATTTTATTCGGCGCATTTAGGTGCGCTAAACGCCGCCGACCATGACGTCTTGTTTAAGTGTTTGTACGCAGGGACTACGGAAGGAAGTAGTTAGATACATGTCCAGTTTGACCTACATGGGTATATACATTATTCAAAATAATGAAATATAACGATATGGATGTCGCATTCAGGACAAATAATACTTTAAAAATTCAATTAAATAATAAAAGAAGGAACAACAACAGTTGCATTATTGAGTGACCAAGCTTGCTTGACTACGTTATCGCTCATTAATTAATATGTTTAGTGGGGGTACTAGTAGCCAGTACGGTATATAAGGTAGGTTGGCTAGCGGCATCACTAACGAACTTTGTTCGCAGGTCCACTTTCTGAGGATGCTCCGGTTTCGGGGCGAAAGGCGCTGAATGGTAGTGTGGGGCCTTGCACGATCTTTCTGACATTTTTGCTTGTGTGGTGGTGGTGTTTGCACGATCTTGTTTCTGAGTGTAGCCAAAAGCAGTGTGGGAGTAGGGAGGTTATTTTTCGCATGATTCTATTAACTATTTGAATAACAAATGAATCATCTTGAGATTTTTGAAGATTGGACCAATCAAAACGGGTTTGAAGTTTGACAGTTACGAGAATACCATTTTGCAGTTTTAACATATTGCGACTGGATCATAACTTGTCATTTTTGCAGGATTTAAACGTAGAATAGCCGTTTAAACGTAATGTTTTTCTACATATCTGCAGAGTAGCTGCCATATATTATTTTTAGGTATGCCTCAAAGAAAAAACTACAAAAATGAAGCAAATAGATTTTTTTCACTAAGACTTAATTTTAGAGTTAGCTGCTTTAATGGTATCAATAATAATAAAACAGCTACATAAAATATACAAAAATAAATAAATTAAAAGTACAAATTTTATAAAATGGAGAGGAGAGAAAACTACATCGTCAATTAAAAAAAACCTAAAAGTCCAAAATCGATTAAAATATTAATTTTGGAATATGGGTTTCATTAAAGAAAAGATTGGAGTTGATGGGACAACCTCTGAAAGGATCATCATCAACTTAACCTTTACCCTGCATATAAAAAATATATTTCAAAATCATTAATCTCTATGCTTTGTACCCCATGTATGTTTGTAAAAAACAAGATAGAAAATAATAAAATACGTAACAATCTCTTACTTTTAGTCTCCTCAGTAAGAGGTTCAGGGAATGATGTACAGTCCAGCAGCTGAGGCCTGCTTCCTCGCACCTTCTCAGTGAACATCAGTGTGGTGGGCACTTCGGCAAATGGCACAGCACCATTTGCAAGCTCACATGTTAACACTCCAAACGAATAAATATCAGATTGCTCGTCATACCCCCTAAGATTCTGGAATGTTTAAATAAATGATTGAGTTTGTTTTCATTAAACATTATTGATATTTCGGATGGTGCCTCTATTCTATATGCCTGCATATTATATTACTACATACATAACAAAATCATTAAGTGACAAAAACATTTAAAATAACTTAATCAAGAGCATGTCAGGACAAGTCAAGGAGGGTTCGGTAACTATAAATGCGTAATAGGTTTTTTCAAGGGGGCTTAAAAATCACTTTGGAGGCCGATTACTCAAAAATGGTGGACTTTTAAAAATGTCATGTTTGAAACCAGGCCTTTATTTTAAGAGACCTATTCAACAATACCCCACACAATGGGGTAGAATGAAAAAAACATTTTTCATCCCCACTTCACATGTATGGAGAGCCACATTTTAAATATTTATTATAATTTTAATTATTATTAATTAATTATGATGCCAAAACCGAGATCTATACACATTATATAACTAAGCCAAATTTCATCCATATAGAAGCTAGAAGTACAGACAGACAGACAGATGGACGGACAGAGCAAAACTATAAGGGTTCTTTGAGTATTACGGAAACCTAAAAAGCAAGATTTTTTATTTGTTTACATTAAAAAAGGTCTGATAAACATATTAAATACCTGCTCTAACAATTCAGGGCTTAACCACATTAGGTTAGCATTATCATGGTCAGGAGGTGGTAGACTATGCAGCTGTTTCTGTCTTCGTCCCCGCGCCATCATAGATGCTGCACTACGTAACCCAGATAGCCTTACACTACCATTAGTATCCACCAATACATGGCTTGCTCTGACACTCCTGACAATCGAACATTGGACGGTTTTAATACTTTTCTATTAGGTTTATGTTTTTTTTTTAAAGTTTAAAGATTCAAAGCAGTATTTTAATGCAATTTCTCAACTAAGTTCTAGCTTCAAAAAGACATGCTTTCTGTAGGGCCTAGTAAAGTTTTAAAGAAATAAAGAAAGCTTTTAGTTATTTAGTTAGTAGTTATTAGCAGCAAAATTTATCTTACTTATTAATCATAACATTTAAATTGCAATTTAAACAAGACATACCTATGTATATAAAATTGTTTATGTAAATATTGTAAACCTAATAAAACATCTCTAAGTATTAGTGCACAAGCCAATTCTGGCAGTCCTTCTTGGAAATATCTATCCAGGATGTCTCGACAGGAGCCCAGACTCATCAATGGAGATACCACATACAGCTCAGGGCCATGAACAAATGATGTGAAATATGGAAGTATATTTTGATGCTGTACTTCTTTCCTTGTAAGTATATCTTGCTGTAATGATAATAGCAAATGAATGAAAATATTACTACTCGTTCCTTCATAAACGAAACAAATATTTTGAGTGTTTTTCAATGTTTTTAAATCAAGACAAATATTAAGAATTGACTATTAATACAAGACTAATCAGAAGTATATATATATATATATATATATATATATATATATATATATATATATATATATATAT
This sequence comes from Phengaris arion, assembly GCA_963565745.1. Taxonomy (NCBI): domain Eukaryota; kingdom Metazoa; phylum Arthropoda; class Insecta; order Lepidoptera; family Lycaenidae; genus Phengaris; species Phengaris arion. The sequence goes on from OY751431.1 coordinate 26,237,146, forward strand.
ATATATATCCTATAAAATTGCTTATTGATAGGTTGGAGACTATGCAGTATCATAAAACGCAATATTTATGATTTTTTAACGATATATTATGTTTAAACAAGAATACGTATTACCTGAATCAAGTTCGCCTTCTCTTTCGACTTATCAACAAAGTATCTTTTAATGGCGACATTTTGGTTGTATGGTTTGTAAACGGCTGAATACACAACAGCTACGCCTCCGCAACACTCAGCTATGATCGAAGTCAGCTGGTAGTCATTTAAATCAGGGTTAAACATTTCCCTCCGGGTCAAAGTCAAAAATACTTCACAATGTAAGTAGGTACTTAATGTTTCTCGACTGGTCAATTTACTTTGTACTTTTATGTTCTGTTCATGATACAATGAATTCACTATTTTATTACACAAATAACATAACGACTAATGTAATAAAAATATAAAATAAATATCAACAAACTCCCTTGTACAATTTTAAAATTTGAAGTAATATGACATTGACAATTATATTTTTTAATTAAGACAGTATGGCATAAAACCAATTTCAAAGTTAAAAAGGCAGGAAAATATTAATTTTGTATTAGATTTTAAAACCGTTTCTTTAATTCATCAAGTCTAAAGTATACTAATACTTTTAAAAATGATGACATTAAAAATGTGGTGCCTATTTTTAAAAGCTACTAAGGCTGGGACCAAAGTTATATAGTCCTAATAAAATCATATAGTCCCAGGCTTAGAGTATTGTGTATACCACACAATACTCTAAGCCTGGGACTATATGATCCGGAATCCAGAAGCCCTTAGAAAATTCTGTGCACTGAAAATAGAACTCTGTGCTAATACAATAGAGTTGAAAATCGAACAAATGAGTGTCGAGTCAAATGTCAATGTCATATATGACACTCGAAACTTCCATTTTCAATTCTAATGTATAAGCGCAGAGTTCTATTTTCAGTGCTCTATTTCCCTTATACTATACCAAACTAGCAACGGATCGTCCAATGGAGCGACAACCGCCTTTGGAAGTCGATTTTTCGTTATTTGCTTAAAAATTGTATTTTTTCCTTTTTAGTCATATTTATTATATTATTATTAACACACTTTAAGAAAGTTTAAAATATTAAACCTTCGAATGTATAATTGTATACGCGCCAAGCTTCAATTAGGTATATAAGTTCGTGTAACGCTAACACCAGATAAAAATAATATCTATGGACGCTTCCACATACCGTAAATCTGGTCCCGTGGTAAGTTCTCGAAGAACTTGTGTTGCGGGTACCAGACAAAGGGAAGTATATTTAATATTTTTATACTATACATTAACCCCCATAATAATAAAAAGATATACATACCGGACAACTTAAGCAACGTTGCTGTCTTTGTCTGTTGCGTTGGAAAAGACACTTAAACAGACAAAGATAGCAACGTTGTTTAAGTTATCCATTGTGTATATCTTTATATTAGTAAGGGTTAGTATATTTAAGATCTTTATTATATTATACAGGGTGACTTGAAATTCGATACATTCCTTTGAAAGACAGAAAGTAGACCTCATTTACAGTAATATTTTTCATGGCATCCCCTATCCGAAAGTTGATATTTACAAAGTTACTGAAATTTCAAAAATTTTTTCTTTATTTTCGACTTTTTGACTTTGACATGACGTATTTTTAAAAATGTTTGTCTTTTTAGTGATTTTCTTTATGTATTTTAACCGTCAATGAGTGAAATAATATTTTTAAGGAATAAATAGGGACAAACTAAGCGAGAATTTTTCATTATGAGACATGAAACATGAAAAATGCACATTTTTCTTAAAAACAGGTAATTTTCTTTAAAAAGTTGTATGAAGAAAGTTATTTAAGGTATTTGTACGCAATATTAGTTTTAAGTCAACTATTGCCGTGTACTGACGTATTGTTGCTTTAAACTACACCCTTACTTCTACTTGTGATTTTTTTGTATCGCGATGGCTGCTTTTGAGTACGATGAATACGCTGACATCTTGTTTTGTTACGGACTTTGTAATGGTAATGCTGCTGCTGCACGAAGAACATACGTTGAACGTTTTCCGAATCGACGAGTGCCAAACGTTAGAGTGTTTTCAACAACATTTCGACGAATTCGGGAAAGCGGCCGTGTTGATAGAAGACGTGGCGATTCAGGCAGACCTCGTTTGTATGCTCCAGAAGAAGAAGAAGAAGAAATCACTTTTCAAAATGATCCTTCTATTTCTACAAGAGCGGCAGCTAGAAGACTTGGATTGAGTCAATGGAAGGTGTGGTTTACAGTACACACAGCGCGTCTACATCCATTTCACTACACACCTGTCCAAGCGTTGGAAGAGGGAGACCCGGTTAGAAGAATGGAATTCTGCCGTTTTATGATAAATGCAGACATGGAGGATCGCAATTTCTTCTCAAGAATATTGTGGACGGATGAATCGAAATTTGACCGTGACGGGATAAACAATTTCCACAACACACATTACTGGGCACCAAAAGGAGAAAACCCCAGGATGAAAAAAGAAAAGGCCCATCAAACCATATTCAGTCTAAATGTCTGGATGGGTATAATTAATAATAATTTAGTTGGACCTCATTTTTTGCCTCAAAATTTAAATGGTGAAATGTACGAACATTTCCTAAGAGAGGAGATTACTGGTTTAATGGAAGATGTGCCAATAGCAACTCGTCGTAATATGTTTTTCCAGCATGATGGTTGCCCGGCCCATTTCCGCCTCGGCGTACGCCAGTGGCTAGACCAAACTTACCCACATCGCTGGATAGGTCGAGGCGGGCCAATTCCTTGGCCAGCACGGTGTCCCGATTTGACCCCGTGTGATTTTTATCTTTGGGGTCATATGAAGGCTTTGGTGTATACTACACCCATAACTACTGTAGAGGAGCTCAGAAGCCGCATAAGAAATGCAGCAGAAGAAATCAAAACTAGTCTTACTACCAGAATAATCAAAACAGAGGTACGGAGAAGACTACGGGCCTGTATCAGAAACAGAGGTTCACATTTTGAACAAGACCTAAAGTAGAATATTTATTATTAAATTTAATTAAACATTGATGTTTTTTAAACACAATAAACGTAATTAAATTCAAGTTTTTCCTTTTATTTTAACCTTATCGCAAATAAATCGATTTAGACATTATTTCATTTTACTTCTAATATGTTTACTACAACGTAATATTTTTATGTTTGCACCTTTTTGGAAAGCTAATGAGATAAGGAAGTTATTTAGAATATTTTTACGCATTGTATCATACATTTTTTTAAGAAAATCACCTGTTTTTAAGAAAAATGTGCATTTTTTCTTAAAAGAAAATTCTGTTTCATGTCTCATAATGAAAAATTCTCCCTTAGTTTGTCCCTATTTATTCCTTAAAAATATTATTTGACTCATTGACGGTTAAAATACATAAAAAAAATCACTAAAAAGACAAACATTTTTAAAAATACGTCATGTCAAAGTCAAAAAGTCGAAAATAAAGAAAAAATTTTTGAAATTTCAATAACTTTGTAAATATCAACTTTCGGATAGGGGATGCTATGAAAAATATTACTGTAAATGAGGTCTACTTTCTATCTTTCAAAGGAATGTATCGAATTTCAGGTCACCCTGTATACATATTTATTACAGATCCATGACTCAGGAACACAGAAAAGCTTATTGTTCCTTCGGCGGGATTCGAACCCGCGACCCCTGGCTTGAGCGCCAACCACTAAGCCTAGAGGTCGTCAATGTGACAAAAATGATGATGATGATTAATGTGACTTACATAATGGCAAATCAGAAGTTTTGTTTAGTACTTTTGGATCCAGGGTAAACCTTGGTGCAAAATCTTACTTGGGTTACTCCAGAAAAAGTCTAAATTCGAGGAGTTTCCTCGATTCCTCATGGATCCCCCTCCCCATCCACATTATGTTGTCACCACTTTGGTGACAACGGGACGAACTTAGGATTAAGTATACCTACCTTTTGCATCAAAAAATAATTTGGAAATCGGGCTACAGACGGCGAAGTTATCGTAGAACATACAAAAAAATATTTAAGTAGATATACACCCGAATATATATCCGACTCCTTTTTTTGGTGGACAGTTAAAAAAACGAAATAAAAAAGGCATGTATTTAAACTTGAGACAAAACAATCAAATTTAAGGTGTGAAAAAACCGAATATTGAATACTAAAATACCAAGTTGGCGAAAGAATATTAGGAACATAAAAATTCTAATCTGGTGACTAATTAATACCAGTTTTTTTAGTGAATATTCCAAAATGGCAGACAGATACCATCTTGGTGACAATTTTAGAGTACACATTTAATTTAAGAACAGGCACATATATGACGGCGCAGGTGTTATTAGTGCACCTGCTGTTGTTTGTCATGCCCACGTGCAATGTTACACATCGAACCACTCTTGACAACCCATGAATCCGCAAGGTGGGGATAATGAGGATTCGCCCCACCCTATGAAGAGGGGAGTACAGCGTACTCGATAGGACGATTATTATTACGGGGACCATGGTCCAAGCAACACCTAGTTGCTATTAAAAGTTATTAAAATTGATATTAAAATAGCTCGTCAGAATAATTATATTTATTTATTATTATTATTATTACTTAAAGTTTCAAAGTTTAGTAAAGTTTCGTGTTTTAAAGTGTAAAAGTGATTCTAAATGTTGCAAAATGGATTGTGATAATTTCAGTTATCCTATAAATAAATGTTATTAAAATAACTGGAGTTTTAATCAAAATGAACAAGTTAAATGTCAAAAGGCAAGTCTAGTGTTGCTGAAGGTAAGATATATAAACGCAGTCAAACCTCCAATCCCTCCGAAATCAGAAGCGGGATGGATCACAGGTCCACTCAAGAATCATCAGCCCACTCAAGGTATGTACTATAGAAATTGCCGCTCAGCCGAGAAATGCAAATGTAAAAGAGAAATGTAAATGTAAAGCTAAGGAAAGAACAGGTAAAGCATACAAATTAAAATTAAAATAAACAGAAATGTAAAATAAATGGAAGAATGTAATGCACAATGTTAAAAATAGACTAAATAAACTTAAGCAAAACGATAAGATTAAGTATGTAACACAGAATAAGTGCAGAGGCTAAGATTAGAATAAAAATAGGAATTGTTAATAAACAGGAAATGTAACTAATATGAAACCAAATATAAATGTAAAAAAATGTAACTAGCAAAAAATTGTCCTGACCTAGCTGTTGGGGGAACAAGATGGTCCCATAAAGGGACTTGAAAAAAAAATGCCGCTCGACCAGGCAACCATACATAAGGTGAACATCGCATAATAGTGCCGTTTAATCGTGCACACGCACACCTATTTACGCGTAAATACGTAATTCAACCACGCCATAATCGTTGCAGTCACTTCCTTTGTTTTTAAATATTTTGAGGCGAAATAATGCTAAGCAAAATATTCAGAAACTGGTCGAGTAGGAACTTTTTGATATTGTATCTACTAAATAGCAGTTCCAGCAGCCGCCCTAAAGCTTTAGGGTTCAGAATTTCAGACAATGTGTAGTAAAAAAAAACATTTACAAACAAGGCGTTTACTATTGTCATGGTCTTTTCGTTTTAGCTGTTATTAACATTCAAGTAGGTACCTTTATTATTGTCACTATACTTTGACATTGTCAAAGTAGCTTTGTACCTATGTTATATTTTTAAATAATGATAATAACTTACTATAGAGTGATTTTGGTAGCCTACTTCTAGATTAACATTATAAATTATAAAATAAAATTTTAATGTGATTATTACAATGATGAGTTTTAGATGCTCATTTGTCGTTTTGTTTATAGTGCTCGTTCGTAGCTTTCCTGTAGCGCGTAAGTTGAGGAAAAATAATCTATCCGTTGCGAATTGCGACATTACTTATGTTATATATTTTTTGACAATTTTTAAGTGAATTGGCTTAAAGTTTATCAACTGTACTCATCTAAGATAAAATAAATTTACAATGGAAAAAAAAAATGCTTGATGATATTATTCATATTGACACTTGATGTTTGAAGGAAAAATAGCAAAAGCAGGTAGTTTGTCTCGATATTATGTCTGAAATGTTGATGCACTTCACTCACTACTAATAAGTACCGATGTTCAGTGATTTCAGTTGTGTTGTAATAGATTTTTTATTTCTGTATTTGATCTTGTAATGACATAGTGGCAGATTGTGCAAATTACTAAATTTAAAAAAATGCTGTAAATGTAAATGCAATGCCAAATGCGATAGATGAAAAAAATGGCCCTAATTTAAATATTGGAAGCAAGTTCATTTTAAATCAACAGGCCAAGTACATCAGTGTATTTATCAAATTATTGAAACATATTGATTTCGTAGGTTTACGCGAATATTGTTCATTGTTTTAAACACTTACGGATTGTGTCGCGGTGCACTTTTCTTTTTCCCGACGTTTCGGCTACTTTCCAGCAGCCTGGGCAGCAGCACGGGAGGACTCACCGTGACCACGGCTGCCGAAACGTCGGGAATAAGAAAAGTGCACCGCGACACAATCCGTAAGTGTTTAAAGCAATTATTGAACATGTTAGAGTTTGGTGCTTGAAATGAATTTTATATAATTCTTTTTGGAATACGAAAATCAAATACGAAACTAAATATAATAAATCACGACGAAATTTAATATTAGCATTCTTCTTTCATTTTTGCAGATTGCTTTCGAAAAGAAAATAGTAGAAAATATTTGTATTTCTGTTTACATTCTGACTGCTAATTTGTGTCCAAAGGTGCCTTGATATTGCTGGTATTGTTTCTGAATAAAATATAGGTGATAATTTTTCTACTAAAAGTAATAAATAATATTTAAATAAATTGATCACTAAGCAATGCTCACAAAGTTTGGAAACTTGAAAAAGTTGTTGTTTCGTAACATAATATTGGCATAAATATAGACTTTGGCTCTATTTTTGAGTTTATTTGGAATCTATTTTGGGTAACAACATGACAATAAAATTATAAAGGGATGTCTATAAATAGCTATTGTTGAATTATTTAAATTTAAAGAAATTTAGTCAGATAACCCGTGTTAGCAATAGGTACCTTAAATCGATTCTCATGTGCCTTACGCACACATGTTTAAAAGGTGGTTTCACTATTTTCATTGCGTGCGTTACAACAGCTTGTTTTGTATTCTGAGTTAAAATGATTATTATATTTCAATTAAATACTGTGACATTTGGACTATAGACTAACTTAAAAATAAGCCTTCACCCTTGGCAATAGTAGTTATGATGAGATTATAATAGTAATTGGGTATTTTCCTACATGTAAAAATTAAAAGTAAAAAAAAATATGATTTTATGTGTGGTTTTGTAATTAAATTTATTTCGAAGTCGCAAAAAGTTGAAATATTCTTTTACAACATTAGTGTAAAAAAACTACTTATTAGTTTACTTACATCAATTAGTAGGTACTTTATTTATTGATGTAATTTTATTATTGTGATGGATGGTGTGTATTAACATAAGCGCGCAAACTTCGGAGATATCAGAACATTAGTAGCGTGTGATGTCACCTACTTGTATGACTTTTATATGGGACAAAAGTGCTTCAAGCGGTCTGCAGTACCATTGAAAATATTGATTTTTGGTGTGCTATCTCTTTTGTAAACTGTGTTATTTTCAGAGCACTATTCATTTATGTAAAAAATGGTGATCATGACGTTTTTACAAAATAAAACTATTTCCGTGCAAATAGTTTTATTTTGTAGAAAGTTTTTAAACGAAGAAAAACATCTTAGGGTAGTAGGTATCATTAATTTCTTTACTTGCTATAAGTACCTATCAGATTAATCAAATTTCAATGTTTGTTACAATTTTTCACACGTTACTCCATGACCGCTAATAGTGGAGGCGTGAAATATGAACAGTGGTTTTGACTTACAATGTTACCACTTATTACTGGGAACTGCGCGGCAATATATGCCGCGCAGGACATAGGGGTTGTAAGTTTGTATGGAAGATTTTTAGAATGTGCCCCGATTTCCATGAAATTTGATATCCGAGTAAATAAATAAAAAATATTGTATACGTGTTTTATAGTTTTCTGAAATTCGTGCTATAAAGGGGTGAAGTGGGGTCCAAGGTTTGTAAAGTAAAATATTAACGGCTGAACAGACAGTAGACGTAGAATTTGGCGCGTGGCTGGCTGTTGTGATATAGAAGTCCCTTGAAGAAGGATTTGTCAAAATACATACCCCATGGGGTTGCAATGGGGATCCGTGCGGACGGGGACTCGGGCGCTAAAGCTAGTCATAGCTAAAACATATAATAAAAATAGTTTTCATTTAAGTAAAGGATGGCCGATAGCATCTGACTGTTATATATATGAACAGTTTTAATTAAAGTTTTGAGAAAGATTGGGTAGGTATCTGAAATATATTTAAAATTCTGAAATTATAAACTTTAAACGAGACGATCTTGTGTGTATATAATCGTAATCTCGTAAACGGCTACAAGTAACTATTACCATGAAATTGGGTATGCAGGGAGTTTGGGGGGACCCAATCGGTCCGGCTAGGACTTGTCCCTGCGAAACTGCGCTTTTTTAAGCTGTTTATGTTCTTTTTCTCTTTCGTCGTGCGACAAATATCAATGATTTCGACTCTGTTGTGTCCGTCCGATTGGCGGATTGGTTATGTATGATTTAAACTTTGTTCCAAAAATTCGGAACGTGGTGGGTTCGAATCCCGGTGTAATAAATATATTTGTGATTTTTTTTATTTATTTAATTTTATTAGAACTCTAGTGGAGCTCGGTTACCCAGGTACTATAACTTTAAATAATTAAAGTAATAAAATGAATGTCGTTTACGAATCAAAATAATGATAATTTCGCCGGAAAACGGGCTACTTAGTTGCGCCGCCATCGCAATCATCGATTTGGAAGACTTACAGTTGTACCTTTAATGATTAGTCTCAAATTCAGACAGAAGTCACAAAATATGTCCAATGCAAAAAATTTCGTTTTGTTTCTCGTGCAATGATTTATGTTAAAGATGAGCGGACACATCATAAATAATATCTAGTTGATGATAAGGCCTTACTTTTGTAACGTGAGTCGAGGACAGGAGCCTCATTACTTACTAAAGTAAGCAAAAATTGTTTGCATGTAACTTAAGGACAGGGGCCTCCTTACTTGTGCATTTGTATGGTCGAGGACAGGCGCCTCCCTTACTTTTGCAATGCAACCTTTTTTTTTTAAAGGTCGAGGTCATCCTGCATAGAGGTCGCCTCTGTGCAGGATGGCCGTATCGGCGCAGGTGTTAATGCACCTGCTGTTGTTTGTCATGCCCACGTGCAATGTTACTCATCGAACCACTCTTGACAACCCATGAATCCGCAAGGTGGGGATAATGAGGATTCGCCCCACCCTATGAAGGGGGGAGTACAGCGTGCTCGGGAGGAAGATTATTATTACGGGGACGTTAGTCCAAGCAACACCTAGTTGTTATTAAAAGTTATTAAAATTGCTAAATGGATAATTGCTAAATGTAGCAAAATAGATTGTGATAATTTCAGTTATCCTATAAATAAATAAATGTTATTAAAACTGCAGTTTTAATCAAAATGAACAAGTTAAATGTCAAAAGGCAAGTCTGGTGTTGCTGAAGGTAAGGTAAATAAACGCAGTCAAACTTGAGTCCCTCCATAAAATATTTTCCCTGATGCAGGTAATTTAAAAAAACATAATAAGCAGCCAAACGAGCGAACACAAAAAAACGTAAAGGATAACAAAAATGACATTTATACTGAAATTCCAAGATGGTGGACATACTTCATTTTATAAAAATTAATATGGGTGTCCTTTTGTAGGTTTCTGGGGGTGCTGATTTCAAAAAATTCATCCATTTTGAATTTCCATTTTTTTAATAGTTGACATTAAAAAAATGGATATATGTGTCCTTTTCACTGATTACAAAAGATTATTCATTTATAAATTTCAAAGTGGCGAATACATATTTATTTTTCTGTAAAATTGATACGAGTGTCGTCTTCGATGTTTTTAAGGGGTGCTGAATACAAAAATGATATCCATTTAGAATTTTAAAGATAGCGGACCTTTTTTTAATAAAAATAATCTTTTCTAAGGGATGTTAATTACAAAAAATATATGTAATTTTGAAATTTCAAAATGTGTGAAATCTCAATGGTGCGTATACTGAAAAAATAATGAAAATTTCCTTTCCATTAGTAACCCCGCAACCACATATTTTCTTTATGATTGGAGAAAAATAAATTTTAAAATCCTGAATTTTCCAACATTTCTATAGCTTTATACATCGCTCATATCTCAAAATAGGCATTGACATATTTCTTTCTACAATCGCTTCTATCTCGGAAACGGTGCATCCTACTGAAAAAATAATGAAAATTTCCTCCCCCTTAGTAAGTAACTCCGCAACCACATATTTTCTTCATGATGGCAGGTAACGAAATTTGAAAATCCTAAATTTTCCAACATTTCTATAGCTTACATCGTCCGTATCTCAAAGTAGAGCATTGACATATTTTTTTAATTAACGCTTCTATCTCGAGAACAGGTATTCCTACTGAAAAAATAATGAAAATTTTCTCCCCCCTAAGTAATCCCGTAACCACGTATTTTCTTTATGAAAAGAGTTTTTTTTACAAAATCCTGAAATTCCAAAAATTTCTATAGCTTACATAGCTCGTACTAGATAACATACTGTGTTACAATCATCAATCCTAATCAGCATCCGCAACAACTTTCAAATTAGCACTCATGTCATTTTTACGAAGTATGGAAATTCTCCATTTTGGAAATTGAAATTGGAAGACAATTGACTGAGCTGACTAAGCTGGGCCTTAGACGTCGGCTAAGGACGGCTGGTGATGACTTGACGTGATGAGTGAAACCGATTTCATAAATTTACATTGATGAATTCGGTTTCTAAATAATACTTATTATTTAATTAATTACAATAAATTGTCATCAATTAATTAGCTAGAGTTAGTAGGTATCTAATACCTACTAGGTAGTAATTAGTAGGTACTAAGGTTGGCAGTTAGGTAACTGTAGGTACATATCTTCAACTCTATGTAAACAGTTCTAGTAGTAGGTAAGGTCCATTCTATGAATTTACAAGAGAACAAGCAGCTTGCTAGCTACACCTATATGGAACGTGATCCTCTGTTTTGGAAATAGAGGGATAGCAGAACCATATTAAAAAGACCAAAAAATTACATCTGCCAGCTGACCGAATGCAAAAATTATCCGATAAAATAAAAAGCGGTAATTCCTATATATAATATGCTACGCGACCGCATCTCGCATTTGCTTTATACGATGTACTCACTTCTATATAAAACCGGGGCGAGAGCCAAGTTCTAAAATTAAAGATCGAAAGCGCCCGATCGCCGCCCGCCCGCCTCAGTCCACCGACAACTGCCGTCGACATTCCCAAAAACGCGCGGTACCGAAATTCAGTCGCAAACGGCGAAAAACTAACTCCAAATTTGGGTTAAGTGATTGTGAACGTGGAAGTGCGTAGTGATCTGTGGATTGAATTGTCTGTGTAACCGGTGAGTACTTAGTATAGTCCGTCGCTCCAAGTAACACCGCTAAGCAGCTAGCACGTGCTCGTACGGAGTGTTAAGTTACAAAATGTCTGCATTTAACCTAATTTTATCCATTAAAACGAGAGGCGTCTTGTTTTAAATTAGTCATGTATTGCTTTCATGCCCGGAAGCGAAGCCGGTGTTTTCCTAACCTCAAAGTTATTGATCCCTATCTTTTGCATGTGTGATTGTTTCTTGTGTATTGTTTTCAGATCTCATTATAACTTTAGTAAACCTAGTTCTTTTACAGACTAATATTTTTCATAAATGTATTTTTTATTTCGTAAAGGGACCTTTTTATCATAGGTACCTACTACCTAAATACTATTGCATTTGCTATTGATATTAATGCAATTATATACGCATGAAATGAACATCGGCATTAACCCCGTAATATGTGTAGTATACATTTGTATAACCTACGTACTGCCTATTTTCTTGCTGCAATGCGTCACCACATTGAAATTAAGTCTGCCGCAAAGTCTGGATATTGGAGACGGATCCTGGTATTGATTTTAGAACCTTGTCGTATTACGACAACAGTTGAATCATAGTCTCGGCACCCTGATTATATATATTATGGTCTCTTAGGTTTATACTTGACTGTCGCATTTTTTCCTAAACGTTTTTTACTGTAGTATAAAAAGTGTTAAGCCTAATTAGTTATTAAATCCAAGAACTCACTAAGTAGTGGGTAGTGACGAGTGGCCACCAGTGGGTGATTCCACTGTAAAGTCTTTCTTTTGCTTTTTGTTGCAGTTGTGGCTTTGGTGACTATACTGGTAAATACATAATTATAAGAATAATTTTGCTTAGACACATACGGTATTGTAATAATTTTCGTGACAGATTTGGTAATTAATATAATTTATTTTTCTTCTTCTTCCTCTCTTGTATATAAAAATGGATTAAAATTCCTATGTGCGAGACATAAAACGCGAATGGCTGGAACGATTTGACTTATTTTGATCTTGAAATAGTTGTGGAATTTGAACGGTGAGAAATATTGGAGAAATTTCAGAGAAAATACTAAAAAGTCGAATGAATTTTTCACTGTTAAATATTTATAGGTGCGGTCAGTTTACCTGTTTTGTTTATTTGAAAAAGTCGGCCGGTCCCAGAAGGTTGGTAGGTGGAGTTGTAGGTGTAGGTAATAGTTGCGCCGGCGCCCAGTGCTTGCTGTTCCACGCGCTAGACAGTGGTAAATTGACATTGCAATAGTGGCTGAGCCCTATTACTTCCCGGCCCGCAATACCTGGGCCGGTGACCTGATGGGCTCCGTCGCTGTACACGGAGCTGATACTGGCCCCCTGTTATTGTGCGGGAGAGAGGCCAGGGATTCGTGGCGGTAGATCGGGGGGAGTACACAATCTTCGGCGTGTACTTCTCCCCGAACAAAACGCTTGACGAATTTGAGGCCTTTCTAGACGAGCTGCAGGCGGCAGTTTTAAGAGCGGCTCCAAGGCCCGTTCTTGTCACCGGTGACTTCAACTCGAAGAACTCAGCATGGGGCTCCCCAGTGACCAACGCTCGAGGGGATGCCGTGCTATAATGGACCGTTCTGACCGATCTGTCGCTTTTAAACCGGGGGGACGCACCAACATGCGTTCGGCCGCAGGGGAGCTCGATTATCGACCTCTCCTTCGCCAGCCCCGTGGTTGGATCACTGGTCCAAGACTGGAGGGTGGTGGAGGACGTGGAGACGCTGTCGGACCATTTATACATCCGATTCAGTGTTTCCCCCTAGAGTTCGACTCGGACGATTCTACATTCGTCGGAAAATGCGACAGAGTTCCCACGCTGGGCACTGGCACTGACCAGGATGGACCCAGAGACGCTGAAGGAGACGGCCGAGGTAGAGGCCTGAACGCCAAGACCCGCGGCTCCTATCGACGTAAACGAGGAGGCACGCTGGTTCCGGGAGGCCTTGTCCCGAATCTGCGACGCAGCTATGCCCCGCATTCGTGGCCCTCCCTCAAAGAAGCAGGTGTATCGGTAGACTGACACGATTGCGGAGCTCCAACGACAATGCGTTAGGGCACGCTGACTGCGCGATATCTCATCCTCCTGCGTATTTGCCGTTGGTAACGGCAAATACGCAGGAGGATGAGATACGAGCCGCTGGAACGGTGACTTAGAGCTGAATACAGCGCAGCCAAAAGCGCTTTGCATCTGGCCATACAGCAGGCGAAGGAGGCTGCTCGGGAGGAAATGCTGGCGGAATTAAATCGGGATCCTTGGGGGCGCCCCTACCGAATGGTGCGTAATAAGATCGGCCGCGGTCCGCCAGTAACTGAGACGCTGCCTCCTGAGCAGCTGCCCACGATTGTGTCGGCGCATTATATTCCCGACTATCCCGGCCTTGGATTTGCCGTCCGACCTTGGGTCAGCGCCGTTGAAGGAAGTTCCGCCTGTCTCGGAAGGCGAGCTCGACGCAGCTATTTTTAGATTGAGCGAAAAAAAGACCGCGCCAGGCCCGGACGGAATTCCCGGACGAGTTTGGGTGAAGTCGATGGGGCCGCTGAAAGAGAGGATGCGTGTACTCTTCAGTGCGTGCCTCAGCCAGGCGGAATTCCCACAACATTGGAAAGAGGGAAAGTTGTTGCTCCTTAGGAAGGACGGTCGCCCGGCTGATTCACTTTCGGCCTTACAGGACCATAGTGCTGCTGGATAAAGCTGGGAAACTTCTAGAGAGAGTGATCGCGTCTAGGGTGATTAAACACCTCGAGCAAGAAGGACCGAATCTATCCGGAGCCCAATTTGGCTTCCGAGCGCAACGCTCCACCATAGACGCGATCCTCGAAGTGAAGGAGTTCTGCGAGGAACAGACGGCAAACGGCGCAGTGGTGTTGGCGGTGTCATTAGACATCGCCAATGCATTTAACACCTTGCCCTTCGAGGCAATTGAGGACGGGCTCCGTTGTCATAGATTGCCCCTGTACCTGCGCCGAATCATTGGAGGCTACTTAAGACGGAGGACGAGATGGACAGGTCCTACGGTTCGACAAATGGTGCGGTGTTCCGCAGGGGTCTGTTCTTGTCACTCTCCTGTGGAACATCGGCTATGATCGTGTCTTACCAGCGGCTCTTCTCCGCGGGCTGCATCTTGACTGCTATGCAGACGACACCTATCTTCTAGCCCGCGGAGAAACTTTTGAGGAGCCGATTCGTCTGGCGAGAGTGGGCACGTCCCATGTTGTGTCGCGTATCGAGGCGCAGGGGCTGCGAAATGCGGTCTAAAAGACGGAAGCCATATTTTACTATGTACCCCGGAAGCGCCCCCCTGCGGGAGCGTCCCTACGCATCGGAGAAGTCAGCGTGCTAATCGGATCGGAGACAAGTACCTGAGTCTGGTCCTTGACTCCAGGTGGACCTTCACGGCACATTTCCGCCGATTGACACCCAAACTAAAGAAGACGGCAGTGACCCTTGGACGCCTCCTGCCTAATATCGGAGGTCCAGGGTCCACTTGTAGACGGCTTTATACGGGGGTCCTCCAATATATGGCCCTGTATGGAGCCCCGGTATGGGCGGAACACCTGAGTGCCCAAACTAAAGCGCTCTTGAGAGGCCCGCAATGTGCCATGGTGCTGCAAATGATACATGGCTACCGTACGATAGCTGGCGCAGCAGCGTTAGCGCTGGCAGGGTCCCCTCCATGGGACCTGGAGGAGGCTCAGGTGCTGTCGGAGGTCTACCACCGCACAGCGGAGGTTAAACGGCGAGGAGAACGGGTGCCACCAGAACAGAATGCCCGATGGCGCCGCCAGGTGCGAATCATATTAATGCGCACCTGGCAGGACCAAATGGCGTCCCCAACTGCTGGCCACAGAGTTGTGGCAGCAATCCGGCCTATACTTGAACAATGGTTAGCACACTGTAAGGGCGCCCTGACATACCGGTTATTGCAGGTGGTGACAGGGCACGGGTGCTTCGGCCATTACCTGCACCACACGGCTCGGAGGGAATCAATGCCCCAGTGCCACCACTGTGACCACGGAGACGACACAGCGCAGCACACGCTCGAAGCATGCCCAGCCTGGGTAGAGCAACGGGCGGTGCTTTGCCCAACTACCGGATATGACTTGAGTCTCCCGGCCATAATAACATCTATGGTCCGGTCGAGCGAAGGATGGGACGCAATGGCTACTTTCTGTGAGGCCGTAATCAAGCAGACGGAGGCCGCAGAACGGGAGAGAGAGGCGGATGAAGCCGCAAACCCTGTTCGCAGGAGGCGAGGAGGGCGCAGGCGCGCTAATTACGAGCGGCAGCTCCCTCCCTAATATGGAATCGGGCGACGGATTGGGGAATCCGCCGCCCATTACACGAGTCCTATCCGGACGTCGAGCGCCTGGTGCCTCGGACTGCTCTCCCGGAGTAGGTGGCAACTAGCCTAGCTAGTCGGCCGTGCGGAGGTTTTGCTGCGGAAGCAAATGCCGCTAACTGAGCTGCTGCTGTTATCGCCTCAGGCGGGTCCGGCGGCCCAGCATCATAGCGGAGGAGGAGGCACCGATGGGTTTTAGTGGGTAATATATTATATAATAAAGATTCATCTTTTGTTAACAATAATTAAAGGATTTGTATCTTTACTCTCTGTATACCTAACGTACGTACGGTACTAAATAGAGTATATTATATTAGGATAGAAGTGATGCAAGGTTTGTTGATAGAACTCGCACCTCCTTTTAACGCATATTGATTAAGCGTTAACGTGAAGTAAGCGTTGAAAAAGGTTTGTTTACGTGGCTTCGTTCAGTACAGGCATCGATGTCAAATATAGATTCACAAAAAATAGTTTTTTTGTTTTTCACATTTTGATATAATATCTCATAGTATCGGAGGTACAATATCGACAATGTTCCTGCTCGACCAGTTTCTTAACATTTTCCTTTGCACTAGGACGCCTAAAAACATTAAAACACAAAGAAAGTGACCGCAACGACTACAGATGTGATGAACTACGTATTTACACATAAGTAGGTATGTGTGAGTGCGCGCGATTCAACAGCGCTGTTACGCTATATTTATTTAATCTGAGTTTACATTCAAAGTATTGTAATAATTTGTATCAAAGTAGTAGGAAACGAAATCGGACAGTAACTTTTGAAGTAATTTGAAAAAATCTATTACGCGTTTATAGTTATGGAACCCTCCTTAGAATTGTAAGGACATGCTCTTGGTTAGGTAATTTAGCCTTTACTTTTTACGAGAAAGCTAGTATACAAGGCTTCGTTCTACAATGTTCACACTAAGCCGCGTGGATGACGAGTTTTATCTAGCTATTAGCCTTTCGTCTAAATACCACATTATATTTTATGATTTTTTTTAAACTTAGAATGGGTGTAGTAACCTCCTTAAAAGATAGACATAATATCATAATAATATGCGGTCGCGAGTCTTTATACACCGACTTCCATAAAAGTAGGTGGTTATACATACGTTCGGGTGTATTTTTTATTTTTTTTTGTATGTTCAACGATAACTCCGCCGTCTGTTGACCGATTTTCAAAATTCTTTTTTAATGTAAAGGGTATACTCCGAAGTTGGTCCCGTATTCACAAAAGTGGTAACCTTATGATGGGATCCATGAGGAATCGACGGAACTCCTAAAAATTTATTTGGACACATATAGTGATTTTGACTTTTTCTGAAGTAACCCAAGCATATACTGCCAAAAAGTAAAATTTTGCACCAAGGTATACCCTGGATCCAAAAGTACTGAACAGAACTCCTGACTCCTTATAGATACATGTTTGGGGATTTCGGTATTGCTTAAAGTACTACAAGCATAAGCCACTATGTCAATTAAAGTTATCATAATCATCACCACCATCATCACGCCATAAATCATGACATAATGATGATATAATAGGTACTTCTCATAGTATTTTACACCGACACGGATGGATATCTTTAAACATTACTCTGCCGTTTATGGACCAATTTTAAAAATTCTTTTTTTTATGTAAAGGGTAGGTATAATCCGAAGTTCGCCCCGTTGTCACCGAAGTGGTGACAACATAATGGAATCCATGAGGAATCGCGAACATACAGACAAACAGACTTAGCGGGGGACTTAAATTTATAGTAAATTTAGAGAAAAGTGGAAAGTGTGCGTATTGACCCGCCTACGCTATTTAACACGACATTAGGCTGGGACTTGTATTGTCCGGAATCTGGTAGGCCGGGAAAAATTCAAAGCATTGATAACAGAACTCTTCGTTAATAAGCTGAAAATCAAAGTATCGAGTGGCAAACTGTCATTATATATGACTTTGACATTTGACTCTACACTTGTATATTCGATTTCCAGCTCTATTGTACTAATGCAGAGTTCTATTTTAAGCGTTCTAAATTTTCTCCGACCTTCCGGATTCCAGATCATAGTCCCAGTTATCTCTTTAACCTTTCAAAAAAGCGTGCCGTATTTCTCATTTGACGAAAGCATCCACTAAGGAAGGATTTCTCAAAATACAACCCCCAAGGTGGTGAAATAGGGGATAAAAGTTTTAAATTATTATAAAGATACCGCTTAAAACCCAATTTCACGCGGGCGAAACCGCAGGCAAATGCTATTTATATTTTTTGGAGTCTGAAACTTTTGAGTTCTCAGTACTCTATTGAGTCCATCTCTCATCTCTCGTTTTTCAAAAACGATTGCGTTCGCACGTTTTATTTTGCAAATCCGACTACCATGGAAAAGAGTTATCATTTTCAGGTTAATATATTATAGACTATGACTTACAAATAATGTAGTCTTAAAATTAAAAGAATTTTAAAAATAGTTTGAAGTAGATCCAGAGATTACCCCTTACAATCTCGGTAAGTTACAAAGTCACAAAGAAACAAACTTTACCTCTTTATAATATTAGCTTTATAATAATATGTATTAGTATAGTTCAGATGTTAGCGTACGCGTAGCGCGTACGCGGCTTCGTACGCGAAAAAGAAATCTTGGGAGAACCGTACTTTTTCCTGCGATAAATAGTAGCCTATGTGTTAAACCAGAGACTAAACCACTACCATATCAAATTTCATGAAAATCCGTTCGGCTGTTATTACGTGGAAGAGTAACGAACATTCATACATCCACACATAAAACTTTCACGTTTATAATAAGTAAGGATATGTTCGTCGTCGTGTTTTAATGATTTTAAAAATCTCTTGAAAAGGAAAACGTTAGTAGGGACTAGGCGTATAGGCTTTGATCTTAAAAATTATTATTTGTGATTGTGGTCACTTGGGAATTGAAATGAAACAAACACAAAATTTTTAGTAGAACAAACCAAAACGCATTAGTGAAAATCGCGTTCAAATCGGTTAAGTCGTTGACTTTGTACGTGCAAAAACAAATATCACTGCACATTTTTCCGAAATAAATAGTAGCCTAGTAGTGTTAATCCAGAGTCTAAACTACTACCATATCAAATTTCCTCAAAATTCGTTCAGTAGATTCTGAGATTAGCGTTTGTTAGAGTTAACGTGGCGCCTGAATCGCGCTAATACGAGGGCGGCACTGAAAATTTCGGGAATCAAGGAAGTGGCACAACATTACTATTTAAAAATGTATTTATTGCTTTTAGAAGTATTCTCCGCGAAATTTGACACATTTTTCCATACGATGGAACCAATCATTGAAGCAACCATTCCATTCGGAAGTTGGGGTCTCCAAAATGGCCGTTTTGTAGGCGTCCACAGCTTCTTCGGGTGATGAAAATCTCTGACCACGCAATTTATTCTTTATTTTAGGGAAAGTATAGAAATCATTAGGGCTTAGGTCGGGGCTGTACGGCGGATGGTCTAATAATTCTATGATTTCTTGCTCTAAAAACTCTTTTGATCTGTGCGCGGTGTGAGAACTCGCATTGTCGTGATGGAGGATGATGCGGCGGTTGCAGTTCTCTTTACGGAGTTCAGAAACGACCTGTGGCAAACAAATGTTAGCATACCATTCTGCATTAACCGTTCTTTGTCCCTCAAGAGGAATAGTCGCAACATGGCCGGTTTTGGAGACAAACGTGGCCACCATTTTTTTTGCAACACTCCGTGAACGAACAATTTTTGTTGGCTTTAACTCATTTTCGAACACCCAAACTCGTAACTGCTTTTTTTGTTTCGGGTTCGTACGCGTATATCCAGGATTCGTCACCTGATACGATGTTGTATACAGCATTTGAGGATCCTGCGTGGAATCTTTCGATCTTCGATCTTTCGATCTTTCGAGAGTTCTAACGCACCAAGTAACGCGAGCCGCTTTTTGCTCTTCACAGAGCAAATGCGGTATCCATCGGGAAAATAACTTTTTTACACCTAATTGTTCATGCAAGATTATTTGTTTTGACTCATGCCAATGTCTAAAGTTGCCTGAATTTCGCGATATGTCACATGTCGATCTTCCTCAATCAGCTTACGCACAGCATCAACGTTTTCTTGGGTGACTGCAGTTTTTGGACGACCTTGACGGGGATCATCACTGAGCTTGACACGTCCACGTTGAAATTCAGCAAACCAGCGATAAATTGTGGTTTTGGATGGGGCTTCATCACCAAATGCAGAAATCATCCGGTCAACACACTGTTTTTGTGTTAAACCACTTCGAAAGTCATAATAAATCATCGCTCTAGAATTTTCTCGAGTCAATTCCATTTTCTCAACGACTAAACAAGTTTGACAAGACCTTGTGACAAGACCGAGAATCTTTTTTTAAATAAATAAACGGTATTCGATTTTTAAAATCAAGGAGTTTTAAATTAAAAAGATTTTAATATGACAGGAACAGTGGAAATATTCCATTCCCGATACTTTTAGTGCAGCCTATGTATTAGGTCTTTACCTATGAAATTGCCGTTTTGTATCCAAAAATTTAAACGAATTTTTTTCATGTATTTTTTATTTGTATTAATCGAAGTAATCACCCATGCAATCAATGCATCTTTGCCAACGCAGTGGCAGATTATTAATGCCCTTCTTAAAGAAATCAGCTGGACGGGAGGCAACAAAATCTTCAAAGGCATTTTGTACTGCCTCTCGGGTATTGAATTTTTTTCCCGCCAAGAAGTTATCCAAATTCTGGAAAAAGTAGTAGTCTGTAGGCGCAAGGTCTGGTGAGTAGGTGGATGACGGAGAGCTTCCAACCCCAGTTCTTGCAACTTGGAGACCGTCTGCTGTGCAGTATGAGGTCGCGCGTTGTCGTGCAGGAGCAGCGGAGACGAGCGATTGACCAATGCTGGTTGGAGATGTGCTAGCTTCTCCATCATTGTGTTCAGTTCTTCACAGTACACATCTGCAGTAATGCTCACCCCGTTTGGTAAGAAGCTGTGATGAATCACACCGGCGCTAAACCACCAAACAGTGACCATCACTTTTCTAGTGGTAAGTTTTCGTTTAGGGCATTGTTTAGGTGCTGAACCAGGATCCAACTAACTTGCTGAGCGCTTGCGGTTATCAAACAGAATCCATTTTTCATCGCAGGTAACAATGCGGTTCAAAATTCCTTCATTTTTGTGTCTGTTGAGCAGTGCAAGGCACGTTTCGATGCGTACTTCGCGCTGGCGATCATTGAGTTCGTGGGGCACCTATTTGTCAAGCTTTTTTACCTTGCCAATTTGACGCAAATGGACCAATATTGTTTTGACGCTAACGTCGTAAGCTGCTGCTAATTCAGCCGTAGATTGTGTATCATCAGCTTCCACAATCGTCTTTAATTCGTCATTGTCGACCAAAGTCTTCGGACGTCCGCGAGGTTCATTTTTAAGGTCGAAATTTCCAGAACGGAAGCGAGCAAACCAATAACAGGTGGTGCGTTGGTTTGTAGTGTTAGCTCCGTAAACGTCGTTGATGTTGCGTGCCGCTTGTGCCGCGTTGCTGCCACGCGTATTATGCATATATACGCATATTTCATAATTACTCGAATTTTTTACGTATCCATGATGACGAAAAAGATTGAAATGCGATGAAAATGTAACACTAATCAATAAACAAATGACTACTTTTAGAAAAACAATTCCATGTTTTTAAAATAAAATTAATTTGAAATTAGAATTCTTAGCCAAACAAAAATTATTTTGATTTGAAATGGCCAGTACTGCAGAACGGCAATTTCATAGGTAAACCTGTTATTTACTAGATAAATGGACTACAGCTTTGGACTATTACCGATTACGCATAGCTAATCGTAGAGGGCGCCACTTGAATCTAACGAAGACAGTACCATGTAATAGCACGTACTACGATAGCGCCTCTAGCGGAATAGTTTGGCAGTTATACTCCAAATTATGATTGATGACAGATCAGAGTAGGAGGAGGCATTAGTGGTCGATGATTATGTCTATGATGATGATGATGAATGTGTTTTGTAATAAGGAAGAAGCTATATTATCTATATCCTACTGTGGCGGAACAATTAGCGCCACAAATACTGAATCGCGCTATCGAAGTTTTCTATGGTCGGCACTATATTATATACGACAGCTGAAACTCATACAAGTGGGCTTCGGCCTGATCGAGCATAGCATCTCGCTCGGTCGGAGTCCGGAGATCTCCCTTTCGGGCATGCCATATTCCCACATTGGTGACCCTCGACAGAACACGCCTTCTTCTGGACATCATCATCACCCCTTACTTTGCCACTTTGGGGGCTTGCCACACTACTTACTAATATAAATGTGAAAGGTGTGTGAGTGTGTTTTTAGGGCATTGGCGAGCCAGAATTAATGCCTGTCAACGTGTGATTGCGAAATACTACATCTGGCGACAAGGGAAAAAAGGTCGATGGTTAAAATTACAGAAATACACAAAATATTATCGTATCTTACATATCCGCTTTAAAAAACACTAAATTACTCTAAAAAACTCGAAAATAATAACCTTGCTAAATATACCTACAAAATGGGGCCGTGCCGATGGTTGTCAATTCATGTATCAGACGTTAGATTACAATCCCACGGACTACAGTCCGTCCAAGTGAAATTGCTTATTGTCTTCGAATGACAATGATTAGCTACTCTGGGTTGAGTGATTTATATATTAATATAATTATTTTCATTTTGACAAATGATTACTGTTTATCATAATATATTAATTAAATATATGAAGAAAAACTTTGATTTCATTTATACGAGAATTGTTCGAACGGAGGAGTATGAAATTTGGCCGGTAAATTAAAGTTTATGTGGAGTAAGGTGTCAAATCTAATATTATTTTAAATAATGCTTACAAATACAATAATGAAAATAACAACACATACACTACCTCAGTCCTCAATTACTAATCGTACCGCGCGTTTGATAGATTAAATTGTGTTACACGTTGATGTTTGTGAATCCGCGTGTATGTGCCACAAGTCCATAGAGAAAGTGAGTAAATCTAAAAAGATATGAATTATTATTGGTGAGTTTCGATCATAGGGCGATCTGTAATATGATTATTATTCTCTTTCGAGGTTATTGCTACAGTAATATATCCGTATCTGAGGTAAGTAGGTAAGTAAGTTGATGGCAAAGTGAAAGTGAAAAAGTTTTTTTTTTTAATTTTAATTTTTAATTTTTTTAATTTTCATTTAAAAAACAAAGACAAGTGAAAGTTATGACACACGGAAAGAAACAAAGAGATAAACAAGATGGTTTAGAGTTTCGTTTAAATTGAGGAAAGTGCAAGTTGAAGGATCATTTCACTTAGTTTTGTGGACGTTAGCTACCTTTGAGAATGGAAATGATATAAATAGTTGTAGGATGGAGAACAGAATATTTATTAATATAACATAGATGTCAAGAGACAGAAATAAGAGTAAAATTCCAGTTGACTTTATTGGAAATTGATGAAGATAGCGAATTGTAATGTTATATAGACTGGGGGACTCACATTGGAAAAGTTGATTTAAATGGATAATAAAGCATGGTATATCTAATATAGGTTTTCTATGTGACAGAAGTTGGTACAAGGCATTCAGGGGGTAAATAGACATTATCATCAGTATATTAAATTAGAAGACATTGTCCACAGTTGTTGTAAAATATCTAAATTGACATACTAAACCCGGTTTCTCAACCACTACAGAATACATATATACCGACTGAAGGAAGAGTCGGCAATAAGATCATAATGTAAGAATAAAATATACACTCTAGTATAAGCTACACTAAGTACACTACTACACTAAGCACTAAAGGTGAGAAACACCGAACGTGCCGAGGGTAGACATAGACATCAATGTAATGGGAACAATCCTAAGTGGAATTTTGTTGTTTGAGGGGGATTACGTTAGACGTTATGGGAAGTAAATGTTACTGTACGATTTTAAGTTTAAACACAATACAAAATCTAAAACAGGTATTATGCAGTCGTTAATAAAATACATCGAAAATAATTGCGTAGTTATAACAAAAATTAAACGATCATAACTCTTTTCTACCGTACTTTATTAGACACAGAAATATGCCAGGTTGAGCGTCAGAATTCACGATAATTTGAATGACTTAAGGTCAAAAAAGCTGAAAAAAGTATGCAGAGGGAAAAGGGAAGAGCAAAAGGGTGCTATGTAGGGCCAAGGGATAAGATCTGCCCAAGAATTTTAATAAAGAAACCAAGTTAAGCGTAAATTTGGTTCTCGAATTTGGAAAAAATACAAAATGAGATATAGAAGTTTGGAATGATCAACAGGGGAAAAAGTACCAAAACGAAGTGTAGTACACTTTGAGAGACATTGGAAGGTTTTAAAGACAAAGAGAAAAAGGTAGAATACACGTCGGTCGGATAAAGAGTGGAGTGTGGAAATAATTAGGAAGGTGAATGTTCTGATCTGAATTGAAAGCAGATTAAATGTATTATCTAAATTATACTTTCTTGGTCACTCAATGTGATGCTCAAAATTGCTGATAAAATAACGATATACAATAGAGACTTTACAACATAAACATAGGGCTTTATTATTCATGGTTAGTAATTCAATTATGTATATTTTCTACTTGTATGGATACACAAAATAAGACAAGGAAGGGATGTAGTGTATGACTGTGTATGTAAGCATAGATATCGTACTATCTCTAGTGCTCTAGCCAGGCCACAGATGACAGTTGACGTGTCACGGTGATAGTTTAGATATCAGCCATCATGTAGCTGCCAAGCTAGCGGGACGTGTATGTTAGGGCATTGGCGAGCCAGTATTAATGTGTGTTAAAGTGCGATAGCGGAATACTACACTATCCAAACTACCAAAGACTATGTAGAGCGTTTATTTCTGAGAAGCTTTGAGTTTTTAAGTACTACGTGAAATTGTCAGAAGTGCGTTTATTAATCTTCAATACTCCCGGCCTTGATCCACCCACGTCTCGTTTAGGGTGCCCCACTTTGGAATATGCTAACTGGCGTTAATTACCATTTCGATCTAATGCAACGTGCCAACACGACAACCTAAAAAACTCAAAGGTTAATTTTTTCACACTTAAGTAATTTTTTTTTACAGATTATATAGAGAAACATTTGTTACAGATTTTAAGTTCTCGTAGGAAAAGCTTATTTTTGATGACTAGACTGTTTGAATTATATAATATTACTTGTCAGTAGTAGACTAAAGTTATTCAAAATAAGAAAAATGTATGATTGTTATTGCTCTTAAAACCGGCCAAGTGCGAGTTGGACTCGCACACGAACGGTTCCGTACCATCATACCAATATTTTACATGTTTACTTATAAACTAATAATATCTATTGACGCTGCACACCACGTCCATCTGGCCCCGTGCTAAGTATCCGAAGAACTTGTGTTACAGGTACCAGACAACGGGAAGTATATTTAATACTTAAATACTATACATATATTTAAGATTTTTATTATATTATACACATATTTAAAACACATCAATGACCCAGGAAAACAGAAAACTTTTTGTTCCTTCGGCGGGATTCGAACCCGCGATCCCCGGCTTGGGCACAATCGCGCTGAACCACTGAGCCATAGAGGTCATCGTCATTTACTTATTATGTAAGTAGTTATTTTTGTACGAAGTTTTCCAAGTACCTAAGCGCATTATACCAGTTAGACCTATAGGACTCCTGGACTAACAAAGTTATAATAAGCTGTTCTAGTTTTCCAAAGTTCATCACATGGACTACCATCTTTTTTTCAATTTTTCGTTTACCTTTTTTTACCTTTAACAAAAAAATGCGGTTTAAAGTTGAATATCTCATAAATGGATAGCTAAATTAAAATGTCGTTTTATTATTCTTTCTTTTGGGATAAACGCGAGAAAAAAAACATCCCAGGTGTAGGGGGTACGCCAAAAAAATATTTTTCGTGATTATATTTAAAACCACTTTGTCGGCGTGGTAAATACACAATATAATCCATGCAGTTGTAGCACTTACCGTTTGGACGGCAAGCCGAAGACGGACGAATGGACGGACGGACATGACGTAACTATAAGGATTCCGAGATTTGAACTACGGTTACGGAACCATGAAAATGTCTAAAATTTATGAGTTCATAAAAGTTTTGGATGAATTAAGCAAAGTAACTATTGTTTTACTAGAAAATCGGTAACTAAAAATAAACGTTACGGTTTTCATGCCCTTGGCAGACGTTAGGTTAGATCACACTAGCGCTTGGCACTGAAATTCTGACACGCATCGTCAGAAGATCGCGAAGCTACGCACTTTTAACCGCACGATTTCCGGAGTTCATTTTCATTTGAAATTCGTGAAGAAACGTTTCATTGCTTTGCCGGAAACTTTCTTTAAAAATATTTCGTAACTTATTGTAATTAAGTATTTAAAATTATTGAAAAATTTGTATTATTAGTGTTATTATTAGATAAAAAGTGGTGACTGGTGTATAAGAAGTGGTGGCGGTGTGATCTGTGATATTAAATAAGTGAGACTAACAGATTTTTTTATCAACAACACTATTCTTATAAGCGCCTTCAAAAAGGAGGCGGTTTTTTGAAAGTTACAAATTCGTGAAGTAGTTCATAGGTAAGGAAGTCTTAATTTTTCTAAAAATCTCCTTATCGTAGCACATCAACCAAGTCAAACATATAACCGTAGTCATTAGGTACGGGTTCGTTAGGTACTAAGCCTTAGACTTAGTAGCTTTTTAGATTCTACGGTCGAATACTAAAAAGCTACTTAAATTAAGTGGCACTCACATGTTGTCCTTGTCTTTCTGTCCAGCAAGGACAGTGACAGCCTGTGTTTTGGGGAATTCCATGTTTTAAGTAGCGTTTTAATGGTTTTAGTATACGGGCTTGAGGCGATAGGTAATCATAAAAAAAAATCTTTTCTTTGACATAATATTGTTATAACTATTAAATGGCTCATAAAATATGGTAAATAATTTTCAGTATCGAACTTTACGTAACAACTTGTCCAACTTGATTTATAACTTTAGTCGATCTTTTAAACGAGCTTCGGCGTTCCTGAGAGCTTCTGCGTATCTTCGTAAAATTTTCACAAGAAAATGATGACAAGCGTGTCTACTCGTTACCGTTCGTGAAATCGTTACTTATCATTATTTAAATATTTTAAGAATAGATGAAACACATTTTACCATATTTCATAAGTATTGCCTGAGCCTCTTACGCCCACGAACATGCGTAAACACTAACGCTGATATATTGGAGTTAACTGATGTATTTATAGCTAGAGAAAATTACAACTTACAAAATACAGGACATTGATTTATCCAATTGAAATAAGACGAGTTTCAAGTTTACAATAAAACTATATTTTAAGAATTAAAAAGCTGGTAGGTGCTATCGCTGGCTCAGGTACTATCCGGCTCGTATAATTCGAATATCATCTGCACACGGCACTCTGAACTTTACTCTAAAAGGTGATATTCGAATTATTAAATTAACACGTGAACCAAAAACACTTAGTACAGTTTTACGAGAATTGTGCTAACGGTGGTATGAAATTTGGTTATGTGGAAGAAGAAACCATTTTTTATAATAATAGTTAGAAACTTATTTCGATATCAATAAACAAAAAGTTATACACACTACCTCTCACTACCATCCAACAGACGTAGGCTTACGAGGATTACATTAGAGTGCTTTTTACGAAAGAAGTCCCGCGGCAATTAGTGGAAATAAATTTGTTAAATTGTTATTTTGTTGTTATTACAATGCCTGAGGTTATAAAGAGTTTTGTGAAAAATCAAGGTATTCTGATACCCATAAATAATGCTGACAACATCACGTCGCGCGATCACAGCGCCGCGTCTAGAGGACTTGAAATCATGAAAAGGACTCTCAAGTAGGTGTTTTTTTTTTTTCAATATATGGCGTCGGCTTATCTTAAAACCATTTGCCAGTGTCAAGTAAAAAAGGCGGGAAAAAAGAACTTTCGTTTCAATTTTCAACATCGTATTCCTATATCGTCAAGTCTAAAGTCTAGTCAAAGTCCAAATATATAGTCAATACAGTCCATGAGTCATGTCAGTCGATTCAGTAAAGTGGTAGAAGCTTTACTGAAAGGTCCTAGGGTGTTTTGGCGGGAAACACAAAATAGCACGTTTTTAGAAGTTGTACCACTTGCCCACTTTTGTGCACGTTAAAGAATATTTAATGGTTAATATTCTACCAATATTACACGTTAAGAACCGAAATAGCACAAATTTATGAAAAAATACGAATTCCACAACGTCACCCATTAAACTCCCCGGCAAAACTCCCACAATAATATTCTAGTCAATCTTTTTTTTCACTCCATAGACAATATTTACATATTTTTATTGCGTATCTTAGAGGCTAAAGAATCCTAAAAAAGTTGAAACCTAAAAATTTAAATATTATGAATTATGGTCGAATTTCGACCACTTCGACACCAAGTCAAAATAAATACGACAACCGTTTGTATTAATAATAGTTATCAAAAACAAAGATCAAAGTCCTGAATAGGTAGCTTTATTTCGGACGTAGATAGTTTAATTGAGACACAAACATTATCTTATTATTCTGATTTTCGTTTTCTTCTTTCAAATTATCTCCTTACGGGGCGAACTCTGACTGAAACGGATATCGAAAGATTTGGAAAAAAACGTGAAATATACCGCGAGGCAAACCCAATTTATTACATTGAGTAGTTTATGACGAAGTTATATAATTAAAGCTGAAATCTTTTTTTGGCAATTGTACTCAAAGATCTCGAGAGTTATAGATTATTTGCACTTCTATAGTTCTGATGTTTTTCGTCTAAATCCGTCGATTGTATCACCCCGTCACTGCATCGACTGTTATAAATATACTCACTATGATATGGTTCCACAAATAGCCATCCATCATTTCGGTATGCGAAAGATGTTCCCTTATCGCTTTCTTATTTCAATGTTATGTTTTTGAGGTAGACGGCTAGTTATAGCAATTCCTAATATTGCATAATTAATTTAAGGGTCAGGTCACATCGCGATGATACGCGGCGCTGCATTTTTAAGATAGCTATTCAAAATTGAAATTTATTCACTACATGTTTTATACATCATACACTGCACATGCGCTGTGCAGCGCGGTGCAACCTGATATTCGAACTGTTACAATGAAACGTGTTCTTCTTGTGTAAAGAATAAAGTTCAATTTTAAATGCTATCTTATAAATGTAGCGCCATATCGCGTTTCGTTTCGGCGTGAATTGGCCTTTATTTTTTATGGATCGATTACGGATTAAATAGTGTACAAAATATAGTCAATAGATCTTATGTTATGAGGGTTCATATTGGAATTATGAAAGAGATTTCTAAAGACTGCGGTGGTCATCTTCGATATCTAACGGAAGAAGCTTTAATCTTTTCCGAAACAACAAATACCCCTTGGCCAACAATTAGATTAGACTAGATTTGATAAATATACCTATACTACGTATAAAGAAAACATATCATTTAGGTATAATATGTTTTAATAGAGTAAACTATAAATCTAGATAAGAAAGAAATCGTGTCTAGCGAGGAATAATTTCTCTAGACAAGATTGGAGGGTAGCCAGTTTTTTTCGTCTGAATTTTGGGAGAGTTATCAAATTTTGAACATCAGCCATTATGTCTATTTAGAAGGTCATTGACAAGATTACTAATTAAATTGGTGGTGCAAATAACATATCAAAAGATTACATAATTTCGGTTTTCACGCGCTGAAGTTAAGAGTTGGTTTAGAAGATTGTGATTTTAAGTCCGCATTTTGACGTGACAACGTCTTATAATTCGATAGAGCCGGCTGCACGCACGAAAAAACATGACTCATGCGTTACCAAGTACTGTTACCAAGTACCGTTACTTGTTACCGTTACCAAGTACCAGCGTTACCTCGCATTTTATTATAATTATTATTGTTGTTGTTGTTGTTGTTGTTGACGTTGTCACGTTCAACTATCGTCTTGTAAACCGACTTTACAGACAACCGATATTTTTTTAAATAAAATTCGACAGCTTGAAATCCTGATTCAAACAATAAAACAATTTTTATAATTGAATTCAGATAAGCTATAGGTATAAAAAAACTTCTAATTCTAATGTCAGATACGCGTTACGCAGTTAGCCGGGTTTTCCTGTCACGATGACCGCATACTGAGGGTCGGCGCTGATGGGTCAATATGTATGTAATTATACGAAGCGTTTATGAATAAGTCGCGTAGCGGTCAGTGCGGACATTTTATACATTTCGGTGTCAGTGCTGACGGTCAGCGAGCGGTCAGCGTGACAGGAACGTAGACGCTTGGATTTTGCGTTGTTGACCAATTGGTCTCGGGTTTGAATCTCGGTCAGACGAAATATTTTTGTTCTTTTTATTTCTTTTTCTTTAATAATTTTTATATTTTTCTTGCACTACTAAAACTTCGAGCAATGCTTGGTCTCCCAGGTACTACTTATAGTATAATATTGTTGAAAGCGATATACACCTGAACAACATCCTGATGAAACAATATTTAAAATAGAACTCACGTTCAAGTTGGCTGGTACCGACTTCAAAATTGTGAAGATTGAGTAGAGAAATTGTTAAAATTTTAGCCAAATTAAAAAGGTGAAATTATTATATTTAGAAAATAAATTTTATTTCATACCTTTTTGTGCATTTTTACTTTGGAAGTCGGTTTTCATCTTTTGTTTAAAAATAACAATTTTTCTCTTATTTTTTATATCTTCTTATTTATATTATTATTAACACATTTTAAGAAAGTTATTAATATAAAAATTACTCCGCTATTCTCACTCTTTCGGCAAACATTTTGTGCCAGTTTTCTGAGAGGCCGTGGTATTTCCCCAAATGAACATTACCTTATAAACAATCACCGAAGTGATGATAATGATTAGATACTATATTATTAAATAATTCTTTTTATTTATTGTTGTAGTCGGGGGACAAAATGTAGCAGTAAGCATTAAATATAATATTATAATGATAATGATGATCACGAATATAATTTTGGCAATAGCAACATTTCAAAGACATTGATATATCGGAGTATAAAACTCTGATGAGTAGTGAGTACCTATGTCATCATATTAATATGTTGGTGTTTCATGTGAAGATGGTGGTAACGATTATGATGATTACTGTAAGTGGCATGATGGGATATGCTTGCAGTTCTTTAAACAACGCTGGAATCCCCAAACATGGATCTTTTTTCTTTTCAGTTTTCTGTTCAGTACTTTTGGATTCAGGGTACCTATACTTTGGTGCAAAATCTTACTTTTTGGTAGCATATGCTTGGACTACTTTAGAAAAAGTCGAAATCACCATATGTGTCCATATATACTTCGAGGAGTTCCCTCGATTCCTCATGGATATATATCCCATCATCATCACCACTTTGGTGACAAAATGACCAATCAAGGATTTATACCCTTTACAGCAAAAAAAGAATTTTGAAAATCAGTCCTCAGACGGCGGAGTAATAGTTAAACATACAAAAAAAATAAGAAAAAATAAAAAAATATTAGGTCTTTACATATGAAATTGGCGTTTTGTCGTACTGGCCACTTTGATCTCAAATATATCTTCTGTGGTTAAGAATTCCAATTTCAAATTTATACCGTTATTTGCTCATGCATTTGTTTCGAAAACCGTAATTCATTTGTTTTTTCCTCTTTTGGTTTTTCTTTGCGGCACTCTGTTTACAAAATGGAAAACTTGAAATATTGTATTATTTTCGAGTACGAGTTCCACCGTGGCACCAGTGCTGCAGAAACAGCTCGAAAGATTAATTATGTGTATGGCGGCGGTGTCGCAAAAGAAAACACAGTGCGTTTTTGGTTCCAACGTTTTCGTTCTGGAAATTTCGATCTGCAAAACAAGCCCCGGTGATGGCCGAAGACCAAAGTTATCATAAAGAATTGAAGGCTATTATGGAAGCGGATCAATCGCAAACCACGTCCGAGTCAGCTGCAGGCTGTGGTGTTAGTGATGAAACTGTTTTAATCCACTCGAAGCATATTGGGAAGGTGAAAAATCTTGAAATCGTGGGTACCTCAAGAATTGAGGACAGCAAACGCGCGTCGACTGCTGCGTTACATTACTCAACCGGCACAATAATGAAGGGATTTTAAATCGAATCATTACCTGTGATGAAAAGTGGATAATGTACGATAGTCGGAAACGCTCATCGCAATGGCTGAACCAGCCAAAGCCTACCCCAAGCGAAAATTGTCTCAAAAAAAGTTACTTGTGAGCGTTTGGTGGACTGGTGCCGGTGTCGTTCACTACAGTTTTCTTAAATCTCACCGGACGATTACGGCAGATGTCTATTGCCAGCAACTGCAAATCATGATGGAAAAGCTAGCTGCTAAACAACAGAGGTTCGTCATTCGCTCTAGGCCATTGCTGCTTCAGGACAACGCTAGACCAGACACTGCACAACAGACGGCTACCAAATTAGAGAAGCTTAAATTGGAATGTCTAAGACATCCGCCGACGAGGGAAAAAATTAAACCCCGATGGGGCAGTCCAAAGCGCCTTCAAAGATTTTATTGATTCCTGTCCGAATGGTTTTTTTAGTACCTAAAGGAATCAATGAATTACCTATGAGATGTCAAAATTGCATAGATAGCAATGGTATATACTTTATTAAATAAACATATTAATAGTTTTAAAAAAATCGACTTCATGTTCCTCCTTTACAAAACGCAAATTTCATATCATGTAATGACCTAATATATACAGCCGAACGTATAACCGCCTTTTTTAGAATTGGTTAAAAAGAAAGCTTATTTGGATTTTCTTTTTAATTTTAACAAAGTTAGTTTCTCACATAAGCCATAACATTGGGCATCTGGACTATTTTACACAGCCACAGATAATATTTTCTAAATACAGATCCCAACGGTAGAGCAGTCCGGAAATAGACTGTTCCGCTTTTCATATCTTTCGTTCTCTTTACTATTGAATGCCCGTACGTTGAAAGTGTTGCTTAATGTTTTTCGTAGAGCAGGTATCATCATCATCTTCAAAATATGACATTATTGATTAGCTTTTACTCGCGTCACCGTATTCCACGTGAACACTGTATTTTACAGGATAAAAGTAGCCTATGTGTTAATATAAAGCCAACACTAAACCTAATTTCATCAAAAAACATGAAACATCCATCCATTTTCATATACTATCACATTAATAATTATAATAGTAGTAGAATAGGTACATAGAATAGGTTTTCTGATTTGGATTTGCTTAAATATAGCACCGTATTCTCCATGTATCTAAGCCTGGTCTCACACCTTACCTCACACAGGTTAAATTTGACATTTTAAATTAAGATTCTTATAAGAATATCCTGAAATTAAAACTGCACGCAGCACGATGCCCGGTGCTAATGGTTACTATACTAATTAATACGTAATATGGTTGTTAATAACGCCATATTTGTTGTTGCAGCGATGCAGATTACGGCGTGACAACCCGGGTTGACAGGACTCAATCCGCACGATGTCGCAGCCTCCCGGCCGGGGCCGAGCGCGCCTCACGCCATCACCCTCCCCTCACTACCGCCCGCCCTCGCCATGGGCACCCAGCCCGCCGCCCATCATCTCCGGCCCGAGACACTCCACCGCTATCTTATCACCGCCACCGATGAACCCGTCCCCCAAACCGTTCCGTCCGCTTCACTCGCCGCATCTGAGGCAGCACTCGCCGTCACCGAGCTCACACTTCTCGATTTCCCCGTACCCCATCTCCCCCATCATGGGGCAAAGTCCCGAGTACTACTACTCGTCCCCGTACGAGCCCGTCCGAGAGTACGGGGAGCCGACCCCGCCTCCGCGGCCGATGATCTACGAGGAGGAGGACGAGGACACGGGGCCGTCGACTGCCGAGATCATCGCCAACCAGTCGCAGGAGGGATACGTTGACGAGAAACTAGCAGAGTATCAAGCTACGATTCAGCTATTGCAAGGCAAGTGTACAAAGTAATTGATATAATTAGAACTTCAAACTCTGAAGGTAGCCTTCTGATACGCGACGCGCGACTCGAGACCGAAATAGGGTCACGGAACCATTGCTGAGTATGAATTTATGTAGAGCTCACCGCGCGACCGGTGAGCGTTGCCAGAGAAACTGATTCGCTGGTTTGCTGGTCGCGGTCGCGGTCTCACATCGCGGTCGCATAGGTCGGAAGGCTACCTTAATGTGTACTGTATAGGTACGCTGCGTAATTCTCACTCCATATTGGCAATTTTCTCATACTCCCCATAGCATTTAAGTATCGTTATTTTTTTGGACAACTCAGTTGGTAGTGTAATCGTCCAAAATAAACATGTCAATGTAACCGCGTGCATTGTAACACTGGTCGGCAGATCTGGCACAAGCGCCGGATTTTATCATGTTTCCTGTTATGAAATGCCGCATGCTTTCGTTTAACTTTATTCGCTCTTACCACATGCTAAATCATACCGAGAACAATACTCAATACGGGAGTAACAGACGTTTACAGTCTAGAGAAACGTTTATAAGATTTCAGCTTTCTCTGAGTATGAAATCGTTAGCATAAACTATGGTGTTCACGATTTCGCTCCCTTTCCTATATTGCGACTAAACAAATAAATATTTCTTACTTTATGGCGGCACTATATAATGTTTCAGATATGATTTTTATGTGATTAGTTTGCTTAAGTCTTAAAAGATGTCGAATTGAATAGGTCTTTTGTCACTCATTGCAATTAGTCTAGGTCAGAAACTGCTACGTTTTTCTTTCTCAATAGTGTACTTTTCCAATTCGTAGCGACTGGAGTTATATTACACTAGATGTTGCCCGCGGCTTCGTGCGCGCTATGGCAAAACTCGCGGGAACCGTACATTTTGCCGAGATAAAAAGTAGCCTATATCCTTCCGCGTGGTATATATTATATCTGTGCCAAATTTCATCAAAATCAGTCCAGAAGTTTCGGAGCCAATTCAATGCAAACAAACAAAGTTTTCCTCTTTATTATCTAATATATAAAATTTCCATGTCACAATATTAGTTACCGTACTCCTTCGAAACGGCTTTACTGATTTTTACCAAATTTTATATGCATATTCAGTAGGTCTGAGAATCGGCTACTGGGTATTTTATATATTGATAAGTGCATTTGTTGAATGAAAAATAGTAAATTATTACAACTCGAGACTGACGGCGACCATATTGTTTGTGTGACGGGATAGCGATCGACGTTGCCATGGTGACATACTTATTTAGTCACTTCAATAAAATAATATGGGCGAAATACTTAATATGGCAAAGCAACGTTTGCCGGGACAGCTAGTATTAGTATAGATACGTAAGGGACTTTTGCACACCTCTATAATATTGTGATTGGTTTTCACTATAAATTGTTCCTCTATTGCATATAAACACATGAACATGCATGAAAACAGCCTTGTTCACAAACTTATGCTGGTCCGTGTAAATATTTTATGAGAATCGCTTCATTCTGTAGATGTCAGCGCCAGCGCTTCGAACCGTCCTGTCCCTGGCCATACGCCAAGGAGAGAGGTTGACTTCACATGCAAACTTTGTGCATAATATAAGGCACTAGCGAATATAATAAAATCTTATTCGCTAGACTGTTTCATATTTGAAAGAGCTTTTGTGCCACTTTGGTATTTTCCCAAAATCTGCAAAATAAGACTGTAATTTTTAATTAGAATTGCATCAATGAATAGTACTCTAGTACTAGTAAATATGAGTGACTTCTCAGAAGAAACAGTATATCAAGTCTATATTTTCAAAGGTACAGTGATTTGTTTACAAAATTTCGCAAGTCTCCTGAAAACGCTCCATACTAAAGTCGTTCCTAGCTGTGACGTCACGCCTGGGTAAAAGTGTATGAAGTATAATAAGTATAATAGTAAGGCCGCAGGAACATATTTGTAAATATCTCTGATATTTGTGCGTTTAAGTTCATACTTACCATGAAAGTTTTTGTATATGATGTAAGTAAACTAATGATGTAGGTTATGTTTACTAATTAAGAAAAAAAAATGTACTTTTTAGATGTATCCAATTAATAAACTACACATAAAATGGTATATATTTTTTACATTTACCAAGTAGTAATGCCTTAATATTTCAGAGTATACATAATGAAACTAAATATTTTAGATGTAGTCATCTCCCCTATTCAGGATTAGAAGTTTAATTAAGTTCGTGGGGTTATTTTATGCCCTAAAATAAATTGAATCTTTTCTCTCTGTTTCTCTCTCATTCTCGTACCTCTCACGCTATTATGATAGATCGACAGATTGTTACTTTTTGTCCTCATTGGCATCCAATTCCACCGGTCCCTTACCGACCCAGTAAACTGACATTAAGCTCATTTTTTTAATTTTTTTTAAACACATTAGTGTAAGTACTGGCGTATGAGATTGTATCTTGTTCTGTGGTAAAAATAGACAGTTAGAGCAACTAATTAAATCATTACATGCCCCATGAATATTTAGTAATATAACACTTTGACCCATTTGGCGCTGCGGATGGTTAGCCATCTTGGAATGCACGTCATGTCCGAGCATTCTAAGAAACAACAAACATATCTCAAAATATGATATAGTCACGTCACCAAACAAATAGGATATAAATTAGTTTTAGTGATTGAGCAGACATTGCTCTACATCAGCGTTAACTTCGCTCTAACGTTAACTAACATATTTCAAGTGGCTAGTTATAGTATACTTATAAATAATAAAATGTAATCGTGCAATGAATGGTTTAAATGTTACTCTTGATAGAGATGGCCATTGAGATTTGAGACTACATATTGTTATTTGTTGTATTAATTTAAGGAGAATAAATGAAAATTGATTGGAGTTCTAATAACTGGACATAAACAATGAATGCCGATTGTAGAGAGGACTCTACACAATATTGTAATTGAAGTTATACTTAAAATTACAGTATCTATTTACAAATAATAATAACAAACAGATGTTTCATGTCGATTTAATTTTGTATTTAATGATTAAAATAAACGCTCAGACAAACGTTTATGAAATCCGTATCGTAACTATTTATTAATGTGTATAAACTTTTATCCCCTATATAGGTGGGTACCTAGGGGGTGAATTTTAGAAAACGCTAAAATACGTAATTCATTATTTTTTCTGTACTTCATCCATATGAAATATCATGCAAATGTGTCAAAGGAATAAAAAGTTTCGTAAAAACTTTAATCACCTATTTCCCTTGGGGGTTGAATTTTGAAAAATCCTTCCTTAGTACTATGCATATATCATATTATGAGAAATACGTGTGTAAAATTTCAAATTTCTAGCCTTAAGAGTTTGGCCTGTGCGTTGATACATCAGTCAATCAGCTTTGCCTTTTATATAACATTAGTCTATCTTAAGTATATATACTATATAGTTAGACTAGCATTAATTGCCCGCGGCTTCACCCGCGTGAAATTACTTTACCGCGTTTTAAACTTTCATCCTCTATTTTACCCACCAAGGGTCGAATTTTAGAAAAATAAAATTTCTAGGGTTTGTAATAATATCACAACTTTTAATGAACTTCTTCACTTTCTTTAGGTTTTATAATAATTTATATATAAACACGACCGGTTTCAATTATCTCATCATCAGGTGTAAATTGAAGGTAGATTGAACATAAGTAGGTATATAAAAAAGAATTCAAAAACATAGTGCAGATTAATAATAATAATAATAATAGCTCCCCACACCGATTTCGGTGACGGTGGCCGGTTTCATTGAAACCAGGCCAGATACGCAGGAGTTATTTTATAGTGTGTGCGCAGTACACAGAGCATTCTCTCTTCTTTTACTCTGGAAACCTAGTGGGACGGATAGATCGACAAAACTGGCGAGAGATCAGGCGCAGGTCCGACTTTATATATGCCCATCCGACGCATGGATCATCTTTCTTGTCAGACAATTGGGTGATCAGCCTGCATTGTCCTAACCAAACTTGGAAATAACATTTTTTGTTAATGCAATGCGCCAATCGAACCCACGACCTCCGAGTCGAGAGCCAAGCTCTAAACCACTGGACCACGGAGGCTGTTAGTTAAAAAGTGCAGATGATTATTGCCCGCTTCATTAAGAATTTTAATATTTCGGCTAAAAATAAACTAAATTATACCATATCAATAATTATTCTTATTCTAATTATTATTATTTACACTGTAATGCAATTGATAAATTAATGTGACAATAAGTTACAAAGTCATAGAACGGAATCATAATGCAATTTTTCAGAGTATAAAATTAAATAGGTACTATATTTTGTTACTAAAATTAATAAAAAATGTTGTCCATAATAAATTTTATTCCATTAGAATATAATTAGGATAAATATCTCAAAAAATAAAATAAAATAAAATTCTCAATAAAATAAATAAATAAAATTAAAATATGAAGTCACTGAATTAAAATGTACCTAGATAAATATAATTTAAACAATAAAATTAGATGTCCAATAAAATATAATGCGAAAGACAAGATTGGTTATTTAGCAAATTTCCTCCATTTTTATATCTGTTTGTTTCTAAAGCTTCTAACTTATCAATTTTGCGACTTTTTGGTAGTAAAGGGTGTTTTTTTAGAGGTGGCAACACTTTTTAATTGGCGGCCATTTTGTATGTGGTTTGGCATTTCAACATGAATAGACTGACGTCTGAACAACGCTTCCGAATTGTTCAAATTTATTTTGCAAATCATGGTTATATTCGAAATACGAGGACGTATCGCGCGCACTACGTCCATTTTACGGTTACACAACTTTTACAGTTAACATAATCGTCCATCAGAGCAACTAATTCGATTAGCTATGGAACGTTTTCGCACCACGTTTACTCTAAATGATAGTACGCATCCACAGAGACATCATACAGTGCGTACAGAAGAAGTCATTGTTGCTGTAGAGCGTAGCGTAGAGGAAGAACCGAATCAGTTTGTGACCGCTATAGAGCCATAATTATTGACTTTTTCGTTCATCAATTGAACAACCATGATGTGCAGGAGCTGTCGTTTCAACAAGACGGCGCAAGATGTCACATAGCTCGTGCCACAATTGATTTCTTGAAGGAAACGTTTGGTAACCGCATAGTTTCACGTTTCGGACCCGTGAATTGGCTTCCTAGATCGTGCGATTTAACGCCGTTTGACTATTTTCTGTGGGGATATGTGAAGTCGCTAGTCTACGCCGATAAGCCCAAAACGATTATCCACTTGGATGTTGTCCACATTCGCCGCGTTATTGCCGATATACGGCCACAAATATTGGAAAAAGTCATATGGACGAAAATTGGACCTCCAGATTAGACTACGTCCGAGCCAGCCATGGTGGTCATATGTCAGAAGTCATATTTAATTTAATTTAATGTGCCAGAAGATTATCTTTCGAATAAAGTAAATTTCATGTCAACTTAAAAAAAATATCTTTGTTTTATTCAATTTCAAAGTTCTGTACCTCTAAAAAACACTCTTTACATGAAATATATTTTATGTCTTTATCTGGGTCAAAAATTCAAAATGATATCCATTATAATTTTAATTTTTTATAATCAACATATAATTTATTAAATAAATAAATAAAGATGTTCCGCTAATCTATTCTATTGGTTTTTTTCTTCCATGCTGTCATATGTTCCTTGATTATTGTTTTAAAATTTCGTCCCGTCTGACCTATATTACTTCACACGTGTCACAAGTGAGGCGGTATATACCACTGTATGTGATTTTAAATTTGTTTTTATTGTTACATAATATAAGATATATTTACGAGAACCCATTGTATAGAATGCTACTTTTCAGAGACGTAGGGTTCCTGTAACTCCATTCTTATCGGTTTCACTTATCACTTACCTTTTGAAGACCCTCATCCAAATCACTACCTATTATATAGTCCATCCTTATGAATGAGTACCAGCCTTCGCCACTGCTACTTTTTTCTCTCTATTCTGTAAAATTATCTGGAATCTAAGGGTTTGGCCTGTACGCTGAGATATTAGTCAATCAGCTTTACATTTTATATAATACTAGCTGTCCCGACATACGTTGTTCTGTCACACCTATAAATATAGTGTTAATATTGATTGAGGAACATAAAGTTGATTTTTTTTAAACATAATATATTTATTTAATCAAAATATATACTATTGCTATCTATGCACTTTTGCCATCTCATAGGTCCTGTAGTTCATTGATTACTTTACTAAAAAAAACATTCGGAAAGGAACTAATAAAATCTTTGAAGGTGCTTTGGACTGCCCCATCGGAGTTGAATTTTTTCCCTTGCAAGAAGTTATCCAAATTTTGAAAAAAAAAATGGTAATCTGTTGGAGCAAGGTCCAGGGAGTACGATGGATGTCTTAGACATTCCAATTGAAGCTCCTCTAATTTGGTAGCCGTCTGTTGTGCAGTGGTCTAGCGTTGTCCTGAAGCAGCAGTGGCCTAGAGCGAATGACCAACCTCGGTTGTTCAGTAGCTAGCTTTTCCATCATGATTTGCAGTTGCTGGCAAAAGATATCTGCCGTAATCGTCTTTCCAGATTTATGAAAGCTGTAGTGAACGACACCGGCACTGGTCCACCAAACGCTCACAAGTAACTTTTTTTGAGTCAATTTTTGCTTGGGGCAGGCTTTTTCTGGTTCGCCAGGGTTCAGCCATTGCGATGAGCGTTTCCCACAATCGTACAGGATCCACTTTTCATCACAGGTAATGATTCGATTTAAATCCCTTCATTATTGTGCCGGTTGAGTAATGTAACACAGCAGTCGACGCGCGTTTGTCAGTTTGC
Organism: Phengaris arion; assembly: GCA_963565745.1. Taxonomy (NCBI): domain Eukaryota; kingdom Metazoa; phylum Arthropoda; class Insecta; order Lepidoptera; family Lycaenidae; genus Phengaris; species Phengaris arion. The sequence continues at coordinate 26,277,992 of OY751431.1, forward strand.
TGCACCTTTTGCTACCACAATTCATGAGGTACCCACCTTTCAAGCTTTTTCACCTTCCCAATTTGCTTAAAGTGGATTAAAACAGTTTTATCACTAACCTAACACCGATGCCTGCAGCTAACTCGGACGTGGTTTGTGATGGATCCGCTTCCACTATAGCCTTCAACTCGTCATTATCAACTTTGATCTCCGGCCGTCCACGGGGCTTGTTCTGCAGGTCGAAATTTCCAGAACGAAAATGTTGAAACCAAAAATGCACTGTATTTTATTTTGCTACACCGCCGCCATACACATCATTAATCCTTGAGCCGTTTCTGCAGCACTGGTGCCACGGTGGAACTCGTACTCGAAAATGATACGATATTTCAAGTTTTCCATTTTGTAAACAGAGTGACGCATAAAAAAACCAAGAGCAAAAACAAATGAATTACAGTTTTCGAAACACAAATGCATGAGTATGTAGGTATGTATAGCGGTATAAATTTTATATTGGAATTCCTAACCAAAGAAGATATATTTGAGATCAGTGACCAGTACGACAAAAAGCCAATTTCATATCTAAGGTTAGGTACCTTATTTTCCCCGCAATTTTTCCAATATTTCTCACCGTTTAAATTTCAAGACCAAAATTAGCCAAATCGGTCACGCCGGTCTCAAGTTTTAGCGAGACATTGGAATTGCAATCAATTTTTTATTATATATATTTTATTAGATAAGACTTTCCATTACTTTGTAATTTTTCATATCAAATCACACATTTCATAAACTTTATGTCACGTCCCACGGGATCGGAATAAAAAGTATCCTATGTCCGTCTCCTGGATCTAAGCTACCTCCCTACTAATTTTCATCCAAATCGGTTCAGCCGTTCTTGAGTTATAAATCGTGTAACTAACACGATTTTCTTTTATATATATATAGATAGACTAGCTGGTGCCCGCATCTTCGTTTGCGTGAAATAGTAAATGGAAACGGAACTCTTTTTACCCGACTACGGCGAAGTCAAAAGGAAGAATAATTATTTTGGCAGTCTATGTATGTATGTATGTTTGTTCCCTCGTAGCGTCTAAACTACTGGTCCTATTTTAAAAATGAGGTGTCAATAGATTCGTAACGATGTCGCGGGTAACTTAGGCTACCAATATAATTTTTTCAAATTTTTGTATTTCGATAATCGAACCTCAGATTCCGAGATGTAAAAAAGTAAAAATTATTCGAGCGTATTTATGATTTACGATGTCCATTTCTTTGGCACGCTTTAGAGCCTACACCATAAATCAACCAATTAGATTCATCTCAGTTGTGAGAGTGACATAGGGACTTGGGTATATTATTACCCGATTGCGGAAGGTGTTTGGTATCAAAATAAAGAGCTTTAAGAGAGCATTCCAAAAATATACAACACATATAGTAAAATGGTCAAACATGAGTCTGACTCTAAAAAAAAGACTTTCATATCCCTGTTGAAACCCCTTTAGGGGTTGAATATCGAAAAATCATCAAACACATCTTTACTTATTTAGTTTTAGGACTACATTTACGTAGTTCCAAGCAGAAATGCTTATTTAATATATTTTTCCCCATACAAAGTTTAGTACCCCTTTTTACCCCTTAAGATATCAAATTTTAGAAAACAATTAATTAAATTTTACCCCTTTTTACACCTTTAATTTATAATTTATTTAATCACAAGAATGCAGTACAAGGGATAATATTTTTAGGGGGTTAATTTCGCAAAATCCCTTCTTAGTGGACCTATTCGTCACAAAAGGAAGCCACGGTCCAAATATTACGACGGCGCCTACGTACATTATTGTAACTGCAAAATTAATTTTTTTTTATTACTGTTTGGAGCATATAGTTTAAAACAAATAAAAAACCCATTGCGAGTGGTATTTTTATCGTAACATAAAATGAGTCTGCCCGACCAATACCAACGTATTGTAACTAACTCGAGTTAACGTTGCGGTTGTCGGTGGGCGATGAATAGACAAATGATGTGTATAGAAGTTCAGTACAAGAGGTTTTCACAGTTTTAAAATTTCATCAGTAAGTTTTAAAGTCTCAGGCACTAAGCTCAATCACATGTTATATAAAAGCCCGAGCCCCGGTTTTTTTGAAAATATTTCAACAAGGAATTAGTTAATTAATCTTTGTCAGATAATTTTAAAAGATCACTTGACAGGAAATGACTAGGTCAGCTGACAATTATAGTATTTTATGAATGAGGAAGTTGGAAGCTTATGTCAGTCATTGTGCAAGTAATTTGAAAAGTAGTTATATCGAAGATAATAGCAGAATAGTATAATTAATATTCTTACATTATTATTCTTCTCTTTTATAAATCATACTACCGATTATCCGATCGACATATTGCTATCGATTGGATTTCAATATAGAACTGTATTGAAATAAAACTGTCAATTGTAATGGCAATCTAACCCTACACATGTTCTGTTCTAACTGATCCAATGAGTAGCGCTGATTGGACGATGTATCGTCAGTATGGTGTATGCCGATAGGTAGTATGGTGTATGGCTTCACACAAAAGCTTTTGCCATGAAGTGTGAGGTGTAATTTGTATTAATTCAGATTTTCGTGCTGTAAACGAAAGTTCAAAGTCGGTTACGCTCTTTCAGCTTAGTTCAAATGTAGTAAAAAAAAAACAAAAGTTATTTCTTGAAGACTTAAGACAATAAAGGAAGAATACTTATAATTATCATAGGTGTTTGAGATTAGCAAAGCCTTGTGTATGAACCTATTAGAAACCATATTATAATTATTTATATTTTTCACCTATTCAAATAGGTTTTTATCATAATTTTGCCTTCTTCGAGGTTATTTCAGAATATCAGCTTAGAAATTCTAGCTAAGTTACTGCTGTAAAGTTTAAATTTCGAGATATTTCCTTTTATTTTTGTCATGTATAAGCGATTCTACGATAAAACGATTAAGGTTTGAATAATGAAATAAAAGAAATAGAAGTAAAACAATCCTGATTAAAGATTTGTTTATTTCCTCTTCCGCACTTGAAGTCTTAATTGTAGCAAACATTATTTTGGCCTTTACAGATCTTGTGTTTTGTGCAGTAAAAGGTTATAAAGTTTGTCACACTAGGAATAAATTTGACTCTTTCCTCTTCATTGGTTTACGGTAAGTTAGAACTTAGATAAAATTTAGAGTAAGCCAGAACTTAAAAAAGGAAGTAAGTTACTTTTATCGCAACACATGCCACAAACCAATATTCTTAAATTTGTTTGTTATCCCAGTACCAAATTATACACAATACGTATTTCCCGAATAATTTAAGTTTTTCAGTTTTCAGTGGCTTTTAAATAAAGAACAACAAATAAGTGTGCAAAGCAAAGTACTGTGAATAACCACGATAGTAAATATATTTTATGTAAAATTTGTTCTTGTTATTCTATTAATCATAAGTACAAGCAATCTACGAAGTACATAATCGAATGTGACACTTACAATAAAATATTCCATATAAATACTAACGTAGATTATCGGAATCGACAAATCCGATATTTTTTGTTAATGCAGTTCCTAGAAAATAATTAGAAGTGCCAGTTACGATTAAGAGAGCAAGGTCATTTACGTGGTATACAATCGTAACTTAATTTTCGCGAAAACTATTCAACATTTTGGATTTTTGTTACAATTTATTAATTTTTTATCTTAACAATACTGTTTATGCAAATTTTCATAAGGATCTAAACCATTAAGGACAAAGTTATACGAAAAATAAACTTTAAATCGCTCTCCTGAAAAGTAGCACTTTTCAGATACAATAATGTACGTAGGCGCCGTCGATTACGTTTCTTCAGTAGTTTTGCCTCGGCGTTGATGAATCAGTCAGTCAGGACATGTTACTTAACTATAACTACATAGTATAAAACAAAGTGTCTTTTTTTGTCTGTCCCTATGTATGCTTAGATCTTTAAAACTACGGCATTTCTAAACTATGAGACTTAGAAAATTGCAATTTTTCATGCTGATAGATTATGCTAAATACTCTTTAGGAAAATTATTTTAAACGAAATCAGACAGTAACTTTTAAAGTAATTTGAAAAAATCTATTACGCGTTTATAGTTACGGAACCCTCCTTAGAATTGTCCTGACATGCTCTTGGTTAGGTAATTTATCCTTTACTTTTTACGAGAAATAATAGCTTATTTATGAAGCGACTTTAATCAGTACAGCATTAATCATTATCCAATTAAGTACCTTAAATACATTGTGCATTGAATATAGATCAATTAGGCCTTTTACAGCATGTAATTGAAATGAATATTTTCGAAGATATTACAGATTGATTTCTTAGGTTTACGCGAATATTGTTCATTGTTTTAAACACTTACGGCTTGTGTCGCGGTGCACTTTTCTTTTTCCCAACGTTTCGGCTACTTTCCAGCAGCCGTGGTCACGGGAGGACTGAGGTGTCAATTGTCCTATTTGTTGAAGTTATTCAAACTACTGTAATGGCGAGGTTACATAAGATTTGATAAGCCACAAGTACTGGCAAAGGAACACCGTTATCGCCCAAGAATGATACGCGAGGCTATAGAAATTAAAAAGTACCCTAATTTTAACCGAGAAGATGGCTGGGTACTGCCATCTAGTTGGGATCCAATAATTAACAAAATAAAATGTAATTTAAAATCACCGCGGCTTCAAGATACTGTTAGTATGTTTTGCGTGGATCGGAACACAAATAATAATTGAAGAATCTTCGGGTAGTTTGAATAACTTCAACAAATAGGACAATTGACACCTCAGTCCTCCCGTGACCACGGCTGCTGGAAAGTAGCCGAAACGTCGGGAAAAAGAAAAGTGCACCGCGACACAATCCGTAAGTGTTTAAAACAAAGATATTACAGATTTAAAATGCAGGGACATAGCGGTTGGATCGGCTGGAGTCGAAGTGATAGGATTCCGTTTTTACCCATTGGGTGCGAAACCCTAAAAAACATTATTAATATTGTATACAGAATTATATTGCAGTCAGTAGAGTTATTTGCTGAATAATTTTTTTCTCTGAGAACACTATTTCACGTTTCACGCAGGCGAAGCCGCGGGCAAAAGCTAGTAGATTTATTTAATAATTTTTATTAATTGGAATTAGATTTTCAATCTTTCATCCCCTATTTTACCCACCTAGGGGCTGAATTTTAGAAAACGCTGACACGACACGTAACTCATATTTTTACCATAATCAACTCATACGAAATATCATGCAAATATGTCCGAGGAAAAAAAAAATTATACAAACTTTTACTATTTTACCCCCTTGGGGGTTGTATTTTGAAAAATCTTTCCTTAGTGGATGCCTACACTACACTTTTGCATATATATATATATATATATATATATATATATATATATATACGGGACCGGTAATTAATGGATAGGGTTATACAATGAAAAATGATGAAAAGTATTTTTTTTAGTTTATTTTAGAGTAGAGTAAGACGAGAGAGACGAGTTAGAGTAAACGCCCGATCCATCTGTTTGGGTACGTATTTTTTAAATGTGCATGAACGGGTACAACATAATGTGCAGGACAGCCGTCATTTTGTAACTAATAAGAACCAATAATTTCTGATAAATTTTGTATCATTTTGGAGAAACTCTAAATAACTTTGCCCAGTTAGATTTCCTGGTAATTCAAATGGTCCAATTATTATTCCGTTTAATGTTCCAGTCCAATACTTAATTTTAAATTGGTATTGTGACCTGTCTTCACGCATAAGATGGTGATTTTCTAGTTGCCAACTGTGTAAATTGTGAAGGTTGTTACATAGCACCTTTTCTACATTAATAGCAATAATTCACTGTTCATGGTAGATACAATGATGAATTGTACCATTATAAAATCTACTTGAAACCGACATTATTTAAAAAATATTGGTCATTCATGCCTTCATACATTTTTTTATATATTATGAAGTAGATTGGACCCAGGAATCACGTTGCCCCATACAAATTTTCCCCCCCTTTTCACCCCCTTAGGAGTCGAATTTCGAAAAATCCTTTCTTATCGGATGCTTACGCATTACAAAGAGCATGCCCTGCAAGTTTCAGGTCTCTACGATCAGCGGTTTTGGCTGTGCGTTGATCCGTCAGTCAGTCATTCAGGCAAAGGATTTTATATGTATAGATGTTATAATCACGCATATATTTAACTCGCGGAAATGTTTGATATTGTGAAAAACAAGTTCTTAATATCAACAACAAACAAGACATAATAATATTTGTAAATTGTCTCCGACAAATTCAACGTCCTTTTAAATAAAAGTCACACAATAGTTATTTCAATAGTTATATAAAATTAGTCTGAAGCTTCCTGAAGTATTCCACAAAACTAAAATGTGGGTACAATTTATTTATTTATTTTATTTTATATTATTATGGTCTCAGTCTTTATAGAACGAATTAAATCTTGTCAAAAAACAATAGATAATCTAAAATATTGGATCCGATCGTTCGTTCTGATAATATTTTTCATCCAGGATTATAAATGATCTAGATAACTAGAACCATAGAATCATAGACCGATAGCCACTTGACCGTCAAAATTCTATAGTCGGTTGCACTTAAAAAACTGTTTCAAAGCGCTTTACCCAGATTTCAGCTAGAAATAGCGTTACCAATATAATGTTTTCGGTCAACAATTATTGGCTAGTTTTCTGGCTTAGTCATAGGAAAAGAGTTTTCTTAACCTAATTGCATTCATTATGCCAGTATTAATTGGTAATTACCTACTGAATCATTAGATGTTTAAAGCAGCCTTGAAATTTAATCTGGATATAGCTATATCCAAAACTATCTAATGATTATGAGAGACATTTACAGCGGAGCAGACGTCACGACGGACGGCGCGCTGACGCAACTCGCAAGCTATAATCAGTTATATTTAGGGACTAAATTCGGTGCGTAAAAATGTCTAGACTTTTACCACCGCAGGCCACCGGGTTACTGAATTGTTTTTAGCCCAGATTTTTTTCACAATAAGAAGCTTTAGTTTTATTTGCAAATTATTGTTTGTTTGCAACTGAAGACACTAATGTAATGTGTAATGTACTTAATGCTCAAAATTAAATCTGAAACATATGTACTGTGATCCCAGGCCCCGCCAGACTCACCTTATATTCTTACTGATAAAATGTATGTCATATTGTAGTATTAGTTGTGTACAATGAACATTTGTATACACAGAATATTTATTTCTGCAGCCGCTATAACAATATTAGACGCGAACGCCTAGATTCTAGAACATTATAGGGAGCACCTTAAATGCAATATCAGTTTTAAGTAATTTGTGTACCTAAATTACCAACAGATCTAGATTAAATTTGGAATTATAGAAGAATATAGACCGGAATAGCATACAGATGATACATATTAGCCCGGAAGTGACGTTTTCCGTAATTGTATCATTTTCACGACCATAATCGTAGCCAGCAACCGCGTTATTTATAAGATAAAACAAATGGGAAACGAAAATTATTTAAATACATATAATGTATCACATTCAACAAGCATCAAACACATTTAGTTTTTGTCAAAATACTGTTGGTTCAAGGTTATATTGTTCCTAATCCATGTAAACTTTTGGCGTTCATTTGATTTATGTGTAACGCGTGTGGCGCTAATTTAAGAAATGGCTGACCCACTTATAGATCAATTGCTTCAGTTTTGATGATGTTTTATGATTATTCCAATAATATTATTCATTGCAGACGTCCGTTTTGTTATATTACACACAATATGATCATCGATCACATGCTTTGCGAGATAAGGAGAAAATATGTGAGGTGTGTCATTGGTTAACTACTCAAAGAAGCTCAACCCGTGGACATACGGATCTCTATGACTGTGTTTCGATACAGCCATAGAAACCCGACATAGACCCGAAAACTTCGTCTGTACTGTCTTATATTATCTACATAACGAATGATGTTTGTACAAAAACAATTTTTATATTGCGTGACGATAATAATTAATTAAACAAATATTAGCTACACGGGCTTTAATCACAGTAGCATTTTAATCCTAAAACGGAAATGACACTGGCAATGATGCATATTTATTGAGGAAGTTTTACCAGCGATTTAGAAATGACCTACACCGCTGTACAGCGTCTCTGAATAGATAAAATAAATGTCTTAAGTATGACATCATTCAAGGTAAGGTTCGCGAGACCATTAGATGGCTTGCTTATATTAACGCCGAAATAGGAATTCTGTTACAAAATATACTTGTTGCAACGAAAATAATATTCGTTACAATGACGTCCGCGCCCAAAATAACGTTTTGTCAGTAGTAATGTAATTGAGCAGTAATAGAAGTCCAAGGTCATGGTTATGAAGGTATGACATCAGGCTGTGGCTCTGCGTAAAATTCAGTGTTGCAATCTGCGTACAATATCAAATTCATGGTATCTGTTTTAACCTTGGCTTCCTGACGTCAGGTGCAAGTAATTATAAATTCAGGTTACATTAACTAAAATTTCAGGTCCAAAATTTTAATACTTTCTGGATCCAAAAATGGCCGCTTCTGCGAGTCGACATGTATCAATAAAATTTGTTCTGGCATTGGCAATTTTTTAACAATTGAAATAGTTGAAATGGGTTGGAACAGTTCATTCACTTCAATATACTTAGATACTTATATTATAAAAATGCATCTTAGATAACATTTACTAGCCACTGCAGTAGTCTCTTCTGTTTTTCTTTGTCAATCTTTTGTTTTTCACTGACTTTTCTAGATCTTTATCTCGGTTACCGAATTTAGAGTTTAGACATCAGATACAAAATCTAAAAATTCACATATCTATATACAAAATTAGACGCCAAATCCCACGTTTGCGTTCCAATCATTCGTTACATTTCTAAATTAATAATGATTATATTTAGCACTCGTATCATCTTTATTTAAGACTATCACCGTGTGCAGCGAAAAAGCTATCTAAGAGGTAACTGTTAATTCTTCATTAGAATTTTCGTGCGAAATAATAACACATGTTAACATCGAGTTATGAGCTAAGAATATTGTATTTTCGTTTTCAATAGATATGAAAATAGAAAATAGGAATAGTTTTCATTTATGTATTTTTATTTATTATAATATTTATCTGCAGTTACGACTTATTTTAAACAATGTATTCAAAGATCAAAAAAATCTTGTTTAAAAAAATAATAATATGAACATTTATTTCATAAAATTACACTCTGTTGTGTGAAGATGATTTAAGTGCATAATAAAAATAACAGGCTTGCTTTTATTTTAAAATGTAAATTTGAACTTCTTACACGACTTGAGAAATTTATGGACTTAGTAAAAGCAAAACAAAATCAAATATTTTTTATTTTTAAAACAAAATTTGCACTCCTTTCGTGACCTGAGTGAGATATTTACGGATTTTGCAAATGCAAAGCAAAATAAAAACAAATAATTTTCATACATTTTAAAAGTTAATAAGGTAATAAAGTAAATAAGTTTAAAAATATTACAGTACCCACGCACTCGTAAAATAATATACTATTTACAACCTAACCAAGAGCACGTCAGGACATGTCTAAGGAGGGTTCCGTAACTATAAACGCGTAATAGGTTTTTCTCAAATTACTTCAAAAGTTAGTGTCCGATTTTGTTCAAAATAATTATCCTAAAGAGTATTTAGCATAATCTATCAGCATGGAACATTGATATTTTCTAAGTCTCATAGTTTAAAAATGCCAGGGTGACCAACTTATAATCCACTTCGGAGGCCGATTACTCAAAAATGGTTGACTTTGTAAAAAAGTCGTGTATGAAACCTATTTATTTTAAAAGACCTATTCAACGATACTCCACACAATGGGGTAGAATAAAAAATATTTTTCATCCCCACTTCACATGTATGGAGAGCCATCCCTAAAATATAAAATGATTGTTATTTTATGATGTTAAAAGTGAGATCTATACACATCCAGTTATATTCATAATTACAGACGCTAGAGGCGCGGACAGACAGACAGACGGACGGACGGAGCGAAACTATAAGGGTTCATATGTATTACGGAACCCTTAAAAGGGATACGCAAATAGTGTGCATAGATGTCGTTATCTACCGTCTCTACGTAGAGCTATAAATAATGTTTTAACCTAATTACAAGGAGTTCCGTTTAGCAGTTTCTCATGAAACGTGACTGAGAACGACCCGCGATCACGAACGCTCTACAGGAAGTTGTAGGCAACACTCGCTTAGAAATAAGGGTTAATATTAAGGCTTACGCAGGGATCGATCCAAACTAGCACTTAGATCACAGATTAAAGAAAGAGAAACAGATAAACAGCTTCATAGTTAGCTTTCGATTTGATTGCACTACTACAAGCATACGATGTGTCCACGACTGTGTGGAAAAATTGTGTGCCGTAGAAGGTGAAGTCAAATATTTCAAATTTTTCTGTGTTTTTCTGTTTTATTTAGTCTGTAGCCTCACTGGCAACCGCACAGCTTCGACGACACACCTTCTATTGTATTGGTGGAAAAATGTAGAGTCGTGCACGTAGCTTTTAGGTTGTACTGTGGGTTGGACCTTGACCTTTTAAAAGTTTAACAACCGTCAGGAATATACCTAAGCATGCAGTATACATACTACATTTTTTCAATTACTTTATATATATATATATATATATATATATATATATATATATATATATATATATATATATATATAACATTGTAATTATTCAAAATGAGAGTCGCTAGATGCATATATATCTGCAGCTACTAGCTATATATATATATATATATATATATATATATATATTGTTAAACTTTGAAAAGGTCAAGATCCAACCCACAGGACAACCTTAAAGCTACTATACTCGCAGCTGCAGATATATATGCATCTAGCGACTCTCATTTTGAATAATTACAATGTTGCACTCAATGGGTGATATGAATGCAACATCCAGACTTAGTGCATGTAGTTATGTGACCTAGAGTATTCCGGTCACAACAATGGCCGCTCAGATTTCTAGCTCCCCGTCGAACCGGTCTGGTGCGGTGTCTGCGCTCGGAGTTTTCTTATTCTGGACATTCCAGAAGTGTGTGGGTGTCAAGATATTTCGATTGAACGTGGCTTGAACCCATTTTACATAACGTCCTGACGTACGTTTGTAAATGTTGAATATTCTTGTTGTACCGCTTATCTATGTTACACGACTCTTCAGTCCAAGTAAAAGCTTGGGCATTTAATCGCAAAAAAAATAAAAATATTCTGTATCTGGCACTCAATTTTGAAAAAGAAAACTATATTTTTACGTGACTACGTTGAAGCCAAAAGGTAGGGTTTAGGTAATTTTGCAGTGTATGTATGAATGTAGAATGTATGAATGAAGTGAATAGCTGTACTTGTAAAATTTGTGTATAAAGTGTTTTGAATATGAATGAACAAAGTGCATTTATTATTAATGAAGAAAGTCACGAAAAAATTGTGAAAGAAAAGAAATACTGCATAAATAAAATAAATAAATAATTATAATTGCATAAGTTGATATATATATATATATATATGGCATCGGCTTATAACCATTTGCCAGTGTCAAGTTAAAAAGGCGGGAAATAAAACTTTCGTTTCATTTTTCAACACCGTATTCCTAAATCATCAAGTCTAAAGTCTAGTCAAAGTCCAAATAAATAGTCAGTGCAGTCCATGAGTCATGTCAGATTCAGTAAAGTGGTAGAAGCTTTACTGAAAGTTCCTAAGGAGTTTTGCCGCCAAAACTACATACACAAGCACAAAATAGCACGTTTTTAGAAGTTGTAACACTTGCCCACACTTATGTACGTTAACGAATATTTAATGGTTAATATTCTACCAATATTACACATTAAGAACCGAAATAACACAAATTCATGAAAAATACAAAATCCACAACGTCACCCATTGAACTCCCCGGCAAAACTCCCCATCTATGTACTTACCTATGAAACTATGTTGGTCATAAAGAGTGACCTATTGTTGTATTGAAATTTGCGTTGCCATGTAAACTTTTTAAATTTTATGCTATTAATTAATTATAAAAACTAATAAGGACTTAAAAAGAGCATAAGAGCATTTCAAATAAATTGTTTCATATTTAAAACAATTTATATAATTTTCGAAAAAGGCCATTATGTGTAATATCGAAACGAAATATTGTCACTTTACTTCAAAATTATAAACCATGCCAAACAATGACTGAACCTAAAATATTTATATGCATTTGAAAATAAGTTTAATCCATTTAGATTTTTATAGAAAAGAAGTAAGCTTTGATATTAGGAATCAAATAAGGTTCGGACCTATGAGATTCCATGATCGAATTGTTTTGTAAACTCACAGGCCACAATATTTATGACGACTGAAAATAACGAATAAATAAAGAGACAAGAATATTTGCGATCGAAGTGGCTCACAGAGTAGGTACCTTTCTATGAAGCACAGATTATTAATTACTTAATAATATGAAGTCTACATAGGATATCCGCCTCCTTTTTTGGAAGTCGGTTAAAAATGTCGAAGCCGGGAGCACAATAGGTCCCTGCTTTGTTTCACAGTTCTCATTTAATGGTTTATGTCAAATTGCCCTACCTCACACGATTTGATTGGCCTAAAGGGCGTTTCATTCGTTCGCTGCAGGACAAAATGGCGGACCATTTAGTTGGACATGCCCGTAGGCTTGTGCAATCTTTATTGACATTTTAATTTTTTAAATTGTGTTTTTAAAAAGTTGTAATGTGATCATGATGTGATGAAAATGATGACCATGACCAACGAAAATTAAAGTTCATACTAGCCCCGCTGGCTGGGAAATAGTTTCTACCCGCCCGCCTCCACATTCGCCCAGCCACGCACACACTGCCGCGAGCTGTCATTCGTGTAAATCGTGTCATTCCACATGACGATTCTTTACGTTAGTAATATAATATATTCTTTACCATAGTTGTGGTGACATAGTGTTAAAGCTATATAATATAATAATAGGTCTTTACCTATGAAATTGCCGTTCTGCAGTACTGGCCATTTCAAATCAAAATAATTTTTGTTTGGCTAAGAATTCTAATTTCAAATTAATTTTATTCTAAAAACATGGAATTCTTTTTCCAAATCAATCCTTTTTCGTAGTCATTTGTTTATTGATTAGTGTTACATTTTCATCGCATTTCAATCTTTTTCATCATCATGGATACGTTAAAGATTCGAGTAATTATGGAATATGAGTACCGTCGTGGCAGCAACGCGGCACAAGCGGCACGCAACATCAACGACGTTTACGGAGCTAACACTACAAACCAACGCACCACCAGTTATTGGTTTGCTCGCTTCCGTTCTGGAAATTTCGACCTGAAAAATGATCCTCGCGGTCGTCCGAAGACTTGGTCGACAATGACGAATTAAAGGCGATTGTGGAAGCTGATGATACATAATCTACGGCTGAATTAGCACCAGCTTTCGACGTTAGCGTCAAAACAATATTGGTCCATTTGCGTCAAATTGGCAAGGTAAAAAAGCTTGACAAATGGGTGTCCCACGAACTCAATGATCGCCAGCGCGAAGTACGCGAGACGTGCCTTGCACTGCTCAACAGACACACAAATGAAGGAATTTTGAACCGCATTGTTCGTCTCCGCTGCTCCTGCACGACAACGCGCGACCTCATACTGCACAGCAGACGGTCTCAAGTTGGAAGAACTGGGGTTGGAAGCTCTCCGTCATCCGCCCTACTCACCAGACCTTGCGCCTACAGACTACTACTTTTTCTAGAATTTGGATAACATCTTGGCGGGAAAAAAATTCAATACCCCAGATACAGTACAAAATACCTTTGAAGAATTTGTTGCCTCCCGTCTAGCTGATTTCTTTAAGAAGGGCATCAATAAATTGCCACTGCGTTGGCAAAGATGCATTTATTGCATGGGTGATTACTTCGATTAATACAAATAAAAAATACATGAAAAAAATTCATTTAAATTTTTTCATACAAAACGGCAATTTCATATGTATTCGACTATAATTTTGAATTTCGAACGCCAATACTTACGATCCCCAGTTGCGATACCCTAGAGCAGGGGTCTCCAAACTACGGCCCGAGGGCCACATCCGGCCCGCGGGCAGATTTTGTCCGGCCCGCGGAGAGCTAGCATACTTGAAAACTCCTTTTAGAGAACATATTTTTTATAGCAAATTAAATTTAGTTTACTGAAGTATTCTAATTTTATGTTGAATAATTATTAATATGACATCTACATTCATATGGTCATGGGCTAACTACTCATAACATTGTTGTAGGCTGATTGTTATTGTTTTTGTGATAAGTTGGATAAAGAAACACAGAATTGTAATGAGTAAAGACATGTATAATATGCAGAAAATTTAACTTCAGTATATAATAACTAACAAATTATTGAAATGAATCCAACTAACATTTTATACATTTTAAATAAAAACATAACTTATAACAAGCATAATGACATATGAAATACTAATGAGATTTATGTAATTGAGATTTTCCACTGACAATAGTTTGTAGTTGTGGACTAATTTTACTTGTACCAATTATTAAAAGAGATTTAAGATGCTCATCAGTTAATTGAGATCTGTAAACATTTTTTGTGTACTTCATTTTGGAGAAGGTCTTCTCACACAAATAAGTAGTACCAAAAACAGAAAACAGCCCACGAGCAAATTTATGCAAATTATCAAATTGTGTCAGTGGAAGACCCTTATAAAATTCCAACAAAGATGAGTTTTGATATTTGTTCTTAATTATATCACTGCACTGTAGATCAATCATTTCCATTTGAAGTTCCGGGGCTAGAGTTTCAATGTCAGTATCAAAAGGATTCTGAAAAATCTTAATTAGATTCGCAATGGCATCAAAGTCTGAGAAACGAGTATCAAAATTTATTTTCAAAGCACTTAAAGTTTCGATTGCAAAATCGATAGGAAACTCAGTATCAGTGGTGTGGCTGAATATTTCACATGTTTTAAAATGTGAAAAAAATTTACTTCGTAGTTGTGATTGAAACAGTATCAATTTCTTCCGGAATGATTTGATATTAGTGTATAAATCAGGAAGATGCTGGTTTTCTCCTTGCAATCTCAAATTCAGTTCGTTCACATGTTTTTTCAAATCAACATAGAACTTCCACAGCCATGCGTTGTTTTGTAATTCAGTAAGATGGCGATGCTTTTCATTCAAAAAAAATTCGATCACTGCTCGAAGTTCAAAAAAGCGCTGAAGGACTTTCCCACAACTAAGCCAACGTACGGCAGTATGATAAGCTAAGTCATTTTCTCCAATCTCTTCAATAAATTGTCGGAATTGCCGGTGATTCAGCCCAAAAGATCTGATAAAATTAACAGTTGATATGACTGGTTTGAGAACTTCAGACATATCCGCACAAAGACTGTTGATGAATGATACAATGTAAGACTAATGGTTTTGAACCACCGTCGTGTTCTACAGCCTTTGACACAAGAGCGGCCTTTATCTTTCCCACTCATGTTTTTGCCTCCATCAGTTGTAATACATTTCAAGTTTCTCCATCGAAGGTTCTTTTGATTAATGGCCATTTCAACTCCTTTAAAAATATCTGTACCAGTAGTTGTGCCATGAATACTATACATATCAAGAAGTTCTTCATGCACTTCATAGCTTTTATCTACTCCTCGAATATAAATCAACACCTGAGCAGTATCTGACACATCTGTTGACTCATCCAAGGCCAAAGAAAACCACTCAACATGTCCATTTTTGTCGAACAGTTAAAAGGATATATTTTCAGCGATGTTTTCTACCATTCGAGCCACAGTGTTTGCTGACATACTGACAGTTTTTAATATATGTACCTTTTCAGGGCACATTTCTTGGGCTACTGCAATTATACATTCTTTGATCATTTATCCATCGGTGAATAGTTTTCCACGTTTTGCAATTTCAAGAGCCACACGAAAGCTGGCACGAGTTGCAGCCTCTTGTTCAGTTTTGAGTTTTGTAAATGAAGATTGCTGCGATTTCAATCCGCGCTTCATAGCTTCGAATTTTTCTGTCCGCAAACTTCCTGTATATTTTAATTTTTAGTCAAAATTACTTTTTGAAAATGTTTTGTTTCATAATGACGTTTAATGTTATATTACTTGAGAACGGCTATGCTTTCATTGCAAATCAAACATAGCGCCTTGTTACTGGACTCCATTACGAAATACTGAATGTTCCACTGATCTTTGAATTTTCTGCATTCACTATCAATTTTTCGCTTCTTTTCTATACTACTAAATCACACACAAAAGTAATAATTCAAATCAAAATACTGTTACAAAGATGTCTTAAACTTAAACACGCATAAACATGTTTTAAGGAGGTACGCACTATTTTATTTCACAACAGTGTCATAGGAACTGACTTGTGGTTGCGCCACTAGCCTCCTTATATATTCCAATTACTGCCATCTAGAAGTGAGTGGAAGACACCAGAACTTTCTCGAACCAACGAGATTATTCTGTACGTGCTATTAGCGCCATCTGTTAGCGATAGAAGGTACTACCTATTTCCGCTTGTGTCCACCAGATGTCGTGTCACGTTACTCCTCATGGCTCGTACTCTACGACTAATCTAGAAATTACAGATAATGACAGGAAAATTAATAATATGCAGTGTTGCCGTTTTGCGGACTTTAGTCCGATTTGCAGCCTTTTTTAAACGTTGCGTACTTTTTCGGACTTTTTTTTTTATCAGTGGACTATTTCACTTTTTACCACCGGCAACAATGATAATATGGTTTTGGCCCTCGGAACTTACTGGAGTAATCAGTATGGCCCTAAGGCTGGAAAGTTTGGAGACCCCTGCCCTAGAGTGAAAACTAACATTATGACGTCACACGCGCTCGGATTTGTTCGAGAGCTGTCGGGGTGTCTTCGGTACTGGATTCAAAAATTAATTTTTATTTTGATATAACTTGAATTTTTGCGAAATCTTAATTAAAAATAGTTTTATTGTAAAACTTATATAATATGATCTTTCCATTTATCACGAAAAAATAATAATTCAAAAACCCAATTATATCATTGACTCTATTTGTTATCAATGATTGACATTTTCTATCGGGCGACTTAAATTAGGGCAACATTGCAATTTCTAAGCAATGATTAAATTTTATTTAATAGAGGTTGACAAAAAATAACGATGTGCTACTAAGCTCCTGTTTCACAATCTACTGATATGAGTCAGATAGCTTATTCGCATGTTTTGTCTCTGTCGCTCAGTAAAAAGTAAGCAACGACATAATTTCCGGATAAACTACTCGACACTTACTAGACGATTGTGAAACAGGCCCTAATCCTAATATTATAAGAGTCATGGGGTCACATTCAGAACACTATGAACAAATAGAAATCTTAATACTTTAAACGAGAGAATCTTGTATATATATAATCGTAATCTTGGCTGCGAGTATTTGCATGAAATTTAGTATGCAGGGAGTTTTAGGGGAGAAAAATCGATCTGGCTAGGTTTTATCCCTGCACATTTATAAACTATATATGTTTTATCTTTCGTCGTGCAACAATATACCAATAATTTTGACTCTATACATAGGCTGCACTAAAAGTATCGGGAATGGAATTTCCACTGTTCCTGTCATATTAAAATCTTTTTAATTTAAAACTCCTTGGTTTTAAAAATCTAATACCGTTTATTTATTTAAAAGAAGATTCTCGGTTTTTTTTTACAAGGTCTTGTCAAACTTGTTTAGTCGTTGAGAAATGGAATTGACTCGAGAAAATTCTAGAGCGATGATTTATTATGACTTTTGAAGTGGTTTAACACAAAAACAGTGTGTTGACCGGATGATTTCTGCATTTGGTGATGAAGACAAAACCACAATTTATCGCTGGTTTGCTGAATTTCAACGTGGACGTGTCAAGCTCAGTGATGATCCCCGTCAAGGTCGTCCAAAAACTGCAGTCACCCAAGAAAACGTTGATGCTGTGCGTAAGCTGATTGAGGAAGATCGACATATGACATACCGCGAAATTCGGGCAACTTTAGACATTGGCATGAGTCAAATACAAATAATCTTGCATGAACAATTAGGTGTAAAAAATTTGAATTCCAGATGGATACCGCATTTGCTCTGTGAAGAGCAAAAAGCGGCTCGCGTTACTTGGTGCGTCAGAACTCTCGAAAGATACCACGCAGGATCCTCAAATGCTGTATACAACATCGTATCAGGTGACGAATCCTGGATATATGCGTACGAACCTGAAACAAAAAACCAGTCACGAGTTTGGGTGTTCGAAAATGAGTTAAAGCCAACAAAAATTGTTCGTTCACGGAGTGTTGCAAAAAAAAAGGTGGCCACGTTTGTCTCCAAAACCGGCCATGTTGCGACTATTCCTCTTGAGGGACAAAGAACGGTTAATGCAGAATGGTATGCTAACATTTGTTTGCCACAGGTCGTTTCTGAACTCCGTAAAGAGAACTGCAACCGCCGCATCATCCTCCATCACGACAATGCGAGTTCTCTCACCACGCGCAGAACAAAAGAGTTTTTAGAGCAAGAAATCATGGAATTATTAGACCATCCGCCGTACAGCCCCGACCTAAGCCCTAATGATTTCTATACTTTCCCTAAAATAAAGAATAAATTGCGTGGTCAGAGATTTTCATCACCTGAAGAAGCTGTGGACGCCTACAAAACGGCCATTTTGGAGATCCCAACTTCCGAATGGAATGGTTGCTTCAATGATTAGTTCCATCGTATGGAAAAATGTGTCAAATTTCGCGGAGAATACTTCTAAAAGCAATAAATACATTTTTAAATAGTAATGTTGTGTCACTTTCTTGATTCCCGAAATTTTCAGTGCCGCCCTCGTAATGTCAGTCCGATTGGAAGTTTGGTTAATTTTTGCGTTGTTCGCAAATTCGGGATGTGGTGGGTTCGAACCCTGGGAAAATATTCTTATGATTCTTTTTTTTTTAATCTACAAGAGATTCGACCAAAGCTCGGTTACCCAGGTACTACTCGTGATATATTGATAATTGAACCAGGAGTTACTATTAAAGTACAGTTAATTAATAGCTGTAATGTTAAAGCGTTTATGTTGTGAGATATTTGTTATTCAGGGCCAAACATAGAGGTCAGAGATCTTTTATTTGTTTATTGAGGAAGGTATATAATATATTAAATGTGTAGTTACAAGTCACGATCGATTTTAGAAACAAATGCTGAGTTTTTATCTATGAATCTACCTACATATTTAACTTAGCATTATCATATTATAATTTGCTTTATTTGGTATAACACTTAATTATAAGAAATTGTGTAGTTAAAGTTCTTATAAATATAATCAAAACATTACCTTTATAGTAATAAAGAATAAGATATATATTACGAATATATATTAAGGATATACTATATTAAAAATAAGATATAGATACAGTTAGAAATATTACTTTCGGATACAAAAATACAAAAACATAGGTTAGGTTTATTCTATGGAATTCAAATAATCTCATTACCAGAACGAATTTGTGCCAAATCCTAACAAAAAGGTCTAAAGATAAACGGTGACCTATAGGTCAAAGTCAGTAGGGTGCACTGCGCAGTCGAAAATGTCAGATGAACTCCAAGTGTAGAGTGTCGAAGCTTTCTTCCATCGCATCGTCTGGGCCGTGTCTACACGTGGGCTCCGCGCATGCCTCCTAACTTAGTTTAGTATCGAGCGATCCTTCGTTAGAGGAGGTCATGCCGCAATGTCCGACGACCGCGACACACCGTCGCCCAGCGGCCTCCGCGGCCGCGTCAGCTTTTTCGAAAAAGTGTGGACAGGACGTTCCAAAAAGGATGTAGTGGATGCAACGACCGACGTAGACGAGATAGAGCGTAAGATAGAGCAGCGCAAACGGCGGCCCGAGTCGCCGAAAATTGATGTTAAACTTAAACACACGCGCGAAACTGTATCACCGTCCAAGAGTTTCGAAACTACGTTTCCTAACTTAAAGTTGAGACATGTCGAGATTGATGAGGTGGACAGAGGGCTGCCGGTCGAAGAGGGCGACCTGGCGGCCGGAGTCCAGTTCGTCAAATTCGAGCGGGTGACGGTGAGGAGGACCGTGACGGAGTCCCGGGAGGAGCGGGCGCAGTCCCCGCAGCACGAGTGGTACTCCGAGTACAAGCACCAGACATTGCACAATGCTCCCAGGAAGGAGTATATGCGCAGCAAATCGGAGTACGACTCTCATATTGCTGCAATTCGAGGTAAATAATTATTTTATATTGCAAATTATAATATCCAAATATAGCTAGTAATAAATTAAAATAAAAGGATACTTATTTATTTAAGTACTCGTAGTTGATAAAAGGTGAGGGTAAAATGGCAAAAAAAGGAGACGGTTATATGTTCGGCTGTATGAACATACATACATACATATCATATATGATGATATATATATATATATATATATATATATATATATATATATATATATATATATATGATGTAAATAATCCTAAGTTGGTCCCGTTGTCAACAAAGTGATGACCTGATGATGGGATCGATAAGGAATCGAGGGAACTCCTCGAAATTTATATGGACACATATTGTGATTTCAATTTTTTCTGAAGTAACCTAAGCATATGCTACCAAAAAGTAAGATTTTGCACCAAGGTATACCCTGGATCCAAAAGTACTGAACAGAACTCCTGACTCCTTATAGATACATGTTTGGGGATTTTGACGTTGTTTAAAGAACTGCAAGCATAAGACACTATTAGGACTTACTAGGTATTCTTCCGATAGTATTAGACATAGACACCGACACGGATATTTTTGAACATTACTCTGCCGTTTTTGGACCGATTTTCAAAATATTTTTTTTGATGTAAATGGTATAATCCGAAGTTGGTCCCGTTGTCACCAAAGTAGTGACATGATGATGGCATCTATGAGGAATCGAGGGAACTCATCGAAATTTATGTGTATACATATAATGATTTTGAATTTTTCTGAAGTAACCTAAGCATATGCTACAAAAATTAAGATTCTGCACCAAGATATACCCAGGATCCAAAAGCACTGAACAGAACTTCTCAGTCTTTAAATATACGCGTTTGGAAATTTCGACATTGTATAAAGAAAGAACTGCAAGTATATGGCTCTAAGTAACTTACAGTAATCATTATCATCATCATCTTATATACAATACCTAATGGAAGCTTGGCGCGTATTAAATTATACATTCGATCGTTTATTTTAAATGTTCCTAAAATGTGTTAATAATAATATAACAAATATGATTAAAAAAGGAAAAAATATTATTTTTTTAACAAAAAATTAAACCGACTTCCACAGCAAAAATACAAAATAAAAAGTATGAAATAAATCTTATTTTATAAATAATTCCCCTTTTAATTTCGGCTAAAATTTTAACTATTTCTCTACACAATCTTCATTAATTTGAAGTCGGTACCAGCCAACTTAAACGTGAGTTCTATAAAATAATGATTTTTCAGGATATTATTTATATTTTTCAATTCGCCAGACAATTTTCTTTGACCTTGGAACAATATTATTATGCCTTTTAGTTTGTTGATACATGATAGAGCTACGTAATGTCAATGTTACCAAAATATCCACGAAACCGGATTTAAACCCATATTATATTATGAGGGGATTTAATGAGATACGGAAACCAGTTTTAAATAATTTGCAGAATAAATTAGCGTGTTATTTATTCAACTAAATTTAGATTCGCGTCTGAAGCATACATTTCAGACTTTGAAATAAACTTGAGTTAACATAGTCTGAAACGAACCATAACACCTCAGAAAAAATATTTTCAGCCACTTGACGATTCTCAGCCAACAATTCCATTTCGAATTTTAAATTGATTAAATAATTACAGTTTTATTTACTCTTAATATATTATGTATAAATATTGCCTCACTATCTTACGAGTAATATTAGCAATTGGAACATTTCTCCGCGCATTCCATAAATTCATTAACGTCGCAGGCTGCAGCTCTTCTGACACGTCCAGTAAGTGCGGCACAAACTGAACCGGAGCTAGTTTTAGATATGCAAAGACTAAGTCGATTAAATTACAGACTATTCTATCCCTAAAATTGTTATTCAAGGAATAAATCTAAAGGTGATATGTAGAGTAGAATTTTTGAATGTGTTTATATATCAAGAATCTTTGATTAATGTTCATAATGTGTTTTAAATGTCGAATATAATATCTTATTAGATTCGTAGTTTAATAGTTTGTAAATCAAATAATTGCATAAGGATGACAGGCCCTCGTTAATGGACATTTATTTTTACATTTATTTAAATGGACATTTATGGACAATGATAGATTTTTTTTGCAAAATCTTGTAAGCAAAATTGCACAATGTGTACAGAAATTAACTTTGTAGCATTGATAACATACAGTGTTAAAAACCCAGTGCGATTAACAAGCTAATCTTATCAGTGACACTTGACGTGCATTCATTCTTAATGAAATTATTAGCTCAAGTAAAAAAAGAATCCGTAAATTGAAAAACCCTAGAAGTAAATGGATTCAATAAGTTAAATGAAAAAAGAACACAAAACTGAATTAAATAACTGACTACGCATAGGATTCGATCATTTGATCAAATCAAGTAGCAATTAATTATAATCATTATTATTAGTACTATCTTATCAGTAACAAAACCAATTGCACACCACAAGCATTACTTTTTATGGTACGTTCATGGAATTATCTATTATACATACATGCAATTTGCTACAATAAGTTAGAAGTAAATAAGTAAATTAATAATTTTACTATAGATATCTTATTAAGTTGTCTTTAAAACTCTTTGGTTATAGTTAATAATTATTATTTAAGGATAGGAAAAGATAAAAGTTGTTATAAAATAAACGTAGCAAAATTACACTTGTTTTTCTTAACACCTAGATTTTACAGCAGATAACATAAATATAATATGTAAATTTAAAAATTACATTCTTCAAAATCGTGGGGTCAAAAAATGATTAAAAATTGGCTTCAAATATATTTTTTTACGTTGTTGGAGAAAAATCAATGAAATTTGACAAATGTAAAATAACTTCAACTCGAAAATGTATGCAGAAATACATCACATAATATGATATCGAAAAACATCGCATGTTAACAATGAGTACGTAACAAGTGTCACTATGATAATGACGTATCGGAGTTATTAGGTGTCGACTATCAAGTAGCCTCTGTTGCTTAAGTACTCTTTGTTATAAAAATAGCTGTGATGTCACTTGAGCCGGTCATGTTTATTAATGCTCTCGATTCGTTGAATATCGCAATTACTTTCGCCCTCTTGAAAAACAAAAATTAATTTATTGGTCTTTTATAAAGAAACTTTAAATTCACGATTTTTTTAGTTTACTCTCTGCACAATAAATTACTCTACCGTATTTTTGTTATATTATATTCTTGGAATTTTATCTTTCGAGTATTTACTTAAATCTAAATTCATTTTAATTTACGATTAGTTTCCTCGGTAATTATTTGCGAAAAATAAAAATTATCAAAGAAATATTTACTTTTCAAATGTAGACCGTACGTTACGTGTTTCTTAAAGATTTTGCCAATTGTCAAGTAAAATTGAAAGAATTGAGAGCAACACGATTTCGGTGTGGTCCAGCAAGCCTATACCAGCCGCCTTAGTTAATTGCAAAATAGTTCATAATCCATGGTAACAAGGTCGTCAATAGAAGTCAACATTTCTAAACAGCCATATTTTTAAAATGGCTGCCGAGAAATCTTCTGTCAAAAAACGAACAAATATTCAGGTAAATGACTGAACGTAAATAAACTATTTGTCTTGGACCGCCATGATCCAAATTCAATGCCGCAAACCGCAATGATTCCAAATCTAGAAACCGGAGTAGTTGATATTATTGAAAGACTATTTGACATTGAATTAAGAAAACGTTTCTACTTTAGCTGTCAAAAGAAGCCATTTTGTGAGCCCATGCTAAGAAAACAAATTTTGTTTCTCATAACGACGATGGATGGACCTTGCTACCTTACAATAAGACCTATTTTGCTCCGAATGGTATTAATCTTTCTTCAATCTGCCATTATGTCGATTTTTCGGTGTTTCTAGGGTGCGCATGCTAGGCCTGCAGGCGAGCATTGTTGTATTGTTACTTCGCAAACCGGTCTTCAGCGACAGGATTTAAATTCAGCATTATAATGTCAAAACGATAATATGTGGCGGGAAGAAAAATATGATAAATAAATACTTTCTAAGCACGTATTTGATCCGAATCATTGCAATGATAGATGATGATTTCAATGATTGACATTCCATAGAGAATACCTACTACGATTTATAAATATGAAAGTTTGTGAGGGTAGATGGATGGATGTTTGTTAATCTTTCACGCAAAAACTACTGAACGGATTTCGATGTTTGGCTACTTTTTATCCCAAAAGTACAGTCCCCTGAGATGCCAGTTTTATGCGGGCAGAGCCGCGGGCACAAGCTAGTAAGCGATAATGTTGTGGCTACACTCTACACTAAATGGGACAGAGGAGTTCGCAGGGGGTCAGCGAATGACGAATTTAAGCTGGGAGCGAATCGCACTGGAAAGTTATGTCCAGTGGTAGATGTCTTCTAATTTGTGTATAAAATGACGATGACGACACAAGTTCAATTCAACTCCAATTAAGTCGCGTATCGTAGCGGTGTGAACTGACCCAAAATTGGGGAATGAATATCCTTGTCAGAACGAATGCGGCTTTGTAATTCAGGAGTTTGGGCAGTTGACCCTTCCCGGTGTAGTACCTACCTTTAGTCAATTAACTTTGTTTTTAACTGTCGATGCGTTTTTTACCTACAAAATTGTATAGATAACTATAAAATGAAACTTTGTTTTCGCAGTAAACATTCACAATCTTACATCATCTAGGAAAAATTTTGTTGTGATCATCACTCCATTATATAAATGTCTTGCTAATCGGCAATTGCTGACATACAATTCAGAATAAATTATTATGGAATAAATTATTATGAAGCATTTATGAAGATACAATCTAGAAACTTAGGTTATTAATAAGTATATAGTAGGTAAAAATATTAACTGAATATGGCGAAGAATGATTCGTTTTTTTTACATTTCCAGATCATGTAGGGATCTGTAAGAAGACTGAAAATTGAGTATAAATTGCAAAGGAAAAAAAACTAACGCGCAATAGGTTTTTTTCAAATTAATAAGTTTAAAAGTTATTATCCGATTTGATGCAAAATATTTTTCTTACAGAGTATTTAGCACAAAGTTTCAAGTTTCGTATATATCTCTCATAGTTTCGAAATGCCATTATTGAAAGATTAATGTAGTGTACGGTCGCCGACAGTGTATGTATCGCATTTCGATTTTATGAATGTGTCCTATGGCTACAAGATCTAATAGTGGTACACCTGGTTTGTCGGCGACTGTACATCTGTAGGCTGTACCGACACTGAATTTTCATTATTTTAATATTTCGTTCGAAATAACATTCGATAATTTCGACGGCGAGCTTCGAAATCAAAAATGTATGATATTTGACATAAGGCATCGCAAGCGACATGTCACTTAACGATGTATTTTGTTTTCGAACTTCGCCGTCAAAGTTATCGAACGCATCTTGACCCCTGTAACCTAATTTCGGGTTTCATTCGGAAATTATTATTTTTCTCTCAATCATTGGAAGTTAAACTGAGAACTGTAAGATGATCTAATGTCGACCTTGGCACGTATTACTACCAAGTTGACGATTACAGCCTTCGGTGTATGTGACTCTATGTTACTCTATTGCCTTTAAAGGCAATAAAGCAATTACTAGTTTTTCTTGCCTTTTTGTAGCCGTATGTCGCTTATATTTTACAGCTTAATTATACAGTCGCATCGTTAATGCATTCAGAGAGAAATAAAACTTGGGAATACCAAAAATAAAATATTCCTAAATGAATCACAAATCTGATTGGGTTGTAGTCCGTAGAGCTTGTTAAGTTAAAAAAAAAGTAGCTAACAAATGATTTTTCCGCTTTTGAAGCATTCATACTATTATAAAACTCAAACGTAAATATATAAAACGCTTAATGCTTGCTGTGCAATGTACATCAAGCATACTGAACAAGTAGGTTCACTTAGCAAATAACTTCAAGATATTTTGAAGAACATTATGAACACCAAAAATGATACCTAAACATGACCTCTTTTTGTAAATTCTGAGTGAAGAAGTTCTGTAATATTTTTTTTGCTTTACTAAAAACAATCATATTTTTTAAATATTTTTTAACCGATTTTAGCTAAAGAAGTAGTCTACTTGTAGCAATTGTTAGTTTTGTAGGATTGGTTATGGTTTCATTTTGTCGCAAAATCGACCGAAAACAGCCAATTTATGTCAAATTTGTAAACGCGCACTTAATTAACTCTATTCGTCTTGAATTTTTGCGAAGTGTACAATGATTGAGATATAGACTGTAGTAAAAGAACATAATAAAACACTTCCGTTCTCATTTCAACGTTGACGTAATCGATGGCTGCTCTGCTGTGGCCGGAAAAAAGTCAAGGTTTATGTTTCCATTTCAAAACATAATACCACAACAATACAGTGGACTCGATTTTAATACACGGCATCAAGTGGAATGTGTTAATTGCTATGAAAATGCACCAATCAGTTATCAATGTCTATGAATTTCTACACATAATCTTATACTTAAAACGAGCAAATCGTATATTCGTATATAATAATATATAATCGGAATCTCAGAAACGGCTGCAAGTATGTCTATGAAATTTAGTACAAAGGGAGAAGGGAGAAAAATCGATCTAGCTAGGTCTTATCCCTGGGAAACTGCGCATTTTAAAGTTATATGTTTTTTTCTTTCGTCGCGTATATATGTAACTAGCTTTTGCCCGTGATAGACAACGCTCCACAGTTGCCTTTTAAAAAAAGATTTATTATACAAACTGAAATAGTAATGAAATAGAAAAACGAAATAGTAAACAACTGCCGCGGTCGAGAGATGGAAACGGAGTGTTCCATGGTCTGGGACATAGGATATAGGATGACAGGAGGAATGCATTATCAGCAAATGGGAAAGCTAAGGTGAGCATATTAGCATACAGGAGCGGAATTTCCTTTTATTTTTAGAAAGGGTGTTTAGTTATACTAAAATTAATTAAAGAAATGGTTTAAGATTATTATATTATTATAGTGTATTTATGCTATTGATGGACCTTTTTATACACATCAATAACTGTACTATTGCCGTGCGGAGCAAGGATCATCACACTGTTAGCCGAACTTACTCTGGAACACGCAACATAGAACTGTCCGTGTGAGAAACAATTCTCTCTTGGGTCTATCCTACCCACTTTCAATGGCTGCCCCTGAGCTTTATTAATGGCGAAGCATACTTTTACGGGAAACTGCAGTCTTTTAAATACAAATGGATACTTTGATGGTATCAATGGTATTTTAGGTATGAATACAGTTTCCCCTTGAGCACATCTAGTGAGTACAGTAGCCTCGACAATGTTGCGATGGAGAACTTTTATCTACAGTCTAGTTCCATTGCACAATTTTGGAGACTTAATATTTCTTAATAACAACTGGTGCTACAAGATTCAAACGTAGATTATCTGGTTGAAGACCTGTTGGGTTTAGAGTATTAAGAAACTCCACGGGATAGTTTACTGTATCATAAGTTTGTACTACTGAATCCACTGACTTATATTGTACTTCATCTGCTTCAAATGGCTTGAGTAAAAGTTCATTTATTGTGACTGCGTTTTCATTTTTGGGAGTCAAAATGGCACGTTTATAATATAACCTTTCTATGGGCTTTGTCATGAGGGTGACATCAGGGTAAACTGCGTTAGTGAGTTCTGTAAGTGATGTCACTACTGTTGCCAAAGCGGTATAGTAATTTTACCATAAATTTTTGGGTAATCGCCGTTTCCTTTTTCAAGCAACAACTCATATAACTGTTCAGCAGAGTGTTCACCTCTCAAATGGATGTTGTTGTTGTTTGTTTTGTCAAAGCGAGTCGAATGTTTTTTCAAAGCGAGCATTTGTATGTGACTCCACCTGTATGATGATTTTAAACACTTTATCTCATACGCTCGTATGCCTTCGGGTACTACGGGTATCTATAAAGAGCTTGAAGAGACCATTCCAAAAATATACAACACATAGTAAAATGGTCAACATGAGTCTGACACTGGAAAAAGACACGCATACCCTCCGTTCATCCCTTTAGGGGTTGAGTATCGAAAATCATGAAACATGTGCTTACTTATTTTCCTTTAGGACTACATTTATAAAGTTCCAAGCTGAAATGCTCATTTAAATTTTTTCCCCTATAAAAAATCTAATTTTAGAAAATATTTAATGCTAGTTTTAGTAAATCATGCTAAAGAGCAATATCTCGAAATTCCAAACAGATCTGACCACAAAAAAAAAAGTTACATAAAAATGTTGATAAGTACCCCTTTTTACCCCTTTTGACTTTCGAAATTTAAAAATTCCTTCTTAGTGGACCTATACTTCACAAAAGGAAGCCACGGTCCAAATATTACGTTTCTAGCTTAGTTTTGCCTTGGCGTTGATGAATCAGTCAGGAGTCAGCAGGTCTAAAAAGGCCGCTGTCGGCGATTCACTTTCAATTCTCTTTATGAATTAGTCGTTTACAAACGTGAAACGTCAAACAAAACCCAGCGTGACGTCAACGAGTTGCCCTTGCCAGTCGAAGAATAAGAAATTAACACGAAATTTTTATACCCCATAGATTACCTTAAATATAAATATTTTAATGTACTTATTGGTAACTTTTATTTACAAATGGCAAGTACTAAAATAGTTCTTCAAGATTCCTCTAAGACTAGTTTTTTTTACACAAATACAGTTGTGCGGTTTACATATGCGGTTATTCGGTTGGTTACAGTTATATAATTTTCTCATATGGCAACATAACCGACAAACATGAATCTGCTAATGAATGAATAAAATTGCTGCAATGTTGCTATAAAAAGTGACAATATTAGCTACGAACTTTCAGCAACATTTCAAGGAATGCTGCAAATGATTTACTTTTAGCAATATTGCGCGATGTGGCCTTTTTAGACCTGCTGCAGGTCATGTTACTTTATTTATTAGATTTATATAAGTAACTAGCTGTTTCCCGCGGCTCCGCCCGCGTTAATATACTATCGAGTATCCCGCGGGAACACTGTACTTTACGGGGATAAAAAGTAGCCTATGTTTTAATCCAGAGTCTAAACTACTACCATACCAAATTTCATCAACTTTCGTTTTGTAGTTTTCGCGTGAAAGCGTAACAAACAAACTTAAATTCACATTTATAATATTAGTAGGGATAGATAAGATGTGTGATTTCAATTTCTAAATGGCAATCCGGTTGACGCCTTGATTAGCGTTGGACTTTTTATCTTGTTGGCTAATTGGTGTCACAGGTTCGAAGAATCCCAGTCAGGCGAATATTTTTGTGATTATTTTTTTTTTTTTTTTATATGTTATTTACTAAAACTCGGTTTCCCAGGTACCTACTAAACTTTTTTTCCACCGATAGTTAGATAGTAGATAGATAGTCTTGGGCTATTAGTAACTATAACTATGCTACTACTATTATAAATGAGAAAGTTTGTGAGGATAGATGGTTAGATGTTTGTTACTCTTTCACTCAAAAACTACTAAACGGATTTTGATAAAATTTTGTGTGGTAGTAGTTTAAGCTCTGGATTAACACTCAAGCCACCTACTTTCTATCCCGAAAAAGTACAGTGTTTCCATGGGATAATGCATTTACTCAAGCGGAGCTGCGGACTAAAGCTATAGTATATAGTATAAACTATAAAGTGTCAGTCGAAAGTGGATAGGCAGTCAGTGCAGTTGCTTAGCTGTACATCTTAATGTTGACAATGTCGAACCCACGACCTTCGTGTCGAGAGCCAAGCTCTAAGCCACTGGACCACGGAGACTGTAAACCTACATAGGTTGGATTGGGACATCCCAATCCAGCTTATATTTAATATATTATCTACCGAAAACCTACATATATACCGGCAGGCAAAATTGAGTTCAAATTGGACATTCTTGAGTTAGGTATATCTAATAGTTTACTGACACAACTTTGTATAGTCCGTTCCACGAAATCAAAAAAAAGTTAGGATTCATTTAAATCAATAAAACAGGTGTTTAATATTATTGGCATAAAATACGCTAAGCTTATCTCACTGTCGGCTTCAATGCCATGAGATCATGCATAATATGTAAGTTGTTAAGTCGTAGTTATTTTGCTTGCCTTTTATGTCCAATGCCACGAAATACATAATAGTACAAGTACCAATGCCTCGTATCTAGAATTCTAGATTGAATGGATTTTTTTAAATTAGTATGAAATAAAATAAAATATAATTAGGTTCAATCAACCATTACAATACAATACAACTCAAAGTCTCAAACTTAATTTTTCTTTTCCATATAGGTTCTTATAATACTTATAGAATTGTCCTGTTGTGGCATTATTATTATTATTATTATTATTATAAGCATTACCATCTTTTAACCCTTAAAAAAAAGACGGTAACATTGTTCTTTTAATTTTTTTTTATTTTTACTATGTTATTTAACTTAATCTATAAGACAAAAGTCAAGATACATAAGTACAAGAAGCAGTAGGGAGCCATCAGCCATCTTATTCCCAAGGTGAGCATGACTCTTATTCGTTTAAATTAGAATGAACTTCGATGTTTTGTATAAAACTTATTTATAACCTTTGCAAATTAAAAAAAAACAATGCAACATTTCATTTAATAAAAACTGCACGAAATACTTTGCTTTGATTATTCAGCAAATGTCGAGTTTTGCAGATTTGGTACGGCTAAAATGACTCTACATGTAAGGCATTCGGGGCGACTCGAGTCTGTGCAACGTGCGCATAATAATGTACCTTTTATATCGTATTGGAATTCCAGTCTTGACCAGTTTGGCGAATATGTATAAACGAGCTATTCAGTTTTAATTAAAAACGAATCCTAATACTTACATATAAAGGTCTCTAATAAAAATTTAGCCTGTAGGGTACAGGAAAAATTGTACCTATACGTTATAATATATTATAAATGGCAAAAAAATGTACTAATGGGGACTATATCCAAAACAATATTATTATACTAGCAGGTTTAGTTACCTAAATGGAATAATATTTAAGCTGTATCTAATATTATAATAGCAATTGTAAGTCCTTTTCCAAATATAAATAAATAGTAAATACGTGGGCGGAGGACAGGCTGTTAGCACTGTCTTCGAATTTATCTGCGCTATTAATTAAATGTAAGTTTAAAGCCCTGTTTCACAATTGCCTAGTAAGTGACGAATAGCTTATCCGGAAGTTTTGTCTCTGTCGCTCAGTATAAAGTAAGCAGCGATAAAATTATCATTATCATACAGCGTCATTTATTAGGCGATAGTGAAATGGGCCCAAGTGAAATATTCTTCACTTTGAAATTGATGTTTTTCAAACTCTATCGTAGGGCTCTGTAGAGAAATTCAATAGTAAATCGAAAATTCAATAACATTATGCTTATAAAACGATATTTTATAGAACTCACGTTTATGCTGGTACCAACTTCAAAATATGAAAATTGTGTAGAGAAATATATAGTTGAAATATTAGCAGAATTTAAAAGCGGAATTATTTAGAAAATAGGATTATTTCATACTTTTTTGTGCATTTTTACTTTGGAAGTCGGTTTAATTTTTTGTTTAAATATAATAATTTTCCCTTTTTAGTCATATTTATTATATTATTACTAACACATTTTAAGAAAGTCTAAAATAAGCGTTCGAATGTATAATTGAATTCTA
This sequence comes from Phengaris arion, assembly GCA_963565745.1. NCBI lineage: Eukaryota > Metazoa > Arthropoda > Insecta > Lepidoptera > Lycaenidae > Phengaris > Phengaris arion. The sequence continues at coordinate 26,309,952 of OY751431.1, forward strand.
GCCAAGCGTTCATTAGGTATTGTATATAAGATAATGATTATGATTACTGTAAGTTACATAATGGCATATTATGTTTGTAGTTATTTAAACAATGCCGAAATTTCCAAACGTATATCTTTAAAGACTGAGGAGTTCTATGCAGTGCTTTTGTATACCCTTGGGTCAAAATTATACTTTTTGGTAGCGTATGCTTGATTTACTTCACAAAAGTCAAATCCCTATAGATGTCTCTATACATTTTGAGGAGTTCCCTCGACTCCTCATGGATGCCATCATCAGGTCTCCCTCCACTTTGGTGACTAAAGGACCAATATTGAATTAAATAGATACCCTTTACAAAAACAAAAGAATTTTGCAAATAGGTCCACAAATAGCAGAGTAATGTTCAAAGATATCCGTATCGATGTAAAATGCTATGAGAAATACCTATTATATCATCATAATGATATGATGTATGGTGTGATGATGGTGATGATGATTATGATGATTACTGTAATTAACATGGTGGCAGTTATTTAAACAACGCTGAAATCTCCAAACATGTATCTATAAAGGAGCCAGGAGTTCTGTTCAGTACTTTTTGATCCAGGGTATAACCTTCGTGCAAAATCTTACTTTTTGGTAGCATATGCTTGGGTTACTTCAGATAAAGTCAAAATGACTATATGTATCCATATAAATTTCGAGGAGTTCCCTCGATTCTTCATGGATCCAAGAAAGAAAGAAAATCGGTCCACAGCCGGCGGAATTATCGTTGAACATACAACACATGTAATATAATTATATAGGTATATACTTCTGAACGTATAACCACCTCTTTTTTTGGAAGTCGGTTAAAAAGATAGATTCGTTTCATCTCCTGACCTTCGAGAAAAAACCAATCAAACGAGTTTTTGGCACGTGATCACTAACGTCGATACGGAAAGTGAATATTTTTTTTTATGCGAGCACTGGAATTTGATACATTACACAACTGACAAACATTCATCAGCAATCACTTACCAACTGCTGTTTTAAGAGGGAGTGTAAGTTTTATTACAAAATAGGATTAGGGAAGCCATCCTATTAAACTCGAATCGTGGTATAAAACCCGGCCAAGTACGAGTCGAACTCACGCACGAAGGGTTTCGTACAAAACGGCAAAAATAAATCACGTTTGTTGTATTTATTTTCTTAAATATTATTAAGACAATTATTAAAGATACACAACTTATTCAATATTCAAGTTAGGCATTAAAAATAGGTACGCTTTTCCTATTATATCCGCCAGAGGAAGGAAAAAATAAAACCATAACTATAACTGGTTTTCATGATAACAAAAATTTGTAAATCTTAACCTGCTGCGCAAAAATTCATCTATATTCGCCAAAACAAAAAGTCGAATTTACAATGCCCATTAATCACATAGAGATGGCGATAAGGTTTAATTATTTATGTTTTGGGGTAATAAATCTTTAGATACAAGTTAAACTATGCCACTTTGGACTCCTAACCGCGCCTCTCTCGTCTGAGTACTCCGGGTACAAGGTCACTGCAATTTGGAATAACATTAAATAACATAGCGCCGACGAGGTTCATGCAATAAACAACCAGTTTAGGTTTTACTAATGTATTAATGTATTATTTAATTTGAAAATATTAAAGTTAAATTAACACATACTTACCATAGTCAGGAGATTCGCAGGGGACCTAAGGCTGGGACTGTATGATCCGGAATCCGGCGGGCCCGGGAAAATTCATACATACTCACCATGGTCAGGAGGTTCGCAGGGGAAAATTCGAAACTTGGGGGAGGCTTTTGCCCAGCAGCGGGACCTAAGGCTGGGACTGTATGATCTGGAATCCGGCGGGCCCGGGAAAATTCAGAGCACTGAAATTAGAACTCTGCGCTAATACAACAGAGTTTAAAATCGATGTAGCGAGTGTCGAGCTGTCAGCCTATCATAAATGACAATGACATTTGACTCGACACATGTGTGTTCGATTTTCAGCTCTATTTTCAGAGTTCTATTTTCAGTGCTCTGAAATTTCCCCGGGCCTTACGGATTATCTGGTATTATCTGGTAATATAATCCCAGCATCAAAAATAAAATTCAAGATGCTGTCACCACATTCTGCGTGGATCGTGAAAAATATTAGGTTAGTTCAAAGATAACTTTAACAGTAACAATAGGTAGGCAGTATATTGTATTCCTTGTATTTATTTTCCGCCGTCGCGTCCTTTTCGGTGACGCGACAATTGCGTGTCTGACTAGAGGAAAACCGCGTGAATTATTTGTAAGATTAATAGAATAGGTTAGGATATTTAATCCATTAGAATTATTCTATGCACAACGTTCGCGGGTGCTTAAAACCTGCTATCATATTTATGTGTGTAAAAACACTAAGCAGTGAAGACATTTTTACAAAGTAAGTTTAATTAACAAATAATGTAGAGTACCCTTGAGGATTCATTAGTGTAAACCAGGTCATTCTAGATTGCAAAGTAGATATAACCGCTTATACAAATATTAACTATATAATATGTACTAGTAAAAAAGGCCTCTTCATGAAAGACAACATGCCTACCAAAAAGGCATATCTACTGAAACGGCGTTGATGGAGTTAGTAGATCGCGTTGATAGAGCCATTAAGGATAAGGAGTTTGCACTATGCGCCTTTCTAGATATTGAACAACAGAGTAGCGTCATCTACTATCATGCGCTCGACGCTCAGGAGTAGGCTGCCCAGGGATGCCCCCAGGAAGGGGTACTGTCGCCGCTGGAGTGGTCCCTGGTAGTGGATGGAGCTCAAGGATACGCTGACGACCCAGCGATACTAGTGGTGGGCAAATGCGCATCAGTGGTCGCTGGGCTAATGCAATCAGCACTGAGAGTCGTCGAAAATTGGTGCATGGTTAAGCTAACAGTCAACGCTGATAAGACAGTCTTGATATCCTTCACCAAACCAAGAGTCGTTACCAGACCCTAACTGGGCACTGCAAGCTGCACAAACACCTCATCAAAATAGGAGTTGCTGACACAAGGACTTGCAGATTCTGTGGGGAGAAGATCGAGACACCCCTTCACCTTCTCGACTGTCCAGCACTTCAACAGAACAGAAACAGGAAACCTTGGACAGCACGAATACTTCACCACAGAGGAAATTCGTAGCACCAACCCCAACCACATCGTTCAGTTTATGAGCAGCATAGGCCTGGGGCAAGTACTATAACGCGAAGGAGTCACAATAGATCTACTTAGGTCGCAGTGACGTCAGGGCTGTCCGCTGACCTGCCTTCGACAGTAATAAAAGAAAAGAAAAACTAGTAAGATAAGTTTGTAAGATGTCGGAATAAGATACATTTGGAAATCATATATTATAGAAGTAAAGGTCAATTCGCTTTGACAAGTTCAATTACACAAAATTATTAGCTACACACAAAATTATCTACAAATTTACCACCGGCAGCTTATAGAATGAATACTTCCGTGTATTGATGAAAATGTAATTATCTACATATAAACCACGGCAGCTTACAGAATACTTTCATGAAAATGTGATATGTAATAATAATTTTCAGATGGGAACAGTCACAAGATGGTCAATGGGTGAAGATGGGTACTAAAAAAAAATTACCTTTTGAGTCTTGACTCTTGACACACAAGGAAAATTAAAGGATTTCTGTTCGCCCATCTAACCTTACCAGTTTATTATTCAGTTTAATTAAAATAACCCTCTGGCGTGCAATTTTCGTGAACGAAAACGACTATTAAAGCAAGGTCAAAGGCGAAATAAAACCTTAAACGTGACCTTGAAATAGCCGGCAACGGTCATTAAATCAGGTGCTCATAAAGTTAATTTACCTTTGCCCACCTGCTGGATCGATTTGAACCTATTTTATTTTTGTCTATTCCATTATGGAGCCCTAGTGTCATTGTGACCCAGAAGTACTTACTAGTGTGATTCCTTTGCAAACTAATTATAGCATAATAGTTCGATTTGACCCAATATATTAATATCATCGTCCCCGCGTCCTATAATATCAGGCAGGTCCTGACCCATTGATAAACGGCTCACAAATGACAATACATGACATCATTGCTACCTTGGCGCTGTGTGAATTGTGTGCGATTACTTAACTTGTTTGTCACCATTAACACAGTTGCGAATTCAGAGAAACGTACGACAGCTTCAAAAATAGTTACACCTATAGCTTTCAGACATTTTGTGTTCGCCGTTTCTTTAATAAATATTTTTATAGATAATAATAAGATAATAATTCTCTATCACTCAGCTCTATTCACATTTGTCATGAAATGGTGCATGTATCTGTATATATTTGGCATATAACTTTCCGAAATTATTTTTGTCTAGCGTCAGTATACGGTTATTGAGAAAGTCTAATTGGTACACAACAATACAACATCACATCATCTCACATGACATAAAACTGAAACACGAAATTTGAAAATTTAGACGTCCCTTCGACGGCACACAATCTTAACCGGATTTTTCCAGTAATGCCGTGTACGCGATAGGAGAATTGTGGATACACTGTATGCTTGTAGTAGTGCAATCAAAATTGAAGTTCACTATGTAGCTGTCTATCTTGTGTTCTTAATTCTTATAATTACTATGCAGATACCTTTAGAAAATATTGAGTTTAATAAGTTTTTCGATTCGTGCATATTTACTGTGCAGTGTGCAAAATTAATTAAGCATATAATTTCAAATACAACCTAAATGTGCCGTTTTAGTTTGTGTATACTTAATGAGGTAACGCGGCGATGTAACGCGTCGTCAAGACAATGGACAAAATAATTTCGATGCCGTTTGCAATGCATCTGCCTACAGCTATTATATAGTAAAAGTTGCTTATATTCAAGAGTATATGCTCCTGAAAGTTTGGACACTGACTGAAAACCCCCGTATATCTTGCAATCAGCATAACCTCAGCCAGCATGCCGATAGTTGCGGTTATCGGTTACGCGATACGATTCATTACCGGACTGTGACATTCGCTGTACATTATCCACTAGCATACCGTACGAGACTACAGGTACATGCAAGGTGAAACACAATCTGTAAAGGGTATATCTACGTGTTATTTCATAAATCCAGCTGCATTCAACGTATGGATTTGGTTTTTACTTAGAACGAGTAAATTATAAATAATGTTTACTTACGCCCGAAATTAATAGTAAATCTTAATCTCATTTTAGCTATCTGAGATCGAGATATCTATATAGATTTTTGTTTGAGAATTTAAGATTGAAGTCAATCTAATATTTTAGATACGTTGTTAATTTCGGGTGTTAATTTACTGAGTAGACTTTAACAATAAAATATTTCAAATATTTTGACAGCGGCCTAGTACAGGCTGACATTTCTTTAGAAATGTCTTGTGTAATAAATCCAGACAAAAAAGCCTTATTGCCACGTATTAAGATTCATGCATTATACCAAAAGACGAGTAAATTTTGAGGAGACTTGCTTTTTCCAAATCAATTTTTAATATTGTCAGATTTTTTAAACAAATTATACGGTCAATGCATTCGATATATTTGGGTATTTTTAAACAAAGTAAGCTATAAAAGTGCAAAAAAACGATTCTAAACAAGTTTTCATCCTAAACAAATTTTATATATTTTTAGAAAAAGTAGGCACCTCTGTTTGTAACAATTGTTAGTTATGTAGGATTTAGTTTAATTTGGCCGCAAAATCGACCAAACAGCCAATTTATGTTAAACTAGCTTTTTTCCACGGCTACGCCGGCGTTAATACCGTATCCCACGAGAACACTACTTTTTCGGGATAAAAAGTAGCCTATGGTTTAAACCAGAAGCTTAAACTACTACCATACCAAATTTCATAAAAATTCGTTCAGTAGTTTTTGCGTGAAAGAGTAACAAACATCCATCCTTCCATCCATCCATCCTCACAAACTTTCACATTTATTATAGTGGTAGGATTTCTAAACGCGCCTTTAATATTACATAAAGTGTGGAAAAAAAACCTATGTAGAACCTTGCTGAAACAGTACTACGCAGGCAGCTACGAATGGCTAACTTTCATTTTGCAAAATTTGACTAAGGGCCAGTTCACACAGTGATCTTTAATCGCGTCGCGTCGCGTTCGGTGTGAAGTGTGAAGTTCATTTTCTGCAATTATATTTTTATCACAAGGTTAATCAATGCCAGAAGTTAAGTCTTATGTAGACGAAAAGTAATGTGCATAAAATATATACAAATTTTATTGCGGAATATATTTTGAAATAAATAAATTGCAAGATTCCAATTAGACTTTTCTTAAAATAACAACAGAAGTAAAGCAATATAAAAGTATATTATTATTATTTTTGCGTTGGTGGATTTAATGCCGAAATGAAGTGGATATTTGTAGTTCGGTAACTATTAAAATAATTATAGATATCTGCAGTAAAACCACGTTGCTTACCAGTACGAGTTAATATAGTATTTAAATATTATTTAATAATTAAGGGAAGTAAATCACTGATAATACAAAAGAAAACCTGACCAAGAACATGTTAGGACATGTCTAAGGAGGGTTCCGTAACTATCAACGAACTTGTGAACCACTTTGGAGGCTGATTACTCGAAAATGGTTGAGTTTGTAAAGTATTGTATAAAACCTCGCTTTTGAAGAACGAATTCATTCTATCTTCACATGTATCTAATCAAACCCAAATGCATTTTTGAAAATCGCATTAAAATCGGACTAGTACTTTTGGAGATACGTGGCAACATTAAAAAGGAACAAACAGGACGTTTGACTCATGCTAAACTCATAAATACCGTCTCCTACTTTCGGCTGCGGGCGAAAATCGTATTGTGTACAATTTCATGTTTGTGTTTGACAGCCAGAAAGATAAGCTTTTTCCCGCGGCTATGCCCAGAAAAGTATCAGTACCTATGTCAGACTGATAAGAAAATGATTGCCCTGACTACTATTGACTGACTATCATTATGACGAAGATCGGTCGTTGCCCGTGTCAGGTGGTGCCTCGCGTGATACGATTCCGACACGCAAACCCTAAATTGATGGAGTTCAGGAAGTTCTGAGAAGTTTAATGCTGCTTCGAAGTAGGCCCATGACGATGGAACGAATCACTTGTCACCAATTAACAAGTTTATCAAAGGTTTCACCATAGACCATGAACTAGCAATTTTAAGAACATGGTGGGTAAAATCTTTATACCGTCAGGCAAAAATGCTCAGTTTGAATACAAACAATGGAATAATAATTTTTTTAATGTAAGTTGATACTTAATATATAAGTACCTGGGTAACAGTACCTACTATATGTACCGGGGCTCGAACCCCCCACATTACGAATTTACGAACAAAGCAAAAATTATACAATATACATAAGCATATAAGCCAATTATATATTATTACTAATATATATTTTATATATATTAATTATATATTAATAATACCAATCTGCCAATTATACGTTAAAAACGTATGAAGCTTAAAAATACGTGGTTTCCCAAGGATAAATACCTAGCTACATCAATTTTTCTCCTTCAAAACTACCTGTATATACTGTGTCCCTAAATTTCATGGTAATACTTGCAGCTAGTGTTGCCCAAAATCGGTCTTGGTCTTGCAGTCTTGGTCTTGTTATTGCATTTCTGCAAGACCAAGACCAAGACCGCCTAATTATAGCAAGACTGTGCAAGATTTGAGCAAGAACAAGACTAAGCCTGTGAAGCTCTTGCGTCTTGCAGTTAGGACTGAGTGTCGTTTCAGGAAGTATAAGAGTTCGGGGTATACGCTTAGGGACTCTGTAGTCTATGAGACGCAAATAAATATATGAAAAATTTATGGTATTCTTTCACGAAAAATCTACTGAACGGATATTGATGAAATTTCATATTGTAGTAACTACTATAAGCTCTGGATTAAATGAAACATCGGCTACTTTTTATTCGATGAAATTAAAAATGAAATTAGGCATTAGGCACAGACCATGCACATACATAGCTTACAGATTCCGAAGCGTAATTTACCTTAATTTAAATATGTTCAGTCGGTGACATTAAAGCTATGTTATTTTTTTCTTGTCTACTAAACACGGAAACTACTGGACCGATTGGAAAAACTCTTTCAATATTATAAAATATAATCCTATATTATCGCCGATGAATATATGCGGTAGAATATACGTCTAATAGTTTTTGGTTATTTAACCTCTGCTCCCACGCGCTGAGTATGTTTGACGCATATTCTTTCGAAACTTCTTTGTAAGATGTTAAATTATTTTTTATACTAGCTATTGTCCGCGGCTTCACCCGCGTAAATACACTATCCCACGAGAACAGTACATTTTCCCGCTATAAAAAGCCTAGGTATGTCCTTCCCCGTGGTCTACTCTACGTCTGCCAAATATATATACAAGGTTTAACAAATCGGAGTGATAAAAATTTACTGGCACAATTCTTCGTTTAGGTATTATCCGAAAAGCAGTTGCAAAAATTTGTAAACCATAGAACTTTGGAGAAAACCCAATTTGTAATATCGCAAAAAATATTTAAGTGACAGCCCTCAGAGGTCATTGCATCAAGTTTATAATCAGGTGATTGTACACGTGGACTAGTCTAAATCCATTGTGTCGATTGGTCAGGAATGCTCCTTTGAGTTATTTCATTGGTCCGCTGGGATGCGTTTGCGCATGCCGTCTGTCCATTGAAGGCTTTGATAAAAAAAAAAACAGATGAGCTCTAGCTCCTCCCACAAATTTGTAGGAATTAATTCTTTAATTTTAGTGGTTCCGTATAAATTATTTTCAGTAAAAATAATATTGGTTTTATCCTGGTATGTTTTTATCCACAATGCTTAAATCTTGGACCAATCATATGAAATTTTATTATCATTTTGAAAGTAAAAATTATAAAACTAAAGAAACTTTATCACATATTAGAACTAAAAAATATTAAATATTTTACAATCTCTTTTGCTGTTAAAACGTAATCACGTACTTACCTAACACGCTTTTATTAAAAGAAAATAAATTATTTTTATTTATTAATTATATAAAAAAAAAATCTTAATAACTTCAACAGTTGCGCCTTTTTGTCTCATTTTTAGACTTTTTAGTTTCTTTCTAGTTAAACGGTATTCGCTATTTGCACGAAAATTTTTCACGAAAAAACTCCAAGCTCATAACTCGTATGAATGGTCAATATATTTTGTCTTTATTCAATAATATTTAAGCATTTGAAAATAGTACTAAATAACCCCTCACATAGATGTATAGACATAGACCCCTCAATTCCCCCGACCCCCCGACAGAAATTCAAATTTTAAATTATTTCGAAAATCAAATTTTAAATCTCCTAGTATTCTTTAAGCGAAGTAGGATCAACGTAAATATTGCTAGGTAATAGGCATCTCTCTCATTCATTAGCAAAACTTGCTTAACGTAAATACTTTATTAATCCGATTAATTATATATCATATCAATCAGTAGGTGCGAGATCGCACGATCGTAAACGGAACACGAAGTCTATGGTTCGTTTGACTGTTTCATAAATCAGTGAGCCAATGGTTCGTTTGGCTCGAACTAACACTAGTGACCGAATCAATTTCATACGAGCGAACCATTGAACCAAGTGAACCGCGCAACCCGGGTTTTTTGTTCGTTCGTTCGCGAACGACACATGCTTAATAAATAGCAATAGGCTAATAGGCAATTGCGTGACTTGCGAGACTCTTGCTGCAAGACCAAGACCAAGATCAAGACCAGGTGTATTGGCGCAAGACCAAGACCAAGACTGGCTAAGTCTCATCTTCTTGCATTTAGGCAACACTACTTGCAGCCGTTTTCGAGATTACGATTATATATATGTACAAGATTGTCTCGTTTAAAGTATAAGCTTAATACTATAATTTACGTGCCACGACGCGGCGCCGTTTTACGTTGACAACTTCGTGACGTAGACATGTAGACAGTCGACCGCTACAGGCCCTACGTGTTGACCCAAGTTGAACACGATGCAGTAGAATACAAAATATCTACTTACGAGTATGTAAGCAATAAGCAGTAACACGATGCAAAATGATTCACATTATTTACTGACTTTATTTTTATCGAGGAAAAAATATGAAATTAGGTTACTATTACATCACGAAAATATAAACATGCGATCGAAATTGCAGTGACAAACACGAAAGCTTGCTTTTCTATTTCCAATTAATGACATTTTTATTGAACAATGCTTTTTATTGCTTTAGCTGGGTTAATTCTGGAGCACTGCCTGGTAATAACTATAAAAAAATAAAATACTTATTGGTATTACTACTTATAGAGTATCATATTTTGGTCGTCTCTAAATCTTAAGTAATTGTTTTGATAGTTTTCGATTAAATCGAATCGGAAAGCATTATAATAAACAAAAAAAGAATTTTGTAAATCGGTCAACAGACAGCGGAGTTATCGTTGAACATACAATATATATAATATATATACAGCCGAACGTATAACCGCCTCTTTTTTTTTGGAAGTCGGTTAAAAAGATACTTATAATCCTCTAACTTGAGCTATAATAATTACGTATAATAATAATAATATCTAGACTTGTCATACTTAATCTTTTCATATTCTATATGCTAGTTTGGCGATAAATTCTGGACTTTATTTGAATTACAAATCATCTTGAGTACGTATTGTTCGTCCTTAACTATTAGGTACATCACTTCTCTCGAATCTCGGATAAGCTAATAATAAAGATTAGTAGTATTAAGTGTTTATTTGTAAGGTTTGGCACATGAGTCGGGACTCGGGAGTCGAAGATGCATTTTATCGGTGCACTGAACTTGGCTGCTGCCAATGAATCACTAATGTTTTTAGATTTACTGCCAATCGTTTAATAAGAGTATGTAGAGTATATATTTTACAATTGACATTTTACACTGTAAATTTTTTAAAATTTTAACCTATGTATCGCGTAATTGGAGATTATTTTAACCTCGGTGAAAATAATCTCCGATTACCCGTATGTATCAACGTAGTTTACTTTTAAATTTTTAATCATCGACTTACAGTGCGTGTGACAACGTTGGTGATATTTTATCGATCGTCAATTATTTAAGCAATCGAAACTCATTATAAGATATTCATTATCAAGGTGAGATAATGGACACCTATCAAAAATTATATTGGTATTTTAAGCTATACCTAAGTAAATGCAACGTATTGCCGACACGCGTCACTAAAACATTTTTACACATTTCTCTCGCTAGCAACAAAATATGGTACATTTTGATTATAAGCTGTGGTAGACATGTCTAGTAAATACTTGGTGTTTTTCCATTCAGTGTCCAAACTTTCAAGAGTGAATAGACTCTTGAATATAAGCAACTTTTACTATGGGATCAACTTTCCTACTTGAAAAAAAATATCTGCTGTTTCCTACTAAATGCTATCTATGCCGTAGACCCTTTTGTATGAAACAGCTGATTTTTTTTTTCAAGTAGGAAAGTTGATCCCATTGTAAAAGTTTCTTATATTCAAAAGTATATTCACTCCTGAAAGTTTGGATACTGACTGGAAAAACACAAAATATTAGGTCCTTACATATGAAATTGGCGTTTTGTCGTACTGGCCACTTTGATCTTTTGATCTTTGATCTCAAATATATCTTCTTTGGTTAGGAATTCCAATTTCGAATGTAGACCGCTCGTGCTATTTACTCATGCATTTGTGTTTCCAAAACCGTAATTAATTTGTTTCTTCCTCTTTTGGTTTTTTCTTTGCGTCACTCTGTTTACAAAATGGAAAATTGAAATATCGTATTATTTTCGAGTACGAGTTCCACCGTGGCACCAGTGCTGCAGAAACGGCTCGAAGGATTAATGATGTGTGTGGCGGCGGTGTCGCAAAAGAAAACACAGTGTGTTTTTGGTTCCAACGTTTTCGTTCTGAAAATTTCGACCTGCACAACAAGCCCCGTGGACGGCCGGAGACCAAAGTTGATAATGAAGAATTGAAAAAGAAAGGCTATTGTGGATGTTATGATGATGTGTGCATGGTATTGTGTCAGACTGCGGTGTTAGTGATAAAATGTTTTAATCCACTTGAAGCAAATTGGGAAGATGAAAAAGCTTGAAAGGTGGGTACCTCATGAATTAAGTGCAGCAAACCGACAAACCGACAAATCGACTGCTGCGATACATTACTCAACGGGCACAATAATGAAGGGATTTTAAATCGAATCATTACCTGTGATGAAAAGTGGATCCTGTACGATAATCGGAAACGCTCATCGCAATGGTTGAACCCTGGCGAACCAGCCAAAGCCTGCCCCAAGCGAAAATAGAATAAAAAAAAGTTACTTGTGAGCGTTTGGTGGACTAGTGCCAGTGTCGTTCATTACAGCTCTCTTAAATCTGGCTAGACGATTACGGCAGATGTCTATTGCCAGCACCTGCAAATCATGGTGGAAAAGCTAGCTGCTAAACAACCGAGGTTGGTCATTCGCTCTAGGCCACTGCTGCTTCAGGACAACGCTAGACCACACACTGCACAACAGACGGCTACCAAATTAGAGGAGCTTCAATTGGAATGTCTAAGACATCCACCGTACTCCCCGGAGCTTGCTCCAACAGATTACCTTTTTGTTCGAAATTTGGGTTATTTTTTGCAAGGGAAAGAATTCAACTCCGATGGAGCAGTCCAAGGCGCCTTCAAAGATTTTATTTATTCCTGTCCGAATGGTTTTTTTAGTAAGAGAATCAATGAACTACCTATGAGAAGGCAAAAGTGCATAGATAGCAATGGTATATACTTTGATTAAATAAATAGTGTTTAAAAAAATCGACTTTATGTTCCTCCTTTACAAAACGTCAATTTCATACGTAATGTGACCTAATAATTATTATCCTTATTTATCTATCTGTATTTAGATTAGTAGCCTTGTTACTTATTCCCAATTAATATTTATTTTTTTCCTTGTTACAGATGAACAGGAGAGAGTACAGAAAAAGACGTTTGTTAACTGGATCAATTCACATTTATCAAAGGTAATGTTTAAAAGCCGTTATTTTTTACAATATGATAAATATCTCATACATACCTATTCCTTACATACATAAATACTTACTCTTTTTCCAGCGCATACCTCCATTGAGGATCGACGACCTTATATACGACCTTCGAGATGGCACCAAGCTTTTGGCGCTCCTGGAAGTACTGTCAGGCGAGAAGTTGGTATGTTAAATGTTATGGTTATTTTAAATACGATTTATATTTGCACCTCCACACGATTAGTTTAACGAGTAAGTGAGACTGCCGGAGGTCAATGGAACCCCCTTAAAGATTTTAACTTTTGTTTCTGCGATGTTGCGGATATCCTTGGGCGTCTGGAAACGCAAAACATTGTACAATGCGATTGGTCATTTGATGGCCTCATTCTATGAAGAAAAAATTTGTATTATATTTTTGATAGTACCTACTTAATACGTACCTACCTATACTAAATAAAATATTGTAACTGAACAGTGAACAAATAATAAGGCGACTAGGCGCATTCATCGTACCGATAGTATATTTTTGAAAAACGTTTAAATACCATTTAACAACCACATTTAACAACCACCAACGTTTATTTTAATTGCACTGAATGTTGCAGTGTTATTTCCAGAGGGTACAACTTAAGCAACCTTACTCTTACCCGTCTACGGCGTACTAGTAATGGTCCGATTTTAATGAATGAGGTGTCAATAGATTCGTAATAATAGCCCAGGTAACATAGGCGTAACATATTGTAGTCGGGTTATAGTTTTTTATAAAAATTGTCGTTATTCTATATGTATATTGACGACAATATTCATTGCAGCCGATGGAACGCGGGCGCGTTCTGCGCAGGCCGCACTTCCTCAGCAACGTGAACACAGCGCTACGTTTTCTGGCCGGCAAACGTATCAAGCTCGTGAACATTAATGCCGCTGACCTGGTGGATGGAAGGCCGGCCGTCGTGCTCGGTCTCATCTGGACCATCATCCTATATTTCCAGGTAATCAATGATATATATATCTTTCACGTAATTATTAGTAACACGTACGTAGGTTTCCTTATAGAAGTATACTTCAGTTGTTCCGGATCTGGGACGGCATGCCCTAAACTAGGGTACCCTAAGTGGGTTCCGGGAACCTAGGGGTTCCGTACTTTAGTCATCAAAGTTCTCCCAAAATTATTTATTATTAGTTGTTATTAAATAATACCACTGTTACAAATATTCTTTTGAAATAGCGTAAAATATTGACGAGAAGAACTCAAAATTGTTCTTACAATAACTTTACATACTGTTGATTTGTAATTATTTAATGTGGGGTTCCATAAAATAAAAGGTATTTGGTTGGTAATCTTTAAAGTTTAGGAAACCCTGCACTATACTATGTAAATATGTAGTAGGGCACGGCTTAAAAATACTTATTAGTATGACTTAAGCATAGGTATAGGCTCTTCTGGCTGGCTTTAGTTAAATGCAGTAGAGTCCCATGTCGATATTTTGTCTTGTATCATATCCAGAATTTCAGGTCATTCCCATAAAATTGCTTATGATCCGTAAATCATAATGTAATTATTATACATAAATTCATAATTATTATTATCTACTAAAAATGTTACCTTCTTGCACTGTGAATCACAGTCATAAAAGCATTTACTACTGGAGATAAATTTCGTTTTATCAGTGAACTTAATATCGAAGTTTATGAACACTAATTTTATTACATTAATTATTATGACTAACCTTAAAAGAACGGATATAAATAGTCACGTATGAACTAAGCAGGAAGTAGTGTACTATTACAGTGCAACATTTTCTTAGTCTATATAAATAAGAAAAATTTGCACACTGCAATGTAAAATTAGTTTGGTGTTTTGGTGAGCACTAACCAATTAGCTTTGCACTATTAAAATACACACAATACAAAATTAATTGCGTACTTAAAAGATTTCTGTGGATATATACTAGAATATATTATATATACTAGAATTTGTTAGCTGGATAAAATATTATCATCACATAAAATTTGGCACTTAGATGACTTACCTATAATTTGTATGGTTCAGGTAAAGAATTCCAATTTAATTTTGATATCTGTATTTTTCTCTAGATCTAAAATATTATCACAGATCATTTTGTACTTAGATAATTTTTAAAGTGTCGGGTAGTTTTAGAATATTAAAATCACAAGAATTAAAAACTATAGTAGAATTCATGAGAAAGAATAAAAAGCGTGAACAAATTTTTTGGAGTTCGCATCCTTTGATTCATATTGAAAAAACAGTTTTGTTACTTCGTCATAGACTTAAAAAACAAATCTGTCAATTTTAAATAAAAATGACGCCTTATTGATGATTGACATTTAATGTATCAGGCGCTAGAATCTAGATGATATACGACCAATAAAAATTGCTTAGTGGTTTCGAATGACACTTTGGGTCGAATAAATTCAGAATTATTTTATTTTGACAGCAGTTTGACAGACAATTGTGAATCGTCGCGATTACATACAATATTTTCTCTCCTGGTTTTAGTATAGGTAACCTACCTATTAATATGTGTATATAACAGCTATCTAGTCCAGCCATCCCTTTAGAATAAAGTCCCTTTACGTAACATAGACATACGATACATTAGTGTTTAAAGTTAATTACTACTAATAGCATTAAACTTTATTACATTATTTGTATAACATACTTTCAGAAAGTGCCTAGTAGATACAACTGATCTTTTCATTTATTTATTGTCAGTAGGTATCTATGTAATACAGATTCCGAATTCAATTTGAGCTTTAATAAAGTACATACTAAACCGATCTTATTCAAAGAATTCATTCGAAGTAGGTACTTATACGAAGAAAAATTTTTTTTGCTTACTATTTTATGCATAAGTAATACCTTATCTAGTACATAATATGATCTACTTATGATACTATAGTTCATTTGAGTTAAGAAGTCAGTGAATCGCATAAGCCATGTTCATATTACCCAAATAAAGTAAGCCATTATTACATAACTAGGTAACTACCTACCTACGCATAATGCACTGGCTTTTTAGCGCGAATAGAGTATAAAAAGCTTCGTGTCCTATCCTAATCTACTTTTGTATGTCCACCATAATTTCTCGTCTTGGCTAGAAACCGTCCCATCTATATTAAAGCTAGATATACGAGTAGCATGTACCCTACACCCTATTGTAACCCCTATTAATCTAATATTCTACATCGATCAGATTTTATTTATGTAAATGTTTCTCGTTTCATTGGCTAGAATATTGTTTTGTTTGCGCAAGCTTCACTCAATGTGTTGGGTCTACAGGACAAAGAACGCGAGGTGGGTGGAAACACATTATAGCTTTCTTCCGCTTCTTATGTAGTAGTAGTTGAATTGAACACATTCCTTGAGAGTTGAGTATAATATTATTCATCAGCGGAGAAAGATAGCAGTGAAATTGATATTTTAGTTGCTTAGTTTTTTTTCCATTAATTTTAAATTCTTCTTTCAATTCAATCCAAGGAGCTAAGGAGAATTTAAAATTGGATTGAAGATGCGTTATTGATGTCGGTCGTAGAGTCAACTCAATTAATATTCAATTGACCAAAAATCCACTCTAATGATACTTAACTAATATAATCGGATCTAGATTGATTAGGTAGGTACCTACTAATTTCGGGCTTTAAAGTATACAGTACTATATTGTACTAAAATTACTTCTTACCTCGCATCTAATACTATAACGATGACTGTAAACGTCGATAAGAAGACTTTATTAAACAAAAAAAGGGATTATGATTTCATTGGGGTTTTTATATCTCATGAAAATGAAAATATTTACCTTAAAATAATGATTATTATTATTCATGTATCGCAAACTATTCCCATCAGATCGAAGAGAACAGCCGGGCGCTAGAGTACCTGGGCGGGTCGCGGTGTGCCTCGGTCATGTCTCAGGAGTCCGGAGCGGCAACGCCCACACACAGAGCTGAAGACCGATGGAAGCAAGGGGCCAAAAAGACCTTGCTGCAATGGGTTGCCAATGCGTTACCTAAGTAAGTTATTCCTTATTCAAGTAACTTTATTTGGAACACTTAGACCCACCTGAGCAGATTTGGGTTAAAGTTAATCTTGCGTTAAATATCATGTTATCTCTCTCGTTCTTCGTATTTATGAAAGAACCCTGAATAATGCCTGCTGCATTATTCAGGGTTCACTTTAACCCAGATCTGCACAAGTGGACCTAAGTGCCTATACAATCCGTAGACGTTTGATACAATCGCCTAACAATTTGTCTCGGAAGTTTTGTTGCTGCTTACTTCGGTACTTAGCGACAGTGACAAAACATGCAAATAAGCTATCTGACACTTAAGAGTAGATTATGAAATAGGGCCTAAGAAAAATGAATGGTGCCAGGCGAGTGCTAGGTCCTGTATAATATAAGGGCATTTTCATATTTTCTTGTTTGGTGGAATCAACTGCAGATCTTTACCTACATTATTATTTTTCAATTAATTTGAATTATTATACCAAAAATTATTTGCCAGTTGTTTGAATACTGGGAAATTTCAATGAAATTGAACAATGGCATTCTGAAAATAAAACATACCTAGGTAACAATTAGTTATTGAGTCGTGGGAAAATCACGAGTGAATTGGCACCTCAGTGATCAAATTAGAACAAAATTGAACTAAAAATATATTATTTATTTATTTATCAGGGACTCCAACATTCAAGTGACAGACTTCGGTCCTTCTTGGAGAGACGGTATAGCCTTCCTCGCTATAATCGACGCGATCAAGGCGAACCTTATAAACCTTGCAGAAATGAAGCGCAAGACAAACAGACAGCGTCTGGAACACGCTTTCGATGTGGCAGAGTCTGAATTAGGCATTGCCAGACTCCTGGATGCTGAAGATGTAGATGTGGACAAGCCAGATGAACGTTCCATCATGACATACGTGGCTCAATTCCTTCATAAATTCCCCGAACCTAAGGTAAATATTTCGTTTACCCAAGTAAAGTTAATATTATATATTTAGAACGAAGTCCGTCTAGAACTTACGTTGGCTCTAATTTATTTATAGTCTAAGTGTAGGTAATCAAAATTATTGGTTTCAACTTTAGCCTTTAAGGGTAGCCACTATACATCATACTGCCTGCATATCTGAGATCAATTAACATTTCGTTAAATAACAGTAGTCATTATATTAGCAGAATTAGATTTTTACTTATAAAGACTTAAAAGCTTTAATAAATACTTTACATAATATGAGGGCATTTTCATATTTTCTTGCTTGGTGGAATCCACTGCAGATCTTTACCTACATTTTAATTTTTCTTACCTACATTGTTACTTATAAAAACTTTAAAGCAGAGATATACTTATCATTCACAGCTTGAGGTATTTTGATGTGCCTTTTGTAGACCATTCAAGAAAATAAATTAAATGTACCTACTATGTATTATGCACCTACCTAATAATTATTTGGGATCTTGTTTTATTTGCAGACCACAGGACCAGATGCAGTGGCGGCAGTACAAGAGGAGTACGAATCTCTAAGGATGTGGCTGACGGAGCGTGTCTCCCTCATCCAGCGGCAGTATGACACGAGGACACTCTCGAGAAACTACGAGGACTACGTCCGCGCCGAAAACGATCGTATGGCTAGAGAACCGATTTATCAAAAACTCGAAAAACTTATGTATACACAGAGCCTTGTAGCTATCGCTCCGAAATCTTGGCGCGAATTATTCACGCTATGGATAGAATTAGAAAGACTGCATAGGCGATGGCTCTGGCTCTTGGACTCGGAGCTCCCTGGTGATTTCCGCGTCATCGGCGAATGGCTAGCGAAGGCTGAATATTTACTGTATTTCGATGAAATACCGACTGATCTCGACGACAAAACCGCTGCAATTATAAGTGAAAAATTAGAGGAGCACAGTATCTTCTTCCAAGATCTCCCCGAGGTTATCAACAGATTTGAAGCCGCTTTAAGATCTCACGAAGCTTCGTCGATACCAGGGGAGCGGTTACAGAATATGCAAGAGCGATTGCAATCAGTGAGTCGTAGAGCACCACAAAGAAAAGCTAGATTAAAGTATTTAGAACACAAGTGTTGTATAGTTGCTTTTACAGAATTGACTAAGTCGAAGCTCTCCATGTGGACCGGCAAATACGGCCGCGTAGATCACGTTCGTGCCTTATTAGAAGATTATGACAATTTCGTGATTAAAAACAAGATTTTCCAAGAGTTTGAAAAAGCGTTTATTGATATTAAGCAGGTGGTTGATGAATACAAGAGAGTATGTGAAGTTGATAGATCTGAAGCGAGAGAAATTGACGATTTCTTAAGAGAAATATCTGAAACTTGGCGGCGAGTGGCTACAGACGTCAGGTGTGCACGTAGTGTTTTGGAGGAAGTAATTTCACATTGGGAAAAATGGACTATTCTAACTGATGACTTCACAATTTGGTTAGATAAAGCACAACATATGTTGAGAGTATCTGAAAATGAGCGATTAGAGTTCTTCCAAGATTTGACTGTGTGGAAAGAACGACACCAACTTCTAGGGGACACAGCAGGCTTTTTAGCTGCTACCTGTTCTGACGAAATAACATCTGAGATTAAGAGGAAATACATAGAAATTACTGAACGTTGGGAAAGGATTTGGGAAGAGGCTGAACCGTAAGTTTTTTTCCATTCAAATAAGCACCTAAGATAATATTGAACTAAGTACTTAACTTAAATATTATAATCATTAGTTATCCATGAATAGCACCTAGTTAACTATATTACAATATTATATAATCTTAGTTGGTGGATATTTGTTTTAGATACGTTCGTGGAGGCGATGCTCTTCGCCACCGTCGTCAATTAGCATCCGGTATTCAACAACTGGACGCGTGGCTTCTAAGCGCTGAAAACTTACTAGCCAGACAACCAAGAGCCAATACCCAAGACATTCAGCAGTACATTGATCAGCTGTTACAGCTTAACTCTGAGATTGAACAAAACGAAGAGCTGTTCAAATCTATTAGTAGGTTAGTGTTATTTTTTACAATTATTAAAGTATGTAAAATTAGGTATTTTTTTTACAAAGGATAAGGTTCACGCTCCAATATAGTTCGGGCCACGAGGTGAAATAGCCGGCCAACGAAAAAAATGTAATAGATTTTAGTAGTTGTAGGAGAAGTAAAACTGAATGTTGTTTTACTATTGCTACAATTCTTTAAGATCACTTGTTCAAAAAATATACAGGGTGAAAGTTTTTGAGTGGACTTCTTAGGCGATGTCTAAAATTATGATTTTTTTTATTAACTTCAAAACTTTATTAGCACAACTAGGTAGGTTATAGCGGGAAGTGCTCAAGGGAGTCTCGAGCTCGATTTTTTAAAATACTAGCTGTCCCGACACACGTTCGGCCTTAACTATGAACTACAATTTCTCACCGTTTAAACCTTCCCTGAACTTCCACACCAAAATTAGCCAAATCGGTCCAGCCGTACTCTTGAGTTTTAGCGAGACTCGGGATTGCAATCCATTGGCTTTTAGGGTTCCGTAGATTACGTCTCGGAACTCACTAGGAAGTTTCACTAACAGCCGGTTTCATTATCCTATCTACCAATAATAGGGTATTCTACATTTTTTTCAAATACCTATATTTTAAAATGTTCGTATCGATTAGATGGTCAAGTAGTATTTTATTTCCTGGAAATAATATCTGTTTATGCAAAGAAAAAATGATTAAAATTTAAACGATAAATGTTTGCGCCAAAACAACAGCCACCATTATCGTGACGTCATAACAACAGAAAAAAACAAATGTCATATGTGCTGTGTTTTTTATTTTTTTTAAATAAATGGCGTCGGCTTATCTTAAAACCATTTGCCAGTGTCAAGTAAAAAAGGCGGAAATTGAACTTTCGTTAAAATTTTTAACACTGTATTCCTTTAACGTCAAGTCTTAAGTCTAGTCAAAGTTCAAATAAATAGTCAGTACAGTCAATGAGTCATGTCAGTCGATTCAGTAAAGTAGTAGACGCTTTACTGAAAGTTTCTTGGGAGTTTTGGCGGGAAACACAAAATAGCACGTTTTTAGAAGTTGTACCACTTGCCCACACTTGTGCACGATAACGAATACCAATATTACAATATTACACATTAAGAACCGAACTAACGCAAATTTATGAGGAAATACGAATACCACAACATCACCCACTGAACTCCCCGGCAAAACTCCTAGCCAATTATTTGTTAAAAACGTCACATTTGGTATCGCTGTCAGCGATCTCGCTGTCACAGACAAAGATTCCTCTATCTAAGTTAGTTTATTGAAATTCAAGAAACCGGCAAATGATACCAAAGGTGACGTTTTCAAAAAATAGTTATTGGTAGATGTTATTGAAACCGGCCGTAAAGCGTCTACCACTTTACTGAATTGACTGACTTGACTCATTGTCAAGTAGAAAAACGGTGTTGAAAACATAAACGAAAACTTGAAGAAACGAAAATTCTTTCCCACTTTAAAACAGTGGCATGGTTTACTGCTATAACACCTAAAAAACAAAGACAAAAAAGTCAAGTGACAAATGACAATACACCTACGCATCCATTGTGTCAAGTTGCCAAAACAGAAGAGAAAAAAAAAGAAAAGACAATACTTTTTGACAACTAGTGACAATCATGAATCAAATTTGTTTGTAAACAAAAAAGATTTTGTACATTTTTGTATGATGGTGAATCGTAAATGGTTTGGATGTGTCATATTGTATCTGAATTTCCAAACACAATTTTCTTTATTTTAATATGGAGACAAATATTTGTAAGCGATTTACAAATGAAATACAGAAAAGGAAGATCTCATTTGTTCGAATTAAGCTCAATAAATATTAATCCTTACGTCTACAGGACTTTTCAAACTGCGATATCCGAGCTCCCCCGAGATGAAGTAGAATCGCGAATGGCACAATTGAAGCAGCAAAAGGAGGCACTGGTGCGTGCACGAGCAGGCGTACCGGTGCGCTTACATCAAGCCCGACAGCTGCTTGTCCAACATGAGTCGCTAGAAGCTGGCCAGCGCGAGCTGCAAGCTTGGCTGGAACGGGCCGAAAATGTATTAAGATCACCAATCGAAACAAGAAGGTAAAGGTCTACAGATTGCGATAATTTTTTATCATTCAGTCAATGTAATATTTATTTCAAGTGATGTACGCAACTTTGACCATCTTGTCTGCTTTATTTCAGGGAAATTATTGAAGAAAGGTATGAGACTCATAGAAGTTTCTTTTCTCGCACTACATACTACCGTTCCATGCTAGAGAGCAAGAACAAAGTTTTCCAAAACATTGTAAAGGCAGCAGATGCAGAACGTAGTGCTGATGTTACTGATCAAGTGCACTTAATGAGAGATCTTAATGAAAGGTAAGTTTTAAAAGTAATTATTAAGCATAGGTTGTATGTACTAAGGCGGGTCAATAAGTCCGTGACTTTGAATTTCTAACCTCCTTACTGAAAAAGCAACACTACTCCTGTCAACAGGCATCTGTCAGTTGACTCCTATCAAAATTTGAACTTGCTGCGTCAGTTAGTTTGTGTTTTACAGCTATCTTTATCAGATTATCCAGTAACTTAAGGAATCAATGGAAAAAAGTGAATTTCGTGTGCTTATTAAGCATAATTTTTTGCGAAAAAAAACCATTACCGAGACCAAGGCTAAGCTTGATAAATACCATGGGGACTGCACCATCGATTTCAATGGTAAAAAAGTGGTTTACTGAATTTTGTTGTGGCCGTACAAGCACTGAAGATGCCGAACGTCCTGGACGCCCAGTTGAGGTCTCTACACCCGAAACAATCGATAAAATTCACGATATGGTGTTGGCCGACCGAAGATTGAAAGTGCAAGAGATTGTGGAAGCCATAGGCATCTCGCATGGCTCAGTGGTTTCAATTTTGAATGATCACTTGGGCATGAGAAAGCTTTCCGCAAGATGGGTGCCGCGTTTGCTCACAGTCGACCACAAACGCAATCGTGTAACAACTTCACAGGAAGGTTTGGCGTTGTTTAATCACAAAATGGAGGAGTTTTTGCGCCGTTTTGTAACCGTGGACGAAACATGGATCCATCACAACACACCAGAGACCAAACAGCAGTCAAAACAGTGGGTTTCTAAGGGTGAATTGGCGCCAAAGAAGGCCAAGGTGGGTTTGTCAGCCAATAAAGTTATGGCGACTGTTTTTTGGGATGCACGTGGGTTAATCCACATTGACTATCTTCAAAAGGGAAGAACAATTAATGGGGAATATTATGCCAACTTATTGGACCGCTTCAATGAGGATTTGAAAAAAAACCGACCTCATTTGGTCAAGAAAAAAGTTATTTTTCACCAAGACAATGCAAGGGTGCACACATGTGTAGTTGCCATGGCAAAAATCCATGAATTGGGCTATGAATTGCTCCCACATCCACCCTATTCTCCAGATTTGGCTCCGAGTGACTACTTCTTGTTCCCAAACCTGAAAAAATGGCTCGGTGGAAAAAGATTTGACTCCAATGATGAAGTCATCTCGCAAACAAAGGCCTATTTTGAGGACCTCGACAAATCATATTTTTTGGAAGGGATAAAAAAATTGGAGAAGCGTTGGACAAAGTGTATAGAGCTCAAGGGGGACTACGTTGAAAAATAAAATGATTTATTTATCAAAAAATCTGTGTTTTATTCCAAAAGTCACGGACTTATTGACCCGCCCTCGTAAGACATGCTGTCTTCAGACTTTTAAACATCAAAAGCTTAAGGATTTTATATAAATGTGGCAGACCCGACAGACGTTGTCCTGCCAGACTGATTTGTGAATCTAAACCATCCAGGGCGCCACCCAAACGCATACAATAAAATTCATTCAAATCAGTCCGTTTCATATCAATCAAAACCTTTTAGGAAGAGTTCAGTGACATACACACATACAGTAGAATTATATATATATAAAGATTAGGGTGTCCCTTAAATGGCCAAAAAAATATATTTTTGGAAATTTGAAATACATACCCTCCTCATTTTTTATAAATGCTAAAACATATCTAAATATGAATTTTTATCCTTCTAAGATGATTGTGACCTGTGCTGACTGAGTCGCAAAGTTTACAAAAAATTGCATTCTGTACTGATATTTTGTTCTACTACAAAACCAATATTAGTGCAAAAATTAGGTAAATTAGGATCAAAATAAAACAAGGCTGACAAGAATACTTATTTAAACTCATAAAATAATAACAACCAGTTTGGATAACTTCTCTTTACTCTTTGTCTCTTTTTGCAGGCCTGATACAAGCTTCTATATTGACAACACAGAGCAACAAGAACCTTCTTTATTTTATTTCTTTAGCCGGGATTTATGTACCTTTTTATGAAGATTCTTATCAAAGGGTGCACTTTAGATGTCTTAAGCTTGATCTTTCCTGATAAGCTCCCTGGCTTTTTAAGTCCAAGATGCTGTTCTCTATCGTCAAATGTAGTAATAATTGGCAAATTTTCTTCTTTTCAACTTCATCGATACATATAATTAAGTAACAGTTTTTCACCCTGATAGACTAAGATCACTTCAGATAAGTTGTTCTGAAAGACATTTTGTTTGCTACTGGATTCGCACATGGATGAGAAAATCTCGTCTGGCAAGCTGCATCCAGAACTCAGAATATGTAACTACAGAAAATGTAGAAATAACAACTAATAACTCTTTGTTGTAAAACAACATTTGATTATGCACATCCTAATGGCGTCGAAAAATTAAAATCGAGAAAGAAAAACAATTTTCAAAGAAACAAAGGTAGCCAGGTCGAACAAAAACATTGTTTAGGTGGTGTAGACAAAAATATAAAATTATAAAAATAATTACATGCCCATTCGACTCTCGACTTCGAATAACCAAACATAGAACTAACATTTTTTTTTTGTTCCGATGCGGGAATCGAACCAACGACCTCCGAGTCGAGAGCTAAGCTATAACTACTAGACCACGGAGGCTGTTAAATATATATTTATATTTTAATATAATATATTTATATTTTAATATAAAATCAGATGTCACCACTGACTGACTCATAGAAACATGTAATTTGGACAGTAGTTTTAATTTACAATGTTGACACGTACTAAGAAGGGATTTTGAAAATTCCCTCCATAAAGGGGTGAAATAGGAGTTCAAATTTATATGGAAAATCTGCACCAAATTTGATGAAAATTAGAATTAATGCTCTTAAATACATTTTAGGATTTATAAGAATTTAACCTATGAGAGTGAGGGTTGAAAATCCCCCGAGGGATGAAATTTTTAGTTCTAAAGTTGCGGTAAAAAAATATGTAATCTCAGCGTTAACATCACACGGCATCACACGCAATCACACCCGCACACAATTCGGGTTAATGATCCTCCATACGCCATCACACGTCTTCACACGCAATCACACCCGCACACATTGCGTGTTAATGATCCTCCACACGTCATCACACGCAATCACTCATCACACGCCGGCACACCTGCACACAATGCGTGTTAATGATCCTCCGCCTGTCATCACACCTTGTCACTCGTCATCACTCGCGAACATACCCACACACAATGCGTGTTAATGATCTTTCACACATCATCACACGCGACTTTACGTCATCACACGCAATCCATCGTTACCACATGCGAAAACATCCGCACAAATTGCGTGTTAATAATACTCCACATGCGATCACACGTCATCTCTCGCTATCACCCCCGCTCACAATGTGTGTTAATGATCCTTCACACGTCAGCATACGCGATCACACGTCATCACACGGCATCACACGCAATCACACCCGCACACAATTGATTTTCGCACGGTGTAAAAAGGGCTACTTAGGCCACAGAAATGCGTGCGTAACGTGCGGGTTTAGGTCACACTGTGCTATGAAAAATATTTAAAATCTGTCCCGATTTCAATGAAATTTAATATCCGTGGTAATAAATACAAACTACTATCGAGCACGTATTTTATAGTTTTTTGAAATTCGTCCTCTAAAGGGGTTATATGGGGATTAAAAGTTTATACAGTGAAATTTCAACAACTGAATGGATGGCGTTGAATTTTGGCACGCAGATAGTAATATGACGTAGAAATCCATTAAAAAGGATTTTTCGGAATTATCCGTAAACTTTGCCTAAAGTCCGTAGCGCCGCAACGAACGTAATGTAATTTTATTTAGTACTTTCTTTTTCGATATTTTTTTTATTTTTAGTCCTAAACGTATTTACATAAGCAGTAGATCATATGACCATAATATTGGTTATTGATTTTATCAAACCTTATATTTAACTTTGTCATAAAGAAAAATATAAGCAGTAATTATTATAATTTAAATTTATTACAAAAGTTTTATGTGAAAACCAAACACGTATTATGTGATAGTGATTTTATTATTAAAATAATATTTTCGTCCATAGGTTTGCTCATGTCTCATCTGAGGCAACTCGAAAAGAAGCTGAGCTCCAGCGCCTTGTACGTGCTTGGGAGGACTTCGAAATCAAGAAAAGATGTGTGGAAGAATGGGGTTCCAGAGCTGAGGCCTTATTGGCTGACAACCGCGTTGATTCCAAACAAGCAGTAGACTTCCATAAAAAGTTTTTCCAGGAAGCCGATGAAAAGGCAGTTTCTGAACTTGTAAGATCTGGACGTGAACTTATTGAGGTATGACATTAAGTGAAATTAAAATTGAAAGCATTTTATTTTTTATTACAAAACTGGTTTTAAGGGCAGGATCTGTATTACTACAAGAAATCCTTATAGTTTCGCACTATCCGTCTGTCTGTCAATATGCTCTTCTAACTTCTGCAATTCTGAATATAAAAAAGATTAAATTTGGTATCATTAATTGCTAATAGATTTTATTTTTGGCATCATAAAATAATAATAATTTTAAATTTTAAGGGTGGCTCTCCATATAACGTAATGTCAAATCAAAAAGGGCTATAATAACAAACAATGGGTCAAGCCATTACACCAAAAAAAAAATGCAGTTCTTAAAACAACGCCGAAATTTCCAAACGTGTATCTTTAAAGACTGAGGAGTTCTGTTAAGTGCTTTGGATCCAGGGTATACAACCTTGGCACAAAGTTTTACTTTTTGGTAGCATATGCTTGATTTATAGGGATTCACAAAAGTCAAATCCCTGTAGATTTTGAGTTTCCTTGATTCCTCATGGATACCATCATCAGGTCACTTTGGCGACTAAAGGACCAATTTAGAATTATACCCTTTACAACAACAAAATAATTTTTCAAATGGGTCCACAAACGGCAGAGGATTCAAGGATATGTATCGATGTAAAATACTATGAAAAGCACAGTATGGTGTGATGATGGTGGTGATGATGATGATGACTGTAAATTGACATAGTGGCATATGCTTGCAGTTCTTTAAACAATGCCGATATCCCCAAACATGTATCTATAAAGAGTCAGGAGTTCTGTTCAGTACTTTTTGATCCAGGGTATACCTTAGTGCAAAATCTTACTTTTTGGTACCAAAAGAACCAAATTGGAATTATACCCTATACAGCAAAAAAATAATTTTGAAAATCGATCCACATATGGCGGAGTAATCGGTGAACATACAAAAATAAAAATATATACAGCCGAACTTATAACCGCCTCCTTTTTCGGAAGTCGGTTAAAAATCGGTACAACTTAGTCCAATTTGTTCGCAGTTAAACTAACTTAAATAATTACCTCGTTAAAGCTTGTCAACGAGGCAGATAGACCACAAGTGGTGGCCACTGTAGAGGGACTGCAGCGAAGATGGAAAGAGCTATTAGACCGCGCGCCACCGCATCTCATGCGCCTCGAGTTCCGCCTTGATGAAGCCATCTTCAATCACTGTATAAAAGATATTGAAAAGGAAATTGTCTATGAGGAACAAGTGAGTTATTTTGCAATAATATACATTATACATCCATATCCATTAAAAATGCATGTGCCTAACTTTTAAAAGAAAGTATACAAACTTAGGAATATATTATTATGTTTGTCCAAAATATACATTTCCATTTTTATGGCTTAGGGTGAACCCTAAGCCATAAAAATGGGCTGAAGCTCATCACACAATATCTGCGCTATCTATATAATCTGTTACTTAGAACCATCATTTACTAGAGTGAGAAAGAACGAGAATGCGACAGCATGCACGGAATCTCGTCTATATTAAGTAAAAATAAAATTAAGTAAATAACAGTATTAAGTAACAGTCAATATCAGAAGAGTATTTTAAATGTATTTTTTTGTAACATATTCATGCTTGATAACACATACTGAAGTTGATTTAATATTTTATAGGCATACAATCAAAGCGACGACGCCGATGGTATTTTAATACGAAACGAAGAATACTTTACCAACCAAGGCAAGGTAATGCAAGTGGAACATTGCTTGCAAAACCTTAAAAAGATCTCACAAAGCTACACCCACCAGAGTAATGATAGTACACTTGAAGAGTCTGTACGAAGATGTGAACAGATGTGGGAAGCAACTGTCCACAGAGTAGAACATTTCCGACAACACCTTCAGCGGATACCAGCTAAGTGGGACGCTTACCGCGAGAAATTCCGCGACATGGAAAAGTGGATGGATCACGTAGACCACACCATGGACAGCATTGTCAGAGAAGTCGACTCCGCTGAAGCCTTTGAAAAAGAGAAGACAATATTCCAGGTAAGCAATATTTTATTTGTATACTTAGTTTGTGCGCACATTCAGAGTAGTTGCCCTGTTGGAATTAATTTGTTAATACTCAACCTATAAATTCATATGATAATAGCACAAGATGAACAATGAAAAATATTTAACATTTTTTACTCAATTCTCTCAATGTTTATTAGTACAGATGAATTAATTATAGTTTTATTTATTATAAATCAATATTATTTTTTTAAATCAATAATAATGATTTTTTATTGCTTGCAATTATCAGCTTAAGGAGCTTATGGTAACTATACAATATTATAATTATATAGTAACATTTATTTATTCATCATATTAAAATTATTTCATCATCATATAAAATAATATATTCTTATTATAATATTTAATGCAATTATAATACATTCCTTATTAATTGTTTCCAGAATATTTGCCGTGACGCTGATCGCAAACGTGAAGATATGAAATGGCTTGTCCAAACACTTGACATGCTTTCAAGTCACTGTGCTGACACAGAAGCTCAAGAAGAACAAGTCAAGCTAGAAAATCTCATTACGAGGTACAAAAACCTTATACCGACCATAGAAATAACAATGATTAAGACTGAAACCTACACTCGTTGCTACACCTACAGACGAGAGGTACATGAAGTAATTTGCATTTTGGAAGGCGCTAAAGAACATGCATTGGTTGAACCTGAACCACAATCATTGCAACACGTGGAACGATTAGTCTTAGAACAACAGGTTGCAGTACAAAAATTAGATAGGCAACGTCCTTCTGTTATGTCAATGCTACAACGTGGCAAAGAACTTATCAAGGATGCGAATGCTCCGGCATTTGTGAGAGAAGATGTCAGAAATCTTGAAACTGGTTGGAATACAGCCTACGAATGTAACACTGAGCGTCTACACAAACTTCGCGATACACAAAAAGTATGGTCTAACTATGAATTCCAGAAAGAGGAGTTACTGTCTGATATCGATAAAATTAAAAGTTATGTGGCTCATCCGGGCTTGGAGATTGGTGTTACAAATATATCAAGAGAGTTGCAGGATACAAAAACTATTAGTACAGACTTAGAACGCGCAAAATCTGAACGTTTACCGCAGTTGCAACGCGCGTACGCTGAGCTTCAGTCTCTTACAGCGAATAAACCAAAACCTGTGATCGAAAAAGATTTAGAGACCATAGAACACAAACTGGACAGGGTGCAAGAAGAAGTAAAAACTAAGGTAGATCATTTAGAAAAATTCAATAAGGAATGGGTCCAAATTGAACATAAATTAGAACACGTGCGGGAATGGATAAAAAAAGAAAGTCCATCTTTAATATCTCAAATACAATCAGACAATATTACACCTGAAGAACGTCTAGAAAAATCCCAATCTTTACAAAAAATCATATCAGAAAAATTAGAAATTATACGAGTTGTTGCGGATCAAGGAAATAAATTAGCAGCCGAACACAGAGTTCATGACGCAAATAGACTGAAGGGAGAAGTTGTTATTTTAGAAAAAATGGTTGCAGATCTACAACGTTCGATGGAACACCAGTCAAAAGTAGTAGAACATGATCTTGTTAGCTGGCAGAAATATCAGAAAGGAGTAGCTGAAATAAAGCCTTGGATAGAAGAAGCGGAAATTAAACTAGGAAGCGTTCCAAAACCATTATCTTTGCCAGAAGCTCATCAACTTCAACAGCAGTCTAAAGCTTTAGTTATAGATTCTGACAAACAGTTAATGAATTTGCAAATACTTTCAAGCGTTAGTCATCAACTATCAGGTAAAACTACGGCGCCGGATGAGGTCGATGCCATACATTCTAGGTGGGCTGTCGTGCATGATTTGGCAGATCAATGGAATAATAGACTTGAGAAACTGATAACTAACTGGGAAAATTTCGATAAAGAGGCGGAAAAACTTGAGACTTGGGTTGAAGAAGGAGAAAAGCTTGTAAGCAGTCGCAGCCTTTTGGTAGAAACTCCTCAAAGCGAAAAGCTTGATCGTGAGTTAAATGTACTAAAATCTTTTGGAAATGAAATTTCACAACAACAGGCAAAGATTATAACTCTTTCACAAACTTGTGATACTATTTGTCACAATATTCAACCAGAGGGAGCAACACTTTTGAAAAATAAGGTGGCAGACATTAAACAAAGAACTAATTCTTTGGCAGAAACAACAAGGACTAGAATAAATGAACTATCAGATAAAATTATTGTACGCCAAGAATTTCTTGCAAAATTACACAATTTCGATAATTGGATTACTGACTTTAAGAGAAAGACTGATAGCTATGATCAAGTTAGCGTTGACAAAGTAGAACCATCTCTTCAGTCTATGCATGTCTTATTACAAGAGCATGCTGCAAAGGCCCCAGAGTTTACTGACATTTATACTGAAGTGAAAAATATGACTTTATTGTCTCATCCCGAAGAAACCAGATCTTTAAGCGATACATATTCTAACATTTCTGAAAACTATCAAGTTATAGAATCAAATATACAACAAAATAAAGGCGTTTTGCAAAAATGGTCTGAACTTTTAAATTGGTTTGAGGATAATAAGCAACAGTTAAACCATATTCAATATCAGCTAGATGGACCTAAATTAACTTCTGAAAGCTATGATATTTTAAGACAAGAATTAGAAAGCATTCTTTATAAAATCCCAGAATGGAAGAGCAATGTTGCCTTATTAGATGGTCCATCAAAAGTAAAAGTTACAGATCAGCATACAGGTCGTATAATTTCCCCTATAAGTTTGGTTAAAGAGATTGAAGTTAATGCAGATTCTTTGCTAAATCAAGTTACTACAAAGAGAGACCTAGTACAAAAAGTTGGGGCGCGTTGGGACAAATTCAATTTGCAACATAACGTTTTGTCGCAAGTTTTACACAACATTCAAATGACTCTTAATGAGATGTCTCATCTACCCGTACCACTAACTGAAGCAACAATTCAAGACATAACAGAGAAACTTGACAAGCTCGATTTAGATCTAAAAGAAAAGCAATCTATTCGCAAAGAACTTCGAGAAGAAGGCTTACACCTCATGAGGGAAGACCAACCTAATATGGGAACAATCCAAAATGCTCTTTCGGCTGCTGACAACAACTGGGATCAACTTGTCAATACTGTACGAGATACCAAGAATAAATACATTTTACTTTCGTCAACATCACAAGAACTAAAAAATTTCTCTGTTGCTTTTGACAGAGAAATGAATCGTGCCGAGCAGTTATATGATAGTTGTAAAGAAGCACCCAATGACTATATACAGACTGCTCAGTCATTGGAAAAAGCTAAAAAGGCTTACGAAATATTGAAGAGGTCTAAGGGTTTACTGGATCAAATGGAGTCAATAAAACAATCTGTTTTAAAGCAAGCATCTACACTAGGTGGTTTTGACACTAGTCCTATTGAAGAAGCATTTCTCAACTCACAAACAAGGTGGGAAAAAGATAATGATGCTGCTATAAAAAGAATACAAGATTTAGAATCTCAACTAATTGTCTGGCGCCAAATTGATGAAACAAGGAATCAAATTGTGTCTTGGTTGAGTGAAACAGGACAAAATCTAGCAAATGCTTGTGACAACTTGGAAATAAGATTTGGTCAAAATCATCTAACAAAATACAAGGAAGAATTGCCATTATACATTGGACTAAAAAATAGTATTAAGGCCAAATGTGAACAAATAACTAACCTTAATAAAAATATACCAACAAGTCAAGTTACGTCTATAACAGAATATCTTGATAACGAATTTCAAGCATTGGAATCGTTAGCTGGTAATCTAGAAACCGCTGTTTCTTCTTTGGAATCCAAAGAAAGCAAACTTAAGGAAAGCATCAAAAAGCTCTCTGATAACGTTAGTAAGATCCGAGACGATATTATTAAATGTGACGATATGTCAGGAGACAATGCGAAGATTTTAGATCGGTTAAAAAAGTGCCAGTTGTGCAAAGCTGAACTTCAAACTTTTAGCGATGATATTGATAACTTGACTCAAGATGTATCAGAAATGAATTCTAATTATCCTGGATTTTATGAATCGTTAGTGCCAAAAGACTTAAGTACTTTGCAAAAACGTTTTGAAAGCGTTGTTTTGCACGCTAATAAAACTGAAACCACATTACTCACATTCCTACAAAAACTTTTTACGGACAAATTAAGTATGCTTAATAGAAATTTGAAAATATTAGATGACAAAACAAGGTGGTGTATGCCCGATGCATCTACAGATAAATATAATTTAGAGGTAAAATGCGCAGCACTTGCTGATGTTGAAAATGGCATTTCAGATTGTGAATTAAAAATAACCGAATTAAAAGACTCCTGTAATATTTTACACGCTGTAGCAGAGCCTGTGTCTGCGCAAGAAGCAGCTGCACAAACTGAAAAGGCTCAGAAAAATCTAGATGTTTTAACTGCAAATTACGAAGAAATTAAAATAAGGCTACAAGAAAACATCGAAACTTGGCAAAACTACGAAAAACTCCTTGAGAACGTTTCTGAATGGCTTAAATACAAAGAAAACCGAGTTAGACAAGAGGCTGTAAAATTGATTGATTTAAATAACATAGATGAAAAAATTTTTGAAATTGAAGAAATAAATAAAGAAGTAATAGACTATGGCAATCAAGTGAAACATCTCGTTGAAGTTGGTAATAAAGTGCTGTCACAGAGTCCTGATTCACGAGTTATGCAATATATTAATCACTTAGAAACAAGATATCAGACCGTTGGTAAATTTATGGATAGTCAATTAAATCGACTAAAAGATCTAAAGAATGATCAAAGGAAATATGACAAAGCTATAGCTGATTTCAAAGCTTGGATTAAGGGAATAAACGAAAAAGTATCAGAAGTATCTGCAATGACCAAACACACTAAACCTATAGCTGCAGACTTAGATAACATAAAAAAATTATATGAAAGTAAGGAATTAGGCCAGAAATTCTTGAATTCTTCTATTGAATCAGGGGAAGCGCTTTTCAGTGGTATCACACCAGAAGACAGAGAGAAGGTTCGTAATGAATTAAGGTCATTAAGGAGTGCTTTTGAAGATTCTATTGATTCGCTAAATAATGTAGTTAAAGATATCGAAACTACTATTAACAAACGGTCATCGTTGGATGATACATTTAATCAAGTGAAAAAATGGATTAATGACAAGGAGGCTGAAATAGGAGATCAAAAATTATCTTCAACTCTCCCAGAGAAAAAGGCTCAGCTGCATACCAGTAAAATTTTATACCAAGAAGTTGAATTATATCAAGCAATGTTGTCGCAACTAGATGAAAAAATAAAGTTAATGCCCGATGAGGAAACGGAAAAAGTTCTTGAGAACATATTAGACAGATACAAACGCATTTCTAAAGAACTTCACGACAGAATATCCATCTATGATACTCACGTATCAGAACATGAAAAATATGTACAAATGTATGAAAATATACGCGATCTCGTTAATCACGTTATTGCTGAAAACAGTTTGGTTAATTATGCCATTATAGAACAAAAGGATGATATAGATTCAAAAATTTCGTCAATTGAAAATATTATATCAAAAGGATCTGAAATAGATCTCGACATAAGTAACCTCAAGACTCGATTGCACAGAGTTTTAGAAACTACAAATCCAAATGGACATCCAGTCCTTATAAGTGAATTTGATCAACTTAAGACATCTTGGGATCAATTTGCGCTCCAATGTAGTGAGCACGACAAAAAGCTTAAGGATACTATGAAAGCATGGTCCGAAAATAAAAAGAAATTAGATGACTTAGAAGAATGGTTGAAAGTGAAAGAAAATCAACTGAGAGACCAGAGTTTGAAAAGTAATTTAGACGCTAAAACTGCACATTTACAAAAAGTTAAGGAAATACAAAATGAGCTTGCTTCTAAAAATGTAGAATTTTCTGAACTTACTAATAAACAGAACATAACAGAAGAACCAGAACTGATATCTAGAACCTCTAAACTTGCAACTATGTATCATACTTTGAGTAATCTTGTCAATGAAATTATTTCGAAGTATGAAGTTTTCGTATCAGAACATCAAGCATTTGAATCTGAATACGTTGAGATGGAAAAATGGCTAACTAATATGCTAAATGATTTACAAGATCTTAATGAAATTGTTGGTGACTACGCTGTTTTGCAAGAAAAACAAAATAAGGCGAAAGAACTATATGAAGTAAGAAACAAAAAAGCACCAGCATTTGAAGAGTTCTTGGGACTAGGTGAAAAGTTATATACACACACGAGTCCCGATGGAAGAGAAATAATTCGACAAAAAATTCGTAAAGTGAGAAGTCTATGGGATACCTTTGGTGATAGTTTTCAGGAAACTGTAAATAAATTAGACCAGTGTCTTTTGCAATTTTCTGACTTTTCACTAGCCCAAGAGCAACTAACAAAATGGTTAAAAGATGTAGAAAAAGCAATGCAGCGTCACACAGAACTCAAAGCCTCGCTTGAAGAAAAGAAAGCTCAACTCCAAAATCATAAAATAATGCACCAAGAAATAATGACTCATCAACAATTAGTTGAGTCCGTGTGTGATAAGGCTCAGCAACTAGTTGATCAAACTCATGATGCATCATTAAATGTATATTTGCAATCTATTAAACAGCTTTTCCAAAATATTGTTACAAAGTCACAAAATCTCCAAGATAATTTAGAAGATTGTGTTAGGAGACACGAAGAGTTAGTTAAACTAATTCAAAGTTACAAAGATTGGTTTGGATCGCAATCAGAAAAAATATTGGACATTGAAAACGCGGTCGGCGAAAAACCAGAAATTATTCGAAAACTTCAATCTGCTATTGCTATGAAAGATATCGAAAAAATTGGTTCAAATAAGCTAGATGAAATACGTTCAGTTTTTGCCTCTGTTAGTAAAAGTACATCGGAATCAGGAAATGCTGCTATCAAGTCCGAAATAGATAACTTGCACGATCAATTACGAAAGGGTGTCGAAAATATTGGTGTTTCAGAACGAAAACTCAAACAGACTTTAGAAATTTGGGACAAATTTGACTCTTCTATTGAATCAATCTCAGAGTGGTTAAAAGACATGGAAACCAAATGTCGTGATCAAGCTTTATGTTCAACACTACAAGAGAAAGAAGCCCAAATGCAAAAAAGTGTTGATAATCGCAACGAAATACACGAAAAGGAAAAAGAAATTGACAATTTCGTAGATGAATCTCATAGTCTTATACAACTCAGCGGCGTAGAAAGGTTAAAATCCTTAGTTACTCAGATAAATAACCGATACCAGCAGCTCCATTTAATATCTAAAGAAATCGTCAGTCACTGGTCTGAATTAGTTGTAGATCACAAAAAATACAATCAACTTCGTATTGATTTTGACTCATGGCTTAAGCCTCTAGAAGAACAGCTGTCGCAGATGATTGAAAAAGAAGATAAGTTTGATATTGAAAGCAAAGGCAATAAATTACAAATATTTATATTAGAAAAGGATAACGGAGAACATAAAATCAATTCCTTGACTAATTCTGGTGACAAAGTTTTACCAGAAACAGCAACAAATGGTAGAGAAATCATTCGAGGTGAAATAAGAGATTTAAGAGCGAGGTGGGATAAATTTAATGACGGTATAATGAATCAACAAAAAGAATTTGAATCCCAAACATTACAGTGGTCAAGTTACCAGGAAGTGTTACAGCAAACGTTAGCATGGTTAGATGAAAAAGAAAAGTTAATAGAAGGGGAAGAAAAGACTGTACTTAATTCAGCGCAAGAAATAAAATCTAAATTGCTTAAAAATAAAGCGCTTTTACAAGAAATCACATCGCACAAGAGGGTTATCGAAACCGTCACAGAAAAAGCTAAAAGCATTGCGGCTAGCTTACAGGCAGGACAAAAGGAAATCGAGGAAATGAATTCTACAATGAAATCCATTTGGGACCGATATAATCAAATTACTAGCAGACTTTCAGCAGTTATTAATAGACATGAAAATCATTATGATATTTACCAACAATTTATGGAGCAGCAAAAGTCTCTTCAAGATTACCAAAAGCAATTGTGGGATCAACTTCATGTTTTATCAGATAACACTGGAAACAAGGCTGCACTGGTTAGTAAGTTGGCAAAAATTCAAGTATTGCTAGATGCTGTCCCTAATGGAAACACTAAACTTAAGCTACTAACTGACCTCATTGAAAATAGTGGTGACAAACTATCGCCTCGAGGCAAAAAAGAAATGTCTCGTGAATTGGCTATATTGAAGGCGGATCTGGAGAAATTTACCGCTACTGCGCACGATGTAAAACGTGGAATTGAAGAGAAAATTCAACAATGGGTTGAATTTGAAAGTGCTAATGATCGCTTGCAACATTGGTTGGGTGATACAGAAACGACTCTGAAGAACTATTCCCCGAAAGCAACTCTTGAAGAGAAGATAGATCAACTTAATAAATACCAGGTATGATTTTTTATCTCTTACTGTGCGCGTATTTTGTATTTAACATTTGATAATAAACATTTTTAACAGGATGTAAATAAAGCCATTGATAAACAAAAATTTCATCTAGATGAGGTCAAAAAATTTCGTGAACCGTTGGATCAAGTAAGAACTTATTGTAATGAGCACTAGTGGGTCGTAGTCTAATTTTTAGTAGTGAATGTTCTAATCTCACGAACGAAATATTCTAACTTAGTAATGTTTTCAAGTAGGAATAAATTATAGTATTTTTATTTTCATTATAAGGACGCTGGGACATACTATTGTGTGACTAATAGAACGATTCTATATATTTATAGAATCGTTCTATTAACAAGTGGTTTTTCTTCAAAATCTTTCTAAAATACATGTTACATGTTACCGTTATAAATAAAAAATACAGATAGCTAATTTTTACAGACATATTAAATGGCATCAGAATGTTTCTTCATAATTCAGTTTTTTCGCTGAGAAATAATAAATATTAATTATTATGATAGACAAGCGTATGCGGCGGCAAATGTCGTAAAGATTAAATTTGCATAATAAATAATTAAGCTAATAATATCAATAATTAAGCGAATAAAACCTAATCTACTCGCGAATAGCTGGTAAGATGATTTTTTTTAAATATTTGTTTTCAGAATTTCATGTTGAATAGGCCACGAGTATTATAAAATTAAAATATTGTACTTTATTGCAAAAAATGCTGTTTTTTTAAAACAGAAAAAAAAACGGAATTACAGTTCCGATGACGTCACACCTGACTGTCACTGGTCGTGCCTGAACGTGGCTTTCATACTTTTGCATACTTTCTCAACTTTTAAGATATTTTTCTATAAAAATTTAAAATGGAATATCCATTAACATCAGGTTATCAGAACAACACCACCAATGCTCTGATAAAAAGCCGCGTTGACTCATGTTTATAACCTCAAATAAGTTGGCATAATAATAATGACGTCACTACACACTGATCGGTGTATTGAAAATAGCTGCGTTTTACCTCACTATTAAACGCTTATTGAACTACTTACCTTATTCAAAGCTTAATATTGAGATACTTTTAATGATTTTACCGCTTCGTGACGTCACATCCTGGTTGTCGACCCAATTTCAGGACGCCACAGCTGATCTGATGCTACCCGAAGATGCTGATATGTCAGCCTGTCGAAAAATAGACTTTATCCAACCGGCTATTACTGCACGAGAGGCTGGTTTTGGTTGACCTCGAAGCGTTATAAATAAGTGAGACAAATTGCCTTCATTCCGACAACATTAGAACAAAGATATGGTTCTTTTAACACAGGAAGCCTCACTGTCTATAAGAACTGCAATCTGTTTTTGACCCGAACTTAGTCATAAAACTATACAACTATTAACAGAAATATTATGATTGGGATCTACACATAGTAATGTGAGGTCGTGTATGCGTCTACCTGAGCACAATGATAATAACAACGCAGTATGTCTAGCCATTTGAAAGAGATTATCGAAATCGGCCGACATGTTATTCAAAAATACTAATAATTCATGAACATCCCTTACTGGAGGTTTAGATATTTTAGGTTTTTAAGTGAAATAGCTTTTAATATGCGTTTGATTAGAACGTGTGAACTTAACTGGCTTGAAAAACTGGCACTACTTAATGTTGCAACCACAGATTTACGTAAAAGTATAGTGTTGTAAGAAAAATTGTGCTTTAGATAAAGGTCGGTTAAGAATCTTGTCAAAGTGGATGCACTACAACCCTATTTCGATAATGATATGATAATGACGATAATAAAAATCAAGATGATTTTAATAAATTAAGCTGTTCTGCATTCCAAAATCTTACCTCCACAGACCACCCCTACATTTCCACACCTCCAGGCGAATTTGGTCGTTTTTCGGAGGCGGCTGTCCCGTCAGACAATGATTGAGGTTCCGCAACTCGAAGGGGGTATCAGCGTCCGAGATTTCACTTAATCGAAACTTGTCTGACTGGATGTACCGATTGAGGTTTTTCAGATTGGAAATGGGTTTCATCGTTCCATCGCTTTTTGGCACTAAAAATATCGAGGAAACGAAACTTGGGGAGATTTTTGTTCGTACAAATATAAGTTGTCTCTCTCGATTCGCTTTTATTGGCAAATCGTTTCCGCAAGGTTGGTAAGGCAAGTGGAGGTTTCTTTACAAAGGGTACCCGATACCCCTGAATGATCTATAAATATACATTTGGGACGCCGATCGCTGGCCATCTGGCTAGAAATTTTTGCAGCTGTCCGGCCTGAAAATGTCTCGAGTCATTGTCATGATCTTTTAGAATTTCCTCTACTGGAAGAATAATGCCGCTTACGACCACCTCGCTGGGCACCATAGGGTCTTGTGCCTCTGCCACGAAAGGAATCGTAATGTCCTTTTGTATGCTTAGGGCCATTATAGTGATGTAGCTCTTTTTGATTGGCCTCTCCCGAAGAGACATGAGTATGTGAACCACTCCCCGAGAGCAGAGTGGATAACAATGATGCCTACGATCTGCAGACATATCATAATATGTCCTATGGTTACCACGAGATCGTTTATTTCCAGTTCGCAGTAACCTGGCATGTGGTTGTAAAGGGTGTTTTTTAGAGGTATAGAACTTTGAAATGGAATAAAACAAAGATGTTTTTTTTTAAATTGACATGAAATTTACATTATTCGAAAGATACTCCTCTGGCATTATAATTTAAATATGACTTCTGGCATATGACCACCACGGCTGGCTCGGGCGTATCTAATCTGGAGGTCCAATTTTCGATGGCTTTTTCCAACATTTGTGCCCGTTATCGGCAATAACGCGGCGAATGTTGTCCTCCAAGTGGTCAATCGGGTTGTGCGTATCGGCGTAGACTAGCGACTTCACATATCCCCACAGAAAATAGTCAAGCGGCGTTAAATCGCACGGTTTTGGAGGCCAATTCAGGGGTCCAAAACGTGAAACTATGCGGTTACCAAGCGTTTTCTTCAATAAATCAATTGTGGCACGAGCTGTGGGACATGTTGCGCCGTCTTGTTGAAACCGCAGCTCATGTACATCATGGTTGTTCAATTGATAAACGAAAAAGTAATCATGGCCCTATAGCGGTCACTATTGACTGCAACGTTCTGGCCAGCATCGTTTTAAAAGAAGTTTGGACCAATTATTCCACGAGCCCATATAGCACACCAAACATTCAGGTTTTCTGGATGTAATGGTGTCTCAACATATACTTGAGGATTATCATCACTCCAAATATGGCAGTTTTGTTTATTGACGTATCCATTCAACTAAAAGTGAGTTTCATCGCTGAGCAAAATTCGCTTATGAAAATCGGGATCAACGGCAATCTTGTTTTAGGCCCATTCACCGAATCTACGCCTTGCTAGGTGATCGTGTTAAGTGTCCGGGTGGTTAGGTCTGAATGTGAAAATGTACTGATCTACATAACGTACGTACTTCAAAAAATAACTTTTCCCAAAATGACTGATTTTCTATAGGTCTTTATTATTAAATGTCGGAAATCCGTAAAGCCTAGCACAAAGGGTACATTCAGCTCCATTTGGCCGCTTATCACTTTGTAATGACACTTGAAAAACAATACATCTCCTGAAACCTTGTCATTCCAGTATTTTTACAGACTGAGTAATACATAATTTATTTCTGTTGTGAGTTAAAATGGATAATACCTTAAAATTTATAGAGAATCAAAAAGGGGAACCTACTTTGGTGCACGATGGACATAGGTACAACTTTTCTTACCACAATAAATCTGGTACTAGTATGTGGAGGTGCATCAATCGAAGTGAGTGCTCGGCTTCGGTCACACTAAATACTGAAAAACTACTATAATTAGGAAAAGTAAGCATGCGTGTCGACCGCATTTTAACCAAAACCAAATGGATATACGAGGGGAGGTCCAAAAGTTCGCGGAATGGAGGGGATGGAGTGGGGATAGGGTAGCTCGCTTAGTGTCATACTAATTGAGCACTCATAATTAGTATATATATAAAATCTCAACCCTATAGCGCCATTCGTTTACGAGTACTCGCCTGCTAAACAAGTCAATCCGGAAGCAAACTGCAACTATGGAGAAAATTGAACATCGCGCTGTGATAAAATTCCTTACCAAGCAAGGAAAAAACGTTCAAACCATTTTAAATGAAATGGAAGCCGTTTATGTAGATCAGTGCCCTGGTAAAACAATGGTTTATAAGTGGCATGGACTTTTCAAACATGGTCGAGATTCAATTGAAGACGACCCTCGCTCTGGGCGGCCAGTTGAGGCCACCACATCAGACATCGTCGAAAAAGTCGAAAAACTTGTACTGGAAGACACACGTTTAAAGAAAAAACAATTATCTGCATTTGTTGGAGTATCAGATACAACCATTTTGCGGATCCTGCACGACCACTTGGGCATGACAAAAGTCAGTGCAAGATGGGTGCCGAGAATGCTCACGCCGCTTCAAAAACAGCAGCGCATCGACGCGTCTAAGCAGTTTTTGGAGGTGTGTGGAGACAACCCTGTGCAGATTTTGGAGCGGATTGTTACTGGAGATGAAAAATGGGTTCATCACTTTGAACCTGAATTAAAACAGGAGTCCATGCAATGGCACAAAAAGGGTACACCACCTCCCAAGAAATTCAAAGTGTCAGAATCGGCTGGAAAGTTGATGGCCACTGTTTTTTGGGATTGTGAGGGAATATTACTCATTGATTATAAAGAAAAAGGTACCACTATAACCGGAGAATACTACGCCACAATATTGGAAAAGTTAAAGGAGGCAATTAAAGAAAAACGTCGTGGAAAATTGGCCAAGGATAATAATGCCATCGTTTGAGGAAAAAAAAGTTCCCTTTATAGAAAAAGGCACAATATTTTAAATCAAAATAAACCTGAATTTAATCGGTTGGCCGATGTGAAAATTCCTCAAATAGATATCTGACAATTTCCTTGTCATCGAAGATGGTATGGAAGAGAAGATCCTGGTTTTTTCGACTAAACAAGTCAGAAAGTTACTCCATAATGACAATAAAAACAAATGAAGTATGGCGATGGAACTTTCAAAAGAACCCCCAAACCATTTTATCAGCTTTTTACTGTACACATTGACATTAGCAGAAATAACGACACAACGAATGTAGTACCAATTGTGTACGTGCTTTTGCCCAACATATCTCAGGAGACGTACACCAGGATGTTCAATCTGTTGAAGGACAGACTGGGTTTGAAAATAGAATTATTTAAGTGCGACTTCGAAATCGCTATAATCAATGGCGTAAAAGAGGTTTTTCCGTCTGCTTTGATCAGCGGCTGTTACTATCATTACATCAGAGCAGTATGGAAACAAGCTAAAAAATTAAAGGTAACCGCCACTATGGAAAATAGAGCATTAGTTAGAATGTGTGCTAATTTACCTTTATTACCAAAGGCAAAAATTCAAAGTGCATGGGTATCTTTGGAAGCTCTGTTCTCCCAATCTCCAGAAATGATAAAATTTCAAAAGTACTTTTCCAAGCAATGGATGAGTTTGTGTGCGCCTTTTGTTGGATGCGGAGATGATAAGCATCGTACGAATAATGCTGTCGAGGGCTGGCATAAGAGATTGAACGCACGTATGCC
Source organism: Phengaris arion (assembly GCA_963565745.1). Classification (NCBI taxonomy): domain Eukaryota; kingdom Metazoa; phylum Arthropoda; class Insecta; order Lepidoptera; family Lycaenidae; genus Phengaris; species Phengaris arion. The sequence goes on from OY751431.1 coordinate 26,352,799, forward strand.
GCACAAACCTACCCTGGTGAGATTTTTGTATAAACTAAAAAAGAGGCGAAATTTCAAGACACTAAAAATAAAATTCATTGTTTAGTGGTGTTACTAGACGACGGCGGGACATTTTATTTGACAAGAACTATAAAAACCAGTTGAATGAATTGCTATCCGGTGAAATAACTGAAATCCAATTTCTAGAAAATATCACTACTTTAAAAAAGCGTTTACACTAATGTAGCATCACATTTAAATAGTTTAAGTATAATATAGGATTTGTGTTTTTGTTTCTTTTGCCAATTTATAGAATGTGATATTATTTTGTTAACTTAAAAATAAAGACAGTGACTGTATGCAATTCAGTCATTTTGGGAAAAGTTCTTTTTGAAGTACGTACGTTATGTCGATCAGTACATTTTGACATTCAGACCTAACCACCCGGACACTAGCTTCAATTATTGAACGAGTTGGATTTTTTAAGCACGCAAACCAAGATCTTTCCGCAAAATCTTCCATAAAGTGGATGGACACATATCCAATTCCTGTACACGATGGCGGATAGACTGATTCGAGTCTACCACTACGCTACGCTCTACAGCAGCAATGACTTCTTATGTACGCACTACAGTCTCTGTGGATGCGTATTATCATTTAGAGTAAACGTGGTCCGAAAACGTTCCATAGTTAATCGAATTAATTGCTCTGATGGACGATTATGTTGACCGCAAATTGTACATGGATAGTGCGCGATTCGTATTTCTAACAGAACCATGATTTGCAAAATAAATTTGCACAATTTGGAAGCGTTGTTCAGGCGTCAGTCTATTCATGTTGAAATGCCAAACCAAACTAAACATAAATCACTTGACAGCTGACAAAATGGCCGCCAGTTAAAAAAGTGTTGCCAGCTTAAAATTCTATACCTCTAAAAAAACATCCTTAACATAGCGAACTTCGTTCCAACTTGTACTGTCGAATCTTTGTATTTCAAGTAACTATGCGGTGTTTTAGGAATAGTAGGTTCCTTTAATTTAGTCTCAATGTTAAAAGTGAATTCCGATGAAGCATCATTATAAAGATCACGGATGACTTCAGAAGTTAAAGAAATATTATCATAGCTATTAGCATTATTATTTCACTGTACTTGTTATTATAAGACACATATTTACGTAACTCACAAATTTCTTTTGTTAATTTTCAAGCTTCTGGTCGGTATTCCGACTGTGCTTACTTTTATTGCGACGTCCGTTGAACTCGATGACGAACTCGAACTATCATCGCTGGAGCTACTTGTTTGCTTTTGCGTCACAGTTTTTTGCTTAGCGCTATTACCCTGGTTCAAATCGTCACTAGGACCACTGAAAATTATATAAACTTAAACACTACACTGGATAACGTATTTGATACTTACGTATCAGCTTTAGCTTAAAGTTGAAGCAAAAAAATTAAAACGAAACAAAAATTATTACGAACGGAAACTCCGTTAAAAATAAGATAATAAAAGGAAAAACTTACGCATCCATGATGAAATACTTAATAAAAACTTATTTAAAATTTCTGTGCTTAATGCTTACTCTAAAACCATGAACTTATTTGCGAATGATCAACAAAATGGCGGACTTTGTGAAATTATAACACTTTATGGACACGCGTCCACTCGACAGGAATCGAAACGCCAATGATTTAAGATGGCGAAAATTCTTCGCTCCTAAAGCACCTGGTAATGGCGGGAGAGCCTGATTCAACCCGGATGTGACGTCACAATGCGGTAAAATTATTAAAAGTAGACTGGCAACGGATGTCATTTCTCAATATTAATCTTTGAATAACGGTAATGTGGTTTAACGTTTCGTTTCATGTTACTTTAAAATTGGAATTTTTGTTAAAAACCATAATAAAAATAATGCAGTGGGCCTTCTTTAATACTTTTGTTACATTTTTATTCAACAAAATTTTCATAATTTATGTAATATATTTGCAACGTCCTAAATGTAATTACGAATTAAAAAAATACTATAACCTCGTGGCGAAAATACTTTATTAATTTTTTATAATTAGTTTTTAACAGAACATTTTAGGGTTCCGTAGTACTATAGAAACATTTATATTTCAACTGTGAAGGTAAAATGCCGGTGTCCTTTATGTAATCTTTACTACATGTTAATTCTTCATTAGGTTTATATTATTTTTATATTTGCTTTTTAACTAAGGCATGTATTTAAACTTGCGACATAACAATCAAATTTCGGATGTGGAAAAACCGACTAAAGAATGTTTGAAACAAAAATTCCTAATCTGGCGACTAAAGAATACCAGTTTTTTTCACTGAATATTCCAAACTGGCAAATATTACTTTGGCGAACACATGACCATCTTGGTGACAACTTGAGAGCACACATTTAATTCAAGAATGGGCACACATTTTTTCCCTTATGCAGGTTATTCAAAAAACTTAATAAGCAGTGAACCAAGGGTGCATCAAAAAATCTTAAACGAGCGTACAAAATTCCATTTTTTGATAACTTTTTAATACCAATATGGCGGACGTGTTTTGTAATAAAACTAATATATTATCGTCGTTCTTTTCTAGGTTTCTAGAAAAAGACGAAGTATAATGATTATTGCTCCCACTTATTATCCCTACAACTACATAATTATTTTCTTCATGATGGGAGAAAAAGAATTTCCAACATTTCTATATATTTATACAATGCTCTACATTGAGATACTCAATGTAGAGCATTCACAATTTTTCCAGCAGTATCCAAAATTGTAATTTTTGTATTGTATTATTTAGTATTTTGTATTATTGTATTGTAAAGTAGATTAATTTTAAAACAATAACAGTAATAATAATTAAAGTGTTTTATTACGTCTTAGAATGATGTATTTTATGATGAATGATTTGTTTTATACAATATAATTTTTCTATTTTTGTGTTACAGGCTATTCTAGCAAACCTTAAAAAAACTGAAAACGATGTCGATAAACTAGCAGACGAATTTAGTGATTTGATTGAAAACTGTAACGATACTAGAATAGTAATGAATATACAACAAATGACATCAAGGTTCCAGTCCGTACATTCAACAGCGAAAGAACTCGTCAAAAAGTGTCAGCAAGCAGTTAATGAGCATAATTCTTACCAAGAAAAATATAATCAATGTAGCGATTGGATAAAAGCTGCCCAGTATAAGTTCGACGAATCTCAAAAAAATATCTCTAACACCCCAGAAGCAATTAATTTAAAACGTGAAAATTTGAAAGATTTATTGAGCCAGCGTCGTAATGCTACACTTTTAGTAAATAATACAGTTGAGCTAGGCGAGAAACTTTATCCGTCGACATCTCCCGAAGGTAAAGAATTGATAGAACAGCAACTTCATGAAATTCGTCAATCTGTTGAAAATATGTTTGAAATTGTTACAAAAGCAGAAAATGATTTGGATTCCGAACTCATCAAATGGTCATCATTTAATGATAATCTTAAAGCTGTCCAAGAATGGCTTCTAGTAGCTGAAAATAATCTACCTAAGGAAATTGAACTAAAAGCTACTTTAGACGAAAAACGTGAACAGCTTGACTTATATAGAAAATATCTGCTAGACGCCATAGCTCACCAGCAAGATATATTGGAGTTAGAAGAAAGAGCTCATAGTTTACCTGATGTTGATAAAAATATCGCTAAAGATATAGCCCAATTGAAGAAAAGACATAGCGTTATACTTGATCGAGCTAAGAAATTTGTAGAACAATATGAAGCTATCGTAAACAATCATCAGCAATATAGTAAAGCTGTTATGTACTTGCAAGAATGGGTAGAGGCTACTCATAACACTTGTCAACTTTGGGGAGATGTAAACTTAGAGAGAGTAGCCTTGAGTGGCAATATCGAAAAGCTTAAATCTCTTCAAGTTACACTACCTGAAGAAAAAAATCGTATCGATAAGATTCGTGTTTTGGGGGAAAAAGTATTGCCTGATACAATAAGTAGTGGCCAAACTAACATACGTAACCAAATAGACTCTTCACATCAAGAATGGGAGGGCTTAGTATCTTTCATTAATAAAACCATTGCATCTTTGGAAAATAAAATACAACAATGGAATGAATATGAAAACATGAAAGAAGAATGTTTGGCATGGATAAGAAATACTGATAATCAAATTCACGCTGTTGATCTCAAAGCAACACTCCCAGAAAAACAGGAACAATATAAAAAGTTTCAAGAAATGCAAGGAGAGGTACGTGCAAAAGAGCTTGAAATAGATAGTATTACCGAAAAAGCACAACAACTATACACAACTATGCTGGCATCTCGTAGTTCTCAAATATCTGACCTTACAATAAAATATCAAGCGTTATCACAGAAGATTAAAGATGTTACTAACAGGTGGCACCAGTATGTTAAAACGCACCAAGAGTTTAGTACTAATATAACAGAATGTTCACACTGGATTGAAGAATTGCGGGACAAGTTAGACTTTTGTGGAGATCTTGGTACATGCTCACAAGATGATCTTGAAACTAAGCAAGTTTTAATACAGAATCTTTTACTTACTAAAGATGAAGGTTTCGCAAAAGTACAAGCGTTAGTTGAGCTAGCTCAAAATGTAATGGCGAATACAGCCCCTTCTGGCCATGAAGCTATTAACAACGCTTTAATGGCTTTACAAGAACAATGGTCTGCTTTAGTATCAAGAATGGTAGAAATCAAAAACTTATTGGATGATTCAGTAACAAAATGGGCAGGTTATTTAGAACAGATTCAATCTATAGATAAAAGCAATAATTGGCTAGAAACTATGCTAAAAGAATTGACTCCATTTGAAGCAACTATGTCGGACAAGCGAACACAGCTTGATAAACTTAAAGAAGTTGAAGAAAAGTCACGTTGCGAACGCTTAGATGTTGACACCCTTAAAACTAAAGCCGCAGAAATGTTAGCTTCTGGTCAACAAAATCAAGCAGCTTCGAAAGCTCAAGAAGTTTTGAATAAATCTGACTCATTGTACGATAAAATCAAAAAGCTTCTAACCGACCGTGAAGAGCAATATAAAGACCACAGATTATACAAGGAAGCACATGATGAACTTATTCAATGGCTCAGCAGAGCTCGAGAGAAAGTTCCTTCAATGAAATCTAAACCGTTGGGTGATAAATTGGCTATTGAAAATTCCGTAGCTCCTTTAGACGCCCTCATTAATAAGCAAGCTCAAGGAGACCTCCTACTAGAACATTTACAACATACAGGAGAAGTTGTCTTAGCAAGCACTTCAACTGAGGGCCAACAAATAGTTAAAAATGAAATGAAAGCTCTTAAAGAGAGTTTTGATCATTTGTTTAATGAAATAAAACAACAAAAGAATCAATTAGAAGAAACTGTGAGTCAGTGGCGCGAATACAAAGACGAATATGAAAGAATATCAGATTGGTTACAACAAAAAGAAATACTGATAAAAAATCACAAACTAGCACTTTTAGGAACTGCGAAAGAAAAGGCTAATCAAGTAAAAGAAGTAAAAGAAATAGTAGATCAATTAAATAAGGGCAAAAGTGACATTGATAACTTTAATTCGGCTTCTGCTGGTTTATTATCGTCTCATTTAGATACGTATGTCAATAATCAACTAAGACTTTTAAATTCAAGATATCAAGTTGTTGTTAACATGGCTAATGATGTTCTGAAGAAAGTTGAAACTAATTATGAACAACATCAAAACTATGATGACAACTACGCTAAGACGAAAAAATGGATCAATGAAGCTTGGGAAATTACAAGAAGTGGTGGTGAAGCCGGTAGTAATAGCAGTAAAGAAGCTTTACAAAAACGGTTAGGTCAAATCGAAGACTTACTAAAACGCCGAGAAGAAGGCCAGAATCTTGTACATGCTACTGTGAATAGCGGAGAAAAGGTGTTGCGTAATACAAGATCTGATGGCAAAGATAAAATAAATACAGAACTTAAAGAATTACAAAATGAATGGGATCGACTTGTTAAAAAAATGACTACAGCGAAGGTGCACCTAGAAACTTCATTACTTCAATGGGCCGACTACAGCTCTAGCTACTCGCAACTCCAGCAATGGATATCTGACAGAGAAGCAAAACTTCAAGAAGTGTGTGAACAAAAAGTAGCAAAATCTAAAAAGGGACAAGACCGTCTTTCAGGTTTGACGACTGGTTTAAGTCTTGGTGAACGAAAGGCTACACTTCGTCAAACAAACAATATTGTTCAAGATATAGTTTCGTTTGAACCCATGATTCAGTCTGTAACTTCTAAGGCTTCGGAACTTATGCAGCAAGCTCCAGCATCTGAAATAACGAGTAAATATGAAAGTTTATCTAAACAAGCAAAGGACCTATATGAAAAACAAAAAGAGACGGTAGAACAACATCAAGCTTTTATAGATGCTGGTACAGATTTTGTCCAATGGATTAGAGCCGCTAAAGAAAAATTAGGTAAATGTTCAGACGCTACAGGTGATAAAGAATCTTTAAGTAGTAAGATGTCTCAACTAAAAGTCCTTGAAAGTGAATTACCAGAAGGACAAGCTAAATTGCAAAAGGCGTTAGAACAAGGCGAAATATCGTGTAGCTTAGCTGATGACGAAGACAGAGAGGAAATTGAGGAAGAGGTGGCTTTAATGCAAGAAGAATACGATACTTATGTGTAAGTCTGCAATTTATATTTAATTACATTTAAATTTTTTTGTTAATTTATGTGTAAAATTAAAACGTATATTTACAGAGAGCAATTAAATAATACGAAAGCACTCATTGAAGGTGGTATTGTAAAATGGACAGAATATGAAGAGCAGTACAAGGAAGCCTTGGATTGGTTGTCAAAGACTGAAGCACTTGTTCAGTCTTTCAATAAACTGCAAAATAATTTAGAACAAAAGAAAGTAGTTCTTGAGGAGTTCCAGGTAATTTTTTTATAATATTTTACTATGCCATAATTTATTTTCTAACATTATGATATTAATTAGGTACTTTAATTTTTTCATCAAATCTAATATTTTTTTTACTTGTCAGGGTCATCTTCAAACGTTATTTGATTGGCAAATAGAGTTAGACAAACTGAATGTACATGCGCAGGCCTTATTAGAGACGTGCGCTGATACCAGAGTTTCCAATGGAATAACACAAATTACTACAAAATACAATGCTCTGCTATCATTAGCGAAGGAAGTAATGAAGCGCTTGGAACTTCACTATCAAGTAAGTACTGACACTATTAATGAAATTAAGAATAGTAATATTATTTAGATGTTAAATTCGCTCTTCCCATTTCACTAATAAAATTAGTTTTTTCCACTATGTTTTTTTGTTTTTTAAACAACATTTAAATGAATTATTATGAATTACGATGCATATCTGAATATGTAATGTGTATGTGATGTCTTTAATCACTTGTATAAATATTTACATATTATTGCGAAATGTGAAATGACGACTAAACGGCGTATAGTAATACTTGTACAAGTTTATTTTGCGCCGAAATGTAATGTTTTTGTATTTTTTTTGATGAATAAAGATAAAAAAGAATTTAATAATGAATATATCTTTACTAGGAACACCAACAACATAATGCTTTATATGGTGAATGCCAAGATTGGCTTGATAGAACACGTGAAAAACTTAATCAATGTGCCGAAATACCAAATACACTACAAGAAGTAAATAGTAAACTAAATACAGTGAAATTGCTACGTCAATCGCTAGAACAAGGACAAAATAAACTAAGATATCTCCTTGAGCTTAAAGAGAAGGTTATTATGAACACAGAACAAGCAGGAGCGGCAAAAATTCAAGAGGACACTGATAATTTGAAACAAGAATTTGATAAGTTAATAGCCGATTTACAGGATATAAGAAATAAGTTAACGGCTAGAGCCTCGCAGTTCGATGACATTTCTAAGGTACGCAAAAATTATCCATTTATACTGGGTGATCTTTATTCCGTCTGGGTATAATAGGTACATGAAATAGAGTACTAGGTACAGTAAACTTAGTTTACTTTTAATTTTTTCTAATTTGGTGACATTTTTTACAACATCGCACTACTGACTTAAAATTATTATTTACTAATTTATATATTTTAAAAGTATTTTAGAAACAATAATTAACATATTGAAATCACAAATAATAATTGTAACCCTATTGACCCTTGTTGACCCCTATGGCCTAGCGAGTGATTGGAGCGTTTAACGCGCGCGTGGATGTATCCACAATAAAAGCATCAGCACATGCTATTTTTTTAATCAGACGGAATTAAAAGTCACGTAGTATATTATTGGTATCCAATACATTTATTCGTGATAAATAAAAATAATATATTTAAACAAAATATAGAATCGTAAATATAGTATCCCACGGGAATACTGTACTTTTTCAGGATATAAAAATGCACAAAAAAATGTAAAATAAATCTTATTTTCTAAATATGTAATTCCCCTTCTGAATTCGGATAAAAATTTAACTATTTCTTTACTCAATCTTCATAATTTTGAAGTCGGTACCAGTCCAAACAATATCCTGATAAAATAATATTTTATAGAACTCACGTTCAAGTTGGCCGGTACCGACTTCAAAATTATGAAGATTAAGTAGAGAATTAGTTAAATTTTTATCCGAATTTAAAAAGTGAATTATTTAGAAAATATGATTTATTTCATAATTTATTGTGCATTTTTAATTTGGAAGTCGGTTTTCATTATTTGTTTAAATAAAAAAAAAAACACTTTTTAGTCCTATTTATTATATTATTATTAATAATTTTAAGAAAGTTTAAAATAGCGTTTGAGTCTATAAATGTATACGTGCCAAGCTTCCATCAGGATTGTATATATGTTGGTGTATCTTCATACGATACACCAACACCAGATAATGATTATGATTACTGTAAGTTACATAATGGCGCAATATGCTTGCAGTTCTTTAAACAATGCCGAAGTTTCCAAACGTGTATCTTTAAAGACAAGTAGGATAGGATGTATGTTTATACTAACACATTTTTGTAACATTTGTCAATAATGTTATTCTTTTTCAGATTCATAAATTGTTAGTCGAATGGCTAGACGATATTGACCAGAAGATACAGTTAGATGATTCACTTCTTAATGACCTTTCGGAAAAGAAAGCAAAGCTTGAAAAATTCAAAACATTTAACAGAGATATTGATTCACATAAAGATTTGGTGGATAAATTAAACAATAAAATAAAAGAAGATGTATCATTGAAAACAAAAGACATTGATGATACTCTAAACCGATATGATGAAACCAAAAAATCTGTAAACAAGACCATAAGTGTAAGTATTTTCTTATATTTTAAACTTCATATTTTTAATGAATTGAATTGTTATTTGTAACAAAAAATTTTAAATTCACTATCTGATTTTTTTCCTTCAGAAATTAGAAGAATATGTTAACTCACACATTAAATATAAGGAATCTTATGATAGCTTTTATGATTGGATTCGAAATTGCAAAATTGAAATACAACAGTGTTCAGACTCACACGGTGACAAAGAAGAAGTTCAAAAGAAATTAAAGAATGTCCAAAAAGTCTTAAGTTCTTTACCTAAAGGCGAAAATCTGCTCAAAAAAACTATTGAGCTGAGTGACGCCGTTTCGAAAACATCAGGTAATGAAGGAAAAGATAACATCAACCAAGAAATTAAACAATTGAAAATAGAATGGGAGAATCTTCAACAGATTTGTAAAGACACAAAGAAATTACATGAGAAATGTCTCACAGCATGGTCAGATTTCCTAGAAACTCTAAATAAAATGACAAAGTGGGTTAAAGAATTTGATGGTAAACTGAACGTGTTACAAAAGGTTGACAAGATAACACCAGAATATCTAGATAAATGTCGGGTAAGTAGATACTTTATAGATTATACTACCTTATTTCTACATTATCGTTTTTCTCACATATTTATTATATTACAGGATTTACTTACGGAAGCATTAGCAAACAAACATGTTCTAGAAGAACTTAATGATAGGTGTGAAAATTTGATGGAACTAAGTGCTTGTTCTTGGGTTCGCGATAAGACTGTTCATTTGCAGACAGAATACACTAATCTTCTTACAAAGATTCAGGGCTTGGTATCTAATGGTGAAAAGAATCTTTCAGACCACACAGAATTTATCAAGGCAAAAGACGAATTACAAAAATGGTTGGAGACAGCGCACGGAACAATACATGATTCGGTTGGAGTAGGGGACCTCGATACTACTAAAGATAAGTTAGAGACCGTTAAACTTGTCAGTAATAGAATGACAGAAGGTCATCATTTACTTGTTGTTTTGCAAGAAGCTTTTAAGAAAGCGCTCAATAACACTCCACCGGAAGAGCAAGATGGCCTTAGAAATGATGTCAAAGTTTTACAAGAAAGTTGGGACCAACTTAAAATTAACTTAAATTCAATAACAGCGCAACTCAAGGCTGCTATCGGTAAATGGGAAGACTTCGAAGATTCCAAGAATAAAATTAATCAATGGATCAAAGACACAGAGAAAAATCTAGATAAAGTACCAAAAACCGGCGGTGAGTTGGGTGAGATGAAAACTCTACTTGAGAAATACAAACACATTGAAGATGAAATCGATAAAAAGGCACCCGAACTTGAGCGATTAAAGTGCGAAGCAGCAGAGCTTAGCAGTTGGGCGCGAAAACCAGCAGTAAGAACGTCGGTTGCTGAAATAGAAAAGAAATGTGAAGTTCTTAAGGTCAAATGCGCTGCTAAAAAATCAGATCTTGAGTCTGAAGTTAAAGATTATAATCAGTACCATCAATCGCTTCAAGACACAGAAAAGTGGCTACTTCAAATATCATTCCAGCTCATGGCTCACAACTCTTTATATATAGCAAACCGAGAACAAACAGAAGAGCAATTAGCTCAGCATGCAGAGTTGTTAGATGATATTCAGAAATATCAATCTACATTAGATGATTTGGAAGCTAAGGGACGAGCTCAGATTGAACGTTACGAAACAACAACACCATCCATCCGCGATACTGTTGGAAAACAATTGAAAAATGTCAGCGACAGTCATAAGAGCCTCTTGGCTACAGCGCTGCAAATTGAAAAGCGTTTGCGAGAAGGTCTTGCTAAATTCAAGGAGTATGAAGATACGCTTGAAAGCATCTTGAACAATTTGGACGAATGCGAACCAGCCATCACCGAATTGGATGTTCCAGTTGATGGTTTAGCACACGGACGTGACCTACTTGAACAAGCTAGGGTAAGAAGTTCATTTAAAGTACCATTTTGGATGGTAATTTTTTATTTATTATATTACCAAACCTGACTCCAATTTTTTTTAAATATCCTTCATACGTTAACATTCCATACATGGTGAATAGTGGCAAGCTTATAGTGTGTAGTGTAGAAAAAATAGCATACTACTGTAAGTAAAAAATGTTAAGCTCCTTTTTCTGTTAAAAAAGCCTGTTAGAAAAGCAGGGCAGGACTAGATTAATTTTTGTATGTTTTATTCAATCACAGGGGTTGCACAACCGTCTGCAAACTGAAAAGGCTCGTCTCGGCGCAGCGGTGGCGGCTTGTACCGCTGCAGCTGCGTCCGTTTCTCGGCCATCTTCGCCCGCCGACACCGCGCCGCCACCCATACCGCAGAACGAGCTACGCGTACGAGCGAGATTAGAAGACCTTATTGACCAGGTACTACGAGCCTCCTCACAGGTTCTCTCAGCACGACTCCTTGGTTAAATTGGTTTTCTCCTTACGTGACCGCAATATAGGCGCTCTAGCTTTCTTGTTTTCGTCAATTAGACATACTTACTTTTTCGATTAGTTCTAAAATTGTGCCCGTAAGTTGAAAGCCAAGTTTTGTTACTGAACGTGAAGTTATGTTTTGCTTACTTTTTCGCTACAGAAGTTAAAAGACTATTTCAATTTAAAAAATGAACTTATAAACAACGGACGGAGAAAATAATGATTCTCTTTAAGTCTGCTTAAGCATACAAACAATACTTCATATTTATAATATTAGATTCGACATTTAAATCACATAACATTTTCTATAATAATCAAGGCTTTTGTTACTACAAGACCGCTCCAGGAAGAATCAATTTTATATATAATTTATTAAGTTAGTAGTGAATAATATTTCATAAGTTTTATTAAGTTAATACTAAAAGCGTTATTGTTATATCTTTGTTAAAGATAATTTTGTTGCTTAAGATTTCCAGATTTTTTGTACCTACTAAATCAGACTTTTAGCTGTATTGCCAGGTCCAAAATATAAACCAACGTGCATAAAATTGAATTGTAAAGTAAGATCAATTTTAAAATAAATATTGTACAAAGGGTAGCTGAATTTTAAGTAGTTAGATAAGCTTGTCGTTGGATTCGTATTTTCTGCACCTGGTAATATTGCGAATTGCAAATGCACAAAGCGACATCTAGTATTTATGTTGCCTTTTCACGTATTATGCAGCTTTTTTACTAACACTATAAAATAAACTCGACTCGGATGGAGTACATATAGGAAAACATTTATAAATTCTCCCTAAAATAACATGTACTGTTTCAAAAAAACATTTTTAAAACTTAATAAAAAGTCATCTTAACACATAAACAAAGATTTTTAGGTTAGTATTTTTTTATTTATACGGTAACATAAAGATTTTAGTAACATTGCTTTGCAGCTAAATAATGTGTATCAAATAAGATATTGGAAAACGAATACAAATAACAATTTAATAATATACTTGATTCTTTTCTGTTTATTGATTACAAATACATTTTAATCCTCAAGTTTTACCTAGTCTTGCCATAAATACTGAAACAAAGAAAAAAAAAATTCTATTGCAAATAACATTTATTACTTTTACTGTGTGTTAGTTTAATACATAAATATAAAACAATTTAAAATATAAAAAGCTTATTCGAAGTGGTCTTATTGGCTGCAATACAGTCCTTTAAACGTTGAGGCCAGTTATCAATAGAAGCACGCACTCTTTCCATGGGAAAATTCTTCACTTCCAATCGTACAAATTGTTTTAGGGACTCCAAATTATCATGGCGTTTAGAGCAAGTCGTACTCTCTAAAACTGACCATAAATCATAATCCAGCGGATTAAGATCGGGACTAGACGACGGCAAGTCTTCAGCTCTGATGAAGTCCGAAACGTTCGTTTCCAACCAAGACTGCGTAGACCGAGCTTTATGACCCGGCGTCGAGTCTTGCTGGAAGGACCAATCTTGGTTATTGAACATGGTGTTGTTAAGGGGCTTCACTACCTTCTCAAGAATGGTATCTTGATACACTTGTGCCGATGTTTTGATACCTTTTTCACAAAAGTGTGGCTCAGTCACTCCTTCATAGCTAATACCCCACCAAACCATCACTGAAGTCGGATAGTGCCCACGTTGCACTCTGTCCACTAATTGGGAAGCTTCCTTAGAGATTTGAGCATAAATACGGTCATTTTGTTTGTTAAACTGTTGCTCAATTGTAAAAAAATTCTCAGATCAACTCTTACTCAATCAGGTGATTGAGATTTCTTAACTGATAGTTTTAAATGATCAGTTAAGAAATTGCCAGTACGTCTCTAATAGGCTGCAAGTTCTAAGTCATCTTTTTAAATACGTGACATGGTTTTAGGTCCTATCTTCATCTCCCGAGATAAAATCTTTTGCTTTCGGACAGGATTTCTTCGATTTTTTTCCCTTACTATTTTGACCACTTACGCAAAATATTGTACAATGTATTGGCTGATAATACATGAGAGAAAATGAGAAAACTCAATGAACAATCATATAAAAATGACAGATTCCAAATTCAAATGTAATATTTTGCTTATTTTTAATTGTAATAGTATTTATGGCCAGACTAAGTATTTAGGAATCTTTGTATAAAAATAATCACTTATACTAACTTGCACTGTTTGGTGTGATGCATGGTTTTGTTCATAGAAACATATAAGCGACGTTGGCAGCACTCGCATCGATGTTTTACTTAAGAGTCTTGAAGCTCCCGAATACAACGAAAAACTCGTGACTTTAGAGAAAAAGGTAAGTGCTTGAGCACGGTTTGTTGTGTTTGTGAGGATTTTTGTGTCCAATTGCACTGCATTGCAAATAATATTTTTTATCAATCTCTAAAACCCTCTATGACATTTGACATTTTATCTAGGTACAAAGCCACTTGGAGGAGCTTAAAGACACTGTCAGTGGAATGGAAGAAGCGATGAAACAGATGCTTGAAATTCAAGAGTGGATAAATGTACACAACACTTTGGCTAATGACTGGCTTTCTAACCCCTCGAAGCTACGACCCGAAGCAGCTAAACAAGACATGGTAGCCATGAGTGACGCCTTATCTTCAATAGCAGAAAAGAGGAACAGGCTGTTAACAGAAATTCCTACTGAAGGTAATATTTTTCTTTTGCCATACAAAATACTATTAGGACTTAGGTTGTAAATTGTAATCTCTTAAAAAATAGGATGTTAAGAATGTTCATAATACGTATACTTAAGAAATAAAAGACATTTATTATCTTAGAACTATGAAAAGTAATAAATTTTATTATTATATTTTTATTAATAACTATATTTTTTTAGGACTAGAAGACGAAATTGACTTGGAAGAAGACTTAAATGAATTGGAAAAAATAATAGTTCAAGCAATAGAAAGAGAAAAGGCCAATCAAGCTATAATAGATAACTTCCGACAAAAATGTCAAGAGATTCACGATTGGTTCGATTCCGTACTAAAGAAAATGAGCTTAGCCGATAAAGGATCTGGCCTCCCTTGCCCACAAAAGCTTAATGCTATTCAAGAATTATTTATGGAATTTGGACAAAGTGGTAAAGACAAATTATATACTATCAAGGATGTAGGAACAAAAGTTATAAATATTGTCAGTAATCTTGAATCTCAACAAGTGGAAGAGCAAGTAAGTATTAATATGATATTAAAAATAAAATTCGTAAGACCTTATACTTTATATATTTATTTCAATAATTTTATGTTGTTTAATTTTATTTTTAGATGAAATCTGTAGAGCGAAGGTACTACGATATTTCTAAACGAATTCAACGTAAATTACAAATGCTTGAAATAACGCACAAAGCTATCGATGGCACGAAACAAGAGGTAGCTGCGCAAAATGATTGGCTGCAAAAAGAAATTGATGGCATCGTCCATCCAGAGCCATTAGGTTACGACAGCAAGTTTGCCAAAGAAAGGCAAAAGAAAGCTGCTAACCTTTTGAAGGAAACTGATGGTAAGAAAACTGTTATAGATTCATTAGAAAAGAAAGTCAGCAACATTCAAGGTGAGCTTGAACCATCCGAGCAAATGCAACTTGAAGCAGAATTAGCTGAACTAGCTTCGAAACAAAAGCAACTAGTAACTCTCATAAAACAAGAAATTGACAGATTAGGTGGCTGTGTTGAAGGTAGAAAGAAACTAGAAAATGATATTGAACAGGCTAAAAAATGGTTGAAAACCAAAATAGCTGAAATAAAAAAATTAGGAGGACCCATTCCATTAGAAGTAGCTAAAGTAGAAAACGAATTAGATGTACATAAACAGCATCAAAGTGAACTGTCTTCATTTAATAACGACACACTGAAGGAAATAATGAGGCAAGGCAATACTGTGCTAAGAGATTGCTCACCTGAGAACCGCACAAAACTACAAGCTATCCTTGAAGACCTTAACAAAACATATACCGGAGCGAAAGTTGATATTGATGAGAAAATAGCAGCTCTCAATAAAATATTACAAGCCAGAATTCAATTTGAAGTAGACGTTGCAAAGTGCCAGAGCTGGCTTAATGAAGCTGAAGTGGCTGCATCACCTGAATTACGAACGACGAATCTTCAACTGTTAGAAGAACAATTAGCCAAGTTTGAAAAACTTAGCAAAGAAGCGGCAGATATTGAAAAGATAATAAATAAAATTAAAGACAAATCAAAAGATATTATTGAGACACTTTCTGATTCTAACAAATTACAACTTAAAGAACGAGTTAATGTTTTGTGTGATAGATTTGCTAGAATTAATGCTATGATTAACGATAGGAAGAATATTTTAATGAAACATATTAAGGACTACAAAGACTCATCAGCTAGAATTGCAGCTGCTTTAGAATTCTTAAATGAAATCCAAAACAAACTTAAAGCACTGAATAAACCAATTGGAAGCAAAGTTGAAGATGTTCATCCGATCATTCAAGCTTACGAAACAATATTGGAAGATCTCAAAAATAATAAGAAAATACTCAATGAGCTTCAAGGAGGCAATCTTCATGACCTACAAGACATTCTTACAAAACAAGACGAACTTGAAAGCACAATTGAAGATCAAATATCTAAGCTCAAACAACTTCTACTTCAGCGTGAGCAGTTCTTCGCTCTCATCAAGGAAATACAAGATTTCCTTTCAAAACATGCCGACCGGGTAACAGACATTGAAAAGTCTAACGATTCGCTTGAAGACAAGATCAAACGTTATGATGACCTTATCGTAAAGATTCAAGGATGTGAAGGTTTATTAGCCACAGCGACAGACAAAGGACAACAAATAGCAGCTGAAGGAACGGTCATAGATAGAAATAACATAACAGAATTGTTACAATCTTTGAAACAACAGTTATTATCACTAAGAAGAATGGTTGAATCTAAACGCCAAGAACACGAAAAAGCAGCCGCTGAACATAAAAAGCTTGCCTCAGATTTATCAGATATATTACAATGGCTTCACGATAACGAAGCCGCTGTTAATTCACGTCCACTTTTGAACAGGGATGTCGCTAGTGTTGACAAAAAACTTATCGAGCACGCTACATTGGCCAAGAATGTTCAATCCTATTTGGACAAACTTACAAAGATCACGGATATTATTAAGAATGATGATGGTGTTCCTGGAAGCCTATTAGAAATGGTTTCAGAGGCCAATTCTTTGAAAACATCATTGCCTGCTGAATTAGTGAACAGAGAAAAACATTTACAAGATAATAAGAAATATAGGCAACAGTATTCACAAATGGTAGAAAAATTAAATATCTGGGTAAACGAGGCCAACATAAGATTGGGTATGGGTAAGAATGGCACCGACTTTGAAAACATTGAGTCTGATCTTGAGGAACATAAGACATTCTTTAATACCTCCGAGCCTGAAATGAAAGACTTGGTCGGAAAACGTATGCAAGATATTGTTGATAAGATATGGCCATCGCTGACTCCTTCTGAACAAGAGGAGTTATCTAAGGAACACCAGAAGCATAATCAACTTCTGAAGAATACTCTCAACTCAGCCAAATCTCGTCAAGCCCAATTAGAACAGGATCTAGAAATCTGGAAAGACTTCTGCCAGCTTGTGGAGAAGATTATGGCAATTCTGCAAAAGAACACCATCGAAGATGAACCGATGACAACTGTGGAGGTGCTGAGAATGCAGGTTGAAAAACTGAACCATGCCAAGAATGATTTGGAGGTGAGTTTTTTTAGATATTGTAGTAAATAGTATACTATTAGTACGTATAGATGTGTCTCATGAAGTATAATTGACAAAGTTTTATTACAATATATAATATGTAGTGAAAAACATATAAATTAAATATTTAATAATAATTTGAGTTTTTTGAGCAATTAAAATCTTTAATATAACCTTACACTTAGAAAGGGTATAAATAAGCAAAATTGTATCACAACGTTCCATACAATTCATTCTTGTACAAGTATGTAACAGCAGTTAAATATTGTGACTGTATTAAAACAATCATATATACTTTTTGGTGTCGTTTCAAAAATACGTATAAAGTTACAATGCAATGAGCAAATAAAATTTGCAATTGCAGCAAATTGTGACCCATTTTTCATTTTATGCGAAATTAAATTAGTATTACTTTCATTTCACAATTTTCTAAAATTAATGTAACATAGAATTAAAAATATTAAGTCAATAAACCGAATATTTAAAAAGGTATTAAAATGAGACACAAAATAAAATAAGTTGTATTCTACATTATAAAAAATATTGTTACGTTTACTCGCGTGATCAAGCAGCGGCATCGAATAAATTTTATCATACAATGCGTTAACCCGGTTTACTTTACCAAATTGAATAACTTTATAGCAATTTTAACGTCAATCTAAATCGATATTTGAAAGTTTTTTACTGGATACCTGACGGTACAGATTCAAGGAAAAGTATAATATAATACCTACTAATTATTGTAATGCTAATTATTTATAATTTTATTTATATTATATAAAAATATTTCGTAACTAGCGGACCCGACAAACGTTGTCCTATACACACGTCTTATCACAGCTTATTTCAAAAGTTAGATATTTTTGTATTTAATAAAACATAATCCAGTGGGTCAAATTGTAAATTTAAATCATTCTCAAATCCACTTGAACACACACAAAAAAATCATCAAAATCGGTTCAGCCGTTTGGAAGGCGTTCAAATAATACGCACAGAAGATGCAGTGTGTGTCGTCTCGAGGTTAATAGATTTTATCAGCAGATAATATTCTTAATTTTAATCGACAAAACACCCCAACCCTCGACCTACAAGTAATTTTATATTTTATAATTTGGTTTAACCTAAATAAATAATGACCTTAGTCATAAATAAAATTATTTACATGATGACATCAAAAGGGTCTCATTTTATTCCCAAGAATATTTTTTACATTATTAAATAATTTATTTCAGTTCTTACTGAAAAAAAAATCGAAAAAATTCATTTGAATCCCAAAAAAAAAATGTTTTCTTATTTTAAAAATAGTTTTTAATCTAGCCCGTTTACCCCAACATTTTATTTATAATCTGTATTTCTGATGATACAGCCAACAATATATCCAATCCCAATATAGCTCCCAATAGCCAATCCGTTTTTTTTCTAACCAGAGATGCCTTATTTAGAAAATTATATTAAAAAACATGACACATTATGCCAGGTAGACGCAAAAAATACCAACAATAGACCACAAGTTTAGAAAGTTTTTGTATAAAACCCTACATTACCTCTAATCCCGTGCACTCGATACTTCGCCCTCTATGTCATTGTCAGGGCGAGTGACCTGTCAGCCTTGATTAGTATTCATGACTACTTCATAGCTGCATAAAGCATAAGGTCGTAGATACTCACCATCAGGATCTACTTATTCACTATTAAAGTGGAGTCATTTTAATAGGTAACATTTGACAATTCATCAAAATTCAACAACGTAACCTTGTAACGGCGGGCATAAAATAATATATTTTTTCGTTTTGTTAGAACTGCACAATTGCTTAACTTTTTTCAATTACGATTACATATTTATTGTAATAATGACCGATACGAGTATCTTACGATTTGCTTTCACTAATAAACCTTTCTAAACATAATAAACAATTTCTGATTTGAAGAACTGAACGTCGTTACAATGTTGCGTCAGTTAACCGTTTTTCTTTTTAACACTAGGGATGTTACTCTTAAAATCTAAAGCTGATAAGTAGAATCGAATGCAATGATTGCTTGTGAAGAAATATCACCATAAATTAATAACCACGTTGTGATTATAATAAAACATAATTATATTTATTATTCTTTTAACTAACTATAAAAATACAAAAAATAACTAAATAGAAAAATCATTGATGTTAGGTACAATTTAGGTGGGATGTTGCTGGCAACACCAGTGCCTGTCTATGATGCCATGTCATGTCGCCATTACCTGACGCAGTCTTTTGTCGTTGTGCGAAGTGACTGTGCGTTTTTGGTGTGCTCTCTGTTATTTTCTTCTGACCCGGGTTTATTTTGAACTGATCTTACTGACTACTGCTACTACTTACTGACGTTTACCTGGCTATAAATTGGACTCCGATTGCTTAACGATTAGTAAACAAGAACGACATTACAGTCTTACCGTGTCGAAACGGGGGAAAACGCTAAACAGTCAATCTCGCGAACTAGTGGTGAAATTGTATAATTATTTTGAACGTGAATCAGTTAACGATGGGCCTCTTTTACCATTGACACAACCGAGAGAACGCATTGCCGAAGCATTGGGAATAGGAAAGAGGACAGTAACTCAAATTCTGAAAGAGAAATAATTAATACATCAGGCTCAGAAGATAATACTTTACGTACACCGAATAAAAGAACGAGGGACATGAAAATTGTTGGCATTGATAATTTTGATGCTGCTGCAATTCGCAACACATTTATGGATATTACTCGAGAAAAGAATATCCTACACGGGAAAAGACGCAGGCTTATTTTTTGGCGGTAAATCGTCTCTATCAAAGGTTTTGAAATCGATTGGCTTTAGATTTTAAAAATCTGACAAGCGGAAATTCCTGCTAAAACACTACGATATTATTTTGAAGAGATTAACATTCTTACGTCAAGTAAATAAAATTACAGATTGGGACAATGTCGTGTTTATTGACGAAACATGGTTGAATGCGAACCATACGGTTTCGTGGACATGGACCGATGATGGCCTCCACCTCAAAAGTTCTATCGGGAAAAGGAGCCCGACTTATTATATGTCACGCGGGATCAGCTTCTCAAGGTTTTATTCCTAACTGCCACCTCGCATTCGCCTCTAAAACTACAAGTGATTACCATGAGGAAATGAACTTTGAGGTTTTTAAAGAGTGGTTTGATACTAGGCAGCTTAGAAAACCCATCAAACATGAAGCGAAAATTATAATGGACAATGCATCGTATTATTCTGTGCAAGTTGATAAACCACCAACTCAATCAAATAAAAAGCAAGAAATTGTCTCATAGCTGGTAAGAAATGGTGTGGATGCAAGTCCAACTTTATTTAAAGATGAGTTGTTAAATCTGGTAAAAGCAACTAAGCCATCCAAGCTCCGCTATGTAATCGGTGAACTAGCCCTAGAGGATGGACATGAAGTTATTCGATTGCCTCCCTATCATTGCTAGTATAACGCCATCGAGCTTATTTGGGCACAAATAAAGGGTCATGCAGCGCATAACAATACTGAACCACCCTTCAGTACTGCTAAGATGATGACTCTGCTACAAACTGCGTGTGCAGAAGTCACTACAGAAGACTAGAGAAAAGTTGTAGAGAAAACAAAGAAAATAATTTTACAAGATTTTGAACGAGATGTGAGAATATACAATATTATTGGAAATGAATTCATAATATCTCTGAGTGCTGACAGCAGTGATGAAGATGACAATACTAATAAAACAGTTCTGATAGTTCAACTGAATAAATGCAATTTTTTTGTTAAATTATATACTTGTCTTATTTTGTTCCTTAAATTTACGAACGAAAAAATAATAATGGGACAGGGATTCGCCTGATGATTTTTAAAATTCACATACGTTTCAAGTCCGTATCGATTCATTCACTTTAATCGATGTTTGTAAGCAGGTCACCTTATTATGAAGATAAAACTGACAGAGTACAGACGTCAAATGTTACCTATTAAAATGACTCCACTGTAATTTCATTATTGATTTAGGTATTTTTCAGGGGAGTTAATTAAGGGTCACTAAAAACACCACTGCCTTTGTCCTTGTTTGGCTTCATCATAAAAATAGATGTAAGAAAATATCAAAACCATCTAGGGACGTTTTTGCTTTTAATTAGCATTACCTACAGACATTATAAAATTTAACATCTAAACTGCTAGCTGTTTGAGACCTGAGCTATCCATTCCCACAGCAATAATGGTGATTAAATATTCATAAGAATATTTAATCACCATTAGTTATTACACAATAGTTTTCTGACAGACCTTCTTATCACGAAATGAATTCATAATATCTCTGAGTGCTGACAGCAGTGATGAAGATGACAATACTAATAAAACAGTTCTGATAGTTCAACTGAATAAATGCAATTTTTTTGTTAAATTATATACTTGTCTTATTTTGTTCCTTAAATTTACGAACGAAAAAATAATAATGGGACAGGGATTCGCCTGATGATTTTTAAAATTCACATACGTTTCAAGTCCGTATCGATTCATTCACTTTAATCGATGTTTGTAAGCAGGTCACCTTATTATGAAGATAAAACTGACAGAGTACAGACGTCAAATGTTACCTATTAAAATGACTCCACTGTAATTTCATTATTGATTTAGGTATTTTTCAGGGGAGTTAATTAAGGGTCACTAAAAACACCACTGCCTTTGTCCTTGTTTGGCTTCATCATAAAAATAGATGTAAGAAAATATCAAAACCATCTAGGGACGTTTTTGCTTTTAATTAGCATTACCTACAGACATTATAAAATTTAACATCTAAACTGCTAGCTGTTTGAGACCTGAGCTATCCATTCCCACAGCAATAATGGTGATTAAATATTCATAAGAATATTTAATCACCATTAGTTATTACACAATAGTTTTCTGACAGACCTTCTTATCACGAATGACAAATATAAGATATTATAAAATTTTGCTGTGCAAACACAATACGCATTGTGTTTGCAATGTAAAATAGCAACAAAAAACAGGCTTCAATTTAAAAGGTAGATTATATAAAATAATGTGGATATAGTTTTTCGGTCAACGATTCTAATAAAATAAAGACAATATAAGATAAAATTTACTCGGCTATCTAACAAATTTATATTATACTTAGTTATCGCTTAATTTTTAAGGGGGGGAAGTACCGTGTTAACAAACATTGATTTTAAACCTATAATTTTAGAACGTCGATCGTCTGGATGAAACACTAGACTAATTTGGAAATGGAACGTGAAAAAATTACAAAGGGTCAAAAATATAATTGCACAATATCCGCGCACGTTCCCCTTAACGAATGATGTCATGCATCAGTCAAGGTCTCCACCGGCAGTCATCGCCAGCACACAGAGCAATGAGAACGCAACGCTACCAAAACATACATCTTACTGCTTTTTTATTGTGCAAGTGCATTTACGTGACAACTTAGTTTTGTATTATTTAATCGGTATAGTAATTTATTAAAAATTCCGCGCAAAAGAAAGGTGAGTGCTCGGGTTGGACGAAGTTTTATGTTTGCCGACGTGCGGCGTGAATATAAAAGTTGTAAACAAAATATTTCGGTGCAATAATAACGCTTTATGTACAAAATCTTAAAGCAATTTAATGCTTTTAATTTAATTTTGCCATATGTAATTGTATTTATTAACGTTGTGTCTCTTCGAATAATTTCCATAATTATTTTTTATTTCATGAGGAAACATTTTGATTTTCAATTTGATTCAGATTAGTTTAAGTGGTGCTGTTTTTACTTTCTCAATCGCTATTTCAGTCATTCTATTACCGTGCTTCCTGAAGCATAAAGAAACCACGTTTTTGCCGGTCATTCGTTTGTGCGAAGACCAATTTGCAATGGATCTCAGTTTTTTTTTACCAGGAAACATTTTTTCTTCTTCTTCCCTTAAACTAAAATTAGGCTGCAATAAAATTATTACATTTTATTACATTTTATTGTAATATTGATATTAATGCATACTTACTTACCTTATTTCTTATCGGAGGTAAAGTAATTTTGGTTTTAAACATTATTTTAAATTTACAGTACCTAGTTTACCTAGTTTACCTAATAGAAACTGCGAGAATGCTATTTAATACCTTATTCTTTTAGAATGTAGATTACTTAAGTTGTAATTAATAGTATTCAGTTTTTAGATGAAGTTACTTACTTAATTAAAACCGGTGAATATTATTATAAGGTATAAAAAAATATATCATATAGTTTAATTCTAATATTAATGCTATCTAAAAAAATAGCGGTTACTATACATACCAATCAAATAAGTGATATGAGTAAGTTAAGATAAAAATCAATAACAACTGTTCAGTCCAGTAACTGCATAATGAAAGCCAGTTTGAAAAGTTGCATTGCCTAATATGCAATTGGACAGGTGAACGTATGTTTTGCGAAATGTTTGTTTTATATATCGTTGCCATATCAACTTAAATGCACATGCTTATTGCAAAATCAATGTATGTCTGTCTGACGCATATCCAGGTCATGTCATACCGATTGTGATAAAACTTTGTCAATTTATTGATTGTACCAACGACCATTCCTAGCACTAAGTATACCTACTCTTATTTAAAATCTCGGTGAGTAAAATGAGAGATCTATTTACTTCTCCTATCGTTCCTTCTTGGTCAGTTAGTAGAGACAGAATTATTTTTGAGTGTTAGTTTATTGGCTGAGATAAAAAATTATAGTTTAATTTTACGCCAATTTTCAAAAAAAATGTCAAAGTAATTTAACGTAGACTATATCTACAAATAAAATTAATCGACGTTTTGTATTAAGTACCTACTAGCTGTCCCGACACACGTTGTTCTGTCTTGACTATGAACTGGAATAAATAAATAAATAGCTACACCTACAACTACACCTACTAAAAAAAACAGTTTTTCCAATATTTCTAATTTCTCGTTTTCTCGTTTAAACCTTCCCTGAATTTCCACAATCATTGCAAGACCAAAAAAAGCCAGATCGGTCCAGTCGTTCTCGAGTTTTAGCGAGAAATTAGTATTGTAATCCATTTTTATATATAAGAAGAAGATAAACTACTACTTAAGCTGACTCGTCCTTTTAAGACAGGTGTTTATTATTAATATGTTCGACATGTGAATCCCTCGAGTAACTTATGACTGAATGATGCGTCACATTTGCGGTCCTTGAGATTCAATTGAGCAATTATACCACAATTTACATCCACAGTCCACTTGAAACTTTAAATTCCTTCTTAAAAGCCTAAAATGCCTAAAAGTGAAAACTTCTTCTTAAAATTTTCGTGTTTGGTTACTAAACATTACTATAGTTAAATAAGATTTATTAATTCATATTTAGGTATAACGGTTTTGTTCTTTAAATGACGTTGGTGGCTCCTCGGCATATGTTGCCGACATGTCCAATTGTGCATGATGTCACTGCATATAATTGAACTATAAGTCACAGTTAGGTAATGTGTTGTAAATTTCGACTTTCAGGAAAGTGATGAATTTTCTTATTTTATCATTGTTGAGTATCAAAATTAATTTCATTCAATATTTCTCACCACGTGTGGCTCAAAAACATAACAAACAATATAAATATCTTATAATTCCAGAATATTAGTCACATAAGGTAACTTCTATGCGTAAAATACACTTGTGTTAACAATGGAAATTGTAAGTAATATGAGCTACCAGCATACAAGTTATGCTGAAACCTCATTTAGTAAACACAGCCAGACTGGGCAGCTATAAATAGCTCAGCGATTCACCATGCAACGGTTCAAGGTCTATTCCGCAGATGTAAGCAACATTTTCTCGCGAACTTCCTTATTTTAGCAACCTTCTATTAAAACCTGCTATTTGTTCTCATATGAAAAATATATTAGCAAGGAAACTAAATTTAGTGAAACATTTGCCATAAAAATATTTCCAGTGCATTTTTTTATGACATCTACTTATCACCACAATTTCTGATAACATTGTAAACAGTTGATTACGACTTTATTACTATTAAAATTCTTAAACAGAATTTTCGCTTTTTTTCCTTACTTGGCGGATATAGTGGTATGTAATTTGTAAACGCTTATTTTCTCTGTCTAGAAATGGATTACATTATAACCTATTTTTATCACTCGATCAAAAAACACTCTAAAATAAGATACTATTTGTGATTTACATAGACAGGCTCTGCAGGCAACCTTATTTACCTGTCCAATGTATACTAACGATTTACTGTTGCTTCCTCTCCAGAACCAACAGCCGCTCCTCGACGTGGTCCGGGAGCGGGCTCGCGAGCTAAGCAGCGGCGCGGACGCGGCCAGCGGCGAGCGGGTGGAGCACAAGACCAGGGACCTGGCTGACAGCTGGAACATCGCCTGTGAAGGTACTTGTTACCATTATTATTGGCTAGGGTGATTATATATTATCCTGGGAAAATTCTTCAGAAAAAAAAAACAGCGATACCACGCCTCTGTTGCCTTGGTGTTTCACAGATGATTAGTACAAATTTATATTTCCTGTTTTAAACAACTAGGCACCCCGCGACGGATTTTTAGCGACTTGAATAATATAATTGCCATACAGAATCAATAGACCTTAGATCCTTATAAGTTTGTAAACTAAAAGTAGGTAAATGGGTATATCATTGAGAAGTAACATATTTATTCATAAATACTTATAAGTAAAAATGTGTAGGTAGAGATTAATTATACAGTTCAACTTGTTTGTTTACATAATATTTGATTTTATATTTGGCAAGTAAATAAATAGTTATATCAAACAATCTATCAAGTGTTACACATTTCTGTTCCATTTTGCGAAACATGCACATTGCAAGGAAGCGAAAGCAAAAACTTTACACATCAATGAATGAATTTTAATGAATGTGACTGTTTTGTCCAGGTCTTGCGAAGCGCGCGGCGACCGCGGACAGTCAGCTTCACCGCTGGACGCAGCTGCTGGACACGCAGCGAAGCCTGGCGTCGGCCGTCACCGCCGCCGCCGACCGCCTGCGCCAGCTGGACGCCGCGCCCCCCACACGCCGCCGCGCGCTCGACACCAGGCACGCGCTGCAGGTAGGGTAAACTGCCACGCGTAGATTATGGTGTACAAATGGCTTGATCGTTGTGACACCGCGTTCTCAATAAAAATCGGCTTGAAATAATGCTAAAAACATTAGGCGACCTCATTAATAGCTTGCGAGGACTACTTGTACACCATAAAAAAGCATCGAAGCTACGAGTACATAGCATGACAGCCAATTTGTTGATTGGAATAGGCTACTTGACCTTGTTTTTATTTATGTCCTAAACGCTTCATAATTGTTTTATTACACAAAAAAAACTAATATTACATTATTTTTAAACCTAAAAACCTACATTTTTTTTTTCTTTTAAAAAACTGCCGAAAACACTATTCGCCATGTTGGTTGATAGACTATTTGTAATCTATGCTTCGTAGTAGTAAAATGGTGGTGTGACGTTGTGTTTGACGTTTCGACATAAATGTAAATTATGTAAATATAAAGTTAAGAATCTTAAAACAAACATGGAAAAGAATAAAGAAAATCCATTTGAGATAATTTAATATATCATGGTATTAGAGGAAACAAAATACATAAATAATGACTTTTTAAGATGTCATGAACTATTATTTTACAGAATCACGTTCCGTTTCACTACCGACTACATATGTGTTTTGTGTGTTTGTGTCGTCACATCCTTTCTGGAAGTTAATTCGAGGTGTTTTCATCAGTAGACTTTAAGACAAAAATACATATTTTTAAATCAACTTTATTTATCAATCTTAAGTTTTTAATTTATGATATCGCTAGAATACGTTTTCCTAATCCAATTACTAAAGGAAATAAATACTCCTTCAATGTATGAAATTAAATATGAGTAGCCTATTAAGTAAATACTGGTGTCAAAAGTCACAACCTCGTTAAGGTCGTATGCTTATTTAGCATTGCGTAAGACAATAATATCCTCATTGTATGGCAGCATATTTCTAGTTTAAAAATAAACAGTCGAGTGGTAATCTTGTTAGAGTATTCATTTCAAGACTATAATGAATGCGATCTCATAAAGTGAAAAGATTCTTGCGCAGCTTGTTCACATTTAAATGTAAAAAAATGATTAATTTAAACTGGGTGCTTAATTTAAATTTTGAGTAGACAACAATAGAATGTTAATTTAAAAAAAAGTGTATTGTATTTTTGTTTTAGTATGTACATGTGACTAAGAGTAGTGTTATTTTTTTATTATATGTGTACTGATCAGTGGCGTGGGATTTCTATAACTCCATTCCTATCGGCTTCACTTACCACTTACCTTTTGAAGACCCTCATCCAAATCCCTACCTATTATACAGGCTAGGGCTTGCCTATGAAGGAGAACCAGCCTTCGCCACTGGTACTGATGACGTTTTTTTTTGTCCAGGAGCTACAGAGTGACGTGTCGGGTTTGGAAGAGAGCAGGGATGATCTACTGGAGCACGCTGAGTTTGTGGTGGCGCTACTAAAGCCGCACTCCAAGCAGGCAGCTGACGAGACTGACAGGGATGTCAAGGAGGTTGTCGGCGCTTATGAGAAGTAAGTTGTGTATGTTTGCCCAAGAAGGGAGTAATTTAGGTTAAATATTAAGTACCTGAGTAACCGAACGGGAACTTTGCTTGGGGTTCTGATGAAATTAAAAAAAATATATATTTATCTGACCGGCATTCGAACCCACCACATTCTGAATTTTCGATCAAAGCAAAAAATATATATACGCATACCAAACTGCTAATCAGAAGACATAGTAGTGTGGAAATTATTGATATATTGTGGCGCGATGAAAGTAAAAATATTTATAGCTTAAAATGCGTAGTTTCCGAGGGATAAGACCTAGCTAAATCGATTTTTCTCCCCCAAAACTCCCTGCATACTAAATTTCATATTAATACTTAAAGCCATTTTCGAGAAACTGATTATAATTATATTTACAAGATTTTCTCGTTTAAAGTGTAAGATGAGTGGAGCATGTTCAACATATCCTTACTTCCTTACCAATATTATAAATGTGAAAGCGTGGATGTTTGTTACTCTTTCACGCAAAAACTACTGAACGGATTTCGATGAAATTCGGTATGGTAGTATTTTAGACTCTGGATTAAAACATAGACTACTTTTTATCCCGAAAAAGTAGTGTTCCCGAGGGCTACTGTATTTACGCGGGCGGAGCCGCGGGAAACAGCTAGTATAATATAATGTTATAACTTTGGTTTCACAGGTGATTTAAATTTATAAAGATTTTTTATTTTATGTCTATTTGTTATTGAAATATTTACAGAGAATGTGGTTTTGGTGTATCACTACTTTACAGGTTCACATTTATAATATTAAAGATAAGTAAGATGATGGAGGAAACAAGAAGGAATTTATGTTTTTGGCAGTTCGTACCATAGCGCCTAAACTACTGGTCCGATGATAATAAATGAGGTGTCAAAATATGTCAACGAATTCGTAATAATAGCCCGGGTGACATTCGCTCAATAATTTACGTAGTCGGGTTATAGTTTTGTGTAAAAGTTATAAATAGCTAGCTATTAGTAAATATTGCTTCGTAACTATGATCCATGTATTTTATATCATTTTAAAATTAAAAGTGGTAGTGACTTGCAAAGAATGAACGGTAGAGGAAACTATATATAATGTTCACAAATAATTCAAATCGCACTTTTAAAAAATTAAAACATTTTGATAATATTTTACCTAGTAGAGAAATTACAGTCAATTTAGAAACAGTATATCCTACC
Source organism: Phengaris arion (assembly GCA_963565745.1). Classification (NCBI taxonomy): domain Eukaryota; kingdom Metazoa; phylum Arthropoda; class Insecta; order Lepidoptera; family Lycaenidae; genus Phengaris; species Phengaris arion. Next base: position 26,382,071 of record OY751431.1, read on the forward strand.
TTTAAAATACTTGCTCAATTTAGATAAAACTAAACTAAAACTATTTATACTTACCATTTAAATAGTAAACAGTTTTACAAAGCAGTGTTTCCACTACATTAGCTACATTTAGCTAAGAACTGTTTACAATTTGCATTCAAAATTAACATGGCTACAGTTGGCTTTGATACAACAATTTTTATTAACCGTGTCCTAATCCTAAATGTTGTTTCCAAATATTTGTATTTCCGAAACGGCAGAGACTAGAGAGTAGAGACCATTAGGTACAACTAACTAATGACAATATTCAAACACCACAAGTTCTAATTAGTGTAAACAGAAACCGTACAATTTAATAACATGTTTATCCTACTAATATTATAAATGCCAAAGTTTGTGAGCATGGATATATGGATTGATGTTTGTTACTCTTTCACGCTAAAACTACTTAACGAATTTTCATGAAATTTGGCATGGTTGTAGTTTGAGCTCTGGATTGCTAAAAATATTTTGAAATATGCCTTTTTTAATCCTCTACATCCGGAAGTATGTATGAATTCTTGGCAATGTACGTAACATTGTTGACAAGTCATGTTCTCGCTAATCATCTGAAAAAATGCACGTATGCAAATATCACCTCAGTGTACTATACGCTATGGCATAGATTCGCTTAAACTTAAACTATCTATCACAAACTTATTCAACAGCGTGATGTCATATGGTGGGAATTGCGATGGAGCGATGCTCAAATAATTGGAATTCTATAATAATGGCTAGTTAAGGTTGTGTCCCGCGGCTCCGCCCGCGTAAATACATTATCCCAAAAGCACTGTACTTTTTCGGAATAAAAAGTAGTATATGTCTTAATCCAAAGCCTAAACTACTACCACACCAAATTTCATTGAAGTACGTTCAGTAGTTTTTGCGTCAAAGAGTAACAAACATCCATCCATCGATCCTCACTCTCACAAACTTTCACATTTATAATATTAGTAGGATATTTGATGCGGTGTATTTCATATTAGTTCCGGTTAGTTACAAATAACAATAGGCATATTGACTTGTATCGAATATCACATTGTTACAAATTAATTTTAAACAGTTGTTTAGAGATACATAAATCTAAAAGAAATAGCTATTTAGGTTGACGCGATTAAAAATTATAAGCAAATAAAAATTGCACATCTCTTTCTTGCAAAACGATTTGTTACATCCCATACCGCTACCGCCATACCTACATTTTTTATTGGCAAAATATGTATGGTGCTAGCTGCTAGCTGGCAGGAATAGAGAGGATGACGGGTAATGGTGGAAATAGAGTTAACAATAGAATGGGTAGAGGAATAAATAACATAAATTTTTATACAATCCTCCTGTTGTCTTCTAAATCCAAATGTCCTCGATGTTAGCACTTGCAAAAAGTACCCACTAAAAATATGAAAAATATAATAGTTTAGTTTTAACAATGACAAATTACCTTAGACAACAGACAGTAATAGCGCCAAGTTTTCATCACACTTAACAGTGCCACATTCTAAGAATCGTCTGCTAAGAAAAATGACTTGACTTGAGAGATAATCTGTCAAATATAATAGTGCAAACATTATTCTCAATTAAATTTCCGCAGACACAATCGGCCATAGTTATTTCATTTTTAAATAAGTATTATTTGAATGGTAGAGGATACCTACCATTTAAAGAATTGCTTTTTGACCGACGCACACATAAAAATTATTACTTATTTATATGGTACTAAAGATGATTATGGAAGACCGCATTGTTACCATCGACTTATATGTCCGGTCAAGGGCAGTCTGAATAAAAATATATGTTTAAGTGACACCGACGCGTCGCAATAAAAATTTAAGGCGGACTTTTAACCTCGTCTGTAGTTTAAAAATATTTTGTACCAGGATTAAACTTGAGCTCTATGATTCACAATTTTATTTAGGAAATTCAGCAGAATGCCCTATTTCTTATCATATCAGTACATAAACAAAACATACAATTTTAAGTAACCCCCGAATTGTCAAACAAGGGACGGGCTGATGGTGTTGAATTATAGATATTGAACACTCTCGATCATGTCGGCTTTCAAACAAAAAAAGTAGATCAAAAACGTTTCGACATAGACACACAGACACGTCATACTTATAACAAGGAACACCCCTATGTTTTCGACGAGATAACGAGACATATTCTATCGTCGCTTGTATTGAGTTTATTTCAAAAGCAATCAAGTCGACAATTTTAAAACTACTTAAGAAATTAAGATATTAACTAGGTTTAGCTTGTAAATGATTGTAGCTTTATAGTAGAAAACGAAGACTATTAAATGAAGTAGCAGTCTTTATTGATCCTGCAGTTTTTCTAATGTATTTCATTGTGTTAGATTGTTTTGTCAAAACTACTGGCCCCTAAGTCAACGATAAGAACAGACCCATGACATCAATATAACGTCAATGGCAAATGGAGTCAGCAACGGTTTTACATTATTTCGTTGATGATGACATCATTTCATGCTTTGTTGATGAAATCATTATCTATTCCTATGCTATCTAACCTTGGTGACGTAAAATAGGAATAAAAACGTAGAGGAGCTTGATTTGCTCCTGATGCCATCCGGGATTTCAAAATAACACCAGGAAATTCCAAGAAAACTCTTTACGTAGTCGTTATGAAGTAAATAACAATAAAGCCAAGGATATTTTACAGCATAAGTTGCTGAGTGACAACTTTTTAATATATTTTGTAAATCATGTTTCTATGGTATTACTATGCAATGTAATATCATAGAAACTAGTGTTGACCAAAATCAGTATTGGTTTTGCAGTATTGGTCTTGTTCTTACAATTTTTGGAAGACCAAGACCGCCTAATTTTAGCAAGACCAAGACCAAGACTGACCGTGCAAGATTTGAGCAAGAACAAGACTAAGCCTGCGAGACTCTTGCGTTTTGCAGTTAGGACTGAGTGTCGTTACAGGGAGTATAGGAGTTCGGGGTATACGCTTAGGGACTCTGTAGTCTATGAGACGCAAAAAAATATTTAAAATTTTTTTGGTATTGTTTCACGAAAAATATACTGAACGGATATTGATGAAATTTCTTATGGTAGTACCTACTATAAGCTCTGGATTAACACATCGACTACTTTTTATCCCGAAAAAGTTTACTGTACAGTTTTCCCGTGGGATGAAATTAAAAAAGAAATTAAGCATTAGGCACAGACCATGCACATACATAGTTTACAGCTACCGAAGTGTTATTTACTTTAACTTAAATATGTTCAGTTGGTGACTTTAAAGCTATGTTATTTTTTCTTGTCTACTAAACACGGAAACTACTGGACCGATTTGAAAAATTCTTTCACTTTTATAAAATATAATCCCAAATTATCGCCGATGAATATATGCGGTAGAATAAACATCTTATAGTTTTTGGTTATTTAACCTTTAACTGCCCGTGCGCGAGCGAACCGCGCGAAATTATAAAAAAATAAACTTTTAACTTATTTAATTTTAATCAAACTTAATTATTTGTAGCCTAGAAACTTAAGAGTTAGCTGTTATTAATTTCTATATACATAAAGTAAACGTGAATGTTAATCAATTCACCGCCATTGCCGCTGGATATCTCGAGTTGGTTTTGAAAGTAAAAATGTGGAGCTAAATGTTCTCCGCATAAGATTCTTTTTCCATTGCCCAAGTTTCCAGACGCCCGCGTGGGGATGTCTGTGTAATCGTTATGTATTCCAAGTGGCAGACAACTATTTCAGAAAGCATGGCGCATGCGTAGTCCACGCTTAATGGGTCAGGGCCTCCCAGCGCCGACTGCAGGATTATACATAGAACGACCGACCGGTATTACTCAGCGCTAAACATACGCGAAAAATAAAAGCAATGCGAAAAGAAACATTATACAAAATTGTGCTAAATCACCGTGAAATTGACGAGAGAAAAATATTTCTAACGTGGTAGGAAAGTCGTTGCGGCACGCGCTACATGTAAATCGTTTCTTTAATTTAGGCTGAAATTACATACAACTTTTATTATAGGTGAGTCATCGTGTCGCGTAAAATGTATAAATGCGTAGTTTTCGAGATCCCTGTGAGCCGCAGTTGGCAGGCGCTCTATAAATGTTTACTTCGCCCACCTGCACGTCAAGACGCGCGGCGCCGGCCGGTGATGACCGGCTAATTTCAATCGCGCATGTCAGAAAAATTGCGCAACAGCTGTGGTGTGATATTAATTTTTCCCTGTCAAGTTAAATGTCACATTATAATCCGTGCACATGACTGTCTCCGGCGAACGTAAACATTATTGCACTCAAAAATTAGATGATGTCAGAGCAAACAAAAGCGTGTATTAAATTTAGATTCAGCGAGTGTATCTATCGGCTCCGGCTCCATTGAGCGACGAGCGGGCATAGCGAGCGGATCGCCGCAAGCCGCTGTTTCGAACGATAAGGTAACCGTGTAGCACTGCGACCCGACGACCTTGCGGCGTCACGCCGCGTCATACCTCGCTACTGAATTATTTTTGTCGCTCTTTGGCAGCCGTTCCCCGCTTGTCAGAAGCAAGATTGAGGCGACTTTGTATACGTGCTTTAACCGAAATCATTTTGTTTTAGATTGCGACAAACCATAGCGGCGAGAATTGCAGAGATCGACGAGATCGTGTCAGACTTCGATCGTGTGTCCGAGAAGATAGAACAACTCAGACAACAGATAGAAGTATACGTCGCTAAAGTCGGGACGTTCTACGTGTTCAGGGATGACGGCACCGAGGGCATAGACGGATTGGCTAAAGAAGTTTTGAGTTTGGTGAATCAGACGAAGGCATTCGTGGACGAAAGCAGGAGGAGATACGGTGGCTCCGCGCCCGCTGACGTGGCACAGGAGCTTTCGGCCTTAGAATTATCTTCGGAATCATTAGCCGCCGCCATGGAAGAAAAAGAAAGGGAATGGAAGCGTGCCCGGACTTCACGTACAGATTATGCGACCGATGTGGATAGTGTACAGGCATGGATTAGTGCCGCTGAATTACTAGCCAGAGAGCGGACTCTGCCGCCGGAACCTTACAAAGAGCGACTAGTGGCGACGCGATCAGAAGTACCGCATGTTGCAGACCGGGTCGAACGTCTCACGCGCAATGCCCGCTCGATTGTCGAAGGTAGCCGCGACCCTACTGAGCGGCAACTCATACAGTCAACGGTGTCAGCGTTGACAGAACAGTTCGCGGCTATCTGTAGCGAACTCGAAGCTAGACAAGCTGCCGTTGAAGATGCGTGCGATGCCGTAGCCAGATTCCTTGCTCTGCTAGAGAAAGTTTTACTATGGGTAGAGACCCAACGTGCATTCCTTGCACGACCACTCCCGTTAGCTGATTTGCAAGAAGCGCAACAAAAACAGACTGAATATGGGGTAAAAAATACTTCGTGTAAAATCATTAAAATTATGAAATATGCATTTTTAACCGTCTTTGTGCATTTTTTTCAGAACGCGCTCAAGAGTTGCAAGCAGCAATCTAAAAATCTAGCTGATATGACAAAGGAATTGGAAGCTATTGAACGAGTAACAAGTCCGGGCGACCTACCATCCAGACTGGAAGCCGCCGAAAACGCCACAGTAGACGTAGAAAAGAAATTAGCTAAAACGGTTTGTACGAATGTAAATGTGAAAAATTCGGCGACTGTTGAAAAATTATACTAATTTCAAAATTTATTTTCAGAATGGACTGCTTCAAGAGCTGGCCGAAGAATGGGAGAGGTGTGAAAAGAAATTGAAAGACGTCGGACACTGGTTGGAGGGTACCACGAGAACTTTGGAAACGTCACAAAACGCCAAAAAGCCTCTCAGAGACAGATTGGCTCTCAGAGAAAAGTTACTAAATGATATTTCAACACAAAAAACCAAAATTTCATATGCAGTCGAAAAACTTAATGTGAGTTAAATCGTATTAAGGAGGGAATATTTTTTAAAGTTTGTAATTAGGTACTTAAAACTTTCCGTATGTGGATATCGAGCGCCACAACGCGTACTTAGGTCGGTAGAAGTAATATTTATACTTGTCCAACAGGTACACTTCGGACCCGACGGCGTGGCGGCTCAGTCGCGTTTCCCAGAGGGCGTACAACGAGCAGCTAACGAGCTGACTGAGGCGCTGGAGGCGACGGGAGGTCGCGCGGCGGCGCAGGTGCAGCAACTGGCGGCGGCGCTCACGCAGGTGGACGCCTACTGCGCTGACATCGCGCGCCTGCGCACGCGCCTGCTCGACGCCGAGCAGCAACTGCGCCAGGCCGCGCAGCCCAACTACAGCCCCCGGGAACCCGAGCGAGCACAGCGCCAACAACAGGTTAGCGCTTTTCTATGTCGTCACATTACACAGTCACACTCGAGTGCACACTACGAGTAGGCTAGAAATTCTAGTTTTGTTTATCGATATTTGAGAGGCAGCCGATCGTCCGTCACGGTACCGATCTCGCTTAGCACCGATATTTTCGAAACTGCTCTTGTATATTTTCACCGACCACGCAATTCATTTTTTGTTTTTTTTCTGTTATCTCCTCATTCTCCCTACTAACTTTTCAAACGATATCCTCTGTTAGGAATGTCGTGAGAGAATAAAGTTGCTTCAGAGTAAGATTCAGGCGCGGAACGAACGCATCAAACTGTTGGTGCAACGCGGAATTCCGGACGCGGAACCGCTCGGAGACGCTTAGTCATCGTGCAACGCGTTACATCTAGCTTTAAGTTCTTTAGATCGCTCTTATAAGTTTTTAAATACATACATTAATTATTTCGAAATACACGTTATTCAGTACCACAATAGCAGTCGTTTCTTTTCATGAGCCTTAGCTTCCATCACACACTCGACGAATTGAGCTAACGAACTCTCTCTATAACATGAATGTCCATACTTGCGTATCAGGAGGTCATCTGCCGAATCGAAGAGCTGACTCGGTGTATCCACGAGCTCGACCCGTACTTCGTGATGCCGCCACCGACAGAAGAAGACCCGGCGGCGACTCTGGCCATGCTCGTGTCTAGTGGCGAGTGCGCCCGGCAACAGCGGCGCGGGCGCTCTCCCGAGCGACGCGCGCTGCTTCCGCCGCCGCCTCGCCTCGCACGCAGCCCTGCCTGGGCGCCGGGTGGTACCACCTACGCTGAGATAGTCAAAGGCTGTAACTCGCGCTCCAGCTCCGTCCATGATCGGCAGCCAAGTGAACAGAGACAACATATGCACAGAATGCGATGTGAGACGCCCGAGATAAGACAAACAAAGCCCGTAAATATTAGCCCAGAAGAAGTGTATAATACGACAATTATAAGTGATATGCAACAGTGTGTGCCTAACGAGGATTTCATTGACAAAAGTGAGCCTATCAGTTACGGTGAATCTACTTACAAAAGTGATATTCCATTCGCGAGTGATACAAATGTTTATTACGAGCAAAAACCAGTGATAGACATAGATTTAAACAAGCAATCAAGCGTAAATAGTAAAAAACGTTACCAAGAGGAATCTGTTTCACAATTACCTCAAGATACGCAAATTACCTTTAAGCAGAACACATCTAGTTTAAGTCCCTCTTCCATTAAGGAGAGATCTGATAGCCCTGCTACTAAATATCGTTGTCAAGATTTATCGTATGCAGAAATTTTAGCTTTAGGGCTACGTAAGCAAACAAGTGTACAAAATGTCACTATTTTACCGAAACCTCAAACAGCACAAGTTGAAATAGTGAAGGAAGCAGTTATTGAGGAGGAAAAAATGTGTCAAAATGAGAGTAAATTACTTAAAGGAGTTCCTATAGTCAAACAGGAAAAACAAGTTAAACCAATGCAACGCAGTCGGTCAAGGGATATGCCAAGACAACGTAGAGCTCCAGAAAAAAGAAAAACGTTTGACAGTCAGTTAACTAAAAAGAAAAAAGGAACGAAAAAAGTAATAGAAGTTGAAAACTTCGATGACATTTCAGATTCGATGCAACCAGAGGATATCTCACCTAGTAGTAATACAACCAATGTAGAAAAATCAAAAATCATAGAAAAAGCTTCTTTAGAAAAATCGGAGCGTATTTCACTTGTCTTTAAAGCCGAATCTGTTTTAAGTGAGACAGAAAAAAATAAAACATTGGTAAAAGATACACTAGAAATTGACGATTCAAGGAAACCAAAAAAGAAAAGCAAATTAAGAAATCCCAAGGAATCTGAAGACGATATAGAAAAAGCACTTAAAGAAATTGAACAGTCAGATAAGCATAAGAAAAAGAAATCAAAACAAAAATCCAAAGAAAATAATGCTGAACTTTCAAATGAAACAGTTTCCGTAAAAACGGAAACTACAAGCCCAAGCCCTGTCAAGGCCAAGAAGAAGAAATACAAAGAGGTTTCTCTTGTGGACCCGAACTCGGCTTCCCTTACAAAAGGCATAGAAGTAAATACCCAATATAATGACGACTCAACACGATTACGTTTGAATTCTCCCGAAACTAATACAGATGCCAACCCTAGTAAATCTAACTCTGAATCGAGAATTCCGAACGATGCTTTTGTTGATATTGACTTCGAAGTTAGAAAAGATACAAAACATCTATCGTCTATCATAGATGCAAACTCTTCACCAAATTATACTTGTACTGACCAATCCTTACCGAAAAATTCGTCAACATCAGAAAATATTAAAACTAAAAAGAAAAAGAAAGACAAAAAGCAAGATCGTATAAAAGCCTCTAATTTGCAAAATAGTGAAAGAGAAATCAGATTATTTACAAAACCGTCAGCGATCCCAGTTGATATGAATAGAATAGAAAATAAACCTTATAAAGATGGCGTTGAAACTACTTTACTGCCAGCAGAAGATAATCAAGAAACTCATGAAAGTCAAAAAGACGATGATAATGGTAGTGGTTGTAATGCTAATGATGAAACAAACGTTGATATGAATATTAGTAGCATTGATTGGGTAACATTCATGGAAGAAGAAGAGCGAATGTCTTTTACAAAAAACAACGACTACGTAGTATGTGAAGAAGTTCAAGAAATAGCAGAAGAAAGAATTAGTGAGGTTCTTAAAGTTTTAGATAAAGTTGAGGAAACAGAACATGTTAGTCACATAACAAATTCATGTCAACAAAATAAAGATTTAATTCAAGTACAAACAGGTTCTGCAAATGAACAAAATAATAATGACAAATATTATTCTAACGAGAAAAAAGATGACTCCGCTCAAATTACAACAGAAGTCAATGCTACTGAAAGCTATTTGCAAACTGAAAAAACTCATACAGTTTATCTTATAACTCACGAAGAAAAGAAGTTACCCCCTATAAGAACAGTAAAAGTTTTTCGAAGTAAAAGTAATTCTTTAGAAGAATATGCGGTCAGTGATGTAGAAACTCATGATACCCAATTATTGACAGAAGAACAAGAATATAATACTTCAACACATGAAGATAAAGCGTCTGAAAAAGTTGAATGTGAAAGCTTAACGCAAAAAGATAAGACGATTCAAAATATTTCTTTAAGTTCTACTACTAGTACTACCAATATAAGTGACCTCGAAAAAAATAACGATATCGTTGAACAGGCTATATTTGGTTCGATACAAGTGAGAAAAAAGAATGAATTTGAATCTAATATTCCGTACACAGAACTTGTAGTCGAAAATAATATTATCATAGAATCGAAAGGAAATACTAACAAGAATAATAACCCTTCAGTATTATACCTTCTAGAAAACTGTCCTAGGTTTTCTTTTTCTGAGTTACATGATGCAGAGAAAAGGTTTTATTCTGTTACATCACAAGATAATGATTTAAATATTAGTGTTAACAGTAGTACTGGTGAAAGCATTAAAATTACTAATGATTCTTTAAAAAAATGTCTGAATACTGGTAACCAGTTGACTGAAGATGTTTCAATCCATGTACCAACAACTAACCAATCAGAGTGCTTAGAACAAGGAAAAGATTTAATAATTAGGAAAATCACTGAACAAATATTTAACGAACAACCATATTACAATTATGCTGCTATCGTCGATGCGGAAAAACTTTTTGCTAATAATTTATATCATCAAGGTTCTGAAATGCCACTAGAAACATGTAATACAGAAAGTAATTGCTGTCAAACAGACGTGCAGTGCAAAGAACTAGACAGTGGCAATTCTATAGAAGAGTTCGATAAAAAGTTAAAAATTGAAAATCAACACACAAGTATTAAAAAACACCCAGGAATTGATTTGAAAAAAGTGCCTCAACAAGATTACCAGGACATTGCTGATGCCGAAGATTTAATTGGTTACGTGGGTAATAAACAGGAATCAAACATTTCTGACATCGTTTCCAAGCCATCTAAAGAAAATATAAAACATGAAAACGTCACAGGGCAAATAAAAGCGAATGTAATAAAAGAGCCGTTAAATCTAAATTACCAGGATATTGCAGACGCAGAACAATTACTTGGTTCCTTAGCTTCGAGTAAACAAAAGTCATGTTCTTCTATTGCTTCCGACAAACCTACACAAAAAAGCGATAATGTGGACGACACCATCACAAAAGTTATTCGTTATGATGAAATACCAAACTTTAATTATCAGGAAATATGTGATGCTGAAAAATTATTAATTGTTTGTAAAAATAAACGCTATGAATGTTCAAAAGCAGATAACACAAGGGATGCCGAAGTGTTGACAAAAACTGGTAAATTACAGCAATTTGAAATGCCAACGCATAATTACCAAGAACTAATTGATGCTGAAAAGTTGCAAGCTACACAAAAAGATAAAAATAAGGAAAAAAAAATGATACCTTCAGATATTATAAACATAGAAGAGACAAATAAAGAAATATCAGAAATAGAAAATGACATTATTGAAGTTGATACATCACAAGATTTTATGAAACGAAATATCAATGTAAATTTAGAAAATGACAGTATCAAAATCATACATGTGATATCGGAAACTTTTGAATCAATGAAAGATAAAGATTCACCATCAAGCTATGATAAGATTGATAGTGATAACCAGTCTTCAGAACTATCGTTTGAAACTAACAGGCTTATCACAGATGTTCAAAATGATACAATCATTGGAACCACGTCAGAAAAAGAAGATGAGGGCTTTGTTTTTGTAGAAATAAGTGATTCACAGGATGAAATTATTACTAAACATGATTATGTACTAGAAAGTAGCTGTATTGAACATGTAGGAGATGCTATTAAGCTTACTGATGAGACCATTGAAGTAACAAGTATACCGATTTCAAAAGAACAAAATAATCAATCACAATCTCATACAGCTAGTACTGAAATGCAAATTACTACAAAGGTCTCAAATGTTCATGAGTCTGATGTCTGCTTGAAGGAAAGTCTTACTAATCAGAAAGCTGCAAATGATTATGTAATAATTAGTCCATCTGAAAAAATACCACCAACCAATGAAGAAATTGAATTGAACATAGTTGAAGGTCAGTTAGAGGATAAAACTGATTTACTCTGTAACCCAGCCATAATCGCTGAGTCGAAATATGTATCTTCGGTAAATCTTGAGACTATTGAAGATGTAGATGTACCAATTTCACAAGAACAAACTATTAAAACGCAATATTATTCAGATAGCATTGAAACACAAATTACTACAAAGAGCTCAACTATTGTTAATATTGCTGAAATACCGTTTCCAAAGGAAAGTGTTTCCAATGAAGAATCTGCAAATGATTATGAAATAATTAATCTACAAGAAAAGACGCCATCGACAAATAAGAAAACTGAACTGAATATTGTTGAGGCTGAGTTTGAAGATAAAATTGATTTCCTCCCGAATACAACCGTAAGTGCTGAGTCGAAATCCAAATCACTAAACCAAGCTACGACTTTCGTAACGTACGATAAAAATGAAATTAGTACTACTACTCGTTCAGAAAAGTCACCTATTCACAGTTTGCATGACCTCTTACCAGAAATTGATTCTATTCCTGAATTTAAACCGTCTTATAATAATAAAGCTCTGTACTCTAATTTATCTGCTGACGCTCCAGAATTCAGACCTTCATACTTATATCAGACCACAGAAACAACTCAATGTTTACCGCAATCGAATAATGCGGATTCTGTTATAAACATAAGCGAAGATAACACCATGTCTAGTATAAAAGATAGTGAAGAAAATGCAGTTAATAAGTTTTTCCAAGAAACACCCGCTGAAAAGGTAAAAACTCCAATTGAAAATATCGTACCAGTTTCCCCACAAACTTCCGATGGTAAAATAGTATCAATTGCGATGTCTAAAGTGGAAACTAAAAAAAGAAAAAGAAACGACAAGCCAGCTTCATCCCATCAACCAGAAGTAGTAGCTTGTACAGATTCATCTACAACACCAAAAAATGCATGGGTAAAGGCGGGTGAAGAAGGAAAATCTTATGCTAAAATCGTTGCTGAAGGATTGTCTGAATATCCTAAGATTGAAACAAAAACTGAAGACTTCCACCGTGAGATATCATTATCCTCAAGTAAAGAAGAAATAAATAAAGAAGATCATAAAGTTATAGAGACTTCTGAAACTTGGGCAAACGTTGTTGCAAGCCATCTACCATCTCCGGAAAGATTCCTAAAAGTAGACATTTCGATGCAAGAAACTGTACCTATTCAACACAAATCTCCTATTATAGTAGTTGAACAAACTGAAAACGATGCTTGCAAATCAGATTTAGTAGTGGATGCAGAAGGATTCATAACTGTTGATAGAAACAGAAGGTCTAGATCTAAATCTCGAACTAGAGATATTAATTCACGTTTAATATCAAAAACCCCAATACGAACAGAAGCGCGAGATCGGTCTATAAATAGATTTGATGCGCTTGTAGATAGTATAATTTCAGATGATACCAGCGACATATCAAATAATGAACAAAGTAATGAAGAAAAAGTACATAAAAAGGAACGTAAAAGTCGTACAACAAGTGAAGAGTCTAAAGATAAGGACGTGTCTTCTGTTAAAAAAAGAGATAAATCTTCTAAAAGGTCTTTGTCTAAACATTCGTCAAGGAAAATAGATACCTCTGGTGAATCAAACCAAAGAGAAATTGTGTCACTTGAAACAATTAATAAATTAAATATGTTACCTACAGACAGTCAAGAGGAAACTCAATCGAAGAAAAAGAAAAACAAGAAAAAGAAAAAAGATAAATCAGTCATTCAGAGCTTAATTGATGTAACCACGGAAAAAGAGATAACTGTAACGCAAAAACCGGATATTGAACTAAACGTAGAGGAACTAAAACAAAAATTGATAAGCCCTGTAAGTACACCGGAGTCAATTCAAACTCCCGTTAAGGAAAGAGTTTATTCAGAAGCACAATTCTGGAAGACCAATCCAGATATTTATCTAGACTTGAGTAGTGCTTCCGAAGTTATCTCGGTAGAAATACCCGAATACAGCATTAAATCAAACAAAGATATGCTCATTTCAGTAGAGGCTGATTCTGATATTGATAACGAAATTTCAAATACACGCTTTGAGAAATCAGACACAAATATTATACAAGATAAAAAAATTACAGATACTAAAATATCAGAGGAACAATCACTAGAAAATAAAATGGCAGATTTGCAAAGAGAGATTGAAGAAATGTTATTACCAGAAAATGATCACTCGACAATTAGTGAAGATTTACCGAATGAATTTATGGATTTGGACAATTCTATAAATGAACAACAAGATGAACTATTAGACAACATGTCGCCATCATTAGCCTCTCCTGAACCAGAAGATGCTTTAGGATCACAAGAAGAAATACCACTAGTTGATGTTATGCCTTTACCTCATAAAAAGTATAATCTTTTTACTGCTACAGAACAAGATGTGACACCAGTTTCTTCTAAAGAAGATAATGCTTTGATAACCAATAAGAACCAATTAAGTTCGACCGGTAATTTGAATGAATCCTTTACTTATAACAAACATGTAAATGATAATTTGTCAAATTTACTACTCGATTCATTTTGCTTTAGAAACTTTGCTGTAGATGATGCAGAAAATATATTCGCTACACAAAAATCAGAAGATCACAATTCAGCTATTGACAATCATAAACTTTCTGTTGATAATAAAATTTTCTTAGAGGACCAAACTATTGAGACTATGAAGAACGTTATCGCAGATACATGTATTGCAGCAGCATTGTCTGAAAATAAGGATGATAATATAATCAGGAACATTTTTAATGATGAAACATTTTGGTGCGATAAACATTTGTATCACGATGCAGAATGTCTTTATGTTACCTTTTTGACGAATAAAACTAAAATGGGTTCATATAAAAGTATCGACGAGAAATCTAAAGATCAGAGTGATAGAGACCGCGACCCTAATGGATCTGGATATTCCTCCGAGTCAGAAAAAGACACTTTTAGTTCTTTAGAGCCGTCATTTGATTCAAACTATATTTCTATGGATCTACCAGGTGGAATATGTAGTTGGCAAGATCAAAGTTCTTATTTAAGCTTAGAAACGCCTTCCCAATCAACGGAAGCAGTTATAGATTCATCGCGATTAGATACCGACATTTCAGAGGATACACTAACATACCCTCCCTTAAATCCGGTTACCTTATCCATACCCATACAGGAGCCGTCCGCCGAGGAAGATGGATTGCAAAAAGCCAAGGTGACTGAGCTACAGTCGTATAGTACAAACTTATATTCAATTTATGTTTGGCATGATAATGTTACCAGAATTATGATTTCATTTATTACATTAATTTACGCAGTAAATTGTCTGCCTATTCTGCCGATCGTCTTGTAGCCAGTACATGGCATTAAATGTATTTTATATTTGCCTTTTTTTACGCATTTCATGTTACTTTTACTTAGATAGTAAAGTGTGCTTTATCTAACATTTCTAGTCATGTCTAGTCAAACTCATAAATTGATGCTATTTAGAGTGTTATTTTAATAAAATAAAATTGCAGTAAAATGTTTATATGCGTATTGTTTTATTTAAAAAATAGTTACCCTTTAAAATTATGTGTCATGTACTTACATCTATAAGACGAACGACAGAAACTACGCTTTCGATGGATTTTAGATGCTTCACTTTGGGCTTAAAATTTAAATTAAATATGGATTAAATAAAATAAATGTAAAATATATTTGAACTGAGCCGAAGTCTTTAATGTACACTATTTGAATGCTTGCCAATTTATATTTGGAGTGCACACAGATGAAAAGTACCTATATCAAGATTAATTTGCAACAGAGGGCAAACGATACTCAAAGTATTGTTTTCTCATTATAAGCAGTTAATAAGGTATAATTTGCAGTAATTTTACCCTGAATGACTTGTGACTTGTACTATTTTATATTTTTTAGAATTCCGTATCCTTTATTTATTTTCAAAGCTTTTAATCACACTGCACAAAAGCTGTCATTATCTTATATTATGTATTAATAAACTCTAAGTGTATATTTGACATCAAAACGATACGGAATACTTATACATTTTAAGCCTGAATTTGTTATTCATTGTTGTAAGCATGTCATGCCAAGTATCCAGAGTTTATTAACAAAATTTTAAGTATGCATTGTTTATGTTTTTATTGTTGTTATTTTTAATTGAAATTTAATAATAGCTACCTGTTGCGACTACAGGATGGTTTTTAGTTCTTACAACAAATAACGGCTATTATTGATTTTCACTAATTAAATGCTTGAGATTGATTTGTTCTTCTAGTGATGGTTAGATGTTTATTGTGTAAAATTACAATAATTTACGAAATAAAGATCCAACCGAAATATACTACCGTGGCTAATAACCAGGTGTGTCTTCAGGATAACATATCTAATGAGCTCGAAACCCTGATGGACGAAGTAAAGATAGTTCAAGCTAATCTGACGGATCTGCCGAACGAAAGCTTGCAAGCCATGGAACGAGGACTTGTGGTGAGTACTCACTGTAAATATTTCATTTTAGATATTGAAACAGCTTTATTCGTAGCATTACAAACATGCCCATTTAGAAAATATGTACTAACTCTATTATGAATATCGTTCGATTATGTACAATTAAATTTAAGAAAATTTATATCCCATTCAGATTTTCAATCATCAGTTATGCAGGCCTCAATGTAAACAAAACTAGAATCCGCTTCCAGCGCGATCGTTGGCTACACGAACAGATCATCGACAGAATTGCTTTTTCTGTCCTGTCTTGGTCCAAAAATATATATAGTATAGTATGCAGTTTCGCTCTACAAAATTGCTCTTAGCTAATAGTTTGTATAAATTATTATAATCAATGAATATTTATAACGTGATTTTGTCATCGTAAGTGCATTTTACTCATCTATGATGTCATTGCCTTAGAGTAATCTTTATATATGTTACCGAGGCCTGGCAGCATTTAGTAGGGTTTCCGAAGGTACATGCTACATACGAATCATCAATACGTAAATCGATTTTTGCACTATTTTACCGAACGTTATAAGCAAGGAGTTTTAATTTAAAAGTGAAAGTGTTGTTAATAATTTTTTGGAAGCGCATCCCGACTCACGTGAGTTATCTCAAAATTAAATATTTCCATAGTTTTTATGTTATGATGATGTAAAAAAAAAATATTATATCGCAGCTACTCTGCAGATATATAAAAAACATATACGTTGAAACAGCTATCCAACGAAATATATGACAGTCAAAGATATCATCTGAATTAATGGTAAAATCATGAGACATTCTTTCAGATATTTGTAAAAATTAACATTTCTTCGATACATATTATGTACCGGCAGCTCATAGTAAAAATGCATTTTTATTTTTGAAATTATGTGTACGAATTGGGCTCAGACATGTGAAATGTTCATTGCAAGTGTAGATTTCCTACGAAAAAAGTAATTTACATCTAGTTTTTCAATATTTTTATATTATTTTATCTAACGTGTATGGCAATATGCCCATATTTTTGCTTCTATTTGAAAACATTTCCTTAATGTTTTTTTTGTAAATTAAATAAAATCAAATTATAAATAAGTAATTGAATAACACCTGTTTAATTTTATAGTATGTGATCATGAAATAGTGCTGATGTCATACAGCAGTATCGGAAATAGAAGTGTGTAGTTATTTGTATTATACCTGTACTGAGTACGAAGTGCAATGATTAAACAAACAATTCAATATCATCATACACCAGTGGTTAAACAGTGCACTTGCACTTAAAACATTATTCACTTACTACCTACCTACTTATTTTTATTGATATAAAGTAGTTTTCAAGTTAAAATATAGAGAAAGAAAAATATAAAAAATGAAAATAAGTTTATATCGAATTGTTTCTTGACTGATGTCCTTATTTATAATATATACGTAGATATTCAATTATAATTCAAATGATAAAACGATTAAGTACCGAAATAATATATCGAATTTTTGACCTAAATTATTTGTAGTGCAGAAAGTTAACAAAGTTACCTAATAACTTTTTATACATGCGTGAAATGCATACACAAAAAAATTAAAATTAAATCGATGATACCCTTTATATATATATTAATATAAAAACTTGTATTATTCCAGGAGGGTATATCCATTCTAGTCAAATGCGAAGAAGCAGCAATACTTTTAGAGCAAAAAATGATGGAATATCGTCAAGAAACTGAAGTTCAAGCATTACTTAAAGAATTAGTTGTAATAAAAACAAGAATTACGAAACTATTATTACAAGCTAGACAAGGAATTGCAGTTATTCAGGTAAAAATAGTAAAATCTAGGAACAGAAATCACTACTAGGAATGATATAGTAAAAAGTCATAACATATTATTTTAATCGTAATCAAACTATGATAATTTTTATTTAGTCTGATTACCAAATCTTAAATGCTAATCCTGTTTTTAATTACAGAAAGCCAAATTTGATATAGAAAAGCAAAGGGAACAAATTGAAGAAGAGAAACAGAAGGTTGCCAAATTAGATCACTGGCTTGAAACTATTAATAATGATCTGAAAGAAACTGCTTACCAATCAGACGTGTTTACTGAAGAAGATATATTAAAGTATATTAAAATATATGAACGATACATCATAGAATACAATGAATATGAAATTATATTAAAATCAATTACTGTGATAAATTGTGATGATTCTAGTCAGTTAGGAAAGAAGTTAATCATGACTACAGGCATGTTGGAAGAAACTAAGCATCTAGTCATTTCAGAAATAGAAAGGCTAAAACAACTATTGGTACAGATAAAATCTAGAACTGAAACAATGGATGAAGAGCTATCGCAAACCGATCGTACTATTGATTCTACATCAATGCCAGAAGAAATTGTTTCACCAAGAGAAATTGAAAAGTTTTCTGAAGTCATAAAACCTGATCAAGAAATAACTACAAAAGAAAATGAGGAGAAGGAAATTAAAAAGTCTCATGAAATACTAGAAATAAAAGCTATTCAGAATTTACAAACTGCCAATATTGAAACACAGACGGGAAGAAGTCTCGCCACTGACCCAATTTCTACAGTCGATAAATCTATTATGTGTCGGCCTAATAAAATCGATACACATAATGTTGCAATATCTTGCATCCCACTTCAAGACGTAGAAATACAAACAAGTGAAAATTTACAAATAAAAGATAGTAATTTATTGCAACATTTACAAATCCGTCAAACTAATACAGAAGACGAACAAACAATTGAAATTTCTAGCAAGCCGATAACTTCCAGTAGTCCAATTCGTGATGAAAACACGGTTCTTGTAAATGCAGACTATAAAGATGGTAATAACTACAAAACCTCTGAACTGAATATTTCCCACACCGTACCTCAATCTTTTGAAACGATAATGGTAGAACCAGATGAAACGACAACAGAAGTAGTGGTAGACGCTGATGGTACAAAGAGAATTATTGTTAAAAAAATAAAGAGATCTATGATAACTAGGCAACATTTAATTCATTCTCAAAATGATCAGATTTTACTAGACCCTCAAAATCCTAATCAGCAATTTTCGCAAATAACTTTAGCGAGTGATAAAGTATCAGATGTAGATGCAAATTCCAAACATATACAATATGAATCGTATGGAAGTCATATAATTTCTGGTGTACCTGACAGCGAGGTGACTATTCAAGAAGTAACATCAAAACCCGATACAATCATTTCTTTACAAAAAGATCTGAATCCTGATGAAATATTTAGAATAGCAGACGGCCAAATGCAACCCATTATTGAAACTTCCTCATCAAGTGTAACGGCGGTAATACAACAAGTAACTAAAAGAATTGTTAAAACTCAAAGAAGAATTATACGACGAGTTGTAATTATCGACGGAAAAGAGCATGTAACTGAAGAAATCGTCGAAGAACCCGATGATATTGAAATAACAGAAGAGCAAATACCTCGTGTATCTATTACTGTAAAAGATGATAAAACAAAAGGAGATTTAGAATTATCAGACAATGATGATTATCGCCCTAAAATACCGTCTGAAACAACTCTAAAAGAGAAGGAAAAAAAATCTGACACGGCATCCCAGCACCAAGAAAGTGTAATTGATAATAGTAAAAAAATGGAACAAAATTTGGAAAAAAAGCCTAACGTCATAGAAACCGATTCTAATGCAGATATTATGAATGTACCAAGAGAAGTCACGACAGACATTAAAAGTATTATAGACACTACAGAGAGCTCGCCTCGTCATTTGGCTGCACAGTCGGAACATCCGAGTGTAAATTTAACAAAATTGGATACTGGAACAAATATTCAAAAAAAGGTTTTCACATCAAACAAACAAATTATAAGACATGTAAAAATTATAAATGGTGTGGAACATGTAACAGAAGAAATCATAGATGAGCCAAGTTCTACAGATATTTTAAAAGTGCCAGTGTTGGCCTTGGAAGATAAATCTGAAATTGATGATACAAAACCACAACTGCATTACAAAATACAGATGCCAGAATCAACTAAAAACCAAACCTTAAGTTCTAATATACCAGATTCCTTAAATAAAACTTATGAAACAATTCAAACTGAAAAAATAAGCATGAACCCATTAGATGATACGGAAACTAGCTTTAACGACACTACAACAGTACGAAATATTGTAGATAATTTCCTGACATCTGAAAGAGTAGTAGAGAACAAAAGCGCTAGTGGATCTCCGTATGAAGTTTCAGGTTATGATTTGCCGTCAAACCTCGATAGAGAACAAGTAGAGTTTATAAGTGCTAATACAACAAATATTCAACAAGTGACAAGAACCATATCCAGAACAAGAAAACGAGTAATACAGCATGTTAACATCGTGGATGGCAAGGAGCATATTACTGAAGAAGTTATTGAAGAACCTGAAGAAATTGAAGTGATTAAAGAAGATCCAGTAATAACTCAAGCAACTGCCAGCGAATTCTCTACAGATGCTCATCAAGACAAACGCATAAAAGTTATACGGCAAATAAGAGTAGTGGATGGCAAAGAATACATAACGGAAAAAATTATAGATGAAACCGACGATGAATCTTTGATACTTACGCCTAGTGGTTATCGCCAAAATTACAAAATTGAAGAAATAGGGAACACAGAACGACCAATATATGGAGATAAAACAGACTCTCCTAAAGTTGAAATTGCAGGTGAATATATCGTTCAAGGTTCAAAAACTTTACCTATCATATTGAGTCAGTTGGAAAAATCGAATGTACAGTTACTTGACACAAATATTCTGACTAGTGAAAAAGTTACGAGAAAAATTACGACAACAAAAAAACGTATTATTAAACATATAACAATAATTGATGGAAAAGAACATGTAACCGAGGAAGTTATTGAAGAACCAGATAATGTAGAAATTGTTGAAGTGCCATCTGAAACAGAAAATATAAAAGTAAAACGTGTTAAAGTTGTACGCCAAGTTAAAGTAATTAATGGTAAAGAACAAGTTACAGAAAATGTTATTGAAGAATCTGATGATGAAGGAATTCCGGATGAAGTATCTATTCTTCCAATTGAGAACGTCGAGAAAGATATCTCAAATATAGATCCTAATTCTTATGAAAACATCTTACAATCACATAAACAAGTCACAGAAAATATTGAAACAAAAGATGAAAATGAAGCTACGTCAGAAGAATTTATAGCAAAAGAAGGTGTTGATAATATAAAAGAAACAGCGATTTCTAATGCGAGTATCTTCAAAACAAATACTGATTCGAAGTTATACGACATTAACAAAGTCACTTATCAGGTTGCAGACGAATCACCTTCAAATACCTCTCAAGAGATCTCATCTGAAACCTCGACTCGAAAAGAAAAACGGTCTAAAAAAATCAAAAAGTCAGATATCGACGAAACAAGTCCATTACAAGAAATAGAAAGATCCGATGAAATAATAGATAAACCTAAAGACGAAATTATAATACATAGTCCACTAAAATTACCTGAATCTGATAAATCATATTCTGATGAAATGCATAGATCTGTTGTTTCCACTAAACCTGCAATAGCATCTGATATACGTATAACAGAAGACATTGATATTCAAATAAATAAAGCAGAAGTCAAAGACATTAAAAAAGATACCAATATAATTTTAAGTTTCATTGATAATGAAAAATTACATTCTGAAATTTCAATGTTAGGCCTAGCTTCAGACGTCATTAAAATCCCAGACGAAAAATATAAACAATCAGGAACTAAGCAGGCTATTCAAACTCATGAAGATAAATCAGAAGATGTTTCAAATAAAATTAAAATACATCAAAAGCCTGAGACAGTAATAACTTTAATAAATGATGCTGTACGTCCTAATGGAGAAAATTTAAATCTACTTGATACACCTGTTGAAGATACTGACAACATTTCAGTATTAATAAGTCCACAAAGTGAAAACGTTGAAATTATTGATAAAATATTTGAAGAAAAGATTGATATAACAAAAAAAGATGTTGACTTGTCTAAAAATGTGGTTTCTATTGAAGATATTTCCGTTGATGAAACAGATCATAAAAATATTGACACATCAAATGTACCTAGCACAAATGAGTCCGTCAATCAGACAAAAATAATCAACTTACAGGCAAGAAATCCTTTAGAAGTGTGTGAAACTTTGCATACAATAGGCACATCTGATTTAACATTGAAGACAGGCGTTACAGAAAATATAATATCCGATAGTGATATATTTGACAAAACAACGAGTATTGCATCTAATTTAAAACAAGATGCACAAATTCTTTTAGACGTTGAAAAGCAAAACACAAATCCTCAGTATACGTCACAAAAGTTGCACGATAGTGTTATAAATTCCCAACTAAAATGTCAAACTGTTGACATTTCTATGTCTCTAGCTAAAACAAATGAAAATGTAGAACCAAAGGTAAATGTAGATTTAAAAATTCAAGTCGTTGGAGATCAAAAGTCTATCATAGTAAAGAAAGACATTAATGTCGATCTTCCCGTTATGATTAAAATGTCTGAAACACAATCTGAGTGTGATAAAAAAGACTCTAAGCAAGACTTTATTTCTGATGATTCTGGTCATAAGAAAACTAAAAAACGAAAGAAAAGCAAAAAACATTTAGATGAAAGCCACAGCAGCAATTCTGAAATAGAACCTGTTATGCAACCTACAGCTGATATCACATTTATAGAATCAGGTAGTTCATCTCTAAGTCACTATGTGGAATTACCGACTCCAACGCCTGAGGACTCGTCGAAGCCAAAAGGCGATATCACAGTTGAACCTAGCATAGACGATTTAAAACAAGAAGATTCACTATCATTAGAATCCAAACCACCTGAAACTGAAAAAGGCTATGAACCAGATGATACTTCCGTAGACGTTGAGCCTCTACCCGTGGATAAAAAAGGTAAACTTAAAAAACGGAAGTCGCATGGTGAAAGCGAAGATACTGCATATCCCAAAACAACGACAACAGAGGGCGAAAAAAGTCAGTCGCCAGTTGAGATCAAAGAACCAGTAAGAAAAGACAAAAAGCCGAAAAAAGGTAAGAAAAAACATTCTTCCGAAAACCAAACCAGTCAACACGAAGGCATCGAAAATATTACTTCACCTAAAGATGAGTCATGTCATACTTTAACTGACACATCTGATGTAAATACGGTTAAAATCGTCGAGGAGTGTGTAAACAGTAGTCCTGAGATTTTAACAAAACATAATGTTACTACTACTTTAGCATATCCTGTTCCAGTTGTAGAAGAAGTTCAAACACAAGAGCTTTCTTCTCAAACTTCTCCAGACTTAGCTGAATCTAAAAATGAAGAAAATAATATCCAAACCTGCGTTGTTCTAGTTGATTCGGAATTACAAACATCACCAACACCTATAAAGGAGACAGTAAGCCAAACAACACCAATCGATGACATAGATAATTATACACAAACGTCTGACGATTTAAATGTTAAGCAAACTGTAGAATTAGTGAGCTCTGAGGCTCAAACAAGTAAAATTCAAACACCGGATCCAATAATCACATCTGAAGCAATGACTCAGATTGAATCTAAAGATATTATTCCTCTTGATGATAAAATTTCCCAAACTGTCTCGTCGATAATAACAGATATCCGATCAGAAGTAAGAGAAACTCAAACATCACCGATCTCAAAAATAACTTACGAGGAAAAATATACTGAAATAGTTATACCAACGGAAGAAAGTGGAACGGAAACTGAAAAACATGACACTATTGATCAGCAAACTACAACATTGCCATGTGAAATTGAAATAGTGGAGATGAGTGTTCAGACAAATGATATTCCTCTTGTAAGTACTCATACTCAGTCAGAAACAGTTGAGGAAAATAAGGCTCCATCTTCACCAACAAGTCCACAGATTCGAGAAATTATCACTAGCGAACGATCACAGCAAACATCGCCGATGGATACTTCTATAAAGGATATTAAAATTATATCCGCAAAGATGATTAATAGTGAACAACAAACTACACCTAGAGAGGACGCATGGAAACTAAATGAAAACATTAGTAAAGAGAGCAATACTCTTGTTAGTACTACACAGCAGATATCCCCAAGAATGCGTCCACAAACCGAAGACACTTTAGAATTTATAAAAACCGTACAAACTGTTCATCAAAATCAGCAAACATCACCTCGAGAGCTATATGATGATACGACATCAACATCTACGGATGAACCATTTGAAGTACAACTACGTGCTCAAATATCCATTCCCCAAGCATCGATTAACTTTATTAAAAATGAACGTGAACCAGAGGAGGGGGTGCCTGATTCTATCATAGGTGACACACACAAGCAAAAACGAAGAAGACAAAAGAAAAAAGCTGAATCGCCTCTTAAATCACCTGGCAGTCTTTCTGATCCTATTAACACAGAGCTTTCACTTTCAGTTTCACCAACTAGTGACGATCTATCAAGTAAAGATATTTCTTCCATAGATGAAGGCATCTCTCAACATGCTAGTCCAGTTTCGCATATTCATGATGATAAAAATACACCATTAGCAAAACTTTCCTATTCAGACGTAGTTCAAAGATCTAAATCTAAATCGCCTTCCCCTAGTAAAACTATTTTGACACCAAGAACTGGAAAAGCCAAACTTCTGGACGCTTTAGAAAAAAGAACAAAATCAACTGTAGAACCGACTAATACATATGAAGACTCAATGACAGTTGCTCTTTTTGAACCATCAGTAGAGAAATCATATGACCTCATCATTAACAAAGAACTAGATGTGGTGAAAAATGCACTCAAATCTAATGATTCTAGTCAAGTAGAATCGAGTGTCATTGTTATCATCGAAACTATTTCGATTTGGCTAGAAGAAATTCAAAGTAAAATTCAAACAAACACCTTATCTGGTATTAGAGTACTAGACGAATCCGAACGAATTAAACCCCTAGAAATCTTTATTAAAAACTTAAAAGGAATAGTCACTGTGACAGAAATAAGAACGGAAATAAAAGAAGAAATTATAACTTTAATAGAGACATTAATACGCCAGGTACGCGCTGTAACTAACTTAAGTAATCAAAGTAATGAAAAAGTTCAAGAACTAGAAAACACTTGGAGTAAATTGGTATCCGATCTAGATAAATTGTATAACTCTATTTATAACGTTAAATCTTCTTTAGATAATTTAGTTATGACAGAAACAACAACCCAGCAAAAATTAGAATACTTGGATAAAATTGAATCTGAAAATGTAGAGAATATGGCTATGGTTAAAAAAATGTTTTGCGTTTATAAAAAGATTCTCGAAAGTAATCCTAAAAAGGATTGCCCGACTCGTTTATATTCCTGTGACGATTGTAGCCGTCAAATTGAAAACACGATTAACACTGAAAGGGATCGTCTTTTACAACTTGCATCATTAGCAGAAGAGTACGAACAAACGTTACAAGACTTTGGACAAATCACAGATGTAGCTGAAGCGCTATTAGATGGTAAAATTATAATATCTAATTTGGATCATCTTCACGAAGAAATTCAGAAACATAGAAAATTCTTCGTAAATCTGAGTCACTGTAGGGCTATTTTGGAGTCATTAGAAGACAATTTGGATAATGAGACACGAGCTAAATACTCATCTCTGCATCATTCACTTCATGATAGAGCAACAGCAATAATTGACAGAGCAGCAGGCCGAGCACAGCAAATGACATTAGCTGCATCAAGATGGAGATTATTAGATCAAGGTATGAAAGAAGAGCAACAATGGTTGAGGGTAGCTCAACAAAGAATCCCTGACGTTTCCAATGTCACTTCTATGGACTATGAACAATATATAAACTTGTATCAATCTATAAGTCTTGATGTGTCTCAACACTATGCGAAGATATTACGTCTCATTTCAATAACAGAGGGTCTTCAAAGCCTCATAACATGTTCTGGGCTAGAGACGGATTGTTCCTTAGCAACAGACACTTTACTTAAACTTCAAGAAGAGGTCGATTCTAGCTTAACACGCTTGATAGCGTTTAAAGAAAATTGGTCCACTTACGATCATCTGGTCGATAGAATCGAGAGCTGGATAAAATTAGGTAACCGGGAATTAGAAACTATAACACCTGAAAATATCACTACAACAGCTAATCTACGTCGATTTTGGGAATTGAAGGCTCAACATGAGGTGCATAATAATTTAAAAACTGACTCTGGCGTGCAATTTGAAAAAGCGTTAGAAATTTTACCAATATCGGATGAGATGGTGCAGCGACAGTTCTTTTCTAATGTTGAAGACAAATGGAGGGCTCTATCGAAACGAATAGGCAATTTACACGCAGCTGCTGTACAAAATATTTCTGACAGAGATGTTTCCACAGGTGAAAAACTATATATACTCGAAGACGAAATAAGAGAGCTTCGTGCTGTTTTAGATAGCCTCAAAGGAGTTATAAAAAGCGACGATGAACTTAATCTATACATAGAGAGGCTTCAAGTGATGACCGGTCGTATTGACAGAATTCAGAATGAGCTAGGTAGATTAAGTTTGTTACCGACTGCGGAGTCCGAACGATTAGGTGCTCTCTTGACACAATCTGGAATGTTGAGTGACCAATTTGCTGAAGAACTTGAAAGGAGTTTACTACTTAAGGAGAAAATTTTACAAGTCAAAGCTGGTATAGCTAGATGCCAGAAGAGCCAACGACGAGCAAAATTGACATTGGAGGAGTGTGAAGTCGCGGAACGTCTGGGGAGTGACGTAGTAGAGAGGGCCTCGCAAACCTGTGATAAACTTGTAGAAGACATATCGTTACAGTGGAAGGACATCCTCGCATTGAGACAAGCGCTACATACGCTTCCAACTAGCCTTCGAGTTAGCGTATCGCCTTTGAGCATCGAAAGAGACATTTCTGCTTTACAGGTAAAATTTTTATTTATTATCTTCCAAATAAACGTTATTTCTTTTTTATACAAAGTTCATAAACTCTCATGATAACATTTACCCTTCAGGAAACTCACTCAGAACTAGAAAGTGCATGCACCGATCTGAGTGTGCGCCTGCGCGCTAGACTGCAGCTCTGGAGAAGATTCGAGAGGCAGCTGGAACTAGTGCAGGGTGCTGTTAGAGAAGCCGACTACATGGTCGAGCTCCTAACTGTGCAGGGCCAGGTCGACTACGACCGACTCTTGAAAGCTACCGAAAAGCTAGAGGTAAGTTCAATGTGTGCTATTAATATTACACTTATAGAGCCT
The DNA here is from genome assembly GCA_963565745.1 of Phengaris arion. Lineage (NCBI taxonomy): Eukaryota > Metazoa > Arthropoda > Insecta > Lepidoptera > Lycaenidae > Phengaris > Phengaris arion. The sequence goes on from OY751431.1 coordinate 26,409,247, forward strand.
ATTTCACAATCTTCTAATAAGTGTTGGATAGCTTTTTCGGAAGATTATAGTTATTGTGAAACTTGATTTTCATAAGTTGATGTATAATAGTACAATTCACTTAATGTGACCATTTTAGACCTATTGGCCCATAAATAAATAACAGTTTTTGTTTTTAAATAAATGATATAAATAAATTATTTTCTAAAATTTAAGTAAAAAGTATTTTTTTCTTAGACACTGAGTGAATCGCTAGCTCGTCGCAACGGGGAGCTAGTCGGCTCGCTACGTTCCGCGGCGGAGCCCCTGCAGGCGACCTGCGAGGCCTCGGTCGCGATGCAACTGCAGCGCGAGCTGGACGATGCAGCCGCCACGTACGAGCACACCTGCGCTAACCTAACTACGTTGTGTGACAAGTAAGTATAAAATTTTAAAATCATTACCAAAAATAATAGAATATTATTTTAAAACCATAAAACCCCACAAAACTTTAATTTAAAAATGCGCTTTTTAAAAACAGCCGAAAACGCCTCCCGTCATGTTTGTCGATAGATAATCTGTGCTCTGACGTTATACTAGTAATAAACAATCACTTGATAGCTCACTTCACTATGGAGTATTTGACAACTATAACAAGTTACGTAATTTTTTTTACTATTACTATGACGTAATATTATGGCCAAGTACTAAAGGAAATACTCATTCAATGTATAAAATTAAGTGTCAAGTAGCCTATTTTATTTGGCCTATCATACCAAATTGGTTTAAAGTGCGCATATTAATACGGCCATATCTGCTCATATCATTAAGTCGCCCGACTGCGGTGTGTAAGAGTTTTAAGACATACCAATAATCGATATACATAATATTATTTCAGAAGACTACATTATAATTTATAATAACTAAAATTGACTACACACGTCACGTTTTATTGTAGCGATTAAACTGCCCAAACCGAGTACTGCAGATTTATCTATTGTGTATAATTCAATGTTGAATGATAATAATATGCTACGGTTTGCCACACACACGATCGATAAATCTGCACAACTAGGCTTGCGCCATTCAATCGTTACGATAAAACGTAACGTGTGTAGCAGGTTTTCTATGGTATATTCAACATGAATCACCAAAGTACACCAGAAACATTAATTCAACCAGATACCAGAATGCAGTGGAGTTGTGGAAGAGGTACCGCGACGCGGCGGCCATAGTGCGCGCCTTCGCCGAGCAACAGGAGGGCAGCCTGCACGCGCTGCGACCTGACGACGCGCCCGCCACCGCCGAGGTACGTGGTAATCATCGCAGAACGTACATTACACTCTAGCACAATTGCGTATTGACGGGGCGCGACGCGATATAACCAACTCGCTGCGGTATCACGTTGCGTCTACGCGCAATTAGGACTGACTGGGCCCAGGCAAGTGTGTCACAGAACGTGATCTAATGTCTAGAAATGACATGAGACCACATGAATTTGTAGTCTTGCAAGTACTAACATTTGCTTACTTATACGTGAAACACAACTGTGAAGTTATAATCTTTTAGGTATAATGATAATTTGAAACTCTATGAGACAAAAATGCGACAGCAGCAGCATAAAAATTATCTATCACATACAGATATAGCGTGCGACGGAACGAACTAGAAGTACATACTATATATCGTCATAAACGCAGGATATCTAATATCTATCTTTTCTTTCTTTCTATCTATAAAAGGAGATGTCCTCACTGACTGGCTCACTGACGTATAGACGCTCGCACAGTCGTAACAGCTAATAATAGAAACGTAAAATTTGAACAGTTGCTTTTATTCATAACGTAAGCGCACTAAGAACTGATTTTAAAAAATCCACCCTTCAAGGGGTGAAATAGGGGTTGAAAGTTTGTATGAAAAATCTTTAAATCTGCACCGATTTTGACGAAAATTGAGATTAATGTTCTTAAATATATTTTATTAGATATGTTTTGCTGGGTTTATAAGAATTTACCCTCTGAGGGTGTAAAATAAAGGTTGAAGGTTTGTATAATAAAAATTGAAAATCTGCCCTGATTTCCATGTAATTTAATATCCGAGCTAATAAATAAAAAATATACTAGTAAACATACATTTACAGAAGTAACCGCAAATAGTGCTAAGTTTCAACCGCAAACGAAATCAATGCAATAAAGAACCTTTGCGTTTAATATTGATTTCATATTCTTATCACTATCAGATTCACAGAAAGAGAAATTTATTAGATAATTGGCAAAGGAAGTTGGTATAGTGTATCCCTAACCTCAACCTAATATACCATGTATACCTTGAAGAAATCAATTAAAATATTATATTTACTATGATTTTTACTCTGATGTAGACTGTGCTTAAATCTTGCGATTACGTCATACATTATGTTTGCATTTAGACTGTATTTATAGTTCGAAACTTTGTCCAAACCACATAGGGTGATGTCATCGTGGGAATGCACATAGCAACTAAACTGAAAACAATTCTGAGTTATAAACAGTCAACATAAATTCTGGCACTAAGTATTATTGCTACAGTATTGCTAGTTCTTAAGGACCGAAATATAAAAGTACATACAGCCATGTATTGGATTTAAGCATAGACAAATGCCTCAAGTTGCCAAATTAGTGCTTAGTTAGTGGGAAATTGGCAGCCTATGACAGGTATACCTACTATTCTAGCTGTTGCTCACGGCTTTATTAGTGTAAAACCAAATGAAATTTGCAGCACATGTTTTGGTATTTGTCATTGGGGCACTCAAAGTGAGGCTAAATTTGTCCTCACATTGTATGCCATCATTGGGCCACTCGAGTTTTACATTAAAATAAAAAAAAAGGAATTTGACAATAAAGAGGTCGAACGAGTAAAAAAGATAGATACGAGTAATGTTAGTTAAAGAAGTAGAAGAACATCAATTGGTGTAAATAAAGTATATTTATGGTATTTCTTATTAATTTTAAAAATGAAAACTTGTTATCACAGTTTACGGAAGCCATTATTAGTTCGATCGCTCCCATCGTAGTACGATCGCTCACATCGTAGTACGATCGATTCACAAAAGATGGCGTTAATTTTTCCTTGTATGAAGAAATTTTTGCGCTAAAAATGGCAGTCCTTAAAAGTATAAATTACGTAGTAACTATTTATTAATCTGTGGTATAAGTCTATGCCCTATGGTGGGAGTCCCTATGGTATGGTGCGAGTTCGATGATAATCTTTGCTTAGCAAATAAGTAGGTACCATTGCTCATAGTAACGGTAACCAACAGTTAGCACGTACGAACTATCATTGAACTTTGCACAACGGAACTAAATCCTTAGACGCTGCATTGAAGATTGAAATATTTAATCTCTTTAACTTGAAGTAACTTAAAGTTTAGGAATATTATAATAATAAGTATGATAGGTAGGTATGATTTTCAGAGCATGTTGTTTTTATATTATTAATTAAAATTAACCTTCCCAATGTCGTATTCGTATAAAATTATTGAATTAAATATTAACATATTATATCATATACGATGCAAAACTGTATAAAGTAAAATCTTGAAACAGTTGCTTCTGATTCATAATATAATTTAAATTTATAGAGGTTTCAAGAATAATAATATTATTGTAGCTACTTACCTATTAACCATAATCTTATGAATTCAAATGAACAGAAAAACTAAGTTGCTAAAATAGAAAAGGAATTCTCTGGCAATCTAATTGTTCTGATTCCTGAAATATTGTATGTTAGGACATCTAGTTTTATAAATAACACTGTAGTCATTATTAAGAATAGCCGTCAATGAATTAAAAATAATTGCATGTAATTAAATGATAACGCGATAACAATTTCACCAACCACGGCTCAGTAGTACGACGGACATCCTACCGGTGGGACGTCTGTGCCGTGCGAAATTGTCGCGAAAAAACGAACTCGAAAAAAACTCGATTAACAGACTATTTAAACCATTTACCTGTCAAACTTTGACGCGATTTCCGATTTATCAACGTCAAGCAAGATGTGCAACCATGATGCATAAAATTTAGGTTTACCACAGTCCACTGTTGTAATTTAAGTATTCATGTGGAGAATTTAATGCTTCATTTTATTATTTTACACATCAGAAAATAGGTAGATATTATATCAAATTATTTTTTCTTTATTTACTTAAAATTTAACGTGTTGAAATGTGCAGTTGTTTTAAACTATGATATTGTTATGTAATTAATACTTCAGTGTGCGAGTTATTCAGATATTGGACAGTAACAACCTGTTTCCATTTATCAGAAACATTATTGCTGATTTTATAAAAGCTAAGATACCTACTGTAAAATAATCCTAAGACTTCGAATATTTAAAAATAATGCAACATGGCTGCACTGACGACCTTGGCACGTGACCATGAATTAATGTTCGAACTTCCAAATTTGAAATATTCAATTCCGCAGCAGGACAAACAATCGGAAATGCCGGATCGGAACTCAAACGAACGAAACACTAGAGTTTATTTATTTTCGAATTACGAGGAGGGTAGCAGCGTTAGCTTTGAAATCGTGTAAATAAGCTTTCATAAAAGTTTTAACACAGTCCTTATTTAAATCGTCGGCAATAGTGCGATATAGTGTCTGGATTTGAATAGATTAAAATGTGTCACTTATTTAGTGTGTGATTTACATATCAAAATGTCACTAGAAGAGGTGAGTGATGGGTTATATCTGAAAATAAACTTTATAATCAATGTGACAAAGATGATATTGGGTCTCATCCGTAAGTAGGTTAGTAGGCATAATCAAGATTAGGGCTCATGATAAAAACAAAGATTTTTATAATATTAGGTCCCTGATGCTATTACATGGCGATAAGCTGTACTCAAGTATATTACAGCTGTACTCAAGTATATTTTAAAGAAAAAAAGTAACCTATAAGTTTATAGTCTATTTCTTCTAAATATTAATAACTTCACTTAAAATGTATCTTAACACGTACAATTTTAATTGTTAATTGTACGTTTTAAGATTACAATTACATCCTGGTCATAAGCTGGTTTCCTTATACCTAACCAGGAAAACATTGGTGATGTTCTAGATACGTGTTCTGGTTGTTTACTCATGTTCATTAATTATTATTTCCTTTTAACAGAACATAAAAACATAACATAAAAGACATTACGACAGTAGTTATTAAAATACACACATCCCTAGATTTATTATGCCAATTATTTCGTAGGTACTTAAAATGTTAAATCTAGGTCGTTGGGTCATTATTTACTAAATTAATAAAATGTGTTCATATTGACGCACTTGAACAAACAAAATATCTTCAGTAAAATCAACAGGCAACTAAGGTCGGATTTTGTGTCATCCTTTTATGTTTACATAATAAATTATAACACTATTGTGTTCACTTATTATAACAATTTCAATCATTTTCAAATGCCTTCTGTTCCCAACAAACTAAACTGTGTGAAACAAAACGTTAATTGTGTGAACAGAAGTTTGTTTGCTGTTAGATGCTTGCTAACTTTCCAAGGACGGCTTTCCTTTACGAATTGTAATGGACGGAAACAAAGAACACTTAGAAATGGGCATCAAGGTGGATGAGAAATCGCAGACACATTGAATTTTACTTTCCACATAATTCATGCTTCATTTGATGGTTTTGTAGTAGGTACAGCCCCGATTCAATGTTATATGAATTTATAGATTTGTTGTCTTTGCATCATCTTAATTTCTTTACCTTACACCTACGACATAATATAGGTACATCTTTATTCTGTTTAATATAAACAGGATAAGCATACACAAGATATACATAATGTTTGAAAGGATTATTTAAATTTTAACTCCATAAGGTTTATTTTAAGTATTCACCTAAACAGAAATGCTGTTTTTAATTATTCAACAATACTGTGGCCCTCATTTGGCGTATTCCGTCATGCGTTTTTAACCAAGTCCCGATTATATGCAAATAAAACGGCGGAGACGATAAAGTTACATTGAACATATTTGATATCTTGTACTCTGTGGCTATGTCCGTGACATCTATTCTCCAGATAACAATTGACATTAAAAAAATCAACTGTGCATAAACATAATTATAAACAAGTACTATGACTTTGTTTAAGGTCATTTTCGCGAGTTCTCTCAACTTTCCGTGCTAAAGTCTGAAGTCTCATAGGTTTTTCGACTTCGAAGGTGGAAGGCAATAACAATACTTATACCTTCGCGATGATGCGAGCAATAAATATACCTTCCCAAACCACGAAACGTTTATAACTAGTAAGTCAAATGCCGTGTCCGATGCTATTCTTCAATCTACTTAGCGGGAACAGTCTTAATTGCGGTGTAAGGCGCGCCCTTGTGGCAACACTCAAACCTTCGCCCCAAAATCGATACTGGGGTGTGGTGATACTACCACCAGAAATTTTGGGCCACTAATCGCTGTGTTGGTACACGGAAGGACAACGAAAGTTTAGAAGGTCGATTTAACTTAACGATATAAACCTTTTTTTTTCAATATTTAAAAATATTAAAAATAGCATCACAAAGGGGTCGTCAGTTCAAGGAACGTCGCAAAAATTATTTTACAGATGTATTGTCAAAACTGATGCATATTAGCATACAATACTATTTCTTATTATTTTCTTTTTGGAGAGCGTACAGTAGTCGTATACTATTAAGTGTGAACCAAATGACGTAAGGTACTAGGATGGTTAACTAGATTCATATTTACCCGACTACGGCGAAGCCAAAAGAAAGGGTAATGATTTTGGCAGTCTATGTATGTGTGTATGTTTGTTCCACCGTAGCGCCTAAACTACTGGTCCAATTTTAATAAATTACGTGTCAATAGATTCGTAATTATAGCCTGGGTAACAAAGGCTATATAATTTACGTAGTCGGGTTATAGTTTTTTTTATAAAAATTGTAATTATTGTATATTCTAATTGAAATATTACCATAATACATCTGTAACATTATCTGAGTGCAATTTCCGTTCATCATTATCCGAGTGTTGCATGACGGAACAATTGTGTCGATCGATCACGTTAGTTCTGTATTATTAATTTATTCAATAACATTTTCTACCTACACACTAAGACCAAATATTAAAGTGAAGACAGAGTCTTGTCAAACAAAAACTGAGGCTGGTTATTTGAAGTGATAACTTCTTATGGGAGGGTAAACCGCTTCGTTACGTTACGCGTTACGGCGCCAAATAAGATATGAGTAATTTCGAATACTAATGTCAGATACGCGTAGCGCAGTAACGTAGGCACTTGGATTTTTACCGATTGCTATCGGATTCGAATCTCAAACGAAATATTTTTATTCTTTTTATTTCTTTTTCTTTTATAATTATAATTTTTTTCTCGAATTATTTTTTTTATTTCTATAGAATTTAAAGACGGTATCCTAACTTTTTGTTTAGATTAGTTTAAGTTATCACTTCTGTCGAGCGTCCCGAGACGAACACGTTTTTTATGTACTTATATTTATAGTGCGCGTGTAGCTTACCCTTTGGGTACGGAACCCTAATAAACTACATTACCCCCCAACAGCTCGCCTTAACAGGTAATGCGTAGTTTCGTTACATGTGTGCGTTATACACCGAGGCGTAGTTTATACCGGCCGCACGGTGCTGTTCGCTGAACTCTGTCTTCACTTTTTTATTTGGTTTGAGCCTACACATACCACAGTAGATGGACATGTGAAAAATATTAAATCTATCTTCCCGAATGAGGTAATCTCTCAAAGAAATCTGAAAATAAAATTTGATACTTTATTATTTAAAAATTGTGTTTATTTCGTGATAATTATAATTGGGTATTTTCCTACGTGTAAATAGTTTTTTTTTAAATAAATTAAGAAATGATTAGGTACAACTTGATAAAAGTAAAAAGAATTAAAATTGTATGTATAGTTTTGTAATTATATGCATTTCGAAGTAACAAAAAAGTTGAAATATTTTTTATAACACGTGTAAAAAGCTACATAATTAGTTTACTTACATCAAATACAAAAAGATTTACTATGGTATGTATCAATATAATCGCGCAAACTTCGGCGATGTGAGAAATTTTATGCATATGGCCATACATTTCGTAGCAACTTTAGTAGCGTGTGACGTTATCTACTTGTACGGCTTTTATATGGGGCGTTTTCATGAGACTCACAAAAGTGCTTTAAACAATCCGCAGTATCTTTGAAAATATTTGATTTTTAGTATACTATTCCTTTCTTATTTTTCAGAGCACTATAATTCATTTGTGTAAAAAAAAATACAGGAAATACCGTATTGTTTGTAAGCATTTGTATAATGCTTACATAATTTTATCATTAATTATTATTATTTGTTTATAAACGAACATAATCAGTGGAACAAACCGATTAGATAATTCATTTTGTCGTAATTAGCGACCAACAAATAACAAAATACGGTTTTATTTTTACCTATTTTACTAAACGCTGACAAAATCATTAGTTTTGAGTATCAGTAAAACAAGGTCAGTGCTAATGTAGCAGCAAATTCTAGACAAATCGGTAACCTACTGGCTGATTATTATGCGCGTTTGTAGGCAGTTGAATACATCATTTTATTTTACATAATTCTAAAGATACATTTGTTGCTATATTACTTAATATGTTGCCCGCGCCATCGTTCGCGCAAAAGAAAATTCCGCACGTAATAAAATGCTTATTTATTTTTAGACATATCATTTTAAACTAGCTTTTGTCCGCAGCTTCGCCCGCGTGGGAGTGTTCGTGGCAAAAAACTTCATTATCAAATATACCTACTGCAATATAGTAATAGCACAGAGTAAAAATATATACTTACTTTAAATAATAAATTTACACACGGTACTTTTTATTTTTAGTACATATATCTCCTAGATAAGAATTAGGTAATATTGTATCCGTCTTAATAGCTGCTGAAAATACCACATTATTTGCGATATTTTTTTAAACTTAGAATGGGTATAGTAATCTATTCTTATTATCTCATATTATATATATCTCATATTCTTGAAAGATAGACATAATATCTATGCCGACCGACTTCAAAAATATGAAGATTGAGTGGAGAAATAATTAAAATTGTAGTCGAATAAATAACTGTATAAATAACTTTCTTAATATATACTCACTCTCTCGGCTAAACAAACTCTAGCGTTATTTTATGCCAGTGTTCTGAGAGGCCGTGGTATTTTCCCAAATAAGCATTACCGATCTGTGGACCTATTAAATAATCACCGTGTGATGATAATGATTAGATACTACATTATTAAATTATCTATTGTAGTAGTTGGCGGAAAAAATTTAGCAGTCAGCATTTAATATAGTATTAAATGATGATAATCATGAATACAATTTTGGATATAGCAAAATTTCAAATACATTGATATCGGTGTACCTACTAAACTATGAGGAGTACCTATGTCACCATAATAATATGTTGGTGTATCGTAAGAAGATGGTGGTGATGATGATGATGATTACTGTAAGTGGCATATGCTTGCAGTTCTTTAAACAATGCCGAAATTTCTAAACGTGTATCTTTAAAGACTGAGGAGTTTTGTACAGTGCTTTTGGATCTAGATTCGGATTCGAATCGAATCAGAATCCGAAATCACTATAAATATCCTTATAATTTTGTGGAGTTCTCTCGACTCCTCATGGATCATCAGGTCCCTAATTTCGAATTATATTCTTTACAACAACCAGAGAATTTTGAAATTGCTTCGACAAACGGCAGAGTAATGTTCAAAGATATACGTGTCAGTGTAAAAAACTATGAGAAGTACCTATTATCATCAGAATGTGATGGTGTATGGTGTGATGAAGGCGGTGATAATGATGATTACGTTAATTGACATAGTGGCATATGTTTTTAGTTCTTTAAACAACGCCGAAATCCCCAAACATGTATCTATAACGAATCGGGAGCTCTGTTATGTACTTTTGGAACCAGGGTATACCTTGGTGCAAAATCTTTATTTTTGGTAGCATATGCCTGGACTATTTCAGAAAAAGTCAAAATCATTATATTTCCATATAAATTTCGAGGACTTCCCTCGATTCCTCATGGATCCCATCATCAGGTCACCACTTAGTGTCAAAAATACCAATTGGGCATTATATTATACACATTACAGCAAAAAAATATTTTTGAAAATAGGTCAACAGGCGGCCTCCTTTTTTTGAAGTTGGTTAATTAAATTTTAAGTGGATAGGAGTAACCAAAACGCATTAGTGAAAACCGCATTCAAATCGGTTAACGTCCGTTGACTTCGTACGCGCAAAAACAAATATCGCGGGAACCGTACATTCTTTCGCAATAAAAAGTAGCATATATGTTAATCCAAAGTTTAAACTACTAACATACCAAATTTTATCAAAATCCATTCAGTAGATTCAGAGATTAGCGCGTACAAACGTACAGACAATCAGACAAAAATTCTAAAAATCGTTGTTTTGGGTTCTGTGTCGTTCATAAAGCCCATTGTAGTAGTTTTTCTTATATATCTTCCATGTACAGACAGCGACCAGTTATGATTTTATTATATGTATAGATATAGATTATTACATATATAGATATTAAAATGCCTAATGACCCTTGTCATATAAGGCGCGGATGTGACAATATTTAAACAAGGCTCGATTTTTTTACTTTCACTCATCGGCGAAAGTTGAAAGTAATTGAAAATTTTGGAGTAGGTACCTACGTATCCTTATTGATATGAGTTCGTACTCATTCGAAATTGGTTGCTGTAATGTTTCTTAATTCATAGGTACAATATATTTTGCAGTTATGTAAAGCATCGATGTATGAAACTAATTCAAATGCACTCTGAAATTATCATTGATTAATGCATCAAATAATTTTACTTGTGTGTTTAATGTTCGTCATACATATCGATAAGACTGAGAAAGAGCAGATGCCTGCAATATAAAAGTGTGTTCTACTTTTATTTTTATCGCGTAACCTAACCGTGTGTATAAATAATATAAAGTAAAACGATTTGTAATTTTCGATCGAGATTACTACACTCAGGCTGAAGCAATAAATGATTTTAAAATTTGGAGAAGTTCCAATTCAATAGATTTTTTTAAAATCTTTTAAACATATAAATTCTATTATTCTTGGTTAAGTAGGTACTATATTAAATTATACTTTGACATTTTAATTGCGCAATTAAATGACAAGCCAAAACATTGGCCTAAATAAACTGCCATTTCATACAAATACAAAAAATATTAAACTAGGTAGGTACACAACATGCTAACAATTTACATAATATTTCAATTATGATGGCGCTTCAATTTAAATTACTCCAAATGTCGGTGTTCCAATTGCAAGTGTTTTCATTTTACTAAAACAATTACACATTAAACGTTTGTTAAAAAAGAAAGTAGTTTAAAAGTAACCGAATTATAGAAGGTCCTCATGTTGATGATAACTCATTGGCTCCACAAGCGCGAATCACAAAGACCACCATTACTTGAAATAAATGTTTACTATGATATTGTTGTCTACGTCTTAAAATTAGCAGATGATAACGTTATAAAACGTGACGATACACGTGTTGCTGTCAATGTGTTATACTTTCTAAAATCAATTAATTACTAGACCGATGTTTACAGTCACATTTACTAACAAATTGAACGCGTTAACAATACAAGGAAGTATAATTACGAAATCCTCGGCCGTTTTATCAAATGATAAAATTAAAATTGCTAGTCCTCAAGGACAACGTCAAACATTAGGTAAAGATAACAATCACAACTGTTATCTTTTCGTTCCATGTATTTAATTTCATATTCGTAGAACACGTGTTAATATTTATATTTAAAAGCAAACAACAAAGCGTGACACATGAAAGTCAGCCATTGATGTTTTCTTTTTTAGTCATAAATAATATTATGTATATATAAACTATAAGTAATAACACTACTGGATATTTTCGGCTTTAACATATTCTTAATAATCTACATGAAGCAAAGTATAATATAGGATAATATAGGAAGTCGTAAATCCATATAATTATTGACATTTAATAAATACGCAATAAATGAACACTTAACATCGTTTGCAGGCATGCCTGGAGCAGGAAGCGAGAGTAGCGGAGCTGCGTTCGCTCGCGGCTCGAGTTGCGGCGGAGACCGGCTCACGCGCGTTGCAAACGGACGCCGACACATTAGCCAGGAGGCTGCAACTGGTAGCCGGCGCGGTACAGGCCCTAGCCGACCTGGGTGAAGCCAGACAACTCGCCAGGGCCAAGGCCCAACATGCTAAAGAGAAGTTCTGCGATATGCGCCAGGTTTGTGATGTCCTGCTTAAAAAGTAGTTTTATGTTTAAAAAATTGGCTTACATTTAATTGCTTGTATTTAGGAAAAATACTCGTATAAAATGAACGTGACCAATAGTTGGCTGGTGACAGCAAACGTTAAAAATAAAAGACAAAGCATAAGCGTTTTATTGAAACCTTGTAAATGTAATATTGTGTCATCAAGTCACGTATCAGTCGGTCAAAAATGGCAAACAATTAAACTTCGTGGATTGATAGGATATGAAATATATATAAAGCAGTCTACATTTCTACGTGATAGCTTATAGAAGGAATTTCACCCCAAATAATAGCACAACTCTTTATATTTTGTTTTCTTTTTGTCATGCAGGATCTTACTCCGGTCCACGAAGAAGGGGAAATCGTAGAAGATAAACTTATCGCATTGCGCGATAACTTAATAGCTCTCGGTAAAAGCGAAGCCGATATAGCGCCCGCAAAAGCAGAACTTCCAGATATCGACAGAGATGTATCGGATGAGCATTCAATCGTGAGAATACTGGAATTATGGCAGGCGATGTTCAGAGACACGTTCTTACACTATCACAGACTATCAACTGCCCTTGTCCGATCGGGAGACGCAGCCACGGCTCTTAAGTTGTGGCACGAATATCTACTAGACCTTCAGTCATTCTTGTCAGGTTCTGTACCAGCGGATTACGAAAACCTCACCGAGCATCGGCGACTTTGTCGGGTTCATCGAAATCTTTTAGCATCTCAACGATCTGTCTTAATAAATGAAAACAAAGAGTCAAAGAATCAAAATCTCACAGACAAGTTTGATACACTAACAAATCTGCACAATGAAACTTTAGCTAGGATAGTAGAGAGACACGATGAAGTTTGTACACGTATTGCAACTTGGGACGATTACAGAACTGTGTACACAGAAATACTTCAATGGTTAAAAGAAATAGAACGAGAAAAGGAAAAGTTACAGCTAAGATACGTTCATATTAAGAGAATACACAAAACATTGAATAAGATACAGAATCTCTCTGATAAATTACCGGAAGGTCGTAAACGTTTAGAAAAACTGTTTAGTAATCTTAAGAAGGTACTCATATTTACTGACGAAACATACGGCGCCTCGGTGAGAATGGAATATGCTGGTATAGTCAAGAGAGTAGATAACCTACAGGCTAGCTTAGACACATGGCGAGACTTCCTCACTCGAATACTTGGCCTTATTGGAGAATATGACAATTTAACAAGCGATCTACAAAAACTTTATAATAAATCACAACTTGAAATTTCAACTTACTCCGATGATGAGCAGCTATCCAGGCCTCAATTAATGAAATCATTGGAGCGATACACAGAATTAAGGATTAAGATCAATAAAACGGAAACCCGTTTGGAAGGCCTTAGTGTTATTCAAGAACAATTAAAAGAATGTCTTAGCCCGCAAGATATAAGAATAGTTAATCAAAAGGTCTGGCAGCTGCGACAGCAACAAGCAGACTTAGAACATCAACTTTCTATAATAATCCATAAAATCCAGGAACGACTAGAAATATACTCAATATTTGACACTCGATTAACACGATTCACAGAATGGATTACTAAACTCGAAACTCGTCTCGAAACTTGTTCGTCCTCAGGTGAGGTAGCTCTTGATCCACAGGACCTATTAAGAAAAATAAATTCAGATGTCCAAGCAGAAACATCACTTAAAGAAAGAGAGTTTGAATGGCTTACTCAAACAGGTCCTGTTCTAATAGATTTGTCTAAAAAGGATGAAAAGTCATACAGCAAAAATATATCAAAACAATTGAAACACGTACAAGAAAGATGGCATAAATTACAAAAAACTGGACGAAGCAGAATCACCAAAATTAATGAATTACTCGAAACCATTATCCAGCTTGAGGAAACATTAACAGAAATAAGATTAAAATTACATACAATCGAATCTCAGTTAACTACAACGGTTATTATAGAACAACTAACAACAAAGGCTGTTGACTCCCAATTCCAAGCACGAGATGAAATTCATAAATGTATAGAAACTGAAAGTGAAGTGGTGGGCAAAAATCTTAACCTTTGCGAACTCGTATTTAACGATCCCGATGTGGCAAAAGGCAACTTTGACCTGAGAAACTTGCACACGGGAGTCGATATCATCGATAAGAAATGGAAAAACATCTGCGATATGTCTGAACATCGTAAAAACACACTAAAGGAAATACGCAAATCGGCCGAGCTCACCAACTCGCTTTTACCAAAAGTCGAGAAGAAGCTCGATTCTATCGAGAAGAGAGTGGAAAAAATTGAGACCCGAAAACAACGAGGTGAGACCGAGGACGAGAGTGTATCCAAGGCAGTAACCAAAGACTTGGACAATTTGGAAGGCGACATCAAACGTTTGGAGGACGCGTACAGCCGGATAGCTAGTGCAAGAGGAGTGGAACTGCGCGGGGCCGCCGCGGACGACGCGGCCAGGCTGAGAGCGGCCGTCCGCAAGCACCAACAATTAAGGGGACGCGTAGACGCGGCCGGCGCCGACGCGCATCGCCGTTTCGTCGCCGCCCACGGCAAAGCGGTCGTGGCGCTAGCAGAAGCTGATGTGAGGCTAACTAGAGCTCTACATCTTGCCCCGATGCCTCTTGATAAGGTCGCCACTCTTAAAGAGCTAGACGTAAGTATTACTTTTATTTTACAAAGTATTTTTTAACTCTCTTGGGGTTTTGTTGTTTATTTATGCCTTATTAGACGCGTTTGAGATAAACATGTGGTTTGGCGTCACCGACATAAAATTTTCACTTTTGTCAGTACCCGATAATTTTTTATATAATATAACTAAAATATTACCTCACCAGGGTGTGGAGCGAGACCTGGCAGAGTGCCATGCTCTGGTAGAGGAGGCGGACCGGCTGGCGGGCGGCGCGGCGGCGGCGGGCGGTGCGGTGGCGGACATGCGCGCCGAGTATCGCGCGCTGTACGCCGACGTGCGAACGCGCCTTGGCGTCGCACGCGCCGACGTTGTCGGCGACGTTGACACAGCTGTGCAGGTAATGGTTACATATATACTTTGAAAATAAAAAGTGATGAGTAGATTCGGAATGCGTGGTATCTAATTCACACACGTTCGCTCCCAAAGGAGGGAGAAGTGGCGCGAGGCGTAACGTCTTAACAGCATCAGCCGTTGTGTTACATAATTATTTGTATGATTATTTTAGGTGGATACATTGAGGTGGGAAACAGACGCTGAGCTCCAAGTTGACACACTAACGTCTAAAGAAACGTATCGAGTTGAACTAACGGCCGCCGTGCAAGAGACGTCCGAATCCCTTGAAGCTCTCCGAAATATTTTGGCCTATGAAATCAAAGACAACACTAGCGCGGACGAATTGGCGACGGCGGCGAAGGAAGTTGCCAAAGCCGGCGCCAAACCGGGACAGACATTGGAACTAGCGAAACATCTTTCTGAACTTCTCTTGACGGAATGCGACGCGACGGAAGACGAAGCGATGTTGAAAGAAGTAGAATCGCTCTCTCTCCGGTACGAGGAATTGTTGAATCAAGCCAAGAAACGTGAACTGCAAATAAACAACCTGAGGTGAGTTTTTTTCTTTTCTTTTTTATTCTTTATTTGAAGGCTCTTCATCATATGATTATGTCAGCCTGAGGTGAGATTCATTATTGAATAGAAAAATAATCGAATCGAGAATGCTACAGTTTTTCGTATCTATCTGTTTGATGATGTATGTAGCGCACGCGAGTTTTGGTGGTGGGCTTTATATATAAATATTTTAATCTCACGACAGCCCCTTAGCCAAGTTACTTTCTACTGCTAGACTTTAAAGATTACACTAAGATACTAACGAGTTAATTAAATTAAATCTTGTGACCGAGTGATAAATAAATGATCTTTCCCATATTCTTCTCGCAGATTAATGTAGAATTATAATTTTGCTAAGTGGGTTGAGCTTATTTCTCTAGCACTATTGAATATTTCAATGTTTTCATTTTTATAGCTAAAATTTTATTTTTTATTTATTGTATAAATTAAAAAGCAATGTTATTCAAAGCTTATTAGAATTATTGAATAATTATTTTTAAATTAATTTTCTGAAATACCGAAATTATAATAACATAAGAATTAGATTTTTTAATATGCTTGACACTAAACGCACATAAAAGCCAGTATTTGCGTCGATTGTCTAGTAGTTTAAATTGATGAAATTTGCAGAATTGACAATTCATATTATTATTTTTACTGTTGGTACTGCTGGCATAGGTGTTCTACTGCAACTACAAAATATAGTTCTCGTAATTCCTAACCGTTTCTAAATTTTTGTAAATAAAATGGTACACAATGGCATGCACGCACGAATGACGCACACCGCGTACGCTATAGCGTGCGCATACGCATCTCACTAAGATTACACAGCGGTTATGGATTACAAGAACAAATACAACAAATATTGAAAAAATTGGAGTGTTACAAACGCTTGTTAACCTGGCATGCTATTAAACACATGCGTTTTCTGGTCCTAGGTTACCACATTCCGCGTCGTACGCTCTTACGTGCGAACAGTGAGTACCGCTTTCTAATATTAATAATTATTCCGAAATTCATTTAACTAGATCAACACCAGAACAGTCTAATATTACTACATTTTTATTTATATTTAAATAAAGGAATATGTATGATATCATGATTTATAAAATATTTGCTTCATATTTAATTCAATAATTATTTTATGCTTGATTGAAATTTGTTCGCATGACAGACAAGCTACATTGGTATAAAGAATGTGGAAGGTTACTGCCTATTTTATTATTGTCTTTTTATGTTGATGAATTTCGGAACTATAGATTAAAATATAATCCATGCAAGGGTAAGCAATCTGTCATTTTTTAGTCTAGAATTTTTGCTTAATTTAGTTTAAGTAAGATGGTGTTGTTTATGGAGTTGAGTGTACATTGTTATCTGCATGTAACTGTTGTAGATATTTTTGTTACTAATTATAATGCACCATAAGCACCTTTTTATTGTTTTATAATTTTTTGATTATTTTTTCTAGTTTTGAGTTCCTAAAATCCACATTTTGGAATGACAGATTTTAATTTTTTCTTAAAGTATTAGTAGGAGCAAGTTTTTTAAAATGTGAACTTAATAATTGTAGCGAGTCTGGTAAGCTGACGTGCCCGCTGTGTTCGGACCGTAACTGGAAGCAGCTGGACAACGACCTGTGGCGACTGGAGCAGTGGCTGCAGTACGCCGAAGCCACGGACGAGGCGCGCACCGACCCGCCCGAAGACTATGATGCTCTAGAAGACGCTATTACGGTACGCCTCTGTTGAAACTTACATATTGGACTTTTTAATTTTTAATAATATTATAAACGGAATAGTTTGTAAGTATGAAAGTATGGATGTTTGTTGTTACTCGTTCACGAAATGTCTAGTGAACGGATTTTTATCGCAAGAAAAATGTACGGTTCCCGCCGGATTTCTTTTTGCGCGTACGAAGTCGCGGGCAACATCTAGTACGTAAATTATTTGCAGTTATAAATAAAAAAACTATACGTACGTTCTTAATACATAATATATTGCACTACGTACCACAAAACTTCCACTATTTGTTTGTAAGATCTAAAATATATATTAATTAAAATTTAAAAGTACATGCAATCATAATAATTGAAATAATAATATTATCATGTTGTATTATAGGATCATCGCGAGTTCCTCCTAGATCTGGACTCGCACAAGTCGCTGGTGGTGTCGCTGAACGTAGTGGGTTCGCACGTGACACGACACGCGCGCGATGCGGACGCAGCGGCGCGGGCTCAGGCTCGGCTCACGGCCGCCAACGCGCGCTGGGATGCCGCATGCGCGCGCGCCGGCGCCTGGCAGACGCGCTTGCAAGAAGCTTTAGTTCACAGCCGCCAGTTCCACGACGCGGTCGTCGCGTTGGTCGCGCAACTCGCGTCCGCCGAGCGTTTAGTACGCGCACGCGAGCCGCTGCGCCTGACGCGGCCGGCCGCCGACCTGCGCCGTGACTTCCGGCGCTTCAGCGAGCTGCGCGACGAGCTCAGCCGCGCCGAGCCACGCGTACTCGCGCTGCGGGACGCTGCGCACCTGTTGCGCGCTACCGACGAGCACGATCTATACACTAGGTAAGAACATCGATAAAATGATTATTTTTGGTGCCGACACTTTTGACACAACGCATGATTGACATACACGATTTATGAATTATTGCTATGAACCATCTGTCATGAAATTTTAGCTTATAACGCCTTACACACAATATTAGATATTTAACGCATTACATTTACATTTCTTGTTAGGCTCGGCGAGCTGCGCTTGCGGCTGCAGTCGTTGCGCAAGCTGTCAGCGGTGTACGCGCTGAAGTTGGGGGCAGCACTCGCGCGCGCGCCGCCTGACTGTCGCCCCGCGTCCGCGCTCGCCGCTGTCGCCGCCGCTGCCGCGCCGCAGGTTCATACCTTACGTACCGCAAACTACCCAACGGTAGTATAATATCATGGCCGTATTTTAATGATTCTGACCTTATCCTGAAGTAGGCGATTACCTAAGTATTTGGAACTGAAACTGAGTAATATTGTTCTTAAGTAAAACAGACATGACATAATAAGAATCATGCTCGTAACGAAAGTAACATAGTCAAGCCGCTAAAGACACCGCTTCTCAATCACAGAGCACTTAATTTGCAGATAATGTACTCATATTTAATCACGCTTTATATGTAAAGAGCCAAAACAAATATTATGATTTCAATATTAATTTTACGTAATACTACTTATTAGTTTTAAATCATATGTTCATATTCAAATTATGATTATTATTAAAAACTTATGAATTATTCGACTAATATGTAGTATTTCATGCAGTCCCGTCACAGTAGACGCTTCGCACAGTATGTTGACATACAATATATTTTGTTCCCTGTAGTTAATGGAGGACGAGGAAGAACAGATCTCCACGATGAATCTGCCACCGCTTGACGAGAATGAGTAAGTAACACGTATTTAGATTTTGTATAATTAATCCTTATTAAGTTCTCCCCTTCTAATTTTGAAACACATTTTTATATTTTGTTGCCTATATATGAAATTATACAATGATTATAAAAAACAATACAGTAGAGCGTTATATAATTATTATTATTATTATTTGGCATTGTATTTTGGCCTATTTGGATAGTGTGTCGCTTTTGCAACCCCCAAAAAGAACGGGGTGCCTTTTTGGGGATCGCATTTGTCAATAAAATTAAACATATAATCAGCAGTTAAATTCACTGTACATTTATCAAAGACAAACATTAGCATCATTCAAAAATTTTTGTAATATATCGCTAATGAACTGTTGATTTTGAAACATCTCATTCCTTGAACCATCTCGTTCTAAATGGAATATCCTATTCACTATTATCGTTTCCATAGTGTGATGCCCGACGACAATGAGGAGCGATCGCTGAGCGGCGTGCGACGCGGGCTGCGGTTCGTGTGCCGCGTGGCGCGCGCGTCGCTGCCGTTTCAGGCGCTGCTGCTGCTACTGCTGGGTGCCGCTGCGCTCGCGCCTACCGCGCATGACTGCCGCGCGCCGCCCTCGCTTGCGCCCGTGCTGCGCTTCCCGCACGGTCCGCCGCCGCTCTGAGCGCGCACGACTTCGTTTCTCAACTATACATCACTGTTTCCACGATAAGTCCACAGAGGGCGTGTTCACGCGGTTGACGCTATTTAGTGATTTCCGAATTTGCGGAGAACGCGCCGCCTGTGGACAAAATCTATCCGTGCCTGTTTTCTAAATACTTTTATAATAAAACCCATTTAATGCTAAATTGGCTCTCGATTCGTATCATGTTGCGGGCAAGGTATATTTAAAGTTGAAGAGCGATTATGTGAGACCTTTCCCAAAAGTCAATTTTATAAAAGACATATGTATATAACTTTTTATACGCATCGCCGGCTGTTGTGTCGGCGCGCGCCCCGCCAGGCCCCTCTCCTGGGCGGGGCGCACGACATTCCATTCGTGGTGCTACGCCAATCCATTGTATATAGGATTTTGTATATTTGTACCGGCCGAGCCGGACGTGTCGCGCCGAGATATTTATATTTATTTATGTAACCTATTTAAAAATGGCGCCGCACTTGTAGCGGGGCGGCTTCCTATACGCATTCACGCATTGTTACTTAACTCTTAGTTAGTAAGAACTGTTTACGAAATGAAATAAAAGCCTTGCTTGATTAAAATGTTTTTTTATTTGAAAACCTATTTTTTAATCGTAATAAGGTGGGCTTTTTATGCGTTTATTTACTGGATAGATAAAAAAATATTAAGCAATACATTGTAATACTTTGTTTTATTGTGTACCATAAAAAATATATTTTTTTAACCCAGCTTTAAACACTATTCATTAAACTTAAGTTTTATTAAGCTCTTCCAAATGACTTTCCAAGAAACAGGGCTTCATATAATAAAAAAAAATAAACGGATAATTTGTTCAATTTAAAAATAGAGTTGTAATAATGTAGTTGTAATAATCCGCTTTTAATAAAACTGCATAATATGCTAATTTAAACAAAACAGGAGTTCACTGTTACTGAGGAATTGCTTGCTTTACAGCCGCTAAAAGAAACTACTACAGGAGAGGATATTTTTATTGAAGTACAAAAGGTATTCACAAGTTTTGGCTTGCCATGGCCAAAATGAATTGGAGTATGCACTGATTACACCTGGTGCACCTTCTATGGTCGGCTTACGTAAAGGTTTCATCGGAATTTTGAATGAAAAAGCAACAGAAATAAATGTGCAAAAAGATGATTTGATAGTCCTTCATTGCATTATCCACCAACAGAACTTGTGATCTAAGTCCATTCGACTCCAGAATATTATGAATGTGGTAGTAAAAACCATCAACTTTATTCATTCCCGAGGGCTTAACCATCGTCAGTTCAAGGCGTTTTTGGATGAAATATCAGCTGAATATAACGACGTAACATATTATTGTGAAGTTAGATGGCTGAGCAAAAGAAAAATGTTGAAACGGTTTTACGAGCTTTAAATGAGATAGCAGACTTTATGAAAATAAAAGATAAACCACTATCTGAATTAAGTGACCCAAAATGGATATGTGACCTTAGCATTTCTGGTCGATCTTACAGGCTATTTGAATGATTTAAATTTGAAACTTCGAAAACAAGGACAGTTAGTAAATGATTTTTACAGCCATTTGAAAGCGCTTCAGATCTAGAAACTACGCTTGTGGGTGTCACAGATGCTGTCTGGTAACAGTTAGGTACCATTTCAACACGCTCTCTGCGTATGAAAATATTGCTTATGCTGAATATACTGAAGAACTCAAGTTTTTGTCGGAACAATTTTCGAACATGTTTAGCGACTTCAAAAACATGGAAGATTTTCAGTTTATTTGCTACTCCTACAAAATGTAATGTACAAAATGCTCCAATACACTTACAAATGGAGTTGATCGAGATTCAAGAAAACTCACTCCTAAAATCCAAATTTGAAGACGTAGAGTTGTGCGATTTCTACAAAAAATACCTAGAAAAAGACAATTTTCCGCAGCTTAGAAAATTCGCAAGAAGATTGATTTATGCGTTTGGCAGTACTTATAAATGCGAACAGTTCTTTTCATTGATGAAAGTTAATAAATCAACAGATCGTACAAGACTGACTGACGATAATTTGGAAAATTCTGTACGTCTTTGTATCAGTGGAATTAATCCAAATATCGATGGATTAGTTTTCCAAATTCAAGCTCAAGTGTCTCATTGATTTCGGTGTATTTAACTTCGTAGGTAGTTTGTAACAATTGCAAATTTAACGATTTAATTATAATGTACCATTTTTTAAATTTCATTTTGTTATTTTAATAAATTGTACTAGGTATAATAACATTGTCGTATTATTTCATGTCTAATATCTGTCGCAAAAAATATTATCACTACTTTAAAATGCACTAAGTACTTTTAAACGCGGCCCGCGAACGTATTTGCACACTAAAGTTTGGCCCTAAACATGTCAAAGGTTGCCCATACCTGCTCTATGTGATGATCGTGGGTTAGATGCCCATGGTGAGTTATCAAAATATAATAATGGACATTAAAAGCCTGGTCAAAGCAATAATATAATTAGATATTTTTGGGTGGAAGGAGAAACAAAGGATTTGTGTGCAGAATCCCAGTATCATACCTACATATTAGGTATATTTTTAAATTTTACATGTTTAGATAGATTTTTTGACGTGCTAACGTCTTATACATCGATGGAGCCGGCTGCACGCACGAAAAAACATGACTCATGCGTTACCTGTTACCCGTTATCGTTACCAAGTACCAGCGTTAGCTCGCATTGCCTTTACCTCATTATTATTATTATTATTATAGTTGTTGTTGTTGTTATTGTTGTTGACGTTGTCACGTTCAACTATCGTCAGTAAACCGACTTTACAGACAACCGGTATGTTTTTTTTCATAGCCACCACGACCACGAAATTAGTCACGTTCGGTTATAAAATTCTAGGATAGCAGCGTGCTGTCTCACTTCGGCATCCATTCGGCATCTTATTGGTGTCTAGATCGAGTAACAATAAAAATACAGTTCCAGGAATGTTCCAAACCTGAAGTAAAATCCAGTGACGCCAGAAGCTGCCAAAAATCCTGCTTTTATCCTTATAAGTTTGGTTATAATTTATATGGCAAAATCAATTCAACCAAATATCGTTTACAGGGTTCCGTAGTAACTACAAGGACCCGTAAAGTTTCGCTGTGTCCGTCCGTCCTCCCTTGCTAACTACGGTAATTATTATGAATACCTATCCTACTAATATTATAAATGTGAATGTTTCTGAGGATGGATGGATAGATGGATGTTTTATTACTCTTTCACGCAAAAACTACTGAACGGATTTTGATGAAATTTGGTATGGTAGTAGTTCTGATGAGTGAGCTCTGGATTATAACTGCTTTTTATCCCGAAAAAGTAGGTACCGTGTTCCCCTTGGGATGCTCTATTTACGCGGGCGGAGCCGCGGGCAACAGCTAGTTCTTTTATATAGACGAAATTTTGTATAATTATCGAGTGTATAGGTGAACTTATTTTTTGGCATTATAAAATAATTATAATTTTAAGGATGTCTTACCATACAGGCGAAGAGGACATTTCGAAAATAAAAGAGTTCGAAACTTGTAACTTTACATGCTGATAGATCCTGCTTCTTAAATACTCTAGTAGAATGATATTTGTGCGAAATCGGACAATTAACTTTTGAAGTAATTTGAAAAAAAAACACTATTTTGCATTAATAGTTATAGAACCATCCTTAGACATGTCCTTAGTCCTGGTTAACATGTTCTTGGTTAGGTTAGGTTATTCGATTTGATCCATTAATGCCCGAAATTAATAATCAATCTTAGGCTGCGTTCACACCAAACTGACTGTCAGCCGCCGAATGTGAGCAGGCTCACTGTGAGCCCCAGTGTAAAGTTCACACTATGCTGACAATACGCTGTAGCTTACAATACGCCATTGGTGTGAACAAAACAGTCGGCTTGTATACGTACACACCATAAGCTTACGCTGAGCGGCCGACTATTTTTCACTTAAAAGACCTCAGTGGTTCGAGTTTATCGCAGTACATCTCAGTTCACGTTTGAAGACTGGTGACTGGGGTGCTAACTACATAATGTTCGAGATACTGGCCATTCACGAAGCACTCGAGGAAGATGAAGAAAGGATTAAGAGAAATTATTGGGTACATCCTTTAAATTTGAAGAGATGTAATCTAGGTCAGTTTCATCGATTATATTTGGAATACAGATGTTACCCAGATAAGTTCAAGAAATATTTTCGTATGGCGTTAAAATGTTTTGACGAATTATTGTCATTAATACGTATCAAAGTATATAAAAAGGATACTAAGTATAGACGTGCTATTGAGCCAGAAGAAAGGTTAAGTATTACTTTAGGGTAAGTAAATTAAAAATATTATAGTAAGTTTAAATCACCATTTATTAGTTACTAGCTTTTGCTCGCGGCTCCGCCCGCGTAAATATAGTATGCCTCGGGAACACTACTTTTTCGGGATAAAAAGAAGCCTATGTTTTAACCCAGAGTCTAAACTACTACCATACCGAATTTCATCGAAATCAGTTTTTGCGTGAAAGCGTAACAAACGTAACAAACATCGCACGCACGCTATATATATATATATATATATATATATATATATACTCTCATTCTCACTAAATAGGAACATGTTTAAAGAACAAATCTTGGCTTAGTAACATTGTGCGTTCAAAACTAGAATATACCCAGGTAGTAGATACATAATAATTGATGGCACTGGCTGTATCGAATTCGAGTAGGTAATAAGTTATACAAGGGTAACAACCCCCTTGCATAATTCGCTCAATACCTTCAATAGAATCTGACTCCGATTGTTCATCTGTTGTTGCTCTTTCGTGAAAAACGTTAGAATTAGATGACGATGATGCCAAGGGATCATTGGTGTCGCTTTGTAGAGGTGAGGCCCTGTTTTGATATAGTTGTGGTGGGAATGAATTTAGTTGTGGCCGGTTATCGTAAGTTGACGACGTGTATCCATAACCCACCCTATTATAATATTCAAAATCTGGTTGATCCTCATATGCGCTAGTCGAAGGGCTCGATTCGTAACTGCTGTAGTTATCTCTGTTAATTTCTTTAAAATTTCTGTAAAAATTTTTTTTTATAATGTTCAGTATCTCGAATTCAAATAATTGCTTTTCAGACATCGTTTGCATGTCTGGTTATAGAGATAAAAGAAAATTAAGATGTGGATTCATGTTATTTTCTTGTTGCTTTTTTATGGAGTTTAACAAAGTTTCCTGAAATAATGATAACCCCTTTCCCTTTCTAGTAGATTTTAAAGCAGATGACTGCTCTAATGAACTATCCAAAATATCAACACTGTCTTCATTGATATTAAAAGAACTGCTACTTTCTGGTGAATGTGATGATGGTGGTCGTACATTTGAGATCGTAGTAACTATTCGAAGACCGTGTCGATATTAAAAACTGGAGCATGTCCAAATATGGTGTCTTACGTTTTTTTGAGGCACCACTTCCACTTCTTCTGTTATTTTCTTTATTTTTTTCTCGAACAAAATAATCCCTGAGATGTTTCCATTTTTTTGAAGTTCTTGGACTGAAATGTATAATACGATGTATTAGTGCTTAGTTACGTTCGTGTGGTTCGTTTCAGGTTCTAACTTCTATTACAAGCGGAAATCTCTTCTTACCCGATTATGAAGACTCTTTCTTACGTAATGTTTTTGATGTGTATGTAGTATCTATTTATTTATAAGAAATCTTCCATTTGTAATATACCTTAAAGCCTTAATCACAAAGTTTCATAAAACAGCGCCCGGATAGATTATAAATTTAATAATTTTGTTAACAGGTTTTTAGCTACAGGGGCATCCTTTGGAATCTTATGTGAAGATTTTCTAATGGGGAAATCAACAATATCTGCAATTGTTCGTAAAACCTGCTCGGTTTTGTGGGAAATATTAATGCCTTTGGAATTACCGCAGCCCACAGAAGAAATGTGGATAAACATATCTAAGACGTTTTATAAAAAACTGATTATCCGAATTGTCTAGGCGCTATAGACGGCAAACACATTCGAATAAAGAAACCAGCTCATAGTGGTTCCAACTTTTTCAACTATAAAAAATTCTTTTCAATCGTCCTTTTTGCTTTAGCTGATGCAAATTGTTTATTCACTGCTGTTGATATTGGATCATGTGGAAGAGAAGCAGATAGTAATATATTCAAAAACAGTAAAATAGGGAAAATGATAGCTCTTGCACAAATAAATATACCAAAATCTGCCAAACTGCCTAATTCCAGTGGACCTGAACAACCATATGTATTTATAGGGGACAACGCGTTTAGTTTAAAATCAAATTTAATGAGACCTTTCCCAAATCGCAACTTGACTACAGAACAGCGCATATATAATTTTCGTCACTGTCGAGCAAGGAGATGTGTTGAATCTGCATTCGGTATTTTGTCTAATAAGTGGAGAGTATTACATTCAAGTATAAATACTGACGTGAAAAACGCTATTAAAATAATACAAGCCACTTGCGTGCTACACAATTTTGTTCGTAGAAGAGAAGGCATCAATTTCAAAGATCAGTTTCGAACTTGTAGGCTTAGGGATGTAAGAACATCGCGACTAGTTGTGTCCACATCAGGTCAGAGGGTAAGAGACTTATATAAAGAATATTTTGTTAATGAGGGTCAATTGAATTGGCAAAATAGATATATCTAAGCTACGTGTAGTATTTTATAAAAAAAATATACATGTAAAAAAATCATTAAGCAACAGTTATAATTAAAATACCAACTAAATATCAACATACTCTTCATTACTTTTGGTATCAATTTATTTAGCACCTTAGGATTTATATGGAGCCCTACACAACTGACCGCTTGCCGCTGCCGCTATGGCACAGAGACTCGCGGCAGCCTCGCGGCGCCATGTGTAGATAAGGCTTCATAATTATAACCTTTATGATAAATGCAGCGGCATCGCGGCGGCGACGGAACCGCTGCGCCCACGGTATCATGTCAAAACTGCCTAATAGTTACACTGTTACGCAGATTTTAAATGCAGATAAAAAATTAAATGGAAATTAAATAGTGTCAATTTTGTTTCAATTATGAAATTCTTAATAAAAAAAAACACTCACTAGTCTCGTTTTTTTTCTTTGTACCATACGTTCCCCAATCTTCATAGATAATGGACGCTATTTCCCCCCAAGCCAATCGTCGTAAATTTCTGTGACTGTATTCTTTTAAATTCACATTCCATATACATTCTCGCGTATGTACTTCTGCAATAAATTTTTCTGTGTCGAACATAATGAAATACGTAACGTCTGTTCCGTGCAAAATTATTGACTGGAGTCCGCCGCCGGCCGGATCGCATACGCTGACGTTCTGCTACGTAGACAATTCGCGTCCGCGGCGCGTAGTGACGCGCTATAATAATCGGCCGCCGAATGTCAACGTCTACGCATAGCGTAATAACGTATTGTCGGTTAGGTGTGAACGAAAAAGTGGATATGTATGGAAATACCATAAACTGCGTAACGCTCGCTCACTTTCGGCGGCTGACAGTCAGTTTGGTGTGAACGCAGCCTTAATCTCATTTTAGCTATCTCAGATCAAGATTTCAATACATTTTGTTTGTTCGTAAATCTAAAAAGTCAATCTAAGATTTTAGTACATATAGTAGCTCATAGGTACTATTGGTAACTAAGGAATAGCGGCATAACTTGTATATTTCATAATAATAGTGTGTGTTGCCTAGTGTGAAATATCATATTTTTATAAATTAAATTTTAAAATTGTTGATCAAAGATACATAAATCTAAAAGAAATAGCTATTAAGATTGACAAGGTTAAAAATTATAAGCAAATAAAAAATAGTGCCCATCTCTTTCTCGCAAAACGATTTGTTACGTCACAAGTTGCAACCGCCATACATTTTGTAATGACAAATGTATGGCGTGTGCAACTTGTTACGTCACAGGCCGATATATCGCTCTCTTTAATATAGTGAATTTAAATTGTTTGGATCTTCCTAATTTTTTCACATAAGTAGGTATACGAAAATGGGTTTATATGGGGCTAGATTGTTTAATAACATGTTGTCTAACATCGAATAGACGAAAAAAAATTTTGAGCAACATGCCTATAGCGGCATAACTGATATATTGTTGTTTGATTAATAAATACTGCACGCTTTATCTACACAACCAGCAATTATTAAGAAATAAACAACAATTGCCAATTGCTATAGTAACGCATGTTTACCATGTTTTACAAGAAGGTTCAGAAGCTTGTCAATTGATTAAATATAAAATATCTAAGAACTTAATATTATTGTAGGGAATAATTTAGGTAGGCCCTTATGCAATAATGGGCGAAGATAAGAAAAGAGTAAAAATAACTTGGAGTGATGACCTAAGTCATGACTCCGAAGAAGAGAGAGGTAAGATGTGATGCGTTCAATAAGAGATATCTTTAAACTCATCATTAAATATGCAACATACAAAATATACAACAAAATAAAATCTAAGTTCGATACATATCCATTATACAAATCTTTTTTTAAGTAATAACTTTAACTAACTTTTTTTTGTTTAAGTAATAACTTTATTTTAGAACGCGAGCGTTTAGCACAGCTTGAACTTGAGTTAGCAGCGTTGCCAAAAAAGCCGGTTTACTCTCCAGAAGATCTAAATCTTCTAATATCATATATTAAGAACCTGACTACGCTATATGATTTGAGAGATGAAGACTGGGAAGATGAAGATATCAGAGACGCGATTGAATATTGGATAACGGAGCCTCGAGATCTAATTCTTTGCATTTATTTTAAAGGAGACAAACTTGTAGCATCTCCTGATATTCCCCTTTCACCTGTTCATGATCTTACTTATTTAGTTCGAAGACCAGATTTTGTTTTCAAGACCGAAACTTTTCATGATGACATTGTGTTTGGTAGCTTTGTGGATTCGGTGGAATCCAATATTATACAAGTATTGGAGCTGGTTTACGCTCCTTATTTTTTTAATATTTCCTCTTGGCCTGAAAGTGAGTATGAATTGCCTTCGTTCATGAATTATTATTATATTCGTACCTACATTGTCCAAGCCAAACAGAAAAATCTGATCGTAATTAAATTTTTAGCTGTCAAAAGCGAATTTTGTTCGCAATTACATACATTCTTCGCTAAATTAACGGACATGTGTCATAAAATGTTGGGTCTAACAGTTTTGTATATTCCAAGAGAAGGTCAGCATTTGTCATTTGAAGAAGCAAGTCTCGATAGAGAACTGGTAAAAAGACTAGAAGGAGTGGTAGTTTACTGGACGCATCAGATTAAGTCATGCCTCGAAGACCAATCCTCGGTGTCATCCCAGAAAGAATTGCTATGCCCGAGTGACGAATACGACTTTTGGGTATACAGACGTAAGTTAAAGCTGCTGTTGATAATAATTAATTGATAATAAGTACTAATGCAGAACATTACTTGATTCGCTAATTCAATTAATAAAATTTATATCATTTGTAGATGAGAATCTGAACGCACTGCATTATCAACTGCAGAATAATGCCGTAAAACACATAACGAAGATATTAATAACGACTCATTCCACGTTCATCCATCAATTCTTGACCTTGTGCGAGGAAATTTTACAGAAGATAAACGAAGCTACATCGAACATTGAATTTCTGCAAATTATCAAACAACCTTGTGCGGTCCTGGAGTGTGTGGTTGATCCTGATGAAATTTCGAATCATATTCCGCAAATAATAAACCTTTTCAGAGTTATCTGGATGGAGTCACCATTTTACAATGATGAAATGAAAATTACAAATCTTTTTAAGTCTTTGAGCAATCAAATCATCATCCTGTGTAGGAATTTTATCAACCTTTATGATCTTTTCGACGGTAAGACAAAAAAAGCTTTAGGGGAATTCAGTAAGTGCATAGAATGTTGCAAGAAATACAGAGAAATATACGATGTGATGAGTGAAGCCCATAACGATGTTAAGCCTGGAAGCTGGCAGATAGACACTGGCTCTATCTTTAATTACATAGATTCATTCGTCCAAAGGTGTTTTGATATGATGGACGTCTGCAACTGTATGATTATATTTGGCAGGTAATTATTTAGTTATTACTGATAAATAGGTGCATATCCATTATTGTTTTTGATATGTCTGAAGAGGACAAATTTTTTGATATTCTAGAATTGACGAACTGGAAATTATTAACAAGCCTATATTTGGCGGATCTCGTGGAGAGGAGTTCCAGGCAAAATGTGAACAAATTGAGCAAATGTTTATTGACGCCCTGGACAATGTGCGAGCCGTGTCACACAATATACTCGACGTTCAAGCTTCGTCTTGGTACGACGATATCTTACAGTTTAGAGCAACAATAAAGGATATCGAGGTGAGTATTTAATAAAGACATCAAGATCTTGTTCATAATAATGCAACTACATCTCCTATTCATTTCGATTTTTAGATTATTATTGAGAATCTAGTAGAAACTGTATTTGAATGTGTGAACCATGTCGAGGAGGCTGTGGTCGCCCTCTTTTCTCTGAACAATTATTCTAAAAGAAATAAACTACGGCGCATTTTTAAGAAAAAGACCTCGGAAGTAAGTGTTTACTTATATTATTATCCTAGACGTCCATCTTTCCAAAAGAATAGAATAAGGAAGAGATAGCAAAGCAACACAAGCAATTAATTTTTTAAACGAAAGCGAGTTGTTTACAAATTTATGAATCAAAGCAAATATTAAAATTTAAAGGTAACGTTTGTGAAAATACAAAGCGAGTTAAATTTCAGGTGTGGGATATGTTCAGTCAGGAGATATCGGAATGCAAGCACGACATAGTGTCAGGTCGTGGCACGTACTCATCCGCGCTGCCGCCCTGCGCCGGCAGAGCTGTCCGCATGAAGCTTACGGGAACTCGACTTACCTACTTACGAAAAGTATGTCTACAGTCAAATACTAATAGTTTTATGGTTTAGCATAACTAAAGCAACTTATGACGTGAGCACTGAGCAGCCGCTAAAAAGGCCTTTCGGAAGTGCGCCATTTAAGAAATGCTTTTGATAAAACAGGACTTATCACTTACCGTGAATTTAAAGCGTACTGAGCCTAGAGTAAAGCTGCGTCTGAGTCTATTAATAAATCTAGTGTTTTGCGTCTCTTCAAAAAATATTGAAGTAGGTGTATTACATCTATGTGTATCTTAAGTATATATAAAATTATCGTGTAACAGTGTATGTTAAAGAACTCCCCTGAAACGACTTCATCGATTTTTATGAAATTTTGTAGGTGTAGGGTATTCGGTAGGCATAAAAATAGGTTGTAAACTATTTTTTTCATACTCCTAAGCGATAATAAGGGTGGCCCACACAAAAAGAAAAGTTTTTAATGATTACAAAAAATATTTACTTAACCCTTAATTTTCACCTTTCTTACATCAATCAACCTCCATTGTTTAATAGAGATATTAGTACTGTAAAATCTTTTTAACCCTCAGTGGTGGATGTGTTATGTGTGTATTCTTTCACAGCAGGTTATAGGGGTAGATGTGGGTTGTAGGGGTAGTTGTAGTACTTGTAAGTAGTATATTAGGTAGTTATTTTTATTCCTGTTTATAGTAAAGACAGAACAACGGGTCTGTCGGGGTCAGCTAGTAACGTATATATTGTAATATTTTATGTAATTAACAAAATTGGCTTTTCAATAAGGTGATGTCTGACGCGGCAGCTTGGATGATACCTTGTAGCAATTCGGAGGACGGAATGATGCACGCTAATAAGCTTATAACTGCTATTGACGTTTCTGTTAAAGATCTTTGGATATCTTGGGCTGTAAGTTTTTAAATAACACTGTATAAAATTATTCAATTTATAATTGCATGTTAACTTCAAATGAGATAAAATTCTGTATTTTTTTCAGCATAGTTTAGACGAAAAATGTGTTGCTGGTCTAAACCGCACACTTATGAGAAATAGCGTAGCTCACCCTGGTCTACTGGAGTGCAATATAGACGTGTAAGTATTTAATATAGTAAACGGAGACCTACCTGCCCCAATTACCTAAACGGCATACGGCATAACTAATAACTATAGTGCTTACAGCAGCTGTTTCAAGTTCCGACCACAACTAAGCAAACACACCTGGGTGTTAAGAGCAAACTTTTGACATAAATTCTTTAAAAATAAAATAAGATGTACCTAATCATAAAATGTTAAATTAATATTGAAAGAAAACTTTACTTCTTGGAGCTTACTGAATATTTTAATAATTAATGTTGTAGGAATATACTGCAGCTATGCAAAGAGGGAAGTCATTGGGAAAACCTAGGAATGGATGTGCCAACACACGCGTATCAGGTTAATAATTTTGTATGTATTTGTCGCCAGTAGCATTTCCGTGCCATCCTTTAAGCTTTTTGACCTATATGAAAAGTCCGTACACCTTTTGGAAAGACGACAAATTTTGAATAGTCTAATGTTCTGGGTGTCAACTGTCCATCGGCGATCGCGACAGTAATTGATCAAGCAGAGATCCAGCTTTGTCATCAGTGTTTAAGTTTTTCATTTAACAATATTTTATATTTATATCAGGTGTATGCAAAGAGTAAAACATTATTTTATGTATATGAAAGTGTCTTAGCTGTTGTGAAAGGATACAACAACATATTAAACTCACTGTCTGAAGACGAAAGGCTGCTCTTCAAGCCCCTAATACAGGTAAATAATCAGACACAATATATAATATTTTTAACACTTTATGTATTCCTACAAAATGATTCAATAATTTAAAACCAAGGCGATGTGAATAAAAATATTGATAAGAAATTAAATAATCATATTTTTATTATATTATTTAATTTACACACTAAGAAAATAGATTATTATTATCTAAATACGGAACTATTATCACAGCCACAATAACTGATTTTAAATTGTCTTTAACCTAACATGTTCTCAACACCAAAATTAATTACGTCTTTGTATTGAATAATTATGAAAATTTGAATGGATTTGATAATAATTACCTTAAGCAAATGTCCAAATGATCATTCATATCAGCCTGTTCTACCATCTTAAGACAGCAAGGGCAAGGAGATTTCGTACCCGTTGCATTAAGAGTCAATGTTTCATCAAATTCATCATCATCATCTAGCACAATAGTATCAACCATAGAACTAGATGATGCACCTTCTTCTGGCATAGTTTCATTATTGTCAAAAAATACAAGACACTCATCTAAATGTTCTTGTATAGCCATACTGATTTTCTTACCACAACATGGACAGTTATTATTGTCATTTCCTGTAGAATCTGTTATATTATTGTTATTCTTGGTTCCAGCGTCTCTCCAAGTTAAGTCTACAAAATCTATTTCAGTCTTAATTTCTACTATGTCATTATCAGTCTCTATATTTTTAACATTTTTATCATCAATTACTTTTGGTTTAATAATATGTTCTTCTACTTCATTTTTTGTAGAAACATTAGTTGTATCATTTGAAATCTTCTCAATAATGTCTTTATTAAGGCACTCATCTATATGTCTGTTTATTTCTTCACTTAAAATTTTTATGTTGCATATCGGACATTCAACTAAATTAGTTACAACTGGTAGAATATTTAATTTAGAATCTTTATCAGTTTGCGTGACTACAAAGTCTTGACTGTATATGTCCTTGAGAATTGTCTTAACATTATTTTTGAAGTAGTCATCTATCTTCATAACTTTCTTTGGTGGGGAAGAAGTTATATCTGTTGTCTTATGTTTTTTATTGTTTGCAGGTACTAATTTAGGAGTAAGGTTATTTTTAATATTATTAGATGGCAACATTTTACTAGCCCAAATATTTCTTACAGTTTCTGTTATGTCTGAAATGCTTCCCTTTCTCTTGGTGCCAATTGTTTGACCAGTTCCAGTAAATGGTTCTACAAACATTTTGGTAGCTGTTGGATTAAATATTACATTCTTTTTATTTACTATCAGAGTGTTATTAGTCATATAAGATGATACAGTCTTTATATTGGAATTTATATTAAAATCTTTTAAAACTGATTTAGGTTGTAGATTATTCAGATTTTCATTTATGTCTTTATTAATTTTAGTATTAGTTTTAACATATTTAGTAATGTCACCAATATTTTGATTCTTTGGTTTTGCCTTAGTTTTCTTTTCTGGCTCTTTTATTTTCACAAATGTACCTCCACACTTTTGTTGGTGATCTAGCCACCATCTATCATTCGGCCCAGGAGCTCTATTTGCTGACCTACGAACAATACCAAAATATGGTCTCTGTTTTTGGCAAGGCCCATTACATCTCCACCAATGAGTTTGGTACAATTTGACCTGTAAATTAAAAAAGTTTCAATCTTATAGTTAAAATAACCAATTCTTCTATAAATATAATTGGAATCTCTGAAACAGATTCAAGTATTTTCATAAAATTTTGTATGCAGGGGATAGGTAATTTTGGGAGATAAAAATCGACCTAGCTAGGTCTTATCCCTGAGAAACTTCGCATTTATAAGTAGTTATATGTTTTGTGTTTTTGACATATTTGTATCAGGTATGATTCCCGGTCAAATGAACATTTTTGAGATTATTTTAAATTGTTAAATATCATCAAAAGATTTACAAGGTCATTTACATCTTTAAGACCCAAATTAGAAATAAGTTCTTTAAATTTATAAAATAAGCCAGATAAATAGGTACCTACTTCTTACCTCATCATGGAAATCATGATAAATACTTATATTTAATCCAGCGCTCTTGTTTATCCTATGCATATGAGCTTGAAAGTTGGGCCCATGGCCATCTCTGTCTCTATCTCTTTTTGTGATAAACAGGTAGGCATGAATCATCTCATGGAGTAAAGTCTCTACTAGATCTTTGCGTGGTCTCAGTTTTAAGAGAGGTTCGCTTAGTGCTATCTCACAGAGTCCCACTCTATCATACCTGAAAACATTAATATTATTAATGATATCTGATATATTATCATAGAAAACACAAAGATGACTTGCAATATATTCACAAATGCTTCAAAAATTACATTAAATAATTACTTTATAATTGATTTTTTCTAATTATACTTACGAGCATATACCAGCACAGGAGTACATTCTTTTGCTCCAGCGTACAATTGATCTGCTAGCTAGTGAGGTCCAGAAAAAAAGATTGTCAAAGTGTACAAACAAGGCATGGACGTTGGGTGTTGGATCGATTAACTCTAATTCTGGATCTGCAAGGTTCATACTTGTAGATATTCAGTGAAAGACTTTATAAATAGCTTTTTAGCTGAAATTAATATTTATAATTAAAAAAAATAAAACATTTTAAATTTCGTGCAGCTGTTGAGTGTGATAACTTGACAAATGACAAGTGACAATTAATGACAGACTGTTTTATTTTTCTTTTTATATGGCGATACGAATTAAAATAGATTTTTTTTTATGTTTTCAACACCGTTTTTTCTAGATTGTGAAGACCAACAAATTGCGAGTTTCTTACCCCGGTTCTTCTCGGTGGGTTAGGGTTGAACCGGTGGTAGCTTTTTCTGACGATTTTCCGAAAAAAGCTTGTTAAGTTTCATTTGGAAATAAAAATTTTCTTTTAATTTAATTTAAAAAATAAATCGTCACTGCAGTCAATGAGTTAAGTCAGTAGATTCAGTAAAGTGGTAGATGCTTTACTGAAACATCCTAGGGAGTTTTGGAGAAAACACAAAAAACACGCTTTTTGAAGTTGTACCATTTGAACACACTTGTGCACCATAAAGAATATGTAATGGTTAATATTCTACCAATATTACACATAAAGAAAATATATAACACATCTTTATGGATGCTTTACAAAAACAACAACGCCAAAAATATATTTTTTTATGGCAGTATATTCAATTAAATCATTGCCAGTGTCAAGATAAAAAGGCTGGCAAAATAATTTTTAATTTTAATTTTTAAAAACGGGTTCCATATCGTCAAGTCCATAGTCAAGTCAAAGTCCCAATAAATTGTCAATGAAGTCTAAGTTCCAAGTCAGTAGATTCGGTAAAGTGGTAATCGCTTTCCTGAAACTTCCTAAGGAGATTTGAAGAGAACATAAAATAGAACGCTTTTTTAAGTTGTACCACTTGTCGACACTTGTGTACGAATTATTATACCAATTATACCGATATTATACCAATATTACACATCAATAACCGAAATAACACAAATTTATGGAGGAAATACAAAAACAACAACGTCTCCCATTCACATCGCGCCAAAATTTTAAGTGACAGTTGACACTTGACACTAGCTTGACACCAAACCACAGATTATTAAATAGTTTTTTTTTTAATTTAAATATGGCATCGGCTTATAACCATTTGCCAGTGTCAAGTTAAAAAGGCGGAAAATAGAACTTTCGTTCAATTTTCAACACCGTATTCCTAAATCGTGAAGTCTAAAGTCTAGTCAAAGTCCAAATAAATAGTCGGTTCAGTCCATGAGTCATGTCAGTCGATTCAGGAAGTGGTAGAAGCTTTACTGAAAGTTCCTAGGGAATTTTGGAGGGAAACTTAAAACCAAACCGCTTACCGACACTTGTGCACGTTAATGAATATTAATTAATGGTTAATATTCTACCAATATTACACATTAAGAACAGAAATAACACAAATTTACTTCACTTGGCTGTCACACAGCCATTCAAACATAATATTACGTAGTATAGTTACATATACTCTTTGTTCAAACAGTCACGACTCGGGTGACACGCTCACGACTCAGGTCTCACTACATAGATATTAATTTAAATGCGAATGGCGCTCTGTATGTCTCCCAGCTAGAGATCGCCCAGGGCGCTGGTAATACTAAAACCGGCACTGACTGCGACATGACGCATAAACGCCTAAACCAATTTTAATGAATTTAGCTATAAAGACATGACTAGATCATGTGAGAGAACTAAGGAGTTATTTTCATTGCCATAAAATGTAATACATTTTACGATGTTGCATAATATATCATTTAGTTACATTACAATAATATTTAAATAATTTTAGGCGTGTGAAAAGAAGATTCAACCAGGCTTATCAAAATTAACTTGGACGTCCACAATGTCTGACGCATACATAGCTGATTGCTTATTGCAAGTAGAAGAAGTGAGTTTTGTAATAAAGTATACTTTCTAAATGTTTCTAATTTAAAACCTTATCGTTAAAAGCATATGTTGGCTTTATGAATAAAAAAAATGGGATCCTTATTTTTAGGTTCAAGATTTTTTAACGACATATAAAAACTCCAATGTGAATGTAGTCAAAATTATGGAAAATATTTGTGCATCACCTCTAATTGAACTGGAAATGTACAATGTTTTTGAAATTCATGATTTGAGAAATAAATTTAGACGTTTACAAACTTCAGCTGTAGAAAAATTGTTGGAAATGTATAGAGAAATTGTTACTTACATAATAATCGTATACGAAGGATTTGAATCTCAAATAACACAGGTACGCTATAATAATTATTCGTCTCATGATGGTGACTAGATTAGTCACTAGTCACCATCATGATTAGAAGCACATCAAGCCAACGAACATGTCTGATATTCGGCGTATCTTGTTACCGCCGCCGGATATGGTTTTCGCTTTCCGCTACGCAAGTTTAAACGCAACTTTTATACAAATGGCAACTTTGGTGCAGGTACGCAATTGAATTGTGACCATAATGAATCCAGAGCTTGCTTTAAAGAAACTCCTTATAGTGTAAGGAGCTCACGGTTATTTCCCATGCCCGGTGCGGTCGGCGAACTGCGGTTTTATTTCTAAACTCACGAGACCGCGGTTTTGCGCGGTCACGCAGCCGCCGCGGTTGAGATTATCGCCAGCAAGGGCCCAACCCGCCAAGGCGGCGCCGCGGCGGGTGACCGCTGCCCGCGCGATTCTACAAGTTGACCGCCGGTGCAGCGGGATCCGCGAACAACCGCAGACACCGCAGACGTAAAACGCGCCGCCTAAAAGTAAAAAATGTATTATTTTACTACTAGGCATTATGTTGCAGATGGCCAATCATTGGATTAAATATGTACGAAGATTTGATAAAATGCTTGAAGATGCTTTACGTTTATGTGTTAAAGCTACAATGCAAACTATTTATAAATGTGTACATGGAGATGGTAAATAATTTCTTTTTAAAACATCTTATAATACTTAGTATTGTTAAATAGGGTTCTGACTAGATTTAACCATGATTAATTTACTATCTATAATCTGAATTCTGAGTCTAAAATCAAACTTAGAGCATTAAACCAACTTTTTAACTAAATTGGTTTAATGCTCCAAGATAATTTATACAATATTTATCGTGTAGGTAGTTAGACTTTAAATACTTTAAAATCAATCAAGATCATTTTAATAATAAACGAAATTCTGCATTTAAGGTACTATGGCACCAGCTCCTCTTATTAAAATGAATTTATATATATCGAAAACTGAAATTTATTTCGAGCCAACGGAGTTTGACGTTGAGGATACTTTTGCCGCGGTATACGAAGAAACGTTGCGTATAATGGGGGCTGTCCCTAGACTATACGAGAAGTTTAGCTTGCCATCTGGTGGTTTGAAGAGGTTTCAAGACATTATACAACAAGATGTAGATTGCAATCAGCTGCAGACCTTAATAAACGCGGGTAGGTATAAAAGTCTACATTTTCCTTGATAGGAAATCAAAAGATCTTATTAAATACGTAGTTAACATTTTTAGAGATTGAGTATAGTTTAAAAATGTTAAAAGAGCATATTCGGTTATGGGACCCATATGCTCACATTTATAACGTGAATAAGGATGAATTTTTAGCGAAATATCGAAACCAAAAACCTTCTGCTGAAGATTTTGATCAATTAATAACAAACTATGGTAACCACGCTAATTCTATACAGATTCAAGACACGATAAACCAGGTGAGATATTCAAAGAGGTAATAATATTATTTTTATTTAAAATGTAACTAGCTTAATTTAGTCATGCAATACTGAAGCTCATGAAATTACTAGATAATTTGTATAATATTGAAAAAAAAATTACAGCTACATTTCATAACGCTTAATTCTAATGCACTGAAAAAGTCTTTGATACAACATTGCTCAATATGGCAAACGCAATTGGGAGAGCTATTGGGCAAAATAGCAGAGTCAGATATCGAAGATGTGTATTTATACATTGAAAGAAGTAGTGGTGAAGCTATGACCGTATGTACTTATAAAATTAGACTTACCATTAAAAAAACTAGGAAAATCACTCTCATAAAACGAGCAATTACATGGTACTAAGAACATATTTTAAGAGTAAATAGTTTATGTAATACTAGATAGATAATATTGAGAAATTTTATTTTGTTATATTCTATACTTAAGTACATTTATATTTACAGATGCCAAGTACTTTGACTGAACTACCTAAAGCTCTTGCAATCTACGAACGTCTGGTTTCTGAAGTGCCTCATATTGAGCAAACATTTGTCCCAATAAGTGCCAAAATGATCATATTAGGTAAATCTAACGCAAACTCTTCTTTTAATTTAAATACGAAAAACATCGGACGTTTTTGACCCACTGTTTCAAAAGTGCCGACCACAAACTAAATTACTATTAGATTGTACAATTTTCATTCACGTTAATTTCTCGTAATTATTCAAATTCAGATCCACGCAAAAGTGGATAATATCAATAAATTGTTAAACATATTTTAACATGAATATTCATTGAAGTGAGTTAAAATAATAATAGTATTTACCCTACCTTCTACAGCTGATTTGCGACCTATGCCTAATCTGTAAGGTATTTATAATATGGGCCTATGCAGCCCGAAATAAAAGTTTTTGTTATTATGCCGTTGTAATCCAGGTGTAATTACGCTCGCATCTGAACTAATGTTACTTTTAGTCGTGGCTAATTGTTCCATAGTAAAATTCCCCATGTCCTTACGTTATTTATATAAAAACGCAAAACTTTATCGCTAAGCAATCGATTAGCCTTCGCTC
The DNA here is from genome assembly GCA_963565745.1 of Phengaris arion. NCBI lineage: Eukaryota > Metazoa > Arthropoda > Insecta > Lepidoptera > Lycaenidae > Phengaris > Phengaris arion. The sequence continues at coordinate 26,449,222 of OY751431.1, forward strand.
CCATGAGATTTTTTTTATGGTGGCTATAGAAAAAAACGGCACTGAAATATAACTCTGCGCTAGTACAATAGAGATGAAAATCGAACACACGAATGTAGAGTTGTCAAATTTCACAGCTTGTCACTCGTGTGTTCGTTGTACAGTGCATAGATAACTAAACCTTAAAAATATTGTAGACAAATACAACGTAGAAGTTAGAGCTGAGGTTACTGCGAGACACGAAAATATTCCTGTCGCTTGGGCGGAGTACTTAAATATACTGCAGGAAGCGAAGAAAGCTCTAGATATAAGTAGTGATACATTTAAAGCGGATCTTTTGGAACAAGCAGAGGTAAAATGATCCTATAACAATCCACTGAGGTATGGTACTTAAATAAAAATAAAACATGCGCTCTATTATGTAATATTGTAATATATTGTATAATTAAGTAATATATTATACAAAAATGGCCATTGCTCAACAATCAAGTTAGAGGGTCAGTTTAATAAAAATGTATGCACTTTTAATAGGAACTTAAACAAGTTGCTAAAGATTTTTGTGAAGAATTTTACCAAACTGCCCCTAGTAGCCCCGATATCAGTGGCAAGGATGCTGTGGCTTTATTGAGAGCCTTTCGAGAACATTTAAACAAATTGAGAAGTCAAGAACAAACGATTCGCGATGGATTAACTGTCTATAACATGACGTAATTTTTTCTGTTCAATGTATTTTCCATAATTATTATTATCATTCATTCATAGTGTACACTGTGTTGTTCCGCTTTATTTATTTCATTAATCGATTTGGTATAGTAATTATGTACTAGTAATTACATAATAAGTATGATGAATTACATATTATTATAAGCGTTTTTTTTCGACACGAAGCTTATAAGCTCAAAGAGCTATGGAAAGGGTTATGCTCGGAGTATCTACGTGATAGAATCAGAAATGAGGAAATCCGTAGCACGACTAAAGTTACCGAGTATCCCAGCGCATTAAGGTACCCACAGACGAGAGGCCGATCGTTTCAGTTAGAACTGACGTCAGTTCGGCCTGAACGGATTCGAGCACACACGGAAAAATCGCATCAGTTCGTTCTTGTTTGCCGCGAGCTGCGGTCGTGTTTATTAATTGTAAACTCACTACGCTTCTACACGATACACGCCCGCACGGCCGCGGCTCTGGCGAGAACTGAAGCGATTTGTCCGTAATTTTTTGCGTGACAACACATGGTCCATTCAGTCCATCCGTTCAGTCCAGAAATAATGTTGCCAATTTAGTTTAGTTTAGTTTTACTACTAAATTAGGTATTATATAGTAGGAATTTAGTTGTTAGTAGTGTTTTGGTAGGAAAGAGCCAGACAGTTCATATACAAAATGGCCTAGGTTAAGCCCAAAAAAATTTTTACATCTTATCTTAATAACACATCGTATTTTATAGCATTTGTCCTTAATTTTTTAAACTACCCGTTTAGTTACTATATACATAATATTATTTCCTAGTAAGTATATTTTAATTTAACGATATAACTTTTAATATAATTCAATAAATAATAAAATAAAATATTACTTATATTAAATAATAAAACCTAAAATGTAGTGGTTTTTTGGGTGCTTTAGGGATTCCTAAATTGAGTAGCTTTTTTGATAGTTTTCAGTATTCTTTTAGTAGTTTTTAGTAGAAATCAACGCGAGTTTAGTAGTTTCGCAAGAACAGAGCTAGCAACACTGGAAAAAATCGCTTCAGTCCTTCCGGCCGACTGATGCGATCTCAAAATAGCACACATACGATACGATTTTGCATCCGTTCAGTCCGAACTGAAGGAAAACTGGACCGTATATGTCTTACTTAAAGTAAGTACTACCCTTAGCAAGTTAAAGTGGCAATAGGGAATATGCATGTATTTTTTTAAACGTTTCTACTGGTTATAACATTACCATATATATTATATAATTTATATGGCGATTTAAAAACGCCATTTTCGCCCGCTTGAGTTGTGTGTGATGACGTCACAACGTCATCGCACCTAAAATAGACAGTTTTTTTAATATATGGCGTCGGCTTATCTTAAAACCATTTGCCAGTGTCAAGTAAAAAAGGCGGAAAATAGAACTTTCGTTTCAATTTTCAATACTGTATTCATATATCGTCAAGTCTAGTCTAGTCAAAGTCCAAATAAATAGTCAGTACAGTCAATGAGTCATGTCAGTCGATTCAGTAAAGTGGTAGACGCTTTACTGAAAGATCCTAGGGAGTTTTGGCGGGAAACACACAGATAGCATGTTTTTAGAAGTTGTACCACTTGCCCACACTTGTGCACGTTAACGAATATTTAATGGTTAATATTCGACTAATATTACACATTAAGAACCGAGATAACACAAATTTATGAAATATTACAAATTCACAACGTCACCCATTGAACTCCCCGGCAAAACTCCCAAATCGACAGCTGACTGTTAAAATCATTGTTTGACTTTGACATACACTCATACACAAGTTCGATGTAAACATACAAGGAAGTGATTAGTTCACAAAGTTATAAAAATAAGAGATAAAATCAACTAATTATTACCATGGAAAAGCACAGCAACCCATGTTATTAATATTGTGTCGTCCCTATGTGCGAAAATAACACAAAAACTGTACCTGAGAAAGTTTAATTTCGTATGCCAAAAGGTGCAAGCAAGTATGTAAGAAAAAAAGTGGTGCAAGGAGATGAGAAGAGAGAGTGTATCTTGTTTGAGCACTTTATACTGTGTCAAGAATTTATAGATTTTTATTTTTATTTTATTTATTTACATTATCATTATACGAATTATAAAAAAAAACATACATTTCGAGGATCGATATTTCTCTACTCTGAGTCTGGGACTATATCACCCGGAATCCGCCTGGCCCTGGAAAATTCCGTGCACTGAAAATAGAACTCTGCGCTAATATTATAGAGTTAAAAATGGAAGTTACGAGTGTCGAGCTGTCATATATTTTGACATTGCCACTTGTCTCTCACTCACATGAGACATTCATGTGTTCGATTTTCAACTCTTGTATTAGCGCAGAGTTGTATTTCCAATGCTCAGAATTTTCTTCGGCCTTCCGGATTCCGGATCATAATATAGTCCCAGCCTTATACGAAAATTCTGTTTCACTTGACACACTGAAAAGTGACACTGGCAATGGTTTATTACCTTCCGCCTTAAATATAAAAAAAAAATGAGTTTTGAAAGTTATTACACGTTCGTCTGTACGATGACGTCACGTTTCGTTCCGCCAGTACATATCCTTTTTTGAAATTTGCGCGGGATTTAAAAAAAAACTGATGATTAAATTTCACTTCTAATTCACGATAAATTTTAAAAACATTTGTACAGGTATGTTTCTTTAGCGATAAAGATAACAAATAAAAATATTTTATCCATTTTGTCACATGCATATTCCCTATAGGCTGGACATATAGCCCGTAAAACCGGTGGCCCCTGGGGTTCATGAGTGGAGACTACGAACTGGACGTCGAAGCGTAGGACGGCCTCCCACCAGGTGGACAGACGACCTGAGAAAAGTCGCAGGGAGTTGGTGGATATCTACAGGCCACGAGCAACCGGAGCACTGGAAATCTATGGGGGAGGCCTATGTCCTGCAGTGGACGTCACCAGGCGGAAACGTTAGGTTTTTTTTCATTTTTTAAGTATACCTGTGAATCTCGATCTTCAAAAGATGGAGAAAGAATTGGAGAAGTTGGAGGAGGTTTGGGAACTTGTCAACAGGTGGGAAGAGTCTTGGGAGAAATATAAAGATCAAAGGTTCTGGGAGATGGAAACTGATGAAATGGAAGATACCACTATGTTTCTGTTTAGGTAAGTAGGTTTAATCAGTTTAAATTTTTAATTTCGCACATAAGTACAATTAAATGAATCTTCTTTCAACTATTATGGCTTTACCTACAGAAATTTCAACCGGCTCTCTCGACAGCTCAAAGACAAGGGTTGGGGTATTATTGATGTTACTAGAGCTAAAGTCGATGCATTTCGCAGAACATTGCCTTTGATTGGAGATTTAAAGAATCCTTGTATGAGATACAGACATTGGGACAGAATAAAAACATTAATGGGAGCGTAAGTTTAAAATACATCGTCTATAAGGAAATGCTGCATTTGAATGTAATTATTTTAAACAAATTTCTTAGGGATTTTGATCAAAATTCAGAAGAATTTAAACTAGAATTGATAATGCGGCTCAATTTTCAAACATACGCTGAGGGAATTTCTGAAATATCGAAAGCTGCTACTATGGAGCTAAATATAGAAAACGGTCTAAAAGCCATTAAGGAGGTATGGGATACCGCAATGTTTGAAATTCAACACTACAAGGATGAGATGTATAGGATAAAAAATGTTGATGAAGTGATGCAGGTTAAAACCTAATTTAGTACTTTATGTGCCCATCAAGTCGAGATAGAAAGGATAACCTTTAGATAAATTTTTTTCAAATAGTTTTTGGAAGATCACCAAGTACAGCTTTCATCAATGAAGTCTACTAAATATGTGGAGCCATTTATCAAGGAGGTTGATCATTGGGAAAAAAAATTAGGATACTTAGCGGAATGTATCGAGGTTAATATATATTTTATTCCTTAATATTTTTATAAGTCGCCAGGATTGTATTATGCAGATTTCGTCCAATAGTTGGAAGTTTCTTTTAGGTCAATGCACAAGGTAAATTTTTAATAAAAAAACCGGCTAAGTGCGAGTTGGACTCGCGCACGTAGAGTTCCGTACTATAAATCATTAGACCAATATTTAACATGTTTACTCATTATTTCGTTATTTTTGTACGATGTTTTCCAATATACGTATCTTGTAAAATTATAGATATAACTCATAAACTTACAAAGTTACATAGGCCGTCATAGTTTTCGTTTAAAGCTCATCACATGGACTACCATGATGAATTTTTTCAGATTTTTTGAGCCAGCCGTTTTGCTTTTAGAGGGCCACCCCTCGGACGCCCTGTTTGAGCAAAAAAAAATGCGATTTAAAGTTGAATATCTCGTAAACGGATACCTAAATCAAAATCGTCTTGCAACCTCTCAATGTTTTTAATTAAAAGAGCCATCTAAATGATTTATCAGACTATGGGGTAGATGCGAGAAAAAAACTATCTCCACTTTACGTGTAGGGGAGGTACCCCAAAAAATATAGTTTTCATCATTTTATTTTAGCACTTTGTCGACGTGGTAAATACACATATCCATGCAATGTTTCATCTTTCTAACACTAGGCGTTTGGACAGTAGGTCGAAGACGGACGGACGGACGGACATGACGAAACCATAAGGGACCCGAGACGTGAACTACGGAACCCTTAAAAATACCTTGTGCATTGTCCGTCGTAATTTGAAGTTTAATTCTTTTTTAAGAAATTTAATTAATCTGAAAATTGGAAAATCTCTTTTATTAATTTCAAATCTTAGATATCGCTTCAAGTTCAACGACGATATTTGTATCTTGACATTATATTTGCTGGAGAAGACATAAGAAAACAGTTGCAAAAAGAGTTAATGATTTTCGATGCATTGACGGAGGATTGGACAGAAATAACAAATAAGTAAGTATTTTATTTCTGCCAAGCACTGAATAGGTATGACATTCAGTGATATAATATGATGTTCAGTTTAAGAACAACTAGAAAGCACCTAAAAATCCGAAGCTTATATTTTGCATGTTGCACGTTTTGCTAGCGTAAGTTAAAGTTTTTGACTATTGGAATGCTTATCTCAGTAATGTGATGTTATTTTTGTAGCATAGCTCAAGGAAAAAATGCAGTAACAGCTTGCACATACAAACCTATTCCGTACTTATATAATAAACTTAATCAAATGATAGACAGTCTTGACGAGATTTTGCGATCCTTGGAACAATATTTGGAAGTAAAACGACAGCTGTTCCCAAGATTTTATTTTATATCAAATGATGATTTATTGGAAATATTAGGAAACTCAAAAAAGCCACAACTAATTCAAGTTCACTTGAAGAAATTATTTGATAACATTAAAAAAATCCGGATTGATAAGGTAAACACTTACCCTCTTAATAATAAAAAGATTTACACAATGGATAACTTAAACAACGTTGCTGTCTTTGTCTGTTAAGTGACTTCTCCAACGCATCAGACAAAGACAGCAACGTTGTTTAAGTTATCCATTGTGTAATTCTTTTTATAAGTAAGGGGGTTAGTAATTTTTTATTATGGACGCGTTTTCATCATCTATCATAACAGACAGTCAGGTGATCAGTCTGCGTTGTCCTAACTCGACTTGAAAACATTTGCTGTTCCAACGCGAGGATCGAACCCACGACCTTGAGAGTTGAAAGCCAAGCTAAACCACTGGACTACGAAGGCGCCCCAAGAGTGATCATGACTCATGACCTAGTGGCCAAAAACTCACGACATATCAAAAATGATGATGGTTTTAGGTTTGGAAGAAGGAAATACATGGAAGGATCACTATATTATAAGCAAAACAGTTATATGCCTCACAAAACATCAAAGACAAAACCCATAAGTGTGAAAGAGAAAGCAAATCCATGTCTTTTTTCATTTTAGGGTTTTATAGGTCACGTCTCGGAAGTCGGAACCCTTGTAGTTTCGTCATGTCACATATTATTCCCTTTCGTCCGTCCGTCCGTCCATCCTGGGCTTACCTTCCAAACGGTTAATGAAGCTAGACAGATGAAAGTTTTGGATAGTGAATTCTGATATTATGTGTATTTACCACGTCGACAAAGTGCTAAAATAAAATCACGAAAATTATTTTTGGTGAACCTCGCCTACACGTAAAGTGGTCTAAAAAGTCTAAAAAGTCTAAAACTCCTGAAAATCATACGATTTTCAGGAGTTTTAGAGGTATAATTTGTAAAATGCGCTTACTATTTATTATATACTTTATATTTACTAAAATAATGAAATAAAAAGTAAACATGAACAATATATTATTAAAAATAAAAAAATTATTATATTGAACGTGTAATGTTAGCCCTTCATAAAAAATAACAGTGTATTACCGTCAACTGTCAAGATTGAAGTATCATGTTATTTTTGTAATTCTTCCTTATATTTGTATTATTTCGGTTCTTATTATGTAATAACGTGCACACGTGTGGGCAAGTAGTAAAACTTCGAAAACCGTGCTAGTTTGTGTTTCCTCCAAAACTCCCTAGGAATTTTTAGTAAAGACTAAAGTGTCTACCACTTTACTGAATCGACTGACTTGACTCAATGACTGCACTGATGATTTATTTGGATTTTAACGAAACTTTTTTTTAATCTTTATTTTATTTAAGAGGCTTTTGCCATACAAGGCATGCCAGCCCCAACTAAACTTTGGATTTGATGATTTAGAAAAACGGTATGGAAAACTGAAACGAAGTACTAAACGAAAACTTGGCAATGGTTAGAAGCCGTATCGCTGTACTGAAATGAAAAACGAGTAAAGTGTGAAATATAAATTTTCTGTTGGCAAAAATAAAAAAAGGAGTTTTGCCGGGGAGTTCAATGGGTGACGTTGTGGATTTTGTATCTTTTCATAAATTTGTGTTATTTCGGTTCTTAATGTGTAATACTAGTAGAATATTAACCATTAAATATTCATTAATGTGCACAAGTGTGGGCAAGTGGTACAACTTTTAAAAACGTGCTAGTTTGAGTTTCCCTCCAAAACTCCTTAGGAACTTTCATTAAAGCTTCTACCACTTTACTGAATCAACTGACATGACTCATGGACTGCACTGACTATTTATTTGGACTTTGACTAGAGTCTAGACTTTAGACTTGACGATTTAGGAATATGGTGTTGAAAATTGAAACGAAATTTCTATTTCCCGCCTTTTTAACTTGACACTGGCAAATGGTTATAAGCCGATGCCATATATAAATAATAAAAAAAAAAACAAATTTCAAAGAAAATTCACGTGTTTGTTTATTTCTGTGTAGATTATGTATTAATTAATATTAAATAAAAAATAATTTACAACAAAATTGTGATATTATGAATGAAGAAGATATTGCCAAATGTCATTTTGTGCCTACAAGTTCTCTGGTGTGTAATAATATTATAAAAGCTAAACTAAAATATTAGCAGGTTTTATGAATATCTTGAGTTAGAAGATGGTTGTAAGGTTACAGATTTATAATTATATTTTTCAGAAAAAAATCTTACAATTACTTGATATTCCTGTTTCTTCACATGATATAAGATGCAAACGCAACCTTGTGCATTTACAACAAAGAAAGTCTAACTACAGTTTGGAGTTAAAAAAGAAATCATGGTTTCATTTATATCAAATGTCACTCAGGCGAGCTATATACTCTCATGATTGGGATCGTCTATCAATTTTGTTAAAAAAGTCTCCTATTCAAGAACATGCTATGAGGACAATTGATGACTTAGTGCTTTACGTGAGGGTTTGTATATTTAATATCTTTTAATCAAGTTTCTTTTTTTGTATTTTAAACTAATTACTATTTATGTTTCTTCAGGCACTAACAATAGTTTTAATGAATCATCCAAGTGCCAAGACCCAGTCATTATTAAATGATTTTCTGCACATGGTCTTGGCATGCCGCTCTGATGAAGATAAGAAAGCAATGTATAAGGCCATACTTTCACTACCAGAAAAAATATATGGTAGAAGTAACTATAAATGATTCACAGAAAATGGTTTATAAAACTGAAGATATTTTCTAATATAAATTGCTGTGTACAATATTGTCACTTTATTTTTAGTTGAAAATACGACAAAGTACTAAGCATTCATGTTTTTTTTATCTTGATTCTCTGTATAGAAAAGACTTAAATTTGATGTAATTAATCAACATTAGTAGCAGTGATTTATCTAAGATAAGAGAAGAGCTAATGTTATTTTAATAAAATAGATCTTTATTATTTATGTGTTTTATTTGTGGACATGACAATATTTCTTATCAAAATAAATATTTTTCAATGACTGTATGTAAACGTTGCAAAAAACGGTGTTCCAAAGACAAGTGTAACATCTTATTATATTAATTCTAACTGCAGAATTCTGTGGGACAGCCAGTGGCAAAGGCAATGATATCAGATGATGGTGAGTGTATAGAATGGAAACACAACTTGGTGCTTGATGGACCGTCTGAAACTTGGTTACTTGGTCTTGAGCAGACAATGAGAATTGCATTGAGAGAAGTAAGAATATATTTTATTACTTACGTGACTTATTATAATTCTTTTTAAAAGTATTTATTTAACTGTTATTTATTTTGCTTATCAAAATTATTACAATTTTGTTTTTTAATTTTAATGCAGCAGGTGAAATTTAAATCCCTAAAGAAATGCCTTCAAGTAGATAAATTAAATGCGACTAAGGGCCTGTTTCACAATCTTCGATTATGTGTTGAATAGCTTACTTAGTTTTTTTTTCTGCTTACTTTATACTTTACAAGCGACAGAGATAAAATATGCAAATAAGCTATCTTACACATATTAGCAGTACTTATATTGTGAAACAAGCCGGTAGTAGATTGTGAAATAGAGTTTAATCTGATATTAAATTAAAAAACTATAACCTGACTATGTAAAAAAGGGGTCTAAAAAGCCCAAAACAAGAAAATAATTCAGATAGAAATCCAGAAATTGCATAGGTAAAAAAATGGTTGAGACAGAGCCGTGGTCGCACCCACTAATCACACGCATAAGTGTCAGTTGACACCGAGATGCGTCGCGTCTAGGTTCTCAGCTGACGCTAAGGATTTAGGAAGAGAAGTTTCTAGAATTATACCCCAAGATAGATACAGACGGCTGCGATTTGACATCGCCTGTTCCTAACTTTATAAAATAGGCGTGCAACCACGGCTCTACTGCAACTGTAACCATTTTTTTTTTCATATTGGATTATAAATATCTTCGTCATGAGCGCGGAGCGAGCCAATTTTTCTTCTAGATTTAAAGAACGATTATAATTTATAATATTACATTATTATTATGACAATCAAGAAACGCAATTGAGATCATTTAACATTCAACACCAATTGACTTATTCACCATATAACATATTCACCGACACAACAAGTAGGTATTGCGATTCAGAAATATGTAAGACGATTAAGTAGTTAGGTACCTATTATAAATGTTAATAATCATTGAGTTATAATATACTAGTAGGTAGTACATTATAACTCAATGCTAATAATTTATATTTTCATCTGTAATTACGGATGGATCGATTTTATTCTAGTTTTTTTTGTTTGAAAACTGACATGATTGAGAGTGTTCTTAGCTATAATTCATCATCATCAACTCGTTTACTGCTCGACAATTCAGGGGTTATTGAATTTTTTTATTTTGTTATGTCTATAATAAATTATATTTAAAAAATGAAATATATTTTATGAAGGTAAAATAATATATAAATTATATATTTAAGTATAGTCTTATATTACGTAATGTTCGAAAATTCTACAACTGGGTTAGTAAGTAGGTACGAATTGTACGACCGAATTTTAAACGTGTATTTTGACATACAAGTACACGACAAATATGTAATATATATATATATATATATATATATATATATATATATATATATATATATATATATATATATATATATATATACCAAACACGTGATGATTATATTGGTTTAATTTTTTTTGATGTTAGAATCTGAGGTTCAATTTTCGAAACACAAAATTTTGAAAAAAATTACATAGCCTATTGTTACCTGCGCCATCATTACGAATCTATGGACACCTCATCTATTAAAATCGGACCAGTAGTTTAGACACTACGAGGGAACAAACATACATACATACATAATATATAGATAGGTACATAGACTGCCAAAATCATTACCCTTCGTTTTGGCTTCGCCGTAGTTGGGTATAAAATATATATAAGTACCTATCTAATATAAAAATATGAATTGCTGCAGCAACTTATATTGACTAGAGCAGCATTGAGAAAATGTAGATATCAAAGGGAACAGTGGATTAATGATTGGCCAGGTCAACTGGTGATCACAAGCAGTAAGGTTAGTATATAATAATTAATAAGATTTCAAATTGCAAAGTTTTTATGACCTACTATTAATAACAATATGCTTGTTTTGACATTAATTATAATCGCATCAATATGTATCATCTATCATCGTCATCATCACTGTCAACTTTTCCCCTTAGTCTCCACTTCTGGGGCTAAGGTCTCGCCCAATGTAAGCAAAAGTCTGTATTCAAAGTTCAGTCAGTTAAACCTGAATAGAAACATTGTTGACAACAGATACAGTGGACTTCCGATTGTACACGGACGTTGTGTCGATGTGAATTAATGAAGGAGAAGAAACCACTGCGGAAGCTGCGAAAGAAACAAAATCAGATCCTAAGCACGCTCCAATCTATGTCAAGGAAGGAGATATCGAAAATTTTACGTTGCAAAGTAAATGCTTTATGTGTTATTGAGATTCACTCGAGGGACACGGTAGATAGAGTGTATAAAATGGGTAAGTTTAATAATAAGTATCTGATCTCCTTCAGTTACAAATACGTGAGAAAAACAACTTTCAGTGTACTAAGATAATCTTAGTACACTGAAAGGCTGTTTTTTACTTACCGGCCCCGCGCCGAGGCGGCCGGTGACATATTGTGTCAGGTGGAGCCATCGCCCGCGCCGTGCCGTTGCCGGGCCGGTATGTGAAAATCATGCCATATATTATATTCATACATTTTTGCTCCATTACCGGTCGGTCGGTGCCGGGCCGGTAAGTGGAAAAACAGTATTTTAGTCAGCCTTTCAAACAGTAAATTAGTGATATTCTTGAAATCTGAGATGTGTGCAGAAGGTACCTGAAAGCTAAACCACAATATCAAACAACATTAATGGAAGGCAAATAAATACCATAATCCTTCCCCCAAATCCAATCCTTATTTTTCGACTGTGTTTGAACCAATATTTTTAATGTTATGAGCTGTTACGAAAATATGAAATATTTACTCTTTTTTTTGGAGGTTGCATGAATGTGACTGCATTCGAATGGTTCTCTCAGCTGAAGTTCTACTGGGATAGGGAAAGAGAGGACTGTTATATCAAGCAGACGAACACAAGCATGGCATACTCGTACGAGTACATCGGAAACTCCGGGCGACTGGTCATCACACCACTTACAGACAGGTTACTGTAGCTACAGCTTTAAAGTTATTAAGTAGATGTTAGTTCTCCATAGTTAATTAGCTTCAACTAGATCGTTACCCATATTCAAAGTAGGTAGTCCTATCCCTATTCTATTGTCTACCCATACAATAATAGTTTTGGTTTTCGAGTGAATCTGAATAGAGAACTACGCAGAACATCTTCCTGCACGCTTAGCTTAACCACACAATTACAGTTTGACAAAAGAAAGCTGTCATTTTGTCCTTATTAACTGTCAGTATCTCTATTCTTATGTATAAAACGTATTTCTATGGTGGTCATACAAAGCGTGCTGGCACACACACGAAAGAATAAAACGGAAATCGCATCTTCATTCATGTCATTAAGAAGAACTGATTTGTCATTTGAGACTCGGCGCGAACAGGCTACACGCGACCGCGACAGGTGGCCATCGTCATGCTGTTGACGGATGTCTTAAAGAGTACTCATTAAACATTTGTGTATACATTCGCAACACCACACACGTAGATATGGTAATTGTGTACGAGTAGCAATAACGCGCGACATCGCGCGAAGAATGCGTATTAATTTGAAACACTAACCTTTTGTAATGAACAACAGATGTTACATCACGCTGACCACGGCACTGCACCTATTCCGAGGCGGCAGTCCGCAAGGTCCCGCTGGCACTGGCAAGACCGAGACGACCAAGGATCTCGGCAGAGCACTGGGCAGATGGGTCGTCGTCACCAATTGTTCGGATGGGCTTGATTATAAATCCATGGCTAAATGTTTCTCAGGTTATAGGATATTGCTATTTCAGATGTTCTTATAATTAAAAAGTTAGGGTTAGTTTCTCCATTGTTGGCCCATAAAAATGCGATTTGAAACAATTCTTAATCGTTATTTAGTTAAAACTTTTTTGATGGGTATACCTAGGTTGTATAGATATATAGTACTCAGTAGGTATAGCAGCGCACTAACAACTAGCGGCGCTTAGGTAAAAGCTTTGAGTGGTCTAATCTCTAATTAGGCGCTGAAGAAGAAGATGGTCGAAAACTTTTCCACACTCCCACAGGTATTGCCCAGAGCGGTTGCTGGGGTTGTTTCGACGAGTTCAACCGAATCAACATTGAAGTGCTATCAGTGGTGGCGCAGCAGATACTGTCTATATTGCAGGCTCTGTCTATACACCAGAAACGTTTTATTTTTGAGGGCACAGAAATAAAACTAGAAAACAACTGTGGTATCTTCATCACTATGAATCCTGGGTTAGTTTCACGGCTTGTCTGAACTGTTATTTATTTATATTCAAGAGGAACATACTTTCTTTAACTGCCTCACTCTTGCACTATACCTACTTACCCCATCTGACAATACCTAATTGTTATGTTTTACTTTAGGGATCGTAATTGCTTCGTACAGATAGAACCTATTATTAAAGTTCGCTCTGTGCGTTCGTCTGTCTGTCCGCCGTAACTTCTGTAATTATTAACACAAATGGATGAAATTTCGCATAGTTATAGATTGTGTATAGATCTTGGTTTTAGCATCATAAAATTACAATAATTTTTATATTTTAAAAATTATTGTAATTTTATGTAATTTTATATTTAAATTTTTATATTTATATTTTAGGGTGGCTCTCTAATCTCCATACATATAAAGTAGATATGAACATATATGTATATATTTAAATAAAGGTTTCCGAGTAATCGGCCTCCAAAGTGGTTTATAAGTTGTCCCCGCCATAGCAAACTATAAGAGATAGAAACTTGTTAGTTTCCATACTGATAGATTAAGCTCTTTAGGAAAATTATTTTGAGCGTAATCCGACGAATTAAAAATTAAGTAAATTTCGAAGAAATTTCAAGAAAACCTATTGCGCGTTGATAGTTTCGAAACCCTCCTTAGGCATGTCCTGGCATGCCCTTAACCAAGAGGTTAGGTTATTATTGAAATTAAAACTTTTTGCTGATAGATAGATATAACTTATTTTCAGGTACGCTGGAAGAACAGAACTTCCCGATAATCTTAAGTCAATGTTCCGACCCATTGCGATGTGTGTTCCCGACTCTCTCATTATTGCGGAGAACATTCTCTTCTCCGATGGATTCAATGCGTATAAAGTTAATGCTAAAAAGGTAAAAGTTCAACAATTTATTTAAAAAAATATACAGCCAAATGGCCTCCTTTTTTGGAAGTCGGTTAAAAATTGTTATGCTTAGTAGTAATTATGATGTCTTCATACGAATATAACATTCGTCTGAGAATTGTGTACTTCACTTTCACAAAAAATTAAACTTTCTTTGAAAAATTCTAAATAGGTACCTTGCCTGTGTAAATGCATATTGCATGGAATTCTACGTTGTGATGTCACACCAATTTTTTAAAACTTTAAAACATGTTCAATTCATTTTCTCTACAAATATCCTCATTTGTTTAATTTAACACATGCAATCATCGTAGGTATTCACACTATACCAGTTGGCCAGCCAACAGTTATCGAAACAGGACCACTACGACTTCGGTCTCCGCTCGATGGTGGCGCTACTGCGGTATGCGGGCACGCAACGACGCGCGCATCCGAACTTACCGGAACAAGAGGTGTGCATTATAACAAGCTGTACCCAACAGACGTAGTAGCACCTACTACCAATACCTACAACCTACAAGTGATGTGTGAAAGAGATAACGACGACTGAGGGTTAAAGATTATTACTGTACTAATATCACTGTTGCCTTTGCTCAGCAGTGGGATAATATCACTATTGAACAAAGGGGGTTGGTGTTATAAGTGTGAAAACTGTGGGTTATACAGGGTGTTTGGTAGAACATGGTAGGATGTAGTCAATCCGGATAAGTGAGGTCCCCGAAGTAAAAACTAATCATTGTTTCTGAGATATTCGCCATTTGTATTTTTTTCTGAAGTAGGTGACCACTTGAGAGAATACCAAGTGAGATTCTAAAATTCTGAAATTGTTTCAATGGTTAATGTTTTAATTTCCCTGTAGTAAAAGAAGTATAACTAATACACCTGTAAAATTTCATAAAAAACGGTCAAGCCGTTTCAGAGGAGTTCTCTCACAAACACTATTTTATATAAGGTTTTCTGCTTCGTGATCTGGTGCCCGCTGGTGCCTAGAGTTGGGGCCTTTACAGATATACTCCAACCGCCTTACTAATAAAAATATTTAAACAGTGGATAAGCAATACAATGTTCTGTCCTTATCTGATACGTGGGAAAAGTCGCTTGACAGACAAGAACAAAACATTGTGCTGCTTATCCATTGTGTAAATATTTTTATTAGTTAGGGGGTTGATGAATGAATCTGCGTCTTAACTTTTTATGTGAAGCACGCACCATTGCTGATAGTAAGTTCTTAATATTTAATAATAATAGCTTACACCGGTTTTGGTGACGGTGGTAGGTTTCATTGAAACCAGGAAAGGCTACGCAGGAGTTATTTTATAGTGCCCAAGTGTGTGCGCAGTACACAAGAGCACTATCTCTCTTTCTTTCCTCTCGAAATCTAGTGGGATGTATAACCGACACGACTGGCGAGAGATCAGGCGCAGCTCCGACTTTTTACATGCCCATCCGACGCATAGATCATATTTCTTGTCAGACAATCAGCCTGCATTGTCCTCACCTAACTTGGAAACAACTTTTTTTTGTTGTTCTAACGCGGGAATCAAACCCACGTACTCCGAGTCGATAGCCGAGCTCTGAACCACTGGACCACGAAGGCTTTCTTAATATTTATTAGTCAACTAAAAATACCACCTCTATTTCAGATGGTGATCCTAGCCATGCGTGACATGAATGTGGCGCGGCTCACGGCGAAAGATGTGCCGCTATTCGACGGCATCATGCAAGACATATTCCCCGACGTGGTCATACCTACACTAGACTACGAGATACTAGAGACCGCTCTTACTAAGGAGATGAGAGCGGTTGGCTTGCAACCTATACGCGCAGCGCTGCTAAAGATTATACAAGTCTTTGAAACAAAGGTAATAGTTAATCTAAGTATAGATTTGACGACATGCTGATGTTTGGGTACTGTTGATATGTTCAATTGCAAATAACACTTTAGTATTGTCAAGGAAGTTTAGTCATGAAGGGATAATCAACTGTGTATTAGTTAGTTAGAGTATCACAATTCATACTTCTAACTTAGGTATAGCATTTGAGAACATTTAAAGCGACAACTATTGTTCTAGAATTCTCGTCACTCAAGCGTCATACTAGGCGATACGAATACAGCAAAGTCTGTCTCCTGGAAAATGTTAGCGGCCGCTCTGACTCGCTTACGTAACGAGAACGCTGGTGGGTTTGAGAGAGTGAACGTGTTCCCGATGAACCCCAAGGCTTTGACTCTTGGGGAGTTGTATGGAGAGTATAACCTGTCAACTGGAGAGTGGAAAGATGGCGTATTGTCGGCAATTATGAGAACTGCTTGTCAAGGTCTTAAATTTTTAAAGCTTACGAAGTATTTATATTTTTACAATTGGTTAAGACAAAATTTCGCACACATTATAGACATTTCTTTGGTATATAGGTACTGTATAATGTATATACATAAAGCAATTATATTGCACAATAGAAAGAATATGAGTACTAAATTATTAATATTTTTAGACGAGTCACCCGATTTGAAATGGATAATATTTGACGGTCCAGTGGATGCGATATGGATCGAAAACCTGAACTCCGTGATGGATGACAACAAATTATTAACGTTGGTCAACAGCGAACGGATTGCTATGCCCTCGCAGGTACATACTTAAAATTTTTCATAGTTTCTTACGATAAGTTGTAGCTTCATAAGTAGTTTAGTGACTTGTAAGTCGCAAAAAAGGTTGCAGGCAAAAGCTATGTAATTGTCTTATTCGATAATATTATAACAATCCTTGCCCGATTTTTTTTCTTCTATTTACAAACTAGTCTAGCTTAATAGGGTTATGTATTTGCATCTACCTAATTGTTAATTAGGCAATCCATCTTTCGTCTTGTCCGTCATATACGAGTACCGTAATATATTTGCAGGTATCGTTACTAATAGAGACGCTGGACTTGGCCGTGGCGTCGCCAGCGACGGTGTCCCGGAACGGCATAGTATACAACGACTACAGCGACTGGGGATGGTGGCCCTTCGTCAACTCCTGGCTGGAGACCGTTGAAGACGTCGAGTATAGGGAAATGGTGAGTGTTTGAAAACTTTGGACCACTCTAGGTCACATAATGTTCATTGTTCATAAAAAAAGTTGAATTTTATTATGGCTAAAGGGCATTGAGACTTTTAGCAACGGTACCACCGCGAACCGCAATGTCGCAGTAACGATTCGCTTGTCACCTTTATGTCACAAGTGCTATTAAAGCCACAAAAATCCTTTACACTGTTGATTCGAGTTCAAGCGTTCTAAGTAGAATAAGGATGCAAATTTCAAAAGCATTTCATTAATACCTATATATGAAAACTCAGTTACGGCGTCACTTTATGAACATCCTGACACCCGTCTTGGAGTACAAGCGGCTACACCTGATGGAGGGCTCCAGCGTGCGCGGACAGGAGTTGAGCGGCGTGCGTGCCATGTGCCGCATGTTGGACGGCCCCGCGCCGACCGCGTCGGCGCCCGACCAGGAGGACAATGAGGGGTTCTCGAAGATGAAGTTTTTGTTTGCGTAAGTTAAAAAATGCATCGCTTTTTTTAATGGTTGTAGTTTAAAATCATTAAACAGATCTCCCTGGACGGCACGCAGTCATTATGACGTTGGCATCGCGTAAGCCTTTTGTTTGATATTTCACACCCTTCATGTTTGATATTTCAAGTTTTATCCCTTAAGGGAAGACGAGGGGAAGCTGGGCGCAAAAGCTAGATCAGACAAAAAATTACAGATAGCACACCATCTAAGAACCAAATAGAAAAAAGAGGTTTCATTAAAGTGATTTCAAAATTTGGTGGTATTGAAGATACTATTTATATCGATGATGATTCTAACTTAATTTCTTCTAGAATGATCTGGTCAGTCTGCGCCACGCTGCACGAAGACTCGCGGAAGAAAATCGACAACTGGATACGAGAGCATGAGGGCATATTCCCGCTCAAAGACACCGTGTACGACTACTTCGTGGACGAGAGACTGAGACAGTTCAGGCTTTGGGAGGATAAGCTGCCTGATGACTGGAGACTTAATCCAAAGTACGATCAGTTGACACTTGACTCATACGTTATTTGAGAAATTTCTGTATTTTTTGTCACTACATTCGAATTCCCATTTTTATGGTTGAACCAATTCGAATGTAGTGGCTGTGGCATGAACACGTCGGTGGTTTGTAGGAAGTGAATACGTTGAGCTCCTTATCACCAGTCTTACTTAGGTTACTTACTCAGGAAAATTATCTCAAACTGCGTCGCTTCCCTTGGTGCCGCAAATACTGCAATCACAGTCATAACTAAGTCTAATATTTTTTAAATTCTTTACCTACTGACGTTATTATTTGGAACACTTATTTGCGTTACTATTACGTCACACAGTATTGGCTTCCACTCGATTCTGGTGCCGACGGTGGAGCTGGTGCGCGTGGCGTGGGTGTGCGCACAGCAGCTGCGCGCCGGCCACGCCGTGCTGCTGGGTGGCTCGGCCGGCTGCGGCAAGACAAGCCTGCTGCGCGCCGCTCTGCAGAAGCTCAACCCCGACAAGTGAGAGGCGCTTATACAGTGTGTTTGGTAGAACGTTATCAATCCGTGAAATGGACATCTGGGGAGTGAAGATAAATCATTTGCACCCCTAATATGTATGGCTGATATTGAACCGTAATCAATAAAACACTGAAAATAGTTTCAAAATAAAGGTTTTAATTTTCTCGTAGCAACAGAAGTATACCCTTTATAAAACTCTTAATGTTTTATAGGTACAGCGTTCAAGTGATCAACGTGTCAGCGCAGACTACTGCCGCCAACGTTCAAGATATTATAGAAGCTCGACTAGAGAAGAGAACGAAAGGCAATTATGTTCCCGCTGGCGGTAAGCAAATCTCGAAATTCTATGACCGTTTTAAATCAAACCTTTTACAACTTTCGAAGTAGCTATTACTTAATTAGTTTGCTTTCTAGTTACATTGCCAATAAAAAAAATTAACAGGGAAGAAGATGATAACTTTCATGGACGATATCAATATGCCGGTGCGCGATGAGTATGGCTCTCAACCACCCTTAGAGCTTCTGCGGCTGTGGTTCGATTACGGTTACTGGTTCGACCGGCAAAAGCAGTGGAAGAAAAATGTTAAGGTGAGAGTTAAGCATAATCTAGCTTCTACAGATTGCAAATAAGTCTGTAATTTTGTCCCCTATGGAACGAATATTTAACATTTTGATCAGTAGTTACTTATAAGACTATAATCTTGGGTTTTATGTGTCGTCAAACTAAATAGTTTCCGGTATTGTGGGAGTAGTCTAGTCTCTGGTGTTGCAGGAGCTCTTTATAATCTAACTCTAATATTCCCCGCTGCAGTCGCGACTTCACCGTTGGTCTATAGTCTGGTTTCATAGGAGCAGTCTATAGTCTCTGATACTCTATATTGTCTCTGGTCAGGGAATGGTGGTGTGCGGCTCCGCGGGCGCTCCGGGAGGCGCGCGCGGTCCGCTGCCGGCGCGGCTGCTGTCTCGGTTCCACGCGTTATACATATCGCCGCCGGACCACGCACAGCTCACGCGCATATTCGGTGCCATGTTAGCGCAATATCTGTCCGACTTTGACGAGGAGACTAAGTCTGTTGGTATGTGTGATAATAATATGATCTGTCTAGTTTTTATAAGTCTTATATTTATTTCTTTATTTTATTTACTGTTGAAATGTAAATATTGCGGCCTATGGATACCAAAGGTATTGCAATTGTACAATTTACGTTCCCTTAGAACAGTAAACAAGGATAGACACTAGTACTTGCTTAACGCGAGCTCACTTATGATTTTTATTTCAGGAAAAGTGGTTTTAGCAGCGACCATAGACATGTTTGACAACATCGTCGCTAAACTTTTGCCCACTCCGAGCAAGATGCATTATTTGTTTAACCTGAGAGACTTATCGAAAATATTCCAGGTAATTATTTTCTTTCCTAATATTTTCATGATTTGCAGTTCTAAATTAAGTTAAGTTAATCGTACTATGCAACATCAACTATTTGATTTCAACAGTTGATGTTTTATAGTACCTACTATTCACTTAATGTGGCCATTTTAGACCTGCTGGACCTAAACGGATGGTCAAAAATTAATTGGTACTTAATTATATAATATTGTTATATCAATGTCTATTAGATAATCATACTAAGGCGGGTCAATAAGTCCGTGACTTTTTGAATTTCTAACCTCCTTACTGAAAAAGCAACACTACTCCTGTCAACAGGCATCTGTCAGTTGACTCCTATCAAAATTTGAACTTGCTGCGTCAGTTAGTTTGTGTTTTACAGCTATCTTTATCAGACTATTCAGTAACTTAAGGAAACAATGGAAAAAAGTGAATTTCGTGTGCTTATTAAGCATTATTTTTTGCGAAAAAAAACCATTACCGAGACCAAGGCTAAGCTTGATAAATACTATGGGGACTCTGCACCATCGATTTCAATGGTAAAAAAGTGGTTTACTGAATTTCGTTGTGGCCGTACAAGCACTGAAGATGCCGAACGTCCTGGACGCCCAGTTGAGGTCTCTACACCCGAAACAATCGAAAAATTCACGATATTGTGTTGGCCGACCGAAGATTGAAAGTGCAAGAGATTGTGGAAGCCATAGGCATCTCGCATGGCTCAGTGGTTTCAATTTTGAATGATCACTTGGGCATGAGAAAGCTTTCCGCAAGTCGACCACAAACGCAATCGTGTAACAACTTCACAGGAAGGTTTGGCGTTGTTTAATCACAATATGGAGGAGTTTTTGCGCCGTTTTGTAACCGTGGACGAAACATGGATCCATCACAACACACCAGAGACCAAACAACAGTCAAAACAGTGGGTTTCTAAGGGTGAATCGGCGCCAAAGAAGGCCAAGGTGGGTTTGTCAGCCAATAAAGTTATGGCGACTGTTTTTTGGGATGCACGTGGGATAATCCACATTGACTATCTTCAAAAGGGAAGAACAATTAATGGGGAATATTATGCCAACTTATTGGACCGCTTCAATGAGGATTTGAAAAAAAACCGACCTCATTTGGCCAAGAAAAAAGTTCTTTTTCACCAAGACAATGCAAGGGTGCACACATGTGCAGTTGCCATGGCAAAAATCCATGAATTGGGCTATGAATTGCTCCCACATCCACCCTATTCTCAAGATTTGGCTCCGAGTGACTACTTCTTGTTCCCAAACCTGAAAAAATGGCTCGGTGGAAAAAGATTTGACTCCAATGATGAAGTCATCTCGCAAACAAAGGCCTATTTTGAGGACCTCGACAAATCATATTTTTTGGAAGGGATAAAAAAATTGGAGAAGCGTTGGACAAAGTGTATAGAGCTCAAGGGGGACTACGTTGAAAAATAAAATGATTTATTTATCAAAAAATCTGTGTTTTATTCCAAAAGTCACGGACTTATTGACCCGCCCTCGTATTATAATATTTATTATAATATTTAATATTTAGGGTTCTCTATTATAATATTTAGGGTTTGCTTCGAAGTAACAAAGACTATCAGAACACCAAGCCTCGTTTCCTGCGACTGTGGATTCACGAGTGTTTCAGAGTTTTCTCTGACCGCCTAATTGATGACAAGTGAGTTTAGATATAGTTAATTTAAAAAAATTGAATTGGTAAGACTTAAAAATAAAAATATATAGAATTTTACCTTCCAATAAAATTAATATTAATTTCCAAGACGTCCAAAGTCCTATATGAGTGTACATCGTCTTCTTTCCGCATTACAACCGCTAGATGTCGTTTACCGTTACAGATCAGCTCCCTACGTCCTCTTCTGGTAAGTCTGTGAACTATATGAAAGGCCACAAGCCGCCATATTTGATATAACTGATCATTGTTAGTGTCTCATTATGATGAGGCTGAACACCAAGAAGCCCTTACTAGGATTTTAAACTCTTGGAACATAATATTAATTTTATTGGAAGGTAAAGTTCTATATTATGGTTCCGTTTATTTTTTACGTTTACTTTATGAGATACCTGTTTCTTATATCCCTGGTGGCTTGTAAATAATGCAACAATGTGATAATGTTCCGACTTAGCCCTTGATAAATTTGAATTAGTTTACAAACATGCCTGCTGATTTAAAGCTGCCAAGGCGTAGCGTCTAATATAAATGAACATACGACACAATTATTGTCTATAACATCACATATTTGTCTATTGATACATTTAAAAAAGTAGTCAAAAAACGTTTGTGTGCTAAAGCTTATTATGAAGTAAATGATTTTGTTAACCATTGCACACCTTGGGAATAAGATACACCCCTGCAAGGCTGTCTCCATGTTCTTGTGTTCTTTTGATATTTGTTATATATTTAACATAGATTTAAGTTTACAATGGATATATATTTAATATATATTTATTTAAAATAACAATTTTCATCTTTTTGCTAAAAGATACGAGTTTCTTACGCCGGTTCTTCTCGGCGGGTTAAAGTTGAACCGGTGGTAACTTTCTGTTGACTTTCCGAAAAAGCTTTTTTTGTTTCATTTGGAAATAAAATATTTTATTTTTCATTGTGATCGAGTATGCTGGCCCATATAGATAAACACCTCTTATATTCAGCCTAATATTTAAGGAAATTATATTGGTGAAGTAAATACTGCTCTGAAAGCACCACGATTGAATCCCATTTCTTTTAATTCTATAAACTAATCCCATGTCTTTCAATTCGATAAACTAAAATATTTTAACGGTAATATAGCGGAATGATATGAAACCTTTGGTTTCCCGCTTCATAGTCTGGAAGGTTAAGGTGGCATTTAAATTGAAGAAAACTCAAGAAACGTTTTTCATAGACTCTATTCTACTTCTGTAAACTCAGAACAGTATTCCAGACAACTGCGTAACCAAGTGTTTTATATAAAATTAAATTTTGATTTTCTAGAGATCGTGATTGGTTCATGAATCAGATCAGCGAGATGCTCGGCAAGCACTTCGAGCTGACCTTCCACTCGCTCTGCCCGACCAAGAGCCCGCCGATATTCGGTCACTTCCTCAACCCGTTTGAGATATATGAGGACATACAGGATCCGAAGGTGTTGCGGAAGTTAGTATCCTTTTGATGGCACAAGATTTACTATGAAAACACTAGTTTTTGCTCGCTACTCTGTAGTTTTATTACCTAAATAGTTAGAACCTCCGCTTCATTACTTTACGAGGAGAAATTTGAAAATACTTTCTGTATTGGAATCATATGAAATGCGTGCCAATTATTAGCGCAATATGTTAAGTAGTTTGAGCTGTGTTTTGATGGAATAGAGATAAAATACACTGATCAACATATTGTCTGTATTCGCAGGTACATAGAGAGCCAGCTGGAGGAATACAATAGTAGCCCGGGCGTGGTGAAGATGCAGCTAGTGTTGTTCAGCGACGCCATCGAGAACGTGTGCCGCATCGCGCGCGTGCTGTCCCAGCCGCGGGGCAACGTTCTCAACGTGGGCATAGGTACAATATCGGCAACGTTTCGGCTCGACCAGTTTCTAAACATTTTACGTTGCACGCCTCAAAATATTAAACACATAGAATGTGACCGCATCCACTGCAGACGTGGTTGAAATCCGTATTTGTGTGTACGCACGATTCATCAGTGCTGTTAAGCGATTTTGATCTTATGCCTGGTCGAGCGGCAACTGTATGTATATTTTTGTGTAGTGAAGAAAGTTTAATTTTGAATAGCTATCTTAAAGTGCAGCGCCGCGTGGCGTATCGTTTCGTTTTGGTGTGAACTGCCCCTAATTGAAAAAAAACTGTCCACATAGTCAATAGTCAGCGGATGATATATTTTTTATTTTAACCAATGATTGAGTGATCGATAAACTGATTGTTTTAGGTGGCTCGGGACGTCAAAGTTTGACTCGACTGGCGTCTTACATCTGCGAGACTAACTCGTTCCAAGTGGTCGTCACCAAGACGTACGGCGTGAAAGATTTCCGAGAGGATTTAAAGGTAAAGTTTACGGGCAACTTAATCTTAAACTCTTAGCTACTTGCTAAATATTGATTTCTCGTTTTGTAAAAAATATATTTTTTTCTAATGTGAACTAAATGACAGAATGTAAAAAAATTCTGTTCTCATAGTTTTAACACTACAACTCCTCTAAAATATAAAATAACCTTAACATAATATTTTGGGTTTCCTACTAAATTTAAGTAACTATAACATTAACTTATCTCAAAACCTGATAGAAAGTGTACACGGCGTGCGGTGTGAACAGTAAGAAGACGACGTTCATATTCAGCGACACGCAGATCGCCGAGGATACGTTCACGGAAATCATCAACAACCTGCTCGGCACAGGAGAGATTACCAACCTGTATAAACCTGACGAGTTTGAGGAAGTACGTATCTCTCGCGAGAATAAATTTATCAGAACGCGCGCGCAAAATGCGAAATGCAAAATGCGCGCAGAACTTGGATAGCCCATTTCCCTGACCTATGCCAATCTGCGTCTACGCGTAATCTTATATGTAAAGTTTTTGTGTGTGGTGTTTATTACAGATCACCTCCGAAACGACTCGATCGATTTTTATGAAATTTTGTAGATGTATATAACCAAATAAAAAGAAAAAGTATTTTTTATACGAGGCTAGGGGTGACCCACCTTAAAAAATATATTTTTATTTGGCATTAAAATATACATATAACTCCTAATTTTCAGCCTTCTAACACCAACCCCCACCTGTTGTTAGAGACTTTAGTACTGTTACAATGTTCATCTCTCAGTTGTCGATAACTCTTTCACACATCACCTCTAGGTTGTAGGGGTAGGCACTAGGCAGTAGGTGTAGGTGTAGACTGTAGGTGTAGTTAGTAAGTAGGTATTGGGAGTAGATAGTAGGTGTAAGTTGTAGGTTTGTAGTTATTTATTTAGTCAAGTTCATAGTTAATACAGAACATCTGTTGGATACCGTAGATGTTATGTAAATTCAAGAATGGCTAAGCATTCGATTTCCCAACATTCTTATCTACTTAATGACGTCATGTGAATTCTAGATTAAGCAAGCTCTTGAGAAACCAATGAAAAGTGCCAACCTGTTGCAAACAAACGAAACTGTCTACCAGTTCCTTGTGGAGCGAGTACTGGATCATCTTCATATTGTGCTCTGCTTCAGCCCTATTGGAGAGGGTTTCCGGTACTTCTTCTATTATCGTACTTTATAGATTGAAAAATACTTGTTCTTCTAGAACATAATATGAAATAACTCCATAAATTAATTAGAAAAAGAGAATCAATGCTTTATATTGTCTTTGTAAAATCAAAGAAAACAAACATTAATTAATTATTTGTAATAGAAAAACTAACTCCCAACTTTCGAATGCGCACTTTGGGTGGTATAAAAAATACTTTTAAAAGTTCTTGTATTTTTTATGGTGCCCCATGATTAGAAGCTGTCGAGGTATTCATATAATCTGTTGTTACTTTTCAACAGAAATCGCATCCGTCAGTACCCAGCGCTTATAAACTGTACCACAACCAACTGGTTCCTGGACTGGCCTCGTGACGCGCTGCTGGAAGTGGCCTATCGCTTCCTGGATGAAGTCGATCTACTAGTGTCCATTACTGGCCCGAGGGTAGTTTGTTTTTGCATGAACACATCTAAAATTTGCTTTTATTGTGTGCGCACGCTAAGTGAGGACTATGACGCATCGTGGGTGGTAGTGGAGTGTAAAGAGTTAAACCTTTTTATTTTGATAAGAAATATTGTATACTTTTTACTGTTAAAAAGAAATTTACAATACTGTTTATAGAAATTGTATTCTTAAGAATAAAATCTAATATTATATTCTAAATATAATATTAAATTATATAGACAGCCCAGTAATTTTAGGCATTTTAAACCCCAATCTGCGAAAAAATTCCTAATGAGCTGAATTTTCATTACAATCCCGTAATAATATATATTATAATATATTATTACGGGATTGTAATGAATATGTGAAATATCGACATTGATATCGTGCCGGATAAAAAGTTATAATCGTCAAATGGTTACGAAAATCACAAACGTTTTTCGCAAATATCTAGCGATCTGTTGCTCGAAGGTCAATAGTAGTCATAAAAAATATTTTTTTGTCGCTAAATTATCTACAAAAAATGCCTCTTACATTTTTCTGTAAAATTAACCGTTTTCGGAGTAAAGTGCCGAGAAAGCGACTAGTATGCACTCACATACGGTATTGTTTTATGTATATCGTACACCAAGGCGTAAACACTAGCTGTTTACCGCGGCTTCGCCCGCGTAAATTTACTATCGAGTATCCCGCGGGAATAGCTAGTATAAGTATATTTTTCACAAAACCTCAAGTATCAGATAGAAGTTTTTAAGACACTTACAAACATGAATAAAAAAGCAATACCTATAGTTTACGCCTTGGTGTACGATATACATAATACAATACCGTATGTGAGTGCATACAAACAATTTTTATACTGACCTCTATTGACCTCCGAGCAAAAGGTCGCGAGATATTTGCGAAAAACTGAATTTCGTCTCCTTTTGACCTTTATAACTTTTTTAGTCCGCACGATATCAATGTCGATTTTTCACATCTTCATTACAAGGCTGTAATAAAGATGTACACAAAAATTCAGCTCACTAGGAATTTTTCCGTAGATAAAACCTAAAATCAGTATCAGTATCAGTAAAATCATAATCAGTATAAATCTGGACTAAGAGTCAGTTGAATTTGGTCATGGTTATGAAGTTTTAGGCTGAGGCCCATTAGTGCGTTGCGTTGCGTTCCGACGCGTCGCAATGCAATGCGCCGGCATAACAATGCGTACGTCCGTTGCGACGCAACCCAAAGCACTAATGGGGCCTTACTAGGGCCGTTTGCGCCGCGGCTTGTTTTCGTAATTTTAAAAAATGTGTATTTTTTTACATTTATAGGTACTTACTTTTGTAATATTTCATCATATAATATAGGTACGAAGAAAGGAGTCGGTTGTAGAGAGCCGAGAGGACGCGCTAAGAGCTTCGGTCGCCTCTATAATGTCGCTGATACATTCCTCCGTAGGTGCCTACTCTCTCAAGATGTGGGAAGAAATGAAACGCACCAACTATGTCTCACCGACGAGCTACCTAGAACTTGTTTCTGGATATAAAGAGTAAGCATTTTGACTAGTAACATTATATGACCGCGACGTCATATAATGTTAATATTTGTAATAAGAAATTAAATATTATAATAATATGGTTGTTCAAAATCAATGAGGGTGTTGAATTTTTCCTGCTGCTAGGGAGCAGACCCAACGCACACAACGCGTCATCTGCTGGCTTAAATGGTATCAAAAACGGTCAATAAGAATTTTCAATTCTTTTTCTGTCACCAGGCGGCGTGTCACACTTGTCGTCTCAAAAAGCTGTCAGATGTCACGAATTTGCAAACCCTCATTAGGGATATTTTGGGGATATTAGATCTACTGCTTATATCAAGACGTCTAGGCAGAAAAATAATTAACAGAATTCGAAAAAAAATATACTAAATAAAATTACATTACCCTCTTTACGACGCTGTAAAGCGGCCATTGACCTCACACAGCTCATTGTATTTACGTTATTTAGGCAAAATCTTTGCTCCCTCTTTAAATCACCTTTTTCTGTGAGGTTAATGACCTCAGCGCCTTAGAGGAATGTAATATTTTGATTTAGTATATTTTTAACGATTTTTTTAGTTATTTTTCTACCTAAACGAAATTGATGTAGAATAACCTTATACAATACTAATATTTAGATACTAAATAACATATTTATTATTTGATTACAGAATGCTCAAATGTAAGCGAGTCGAAATATCACTCCAAGCTAACAAGCTTAGAAATGGTTTGAATAAAATAGAAGAAACTACCACACTAGTCGGTCAAATGTCTGAAGAATTGGCAACGGCCAAGGTAGGTTTTCGTTTCCACTAAACAAGTTCTACGTAACTTGAAACTTGTATTCAAGTTACGAATAACTTGTTACTTTTAACTTTTGTACTCCATGATGGAAGCATCATGGAGTCTCGTAACTTGTAAGCAAGCTACTTGCATAATAGAAAATAATTGTAAGTAAGCTACATGCATAAACAATACTGCAATCGTTTGCGCAGGTGCAAGTTGCTGAGTATACGGAGCAGTGCGTACAGTACATGAACGAGATTAACGTGCAGCAACGCAACACGGACGAGCAGCAGCGCAGCGTTGCCGCGCGCACCGCTAAGACGCTGGAAGAGGAGGCGCAGTGCCTGAAGCTGGCGGAGGCGGCCAAGCGCGACCTGGCCTCAGCCATGCCCGCGCTCGAGGAGGCCATACAGGTGGGGTGTGATATAGTGCAGCAGCGCACGGACAAGCAACATTGCAACAACAGAGATGATTGCGATATGTTACACACACTGCTCAGTGTAAAAGTGATAATATGTCACAATAATAAAACAGATTAAATAATTTTTAAAATTGCTTTTACCTCATTCCAGGCACTAGACGCTCTCAACAAAAAAGACATAACCGAGGTTAAATCCTACGCAAAGCCTCCTCAAAAAGTGGAAATGGTGTTGGAAGCGGTGCTAATATTGTTAAAGGTAACAATATTATTACATAAAGTTACACGAAGTCGATTTTTTTAAACATAATTATATATTTATTTAATCAAAGTATATTACATGGCTATCCATGCACTTTTGCCATCTCATAGGTTGTTTATTGATTCCTTTACTAACAAAACCATTAGGACAGGAATCAATAAAATCTTTGAATGTGCTTTGGACTGCCCCACCGGAGTTAAATTTTTCCCTTGCAAGAAGTTATCCAAATTTCGAAAAAATGGTAATCTGTTGGGTCAAGGTCCGGGGAGTACGGTGGATGTCTTAGACATTTCAATTGAATCTCCTCTAATTTGGTAGCCGTCTGTTGTGCAATGTGTGGTGGTTTTGCGTTATCCTGAAGCAGTGATCTAGAGTGAATGACCAACCTCGGTTGTTTCGCAGCTAGCTTTCCATTATGATTAGCAGTTGCTGGCAATATACATCTGCCGTAATCGTCTGGCCACTAGGCACTAGTCCACCAAACTCTCACAAGTAACTTATTTTGAGTAAATTTTCGCTTAAGGCAGGCTTAGGCTGGTTCGCCAGGGTTCAGCCATTGCGATGATCGTTTCCGATTATCGTACAGGATCCACTTTTCATCACAGGTAATGATTCGATTTAAAATCCCTTCATTATTGTACCGGTCAACGTTACGGTAATCTAACGCAGCAGTCGACGCGCGTTTGTCGATTTGCTGCACTCAATTCATGAGGTACCCATCTTTCAAGCTATTTCACCTTCCCAATTTGCTTCAAGTGTATTAAAACAGTTTTATCACTAACACCGCAGCCTGCAGCTAACTCGGACATGGTTTGCAATGGATCTGCTTCCACAATAGCCTTCAATTATTCATTATCAACTTTGGTCTCCGGCCATCCACGGGGCTTGTTCTGCAGGTCGAAATTTCTAGAACGAAATTGTTGGAACCAAAAACGCACTGTGTTTTCCTTTGCGACACCGCCGCCATACACATCATTAATCCTTAGCGCCGTTTCTGCAGCGCTGGTGCCACGGTTTAACTCGTACTCGAAAATAGTACGATATTTCAAGTTTCCATTTTGTAAACAGAGTGACGAAAAGAAAATACCAAAAGAGTAAAAAACAAATGAATTATGGTTTTCAAAATACAAATGCATGAGTAAATGGTGATATAAATTTGAAATTGAAATTCCTAACCAAAGAAGATATATTTGAGATCAAAGTGGCCAGTACGACAAAACGGGAATTTCATATGTCAGGACCTAATATTAACTATATAAAATATTAAAGTACTTTTCATTTTACAGAAAGAACCAACTTGGGCGGAAGCGAAACGTCAACTGGGCGATCAGTACTTTTTGGATCGTTTGCGAGATTTTGACAAGGATAACATAGCAGATAAGACTTTGAAGAAGATCGGAACTTATACCGCCAAAGAGGACTTTGAGCCGGAGGCAGTAGGGGTCGTATCGCTCGCTGCTAAATCTCTGTGTCTATGGGTCCGCGCCATCGAGAAATATGGAAAAGTTTACAAGTTAGTATATTTTATAAAATATGTCCGAAGTTAAAAAGCGAAAAAGTCTTTACTTCTTACTTTAATTTAAAATTGCGTTCGCAAACGGTAACTAAGAGGACTCATGTGCGTGCATTTTGTAACTCTTAAACTTATGATTTTTTGACCTAATAAATTAGGTTTTTTTAACTTTATATTTATTTATAATTCATTTAGGATCGTCAAACCAAAGAAGGAGCGTTTGGAAGAAGCGCAAGAATCGTTACGTATGAAACAACAGATACTCGCCGAAGCGAGAGCTCGACTGCGTGAACTGAGCGAACAGCTGGAGCGTCTACAACGCGAGTATGACGAGAAGTTGGCGCAGAAGGAACAGTTGGAAGAGAGATCGCGACTGTTACAACTGAAGTTGGAACGTGCTGAAGCCCTGATTACGGGACTGTCAGGTTTGGTTCAATTTTTTTCTTTATGGTTTAGGATTTTTCTTTGAGACATAAGGGCTAAGGAAGGAGCCAGATCGCCTCATGATGGAGGCAATCGAAGCTTTATTCCCACTGCTTTATAAAAGTCATAGGTATGTTGTAAAAATTGTGGAAAAATGTAGGTTTGAATGGATATAATATCTTTACTACAAAAGATCGTCAGTACGGCTTAAAAGACTTGGATGGAATTTGGTACAAATAGATTATTGTTGCAGATTTTTGACAAGTATGATTTAAATTATTACCTTCATAATATTCTTATTGTATAAAACTTTTTTTTTCAGGTGAAAAAGAACGCTGGGAGATGACAGTCGAGCGACTAGATAAGGAGTTTGACAACCTTCCAGGAGACTGTCTCATAGCGACTGGCTTCGTCGCGTACCTGGGACCGTTTATCTCTGAGTATCGAGAAGATCTGATGAGTGATTGGTTTAGAGAGGTGCGTGTGTTTTTGTTTACAACAACAGTGAAAGGTTTGCAGTAGGATTTTCCCGAGAAAACAGTATTCAAAAGAAAAGTTACATTGGTCCCTTTTCTCTTTATATGAAATTAATTGTTTTTTAAGGTATTTGACGAAAACATCCCAGTGACAATGGACTTGAGTATGAAAAACTTTTTGCTGGATAATGCGACTCTAAGATCTTGGAATTATATGGGATTGCCAGGTTCGCAACTGTTTCTCCTCAGATAAATGTCGTTTACGATTTATCTATACTATTTTAAAACATCCATTTCACCCCTTTACGCTAAGAACTCATGGAGCGGTTTTGCCCGTGTCCACCGCGGTCGTCGAACTGCGGTTTTATTTCTAAACTCACGAGACCGCGGTTTTGCGCGGTCACGCAGTCGCTGCGGTTGAGATTATCGCCCGCAAACGTAGCGAGCGAAGATCGCAGGACGTAGCGGGCCCGCAACCGCGGCGACGCGGGTGAAAACTCCGTGAGTTCTTTGCCTTGGGGGTCGAATTTTTAGAATTCTTTTCTAAATAGAAGCCTGTCCATATTACGCTGAATTATTACCCAACGTGTTAAGTGATTTGATTATTTTAATGATTTTGTTTGTAACGGTTGCTTTTATGTCGCTTTTCTTAAGTAAACGCGTATTTTTTTTAGTATGACCACGCATAACTTTTTACTAAGTAGGTAGTCCGATTTTGATAATTCCCCATATTCCCATTAAAAAAAACTCCCCCATTTATGACAGATGATAACTTCAGTGCTGAGAACGGTATAATAGTGGTGCGTGCGACTCGCTGGCCACTGGCTGTAGATCCGCAAGGCCAAGCGCTAATTTGGCTGTCCCACCTTGAAGAGAAAAACAATATTCAGGTAAATGGCCATAAAATCATATAAAAACGATTATAATCGGAATGTTTTTGTCGATGGTCCATTAGTCACAGGGTCAACTCAGAGGTGTCTGAGATCGAATTTTTCTGTTTCTCAGTCACGGCTTTTTAAATTATAACATCTTAATCTTATTTCAGATTGTAGACTTCGGGCAGCCAGACTACATGAAAATCATGGAATCATGCCTGTCAGAAGGAAAGCCGATTATTATACAGAACGTCGGAGATGTTCTAGATCCTTCTATTGCTCCTATATTGGATCGTGCAATTGTAAAGATAGGTAGCAGCTTGGTCATTAAGTTTAACGAGAAGATGGTATCATACCACAATGATTTCAAGATGTATCTTACAACGAAATTAGGTAAATGATAATTTCTTATTCTCCGTACGTTTTCAATTAGATCTTATTGTTGAAACAAAAGAGACAATAGCACCTATAATAATAATAATAATAACTCCCCACACCGATTCCGGTGACGGTGGCCGGTTTCATTGAAACCAGGCCAGTTACGCAGAAGTAATTTTGTAGTGCCCAAGTGTGTGCGCAGTACACAAGAGCACTATCACTTCCCTTACTCTCATAACCCAGTGGGGCGGATAACCGACACGACTGGCGAGAGATCAGGCGCAGGTCCGACTTTTAACATGCCCATCCGACGCATGGATCATCTTTCTTGTCAGACAATCAGGTGATCAGCCTGCACTGTTCTAACTATACGTGGAAACAACATTTTTGTTGTTCCAATGCGGGAATGGAACACACGACCTCCGAGTCGAGAGCCCAAGCTCTAACCACTAGGCCACGGAGGCTGTTAGTGCCTATAATGCTACCTATAAAATGTTACGTGCAATAAAGAAAAACAATGACACCATAGACGTATATTATAGACGAGGCATGTCATGGCAAAAACTGTCCCCACTTAAACCCACTTTTGGGGTG
The DNA here is from genome assembly GCA_963565745.1 of Phengaris arion. Lineage (NCBI taxonomy): Eukaryota > Metazoa > Arthropoda > Insecta > Lepidoptera > Lycaenidae > Phengaris > Phengaris arion. Next base: position 26,482,405 of record OY751431.1, read on the forward strand.
TTTTTGGGGCCATTTTGACATTTGTGGTATGTATGAAATCAAGATGGCTGATATTTGAGGTATAGTGAAAACAAGATGGCGTAACATTTTCTCGTATGAAGATTTGTTCTGTCAAATATACGCATAGCCCATCCTTAATATTGAAATCATTGAAAGACACATTCATTTGGCCGATTTTAAGGTTTAGTTAAGCTAAAATTGGAATTGAACGTATTATATATTATGTGTCCTATGATAATATACATTATATACAGCAGTAAAATATATTTAATAACCGACGAAAACAGATACGTGTTTGACGTGTCTGTCTGTGTGTGTCTGCATCATAGCTCCCAAACAGACGAACCGATTTTGATCTCGTCTTTTGTTTGAAAGCTAACGTAATCGCATTTTGAGTTATAATTCACCGTTTGAAAATTCGGGGGGTTTCTTAAATTTTTTATTTTTTTTTATTTTTAGGTAATCCCACCTACACACCAGAGACATTGACGAAGACAACTCTAGTGAACTTCTCTGTGAAAGAACAAGGACTGACGGCACAGCTGTTGGGCGCGGTGGTGCGACGGGAGAGGCCGCAGCTAGAGCTCATGAAGGACAAACTAGTGCACACTATAGCTGCCAATGAGAAAATTTTGGTTAGCAACTTTACATAATCAAGTTTAAAATTATCAAAAAACGAGCTTTGGTCCGTCACTTCATCCGCACGGATGGCACCCCCGTGGGGTATAATATTTAGAACATGTGTATTAAGTATCTGTCTAAAAATTGTTTAACAATCACATTTTACTTTTTATAGATTGACTTGGAGAACGACCTACTCCGCATAATGTACGAATCGCAGGTGCCTCTGCTGGACAACGACGAACTATTTGTAACGCTACAGACTTCGCAGCGGACCTCACTCGAAGTCAAAGAGGCGCTTGTGACCTCGCACGAGACTGAGAAGGAAATTGATAAAGCGAGAGCGGTAGGTCGCAATGAAATTTTTTAGATTTAAAAATAATTATTTATCCCTACTATGAGAGATGTAGATTATGTCGGTGTAAAATGTAGCATTTAGGACCATAATTATATTTTGACAGCAACCTTAATCTACACTATGAACTGTGTGTGGTAAATATAAATCCATTTATAATACGATGTTGTGTTAGCTAAATATTATTAGTGTGAGTTAGAAAAAGTTCTGCCTATTGCTATTGTGATGCGCGACGCAAAAACAGCAAAACATTTATATTATGTAACATTAATAAATATTTAATAATGATTTTGCAGGGCTACGTACCGGTAGCGGTGAGAGCTTCAGTTTTATTCTTCGCGCTTAACGACCTGTCCCGTATAGACCCCATGTACCAGTTCTCTCTAGAGGCTTACATAGATCTGTTCACGTACTCCATAGACCGCAGCCCCAAAAGCCAAGAGCTAGAGGACAGAATCAACAACCTTAATGAGTTCCACACTTTTGCCGTTTACAAGTTAGTATCGTAATGTGTATTGAATATTCGAATATTGTGCGTAAGAATAATTAAAATTTAGGTGCTATATAATGGAGCAAGTTATAATGGGATATACATATTGCTTATCTGTCCATACTCGCAACCCCAGAAGTGTCAAAAGTGACGGTGGCCGGTTTCATTAAAACTCTTATACTCAACTTATAGTGCTCAAGTGTTTACAAGAACACTCTCCCCTTCCTTTTACTCTCGAATCCCAGTGGGACGGATAACCGACACGACTGGCGAGAGAACAGGCGCAGAACCTACTTTTTACATGCCCATCCAACGCATGGATTATCTTTCTTGTCCGACAATCAGGTGATGAGCCAGCAGTGTCGTAACCAAAATTAGAAACAACAATTTTTGTTGTTTCAAAGTGGGAATCAAACCTACAACCTCTGAGTCGAGTGCCGAGCTCTAAACCACTGGATCACGGAGGCTGTTTCTAGTATTTACTATATTATATAGATTATACTCAATAATATCCACACTGCTTCAAGTAATATATTTTTTTAAGAAACACATGTCGTGCGCTGTTCGAACGACACAAGCTACTCCTATCCTTCCACATCGTGACTCGCATCCTGTTCCAAATGGGCAAGATGAGTACACAGGAGTACTTCTTCCTGCTTAAGGGTGGCATTGTTCTAGATCGTTCCGAGCAACCGGACAACCCGACCAGTTAGTTGGACTTGTATGCAATTTTTAGCTGTATTGTTAGGCTATATTTTAGTCTTAAGGTGGGGCCGCACTAGGCGTAACTATGCGGTAGCGGAACTACGCGACGCGGCACTCCATTGCGGTATTACAAGTAGGGCTCGTCGCGTTGCCACTTGCCACGCTCCGCTGCCGCCTAGTGCGGTCTTACCTTTTGTTTTAACTGTATTCAAATGAGAACTCCAAATTATTTCTTTTCGACTTTCTGAGTAACCGAATAAATTTGGGCCCATATTCGGTCATCACCTGTATTTAGTGAGCCTTGATAATTGCATCAAGTATGATAGTATTATAGTCCGCATAGGTATTGACTTCCTTTAACTTATTCGGTATTCCTTTACAGCACTTATAAACGTAACGAGTGTATTTATTGTTACTACTCCATTAAAATGATGTAATCATATTTAAAAAGTATTATTATGCTGTTGTATATACAATTTATTAAAATCAAAAAAGTTGTTTATTGCCCTTAAACACTTTTACAAATTTAAAAAAATACACTAAAATTGTACAGATATAACAAATTTATTGCGCAACACCTACACTAAGAATCTCTTGTGCTGTTATTGTCTTCTAACTTGGAACAGATAAAAACATAATAATATTGTTCTTTTTACAGCTTGGTTGCCTGATGAGTGTTGGGATAATATCACGGAGCTAAACAAAATACCTGGATTTCATGGGATCATTGACTCATTTGAGACCTACTCTAAGGAGTGGAAAGAGTGGTATTTGAACCCGGAGCCCGAGGCACAGCCTCTTATTGGTATGTTATATTATTAAATTTTACAATCAACGTTTAATAAATATGCAAAAGAATTCTTCTAAAAAGTAGAAAATTTTTGTTGCTATGTAGGAAGAAGTGTGCCTTTCACAGAGTAAATGTGTGTCTTTCAAAAAGCTGCTACTGTAATGTGTAAAATAATTAATAAAAATAATAAAGCACATTCTTAAAATATGAATGCGTGCGCGCATGTTGAACGTAACTAGTCTCCCTCCTTCCCTATCTTTAAGCACTGATCGACGTACTAATAATACCGCATTTGAGGAGATATTAATATAGTAATATAATATAATATATATCAGGCGACTGGAACGAGATCTGCAACGAGTTCCAGCGCATGCTGTTGGTACGCTCGCTGCGCGCGGACCGAGTGGCAGCGTGCGTGTCCGGCTTCGTCGTCAACGCGCTCGGCCCGCGGTATATCGAACCGCCCGTGCTGGACATACGGGTGAGTTTTCTTGGATGTTAGTTACACTATCAGGCTATTTAGCAAAAGCTGTTGAAAAACAGGAGGATGGGTTGCAATTGCTTTACTATACTTCCTCCCCCTTACTAATAAATATATACATAACGGATAACTTAAACAACGTTGTTGTCTTTGTCTGATGCGTTGGAAAAGTCACTTATAACAGACAAAGACAGCAACGTTGTTTAAGTTATCCATTGTGTAAATATTTTTATTAGTAAGGGGGAAAATGTACAAAAAAATATAATTTAGAACTTTTTAAAAACATTGATTGAAAGGTTGAGTTCTACTTATTTTTAATTATTTATTTTCTCTATGTGTATTGTATTGACATATACGTTTTGATATGAATCATAGGCTGCCTGGGAAGAGTCTACTTGGAAGACGTCACTCCTTTTCGTGTTGTCTCCCGGTGTGGATCCTACTGCCAACCTCGCTCAGCTGGCTATAGACTTAAAGATTTTTGACAAATTCCAGGCCCTAAGTCTTGGGCAGGGCCAGGCAGAAGCGGCTCACAGGTATGATAAATGAATTATTGTTTTATCATTTATTTATGATTTTAGTATTATTGACAAACAAATTAACATGTAACTATAATAATTGAAGATACAAAGATACTTATTTAAATTCATACTTTGAAGGACTGGACTAAACCTGATTGATACTTGGACGTTTCGTACTGCTCGTTATAATATTATAATTCCGGTGGTCAATGCCACTTTGCGTGTGGGATATTATGCGCGTGCGATACAGATAGACGCATACAACTTCTTCAGAATCCTGACACAAGGCATGGAAGAAGGCGGATGGGTGTTCCTGGCGAACTGTCACCTGGCGTGTGAGTGGCTGAGCCGGCTGCGCGGACTGGACAGCCCCGGCACGCACCCGCGCTTTCGCCTGTGGCTGTCGTCCATGCCCGACCCCAAATTCCCGCTGAGCTTCCTGCAGCGGAGCATCAAGATGACCACTGAACCGCCGCAGGTATATTTTTTGTCTTATGTCCATGTCATAATAACACAAAGTAGTAACCGGATTTAAAATCTAAAACGTTAAAGATTTAAAGAAAACCTTTAACGTTTTAGACACCCTCTATTTCAGTTGTCTGTTGCTGGCATTATAAATTATTTATTATTTTGGGCAAATAGCTTTTAAAAATTATTTTATGCTTTATCCTTAGTACATAAATGCTCGTCGGTTCTGGGTGCTCATGAATATTTTAAATTCATTTAATTAGGTCCTTAAAAGTTCATTGTTGACGATCATTTCCGAGCCTACTAATAATATAAGCATTTTAAATATTTCTAACTACATAATATATGATTACAGGGTATAAAGGGGAATCTCGTCCGTCTATTCGCTAACGTGAACGAGGAGAAGTTCGACAACGCGACGCCCAAGTACCGGCGGCTACTGTTCTGCATTGCCTTCTTCCACTGCACGCTCATAGCGCGCAAGAGATTCCGACAGCTCGGATACAACGCTGTCTACAGTTTCAATGACTCTGATTTTGAGGTATACCAGAAGGAAAAAAATTAGCTGTTTCCTACAAAATGCTATCTAAAAGGGCTACGCTTTTGTATGAAACAGCCGATTTTTTTTTTCAAGTAGGAAAGTTTATCCCATAGTAAAAGTTGCTTACGCTCAAGAGTATATTCACTCCTGGCCTAGTGGGTAGACCGTTTGATTCGCACTCGAGAGAGTGCAGGTTCGATTCCCAGGTTGTGGCGTGTACCGATGAGACTTTTTCAGATCTCAAGTACATTATACGGACGCTCTAACGGCGAAGGAAATCGTAATACAGACGTATTGACCAGTCATTCCTCTGGACTAGGCTGACTGTGTTGTGAGAATGCCGTATGTGCTTGGGCAACCATACGATATTTTAAAAAACCAACTGTCCCAGGCAGTAGACACTACAGTATTACAAGAGTGGTTCCTTCGTTCGAAGAATACTGTATAAATCATCCAATAACGGATAAAAATGCCTAAGTTTTATTCACTTCTGAAAGTTTGGACACTGACTGAACACCCGGAAACACCCGGTATTGTGAGACTGGTCATGAATGTGTTAAATATAAACAATAGCAAATAATTAGTAATAACCGCGTATCGAGTAAAAACCGAGACTATAAACTTTATAGGGATAATATTTAATTTATTATGTTGTTTAAAACTCTTGGAGCATTAATCCAACCGGAGTAGCCTTTGTCAGGCGTTCTCCGCTGCCAAAGGTACGAGACCGCCGGTCGTACCGTTATATAAAACTAGTTGCCGCGCGTTATTGACGTATTCGGCAAATCACAGTGAGGCGGGACGAACCGGAGCTGAAAATGCCGAATTGCTGTGTTTTTGTACTGTAAAAAGAGATCGGAAACTTCTAATAAACCATCTATTATCTATCTGTAAGTATTATTTTGTCTAAATATTAACAAATAATGCAATAAATAAGGAAACATACAAAAAACATCTCGGTCAATAAGTGTTGTATATTAATGTAATATTTAAAAGTAGTCATTTATAAAAACTTCTATTTCATATTCGTTCTTGTTATTACTGTTTCAAAATGAATAAACATAATAAAGTAAACTATTTGCAATTTTGTTTTTCTTCATAATATTATGTCACCAAACACATGAAATATTTGTAAATTATTAAAAAATAATTATTCAATTATATTATCAAACTTTTGTTTAAATTCGATAATCTGTATTACAATAAAATATGTATAGTATATAAAAATCAGGATAAGTTTATAATATATATATATGTAATATGTTGTTTATTGAAACAAAACTTAAGTTGTTGCTCTGTAAAGAGAAATTTATTCTTTTATGACAAATCATATTTCATTTTAGCAAACACCACTTACTCTATTTACTTAATCTAAAAGATTTACATAAAAATATTTACTAACCTGTAAAGAGAAACAACATTAAAAGCTACTGCTTCAACTATGATCTCTTTAAATCACAAATTATTTAAATTTCTGATAAACCTCGTTATCGTTTCTAAATTCTAATGTACAAAGCCAGAGATAATTTCTAGGATGAACATAGTGCAGAGTGCTGTCACCATAGATAATGCTTCGATTTATACGTCAAAGGTAATGTGCGGGAAACTTAAATTAACTGAAGATTCTATGAGCTTCATTTACATCTCCCCCCCCCCCAGGTTCTCAAAATTCTTCCGGTACCGGTATAAGTTTTGTAATGTGAAACAAGTTTGATTCGAACTTTTTGTAACCTGTATTAATTTTAAAAATTGAGTTAGATAATTTTTCCAAAATTTTGAAAGGTCCAATTTTTAATTCGTCTAATTTTCTCCTATTTAATCTATTACCGTTTTCCACATATACAGAGTCTCCTACTTTTAATTGGATACTTTTTCTATTTTTATCAAATAGTTGCTTATTATAATTGTGTGAATTTATAGTTCTTTCCAAAGCTGTTTTCCTATCTTGTAATAAATCCCTCTGTGTTTTATGTTCTTTCAACTCGTCTGGTAAGATGTTTATCACTTTTCCTTCCATTAAATATGTTGGGGAATATCCTGTCACAGTGTGTTCAGTTTCATTATATTTTTGGGTACACTTATGAGCGATAGTTGTCCAGGCTATTTTATCGGTTTTTTCATTAATTGCACATCTTATCTTGTTGACTAATGTCTGGTTTAACCGTTCATTTAAGCCATTTGAAAAAGGTGCATTGACTGCAGTGAAAATGACAGGTATGTTCTCTTTCTTCAAAAAACTTTTAAATCCTTTCGAATTTATGCCCGGGTATTGATCCGATAGAATCATTCCAATTTTATTTTCAGGTATAACTTTTTTTACGAGCTTTATAAAATCGTCTGCGTTTTGGGTTTTTGATGTCACTATGTGGGCATATCTGGTGAAATGGTCTACCAAAAGATGTAGATATGTTTTTGTAGAGCGGGAGCCACCAAATCCACCGATGGTATCTATAGAGACGATTTCAAAGGGGTAAGTAGCAGGACCCAGATGAGACATTAATCCATATTTAAATTTAGTTCTAGATTTATTTTTTATACATATTTCACAATTATCACAGATTTTTTTTATATTATGTATTAAATTCTTTGCTGTATAGAATGGTTTGATTTTATTTTCTGTTTGTTTCACTCCTATATGGCAGTATGTACAATGTACATTTTTTATTACTTTTCTACTAAATTCCTCAGTGAGTAAAATTTTTTCTTTTTTTCCTACCCTTTTAAAGTATATTTTATCCTTTAATATTAGTTTATTTTTATATAGTTTTATGTCTTCATTATTCTCTTGATCGTTTTGGATGTCTTCTAGTTTAATAAAATTTACAATTTTTAAAATTTCTTCCTGGTTTACATGTGATTCTAATACTGGGTTTCTACTCAAACTGTCTGCTTCCAAATTGTCCTTTCCGGGTGAATATATTACTTCAAAATTAAATTGTGACAAGTAATATGTAAGGTCTCCTAATTCTTCGTCTGTTCTTGCCTTAATATTTAGTTTTTCTAGGGGTTTATGGTCTGAAAAAACTTTAAATTTTTTTCCTATCAGCCAATGTTGCCAATATTTTAGCGCTTCTTTAATTGCTAAGCATTCTAAATAAATAGCTTTTTTTCGTTTCTGACTGTCATTTAATTTCCTCGAAAAATATGCACATGGTTTTTCTTCTCCATTTTCTTGTGGTTGTTTCAAAATAGCCCCTATACCCTGTATACTTGCATCTGTATAAATATGTATAGGTAAATGCGGATCAAAGATTTCTAAAATAGGTCTTGAGCAAAGCAATTTCTTTATTGTATCAAAAGTATCTTGACATTTTTCTGTCCAGATAAATCTTTGGTCTTTTCTTAACAAATTATGTAGAGGATCTAATAAGATTGATAAATTTGGTATATATTTTCCATAGAAATTTATTTTACCTAAAAACTGTCTAATATTTTTCTTTGTTTTTGGGACAGGAAAATCTTTAATGGCTATTAAATTATCCTTAAGTGGAGTAACTGTATTGTTTTTTATTATGTGGCCCAAGTATTTTACAGAATCCTGTGCAAAATTGCATTTAGAGAATTTCAATCTAAAGCCCTCCTTTGAAATTGCTTCTAATAGCAACGATAAGTGTTTAATGTGTTCGTTGAACGTCTGGGAAAATACTAAAATGTCATCAATGAAATTTACTGTAAAATTTGATAATTTGTGTTTTCTAATAATGCTAGTTAAAATTCTTTGAAAAATTGCAGGTGAGGTTTTTAAGCCGAATGGTAGACAAGTCCACTGAAAATGATTTTCTTGAGTAACAAATGCTGTTTTCTTTCTATCTTCTACTTTTAAAGGTATAGACCAGAATGCGGAATTGATATCCAATGTTGAGAAAAATTTACAATTTCTTGTTTTTATCATTATATCTTCGATAAGGGGAAATGGTTGTGACTGAGGAATCACTATTTTATTCAAGTCCCGAAAATCTACACATAGTCTAGATTTTCTTCCTTCGTCTTTTTTATAGGCTAATGTTACAGGAGCAGCAAAAGGGCTGTAAGATTCTTCAATTAATTTCTTTTTTAATAATTTTGAAACTTGCTGCTCTATTTCTTTTTTGTCCTCAAAACTGCATCTATATGGTCTTTTGCTACAATATGAATCTACTAATAAATCTATATGTGCCTCATAACCTTTCACTAAGCCTACATCATATTTATCCTTTGCAAATAGTGACTTATATTTCTGAATTAATCCATCTATTTTTGATTGTTGCTGAGTGTCTAAATGATTTACTGAGATGTTGAAGTTTGTAACTTCCACATGTTCATTAAAGTTAACCTTACATTTATCATTCATGTTTAAATTATCTTTCACTGTTATTTCCTTAAGATTATTTTCCTTAATGAAATAGTGTTTGTTTTCAATTTTATCACCTGTGAAGCCAGGAATATTTTCATTCTGTTGTTTCATTATTTCGGTTAGTTTTTGTGTTATTTCTAAGTTTTCATTTTGAATTAGTTGAAAAGATTTTATACAATCCAATCCAATTAAAAAATCATAGTCAAAATTTTGTTCGTCTATGACAAAAACATTTACATTTTTTTCTATTTGAAAAATCTTTATTTTCAATGTCACTATTCCTATAGATTTTTTTACACCATTAATCGTTTTTAAGTTTGCTTTACTATTAATGTTGTTGTTTGGTGTGTTTTTTAAGGACAACAATCTTGAGTTAATTATACTAACATTTGATCCTGAATCGTAGACACCGAACGTTTCAACTGAATCATTTATAATTAACTTGATTTTGATTAATGGTGGAATTATTAGTTTTTTTGGGTCTATTTCATGTAAACTCATTTCTAATTCAGAATTATTGACACTCCTAATTAACTCTTTTTTTTTTGAGCGATCATTATCTTTATTTTTGAACCAACACACAGATTCTGAATGATACCGAGTTCCTTTCTTTTCTTTTTCACATATTCTGCATGGTCGGTCTTTGAAACTTTTTTCTTTTATTTTATTTTCCGAATCGATTACTTTTTTATCCACAATCCTTTTATTAATTATTAAATGTTCTAAGCCCCGAATACTACTAAACAAATCCTCAGTGTCTTTCAATTTATTTCTATCAATTTCATCTGCAATAAAATTAGGTAGCCCAGTTACAATTAAATCGATTAAAGTAGGTTTATCGATTAATTTATTTATTTCTAATAAAAGCCTCTCTTTTTTGAGAGCATATTCCAATAATGAACCCTGTCTATACTTAAACAAAAAAGCATACCTTATTGGTGACCAGCCTTTGTTCACATATGTTTCACAAAATTTATTTTTCCAAACACACCATTCAGAATTTATTGAATATTTTATAAGCATAGAGTTATACCAATCTTGACAAGAATCCTCCAAAAATAACCGAAATATTTGTATCTTTTGAATATCTTCATTTACACCTATACGTGTACATTCAGTTTCAAAGATATTCATCCATTGTGTTACACTTGATGTTTTTTTTGTGAATTTTTCTAAGACAAACTTTTCAGATAAGTTCTTCACATTAGATTGTTTAGATTCCTTCTTCAATTCAGCAAAACTTTCCAGAATTTTTGTAAAAGTTTCTGTTGAAGTTTCATTCGTAAAAACCTGTTGTGTTTTTGATGTAATTTCCTCCAGTAAATATCCCTTGAACTGCATATTTCCATCTTCGTCCAAATAAGTATCACGTAATTCGGGTGTTACTGAAATCCATACTAGTCTTTTTTCATGTCTTCTTTGTAGTGTAGCTTTTACTTTTTGAAAAGTTTGAGTTTTTATCAACTCAGTATGTAGCCTTATCGGTTGCAATTGTTCCGGAATTAAGAACACGTTTTTATCGGCATCCATAATTGAGGTTATGTAGATCACATTTGTCTTTGGGTCTTCACCCGATTTTACAACAAATTCAAATTTTAACTTCTCCATTGTTTACAACAGCTATAAATAATGTTGTTTTGTAATATGTTGTTTATTGAAACAAAACTTAAGTTGTTGCTCTGTAAAGAGAAATTTATTCTTTTATGACAAATCATATTTCATTTTAGCAAACACCACTTACTCTATTTACTTAATCTAAAAGATTTACATAAAAATATTTACTAACCTGTAAAGAGAAACAACATTAAAAGCTACTGCTTCAACTATGATCTCTTTAAATCACAAATTATTTAAATTTCTGATAAACCTCGTTATCGTTTCTAAATTCTAATGTACAAAGCCAGAGATAATTTCTAGGATGAACATAGTGCAGAGTGCTGTCACCATAGATAATGCTTCGATTTATACGTCAAAGGTAATGTGCGGGAAACTTAAATTAACTGAAGATTCTATGAGCTTCATTTACATATATATAAACTTATCCTGAAATTATGCATTTTTAATTTATAAACAAGCCACACTGCAGAAAAAATGACGGCTGTGACAGCAAAACGATATCAATATCGACTTTATTGTCGATAGTTGTAGTATGTTGTTGTAGTATATTGTTGTAGTATGTTGTTGTAGTATATTGTTGTAGTATGTTATTCTGACTATTAATTTTTCAGATTTCCTAAGGATACAATGATTCGGGATGTTTGGATTCGAGCTTGCGCAAATCATGTTTCGTGGACTAAACGTATGAGAACAATTTGCTCACAGCATTTTGAAGCTTCATGTTTTATAGTACAAGCGAATAACTAAAAGAAGATATTTTATTACGTATGTACTAATACGTATTGTAAATTAAATATCGTAGTAAAACAAAGATCAGTTTAAATTATTTGTCTCAAAAGAAAACTCGTGTTTCCAAAATAATTATTTTTGTACATATTTTTTTTTAAATATATTATAAATAAAGATTTTAAGAAGTTTTTCAGTTTAACTTATTTCAATTTTTCTGCAGACTAAAGGACGTCACAGACGTCGAAGATAATATAATATTTTATCTTAAGCCTGGATATTTATTTCACATTATAGTACGTAATATGAAAATGTGTAGCCGTCTTAGCCGTCTGTGATACTTCAAACAAAAAACCCTTAGAAATAACATAATAGCTTAAAAGCTTTGTCACGCACTCATTATAATACAACACAGTTTTTAAGTAGATAGGAGCTACTAGGAAATGGTTAAAATTTTAGCCGAATTTAAAAGGGGAATCCTACTACTATTTATAAATGTGAAAGTTTGTGGAGATGGATTGATGGATGTTTGTTACTCTTTCACGCAAAAACTACTGAACGGATTTCAATGAAATTAAAACGTAGGCTAATTTTTATCCCGAAAAAGTACAGTATTCCCGTGAGATACCCGATACTATAATAACGCGGGCGGAGCCGCGGGAAAAAGCTAGTTATTCATAATATAAGTTTTATTTCATACTTTTTTGTGCATTTTTACTTTGGAAGTCTATTATGCTCTAAACTCATACATTTTTCAAAATAGTAGATAATTAATACCTACATTGTGGCAAGTGTGAGTTTTATTCGTGTGTGGTATAAAATTGTAATAGTAATGGCAATAGAACTCCAGACAAGTTGTTCATTATAGTGCCGGAAGATATCGAAATAGCTTCTTAAGGAATCATTATAACAGTTTTGTAATAATATTCTCTCATAATGTCAGGTATCGGACAGTCTCCTGGTGAGCTACCTCGAAGAGTACGAGGACGTGCCGTGGGACGCGCTGCGTTACCTGCTGGCCATCATCAACTACGGCGGCCATATCACCGACGACTGGGACAAGCGCGTGCTCATCGCGTACATCAACCAGTTCTTCTGTGTGGAGGCGCTGGATGTACCGTTTTACAGGTCGGTCACCTTGCCTGATGTACCTGCTGGCCATCATCAACTACGGCGGCCATATCACCGACGACTGGGACAAGCGCGTGCTCATCGCGTACATCAACCAGTTCTTCTGTGTGGAGGCGCTGGATGTACCGTTTTACAGGTCGGTCACCTTGCCTGATGTACCTGCTGACCATCATCAACTACGGCGGCCATATCACCGACGACTGGGACAAGCGCGTGCTCATCGCGTACATCAACCAGTTCTTCTGTGTGGAGGCGCTGGATGTACCGTTTTACAGGTCGGTCACCTTGCCTGATGTACCTGCTGACCATCATCAACTACGGCGGCCATATCACCGACGACTGGGACAAGCGCGTGCTCATCGCGTACATCAACCAGTTCTTCTGTGTGGAGGCGCTGGATGTACCGTTTTACAGGTCGGTCACCTTGCCTGATGTACCTGCTGACCATCATCAACTACGGCGGCCATATCACCGACGACTGGGACAAGCGCGTGCTCATCGCGTACATCAACCAGTTCTTCTGTGTGGAGGCGCTGGATGTACCGTTTTACAGGTCGGTCACCTTGCCTGATGTACCTGCTGGCCATCATCAACTACGGCGGCCATATCACCGACGACTGGGACAAGCGCGTGCTCATCGCGTACATCAACCAGTTCTTCTGTGTGGAGGCGCTGGATGTACCGTTTTACAGGTCGGTCACCTTGCCTGATGTACCTGCTGGCCATCATCAACTACGGCGGCCATATCACCGACGACTGGGACAAGCGCGTGCTCATCGCGTACATCAACCAGTTCTTCTGTGTGGAGGCGCTGGATGTACCGTTTTACAGGTCGGTCACCTTGCCTGATGTACCTGCTGGCCATCATCAACTACGGCGGCCATATCACCGACGACTGGGACAAGCGCGTGCTCATCGCGTACATCAACCAGTTCTTCTGTGTGGAGGCGCTGGATGTACCGTTTTACAGGTCGGTCACCTTGCCTGATGTACCTGCTGACCATCATCAACTACGGCGGCCATATCACCGACGACTGGGACAAGCGCGTGCTCATCGCGTACATCAACCAGTTCTTCTGTGTGGAGTCGCTGGATGTACCGTTTTACAGGTCGGTCACCTTGCCTGATGTACCTGCTGGCCATCATCAACTACGGCGGCCATATCACCGACGACTGGGACAAGCGCGTGCTCATCGCGTACATCAACCAGTTCTTCTGTGTGGAGGCGCTGGATGTACCGTTTTACAGGTCGGTCACCTTGCCTGATGTACCTGCTGACCATCATCAACTACGGCGGCCATATCACCGACGACTGGGACAAGCGCGTGCTCATCGCGTACATCAACCAGTTCTTCTGTGTGGAGGCGCTGGATGTACCGTTTTACAGGTCGGTCACCTTGCCTGATGTACCTGCTGACCATCATCAACTACGGCGGCCATATCACCGACGACTGGGACAAGCGCGTGCTCATCGCGTACATCAACCAGTTCTTCTGTGTGGAGGCGCTGGATGTACCGTTTTACAGGTCGGTCACCTTGCCTGATGTACCTGCTGGCCATCATCAACTACGGCGGCCATATCACCGACGACTGGGACAAGCGCGTGCTCATCGCGTACATCAACCAGTTCTTCTGTGTGGAGGCGCTGGATGTACCGTTTTACAGGTCGGTCACCTTGCCTGATGTACCTGCTGGCCATCATCAACTACGGCGGCCATATCACCGACGACTGGGACAAGCGCGTGCTCATCGCGTACATCAACCAGTTCTTCTGTGTGGAGGCGCTGGATGTACCGTTTTACAGGTCGGTCACCTTGCCTGATGTACCTGCTGACCATCATCAACTACGGCGGCCATATCACCGACGACTGGGACAAGCGCGTGCTCATCGCGTACATCAACCAGTTCTTCTGTGTGGAGGCGCTGGATGTACCGTTTTACAGGTCGGTCACCTTGCCTGATGTACCTGCTGACCATCATCAACTACGGCGGCCATATCACCGACGACTGGGACAAGCGCGTGCTCATCGCGTACATCAACCAGTTCTTCTGTGTGGAGGCGCTGGATGTACCGTTTTACAGGTCGGTCACCTTGCCTGATGTACCTGCTGGCCATCATCAACTACGGCGGCCATATCACCGACGACTGGGACAAGCGCGTGCTCATCGCGTACATCAACCAGTTCTTCTGTGTGGAGGCGCTGGATGTACCGTTTTACAGGTCGGTCACCTTGCCTGATGTACCTGCTGACCATCATCAACTACGGCGGCCATATCACCGACGACTGGGACAAGCGCGTGCTCATCGCGTACATCAACCAGTTCTTCTGTGTGGAGGCGCTGGATGTACCGTTTTACAGGTCGGTCACCTTGCCTGATGTACCTGCTGACCATCATCAACTACGGCGGCCATATCACCGACGACTGGGACAAGCGCGTGCTCATCGCGTACATCAACCAGTTCTTCTGTGTGGAGTCGCTGGATGTACCGTTTTACAGGTCGGTCACCTTGCCTGATGTACCTGCTGGCCATCATCAACTACGGCGGCCATATCACCGACGACTGGGTCAAGCGCGTGCTCATCGCGTACATCAACCAGTTCTTCTGTGTGGAGGCGCTGGATGTACCGTTTTACAGGTCGGTCACCTTGCCTGATGTACCTGCTGACCATCATCAACTACGGCGGCCATATCACCGACGACTGGGACAAGCGCGTGCTCATCGCGTACATCAACCAGTTCTTCTGTGTGGAGGCGCTGGATGTACCGTTTTACAGGTCGGTCACCTTGCCTGATGTACCTGCTGACCATCATCAACTACGGCGGCCATATCACCGACGACTGGGACAAGCGCGTGCTCATCGCGTACATCAACCAGTTCTTCTGTGTGGAGGCGCTGGATGTACCGTTTTACAGGTCGGTCACCTTGCCTGATGTACCTGCTGGCCATCATCAACTACGGCGGCCATATCACCGACGACTGGGACAAGCGCGTGCTCATCGCGTACATCAACCAGTTCTTCTGTGTGGAGGCGCTGGATGTACCGTTTTACAGGTCGGTCACCTTGCCTGATGTACCTGCTGACCATCATCAACTACGGCGGCCATATCACCGACGACTGGGACAAGCGCGTGCTCATCGCGTACATCAACCAGTTCTTCTGTGTGGAGGCGCTGGATGTACCGTTTTACAGGTCGGTCACCTTGCCTGATGTACCTGCTGGCCATCATCAACTACGGCGGCCATATCACCGACGACTGGGACAAGCGCGTGCTCATCGCGTACATCAACCAGTTCTTCTGTGTGGAGGCGCTGGATGTACCGTTTTACAGGTCGGTCACCTTGCCTGATGTACCTGCTGACCATCATCAACTACGGCGGCCATATCACCGACGACTGGGACAAGCGCGTGCTCATCGCGTACATCAACCAGTTCTTCTGTGTGGAGGCGCTGGATGTACCGTTTTACAGGTCGGTCACCTTGCCTGATGTACCTGCTGGCCATCATCAACTACGGCGGCCATATCACCGACGACTGGGACAAGCGCGTGCTCATCGCGTACATCAACCAGTTCTTCTGTGTGGAGGCGCTGGATGTACCGTTTTACAGGTCGGTCACCTTGCCTGATGTACCTGCTGACCATCATCAACTACGGCGGCCATATCACCGACGACTGGGACAAGCGCGTGCTCATCGCGTACATCAACCAGTTCTTCTGTGTGGAGGCGCTGGATGTACCGTTTTACAGGTCGGTCACCTTGCCTGATGTACCTGCTGACCATCATCAACTACGGCGGCCATATCACCGATGACTGGGACAAGCGCGTGCTCATCGCGTACATCAACCAGTTCTTCTGTGTGGAGGCGCTGGATGTACCGTTTTACAGGTCGGTCACCTTGCCTGATGTACCTGCTGACCATCATCAACTACGGCGGCCATATCACCGACGACTGGGACAAGCGCGTGCTCATCGCGTACATCAACCAGTTCTTCTGTGTGGAGGCGCTGGATGTACCGTTTTACAGGTCGGTCACCTTGCCTGATGTACCTGCTGACCATCATCAACTACGGCGGCCATATCACCGACGACTGGGACAAGCGCGTGCTCATCGCGTACATCAACCAGTTCTTCTGTGTGGAGGCGCTGGATGTACCGTTTTACAGGTCGGTCACCTTGCCTGATGTACCTGCTGGCCATCATCAACTACGGCGGCCATATCACCGACGACTGGGACAAGCGCGTGCTCATCGCGTACATCAACCAGTTCTTCTGTGTGGAGGCGCTGGATGTACCGTTTTACAGGTCGGTCACCTTGCCTGATGTACCTGCTGACCATCATCAACTACGGCGGCCATATCACCGACGACTGGGACAAGCGCGTGCTCATCGCGTACATCAACCAGTTCTTCTGTGTGGAGGCGCTGGATGTACCGTTTTACAGGTCGGTCACCTTGCCTGATGTACCTGCTGGCCATCATCAACTACGGCGGCCATATCACCGACGACTGGGACAAGCGCGTGCTCATCGCGTACATCAACCAGTTCTTCTGTGTGGAGGCGCTGGATGTACCGTTTTACAGGTCGGTCACCTTGCCTGATGTACCTGCTGACCATCATCAACTACGGCGGCCATATCACCGACGACTGGGACAAGCGCGTGCTCATCGCGTACATCAACCAGTTCTTCTGTGTGGAGGCGCTGGATGTACCGTTTTACAGGTCGGTCACCTTGCCTGATGTACCTGCTGACCATCATCAACTACGGCGGCCATATCACCGACGACTGGGACAAGCGCGTGCTCATCGCGTACATCAACCAGTTCTTCTGTGTGGAGGCGCTGGATGTACCGTTTTACAGGTCGGTCACCTTGCCTGATGTACCTGCTGACCATCATCAACTACGGCGGCCATATCACCGACGACTGGGACAAGCGCGTGCTCATCGCGTACATCAACCAGTTCTTCTGTGTGGAGGCGCTGGATGTACCGTTTTACAGGTCGGTCACCTTGCCTGATGTACCTGCTGACCATCATCAACTACGGCGGCCATATCACCGACGACTGGGACAAGCGCGTGCTCATCGCGTACATCAACCAGTTCTTCTGTGTGGAGGCGCTGGATGTACCGTTTTACAGGTCGGTCACCTTGCCTGATGTACCTGCTGACCATCATCAACTACGGCGGCCATATCACCGACGACTGGGACAAGCGCGTGCTCATCGTGTACATCAACTAGTTCTTAATTTTTACCATTAACCAGTTCTTATCGATACCACGTAGCTTTCACATTCAAGTCTGGTATATTATTACATAATATAAGTATTATTAATAATAAATTCTTTATTACAACTACAAAAATATAATACAGTACGGTATATCTGGAAAACCAATGTGCAAAATGGCGATCTTACCGCTTAAAGCTCATTTCAGACCACGCTATACTATTATGATATATAGTATAGCAAAGAAGGACCTAATGCTATACTATAACTAAATAGCATGGCGTTCATATTACGTGATATTATCGCATAGCTTGCTATATACTATAAATAGTATATAGCATGCTCAGTATGGTTGTATCGCTCGTTTCGCTTGCGGGACGGCCGGGGGTGAGGAAGGAGGAAGAGGGGGGCGCACGATATATCGTGCGCCCCCCTCTCATTTACTCACTTTATTAACGCTATAGCGTATCGCACTTTTTTATAGCGTATAGTAAGCCAATAATATATAGTACAGTACAGTGTGAACGTGTCCATAACAATGTATGGTGCGCGATATTGTTGTGCTATGAGCATTATACTATATGCTATTATATTATAGCGTAGACTACGCTAAAATATACGCCCCCGGCCGTCCCGCAAGCTAAACGAACGAGATAACCATACTGAGCTTGCTACATACTATAAATGCTTGCGATAATATTGCGTAATGTGAACGCCATGCTATATAGTAAAGTATTAGGTCCTTCTTTGCTATAATATATAGTAAGTGAGTATAGCGTAGTCTGAAATGAGCTTTAAGCGTCCATACAACAAATACAACGGTAGATGAAAAATTAAAATTATTATTTGTTATATTGTCAACTTTTTTCCTTTATTCATAATTAACCTGAAACTAAATTAATAATGATTATATTCAACAGCCATTTAGGTATTAAATCTAAAATAAGTTATAAGTATATTATAAGCTACTTCTACTAAACGTGCTTTAGGTTGTCGACAATTCCGGCGTACCACGTGCCTCGCGACGGCAGCGTGCAATCGTACCGCGACTGGATGGAGCTGTTGCCGGTGAGCGAGCGCGCCGAGTCTGTCGGCCAGCACGCCGCAGCCGATGTCGCCACGCAGGCGCAGGTAACGCGCGCCCAAAAGCCAGCAATATTTACCTACACTATGCTATAGTATGTAGCTGTTTATCTGTTCCACTTTCTTTAACCTGTACTACCTACTTGTTACAAAATCACATACCGTGTAACGGCAGCGTGCACGCACGTAACGCACCGTAAAATACATTGTGTATTTTGTCCACTGAATTTATAATTTAAAATATATTAATAAGTAAGAATTCTGATTGATAATATTATTATTTTTGTAAGGATGCCCTGACGCTGTGCTCCACAATGTTTTCGCTGACGTCCACCGGCGGCGGGGGAGGAGGAGGCGGAGAAGATCAAAAGGTATGCGCATTATTTTAATAACTCCTAGTACTATATTATTTAACGTCTGTATTGCTAGTAGATAATGTAATATTTTTATTAAATCACATAAACGAATTGTTAAGCATCCCTGCTTAACAATTCGTTTATGTATTATATAGAAGCTTAGATACTAACTTGAACTACGGGAAAAACTGGTATAAAACAATAAATTTAAAATGTTTTAGGTAGATGAGTTGTCGTCAGAAATGCTATCGAAGCTTCCGTCTACCATCGACGTGGAAACAACCGAGAAGATGATGGGACCGGAGATCGTGATGCCGCTCTGTGTGTCACTACTGCAAGAGATCGGATACTTCAATAAACTTCTCACTTGCATTGTCAGAGGACTTAAAGTAAGTTTAAAGAATATAGGTGTAATTATAGACGGTACATACTCACTTTATTAAAACGCACGGCGCTGCTCAGAGCTTTAAAAACGTAGCTTAAGAACGTTAACTTTTCTTTTCAGGAATTGCGACGTGCCATCGAAGGGTTGGTAGTCATGTCGGAAAAATTGGAGTCGATGTATACGTCCATCTATGAAGGCAAAGTACCGACGTTTTGGCAAAAAGGTAACTGTAAATCTAAGGCTGCTAGGTAACGACAAAATAACAACTAAATAAAGCGCATTCAATTTTGTGTTATTGTAAACAAAAAGGTGCGACCGACATTTGTGTTTGTAGTAATACTAAGGCGGGTCAATAAGTCCGTGACTTTTTGAATTTCTAACCTCCTTACTGAAAAAGCAACACTACTCCTGTCAACAGGCATCTGTCAGTTGACTCCTATCAAAATTTAAACTTGCTGCGTCAGTTAGTTTGTGTTTTACAGCTATCTGTATCAGACTATCCAGTAACTTAAGGAAACAATGGAAAAAAGTGAATTTCGTGTGCTTATTAAGCATTATTTTTTGCGAAAAAAAACCATTACCGAGACCAAGGCTAAGCTTGATAAATACTATGGGGACTCTGCACCATCGATTTCAATGGTAAAAAAGTGGTTTACTGAATTTCGTTGTGGCCGTACAAGCACTGAAGATGCCGAACGTCCTGGACGCCCAGTTGAGGTCTCTACACCCGAAACAATCAAAAATTCACGATATGGTGTTGGCCGACCGAAGATTGAAAGTGCAAGAGATTGTGGAAGCCATAGGCATCTCGCATGGCTCAGTGGTTTCAATTTTGAATGATCACTTGGGCATGAGAAAGCTTTCCGCAAGTCGACCACAAACGCAATCGTGTAACAACTTCACAGGAAGGTTTGGCGTTGTTTAATCACAATATGGAGGAGTTTTTGCGCCGTTTTGTAACCGTGGACGAAACATGGATCCATCACAACACACCAGAGACCAAACAACAGTCAAAACAGTGGGTTTCTAAGGGTGAATCGGCGCCAAAGAAGGCCAAGGTGGGTTTGTCAGCCAATAAAGTTATGGCGACTGTTTTTTGGGATGCACGTGGGATAATCCACATTGACTATCTTCAAAAGGGAAGAACAATTAATGGGGAATATTATGCCAACTTATTGGATCGCTTCAATGAGGATTTGAAAAAAAACCGACCTCATTTGGCCAAGAAAAAAGTTCTTTTTCACCAAGACAATGCAAGGGTGCACACATGTGCAGTTGCCATGGCAAAAATCCATGAATTGGGCTATGAATTGCTCCCACATCCACCCTATTCTCCAGATTTGGCTCCGAGTGACTACTTCTTGTTCCCAAACCTGAAAAAATGGCTCGGTGGAAAAAGATTTGACTCCAATGATGAAGTCATCTCGCAAACAAAGGCCTATTTTGAGGACCTCGACAAATCATATTTTTTGGAAGGGATAAAAAAATTGGAGAAGCGTTGGACAAAGTGTATAGAGCTCAAGGGGGACTACGTTGAAAAATAAAATGATTTATTTATCAAAAAATCTGTGTTTTATTCCAAAAGTCACGGACTTATTGACCCGCCCTCGTATATATTATTATACACATAACATGTATGTTACAGTAACATAAAGAAGTTTTTTTTCAGTTGCGGTTGGTTGTTCCAGGTCGTCCGTCGCTCAAGTCGCTAGGCGCGTGGTGCCGCGAGCTTTCGCAGCGCGGCGGGCACCTGTCGGCGTGGGCGCGCGCACCCCGCTCCCCGCCCGTGCTGTGCTGGCTGCCCGCTCTCGTGGCTCCCGCCGCGCTGCTGGCCGCCGTCCTACAGGTATGCTCCGTAATCTATTCTCCGTTTCTATAAGAGTGATCCTAATGTCGTCGGCATAAAGCTCCTGTCAGAGGTAAAAATAACTCTGTGTGCTGTGTGCGAATTTTTGTCCCTACTCGCTGTAAAGAAGCTAACTACAATTTGTATGGCATCGAAACAACGCCCCTAGTGGTAAACAATGGTAACTAACTAGATGCCATACAAATTGTAGTTATCTTCTTCACGGCCAGTAGTGACAAAAATACGCTCAAAGCACACTGAACGGTCTGTAAAGCCTGACCAGAAATATTAAAACCTATTTCGGAAAATACGGCGAGGTTTAACTTTTCTTGTAAGCTTTTAATTGCTCTGGTAAGCTTTTCCTAGTGTTGCAGCAATAAATAAATGAAGCGCCCTCAGTATTAGGTTTTAAATATTACTGGTCCGGCTGTAATTTCCCCAAATACTTTCTTCTGATTAACTTCGTTGCGGGTCAAATGCATTTTTAGCTTGTCCCTCTATACCCCTTAATTTGGCTGCAGAGTAACATTACATATTTATATAATATTTTGCAGACAACAGCCCGCGCAGAGGGCTGGCCCATCGACACGCTGTGCTGGGAATTCACCGTCATCCCGCTGGAGGAGAACGCCTTTGTCAGACCGCCTCGTGACGGCGGAGTCTATATCAGGTACAAAATCACTTCGATACACCATTAATTTTTAATTATATTATAAACATTACAACATATTTATTGTTAAACAAAAAAAAATGGCTTCAGTCTCAGCATCATGGTTAAGGAGTGTAGAGGAAAGGAGGACTATCTCTCTAAGGCAGAAAAGCTAAAAAGTGTCCAACCAAAGTAGGAAAATAATGGCGCTAGAGTCAGAAGAGGGTATAATATGAAATTAGCAATAATAGATGGAGTATAGTTAGTTGAGTTAAATATATAACTCTCACCTAACTTATCTAACTCTCTACTAACCACTCCATCTCTTATTGCTAATTTCATATCATACTATCTTCTGACTCTAGCGCCATTATGGCAAGTTTTGGAACTGTTATTTTCCGCTTATTTACGGACATTTTTATGTATGGACATAGACACCACATATGGATATAATCTTCTTTCCTCTGCACTCAATAGTCATGGTGGTTGATCTTCACCAAATGCTGTAGCTTGACATTGTGGCTGAAGCCATACTGCGGTTTAATTACCTGACTTGGTCTCCAGGGGTCTGTACCTGGAGGGCGCGAGCTGGCAACGGCGCGAGGGCTGCCTGCGGGAGTCGCAGCCTATGCAGCTCGTGTGCCCCATGTCGCCAGTACACTTCAAGCCCGTGCGCGCCACCGGCCGCAAACTGCGCAGTATGTATCTACTTGACAGACGGACAGGCAGACAGACAGCGAAGCCTCATTAATAGGGCCCCGTTTGTACCTTTTGGGTTCAGAACCCTAAAAAGGAGTAGGGTTGACGAATTTAATTATTATATTTCAACAAAATTGTAAACTCAAACAAAATGTTTAACACTTTCCATCTCAGTCAGTAAAATGACATTTCTATCTGTCTTACCTTTCTTTAATTCTTTGTACTGACAAAGAACCTTTCTATCATTTTACTGTGTTTATAAATTAGAGTACATCTTATTTGTATCGTTCAGACAGATACGTGTGCCCGTGCTACTACTTCCCGCTGCGCGCGGGCGCGTTCGTGGTGGCGGTCGACTTGCCCGCGGGACAGGAGACGCCGGAGTTCTGGGTGACACGCGGCACGGCGCTGCTGTGCACGCTCGCTACCTAGTTTGTACATTCTAATACAGTTTGTACAATATCGACAAAGTTTCTGTCCGTCGAGTTTCAAAGCATTTTGCACTAGAACGCCTCAAACTATTTAAACACAGGAAGTGACCGCAACGTCTGCTGACGTGGTTGAACTACGTATTCACATCTGAGCATGTGTGCGTGCGAATTCAACGGCGACGTAAAGATATTAATTTCATCTGATGCCTGGTCGAGCGGCGTCTTGTTCGTTAGTACATGTAGAGCGTACGCTGTACGCAGTCTGTTAAATGAAGTACATCATTTAAATGATGTCCCTTTCTTTTGACGTGCCAACGTCTTATAATTCGACGGAGCTGGCTGCACGCACGAAAAAACATGACTCATGCGGCGTTACCTCGTTCTGAGGCGTTCCATTTCTTATGACGTTGTCACGTTCAACTATACCGACTTTACAGACAACCGTTTTTTTACTTTAAATAAAATATTAAAGAAGTGTATGGCGTATTTATCTACAATTTGAATTACCTACATGTATTTATTTGAATAAAAATAAAACTCAAATTGTTTTGTTTCATTGAAAAGTTACTAAAATCAGGCGATACTTTGCGGATAAACCATAGCATTTGCTTGCAGACTGTGAGTATTTTTTCGCTGGATCTTGGTAGTTAGAATATTAATTAACTAGTTTTATTGATTTAATGAAAACACAAATTAATACAAAGTTTTAATAGCTTAAAAATCGACTACATAAAAGGTTTTTTACTTAAAAAACTGATATAGTAAGCATGGTAAATCCAAATATTCCTTAGGTTTTAAATGTTTCAATCTTCCAAAGTATACTGAATTATCTTAACTTAAAAATAAATTATGGCACTAATTAATCTTAAACTTTATTTTTAATCATAATATTAATAATATTATGTAGAATTATATCATACTAGGTAGATTTACTAACTAACTTAGAATGTTTTTATATTTGTTATCAGATTTAAGACACGAGCTCTCTCACTTACGTACCTACTAAAATTATTATGCTTTTCATACCTAGTCATTAGAATACAATTGTAATGGTTATCAATTACAATTGTAAGCACTTATTCGATTAGTTTTTAAGGTTCTCAGTTCTCACTAGCCTCTAATAACATTTCTAAATGGTTTTAATAAGGCTTGTTACGTGTACTTTAAAATATGAAGGTCTAAAAAACCATTTAGGTAAAATAAACTAAGGGTCAGCTCACATCGAGACGTTACGCGACGCGGCGCTGTATTTTTATGAACTGTTGCGTCTCGGTGTGAACACGCTAAGAGGAGCTTGTATAAGTACACGCACCATTAAGTAATTAATTATGGACTAAGATCTTTCAGCTGCAAGACGTAGCTTAATTTCTCAAACACAAAATGTAATGTTACTTCTAGGGGACACAAACAATATTCAATATTATTCAAAATCAAAAATTTCATTACACACCAAATATATTATGTTATCTTACCCAATTTTTGAGTTATGACAGAGTCCAATACGCCCATGGACACTATTTTCAATATTAATATTTCGCTTTGAGAAAATAAGCCACGTCTGTCAAGTCCTAGATCTTGCTCTATTAGGTACATCTCCGCTTAACCCTACACGCTTTCACCCTCTCTGCATGTATCTAGACCGTCTTCGCGATTGTCGCTTGAATCTGTGCGGGCATTTGCCCTCGTTGACTTCGTAGGAGCCGCTGACGCAGGTGGGTATGTGGCACTCTCCGCGCTCTATACAGACGCGGTCTCGGAGCCCGAAGTGCTCTCGTCCCCTGGAGAGGTGCAGGCAGTCGCGGCGGCGGGAGAGGTCGGGCCAGTCGCACGTGCACGAGCATGCGCCGTCTGACACGTGACTCCGGAACAGCACGGGACAGGTGCATCTGGAAATATAATTTGTTAAAAAGATAGAATTAAGCATAGTGGTATTATGAGAAATGTGTTATTAACAGAAATTACGCGTCAACTAGGTATTAATAAATCTACTAGCAACAACTTCCTCCTCTACTTTACGGAGGTTTCAGACATCGATAAATAGCTACAGGGCTAAGGCATTAACCGTACCGCAATTTTTATCTGAATTCTATTGAGCTGAAGTCAGAAAAGGTCTTACCTCAGCATCTGTGGCGGTGGCGTTTCCTCCTCATCTATCTTGAGTCTCGGCTCTTCTGTGGACTGCCTCGAGAACCCCTCCCAGTCGTTTTGTTTTTCTCCCGAACTTTCTTGTGCCCTCTCGAGGACGGGTCTTTCGATTTTCGTTCTTTCGGTAGTTTCTAGTGTGTCACGCGACACACATGAGCATTTAGTGTGATTAAAGAACATCATTCTAGCCGGCACTATTTTTCCGTCTGCCTTGTCAAGCTGGAACAAGATAAACAAAAAAGTAGGAAACAATATCTATCAGGTTATGTGTTCTGTACAAGGACAGGTATTATTTATTATTACTTCTCGTATATAAAAAAGTAGTGTAATTATTCAAATAAAAGGTGAAAGAAAGAGAGAGGGATAGAGAGAGAGACAGAGAGAGATAATCAAGATAGCGTCGTCAAAGAAGTTGAAGGACTTATTCTGTAAGGATGTTACCAAAAACGGAAGCGCGACATGTTCACCATCGACCGGAGCGCAGACCTCGCCCGCGTTGTGACAGCAGCCGGAGTCGGGTGCGCAGCGATGCAGCTGGACGCATGGCGGCATGTAACTGAAATCATTCATTATTTATATACAGTATGGTAAGATATGGTATCTATCATTAATCTAGCTGTAACACCAAGCTGTAGGTAATATCCCCCAATTTTGTTATTAGTTTTTTTTTAACTATGGAAGCAGCTTCAAAAGACGTAAAAACTTTTGAGTAGAAGAGCGATAGATCTGACAATGTATTGAAACTTACATAGTGTCAGCGGCTGGTGCTAGCTTTCTCACAGACAGCCATCGTGGTTGTGGAGTTAGGCACCTGGCAGCTTTCACCATGGTTCCAATCATTCTTAATGCAGCTTGGCGTGTAGCCTTACGTTCGAAAGGTGTTGCCTGGGCTGGAACAATCATAATTTTCCAGTTCATTGACTTATTTTGGTTGGTCGTAGATGGTGCAAGCCAACTGTCTATAGGTAGTTCTACACTCTACAGTTTATTAAAATCCAACAAATCAAGCTTCATCTTGTACATCTGCAGTTCTTTAAATTTTTGGACAAAGGATTTTTTGGCTCATAGGCTATCCAAACAAAAAATTAGATAAACTGAATGGTACTAAAATATTATTTTAAAAGAGAAACTTACAGTCATCCAATATCTTCGGCCGTTCTCTGGTAGCGGCGATGGGATCTACCGCTGAGATGACGGCGGGTCGGAAGTCCAGCCTGGTGAAGGCAGACGGAGTCACGCCCAGCACGGGTTTACTGGTGGACGCGTCTTCGTCCACTGATTCCATGTCATCGCCGACGTCGTTCGCGTAGTCGTCGCTTTCTGGGTCTAAGTCCTGAGTTTAAAAATAAGAAATAATAGTTAATCGATAGGTAGTTACATACTTATAATAAAATCGTAACTGGTCGGTGTCTGCACGTGGAAGATATATGAGCAAAACTTTTACAGGGGGACTTTATGAACGTCATAAAACCCAAAACAATGATTTTTAGATTTTTTTTCTGTTTGTCTATTTGTACGCGCTAATCTCCGAATGTATTGAACGGGTTTTGATGAAATTTGAGTAGTTTAGACTCTGGATATGGATATAATATGGATAACACATAGGCTACTTTTTATTGCGGAATACGGCTCCTGCGATATACGTTTTTGCGCGTACGAATTCAACGGCTTAACCGATTTGAATGCGGTTTTCACTAATGCGTTTTGGTTACTCCTCTCCACCACCGACTTTCAAAAAAGGAGGCGGTTATACATTCGGCTGTTTATAAAAAAAAAATATATGTTCAACGATTACTCCGCCGCCTGTGGACCTATTTTCAAAAATATTTTTTTGCTGTAAAGGGTAATTCCCAAAGAGAATTTATAAGTTGCGTATTTTCGGTCGCGTAATTTATTTACCATGCCTATAGCTAAAGTGCAGATTGTCGACGCCTTACTTTTACCTGCGACGGAACGGAGACGGTATAATATATACGCGTTGGAGGTTTGTCGCTTTTAATGTTGCCATGTATCTCCAAAACTACTAGTCTGATTTTCATGCGATTTTCAGTAATGGGTTTGGGTTTGATTGGTGAATGTTCATCGATGGGTTTTATAACAATAACTCACCAGGGCAGTAAAAAATTATATCATTGATGCCATTTATCTCCAAAACTACTGTTCCGATTTTAATGCGGTATTTAGGAATGAGTTCGTGTTTGATTAGTGCATGGTTTTAGATAGGTGATAGATGACAAAATTTTACTGCAGTGCCACCTCACCAGGGGCGAATTTTGTGTGAGCTATTCTAAAAGTACGAGTTCGATTATGATACGGTATTAACGGACTAGTAATAATTACTATTAATCGACATGTAGCAACTAGCTATACTCTCTTAAAAGTTTTAAATAAAAAGCAACATATTTTTTTTTATTTTTTGGTTACGGTGTGGCATAAACTTTCACACAATTCACAAAAATAAAATAGTTTTGCCTGCCCCTAAATAGAAACATGTTCATAATACAGACATTTCACGTCCACGTCGTCATTTCAAATTTACTAAAGAACTGAAGTTCTTTAGTAAATTTCGCGAACCGTTGCGTATTTTAAACAATAGGCATTCAGGGGTATTCTTAGCTCTATGAGTCGCCAATATAAATATAACTGCAAGTTCTCTTCCTTGCCTACGTTCAAATTTCTTCCTTACAGGACACAAAAGTTTATCGTTAAAAAGTACCTACTCCCAATCGATACTTTTTATTAGTAGACTAGGTATGTACTTTGTAAGTAGGTTCTATGTGATAGGCTTAGAAAGAAATTAACTGTGCTCTACCGATCTGCTTTTTTGAGAAACAAAAATCTTTATGGTTTTATTAGCTTCAAAAATTTCAACTCGAACTTTTTAGGAGATTAGTAGTTTTGTGAAACAGAACAAAGCTCAATAGTGCTCAATAGTAGACCTTATTTAATTATAATTAATGTCATAGGTTACTCAGTGTGTGCCATAGGTTGCGCAATTTACTTACAAATGCGCAAACTATGACACACAGAGTACACTGTTATTACTACGTATGACACATTTGTGTGAAGATGACGAGATGACACCATGACACCACACTGAGGTCGAAGCGCAACCATTAAATAGAAATTATACAACACTTATTAACATCGTACTTGGTAGGTTTTATATGTTTTAGAGCTTCATAATGCCGACAACAAAGTCAACGACAGCATATTATGATTTATGTATAACTTTTTAACCTATTTTAAAAATCACTAAAAGCAGATTTTACCTATATTAAAAATTGGTTAGGTGAAGTTTATTGGTCATATTATTAACAATTATGAATTCTTAAAAAAAATGTAGGTACGTGTTGAGTTGAGAACCCCAAAAGAGACATGAGAAGTTTTTTCGTCGGTTAATAAAAACTAATAAAATTGTTAGGTGATGTAGGTACCTACTTCCTACCTATAATAGTCATATTATTATCAACAATAATTACTAATTAAAATAAGTTAACTTATCGTCTCAAGTGTTTCAAACATAAGAACATATAATACATTTTCAAATATAATACATTTGTACAGTAGGTACATAATTTTTTGGACGAGGTAAGGTCACACGACCTTACCTCGTCCAAAAAATTATGTATGCGCGTGCGGTTTCTAAATACCTAGCTAAGACAATAATTTTGTTTCATCGTCAATTATTTCTTCTTAAAAAAAAAAGAATAGTCCTGCTAATATATAATTAATTACAGGTACTTACCTACTAATCTACTCAGATTAAATGTTAATTAAATTAGACATTATCAACACAGATCATTTCCTTATTTAAATTGTATCAAACGCTATAGCCTCTATTCGTGGAATGTGCTTACATCTTGTTGCAGACATTGTGTCACCTTTCTCAGAACAGCTGAGATGGGAGCGTGACATTATGATATGGAAAGTGATAACAGTTATTGCATGCCTATCACTATAGCATCATCACCGCCTCACAGACCATTAGGTACGTTCCTACCGCTGAGGCTTTTATATTACCTATTCTCGGCACGGGTCTCTTAAGTAAGGCAAATTAGACAATAGGTGAAGCAGACTTCATAGTACTACGAAGTTTTTTAGTCATAACAGACAAGCATATTTTCCCCCCTCACCGCGTGAATGTAGATACACGTAGATATATTAGGTAGATACCTAGCCTAGGTAGCATAGGTCGCTTGCGATAAGCGACATGTCACTTCCCATACATTTTGAATTCGAACTTCGCTGTCGAAATTATCGAATGCATCTTGACTATAGGCCCTGGCATACCTACCTATTTACGACCAGTAAACTAGTACCATTTAAGATACTTAAGATAATAAGATAAGATAATTGAAAAAGAATAATAATTATTCATATTTGTTTTAATTTGAGGGTAGACCGTACATAATAATATAACTTTTGTGAGATTTATTAATAATTATAATTATTATTAAAATCAGCAGATACCTACTAGGTAGGTATTAAATCATATATGGGCAACAGCCAGCCCGCGGTCCGTAACCGGCCCGCTGTAAGATACGATCCGGCCCGCGAGACATTTTGAAAAAACCCAATTAAAAAAATATTACATTAGATACTTATACTCACGGGAGTGACAGTGGACAGACGGAAAACATCAAATCCTTTGATGTTTACCGCTTCACTCTTTGATAATCGCCGCCACTCGGTTTGCTCGATCGAATTCTTAGAGGTTTGCCGCCTCACGGGCGACACATCAAAAGATTTATTGCTTCTCAATTATTCTAAACTAGTTTATTCCAGATTATTCCTTCATTTTGCCTATATAAGCGGGTGGATGGCCCGAACGTTAGTTCAGTTCTATTTGAGCTACCGAAGTGTTAACTTGGATTAGCGATATCCTAGCGAACTGCTCGAGCCATCAACTTGCTTTGTGATTTTGTGTGCATCTTGAGTGGTTACTAACTATAGTTTGTTATTAAGTTTATTGAACGAAAAGTAAACAAAAATGATGTCTGGTGGAAAGAAACGAAAAGTAGATACAGAGGGTCGCCAGTTTCAAGAAAAATGGACTGAAGAATTCTTTTTTATCTTGCACAATGGTAAGCCTATTTGTTTGCTGTGTAATGAATCCATTTCAGTAATGAAAGAATTCAATATAAAGAGGCATTACTCAACTAAGCATGCTACGCTGCACTCACTGACAGGACAATTAAGAACAGACAAAATCCAGAAGCTTACTGCAAATTTGGAAAAACAGCAACAAATGTTTCATAAACAAAGAACACAACTTGATAATGTTGTAAAAGCTAGTTTTATAGTTGGCTCAAAATTGGCAAAGGCAACCATTTGCCGAAGGAGAATTTATCAAGGAGTGTATGTTAGATGTTTGCGGTATTTTGTGTCCTGAAAAGAAAAATGAATTTGAAAAAATTAATTTGTCTAGACTAACTGTTGTTCGACGTATAGAAATGGTGGCTAATGATATTAAAACAACATTGACTGACCGTATGGCTGGTTTTGAATCATTTTTCATAGCATTAGACGAGAGCACCGATTTGTCTGACACAGCTAAACTGGCTATATTTATTCGAGGTGTTGATAAGGAGTTCACTGTTACTGAGGAATTGCTTGCTTTACAGCCGCTTAAAGGAACCACTACAGGAGAGGACATTTTTATTGAAGTTCAAAAGGTATTCACAAGTTTTGGCTTGCCATGGTCAAAATTAATTGGAGTATGCACTGATGGTGCACCTTCTATGATCGGCTTACGTAAAGGTTTCTTTGGAATTTTGAATGAAAAAGCAACAGAATTAAATGTGCAAAAATATGATTTGATAGTACTTCATTGCATTATCCACCAACAGAACTTGTGTCCTAAGTCCATTCGACTCCAGAATGTTATGAATGTTAAATGTGGTAGTAAAAACCATCAACTTTATTCGATCTCGAGGGCTTAGCCATAGTTCAAGGCGTTTTTGGATAAAATATCAGCTGAATATAACGACGTAACATATTATTGTGAAGTCAGATGGCTGAGCAAAAGAAAAATGTTGAAACGGTTTTACGAGTTTAGAAATGAGATAGAAGACTTTATGAGAATAAAAGATAAACCACTATCGGAATTAAGTGACCCAAAATGGATATGTGACTTAGCATTTCAGGTCGATCTTACAGGCTATTTGAATGATTTAAATTTGAAACTTCAAAAACAAGGACAGTTAGTAAATGATTTGTACAGCCATTTGAAAGCTTTTCAGATCAAACTACGCTTGTGGGAGTCACAGATGCTGTCTGGTAACAGTTACCATTTCAACACGCTCTCTGTGTATGAAAATATTGCTTATGTTCAATATGCTGAAGAACTCAAGTTACTGTCGGAACAATTTTCGAACAGATTTAGCGACTTCAAAAACATGGAAGACTGTTTCAGTTTATTTGCTACTCTTACAAAACGTAATGTACAAAATGCTCCAATACACTTACAAATGGAGTTGATCGAGATTCAAGAAAACTCACTAATAAAATACAAATTTGAAGACGTAGAGTTGTGAGATTTCTACAAAAAATACCTAGAAAAAGACAATTTTCCGCAGTTTAGAAAATTCGCAAGAAGATTGATTTGTGCGTTTGGCAGTACTTATAAATGCGAACAGTTCTTTTCAGTGATGAAAGTTAATAAATCAACACATCGTACAAGACTGACTGACGATAATTTGGAAAATTCTTTACGTCTTTGTATCAGTGGAATTAATCCAAATATCGATGGATTAGTTTCCCAAATTCAAGCTCAAGTGTCTCATTGATTTTAGTGTTTTTAACTTTCGTAGTTTGTGACAGTTGCAAATGTAGCGATTTAATTATAATGTACCATTTTTTTTAATTTAATTTTGTTATTTTAATAAATTGTACTATAATAACATTGTCGTATTATTTCATGTCTAATATCTATCGCAAAAAATATTATCACTACTTTAAAATGCACTAAGTACTTTTAAACGCGGCCCGCGAACGTATTTGCACGCTAAAGTTTGGCCCTCAACATGTCAAAGATTGCCCATACCTGTATTAAATGTTTTGTGTTCTACGAATAAACCTCTTTGATTTATTGCATAACGTATTCAACGAGTAAGTTTCTTTAATGCTAATAAAAAGTAATTTATTAAATAAATATAAATATTACATACACGGCCTCACAGAATACCGGTGTGAAATAACTCTTTCGTTGCGTTTCGGCGAGTGAGAATGAGGTTACCGGAGATGCAAGTGATTGCGGGTTTTAAAGACCGGAAAAGCATTTGTAACTCCTCTGGTGCCATCAGGTTATCCGTCTGCCCGTTTCCATAAACCAAGGCAAATTCTTTAGTATGGTAACATCGATTGGCACCAAATAGGTACCTATGTACCTTAAACCATATACTCATATTATTGCAAATTGTAATTGCATTTACCGCCGAACCTAACTCAAGTGTCGGCAATGAGCGCAGCTAACCGCCTGATAACCCCAGATAAACCCCATTATTTATATTAAATCGTGAAATCCTCGCAATCGCATTTGCTTCGTTTTCTTGGCTATTTATAGTATAATGAACTAATCTTTATTCTGAACACAAGAGCCGAAGGGACAAAAAAATCTGTTTAATTAATTACGTAGGTAAGTACTTAATTAATTGGAAAGTTGAAACTGGCGTAGTTAAAAAGTTACACTGATTCATGCATCTCATCACTGGATTTATTTATGTACTAACAGGGAAACTTATTCATAAGCAGTGTCAGTCTCATAATTTATTTGTATTATGTAATGAGTAATGACGGCATGGCATGCAGTCACAAAACAATACGGTATTTTCCTGTATTTTTTATTACATAAATTAATAGTGCTCTGAAAAGTAAGACAGTTTACAAAATTAAAAGTATACTAAAAATCAAAATTTTGTGAGTCTCGTGAAAACATAAACATAAAAGTCGTACTAGTAAGTGACGTCATCACGCTAGTAAGTTGCTACGAAATGTATATAATATTGCGCGTTTATGTTGATACATACCTATTATTATTATTATTATTATTATTATTTATAATTACAAAACTACACATAAAATCCTAATTCTTTTTACCTTTATCAAGTTGTAATACGTAATTGTTTCTTAATTTATTAAAAAAACTAAATTTGAACAATGTTGTCAAATACCCAATAATTGTCAATGACTTGTCAGTTTGATATGTAATTATGTAATACGTACAAATTGTGACACCAGTCAATCTGCTTATGAATTCGATTCCGTGATAGTACCTTGAAATGCCTTGAAGACGATAAATATTATTTTGCAAAACGTATCTTTGTTCAACTAAAAAATAGATATTGAAAGTCGGAATTCTAGAATGTAGAGTCATTTGTTACATTTTATTATTTTTTTTCCCAATGGGATGCCCCGGATTCCTTGCCTCCTTGAGAACACATAAGGCCACCTAGTTTTTGACAGAAGCGTATTCTGTATCATAGTGACCATTGACAATGTTTAAGTGGGCACAAAATGATTTACATAACAATGCGACTTTAGTTATGTTAATCCTTAATTTATGGGGTTTGAGCGTAAAAGCTTTGGGTTCAAATATACTTAGTATCATGCCGGCTTACCTATATCAATAGAGGAAAGTAGGACACAATTTAACTAATCTCCTTCAATCTGTTATTTATCATTGATGTTTGGTTAGTGCTGAATATTTTATAATGAACACAGTTAACAATTAAAATAACTTGTCGCAATCGGCTTACAAAATGTACACGTCTTGTTAGTTTAAGCCGTTGCTTAGACAGAGTTGCTTTAGTGCGAATACTAAATTTTGGTTTATGTCGTTTCGAATGTTTTGTAAGACAACATGAAAATATCTTAGGTTGCTAACATTACGTCAGCTTTTAGAATGGTGTGCTTGTATCAAATAGAATGTAGGTAATTCTATTTGATACTCATAGAAGTCATGGAGTTTAACAACGGACCTTTACATAAGACCTCTGATTTTATTGGAAACTAAGTAGGTAGGTTACGATAACAAACATAAACACGTTATGATAACTATATAAATTACTAGGTAGTAATTTATATAGTTATCATAACGTGTTGTAAAATCAATTACGATTTACGGAAAATTGGGCACATAACTTACTGCTAAAGTAAAGTCGCTTAGGCAGATTTTTTTAAAGTCCATTGACCTGGCACTATCAGCTGATTCATCTCACAGCTAATAAAAAAAAGTAAGTTTTTAGTAAAGGAAAGAGGTTTAAAATCAGCTGTAAGATGAATCCGCTGATAGTGCGAGTTCAATAACCTGAGCGTCGAAGATTAGTTTAATTACTAGGTAGGTAATAGGTACCTATATTTTTTCCTCATTCAATATTTTTTTCTGTCTAAACGCAGAAATTATTATTATATAAAAACGCATAAAAGTTATTGATTTTACAAAAAATTATATAGTTAAAGTAATTAGGTACAAGAAGATGAACTACAAATAACATAAAATACTTTATACCAGTTAAAGCCTTTTAAATTATTGCCTCAGTAAGGTCAAATGCAGAATGACAAACTATGGTTCAATGATCAGTACCTAGCTGTACTTTACCTTGTTAAAAAGCTGTTTATAAAGTCCAGCTACTGATTCATTTCATTAATTTGAACTAGCATGAATTTTGGATAATTCCTATGCGTGGAAATATGTTCTCACACTTGTGTTAGACAGTGGTCTAGTTGCAATGAGTTGACGCATGCGGTATGTTGCGTCCGCGTCGCATTACACTAGACGCACGGCCGTTGACATTTCACCAAATGATGAATAGAAAATGAAACAGGCCAGCGCAGCCATGAATATTAACAACAATTACAGTTCATTAACATGCAAATATATTCAGAAATTGTACAACTACTCAACTATTTATTAATCAATAAAATATAATTGGAACTTAAGCGCTTTAATAATTTAATTAAAGTAATCTAGAAAATGATTTTTAGGTTGGAATTTAATTTAGTTCAAGTTATTACTAACGGTACCTTTTACTATTATATATTCTGTGCTAACGGTACAAGATAGTATTTAAAAATGTAATTAATTATTTTATTAATGCTTTAGTTACTGTAAGTTTTATTAGTTCTGAAAAAATGTCTAACTTTCTTTTAACTGATAACTATATTTTTGACGTGATAACGTCTTATAAATCGATGGAGCCGGCTGCACGCACGAAAAAACATGACTCATGCGTTACCTGTTACCCGTTATCGTTACCAAGTACCAGCGTTAGCTCGCATTGCCTTTACCTCCTTATTATTATTATTGTTGTTGTTGTTGTTGTTGGTGTTGTTGTTATTGTTAACGTTGTCACGTTCAACTATCGTCAGTAAACCGACTTTACAGACAACCGGTATGTTTTTTTATAAAAACTTTAACAAGACAACATAAATTATTATTATATAATATATCCTACGTTACCCGGGCTTTTACTACGAATCTATTGACACCTCATTTATTAAAATCGGATCAGTAGTTTAGAATTTGTATAATGTATAGCAAGCATATAATGCTTGCTATACATTATACATACATACCTTCATAGTAGATACATGCATAGACTGCCAAAATTCTTCCCTAAAAGTATGTAGGTGTGGCTAACAGCATAGGAGTTTCCCATAACAGACGCAAAAAGATGAACAGCTTAACAAAGTTGTAATATTATGTGGTCTTACAGACCGCAACATAAAATATTTCGTTTTGCGTCTCTTATTGATTCGAATTCGAGATAGTTTTGTAACCGAATGAATGGATGTCTTCATTCATTGTTATTCAAATGAAACCGCATCGTGAGCTTACTCGACTGCTCGATTGAAACGTGTGTATTCGATTCATGTCCTCCACTTGCGATTGTTCGTGAACTTGCTTATGAACCAAGGTGTCGTTAGTTTTGAAGTTAGTTGATTTTCAAGAAAAAGTTTATGATAAACTCGTTTGTCTTTAGATCTTTGTTGTAGTCGTTCGTAATTTAATACGTTAAGGACTTTCACAAAAAAGTTTGTATGGCATTAAAATGTAAAACTAAAGATTAAGGTAAAATAATAATAATTTCTAATTTGTACGTAATATTTTTATGTATTTCCTAATTATAAAGGAAATAGGTACTGAAATATCAACTTAATTAAAAATATTTTATCGCAAATCTTTATCGTGACCTAATTTTTAAGGTCATTAATTTAATGGCTTGAAAGGTAAAACCCATGGGATAAACGGAACGGTGACACTCACAAAGTCATAAACCTTCATGGTTCATAGATAATATTGTGTGGTTATGTGGCGTAAGTCGTAACCAAACGGAAATTTGGCGTATTTTATTGGCGCAATACTTGGCAAAGTGCGCAAATTTTAGTTTATTGTTTTTGGATCCGCTTACAACGCATGGTTAATTTTAACCGAACGATCAAAAGCATTGATTTACGAAGCATTCACGGTGGCGTGCCTACACGGTCTGCGGCCATTAAATTGACATATATTCGCTTTTGTTCTTACACTTTTTGTCAAGTGTTTTGGTTTTATAATAATAAATGTTGCTGATTAATTAATATATAAAATAAAAATATTAAACCTAAGCTATGAATTTTTTGGTAACGTGGAATTGTTCAACACATAGATTACCCACCTGGGCACCTACTAGGTGGTACAGTATACGATCACAGCACTAATTATTGTAAATAATTTTGTGTGCATCAATTATTATTTGCCTAAAATGCTATTAAATATCAAAGATTCGCAGAGCTTAAATGAATTTTCGCAGATGTTAAAAATAATTTTAATTGATAACACATATATCAGATGAAAAGCTTAACAGTCTTCATATTTCTTTCATTCTGATGTAAATTTTCTAATTACGTACCTGTCCAGTCATGTACCTTAATTGGCAAGTAAAACGTGGTACACTTTATTTATTGGTGTTAAATTTTTATTCGTTATTTCGATAACTAACGGCAGTGTCCGACTCTACATACAGTTCTACATCGGACCAATTTAGAGAATTTATAATCGATAAATCAATAAAGATGGAAGGCTCATAAATATTTTGCCGATTGCAGGATACGTTTTATGTACCCAGTAGCTTTTAGTCTTGCCTACGATTTCGTTTCCCAGGGTTCACAATTTCATCCACATACAGCTGTACATTTTTCATTTATCTGTTTTTTTTTTCGAAACGGCCTCAAATTACCTGCCAACTAAATTTTATTTTAATATGTTCTGTGTTTCTTGCGAGAAAGGCTTCTGTGTATAAAGTGTTCTGTTAAGTCTCTGGTATAACCAAGCAAAACTATTAGCTACATCCATCCATCCTCACAATGTTTTCCATCTGTTACTTTAAAAGTACTTACTTATGTAACAGATCCAATATCATACAGGTGTTTGAGGCCCGATTCTAATGCTATAATTAAGAGTAAACATTCTAAATAAAAATCGACGTCCGAATTTTAACACAGTTTGTGCATTCTCAGAACTTCACAGTCAAAATCGAGTGGCGTTTGCTGGAAGTATTTCGATTATGATACATAAACTTTTTTCGAATATGAACTTTTCTCTATTGCATGAGAATGCTCTTGGTTCTCTACTTGCCAATATTGCACCAACGGACGTCAGTTTGCGGGAAACAAAAAAGCGGTGTGCGTTTGATCACATCTGGTTTCCGTTGTTTCTTGTCCGTGAGAACTGAGACCTTACCAACTAGACGTATCAGTTACTAATTGTATAATGTATTAGTATATGGTACTTATTCATGTTAAAACCACGTTCGTTGCTAATAAGAACTGATAAATAAAGGGAGTTTTATGATTGCTCTAGAATCTAGACTCTACGTCATAGCGATATAGCTTTGCACATGGACCAATAAAGATATACCTGCTCCATGCTTTTGCACCACGAACTCTTAAAATATAACGATTTTTGATATTTTGTCTTAATCATTTTTAGATCAGAAAATACAAGGGGTATTCCATTATCTATCTATTATCTCTATATTTTTAGTAAACGTTATTTTTTTAATTACCAGTACCTATGTATAATAAGTAAATGCAGCGTCTTATCATTTTAGTTAGGTAATGTTATTATTACTGTAGCATGTATAAATAGAGTTTATTATGTGCGATAAAAGTGAGTACCTAAAATGTATTTGAGATGAGGTCAGCTGAGAGTTAAAAATACTAATGGCCTTTTGTTGCTGCTTACTTTATATCAAGCGACAGGGACAAAATATGCAAATAAGCTATCTGACATTTATTAGTAGATTGAAAAGAGGCCATTAATGTTTTAAAGTTATTAAACGACTAAGTATCGAACTCAGATTCTTGAGCATTTTATTTCATGTTCATGTAAAGTTTTAAAATTATTATTTGACTACATTATTGGAGATATTCTTGTGCATTTTTCTTTCTCCGACATGTAATGTAACAGCCCAGCATACACTTAACCACAATAAAACAGATGTTCGCATTAAGGATACGAAAGCCGGTTTCTACTTGATTATTTGCACTTGAATTTAATCACCAAATAGAGCGGCAAAGCGCGGTAGACCAAGGAACTTAAAGCTTACTTCTAGCACTTATTTACTTACATCATCATTATAATCGTCAGCGTAATCATCGAGGGCCTTTTCAGTTTTCTCTGCTTTCATCCTTTGCAACTCCTGCATCACACCTTGCAACTGTTCATCTCTCATATTGGGCACCCACATCTGCATCGCGGAGAGCAGTTCCTCATCGTCATCTTCCGTTAACTCCTTGTCGGGCATCAGCGAGTTTAGCCTGTCCAATTTCTCGTACAGGCTGTCGCTGGGTTTCCTAATCGGGGAGAGGGTGAACCTCTCCAGCTTTTCGTAGAGTTTGTCCAGTCGGTCCGCGAAGGTTGGCGGGTTGGTGACGAGCGCCGTGCGCGAGCGGTCCGTCAGTAAAACTAGGAGCAACATCAGACGCAGCATGTTGGCGGCGCGGCGGAAACACGACTGGCCACCGCCACATGTACGCTGGGACGCGGGAACAGGGTAAACGCACGTTTCTTGCACCGTTGAATTAATTTACTTTTTGTTTCACATTTAGCTATTCAACATTTTTATATTAGTCCTCTGTATTTATAATGTTAAGGTGTCGATGAAGTCCGCTAGAAATGTCGGATGTGAAATAAAACGATTACCTACATTTACAGTTTACGAAATTGAGCTGATATATCCAGTGGTAAAGGATAATGATTGAGGATGATTGAATGGATTGAGTGTACTGTTGGTTCTTGGTGGAAATTCATGTTGTATGAATAAAATGTAATAAATACATTAGAAAAAAGCTTCATGAATAAGCTTGCGCCTGAATAAATGACATTGTCCATTACTCTAAATTAGCCTATACTTTACAAAAACAAAAGTAAATTAAACACATTTTTTTCAATATTATCACGTTCAACACCATTGTGTTTACCCTACTCGCTACCGGTATGTATTAAAACTATAGTTGCATTTGATCTTTCTATAGCTATTATTATCATATATAAAAAATAAAATAGCGTCTGAAACATTCATTCATGCCTTTGATTTCTTTTGGGAGCGCCACACGCAAGTCGGCCTGGTTTTTGTACGTCTCTTGATAATCCTAACATACCATTACTTTATTGGTATTCAAAAGAAGGTATTCAAAAACTGATTATGTCTCTCAATAAAAAATCATCCGTCTTAAAATATATTAGGCACAAGCCGCACAACATACATTAATGCTACCTATGCACTTAAAAACTGCTGATCAGCAGAATTAAGAAAGATTAAAATAATGTAGCCTATAATTTAATACTGAAGTCATTATTCATTACAAAATCATTTTCTTGGAGACTGACCCAGGTATGTACGTCAAGTCCTTTTCCTGTTTCATAATAGTTATTAAACTCCTAAATATAAAATACTCACGCACGGAACCAACATTCGTTTATTTATAATACACATGACTCACTCACATTGGCGAATATTTCAGAGAATACACGCCAAGACGATGGTGATAACCGGCGATTTCTCCATACAGTCCGTTCAGAGTTATTTTACCTCGCGGCTTCTATGAAAGTGATCCTTATGTCGTCGGCATAAAGCTCCTATCAGTGGTAAAACGCTGAACGGACTACAAATTCTCGTCCTCAATATAAAGGACTAACTGTTTCCCGCGGCTCCGCATGCGTAAATATACTATCGAGTATCCCGCGGGAACACTGTACTTTTCCGGGATAAAAAGTAGCCTATGTTTTAATCCAGAGTCTAAACTACTACCATACTAAATTTCATCAAAATCCGTTCTGTAGTTTTCGCGTGAAAGCGTAACAAACAAACTTACATTCACATTTATAATATTAGTAGGGATTGCACGACGTATTAAAATGTCATTAAATGAGCGAACGGTGAAGATGTTAAGACAGAATGAGGAAACCTGTGATGAGAGAAAAAAGTTAATTACTTATATTGGCAGGTATTGGCAAAGAAATGTATGTAAATTTGGCAACAATTTTAGTGGTTCAGAGACTTTTGTAACAATATTTACAATAATGTTAATAAATTAAATTAGTAATTGCGCGCAAAATAATAATTAGGTAGGTTTGTTCGGCTTGAGCTAAGTGACCCGATTGCATCCAACAGATAGAAGATTAGATAAAACAACGATGACACATTTTCCGGATTTCGCTGTGAAATATTTGGTTTGTTTAGTGTACCTAGAAGAACAATCAGCAATATCTGGGCCTTTAGTCAAGATGCATTCAATAATTTGGACGACAAAGTTCGAACATAAAATGTATGGGATTTGACATAGGCCATCGCAAGCGACATATCACTTATCGATGGCTTATGTCAAATCCCACACAATTTTTTCTGCAGTCAGTCTGCCGTCGAAATTATCGAATGCACCTTGACTAAAGGCCCTGAGCCTTCAGCTAAGTTGCCATCGCTAATTACGACGACGAAGTTCGAAAGCAAAAATGTATGGGATTTGACACAAGCATCGATAAGTGACAAAGCGATGCATAAGTCACTTAGCGAAACCTACGTCAAACCCCATAGGTACATTTTTGTTTTCTAACTTCGTTGCCTTAATTACCAATGATAACTTGGCTAAAGATCCTTTGCTTCTTGACTCAAAGATGATAGAGTCAGTCCTCGCACCTCGCTCTGAAAGAAAAGGGCGCCTAAAAGCTTATATGTAAGCAAACAGCTACAAGCTTTTGGCCCTAGTAAATAACGTTTTCCTATTAAATTTTAAAACTCTAATCTTTTTACTATGGCTATTCTCATTTATAAAATTGAGTATTAATACTACGATTTTAGATTATTTAAATGTGATAATCTTAATATGAAATGAAAAGAAAACACTTATAAAATTAATATACCTACCTCGTACTCGTTCAAATTTTCCAATTACCTACCTATTATATAGTAGGTATCAGTTTAATATATTATTAAGATCTATTTTAATAAAGCTCCCGTGAATCAATTCCTTAAATAGTTCTACTTTAATGAGCGTGCCTTTAGCACAATTGGAGGTGGAGTAAGTTAGAATTCGTAAAAAATATCCATCACAGCTGTGTAAAATATAGCTCACGACCCAAATTCAATGGTTTTATATTACTTTTTTCAGTTTTACAGTGTTATCGTGCTATAATATTAATTTCTGGCAATAAGTCAAACAAAACTACATCGATCACACGCGTAGAGTTTCAGAAAGGTAATTTATTATTTACAATATTACAGCAGCTATTTACCTAGACGAATATATTATACCTATTAATTTTATGTTTCTTTTATAGTTTAGGTATGGCGTTAATTTATTTATCTCTCTTAAAAAGGAGGCCATTATATTATGTTCGGCTGTGTTTTTTTGTATGTTCAAAGATTAGATACTCGACCGTTTGTGGACCGATTTTCGATTTTTTTTTTGTAAATAAATAGCACTCTCTTGAAAATAGTATATTGGTTTAATGTTAATAATTTACTTTTAAATTCAAATAAAAAAAAATGTTCAAAGTTTACTTTGCCCAATGTTAGGCAAGTACAAACCAATGTATTATGAAATTATGAGAAATTGAACTTAGTGTATAGTAAATTACAGTAAGGTTATTATTAAGATTAGCAAATCTTACAGATATACTCAGTTCTGCAGCATATGCAGCCAGAAAAATTTGGGAAATTTCTGACGAAGATACGGCGCGACTAGTTTATTTTAGTTATATTCATATTAGAATGTCTTGCATTCTTTTATGGGGAAATGCCGCTGACATTAATACAATTTTTGTGCTGCAGAAGCAAGCAATAGCTTCGATTTACAACATCAAAAAACAAAATGTTCAAAGTTTACTTTGCCCAATGTTAGGCAAGTACAAAACAATGTACTATTAAATTATGAGAAATTGAACTTAGTGGATAGTAAATTACAGTGGGATTATTAGTAAATTACACTATACTTATATACTCAGTTCTGCAGCATATAATTTGGCAAATTTCTGACGAAGATACGGCGCGACTAGTTTATTTTAGTTATTTTCATAGTAGAATGTCTTACGGCATTCTTTTATGGGGTAATGCCGCCGACATTAATACAATTTTTGTGCTGCAGAAGCTAGCAATATGTTCGATCTCTGAGAGAAAAGTTTAAAGAAATGGGAATTCTGACCGTCGCTTCTCAATACATTTTGGACAATGTGTTGTATGTTAGAAAAAATTTAAGTATGTTCAAATGAAAAGCAATAATCACTGTATGAACACTAGAAATAAACACAAACTAGATATACCGGTGATCAGACAAAGTAAAGTTAGTAAATATTTTAAAGGTTTTGACCATTAAAATATTTAATATTTATTGACACAAATAATGTGGCTTTCTATTGGTAAAAGAATTTAAAAAATCGGTTGAAGTAGATCCAGAGATTACCCCTTACAATTTCGGTAAGTCACAAACTCGCAAAGAAACAAACTTTACCTCTTTATTTAGCCACGACTATGTACCTACTTACGCGAAAAAGAAATCCCGGGAGAACTAAAGAAGAAAAGTAGCCTATATGTTCATCCAGAGACTAAACTACTACAATATCAAATTTCATCAAAATCCGTTC
Source organism: Phengaris arion (assembly GCA_963565745.1). Lineage (NCBI taxonomy): Eukaryota > Metazoa > Arthropoda > Insecta > Lepidoptera > Lycaenidae > Phengaris > Phengaris arion. The sequence goes on from OY751431.1 coordinate 26,526,129, forward strand.
AGTTGTTATTAACTAAGTCAAAGAGTAACGAACATCCTGGATATATCCATACATAAAACTTTCGCGTTTGTCTATACTCTATACTAATATAATAAAGAGGAGAGGTTAGCCTATGTGTTAATCCAGTATCTAAATACCAAACCAAATTTTATCAAAATCCGTCCAGTAGATTCTGTGAATAGCGCGTACAATAGTACAGACAAACATATAAACAGACAAACAGATGAAAATTCTAAAAATCATCGTTTTGGGTTCCATGTCGTTCATAGAGCCTTTGTAATAGTTTTTTTTATATATCTTCCATGTACAGATAGCGACCAATTACGAATTTATTATACTAAGGCGGGTCAATAAGTCCGTGACTTTTTGAATTTCTAACCTCCTTATTGAAAAAGCAACACTACTCCTGTCAACAGGCATCTGTCAGTTGACTCCTATCAAAATTTGAACTTGCTGCGTCAGTTAGTTTGTGTTTTACAGCTATCTTTATCAGACTATCCAGTAACTTAAGGAAACAATGGAAAAAAGTGAATTTCGTGTGCTTATTAAGCATTATTTTTTGCGAAAAAAAACCATTACCGAGACCAAGGCTAAGCTTGATAAATACTATGGGGACTCTGCACCATCGATTTCAATGGTAAAAAAGTGGTTTACTGAATTTCGTTGTGGCCGTACAAGAACGGAAGATGCCGAACGTCCTGGACGCCCAGTTGAGGTCTCTACACCCGAAACAATCGAAAAAATTCACGATATGGTGTTGGCCGACCGAAGATTGAAAGTGCAAGAGATTGTGGAAGCCATAGGCATCTCGAATGGCTCAGTGGTTTCAATTTTGAATGATCACTTGGGCATGAGAAAGCTTTCCGCAAGATGGGTGCCGCGTTTGCTCACAGTCGACCACAAACGCAATCGTGTAACAACTTCACAGGAAGGTTTGGCGTTGTTTAATCACAATATGGAGGAGTTTTTGCGCCGTTTTGTAACCGTGGACGAAACATGGATCCATCACAACACACCAGAGACCAAACAACAGTCAAAACAGTGTGTTTCTAAGGGTGAATCGGCGCCAAAGAAGGCCAAGGTGGGTTTGTCAGCCAATAAAGTTATGGCGACTGTTTTTGGGATGCACGTGGGATAATCCACATTGACTATCTTCAAAAGGGAAGAACAATTAATGGGGAATATTATGCCAACTTATTGGACCGCTTCAATGAGGATTTGAAAACAAAACCGACCTCATTTGGCCAAGAAAAAAGTTCTTTTTCACCAAGACAATGCAAGGGTGCACACATGTGCAGTTGCCATGGCAAAAATCCATGAATTGGGCTATGAATTGCTCCCACATCCACCCTATTCTCAAGATTTGGCTCCGAGTGACTACTTCTTGTTCCCAAACCTGAAAAAATGGCTCGGTGGAAAAAGATTTGACTCCAATGATGAAGTCATCTCGCAAACAAAGGCCTATTTTGAGGACCTCGACAAATCATATTTTTTGGAAGGGATAAAAAAATTGGAGAAGCGTTGGACAAAGTGTATAGAGCTCAAGGGGGACTACGTTGAAAAATAAAATGATTTATTTATCAAAAAATCTGTGTTTTATTCCAAAAGTCACGGACTTATTGACCCGCCCTCGTATTATGTAAATTGTAATACACATCAATGACCAGAAAACTTAGTGTTCCCTGGCGGGATTTGTACCCGCGACCTCCGGCTTGAGCGCCAACGCGCTAACCACTGAGCCACAGAGGTCGTCAAATCCTTAAATTGGAATAATATATTAAATTAACGTTCAAGCTGGCTAGTACAGACATCAAAATAATAATGAAGATGGAGTATTAATTTTAAGGTAAATATTCAACTAATATTCAGAAAAGGGGCATTACTTATTTAATTGGAGTGGAGAATAAGAATTATTTCATACTTTTAAGTGTATTACCTTATAAGTATTAATAATAATATTGTTTTTATTTTTAAAGTCGGTTTACATTTTTTAAATTTATTTATTACATTTTTAGAATTAAGAGTTACTATAATATTGTAATGTCGTTTGTTACTAATTATATCTTATTATTCGTATAAAACGTTCGAACAAGCTATCCGACACTTATTTGAAGATTGTGAAACAGGTCAATAACATTATAATGATGACCTAATACTTATTTCATAATTTCTCTGAAATGCGCAAATAATTTCATAATATTAAAGGCTTCGCGCATGTTTTAATAAACAGGCGCGTTTCCTAGAAAGCTCGCAGTTACTACAAGACGTGAGGGGAGCTCAGAGCTCTGTAATTAGACTTTACTCGGTTCCTAGTAACGCTGAACAGTTTACAGATCTTGTAAATGTGTCACGGGAACATGAAAGCCGCTTTTCTTCCTGCAATTAATTATTACAATGTCTCCTTGTCCCTTCATGAACTGCAATTATTTTTATTATCTTCGTAAAAAGCACGTTCCAACAATTCTTTGCAATCTCAAATACAATTCGTTTTCATTAAATCTTGCATTGTTCATTTCCCTGCAAATGCGTCCTGCGTCATTTTGAAATCATAAGTAATGGCGATGTCAAAATTCAAAAACGTGGCATGCTGATAATTGGCTAGATATTTTTTATGATTCCTTCAATCATTAATCTCTCATAACTTTAGTTTTTTACGAATAAAATACATTCCTGTGTAAATATATTTTTATGGACGTTTTATAAAATGTCTAAACAAACACCAGCTTGTCTACCACGATGCCAAAATACTATACCCACTTGGATAAACGCATTGTGCACCCTATTCGACGGACATAAGGCTGTGTGTAGCGGCATGTGTATGTTGCTGAAAGTGTGACGACCCTAGACATATGTTAGCCACGTGGACTGTGGTATACCTAACCATGTGGATCAGGAACCCTGCTGGATGTATTTATTTTAATCACGATCCTTCGGGATCCCTCTAAAATAGGTCTAGAAAGACTGGCATACTAAATACTAGGTATACTAGGTACCTTCTTACATCAATATTTTACTACTATACCCCCTTTTTTGTAGAAAAATACTACATACATACATACAAATAAAAAAGTGTCTGTTTGTAATTTCTAATTAACAGCTTTGAGCTTTGAGCTTTGAGCATATTAAAAAATGCATATTATATTATGACTTCCAGATCATAATACAATATGCATTTATACATAAAATAATATTTTTATAGACGTGATTGTACCAGCTTGCAGATTGTGTATTCAATAACTACAATTTTATAAAAACACTACAACCCGACTGCGTACCTAAATTATAATTATAGACTATGTCACCCGGGCAATTATTACGAAATTATTGACACCTCATTTGTTAAAATCGTACCAGTAGATTAGACGCTACAATGGAACAAACATACATACATAATATATACACTGCCAAAATCATTACCCTTCCTTTTGGTTTCGCCGTAGTCAGGTAAAAATACCAAAACTTTCGATTAATTTACATACACTTCCTTACAAGCATGTCTAACTCAACTAGGACGCAACAATTATTAAAGCGCGACACTTTGTAATTGTTGGTTGAGGAATGAATTAGTCTAAGTGACCTAACCACGCTGGTATGTCATCTGGTCCCCAGTTAATTGGCCAGACAGACACATAACACTTACCCTTGGGCTTACGAAGAATGTACATTCTCCTATCGTAGGCAGTAGGCACGCGTTTAATGGAAGTACCTACACGTAATATGTTACATCGGTGATTATTAAGTAGCAGAAATGTTTGTAGAGTCTATAAGGTCTCTGTGGATTTCCATTACGGTAACTGTTTTCCTGGACCCAGCCAGACACCGAGGTAGTTGATGAATTTATCATCAACTACCTAAATAAAATGTACGCTTGTGCAATAATAATTATAATTATTATATTAATCTTATACTTTAAACGAGATAATCATAATATATATTATTATATTATGTAATCGTAATCTCCAAAACGGCTGAAAGTATTAACCAAAAAATATAAATATTAGTATGCATCCCTGCATACAAAATTTTTTGGGGTGCGTTTTGGGGGAGAAAATTCGATCTAGCTAGGTGGGAAACCCCTTTCCCTGGGAAATGGGCTATACCCGGGAAACTGCGAATTTTTAATCTAGATATGTTTCTCTTTCGTCGTACAATAATATTAGGTCTTTACCTATGAAATTGCCGTTTTATATGAAAAAATTTCAACGAATTTTTTTCATGTATTTTTTATTTGTATTAATCGAAGTAATCATCCATGCAATCAATGCATCTTTTCCAACGCAGTGGCAGTTTATTGATGCCTTTCTTAAAGAAATCAGCTGGACGGGAGGCAACAAATTCTTCAAAGGCATTTTGTACTGCCTCTCGGGTATTGAATTTTTTTCCCGCCAAGAAGTTATCCAAATTCTAGAAAAAGTAGTAGTCTGTAGGCGCAAGGTCTGGTGAGTAGGGCGGATGACGGAGAGCTGCCAACCCCAGTTCTTGCAACTTGGAGACCGTCTGCTGTGCAGTATGAGGTCGCGCGTTGTCGTGCAGGAGCAGCGGAGACGAGCGATTGACCAATGCTGGTTGGAGATGTGCCAGCTTCTCCATCATTGTGTTCAGTTCTTCACAGTACACATCTGCAGTAATGCTCACCCCGTTTGGTAAGAAGCTGTGATGAATCACACCGGCGCTGGACCACCAAACAGTGACCATCACTTTTATAGGGGTAAGTTTTCGTTTACGGCATTATTTAGGGTCTGAAGTAGGATCCAACCAACTTGCTGAGCGCTTGCGGTTATCAAACAGAATCCATTTTCATCGCAGGTAACAATGCGGTTCAAAACTCCTTCATTTGTGTGTCTGTTGAGCAGTGCAAGGCACGTCTCGACGCGTACTTCGCGCTGGCGATCATTGAGTTCTTGGGGCACCCATTTGTCAAGCTTTTTTACCTTGCCAATTTGACGCAAATGGACTAATATTGTTTTGACGCTAACGTTGAAAGCTGCTGCTAATTTAGCCGTAGATTGTGTATCATCAGCTTCCACAATCGCCTTTAATTCGTCATTGTCGACCAAAGTCTTCGGACGACCGCGAGGTTCATTTTCAGTTCAGGTCGAAATTTTCAGAACGGAAGCGAGCAAACCAATAAACGATGGTGCGTTGGTTCTTAGTGTTAGCTCCATAAACATCGTTGATGTTGCGTGCCGCTTGTGCCGCGTTCCTGCCACGACGGTACTCATATTCCATAATTACTCGAATTTTTAACGTATCCATGATGACGAAAAAGATTAAAATGCGATGAAAATGTAACACTAATCAATAAACAAATGACTACTTTTGGAAAAAGAACTCGATGTTTTTAAAATAAAATTAATTTGAAATTAGAATTCTTAGCCAAACAAAAATTATTTTGATTTAAAATGGCCAGTACTGCAGAACGGCAATTTCATAGGTAAAGACCTATTATGTCAATAATTTCGACGCTATTATGTCAGTCCGATTGGCAGTTACCCACCTATATATAATTTTAGCTTTGTTCGAAAATTCAGTATGTGGAGGGTTGGAATCCCGGTCAGATCACTATTTTTGTGATTATTTTAATTTTTTTCAAATTTATCAGAACTAACTAATCAGAGCAAAGCTCGGTTATCTAATATATATCATTTAATTATCATAATTCTTTTATTTTATTGTACGAATTAATAAATTTTAAAACCACGATTGTTAAAAAAAAAACAATTTAATTACAACACTTAATGCTTAGCCTTAGCATCAGGTGGGGGCAAACGTAGTTTCGAGGCCAGGTCGTGCGGAACGTCCAGATACGTCCTCTCCAGCCCCACAGTCAGAATTAGTGCCCTCAATCGGTCTACCTCCACATGGTCGCTCTCACTGGACCAGACCGTCATGGATGAGTTCAGGAATGACGTCTCCCGGAGCAAATCCAAGATAACCGGTTGACTGTTTGACGCGAGACCCGCTCTGACCTAAAATGAATGAATCATCAAAGCAGGAAAAGATTTTCGGGATGACGAATTGAGACAATAAATACCGAATTTTGGCTAAATTGGGGTCCACAATCGGGGGGCCATAATGTTGATGACTTTTTGTCTAAGTTTAGGTACTAACGATTTCACGGATAGTTTCTGTATTTTAAGTAGTTGTATTTCTTCCTGCAGGCTGTCTGTCAGCCATTGGGACATTATAAAAACAAAAGAAGCAAAGTCAACAATCAACTCACTGGAAAAGTCACGGTTTGGCTGATCCGGTTCTCAGTCATGAGTCTGAGCATGGAGCCGATCTGGTCCCGACTGTATTCGCCTTCCGTGACATTACCGCCGTACTGGGTGGTCCAGCCCACTGACATGACCGCTCGGGGATGCTTGCCACAGAGCTTGATAAACTTTATGGGGTCCACGGGCTTCGTGGTCGCTTCTATCGGTCCGGGCAAGATGTCAGCGTTCAACCACAGTGGAAACGTCACCTATAAAATCAGTAAAACGACAAAGGGACAGTCAAGGAACATTTCTAAAATCTGAACTAGCTAAAGTATAGCTGAAGTTGCTTTTGCAAAAACTTATTGTTATCTATTTTCATTCTTAATAAATATATAATATAAAATATATAAATAATATCATTCCTAAAAATATCTATTAATTATTATGAATGACAATTGACAACAATATAATATTATATTACTAAAACGCAAAAGCAATCCATAAATCCATAAATTATTCCTCAAAGTTTAAGAATAAAATAACTAAGTAAGTGTTACGTCGTAATCTTACTACGCAGCTGTTACTTGTTGTGAACGTTTTAAGGAAGATAAGCCGTCACATCGTTATGTACTGAATTAAACTTTTAAGTTATAGATAAAGTGCGGTCGCGGAGCACGAAGAATTTTGTACATTGACTCATCACTTCTTGTCTCTCACCAGTCTCACCAATCATCAATGTAAGAAATTTACGTGCTCCGTACCTTACTTACCGTACTTTAGAAGATATTAAAGGCCGAAACAAGAAAATAATTCAGATAGAAATCCATAAATGCATGGGTACAATAATGGTCAAGGTAGATCCGTGGTTGCACCTATTAATGGCATCTAAGCGTCAGTTCACACCGAGATGCGTCGTGTCTAGAAGTGAGCTGACCCTAAGGCCTAGAGAATATGTGTATATTCGTCATACACATGCCTACCCTAAGATACAGACGGCTGCGATTTGACATCGACAGTTCCTAGACTTATAAGGTTAGGTGCGACCACGGCTCTACCTTGACCATTTTTATACCAATGCATTTCTGGATTTCTATCTGAATTATTTTCTTGTTTTGGCCTTTTTCTGAATTATTTACATAGTTAACAGAATCAGGCATTACTTTGCGGAAATCCATAGCATACAATTTATTATATCTAGCAATATCTCGCGAAAAAATACCCACAACCTGCAAGCAAATGTGTGAATGCACGCATAAGCATGCGTAAAGCACCACCCTGCTCCGACACTGCTTATGAGTACACTCCGAAATAACATCGTGCAAACACCACCACCACACAAGCAACAATGTCAGCAAGATCGTGCAAGGCCCCACACCACGTCCATGCATGTTGCAAAACTCTTTTTAAGTTCTGCGGGATATTGCTAGAATTAAATAAATAAATATAAAATAAATTAAATTGTACCCTTTTTTACGTAGTCGGGTTATAGTTTTTGTACTTATTTTTTTATTTCGTTTTTTCCGTTTCCCAATCGAACATATTATTTTTGGAATAATATTAATAAGTACTCAAATCAATTGAAATTAAAAATATTTTCTTTTGCGCTAAGAACTCACGGAGCGGTTTTGCCCATGCCCGGCGCGGTCGGCGAACTGCGGTTTTATTTCTAAACTCACGAGACCGCGGTTTTGCGCGGTCACGCAGCCGCCGCGGTTGAGATTATCGCCCGCAAACGTGGCGGGCGAAGATCGCAGGGCGCGCGGTTGCAAAAAGGTTGCATACATACATAATTATATAGTCTGCCTAAATCATTACCCTTCCTTTTGGCTTCGCCGTAGTCGGGTAATCAAAGTATGTTTATCGAATCGGCAAGGCAAAATACTTCGTTCACATGTCTTAAACGATGTTCAAGTTTAATCTTTTACACGCTAATTTAAAGTTTAAATTTAGTTATTGTTTAGTCCAGTTTCTTAATATCTTTGTCGTTAATTTTCCTATACAACTCAACTCGTGCTTAATTGGTGTAAAAGATGCTTATAATGTTTACATTTCACCGAGTCATACGAAGTGACTCACTCATTCGGGAGTTTTGCCGTAACTGGATGGTTAGCTTTATGGATCTGTAGCGTTTAATATTTATTTTAGCCAAAGGTTACATTGACATAACTGTAACATTCATATGGAAATAATATAATTATATTTTGTTTCATGGGAACTTTGTTATTAAATTGATTGTTATTGATCGGCAGATGTTTATATCATATGGGTCAATAATATTAATAATCAGTACACAGTGGGGCTAGCACGAACAATTGACAAGTGGGTATTCGTAACTTTATCGAAAGAGAATTGTATGAAAATTATGACAGCGCTTATACAATTGACATTCGATAACGTACTTATCAATTGTTCGTACCTACTTATCCCTCTGTGCCTTAATTAATACGCTTGAAAGGTTTCGTAGCCACTATTTACTGTCCAAAAAGAAATTCGTATCTTGTCTATCTAATCATCTCTTACCTCCGGTTTACTGAATGGTGCGATTTGATCCTGCGATTTCTCAAATGCCTCTATACTTTTGAAGTCAAGTTTGACGCCCTTCTGCTTGTCTGCTTTATTCGCCTTGTTGTACTTCTGCACAGCTGTCAGGAAGTCTGTGAGGGATAGGTCTGACGTGGTCGCAGGTGGGTGCGCCATTATGGGGATGGGAGGACCATCCTGGCCAGTCACGTGACCCAGCACGATGTCAGCTTCTAGCATAGACACGTCACCTGGAATTTAATTTTAAAATATTACCTTTAAAATATTATATTATATATATTATTTGATTTAATTTTATTATTTAAAGACCAGACGGAATGACCCTGGTACCTTGTATGGGACGCAACTTGCGTCGATACACTTGCTCCGTCTCATGTCCAGGGTACCTCAAGTACTGCAGGTGGGGCCGCAATTCAGGCAGAGGTCCTCAAATATGAGAACCTCAGTGAGGATCTCATATTTGAACCATTTGGGGTTGAAACCCTAGGCACACGGGGTCCTATATTATATTAACTATTCAGAGAAATCTTGAAGAAACTCGTAGAGGCCACCGGACACCCCAGAGCCGGCACCTATCTGGATCAAAGAGTTAGCATTGCCATCCAGCGAGGAAACTCTTTGAGCCTAATAGGCACTCTGACTGATGGGGACGACCTAGAGGTTTTCTTTTATTAGTCATTTAAGTTTCTTGTAGTTTAGTTTTCTTTTTAGGTTTTTTTTTCTTACTTTTAGCTTGTAAATAATTTAAAGTAGGTAGTTAGTCAAATTGTTATAATTACTCTTTTAACATTTTTTATTGATTTATGTGTATTAAATACGTGGAGTATTTAATACACATAAATAATTAGAATGTACAATTTCTAATTGACGAATATTTGTTTTGTTAATTTTTTTATAGGATCCTAATCCTGTGGACATTTTCAGAGACTTTTCAAAAAAATATTAAAATAAAATAATTTATTATAACTATATTAATAATTAACTTGAATTATTCTTCAATCAGCATAAATATGACAAAGACAAATTCAAACCTTGGTATCCTGTAGTACTTGGAAACAGATATTACGCGGTGCTTCTTACTTTTTTTGTATTAGGTACTATTCAAGTTATTATTAAGTATATATTTTAATTAATTATTCTACTACTATTAATTATGAATGTGAAAGTTTATGAGGATGGATGGGTGTAATGATGGATGGATGTTTGTTACTACTAAACAGTCTAACAACTAAACGGAATGTGGCGGACCAATTAGCGCCACAGTCCTGAATCGCGCTATCGATGTTTTCTCAGTTCAGCGCTATCAAAACGTCTGAAAACTACTACAGCGGTCATACCACCTCACTCGGTCGGAGATCTCCCTTTGGGGCTGCCACCATTCCCACACGGAATTTAATGATAATAATTTAATGATTTGATATTCTACATTTTATCCCGAAAAGTACAGTGATACTGTATATTTAGCCGCGGGCAATAGCTAGTTTCAATATGTTATTTTTAATACATACTCGCTAGCGCTGCTTCTAAATAGGTTTTGTTATTAACTGCATGAGCCCACGTCACTGTTGTTAGATTCTTCATTATTTCTTCCTCCCCGCTCACCAAAACGGCTGAAACAAAAAATTAATGATATTTTTTTTTTGTTTTATCCTCCTATTCAATAACTTAGATAACATTTTATTTTATTTCACATGTGGCATACTCTTAAAGGTCTTAAAAGACGCGAAGAAGAAGAACAAAATAACAGATGTCACAAATGTCACATATTAGCTGTCAGTCTGTCACTGTCAGACACCAGTTGTCAAAGATGTAATGATTTATCATTGTGCATTTGTTGAGAACTATTATTTAATTTAAGGTAGCAGAGATTACCTGCAGGTATTAATTAGAATTCGTGTAAAAATAATATATTTACGTTATTTTCAAGATTAGTAGCTATTTGTCTCACTGTGACACTAAACACACTAAAGCTGAGTAGCGATTCACTGCTGTGCGGTGCGCCGGTGCGCGGCGCGGTGCCACGGGTATTTGACCGAGGATGACGTCACACGTCAATCGTATGCCACAGTAAAAAAAATCGTACGCTAAGTGCTGTAGCCAATAATAATAATATAATATCGCCCAACCCAACACTTTCTACGTAACGTAATGTGTTTTAAATGTTGTTTTGTCATTGTTTTCGGGAGTACCGTTTTAGAGGTACGGTTTTATTATCTAAAACAGGTTCCTATTTTATTATTCTTAGTTACCTTCGGATACACAAGCATAATTACTGTGTTCTTAACAATTTATACTAACTAGGCACTAAGCAGAGGCCATTTTAAAATCTCCAACATATCTATAACCGCTTAAACTCAAATAGGCTTCTGACATTATGGGCTAGCAGTGGCGAAGGCTGGTTGTCCTTCATAGGAAAGCCCTAGCCTGTATAATATTATGGTAGGTATTTGGATGAGGGTCTTCAAAAGGTAAGTGGTAAGTGAAGTCGATAGGATTGGAGTTATAGGAAAATAGGCTAGCTTTTCCTGGTCCTGGTCCTAATAAAAATATTTACACGACGGATAACTTGAACAATGTTGCTGTCTTTGTCTTCAAGTGACTTTTCCAACGCATCAGACAAAGACAGCAACGTTGTTTAAGTTATGCACTGTGTAAATAATTTTATTAGTATATTTATATATTTCCGCTTGGTCCCATAATTTTAAAAGTAGCTTGTATTGAGGTGACTGGCTGGAAAGGGATGATGATAGTGATTCACATATCTCTAAATACCACCTCGTATTTTGTTGAACGAGTGTCTGGCTAATTAGGGACTGAAGTGCACTATTCAAAGCATCTCTGCCCCGAAATAAATCTATACAAAGTACCTACTTTGAGATAAGGAGTTACTACTGGTTCTAAAGTACCGTCAGCTCGACATGAAGCGATTTATTTTCAGTTATAATACTACAAAAGTATAAAATAATCTGAAAGCCCAAACATTTCGAATTAGTTACTTATAGTCATGTAATATTAATGGAATAACCTATGGCCAATGCAATGCTTCTGACGTAGTTCAGTTAGGCGACATACTCAGGGTTCAGCCTGCAAATCCAGGGCCGCGGCCTTGATTCTTGACTTGAAGCAGACTTGTAGGCGAAAATTATAAATGAACACACTATTGACACTATAATGACGGATTTTAGTACTGGCGCTGGATTTGCAGGCTGGACGGTGACGGCGAGCAAGGTGCTTAATTGCAGCCATTAGTAGCGGTGTTAGATTTGCAGGCTAAGTAAAGTTTTCCACTTGGCGCTTAGCGGTTGCTCATCTATTTATTTCCTTAGGAAAATATTGCAGTCTTCTTTGCAGTCTGTACTCATAGCAGATATAATATTATGAGTAATGAGGATTGTATTTATGATTAAAATTCCATCGCATTAAATGGTTTTTAACGATTGATGCAGGTATAAACGCGGTTTAATTTTTATTGCCTTTTAGAAGATGTAGACTCCTGCATCGTAAACTCTGATGTGAGTACTCGTATGCTTGTAATGCCTAAGACCTATTATAATATAGTCTCCGTATCTAGTCACGGTCTAGGCATAACCCTAACCTAAATACGCCACATCCTATAGAGGAAGTGGCCTATTTAGATGAGGGTGTCTCCCGTGCATAACTATGTTAGTGCGTCAAGCGACCATCAAAATCAATTAGTTTGTTTTGACCATTTTATCATCCCCTAATGCATGTTTTGGAATGGGCTACTTGAATGATTTTTTATTGTTTAAATGAATAGTTATCTTAAATATGAGTAAGTTCTTAGCAGAAACCGTACATTAAAAATCTTTTTTTTTTCAAAGATACACAGCGATTTGTAATACAGAATCACGCAAGTCTCGTGAAAACGCTCCATTGGATGGTTTGACGTCACACGTTCCTGCAGTTATTTGGATTAAATAAGGTCGAAAGAACATATTTGCTAATATCTCCGAAATTATTGTGTTTAAGTTTATATGTACCATATATAAAGTTTTTGTATTTCATGTAAGTAAAGTTTATTAATGTAGGTTTTTTACACTAATTAAGTATTTAAAAAAATATTCCAACTTTTAATTAATGCACTTATTTACAAAACTATACATAAAATTATTTTCTTTTACATTTATCAAGTTAATATTTCAGAATATATAAATTAAGTTAAATATTTACATGTAGTCAACTATCCCATTCCTTTCTCTACTCGTGAGTACAAGCACTCAGTAGAAACGTATAACCCACGCCTGAAAATTATGGTAGTTGTAGTTGGCTAAGTTGCAACTTCTCCCATCGCCACCAATGCAATGCAGTTTTGGAAGAAGATAACATTCAAACGTTTAAGAGGAAACATCAAGGGCTAGGGATGTGAAAAATAGGTATCTGTCTCGCGGTGCCCGAACAAGCTAGCTAGCAGTGTGTGAGTGTGCGACAGAGACAACTGTAACTTGAGCTGAAAATACCTATTAAAAGTACAAAAATTTCGTAAAAGATTCGTAGTCCCCTCATTCCATCTCCAAAACTTAACATATTTAAGTACTATTTTCATTAATAATTCAAAAAGGCTTAAAATTTGTTCCTATGTTTTCATTTTTTATACAATTTAGTCAAATTTGTTTTCTGGATGTTTGAACACAGGTGAAAATCTGGCAATTTTTTTATGTTTTTAAACGGCCATATCTCTTTTAATAATTAATTTATGAGAAAAAAAGGGAAATCATAGGGAGATGCTAATAGTATCCATATATGTTCAGGAAAAAAATTGTTACTCTACCGGCATTATTCACGGAGGAAACAGGGTATTACGTTTGTATGTTTTTCCATACATTGCGTGGCCCTTCTATTTTCTCTTAAAAGTTCCCTTGCCTCGATCGCAGCGTAAAAATTGCATCTTTAAAAAAAAAGCGGCCAAATGCGAATCAGACACACACACGAAGCATCGTACACGAAGAGTTCCACGTAGAGTTCTGTACCATTATACCAATATTTTACATGTTTACTTACTATTTCGATATTTTTGTGTAAAGTTTTCCAAGTAAGCGCATTTTACAAGTTAGACCTCTATACCTCCTGAAGTAACAAAGTAATAAACGAATATAGATATCAGTTTAGCTTTTAGGGTAAGAGGAAAGGCGCCCGCACTATTTAAACAAAAAAAATGTGCTTTAAGTTGAATATCTGTCATGATACACATGTCAATTAATAAATCGTCTTCCCAACCTTCCAATGTTTTTAAAAGATCTTATGATACCCCACACTATGAACGTAGTGGTAGACGCGAGAAATAAGTCATCCCCACTTGACTTTCACACAAAAAAAAACTTTTTTCGTGATATTATTTTAGCGCTTTGTTGACGTGGTAAATTTTGGTAAAAACCGTTTTGACGGCTAGCCGTAGACGGACGGACATGGCGAAACCGTTCGTGGCGAAAGTGTTCGGAGACGTAAGCTACTGAACACTAATAAACTACGGAACCCTAAAATATGTATTGTGAAACAAAAAACTTAAAAATATTGTGCCACTTGTGAAGCACGGTCATGATAACTTTATCGTACATTGTTGCTGTCTGACAAATAACAATTGATAGAGGACACAAAAACATTTACAAAACATGAATTTGATATTATTATTCTTTTACGGCCCGTTTCAATAACCTCTTTACCAACAACTATTTGTTAAAAACGTCAAATTCGTATCGCAACAAACCGGCAAATGATTGAATGACGACGTTTTTAACAAATAGTTATTGGTAGATAGGTTACTGAAACCGGCCGTTAAACAAATTGCCAGCTCTTACCAAAAAGCAATCTAAAAAAATTGCTTAGTTAGTATTTCCTTAAGTAGCTGTACATAGAGCAAATTAGGGGTTTTTGCAATGTATTGTCTAAATATTGTATTTTAGAAAATCTAGATTAAATTAATGATAGCACCATCATATTCACCAGCTTAACTAGATGATATTAGAATGCAAAAACTTACCTGAAACAGCCAATATGAAAATTGCAATCATGGCGCAGGTCCTCACAGCATCCGCTTCATAATATATGGAGCCGTGTACTCGACAGGAGCTGTACCACCTGATTGTCCAATCGTCCTGTTACATCTTGATTGCTTTGAATAAGGCAAATTGGAGACCCATCAAGGACTTGCTACGTACGTGGATATCGTTTAATGTAATACTAGTTTGGGACGCTTCTTCGTTCGTGTGTTTTTAATAAACAATTGCTACCACAAAACCACCTGCCTATATCGTGCTCGCGCCATGAATATGATGCTCTGTAAAACCTAGCTTCTACAGATAGCCACAAATCTCTACTGATTTTGGATGTGGCGTTGAGTTGAAATTAAAATTTCAAGATCGCGTCACGAAGCGATTTTGGATTATTGCCATTTTGTATATAACGCCATCCGTCGGAAGCTACTTATACTTCTTACATAACAACTACCTACACTTAGTTGCTATTAGTACGGCTCAATACACAGATGGCGCTAGGTATCCAATTTTCATTTTTCTATTCTCTTTTGATGTGCTTTAGGCGCGATGACAGTATTTTTGGATTTTAAATGATGAATAAAATTTCACTTCTTCCACGAACAAGTGTACACGTCATGTTTATGTTACTACAATTATAGAAAATAATAGGTAGATACGTTTTGTGACATCACTAGAATTTATATGACTACAAATCGTCTTAAAATGTTAAGGATAATAACTATTTAAGATCGTAGTCCTTCGAGCCGGATTCAAGAATTCTTTCAATTAAATTATTTTGTTTATTCTTAGCAAGTAAATTATTTTGTTTATTCTTTCTAACTTCTATACTATGCGAAGTATTTAGCTAGACTTATTGTGGCCTTTCATGTCTCTTCAAGCGTCAATTGTACTACAATCTGGGTACATCTGCGACTTTAAATCACCTTCAGACACGTTGCTAGGTTTGTGTGACGTCTGCAAAATTGTGTGCGATTTTTTTTTAAGTCCTGTTAAATGCAAGGTCGTGTGTTATTAGTAACCAAAATAAATGTATCTTGATTTGAAACCCTTGTATATATTGTATTACATAACATCCTATTGCCAAGGTGTGCAGTCGTTAACAAAATCAATTTTACTTTTTAAGCTTTAACACACAGACGTTCTTTGACTAATTTTCTAAGCTATTACCAATTGTATTTTCATTTCATATTTTGAATGATATAATATGATAAGAAACAAACTGACATCCCAAAAACAGAAGTGTATCTTATTAATATTATATTTCTGATAGGTTCAGAGATAAAATCTTTATCTGCAATCAAATGTTTATCGGCTCAATATATCGCATATGCTACAAATACTTAACTTAAAAAATCATGAATATGAGTCAAGAACGCCATCATATATAAAAAATTAGATATTTTATGATAAAACAAAGACGCATAATGAATTCCTTCGTTTTGCGGTAGATGTCGCGAGTTGTCTTTGTAGCTTTACCGTGAAATTTCACTGTGATTGGTGCGACTGCGTCTGATCAGTCAGTTGCGCGGGGGGGCCCGTTGAGTGTGGACATCGCTTGGACATAGTTCGTCGTAACTGTAAGTTATGCCATTTTTTGTTTTGTTTATTGGAGAAACAATGCCGTAACTGTATTTTAAGTCATTGTTGCACCAGTTCACCGCAAAAGTGCTGATATGTCACTGTAGCATCAAAAATAATAAATGTTGGTGGGAAGTAACTTATCACATCTATTTTTATGGTTCCGTAGTAACTACAAGAAACCCTTATAGTTTCGCTCTGTCCTTCTGCCTCCCTTGATAACTTCGGTAGTTATGAATCTTAATAGACGAAATTTTGTATATTTAAAGATTACAGTCATAATATAGATTTTATTTTTGCCATCATATTATTAAGTATAGTAACTGTGCGACATACACGCTCCGTTTTACCTGTACAACTGAAATGTACGGGCAAACCTGTGGTGTATACCATTACGTGTACACGGCTAGCATTATGATATTATATCTGTATAACGGTATACCTATACATATAATATAATATTATATAGGATAGGTTTGCCTGTACAGATGAGTTGTACGTTACACCGGAGCTTGTATGTTGCACAACTGTGTAGGTTTCCATAATACTCAGCTCCAGCTTACCTGACAGGTGTAGTTTGGATATAGACATCTTTATTAAAATACATAAACAGGTACACCCTTAAGTGTTTGACTAGCTTTAGATATTAGACTGTTCTAAAAGTTTTAGCTTTGGCCACTATGCATCAACTATGCATCAAAAACAATTTAATTAGATATGAATTTAATTTCAGTGGCCCTAACAGTACTAAAAATGAATAGTCGAGGTCGGAAAATGGTAAAGTCTGGCTCAAATAAGTGAAGAGGGAATTAAGGAAAACGATTTATACAGAAAGAAATCGCCATCTAAAACGTCTATTTTAGTATAAACGTGTACAATTGCGGCACCTACAGTTAATATGGAACACAGTATATCCAACGACCAATCTGAAAGAGACATCATGTGTTGGATCTGAAAATATTGATGCGGATGCTGACAATGTAGCTTATACAGAAATGTCGTGCCTTCAAAACATGAGTATTGCAGTCAATTATTAGGTCATTACATATGAAATTGGCGTTTTGTAAAGGGGAAACATAAAGTCAATTTTTTTTAAACATAATATATTTATTTAATCAAAGTATCCATTTAAAGTATATACCATTGATATCTAGATGCACTTTTGTCATCTCATATGTAGTTCATTGATTCCTTTACTAAAAAAACTATTCGGACAGGAATCAATAAAATCTTTGAAGGCGCTTTGGACATCGGAGTTGAATATTTTCCCTTGCAAGAAGTTATCCAAATTTCGAAAAAAATAGTAATCTGTTGGAGCAAGGTCCAGGGAGTACGGTGAATGTCTTAGACATTCCAATTGAAACTTCTCTAATTTGGTAGCTGTCTGTTGTGCAGTGTATGGTCTAGCATTGTCCTGAAGCAGCAGTGGCCTAAAGCGAATGACCAACCTCAGTTGTTTAGCAGCTAGCTTTTCCATCATAATTTGCAGTTGCTGGCAATAGACATCTTCCGTAATGGTAGCCGAAAAACTGTATTGAACGACACCGGCACTCCACCAAACGCTCACAAGTAACTTTTTTGAGTAAATTTTCGCTTGGGGCAGCCTTTGGCTGGTTTGCCAGGGTTCAGAAAATGCGATGAGCGTTTCCGATTATCGTACAGGATCTACTTTTCATCACAGGTAATTATTCGATTTAAAATCCCTTCATTATTGTGCCGGTTGAGTAATGCAACGCAGCAGTCGACACGCGTTTGTCGGTTTGCTGTACTCAATTCATGAGGTACCCACCTTTCAAGCTTTTTCACCTTCTCAATTTGCTTCAAGTGGATTAAAACAGTTTTATCACTAGCAGCCTGCAGCTAACTCGGACGTGGTATGCGAAGGATCCGCTTCCACAATAGCCTTTAATTCTTCATTATCAACTTTGGTGTCGTCGGCCGTCTACGGGGCTTGTTCTGCAGGTCGAAATTTCCAGAACGAAAACGTTGGAACCAAAAAACACTGTGTTTTCTTTTGCGACACCGCCGACCTACATAATTAATCCTTCGAGCCGTTTCTGCAGCACTGGTGCCACAGTGGAACTCGTACTCGAAAATAATACGATATTTCATGTTTTCCATTTTGTAAGCAGAGTGACGCAAAGAAAAAACCAAAAGAGGAAAGAACAAATGAATTACGGTTTTCGAAAGACAAATGCATGAGTAAATAGCGTTATAAATTTGAAATTGGAATTCCTAACCAAAGAAGATATATTTGAGATCAAAGTGGGCAGTAAGACAAAATGCCAATTTTATATTATGTATTCCTAATTCCTAATACATGGAAACATCTTGTGTTGAAAACACGAACTATGAAGCTTTTGATGAACTTCCAAAACAGCTTAATTATATGATATTGTATAATTATTATAATATGTATGATTGATAGTTGTAAGTTTAATCATAATTTTATTAGCAGAAGCAAAACATGTGCTGTCAGTCAAGACGATAGTATTATATGAGAATTTGGCTATAATATGGTTTTTGATCAACTTGATCTACCTGACAGGAATTTTGATTATGAATATGACCGAAACCGTCAATACTGTCAATCTGCAACAGGCTTCTACGTCAATAATTGGTATCGATTGGCAGCTTATATCAGATTTACAGAGCCTAATTGAAAACATTATAGTTCCCAGTTACTATGCAAGATTTTATGAGGAACTTTACAGACGTGATGCTGACTAGACTTTTCTTTATTTTCGTAAATTTTAATACATAAGTATACATTTTACTGTGATTAATTAGTACTGTACACCTAATTAAGCTTAATGTTATTTATTACTAGAGAAAGGTTATTTATTTTATCGGTAGTACCTTGGACAAAATAAAAAAGTGGTGACAGAGCTTTGTCAAACAAAAACTGAAGCAGGTTTTTTGTGTATGTAGTGCGCGTGTAGCTACGCATTACATACATAAAAAATCACACACCACGACAGCTCGCCCTACAAGAAAAGGCGTAGTTTTGGTAAATTAAGGGTGTGTAATTACTGTGTCTGTGTAATTACACGGAGAGGCTTAGTTTAGACCGGTCTCATTGTGTGATTCGCAGAACTGTCATAACTTTTTTATTTGATCCGAGGTTGTTACTTACTCAACATGAGGATTGATTGAATTAGTTATATTATAATAATAATGATAATAATACCTGAAGCTGACAACATTTTCTATATTTTAGTAATTAGGAACTCAAAATGTATCCGACTGAAGGACTTTGTATCCATGGTCATGAATAAATAAAAAATAAAAAAATTTAGTAATTAGGTAGTATTTGTAAGTAAAAATTTGCTTGCTCATATTTTTTTGTGAAATGCAGGTATATACAATGTTACAGGTGTTAAAACTTAATGTTAAATAGTTCCCTTACATTTCCACCTTCGTCGAGGTATACAAATATTTAAATAATACAATACAAGATTTTTGTCTTACAAATCAACCTGCAAGCAAATGTGTGAGGTTATTTTGTAGGTTGTGGGTATTGTTTATATTGTATATGTGCTTTAATCTCGTGATCATTGCAGATTAACAAGTTATTTTTAATTACTACTGTTACACGTATTAAGTGCAAAGACACGTATTTTTATGCTACAAAGACGCGTCTAGTGGCAACTCTGAAGTTTAAAATGTTTCTGTTATATTTTTTTATGCTTTTATTTTTTGCTAACGTGTACTTTGAAATAAAACCAATAAAAGGTAAGAATTGTTTTATTATAATAATTTTGACCCAATTAATATATGTACTATTTTCAATATATTATGTGCGATATTCTATTGGTCTGTTATTTTTCATAATAAATTATTTTTGTGTGTTTCTTACGTTTTTGAAGCAAGTAATGGTATTTTTTCATTTTACGTCGTTATTTCGTAATACACTTTTTAACTATTATTGACCTACCTGAATATTGTGGCTCCAACAAAATTGTGGCCTTAAAAAACTTACTCCCAAAGACTACAATGATGTTGCTATATTGTTAATTATAGGCGTATCGGCGATGAATATCTAGGTATTCATTAAGTTATATAGGTACTATATTATGTATCTAGATAATCAAAAATATATTTTTAATCTTAGAATTATACTTCTAAATGAATTTGTTTGGGCTCTGGGCCTTTGAACCCGAGAACACTCGGAACCTTATCTTACGAGTTTACTCATTCTCATGTAGCACATGGTATTAAATGCCTTAATCTTAGATTTTCCTTGGCGTATAGACCGACAACGCACTATGGGCTAGCAATGCACTTGCGACTCCTCTGGCGTTGCGCGTATCCCTGTTGCCGGAGGAAGGTAGGTGTGAGGCGTTTGCTCATATGTCCCTATGCCATAAAAAACGGCTTCAATACCAAAAAGGGTGATGAAAGGCTTTAATACTATTTAGTGAAAGTATGTTATATTGAGAGTATTTCATTTAATGTTTAGATTAATTACATAACATAGGTATTTTTTTAAATTACTTTATTTGTGGAATAAAATCTCAACCTCAAGAATCTCGCCAAAATACGTAGCTGTCTAAATAAACTTAACGGTGTTTTTGCTTTTATATAAACAATAATTTACATGAGGGTTTTAGCAGGAATATTATTTAATTACCTACTTACTAATCTAATGTTAGTTTATCATAAAATTATTAGGTAGGTAGTAGGTTGCTACCAACATTTTATTAAATTAGCATATAATTATAATTTAAACTCTAAATTTTTAGGTATTACTTAAATATTTTAAAAATCAATTTCACTGTTATATGGATTTTTTATTACCGGTACCTACTTATTAACAATGAATATTTGTCATGAATAGATAAATATTTAATTTTAATAATCCCTAACATTATAAAGTGATTTTGATTACTAAACTAAACATATATCGCTAACAGAAAATAAACATACATAATTTATGTTACGAACCTACCTACTTATATTTTTAACCAGGTAGGTGAGCCATGAGAGCATTTACGAGTATATATTATTTTACATACTGACTCTATAGCAGAGCCTTAGTAACTGACTGATCATAAATTTAGGACCTGACAAGTGTCAGATTACAGATAGATTATTTGCATGTTATGTCTCTGTCGCTCGATACAAAGTAAGCAGCGACAAAACTTCGGAATAAAAGTCATCCGACACTTTTGAAACAGGCATACAACATAAATCAGACCTTTTTTTATGAAAAGTCTGAATTCTAACTAGTATCACAATAAAAATTATACTTGCTATAGTATCGTCGAATTTTGCATTTTTAATTTCATTAAAAAATCTTTCCAATTAGTTTCTTATATTTATTTATATTCGCTTACAAGAACACGTGTAAAGCGTCACTTTATAAAACTGAACTTAATAACATAACCGGCTAAAAATATCCAAAATATGTGTAATTATTTCGGTATTCAAAAAATTTTCTTAACGTAAGAAAAACATTTTTTATTACTTTTAACTTTTTTTAAACCGTGTGAATAATTAATATTAATCTCTCTGATAAATTTTAGACTATTTTCTACATTATAATATTTTATTAGCCTCTAAGCATCATTAATGTTAAACATAAATCGTTTAATATATTATTACTTATTATACAATGAAAATTAATTATGAAAAACAATGTGGAAATCTTTGATTTGTGATGAGTTCCGTAGCACAGTCCATAACCTTCTAAATTATCTTCTTATAATTACTAACTTATTTATAATATATACAATTAAATAACTAAAATACATAGGTGTAGTCATAGTAATAATAATAATAATAATAATAATAATAATAATAATAATATGTATGTGAGCAAAAAGAAAAATTTACCCGAAAATAATTTCATCTAACAACGAACGTCCTTCGCCTATATTAATTGCATTGCCAGCAATATTAATTGTAAACTCACTGTCAGTTGCGTGCATTTATTAACACTTTGAGTATGGGTATATATTGATTAATATCGGCTTATTATAATATAGCTTGTTGATAGTAATAGAGCAAGAGGTTCACTGGCTCTTAGACCTTAGTCCAAATAATATGCAACTTATATTTTTACGCCATACCCGCCTCAAATGTTTAAGCTGTTTGGTTCAATTTTTGGATCGTTTTCACTCGTCAATAATCATTTTCTTGTCCGATAGGGTAGATCATAGTTGACTACATTATTATTACTGCTTGATAAATTAAAAAATAATATAAAACGTTATTTTAGTTTTGTAATGTCGGATACATCTAAAACTTACAAATAAATCAATATTTTTTGCTGTGTTAGTAAAAAACCTGTAAACCTGTGTTTACTTACTATTATTATAGTAAGTATGAACTTAAACGCACAAATTTTGGAGATATTTACAAATATTATGTTCCTTTATACTTCATACAACCATAGACCGAATACAACTTTAGGAACGCGTGACGTTATGTCTACGGCGGCTTTTGTATGAAGCGTTTTCACGAGACTTGTCATTCTGTAAACAAATTGCTGTACGTTTGAAAATATAAATTTTTAATGTACTGTTTCTTCTGAGAACTTACTCATATTTTAGACTACTATTCATTTACGCAATAAAAAAAACACTTAACTCGCCTTGTTATACCCAAAAACTTCTATGTATGACGAGCTCTGTGGCTCAGTGGTTCAGCGCGTTGGTGCTCAAGCCGGGGGCCGCGCGTTCGAATCCTGCCGAAGGAACCAAATAGTTTTTCCGTGTTCCTGGGTCATGGATGTGTATTATAATATAATAAAACTCTTCAATATATGTATAGTATAAAAGTATTAAATATACTTCCCGTTTTCTGGTACCTGTAACAAAAGTTCTTCGAAAACTTAGCACGGGGCCAGATTTACGTGGTGTTAAGCGTCCATAGATATTATTATTATATTATAATGTAGCCAGTTAATTTTATGAAACAACTTGAACGCTAGTAGCTATTAGCCGCACATCATTGCGGCTACTTCCAAATTAACATATTACATAAATTATATTAACCCGTTTGGCGTGACGTGGGTTAAGGTGTGACACAGATGTCCAGAATGACGCGATTATTATAATAACTAAAACTCATATCTCTCATCACTTATAAATTAATTTTGGTAATAGTTACAACATTATGTACAAAACAGACGTAGAGAAAACCATTCTAGAAACGCTTTTAGTAATATCCTTACGTTAAAATTAAATTATAAAAGGTGTAAATCACATAAAATACTTTCTCCAGCGAATATTGTCATTTCAAGTGTACTGACTATACTCATTCAACACACAGCTGCTCTATAGCTACCATAATTTCACATTTCAAAAATCTAGAACCTTCTAGCTCTTGTTGTTAGGGTTCAATTTCAGTTCGGCTTCGTCCTTATCTTTCTCAATGTCATCTTTCTCTTTCCTGCAGTGGCTGGAGCAGCAGGAGGTGACAGTGAGTAGGGCGGCGAACGCGAGGGCGGCGCACGCGCACACCGTCCCGCCCCAGTCCAGCACGCCGCGCACTATGCGCAGTTCACCCAAAATCTTCCCGTCCACTTGCACCTTCTGCTGCACCCAGAATATCGGGAACAGCATCTTTGGCACGTTCGCGTACAAACTGTAAAAAGTTTTACAATAATTTTCGGAGATTGAAGCATATGCCGTGCTTAGCTTAGGGCTTGTCGTCAAACAAATAAGTGTAAAATATAGTTGTGTTTAAGAAACAGGTCTTAAATCGCTCTAAATAAGAATTCTTCGTGTGTGATATACCTATATCACAAACACTTAAGCAATCAAGAAAATTAAAAAAGAAAAAATAATAAAGTTTAATTATAAATATATTAATCCAAAAATATTTTTAAGGTCGCCGTATTAATTGGATCTTTTGAATACTAATAATATTTACGGAAAATATTGAAATTTATTTATATTTTTTCAAAATAATAAGTCAAGGCAAGTTAAGTCTGTTTAAAAAATATCACGACTAGTTTTGAACTGGTTTTATTTATTTTGCACATTTAAAAAAATATATTTTATACTTAAAAATCGTTTGTTTGTTTTATGTGAAGTGTTTCATGGTTGATTATTATGTTTCTCATAAATAAGTATAGTCCTTTTTTAGGGTTCCATAATGATCAAGGAACCCTTATAGTTTCGCTCTGTCCGTGCGTCTGTCTGTCTGTATGTCTGTCTGTCCGCGCTTATAGCTTCTGTAATTATGAATATACATACATTGATGAAATTTGGTAAAGTTAAAGATTGTGTATAGATCTCGGTTCCGGCATCATAAAATAACAATAATTTTACATTTTAGGGGTGGCTCTCCATACATGTGAAGTGGGGATGAAAAAATTTTGTTTTGTTGTACCCCATCGTGTGGAGTATCGTTGAATAGGTGTTTTAAAATAAAAATAAAGTATCAGAAATGAGTTTTTTACAAAGTCAACCATTTTAGAGTAATCGGCCTCCAAAGTGGCTTATAAATTGGTCGCCCCTGGCATTTCTAAACTATAGGAGATAGAAACCAGTAAGTTTCCATGGTATAGATCATACTAAAAATTCTTTAGGAAAATTATTTTGAGCGAAATCGGACAATAACTTTTGAAGTAATTCAAAGAAAACCTATTGCGCGTTGATAGTTACGGAACCCTCCTTAGACATGTCCTGACATGCTCTTGGTTAGGATAGGTTATTCGTTACTTCTTTTTTGGCGGCACGCTACCTATACTTAAAAAATTGTTTCTTAATTTTTTTAGTATTAATTTTTTAATACTAAAAAAATAATAATATTATTTGTTAAATGTTTTTGCTATCATGGTGGCAATATATACTTACTAATAAATATAAATATAATAAATATATATAATAATAAAAAAATAAATATAATAAATATATTAATATAATATATACTTACAGAATAATTCTTATGAATATAAACTACTTACGCTATATTTGGCATCGGCTCTAAATACACGTTGTACTGAAACCTCGCTGACACATCCAGGGGAATCCCCAGCCGCTGGAAAGTCATATTTATTCTTAAACTTTAAAAGAGACTATATCTTGTATATATATATAATCGGTATCTCGACAACGGCTACAATTAGTATTACCATGAAATTTAGTATGCAGGGAGTTTTGGGGGAGAAAAATCGATCTCGCTAAGTCTCATCTCTTAGAAACTGCGCATTTTTAAGTAATATATGTTTTTTATTTCGTCGTGCAACAATATATCAATAATTTCGACTCTCTTACGTCAGTCTGATTGGCAGCTTGGTATGCGTACCTACGTATAATATTTGCATTGTTTGGAAATTCGGAATGTGGTGGATTCGAATCCCAGTAAGATAAATATTTTTGTGATTCTTATTATTTTTTTTTATTTCATGTTTTTTACTTATTTTTATTATTTTATCGTTCTACTACAACACCCTCTCCCAGGGACTCTTATTATAACTAGCATAATTCTTTCATTTATTATAATTATATTTTGTAACTGTAATTCATCTTGATTCATGATGAGACGATGGTTATTTACTAATTTTTTTTATGAACTGCAAATTGGTATTTCTACAAATATTATCACAACGAAATCACCTACTACGGTGTCTATATATACTTCATATTATTAATTAATATTATAAAGAAAAAATGATTTGTTTTCTTGCATTGAAAAAGCTCCGAAGCTACTAAACCGATTTCGATGAAATTTGACACAGATATAGAGTATACCACGGAAAAGGACATATGCTCCTTTTTTTGCGAAAAAATGTACGGTATTAGCGGGATTTCTTTCTGCGCGCCCGAAGTCGAAGTCGGGTAACAACTGTAAATAATAATAATCGGCTTATCTTGCTTACTGCCTATGTTCACGTGAATTTACGCACGTGAGTCGTGACACGTGCTTGTTAAGTGTTTAGGAGGTAAAACTAGTAGTATTAACATTATTATTATGTGGTCACACTTCCTAATGAATTGTAACTGTCTTAACAGAATAAATTATATCGTAGAAGTAGTGAAGGAAGTAGTGAATTTTCAACGTGAACAAGTAAACAACTTACCGGTTCGACGGCGAAGTAGAACGTGTGGAGGTCAGGATCTGGCGTCAGACCCTCGACCTTGTCGAGGAGGTCTGGGTCTCCATGCAGGAAGTGAGGCAGGGAGAGGAAGGAGGGGCTGCCGTAGCGGCAAGCTGACACGTTCATGACGCCGCTCCACATGCACTCCCCGTTGCAGAAACAGGAGTTACGGTTAGTGGTTGATGCTGGAAATTACAGAGGTGTAGGTCAAGTAAGGTCCCAAGTCCCAATCCTCACATTGAGGAGTTGGAAATCCAGTAATGCCCGCTACACACTACAACGATACAACTGCACAGTTCGGTCATATTAGACATATTTAGTATGCATGCGTGCGCCGATTCGGGCAGTCTATCATGAAGATGGTACTGTATAATGTGTACTGTGACCTAACTGTGCAGTTTTATCGTTGTGATGTGTATAGGGCATAACTTCAATGTTTATAACGGACAATGATGATGATTCATCAGTAGCTTCCTAAAACAGCCTGCGAGATCAAGTTTTACAGTGTTTGAGATGAGATGGGGTTAAGAGAAATGTTTTAAGAGGAAACACGTGATTTACATTGACTAAGAATTCAAATTTCAGGCATATTTTTTACACCCTGTATTTCTCGTTTCGTTCCTACAAGAGTAATATAACAGAAACAGAACTCTTGACTAAGCTGTACAGTTTGTGAAGTTAGCCTTGTAGAGTTAGGGTAGATAGAGTCAGAAGCTTGGTTTTACATGAGATAATTTTTTGACAGTGCGAGTTATATGGTATCGTCTTGGCAATATTTTAACATGAATGTGTTTTTTCTGGGATAACAATTTTTCGTTGAGACATTAATATCGATTAATATTCATAAGGGCACAACACTACAAACTTCAAATGCGATGTATCCAAAGTAGCTTATAAATACACTATAGTCAGTATTCAAAGAGTGCCTTTCTGAATTAATAGCATCGATAGCGCGAATCAGGACTGTGCACTGATTGGTCGGCCACATGTAAGTAATTGGTAATAAATTAATTATTACAATGTTCTACTTACATTTATCAAACGTGGCTTCATTCATGATGTATTTATGGTATGGTATTCCCTCAAGGCTGCCGCTCTCCTGATAGTCCATGTATATTGTCCTGCACAGGTCCGACATGAAGAGCGTCAGCGGTGCGTCCTCCGTCAGGTTATGAAGCATGAACTCCCCAGCGCTGCCTCTCATCTGAAAATGACAACTTATGGTAAGATATAAGGACCACATCGCATATTAGAGGAGCGAAAGATTGCATTAAGTGATTAGTTCCCTTATAAGCTGACAGCTGTGGTACCTCTCTTCCAAGTTCTTGGAGACACAGGCAATTTCTGGCTTAGGTTCATAGCCCATTGTCCTCACGAGATAGTGGGACAGACCCAGACTGCTGCTACTTGCAACCAAGTGAAATCAAACATTCAAAATTTATTCACGTAGGTGACATAGTAACACTCACAGGTCACATAGTAACACTTAAGAACGTCAAAATTATTGAAAATTAGACACAATGTCACACATCGCGATATGTGAACGAATGGCCAGTAGGTAGCAGTATTTCCGGACCTATACGACCTCCAAACCTTCAAAAAGAGAGCGTATTCCCTCTTAAAAGGCCGGCAACGCACCTGCAGCTCTTCGGATGTTGCGAGTGTCCATGAGCGACGGTAGTTGCTTACCATCAGGTGACCCGTTTGCTCGTTTGCCCCCTTATTTAATAAAAAAAAAAAAAAAAAAAAAAGGTTGTAGAAGCAGTTGTAGCCTGTAGGTGTAGATGTGGGTAGTAGGTTGGAGTTGTAGGTAGCAGGCGTAAGTGTAGGTAGTATGTAATAGGTATAGTAAAGAACAACATCTGCTTCTGCGTCAGCTGTCAGAGTCAGAGACGTATATGTATATTATAGACGAGGCATATTGAGGCAAAAAGTGTCTCCAGTTTAATGGCCCCGCTTTTGAGATTTTTAGGGCCATTTTGCCATTTGAAGTATGGTTAAAACAAGATGGCTGGCATTTGAAGTATGGTGAAAACCAAGATGGCGTCACTTTTTCTTGTATGAATATTTGTTCCGTCAAATGTACGTCATAGCCTATCTTGAGTTTTGTCTTCAAATCTTTGGTCGGAAAAAAAATGATTTGGGTGCGTCACTTAGGTCTTTGGAGTGTAAAAATAGCTTACAACCTATTATCATATCTAACGAATATATCTGTAAAGTTTCGGATGAGTTCTACAACAAACACTGTGACACGAGAATTTTATATAATAAGATAAATAATAACTATAATATTGCTCACAATAATAATAATTATGGTGTATGAACCTGGTATGGAATGCAACAATTATGAGATAAGAATTTCTATTACGCGTTTAATTTTAAAATAAATAAATAAAATTAAATGTATTAAAGTGACGTTGCGTTAAATTATATTCTAATCGTATCCTGGGTAAGCCATATTTCGTCATGATTAGGTCGGCTGGCTGTTCGCCAGAAAATTGGCGTGAAGGGAAAATTTGTTGCGTTGTTGATAGAGAGTCAATTGCAACATCTCATGTGCCCTAAAAACGGATCAGTCTGCTTAAATATCATGTTATCTCTCTCGTTCTTCGTATTAATGAAAGAAAAGGCATGAAAAACCATTTACTAACAGGCTTTGGTAAAATTGGGACTAGGCCTAGTAAAAGTTAGAGTTACCTTAGCGCACTCCCCGCTGTAGAAGGGTAGGCTGGAGTGTCCGTCCCACCGCACTATCTGTCCCGGGATCTCGTTGCCCATGCCCGAAGTCACCTCCATGTAGCCATCGGTGTCGATGGAGTTGTTCCTCTGAAAACAAAAGATTATCAGATAAATTTGCACCCGACTCAAAATCTTACTTATCTTTGCTTATAATCGTATCTAGGAATATTTACATCGTGTGAATACGACGGAATGTTTACACTGTGTAAATAATTATTTTTAACGACCTCGTGGCTCAGTGGTTAGTGCGTTGGCGCTCAAGCTGGAGGTCACGGGTTCGAATACCGCAAGAGGAACAAAAGTTTTCTGTGTTCCTGAGTAATGGATGTGTATTAAATATATTATGTATAATATAGTAAAAATCTTAAATATATGTATAACTATTATAAAAGTATAAAATATACTTCACGTTGTCTAGTACCTGTAACACAAGTCCTTCGGATACATAGCACCAGGCCAGATGAACGTGGTGCGAAGCGTCCAAAGATATTAATTAATATTAATAATATACAATTTTAAATTATGATGCACCCGCCATTAAAATAATATTCTTTTGTATGCAAAATTTAATATCCGTAAAACATTTTTAATTTCATTGTCTTTACACAATAAAAAAATATATACATAATATACTCATTTGCTTACCCCATAAAACAAGCCAAATCTGTCAACCTTCGGCGCGCCTCCTAATGCACTGGGCGGCAAACTGTTGGCCAAATCGATGAGTGGGTCTTCGTAACCGTCGAAGAGCAGCTCACCGGCTAGTTTAGACACTGAAATCCCGTGGCCAAACATGGCCAGAGCTAGAGACAGCCCCTTCTGCTTCAGAAAACCCCAGTCCCTCGAGCGAAAAGCGGCAGACTGTAAAAAAATAATAATATGTATTATCCTTATGATGAATTTAAGCAAAATCAATTTACTAGTTCCAGTTTTCACATTTTACTAAATTAAATTAAATTGTTTGTGAATAGGCGAGCTTATATCTAAAACAGAAGTAATTTCGGTTCTCGCGATTAAAAATTACAAGCACTCAAAATAATATAATATCGCCCATTTCTGTTCCGATATTCTCTAGCTATGAAAAATTTACGGCGGTAAATGTATTTCGCTCTCTTTAGAAGAGCTATCGCTCTCTTAAGAAAATAAATTATTAATTCACACTACATTACATTAATTAACAATTACTCTGTCACAATATTTACATTTTTTTATTTTTATCTATCTAAGAGGTAAAATAACCCTTATAAAGTTCAAACTTAAAAAATATATGAATTATTATGGGCAAATTTCAACCACCGGGTGACCTCGAGTTTGAGCTAAATAGTCAATATTAAAATCAAAATGTAACTGTTTAAACATATAAATTATAGTAATCATAGTGTGAATGAAATCATTTCAATACCTAACCTAATGCAAACATAATGAGAAGGAACATTTTCAGACCAAAAACCGATCGACAAATGAAAAACCGATTCTATAAAATGCAAACTTTTGTATTTCGTGCATATTGCGCTAATAACTAAATTATTATAATATTAACTTATTACACATTAGTTTCAACTAAAAAAAAGAGTATAATAATAATATGCAAGCTATGTAATATGTACCTATTAGCCATTAGGTATTGTGTCCCTTCTATGCAATTATAATAATTACCCCTTTGGTAAAAATGCATTTTTATTATTTAAATAATATTTCATGAGTCGCACATTCTCAACTTTGAAAATGTTCTAGATTAATCCCTTCATTCCGCTCCCAGTAGGAGTAAATCCTTCGTTAACGAGATGGTTCGAGAACAAGCTAACAATGGTAGGACGGATTACAGGATAACGTTAGCTACGTAACAATGCCGACTGCACTGGCGACTCATTGCAATATAATAGTGAAGATCTATCTAGTTCAACATAAAGGACCTACCTTCCTATCTACGAATATGGATCTGCACTATATTCTCAATGCGGGTTTTTAAATTCGTGACGTCTGATAGCTTTTTGACACGACAAGGACGTCGTACTAAGGGCCGCCTGGTGGCAGAAAAATAATCGAAAATTCTTATTTACCGTTTTTGATACCACTCACGCCACCAGACGACGCTTTGTGTTGATTGGGTCTGCCCCATAACGGGAGAAAAAATATCAAACACACTCATTAGGAAGATTTTTTAATATCTATGTTATCTATGTCATACTACACTATAATTGTATTAATAAGAGGTACCTTCATACAGGTTTTGTGACTTTGTGAGGTTGTCGGAGGTAATCTCTGGGTCTACTGAAACTATTTTGAGAATTGTTTTACATATAGAAAGCCTGATTATTCAACAACAACAACAAAAAATCTTAAACCATCCAATTGTTGTATTTGCCAAAGATAATATTATAATGAGCCGAGGAATTTAAAGGAGGCTTAAAAGAAAGCTCCTGCAGTATTATTATTATAGGCTGCGTACAATATAGAATGTACTTGTGTCTTGACACTGGTCAAGTAACGCCATCATTATCTCTAACTATATTCTATAACTATTACTAATGATCTCTAGACATATTGCAATAATAAGGCAAAAAAAAATCTGGTTACACGCAGAATTGTATATTTTGTTGTCCGTTCGTTCGTCTGTCCGTGCCTCCGCCTGTCTGTCTGTCAAGATTCTTTATTTAGAAAACGCGTGGAGGTTGTAATTAAAGCCGATGCTCATGTCTACGATCCCTTGAAGCTGGGAAACAATGAAAGCTAACGCAAAAACAGATATAGCCATTTATACCTAAAAAAAGACATCTTTGGAAAATATAATTTAGGGGTACTTCCCGTTGACCTATATCTATGTAATTTGTCAAGTAACATCGTTAAATACTACAAGTACAAGAAAAAAATCTGTAAATTGTACTTAAATTATAAGTAAACATAATTATTAATAAAAAAAAAAATTATGTACCCAGTGTTATTCTCAGGACTAAACTAATCTAATGATGCCTCTCAAGCTCAAATACGACAATTCGTTTAGATGCGTGCTAAAGAAATATACACACATACATAAATGAATAACATAATCCTTTTTCTGGTGCAGTCGGGTAAAAATAGGAAGTCTAAAGTGTAATAGTTGGTTGAAAATTGAAGTTAAAGTAAAATGTCGGATCATATGGGCTTGATATGCGCGTTTAAAAACATAACATTTTAAGGTGTTTTAGCATGATCAATCAGCATGGAAACTTACAAGTTTCTATCTCCTATAGTTTAGAAATGCCAGGGGGGCCAAGTTACAAATCACTTTGGAGGCCTATTACTCGAAATGGTCGACTTTGTAAAAAAAATCATTTCAGAAACCTTGCCTCTATTTTAAAATACCTATTCAACGATACCCCACACGATGGGGTTGAATGAAAAAATATTTTTCATCACCACTTCACATGTGTGGAGAGCCACACCTAAAATAGAAAAATATTATTATTTTAACATGACCAAAACCGAGATCTATACACAATTTGTAACTATACCAAATTTTATCCATTTATATATTTAATTACAGAAGTTAGAAGAGAGGACAGTGACAGACGGACGGACAGATCGAAACTATAAGGGTTCCTTAAGTATTACGGAGCCATAAAAAAGAGTCTCGACTACTGAACTGTGTGTTTGTGTATAAATATATTTAATAAACTAAGTGTTTAGCTACGTCGTATGGAAGTCTGAAAACTGTCTAGGCCTGGACTGGCGTCCAACTCC
The DNA here is from genome assembly GCA_963565745.1 of Phengaris arion. NCBI lineage: Eukaryota > Metazoa > Arthropoda > Insecta > Lepidoptera > Lycaenidae > Phengaris > Phengaris arion. The sequence continues at coordinate 26,558,972 of OY751431.1, forward strand.
CGATTTTTTTTTGTTATAGTTTAATTTTGTAACCTTTTCCTTATCCCGACTTTCTCGTCGCTAAACGACAATATTTTTTCGAATTCCGTAGATTAATTTCCAATATGAGATAGTCGTGTGAGGCAAGAAATCTGTGAATTTTTGTGATGAGAAAAATTGAATATACCCTGAAGTAAGCTCTTTCGTCCTCGCAGGAAACTTACGAAGTACTTAGAAAACATAACATACTTCGAATGAGACAATCTTGTATTTAAATAATCGGTTTCTCGAAAACGGCTGCAAGTATTAACATGAATTTAGGGAGTGTATGTAGGGAGTTCTGGGAGAGAAAAATCGATCTAGCTAGGTTTTATTGCTAAGAAACTGCGCATTTTTAAACTAAATATTATGTATTTTCTTACGTCGTGCAACAATATATCAATAATTTAGATTCTATTTTTGTCAGTCCGATTGGCAGTTTGCTAGGCGATGTGTATTTAAAATGTTTGCTTTGTTCGAAAATTCGGAATGTGGTGGGTTCGAATCTCGGTCAGATAAATATTTGTGTGAGACTTTTTTTTTTTTTTATTATTTATCAGAATTCCGAGCAAAGCTCGGTTACCCAGGTACTGTTATAACTTACAGCAGCAATGACATTGAGTATCGTGATGTTGTCCAGCAGACTTCCCACGCTGTTCTCCTCCTCGAAGTGCCACGTCCTCTGTGTCCGATAGGCGATCGTCCCGTTGGATGGATACACAGACACGTTCACATGACGACGGTACTCCCGAAATCGATATGGACCTGAAACATGCCTTTATGAGAAATGATAGGAAAGGTGATGGTCCAAAATTGACTAGGAGTCGACAGCAATGAATTACCAATGTTCATGTTCACATTAAATCATAGGTATTTGTTGTCACAAAAGGGGCAATCCCGATAAACGCCGGGTATAGAATATAAAAAGATTTGTCCAATAATAATATAAGTTTGTCTGTGGAAATGACCGACGTGAGACCATATTGTATGAAATCGACGAATTCCCTAAATACATTAAAGACGTCGTTGTATATAATATATTAAATAATATGTAGATCGGAGTAGGTAGTAGGTATAGTTTAGTTTTTGGTCTTGAAATTGTAGGTATGAAGTACATACGCCTACAATTTCAATGTGCGGAGGTACAATTTCCGATGTACGATTTCTTGCGGAAGTTTCGCAATAGCCTAGATGACATTTTTTTATTGCATAAATGAATAGTAATAGTAATAGTAGTTAAATATGAGTAACTTCTCAGAAGAAACAGTATATCAAAAGACGATATTTTTAAAGGTTTAGCGATTTGCATACAAAATTTCGCAAGTCTCGTAAAAACGCTAGCGACGCGCGACGTCACACCTAGGTTAAAGTTGAAAAGAACATATTTGTAAATATCTCCGATATTTGTGTGTTTAAATTCATACTTACCATAATGAATGTTTTTTTTCATATTATGTAAGTAAACTAATGATGTAGGTTTTATTTACTAATTTAGCAAAAAAAAACCTTTTTTGTACTTTTTAGATGTATCTTATTACTAAACTACACATAAAATATTTTATATTATTACATTTACCAAGTAGTCTACTTAGGCCTTTTTCATCCGTTATTGGATGGATGATTTATACAGTATTCTCCAAGCGAAGTAACCACTCTCGAAATACTGTAGTGCCTGGGACAGTCGGTTTGGTTATGGTTATTGCTCAAGCACATACGGCATTCTCACAACACAGTCAGCCTAGTCCAGAGGAATGACTGGTCAATACGTCTGCGGCCAACGTCTGCTTTTCCTTCACCGTTAGAGCGTCCGTATAATGTACTTGAGATCTGAAAAAGTCTCATTGGTACACGCCACAACCTGGGAATCGAACCTGCCCTCTCTCGAGTGTGAATCAAACGATCTACCCAATAGGCCACGGAGCTCTTACTTACCAAGTAGTAATGCCTCAATATTTCTGAGTATAATAATGAAACTAAATATTTTGGATGTACTCATCGTTCCTATTGTGGAGGCAGAAACGAAACTCCGCAACGACTCTATTATATACCTACCTATATACCTACACCTATCCACCTACGACAGGAATCTAACTACATAGGTACTACTACTGTTCCTTTTTGGATTCCTGATTTTGGATTTTGTCCTTGCTCATAACTTCTATACCCTGTGTATTTCAGGGTTTTGCTCCTTTGGTGATATCAAATATGATTTAAATTAAATCAATAGGTAAATATTTCATTGCTGTGAACTTTGGGTTTTTTGTATGGATTTTGGATCATGTGCTTTGCTTTTTTTAATCGTTTGTGCGGTTGTTTTAAAGCTCATACGTTTGTGGGTATCCACTGTTCTCGCGCTGTCATTTGGATTCTCTCTACATTTGGAGTGATGATAGGTATACGAAGTATAATTTTAACACCTTTCTCGCTCTTGATACTTTTGGGATTTGAAACTATACGTAATGAATCCTGAATGGGCTACTTTGTAATCTGATAAAGATAAGATATCTGTAGGATATAATATTTTATTTTGGAGCGGATGAAGATTAGACAAGAAGACAGGCGAAAGAACATACGGGAAGTATAAAAATCTTTTTATAGGATTAGGTACCTCGAAACAAGAATGTGATAGTAAAGGTCCAGGTCAATTATCTCGCGGCATGTCCAAGATAAGGCCCATAAAATAACGGTTAACTTGCAAATCATTTTCAGAAACGGATGAAAAACGTTTGTAATAAGTAAATATTACTAAGGCGGGTCAATAAGTCCGTGACTTTTTGAATTTCTAACCTCCTTACTGAAAAAGCAACACTACTCCTATCAACAGGCATCTGTCAGTTGACTCCTATCAAAATTTGAACTTGCTGCGTCAGTTAGTTTCTGTTTTACAGCTATCTTTATCAGACTATCCAGTAACTTAAGGAAACAATGGAAAAAAGTGAATTTCGTGTGCTAATAAGCATTATTTTTTGCGAAAAAAAACCATTACCGAGACCAAGGCTAAGCTTGATAAATACTATGGGGACTCTGCACCATCGATTTCAATGGTAAAAAAGTGGTTTACTGAATTTCGTTGTGGCCTTACAAGCACTGAAGATGCCGAACGTCCTGGACGCCCAGTTGAGGTCTCCGAGAACCCGAAAAAATCGAAAAAATTCACGATATGGTGTTGGCCGACCGAAGATTGAAAGTGCAAGAGATTGTGGAAGCCATAGGCATTTCGCATGGCTCAGTGGTTTCAATTTTGAATGATCACTTGGGCATGAGAAAGCTTTCCGCAAGATGGGTGCCGCGTTTGCTCACAGTCGACCACAAACGCAATCGTGTAACAACTTCACAGGAAGGTTTGGTGTTGTTTAATCACAATATGGAGGAGTTTTTTAACCGTGGACGAAACATGGATTCATCACAATACACCAGAGACCAAACAACAGTCAAAACAGTGTGTTTCTAAGGGTGAATCGGCGCCAAAGAAGGCCAAGGTGGGTTTGTCAGCCAATAAAGTTATGGCGACTGTTTTTTGGGATGCACGTGGGATAATCCACATTGACTATCTTCAAAAGGGAAGAACAATTAATGGGGAATATTATGCCAACTTATTGGACCGCTTCAATGAGGATTTGAAAAAAAACCGACCTCATTTGGCCAAGAAAAAAGTTCTTTTTCACTAAGACAATGCAAGGGTGCACACATGTGCAGTTGCCATGGCAAAAATCCATGAATTGGGCTATGAATTGCTCCCACATCCACCCTATTCTCAAGATTTGGCTCCGAGTGACTACTTCTTGTTCCCAAACCTGAAAAAATGGCTCGGTGGAAAAAGATTTGACTCCAATGATGAAGTCATCTCGCAAACAAAGGCCTATTTTGAGGACCTCGACAAATCATATTTTTTGGAAGGGATAAAAAAATTGGAGAAGCGTTGGACAAAGTGTATAGAGCTCAAGGGGGACTACGTTGAAAAATAAAATGATTTATTTATCAAAAAATCTGTGTTTTATTCCAAAAGTCACGGACTTATTGACCCGCCCTCGTAGGTTAGACAGGTTCATTCAAAAGAAGACGTGGAACCGGCAGAACTCGGGTGACAAAATCTCGTGACGACAGGTTTATTGTGACAACTTCCTTGCGAAATCGGTTTTTAACGTCTATAAGCATTAAAAATGAGCTACACCAGGTACGTGACGTAGCAGTTAGTGCACAAACCATAAGAAGAAGGCTAAAAGAGCGTGACATCACACCTTTCAGACCCGCAAATGGACTAAAATTGTCTGCAGCTCACAGGCAAGCTCGACTAAGATTTGCTCATGAACACTTAAATTGGTAGGTGTAGGTTATTACTAGTACGTGTAGGCTGTGGGTGTCGATTGTAGAGGTAGGTAGTAGGTGTAGACTGTAGTTTTAGGTAATAAGCAACATCTACGAACTTTTCTGAGACACGGGCCGGCCGATTCAACATTAGGAACTTTGATTAAAGATTTTATTTTTGAACTCGTGATAATTTCCAAACTAATGTCCGATTTTAATGAAACAAATAGTATTCAATAAATTAAAAATACTCTTCATGACTAAGCTATTTCTTTGGATAAGGCTTATCACCCGCAGCTTCGCCCTCGTGGAAACCCTTTGTCGCAGAAAATTAAGAGTTTCCGGGATAAAAAGTATCATATTTCCTTACTCTGAACTTAAATTACTATTTTCGTATCAAATTACATGTATATCGGTTCAGTGATTTCGGTGTAAAGAGGTTTTGCATTATATTAAAAGAAGAAAACATATCGACCAATTCCCATTACGATACGATAACTTTGAGAACGGAAACGGAACCCTAAAATAAATCTAGCCTATGTTAGACCTTATAATATCAGCTTTCTGCCTGTGAAAGTCCCGTGAAAATCGGTCCAGCTATTTCAATGATTAGCCGGAACAAACAGACAGACGGACAGACAAAAATAAAAAAAATGATATTTTATTGAAAGTACCGAACATACTTTCATATGCATTAAGTGAAAAGCTGTTAATTTTAAATGACAAACAGACACTTCAATTCTATTCATCTGTATAGATAATGCAAGTTAATTGTTAAGCTAATAAAAGCGTGATAATAAATCCAGAGATCCTTTACTTATGCATACCAAATTTAATTTCTAAATTAGATTAAATAAATGGTTTAAGATATTATGAAAATTTAATAAGAAGACATTTATAATATAATTTTAATACAATACCAATAAAAAATAATAACACGTATGTTTTAAAATGACTCCAGTTTGTTAGCAAAACACGGTAAAATGGTTACAACATGCACATCACGCCTTCCCGAGTGTTGCAGTAACCATAGATTTTATAGATAAACATATACTAGGCATTAACTGTACGACGCGCTGATCCGCGATATAACATGCGCGAGCGCGTGTTTCAATGGCGGTAAATGCACATGTTATACAGACAACTACAGTATCGAAAATGGCATAAATCGCAAAATCCAATAAACTTTGGTAATCTTAAAAATTGGCGTAACTATAAATGTTCTCTAATACCACATTTGTTTAAATGTAGGAAACTAAAACGATCAATATATAATCATCTTATAAACTTAGTAAATACCATGTATTACTTTAATGTTATAAACGATTTTGCTGTAAGCCGCACTCCTCGACATTCAATAGCGCTGTTATTACAAAGGTTTTTCATCATTCATCAGCACATTATTTGCTATATATATATATTTTACTTTGGTGAAAACGCAACCAACTTGGGTTTATACCCATTAATATCAACAAAAGAATTTTGAAAATCGGTCCACAGACTGCGGAATTATCGTTGAACATACAAATATAATATTTACGTAGGACCGATTTTCAAAATTTTTTGTTGATATAAAGCGTAAAATCCTAAGGTTGTCTGGTACAAATCGCTTGTAGCAATAAGACCGCTTTTTATGCTTAGTGTTAGTTACCGTATTATTTGATTTTACTTTTTGGTGCGCAATAAAGTGTTCATTCATTCATTCAAAGTCCCAAGTTGGTCCCGTTTTCACCTGAGTGGTGGGTGAACTGATGATGGGATCCATGAGGAATCGAGGTAACTCCTCGAAATTTATATGAACACATATGGTGATTTCGACTATTCTGAAATAATCGAAGCATATGCTACCAAAAAGTAAGATTTTGCACCAAGGTGCAATAATACCTTGGATCCAAAAATACTGAACAGAACTCCTGACGCTTTATATATACATGTTTGGGGATTTCAGCGTTCTTTAAAGAACTACAAGCATATGTCACTATGTCAATTACGGTAATCATCATCATCAACACCATCATCAGACCATACATCATCACATTATGATGATATAATAGATACTTATAATAGTATTTTACACCGACACGGATATCTTTGAACATTAGTCAAATGACTTTGCCGTATATGAACCTATTTGCAATTTTTTTTTGTTGTTGTAAAGGCTATAATTCGAAATTTGTCCCGAAAACGATAAATCGAGGGAACTGTTCGAAATTTATATGGACACATATAGTGATTTTAACTTTTTCTGAAGTATATTCCAAGCGAATGGCTACCAAAAAGTAAGCTTTTATACTAAGGTATACCCTGGATCCAAAAGTACTGAACAGAACTCCTGAATCCTTATAGATACATGTTTGGGAATTCCGGCGTTGTTTATAGAACTGCAAGCATATGCCATCATAATGCTTACAGTAATCATCATCATGATCATCACCACCATCTTCACAAGAAACACCAACATATTATTATGATGTCATACTCACTACTCATCAGAGTTTTGTGCACCGATATCAATGTCTTTGAAATTTTGCTATTGCTAAAATTATATTCGTGATCATAATCATCACTATAATATATTTATTTAATGCTTTCCTACTGCTACATTTTTTCCGTCGACTATTACAATAGATAATAATAGTTATTTAATATTATAGTCTCTAACCAATAATATCACTGGTGATTGTTTAGAAGGTCCACAGATCGGTAATGCTTATTTGGAGAAAAACCACGGCCTCTCAGAAAACTGGCAAAAAATAACGCTTGATTTGTTTTGCCGAGCGAGTGAGAATAGCGGACGCTTGTATTTATTTATATATTTCTTAAAATGTGTTAATAATAATATATTTAACTAAAAAGAGAAAAAATATTATTTTTAAACAAAAAATGTAAAATTTTGACATAAGAACTTTTTAAGGTTCTAACACGAAGTGGCGCAGCGGTAGCAGGCTCGAACCTTTGTTAATCATTCAGGGAGTGCATAATCATTAAGGCTCATCCGGAACGCCGGTGAAAATTCAGAGCATTGAAAATAGAACTCCGGCTTAATACAATAGAGTTGAAAATCGAGCACATGAGTATCGAGTCAAATGTCAATGGATATAGCCCCAGCCTTACAGAAATATGAATAAAATATACCGAATAATGAGTAACACTTGCATACCTACTTCCGCCAAGATCGGCTTCTCGTGGGGGAAGTCCTCCGGGTTGGTCCAGTTAAACAGGTAGACCTCCAGGTACAGAGGCACATCCGGAGCCACCCACTCTTCATACGATCGCGACATGGGTCTTAGTGCTACTTGCTGAAACGAAAATAAAGTCATCGTTGGAAGATATTTTAAAGAAAAATACAAATGATACTATACTGATCAGAAAACAGCCATAAAGTGTTTTTTGCCATTGAGTACCAGGTAACTGGACGCATAGGGGCCTAATAGTTTTGTTATAAACAATAAAGAGGGCGAAGCACTTGCGAATGCGTTTGCAACTCGTGTGACCAGTGTCAAAGGTCTGGTGGTCATAAGCGTGCAGGCAATAAATCATCGTTGGCCCATTTTATTTTAAATATAACCTCTACTTAGCTGTTTTACATAGATATCTTAAACAGGAGTTTCTGAAATTGATGGGACCTTATACTACGTTTAAGTAGTAAGTTTTCATGATCATGATCCGTGGCTTTAACTGAGGTTAATCTGCTGGCGTAGTGAGGATTAATAAACAATCAATAGCGCTAATAACTGCCAGCTGGCCAATAATACACAAGGCTGCGGACTACTTAGCATTTGGATACATTGTCAAGTACGCTGCTAATTATCTTCAAATAGGATAGGTATTAGGTACATTTCGGAAATAACATTAAACATCGCCGAATCCTGTTGAAGAAAATATGAGCGTTTCCCATGGATTCGGTAGATTTAAGTATGCAATGAAAAACGCATAATGACATTAGTTATAATACGTTTATTATCGTTGACGCGAATCGCCTGATGTTTCACTACAGCCCAAAGAAAAACGGCAAAACTAGAAAGGCCAAAAGTGCGTTGCTGGCTTTTTTCCCCCAATGGGTAATTGGAGTAAGAATAATATGTAATAATAATAATAATAATAATAAAACACTTTATTGCTCACAAATTACAAAATAATAGACTTAGCCATAAAAACGGTTAGACAGCGTGGGCAAAGGCGGTCTTATCGCTTAAAGCGATCTCTTCCAGACAACCTTAGTGTCAACGGAAAACTTAAATGAAATTGGTATAATTAAGATAACTAAACATAAAATATAAGAAATTAATTACAAATACAAACATCTACATACTGTACATAAACATAATAGATACTAAACCATGATACTATAATATACATAGATACATACATAGTATTTAAGTGTATAATAAATTAATAAATATTAATATATAGAATACATAAATATAGTTACAATCTAGTCGTTTTGTAGAAGATGTTTGTGCAATTTAGATTTAAAAATTGCAATTGAATTGGAGTGTCGTATGTCTGGTGGCAGTGAGTTCAAAAGGATTGAGGCCTTTACGGTGAAGTTATAGTAGTAGCCAGATCGAGCAAGAGGTATCTCCAAAGTTTTGTCCATATCAGAACGAAGAGAAAGGCTGTGACTAGCACCAAGGAATTTAAAACGTTCCTTGAGATATACCGATGCACGAGGAGTAAGGAAGGAGGATGGATACAGAGTTTTGTATAAGAGAGTCAAAATATGCTCCTCACGACGCAGTCTGATGGGCAGCCACATAAGTTGACGTCTGAACTCGGTTACATGATCAAACTTGCGCAAACCGTAAATGAATCTTACGCAGAGGTTTTGGATACGTTGGAGTTTATTGATCAATTCATCATTGAGATCTATGAGGCAGACGTCCGCGTAGTCAAGGATCGGCAAGAGTAGCGACTGCGCAAGTTCAGTCTTTGTTTTTTTAGGTAGCAAATTTTTTAGTCTTCTGAGTGACCCAGATGCTGCGTAAACCTTTCGACTAATCTCAGATATGTGAGGTGCCCAAGACAAGGAAGAATCAAAGCAAACACCTAGATTTTTAACGACACTAGTTAAATTTAAGGGTACATTATTTAAGAAAATTTGAGGAACTGTAAGTTGTTTGAGCTTATCCATCTGCTTAACGCCACCAATGATAATTGCCTGAGATTTGTTCGGATTAATTGTCAGCCCATGAGATAAACTCCAATTGTAAATTTTAGAGAGATTATGATTTATTTTGCATGTAGGTAGGCAAGTATCCTTACCGAGTTATAGACTGCCTCGAAGATGCTGTTCCAAGCCAGCGCGGTGGCGAGCGCTGCGGCCGCGCATAGCATGGCCACCCCGCACGCCACGCGGCGCCACTGTGGCCTGTGACGCATTGCGCACCTAGCGGCCCCCGGCCTGCAACAAACACCGACACATTTACAAAATTCTTATATTCGTCGAAGCCCGAAGGGTAGAAAGATAGATATATAAGTTTATTACTCTTTCACGCATAAACTACTGAATTTTTTTTACTACTGAAAAGATTTAGATGAACTTTGGTGAGGTAGTAGTTTAGGCTATGGATTAAAACAAAGTCTTCTTTTTATCCCGAAAAAGTACAGCATTCCCGTGGGATACTATATTTACGCGGGTGGGGCCGCGGGAAAAAGCTATATCTGTACTAAAATGTAATACTTTCGATTATATTATCGATGCTATCAGACATTTGTTAAAAGATTGAGAAATAGGTCCAAGTTATCTATCTGATCAATGCGGATAATGAGCTCAATTAGGGCACACAGAAGCTTACGAATTTTCTTTACACATGTAGCTACTTTGTACTAGCTCCATGGCTTTACATGAATATGCTGAATGCTCTATATTTGGACATCGATAGATTGTGAGTTACTTAGGACCACCGCATAGCGGACTTTAACAAAGTAATTATGTAATAGTAATAATAATAATTTATTCAACAAACACGACATTACACTACATTATCAACAAAGAATCAACATTAAACATAAACAGTCACGATAATATTATTAATAAACAGAAATAAAACGGACATTTGCCTAACCACATAGAAAGAGAACATACATTATACATAATAATAACAAACAACAAATAATAGCCAAAAACCAAATAATAGAAAAATAAGAACAGGTATAAGGCAGTGCAATGCGAACAGCTGTCGAAAAGGACTCCACTCAGATATACAAATCAAATCAAATCAAATAATTTTTATTCAAAATTGGTATTTTTAAATACTCTTTTTGAACGTCGTTACTACGTGATGCCTACCACCGGTTCGGGAACTAACCCAGCGAGAAGAGCCGGCAAGAAACTCGTCTGGGGCCATCTTTTACCAAAAAGATGGAAAATTATTCTTTTAAAATCAAAATTATTACAATGTTTGCTTATGTCTATGTAACAAATAATAACATAAGATAAGGAGCCACCCTATTCCCAAGGTGTGCCATCTTGAATGAAGTCATTTACGCTTTGGCACACAAACGTTCTTTAACTACTTTTTTAAACTTATTAATGGAAAGGTTTTGAACCTTTTCTGGGATTATATTGTATAAGCGTATACATTGGCCTTTAAAGGATTTACTAACTTTGCTTAGTCTGAACACTGGCATATCTAACTTGTTCTTATTTCTAGTGTTTACACAATGATTATCACATTTCTTTTTGAAGTTGTTTAGATTCTTTCTTACGTATAACACATTTTCCAAAATGTATTGAGATGCGACGGTCAGAACTTTTATTTCTTTAAACTTTTCCCTTAGAGATTCAAAAGTCGACATCTTATAAATAGAACGTATAGCACGTTTCTGCAGCACAAATATTGTATTAATGTCCGCAGCGTTTCCCCACAAGAGGATGCCGTACGACATTATGCTATAAAAATAGCTAAAGTAAACTAATCGCACGGTCTCTATGTCGTTAATTTTTTAAATTTTTTTAACAGCGTATGCTGCAGAACTCAGCTTATCTGCCAATTTAGCAATATGTGGTCCCCACTGTAACTTACTACTTGTTATACCTAGAAAAACGGTGGTGTCTACTAATTTCATTTTCTCATTATTTAATAGTATATTGGTTTGTGCCTGCGTAACATTTGGCAAGCTGAACTTTAAACATTTTGTTTTATTAGAATTCAACAGTAAATTATTAGCATTAAACCAATGTACTATTTTTGAGAGAGCACTATTTACCTCGTCATTGTTAGATTGTCGTCGCTTCACATTAAAAATTAGTGAAGTATCATCAGCAAAAAGTACTATCTCATGCTTATCATTAACTAGATAAGGTAGATCATTTATATAGATGAGAAATAGAAAAGGGCCCAAAATAGACCCCTGTGGTACTCCTAGTTTAATTTTAGTACCATTAGACCTTTTGTAATTAACTTCTACAGTCTGTGTTCTATTTATTAGATAAGAGCTTAGAAGCTTTAGAGCCGTGCCCCTTACACCATAATGGTATAATTTCCTGAACAGCGTATCATGCTCCACACAGTCAAATGCTTTGGATAAATCACAGAATATACCAAGTGCATCCTGTGACCTCTCCCAAGCTCCAAATATACTGCACAGAAGACTAATGCCTGCATCTGTTGTGGACCGACCTTTAGTAAAACCAAACTGATTACTATGTAACAAATTATTCGAGTTGAAGTGAAAAATTAATTGATTTAGAATAATTTTCTCAAAAATTTTACTTAAAGTCGGTAATATGGATATTGGTCTGCTTTATTCCCAGCTTTAAAGAGAGGCATCACCTTGCTGTGCTTCATCAAGTCAGGGAACACGCCACTTTTAATACAATTATTAAAAACTAATGCTAGGTGAGGGGCAATGATGTCAATTACTGGGTTTATAACTTTTGTGGACATACCCCAGAGATCAGTTGTACTTTTAATATTAAGTAATTTAAATGCCTTGATAATGTCTCTAGAGTCTATTTCTTTGAAAATAAAATTTACATCACATTCCCTCACATTATCTCTAAGTAATTTTTCGGTGTAGGTGATGAATTTAAGTTTTTTGTAGTTGAGATCGGAATGTCTGCAAAAAACTTCTCAAATACTGTCGCAACTTCAATGTCAGAACTAACTTTTTTATCATTAATATAAAGTTCAAATTTAGCGTTGCGACTGGCGACTCTTCCAGTCTCATCTGCAATTATTTTCCATGTGGTTTTCACTTTGTTTTTAGAGTTCTTAATTTTTTCTTTGATGTGAAGAACCTTCGCTGCTTGACATACCTTCTTGAAAATCTTCGAGTATTTCTTGACATATAGTTTAAAAGCTTCACTCCTATTCATTGACTTCTCGTTATACAAGTCATACAATCTTTGTCTACTAACAATAATACCTGCAGTTGCCCAGTTACTAAAATTATTTCTTTTATTATTAAATCTGACCGATTTAGAAGTAAATACAGAGTCAAATTGGTTTTTTACTACTTTAAATAAATTATTAAAAGTTTCATTTGGATTAATTGACTCATTCAAACATTGAAAACTTGAAAGTTAAAATTGTTAAAAGTGAAAATTTACTTCTAAATTTCTCAATACGCAAACACAAAGTTTACAGGAATAAACTCAATATTTTCTATCGGATTATTATCACATTTAAGATCAAATGATGCTAGCTGTCCACAGTGATCAGAGTTAAGTACATTAATTATTTCTTTCCTAAAAACAGTGACATTTGTGAAAATATTATCTATACAAGTAGCTGTTGTTTCACATATTCTTGTTGGTTCGTAAAATAAATTAATTAGATTATACGATTTGAACAAAGATGTGAATCTAACATTGGTAGAGTTAGAGTCTAATAAATTAATATTAAAATCACCACATACAATAATCTTCTTATTGGAGACACATACTTTCGTCAGCACTTGATCCATTATTTGTTCAAAAGAATCGTATAAGCTTGATGGAGGCCTGTATACGCATACAATAATAAGGTGGCTCAACTCAACACAAGCCAACTCTATAATTCGTTCACTAGACAGTTTTACAATATCTTTACGTTCCTTACTTTTCAATTTTTTATTAATCAAAATTAAGGAGCCACCCCTAATGACATTTTCTCGACAGAAAGAGCTCCCTACTTGGTGATCACAATAGTAAAATATTAATTCATGATTTTTTAACCAATGTTCTGTTACGCATATAATGTCAATTTTAAATTCATTTAAAAATAACTCAAGTTCTAATTCTTTCCCTATTATGCCTTGTAAATTTTGATGCACCAAGTTTATATTAAAATTACAGTTTTTCCCAGAGTTCTTACTAGGCCCTTCGTAGGAGGCATCAGTATAAATATTTCCAGCTAAGAAATTGCTAGAGTGAGCCTCTGTTGTCCTATAATCTAATTTAAATTATTTGGAACATATTCCAAGTTTTTACTAATAAAATTGTCAGTATAAGAACACTGCTCAATAAAAGCAGTGGTCGGCTTAGCCAATTTTTTGGCTTGTCTTAAAACTAAAAATTTATATAGCCATTTAGCTAAATGTCGTGTAAAAAATTTAGATAAGTAATACTTATCATATGTTAGATTATTTAACCTAGAGATAAAAATATTATTAAAGTCGACCACATCGATTTGTGGTAAAATCTTATTTAAAACTAAACAATTTTGATTAGTAGCACTACACAGTAGGCTGTTCAATTTAAACCTAATATAATTTTCTTTACTCTCGTGCGGCAGTTATACGATCGCGGCATTGTCAGTACTCAACTATACCGCAATCCCTGGGTCTTTATTCAAGACGCATTCGATAATTTCGACGGCGAAGTTCGAAAACAAAATGTATGGGATTTGACATAAAGCAGCGCAAGCGACATGTCACTTTAGATGACTTATGTCAAATCCCATACATTTTTGACTTCGAAGTTCGCCGTCGAAATTATCGAATGCGTCTTGACTAGAGGCCCTGGTATTCTGTGGATCCTCGTTATTGTCAGGTGACCGACAGATACACACTAGCAGCATCATATAAGTCACTCAAAATAATAATATGGGATATACCGACATACATATAAAAAATATAATTATTAAAACAAAGTAGCATAATGCCGATAAAGTACATAATATTAACTGAAACTTGTAGAAAAAATAGATAAAAATATATAAGAACATCAGTAACGCTATAATAAGGTGAAATTATTTGACGAGCCCGGTCAGCCCGCGTGCAGAGTCATAGACACGCGCGATCGTGACTTCCCCGCTCACAGCGGCGACGAGCTGCCGAGATAGGAGGCAGACGCGCGCGCCGCACACCGCGCGTTTGTTGATGCTGGCCTAATATAATATTGGGCTAGCATCAACACCACAGACAAACCACAGACATATAGAGAACAAACAGTCTCAAAGGATTCATACAGAATTTAGAGTTGCAATAATGTCATCAGAGAAATTGGAACCGTGGTCTAAACTTTTATATTTTGTAAAAACAATATTGTAATAACCTATTATCCAATTGCTATCTAATTGCAGACGTGGCAAAGTCATGGGTAGTCTTTACGAATGCGACGTCCGGAGAGATTTATAAACCAAACTAGCAAGACTAGAAAATAATATTACATACCGGTAGATATTCAATCAAATAATACCATTAGAAATATGTTTATATGTTTATATATATATATATATATTAATACAATTTATAAAACATAATTTAACTTTTGGATAATTGTTACGATGGTAAAATATAAATTACTGAATCACTTCATAAAAGCTATTAATAATACGACATTAAACTCGTATTTTCGTATCTGGTGGCTTTGAGTAAGGATTTATACAAAAAAATATAAAACTATTTATTTAAAATATTTTTTGTGTATTAGAGAAGAGGTTAGGATTTTAGAGGTTATCCCTGCAGTTAACGAGTTTTAACAGACATTTCGCAGAAGTCCTTTTAAGACCTGTTTCTTATCTTTGCAATACAGGTTTAAAGTAAATTGTCTTAAAAATAAGGAAACGTTTAAACGTAATGACTAATGAATGTATTATAAGTAGCCATAAACATTATTATTTAAAAATTAATAGGTGGAGCAAAAACTTTCAGTAAGTAGGTACAGTTTTACGAAAATATTACGATAAACTATATTTGGCACAGTTACAGTTTATGTGGACTGTGGAGGAAGGTGTGCAGAAATTTTTCGTCAGTCAGCCACAAACATTTAAAGTATTAACACACGTACGGATGTGGTGCAGACCACGGATTTGGTTGCCAAATAAGGGGTTTTTCCCTAAAATTAAAGAAAAAGATCCTCTCGGGCTTTTTAAGGTTAGCGATTTGAAAAGTCAACGCGAGCGATGAGAAAGTCGCGATAGTAGGAAAAGGTTACAAAATAAAATTATAACGTTAAATGATTTTTTTATTTTGGCCGTGACTTGACTGTAGGTAGGACTGACAGGGTAGGTATATTTTAGTGCAGAATCTTACTTTTTGGTAGCATATGTTTGGACTACTTCAGAAAAATTTAAAATCGCCATATGTGTCACATAGGTAAGGGAGTCGAAATTATTGATATATTGGTGCACGACATATATACATAAATATATTGCTTAAAAATGCGCAGTTTTTAAAGGGATTACTAGCTAGATCGATTTTTCTCCCCCAAAACTCACTGCGCACTAAATTACATCTCTCGTTTAAAGTATAAGATACTTATATATTTATTTTTTTTTAAAAAAGTTAGGCTACAGGGCAAACCCTTAACTCGATCATATTTGTTTTAGGCCCAAATTGTAGCTGACTAAATTATCCAGAGGAATTTTTCTCAAATTTTTGATATCATTCTTCGTTTCCAAAATATCGAGCGAAAGTAAAAAAATCGTTTTTTTTTTTCACTATTTCGGCCATAACTTTTTCGTTTTTTACTTTCTCGACTAATTCTTTTTGCACCTTATAGCTCTCGTGAATACGCGTCTTTTAGATCTTTTTTGAATATCATATCTTCACAACTCTCCGAGATATAAAGGGATCGCAGTTTTTCGTGAACTCGGCCCCTATACTGGAGCCAACGAAAATACATTTCCAATGTCAAAAATTGGGATGTACTATTAATAGAACTCTGTGTTAATACAATAATGGTCTGCTCCAAACCCAATCGGTACGTGTGTCAGCAACATTACATTTAATTTATTAAGTTAATGACGTTCAACCCTCATAAAAATAATATTATTTATTAAGATGATCAAATTTTGACCAAACTCTGGTGACTATAAAATGTTCATACTAAGTAGGCAAGCTTTTAGCCAAAAGTTTTTGTTTTAGGTTCAGCCTTTTTTAGCAAAGCTACTCAAACTTAGGCCTTTTCGTCGTTATTGAATGATTTATATAGTGTTCTCCGAGCGAATTAACCACTCTCGAAATACTGTAGTGCCTGGGACAGTTGGTTTTTAAATATCGTATGGTTGCCCAAGCACATACGGCATTCTCACAACATAGTCAGCCTAGTCCAGAGGAATGAGTGGTTTCCTCACGATGTTTTCCTTCACAGTTAGAGCATCCATATAATTAATTTACTTGAGATCTGAGATCTGATTTGAGTCTCAACGGTACATGCCACAACCTGGGAATCGAACCCACTCCCAAGTGCGAATCAAACAGTCTACCCACTAAGCCATGGAACTCTTTACTAAAGTAAGCTTTGCGCTACTCAACTTATGAAATATAACGCATCTATATCTTCGATGCACCACAGCTACTGACTATTACAGTCAGTTCGCTGGAATAGCAGAACATATTATTACATATTTTTCATAATTTTACATACATTTGGCAACTCCAGAACCTAAAAGTAAAGAAAGCCAAACAAAAAAAACGCATTCGGCATTGTAATTATTACCGAATAATATGTAAGTTTATACCTATAATTTGTTTGGTATAAAATTGTCTGTGTTCTGAATAAAATTTTACCATCATAATATTCTTTAAAGTATTTGATAAAGATTTTTGATATTATTAAACTCTACATTTATTAAAAAAACGACAATTTTTCGATTACTTGCATAATAATAATAAAACATATAAGTAGAGGATTTATTAGTTTTCCTCGCCTCGGACAAATATTCCTTCCACTTTATATATGGTTTTGCTGCACAAACTTTTTTCATGTCTTTTCACGAACTCTGAAGTAGGAAAATAAACACTATTCATATTTAATATTTTTTAACATTCAACTATTTTGTAGATTTTTTACAAATATTTATGGCAATATGTATCGCACGTGTGGCAAATTTGCTTGACACAGTTTTAAGTGATAAGTGAGGTCAAAATATTGGTCGAGTCGCGCATGAAACTTGTATATATGTTAAGTTTTATGCACATAATAAATATATTAACCTACACCTATTAATTTCAACTTTTTCGGCCTTCACAGATGAGAGGCTTTTGCACACATACAAATCCGGTCGTCTGTCGTGTTACATACCAACAATAATAAAACTACGTGCTAGACAGACGGTTTCTACTGTATCGTGATAATGATTATTTTATACTTAGATTTTGGTGTATTTAATAATACGAGTAGAGTCTTACTGATTATAAAACCTCATCCTTATTGAATCCGAACTTTTACATGTAACTTGACAGAATGGCATCAAATAAATTTCCAACATAAAATCACTAGTTATTTTGAAAATTCGTTTTACCCTATTCTGACCAGTCTTGTAAAACGTCACACATGTAAAAGTTCGGATTTGATGAGGTTACGCCGAATCACAATAGCATTTATTTGATTTTACCGTTATTCTACTATGCGAAAATTTATTATGTAGGTAAGCCTAAGCGTAGGTATTTAATAATGTCAGTCTACTTGCTAAGGCAAAAACAGAGCTTTAACCTTTTCAGACCCTTGGTTACAGACGAAACGATAACGATTATCGTTTAGTACTTATTAATAATTAAGCTATTGCACAGCTTCTATCGCGGGCCTTGAGCGCGGGGACCGAATCCAGAAATTCCGTAACGAAAAAACCTCACGCTCCCCACTCCGACGGGCACGGAGGTGTGGCTTGAAGGCCGTGCATCGTCTAACGTCGTTTCAGTTCGGCAGTCTTCGACACGGCGTTGTGTGCGTGCGACTAGACGTATGCGTGTAGACTTACTATGCAATAGCTTTACCGCGGCAGTCCCCGAGTGCCACACGTATTTTATAAATATATCTTTATATATAATTCTACTGTACGTGTGTATGTCACTGAACACCTCCTAAACGGCTGGACCGATTTGAATGAATTTTATTGTATGCGTTTGGGTGGCACCCTGGATGGTTTAGATTCACAAATGGGCCCGGCAGGACAACATCAATAATTATAAAATTATACGCTGCTATGATCACATTATTTTTAAACCCGTATTTTTATTATTCTAATATTAAGAAGCTACTAATTGAGTTTTTAGTGTTAGATTCCTACGTCATTTTAGGGTTCCGTAGTACTAAAAGGAATCCTTATAGTTTAGCTCTGTCCGGCCGTGTGGCATGTAAGTTTCCACGCTGATAGATCGAAAGAAATATTTTGAGTGAAATCGAACAATAACTTTTGAAGTTGTACAGGGTGTGCGTTATTAATGGATAATCCTTCACATGTAGCTGGAGAATATAATAACGGACTAGAAAAGTACAATTCATGTTTTGTAAAAGTATTATGGTTTTTTAGTTTTCGGCCGTTTTTTTTTAATCTATAAAAATTACACCCTTGCTGTCTAATTTTGTTGTCACCGTCGCAAAAACATGAATTATCTCTATCAGGTTTTTATTTATTAAACTTGAATAGTTGTATTATCAAATGTATCGTGTCATTTTTGTGCTGTTGTCTAATTTTTTTTTACCTATGCAACCAAAAATTTTTTATTCCTTTCAAATCATGTTTTCTTTGTGTTTTATCGCACATATTATAAAAAAATGTATGGTGACTTGACTGGCCAACTTACAAATAATTAGACTATTCAATTGAGATTGTAAAAAGGTATGACACATGGTATTTAACCCTTAGATTTCAAAGTATATTCCTAATGACTTTGATGAAGGCCTATTGTGAGAAACATATCAAGCCGCACAGGCATATCAACAAGAACTGTAAACAAGATTTTAAAACGCAAGAAGCTTCATTCCATAAACGTGTACAAAGTCTTCTGCCACAGGGTTTATATTTTTCTGATCCGTTATGATATTCTCCAGCTGCAGGTGAAGGATTATCCATTAATTACGCCACATTCTGTATAAAGAAAACATCAATTACATGCTCTTGGCTGTTTTTTTTTTTAAACAAAAGAAATACATGAACAGTGTACATTTAACCCGTTAATCGCCAAATGAAATTCAGCAAAGTAAAATATATAAAGTATAATGCATATTTAATTTAATTACTATTATTAAACTTAATAAATAAGAACCACATAAACACAATTATAAAAAAAAACTCAAATAAAATTTTTCTCCCCCCTGTAGGTGTACTCATTAGTGTACAATGGCGCCTTTTTGGTGCAGGCAACTAATTGTTATTTTTGTATCAAAATATTTTAATTTATTATTCCGCGGTCAAAATAGATAGTTTTAAATAATTTAAATTTAATTGATTTTAAATCTTCAAAAAGTAAATTAAGCCTATTTTAAGTAAAATTGGACTGAAATTAGTCGATATTATGCATTAATAAATTTCGAAAATAAATCTAAAAACATACTCAACTTTTTCACCACTTACCTTGACGTATGTCTAAACTTATGGTACATGAGAGCCAAGATTTTGGATAGCCTTACTATTATGTATATGACAAAAACCTGCCTTCTTTTCCGAAAATATATTGATTTTTATAGGCCAAAATCAACATTTGGTAGTTTTGTAGCCAACACCTATCTTGTATTTTTAATTATATTTATTACAGATTATTTAAGCTTTTTTTAATAATTAATTACAAAATTATATTAAAAATAATAAAAATATTCAAAAAAAAATATTTTACGTGTTCGGGTGTTGTACTCAATTGGGTACGGAAGGGTATCACAATATATTTTCCGATATAAGTTTATAAACTATCAATTTATGTTTATATTATAGATTCGGGTGTATTACATAAATTAATCAAATCAAAATGTTGAACATTATAAGGTACTGAAAAAATTCGACACAGTAACCTTCTACGTACAAGCTCCAAATCTATCAACTTTGTTTGCCGGCTAGTGATAATAATCATAAATATAGGTATTCCTGTTTTATTGTCATCATCTAAGTAAAACATTATCCTTTTATTAAATAACTTATAAATAATCTCTCTAATTCTAGTAAATTTTACACTACACTTAAATTTGTAGGTGTACCCAATTGCGTACGGCGGCGGTAAATGGGTTAATAAAACCGTTGCTGGTTATTCACACTGGTTTTTAAGGCTTGGTTTATTTTTGTAATTTGTAGCTAGTAGTTTATATTTTTTATTTAAGATGGTTCAGCCTACATTTAAGATGTTAAAATGTAGGTGTAAGGAAATATAGCAGTTAAATAACCCTGTAAATTATATTTTTTAATAGTTATGAAAGGGTTGCTATATTATGTTGTATAATGTATTTAAATTATAAATCGAAATGGAACCATGTTATATAATGTAATTTTTTATATTTTAAAAATTACTTAATTCTTCTTTGTTTTCTGTGTTTACCTCAAAAATGAGACGAATTTTTAACAAAATAAAATCAAAATGTTTAAGTTACAGACAGTTTGTACGAGAAAGCACTCAAAATAAGAAAATAAAACCCGCTCTCTGATGCAGTTGGGTAAAGAAACAATAAATCAATAATATAAATTAATATTTTGTTAGTCACTAATAAGTCACTATGAATGATTATTATAATAAACTTTGGCCTTTTCATCCGTTATTGGATAATTTATAACAGTATTGTACTCCGGCTGAAGTAACCACTCTTGAAATACTGTAGTGCCTGGGACAGTTAGTTTTTAAATGTCGTATGGTTGCCCAAGCACACACGGCATTTTCACAACACAGCCCAGAGGAATGACTGGTCAATACGTCTGGGGCCAACCATGTGCGGATTTCCTCACGATGTTTTTCCTTCACCGTTAGAGCGTCCGTATAATGTACTCTAGATCTGAAAAAGTCTCATCGGTACACGCCACAACCTGGTAATCGAACCTGCACTCTCTCGAGTGCGATTCAAATGGTCTACCTACTAGGCCACGGAGCTCTAATATTACTTTTAACCCGTTTGTAACAATGTTTTATTTTATAGCGTGCTTACCCTTCCTGATACGTCTTAAAGGTCGCTGACCTGTGTTATCACAGTGTACGCCCATACAGCATGCACCCAGCGTATAACAAGGCAGCGTATAAAATGTAAACAATAATAGTGAGGGTTTTTAAATTCGTGACATCTGACAGTTTTTTGACACGACAAGGACCGTCGGACTCCCAAGCGCCGCCTTGTGACAGAAAAAGAATCGAAAATTCTTATTGACCGTTTTTGATACCACTTACGCCACCAGATGACGCTTGGTGTGTGTTGGGTCTGCCCCTAGCGGCAGAAAAAATATTAAACATCCTCATTGCTTAATGCTTCTTTATTTCGTCCCAGAAGGCCGCCGATTAAAGTTTATCTGCCCGGCTATTTTGCTTATTAACTGGTTATTTAAATATACTGCTAGTAATTATAAAAATCTTGTTACAAACGACAGTTGAAAAATCCTTAAATTTTTAATTTTTAAACGCAGGCAATTTTTGTTATACCTTCTTATATTTTATGAAAAATATTCACAAAGATTCGATATTCAAAAGAAGAATTCGAACTGCTACCCAGTACCCACACTACAACTTACAACAGCGCTTTAATATGATTATTAAAATAATAAAATATAACATGACATTGGAATAAAAAAAGCGGGTTGAATTTTTTACTAGTTTTATATTTCGCCTACCTATTTTACTTATATTAATAATTATTGTCAATATCTTCAAAAAAAAACAAATTTTAAGCATTGTGAACGATTTGAAAAACTCTATCATAGTTTTACTTGCAAAGATTTAATAATAAGCATGCTATTTCAAAGTTATCATTCATTAGCGATTAGGCGATAAGATGAACAGGTGAATTTTTTCGATGTTAATATTAATTGATACTTTATACGCAAATTTTTTTAAACGCGAATTAAGTTATTAAAGGCCATAAAAATAACTTACATAGTTTTGTGATTTGACAAGCTAAATATAGACACAACAGACCGGCATACACTAAGAAAAATAAGAAGTCTTACTAAGTTTTATAATAATGTTGAGCTCATTACATGTATATACGTAGTTATATTATATTATAGTATATACCTACACACATCGATGTCCTGTCAATCTCATTATACTGGGTGATTTTTTATTCCGTTTCTAGAGCAACAGTGCATGTGCATTCGTATAAAAATAGAGTATAATATTTATGTCACCGTAATATTGTAAAAACCGTTAGATTGTAATATAACTAGCGAAATTGTAAAATTTCGGTAGATTGAAAACCCGTACATTCTGCTGCATGCATTTAACGGAATATTATTCGTTAGATTATAATATATCGCAAAGAATCTTCCGACATATTTTTACAATCTCGATAGTTATATTATTAAAACCTAACGGTTTTTATAATTTTATGGTGACAAATACAAAAGCACTTGTGTCAAAGCTTAAGTATTTGAAACTTAAAAAATTATGAATTTAGGTCACCCTCATGCGCGGTTGACGCGACATGGCGACCCTCGCGCTGCGCGCCGTTGTACACTCCAATGACGAGCAACATCATAGGGGTCTACAGGGTGACAATTATTTGTAATTTTTATTAAAATTACAAAAAAGAAAAATAGTAAACTTTGCCATAGTATCTATTTCATGTACCTATTATGCCTTATTTTAACTGAAGCGGAATAAAAAATCACCTCCTATAATACAATTAATTCTTATATATTCCTATAAAATTAAAATTACGTTATTGTATAAATCATTTAATTACACCTAAACACGCATTATGTTATTGACTCTCAGGTAAATCTGTAATCCATAATAAACAAGTCCTTCTGGAGGGCAACGGACTTTAAAACACAAATCTCTGACCTGACAGTCGACAACATTTGAACAAAAAAAAACCTTATTCTTTTAATTAAATTTTTAATTAAACTTTGCCGTGAAGTATAAATTTTGCAAAGGGCTGCCTAATATTTTGATGCTTCCTGACAGGAAGTAGCTAAGAACATACTACATACCACCTACTGTTATCCTATGATAAAAAGACGTGTGGCACTCGGGGACTGCCGCGGTAAAGCTATTGCATAGCATTTTGTATCAACTTATGCAATTATAATTATTTATTTATTTTATTTTATTTATGCAGTATTTCTTTTTCTTTGATATTAATTCAAGTTACACTTTTTGAGCGTGGTGACCGATAAGACAACAAATTTTTCTTTTATTAAATAAATAAAAAGTTAATATTGTTTAAAATATTTTTATTATTTTACAATACATGTGGGTTTTAAATTATTATTTTTTACAATTACTTTCTCATAAACAGCTGCTTATGTATTCGACCGATTTCGGAGCAGCTCGTCTCGATTCGTGCGAGTTTCGTAGAGTCGTACAATACGTCTAATCGCACGCACACAACGCCGTGTCGAAGACTGCCGAACTGAAACGACGTTAGACGATGCACGGAGCGTGAGGTTTTTTCGTTACGGAATTTCTGGATTCGGTCCCCGCGCTCAAGGCCCGCAATAGAAGCTATGCAATAGCTTAATAAACAAACCAAATAATTCGTCTGATAAGGTAGCAAAGACTGTCTGATAACCTTGATAACAGACCGATAAGTGCAATGAAAATACCAATAGATATGTGCCAAAATCAATTTGATTATTTCAAATGACAACAGCGTATAGAGCTAGATCTCGGCGTCGAAAAATGAGGTCATCGCGAACAAGCATTGGACCACTGTAGATCGCTGCCCAAAGCTGTGCTGCCCTGTGATAGCTGTGCCCATAGGTTTGATATATTCTAAACCTGGTAGTATTTTAGTGACCAAAATATGTGAAGATTTTATCAGTAAAAAAAGGTCATAACGAACAAGAAAACTGTTTTGATACACGGCAGCGCGCCAACTAGAAACCGATGGAAATGCAAGTGTGGCAGTCCTACTCTTTACCAGTTTCCAGCCAGACCGCCCTGAACGTGTAAGAATTTTCAGGTAAAAAAATGTCATAGGGTACATGGTCAAGTTGTACGTAAATCTGTTCGTCTCCTAAACCTCTTTCGAAAATCGTCGGTCTGGCATGCTCATACCTGCCCAAAACTCAGCCAGACCGGGATAAAGCTATCTCCTGTGATGCTTACAAATAGGTAAATAATGAGTAATTTGCACTTAATGAAGGGTGATTTTAGTAGATTTGTATGTAATCTTAAAGAATTTAAAATTTGCCATCTCATCTTGCTACAACTCGATTCGCCGTCATGAGAAAATGGCGACGTCTTTCAATATTTTGGCAATATCTCTTCAGTCACACATTTTACGATAAAAGTATATACTACAAAATTGAACTTAATATAATTTTCTACAATATATTTTATGTCAAATTGATAGTTTTAGCGCTGCAGAATCTTAGATGGAAAATTTATTAAGGTTTTTGATATGTCTTCTAATCAACTATATTCTATTCTCTGAGCCCTTTTCAGATGATGATACCCATATCGAGAAGTTTGTTAATAAACATATAGATCGCCATTTTATGACGGCAGCCATTTTGTATGTACCAAATTGTAGTATCAATAAAACGTTAAATTTTAGTATCAATTAAAGAATTTAAATACCATATTTTTTAAGCTATAATACCAAAAAGATTTAAATTGCGCATTACTAAACTAACGTTATTTATTAGTAAGTAGGAACCTACTACGATTGTGAATTGAATTTCGTAAACAATATCGCAACCTTGACGCGAAAACATGACGTGTCGTATTCAGAATCAGAACATCTATACGTGGAGTCCGTACATACAAAACTAATAATCATTAATGCTGCGAAAATATTATTGCACTTGACTGTAACCACAGTATATAATGTTCGGTAAAATCAATTACGGATATTTTGGGCATATTATCTACTGCTTATGTATATACGTTAAGGCAGAAAAATTATTTTCATACTCGAAAAAAAATCTTTCGTTTATATGGGCGAGTTTACGTTGAGCGTATATTCACCCATACAGAGATGTTTTTTTTACTTTGAATGTGTCATTTTCTTTTTTGCCTTAAAGTCGTTATAATAAACAGTAGATTATATACCCAAAATATCCGTAATTGATTTTACCAAATCTTATATAATCCTTACTTTTTAATAATATTATAAATGTGAAAGCGTGGATGTTTGTTACGCTTTCACGCAAAAACTACTGAACGGATTTCGTCGAAATTTGGTATGGTAGTAGTTTAGGCTCTGGAATAAAACATAGGCTACTTTTTATCCCGAAAAAGTACAGTGTTCCCGAGGGATACTGTATTTACGCGGGAGTAGCCGCGGGCAGCAGCTAGTATTCTATATATAGTATCTAGTATCTACTATCACAGATTACTAAATAGGTAACGTTTAGGCGTAACTACTACGCCAATAGGTTTAAGATACACAAGGACAAAGTTATACGAAAAATAAACTTTAAATAGCTCTCCTGAAAAATAGCATTTTTTAAAATACAATAATTTACATAGGCACCGTCGATTATTTTACTACTAGCTTTAGCCCGCGGCTACGCCCGCGTAAATACTGGAACACTACTTTTTCGTGATAAAATGTAGCCTATGTTTTAAATCCATAAAAAAACTTTTGTATTTCGAACTTTTACGAAAAGCACTTAGTGTAAGATGAGCCAACGCATAGGCTGGCACGGAGAAATCATACAATCAAAATAAATCAATCTCGAGACATACGGATGTCATTCATTGGATAATACTTATGTTATAGGACCAAGGTAAGAGCAGGAGCAAACGCTATCTTTATATTATTTACAGCTACAAAACGGAAAATTCATTATAAAGGTTTTTACCGATCACAAAACTCTGTGTTGTAGAAATCTTAAAGCATTTTCACAATTTAAAAAAATAATCTCATCTTCTTGTCTTATATACAGGGTTACAGGTTAAGTCGATGTTGATCCATTAAGGGGTTTAGTTCCCATAATGTCCAATATATTTCAATGAAACATAGATTCCTAGATTATATATTTTACGAGACTTTTGACTGAGAGACTGTGAAGTTCAGGCAAAGTTTAAACGGCGAGCTATAATGGAAAAATTGCAAGGAAAAAAAAGAAAACTATTGTTCAATTTACCTACCTAGTTACCTACCTACAATGTACCTAGTTATCAATACTATTATTATGAATTGTTTCAATAATGTCGTACCTATAAATTATTTATTGCAATTATTTATTGCAATTATAATTTATTACTTAATTTATTTATGATGTGATAATTCTCTGCGGTTACGGTGTAATTTATTTAATTATGTATGTAGGTATTATAATTGAAATAATTAAAAATGTAAATAAAAAATTAATATTTTTTCCTTTAGATATTATTATCTGATAACGCGGTAGCGCTATGGCCAAGTGTAAAGCGGCCGTAACTATATTTTCTCGAAGCATTTCGCGGCTTTTTCATGCCCCCATATTTTCGTTTGTAACAAAGCTAGCGGTCTAAATTTTCGTCGCAGAAAAGACATTAGCGACATAAGATTTAGTTTTTAATTTCATAAAAATCGAGTGCACAGTTTAAGAGACATTAAGCGGCAAAAAACGCGATTTTGAAAGATATGGATAGATGGAGGTATGGAGGTAGGGAGAATAAGCATAATTCAAAACATACTTCTAGCGGACTTAGAAATTTTAAATTTGCTGTAAGGCTAGGTTATTAGCTACATAGAAAGGGACAATATAAAAAAAGGAACAATTAAAAAAAAAACATGATTTTAGAATTTTTTATATTACGAATTCACAGGAACAAAATGTATGAATACAAGTTCGCTGATAATTTTGTAATCGTTATTTATATAACAAATCTCATAAATTGGGAAGTGGTAGGTTGGGCCTATATATAAATAAGACGGCCACACAGAAAACCGATGTGAAATAACACCTGCGTTGTGTCTCACTGCATGAGAAAGATACCAGTGTGCCACTTTGGGACACTGGTACCTTCCTCGTGCAAAGCTCGCAAACGTACTTGTAACTCTTCTGGTGTTGCGGCTCTTCGTGTCCATGATCGGCAGTAAACGTTTTAACTATGGAATAGATCTAGAAACAAGCAAATGGACCGCCTGATAGTAAGCAATGACTCCCGCTTTAAGACATTCGCCGGAGACACCGGAGAAATTATAAGTGCGTTCACGGTCTTTAAAACCTCAAATTCCTTGGACGTCGGGTAACTTACAAAAAGAAATGAGATCCTACAAAAACACCTAAATGAAAAAAGCCGAGTATTTCCTTTGCAAAAAGTTATGAGATGACGTAGAGGCCAAGTGAAATTCAAGTTCGTCCATTTAATTAGTTACTCATAAAAAAAATCGGTTGTCTGTAAAGTCGGTTTACTGACGATAGTTGAACCTGACAACGTCATATGAAATGGAACGCCTCAGAGCGAGGTAACGTCGCATGAGTCATGTTTTTTCGTGCGTGCAGCCGGCTCCATCGAATTATAAGACGTTGTCACGTCAAAAATTTGTAACCGTATGTGGAAAATTTTATTTTTATAACTTATTATATTAGTAGCTTTTGCCCGCAGCTTCGCCATAAATCGTCGCAATTATCGTCATAAATCAAACAATTTCCACAAAACCTTAACAAATTATCGACCTAACCTTCCTAGAGAACCACTTACCACTCTATCGGTAAATATAAGCTGTATGAAAATCCTTTCAGTAGTTTTTAAGATTATCACGAACATACAGACAGACTCATAATAAATTTTAGAGGAAAGTGGAAAGTGTGCGTATTGACCCGCTCACGCTAGTTAACACGACCTTAGGCTGGGACTTTACTGTCCGGAATCCGGTAGGCCGGGAAAAAATCAGAGCATTGAAAACAGAACTCTGCGCTAATAAGCTGAAAATCCAAGTGTCAGGTGTCAAACTGTCATAATACCTATATGACATTGACATTTGCCTTGACCGACACGACCGACCGACCGATTTCCAGCTCTATTGTATTAACGCAGAGTTCTGTTTTAAGCGTTCTGAATTTTCTCCGGCCTTCCGGATCCGGGATTCCGGATTCCGGATCATATAGTCCCAGCCTTATCTCTTTAACGTTTCAAAAAAGTGTGCCATATTTATAAAAGTTTGTATGAAATTTTAATTCCTTGGACATATTCGCATAAAATTTCTTATGAATCGAGTAGGTACGGAAAAATAATGAGTTATGTATTTTAGCGTTTTTCAATATTCAACCCCTAAGAAAGTAAAATAGAGGGTGAAAGTTTTAAGGTATTATAAAGTTTAAAACCTAATTTCACGCGGGAGAAGCTGCGGGCAAATGCTATTTATATTATTTGCAGGCACTATCAAACTCTAAAACTTTTCTCAAGAACTCTATTGCGTACATATCTCATCTCTAATCTTTTCTCAAAAACAATTTCGTTCGCTCGTTTTTTTTTCGAATTATTTTGGAAATCCGACAACCACGGAAAAGACATAATTAGTCGCGACTTCGTACGCGTAAAAGAAATCTTCGGAGAACCTACTTTTTCCTGTGATAAAAAGTAGCCTATGTGTATCCAGAGACTAAATAAACTACTACCGTATCAAATTTCATTAAAATACGTTCAGCTAAACATGAAAGAGTAAAAGTTTATAATAAGTAAGGATATGTTCGTTGTCGTGTTTTAATGATTTCGAAAATCTCATGAGAAGGAAAACGTTAGTAGGCGTATAGACTTTGATTTTAAAAATATTTCAGATTGTGGTTAGGTTAGGTTAGTTCCATCACTCAACCCATCCTAGTTGAATCTATGAACAGCGTTGCTTAATATGAGTTCGCGCTACGACCATAATAGAACTTTTCACTTGTTCCTCCTGGTATTAATATACATCAATAATTAGGTACCTAATTATTGATGTATATTAATACCTACGTAAAGTTTCAGCCAATTCAACTGATCAGTTATTCTATAGCATTTTATATGTTATATTCTTTAGTCTGACATAACTTTTATATTTATGACCCGATTGAACTAAAAAAACACTAAATTTTTAGCAAACCAGAACGCATTAGTGAAAACCGCATTCAAATCAGATAAGCCGTTGACTTCGTACGCGCAAAAACAAATATCGCGGGAACCGTACATTTTTCCGCAATAAAAAGTAGCCTATGTGTTAAACCAGAGTCTAAACTACTACCATACCAAATTTAATCAAAAGCGTTCCGTTCAGTAGATTCTGAGATTAGTGGTTGCAGAATCAAGCTGAAGTCCTTTTATTAGTACTTTTATTAAATATACATAATATTATGTACATGTTATATACTATCCAGTCCATTTTTATAACGCTTTTATTAGTTTCACCTGTATGTTTGCTTGCTTGCTTGCTTGCTCGTTTGTTTGTTTGTAACCGACTCCTTTGGGCTTGATTTTGTCCTACTTTGAACGATCAGATTTAATTCAAACTTTGCACACCTGTCAAAG
Organism: Phengaris arion; assembly: GCA_963565745.1. Lineage (NCBI taxonomy): Eukaryota > Metazoa > Arthropoda > Insecta > Lepidoptera > Lycaenidae > Phengaris > Phengaris arion. The sequence goes on from OY751431.1 coordinate 26,589,020, forward strand.
ACCGATGACAATGCAATAATTCGATTTAATTTAATTTAATAATTTTTTTTTTTTATTTTTTTTTTTTTTATTAAATAAGGGGGCAAATGAGCAAACGGGTCACCTTATGGTAAGCAACTACCGTCGCCCATGGACACTCGCAACATCAGAAGAGCTGCAGGTGCGTTGCCGGCCTTTAATTTTTAAAAATTAATTAAAAAATATTTAATTTTAATAATTAAAATTTTTTTAATTTAAAAAATAATAATTTTAAAAATTAAAATTATAAATTATTATAATAAATAATCATGCGTGCAGTTCCAGGCTTACTCTTTGGCAAATCGTGCTTAAAAGTAAAAAATAAATTATAGTTTAAAAAAATTAAAAAAAATCCGCTTTTATAGAAAATCTAACTAAAAAATAAAAAATAAAATTTAATAAATTTGGATTAAGAATAGTGTAAATGAAAAATAAATGTTTATTATTGTAAAAAAGCGTGGGGTTGTAAAATAAAATGTTTATAACTATTGACACTATGCACCCTACGCTTTTTTACAATAATAAACATTTATTTTTCATTTACACTATTCTTAATCCAAATTTATTAAATTTTATTTTTTATTTTTTAGTTAGATTTTCTATAAAAGCGTGTTTTTTTAGTTTTTTTAAACTATAATTTATTATCTTACTTTTATTATTATTTTCATGGTTCTCATGGTTCAAGCTAATAAGTTAGAAAAAAAAAGATTTTATCAACCCGCAATAACTCAAAAGTACGCAGAGATAAATATAATGTATCTTCGCATGAAATACTCAGATTCACTTGTTTCCTAACATGTGTGATCGCCATCTTCACAACTTTTAAGGATTTCGAAAAATTAACAAAAATATTGGTAGTTAATTTCTTCCAACCAAAATTTTTTTTTTTTACCATGAAATAGTCATGGCAGGATAATAATATTTTTTTGTGTTATTAATTATCCTAGTGTTAACCATCGATGAAATTTTTATGCCTCTAGCATCAATGTTCATGTTATATTAAATCGGGACCACCGTGCGACGGAACGAACATCAAACTTTGACAGATAGGAACAGATGCTATGGATAAATTTAATGGTACAACCTGTCTCGCGCTAAGCGGCCCACTTGGGCCGCGCCATTTGTACAGCGCTATACTAAAACTAAATTACATACGTATTTACGAGTAAATTAATAATGTAATGAACATAAAATAAAAATATACAAATTACGCAGTTGGTACTACTACCCTTTAAAGTAAGTTTTATTTCTGTATATAAGAAACCGTCCAAGTGCAAGTCGGACGCGGAAACGAAGGGTTTCGTACAAAAAGGCAAAAATCTTTAATTTGTATGGGAGCCTTAAATATTTATTTTATTATTTTGGTATTTGTTGTCGTAACGGCAACTTTCTGTGAAAATTTCAACTGTTTAGCTATCACGGTTAAGGAGACAGACAGCCTGGAGACAGACAGCGACGTCTCAGTAATGATACAGTCCCGTTGTTATTATTCTTTGGGTACGAAACCCTAAAAATCACCAATTATATCTCATGTTGACATCGTGATTCATATCTAAATTAAATGCGCATTGCAAAGGTTTGATACAAATCTTGTGTGCAGTTTAGCAGGGTCACAATTATGATACATTTTGTATCTGTTTTAATTAAAAATAGTTGAAAAATCACAGATAAATAAATTATTATAGCATAGATACCCGGCTATCAGAAAGAGAAGAAATAAAATATATCGGTCCTTATCCCACATGCTAGCACTTATTATCCGTGCAATAAAGTCGTATTTAAAGGTGACCAAAAGATGACCGAATGCGGAGAACCTTTGAAAAAAGCGAAAAGACAAGGGTTTTGCCATTAATGTGTTGTGAGACAGATAGCTGCTTTATAAATTATTTTAGCATAGATACCCGGCTATTAGAAAGAGAAGAAATAAAATATATCGGTCCTTATCCCACATGCTAGCACTTATTATCCGTGCAAATAAAGTCGTATTTAAAGGTGACCAAAAGATGACCAAATGCGGAGAACCTTTGAAAAAAGCGAAAAGACAAGGGTTTTGCCATTAATGTGTTGTGAGACAGATAGCTGCTTTCAGCTTCGATGAGCTCAATGCTCCTTCCATATATATTATTCTTCTTCTAAGGTAGAAATTGACTAGATTATAGAGTGATCATTTTGACAACGCGTGGTTATATGAATCAGTCATGACATACACAGGGCTGGTCCGGTTTACATAACCTCGGGACACATAACTTTAAACACTCTTATCATTCATGTCTTTATCTAATCTGTTTTGCGTATCATAATGTCATTTCTACGATTTATATATGCTATTAGATGGTAGGTCCTGATCTCTAAATTCTACTCATCAGAGTGGAATGTAACCGTCAACGATTAAATTTTAATCTGAGGGACAATTCTCCAAAATTATTATCGGTTAAATCTCGTTTGGATTTTCAGGCTTTCCCGCTCGCACGCGCAATAGATATATGTCGCGTATGCGACTACGTTGACCAAACCGAGATTATATTAAAAATAGTTAGGAAAATTGGGTTTCAATTCTACCAAAAAACCTTTGATCTGGGCTGGGTAGAGTATGCTTGCCATACACGTAACGGTAGATCTGTCAGGTTTGCCTGTACAAATAATCCGGAGCATGTACGTTGCACAACTGTGCAGGTTTCCATGCAGTATCCGCTGCAGCTTAGCCGACAAGTGTAACTGTGCAGGCAAATTTGTCAGGTTTTACAACCCTTTACGTGTATATACACGTAAAGGGCTGTAAAACCTGACAAAGCTTTAGTAGACTTTTGCATATAAATCTAGGGAGTGAGGTTCTTGCTAGTGATAATACTGCTAATTGATCATAATTTAATGGCAATATATTACATGAAACTCGTCCTTGTGAGGGTAATTTCTCGCGGGAACGCGATCGGTAAGTACGAGTATGTCTCCCTCGGGGTCGTGCGTGCATAACCTAGCTAACTTACTCTACATTCTATTTATGAACACGACAGAAATAGTTTCGCCGAATAGTGATGTAGATTCTGTAAGCCGTAATAGCTTGGTTACAGTTCACTTAAGCTAGGAGTAGGGAACCGCACCAAACCTTCTATCAAGGAGGAAAAAGAACCTTTATAAAGTTCCAACTTAAACCTTATATTAATGACTTGCATTAATTGCCCGCGGCTTCGCCTTCGTGAAATTAGGTTTTAAAATTTCATCTCCTATTTTACCCTGAATTTTAGAAAACACTGAAATACATAACTCATTATTTTTTGCGTACTCAATCCATACGAAATATCATGCAAATATGTCCAAGGAATAAAAAGTTTCATACAAACTTTTATCCCCTATTTCACCGCCTTGGGGGTTGAATTATGAAAAATACTTCCTTAGTGGATGCCTACGTCATATGAGAAATACGTGTGAAAAACGTTAACGTTAACAGCCTCCGTGGTCTAGTGGTTAGAGCTTGGCTCTCGACTCAGAGGTCGTGGGTTCGATTCTCGCATTGGAACAAAAAGAAATGTTGTTTCCGAGTTTGGTTAGGACAATTCAGGCTGATCACCTGATTGTCTGACAAGAAAGATGATCAATGCGTCGGATGGGGATGTAAAAAGTCGGACCTGCGCCTAATCTCTCGCCAGTCGTGTCGGTTATCCGTCCCGCTGGGTTACGAGAGTAAGAGGAGAGAGTGCTCTTGTGTACTGCGCACACACTTGGGCACTATAACATAACTCCTGCGTAGCTGGCCTGCTTTCAATGAAACAGGCCACCGTCACCGAAATCGGTGTGGGGAGCTATTTACGTGTGAAAAATTTCAAATTTCTAGCCTTAAGCTTTTGCTTCAGCTTTGCCTTTTATATTATATACTTATATATAGATTATTGGTTGAATTTCAACCACAGGATGATTTTTATTTAGTACACGAAATTATATGAACCAAAGTTTGAGCCTATTAATAAATTTACTCACATTTAGATGTTTCACTACCACTATATTATATATACTGAACAACAGAATTAGTGACCAGGTTCTAGACGGAGCGCTAACACTATTTGAGAATTTACATTTCAGTATCGAAAGTATGACTAAGTTTATTTTTATCGAATGCATGTTAAACAATAAATTTATTTTAGTACGTCTGCATAATTATGTGACCTGGGCGCTAAGTAATTAATTTTATTTTACATAGTTTTTATGAAGTGTTAAACACTGGCCATGAATTTATTTCTAAACTTGAGGAAGGTCTCATTAAATTGAGACTTGAGAGGTTGACTCACTGAGCTCTGCGAACATTATCTAATTATTTCAAACATTATCGTTTTATGATGCCAAAACCGAGATAAACTTTAACAAAATTCATCCATTTATCTATATATTAATGCGTGAAGCGAAAATTTCAAGTACCGTTTTATGAGAATTGTGCGTACGGATGGGATTATGCTGAGGAAGGCGTGCGAAAAGCTTAAATTTAATTAAATAATGCTTAGATATACATTAAATTAATGAAAATATCAGCAAGGCACACTACCATGGATTTGGTTCACACATACACACACGTATTCATTATTGTCATTGGACTGATTTTCTTTTAATTATTACAATAATTATAGTAACAATTATTATCGCTACCTCAGCTCACACTACCTACCATGCGTTTGATATAATTTTAGTGCAGGTTGACGTTTGTCAATATGTAACGACATTTTTATTTTTTTTTCATCTAAGAGGGAAATTATAAATAAGATGGTATATGTTTCAGTATAAAAAATTAATATATACTGTCTCTCACAAAATCGCGCGCGATACGCGACATCGTATCGCATAGTGTGAAAACGCTCTAATACGTAATACGCAAAGTAAAAATCACGTTTTCACGGTTTTGGACCTATTTTAAGGCAGTTTTGACGAAAAAACAAGCCAGCTATTTCAAATGTTTTGTCATAATACGAAAATACCATTCAGTTTCAATGCAGAAGTAAGTCAAGTGTCACGTGACTGCTGACTGGCTGGCGATAAGTGATAATAATACGAAAATGCAAGTCAGTTTGTTTTATGGCGTAAGCTGGCTGGAATTAAGCGCTTGTTAAACGGCCCCAGAAATATAAAAAACCTTAATATTATTTGCATACAAAGATTACTCTCGAAAATTTAACAAAAAAATATTTTTTAGTACTGTATAGGTACGTACCTAAACTCTAACGTCTGAATCCAAAAATTTACTAAACGCTCTGTAAACTATACTTTTGCGGTAATACACGATGCAAAATATTAAGAAAGCGTTTCGTCGGAAGGGCAAAAACAGAATAGCCTATGGGCGGCAAATATGTTAATCGCATTACTCCCCATCCAGCCTGCAAATCCAGCACCAGTACTAATGCCCGCCATTAGTGTATATAATTTATAATTTTTAACAAGTCCGCGGCATTGGATTTGCAAGTTGGACCGTGAGTGTGGGGCTTAAATCCGACACTGTAAATATAATAGACAAAATTTACACATTATATTGCATATCTAAGAGGCAAAAGAACCCTAAAAGATTGAAACTAAAAATTTAAATATGAATTATACTCGAATTTTTACCACAGGGCGATCTCTAGTATTCATAATTACAGAATCTAGAAGCGCAGACAGACAGACAGACAGACAGACAGACAGACAGACAGACAGACAGAGCGAAACTACAAGGGAGTATTACGGAAGTATTACGGAATCCTAAAAGAAATTTATAAATTATTTACGAGACTATTTATAAATGACGAAATACTGTAGTTATGTTATCTATATAGTTATTAGTTAACAGCCTCCGTGGTCCAGTGGTTTAAAGCTTTGCTCTCGACTCGGAGGTCGTGGGTTCGATTCCCGCACTGGAAAAACAAAAATTGTTTCTAAGTTTGGTTAGGACAATGCAGGCTGATCACCTGATTGTCTGACAAGAAAGATGCGTCGCTTTATTCGTCGGATGGGCATGTAAAAAGTCGACCTGCGCCTGATCTCTCGCCGTCCGCCATCCGCCCCACTGGTTTATGAGAGTAAAGAAAGAGAGAGTGCTCTTGTGTACTACGCACACACTTGGGCACTGTAAAATAACTCCTGCATAGCTGGCCTGGTTTCAATGAAACCAATTCTCAAAAACATTTCTCCCCAAACATAAATAAACTCATAAATAAATATTTAAAAAAACTTATTCTGTAGTACTATTCTGTCCTTTTTACATTCCGTTTACATTTGTAAGTATATATTTTATACTTCTAAAAGTTCAAAGTCTACAGGTTCACTTTTTAAATCGCTTGTTGGAACGTAGTTCCTTACGGCGCGTTGCGAATTGTATGGAGGCTAGACGGATTGATTAGGCACGACACTTTTTGCCACTCGAAATCACAATGTAATACCGACTATTAAGAATGATACAAAAAACGACCTTATCACCTTGTCAATAATGTAGAATTTTGCAATTACACATTGTGACTGTTATGTCTGTTACATATTGTGACTAGCTAGCCGGGCCTTAGGTATGCGAGCGGTGGGACGGAAGAATTACTTAGTACGGAGCCGGACTTCGCGGCGGCAATACTGCGAGCAGCAAGCAACCCTCCCCCTCACCCCTGTCCCTACCTAAGGCGCGGCCAACTAGTTCCGCGCGCACTATATATACTTAGTTAAAGTAGTTGTTTTGTATAATATTTTTCTGTCCGTCTGTCAGTCTGTGTGTTTGTTCCGGCTAATCCCTATCCCTGTATATATATATATATATATATATATATATATATATATATATATATATATATTTTAATTAAATGACGTATAAACCAGCCAGCAACCTTATATGATACTGATATCAAACCTTTATTTTATGTTTCGGTAAATCTCTAAAAATTCTCCCCCTTGAATTTTCCCAAATTTTAGGGAGAAACTTCTAAGTTGGCAACCAAATCCATTCTGTACGTGTGTAAAAGCTTTAACGATTTTTCGACAATGCATCGCTTGTAGTAATAAAATTGTAATAAAGTTGGATACCGCATCTGCCTTCCGACGACCACAAGGCGGTCCGCGTCAGATGGTGTAAGAAAATTCTGCAAAGGTTCAACCGAGGAGAGTCAAATAACGTCTACGACATCATCAGTGGTGACGAAACTTGGATATATGCCTACGATCCTGATTCCAAACAACAATCTACAATCTGGGTCTTTCAAGACGAGCCAAAGACGACTAAAGTTGTTTGTTCTCGAAGCACTTCAAAGAAGATGGTGGCCACGTTCGTTGGAAAAACCGGTCATGTTGCGACTGTTGCACTTGAAGATCGTAAAACGGTTAACGCAGAGTGGTATGCCACAGTTTGTTTACCACAAGTCATCGCCAAACTTCGAAAGTCTAACTCAAAGCGACGCATCATCCTGCACCACGACAACGCAATCTCACACAGCGCTCGTCAAACGATTGAGTATTTGAATCAGGAAAAAGTAGAAATTCTTGACCATTCTCCATACAGTCCTGACCTAAGCCCTAACGATTTCTTTACATTTCCTAAAATTAAGAAAAGTCTTCGTGGTCAAAGGTTCCAGTCCGGTGAAGAAGCAGTCGACGCTTTCAAGTCAGCCATTTTGAACACCCCCACTTTAGAGTGGAATAAATGTTATAATAACTGGTTTGAGCGAATGGAAAAGTGTAATAAGCTACGTGGTGAATACTTTGAAAAACAATAAAAAGTACTATAAGGTTTTAGTTGTGTTTTTTTCTTCAAACGACAAAACTTAAAAGGCATGGCTCGTATTATACTTATATTTAAGATTTTACTATATTATATACATATTTAATACACATCTATGACCCAGGAATACAGAAAACTTTTTTGTTCCCTGGCAGGGTTCGTACCCGCGACCTCCGGCTTAAGCACCAATGTGCTAAACACTGAGCCACAGAGGTCTGCCTCCGCTATTCTCACTGCCTCGACGAAACAAACTCAAGCGTTATTTTATGCCAGTTTTCTGAGAGGCCGTGATATTTCTCAAAATAAGCAAGTGGACCTAATAAACAATCACCAGTAATGATAATGATTAAATACTATATTATTAAATAATACCACTGGCGGACACATAAACTGCATCATAGTACACGATAACTTTCAATGAAATATAATTAGTGAAAGTGCAAATTATTTTGATTTCTTTGATGATGCTAAGACTGGTTCTTAATCTGATAAAAAAAATCAATTCATATGTGTATAGGTCAACTTTTCTCACTAAAAGAATCAAATTACTCCTTTTGCTGCTTTTTGGAATGAAACAGTGAATAGAACAAAAACGGCTTTATTATGAAAATTTTACAATACTAAGAAAAGAAAAAGTTTTTTTTAATAAGGTGTATTACCTCCTCTTGCCCTAATAACTGATACAAGTCGATTTCGCATCGACCTGATCAGTGTTTTTAAAAGATCTTGCGGAGTATTGTCCCATTCTTGTGACAATGCAACTCTGAGCTCCGCAACCGTTGTTGGGACCGGATTTCTTGTAAATACAGCTCTTTTTAGGTTGTCCCACACGTGTTCTATCGGATTGAGGTCTGGGCTACGTGCTGGCCAATCCATGGAACGAATCTCAACCTGAGTAAAGTATTGCTCAACTTGTCTCAGAATGAAGTTTTCGCCTACAAATCCGCTAAAAGGTACCACATGAGGGTCCAATAGCTCCGTTATATAGCGATGTGATGTTAAATCGCGGTTACCATGGCCATTTGTGTCTGCGTCAATAGACACAAGTTAAGTTCGAGCATCCATCAATATGCTGCGACCATCAGCACTGTACAAACAAGTCCTACACTCATCTGTGAATAATAGGGAAGCCCATTACTCTTCAGTCCAATTTAAGTGTTCACGAGCAAATCTTAGTCGAGCTTGCCTGTGAGCTGCTGACAATTTTGGTCCATTTGCGGGTCTGAAAGGTGTGATATCACGCTCTTTTAGTCTTTTTCTTATGGTTCGTGCACTAACTGCAACGTCACGTACCTGGTGGAGCTCCTTTTTAATGCTTATAGATGTTAAAAACCAATTTCGCAAGGAAGTTGTCACAATAAACCTAAACGTCACGAGGCGTTGTCACCCGAGTTCTGTCGGTTCCACGTCTACTTTAGAATAAACCTGTCGCCATAAACCTTCTGTAAACTGGTTTACATTTAAATCTGCAGCAATTGTTCGTTGGTCTTTGTCTTGCTACACTAGAGCAACAATTTGTGCGGCTTTTTCGGACGATCCGTCCATATTCGTGAGAGAAAAACGTGTTTGAAATGAAAACAGACTAGCAATTAAACAATTAGTAACGATAATTCAACATCATGTAACAAAACAAAAAAAATAACCATCAATCATATTCATATCATTAACGTAACAACGAGTTAATCTTTAGTAAATTGATAAAATTTCTTTTATATAATATTTTCTTTCTTTTTTAAATTATTATATTTTAGTAATATAAATATTTCGTCAAGTGTAGAAGATATATATAATAGATATATTTTAATACGATTGTTTCTCAATTGATTGTGCTCAAGAACATTTAATGAGCACACTTGTGTCATCTGCGAATAAAATAGTTTCTTGATCGACAGCGTCAGGAAGATCACTTATGTACATAAAAAAAAAGAAACGGTCCCAATAAGCTTCCTCGAGGAACACCGTAATCGTTGTGTAAAAATCTTGACCTGGTATTAACTTGAGTACCGTTTAGTATTTTAGTTATCTGCACACACTGTTGTCGTCCGCTTAGATAACTTTTTATCCAGTCGGTTGCTTTACCTCTAATGCCATATTTTTTAAGTTTAAAGAGGAGAAGCCTATGATCAACAAATTCAAAAGCCTTGCTCATGTCTAGAAAAGCTACTGTAATTGCTGTTTTATTATATTATTCTACCAATATTACACATTAAGAACCGAAATAACACATATTTATGAAATAAATACAAAATCCACAACATCACCCATTGAACTCCCCGGCAAAACTCCGATTTCGAAGTTCCCGTCGAAATAATGGAATGCATTTTGACTACAGGCCCTAACAAAAGAAAGCGTTTACGCAGCGGATGCAGCAATTCTGTCAAACTGTCTGATTGCTGATGACCAATGAAACTGCTTTGAAACTTTATTGGGAAATGAGTCCAATTGCGTTAATATGGACAAGTATACTTGTGATCATTATCGTCGACCGCCGCCGTATCAACGGCATAGTTTGTGCCGGAAAGTGACCAAAAAAAAGGAATTTTAAAGTATTTTTGTCGACAAATTATTTTTAAGCCCTCGTACCCGAGAGGTTTTTTTTTGTGGTCGCGACAGAAAAAACTGCACTGACATTTGACACTTGACACATTGTCAGATTTGACAACTCTACACGATTTTCATCTCTATTGTTTATGCGCAGAGTTCTATTTCTAAAATATAAGACTTGGCTTAAAGGTCTTGTTACCAGGCCATTAAATCTTAAAAAAAAAAAAAAAAGAGTTCTATTTATGTTGCAGTTTTTACTGTCGTGACCACAAAAAAACTCATGTGGGAACATAGCCTAAGGATCAATAAAATCATCTATATCTATCTATATCTAATATCTATACATATAATAAATTCGTAACTGGTCGCTGTCTATACATGGGAGATATAGAAAAAATATTACAGGGTGGTCTTTTGAACGACATAGAACCCAAAACAATGATTTTTAGAATTTTTGTCTGTTTGTCTGTACGTTTGTAAGCGCAGATCTCAGAATCTACTGGACGGACTTTGATGAAATTTGGTATAGTAGTAATTTAGACTCTGGATTACCACATAAGATACTTTTTATTGCGGAAAACGTACGGTTCCTGCGATATTTGTTTTTGCGCGTACGAAGTCAACGGCTTAACCGATTTTAATGCGGTTTTCACTAATGCATTTTGGTTTGCTCTACTAAAAATTTTGTGACAATTTTCATTTCAATCGGGTCATAAATATAAAAGTTATGTCAGTCTAAAGAATATAACATATAAAATTTTATAGAATAACTGATCAGGTGAAGTGGCTAAACTTTACGTGAGTATTACCTAATCATTGATGTATATTAATACCAGGAGGAACAAGTGAAAAGTTCTATTATGGTCGTAGCGCGAACTCATGTTAAGCAACGCCGGTCGTGGATTCAACTAGGATGGGTGACCACAATCCCAAATGTTTAAAAGGTCAAAATCTATACGCATAATACCCACTACGATTTCCTATTCAAAACGTTTTCGAAATCATTAAAACACGACGACGAAGATATCGAAACTTATCCTACTACTATTATAAATGTAAAAGTTTGTGAGGATGTATAGATGGATGTATGGATGGATGTTTGTTGCTCTTTGACGCAAAGCTACTGAACGGATTTCTATGAAATCTAGTATAGTAGCAGTTTAGGCTCAGGATTAAAACATAGGCTACTTTTTATCCCGAAAAAGTACAATTTCACATCAATTTCATCAAAAATCAAAATTAACATCTTATTCATTATAAGATGTACTAGCTGTTTCCCGCGGCTCCGCCCGCGTAAATACAGTATCCCTCGGGAACACTACTTTTTCGGGATAAAAAGTAGCCTATGTTTTAATCCAGAGTCTAAACTACTACCATACCGAATTTCATCGAAATCCGTTCAGTAGTTTTTGCGTGAAAGAGTAACAAACATCCACGCTTTCACATTTATAATGTTAGTAAGGATTGTCCAGTTAGTTGCTAGACTAGCTCGAGTCGAGGACGGTGGGTACGTCTGCACCGGATTGAATGATCCTTTACAAGAACAAAGTAGATAATGACCGTTTCCGTTCTAACTCTTGGGAAAATGGCCATACTAACGTGACAAGTGCTAAGTAACTGAATGCTCTTATGACTTAGGTACCTAGGTACTTAGGAATATTCTTACAATTTTACTTTGAAACTTTCCTTTTTTCTTTATCTTTTTCTTTAACAAACACAGACAGATTCATGAAGTCTTATTTGGAAATTACTATTAATATCTACTATTAATACAAAGTAGGTAAATACTACTCACTAATTTCTTGCATAAGAATTGCACCGAATAAAAAATTAGACACGGAAAGTTGTAAACAGTTGAGTGGGATATTTGCAACAACCACTAAAATGTCTGATATTCTGTGTGCTGAGTGCGAATTTTTGTCGCCGCGCCGCGAAGACTAATTTGTATGGCATCAAATTATTTACCATTGTTTGCTACTAGAGGCGTTGTTTCGACGCCATACAAATTGTAGTTAACTTCTTCACGGCGAGCAGTGACAAAAATTCGCACTCAGCACACTGATGCCTCATGAGTCATGAGTCATGTGACGTGTTGCACGATATCTTATGTATCAACATTTCTTTACGCGAAAAGTCCGCCGTTTGCGCCCAAAACCGGGAGTTTACGGATTCGGACCACGTGACCAACAAAATGCGTCGTCACGTTGATACGATCGTGTTTAATTTACATAAACAAATAGGCATAAATTATATAATATGACGTCATTTCTATTTTAATTATACCTACCTAACATACTTTTTCTTGTCAATAATTTAATAAATAATATTTTTTGTTAAATAGGTAAAATTTTCAGATATATACAGGCTTATAACTGTATATTATGCACACACACATCTTGAGACCAAATCAAAAGTGTAGACAGACTTGTCAAACAAAAACTGAAGCCGCAAAAATGCGGCTTACACACATAAAAAATCACACACCGCGACAGCTTGTATAACAAGGTAAGACCTTGTTCAGAAAGACGAGTTCGCGCGTAACTCGTCTTTCTGAACGATGATGATTTGAAGATGTGATTTTGATTTTTGATTTGATTTGAGTGATTTTCTTGAAGATTCAAGACAAAATGTCTGGCGGCCTACATGTGATGGATGATACTCGTGTTAGTAATCAAAATATACGCGTAGCTTCTAGACTATGTATGCGGCAATGTATAGGGACCTAGTACCTAGACACGCGCGTCGGCCTTACGTGTGTATGATTACGCGCTTTCTGGACATAGACTTAGGCGTAGTTTCGTTTAATGTCTGTGTTTGACACTGTACGTGTAATTAGACGGCGCGTCAGGGTTTAGTAGCTTAGACCTCACTTAATGGTTCGCAAAACTCTGTATTCACTTTTTGATTTTGTCTGAGCGAACATCATGCAAAAACCGAAAAGTTAGTTTTGAAGATTGGTTTAAAAGATTAATTTTTTTTATCACATAATATAATAAGATCAAATGGTCGTGTAGGTAGTCCTGGAAACTTCGATTATTATTACTAACACGTGAAAACCTTTTAAGGTTTTGTCAATTCTGTGATTGCAGCTTGTTTGGCTTCTGGCATTTCTTTTTTTGCTCTGTATTATAATGGATATTTTTATAAATGTAAATAACACAGTCACTCGATACACAATAGGGGGTTTGACCTCAAAATTAAACCTACATATATATATATATATATATATATATATATATATATATATATATATATATATATATATATATATATATATATATATATATATATATATATATATATATATATAATATTATACATTCGTAGCAACTTACGAAATGTGACGTCTCAATCGCAGTGACTTTTGTATGGAGCGTTTCACAAGACTATCAAAAATGGTTCCTAAATACTATTTTTTTACAGACGACTTTTTGTTATAGGAGGACCTAATTAGATTTGCCAACTACTGTAATGCCAATAAACTACAGCTAAGTCTAAATAAATGTAAAATAATAGACGACACAATTTAGAGAGAGTACAGACTATTCGTGACCTTGGAGTAGCGTTGGATACAAAATTATTACTGAATGCTCATGATGAAACTATACGCGGCAAAGTTTTTAAAATGCATGGTTTTGTGTTGCGAGCTAGTAACGACTTCATACGCCCTAGCACATACTTATATCTATATAAAACTTTAATTAATCCATTCGCAGTTATAAATACTATGCAGTTAGAATATGCTGCATATATTTGGGACCCAATGTACATTAATTATACTCACATTGCCTTGAAAGAGTAAAAAAAAATTCCTACGTTGTGTGCAATACATTTGCTGCCACAATTGCTTACCGTGTCCTAAGCTGCTAGAAAAATATAAAAACTCTTAAATCTGAAGTGTAGTGTGAAGTTTTGCCGGGGAGTTCAATGTAGTGGAATTCGTATTTCTTCAAAAAATTGGTTATTTCGGTTCTTAATGTGTAATATTAGTTCAGTTCTTAATGTGTATTATTAACCATTAAATATTCGTTAACGTGCACAAGTGTGGTGAACCACAATTGTGCAGGTTAACGAATATTATTTAGTTGTACCACACAACTTCTAAAAACGTGCTATTTGTGTTTCCCGACAAAAATTCATAGGAACTTTCAGTAAAGCTTCTACCCCTTAACTGAATCGACTGACATGACTCATGGACTGTGCTGACTATATATTTGGGCTTTGACTAGACTTTAGACTTGACGATATAGAAATACGGTATTGAAAATTGAAATGAAAGTTCTATTTCCCGCCTTTTTAACTTGACACTGGCAAATGGTTATAAGCCGATGCCATATTATAAAAATTAAAAAAAAAGTGTAGGAGAATTCAATTACAGATAATGTTTTTGTACGATATCTGCCATAACAAATATGACTGCATTGATGTTGTCAATAGTATTAGTTACAGAGTGCCTCAGAATGCCAACGAGAGCTTGTCCTACTACTTCAGTGTCACGATTATCCCGCACTAAGCAGGCCTTCGTGTACTTACTTTATTTAATTGTAACTTCAGTGACATTGATACTCACGCCAATAGTGCTAGTGTTTATAAAAAAAATTAGCAACAGAAAAGCCTTCAAAAATGAATATGTTATGTATGTCAAACACTACCCGTTACTGAAAATATTGTATGCTACTTTTTTTTGAACTTTTTGAAAAAAAAACTCAAAATTGTAACATTATTATCTATTATTGTAACTGGCAAACCGGCTACTGCTCTCAACTTGATTATGATTATTTCTGTATATTATCTGCGGTAAACGGTGTGGATGTCACAATTAGATGTATTGTTAGATGTTAGATTGCTTAATCATATTTTACTGTGATATTATTTGTTTACCCAATAAAGGATAAAAAATTTAAAAAAAGAATGCTTCAAACATTCCGCGGTTTATTTTGTAAAATTTCTTATTTTTCAGATGACTATACTTTATGTAATAAAAAATTACAGTCAAGTATATACTCCCGAATTGTAGGAGTTCATTCAAAAATCTTCGATGTATTTGTGATGTGATAAAATGAGATTTTGGTATCACTGAATATACTTACAGCTAAATAAATATTAAATGACATTAGTACCTGTGTTTAATAATTGTTAGGATATATTTGTTTATAACTTTTTATTTTATAGTTGATTAATAAACACATTAATGTTTCATATTATTCCATACGAATCTTTATATTATTACAATAATTCGTATAATCACTTCCGAATGGTTTATATATTATCTTCTTATATACATTATTGGGATAAAATATTCACTAATCAAGTTATTTCTTCGCGTCGACTTAATTCCCTTGAACAGTCCTAACTCCTAGATCAATTCAATAAAATTTTCCTAAGGTCAAGGGAATAAGGTCAAGGAAGAAAAAGAAAGAATATTTCATTTCAAGTTTCCATTATAGCTATTTTGTTTTTTTTTTCGTTTGGGCTAATCCTATAATTTTTTGTTTTCAAACTTGCTTAAGAGAAGATTTAATTACTTAATTAGAATAAGGTCTAATAATTAATTTTTAATATATGTTAATAATTATATTCGTGGAATGAAGTACTTATGAAAATTTAATATAAGTAGATCTGATTATTCATTTCGGCCGACGCATACGAATAATTTTTATACTTAATATAATTATAAGTATCAACCCGGTAATTATAGGTAATCCGGTTGTCACCTGAAGGTTGATTCTGCTATTTAAATCTTACAATAATACAGTTCCGATAGTAAACATAAACAAATACTCAAAATACGTGTTTTTTTTTTTCGTGAGACAACTTTCAAAGATATTTTAATAACCCCGTATTCAAAATAAAAATATTTAGGGTCCCGCAGTACTACAAGGAACCCTTATATCGTTTCGTCTGTCTGTCTGTTCGCCCTTCTAACTTCTGTAATTATAAATATAAATGGATGAAATTAGGTATACTTTTAGATTCTGTTTAAATCTCGGTTTTGGCATCATAACATAATATTAATTTTATATTTTAATGGCTTATACATGTGAAGTGGGGATGAAATATTTTTTTTGATTAGGTATACCCCATCGTGTGGGGTATCGTCGAATAGGTATTCATCATCTATCATAATTATTATTTTTAAACAAAAAATTTAACCGACTTCCAAATACACAAAAAATATGAATTAAATCTTATTTTCGAAATAGTTTTCGATTTGGGTAAAATTTTAACAATTTCTCTACACAATCTTCATTACTTTGAAGTCGGTAGGTACCTCATATGTCGCTTCATAATATAAAAACTGTCTAGGTGTTTGTTAAAACTTTAACGTTAGGAGTACATTTGAAGATTAGAGGGCATACATTAACATAAAAAGCTTTTAATCCTTTACTGTAATGTAGGTAATTACTAATTACAAAAGTTTCTTTGTCGTGAACCTATCTGATAGCACGCCCGCGCTATTGCCAAGTCTTTGGTGTTTATTGTTTAAGAGGCCGTACCATATCTTTTCTCGAAGCGTTTCGCGTCTTTCTTAAGATAGTGCATGTGACAGTACTCAGTATCTAGTAAGTAGTAGTGGTAAAATATGGTTTAGTTCGCCAGAAGAACTATGAAGTATGAACCCAATAATTTGCCATATGGCGTAGTCAGAAATAGCCGTATATATTGTAGACGAGGCATGTCGAGGCAAGTCTTAAATGAAAACTCTGGCCACTTAAATGGCCTCCCTTTTGGGGGTTCTTTTTCACATTAATTGAGGTATAGTGAAATCAAGATGGCGTAACTTTTTCTTGTATTCAGAAGTTTTTTTTTGTCAAATGTACGTCATATCCCGCCCTTAGTTTTGAAATATTGGTGTGAGACTCTTGTCATGTCCTTACTAATATTATAAACGCCATAGTTTATACGTATCATGTATAGGTGTATGGAACTCTTTCACATAATAAGTAACAACTGTGAACGGATTTTGATGAAATTTAGTATGGTAGTAGTTTAGGCTCTTGATTAACACAATGATAGCCTACCTTTGTAATGGTTATTTTGCCTCTTAGGAAAATAAAATAAAGAACAATATAAATGTTGTAACAGATTAACAAACGCCAACGTGATTATTGCAAGAACAAAATTGCACGGATGTGTGTGTTAACAATCTGAGGTAGTGTGTTGTTATTATTTTTACAAATTTTATGTATTTCTTAGCATTATAAAAAAATTCTGCACACCTTTCATGTAAACTTTATGTTTGACTAATATCATACTACTATGTTCGCACAATTCTCGTAGAACTATAATGAAAGTATTTGCTTCATGTATTAATATTATGATGATGATTACATGAACAGTACATTTAATTTTGTAAGCTTCCTTGCGGTAAATTAACAATACTTTTGTAAGGGATTTACAAGCATTATCGTCACCTAATACATGAAAATTTAATTCGATAGTCAAAATATTGTTTATGTTCTGAAGATTATCGAGCTAATAGGTACTGATGATAGAATTATTAAATAATCAGTAATTAAAATATCATAATGATAACATGATATACAAATAAACTCAAAGAAACGTTCATACCATACTTGATGAATACGAATATATATAAACTTTATTAAACTGTACATAATAAGTGTTTTTAACACTAGACTTACCTTTCCTCAGTATTCGAGTTTGTCGATAGTACAAATACACTTTCGTATTAAAAACAATTTTAGATTCATTTGATAGATAACTTTTCTATCTTATATTTAGTCACACGTTGTACGTCGCAAACGGACAGCTTAACACTGCGGCAGTCAGCTGATAAGCTCTATCTATTTGTTATGACCACGCTCTGACCGATAGAATGGGTCTATAAATTAATATTTGTGTACACCTCTTATCTGACTATCTATTGTCGCCCCCTAAATCTTAGACGTAATTAAAATATAAATTATATTATTGTGAACTATATAATCCTTTCATTTTTTCACCTGTTTATCTGATTTTCCATTTCACAGATAGGTTTTCTTTGTACTGCCATTAATTTTAAACTGTCTTCAGTTTTACTAGTTTGTATTTTTTTTAAAAGGTTAATCGATATTAAGGAGTAATAATAACTGAGATGCGGCGAATTGCTCGCCCACATATCTTTGTAGCACAAATAGGCGGCACAAGCATTTTGCTCACAATACATAGTATAAAATAAAATGAAATAAAATAATAGTTTAAAAAACTAAAAAACTCGCTTAGAAAATTTTTATCGGGTTAGGTTAGGTTAGACGACTTAAGACGTGTGCAAAGTTTCAAGTTGATCAGACGTCTAGAAACCCGTGTAAATTAAGCTCAAAGATTCCGTTACATACATAGATACATACAACCCGAGCTAATAAAAGCGTGTTAATAAAGTCGCTTTATCTGTCAGTCCCTATGTAGGATCTTAGATCTTTAAAACTACGTAACGGATTTGGATGCGGGTTTTTTAATATATAGAGCGATTCAAGAGGAAGGTTAATAATATATGTATAAACATGCAATAGTAGAGAAACACTGATAATTTTAGAGGTTTCTAATGTAGTAAATAAACACATTTTTTGCGCTTACATTGCAAACGCTGGCCCTACTAGATAGATCAAAATAATGTACTAAAGTATTCTCCACCTGAATCAAAAAGGTCTACAAAAAAGTCCGCGATGGCATATGTCTATATCTCTTAGGGATAACCGACAATAACCATTTTTTATACTTTGCTTTTAACGAGAAATAATGGCTTATTTATGAAGCGATTTTAAGCAATACAGCCTTAATCCTTATCCAATTTAGTACCTTAAATACTTTGTGCATTCGATATGGCCCTTTACTGGCATGGTATGTAAATGAATATTTTCGAAGATATTACAGATTTAAAATTCTATATAATAACAGTGGTTTACTTAATAAAACTAGCTGCCGTGCAGTATGAACTATACTTATTATTAATTATTTATTATGTATGGTATTTTCAGAAGATATTTAAACGAATACAGTATGATCCTTATCAAATTAAATACGGTACTCACTTGAAGAATATTATACACATTATAGTAGCTCTTCAAAACATACCGTTTGAATAAATATCTTATATTTAGAAAATATCGTAAAATTTATATTCAAGCGCGAAAAATATAATATATCAAGCGGTCTAGCACGTCGCATCAAGGTGATAGGGACCCGTTTTTACGCATTGGGTTCGAAACCCTGAAAACATTTTCAATATTGTATACAGAAGTATATTGTAGTGAATAGAGTTATTTGTTGGAGAAGTTTTTTTCCAAGAACACATTCCACGCGGGGGAAGCCGCGGGCAAAAGCTAGTTCTATAAATATTCTTATTTTTATCCGACTGCGAAGCCAAAAAGAAGTGTAAAGATTTTGGTCGTCTATGTATGTATGTATATATAATGTATATAATATATTTGTTCCAGCAAGATTTGCAATTAAAACTGCCCAGGTTTATAATTTACGTAGTCGGGTTATACATAGTTTTTTATAAAAATGTAGGTATATTTAAATAATATTAATGTAGGTATATACTTCAACGAACAAAACATGAATGATAAAGTAAGATTTTTTTTGTTATTTACGAAACAGACAAAATAAGCATAGTCAACATGACTATGTTTATTGTAATTCATTAATTTCGTTTCATTTCGTTTTTAAGGTGCAGATAAATAGTTTTTAGGGTCCAGTAGTACTTTAAGGAACCCCTTTGGTTTCGGTCTGTCCGTCCGTGTGTCCGCCCTTTTAACTTCTGTAAATATGAATGTAATCGAATGAAATTTGGTATAAGTAGTTATAGATAATGTATGAATATATATTTTTTTTTTTAATATATTTTAGGCGTGGCATCCAAAGTGATTTACAAGTTATTTCACCTCCCCTGACATTTTGAAACCTTAAGAGGTATGAGGTAGAAGAAAGGAAGGAAAATTATTTTAAGCAAAATCGGATAATAGCTATTTAAGTAATTAAAAAAAACCTATGTGGTTTTAGAAGCGGAGGACCTTCTAACACAGTTTTTTTCTTAAACTGATATAGTCTGTAATAGTTCTCAGATAGTAGATTCTTATGTTCGGTCATATGCTGTTCTATGATCGGTCATATGCTGTTATAAGCCATTAGGGTATCACTCGTAATACATATTCGTATTTTCGTATTTCTCAATATTTTTTTCTCAATTATGCGGTATGGCTATGTAAATTGAAACTGTAAGTTTTCGCCTCCTTAAAATTAATATTTTATTTGCCTTTGTGTTGTTGCTATCCATCTCAAAGAGGCAATGATTTGTTGTACTTTTGCTAGGTTTTGTTTGTGTCTTAATTTTCTATGTTTATAACTATCTTTCATAATTATAATCTTAATCATAATCTTTATTTGCTAGAATATGGTAACAAAATTGGTCTTAGTTTAATTTCGTAAATTTTTAGAACACATATTCTGCGTAAGGCATGCAAATTTTAGTAGTTTAAGATTTAAATACAATTTAATATTATAAATAAAATTTTATAATATCAAAGTTAGGTTAGGCATACAGCACTGGTTACATATAATCACAATTAATAATTTTGTAAAAAATAAATAAACTATAATCTACATTATGCATTAGTTCATTAAAAGTCCATAAGATTAAATTGTTAAATAGAAACATGTCAAAATATTTTTATGGAATATAAATTGAGTCAAACTTAATCCTATTGTACAAGTATTATAATAAAATAGATATTAGATCGTCAACATTGTAAATCAGTCAAATTAAATTAATCTAAATTCAAAGTACATTACAAGTAATAAAAAATTTATGAGCATCAGATAAAAAGTCATTTATGGAGTAATAGCATTTTGTAAGCAAATTTTTTTAAATTTAGTTTTAAAAAGATTAATATTGAGGTCTCTAATATGTTTTAGTATTTTGTTATAAATTTTTGGGCCCATACAGAAAATACTCTTTGCCATTAATTCTTTTTTACAGGTATTTACGCATAGTTAGTCACCATGACGTCTGTTTCTTATTACATTATCTGATAATCGCGGATAGAGATGAGAATTACATTTTACAAATAATGCAACCTCAAGTAAATATAGAGAAGGAAGTGTCAGAAGCCGGTATTTTTTAAATATAGGCTGGCAACTATCGGTACTTTTAATTTTAAACATGGCTCTAATACAGCGTTTTTGCATCTTAAGTATAAATTCTTTATCTGTGGCATTTCCCCAAAAAATTATGCCATACCTCATAACCGATTCAACTCTTCAATTCAAGCAGTAATGACTGTGTTAATGTTTATCGATAAAGAGAGTTTACCTAGAGCATAAGCTAAGCTGCTTATTTTTTTGGAAAGTTCTTGTAATATGCTTCTTCCAGTTTAATTGTTTGTCTATTTCCAGACCTAAAAATCGTGTTTCCCCAACTTCTTCTATTTTATTATTATTAACGATTAGATTTATATTTGATGAGATTGTAGCTCTTTTACTAAAGTGTACTATTTTTGTTTTATTTAAATTAATTATTAAATTATTATTATCCAACCATTCAATTAAAGTTCGTAATGCATTATTAATGTCGCTTTCATACAAAATAATGTCTTTACAGTTTACTGTAATTGTGCTATCATCAGCAAATAATGTCGTGGGCTGGTTAACCGAGTTTGGCAAGTCATTTATGTAAATAATAAAAAAAATGGACATATTTCAAAAAACATTTTATTATTTTTAATAAAATAAAAGCAATTAGTTCACACCGTATTAATGCAAAAAAATAGCTGAAATTTGCAAAAAGTTTGCATGCATATGTATCTCCAAGAATTGAAGCCCGTTATACTAACCGGACCCAAATTTTAGGGGTAATTATTTAGCTTATGAAAAATGCCGTTTTCACCAACGCATAAGTGTCACCTTAGTCCTTTGGTGGTCCTCTTTTTTTATGTAGTCGAGTTTCGCAACTTATCCGATTCCTATGCTTTTTTTGGAAATTTTAGACGAGTTGAAGTTCTGTAATTTTTTTAGTATGAAATTTAGTAATTTCCTACCGGCGGAACGAAACCGATTACAAAAATATCTTACATAATAAATTACAAATACAAATTACATAATAATATTATATTGATTGGAATTGATAACTTGATAAGGATCATAAATTATGCTTATAATTTTGATATTTGATATTTCATCAATGACATAGGTATCTTTTGTAAAAACTTTGGATATTTTAAAAATTATGGCATTGAGTTGGAAATCAGTTATTAATGCATGTAGGTGCAAAACAATGATATTAAAAATCATTAAATTAAAAATTTTAGCTAAAAATTACCATGTTTTTTTTATTTTTAGCTACAAATCAAAACCGACTTGCAAAGTAAAAACAATACCTAATAATATTCTTATAAAATGCACTAAAATGTATGAAATAATTCTTACTCCTTTTCTATTCAGCTAAAATTTAACTATACTCTACCATCTAATAATCCATCCATCCATCAATACCATCTAATAATAATTAACTATACTCTACCAAGTCGGTACCAGCCTAAACTATAATATAATTTTGGGAACAGCAAATTTTCAAAGATATCGATATCGGCATAAAATACTATGAAAGGTACATAATTGGTGATGCTGCCGATGATTACTGTGAATGACACAGTAGCATGTGCTTGCAGTTCTTTAAACAATTCCGATATTTACAAACGTGTTTCTATGAAGACTGATGAGTTCTGATAAGTGTTTTAGATCCATGGTATATCTTGTAATTAAATGTTACTTTTGCTTCTTTTGCTAGCATTATATAAATTAAAGTAATTCAAGTATAATATTATATCCTTGAATTACTTTAAAAAAAAAAAAGGTTGTCTGTAAAGTCGGTTTACTGACGATAGTTAAACGTGACAACTGACAACGTCATGTTTATAGTGCGCGCGGAACAAATTGGCCGCGCCTTAGGTAGGCGTGTTGCCGCCGCGAAGTCCGGCGCCGAACTGAGTAATAACATATAGTGCCCGCGCCTTTCCGTCCCACCGCTCACATACCTAAGGCGCGGCTAGCTGAGGTAACGGCAATGCGTCATATTTAGCTAGGTAACGCTTGGTAACAGTAACAGGTAACGCATGAGTCATGTTTTTTCGTGCGTGCAGCCGGCTCCCATCGAATTATAAAACGCTATCACGTCAAAAGTCGAAATCACTATAATATGTGTCTATATAAATTTCGAGGAGTTCCCTCGATTCCTCATTACATCTCCACTTTGAAGACATTGGGACCAATTTTGGATTATACCTTACTCTTTCACGCAAAAACTACTGAACAGATTTTGATGAAATTTGGTATGGTAGTAGTTTAGGCTCTAGATTCAAACATACTTTTTATTCCAAAAAAGAACAGTGTTCCCGTGGGAGACTGTATTTACGCGAGCGGAGCCGCGGGCCAAAGCTAGTTAACAATAAAAACACCGTACATTATATAACCGCATCCTTCTTGGAAGTTGGCTAGAAGGTCACACTGGCGACTAACGTACGTGGAATATTTGAGTATTTAGTAAGAGTAATTTATAATAATTTCATGTAAATACGTTGTTTTATTATAATTTATTACAAAACTACAGTAGTCTACTTTGAATAGTTTGCCCGCAGCTTCGCCCGCGTGGGAGAGAGTTCGTCGCAAAAAACTACTTTAGCAAATATACCTGCAATACAGTAATAGCACAGAGTAAAAATATATACTTCAGTATATATTTTAAAAATATATACTGAATACTGAACAAACTGAACAGTTTAATATAGTAAAAAAAATATCAGAAATAATGTGGTATTTTCAGAAGCTTTTAGACGGATACAATTTAATTATCCTCATCTAGAAGATTATATCTCGGAGATATCTTAAAATTAAAAAGTACGTGTGAAAATTTATTATGAAGTATATATTTTTACTCTGTGCTATTACTATATTGCAGGTATATTTGCTAAAGTAGTTTTTTGCGACGAACTCTCTCCCACGCGGGCGAAGCTGCGGGCAAACTATTCAAAGTAGACTACTGTAGTTTTGTAATAAATTATAATAAAACAACGTATTTACATGAAATTATTATAAATTACTCTTACTAAATACTCAAATATTCCACGTACGTCAGTCGCCAGTGTGACCTTCTAGCCAACTTCCAAGAAGGATGCGGTTATATAATGTACGGTGTTTTTATTGTTAACTAGCTTTGGCCCGCGGCTCCGCTCGCGTAAATACAGTCTCTCACGGGAACACTGTTCTTTTTTGGAATAAAAAGTATGTTTGAATCTAGAGCCTAAACTACTACCATACCAAATTTCATCAAAATCTGTTCAGTAGTTTTTGCGTGAAAGAGTAAGGTATAATCCAAAATTGGACCCAATGTCTTCAAAGTGGAGATGTAATGAGGAATCGAGGGAACTCCTCGAAATTTATATAGACACATATTATAGTGATTTCGACTTTTGACGTGATAGCGTCTTATAATTCGATGGAGCCGGCTGCATGCACGAAAAAACATGACTCATGCGTTACCTGTTACTGTTACCAAGCGTTACCTCGCTAAATATGACGCATTGCCGTTACCTCAGCTAGCCGCGCCTTAGGTATGTGAGCGGTGGGACGGAGAGGCGCGGGCACTAGATGTTATTACTCAGTTCGGCGCCGGACTTCGCGGCGGCAACACGCCTACCTATCTTTTATCTCCTTACAGTCCTTTACCACCTCTCGATTTAACTTATTTACTTCTTTAAATTTATTACTTGTCTCCTCTCTTACTTCCTGAATTAACTCTTTTACCCCATTTATCAGTTCGGATATTTTGTTACTATTTTTCTCATTGATTTCTTTCATTACATTCTTCGTTAGATCGACCTCTCCTTTTACGTTACCACTTTGTATCATTATGTATTCTTTTATCTTGTACATCCTTTCATCCAACATTTTTTCCAATCTTTTATATAATTCTGCGGTCTCTCTCTTACACTCACAACTTTTTGGGGTTCCTTGCTCACTTCCTCTTTCACTCCGTTCCTCCGTGTTACTTATTTTCCTATTTTCCTTTCTACTTAGTAACGCGACTCTCCCTATATGGTTAGAAATCTTCGTAAGATTATTTGCCAAACCAGTCTTTAACTCGCCTCTCATGTTCCTAGTCTGGTTTAGCAAATATATACTATTCTTAACCGTATAGGAAGTTTCTGCCAGAAGGGCGTCGAGGGAGCTGTCGGGGTTTTGGGGGGTGCTGGTTTCTGTTTGGTGCCGGCTACTGTCTCCGCTACTACTACCGGCAGACCCCGGTCCCTCCATGGATAGTCGGTTTGGGTTCATGGGGTGGATGGGACCATAGCCATTTTAATTTTAATTTACTTGTTCGAGTTATGTATAATTGAAGCAAGTAAGTGTAAGTGTATATTTATGATGTGTAGAATGTGTATACTATAAAATTAAACAAAAGATTATTTGGGGGAACGCGTCAAGTGTAAATTGTAAAATGAAATATTTAATATTAAATATAATTATAAGAGAATAAAGTCGTAAGATCGTATTTGTATGTCTAAAATAGTTGGGTCTTTTATATTTGGCGTGTTTAGGTCAGTTACTTCTCTGTGTATTTACTTATTATGATATAGGGCTCCAGTATTCGTTAACTATGTATGTAATTTTGTCCTAGGTTGAGAAATATTACGCCTGATATACTTTGATAGCAAAACCCGATCTTGTCGGTTTCTGTTTCTCTTTATTTTCTACAGGAGCTTATTGTTGTTCACAACTATTTAGCCTACAATTAGAGTGACTCCAATAAGAGAGAGAGAGATAAACACCAAGGTAGAAAATATGAGACTGGTAAACCAGAAAC
Organism: Phengaris arion; assembly: GCA_963565745.1. NCBI lineage: Eukaryota > Metazoa > Arthropoda > Insecta > Lepidoptera > Lycaenidae > Phengaris > Phengaris arion. The sequence goes on from OY751431.1 coordinate 26,615,149, forward strand.
TGGCAAAGGACAGTACGTACCACTTAAACAGGGCAATCGAATTGACAGACATTGTAAAGGCATTAAGTAGGGAAATAATGGATACCAAAAATACAAGTTTTAAAGAGATAAATAAGTTAAGTCAAGAGATTATAAAGGAATGTAAGGGTATAAAAGGGGAGATAAATAATAAGGTAGAGAAAATAAAACAAATAAACCAGGAATTGGCAAAAGAAAGTAAAGAGAATTTAAATAGGGCAGTCGAGCTGATGAGTGGGGTAGAAAAGTTAAGTCAGGACATAAGAAAGGAGACAAGTAACAAATTAAAAGAAATAAACAAGTTAAATTTTTTGCAAAAAGGCCCGCCGGACGCTTCGCGCTCAGCGTGAGGGGAACATGTAGACACTAAATAGTAATAATATGTAGTTTGAAATTAAAATTGAGAAATTGGGGCCAAAATTGTAAAGAAGATAAATGCAAATAAATCAGGGAAAGTAAATGTAAAACATAAAAAACATAAAAGACAATATAATACTGAATAGGTAAAATAGAATACAAATAACTAATGTAAAGGATATGAAAAGGGGAATGTATTAAAGGGAATGTAAATGTAGTGAACAATGCAGAGGAAATGAGTAAATGTAAGCAAGAAGTAGAGTTGTAGAAGTAAGTAAGAAATGTAGTAAGGATAGCAAAAATGAAAATAAGTAATGAATGTGAAGTTAAATATAGAGTAAGCAAGAAGTAGAGTTGTAGAAGTAAGTAAAAATGTAAAAAAGATAGCAATATCAGAATAAATAATTAATGTGAAGTCGAATAAAGACTGAAATAGAGAAAAGGAATGTAATAGAATAGCTAAATGATGGAAATGTAATAATAGTAAATAGAATAATAGTGATGTAAGAACAAGATGTAAAGGAATGTATAAATAATAACTAATTGTAAGTGTAGAAATGAAAAAATGCAAAAAATTGTCCTGGCTAATGGCCGGGGGAACAAGAAAAAAAAAAAAAAAAAAAAAAACACGCCTACCTAAGGCGCTGCCAATTTGTTCCGCGCGTACTATAAACATGACGTTGTCAGTTGTCACGTTTAACTATCGTCAGTAAACCGACTTTACAGACAACCAATTTTTTTTTTAAAGTAATTCAAGGATATAATATTATGCTTGAATTACTTCAATTTATATAATGCTAGCAAAAGAAGCAAAAGTAACACTTAATTACAAGATATACCATGGTTCTAAAACACTTATCAGAACTCATCAGTCTTCATAGATACACGTTTGTAAATATCGGAATTGTTTAAAGAACTGCAAGCACATGCCACTGTGTCATTCACAGTAATCATCGGCAGCATCACCAATTATGTACCTTTCATAGTATTTTATGCCGATATCGATATCTTTCAAAATTTGCTGTTCCCAAAATTATCTTATAGTTTATTATTAGGTCCTTACATATGAAATTGGCGTTTTGGCTATTTTAATCTCAAATATATTCTTTTGTTTTTTTCTTTGCGTCACTCTGTTAACAAAATGGAAAACTTGAAATATCGTATTATTTTCGAGTACGAATTCCACTGTGGCACCAGTTATGATGATTAATTATGTGAATAATTAATGATGTGTATAGCGGCAGTGTCGCAAAAGAAAACACAGTGCGTTTTTGATTCCAACGTTTTCGTTCTGGAAATTTCGACCTGCAGAACAAGCCCCGTAGACGGCTGCAGACCAAAGTTAATAATGAAGAATTGAAGGAAGGTAGAAGTGGATCCATCGCAAACCACGTCCGAGTTAACTGTAGGTTGCGGTGTTAGTGATAAAACTGTTTTAATCCACTTGAAGCAAATACCTCCTGAATTGAGTGCAACAAACCGACAAACGCGCGTCGGCTGCTGCGTTACATTACTCAACCGGCACAATAATGATAGTATTTTAAATTGAATCATTACCTGTGATGAAAAGTGGAACCTGTACGATAATCGGAAACGCTCATCGCAATGGCTAAACCCTGGTGAACCAGCCAAAACCTGCCCCAACCGAAAATTTATTAAAAAAAAGTTACTTGTGAGCGTTTGGTGGACTAGTGCCGGTGTCGTTCACTACAGCTTTCTTAAATCTGGCTAGACGATTACGGCAGATGTCTATTGCCAACAACTGCAAATCATGACGGAAAAGCTAGCTGCTAAACAACCGAAGTTGGTCATTCGCTCTAGGCCACTGCTGCTTCAGGACAACGCTAGACCACACACTGCACAACAGACGGCGACCAAATTAGAGAAGCTTCAATTGAAATGTCTAAGACATCCACCGTACGTACTCCCTGGACTTTGCTCCAACAGATTACCATTTTTTCGAAATTTGGATAATTTTTTGCAAGGGAAAAAATTCAACTCCGATGGGGCAGTCCAAAGCGCCTTTAAAATTTTATTGATTTCTGTCCGAATGGTTTTTTTAGTATAGGAATCAATGAACTACCTATGATATGGCAAAAGTGCATATAAAGCAATCGTATACAGGTGTGGCGTAATTAATGGATAATTCTTCACCTGCAGCTGGAGAATATCATAACGGATCAGAAAAATACAATTCATGTTAAGTAAAAGTATCATGGCTTTTTAGTTATCGGCCATTTTTTAAAAATTATAAAAATGACACACTTGCTCACTAATTTTGTTGTCACAGTCGCAAAAACATGAATTATCGCTATCAGATTTTTATTTATTATACTTGAATAGTTGTATTATCAAATGTATCATGTCACTTTTGTGCTATTGCCTAATTTTTTTTACAAATGCAACCGAAAATATTTTTTTTCTTTCAAATCATTTTTTCTTCTTGTTTGATCGCTCATATCGTAAGAAAAATGTATGGGGACTTGACTGACCAACTTACAAATAATTAGCCTATTCAATTGAGATTGTAAAAAGGTATAACAGATGGTATTTGATCCTTCGGTTTCAAAGAATTTTCATAATTTATAAAAAAGAGCCCATTTATAGTCTTAATGACAGGTTTCATTAAAATTTTATTTTAAAATTATTTTATTCATTTATGAATTAAATTTAAAGGAGTTGAAAGAAAAGAAGGTTATCTTTGCACAGTTTATTATTCACTTTTATAACAAGTATTCAAAATGACCACCCCGAGCTCTAATGCAGGCCCTGCACCTTCTAATAAACGATGGCTTTATTCGTTGCGCGTGGCCTGCCTCCTTCATTTCTCGAGCAGCGGCAAATATTCTTTCGCGTAAATCTTCCACTGATGTGACTGGTTTTTTGTACACTTTATACAAGGAGAAGCTTTATACAACCCCAATAAAAAAAATCCAGAGGGTTAAGGTCTGGTGATCTTGGAGGCCAAAGAAAATATCCCAAACGGCCAATCCATCTTTGGAGGAATGTCGCGTCTAAATATTCGCGAACGTTACGGGCATAATGTACAGGACAGCCATCATGCTGCAGCCACATGTCCCTTCTATTCTCCAAGGTCACGTCCTCCAAAAGTCCAGGGAGATCATTTTGTAAAAAATTTAGATATCTCTCGGCGGTTAACGTGTCTGGCAGCTCGAACGGGCCAATAACTTCACCATTAAGGATACCAGACCACAGATTTATTTTAAATTGGTACTGGGATCTATCTTCTCTAACTAAATGGGTTAGTCAGCTGCCAACTATGCAAATTATACATATTAAAATAGCCGTTTTTTTTACAAGAAGATTCGTTACTCCATAGTATTTTGTCAATGGGTCTGGGTCTTTCGGTGGGAATTTTTCTACGAGTTGAATAGCTTTGCTTTGTCCTTATTATAAAATGTATAATGTGATAGTGAAAAATATATTATAAATATAAAAAAAGAAATAATTAAAATATTTTCTGAGACGTATGTTTTTAGGAAAATAGGCCTTCATCAAAGTCATTAGGTAATCACTTTGAAATCTAAGGGTTAAATACCATCTGTTATACCTTTTTACAATCTCAATTGAATAGGCTAATTGTTTGTAAGTTGGTCAGTTAAGTCTCCATACATTTTTCTTACGATATGAGCGATCAAACAAGAAGAAAAAATGATTTGAAAGAAAAAAAATATTTTTAGTTGCATTTGTAAAAAAAATTAGGCAACAGCACAAAAGTGACATAATACATTTGATACATAGGCTGCACTAAAAGTATCGGGAATAGAATATTTCCACTGTTCCTGTCACATTAAAATCTTTTTAATTTAAAACTCCTTGGTTTTAAAAATCGAATACCGTTTATTTATTTTAAAAAAGATTCTCGGTCTTGTCACAAGGTCTTGTCAAACTTGTTTAGTCGTTGAGAAAATGTAATTGACTCGAGATAATTCTAGAGCGACGATTTATTATGACTTTCGAAGTGGTTTAACACAAAAACAGTGTGTTGACCCGATGATTTCTGCATTTGGTGATGAAGCCCCATCCAAAACCACAATTTATCGCTGGTTTGCTGAATTTCAACGTGGACGTGTCAAGCTCAGTGATGATCCCCGTCAAGGTCGTCCAAAAACTGCAGTCACCCAAGAAAACGTTGATGCTGTGCGTAAGCTGATTGAGGAAGATCGACATGTGACATACCGCGAAATTCAGGCAACTTTAGACATTGGCATGAGTCAAATACAAATAATCTTGCATGAACAATTAGGTGTAAAAAAGTTGTTTTCCCGATGGATACCGCATTTGCTCTGTGAAGAGCAAAAAGCGGCTCGCGTTACTTGGTGCGTCAGAACTCTCGAAAGATTCCACGCAGGATCCTCAAATGCTGTATACAACATCGTATCAGGTGACGAATCCTGGATATACGCGTACGAACCCGAAACAAAAAACCAATCACGAGTTTGGGTGTTCGAAAATGTGTTAAAGCCAACAATAATTGTTCGTTCACGGAGTGTTGCAAAAAAAATGGTGGTCACGTTTGTCTCCAAAACCGGCCATGTTGCGACTACTCCTCTTGAGGAACAAAGAACGGTTAATGCAGAATGGTATGCTAACATTTGTTTGCCACAGGTCGTTTCTAAACTCCGTAAAGAGAACTGCAACCGCCGCATCATCCTCCATCACGACAATGCGAATTCTCACACCGCGCACAGAACAAAAGAGTTTTTAGAGCAAGAAATCATAGAATTATTAGACCATCCGCCGTACAGCCCCGACCTAAGCCCTAATGATTTCTATACTTTCCCTAAAATAAAGAATAAATTGCGTGGTCAGAGATTTTCATCACCTGAAGAAGCTGTGGACGCCTACAAAACGGCCATTTTGGAGACCCCAACTTCCGAATGGAATGGTTGCTTCAATGATTGGTTCCATCGTATGGAAAAATGTGTCAAATTTCGCGGAGAATACTTCGAAAAGCAATAAATACATTTTTAAATAATAATGTTGTGTCACTTCCTTGATTCCCGAAATTTTCAGTGCCGCCCTCGTAATACAACTATTCAAGTATAATAAATAAAAATCTGATAGCGATAATTCATGTTTTTGCGACTGTGACAACAAAATTAGTGAGCGAGGGTATCATTTTTATAATTTTTAAAAAATGGCCGATAACTAAAAAACCATGATACTTTTACTAAACATGAATTGTATTTTTCTGATCCGTTATGATATTCTCTAGCTGCAGATGAAGGATTATCCATTAATTACGCCACACCATGTATACTTTGATTAAATAAATATACAATTATGTTTAAATTAATTGACTTTATGTTCCTCCTTTACAAAAAGCCTCGTCAAAATTATGAAGATTGAGTAGAGAAATAGTTAAAATATTAGCCGAATTTAAAAGAGAAATTATTTAGAAAATAAGTTTTATTTAATACTTTTTTGTGCATTTTTACTCTTTAAGTCGTTTGTTTTTTTGTTGTATATCCAGGTTTGGCTACCTAATGAAAGACATGGAAGTAAGTATGAGTCTAGCACTTTTTTTAAAAGTTTTATTGGAAGGTTTGATTTTTGCACTTCATTGTAACTCCAAAACTTATTCCATGTTGAGTTGATTCTTTTAATCGTACTTATTTCAGCTAGTTGTCTTGATTTAGTGAAAGCTATTTGTTTTCCTAGATAGATATATTCTGATACATATTCGAGAGGGATACCGTTGACTTTAATCGCTAATAACATAGAGTTAGTCATAATTTTTATTTTAAGCTCTAAATTATTATCTTATAGGGCTCTAAACCTATTATATTATAGTATTAAGCTCTAAACCTATTTCTTACCTCATTGTGTGTAGTTCGCAAACCATTTTCTCTGGTTGGACAGCTGTTTCTGAGAAGATAATTATGTCGTCTGTGAATCTAAGATTGCTCAGAATATCACCTTTTATGATTATGCCTCTTCTTTGACAGTTAAGTTTTCTCATGATGCTTTCAAGAACAGTGATGAATATTCTAGGCGAGAGTGGATCTCCTTGTATAACTCCTCTGCAGATTTTTATTTCTAAGCTTTTTGTTTCCATTTTTACACGGGACATGCTTTTGTTATAAATATCATTTATAAGGTCTATAGTTTCTGTCGGTACGTCGCATTCTTATAGAGCCGTCCACATACTATTGTGAGATATTGAATCGAATGCTTCAGAATAATTAATTAAAACCAAGTAGTAGTGGTCCATGGTATTCCGTATATTTATCTATTATTTGCTCTAATGTATGAGTATGATCAGTCGTTGAAACGCTTTTTCTGAAACCATCTTGTTCTGGTGGTTGGTGTTTATCGGTATATTTTTCTATACGATCTACAAGGCAGGAGGCAAAACGTTTGTATACATTGGGTAGTAGGCTAATTGGTCTGTAGTTATTTATATTTGCTAGGTCGCCCTATATACAAGAATATAGTAATATTATATCAGATATTGCTCAATCGGAGGGAATTTTTCTATCATTTAAAAGTATGTTAAATATATTAGTTAGTAGGGGAGCTTACACGCTCTTACCTATTTTTATTGCTTGGTTGGGGATTCCATCTGGTCCATTGCTTTAGTCTCGTTTTAGCTTGTCTATTTTCTTTTTAGTTTCAGTTCCTGAGAACATGTCAAAAGTGTTAGAGTTACATGTGAGCGGCTCAATTCCAAGTTGACCGTCTGTTTTTGATGAGAAGAGATTTTAATAAATAATGTAGCAGTCTCTATTATCTATTATCTTGAGGTAGTCTTCTTGTTACTCTCGTTTTTTAAACACGGTATCCATTGCTTAGTATTCATTAGCGCTTTTTAGTCTTTCTTCATACTTCCTGTCGACCTTAAATGGTTTTCTAGTATTTTGATTATTTATTCCTGATGCTCTTTTTTAATAAGTCTATGTATATTTTTATATAAATTACTTCGGTGTTCCTTTTCTTCATTATTTAATTTTTTGTTGGTTGTCAGCTCATCATGCTTCTATGCATAAATCTCTTTATATCATCTGTAATAATAGTGTTTTTCTTAGGAGTTTCATTTGTAATGCAATTAAGGTTTTCTAGTATACATTTTTTTCAGCTGCATTATAAAAATACTCTACATCTTCGCATTCGTACAAGTTAGTAGTATACATTTTCCTTCTAACATTTTCAGGAAATGTTCATGATTTTTGTCCACATATAGCATATAATATCATTGAAAAGAGAGATACAGTTATACTTAAATTTTTTTGTAGTTCAAAGGTTTTTTTGGGTTGATTTTTGTGGTTTTTAAACATGTGAGGGTAACATCAGCAGTAGTCGTTAGTAGTAGTCAGCCTTTTCAGCCTTTTAAGTCAAATACATAACGGTCTTCTACATTTTGGCCTATAACATGAAGTGAATTCGGTTCCTTGATCAATTATTGACCAACAACACTTTTTCTTGTGTGTGTGTTAAACTTAAATACTAGTACGAAATGCTCGACCAAAAAGTGTGAAAAAGTGATACCATGTGACAATATTTAATAATTGATCTAGTTTTGACGTTTTACAGTCCAGTTGATTTAGTTCTAAGCAAATATTAAATGCAAGTAAGTATATATTTTGTTTCAGAATGATTATATTGCAATTAATTAGGAGGCTGAGTATTGGGCCCAAACACGGCTAAGTTATAGATTTTTGAGGCCGAGCACTGGTAAAAGTGTATTATTTTTTTGTAATAGCTTTTATTTTCTTTTTGAAAGAGGAATTTAAACAATGTTGATTTTATAAGAAATTTTAACACATGACTGATTTGGTAAACACATTATATTACTTAATACTCTTATAAATAAATACAAGCAATTATACTTTTGATAACCACTAAAAGGCTGACTACTAGTGCTGTTACTCTATGCTATGACTTGATTTTGGAAGGACAATTTACTTAAGAATATTTTAAAAACTTTTGGTGCACATCCGATTACAAACAAAGAAAATATGAAAGTTCAAAGATGATAACGCAAAAACGAAAAAAAAACTATCCTATCTTATCCACCGTAAGATTTGTACATAATGTTCTTTGGGTAAAATGTAGCACATGACCTCATAAATTCCTCAGAAAACGTTGTAGGATGTACCAAACACACAGTATATTTTACGCACGCATCTATTAAAAAAAGTGTTTCAGAACTTAGTAGTGCGAGTGATAATGAATTGGGTTCAGGAAATTATTAAGAGTCTTTTCCTTTATGACTGGCCACTTGATCTCAAATATATCATCTTTGGTTAGAAATTCCAATTTCAAATTTATACCGCTGTTGACTTCGAAAACCGTAATTTGTTTATTTTTTCCTCTTTTGGTTTTTTCTTTGTGTCACTCTGTTTACAAAATGGAAAACTTGAAATATCTAATTATTTTCGAGTAAGAGTTCCACCGAGGCACCAGTGCTGCAGAAACGGCTCGAAGAATTAATGATGTATATGGCGACGGTGTCACAAAAGATAACACAGTACGTTTTTGGTTTCAACGTTTTCGTTCTAGAAATTTCGACCTGCAGAACAAGCCCCGTGGACGGCTGCTGTTTGACAAAAGTTGATAATGAAGAATTGAAGGCTATTGTAGAAGTGGATTCATCGCAAACCACGTCTGAGTTAGCTGTAGGTTGCGGTGTTAGTGATAAAACTGTTTTAATCCACTTGAAGCAAATTGGGAATGTGAGAAAGCTTGAAAGGTGGGTAGCTCATGAATTGAGTGCAACAAACCGACAAACGCGCGTCGACTGCTGCGTTACATTACTCAACCGGCACAATAATAAAGGGATTTTAAATCGAATCATTACCTGTGATGAAAAGTGGATCCTGTACGATAAAGCCTATGATTTGGTCTACAAATTATTCTCAAATACCTAATAAAACCGTCATGGAAGACTGGCGAAGATTTTGATGGCTAGTTTCTACCAGAATACCAAATTTTCATAAGAATAATATTTTATTACTTAAAACTTTAGAACTGGGTTAGAATTTTGATCTGTAGGTCAGTCAGTGATAAAAATGACAATTTTTTGACGTTAATATCTAAATAACCGTTTGAGGTGTGTTTATGAAATTTAGAGCACATATGTGTCTCGCATGTTTTAAAACATGCGAGACACATATGTGCTCTAAATTTCTGATGAACCAAATTTTACATGTTTCTATAAAATAGTTTTTGAGTAATGAGAGGTTCAAAAGTGGCGTGGCGTTCTATTAACTTGAATTTGGCTCCATACGCTGCCGCATGTCTAGAACTTTAGATACGTTCCTAAGTAGGAACTTAGGACTAGGAAGTCAGTCATTTTTTTATTTATTTCAAATTTGTATTTTTATACACTTCTGAACGTCGGTCTCCATGATGCCGACCACTGGTTCGGAAGCTAGCCCGGCGAGAAGAACCGGCGTAAGGAACTCGCACGGGGGGGGGCCACCTTTTAGCAAAAAGATGGGAAAATTGTTTTAAAAAAAAAAAAATTACAATGTAGTAACTTAATCTATATTATAACAGTAGTCATAAGTCCAAAGAAACAGCCTTGCAGGGGGCCATCTTACTCCCAAGGTGTGCAAGTAAAATTTTAGCACACAAAACGTTCTTCAACAACTTTTTTAAATTTATTAATGGCAAGATTTTGAACGTTTTCTGGGATCATATTGTAAAGGCGTATAAATTGACCTTTAAAATATTTACTTACTTTGCTAAGTCTGATCACCGGTATATCTAACTTGTTCTATTTCTAGTATTCCTACAATGGTTGTCGCTTTTCTTTTTAAAATTATTTAGATTATTTCTGACATACAACACATTATCTAAGATGTATCGAGAAGCGACGGTCAGAATACCTATTTATTCAAACTTTTCTCTCAGAGATTCAAAACATGACATCTTATAAATAGAACGTATAGCTCGCTTCTGCAGCACAAATATTGTGTTAATGTTCTCAGCGTTTCCCCATAGAAGTATGCTGCATTATACTATGAAAATAACTAAAACTAGTCGCGCTGTGTCCTCATCGGAAATTTCTCTAATTTTTTGACTGCTGCAGAACTGGGCATATCTGTTAGATTTTCAATATTTACAATTCCATCGTAATTTATTGTGTTATTCCTACAAATACAGTGGTGTCCACTAAGTTCATTTTCTCATCGTTTAATAGTACATTGGTTTGTGCCTGCCTAACATTTGGCAGGTTAAACTTTAAACATTTTGTTTTATTGTAATCTAAAAGTAAATTATTAACAGTAACCAAATTAACCATTTTTGAGAGAGCACTATTTACGTCATCGTAATTTGACTGTCGTCGCTTCTCATTAAAAATTTGTGATGCATGCTTATCTCTAACTAGATAACGAAGGTCATTTATATAGATGAGAAAAAGAAACGGCCCTAAAATGGTCCCTTGTAGCACACTAGTTTTATTTTGGTCTCTTGAAGAATTTACTTCTACTCGCTGCGTTCTATTTTAAAAATAATATCTTCAAAACTTTAAGTGCCGTGTCCCTTTTACCATAATGGTATAATTTTCTGACCAACGTAGAATGCTCGACACAGTTGAAAGCCTTGGATAGATCACAAAAGACACTAAGTGCATCATGCAGGCCTCAAATATGCTGCATAGAAGACTGTTGTGGACCGTAGACCTTTAGTCTTTTACCACTTTTAGTAAACCCGAATTGATTACTATGTAATAAAATATATAAGTTAAAGTGAACCAGCAATTGATATAAGATTTTTTTATAAATAATTTTACTGAAAGTCGATAGTATAGATATTGGTTTATAATTGGCTGAGTCAGATTTATTCCTAGCCTTGAAAAGAGGCATCATCTTGCTATGCTTCAATAGGTCAGGGAACTCACCTTCCGCGGAGCGGAATAGAGAGAACGATCCATCCTCTTTTCCGCTCTGCCGGTGTAGGACTGGAGTGTGAAGGTGTCGCTTTGCAAACCTCTAATATTCTGTCTAACAGGGCTCCGGGAGAGGATGGGAACCTACCCGGCTTAGCTAGTCCCGGCGCCGAGGGGGACGCTCTAGTTTGCCGGATTGGCCACATACCCCCGGGGCACCCGACATGGAAGGCATTAAGCCTTTCCCCTGCGAGATCAAAAAAAAAGGGAACACACCTTTCTTAGTACAATTATTAAAAACTAAGGCTAGGTAGGGGGCAATGATGTCAGTTATTGATGTTATAATTTTTAAGATTAACGACACGACTGGCAAAAGACATGGCGCAGGGCTGAATTTTTACATGCCCATCCGACGCATGGATCGTCTTTCTTGTCAGACAATCAGGTGATCAGCCTGCATTGTCCTAACCAAACTTGTAAAACAACATTTTGAACTGATAACTTCTTATGGGAGTAGAACGTAGAAGTAGTAAGGTAGTATAAGAGTAGTAGGGTAGTAGGAGGAGGAGAACTTATAATCGATAATAGATTTTATTAATAAATAACCTTTCCTGACATTATCATATTAATAAACATAAAATTTTAGCAATAGCCTAAGCTTTTCAACTCCATTAATTTCAACTTAGATTAACTTAGACACGTCGACAAGGCGTCCCGAGACGCACACGTATTTTTTTAGGCGCTTGACAATATTGAATAAACGCGTTATTTAAAAATATGATAAGCGTAGACTAACTATGTTAATTTTGCCTCGTCAAATTTTGGCACTGCTTTGTATATAACTGTCAATTATAGTTTATCCCGACATTTCAGGTAGGTAGGTTAGGTAGGTGCTTTATAGTAACGGTCCTTACTTCCAAATTTAAATAGAAGTCCTGCTTTGTATATAAACTTAAAAACACCAACTGATATAGATGATAGATATGATAAAAGTGAATGCGGTTATCGCGCCGGTATCAGTGTGCGTAGAGCACTGGAGCCTTACATTAAGCGCGGCAATGTTGTAGAAGCGGGCAAGAATAGTGTACGTGCATACATATTTGTTTCATTTCACTATATTTTGGTAAGTTTATGTGTGCACTATTATTATAAACTATTCTTATACTACACGTACCTATTTGGTTTAGTATTTTTGGTCCAACATCTACTCCCAATATTGTTAAAAAATGTTTTGTAGCTTTAAGCTTACTTAGACGTGGTTCTGAATATGCCAACATATTCGAAACCCAAAAATATTCAAGTTTTAATGTGCATTAGATAATATGCAACAAATCGCAGCAAAATAATTCTTTCGCACGCACTTGTGAATTTTCCTTAAAATGAATCTCGCGAAAACTCCGAAAGTTTACCGAGTTAAATTAATAGTATTGTTGTTTAAATTGTGTTGGTTAACGCGTGAAATAAAAAAAACCAAATGGTGAATATACATAACTTAAATGTCTAATGTTCATACGTATGAACATTTAAGTTATTGTGTGATATTTTTACAGTGTTGTTGAGGTCAGATACATCATGAAAAATATATGTTACCTATAGTATTTTGAAGCGCTGATAAAACCAATTCAATATACAGATTACACGGGCACAGATAGATTTACTATGCGGATATTATGTCTATTCTATTTTTATAACACGGTGATAAGTATCAAATTCTCTGTATTGCAGCTACCACATCGCATAATATATTATAAAGTTATGCTTTTTAGGTATTATTAGCTATTGCCCGCAAATTCGTTTGCACTGGATAAGGGCAGATCACACCGCGACGATACGTGACGTTGCATTTTTAAGATAGCTATTCACAATTGAACTTATTTACTTACAAAATGATACACGTTTCATGTGACATCAGTCATACACTAACATGCGCTGTGCAGCGCGATCGACTCGACATTCAAATTCATACAATGTAACGTGTATCTTCCTTTGTAATGATTAAAGTTCAATTTTGAATAGCTATCTAAAAAAATGCAGCGCCTCGTCGCGTATCGTTTCGTTTCAGTGTGAATTGACCCTAAACCTTAACAACCCTGCTAGCGGCCAATTAAAAACCTGTCAAAATCGGCCCAGAGATAAGCAGGAACAAACAGACAGACGGATTTATTATTGTACAGAAAATATTAAAGTATAAATAACATAAAAATTGGTTTTTATGTATGTATATTATTGGTAATATAACACAAAAAAAAACTAAGTACTTCTTCCTATTTGAATGAGCGGTATGGTTATAGAAAAGTTTTACTCATTATTAACTAAATACAGTACATGTTGGTGTAGGTGTAATTATTAAGTAAATTATTTATTTGTTCCAGTTCATAGTTACGACTGAACTACGTGTGTCGTGTCAGCTAGTAACTATATAAAAATCAAAATAACACATTGCAAAGATGTGAAACTTTCGTTTTTGAGACCGAAAAGCTCCATCTAGATGCCACTAGATAGATTTTTTACAGTCATTTTGATTTTCTATAACTCGGCCATTTAATTAGTTTTATGAAAAACAATCTATTTTAACTAAGAAAAATAATTATTTTCTTGATTTTCCTAATGTGAAAGCGACATCTATTGGGTTACCGAAACTCGCAATTTCATAACTCGTTATTGACATTGCTACTGAAAAATGTCACTTTCACGTTAAGTAAATCAAGAAAATATTTTTTTTTTAGAAAAAAGTTTAAAGCGATCTATTACTTTAATGTTTTTCATAAAATTCTTTCCAAAATTGAATAAATTAATATCATGTAATGGTAACCAACGTCTGGTAAAATGTACTACGAATTTATACTGCTACCACAGAGTTAGTTTAATATACTTACGTATTACATACTGCTACGGCGGTGCTACGCCCGTCGGTTGCCGTAGGCGTGGGCAACATTTTCACATATTTCCAACCTAACTGATAAATAACCTACAATGGATAACTTATCCAACGTTGCTGTCTTTGTCTGTAACGTTGGAAAAGTCACTTGACAGACAAAGGCTGCAACGTTAAAAATTTAATTAGTAAGGGGGTTTGTCCTTAGCTGTACTTTATATGACTCAATTTTTAAATTGTCTAAGATACATTATCAAAATGTTGTAGCTTAACAAATTTAAAAATTGATTCACATAAGTATATAAGGTTAACATAGTGAGTAAGTATATTTATAATTAAATTCTTTGTACCGCGTGTGCCTAATCTGAGTAAAAAGCTTTAAAAACATCCCAAATTAAGTTGTTACAAAAAAATATATCAAATATTTTCTTCGTCATATTATAGTTGCATGTTGCCTCTCCATGTGACCTTTAAATTATATATATTAGGTCCTTACATATGAAATTGGCGTTTTGTCGTACTGGCCACTTTGATCTCAAATATATCTTCTTTGGTTAGGAATTCCAATTTTAAATTTATACCCCCATTTACTCATGCATTTGTGTTTCGAAAACCGTAATTCATTTATTTTTTCCTCTTTTGGTTTTTTCTTTGCGTCACTCTGTTTACAAAATTACAAAATGGAAAACTAGAAATATCGTATTATTTTCGAGTACGAGTTCCACCGTGGCACCAGTGCTGCAGAAACGGCTCGAAGGATTAATGATGTGTATGGCGGCGGTGTTGCAAAATAAAACACAGTGCGTTTTTGGTTCCAACGTTTTCGTTCTGGAAATTTCCTGCAGAACAAGCCCCGTGGACGGCCGGAGACAAAATTGATAATGAAGAATTGAAGGCTATTGTGGAAGCGGATCCATAGCAAACTACGTCCGAGTTAGCTGCAGGCTGCGGTGAAAGTGAAAAAGCTTGAAAGATGGGTACCTCATGAATTGTGTGCAGCAAACCGACAAACGCGCGTCGACTGCTGAGTTACATTACTAAACCGGCACAATAATGAAGGGATTTTAAATTGACCTGCGATGAAAAGTGGATCTTGTACGCTAATCGGAAACGCTCATCGCAATGGCTGAACCCTGGAGAACCAGCCAAAGCCTGCCCCAAGCGAAAATTGACTTAAAAAAAGTTACTTGTGAGCGTTTGGTGGACTAGTGACGGTGTCGTTCACTACAGCTTTCTTAAATCTGGCTAGATGATTACGGCAGATTACTATTGCCAGCAACTGCAAATCATGATGGAAAAGCTAGCTACTAAACAACCGAGGTTTGAAATTTGCTCTAGGTCACTGCTGCTTCAGGACAACGGTAGACCACACACTGCACAACAGACGGCTACCCAATTAGAGGAGCTTCAATTGGAATTTCTAAGACATCCACCGTACTCCCCGGACCTTGCTCCAACAGATTACCATTTTTTTCGAAATTTGGATAACTTCTTACAACGGAAAAAATTCAACTTCGATGGGGCAGTCCAAAGCGCCTTCAAAGATTTTATTGATTCCTATCCGAATGGTTTTTTTAGTAAGGGAATCAATGAACTTCCTATGAGATGGCAAAAGTGCATAGATAGCAATGGTTATATACTTTGATTAAATAAATATTATATTATGTTTAAAAAAAATCGACATAATGTTCCTCCTTTACAAAACGCCAATTTCATGTGTAATGACCTAATATTAGCGACATCCTTAACTATAATATTAAACCAACTCATGGTTTGTTTAGTGAACATCGATCCCAAGCTAATTACTTAATCTCGTTAGTAGCTACTAATTGGATTTAATACTTTTAACGAGTATATTATTATTTGAAATTAATGATAACTACGGCATTTTTAATGGGCCCGCGACTTCTCTCGCGTAAATAAAGTGTCCCACGAGGACACCGTACTTTTTCAGGATAGAAAGTAGCCTATGTTTTAATCTAGAGCCTAAACTACCACACCAAATTTCATCAAAATCTGTATAGTAGTTTTACGTGAAAAAGTAACATACATTCATCCATTCATCCATCCATCCTCACAAACTTTCACATTTATAATAGTAGTAAGAATATACTTTAGTAGTAGTAGAAATATAGTTAAGCGTTAGAAAAGAGTTACAGCAGGTCTAAAATGGACACATTAAGTTAATCGTTCTATGAAACATCAACTATCGAATTTCAATAGTTGATGTTTCATAGTAATAATAATAATAGCCTTTATTCACTGAGCACATATTTTACATAATATTATAAAAAACAATGGTGTTATAACTAAGATTTACTTAAATACGAAAAACTTAATAGATTGTTTAATCAGCAACCATTTCGTTGGTCAGATTGTCCATTGACAGGCCAATCCCCTAGTTTCTTCCATTATTCTCTATTCCGAGCTAATATTCTACATCCATTTGGTAAATGATTCTCCCATCATTTAGTCTGGCGTCCTTTCTATCTTTTTCTATATGTTTCATAATACGATTCGCTTGATGTGGCCATTTTAGACCTGCAGGTTAATTTTATGTATGATTCGGAAACACAGGTTGATATCACAGAAGTCCCAATTTCACCAACGCCTTTTAGTGTAACGAGCGAGATAACATGATATTTAATCAACTAATTACTTTAACAGGCATTAAATTAGTGAAATTAGCACTTAGAGTATTAATTGTTTGATTTGATACATTTTAAATAAGCTCTTAATGTTGTATTTATGTATTCAAGCACTTAGGTTTTTTTTCAATAATATTGTCCCTAGGGTTTGCACAAGTTTAATCTGATAGTGAATTTGCAAGGTCTACACACTTAACGTATTAAATTAGGAATTCTTCAAGTCACGCGATATATTATTAAGCTTTCTACTGAAATCATAGGACTTTATTTTTCTAGTACATATTTTCTGATTGTATTGATAGTAATAGATATATCTATGTCTTCGTCACGTCAAAACTATGTTAGTTTATCTTATCTTATAGCTGGTTTTACATCAGACTCGATATGTTTCGTTCATTCATAAAAAAGAAATGTAAATTACTCATATGTTGTAAAAATTGTGCAATGTCCGAACTAATTTAATTTTTTTAAACTAATTTACTAATTTTAAACTAAGCTAATTACATTCGACGTCAAATTTAGGAAAGCCATTATTGCGCTGCAGGCGTTCAAATACTAATAATTATTTTAAAAAATAAGTCCCTAAGAATACCTATTAATTTTATAAAAGTAAAAGTGAGTTCAAAGAATTTGTTTATTAGTTTGAATTTGTTCATACGATTTGAAGGAAAAGCCCACAGACATTTAATAACCAGGGCTTTGAACAAATAACAACGCTTTATCCCGGAAAATATACGGTTCCTTCGGTATTAACACATCTCTACTTTCTAGTATGTATAGTTTATATGAATAGACACTGTGAACGACATAAAAAATGAAACAAAAAATGAAAACCAACTTCCAAAGTAAAAATGCACAGTAAAGTATGAAATAAATCTTATTTTCTTAATAATTCCCCTTTTAAATTAGTATAAAAAATTAACTATTTCTTTCTCTTCTTCTTCTTTAATCTCCATAATTTTGAAGTCGGTATATTCTTAAAGTACAACTTAATCATAATAATCATAATCTTTATTTGCTAGAATATGGTAGTAAAAATGGTCTTAGCTTAATTTAGTCTTATTATATATGGATCATACAACTATTGTTTGTATCTATCCATGTCCTCATAACAAAATAATAGAAATCTCAAAAATATGTTACACGTTTTTATACCTTATTACTGTACGGTAAAGCGTACGTATATTCCCAATATTATAAATTTTACGGAGTCCATAACAAATAATTTTTTTATATAGTAACTTGGGGGACCTCATCACTCTCTTCATATAAAATCTCAGTGTCCCCACTGGCTGTGCTGTATATTTTTTTCGCATTGTTTCCATATTTTTATATATAAGCATAGCAATAACGGCTAATATTATTGTTCCACAATAGTTTTCGCTTATTATTTAGTAAATTCTAATATAATTAAAGGGTATAACATATTTTTATTAATTTGGCAAATCTTGTCCCTAACTTGTGAATAAAATCAATGTCCCCTAAGTGACCATGCAGGAATTACATGTATCGAGTCATAGATGGCGCTTGTTATGGCTAATCGAATCATCAACTTACAGCTGGTACTCATGTCACGTGATTCCGCCATTTTGATTTTTAGCCAATTACCGCTCATTGCTACGCATGTTGTGTGACATATAAGGTGTGTTTAATCGGCGTCCCCAAAGTTTTGACGTAAAAATTGGTAAGTATTCTTTAAAACAGTACAATAATTAGCATGGATTACAATAAATACGTCTATTTTTCATTTGAGAAAATCAATTCTATGTTATTCTTGAGAAAAAGGAATATTAATAACTTATAACCTATAAAAGTCTCCTACGTTACCGGTCCCTTAGGTTACTTTATATGGTAACATAGGAGACGTTATGGTAACTTGGTAGACATTTGTCCTTGGAATATTCGAAGTTTGCAAAAATAAAAGCTTATTAAGGAAATTATTTTTACGTAGCACTTTATAAGTTGTTTACTTTTTGTAATATTATTTTCAAATTTGATATAACCAAAAAGTTACGTTTTTAAGTTTGGATGGATGAGGAAACCTCTGAAATGGCTCATCCAATTTCAAAAGTTAATTTATAATTTGTAACATAAACGCATTACTACGGATTTTAATTGTGTAAATATCAGCTTATTTGCACAATCATAGTCCGTAACACCTAAGAAGAAGTAAGAAAAAATGTGTTTTTCCAGCTGTTTCTAACCGCCCCAGTAATAAACAAAATTTGTCTTGTTACAGACAAAATATAAACATGGCTCTTACACCGGCTGAAAAGCAAAAACGATACAGGGAAACCCCCCGAAAATATGTAGAAACTAAAGAAAAGCTAAGAACATACTATCACAAAAACAAAAGACTAATTAAAGATTTATCTGCTAAGGAGAAAAGTAATGCACGTGTCATTTGGAAGCTTCGGAAACGTGAACAACGACAACGCAAAAGAGCACTTGAAAATATAATCAATAATACAACTCCCGAATTTGACAATGGACGAGTACTACTCCGAAACCAAGGAACAGCCTCACCTGCTGTGAGTTTCTCCGATACAACCATCAGTCCAAGTACAAGTAGAGCAAAGAGGGGAAGGAAAGCAGTGAGAAGAGATAGAACTAAGTTATATAGAGAAAATCAAAAACTTCAAAACGAAAACGAAAAACTTAAACTAAAGTATGAAAAATATAAGAAAAGGTTTCACCGAATTAAAAAGAAAGAGCAGGAAGAACATAAGAATAAAAAATTGACAGAAAAGAAATATAAAATTTTAACAAGCGCCATTAGTCAAAGATATAAAAATATTAAAAAAATGGCGGAGAAACGGTTATTCAAACGAATATTTATTGGTTCTACAGTGGGTGAGTCAAGAGTAAAGAAACAGTTGTTGAAAGATAGCTTGAATTTAGTAGGAACAATGAGATCAAATTTAAGACCAAACATGACTAAGACAGATTTACAAAACAAAATTACGATGTTTTTTGACCGTGACGATATATCTAGAAACACAGCAGGAAAGAAGGAAACAGTTTCCAAAGGTAAACAAAAAGTGCAGAAGAGATATCTTTTGGATACAATGAAAAATCTTTTTAAAACGTTTAAGCAAGAAAATCTGGATTTGACATGTTCTTATTTTTATTTCACGAAAAATCGGCCTTGGTATGTAAAAGTGCCAACAGTCGATGGGCGTGACATGTGTCTGTGCAAAATTCATTCCAATATATTGCACAAGGCAATCGCATTACATGGTAAAGAAATCCTGAAAACAAAAGATTTGAGTCAAATAATAATGCAAACTGTTTGTGATTCTACGAATAAGGACTGCATGTATGGATCTTGTCATGAATGCAAAGAAATGAGCGTGAATTATGATGAAACCAAGATTAAAGGTAAAGTATGCTATAGTGAATGGTCTAGAAAAGAGGATAGATATACCAAAGAAGGAAAAGACATGAAATCTATTAAAAATGTGAAAAAAACTAAAGAAGTATTAACACAAGATTTAATCAAAGATTTTGAAATAGAGCTAATTGCGCTGAAAAAGCACGTATACAATATGAAAACACAATACAAAAACTTTAGGCGCTGTATAGACGAAATGCAACTACATGAAGCTACCATTCTTGCAGATTTTAGTGAAAACTACAATTGTAAATACAATGAAGAGATCCAGGCCCATCACTTCGGGGGATCCAGACAGCAACTTTCTCTCCACACGGTTATGGTTTATATGGTCAATATTGACAAAAAAATTATTGCTGGATCATTTTGTACTGTATCTTCTCATAATCTATACCAGCCTGCTGCGATCTGGGCACATTTACACCCTATCTTGAGAAATATAAAATTAAGGTTCCCTGAAGTAAAAACTCTACATTTCTTTAGTGATGGACCATTTACACAATATCGACAGAAACAAAACTTTTATTTAGCTTGCACAAAACCCTTTGAGTATGACTTTGAAGCAGTGACCTGGTCATTTTTTGAAGCCGGCCATGGCAAAGGACCTGCTGACGGCATTGGTGGTTTTTTGAAACGAACAGCAGACAATATTGTTGCCAGAGGGAAGGACATTTCAAATATTGAACAATTCGTAAATGCTTTACAGGAAACAAGCAAGATTAAATTGTATATAATAACCAAAGACGATATCGAAAAGATTTCAGAACAACTTCCAGCTAATATTAAAAGATTGCAAGGTACCTTGCACGTGCACCAAGTGTTCACTTCCAAATACGGTGAATTAATGTACCGCAATTTAAGTTGTTTTGGCGAACGAGGATTTTGCAAGTACTTGGAACCAAAAATTTACCATCCTATTCCTCTAGCATCGACAACAACCGCTGACACACCAATTCATCCGTCTTCTCTTACACGACATTCAATAGATGCTAGTATTCCGTATGAAGATAACATCGTAAACACTTGCTTATCTCCTGAGTCTTCAGATGATGAAGTACCTCTTAAAATTATCAGATCAAGGTGTTCCGGGGCTGCAAAAACTACTGCCAGTAGACCACTAGCAGAAATAAATTACACAGACTTAGCCAAAGACGCCGGTAAACAAGGAGCTTTTTACGAAACTATTTACGGTTCCATAGGCTCATCCGATGAGGAAAATCAGCCTTCATATTCTGGGAATAGTAAAATGCTGCCAAGTAACGGAGATTTCCTTTTAGTAAAAGTTTACGCTGGTAAAAATAAAACTTATACTTACGCATGCCTTGCACAAAGTGATCTCGAAGATGATGGCGAAATTAAAGTTGTATTTCTCCGGGCTTTCAAGGGTGCGAGTAAGTTTAAATTAGATGAAAAAGATATAGCGTTTGTTGAATTTAATGATATTATAAAAATTCTACCTAAACCAAAAGAGGTAATTAAGAATGGAAAAGTTTATTATGATTTTAAAGAACAGCTCGACATTTTTGAAAAATAATTGTTTTAACTTTAAGACTAATAGGTAATATAAATAATAAGACTGATTCTTTTTAGGAACCTGTTGATTACAAGTCTGTTTTATTGTTATTTAGGTTTCATAAGAAAAATGTTATTAGTTAATACTATTAAAACCTTTACGTTGATCTCATTACGTAGTAAAGAAAATAAAAGATGTTTGGATAGTACAAAGATTAAGAAATAAGTAAAATTTAAAGATATTGTAACTTAAGCGGTTCAATAATTTATTTGTTAGAGATTTTTTATGTTATTTTTCATAGTTTAAATTGTTCATCAAAACTGTAATATTATTTCCTTACTATAAAAAAAGTATAAACTGTTGATAGTAAGGAAACTAATTTGGTGATGTAATATATTATGTCTTTAACGTTACCAAAATGTCTCTTAAGTTACCGATTTGTCCCGAAAAATTTAAAGGGTTAATTACAATGGAATCATTCGTTTTTTATCTTACATAAAAAATAATATTTAAAATAATTAGCAAATAAATGACAAGACACATCTTTAAAAGCTAGTTTATTATTACATTAGTGATTTTAGATTTATATTAAATATGGTATCAGAAAATGTTCAAAAGTAACTTAAGAGACATAATAAGATTGTTTAAATTTGTTATAAGCTTAAGACTTTTTTCTATTACTAACTTGTTAGGTGTGTATTACTTACCACTACATTATAAACTGATTTTCTAACAAATTGTATTTGTTTTATTCGAATGAAAACGATTTATCATCAAGTAACTTAGGGGACGTAAAACGTAAGACTACAACATTAAAAATTAAAATAAAAATACTTTTTTAATATATTTCACATTGCTATTAGATGGATTTTAATTTTTTTAAAAATTACTTAGGTAAAATTTTCGATTAATGTACTTTTATTTTTTCTAATTAATTTTTTAACTGAATTGTTTGGATACAAAGAATAGTTGATTGACCCATATTTACTATAAATATTTTTTGTGGCCATGTATTTCAATTACCAGGCAGTAAATTTATGGTGACATGTAATGCATGGACAGTGAAAGTGTTAATTTTGAGGAGTTAACTCGATTCCTCATTGATGCCATCATCAGGTCTCGACTTTCGCGACTAAGGGACCAATTTCAAATTATACCCTTTACCTATAACAACAAAAGAATTTAGCAAATAGGTCCACAAACGGCAGAGTAATGTTCAAAGATATCCGTGTGGGTGTCAAATACTATGAGAAGAACCTATTATATCATCATAATGTGATGATGTATGGTGTGATGATGATGGTGATGATGATGATTAAAGTTAATGAAAATTGACATAGTGGCATATGCTTGCAGTGCTTTAAACAACGCCGAAATCCCCAACATGTATCTACAAGGAGTCAGGAGTTCTGTTCAGTACTTTTAGATCCAGGCAAAATCTTGCTTTTTGGTTGCATATGCTTGAACTAGTTCAGAAAAAGTTGAAATTACTGTCAAATATTTTTAATAAAAATTTAAAAGAGTTCCCTCGATTCCTCATGAATCCCATCATCGGGTCACCACTTTGGTGTCAATAGGACCAAGTTGAGATTATACCTACCCTTTACAGCAAAAAATGAATTTTAAAAATCTGTCCACAGGCGGCGGAGTAATCGTTGAACATGCAAAAAATATATACAGTTTAACCGCCTCCTTTTTTTGAAGTCGGTTAAAGTATATTAAAAGAAGTAATTCTCCAAAACACTTCGAAATAAATGATAAGATTTCTTCTACCCCAACCCCACCTCGAGGTACAATTTTATATAATTATAGACTTCGCTAGTTTTTCTGTATTATTTATGTCGAATTAATTATAATCAAAGCTTAGCTGTCTAACATTAATTATATTTTCACAAATCTAATACGGAGGACGAATCAATAAAGAGCCGAGACAACGGTTGCATTTGATTTGATTGAAAATAGTTTGAATTAAGCGCCGATTTCACCAAATTTCTTCAAACGAGCTTATCGCTAAACTCGGATTTGATCTCTCTCTCTCTCTCTCTCTCATTCAATGTTAGAACGGGACAGACACATCTTAAGCCGATGCTCATCGTTAAGCGTCGTTCAATACGTTGGTGAAATTGGGGCTTAGTAGTGAAACATAATCGGGTTTTAATTAAACTCAATTAATGATGTTAGCATTGGGTGTAATTTAAGTCTACAGCGAAAAAGTTGATAACATTGTTATAACCTACTGTATCTAACTGTCAATGTACCTACGCGACATTGTTTAATTAAGCTAACTTATAAAAATCGGCCAAGTGCGAGTCGAACTCGCGCCACGAAGTTTACCGAACAAAACGCCAAAAAAATAACGTTTGTTATATTGGATATTTATTTTATTCTGTTTTTTTTAGTATTTTAGTCTGTTTTTAGTATTTTTTGTTATAGCGGCAAAATAATTGCATCATCTGTGCAACTGTTTAGCTATCACGGTCAAGGAGATACAGCCTGGTGACAGACATACAGACAGACGGACAGACAGCGAAGTCTCAGTAATAGGGTCCTGTTTTTACCCTTTGGTATGGAACCCTAAAAGCGCGTCGCAGTGCCAACTTATAAAACCAACAGGTCAAAATAAATTTTATTTTCTAAGCTTGTCTGATTCTGAAATGAGTTAATGCTTAATCGGCTGAATAAAAATAATCAAGCCAGTAGTTTACTTAACACACACTTCCGAGAACTAAACACGCCTTACTGGGCAACGAAGGGACATCGTGTAAAAACAATATACATATTATGTTACATATTATAAGAAAGATTCCACGAAGAAAAAATTTTTAGTCATTCATTCATTGACTGGAGTAAGTATAATATAATAAAAATCTTAAATTGAACCCCCAGTGGAAAAAAAATGTATACCGAAAATGTTGATTTTTTCAGGACGGCCAAAAAACTGGTTTCATGGAAATATTTACTTTATTTCCAGTCGTAGTCTTAAGAGTGATTCCTATATCAAATAGAGAGAAAAAAAAATTATGCAACGTGGTGTTTTTAAATTAGTGCTAATGTTTCTCGTTTTTTGGGAATTAAATAAATAAATTATTATGACACTGTTTGTTATTTACTAAAAATATATTTAAAAAGTATTTTCATTTAAACCAATAATGAACTTATAATATCGAAAAATTTTTGCTAATATAAGTAAGATTACTGTAGCTTTTTTCCTTTTATTGAATTTGCTGTTTAAAATGTGTATCCACTACTTACAGCTTATTTAAATTTTAAGGCTTATTGAGAGAACTTTAGTAAACAATAATTCCTCTATTCCATTATATGATATATAAAATATGTCTATTAACAGATATTGGCGTTAATATTTATGAGTAAAGGAAAAAAAATTAAATTGATCTTTTGTATTAAACATTTTTATTTTATCCAAAATAATCAGCGTAGCATTGGATACAATTAAATTTTGTTATATAAATAACAGTACCTGACAAGATTTTACGTAATTTCGGTAAAAATGACCGTTACTAAATTTTTTTGGATGAATTTTTAAATATTCAGCAATTACTTGTAAATACATATTAAAATAACAAAATGAGCAATTTCTACGCTTCCATTTAACAACACTTTTTTTAGTAAAATTTTACGCTTAATAAATACGCTTTTCTGTTGACTAGTGTAATGTCTAGACTTTATTATCTCTAAAATGTGATTGTGTGTGACTGTGAGTGAGTGACTATTAGCGTCCTTAAGCATGTTTGGACTTATTGTAACCAAATTGGTTGCGACGCAATCGTCGATAGGGATATCGACGATTGCGTCGCAACCAATTCTTCGAAGTCTTGGTTCAAACTACTAACTTTCTCTTTCACACTACCCGAAAACACTGCTGCCTCATCACTGACAAGTCAGGTAAGGTATAGCCCTAGTCCCGAACCAAACGAGATATCAGACAGGCGGCTGCAAAGTTGGAGGCCAATAAGGCGACCCCCTAGGTCCCCTTGTTTTCAGCCTAGACATACACAAGTTCATCGCATCTTTGAAGTCTCCTAAATGTTTGGTACCTTGATGATGGCACAATATCAGTATTCATCATCAAGAAAACTGATATCATGTTTGGTATATTATTTTACAACCTAAGGCCCACTTGCGCAGAAAAGCTACCGATTTCTATCAAGTGCGGCCAAGTTTCGAACATAATTATGTGCTTTTAAAGTACTTTAAAAGTTACCTATTATATACAAAAATATAAAAATAAAAAGCTGAATCTCTGAATATCAGAGAATTCAGATATCAGTGCAAAATACGTACTTATCTAGTTATCGTGGTGATGCTGTAAATTTAATATTGTGTAGTATATAGTAGGTATAGTAAACTATTATATTGTATTGTATATATATATTGTATCAACGATTACTCCGCCGTCTGTGGACCGATTTTCAAAATTATTTTTTTAATGTAAAGGGTATAATCCCAAATTGGTACTTTTGATATCAAAATGATATCAAGACCTTATGATGGGATCCATGAGGAATCATCGAGGGAATTCCTCGAAATTTATATGGACACATATGGTTGGTGATTTTAACTTTTTCTGAATTAGTACAAGCATATGCTACTGTGATGTGTCTAGGAGTAGACACTTTGAGATGTGACTTAGTGAGGCCACATTGGTCAGGGTTGATAGAAACGTCAAGACGATTCAGGATCCAGTTTATTAATAATCAAAAATACATAATAATTATGAACATACATAAAACGAAACCGTTGCACAATAAACAAAATGCTGACCTAAAAGGTTATAAAGATAATTACATATAAAATATTATACAGACAATTACTCACTACACTACACTACCAAAAAGTTAGATTTTGCACCAAGGTATACCCTGGATACAAAAGTACTGAACATAACTCCTGACTCCTTATGAACAGATCTCCTGACTCCTTATAGACACATGTTTGGGGATTTCGGTGTTGTTTAAAGAACTCCAAGCATGGTATATGCAATTCAGTAATCATCATTGCCACCATCATCACCACCATCATCACATTATGATGATATAATAGGTACTTCTCATAGTATTTTACACCGACACGGATATATTTGAACATTACTTTGCCGTTTGTGGACCTATTTGCAAAATTATTTTGTTTTTGTAAAGGGTATAATTCGAAATTTGTCTCTTAGTCACCTAAATGGTAACCTGATGACTAGATCAATGATGAATCGAGGAAACTCTTCGAAATTTATATGGACACATAAAGCGATTTTGACCTTTTCTGAAGTAGTCTAAGCATATGCTATTAAAAAGTAAGCTTTTGTACCAAAGTATACACTGGATCCAAAAGTACTGAACAGAACTCCTGAGTCTTTATAGATACATGTTTTGGGATTATGCTTTCTTGGCAGGAACAAAATTGAATTCTGACTTTGTTATTATATTCACGGTCAGTCGCATTTGTTTGTTACTGATATTGAATCAATTATAGTTATCTTTAGTTTATTAAAAAGTTCAAAAACTTTATTTTAAAAATAGAATTCACTTACTATGAAATGTTTATTTCAAGTTATTTTTGAATTATTCCTCGTAGGTACTGCCGCCCTTATCATAAACAACGCATTTGCATGGCGGCAACTTTCGAGTAATTCGCACCTAAAGTTTAATAATTTTTTTTTGTTGTCCCTATGAAACTAACAGGAATATTCTAAATATTTTTGTTTTGTTTGGTGCCTTTGAATGTGAACTTTGCATGTGCGATGCTATATTTATATATTTAGTTATTTTGAATATTTTTAAAGACGAAAAATTGTTTATGACTAGAAAACATGGATTGCAATAATGTTAATTTACTAAGCATAATCAACGCATGTATGACAGTTGCGTTGTTTATGTCTAGGGAAATGCATTTGTGTTGTTTATATCTAGCAAAGATAATGGAATTACTTACATTTAAGTTCACATTTATAACGTATACTAGCTTTTGCCCGCGGCTTCGCCCGCGTAGTATATTGTTCTTGGAGAAAAAACTACTTCGGCGAATAACTCTCTATTTACAGCAATATACCTACTTCTGATACAAAATTGAAAATGTTTATAGGTTTACCCAATGCAAATGGTTAAAAATGGGACCCCATCACCTCGACATGCGCGACCGCTTGATATACATTATATTATTATATCTATCGCGCTTAAGTATAAAAAGACTATTTAAAAAAACCGCATCAAAATCCGTTGCGTAGATTTAAAGATCTAAGCATACAATATAGGTACATAGGGACAGACAGATAAAGCGACTTGTTTTATACTACGTAGTAAATAATAATCATTTAATTTGCCATAGAAATAAAATTTAACATTCCAACAAAACTGGCCAACTACCTCTATGGATATTCTAGAACTGCAGTACAGAATATTCGTTGAGCGAGCACCGAGTCGCGACTCGCGAGTGCCGCCGAGACATGTACCTGCATTTTAAATCTGTAATATCTTCGAAAATATTCATTTAAATTAATGCTATAAAGGGCCATATTGATCTATATTAAATGCACAATGTATTTAAGGTACTAAATTGGATAAGGATTAAATCTGTATTGCTTAAAATCGCTTCGTAAATAAGCTATTAAATTTAAATCAAAGTAAAGGATAAAAAATGGTGATTGTGGGTTATCCCTAAGAGATAGATATATGCTATCGCGGACTTTTTTGTAGGCTTTTTTATAATGAACAAAACTGTAGTACATTATTTTGATCTATCTCGTAGGGTTCAGCTACTGTTTGCAATGTAAGCGGAAAAAATTTAATTATTTACGACATCACATTAGAAACCTCAAAAATAACAGTATTTCTCCACTATTAAATGAATGTTATTATACATATAAACCTTCCTCTTCAATCACTCTATCTATTAAAAAAAACCGCATCAAAATCCGTTGCGTAGTTTTAAAAATTAAAGCATACATAGGGATATAGGACAGAGAAAGCGACTTTGTTTTATACTATGTAGTGATGTTGCACATGGCAACGGTTGGGCTGCTACATCTACGTCTTTTTTGTATTCAGTTCGAGTTTCAATATATTTTAGTTTATGTATTTGATAAGTTATACACCCATTGCAAGTTTCGCACAAATTTTCATCATTATGATTCGGATTGTGTTTATGGAAAAATGCACATTGTTCACATTCCTCATTACCTAATCGTGCAAAATTTTTTTTATATCTTTAACAACTGTTCTATATAACTCAAATGAAACTTTTAACTGTGGGTACTTTATATTAAATTGTTTATGCATCATAGTTATAGTGACATCGCTAGATAAATATCATCAATTTGGCGCTTGTTCACGCCTGTCATGCGAGATACAAGGATTAAATGAATTTATATGGTTTTAATTATGTCTCTGTCAATTTTGTTCACTCTTTTATAAGTACCACGACTGCATTTTTGCTCATCAAAGGCTTTTTTTATTACACATCTAATTTTGGCGTCATTTTTAGCATTATATCCAAGTGTAGTTAAAAAATATGATTTACATACCTCAACTCGGTCATTACCAACTTTTAAATGATAAACATACGAACTCTGTCTCTGATTATTACTTGTTGTTATTCTTCTATGTAATTCTTTTTGGTCTATCATACATTTTATGAATACTCCCTGCTCTTCATAACTCATAGTAATATAAGTATCATGAATTTTCTGCCTTTGTTTATGATTTATTTACTTTCATATTTGTGTTATGTTATTGATACTTTGTTTTATGTTATGGTTTTCATTACAGGAAAACTAAAACTAAAAAAAACTAAAAAGTTAGAAGAAAAGAAACAAAAGCTTTCATTAAAAAACCCGTGTAATGAAACATGTAAAAAGAAATGTTACACAAAAATAAATCATGAACCAAGGAAGAAAATTCATGATACTTATATTAATATGAGTTATGAAGAACGTATTCATAAAATGTATGATAGACCAAAAAGAAGTACATAGAAGAATAACAACAAGCAACAATCAGAGACAGAGTTTGTCCGTTTATCATTTAAAAGTTGGTAATGACATTTTTATAAGTAGAGAATAATTCTTTTATGTGAATAATTATACTCATAAGTATTTACTTACGAGCATTATTTACTTATAATAATTATTCTTTACTTATAAAAATGTTAATAAATGTTACTACTGATGGAAATTAATATCTTTGAAGTTAGTATTTCACAGAATATGTGAGTATGTACCACTCACGAAACAAACGGTACGTGTAAATAATTAATTAAAATTTAGTGTAATTACAGAGCAATAATATATAAAAAAGTAACAAAAACGTAATTTGGCACGTTACTAAATTCATATATTATTAATTTGTATTTAATAATCGCAAATGTAACAATTGCGTTGTTTAAATTCTTATTAAATACTAGTCATAAAACACACAAGTGGAATTTTTTAATTTGATTTTCTATTTCGTTACAAAAATTAAACCAATCAGCTTTAGAGTATATCCAATGCTTGGGAACCATTTGTGATTCAGGGCTTAAGTTAATTACAGTAGATAATACTATCGGAAAGTGGTCACTGACGTACAGGAAGTCTAACGCATTCCAGTCGAAATATGCAGATATATTCCGCAAAGCAATAGACAAATCAATGTTACTCGTATGACCATTACTGCTATTGGAATGTGTAGGTAGATTTTTATTCAGCAAAATTAAATTGTCATTTGAATCCAACCACTCGGCTACTATTTTTCCCCTAGAATCACAATGACTAGAACCCCAATTAAAGTGATGGCTATTAAAGTCACCTAGAATGAGAAATGGAATAGGAAGCTGATTGATTATATTGTTAAGCTCTGTGTCACAAATGAAACAACTATTAGGCAAGTAAATATTACAAATAGTAATCGCAAGTGGAAATTTTATTCGTACTGCAACTACTTCATAACAACTGTTGACATTTATTAGTTCTGGTAGCGTGTGAAACTTAACATAAGTAGCAACGCCGCCACTAGCAATACTGCTTTGTATGCGATTTTTATAAAAACATTTATAGTTTTTTAGACTGGAATAATAAGTATTTTTAAAATTTGTTTCTTGAACACAAAAACATATCGGATTTATCTCGTTCAAAAGTAACTTAATATTTTCATATCTAGCGTGGAAACCATTTGTATTCCACTGCAAAATTTTCATAGTAATGGACTTAAAATGTATTACATAATAAAGGTAACAAAAAAAAAAGCGAAGTGGGAAAATAAACCTTGTAAATTGAAGTATAAAAATATGAATATTTTTACTTTTCTTTCCTAAAATTTAATTCATGAAGTTTTCTTGCGAATCTCGAGCACCTATTTTTTAAATTTCTATTTAGTTTGGGATGCAAAAATAAACACATTTGAATCAAATCATCCGTATTATCAGTATAGTCTTGTATAACGTCTCGAATATTTTGTTTACTGCGGGTTTCGTTTAGAAGATTCCTAAATTCGTCCAAAGTTAAGGGAAACTGGGGGAGGGTATTTTTACTAGTTAATTCCATAAATTCATTTGTTACATCATTCCATACTTGTTCTTCCGATCGATTGTCCAAAGTCTTCTTTTTCTTCTTCAGCGCTTTCTTGGTAGTTACTTCTTCATCCACAGAAAAATTGCTGTCAGTATCATTTTCAGTATTAGTCAGTCAGTCAGTATTATCATTCACATCTATATTTCATTTCTCATTTACATTTTATCTGTAGATTAAATGAGGTGAACAAAATAAAAATTTTAGGACTAACCTTTGATTCTAAACTAAATTGGGTACCACATATAAAGAATCTTAAGTCTGAATGCTGTAATAGGATGAATATCATCAAAATATTGTCGTCAAAAAGTTGGGGTTCAGATAGTAAATGTATTAAAAATACCTACAATGCATTAATAAGACAAAAATTGGATTATGGCTCAGTTATTTACGATTCAGCTTCTAGTAATATTTTAAAAATTTTAGAAAGTGTACAAAATTCATGTTTCAGATTAAGTTTAGGAGCATTTAGAACAAGTCCAGTTGATAGCATTCTTGTTGAATCTGATGAAATACCTTTAGTTTTTAGAAGGAAGGAACAATGTCTAACGTACGCTGTAAAACATATAGTAAACAATAAACAATCTCCCTTTTTAAACCCCCCGTTACCGTCATATTTAGAATATAGCCTGCGTCTTTCTATGCCTTTAAGAGTAAGAGTAAGAAATTATCTAAAATAAATTGGTTTTGATTTTCCCGAAATAATTACTCGTCAAATACCTTGTTCAATTTCACCATGGAATAAAACTGAATTTAAAATTAATTTAGCTATAGCAAATAAATATCCCCGAGAAAGTACTCCTGATTATGTTTATAAAAATTTATTTTTTGAACTTACTGAGAAATATAATGATTGTGTATTGTATTTTACTGATGGTTCCGTTTTAAATAATAGAACGGGTTGTGCGATTGTATCGGATTTTAACAATTACAAGTACAGACTACCAGACTTTTCATCAATTTTTGCATGTGAGGCCTTAGCTATATTAAAGTGCTTAGAAATCATTAAAAACCATCCTAGGAATTCCAAAAAATACATTATTTTTTCAGATTCTTTATCATGTCTAACTGCCTTATCAAATAGTCAAAATATTGATCCATTAATTAACAATATAAAAGAAAACTTAGTTGATTTGATAAATAATAACTTTTTCATAGAAATAATTTGGATTCCCAGCCACCAAGGCATTCCAGGAAATGAAAAAGCTGATGTGCTAGCCAAAGAAGCTACAAACATTGATGAATGTAATCTTAAAATTTCTTGTATGACTGATACGAGGGCGGGTCAATAAGTCCGTGACTTTTGGAATAAAACACAGATTTTTTGATAAATAAATCATTTTATTTTTCAACGTAGTCCCCCTTGAGCTCTATACACTTTGTCCAACGCTTCTCCAATTTTTTTATCCCTTCCAAAAAATATGATTTGTCGAGGTCCTCAAAATAGGCCTTTGTTTGCGAGATGACTTCATCATTGGAGTCAAATCTTTTTCCACCGAGCCATTTTTTCAGGTTTGGGAACAAGAAGTAGTCACTCGGAGCCAAATCTTGAGAATAGGGTAGATGTGGGAGCAATTCATAGCCCAATTCATGGATTTTTGCTATGGCAACTGCACATGTGTGCACCCTTGCATTGTCTTAGTGAAAAAGAACTTTTTTCTTGGCCAAATGAGGTCGGTTTTTTTTCAAATCCTCATTGAAGCGGTCCAATAAGTTGGCATAATATTCCCCATTAATTGTTCTTCCCTTTTGAAGATAGTCAATGTGGATTATCCCACGTGCATCCCAAAAAACAGTCGCCATAACTTTATTGGCTGACAAACCCACCTTGGCCTTCTTTGGTGCCGATTCACCCTTAGAAACACACTGTTTTGACTGTTGTTTGGTCTCTGGTGTATTGTGATGGATCCATGTTTTGTCCACGGTTAAAAAACTCCTCCATATTGTGATTAAACAACGCCAAACCTTCCTGTGAAGTTGTTACACGATTGCGTTTGTGGTCGATTGTGAGCAAAGGCGGCACCCATCTTGCGGAAAGCTTTCTCATGCCCAAGTGATCATTCAAAATTGAAACCACTGAGCCATGCGAGATGCCTATGGCTTCCACAATCTCTTGCACTTTCAATCTTCGGTCGGCCAACACCATATCGTGAATTTTTTCGATTGTTTCGGGTGTAGAGACCTCAACTGGGCGTCCAGGACGTTCGGCATCTTCAGTGCTTGTACGGCCACAACGAAATTCAGTAAACCACTTTTTTACCATTGAAATCGATGGTGCAGAGTCCCCATAGTATTTATCAAGCTTAGCCTTGGTCTCGGTAATGGTTTTTTTTCGCAAAAAATAATGCTTAATAAGCACACGAAATTCACTTTTTTCCATTGTTTCCTTAAGTTACTGGATAGTCTGATAAAGATAGCTGTAAAACACAAACTAACTGACGCAGCAAGTTCAAATTTTGATAGGAGTCAACTGACAGATGCCTGTTGACAGGAGTAGTGTTGCTTTTTCAGTAAGGAGGTTAGAAATTCAAAAAGTCACGGACTTATTGACCCGCCTTAGTATTAAAAAATACCTAAAATTTAAAGTAAAGAATATTTGGAACGACTATTGGGTTAGTAACAATACTAGTGCATTGTACAATATAAGAAAATCTGTTTTTGAAAAAAGAAAATTAAAGTTTAGCAATAGAAAAGACGAAACTGTTATAAATAGGTTAAGAATAGGTCACTGTAATGTCACACATATTCATCTTATCACTAAAGCCCCTGTAAATAAATGCACAAGGTGTAATAGTAATTTAAGTATAAAACATTTACTAGACATTTACATTAACATTAAATTACATTCAATTCATTACTTCAAGTTACAATTGAGGTGTATTGTAACTTGATATAATTGTTTTATCTGCATTATTAGATTGTGTCCCTAGTCCTCTTGTTTTGGTTTATGGGTTATGGGTTAGAATCCTATTCTAACCTATAGGTTTTAAAAAAACATACCCTGTGTGCACCATTCGATAGTATAGCTAGTAAGAAATAATTTCTAAGAGGTAAAATTTGTATCTGAAAATTATGTGAAAAAATTGAGAAAAGTTTTTATCATTTTGCTATTTTCCCATACATTTCTTCAAACAATATAAAACAATTTATCAAAATACAACAATTTTCTTATGTTTGCCCTAAACCATTACTTACGAGAGATTGTTCCTGACTAGCAACAATTCTATCAAATTACGTAGAAATATATAATTGAAATTGCACTTTTTGGTTTAAATTACAAGAGTTAGCGATTTAAAAGAACAAAAGACCAATTAATTATTATTGTATGCAATTATTTTTGGTAATTCGCAGTGGATGCAGTCACAGTTATTTCTGTAACACGGTTAAGGTGCATATTATACTTTTTTTTATAACATTTCCATTTAAAAAAAAAAACAAAAAATTGAACGTGCGCTTCAACGCTTCAACTTGTATTTTGGGTCAAATTCTGTTTTATCTGATACCTACTTTATCATAAACTCACAGAGTAAGCTTTATTTATGTATTGACAGTGCATCAGAATGGTCGCGAGTAGACGGAGCGAGTGGCTGATCGGCTTCGGCGTCGTGGTCTTCTCTGTAGGAGTTTTGTTCGCTTCGATGTGGCCAGCATTATTCTACTCCAAAATCAAAGACGTGAGTAAACTATTTAGTGTTTACTAGTTACAAACGTTTTGAAACAGTTACAAATGATCATGATATTCTAAATAAAACTGAAATAAACGAATTCTAGTTTTGTTTTTATCTGAAACGTAATAAAAACAAAGCTTTCTTTATTGAACCATTTATGATGATTTGATAAAATTTTGTTATATTCAAGTTTCATTATTGTATTTGCCTGTGTAAAGACGATTAATGTTAGTGATGGTATGCGATAATGATACCTATTCCGTGAACAGAAGCGGAATTCTCGTAACTATTTGTGATCATAATCCATTCGGTCCGCGCGCTGTCTCACACCGCTCACACGCTCACGCGAAATAGGATTATGATCAGAAAGAGTTACGAGAATTGGGCTTCTGGTGATGTTTTTCTATGAAACTGTTGATCATTTGATTCACTTTACAAATTAGGAAAGGCTTCTCTGTCACTGGTAGTAATTTCTTTTTGTAGGTACAATCGCCGACAACCCGGCGTAACAACGGCGTAACGACAACAAGTATTATCGTATCATATTTCGAACTTATTACTATATAATATGTGTCTGTAACTGTACATACTCGTAAAATCAAGAAAGTGGTATTTTTTGTTTTTGTGAAATGGACCAGGAAACGAGCAGACAGATGGTAAGCGATTACCGACGTCCGACGACACCCACAACACTAGAGGAGATACACTTGTATTGTTGTACGAGTTACGCTTGTGTTGGTCCTTAAAATCACGAAGCCTCCATTATCCGTTATCTATCACAAAACGGGCAGCAGATACACTATGACACCCCATTATTGGTTCGTTTTTACTCCTCATTTTTCGTCGGGGGTTAAAAATCAAAATAAGCACTGACTCAAGTTTGGATTTTAATGCCATAATAAAACTTTTGGCATCTATTTCCTTAAAAAAAGCGATTTAATTCAATTATAAAATAAAAAAGTTTACCTATATTTTTATTTAACAAATTAATTTAGTCTTTAACAAAAATTACAAATGCATTTTCTCGTTTTCAAAAATATTCAATGTTAATTAGCACAAGGTATTCAAGGTTAATTATCACAAGGTATTCAATGTTCATATACATAATTAAATGTAGAAAATAAAAGCTTTTTAAAAACTCTCAAGTACCCACTCAAGTGTTTATATTCAGATTGGCTTTTGTAACACAATACAATTATTATTAATAAACAATATCAAACAAAAGGACTGTAAAAGTGCGGAAACGTATTGATTTATTGCTTTCAAACAATGCCGTAACAATAAACAATAAGTAATGTTCAATTTAGAAAAAAATAAGGTTGTACTTACTTACATTATTTTGACGTCAATCACCCGGCCAGCCTGTATTTTGTACTTCATCAAGATTTTATCGAAAAATGACTATAATTAGTTACATACTTATATCTACTTATTAACCAGCCTGCTAGTAGGTACCTACTTCTTAATAGTAAACTAGGTACTAAAAGTAACATTATTACGATAAAAATTAAGTAATAGATGTTTTAGAATCGTTCTCGTGCAAGGGCCGATCCCCGGACCACTGATAACAAATCATTATCTGGTTTGTTTTTTTTTGTACTTTTTTCATTTTCTGTCTATTGCTTATTTTGTCGATTCATTTGTCACATTTTTATCAATATCGTATATATAACGAATACTTCGATCTGCTTCATTTCCTAGTATAGAGCATAATGTCGAATTTTATCACGCTAAACGTGCTTAAATATTATCTAATTAGTGATTAATAATAATTATTATTATTACTATCATATTGTTGATGATTTTTTCTTGTAATTTATGTTACAATCAAATCCTTTTTAACCATCGACGCAAAAAGAGGCGTGTTATAAGTTTGATGGACGTCTGTCTGGCCATTAGATGCAGTTTTTTTTTTGTTTAAAATTTGACGTGATCGAGAGAGTTCTTAGCTATAATTCATCATCATCAGCTCGCTCACTGCCTGATCATTCGGAGGAAACGTAAAATTAGAAATTTTATTTATTATGTCAGAATAAATTTAACTACATATGATATTAAACAAAAAACTGTAGTAGGTAAGTAAATATATAGTATAAATAGATAAGAATATAAACAAAATTAAAACATATTACTATTCATTATCATTCATAAGTAGTTGTCATTATCAAGCAGTAAGCGAGCTGATGGTGACGAATTATAGCTAAGAACACTCTCGATCACACTAGCTTTCAACTATATAGGTAGTATATTATAATTATAGCTAGCCTTTAAACGAATTCTTTACTTTACTAGTAATCATTGTTAAATCAAGCTTGTGCCTATTAATTCAAGTATTTCTATTGTGGTTGTCACTTTTCTTTTTGAACAGGTTTACATTTTTTAATCACTAGCTATTGCCTGCGGCTCCGCCCGCATAAATACAGTATCTCATGGAAACACTGTACTTTTTCGGGATAAAAAGTAGCCTATAGTGCAAGATTCGGTATAAAAAATATATAATTGCTTCGAAACAATAACTTTGGGTGCAATTAGACTAGGCAATCTATTTCCATTGTGTCAATGTGAATATTATGTATAATTTATTTCTTATCTCTAATAAATAACAGATGAGGGTATATATTTGGGGGCACGGTAGTACCCCCGCCAAAGCGAGCCAAGACAAGCGCACTACCAGACCACCTTTTCTTGAAACGTTTCGTCGATTTTTTGAACCCTCATAACTTCGGTTTGGATTATACCAGATGAATGAAATTTTCAAGGTATGTTCCCAGTAGCACACTTATTAAACATGTAAAGTTTTTGTTGCATAGGTCTTGTACTTTAGATTTTATAGATATCAAAAACATCAGGGGGATTTCGTCATTGACTCACTGATGATCAACAAAATTATATGTTACTTCCGAATGTCCTATAGGTGTGTATCTCGAATAACTTACTGTGATAATAATTATCAATCCTAATCAGCATCCCCAATAACTTTTAAATTAGTAATAGTACTCATGTCAATTGTCATTTTTACGGAGAATCAAAATTCTCCATTATGGAAATTGAAAAATTGGAACACGTTTTGTAATTCAGCACCCTCAAAAACCTGGAAAAGGACACCCATATTAATTTTAATAAATAAAATTACGCCATTTTGGAATTTCAAAATGGATTTAATTTTCATATTATTCAGCAAAACCTCCAAAAACATTAAAAACGACATCCATAACAAAGGAAAACTAACTCCAACAGTATCCAAAAATGCGATTTTTCGTAGCCTGTAAATTGAATTTTTAGCAGCCATTAATTTATCAACCCAATCTGGTTTTATAGCTGCATACATCATAATATAATGATCGCCAACTCGGAAATTAAGTCACCAACTTATAAATTTCGGTGCCTGTTTGGATTAAATTTCTTGATTTTTGTATTTTTTGTCACCTGAGTGCTTTCGCTAGTTTAATAATTTATTCGTCTGTCTCGTCTCGTACTGTCGCCAACATATTAATTCACTGCCAAATTCAATAATACAGTATGCTCATGTGCAGTTCCAACTTATTTTTTGTTCGCAAGATTGAATTATATCCCATAATTATTTAAATATTACGTCAATGAAGTTTCCAATCCAAGCGACGAACGACGACATAGCTAACATAGTTCACAATGTACGCGATAGATGGCGCTTCTAAATATAAAAATATTATGATTTATCATCAAAACCATTATTAATTAACTGATATGAATAAGACTTTTAAGACTAAGACGGGGCTTGTAAACTACTTTAAATGCCGATTACTCGAAAATGGTTGACTTTGTAAAAAAGTAATGTATAAACCTTGCCTTTAATTTAAAAGACCTATTTAACGATAACCACACGATGGGGTACAGTGAAAAAATATTTTTCATCCCCACTTCACATATTGTATGAAGAGACCCCCAAAATATAAAATTATTATTATTTTATGATGCCAAAACCGAGTACGAATTTATATTCATAACTAGCTGTTGCCCGTGGCTCCACCCGCGTAAATGCCATATCCCAAAGGAGCACTGTACTTTTTCAGGATAAAAAGTAGGCTATATTTTAATCCAGAGCCTAAACTACTATTATACCAAATTTCATCGAAATCCGTTAAGTAGTTTTTGCGTGAAAGAGTAACAAACATCCATCCATCCATCCTCATAAACATTCACATTTATAATATTAGTAGGATTACAGAAACTAGAACTTCACTCACTGAAAATTATAGGGTACTTCCAGATGTCCTAGCAAGCTGAAATTGGTGTGTAAGCTAGTATTAGCACATAAACAACATAAAAATCCCCTTAAACTAGGGGATGAAAGTTTTTATAGACTTCCGCAAACTTTGACGCTAGAGGTCTGAAAATTGTTGTAGGGATCCGTGTTATAAATAATAACAATAAAATGTAATAAAATAACCATTATATATAAACCCTTTATCAACAACAAAAAACAAAACGTATTTTTAATATTTATCGACATATTTTAATATACTTCATCTTAAATAGTAGTGTGTCTGTGTGTAATGTATAATTAATTCTCCGTTGAAATTGCTATAGAATACTCGGGAAATAATTATTTCAATATTACGTAAACGTACGGTTACGTTTAGTTAGTTTCCAATCCAAACGATGAACGACGACATAACTGGCATAGTTTATAATATACGCGATAGATGGCGCTTTCAACAAAATTTAAAAAATATGATTTCTCATCAAAACTATTATTAATTAATTGAATGTCAAAAACATGTTATAAAATTGGGCCATAAAACAGTTACATACTTTTTAGTTTTTGTAACTCAAATATTTACAGGATTCACTTAACTTAAAAAAAAAAAATCTGGTAAAAAGCGCTATCTTTCCTAGATAGCGCTTTTTACCAGATTATATTTACACAACAACATTAACACATAGCTAATAAATATTATATCAATGATGTTTATTCTAGCAGTACTATATTCTACAGACAAATGTCAGCGCTTCGACCCTACATCACGCTATCAGTGTGTTGTAAACATAATACTTATAAGATTATAGACTTTGTTATAAGAGTTTTCACCGAAAGGTTCGAATAAAAGTAAGTTTCTGGGAGACCGAGCTTTGCTCAGAGTTAATAATAATAATAATAATACGTAATAATAATATAGTAATATAGTGAGTTAATATAGTAGTAGGAAAAAAGTTCAAAATACATATTATATAAAATTAAAAATAATTATATCCCACCGGGATTCAAACCCGCGACCAATTATTTTCGAACAACGCAAACTCTGACGTCTGATACTTAGTAGCTGAGCCACACGTATTTGACATTGATTGGCGACTTACGAAAAATACTGTCGTAACAACTTACAAAATCAAATTAAATCCCACCAAAAACATATTCATGTCAAAATATAACCAAGACTCGCATTGTCAAAAAGTTGTCAAAAACAGATCTCATGTAAAACCAAGCTTCTGATTCTACACGCCCTAACTCTACAAGACTAACTTCACAAACTCTACACCTTAGCCAAGATATGTGGCTTGGTCGTTTCGTTGTTTCGTTCCTACAACAGAAAAACATATCTTTCACCTTACGCCCAAGTACCTAAATGTAGCGAAATGGCCGCCTCTATTACCTACCTCTAAACTGAAATGTTTCCTTTTAATGTACACAGTCTTTTAGAGTTTAAAATTAGAACAGATTTAATCTGTAAAATAGGTAAAAAATTTGCTCGCTCGCGTTGAACATAAAGAAAATATTATATTAATTAGTATCGACGTTCGGTTTCAGCATTTGATTTTAATGTATTTTTCTGAAGTATACAAGTCTTTCAGATAGGTTGTAAAGTATAATTCGATTTTAACTTGTAAAATAAATTCAATTTTTTGATAGTTGATTCCGCGGTCCGCCATAGCTTAATAGGCGGCAAATTTAAATGACCCGGGGCGCCAAATCTTTAAATACGCCTCTGAATCACAAAGAAAAATTATTTGATGGCATGCCTTATAACCTTCACCATCCCTGACCTAAGGTCTAAGGAAAGATTGCTTAGAGCAAGTTACCTTAATCCGGCACTGGTTTGAGTTTGCCTTGTATTTAGCAACGTCAACTATATACATTTAAAATTTTGCTATTTAAGGAAAAAATATTATTATCACGAAATCAGTGTACTATTTTTGAGAGAGCATTGTTTAACTTCGTCATAACGTGAGTTGCAGACTACATAATACCTAAATTGCCCTGGCTATATTTAATACCATGTAATAAAAAGGAGACGATTTCATTTTCTTGTCTTTATTATGTCAAACAATTCACAGATTCAGAGCATTTTCGTTTTGTTCTAGATGATGATACTGAGGAACGGATCTATGTCGTTTGAGATCTGGCGAGATATACCGATACCTATATACCTCGAGTGCTTTCTATTCAACATCACCAACATGGAAGATATTCTGGCGAAGAAAGCTGACAAGTTACAAGTGGAACAAATTGGCCCTTACGTATTTAAAGAAATACACAAAAAGGTTAGTTTGGCTTTATATTATGTATTTTTATAATATACTACCTCAGAGCAACGAGCGTCGGGATAGATAGTATATTATATATGTCTGTCTTCACTTCATATGAACTGGAATAAATAAATAACTACACCGACTGTAAATTACGTAACATTAGGCAAGATGAACTACTGCAGTCTACACGTCACCTGGGGGTCTAAAAAGGCCTCTTTAGGTGTCTCATATTATGTTTCATATATTTTTTTCCATACAAAAGTCGTGAAATTGTAAAATGGCTACATTATTCATCTGATTTCGTCATATTAGAAAACATCAATTTTGACAGTTTTCAATAGAAATGCGTAAAATGGCGCACATAATATGAGTCGAAAGGTGATTATTAACTTCAGTTTTTTATGAACTACCTTCATTTATTTTTCGTGTTCCGTACCCAAAGTGTAAAAACAGGAGACTTCACTGTCCGTCCGTCTGTCTGTCTGTCTGTTACTGTATCTCATGAATCGTCATAATAGCTAGATAGTTAACACTGTCATTGGCGAATCACTAAGAAGCCATTTTTAAGAAGAAGAAGAAGAAGCTAGATAGTTGAAAATTTCACAGATCGTGTATTTAAGTTGCTGCTAATACAACAAATACTAAAAACAGAATAAAATAAATATTTTAGAGTGGCTTCCATATACAACAAACATGATTTTTTTGCCGTTTTGGTTGATATTAATAACGGCAGACGCTTAAATATTCACTGAATATTGAGTTGTATATTATCTTTAGATATAAATAATAAAATTAAAATAAAATAAATATTTAAGGCGGCTACTATGCAAAAAGCTTGTTTTTTATCTCGATTTATTCTCTGTTTTTTTACTCGATATTAACACTAGTGCTCGATATTAGTACTAATAGTTGTATAGATAACGTTACGGAACCATTTCGTGTTCGAGTTCGACTCACATTTGCCCGATTTCGCTTATCATTTTAAACAATTATATTATAATATATGCATACTGAAAAGTGCAAAGAAAATGACGTAAACAATAAACATATTCCAATTACGTGCGTTCATTGTACATGCATTATGGATTGAGATCCCAGGGCCGCCAGACTACCCTTATATTCTTACTGAACGTTTGCATTCCCACTAGTTTGTGCCGTCGGCCAATTTTCAGGTATAAGACGCTATAAGTAGTTGTGGAAAAATATACTTCTCTAAAATCTTATTTTTTGGTTTTAGGATAACGTAAGGATAAAATTTATTAAAGTATTTTTTTTCTAAGCTTAGTATAAACAGAAATATAAAAGTTGAATGATTTGTTTTCTATGAGGATGATTTTCTATTTTTCATTTTATGAAAACTACGACATAAAAATAAGTTATCGATGTAAATTTGACTTCATATGTTTAATTGCCATTATTCTCTATAACATACGTTAGAAAAAATTCAAAGGCTGTAAGAGAAGATCGTACTTTGTTTTGTACCTTTGGCGCCCTGTACCTGAGAATTGGCTCACCTCACAAACTAGCAGGTATGCATACGTTTATTATACACGCTACTACAATATGATTACAGCCTCCGTAGACCAGTGATTTAGAGCTTGGCTCTCGACTCGAAGGTCGTGGGTCGATTCCCGCATTGGAACAACAAAAATTGTTGTTTCTAAGTTTGGTTACGACAATTCAGGCTGATAACATGACTGTCTGACAAGAGAGATGATCCATGCGTAGCCAGTCGTGTCGGTCCACCGTCACTGAATTCAGCGTGGGGAGCTATTGCAATATGACATTCATTTTATCAGTAAGAATATAAGGGTAGTCTGGCGGGCCTTGGATCTCAGTCCATTATGTCATAATTTGTAATTATAATGACATGAAGGCTTAACGGTTTTTTATCTGATGATGTTATTGCTACCTTAAATCCGAACCACAATTTAAAATCGTTTATAAACATAATATATTTGTATATATTATGTGATGGAAACAATAGTGATGTGACGAACAATATTAAAACAATAATATTACTGACAGATATAATATTACGTACACGGTACACTGGTACAATGAATTTGCTCTTTCTAGAACAGAAACTTAAGTTAGAAATAGACGATCATTAAAATTGAAAATATATGGTATTGATATAACGTTCGCTAAATGACATAGCGCGCGATACGTCAATACCATATATATTTTTGATTTTTTCCTAACTTCGTCATCGTAATTAGCGATGGCATCTTGGCTAAAGGGCATGGTTTAAAGAATAGTAAGATATATAAGGTTTAAAAAATAAGCAAGAGAGTCGAGAAAGTGCCGAAGCACGACAGTCAAATATTTTTTTTTATTTGGAAAAAATCATGATATCCATGTGACGGTACTTCGTCTATAATTTAAAACATCGCATACAAAATTTTGAAGATAAATTTTGTATGCGATGAATAACAAAGTCTAGGCAAAGTCCACATAAATAGTCAGTACAGTCAATGAGTCAAGTCAGTCGATTCAGTAAAGTGGTAGAAGCTTTACTGAAAGTTGCTAGGGAGTTTTGGAGGGAACACAAAATAGCACGTTTTTTGAAGTTGTACTTACCACTTGCCCACACTTGTGCACGTTAACGAATATTTAATGGTTAATATTCTACCAATATTACACATTAAGAACCGAATTAACACAAATTGATGAAATAAATACAAAAACCACAAAGTCACCAATTGAATTCCCCGGCAAAACTCCCTACAATTTTGTTACACGTTGACGTTTGTCGATCTGTCACAACATTTAAATTTTGTTTAAATGTTTGTTAGTCTTTCACGCAAAAACTACTGAGCGGATTTCGATGAAATTTGGTATGGTAGAAGCTTAGGATCTGGATTAAAACATAGGTTACTTTTATCCCCAAAAAGTACAGTGTTCACATGGGAAACTTCTAGCTAGTTATTTATAAAGTTCAAACTTGAAAATGATTACTAAATGACAATTATTATGAGCAAATTTCTTTTCTTTCAAATATATATATATAATATTACAGACGAGGCATATTGGAGATAAATTCCATAAATACTGGGAATAAACACAAGCTGGCAGCTATTTTTTTAAAGGAACAATTTTATTTTGGCTACCTTTTTTACTAAAAGGTGGCACCCGCAGTTTCTTACGCCGGTTTTTTTCGCCGAGTTAGGGTTCCGAACCGGTGGTAATTGTAATCCTTTTTTTTTCTTTGTTTAACGTTCAGAAAACAAAACCTTGTTTTTTATTCTGATAAAAAGTTTTTTTTTTTTTATGTACGTCATAGCCCATCTGTAGTTTTGAAATCATTGCTCTGTGGCCATAGGCTGGAATCACAGTATACAGACTGGAAGGAACGGTAGACTTTATTAGCATTGCGTAAAGCCAAATTGTGTAGCTCGTCTACGCTATGAGCTACGCAGCTACGGCCCAGACC
This sequence comes from Phengaris arion, assembly GCA_963565745.1. Taxonomy (NCBI): domain Eukaryota; kingdom Metazoa; phylum Arthropoda; class Insecta; order Lepidoptera; family Lycaenidae; genus Phengaris; species Phengaris arion. Next base: position 26,659,976 of record OY751431.1, read on the forward strand.
ACTACGAATTCCGTTGCGAAATTTCTAGTTGTTATTTCGGTATTTTTGTAGTATGAAGGGGAAGATGACCTATTGTTGGCATCTCCCCAGTTATTGGCTGAAAAGATTTAAAGTACATACTTTGAGTTGATCACCCTTCATTTATACACAAATAAATAAGAAAAAACATAATTCTATATTGTATTAATCTAGGAGTATAAAAAGAAAAAACAAAACGAAAATATTAAATTTGAAAATTACAATAATTGGGTATTTTCCTTCATGTAAAAAAATAGTTTTTTTTTTAATAAATTAAGAAATAATTAGGTATTACGACTTGACAAATTAAAAAGAATTAGGATTTTATGTGTAGTTATGTATTTACTAAGGCGGGTCAATAAGTCCGTGACTTTTTGAATTTCTAACCTCCTTACTGAAAAAGCAACACTACTCCTGTCAACAGGCATCTGTCAGTTGACTCCTATCAAAATTTGAACTTGCTGCGTCAGTTAGTTTCTGTTTTACAGCTATCTTTATCAGACTATCCAGTAACTTAAAGAAACAATGGAAAAAAGTGAATTTCGTGTGCTTATTAAGCATTATTTTTTGCGAAAAAAAACCATTACCGAGACCAAGGCTAAGCTTGATAAATACTATGGGGACTCTGCACCATCGATTTCAATGGTAAAAAAGTGATTTACTGAATTTCATTGTGGCCTTACAAGCACTGAAGATGCCGAACGTCCTGGACGCCCAGTTGAGGTCTCTACACCCGAAACAATCGAAAAAATTCACAATATGGTGTTGGCCGACCGAAGATTGAAAGTGCAAGAGATTGTGGAAGCCATAGGCATCTCGCATGGCTCAGTGGTTTCAATTTTGAATGATCACTTGGGCATGAGAAAGCTTTCCGCAAGATGGGTGCCGCGTTTGCTCACAGTCGACCACAAACGCAATCGTGTAACAACTTCACAGGAAGGTTTGGCGTTGTTTAATCACAATATGGAGGAGTTTTTTAACCGTGGACGAAACATGGATCCATCACAATACACCAGAGACCAAACAACAGTCAAAACAGTGTGTTTCTAAGGGTGAATCGGCGCCAAAGAAGGCCAAGGTGGGTTTGTCAGCCAATAAAGTTATGGCGACTGTTTTTTGGGATGCACGTGGGATAATCCACATTGACTATCTTCACAAGGGAAGAACAATTAATGGGGAATATTATGCCAACTTATTGGACCGCTTCAATGAGGATTTGAAAAAAAACCGACCTCATTTGGCCAAGAAAAAAGTTCTTTTTCACTAAGACAATGCAATCCATGAATTGGGCTATGAATTGCTCCCACATTCACCCTATTCTCAAGATTTGGCTCCGAGTGACTACTTCTTGTTCCCAAACCTAAAAAAATGACTCGGTGGAAAAAGATTTGACTCCAATGATGAAGTCATCTCGCAAACAAAGGCCTATTTTGAGGACCTCGACAAATCATATTTTTTGGAAGGGATAAAAAAATTGGAGAAGCGTTGGACAAAGTGTATAGAGCTCAAGGGGGACTACGTTGAAAAATAAAATGATTTATTTATCAAAAAATCTGTGTTTTATTCCAAAAGTCACGGACTTATTGACCCGCCCTCGTATATGCATTTCGAAGTCACCAAAAAGTTGAAATATTTTTTTGCAACATTAGTGTAAAAAATCTACTTATTTAGTTTATTTACGTCAAATGCAAAAAGATTTACTGTCATAGACGTATATATTACAGACGAGGCATGTTGGGGCAAAAAGTGTCTCCAGTTAAATGTCCCCACTTTGAGATTTTTGGGCCATTTTGACATTTGAAGTATGGTGAAAACAAGATGGCTGACATTTGTAGTATGGTGAAAACCAAGATGGCGTAACTTTTGAGTGTATGAAGATTTATTCTGTCAAATGTACGTCATAGCCTATCTTGAGTTTTGAAATCTTTGTTTAGGTATGTACTAAACGCGCAAACGGAGTTTGTTTTCGGAGTGTTTGAAATTCGGAGATATAAAAATTTTGTGCATATGGCCATACATTTCGTAGCAACATTAGTAGCGTGTGACGTCACCTACTTGTACGGCTTGTTTAGGGGGCGTTTTCACAAGACTCACAAAAGTGCTTCAAACAATGCGCAATGTCTTTGAAAATATTGGTTTTTAGTAAACTATTCCCCCTGTAAACTGTCTTATTTTTCAGAGCACTATTCATAATTATAATATGTAATAAAAAATACAGGAAAATACCGTATTGGGGTAGAAGGCCAACAATTGGGTGTTTTATTTTTAATATAAAAATATATATATTATTATTATTTAATTTTTACATACCAAGTGTTAGGTTCTATACATGGTGTTTCTTCAGTCAGTCTCCAAACTTTCAGGAGTGAATAAACTCTTCAATATAAACAACTTTTACTATGGGATTAACTTTCCTACTTGAAAAAAAAAGATCAGCTGTTTCCTACAAATGCTATCTATGCCGTAGCCCTATAATTGTAGCAAACAACTGATTGCTTATATTCAAGAGTATATTCACTCCTGAAAGTTTGGACACTGACTGCAAAAACATCCGGTATAATACTGATGTACCTGAATAAAAATCATGAATGTTGCAATGAACAATGATAATAAATATTGTTATTATACTATTCAATATGTAGTTTAGCGATAAAGATTTTAGCGTGCAGTTCGTTATTGTGACTGATATTTACAGGTGAACATAACATGGAACGACAACAGCACGGTGACGTTCCGCAACCAGCGCTGGTGGTACTACCAGCCCAAGATGTCCAGCGGCAGCCTGTCGGACATGATCACCAGCATCAACCCCATCGTCGCGGTACGTATACCCCTATCATCATCATGACTCACGAATCCACCACCTCAATAATTGTCAGAGGGAACCCCGTCGTCGCGGTAAGTATTTTTAGCTATTGTATAAGTTTTAGTTTAAGTCTTAATGTTAATGATTTAGTTATATGTTGTGTCTTTGTATACATCATCATGCCCTATCTACTTTACTTGCATTCACAATTATGGATTTGCTGGAAGATATATCTTAAAGAGATAAGTTATAAGTGAAATGCGGCGGTTCAACTATCACATTCAGTCGACGTTCAACGACCGGTTTCAATGAAAATCCGCCGGAATGTACGGTTCCCGCGGAAATTTCTTTTTACGCGTACGAAGTCTCGGGTAACAACCAATAATCAATACCTAATGTAATGAACAAATAGTTTAATCTAACCGATTAATAATTCATTAAGGCAGGATAAAGCCTGTCGGGTCAGTAGTGTTGTACCTACAGCCTACAGGTACAGACTATTCAATATTACACACAATAAAGTTACCCACGTACTGTACATACGTTTCGTATTGTGACGTGTGTATTTCTTTTATTACTTCACAACTTTACAGCGCTTTATTATCACAAAGAAAGAGTTAAATCAGTATTAACCTGTGACCTCATTTGAAGTGTAACATTAACCGAGTGAATTGAAAATATAACTGTTCAAACGCTACCGACAATTATTGGTAAATATACCAAAGTCGCCGACGACCGTAGTACCATTTGCCGAGATAAAATACTTGTTTTACATAATAATTTCAAAATAATTTTATTATAAATAAATAGTTTTGTAGGGTTACGTAGTTTGTTCAAAAACGGAACCTTAATGTGATCTCTTCGTTGTCCTTCTATGTGTCTGTGTGTCAATACATTTTTTCTCAATAGACAGTAACCCGTGTAGGTTTAAGTTTAAACTTTAAATTAAGTATGGAATATTAAAATCTCGAGCTTGCAATCTCTTCCAGCATTGTAATCTAAATATCGAAGTTCTATCTTCTTCATCTTAGTCGATGCAATCAAAAGATTCGTATGCCGCATATTGTGACTCTCGTAAGGGAATCCTGTTGACCTTGAATGTTATGTATTTATATTTGGCATGAAGTTAAGTCAAGTAGCACAAAAAAGATTCTAAAACCGTAGGTTTGTCGTTGCGCCAAAAGTTTGTACGGAACCCTCGGTGCGCAAATCCAACTCACGCCTCACCAATTTTTATTTTTTTAATAATTGACATTATTTTTTAAGTCAGCGAGGATACCTACCTGATACAATATCTTCTTTTATCTGTTATCCCGTATTATTTATGGAACGGATTTTTAGTTTTATCAATACCTACAGAAATACCTAATTAAGTCCGCCATTGTACACTGTGCAGAAAGTGTTAATAAATAAATAAATTAACAAATAATAATATGATTAAATTAATTAACATTGTAATAAAATATCTAAAAGATAGTTTAGGAATGATAAGATAAATCAAAGCTGAAAAATAAAAGTTGATATATATGTAGTTTAGTGTAGTTTTTAAGCTTTTTAAACCCGAGCGGATATGCTAACAATGCACGTCAGCATGCACATTGCACACATTAAAAACGTCTAAGTATATTGTGGCTTGTATATCTGCATCGTATTATATACATATATACAAGATGTTGCTCGCACTTCGTTGCGCGCTAAAGTTAATCTCGCGGAAACCGTACATTTTTCCGCCATGAAAAGTAGCCTATGTCATTCCTCTGGTCTACGCTATATTTGTACTAAATTTCATCAAAATAGGTACAGTACTTTCGGAGCTTATAAAATGCAAACAAACAAACTTTTCCTCTTTATAATATTATTAGTATAGACTAACTAACCTAAATCAAATCAAATCAAATCATTTATTCACGTGAATGTGGTTTTACAATGGTGGTTTACAGTTACTGATGAGAGTACATGCACATCCTACCATTACAATGGTGTGTAAATATCTAGTTTTGACTAGATATTGTGTTATTTGTAACACAATGAAATTACTTAAAAGAAAAATTTGAAAAATAAATTTAAACGTTGATGTCAATAACTCTAGATTACAATTAAAATATGTCAATTCCTAGTATAATTAAAGAAAGATAATTAATTAATCACAGCAGAAATAACTAAAATTTAATCTCATAATTTAACAGTTCTTAAATAAAAATTAAAAAATGAATAGTAGAAATAATAATAATGAAATGTCAAGTACTTATTTACAAAAATTAAAACTTAAACACGTCATAAAATGTTACAAATTCCAAAAAATATAATCATCTTTTAATCTATAAAAATAAATCAATTAAAATCTTAAAACTAACCTATCCAATAATATCTAAAACTTCGAATTATTTAGAAAGTCTTTAACCGAGTAGTAACTAACATTTTTCCACTAAATAGTCTTTGAGAAGCCTCTTAAACGATCCTAATTCTAATAATTTAATTTCTTTAGGTATTCTATAAAATATTTGAATTGCCATGCAGAAAATACTTTTGTGCATTGGTATTTACTTTTATACTTCCTTAGTCTACAGTTATCCCTTCGATTGCGTGGTAGAATAGAACGGAACGGAATATAGAACGGAAGATCTCAAAAAGTTCAGCATTATTTTTTACGAAAACTGCGGTCTCTTATATATATAACGATGGAGTTATGATAATTTTATACTTTTTGAACCATGGTAAACAGCACTTTTTCTATTTTAGTTTGAACATAGCTCTGATGCACCGTTTTTGGGCTTTAAATACTGCGTCGCGATGTGTGGAGTAACATAATATAAATATAAATATCTATGGACGCTTCACACCACGTCAATCTGGCCCCGTGCTAAGTATCCGAAGAACATGTGTTACAGTTACCAGAGAACGGGAAGTATATTTAATACTTTTATACTATACATATATTTAAGATTTTTACTATATTAAACACATATTTAATACACATCCATGACCCAGGAACACACAAAAACTTTTTGTTCCTTCGGCAGGATTCGAACCCGCCGATTCGACCCCCGGCTTGAGCACCAACGCGCTGAACCACTGAGCAACAGAGGTCGTCACAGTTGACCCAGTATATAATTCCGTATCGTAAATTTGACACGGCAAAACCATGATACGCCATAATTAATGCATCTATGTTTGTTATTGATGATAGCCTGGGGAGTGCATACACCGCTTTGCTAATTTTCTTGCATAATTGGTCTATATGTGCTTTCCAGTTTAGTAATATTAGTAAAATTATAAGCAAAAACTTTCAGTACCTATGGACCCAGCCTGGCGAGGCTACCCATATACCTTTACTGATAAAACATATATCATGTTGTAGGTAGTATTGGTGTGTACAATAAGCGTATGCATACCCACTAGTTTGTGCGGTGGGCCGATTCTGAGGTACAGGGGGCCAAAGGTAGGAAAAAATTGTACTAACTTCTCTTACAGCCTTAAATTAAACTACTCTACGACTACTCCCTTCCTCGTTTTGTTGGCCATTTTTTCTGCCTAAAACTATAAGTAAGGAAAATTTAGAGCACAACTTCTCTTACAGCCTACACTTGATTTTTCTTCTATGATAGAAACGCAAAAGAAAAGACTTATTTTTTCTCATTTAATGTTTTTTGTGGGATATTATTTATTTTTGTAGTTTACCGGAATATGAAGAGAGTGGTTAGGGGTTTTAAAGACCGTGAACGCACTCATAACTCCTCAGTTGCTACGGATGTCCAAATGCGGGATAATGCTTACCATCAGGCGGCCCGCTTGTTTGTTTCCAGATCTATTTCATAAATAAAACTTTACCGGCCGCCCGTAGACACCCGCACTAGAGAAGTTACATGTGTGTTCACGGTGTTTAACACCGATCTCCCCTTGAACTCACAACGCAAGCGGTTTAGGGTTTTAAGGAACGTAAACGCACTTGTAATTGCTTATCATCAGGCGATCGGTTTGCTTGTTTGCAGATCTATTTCACAAATAAATCGATTACCACCGCTCATGAACATCCGCAACCCCATAGGAGGAGCAAGTGCGATCCCGATCTTTACAGCCACCGTTACATATCATTATCTTTTTTAAAATCTTTATTTTAAATTATTAAAATCGTCTCTTAAAATCCATATCGCGATTATGTAACTTCCTACTAAAACACTCGTTGTACTCCGAGGTCCCCATGACGATGGTACAATCGGTTGTACACAAGTTGTTGCATACAAACCTACCACCAACAGTTAAACCCCCACTAATGTGAAATTTTTGCTAGCGATGTTTCAGCCATACATAAAATCGGAATGGTCGATCCTCAGCTCCCAGAAATAAAACTATTAATGAATCGACGTTCTCACTACTCAGCGCCCCCATCTTTCCCAGTGCCATTCTTACGTCCCTGGAAATAAAACGTAAGATGCTAACGCAAGCCCGGGAGCTTCTTGGGCAACTATCGTTTCACGGGGCCCTAACCCTATTCGGTAGCTGTTTCTCGCCGCCAAAGTACAGCTACCTGATACGGACGGCGCCGACTTGGCTGTTCTCTAACGAGGTTTCCGACCTTGACAACACCATCCGATCAACTTTAAAATATATCCTCAACGTCACTCTGCATGATCACCAGTGGCAACAGGCGGCATTACTGGTAAGACACGATGGTCTTGGTATCAAAAGCATTCACTGTGTCGGTTTGCTGGCATCGTCGAACGGGGTCGCTGATCTTGTCTCTAGCATCCTCAAAATCCAAGGTGCAAGTTGCAGCGTCCCCTTTCAGCACGATGCTGAGACTGTCTGGTGTGCGATGTGCCAACCGGAGGGTTGGTACCGGGAAACATACCGGGAACTCCAGTGAATATCGACTCCTAGCGGGCCTGGAATGACTTTAGTTCCAGATGCGCTCTGTTAAAGTTGACCTCTTCGCTTTCCGGGATAGCCCTAGCGAGAATAAAGGCTTCTTTTTGCTCAGAATCGGGTGCTTGGCTTCAGGTATTGCCTTCGCTTCAGCTTGACACTCTCTTTGATAACGACACCCTATGGGTAGCGACGGCACTCAGACTGCGATGTAAAGTATGCGAGCCCCACCGCTGCCCCTGCGGTGCCGAGACTGACCCCTACGGCTACCACGGTCTCAGCTGCATTAAGGCTACCGGCCGTTTCTCCAGACATCATGCCCCTAACGATATCCTTCGTTGAACATTGGTGTCGGCGAACGTACTGTTGTGTCGGCGAACGTACTGTTATGTCCCGTCCCTGTAAGGGTTGTTGCTGACGTAACGTCGAATCAGCACATCCCGTGCTTAGTCTGGTCTAGACTCTAGCTGTGAGTTTCAGTTGATCTTCGTCGTATAGTCCTCGGTCGTGACGGTTCTGCCCAGGGTCCCTTCATATACTTTTGTATTTTTTTTTAATAAAAGTGGTTGTGGAAATAAACCTTTTTTTAAAAAGCCTAATCCGAAGGGACCCCCAACATTTTTGGTGGCAGCGGTGGAATCGGATATCCCCAGTATTCGAAAATTCTTCAGTGAAAGTGCATTGTGTAAGTGCAGTGAGGAAACCAACAAATTTCCAATATCCATAAAGTCATTAAAAGCAAGAGCCAAAGTGGAAAGTGAAAATCCCAAGTGCATAGTGTCAAAATCCTAAAAGTTATAACCGTATGAACGAATCATCCTATCCGGCCGGGCGCGGGCATGCACGAGTCGCCGTGCAGCTTATCTTTGCCGCCCACGCGCTGATTTCACTGTGAGTCTTTGGATACTGTTTACATTTAGTAGCCTTCTAAGGTTACCTAGATTTAGGGTTCGGTACCCCACTAAGATAATCCATATTTGTAATATAATTTGTTATCATTCTAATTAATAATACTTTTCAATATGTCGAAAAGTGAATAAATCTTAACATTCCTATGTCCGAATCGGAAGCTGGTTCATCTGACGCTGCCAAAAATCCTCCTATTTCTCCCAAAGCAACGACCCGAAAGGGAACCGCTTCGGGTACGAGTGCCATGATGGTCGAACTGGATTTAAATACACTATTTAAATATTTTATCAAACCATTTGATGGTTCCCGGGAATGCGTAAATTCATTTATTATAAATTATAATAACACCTATGACTTGGCCACAGAGGTACAAAAGCCAATTCTATTTCGTTATATCTTTAGACAGTTGCAAGGGAAAGCCGAAATTGCTTGCGCTATCAAAGAATTCAAATAGTTGGACCAATTAAAAGAATTCCTGCGAAACTAATTTTGTCAACGTAAGCATTATGCTCACATACTTATGGACTTGCAAGAAAGTAAACAGGGTCCTAATGAAAACGTTACACAATATTCTTTACGCGTAGAAACCTATCTTTCACAGCTTTTGACTGAGGTAACCCTGTCCAATTGCAAACTAAGAGAAATCCCTGGTCGTTCAGCGGCCATGGAGGATTTAGCGCTTCATCATTTTCTTATTGGTTTACATCTCCGTATCTCAAACATTGTGCGTTGCAGAAATCCGCGAAATTTAAATGACGCTATTAATATTGCGATCTCTGAGGAGCGCATACAACAAAGTATTTACAAACGACCACAGTTGGGAGAATCAAAGTTAAATAATAATAATCAAAATAACTTGAGACTCAGACCGTTTTTCTCACGATCATATGGACAGCCAAGTACGTCACGTAATCGGTCTTCTTATCAGCCGAGATTTAATTCTCCAAATGGATCCTCCAAATCCTCCAACAACCAAATCGAATGCATTTGGTTATGAATGAACATGATGATCAACACGTTGACGACTCACCCCAATCGGATAGTAATAATTTAAACAAAATTCCGTTTCGCTCTCGTGTCGTGCGGCTAACTGACTAAGTCTGAAATCGACTCGAAAAATTTATCTCGCGTTATACGCCAGGGTAACCAGCCCCAAAATGGAAGCGCTAATAAATCGTCTCGCATTATACGACAGGGTAACCATCCCCAAATGGAAACGCTAATAAATCGTCTCGCGTTATACGACAGAGTAACCAGCCCTAAAATGGAAACGCTAACAATTGTCTCAGTATCATACAACAGAGTAATCAGCCCCAAAACGGAGATGCATCCTTCAGAGTCACGCAGCAGGGTAACCAGCCCCAAACCAAAGACTCCCTCGTAGCTGAACCTGAAAAAAAAGAAATTTACGAAATTAATATCGATACAACTAAGCGACGCTTACCTCACATATTAGTATATTTAGTTTCAGATATTCCTTTATCCTTGTTTATCTTTTTAATAAAAGAAACTTGTATATTAAATAGTCAGAAATTAATTAAAGAACCTGTGAAACTTAAGGGTATAGATCCTATAGAAGGGTATAGATGGTGGAAGGGAATAAATAAATAAATAAATAAAATAAAAATATCTTTATTAAACACACAAGGGACATGACACAGCCAAATTTTAACAAAAAACAAGTAAATTATACACTAACGCACTATATCATTCAAAGAATACGAAAAGAGACAGTTTTAAAAACACAGCTGATTAAGGCTATGCAATGCCCACACCATGTGTTTAAAGGGATGCCACTCAGGCTTCGACCGCGGCAAGCCGTGGCGCCTGATCTTCCGTGACCCCCTTGTAAGTTCGCGATCTCACGACGGCACACAATCATAATTATTGAGTTACAAAAATAAAAAAGGTACAAAAAAAAAAAAAAAAAAATAAAACACAACGCATATATACATATAATAGTATAGATACAATACTAATTACATTGTTATTATCGCTTCAAGCTGTTTATTTCACGGCGCACATAGTCACCGCACACAATCAGTCAGTCGGCGCAGAGACGCGTTCAGCGCTCCTGCCTCGACACGGGCGGCACGACAACGACGCTCGATATAATATAATATTATATAATTGAAAATATCATGATTGCGAGTAATAATAAGATGAAATAATATTTTTAGTAAATATAAACACAATCATATAATATGTAATTCATAAATATACGGGAAGAATAATAAATAAAGAATCCTCTGTTATTTACTACATTTATGCAGTGAGCAGACATTGACGTTGGTGATAAGAATTTACACCGCCATAACTACAGCTTACAACACTTCGGTAAGTATAATGAAAATTATATCACACTTAATGTAATATACGTATATAAGATTGTAGTTATTGTAGTTATAGGGAGAGTATAATATATAGATAGGGTTTGCATTCTGCGATTCGAAATTAAATAATATATTACGGATACTATAATTGATATACGAGTAAGTAATAACGACACAGTTATATATAAATTAAATACTAATTGGTATATTACAATTCAGTTGTCATTAGTTTTGAAGAGACTGGTAAGAAGAAATTTGTTGCTGCATTATAAAGGCTTTGTATTTTAACTTGAACCCCTGTATTGTTTGCAGAGCTCGGATTGGTGGCGGCAGATTGTTCCAGACCTTACTCGACAGATACCGGAAACTACCTCTGAATGCGGAGGTGTGATGCAGAAGATTAATAAGAAGATAGGATGATCCCCTAGTTGTGATAGTCAGCTGTTTATCTCCTGCCCACTGTAGTTTATTATAGAGATAGGTTGGTAATTTAAATTTTACTATCCCAAACAGCAGCGTGGCAAATTGCAGTTGCCTTCTATTATCCATTCTAAGCCAACGCGTTTCGTTAATGTAAGGGGATACATGAGCACGAGGAGGGACGTTATGACAAAATCTGGCACAAGAGTTCTGAACCTTTTGTATTAGTTTTTTTGACTTACATGACAAACAGGGGCCGACTACCACATCAGCGTAATTTAGTTTAGATAAGATTAGGGACTCACACAGTATAACACGTATGTTGACGGGCAGAACATTTCTAATTTTATACAGTACCTTTAGCCGGTAGAAACAATTGCTGACGGTTTTTATAACATGCTTCTCGAACTTTAATTTTTCGTCCATTAATACACCTAGATTACGAGCCTCGTCTACTCTTTCGATTAATTCTCCATCTACATATACTTTTGGTTGCGATGCTTTTATTTTTTGAATTTGTAGCCTTGTTCCCAATGTCATGTACTTAGTTTTCGCCGGGTTGAGAACAAGTGCATTGGCCTTAGCCCAATCTGAAATACCAGCCAGATCACTATTTAGCTTACTAACAGCCTCAATTATTTTATTTGGCCTGAAAGATATGTATAATTGTATGTCGTCCGCGTAGATATGGAATTTGCAGTATTTTATGATTCGTACAATATCAGCACAGTATAACGCGAAGGCCTCTGGTCCAATAACCGACCCCTGAGGTACTCCCCTACTTACATCACATGGGTCTGAACGTGACGATATTCCACTACAATCATCAATTATCTCCACAAGTTGGGTACGATTGTTTAAATAGCTTGAGAACCAATCGAAAGAATTTTGATCGAAACCATAATATTTCATTTTAGCTAGTAGTAAAGAGATGTTAATAGTATCAAACGCACGTGAAAAATCAAGTAGTACAAGTATTGTACCCTCGCCTGCATCTTGCGCAGCAAGAATATTATCTACTACGTCCATGAGCGCCGTGGTAGTGCTGTGACTTCTCCGAAATCCCGACTGAACCTCAGGCAAAATACGGTTTGTGTCTAGGTACTGAGTCATTTGGTTACAAACAACCTTCTCGAGAACCTTTGACGCACAAGCAAGAATGCTTATAGGTCTCAACTCCTTTAGTTCACTAACATTTTCCTTTTTAGGAACGGGTTTAACCAAGGCTAGGCGCCAGGCTTCAGGGAAAACACCAGAGCTCATTGATTTATTGATTACTTGAGTTAAACTATTAAGACAAGCAGGATAACGACAGACTGTCTGTATCATATCAAGCGTAATGCAATCAGCACCCATAGCGTTTGACTTAAACGAGTTTAGAATCTTTTGAACGTCATTACTACATACAGAGGTGAACGAGAAGGAAGAAGAGTTAAATCTATTCGATGTAAAGAAACTTAGGGAAGAAGGTGTAGAATTATCGCCTGGCATATCTAGAAAGTGTAAATTTATTAAAGTAGGATTTTTGAGATGTAACGGAAGAGAAAGGATTGTTTTACTATTGCTAATAGTTACATTCTCTTTAAGGCGGTTCCACATAAGTCGCGGCTGTTTGATATTGCAGTTTATGCACGATTGGAAATAAGCTGTTTTTTCTCTAGCCAGTGCCAGAGCCACTTCTCGCTTGAGGTTTTTATAAAACTCAATATGCGTTACATTTTTACTTTTGCGTGCTCGCCGATGAGCCTCATCTCTTCGCCGCATCATTAATTTAATGTTGTAAGTGATCCATGGGTGTTGTTTTTGTTTTATGTAAAAAGTTCTAACAGGTGCAAGCAAATCAAATACCCATAAAACACTACTATTAAATTCACGCACCATATCATTAATATCTGCCTGCTGTTGTATTGTAGACCAGTCTATAGTACCAACGGCTAATTCCAAATCATCTGCTTCGATATTTTTTATAGCTCTGTAGTGCATTATTTTTGGGGTAAACTTTTCTTTGCGTATGTTACTAGTGAAAGATAGAAATGCATGACTACTGAGATCCGGAATATAATCAACACAAACTTGAAATTGGTCTGCATTCGAACAGACCAAGTCAAGTAAGGTTTCCGTATCAGACGTAAAATGTGTAGGCTGAGTTGTATACTGTCGCAATTGATGCAAAGTTAAGAAATCCTCTAACAAAAGAAAAGAATTATTATTTACATGTAAATAGTTAATATTAAAATCTCCCATTAAATATATGTAGTCGTAAAAAGACAAGGTACTGATAGTGTCTGATAGGGCGTCAAGGAACACGTTGAATGACAGCCATGGAGGTCTATATGCCGTACCCACACAGATAATCCTTCCGTTAGCCTGAAAAGATAGCCACATCTGTTCTACGTTATTTGTCACTGGGTGCGTTAGGACACGTACCTTTAAAGTGTTTTTCAAATAGAAACCGACGCCGCCCCCGCGAGCTCGCACACTCACGGGTCTAGGTACGTGGACTAAGCGATAACCAGGGACCCGAGGCGCGCGGCCCTCCTCGCCAGAACGTAGCCAAGTTTCATTTATAGCTACGAGATCACAGTCATGAACATTCATAGCCACCAAGAAGTCATCATGTCTAGAACCAAGAGATCCAGGATTTAAGAATCCTAATTTAATATATTTTGTGTTTATCATTTTAGAAAGTCACTATATAGGTGGCATAATTGTATTAAGTGATAAAAATATATAAAGTTATAATAAATACGTTGTAGATTGTTTTTTAATAATAGGTATAAGGATTCGATAAGGAATAATTTAGTATATTTTACATTTTTAAGGATTGCGATTATGTTATAAATATGCGTGTATATAATATGTGAGTTATATATGTAACATATCAAAGAGTTACTTGATAATAAAGTAAGACTATGTGCCGTGTGACAGTAACATAATTTTAGTTCAGTTGTTGGTTTAGAAGGGTAAGGCATTGCATATTCGCAATAGTACCACAATGCTTTTTTAACTATAGTCATTAGGCGTAATTTAGTGATGCGTTGCAAAATATACAAAATATTAAAATTTAAATGTGGTAGCCGAAACAAAAAGGTATATATGTATGAGACTAGTGTATGACAATATAATAATAAGTCTAAGGACTTTGACCAACAGAGGATAGTCCAAAAACCCGTTTCAAGTCGCTCTCAGCTCGTATGCGGTGCACTACAGAACCTGGATCCCGCCTGGCAAAGATGGCCCCACCACGCGTCCAGATATATCGCCAGTTGTTACGTCGTCCCTCCTCCCGGGCTAGGTGGAATATAGTACTGTTCAATTTTGTTAGGCGCTCGTTTATATATATACGACGAGGCACTCCATCTACGACGCCTGATGTGTCGACGCCACGACGAACCCGCGCTGCCTTCAGGATATTGTCACATAATAATTTTCGTGAAAATCTGACGACAATGGGCCTGGAGTTCGGGCGGTCACTATCCTCAGCGCTGACTGCTACTTTTTTCCCGCCTTTCCGAACAGCACTCACAATATCATATTCGCCAATATCAACGCCTATCTTTTTGGCTACCAATCCAACCAGATGGACAACATTTTCCCCATTTTTTTCAGGCAGGCCCGATAATTGTACGTCGCATTGTAAACTCTGCTGATCTCGATCATTCACATCGAGCTTTAATCGCTCGATCACTTCAGTAACGTCCGGGCCAACCTCGCAAGTGCATGTGTGCGCTTCGATCCTTTGCTCCACTGCAGCTAGGCGCGATTCAACTATGCCCACGCGATTATGAGTCTCCACGATAGTTGCGCTAAGTTTTGTGATTTCCTGCCTAACTGACACCATCTCTGACCGGAAATCACATATAACCTCCCTCAATAGTTTAATCTCCTCTGCTAGGGAGTTTGGAGAGTGAGATCCCATGGTGTTAAGTGGTGCGTCGACATATATATCCTGGGGGGAGTTTTGGCTTTCCAGTGAGGGAGACTCGGTGCCAACGTTGCAGGTACGACAAAGCCACTTAGCTATGCTTTTGGAGTCAGATACTTTGGCACAGTATCGATGGTATGTACCACTACATTTAATGCATTTAATGCTGTCATTAATTCTCAGAAATTTTGCACATTGGATGCACTTGAAATTAGGCATATTTATCAAGTTTGCAAATGCGATTTGTAAAAAAAATAAAATAAAAAATACACTGTGGGTAGGTATGCACTGAACAGCTGACTCTCACTATAAACCGATACTAATTTTCAATGTTTTATAGTTATTTTTCACTTTTTATGCAATGTACAAAATGTTACTAGGATAATTGTTCTACACCGATCAATAATATATATTTGTAAAACTTATAAAGCAAATCTTTTTATTTTTAAAATAAGATTATCACAGTGCCGTGTGAGATCGGCCAAACTTGTTTTACATTGCCAAACTTGTTTTACATTCAGGGATACATATACATAGGAATACAGCCCTGGAGATAGAAGGAAAGGTAAATAGAGCACTGGACCGGATAAATGAATGGGGAAAAACGAATAAATTAAAATTCGCTCCCCATAAGACAAATGCCTTACTAACTACCAGGAAATTAAAATATGACGTGCCTCGACTTACGATGGGGGGTGTGGAAGTTAAATATGTAAACTCGGTTAAAATACTAGGATTAACTATAGACGCAGGCCTCACGTTCAACGACCATGTAGGAGAAGTATGCAAGAAAGGAATAGCTCGCTACAAGCAGTTAGCTAGAGCAGCTAGGGTAGGCTGGGGGCTTAACCCCCAGGTAGTTAAACTAATATATACGGCGGTTATAGAGCCGACTATTCTGTATGCATCAGCAGCGTGGGCACCCACCGTGGAAAAGATGGGGGTCCAGAAAAGGCTCAACTCCGTTCAACGGGGTTTTGCCCAGAAGATTTGCAGAGCATATCGGACCGTCTCCCTGAACTCTGCGATGCTGTTGGCTGGGATACTCCCTCTTGATCTCAGGATACTCGAAGCTTCGAGGCTCTATGAGATCAAGAAGGGGGTACCTCACCCGGTGTTGAAGGACAGGGAGGTGGAGCGAAATGCTCCAGCGATCGAGGACCCACATCCGGCAGAGCAGGAAGAGCTGAGGTTTGGGTTGGTAGACGAGGACTCTTATGCGGACGTGGTTAATAGCCACGTCCATAGGATCTATACAGACGGCAGCAAGATTGAGGGTCGAGTCGGAGCCGCACTCTCCGTATGGGAGGGTGAGGCCGAGACGAAGGCCGTCAAGCTTGCGTTGCCGCCGTATCGTACCGTCTACCAAGCCGAGCTTCTAGCGCTCCAGAGAGCTGTAGACATAGCCTGCAAGGGCGGAATGTCGAAGGTCGGTATCCTTAGCGATTCCAGATCGGCCCTCCAGGCTGTCACCCTTAGTTCGCCTCATCCCCTGGCAGTGCAAACAAGGGCGGCCCTCCGAAAAACTGCATCGCAGAGGCGGGAGGTCTCCCTGTTTTGGATTAAGGCGCACGCAGGGTTGAGAGGGAATAAGAGGGTCGACGAATTAGCCAAGGAGGCCGCGCTGAGATTGAAAAGGAAGCCTGACTACGATCTGTGTCCTGTTTCATTTGTCAAGCGTATCTTAAGAGAGGATACAGTTGAGGAATGGGACAGGAGATACGAAGTGGGAGGGACGGCCGGAACCACGAAGCTCTTTTTCCCAAGCGCAGCTGCTGCATACAAGATTATCAAGAAAATAGACATTACACACCACACCACACAGACTGGACACGGCGGGTTCGCCTTCTATTTGAATAGATTCAAGTTGAAGGAGGACCCGTCGTGTTCATGTCAGCCAGGAGTTGAGGAGACGGTTCCTCACCTGTTACTCGAGTGCCCGATTTTTGCTAGCAGTAGATATGATACTGAGCAAAAATTGGGCATATTGATTACGGGTGAGAGCCTGTCTTCCATCCTGGGGGGAAAGAAGAGAGAATTTTTTCTCTCTTTTTGTAAAAAGATTGTAGATTGTGTGATGAAAAAGAACTGTGATATTTTGGTGTGATTTAGTATAGGCTCTAGATTAAGGATTACTGTGATAATAGGTTTAAGTTGAATGTGTGTGCTGTTGTTTTACTTTGACATTTATAAATTGAATTGTATTTTTACTATATTTAAATTATTATTATTGACTTTATTATTTTATCTATATTATTTTCACTATGTTCTATATTCATTGATTTATATTTTATTGACATTTTAACTTTAAATTGAAAATTTTAATTATAGGTTATTGTATTATTAGGATTTTTAATTATTGTATTACGGATATTTACCGTAATTATTGACTTAAAAAATTGTTCTTTATATAAATTGGACTGTTAGAAAAATAAATAATTTGACAAGTACAATGTTCCATAAGACAATATTACTATTGTAATAATGAAGCATGTAAATATAAAGTTATTAAGGAAATTGTAAAAGTAGAAATAAGACCATTATAAAAATAGAAAAACAACTAAAAAAGAAAAAGAATAAAAAAGATAAACAAAAAGCCCTGGTCATGTTAGGGGGAGAAATAAATAAATAAAAAAAATGTATCCAGGTGATGAACCGACTTCTACGGAAGGTCACTTACAACTTAGGCTAAAATTAAATGTCAAAAATCCGTGTATTTACATTTCATGTAATAAAAGAGTTAAATTAGCTTACCTTACGATGGTACGATCGGTATGGTACGGTCGACGTACGGTATCATAGGCACAGATTTCTTAACAAAATTCGGTTGCAAAATAGATTACACGAATGATATATTACAAATAGGAAAAATCGAAATTAAATTGGTTTTCACCGAACCCTTCTTTATTGGTATTATAGATATCTATATGATAAACTCTCAAGAACTGCTAGCCTTAGGTCTTGTGGGTCAAGGCAATGTTCTGTCCAGCTAGCCATCGAGAAACATCATACAGCGTCGTTCAGGGGCAGCTTTCGTTATTCGGCATCCAAATGCTGGAATAACATATCGCCGCCGATTAGAAATCTAAAAGTCTAGCTTCTTTTAAAAAGCAACACCGACAATTTATTTTACGCGAACAGAAAGCACAGGAAAGCTTTCGACATGATGTAAGTGTATTATAGGTGTATGTTTCAGGTTACTTGTTTTGCACTTTGCTTCCTGTATTAAAATTTTACTGATTCGATTGGCATCCTTAATTAGTGGTTTTCATAAAATATTTTCTTTGGTGTTGGGTTATGGGTAGTATTCACATTTCACATTAATTTTTAAAATAATTAAAGACTAAAATTCTTAAATGTACAATTTAAATTTTTGATTGCGATTTTGGTCATGAATCAAGACATTTGACACTTGTTACAGATTTATTGTTTCTTTTTTAATTCTCTTTTTTTTTAATTATTATTATTTTTGTTTAAAGTAGTGTGTAAGTGTTTGGACGGCTGTGAGGTCACGGAATGGGTCAAGCGGAAGACCGGTGCTGGACATACCAAGGTGTGCCAGCAATGCCGAGCTTGATCCAATTTGCGACTACCTACGCTGTTTTAGTTTTAGACGTTTTTCATTTATGTATTTTTCTTATTATATTTAAATATAAGCTTAATTATTAATTTTAGTTTTTAGTAGAGCTGCAAATAAATGTTTCTTATTCTTATTGTTCCACATCGAAGTGAAGTTGTAATTCAATGTTCAATACAGAAAACTAATTTAAAAGAGGGTGATATAGTTGATCAACATCTTTCGGAAGATTTACTTATATTTAATTGCATCGTTAAAATAAAAAATAATAATCGCGTTAATTTAACTATTGCCAATACTTCTGAAAATTATGCACATATTAAAGGAGATATAAAACTCCATGATGAGCCTTTAAATTTTCCTCTACATACGGTAAATATGTGTAGTTTATTAGGTAAATAATCTTCTCTCGATCGATCTTTTTGAGGTCAAAAAGATTCGAAGCAGTAAGAAAAGAACATCGGACAGATAATTTAAATAAAAAAGAACTCAATGCTTTTGTTGATCTTTGTTGTCAATATCCGGATATCTTTCATATGCCCAGTGATCAGCTCACACATAAGTATGCAATCGAACATACAATCAGAACAAATAATGAAATTCCAAAACATATAGGTTTCCCGATTGTCACAAGCAAGAAGTTGATAAATAAATAAATCAAATTCTTGTCGGTCACTTTCAATTTAATCGTATGCCAATTGGCCTCAGAAACGCACCTAGTAAATTTCAAAAACTAATGAATACATGCCTGTCAGGACTACAGGGAAGTTGATGTTTTGTTTATTTGGACGATATTGTAATCTATTCCTTTGATCTCGACACACACATAGATAACCTTAAAGCCGTATTTGATAGACTTCGAAAGTTTAATCTTAAATTACAACCGGAAAAATGTCAGTTCCTTCGTAAAGAGGTAGTTTATTTAGGGCACATAATAGGCGAAGATGGCGTAAGGCCAAACCTAGAAAAAACAGAGGCTGTAGCTAAGTTTCCTATACTCAAGTCCCCTACGGACATTAAATCCTTCCTAGGCCTTGTTTCCTATTACAGAAGATTTATTCCTAATTTCTCTAAAATAGCAAAATCACTTACCAGTTTGTTGAAAAAAGATGTTCCGTTCACCTGGAAAGAGGAACAGCAACTTGCTTTTGAATCTCTTAAAGAAAATCTTATTAGTGCTCCGGTTATCCTGATTTTAACAAACCTTTCCTGCTAACTAGTGATGCATCCAATTACGCCATTTCTGCAATTTTGTCTCAAGGTCCTATTGATCAACATCGTCCCATAGCTTATTCCTCTAGAACAGGGGTCTCCAAACTTTCCAGCCTTAGGGCCATACTGATTACTCCAGTAAGTTTCGAGGGCCAAAACCATATTATCATTGTTGCCGGTGGTAAAAAGTGAAATAGTCCACTGATGAAAAAAAGTCCGAAAAAGTACTCAACGTTTAAAACAGGCTGCAAATCGGACTAAAGTCCGCAAAACGGCAATACTGCATATTATTAATTTTCCTGTCATTATCTGTAATTTATAGATTAGTCGTAGAGTACGAGCCATGAGGAGTAACGTGACACGACATCTGGTGGACACAAGCGGAAATAGGTAGTACCTTATATCGCTAACAGATGGCGCTAATAGCACGTACAGAATAATCTCTTTGGTTCGAGAAAGTTCTGGTGTCTTCCACTCACTTATAGATGGCAGTAATTGGAATATATAAGAACGCTAGTGGCGCAACCACAAGTCAGTTCCTATGACACTGTTGTGAAATAAAATAGTGCGTACCTCCTTAAAACGTATTTGTGCGTGATAAGTTTAAGACATCTTTGTAACAGTATTTTGATTTGAATTGTTGCTTTTGTGTGTGATTTAGTAGTATAGAAAAGAAGCGAAAAATTGATAGTGAATGCAGAAATTTCAAAGATCAGTGGAACATTCAGTATTTTGTAATGGAGTCCAGTAACAAGGCGCTATGTTTGATTTGCAATGAAAGCATAGCCGTTCTCAAGGAATATAACATTAAACGTCATTATGAAACAAAACATTTTCAAAATTACTCAAAATATACAGGAAGTTTGCGGACAGAAAAATTCGAAGCTATGAAGCGCGGATTGAAATCGCAGCAATCTTCATTTACAAAACTCAAAACTGAACAAGAGGCTGCAACTCGTGTCAGCTTTCGTGTGGCTCTTGAAATTGCAAAACGTGGAAAACCATTCACCGATGGAGAAGTGATCAAAGAATGCATAATTGCATTTTCTTCGGCTACGAAGAAATGTGCCCTGAAAAGGTAAATTTATTAAAAACTGTCAGTATGTCAGCAAACACTGTGGCTCGAAGGGTAGAAAACATCGCTGAAAATATACCTCTCAACTGTTCGACAAAAATGGACATGTTGAGTGGTTTTCTTTGGCCTTGGATGAGCCAACGGATGTGTCAGATACTGCTCAGGTGTTGATTTATATTCGAGGAGTAGATAAGAGCTATGAAGTGCATGAAGAACTTCTTGATATGTATAGTATTCATGGCACAACTACTGGTACAGATATTTTTAAAGGAGTTGAAATGGCCATTAATCAAAAGAACCTTCGATGGAAATACTTGAAATGTATTACAACTGATGGAGGCAAAAATATGAGTGGGAAAGATAAAAGAGTGGTTGCTCTTGTGTCAAAGGCTGTAGAAAATGACGGTGGTTCAAAACCATTAGTCTTACATTGTATCATTCATCAACAGTATTTGTGCGGAAAATGTTCGGATATGTCTGAAGTTCTGAAACTAGTCATATCAACTGTTAATTTTATCAGATCTTTTGGGCTGAATCACCGACAATTCCGACAATTTATTGAAGAGATTGGAGAAAATGACTTACCTTATCATACTGCCGTACGTTGGCTTAGTTGTGGGAAAGTCCTTCAGCGCTTTTTTAAACTTCGAGCAGTGATCGAAATTTTTTTGAATGAAAAGCATCGCCCTCTTACTGATTTACAAAACAATGCATGCCTGTGGAAGTTAGCATTCTATGTTGATTTGACAAAACATGTGAACGAACTAAATTTGAGATTGCAAGGCGAAAACCAGCATCTTCCTGATTTATACACAAATATCAAATCATTCCGGAAGAAATTGATACTGTTTCAATCACAACTACAAAGTAAATGTTTTTCACATTTTAAAACATTTGAAGTAGTCAGCCTACACCACTGAGGCTGAGTTTCCTATCGATTTTGCAATCGAAACTTTGAGTGCTTTGAAAATAAATTTTGATACTCGTTTCTCGGACTTTGATTCCATTGCGAATCAAATAAAGATTTTTCAGAATCCTTTTGATACTGACATTGAAACCCTAGCCCCGGAACTTCAAATGGAAATGATTGATCTACAGTGCAGTGATATAATTAAGAACAAATATTAAAACTCATCTTTGTTGGAATTTTATAAGGGTCTTCCACTGACACAATTTCATAATTTGCATAAATTTGCTCGTGGGCTGTTTTCTGTTTTTGGTACTACTTATTTGTGTGAGAAGACCTTCTCCAAAATGAAGTACACAAAAAATGTTTACAGATCTTAATTAACTGATGAGCATCTTAAAATCTCTTTTAATAATTGGTACAAGTAAAATTAGTCCACAACTACAAACTATAGTCAGTGGAAAATCTCTATTACATAAATCTCATTAGTATTTCATTATGCTTGTTATAAGTTATGTTTTTATTTAAAATGTATAAAATGTTAGTTGGATTCATTTCAGTAATTTGTTTGTTATTATATACTGAAGTTAAATTTTCTGCATATTATACACGTCTTCTTTACTCATTACAATTCTGTGTTTCTTTATCCAACTTTTCACAAAAACAATAACAATAAGCCTACAACAATGTTATGAGTAGTTAGCCCATGACCATATCAATGTAGATGTCATATTAATAATTATTCAACATAAAATTAGAATACTTCAGTAAACTAAATTTAATTTGCTATAAAAAATATGTTCTCTAAAAGGAGTTTTTAAGTATGCTAGCTCTCCGCGGGCCGGACAAAATCTGTCCGCGGGCCGGATGTGGCCCTCGGGCCGTAGTTTGGAGACCCCTGCTCTAGAACTTTAAACGACCGAACGAACGAATTTTTGACGACCTCTGTGGCTCAGTGGTTCAGCGCGTTGGTGCTCAAGCTGAGGTCGCGTGTTCGAATCCCGCCGAAGGAACAAAAAGTTTTTCTGTGTTCCTGGGCTATGGATGTGTATTAAATATGTGTATAATATAATAAAAATCTTAAATATATGTAATATGTATAGTATAAAAGTATTATATACTTCCCGTTTTCTGCTACCTGTAACACAAGTTCTTCGGATACTTAGCACAGGGCCAGATTGACGTGGTGTGAAGCGTCCATAGAGATTTATTTATTTATATTTAAATCTAGCCGAAACAAATTATTCAGTAACTGAAAAGGAATATCTCGCGATTGTTTTCGGAACAAAGGTTTTCCGGCCTTACCTGTTTGATCGCCGTTTTACAATAATTACAGACCATAAATCGCTGAATTGGCTGTTCAGCTGTAAAGATCCGGGCTCTAGGTTACTTTCCTGGAGACTATAACTCGAAAAATTTGATTATGATATTCAATATAATAAAGGTAAAATAAATACAAATGCCGACGCTCTTTCCCGGTACCCCGTGAACCCAATCCAAGCCGAAAACCCATCTCATTCAACACCAGAGCCTCAGGAGGAACAACCGTACTTACCAGACAGAGATATTTTAGATTTGTTAGTGACACCGCCATCCTTTGATCCCGAGAGAGACCTATTGGACCTCTTGCCCGATCCAATGCCTGTAGAAAATACGGAATCTCCATCGGAACTTTTGAATACTCCTCCTGATCCATTTGATCCACCCGGCCTCGAAGATGCCGTGGCTAATGAGCCTACCGATCAGCCTATCGCTGAACCAGAATTTGAAGTACCATCTGAGCCATCTCCTTCCACTAGCGCGAATCTAGATGCTCCTGTAGACGATTATACTACCTTCTTAAAATCCATGTCGGATAAAAGAAAAATGTTTAATACTGTAATCGAAGAATATAACGAAAGTTTATTAAAATGTCCGCTAAAGTAATTCTTGTACCAACATCTATTGACCTTGATGAATCCAATCTTTAAAGAGAGCTTTTTGGTTTCCATAAAATAGTAAAAACGTATTAAAATATGCTATTTGTTATTTTATAAAATTCATCATTTTGATGAAGCATCCTAGCATTTGAAACTTTGAAGAGGATTCGAAATGAATTATTAATTGTCGGAAATACCAACGAAATAGTTAGTTAGGTATATCAGATATGAATAACCTTTTGAAAAACATTCATTTATTAAAATATTTAATATTTTAACTTACCTTTTCCATTATACGCAGATTAAAATAAAACTATATCATAATAAAATTATTTTCCCAGTCCCGGCTTAAATAAAGAAAATATTACATGATAATCATGATGTCCCGATTGCTGGCCATTTAGGTTCTATTCGTATGTATAATAGGA
Organism: Phengaris arion; assembly: GCA_963565745.1. Taxonomy (NCBI): domain Eukaryota; kingdom Metazoa; phylum Arthropoda; class Insecta; order Lepidoptera; family Lycaenidae; genus Phengaris; species Phengaris arion. The sequence goes on from OY751431.1 coordinate 26,684,368, forward strand.
TAAAAGAAATTTATTTTTGGAAAGGGATGCGTAGCGACATAGAAACATATGTTAAACAATGTAAATCTTGCCAAGAAAATAAAGCACTCCGACAAATAAATCGCGTTCCCATGCAAATAACTAGTACTTCAACAGAACCTTGTCATCGCATAGCTTTTGATATTGTCGGGCCACTTCCAGAATCTGGTCCTGGTAAATTAAAATATATATTAACAGTTCAAGATGATCTAACGAAATTCTCTTCAGCATATCCTATTAGGACTACAACCGCGGAGGAAACATGTGAATGTCTCCTTCATTACATCTCAATTTTTGGTATACCCAAAATGATCCTCACAGATCAGGGGTCATATTTTACATGTGGACTATTTAAAGAGACATGCAAATTCTGAAAAATTAAAAATCTCTGGGCATCACCTTACCATCCACAGACGCAAGGGGCTCTTGAACGAAGCCATTCCACATTCAAGTAATATTTAAAATCATACATTACTGAGGAACAAACAAACTGGCCTCGATATATATATACTGCCATGCTAGCTTATAATACATCCGTCCACTCTACTACGCATTTTACACCATATGAATTAATGATCGGTATTATACCATTTATACAAATTTCATTTATAACGAATCCCCAGGGGCTGCATACGCTGAATATGTCCGCATGTTGCAGAATCGTCTCTAATATTCCCGGCAAAAAGCCGTAGAATTAATAAATAAATCTAAAGGAAGTTCCAAAACGTATTATGATACTCGGACACGACCAGTCAGCTATCATGCTGGCGATTACGTTTACGTAAAGAATCATTTAAGACTGCGGAAAGCCTTGTCCCCAGTGTGGAAAGGCCCTTATTAAAAAATTAATAAGTACAATGGTAATAATACATTGACATTATTAATTAATCGACGACATGTTGTACACCACTATGACCAAGTCAAACCTGCTCAAGTGCAGAGTTCTTAAAAATGTTTGTTTTTACACATACTTTACATTTAAATTTAACTTTATTATACTTACCTATACATATATATATATATATATATATATATATATATATATATATATATATATATATATATATATATATATATATATATATATATATATATATATATATATATATATATATATACCAACACCACGTGACTCTAGCAACTCTTTCAGTTTAATACTCGTAGTACAACAAGAACTGAGAGTAATGTGATATTTGCAGAAATGCCTTGTCTTATGTTTTTAATTATTTTCACGTGGTATATAATTGTAACGCGCGTGCATAAGACTTACATACTGCACAATTATAAAAATATTATATTTTTGCTCACTAACGTAATGTTACAGTCTAATATGTATGCATATAATCTAAAGATAGATATATAATATTATATCCTCCAAGATATGATTTATATATATTATATAAGATGTTGCACGCGACTTCGTACGCGATATAAAGTAGCCTATGTCCTTTACCATGGTCTACCCTATTTCTGTGCCAAGTTTAATCAAAATTGGTTCAGTAGTTACGGAGCCTATTCAATTCTAACAAACAAACAAATATTTCCTCTTTATAATATTTGTGTAGAAAAGGAGATGTGCCCACTGGCTGACTGACATTTAGACGCTCGCACGGCCGTAAACGCTTATGGTAGAAACGTGAATTAATAATTTTTAGGATTCGCCCTCTGTGGGTATAAAATAAGGGCCAAGGTAATAAACGTTTTTTTTTAATTCATTTCCAAGGGGTCAATTAGGGGTCTAAATATTTGCATAGTGAAATATGTATCAACAAGTGGACGGATTACATTGAATTTCTGCACGCAGTTAGTGTTTATGGCGTAGAAATCAATTGAAAAAGATTATTTGAAATACATACCCACGGAGGTGCAATGAGGGGAGGACCACGCGGACGAAGTCATGCGCAAAAGCTGGTATTACAATAAATAAATTTCTTTTAAAATTATGTAAGAAATTGTGTAATAAGTAGTCATTGTTTTCCCTTTTTCACTTTTATCTATAGTCTACTTAGTACATTGCACTGCATAGAGATAAAGCAAAATATAAATATTTAAAATTTTGTAATTTTAATTTATTGACACTATAAAAAGTTTATTGATTCTCAAATTACAAAACCAATACATATTAAGGTAAGGTTTAAAAGATAAATAAAATAAAACAATGGAATATAATATTATATATACTATCCAATACATACAAAGCGAGCCTCAGGAGAAAAGCCCAGCCCGCAGCGTACCGGGCTCATATCTCCCCATGACGCTAGCCGCATTGCCGCGCTGAATGGTCAGGGAAACATGCTGAGCCAGGTACGCCCCGGAGCGTGGGTCGTTGCCACAGTCCCGCAGCCGACAGCCCAGCTCACGGATCAGACCCTTGGCTTCGTCGCACCAGGGATCTCCTGTTTCAATTGCGAACGTCACGAAAAGGTGCTGTCGCTCCAGTTCCGCGTACTTGGAGCGCTTATGCCTGGCCGCTTATGCCTGGCCGCTGACTCTGTAGTAGAGCCAGCTGTGCGTATGGTGCCGGGAGTGTGCGAGGCGGCGAAGGTGTGTGTGCGACGTGGCGTCCCACAGGAGCCAGCCTTTCCTCCACGGAACCAAGGTTTGGGCGTTTACCGTCACATCGGCTCAAACCGCACAACGGGACCTCGGGACCTCAAGCGCACAGGGTACTGTTAGGGGTCCCTACGGATTAGGCTTTAAAAAAAAAGGTTTATTTCCACAATCACTTTTATTAAAAGAAAATAAAATAGTATATGAAGGGACTCTTGGGTAGAACCGTCACGACTGAGGACTGAAGACCAACTGAAACACACACACACACACACAAACACACACACAGCTAGAGTCTAGACCAGACTAAATACGGGATGTGCTGATTCGACGTTACGTCAGGGGACATAACACCTCCCCCCTAAGATGTAACTTCGGGGAAACATCGAAGTTACAGTTGAAATTGTACTTCGAATATTATTAATGTTTTCAATTTCTGTATTATCTTCAACATTCTGTTCAGTGTCTTTAATTTCTATTATGTCACACTGAATATTTTTAGATACTTTGGAATTAGAGTCAACTTTTACTAGATTCAATTTTAAGGTCCTGCTGCCGGGTTTCACACAGTTATAAAATCTAAATATGGAATAAAGAAATATTACTATCACTATAAGTATAACTACTACGGAGTAATGTGTCCCGTATTCGACTATATGAGGATTTTCTAAATTATTTTCTGAGTCCTCAAGATTTTTAAGAAAAATTTGTTGATTAAATTAAATATTATCTAAGTCAAAATTTTGTAGTTTGATAGAGGTCACATTCCTCGCGCTTAAATTTAATTTCTTAAAATTAAAACAGCTGTCATTAATAAGATTAAAATCAGGTATTCCAATTTCTATGGTAGCGTTGACAAAATTGCGTTGAGTTATGAGATATGTATTGCTTTTATGATAACCAATACAATTACTAGGAAGTGACATAAAGCCAGTACCTAAAATCTTAATTTCGGATGCTTCGCTATTTCTACAATCTATAGAGACTACTGGGGTACTGACGGGTACTGACTGTACAAATATTCATTTATTGTTTTTAAGCGGTTTCCAAATATCTAACTCTCCAAAAATTAATTTCGTTTCACAATTTTTTGGGACTTTATCAATTACTTTACTCATAAACTCTGTTTCACATGTGGACTTAGTTTCTGTTACATAAATTATTGAAATTTCACAAATGTAGTTCTCGTTAAACATGTTTCTGCAACTATTTACATCTTCCAAGATACAATACAAGGTTTGTCTATGAATTAAAAAAAAAACATTTATTACCTTGGCCCTTATTTTATACCCACAGAGGGCGAATCCTAAAAATTCTTAATTCACGTTTCTACCATAAGCGTTTACGGCCGTGCGAGCGTCTAAATGTCAGTCAGCCAGTGGGCACATCTCCTTTTCTACACAAATATTATAAAGAGGAAAGATTTGTTTGTTTGTTAGAATTGAATAGGCTCCGTAACTACTGGACCAATTTTGATGAAACTTGGCACAGAAATAGGGTAGACCATGGTAAAGGACATAGGCTACTTTATATCGCGTACGAAGTCGCGTGCAACATCTTATATAATATATATAAATCATATCTTGGAGGATATTATTTATATTATATATGTATCTTTATGTGTGATTATATGCATACAGATTAGATTACAATCTATTACAGTAATAATCTATTACATTACGTTAGTGAGCAAAAATATAATATTTTTATAATTGTGCAGTATGTAAGTCTATGCACGCGCGTTACAATTATATACCACGTGAAAATAATTAAAAACATAAGATCTGCATAATATATCACATTACTCTCAGTTCTTGTTGTACTATGTAGTACATATTATGTGGTTACTACTTGTAGTAGGTACCTAACAGAAGTTCATCAAATTTTTGCCTCCGAGGGGAGGTGTATTTGCACCTACACAATATGCAGCAGCAACGTGAGCATATTGTGCAGGTGTACAATCGCCCGTATTAATAAAAACACTACGGATTAGCTAATCCAACATGGCTGTATTTGTCTGATAGGTTGGAAAAGCCACTTGAAATACAAATACAGTAACTCGGATTAGCGTATCCATGGTGTAAATATTTTGATTAATAAGGAAGAATATGCTGACGTCTATTTCCCAATAGGCAGAGACCACCGAACCCATATGGGCCAGGCGCCACAAGGCAAACATATCACCCACGCGGAAAATTCTGTGTCCGTCACACAGGATTTGTTTTTGTGAACCTCATCACCGATTACAATTGAGTTTATTTTTCAACTCCATTTTGACCACAGTAAACTCACTGCACTTACTAAACTAAGGAATGTTTTCTACTGCGGTTCGAAAGGACCCATTCTAAAAACGTCTTAGGCGATTCGAACCGCAGTGTGAATCGACCCATTCACAAAACAGTGCTGGGGCGATTCACACCACGGTTCGAAACCTCGCGGTGCAAAACGACTAACGACCCACTTATTCGCGTCACTGAAATATTTTAAATTATACTTTAAACGAGATAATCTTGTATATATTTTACACATTACATATTACATAAATTTAGTATGTAGGGAATTTTGGGGTACAAAAATTGGTCTATCTAGGTCTGTTTTTCTTTCGTCGTGCAACAATATATCAATAACTTCGACTCTATTATGTCAATCCGATTGGCAGTTTGGTATGCGTATGTATAAATTTTGCGTTGTTCGAAAATTTGGTGTGTGTTGGGTTCTGTTTTTGTGATTTTTGAGAAAGCTCGGTTACCCAGGTGTAACTTAAAATAATTTTATCTATTATTAAAGTGAGGCAGCCAGCAAATGAGCGTGGAAGCCCATGACTATAATTTAATAGCATGTTACTTTTCAGACTATTGCCTATAGCATACGCAATGACAATATAATGGTCAAGACCTTAGTAGACATGGTGATGCGCTCGTACAATCCGCACATGTTTCTAACTGCCAATATCTCGTCTTGGCTGTTTGATGGAGTTCAACTGCCGCTACTGGACTTCGCAGTTCAGATACCGGCTCTACCCTACGCGATACCGTTCCAAAGATTCGGTTGGTTTTATAGAGTGAGTATACGTAGCCCTATTAGAAATCTATTAGCTAGCACCCCCAAACTCAACTCTATCGAGAGTACCAGTCATAATTTTTGTTTTAATAAGGCTGTGGAAATTTCCACTTGGCCTTGTTTTTTGTAGTTGTCTCCGCCACAAATATATTAGGTCCTTACATATGAAATTGGCGTTTGTCGTACTGGCCACTTTGATCTCAAATATATCTTCTTTGGGAATTCGAATTTCAAATTTATACCGCTATTTACTCATGCATTTGTGTTTCGAAAACCATCATTTATTTGTTTTTTACTCTTTTGGTTTTTTCTTTACGTCACTCTGTTTACAAAAAGAAAAACTTGAAATATCGTATTATTTTCGAGTACGAGTTCCACCGTGGCACCAGTGCTGCAGAAACGGCTCGAAGTATTAATGATGTCTATGGCGGCGGTGTCGCAAAAGAAAACACAGTGCTTTTTGGTTCCAACGTTTTCGTTCTGGAAATTTCGACCTGCAGAACAAGCCCCGTGACCGGTCGGAGACCAAAGTTGATAATGAAGAATTGAAGGCTATTGTGGAAGCGGATCCATCGCAAACCACATCCGAGTTAGCTGCAGGCTGCGGTGTAAGTGATAAAACTGTTTTAATCCACTTGAAGCAAATTGGGAAGGTGAAAAAGTTTGAAAGGTGAACTCATGAATTGAGTGCAGCAAACCAAAAAACGCGCGTCGGCTGCTGTGTTACATTACTCAACCGGCACAATAATGAAGGGATTTTAAATCGAATCATTACCTGTATCCACAGGTTACCTGTATCCTGTACAATAATCGGAAACGCTCATCGCAATGGCTGAACCCTAGCGCACCAGCCAAAGCCTGCCCCAAGCGAAAATTGAATTTTAAAAAAGTTACTTGTGAGCGTTTGGTGGACTAGTGCCGGAGTCGTTCACTGCAGCTTTCTTAAATCTGGCCAGACGATTACGACAGATGTCTATTGCCAGCAACTACAAATCATAACGGAAAAGCTAGCTGCTAAACAACCGAGACCGTCATTCGCTCTAGGCCACTGCTACTTCAGGACAACGCTAGACCACACACTGCACAACAGACGCCTACCAAATAGAGGAGCTTCAATTGGAATGTCTAAGCCATCCACCGTACGGGGAGTACGGTGGATGGCTTAGACATTCCTTGCTCCAACAGATTACCATTATTTTTTTCAAAATTTGGATAACTTCTTGCAAGGGAAAATATTCTGGCAAAAGGCAAAAGTGCATAGATAGCAATGGTATATACTTTGATTAAATAAATATATTCTGTTAAAAAAAAAATGCAAAACGCCAATTTCATATGTAATGCCCTAATATTTCTAGTGCCGTGGAAAAATTCAAATTCGTTGATTTAAGAATGAATAATCTAAATGTGTTACACCACGACCAGTGTATCGACTTTGGTCACAGAGTAAAATGGTTTGTTTCTAGATTGTCCTTTTATGCTTCATTATTAGAGACTTGGCTAACACACTGCCGTGCGTACAAAATATAATTAATTATTATAAAATAAATACATAGGTAGTCCCAATAGTACCCGACCTGAACACGAAAACGATAAAAATATGCCCGAAATTATTATTAGATACTACTTTTGTAATATGAAACGTAAAACCCTTCAAAACAGTTACTTTTTTACCGAAAATTTTTACCCACCGAGCTCCTTCTTCAAGTTCGGAAATTCAGGGTCAGATCCAGCGCATAAGGTAACCTTCTGTAGAAGGTTTTGAACTTTAAATCCTCATATTAAACCATTGATTTTTACCATCGCAATCGCGGACATTTTTTCTCATACTTCGAAACTCGGTTCAGGTTGTCAGTCTGTCCGGCTCGCGCGCGCATGATTTGCCGCCTATGCGAATGAGTCAGCGTGTTAACCGAACCGAGATTCTAGGTACGAGAATTGGGTTGGTGCGTTGTCGTAATGAAACTAAAATTTATTTTGATTAAACTGATTTGCCCATCCATCTGATACCTATCCACCAAAGTTAACTCAATACATAAATACACACAATACACAACGTCATTAGAAAGGACTTTTTTGTACTTGATTATTTTGTATAGCCATAAAAGTGTAGCTAAAAAGCTAGGTATGGGGGTTTTTTGGTTAGACGCCAAAAACCAATAAAAAGTATTTTTTTTAGTATAAACGTAATTTTAATAATTTGAGCTAGGGTGGGTGCCTGGAAAAGCCATGTTTTGGCACGGATGGGCCGGCCCGACTTATAGGCGTGATAAAACCGACTAACTTTAGAAAAAAATCACATCCTGTTTTATTACACCATTCGATAGTGTTACTAATAAGAAACAAATTCTGTATAGGAATGCAATGCGGTAAAATATAGTAGAATTTTCATAAATTGCTTCATATTATGGGAATAATTGGTACGTTTAAATGCTGTTTTTACCTTAACGGACAAATATTCGGGTATTTGCGTTACAGTAACTTTTAATAATAAGCTCAATTAATACTATTCAACGTCATGATCTCACACGATGTATCTCACATCAGTCTATCGGAATCATTTATTTTTAAGTGGTGCTGGTGATGAGAATGGTGGTATTGAGAACGTGGAGTCAATTTAGGTTTCCTAAATAATAAATAATATGCATACACGCGGTGTATTTTATCTTGTCTCATTCCTTGCCCTCTCCTCCACGAATCCAGCGCCCAAAATGCAGCAGATAATAACGGGAATAAAATCTGTTATTTTTGTTTTTGAGGTAAACACAAAAAACTCCCATATTTACATATATGCTTCTTTTCTATTCTACAAGAACAGAAATAAAGTATAAAAAACGTCCTTTCCAATAATATATGGCTTGTTGGGTAGGTAGACCAGCGTCCATACAATCTTGTCCATCCTCCAAATTTATAACTTGATCTTTTGAAGGATGGCATGATCGAAGACAATAATGTTTTTTTTAATCACTAGTATTTATTAGTTAGGTTGAGTACTTCTGGGACCGCCCTCGAAAATGTATATGGTCACATGACCACATAGACACACAGAGTCCACATAGATAAAAATGATTTTAAAAACGTAATACCTAATTATATGCCTATAATCTATATTCAAAATTATCACCTGATAATATTTTCATGGCGACTTGATATTATTGTTTTGTTACTTAAAAGTTGTTATAAGATATAAACCCTGTACCTTTTCAGCGTAATGGTTCAACGACTGTTGACGGAGTTTTCGCCACAAACACAGGTGAGGCAGATTTTTCAAGGCTCGGTTTCACGGAGATGTGGCAGAACAAAAATAGGACAATATTTAATGGAAAATGTGGCGAAGTAAAAGGAACCACTGGAGAGTTATGGGCACTAGATTCAAGCGAAGAAGAAATAAATATATTTGCGTCAGACCTTTGCACGTAAGTACCCAATTAAAAAACGAATTATATCGGCAATACGGTGATTGGCGAAGCACTGGAGAAGTCTTATTATTGAAATCGGTTAAATGCAGTTACATATCAATCATACATAAGACCTACCTTTATTAAAAATAAGTCTCGACCGATTATAGCGAGCCCATTTGTTATTTAGGTCCTGATATATCAATGAAATTTTAACAAGCTTAGTGTTTCCTGAATTTGTTGTTTAACTCTAATATCCTACATACATATTTTGACCTATTAGAAAAAAATTAAGCACTAAAATATGTGAAACTTATCTGGCTACAAGAATCTTCACACACATATACACAGGCTTCGTAAATGAAGTGTAGTTCCCTTGTAAGTATCCTAGTCTCACATAAGGATCAGGTGTCCCTGTCCTCCCGTGCCCATCTACGATTAAAAATTAAAATTTCCTTGCAGATATATGACATTAAAAAAGAATGGCGAAGTTGAAAGAAATGGACTTTCAGGTTTGGAATTTGTGGCCGACGATAGTCTTTTTGATAACGGCCACAAATTCCCCGACAGGGTGAGTATGTGTTGACTTATTCGGTTTCTAGCATTTATCCTACTACTATTATAAATATGAATGTTTGTGACGATGGTTGGATGCTTTCGATGAAATTTGGTACGGTTGTAATTTAGGCTCTGGATTAAAACATAGGCTACTTTCTGTACTGAAAAAGTACATTATTCCCGTGGAATACTATATTTACGCGGGCGGTGCCGCGAGAAAAAGCTAGTTCTAAATACAAATACTCATCATTGGTGGTGGGACTGGTGGGTGGTTTGCCGAACCTATCCATAATAATGGATAGTTTCGGCAACCTCTAGACGTATCGCCTGATGAACCAAAGTATGCGCTTTGATTATTGCATAAATTTTCAATCAGTTGACTGATTTGTTTATTGCATAAATAAATAGTACTTACTCTAAAATATGAATAAGTTCTCAGAAGAAACAGTATACTAAAAATATATTTTCAAAGGTACATCGATTTGTTTACAGAATTTTGCAAGTCTCGTAAAACGCTCAATACAAAAGTCGCGGAGCCTAACACGTCACTCGTCCCTAAAGTTGTATACTCGTACATATAATAATATTATGGGTTGCAGGAACATAATATCTAATATTACCGAAATTTGTGCGTTTAAATTCATACTCACCGTAATGAATGTTTTTATATGATGAATGTAAACTAAAGATGTAGGTTTTTTTACCTATAGCAAAAAAAATGTGAAAGTTTTTAGCAATTTTTAGATTTATCTCATCAGTAAACTACACATAAAATTATATATTTTTACATCATATATTTATGTATTATATATTTTAAAAGTGCGGTGCCGGTCTTTTAAACCCCCTTGGCCTTTTATAATAATTATATAAATGCTCTACCTTAATATCCAAAATCACTTACGGCCTGTTTCAATAACCTATCTACCGATAACTATTTCTTAAAAACGTCATATATGTATCGCAAAAAACCGGCAAATGATTGAAAGACGACATTTTTAACAAATAGTTATTGGTAGATAGGTTATTGAAACCGGTCGTTAATCTGTTGTCTGATTGTGTGTAAACACTGTGTTGGGTCTTGTTTAATGTGTTGTGATATAGCCCACAGAGCAGCACGTACTTTTCCCATGGTTACTTACCTATTTATATCTTATCAATTTCAGTCGTGCTACTGCGATGGCCTATACGATAACGACTGTCTGGCGGGCGTGTTGAACGTGTCTGCGTGTCACTTCGGCGCGCCAGCCATCGTCTCTTTACCCCATTTCTACGGCCTAGACCAGTCCCCATATCCAAGCAAGATCGCGGGGCTTCGGCCGACAAAGTAAGTGAAACATTAATTAACATATTATAAATGATCGAACGAACTTCCCAACTGAAGTTCGATCATTATTATATGAGTCGCTTCATTCAAAGATATATTCGCATTCGCTAGGCCACATCGCGCAAATTTTTAAAGTCAACATTAGTTGTAGTCAACATGTAGTTGACAAAAAAATACCGGTCTCTTCGGTAACTCGTCACAGCTGCTCATTATGTTTAGAGAGAGGTAATGTGAAAAAAAAAACTTGCATGCAAAAGTGCATAACGGGTGTGTGGGAGATTATATCTTTGAATGAAGCGACTCATATAATAATGATCGAACTTCACTTGGGAAGTTCGTTTGATCATTTATAATATTTCTTCACTTCATTCTTCGATATATTTAACCAGGTAGATTTTAAGATAGATACTCTAGAAAGAAAGTTTTTCAACCTTCTATAATTGTAAATAATAAAATACCATAATTCAAATAATCATTATATTAAATTTTGAGTATATATTTTTAACATTAAGTAAATAGCTAATCAGTACAAAACAATAGATGCCCAATTACAATTAGGTATAAGTATATGATACTGAAATCAAGGTGGTTACAAATTGATTCAGCGAAATTTTGTTCGTCGATAATAAAATAAAATAAAATATATATCACTACATAGTATAAAACAAAGTCGTTTTCTCTGTCCCTATATCCCTATATATGCTTTAATCTTTAAAACTACGCAACGGATTTTGATGCGGTTTTTTTAATAGATAGAGTGATTGAAGAGGAAGGTTTATATGTATAATAACATTCATTAAATAGTGGAGAAATACTGTTATTTTTGAGGTTTCTAATGTGATATCGTAAATAATTACATTTTTTCCGCATACATTGCAAACGATGGCTGAACCCTACGAGATAGATCAAAATAATGTACTACAGTTTTGTTCATCAAAAAAAAGCCTACAAGAAATTCCGCAATAACATATATCTATCTCTTAGGGATAACCCACAATAACCATTTTTTTATCCTTTACTTTGATTGAAATTTAATAGCTTATTTACGAAGCGATTTTAAGCAATACAGCATTAATCCTTATCCAATTTAGTACGTTAAATACATTGTGCATTTAATATAGATCAATATGGGTCTTTATATCATGTAATTTAAATGAATATTTTCGAAGATATTACAGATTTAAAATGCAGGGACATGTCTCGAGGGCACTCGCGAGTCGTGACTCGGTGCTCGCACAACGAATATTCTGTACTGCAGTTCTTATGGAATATCCATAGCGGTAGTTGGCCAGTTTTGTTGGAATATCAAATTATATTTGAATGGCAAATTAAATGATTATTCACTACGTAGTATAAAACAAGTCGCTTTATCTGTCTGTCCCTATGTACCTATATTGTATGCTTAGATGTTTAAATCTACGCAACGGATTTTGATGCGGTTTTTTTAAATAGTCTTTTTATACTCAAGCGCGATAGATATTATAATATAATGTATATGAAGCGGTCGCGCATGTCGCGTCGAGGTGATAGGGTCCCATTTTTAACCATTTGCATTGGGTAAACCTATAAACATTTTCAATATTGTATCAGAAGTAGGTATATTGCTGTAAATAGAGAGTTATTCACCGAAGTAGTTTTTTCTCCAAGAACACTTTACTACGCGGGCGAAGCCGCGGGCAAAAGCTAGTAAAATATATTATAAAATTTGAGGCTCACATACAAAAACGTGATTTTTTCCGTTTTGTACGGAACCCGACTCGCACTTGACCGGTTTTATTTTATACTCGAATTTTATAACCGTTCAATCCAATTTTATTGCCGTTCAGTCCGTCCGTACAGCCCCCTTACTTCCGACACAATCGAGAATCGAATCAGTTCGATCTCAATCTCAGATCAGATCTCTCTCCCGACGCCTACACTAGCGCATGATCGTGCGGTGGCTCAATTTGTAACTAACCTGGATCGAAAAGTTCGTTAGATAGTAACTTTTGGTACTCCCGACGAAATCAATCGACTGAGAATCGAATGGCAGGATCGAAAACAAACGTCGAATTACACGATAGCTAAAGAGGTCTCATTTACAGTATCGAGTTTGCTTGTTTTAGTGCATTTGTACTAAATTGCGTTATTTTTATTGTAGTATTAAAGCATTATTTAATGTTATTGAAATAGCTAATAGAATGCGCGTTCGGGAAATGCAAAATTTACGAAGATTTACCAACTTCAACACATTAGCAATGGACATGGAATGTGAGGAATTTCGATGCAATTATCGCCTTAAAAATGATTTATTTAACGTAACGTATATATGAATAATCCGACTCACTGAAATTATATCACCTTTATGTGTAAAGTTATTTAAAACCTTAAAGCATTTGTTTACACATTTGTGTTGTTACACATTTGGCCGCTAATTCATGTATTATATTTTCACTTAAGACAGGGATTGAGACAAATTAAGTCTACATAATATATATCTATATCATATCTATATTAACATATCATATGAAGACTTCGTTTGTCTCAATCTGTCTTTGAATAAACAAAGTCAGTAAATAGTTATAAAAAGTCGTATGTAGATATTTTTACTTTGCTCGGGTTTTCTAAATGTAAACACTAAACACGAATTTGTTATTGTATCATTAACATTAAATATACTACTCATATTTTCACCAAAATTAACAATTAACTACCTTTTTACAATTACCTATTTATGGTCAGTTATATGGCCAGTTATTATAGTTATTGAATATGTTTTGTGCACAACACTTAAGTTTTGCGGACAAAATAAATAAAAATATGACTTTGACATTTGACAGAATGTCAAAGATTTTAAAAAGGGATTTTGAAACTATTATTTACTGTCACAATTTTTTTTTAGAAAAATAACCTTTAAAACCTACCATTGCATGAGATTGAGGCCGATTAATTTGAATAAACATACACAAAATGTTATTTAAAGCAAAGAATATATAATTTTCCACATTTTTATTAATTTTCGCCATAGACTACGGCACTCAACTGTAACTTGTTTACACTTTGGACGTAACGTCAGCAACCGGATACAGCTAACGGCGCTGATAAGACACGACCTCAACGCGATCTCGATTTCGATTCGATTTTGTTCGGGAGTACGCATCAGGATCGAAACTGAATCAAAATCAACATCGGATCAGACTCGTAAATTGAAATCGTATCAGTTTCGGGAGTAAGGCCCGACGTCAGAATTAATGTTGCCAAGTTAGTTGTTTTACAAAGTTTTACTACTAAATTTTGTATTTTATTCCCTCATTAGTAGGAATTTAGTTGTTAGTAGTGGTTTTGTAGAAAATAGTTAGACAGTAATCATAATATACAAAATGTCCTGCGTCTATGTGCTATTATAACACCTTATCATAATAGCACATAGTAGCACGCATCCGTAAGTCACTTAAAACGACCGATTTAATTTCTATATACGTAATATTTCTTACTAATTATATTTTTTTTATTTAACGGTTAAATAATAAAACTGAAAATGTATATATGTTTGTAAACACAAAATCCCTAAAAAACTTTTATTAGTATTCCTAAGTTTAGTAGCTTTTTTATAGTTATCGGGTCTTTCAGTAGTTTCGCTATTAAACTCGAGTCGTTTTTTGAAAAACTGAGTTGGCAACACTGGAACGAATCGCTTCAGTCCATGCGGCCGACTGATGCGATCTCGAAATTGCACACAGACGATACGATTTTGCATCCGTTCAGGCCGAACTGAAGGAAAACCGTACCGTGTACCGTGTACCGCACAGTTAGACTCTGTTGAGATAGCAACACACAATTTGTCGAGTCCAGCCCAACAATCATTTAAATTTCAATAGGCTCCAAATTAATTAAACTTTTTAAATCAAGAAAAACAGCTAATAATTATAAATAATTAATGTGGTTTTCGCGTTCCGAAGTGGACCACATACCGATAGCTCGGCGGCTGTTACACACTGCGCCCCATCTCGTACTCGATGCGTCGGTGTATATCTCGAATTTATAATGCGAATATCGCATATGATTAAAAGTCGAGAATATGTACTCGGTCCACCAAGCTTCATCATCATCATTAAAAGATTTCTTTTAATAATTCTGGAGGAGGGATGATTTTTTGTATCGTAATTATCATAATATTTATTTAACATTAGAAATTTAAATCGCTCCAAAATCTTTGTATACACCCAGTCGTATTTCGTGGCGGGGCACGAAGATGTTATTACACCTATCACAGTTGAGCTAACTCACGAATAGTACACCGTGGCAAAGTCGAATAATATATTTTCGAACAAGTTGTGCTATATTTTTTCGCTTTTCGATAGTTAATGATAATGTCGTCTTTAGTATGAAATACAAAACCTAAATATTTACAGCTCTGTTGCAGGCTTAAAATACTTTTTTCACACATTGAGTTATAATGTACTACGTACTAGAGAAGACGCCTCAACTCGATTGTTTGTAACACGAAT
This sequence comes from Phengaris arion, assembly GCA_963565745.1. Classification (NCBI taxonomy): domain Eukaryota; kingdom Metazoa; phylum Arthropoda; class Insecta; order Lepidoptera; family Lycaenidae; genus Phengaris; species Phengaris arion. Next base: position 26,699,760 of record OY751431.1, read on the forward strand.
TAGAGCGCGCGCACTCCAACTCACTTAGTCTGTGCCGAGCGCTTGCTGCAACGTGACACGTTTGAGTGAAGTTTTGTTTTTTAAATTATGCCTTCGTGTGCATTGAGATACTGTTCAAACAACTCCAGAAACATAAGTCAAGGAGTGACTTTTCACCAGTAAATTCATTTATTATCTTTAAAACACGCTTAATTTAATTATAATTTTTCAATTGCAACGCGTCACCGCGGCGGCGGCCATGTTTACGTGTACGTGTAACACCCCCCGCTTGTCCCGCGCATACCCCGCCGTCATCAAGTGCGCGCCCTATCTTTGTTTGAGATAGCTTCTCTAGTACGTAGTACATTATAACTCAATGTTTTCACAATTAAAAATAAAACCTAAACATTTCAGTAATGATAATGTTTCGTTAACAGTATTAATATACTCGGCATAATCATCCCCAATACATAATATATCGTCCAAGTACCCCACTAATTTATGACCACGGTTTCTTAAAAACGACAGTATTATTATTACTCGTATTATTATTATTATTCATTATTATTATTGTAAAAACTCTTGGCGCATCTGATAGTCCGTACGGTATAGCTCTAACTTCATACGTTACTGCCCTAAAGGTGATTCGAATTCGAAACGTAGATACTTTCTGTCTAACATATTAATGGGAACTAACAAGTAGGCCTCCTTCAAATCAATAGTAGCTAAATACCCATGTTTAGGTATCAGTTTTAAAGCCGTACGGTAATCCTCCATTTTAAAATATAATTTTGAAATAAACTTATTTAGCTGTTTTAATTTAAAAAAAAAAGTGTTTACCACCGTGCACCGCTTTGTTTTGGGACAAGGAAACTTTTTTAAATAAATTGACCTTTAGTGGGGGTACATGGAGATATATCATTCAGATCTAATAGCTTTTTTATATCTAAAAACAATTCTTGCTTTTCAGTGGGCGATAAATTATTATTATTAGGTACAATAATCTGCTGTACTTTCTTTCTATCAGAACGGAATCGAATATCCCGTTCTCATCCAATTGAGGATAGTTAAATTTTTTGGTACATTGAGCCAGCAATTATAAAAACAACATAAGCGACCTGCGTGTACCTGCACTACTGTTGTGGTAACACCACGGGATTTGTTCGAATGAATGGTCTTCGAGCTCGAAGCAGTGTTATTGTACCGACGCGGCGCTCTCGCTGGCGGTGCCGGCCGACATAAAATGTATTTATTGACTCGCAGTCAATCCTTACATGCCAGTTAATTGAAAAATTAATATGTATTACAATTTTTAACACTTACTTTCTTCTATCTCCTGTTCGTCGTCTGATGAAATCGCACGTTTGTGTCTTTTCTTTTTAGACTCCAGCCGTCTAATTTTCTATTGATAACGATTTTTTTTTCTTGAACGTTGCGTTTGGGCACGGTTATAACGTATACGTGCTCGCGTTGCTTCGCGCAAATAAAGGATGAGCAGCAGAGACGAGTTACCGAAGAGGCCAGTATTTTTTTGTCAACTACCCACATGTTGACATTAAAAATATGTGCGATGTTGCCTAGTGACTACCTGGTTAAATATATCGAAGAATGACGCGAAGAAATATAATTAGACTTGGCGCAAAATGTGTCTTATACTGTAAATGTAAGAATGATAGCTAATTTGAAGCTCTTTAATAAGGAATAAAAAAAACATCGTGTTTTTTTTTTATAAAAATGACGAATCGAGGGAACTCCTCGAAATTTATATGGGCACATATTACAGTGATTTCGACTTTTTCTGAAGTAACCCTACCTGAAGTAGTGCCTGTATTGTACTATATTTTTGTATGCTACTAAAAAGTAATATTTAGCATCGAGGCATACCCTGGATCCAAGTACTGGACAGAACTACTGAGTCCTATAGATACATATTTGGGGATTTCGACGTTGCTTAAAGAACTGCAAACATATTATGCCACTTTATCAATTACAGTTATCGTCATCATCACCACTATAATCACACCTGATGATATATTCATCACAATATGATGATATAATAGTAAATAGGTACTTCTTATAGTCTTTTATACCGACAATTTGAACATTACTTTTCCGTTTGTGGACCAATTTGAAAACTTTTTCCGTTGTTATAGAGGGTATACCCACTACAAACTACCGACAGATCTACTACAGACACAGTACTACAGACACAGTACTACAGACACAGTACTACAGACACAGTACTACAGACACAGTACTACAGACACAGTACTACAGACACAGTACTACAGATCCCAGTAAAAAAATTATCGAACATCTGTATTGTTTAGGGAGCACAACTTCAAAATGGAAATAGAACCTATAACAGGAATGCCATTGTACGTCCGAGCCCAGCTTCAGGTCAACGCCCTTGTGAGACATGTCCCAGGTATCAGGTATGAAACTTCTTAATATTATTAAAATTACATTGTGTAATTTGGCATGAACTAGTAGTGGCTATAAATTAATATTATTAAATATACTAAAGTCTGGTCAGTGGGCGGCAAGATACTTGTGGCAGGCACAATAGGTCATTGCCATACTTCTACCAATTCTACCAATGTACATCAGTTTTGCAAATGAAGCGATAGTAACGTAAGTAATTATTGTCACAAAGTTTGCAAATTGAAATGACCTGTGTATTTTTGGTAGAAGTGCCGTACACCGCCAGATATGATCATATCTATATATATATATATATATATATATATATATATATATATATATATATATATATATATATATATATATATATATATATATATATATGGACGCATTCACACCATGACAATCTGGTCCCGTGGTAACTTCACAAAGAACTTGTGTTACGGGTACCAGTCAACGGAAATATATTTATTACTTTTATACTATACCTACTTAAGTATAAGACTTTTATTACATAATACAGAAAATTTTTGTACCCTGGCGGTATTCGAACCCCACGACCTCCAGCTTGAGCGCCAATGCGCTAACTACTGAGCCACAAGGTCGTCAAATTAATTTTAACTCGAGTACATAATCAACCGCAGAAGGCTAACGTAGTGGAACCAGTCGACAACAACCTCATCCTTCTCGCATTGAGAAGAGACCCGAGCCCCAGCAGTGCAAACTTTACTGGTCAGCAGAGGCGTGGGGTTCCTATAACTCCATTCCTATCGGCTTCACTTACCACTTACCTTTTGAAGACCCTCATATTATAAATCCCTACTTACAGGCTATGGCTTCCCTATGAAGGAGAACCAGCCTTCGCCACTGCTGGTCAAAGACGAAACTTTATTATATTAGGCTGGGACTACACGTACCGGAAACCGGTGGGCCCGGGAAAATTCTGAGCAATGAAAGTAGAACTCTGTTCTAATACAATAGAGTTGAAAATCGAAGTGTCGAGTGTTGAGCTGTCATATATGACATTGACATTTGACTCGACACTCGTGTGTTCGATTTTCAGCTCTATTGTATTAGCACAGAGCAGTTGCGAAGGCTAGTTCTCCTTCATAGGAAAGACATAGCTTGTATAGGTAATAGGTAGAGATTTGGATGAGGGTCGTCAAAAGGTAAGTGGTAAATGAAGCCGATAGGAATGGAGTTATAGGAACCCCACGCCACTAGCGCAGAGTTCTATTTTCAGTGATCTGAATTTTTCCGTGTTTCCGAATCATATACCTACTCCCAGCTTTAAAGGGATTAGATAAAAGAAATATTATCATGAATACGAATGATTGTTAATTTTTTACACGAGTACTTATTTAGTTTTCACTATAAACCGAAATAACGACATGTCTATTATCTAAACAAGGGTGCAATACCTGTAGCAACCGCCTCCATTTCGGAAGTCGGTTAAAAACATGGCGTAATTTATCGCAGTCTAGTTTCTATACAAACTGCAATCGAAAATGAAGCGACAGATATTTCCTAATAGGTAGGTACACTACCCCAAAAACCAAATACCGACTTCTTTAGGAATATTATGTAGAGAAATATGTAGTTAAATTTTAGCTGGAAAAATGGGAAGTATTTCAAGAATAAGAATTAGTGCCTTTTGTAAGAATTTTATTGTTTTTACTATGGAAGTTGGTTTACCTTTTTTTTTAATTAATAATAATAATTTGGAAATGTAGTACCTACCAGCTGGGCCAATAAACTTCTCTGCCACTTTAACTAAATCAGATTATAGCTCTTGCCCGCGGCTTCGTTGGCGTTGAATTCTTTTTCTGCACACAATAAGCTATGTGCTGTATGTAGTTTAGTAAATAGTAGACCGTCTTTATACTAGAACGCCAGAATCGGCGCACGCACGCATACGCGTCATTAACACGGCCGCTAACGAAACCTCAAATAGCAGAAGTATGTAGTATCACTTACATAGTAACTATTTATTAATCTGTGTTATCACGCCGCACGCCGCGCCGCGCCGCCAAGACTTGTCGCTGCATTGAACGACTAACGAGTTTTAGTCAGTTGTGCCGCGACCACAGAACACTTAGCCGCGACGCTTGCGCACTGTCAACGCCATCTTTGTAGACGTACCAGCCCTAGCGCTCCGCTCGGCCACGCTCAATCGTAGGTAAAAATTTCAAGGACACGGCTGAGTTCCGCTACTGTACATTATTTATATTGTGCTAGTAACATACTCAGCCAATACGTACACAGCTCATACGTACAATATACATGGATATTTTTGATTTTAGTCTCATCAATCAACTCCCCGATCCTGATACCCTAGTACCCATGCTTTGGTTCCGAGAAGAGATCGCAGCGACGCCCGAGTACGTCGAGTTGGCACAGTTCGCCCTCGATGTGCGGTTCGGCATGGTGTATGGGTTTTACGTACTGATTGTGAGTATACTAAGGAAATTATGTTAATAATAATAATATCTATAGACACCACGTCAATCTGGCCGAGAGCCTAAGTACCCGACGAACTTCTGTTACGGGGACCAGACAACGGGAAGTATATTTAATACTTTTATATTATACACATATTTAATACCCATCCATGACCCAGGAACACTTTTTCTTCCTTCGCTGGGATTCCAACCTGCAACCCCGGGTCGACAACCTTGAGCATCAACTCGCTCTACCACTGAGCCACAGAGGTCGTCACTCGTCAAGCTATATAAAGCCTGACCAGAAAAATAAAAAACTTCATTTTTTAATTGCAGCAACACTAAGAATGGCTGGGATGTGATTGGTTAAATCTCAAACATTTGACATTTCGTTATAGTGCCGTGATTTCCCGCAACATGGCGAGGTTTTTTATATTTTTGGTCAGGTTTTATAAATCTATTCCCAACGTACAAAATATATGCTTATCTGCGAAGTTACACAATCACTAATTAACTCCCAAATTACAGGATACAACGTTAATATTATGAGGGAAAACTGTTATATCTACAAATTAATTATTTTTTTTAGTACGAATAAGTTTTTCTATAAATTCTTCTCATTAAGCTTAAGCTTATGTAATTTCAAATGAGTATGAGTTTATAGGTAACTAATTGTTAAACTCATGAGTTATTTCCTATAGAACGAATATAAAAGATGTACCAACCGTCTACTAATTAACTAACCTTGGCTTCTGGCGATGACTCTCAATGAACCAACATTCAAAAATGTTAGTATGTGTTAACATTTTTGAATGTTGGTTATATGGTAATATACCTGAATTTTTAATAAATTATTATTAATATAAAAATGTTTTTTCTCAAATTTCAGATAACTGGAATAGCCCTGGTGTTTTCTGGTCTCTGGTTCTACCGGCATTCAAAGTTTTCTGTAGTCCGAGAGACGGAATGTGACAAAATAGCGGTGCAAACCTTCTTGGAGAAAAATGAACATTTAGGAGAAAGGCTTAAAAGAATAGAATAGATTCAGAAGCTAACTATACCCGGTCGATTTAAGAAAACACAGATTAAAAATTTCTTCAAATAATATTAACAGAGCCTTTGGAAGAAAAACATAAAATATTTCAAACCTACATAAATAGGTAGGTATCTACTCGAACTAAATACAAAATACTTCATGTAAAATTAAACATTTTCATGACTGATGGAGATATCTACTACGGTTGTCAGTTTGTCAAAATATGTGCCTTTTGTTAGCGACCCGGGTTAGAATTATTAGTTGCCTACTAAGTAGGTAAATACCTATAACTGTGCAGGTCAAAACTGGAAAACGATATCAAATTCCTACTGAGCTGAAAAATTGTACTGATAGTTTTCACTTTTAAAAAAGTTAAAGTTTAAGTTTTAAGTTTACACATAGTTATTTATTTACACTTAATTCAGATGTCCTAAAATCTAAATGATTTTATAATTAATTATGCAAATATTTTGAATTGTACATTAAAAGCACTGAGCGTCAGTTCACACCGAAACGCGACGATACGCAAAGCTGCGCTGTATTGGAACGAAGTTCCTTATGGCGCGTTGCGAATTGTATTGGGGCTAGACGGATTATAGGCACGACACTTTTTGCCACTCGAAATCACAATGTAATAACGACTATTAATAATGATACAAAAAACGACCTTATCACCTTGACAATAACGTAGAATTTTGCAATTACACATTGTGACTGTTATAACTGTTACATATTGTGACTAGCTAGCCGGGCCTTAGGTATGCGAGCGGTAGGACGGAAGGGGCAAGCAACCCGCCCCCTCACCCCTGTCCCTACCTAAGGCGCGGCCAACTAGTTCCGCGCGCACTATATATACTTATTTCAACTATTTGCTTTGTATAATATAATATATTAAATCTATACAGATAAAGAAAATTGAAGTGTCTGTTTGTAATTTCAAATAAACAGCTTTTATTTTCACTTAATGCATTTAAAAGTATGATCGGTACTTACAATAAAATATAAATTGTTAACATTTTTCTGCGATTTTTAGCGATTCAAATATTTTGTACTGAATAAAGTTAAATTTTGAATCACTATTTTAAAAATGCAATGCCGCGTCGCGTATCGATCCGGTGTGAGCTGACCCTTTACGCCGCTGTCAAATTTTCATTCTAGTCCCCCTGATTTTCATTAATATCGACGTTACGGCTACCATGACATACAGCTGGTCACGGGAGGACTGAGATGACAGGTGTCCCTTTTTGTGTGTGTTTCTTGAAGTTTATATAATGTGCATAGATCTCGGTTTTGGCGTCATAAAATAATAATAATTTTATATTTTAGGGGAAGTGGGGATGAAAAGTATTTTTTTCATTCTACCCCATCGTGTGGGATATCGATAAATTGATCTTCCTATCCTTACTTCCTTACTTATAATATTATAAATGTGAAAGCGTGGATGTTTGTTACTCTTTCACGCAAAAACTACGGAACGGATTTCGATGAAATTCGGTATGGTAGTAGTTTAGACTTTGGATTAAAACATAGGCTAATTTTTATCCCGAAAAAGTAGTGTTCCCGAGGGATACTGTATTTACGCGGGCGGAGCCGCGGGAAACAGCTAGTTAATATTATAAATGTGAAAGTTTGTGAGGATGGATGGATGATGGATGGATGTTTGTTCTCTCTCACGCAAAAACTACTGAACGGATTTCGATGAAATTTAGTACTATCATAATAGTAGTTTAGGCTCTCTATTAAAACATAGGCTACTTTTTATCCCAAAAAAGTACAGTGTTCCTTTGGGATACTGTAATTACGCGGGCGATGCCGCGGGAAACAGCTAGTTTGAAATAAAGGCAACATGACTTTTTTACAAAGTCAACCATTTTCGAGTAATCTGAACAGAAAATTATTTTGAGCGAAATCGAACAATAACTTTTGCAGTAATTTAAAGAAAACCTATTGCGCGTTGATAGTTACGGAACCCTTCTTAGGGTCTAAAAAGGCCACTTTAGGTGTTTCATATTATGTTTAATATATTTTTTTCAATTCATATTAAGTGCGCCATTTCACGTATTTCTATTAAAAATTGTCAAAATTGCTGTTTCCTAATATTATGATGAAATCAGATTCATCAATCATGGAGCCATTTTACCGTTTCACAATTTTTGTATAGAAAAAAATGTATCAAATATAATATGAAACACCTAAAGTGGCCTTTTTAAACGCCCAGATCCTGACATGCTTTTGATTGGGTTATTTTTATTTTATTTATCACTGGATCCCGACTAGATGGCAGCAGTCGGCACCCACTACCCAGCCCAACCATCTGCTTGGTTGACATTAGGGTACTAGTGTGTACATTTACTAATGAACTCATTCAGAAATATACTAAGTACTTATATGAATAAATACTCAACAAAACATTGTACATGACCGCTAATGCCCAGTTCGCAATAAGCTAGCATTTTAATTAGTAGGCCGTTCATTAAACGCCAGTTTCCAATTAAATGAGTGGGCCGATAGTTAATTAATCTCAAATCACTGAACGTCTAAGGACTTAATATAATGAAAATTAACCTGTTAAAAAATACCTACTGATTAAGACTCGGCCAAGAAATTCAAATTTAGTTCCTCTTAGTAATTATTACTTGCATCTTGTGGAAGTAACAAACAAATTATGTAGGACTAATTTATACAGTAAAAAGTAGTCCTACTTAATTTGTGAGCTCATTGTCACCCTAATCAAACATAGTAAAATCATCAACTAAATGACTACATGAAGTGCAACTATCTATCAATATAAAACCATCTTAAACGTTGGGCTCAATAAATTGGCTGGCTGTTACTTACCCATTAAATTGGATGCTGGCATACAGTAAATGGCCTAATTTGTTACCTCGTTACCTCATGTACCAGAAATCTTTACATTTTTGTGTGACATGTACGCAAGTACAGTCGCCAACAGACCCGGTGTATCACATTTAGGCCTTAATGCCATGACACACAACTTGAACCTACACAGGATATGTCGGCACTCGGCGACCGTACATAACATTTAATAATACGTATGTTTGTATCTAATATTCATTTGCTTTTAATTTGGCTTTGTACCTAGTGGCGGTTAGTGATTAAGCTTAGTGATGTTTTATTCCTACTAAATACCCATGACATGTAGTGCCATTGAGAGCTAGTGCACGAATAAATAATATAACTATTACGGTATTAGGTCTACGAATGTCCCTATGTTCTTACTTTTTATAGGTAGTAAGTAATTGGGTACTTGACTGTAATTACTTATTTCATTAAAAAAAAATTTAAGCACAATTAAAGGAATAGTAGGACTTATACTAAATACCAATATGTTTAAAGAAACTGCGGATTGTTTGAAGCACATTTTGTGAGTCTCGTGAAAACGCCCCATACAAGTCACTGCGGTTGGGACGTCACATTGCTCGTCAGTTGCTACGAAATATGCAAAAACGTGCACAAATTTTTGGTACGAAGTTCCTTATCGCGCGTTGCGAAAGGGGGCTAGCCTAGACGGAAAAAATTATGACTGTAACGACACTTTTTGCTATAGTTGTAAGCCGTGCGGCGTGCGCGTGTTTCTCTGTTTGAGCCTACTGATTAAGTTTATATTACATTAAATTTGTTAATAACTAATAAAATAAATATTATTATAACTTTAAAAAAATAAAATTTTATTACAATTCCTTCACTAATTAATCGAAACTTCGTTCCATCCGGGTGTCCCTTGACACCTCTCAAGTTTTTTTAGTAAGTGATGTAAGTAAGCAAATCATGTAGGTTTTTCACACACAGAAACAATACAGTTTTTTTTTCACACTAATATGAACCTAATAAAATATTCCAAAGTTTTCGTCTTAGGGTCTAAAAAGGCCACTTTAGGTGTTTCATATTATGTTTAATATATTTTTTTCAATTCATATTAAGTGCGCCATTTCACGTATTTCTATTAAAAATTGTCAAAATTGCTGTTTCCTAATATTATGATGAAATCAGATTCATCAATCATGGAGCCATTTTACCGTTTCACAATTTTTGTATAGAAAAAAATGTATCAAATATAATATGAAACACCTAAAGTGGCCTTTTTAAACGCCCAGATCCTGACATGCTTTTGATTGGGTTATTTTTATTTTATTTATCACTGGATCCCGACTAGATGGCAGCAGTCGGCACCCACTACCCAGCCCAACCATCTGCTTGGTTGACATTAGGGTACTAGTGTGTACATTTACTAATGAACTCATTCAGAAATATACTAAGTACTTATATGAATAAATACTCAACAAAACATTGTACATGACCGCTAATGCCCAGTTCGCAATAAGCTAGCATTTTAATTAGTAGGCCGTTCATTAAACGCCAGTTTCCAATTAAATGAGTGGGCCGATAGTTAATTAATCTCAAATCACTGAACGTCTAAGGACTTAATATAATGAAAATTAACCTGTTAAAAAATACCTACTGATTAAGACTCGGCCAAGAAATTCAAATTTAGTTCCTCTTAGTAATTATTACTTGCATCTTGTGGAAGTAACAAACAAATTATGTAGGACTAATTTATACAGTAAAAAGTAGTCCTACTTAATTTGTGAGCTCATTGTCACCCTAATCAAACATAGTAAAATCATCAACTAAATGACTACATGAAGTGCAACTATCTATCAATATAAAACCATCTTAAACGTTGGGCTCAATAAATTGGCTGGCTGTTACTTACCCATTAAATTGGATGCTGGCATACAGTAAATGGCCTAATTTGTTACCTCGTTACCTCATGTACCAGAAATCTTTACATTTTTGTGTGACATGTACGCAAGTACAGTCGCCAACAGACCCGGTGTATCACATTTAGGCCTTAATGCCATGACACACAACTTGAACCTACACAGGATATGTCGGCACTCGGCGACCGTACATAACATTTAATAATACGTATGTTTGTATCTAATATTCATTTGCTTTTAATTTGGCTTTGTACCTAGTGGCGGTTAGTGATTAAGCTTAGTGATGTTTTATTCCTACTAAATACCCATGACATGTAGTGCCATTGAGAGCTAGTGCACGAATAAATAATATAACTATTACGGTATTAGGTCTACGAATGTCCCTATGTTCTTACTTTTTATAGGTAGTAAGTAATTGGGTACTTGACTGTAATTACTTATTTCATTAAAAAAAAATTTAAGCACAATTAAAGGAATAGTAGGACTTATACTAAATACCAATATGTTTAAAGAAACTGCGGATTGTTTGAAGCACATTTTGTGAGTCTCGTGAAAACGCCCCATACAAGTCACTGCGGTTGGGACGTCACATTGCTCGTCAGTTGCTACGAAATATGCAAAAACGTGCACAAATTTTTGGTACGAAGTTCCTTATCGCGCGTTGCGAAAGGGGGCTAGCCTAGACGGAAAAAATTATGACTGTAACGACACTTTTTGCTATAGTTGTAAGCCGTGCGGCGTGCGCGTGTTTCTCTGTTTGAGCCTACTGATTAAGTTTATATTACATTAAATTTGTTAATAACTAATAAAATAAATATTATTATAACTTTAAAAAAATAAAATTTTATTACAATTCCTTCACTAATTAATCGAAACTTCGTTCCATCCGGGTGTCCCTTGACACCTCTCAAGTTTTTTTAGTAAGTGATGTAAGTAAGCAAATCATGTAGGTTTTTCACACACAGAAACAATACAGTTTTTTTTTCACACTAATATGAACCTAATAAAATATTCCAAAGTTTTCGTAACTTTGAAATGTAAGCAATTTCAAAACTGCACATCAAATAGATTTTTTTTACTATGTGGTAGGTAACGGTACCACATTATATTTCTGGGTGTATTAAAATAACTAAATTTTACATATTGTCTAATACCCAATTACTACTCCATAAAAATATAGCGAGTAATCTCTCCTTTGTTCTGTGTGTTTGCGAGTTTTTGTCACTACTCGCCGTGAAGAAGTTAACTACAATTTGTATGGGATCGAATTAGTTATCATCGTTTGCCACTAGGGGCGTTGTTTCGATGCCATACAAATTGTAGATAACTTCAGGGCGCGTAGTAAAAAAAACTCGCATTCAGGACTCTGGCCCGAGGTCTAAAATGTGATAATAGCGTGATTGTAGGTCATTTCACGTCAAGCCTCAGATGATTGTCTATATTATTGTGAATTGTAACGTTTGAATGAACTAAATTGTAGGGATTTTTTTAAATAAATGAAGTTTTATTTTTATGAAGAAATATAAAATTAAAAAATTATCTATTTGCAGTTCAACTTGTATTTTATTTTATTTAACCACTTCATTTTGCCTGCGACTTCGTACCTACGCGCAAAATAATACATTTTGCTTCGATAGAAATTAAAAGTAGTCTTTGTGTTAATAAAGAACAATTGACAGGTGCATAAACGTAACGTTACCGAAAGAGATTTGTATAAAAATACTTATTTCTGCACTATTTGCAGCACATTGACATTCGATAACGTTACGTTTACGCACCTCTCAATAGGCCAGTTTCATATTCTATCAAAATCAAATGATGGTAGTTTTTCCGGGGAATTCAATGGGTGACGTTGTGGATTTTGCATGTCTTTCATAAATTTGTGTTATTTCAGTTTAAGAACTGACTTACACATTAAGATGTGTAATATTGGTAGAATATTAACCATTAAATATTCGTTAACGTGCACAAGTGTGGGTAAAGTGGTAATCTTCTAAAAACATGCTATTTTGAGTTTCCCTCCAAAACTCCCTAGGAACTTTCAGTAAAGCTTCTACTACTTTACTGAATCGACTGACATGACTCATGGACTGCACTGACTATTTATTTGGACTTTGGCTAGACTTTAGACTTGATGATTTAGGAATACGGTGTTGATAATTGAAACGAAATTTCTATTTCCCGCCATTTTAACTTGACACTGGCAAATGGTTATAAGCCGATGCCATATTATATATAAAAAAAATCAAATTAAATAAATTTGTTATTTATATACTTTCTATCATTATAAATACGAATACAATAATATTTTGCTATATAAATATGCAATTTATTTATAATTTAGAAAATAAAACTGTAGTTTTATTATCTGTATGTCACGTGACCTAAAACGCCAGCCATATTTTTCTTGTAACTAGCGTCATAAGAACATAATCAAATCGAATAAACAACACCGAAAGTTAAATCTAAATTTCATGCACTACACACGCACATATTAAATTTATTTGTTTCTGTTCTTATGACGTCACGATAATGGTGGCTGTCGTTTTGGCGCTAACATTTATCATTTACATTTTATCATTTTTTCTTTGCATAAAGAGATATTATTACCAGGAAATAAAATACTAGTTGACTAACGAATCGATACGAACATTTTAAAATATATTTGAAAAAATATAGAATAACCTGTTGTTCCTGCTAGGCTTACTGATCCATCCAGCAATCGTATCCTCATGTGTCTTTCATCAATATGAGTAGACTTATGAATAATTATTGATACATAAGGCGGGTTTCCTTACGGTGCTTTCAGAGTTTGAGCGTCTTTTTAATGTTCCTACTTTAGAGCTAAAACAGAGAGGAGAGGGCATAAGCGACTCTACACTGTGATTTTTAGTCGGCCCGCTACGTCATTACAATGGGCGTGGCCTAAATCAATGTACTGTCTGTGTTTGTACTGTGCACATCTCGGTGATAACGATAACTTTCTGTACTTTTCTAGTTTCTAAGAAGAAAAGGATGAAGTATTGTCTTATCTTAAAAGTAAAAATTACTCGGATAGGCGTTCTGGTGCTATTTAGGGCATTACATAATATCATGTGTAAGTAATTAAAAACTAAATTTATTATAATTGTTCTATAAAATCTTCTCTTAGCGTCGGTTATATTAGAAATTATTCTACTAGCCAATAGATGGCGTTTTGAAACTTTGAACACTGGGATTAAAAATATATTCTAGATAGCTAGATTTCAATATTAATAAATTATTTTAATCAGCACACGTACTAAAGTTTCTTTTGCAGTATTTCCTAAAGACTTTTCAGTCGTGAAGTAATATATAGTTTCTCATCATTTATTGAACGCCATCTATCGTCGATTATAAAAAACGACAAAAGCAGGGGCGTATTACGATTAATTTTTCCTACTTTTATTAAATACCTACTATTAAATTAAATGCTACTAAACAATGCCTACTTTTAGTAAATGGAAAGTAATTATTATTTTATTATTTTTTTATATTTATTTAACTATTATTTCTTTGATTTATCAACAAAAATAACATCGTTACTTACATAATAAATATATGTAAGTACTTAATTTTAACTAGGTATGTAATTGCATTCCCAATTGTATATGAACACTACATCCTACTGACTATTATAAATGTGAAAGTTTGTGAGGATGGATGGATGGATGAATGGATGGATAGATGGATGGACCGACGGACGGACAACAACCGAAGTGGGCTGAGTCTGACACCCCCCCCCTTACCCCGCAAATTATCACGTTTAGTTTCATACTAAAAGTTCATTACAACGACTGCTCTGTTTTAGCTCTATGGTTCCTACTGATGTACTAAAAATCAATTGGTCCAGGCAGGGGATTGAAATTTTAAACTACCAAGATATGAATGAGAAGTTTCTTGATGCTTTCTTTTAATTAGCATCGTCATATTATCTAGTATATTACCTAATACGTGAAACAAAAACTTTTGAGTACAGTACGAGATTAGTGCTAACGGAGGAGTATGAAATTTGGCATAGCTAAAGCTTATGTGGATGGATTATGGGAATGCAGAAAGCTATTTTTTTTTTTATTCATAGAAATACATAAAATTAATAAAAACAACAACACACAACGTGCGATTGAGGTGTGTTTGATACAATTTTATACATGTTGACATTTTAATCTGTCACAACATTTATATTTTTTCTATATAAGAGACAAAAGGACGCAAATACTGAAAGTTAAAACAAAAAAATTATATGAATTATTAAGTATTGACATATTTCGACCACAGTGCGTCCTCTAGAATTATAAAACCATAATGTAACTGTAGGTACCTATGACAATATAGTATGTAACAGATTAGGACTTTATAGTTGATTTGTTGTGTGAATTAATGAACGAAAGTAAAAACATATTATTTAACTGGAAATATATTTTATTTAAAAGTATATAAATATAAACAAACAGTTTACTTAAAGCTAAAATAGGTAACATATGCAACGCAATTTATTATTTACCTACTAATTAATTGTTATTTTTTACGCTGCCAAATATTACCACTTACTGCCAATAATTTATAACTATTTTAATCTACTTTTGGTATTATAAATAATAATAATTTTAACGGTAATACGAATAAGGTTTTCATAATATTTTAGAGCACTTATGGTTCTATTTTTAGGGTTCCGTACTCAAAGGGCAAAAACGGAACCCTATTACTGAGACTTCGCTGTATGTACGTCCCTCCGTCTGTCTGTCACCAGGCTGTATGTCATGAACCGCGATAGCTAGATAAATTTTCACAGAAGGTGTATTTCGGTTGCCGCTATCAACAAAAACAGAATAAAATAAATATTTAAGTGGCGCTCTATAAAACAAACGTGAATTTTTAGCCGTTTTGTACGGAACCCTTCGTGCGCGAGTCCGACTATCACTTGGCCGGTTTTTAATACTGTGTTGATGAAGAATAATGATCGTTCACCTAAAAATATTGTTATATTTTTGAAATCTCCTTTTAATTTCCTTTATTTTTATACCCTACTCGATAGGTTTGGCCAAAAAAAATTAGAACTAGTAACAATTTGGCGCCAAAATCCGCCATTTTGTATTCTTTGAACTAGCTATCTAAGGACACTTGGGTTTTTGAGACAAATCTAACAATACCTTAATTGTCGAAATCCATCCAGCCCTTTGGAAGATTTGTGGGAATAAAGGAATTTACATACAAAATACGCTCGAAAAACATTACCCACTTGACTTCAATCAGAAACAACCCTCTTTAAAATATTTTATTACAATTACTAACAACAACCGAAACACAGGTTTCTTTTAAATACTCTTTATTATTATTATATATATATATATTGCTTTAAATTTCAAAGTATAACAAAATATTAAAACTATATTTACAATTATTTGGTAATAGAATATTTTGTTTTTTTAAGACCTTCTTAAAAAGGCTTCGATTTTATATTTCACTTATTTTTTTTTCATATATTTATATTAATATGTACAAATTATTAATTTATGCCCATATTATATACAAGAATAGATCACAGATAAAAAATAGCACCATGATGATCTATAAAGTGAAACTAAGGTTATAATGGGTATAAGATTTTTTATGTTTTGAAGAAATAAATAAATAACAAAAAAAATAATAAAAAAAATAAAGATATCATATATTATCTATGACATATGACATTGTTGGCTAAAATCTTAATATTTAAATAACAATATTACACTTATGATATTAAAATATCAAGTGCAAGTTCATTAAGATAATATGTATTCGCTTGACCATTGACACTTTTTACCTGGGCTAAATAAAAATATATGTTAACTCTTGGATTTTAATATTCTTAACCTTTTAACCGCCATCCGATTCAACAAAAGAACATGCATATATCTTATATCAAATTATTGTGTCACAGTGTTTGTTAGAGAAGTCCTTCGAAAAGAGTTGACCAATTTTTATGACAGCTTGCAGGTGTATACGGTAGGTATGAGAATAGCTTGTAAGCTATTCTCATAACCCTACGATAAGGGTGGTCCACCCCTAAATATTTTTTGTTTTTACTTATTTTTATGATTTGGCATTAAAAAATTCATATGACCCTTAATGTTCACCATATTAACACCAGCCCCCATCGTTTAATACCGATATTAGTATTGTCATCTTCAAGTCTCAATGGTCAATGACTCTTTTATACGCGACGTGTAAGTGTATATAGGTTGTAGGGGTAGGTATTAGTTGTAGATTGTGGGTGTAGGTAATGGGTGTTTTAGGTAGTGGGTGTAGGTTACTACACCTAAAAACTGACATGGTGTATGTTTTTAGGTGTAGTTGTTGGGGTAGAAACTTTAGGTGTATTTTGTTATTTATTTATTCCAGTTCATAAGTTAAGACGTCTGTTGGGTACAGCTGGTCCACATAGATTATGCGTAAATGTTACTTATTACACTTTACTTATACATTTATTTATTATTTAAATTGGCTATTGAAACATTTTAGGTAAGGATAATATACCAACTAGGCGGTAAACAGGTTGCATTGTTGGTTGCATTGTTAAAGCCATAATTATTATTATTCTTCGACACTCAGTGGTTCTCTCAGTATAGGAGCATCAGGCGATTTCATAATTTTCTTGACTAGTATGTAAATACCGAACATTAGAAGCAGAACTCCGATTACCTGAAATTGTATAACGTGCGTAATTATTTTAACTAGTGTATCACCGTATTTTCATGCAATATTCTTAATGAACAATAAGGCTACGTTCCCACGAGCGTTTTTTAGTGGTCGCTATAGGAAAAAAAAGAACTGTGTGCTAATACAATAGAGCTAAAAGTCATGTAGAGTTATCAAATCTGACATTTGACACTTGGCACTTCGATTTTCAGCTCTATTGTATAAGCGCAGAGTGGGTACGAGGGTTATATACCATAGTACAGCATTAACTAAAGCCAGTGAAGTATAACGCAAAAAACAACACCGGAAAACCATAAAGACGTGTGGTGTCGTGAATCTTAAAAACGTTTCACGTGAACTGAAAGATGACGCACCATGGTGTGACGTCATTTGTGCAATATCAACACGAGAACAATAGCATCACAGCAGCCATCTGTTATACACAGCTTTGGCTTACGAGCCCGATGACGTTATATTTTGATGGATGGAAATCATCACTTTAAGCTACTTGGTCCAACAGAGTAGAATACCCTATTCCGCGTGGTATGGATACCGTGTGATTTGGCGGAATATACGAAAACTTGCGCTGGCGCTTTCTGAGTATGCGAATTGCCTTATGTGTACTGACCGTTAGCGCGTACAGGCCGTAGGGCACGCCGAAGCGCACGTTGAGTGCCATGCGCGCCATGTTAGCGTACTCCTCCGTGGTGGACAGCTCCTGCCGGAACCACATCATCGGCACCAGCACGTCGTCCTCCGGGAGCTGGTTGTTCAGCCTGCAATGGTAAATAGAGAAATTCTTTTGATTTTTAGCCAGCGCTTTCACTGATGCAATGTTAGTCTGGAAGAAACCGCTTAGAGCGGTACGATACTCACGTCATGCCCTCGACGTATCTGACGAGCACGTTGATCTGCAGCTGCGCGGCCACGTCCAGCGGCATGCCCGTGAACATCTCCAGCGTCAGGAAGATGTTCATACTCCTGTAACGTTACAATCAACAATGTCACTTTATCAAAATGAGTGAGATATATGTGTGCTGAGTGCGAGTTTTATCACTACTCGCCGTAAAGACATGACATCGAATCAGTTATCATCGTTTGCCACTAGGGGCGTTGTTTCTATGCCATACAAATTGGAGTTAACTTCTTCACACACCGAAGACATTCGCGACATTGCGATTTCAGGAACTGAATAGAATATATCAATTAGATTTTAATGAGAGCCAGTTGACCTTTGAAAAATCACTATGAGTCGGTGGGCCTCAGTAAATCAATAAATAATATTATATAATAAATCGATACATTGGGGTAGAAAGGTCTAATAAACCATTTTACCCAAAATGAGTTATGAATGCAGTCCTGGAACACTTTCGCGCGCTAAGATTGGAACACTTTCAAATTCACAAAAAAATTGATTATACGGCCTAGTTGACTTCAACGTCTAAGCAGAGTTTTTGTTAGAATTTATGATGTAAGAACCAAAATATATATATATATTGCTATGACTATTTGGAGTAATGTCATAGAAATTGTTATAAGATTAGGTTGTAAAAGAAAGTAGATTTTAGTCAAGTATGGTGTATTACCAACGTAACAAATGCACTTAGTCGTAAAAACCAAAGTTTAGTACGATTTTGATTACCAACATAACAAATGAGCTTGGTTGTAAAAACCAAAGTTCAATACAATTTTGACTTACCGCCATATTATTATGTTTAGTACAATTTGGTTTAAAGATTAAATTCCAACGAAAGAAAATAAATACAAATAATGTAGATATTAAGTACTTAATGTGTGAAGATTTTGAAGAAGAAGAGAAGATTAATTACTGTCGTCCAAAAATTTGTGAACTACTTAGTTAATTCATTCGGTTTAATGCAGCAACATACCTACTAGCTCATTTCATTTTGCAATTACGAAATAAAATGAGCTAATATGTATATTGCTGCATGAAACCAAATAAAGAATAATGTTATTGATAGTTTATAGTTTTATATTGTTACTTAACATCGCCAAAGTTTCAACGTTATGTTATTAGGGATGATGCAAGATGATTGTTTAAAGTAGTTGATAAGGTGGATACTTAACTCATTTTTCTTTTTCGGTCTTATATTTTGAATCATATTGTAATTTATTTTTGCAAATTCAATACCACCGCTTATTCACCCCAAGATGACCCCTTGTATTGTCTTTATTATACCTCAAGACCATCTGCAGTCAGCAGAACCGTCTAAAAGCCTATAAGTGAGAAACGTTACTAACGAACTTTAAGTCGTTATAGATCCTAAACGGTAATGCTCATTGAAAAACGATACTAGAAACAGAAAAAATATTTTTAAATACATATTCAACGATACCCCACTTGACATAGTTCGTCGATTTTTTCTTTCTGTGATATTTGCGCCGTCATGTAAAATCAAATCAAAATCGGCCCACACGTTTGGTTTTAATAGTGCCACAAAGGTGCAAATATACAAACATAAACACATTACCACTCCTTTTTGTCACGCAGTCCGATAAAAGTAACTTGATTTCATAAAAAATATTTTATTTGATACTATGTTCTTAGAAAATTAATCACTTTATAAATTTGACTAATTTTGATTTAATGACTGATTAAAATTGATTTTTTTCACCCATTGATACAAGTAGGTAAAGCGGGGTATTTACGTATTGCGGTTTTACGGTCGGTTACCCAAGTTTATAGTGAGGTATGTATTTTTACTATAAACTTATTGTAGGTACGACTCTACACATTCAAAAGGTACAAGCTAAGTAATTTTACGACTTTCTTTATTTTTTGATCGTGGTCTATAAGCTCAATGACATACTACTTCTAGTTACGACTCATTACAATGAAACACCTGAAAGAAATATGAGGTGTATAAACCATTTTTACAAAAAAAAAATACAGTAAAATAAGGTTTTCCATTGCAAAGAACATAAAAAGAACACATCTCACTTAGGACAGTTAATATACCTACAAGAAAAATAAGTTTTTTATTCGATAATATTTTTTTCAATTTTGTTTTTTGCTTCTCCTGTAAACTAGGGTTTTGGCTTTTACGTCTTTTCTACCCCAAGGTAACGAAATATTCAGGTGGTATCAGAGTGGAATTAGCTTTATAAATTACAAAAGGATATATGGATTACTGTTTATTCAGATGAAGGCTTAGAAGGCAGTACTTAGAGCCAGGACGGCAGGCAGGACATAATGGGCTTCCACCCTACTTGGACCATGCTATTGAACACCATGACCAAGGTGCACAACATCTCGTTCACGGACGGATCCAGGAAAGACAATGACATGATGCCGCCAACAGGTAAATATGATTGTTTGGGAGAATCGCAACCATGTTTCAACCATAAAAACAGCTGCGCTGAAAGCATTTACTGCAGAAGAAATCTCATCTAAATTACTCTGGACTGTGTTGACACAGTATCTGTCTGTCATGGGTCCCAGGTCACAGAAATATCTTCGCGAACGAAACCGCGGATGATTTGGCTAGCCTGGAAGCTGAAAGTCTCATATACAACCCAGAACCAGTCTGTGGAATATCTTCCAGCATTACCAAGCGAGGAATGGGGTGGCACCCTAAGCATAAAGCAATGAGCTAATGCCCCAGGCCTTGAGCATTCCAAAGCGCTAATCTCAGGCTTTAACAAAAGGCTCGTGGGATTTGCGCTTTCAATGAACAGGAATCAACTAAGAATCCTTACTGTCCTAAATGGGCACTGCAAGCTCCATAAACACCTCATCAGATTGCAGATACTGCGAGGAAATCGCCTTCGAGCCCCTAAACCTCCTCCTTGACTGTCAACAGAGTAGAAACAGGTACCTTAGGCAGGCCGAATACCACAACCATATAAGAAATTCGCAGCACCAATCCCAGTCATATCGTTCAGTTCTTGAGCAGCACAGGACTGGAGACGGCAATATAACGCGAAGGAGTCACAATAGATGCACTAGGGTCGCAGTGAGGTCAGGGCTTAACTATGACCTGCCTTCGGTACACAAAAAAACGGATCACTGCAGCTAGCCGACTTCACTATCACCTAAATTCGCGCTAATTTATCAAACTCGACACTCACGGCTGCGGGTCCAGCCCCTCGATCTTCTCCGCATAGTAGGGGTCCATGTTGAGAAAGTGCGGCTGTGTGACCATGGCGGGCGCGCCGTAGCGGCACTGCGACACATTGAGCGCGCCCGCGGGCAGACAGTCGCGGTCCCGCACCTCGTCGCAGTAGCACGCCTGTAATATTATTGTTATTGCCGCGAATACGTCTTCAAAATTCCTTTTACAGATAAACAAGTCAAAAATGATAATTTACGTCACTGACCCTATCCTGTGAGGTAAATTAGCGTCTTTGACTTGTGTTTTGATAAATAATACTTCGTGGTCACATACATATCAAATGATTATGCCGGAGCCGGAGGCCTATAATATATATGTTATATATATATATATATATATATATATATATATATATATATATATATATATATATATATATATATATATATATATATATAAGGAAGACATATTATGTAAGTTAAAGTTACTAGACGTGCGGAAGGGTGCTGGTCCTGATGATATACCATCGAAATTCTTAAAAGATGTGCTGAAGAGTTGTCGGAGCCCCTTGCAATTTTGTTTTGTAAATCTATTTCCCTATTTATAAGTCAGTCAGTCAGTCTTGAGTGTTCCAACTATCGCCCAATTGGTATGTTGTCCAGCATGGCAAAACTCTTTGAATCAGTGGTATATGTACATCTTTATTATCACTTTTATAAACATTTCAACCAGACAGCTTGGCTTTGTAAAAAACTGATCCACTCTTACTAACCTGATGGAATACAAAAATTACCTTTGTCAAGATTTTAAAGATTTTAAAGCAAAAGCTAAGATTTTAGTAAAGGTATAAGGTTGACCACTCACTGCTTATCTACAAAATGTCATATTATGGCATTCATGGCAACTTATTAAGGTGGATAACTCTTCATATCTTTGAAATCGCAGCTAACTAGTTACCGTGAAGGGTTTATCTTCCTGCCCCCTCTCAGTTCCTTCCGGGGTCCCCCCCCCCTGGGAGACCCCTGTCTCACCTTGGCCCTCTGTTTTTCGTCATATTTATCAATAACTAAATTGATCGTCTGTCTTGTCCCGCGCTTTTGTACGCCGACGATCTAAAAATCTTCTCGGAGGTAACTAATGAGAATCAGTTTACTGCATTGCAAAATGATCTAAATGTCATCTCGGACTGGTGCGCGTCTAACAACATGAGGCTCAGCGTTGACAAGTGTTGTGTGATCTCACACATTTTCACACGAAAGAAGAACATGCACAGCCGTTCTTATTATGTGCATGGAAAACACTTGTCTAGAAAGCAGATCGTTAAAGACCTCGGAGTTATATTTGATGAACAACTATCTTTTCGTCCGCACTATGAGCACATTCTAAAAAAAAGTAACAAACTCTTAGGTTTTGTCATACGTTGCACAAAGCACTTTAGAAAACCACATGGTATACTAGCACTATTTTTCAGTTTAGTTAGGAGTGTACTGGAGTATTGCTGTCCCATTTGGTCCCCTTTTTACAAAATCCATATCGATAATATTGAAAAGGTTCAAAAACTGTTTGCGATACCTCACACGAAAATGTAATCTCGGTCGTACGGTAAAGGATTACGCCCCCCAACTGTCCAAATTTTGTGTGGTATCATTAGGTGTTCGTCGTGAGAGATACGATCTGCTTTACCTGCATAAAGTTTTGCAGTCCAGTTCCAAATCTTCTATCTCAAGTATCAATGAACACTGTACAGAACGCGTAATCCAAAAATGTTCTAAATTCGTGTATTCAAAAACAATACGTCCTATTACAATCCACTGGTTAGAATGTGTCGTACCTATAACGAGTTAGCAATTTCAAATTCGGACATAGACATTTTCTGTAAATTTTCTCAGTACAAGAAAACAATCACGGAAATAATGAAAGTCAAGTATTCGCCACATTCCGTGTCCGATAATTAAAAAAAAAATTATAAATAAAATTGTAGGTACTTGTCTCCCGATTTAGATTACAAGTTAATTTAATTTTATTTATTATATCATTTCTTTTTTTACTAGATTGTTGCAATAAGCCGTAGATATGCCCTTTTACTATTAATGTAAGTAGCTATCTTCTTATTACTTTATTTTTATTTGTATCATCAACCGAAAACTAATTAAGTTAGGTATACTTTTTTGGGTTGCTATGTAGTTTAGCAATTAAGCATAAGCTTAACTTATCATGCAATGATTGTAACCTGTTTGTGTACTAAATATAAATAAATAAATAATTTGGTGCGCTAAGTGAGAACTGTGACGCTTGACACCCGGAAGACGGGGAAGCGGAGTCATGTTTGGCCATAGAAAAATCAAAACAGTCAAAGCTTTTACTTGAGTTATGAATGTGGGTGAGACAAAAAAGTGCATTATTAATGCACACTAAATATTACTAATCTCACATGGCACGCCTCATTTATTATACAAATCAGTTTAACAATTTATTAAGGCTGGTTCTCCTTCAAAAGGTAAGTGGTAAGTGAAGCTGATAGGAATGGAGTTATAGGAACCCCACGCCACTGCTATAGTCTATTACCTTGCTCGGATACTTGTACCCGTTGTCGAACAGCGAGTCATTGGAGGCGTACGTCACGCCTTCTATGCCAAGCACTGTGGTAGTCACGTTCTTGGTCAGAGTCAAGTACCTAAAAACATAAATAGTATGTAATAATATAGTTATATAAATAAAATTAGTGGAGACAGTAAAATCTCCAACAAATAATCAAGGAAGACTTCGTAAGGCCGCTGCCCCGAAATAGTCACCGCTTGTCAGTAATTCACTCCTGTCAAGAGACGACTATAGTGCTAGAAGTGACTTACGTGCATAGATCTGGCACGAATAGCTCCACCTCCTCTTGGCCGAACTCCGGCGCCCACAGCTCCCCCGTCGATCCCCGCACCTCCCCGCACTCGTCACGAAACATGGTGCGGTTGGAGTTGCGCCACATCTCCACGTTTCCCAGCTCGGAGAAGTCCGACGCGCCAGTGTTCATCACAAACACGCCGTCGTACTCGAGGGATTCGTTGCGCTGGAACGTTATATACAGAGATGAGACGAAATAGTACCTATGCACGAAGTCCTTGAAAAAAAATGTCCTTTTGACATTTCTTCGAACATTTGTATGCATATCAATATTTGCATACATGTTGTACACATTTTGCGAGTTGTTATTTTTTTTCAGTGGCACCTTGTGTCCCTTAATAGATGGAGAGCTACTAGCAAATTTAGAGCAGGTGTTTGAGGCAAGCTGAAACCTTGTTGTCCAAAACTTCTCCTATTGTACCCTAACACGAGACTCCACCGAAGGGGTCCTCCGAAACCAGCAAAATTTGAAAGTGGTCTATGAGAAAAACGTTTGCGAACCTCTGGTGTAGAGGAATTAAAAAAAAATTAAGCTACAACATTTTATACAATATACGTTTTATATTCCTTTGGCGGGATTCGGACCCGCGAACTCTGGCATAACACCGCACGCTCAACCACTTAGCCAGAGAGTTCGTCGAAGAGGTTGTCGTATTTGATATGATTGCATAATAATATAATTACAATCCTGTAACTAATGTTTTTATTTTAATAATTGTTTTGTGTTTTTGTTGCCTTTGGGATACCATCATTTCCTTCGCGCCAAAATTCCGAATTCGCGCGAAAATTGCCGCTGGCAGAAAGGCGAATATATAAAAATAACAATAATTATTGAAGTGTTAAAGATAATATGCAATTGGTGTGTAACGTGATTATACAATAAAGCGAAAGTAGCGCTACCGTCCGTGCAATAACTTTCGTAACAGAGACGATTAGAGCACTCGCTGCAGGATTTTAGGATCGCTACAGAGACTAAATAAAAAAGTGAAGACAGAGTTCTGCACACACACACACCACACAGTGAGACCGGTATAAACTACGCCTCGCCGTATAATTACAGTTTCACGCACACACATTTAACCAAACTACGCCTTCGCCGATCTTGTAAGGCGTAGTTTGGTTACATGTCTGTGCGTATATATATAGCGGTGTGTTGTTTTTTATATATTTAGTGTGTAGCCACACGCGCACTACATACATAAAAAACCGGCCTCAGTTTTAATTTGACAAAGCTCTCTCTATTTTTTTGGTTCAAGCGCTACAATAGGAATATTTAATACTGTGGATTCAATAAGAGGAATTATCGATAATTAAAGAAATATCAAATAATACATTGCAAATATCGATTTATATAGAAATATCGACAACTAAGTACAATGAGGGTTTTTAAATTCGTGACATCTGACAGATTTTTGACACGACAAGGACCGTTGGGCTACCAAGCGCCGCCTGGTGACAGAAAAAGAATCGAAAATTCTTATTGACCGTTTTTGATACCACTTACGCCACCAGATGACGCTTTGTGTGCGTTGGGTCTGCCCCTAGTGGCAGAAATAATATCAAACACCCTCATTAATCGTACTACTAATGAGGGCACAGGCGAGGCGTGCATACAATCCAGTTTCCCTTATGAATATTAATTTTAAATTTATTATTTTAATATTTAATATTATTAAAATACTGAATTGGTTCGTCACATAGTGTTAGCGCAATATTTGAGTGCATTTTGCGCAAAATATTGTTTTGGTTTTGTACCTACCGTATTTAAAAAAATAATATATTATATAATATACATAAGGGAAGCCGGCTTGTATGCACGCCTCGCTACATACAGACAGTACCTTCATACAGTCTAATATTAATAAATAGTACAGGTCATAATCTCAAGTTTGACAAGCGTGTTGAAACTTTATCACGAAATTAAGGTGTTATCGCTCATTGTCGGTTGATGGTTATCTGCCCATGTGCATGTTTTTAGTAATCCAAGTATTTAATTAAATACTTGTCATTATATTTTGTAATTACAAAATATAATGACAAGTATTTAATTAATTAGAAGAGATACAAAATCTATTTGATTTATGTTCATAAATCAAATAGATCTTGTATCTCTTTTCCGCAACTAAAAAAAGACTTGTACTTAATATTATAATTACTTACCTATAATTATTGCAAACAAATGTCAAATGGAAATATAATTATGACATCATTACTTTTATATCTTAAATAAATAAATAAATTAATTAATTAATATTTTTTAAATAAATAAATAAATAAATAAATAAATAAATAAATATCGCCAGACGCCACATACAAATTACGAATTGCCGTTTTTATAAGGTGCAAGTATTTTAATTCAAATTATTAATCTATTTTCTACTTTGCATCGTATTATATTAAACTCCGCGTTTCTAATATAATACAGTCTGAAAACAAAAAAAAACATGGCGCGTAGTCAGTATTCGTTTCTCGTTACAAAATTATATATACATATAATATGACCTTAAATTTTGACGATATTCTCCTATAAAATACTTAAATTCTATTCATAACGCGCGGCCGATACAGCGCACCGAGCGCGTGACCTTCAAAGCTAGCGCGTTTTACGGCAGTGTGAGGGTATCCAAACGTAGTGCGAGTTGTCAGGCAATGATAATAATCATGTTAAAAAAATATCGGTTGTCTGTAAAGTCGGTTTACTGACGATAGTTGAACGTGACAACGTCAACAACAACAACAACAACAATAATAATAATAATAAAATGCGAGGTAACGCTGGTACTTGGTAACGGTAACAGGTAACGGTACTTGGTAACAGTAGTTGGTAACGCATGAGTCATGTTTTTTCGTGCGTGCAGCCGGCTCCATCGAATTATAAGACGTTATCACGTCAAAATGTTTTTTAATTTTCTGCAAATTACGAAAATTTTTAGTTATGCTTAGGTACTGTCATTACTTACGTAATATTGTAGCTGAAATATTTAACCCAACATTGGGTTAAATATTTCATTCGGTTAAAAATACATCCTGTTGGAAGTTGAGCAAGTTGTTGAAATTTGCTGATTAATATAAGTCTCCAGGTCAGGGACAGCTGCTGTTTTACGAACATGAAACACATAATACGACATATCACATACCCTGTATCAATGATGACACACATTTGTGACTCAGTCGGGAGGGCGAAGTTCAGAGATATTATAATGTTATATTTGTACGTAGTATATTTTTATCTCTGTGGTTATATCTAACACGCACAAATTGTTTAATAGGCTGACTACGTTCTTTTTATTGCATAAATGAATAGTACGCTTAAATATGAGTAACTTCTCAGAAGAAGTTAATATTTTCAAAGGTACAGCGATTTGTATACAAAATTTCGCAAGTCTCGTGAAAATGCTCTTAGCCGTAACGTCACGCCTAGGTTAAAGTGTATGAAGTATAAGGCCGCAGGAACATATTTGTAAATATCGCCGATACTTGTGTGTTTAAGTTCATACTTACCATAATTAATGTTTTTGTATATGATATATATAAGTAAACTAATGATGTAGGTTTTGATTACTAATACTTACAGTAAAAAAAAATTAAACTTTTTTGTACTTTTTAGATATAGTAGCTAATTACTAAACTACACAAAAAATATTTATTTTTTTACATTTACCAAGTAGTAATTTTACATGTAGTCATCATCCCTATTTTAAACAAATTACTAGCTTTAGCCCGGCAAACGTAGTTCTGCCATATAAATTATGACCTAGGGGTTTAAAAGTAGCCAAGGACCTACGTAGACCTACCAAATACCTAAACAAAACATAAAAATAGGGAGATCGTTTAGTAGCATAGAAAATAAAATAAAAACAAACAAAACAAAAACTATATATAACGTCTTTCTTTTTGGAAAATTGATTTGCATATTTTAAATTTTTGAGTTTTTCAGTGGATTGGTTTTTTTTAAAGCGTCTCTTTTTTGTTAAAAGGAAAGACGTTACATATCGTTTTTGTTTTGTTTGTTAAGCTTTTAGTGATAAATACTTCTTTTATTTCAGATTTTAGGAGTTAGGGCCTCAGTTAGGGCTAAGTAATCACTATTTTGATACTATTTAGATTGTCTATTTTTTATACTTTAAAAGATTATATAACCTTCCCTGATAAATGCCCTATTCAATGGTGGATGGGTCCATATAGCATCAGTAGTTTTTGAGAATATCGTACATACATACGTAAAAACTGACAATCTTCTTTTGTTTTTAAGTCTGTCATTTGATGTTAGTTTTTGAAGAATTCCGTGATTTATCTGCGAAGACCTTAATCTGACCTTGAAGTGTTGTATGGCAAATACCTTCCCTGATAAATGTGCTATTCAATAGTGAAAACCCCGTCCAAATAGCATCAGTGGTTCTTGAGAAAATCGCGGACAAACATACATACATAGTACATACATACAAACATCTGTATGTTTGTATGTATTGTTTATTGACCTGTGTCAAACTGAGAACCTTATTTTTTTTTGTCGGTTAAAAATGACGATATCTCGGGCGAAATTAGGGATTGACCGGCGCGACGCACGACGCAGACGCACTATGTGGACTTAAGGCTGTTTTCGTGTCATAAATATGTAACTTTATTTTTAAGATATTTTCATGATTCTTTTTATTTTATACTCTTGAATACATACACTTTCAAATGATATACACTTTGTATATAAATTCATTTTAAATTTGTTGAATAATACGCGAAGATAATAAAGTGAAAATTGTAACAATATCATATTTTATATGATTTTATATTTTATATTTTATCGTAAATTAAGACTTTATGCATAGAAAAAGGCTAATTACCATTTATCTTTATATATATAATTCTACTGTACGTGTGTATGTCACTGAACTCCTCCTAAACGGCTGGACCGATTTGAATGAATTTTATTGTATGCGTTTGGGTGGCGCCCTGGATGGTGTAGATTCACAAATCAACACGGCAGGACAACATCTGTCGGGTCCGCTCGTATGTATATATAATTGGCTTACAATTGTGTTATTTCTAATGTGCAATGGCCAAAATTTGGTGGGACTGATACTTTTTTCACAAATACCTTTACATTTTAAAATTTTAATAATATGAATATAGTTTACGCACTGAATCTGCAAAATATATTGTATTCTGTAAATCTGCATTAAATTTACTACTAAATAGTATTGTATATGTATTATACTATACTATTAACAGAACATCGGCAGATTTCGGTAAATGTCAAAACTCTAATCGAAAATTGAAGAAAAGACAAAACGATACAGTTCTAGATATACGTCTCTAGTGGTGTAATTTATATAAAAAAATGATATTTATTTTATTTAGCGTAAATAACACATTTCAAGCATTCTAAAATGGTATATTACTTATATGATACTCATAAATTAATCAGACGATAAACAAAAACTCATTCAAAACGTCTTTAAATACTTTTATAAAAATATGCTTAATAAGTATGCGTAATAATTATTGTTTAAAGTGATTATGCCAAAAAAAAAAACGACGGGTTGCACTCCGGGAGTGCCGGCAGAAGTGAAAACTTGAATATTAACGTTGTGCATTTTTGATATTTTGGAATGGTTAGAGAATAATTTTGTACGAATTGCTTTCATTATCAGTATAAAAGTAGGTACTATTATTTATGTGGTGGAATACAATATTCATTTATTGCGCTATCGTACACAAACATGACAATTTATATTACATTAAAAATTTAACACTTCAGAACTATTACAATTATTTTACATAATAATAATAAATAATAAAATAAACAAAATAAATTAATAATATTAATCTCATCCATGGATGCGCGTGGCACGCTGTAACATTAACACACACGAACATTCGCGCAAGCGCCCTGCGCCGACTGTCCTCTCTCCATCCGTCTTACGAGTTTTCGATCAGGTCACGTGTCCTGACGCGAATTTATAAATTTTTACCCGTTCCAAAAAAAGTACACAGCGCCGCTAAAGAAGTTTTCACTTCAAAAATATGCCTAAATACTTATGCCAAATTAATAATATGCGTAATTATTATTAGGACAAATTAAATTATACCAAGTTGAATATTACATATAATTTTATGCGAAAAAATAGGGAGCTTTGCTCGGAGCTCTAGTAAAGGGTGTTTTTTAGAGGTATAAAACTTTGAAATGGAATAAAACAAAGATGATTTTTTAAAATTGACATGAAAGGGCACTGTCCACTTTCGGCCATCCGTGAACACGATGTTATGAAAAAAGTAAATTAATGGATATTTTTTATTTATTTTTTATTAATGTTTAGTAAAAAACAAATTGTGTAAATAAACACAACAAAAAACTCAATATTTCATTTGAATTTCCATGATCGGGAGTCGGCAAACGGTTCCGGTGTTACCATTATCAAATCACTAATTGACATCCTTATTATAGTCATGTCTCTGTTTTATGATATTTTTAGCTATACTACGCAACAAATGTTGCTAATAGACTATAGAAATGCGCAAATATTTTGCTACTACGAGGGCGGCACTGAAAATTTACCGTAAAATAGTTTAAGACCGTAAAATAGTTTAAGACCGTAAAATAGACGTAGGGCGCGATACGTATTTCGACAGAGTGAAAGTGTGAGTTTTTGCGAGTGCGAGGAATTTGTATGTGGCTTGACCTAGTTGTCGCGTTTACAACTAGGTGGCGCTGTACAAATCACATACAAATTCCTTGTAAACGCCAAATGCGCAAACGATCGAATGCGAAAAGAAAAACTCACACTTAGCACTCACCCATGATTTTCAAAATAAATTTGCACAATTTGGAAGCGCTGTTCAGGCATCAGTCTATTCATGTTGAAATCCCAAACCAAACTAAACATAAACCACTTGACAGCTGACAAAATGGCCGCCAGTTAAAAAAGTGTTGCCAGCTTAAAGTACTCTAAAAAAACATCCTTTAGATTAAAAAAAAAATATCATAAATTTTTTACCGGGATTCGAACCCACCACATTCCGAATTTCTGAACAACGCAAAATTTAACCAAACTGCCAATCGGACTGACATTACAGAGTCGAAATTATTGATATATGGTTGCACGACGAAAGAAAAATCATATATAACTTAAAAATGCGCAGTTTATCAGGGATAAAACCTAGCTAGACCGATTTTTATCCCCCAAAACTCCCTGCATACTAAATTTCATGTTAATACTTGCAGCCGAGATTATGTATATTATATTGTCTCGTTTAAAGTATAAGATCAATAACCATTAGCCACATGCTTTCTCATTTCTACGATTGAGAAAATTTATCTCTACTTAGAGAAAGCTTGAACAGTATTATGTATAAGTATAGTAGGTACGTAACGAACAAACAAAATATAAATATCGATCTATTCCCACTAAGCCGACAAATATCATAATCACTATCATCATGCTAATAAGTGAAATAGTCACATTCATACTACCAGAAAATCTTAATCGGTACTAAGAGCTTTGGCGTGTGTAATTTATCTGAATATGTAAAACAATATAGTAAAACAGCAAAACTGAAACCGATTAAAGCTGGGACTAGATTATCCGTAATCTCTCCGGCCGGAGAACATTCAGAGCGTGGAAAATAGAACTATGAGCTAAACCAGTAAAATTGAAAATCGAACAAATGACAACACACGGCAGCCATTTAAAATATCGACGGTCGTGTGTTCGATTTTCAACTCTATTGTATTAGCCCAGAGTTCTATTATCAGAGCTCTGAATTTTCTCCGGCCGGAGAGATTACGGATAATATAGTCCCAGTCTTAAACGCAAGGCTAAAAAGTATCACAGTCATGTACCTACCGAATTCTGCAAGAAAATCTAAGCAATTCTGATTTGTGCACCTAAATGTAATATTTGGGCGATTTATGGTGCTTTTCTTTTAATAAAATTTCTAGTCGGTTGACAACCGCAACATTCTCGAGCATGCTCTGAAGCCCAATACTCGTATTTAACTTAGACTTTCAATTAAATTTCAATGAATTATAAATGAACCGTCTTGATATCATAAGCGGATTTTTGGAGTTTGGACTGATTAAAACGCGTTAGAAGTTGGTTTGACGTTTATGAGAATACCATTCTAATGATTTAACACAGCGGTTCTCAAACTTTTATGGTGACGGAAGCAAAATACTTGTCGGAACCCTACAATAAAACAATAGTTTTTAAAAGTGTATTCTTTATTAATAAACATAATAAAAGCACAATGTAACAGTTACTGATTATTACTTACTTTAACATGCCACATGGAAAGTACATGATTACAAGATATTAAAAAAGAAAAATCTAACTAATATACGAGGTATGAAACTGTTTTTTATTTTTCATTCATTGGTTGATGTCAGGTTTGATAGAAGACAGTTGCAGTCTCATATCAGGTTCGGCGTCCAGTCTATTGCGATATTTTGTTTTCGTGGCTGCATACGTTGAGAATCCTGTTTCGCACAAATATGTTGTTGGGAACGGGAGAAGAATATTCAGAGCCATTTTGCCAAGCATTGGATATTCATTACGAATTCTGCACCAAAAATCGTTGAGAGGCATCGTTTTGAACAGTGACTCCATACTTGTGTCTGATGACATTTCTAAAAGAGATTCATATATCTCGTTTGACATACTTTCGGGCTTTTGCAAGTTGGGTAAAAAAGGATTATGAATCCATGAATTCAGTTTTATTTTTGTATTCTGTTCTTCGGGAAAATACTTTTCAAAAGATGCCCGCATCGAAGTGAGATATTGGACCAATTCTTCAAACATATCATCTTGAAACATTTCTGAGTCGTTATCGCTAACAAACTCACTGAGTGACGTAAAGCTTTCTATTTCTCTCTTATCAAAGCAAACAATCCAAAAATCTAATTTTCTTTTGAAGGCAGTTATTTTGTTATAAGCCAATGATAAATTCAATTCGTTTAGTTTTTGAAAGATATCCGCTATAAAAGACAATCGGAACAACCAAGTTTTATCATACTAACGGTATTTCAAATTAAAAGAAGTATCAGCTGAAAGAAACATTTGTAACTCCTCTCTCAGTTCAAATAGCCTTGTTAAAGTTTTACCCCGAGACAGCCATCGCACTTCTGTATGGAGCAGCAGTGTTTTATGTTTGCTGCCATAATCTTCACACAATAATGAGAACAATCGGGATTGTAGTGGTCGTGATTTGATAAAATTAATTATTTTTACCGCTTCATCCATAACTAATTTTAGATTTGACGGCATTGGCTTCATCGCAAGCGCTTGTCTATGCAGAATACAATGGCTGGAACTACAATTAGGCGCTTTATTTTTTATGCGTGACACTGCTCCTGCTGTTTTACCTGTCATCGCCTTGGCCCCATCTGTACAAATGTCAATGCAATCTTTCCAACTGAGATTATTTTCTTCAATAAATATGTTTATTTTATTAAAAATTTCTTCCCCGGTAGTGTTTGCGGGCAGCGGTGAACACATAAGCATGTCTTCTTCAAAAAATCTTTCATATGGATATCTCACGATAACCAGCAAGATAGCCAGACTAGCGACATCAGTTGACTCATCCATTTGCAAAGCGAATCGTGTTTTTTGTAGACGTGTAACTAGTTCTTGTTTGACGTAGCTTGCTAGATCATGGATTCGCCGTGAAACAGTATCGTTTGATAGCGGCACAGTAGAAAGATGCTTTGCAGATTTTTCATCGAGCATACATTTTGTTATGTCTAACACACATGGCTTTATTAAATGTTTCAGCAATAGTGTGCGCTTCACCTGCTTGTGAAATGCGATATCTAACTAAATATGATGCCTCCGTGGCCTTTTCATTGATAGTTTGTGTTACAAGCATCATATTTGTTTGACTTTCCAATAACTGTTCTTTTCTGCGAACAAAAAATTCTTCATTCTTGTCTTTAGACTCGGGGTGTATAGTTTCTAAATGTCGGCGCAATTTGGCAGGTGCCATGGAACTATTAGGAAGCAGTTTACTACATAGCGTGCAGAGAGGTGAGCCGTTAGAATCAACAAATCCGAAACTGATATATGATTCATCATACTTCCTTTTTTTCGTCTTTGAAACCGTGGAGCTTGACGTCGTGGCATCATCGTCTGGATCGGTAATTGCTGCATTCTCCGCGCGTACTGCTTTTGAACAGTCAGCGTCATTAGAAGATGTTGTTGCAACACGTTTAACGCCTTTAAGCCAACGTTCCATTCTTCTTTATCAATAATGTTACACGTTAGGATGGTGGGGTCAAAATAATGCACAATCGTTACTGTTTATAAGAGACTAAGCTTAGTCCAAAGAAGAAATGTACAAATCTGATACAATAAGAATATAGCAGGCAGAAGGACAATAAACACTAGTTACATATCACGTTTAAACTCCGCAATTCGCTAGCCAGCTTGTAAGTAGGTAGGTAGGAACTTATCGCTCCGAACGCTAATCGTCAACTGACTGACGAGGCGCGACGCGCGATCGCCGCTTTTATACTTAGTCCTAGACTCGATCTCGAACATTCTCAAAAATACTCGAGTCGGCGCCTTTGATAAACAAAAAGCGGAAATACAAATAGAAATACAAAAAATGCGTTGTAAACAATCTCGACATTATGTTTTGAAGTTAGAGCCGAAAGTCGCTTGTTCACAACTATAGTGTCTAATTCAGAGGCGGCTTTTCTCAAAGGGACTGCGCGCTCACAAGTATACGCGCGGCGGCGGCGCGGCGGGCGGAGTCAAAACGTTCGACCAGAGAGAGGTGTTTTGATTTATTTTTTTTATTCTTGCGGAACCCCTACAGGGGTATCGCGGAACCCTAGGGTTCCGCGGAACACACTTAGAGTATAGCTGGTTTAACATAATATCGTGACTGCATCGAACTGTATTATTGTAAGGTTTAATCGACCTACTGGACTCTGTGCATAATAAGAAGGTCGTAGGCCTTTTTCTGCATAACATGAATTGTTATTTGAATTGAAAATAATAACGTTGTGGCCCTAATTCAAATATCTCTTTCTAAATTAGAATGGAATCGGTTAGGACTATTCGATTTCAGACATCCATAGGTCTGCATCTTTTTGTGACTGATATTTCGACTTTAATTACCTAATGAACTTAAATAAAGCTGAAGGACACAATATTTGCAAGCAGACGTTCAGATATAAAAAATCTTAATTATTTTGTATAAAGGTACAAATGAATTTAGCGTTTTCGTGGCTTGGCCAATGGCAGTGCATTGCGTGTGAAGCTCAAACAGTTGGTCTGATATTAGATCTTTCATTTAAAATCAAAAGATAACACTAAACCTAAACTAAACTAAAAAAACTAAACGCATTAACACCTATAATCTATAATATAGCCTATGTTATCCTGGAGATTATTACGAATCTATTGACCCCTCATTCATTTAAATCGGATCAGTAGTTTAGGCGCAACGATGGAACAAAGATCTACTGCGATAGACTGCCAAAATCATTACCCTTCCTTTTGGCTTCGCAGTAGGGTAAAAACAATACTGTCGCATTTGTATTTCATTACATCCTACCTTTCACATCATCGAGTAATATTCAGGTACTGACCGTATAGAACCATCCGAACCTATCGAATGGTATAGTGAACGGTAGCTCGGGAAACCGCTCTGCTATGTCAAGTACGGGGTCGTCGATGCCGTCGAATAACCAGGCTGAGGCGTTGGCAGTGATGAACATGTGCTCGTGGAACATCTTCATGAACACATCCACAGGGATCTTGAGTAGAGGATGCTGGTAGCGCAGTAAGTAGGTTACTGTCTGAAATAAATAATTTAATCAGGATTAACTGCCTCGAATTTCGCGGTGAGCGGCGCGGCGGCGGGCAGTGACAGCAGCGGCGACGAGTGCAGGCGGGCGTCACAGTCACCGGTTGTCAGAAATGCACTCCTGTCAAACGCTGACTATTGCGTCTGTCTGCGCGCATCGCCGCTGCTGTTACTGCCTAAAGCGGCCTAAAGGTAGCCTTCTGCACGCGACGCGCGACGCGAGACCGTGACCCGAGACCGAAATAAGGTCGCGGAGCCACTGCTTTGTATAAATGTATCCATATAAATTCATAGTGCTCCATAGCACTAAACAATCTCCGCGACCGGCGTCGCGCGACTGTTGGACAGAGAACCTGATTCGCTGGTCTGCTGGTCGCGGTCTCCCGTCGTGGTCGCATAGATCGGAAGGTAGCCCTCCGATCTATGCGTATGTAGTGTGCTCCATATAAATTCATACTAAGCAGTGGCACCGCGACCCTATTTCGGTCTCGGGTCGCGGACGCGTCGCGCGCCACGTGCATCGAAAGGCTACCTTAAGAGAGCAAAATTACTACATTTGTCTCAATAAGAGAAACCGCATAATGAAAGTAGAATTTTGTAATCAAAAACAACAAAGTTTATTACCACTGGAAAGAACGCATTCTTTACCTATCTACTAAGTACTGACATAATATTAATCACTGTGCAGCACTAGCTTTTGCCCGCGGCTCCGCCCGCGTACCGTATCCCACGGGAACACTGTACTTTTTCGGGATTAAGTAACCCCCGACATAAAAAACTATAAAAATTAAATAAATAAATTCTATGTTAGCCTTTCAACGTTTCTAAAGGAACTTTTTAATATGTGCGTCGCTGAGTCGGGGGATCGCAGTGTGAAGAAGGTTTTTAGTTGTTGTGGACCATCCTTAGACTATAGATACGACGACTATAGAATATAGATACATTTTTTATTTTTACCAGCACTTATAAAGTGTGTATACATTTTTTTATGTAATAAGCGAGGTTAAAGTATCATGCTGGAGCATCAGGTGCAGGATATCAACATATATATGCATCTTATTCATTGGAGCCTTTTCAATGAGCCCAAACACGATACGTCTGCTGTGGGTTAGTGAAGAGTTGGGATTTCTGCAGATTCCACGTAATGCTGCATCATCAGGAGCAAATGATCACTATATTTAGATAGATAGATAGATAGATAGATAAACACTTTATTGCTCACATTATAAAGTACGTACAATCAAATTACTAAAACTAGTTAAAATTATAACCTAAATGTGGGCAAGGGCGGCCTTATCGCTATAAGCGATCTCTTCCAGGCAACCCTGCAGGACAGGAGAGGTAAATCGAATAGATAAATAGCGGGGTAATAAAAAGTTAATAATTAAAATAAATAATTGTTTAAGTACGTTTTTAGAATCTCTAATTGGTTTGAAAATAAAAATAAGTAATACAACAAAATAATAATATAAAGTTGCATGCATAGTTATATTTAATTAAGAAGAGGCTCTCATGTATAAATAAAGTAAAATTGAGTCAAACTAGGCGAGCTTCTCTGTTTCGAAGATGACTATGGAGCTTGGATTTGAAAATGGCAAGTGACTTCGACTCTCGGATGTCACGTGGAAGATCATTCCACAAGTGCGTAGCCTTCACAGCAAAAGAATCTGCAAAGTAACCGGACCTGGCAATTGGCACAAGAAGTTTATTGCTGTACTCGGAGCGTAACGCACGGCATTGGTCAGCACTTCGAAATTGAAAACAATCCTTTAGATATGGGGGAGAACGAGGGTCAAATAAGATATTGTATAGGAAGGCTAGTACATGCTCTTCCCGACGAAGCCTGATGGGCAGCCAACCAAGTCGCTGTCGATACTCAGAGACGTGGTCGAACTTGCGCAGCCCATACACGAACCTGATGCAGATGTTTTGTAATCTTTCTAATTTGTTAAGGTATTCCTCATTGAGGTCTATCAAACAAACATCTGCATAGTCCAAGATAGGAAGAAGTAAAGATTGCGCAAGCTCGACTTTTGTCTTAATGGGAAGTAGGTTTTTCCAACGGTTAAGTGACCCCACCGCAACAAAGAGCTTACGACTTACCTCTGAAATGTGGTGAGACCACCTAAGGGTTGAGTCGAAGTAAATACCCAAGTTCTTAACTACCCCACTACAAGGTAAAGTTACTTTGTCAAAAGTTATACTAGGCAGGGAGTCATAGTTAGGCCGATTTATTTGCTTCGATCCGCCGATAATTATAATTTGCGACTTGTTGGGGTTGACCCTTAAGCCGTGGCACTGGCTCCAATGGAGGATTGTCGCAAGATCCTTATTAATTGCCGCGAAAGCCGAACTAAGGTTATTAGCAGGAGCGTGGGTGTAAATTTGAAGATCATCTGCATAAAGGTGGAAGAAGCATGAAAGGAGGGGAGTGAGGAAATTGATAAAGATGGAAAAAAGGAGAGGGGATAAAACACCACCCTGAGGCACACCGGTAGATATATCACAGAACCTAGATACCCGATCATTGGCCCGAATACATTGCTGCCTCCCAAAAAGATAACTGCGAAACCACTCCAGCACATCATAAAGGATGTCATGGTCTACAGTATTGAAGGCATTACTGAAATCGAGTAAGGCTAAAACAGTAAGTTGCTGATTAGACATGGCCAGGCGCACATCGTCAGAAACCTTGGTTAGAGCTGTAACCGTACTATGCCCGGGACGAAAGCCAGATTGAAGAGGACTGAGCAAAGCATTGTAATTAATGAATGTACTTAATTCTTGATAGACAAGGCGCTCAAGTACTTTTGATAGGAATGGGAGTATGGATATAGGTCGGAAATGAGAGGGTAACGTAGGACATTTCACTTTGGGTATAGGGATTACTGCAGCTTTTCGCCAACAACTAGGGAATGTACTGGAGCTAAGCGAGTAATTGAAAATGTGGCAGAGGACAGGGAGTACAACAGGAAGGCTAAGAGTAATCATTCTCCTACTAATACCATCAACACCCTCAGCGTTTGACTTAATAGCTAAAATAGTTTTCTCAACCTCTGGCATAGATATGGCTTTAAAAACGAAAGGAGAAAACGGAGGATCAGATGTCGGAGAAGGTAAAAGGGCAATTATGGACTGTTGTTTAACGGAGGCCAGGATGGGACTGGTAGTAATGAGGTGAAGATTGAGGACATCAAGGTCAAGGTTGGGAGAAAGGGAGGACTTTGATTTGCCAATACCTAAGGAGTTAAGGAACGACCACACCTTAGCAGGATCACCATTACTAACTGAAGAATGAATGTGGCGACGCTGTGCATCTCTGCATAGTCTGTTGCACCTGTTTCTGAGCTCTTTATATCTTCCATGGTTCAGATCGGTGGGGTTTTTTCTAAATTTAACTTTAGCTAAATTTCTTTTGGCCATAATACTTTTAATCTCGTCAGTGAGCCACGGTGCCGGTAGGTGTTTTAACCTAGTAGGTCGCAGAGGAGCGTGTGAATAAAAGATTTGCATTATAAGCGTGTTAAAAACTTCCATCTTCTCGTCTACAGTGGGAGCACTATAAACCGTATCCCAGTTAATAGCATATAGATTTTATTTTATTAGCGGCCTTAAGCTTATCGGTGTCAATTTATCTATGTGAGATCACTAAAATGAGCCCAAAAACGATATCTCTGCTGTAAGTTTGTGAGGAATTGGGTATCCTACAGATTCCAGGTGATGCTGCAGCATCAGCTTAACGTTGCCAAATGTAGACAATATTTATTTGAAATATTGAACCAGTGGAAGTTGCTTACAACATTTCATCAACTAGATGACTAGAGACCGTATTGCCAGGCAGTGAGCGAGCTGATGATGATGATGAATTATAGCTAAGAACACTCTGGATCTTGTCAGATTTCATAAAAAAAATCCGCATCTAAATCGGCCATCGCCAAACGCACAATTTAATCTTCTTGCGAAATTTCTAAGCTGCGGACAAATCGCACAACTCTACGTCTTCAAATTTGTATTTTAGGAGTGAATTTTCTGGAATCTCGGTAAACTCCATTTGTAAGTGTATTGGAACATTTTGTACATTAAATTTTGTAGGAGTAGCAAACAAACTGAAACAGTCTTCCATGATTTTGAAGTCGCTAAATCTGTTCGAAAATTGTTCCTACAGTAACTTGAGTTCTTCAGCATATTGAGCATAAGCAATATTTTCATACGCAGAGAGCGTGTTGAAATGGTAACTGTTACCATACAGCATCTGTGACTCCCACAAGCGTAGTTTGATCTGAAACGCTGGATGAATGGCTGTGAAAAATCATTTACTAACTGTCCTTTTTTTTGAAGTTTCAAATTTAAATAATTCAAATAGCCTGTAAGATCGACCAGAAATGCTAAGTCACATATCCAGTTTGGGTCACTTAATTCAGATAGTGGTTTATCTTTTATTTTCACAAAGTCTGCTATCTCATTTAAGCTCGTAAAACCGTTTCAACATTTTTCTTTTGCTCAGCCATCTGACTTCACAATAATATGTTACGTCGTTATATTCAGCTGATATTTCATCCAAAAACGCCTTGAACTGACGATGGTTAAGCCCTCGGGATCGAATAAAGTTGATGGTTTTTACTACCACATTCCTAACATTCTGGAGTCGAATGGACTTAGAACACACGTTCTGTTGGTGGATAATGCAATAAAGGACTATCAAATCATCTTTTTGCACATTTAATTCTGTTGCTTTTTCATTCAAAATTCCGATGAAACCTTTACATAAGCCGACCATAGAAGGTGCACCATCAGTGCATATTCGAATCAAATTTGACCATGGCAAGCCAAAACTTGTAAATACCTTTTGAATTTCAATAAAAATATCCTCTCCTGTAGTGGTTACTTTAAGCGGCTGTAAAGCAAGCAATTCCTCAGTAACAGTGAACTCGAATAAATATAGCCAGTTGAGCTGTGTCAGACAAATCGGTGCTCTCGTCTAATGCTATGGAAAATGATTCAAAACCAGCCATACGTTCCGTCAATGTTGTTCTTATATCATTAGCCATCATTTCTATACGTCGGACAACAGTTCGTCTTGACAAACTAATTATTTTAAATTCATTTTTCTTTTCAGGATACTAAATACCGCAAACTTCTAACATACACTCCATGATAAATTCTCCTTCGGCAAATGGTTTTAATGACTTTGCCAATTTTGAGCTAACTATAAAACGAGCTTTCACAACATTATCTGTTTCATTATTGTGTTCTTTGTTTATGAAAGATTTGTTGCTGTTTTTCCAAATTTGCGGTAAGCTTCTGGATTTTGTCAGCTCTTAATTGTCCTGTCAGTGAGTGCAGCGTAACATGCTTAGTTGAGTAATGCCTCTTTATATTGAATTCTTTCATTACTGAAATGGATTCATTACACAGCAAACAAATAGGCTTACCATTGTGCAAGATAAAAAAGAATTCTTCAGTTAATGTTTCTTGAAACTGGCCACCCTCTGTATCTACCTTTCGTTTCTTTCCACCAGACATCATTTTTGTTTCATTTTCGTTCAATAAACTTAATAACAAACTATAGTTGGTAACCACTGAAGATGCACACAAAGTCACAAAGCAAGTTGACGGCTCGAGCAGTTCGCTAGGATATCGCTTGTCCAAGTTATCATCTCAAATAGAACTGAACTAACGTTCGGGCCATTCACCCGCTTATATAAGCAAAATGAAGGAATAATCTGGAATAAACTAGTTTAGAATAATTGAGAAGCAATAAATCTTTTGATGTGTCGCCCGTGAGGCGGCAAACCTCAAAGAATTTAATCGAGCAAGCCGAGTGGCGGCGATTATCAAAGAGTGAGGCGGCAAACATCAAAGGATTTGATGTTTTCCGCCTCACTGTCACTCCCGTGAGTATAAGTACCTAATGTAATATTTTTTTAATTGGGTTTTTTCAAAATGTCTCGCGGGCCGGATCATATCTTACAGCGGGCCGGATCCGGCCCGCGGGCCGGTTCTTGCCCATATATGTTCTAAATTATAATAATAATTTTGAAGTTTACTTTTGGTGGTAGTTAATGGACATATTATTATGTAGATTGAGAGAATGCATCCCTTTGCATCGATTTGAGCAGCGTCATATAAACAAACGACTCAGAATCGACTACAAATAACCATTCTACGAGCATGTTCTAATTATTCTTCTTCAATTTTCTCTACTCACCACAATGATGGGGTTGATGTTGGTGACATTATCCGCTAAAGTGCCATTGGACATGTCGGGCTGGAAGTGCCACACCTTCTTGTTGTAGAACGTCACCGTGCTGTTGTCGTTCCATGTTATGTTCTCCTGGTGACAAACATAAAGAATCAGACTAATAGTTTTGATATTACACAAAATACTACAGCGACCCCTAGTGAGCTGTTTTCGTATCACATATTTAAGAACATTCACTTATAATCAAACCCGAAACGGTCACTGAAAACAAATTTGGCACAAAAAAAATCACTGCAGCGCCCCTGGTGAGCTGATATAATAACACCTATGTATGTATACGAATTAAACCCTATGACATCACTTAAAGACGCATAAAAATAGGACTAGTAGTTTGGATACCCACCTTTACGTTGGTACCTTACGTTGGTATCTTTACGTGGGAGAGCCACGCTTCTGCATGAATGGGCCGGCTCGACCGGGTAAATACCACGGCCGGTTTTTACCGGGTAAAAACCGGGATAAAATAACGCTTGCGTTGTGTATCACCGAGCAAGCGAGGTTACCGGAGGTTCAATAGGCGTTGCGGATTTTACAAGTCGCAACACAATCCGGTGTGGGAGAACCACGCTTCGGCATGAATGGGCCGGGTCGACCGGGTAAATACCATGGCCTCACAGAAAACCGGCATGAAATAACGCTTGCGTTGTGTTTCACCGAGTGAGGTTACCGGAAGCCCAAGAGGGTTTGGGGATTTTTAGGACT
This sequence comes from Phengaris arion, assembly GCA_963565745.1. Taxonomy (NCBI): domain Eukaryota; kingdom Metazoa; phylum Arthropoda; class Insecta; order Lepidoptera; family Lycaenidae; genus Phengaris; species Phengaris arion. Next base: position 26,742,818 of record OY751431.1, read on the forward strand.
GGGAACGCAACAGTCGCTAGTGACCATGGGCGGCAGTAATCGCTTACCATCAGGGGATCCGTCTGATCGTTTCCTGGTTCATTTCATTAAAAAAAACAACGATTTGAAATTATGTAGTTTATTTCAGTGTTATTTTATCAAAAAAATACTAACTCATAATTCTGTGACCCAGAACTCCCTGAAGACGTAAATTTTGTGTTTCGTAGGGACAAATATTGTAACTCTGATGTTTATGGCGTTAGTTGAAGTTACGTATTCGTAGCTAATGATAGCATTTAAAGAAATATTGTAGTAAATAATCTCCATTAAAAATTTACTACGTTCCAAGAAAACATTTTAAAATTTTCGTTAAATACCACAACCCATACGCTCGAGGGACAGCAAAGTTTTGTATGACGACATTGAATTATCCGCTGGGTCACGGTAATAGTCAAAATACTAGATCTTCAAAGTTCATTGGTTGTAAGGGTATTTATTAATATGTCAGGGACACTTGCTGACAGAAAAAAGTTGATCCACCTGAATATATTTAATGCTTTTTATACTAAACTTATATTTAAGATTTACATTATATAATACACACCCATGACGCAGGAACACAGAAAACGTTTTGTTCCCTAGCGGGATTCGAACCCGCGACCTCCGAATTTAGCACCAACGCGCTAACCACTGAGCCACAGACGTCGTCAAATGTATGGCCCTTTAGTTATAACTCATAACTCATAACTCATACGTGATGGTACTATGTCATAAGTGATAAGTCACAACTCGCATACTTGATGCGAATGAACAACAGCCTCTTTAGACGTCTGACGTAGTGTACGATATAGTACCTAAAACTAATAGCTCCTCAGTCCCCACACCGATTTCGGTGACGGTGGCCGGTTTCATTGAAACCAGGCCAGCTACACAGCTACACTTATTTTTATAGTGCCCAAGTGTGTGCGCAGTACACAAGAGCACTCTTCTCACACTCAGGTCCTACTTTTTACATGCCCATCCGACGCATAGATCATCTTTCTTGTCAGACAATCAGGTGGTCAGCCTACATTGTCCTAACCAGCCTTGGAAAGATTTTGTGTTGTTCATACGCGGGATTCGAACCCACGACCTCCGCGTCGAGAAGCTATAAACGACTGGACTGGACTACGTAGGTTACTCTACTATTATGGTTACTGTACACATATTGCATAGGTCAGTATAAGTAATTATGTCGGAAACGTTGTATGTGATATCACTTTCCAGTTGCCTGTTTCCTACAGATAGTAATGTATATTGTTGAAAACCTACTAAATTAAAAGCGCATAATTCGTTATTGACATACCTAAACTTATTATTTTAACTTGGTATTTAATTATGTAATAATATGTTTATAAAATAATAATATGCGTAAATTGTACGTGGCAAAAAAAAATGTTGTTTGGAAACTTTAAAATACTGCTTTACTGCTGACAATAAGCTAGACGATAGATTTTTTTATTGCTTAAATAGATAGTAGGAACTTTATTACTACTAAAGTCCTACCTAACTGTGACGTCACGACTAGGTAAAAGTGTATGAAATATTCAGCCGCAGGAACATATTTGTAAATATCACCGAAATGTGTGCGTATTTTTTTTATTATGTAGGTTTATTTTTTAATAATGTAGCAATTTTTTTGTATTTTTTTAGACTTATCTTATTACTGAAGTACACATAAAATAGTATATTTTTCTACGTTTATCAAATAGTAATTAATACCTCAATTTTCCTGTGTATATAAAATAAACTAAATATATGTAGTCGTCTCCCCAATTAAACATGTATTTTCTTGTGTGGTGAAATAGTTCAATTTTGCATCGCTAATCGCAACCATAAAAATTAAGTGCCGCGTCGCGTATCGTCTCGTTTCGGTGTGACCTGACCCTTAAGTTTAAGACCACACCTGCACTATCAGGTATTATATTACAAACAAGTAAGTATGTAGATTGTAGATATTTTTTATTTTTAGGATTCCGTAATACTCAAGGAATCCTTATTATACTTTCGCTCTGTCCGTTCGGTTATCTGTCAGTCTGTCTGCAATTCCAGCTTCTATAATTATGAATACAAATGGTTTAAACTTGATATAGTTATATATTGTGTACAAATCTCAGTAATTATATTTATATATTTTAGAGGTTCTCCATTTAGAGGATCGAGTAATCGGCCTCCAAAGCGATTTATAAGTTGGTCCCGCCTCCCCCTGGAATTGCTAAACTTTAAAGGCCCCCAGAGACGAGAAGCCGATCGTTTCAGTTGAAGTCAATTCGGCATGAACGCATTTGAGCACATACACGGAAAAAAATCGCATCTGACCCAACTGAGGTCATTTCGGCCTGAACGGATTCGAACACGGAAAAATCGCATCAGTTCGTTCTGGTTTGCCGCGAGCTACGGTCGTGTTTATTAATTGTAAACTCACTACGCTTGTACACGATACTCGCCCACATGGCCGCGGCTCTGGCGAGAACTGAAGCGATTTGTCACACATGGTTCGTTCATTCCATCCGTTCAGTCCAGAATTAATGTTGCCAACTTAGTTATTTCACAAAGTTTTACTACTAAATTAAGTATTTTATTCCCTCCTTAGTAGGAATTTAGTTGTTAGGAGCGTTTTAGTAGGAAAGAGCCAGACAGTAATCATATGCAAAATGGCCTAGGTTAGGCACAAAAAACAACAAAAAAATAATTTGACACAGTATCATAATAATACATCGTAGCATTCATCCGTAATTTTCTTAAAACTACCCGTTTAAATACGTAATATTTCCTAGTATATTTTAATTTAGCGATAAAATTTATAATAAGTATAATTCAATAAATAATAAAATTTTAAAATAACACAACCTAAAATGCAGTGGCTTTTGGGGGCTTTAGGGATTCCTAAGTTGAGTAGCTTTTTTGATAGTTTTCAGTATTCTTTTAGTAGTTTTTATTAGAAATCTACGCGAGTTTAGTAGTTTCGCAAGAACAGAGCTGGCAAGATTAGAACGAATCGTTTCAGTCCATCCAGTCCAGGCCGACTGATGCGATCTCGAAATTGCACACAGACAAAAATCGAAAGAAGAAAATCGTATCGATTTTACATCCGCTCAGGCCAAACTGTAGGAAAACCTGACCGTATATGGGCCCCTAAGAGATAAGTGACTTGTAAGTTTCCATTGTGATAGGTCATGTTAAACACTCTTAAATTATTTTGAGCGAAACTATAAGAGCGAATAACTTTTCAAGTAATTTAATGAAAACCTATTGCGCGTTGATATTTACGGAACCCTTCTTGTCCTGAGTCCTGACATACTTTTGGTAAGGTTTTTTATTAGTTTTCTAAAAGCACCTGAACAGGTTTTATACTAGCTTAACTTCTTGACAGCTGCAAACTGGCGCAGATTGTATAATTTTTGCAGCTTTCAAAAATGAGTTTTCGACTAATTATATATATATATAAATACGAATTTCAGGAAATTAATTTTTAAGGTTCCCTTATATTGTTTCGCTCTGTCCGTCCGTCTGTCTGTATGTGTTCTTTCCCTTTCCCCTTCTAACTTCGGTAGTTATGAATTTAAATGTTCGAAATTTGGTACCTATGGTTATAGATTGCATATAGATTTTATTTTTGGCATCATAAAATAACAATAGTTTTATATTTTGGAGGTATGCATATGAAGCGGGGTTATTTTAGGGTTCCGTAATACTTAAGACACCCTTATAGTTTCGCTCTGTCCGTTCGTCTGTCTGTCTGTCTGTCCACGCTACTAGCTTCTGTAATTATGAATATAAATGGATGAAATTAGGTACTTATAGGTAAAGAATCTGTATAGATCTCAGTTTTGGCAAGTAAGTAAGTTGACCCCCCCCCGCATTTCGAAACTATGAGGCTTATAAATTTGCAATTTTCCATGCTAATGCTAATAGATCATGCTAAATACTCTTTAGGAACATAATTTTGAACGAAATCGGACAGTAACTTTTTAAGTAATTTGAAAAACCTAATACGCGTTTATAATTACGGATCCCTTACGCCCGGTTCCTGTAATTAACGGATCGTCATGGTATAAAAGTTACTATACGTTTTTCTACAACCAACTACGAGTCGTAAATACTGTTCCACAATTAACTTTCTATAGCTGCTATCGACGAGCGTCCGTCGGTCGTTCAAATACCGAGCCCTCTTCACACTTAGTTGTGTGTTTCGTTATACGCAAATTGAAACCGCAAATGGCACAAAATTCAAGGCGTAATAAATTAGATTCACATATGATTGATAGTAATTAATTTTTTTGTCGTAATAATATTCAATCGCAGGTATCTGCGTGTTATTTTATCTTTTTCTTACCAAATACAGTAGAATGCATACACATAACAAGAACGGGAACATCAACATCAACATCAACATCATCTTTGCAAAATAAAAGTAGGTACGTATATAATCTCTGTTATTACGACTTTTACAGAAGAAAGTATAATAAAGTTTCTAGTAGTGTTTTACGTACAATTTTTGAAATGGATATTACGCCGGTGAATAGGTACAGATAACATCATTTGATATTTTTCTAACAAACTGTACCTACATGTTTGCCGCTTAAAATATTGCAACGTTTTGGAAGATTTACTTCATTTAGGTATATTTCTGTTACAGAAAACAAAGAAGAAGGATGAGGTTGTCCTGCTTGTGGATCTCATACAAAGCAACCCAACACTTACAACAAAAGAGACCAATGCGGCCACAAACAAACTTAAAGAGGAATGTTGGGCTACATTGATCAACACATTTAATTTAAAATGTGGTCAAATACAACGGCAGCGAGAGCAACTCAAATTGAAATGGGACAATTTGAAAAAGGCTACTCGTAAAAGAGCTGCGAATATCAGAGTGAACAATTTGAAACTAATTTTTAATTAAATTAAATTAAATACCGTTTATTTCAGGCTGCATAGGCCCATACCTTATAGACTAACATATATAATATATAATAAACTAACACTAACATTAAACACGTATTGTCTGCGACGTGGGGAGCGAAGTGTTCGGCAGTCGTCCTCTAAATCTTCTGTAGACGACTCCAATCGGCCAGAACTCCTCATTCTCGAAGGTCGGTAAGTGATGGGTTGGAACTATCTCCACAAAAGAACTAAAGTTCACTTTATGACGAGATTCCAAATGCTCGACCCTCAAGGCGAAGTTGGTTCTTCTCCTAATATAGCAACATTGTTATTAAAGCATAGAACCTTAATGTCAACAATACCTGATGTAGTGGAGATATCCCATGATTTTAGAAATAACATCAATAATTTATTTCACTATAATGGAGTTCTTACTCTTATTTTACGTAGGTATGAGGTTATGTTTTCATAGTATTTTGACGGTGTACAAATTCCTCCAACATACTAACCTTCCTCCTGTTACTCTTAAGTGTGGATAAACTTCAAGTAGTAACTGTTCAACAGATTCTTTATCAAGTCGAAATCTCCTTTGAAATTCGTACGAATCCAGCGTCGCTAAATAATTCACTCTTTCTTTACATACTCTATCACGCCTATTATCCTCTTCTGAATCAGTCTCACTGGAGTCCGTGGTGATAATATCGAACACTTCCCTATTACTGTCTGAACTCGACACTTCTTCAAATTTCTTGCAGCTTGCAGCGAAAACAGTGAAATAGACACTAACCGACCGAAATTGACAGGTAACCGTATGGCATTACGAATAGTAATCTTGACAAACTACTGACGTTTAAAATATTTATAAATTCCTATAAATATTCCTTTATAAGTTCCTATAAATATTGACATTAAGGTTCTATGCTTTAATAACAATGTTGATACATCGGGAGAAGAACCAACTTCGCCTTGAGGATCGAGCGTTTGGAATCTCGTCATAAAGTGAACTTTAGTTCCTTTGTGGTGAGAGTTCAAACCCAAAACATACCGACCTTCGAGAAGGAGGAGTTCTGGCCGATTGGAGTCGTCTACTGAAGATTTAGAGGACGACTCCCGAATACTTCGCGCCCCACGTCGCAGACAATACGTGTTTAATGTTAGTGTTAGTTTATTATATATTGTGTATGTTAGTCTATAAGGTATAATATGGGCCTATGCAGCCTGAAATAAACGATATTTTATTTTATTTTATTTTATTTAATAAAAAATTAGTTTCAAATTGTTCACTCTGATATTCGCAGCTCTTTTACGAGCTGCCTTTTTCAAACTGTCCCATTTCAATTTGAGTTGCTCTCGCTGCCGTGGTATTTGACCACATTTTGAATTAAATGTGATGGTCAAAGTAGCCCTACATTCCTCTTTAAGTTTGTTTGTGGCCGCATTGGTATCTTTTCTTGTAAGTATTGGGTTGCTTTGTATAAGATACACAAGCACGGCAACCTCATTCTTGCTCATAGGCTTCTTTGTTTTCTGTAACAGAAATATACCTAAATGAAGTAAATCTTCAAAAACGTTGCAATATTTTAAGCGGCAAACATGTAGGTACAGTTTGTTACAAAAATATCAAATTATAGATGTTATCTGCACTTACCGGCGTAATATCCATTTCAAAAGTTGTACGTAAAACACTACTAGAAACTTTATTATACTTTCTTCTGTAAAAGTTGTAATAACAGAGATTATATACGTACTTTTATTTTGCAAAGGTGATGGATGTCATCAGTCAAACAAAACAAAAGGGCGCTTACGTTCCGTTCCCGTTCTTGTTATGTGTATGCATTCTACTGTATTTGGTAAGAAAAAGATAAAATAACACGCAGATACCTGCGATTGTACGATAATAATAATATTATTACGATATGTGAATCTAATTTATTTTGTCTTGAATTTTGTGCCATTTTCGGTTTCAATTTTGCGTATAACGAAACGCCCAACTAAGAGTGAAGAGGGCTCGGTATTTGAACGACCGACGGACGCTCGTCGATAGCAAGTATAGAAAGTTAATTGTGGAACAGTATTTACGACTCGTAGTCGGTTGTGGAAAAACGGATAGTAACTTTTATACGACGATCCGTTGATTATAGGAACCGGGCATAAACTGTCTTCTTCGTACATTATGCTTACCGTCCGTTACTAGTAACCCTCCCTTCCGTTAGTAGCAAGCCGGCGGTAAGTTGCTTAACGAGACGTTTTTTATAGGAACGGTTTAAGCTTACGCCTCGTATAATATTTTCATTTGTAACTAGAACGGATCGTTTTTCAAATATAGGAACAGGGCATTAGACATGACATAACATGCTCTTGGTTAGGTTAGGATAGGTTATTTTTATTCTATTTATATGATACCCGAGCTATTATTACGGATCTATTGACACCTCAATCCTCATTCATTAAAATCGGATCAATAGCTTATTTGGTGAAGCAAACAAACAAACATACATACATACGTACATACATAAAATATAAACTGCCAAGATCATGACGCTTCGATTCGGCTGCGCGTACGTAGGGTAAAATGTTTATATAACACTTTTTCAGGTATTCATATAATATGTTCAATTAAGTAGTATCAATAATAACTAAAATGCAACAAACATAACCTTAGCCACTACCGTTGATTATGCAGATAGCTAAGTGTAGGTAGGATAACAGAATATTACGTGACTACGTGATTACTGATTATAAAATATAATCACCTAATCTTACATTAGATTAAATAATAAAGTCTCAAAACCAATCAATCTAGGTATTTTAAATAGGTAATTTACCTAATTATTGGTAAGTGGTACCTCCTGGTAATCAATTTCCATCAGAATTAGGCACTCATTAGTCTTTACCTATACTACCCGTCTTTTGTGGTTTTTGTGGCATTTGACATTTTTAGATATTAAATCAAAACAATGTAGCATTCAGACAGGCGTGCCTACCAATAAAACTTAACACATTTTTTATTGTAGTCAAGTAAAACAAAGTATAAAAAATATTCAATAAAGCCAAAAATAGCAAACAGCTTTCAATTAAATCGCCAACAGACAACATTATCGCCCAAGGTTGAAGCAATTTGTTTGTACTCATTTTAAATATTCAAAAAGTTGAAAAATATTACTATGGCTATTGACTTGTCCTGTTTTCAAAAATTGTGACTAGGTAGTAACTTAAAGTAATCTATTTTTTAGTATATATAAATTTTTAAAATACGGAATTGGTACGTCACATAGTGTTAGCGCAATTTTTGTGTGCATTGGGCGCAAAATATTGTTTTGGTTTAGTACCGTATTAAAAAATATATTATTTTATATAATATACATAAGGGACCGACTTGTATGGCCGCCTTGGCTGTAGGTACCAGGTACTTAGTGATGAAATTACTTAAGTGCCTTTGCATAGTAATTAAATTAATAACGATTTTTAACCGTCTTCCAAAAAAGGAGGCGGTTATACGTTCGGCTGTATATATTTTTATAATTATTATTTTTATTTTTTTGTATGTTCAACGATTACTCCGCCGTCTGTGGATCGATTTTCAAAATTATTTTTTTGATGTAAAAGGTATAACCCACATTGGTCCTTTTGACATCAATGATGATGGATCCATGAGGAATCGAGGGGACTCTTTCTTCTGAAGTAGTCCAAGCATATGCTACCAAAAAGTAAGATTTTGCACCAAGGTATACCCTGGACACAAAAGTACTGAACAGAACTCCTGACTCCTTATAGATAAATGTTTGGGGATTTCAGTGTTGTTTAAAGAACTGCAAGCACTATGTCAATTATAGTAATCACCATCATCATCACACCATACATGATCACATTGTGATGATATAATAGGTCCTTCTGATAGTATTTTACACCGACACGGATATCTTTGAACATTACTTTGCCGTTTGTGAACATATTTGCAAAATTCTTTTGTTGTTGTAAAGTTTATTCCAAATTTGTCTCTTAGTCGCCAAAGTGGTAACCTGATGATGGGATCCATGATGAATCGAGGGAACTCATCGAAATTTATATGGACACATAATACAGAACTCTCGAGTCCTTATAGATACATGTTTGGGGATTCCGGCGTTGTTTAAAGAACTGCGAGCATATGCCATCATACCACTTACAGTAATAAGCATCATCATCACCACCATCCTCACATGAAACACCATCATATTATGGTGACATAGGTACTCACTACTCATAAGAGTTTTGTGCACCGATATTAATGTCTTTGAAATTTTGCTTTTGTCAAAATTATATACGTGATCATCATCATCACTATAATACAAAGTAATAGCTCCCACACCGATTTCGGTGACGGTGGCCTGTTTCATTGAAACCAGGCCAGCTACGCAGGAGTTATGTTATAGTGCCCAAGTGTGTGCGCAGTACACAAGAGCACTCTCTGCTCCTTTTACTCTCGTAACCCAGTGGGACGGATAACCGACACGACTGGCGAGAGATTAGGCGCAGGTCCGACTTTTTACATGCCCATCCGACGCATGGATCATCTTTCTTGTCAGACAAACAGGTGATCAGCCTGAATTGGCCTAACCAAACTTGGAAACAACATTTTTTTTTGTTCCAATGCGGGAATCGAACCCACGACCTCCGTCGTGGTTTCGACGAGTCGAGAGCCAAGCTCTAACCACTAGACCACGGAGGCTGTTGCTATAATATATACATATAATGCTTACTGCTCCATTTTTTTTCCGCCGACTACTACAATAGATAATAGGTCTTTACCTATGAAATTGCCGTTCTGCAGTACTGGCCATTTCAAATCAAAATAATTTTTGTTTGGCTAAGAATTCTAATTTCAAAATAATTTTATTTTAAAAACATGGAATTCTTGTCATTTGTTTATTGATTAGTGTTACATTTTTATCGCATTTCAATATTTTTCTTCATCATGGATATGTTAAAAATTCGAGTAATTATGGAATATGAGTACCGTCGTGGCAGCAACGCGGCACAAGCGGCATCAACATCAACGACGTTTACGGAGCTAACACTACAAACCAACGCACCACCTGTTATTGGTTTGCTCGCTTCCGTTCTGGAAATTTCGACCTGAAAAACGAACCACGCGGTCGTCCGAAGACTTTGGTCAACAATAACGAATTAAAGGCGATTGTGGAAGCTGATGATACACAATCTACTTCTGAATTAGCAGTAGCTTTCGACGTTAGCGTCAAAACAATATTGGTCCATTTGCTACAAATCAACCAATATTATAAAAAAGCTTGACAAATGGGTGGCCCACGAAGTCAATGATCGCCAGCGCGAAGTACGTGTCGAGATGTGCCTTGCCCTGCTCAACAGACACACAAATGAAGGAATTTTGAACCGCGTTGTTACCTGCGATTAAAAATGGATTCTGTTTGATAACCGCAAGCGCTCAGCAAGTTGGTTGGATCCTGATTCAGCACCTAAACAATGCCCTAAACGGAAACTTACCCCTAGAAAAGTGATGGTCACTGTTTGGTGGTCTAGCGCCGGTGTGATTTATCACAGCTTCTTACCAATCGGGGTGAGCATTACTGCAGATGTGTACTATGAAGAACTGAACACAATGATGGAGAAGCTGGCACATCTACAACCAGCATTGGTCAATCGCTCGTCTCCGCTGCTTCTGCACGACAATGCGCGACCTCATACTGCACAGCAGACGGTCTCCAAGTTGCAAGAACTGGGGTTGGAAGCTCTACGTCATCCGCCCTACTCACCAGACCTTGCGCCTACAAACTACTACTTTTTCCAGAATTTGGATAACTTCTTGGCGGGGGAAAAATTCAATACCCGAGAGAGGCAGTACAAAATGCCTTTGAAGAATTTGTTGCCTCCTGTCCAGCTGATTTCTTTAAGAAGGGCATCAATAAACTGCCACTGCGTTGGCAAGGATGCATTGATTGCATAGGTGATTACTTCGATTAATACAAATAAAAATACATGAAAATAAATTCGTTTAAATTTTTTCATACAAAACGGCAATTTCATAGGTAAAGACTTAATATTAATAATTATTTAATAATATAGTATCTAATCATTATCATCACTGGTGATTGCTTATTAGGTCCACAGATCGGTAATGATTATTTGGGGTAATACCACTGCCTTTCAGAAAATAATGGTTGAGTTTGTTTTGTTGGCAAAAGAGTGAGAATAGTGGAGGCTTTTTTGTATTTAAAAGGCAAAGCTGATTGACTCATGTAACAACGCACAGGCTAAACCCTTAAGGCTAGAAATTTGAAATTTCGAACACGTATTTCTCATATGACGTAGGCATCCTATCTAAGGAAGGATTTTTTCAAAATTTAACCAAGGGGGTAAAGTAGGAGATTACGTTTGTATGAAACTTTTTATTCAATGGACATAATATTTGCATGAAATTTCGTATAAATTGAGTACGAAATAAATAATGAGTTAAGTATTTCAGCGTTTTCTAAAATTAAGCCCCTAGGTGGGTAAAATGGGGGATGAAAGCTTAAAACCAAAATAAAAGAAATAAAATATTATTTTTAAACAAAAACTTAAACCTACTTCCAAAGTAAAATTGCACATAAAAGTGTGAAATAAAACTTACTTTCTAAATAATTCCCCTTTTAAATTCGGCTAAAATTTTAACTATTTCTCTACTCAATATTCATAATTTTGAAGTCGGTACCAGCCCAAACTATATCCTGATAAAAACAATTTTTTATAGAACTCGAGTTCAAGTTTGCTGGTGCCTGGTACCGACTTCAATAATATGAAGATTCAAAAGAGAAATATTAGGTGATATAAAATATATTATATAATATGAAATTGGCGTTTTGTGAAGGAGGAACATAAAGACGTTTTTTTTTAAACATAATATATTTATTTAATCAAAGTATATTATACCTTTGCTATCTATGAACTTTTGCCATCTCATAGGTAGTTCATTGATTCCTTTACTAAAAAAACGATTCGGGCAGGAATCAATAAAATATTTAAAGGCGTTTTGGACTGCCCCATCGGAGTTAATTTTTTTCCCTTGCAAGAAGTTATCCAAATTTCGAAAAAAATGGTAATCTGTTGGAGCAAGGTCCGGGGAGTACGGTGGATGTCTTAGACATTCCAATTGAAGCTCCTCTAATTTGGTAGCCGTCTGTTGTGCAGTGTGTGGTCTATCGTTGTCCTGAAGCAGCAGTGGCCTAGAGCGAATGACCAACCTCAGTTGTTTAGCAGCTGGCTTTTCTATCATGATTTGCAGTTGCTGGCAATAGACATCTGCCGTAATCGTCTGGCCAGATTTAAGAAACCTATAGTGAACCACACCGACACTAGTCCACCAAACACTCACAAGTAACTATTTTTGAGTCAATTTTCGCTTGGGGCAGGCTTTGCCTGGTTAACCAGGGTTCAGCCATTGCGATTAGCGTTTCCGATTATCTTACAGGATCCACTTTTCATCACAGGTAATGATTCGATTTAAAATCCTTTCATTATTGTGCCGGTTGAGTAATTACAAACACGTTATAATACAAATAATAATAAATTACAATCATGAATTAACACTCAATTCATGAGGTCCCACTCTCAACCCACCTTCAAGCTTTTTAACCTTCCCAAATTGCTTCAAGTGGATTAAAACAGTTTTATCACTCACACCGCAGCCTGCAGCTAACTCGGACGTAGTTTGCGATGGATCCGCTTCTACAATAGCCTTCAATTCTTCATTATGAACTTTGGTCTCCAGCCGTCCACGGGTTTGTTCTGCAGGTCGAAATTTCCAGAACGTAAACGTTGGAACTAAAAACGCACTGTGTTTTCTTATGCGACACTTCTTTCACGTTTCTGTAGCACTGGTGCTACGGTGGAACTCGTACTCGAAAATAATACGATATTTCAAGTTTTCCATTTTGTAAACAGAGTGACGCAAAGAAAAAACCAAATGAGTAAAAAACAAATGAATTACGGTATTCGAAACACAAATGCATTAGTAAATAGCGGTATAAATTTGCAATTGGAATTCCTCACCAAAGAAGATATATTTGAGATCAAAGAGACCAGAACGACAAAACGCCAATTTCATATGTAAGAACCTAATAGTTAAAATTTTAGCCGGATTTAAAAGGGGAATTATTTAGAAAATAAATTTACTTTCCACTTTTTTTGTGCATTTTTACTTTGGAAGTCGGTTTATTAAAGATGACATTACTAAGGCGGGTCAATAAGTCCGTGACTTTTTGAATTTCTAACCTCCTTACTGAAAAAGCAACACTACTCCTGTCAACAGGCATCTGTCAGTTGACTCCTATCAAAATTTGAACTTGCTGCGTCAGTTAGTTTGTGTTTTACAGCTATCTTTATCAGACTATCCAGTAACTTAAGGAAACAATGGAAAAAAGTGAATTTCGTGTGCTTATTAAGCATTATTTTTTGCGAAAAAAAACCATTACCGAGACCAAGGCTAAGCTTGATAAATACTATGGGGACTCTGCACCATCGATTTCAATGGTAAAAAAGTGGTTTACTGAATTTCGTTGTGGCCGTACAAGCACTGAAGATGCCGAACGTCCTGGACGCCCAGTTGAGGTCTCTACACCCGAAACAATCGAAAAAATTCACGATATGGTGCTGGCCGACCGAAGATTGAAAGTGCAAGAGATTGTGGAAGCCATAGGCATCTCGCATGGCTCAGTGGTTTCAATTTTGAATGATCACTTGGGCATGAGAAAGCTTTCCGCAAGTCGACCACAAACGCAATCGTGTAACAACTTCACAGGAAGGTCTGGCGTTGTTTAATCACAATATGGAGGAGTTTTTGCGCCGTTTTGTAACCGTGGACGAAACATGGATCCATCACAACACACCAGAGACCAAACAACAGTCAAAACAGTGGGTTTCTAAGGGTGAATCGGCGCCAAAGAAGGCCAAGGTGGGTTTGTCAGCCAATAAAGTTATGGCGACTGTTTTTTGGGATGCACGTGGGATAATCCACATTGACTATCTTCAAAAGGGAAGAACAATTAATGGGGAATATTATGCCAACTTATTGGACCGCTTCAATGAGGATTTGAAAAAAAACCGACCTCATTTGGCCAAGAAAAAAGTTCTTTTTCACCAAGACAATGCAAGGGTGCACACATGTGCAGTTGCCATGGCAAAAATCCATGAATTGGGCTATGAATTGCTCCCACATCCACCCTATTCTCCAGATTTGGCTCCGAGTGACTACTTCTTGTTCCCAAACCTGAAAAAATGGCTCGGTGGAAAAAGATTTGACTCCAATGATGAAGTCATCTCGCAAACAAAGGCCTATTTTGAGGACCTCGACAAATCATATTTTTTGGAAGAGATAAAAAAATTGGAGAAGCGTTGGACAAAGTGTATAGAGCTCAAGGGGGACTACGTTAAAAAATAAAATGATTTATTTATCAAAAAATCTGCGTTTTATTCCAAAAGTCACGGACTTATTGACCCGCCCTCGTATCACTTATCAGAGGCCTTGTTTGGTCAAAAATATTTAAATCTATATAAAATAAATGTTTGATTACTGATTAGTGATTACAAAACGGTTTCTAAATCAATATGGTTTACTCTGCAGCATTGCTAATGTTACTGTTCTACTAATTAATTTGTATGCAATATATCTAAATTTATTTGACATTAACTGACTATTAAAAGTAAATTAATAATAATCAAGGTTCTGTGTGTGACTAAGTGCAGTTAATGGATCATCTTTGTTATTAGAATTAGAACTGTTATTATTAAAGAGATATAAGTTATAACATAGGTATGTTATTATACTTTATAGGTATTCTACTTAAGTAGGTAGGTACCTCTACCTACTAAAGTAAACAACGCTAGGCACAAATCTTTGTTTTCTCTACCGTACACTATCGACTGTTAGGTTAGGTTAGGTTAGGTTAGGTTATACAACTTACATCCTAAAAGTATTGCCCACATCATAACCTTAACCGACTTCCAAAAAAAGGAGGCGGTTATACGTTCGGCTGTATATACATATATACAATTTAATTAATATTATATCTAGCAATATCCCGCGAAAGAATACCCACAACTTTTTTTATTAACTATATACATATTTTTTTGTATGTTCAACGATAATTCCTCCGTCTGTGGACCGATTTTCAAAATTCTTTTTTTGATTTAAAGGGTATAATCCGAAGTTGGTCCCGTTGTCACCAAAGTGGTGGTGGTGGGACACATGAATAATCGAGGGAACTCCTCGAAATTTATATAGAAACATATAGTAATTTTGACTTTTTCTGAAGGTCCCTAAGCATATGCTACCAAAAAGTAAGATTTTGCACCAAGGTATACCCTGGATCCAAAAGTTCTGAAGAGAACTCCAGACTCCTTATAGATACATGTTTGGGGATTTCGGCGTTGTTCAAAGAACTGCAAGCATATGCCACTATGTAACTTACAGTAATCATCATCATTATTTTGTATGCAATACCTAATGGAAGCTTGGCGCTTATTCAATTATACATTCGAACGCTTATTTTAATCTTTCTTAAGGTCTTAATAATAATATAATAAACATGACGAAAAAGGGAAAAAATATTATTTTTAAACAAAAAATTAAACCGACTTCCAAAGTAAAAATGCACAAAAAAGTATGAAATAAATATTATATTCTAAATAATTCCCCTTTTATATTCGGCTAAAATTTTAACTATTTCTCTACACAATTTTCATTATTTTGAAGTCGGTACCAGCTCAAACAATATTCTGATAAAACAATATTTTATAGACGTCTCACGTTTCAGTCGACTGTTGCCGACTTCAAAAAGTTATCGCTATTATGTGAGCAAATTGATGGCAGTGTGGATAATTTTCAAACTCTAGTCCAATAATACGGCTATGCCTGTACAAAGTTCTAGAAGCGATTTCTTCGCCGGAGTTTTAAAAATGTTTTTTTTTATTAGATTTTTAGACGCATTTTCCCCGTTTGAGGCAAATGTGTCCCCATACTAAATGCAGATGTTATCAATATTTCAAGTAAAAACTTGGATGGCTCGCGCTTACTACCTCTGTAAAAGTAAGCAGGTGCAGTTTGACAAAAAAGTCTTGAAAAATATTGTGGCGTCACTTTCTATGCCAAACCAAAACGATTACTATGGTACATGTTACATCTTAACACTTGACATCTTTCGTATGAAGAAATAAGGTGTTACCAGTGAAAATAAATTTAGGTCCATTTAACGACCTTTTTGCCAAACAGTGAGTATGAATGTAGTTTTTATAGTGGTGAAAGTTGTGAAAAAAAATCTGGAAAACAATATAAAACTTTATTTAAATTAAATGAGGCCTTCGTCAGTTTACTTCGGTATCAAGAAGTTGTCCATGTCCATTTAATTCAATATCACCATGGCAAGTAAGTACTTTTTAGTTATTTATCTGAAATAAAATTTCATCTTCTTATTAACATGTGCGGACATAAAAAGATTGACTGTTTCTGTTTTGGGGCAAATGCGTCCCATAGACGCAATTTTCCAACGAACGAATTCCAACGCAACGAGTTCTCTCGATTCCTCACGGATCCCATCATCACTTTTGTGAAAACGAGACCAACTTCGAAGTATACTTTACATCAAAAAACAATTTTGAAAACCGGTCAACAGACGGCGGAGTTATCGTTGAACATACAAAAAAAAATACATACAGCCGAACGTATAACCGCCTCCTTTTTTGGAAGTCGGTTAAAAAATAAGATTAACATGGATTTTTGTACCTACTCACCTCTAGCAGTAACAAGCTGTCCAGACACGTGCAGTTAACAAAATGGCGAAATACTCGAATAAGCGAACTACAACACCATCTATACGAACTGCATGTAAACTTTTAAGCTAATGTAACTAGAGTTTTCGAATATTATGTTCAAAAAGACGCATTAGCCCCGTAGACGCAATTAGCCAAGTTGACTTAGTTACAATTTTAGCCAAATTTTAATTTAAAACAAAAAAATTTTTTTGTTTATAAATAATAATGTTAGAGATAAGACATAGTTTATAGAAACAAAACAATCAATTAACGTAGTGTTGCCATCTCTTAAATTTAACAACCCGGACAAGACGCGTGAAAATCTTGGATTATGGAGACCAAAACCCGGACACATGAACAGTTTTTTTTTCAAGTAGGTATCTTCTATATAATAATAATCAGCAAAGTTTTTAGGCATAAATAATGGCTCACGTCTAAGTATCTGCTACTATGCAACACCCTTATCAACAAAGGCAAGAACACATCGGTATAATCCCTGCATATCACATAATTAATTTTTGATCCTTATACCTACATTAGTCATAGTAGATAGGTACTATTATTATTAGACATTTAAATCGGACCATATAGTGTTTAGATATTTATTACAACATATTTTTAATATTATTACTTATTATCCGAATTCTGTGTGCGAAGCGAAGCAAATTCTGAAATTTACCATAGGAAATTCACCTTTACGTCCACAACGTCTTCTTTTTATCTCACAAGAAATGTGCATATTTTAACGTTGTGGACATAATATTGCTATGTGCATTTTCAGGATTGCACTTCGACTCAGCGCTAGTCTGAATTGACCTTAAGGCTAAGAACTCACGGAGCGATTTTAAGTCGCGCCCGCCGCGATCGTGGAACTGCGATTGTGTTTCAAAACTCACGAGACCGGTTATTTGCGCGATTACAAGTCGCCGCGGTTGCGATTTTCGCCCGCAAACGTGGCGGCAAGCCTCTTCTCGCAAGACGGGCGACTGCAAAACGGGCAAAGCAAAAACAAGTATTTCGCCCGCCAATCGATCGCAGAGCGCGCGGGCGCAAATTACCGAGGCTGCGGGTGATCACGGCCCGCGCGATTCTACTAGTCGCCCGCCTCGCCGGTGCAGTGACACCCGCAAACATTCGCGCACGCCGCGGGCGTAAATCGCGTCGTGAGTTTTGCTTTAATTTTTTACATATATATTTGCATTCTACAGAAGCTGCGAGCCCGACTGAAAATCGCTCCGTAAGTTCTTAAGCCTGAGACGTGTGAATGGACCCAAAAGACGCCGACTACGACAAGACAACCAGTGCTGTTTAAAACAAAAAAATATAAATATTCAATTCTAAAATATCAAACGCAGCTAATTGATTACAAAAATAGAGACGTAAAATGTTAACCATACAGTGGTGTCGAAATATCTACTAACACGCGTAGATAACACTCGACAGTCGACATAACTCGCGCCAATAGGCGATTTAGAGTCGATCTAGACTCTGGATCGTTTATTGGCGCGCTGATATTTTGTCTACCTTGCAATGATTGGCCCGTTACAGATTTATTCGATAGGTAAACCGTGAGAGCTCGCACCCACGAGAGTTTATTTGTGGCCGCGAGTCGCGACAGAAAAAAACAACTGTAAATAGAACTCTGCGCTGCTACAGTAGAGCTGAAAATTTAAGTGTCAAGTGTCATATGTCAAATTTGACAGCTGTAAACGATTTTCAGCTCTCTTGTATTAGCGTAGAGTTCTAGCGCGCGACCGACCAACCACAAGACAAACGAAACCTTAATGTAGAACGTATTCTGTCGAGATTCGCGTGTGAGTGTTATCTCGACTTATATTGGATCGTGTAGCGTCTATAGGCAATTGTGGTAGAGACAAACTTATCATAAGTTTGAGTTTTGACCTGCCTTATCATAACAAAAATATTAAACTCGTCTCTACTAACCTTTGTATTATACTGCCTAAACACGTACGGCCCCCTCTGTTCCACTTTGATCTTGTGATCCTTCCCGCTCACTATCTCTTCCACGTTAGAGATGTGATACAGGTAACACTCCAGATACACAGGAATAGGGATGTCCTTCCATATCGAAAATGACGTCGAGGTCTCTGTTAGTATCATCATCTGCAAAAATTTAGTAGAGTATACAAAAGGGGGAAAAGGTCAAAATATAAAAAGGGTACAGTTGGTCTAACTCATTGTTAGGAATTTTACTCAGGTCTTACTTCATACTTCACAGTAATAACACACAGAACTTCTTGACCTAAAGGTTGTAAACATCAGGTTATAAAATCCCAAAAAAAAAACAGAAATTCTTGCACTATTTCCACTTTAATAAGTATTTTACATTAATTTTAATATATTACACGACCGGTTTCGACAAAGTCATCATCAGGTGTATGTAGATTAAAATTTAAAAAAAAAATGTAAACATTGTGCAAAGGGTTGCCAGCATCATGAAATTTTAACAATTTTGTGCTACGTAATTAAAAATTTTTTACCAACTTATTCTATTTTCTACTGTATATCACAAATGCATATTAGTATAATATTAAAACACATTACAATGATAAATTAATATCTTATTAATTTGTAATGTCATAGAATTATATAATTATATAGAATGGATGTCAGAATATAAAATTAAAAATACTACTATCATCAATGATTCAATTATATTAAAATGTCCTTAATACATAAGAATCTAAGATATTATAAATAATGGCAAATAAATTATTATGAAATTAAAGCACGTCAAAATTAAAATTAATTAATTATGTCAAAAATTCATCCAAAATTAATACCAATATCAAAAAGTCATAACATAAGAACATAGTAGGTTATATATACATATAGGTTATTACCTATAAATATTAAATTAAATGTCTGGCATTAATATGGAGCTCGAAAGGCATGTCTGGTCATTTAGTAAGATCCCACATTTTTTGTGTCTGTTAGTTCTAATGCGTCCATCTTTCATTGGTAATATATTACCAAAAAGCAGGAAGATGGACTTTTGGAGATTTATTTTATATAATTTATTTGCCATTATTTATAATATTTTAGATTCTTATGTATTAAGGACATTTTAATTTAATTTAATCATTGGTGATTGTAATATTTTTAATTTTATATTCTGACATTCATTCTGTATAATTATATAATTCTATGACATTACAAATCAATTAGTTATTAATTTATCAATCTAATGTGTTATATTATCTTATACTGTCCAATACATATCTATTACTGTCCACTGTCATGCCAATCCAAGTCCAGTGTCCACACACGGCCAGTTCTAAATGACCCAATCGGCAGCGTTATGCCGATTGGGCGATAGAAAGTATGATAGCTTTTGCCCGCGGCTCCGCCCGCCTAAATATACAGTATCCCACAGGAACACCGTCCCTTTTCAGGATAAAAAGTAGCATATGTGTTAATCCAGAGCTTAAACTACTCCCATATTAAATTACATCAAAATCCGTTCCGTAGTTTTTTGGGTGAAAGAGTAACAAACATCCATCAATCCATTCATACATCTATCCATCCATCCACACAAACTTTCACATTTACAATAGTAGTAGGTTAGGTATAGTGTATACTGTATGCCAACCGTTTTACCTTCTTCAGTTGACTGTAAAATATGGCTGGCCAGAAAACAACCATTATGGCTCCAGTTACAATGAGGAGTGAGCCACATGTCATCAAGCACGTACTTTTCTTCCCTGCCGACACCATGGTGATTCCTGTTGAAAAAAACAGTCTCATTCGTAAACACAGTTTCCGCTAAGACGCCGGAAAATATTTTCCATTTCCTGTTAACATCCAGCAAAATAAAGATAAATTATTTAAATTATTAGTACCTGGATAACTGAACTTTGCTCGGAGTTCTAGTAGATTTCAAAAAAAAAATGTCAAAAATATTTATCTGACCGGGATTCGAACCCACCACATTCCCAATTTTCGAACACAGAAAAAATTATAAACACACATATTTAGCGGAACACAAAAAAAAGGACCATTAATTAAAAAAATATGGTTTTATTTTAAAATCTACTTACTACACTTCTTTTGTTATTTTAAGTTTCATTTGTTTTACTTAAAATGAGATCACATTAAGAACAGATTTTGCGAGTAAAGGCTATTTGTGAAAAATGGTACATTTTTTAACTTTTCATGTAACCGGGAAAAGTGAAAATTAATATTAAAATAACAATTAATTAAATTAGAAAAATGGTGATTAATATCGCGTATTTCCTCCACGTGCTCTTATTAAAGTTTCTACCCGTCTAGGTATACTGAGAATGATGTTGTCGATGGTCTCCTGGGATAATCTCCGCTATTCCTCAACTACGGCGATTCGCAGTTCACCCACGTTGGCAGGAGCTGGAATTCTGGACTTAACTTTTCTTTTCAGCAGGTCCCAAACGTGCTCTATTGGGTTCATATCCGGTGATCTCGCCGGCCACTCCATAACAGTGATATTCATATCATTAAGATAAGCTTGAGTTACCCGAGCGGTAAGCGGCCGAGCATTTTCCTGCATAAAAACAAAATCGTCACCGATATATGGGGCAAACGGTACGACATTTTCTTCTAAAACTTCTCTGATATAGCGGTCTGCAGTCAGACTCCCTCTGTCAATCACTACCAAGTCTGTGCGAGCTCCCAAACAAATGCCTGCCCAAACCATTATTGATCCACCACCGTATGCAACTGTAGTTTCAAAATTTGTCTGAATGTATCGTTCTCCTTTGCGTCTGTATATTCTTTGCCTGCCGTTAATTTGATTTAAGAGAATTCTGCACTCATCACTAAACAATACCTTACTCCATTGGTCCGCGTTCCAAAGTTGATGTTCCGGAGTAAAAGTTAACCAGTTTCTACGATGATTTACCTCGAGCCTTGGCGGGCACAAATGAACCCAAACCAGCTTCTTCGAACCTTCTTCGTACCGTACGCACACTTACGGTTACACCCCGCACTGCTTCTAACTCATGTCGGACTTGGACGGCCTTTAAACGTCCTACGTACACCAAGCCGAATGAAACGATCATCCCTACTCAAAGTGCGTCTTTTTCTGCCTTGTCCTGCTCTTCTCACATAAGTACCGGTCTCCCTGAACCGTTGGATACTGCGATGGATCGTTGAAACTAGTCGACGAAGATCTCTGGATATCACTCTATAGGTTTGACCATTTCTTCGCATTTCGAGTGCCCTGGCAATCTCCGTTGGGGCTAGGTCAGGCATAATTCAGTCCTCAACTCCAAAAAGATACTCGATTAAAAAAAACTAACAAAAAACAGTATTTCAATGAAATTTTAAATCAAACTCAGAAGGAAGAAATACTCGAAGTTCGCTTCAGATAAGGTGTATTTGAATAAAATTAAAACAATTGCATAAAATGTGATGTTCAGTTGTTTTCTTAATTTGAAAATACTATTTCTTTTTAAATTAAATGACGTTCAAGCCAGCCAGCTACCTTATATGATACTGATATCAAACCTTTATTTTATGTTCCGCTAAATATGCCGGTGTGTGTACATTCTGCCATTCGGACTGGCATTTATTTAGTCGAAATTATTGATATATTAATGCACGATATATATGCATCGACGACGAAAGAAAAAAAAAAAATATGAATAGCTTAAAAATGCGCAGTTTCCAGGGATGAGACCTAGCTAGATGAATTTTTCTCCCCCACCGTGTTATACGAAATACAGCCGTTTTCGAGATTTCGATTATATATTATACAAGTTTGTCTCGTTTAAAGTATAATAATAACTTGATCATCATTCATCTATCAAAAGACTGAAGAGGAAAGATTTCAGCGACACAATGTAGAGGTACCGTGTTACATTTCATTCAAATCCGTGCACCAGCAATCAAGAAAGACAAGGATAATTATTGCAGACTGATTAAAGCAGTTTGTTTTACTAATAAATGTGTTTACATATTACCAATTACTAATCAGTGTCGTAATTATTGATACTAAAGATCGCCCTGTCGCCCTGTGGTCAAAATTCGCCCATAATAATTCCTATACATAATTTTAAGTTAAAACTTTATAAAGGTTCTTTTGCCTCTTAGATAAGAAAAAAACAAAATATGTAAATGCTACGAGTTATGACCAACGATCTTTAAATACAGTTAATACTACACCAGACCCGTCGGCGAACGTACGTATGGTGTACCACTATTGAACCTTATTGCCGAGTAATAAGGTCGAATACCGGATCTGTAAGCACCTGGCGGCCGTACCTACTTAAAATTATTTTTCTTTATAATCAACAAATTATTTATGTTTTAATTTCAATCTTTAGGTATCGTATATACGCAAGTTGTAAGTACCTTATTAAATATGTGCCAGGTGTATGTATGAAATGCGATTTGTATGACAATTTTATATCAATCAACGCGCGTTCAGTCATATCTTCATACATAAATAATACAGATATATACTAGGCTTCATAGAATGGCACAGAATACTGATATATTTTTGCCATATCTAAGAACTAAGCATACTAAGGCGGGTCAATAAGTCCGTGACTTTTTGAATTTCTAACCTCCTTACTGAAAAAGCAACAGTACTCCTGTCAACAGGCATCTGTCAGTTGACTCCTGTCAAAATTTGAACTTGCTGCGTCAGTTAGTTTGTGTTTTACAGCTATCTTTATCAGACTATCCAGTAACTTAAGGAAACATTGGAAAAAGTGAATTTCGTGTGCTTATTAAGCATTATTTTTTGCGAAAAAAAACCATTACCGAGACCAAGGCTAAGCTTGATAAATACTATGGGGACACTGCACCATCGATTTCAATGGTAAAAAAGTGGTTTACTGAATTTCGTTGTGGCCTTACAAGCACTGAAGATGCCGAACGTCCTGGACGCCCAGTTGAGGTCTCTACACCCGAAACAATCGAAAAAATTCACGATATGGTGTTGGCCGACCGAAAATTGAAAGTGCAAGAGATTGTGGAAGCCATAGGCATCTCGCATGGCTCAGTGGTTTCAATTTTGAATGATCACTTGGGCATGAGAAAGCTTTCCGCAAGATGGGTGCCGCGTTTGCTCACAGTCGACCACAAACGCAATCGTGTAACAACTTCACAGGAAGGTTTGGCGTTGTTTAATCACAATATGGAGGAGTTTTTTAACCGTGGACGAAACATGGATCCATCACAATACACCAGAGACCAAACAACAGTCAAAACAGTGTGTTTCTAAGGGTGAATCGGCGCCAAAGAAGGCCAAGGTGGGTTTGTCAGCCAATAAAGTTATGGCGACTGTTTTTTGGGATGCACGTGGGATAATCCACATTGACTATCTTCAAAAGGGAAGAACAATTAATGGGGAATATTATGCCAACTTATTGGACCGCTTCAATGAGGATTTGAAAAAAAACCGACCTCATTTGGCCAAGAAAAAAGTTCTTTTTCACTAAGACAATGCAAGGGTGCACACATGTGCAGTTGCCATGGCAAAAATCCATGAATTGGGCTATGAATTGCTCCCACATCCACCCTATTCTCAAGATTTGGCTCCGAGTGACTACTTCTTGTTCCCAAACCTGAAAAAATGGATCTGTGGAAAAAGATTTGACTCCAATGATGAAGTCATCTCGCAAACAAAGGCCTATTTTGAGGACCTCGACAAATCATATTTTTTGGAAGGGATAAAAAAATTGGAGAAGCGTTGGACAAAGTGTATAGAGCTCAATACTTTATTTAACTCCCTGCATACTTAATTTCAGTGTAGCTAATACTTGCAGCTGTTTTCGTGAAACCGATTTTAAATAAGATAAGATAAAAGTATAGCTTAGTTTGAGTATCTTCTTGATATGCGGTTCTCTGAATTTTTGATAGACATGTCTTGTTGTGACAATGTTTTCAACATTGACTTGCGTCCCTCGATCACATCACTGTGAACATAATAACACCACTTTTCATTTCGCCCCCATTTTATTTGAGTTAAAATTTTTAGCCCGATACTGTCCTTTAATCACTTAGAAAAGGTGGACATGGGAACTGTATTTGACAAACGGTATGGTACGAGGGCGGGTCAATAAGTATAATAAATCATTTTATTTTTCAACGTAGTCCTACGTTGAAAAATAAAATGATTTATTTATCAAAAAATCTGTGTTTTATTCCAAAAGTCACGGACTTATTGACCCGCCCTCGTACCATACCGTTTGTCAAATACAGTTCCCATGTCCACCTTTTCTAAGTGATTAAAGGACAGTATCGGGCTAAAAATTTTAACTCAAATAAAATGGGGGCGAAATGAAAAGTGGTGTTATTATGTTCACAGTGATGTGATCGAGGCACGCAAGTCAATGTTGAAAACATTGTCACAACAAGACATGTCTATCAAAAATTCAGAGAACCGCATATCAAGAAGATACTCAAACTAAGCTATACTTTTATCTTATCTTATTTAAAATCGGTTTCACGAAAACAGCTGCAAGTATTAGCTACACTGAAATTAAGTATGCAGGGAGTTAAATAAAGTAAAATAGTTAAGTTTTGGGGAGGAAAATCTAAGAGCTTATATACGCGTTTTGTTGTCATTGTCTGGAAATAACCCAAGAGCAACTAATAAATTTAGAGCAGGTGTTTGAGGCAAGCTGAAACCTTGGCCTATACTTCTCCTATTGTACCCCAACACGAGACTGCAGGACTGGCTGGTCAGAAGCGGGGCTAAGTCAATATATTTAGTTACAATATATTAGTATAGTTTTAGCTTGCCTCAAACACCAGCTCTAAATTTCCCAGTGGCTCTCCATCTAAAACGAAATGATACTTATACATTTTAAATTGCCCACTATTATACGACGACGAAGCACTACTTCTAGTATAGTAAGTACGATGACGTGAGTATACCTATTATGTAATTGCAAAATAATAGCGTAAGTATGCGATTCCGCTCTTCCGGAATAGAAAGAAATACATTAAAGAGTTGGTTACATAGCTTTTTCCGGAACTGCAAACGGTATTTCGTGTACCCTGGCATAGTAAATGGTAGATCATAAAATATGAACACAATGTGCACATTGCACGTTATGTGATTTTTAACCGACTTCCAAAAAAAGGAGGCGGTTATACGTTCGGCTGTATATATAAAGGGTGTCCGGTAATTAATGGATAACCCTGAAATATATTAGAACTTATATCCATTCAAAAAAAAATCAAAAAAAATCTATCATAAGTAGTACCTAAAATATGTTTTATTTAGTATTATAATTAACAAAAAAAAAAACTTTTCTCCAAATAAAATTTGTTTTTTTTTTTGAACGGCCATAACTTCTATTATAAGACATTTCAGGGTTATCTATTAATTACCGGACACCCTGTATATATACAGCCGAACGTATGTTCGCCTCCTATATATATATATATATATATATATATATATATATATATATATATATATATATATATATATATATATATATATATATATATATATATATATATATATATATATATATATATATATATATATATATATATATATATATATCTCATAGTATTTTACACCGACACGGATATCTTTGAACATTAGTTTTCCGTTTCTTTATATTTTTTGTTATTGTAAAGGTTATAATCCGAATTAAACTCTTAGTCAACAAAGTGGTAACAAAATGTATCGAGGGAACTCTTCGAAATTTATATGGACACATACAGAAATTTTGATTTTTTCTGAAGTAGTCCAAGCATTTTCTTTCAAAAAGTAAGCTTTTGTACCAAGACCTGTATACCCTGGATCCAAAAGTACTAAACAGAACTCCTAAGTCCTTATAGATACATGTTTGGGGATTCCGGCGTTGTTTAAAGAACTGCGAGCATATGCCATCATACCACATACAGTAATAAGCATCATCATCACGACCATCTTCACATGAAATATCATCATATGATGACATAGGTACTCACTACTTATAAGAGTTTTGTGCACCGATATCAATGTCTTTGAAATTTTGCTATTGCTAAAATTATATTCGTGATCATCATCATCACTTTAATATATTTAATGCTTACTGCTACATTTTTTCCGCTGACTACTACAATAGATATTAATAATAATTTAATAATATAATATCTAATCATTATCATCCCTGGTGATTGTTTATTAGGTCCACAGATCGGTAATGCCTCTGTGGGAAAATACCACTGCCTTTCAGAAACCTGTCATAAAATAACACTTGAGTTTTTTACATTTTGCACATGTATTTCTCTCATATGACGTAGGCATCTACTAAGGAAGGATTTTCAAATTATTATTTTTTTAATTCAGCCCCTAGGTGGATAAATAGGGGTGAAAGTTTAAAACCTAATTTCACGCTGGCGAAGCCGCGGGTAAATAATGCTAGTAATAAATATTACTAAAAAGAGAAAAAAAATTATTACTTATAATTTTTTTTCTCTTTTTAGTAATATTTATTACTAGCATTATTTACCCGCGGCTTCGCCAGCGTAAGTAATATTTTTTAAATAATATTTTTAAATAATAATAAGTAATAATAATAATTTTTAAACAAAGAAGTGTGAAATAAAACTTATTTTCTAAATAATATAAAATTCGGCTAAATTTTAACTATTTCTCTACTCAATCTTCATAATTTTGAAGTCAGTACTAGCCCAACAATACCTATCCCGATAAAAACAATATTTTATAGAACTCGAGTTCAAGTTTGCTGGTACCGACTTCAAAAATATTAGGATTGAGTAGAGAAATTGTTAAAATTTTAGCCGAATTTTATATTATATAGAAAATATGTTTTATTTCACTTTTTTTGTGCATTTTTTTGCGTAAGAAATTACCCGGTTCTTCCTCAGACCAAATAAAAAGTGAAAACAGAGTCTAAGCTACGTCCGCCGTGTAATTACACAGTGTCACACACCCATGTGTAATGAAACTACGCCTTACCTTGTAAGGCGAACTGTCGCGGTGTGTGGTTTTTATGTATGTAGTGCGCGCTACATACACAAAAACCGTAGTTTTTACAGGACATAAAAGTCAACTGTCTTCACTTTTTTATTTGGTCTGCCCTCAGACGACACAGTTCTTCACGAATTTATCGTGAAGTTCCGCTAACGCAAAAAAAAGGATGGATTACAAGGTTTTCACAAGTTGTTTTATATGGCGGCTCTAGAGATTTGACATGAATTCATGGCAAATTTGTCTAAATTTTTTAGGGGCCTCCCTACAAAATCAATCAGCAAATAAGAGTAGAGCCACCATGATATTTAGGACCAATTCATGAACAAGATTTTTGAGGACGGGACGGCTCAAACAGGCCTCCTGTTTCACCAAGTACTCTCAGTGACACAGTGTCATATTACTGATGGTTGGCAAATAGCTGTTTTATTAAAATATTTATGTAATAAATAATTTAAATGGAAATTATCGAGATATAAACGCATTTGACTTTAAACAGCATGTTCCTTTAAGCAAAAATTTTTTTTTTTTTTTAATTCCATGAATCACAATAATTTTTATTTAAGTATAGAGCTAATCAACACCATGACAGTTTTTAGCAAACAATAGGTTTATAGCCACACAGTTTTTAATACTTTTTATAACTACTAAACGATGACTACTAAATAATGATGATAACTACAAGAATGTTGCAGCCAACAGTTCTAGTAAGTATTACATTATGTAAGGGCTTATGTTAGTATGTACTTTAAAAACAATTTTAACTTAAGACAGTATCCTACATCACAATCTGCCTGCATAGTTTTAAATAAATAAATAAATCTTTATTCTGCCACTTTTGACATTACACCACCAAAGTATACACATAGATAACAATGGTACAATTACTATTAGCATGAAAATGAAACAAGCAAAGAAAATATACCTACTTACAACTAAAGTATAAATAAGAATAACAAAGCCGTTGATTTGTTTCAAACAACTTATGCATATGTATGACAATTAATAACAAACATATAAAAATAAAAAAAAAATTACGACGGTGCAACACCCAAAACGCGCAGAATCGGAGATCCACTCAGGTTATGACGACATGGGAAAGTTGTCCCTGGTCTTACGTAGACCCCTTGTTTCCGGGCAGGGGGCGAGCAAACTACAGCAGTCTCTTATAAATATAATTTAATAATAACACAATAATATTTAATACCTACAGAGAACCCAATTTATCGCTTTTGTTTTTAATTTTCATTTTAAATTGCAATCTATTCAATATTATATTACGTCGCTAAATTGAGTTTTTAGTAAATACAGTTTATATAATTATTTTTAAAATTACAAACAGTCTTCAGAGCACGAAACGGCGGAGGCAGATTATTCCAAATTTTGCTGGCGACATGTCTGAAACTTCCCCTAAACGCAGCGGTATGATGTAGCTGTGAGATCATTAGGTAGCTCGACCCCCTGGTGGTCATATTTAGCTGTTTTTGACTTGCCCACTGTAGTTTACCGTAAAGATAAGATAAAATTTTAAAATTGACTACGCCAAACAAGAGTAGCAAAATGCAATTGCCTACGGTAATCCATCCGCAGCCAGCGTAAACTGTTGATGTACGGCGTTACATGTGCGCGAGGGGGAATGGAGCAACGGAATCTGGCGCATGCATTTTGCACCCTCTGGATGAGTTTTTTTGACCTAGACAGCAAGCAGAGGCATAGGCCTCTTCGAAATTAAATTACGCGGACGCAGTTATAGAACTGCGTCCACGTAATTTAATTTCGATAAGACTAGGGATTCACAAAGTTTTACACGCAAATCCTTAGACAAGAAATTTCTAATTTTAGTTTTAACCTATAGAAACAATTTGTAACGGTCGCAATCACGTGATTCTCAAATCTTAATCAAATTAATCAAAAATCTCAAATCCTTCGTCCATTAATATTCCTAAATTTTTTGCTTCCCTGACCCTTTCAATTTTCTGTCCCTTAATAGCTATATATGGCTCAGCATTACAAGTTTTTTGCACTTGATGTGTAGTGCCTAATACCATGTACTTGGTTTTTGCAGGGTTTAACACTAAGGCATTGTCATCAGACCACTGTGATATCCGCGCTAGGTCTTCGTTAAGTTTATTTAATGCTTCATTTAAATATGGGAGTTTAAACGAGATATACAGCTGAATGTCGTCTGCATAGATGTGATGTTTACAATGTTTTATATGTTGTGTAACATCTGCACCGTACAAACCGAACATTGATGGTCCAATGACAGAACCCTGAGGCACGCCCCTATCTACATCGCACGGGTCAGATCGCGATAGGATGCCTGCATTGTTTTCTACTTCAACAATTTGAGTATGGTTGTTCATGTAACTCGAGAACCAGGCGATTGCGTTTTCGTCAAAACCATAATATTTTAATTTGGAAAGTAGTAGGGGTATATTTATGGAGTCAAACGCACGTGAGTAATCGATTAAGACTAATATAGATCCCTCACCGGTATCTTGTGCACATAAAATGTTATCTATACCATCAATAAGAGCGGTTGTAGTACCATGTCGCTTGCAGAACCTGACTGGACTGTAGGTAAAATGTTGTTTATTTCTAAGTACGAAAATATTTGCATGCACACCTCCCTTTCCAGAACCTTACCTTTGACATGCATGTTAAGATACTAATAGGTCTTAAGTCCCTCAGCTCAGTCACAGTATCTTTTTTAGCTAGGGGCTTAACAATAGCACGCTGCCATAATTTAGGAAAAGAATGAGTAGTTAAAGATTTATTAATTAAAAAAGTAATTATGCAGAGACAAGAAGGGACACGGCAGGCCATGAGTAGCATATCCAAGGAAATACCGTCAATTCCAAGCGCGTTAGAATGAAGTGATTTTAAAATTTTTATCACATCTAGATCAGTAATAGTCGTAAAGCTGAATGACGATGAGCTAAATCTATGAGACTCAAAGAAAGACAGTGTGGATTGTGGCACGACGTTAGGACCAGGAATATTTAGAAAATGAGTATTAATTATTGATGGTTGACATAGATGTTGTGGAAGTACTAGATCAGATTTGTGCTTGTTTATAATAATTTGTTTGTTTTGTTTGTTTTAAGATTCTGCCACATCGATTTAGGATTTTTTATACTAGAGTTTATAAACATATTAAAATAAGCTAACTTCTCCCTATTAATAGCACTTGATACCTCATGTTTTGATTCCATATAGAAATTAAAATGAGAGATGTTTTTAGATTTTCGTGCTCTCCTGTGTGCCGCATCCCTTTGTTTCATCAAGAGTTTGATATTATATGTAATCCATGGGTACTGGTATTCCTTTACAATTAACGTTTTGACAGGAGCTAGTTGATCAAAAACCCAAAGTATGTTTGAATTGAGATCTCGCACCAGATCGTTAATGTCTGTAACATGTGTGAAGTTGTTCCAGTCAATCATATTCATAACATAATCGAAATAATCGTTTAATAACATAATCGTTTTAGAATCTCAATGCAATTAATTAAAATTTCAAATAACTAGCTGAGCAGACATACTTTTACCTATATGTCTTAACTATATTGGAGAGGAAATATAGACAAAATGGACAAAATAAGCTATTCTTATTACATCCAAACATACATGCACAAAGAAATTTGTCAAGCCATTAAGGGAGGAGTTTGATACCAAACACTGTGACACAATATTTTATTATAAATGCCATTTAATTTAATACAAAATAAAAAAATCCAAAGATAACATTAAGACCAGAACATCTCAAAATAATTATTATTTACTTTCAACCTAGAGTGGTAATTTATTTTACACACATACTTTATTTCACACCAAGAAAAATGTAATTTATAATAACTAAAAATTAAAAATGGAAAATATTTGGGGTCAGTACTTAATAATTATAACATAAATAAATAAATAATAAAGGAGTTGTAACTAATTATATAATAAACTTTTTTTAACATTAAGTACAGACTAAACTATATTTTTTAAAAGGTCACTTGAGACGGGCATCTGACACAACTTTCTGAATTAAATAGTATGCAACGCCATCCAGCAAGAAAACTCTGTGAGCCTACTCGGCACTATGGATGATGGGAACGACTTGGGGGTTTTCTCTGCTAATGTTATATTAATTTTATGTTTAGAAATATATTAAAACATTATTTAAATATTGTATTATATATTCCACATACTCACACTTATATTTATTACACAGCCGTTGATTCGTTGATATAATAAATAAATATCAGTCCAGTGTTTATTTATATCACTTCTTTAATTCAGTAAGCAAAAACTACACATCACTAGTTTTGAAATACTCCGAAACCTGTTCAAGAAAATTTTATTACAGCAACAATGAAACAAGTGAACGAACTTATAAACGATATTGTTTTTTTATCTCAAATCACATTGTAATTAATTTTATTATTTTAACAATAGTGACTAAAGAATCGCAAATGCCAAATGCAACTGAATTTCTCGTTATAACACAAATATGTCAAAAACAGCTGACAGATGTTTATTTTTTTTAATATATGGCGTCGGCTTATCTTAAAATCATTTGCCAGTGTCAAGTAAAAAAGGCGGGAAATAGAACTTTTGTTTCAATTTTCAACACTATATTCATATATCGTCATGTCTAAAGACTAGTCAAAGTCCAAATAAATAGTCAGTACAGTCAATGAGTCATGTCAGTCGATTCAGTAAAGTGGTAGACGCTTTATTGAAAGTTCCTAGGGAGTTTTGGAGAAAACACAAAATAGGAAGCGTTTTGAAGTTGAAGTACTCGTGCAACAATAACACACAGATAGCACGTTTTTAAAAGTTGTACCACTTGCCCACACTTGTGCACGTTAACGAATATATTTTAATAGTTAATATTCTACCAATATTACACATTAAGAACCGAGTTAACACAAATTTATGAAATATTACAAATTCACAATGTCAGACTTTAGACTTGACGATATAATTATGAATACAGTGTTGAAAATTTAAACGAAAGTTCTATTTACCGCCTTTTTTACTTGACACTGGCAAATGGTTTTAAGATAATCCGACGCCATATATATAAAAAAAAAAACGTCAAATCCAAAGTCTAGTCAAAGTTCAAATACATCGTTATTGCAGTCAATGAGTACAAGACAGTCGATTCAGTAAAGTGGTAGACGCTTTATTGAAAGTTCCTAGGGAGTTTTGGAGAAAACACAAAATAGGAAGCGTTTTGAAGTTGAAGTACTCGTGCACGTTAACAAATATATTATCATGGTTAACATTCTATGAATAGTACACATTACCGAATTAGAACCGAAATAGCACAAATTTATGGAGAAAACACAAAAACAACAACGTCACTCATCCACATGCTCGATAAAACTCATAGATGATACTTTGACGACCTCTGTGATTCATTGGTTAGCGCGTCGGCGCTTAAGCCGAAGGTTGCGGTATCTAGAAGGAGTCAGTTCTGTTCAGTACTTTTGGATCCAAGGTATAGCTTGGTGCAGAATTTTACTTTTCGGTAGCATATGCTTGGGTTACTTCAGAAAAAGTCGAAATCACTATATGTGTCCATATAAATTTCGAAGAGTTCCAAAGATTCCTCATGGACGCCATCATCAGGTCACCACTTTGGTGACAACGGGACCAACATCGGATTATACCCTTTAGATAAAAAAAAGTTTTGAAAATCGCTCAACAGATGGCGGCGATTAACAAACCCATCAAATTGTTCGAAAAATCAGCATCCATTTGTTGATGTTCAATAATCCATTCTGCAAACTATCTTCGCTGTGCATTAGGCTTCAGTTGTTGTGCTAATTGAATTTTGTAAGCATGGAGACATATCATTAGTGAGTCTGTATACGCTGTAGAGAGCTTCTTAAAATTTGAAATTCTTGTCCACGACGCCGAATTGAGGTTCGGATTATCACCAAGTCTCACGCACTGCTTCGATATTGACATTTGAACGGCTTGTTTTAGATTAAATCGTGCTTGACGTGCAAGTTTAGCAGCATACGTCGGTCGCAGCCTCGCGCGACTGTATTATATGCATATAATTATTATAGCATATCTTCAAGCATCGTCGCGTCGTCTCTATAAGAATACATAAGAATTAATATATATATATATATATATATATATATATATATATATATATATATATATATATATATATATATATATATATACCTATAGTATAAGTAACGATAAAAAATATATTTCAGTACTTTTCGATTATTAGTATGCTCCAAAATTTAATTCAAAGATATTAATATTATACTTAAGAAAATAATTAGTTTTAAGTATTTTTTTTCCTGAGAAATTTAATTATTCGAACATATTCCCTTTTCGAAATTGTATAATATTCAATTATTTTATAAATAATTATGAATTAATTAATACTGTTGAATGTGTACAAAATGGCACGGCGCTTCCCTGCCCCGCCCCGAAATCTCCAGTGTGATACGGCCCTAAAGATTTTTATCATATTATATTATAAAAGGGATTAGCATAGGATTCGAAATAAAAAATGACTAATTATGATGCCTACAATATGATATTCCTTTATTGAATAAATTACAAAACTTTAATCGCAGGCAATTAGGCATATAAAAAGAAATAATTCCTAAATCAAAACAGAGCAACGACTGTTGACTTCGATTCGACCTACGAAGCTTACTTTGGAATGGTATAAAAGCCTACAAGTGACGAAGCTAGTCTTATTACTAACATTATTACATAACCACGTAATATTAATATGTAAATTATTTAATATATTACATCAAGTACATTTATCAAATTGTGAGGTCCTAAATGAATAAAGCTAAGCAGGAAGGAAATGTGAAAAAAACAAAGGTACACCTGTTAGATATTAAACTGTTAGTTAGATAAAACGACTTCATATTTGTTACACAGCTAACTCGAAATACAAACTCGAGATTTTCTGGGAGCATTTGAGTGCATCTTTTTTACTTTTGGTAGGTGTAAAACTGTAAACCGCGGTTAGGAATGCTAAATTTTCATGCATAAATAAAAAGACTACAACAATCAAGAGACAACAAAAAAATATTAAAATATGAAATCAGAATCAGTACCTTATAGCAAAAATGAATAATTACTCATTTACTTTATTATGTACTTTTTTTTTTACTATGCTATCCCACTGCTGGTCAAAGGCATCCCCCAAGATCTACTGTCTGGACTTTTGAAACTCGTATTGTTAAATGAAAAATAAAATTATACAGAACAGTACAGTGTTGGTGCCAGCCTGTAATTCATGAATAGTTTACCTTATAAATAGCAGCTATATTTGGAATTAAAAGAATCGACATATTACATAATATTTAATAAGTACATTATAATGATCTAGATTCGTCCTTGTATAAGCATCATTCAAACAACTAGATACCCATCATATTCATAAATAAATCCGGCATCCATATCTTTATGTTAAGATAATTTTTTAGGTCTTATATTTTCTTGCAATACATGCATAAGGCAAATAAATTTTTACTTGTACTAATAAGATGTTATTAAAACCAGAACAAAAAGATGTCATATTATAAAATAATGTTTTGGCAAATATTATGGTCACCCTTTTAACCATTACCAATATTTAGTAAGCCATACAAATGTGCCAAACATTAATTTTTTTTTGTTCTCATAATATTCAAATTCGAATATTGAATAACATAGCACTTAAAAATGCCTAATCACCTATAGGGTATTCTTATATGAGTGCACAATCACTTTAAAATTATAAGGATGTTTTATTGCTAGCTGTAATAATTACGGACTGGCAATTCAAACAAAATATCCCAAGTCCTGTTAAACCTATAAGGCAGTTAATGTATCGCTATAAGGCCAGACTCGAGCAGTTTCTGTATTTTGGCAGCAATTTCCGGATTCTTTAGATGGTCCTGCAAAGCATGTGGATCCTGCTGCATCTGTTCTAGAATACAGCGCATGGCTGGGTCTCGGAGAATGGCTTGAACGTCAGGGTCGGCCATTGCACGTTTACGTACCTAGAATAAATGACAAGAACAAAATAAATATTATGCTTAATCTCACTCACACAATATGTTTTAACAAGAGTCATTTAAATTTATACAACGTAAGGGGTCCCATATACGATCCTTCCGTTCGGCCTGAACGGATCCAAAATCGTATCGTCTGTGTGCAATTTCGAGATCGCATCAGTCGGCCGGATAGACTGTAGTGATTCGTTTGTGTTGCCAGCTCTGTTTTTGCGAAACTACTAAACTTATACTAAATTTCTAATAAAAACTTAAAAGAATACTGAAAACTATCAAAAAATCTTTCAACTTAGGAATCCCTAAAGCCCCCTAAAAACACAGCATTTTAGGTTTTGTTATATTAAAATTTTATTATTTATTGAATTATATTATAAATTTTATCGTTAAATTAAAATATACTAGGAAATATTATTACGTAATTTATAAGTAATTAAACGGGTAGTTTAAAGAAAATTACGGACGAATGCTATGATGTATTATTATGATAAGGTGTAATTTTTTTATTTGTGCCTAACCTGGGCCATTTTGCATATGATTACTGTCTGGCTCTTTCCTACTAAAACACTACTAACAACTTAATTCCTACTAAGGAGGGAATAAAATACTTAATTTAGTAGTAAAACTTTGTAAAATAACTAAGATGGCAACATTAATTCTGGACGGAACGGGCCATGTGTGACAAATCGCTTCAGTTCTCGCCAGAGCCGCGGCCGTGTGGGCGTGTACGTAGGTGGGAGCCTTAACTATCTCAGAAATTTAAGCTTGATATCCATTTCTTACAAGTAAAACCGGCCGTAAAAGTACGTGTCAGGCCGCACATAGAATAAGGTCCATAGTCAACTTATTTCGTTATTTTTGTACTGAGTTAGCCCTATATAACTCCCAAACTAACAAAGTTATCTAAGCTGTTATAGTTTTCCGTCAAAGTTTAACACATGGACTACCATCATGAACTTTTTCAGACATCCAGACAGACTTTAACAAAGAAATATGCTTTAATGTTGAAATATCTCTCAAACGAATACCGAAGTCAAATAATCGTCTTAGTAACTTCTCAATGTTTTTAATGATCTATCTTGATACTCGACACCAGTGTCGAGTACCACATATGGTAGACGCGAGAAAAAAAAATCCCCCCACTTTACGTGTGTACCCCAAAAAAAAATATTTTTCGAGATTTTATTTTAAAACTGTCGACATGGTTATTTTACACAACTATAAGGGTTACGTGAACTACCGAACCCTAAATGAACATCAATACTATAATATCTATTTAGTCTTACCTCCTCTGGGTTTGAGTTAAGTTGGGTTGAGCAGGCACGGTAGCCCTCCAAAGCCTCAGCATTGCTGGGATCTAATTCTAGAGCTTTTTGGTATGCTGTCAGCGCTTTAGACGGTTGTTGCATACCCTGTAAATTAAGGAAAAATAAAAAATAATAGTTAGTACTTACGAAGTTGTAACTAAAATATCAATTTTAAAATCAAATACTTTAAAAATATTTTGATATCTAAAATCATTTCTTGACAGCTGATAATGCATTACATGTTAAAAAGGTACAATTATAGAAGTTTTGATAAAAAATAAAAATCTTGACGTTCCACTTACTTGCAAAATTTTGCCTTTACGAATCCAGCCTTTAATAAACTTGGGGTCTAGCTTGCAGCATTGGTCGCAGTCCCTGAGCCCGAGATCAAACGCAGCCAGCTTTGTGTAGCAGGCCGCTCGGTTTGAATAAAGTTTGGGGTCATCAGGGTTACGCTTAATAGCTTCACTATAATGCTTAACAGCAGTGCTGTAATCACCTGGTAAAATATAATTTATTATTATTTGTTATTAAACATAAAATTCTTAATTAAGATTAATTGCTTTAACTTAGAATGCTTCTAAATTAGGTAAGTATCTAATTACAAAATTATATTGTTAACAACATAACAATAAAATTATTTATGTGCTGGTTGACTGAAAGTTGTTACTTCGTATATTAACAGTTATGATTACGATAAATAAAGGAGGATGGGAAAACTATATGTCATTAGAATGGTAAGAATGGTCTCTTTTTATACTTTACTAGCTGACCCGGCAAACATTGTTTTGCCATAAGTATATATTATATTTTCTATAACATAATTTTTAGAAGTGTGCTAAACATAAGAAAAATGGACAAAGTAAGTAATAAAATAATTAAAAAGCGAACAAAAATAGATAACGTAACCACATAAATAAGGAAACTCAAGTGGAAGTGGACAGGCCATATAGTGAGAGGTGAGGAAAAGTGTAACAAAACAGTAATATTCTGGTGACTGGTAACAGGTTGGGTACAGACGTGTAAACAAAAGTGTAATTAACAAATTCACTGCCGGTCGTGCCGGCATGCAACACACATAATTATTTGTTGAAATAAGAAATGCGTTAAAACAATGTAGAAATATTTACTTTAACTATATATAAAGATACATTTTTATTTTCTTTTTAAATAAACGGAAAAAATTTTTGCCTTGTCTAAATCCAATTTGTTTTAATGTTAAAATATTTAAAAAACAATTGGTATTTTATTTTCTTATATTGATTTCTTAGGTTTACGCGAATATTGTTCATTGTTTTAAACACTTACGGATTGTGTCGCGGTGCACTTTTCTTTTTCCCGAAATTTTATTTGGGAACACAAATAATAATTGAAGAATCTTCGGGTAGTTTGAACAACTTCAACAAATAGGACAATTGACACCTCAGTCCTCCCGTGACCACGGCTGCTGGAAAGTAGCCGAAACGTCGGGAAAAAGAAAAGTGCACCGCAACACAATCCGTAAGTGTTTAAAACAATTTTATTTTCTTTTTCTTCTCGACAAAATTTAACTTATCATTCCTAACGCTTTTCTGTTTGGCATATAGATCCACTGTCATATTGTACAGAATATGAAAGTGGATATATAAGGAATAAAGGCGGACTTTTTTCAAAAGTGTATCTACGAGGAAAGTGTAATAACATAATAGTAACCTACGAGGTTCTTCTATTTTGCATACATGGGGTTGCATTTGATCTTACCTCATCCCATGCACTCTCCTCCACAAATACTGACCAAATATATATAGTATAATGTAAAGATAGCTCATAGTCAAGGAAAGAAAAATCTAAATTATTTTATTTTTGGTATGTGTTAAAAAACCCCAATATAAGGTTTGGTAAAATCAATTATGGATATTTTGGGTATATGAATTACTGCTCATTATAAAGACGTTTAGGCAAAAAATTATTATGTTATTGATTGTACTGTAGGTTCTTGATGGAAATTCATGTTTTACAGTCATAAAACACAGGACTTCTTGCACTATTTCCACTTTATAAGTATTTTATATTAATTTTAATATATTACACGACCGGTTTCGACAAAGTCATCATCAGGTGTAGGTAGATTTAAAATTTTTTACATTTTATAAATATTATGTAAAGGGTTGCCAGCATCATGAAATTTTTACAATTTTGTGCAACGTAATTTAAATTTTTATACCAACTTATTCTATTTTCTACTGTATATCAGAAATTAATATTAGTATAATATTATAATACATTAGATTGATAAATTAATAACTTATTGATAATAAATAATGTAATAAATATCATAGAATTATATAATTATATAGAATGGATGTCAGAATATAAAATTAAAAATACTACTATCACCAATGATCAAATTAAATTAAAATATATATAATACTTAAGAATATAAGGTATTATAAATAATGGCAAATAAATTATATGAAATTAAAACATGTCAAAATCAAAAATAATAAATTATGTCAAAAATTCATATAAATTGAATTAATGGTGGAATGTAGAACATAGAACCTATAAATAATAATTAAATTAAATGTCTTGCAATAATATGGAGCTCGAAAAAGTAAAATACTAAT
Organism: Phengaris arion; assembly: GCA_963565745.1. Taxonomy (NCBI): domain Eukaryota; kingdom Metazoa; phylum Arthropoda; class Insecta; order Lepidoptera; family Lycaenidae; genus Phengaris; species Phengaris arion. Next base: position 26,782,424 of record OY751431.1, read on the forward strand.
TAAAGTGGAATATAGTGCAAGAAGTCCTGTGTGTTATTACTGCAAAAAATTATTGTCATATTCATAGCAAAAAAATCATCTCATCTATTTGAATCAATGCAAACTTGCCCATATAAAGGGCCAAAATATCCATAATTGATTTTACTGAATCTTATATTTACATATTATGTGTAGTCAATGGAGAAAATAATATAACATAAATGCCCTTTCCAATGACATATTATGGCTTATTGAGTAGGTTAACCAGCATTCATACATTTTTGTCCCTTCCTTTATTGGTTTAAAGAAAACTCAACTGACAATTACAATGTTTAAATAAATATTATTCAAGTTAAACAATTCAATAGCAATATCTACCTTTCTTAAAGTAATCATTTCCAAGTTCTTTCTCTTGCTCTGCTTTAACTGGATCAATATACGCCTTTCTCTCTTCTTCAACAATTTTCTTTTCAACTTCACTTAAGAGTGTTTTGATTTCTGGGGTCCGATGTTCTGACATGGACTTTTCATAGTATGTTTTTGCTAATTTCCATTGTTCCATTTTCCTGTATGCATTACCTGAAAGATGTATAGGTTTGGTGTTAAAAAATTGCTAAACTAATCTTTAACACTAGGTCTTTTCTCATAACAAGTATAACATGGTATTGAATGGTAATTTAACAACAGTTACAATTATTCATATAAAACTGGAAGTCATAAAATGCTTTAGAAGAAATTATGTGCTAATTTTATAACACAATTGTAATACTAGTATAAAAAAATATTTACCAATTCTTGTAAAGGCTTTAGCAATAAGCTTGAAGTCAGCTCTGTTTTCTCTTCCAATTTCTATAGCTTTTTCACACTCTTTAATACATTTCTCATAGTCTTTCTGTTCAAAGTACACTGCAGCTACATTAGTGTAAAATGTAATATCATTTGAGTCATGCTCTATAGCCTTATGGTAATGCAGTAGAGCATTTTCAAAGTCTTTTTTCTTGTAGCATTCATTGCCACAATCTTTTTCTTTTAATGCTAATATACGATTTTCAGGTAAGTCCTCATATTTTGGTTTTGATGCCTCCTCTTTTTTAGGTTCCGGCTTTGGCTTGGTCTCAGTGGCTGGTGGATCGACATCCATTGGAGTATCCAAATTAAATCCTAGCAAAACACTGAGGGTTGTCAGCATTCTCTTGTCATCCAATTTGAAATCTGATGATCTAAGGTCATATGGATTTATATTCTGAAAGGTAAAAGAAAAAAATCTCTTTGATTTTCCATGTTTTATCTACACTGGCGGACACATAAACTGCATCAAACTACAAGAATACATTCAATAAAATTTTATTATGAAATATACAAATTTTTTACATTTATTGGTATTGAAAAATAAAGGCTGGTTTATAAAAACAAAAACAAAATCAAATTTAAATATGGGACTGTCACAAAACAAAGAAAATATTCTATAGAACAAATCTTGTCAATATACTAAAGATTAACTCGTTGTTACGTTAATGTTGTGATTGATGGTTTTTTTTTGTTCTGTTACATGTTGAATTATTGTTACAAATTGTTTAACTGCTTGTCTGTTTTCATTTTAAACATGTTTTTCTCTCACGAATATGGACGTATCGTCCGAAAAAGCCACACAAATTGTTGCTCTAGCAGTTGGTAGGGCCTAGACCAACGAACAATTGCTGCAGATTTAAATGTAAACCAGTCTACGGTTTCCCGAGTTTACAGAAGGTTTATGAAGACAGGTTCATTCAAAAGAAGATGTGGAACCGGCAGAACTCAGGTGACAATGTATCGTGACAACAGGTTTATTGTGACAACTTCCTTGTGAAATAGGTTTTTAACATCTATAAGCATTAAAAATGAGCTCCACCAGGTATGTGACGTAGCAGTTAGTGCACGAACCATAAGAAGAAGGCTAAAAGCGGGTGATATTTCCTGTGACAAGGAGAGACCTTTCAGACCCACAAATGGACCAAAATTGTCTGCAGTTCACAGGCAAGCTCGACTAAGAATTGCTCGTGAACACTTAAATTGGACTGAAGAGCAATAGTCTCCGGTATTATTCACTGATGAGTGTAGGACTTGTTTGTATGGTGCTGATGTTCGCAGACTAGTCTACAGTAGAGAAAGAGAGTGATATGCTCAAAATTGTATTGAGGAGAGGGTTTCATTTGGAGGCAGGTCTTTCACTAATTATATTTTCATTGAAAGTTATCTTGCACTATGATGTAGTTTATGTGTCCGCCAGTATGTTTGATAAAAATGTTGTTTGCAATGAATAGGCTCTAAAACAACTTACAGATTTTAATGAAATTTGCTAGATATAGGGTAGATCATAGATACTTTCAATCTTGGTAAAATTTATGGTACCTGCAAGATTTCAGGATTTCCTTTTGCACACACAAAGTTCTGAGCACGCTTAAAGTTTAATTTTGAATATTGTGATTTAAATATTGTACCATTAATTGCTACCTACCTTAACCATATTAACATATTCAGGATCATTTAGCCATTCTTTTGTTTGAGGATTCGACTTCAGTTTCTGTATTATCTGCTCTGTTCTTATTTTATCTTCAATTTCCTGCTTCTTTACCTCTGCTAATCCAGACGCCAATTGCTGATTGTTTGGCTCAAGATCTAAGCCTTTTTCATATGCGGCAATTGCCTCGTCATATTTTCCTAAGAAAGCTAATGCACTGCCTTTTCTTGAATAGCCTTTACTCCATGTTGGATTTAAAGACACAGTCTTATTGGCATCTTCCAAAGCAGCTAAATAATTCTCTGCTTTCGCATGAGCAGCTGATCGATTGCTATACAAAACGTGGTTTTTGGGATCTAGTTCTATAGCACTGGTGTAAAATTTAACGGCCTCATCGTACTGTCCCGAAGACAGAGCCGCGTTACCCTTTTCTTTCAATTGGTTAACCTAAAAATATTTAATTTTAGCTTAGTCCTTAGTATTTAAGTCTATGTTGGTTTGGTTTAGAAATGGGAATTGCCGCAAGTCGGCATAACCTTACCTGTTCCATGATATTAGAAGATACTTGAAAATACACAAATCTATTCTGTATAAGAATTCACCACTTGGAACAAAATAAAACACACTGAAACAATACTTTTCTCTTTGATCGTCTCAAACTTCTAGAAATATTGAATTATTAGAATAGGTACTTTAAAATGAACGACAATGACAGTTCTAAATTCCAGAAATTTCTCGATTGGTTAAATGACATACATATTGTCTCCTTCTTATTATTCACATGGCAACTCAAATATCTATGAACTAAATTTCATTGCTCTTTAGTGGATTTTATGGCGGGAACCTTGAAAAAGCGCGGTTGACTATAAAACTTAATTTTAAATTTCCCCTATAAAAAGTGTTTTTTTAGAGTTAAAGTGAATTTAAATATTGCTATTAGCTGCTGAAAAGCACAATAGCAATGGAGGTAAACGAGGGGGGCGGGTCTCACCCGCCCGCCTCAAAAAAGCGGCCACGGCTTACGGATGAAGGAGGCGTAGGCGTAGGCTCTGGACGATCGGACTGCGGCGATGAGCGAGATGCATATCTGCCTTATTACAAACCGAATTATAAAAGACTTTATCCGGAAAACTCAACCAACACAGACTTTAAAGTGTATGTGGAATCCACAAACGACGATAGATTGGGCAACAAGAGCCCTATATACTTAAACCATATTTTCGCAATGGACATAAAAGGTGTGACGGGTATTCAGAGGGTGAATGCCAATAAAATAGCAGTTATTTTCAAGCAATATAATACGGCCAATTACTTTATTAATAACACCACTTTCCTCACAACATATAACATGAAGGCGTTCATACCGGCAGCGCAAATTGAAAAAACTGGCATCATTAGATTTGTTCCAGCGAATATATCTAACAAAGAACCTTACACAAGACTTTCTTCAATTTATGAAATAGTGGCAATAAGAAGGTTTTCAAAGAAAGTAGGACAAGAGCGCATTGCATTGCAGACTGTAAGCATCATTTTTTTATCTAATGTACTGCCTAATAATGTACAATATGATTTATTCTCGTACAGAGTTTTAGAATACATTCCACCATTACTACAGTGCTATAGGTGTTTTAAATTTAATCATTCAGCAAAGATCTGTAATGGTAAACAAAGATGTAGTATTTGCGGAGGTGAGCACTTAATATATAAGGAATGTGATAAGCCAACAGAAATCAGCTGCATAAATTGCAGTGGGCCTCATCTTGCGATATCTAGATTATGTCCTATTAAAACAAAGAAGATAATTGAAAAGAAAAACAACATATCTTATGTAAGTGTCGCCTTAACAAAACAAGTCACCACCAATGAAACAGATTTCCCTTCACTCCCACCACCAAAACCACAACCTGTTAATAGTAATGTTATTGTAAATAAGTCTGTAAATATCTCTGCAAATAAGTCTGTACAAGATCTAAATAAAGTTAAAATAGTCCATTCTAAAGATCTTAAAACTCAAATAATTTCCAACAACGATGTACTTATGGCCCTAGTGCAGACGTTGGTGGAATTAGCCAATAAAGATGACAGTACACCCACTAATATTAAAACTATTAAAGATGCATTATTGAAAAACTTAACATGATGGATTGTGTAGGGCCTAGTTCTACACAATCCAAGCTATGTATTGCGCAGTATAACATTCAAAGTGCAAATAGTAAAAAACCTTTATTAATCCAATTTTTAAAACAACAAAATATTGATATTTGCCTTCTTAATGAGACATGGTTCAAAGATAATAATTTTAAAATACCAGGATATAATATTTACAACAAAAATTCAAACAATGCACATAATGGAGTTGCAATACTGATAAAACCATACCTTAAATATAATATATTAAATACCAGATTTTATGAAGACATTCAAACAGTTGCTGTATCTGTATCAACAGGACATAGTAGTTTAACAATTCTCTGTGTATACTGTCCACCTTCAAGTGGGCATATACGAATTAATAGACTCCATTACATTATTAATGATCTACCAAAGCCCATATTTATGAGTGGTGATTTTAATGCTCATCATATTGCATTTGGTTGTCAGTCAACGAAAGGTAGAGGTCAGGAGTTACTTAATTTAATTGATGACTTAGATTTGTGTATTTTAAATGATGGTAGACCTACAACTATAAATCGCCCTAGACAAACTGCTTCTGCCATTGATGTTAGCTTCATCAGTGGCAGCCTCGCTGCCCCTATGTGAATGGTCTGTACATGATGATACAATGGGAAGTTACCATTATCCAACAATAACAGAGATTTCATTACATATAGATAAATATCATCTCAATTCCCCTATAGATAGGTTCATATATAAAAAAGCTGACTGGGCAACATACACAGTTCTTTCAAAAACAATACAGTATAATCTCACTAATCCGGCACTATTAAAAACCGGAGGGTGCCGGATTATTGGATTATAGTGAAAAAGTCGTAGGTAAAGAATAAAATAAAGCATTTCATAGAGGGAGTCAATGTATGTAATGTATTCGATTAACATGTAGGTACATATGTAATTAACTATGTAGTTTTAAAATAATCCTTAATTGAGGTCTGCTTTTGTGCAACTTGTAGTCCTTGCTTAAAAACCTTTTCTCGCATGTTGCGAAGAATTATAATATCTTTGGCAGACATGCCGTTTTCTTCTGCCCATGTTATGCACGTATTGAAACAAATCAATGCATTATCTGGTTTAACACTTACAGCAGTTGTAGTAGTTGGTGGCTCTAATATTTCTACAAAGCTTTCTTCTTGTTCTGCTTCAGATATTATTTCTTCATCTGTCATAATTTGCTCTGTTTCTTCGATTCCTTCAAACCAAGAATTTAAATTTTCCTCACTTGTCTCCAATCCTTTTTCTGATAGATTTTGTAACCAATCGACAATAGGCACATTATCTTCAGGATCCCATTCATCTGTTTCTTCTGTTTCTGATACATCATTCATTGTGGGCCATAACTTTTTCCATGAAGATTGGATTAAGTTAGATGAAACAGACTTCCAAGCATGAGCGAGAGAGAATACAACATCCTTTAAATTCAATCATTTAAGGCTCTGCGTTATATCACCATCCTGAGATATAATATGGATCAGCAATTTATTTTTATACAAAGACTTTATTTTTTGGATAACGTTTTGATCCATCGGCTGCAGTAAAGGTGTGCAGTTTGGTGGTAAGAAGATGGTTTGGATATTCCCATCACTTGATTTAAGTTCTTGTTCGTTTGGGTGGCCTGGAGCATTGTCAAGTACGAGTAAAGCTTTTATGGGCAAGTTAGATCTTTTCATAATTTTTTTTACTTTTGGGACAAAGTCTTTATGAAACCATTCTGTAAATACCTCTCTCGTGACCCAACTTCTACTTTGGTTCTTGTAACAGACTGGCAGACAAATGTTCTTGAAAGCTCTGGGATTTTTTGCTTTGCCAATCACTAATAAATCCAATTTGTGCGTTCCAGTAGCATTTGAACACGGCATGAATGTGATTCTGTCTTTACTCACTTTACGACCTGGTGCACTTGCTTCTGTAGAAGATACGAATGTTTTATTGGGCAACAGTCTCCAGAACAGACCACCCTCATCTGCGTTATAGATTTGTTCAGGAAGAAGACCCAGTTCTTCTACTTTGTTTTTAAAATGCTGGATAAATGGCTGTACTGCAGATTCGTCGCTTGATAATTTCTCACCCGGTACTGTTAAGAGACGGATACCAAATCGCTTTTTAAATTTATCCAGCCATCCATCGCTGGCACGAAAATCATCTTTGTGGGTAATTTTTTTATAAAATTCGATTGCTTTGGTTTTCAGAATTTCTCCAGATATAGGAGTGTGTTTAGAACGCCGTTGCAAGAACCACATGTAAAGAGCGTTTTCCATCTTTGGACAATCGCCAACTTTTAGTGTTTTACGCTTTCCTGGCCCCGATTCCATTGTCTTGACGTGGTCTACTATCTTTTGCCTTTTTTTCTTAAGATCGTATATAGTAGCACGCCCAACACCATATTCTTTTGCCAATTTGCACATGTTTTCTCCACTATCTAACTTCTTTAAAATCTCCATTTTATTATTCAAATCTAGTGTCTTGTGTTTGCGTTTATTTGACATTTTTAACTATAAACTATTCTTACTTGAAAAAAAAAAACAAATACGTAAGCACGTGCACGTGATAAGTTTTGAGGTTAGACTGCTCGTCGACGACGCAGCGACCGAAGCGCACAGGTATAGAGGGGCGAGGGAGGCGTGTGGGCGGAGGGTGCCGGATTATTGGACGTGCCGATCTATCGAAGTACCGGATTAGTGAGATTATACTGTATTTAATGATTTGACACTTCAATCACATGATCCTATTTCAACTTATAATAATTTCTGTTTTCATTTAGATACTCTTAAAGAAATGTGAATCCCAAAGCTCACTAAAACAAACACTTTCATAAGCAGACCACCATCTCCCTGGTGGAATGTATATGTGAACAAAGTGTTATTGCTTCATATAATGCACTAAAACTATATAGAAAAGAGCCTACTACTGAAAATTATATTTATTATAAAAGAAAAGATGCCCAGAAAAAGAGAACAATTTCAGAACAGAAAAAAAATTGGATGGAATAACTTATGTAACACTTTTAATAGAAATACTCACATAAGTAAAATTTGGAATTTATTGAAGATGTTCAAAGGCATAAGACCTAAGAATAAATCATATACAAATGAGTTTATATCTCCACTCTTGGATAAATTATCAGATAATAGCAACTTAATTGAAGTAGATCAACTGAACATTCTTTTTGAAATCAACAATGATAACCCAAATTCTAAATTTTTACTGGATCCATTTTCATGGTCTGAAATTTTAACAAGCTTGCACTCTAGACGAAATACAACTCCTGGCTTAGATGATTATCCTTACATGGTAATTACAAACTTAGACGTATCTGCCCAAAAGTTGTTTCTTAACATCCTTAATTTGCTTTGGCATAATAAATCTATTCCACAGTCATGGAAAACACAGTGTGTTGTCCCAATACTAAAGCCCGACAAATCTCCTGAGTTTGCTAGTTCTTATAGACCAATTTCCTTGTCATCCTGTCTTGGTAAAATATTCGAAAATATGGTGAAAGTCCGTCTTGATTGGTATGTTGAATCCAAGTGTTTCATTCCACATATACAATATGGCTTCCGTAGAGGGCGTAGTAGTGCAGACAGTTTCACCTGTTTAATCTCTGACCTGAAAAATGCAAAACAAAGAAAATTAAACACTGTTTGCGTATTCCTAGAAGTTCAAAGTGCTTTTGACAGTGTTGATCCTGGTATACTAGTTCAAATCATGTCTAGGTTGGGTGTGCCCGGGCACTTATGTAAGTGGATTTTTAATTTTTTGAACAACAGAACAATCTATGCTACGCATAACAATATTTTACATGGACCCAAATGTGCCTCAAGAGGCACAATGCAGGGTGCCACACTATCTCCATTACTGTACAATATATACACTAGTGAAATTTGTAAATATGTAAATAATAGGAATGTTAATATTTTACAATTTGCTGTTGACATTGTATTATACATCAGTAATTACAACTTAGATATTGCAATAGATAATATGAACAAATCCTTATTTCAACTATTACAATATTATGATGATCGTTTACATTTAAAAATTAACCCCTCTAAAAGTAGTGTTATGTTTTTTGGCAAAGGAGCCCCAATTCAAATATTATTTACAATAATGAAATTATAAATAGTCACTTCAAAGAAATTTTTATGAATAATACTGGACCCAAAGCTAACTTTTGAAGAACATATTAAATATATATCCAAAAATGCTCACACAGGACTAAATGTTATCAGATCACTTTGTGGCGTAACATGGGGTGCCGACCCTAAAATATTGTCAATATTGTATAAAAGTATTGTTATAAGTCACTTAGACTATAGCTCACTCGTTTATATGAATAGTTCTCATGTAAATAAATTAGATATATTGCAGAATAAGGCTTTAAGAATAATATCTGGTGCTATGTGCTCAACTCCCATAAGGGCCATGGAAGTTGAGACAAAAGTGATGCCTTTGATTTTGAGGCAAATCTTACTTGCTAAAAGATAGTGTCTCAAACTAATAGCATCAAACAACGCTCAAGTAATAAACAAAATCGTACCTTATATAGATAGATCCCCAAGAAGACCATTAACAACAGCACAAGGTCTACTATGTGGTAATTCTCCAACACTGTCCGATATATTTCTGGAAATAGACAATATTTTTAAAAAATTAGAAAACAGTTTCCATGGCCATGTTACTCTTTCTCTTATCAGTGTATTTCACATCCAATTAATGTAGTTCAACAGACAATAAACAATAATTCGGAAATGCTTCAATTTTTGGAGGAAAATACAATGTACTATGTTATCTACACTGATGGGAGCAAAGCAAGTGATTATGTACATGCTGCTCTATATGATCCACAAGCAAAATTCTCTTCAAGTTTTATTCTGCATGAACCCTGCTCTATATTTACGGCAGAGGAATATGCAGTGTATCAGGCATTAATGCGTATTCGCGAAATCAATAACATTAATTATTTTTTAATAATTTCTGATTCCTTGAGTTTGATCACATCTTTAACTACCCTCACAGTTAAATTCAAGTCTAATTATATCCTTTACTTCATTAAACAAATAATTCACCAATACCACAATAAAAATATCCAAATTTTCTTTTTATGAGTGCCTTCCCACAAAGGTAACTCTGGCAATGAAATGGCTGATAAAACTGCATATGATGGAGTTAATGCTGTTGACGTTAGAAATAGGTACCTACAATGAGTGTTCCTATGTCCGATTACTTGCAATGTATTGACCAGAATACTCAAAAGTTGTGGTTAGAAATGTGGAAGAAAGATCAAGATACGAAAGGAAAATGGTATGGAAGCATACAAGAAAGCTTACCTGCAAGACCTTGGTATCATCGTATGCAAGATGCTACTCGAGACTTTATTACTATCATAAATAGACTGCGTTTTGGTCATAATACTGCACCGTCACACCTTGCTCGACTCGGCACATTATCTTCGATTGTCAAAATTTTTTGATCGACAGACTAGTGTTGGCCAGTGAACTTAGTGATGTTGAAAATAAGTGTGATTTATTGACCCGCCCGCCGCCATTAAAACAATTGTTACAAGACGAACTTACTTACAAGCACATCTACAATTACATAAAGAATACAATTAAAACAATTTAATGGAATGTGCTCTTATACGTTATATACGTCTATGAATAATAAGAGTTGACCTAAAGGTTGTAAACACCGGGTCATAAAATCCCAAAAAAAAATAAAAAAATTGCTCTTTAGTCTTTAGCCTGTGTTCAGAGCATTTGCTATAATCTATTGTCTATGAACTTCCTTAGTCTATGATTTTTTTATCTGTTTCAGCTTGAATGTCACGCTAATCAGTAATCGCTATTTTACGATTTTTCGTCTGTTTCTGTTTCTTGAATGTAATTGGTAGGTTTTTGGGAAATACCAAGTAATTTAGTGGTGATCGATGGCAAACTTCACGTTTCCATGGTGTAATCATTAGTGGAACAAGTTTCCCTTAGCTAACTGTGACTCAATAGTTTTGTGTACTATTTCCACTATGGATACCGACGACGGTGAATCTTCGAGCAGTGGGCCTATGTCAAGCCTTAATAGTTTGTTTTCATTTACTAGTCCTGCTGTAAAGAAATTGCTTGGTTGGAAGCAAGTAAGTCCACATTTTTATCGACAAGTACCTAGTTCATTATATTATGGTCGCATAGTGTTTTCCAAATTCTTACACTGTCTGAATTAATGCTGCATGGTTTATTATTTGTTTCATTTCTAATTAATAATAGTCTACCTAGGCCCATAATCCATATTCAAAAACTAAAATCAAGAGCCTCTCAAATGCACAAGTATGGAACTTGTTGCTGTATTAGGGCATACATTGGCTATATTCTATTAATGAGTGTAAAGTAAAATATGTATATTAAAATGAATCAAATGCTATATCTAAAGGAACATAGTGCCATAGCAATTCAGTTTTTTGCTTCAAGAATTGTACAAAATTTACCTATACTTAATATAAAAAATCAATGAAATACATAAAATGATGGCAAATATCACTAAATAATAAAAAAGTAATTAAGTCATGTTACTTTAAATCCTATTTTTTTTTTAATTCTTTATTTTAAGGATTTAGTACATGAAATGACTATGCCAATCCTATTGTACTCTTAACAGTAAACACAACACATTTATAAAAAAGAACGAACTTAGATAATAACACTAATTAAGTACATATTAAATCTAGTATAAAAGCTATCCACTAACATCGAAAACTACTAGCATACTAGACACATCAGAGTCTGGTTCGGCTAGAATGCTGTGTAGAGCACCTACATTATATAAATTTATATTAAATGTAGTAACCAGTCGATCTCTTTTGTCACTGTTTCTGGTACATTCCATGAAGCGATGATATAAGTCATCTCTCTTATTACATTGCTCACAAATGGAAGAATCAGTTATTCTCATCAAAAATAGAAAAATTCTACTAGGAACGTGGCCAGATCTTAATCTACATAAAGAAACAATTTGCTGCCTGTTAAATCTAGAAACGTAAAACGGAGGACGAAGAGGCTCACATTGGATAAATTTATACCAAATACCGCTTGTATTTGATCGTTCACCAAAATATTCCTTTAACATAAATAAAAAAATAAATCTATTAAATCTATTAGAAATATTTATTGCTTGTAACAAATTTTACATAGTACAAGTACAGGTCTATAGGTTTAAATTGTATAGTGTTTTGTTTTAAGAAAAAGGTTGACTAATTTTCATATTATCCTTATTCATTAGTTCTTGGTTTTTTTTTAAACACAACAACAATATTATATTATATTACTAAGAATATTAGAATTTACACATAAGCAATGAGTCATACATGCACCATACTTCTAAATCCTGTTTGTATTTAAACTAAACTTAATTATTTACCTACAATGTGCTGAATGCTGATACATTTTTAATCCCTTCAATGTTTAGGAAGAAGTGAGGCGAGTAATCTGCCCAATAATGGATTAAATTATACCAATTTCTCAATAATTGCTGGCATAAATGCGTTTGAAGCCCCAACAAATATTTGGTTGAATAATCTTATGAGTAATTAATAATTTACAGGGTGACGAAGAGGAAAAATGGGCAGAAAAAGCTGTTGACAGCTTAGTGAAGAAACTAAAGAAGCGGAAAGGTGCTATAGAAGAGTTAGAAAGAGCTCTCTCCTGCCCGGGTACACCATCCAAATGTGTGACAATACCACGATCCCTTGATGGTAGACTGCAAGTATGTACTGTTTTGTTACATATTATACAAAAGTAGAAAAGTTTTAAACAGATGGCAATATGTAAAAAATGTCACAAAAATATTAGTCTGCTCAGGACCCGAGACAACAATTTGCCAACAACGCAAAAATGATATATAATATTACCAATCTGACATTGGGAAAGACATTAATAGAGTCGAAATTATTAACATATTGTTGCACAACAAAATGAAAAACATAATAACTTAAAAATGTGCGGTTTCGCAGGGATAATATCTAGCTAGATCAATTTTTCTCCCCTAAAACCCCCTACATACTAAGTTTCATGGAAATACTTGTAACCATTTCTGAGATTCCGATTATATTATATATACAAGAATTGCTTGATAAAGTATAAGATTCATAATATTCTTATATGGAAAGATATTTAATATTTTTTGTGACAGTTTTAAGCGTTTCAATAATAAAGAGTTCGAGATGAGATTATAAAGACATGCAAGTAGTTGTGATCTCTCATCAGCTCAATGTGTACCAGTTTTAATTATCTCAATGATAAAAATGATTGTATGGGCTATTACCCATTGCTGATGATTCACAAGAAAAGTCAAGATTTTTGATTTGTCTTTTAATTGAATTCATGATTCAAGTTTGTTAGAATTCAGTAGTGTTTGTTATGAGTCATGCGCAGATAACTTGATAGGAAACAAACATGAGTTCTCTGCAGTCTGCACTCATTGCAGTACACATGAAGTAATGTAATAAGAACTAGTCAAATTTTGAGGGATTGTATAAATATTAGGTCATTACATATGAAATTGGCGTTTTGTAAAGGAGGAACATAAAGTAGATTTTTTTTAAACATAATATATTTATTTAATCAAAATATATACCGTTGCTATCTATGCACTTTTGCCATCTCATAGGTAGTTCATTGATTCCTTTACTAAAAAAACTATTCGGACATGAATCAATAAAATCTTTGAAGGCGCTTTGGACTGCACTATCGGAGTTGAATTTTTTCCCTTGCAAGAAGTTATCCAAATTTCGAAAACAATGGTAATCTGTTGGAGCAAGGTCCGGAGAGTATGGTGGATGTCTTAGACATTCCAATTGAAGCTCCTCTAATTTGGTTGCCTGTTGTGCAGTGTGTAGTCTAGCATTGTCCTGAAGCAGCAGTGGCCTAGAGCGAATGACCAACCTCGGTTATTTAGCAGCTAGCTTTTCCATTATGATCGTTGCTGGCAATAGACATCTGCCGTAATCGTCTGGCCAAATTTAAGAAAGCTGTAGTGAATGACACCGGCACTAGTCCAACAAATGCACACAAGCAACTTTTCTTGAGTCAATTTTCGCTTGGGGCAGGCTTTGCCTGGTTCGCCAGGCAAAGCCTGCGAACCGAGCCGAGCGTTTCGATTATCGTACAGGATCCACTATTCATCACAGGTAATTCGATTTAAAATCCCTTCATTATTGTGCCAGTTGAAAAACATACAATTTGATATTATGGGACTGTCAGAGGTGAGAAGAGTGGGAAATTCAATATGTGAGTATGAAGATTTTATATTTCAATTTGTAGGAGAAACCGCTGGACGTTACGGAGGCGGATTTAGAATAAAAAAACATCTAAAAAAATATGTAGAGTATAATAGGGCTATCAGAACGGGTTGCTTTATTAATATTAAATATAAATACCTTCAAACTCGCTATTGTTCTAGTTACGCCCCAACAGAAGGTGCTGACGAAAACAAAATAGAAGAATTTTATAAAACCATAGATAAAGCCTTAACAATGACAACCAACGGTAATATTATAGTAATGGGCGACTTTATTGCCAAAATTGGCTTCCCAAAACCCGAGGAACACTTAATAATGAAGAAATTTGGCTATGGCATCAGAAATACTCCAGGAGAAAGAATAGTAGCATTTGCATACAAAAACAAGCTGTCAATTATTAATACTTACTTTGATAATAAATCCAAAAATAGATGGACATGGAGATCACCCGACGGCAAAACGAAGAACGAATAAGATTATATTCTGTCCAACTTTTCACAGAAAATGGAGAACATTGAAGTTCTAAATATTGAATACCCATCAGACCATAGACCAGTAAGAACAAAAATTAAAATTAAGCTACCCCAAAAAAGCCGAACAACTTATACTAAAAATATTAAAAACCAAATCAAGTCTGAAGAACAAATCTCTATATTTAGTGAAAATCTATTAGAATACCAAACAAACTATACAACATAGCAATATTATGATAAATTGATAAATATTATAGAAACCAGCTTACTAAATGTCCAAAAACCTAATATAAAATCCACAAAACATCCAGTAATTACAGACCGTACTAGACAGTTAATACGCCGCAGACACGAGATACAAAACACCAAACCTAAAACTCGAAGCATGAAAAACGAGTTAAAGGCGCTCTATAAACTGACTAGCAAATATATAAAGCGAGATTATACATCATATAGGTCACGTACAATAGAGAGACATCTAAATACAACTGGAAGCCTAAAGCGAGCATTTAAAGTACTGAGAGCACAAAAACATTGGATAAAAGAATTAAAAGGGCAAAAAAAGATACACAAATATAGAGATGAAATTCTAAACATCGCAACATCCTATTATAAAAACCTATATAGCTGCACTACCTCGCTACCACCTCTCGAAGACGCCTTACAAACGCACCACACTGAAGAGGTCGAACCCATGGAAGAAATAGAAGTCATTGAACAAATTAAGAAGATGAAGATAGAAAAGAGCCCAGGCCCAGACAGAATAACAAATGAAATCATAAAAATAGCTCTCCCGTCACTGGCAAAACCATTAACAAAACTGTTTATTGAAACTACATGCACTCCCTAGCAATGGTTTGAATCAAATATAATCTTGTTATTGTGTTGGTCTATGACCTCTTGATTGTAAGTCCTTCGTGCGCTCGTGTGGTGACGATAATAATACAGCAGCAATTCTTATACTCTCCTTTATTGGTGCTTACCACAAATACGTATTACAATATGTAATGAGATATGCTTAGCACAATATATACGTCTACACTATGTATAGCCTTTTGGCCAACTAAAATAAACTAACTCGATAGGCTTTACTTATGACATCTGTCAATGTCAATAATGACATTGACAGTTACATCTTACTGTTGATATATGTAACAGTTATATAAAAAAGGAGACCCAAATGATATTTCTAACTACCGACCTATTAGCTTGTTACCAACGCTATACAAACTATTTTCTTCAATCATAGAGAAACAAATTCGTCAAGTACTCGATAGTAGGTAAGCAACCCATAGAGCAAGCCGGTTTTAGAAATGGCTATAGTACTACGGACCATATCCATACACTGGAACAAATTATAGAGAAGTGTCACGAATTCCAAAGACCACTCTACATGACTTTCATCGATTATCAAAAAGCAATCGACACAATATCACACTCAGCGATTTCAAAAACTCTACAAACTTAGAATGTCAATCAAAGATATATAAACATATTGAAACATTTTTATACGAAGAGTCCGAGTAGAGTACAATTGGAAAACGTTGGACCGCCTATAAAAATAAATAGAGGAGTCTGACAAGGCGACCCTCTTTTTCCTCGCCTCTGTATAGCAGTGCTAGAGACGGTCCTGCGTAATGTGAAGTGACAAAATTTGGGAATTAATATAAAAGGAAAGTAACTGTCTCATTTAAGACTTGCTGACGACATAGTACTTTTGAGTGACGATCATAAAGAATTACAATACACGTTATCCTCTCTGCATAAAGCTAGTACAGAGGTTGGTCTGGAAATAAACCTAACAAAAACTAAAGTAATGACAAACAGCATTCAAGAACCTATAAAGCTCAAAGACTTCCAACTGGAATATGTGAATAACTATATATATCTAGGTAAACAAGTTTCATTCAGTGCTCAAAACAACCAACAAGAAATAGATAGAAGAGTTCAAAAACATGGAACAAATTTTGGAGCTACACGGAAGTACTGAAACTTTCCTATTAAATTAAAAAGAAAGTAATGAATACATGTCTCTTACCTTCCTTGACATACGCATGCCAAACATAGAAGTTTACCTATAAGACTAAAAACAAAATCAAGACGTGTCAAAGAAGTATGGAGAGGAGCACGATGAAAATAAGCAAACTGCAGAAATACCACACAAAATTATCCATGAAAAGACAGACATTACTGATGCGCTTAGTCGTGCCCAGAAATTAAAATGGCGATGGGCAGGTCATGTAGCCAGAATGATCGATGATAGGTGGACTATACAGACTACACTATGGCCAGGCCCAGTCGGCTACAGAAAAAGAGGCAGACCCCAAACAAGATGGGTAGACGACATCACACATACAGCAGGCAGAGACTGGGTAACAGTAGCGAGCGACAGACATGTATGGCAATCTCTGGAGGAGGCCTTCACCTGAGGAGGGGTTCTTGCTCACTAACATATTGTACAAATTTATATATTTAGTTGTTATTAAATTACATTGACATTGAAGTACGAGGGCGGGTCAATAAGTCCGTGACTTTTGGAATAAAACACAGATTTTTTGATAAATAAATCATTTCATTTTTCAACGTAGTCCTCCTTGAGCTCTATACACTTTGTCCAACGCTTCTCCAATTTTTTTATCCCTTGCAAAAAATATGATTTGTCGAGGTCCTCAAAATAGGCCTTTGTTTGCGAGATGACTTCATCATTGGAGTCAAATCTTTTTCCACCGAGCCATTTTTTCAGGTTTGGGAACAAGAAGTAGTCACTCGGAGCCAAATCTGGAGAATAGGGTGGATGTGGGAGCAATTCATAGCCCAATTCATGGATTTTTGCCATGGCAACTGCACATGTGTGCACCCTTGCATTGTCTTGGTGAAAGATAACTTTTTTCTTGGCCAAATGAGGTCGGTTTTTTTTTCAAATCCTCATTGTAGCGGTCCAATAAGTTGGCATAATATTCCCCATTAATTGTTCTTCCCTTTTGAAGATAGTCAATGTGGATTATTCCACGTGCATCCCAAAAAACAGTCGCCATAACTTTATTGGCTGACAAACCCACCTTGGCCTTCTTTGGCGCCGATTCACCCTTAGAAACCCACTGTTTTGACTGTTGTTTGGTCTCTGGTGTGTTGTGATGGATCCATGTTTCGTCCACGGTTACAAAACGGCGCAAAAACTCCTCCATATTGTGATTAAACAACGCCAAACCATCCTGTGAAATTGTTACACGATTGCGTTTGTGGTCGACTGTGAGCAAACGCGGCACCCATCTTGCGGAAAGCTTTCTCATGCCCAAGTGATCATTCAAAATTGAAACCACTGAGCCATGCGAGTTCCACAATCTCTTGCAGTTTCAATCTTCGGTCGGCCAACACCATATCGTGAATTTTTTCGATTGTTTCGGGTGTAGAGACCTCAACTGGGCGTCCAGGACGTTCGGCATCTTCAGTGCTTATACGGCCACAACGAAATTCAGTAAACCACTTTTTTACCATTGAAATCGATGGTGCAGAGTCCCCATAGTATTTATCAAGCTTAGCCTTGGTCTCGGTAATGGTTTTTTTCGCAAAAAATAATGCTTAATAAGCACACGAAATTCACTTTTTTCCATTGTTTCCTTAAGTTACTGGATAGTCTGATAAAGATAGCTGTAAAACACAAACTAACTGACGCAGCAAGTTCAAATTTTGATAGGAGTCAACTGACAGATGCCTGTTGACAGGAGTAGTGTTGCTTTTTCAGTAAGGAGGTTAGAAATTCAAAAAGTCACGGACTTATTGACCCGCCCTCGTATATACATGATATAATTATAAAAATGTAAAATGAATATTATAATATCCTATCCTCCTAACCTAAACATTAGAATGAAAATAATAATTAATAAATATTAATAATAAAAATGAAACTAAAATTGAAAACAAAATATGATAACTTATGCTATTGTAATTTTATTTGTTTAACCTAATTGTAATTAATTTAATCGAATTTGTAATTGGCAAGAAATAAAAGGCTTTTTTATTTTTATTTATTGTGCCGGTTGAGTAATGTAACGCAGCAGTCGACGCGCGTTTGTCGGTTTGCTGCACTCAACGGACCAAACACTGGATCCGCTTCCACAATAGCCTTCAATTCTTCATTATCAACTTTGGTTTACGGAAAAAAACAAATGAATTACGAAACACAAATGCATGAGTAAATAGCGGTATAAATTTGAAATTGGAATTCCTAACCAAAGAAGATATATTTGAGATCATAGTGGCCAGTACGACAAAACGCCAATTTCATATGTAAGGACCTAATATAATTAAACATTGTTTCTTTATTGTAAAAACATTGATACCTAAATGTCGGAATAATATTTTAAACAAAAATCATACAATCATTTAGAAAATGTCCAAAAAACAAATTTCATGTTACAGGTATCCCATCGTAAAGGCCTGCCCCATGTGATCTACTGTCGAGTATGGCGGTGGCCAGATCTACAGAGCCACCACGAGTTGAAACCCCTCGAAATATGCCAGTTTCCGTTCAGTGCCAAGCAGAAGGAGGTATGCATAAACCCCTACCACTACAAACGGGTGGAGAGTCCAGTGCTGCCCCCAGTGTTAGTGCCGCGTCACTCGGAGTTCGCTCCTGGCCATTCGTTGCTGCCGTTTCAAAGGACTACAGAACCAGCTATGCCCCATAATGTCTCGTACTCGGGGTCCGGTTTTCCGCCGTCGGCGACATCCGAGCTGCCCGACACCCCACCACCAGCTTACTCGCCACCGTCTGATGATACAGAACCACCGGGTGAAGTAGCCCCCGTATCATACCAGGAACCTCTATACTGGGCCTCGGTAGCGTACTACGAACTCAACTGTCGCGTTGGAGAAGTGTTTCATTGCAATTCGCATTCTGTAGTCGTAGATGGTTTTACGGATCCGTCGAACAATAGCGATAGATTCTGCCTCGGTCAGCTCAGTAATGTAAATAGAAACTCGACGATCGAGAACACTAGACGTCATATAGGCAAAGGGGTTCATTTGTACTATGTGGGCGGAGAGGTTTACGCCGAGTGCCTGTCCGACGCTGCCATATTTGTCCAAAGTCGCAATTGTAACCATCACCATGGTTTCCATCCATCCACTGTCTGCAAAATACCACCGGGCTGTTCTTTGAAGATATTCAACAATAGAGAGTTTGCTCAGCTTTTGTCTCAGAGTGTGAACCATGGGTTTGAAGCTGTCTACGAGTTGACCAAGATGTGTACTATTCGAATGTCGTTCGTGAAAGGCTGGGGTGCTGAGTACCATAGACAAGATGTTACTTCCACCCCCTGCTGGATCGAGATTCACCTGCATGGGCCGCTCCAGTGGCTGGACAAAGTCCTAACTCAAATGGGCTCCCCGCATAATGCAATTTCATCTGTATCTTAATGGTATACTTTTAAAATCCCCACCGTATATTAATTTTTATAAATGTATATTTCTTCAAATCGCATTTTCCTATAATTTCTGCATACAATATTATCAATCTGATGGTTTATATTTACAGTGATGTAACAAAAACTTATGCATTAATAATGGTGCCATTTTTGTATTTAGGTATGTTTTAAGCTGTGTATTTAGTATTTTTGTAAAGTTAGGCATGGATTGACGACGAGACGAATATTTAAAATTTAAATCTGTTCCTGCATGTAGCTTATGTAAAACTGATTTTTTTTAAATAATAAGCTCAAATATTCTGACCATGATCAAAATATTAGTTGTATGTAAAATAAAGACATGAATGTGTAGTGTTTAGAATTGACAATCTAAACTACTGCAAAAACTGAAAAAAAAAGATATTATGTAATATCGATTTAGGTATTAGAAACTCTAAGAGTATGAATACTAGAATACAAAATAATCAAATATTATTTTAACGTTTTTGTAATAACGTAGCCTCTATAAGTTTCCATGTTATTATAAATATTAATTGTAATTTGATATTAAAATGCCTTTTTACAACTTCTAACTAACGAAAGTTATTATTATTTTCGCATATATTTTTATTACGTAATATATATTTTATGTTATTGACATTTTGGCAAATGCAAGTAATATATAAGTAAAAAGAAAAATTTATGAAACATAATATTATGTAAATAATGGATCGAAACCAATATTAAAAAAAAAGATAACTAGTTGATTGTTGACCAAATCGGGACATGACACAGACAAAATTTGTAGCTCAATTGATCTCAAAATATTAATAAGTTTGTTTTAGTTCCTTTCGATACGATAACTGTGCAATGTTATGGTAGTGGTCTTGAATATTAGTCATATATTTTCGAAATTGACATATTAAAATATATTTTAAAAAACAAGAGACATTAATAATAATTAATTAATACTTCAAACACCTTGCGAAAATTTTACAATTACTATTAAAATTGTAAACACAAAACATAATAGTGTTAAAAACCATTAGGTTTCATGTTTTGAGGTATGTTCGTTTATACCTCTAGAACTAGAAAACAATCGGCTCTCTAAGGATACTAAACCTCAGGTATTTTAGTGCTATTTTTTTTAGCACTAGAACTTTTAAGAACATACTTTTGTTCCGTACAGAAGTAAAAACTGAACTTTGAAAAGTACTGCCACACACAACTACTAGTTTAAGTAGTAAAGTGTAAATGTTATAGTGCCGTAGTTTACGAATCAGAGCTTACTGATGTATGAACATCTTAATTTTTTTTTAATTTCCCAAGTGTTTATAAAAATAATGCAACTGTTTATAAAAATAATGATTTTAACTTTAAAATTTTGGCATTATAACAGTTACTACATTCTCAAGACTCAAATCTTATATTTTAATAGCAATATTCAGTTTAAGTCGGTGATTTTCAATAGCCTTGTTCAAAATTGAAATTATTTTGGACAAACTAAGGTTTTCGGCTTGTAATAATATAAGTTACAAGATATTGTTGTAATACTTTAATCACTTAGAATAAGATACATATGCTTCTTGACTCTGCTTGCACCACGAAATGGCGAATCTCGCTGCGCTTTCGCTTTCGTAATTGATACCATATAGATAATAATAGACGTTTCGATTTTTGAGTTCAAAAAGAAAATTTTCACCATTTGTAGACGTAGGTCGAAAAGGTTCTAGTAAAATGAAACGAAAAAAAAATTAAGTTTTAAAGTTTTGTCTTTACCTTTCAAACTGTCCATATGGTTTTTATATTATGTTCCTTGCTTATATTTCTGAAATTTTACGAACACCGTCCATTAATAAAGCTGGTAATATACTTAAGGTTCAGTTTTACTCAAGCTTGTAACTTGGTACTATGGCTTCTTTTGTTATCCAAACGATCCTGCGAAATGATGGTGGTAAACGAAAGAAAATTAAACAATTGTCCAAGTTTATCTGCTACTATTATATGCTACTACATAAGTATGTTTAGTTCGTTTTGTATCACTACTTAAAATATATAATTATATTTCAAAGGAAAATTAATACTTTGCCATTCATATAGAAAGTTTAGAGAAAGCTTAAGTACTATTGAACTTTAATGTATGCGACACATTTATGTGTCCGTGAATTTATTAAAAGCCATAATTGCTATTGCAATGCCAGCTTAATGCTTGACTGAGTTTTGGTATAGTTTCAATTGTCTTGGTTTCAGTCTTACAGGGAGTTCATAATTTATATGACGCGCTTGTGAGCTTGAAACAGAGACACTTTCAACTTGGTGCCATAAAAACCTCGACACATTCTTTGTAAATGTCCGTTTGGATTGAGAATCCCAATGTATGTAAGGATTGGGAACTTTTTTAACAATATAATAAAATACCAGAACTCAGTCAGGACATGTTACTAAACTATAGTGCCTTTGAATGTTAAATAGAAATATAAATACATTTATTTTTATTATTTTTAATTTATAATCATGGTGCCTAATAATGATGCGTTGTAACGATGCCTTATTTTAATCGTTAATGTATAATATAAATGTATATTTTACACAGGGTTATACGACGATTAATACTTACATACTTGCATTATATATATTTTTTTAAAATAATAGGTACCATAATATTAATATACTAATCGCTACTAACTTGCATAGACGAAATAACAATGAAAATAGAATAGAAATAATGACAGTACAATGCCTGAGTAAAATACACTTAGTTTACTGTTTAGTAAAACAAAATTATAGTACTTTGTCATATTTCGTTGACTTACGGTCAGTTCACACCGTGACGCTACGGGGCGCTGCGTTTTTAAGGTAGCTACTGAAAATTGAACTTTATTCATTACACAAAAATATACACGTTTCATATTATGACATCAGTCATACACTGCACATGCGCTGTGCAGCGCGGTGTAACATGACATTCGAACTTACAATGAAGCGTCATTCTCCTCGTGTAATAAGTTTTGTTCAATTTTGAATAGCTATCTTAAAAATGCAAGCGCCACGTTGCGTATCGTTTCGTTACAGTGTAAATTACGCTTTGTGGATGTTTGTCGTACTCAAGAGTGAATAAAACTGTAGATATATATAATTCATAATGGTCGTAAATTATGCAAAATGGCTGTAATTCTAAAATAAAATTGAAAGAAACAAAAACCTTAGTAGGCGTTTTCCGACTATTATACTAGGTTAAGAAAAAGTCAATGTCGTTTTAAGGAGGTTTACAGTGTTTGTAAATTCTAAATTGTATATATCGTGGACTTTAGATGTATTTTTATTGGTGTGTTTATTTTAGATATGAACAAAATATTGCCATTTATAGTCTGTTTAATGCTGGCACAAAAGCAGTCAAGAAGAAAATCCCTTAAAATGAATATTTGTGTATTTATTG
This sequence comes from Phengaris arion, assembly GCA_963565745.1. NCBI lineage: Eukaryota > Metazoa > Arthropoda > Insecta > Lepidoptera > Lycaenidae > Phengaris > Phengaris arion. Next base: position 26,805,672 of record OY751431.1, read on the forward strand.
GTTGCGGCTAAAGAAATGAAAAATACTACTTGAGTGATTAAAGTGATTGTGTGACTTAAATAATATTAAATACAGTAAATCAAATTTTTATAAGAGTTTTTGCTGTTATTATACCAATACTAAAATTATTGGGGTCAAATTATAGAGAAAAGCACGAATAATAATTGTTTAAATAAAAAGTAAAATAAAAAAAAAGTCATTCACTGATACATGAGAATTCACAAGCTTAATGCAATTAAATTATGTCATTATAAATTTTTTGCCTCTATAATTTTAATAATCTTGGGATACCTTATATGGTCTACTTAAATATAATATCAGGGAACCTAATTCACGAGCAGGTTGACTGTTGTCATAATTTGTTCGTATGTTATTAATATTATAATATCAAACTGACATTGTCATTGACGATAGTTGTATTGTCAATGTATACCGTCAATATAATTCAAATTATAAGAACATTCTACCTGCTTATGACTTAGATTCCCTGATAGTAGGTACAATTGGGTATTTGCCTGCACGTAGGTACTTACCTAAAAATTCAGTTTTTTTTAAACATTCAGAAATAATTAATTAGGTATAACAACTTTATAAAAGTAAAAAGAATTATGATTTTATGAATTTTATGAGTAGTTTTGTAATTAGGAGCATTTCAAAGTTAGAAAAGAAAATGGAATATGTTTAACAACATTAGTGTAAAAAAACCTACATACTATTAATTTACTTACATCAAATACAAAAAGATTTATACTTATCACATTTATTGAATGTGTATGAACACAAACGCGCACTCACTTCGGAGATATCAGAAATTGTGTGCATATGGCCATACATTTCGTAGCAACTTTCAGGCGCGTAACGTCATTTGCCGGTACGACTGTGTATGAGGCGTTTTCGCAATAGGTACTCAATTTCTTTGAAAATATTGATTCATAGTATTACTATTCCTTTTGTAAACTTTCTTTTTTTTTAAAGCACTATTCATTTATGTGTCTAATAAAAAAAATACAGGCAAATACCCTATTCCACAGCGAAAAGTTTTATACGAAATGTGTGTTTTAGTCATTTATATGTTAGGGAAGGCCATTTTAAATTAGATAATATTATATGATAAGATTAAAATGATTGTATGCGAGTTTCAGTTTAATACGTAACGAAAACAATGAAATAGTGTACCAAATTGTATGTTATTTCAATTTTAGATGCAGTTGTCGTATAATTTTTACGATTTGTCTGTTTAGTACATAATAAAGTCTTTTATTCAGTAGACAAGTGTTTTGTTTATTTTATTATTTTTAAGTAGGTATTCACCAGGCACTATTAAATAGTATTAGGCACACGCTAAGGGTCAATTCACCCAACGATATGAGACGCTACGCGGCACTTTTTTGGTAGTGATTAAAGTTAAATATTGAATAGGTATCTTAAAAATGCAGCGCCATGTCACGTATTGTTTCTTTTCGGTGTGAATTGTCCCGTACGACTACGACCTCAATGTCTTTCAATCATCGTCGTTTTTCATACGTCGTCTGTCATTTCTATAGAAAAACGAATATTGCCGAGTGTTCTCATTATCAACATGGTTTTACTGTACATAATATTATCATGAAAATTAAAAAGTTACAGTACTTCAAGAGAAATAAACTATTTTTACGGCGGTTGCCGCTACAATGAATACACGTCATTTGTCTATTAAACTCTTAACTGACTGCTCACCCGTCGAGTCAACTAGCCTATTCTAGGCTCACCCCTTTTTTTTTTTTTCCATCCCCCTTAGTTTACGGCAAATTTTTAAGGATTTGCTTATCAAAGTCAAAGGCAACAGGCGCTTGGTATAACAATATTGTATGCGACAGGCCAATTTATAGTTAAATAACAATCGCGTAATATACGCCATGGTGTAATGCGTTTGGAATCGGTAAGTGCTGTGTTACATATCATTCGTTGCTTATGGATGTTTTTATTATGGTACTAGATGTGGCCCGCGACTTCGTACGCGCAAAAAAGAAATCCTACGGGAACCGTGCATTTTGCTGCATTATACCTACCATACCAAATTTCGTCAAAATCCGTTCAGTAGTTATTGCGTGGAAGAGTACCAACATCCACATTACCATACAAGGAAACTTTCGCGTTTATAGTATTAGTAAGAAAGTGTTTCTAGTATTGTAGCGTTTATACTAAGGCGGGTCAATACTTGTCCGTGACTTTTTGAATTTCTAACCTCCTTACTGAAAAAGCAACACTACTCCTGTCAACAGGCATCTGTCAGTTGACTCCTATCAAAATTTTAACTTGCTGCGTCAGTTAGTTTGTGTTTTACAGCTATCTTTATCAGACTATCCAGTAACTTAAGGAAACAATGGAAAAAAGTGAATTTCGTGTGCTTATTAAGCATTATTTTTTGGGAAAAAAAACCATTACCGAGACCAAGTCTAAGCTTGATAAATACTATGGGGACTCTGCACCATCGATTTCAATGGTAAAAAAGTGGTTTACTGAATTTCGTTGTGGCCTTACAATCACTGAAGATGCCGAACGTCCTACACGCCCAGTTGAGGTCTCTACACCCGAAACAATCGAAAAAATTCACGATATGGTGTTGGCCGACCGAAGATTGAAAGTGCAAGAGATTGTGGAAGCCATAGGCATCTCGCATGGCTCAGTGGTTTCAATTTTGAATGATCACTTGGGCATGAGAAAGCTTTCCGCAAGATGGGTGCCGCGTTTGCTCACAGTCGACCACAAACGCAATCGTGTAACAACTTCACAGGAAGGTTTGGCGTTGTTTAATCACAATATGGAGGAGTTTTTTAACCGTGGACGAAACATGGATCCATCACAATACACCAGAGACCAAACAACAGTCAAAACAGTGTGTTTCTAAGGGTGAATCGGCGCCAATGAAGGCCAAGGTGGGTTTGTCAGCCAATAAAGTTATGGCGACTGTTTTTTGGGATGCACGTGGGATAATCCACATTGACTATCTTCAAAAGGGAAGAACAATTAATGGGGAATATTATGCCAACTTATTGGACCGCTTCAATGAGGATTTGAAAAAAAACCGACCTCATTTGGCCAAGAAAAAAGTTCTTTTTCACTAAGACAATGCAAGGGTGCACACATGTGCAGTTGCCATGGCAAAAATCCATGAATTGGGCTATGAATTGCTCCCACATCCACCCTATTCTCAATATTTGGCTCCGAGTGACTACTTCTTGTTCCCAAACCTGAAAAAATGGCTCGGTGGAAAAAGATTTGACTCCAATGATGAAGTCATCTCGCAAACAAAGGCCTATTTTGAGGACCTCGACAAATCATATTTTTTGGAAGGGATAAAAAAATTGGAGAAGCGTTGGACAAAGTGTATAGAGCTCAAGGGGGACTACGTTGAAAAATAAAATGATTTATTTATCAAAAAATCTGTGTTTTATTCCAAAAGTCACGGACTTATTGACCCGCCCTCGTAGTATTGAAATATAAAGACGTGATTTAAATATAAAATTATATTTTAACGTTTCGTGCTGATATCTCACAGACAGCGAGCAAATTGAGACTACGTAAACGGCGCGGCGCCTTGCATACTACCTAAGATTCGCTGTCGACCCAGTACCAACTCCTTGCAGAAACAAGCTTACAAATGTAGTGCATGGTAGAAACTTTACATAAAGCTAGTCCTAAGGTGGGGCTAGAAATGGACACGACGAAGACTATGGCAATGACAAACAGTGAAACAGCTGGAGAATATCGATAAAAGTCAATAACAAACCACTGGAGTGTAGACATGTGGATGGATGTTCAGTAAATTAAATGTAACAGTGGATTGAAGAAGACATGAGCAGTGACTTCACGCGCGTCTCATGCAGATACAAGTTATAATTACAAGCATAAGCAGAATTATATACAACGCAGATGTTTCATAAAGTAGATAGAAGAGTATAAGAAGTAAACTTGACGCTAGATTTGGCTCAGGTTTTCGTTGTTCCGTTAGAGTGAACAAGCTTTTGCCCGTGGCTCCGCCCTCGTAAATACATCCCCCGGACACTAATTTTTCGGGATAAAAGTAGCCGATGTGTCAATTCTCCAGAGCATAAACTACTACCATACAATTTTTTTTTAAATCCATCCATCTATCCATTCATCCACCCTCACAGCCTTTCAGATTTATAATAGTAGTAGAGGATAACAGTTGACGCTTTACATTTTTTAATGATATTTACTCTCACACAGCCAACTGACCCTTTACTTACTTACCTCCGTATTTTTCATGTTTTCCGGGTCCCTGGGTCCGGAATCTCGATAACCGAAACTTTCTTTGGCCATCGAATACCGATCAAATCACGTGCAACATGGCGTAAGAGATGTGCAATTTTACGTTACCACCGCGACGCGAATATTAATACAATCGATAACAGAAATTAGGTTACTTTATACTAAGTACCTACGTACCTACTACTTATTTATCACCTAACGGCCCAAATCAATAACCTAGTTATTGGTAGATAATAACTATTCGTAGAAACGTCAAATTTGTATCGCAAAAACCGTCAATTAATGATTGAGTGACGTTTTTATCATATAGTTATAGATAGATAGGTTATTGAAACGGTCCGTTAGTCAATACGTAGACTGAATAAGAAAAACGGCGGTAGTAGGTGCCTGTGTAAGAAAAGCTGATCTGTCTATAGGTAGAGCTTTGGCCGTCATTGGTGAACCTAGTGTCAGATTCTTCAGGGACTTTCTACTCCTATGGTGTTGCGCTCTGGCGTTCCTGGTCCTCAAAATCCCAAACCTCCCTTGGGCCTGCGTTTGCCTCACTCGGCGAAACAACGCAAGCGTTATTTCCCGCGTATTTACTCGTATCCGATCGAGCTGGCTGGCTCTCAAACGTAATACCTCAATATTTCTGAATACCTTAGATTAAACTCAATATTTTACATGTAATAATATACCTAATGTCAAAGATTAGGTACTAAACACCCTATGAGCACAATAAGACGTTTCATACATAATATTAATCACGCCGGTACAAACGGTAGTAGGTACGGTTGCCACTTTTATTATAGGTGTTATAATTTATATAGTTAAGCTATAGGTGCACCAAATCTGCAGTAGCTAAGGTCTCGCCGAAGGTCGCGGTTTGGATACACGCACATTCACGTACTGAATGGCGCTGTTTGTCTATACAATTTTCAGGTCAAGTTTTACATTAAGCCGCTGTTTAGGTACCTCAACGACGTTTCGGTTACTAATATTAGTAGTTAGTAGTAGTAGGTACTAAATTCACTGGAGATTGATCAAATATTATTATCGATAAAAGATTGATCTGGTACCTACCTACTATGATATTTTTGCAAGCGTAGGAATCGCACTTAATTCTGGTATCTCTCTGTAAAAAACTTAGCCTGACATAAATATCTGCGTTAGGTATAGTATCTAGCCAGATATTTAACGCTAGCAATATTCATACGATGGTTATTTTTGTCTAAGAAATAAATAGGCATAGGTACTACGCGTTATGTACTGTGTATTACGACAAACCAGATATAAAACATGGATTTATTACTCTCCCATACTTTTATGTTGCACTCGATATCATTGGTACCTATGTGTAGCTGTCGGTATATTGGTAAATGCCGATCCCGCCCAGCTGTGTGAGAAGTTTCGTTCAATGTGTAAAATACCTTTAATTACCGACTAAAGTATACATACGGCCTAATACTGGAACGATAGTTAAATTATGTGACTCAAGTGACATGCTGTCCTTGTCATTTCGGCTAGCAGAGACAGACAGACAGACAGTTAGTTTTGACTGTTTTTGATTGATTTGATTGATGATTTTTCGTTAAGAGTTTTAAAAGTTTCTGAAAATGAAATGATTGCCTGTTATTTTGTTAAAATATTCTGTACAATGTACAAAATAGGTGCGATCTAAGGATCAAGGCCTAAGGGCGAGGCCCCAACACTGCGTTGTGCATCGCCAAAAACGACATCGCATTGCAATTACAATTTACAACAATTATACGCTGTCTTTTGAGACGTTTAAAAATTTATATTTTGGTCTAGATACCGTATATACCGAGGCCCCAACAATGCGTTGCGCCAACGCGACGCATCGCCAAAAACGACGTCGCATTACAATTACAATTTACAACAATTATACGCTGTCTTTTGAGACGTTTAAAAATTTATATTTTGGTCTAGATACCGTATATACCGAAATAACAATAAATTATAAACAGGCACTTCAATTTTATTTATTTGTATAATTATATTGTATAGATAAGTATAAATAATAATTAATTAAAAAAGATAGTCAGTTACATTTTTTCCTCCTAAGCCTTTTGTTCTTTAAGTAGGTACCTAAGTTACAAGATTATAATTAGTATATTTTCATACAGAGTTAAGGTAATCATTGTTTCAGCTTGCCTGTAATAATTATTACTAGCCTTTGTAAATAAAGTACCTACCTATCAAACTGGATCACTATATATTTCGGGATGTATGTTTTTATCCAGAGCCTAAACTATACCATACCAAATTTCATTAAAATCAGTTGTGTTTTTGCGTGAACAAGTAACAGACATCCATCCATCCATCCATTCTCACAAACTCTCACATTTATAGTAGTTGTAGGATTTGAGCAAACGCTTCACTTGGAATGCAGTCGGTCCGCATCAATAAAATCTATTGCAGTCAATATGCAGCTTGACGTATTTACCTGAAGCCGTTTGATAAATTCTGATCGAGGCTACGCCTGGTTATGACTCACAATAGAAACCATTCTGAATGCTGTTACTCGAAGTTATGCCAAGTTTAGATTTAATAATGTATTTACTTATTATGGCGATAGACGTGAACCCCTAAAAATATGTCTTATATATTTTTCTCACGTACTCTTTTTTTTGTCTCTTTTTGTTTTAACGAGTTTTTTCGAATTAATACGATGCTAAAGTCGTTTTTATTTTTAAAATCATATTAATTAAGCCTGAGTGTTACAATGTAATTCATATAGATACATTTTAAGTGTAAATTAAAAAGTGTTGAGAAAGCTTAATAACAATATTATTCATTGCCTTACAATATATTTTAATGCGAAATATACCTCTAGCAAGAAATACATTTCTTGCCATAATATATTACGTATTAAAATATGTGTGTGGAATAGATTTCAACGCGTTAACTGTTCGCTCTGCTTTTACGAATATTTATATAATATTGTGATTGTATTTTCAAACAACTTTACTCGTTTATAGGTCGATAAAAAGGTATTTAATCATTTTATACTTTTAAAATAATTTTATAAATTATAATTATTATTTTTATAACACAATTATGTATGTAGGAAATATTGAAGATCTTAACATTTATTTAACTGGTATCACTCTGAAAACACACAAAAATGTCCGCACAAAAACAATATATTTATAACCTAATTAATATTAATTTATACAAATAATTTGCTTGTCTGTTGCGGATTTAATATGGTATTTAAAATTAATTTATCTAAAAACACTTTACTGATGACATTTGAAGGATGCTTTTTACCTCCTAGATGGATATCAGCCTTACTATTTATTATTTACTAGCTTTTTCCCGTGGTTTCTCTCGCGTAAGTATATTAGGGGTTTACCTATGAAATTGCCGTTTTGTATGAAAAAATTTAAACGAATTTTTTCAATTTATTTTTTATTTGTATTAATCGAAGTAATCACCCATGCAATCAATGCATCTTTGCCAACGCAGTGGCAGTTTAATGGTAGTTTGATGCCCTTCATTTGTGTGTCTGTTGAGAAGTGCAAGGCACGTCTCGACACGTACTTCGCGCTGGCGATTGAGTCCGTGGGGCACCCATTTGTCAAGCTTTTTTACCTTGCCAATTTGACTCAAATGGACCAATATTATTTTAACGCTAACGTCGAAAGCTGCTGCTAATTCAGCCGCAGATTGTGGATCATCAGCTTCCACAATCGCCTTTAATTCGTCATTATCGACCAAAGTCTTCGGACGACCGTGAGGTTCATTTTTCAGGTCGAAATTTCCAGAACGGAAGCGAGCAAACCAATAACAGGTAGTGCGTTGGTTTGTAGTGTTAGCTCCGTAAACGTCGTTGATGTTGCGTGCCGCTTGTGCCGCGTTGCTGCCACGACGGTACTCATATTCCATAATTACTCGAATTTTTAACGTATCCATGATGACGAAAAAGATTGAAATGCGATGAAAATGTAACACTAATCAATAAACAAATGACCACTTTTGGAAAAAGAATTCCATGTTTTTAAAATAAAATTAATTTGAAATTAGAATTCTTAGCCAAACAAAAATTATTTTGATTTGAAATGGCCGATACTGCAAAACGGCAATTTCATAGGTAGGGACTACTGCTCTTTTTGGGATATTAAGTGGCCTATGTTTTAATCCAAAGATTCCAACCATTCCAAATTTCATCCGAATCCGTTCACTAGTTTTTGCGTGAAAGTGTAGCAAATATCTATCCATCTATCCATCCTCACAAACTTTCACATTTATAATAAGTAGTAGTAGCATTACCTACCGCTGCCCACGACTTTGGGTAAAACGATTGCTAACCGATTGTAACAAATGTCACATAATTTTAGGACAAAAATTGAATTGGGTATTTGACAACACGTTAAAATGTAGTTTTTATAGATAAATTAAGAAATAATTAGGTATCACAACTTGATAAAACTAAAATTAATTAGGATTTTATGTGTAGTTTAGTAGGTAATTACATGCATTTCGAAGTCACAAAAATGTTGAAACATTTTTTTAAATATTAGTATATAAAACCTACTCAATTAGTTTACTTACATCAAATACAAAAAGATTTACTATGGTATGTATCAACATAAACGCTCAAATTTACGAAATATCAGAAATTTTGTGCATATGGCCATACATTTCGTAGCAGCTAACTGGCGTGTGACGTCACTTACTAGTACGACTCTTATATGGGGCATTTTCACGCAATATGTTTGAAAATTTTGATTTTAGTATACTATACCTTTAGTAAACTGTCTTATTTTTCAGACCACTATTCATTTATGTAATAAAATAAATACAGTAAAATACCGTATTGAGCTAAAATGCAATCAATGATTTGTAGATGAAAACTTTAGATTTGTAGGTGAAATCAGTCATTCCTGAAAAGACGAAAATACTTTTAGAACAGGTCTTCGGCGGTTTTCCTTCCTTATTGAAGGTTCCTTATTGAAGTTTTTTTTGAGTTGAAACGAAGTATGAAATAAAATGCTGTTCCACCTGCTTGGTGACTCATGTGACCTGCATTATTTTAACCAGACAATAATCAGTAGTTTTTGCGTGAGAGAGTCACACTCTCATCTATCCTTACAAACTTTTAAATTTATAACAGTAGTAGGATTACTAAAATTCTATTAGGAATCATTTAAACTTTTTACTAAATATGTAAAAAAAGATTAATTGATTAGGATTTTATTTTATTTTCTTTGAAAATTAATATTATAAAAATGTTAACGATTTTTAAATTCTTAATGGTACCTAAATAAAACCACAATGTTTGTTAAGGAAAATTACGTTCTCTATGAAATCTATGTATAACTATATTGAACTCATAACGTTAGAAAAGTGTTTCATTGCATACATGCAGGAGAAACATGTTAAAGAAAAGTCTTAAACGCTCAACTCGTTCACCTTGTATGGAATGTCCTCACTAGAGACATTGAAATTGTGTTACAACCGCCTGTGGTGTGTTATAACAATTACGCACATTTGTTTACGTTTATAACATTTTTGAAATCTTACACTTCCTACTTAATAACCTACTTTTAATCACGTGGTAGCTTTAACACTCAATAATGGTATTTTATTCTGCGTCATGAAAAACGACGCTGCCTCTTAGACTGTAAATTCCTGAAAACCGGTCGGAATTATCCTTGCCCAGAGCATCTAGATCGTTCGAAACCCTGTGGGCAGTTCCCCGGGTTTTTTTTTACAACAACAATTGCATGCCTCTTACTTTCGTACTTTTTAATTCTACAGCTAAAGCATAGAGCGTGTTAGCTAAAAGCAATAGATTCCTAAAAAAATATTATTTTTAATATCTATTTCCCAAATTACATAACGCCCTTAACTCTTTACAAAATAAATATATTGTAAAAACTGGTGCAATCCTATATTTCTTTCTGATTTTAATCTATTTAGTTTATCAATTAAATTTACCGTTGTGAAAAAAGCGCATACCATAGATACTTTACGTAATCTTATACTTTATACGAGACAATATTGTAAATAGGTATATAATCGGTTTCTCGAAAACGGCTGCAAGTTTTAGCATGAAAATTTGTATGCTGGGAATTTTGGGGAAGAAAGATCGATCAAGATAGGTCTTATCCCTGGGAGACTGCGCATTTTTAAGCTACAATACATCAATAATTTTGACTCTATTATGTCCGTCCGATTGGCAGTAAGTTTGGTATGCGTATGTATGATTTTTGCTTTTTTTCGAAAATTTGGAATGTTGGTTGGAATTGTGGGTTGGAATCCCGGTCAAATTTTTGATTATTTTTATTTTTTAAATTTATCAGAGCTCCGAGCAAAGTTCGGTTACCCAGGTACTTGTATTTAATCTTATACAGTGTATATCGTCTCGATTTGGGAGTCGTAAACTACCTTTTGGGTATCGCAACCTCCCCCGAGTAACAATCAATTGAATCCTTACTTATATTATAAACATATTGATTTCTTAGGTTTACGCGAATATTGTTCATTGTTTTAAACACTTACAGATTGTGTCGCGGTGCACTTTTCTTTTTCCCGACGTTTCGGCTACTTTCCAGCAGCCGTGGTCACGGGAGGAAACGTCGGGAAAAAGAAAAGTGCACCGCGACACAATCCGTAAGTGTTTAAAACAATTATATTATAAACACTGAGTTTGTAAGAATGTATGCATGTGAGGATGTTTGTTATCCCTTTACGCAACAGCTACTGAAGGAATTTTAATGAAATTTGGCATGGTAGTAGGTTAGTCTATAGATTATCACACAGGCTACTTTTTATCCCGGAAAAATGTACGATTTCCGCGTGATTTCTTTTTTCTTGCACGAAGTCGAGGGTAACATCAAGTAATTAAATAAATTTAAATAGTCTCATTGATACCCTGATATAGCGGATAGCCCCACCAGCAACCGGGATCAAACAACACCGACTGTTAATATCGTGGGTATTGGATCAAACCGCACCCAGGAGATCGGTTCTGCTAACTAAATCCAGCCCCGGTATGTTAAACTGCAAAACGGTATTCTCATAAACGTCAAACCAACTTCAAATCCGTTTTGATTGGTCAAAAAACTCCAAAAATCAGTTTCAGATGTCAAGGCGATTCATTTATAATTCAACTAGCTGACCCGGCGAACTTCGTACCGCCAGATTTTTTTCCCGTCAATTTGCTATCTTTTTTTAAAAATATTGTTTTCATACAAACCTTCTCCTGACAATAATGAACACATAAAAGAAAGATTTATCCAATTTGGTGCAGTCGTTTGGAAGTTATGCGCGTACAAACATTTCGGTAATTCATTTTTATTTTTATAGATAAAAAGTAAAATCATAAAAAGTCGGGTAATGAAAGAGTAAGTTAATAACGAGAATTGGGGTTCCGCTGTAATTAGTCCAAGTTTGCCTATTGCTTAGTATGGTTTGGAATTATACCAATTACCTGCATATATGCAAAATAATTGCACATATTCGTTGTAATAACGTTATTGCAACCCTTCGTATGTCATAGTTTCAAAGTATCATGACATAACAGTATCCAGACAGTGTGGGGGTTGCAACATGGGTTCCGTGCCGCATAACAATATGCGGACTGTTGTAACGCCGCACATTATAAATACAAGTGCCGCCGCGTCGGGGCGCAAGTGTGCGTTCGGCCGCCATTGAGTTTGCGCGGGAAAATACGTTCGGAAAATTCTAGACATGTTCTTTTTGAAGGTCAGTGCTTTTTTACGTTCGAAAATTTAATGAAATGAATATTATATTGTTGAATGTGTTACGAAATGAGTATGGATTACTGTTTAATTAAATAGCATATTCATACTTTTTAGGCAATCGCTTTCGGGAAATTTATAAAACAGTGATTTTGTATTGTGTGATTTTAACGATGACAAAATAATTTTGTAAAACAAAACTGTATGTACGTTGTTCTTATACTCATAATCAAAAATATCAATTAAAATATAATGTTCTGTGAAATTATAGGACCTAATTATCTTAGCTTTTAGTGTAGGAGAAAGGGTTGCCTAAAATTAATACCTTACATTTTGAAATGTAATTTTTAAGTGATAGGTACAATATTAAACACACACCCCCCTTACTAATAAAAATATTTACACAATGCATAACCTATACAATGTTTTGTCCTTGTCTTATGCGTTGGAAAAGTCGCTTTACAGACAAGGACAAAACGTTGTGTAACTTATCTAGTGTAAAAATATTTGTATTAGTAAGGGAGTTAAAATTTAAAGTACCTTACTTGTTTTAAAACCTTAACGCAGTAAATTTTAATAAATCTTGTAAAAGTTAGCAAGAATGAATGAGAGTATGGATGTATGGATGTGCGGATGTGTGGATGTGTGGATGTGTGGATGTGCGGATGTTTGTTACTCTTTCACGCAATAACTACTGCACGGATTTTAATGAAATTGCGTATGGTTATAGTTTAGACTATGGATTAACATAAAGGCTACTTTTTTATCGCAGCAAAATGTACTGCTCGGGATTTCTTTTTGCGAGTACGAAGTCGCGGGCAACATCCTATTTTTATAAATGTGAAAGCATGTTCGGCTGGGTGGACGGAAGGATGGATGGATGTTTGTTAACTTTTTCACCCAAAATCTAGTGGACGGATTTTGGTTAAATTTAGTATGGTAGTAGTTCAAGCTCTGGATTAACACATTACTTTTTATCCCCCAAAAGTACAGTGTTCTCGTGGGATACTAGGGGTATTTGCGCGGGCGGAGCCGCGGGCTCAAGCTAGTCTACTTTAATATAATGAAGAAACACAGAAGAAAAATGCTTATAATTCAATTTAAACGACATTATGTACCGCAGAAACAAGATAAGCTTTTTTACTTCAATATAATCATGTGATAAAGTTTAGTGCAAGAACTGCGGCAAAATGTGGCATGATAGAATCATGTCATTTAGGTCGGCTATCAAATAGCTATTAACCTTTATTCTATAAAGTAGCGGTTGCCTATTGGTTCTAGTTACCCTAGTTATGGTATTGTAAACTAAATACTAAGCGTGTTTTACTTAAAAGATTACTAATCTTGTTTTAAATGTTTCGTAATTTTTCCTTAAGGTCAGTCTGTATGATTTGTATCAAATAATAACAATTCGGTAAATTTTCTTTTTATGTGCTAGAAGTGACGAAGCGAAACCACTTAGAACTTTTTAAAAGTTTTTTATGATCTTGAGATTATTACTTTTATTAGGAAAGTACACCAATTATATGAGTTCCAATGACTGTTAACTAACTCGGTGCACACTTCTATTCCATTCTTATAAAGATAAGATTTAAAGAACATAGTAATAAGCGAGTAGGTAAATAAGCAAATTTTCGCTTCAGTTGTTTGCACTCGCTGTAACCGCTTTGTATTCCAAGCGTAGGCAGCGTGTTTCTGCGTGATCCAATGATTTTCATTTGCTGCAAACATAAACCAAACTAGTTTGAATGCAGTACATAATCATTCTCACTACTATTACAATACAGGTTCCGTTGTAGCAATATAAGCTCTATGTAGCGAACATTGTGACATAGAACTTCATGAGGCTTCTAAAAAGTTGTTTAACTTGAGCTATACACGAGTGAATAATATGAAATAAATTTATTTATTATTTATATTAAAACAAACATATAATATACCAAACAGAATCATCATGAAACGTTTCAGATTTAAATTCCAATAAAAAACATTTATACACGTCTAATTTAGTTGCAAATTAAAAATAACATCTATTTAATGCTTGTTACTTATAATTGATTATGTATGTATAATTTTTTATTTTTTTTCAAACCAATCCAACATATAGCCTAAGAATTAATAAGCAATTAAGAAGGTATACTCATGAGCATTCCATGTAGGTCTGTAATTGACATAGTGGCATATGCTTGCAGCTCTTTAAACAACGCCGAAATCCCCAAACATGTATCTATAAGGACTCAAGATTTCTGTTCAGTACTTTTAGATCCAGGGTATACCTTGGTTTAAACCTTACTTTTTGGTAGCATATGCATGGGTATCTTCAGAAAAAGTTGAAATCACTATATATGTCCATATAAATTTCGAGGAGTTCCTTTAATTCCTCATGAATCACATCATCAGGTCACCACCCTGGTATCAAAGGGTCCAAATTGAACAAAAGTACATATAACAAAAAAAGAATTTTGAAAATCGATCCACAGACGGCAGAGAAATCGAAATATATATATATATAGCCGAGCATATAACCGCCTCCTTTTTTGGAAGTCGTTTTAAAGTGAGAGAAGTATAGACGTAACAATACATAATTAAAATGGCTACAAACGTAAACATAATAGCGCATTGTCTCATTTACATTTCTTTGAAAAGAATACTTCTTTCCTATACATGGGTATTAAACCTAGTTTGTTATTGAACATAGCGATGACCGTGTCAAAGTAACATGCGTGAAGTCTTTAGCTTTCAGGGATGACTTGTACTTGACGCTTTTGTTTTTGTTTAGTTACAGCCTTCGCGTTACAGCGTTTAGACACAGACTGTTACTCAATGCTAACTACACGTTACCCAAACTGCTTTGATTGGCATACTAATGTTATTGTTGACGATCCAATAACAGAAGGCATGCACAATCATACCGATTACTCTGACATACATTTGGTACAAGTCACTCTGGTATTCCATTTCAAGATATTGTCTTTTGAATGTGTACAAGGTACGGTCACCGACAAGCCAGTGTACGGTGTACTACTTGTAGATTTAACTAGCTGGTGCCCGCGACTCGTTTGCGTATAACTAACGATAGCGAGACCCATTTTTTTAAACTAAATCCTAAGATAAAGTAGCCTATGTTACACCTTATAACATCAGATATCTGCCCGTGAAAATCAGTCTAGCCGTTTCAGAGATTAGTCGGAACAAACAGACAGATTACATAGACATATTGTTAGTACCGTATGTCATAAGCATTAAGTGAAAAGCTGTTAATTTAAAATTACAAACAGACACTTAAATTTTATTAATTTGTATGGATTACTTTAAGTACATTGGCCTATTGGCGAACGTATATTGCATTCAACAACTTTAAAATATGTACTATAAGGCAAACTAATTCATAAGCAGGTAGAGTGGTCTCATAATAAGTAATGACGGCATGCGGTCACAATACAATTGTCAAATTTGATATTAACATTATTATAATGCGAACAAATGATGACAATGCTCAACCTTATCAATTAGATTCCCTCATAGTACATTTGCATTTTTTTTTTAATTTCATTCGTTTTTTCTTTATGATATTTAGGTTATTTTCAAAATATTTTGATTGCTACTTTTTTTTAAAGTAAAAACAAATGAAAATGTTATTCGTATGAAATGCAGTAACATGGCGATGTCTAATTTAATTTTATAGCGAACCGTTTACGTACAACGAGTCTTTATGAAATCTGAAAGTGTTACAAGCTAAGTATTTCGATAGATTAATATACAATAATTTCCCTATTACGTAGTAAGCCTACATACCGTGGCGCATTCCTAACACGTCCCAACTCCTAGACAACCTGAAGCGTGTTTCGCAATGACAACAAGGCCAATCACTTACGAAGGCTTTCGACCAGAGACAACCACGTGTTGACGCCCTACATTATATTTAGCTTTAATTATATTGTATATGGCCAATTGCAGAGGAAATTGCGTAATTATGAAAACATGAGTAGGTAGTAAAATCAGCTTGATATTATATCTCATATGAGTAGGCACTGAGTTATTACAAAAGTTATCTAGCTTTTAATTTCCTATTTATGAATTCGTATTGAGTACGGGTCTATACTCAGCGAAACAAAACGATGCGACGCAGCGCTGCATTTTTAAGGTAGCTTTTCACAATTCACAATTGAACTTTATTCAATACACAAGAAGATACACGTTTCATTGTAAGAGTTCGAATGTCAAGCACCGCGCTGCACAGCGCATGCGCAGTGTATGACTGATGCCATAATTATGAAACTTGTATCTTTTTGTGTAGTGAATAAAGTTAAATTTTGAATAGCTATCTTAAAACGTGAACTGACTCTGTCACGGATAAAGATAGCTATTTAGCTTAGCTTACATCGAATAATCCGCAGCGGCTATCGTTTTCTGGCGTATGATAAAACTGAAAATACTGAAATTAATTTGACGGAAGTGATTTATTATTTATTTATTTATATTTTATGCAAAAACGTATCACTGTATTATAATATAACTAGTTCTACAAAATAGCTTTTGCCATTTCACTGTACGATAGACATTCTTCCTGTGTATTTGAAATCATAAGTAATATTTAGTAGTTTTGTCCATAGAGTTACAAATCAGTGAAACAGTGTCATTTGATCACATAATAATTTTAATAGGTATGTGGTTATTAAAAAACTATATTAACAGTGATTTATTTGCCTCATTGAGGATGTATATCTGATATTAAACAAGATGAACATCCGCTGTAGAAATAAACTTTATGAATCAATGAAAGATTTTGAAAGAAGTAGATTATTATGATATTTACTATTAGATTCCTAATTTTGAAATATTAACGATTAATAGTTTACTGCGAGTTATATATAAGATAATAAGGTTTGAATATATTATGATACCTTATCTCTAAAGCTACTACTTCATATACCTACTCTTTTGATAAAACCATTGAAAGTTTTCCTGCCACTATCTCTTCTTTTAATTTAGTAAGCTTAGTGTGCCTTATTATGTCTGACTTCAATTTAAAGGGGTCAAATAACTAGGAGTTAAAAGTTTGTGTGGAAAATCATAAAATCTGCAATTTGAATGAAAATTGAGATTCTTGCTGTTAAATACATTTCATTAAATACGTGTTTCATGGTTTTTTAGAATTCACCATATGTGAGTTTTAAATAAGGGTTGAAAGTTTGTATGAAAAATATTTAAAATTTGTCTCGGTTTCCATGAAATTTAATATCCGAACTAAAAAATGCAAATTATTGAGTAATTTTAAAATAGTTTTAATAAAATTCACGTGAGTGTGGCGGCGTTGTGAGGATGGCGTTGAGTTTTGACATGCAGATAGTTATTGTGACGTGAAAATCCGCTGAAATAAAATTTTTCGAAATACATATTCCACGGGGAAGCAATGGGGATCCACGCGGACGAAGTTTGTTTTGGCTAAGGCCACTTAAGCCTTAATAAATGACAATCACAAAAATAATGTCCTTCATAAAATACCTTTAATAATAATCTAATGGCCTGTTTCACAATCTTCTGATAAGTGTCAGCTTTAAATTTGCATGTTGTCTCTACCGCTCGAATATAAACTAAGCAGACACAAAACTTCCGATTAAGCTTTTCGACGATGATTGTGGAACAAAGTGTAAACGGTATAGTTAAAATTATACCTACATGTCGCATACTTGTATTTTTGTATGAAATAAAATAAATATATTTCCGATTAAGTAATTTTTTCGGCAGAGATAGATAAAGTCGACCTGCACAAAGTAAAGTAGATACGCATGTTAAGTAACATGTATAAAATGTTACGTTCCTTATGTAACGTTATTTAATGATAAACCGGCTTGTTTTTAGTGTAATTTTTAACACTCGTTACATTTTTAAATTATTCAACTTAAAGTACCTACTATAGGTAAGCAAGAGCATAGTCGTAGTGCATTCGAAATTTCCACAATTAGTTTAAAACCATGTATTTAGATCTTTTGACGTGACAACGTCTTACAAATCGATGAAATCGGCTGCACGCACGAAAAATTGTCACGTTGCGCCTGCGGCCTGAGTCGAGCCATAGTAACTATTTATTAATCGGCCGAGCGAGCAAGCGAGAGCGCGGAACAAGCGATAGAGAGGCACGACCGGCCTAAGTGTTCGGCTCGTAATGACGTTATCACGTAAAATCTTTCGTAAACAGACAACCATCGGTTTTTAATTAACAAAAAATGAATTGTTTTGTTTAATTAAAAAAAGAAAAGAAATATTATTAGTATTGTTTACGTTCTATAAAGCTACGAACAACTCGTAAAGCTGTTTTAAAATCAGTCGTAATAAATAATGAATTACATTGCATGGTACCTGTACACGATATGTGAGTGTAAACAGGTTTCAATACACGCTTTTGGGTCCAAGTTCAAGTTTAGCTTTCGACCTGGTTTCTACTCTGAAGAACTCAAGGCCGCATATCATACATAAATAATAACCAGGAAGTATTTTATATACTTAAAAATATTATAAATGTTAGGTAGAAAAGTAGAGATCGCCTAAAATAGATATTATTTTTTTTTACAAGAAATCGTAAAAAAAAAACAAGATTTTAATATCATATTATAATACTACATTGAATTTATTTAAAGATTATATAAACACTAGCTTACAATAAATAGTAAATACTTCAATATTTCGCAATCATAATTATATTGTAGAAATACCTACCAACTTCCTTGCATAATTTACTGTTGCGTGATTTTAGACAAGAAAAACTTAAGACATTTTGATGATCAGATCTAGTATTTTTTCTTCGAAAGGCAACAACAATAATATCAGGCCATTACATATGAAATTGGCAATTTGTAAAGGAGGAACATAAAGTCGATATTTTAAAAACATAATATATTTATTTAATCAAAGTATATACCATTGCTATCATATTATATTATTTTATATATTTTGCCATCTCATAGGTAGTTCATTGTTTCCTTTACTAAAAAAATCATTCGGACAGGAATTAATAAAATCTTTGAAGGCGCTTTGGACTGCCCCATCGGAGTTGAATTTTTTCCCAAGCAAGAAGTTATCCAAATTTCGAAAAAAATGGTAATCTGTTGGAGCAAGGTCCGGGGAGTACGGTGGATGTCTTAAGACATTCCAATTGAAGCTCCTCTAATTTGGTAGCCGTCTATTGTGCAGTGTGTGGTCTAGCGTTGTCCTGAAGCAGCAGTGGCCTAGAGCGAATGATCAACCTCGGTTGTTTAGCAGATAGCTTTTCCATCATGATTTGTAGTTGCTGGCAATAGACATCTGTCGTAATCGTCTGGCCAGATTTAAGAAAGCTGTAGCGAACGATACCGGCACTAGTCCACCAAACGCTCACAAGTAACTTTTTTGAGTCAATTTTCGCATGGGGCAGGCTTTGGCTGGTTCGCCAGGGTTCAGCCATTGCGATGAGCGTTTTCGATTATCGTACGGGATCCACTTTTCATCACAGGTTAGATTTAAAATCCCTTCATTATTGTGCCGGTTGAGTAATGTAACGCAGAAGTGGACGCGCGTTTGTCGGCTTGCTGCACTCAATTCATGCGGTACCCTTTAAAGGTAATACCTTTTTCACCTTCCCAATTTGCTTCAAGTGGATTATAACACATGCAATGACCTAATATTTTATCTTAAGCTTATTTATAGCTTTCGTTTAATTGTTCAATAAACTTTTTAAAGCTCTATTGGAATTTGTTACGTTGCTCCCCAAGTGTAGGGTCCTCATAATATATAATAATAATAATAATATATCTATGGACGATTCACACCACGTCAATCTGGGCCCGTGCTAAGTACCCGAAGAACTTGTGTTACAGGTACCAGAAAACGGGAAGTATATTTAATACTTTTATACTATACATATATTTAAGATTTTTATTATATTATACACATATTTAATACACATCCATGACCCAGGAACACAGAAAAACTTTTTGTTCCTTCGGCGGGATTCGAACCCGCGACCCCTGGCTTGAGCACCAACGCGCTGAACCACTGAGCCATAGAGGTCGTAATATTGGGTATGATCCACACGTTTTTATTTATTTATACGTTAATGCATATTGTGTGTCTCGTTACCTTTTTGTATGACGCATGTAAAGTGATTAAAAACTTTTTCTGCGCTGAATAAGTCCATATAGAGCATTTGCATCGGTATGGCCATTTCCGTGTGTACCCAAGGTCGCGTATGCTGTTTTTGGGCGGTTTAAAAATACCAATCAAAAACGCTCCACACGTTTTTCTTAATTCGTTTATGCATGTTTTGTGTCTCGTACGCATTTAGAATGACGAATGTAAAGTGATTAAAAACTTTTTCTGCGCTGTATAAGTCCATACAGAGCATTTGCATCGGTATGGCAGTTTCCGTGTGGACCCAAGGTTGGCCGTTCACTGGACGGTTCTTTGTAGCTATCTGTTTTATATTGATTTACGTAAATATCAATTTTACGATACTTTTCCTGTCGTTAATGACCCAAATAAGCTATAATTATAATTTTTAATGTCTTAAATATATTTCGTATTACGATTTACAAAAGTAAGTTTGTTTATCTGATATTGTTAATGGGTCAAAAATAGTTCTACGTTTACGTTTGCTTGACCTTTCTTCAAACCTTTTATGCAGGATGTCGATTTGAGGTGGTAATACCATTCAATAGATATCGACTATCGTATTTGGTATGAGTTATGACTTAAATGGTTAAGTGTACTGACAAGTTCTCTTTAAAGGTGGGACCGCACTATGCGTAACTACGCCGCAGCGGAACAACGCGACGCGGCACGGGCAAATTGTTTTTTCTATGAAATTGTAAAAGATGTAACTACGAGACGCGGCAATTCTTTGTGGTTTTAGTAGTATCGCGTCGCATCACGTCGCTCCGCTGCCGCGTAGTGAGTACCTTAAATACTCCACTAGCCGTTTTAGTATTTGAGTAACTACCAAAACCATAAAGTTTGGTTGTTCTCGTTGTGACCACTCACAATATCCTCCCAAGTTTTTTTTTAAATATTTTAAACATATTCTTTGTTACCTACTTTCAGGCGTTGGTGCTTAGCGCTGTGTGCGCCTGCGTTTACTCACAGGGGTACGACAGACCCAACACTACCCCGGTACCCATCCTCAAGCAGATCAACAAGCAGAACGACGATGGCTCCTACAGCTTCGGGTACGAAGCAGCCGATGGCTCCTTCAAGATTGAGACCAAGTACCCCAACGGTGAAGTCGCTGGGAAGTATGGATATGTCGACGCCGACGGCAAAGTCCGAGAGGTGTCCTACGGCGCGAGCAGCCAGCGAGGATTCGAGCCGCAAGGTAAAAAAATAGTTACATTACATCATTCAGATGCCCTAGAAAGTATATAAAGGACTTTTGATACGCGTTTCATAAACTCAATATTTTATTAAACAACTAGCTGATCCAACACACGTTATTCTGTCTTAACTATGAACTGGAATAAATAAATAACTATGCCTACCACCGGTGTAGGTTACATATAAACCATGTAACCTACTAGGGCTAGCATTTTTACAAAATAAACCAAACAGTTAAACTGAACGCACCTATAAATATTTGACAGTCAAGTGACAAATTGAACACAGTAAACAGTTAGTATGGGAAAATTCAATTGACGTTTTTAATAATTTCCCCGCATCGTTAAAAACGTCGTCATTCAATAATTTGACGGTTTTTGGCGATACAAATTTTACGTTTCTAACAAATAGTTATTGGTAGATAGGTTATTGAAATAGGCCGCAACTAAACATTCATCATGTTACAGTAAATGCATGCTACAAACACTCAAAGCCGCTCTGTATTTAGCTAACGACATTGACCGCGGTGTATTAGCAAGTACAGAACCAGGTCGAGTTACAACAACCATAACTAGTTAGCCATGTCAATACTCAATACACAGAACATCTGATGCCCTAATTGCAATGAATTTTGTTACACATCAACAACAAGATAATGTACGCGAAATGGAATATTTGTATAAATGGACGAAGAATCGAAAACCCCAACACGCAAAGCATGATCCCAAATTATATATTTATAAGTTTATATCTCAAACTATGTTAGATAACATC
Organism: Phengaris arion; assembly: GCA_963565745.1. Lineage (NCBI taxonomy): Eukaryota > Metazoa > Arthropoda > Insecta > Lepidoptera > Lycaenidae > Phengaris > Phengaris arion. The sequence continues at coordinate 26,827,778 of OY751431.1, forward strand.
AATTTTAGCTGTTAAGTTACTAGTTGCCCCACGCGCGCAACTTCGTTGTATTTCTGCGAAACCGTAGGTTTTGCCGTTAAAAAGTAGCCAATGTCTTTCACCAAAATTAATTGAAATCAGTTTAGTCGTTCAAGCGTGGTGTCATCGTAATAGACAGTGATATATGCGTTGTTCAAGCATTGCATATTATAATAAAGGATTTACAAAATAAAGTACTGTGCAATTAATTGGCCTCATCTATATCACTTCATTAAATTAATATTTCTTAAGCGTTAAGTGCTCATAGACCCAAGAGTGCAGGGTTCCGGTGGGTGGTCATATAGGGCCGTGACGTAACGCACGTTCGATGACAACCTTCACGGTCTAGTTGTATCCAACGGCCAACTATTATACTCAATGAAATACTTCTAATTGATATGTGAAAGATTGAAGAATTAAGAGCCTAAAACTATATTCAGATTTAATGACTGATGAATAAATTGTGCTAAGTGCTATGTCCTAACTTAATATAAAAAAATCTCACTTCTGAACTAAGGGTCAGGGGGGATGGGGGTTAGCAGGAACAATCGACAGCAACGTATTCGTAACTTTAAAACATAAGAATTGTATGAAAATCATGACAGCGTTTATACAATTTTCATTCAATAACGTTACTATTGACGTCAATAACGTTAATACGCAGCGCTGCATTTTTAAATAGTGATTCAAATTTGAACTTCATTCAGTATACAAGAAGATACACGTTTCATAGCAAGAGCGGTTCAGTTTTACATTCGAACTCGTGCGCTCAGTGCAGCGTCGCGTATTGTCTCGTTTTGGTGTGAACGATACGCGGCATGGCGCTGCATTTTTTAGTTACTACTCTACTGACAAATTGTTCGTGTTTTACAGGTACCGGAATAGTGGTGCCACCACCTACCCTTAATGACCCCAAGACGAACACTCTCACCGACGGCCAGGAAGACGATGGCCAATACAGAGAGGACCCCAGAATCTACGAAGACACCAAATTCAACGGCAGAACTGCGTCCAGGCCCTCCAGCTCCTTTAACTTTAAACAACCTGCAGCGAGACAACAGTTCCAGTCCTCCTCCTCCCAGGATTACCAACCACAGGAGCCCGTTTACCAGCCCAGGCCACAGACTTACCAACAGCAAACTTACCAGCCTGCACCACAGCGATCTCTGTTCACTCAGAGCAACCTCTTCAACCAGGCTCCTCAGCAATTCAACCAGGCCCCTCAACAACCAAAATTCAACCAGGATTTCAGACCACAGAGCCAGATCTACCACCAGCAACCACAGTTCTCCTACCAATCCTACACACCACAGCAACAGTACCAGAACTACCAGCCCCAGAATTACCAGAACAATTTAGACTTCAATCCCTTCGCTGGTCATCCAGCTCAGAATTTCGACCCTAGCACTGGCTCCTATTCTATCAACTTCACTGGTTAGGTTAGGTTAGACTAAACTTAATTATTATATACATAGCTCGGAATATTTCATATACACTAACGTGCATTATTATTTTTAATTAACGTTATTTCTGTTCAAATTTCAATGTTTTGCGGAGGTCAGATAATAAGGAAAAATGCGGTAATAACATTCCATCTGCGCAATGTTAAAAAGTTTGAAAAAAATATGTAACGTAAAATAAACATATAGTTACAGTAATTATAAATGTACAATTTTCATAGCATTTTTTTTTTTGTATAAAAAAACTTGTTTCTGTAAATATAACTAGTCAGAATATTGAAAATAATGTAATTTTGTAGCTTTATTTAAATTATTTTATACAATTTTAATTTTAAATTTTAATATTCTTACGTCGTATTAAGGTTGATTTTACAGCGGGTACAATAAAACAATTAATTTAGAACTTTACTAACGTTTATTGATAGTAAAATAAGTACCTATGTCTTCCATGTTTTATATGTAAAAAGTTACTAGACATACAGAACTGTCCACTTAATCCAATCATCGTTATCTCGTCGTTATACGTCCCTACTTATTTCAAAGATTATACTATCAGGGAATCTAATTCACGAGCAGTTGACCGGGCTCACAATTTGTTCGTATTATAATAATATTATGATATTAAACTGACATGTCATTGACAGTTGTATTGTTACTGCATGGTTGGCATTATGATACAAAAAAATATAAGAACACTCTGGCTTTTTATGAGCTAGATTCCCCGATAGTACATAGTACCACTTTAGACATTTAGATTCTCTTGATTCTGTGGCTAATTATTTACATAGCAAGATTTAAAACTAATATACAAGTTTATTAACTTCACGAATTATCTTATTATTATCACGAATAACGTACTATTTTGAAAAAATAACAAAAGGCAATCTGCCGCTTTTTGAAGAAGTATGAGTATATAAGTATGTAACAATATTATTATTATTATCATAAATAAAAATGTATTAAATATTATTTACTAATGTAATGTTTATAATATAGTACAGTAAAACCATGTTGCTAATGTTCCTCGGCAATCCTCGTCTTTCTATGGAAAATTACAGACGATGTATGAAAAACCACGATTGCTAAAAGACATTGAGGTCGTGGTCATATTATGTTAAATATAACGGTAGGATATTTGTACAATTTTAGCACATTTTTTGTATTTTTGTATTTGTTAAAATATAACATAGGTAAATAAAATACAAGCATAAAAATAATTAATTTTTATTATCTTTTTATATAGACATGTTGACAGTAAAATTACCCTGAAGGAACTTATCGATTGCGGCTGAGTTGTTGGATATTTAGAGATAGATAGGCGAGGAGCAGGAGGTCTAATAAACCAACATCCAAAGGAAAAATGCACAAAAAGTATGAAATAAAACTTATTTTCTAAATAATTCCCCTTTTAAATTCGGCTAAAATTTTAACTATTTCTCTACTCAATATTCATAATTTTGTAGTCGGTAATTTCATACTTTTTTGTATTTTTACTTTGGAAGTCGGTTTAATTTTTTGTTTAAAATTAATAACAATTTTTCCCTTTTTAGTGATATTTGTTAAATTATTATTAATACATTTTAAGATCGTTTAAAACAAATGATCGAATGTATGATTGAATACACGCCAAGCTTCCATTAGGTATCGTATATTTATGATGACTGTAAGTTACATAATGGCATATGCTTGCAGTTCTTTAAACAATGTCCAAATTTCCAAACGCGTATCTTTAAAGACTGAGGAGTGTTACTTCTGAAAAAGTTAAAATCACTATATGTGTCCATAATAAATTTCGAGGAGTAACCTCGATTCCTCACGGATCCCATCGTCAGGTTATAATATATATTGTTATCATATATATATATATACACAGCTATATATATATATAGATATAGCTGAACGTATAACAGCCTCCTTTTTTTGGATGTCGGTTAAAAAAATTAAAATGATGGGAACTGCAACCCTTAAAAGGCCATACTATATCTACTATATCGTTCCTTGTCAAAATATATAGTTATATTATGATAGCTAGATTTACTAGTTTAATGTAGGTAATAATATTTTTAATAGCAATTAGTAGAACGGTGCAATTGCGTTAAATATAATTATAGTCATGCACTACACCTCGTCATAAATATAGTAACATAACCTAGTAGATAAATAGAAATGGAGAAATTAAAAATATTTTAATTTGAATTATTCTACTGTAATCGTAATATTGCGTGTTTTACAACGGTGCAATGGTGAAAGTATCTAGATAAGATAAATCCAATGAAAAACCTAAGGGAATAGAGACCTCCCATCATGTATGTTTGCAAGGCATTAGATGTGTTAATCACTTTTATCTTGAATATTTATAGATAAACTATAAGTAATAAACTTAAACCTCGAGTTCTTATTGGAAGCGGGAACAACACCTTGGATATATTTAAGGTTGTGAAAGAAAACATTATCCCCCTTACTAATAAAAATATATTTACACAACGGATAAGCAATAAAATGTTTGTCCTTGTCTGCCAAGCGACTTTTTCCACGTATCAGACAAAGACAAAACATTGTATAAGTTATCCACTTTTTAAATATTTTTATTAGTAAGGACCCCCTTAGTATTATGAAGTGAAAAATATTAATTTATTGGAAGTTGAAGAACTTGTAAGATTTTAATTATCACAATCATTTTTCCATTAAATAAATTCAGCAGAGTATTAATAAAAAATACATTTAAAAAACTTTTACTTTACATAAAGAAACAACAGTTTCACCAAAACGATAAATTGGTAAAAAGTTGTATTAAATACCATTCATCTGTTTATGGGATACTATGGCAAGCTTTTTTTACATGATTTTTACATCATGAGCAATTTATACATGTTTTTTTTTTATTACAGCAAAAATGTATTAAAAATCGTCAGAACTTGATAGTTCTTAAATATCAATACACGCAACAACCCACTCATAACACAAAAAAAACTTATGCCTTTTTCATCCGTTATTTGATGATTTATACAGTATTCTCCGAGCGAATTAACCACTCTTGAAATACTGTAGTACCTGGGAGAGTCGGTTTTAAATGTCGTATGGTTGGCCAAGCACATACGGCATTCTCACAACACAGTCAGTAGTCCTACTGCAGAGGAAGGACTGGTCAATACGTCTGGGGCCAACCATGCGTGCGTGAGGAATCACGATGTTTTCCTTTACTATTAGAGCGTCCGTATAATGTACTTGAGTCCTAAAAACTCCTCATTGTTACACGCCACAACCTGGGAATCGAACCTGCACTCTCTCGAGTGCGAATCAAACGTTCTACCCACTAGGCCACGGAGCTCAATCATATCGTAACCAGTTTACTTTTAATAGCAATTAAAACCAAAGTAGACATTTAGCATTAGCATGCGATAACATTTCTTGTATGTTAAGGTCATATAGCTTTGGGACCTCGAATTCGGTTGAGTACTTGATTAATTGTCTCGTACAGACCACGCCTTGCAGACGATCATAGATCACCTAAATATAGAGATCGTAAAATTAACAAAGAAAAAAGTATTTTGGTAAGTGGTAATAAAATAATAAAGTAATCCTGCGTTAGACGCCCATACGTGAGGATGGCCAGTCGAAACTTTGCGACTTACAAACAATAAATACATCGTCAGGTGATAGTTGTCGAAATGCTGCGTGTTTTCTTAAATTCATATCAGTCACATTTACCTTATCTTTCCGATCTTACAATCCCAACAACCCAACAAAACAAAGTAAAGTAAAATGATTTTTGAAACTAAAAAATAAAGAATCTTAATTTCTTCAGACTTCATTAGTCTGTGTAAATGTATGTTCGTATTTAACCGAAATGTCATTTCCTTGTCTGTAAAGTGCGGTCCCGTAGAGTACACGAGCCAAGTCACTTGGCCTCATCAAGGTACTGGATTAAACACTTCGTGGTCCAGTGGCTTACAACTTGGCTCTTGGCGCTTTAAATACCTCTTATGATACCCTATACTATGGGGTAGACGCCGAAGTAAGAAGAAGAAGTAAAAGGAGTAGGGGTCCGAACACAAAAAAATGACTTTATTTTGTCACTATGTTGACGTGGTTGATATAATATATAATGAATAAACTTACTTACTATTTTAACTTAATAAACTTATTAACTTACTTACTTAATTAACTTATTACTTACTTAACTTACTTACTTAACTTAACTTATCATGAATATGTGTATATTCATGATAAGTTTCACCTTTCTAGCACTAACCGTTTGGAAGGTAAGCCGAGGACGGACGGACGGACGAACATGATGTAACTATTATGGGTCTGAGACCTTAACTACGTAACCCTAAAAATGTCTAAAGTAGAACAATATCTAATATTTACGCAAGCGCGTACGACTTATATTGTGTACATTTGAAAGAATTACTCAAAAAAATAATTTACCTACAACAACTAAAAAGTCGTCTTCATCATAATATTAAAGTTTTGGCCTGTCAAAAATATCAACAGTAATTGTCTCAAAATAACCTAACCAACATATAAATTTAATGTTTGCTCGTTCCGGTAGCAAATTAATTAACCTTTCCATTTACTTAATTGTAAACGATGCAAGTAGGAAACGAAATCATCGCATGCAATCTTGAAAATCTATACGCAGATATGTAGTGATTAAATTAACCCTGAGAAGGAAAGAGCTTACTCGATTACCTCGAGGCTACATTCTCTGTGGCCTGTAGCAAAGGTTGAGCTACTCTAGTGAACTAAGATTTTAGAAATTAAATTAAAAGATAGATTTCTTCCTTTCCAAGAAATAAGAAATAAATAAACATTTGGCCTTAAAAGATTAATGTTTATTCAATTAATTTATAAATAAGAAAGATACAATTTACTTATGTTTATTTAATAATTTATTAATTTATATAATAAAATATTTGTTTCGTGTAAACATGTGAACAGAACATAACTTAATTATTATATTTAATAAATAAATCAGTGCTTTATAAAACTGCATAATATCGTCCTCTAGGGGTAGCCATACACCATAACTACCTCGATTGGACGATTCCAATCGGCATGACGCTGCCACTACTACTGCCTTACCTTCTCGTTTTTACCCTTTGGGTCCGGAACCCTAAAAATGATATGGTGGTCTAAATAATATTTACTAGAGTTCATTGAAGTATTTAAAACTTTAGAGCCACTATGGTTAATAAAATCTAAAGACTATAAAACAAAGAGAAATGATTGTTGAAATGTTGCTATAACATATTACTGTAAAATGTATATATTTTTTTTTCTATAGTAAGGCTAAGATAGCATAACACAATAATTCGGTTTCTTCCATAGCGTGACTACAGTTGCAGCAAAATATAATTAATAAACACGTTACACGTCCGTAGCTCACGGCAAACCAGAACGAACTGAAGCGATATTTCGACGCGGCGTCAGTTCGGTCGGATGCAATTTTTCTGTGTATGTGCTCGAATCCGTTCAGGCCGAACTGACGTCAGTTTTGTCTGAAGCGATCAGCATCTCGTATGTCTGGGCCTTTAGGAACACAAATTAAGGAATCTCGTACGCGGGCCTCGTTGAGAGCAGTACGTTGGTTGTCATAGTATTTTATTTAATAAATAAAATAAAATGTAGGGTTAGTTAATAATAAAATCACTTAAAGTATTCTTAAAATGGGGTGGTCGCATAATTAAAAAAAATACACTATATCCCACAGAAAGACGTTCGTCTCTTTAAAATTATAAATATTATTCAACAACTTTTATGACTGGTCGTCTTCATATCTCATTCAGATGAAAGTAAAGCCATTTCCCAATACTACATTTCAACTAATAAAATGCAACAAAACGCATTTTGTGTCGACACGTAAGATTGTCTGTAACTTTATGTATTCCGCGAGTAGTGTCGAGGTCAGCTGCAAGTGAGACACGACGCTCGTGGAATCCAGATTTTTAGTTTTTATATTGGCGAGTACGTAAGTACTAAGAGCTGAGTAGATTGAAGGTTCATATTAATTATATCATACTATCTGTTGCCCGCGGCTCTGCCCGCGTAAATACAGTATCGCTCGGGAACAAGAAACTTTTTCGGGATAAAAAGTATCCAGAGCTAAAACTACTACCATTCTAAATTACATCGAAATCAGCTCAGTAGTTTTTGCGTGAAAGAGTAACAAACATCCTCACAAATCCAACATCATCACAAATTTTCACATTTATAATATAGTAGGATTAGTAGAATACAAGTCACGACGCTCTTAGCGTACGTTCACACGAGCGGATTTTTCCGTCAGTGTTAGTAAAAACAGACTGTAGATAGAACTCAGCTAATGCAATAGAGCTGAAAATCGAACACACGAGCGTCGAGTTGTTAAATTGCTGTCGTGTGTTCGATTTTCGACTCTATTGTATTAAGCGCAGAATTCTATTTTTAGCGGAGTTTTTACAAACGCTGAAAAACGCAAAAAAAGCGATGGTAGGAACTCGAGGGCTTAATGTTTTATATAATATAGAGCTTTCTTCAAATAGCGATTTACATTATTTCTAACAAAAAATAAAGCGGTAAAAATAAAATGATATAAAAAACTAGCACATTTTCTAATTTCTAGTAACAGAAATACGCTATAGTATAATAATGATAATTAAGCGTTATTCATTGTAATTGAAATACGATGTAATATAATAATGATTGTTCGCCATTTTTCATTGTAACTGAAATACACTATAATATAATAGTGGTTTTTCACCATTATTCATTGTAACTGAAATACGCTATAATATAATAATGGTTGTTCACCATTATTAATTGTAACTGAAATACGCTATAATATCATAATGATTGTTCGCCATTATTCATTGTAACTGAAATACGCTATTATATCATAATAATTGTTCGCCATTATTCATTGGAACTGAAATACGCTATAATATAATAATGATTGTTCGCCATTTTTCATTGTAACTGAAATACGCTATAATATAATAATGGTTGTTCACCATTATTCATTGTAACTGAAATACGCTATAATATAATAATGATTGTTCAACACAGACGATGTAGTAATTTAATAATTGCAATACGATTTAAGCCATACGTAAGTAATTACAATTTACAACATCTAATGAGATGAAAAAGCTAATTACCTACTCTACAGCCTCTACGACGGATGACGTCGTAATGCGAGTGCTACGACGCGCCGGAACATGTATCGACAGCATACGTAGCGAGTAAAATCTGATAGCGAGGCAGCGCTATCGCCAAGTATTAAGCGGCCTTAACTATCTTTTCTTGAAGCATTTCGCGGCTTTTTCGTGCCCCCATATTTTCGTTTGTAACAAAGCTAGCGGTCTAAATTTTTATCGCACAAGCTGTTTTTTTTAAATTTTATTAAAATCGATTACATAGTTTAGTAGATATTAAGCGGCAAAAAACGCGATTTTGAAAGATATGGATAGATAGAAGGTATAGAGGTTCTCCCTACCTCCATACCTCCTATCTATCCGTATCTTATTAATATTATATAAGCATAATTCAGAGCATACTTCTAGCAGACTTACAAATTTAAAATTTGCTGTCAGGCTAGGTTATTAGCTACACACTTCTGCAGTACTGGCCATTTCAAAACAAAATAATTTTTGTTTGGCTAAGAATTCTAATTTTAAATTAATTTTATTTTAAAAACATGGAGTTCTTTTTCCAAAAGTAGTCATTTGTTTATTGATTAGTGTTACATTTTCATCGCATTTCAATCTTTTTCGTCATCATGGATACGTTATAAATTCGAGTAATTATGGAATATGAGTACCGTCGTGGCAGCAACGCGGCACAAGCGGCACGCAACATCAACGACGTTTACGGAGCTAACACTACAAACCAACGCAATACCTGTTATTAGTTTGCTCGCTTCCGTTCTGGAAATTTCGACCTGAAAAATGAACCTCGCGGTCGTCCGAAGACTTTGGTCAACAATAACGAATTAAAGGCGATTGTGGAAGCTGATGATACACAATCTACGACTGAATTAGCAGCAGATTTCAACGTTAGCGTCAAAACAATATTGGTCCATTTGCGTCAAATTGGCAAGGTAAAAAAGCTTGACAAATGGGTGCCCTACAAACTCAATGATCGCCAGCGCGAAGTACGCGTCGAGATGGCCTTGCACTGCTCAACAGATACACAGATGAAAGAATTTTGAACCGCATTGTTACCTGCGATGAAAAATGGATTCTGTTTGATAACCGCAAGCGCTCAGCAAGTTGGTTGGATCCTGGTTCAGCACCTAAACAATGCCTTAAACGAAAACATACCCCTAGAAAAGTTATGGTTACTGTTTGGTGATCTAGCACCGGTGTGATTCATCACAGCTTCTTACCAAATGGGGTGAGCATTACTGCAGATGTGTACTATGAGTAACTGAACACAATGATGGAGAAGCTGGCACATCTCCAACCAGCATTGGTCAATCGCTCGTCTCCGCTGCTCCTGCACGACAACGCGCGACCTCATACTGCACAGCAGATGGTCTCCAAGTTGCAAGAACTGGGATTGGAAGCTCTCCGTCATCCGCCCTACTCACCAGACCTTGCGCCTACAGACTACTACTTTTTCCAGAATTTGGATAACTTCTTGACGGGAAAAAAATTCAATACCCGAGAGGCAGTACAAAATGCCTTTGAAGAATTTGTTGCCTCCCGTCCAGCTGATTTCTTAAGGAAGGGCATCAATAAACTGCCACTGCGTTGGCAAAGATGCATTGATTGCATGGGTGATTACTTCGATTAATACAAATAAAAAATACATGAAAAAAATTCGTTTAATTTTTTTCATACAAAACGGCAATTTCATAAGTAAAGACCTAATATAAAGGGAAATAAAGGAAAAGTAAAAATTATGAAAAAAGTAATGATTTTAGAATTTTTAATTTTACGAATTCACAGGAACAAGTTCAATGATAACTTTGTAATCGTTGCTTATTATTGAAAAGCTGAGATTAAGCAACTTACCTAAGAGTAATTTTTTAGCTTTTCATACGTGAATTTCAAAGATTTAAACAGTTAATAGGAATAAAGGTCGATATCATTGAATACGTTGCACCAATAATACCTAATATATTACACTAGCAAAACTGCTGTTGAAATAACGTCTAGTTCGATGTTATTTCATTTTGTTTATGTAAATACGAGTATTAGTATGCAATAGAATAGTTATTCTATTGCATATTTACATCGTTAGTTTATTAAAAATTGGTAAAATATTAAATAAATAGCAGGATATCTCAGAAACATCCCCTTGCGCTGGAAAAAATCAATAAAACGAATTTCAGTGAAAGGCTGGTACCGAAAGGTATATAAGAGACCTGCGGCCGCGCCGCGCCTCCTACAGACATGGCGGTGCTACTGAGATTGGTACGTTATTGTTTTATAACAAAAATAACTATTATTTAATTTATAATTTTGTTCGCTAATATATTAATAACATAAAACATAGACGTTATTTGTGGTCCCTACATTATTTAAATAAAATAATTATATACTTTTATAGTATGTACTGAAATGTCTATTTAAAAAAATAGGTTAACAAAAATATATAACTAAGTAATTGTATTGTTGCAAAATATAAATATAACTTTTTTGATAATATTTTCTGGCTGTTGAAGAAGTAGAAATATAATATTAAAATATGCTAATAATAATTAGGTAGATTATATTAAGATATACCTTATTAAGAAGTAATTACTTATATATCTACTGAATTGAAAGATTACAGTGCGATGCAGATTACAATTTAATAAAGATTCTATATTAGCGTTCATACAGAGTAAAGCAGAGCACAGAGATCCAATATTTTTTGTTCTAATTTTATTTTTGACACAGTGTAATAAATAACAGAGACAGTATTGTTCTTATTTTATGGAACGAGTTCAGTGCAGTTGAGTGATATAGTGATAAGTAACAGTGAACAGGTTTCTTTGTTTGTGGCAATGAAACAGTGCGTTACAGAACCCATAACTGGCGGTTATGGTGTAATTGCTTCCGTTTCTATTACATTACAGTAATTAATCTATTAATCTACATTAACAACAAAATTTTCATACATAGTATCGGCTTAAGCAGACAATAGTTATTGATAAATTGATAGCTATTTTCCTATGAGTAATAATACTAATTCAATATTTTTTTCTGACGGAAGAAAATGTTTTAGTCTGAAATAATTATTGAATATCTTAAAATACTATTGCAAATGCTATGCATATCGCTAGAATGTAGCAAAGTGGATGAACTTTGACAATTTTCGTAAATTAATTACGAAATATATTAATATTTCGTAATTAATTACGTAAATTAATGCTCTTGCATATAATTAACCTCAATTAGTCTGTGTATACCCTACTCTGTTCATAATTGCTTTGTGACGTTAACGCTCATTTGTTATTAGAGCAATTACACTTGAGTGTGAGAAATTACGTAAAAGTGAGTTAAGTACCAATTAATTACCATTTTTAATGTTAGAATGTTTCAAAATTCAGAGCAAATTACACTATTTATAGATTTTATGAGATTTTGCAAATGTTACTTTATTCGCGGTAATCCTGTATTTCGTAATCTCGAGAATCGATGTCAACACTTCTTGTGTTTGACATTGGTATGTAAAAATATAACAAAATTAAAAAATTTTATTTACCTCCAAATTCTCGAGCAATGAGAGAGCTAATGATGATGAATTATAGCTAAGACCACTCTTAATAATGTCAGCTTTCAAACAAAAAAAACTAATTTAAAATCTGTTCATCCTTTTGGGAGCTACTATGCAACGGTCAGACACGCAGACATGTCAAACTCATAACACCCCTCTGTTTTCGGGAGTTAAAAATTAGCAGCATCAAGCAAAGTAAATGTCTGTTTAGAAATCAGCATAACTGTTGCCCGCTTTAAGTGGCATGTTAACCATTTTTGACGTGACAACGTCTTATAAATCGGCTGCACGCACGGAAAATTGTCACGTTCCTCAAAATTGTCACGTTCCGCCTGAGCCGAGCGAGCAAGCGAGAGCGCGGAACAAGCGATAGAAAGGCACGATCGGCCTAAGCGTTCGGCTTGTGATGACGTTATCACGTAAAATTATCGTCCGTAAACCGACTTAACAGACAAACATTTTTTTTAAGTGTAACAACCGAATAATGTGTATGATTCTAATCGGTTATCATACAATGTAATGATACGTAATTTTGTCAATGCAACGAACACCATCAGGTGTGTCGATTAAGACCAGATCGCAACAAACAGCTGAAATTCCACTCCGCTCTACCGGCAACATGATATGTAGAGTGCACATCATACACGTGTTTCGCGGACAAAGTGCATTGCTGAAGTGTTACGTAATTGAAATATAATATTCTATATAATATATCATAACTCATAATATTCTTTAGAAAATTTAAATCACAAAATTTGTTAAAAATTTACGTTCATTGTTACTATTTGTCCGTGTTTTAATTATGACTTTACGTTATATTCGTTACTTAAGAAATTTTAAAAGGCTCCGTCACATTAAAATATATTAAAAAATTGATTATTTATAATTTTAAGAATTCTTTTAGAGTTTTAAAAGATATTCTTTAACACTATTTTCTTTGTAACTTAACATCTTTGCGTCTTAATAAACGTGAACCAGTTTTGATACCATTAAGCTCTCAGCATCCTTTTTTGATTATGCCTAGGTCCATTCTTTGGCATGTATTTCCCTGCTAGCTGTCCCTGTATATAAAAAGGTGTGGTCACGCTGGCCGCCGAACCGGACCGTGGCCTCTAAACGTTCAACTTTCCGATTTATCGCCCTTTGTAAAAATTATGCGTATCACATGGACAAGGAACTGCAATCACTTATCACAAACATGAGATTGTTTCCGCGTTTCTTCCTTTTTTATTGCGGAAAAAAGCTCGTTGAAAGCTGTATTCTTGTTATTGCTGTTTTTTCAAAATTGTTGCTAAAACTTTAGTTTACTGGACAGTTATAATTAGACTAAAACAAGAAAAACATAATTAAGAACATTGATAAATTTTATATCCCACGAATATAATGATAAGTTCTGCTTACAAACATCGCGAAAAGTAGCTGCACTAAATTGAAAAAACCTTTTTTATGTGGTCAATATTTTCAGGGCAAGGTTTCTATAGAAACTTTAAAAAAAGTTATTGCTATATATAATTGGTTTCTCGAAAACGGCTCCCAGTATTACCATGAAATTTAGTACGCAGGGAGTTTTGAGGGAGAAAAACTGATATAGCTAGATTTTATCCGTGGGAAACTGCTAATTTTTAAGATATATATGTTTTTTACTTTCGTCATGCAACATTATATTTCGACTCTAATAATGTCAGTCCGATTGGCAGTTTGGTTAATTTTCGCGTTGTTCGAAAATTCAGATTGTGGTGGGTTTGAACATCTTTTCTTTTAATCTACCAGAGCTCCGAGCAAAGCTCGTTTACCAAGGTACATCAATGCAATGACTTTATCAATTTAATTGTCTAATGTATTTTACAATAACTTGTAATTTTCTTCGATATGTTTAGTGTTTACATAATGGTTAATTGACGCTAAAATGAGGTGGCGCGTCACGTTGACACGTAAACTCATCAAACCATGACATTTACGTGCAGTACACGACACAGGCTGAGCGGGGAGAGAGTTGTATATATATATATATATATATATATATATATATATATATATACAACTTAGAAAGTACTATCGAGGAATCTAATTCGTAAGTAGGTAGACTGTTCTCATAATTTATATTATTATGAGGCATGCAGTCACAATACAATTGTCAATGTCAATATGTCAGTTTGATATCAATATTTTGATAATAACTTAATAAGTACGAACTAATTATGACAACTATAGACGTATATAATATTATAGACGAGGCATGTCTAACTGTCCCCCACTTAAATGGCCCCACTTTTGGGGTTGTTTGGGGCCATTTTGACATTTGATGTATGGTGAAATCAAGATGGCGTAACTTTTTCTGGTATGAAGATTTGTTCTGTCAAATGTACCTTATCGCCTATCTTTAGATTTGAAATATTTATTCCTTACAGTAACCATACACCATACCGCCTATCGTCCAATCAGTATGACGCTGCAGGCTTGAATGCAATCTGCATAGCATTCATCCATTAACATAGCTTAGTATCTTTAGTTTTGAAATCTTTGATGACAACTGTCAACTGCTTATGAATTAGATTCCCTGATAGTAGGCACATATAAGGTATCCACTTGTGTACATTCGCAGCACGTTACCACAGGTATAGGAAAACACAACAGATTTTCATTTAGTGTCATCGTCTGATGTCATTTATAACACTTAAAAATATCTCCGTCATCGTCGAATGTAGCTTCACATTTCCTTACATTGACGAGTATTGTTGCAAAATATATAATAGCAAAATGTAAAAATATGTGAAGATAGTTAATGTTTCTTTTATAGTTAAAAGTATCTTTTGTTACGCTATTTTGTTAATTTATGCTTCAATCAAATCGACAGATTTAACTAAAATATGTCAGATATTTATAGCCTAAATCATAAAAGATTAATTGTAACCGGAAAGTTTACTCTCATACCATTCAAAGAAAAAATTTAATTAGCTACCTACCTAATAATTTTACAATTGTTCTTTAATATGAAGGCTTTATTGTCATAATGACTCGTTATTTATTGTAAACTATACGTTGCTAGCGACATCGTACGCGCAAAAAGAAATCACCCAGGAACCGTACATTTTGCTGCGATAAAAAGTAGTATCTGTGTTAATTCGGAGTCTAAACTACTACCATACCAAACTTCGTCAAAATCCGTTCAGTAGTTATTGCGTGAAAGAGTAACAAACATCCACATATTCATAGTTACAAACTTTCACGTTTATAATATTAGTATTCATTAGAATTATTTTCGTATTTTATATATTATAGTTACAAACACAGCAATAGCAATCATGAAAGCAATTGTGTATTGCGCTTACAAGCGTACCTAATGCAAGTTGATGTTTTCCAATGATGGCGGCGCCTTTTGTTTTGTGATGGATGAATTTGTGATTAGGCACTAAATACTTTACTTCTATAGATAATAGATCTATGAATATTAATTACAAAAATTGTTAAAGGTCGAATAAGTTCAAAATTCCACCATAAACTTTTGCTGTTATCACTTCAACTCTCTACTACAGAGTAGAAAATATAATATTATATACTTACTTACAGAGAAACAGCGTACATAGAATGATCCAAATCTATCAAAATTTTTAAATTTTGACGACTCCTTCAACAGCTCACAATTTTCCACACAATCATGGACACACCGTATGGTTGTAGTAGCAAATCGAAAGCTAGCTATGTAGCTGTTTATCTGTCTCTCTTTTTTTAATATGTATCTCTACTCTATGTAACTGCTACGAAAATAAATATTTATATTTACTTTATGGAGAAAATACCTAATTTCGATATTATCAATTTATCTTCTACATAACATAGTAAAATGTAAAACGATAGTTACTTACGTCCGAAATTAATAACGTATCTAAAATCTTAGATTGACTTCAATCTTAGATTCTCAAACAAAAATTGACGTAAATTGACGTGAAGTTAATCCTAGGATCGTTGAAATGTATTCAAATCTTGATCTCAGATAGCTAGAATGAGATTAAGATTGATTATTAAAATCGGGCGTTATTTTACACGTTGTTTGCTTACATAAAGACAGTTATTATATTTAACTTGCACCAAACGTGCCATTGTCTAAATCGGACATTACCTACCGTACCGGGCAAGGTTATATTTCGAAACTGAACTAGAATTTATTGCTAAAACAACTTATTTGATTCGCAACAAGACTTATTACTGGTAAAAACTTTCCGTGTGTACACCCAATATACTTTACGGAATAATTATTGCAATGTTGAGGAAATTTATAGGAAAATACGGTTATTGAGTATTTAAGTTACTTGCGCTATATTGCATTGTAGGACCATTGCTTTATATTAAACTGTCGTAGTCATATTTGGAAGGTACTTTAGTTTTCCGTTAAATATTTTTATTTCGTAGTTCTAAATAATAACAATTGTAGTTTTATTTTAATACGTGTATCTCATACTTTAAACGAGCAATTCAGAATCACGAAAATGACGGAGGAAATTTGATAAGATTTTTTCTGGGAAGCCGCGCATTTTAAGATAATAAATGTTTTTTCTTTTGTCGTGCAACATTGTGATTCTTTTATTCTTTTAGGGTTACGTATATGATTATAACTGATGATAATGATGATTATTTTCAGGTAATCCTGACGGTATGCGCGGTGGCGCACGCGCAGTACGCCGAGGAGCGCGCGCCGCGGTACATCGCCTCAGAGTCCAAAGTGGCGCCCACGCCGGTGCCCATACTGAAGCAGATCAACAGGTAATGTAAATCACGATAAAATATTGTTAAACCATTAAATACCACCATTAGATTAGAACCAATCAATATTGAGTTGTTTACCATCAATTGTTTTTTAACTTAGAGCGTAGATTAAGTGGAAGATCGCTTAGGTTTCGCGCGCGAGGATACTGGTTCGATCCCAGATCCCAATGATTTGTTTCTGATTTATACTTATTTTCTGATATATGGAGGAGCCTCCTTAAAAAGATGCTCGCTCAAACAGAAGACAATCTTCGAGGGCCCGTGAAGTCTGTGACCCAAGTGATGACGTTATCGGTACGTAATACTTATAGAACGTTTTGTAAATAATTTGTTCTCACAAATTTCAGGCATAACGAAGATGGCTCATACACGTATGGGTATGAGGGAGCCGATGGCTCCTTCAAAATCGAAACGAAATCACAAAGCGGAGAAGTTAAGGGCAAATATGGATACAAGGATGACACAGGAAAAGTAAGCGCTTTTTGAAATAATAATTAATTTTATAATTTTAATAGCATGAATTGCTTGCCATCTGCAGACGATTCGTCTGTTTCTTTGCTTCTTTATCATAAAGGACGCCAACGTACCGTTATTGGATATTGTATCTAAAAATTCGAGCACATTTTTCATTTGCATTCACCTATTTAAGTATTTATCTGTAAAGATTAATAATGTTTTGATGAACAATTTTCAGCTCCGTGTGATCGAGTACGGCGCTAACAAGTACGGTTTCCAGCCCGCGGGAGAGGGCATCACCGTCGCACCGCCCACCCTTGTTGATGAGTCCACCCGAGAGCCTGGCAAGGTATTAATTAGCACTTTCTTATTGCAGCCTGACCGGTCCGGTTAGTCACAATGCTTAATTCGACTCGGATTCGATAACTTTACTTAACCCTCACCACAACGGGAATTGTGAATAGTTAGGATAAATATTGCGGAAATTTTACGAAACTAAATTGAAATGTGATTAATGTCAAATGTTCGAGATTTAACCAATCACATCTCAGGTTACAAGAATAATGAAGCGACACAGTGCATATTTTTTATTTTCCTGGTCAGACT
The DNA here is from genome assembly GCA_963565745.1 of Phengaris arion. Lineage (NCBI taxonomy): Eukaryota > Metazoa > Arthropoda > Insecta > Lepidoptera > Lycaenidae > Phengaris > Phengaris arion. The sequence goes on from OY751431.1 coordinate 26,845,771, forward strand.
TTACCTTAGCTTACCTACACTTATCTACACATCTATTTACACAATTTTATCGGGTAAAATACTACTCGAGTAATACACCTTGATATTTTTTACAACATTCTTAGAAATCAAGTAAATAGAACCTAAACGTGTTCACCAATTGCAATTATTGATAAACTCGTGATCTGATGACCAGAACCTTTAGCCAAGTTGCCATCGCTAATTATGACTTAATTAGCCAAATCAACTTGTCCTAAGGGTCAAATAAGTAGCCCAGGTAACTTTTTATCATACCCAATAAAATGTATTGATTGAAGGACAAACATCACAAAAACTAACCAACAATCTACGATTTTTATGACAAGGCTGTCCGGTGTTTGATATTGAGGCGTGTTTTTGTCAGTAGCCTAGATCTAGTTTCCACGAAATCATAAATATTGTAAATATTTTTGATCAACAAAAACTATACCGTTTTTAAAGTTCCAACTATATTTTTGTATTTTTACATACTTACATAATAATATATATTATCATGTTACTTACTAAACATACATTGACAAAACGGTCATGTAATTAAAAATTAAAATTAAAGCCTGGGTAAAAGTGGAAACTGTAAAAAAGTTGTATGTAATATAAATAATAATAAAAATATGTACTGTCGCCGACAAGGTGGTGTCCCACTTTTGAATTAACGCCTTCATGTTTCTATATGGACTTAGAAGTCACTTCACACAAATTTAACCATCATTCACATTTTAAATAAAAAGTTTTTACCCTCTTAGATATGCAAAAAAAATAATAATTAAATGTTATCTATGGAATGTGAAAGAAAGATTGACAGTTGTGTCAAACTTACTGTTGCTAGTCAAACATTAAATACAAACGCATAGTGTGAGTGGGGTAGTGTGTGTAAACTTTTTTTTATTAATTTTATGTATTTCGAAGCATTATTTAACATAAAAGCACAGCTTGAAGCACTCCTTCCTCCAAATAACCTTGGACTGTGCCAAATTTTATGCTCCTCCATTAGCACTGTTGGTGTGAAGTTTTTTATATTTTTTATTCTCTTTAAATCTATGACAGTCTATGCATCGTGAAGGTGACACTTGACAGATGTCAAACTAATGACATATACTCTGTGTTTTTTCCCTTTTTGCATTATTGCATCATCATTATATGCATCCCATGCAACAGTTTTACAAAACATATTATTGTGAAGCCGAAAATCAAGTTCATAAGAAATTCTAAATTGGGATCGGAACCTGCAACATCAACATTTTTGGTCTTATATATATAAGATATATCATATAAGATAATTTCAAAGATAATACACAATTTTTTTGCATTACGCTCTATTTAATATAATACATCTATGGCTTTACATATTAATATGTATGATGATGATATGATTTGAAACATGCTATTTGGACGTGACAACGTCTTATAAATCGATGGAGCCGGCTGCACACACGAAAAAACATGACTCATGCCTTACCTGTTACCCGTTATCGTTACCAAGTACCAGCGTTACCTCGCATTGCCGGTACCTTATTATTATTATTGTTGTTGTTGACGTTGTCACGTTCAACTATCGTCAGTAAACCGACTTTACAGACAAACGATGTTTAGACTGGCTGGGTCTTTTAAATTTCTAATTTGAGACACTAAACAGTAAGCACAACTATTACTTCTTTCAGTCCAACAAGCAGTACAGAGACTACGACTACGAGGATCCAGCCCCAGCACCTGCGCCGGCGCCGCGCCCGAGACCCGCGCAGCCCGCGTACCGCGCCCCTCCCCCGCCGCCGCCGCAGCCGCAGTACCGCCCCGAGCCGCAGCAGTACAGGCCCGCCCCGCAGCAGCAGTACAGACCGCAGCAGTCCGCACCCGTGCCACCCAAGGTATAAAATTAAGTTCTGAAGGTCGATTCAGCTTATTAAACCTGCAGTAATACAGTTACGATCCAGTCCAGATTTTGTCAAAATTGAAAAATAGTATGATAAACGTCAAACCCGTTTTGATTGTTCCAAACTACAAATATCAGTTTTTGATATCAAGACTTAAAATTCAATAAAAGTAAAATGAAAGTGTAAGTTTATTACGAGAATTGGGATTCTGCTCTCACTGTCTCCAAAGCCGAAGTATAGATTCGAGCCGCGGGCCTACAGCTACAACATGTTACAGTACCAATGGAATCAGACGATACAGGAAACATCTTTTTAACTAATAGGTAATAGGTAGGTACGAAATACATAACATCATTTTTCAGTTATTTTTTCGGGTTGATTGCCTGTCATCACTTATATTTACTTAATGACAGCCTCTGTGGCTCAGTGGTTGAGAACGAAGAATCCCGTCGAAGGAATAAAATGTGTATAATAAAATCTGAAGTACTTTTGAACTATACATAATATATAGTTCAAAAGTATTAAATATACTCCCCGTTGCCTGGTCCCCGTAACACAAGTTCTTCGAGTACTTGGCACGGGGTCAGAACAGATTCGACGTGACGTGAGGCGTCCATAGATATTATTAATATATTATTAAGGGCACGTTTACAAATTTGACATAAATTGGCAGTTGTAGTTGGGGTACATTTTGCGATCAAAGCAAATCCTGCAAAACTAACAATTGTTGTCTCAAATAGAGTACTAAAGCCTAAAAAAAATTTATAGTAATATTGTGAGCTAGATCTGCCAACAAGCTCATATACAGTTTGGCGGACAACTAAATGTTTAAGAATAAACACTTTTTTAATTTTTCATACATTTCTTTATCTACAATAGATTGAAAATATGATAAAAAGTTATGTTTTTAGTATAACAAATATAATTTTCCAGAACCCCTGTACACACAAAACGTGTTTAGGATCATTTTTCTGTTCTCAAGAAGGTTATTTTGATTGTCTTAAAATACCCGATGACAGCGGATATTATCACTTTAAATTCGATTAAAAAATAATCTAATGACATTAAATTTGATTTGGACAATGCAAAAAAGTCTCCTCAAAATTTTCACGTGTTTTTGCTATTATGCATGAATCTTAATTGGTGGCAATAAGGTTTATTTTTTAGTCACTTTCTGGATTTATTTCACAAAACATTTCTAATATCTTTGCTCACCATCGGGAACCTGTTAAAAAACTTTTTGTAAACGCGTCTTTAGGCGTTATACTTATTTTTTTAATTTTTTTTTTAATTAACCTTTTAACATCTTTATTCTTAATTATATAATTATATCGTTTTTTTCAGCCCGCCTTCTTTGCTGGAGCAGCACCCGTGCCAGCAGAAGACAACTTCTTTAATCCCGAACCACAACCGAAGCAGTACCGACCGAAGCAGGACTTCCGACCCGCGCCGCAGCCGCAGCACTTCGCTCCCAAACACACCCAGGTCGAGTTCCAGGATTATAACCAGCAACCCAAGTACACTCAGGCCAACCAGTACCAGGAACCACAGCCGCAACCACAGAGAGGCCAGACTTTCTCCATGCTCGACCAGCTGTTAAAAGAATACTCATTGCCCCAAGGTAATTCCGCCCCAACCCACGATATCACCTTTGGGTCATTTTAGTCATAATAAATTGAAATTCCTGTAAATATTATGTAGTGTACTTTTTTATTAAATGTATTTTTTACTTTTGCGTCTTTACTTAAAACCCTTTCCTATAGTAAAAACATTTTCAGCCTCAAATAAGGCTCTCACAAATTCTTCCGCTATTGAACCTCTTTGAATCTATAAATACCCACATATAACCCAAAGTAATAAGATAAAAACTTTAAAATAAAGTCTTAAAAAGTCTTAACAAACACCATCTCACGCTGAACGCATATACCGTCTCCGTTCCGTCGCGTGTAAAAATCAATCCAATCGATGGGGCCAGAGTACTTGTCACTTAGTTTTGATAAAAAAAAATTATCAAACCTAAAGTTTCAATAGTTCTTTATACCTATCTATAGTATATCTATACAAATATGTAATATACGAATAACTAAAATTGAATATCTGTTTGTAATTTCAAATGAACAGTTTTTCACTAATTGCATATTATCATAGTAGGTATATACGTTACCTACACAAAAAAAAAACATTTTTAAATTTTTGTCTCTCTGTCTGTCAATCTGTCTGTTTGTTCCGGCTAATCTCTGAAACAGCTGCACCAATTTTGACCGAACTTTCACTAGCAGATATTATAAGGAGTAACTTAAGCTACTTTTATCTTAGGCTACTTTCGTTAATAGCTCCACACAAACGAAATTATGTACGGAGTCAAGTAAAGTAAAACTTATGACGTTACGTTGGCGTTGGGAAAGCCACTTGACAGACAAGGACAGACATGAATTATATTATAAAATATCTTATACTTTAAACGAGACAATCTTGTATATATATAATTGTAATCTCGACAACGGCTGCAAGTATTAACATGAAATTTAGTATGTAGGGAGTTCTGAGGGAGAAAAAAAATTGATTGATCAAAAGTAGGTTTTATCTTTTTCTTATCTACTAGAGCTCCGAGCAAAGCTCGCCCAGTTACCCAGGTACTTTTTATTAATAAGGGGGTACAAGTAAAACTTTCAGACTGGCGTTCAGATCTGTAGCTTTGTAAAGCAATTTATGTGAAAAAAATTGTTGCAAGTATAATAATAATTTCATAATAATAAATGCGATAGTAAAATAATTTATTTACTATAATATGTTCGCATCACCAGACATTCGACTCCGGCATTTAAAGTAAAAAAAGTTACATTCAATGAATAAGTAACGTAACTATTCAATGAATTTTTCATTTACCCGCGATTATAATCGGTTAATCAAAAATTCATTACGTACTCGTAATATGGTTTTGACTGCGTGGTTATCACGGAAGCTAGATTCAGGAAGAACTCCTGCCGCTGCCCAAACTGTTAAGTTCTAATTCGTAAGCAATTGGCTATTGTGTGACCGGTCCTGCTATCCAGCCGTATTCTTTAATAGTTGCTGTACCTATTCATATTTTTATAGTAACTGTAAAATTTTAGCGCTCACCATTTGTTACAAATCGGTAAAAACTTTCAAATGACTTTTTGTTTCAATTTTATTGTTACTTTGTTATATATTATTTATAGCTAAAAGTTTCTATTAAATTAAAATAGATAATATGTCAAAGCCCATTTTTAATATTATATTATTAACATGGTTTACATATCAAAATGCTACCTACAACCGGGTACAATGTATAATTTTGACCTTGAGTTGAGTGAAGTTCTAAGGAGGTTGCTGCTTTGGTTATGTGAACCAAGCTTTTAATTTTTTTTCATTACTTTTATTGTGTTTACATTAAATATATATGTATAAAACAAATATAATAAGCCTGAGTAAGTATAATAAAAACTAAAAACATAATATAGTATTCTCCAACAATTAGAAATACATTGAGGACAGCATTAAATGTGATTTTAATTTTCACTGTCGTTTTTAATGTCACATGAAACATATTTTTTCCCATCCATACAAATTAAAGTAACAAATTTTGCTACTTACTAGACTAATCTACAAATGTTAAAACAACAATGACGTATAACCAAGCACTGATATAATGAACGTTTTAAATCAGTATTGCGAGGTCGTGGGAACGATTCCCAGGTTCCAGGGAACAATCGCCATACGTGTGTGTTTCCCACCTTGTGCAATGTATTATGTGCATAATAAGTCTCTGATAGAAAAATCTATTACTTCATACATTATACAAGAATTAGTGTGACCCAGTTTGCAATTCTGATGTACAGCAAAATGAATTATTATGCATTTGTATGTTTTAGAAGTTTGTAGGAAAATGGTAATCGAAAAACAAGCTATTAGTTCGATCTCTCGATCTGTGTTTATACTTTATGTATATGCACCTGCAACTTTTTTTATAACAATAGTAATAATAGCTCCTCACACCAATTTCGGTGACGGTGGCCTGGTTTCATTGAAACCAGGTCAGCTACGCAGGAGTTATTTTTATATTGCCCAAGTGTGTGCGGAGTACACAAGAGCACTCCCTCTTCCTTTACTCTCGAAACCCAGTGGGACGGACAGACCGACACGACTAGCGAGAGATCAGGTGCAGGTCCGACTTTTTACATGCCCATCCGACGCATGGATCATCTTTCTTGTCAGACAATCAGGTGATCAGCCTGCATTGTCCTAACCAAACTTGGAAACAACCATTTTTGTTATTCCAATACGGGAATCGAACTCACGACCTCCGAGTCGAGAGCCAAGTTCTAAACCACTGGACCACGGCGGAGGCTGTTTTTATATTACAAACATTAATGTAAAATATAAGAAGTTTCGACATACAAACGCATCATGCTGAAATGAATAATAAAGTACCTGGTAGACCGAGCTTTCCTCGGAGTTTTAGTAGAGCGATAAAATAATTAAAATATTTCAAGAATCACAAAAATATTTGTCTGACCGGGATTCGAATCCGAGACACAAATTTGCCAGCAACGCAAAAAGTCCAACGTTAATCAAGCCGCCAACCGGATTTGTCAATCAGCAATCGAAATCAATAAAAACATAAATAACTTAAAGATAAATAGAACTAAGAGATTCCGATAACATATATATATACTAAGCTGACTCGTGCCCACTTTGTTGAGCTTCAAACATTTTTTAATGATGATGATGAGGACAAAAAGTATCCTAAGTTACAGCTCATAACATCAGCTATTTGACAGTGAAAGTCCCGTGAAAACCGATTCAGCCGTTTCAGACATTACCCGGAACAAATAGACAGACAGACAGACATGAAATATATTTTTCCCATCCATACAAATTAATGTTACAAATTTTACTACTTACTAGACTAATTTACAAACGTCAAATCGACAATTAAAGTTTGTAGTTAAAACAGACAGACGGACAGACAAAAATTTAAAAACTTTTTTCTTATTGTAAGTACCGTGTAGGTATACTTTCATATGCATTATGTGAAAATTTGTTAATTTAAAATTACAAACATACACTTCAATTTTATTTATTTGTATAGATGTATAAATATAGATGTACCTAAAGATTAGCTCGTTTAAAGTATAAGATAAACTTTATTCAGTATTAGGCCTAAATTATTACTTCTAAAATAAGAAGGACTCAAAATGTATGACTTCTGTGATGGCTGAAATGAATTTAATTAATACTCAACAAGTATCTGAAACGGCTAATCTGTTGCACAAGTCTGTCTCATGCTGAAGGTTGTCCATTGTTAATAATTGAATTGTAACGACCTCTTGTACGTTATTATACTAGTTGACCCCGCAGCTTTGTTCACAAGAATATACTACTGTATTCATTCTTGATCAAGAGATTGAGCTTTTTTGTACTTGGTATTTTGTACGGAAAATACTATTCAATTAAATGCAGCTTTAATTGTTGTATGTTTTGATTCAATTGTTTTGTTGTACAAAATTAATTTTAATTTATTTCAAGTAGGTATAGGTAAGTAGGTATAGGTAAGCCACATTACGAGTTTTGTAGAAAAAATCTTAATACCTTTATTGGTGAAAAAATATAGTAATTCGGAGTTAAAAATAAATGAATTTATTCCAAATAAATGTAATATATTATTTCATAAACAATTGCAGTGTAGTGTTAAAAGCGAATGTTTGACATTCTTCCCTCGCGTTAGTGGGTCGGTGTCGAAACAATAGCTTATGTTGAGTCTTTTACGCGTTTCGTCGATGTTTTTCATGCTTCTCGGTTTTGATATCAAGAGTTAAATTCATAACGTGAAAAATCATGTTTTAGCGATTATGTTAAAAGTTATTTTTAAGCAGTCAAAACAAAATATCTAAACAGCTCGGGCTTAGTAATAAATATTTAAAGTGTGTTTTAATTACAGATAGTAATCATTCAGACCAAAAACCACGAGACAATGATTTTTACTGCATGTTAGTGTGATAATATATAAGGATTATATTTTTTGTAAAAGAAATCCATGCTATCGTCATGTTACTTGCAATTACATGCTCAAGTGAGCATATTGTTCTATATATTATATAAAATTATAGAGATTGTACTATACAATATTAAGTTTTTTATAACTTTACAATTTGATTCTACAAAAAAAAAACAATGTACTTGTGTAGCGCTACGCTACGGATCGTTTTATACAAGACAAGAAAAGACTTCAACGCGCAGCGTCGTTTATGGCTTGTTAATTATAATAACAATATATTTTAATAGTTATATTCTACGTTTCTAGCTTTTATTTAAAGTACTTATGAGTACATATCTTATTTAATAAAATAAAGGACATAAAATATTACTAATCAATAAAAAACTTTATTGTTAGATGAAGATTTTATCATAAAAGTATAAAACTAACAATTGACAATGGATTTATGTACAGGCGAAAAATGTTTTGTCTGAGTATTTTCCTGTATTTTGTCGCTTAAATAAATAATTTACATCTTAATTTAATTAATGCCTTTTGGGATTTTCTGTGGCGCCCTCCTCGCCTAATATTTGAACATTTCTCACCTGTTTTCGAGTCGGTGCCGCCGTGGTTAGCTCTGTAGGTGGTACGGGTCTCGGAGTGTACTCTGGACTTATAGCTAGCAGAAGCATCTTCAGTAGCAAAGCCTCTCTCACCTCCACTGGAAGGTATTCTGGTGCCTCGTCTATGTGATTAGACGACGAACCCACGCTGTCGTAGGGCCGCGAATATCTTCGACGAGGTACGTACCGTTGACTGTCGTACTGGTCCTCATACCGATCTTGGTTCGTATAAGCATCCTGCCTGAACTGTTGGTCGTACTGATAGTCGTATCGGCCGTCTTCGTCGTAGTGTCGGATCTGCTGACGATACATGTCTCGATACGGCTGATAAGGTCCGGGCATCAGCTGGTCCATCAACGCCTGCAGTCGACTTTGTCTGAGTATCAAAATCTGCAGCAAACGTTTTAGATCCCTGGTGCTTACGGGGGCGGATATGGAGTTCATGTCGGTGGCGGTATCATATCGTTGGTATACTGGTTGTTGTTGCGGTTGGTACGGGTTCACATATCTTGGTTCGTAACCAGGTATAGGAATACCTCGTTCGTCAACTGGCACCTGAATTATTCTTGTAACGGGACGCACCTCGTATTGATCGCTAGACGCTTTCGGTTGGGATTCTCTCAGTAGCTGTGGGTCCAATACTTTGTTCTGTTGGTAATCGTACTGGAGAAAGGGCCGCTGGTTACCGATAGGAATGGGGGCTCCGGGATTGTCTCTCAAATATTCCTGAGTTTGGAACTGAATGGATGACTGCGGGCGTCGGTACAAAGTTTGTTGGTAAACTCTCTGGTCCTCTGGAAGTCTTTGTGGCTGGATGTGAATCACTGGTACTGGGCTTGGAGTTGCAATATTGTCTGTGTCAAAAACTCGCCCTGTACTTGCTTCTATAGTAGTCTCCTGATTTTCTAAGTTATCTGTATAATGTTCTTGGGTATTTTGTCTGGGGATCAAATTTCGTAGAGGCAAAAGTCTCGGTCGATTTGTCGTGGTTGTCGTAAAAAGTGGTCTGAGAGTACCATGAGATAAGTGACTTCCATAGACGTCGGTGGAGTCATCCCCCATCGATTGTTGCAGATTAACCATATGCTGATTTGCGTTTCTACCTGGTAACTCGCGTCGGAAGGCGCTGGGTTTACTTGTATCCGGTTCCTTTTCAGTTACTTCTTCATACACAGGCTTCACAGTAGATGTCACAGTGGTCTGTTTGGTGACCAAATCATCTTTGGCTATCGTAGCTCGTAATTTAATACCTTCATCTCTTGATCTGAACCGATTGAAATTACTTTGAGTCGTATCTTCGTAATTAGATGTTTCTGTTGTCACTTCACTGTCAGGTAAATTATTTGGACTTATTATTGGCCTGCGCCTAGGAATGGATTGTATGACTGTACCTCGAGTAGTAGCACTTCCTCTGGTCGGATAAACCACTGTTGGAAGTGGTCTTCTGGTAGTCGACGACACTGTTTTATTTACTCTCACTACCATTACCGGTGTACTTGGAGTCGTACTTGTAGAAACTGGGACAGGAGTACTCTCACCATTAGATGTATAAGTAACGCGTTTAATTTCACCATCGTCATCAATATATCCAAATGTTCCTTTCACGTTGCCCATAACATCCCGACTTTCGATTTTAAAGGTCCCATCGGTTGCTTCATATCCGATCGTGTAGGAGCCATCTTCGTTCAACCTTCTTATTTGCTTGACTATTTCCACTTGGGTAGGATCACCTGTTTCACTGGCCTTCAAGAGTTCTTTGGTTGAATTGCTCGGAGATTGTGTAGTAGTAGTAGTTGTTGTTGTTGTAGTAGTATTATTATTATGAGTAATATCAGTTTTCTCAGCTGGTAATGCCGTCGCGGTTGCAAGGCATGCGAGGAATATGTAGAGGTACATTTCGGTCAGGCAATGGCAGCCACATGACGATGTTACGGCGCTGAACACGAGCACTACTCCCCTATATAAAATATTGCCCCACTAGTGTTCCTACCGTGTGAACACTTTACGCAAACGCCGCCATTGTTGTCACTTCATTATCTGAAAAGGAAAATCTTTTTTTATCGTATTCACTCGTGCTGCAAGATCCCAATTGTTTAATTATCCATTGTGGACATACTTTATTTGTGACCATAATTATGTATCTAACATAAACATAACATGTATTAACTATAAACATCTAACACCCAATAAAAATAATAAAATCAGCATTTCGTACTTATAATATTTTAAGAAATGCATTTTCATGTTTAAAATATGTTTTTTTTTTACATTTTGGAAATATTTATTATTTCAATATTATTCTGGCGTTATGGTTATTTCTAATTGCTTATTGTTGTCTTTCAATAAGTAATTTAATATCATTTTAATTAATCGGTTTTCATCCAAAAGGTAATTAAAGAAAAGACAGTTTATATATACAATTAAGCACACTTGCTATGTAACAAAAACTTTTTCTAGATGTTATGAACAAGTGAACTTAAATAGAGAGCTAATTTTATAACTATAAAGCACTTGTATTTTCTAACACTAATAATTTACAACAATTTGAGGTTTCTTCAAAACAAAACGAATTTATATTCCAAAATAGTATTTTAGTGTCAAAATTACAATTTTCTTCAATTAAACTTTACCGCAATACCAAATTTTAGAATGTTCTAGTTAGATACCTAGCTTAGATTAGTGTTTAGACGTGGGAAATGAGCTACAGGTATGTTAATTAATTAAATCTCACTTTGAAAATGAGTTTTAGCCGTTTAAGGTAAATACTAATCTAGGTTAAAGGATGCACCTCTTATTAACTAAATTGATGGGGTAAAACAAGAAATTGAGTATAAATGACATAAGCTATGTATATTTTATTGCATTATTTTTAAAATAATAATTCTCATTATTTAGGAATAAAATGTATGTTTGCATTATAACATAATATAAGCAGATATTAGGTATATAATATAATTTCTATGTAAAATATTTAAAAACCGTTGACCTCTTTACCCGACTATGGCGAAGCCAAAAGGAAGGGTAATGATTTTGGCCGTCAATGTATATATGTATGTTTGTTCCACCGTAGCGCCTACGGTGATCTATCCACTACTGATCCTATTTTATTTATAAAATGAGGTGCCAATAGATTCGTAATAATAGCTCGGGTAACATAGGCTATTAATTTACGTAGTCGGGTTATGGTTTTTTATAAAAATTTTAGTTATTTGGAACTGAGTTTATACATTTTATTCGCCACTGCAACACCATCTATTGTGTGTAGTGCGTATCGCTTCCAACTACATTTAGTTTTACATGAACGCGCTGTATCTATTGTCTTGTTTACCTTGTTCATGATGAGATGTCGCTTTAATTTTTATTAGAAGCTACCCGCGATGTTGTTCCCGTAAAAGAAAATGTACATTAGAATGTGTTAATCTAGGCTACAAACTGGCCGTTTTTTATTCCAATCCGCGATTAGAGATTTTTGTATGAAAGACAGTCAAACGCACAAACTATTGCATTAATAATATTAGCGTGACTATAAGCGACTTTGCACACGAGTTCACTGCCGGCGCTGCGGCTAAAAATTACATACTTGAATACATATTAAACGTAATATATATATTTTTTTCAATAATATATTCGGCTTTCGTCACCGCGCAGCATTATTTTTGCTGTTCGTTTACACATTATTACTGCATACTAGTGATGTAGCTTTATATATATTTTAATATATGGCGTCGGCTTAAAACATTGATTTATGAAATGTAGAGGATATGAAATAAGGTCACGTGACCTGAAGCCAAATGTTTCTCAAACATGGCGTCGCGCCGCTCTCAGCAAATAGTGTTGTTCCTACTTAGTCGATAATATTCATATCGATACAATGATAACAGAAAATAATTATTTTTGGATATCTTTCTCATAATTTATACTTGTCAAAGTATTTCTTGTGCTGGTAACAATTCAAAACAGACAAATATCCCGATCGTTTACTGGTGGTAATAGCAAGTAAATGGTTGATTTAATAATTAATAAGCAATGGAATGAAAAATCCACCACAACCACGAACATTTATAATTTTATACAGAATGTTTTTTCAGTCAGTGGCCAAACTTTCAAGAGTAGGTATCAACATTCCTACTTGAAAAAACAATCTGACTGAAAAAACAGCCTGTATATGTAGATAATAGAATACAGCTGCCCTATTAAGAACTTCAAGTGACAAGTGGGAATGGGCTTCTTTTTGACGTTTGAACTTATTAAAACACAATTTAAAAAGTTCTTAATAGGGCTGCAGTGGTCCGTAACTAATGTAACTAGTTTGAGCACCTTAGTAGGGAAACAACCACGAACTAAAGTAAACATCTATAGATAACCAATTTATAGTTGCTCTCTTTATTTCGTAGTAAAGAATATTATAATCATAATTAAAGTGCGTAAGCGTGCGTGTGCGTGTACGTATGCATACGTATGTGTGTATGTGTATATGAATTATAAGCGAAAAAAAGAGAATTTATTAAGCTACTGAGAGTAATCGAAACAATACATAAGTCTTAAGATAAAATAATATTACAATAACATTTACATTACATTAAAACAATTACATGCTTATTAAAATAATTTATACAAAGTCAAAAGTTCTTTAATCAAATTAGACTAATGTTGGCACTTTTCAGTGAGCAGCATAACGAATACTTCGCTAGTTTCTTCTGTCGAATCGATTCTTCCGTTATTCCTGTATTTACTCTGCCATAATACTTTTTTGTAGAATTGTCCCGATAAAGGCCTTTTCTTATAGCCATCTCGTCAATAACGAGGGTGCAAATAATTAGTCTCGAACTATTTTTAAAGTTTTAAACGCTTTAGCAGTGAATCTCGGTTTTGCATCTACAGTTGGTACCATTTTGTAAGTGTCCGAAGATTAGGTAAACAATCGTTATAAGTTTATATAGGGTTGGACGATAAAAAGTTTAAGATAAATGCGAACTTTCATATGACTGAAATGACATTGACTAGATATTCACACACCATTATAATGGTAAGATGTGCATGTACTGGAGAGCCGGCTCATTCTTCTAACAGAATAGCGCCTTCATGTGGAACAAAATTTTGTTTCTTCAACTCTCCAATTATGCTTTGAAAAGTAACTACCATCTGCTTCAGCCTTCTGCCATTTGACTAAGAACCTTTATTTTCTTACGCTGCAACTTCACTTGTCTATATAACTTTTCCACGTTTTTTAATGTTTTAGGTGACACTACCTGGATAATAAAGTAGCTTTATAGTGTTTTAACAGGTATTCTAAAAATATTTAAAAACTGAAAGTTATTTGATAGGCAACTATTATTCATGAAATGTTTAATTTTATTTTTACAAGTCATGATATGAGTAAATAAGGGTTTTGGTTGTTCGAAAAAGTACATGGATATATCATTCATATCAAATAATTTTTATCAGCATGCAATAAAGAATAATAAGATGAAGCTTGTGCGTAACAATATTTTACTGTGATTCTTTACTATATTATCAATATATATTTTAAAATTGAGACAGGTTATGAAGAAATTATTTATATCAGTTGCATATTAAAGTGAAAAAAATATATAAATGTTACAACTAATACATGATAGTACGTCAGTTTATCAACTTTATACAAAGAAAGAAAATACCAACCATGGAGCTTTCTCGTGTATTAAGTGACAAATCTTCATCCATATTTGTCAGTTGTAACTGTTCCGTATAGGTAGGTTGAATTATATCTATGTCCATCGGCATAGGCTGAAAAAATAGCTTTTATTTATTGAGTTTCATAATATAAGCTGTTTTATAATATAAGCTGTTTTAGAATTATTATTTTACCCTTCAATCGTTAATTCTCATTAAAAAAAACAATAACAATAAAAAATCTATTGATAACTGGAAGTCGGAATACAAATAATAACTGACAGGTATCTATATATTTTCAATGACAAGTATTGTATTTGCATGACGCAAATAAAATAATTATAAAATATGTTTAGAATAGAAATTTATGTAATCATGAATATATTGAAATATTATTACAAATTTATATAATTAATAAAATGAGATAACAGATCTTAGATCAAAAGTAACTTAATAATGGTAGTAGAGCTTACATTTACAAGGTGGTACAATATTTGCTGCGCATGGTTCTACAAGTGGTAGTATAGAAGTGGTAGGCTAGAATCAAAATACAAGAATTAGCATCTTTTCTCCTGAATTAGGGCAGTATTTAGTGTTTATTTAGAAATAATAATAAAACTTACCTCTAGTAAGCCATATCCTCAATATTGTCAGTTTTCATTGACAATTCGAGCCACTGAAGATGGAAGTAAACTGAAAAGACAGAAAAGCTTTATTAAAATTTAAAAGACTCAGAAGTAGGAATGTTATGTCTGATTATGTTGTAAGTCAGGTTTCAGAAATGAGAAATTGGAAAATTGTTATTGGATATCAGATTCCAGTTAAGTATGAATGAATTATTATTGTATAGTAATTTAATAATAATTAATCGTTATTATTTGACTTAATACCATAAAATGTGTAACTGTTTTATTTATTTGCAAAATAAATACTTACTGGAAAAAGAGAAGGTACCAACATCCTCTTGTTTCTCCTCCTCCAATGTTCTATTATCAAAATTTGCACCAAATGTTTGGAGCATATTCTTAATACTGCTGCTGGTTTTATGTTCTTTGTTTTCATTGTTCAATGTTTTCCGTCCATATCTTTAAGGCTTCATTTTTTAAAAAATCTGTAAAAATAATGGGTATCATTGTTCATTGATATAAAATAAATTAGTTAGGTATATTTGCTATTGAAACTGACTCAATACTTTTATTATTACATAATATATGCCATACTTATGGTACATAATTTTCAAGTCTACTCTCGTGAAATACATCTAGAACACTGTGATTTGATATAAAAACAATGTTACTAACATTAACTGTATTCAAAATAACGATATTTTCAATAATTTTCGTCTCAATTGAGGTTATGAGTTTATATCGTTATAACTTAAACTACGATTTTATGTAACCATTCAAAATATTCACTTTTCCTAATAAATAGTTGTAATTAGTAGTTTGAATGATGGATAATATCGGAAAACGCAATATGCA
This sequence comes from Phengaris arion, assembly GCA_963565745.1. NCBI lineage: Eukaryota > Metazoa > Arthropoda > Insecta > Lepidoptera > Lycaenidae > Phengaris > Phengaris arion. The sequence continues at coordinate 26,861,411 of OY751431.1, forward strand.
TTCCTTATAAAACGTAATTAACATTAAAAATAAACACGAATATTGAAAAAACCAAGACTAACCATAAAAATTACATTCCTTCGTAATTTCTTCGAGAATTGAATTACATCCTCTGATGCAACACTATGTCATGTTGGTTTTTGCTCAATTAATTAATCAAATTCAACCAAAACTTGACAGCCGAAGTACCTAATGAAAGTAAAATCATAAAATGGCGTCGTGTTTAAAATGTGCTTCAAGGCGGGGTTTATTGAAATCACGAAAAATCTCAATAAAAAAATTGAATGCAATGACGTATACCTTGTATCCTTTACTTATCTAAATAATGACGTGTTAAAACGAGACAGATATGTTTTTGTTACCGAGGTACATATTTGCATCATATTTGTATATCGAAAAAATATATATGCAATTCAGTGCATAACCTCTACCTTTCTTTAAGATCACTGGACCACTTTAACATCACTTTCTTTAAGATCACTGGCTTAAAACCATTAGCCAGTATGGCAGCTTGTAAAAAAATAAAATGTTGACGGGGAGACAATGTCACTCGGCTTTTTGGAAAATAATTGTATCGAGGACTGAGGGTCCGCTCGCATCCTTCGTTCAGTATAGCCGCTCGTTTTCCTATAAAGGAATACTTTGATAAAGGAATTATTAACTGTATAAAATATATGTGTGAAGTGTACCTTCTGTGAAAGAGCAAATATCGTATGATTGAAACTGAATAAATGTGTGTGTTATGTAGAAACTGTTTTATTTAACAACTTATAGTGATCAGACTCCTATAATTGGTGACCCCGACGTTTGAAACAGTGATAAAGTGCAGTATAAATTTTCAATAAAATATAATAGTTCAAAAAAACTAGAAAAACGCGCTTAGAAATTTTTTATCGGGTTATTGCATTGTCATCGGCCCTTAAGACGTGTGCAATGTTTCAAGTTGATCAGACGTCTAGAAACCGGTGAAAATTAAGCTCAAAGATTCCGTTACATACATAGACACATACAACCCGACCTAATAAAAGCATATAAATGCACCCGCCCCTGCTCCTTTACGGGAAATGTTGACGGCAGTCAATAGTGGCGGCTAATGACTGCCATTCATGCAACGGCCACCTCTTCGTCACCGACAGGAATACCAAGTTGGAATTCCTACTAGATACCGGCTCGGACTTATGTGTATTCCCTATGAAAGCGACTAGAGAACACCGTAATAAAACTGAGTTTGAATTATACGCAGCAAACAACTCTAAAATTTCGACGTACGGCTACGTGCAGCTGCATTTAGATTTTGGTTTGGGTCGAGATTTCGCGTGGAGATTTATGGTAGCTGATGTGGCAAAACCGATAGTAGCATGGTCGTTGCCACTACATCTGGCAAAGAAAAAAGATGATGGGTGGCGACCGTGCGATGATTACCGTTCCTTAAACGCACGAACGATACCAGACCGCTACCCCATCCGTCATATTAATGATTTTACGTATAAACTCGCTGGCACTAAAATATTTTCAAAAATTGATCTAGTTAAAGCTTACAATCAGATACCTGTTTTCGAGAACGATATACCAAAAACAATGTATACTCTTACTTGGATGACATATTAATATACTCGCGCATGGGGGAGGAGCATTTAAAACATTTGGAAACTTTTTGAGCTACTTTCGAAATATGGAATTTTAATTAATATATCAAAATGCATTTTTGGCGTACCAGAGATATCATTCCTAGGATATCATGTAACAACTGATGGAACAAAGCCTTTGGATAGAAAAGTAGAAGTCATCAAAAACTTTCAACCGCCAACTACAGCTAAACAACTCAGAAGATTCCTAGGAATGATAATTACTATCGAAGATTCATCCCACAAGCCGCAAAACTTCAAAGACCATTGAATGATTCTTTTATGGGTAATATTAAAGGTGCAGCCCCTATAAAAATGAACAAGGAAATGTTGGAAGCCTTTGAGTTATGCAAATAAAGCCTCGCAGAAGCTACGCTACTTACTCACCCGGACATGCATGAAGAATTGGCACTCTTCACGGACGCTTCAGATCAGGCCATCGGAGCTGTCCTGCAACAAAAGTAAGAAACATGTGGAAACCATTGTCGTTTTTCTCCCGAAGGTTGTCTTCTAGCCAAAAAAGTACAGCCCTTACGATATAGAATTACTTGCGATATATGACGCAATCAAACATTTTCGGTATATGTTAGACGGAAGACAATTTACTATATATACAGACCACAAACCACTTACTTTCGCATTTTCTATAAAAAGAGATAAATGTTAACCGCGACAATTTAGATACCTGGATTTTATTGCTCAATACTCCACAGACCTTAAACGTATACCCGGAAGCGACAATGTAATAGCAGATGCGTTATCGAGGATAGAAGACATTACTGAAGCTTTCAACTAAAGAGATCTTGCAAAACATCAGAAACAAGATCCTGAATTGCAAAATGTACTCAAAAATTCTACATCTCTAAAATTGCAAAAACACAATGATGTATACTATCATACATCTACGGAGAGAAATAGGCCATACATAACACCCAAATTGCGCAAACAAATTTTTACTAAAAGCATGAGCTCTGCCACCCTGGATCGTCAGCTAAAACTGGTTGATGAGAGATTTGTATGGCCCGGAATGCAAAAAGACTGCCGACGATGGGCAAAAGAATGCATAGATTGCCAGATATCTAAAGTTACCCGCCACACATCTTCTCCTTTGTCCTCTTTCCCTTTACTTTACTTCTTTCCAACGTTTTTCCCAAGTCCATTACCTTATTCTAATGGTTACAGGTACTGTTTGACTGCCATTGACTGCTACACACGCTGGCCCGAGGTATACCCAACAGCAGACATCACAGCTGAGACATGTGCACGAGCTTTTGTCTCCGGGTGGGTGTCACGATTCGGATGCCCCGCCATCATCACGACAGACTGAGGTCAGCAGTTTCAATCACAACTTTTCAAACGCCTGGCCGAAATCATAGGCGCGGAACATCGCCCCACCACAGCATACCATCCACAGTGCAATGGAATGGTGGAGCGGCTACACCGCCAGCTGAAAGCAGCGTTGGTCTGCTATAATACGGCCGATTGATCAGAGTCGCTGCCATGGGTCCTACTCATATCATAGACATCAAATCCTCATCAGCAGAGCTTCTCTACGGTGAACCATTGAGGTTGAGAGTTTTTCGCGACAATGCCTGCACTTACACTCGATCAAGCAGATTAGTGGAGCGCCTTCGAAAACACTTACCTTTGACCAACGCCAGCGTCAAATCACTCGAAAACCGCACATTTTACATACCCCAAGACATATGGTCTTCAGAAAATGTTTTCCTACGTCGAGGACCAGAAAAACGTCCACTTCAATCACCCTACACAGGTCCGTACAGCAACCAGAAAATCTTGAAATTGCAAGTGCAAGGTAAAGAGATGTCAGTCTCTATAGACAGAATTAAACCTGCTTACCTGCCTTGTGACGATACCTACAAAATGAAGAATATTATACTTACACCAGGAGCGTCCGCACCAGCAAGATTAGTCGTCCCAACAGCAACATCCGCGCCAGCAAAACCTGTCGTTGCAGCAGCACCTGAAAAAACTACACGAAGCGGTAGACGTGTGCGTTTTCCCAATCACTATCGCCCGTGAAGAACCGTCTCGGCCGGGGAGTGATGTGGCAGCTTGTAAAAAAATAAAATGTTGTATATGTTTCAATATAAAAAATAATAACGCTGTCTCTCACAGTATCGCGCGCGATAAGCGACATCGTATCGCATAATGTGAAAACGCTCTAATACGTGAATCAAAAATCACCTTTTCACAGTTTTGGACCTATTTAAAGGGCCTCACGGTCCAGTCTGCAAATCCAGCCTGCTAATAATTTGTATAAATAAATAATAAAAATAAAATAAAATATCTTTTAATAGTAGTAAATATCCAGGCAGATTTACCAGAAGGCTGAAGCCTAGGGTGGCAAATTTTAGGGTGCAGCAAATTTGGCCTAAACATTTTTGTGTCTTACAGATATATAAAAAACATTATTATTTGTATGTAAAAATTATTCTCGAAAATTTAACAAAAATATTTTAATATTTTAGTACTGTACAGTTTACTTCACACTAACGTCTCAATACAAAAAAATACTAAACGCTCTACTTACTAAAATTACTAAACTATACTTTTGCGGTAATATACGATGCAAAATATTCTAAAAACGGTTCAATATTATAAAATACAATTTGATTCTTTTAGTGTTGAGATGATATGCGATTTCGACAGTGTGTTACTGTGTATCATTTGGTTTGGTCCATAGGGATTTATTCAATAGAAACTTGCAAAATTAGAAACATTTTTGTTCGCTCGCTCCGCTCGCTCGCTTTTAACGTACAGAACATAATAATGTTATTTCTAATATTTTGTAGTCTAAAGTTTGTTGTTGTAAAGGTATTTATATTACACAATTCGAAATTTGTCCCTTAGTCACCAAAGTGGTGACTTGATAATGAATCGAGGGAACTCTTCGAAATTTATATGGATACATATAGTGATTTTGACTTTTTCTGAAGAAGTCTAAGCATATGCTACCAAAAATTAAGCTTTGGTACCAAGGTATACCCTGGATACAAAAGTACTGACAATAACTCCTGAGTCCTTATAGATAAATGTTTGGGGATTCCAGCGTTATTTAATAAACTCCAAGCATATGCCATCATACCAATTTTAGTAACCATCATCATTATCACCACCATCTTCACACGAAACACCAACATACTATTATGATTACACTCACTACTCATCAGAGTTTTGTACACCGATATCAATGTCTTTGAAATTTTGCTATTGCCAAAATTATATTCGTGATCATCATCACTATCATATATTAGGTCATATTGTCGATTTTTTAAAAACATAATATATTTATTTAATCAAAGTATTTCTGCCATCTCATAGGTAGTTCATTAATTCCTTTACTAAAAAAACCATTCGGACAGGAATCAACAAAATCTTTGAAGGCGCTTTGGACTGCCCCATCGGAGTTGAATTTTTTCCGTTGAAAGAAGTTATCCGAATTTCGAAAAAAATGGTAATCTGTTGGAGCAATTTCCGGGGAGTACAGTAGACAAACATTTCAATTGAAATGATTCCAATTCCAATTGAATTAGACATTCCAATTGAAGCTCCTCTAATTTGGTAGCCGCCTGTTGTGTAGTGTGTGGTCTAGCGTTGTCTTGAAGCAGCAGTGGCCTAGAGCGAATGACCAACCTCGGTAGTTTAGCAGTTAGCTTTTCTATCATGATTTGCAGTTGCTGGCAATAGACATCTGCCGTAATCGTCTGGCCAGATTTAAGAAAGCTGTAGTGAACGACACCGGAACTAGTCCACCAAATACTCACAAGTAACTTTTTTGAGTCAATTTTCACTTGGGGCAGGAATTGGCTGATATGTTATTGATTGTACTGTAGGTTCTTGTATGGAAATTCATGTTTCACAGTAATAACACACAGGACTTCTTGCACTAATTTCCACTTTAATAAGTATTTTACATTTTTCGACACGGCTTCGACACCTGATGATGACTTTGTCGAAACCGGTCGTGTAATATATTAAAACTAATGTAAAATACTTATTAAAGTGGAAATTAGTGCAAGAAGTCCTGTGTGTTATTACTGCGAGGCTTTGGCTGGTTTGCCAAGGTTTAGCCATTGCGATGAGCATTTCCGATTATTGTATAGGATCCACTTTTCATCACAGGTAATGATTCGATTTAAAAATCCCTTCATTATTGTGCCAGTTGAGTAATGTAACGCAGCAGCCGACGCGCGTTTGTCGGTTTGCTGCACTCAATTCATGAGGTACCCACCTTTTAAGCTTTTTCACCTTTCCAATTTGCTTCAAGTGGATTAAAACAGTTTTATCACTAACACCGCAGCCTGCAGCGGACATCGGACGTGGATTGCGATGGATCCGCTTCCACAATAGCCTTCAATTCTTCATTATCAACTTTGGTCTCCGGCCGTCAACGGGGCTTATTCTGCAGGTCAAAACGAAAAAAAAAACGAAAACGTTGAAACCAAAAACGCTCTGTGTTTTCTTTTGCGACACCGCCGCCATACACATCATTAATCCTTCGTGCCGTTTTTGCAGCACTGGTGCCCCGATGGAACTCGTACTCGAAAATAATACGTTATTTTAAGTTTTCCATTTTATAAACAGAGTGATGCAAAGATAAAACCAAAAGAGAAAAAAACAAATGAATTGCGTTTTTCAAAACACAAATGCATGAGTAAATAGCGGTATAAATTTGAAATTGGAATTCCTAACCAAAGTATATATTTGAGATCAAAGTGGCCAGAACGACAAAACGCCAATATCATATGTAAGGACCTAATATTTCTCTAGGTCCACTCTAAGTCTAATAATGTGTTATTAATAATATAATAAATATAACTAAAAAAATAAAATAAAGAGAGAGTAAACTGTATTTTGCTAGTAAGCTAGTATTTTATAGAACTCACGTTCAACGTGAGTTCTATAAAATACTGGCTGGTACCGACTTCAAAATTATGAAGATTGAGTAGAGAATTAATGGTTAAAATTTTAGCCGAATTTAACAGGGGAATTATTAAGGAAACAAGTTTTTGTGAATTTTTACTTAGGAATAACTTGTCGGTTTTAATTTTTTGTTAAAAAATAATAATTTTGGAAAGGTAGTTTGGGGGGAGGGGAAAAATCTGTATAGCCTATGGGCAGCAAATGGGTAAATCGGGCACTGTAAATATCATTGACAAAATTTAAACACATTTTTAAGAACCTTAAAAATTGTAACTAAAAAAATTTAATATAAGTTATGGTCGAATTTCGACCACATAGCGATCTCTAGTTATACGAGTATATTAATTTCTCCACTCCAATCACGTTAAACATAACTGGACCTACGATCACTTTCTACTGCTTACAAAATACTGATATCATTATCATTATAAATTATAATAATAGCTGACATATAATACTGACGATCTTTTAATTTGAAATTTCTCAAGGCAAGTTGGAGATATTTAAAATAATATTACATACTTACCTAATAGAATAAATCATAATTTATTATGTTCTCTTCTCCTCTAGTAGTAATAAAAACTTGCTTACATTATAGATATAAAATTTTTTTTTTTGCTTAAATAAGCGTATCAATTAGCTTTGTAAGTTTACACAAGTAGATAATCCGGTAAACGCTAACCTTCACCTTTGAATGCGGAAAAGATTTGTCTCCAAGATGATGAAGATTTGTCTCTGTAAGGCTAAGAACTCACAGAGCGGTTTTCACCCGCGCCCGCCGCGGTTGCGAGCCCGCAACTTCTGTAGAATGCAGATATGTATGTGAAAAATTAAAGCACAGCTCACGGCGCGTTTTACGCCCGCGGTGTGCGCGGTTGTTCACGGGTCCCGCTGCGCCGGCGGGTTGCGCCCGCGCGCTATGTGTTCGATTTGCGGGCAATTCAGAAATTCTATTGTAAATATTTATGTGCCCTTTTTGCAACCGCGCGTCCTGCGATTTTCCCCCGCAACGTTTGCGGGCGATAATCTCAACCGCAGCGACTGCGTGACCGCGCAAAACCGCGGTCTCGTGAGTTTAGAAATAAAATCGCAGTTTGACGACCGCGGCGGGCGCGGGAAACATCCGCTCCGTGAGATCTTAGCATTACTGTGTTCTAAAACTACTAATTTATTTATTTATTCTATAGGCAATCTTATTTGTAACTTTATTATTAATAACGCCTAGTAGAATGTCTTTGCCATTAGGTGATCGTAGTAGATAAGTTTTATATAAATCGTTTTTCTGCTTTTGATTTCTTTGTTCTTTTCAGATAAAAAATATAAATGGCTCGTTCACTTTTGGTAATAATGTATTCGACGATATGGCAAGAAACAGTTTGTTCTCTCTTAATTTAATTTTATTTGTTATATTTTGTATCTCTTAAGGCCCTATGTTTTGGTTTTATCATATGAAAAAAAATAACCACTTTTTGGAAAATATAATTTATTACAAAACGTATCATAAAATTGTATTACAATTACATTCTGTCCAAACCAACCATCGTCACGGACTTATTTGTATTAATTAATAATATTAAACCTTATAACTACTCCTTACATGTTGATACGACACAGTATATACACAGGCGGCTAGGCCACAGTCCACCGAGAACTCGATCGATATTCGACTAAAATTTATTAGTATGGCTTTATGAACTCAGTCGACCGATATCCGGGTTTAATTATACTAAAATTTAGAGCTGGATTCCGTGACCTCTCAGGAAAGCGTCGATCTGTCCCGTCGATACGGTCCCCTGCTCCCTAGGCGCTACGAAGTAGTATTGAGGTTGAGGTCTTTGGGCACTCTGTGCTGGCGAAATCGATAGTCTTTGGGCTTGGGCTCGAGCGGCCGCTCTATCTCTCTGCAGCTGGCTTTGCTGGAGCTGCTGCTGCTGGGCAAACAGCTGCTGCGAGTTTTGGAACTGATTCTCAGACTGCTGCCTCTGGTATATTTCCTGAGGGTTGATTGGCTGGATTTGCTGAAGCTGCTGCCTGTATAGAGGACTAGGTGCGGAACCGATGTCAGATGGAATCTGGGGTGAAGGAATAAATGGTCTAGAAGCTTGAGGCTGCTGTTGAGCGACGTAAGGTTGGAGTTTCTGGTTGAGATTCAATTCTCCGTTTGTCGATGGCAACGACTGGAAGAGGTTAGTATTGTACTGTCCACTGCTAGGGTCGTACACTAGCTCAGTCGAGTATAAGGGGTTACCGCTTGGTTCAGGTGCAGAAGATAAGTCTGACTTTGTAGGTGAACCAAGGGAACCTGGAGTGGAAGAGCCAATTTGGTTTTCACGGTTGAACTTCGCGAATTCCGCAGCAAAATCGATCTGGCCTGCAGTTCTCGATGATGTGATGGGTGAGGGTGAAGGAGAGTAGTTGGGTTCCGGGCTGTACTGAATTTGGGGCTTAGCAGTGACAGCTTGGAGATTGAGTTGAGGTCTGAATGTAGTCGCGGGTGGCAGAGCTCGGGCAGTGGTAGCGGGGATAGCTGGAATTGGTCGTGGGGTGATAGCGACCTGTTGTGCTTGGTAGGGTTGTCTCAGGGCTGGCCTGGTTTGTTGGGGACGTTGAACGATTCGTGGTCTGTAGTTCTGCACGGGTTCCTCTTGGGGTTCTTCCTCGTCGGCGTCCCTGAAGTCGTTTTGGAAGTATGTGGTCGTCGGTCGAGTGGTCGTGGGTCTCAACGGTTGCCTGACCGGGTAGTTCGGTTCGGGGTCATCACGCTCACTGGATTCGGGCGCTGCGGGCTCCTGTTCTTCGTCGTCTGGCTTGTTAGGGTCGCAGGGGTTGCCCGAGACGTAGGTAAATTCCCTTTTGTTACCGTCAGGGTCGACGTAGCCGTACTTTCCGCGGACAACACAGTCGGTGCCTCTTGTCTCTTCTTTGAATGATCCATCAGCAGCTTCGTAGCCAAAGGTAAAACTACCATCATCGTTAACCTGGAAACGACAATATATATTTATTAGTTTTTTTCTATATTGGTGGATATATGAACAACCCGCTGACCTGTGCGGATTGACAGATTGTATAATATATAAGTAAGGTACTGATTTTTTTATATATGTAAATTTTATATCGTATCCATGTACTTTATTGCAGATTTGATATTTTATAGAAATTTAATGTTTTTTTTTAACAAGTCGTTTCATTCGTAAAATATTATCGTGTAGCTTAGTTTTTTTTTTAATTATCATCATCAATCCACCTTATTATAGTTCCTGATAGTCTGCACGGGCGGCTGTTTGGGTGTCTCGTGTATCTGGTTCTTGCGCACCGGCGCCCGCTGTATCGCGCGCGGCTCGTACTCCTCGTCGATCCTGTCCTGTGCCTGGTACAGCCCCTCGTATTGCTCCGGTGAAACAAGCACCACCTGAAAATTGACAATAGCTTATGTTTTATGGGCTCAATTGAAATGCTTGAAATTAAGCATGGACAACTCATGATCATATTGTGTTCAGCTAAACGAAGTAAAATTGTCCTCAGATATTTTTTTACATTAACTAACTTACTTAATAATCTTAATGTAGATAAGGTAAGGTACTTCCTTATCTGTTAATATAATTTTGAGCAAAAAAAATATTAGTTCCAAAACAACAAACAAAGTTGATAAATTTTTGAAAATTTGTAGCGATACGCTACGCCGTGCTACGAAGCGTCTTCGACAGTATTTTTGTCGGGCATATAATTAATATATTATGAATTATAATTTATTAGTTATTTCAATGTCTAATTATAAGATAATATGAATAAGGTATTGTAACCTGTTGTCGTCTTGGTTCCTGCGCCTGCGGTTCATAGTCGTATTCCTCCGCAGCGGGTTGTGGATGCCGCGGCCGTCCCCGAGCCGCCATCGCCGTAGCCACTACTAAACACAGTACCTACGAAAAAAATTTCTTTGTTAAGTACAAAAATATCTCAAAACTGGAAATAAATAAGCAAAACAAAGAATGAGGAATCTTATAGCTAATATGAAAATCACTTTATTCCATACACCAAAAATATGTACTAAGGTAAACTGCCTGTGGTAATTTTTATTCTTAGATTCAAATGGATACTGACACTACGTACACTTGTCACTTTCTACGTATTTCTGTTCTCTTTCTTAAGGTTTCAATAATATAATATAAATCACGCCGAATCGAAACGATGCGCGACGCGACGCTCCATAGGATAGCTATTCAAAATTGTACTTTATTCATTACACAAGGGAGATACACGTATCATTGTAAGAGTTCGAATATCAAGTTGCACCGCGCTGCACAGCGCATGTGCAGTGTATGACTGATGTCATACGAAACTTGCATCTTTTTGTGTAGTGAATAAAGTTTAATTTTGAATAGCTATCTTAAAAAATGCAACGCCGCGTTGCGTATCGTCTCATTTCGGTGTGAACTGACACTAACATTCGATATAATAAATAACAATTGATGAGCGTACTATATCCGAGCCCAGCTACAGATATACTATAAAACATTATGTTGCTATTTTTATCCCATAACATATTATTAACCAACATAAACAAAGTTACGAAGGTCTGAATTTATATATATCTGTCTGTCGGACGGGTATCAGTCGTTAACATTTACGAACGTTGCTCAAACGGAGCACATCAGTAATTATACAAGATTGATTGACCACGCTTGGGTTAGTCTTGACCTTTACGAGTTGACCTTATGTGTACGAATTGGCCAGCACGGTGATATGTTAAAAACTGTGAGTGCATTGCATTGAACATAAGTTAACTGTTTGTGGACTGATAAATTAATTTCTACTGAATTTTACTTATATATTTGTACTAGATGTTGCCCGTGACTTCTTCCGCGCAAAAGAAAAATTCAAAGGTAATCTTACATTTTGCCGCGATAAAAAGTGACCCGTGTTGTACTCTATATCTATGCCAAATTCCATCAAAAGGTAGGTCAAGCCTATTCAGTGCAAACAAACATACAAACAAACAAGTATTTCCTCTTTATAATATTATAGTATAGAGAATGCATAATGCATAAATTAAAATATAATTATTGTAATTAATTAATAGATTTATTTACGATTTATGTTAAATCTAAAAATTATTTTGGCAAAAAACTTATTCCTATGACCTCCAATAACAGTTTAGGATTTTAGATACAGAGTTATTTTTTTATCTTTAAACTAAAATGAGTTAGTAATGTTACCTGCACAAAATTTAAATTTACTGAGATATAAAAAATATGAAATAACTTTAAATTAATTTAATATTAGGCTAGGCGCCGGAAAAACACCAACAAAAAACTACTTTGAAGTTTAAACTGAAAATTGCTTTTTTATCGCTAGTATAGTCATCTTTTATACGATTAATAACTTATAATCACTATAAATGAAAACACTGTTAACAATATAAAGATTTTATGAAAAACTTATAAATTTATTTTGTAATAGGTACTGATAGGATCGCCTTTTGAAATCTAAAACGTATTCGTATGGTATCATAAACCTTTAGATAAATTGCATACAAAATATTAACAGTTCGTCAGCACCAACCCATAAACGTATATATAAATGAAATCATAAAACAATGAACATTCAAATTATTTTTATGAATCTATTAAAGCATTATGGGAACGTTTCTCATAGGCGTTAAGCGGTTAATTTTTGACGCTCAGAAACGCCAATTAACGGTTATTATTTAAACGAAATTACTTTACAAAGATTATCAAATACAAAACGATGAATTATTTACCCACGGACTTCAATGCTTATAATATATGGGAACAGTTCATGGGCGGATGTGGTTTTATGTTACGTTTAATTTGAATATAAGGTTAAATTAATTATGTTGAGTATTCGAGATAAATCTGAGATTCATATTAGTACTTTAAAAATGAAATTGCGTAATAAATTATCGTTCTTAATTGATAAATTATTCAAAAGAAACCCGTAAGTAATAAACCTAAAATAACGTTTAATTGATACAGTACAGTAACGTCAGATACAGTAGGTATTAGGTATCATATTATATTATACTGTATTAGTATATAATAGTTCACGTATGTGAACCAAAAACTTTGTACTCGATTCTACAACAATTATGAGAGCGGAGGAGTATAAAATTTGGCACAAATAAAGTTTATATAGAGGACGAGTGAGCTGCACTAATATTTTTCTATATAAATAATGCTTAAAATACATTTAATCAATAAAAATAACAATTCACACACTACCTCAGATTAATTAGGTGGTGGTACTCACACTACCATGCGCATGATACAATCATGTCACATGTTGATGCATGTTGATGTTTGTTAATGACTATCATATGCAATAGACAACATTTTTTTCGTATCTAAGTAACAAATAATCCTTATAAAATTCAAATTATAAAAATTAAATAACTACTAGTTATCTCTTATTACGTAATATAAGTATTATTATCTATAAACTTATCACTTTTAAAATCGAAACATAATCGACAAATTCAATCTGTTACAATTTTAAAGAGAATAGAACGACATAATAATGTTTATTGAGCATTATTATATTATTTATGTAATATGTAATAATTACAAAACGCATTCCGCCCTACTTGTTCTGTGACATAGCGAGGAACCATGCCTGAGGGAAAAGTGAGACAGTCCCGCGAAAACTGGCTCAACTTACGCAAACATACCTATGCCATACAAGTGCGTTCAAATGCTTATCAAACCATTTTTTATTTAAACCACTTTGCATAGCAAAGTAAAAATGTGTGAATTACATTTTTGCGTTTTTCACACTATTTATTTGCTTTATGACCTGCTTATTTTGTAATTACAATTATAATGTAATCAAGAGTGTGTTGATATTCTTATTTCTTATTTTAAATTTAAATTGAATTCGAAATTTATTTTCATAATTGGAATTTAATAATATAAATTTAATAATATAAAATAAAATCAACATTATATTATTACGTATATTACATATGAAATTGGCGTTTTATTGTAATGGCCACTTTAAACGCTTTTTCTTTGGTTAGAATTACAATTTCAAATTTATACCGCTATTTACTCATGCATTTGCACGGATAAGATAAATGAGGTCTTATCCGTGTGCATTTGTGTTTCGAAAACCATAATTCATTAATTGTTTTTCCTCTTTTTGTTTTTTCTTTGTGTCACTCTGTTTACAAAATGGAAAACTTGAAATATTTTATAGTTAAAAAGTTAATTTTCTTTATTTTTTATTGAATTCTAAATTTGAATTTTTTGCGTATAGTAAACCGGAAGTAAAAATTTCAAATCGATATTTGAGTAACTTCTTCCTTTTTATTTTTAAATATTTTAACCTTGAATTAAAGCTTTAAATGTACTTATTCTTCACAAAAAAAAAAATATATCACTAATAGTTTAATACTTAGAGTGGACCTAGAGAAATATTAGGTCCTTCATATGAAATTGGCGTTTTGTCGTTCTGGCCACTTTGATCTCAAATATCTATAATAGAATTTTGAAGGAAAACTAAAACGGTTCATATAACTTTGTTACTTCAAGAGTCATAGATACTTAACTTGTTAAATGCGCTTACTTGGAAAACTTCGTACAAAAATAACGTAATAGTAAGTAAAATATTGGTATGATGGTACGGAACCCTACGTCAGCGAGTCCGATTCGCACTTGGCCGGTTTATTAGCGTATTATTATTATTTTTATTTTTTAGATGGCGTTAGCCAGTAGGTAACCCTACTGGTGTGATTTCACGGTCGTATCACAGTTTTTGAAATTACTCTTTTGTGTGAACTTGTTATTATTTATTAAAACAAATGCGTATATTTGTAATTTTAACTATATTATATAAAAAAATTCGTTTATTTTTGTATTTTATCATGTTACAATGAACAAATAAAATGTTAGTAGCTTAGTATTTTAGCATGTAAGCGCGTACACCCGATTGCATAGAAAGTGCTCACAGCTATGTGTATGTATTCTATAATATGCTCTAAGTCTTAAACTATTAGCGATCACTTTTAATTTTTATTCTGAAGTATTAGGACATTTAAATCTTTAATTTAAAAATAAAAAGGTCGAAATTACTCCAATATCGATTTGAAATTTGTACTTTCGGTTTACTATACGCAAAAAAATTCAAGTTTAGAATTCCAAAAAATTTAAAATTTCAACTTTTTAACTATAAGAAACATTAATTTTCGGTTTTTGTTACAAATTAATTGATGAAAATAATAAGCATCCAAAAATAACGGACTTCACTCTGAGTAATTTTGTAAAAGCTCATAACTCAGCAATAAAGCATGATACGAAAAATATTTGTGTGTACACATCCACGTCCACTAGAAGTATAAACAGAGATAGACCAGAGTATAAACAAAATTCATCACCTCATTTTTTTTGGTCGTCCGCTTGACGTGAAATGCCCCAAAAGCTAGACACTAGACAGTCAAATATTGCAATTTTAAGTCTAGGTATTATTATATTATGAAGTATTTTACTTGTGTTTGCAATAATGTTTGTACCAACAGTATTTTTATAATAACCTTTGAAAGTTATTTTATAATTTGACCTACTTTACGTTTGTGTTACTGCATATTGTATTTATACAAATATTTTCATTGTGTAACCAGCACTGAGTTTCAAAATTAGCAACATTTTTCACTTTGTGATATTTGTCAATTAACACAAGTTATTAGGTTTAGTTTTTAGACGAGGTCCAGATGTTGAGCTAGTGTCGAATATGGCCTTTTATATTATTATCTATACAATAGTTCTGAGATCACTTTTTAAAATGAGCTGATCATTAAAAAGTGTTTGTCCTAATTTCTCACACGGCGTGGTTATCTCCAGTCGTTTTGTCTAGCGGAAGTAAATCAGTAACAATTGCCTACGGACCGCGTGCCGTGGACGTGAAAGTTTTTTAATGTCTCATTGTGTTACGTATCTCAGTTATCGCGAATTTTAGAGGCTCTATGACAATAATTTCATGTGTATATTACGTGTATTGTCTTATTGTGCAACAGAGAAACTGGCCAAAATATTGTTCTATTCGTAATTAAAACATGTATTTTTGTATTGAGGTTTGAAGGTTATAGCATACTATTTGAAATTAACCTTTTTGTTGCTAAGAGACTTTAATTAACGAATCAATGTTTAAGAAAGTTATTATACCTCTTTTTATGTACTTACTTTGCAAAAATATGTAACAACACCCATGGATTTTTATTACAAAAGATTTATCTTATATAGTTAAGGAGAAAAGGTTTGTTTGTTTGTAGGTTTGTTTTCATCGAATAGGCTCCGAAACTAGAGGACCGATTTTAATGAAATTTGGCAACAAATATACATTAGACCACAGTTCTTATCGCATTGAAATATACGGGTTTATTATTATCATAGAGTATAGACTATCAAATCACATGCTGTCCTTATCATTTTGGCTAACAGAGATAGCGACAGCCTGTGAATAGGAGGATCTTAATTTTTAACAAAGAAGGCACGCTTTTTATCGCGGCAAAATGTACGGTCCTCGCGAGATTTGTCGCGGGCAACATCTAGTAGACAATAAACATTGATTCCCTTTAAAAAAAATCGTTTGAATATCATCACCTCCGGTTTGACCAGTACTTAAGAAATAAATGCAAAAAAATGTGAACATCTCTGTAAATTTGCACAAGTATATTTTAGCAATATTATTATAGTGTAGATCAGTTTACAGTACTCTGATATGCAAGGATACTTGGCTGGAGGTAAGTGAGTATGATAATGTTGTTGTCACAAAAGCTTCGTTGTTGCGATGCATTTTTAGAGTTCCGTAGTTCAAGGAGCCCTTATAGTTTCGCTAAGTCAGTCCGTCTGTATGTCTGACTGTCCGTCTTTTAACGTATGTAATTATGAATATAAATGAATGAAATATAATAGGTATAGACTGTGTAATGTGTATGCACAATTTCGATTTTGGCATAATAAAATAATAATAATTTTATATTCTAGGAGTGGCATACTTATGAAGTGGGGATGAAAAATGTTTTTTTTTTCATTCTACCCCATCGTGTGGGGTATCATTGAATCGGTAATTTTAAATAAAGGCAAGATTTAATACATGACTTTATTACAAAGTCAATCACTTTCTATTAATATACCTCCAAAGTTATTTTTAAGTTCGTCTGATTCGTTACATACATTTAACTTACATATGACCATGGTTTACTAAAAATTATGGAAAATTAACATAAAAAGACTAAAGAGCAATAAATTTCTTAAAATTACTATCTATAAAGTACTGAAAATAATTATATACAAAATGGCTTCGCTAATTACGATGACGAAGTTAGAAACCAGAAATGTTAGATATTGACGTTTCGCGCGCTATGTCACTAAGTGAATGTTATGTCAATCCCATACGTTTTTAATTTCGAAGATCGTCATTGTAATTAGCGATGGCTTGTTGGCAAAGCCCTCAGATATCTATATCTGTACTAACATTGACTTCATTTAATTCTGTAATTCACGTATGTGTAGGATTTGTGGTAATCAACAAAGTGCATTTTACCTCTACTAGGATCTACGGATCTTAATGTAACTCGAAGCATATCCAACTATGTGGCACGGTACTTAAAAGAATGAGTGTTCCTAATTCGAGTATGTGGCCTTGCTGTGGGGCTGTTTAGTATTACCGGCGCGCGGTACACTTTCGCTACATTGAGTAACATATATTGCGCGTTAGATCCCTGTTAGGAATTTGATGAGGACATATTTCTAGATAGTGGTTTTTTCAACAAGCTCTATCTGAAATATCTATCTAATGTAAATACAATAAGCCGTTTTGAGACGCCCAAAAGATATGACATGGATATGAAAGATATGACCAAATTATCATCAGTTACAAATTGCCCGGATGAGTTCTCGGCTTGTCAAAATTATATACGTTGTTTAAATAAAATAACATCAAATTATTTATCCAAATAATAGTTGTACACAGACAATCTGCCTTATCTATCTGGCACCTTCAGATCTTCTTATTTCCACCACCTTCTTATTCGCTTTGTCAAAGCCATATTCTAAAGTAGATGCGCCGAGATTCACACGACCGTCTCTTGATTCTATATTTAAAATACTAAATATTTAAATAACAACTGTACCAGCATTTACAAACTATAGATAATTATTCCAGTAAATAAAAATACTAAGCCATTTATTTGGCCTACATTTAAACCTCGAAATGTCACTGCATTACCTTAAATTCAAGATCATAAAAACATGAAATAATACAGAACAAGTAATTGAAATGCCAATGCACGACCATTTTGTCAATCCATTATAATAATATATCTATACTAATATTACAAAGAGCATATATATTTTTGGAAAATAGTTTGTTTGCATTGAGTAGGCTCCGAAACCACTGGAACGATTTTGATGAAATTTGGCACAGATATAGAGGAGACCACGCCTTTTACTACCACGATTACTTATTTATTGAGGCAAAATGCACGGTTTCCACAGGATTTTTTCTGCGCGCACGAAGTCGCGGGGACCTCCATCTTATCTAGTATGGATAGATACAGTCAGGATCTTGATATTAGACAACCTATCAATGTAACTTATATTATGTTATTTAAATAAAAGCTTCATCAAGGCGTCATGTTAATAATATTACAAGAATTTCGCATTCCTACTGCTACCAAGAAGACAAAAGTACTTAAATTTTCCAAATTCAGGTCAGTCGGCGCTCATTTTAGATAAATAGGTATAAATATATATATTTACTATTTAGATATAAATATAAATCGTAATATTTGGAAATACATAATGACTTATGAGTCATTTCGGCTCTTAAGCTCTACATATTTTTTACTGTTAATTTATTTTTCTTTTGCTGGAACCAAAGATGCTGGAACATGCTTAGGTTCACGGTCACAGTATAACAGAATTAAATAAGGTGTTGATCTAAGTGGTAGTCTATATCGTGTCTGTAAATAAATATGCGAATCTGTAACTCATCGTGTAAAAATGTATGGATGCTCCATCATTATATGCTAAACAAAACACAATTGTGTTTTAAGGTTTTTTGATTTTAAGGTTTATGTTTTGTTTTTGTTGAAGCAACAGAATAATATGTGTACTATGTAAAATAACTATTTGAACACTGAAAAATAGATCGCCGCAACTTCACCACTGGTTTGAAATGCAACGAGTGGAACTGACAAAACAAGTTCACTAATTAATTAATAGAAATCACTCATTAGTTAGTACTCGAATAATATCTTAATCGTGCATAGACAAGGGGCTTTACCGTTTAATTATGTATGTTATGAAAAAACTAGCATAACTTTAACGCTCTGATAACAAGCTATTAGATAAGCATCAAACGTAATTTTAATTAAGAATATGCATTGCACATTAGGAAAGTCATTCGCGGTCACCGGTTACAACTTACATTGTCGTGAATAAATTTATAGGCAACGCTTTTATGCGTAAAAAATGTGGAAACGTAATTTTTGGGATTCTTTCATAATAACACTAATGAGTGGCGTTGTGACGAAAACATGAGTTGCAATTTTAAATTAATTAAAATTGATTTTGTTTTACCAACTTACTACTAAGTATAATTTATAAAAATAATTGCACGAGATTAGTCAGTATATAAATTACGACGGCATTTCTAAAAATAATAATTTAAATGTAAATTACAATACGTTCAAAAATATATTTTCCTCTGTGCAAACATATTACCCATACATTTCTTTTATTATAATTTAAAATATGTATTCAAATCATTAATTACTTTTCTGAGTTTTACATGAAATATGGAGCTTATAACCTGCATGATTTTTTAGCAACTCATGTACAGAGAAAATTAAACAATCAAAGTGTAATAACTCCGCCAGTACGGAAGACGATTTTTAGTATTTGTTGTTTATGAGCATTTAATAGAGATGGATAGAAACGGAATTACTTTCGCTGTGTCCGCATTACGCATGCGCTGTGTGGCTCTAGAAACCGGCGGGTTTCACTAGTGAATGACCGCTTGCCACTGATTGATTTGTTGCATTTCTACCCACGTGATACAGTGGACACTGGACACTAGTGCCTAGACAGCACTCACCGGGAAGTAGATGAAAAATATACTTAAAAAGGCAATGAGCCGACGTGACGCGAGACGCCTGGCAAATGTGAAAAGGCTATTTTGTTCAAATCATCTTATACACATTTTAGTGGCGGCGCATCACTCGCCCCGCTAGCTAAGCCTAAAGGCCCGCGCCGCATTTGACGTGCATTGTAGCGGAAAATTGAAAAAGGTTTTTATACCTTAGGACTCAGGACCGTCTACAATTTTTATCATAAGTGTTGAAAATGCAGAACTATGCACAAAAATAGCAATGAAAGTTCATTGGGTTTGGGTTTTTTAAATGTTAACCAACGAAACAGGCATATTACGATAATTTTATGTCGATACAATCGCAGATTCAATCTTTAGGAACATTGTTTCATACAGAAAACTGCGCATCAATACAATGGCGCGAGAGTTTTTCTCGCAATTTCTAATAAGTTCAAGGCGTCTGTTGCGACGAGCGATCCGCCACGGCTCCCACAGTACCATCTACATTATCGCTTTTGCAACCGTTTCATAACGTGTGGTGACAATCGATATGGTAACGATGCAGGGGTTTGGAAACTGGAAGCAATTTTACTCGTATTAAATTTGCAGTTTAAAAGGCACTGTGCAATAAGATGTTGCCGACCTATTCGAGAGTGCGTTCGTTCGATGTTAGTTTTTATGTGATTTTGTTACTTAATGCTTCATCGTAGTTGTGAATATAAAAGTATCCGGGAACCCTGATCTGACGGTAATGTAATAAGGGCATGTGCTAGCCACGTACACACCTATTACCTACTGTGTATAAAATATTTTACGGTAAACTTACAAAATAATCCATTTGAATAACACTTTCGTCATGACTAGAGGAAGTTCCTCGCGTTTACCAGTCTTAACGCAAACGTCGTTTTTAACCGACTTCCAAAAAAGGGGGCGGTTCGGCTGTATATTTTTTTTTGTATGTTCAACGATTACTCCGCCGTCTGTCAAAATTCTTTTGTTGCTCTACCCATAGGGTATAAATCCCAATTTGGACCTTTTGATACCAAGGAACTCCTCAAAAATCATATGGATACATATAGTGATTTCGACTTTTTCTGAAGATAAAAAAGCATAAGCATAAGCAAGCATTAGCAAGCTAAGCATATGCAACCAAAAGATTTCGAAAGAAGAAGACAAAAAGAAAAATCCTGGATCCAAAAGTACTAAACAGAACTCTCGAGTCCTTATAGATACATGTTTGGGAATTTTGGCGTTGTTTATAGAACTACAAGCATATGCCACTTTGTCAATTATATTAATCATCATCATCACCACCATCATCACACATCATCATTATTATGATCACATTATGATGATAATGGGTACTTTTCATAGTATTTTACATCGATACATATCCTTGAATATTACTCTGCCGTTTGTGGACCCATTAGGAATTTTTTTTTTGTTGTTGTAAAGTGTATAATTCAAAATTGGTCCTTTAGTCACCAAAGTGGAGACCTGATGATGGTATCCATGCGGAATCGAGGAAACTCAAATTTTATAGGGAAATCTATAGGGATTTGACTTTTATGAAGTAAATCAAGCATATGCTACCAAAAAGTAAAATTTTGTGGCATGGGTGTAGGTACCCTGGATCCAAAAGCACTGAACAGAACTCCTCAGTTTTTAAAGATACACGTTTGGAAATTTCGGCGTTGTTTTAAGAACTGCAAGCATATGCCGTTATATAACTTACAGTAATCATCATCATTCTCTTATATACAATATATAACGGAAGCCTTACTTCATATTTCATACTTTTTTGTGCATTTTTACTTTGAAAGTCGATTTAATTTTTTCTTTAAAAATAATTATTAAGTGATCAACAAAAATATTTGTAGATAAATTATGTCTAAGGAGACCCAAATGATTGCAGAACCGTCTAGAATCTTAATCTACATGTATTAAAGTACCAGTGATCCTACTACTATTATAAATGTGAAAGTTTGTGAGGATGGATGTAAGGATGGATGTGTGTTGCTCTTTCACGCAAAAACTACAGAACGATTTTCGATTCAATTTGGCATGGTAGTAGTTTAGGCTCTGGATTAAAACATAGGTTATTTTTTTTTCCGAAATAGTACTGTATTCCCGTGGGATACCCGATACTATATTTACCCGGGCGGGCGAAAAAGGTATTTAAAACTATAAATTACTTATTACATTATCATCATACATGTCTTATCATAAACAGTTAGCCACATAGTTCAATCGTACATAAATCTTTATATATATAATTCTACTGTACGTGTGTATGTCACTGAACTCCTCCTAAACAGCTGGACCGATTTGAATGAATTTTATTGTATGCGTTTGGGTGGCGCCCTGGATGGTTTAGATTCACAAATCAGCCCGTCAGGACAACGTCTGTCGGGTCCGCTCGTATTATATAAATATGTAATCATATGTATACATAGTACCTAGAATTTGAAATCGTTAATTAGATTTTAGAAATTAACTGCTATATTAAAAGTGTTTTGAAACAATAGTATCTACAGTAATGGGTCTTTCTCAACAGCTATTTAACGATGCCGGTATCAATCATTCGAAAACGATAGGAATCAAACGAGATTAATCAGAAAACATAATTGACCTCGACCTTTGAATATCATAAATCTGTGAATGAATAAATCCGTCTTGTCCGTACTTTCACTTGACAGATGACCTTGACAGACAGCCGCCATTTTATTGTAATTAAGGCGGCCATTTTAAGATCCATGATTGAAATTGGATTTACCTTGGGAACTATTGTTGTGAATGTGATCATTGTTACTAATAAGATTAGTCATTGCAACTGATAAAATTTAAGACAAAAGATTGTAAGACAAAACAAATCTAATTAGTTCAGTAATACTAAGCTCTGGTAATTATTGCATAGCTTGAGTAATGGATAGTGTCTGGATAAGTTGTGATCACTTAACTTTTCATAAAATCTAAGCATAATCATCAAGCTTGGTTCAAAAAATTCAGATTAAATACAAAATACCTAATAATAACCTAACCAAGAGCATGTCAGGACATGTCTGAGGTGGGTTTACTTCCAAAATTAATCTCCGAGTTCGCTACTTTTCCTCAATAGTATTTAGCACGAAAGTTACAAGTTTCCACCTCTTAGATATAAAGAAAGCCGCCCAAATCAATCATACCAGATAGTATACCACTTTGGAGGCCAATTACTCGAAAATGGTTTGCATTACAAAAGAGTTGTGTCGTCCACCACGACTTTATTTATAATAGACCTATTCGTAGATACCCCACTACCACTTACACCTACAAGTTGACTTACGGCCCGTTTCAATATCTATTTGTGTCATTCAATCATTTTCCGGTTTTGTGCGATACAAATTTGACGTTTCTAACAAATATTTATTGGTAGATAAGTTATTGAAACTGGACATATACCGTTAATTAAAAGAAAAACAAAAACCCGACTGCGTTATATAATTTTGATTTACCCAGTTTCGCTCTCATGCTTAAGACAAATGTGATGATACCTCTCGGGCTCAAATGCGACAAGCCGTTTAGGCTCTAGAACGTGCCTAGGAAATATACATAAATACATATACTCGAAACCCATAACCCTTCGTCTGGCGCAGTCGGGTAACAAACTAAAGTTACACGCAACTGTAGCAGACCTCCCAGCTGTACTCGATTAAAATAATTTCACAAGTGAGCTCGAGCAAGTTCATGTGAAGTATTAACATGGATCTACTCAAACTGGTTATACCGGCCGGGGGTCAAGTGTGGTGAAAGTTAATTATATCTAGAGGACGATACCCTTTGCTATTACTATGTGTTTACAAAGCTAGCCACATAGGTATAGAGTGTCTTATTTTAGGTATTAATTCTTCGAAAATCTAATAATTCAGTTTTCGTGTTCATGAAATTTTGACCCGTAATTAATTACTTTGCGAGATTAGTTCATCCCGTAATTAATTACCAGCATTATTTTTTCATGCTTTTGGATTCTTCGGGCAGCCTAACACGTATATTTCAAAAATTTACCCTGTTTTCACCTTTTGTACTTCCATCTTCGTGCCTACACGGCACAGCCTCCGTGGTCTAGTGGTTAGAGCTTGGCTCTCGACTCGGAGGTCGTGGGTTCGATTCCCGCATTGGAACAAAAAAATATTGTTTCCAAGTTTGCTTAGGACAATTCAGGCTGATCACCTGATTATCTGACAAGAAAGATGATCCATGCGTCGGATGGGCATGTAAAAAGTCGGACCTGCGCCTAATCTCTCGCCAGTCGTGTCGGTTATCCGTCTTACTTTACTCTCGTAACCCAGTGGGGGTTACGAGAGTAAAAGGAGGAGAGAGTGCTCTTGTGTACTGCGCACACACTTGGGCACTATAACATAACTCCTGCGTAGCTGGCCTGGTTTCAATGAAACAGGCCACCGTCACCGAAATCGGTGTGGGAGCTATTATTACTTCCATCTTCCATCTTGTACGAGTACTTACGATACCAATTAAACTTTCCGGTCAAATTGTAACTATGGGGTCAATTCACACCGAAACGAAACGATGAGCGACATGACGCTGCAATATTAAGATACCTATCCAAAGTTGAACTTTATTAATTACACGAGAAGACGTCATTGTAAGAGTTCGAATGCCAGATTGCACCGCGCTGCACAGCGCATGTGCAGTCTATGACTGATGTCATATGAAAAGTTTATATTTTTGTGCAGTGAATAAAGTTACATTTCGAATGCTTAGCCATCTTAAAAATGCAGCACAGGTGTGAACTGACCCGACTGACGGTTAATACCTTCTAAAAGGTATTAACCGAATTGCATACAACCTGTGTCTGCGTGTAATTAATATTATTTATATTTAAATGAGTTATTTAGACAGTACATGTACCCTATATTTTTGCATAATATGGCACTGGCCTACTGGCAATCTTTTGAAAACCTTCGCGTGTTGACTGCTAATACTGTACTCTATCATTCAATTAATTCTACTCGCGGAGAGATGTTGCTTAAGATTATATTGCACACCGAGAAAAGTTGGTACATAATAGTAGAGCATTAATAACCCATGTCACTTCTAGCTTATGGGTTAAAGCATACCGCCTACGCTGGTATGATTATTGACCCGAAAGTTCTCTTGTTTAGAGTTGAGACTACGAGTAGATAATAAAGAAAGCTTTTCATTGTGACGCCTAAAAAAGATGTTGGCACAAAATTGACCCAGAGTCGACGGCAACGACATGGTTGCCAATGCGAACGCACTTCAAATCGTATTCGATGACACCAAAAGGACAATCCGAAACAAAATATCAGTTTTTCTATGGAAATGGCAGACGTGAGACGGTGTATGAAAAACGTACGTTCGAATGTACGATTTCTTGCGGAAGTTCTGCAACTATGGAGCCGGAAACAAAGCTCCGATACAACTCTAACCTTCACCTACACCACCACCAACAACAACAACCTAACGACATAGTCCTTCAGTTCCTAGACCAACAAATACATCTACACTTACATCTCCCCCTACTATGATTCTGGATTTTATTCTTGCTCATTTAAAGATGGTTTTCTACTAAGCAAGTATAGTGCGTATATTTTCTCTTAAATAACTTACTATTTACCTCATATTTACCAAAAACTACAAATCGTATAAGGAAAATGGAACTATCAAAGCGCCAATTTAAAGTACATTACAAGCAAGCGGTCAACGACAAAAATGAAAGTAAACAGAGACAATATCCCGCGAAATATCGACTGTGTACCAATGGCTTTAGAAAGGATACAGCCAAGGTCGGAGCCTACGTATAGGGCAAACCGTAGTACATAATCTAAATGCTGGACTTATAATTCCGCATAGCTAGAATTTACCATACTATAGGAAGGCAATGTACGACTAATGATGAGAAAAAGTTTTCCTCAGTTCCGGGTTTACTGATTAAATGCTATTTATTAGTGACACAAAACATGCGCTCTATTGACAACGCGGCGGTTAAAATATGACGTGCCTCGACTCACTATGGGGGGTGTGTATTTACAATATTACGACCAAATACAGGTACTAGGCCTGATAATAGACACCGGCCTCACGTTCAACGCACATGTCACAAAAGTATGCCAGAAAGCCATATTAAGATACAAGCAGCTGGCAAAAGCTGCAAGAGTAGGTTGGGGGCTTAACCCCCAGATAGTCAAAACTATATATATGGCCGTGATAGAGCCGACTATTTTGTATGCAGCGGCAGCGTGGGCACCCACCGTGGAAAAGATGGGGGTCCAGAAAAGGCTCAACTCCGTTCAACGGGGTTGTGCCCAGAAGATTTGCAGAGCATATCGGACCGTCTCCCTGAACTCTGCGATGCTGTTGGCTGGGATACTCCCTCTTGATCTCAGGATACTCGAAGCTTCGAGGCTCTATGAGATCAAGAAGGGGGTACCTCACCCGGTATTGAGGGACAGGGAGGTGGAGCGAAATGCTCCAGCGATCGAGGACCCACATCCGGCAGAGCAGGAAGAGCTGAGGTTTGGGTTGGTAGACGAGGACTCTTATGCGGACGTGGTTGATAGCTACGTCCATAGGATCTATACAGACGGCAGCAAGATTGAGGGTCGAGTCGGAGCCGCACTCTCCGTATGGGAGGGTGAGGCCGAGACGAAGGCCGTCAAGCTTGCGTTGCCGTCGTATTGTACCGTCTACCAAGCCGAGCTTCTAGCGCTCCATAGAGCTGTAGACATAGCCTGCAAGAGTGGAATGGCGAAGGTCGGTATCCTTAGCGATTCCAGATCGGCCCTCCAGGCCGTCACCCTTAGTTCCCCTCATCCCCTGGCAGTGCAAACAAGGGCGGCCCTCCGAAAAACTGCATCGCAGAGGCGGGAGGTCTCCCTGTTTTGGATTAAGGCGCACGCAGGGTTGAGAGGGAATGAGAGGGTCGACGAATTAGCCAAGGAGGCCGCGCTGAGATTGAAAAGGAAGCCTGACTACGATATGTGGCCGGTTTCATTCGTCAAGCGTATCTTAAGAGAGGATACGGTTGAGGAATGGGGCAGGAGATACGAAGTGGGAGGGACGGCCGGAGTCACAAAGCTCTTTTTCCCAAGCGCTGCTGCTGCATACAGGGTAGTCAACAAGATAGACATCACACACTACACCACACAGATTCTGACTGGATACGGTGGGTTCGCCTTCTACTTGAATAGATTCAAGTTGAAGGAGGACCCGTCGTGTTCATGTCAGCCAGGAGTTGAGGAGACGGTTCCTCACCTGTTACTCGAGTGCCCGATTTTTGCTAGCAGTAGATATGATACTGAGCAAAAATTGGGCATATCGATTACGGGTGAGAGCCTGTCTTCCATCCTGGGGGGAAAAACGAGGGGTATTTTCCTCGAATATTGTAAGAAGATTGTGGGTGTAGTTTGTAAGAAGAATTGTGATATTTTAGTGTGATATTAGTTAGGCTCTATTTATAATATGTTTTTTGTGATATTAGGCTAGTCTTTTACCTTGTCGTCGTTTTATTGTTGATATTTTAACTGAATTTTATTTGTATTATTTATTATTTCTGTATTCTTATTGACATTTTAAATTTGATTTAAACTTATTGTATAGTATTTTTATTGGATTTTGTATTTTACGGCGTTTTAAATTAAGAACTGTTGACTTTTTACATATGTAAAAACAGACAAGTGCATAGCAATTATGCATCAAATGTATATATATAGAAAAAGTAAATATAAGATTTTTTAAGAAAAAATAGAATAAGACTTAAAAAAGAAAGAGAAAGAATAAAAAGTTAAAAAACAATCCCTGATACTGTTAGGGGGATGGAAAAAAAAAAGTCATGGATTCCTGTATGTAATAAAGACTTAGGGTCAACTCACACCGAGACGCGACGCGCCTCGGATTTTTAGAGAGCGTTTCACTATCTTAAAAATGCCACGCCGCTGGCAACTGAGGCTGAGTTCTCGCACGAGACTTGGGATTTCAAACTGTCATACTTCGTGTCGCCTTGAAAGTACCAGGCCAGATATAATTAATCTAGTTTTAAGAACTAATAAGCACAACAAAATATGTGCATAAAAATTATTATAAATACATAAAGGTAATACCTAAAGTAATGTAAATTAATGAATGAATTAAACTATTGTTCATTGATAGAATCTTGTCCAATCTAGATGCAGTAAACTAATTAATTTTATTTATAAGTAACCTTGAAGTATATCCTGCAAATATTATTAACGGATTTCCTTTAATAAAACTTTGAACTATGAATGGATAACCGATGAATCTGTTACGTTTAGTACGAAATATTTTGTTTATTTCATTTTATTTGCTCTTGATATAATTTAAATATAATTTAAATATGTTTTTTCCACATTTCATTAATTAATATGTGCAATGTATGTACAATAAAATATTAAATAAAAAAACATAATCTTATAGGAAGCTAACAGATTTTTACCTAGTCTAGTTAATTTTTTATTTTTATAACCACTAACCTAACACTACAAAATAACCTATTTTTTTGAAAATAAAATAGGTTTACTTGGCAAAAGTAAGTATGTAAGTATTTTACACTTGTTATAAAGTTTCACCAAAAAAATTCAAACACACGTAACAAGCCACTTCGAATACCCACACACTATTGTTATTTACGTACTTAATTACTTGTTTTAATGAGTTTATTACGCATAACAGTAGGTATATAAGTATCCCTTACATAACTTCATCTTAACTGGTCCACTTTTATCTGTCTACTAAATGCAAATTGCCAAGTATGAATGCGATAAATTTACAAGTTATGATCCTAACTGCGTTAAAAATAACACTTTCTTATATTTTTGGAAGCTTAGTCAAATGTAAGTTGAAAGTGCAAATGTATTATGTAAAATGTGAGTTAAAAGTTTACCTATGTACTTACAAAACTTAAAATATATGTATTTTTCTAATTCATTGGCAGTCAAACGAAAAAATGCTTTGTTGCTAATTGCGCTAGTAGCAAAAAAAACAATTCTAAACTTGTTTTTATTGCGAAACTTTACTACAATCAACTATTCGCCGGCATATAAAACCCAATTTATAGGACCTAAACTATTTTCCCATTACATTCGTAAGATATGTATCAATCAATCAAGAATGTATCAATAAATTACTAACTATACCCAGTTATGTTATGAAATTATAAAATTCTCTAATCACAACAGGTTCTCAGCACGATAGTGTAATAGAAACCAGAGACGGTTACGCAACCACGCTAGAGCAACCGGCAACCGGTACGAAGGGCAGAATGTAGAGCATGACTCGCGTCACAGGTTGCTGTGTGTCAATGTGTGTCAACCGTCTGCGGCGTGACCTCGCCGGATAGTTGGAAGCTTATTTTAATATTTGGTGACTCTGGTACAAGTTCAAGAATAATAACATAAAGTGCAAGAAAATGTCATATTTCACTGTATCGTTAATACGTAGACACTAAAAAATTATATTAGTAAGTTAGGTCTCATGAATACTTTATTTATAGCTCTACTCTTTGCCAAAGCTCTGACAGTTGGAAAAAGTACGCAAAATATGTACATAGGAAATTCAAGGATAATACTTATTTGAATTTAAAATAGGTCCAAGTGGTCCATCTATTGCCCTGAAACCTACAAATGGCTGATGTCAAAACCGAGACATCTAATCATGATTAATATGTGGGTACTCGTGTCTTGTAGGAAGAAATATTTGACTGTTTTGTAAACATAAAATAAAAGAGTGCAGATAGTTTGTTCAGTATGGATTTACTATCATTTTCAAAATATAATACATATTTTTGAGTAGGTTATTTAGAACCGTTTCTGATTGTTAAAGATTAAATTTAAACTTTGCACTAACAATTCTGCCACCGACATTATAAAAAGTAACCATTATGTAAACAATTTGTTAGAATACAAAACACTCAAAAAAAGTACGGTCTTAAAAATTTACAACATGTTTTCACTGATTCCAGCAATGACGTTTTTCCCACATTAATTTCTATTACTACCATAGGAACACTAGTGTGAACTCTCTAAATAAAGGCATAGATGGAAGTCTTGTATTTTCAACTTTAGATACATACAATAAAGCGAATACATCTATTATAATATTATATTATTCTATCTACATCTATCGAACAGAATGTAGGTCTACTAGTAGTAGACTTTCGAAGTGTGACGTCATGACAGTGCCGCCGCATCGGTGACGCCGCGATAGATCAATATATGTACAATACAAATCTAATAGTACTGAATTGTATGGGATGGCTTTTCGATACTGCACGACACTGTCGCAGCGCTCCAAAGCCGTCCCATACAATTCAGTATTATAATATTGATCTGTGATCTGTCTGTCACTGTCTCGGCGTCACTGACGCGGCGGCACTGTCGCTATAGACGCTCGCTTCCAAAGTCTACCTTTAACGAAACACAAAATTCTTGTTGACTTCACAGATTGGAGTATGATTGTAATGTTATTACTGTGAGACGACCATTGCGTTATATATGATTATGTGGACTACAAAACATTCCGCAACGAGGAAACATTATCTCAATAAGACTCCGATAATAATCTGACGATTGGAACTCTACCTATGAGTACCATCTTTGAATTACTTATGATAAATCGTCAATATTTGAAACATCAATCTTGTACTGAACTAAATGATAAATGAAGATGCGTTGAAACGACGTCTTAATCGTTAGCTTGATAAGAGGCTGTCTTTTAGTGGATGGCCTGTAATCAGGAGCGATCAGTCATAAGTGACGGTACAATTATCGATCTAGACTGGTGGTCTAATTGCTTTGGATAGGCAAGTGCTAGTCCGTCAAGTTAATGTTCAAATTATTTAAATGGTATGCTTAGAAGATCTATTATTTATGAAGCTATCACGTAGATGACATTACTTTAATATAAATCTATGGATGCTTCTACACTACGTCAATCTGGTCCTGTACTAAGTATCCAACTTGTATCACAGGTACCAGACCCTGGAAATATAATTAATACTTTTAAACCTATACACATAACACATTTTTAAGTTATATTATATACGTAAATTTAATACACGACGAAGACCCAGCAACACAGAAAAAATACCGGTTGTCTGTAAAGTCGGTTTACTGACGATAGTTGAACGTGACAACGTCAACAACAACAACAATAACAATAATAATAATAATAATAATGAGGTAAAGGCAATGCGAGCTAACGCTGGTACTTGGTAACGGTACTTGGTAACGATAACGAGTAACAGGTAACGCATGAGTCATGTTTTTTCGTGCGTGCAGCCGGCTCCATCGATTTATAAGACGTTATCACGTCAAAAGTTTCCAATGTTGATATAATACTATTTATACCTTGTACAAGACAATCGCGATTAACATGTCTACCTAATATAGAGCAACCGTTCCGTCTACGTACACTAACGTGAACGGCTTGTTACTAACGTGAACAAGCCGTTTACGTTAGTGTATAATTGTAACGAGTAATTAATAAATCTGATCGGCGCACGGTTAAGTCACGCGAGTTACGTTGTGGACACGTTACGTAAACAATCGTCACGCGTTACAGACAGACAAATAGGGTAAAACCATCTACGGGCAAGCATGTTGCGCAGTTTAAAGACAATACTGCAGCTTGTCTGGAGGGCACTTTTTTATGAAATCGACCAGGAAACGAGCAGACGGATCGCCTGATGGTAAGCGATTACCGTCGCCCATGGACATTCCTAACACTTGTAATTCCTCTGGTGTTGCGCACTTGCGTTCCTGCAGGGCAATCGCACTAAGTTGTTTCAGATGAATCGTAAACGAACCGTGAACGTTACTCGATTTTTTGAAAGATTCGGTATCCCGCTAGCGTTTTGACAGATAGTTACAACGCAGCCGCACCGCAGCCCAAGCACAAACGCTGTCAAAACGAAAAGTTGATGCGATGCTACTTTTTCTCGCACGTTTCCGAAACGTTTCTTGTTTTTGTGTGTTAAATTGTTGAGAATGTGAGTTAAAAATGACCTTTTAAAATAAAATAAAATAAAAATAAAAGTAAAATTGAGTTACGATTGTAAGGACAGTGCGATACTGAAATCTGTTCAGCCGCACCGGAATCTCGAACCGTAACTGAATCATAACCAAAGCAGAGCTGAACCTGAATTTAAACGATAAACAATAGCGCGATTGGCCTGCTGGTCCTTAAAACCTCCATTGGCCTCCGGTAACCACACTCACTCAGCGAAATATTATGTCACGCCGATTTTCTATGAGATCATGGTATTTATCCGAACGACACATTCGTAGTTATCCCACAATTTGCATATATTTTGAGTTGCTACGATCGGCTACACGTCGGTCTACGAGTATTAATGAAAATGCGTGTCAACAGTCTGCCGCTGGCCACGGCCGCACGGGTCACAGTCGTCTTTGCCAATTGTAATAGTTGTAAGCTGTGAGAAGACAATCGTGTGTGTTTATTATAATGCAGCGAAGTTTTAATAACAAAAATCTCTCTACATACTATATATACCGGCTGTTTTTACAGTCAGTGTCCAAACTTTCAGGAGTGAATATACTCTTAAATATAAGCAACTTTTACTATGGGATCAACTTTCCTACTTGAAAAAAAACTGCTGTTTCCTACAAAGGGGCTACGGATGAATAGCATTTTGTAGGAAACAGCTGATTTAAAAAAAAAGACCCTGTATTATATTTAGTAGATATTTAAAAGAGTCAAAAAATATGTAAATGCAAGTGGTTCAGACGATATGTCTTTATATCTGTTTCTAGTAACGAAAATCTAAAATGGCTAGTTTTGATGTTTTTATATATGTTATTTTAAAATACGAGTAAAATTTATCTTATGGCTACAAACTGCATGAGTCGGAGACTACAAATTGAGTCGAAAATACCACTCTAACGTAAGAGTTGTAAGCACTAAGTTATGTCCTAAGGAGACAAAGATACAAGCTCTTAGTGAAAAAGGCTAGATAAGGCCCCATTGTCTCCGCGGGCTTTGTTGGTCTTATCGCGACCTTGTGATTGTGAGGTGGAACAGACAGTAACAGAAATAAATCTAGGGGCCTTATGTAATATACAAAACTTTTTGTAGTAGATATTTCGATATAATGATATTGTATTGTCAAATAGTGGTATATAGGTAAAAATGGTATATACAAAAAGTATGTTCGTCTTGGCCAGAAAGAAACATTTAGTATGCCTCTCTTGTTTTAATTATTATAACAAAATTAGTCTATTATAATGGAAACTCTAATTTAAAATTGCTACTATTTTACATATTTACCAAACTTTAAATAATATACAATAAAAATAAGTTTA
Source organism: Phengaris arion (assembly GCA_963565745.1). Classification (NCBI taxonomy): domain Eukaryota; kingdom Metazoa; phylum Arthropoda; class Insecta; order Lepidoptera; family Lycaenidae; genus Phengaris; species Phengaris arion. Next base: position 26,894,445 of record OY751431.1, read on the forward strand.
AAAAAAAAATAATATAGTCATTTCATAATATGAAATGACTATATTATTATTTTTTTATGGAAATATATATATTATATATATTTCCATAAAAATTGCCTTTTTCCATAAAACTAGATTTAAAATTTATTATTTGTATGAATTATTAATTTAAAATAATTAAATATGTAAGATTTTTGGCAAAAATCAGTTAATTAAAATAGTACTAGAATGAATTAACCTTTTATGCTTAAAATGAGGAAACATTAGACAAATAGTTCCGGGGCCTTGGGTCAACGAGGAAGATTTAGATGCACATTCAGCGTGACCGAGGGAAACAGCTTTGTTTAAGCTTCACGCATATTGTGCCTTGTGATTTCCTGGATTAGGACGATTCCGTATATAAATGATCATAATTTAATATTAAACGAAAGAAACACATTAAAAAAATACCATGTATTTTTACTCGATCGTGTAAGAAGTGTTATGTTTTTCGAGTGTTAGTATTATTATTTTGTATGATGCTGCTAGTATGCATCTGTCGCTCGTCTGACTTTATTTTTTGTATAGTCGTAATATACGTATCCACTGTTTAGTGACTGTAAAACTGAAAGTGTATGATATTATGTCATATATTGCATATATTATCTCGTTGTAACGGCCTCCGCGGTCTAGTGCTTAGATCTTGGCTCTCGACTCGGAGGTCGTGGGTTCGATTCCCGAATTCGAACATTGGACAACAAAATATCTTGTTTCCAAGTCTGGATAGGGCAATGCAGGCTGATCACCTGATTGTTTGACAAGAAAGATGATCCATGCGTCGGATGGGCATGTAAAAAGTCGAACCTGATCTCTCGCCAGTCGTGTCGGTTATCCGTCCCACTGGATTATGAGAGTAAAGTAAGAGCTCTTGTGTACTGCGCACACACTTGGGCACTATAAAATTACTCCTGCGTAACTAGCCTGGTTCAATGAAACCGGCCACCGTCACCAAAATCGGTGTGGGGGAGTTATATGTATATTATCTTGTCTGTAATGCAGCCGAAAGTATGACTATTTCCTTGTTCTGTCTAATGTTAAACTCTATTATCAATTTACTCGCTCTAAGCTAGTCTAATCACTAATCAGTAATGACCGATAGTTCGCAATACGTTAAGGTCGAATGATTCACAATAGTTCATTTGATTACAAGATATAAGCGGCGTGGGAACCTATGGCATTGCTCTTGTATTCCTAGTTGTGGTGTACTACACCTACAAACACTGTTGTGTAAATGGGTATAATCTGTTATAGGTGCCGCAATTTAACTGATTACACCTATTTTCACAATTTAATATGATATATGTGTACCGCCCACGTTTTATAGTTCGATTTTGCAAGTTTCGACTCTTAGGTTTTGTTACTTTGTAAATGTCCTAAAATATAACAATGAAGTTCTTTATTGAAAGCATTTAAGAAAATCTGCATGTATTCACAAACAAAATTAATTAAGGAACTTCGTCTATCAGATTACGATATAACTTTTACAAGTCACATTCTTTAGCGTAAGTCTTTTAAAGTATACAAAAGCAAAATTAGTTTATGCTAACACGAGGCTGCAATTGAATATTGGTTAATATATTAAAAACGTAATAGGCTTTTACTATCGAAGCTTGCATAAGAATATCGACAATTGTACGATATTGTACAACATCAGATAGCCAATTACATTCATGTTACCTCACCATACAGTTTAGCTGATGATTGTTTCTGAAATCAAAGTAACTCTCAAAAATTAAATTTGTCTTGCTTAAGTCGCTAACGAAGGGTCCATAGATCACGATTCCCGTCGGCTTGCCTTTCAAAAAATGTAAATGTTGAAGTTCGATATACCTACCACTACACTACTACACGATTGTTACTATCGATTAGTATAAATTTTCCTATGTATTTGATAGTACTAGGATGTCGAAGGTCGTATACAACAGTTGACTTATAAAACTTGTTAAGTTGACATGAGAAACGCAAAAACTTTGTTTACTTCGTGTAAGTGACTGATGAAACCGCTTTCATTTAGATAAAGTGAGTACGTTGCGAAAAATAAGCAAGAAAACACGAAATTGTTCGCGTTGTACTTATTTCCTTATTCAAAGCAAAAGCTGTTTTTAAAGAGATGTGTTAAATTTCGATTGAATTTTTATCGGGCATTGACACATTCCCCTGTAGTCTATGTCACACGTAAATTGTTACTAGGTAATACCATAGATATAAGGACTTGATGTGGTTAAGTATTAAAAGTGACAACCGTCAACGGGACCTTTAATAATATTAGCTCAAGGTTGCCCAGAAATGGATTATCAAAATTTAAATAATCAAAAGTTAAAAACTATAACCCGACTACGCAAATATAGTTTACCTATGTTACCCGGTCAACTATAAGAAATTTATTGATACCGTTCGTTAAAATCTGATCAGTAGTTCAGGCCCTACGATGGAACAAACATACATGCATACTTTTTGGCTTCGCCGTAGTCGGGTAATGAAAAACCTCTTAAATGTTGAATGATACCTCATAGATCATACTATAATCTATATTATGTCCAGTCTAGTGCTCATAGTAGAGCTCATGCTGGTATACACCAGCGACCCACTTCACAGGAGATGAGGAAGTACCACACGTCTGCGTTATGTCGTGACGAACATCACGAGCTAGGAGTTGTAATGCCAACATAGTGTGAGACAATGTAAACGATAACTTGTCATGTGTGCACACTGCACTAACATCAAAAGTGGCATGGACTCATCTTTTAGGGTCGGCTTACACCGAAATGCGGCAAGATTCCGCATTTTCAAACAAAATATCGATTCAAAATTAAACTTTATTCACCACACAAGAAGATACACTTGCATTGCAAGAGTTCTAATTTCGAGCTGCACCGGATGCGTAGCTCGACGCTGTTCCTACCGTGTCGCGTCATGTCTCGGTGTGAACCATGGAGCTAGTAAACAGGTGTGCACTGACGCTTACAGTGGGGGCACACTATCTTATGATTTTTAAGTAACTTTCTGCGGCGGATATACGATATTTTCGGCTGTAGATGCGCACGAGCAAGTGCATTGTACATCGTTCGATGTTAAGCGGTTACTGCCGTACAAAAAGCTTTTTCTTGGTCAATGTTGCGGTCCGAAGCAGAAACCTCCGCTGGAATTTTCAATATCCTAAAAAAAGCGTTAATTTGTAAAATTCTGACTACGGTAGTGTAAAAGTGGATACTAAAATATTTTCACAACAAAGCTTCAATCACTTCTAATTGATTTTAATGATAAATCTAGATGTGATCATGTTCATGCATTCAAAGGAGTCTCGGTACACTATTGAAGAGCGGTGAAGGTTAACGAATTTCTCCATGTTGTGTCTTGCCTCGTAAAAATTATTTATTTTTAGTGTTACAAAATATGTTTTCTAATAATAGTATTTATGGATGTTTCACACCACGTCAGTCTAACCCCGTGCAAAGTACCATATATACACATCCATGACCCAGGAACACAAATAAACTTTTTGTTCCTTCGGTGGGATTCAAGCCCGTGACCCACAGCTTGAGCATCAACGCGCTCAACTACTGAGCCACATAGGTTGTTATTTGTACGCTTGCTATACAAAACTTTAATGCATAATCTGCGAATATTCAATTTGATATATTGATATATTCCTACCTCGAGACTGGAGACTATAAGCTTCTTAACTTTTCTCACAGTACGACCAGGACCACAATGTCTTTCGGCAACTGACATTGCTCATAAATTGTTTGTCATTTTCAAAGTATAACGAAGATTGCCGAGGGTCATAAGCACCATGGTATTACTGTACAATTTTAAAATTTGAAATCAAAATTATAGTGTAAATTAGCAAAAAAACTATGAAAAGTCATGTAAAGTGCTCGGAACCAGCATGCATGTATTTAAAAGAGTCAAATTGCAATAAAGTTAACGTTTACGTCAAATTACTACCCTACTAATATTATAAATGTGAAAGTTTGTGAGGATGGATGTTTGTTACTTTTTCACGCAAAAACTATTGAACGGATTTTGATGAAATCTGGTTGATCTGGTTAAAAATATAGGCTACTTTTTAATCCGCAAAAGTACACTATTCCCGCGGGATACCCGATAGTATATTTACGTGGGCGGAGCCGCGGGAAACAGTTATTTACTTATACAATTTAAAATCTCGCACAGTTGTGATACTTAAAAGTGCAGGGAATCGTTTGTTTATAAATTACATTTACACCGACAATGAAAAGTTTAAACAGGAGGTCGTATAAGGAAAGGACATTTTTATACAAATATAACATTATGTCAATTTCGTAATAATTTAAATGACACAAACTGGTTTATCACACGAACCGTTTCACTTTCAAATCGACGCGGTAACAAAAGTGAAAACTGTTTCCGAGGAAATAAAACGTACGCACTGAATGTTCTTGATGTTTGCTAAACATGTACCATGTTAGTTCATATAACATTATGGATGACCTATTTAATAATTCCACGCGATATGGCAATAATGTCAACAGACAATCTAATAAGTTCTCTACAATCGTTCGGTCTTATAAATTTGATCCTTATCAAATAAAATGAGATAAAACGTACCCCCTGATAAGTAATTTGAAAACATACCGGTTGTCTGTAAAGTCGGTTTACTGACGATAGTTGAACGTGACAACGTCAACAACAACAACAACAACAATAATAATTATAATGAGGTAAAGGCAATGCGAGCTAACGCTGGTACTTAGTAACGGTACTTGGTAACGATAACGGGTAACAGGTAATGCATGAGTCATGTTTTTTCGTGCGTGCAGCCGACTCCATCGATTTATAAATTTAGTGATGAATTTGTCAGTTTTTTAGTTCATTTCGGTCAGAATTCAAAGTTCAAACTGTATAAAGGAATGCAGCCCGAAACCATTATGTAGGCAAAATTAGACCGTTCAATGCCGTTTAAGTCGCTTAATAAATAAGATCGTTTGAATTAAAGTTCAATGACTCAGTGGACGAAAGGCCTTATTGGTCATAGGCCTTTCGCAGCGTTCACGAGATAGACATTTAGTGTTGCTAAATATAGCTAAAGTTCTTTGCATGGACCTATGATTCATATTATTACGTTGAAAGTTGTATAACACCGAATTGCAAGGACTAAATAAAAAGAAAATGTTAGGTCATAAGCTTCCGAAATTAAGAAAATTATATATATATATATATAGGTGAAAAAATATTTTTGTATTTTTTTCCTCTGCCCGAAAAACTTTATCCACTTTAAAAGCTAATTAACAATTGTTGCACTGCATTGTAATTTTTATATAAACAAAGCGTGAGTTTTGCAATATCTTAAGTTTTAACAATCTTTAAAAAATAATCGTGTTGTCATGCGTTCCCACAGTTTCAATAGCACAAACTTGCTTGACTTGACCCGCGGATCAACCAAAAGGTCTCTATCCTACATTATACTTTGCTAATTATTGATTTTGTTAACCCTTAACTGCCTCATTATGCTTTGTAGGATATCAGAGCTTTCAAAGTTACTTAAAATAAAAAGCTATGGGAGCAAACTTTTGAGATGTCGAAATAGAGTGTGTAAAAATCCACTTTGTATTGAGCTTTTTGAAAGGCCAAGCTTAAATAGTTGCGTTACTTAAAGTTGTCCATGTAGTGACTTAAAATATATTTAGTTCTAACATACTCGCTTCTTACTCATAAGTGTCTAATTATATGGAATAGAGCTTAAAGCTGCATAATGCTATTTTCATGCAAACATAGAAATGCAGTTTAGAACCACCTACGGAAACACGTCAAATTGCCAGACACATTATCACATCACAGCAAAAAAATCCCAAAGTGCTCGGTGCGTTCTGAAACCACAATCCTACACATTTTGACACTTACGTAAATTTTGGCGGACATTTTGTGGGTCAAGTGTCACTTGTCACTCGCGAGACGTGTCATGCGCGGGAGACGCGCGGCGAATGGACGCGGCGGCAGTGTGCTGGTTATATACCCGCCCCCCCAAACTGTTATTATATTAATTACATTTGAGTTTTCACCGCCCGGACTCAGATCTGGATCCCGAGCTTCCTAGATAGTCCCGAATGTATAATTCGTAGTGAAAGTGAAGTCTTATGATTAACAGCTATTTCCATAGGATACTAATTTATGAATATTTTATAGCCTCCTTATATTCTATAAGTGGATGAAATTATGTATTCCAGAAGACAGTTCATTAATTAAGATAACCTAGACTAATTAACGATCTTCAACTTGCCAAAATAGATTATCTGTGACAGAAACTTCTCGAAACGTTAATGTTTTGAACGAATATTAAAATTTTCTGTAATATTGTGTATTAAAAATCGATCACGTCTATTAATTGACGATCGTAGTTCAAATATCGTGAGCTTTTAGGATAAGCCAATGGTATTTAAATGGTGATTAAATTCAGGCAATCCATAGATTTTTTTATTACTTGGATGTAAATATTGTGATTCTAATATTATAAATGGGCATATTATATGTGGAAATAGTGGAAACCCCAAAGGGAGATCTCCGACCGAGCAAGGTGGTATGGTCGGTCAGGTTGAAGCCCACTTTTATTCATTTCGACTGTTGTATATATATCGCCGAACTGCAGAAACTTCGATAGCGCAATTATGGATCATGGCGCTAATTGGTCCGTCGCATTCGATATTAAAAATTAATTATTTTGTTCTGTTAATAATAAATAATAAACTGTGTATAAAGCTGAAAAAAAGCTACAAATATTTAGCACTAATACTAATTACTATTGAACAGATATTGAACTACTGAGCATTACATATAAATATTACCGATAAACTTATAAGAAAAACTTGAATTCAAATCAACAAAAAACAGCTCATTAAACATTCGCTGTACTCCCAAGTCCTATAAAATTTACTTTTCTCACAGTATATAATACAATTTCCTCTAAAACCTTAAGGCAAAATAATGAAGGGTTTATGTAAAACATTAAACATCAATAATTATGTGACCGGTAATAATAGACATACACCGCTACACACGATCGTTTAAGCCCATTTCACATTCCGCGCTCCAATTTTTGTCCATTAACATTGATAATAACTAGTTTCTTAGAAAAATTAAAATTTCCATCCGATTAGTTGCCACGTAATATACAATTATGTAGTGGTTACATCCAAGTCCAAACATTACAGTCCAGAACAATTATTGGTTAACTCGACTAACCAGATTCGGCTAGTTACGAAACGGCTACGATGCATTATTCATTGTAGCACTGATAACCCTACGCTCATACGCCTACGTCATCCTTGAATAATGATTGTCCATAGGAAAGATCGAGTGATTGAAGCCTTCGAGATGACCGATAATTTCGGTGATAACTCTTCAAGAATTCATTGCATTTAATGGTTCAAACCTTATTTATCTTTCATTATTAGAAACATTTTGTTTATTGATGTGGAAATAATGGAATACTACAAGTAGTTTTGGAGTAAAGTAATGCGTCGTTACACTACCGCTGCACTAGCATGCTGTTCTGAAAATTTCGCTGCTTCTTATCTGCAGATATTCTGAGAGGCCTCTATCTACCTTCCACAACACAACAGAGAGATCCTGTTACTTATTTTATCTGTTTTTCTTCTGTAATTATGTTATTGTGTCAACGCATTAAGGACATTGTAACAACAGCTATGCACGACGACCAAAGATTAAAAATTAGGTTAAATATAAGCATAATTGCATCAGGATCACAAGGGCGCAGGTCGCATATCTGCCGGCGGCGGTGGGGTAAATTCGTTGATATTAATTTCACTTATTTCAAAGAATATTTAAATTTAAATTATGATTAACAATGTACTGATTATCTCCACTTCATAATGGATCTGAATTAAATAATTGCGTAAAACGAAATGTGAATGAAAATCATACAATCTAATAAAAATGTTATATAAAAAAGTCTCGACTTTTGGTCGCGACGTAGAAAGCGGGTAGTAAACTCCCAATGTCTTTTAACAGTGTTTTAATTGTTATGTAATAGGTAATCTTATTTGCATTTTTATAGGAAACATAATTTTTCCTGTGATAGTTAATGATATAACTACTGCAAATAAGTAGTTATCTTATTACACTGTTTCCGATTTTTATTACTTCTAATTTGGGCCTCTTTTGTAATTTACTATCTAAACAAGTCATTATATTCAAATGTGGCCAGCGACTTCGCACGCGCATTTTCTAAGTACGTAGGTATAGCCTGTGAGCTAAGGCCACAAACTACCTGTGGGCCAAATGAATAGTGAATTAGTCTATATCTACCTAATTCCAATCCATTCAGTGGATGTTGTGTGAAAAATAACGAACACACATCTTTAACTTATTTGCGCATTAAAAACATAAGTATTTTTTTTTAAATTGTTGTGTGTAAAATGTAAAGTATGAAATAGTATAGATAATCTCCTGATGCAGTGATTTGCTTGAAACTAACATAATATCAGTAATATATAATATTCATAAGTAACTTGCACCTAGATCTTGACATATAAAATCACAATTTAAAAAAAAGAACGTAAACAATCTGTGAGTTTCAGATTACTGTAATAACAACAACTACTCGTAGGAAAGTATTTTGAATGCACGAAAAGTAGAGCTTTTGCTTAAGACAGCTTTTAGAGCTTCTGCTATAGTTATTGACAATTCTACCAAACTTCTATAGTTTTGGTATTAAGATTCTAATGCACTAGTAATCCAGATAACACAATATGTCTATTGTAACATACTTGGAAATTTATTAGTGCAGCAAACATACAAGGCCTTTCAAAAATATTAGTATGCGGCCGCGATTGTACTTCCCATTAAATAGCTGTAAGATTCTTACGGAGCAGAATATTTCAGACTAACGTATATTTTAGGGTTCCGTCCTATGACGAACCCCTTAAAGTTCTATTCCGTCCGACCATTCGTCGGTCCATCCTTTTCTTTCATGAAAAGCAATTACTTATTACTTGCTCTTGCCGATGTCAAATCGCTGTACTAGAAATTTGTATCAGGACCAACGTCCAACTATATCATCATCATCTTTCGTCGGCGTAAATAGCGGTGGCAACTTGGCTAAAGGCTAAAAACGAATCGAATTAAATAAAATGTATAGAATTAACATATTTGATCAGTAATCAGTAATCACGTAGTAACTAGGCCAGGACCCAGAAGTTAAGTGTGTAGTAACTCAGAATTTTTATCCGACTTGCAAAAAAGATGATGCTATGTATTTTTTCATAAAAACAACTTTAGCCGCGTTGGGCACTTTTTGGTAAGGGAAAATCTTATGGGTTCGCATCACCGACATGCTCATGACTGGCGCATGCGCCGCGACCGTGTGTTATGCGCCTTAGACGCTTTTTGGATGGGTGGAAACTTAAATCTCGTGCGTTCGCGTCACCGACATGCTTTCATTTAAACATACTAAAAGTTCTAAGTATACACTTCTATCGGCAGTCTCTATAATTTTTTATATGTTCAATGATTGCTCCTCATACATTTTTGTCCTAGCGTTCTCTCTGCCAGCTACTACCTACCCTAACACAGGTGGAATTAGGCTGTATCCCGGGGGACCGTACATTATGTATGTAAACGGTTTGACATGGCTGTCAGGTGTGCAACAACAATGTGCCAAGAGCGGTCACGCGTGTCCAGCACGTAGGGACCTTGGGTAACTTTCAAAGGTCCGGATTTGACTTAGATACGGCCCAAAATAATTGCAGAGTACTGTGGGTCATGTATTAGTCATTTTTACTAGTAGACTTAATGGTTAGAGGTCAATCGTGACTATTAATTGAAAATAGTCAACGGTAGGTACTATGCATTCGTGTCCTAGAACTGGCATTTTTGTAACTTTCTAAAAGTATTAGCTTACTAGCTGGCACCCGCCACTTCGTATGCGTAGAACTAACCTAAACCCTATTTTTTTGTAACGGAACCCTAAGATAAATAGCCCATTCCCCTTACAACGTCAGCTATCTCCCAACGAGTCTCGTGAAAATCAGTCCAGCCGTTTCAGAGATTAGCCGGAACAAACAGACACACAGACGGACAACATAATTTCTTTAAATAGACATTTTATTGTAAGTACCGTATATATACTTTCATATGCAATAAGTGAAAAGCTGATTATTTAAAATTACAAACAAACACTTTACGTTTTTGTACATTTTACTTATTTGTACAATGAGGGTTTTTGATATTTTTTCTGCCGTTAGGGTGCAGACCCAACTCACACAAAGCGTCATCTGGTGGCGTAAGTGGTATCAAAAAGAATAGGTCAATAAGAATTTTCGATTCTTTTTCTGTCACCAGGCGGCTCTTGGTAGCACGACGGTCCTTGTCGTGTCAAAAAGCTGTCAGATGTCACGAATTTCAAACCCTCATTATACCTATAAATAACTTCAACTTGCATTTTTTTTTCATTAAGTAATATAATTTAACTCCTTGGACTTAGACCTTTGTTTAGCTGCAGCATGTTCAAGAGCATTTAGAGCAGCAGACTTAGCATGCGTACCCTAGAAATACTGAAGAATCGACAAAATGACAGATTGAAGAAACATTAATACCATTCGGAGCAAAATAGGTCTTATTGTAAGGCAGCAAGGTCGACGCATCGTCGTTATGAGAAACAACCTTTTTTTTTTCTTCCCGAGCATGAGCTCACAAAATGGCCTCTTTTGACAGCTACAGTAGAAACGTTCTTAATTCAATGTCAAATAGTCCTACAATAATGTCAACTACTCCACATCATGGCGGTCCTATACAAATAGTTTTTTTACGTTTAGTCATTTATTTGAATTCGTTTTGTTTGTTTAAATTAATTAATTTTGTAATTAAACATTTGTTCGTTTTTAACGGAAGATTTCCCGGTAGCCATATTAAAAATATGGCTGTTTAGAAATGTTGAATTCAATTGACGACCTTGTTACCATGGATTAAGAACTATTTTGTAATGAACTATTTGGATAGAATATATCTTCTTAAAATTAATTTCTTCGGATCGCCATGCGCACGCCCGCAGGTATTTGAGGCAACCAGACAACTTGTCCTATACCTCTCATGTTATACGGAATACGGTCCCCAACCGCACCCGCACCGCACCAACGAACCGCAGGTCTGCAGCGGGGCAAGTCAATACCTATATTTAAAAAAAGTTTGTGTTTCTAAAACTGTGTTTGAGACATAATAAATTTTTTTATGTTGTAATTTAATGTTTAAATAGTTTTGAAAAATCAGGTCACTTGGCCAGCCAGGCGCACGCGAAGCTCCGGGTCCGAAGCTTCTTATAAAAACTTCAATATATTTATTACTAGCTTTTGCCCGCGGCTTCGCTCGCGTGGAATAGAGTTCTTGGAGAAAAAACTTCTTCAGCAAATAAGTAATAAATAACTCTACTCACTGTAATATACTTCTGTATACAATATTGAAAATTTTTTTTAGGGTTTCGTACCCAATGAGTAAAAATGGGAGTCGGAACAAGAAAATACCATACATAATGTGTTTACGACATCACATTAGAAACATCTAAAATGATATGTGTCTACTATATTACGCATGTTATACACATATAAACCTTCCTCTTGAAGCACTCTATCTATTAAAAAACCCGCATCAAAATCCGTCGCGCAGTTTTAAAGATCTAAGCAGTACCGGATTAGCCATGTAGGCGGGGGCAGCGCTAGAGCCCCGCGCTCCAACGTCTGTCTGGCCGCATCGACCGCGGGAAGGTAAAAATAATTTTCACACATAGTAATAATAGCGCTGAAAATAGAACTTCGCGTTAATGCTTAATACAATAATGCTGAAAATCGAACACACGACAGCAATTAAAAAACTTAACGCTTGTAAGTTGATGTTGATTTTAGTTAGATAAGTTAGATCGTGAATAATATAAAATTAAAACTTTTATTAATCCTGTTTATAAATAAGGTTTGGTAAAATCCATTACGGAAATTTTGGTCATATTATCTACTGCATAAGCAGCAGCAGTATAGTAGACGTTCAGGCAGAAAAATATTTGAAATTTCGAAAATACAAAATAGAAAAATAGAAATTACATTACCTTCTTTACGGAGTTCTTTAAACCAATAACATAAGAAAAAAAAATTTCTCACTCGCTCCGCTCGCTCGCTTTTTAAATAATCACCATATTATATTATTTTGATCTGACGTTCTGTTTTAAGCTATTGATTTGATTGTATTTTCCCAAGTGCAGTTTTTCAGGGTTTAAAGTTTAAATAGATTTTAATTGGTCGCGTTTAACATTGAAGTACCGACGGTCGGTTTTAGGCTATTGATTCAATTGTATTTTCAAAAGTACACAGTCTTTCAGGGTGTAATGTTTAGTTCAGGTAGTAAAATAAAATAAAAAATTGCTCGCTCGCGACGATCGCTCGCATTATATATAAGAGCATAATAATCTCGCTTGCTTTACGCCCGGGGGCCCCACGGCAGAATTTGCTACGGGCCCCGCGCTGGCTTAATCCGGCACTAGCTCTAAGCATACATAGGGACAGACAAAATAAGCAACTTTGTAGTGATATCTTAACATAACAGAAAAAGTAAAACATTTCCTTACGGATGTTCCCATATCAGTAATTACAAGACTTTGAAGGTTGTCGGCGAACGCCATATCTTTATTTATATGTGATGTAAGGTCATAGTGTAATTAGAGTCGATAAGCCTGCTCTCAATATGAATAATTTCACTTTTTATTCGTAATAATAGCATCTCCACCGTTTTATTGTTATTCTCTGAAGTTCCTTATGCACAAATTGATCAAAAGAAATTTGAGCCTTCCACTCAATGGGTATGAGTTCATGTTTGGCTGCAGCTGCACGAATAAACAAAACTGATGAGCCGTAGACGCGACATGACAAAAAACGTGTAAGTCTGTTGTTTTTTTTTTCAGTACGTCTGTCAAGTGTAATTGTGTTTTATGATAACCAAATTGAGGATTGAGCACTGTAGTGGTCAGATTACATAGAACATAGGACACACGCAACAAATTGGTTTCATTTATAGTTAATCAGACTAATATCAACATCAACTTTGGTATCACTTAAACCTCTTCTACGCTAATTTAGCACAATTTGGTGAGATAAGCAGTAGAAAGTCTATGAGGTGTCGAAAAGCGATACACTTAACACTAGTAGTAGATACAACACAATGCGGTGACAAGGTATTTTATAATGATAACATATTATGTTACCTAGCGGTAACAATATGAGCTATTGCCTCAGAGTATATCTCAAGGTGAGCGAATTTGATAGTAACCGGATACAGTCTACAGAGGTGCTCCCGAACTGTCGTGATCGAGTATCGATGTATTGTAGCTTTCGCTGCCGACTGTACCAAGGTCGGGCTGAAACCAAATCCCAAAAAGTTTCTTATTTTGTTTTTTTTTTTTTTAACTTGTTCAAAGTTTTTTAGTAAGCATATTTCTTTTTATCGCATCCTCATCATAATTTATTTGTACTGTAAAGTTGTTGCCTTACCTAATACCTATATTGTATATACCTTTATAAATTCTCGGTTTCTGAAAGTTTATCGAGTAATAGCGCTTTCGATTGGTCAACTCAAACGCGTTATCCAATCAAAAGCGCTATTGAATAGATAAATATCCGATAAAAACTTCAGAAACCGACCATCAGTCATTTACTGTCCGTACACACTATTCGTAAAATAACCAATTTCAGAAACACATAAGCTACTTACTACTTATGTTACTCGAGCCGTCGCACAAAACCAGCTAGTGACGACTCGAGCCTGCAACCGATACGGCGCGGCGCGGCGAGCGAATGACTAGCTACATAGCTCCTCGTCTTATTAATGATTTACCTACAAATGTAATAAATAATTTAACTGAAAAAAATAAAAAAAAACAAATGAAAATCATATTACTTATCTATCTAAAATTAAACACTAATGTAGAATGCCTAAAACATGTAAAGAAATTCTATCTGGTTCCAAACTGTTTTAATATTCATAAAAAAATTATGTTAAAATGTAAGCAACTGTGTATTTAAACTAGAATTGCGAATAAGGCTGTATGCAGCATTTGACAAACCTCGGTAGTTTTAAATGCTGTTTATATTGTAGTAAAATGGTATCTTTTTACTTTCGGTAAATAAAAGAAAAATAAACTTAAATTCAAAGCTATTATTCTATTTCATTAGCCAAAACTACATATATTTAATAACTGTGAAGTTTCAACTTCAATAGTTCAGTTCCTACTTTCTTTCTATTATAATTTTTTTTTTTTAATTTCTCTACAAATAGGTTCTAAACAGATGCATACGAAGCCATATCAAACTACCGGGCCAAATTGTGGCAACAGCATTGATCATTCAGCCGCAAGATTGTTACGATAGGAGACACCGAGACGAATAACTTAACACTGAGCGTTGCGAGTGAAATGGGGCTGTGTTTGTAGGACACAATATATGCATAAGGTCTAGTTTTAGAAGGACACAGGAGTAAATTCTGCTTATTTACTTCTACACTACTTTTTGCCATAATTAGGTATTTAACGGACTAATTAACTATAAATCTATCTTCAAAATGTCAGCATGTCCTATCAGAATGGTCCTATACCTATATCTACGTCATATATTATATTCATTTATGTATTTTATCCTATACTTACATTATTATATAAATGTGAAAGTTTGTGAGGATGGAAGGATGGATGGATGTTTGTTAGTAACTCTTTCACGCAAAAGCTACGGAACGGATTTTAATCTAATTTGGTAATTGGTATGGTAGTAGTTCAAGCTCTGGATTAACACGTAGGCTACCTTTTCGTCCCAAAAAAGTACAGTGTTCTCGTGGGATACTGTATTTACGCGGGCAGATCCGAGGGCAAAAACTAGCTTAAAATATAAGTAATTACTTATCGTTTTTTATCATATTATGAAAGACTACCCAACATTCTGTGCCCTTCATGTCTGGCTGAAAATTGGTACCAAAATTTTGGATTAAACTATTGTCTCGGTTGTACTTTACTATTAGAACGTTTAAGAACACACCTATTCTTTTTTAAAATGCTGGCAAAGCGACAACTTTCTTATTACTGGTGTGTACGCTGTCCACCAGATTTATCCAATCGTCTGTCCTATGAAAAAATATTACCTGCATACCGGAACATATGACAGACCACTTGATTGTATAATAACATACATAATATAATGAATATTCACAGACATAGTACCCAATAATAATAATTACATTCTATACTATTTTATTCACAAATAATACTTCATAATATAGCTTGAAAGTCGTTGATGTCTTTTGCAGCGAGCTTTTGAATCGTAAGCTCTAAGATCAGCGATTCCCAAAGTGGGTTCCTTCAACTTTTTTTTAAATAATCTACATAAAAATAATATTTTGAAACAGTGGGAAGAACTCAAAATAATATTTTTATAGATAATTGTAATATTTATTTGGTGCTCCGTTATCTTAAAAGTTTAAGAACCACTGCTCTAGATAATACGTAGTCGTTTGTGTGCCAATTTCTTAAAGTTATTTATAGCTATAACTACTTCCAATCTAAACTACTTTTTAAATAATAATAATCATTAATTTTACATATAAGTCGGAGATTTAAAAAGTAACTAAGTAAATCAACTCGATTTACGGGACTTAGTTTGTAGTAGTAACTTGTCAGAACTGTCAATATATGGTATTTTAATATATTCTATTTTTAAATAAACTACTCAACATTTTGTGATCTAGATAACACACACCTATTGCGGACACGTTTGATATTAAAGTTCATGGACATTTGATGAAAAGTTTTAATTATGAGATCATTTAAGTATCATAAGGAACCAACGTGGTGCCTCTCATTTCTCTAATAGTGTAATCAGAAGCCCAATTCTCCTAACTATTTTCGATATAATCGCGGTTCGGTCAACGCGCTGACTCATTAGCGTCAAATCGAGCGCGTGCGAGTGGGACAGCCTGAGAATCCAAACGTGCAATTTAATTAATATTATTATTTATTTTGTAAACAAACAATGAAAGTATTGGATTATGTATTGACTGAATTTTTGAGAACGCCCCTATACAAAATCATGTTATCTGATAAAGTAGCATTCCTACGCTTATCTTTATATTCTGTTTTAGACGAGGAGTAAGTTATTAAAGATTAGGCATATTATATATTACATAAGTAAGTTTTATTACTCATACCTACTCCATTTATGCCAAAAAATGGGGACAGATTAAAAAGCCGGATGACCGGAGTCCGGACGAATTCGCCGGACAGATAGTAGCCCTATTCGTGACTATATGTATATTTATGTAGAAAACGTTAGTTTTTAAAACACGGCGGATTTATGATGATATGCTGCCTTTGTCTGTCTGGTGGTAAAGGCCGTAGGTTCAAGGAAATTCGCCGCAATTGTGTCCAGGTGATTCGACATTTAAGGTCACTTCCCTGTGCTGAATCTAGATAAATGCTTTATACTTAATTGAAGTATTTTGTAAACACTTTAACAGTTCAAAGATAAATTATGATAAGATATAATTGCCTTTAAGAAATATTGTCTGAGTACGTGTATATTGTCTAGTGCGTAAGTATGTTTTTTACAAAGTAACAATACATAATTAAATACTGGTCAAGTGTGAGTCTGTACACACAATTTTTTCACAGACGATTGATTCTCATGTAGCTTTTAGTTTGAATGTTTGCTGACTGCGAAGTACAGCTAGATAAACATAAATTAACGTGACAATACGCATGTAATGACCATGAGTACCAACAGCTCGAATTTTCTAAATTATTGTTTAACTTCGGCTCTATTTTGGCTTTTGGATTCCAGCACGCGATCAGTGCTATTGTGCTCTTACAATCGCAGATTGTCATTGTTCTATCATTCCATTGTCACATCGCCTATACCTATGTATGGGCAATGTGACTATGGATGGAACCCCGAAAGAAATTAAATAGGTAGGTACAACCAGGTTATTTGGGGTTTGCAGTTGGCCAACTCAGAAGAATTCTTCTGACCTTCTTATGCAATTAATTATGTCACCGGTGTAACGCTGTGTAAGTAAGAAAGTGGCGCCATATTTGGAGCCTTAAGACGTGACCAGCTTCAAATCTGTCAAACTCGCCCTTGGACTAGTTTATTGAGTTAGCATGACAATAGCCGAGCGATTGATAGAAGAAAGGTTAGGTATGACAGTCGTACCACACGTAACGAATTTTACACAAGGTTACAGCTAAAGGTACCTATGTGCTTACTTTTCATTAGCAATATTAGCATTGAAAGTGTGTTGGGCGTACCCATGGCCTATCCTTGCAAGTTCATTCGCAAAACATATCTAATCTACCTACTGTAAATAATAATATAATCTACTGTGGCGTCAGTAGGTAATAGTAATCTTTCTAAAAAGGGATTTTCCTAGCCAATAATCTTGTTCTAAATTATAACAAAATAACCAATTGCCAAATTATTTATTCTATTATTATCCTCGTCTGAACATTGTAAAAAGCGCCTTACTCACGGTCCAGACTGCAAATCCAGCACCGGCTCTAATAGCCGTCATTGGTGTCAAAACTGTCGATCATTTATAATTTTTGCCTACAAGTCCGCTTCAAGGCCACGGTATTGGATTTGCAGGCTGGACGGTGAGTATGGCGCTTTACTCTAAAATAATTTCTCAAAGCCTCAAAAGACCTTTCGTAAAATCTATATACAGACCTATATATTATAATAAATTCAGGTCGCTGTCTGTACATGGAAGATATATAAGAAAAACTATTACTATCCACATCAACATTATTATCCTCCTTTATGAACGATTACGGGGGGCTTAATGAACAACATAGAACCCAAAACAATGATTTTTAGAATTTTATCTGTTTATCTGTTTGTCTGTACGTTTGTACGCGCTAATCTCAGAATCTACTTTTACTCGCAGCAAAAAGTATGGTTCTCCCAGGACTCCTTTTTCGCGTATGAAGTCGTGGCTAACATCTGGACTATACTAATATTATATTATAAAGAGGAGAAGTCTAATACAATAGAGCTGAAAATCGAACACACGTCAAGTATCGAGTCAAATTACAATGACATATATGACAGCTCGACACACGACACTTTGATTTTCAGCTGTATTGTATTAGCGCAGAGTACTTTTTTAAATGCTCTGAATTTTAGCCGGCCTACCGGATTCCGGACAATATAGTCCCAACCTAAGGTCGTGTCAACTAGCGTGGCGGGTCCAGGCAAGCAGCGGACTTTTGGAAAATTAAAAATTTTGAAGCGCAATACGCACCACACCTTCGACATTTCTCTCAAATTTATTATAAATTTAAGTCCCACGTCGAGTCTGTCTGTCTGTACATTCTCATTTTGCCCGCAGATTCGCCCGAGTGGGAGAGTATTAGTGGCAAAAAAACTCCTTTAGCAAATAGACCTACTGCAATGTAATAACAGCACAGAGTAATATATATTTATATATATATATATATATATATATATATATATATATATATATATATATATATATATATATATATATATATATATATATATATATATATATATATATATATATATATATAATATTATAACAAGTGCACCGGAGACCGTGCCTTATCGCTCGCACCACAGTGCAAACGCGCCGCTGCACGCGCTGATCAGCAACGCGTCAGGACAAGCTTCCTACGGGTGACGGGTCGCGTCCAGCGAACGCTCGCCAGACTCCCGCGCGCTACCGATCTGACTAGACGATGTATTCACTGTGTACTGTTTCCCACGTTTTCGCCTTTGTAAATTGTTTTATACTTTTAATTTCGGCCTTTAAATTAGTAATATTATTTGTAATAAGTGAAACCAATGTTAAAAACACTAAATTGTGAAATTATGTTCCGTTCAATAAACATTTTCGAGACATTTTCGTTTTCATTTATTAAAATATATATATATATATGTTACTCAGTTTGCATATCGCAGTAGGTATATTTGCTAAATAAGTTTTTTGCCACGAACACTCTCCCACGCGGGCGAAGCTACGGGCAAAAGCACTAGCTTTTGCCTGCAGCAGCAGCAGTTAGAACTCTGCGCATGAAAATTAAAAATATATGAGTTTTACCGGGAATGTCAATGTGCGATGTTGTCGTTTTTGTATATCCTCCAAAATTTGTGTTAATTCGGTTCATAATGTGTATATTGATCGAATATTAACCATGAAATATTCATTGATGTGCACAAGTGTGGACAAGTACAAAAGCGTGCTATTTTGTGTTCTCTCCAAAACTGCCTAGGAACTTTCAATAAAGCTCCTACCACTTCACAGAATCGACTGACTTGACTCATTGACTGCACTGACTATTTATTTGGACTTTGACTAAACTTTTGACTTGACCCACCGTTTTTCTAATTCATTAGAAAAACGGTGTTGAAAATTTGAACGAAAATTCTATTTCCCGCCTTTTTAACTTGACACTGGCAAATGGTTAAAAGCCGATGCAATTTATTTAAAAATAAAAAGGCAACTATCACATATAACGTCAATGTCGGAGTTTTGCCGGGGAATTCAATGGGTGACGTTTGGATTTTGCATATTTTCATAAATGTGTGTTATTTCGGTTCCTAATGTGTAATATTGGTAGAATATTAACCATTAAATATTCTTTAACGTGCACAAGTGTGGTCAAGTGGAACAACTTCTAAAAACGTGCTATTTTGTATTTCCCGCCAAAACTCCCTAGGAACTTTCAGTAAAGCGTCTACCACTTTACCGAATCGAGTGACATGACTCATTGACTTACTGACTATTTAATTGGACTTTGACTAGACTTTAGACTTGACGTTAAAGGAATACAGTCTTGAAAATTGAAACGAAAGTTCTATTTCCCAAATTTACTTGGCAAATGGTTTTAAGATAAGCCGACGCCATATATAAAAAAAAAACGTCAATGTCAAGAGGTAAATAAATTTTTCGTGAAGTTGCATATGAAAATATAATATAAACAAAAATAATAATAATTTAAAGAAATAAATTGTTTAGTAATGCTTATAATATAATAAAAGTTTTTATTCATTACTCCATTGATATCAGTTCACTCACCTCATCACTTACGACGCCAACTTGTCGATTTGCTGAGCCTTTCTGAGCCTGAGATCGAAAAACACTCGATTTACAAAAATGTCGATGCCACATAGTAGTTCGAGCACGACCAGCTCAAGTACTAAGAGGAAAGAAATATACAAGTAAGTAATTGAATTGAGTATTAAATAATCAATACTTTTCGTAACTTTGTACATAACCCACTTCAAACATTCATGCTTGTTATTAAAAAAATTACTTGTATTTGTAGAATAAATAGAAATGAAATATATAAAATCATATTAACGCTACTTTCTTTAATAAGGTACCAAGCACCATGGCCATTATATTCCATGAATTGGTCTGTACGTCCAGACAAAAGATTTAGACTTGCCCTGGGAAGTTTTGTCGAAGAGTACAATAACAAAGTAAGTATGCGACTATTTAAATTATCAAATTACAGTGTCATTAAATATTATACAAACTTTTTGTTTAAAAAGCTCTAGATTTTTCATTTACTTACTTATTTTTTATAAAACTTTCTTTAGCTTTTGTTTTTTACCTCTTTGTATCATTTGATCACAAGATATATACTCATAATAAAGTAAATAATAAATTCTTATTTTAGGTACAAATTATATCACTTGATGAAGAAACTAGTGAGTTTAGTGCAAAAAGTACATTTGACCATCCGTATCCCACCACTAAAATTATGTGGATACCTGACAGCAAAGGCGTGTACCCTGACCTTCTAGCTACCAGTGGTAAGTTCAATAGTTCATTAAAATTTTTCAATAAATTCAAGACTACAACTTTTTTTTTTTTTTTAAAGGTAATTTAATAAGTTAAAAAATAATAATATAATATGCCATAGTAATTTATTAGCTCTTGCCCGCAGCTCTGCCTGCGTAAATACAGTATCCCATGGGAAAACTACTTTTCGTTATCAAATGTAAACCTATGTTTTAATCCAGAGCCTAAACTACTACCATACTAAATTTATTCAAATGCGTTCAGTAGTTTTTGCGTGAAAGACTAACAAATATCCATCCATCCATCCTCACAAACTTTCACATTATAATATTAGTAGAATTTTTCTGCCTGCAACATATATATAGCATACTAATATTTTAAGATTCTATTTTACTATCTTTAATCTGTATTTATAGGTGATTATCTACGCATCTGGCGTGCTGGAGAACCCTACACTCTGTTTGAGTGTGTTCTGAACAACAACAAGAATTCAGACTTCTGTGCACCTCTTACGTCATTTGACTGGAATGAAGTTGACCCTAATCTAATTGGAACTAGCAGCATTGATACCACTTGCACCATATGGGGACTTGAGACAGGACAAGTCTTGGGTAGAGTTAACGAAGTCTCTGGACATGTGAAAACACAGCTTATTGCTCACGACAAGGTTTGGTATTTATTTAAAAATTCATTGTTCTTGATTACATATAACATGTATTTGAACGAAGTTCCTTATCGCGCGTTGCGAAAGGGGGCTAGACGGAAAAAATTAAGACTGTAACGACACTTTTTGCTATAGTTGTAAGGCGTGCACGTGTTTCTCTGTCTGTCTTTCTCTCTCTCTCTTTCAATTATTACTAAAATTGAGCCTACTGATTAAGTTTATATTACATTACATTTGTTAATAATAAAAAAATATTATTATAACAAAAAAAAAATATTACAATTCCTTCACTAATTAATCGAAAGGAACTTCGTTCCATCTAGGTGTCCCTTGACACCTCTCATTAGTTTTTAATTTATGGGGTAGATAGAGGTGAATCAGATAAATTGTTTTTGTGAATATGATATTCAATAATCATACTGCAGTATAATTAGAAAAAAATATTAACAAAATTGTAATCAGTAACCATCTATATATGAAATAAACATTTTTATTGGTCATTAATTTTGCAAAATATTAACCAAAAACTTGACAAAAGAATAATCCAAATTGCCCCAAATTCACAGGGCAAATAGAAGAAATCAATTCAAATCAAATCAGGGCAATTTGATTAGAATCAAACATAATTTATTTAACAAAATTAAAATTTTCTTAACAATTAGCTCTGGAATCATTACAAACATTTAAATTATGAATAAAGTATCCCACTGCACTTTTTCGCGATAAAAATTAGCCATCAGAGCTTAAACAAATTCGATCAAAATCCGTTCAGTCGTTTTTGCGTGAAAAAGTAACAAACATCTATCCATATATCCATCCATCCTCACAAACTTTCACATTTATAAAAGCAGCAGGATTTCGTAAATCTCAGCAGCCCGACGCAAGGTCCAAGTCTTTCTGACCCTGTTGAGACTATTTCACTTTTTGCATACCAAAGCCTAAAATCAAAGTATATCTTTATAGGAAGTATACGACATCGCGTTCAGTCGTGCTGGTGGCGGGCGCGACATGTTTGCCTCGGTAGGGGCGGACGGCTCAGTGCGCATGTTCGATCTGCGACATCTGGAACATTCCACAATCATTTATGAGGTAGATATCACTTATATTTACAGATCCTGTCACTTACTAAACCTAAACTCCTACTTTATAACAATAGACAGAAGCTATAAGTTAAAGCGCCTTCCAGAAATATACATACTGATGTCTGCCTGTTTTTAATTTGCAGTCCAAGCAGGTACAATTGACAACTACATTTATGTAACATTATCGAATGTCAATTGTATGGGCGCTGTCATAATTTTCATACAATTCTCTTTCTTTATCGTTACGAAGCTTTAGAGTAATCTCTCATGCAGTACCCGCACATTTTTTTAGAAAAAAATACCTATTTTGTTATTTCTGGCTGTTAACAATCTATGTGCCAAATTCCGCTTGAATCCATTTGGCGGTTTCTGTGTGGAAAAGGACACATCTACACATCGCCACAAACTTCGGATTTCTAATATATTTATAGAGTGAATCGTAGCTTCAATAAGCCATTAATAGTGAAGAGGATAATACATAAATTCTTAACTTTTCCCACAGGACCCGCAGCATACGCCGCTGCTTCGTTTAGCCTGGAACAAGCAGGATCCCAACTACCTGGCAACGATCGCTATGGACGCCTGCGAAGTTATAATACTGGACGTGCGCGTGCCGTGCACGCCGGTCGCGCGGCTAAACAATCACCGAGCCTGCGTCAACGGCATTGCGTGGGCCCCGCACAGGTAAACTAAATATGCTCCTTTATCTTTTTTCTTTGGTTCTACTGCCACATATGTGCATAATGATGCAACTGTGCAATCGGGATATTAATTATTCGCGCATAATTAATGTCGAATGCTACAAGCCACGTGTACATTAGGATGTCCTCCCGCATGTCCCCCCCCCCCCCCCCATGAACCCCGCAAAAGTTGTAGAATTTAATGTAGATTAAGAAAATAATAATTGAAATTGAATTAATCTATATCTTCAGAGCGCTAATAGAGGGGCTTTTAAGTTTTGAATAATTGAGGATTTTTGTTAAAATTTAGCTAGTTCTTATTTTTAAAAATAACTATCTTCTTTAACTTTTTCTTTTATTTATTTATAATAAATAGTCGAAATATTGATTTGCGTAAAAAAATTATTTCGTTCGGACTTCAAATTCATTAAATTTTAGTTCGTAAGACTCATCAGTTTCTTCATGTTTCGGATTGTGTTTTCTACATTGTCAATGCAATTTTTATCCTATAAAATTATTTTTACGATTGTGTTAGCAGATTAAAAGAGAATTTTATTATTTAGAAAGAAAATTTTTGAGTAATATTAAAATTACTAGTAGGTACTACTAGTATTTTTTTTTTTTTTGAGGCCATCCGAGGAACTTAATGATCGACGATACTAGTTCTTTATACTAGTTCTAAAAAGTTTTCAAACATGTTTTATAGGGTTAGAACTAACTATGATTTTATTTGTTAAAATATCACAAAATTCAACTTGTATGGAGCGAGCATTTTACTTAGTTGAAAATAGTTTTCTCCATTTTCTATTTGGTAGTTTGGAAACAAACAAACATATTTCAAAAACATTTATTTATGTTTTTTTTAAACTCGAGTAGTCGGAAAGAGTAAAGTCATTTGTAGGTTTTATCATGAAAAGAAATTAATTATTCCACCCACCCAGAAGACCTCCGCGGCAGTATGTTTTTTCGAGATAAAAAGTACGTTCGGGAGCCGATATTGAAAATTAATAAATGTCCTAGGCATTTATTAATTTTTGGCTTAAAATTCTGTTAACTATAGAATATTGTAGTAATTTATAAATAATTTCCATTTGTAGACAGAAATTACATAAAATTTTTGTGTAATCGAAGTTTTAATGTTGTAGCTGCGCCGATCGTACGGCATTATTCATAAGAACTTTAAATCAAAATAAAAAAATATACGTTTTTTTTTACTCGTGATACCTAGTTCATGTAGTACATCTAGTCAATAAATAATAGCCAAAGCCAAAAAATTTAAAGGGATAACTTCTTGACGAGTTTCTTTTTATTTGGGAGCAGATAGCAATTTTGAAGAAATGACGCTGTGTTTTGGACCAAAATAGTTTTAAATTCCTGAACGTTCTGTTAATTTTATTTGGATGTATTTTAGGTTGATTTTAATAATAAAATACCTTTATAATTAGTGTTTTGTACATTATTAGCGTATTGTGGAAGGTTCGTATCTTAAGGTTGAACGACAGGGTCCTAGGGACGCCAAATAAAAACTAGATGGCACCACTTCTGCACTTTTGTGTTTTTTTTTTTACTTTTCGAATTCGCTTTACATATTTTTAACTTGGAATACGATTTCGCGAGCTAATATTATAATTATGAAGCAATAGAAATGTAAATTAATTAATTTATTGAACAGTAATTTGCAAAAAATGGGTATTTATCGTATTTTGACTTATCATTCACACATGCATGACTTTGCTAACCGTTCTCTGTTACTTATCTAGTAATACATAATTTTGCAATGTTCGACTAAGTGACAATAGCATAACACACTTGTACTATAGTTCCTAAAGTTCAGGGTTCGTATCTCGGCCACAGAATTTTTAAATCTATTTTATTTCATTTTTATCATTAATTTTATTAATCATTGTTCTGTATAAACAATTTGTATTAAAGAAATACATGTATGTAGTTGTGTAACCTTATATTATTTTTATGATAAAAACTTAATAAAACACGTGAAGTGTATTGAATTCAAAACCGTTTATTAAACGTTTATTTACATCCCTTTTTACACATTACTGCATTTTTCACCTTTAGGGATTCGCCTAAGTATGATTTCTGGTACTATTGAGGTTTTATAAAATTTCACCAGTTGTGGAATCATACTATTAATGAAATTTTCATTCTTTGCTACTTCTATTACTGTTATAGGTGATGACACGTCTATAAAGCATATGCATATAAGGCCAAATGCTACTTGCATTTGGCCTTCTTCGTAATATAAAGTTGTCCCTGGACCTGAAAACACAATGTTTGTTTATTCAATAGGTACACCTCACATATTTTCTTAGTGTATTATATGCAAAAAATATGGCATGTAGTGTAAAAAGAAAAATCTTCTTTATAAAACCTACCTGATAATAATAATTGTGAGTTGGTTTTAAACTCAAGAATCCATTTTTTTCAATAATGGGAAAGTTTTTGTTATTCTTGGCAGCATTACTGATGTCTTGATTTTTGCAGTGCAGAGATGGAAAACATTTTACTTGTATTATGCATCCTCATCCTGCACAACTCCTGAAACAAAAGAAATAAAGTCACTATACATATTATGCACCATAATGCATTCGTTACAATCTATTAATGGAAACAAAAGTTTCTAAAAATAAGAAAATGTTTCTTACCATCCGGACTGACACCCAAAAACCCAAACTGTTCGTCAATAAAGAGGCCAGCTGGTCGGACTTCCTTTTTATAACTCTCCGTAAAGAACATTCTGGCCACTGATTCGTTTTGTTGCCCATACAGCATGTCTTTAGTTGTAGCATTATTCTTATAGCGGAGAGCTTTAACTTTGGTATGGGATTTCGTCGTCTTTCTGTGTTTACATATCTATAAATAAAAGAGACAGTCTTTAATTTACGATGTCCATATATTGATTTTAATTATTCTTATTAAACTCAATCGCACTGCCTTCACAAGTCCCTGAATGATATCCCATTGCCAACGCCCAGCGAACAACATGTTGTATCTCAACAATCCGGTTTCCAGACAGACCAGCTAACTTATTATCAAATGTTTTCTCAAAAGTCAACTTGTGACTTTCCAACGTTGGATCAAGCACTGGCCAATTTATTTCCAATGCTTCAGTTTCAGTATTAGTGACAGGAATTGATGTTTGAGACAATGTTTGTGTATCGAAAGTAGCCTCCACTCGTAAAATTGGTTTCTATCTGCTGTAAGTTTTCACACTATTATCTCTGTAAAAAACTAAATTCAAGTCAATACTAGGTCCCAGTAACAATATGAGTATACATGCTGCACAAACTAACCTAGCAATTCCCGGTGTTTCATTTTGTGGAGTTTTTTTTTTTCGCGCCACACCTTGTCACGACTGAAATAAAACGAGTGTAAGTGATAAAGATGTGCATATTGAATAAACAATTTATTGTTACACAAAAATCGATGGCACGCGGACTGTAATTATAGTTTATACTTACGACATTAGATCACTGCCATGATGTCGTTTTAGTTGAGCTTGAACTTGCTTTAGAGACTTTTTCGGCCCTGAATATGTGTGCTTTTTATAACGCGCACTAGATGTCCGACACGGACCCATTTTTTCCAGATTTAGTTTTTCATTTCACAATTCACAAAGCACAAACAACACAAAAATAAACGATAAAAAACAACTTGTTACAGCAACAATCATTGACGCACGAACGCGGAACGGCAGTGTTGCTATATCCGTGTTAGAATTACCATAAATAGACTAAAGTTATCGTATTTTTATTGCAACGTCAATTGCCTAAATGATCTAGATCAATCGAGAAAATGCGAGGCACTATACGACTATCTTTATTTCAAAAAATAAAAAAAGAGTAAAGAAAATTATTTGCAAGGTGTATATCGCAACATTGGTCTAACAATCAAACTAATTTAGGGAAAATTGCTTATATTGGCAACATTGTCAACGTAGATTCAAAAGATTTGAAGAAAGTAGAAAATTAGTGCAGCGCGAATATGACAGAGTAGACCAGACATCGTCGCGCACATGCGATAGAAGCATAGGCTATCCTCGTCACACATTATTTCGAATGCAACGTCGCAAAAACTTGTGTATTTACGCAAATTCTGTCACACACACATGCGTATAATTAAGGATTTTTTTCAATCGATTTTTAGTGGATTTTTGTATGAAAATTCTTTATTTTATTCAATCTGCGAGCGCAATTAATAGAAAGGACATAGCTGCGCACAACTTCATGCATTATTATTACCATTTGCCTCAGAAAATGGGCCGGAATATTAGTATGGGAATCGTTCCACCTTAAGATTCAAAATTTCCCACGCAGGGGCACCTTGAAGATGTCCCACAATTATATATTGTATATAATTTTCATAAATTGCGTGAAAATATGCAAGTTTTGACACCTATTGCGATAGCCTAGCTTCAAAAAAAAATTCCCATACACCGACGGGACAGCCTAGTGTCGTTTTTTTTTTTCAACTAACCGATTTGGTTTTGCTGTTCAAAGGTCCACAACTTGCAAACATTTGCACTACTGTTACATATTTGACACCTTACACTAAAATATAATGGATATACATACCTAAATATATTTTTAAACTTTTCAGCTCCTGTCACATCTGTACCGCGGGCGATGACCACCAGGCGCTAATATGGGACATCCAGCAAATGCCCCGGGCTATAGAGGACCCGATACTGGCGTACACGGCCGCCGAGGGCGAGGTCAACCAAATACAGTGGGGCGCTACACAGCCCGACTGGATAGCTATATGCTACAACAGGCACACCGAAATACTGCGCGTGTAAAAGGTATTTAGAGGTGAATGTCCACTAGTTCGAAGCGGCCGCGTAACGCACGAACGGTACGGGTTTTTGGGTGTTAAATGCTGATTGCCGGCGTTCGGTACTTGCGGGCCGTACGCAGCGTCAAATAAATTCATACGCAGCGAACAAAAATCCGTTTCGTGCGTGCGTGCGGTGCGGCCGGTGCGGGCCAACCGATGCTCAGCTTTAACGTACAGTCACGATCACTAGAATGTAAACGCCAATTTCACAAGTACTCGTCAAAGTGGTACATATAAGCCGGCACAAGGCGCCGTTGATAGTATACTGATACATCACAAGATGACATTATTATATTGTATACAAATATTATAATGTTTGATATTATGTTACATACATGTCATTAAAATTCGCTGCATCTACTTTCTAGTGCTTGTGTCTATGTAGATTTCAGTAGAGCTTCATGATCATAGACAATTGATACAATGTTGGAATAGGATAAACTGACCTATGTATTGCGTTTTGGCGCCATCTTATTTAATTTATTTGTCTAGTAATTACCCGCAAACTTTGTTTTGTTCTGTAAATTCTATAGACGCAACTGTAATATTCGATATTCGAGTATCGTAGTCAAAGTAATTTATACTTAATAACATAGTGCAAATAAGAGTTGAAAAATTCCATATGCATATAATATCTATTGTAATTGGACTATACGGCTTTTCTCCGATGCAAAGTCAGGATTTCATATTAATTGGTACAAGTTAGGAAATATCTTACAAGATTATGTATTCGAAATGTATTGAACCTCAACCTATGTCGCCAACAGTCCCGGTGTGCCACATTTCGATCTTATACCAAAGGCAATTTATGGTCCAAAAGTGGTACACAGGGTGCCTTTACAAAACTTCTAATTGTACTATTTTCGTCTGAAACACTAGTTTGAAAAAGACTCCAATCACATTCAAAATTGGAAATCTTGATTAAGACTGAGCTGGATAGATTTCGTAGCTTTTCTGTAGACTAAGAAATAATTCACATATTACATATTACATGCTTTTACATATTATAATGTTTTCTTGTTGTGGTAGTAAAGTCCGCGCAAAAACTTCGAGATCTGACAAATTAAACCGATGTGTCTGATTCTACAGGCTAGCAAAAATTTTTTTGAATTTGAAATGAATGCAGAGACACTTATTACTACTCTTAAGTATTAACTTTTATTATGATTTGTGCAATTCATGTGAGTTTTATTTATATAAATTATATTACTTTATTATAAATATCTTGCATTTCTATAAGTATATAAATATCCATTTCATTTGTAAAATCCTAACCAAGAGCATGTCAGGACATGTCTCAGGAGGGTTCCGTAACTATCAACATGCAATAAGTTTTCTTTGAATTACTTAAAAAGTTATTGTCCGATTTCGCTCAAAATAATTTTTCTAAAGAGTTTTTAGCGTGATCTATCGGCATGGAAACTAACAAGTTTCTAGCTCTTATAGTTTAGAAATGCCAACTTCTGCCATGAATGCCTTATGCCTACAACTTTGGAGGCCGATTATTCGAAAATGGTTGACTTTATTAAAAACTCATATTGTATGAAACCTTAACTTTATATTTTAAAAGGACCTATTCGACGATACCTCACACGATGAGGTAGAATGAAAATAAATTTTCATCCCTGCTTCACATGTATGGAGAGCCACACATAAAATGTAAAATTATTATATGACGCCAAAACCGAGAATCCTGTACAGTCTGTAACTGTACCAAATTTTATGCTTTTATATTCATAATTACAGAATCTAGAAGCGCAGACAGGCATACGGACGGACAGAGCGAAACAAGAGTTCCTTGAGTATTACGGAACCCTAAAAACGACTACGAATTGTGTAAGTCTGACTGACTACTTACTTTTATGCAATTTATACTTAAATTATGCACAACTGTTCAAAATCTAAGAAAGTCAGTGGTATTTATTTAATTTACTAGATGTGTGACAAGTCACGTGTGATCCATTTTATTTTAAGTGATGCAAGAAGTAATCATGCTGGCATTTTTAACTTGTTTTTTCTGAAGAAACAATATTTGATGTTTGATTGATTGATGTTCAAACAAACAATGAATTCATTTGTGAACTGTTCTTTTTTGGTAATACAATCTTTGTATCCTTACTTCCTAAGACCTGTATATTTTCAAGCAGTCTGGGTTACACTTGCGTGTATTTTTATAGAATGGACGATAATTATGTATAAGACTTATTTACTTGTGTCGAAATAGTTATAACTTATAAACATAGTGGTATACACTATTTATTATGGTAGATGGTAATTTAAACGATTTTTTACATTCTACTTGTAAATGTAAAAGTAACATGAGAGGTATTAAATATTTTTAATTTGTATAAAATAATTGTATTACTCTTATAAATATTTTATATGAATTAAGTTATTGTAATAAAATGTACCTTCTTAAAAAATCTTGTACAACTTTTATTACCCTTAATATTATAAAATATATTATATTAATTATATAATATTATAATATTAAATTACAGATTTTTATTTAAACACAAGCTGGTGCCCACAGCTTAATTTGCGCAGAACTATATTATATGGAAATGGAACCCTACTTTTTAAATGGAGCCCTAAGATTAAAGTAGACTAAGTTACTCCTTAAAAATCAGCTATCTACTCCAGTCTGAAAGTCTTGAAAGTCCAGTCAAAATCGGTCCGGCCGGCAGAGATTAGATCAGAAACAAACAGACAGGAAAAATTTTAATACACTATCATATGCATTTAGCACAATATAGCTGATAATTTGAAATTACAAACAGCCACTTTAATTTTACTTATTTGTATAAAAAATATGAAGCTGTCAATACGGAAAAATGTACAACAAAATACACAATATGTAAGTATTATTATCATAAACCTATAAGCAATATTTAGAATCAACTTAATGCAAACTCTTCATAAATTTTCAAAAGTGATTTTGGTGTCCTTGGCTTAAAATCTTTTAGAACATGCTCAAAATGTTCCATTGTCACTTGCGAACATTCTAGATCCCTCTCTAATGCTTGCAAAGCCGCCTCATGACATAGAGCTTGTATTTCAGCACCAGAAAATCCTTCTGTTTTTGTTGCTATCACATGTGAATTAACATCATCACTCACACTCATTTTTGATAGCTTTAACTCTACTATTTGTAATCTAGTTTCAAAGTCAGGTAGAGGAACATAAATAAGGCGATCCAATCGGCCGGGCCTGAGTAAAGCCCTATCCATCTTGTCAGGTCTATTAGTTGCGGCTACTATTGTGACGGAATTCAATGGAACTACCCCATCCAACTCTGTGAGAAGTTGTGCCAATACCCTCTCGTGTACGCCCGCTTCTCCCGCGCCCCTCTCCCCGCCAATCGCGTCCATTTCATCAAAGAAAATTATGGATGGTGCCACTTGACGGGCTTTTGTAAAGAGATCTCTGACTGCCCTCTCAGATTCACCAACCCACTTTGAAAATAATTCTGGCCCCTTAATGGACAAAAAGTTAAGGCCACTTTCTGTGGCAAGGGCCTTAGCTATCATAGTTTTGGAACACCCTGGAGGACCATAGAGCAAAACACCTGCCGGTGGTCGAATGCCTAGCCTGCGGAAGGACTCTGGATGTTTCAGGGGCCACTCAACTGCTTGTCGCAATTTCAGTTTTAAATCATCTTGGCCACCAATGTCTGACCACCGTACATTAGGAACTTCGATCAATAACTCCCTCATTGCACTCGGTCTAACCACTGTTATTGCCCATACAAGATCTTGTTTCTGCAGTTCAGATTCATTTCGTTTGATACATTTCATTGATGCTTGTGTACATAGATTTACTATATCTGCTGCAACATAACCATGAGCTAAATCTGAAATAGATTCAATGTCATTTACAGAAATTTTATTTGGCAAACTTTTCAAAAGAGAGTACAAAATCTCTTTTCTACGTATTCTATCAGGCACGGGCACTTCAATCTCCTTATCTAGTCTACCGAATCTCCTAAGAGATGGATCAATAGCCTCAGGTTTTCTGGTTGTGGCTAGAATAAACACCCGAGATGACTGTTCATGTAAATTATCTAAAAGTGATACAAAAGCTGATGTAACACGCCTCTCCTGTTCTGTGCTTCCTGTGGAACGACGAGGGCAAACAGTTTCAATTTCATCAACTAAGATTATGCTTGGCTCGTTAGTAATGGCCTTAGTAAATAAACTTTTCAACGTAGCCTCAGTTTCACCAAAATATTTACTAAATATTCCGGGGCCACTTATCTCAATATGGTTACAATTAAAATTTTCTACTAGATATTTGCAAATTGCTGTTTTTCCAATTCCAGAATGACCATACAGCAAAAGGCTTCTTGTAGTTTGAAAATTTGCAGCAAAACCATCTGTTTGAAATGACAAATTTATCAATGTTGTTATTTCTTTGATTAAATAATCAACACCACCCAGTATTTGAGGTTTTTTTTTAACTTTTAGCACTTCATCTTTATCAATAATCCAAACTGTTTTCTCATTTAGGATGCACCAGTCTGTTACAACAGAAGAGAAAATATCATCACCAGTTTTCTCATATTTTAAATCAGTTACTTCTATTTCTAGTTTTTTGCCAAAATAATAGTACACTAAAGTGGACTGTCTACTAATATATTGCTCTTTAAAGTTCTCTTTTAGTATATCACTTATATCTGTATTTAATTTGTGATTTCTAAATTTAACTGCAATATAAGTTGCCTTTGCAATGGTTCCTTTAAGCACCTGAACTGTTACTCTTTTGTTGTCATTACACCAAGCTCCACATAATCCTACAAGTAACAAACAGATAAGACCGTTGTGTACAAAAATGTTTATATTTTTATCCTTACATTTTACATGTAAGATTAAAAAAGAAAGTTATGTTTCAAGTATAAACATGGCATACAAAATGTAAGAACAAAATTTTTATTTGCGACGTACCTGCAGCGGGTAATATAACAGCAGCTGGCGAGGATGCCTTCGAAGGCCACATGCGTTTTACGAGAGTTGGAGCTCCGTCTCTTACTAACTTTAAGGGACCTCCGATAACAGCATTAATAAGACTTCCAGCAGAAGGATGTAGGAGCACTGAATCTGCCGGAGCATTTTCTGGAGCACTGCTCGTTCGTTCTAGCCATGTGTGCAGCACTCCATCCTCAACATATGGACATTTAACTTGATCTTTACCACAGTTTAACTCAACATGTACATTTTTGTCGTTACTCGGTAAAGAACGTTTACACTTTTCACATTCAACCCATAAAGTTTTTTTCGAATTAACCTTTGGTGACATCTTGTACTTGCATTATTAAAAATTTCAAATTAGTATTATTATTTAAATATTATTATTAATATTAAGTAAAATTTGTTTTATTTTTAGGTTATGACCGACGATAATGTCTTCTTCTTCCTCTTTTTGGAGTATCTATAATATCATTTAACTTAGTTGTCACCCTTGTCCCATATCTTTGCATATAGGCGAGATATCAGATAACGGCTTGGATAATGGAAAAACGCTCGTCTGCCAGTGTTTTCCGGCCCGATAATGGCTATCATATCGCGTAATATGAAAACACGCTAGCGCCGACGGGAAAATTGCTTGTGGGAACGTAGGCTAAAGACAAGAAAGGAATTTGTCATAAGCCTGTAGTTAAACATTATAAAAGAGTTTACCTAGTGTCAATTTCTATGGCTCTATGTCTATGTCATATAATCACTTGCAAACTTATCTCTAAAACCACTGGAAACTAAAAAACTTAGCAAAAACCATAAACCAAATGTCAATGTTCTCTTTTAGTTTGTATCTACAAAAACGATGTGTAAAGTTAATTAAATGTCAGTAAATAAAAAATAAAATTCCAATCACAATAGAAAAAGTAGTTACAAACATTCAAATCCCAATCACCAATGATCACACCAAAGCCAGAATTTACGACCGTAACAAAATTTTGCTTTTAGAATAGATCAAGAATTCACTCGTTGTTAAAGCTTTAAAGCGAAAAACTAAAAATGACGCTAGCAGAATTCTTCAACTGTGCTCTCTTAGCGTTTGGGCCACCTTTGGCTATGTTTGCATTAACTATTGCAAATGACGCCGTACGAATCATCATAATGATAGCAGCAGCTTTTGGTTGGCTATTATCATTCTTAGTTTCTTCTCTAGTGTGGTATGCGGTGGTCCCTTTGAGACAATACTTGGCTTTTGGAATGGTTTTTGCAATAATTATTCAAGTAAGTACGAGATAACATTTTATGTTGTTAATGATTACAATATTACTGATTATTATTAGCTACTTAAATTTCAGGAAGTCTTTCGTTACGGCATGTACCTTTTGCTACGAAAAACGGAAGCAGGATTGAAACAAATATCAGATAACCATGATATTGGTAGCAATAAATCAGAGTTGGCTTATGTGTCCGGACTTGGTTTTGGCATAATGAGTGGCTCGTTTGCTTTAGTCAATGTTTTGGCAGATTCAGTAAGTATATGTATATTTGTAACAGCCTAAGGCATTGTTTCTCAACCATTTTTATGTCTTGCGACCCAGTAACTATAAAATTATAATAATATGTACATAGCACGCTATTTTTATCAGCCATGTTATATTAGCCTTCACTGGTTTTAACCTATCATTTTATAGAAATAAAGTAAGCTATAAGTTTATTTTTTCATGTTATTTATTACATCTTAATATTTAGTTTTATAACACTACAATAAAATCATACCTTTAATTAACAAATCTTTTGTACCTATATGTAGTTTGTATTTACCTATTATTGTTCAATAGACTGTGACCCACTTTAATAACAAACTCGACCCCCTCAAGGGTCGTGACCGGCCTCTAAAGCGGGAGCTTTAGAGTCCTGAAGCTATCAAATATTGTCATATTAATATCAAAAACAGTATTTAAATTTACTTTGTGTTTATGCAAACTTAATTTATTATTATGACCTATTTAACTGTTTGTACAAAGTTATTCTGAAATATTATTTTTTCAGATTGGTCCAGGAACATTAGGTCTGAATGGTGGAACTGAATATGTCTTCGTCACAAGTGCTGCTATGACCCTGTGTATGATCCTACTCAACACATTTTGGAGTGTAATATTCTTTAGTGGTTTAGATGACAAGTGTTACGTCAAAGTGTGTTGGGTTGTAGGTTCTCATTTCTTTGTATCAGGATTGAGTTTACTAAATAGAAAAGAGCTCTACGCCGCTACTATAATCCCATCCTATGTTGTTCTTGCAATAACTGCCTTTTATGCATTCAAATGTGCTGGTGGTAATGTCAGAGCACTGTTGAACAATTTGACTTGTAGGTCATAAAATAAAAAACTATGAGCTTTTCATAAAAAAAAACGAAATGACATTAAAAGTTAAGCTAATTTATTATTAAGGGAAATAAGGCACTCAATAATTTGTACATAATATTGCTTTAATAAATTAAAATTACTAAGAAAGTATTATGGTATACATTATTTATATTTCATATTTCTTATTCAACACATTGCCTTTCTTTATTCCTTATTGCACATTTAGCTACAATACTTGTGCAAACAGACTTTTCTTAGATTGATTCAATTCAATTAACCTTTAGTCATTACACATTAGAAAGACTTATAAGATACTTAAAACCAAAAAAGGTGCTTTTGTTATGAAATTTTCAGTTCTTTTCTGACAATAGTGTTAACAGTGAGTCAATGGTCCATACAGTGTCTGCATCATCCTCTTCTACCTCAGGAACATATGACAGAAGCACTTCAAGAGCCGCCTCCACACCATCTACAGAACCTCTGATCCCACCCACTTCGGCAAGAGTGGTTGCTGTTTCTGAGTCCTGTATTTTTGCTCTACAAAATATAAAACATGAATGATAGTTTATATTTCAAAGTGTATAATGTATAGATGCAGAAATGTTATATTAAAATTTAATATTAAATCACGTCATTACTCACACAGGAGCTTTTGTAACTTCTTTTTCTAGAATGTCTTGCAAATCATCTAAGTCTGGTATAGTCGGAATGTCGTCTATTGATTCCGCAGATTTTTTAGGAATAACGTATTCTCTGCAATAAAATCATCGTAAATTTATTCATGAATACAAATCTGCTATTTTTAAGATCAGTCGAAACTAACTTAGCATTAATACGAGCCCCTTCTGTCCATACTCCGACTTTTTTGGGTTCTGGCATTTTTGATGTAAAAGCATTATTCATTACTTTGTTTAAAGATCTTACAATTTATTTAGATTTTATTATAAATTGACAATTCAGTTAAATAAACAAGAAATCGATCCCAAAATTAAAAAAAAAAATTGTGTAGGATTGTAATACAACATCTATCTATGCACAGACTAAAGATATGTATCTATGGTGTTAACACTTTTTTTTTATATATATGGCATCAGCTTATAACCATTCGCCAGTGTCAAGTTAAAAAGGCGGGAAATAGAACTTCCGTTTCAATTTTCAACACCGCATTTCTACATCATCAAGTCTAAGGTCTAGTCCAAGTCCAATTAATATATAGTCAGTACAGTCCATGAGTCATGTCAGTCGATTCAGTAAAGTGGTAGAAGCTTTACTGAATGTTCCTAGGGAGTTTTGGCGGAAAACACAAAATAGCACGTTTTTAGAAGTTGTACCACTTGCCCACACTTGTGCACGTTAACGAATATTTAATGGTTAATATTCTACCAATATTACACATTAAGAACCGAAATAACACAAATTTATGGAGTATTACGAATTCGACAACGTCACCCATTGACTCCCCGGCAAAACTCGTGTTTACACTTTCCTTTAACATATTTTCCTTCTTTTATTCATTTAGTGAAGTCAATTTTGCCTACATTACATTTTTATTGTTTATTCACATTGTGTTGTTGTGAGAATGCTTAATATCAATGTTATACCTAAACCATAAATAATGTCTACCTGAGACCGAATTTTCGGTGGCCGGTTTCAATGAAAGCAGCCCAGTTTTTGTGGTCGCGACAGAAAAAACTGCACTGTAAATAGAACTCTGTACTAATGTAATAAAACTAAAAATCGAAGTGTCAAGTGTCAACTGTCAGTTTTGACATCTGTACACGATTTTTAGCCCTATTGT
The DNA here is from genome assembly GCA_963565745.1 of Phengaris arion. Lineage (NCBI taxonomy): Eukaryota > Metazoa > Arthropoda > Insecta > Lepidoptera > Lycaenidae > Phengaris > Phengaris arion. The sequence goes on from OY751431.1 coordinate 26,931,700, forward strand.
AATAGCGCACAGCTCTATTTACAGTGCAGTTTTTTCTGTCGCCACTCGCGACCACAGAAAAACGCTCGTGGGAACGTGGGCTTAATATGTGTAGTTTTCTAAGTATATAATATGTATGTTAGTCTGTAAGGTATTTATAATAGGCAAGTTTTAAAACTTGAGAGTACACATTTAATTTAAGAATAGGAACATATATTTTGCCTGATGTAGGTTATTCAAAAAAGGCATTATATTGTGTACTTGCGACAAAACAATCCAATTTTGGGTGTGAAAAAACCGAATATTAAATACTAAATTACCAAGTTGGTGAAAGAATATATGGAACAAACAATTTCAAATCTGGTGACTATTTAATACCGGTTTTTTTCACTGAATATTCCAAACTGGCAGACAGATATTATTTTAGCGAACCATATTGGCGACAATTTGAGAGTACACATTTAATTTAAGAATAGGCACATATATTTTCCCTGATGTAGGTAATTCAAAAAAGTAATCCCCGCAACCACATATTTTCTTCATGATGGGAGAAAAATAAATTTGAAAATTCAAAATTTTCCCACATTTCTTATAGCTTTATACATCGCTCGTATCTCAAAATCTATCTCTACTGAAAAAATAATGAAAATTTCCTTAGTTATCCCGCAACCACATATTTTCTTCATGATGGGAAAAAAAGGAATTTTAAATCCTGATACATCGTTCGTGTCTCAAAGTAGAGCATTGCCATATTTTTTTTTCTATAATCGCTTCTATCTCGGGAACAGGGAAATAAGTATCTGCCGATTTTTGTATTTTTTGCCACCTGAGTGCTTTCGCCAGTTTGGTTATTTAGTGGCCAACATATTAATTCACTGCCAAATTCAGTAATGTACTGTATGCTCATGTGCAGTCGCTAACTTATTTTATGTTCGCAAGATTAATTATATCCCTTTATAATATGGGCCTATGCCTCTGAAATAAAAGTTATTTAATGCTCTTTAGGGTTAATTCTAATTTCTAAATACTAGCGCAGAGTTGAAGCACAGCGAAGCGTCAGTCTAAAATTTAAAATAGCAAATCTAATGTCCACAACATAATGAAAATTCCTTGTGAGAAAAAGAACAATTGGGCGAATGCCTACGATAGAAAGAACGAGTGCACATTGTAGGTAGTTATTAACGGTGTGCACGACAATCGATTCTTTTTATCTTCGAAGGAATATTATGTGCATTTAGTTTTTGACATAAAAGTGAGTATTACGTTTCTATTCCAGAATGAGATTTTACTGCATTTCAGAGTCAAAACTCTGAGCTAGTCTGAATTGGCCGCACAGTGGTCGTGAAGGACCGACCGAATTCGGAAACAAATGAAACTGATTGATAGGCTTATTTTTTAATATAATAACAAATAATTGTACATTAGCACCAGAACATTGTACTGAAAAATACATGTAAGTAATTTTATTACGTTTCAAAACAGACATCTTGAGTCTTACAAAATAAATAAAATTTAATAAAAAAGAATAACATTACTGTTGTTATGAAAAAAAGTACATTTTTGATAAACTAGACAAAATAATTTCTTAAAAAAATTATCACATTTGTTAAATTTTTCTTAGGAGTCTATAAAATCTCTTTTAATCACATTTAATAACATATTATATCTCCATCAACTCTATGATCTAAAAATGTAAAGAAATTAATGAAAAAAATACAAATAAGTATCAGCTGTTTGGAACTATTCCTTGCCCAACTATTGTTGGCAGGGGCCTCGTTTAGCCAGCTGTGACCATTCAAGTATTACATAAGCACTTAGGAGGGGGGTTTAGGTCTACTTTTGCCATGTATTTAAATGAGTGAAAATACATTTAAATTGTTAGATTACGTTTCGCCAGCTTTTTGTGCACTTGTTTTCGCCAGCTTACTTTTGCCGACAAGGGGGACGAGGGAAAAAATATTTGTAATAAATTTGCTTACTTAATACTTGAATGGCCAATGTAGGAAGATACTTGTAAAGAACTGGCGCTGGCCAGGTTGTGGTCACTGCCACCGTTAACACCCTGAACCTTAAGTTTTATATAATATTAGTAGAAACAAAATTCAAAGCACAACAAATATAACATTATTTTTTTACTACATTTAAACGTATTGTTACTTGCGCATAATATGTAAATATAATTCAATTGTTTTACGATCAGGGAATCTAATTTTTAAGCAGGTTGGCCATTGGGTGCGTCCTTTGGGAAAAAATTGTTTTGAGGCATGCGCATACGTGCGCTAAACTTCTGCACATAATTATTCAAATGTCAAAAATTTCGGCGCCTTTATTAAATATGCTCGCGCGTATTTTAACGCGAATGCGCCAAAAAAATTGTTCCCAAAGTACGCAGCCATTGTCATAACTTGTACGTATTATTATAATATCAAAACTGACATTCATTGAAAACTGAACATTATTGTAACTGCATGTTGTCATTATGAAACAAATAAATTATGAGAATACTCTCTGGTAGAGTGTTATATTTTCAGTACAATGTTCTATCAGGGAATCTTATGAATTAGATTCTCTAGTAGTACATTGTACAGAGAAATTATATATCATTGTAAGGTAAGGTTTTTTGACATTTTGGAAATATATTTTATAGGTACCATTGATGTATTACAAAATATTTTTATAGTTAATTCATTGTGATGTAAAAATTGTATACCTACGGATTTATTATTGTGATGATATTTTTCATTAATATAAGTAATTCCTATTATACATACTTATACAAACAAATATAATTTTTAAGCCAAGCTTAAATAAAGTGATGGAATGTGTAAGATCGCTATTTAAAATAAAAAAGAAACATATTATTATGTATTTACAATAGCCATTTATAGCTAATTTTAAAAAAATGTATTATGCGCTTCTTAGTTTTCTTTTCAGTGTTTCTAGTGCTATTGTGTCAAGCAGACCGCAGAAGTTGGTAGATAAAAGATGCAAAGAGTAAGAAACTGAACCAAATACCTAATATTAATTGCAACAAGTGCTTCCTATTCGATAGTATTCTACGAGTCTAGGTGCTAGCTTATCTAAGAAATTCATAATCATTTACTTGTTTTTCATATTAAAATATAACACTCACTTTTAGTTTCAGCAACTCTTCTTACACTTTTAAAATCGCACAAAATATACCACTTTGAAACAAAAAGTGGTTATTTATTTTTTCTAGTGTAAAAGGTCTTTAGTGGAGAGTCTGTTGAGGCTATCAGTAAGGTCTGGTTGTCCCCTGTCCGCAAGGAACGCAGCTATCCCGGAGAGATCTCCCGAATTCAGTTGAATATCTCCTGCCCCTCCCAAGAGACCGCTCAGCGATGGATCATTCATCTCCATTAGCTGCTCCTGCAAACGTTATTATAGTATCTGTTTAAACATTTACGACTGAATACATTGATATTAACTTAAAATTTTAAATCAGGAACTAAGAAATAATAACACTTTTAGCACATAAGTTATCCTGTCTCAGAAAGCAAAACCATAAAGTTCAGGTTTGTGAACCCTTTTTTTATAATTAGAGGCAGAAAAATAGGTGTTAACTTCGGCTGTTAAAAAATATAATTTCGTGGACGTCACTCACCGCTGGTTGTATTAAATGAGGTGAGACGTGTTCTATCGCCATCGGCGGTACTTGTTCCATGACGGGTGAGACGTGGCCCATGACGGGCGAGAGATGGCCCAAGCCAGGTGAAGTCAGCCGCATGACGGGTGAGGCGTGCCCTAGCCCGGGTGACACGTGACCCACGTTCGGAGACCCGTGAGGTGAGATTCGATCCATTCCGGACAGCTGCATGCTCGGAGAGAGTGTTTGTATGTTAGGTTGTATCGTTTGGAGGTTTTGTTGCATGGGTGACTGCATGTTGGGGGAGACGGACTGAAAACTCACTGCCGGATAGGTGGGACCCCACGCCACGTCCTGCATGTAGTTCGGGTGACTGGGGCCCGGGACTGAAGACCACTGAAAAATATATGTTAAAAATTAATCGGTATAATTAATTATCTACCTGAACGAAACGATACGCGACATAGCGCTGCAGTTCTAAGATTGCTATTCAAAATTTATTAATTACACAAGAAGATACATGTTTCATTATAAGTATGGAGGGTAGAGGCAATGAGAACTGGCTCATAACTTGAAAAAATGTCCAGCTGTACGCAGTGAATAGTAGTTGAAAAATCCTAAATGAGCGGCGCTAGCAGCGGCAAAGGGTATAGAATGAATGTAGCAGCTAGTAACAAATTGAAGTTTGCCGAGTTAAAGAATTTGATTTTTTCGAGACTAGAGTTATAGTTAGTAGATGTCCAATATAAGTAGTTTCTGAATAATTCTAGTGTAATTACCTAAGGAGCTTACTTTACGATTTACCATGTTGCTACTGTGGCACCACCCTAATTTAACGCATTTCACACGCGGACACTTGCAAACGGAGATAATTCTCCTTTCCTCTACCCTCCATAATAGGCATGTTGCCTACAAAAATGTTTTTCGTCTATTCGATGTTAGACAACATGTTGATAAATAATCTAGAAGCCATTTTCGTATATCTTAAAAAATAACGAAGATACAAACAATTTAAATTTACAATAAGAAAGAGAGCGATATATCGGCCTGTGACGTTACGAGTTGCACCCGCCATACATTTGTCGCGACGTAACATAACGTTTTGCAAGAAAGAGATGGGCAATATTTTTTATTTGCTTATACTTTTTAATCGCGTCAATCTAAATACCTACTTCTTTTAGATTTATGTATCTATAAACAATAAATTTAATATTTAATTTATAAAAAAGTGATATTCCACACTAGGCAACATCCCTATTATAAGAGTTCGAATGTGATGTTTCACCGCGCTGCACAGCGCATGTGCAGTCACACAAAAATATACAAGTTCATAAACTTGTATCTTTTTGTGTAGTGAATAAAGTTCAATTTTGAATAGCTATCTTAAAAATGCAGCGCCGCGTTGCATCGCGTATCCTCGCGGAGTTAACTGACCCTAACTTAAAACAAATACTATTACATAAAATAATTATGTGTCCAAGTTAAAACGAAACAGTTTTAACATGAAATATTTGGTTTCGCCAAATATTTAAAACGAAAGTTTTAAATAATTACTTACGACCTATTCATCGATACCCCACACGACGGGGTAATGTGAAAAATTATTTTTCATACCCACTCCACATGTATGGGGAGCAACCCCTAAAATATAAAATTATTATTATTTTATGATGGTAAAATCGAGACCTATACGCAATCTACAACTATACTAAATTTCATCCATTTATATTCATAATTACAGAAGCTACAAGTGCGGACAGACAGACGGACGGACAGAGCGAAACTATAAGGGTTCCTTATGTATTACGGAACCCTAAAAATGTAGTTGCCCACCTGTTCATATGGCGGCGAGTATATGCCCAAGTGATGCGGTGGCGTGTTACCTAAAAATAAAATTTTATTAAAAAAAATCTAAGTAAAATGCTTCTACTCAGTTTATAAAAATATTATGTGTCTAAAATAAATGCTTCTAAGCAAGGCATTGTTTGTTGACCATGAATAGAACATACTGTTATATCAAATCTAAAAAATATTCTTATTTTATAAATGGGTAATTAACTGTACCTAATAGCAAGTGTTATTATTTCAGAAGTTAAATACAATAACATAAAAAGACAGTCATCTCAACTTCAATATAATAAGTTTAGTACATAATACTTTCCAATTGAGATTTTCAAAATGAGATTGAATATTGTTAATTAAGTATTTTATCTCTCGAAGAAGTGTTTTTAAATAAGTCCACTTACTTGGTTCAGCTTTGATTTTCTGATCTTGGAAATTTCCTGAAATAGAAAATAGCTCTTTTAGTATGTACAAAGTTTGTATGAATATTAAACGAAATCATTAAGAAAAAATAATATACTACACTTTTCTAACACAGACAGGTATAAAAAACTACGAGCTTTATAAATAAAAAAAAAAAACTATTACAAGCAAGGACTTGTTATGTCTTTCGGGAATCATCATTTTTGCGTCATTCATAAATCCCTTCATGTCAAAATTGCCGAGAGACATTAGCAAGGTGGTCTTTACAAGAACTGTGAGATTTTATTTTTCAAATCAATAACAATTGAAGTGAGTAATTACTTGATTGTAATCTTTAATATCTTAAAATATTGTCGAAAAGGTATTTAAAATAAGTAACGAAAATCATCATGCCATTTAGTTAAAAAGAGTCATGCAGAAGATTGTTAACATGGATATGTGTGTTTAAAAAAGCGAGAATCAAAAAATCTAAGGATAAAAATACAGACTAGAATGTTTTAATGAAGTAGGTACATTTTTTGTGATTAGTTTAAAAAAACAACAACAACATTTGACATTCAAAACGTAAATACATTATTATAAACCAAAAAAACTACAAAAATAGCACAAGAAAAACTACTAAAATGCAAGTCAAACATTATAAAAATGTATTAAAATTACCTTTCAGCCGATTTGTGTTTAGCATACATTGGGAGTAAGTATATACTTAAATAAACAAGATTTGCATCCCAGTTTTATTAGCATCATTATAATTTATAGCAAAAGCTTAGCTTTTCAAAATATTTGTATAAATTGTACAAAAATCTTTTTTTTAAACATTTATATTATAAAAATCTATATAAAACACTTTTAGTTGAGATAAAATATCAAAACCACACTTTATCGGCTTAGACTAGTAAGGTATATCATATAAAATACAATAATATTTAAAAACTAATTTACATTATCGAAATGAATAAATCAGCACTTTGGTAAAACAAATTAAATACTTTAAAAAGGTTGTAAAATAAAATAAAAACACTAAGATATATTTACACACAAACGTCTGTTGTGCGATTTTGGTTCACATTATGTACCTATTTAAGACATATACCTTAAAACTGGCTTCAAATTTTTGATATTTATTGACTATGGGAAAGAAACTTTTCTTTAAATGAGTACAAACATTAATAGTGTCAATTTTAAATAGCTATCAGTAATTTATTAATATGACACACAGGTCTTTTTTCACTAATTAATTTAAATCAAATTGTAATTACAAAAATATTTGCTACCCACTTGAATACTACCTATATTTTATAATATTACTAGCTGACTCCACAGACGTTGTTCTGTCTTAACTATGAACGGGAATAAATAAATATCTCGTACACCTACGGTTTCTACACCAACCCCACCTGCACCTACCTACTCAACCTACAGGCGATGGGTGAAAGAGTAGTTAATGCTTATATACCACCGAGGGTGGTTGAATATTATTAAAGTAGTAACAGCGCTATATGAAATATGGCTTGATGGGAAAATTGATAGTACTATGTATTTTTAATGCCAAATCATAAAATAAAAATATTACCAAAAAAATAAAAAAATTTGGGTCATCTCTTATTACTTGGATATATAAAAATTTTATTAATTTAAGGGAGGTAGGGCGAAAAAGAGCTTTATTTTTTATACCACATAAAATGGAGAAAGCTTGACGGCATACCTGAATTTTTTCATTTCCTTTAGTAGCAAAATACGTAAACGAACTGTCACGCTTTTTCGGATTTTCGTGTTTTGAACGGCGGCGATTAACCCTTGCATATTCAATGAGACTCATCATATATATGTCTTGCTCATTTTTCGGACGTCCATTGTAAACGAATTTAAACAACTGCTGTTTTTCTTCAATGCTTAACTGCTGAGTGCATTTTTTCTTACAGACACAGTTACTATTACTGTTAGATTTTGCTGACACTAGCGTTCCAGTATTTGTACTCACATAAGATTGGCCAAGTAAACGCTGTGTCTTCTGCTTTTCTTTTTTGTATAAATGGATATTTCTAACACCTCTTCTCTTTTTCGAAGTCTCAGCTTCTGACTCATTATCAAGTGAATCGTTACAGCTACTTTCATTGCTTATATTCAAACTTTAGTAATGAAATAATAATTTAAAGGATAATAATCTTCACTACGCAACGCTAACCGAATGCAGTCTCAAAGACAACTAAAATGGCGTCAATTAGATCGTAAGTGTCGCGCCCCCCACCAATAGCGATGCGTTTTTGTCTATCGATAAATAAACAAGCAAAAATAATCACTAACTTTTATACTCGTAACGTTGATAGTCGGAAGAAGGGAATAAAGGCAGGATTTGTTCCGTTCTTCCAACTAACCTTTTTCATGGCCGCATGAATCTATACAATGTGAGTGGTTTTTGTTCCTTTCTTCGAACTCACAATTTAGCGCTACGTCTATAGAATATAAAAGTGTAAAAAACTGAATATGTCAAAAAGTGGCGTTTATTCCCTTCTTCCAATTGGTGGTTCAAATATAGTTTATTATCACATATCTACCAAATATACCTGCAAAATTTTATAAAAATCTGCCTAGCCGTTTCGGAGGAGGAGGAGGTGTTACAAAACACTGTGACACGAGAATTTCATATATTATTCCTTGTCTATGTAGAGCCTACTAGCATTTCGGGGTCCCTGGTGTGCAACAACATTTTACACGCCATTACATTCTTATCGTTACACATTTAAACTTTAAAAAGTTAAACTAACAAACGAAATACTTATCTACAGTCTACTAAAATATTCTCAAAGGAACAGAATCAGTAAATATTTTTGTATTAATTCCATTTATATCCAAAAATCTATTTTTAATTCTGGTAACATTTTCGATTTTCAGAAATTAATATCATGTCATATACCCCACATTTTTGGATTAATGTTGTACACTGTTCACCAAAATAGTAACAAAGCTATGAATTCAACACACACATATTCATATTAACATAATACTTAACTACTCAAATGAATGGTGCTTTAGTTTCTTTTTTTTTATTATCTAATTTTTCAATAACATTTTTGTAATTATTTTTTTTTTTAAGTTTTTAACTACCTATGTATCAAATAGTATTTTATTCTTAGGCATTTGCGCTTCGGACATGGTCAAAAATCATGATTATATTCTTCTTAGCAATTTTTATACCCAGCGTATTTCGGCATTGCCCTTTTGGTGACATCAAATATGATTTAAAGTAAAACATTCGCAACCACTTCATTGCTGTCGACTCTGGGCAAATTTTTGACCATCACCTTTTTCAAACGGCAATATTAACAATAACGTTAAAAATAATTGCACCAAAATGAAGATTTCACGGTTTAGAATAAATAATAAACATAATTAATGTAACAATTAAACATAAATTAACATACCTACGTATATATAAAATTGTTAAAGGCGAATCCTTAATAAATAAAAAATAATGACTAGTTATAGTAAGAAAGGTATATATTGTTATTGCGTTGCGACTTAATCGCACATTAATTATATTATGTATACTCTGATTTTTTATATCAGCCAGTGAAATACATTTTTTATGCATGCGTAACACTTCTCTTTTTTTAATTTGTAGAGACGTAATGTAAATTTTTCCGTGAAAATTTAGATTTTAGAAACAGATTTATTAATCAAAGTACATTTAACAAAGATATATCAAAATAAAGTCGAATCACTTTTATTGACATTATTCGTAATTCCACTTTTAAGCAACATGATTTTAAACGACAGTATGATCCTATAAAATCACGTTGAAAACATTTTTTATTATCATTTAGGCTACATACGACTAAACAAGATTTTTCAACTAAGAGCTGTGGCATATAAAAATGATGCTAAAAAACTCGTTTGGTAGAATGCGGTTCAGTCAATACTGTTGGACAATAGGAAAACCTTTATTTAAATACGATGAAAATATAGCACTGCAGCTTCCTTTGATTAAAGGAAAAAAGCTGAAAATAGAATAATACACAGAACCCAAAAACCATAATTTTGACCCACGTACAATCAGAATTTATGTGACTAGCATAATACTTTTTTAACAAAAGACTTACAAAAATATATTAAAAACTAAAGCCACAACATACCGAAGTGTTGACATAACGAAACACTGGATTATAGCTCATAATACTAGTCAATATACTATTCTGACTGTACTCAAGAATTTTATACACAGGCTGTTCACTTTTTGTCACATATCAAAATGTTTTGACGCTTTAGTCAGACAAAATATATTTTTAAATGCATTAGGAATGCAACGATTATAATATTATGACTGTTTATTTGTAACATTTAATTTTTTAATGTTATATCAATATATATCTACAGATGTACCAAATAATATTATTGACGAGAGTGGAAAATGTGAACAGCCTGTGTACACAACACATCTGAATGAACTTACTGTTCGAATCGTACTGATGTAGCACAGACGATAGCGTTTTCTGCCTTTTACGTGATATATGGCTCGTATCTAAAACATGGTTGATATTTTAGTGCACAGGTTTAGGCAAATACGATATAATCAAAAGTTGTAATATGAAACAAAAAGAGATTGTTTTGAGAGGATGAAAGTGGTCTACTTATATATAGTAAGTTGCTCCTAAATATATAACGATCATGCACACGTGAAGGGATTGGTGTAGTTGGATCTGCACAATTGTATTATATAATTTACGAATAGGAAGGGGGACTAGTATAATAGGTCACTATCAATTATTTACTATAATATTATGTGATGTCATAAAATATTTCTTTGGTATCAAAAATTGTGTAAAACTCCATTCTGGTATAAAAATCTTTTGGCATTAAATATGGATCGGATTATATTTAGAGGCGTTAAAAAACTCTTCAGTTTTGGAATTTACTTCCATCGACGGGGGAATAGTAGCAGCTGGTTTCGTCGAACTCGGACGCCGTGGCGTGGGGAGCAACCGCCATATACAACGCGTAATGTTCGGCCTCCGTCAGGTCTAGATCATCCTGTAGCTTTCTAAAGGCGGAGGCGTCGAGAGCTAGGACACTTTCAGCGACTAGTATAGTTCCTTCGCCGGGAGGAAGGGGCCCGCGACGGAGAGAGGCCTGGGAGGCCGACCTCTCGTCGTTGTCACCGTGGAGGGAGATGTGCGTAACACTATCAGCGTAGCTGAGCCCCGCTCCCGAAGCGTTGTCCTTTAGGGACGTATGCGACACGGAAGATTTGAATTTAGTCGGACGGATTCCCGACACGCTACTGACCGACCGGCCAACCGGCTTGATCTTAAACTCCCTAGCGCCCTCGGACTTCACGCTGGGAGCGGGAGATTTATCTCGTCTACGGAATAGACGGGAGAAAAAGGACCGCTTTTTAGGGGCCGGAGGCAGAGCCGGCTCGCTCTTGCCTCTCGCCATGGTCAGGTCGGATCGACTCCGGTTGGGCGAGTCCGGGTTGCGCGTGATAGGGATCTGCCTGCCGGGCTTGAGGAAGCTATTGACGGACGTCTGACTGGTTTTGAAAGATTCCGAAGTTTTTCGAACGCGTTTCGGCGGCAAGGGAGGCGCCCTCTCGTCGTCGGTGTCGCGCTTTAGAGGGGTGAACTCGATAATGGGTCCGCGGTACGTCTGTACCTGCACGTCCTCGTAAGCGAGCGACTCTGGCTCGGGCATGCCGATGTCTATCGGGTTTTTGAACGCGAGTTGTAAACTAGTGTAAGTGCCGGCATCGTTGAAATCTTCCAAGTCGTTCTCGGTGTCGTCTAGGGTAGTGACGTTTTCGAGTCGAGTTCTATTCTCGGAATAGATTTCGTCGAGTTCGGCGACTTGGTCGAGCAGATCGTCGAGGGATTTCTCGTTGGAGTCGACGATCATTTCGTCTGAGGGTTCGACGAGGATTTCAGCGGAGGGTTCGACGGGGTCGGATTTCGAGTCGGGGACGGGGTCGAGGTCGAATTTGGGGTCGGAGTCGCTGGTGGAGGACACGGGGTCGTCGGGCTTGTTATTGTTGCTGTCTGCGAGGCGCAGCGACAGCAGGCTGAGGTCCAGCAGCTGCTTGCGCGCGGTACCTGAGTTCATATCCGGCGTGAACTCGAACGGCAGCGCGTTGCTGCGCGCGTTGTCCGACGTTCGCACCAGCTGGAGGTACACCTGCAATTATATTTTTGCTGTAAATAACGCGGTAGAGTCTATTATGCGGTGGCCGCTGTACTATAGCGGCGCTGTGAACTTGCGCCTAACGTAACGCCTGTTCGCAGATCTTCCCGTTGATAAGGTTGAACCGCTGTTCGATGGATAAATAATTAAGTATAGTGTTGAGAATTAATCGATTGAAGAAGATGGGTAATTTCACTATGGAACAATTAGCCACGGCGACCACAGATAAAATTAGGTTAGATAAAAGCGTGTACAGCATGAATGGATTACAACGGCATAGGTCACATTTTAGCTATCTATGGGGGTGTGATATTTTAACTAATTTAAAAGAATATTCATATAAAATATAATTTACACTTTATATCATATGTTATGATCTGAGTTAAAATAATTACGGGAAATGGAATGTGAATAAAAATTGTACAATCTAATAGAATTTTAGTTTGTGGTCACCACTTTTTTAAACAGCATATCAAAAACGCATGTCTCTTATAATATTGATGAGTAAAAATAACGCTTATGAATCCGGATACAAATGAGCTCGTGTACGTTAAAATAAATTATGATGATAATTGTCATGTAAGTAATAAATAGTTTACAGACAAAAATATTTATAACTGTCCTCAATTGTAGTTTAGCCAAGTACAGAGCCAAGTCGAACTAGATACAGTCATATTATATTCTTATAATACCAATGACGAAACTCTTTCTTTCGTCCGGACGTTTCGACGTATTTGATAGCGAATAACAACCGCAGTGACAAAAGCGCACCTGTTCGAGGTGTTAATGCATATTATAATCTTGTAAGTTTCTTTTTTAGATATGGAGTTGGCTTAAAACAAGCCAACCAGTGTCAAGTTAAAAAGGCGGGAAATAGAATTTTTGTTTTAATTTTTAACACCGTATTCCTAAATCGTCAAGTCTAAAGTCTAGTCAAAATCCAAATAAATAGTCAGTGCAGTCAATGAGTCAAGTCAGTCGATTCAGTAAAGTGGTAGAAGCTTTACTGAAAGTTCCTAGGGAGTTTTGGAAGGAACACAAAATAGCACGTTGTACCACTTGCCCACACTTGTGCACGTTAACGAATATTTAATGGTTATAATAATATTCTACCAATAATGCATATTAAGAACCGAAATAACACAAATTTATAAAAGAAATACAAAAACCACAACTTCACTAATTGAATTCCCCGCCAAAACTCCAAATCTTGTAAGTTCGTAGGTACTTACTTGCATTGACAATGCAATATAAAACATGCGAATAATTCTCGTAAGTGTAAAATGAGACATTAGCCATAAGACTACATTTGGCTTAATAAACGGACTAATAAAAGTATTATCACACTTTCAACGCTTAAACGACGACCTCTGTGGCTCAGTGCGTTAGTACGTTGGCACTCAAGCCAGAGGTTGCGGGTTCCCCGCCAAAGGAACAAAAAGTTTACTGTGTTTATGGGTCATGGATGTGTATTAAATATGTGTATAATATGATACAAATCTTAAATATGTATAGTGTATAATATAAAAGTATTATATATACCTCTCGTGGTCTGGTACCTGTAAAACAAGTTCTTCGGATACTTAGCACGGGGCTACATGGACGTGCTGTAAAGCGTCCATAGATATAGATAGAAGAAAATGCTTAAATTATTATAATGACTGGTATCCACCTACACCTAGAGCTTGGCTAGCTAGCCCGTCATTTGTCAAAATCTGCGATTAGGGCGGGACAGACATAGATAGTTAATTTTGTTCGAGTTGCAAGCAACGACTAGTTCTAGTCAAATTTAATCCTCAGTGCGCACGAAAGTTTATAAAAACCAATATCTGTTAATCTACATTATTATTATTAAATTAAATCAGATAAAATTCACGTTTCATCAATAATTATAGTTTAATTGTTATAAGTAATCTATAGTATATTTGCACTAAGAATGCAGTGAGTTATCAGTACAAATGTCAAAATTTACCAAGACGTTTAAGCCGAGTTCACATTCACCAATTGTAGAAAGTATTTTTGACATTTCCACTGATAACTCACTGCATTCTTAACGCGATTGAAGTAAAGTGTATTTTTACCGACTTCCAAAAGTCGGCAGTTATCATTAGTCAGCGGTGGGCGGAGATTAACCGTAGCATATAGCATTGGCGCTCTGCCAGATACTTGGCGGACTGATTACACTCGAGTGACGAGTTCAAATGCACCACGACATGAAGGACGAATTCATAATTATATTTCTACCACGCTATATGGAAGCTTTATTTATTGTTATGAATATTTTTTTCTAAAGATTTCCAAACCAAGAATGGGTCAAAGTCAATAAAAAGTTACGCCACCTTAATTTCACCATACTTACCTCAAATGTCAATGTGGGGCCATTTAAGTGGGGACCGTTTTTGCCTTGAGATGCCTCGTCTATAATAATATATACGCCTAAGATTTTTACTAATTCTATTATTACTTATTTGGAATACGCTTACAGTCTTACTTAATTGAATAATATTATACTCGATACGTCAACTAACGATATTGGCACTGTAGTGAAAATAATAACATAAAACGATAAGGAAATCATAAAATAAGTAGTCGATTATCGATATTGAATTGGCCACGTGGTCAATACCATACATTTTAATGTTTTCAATAATCGTTATCGTTTCGTACAGATAAATATCTCTGTCTCGTTCTTATCTTACACTGTTGCTGGCGGTGGCCATCAGTACAGCAGCGTGTGGTACACGTTAGGAATTCGACACAGGTTATTGTAAAGGTTTTTAGACAGGGACAGATTTCTGTCTCGCCTTTCATCATTACACATGAGACAGAGATAGATCTGTCTGTCTCTCTCTCTCTCACCTGCACGTTGTAGCTGATGTCAGGCCGTTCGTAGGCTGGCGTTTGGAACACGATGGCGTACTGGCGATGCACCAGCATCACGTGCGCGGCCTTTTCCCAAACGACTCTCTCGCCCTCTTTCTCAAAGAACAACACCGAAATGTCCTCCTTCGTTATCTGTAAAAAAATATAGTTTTTTGTAGATGGAAACTAAGACATTTGCAATGAAAAACATAGTTATAAAATTGTGTTGCAACACATTAAGTTTCTAGGTTAGACGTGTTGCGACAGCCGAGAGTGTGTCCTTAGTCATTCAGTCAGTCCTTAGTACCTAACAGTGGCGAAGGGTCTACAGAACTCCATTCTTAACGGCTTCCCTTTCAGATTACCTCATGAAGACCACCAGCCAAAACTAGTTTAAGGAAAACAACAATATCTTATACAAGTCAGGTCGGACAAGCGATTGCGTGATGTAGATTCACGCGACATCTATGCGCTGCACGTTGCAACTTTGACACGAATATTCGAATTACAGATCTCTTTAAAACCCTATATATTCGGAGTTATAGTGGGAGATCATAGAAACCTTATCTCGATAGAAATAAAGTTGAAATTCAAACTTGTTTTTAATAGCTGGCTGGCCAAATAAAGAACAATATTATATGATTTGTCCGATAACAGTTCGAAGTAATTAAGGGCTATTTTTCTGTGACATTAACCCACTATTTTGTAGCATTCACCAAGGAGGAGCCGTTATTAGATAATATCACGTGGATCATGAGACGAATGAATTTTTAAAAGTAGCTCGGCGCCCGGCGGTACCTCAGCCAGCGCGTCCTTGGATGTAAAATCATGTAATAAACATTACGTTAATAATAATTATTGTTCAACTATTATTTTTTAAATTATATTGAGCAGTGAGAAGTGATGAATATAATTCGTCTTAAAGTTGATACTAATACGTGTTTATGTACTTATATGTGAATAATGAATGTGAGACTACTTAGTACTTGTGTTGTGTTTATTGTTGGTGATAAATCGTTTGAATAAATTTAATAAAAGATTTAATAAAATGTAATAATAGACGATCATAATATTATATATTATTATTTAATAGGCGGTAGTACTGTGGAAGTATTTTAATAGGTATTATGATTATCTTACTACGAGGGCTGCACTAAAAGTATCGGGAATGGAATATTTCCACTGTTCCTGTCATATTAAAATCTTTTTAATTTAAAACTCCTTGGTTTTAAAAATCGAATACCGTTTATTTATTTAAAAAAAGATTCTCGGTCTTGTCACAAGGTCTTGTCAAACTTGTTTAGTCGTTGAGAAAATGGAATTGACTCGAGAAAATTCTAGAGCGATGATTTATTATGACTTTCGAAGTGGTTTAACACAAAAACAGTGTGTTGACCGGATGATTTCTGCATTTGGTGATGAAGCCCCATCCAAAACCACAATTTATCGCTGGTTTGCTGAATTTCAACGTGGACGTGTCAAGCTCAGTGATGATCCCCGTCAAGGTCGTCCAAAAACTGCAGTCACCCAAGAAAACCTTAATGCTGTGCGTAAGCTGATTGAGGAAGATCGACATGTGACATACCGCGAAATTCAGGCAACTTTAGACATTGGCATGAGTCAAATACAAATAATCTTGCATGAACAATTAGGTGTAGGTATAAAAGTTGTTTTCCCGATGGATACCGCATTTGCTCTGTGAAGAGCAAAAAGCGGCTCGCGTTACTTGGTGCGTCAGAACTCTCGAAAGATTTCACGCAGGATCCTCAAATGCTGTATACAACATCGTATCAGGTGACGAATCCTGGATATACGCGTACGAACCCGAAACAAAAAACCAGTCACGAGTTTGGGTGTTCGAAAATGAGTTAAAGCCAACAAAAATTGTTCGTTCACGGAGTGTTGCAAAAAAAAGGTGGCCACGGTTGTCTCCAAAACCGACCATGTTGCGACTATTCCTCTTGAGGGACAAAGAACGGTTAATGCAGAATGGTATGCTAACATTTGTTTACCACAGGTCGTTTCTGAACTCCGTAAAGATAACTGCAACCGCCGCATCATCCTCCATCACGACAATGCGAGTTCTCACACCGCGCACAGAACAAAAGAGTTTTTAGAGCAAGAAATCATAGAATTATTAGACCATCCGCCGTACAGCCCCGACCTAAGCCCTAATGATTTCTATACTTTCCCCAAAATAAAGGAAATGATTGGTTCCATCGTATGGATGTGTCAAATTTCGCGGAGAATACTTCGAAAAGCAATAAATACATTTTTAAATAGTAATGTTGTGTCACTTCCTTGATTCCCGAAATTTCCAGTGCCGCCCTCGTATAGTTGATTAATATACAGAAAAACGTTTTATTATTAAGTACCTATTTTGTATTATGAAATATACCTAATTGTAGGTATAAGAATACCGTATATATAACTATACGAATAGAAACGTAGGTTTATACCTACGTCTCTATAAGAATAAGCTTAGCTAAGTATTTACAATTTCTCTCGGACGCGACACAACTCTACACGCTTGTAACGACCTTGACCATCACACATAATATGGTAGCGACCACAGTACTATAAGAATATGCGTAGGCGGAAAACCTACAGCATGGTTAATAAATCATATCACCTGTCATTATCATTCCGAATAGACGATAAATACAGGTAAATGTGGACAGAAGAATTATGGTATTTTTATATTTAAATATTTATGGCCACTAAACAATATTGCTTTAGGTCGAAGCGTTGGTTTTTGATTAAAGAAGCCAGCTGCGCATTTGTTTATACTTACGTCCTAATGTTTCCTTAGTAATAGTTTGGTTTATAGTTTTAAACATAACTAAAATCATTTTTTTAAATTAAATAATTTTAAATTGATACTTTTTAACCATAGACTTACCCGCTCGCACAGTAGTATGACCTCAGTACCGCCTTTGGGTGAGGCGGAGCAGTGGCTAAGTTTCATGATGAAGAGGTCGCTCATCGCCTTCTTGTCATAGATGACGTCGGACACCACCGGCGGCAGCGACCGGCGGATCTTACCCGTCCGCTCATCCTGAATGAACACCTGGAAAACAAAAATAAATTATTATGATGTGTAACACCTAACAGAGCAAACTGCCAACTTTAAACCGCTCGTTGGGACGCCTACATTATGGTTAATTGGTTACTCTTGAAAATATTGACGTTTGATAATATACTGTATATTATCAAAAGTCAATATTTTCAAAGCATATCGATTTGTATACAAAATTTCTCGTTAAAAAGTCTCGTTAAAATGCTCCATACTAAAGTCGTAGGTAAAAGTATAAAATATGAAGTATAAGGCCGCAGGAACATATTTGTAAATATCGCCGATACTTGTGCTACTTTTTACTACTTACCATAATTAATGTTTTTGTATATGATGTAATGATGTAGGTTTTGTTTACTAATTTAGCAAAAAAAAATTTTTTTGTACTTTTTAGATGTATCTAATTAATAAACTACACATAAAATTTTGCTTATCTTTTTTACATTTACCAAGTAGTAATGCCTCAATATTTCTGAGTATATTAATGAAACTAAATATTTTGGATGTAGTCTAGACCCTAATAAATATAATTGGTAACAAACCTGAAAACATAACCGGACGGCATTGAGGTCGATGCTCTGAAGCTGGTTCCTATGTGCGTAACCCGCTGCAATAGAAACCTTCAGTTAGTATTTATGGTTAGAACTAAAAAAGGTAAGTAAAGTGGGTAGAATCGATAATATATAGTAGTCTCATTCTATTCCTCACTCTCTCTCTTTTCACGCCAAGGTTTTAAAAATATTTGTATCTAAAATTCTTGACATTGAGATCTAAAAAATCGCCAAGTGAGAGTCGGACTCGCGAACGTAGGGTTTCGCACAAAACGGCAAAAACACGTTTGTTATGAACCCCATTAAACATTTATTGACGTGACGTCATATAATTCGATGGAGCCGGCTGCACGCACGAAAAAACATGACTCATGCGTTACCGGCGTTACCTCGCTAAACATGACTCATTTCTTATGACGTTGTCACGTTCAACTATCGTCAGTAAACCGACTTTACAGACAACCGATTTTTTTATTCTGTTTTAGTACGGACGGACAGCGCAGCCTCAGTAATAGTCTCGTTTTTACCCTTTGAGCACGGAACCCTAAAAGGTAAAAACTAGGTTCCCAGTTGGATCTTAATTTTTTTATTTATTAAAAACTCTTGGCTAAGACAAAGTACAACATCGAAACGATAACGAAGTTAGAAGTGTATCAGATTTATGGGATTGATTACGTAATTTTGTAACAAAAATATGTCAATATCATACATTTCTTTCTTGTCTAACTTCGTTAACGTTTGTATCGTAGAATTCCGTTATATTATTATGTTTGATGTGAAATATTGTAGCCACAGTTACTCAGAACTATATTTTCGGTTTCATCATCCTTTACATTTAACAATAAAAGCGGTGAAACAAACCAGATTATATTTAACGATCGATGTAATTTGCTGTTACCGAATTCACTGCCAGATCGTCAATAAATTTAACCATCGCGATGGTAAAACAGGAGTTTATGTCGGTTTCCCGAGGTATACTTAACATCCTGTCTTCATGGTGCCAAAGGTCACCAATATAAAGGTCCGTTGCAGACAACTGCAGTCTTTTTTATTTACATATTTTTAGACGACTAAAAAGATTTATGATACGGATTTACTTACTAGAATAGAGACGGCAATGAAACTATGGCGATACTCATACAAAAAATTCACTGAAAAGTTTTCATTTGCTCCACTAACTTTCTAACATTTGCGTCATAATGACATCACAGTGTCTGTATTTAGTCGACTTGCCGCCTTCATCGAATATGTGATGTGTCAGCTAACAAAACTTAGAGTACCTATGCAAAAACACTAGCCGCCAATATAAGGTATGTTTGTAATCTTGAGCTCCTAATTACCGACTTGTAGCTAAGTGGGTTAAAAGTATTTTTAGATGCAAATATGTTTAGTAACTGAGTACAAATATTGAGACTTCTGTACTTGATACTTTGTAACGATCTCATTTTCTGTCTGGTATGCGAGTTAAATGGAACAGTGAATTCATTAATTTTAATCACAACCGTAAAGAGGAAAAGAAATTGTTAACGTTTAAACATACCTATTTATAACAAATTTTAAAGACTAGAAATATATAATAAAACTTTATTTCAGTTGCATATATTCAGATGTCGCTATTTGTAATCGAATAAAATGACTTAGCGTAATATGGAAAATAAAAATAGATCTACTACCATATTAAAATAACAGTATAATGGCTTTCTTAGGTCTAACTTCCGAATTTATGTCACCAAAAGTTTCAACCCAACAAATCAGCTTAATTTATTTATTTACCATTTTGCTACAATTACCCGCACATTATATACACATTATATACACATTTTGCTATCCGAAAATGTTCCTTCCCCGATCAGAAGTCGATGCGATGCTAACACGATCTCGGTTACGAAACGCCACCAGAAATAGACGCACCGAAATTAGTGGTAACGTCATGCGGTAGCGCTAGTTAACTTCATATTGTATACCCGACATAAAGCGGTATTTGAATGACAAATAGCACTGCAGTTTATGATTCTGATACTTTAATATAAGACACATAATTGGCTAAAGCATCACAAATTATTAACTAGTTTGTGAGACGATAGTGAAATAGAAAGCTATTTATGCCAAAGAAAAGTCGCGACTCGCGGTTATAATATATTTACTGTACAATGTACTGTCGAACAAGTTGCCGTTCTATCAGGCATAAGATGAAAGTCGCTTAACATATTATATTAATCGTGCGCACGCACACATATCCATGTGTAAATACCCAGTTCAAACACGTCAGCAGTCGGTGCGGTTACTTCCTTTGTGTTTAAATACTTTGATACGTCAAGTGTCCAGTGCCAACAAAAAGTTAAGAAACTGGTCGAGCAGAAACTTTTTACTTTGTCGATATTGTACAAGGTTTGTAGTTACATATTGAAAGAGTAAGAGAGAGCAAAAATTATACAGATGTCTGAATGAATCAGCACTTTTGTCCATTAGGAATAGAAAGATGTAATTGGGTTATGTATTTATATTATCTATTTATCGGATGAAACTGCAATGGTCAGGTTCACACCGCGACGAGACGCGACACGTTGCTGTATATATTTTATGATAGCTATTCAAAATTAAACTTTATTCACTACACAATAAGACGCGTTGCGTATCGGCGCGGTGTGAACTGACCGAGTTTCACAATGGTGTATTAGACTTGTGATGTGCGTTTTGATACGTTCACAGGAAACTTACTCCGATAAGGGTCCACTCTTAGCCTCTCCCTGTTGTTGAGGGCTTCGGCGATGTCTTTCCTCTTGACACACTGTATGCCGAGGTTGCTGAAGGAAACCTGGGGGTTCTCTTCTGTGATGTTCGTCTTGACCGTGCAGACGCCATTTTCGCATCTTTCACGACCAACTAGATTGTGAGGGTGCGGCCTAAAATTAGTTTAAGTAAGTAATTAGTAAGTAAAATTAGTTTAGATTATGAGATGAGAAATGGAGCGCCATAACCGGTCAAAGTTGAAAGTTTAGATATCAATGTTTGTTTTTAAGATCTAAATACTCCAACGTCGTCCTACTGGATCAAAAGTTTGTGAGGATGTATAGATGGATCAATGGATGTATGGATGAATCTCTTTTAAGAAAAAACTACTGAGCGCGTTTCGATGAAATTTGGTTTGGTAGTAGTTACAACTCTGGATTAAAACATAGAGGGTACTTTTTATCCTGAAAAAGTAGAGTTCCCGTGGGATACTGAATTTACGCGGGCGCAGCCGCGGGCAACAGCTAGTTAAACTATAAATCGTATATATCCATATACGATTTATAATTTAACTAGCTGTTCCATTCTCAAAAACTTTCACATTTATAATAAATAGTAGCAGGATCACAGTCAGTAAAATTTTGTCTCTATAAACCGACAAAGAAGGAAAGAAAGGTGAACTGCATTGAAAAGTCATTATTATTGATATATTATTGATATGTAGTGCCTAATGAATCAAAATTGTAAATTGTAATATTGTAAAATCTAATATTGTAAACGCGAAAGTTTGTATGTATGGATGTTGCGAGGTTTGTTACTCAATAACTATTGAACGGATTTTGACGAAGTTTGGTATGGTAGTAGTTTAGACTCTGGATTAATACATAGGCTACTTTTTATCGCAGTAAAATGTACGGTTCCCGCGGGCAACATCTAGTCGCGACATACTTGTAGGGTTCGTCCTTCGTGACGCAGGAGACGACGATGATCGCCGGCCCTCGATGGCCGCGGATCTCTATCGTGGGGTAAGTCTTCCTCTCCGGGGTGCTGTTGCAGCCGGGGATCGAGCCCGCCGACCTGCCTTCGCACTCGTACCTGAACCTGTGGGAAATACGATTCAGTGTACCTGTCATACGAGAACTTCAAATGAGTAATTTAAGATTTTATCATTATAATATTAGTAACCTTACGCAGTCAAAAAGTCAAAAAGCAACATGTCCTACTTCGACAAAGATGAACATTAAAGTAAATTATACGTTATGGCATTATGTGTATCATGTACCTACTTAATTTTAAAAAATTGGCTACAGGACAACTTAATATTTTAAACGAGACAATCTTGTATAAATATACTTAATCGATTTCCCGAAAACTGCTGCATGTATAATTTTTGCTTTGCTTGAAAATTCGGAATGTGGTGGGTTCGAAACCCGGTTAGATAAATATGTTTGTGATCCTTTTTATTGTTTAAAATTTTTGCAGAACTCCAAGGTACACCTACAACCTACTTGTATTTAAGCGCATATTTTTTCATGAAAATATAAATGAAACGCGCCATATCCAGGTCTTATTTGGACCTATTGCGCAAATAAGAGCCCACAGTAAAATAATTTTAACCTAATCGGAATATCACTAAAATTTTTCGCAATTCGCTTTGAATCGGTTTACGATATCTAACAATGCTGAAAAGTGATAACATTTAAAAGTTCAACAGGCTATCAATATAGTGCGAAGTGTCTAAATACCTAGGAAAAGTTATACACAGTAGATAACTAGGGTCTTAGACAAAGTACCACGCGATTCAGCGACAAAATTTGTCAATCATAATAATAATACATTTTTTGGATTTATAACTTCGTTATAGATTTAATACTGGTGTTCCAAAATTTAATAATTTTATTTTATAAAATAATTTTAGTCAAAAAACTTTGAATTCAAAATTAAGCAGACTGTAGAGACTCCAAAAAATATCAAAAAATATATAACTTGTAAGTATGTAATGTAGTACGAATTTCGCGATACATAATATTATACATGTACGGTCGCCGAACTGTAAGTATGTAGTGTAGTACGAACTTCGTGATACATAATATTATACATGTACAATCGCCGAACTGTAAGTATGTAGTGTAGTACGAACTTCGTGATACATAATATTATACATGTACAGTCGCCGAACTGTAAGTATGTAGTGTAGTACGAACTTCGTGATACATAATATTATACATGTACAGTCGCCGAACTGTAAGTATGTAGTGTAGTACGAACTTCGTGATACATAATATTATACATGTACGGTCGCCGAACTGTAAGTATGTAGTGTAGTACGAACTTCGTGATACATAATATTATACATGTACAATCGCCGAACTGTAAGTATGTAGTGTAGTACGAACTTCGTGATACATAATATTATACATGTACAGTCGCCGAACTGTAAGTATGTAGTGTAGTACGAACTTCGTGATACATAATATTATACATGTACAGTCGCCGAACTGTAAGTATGTAGTGTAGTACGAACTTCGTGATACATAATATTATACATGTACAGTCGCCGAACTGTAAGTATGTAGTGTAGTACGAACTTCGGGAGTTTTGTTCGAGTCCTGCGAGAGCCAGTCGTCTGCCTACCATCACCTAACGAGGGTGTCTCAATAAAGTATGAAGCCGTAATAAGTATTTTATTAGAAGACCCAGTCAATGCATCTATAGGATCGAAAAGTAGTACACCGGGACTGTCGGCGACTGTACCTTTAATATGTTAAGAAAAATATCTGAAAAACCCCACCACAATATACTTTAAATATTTCAGTTCGCGTTCGCTTAAACAAACGACTAAAACCACAACAATATTATCTGTAACAGTTGAAAATATTTCAGACCACACAGTAAGGCCCGGTTCAGACATAGCGGAAACTGCACGATTTCTGCGCGTAATCCTCGCGGTTTAGTGTGAGCGTTTTAACTTGCGATGCTTTTGTAATAGGCTGCGCGCGGTTGATACTTGATCCGCACGATTCTTTATCGCGCGGTTTCCGCTGTGTCTGAACACAACCTAAATTTCAATACAAATAACGGTAACCTTATTAGTAGCGTAAACTGTTAGTAGGTAGTGGGTAAGTACATAAAGTCTAAAGTCTACACAAGTTTACTATTTTTAATGAGACAATGTTGTATATATATTCGGTTTCTCGAAAACGGCTGAAAGTATTACCATGAAATTTAGTATACAGGGAGTATATCGTAAAGGGAGGAAAAACGATCTAGGTCCCTATCTATCTAGGTCAGGTTATCCCTAGGAAACTGCGAATTTTTGTGCTATATATATATATATATTTTTCTTTCTTCGTGCAACAATATATTAATAAATATTATGTCAGTCTGATTGGAAGTTTAGTATGCGTAATGCGTATGTATAATTTTTGCTTTTTTTTTTTATGTTTCAGATTTTTTTCCCGGTCAGTTTTTTTTTAATGTTTTTAATTTATCAGAGCTCTGAGCTCAAAGCTCGGTTACCCAGACCGTACTAATATTAATATTTGTACTGTGTTATGTGTAACTGGCTATATCTTGTCAAAATACTTAAAAAATACAATATCCGGCAGAAATCCCTAAAAGTGAAGGCCTTTTTTTTCTAATCCAGTGGCTGAGCTATATATTATCATAATTCCAAATGAAAAGCCGTCAAAATAAAGGCCAACTAATTTAGAACATCGAAATGATTCATTCATTTCAATGTTCCGTTTATTACCGCCCAATGTCCGCCAAACACAATTTCAACGCTTGGTCCAACTCAATCAAACTATTAAATGAAACAGAAATCTAAAATTACGTAACTTTTATTTTTCGGGTTCCGTACCTAAGGGATAATAAACCTAACCTAACCACGAGCATGTGTCAGGACATGTCTAAGGAGGGTTTCATAACTATCAACGCGCAATAGGTTTTCTTTGAATTACTTCAAAAGTTATTTTTTATTTTTTTTTATTAACAATTTATTGCACACAAGAGAAATGTATAAAATTACAATTTAACAAGAAATACGACACAAAGGTACTGCTTATTTCTAAAAATAAATTTCTTACAGCAGCCCTACGGAGAGAGATGGGATAAAAGACAGCAGGTAGGACGTGCACAATTACAAATACACTACTTACATATTATTATATCCTTACTAAAATTACATTACATCCACACTTACATATTATATACATACTTAACAAATATAAAACACATAGTTGATACGATAAAATAATATTATATTAAACCTATAATAGATAAATACTATATGTATATATAATAACGGTATTTATTAGGATTGAATATCTATAATACCTACCTACCTATCGAAGGGTCGAGAAAAGTTAAAGAAGATAGGAAGGAGAGAGGGGATTATACAAAATGTTATAAAGTAGACAGAGGATGTGGGAGTTACGTCGAAATCGTTATAAACTATTATATATTATAATATAAAATTTAATAATAAACGTTATTGTCCGATTTCGCTCAAAATAATTTTCCTAAAGAGTTTTTAGCATGACCTATCAGCACTGAATCTGAAACTTACAAGTTATAAACAACTTTGGAGGCCGATTACTCGAAAATGGTTGACTTTGTAAAAAAAGTCATGACTCATGTATGAAACACGATAGGGTAGAATGGAAAAATATTTTTCATCCCCACTTCACATGTATGGAGAGCCACCCCTAAAATATAAAATTATTATTATTTTATGATGCTACAACTGAGATCTGTACACAATGTATAACTATACCAAATTTCATTTATTTAAATTCATAATTACAGAAGCTAGAAGCGCGCACAGACAAAGAGACAGACAGACAGACGGACGGACAGACCGAAACTATAAGGGTTCCTTATGTATTACGGAACCCTGGAAACGGAACCCTGTTACTAAGAATTCGTTGTCTGTCACCAGGCTGTACCCTCTTAACAGTGATAAATAGAAAGTGGATTTTTTCACAATTTCCCATACAAAAAACTTTTTATTTGCTGTTTTTTGCTTGATACTAATACTAGTGCTCGATATTTATACTACTAGTAGGTATATTGATAATAATGGTACGGAACCCTTCGTGCGCAAGTCCGAATCGCACTTGGTTAAAATTTTTTACATGCAACTTTCGTCCAATTTGCCTACTTTTATGCCCGTCAGTCAACAAACAACAATTTAAACGTCTGTGGAGTATGGACCGTCACACCAAGAATTTGTAGGTATCCATGAAATAGACCCTTGAGATCATTGCCCTCTGCCACGTTATATCAAGGCAATCAACGTCAACCCCCTTAATACATAATTATATTTGCACTATTGGAAACCTGAAGTGGACTAAAAATGGGAAATAATATAGCTAAGTTCACTATCTTATGACGAGACTGTGGCTGACATTTGGAGATCACAATACCACCGTGTGAGTAGAAACTTAACATTGAATGAAACACAAGAAAATTTTAAAATGCCATACGTTGGACATTATACCACTAAATAGAGCGATTAGAGCCTAGCGCTCACTTGAGAGTTGAGACACGACAGTCGCAAGACGTCTGTTGCATTACAAAATATAATATGAAGATGCGCACACTTGAAAGTTGAAACAAAACGTCTCACAGACGAAACTGCCTAGGAGCGACACAACTTAAAACTATGGGTATTTTAGCTGTATGGCTAGGGACTATATTATGATCCGGAGTCCGGCGAGCCATGAAAAATTCAGAGCACCGTAAATAAAACTCTGCGCTTATACAATAGAGTTGAAAATCGAAGTGTCGAGTGTCGAGCTGTCATATATGACATTGACTCGAGACTTGTGTGTTCGAATTTCAGCTCTATTGTTTTAGCGCTGAGTTCTATGTCAATGCTCTAAAATTTCCCCGCCCTTACGGATTTCGGATCATATAGCCCCAGCCTTAGACAGATTGTCTATGTGAGACAAAACTGTTTCTTAGACTGTCGTGTCCCAAGTGAGCGCTCGCACTTACTCAATATAATTTTGCCGTAATCTATGAATAAGACGTTTATTTACATATATAATTACAAAGTAGCAGGAAAATGATTATGTATGGTCAGAGACAATGATAACTGCGTCAGTCTTTTATTGCATTTTTTCTCGTTTGAGATTTGCATTTTTTAGCCTTTACTTACTTTACTTTAGTTCCGCCTTAAGCTAGTGAAAGTGATACTCGTGTGCTGGTGACCTTATTTTTTATGTAATAAAATATTTTGTTTTATCGTTTATGTACGAGATACTGTAGTTAAATATCTAGCATAAAGGGCTTCTTACTAATTAAGTGATCTACAAACCTTTTTAAGAACGCCATGGTACCTTTTTTCTCATCAAAATTAGTGTCATATCAACGTATTTACGTTAGAAGCGCATATGGACTGGCGTTTTTAAACAAGTAGCTCTAGGACATTTTTACCCCCGATTGGTTTCCGTGTTGTCTCCCCTTGTAAACTTGCGCTGTCATTCAGCACAGGTTTTCGTTAGTTTACACAACCAGAGCTGACTATCCAGACACTGTACATTGGCAATTCAGTGAAAAAGACTAAAAGAACTAATAATAGGATTAGGTTTATCGTTTACGGGGAAAAGTGGGATATATGATATATTACATCACATAGGTAGTTTTTAGTTTAATAGAATTTTAGTTTTATGCATACGCGGGTAAACACGCCTGAGGGCTTAGACAAAGAATTGACACATTTCATCGTCTAATCACGTTAATCGCGCATCATCTCATACATTTTTTTTTCTTTATAACTTTATCGTTTCGATATTATACTTTGTCTAAGCCCTCAGGGGCTTTAGCCAAGATCCTATCGCTAACTACGATGGCGAAGTTCGAAAACAAAAATGCATGGGATTGACATAACGATCGATAAGTGTCATAGCGCGCAATACAACAATACCATGCATTTTTGATTTTAAACTTGTGATTGTAAATAAAGTAGTCACCTTGACAAAGCCTCCGATATTTACACAAAGTAATAACAGAAAAACGAAATCCGAAAAGAATTAAATGTGCGGGATTGACATATTTCAGTAATTTGGTAGAATAACCTCGAAAGTTTTCAAGTTGACAACGTTTCCTGAGGTTATCTGCTACATTTTACCCAAAGGCTCCTTGTCTTTAATGTCACTTATGTAACGATAGTTTTTTATTTCCTATGAAAATTTCCGAATTATCAGGCCTCCGTGGTCCATGTTCATGCGTCCGATGGGCATGTAAAATAAAAAGTCAGTCCTGCGCCTGATCCCTCGCCAGTCGTGTCGGTTATCCGTCCAAAAAATAGTATAGAGAGTAGGTAAGGGAAGAGAGTTTGTTCTTGAGTACTGCGCACTCAATTGAACATACTTGGACTTATAAAATAACTCCTGCGTATAGGATATAGGAGAACTACTAGGAAATTTAGAGCAGGTGTTTGAGGCAAGCTGAAACCTTGTCCTATACCTCTCCTATTGTACCTCGACACGAGACTGCGAGGCTAAGTCAATATACAAACTTTTACTCTGGCGATCTTATCTTCCTGCTATAGTGATGCAATAGTGCCTTGCCCCTGACATGCCCATCTGGTCATTGTCTTCAGTATTGCACCTGCCCCTATACTATGCATATGGTGTGGGAACTTTTACTATTGTTACGCGTATATACCTACGACGGCGCGCTGTAGACAAATTTCTCGTACTTATATTCAACAATAATTGTTCTAGGAGGGCAAAGTGGATATAGCTGATGTTACCTGAGCGCCTTGCCGGCGGGTTGCTCGACGATGGCCACATGCGGCTGCACGTCCATCGGGGCGAAGCCCCCAGGCATAGCTTCTATTTCCGCGTCGAGCAGCGCGACGTGATTCTGGTCTCTCGTGATGGCGTCAACTGTCGATGGACATATTCGTTAATATCAACATGTAATGAACTGGATACAGTCGGTAAATCTGTAGTTACACGCAAGTATATACATTGATCACTTAAAAGCTAGAAATATTTTCATCTCAGGGAACTTGTTATGGCCTGGCCTGGCGTGGATTTGCCGGACGTGGATGTGGGTTCAGCAAAGAGGATTCTACTTGTTTCTATTTATGGATAAGTGACTAGGGTATGTTATTATTCGACAAAGTTTACTTTTCGAATAGTCGCTAAACCTTATTCGAATATATTCAAATAATACGTATATTGGTGATAAACTATATACAAAGCGGTACTAAGATATACAGAAACATAAACTATAAATAAACGTAATATAATGGATTAATATGACCTGCATATTGTATAATATTAAAATATGATGTGATTCATTATTAACTAACAAAAAATCAACGTATTCTTAAACAAAAATCTTCTTCTAACGTATCTTAAGATACTGGCCTGCAAAACTAACTTAAAAAAACTAAATTGCAACAGCTTTTTACTAACACACTTACGGATTTGGTCCGGAACAGACCACGGAATTGGTCGCCAACTTATGGGTTTCTCCCCAAATTAGGGAAAAAAATCTAGGGAAGACGTTTTATAGGGTTATTTTTAGAGGTTTATATTTTTTGTTTCTAATTAAATTAAGCTATTGATCGATATAACATCGATAAGCGATTTGAAAAGTCAATCTGTAGAAAATAAACTTTTGGAAGTATATTTTAATGTATAAAGGAACATAATATTACAGAACATGTGTTTTTTAAAATTTATTTATCAGTTTATTTGTTTGGGGAGAAATATTTTAGAGTTGGAACACTGCATAAAATTCGGAATGCACTGTAAATAGTACTCTGTTCTAATAAAATAGAGCTGAAAATCAAACGCACGAGTGTCGTGCTGTCATATTGGTCTGCTCCAGACTAAATCGCTAAGTGTGTAAGCAACATAAGTAAACAAGATATACTGTCAAAATAAAAAGCACTCGAAAAAGAGTTTAATATTGTGTCAAAAATACTTCATACTTGGTAACATTATTTAAAAAATAAGTAGAAAATCTTTAGAAACAAAAATCATATTTTTCTATTTTCAACTTTACTAACCATATTTTTTGTATCTCTTTATGTTTTCAAATGTTTTCTTGATCGATGAGTCTTATTACAAAATCTAAGCTAGACAACAGCAGATTTAAATTTTTATAATAATGTGCTGATGATTTTTCTGGAACTGGGCATCAGTGTGCGTCGTACTGCAAGAATAGAGTGTGTGATGTTACGAACCATTCAGAAGATGAAACTAAGGCACGAAGAGACTGAAAACATCTAACAAAACCGTGTAATGGCAGACCCAGCTGTACTAGCACCTAATAAGACCATTAAATTGTTTCCATATTTTGTTGAAAATCGACACTTAAACACAGTTTAGTTCAGCAACAGCTTCATCAGCCCCGAAGGGACTACATTACTGACAGTACAGTGAGAAGATGACTTGCTTAAGCAAATCTAAAACCCCAAAGACCAGCGAGTGGTCTCAACTCTCAAACTCGAGAGCCCTAGTATTGAGTAGCAACACTGTGATACACCCGTGAACACATACAGTGGGTTGAACGAGAATGTTCAAGAATTTTGTTCCCAAATGAGTCGATTTAATCACTTTAACTTCAGAAGTTAAAGTTAACTTCTGTAAGGAGGTTAGGTACAGTTGATATGGTAGGCGATATCTTCAAGCCTACTTTTCAGAAAATGTCCAGTATGTTGGGGCAGTGTACATATAAAATGGGCTGGCACAACTTCAGGAAGTCGCACAGAATATGTGCCCATGACAATTGGCACTCATACTGGAGAAAGATATGCTCAAAAGATTCTCAAAGAGTATGCAAGGCCGTATTTAGCAAATATTATTAAGCATACCCTGATACGAGCTTGGAAGGCTAGTCAAGCCGCAGACTATCACCTAGCACCCTCAGAGCACTAAAACACTCCCTGATAGAAGAATGGGAGAATATTGTATAAATCGGCTTCAAAACCTCGTTTTCGGTATGACAAACCCGCTCCAAGATGTTGTTAAACCCCGAGAAGTTATTAAAAACCTCAATAATATGTAAAAGTACTTATAAAAAAATGTAAATTCAGTTTTTAAGACTAATATTAAAATGGCATTTTTTTTTGTTTAAATATAAAAATAATTATACTAGTTTCAAAAAAAGCTGATAAAACTTGTTACAATAGTTTAGAAAAGTTTGAAATTTTAAAAGATTTGTACTTAGGTTTGATAGATCATGTTAAAAACTCTTTAGAAAAAATATTTCGGGCGAAATCGGACAATAACTTTCAAAGAAAACCTATTGCGCGTTAATAGTTACGGAACCCTCCTTAGAAATGTCCTGACATGCTCTTGGTTAGGTTATTTTAACATTGCGCGTGAGTGTGGCGTACTTTCACTGTTGTCTGTTGGAAGTATGCAACTTTTTATTTTATTTTATTTAAAAAAATATTTATATTCTTTCACAAACAGTGTATGTAGTAAAATCAGTTTTCAGATATCATTATACATATTAATAATTAATAATAATAATGTATTAAATACGTAAATTTTCCGCTTTATGCAAGATTTTTTCTATTATTATTAACATATTATTGAAAAAGAAATAAAAATATTCGTATTATTTGAATACTGAATCCAGTCATATTCGAATAACAAAATTGACGAATATCGAATAATATTCCCCTATAAGTGACTAAACGAATATAATGTAGTATAGAATTAAGAGTGCCTGTGATGCTGATATCAGCTGGGCGTATTTTCTAAGGATAATTCTCACAACGTGCAATTTGTAATGTTGTAAGAATAGCAAGCATTATTATTAATAGGTACATTCAGGTAGTAAATTAAATTTAAAAAAAAACTTGAGAGGTGTCAAGGGACTTCGTTTCATCCGGGTGGATGAAACGAAGTTCCTTTCGATTAATTAGTGAAGGAATTGTAATATTTTTTTTTTTTTTAAGTTATAATAATATTTTTTTATTAACAAATATAATGTAATATAAACTTAATCAGTAGGCTCAATTTTAGTACTAATTGAGAGAGAGAGAGAGAGAATAACAGACAGAGAAACACGCGCACGCCGCACGGCTTACAACTATAGCAAAAAGTGTCGTTATAACTTTTAGTCTTAATTTTTCCCGTCTAGCCCCCTTTCGCAACGCGCGATAAGGAACTTCGTTACAAAATTTAATAGTTTGTTGTCTGTCGATTCATTATTATTTTCAAAACAAATTATATTTATGCATCTAGCATTTACACAGTATCAATCTTCTCTCGTGGTATCGTAAGAACTTTAAACAATACTAACAATCAACTAACAGGTATAAAATGACTCACAGTTATAAAGTTGCGGAAAACTGTTTTAAAAATTTTATCGATTGATATAGGCTAGCCGCACACACACAATATTATTGACAATAATATTCCATGTGTGCGAGCTATATTGCCGTATTGTACATTATTATTGAGAAATTTCCGGAGATTCTGAAATATGCCGACAATATTAGGGGAGGCAGGGTTATTGCCAATATTGTTGTTTTCTTTTAAATTTATTCATTCATGACAATGGATACTACAAAGTCCATCAGTCGTATACATTTTGACATATGAGACCTTAGGAAGTAGAAGAACGCTCTAAACATTACATTACAAAATGATATACCAAATTACATACACATAACCTATAAATTACACATATATAACCATCATTTTGTTTTTGTTTGCTTTTTTATTTAATAAACTAATTTACTTACACAATACAACTTTTTCCTTTTTTCCATACTCTCTCTCTCTCTCTCTCTCATCATTCTGTTTACTATTTAAATTTCCGCGCAGTTAGAGGAAATGTACTTGACTGAGCCTATATAAAAAAATTGACAATAAAATTGTGGATTATGCGGGGACCTTTTATTGTTGAAGAAATTGACAAATCTATTGTGGCAATAATACACCGAACCGAATGAACTGTCTCCAGCAGTATTTCCGGACCTATACGACCTGCAAACCTTCAAGAAGAGAGCGTATTCCCTCTTAAAAGGCCGGCAACGCACCTGCAGCTCTTCTGATGTTGCGAGTGTCCATGGGCGACGGTAGTTGCTTACCATCAGGTGACGCGTTTGCTCGTTTGCCCCCTTATTTAAAAAAAAAAACCTAGGGGTACGGCATGCGACGGTAAGGGGTTCGCGATTTAGGTATTTGGCGGCCACCCATCACTGCCTGTATTTCTGTTTCCTGTTATTGAAAAGAACTACGTTTCAACTTCTGACGATTTCCTATGGCTAAAACTTTGTTTTTTTTTTTATTTTACTTGTCGGATTCTTGTTTCTGTACTTCTTTATTAGTTATCTTCTACAATTTACGTATTATTTTTCTACTAACCTATAAAGTTTATACGACAATCGCATTTAAGGTGTTTTTACTGTCGGTAACAATCTTAAAAACTTATTTTTTTTACAAACTCTATTCCTGTCGTCTTTAAAGCTGTGCGTGTGTATTCCAAGGTAGTCTTTAACGCCCGAAA
Organism: Phengaris arion; assembly: GCA_963565745.1. Lineage (NCBI taxonomy): Eukaryota > Metazoa > Arthropoda > Insecta > Lepidoptera > Lycaenidae > Phengaris > Phengaris arion. Next base: position 26,965,442 of record OY751431.1, read on the forward strand.
TTAAGAATCAATCTTAATCTCATTTTAGCTATCTGAGATCAAGATTTCAATACATTTCAACGATCCTAGGATTAACTTCAAGTCAATTTTTGTTTGAGAATCAAAAATTGAAGTCAATCTAAGATTTTAGATGCGTTATTAATTTCGTGGGTAAGGCGACTAATGTGACAAAAGTGAAACATCGTCTTTTTTTCGTTATCTAGTAACAAGTTATCTTTACAAACAATATACACAACAGCGACTTGATTTTGTTTTGTTTACCTACTTCCACGCTGCACCTGTTATCGACTTCCTACTGATTAGATATAGATAAGTATTATCTAATCGTTACTACAATAATTTGATACAATCTAAAGTAAACTTTATCAAGTGTTTAATGAATATTTAATATTACCACTGTTAGCGTGTCCACTCAAGTTCTATTTATAACTTATGAGTACACTGCTGCTACAACTTTTGAAACTTTTATCATCTTATGAGTACCTACCTACACTGCTGATACAACTTTTGAAACTTTATCATCTTATGAGTACCTACACTGCTGCTACAACTTTTGAAACTTTTATCATCTTATGAGTACCTACACTGCTGCTACAACTTTTGAAACTTTATCATCTTATGAGTACCTACACTGCTGCTACAACTTTTGAAACTTTATCATCTTATGAGTACCTACACTGCTGCTACAACTTTTGAAACTTTTATCATCTTATGAGTACCTACACTGCTGCTACAACTTTTGAAACTTTTATCATCTTATGAGTACCTACACTGCTGCTACAACTTTTGAAACTTTTATCATCTTATGAGTACCTACACTGCTGCTACAACTTTTGAAACTTTTATCATCTTATGCGTTCCTACACTGCTGCTACAACTTTTGAAACTATTATCATCTTATGAGTACCTACACTGCTGCTACAACTTTTGAAACTTTTATCATCTTATGAGTACCTACACTGCTGCTACAACTTTTGAAACTTTATCATCTTATGAGTACCTACCTACACTGCTGCTACAACTTTTGAAACTTTATCATCTTATGAGTACCTACACTGCTGCTACAACTTTTGAAACTTTTATCATCTTATGAGTACCTACACTGCTGCTACAACTTTTGAAACTTTTATCATCTTATGCGTACCTACACTGCTGCTACAACTTTTGAAACTATTATCATCTTATGAGTACCTACACTGCTGCTACAACTTTTGAAACTTTTATCATCTTATGAGTACCTACACTGCTGCTACAACTTTTGAAACTTTATCATCTTATGAGTACCTACCTACACTGCTGCTACAACTTTTGAAACTTTATCATCTTATGAGTACCTACACTGCTGCTACAACTTTTGAAACTTTTATCATCTTATGAGTACCTACACTGCTGCTACAACTTTTGAAACTATTATCATCTTATGAGTACCTACACTGCTGCTACAACTTTTGAAACTTTTATCATCTTATGCGTACCTACACTGCTGCTACAACTTTTGAAACTATTATCATCTTATGAGTACCTACACTGCTGCTACAACTTTTGAAACTATTATCATCTTATGAGTACCTACACTGCTGCTACAACTTTTGAAACTTTTATCATCTTATGAGTACCTACACTGCTGCTACAACTTTTGAAACTTTTATCATTTTATAAGTACTTACACTGCTGCTACAACTTTTGAAACTTTTATCATTTTATAAGTACTTACACTGCTGCTACAACTTTTGAAACTTTTATCATTTTATAAGTACTTACACTGCTGCTACAACTTTTGAAACTTTTATCATTTTATAAGTACTTACACTGACTGCTACTACAACTTTTGAAACTTTTATCATAGTCTTTTCGTAAATAATTTAGGTGTGAAAGGTAGTTTAATTCACAATATACAAAAGAAATTGTATAAATGATCTATGAAACGTTACTTTCTTAAAAGAAGTAGCGAGGTTTACTTTCAGAAAATAAAATAAATGCATGTTTTTGCTATCAATTTGTGGTAATATAAATAGAGGTAGCATAGGTAAATGTACTCGTAAATGTAAAAAAATGTGGAAATCTGCTGTGTGACTTGTTTCGGTCTCATTATACCCGCATGATCGTTATACTATCTCAGTCAATAGATAATGAGTTACAAGCCGAGGTTAGCAACGAGTGCAAAAAAATCGTAAAATGTACTCATTAGACATTAGACTTTACACTCGTAAATGTGAACTTACTTAATATGGTTCAATTAAGCTACATGTCCTTACCTCAAAATATATCAAAAATATTTCGAGAAGGTTCTATTTTAGTAGGAAAATGAGGCTGACAATGAGTGTCAGACTTCAGAAGACGCAGTGTAGATTTCGCAGAGTTATTACACGATTTCGGTTAAAATAATTTTCCTAAAGAGTTTTTACTTTTTAGCATGATCTATCATATCAGCATGGCAACTTACAACTCTGAAGGAATGCCAGACGTCCCGTATTTTAAGTGTTATTTAAAACGTCCCGCCGGGACAAGCGCTGTCCCGCAAATCGAGCGATTTAGGATTAAAAACTAAAAAGTATCCCATATAAATAAATATGAGCTCAGGCATCCTAAAATTGATCAAAAATGCAAAAACTAGCTCGATCATCGCTCGATCCTCAGAAAAATATCAACAATTTGTCACTAATTAATTATTTTTGTTCTTTTTATGTTCTTGTTATGTTTATGTTAAGAAACTGAAATCCCGTAATTTTTGGCTGATGTAAGCATTTTTCCCTTACAGGCTGAAAAAAGCTAGGTCCTTTGGAATGTCGAAAGCCACATCAAACGTGATTTTTTTTACGTTTTGTACGTGAAGCCTTCCGACACGCACTTGGCCGTTTTTTACTATTAAAAGACCGGCAAACGAGCTGGCGAATTAAAAGATTTTAACTTATGATCAGCAGATATGTGAATACTTACTGACATCACTTAAGTTAGGGGACTGCGCGCTATCATTTTCTCCTACAGGCAAAGCGCCGTCTGCAAAATAAATAGAGAAAATTTTAGTCCAATCTTGTAGAATAAAAATGAAGAGCTTAAGTAAGTGCGCATAAACGTGTTCCACAACAAAGACATTTAATAAATAGGGTTAGTAAAGTAAGGGTCAGTTCACACCGCCACGAGACGCGATGCGACGCAGAGCTGCATTTTTAAGATAGCTATTCTAAATTTAACTTTTTTCACTACACAAGAAGACACACGTTTCATAGCAAGAGTTCGAATGTCAAGTGAATCAAAGTCAATGTCGAAGGCGCCGCACTTGCAATGAAATCTTTTTGTGTAGTGTATTATAAAGTTCACTTTTTAATAGCTATCTTAAAAATGCAGAGTCGCGTAGCGTATCGTCGCGGTGAGAATTGACCCTTAGGACAAGAGTTCTTACTTTATTTTTTGTCTGGGTCAAGAGGAACAATATTTTTGTATGGCACTGGCCATATACTTATTGACCATCTTACCCTAACTGACAATACACCAATACATTAGAATTGGTGTTTATATTAACAAATAAGTTTTAATAACTACAATTTTATTAAAAAACTATAACCCGAATACATAAATTATATAGCCTATGTTACTCGGGTTAATAATACGAATATATTGACCTCTCATTTATTAAAATCAGACAAGTAGATTAGGTGCTATGGTGGAACAAACCTACATATATATACATAGACTGCCAAAATCATTACCCTTCCTTTTGGCTTTGCCGTAAATCTTTTCTTATTAGAGTTGAATATAAATAATAAGTGCATTTTTGTTTCGTCGAGCTTTAAAGTGCCAAAGATTTTTTAAATGGCTAAAAAGAGGCAAAAGTCTAAGAACAAGACATTCCAAAAAAAGTTTTAAGATAACTGCAAACTTAAATCATTAAGTTTGCATTACAAGCATTACAGTATTGTCATTGAATTAATTTTTCTTAAATTAATAAGGTTAGTGGCATTTACTATACTAGGTGCATCAAATATATGTACCCCCTTACTAAGTCACTTGACAGACAAAGACAGCAACATTGTATAAGTTATCCGTTGTGTAAACATTTTTATTAGTAAGGGGCTCATATATAAATATGCATTCAATTTAATTTGTATTTTAAAGATAGGTAAATAGGTATGCTTGAACTGTTTTACATAGGCCTACAGTATTTAAAATTTCCTTGGAGAAAAAAAGGTAAAATTTCCTGTATAAAAGGTCTAAATAAGTATTTAAAGTTGACTTTACGGAATGAAAGAAAAAAAATTAAATGGTTCACGCATTGTGAATATCATATTTTTGTATTGTCAAAATGCATTTAGCAGCAATTTACTAACACAATAATTGTGCCATCCGACATTGTGATGCTATAAAATATAAAAGTAAAAATATAATAAAGAGGAATGATTTTTTCTGTTTGTTTGCATTGAATAAGCTCCAAAACTACTGGACTGATTTTGGAATTTGGCACAGATATAGATTAGATAACGGGGCAGGAGGCTACTTTTTATCGCATTATAATGTACGGTTTCTACGGGATAATCTTTTGCGTGCACGAAATCGCGGCAACATCTAGTTCAGTAATTAATAAAACATATAAACATACATATTTTAATATATAAATACATGCTGGTCAAGATGATTACACAGACATAATATAAATCTTAATGAGTAAATTGTTGTTATTCAATATACATACATAATACATTTATCAAGTTTTTCCATACATGCATTAATGTATAGTCGCCGACAGATTTGGTGTACTACTTTTGAACTTTATTGACAAATAATATGGTCGAAAAGTGGTACCCCGGATCTGGTGGCAAATGTACATACATACTCTCAGCAAAGTTGCTACAATATTCTCTGCAATCATGTTCTTTAACTATATACCAGTATGCAATCATTTTAGATAAGCAAGGTTAAAATGTAAAAATGCAATAAAATAACACTACAAATACCACCTATGAAACTATGCTACCTACAAAGCTAAAAGTGATATTAAATTTAAGACACTACTTACACTTTACAACTAATGATAAATAGTAATTTATAAAGCGAAAACCTATCATAACAACATTGGAAAGAATGATAAAATGTGATTGTAATAGCTGATCATATTGTAAGTACCATGATATTGATGAACATTGAAATTTTGTTGTTATACTTAGTTTGATGTTATTTAAATGTATATATATAAATGTAATAGTATGATAAATACTAATACTAAATATGGTTCGGTAAAATCAACTGCGGATATTTTGGGTGTGTGATCTACTGCTCATATAGACGTTAAGGCAAAAAAATTATTGTCACACTCAAAGTAAAAAAATAATTGCTCTGTATCATAAATGTGTATGTAACAACAATTGTCATAGCAATCTCAATCCATATCTAAACATATTGTATCAAGTAATACATCAATGTCTATTTTAATAAACCAGTTTCTAGTGAATACATTTAAAGAATTATAATAATGTATGCACTCAACAGAACTCTACCCCACCTCAAGGCTGAATATTGTAAATAGGCATTGTTTACATTTATCATATGGTAGCTAGCTGAAAGACTTATTTAATACTTGCTGATTCTCTATAATTTTCATGTGGATGTCCAATGCATACCATTTAAATTAGGTTTGTATGTATGGGAAATAAATTATTGAGGCTTATAGCAATTAAAAAAAGCTAATACTAAAACCATAATGCTAATTGAACACTTTTAATTACGAAAATAACCTTCAGATTTTAATTTTAAACCTTTTTTGTTCAGTTATGATAGTGTAAATATATTCACCAAAAAAACTATAACAATACATGTAGTTTTTATTAATTATGCCTCTAATAGCTTGACTAAAAGCTAATGAGGTAGTAATGATAGTTTTAATTCTTAAAATATGTATATTTTACTTAAATTAATTATAATTAGATGAGCATATTATTTACAATTTAGTCAAAATTTAGTTAATTTCGAAATTGCACTTACGTTTTGTTGGGCTAAAGCATAATGTGTGTACTACTTTCATTGGGAAAATTCCTTGCCAGCAAAAGATATTAATAGATTTTACGGTGAGCTGAGAGTAGCTATGAAAAAGCGATTCAATATTTACACTAGATGTACTCAACTACAGCTATTTTTATAAATGCCTATTTCATGAGGAAAAACGTGCAAGGTGCAATAGCCGCGAGTGTCATTGAGATCTTTACTTATTTGATATAAGATTCATGCAACTTCTTACACACAGTTTACCTCCGCCGATGTCCATCTCACAATAATGAGACGTGTCTCGTCCGACACTTCACAATATTTCAGCTACACAGAACTTCATATTCGTTATCACTTCGGAAACATAATTTCGTTGAATATAAACGCACTAAACCTCACTATTGTAGGGGTTATTTTAGTAAAACACACAAGATCGGTTTTTTAAATCCGAAACTACACACATACCTCCACAAACATGATCCTATATTTAATAACTGTTTCGCAGTTCGCTCTTCCAAAGAACTAGTTATCAAGGTCTTGTCTCAAATACACAGCATGCACGATTCCAAGAAATTCGGAAACAGGTTATACAATCACTTGAATAAACACAATTGTTATTATTTAAATACTTCAAATTATTGTATTAATTTGTTTACGTAGTGAGGCCTTTCACTTATTTCAAGTTTAAACTTATGTTTGTACTCGCTAAACTTATATTTCACTAGTGAACGAACAGTCAAGTTACGAATTGCGATAAATTTTATTTACACCTGTGTGCGAGTAACTGAGACTTCACACTTCAAAGAACTGCTATCGATTGGCCATTCACCGGTCACATGACTATCACATCTGTCATGTGTCAATATACAAATGTCAACTGTCAGTTCAATGACACCATCAGTGTTACCAGCCCCATAATATTATTCACTCAAACGTTAGGTAGGTAGGTACCATGTAGATATCACAACTCACTACTCACATAGATCTACAGTCTATTTTTATAATGTAGTATATTTGGTACAATAAAATTAAATATAATATTATGGAATAAAATTTATAATATTTAAAATATTTTTGGTAGACGGTAATCAAATTAATGACGCAACGGCGCGGCGGCGTACCTACCTATTATTGTATCCAAGCCGAATCAAACCAAGTGCCAAGCTGAGTAGGTACTCTAAGTACTCTAAGGCCAAGCTCAACGATTTTATAACTATGAGCCCCAAATACTTCTTCATACAACTAAATTCACAATGTGCACACACTTTGTTGTGTTAATACGCACACTATATCTCGAGTATCGCTGTCCGTACATAACAAGTAACGAATGCCTCTTTGGGGTAGTCACTTTACGCGTAGACATGACCTTGACTAATTTTAAGAAAATTAAATTATTTAGATTTGCCGCGCGGTAATTTTAAATTATTTACACCTAATAGTATATTGTTTCTGCAGTGGCAAACATATTTTTGAGGAATAATAGCTCACCCAATTACTATAATTATCCTGTGACTTGTCTTAACTAGGTAGGAGATTTTTTTATGTAAAAATAAAAATTCTATTATCTTACTATTGTCATGAAAATATGTAAGACTAGCTTTTGCCCGCAGCTTCGCCAACATGGAATAGTGTTCTTGGAGAAAAAACTTCTTCAGCAAATAACTCTTCTCACTGCAATATACATCTGTATACAATATTGGAAATGTTTTTATGGTTTCGTACCCTGAGTAAAAACGAGACCCTATCACCTCGAGCAACGCGACGTGCAAGACTGCTTAATATATATTTTTCACGCTTGAATATTAATTTTACGATATCTTCGAAATATAACATATTAATTTAAACTGTATGGTATAAATGGCTACTATAATGTGTATAAAATGCTTAAAGTGAGTGAGTAATTTGATTAGGATCATACTGTATCCGTCTAAATAGCTTCTAAAAATACCATACATAATAATAATTATGAACTGGGTACGGGCTTTTATTAAGTAAACGACTATGTCCCTGCATTTTAAATCTGTAATATCTTCGAAAATATTCATTTATATTACATGCTGTAAAAGGCCATATATTGATATAGGTACCTATATTAAATGCACAATGTATTGAAGGTACTTAATTGGATAAGAATTAATGCTGTATTGCTTAAAATCGCTACGTAAATAAGCCATTATTTCTCGTAAAAAGTAAATGATAAAAAATGGTTATTGTGGGTTAACATTAGATGGTAGGTACATATAGCATCGCGGACTATTTTGTAGAACTTTTTAAGGTGTACAATACTGTAGTACATTATTTTGATCTCTCTCGTAGGGTTCAGCCAGCGTTTGCAATGTAAGCGCAAAAAAATGAGTTTAATTTTAGAGAAACCTCTAAAACTATCAGTGTTTCTCTACTATAATATGCATGTAATATACGAGTACATATAAACCTTCCTCTTGAATCACTCTATCTATTAAAAAACCCGCATAAAAATCCGTTGCGTTGTTTCAACGATCTAAGCATACATAAGGACAGACAGAAAAAGCGACATTGTTTTATACTATGTAGTGATAAGTATGTAGAGTTTTGGCGGGGATGTGAAACTGTGACGTTTTTGATTATATTCTATTTCTTCCGTAAAATTGTGTTAGTTAGATAAGGATTAAAACCATTGCCATTGTCAAGTTAAAAATTCCCTGTAAGTTTTCAACATTGTTTTAAAAGAGAATGTAATATAGGTTATAACTATTTTTTTAAATCGCCAAGACCAAAGTCTAGTCAAAGACCAAATTAATCGTCAGTGCAGTCAATGAGTCAAGTCAGTCGATTCAGTAAAGTGGTACCTAGACACTTTACTGAAACTTCCTTGAGAGTATTGGAGAGAACACTAAATAGCACGCTTTTAGAAGTTGTACCCACTTTATAGTTGTAGTGCTAATAATCTGCTTCTTAATGCATCTAAAACAAAATGATTAAAGTTTAGCTTACCAAATGTGAGGCATGCACAAACCAACGTACTTACTATTGAATGATGCTAAACTTGACCTAGTGGATGACTCAACTGTATTTCTAGGTATAACATTAGATTCTAACTTACAGCGAATAGTCTCGGTTCTGCAGTCAGAAAGTTAGACAAATTTTTGACGAAGCATAGGCACGGTTAGTTTAATTTAGTTATTTTCGTAGCAAAATGTCCTATGGTATCCTTTTATGGGGTAATGCCGCTGACATTTATTCTATATTTGTGCTGCAGAAGCGAGCTATTACAGCTATTTATAAGATGCCCCATATGCCTCCCTAAGAGAAAAATATAAAGAAATAGAGATAATGACTCTGACTGTACAATCTTATTAAATTTTTGATAACGTTATGTATGTAAAAAATATAGTAATGAATTTGATAAAAAATGTGACCAACACAACATAAATACTAGGAATAAACACAAACTGGCTGTAGGTATTCAGTAAATTAAGCAATGAAGAAGTTTACTGATGTCGTTAATACATATTTTCAAATTATTTTATTAAAATATAGATCAAAACTAATCAACCACTGCACAAAATTTATGGAATCTTAAGAAATTACCGAGAATGAGATCATTGAAGTTCGTCAACGTTCCGTCGAACGTCTGTGACCCTGTGACGTCATCTGACCCGAATGAGACAAAATGTATGGCCTGAATTACTAAAGGGGCCCATACATGGTCCGGTCTGCCTTCAGTTCGGCCTGAACGGATGCAAAATCGTGTCGTGTGTGTGCTCGAATCCGTTCAGGCCGAACTGACGTCAGTTGGGTCGGATGCGATTTTTTCCGTGTATGGGCTCGAATCCGTTCAGGCGTCAGTTCTAACTGAAACGATCGGCCTCTCGTCTGTGGCTGCCTTAACGGATCAACGCACAGCCTAAGCCGCTGATCGTCGAGACCTGAAACTTGCAGGGTGTGTTCTTTGTATGACGTAGACATACGCCAAGAAAGGATTTTCTGAAACTCTACACCTAAATTGGTGAAAAAGGGTGGCGTAGTTTGTATGGAAAATCGTTAAATCTGTACTTACCGATTTCAATTCTCTTGAATACATTTCATCAAATACGTCTTTCAGAGATAATTAGAATTTACAGGGGGTAAATAGGTAGGGGTAGTACAGGGTGTGTTTTAAAAGGAACAATTTTGGCCATCCTCTTTACTAAAAGGTGAAATACCCGCGCGAATTTCTTACGCCACGCCGGTTCTTCTCGATGGGTTACGGTTCCGAACCGGTGGTAATTGTAATACCTACTTTTTTTTGTTTAACGATCAGAAAACAAACCTTGTTTTTATTCTGAATAAAAAGATATTTATTTTTATCACCAGTACAAGTTTATTAAAAATAATAGCTTCGTACAAATATTATCTTGTACTTTAAACGAGACAATCTTGTAATGTCTAATATGTATATATAATATATAAAGTACAAGATAATATTTGTACGAAGCTATTATTTTTGATAAACTGGTACTGGTGATCATTACTTATAATAGGTTTATCGAAAACGGCTGCAATTATTACCATGAAATTTAGTATGCAGGAAGTTTTAGGGCAGAAAATACGATCTAAAATAAAAAATCGGTCTAATCCCTGCGCATTTTAAGCTTTATAATATTACGTCTTTCCTATCGTCCTGCAACAATATTTTAATAATTTCGACACTATTATGTCAGTCTGATTGGCAGTTTTGGTATGCGTGATGCGTATGTATAATTTTTGCTTTGTTCGATAATTCGGAATGTGGTCGGTTCGAATTCTGTTCAGATAAATATATTGTGATGTTTTTTATTTTTTAATTTATTCGAACTCCGAGCAAAGTTCGGATAACCAGGTACTGTAATTTATACATATATGTAAGTATAATATTGGTTATCCAGGTACTATAATTTATACATAATATTATAAATTACAGTACCCGGATAACATGTTTCCCGCATCTTCGTACGCGCAAAAAGAAATCTCGCGGAAACCAGTAATTTTTCTGCGACAAACAGGCTATGTGTTAATCTAGAGACTAACTAACTTCCATACAAAATTTCATACAAATCCGTTCAGTAGAGAGCTAATATGAGCAAACAATCTTATGATGAGTCACAGGGCACGGGTGATATAGGACGCCTATTGGCTGATGCGTGGCCCGTGGGTGTTACATTTTCGGAATATAAAGAACCAATTTCAGGATTGTACCTACCTCATGAGTCATCGCGACCTTTAGATAGTCGGCATAGCTTAAATAATACATTTTTATTGTACTTACTAACTATAATTACCTACTAATGTTCCGTTTATCACCTTTGAATGACAGAGGGAATAAGTACCTACTTGATTTCCTAAATACCTCGCTCTACCTAAGGTTGTTATACTAATATTATGTAACTACATTAGAAACTAGGTAGTTAGTTATGTTTTTAGTTTTTAGCTAAGGTAGGTAAGCAGGGAGTTATGGTCAAACGAGTTTGAAACGCACTTAAAATGTCTCAATATCAAGAAGCCTATATGCATATTTAGTTCGTTTTCCGCATCGAATATTAATTTGTATGATTAGAAAGTTGGCAACTTGTGCTGTAATATGACTCAGTCGTTGGCGGCGCACCGACGCGTCTACCACGTCGCGTGTGGCGCCCCTATACCTGCCACGGTACCTAGGTACTTCAAAGGTAGAAAACATAAAATTGCGTGGTATTACGCATTCGAAACACTGGGGTTCTTGACCTGCCGCAAAAATCAATTTTTCTCTCCCCAAGTATTATATTATTTTTCCCTCAGTTTTGATTACCGTTACATAATTTAGTTTACATAAAATTACGGTCGAATATTAATTAGCTAATGAAAAAAGTTTCGTTTTAAATATTTTTGTAATAGAAGTTGATAAGTTGTTATTTAGGTAATAAGCTGTTTATTTTAATAATATTGTTTGCGATGAGCAGTATCGAAATTCTCGCCAACAAACTGTTTCGCAGTTTGGCGATTTTAATTAAAGGAAACAATAATTGTACCTATTAAATATTTCTGAATAAATTAAAATAAGTAAATAAGTAACCTAACCAAGAGCATGTCAAGACATGTCTAATGAGTGTTCCGTAACTATCAACGCGTAATATGTTTTTTTATAATTACTTCAAAATTGACTGTCCGATTTCGTTCAATATGATTTTCCTAAAGAGTATTTATTAGCATGATCTATCAGCATCTAAAATTGCAAGTTTTCAAGTCTCATACTTTAGAAATGCCAACTTGTAAACCAATTTGGAGGTCGATTACTCGAAAATGGTTTACATTATAAAAGAGTCATGTATTAAACCTTGCTTTTATTAAAAATGACCTATTCGACGATACCCCACATGATGGGTTCAAATTTTTTTTTATCCTCACTTCACATGTATGGGGAGGTACCCCTCAAATAAAAAAAATATATTATTTTATGATGCCAAAACCGAGATCTACATACAACCTATGACTATACCAAATTTTATACATTTATATGCATAAGTAATTACAGAAGTTAAAAGAGAGGACAGACAGACAAACTGAGTGAAACTATAAGGGTCCCTTTAGTACTACGGAACCCTAAAAAGCGGTTTTACAATGATTGAAAAATACAACATCTTAAAAAATACAAAATAAGTTATACACAATTAAATTGAAGTATTCTAGACAACGGGCACATTTATATTTACATATTTGTCTACCTAACTATGCGCAAAAATATGTAGAGGTGAGAACTAGTAACACATACTCCAGCGTGTACCTACCTGATACGCGATTTTCGCCTCAAATTTCCTGCGAAAATAGACCCATAGCAAACCCATGGACCCATGTAAACAACGTATATAATCCTCGTGTACCTTCTTCCATTACTTAAAAGTTAGGGTTTCGGCATTTAAAAATCCGGCTAAGCACTTGTAAGTTGTACCTCATCTGGAGTATCCATAGGTGACGGTAATCTTACCGTCAGGCCGGCCAACTGCTCGTTTGGCGGTCATAAAAAATCTAATAAAAATTGTGATTTTTAATGCACCAGTACATACTGTAAAGCTGCCTTGACATTGAAAATGGCCGCACGACACACACCAGTGACACTACATTCATCTTATGTCTTCTCTTTTCAGCAACAAACACAAAAGTAACGAAGAACACAGCTGCTAGAATAGAAGCTATTCTTTTAAATACAAATTCAGATTCCATGATATACCTACGTATTAAGTGAACAACTGTGCAGATAAAACTGTACAGTTATTTATCTTATTTCGCGAACTTTGACTCCCATTGGCGAATTTACACACATCTGCCGCCTATAGGATATTTAGTTTTTGCCACGCCCTTTTCTTTATAATTTTTTGATCACTTGTTTGTACATTTAGAGCATAATATTTTTACTACAATCGAGCGAGCGGCGCGAGCGAGCAAAAATTTATCCTATTTTAGGTACCAATAATTAAAATCTGTTAAACCATAATGGAAACAAAAAAGGGCGGCAACATTTTCCGGACAAAAGCGAGCGATTTTTATTATTGTTCTTATCTATTTGTTTAGGGTCGTCGGACAGGGTCAATCTTAGTCGAAATCGAAGCAATAAAAAATCCCGTGACTTCGTTAGAGTGTAACGGAAATCTAAAAAAAAACAGTAAATTTTGCTAATATAAAATTAGTCTACGTTAAGTTGTTACGTCATCAACACTAGAATCCACAGATTTTTAGCTATAATAAAGATTAAAGACCGTTAAAATTAATACCACTTGCGATATTATAAATAACATCATTTGAAAATGTTAGCAAAATGGCAGGTAGCTGGTATTTAATAATGATTTCCTTCGAAACATGGAATTTTAAAGGTACATTTTCCTGCGGCGACTCCCGGGCGCGCCTTTGCGGTGCCGGGCGGCCTGTCGCCCTTAGGGCGTGTAACCCCTGCTCACCTCCACCCTCACTAAATTATTCCTGATCATATCAAAAAGTAATAACTTTATGTTTTATTCCTGATTAAATTTTAGGTCAAGGTCAATACACGATTTTTTATCAAAATTGTTACGTAGTGTATTGTAATAAGTAAGTTTATTGTCATTAATACAACTCTACTAATTGAATACTAGATGTTGTCCGCGACTCCGTGCGCGCAAAAGTTAATCTCGCTGAAACCGTACATTTTTCCGCGATTAAACGTAGCCTATGTCCTTCCCCGTAGTCTACTCTATGTCTGTGCCAAATTTCATCAAAATCGGTCCAGTTCTTTCGTAGCCTATTCAATACAAACAAACAAACTTTTCCTCTGTATAATATTAGTATAGATAATTACATCTGTTACTATGTAGTTTTCCGCCGTTTCACCCATAACAATAAGATAAACGGCCGATCGCTTAAATTAACTGAGACCTGTGGTTTAGGGGCCCCTAACTTACGTTTGAAAATTTGGCCGTTTTGAAGATTGAAGATTTCGTAGCGGCGTGACGTAGCCAGTGCTACGATTCCTGCTACGTCGTAGTTCGAATACGTTATCCAGAAATATAATATTATGTCCCTTTCTGTGCTCTTTTTCAATTCTTATAAATACTTAGCTGTATTACTTTGGTTTGCTTGTACCGCTTTCACGTAAAAACTACTTAGATCATTGTGAAATTTGGCATAGATATAAAGCAGACCACGGGGAAAGACATAGGCTACTTTTATTCCGGAAAATGTACGGTTTCAGCGAGATTAACTTTTGCGCGCACGAAGCCGCGGACAACATCTAGTATTAAATTTGTAGAGTTGTATTTACGCGGGCGAAGCCGGAGACAAAAGCTAAGGCAATAATTACCCGCGGCTTCACTTGCGTGAAATTAGGTTTTAAACTTTCATCCCCATATTTTACCCACCTAGGAGCTGAATTTTAGAAAGCGCTGAAATACGTAACCCATTATTTTTTCCGTTCTCAATTCATACGAAATATCATGCAAATATGTCCAAGGTATAAACTTATATATAACTTTTATCACCTATTTTACCCCCTTGGAGGTTGAATTTTGAAAAATCCTTCGTTAGCGGATACGCCTACGTCATTATAATATAATATACTAATACGTTTGCAAAATTTCAAATTTCTAGCCTTAAGGATTTGACCTGTCCGTTGATACATCAGTCAATCAGCTTTGCCTTTTATAGATTTGATTTTATAGAGATATAGATCAGGGGTCTCCAAACTTTCCAGCGTTAGGGCCATACTGAGGTCTGAGAATACTGATTACTCCAGTAAGTTCCGAGGGCCAAAACCATATTATCATTGTTTCCGGTGGTAAAAAGTGAAATAGTCCACTGATGAAAAAAAAAGTCCGAAAAAGTACGCAACGTTTAAAAAAGGCTGCAAATCAGACTAAAGTCCGCAAAACGGCAACACTGCATATTATTAATTTTCCTGTCATTATCTGTAATTTCTAGATTAGTCGTAGAGTACGAGCCATGAGGAGTAACGTGACACGACATCTGGTGGACACAAGCGGAAATAGGTAGTACCTTCTATCGCTAACAGATGGCGCTAATAGTACGTACAGAATAATCTCGTTGGTTCGAGAAAGTTCTGGTGTCTTCCACTCACTTCTAGATGCAGTAATTGGAATATATTATAAGAAGGCTAGTGGCGCAACCACAAGTCAGTTCCTATGACACTGTTGTGAAATAAAATAGTGCGTACCTCCTTAAAGCGTGTTTGTGCGTGTTTAAGTTTAAGACGTCTTAGTAACAGTATTTTGATTTGAATTGTTGCTTTAGTGTGTGATTTAGTAGTATGGAAAAGAAGCGAAAAATTGATAGTGAATGCAGAAAATTCAAATATCAGTGGAACATTTAGTATTTCGTAATGGAGTCCAGTAACAAGGCGCTATGTTTGATTTGCAATGAAAGCATAGCCGTTCTCAAGGAATATAACATTAAACGTCATTATGAAACAAAACATTTTCAAAATTACTCAAAATATACAGGAAGTTTGCGGACAGAAAAATTTGAAGCTATGAAGCGCGGATTGAAATCGCAGCAATCTTCATTTACAAAACTCAAAACTGAACTCTTAAGAGGCTGCAACTCGTGCCAGCTTTCGTGTGGCTCTTGAAATTGCAAAACGTGGAAAACTATTCACGGATGGATAAATGATCAAAGAATGTATAATTGCAGTAGCCCAAGAAATGTGCCCTGAAAAGGTAAATTTATTAAAAACTGTCAGTATGTCAGCAAACACTGTGGCTCGAATGGTAGAAAACATCGCTGAAAATATATCCTCTCAACTGTTCGACAAAAATGGACATGTTGAGTGGTTTTCTTTGGCCTTGGATGAGTCAACGGATGTGTCAGATACTGCTCAGGTGTTGATTTATATTCGAGGAGTAGATAAAAGCTATGAAGTGCATGAAGAACTTCTTGATATGTATAGTATTCATGGCACAACTACTGGTACAGATATTTTTAAAGGAGTTGAAATGGCCATTAATCAAAAGAACCTTCGATGGAAAAACTTGAAATGTATTAGAACTGATGGAGGCAAAAACATGAGTGGGAAAGATAAAGGAGTGGTCGCTCTTGTGTCAAAGGCTGTAGAAAATGACAGTGGTTCAAAACCATTAGTCTTACATTGTATCATTCATCAACAGTCTTTGTGCGGAAAATATTTGGATATGTCTGAAGTTCTGAAACCAGTCATATCAACTGTTAATTTTATGAGATTTTTTAGGCTGAATCACCGACAATTCCGACAATTTATTGAAGAGATTGGAGAAAATGACTTACCTTATCATACTACGTTGGCTTAGTTGTGGGAAAGTCCTTCAGCGCTTTTTTGAACTTCGAGCAGTGATCGAAATTTTTTTGAATGAAAAGCATCGCCCTCTTACTGAATTACAAAACAACGCATGGCTGTGGAAGTTAGCATTCTATGTTGATTTGACAAAACATGTGAACGAACTGAATTTGAGATTGCAAGAAGAAAACCAGCATCTTCTTGATTTATACACTAATATCAAATCATTCCGGAAGAAATTGATACTGTTTCAATCGCAACTACGAAGTAAATGTTTTTCACATTTTAAAACTTGTGAAATATTCAGCCACACCACTGAGACTGAGTTTTCTATCGATTTTGCAATCGAAACTTTGAGTGCTTTGAAAATAAATTTTGATAATCGTTTCTCGGACTTTGATACGAGTAAATAAAAAATATGTTCTCTAGAAGGAGTTTTCAAGTATGCTAGCTCTCCGCGGGCCGGACAAAATCTGTCCGCGGGCCGGATGTGGCCCTCTACTGTGTAGTTTGGAGACCCCTGATATAGATGATATACGGAGATTATACGTTATATCTTGTATATTTATTTGGTAACCGGTACCAAAGAGTAAAAATATAAGTGTTCCTAGCTTTCTTTAATCTGTGCCGGTACCAAACGATAAATGCTATCAACTTGGAAAATAAACTTTTCAAAATAAAAAATAATTCAATATACACATCAAATCAATGTCAAACCATATTTGTCAAATATTTAAACCCCATATTTTATAACAAGAAAATACAAGACATTAAATTTATTTTTATTGGATAAATAACAAAGGTATTTGATGAGTTTGTTAGATTTTGTTTACGGTTTCCGGTGGTATTATATAAAAGGGATATCTTATGTATATTAAACTCTGGTGTCCACAGTATGGGGTAGAATGATATTTTTTCATTCCACCCCATCGTGTCTAGGTCTGACTAGGTCTAAAATAAAGGCAAGGTTTGATACATGACTTTTTAACAATGTTAATCATTTTCGGGTAATCGGCCTCCAAAGTGGTTTATAAGCTGTTGATCCCTACCCTGGCATTTCTAAACTATAGGACATAGAAACTTGTAAGATTCCATGCTGATAGATCATGCTAAAAACTCTTTAGGAAAATATTTTAAGCGAAATCTGACAATAACTTTTAAAGTAATTCAAAGAAAACCTATTGCGTGTTGATAGTCACGGAACCCTTCTTAGAGATGTCCTGACATGCCCTTTCTTATGTCATGTAGGTAATCTCCAAGCAATCAGAGCTTAAAATACATAACGTACATTTTCCGTGGTAAAAAGTAGCCTATGTCCTTTCCAGTGGTTTATTCTATATCTGTACCAAATTTCGTCAAAATCGGTACAGTAGATTCGGAGCCTATTCAATGCAAACAAACAAACTTTTCCTCTTTATAATATTATTAGTATATTAGTATAGAAGTATAGATAGGTAATATATATCATAATATTGAATTTTTCTTTGTAGATAATGCCTGAACATCCCAAGCTCCCACAGAGTGCGTCTCCCGTCGCCAGGTCTGGTGGTGGTGACATTTCGGAGAAGGAGCTTTCGCGAGAGAGGTGCATTCTGTACGCCACTCCCACAGCTGCCATGTAAGAAATTTTTGTTATTGAATCCGCTACAATATTTATATCAAATAAAAATAGCATAAAACCCATAGGAAACGAGATATGTGCAATAAATGTGTAAAAAATGTATTTTTTGACCTTTGACCTTGAAATATCTGTAGTCGCGGACACCTTACGATAAGTAGGTTTTGAGACAAGTTTTAGGGCGTCAAAACAAAGGTTTATATCACAAAGGAGATGTTTGATTTTGGGCCAGCTTTATGTACACCACATAAATAAATAGGAAAAAAATATGGCAATTTCATAAACATACAAAAAAAATTATTTGATAAAGGGTACATGCGTACAAAATGATTATTTGAAAAGTTTTTGAATGAGAATACCCTATTTATAGGTCGTCCATGACAGTTGTTTTGACCTTTGACGTAGTTGACAGTTTTTGGAAAAGACGTCATCTTGAATGTCATACGTCTTTCTTTGCCATCTCTTCCAGTGTAACCAATGCTATTCTTACTCGAACAATACAGAAAATGAATATGTCCAATCGGTTGGCAGAACTTATATTGATAACCGGATCGCTTTACAGCCCAATTCACAAGAATTGATGATCAACTTCCTGAGTAGAGTATTTTCCCTGAAATGTCCATGTCTCAGTTGATATTTTACGGCCTGGGGCGCCGATCAAATAAAACAAGCTCGAAGCTATTTCGGGGAACATGTGATATGACATGGATCATTTCAGGTAGAAATATCTGATCAAATGTAAGTTGTAGCAGAAGCAACCTCACCCCAACTTGATCCTTTTTTAATCAGAGGCTGTGTAAAATCTAGACATAGCTCAAGACGAACATATTACACCTATACATATATTGCTGGGAAGGGAAGGATTAATTTGGGATGATAAAATAATCAGCTGCAATTGTAGTTGTATCTCTGGAAAATGGACAGTAGGTTGCTGTGCTCACATCATGACCATTGTGTGGTATTTGGGTTGGGCTCGATACCAAGAGAATATAGTAGCACCGGCGTCATTCCTGGATGGCATATTAATAAGGGATGATGAATAAAATGAATAAAATCATAAACCGTAACATGTTGTTTTATTATATACTAGCTTTTGCCCGCGGCTCCGCCCACGTAAATATAGTATCCCACGGGAACAGTATACTTTTTAGGGATTACAAGTAGCCTATGTGTTAATCCAGAGCTAAAAACTATTACCATACCAATTTTCATCAAAATCCGTTCAGTAGTTTTTGCGTGAAAGAGTAACAAACATCCATCCAATCTCACAAACTTTCACATTTATAATATTAGTAGGATACCTCTCTCTCTCTTACCTATGTTATTCTGTAGGTAGTCTTTAGTTTAGTTATCGAAACCCAAGGTATTCATAATTAGTGTTTTTTTTTTAAATCGCTGATAATATAATATACGTCAATCAAATGTCATTGTGAAAATGACATTCTTTGGATAATTCTGATCTGATCCGCCATGTTTTATTTTACGTTGAGTTGCTCTCCTTGACGAAGTTAATTTGAAAGTACATTGGTGAAATTAAATAAAAAATAAAGAATAGGAAACGGTTACTATGTTATGTAGCTATATTTATATATAGTGTACATAGTGCTGGCCCACGCCTCATACATTTCTAGAACACTCTCCTTTATAGCCGACTATCTCTCATTCCGAGATGAAACCCCTAATTTTCCTGGACTATAGCGCAAATGTAGCGACAAGATCAGTGCGTAAAAATTGGCCTTATTCACCCGGAGTGACTCATACGCAGACGATCATTTTCAGTTTAATTTTAACACGTAGATAATTTATAATTATAATATTATTTTGTCTGATAAAAATTATATTTAATGTATTGTTTGCATGAAATATAATTTTACTATAGGTAGAGGTATAGCCATTTGTCATCTAATCCTCAGCCAAGATGCCATCGTTAATTTATGATAAACTGATATTATGCTAATCTATCGAAAAAGTTCCAAGAAAATGTTCCTAATACAACATAATTCGCCGCGACTAGCGCGAGAGTGGTGTCAAATAAGGGTTCCTTGTAGTTGCTACGGAACCATAAAAATGACACAGTTGATGGCATACATCATGTGTCGCAGAGATTTTTCAAGGCTCTGTGAGTTATTATTCTAGGTGGGCTGAGCTCTGTGCAGTGTGCAGATTTCCTTGCACAAACGTCACTTGTTCGGATAACTGCCCAGTGCAAAGGTATTTCTTCTACAGTCATGAACTTTGTAACATGTACATACACTGCGCAGTGCGGCTGACCTTAATCCTATTTCTTAGTCAACACACTTTTAGATTTGAACAGGAAAATGTTCATACTTACTTCATAAGCTAATATCAGATATGTAAATGAGATAGACCGAAATGGGCACTAAATTATAAAATATTACTATATTCTATAGTTCTTTTTAGCCGTTGGATCGTAAATTACTTATAAATTATACACTATACAAATACACTTATAAATTATTATCATCATGATATCAAGGAGGCTCCAATCTTTTCTCAATGTGTTTGAGTTGGTAGACTTTGTATCTTAGATGACGTCACACAAGTTTCTTCACGACGTTTTCTTTTATTGTATGAGGTAATTACAAATTACTTGATATACGTCACTGATTGGCACAGTCGCCGACAAACCCAGTGTACCATATTTGAACCTCATTGTTGTTGGGTTCAGTTCACGCCGCAACGATACGCGGCGCTGCATTATTAAGGTAGCCATTCATAATTGAACTTTATCAATTACACAAGAAGATACGTGTTTCATTGTAAGAGTTCGAATGTCAGGTTGCACCGCGCTGCACAGCGCTTGTGCATTCTGCGGTGTATGACTTATCTCATAAATGTATGAAACGTGTATCTTTTTGTGTAGTGAATAATGTTCAATTTTGAATAGAAATCTTAAAAATGCAGCGTGAACTGACCCCAACCCAGTGACAGATCGCTGTACACAAATGTGATATATCACTGTGATGGTGTGGTTTCGAAAAACTCGCTTCAGTAACTAGCACTATCGCACAATATGGGATTTCATGGGAATTACACATTAGGGATTACACGTCATGGGAATGAATTATATTGATAGTATTACGAGGTAAAACTAGTTTACAATAACATAACTTATTATTACACACGTAGGTATGTCCACCATCAAATTTATACAAGGAAACATAAAACGGGAAAACGTATAAAATAATAATCGCCAACTCATAGAGATAGTGGGACTTAAATAGTTTCTATCCTAAATTGAGTTTTAAATTAAATGGATATGGTAATAAAATTATTATATTAATACGTGAAACAAAAACTTTCAGTACAGTTTTACGACAATTGTGCGAACGCAGGAGTATGATATTTGGCACAGTTAAAGTTTATGTGGAGGAAGGTGTGCAGAAAGCTAATATTTTTTTACATAATGCTTACACAAAATTAATAAAAATATCAACAACATACACTTCCCTCAGATTATTCATACACTTTTGAGAGAAAATTTTGTTACATGTTGACGTTTGTAAGTCTGTCACAACACTTAGGACATTTTTTTTATTTAAGAGGCAAAAGAATCCTCATAAAGTTTAAACTTAAAATTTCAACCTCTAGTGTTATCAAAACAATCAGTCACACTAAACTAAGTATATTATAGTGATATCTGTATAATACTTAGCTTATGTTTATACATTTAATATCACGATTTACGGATCTACCATTTTTTTCTGCTTTTGTTGCTTTTGTAGGTTGGGTGTTTAATATTTTGAAAAATATTATTATATTTTTACCCGATTTAATTTTATTATACTACAGTATCCAAGTTCCTATATCATTAGATATTATCTACTACAGATTTGTTTCTTTGTGCATGCATGCATGCATGGAATAGGCTCCGAAACTACTGGACCAACTCCTTTTACGGGGAAGGATATAGGCTCCTTTTTATTGCGGCAATACATTTTGCAGGTCCCGCGGTATTCTTTAGCGCGCACAAAGTCGCGAGCAATTCTATGTGACTTGTATGAATCTTTGTCAATGAAGTATCGGTTCTCCAAGTTTCTGTCTAACGGGGCTCCGGGAGAGGATGGGAACCTCCCCCGGCTTAGGTAGTCCCGGACCCCGGTGTCGAAGGGGACGCTCCAGTTTGCCGGACCCATTGAGACCGGCCGGTCGCGGGGGGTGTCCGGTGTTAGACAGATCCGGGACATTCTCCTTCATAGCGGCTGAGGGCAATCCGCAGGTGGTTTTAGTGGGTAATCGTATCGTATACCCAAATACCCCAAGGCACCCGACCCGAGGGAGGCAAAAACCTTTTCCCTGCGAGATAAAAAAAAAGGTATACCAACACCGACTGTTAAATAAATGTTAAATACACCACGGGAAAGGACATAGGCTACTTCTTAACGCGGAAAAATGTACGGTTCCTGCGGGATTTAATTTGCGCACCAGAAGTCGCGGGCAATATTTAATTTATAATATTTTTATATCTACACATCATACACACACACTCATAATAATATGCTCTCGCATATTTCCCAATGGGGTCCAGGTTACCGAGCACAATGAGGGTGTTTGATATTTTTTCTACTGCTAGGGGGCAGATCCAACGCACACAAAGCGTCATCTGGTGGCGTCAGTGGTATCAAAAACGGTCAATAAGAATTTTCGACCCTTTTTCTGTAACCAGGCGGCGCTTGGTAGCACGACCGGTCCTTGTCGTGTTAGAAAGCTGTCAGATGTCACGAATTCAAAAATCCTCATTGGGGGCAGAATTCAGAAAGAAACCATCGAACCCCATATGGGCTGGGGGAGAAGGAAAACTGTTTTCCGCGTAGTAATAATATGTTATTACTGCGCGAAAAACAGTTTTCCTTCTCCTTGCTGATTATGATCAGCAGAGGAGAGGTATTATTACATTATATTGTCTGCTGAGTGCGAGTTTTTATCCGACTACGGCGAAGGCAAAAGGAAGGGTTTGATCTGATTTTGGCAGTCTATGTGTGTATGTAATATGTATGTATGTTCCCTTGTAGCGTCTAAACTACTTGATTTTAATAAATGAGGTGTCAATATATTCGTAATGATACCGCGGGTAACATAGGCTATATATATATTTTTTTTCAAAATTTTGTATTTTGAAAGTTGAACCTCAGATTCTAACATATAAAAAAATTAAACCGAGATAATCATCACGTGTTTGGTATCAAAAGAAAGGTCTTGACAAACAGAAAAATGTTAACAATTTATATTTTATTGTAAGTACCGATCATACTTTTAAATGCATTAAGTAAAAATAAAAGCTGTTAATTTGAAATTACAAACAGACACTTCAATTTTGTTTATCTGTATTGATATAATATTTTATAGTATACAAAACAAATAGTAGAACTAAGTATATATAGTGCGCGCGGAACTTGTTGGCCGCGCCTTAGGTAGGGATAGGGTTGCTTGCTGCTCGCAGTGTTGCCGCCGCGAAGTCCGGCTCCGTACTGAGTAATAACATCAAGCGCTCTTCCGCTTAGTTACAATATGTAACAATCATAACAGTCACAATGTGTAATTGCAAAATTCTACATTATGGTCAAGGTGATAAGGTCGTTTTTTGTATCATTCTTAATAGTCATTATTACATTGTGATTTCGAGTGACAAAAAGTGTCGTGCCTATATTAATCCGTCTAGCCCCAATACAATTCGCAACTCGCCATAAGGAACTTCGTTCCAAAAATAAGTTAAAAAAAACTTTAACCCGAGTACTTAAAAAAGGGGTCTAAAAAGGGGTCTAAACTATTTTTGTCACTACTCCCCGTGAAGAAGTTAACTACAATTTGTATGACATCGAATTAGTTATCATCGTTTGCCACTAGGGGCGTTGTTTCGATGCCATACAGATTGTAGTTAACTTTCTCACGGTGAGTAGCCGCGACAAAAACTCGCACTCAGCACACTGATATTACAGGCGTTATCAACGAGCCCATCCCAAGAAGCAGTTGTTTTCTGCTCCAGTTAACAAGTTCACGACAAAGACCACCGCCACTCCAAGTCGTAACTTGTCAAGAATCAGAAGCTGCCTAGATGAATACAAGAATACACCCGTGAAGGCGATAGAGATTCACGAAAAAGCCGTTTCAATGGAGGACTTGACGCCATCGAATAGAAAAAAGAAGGAAAAGTAATATATTTTTATCATACGTTACGCCAGCGTACAGTTTTGCTAGGCTCATGAAAGTTATAAGCACTAATATGTTGTTATTAGTAACGGAATTTCGTGACGTCATTTGTGGCCGTCGCGGAATTCCGTAAGTTCTAATCTACGCAATATTGAACTATGCAAGTCACCATTGACAATTAGGTACCTACTAATTGTTAATTTATGTATTCCCACTATTTATATCCCACTATAAGCCCATTGTCTAAAAATGTTTTACACTAGTGAGTAATGACCTAATGCCTATACAAAATGCAAGGTAGGTAGGCAAACAATGTTGAGTTTTGTTACTAAGGTAATTAGCAGGGATTCCCCATATTATTATCCTTATAACATAATTGTTATGAAATGCGAAAATAGCTCTCTTTGTCTGTTACGCAATCACGCTTAAACCACTGAACGGATTTCAATGAAATTTAGTACATGTCTCATGTACCCCACATGAGACCTAGCCAATAATAACCTAGCTAAGAGCATATCAGAACATGTCAAAGGAAGGTTCCATAACTATCAACGCGCAATAGGTTTTTTTCAAAATACTTCAAAAGTGACTGTCCGATTTCGCTTAAAAATGTCCTAAAGAGTATTTAGCATGGTCATCAGCATGACAGGTTACATAATTGTAACCTGCCATAAAAGGTAATCCTTTTAAAAACCTTTTATAGTTTAGAAATGCCAGAGGGACCAACTTGTACACCACTTTGGAGGTCGATTAATCGAAAATGGTTTAAGAATTAAAAAGTAAATGTATATAACCGTGTCTTTATTAAAAAAAGACCGCCTTTATCATTCCATAGCACCCCACACAATGGGGTAAAATTAAAAAAATAAAGCCCAGATTAGATGTAAAGGGAGCTCAAAATTTATATTTTGAGTATATAATCATTTTATGATGCCAAAAATCTATATAGGTAAACTATACATAAACATTACTAAGTATATCAATATCGGTTCATAAGGTAGGGAGCTACGATGCCACGGACAAAAACACATACAAACGGACAGACAGACACGTCAAACTTAAAACACCCCTCTTTCTGCGTCGGGGTTTCTAAAAATAACTACATTTATATTCATTTTCATCATGAGAGGACAGCTCTGTCCGTCCGACAGAGCGAAATTATAAGAGTTACGTCTTGAAGTTAGTACGGAATCCTAAAAAGTATGTCCTTCCCTGCAGACTATATCCTTCTCCAAGTGGAAGTTACATATAGTTAGTACTTTCTATCGGATTCCGGTTGTACGGTTCCCTCGCGATACATGGATTTCTAGTTTCTACGAACACAATTGCGGCCAATATCTGTTATACTATTTATTAGACTTGAGTAAAGTGGATGTCTGATGTTTATTTAAATAAAACTATTTCAGCATTGAAAATCGTCTGTCAATTGTAAGATCCCCTAAAATCCGAACGGACGACGAGGAGCAGGCCGCTGCTAGGATCGCAAGGTTTATGATAGTGGTCACGTGGAGGAAGCGAAGACAGGACATACGATGTCTACGGAAGACCTTGGAGTGCCAGGTGAAGACAGCATAGTAGATACGAGATCGAACATCGTCAATTTTTTTTATGAATTAATATTACACAACGTACGGTCTACTGCATTAAGCCCGCTACAACCGTAACGATAGAGCTGGTTAAATTTAACGGTGTAAGCCAGGGGTCGGCAATCGGCAACCTTTTGGCCGACATGGGCCACTTTAGTGAGAAAAATAAAGAAGGGCAGGCCGCAATTGTAAGATAATTTTGGACTTGATTGATATCTAGGTACCAAGTTATCTATTGTAGGTGTGTGTCTATTTTAAGTGATATTAAAAATTCAAAATTATTTATTTTTATTAAATTAATACAAATGACAATGGAGCATCGAAGACAAAATGAGAGGAAAACAAAGACTTCAAAGTACTTAAAAACTAATTTATATACTTAAACAAAATTAAAAAATTTAAGTTATTACCGAATTGTCAAGCAGTGAGCGAGCTGATGATCATGAATTATAGCTAAGAACGCTCTCGATCATGTCAGCTTACAAGCAAAAGAACTAGTTCTTTTGCTTGTAAGCTGACATGATTAAAATCGGTACATCCGTTTGAGACAGACACACAGACAGATACGACAAACTTATAACACCCCTCTGCTTTCTTTGGGGGGGTTAATAAAGAAATTAAGATAATTATGTATAAAAAAAATTGAGTGACGTTGGCCGGTGACCCGCGGGCCGAGTGTTGCTGACCTCAGATTTTACCTCAGAAACTATTCAGTTTTATTGTTACGTGTAGCGGGCATTAGGGTTGTAGGTTTAATGAAGTATAATATTATTTTACTCCAATTAGGAATTTGAAAAAAAAATGATTTTTTTATGAAGTATTTTAAAACTTTATTTTTAATAATATTGATCTTTATTACGATTTTTTTCTATTAATTATAAACAATTAAAAATTGATAAAATTATTTAAAAAACACGTGACTATGAACGCGCCACGATTGGTCACCATAGTTGTGACGTCATAATGTTATAGCTATTTAATAACAGTACAGCCACGTACAGCTTACGTACAGAGGACAATCGAAGTTTTGTCAGGGTAGCCACAGAAGATGGGGGTAAATTAAAATAAGTCTAGCGTTAGTATACGATTATTGAGAAAGTCTTAATTTGTACACACCACAACCCGGCATCGAGCCTGCATGATCACGCGTGTCACTCAGGGTCTAGTCACTAGGTCATGGACGCTCCTCTTTTAATAAAGAAAGACATCGCCTAGAAAATTAAATATTTACTTACCTATTATTATGATAGGTAAATTAATATATATTTTAATTTATTCTAGTATTGTTCATACTAGAATTACTACTAGATTACAGTCACAACTTACAATAGATCCACTTGGGTCGCAGTGACGCCAGGGCTCGACTTTAACCTGCCTTCGACAATAAAAAAAAACTTGTTCATACACACAGCACAATACTTACCCACTTTTTTGTTTGACATTATTTGTATTTAAATTATGACGTTTTCATTGGACACAAATTTATATAAAAAATTGTTATTTGTCGTCATGACAACCAACAACACAATATCACAATTTTCAATCTCATTTGACATATAACTCAAACACGAAATTTGAAAATTTTGACGTCCCGTTGACGGCACACAATCTTGACGGACTTTTGACACTATTGCTATTGCCGTGTACGCGATAGGAGCATTGTGCACACGTCGCATGCTTATAATAGGTCTTTACCTATAAAATTGCCGTTCTGCAGTACTGGCCATTTCAAATCAAAATATTTTTTATTTGGCTAAGAATTCGAATTTCAAATTAATTATATTTTAAAAACATGGCATTCTTTTTCCAAAAGTAGTCATTTGTTTATTGATTAGTGTTACATTTTCATCGCATTTCAATCTTTTTCGTCATCATGGATATGTTAAAAATTCGATTAATTATGGAATATGAGTACCGACGTGGCAGCAACGCGGCACAAGCGACATGCAACATCAACGACGTTTACGGAGCTAACACTACAAACCAACGCACCACCTGTTATTAGTTTGCTCGCTTCCGTACTGGAAATTTCGACCTGAAAAATGAACCTCGCTGTCGTCCGAAGACTGGTCGACAATGACGAATTAAAGGCGATTGTGGAAGCTGATGATACACAATCTACGGCTGAATTAGCAGCAGCTTTCGACGTTAGCGTCAAAACAATATTGGTCCATTTGCGTCAAATTGGCAAGGTAAAAAAGCTTGACAAATGGGTGCCCCACGAACTCAATGATCGCCAGCGCGAAGTACGCGTCGAGACGTGCCTTGCACTGCTCAACAGACACACAAATGAAGGATATAATATAATATTGAACTGCGATGAAAAATGGATTCTGTTTGATAACCGCAAGCGCTCAGCAAGTTGGTTGGATCCTTGTTCAGCACCTAAACAATGCCCTAAACGAAAACTTACCCCTAGAAAAGTGATGGTCACTGTTTGGTGGTCTAGCGCCGGTGTGATTCATCACAGCTTCTTACCAAACGGGGTGAGTATTACTGCAGATGTGTACTGTGAAGAAGTGAACACAATGATGGAGAAGAGCACATCTCCAACCAGCATTGGTCAATCGCTCGTCTCCGCTGCTCCTGCACGACAACGCGCAAATAACTTCTTGGCGGGAAAAAAATTCAATACCCGAGAGAGGCCGTACAAAATGCCTTTGAAGAATTTGTTGCCTCCCGTCCAGCTGATTTCTTTAAGAAGGGCATCAATAAACTGCCACTGCGTTGGCAAAGATGCATTGATTGCATGGGTGATTACTTTGATTAATACAAATAAAAAATACATGAAAAAAAAATCGTTAAAATTTTTCATACAAAACGGCAATTTCATAGGTAGAGACCTAATAGTAGTACAATCTAATCGACAGTTTTATATGTACATGTTTATCTGGTCCTAGCTTTCTATAATATGTGGTACAGCGTTTACGGCTATTACACGTGACTTGTCAATAATATTGAAAATTTACTGCTAAAAACGAATTGTTAGTTAATTCCGATTAGCTATCATGTGTTAAAGGATTTTTAAAGGCAAAGTATGATCATAATCCTGATGTTGATATAATTATGATAACCAATTTAAAAAAAAATTACGTTCGGCTCAATTCTGCTGAAGTTCGAGGTGCCAAGGCATCAAGTTAAGTCTGTTAAAAAATTATAATATAAATGAAAATATTTAAGTATTTATTGTCCATTATCTAAGTATACTAATATTATAAAGAGGTAAAGTTTGTGAGGTTGTAGGTAATCTCTGGATCTACTGAACCGATTTTGAAAATTTTTTACCAATAGAAGGTGACGTTATTTGTGAGTGATATAGACTATATGGATGTTTGTTACACTTTCACGCAATAACTACCAAACGTATTTCGATGAAATTTGATATGGTAGTAGTTTAAGCTCTCGATTTAAAACATAGGATACTTTTTATCCCGAAAAAGTACAGTATTCCCGTGGGCCGCGGATTACGGTATTAAATACCTAATATTATTTATTTCATTAATTGTAGAGCATCCCGTGATAGTCGCGGCGACAAAACTATAGGTAGGTTATGTTCAACTTAGTTGTAAAAATAAAATAAAATAAAATAGTCGTAAAAGGACGGGTATGTCCAGAACATCGAGTTCGGAAATCTAAAGCTTATTAAGTTACTTTAACTATTAATGAAAAGTAAAAAAAACGACTGTAATTTTGAATTTCGGACGCCAATACTTACTATCGCCGGAGTTTTGCCGGGGAGTTGAATGGGTGACGTTGTGGAATTTGTAATATTTCATAAATTTGTGTTATCTCGGTTCTTTATAAGTAATATTGGTAGAATATTAACCATTAAATATTCATTAATGTGCACAAGTGTGGGCAAGTGGTACAACGTGCTATTTTGTGTTCCTTCCAAAACTCCCTAGGAACTTTCAGTAAAACGTCTACCACTTTACTGAATCGACTGACATGACTCATTGACTGTACTGACTAGACTTTAGACTTGACGATATAGGAATACAGTGTTGAAAATTGAAACGAAAGTTCTATTTCCCGCCTTTTTTACTTGACACTGGCAAATGGTTTTAAGATAAGCCGACGCCATATATTAAAAAAAACTTACGATCGCCAGTTGCGACACCCTGGAATGAAAACTAACATTATGACGTCACACGCTCTCGGGTTTGTTCGGAGCTGTTGGCGTGTCTTCGTCGGCGTCATTTATAAAACCCAATTATTTAGGTACATATTTATGCCGAACAGTGGTCAGTAGGTACGACCACGACCACAAAGTCTCGTAATCGGTAATCGTCGCTTTTTATGTATCGTCTGTCAATTTCATAGAAAAAGGAAGATTGCCGACTGCCATACGCAACATGGTTTTACTGTACCTAAATATTGTTCACCACAAATATGTAGTAGGCACCAAAATATCAATTGTTTAATTTCTTTAATTTTGTGTCTTATGGAGTGACAAGATTTGAGACGCTTTTTAACAGGCAAGGTTTAGGTATACCTTGACTGTAAAAAAGCGAAGTTTTAATATTTTCCAATCCAATCCTGGCAGGGATGAAACAGTGAACATTCTAAAGCTGGGACTATATTGTCCGGAATCCGTTAGGCCGGTGAATATTCAGAGTACTGAAAATTGATCTCTGCGCTACTACAATAAAGCTGAAAATCGAACACACAAGTGTCGAGTCAGATGTCAATGTCACATATGACAGCTCGACACTCGACACTTCGATTTTCAACTCTATTGTATTAGCGCAGTGTTCTATTTTCAGAGCTCCGAAATTTTCCCGGGCGGCGGGCCCGGATTTTGGATCATATAGTTCCACTCCACTCTGCCACTACTACTCTCACTTGTGCAACAATTTATGCTGAGATTCCATCTATTTAGGCAAACAGTTCAGAGCGCTTACGTATACAAGTGAGCACACTGAAATCCCTCCTGGACTCGGACAATATGAAGGTGCGGCTGGCCATCAGGGAGTTAGAGCGACTGAAACAATTGCTACGTGAAAAGGACGTTGAAAAGGCATTGCTGGAAAAGGTAAAGGAAAATTGAAACATCCATGTCAACATAATCATCTAAGTACTAGTAGTACTACTCGTTACTGAGGCGCAGGTCTCTCCTCAATATGAGAAAGGTTAGGTTCAAGTTCAAAATACACCACGTGCTATGCCTTCTATTATTGCAGTTTGCACAATTATTAGTAATGTGATAAAGTATAATATCATCGATATCATGGATAATATACCCTTACGCCCATTTGCGGAGATCTGGGTTATAGTTAACCCTAGATTAAAATATCATGCCTTCTCTTTTATAAATACGAAGAACGAGAGAGAAAACAGAATATTTAACCCAGGTTCAACTTTGACCCCGATCTACGCAAGTGGGCCTTAGAGCATTAAACCAACAACTAATTGGTTTAATGCTCTAAGATATTACCCGAATTATTTAATGTTTTTAATTAGATACCTATTTAAGACTAGTATTTTTTAAACATTAGAATTTAGAAATGCGTATACTAATTTTCTGATGGAGGAAAATATAAACTTTAATTAAATATACTTACAGTTAATTCATTCTAGATTCTAGAAACAAGTTCTAGGATAACCAAGTTATCCTTAATCCTAATAATAATTTAAATGCACAAGTTTATACGTAGGCGCTGGTTGCTAAATCTGAACGCTATAGTTTTTATCACGTTAGGTAGGTATCTACCTATGTTTATGTAAAATTACTATGTTTGTTTCCTTATTGTTTTAACTGTATAAAATTTTAATGTGTTAGCTATCGTTATAAAAAAGTTATGTTATATTATTTATTTATACATTTTAAATTTATTAAATTGATACGCAGGAAAAACAAGCGCTCCAACAGGACATTTGCAGTGTGGAGAACAGAGCTGCTGAAATGACTGTCGGTAAGGCTTTCGTGCTATATTTTGGTACATATATAAATAAATATCATAATGATCATCAACCACTCACTTTTTCCACCAGTGCACCCGTCACTACTAAATCGAATAGGGGATTTACACGGGTGACTAAATCCGCACGATTTTGCCGCACGGCGAAAATCGGCCGTCTAAAATCTAAATGGTAAATCGACCGTCAAAATTGACATCTAGACGTTCGATTTTCGCCGTGCGACTTTGTTCACCAGTGTAAATAAAATGACGTAATTTGTAACACAATCAGATTCATGAATTAATTTATTTTAGGGAACTACAGAGGTATATCACGCTTTATAATATTTTTATATATTTATAAGTCTATTTCATGTTAAAAATATAATAATGTTTTACTATAATAATTAGGCTGGCGCAATTGTCGCAATGAGCTAGAAAACGTACAAAAGTCGCTTGCTCTTACGGACCAAGATCTACGCGCTGAGCGGGCTGTCGTCGCCGACGTCACGGCCCAGAGAGAACACGCGTATAGCAGGGTAAGTCATAGGGCTGGCAATGCACTTGTTACTTCTTCTGGTTCTCCATTAGGCGACCCATTTTCTCTTAAGCCTCTGTATGACGGCAGTGACCTTGAGCGTCAAGTCCCATGACCTATATGACACATGACATCCCATTCTTGTTTTACCTATAATACTGAAATAATCTTCACATTCGCGTGACTTAAAAGGAGAAGCGAAAAAAGGTTTTAACTTAAAAAAAAGGGTGGACTTAGCATATTATTTAATCAATATTTAAATAAAAATTTTAATTTAGTAAAAGACAATCCTCGGCTTAATATGTTGTAGATTGACATATAATTTTTTGGGATTTTTCAATACGATCATGACCGAGAAAAAAGGTTTCAAAGAACTTAAATTTTCAGTACTATCGAGCGCACAACCCCTTAAGCAGCGCGCGCAACGGCAACAAAATTCTCTCCTTCCTCCACCATTTGCATTACGATTATCGACTGAATCGCACGCGAAATAGTCGACTTTTCTGCTAAATATGACCGTATAGGAAAACGATCATGATTTGCGGAAAAAATAACTCTATTTTTCGTGCGTTAAAGTTCATAATCGGAATGCAAATGGTTGGCGATAGAGACAATTTTGTTGCCAGTGCGCGCCTGCACTTTATAATATTAGTAAAAGTCTTGTGCATTGAAACTCGAAAGTTTGCTTTGCTATTTAGTTGACCCTGCTTCAAGAGGAACTTGCACACCGTGAAGAGATGTTGGCACAGACCGAAGAGGAGGTTTCGTCACTAAAGCGGGAGGCGAGAGACAAACATGCGGTCATAGAGGAACTCAACGATAGCCTCAACTTGGAGATAGAGTTTCGTATAGTTTTATTTTGCCTTAAGATAACACAAAAAAATCTTTTGCCTATGGATTCGTTATTAGACGATATTTTAATATACCTACAGTATTCTCCGAGCGAAGTCAAACCACTCTTTAAATACTGTACTCTGTAGTCGGTTTGAAATGTCGTATGGTTGGCCAAGCAAGCACATACGGCATTCGCACAACATAGTCAGTCTAATGCAGAAGAACAACCGGTCAATACGTCTGGGGCCAACCATGTTCGGGTTTCCACACGAAGTTTTCCTTTACCGCTAAATAGATCAGCCATATCGTTTACTCGACATCTGAAAGTCTTCAAGTCAAGTCAAGTCAGTCGAGTCAAGCGCGTTAGACTCAAAAAGGCTTCAAAAGTCGTCAGTACTTGGGGTGTGTCGCTTTTTAATAGCTTCTCGACTCTCTCGCGCGAACTGTAACAGGCCGGTATGATACATTCTTAAACGGATTATACCTAGGCATTGCTCAGCAAACATACTGACCTACTAGATCTGTTTTATTGGTAACCAGGGCTCGCACACAACTGTCGCGTGAGAATGCAGCGCTACAGTCGAAGTTGTCGCGCGTTAAGGCGGAGCGCGACTCAATGGCGTCGCTGGTGGCGACCCTGCGCGAGCGACTCACGCACACGCAACTGGAGCTAGCGCACACCCGCCGCAGGGTGCTGTGGCCGCGACCTGTCATGAGGTTTGTAAGGCTGGGACTATGTGATCCGGAATACGGGAGGCCGGAGAAAATTCAAAGCACTGAAAATAGAGCTCTGCGATATTACAATGGAGTTGAAAACCGAACGAAAATGGAGTTGTCAGATTACACATTTGACTTGACACTCGTGTGTTCGATTTCCAGCTCTAAGTGTTTTACTAGCGCAGAGTTCTTTTTTCAGTGTTTTGAATTTTCCCGGGCCCGCCAGATTCCGGATCATACAGTCGAAGTTGTTGCGCGTTAAGGCGCAGCGCGACTCTATGGCATTAGTTAGTGGCAACACTGTACAAAGCTTGCCTCCGCAAAAAGCGAGGTATCTACAATATAAACACTGTCCTACCTTTACAACCTTTTATCCTCAAAGAACAGTTCCCGTGGTAGTTAATGGACATAATTATTTCCACGGTAATGAAATAGCAAAATATATCTATCTATCTGTTTCTGTCTTGCTTAAGAAAAATCTTCAACTTACTACTTTCGGACTCGCTGTTGTTATAGTAAATTTTTAAGCTGATTTGTGATTTTCCAGATTTTTCCATTGCGCCAGATCGTGGCTACATCCGTTGGCACTATCCGAGGCTCTGGTGTGGTCATTATTTCCCATGCGACATGGATGCTAAACTTCAAACTACTAGATTATAATCTTACACATACTCATAACTTTTTATAGATAACAATTTCATTGTATAGATTTTTGGTAGGTAAGTATACAAACGTTTTTATAGGTTCAACTCATGTGTTAGGTAATTTTATTTTTAATAGTTTTAGAACAATACATTTTAAGTGTTGTGTTATTAATTCAATATATCCATATTCACTTCAAATTCTGTTTTCTTTTCTAAGTCATATAAATGAAGCTACAAAATGAGGCATGAATACTTAAAAAAAATAAAAAAAAATGGATGCATCCACCTATGACGTCATAGTCTAGGAGGGCGGGAGTCGGGAGGGCCGATTTTATGAATAAGTAGCCGTTTCCCGCGGCTCCGCCCGCGTAAATACAGTATCCCACGGGAGCACTGTACTTTTTCGGGATAAAAAGTATCCTATGTTTTAATCCAGAGCTTGAAACTACTACCATACCAAATTTCATCGAAATCCGTTCAGTAGTTTTTGCGTGAAAGAGTAACAATCATCCATCCATCCATTCTCACAAACTTTCACATTTATGATAGTAGCAGCTAGCTAGTAGTAGTAGATAGCTTTTACTATCTACATTTATGTAATGAATTAAAAACGATATCAATCAAAATTAATGCAATTACTTATGGTTAAAAGATTTTAAAAAACCTTTGAAAACTCCAGAGTACATTGTTAGTACGGCTGCACTTGGATCCACCATGAATTCTACTGCCGTTGCCCAAGTCTAGTGTATCGAAACCTTAAAATTTGAAAACAATGTTACAGAAGTTTCAGATACCATATATTTTCATTGACGACCTCTGTGACTCAGTTGTTGAGCGTGTCGGTGCTCAAGCCGGGGATCGCGGGATCGAATCCTGCCGAAGGAACAAAAAGTTTTTCCGTGTTCCTGGGTTATGTATGTGTATAATATAGTAAAAATCTTAAATATGTGTATTATATAAAAGTATTAAATATATTTTTATTTTATTTAGTATACGTTGTCTGGTACCCGTAATACATACGGGACGGGATTCTTAGAGAACTTACCACGGGACCAGATTGACGTTATGTGAAGCGTCCATAGATATAATCATTGTTATTATTTTTGCATTTATGAACAAAGGGTACATCATGCTAGGACTCCTTGAGAGTGAGAATGTTTAGGAATTCAAATAAAAGTCTTTATCGAAGTAGAAATCTGTTTACTAACAATAATCAAAACATGAATTATTTTCGAGTAAAGTCAACATTGAAAATACAAATTCAAAATAATTTCAACCATAATGGTCCCAAATTGAAAAATAAATAATGCAAAATGCTTATTATTTTCTTAAAGTTTAATACTAATTCAGAATATTCAAGAAGAATAAAATATTATTTTATAATAATATTGCGCGTCTTCATTATGTTACGTCATCATTTTACGTTCCTGCAGAATTTTATGTAATGAAGTACAACACAAGATAAGATTTTACAACAGGTTTCAACAATATCATGCAGCAAAAAAAGCGACATATTAATATTGTTGAATTAAAATAAAGCTTTTATACCCATTGTATTTGAGTTACAATTTTTAGGATTTCGTACCCAAAGGGCAAAACGGGACCTTATTGCTAAGACTCCGCTGTCCGTCCGTCTGTCACCAGGCTGTATCGCATGAATTGTGGTATTAACACAATTAAAATTTTCACAGATATATATTTCTGTTGCCGCTATAAAAACAAATAATAAAAAAACAGAATAAAGTAAATATTTAAGGGGGCTTCCATACAACAAAACGTGTTTCTTACCGTTTTGTACGGTACCGACTCGCACTTGCCAGATTTTTAACGTTTCAACACTCGTACATAGCACAATTCGTCGCGATAAGCACGAGAGATTCGATACTATTATCGTGCATAATGTATATTGTATAATGTACTATGGTGAGTCGCCCTTGGCACCGACCCAATACGGCGCTTATCGCAACGGTTTGAGCCCAGGGTGCAGGTTGTTTAAACACATCTTAAAAGATTACAATGTCATTCATTTTCCTCTGTAAGCTTCTCAAAAAAATTTGACTTACAAAACGTGAAAATTTTGATTTATCATCAAAACGATTAATTAATTGAAGTCAAAAATCAACATAATATGATTTAACAGTTACTTACTTTTTAGTTTTTAGGTACGTTTTGTAAATCGAAATATTTGTATGCGCGCGCGCACACGCAGCACTAGTCGTAACGTGGATTTTTTGACAAGCATCAGTAGAAAATGGCTAATTAAATTGTATCTTTTAATTTTTATGTGGTCAATAACATAAATATTATTATTGCAATGAAAAATTTAAACTAAAGTAATCAAAAATATTTCTTTTTTAATATAGAGGCCTATTTATGTAATAAAAACAATGATAAACTTATTTTTACCTACCCATTAATTAGGCATATTAATATGAACACTATTTGTAACATCAAAATAATTTCCTAATCAACTATTTTTAGATTTTATAACATTAAAAGCTAGAACAAATTGTACGTTTTGAAACGCACGTTTTGCATTTTTTGTCTTTTTCTTATAACGCGCGCTTCAAAGCGGGCATAGTTGAATCTTTGAGGGATGAAAACTTGTTTTTACTAAAGAGATACGCAAAACCGCGTGATACAGCTAGTTTATATTACAAATTTAAGAAATATCTACAACAGTCGTCTATCCCCCTTACTAATAAAACTATTTACACAGCGGTCCACTTAACCAACGTTGCTGTATTTGTCTGATACGTTGGAAATGTCATATGATAGAAAAAGATAGCACCGTTGTTTATGTTATCCGTTGTGTAAATATTTTTATTAGTAAGGTGGTATATCACTACTTGGGCAAACAGTATTTTCCTGGTGACGAAGTTCTACCGCTATTTTAGAATTTTTCAATGGAATGTTCTACCTCTATTTACGTATTTTAGGCCACGTCAAGGTATACCACCCACCTTATATTTAAAATTAAAAATAAATAAATAATACCTACATTTAAAATAAAAGTATTTTAAATATGTTAGTCTTTTTGTTTTTTTGAGTATGAGAAAACTTTTGAAATAAACTTTTAGTTTAAAATCGTTCTCACTTTATTGATTTCATTTAACAACCGTAAGTATATCACTTTTTATTTAAATAAAAATAAATACACAATAAAAATGATTAGATTCTTTCTGTTAATGTTACTAATGAGTTCAATTTCTGTGCGTATTAATTACCAAAATATTACTCTATAACTAATTAAAATCATAATCAATTATCAAGGAACAAATAAATAATTATTTGCTAAATAAGGTACATTAAAGACTAGCAAATATATATCAATATAATATTATTATTGCTAATTTCTAAACTGGACTACAGTGACAACTAATGGAAAGTTTTTACTCTAATGTTGTAAGAATATCATTATCATCTCCATGCTATTACATCACCAGTCAACCATAATGAATATTCGAGAATCAAGATCTGTTATAATTTTAGTTGAATCCACGTTTTTATTAAGTCATGGTCCGAAAGTTCTAACAATAAAACCAGAGCCACATCAATGAAACCTTTGCCAATGGGTTCAATCATATTTGATCTCACCAAAAGGGCAACCCTGAAATACGCCGGGTATAAAAGTTAGTGGGCCTAGCAGGAACATTTGACAGTGGCGTAAACGAAATCTGTTAAAATCGTGATAGCGCCCATACAAATTTAATTCGATAAATAAATATATATAATAAAATAAATTGCTGTCAAATGTTCCTGCTAGGAACTCCCCCTGAACAATTTCAACACCAAACACTACACTTACATCTATTACATATACCGACCAACATTAATACATTAAAACCACGTTTTTAATGTATTTCGGGAATCATCGTTATTCATACACTATCTCACGTCTGTCATTTTGTCTGATTGTCAAAAACTGATTTTATTCTTGCTCATAACTTCTATACGGCGTTTTTCGGGATTGCCCTTTTGGTGAAAACAAATATGATTTAATGTGAACACATTGGCAACTATTTCGTTGCTGTTGATTCTGGGTCAATTTTGGTCATCACCTTCATCACAGTTAGGCCTAGTTTTGTATGTTTCATTGGTACACCAGTCTTTGTTAAATAGATGAATTTTGGAATAAAAGTTCCTTCAGTCATAATTAATCCACTTTAAATAATTATTATTTAATAAATAAAAAAATAAGTTAACAAAAATATTCAATTATACCAACAATAGAAAAGTTGCCTCAAGTATCACCAAAGTATTGTCTCATTACATAAAATAATTTTCAAAGACAACATTCACATCTTTTATACACATATCCTCTAAAAAACAACAGCATCTTATGCGAGTCTTAATTCTATACGAAAAGTTCTATTTAATATTAAAACATCTACAAATCTAAATCTCAATGATAGAACGACAGCTTACAACGTATTTACATGGGGTTACAGTCTCTGACAGCGATGAAAATATCTCGTGTAAGGGTTCATTCATACTAACATTAATTATGTTAACACGTCCGATATTTGAGTTGTAGTCATAAGTATCGTGATTGCAGTCTGTTCATGTTTTATTGGGAGTTTACTCCTTAAGAATCGATTTTCATATAAGGCCCCCGGTATGAAAAAAATATGAGCGGTAAAATCTACTGAACGAATGACCTCGTTACGTTTTCGTGCGCTACCTATTCTGCGCACCTGTCACTTTTTTTCACATGGCGCGAATTTTTGAACTCAAATCGATCGCTAAAGTTTTTGTTCCTTCTGAGGGACGTGTTTTACTTTTTAGAGTAAACTCCAGTCGTGCGTCGGAGCTGACACACACTTTTTTTAAAAACTCGAATAAAACTTTCCCAGGTATTTTTGAGACTTATTTTTGTATAACACTTTTATATTAGAAACAATTTCATCACTGTCATGGTTATTTTAATTAAATGAAATAGTTTTACATACTAACTCATTTATATGCCCGCTCCACACTTCCTCCGCGGTCCAAGAAATAGAAGTGAAACGTTACGCGAAAAATGTGCAAATCGGCTCGTCACTTCGTGTTCGCGGACTTTTCGCAGTGTGGCAAGCGATTCGCGTAGGTAGCTGGAGCGAACTTTAAACTTACAAAATGTTTATATACCTGGCAACACTGGTCAGTCGTCACCAACCCTTTAGATGGACTATCGTTATTGTCACATTCAATTCCTTCGCTGTTGGACTCCATTTTGGCAGGAATTGTTTACTTTAAATCTAAAAACTCTGCCTCTTGTTCTTTTTTAAAAATAACATATAAAACAAGCTTTCTATACTTAATCATAAATTAAAATTGTTATTCAATATTATTTTTTATTTATCGAGAGAAGTATACTTGTTTAAATATTATTAAATAACTGAGCAACCACTAAAACTACATTTCAACCATATATGTAGTTATATGTTAGTGTATAACCACATATGGTGTATAAAGCCTCTAAGTATTAATATTACGTTTACAATAATTTAATTAACATAACTGTCAACCTTTTGAAAATATTCACTACTTAAAATGACTAGAATCCCATTTTCATGAATAGCGCCGAGGTTCAAAAAACTATACCAACAATGTATTCAGTCATAATGTATTTTCTTATGGAATATCAAAAACTGAATTTGTAGCGTATATTATCAACAACAACATACACACAGTCAACAAGTACTATCAAAACGTTACTTCACAATATTATTAACAAATATCTCTATTTTTGTCTGTCAATTTCGATATTTGTTATTATGCATATTAATATATTATTAATTATATATATTAATTTTGTTATTATTTCGATATTGAAACGTGCTATACGTTCTATTTATAAGATGTCGACTTTTGAATCTCTAAGGGAAAAGTTTAAAGAAATAAAAGTTCTGACCGTCGCATCTCAATACATTTTGGAAAATGTGTTATACGTAAGAAAGAATCTAAACAACTTCAAAAAGAAATGTGATAATCATTGTGTAAACACTAGAAATAAGAACAAGTTAGATATGCCAGTGTTCAGACTAAGCAAAGTTAGTAAATCCTTTAAAGGCCAATGTATACGCTTATACAATATAATCCCAGAAAAGGTTCAAAACCTTCCCATTAATAAGTTTAAAAAAGTAGTTAAAGAACGTTTGTGTGCCAAAGCGTATTATAAAATTAATGACTTCATTCAAGACGGCACACCTTGGGAATAAGGTGGCTCCTTATCTTATGTTATTATTTGTTACATAGACATAAGCAAACATCGTAATAATTTTGATTTTAAAAGAATAATTTTCCATCTTTTTGGTAAAAGATGGCCCCAGACGAGTTTCTTGCCGGCTCTTCTCGCTGGGTTAGTTCCCGAACCGGTGGTAGGCATCACGTAGTAACGACGTTCAAAAAGAGTATTTAAAAATACCAATTTTGAATAAATTTTTTTTGATTTGATTTGATTATGACAAAACCACGTTTGTTATCTCTCTGTTATCCATATATTATGACTGAACATCGTTTAGGCCGTCTCACTCTAACATTGGAATCATAAGGCCATAATCGAGGGCCATTTCACATGCATTGGTTGACATAACATATGCCGCGACCGGCATACACCACTGCGCGTCCGGCCACCGGCATCGGACTTTGTGAAAAGGCAACACAATGAATTCATCTATCTGACTCTAACAATATAACCACAAAACAACGAAGTCACCCATCTCTCTTTGACCACATCCCTCTCTCTCTCTCTAGCCTCTAATTCAGATCATACCGAAGCCCTCCCCGCCCTCGTTGATGGCCCAGAGCAGCGCGTGCACCATCTGCTCGTACGAGTCGTAGTCCGGGAGGCACAGCTGGTTGAAGCACGTGTGCGCGGTGGGCAGAGCGCCGAAAGTGGGCGCAGCGGTTATTTGGAAACGCGGATTTAATTCCTGCAGTGAATAAAGTGGATATGTTTGTGGATATTTTTAAAAAACTGTAGCATTATAAGTAATGGAAATATTTTGTAAACTAATTATTATTATTATCGCATTTAAATCGTGTCCGTAAAATAATGTTTCATGAAAATGTGACGCACTGTTACGATCGTGTCTTTTAAACATTTTGCTGAGTTAAAATGGATGAAGTAGTTTTTGTTGAGATTTATTTGTAAAAAACGTAAGCATCGTTTTTCAAGAAATTGAAACCGACTAAACATTGTTTATACTTATCAAGTTCTTAAGTATTTTGTTGTACCTTAAATCCACCAGGCGGCAGCTGCGAGCAGCCCGTAGTGAACTGCAGCAGTCGCGCGCGCTCGTCCGCGCTGAACGAGTGCAGCGCCACCCACAGCCAGCCCACGCGCCGCTCCCACTCGCGCCCCGACCCCACCACCAGCGCGTGCGCGCGCCAGTCCGACACGCACACTTCGCCCGACCCGCACGCCAGCAGCTGGAACACGTCCTCCACATCAACATGCATGCATGATACTGATACAAGGATACATGCCAGTCCGACCCTCAAGCCAGCCAGCCAGCTGGACCCCAATTCTCGTACCTCGGTTCGGTTGTCAGACTGTCCAACTCGCACG
This sequence comes from Phengaris arion, assembly GCA_963565745.1. Classification (NCBI taxonomy): domain Eukaryota; kingdom Metazoa; phylum Arthropoda; class Insecta; order Lepidoptera; family Lycaenidae; genus Phengaris; species Phengaris arion. The sequence goes on from OY751431.1 coordinate 27,007,743, forward strand.
CACATGATTTGACGCCTATCCGAAATGAGTCAGGACCTTAACCTAACCGAGATTCTAGGTACGAGAATAGGCTACTTGACCTTGTTTTTATTTATGTCCTAAACGCTTCATAATTGTTTCATTACACACAAAAAATAATATAACATTATTTTGAAACCTAAAACCCTTGAAATATCAGTAAATAATTTCCTGGTAATAGATTAATATCGGTTATGAAATAATTATTACTTATTTTAATTAAATATTACTTAATTTAATTTAATTTAATAAAATTATGTCGGGATCCTGATCCGACAATATATTATTTGTACATTGTTTTATTCACGGATAAGATAAATGAGGTTGGATTGGCAATGTGCGCGGGGCAGACGCGCCACAAGTATGATTGGACAATCATACTTCAACCGAACCACGCGTTCATACTTTTTAGTCACTTGTTGATTGCCTCGCAGTACGGAGCTGCGCTAAAATCCTTTGAAAATGCCGTGTTGTGCGATTGTTATGTGCAAATTAAAGAGTCAGACATTGTACGAGCTAGCACGTACATTGCTGACTCTACATCATTTCTTTGCATTGTGCTGTAAGGTGCAGGCCTTCGGGCCAGTCCGCATCAAGCAATCATACCGCGCACTCATAATCATTTTAGCAATTAGTATTCGTGGTAATAAATATCAATATCATATCAAGGACTTTTACTTATCAATATCATCAAAAGGTGTAGTTGAGTAAGCAGCTCCTACATCCTTTTTGGTCCTTCGAGTGACTTTTAATCAATGAAATCAGTGACTATCAATTTATCAGTGACTATTATAATTATCATTAGTGACTATTGACTAACAGTGTATAAAAATCATCAAGCAGCAGTAGTGATCATCACCAGCATCATCAATCAGCATCAACAATCAGCACAGTCAAATCAAACGTAGCAGCACACAAAGTAAGATCTTTCTATTTTTACAACACCTCGTTGTCTCGATTCAATCATGTCGAGCGTGGAGGAACTTCTAGCAAACCAGCAGCAGCTGGTAAACAAAGTAGAACAATCATACACGAACTTTAAAAAGGACGGCGCGGACCGTAAAACGCCGGACTACATCCAAGCAAAATTACACTCCCTAGATCAATATTGGGCTGAAATTGGAACCAATCATAATAAATTATGTACGTACGAGTTTGCCCAGTCCTTCACGTATTTTAAAAATAATCAATTCGAGACAGCAAAAGAAAGATTTCAGCAGATTCGGTCTGCCATAGCCAACTATCAGCCGCCGGCGCCAGCGAGGGCTGGACCATCCACCCCGCTGATTAGGCCTGCGACACCTCTGGCTGACGCAGCAGCGTCACGCCAGCCTTCACCATTGCCAGGAACTCAATCTCATGGCACAAATAGTAGAACTGACGAATCATTAAGGCGTCAGAATAGTAATTTTAAAGCTTTTCGCCATACAATAGCAAACATTGCTTTAGATATGATCAACGAAAAATGGGAATTTGAACATTTGCTCCGAAATATTCAGTCTCGCTGGACAGCGATAGATTCTCTACACTGGGAGTTAGACAGTGAGCTAGGGGATAGGAATATGGAGTATGAGCAGACATTTTACCAAATAGAAACAGAATACAACGACGTAGTCAAGGCTATCAACCGGAAGTTATGGTCAACTTCTCATAGGGAACAAGTAACTCCACATATAGAAATTCCTGTTTTCAATGGCACTTATAATCAGTGGACTTCTTTTAAGGATTTATTTACAGAGACTTCATAGTAACCCATCATTGTCTAGTGCGCAAAAAATGCAATTCTTAAAAACTAAAGTTAGGGGGGAGGCAGCAAGTCTCATCCAATACCTTAATATTTCCTCAGATAATTACACTATCTGTTGGAATATTTTGAATCATCGGTATAATAACAAAAGATTAATTTTTAACTCTCACGTTGATATTTTACTTAACATGCCAGTTGCTCATCATTTATCAATAAATAATATTAAACGCGTTCATGATACCGCTTTAGAGACTCTAAACGCTATAAAAAATATAGAAATTGATATCTCATCTTGGGATCCTTTACTAATCTATCTTTTGTCGCAAAAGTTAGATTCAGAATTACATAGCGAGTATTTAGCATCAGTAAAAAATCCACGTGAATTGCCAAATCTTGAAGATTTTTTAATATTTTTAGAGAGTAAATTTACTACTTTAGAGTCTTCTAGAAGAAAGTATGATAATGGTGCATCAAAATCATATAATCGCTATATTTCACCTAGTAATAAAAATACGATGGCACATAATAACTCTAAAAGCTATAACATGCATAAAAACTTTAACATAAAACAATCCTTTCCAACGCAAAATAAAATTTCGCAATCGTTTTCACATGATAAAAATGCTTCAACTGTCAAATTGCATAAATGTCCCGTATGTAACACGAGCGATCACGCTCTTTTTAGCTGCCCGCGCTTTGACGAAATGCCGCCTTACTTAAAGCGTAAAATCATTAAACAGCATGACATGTCAAAATTGTCTTTATTGTCATAACAATAAAGCTTGCTTTTCTATTAAACGTTGCAGACAATGCAATGAAAAGCATAACACTCTTTTGCACGAAGCGTTTGCGCAACAAGCGGCTTCTAAACACGAGCCAACGCAAATGAGTTCTCACGTTTCACTGCAACGTGGGATTCCAGAAATCCTTTTAGCAACAGCCATCATCAGCGTGCAAAAATTAGATGGGACTTACGTTCAAGTGCGTGCTTTAATAGATCAAGGTTCCCAAATATCTCTAATTACTGAGCATGCCGCTCAGTTGTTAAATTTACCGCGAAAAAATGCAAGGGTATCATATCTGGTGTTGGTGCCAAGGAAAGCAGTTGTAAGGGTGTAATATCTCTTAATTGTGCAGCAGTAAATGGCGATTTTAAATTTGAAACTGATGCACTTATCATGAGGAGTCTTGTTAAAAATTTACCAAGTTTTTCGTTTGATAAGCCTTCATGGCCATTTTTACAAAATATTTCTTTAGCCGATCCGAACTTTAACATAAGTCGCCCAGTGGACCTGCTGCTGGGAGCCGACATATACGCTATTATTTTATTAGACGGTGTGCTTAAAGTAGATAATTTTACACCCATTGCCCAAAATACATCCTTAGGATGGATACTTACAGGCAACGTTAAAACTATTCAATGCAATGTAGTTTTAAACGATTTAAGTCAAATAGAAAAATTTTGGGAAATTGAGGACATTTCCGAAAATTCTAAATTATCAGTTAACGATCAAAAATGTTTAGATTATTATAATGAGACCACAACGCGTCAAGAAGACGGTCGTTATGTTGTTCGGATACCTTTTGAGCCTGATTTCGAAAATAGGCTAGGGTTGTCAAAACCAAAGGCCGTTGCTCAATTCTTATCATTAGAGAAAAAGTTTTGTAAAGATTCTAACATGCATCAGGAGTATAAACGATTTATGGAAGAGTATTGTAAGCTAGGTCATATGAAACCCGCGACAGATAATTTTATATCATCATATTATAATACTCATCACGGTATTCAGCGTGATGACTCAACGAGCACACGCTTTAGGGTAGTTTTTAACGCATCTTGTAAAACTACATCGAGTTTAAGTATCAATGATTTAATGGCGTCCGGGCCCAACTTACAGCAGGATCTCCAGTCTCTTATCATTAAATGGAGACAGTATAGGTTTGGATTTACTGCTGACGTAGAGAAAATGTACAGGATGATATGGGTCCATGATGATGATCAAAAGTATCAAAAGATTGTGTGGAGAAACGCTCCAAACGAACCTATCATTGATTATCAGTTAAAGACGGTGACGTACGGTACCAAGGCCGCACCGTTCCTCGCAATGATGACGTTAAAACGGCTAGCGTCGGATGAAAAAGAAAACTACTTAAACAGCGCGGCTATCCCTGTCCTTGAGGAATTCTTTTATATGGACGATTTAGTGCATGGTCAGCATAATTTATCAGTCGCTAGGCAGCTACAGCATGACCTTATCATTTTATTGAAGTCAGGGGGATTCCACCTTAGATAGTGGAAATCAAATGCACCTGAATTGTTAGCAAATGTCGACACTGAAACCGCCCCTGGTTTCTTTTTTAAACAAGAGCAAAGCAAAATATTAGGTTTAAGTTGGAACCCGAGTCATGATAATTTTTCTTTTCAATCAAAGATTGACTCTAATATTTCGAGTAAAGTAACAAAACGTACATTACTTTCTGAAATATCTAAACTGTTTGACCCTTTAGGATGGCTCTCACCCGTATCAACAAAACTCAAAATAATTTTTCAAAGTACTTGGCTAGCTGGCATTAAGTGGGATGATGAGCTACCGGCCGATATTTACGCGGAATGGGTTAAAATCAAGGTCGATTTATGTAACATTAATAAAATAAATTTACCACGGTGGATCGGTACTAAAGAAAACGAATGCATCGAGTTACACGGGTTTTGTGATGCGTCAACAAAGGCGTACGCTTGTGTAATATATTGTCGTATAAAACGAACTGAAGGGTCCCGTATAACTTTATTAGTAGGTAAAACGAGGCTCGTGCCTAGTAGCAAAACAATATCATTACCCCGATTAGAGCTATGTGGGGCACTATTACTATCTAAATTAATGTATAAAGTTAAAACTTGCCTCAGCAGTTACAATATAAAAACATACGGTTGGGTCGACTCCATGATAGTTTTAGGCTGGTTAAATGGAAACCCCACGCGATGGAACGTTTTCGTGGCTAATCGAGTTCGCGAAATATCATCAATTATGCCAATTGAATGCTGGCGCTATGTAAAATCAGATGAAAATCCAGCAGACTCAGCAAGCCGTGGACTGACTGTATCACAGTTAATTGACCACTCTTTGTGGTGGCAGGGCCCAAACTGGCTCTCTAATTTCTGTGATCAACAGAATTATCAATCATATTTTACAAAATTAGAACTTAAAGTTCCTGCATCAGTTAACTTAGTCACGCAGCAATACCGTGACAGTTGTATCATATTACAATTACTTATGAAATATAGTTCTCTAAATAAAGTAGTTAGAACAGTAGCATATATATTAAGATTCGCAACATACAAAAAATATAATATAAAAGCAAAGCACTTATCATTATCAGAACTAAGCAAAGCAAAAAATATTATCGTAAGAAATATACAGTATTTAAGTTTTAATAAGGAAATAGAAAATTTAAAACATAACAAGAAAATTTCATCTAATAGCATAATTTATAGCCTTAATCCTTTTCTAGATGAAAATGACATTTTAAGAGTGGGTGGTCGGTTAAAACATGCCAATTTAAATCCCGACATGAAACATCCTATTTTAATACCTAATAATAGTCGTTTAGCAGATCTTATTATAGACCAGGCCCACGAGCTCACCTTTCACGGTGGACCTTGTCTGACGTCCGCGTTTATGCGTCAAAAGTATTGGGTGATCGGTGGTAACAGGGCTACCAAAAAACGCCTTCGACTATGTGTCACGTGTAGAAGACACAACCCTAGCAAACATCAACAGTTAATGGGCGACTTACCAGCAGCTAGAGTCAACCCTTCTAGGCCTTTTCAATCAGTAGGGGTAGACTACACCGGTCACATAATGATCAAAAGTAACTAGGGCCGTGGCATCAAAACCAGTAAAGGTTACGTAGCAGTTTTTGTATGTATGACTACTAAGGCTGTACATCTTGAGGTGGTCTCAGATTTAACTACCTCGACGTTTTTAGCCGCTTTACGTAGAATGTCCGCTCGTAGAGGGACGCCTCGTAAAATTTTTAGTGATAACGGTACAAACTTCTTAGGTGCTAGTAAGGTACTTCAGCAGGAATACGTCGAATTGCAAAAAGTATTTATGGATAGTAATCTTTATAGTGAAATCGCAGAAATGGGTATTAGCTGGCATTTTAATGCCCCGTCATGGCCACAGGCTAGCGGTCTCTGTGAAGCTGCCGTCAAAAGCCTTAAGCATCACTTAAAACGAGTAATTGGCTACCAAAAGCTGACGTATGAAGAATACAACACTCTTTGTACCCAGCTGGAGGCGTGTCTTAACTCCCGGCCCTTGTGTCCGATGACCGAGGACCCGGAAGATCTAAATTATTTAACTCCATCTCATTTCCTATCGTCCGGACCGATTTTAACTATTTACGAAACAGAACATGATTTAAAAACTAGATGGCATTTAACACAAAATATTTTTCATAACATATGGAAAAGGTGGCAACATGAATATTTAATTAATTTGTCAGCACGTAGTAAATGGAGACAGCCTTTAGAGAATATTAAAATTAATGACATTGTTATCATCCACGACAACAACCTTCCAGCAGGCAAGTGGGCATTAGGTAGAGTAGTGCAATTGCACCCCGGAAGTGACGGGTACGTTCGAGTCGTTACTCTAAAGACAAAAAATGGATATATGAAACGTCCTATAATCAAATTATCAGTTCTCCCGGTTAATGAGTCTCAAAATGATCATTTGAACTCTACCGCACAATCAGAGCAACAAACTCCGAAATTGATAGGTGATAGAGTGAAAAGAAGCACCAGAAAAAGAAATAATTTGCCTACTATCATATCAGCTTTTTTGTTATTTTTTATGACCCTCATTGCTTCTTCCAATGGCTCATCTTATAACAATACTCCTTTAAATAATAAAGCACTTTACTTTGATAAAATAAATAACATGCATGTAATTAGAGATGATTGGCGCCTTGTCGTCTATTATGACATGCAGCCGTTCTGGGAAGGCGTTGCGGCATGCAAAAAACATATTGTTTATCTTGACAGCGCGTGCGCGGAGATAAGCACAGTGTCTCATTGCGCCAGTGTCTTATTACAATTGAATCACACCTTTGATGAGTTGCAATACTATAATAGTTTACTATTAGATCAGCATTTTGCTGCGCGCACTAGACAAAGAAGGGGACTAATAAATGGCATAGGATACATTGCGAACAGTTTATTTGGTGTCTTAGATCAAAATTTCGCGGATAAATATGAGCAAGATATAAGCATAATACGACAAAATCAAAATCATTTAGCATTATTATGGAAAAATCAAACCTCTCTAGTAGAGGCAGAATTTAATTATATAAAAAGAAGTGAGTCTGTAATGGAAAAACAACACAAGTCTATTTTTAAGAAAATAAGCGCCATCGATAACTCTGTTAACGCTTTAAAAGGTAACATACAAAATATATCTTATATTAGCGACTTTATTTTATCATCTTTAACAGCTAGTAACTTGATACATTATTTACATTATATACAAGACAACTTACTTGATACTATCACTAATGTGTACGACGGAAAATTTAATGTACACGTATTAACGCCTGAGCAGCTTAAGCTAGAATTACAAAAGATATCATCATTATTGTCTAAAGACTTAACTATTCTTTTCTATACCGATTTATCTCAATTATATAATTTGCTAAAAGTGAGAATGCGAATTAGTACTAATTATTTACTATTTGAAATAACTATTCCATTGATAGCTAGCGACTCGTACGAGTTGTATGGAATTTATCCTATCCCCCAAAAAGCAAATAACGCGATGAAATGCATTACTCCAATTGGAAAATATTTAGCAATTAATTTAAAGAAAGACACATTTATAATCATGACTGATACGGAGTTGCTTCAATGTTTTAACCAAAATTCCGAATCGTTGTTGTGTCGCTTAAGCAAACCGGAATATCAGCTGAAGGATAATGAAAGTCTATGCAAGCGAAATAAAATAACTGGGACTTGTCACTTCATCACCGATCAGTGTGATAACATATGGGTAGATACTCATAAAATCAACACGTACTTTTATTTTTGTTGTGAAAACTGCTCATTGAAACTACTTTGCGATGATGAAATAAATGCAATTCAATTGTCTCAGTCTGGATTGATTAGCGTTAAGCAAGGATGTATAATTAAGTCAAAAGACTTTTCTGTTCACTCGCATAAAGAAGACACAAGCATATTACATGTAAAGCATCAGGTTTCCCTCGGATATATTGCTCCTATCAATAATCTTTTTAATATGTCGTTCCCGGAAACTTCATCTATAGCGCTCAATTTCAATGAGTCAGCTGAACATAAAGAACAATTAATGGTATTACAGAAACAACTTGACGACTTAAAGCAGAATGATCCAACTCTAGATAACTTTTCGTATCATGACATACATCATTATACCGCTATCTATGTTATAGCAGCATTAATTCTGATATTCGGATCATATTTACTATGGAAATGCAGGACAAAGATTGTTAGATCAACACCTCCCGTGGTGGAAAGGGAAGCTGGAGGAATAGAAATGATTTCTCGCGGTGATATCGTGATGCCTCAGTCATCAAAAAGTGATCAGTATTTTAGGGAAGTGGTACAAACACTCAGTGACAACAAAGTGTGTGGCCCTAGCAGGCAGAGTCGAGGCACTTCGCCCATACTTCACTCGTTTGTGACAATTGCCGACAAATAGTGTTTATTATTAAGTTAGTTTAAGGACCTATTGTCTATCACCTTGTATCATCATCATCATCATGCGGCCCGGGAGCATGTACGAGCTAGCACGTACATTGCTGACTCTACATCATTTCTTTGCATTGTGCTGTAAGGTGCAGGCTGTCGGGCCAGTCCGCATCAAGCAATCATACCGCGCACTCATAATCATTTTAGCAATTAGTATTCGTGGTAATAAATATCAATATCATATCAAGGACTTTTACTTATCAATATCATCAAAAGGTGTAGTTGAGTAAGCAGCTCCTACAGACATCAAATATGAAACAAGGAGGAATTTCTTTTCATCGGTAAGCATAAAAACCTTAGTTTTTTAGTATTTTTCCCAAAAAACTAGTTCGAATTATGAAATTCTAAGTAGAAACGACAATTAAGCCAAGAATCACAGAAAATATACATTGCTGGTGAAGTACGCAAATATTTCGCGAGAAGACACATCTGACGCGCAATCGGTTGCGAAGCGAGCCAAATTACCGCGCCTTTCGACTCGTTCGCGTCACGTCCGCTTCGGTCGTCTGGATAGTGCAGTCAGTGATCGATGATTTATCGACAAATTATTTTTCCTCAGAATGAGTTACTACTGTTCTCGGTAGTAAAATTTTGCTAGTCTTTTTTTTGCTACATAATATTTATCGACCATCGACTTCTTTTTTTGTTTTGATTTTCTAATTATTTTTGATTACAAATAAAGGTAATACATGTTGATTTTTTTTTTCATTTTCTATCCCAATACCAATTAAATTCGCCTTTGACACAATGTTTTAGTTAGTATAAAATTGCTAGTGCTCCCGTTATTAAAATTTTTCATTCAATTACCAACAGCTACAGGACGGTTTACGATTTACGATGAGCCCTCGGCAAAAATAGTGAGGATGCACATATTGTACACGCGCAACCATACTTGCCCCGCTACTCCCCCCGCCGCATTCAAAAGTTAGGGCTCATAAATCGTAAATCTAAATGAAACTAAGATGATTTCAAGATTCAAGTTTGACCATTTTCATTATCGAAAATTCCTATCGACCATAGCAAGCCCTAGCGTGCGTGTGAATTTTGAGCATGTGGTTGTGTCGTAACGTTACCGACTTAACGTAGTGTGAGTACCAAATCGCAGCCCTCTGTTCTAGGTGTGATTTGTTAATTAGTGTTCGTAATTCGTGTATGTATTATTATTTCTTATGTAGTGGAGTGCATTGGTGGGAGACAGGCGGCGACGCTGATTTTCAAGTAAAAGTATCACGGTTTGTTGTTTACAAATCCAACTTCATTTATCTTATCCGTGGTTTTATTAGGTTGACTTTTGAAGAGTCGACCATTTGAGAATCAACCCATAAAATGTTATATTAAACACATTTAATTTTGATATTCTATAGCCGAATCTATCACATGCATGTTTAATTCTATCGACTATGAGAAAGGCGTGCTGCACGCACACACGTACATCTCACCAAATCCCAGTGTTACCTCATATTCTCTTCACCAATATACTGATACGCACAATGCACATCAGATACACAAGCGTATTAAAAAATTATGGTCTAAAAATAATACAAGATGCGCTAAAGCCACTTAATATGAGCACATAGTTATAACTGGAAATAAAACATCATCAGTAACTGCAAATTAAAATATATACCATAATTTATATATACTAAAAATACTACTGCTATCATTACAGCTAATAGCTAATAGCTAATAGCAAAATCACAAGAAAAGAACAGCTACACGTCATAGTTAAAAAATAATTTGAATAACTCACTAGCGTAATCAAAAAAAAAACTCTACTTATAACCACCTCGAGTACCTCGAGTTCGTTCTCGTCGAAGATGGCCAGCAGATGGTCGGGCACAAGCAGGCCCAGCCCGCGCAGGAACGCGTCAGTCTCGTGCCGCCAGCGCGCGCCGAGACGCCACTGAGCTAACGCGTCGAGGTATTGGAGCTTGTTGTTGTCCGTCACCTGAGTAAATATAATCTCGTTAATAAATAAATATTTGGCCAATGTTTTTAAAATATAGACTAAATTCTGTAAAACATTGATTTACTGTGGTTCGCTGTACGTTTTATAATTTTGTCAATCAATAAATAATATATCAAAATATTGTCCATGTTGAGACCTACGGAGTAAAGCTCGATAGGATAGAGCATCCTAACGATCTTTATTTTTATCTTGTATTATACTAAAAGTCATAATAACAAAATATATAAGGTTGTTCAAAATCATATACGGATATTATGTCGCGTCCGTCTTGCCATAAGCAGTAGACAGTAGATCACATGCACAAAATATCCGTAACTGATTTTTAATATCCACATATATCTTAATACTAGCGTCGTCTAAGCTGTATCGTACACGACGTCCGCAAAGTATAGCCAGCGCACGTCGAGTCCAGAGACGTGGCGACGCGTAACTTTGCATCTGGCAATTTGTACTGACCCTGATACTAGCGCCGTCCGGTACGAGGTCTTTGGTCTCGCGCAGTCGACCGGCTGTGTCGTACACGTCGTCCGCGAAGTACAGCTCCGGCGCGTCCGCCGAGTCCAGAGACGTGTCGAGAATGTACTTGATCTTGGATAGGTAGAGCTCGGGGTCGTCTTGCTCGAAGTACTGCAAAGTAATAATAAGTAATCTTACATAATATGTAAGAATTATGAATATGGTTGAAGCAGTATGTTAGGATTGTACTAAATGGAGTATCGCTAGCAAAGCGTAAGGCCCAGTTAGATAAGGCGCGAGGTCGCGACGCGGTCATATAAACGCACCAAAATATTAGATCTTTACCATAAAATTGCCGTTTTGTATGAAAAAATTTAAACGAATTTTTTCATGTATTTTTTATTTGTATTAATCGAAGTAATCACCCATGCAATCAAAGCATCTTTGCCAACGCAGTGGCAGTTTATTGATGCCCTTCTTAAAGAAATCAGCTAGACGGGAGGCAACAAATTCATCAAAGGCATTTTGTACTGCCTCTCGGGTATTGAATTTTTTTCCCGCCAAGAAGTTATCCAAATTCTGGAAAAAGTAGTAGTCTGTAGGCGCAAGGTCTGGTGAGTAGGGCGGATGACGGAGAGCTTCCAACCCCAGTTCTTGCAACTTGGAGACCGTCTGCTGTGCAGTATGAGGTCGCGCGTTGTCGTGCAGAAGCAGCGGAGACGAGCGATTGACCAATGCTGGTTGGAGATGTGCCAGCTTCTCCATCATTGTGTTCAATTCTTCACAGTACACATCTGCAGTAATACTCACCCCGTTTGGTAAGAAGCTGTGATGAATCACACCGGCGCTAACTACCAAACAGTGACCATAACTTTTCTCGGGGTAAGTTTTCGTTTAGGTCATTGTTTAGGTGCTGAACCAGGATCCAACCAACTTGCTGAGCGCTTGCGGTTATCAAACAGAATCCATTTTTCATCGCAACAATGCGGTTTAAAATTCCTTATTTGTGCAGTGCAAGGCACGTCTCGACGCGTACTTCGTGCTGGCGATCATTGAGTGCGTGGGGCACCCATTTGTCAAGCTTTTTTACCATGCCAATTTAACGCAAATGGACCAATATTGTTTTGACGCTAACGTCGAAAGCTGCTGCTAATTCAGCCGTAGATTGTGTATCATCAGCTTCCACAATCGCCTTTAATTCGTCATTGTCGACCAAAGTCTTCGGACGACCGCGAGGTTCATTTTTGAAATTTCCAGAACGGAAGCGAGCAATCCAATAACAGGTGGTGCGTCAGTTTGTAGTGTTAGCTCCGTAAACGTCGTTGATGTTGCGTGCCGCTAGTGCCGCGTTGCTGCCACGACGGTACTCATATTCCATAATTACTCGAATTTTTAACGTATCCATGATGACGAAAAAGATTGAAATGCGATGAAAATGTAACTCTAATTAATAAACAAATGACTACTTTTGGAAAAAGAATTCCATATTTTTAAAATAAAATTAATTTGAAATTAGAATTCTTAGCCAAACAAAAATTATTTTGATTTGAAATGGCCTGTACTGCAGAACAACAATTTCATAGGTAAAGACCTATTATTATATTAGACTAGCTTTTGCCCGCGGCTCCGCCCGCGTAAATACACGGGAACATTGTACTTTTTCAGGATAAAAAGTAGCCTATGTCCAGAGCTCAAACTGCTACCATACCAAATTTATAGAAAATCCGTTCAGTACTTTTCCTGGAAGGGTAACAAACATCTATCCATCCATCCTAACATACTTTCACATTTATAATAGTAGGAGGATAAGTTACTGTGAAACATTATAATGTGCGATAAAATATACTTAAAAACGTAGTAGTCATTTAATCGAATTAACAAATATATTATACGATCATATTTTGGCCACATTGTATGCGTTATATTTACCTATAATGAAATTGTTTGCTGTACCTTATAATGCACTCTAAGGCCGATGATTTGCGCCAGAAATGAACGCGCAAGACGTGCACGCACCAACTGCCGATAACCGCCGCCCAGAGCGCTCTCGTAAAGGCACTTGCCCACTAACTTCCCGGCGAACTCGAAATGTTTTAACTGAAATAAAAATATAATAATGCCTTTCAACATTCTTACTTAATTTACTTTAGGATTGCGATTAATAGATTATTATTATTAATAGATATTAAATAGATGTTTTATTAATTAAAACCAATAGTCCTCTAAACGGGACAGATAACCATTTTTAAACTTTTCTACATAGTATCAACATTCATTTCTTTAAATGCCAGATAAAATAATACACTCACCTTGAGATGCGCCGGTCTATCGGGGTTGGGATGGACTAGGCCAGTGGGCGAATCCTGGCACGACACGAACAAGCCGAACTTCGCGTCGAACAGCTGAGCGCACAGGAGCGAGAACCACTCGCGCCGCACGCCGCCCCAGTCTACGCCTGATACAAAATTGTAACGTAATCACAATAGGTTATTTTATATTAACTCGGACGCTCAGGCTAGGACGTATGATCCGGAATCCGGAAGGCTCGAGAAAATTCAGGGCAATGAAAATTTAACTCTTAGAAGTCTGGGGCCTTACTCCCGAAACTGGACTGATACGATTTCGATTTACGAGTCTGATCCGATGTCGATTTTCATTCAGTTTCTATCCTGATGCGTACTCCCGAACAAAATCGAATCGAAATCGCGTTGAGATCGTGTCTTATCAGCGTCGTTAGTTGTATCCGGTTGCTGACGTCACGTCCACAGTGTATACAAGTTACAGCTGAGTGCTTAACATAATAAGAAGATTAATAAAAATATGTAAAAATTATATATTTTTCACTTTAAATAACATTTTGTGTATGTTTATTCAAATAGATCAGCCTCAATATCATGCAATGGTAGGTTTTGAAAGGTTATTTTTCTAAAAAAAACTGTGACAGTAAGTAATAGTTCTTCTTCTTCATTTGGCATAGCCTTACCTGTAAGTAACAGTTTCGAAATTCCTGTTTATAATCTTTGGACGTTCTGTCAAATGTCAAAGTCATATTTTGATTTCATTTGTCAACAAAACTCAAGAAACTCTCAACTTGAAAACTTGACAACTTGAACTTGAAACTCAAGTTTCAACTATATTAGCGAAGAGTTCTTTTTTGAGTGCTCTGAATTTTTCCGGGCCATCCAGATTCCGGATCATATAGATCCAGCCTTATAGAAATAAATTTATCTTAAATTGCCCTTTAGGTCCGCTGCAATGTATAATTTGCCTTATACTGGTACTGCACTTACAATTTGTTGTCTTTGCAGTTAAATTTTAGCTGAATGCGACGTTTCGTTTTCGTCTTGTGAAATGGAACTTTTATTTAATTATTTGTACATAAAGTACATACAATATTATTATAATATACCTTGTTCGCCTTGAAACGTGACATCGAAGTTTTTGCACCAATCGGCTACGGTGTAATGTTTTGTCGCACGTAGACTCGAACGCAGCAGCTCCGACCGAAGGACACGCAACGCGAGACGCTCGTGCGAGTGCCGTGCGTGTGCGCGACGCAACTCGCTGTAGAAGAACTCTTGCTTGCTCTGTCAAAAGTAAATAACATTTATTTGTATTTCTTCACATTTGTTTTGTTTTGCATTTATAATGAAGTTGCCGGCCAAAAAAATTATATAACATTGTAGGAAATTTTAATTGGCGCATTTTTTGCTAGTACAGAAACAAATTTCTAGGATCCATATTTTCTTAATATACAGGGTTTAAATAAACTTGGTAGGCGGTATAAATCGAAAGGTAGGTAATATAAATCGAAAACTATGGGGATTAGCAAAGTGTTCAATGCAATCTAGAACCCGGTTTCGTTAAGAAATAAAACTGAATTTTGAAGAAAAAAATCCTAGTCGGAAATCTAACCCATTGTAAAAAATTATATGTAAAGAAATCTCTGTGTTACTGAACCACTTGATTAAAGAACAAATTCTGGGAAATAATGCATTGATATCACCACCACTAATTTGTCATCAGTCGACGGTAGTGCCATCGTGCTGTCCTAATTACAATAAATAATCTAAAACCCATTTTTGTAAATCTTAAAAAAAAATAACGAAAAAAACAAACAATTTAAATTTGAAATATGAAAGAGAAAAGAGTGATAAGGGCCTGCTACGTAAAAAACTGCTACCGGCTACCACCTTACAATTTTCATGAATAATGTATGGCGATAATAATTTGTGACGTAACAAATCGATGAAAAGAAGAAAATTCGAGAAAGAGATGTACGATTTTTATTTGCTTATAATTTTTAATCCCGTCAACCTAAATTATTATATTTAATTTTATATATATAATTATTATGTATCAATATTCAGTAATATTTTAATTTAATTTGTAAAAATGTGATATTGGACACTAGGCAATATTCCTATTAGTGAGGTACGTACAGCTTGGCAAAAAGAGTATGACGCGGTGACAGATGGAACTTAAAACATTTTCGACTGTAACGTCTTCTATCCTATGACATTATATTTAAATTAAAAACGTCATTCCATATAAAGTCTGATAAGGATAAAAGATGATGCAGTCGAAAATGTTTGTAGTTCCTCGTGCCACCGCGTCATACTCCCTTTTTGCCAAGCTGTAATATCGTGAGGCTGGTACCTTAAAGCTATCCTCGCCGCCGCAGTTAGTCTGCAGCAGCTGCGTGTACGTCGCCGCCAGCAGGTCCCGCTCGGGCGCCGACAACACTAGCGGGACTTGCGCGCCGTCGTCCAACGTGAACTCGCCGCTCGGACCGCAACCCGCATCGCGCGCGTGTAATATCATCTGAAATATATTGCAAAATGGTGTACTAAGAATAAATATTTCAAAACTAAGCCAGCAACCCAGAAAAGGTTCAAAACCTTCCCATTAATAAGTTTAAAAAGTAGTTAAAGAACGTTTGTATGCCAAAGCGTATTATAAAATTAATGACTTCATTCAAGACGGCACACCTTGGGAATAAGGTGGCTTCTTATCTTATCTTATTATTTGTTACATAGACATAAGTAAACATTGTAATAATTTTGATTTTAAAAGAATAATTTTCCATCTTTTTGGTAAAAGATGGCGAGACGAGTTTCTTGCCGGCTCTTCTCGCTGTGTTAGTTCTCGAACCGGTGGTAGGCATCACGTAGTAACGACGTTCAAAAAGAGTTTTTAAAAATACCAATTTTGAATAAAACATTTTTTGATTTTAATTTTTGATTTAAGGATGGGCTATGACGTACATTTGGCAGAAAAAAAAATCATACTAGAAAAAGTTACGCCAACTCGATTTCGGAAGACTGATTAAACTGCGGAAAGAAAAGGTCAAAATGTCAAGATGACAAATGTCAAACCTATTTAAATGGCTTGGGGCCATTAGGTGTAGACACTATTTGCCTCGATATGCCTCGTCTATAATATATGTATACGTCTATGACTAAGAAAGTCATTAATAAAAAACATGCATTTATCTTTAATCAGTATAATTCGTATGATTCTGAAAGGCAATATATATAATATTAAATTGGAAAAATGCTGAAAATACAGTAATCTATTGGTAAAAATGTTGTACGTTACATTATTTGAAATAGTACATAAAATCTTTCATCGTCATTCCTGTCGATAACTTTGTATGGGCCGTTAGTACTCTCTCTCACTCACTTCACTCTCAAAGAATCTCAATTTTGTAATGACTGTACTTCGTTATTGGTTGATCGTAGATAATATGCCATTGCACGAACGATACTTCCCAGCTTACTATGAAGTACTTTCCGAAAAGCCTATAAAACCATGCATGTTTTCTATTGTACCCCGAGAATATGCGCGCACTTCGGATGCTGTTTATAATTTACATTGTTTCTTGTGGGAAATAGAATAAATGAAATGTACCTTAGTAGAGGGACAGAGACGGAACGACGTGATCCGTTTCGGTATGAACTTGAGTATGTAGTCCTTGAGTATGATCTGTTTGGGGCTGAGACACACGAGCACGCGGCGAGGGCGTCCCGGCGATAGCAGGCGCGCTTCGTACGCGGCGTGCGCGCGTTTGGACGACAGCTGACGGGACACCGCTGCTGTGTCGTTTGCTAGAAAGTTCGATCGTGACTTAGCTGTAACCAACTTACACGCATAGCATGACCAGCATTGAAATGCGTTTTGTCTACGCAAGAATAGACAAAATGACATATTGCATGGACAAAGCGACAGATTTCCTTTATTAATCTATAATTTTTCTATTCTTCCGTAGACAATACTCATTTATTTGGTGGTCATTCTATAATTGCTTTTAGAATATGATGGAGGTTAAGCCGTTTCGTTTTCACGCGGCCATCATAGTGAACCTTGATTTTTGGTTTAAGAAAACGAACTCGAACGTCGCACGCTGGTTCATTTAATTTTAAATGTTAGAAAACCCTATATAATATCTAAGTGTACCTGTGAGCACGATGCAGTCGAACTCGCCGTTAAGCAGCAGCTCGCCGTCGTAGCGCACGGCAGCGCGGTACACGTCCGCGCGCTCGAACGTCAGCGTCACGCTCGCGCGCTGGTTCACCGCGTCGTACTCGAACGCCGCCGCCATCGGCTCCTCCGCGCCGCCCACGCGCCGCACCGATATGCTGAAACCCTAAGAAAGTACTGAGTTTATTACGACCGGACGTTTGAGTTTGTTTACTTTTCTTGCTTAGTTTGTACGTGATAAGCTTGCTTGTCAACAATAATATAGTTTCTTGTCAACAATAGTATAGTTTTACAAATTACAAACTTTTACACTCATTCTCAGTTAGTTTTTAATTCTAAAACATACTTTTTAGTCCTCTCGAAATGTGTCTATAATATTGTTTTTTTTTTCAACAATAATATGATGACAAATCATATACAGTCTATCACAAAAATTAGCAGGTACCTGCGCAGCGGGCTCGGCGAGTGGCGCCGGGTTGTCGAACTGGTCACGCGGGTGCACGTGCAGGCGGCGCGGCGCGCGCTCTGTACACACTAGCGCCGCGCCCGCACGGCCGACACGCGACCGCCGCGCCTCCACCCGCCCCGCGCAGAACCATTTGCGGAACGGCCCGCCCGCGCCTACTGCACCGCCTGCGGATAACATTCAATGTGGTAAGTGAGGACTTTTTTTTTAACCCCTTTATGGGACCATCTTGTTCCCCCAACAGCTAGGTCAGGACAATTTTTTGCTTGTTACATTTTTACATTTACATTTGGTTTTGTATTAGTTACATTTCCTGTTTATTGACAATTTTTATTTTTTGTTCTAATCTTGGCTTCTGCGCTCATTCTATATTACATAATCTTTATCTCTTAATCTTTATCGTTTTGCTTAAGTCTAATTTTAACAGTATCCATTTACATCATACCTTTATTTTACATTTCTTGTATGTTTTAGCTTTTATTCTTATGCTTTACCTGTCCTTTCCTTAGCTTTACATTTTACATTTCTTTACATTTTACATTTCCTTACATTTCTCTATTACGTTTTCATTTCTTTCTCTTTCTTCTATTACTCTTTTCCAAGAAAATTATTTTCCTATATTGGTTTTTATATCTAGTTATTATATTCATTTTCTTGTTATCTATCATAATTAATTAGTTAGTTAAGTTATACTTCTCATTTTTACTTCTTTACATTTTTGCTATATATGTATTTATATGGCATCTTATCTGCTCTATCTGTGCATTTTATTTTTAACATTTCTCATTTCTGTTACATTTACCTTATTTTGTTGTTACCTTTTTTCTGTCTACTTTTACCTTATTGTACTTTTACCTTATTATATTATATTATGTTACATCTATACTTACACTTCTACATCTCATCTATTATGACTACTTGCTACATTTCCACATTCCACATCATTAGAGGTCGAGGCTAGATGCTGTACTGCAACTTTCTATGTTTATATCACATTTATTTATTCTTGCATTCAGCCCGGAACGTCGGCTCCGACTTTTTTGCACAAAAAATTATTAACTATAATGATCCTTGTTTGCTATGTGTGTTTTTCCATAGCGTGTTTATTTGCTAATAGTACCAGTGTACAATTTCCTTTGGACCAAAGGCAGAGTATTATGTGTCATCTAGGCTTCTGCTATATATGCTGGTATATGCTTATCATAATCATATATGTATATGTAAAGTCATATCAATAGGTTTTTGTTTTTGCTAAGTGAGGACTGCAATGCATCGCAAGGGCTAGAGGGGGGAGGGCCATTTTAAGTTTATTTTGTTGCGTAACCGTAATAGGGTTGTTGAGGCAAAGGCCCTACATACTATGGTTATGTTACGGCTATGGGTTGAGGTAGCCTTTTGGGTGCACCAAAGTGGGGATTTGGGTTAAAATGGAGTTGGAGAGTCCCCGCGCTTTCAGACGTTCGGCCATACTCGGGTCGTTTCGTAAACCTCTCGTGACTGGCCGATTTGAATCCCCTTTATATTCATTCTGTACGTCGCGCCGTTGGCGCGAACAAGGGTATTGTAATGAATAGTGTAAAAAAAGAAGAAAGTTAACATTAGGAACAGTATACTAAAATGTATATTTTTAAAGAAACTATGGATTGTTTGAAGCACTTTTTTGAGTCTTGTGAAAACGCCCCATACAAAAGTCGTATCACGCTTGTAATTTGTTACGAAATGTACAACATTTCTGATATCTCTGAATTTTGCGCTTTTATATTTACACTTACTATAGAAAATCTTTTTGTATTTGATGTAAGTTATGTTCATATTACTATAGTAAATATTTTTGTATTATATGTTAGTAAACTAACTGCGTAGGTTTTTTACTTAATATGTTGTAAAAAATATATACTTAAACTTTTTTGTCACTTTGAAATGCACATAATTACAAATCTACACATAAAATCTTAATTATTTTAACTTTATCAAGTTGTAATACCTAATTATTACTGAATGTTTAAAAAATAATAATTTTTACATGTAGCCAATTCACACATACAGTGCTTCTGTATTCACACAGTTACACTTTTACTCATAGATAAATGATTGGTCTCGGCGCTCGACAAGATCGATCGACGCTATCTAACAACAACAGCTCCGTAAATGCGGCAACTCATTATTGTAGTGTGGGTTTATAATATAATTGTGTGTAATACAATTTCTAGTGTGCGTGAATTCGATACGTACATCTGACACAAAGATTTCAATGTGACGGGCTAGGGCACGCCGACAGCGGCAGCAACCAGCGGTATCTAGTCGAGAGCCGAGACCAATCATTTATCTATGTTTTTACTATGAGCACAGACATTATGGATGTCTGTAACCGGCTGTACGCTAAGTTACAGTATTCACAGCTCACCAATCATGACAGCGATGATGTAGACGCCGGCGGTGCGCACGGTGAACTTGACGCGCGCGGTGTGCGCTAGGGCCGGATCGTTGGACCCGAGCTCTACTACGGCGGTGATCTGCAACAACGTTACTGTTGTGTACATAGACGTATATATTATAGACGAGGCATGTCGAGACAAAACCTGTCCCCACTTAAATGGCCCCACTTTTGGAGTTGTTTGGGGCCATTTAGACACTTGAGCTTACACACAAGAAAAAGTTGCGGCATCTTGATTTTACTATTGAAATCAAGATGGCGTAACTTTTGCTTGCATGAAGATTTGTTCTGTTAAATGTACGTCATAGCCTATCTTTTTAATTTAATTTTTAAACTTTGGTTGTGTAGTAAAACTTGTACCTACGTATTAATCTTTTCATAATAATTTTTCAATCAATAGAATCAATCAAAATTTATTGGATTTGGACCAAGAGCATATCAGGACATGTCTATAGAGGGTACCATAACTATCAACGCGCAATGAGTTTTCTTTGAATAACTTTAAAAGTTAATTGTCCGATTTCGCTCGAAATATTTTTCCAACTAGTTTTTAGCATGATCTATCAGCATGGAAACTTACGAGTCTCTCTTATAGTTTAGAAATGCCATTTCGGTATCAAATACGCTTAGGTTTACAGTACCCTTTTGAACGGAACAAGATATTGAGTACCTTCCTGGTGCCGTGCGAGATGCTGACGGTGAGATCGTCGGTGTCGCACACGGGGTACGGCTGCCCGTTGCGCTGGTAACACAGCGCCGTGAAGCACATCGTCTCCCCTACCGCCACCGGCTCCTCCCAGCCCCACTCTATCTGAGGAAATAACAGTTTGTGTGATCATTTCTTTAAAAAGATTCTCTTTAGAAAGAAAAGATAACAGAACTAGATGTCCAACAGACGTTATCTGTCTTAACTATGAACTGGAATAAAGAAATTACTACATAAATACACCTACAGCTTCTACACGAACAACTACACCTCTGACCTACCACCCTACACCTATGTATTTAAGTGGCAAATCTTTAAATAATAAAAATCAAAAATTATTATTTTGAGGTTGGCCACCCTTATCATAGGGGTATGAAAAACCTATTATTATGCCTACCGATTACACCTACAAAATTTCATGAAAATCGGTTAAGCCGTTTCAGAGGAGTTCTCAAACAAACAACGTGATACGAGAATTTTAGTTATAATATTTGTTGCTAAATATCATTCGAAATTTGTTGCTAAATGCAACAGGGTGACATGCACCTTACAAACTCTCTGCAGCACACTCGTTTTTAATGTCGTGAGCAAAAATCTTAGTAACAGGTAAAAACTCCATGTGATAACTTTTATAATGTGTAAGTGCTCGCCGGAGCACTTTGTGTTAGAGAATAACCTATTTAAAGAGCATACTTACTTTACAGCTAGGCGGGTGTAGGTACTTTCCGGTGACGTACTGCAGCAGCGAATGCTTCGCCTCAGGCGCGAGCGACGGCTGCGTCATCGCGGCCAGGGTGACCAGCCCGCAGACCGATATCGACACCACCAGCATTCCTCCTGGATAACAATAATAACATTTAAGGGTGGTTAATTACACGTATCAAATATCTTGGTCCATCTTGTTTCAAAGTGTCATTAATATTGAATCAAATATGTTTTCCATATTTTCTCTTTCGTTTGTGCATGTATCTCCTTTCCCTGTTGATTTGATGAAGATTTGATGAAGTCATCAATATTTTTTGATCCAAATTCCAATGCATATTGAACCAAGATGTTTGACAAGTGTAATACCACCCATAGCTAAAACAGAAAGCAGCCCTCTTGTTGGGATGAAGTAGGTGCATTCTAATCGAAAATTCCATCAGAATAAGCTTCTGATGGAATTTTCGATTAGAATCCACCACCATTTCTGATTCCATCAGAGTTGCGTTCTAGTTCGAGTTGTATCCAATGATTTCAAAACTAGGGATGGGATGGGTAGGTACATTAGACAAAACGCTATCTTGATTACAGAAGATTTTGAGAATTATATGCGGACTGATTATACTCCAGAAAGCAAATATTAAAGTCAAGATGACAAATGTAAAACCTCGACTGCCCTAAACAACCCCAAAAGTAGCCGCATAAAATGTCCACACTTAAGCAGATTAAGTGTAGATACTTTTTACCTCGACATGCATCTATATTATAGACGATAGATCTATATATTATAGACTCTATAATATATTATAGGCCTATGGTTGTATCATTAAACTGTATCTACATCTAACCATCCAAGCAGATTAAGTGTAGACACTTTTTACCTCGACATGCATCGTCTATATTATAGACGATAGACCAATATATTATAGACTCTATAATATATTGTAGGCCTATGGTTGTATCATTAAAGTATCGTTGTATCTACATCTAACCATGCAAGCAGATTAAGTGTAGACACTTTTTACCTCGACATGCATCGTCTATATTATAGACGATAGACCTATATATTATAGACTATAATATATTATAGGTCTTTGTTTATATCATTAAACTGTATCTACATCTAACCATACAAGCAGATTAAGTGTAGACACTTTTTACTTTCACATGCATCGCCTATATTATCTATAATAATCGTCTACGATAGACCTATATATTATATACTCTATAATAATATATTATAGTCTATAATATATTATTATAGAGATAGGTCTATGGTTGTATCATTAAACTGTATCTACGTCTAATCATACAAGGTAGTAGGTACTAAGTATGTACTATTTTATTTAGTGACTATTAACAAAGCAAAACTGAAGGACCATGCTTGAATTGCGATATTATTATTTGATAATTTCCCAAAGGTATCATTAAAGCTTCTACCTTCCTGGTTTGGCAAAACTTACCTAAAGTGATTTTGAACCCCAGGAAACTTCAAAATGTCTGCATAGTGGGTAAAATTCACCCATATGTCTGACCGACTGCCAGGTTTTCTATAAAAAATTAAATCCGATTTACAAAAAAGAGGTTTTCGGCTTCGACTTCAGTTATTTTTTTATTTTTTTTTATTTACTTATTAACACAAAAAATAACATATTTTACAGTCATTACATAAATCTCCAAACTGTGGAGCAGTTTGTTGGCGGTTGAAGTATTCTAAATAAAATAATTACAATTCTATTTTAAACAATTTTCATGAAACAAAATAAAATATATAACAAAATAATATTATTTCTAACATCTAAATATATTTTTAAATAATTTTGTACTGACATAATTTATACCTCTCTTATACTTGTACTTATTACTGTCTTATACTTGTTCTTATTTTTTTACAGAAACTCTGGCAAACGATACACTTATAATACGTAAGTGGTTTTGCCGGCTTGAGACATCACTACATAGTATAAAACAAATTCGCTTCCCATCTGTCTGTCCCTATATATGCTTAGATCTTTAAAACTACACAACGGATTTTGATGCGGTTTTTTTTTATATACTTATAGTGATTCAAATGACGGTTTATATGTATATAACATGCATAATATAGTAGAGACACACAGATAATTTTAGAGGTTTCTAATGTAGTGTCGTAAATAAACACATTTTTTGCGCTTATATTGCAAACGCTGGCTGAACCCTACGAGATAGATCAAAATAATGTACTATAGTATTGTACACCTTAAAAAGGTCTACAAAAAAGACCGCGATGGTACATGTCTTATCTATCTCTTAAGGATAACTCACAATAACCAATTTTTATCCTTTACTTTTTACGAAAAATAATTGCTTATTTACGCAGCGATTTTAAACAATACAGCATTAATCCTTATCCAATTAAGTACCATAAATACATTGTGCATATAATATAGATCAATACGGCCCTTTCCAGCAAGCAATTTAAATGAATATTTTCGAAGATATTACAGATTTAAAATACAGAGTCATAGCGGACAGGGGCTTGTGGCGCGTGCCTATAAATAGCGCGTCAAAGGCTGCGCTTCGCCCTATAGTACTTTACGATTAGCAGCGATCGCACGCGTTTATCGGAGCTCTCTAGCTCCTATTTATCATTAAAACCCAATTACACGCGGGCGAAGCCGCGAGCAAAAGCTAGTTCCTTATATAAGGTTGTTTAAAATCAATTACGGATGTTTTGGGCATATGATCTACTGTCTATGTAATGTTATGTAACGTTTAGGCAAAAAAATAATTGATAGTTTAAAAAAAAATATACAAAATAAAATTACATTGCGCTCTCTAAGGTGCGTGAGGTGAACAGGTAATTTAAAGAGGAAGCAAAGACTTTGCCTATGAAACAACAATATATTCAGGTGTGTGAGGGCAATGACACCGCACCGTACAACAGAAAAAAGCGTAATGTAATTTTATTTAGTACTTTTTTTCTTAGAAATTTTAAATTATTTTTCTACCTACACAAGTACACAGAGGAGAACTACTATTATAAACCGTGCAAACAACTTCAAGTCAAAGTATTTTTTTAATAAATGTTACATGCGTGCCACAAGTGCTTTTTACGTTTTCACATTTCGACGACAACACCTCCGTAAGTACAGTGAAGAAGAAAACTTACCCCATGTCCAAGCATCCTGATGCTTGCTGTTCTTCACGACTGTACTCCATAACTCCGATTTGAGAGCCTGGATAGCTTCGATGCCGATAGGAAGACTGCTCCGCGCGGCGGACCAAGCATTAAAGTCCTTGGCGTCAATGGCCCGACGAGCCGCCGAGTCCTCAAGCCAGTATACATCTTCGAGCGCGGATACGTCAAGGCTGAGCAGACTGAAAAAGATAATTATAGAACTTGTGGTGATTGGGGGTGAAGCAAGCAGTTCCAAGAATTGGCCGCAGGAATTGACGACACTTTGAGTAATTATTGCAGATAGCAGCTAAATGTACATTAGTCATAAGTTTAATTTTTATGTAAAACTTACAAAGGAGACCGGAAAGTCGCCATACATTTATTGCCTGGTAATTAAAATACGTGGCCACAAAAAGTGTTTATTGTAAGTTGTACTTAATGAACATAGGAACAAAAAAGCTATAATATTATACATAAACTCGGGGGATAGAAGATATAATTGATTAAGTAGCCTCATGCATATATAAATGATTGGTCTCGCTCGGCGCTCGACCGAGACCAATCATTTATGTATCCCGTCATGTGAACAATGTTATTTTTTTTGTTAGGTACGTTCTTCCTCTGCACATAAGCTCATTTAAACTTTCTTTTGGAACGCTCTGTAGCCTTAGCGGCTTTGAACTTTCACTAAATCGGTATCATTAAATTGAAGCATCCTATAAAACATCTAAGAGTGACAGAGACAGAAATATATACACGTGTTTCCGCGGATTACCAAAAAGAAGAATTGTAGTAGCAGTTGAGAAACAAGGGGCTGAGTGTTCTCGAGTGGTAGAGCGGCAAACATCGGCGAAACAGGTCGAGTGTAGTTGGCGCGTATTTGCCGACTACCCACACACTCACCGATCGCTCTTGACATCTCTTTGAGCGTTCCACTACTATGTTTTTTTTTACTTTCGTCGACCAAGCAATAACGGCGAATCTTATTTTAAGATCAGTGTTTTAAAATACGTTTTAAATTAGCGACACGACTGTGATATGTCCCTCTCACTATAGTAAATTCTACTTACATAATAATATATATTCCTCATAGCAGTATTTTAAGGTATTATTTTTTCTGTGTAGTATATAAACGTTGCACACCAAAAATTTAAAAGGAAATAATAATCATCCCTAACGCTAAAAATCAAAGGATATCTTAATGATTTTACACCAAAAAAAATATTCGTTAGTTTAAATTTCAAAATCCACTAAAAAATTGCGTAATCAAATGTAAGTATCTACAAGTTAGCCAAATAAATAAAGCAAAATACTTCATACATTTCGTTGAGCGTTCACTTCAGATTGTATAACGCTGACATGATCAGATTACGGCTACTGCAGTACGAAATGTTTGCCACACGTAGGTATAATTCAACTGGCGCATTGTGTATGTTTGTAGGTGGATAGTATGATATTGTATGTAATAATGTGAAATGCAATGTAATTGTATTGATAACAGTTTACAGGCCACGTTTATCTATTTATTCAGAAATCAACTACGTCAAATAAATAAAACAAAAAACTTGAGAGGTGTCAAGGGACACCTGGATGGAACGAAGTTATAATATATATATTATAATACAAATATATAGTTGATGATGAAGAATTGAAGCCTATTTCGGAAGAAATATATATATATATATATATGGTACTATATATATATACACGCGTAGGTACCAAATTAAACCAAACTGCGATAAAATTTACGTACGTAAATGAAAAATAATACGTTTAACGTACGTAATACACGTTTCTCACTGAGAAAATAATAACCGTATTCATTTATTAACTTGAATAATGCCTTGTACTATTATGTATTCTGTGATAATGCTTCAATAATTGGTCGCAACAGCGGTACCCTGAAGTGCCTCAAGTATCTTATATGAAGTGCAGTGAAGTGGCGACCTTCTGGCTTTTCCCTCTTATAGCATACGCTTTATAAAACTCTACTGAAACACTTTTACACGTTTATAAAGTACTTTCATAGTGTATTTGTTTTTAACGGTCGTTAAATATTAGTCAGTTACTATTTAGGTTAAAAAAAAAACTGCAAGCAATGCGTAAAGGGCGTACGTATACCTGAATATTTCTGAACATATTATTAATGAATCTACCTACATATTGAATGTTGCCTCCAGTATAGTCTACACAATCAAGTGTAGTTACTAGCTATAACTGAACTTTACATACGCTAACTCTACTTTATGGTAGAGTTTATGTGCTTCTATAATAAATGTATGTGTTAAGTTCCGAGAAATCTAAGTTACGGAGGTTTTCGAGGCCATTAGAAAGCGTATTTTAGGATGTTGTAGTCGAGAACATTCATTTAAATCTTGTTTCAGTTTTGATTTTTTTTTTGAAGATTGGCAACAAGACCTTTAAGCCAAGTCTTATATTTTTGAGGTGTTTCTTTTAAATATACACTTTAAATAGTTCCCACAGTACTTTTTATATATTTGAATAACGCACTATAACACTTTTAATTTTTGAGCAAATCACACAATTGGCGGCGGGAGGTATCACTGACTTCCATTATTTCACTTGCCAACACTAGTCTTTGAATGGCGAAGTTTGGGCACTTGAAGAAAATGTGGTTCATGTCGGCGATCTCAACGTTACAAAATGTGCAAATATTACTGTTTATTGTGTTTAGTCTCTTAAGATGTGCAGGTGCAGAGTCATGGCCAAATCTCAGTCTATTTATAGTTGTGATAAAATCACGGCTAGCTATCTTCAGCTCATGGTACCATGGTTTTATTGCTAACTTTTTTTCCGTCCATACCACTTTCCTTTGAGTTTTTGGTCTTCATTCCAAAAATCTTCCCACATTTTTCTTATAGACATATTTACTCTCACTACACTTTTGACATTTAGGGCGTTGACCCCATCATATGCAATTTTGTCTGCAATTTCATTTCCAGAAATACCTTAATGTGAAGGAACCCACATAAAGGCAATTGTTACTCCTTTATTATGGAACCGCCAGACAATCTTTAATCTTTAATAAAATAAATAATATAATTCGTTTTAAAGTTAAAATTAATATGCTTTAGACCAGGGGTTTCATAACTTTCCAGCCTTAGGGCCATGCTGATTACTCCAGTAAGTTCTGAGGGCCAAAACCATATTATCATTGTTGCCGGTGGTAAAAAGTGAAATAGTCCACTGATGAAAAAAAAAGTCCTAAAAAGTACGCAACGTTTAAAAAAGGCTGCAAATCGGACTAAAGTCCGCAAAACAGCAACACTGCATATTATTAATTTTTCCTGTCATTATCTGTAATTTCTAGATTAGTCGTAGAGTACGAGCCATGAGGAGTAACGTGACACGACATCTGGTGGACACAAGCGGAAATAGGTAGTACTTTCTGTCGCTAACAGATGGCGTTAATAGCACGTACAGAATAATCTCGTTGGTTCGAGAAAGTTCTGGTGTCTTCCACTCACTTCTAGATGCCAGTAATTGGAATATATAAGAAGGCTAGTGGCGCACGTAGTGGCCACAAGTCAGTTCCTATGACCCTGTTGTGAAATAAAATAGTGCGTACCTCCTTAAATCGTGTTTAAGTTTAAGACATCTTTGTAACAGTATTTTGATTTAAATTGTTGCTTTTGTGTGTGATTTAGTAGTATGGAAAAGAAGCGAAAAATTGATAGTGAATGCAGAAAATTCAAAGATCAGTGGAACATTCAGTATTTCGTAATGGAGTCCAGTAACAAGGCGCTATGTTTGATTTGCAATGAAAGCATAGCCGTTCTCAAGGAATATGACATTAAACGTCATTATGAAATTAAACATTTTCAAAATACTCAAAATATACAGGAAGTTTGCGGACAGAAAAATTCAAAGCTATGAAGCGCGGATTGAAATCGCAGCAATCATCATTTACAAAACTCAAAACTGAACAAGAGGCTGCAACTCGTGCCAGATTTCGTGTGGCTCTTGAAATTGCAAAACGTGGAAAACCATTCACCGATGGAGAAATGATCAAAGAATGCATAATTGCAGTAGCTGAAGAAATGTGCCCTGAAAAGGTAAATTTATTAAAAACTGTCAGTATGTCAGCAAACACTGTAGCTCGAAGGGTAGAAAACATCGCTGAAAATATATCCTCTCAACTGTTCGACAAAAATGGACATGTTGAGTGGTTTTCTTTGGCCTTGGATGAGTCAACGGATGTGTCAGATACTGCTCAGGTGTTGATTTACATTCGAGCAGTAGATAAAAGCTATGAAGTGCATGAAGAACTTCTTGATATGTATAGTATTCATGGCACTACTACTGGTACAGATATTTTTAAAGGAGTTGAAATGACCATTAATCAAAAGAACCTTCGATGGAAAAACTTGAAATGTATTACAACTGATGGAGGCAAAAACATGAGTGGGAAAGATAAAGGAGTTATAATATAAGGAGATAAAGATCCAAGTACGAGGGCGGGTCAATAAGTCCGTGACTTTTGGAATAAGCGAAGATTTTTTGATAAATAAATCATTTTATTTTTCAACGTAGTCCCCCTTGAGCTCTATACACTTTGTCCAACGCTTCTCCAATTTTTTTATCCCTTCCAAAAAATATGATTTGTCGAGGTCCTCAAAATAGGCCTTTGTTTGCGAGATGACTTCATCATTGGAGTCAAATCTTTTTCCACTGAGCCTTTTCAGTTTTGGGAACAAGAAGTAGTCACTCGGAGCCAAATCTTGAGAATAGGGTGGATGTGGGAGCAATTCATAGCCCAATTCATGGATTTTTGGCATGGCAACTGCACATGTGTGCACCCTTGCATTGTCTTGGTGAAAAAGAACTTTTTTCTTGGCCAAATGAGGTCGGTTTTGTTTTCAAATCCTCATTGAAGCGGTCCAATAAGTTGGCATAATATTCCCCATTAATTTCTTCCCTTTTGAAGATAGTCAATGTGGATTATCCCACGTGCATCCCAAAAAACAGTCGCCATAACTTTATTGGCTGACAAACCCACCTTGGCCTTCTTTGGCGCCGATTCACCCTTAGAAACACACTGTTTTGACTGTTGTTTGGTCTCTGGTGTGTTGTGATGGATCCATGTTTCGTCCACGGTTAAAAAACTCCTCCATATTGTGATTAAACAACGCCAAACCTTCCTGTGAAGTTGTTACACGATTGCGTTTGTGGTCGACTGTGAGCAAATGCGGCACCCATCTTGCGGAAAGCTTTCTCATGTGGGCATGAGTGATCATTCAAAATTGAAATCACTGAGCCATGCGAGATGCCTATGGCTTCCACAATCTCTTGCACTTTTAATCTTCGGTCGGCCAACACCATATCGTGAATTTTTTCGATTGTTTCGGGTGTAGAGACCTCAACTGGGCGTCCAGGATGTTCGGCATCTTCAGTGCTTGTACGGCCACAACGAAATTCAGTAACCACTTTTTTACCATTGAAATCGATGGTGCAGAGTCCCCATAGTATTTATCAAGCTTAGCCTTGGTCTCGGTAATGGTTTTTTTTCGCAAAAAATAATGCTTAATAAGCACACGAAATTCACTTTTTTCCATTGTTTCCTTAAGTTACTGGATAGTCTGATAAAGATAGCTGTAAAACACAAACTAACTGACGCAGCAAGTTCAAATTTTGATAGGAGTCAACTGACAGATGCCTGTTGACAGGAGTAGTGTTGCTTTTTCAGTAAGGAGGTTAGAAATTCAAAAAGTCACGGACTTATTGACCCGCCTTAGTACTTCAGTACGACAAATCGAAGAAAGAACAGGAGTGCCCAAAAGTGTAGCCCATCGAATCATGAAAAGTCTAGAGCTCCACCCATACCACGTCACGCGAGTACAAACTTTACTACCCCGGGACTATCTCCCAAGAGTTACGTTTTGTGAATCGATGTTACAAAGACACCGGGAAGATCCACGATTCATAGACAAAATTTTATGGTCCGATGAGTCCACTTTTAAAAAAGATGGGTACATGAATCTACACAACTTACACGAGTGGCATGTAATAGTCCACATTTGATGAGAGAGGATAGATCCCAGTATCGATTCAAAATAAATATGTGGACCGGGATTCTAAACGGGAGAATTATCGGACCTTTTGAACTGCCAGAGACCTTGCATGGCGACATTTATTTGGACTTTTTAAGAAATCATTTACCAAATTTATTGGAAGACGTACCTCTGCACATTTACAGAGACATATGGTTCCAGCAAGACGGCTGCCCGGCGCACTATCCCCGTTCAGTGCGAGATTATTTAGATAATGAATATCCAGAAAGGTGGATAGGGCGGTCTGGTACCATTTCGTGGCCAGCCCGTTCACCTGATTTAAATCCGCTAGATTTTTTTTACTGGGGAGCTGTGAAAGAAAAAGTGTATACAAAGCCAATTGAAAATGTAGTTGAACTACGACGACATTTAACGCAAGCAGCTGAATTAGTTAATAACTGCAGATTTGCCCGTCTGATAAAGCGGTCTTTTTTAAAAAGCTTGCATTTATGCTGGTGGGAGGCAGTTTGAACATTTGTTATAATGTAATAAAATATTTTAGACTCCAAAAATTTGTTTCAATTAAAAGCTTCCTAAAAAACACCTTTCCTAAAGTTAAAATTAATGAGACACTTATGACCCCCGTGGCCCGTGATATTCTTTTACTTCTTGGATTTTGTCTCTCTTACACACGTTGAATGTTTCTCTCCGTCTCATCCAAATCAGAATATCACTTAGAAGAAAGTCCTGGGTACACTTGAATCCTTTTAAGTAAGTAAGAAAAAATTGTCGAAAACTGACTTCCTTTACAAAAATCAATATTGTCCAAAATTTTAGAAATAATCAAGCAAGTGTCATACCATTTTGGAATCCTTATTAGCTGCGCCAACTTTTAAAATTACCTGCCAAACAAGCGTAGTACATTTTTTTTTCCAGTACAATCAGTTAAAGTCGAGCAAACTATTAAATTCGAATCATTGTTTTGGGCAAAAAGCCTCATTTCCTTTCAAGTCTGAGTCGTTTGATTTAAATTTTAGGCACCAGTTTACTTAAGCATTATTCAGGATTACATACAAAAAAAAATTACAAAAAAAGTAGAAATTTGTAGTGCCGGGAACTAAAAAACCACCACAAGATGTCGATTTTTTTTAAAAGCTTTGTATTTTTTGAGACACATTACTTGGATTTTTTTTTTAATTTTTCTGATAACTATTGTAACTAGGCCTATCACGGGTTTACGGCTTGACGTCGATTTACGGGACACCCTATATACTGAAGTTAAATTTTCTGCATATTATACATGTCTTTACTCATTACAATTCTGTGTTTCTTTATCCAACTTATCACAAAAACAATAACAATAAGCCTACAACAATGTTATGAGTAGTTAGCCCATGACCATATCAATGTAGATGTCATACTAATAATTATTCAACTTAAAATTAGAATACTTCAGTAAACTAAATTTAATTTGCTATAAAAAATATGTTCTCTAAAAGGAGTTTTCAAGTATGCTAGCTCTCCGCGGGCCGGACAAAATCTGTCCGCGGGCCGGATGTGGCCCTCGGGCCGTAGTTTGGAGACCCCTGCTTTAGACTATTAATGAGAACTTAAGAATCTAATAAGATTACAAAAGATTTACAATTATTATTTAAACCAATACTCAATTTTAAGGCTTCAAAAACTGCATGCCTCTGCCGTAAATATCGAACACTGTTTATCTAGAACAAAGCTTTGAGCAATCTGTTTTTGTGGATCATATATGCCTTTGATATTGAGACGACTTTTGCTTGCAGAAAGATACTGTCTTAAACTATTGTCATCAAATAATTTACAAATCATAAATAGAATTGTACCTCACCCAATCATTACAGATGGTCCACTAGCTTCACCTCAAGATCTTCTGACACATACATCTCCAACTTTGTGCCGGATCCATATAGTAGTATAGTACATCCTATTATGATTTTAACTAAGTCTATTGACAACAATTCAGAGTTTCTTGCATTTTTAGAAGAAAATAGTAAGTACTATACAATCTACACTTATGGAAGTAAAGGTAATGAATATGTTAGAAGTGCCATATATGATCCACAAAAACAGATTGCTCAAAGCTTTGTTCTAGATAAACAGTGTTCGATATTTACGGCAGAGGCATGCAGTTTTTGAAGCCTTAAAATTGAGTAGTGGTTTAAATAATAATTGTAAATATTTTATAATCTTATTAGATTCTTAAGGTCTCATTAATAGTCTAAAGCAGGGGTCTCCAAACTACGGCCCGAGGGCCACATCCGGCCCGCGGACAGATTTTGTCCGGCCCGCGGAGAGCTAGCATACTTGAAAACTCCTTTTAGAGAACATATTTTTTATAGCAAATTAAATTTAGTTTACTGAAGTATTCTAATTTTAAGTTGAATAATTATTAGTATGACATCTACATTGATATGGTCATGGGCTAACTACTCATAACATTGTTGTAGGCTTATTGTTATTGTTTTTGTGATAAGTTGGATAAAGAAACACAGAATTGTAATGAGTAAAGACATGTATAATATGCAGAAAATTTAACTTCAGTATATAGGTGTCCCGTAAATCGACGTCAAGCCGTAAACCCGTGATAGGCCTAGTTACACCCAATAGTTATCAGAAAAATTAAAAAAAAATTAATGTGTCTCAAAAAATACAAAGCTTTTAAAAAAAATCGAAAAATCGACATCTTGTGGTGGTTTTTTAGTTCCCGGCACTACAAATTTCTACTTTTTTTGTAATTTTTTTTTGTATGTAATCCTGAATAATGCTTAAGTAAACTGGTGCCTAAAATTTAAATCAAACGACTCAGACTTGAAAGGAAATGAGGCTTTTTGCCCAAAACAATGATTCGAATTTAATAGTTTGCTCGACTTTAACTGACTGTACTGGAAAAAAAAATGTACTACGCTTGTTTGGCAGGTAATTTTAAAAGTTGGCGCAGCTAATAAGGATTCCAAAATGGTATGACACTTGCTTGATTATTTCTTAAATTTTGGACAATATTGATTTTTGTAAAGGAAGTCAGTTTTCGACAATTTTTTCTTACTTACTTAAAAGGATTCAAGTGTACCCAGGACTTTCTTCTAAGTGATATTCTGATTTGGATGAGACGGAGAGAAACATTCAACGTGTGTAAGAGAGACAAAATCCAAGAAGTAAAATAAAAAGTAAGTAAAAAAAAAAAGGCCACGGGGGTCATAAGTGTCTCATTAATTTTAACTTTAGGAAAGGTGTTTTTTAGGAAGCTTTTAATTGAAACAAATTTTTGGAGTCTAAAATATTTTATTACATTATAACAAATGTTCAAACTGCCTCCCACCAGCATAAATGCAAGCTTTTTAAAAAATACCGCTTTATCAGACGGGCAAATCTGCAGTTATTAACTAATTCAGCTGCTTGCGTTAAATGTCGTCGTAGTTCAACTACATTTTCAATTGGCTTTGTATACACTTTTTCTTTCACAGCTCCCCAGTAAAAAAAATCTAGCGGATTTAAATCAGGTGAACGTACTGGCCACGAAATGGTACCAGACCGCCCTATCCACCTTTCTGGATATTCATTATCTAAATAATCTCGCACTGAACGGGGATAGTGCGCCGGGCAGCCGTCTTGCTAGAACCATATGTCTCTGTAAATGTGCAGAGGTACGTCTTCCAATAAATTTGGTAAATGATTTCTTAAAAAGTCCAAATAAATGTCGCCATGCAAGGTCTCTGGCAGTTCAAAAGGTCCGATAATTCTCCCGTTTAGAATCCCGGTCCACATGTTTATTTTGAATCGATACTGGGATCTATCCTCTCTCATCAAATGTGGACTAACTTCCATGGCCCTTATGGGAGTTGAACACATTGCCCCTGATATAATCCTCAAAGCCTTGATCTGTATCACATCTAATTTTTGGGTATGAGTGCTATTTAAATAGGCCAAAGAACTGTAATCAAAATGGCTTCTTACAATAGATTTGTATAACACTGAAAGTATTTTGGGATCTGCGCCCCATGTAACACCAGCTAGACATCTTAAAATGTTAACACCTTTCAATGCATTTCTGGATATAAATATATTTAATGTGGTCTTCAAATGATAGCTTCTGATCAATGTTTTTCAGTTTTGATAAGCTAAGGCAAAGAATATATATTACTAACATAGACTAATCATTGGTCTCGCTGGACACTCTACCAGACACCGCTGACGTACTTGTCAAATACTACTATAAATACTCAGCTGAGGTCGGCTTACCTGTGCCAGTCATATTGAAAGCTTTATGTCAGGTTTACATCCCGAATATTTTATTTAATTTATAGTTATAATCGAAAAAAAAGTTGCGTAGTGAAACTATGTAAAAATAATACGACAAGAATATCATCAGCATATCATCAGCAAGTATCGTATAATTACTATATTTCAACATAAAATTACATGAACTCAAAACGCTATTCAGTGTTGGCACATTGCAAGAATCAAGTTTCCGTAGTTGATATTTTTATCGTGTGAATTTATTGTCATTGTATCTAATATATAATATTATATTGCGTCATAGTGTTCGGGGACACACTCCTCCGAAACGGCTTAACCAATTTTTATGATTTTTTTTTTGCATATTATTCGGTAGGTTTGAGAATCGGTCGTAATCTATTTTTTCAACCCTTAAATGATAAGTTAAGAACGTTTGCAGGGTCAGCTAGTTTTATTATATTAAAATAAAATACAATGACAATAAATTATCCTATTACATTTATGTAACCTAGTTATTATGAATCTACCCATGGAACTAAATAATTATTCGCAAGGAGCATAGGTCGAAAACTAGAAAAAAATATGAAAACGTTACAGTTAGATAATATTATTATCGTACTTACGGCATTCTTTTATGGGGAAATACCGCCGACATTAATACAATATATTTTGTTCTGCTGAAGCGAGCAATACGTTCGATTTACAAAATGTCCTGCTTCGAATCTCTGAGAGATAAGTTTTAAGAAATAGAAATTCTGGCCGTCGCTTCTAAATACATTTTGGACAGTGTGTTGCATGTTAGAAAAAATTTAAGTATATATTAATATATTCACTTTTAATTAATTGTATATCCTACTATAATCATAAATGTGAAAAAATGTTAAAAGTAGTGTTCCTGTAAGATACTGTATTTACGCGGGCAGAGCCGCGGGCAAAAGCTAGTTTTTAAGTATTTTCTTAGCTACATTTATAACCAATAACTTAACTAATAGACTGTCATAACATATTTTTCCCGTTAAATCGGGCAAAAGTTGAGTAGCTGGCATCACAATTTTTCACTCACACTAGAATTTGTCACATGTAAGTCAATATTGTCAATTTACACACTATAACAATGCGTTGCCGCTATGGCCAAGCTGTTTTTGTAAGGGACTCTATCTTGTCGAGCGCCCAGCGAGACCAATGATTTATTTATATTATGATTACTTAGTATACCTTATGTAATAACTACATACACAGTTAGCTATCATTCTTCAAGATCACTTTCTTCCAAAACTTTTAAAATATTATGAGAGTTGATTATATTATATAAAGTACTTGGGTTAGGAGACCGAACTTTGCTCCGAGTTTATAAAAAAATAAAGAATCACAAAAATATTCCGTCTGGCCGGGATTCGAATCCGAGACACCGATTTGCCAACAACGCAAAAAGTCCAAGCCGCCAACCGGAATTGACATTGAGAAATCGAAATCACTCAACTATCTAGGAACAAATTTTCTCCAGCAACCTTATACGGTACGGTATTTGTGTTAACATTTTAAAACTGGTCTCGATTGGTTGACAGAAGAGTGCGATTACTAATATCAACTTACCTGTTTGAACGCGGCTGCCAGGTAGTAGGGATCAGAAGAAGGTAATCTACTGAGGTGTCGCATGTTGTGTATATTATAAACTTTTCACTGGGGTTTGTTTTGTTTGGTTGTTTTTTTTTAAATTAATTATAATATTTATTATAATATTAAGGGGTTGCCTAATTAAATAATGTTGAGAAGCTTATTTCATTAGATAAAATATCACTTTCATCTGGTTGACACAACAGAGAAGGACGATCTTAGTTCGGATCGTCTACTAGATTATATTATATTAGTATGCAAGATTTGCTATTTTAAAGTACCTATAAGATTCCATCGCACGTTTCGCGATTTTGATGCTAATTTAAGTGTATAATTTGACTGTATTTTTGTTAAGCATTGCATAAATTAAAAACCGGCTTTAAGTAAGACAGGATAATGCTAACAGTGAACAAAACTCCGTTCCCTACAAATGCATGTAAGTTCGGTGAGCGTAAACCCACGTTCGCCCGAGCGCTTTTTTATCGCATAAAAGCGTCAAAAATTAACAGCACTGAAAATAGAACTCGGCGCTAATAGAATATAGTTGAAAATCAAACACACGGCAGCTATTTAAAAATGCGACGCTTGTGTAAACACGTGGAAATGCATATTTTGTTCAATTCTAAGGGGTCCCATATACGGTCCGGTTTACCTTCAGTTCGTCCTGAACGGATGGAAAATCGTATCGTCTGTGTGCAATTTCGAGATCGCATCAGTCGGCCGGATGGACTGAAGCGATTCGTTCCAGTGTTGCCAATTATATTATAAATTTTTTTGTAAAATTAAAATATACTAGGAAATATTACGTACATAGTACGTATACGTACTATGTACGTATGTACTATGTACGTACTATTATATATTATATAATAGTACGTATACGTACGTATATACGTATACATACGTATATACAAACGGGTAGTTTTAAGCAAATTACGGACGAATGCTACGATGTATTACTATGCTAAGGTGTCATTTTTTTTGTTTTTTTGTGCCTAACCTAGGCCATTTTGCATATAATTACTGTCTGGCTATATAAAATACTTCATTTAGTAGTAAAACTTTGTAAAATAACTTAGTTGTCAAAATTAATTCTGGACTGAACGGACCATGTGTGAGAAATCGCTTCAGTTCTCGCTAGAGCCGCGGCCGTGCGGGCGTGTATCGTGTGCAAGCGTAGTAAGTTTACAATTAATAAACACGACCGTAGCTCGCGGCAAACCAGAACGAACGAAACTGACAGAATTTTTCTGTATGTCCTCGAATCCGTTCAGGCCGAAATGACGTCAGTTGGGTCGGATGCGATTTTTTTCCGTGTATGTGCTCGAATTCGTTCAGGCCGAACTGCACTCATTTACATTAAATATACCACTGAATTGTATTTTCACCAAAATTTACATTTAACTACCTTTTTACAATACCACCAATTATCTATTTATGGCAAGTTATTGTAGCTAATGAATGTGTTTCGTGTACAACACTTGACTTTTGCTGACAAAATAAATAAACATATTTTGACTTTGACATTTGACAGAACGTCAAAGATTATATAAACAGGAATTTCAAAACTATTGTTTATGGTCACAGTTTTTTTTTTAGAAAAATAAAAAACCTTTAAAAACCTACCATTGCATGAGAATGGTATGGTGGTCCATATGAATTATGAATAAACATATATAAAATGTTATCTAAAGTAAAAAATATAATAGGTCTTTACCTATGAAATTACCGTTCTGCAATACAGGCCATTTCAAATTAAAATAATTTTTGTTTTAAATTAATTCTAATTTTAAATTAATTTTATTTAAAAAACATGGAATTCTTTTTCCAAAAGTAGTCATTTGTTTATTGATTAGTGTTACATTTTCATCGCATTTCAATCTTTTTCGTCATCATGGATACGTTAAAAATTCGAGTAATTATATGAGTACCGTCGTATTAATATGAGTACCGTCGTGGCAGCAACGCGGCACAAGCGGCACGCAACATCAACGACGTTTACGGAGCTAACACTACAAACCAACGCACGCAACGCACGGTTTACTCGCTTCCGTTCTGGAAGTTTCGACCTGAAAAATGAACGGTCGTCCGAAGACTTTGGTCGACAATGACGAATTAAAGGCGATTGTTGAAGCTGATGATACACAATCTACGGCTGAATTAGCAGCAGCTTTCGACTTTAGCGTCAAAACAATATTGGTCCATTTGCGTCAAATTGGCGAGGTAAAAAAGCTTGACAAAAGGGTGCCCCACGAACTTAATGATTGCCAGCGCGAAGTACGCGTCGAGACGTGCCTTGCACTGCTCAACAGACACACAAATGAAAGAATTTTGAACCGCATTGTTACCTACGATGAAAAATGGATTCTGTTTGATAACCGCAAGCGCTCAGCAAGTTGGTTGGATCCTGGTTCAGCACCTAAACAATGCCCTAAACGAAAACTTGCCCCTAGAAAAGTGATGGTCACTGTTTGGTGGTCTAGTGCCGGTGTGATTCATCACAGCTTCTTACCAAACAGGGTGAGCATTACTGCAGATGTGTACTGTGAAGAACTGAACACAATGATGGAGAAGCTGGCACATCTCCAACCAGCATTGGTCAATCGCTCGTCTCCGCTGCTCCTGCACAACAACGCACGACCTCAAACTGCACAGAAGACGGTCTCCAAGTTGCAAGAACTGGGGTTGGAAGTTCTCCGTCATCCGCCCTACTCACCAGACCTTGTGCCTACAGACTACTACTTTTTCCAGAATTTGGATAACTTCTTAGCGGGAAAAAAATTCAATACCCGAGAGGCAGTACAAAATGCCTTTGAAGAATTTGTTGCCTCCCGTCCAGCTGATTCCTTTAAGAAGGGCATCAATAAACTGCCACTGCGTTGGCAAAGATGCATTGATTGCATGGGTGATTACTTCGATTAATACAAATAAAAAATACATAAAAAAAATTCGTTTAAATTTTTTCATACAAAACGGCAATTTCATAGGTAAAGACCTAATATAATTTCTCCATATTTTTAATAATCTTCACCATAAACTACGGCACTCAACTGTAACTTGTTTACACTGTGGACGTGACGCCAGCAACCGGATACAGCTAACGGACGCTGATAAGACACGATCTCAATGCGATTTCGATTCGATTTTGTTCGGGAGTACGCATCAGGATGGAAGCTGAATCAAAATCGACATCGGATCAGACACTTAAATCGAAATCGTATTAGTTTCGGGAGTAAGGCCCCAGACTCGTAAATCGAAATCGTATCAGTTTCGGGAGTAAGGCCCCTGACGTCAGTTCTAACTGAAACGATCGGCCTCTCTGCGAACGACGTCTGCGGGGGACTTAACGCTATTTCATCGCGCATAATAAAGGCGTACGTGCGAACGAGGGCTTGTGCAACAACTATCATTTCTGCAAATATAAGCACATCACAGACAGTATTACAACTTAAAAGTTAAACTACTTAGTAAAAATATAAATTAAGTTTTTTAACTAAAATTAAATTGAAGCAATTTAACGACCAAATATGTTAATTCCATTTTGAATCCTGGTCGTGGTGGTGGTGGTTTAGACCTTGGCTGTCGACTTCCGTGGGTTCGATTTCCGCGTTGGAACAACTTAAAATGTTGTTTACAAGTCTAGTTAGGACAATGCAGGCTGATCAACTGATTGCCTGACAAATAAGATGATCCATGTGTCGGATGAGCATGTAAAGAGTGGGTCCTGCGCCTAATCCCTTGCCAGTCGTGTCGGACAGCCATCCCGCTGGGTTACGACTTACGAGAGTAAAGGAAGAGCGAGTTCTCCAGTATGTTGCGCACACGCTTGGTCACTATGTAAATAACTCCTGCATAATTTTGGGGATTTATTACTATTATAATTATGTCAATCCCATACATTTTTGATTTACGAATGAAATCCAAAAGAAGGCGATATATTATGTTCTTTAGAAAATTTCCGTTGTATAACTAGTGTCACAGTTTCTTCAGTATTCGGATAGAATATATAGAGAGATTAATAAACCGCTCGGCAAGTTTACGACTCCTTCGGGGAATGAATAATGAATGAAGGTGATGAGGTTCGTTAGCGTTAATGAAGTATGAACAGAGGCGAAATATTTAGACTCTACTGTAATAGAGTTCTCATAATGGCTTTACTGTTAAAAGTTGTAAATAGGAACAATCATCAATAAATGTATCTCTTTTTATTCGCATTTATGACAGTATGCACATTTTTAGTTAAGTCTGTAGCACGAAAAACATTTTCATATATTTCCCCCTAGCTAATAAAATATTATATATACGTTGGAAAAGTCACAGCTTAATGGTGTTGTTTAATTATAAAAGTATTATTAATTATGAGACTGGGCAGAGTGCCGTGAAAAATTGTTTGGACTCATCTCTATCGATTCTTCGCGTCATTTTCCTTCAGAATACTAGTTCCATGATGCATTTGGATAGTCGACAAACAGCCACGCATTAACTTCTGCTGCGAACAGTGAAAATAACTCTCGGAAGTGGTATTTCTGGACCCAAATTCCTTCGTTCATTCAAACCTCAAGCGTATTACTTTTTGGCGGTAAATGTTACTCTTCTTTCTTAGCTGCCCATGAACGGGGGTAATGGCTTATTGTCAGACGATTCTTTCCTCCTTTTAAAAACATTAACTTACCTAGAGTACACATGCTGTAGTTTGTGTGTGGCCAACCACTGTCTCAATACGAGACGCTGCTGGAGGATCTGGGCGGCCTGGCGTAGACGCGTTTCTTCTGACGCTGGCAGCTCAGGCAGACGCTCTAAGTTTTCGGGAGACGCGCAACCCGACAGGGTGGAGATACCTGAAATAGATTTGGGTGTATCAAGATTATATATATATCATAAGGCAGCAAGCATTGGTCACGCGACTACCAAACCAGAACACTTACAACCGACTTCCCAAACGCACTTTACTTTAAGTAAGAGGTCTCCTCTTACTTAAAGTAAAGTGCGCTTACTTAAAGTAAAGTTTTGGTAAATACTTTAACTTTTTGAAGTTTTTATACTTAGAATTATATCAACTGGTTTGTGTACATGTAACTAATTTTTTAACGGTTTTTTTTTCACTTTTTTACGACAAAATTTTATACTGATAATAATAATATGCTAAACGGAACAATTTATCGAGTATCAGAATTTTCTAATTCAGTTTGTTATACAAAAGATTACGCAAGGAGCGTTCATAACTTTGTACATAAAAAAGCGCTTTTTGCTTTAATAATGTTTTTAATATCTCATCGCGTTTTTGTTATTAAAAAGTCAATATTCCGGCATAGTGCGAGTATATTTGATACTTGTATTGCCATTCAGCGACCTTCAGCTAAATTACTTTCATGACCTTTTTGTTCCTTATCGATCGCTTTTTGAATAAGCTCCATTACATGTGATGTATAACTTAGTACGCGATCTGATTCAAATGTGGACTTCAAAATTTTCAATTTAAATAATTACTTGAGGACGATCAACATGTGTTAACTTATACTTAAAACGAGTAATTCTTGCATTACTTATAATATATGTTACAGGCAATGTATGAAATTTATGTATTGTATATAATTCCTAGGCATTGTACATAATATAATGTCGATAGTGTATTAGAAAATGTATTTAAAATACACTGTTTAACTGAGAATAGTTACCTATACTTATATTACAAAGAGAAAAGATTAGCATTTTTCAAATCGGTTTGGAGGTTACGACGAGTTCAAAATTAAATCTGTAATTAAAAGGGCCTAATGTTGTTTCGACCGGCCCTGTGTTTCAGATTAGTTCGTAGTTTGTGATTATCTTATCCTACTACTATTATAAATGTAAAAGTTTATATATAATCCGCGTGTCACAGTGTTTGTTAGAGAACTCCTCCGAAAGGCTAGACCGATTTTTATGAAATTTTGCAGGTATGTTCGATAGGTATAATAGGTAGAATAGGTTATAAGTTTTTTTTCATATACCTAAATGATAAGAAATAATAATAATAATAAATAATAATAATACCCATAAAAAATAATATGAAAACATATATTATAACCTCTTAATTTTTAACCCTTAACACTTCTTAAACCAACACCCATTGTATAATAGCGATGTTAGTACTGTATTAATCTTCAATCCACAGTGGTATATAACTCTTTCACACATCACCTGTAAGTTCTAGGGGTAGGTAGTAAGTATAGGCGTGTAGGTGTAGGTTAGTGTAGGTTGTAGATGTAGCCGGTAGTATTATTTATTCCAGTTCAAAATTAAGTCACAGAACAACGTCTATTGGGTGTACCCAATATACTATAGTATAATATCTAGGTCTTATCCATAAGAAACCGCGCATTTTTAAGTTATTATATGTTTTTCCTTTTATCGTACAACATGACAATAATTCAGACTCAACTAATGTCAGTCCAAAGGGCAGTTTGGTATGCGTATGTATAACTATCTTTTTCCCGCGGCTCCGCCCGCGTAAATATAGTCTCGGGTATCCCACGGCAAAACTATACATTTTCGGGATAAAAAGTAGCCAATGTTATAATCCAGAGCCTAAACTACTACCATACTAAATTTCATCGACATCCATTCAGTAGTTTTTGCGTGAAAGAGTAACAAACATCCATCCATCCATCCATCCATCCTCACAAACTTTCACATTTATAATATTAAGTAGGATTTTTACGTTGTTGGCAAATTCAAATCCGAGACAAATCCAGGTTCGAAACCCGGTCAGATGAACATTTTAGTGATACTTTTTATTATTTTGAATATCATTAAAATAAGATTTACAAGGTTAGTCATATCTTTAAGAAATAAATCAGAAATAAGTTCCGTAAAATTTATAAAATAGCCCAGATACAAGAATAAGGTAGGTATACATTGCAATCCGTTTTTTCTGTGCTTTGTAACAACTCC
This sequence comes from Phengaris arion, assembly GCA_963565745.1. Taxonomy (NCBI): domain Eukaryota; kingdom Metazoa; phylum Arthropoda; class Insecta; order Lepidoptera; family Lycaenidae; genus Phengaris; species Phengaris arion. The sequence goes on from OY751431.1 coordinate 27,051,492, forward strand.
GAGCAAAGCCTCCCAGGTACTTACTTACACATTACTAATAGTTATCTTAACGAGAATGGAGTGTTTTATACATATCAATTTCTATTATGTTTTTTCTATACGTAAGAAACTACTGACTTTTAAGCTACTCATGTTTTATGCGGCTACTTCACATTTTTATAGAAGCCAACAGGTATTATATTAAAATAGTTCTATATAACTCCAAGTAACTAAACTACTTTCTTTGTAGTTGAACAGTGTAATTTAGAGCGCCGTGAAGCATCGCCTGCGGATGTCGTGTCTCACGCGAAGGTTATATATCCACTTTGAAATAGTTATTAGCTTTTGCTTTATTCAGTGAGTCAAACACATAAACTGGAACTGTTTCATAAGCAAGTTTGAATTGAAAACGCTGTGATTATTATCTATGTGTAGTCCGCGATTTCGTTCACGTTAAAAGAAAAGGCATGTCGTTGATCAATGATCTCGCCATCCTTTTATTTAGCAGAGACAAAAGTAGTGAATTTTTTTTAGTTTATAAGCTACTTCTGTCTTAAACACGGCAATGTAATTAATAACAAGGCAAAAATACATCGGCTTATTACAATATTGTCGCCTCGTATTATTTTTGAAATAAATTAATTGACTTATGGCTTCCAAATTAATGTACATAAATACCATAAACTACGAAACAATGTTAAATGTGATAATCCACATTCAATAATTACTATTGCCCTGATTGCCCTGTCGTCGAAATTAGACCATAATTCATTTAAAAAAAAATAGTTTCAATTTATAGGATTTCCTTTTGCCTCTTAGATACGCAATAAAAATGTGTAAAGAACAATGGCGAAATATTATTAGATATTTTTTAAGCGTCTAGAAATGTCATATGAACAAAAACAATTATTTTATTTTATTACATTTTACCAATATATTCTAGGATTTAATAAAAGCCACCAAACAAAACCGATTATTTTTTGTAAATCAATTGACTACTTTTTACGGATTTCATATTTTTCCCTCAGCTACCTAACAATATTCCCATATTTTGATATGTTTATGCCAAAGCGGCGGCGCACACTGCGCGGTGGCTCAGCTGGCGAAAGGCATTAATAGTAAGTATAATATTTCATCCTACCGTATAAGTTGTGAACAGATCTACAATTTTAGTTAATTTCAAAACTTTTAATAAATAAATCGATTTTATTTTTCTAAAGTAGTCGGTTAAAAAAGGAAGGATGCGTTAAAATAACTAGCAACCCTGCTTAGTTGTCAAACAAATGTATTAGCAAGTGTCAAATAAAGAAGTTACTCTACAGTCTACGGTGTTCCTGCGCTGCCTCTCGTGTGTGATTGTGTTGTGATATTGTTTTTCTTTCCTTTATTTTCGACCCGGCATGTTTTTGGACTTTGATTCTCAGTGATTTGACTTATTATATGGACTCCGTTATCCCTTTTGTGTGACTTTGTGCTTTGCCTCCCGGACTTTGATACTTCTACGCGATTTTGTCTTTTCTGGGCTATCTTCTAGCTACAATGGAGTCACGTGGTCCATCTCGTGATAGACGTACTAGAATCCTGTGTGTTTACTGTTGAATTTGTGTTAATACACTTCGCCGATGCCCTGCCTTGTCACTAGATACTAGAGTCACTGCACTACTTTGCAGCTGGGTATATCCACAAATAGTAAGTAAAATATTTTATGTCAACACAACTTAATAGCTTGTTGCCGCTTCACATAACAACAATAAAAACATTGTGTATTGCTTATCACCTGTATCATTATATAATATCGATAATAGACACCAAGGTTTTATAACTTTTGAACAAGTTACTAAGTACTTAATTCAAGCAGTTTATCAAAACGAAACAGTCATATTATTATGACAAACAAAATTTTTTGTACTATACTATACCTACTTAATTATATATTTTTTAGATTACTGAAGCTGATTGTGTGTGTGAAGCATGCAGAGATCTTGCAATCTTCTCTGTGAATGAGAACTTGCACCAAGCTTCTGGTGACAATGAACAACAAGCTGGATCAAGACCAAGGGGATACACTAAAGTGTGTCTTTTATGTGGCTGTTCCATTCCTCGGCGACAAAGTGACAAAATATTGAGGGAGAATCCTACTGACCTGCACCAGAGTATGATCAATATTATAGAGAGCAGAGTTGCACCACGTCAGGTTAGTTAATACATTTAAGTTCTTACATCTATTCATTTATTAAAATAGAATAATCTTAATATCACATAAATTAGGCATACTTTCTCACATTTTTTACAATATTAATTGTGTATGTCGACTTAGCTTAGCTTAATTTAGCTTGGTATGTATGTGTGAACCAAATCAATGGTTGTGTGTTGCCCCGATTTTCATTAATTTAATGTATTTCCAAGCATTATTTTAAGAAATGTAAGCATTTCGCACGGCTTCCTTAGCACAAACTTTAATTGTGCCAAATTTCACTCTCATCCGTACGCACGATTCTCGTAAAACTGTACTTGAAATTTTCGTTTCACGTATTAATATATAGATATTGTTTTAAGTGACATCGCAGTACAATGAGTGGTATCTAGTGTCCGACCGAAACTGGTTTTACGACGAAAACTGAAAACTAATTTCGGCATCGATCTCAGTTTCGGCCGAAACCGAAACATCCTCTTATAGTTTTATAAAATTTTGTCTTTTTCCTCATAAATATCTCATGTCGTAAGTATATTAATCGTGTCTTCACTTATTTGACTATCTATGCTTACAGATTGATACAGAACAATTTTACTATCAGCCAAGAGGAGATACAAAAAAACATGACATCATGCATAAGGTAAATTAATTAATGTTTTAATTATACGAATACTTAAGGCGATACGTAATAAATATCAAAGATATTTCATTATCTTCTAAGAATTAATTTTAGTATATTGCATATTATTTTCAGTATTCCTTGGTAGATAAAGAACAAATCCCGAGATTTACACAGATGCATGATCAACAAGAAAATGAACTGCCTAAGCGATCACGCAGCAAGTCATCGTCGTCCAGCAGCTCATCGTCTTCTAGCGCGTGCTTCAAGTGGCTCAACTTCTGCCAGTTGTAGTAGCCCTGCCCCCAACGGTCACACAATAGAGTCAAATACTAAGGCGGGTCAATAAGTCCGTGACTTTTTGAATTTCTAACCTCCTTACTGAAAAAGCAACACTACTCCTGTCAACAGGCATCTGTCAGTTGACTCCTATCAAAATTTGAACTTGCTGCGTCAGTTAGTTTGTGTTTTACAGCTATCTTTATCAGACTATCCAGTAACTTAAGGAAACAATGGAAAAAAGTGAATTTCGTGTGCTTATTAAGCATTATTTTTTTTGCGAAAAAAAAACCATTACCGAGACCAAGGCTAAGCTTGATAAATACTATGGGGACTCTGCACCATCGATTTCAATGGTAAAAAAGTGGTTTACTGAATTTCATTGTGGCCGTACAAGCACTGAAGATGCCGAACGTCCTGGACGCCCAGTTGAGGTCTCTACACCCGAAACAATCGAAAAAATTCACGATATGGTGTTGGCCGACCGAAGATTGAAAGTGCAAGAGATTGTGGAAGCCATAGGCATCTCGCATGGCTCAGTGGTTTCAATTTTGAATGATCACTTGGGCATGAGAAAGCTTTCCGCAAGTCGACCACAAACGCAATCGTGTAACAACTTCACAGGAAGGTTTGGCGTTGTTTAATCACAATATGGAGGAGTTTTTGCGCCGTTTTGTAACCGTGGACGAAACATGGATCCATCACAACACACCAGAGACCAAACAACAGTCAAAACAGTGGGTTTCTAAGGGCGAATCGGCGCCAAAGAAGGCCAAGGTGGGTTTGTCAGCCAATAAAGTTATGGCGACTGTTTTTTGTGATGCACGTGGGATAATCCACATTGACTATCTTCAAAAGGGAAGAACAATTAATGGGGAATATTATGCCAACTTATTGGACCGCTTCAATGAGGATTTGAAAAAAAACCGACCTCATTTGGCCAAGAAAAAAGTTCTTTTTCACCAAGACAATGCATGTGCAGTTGCCATGGCAAAAATCCATGAATTGGGCTATGAATTGCTCCCACATCCACCCTATTCTCAAGATTTGGCTCCGAGTGACTACTTCTTGTTCCCAAACCTGAAAAAATGGCTCGGTGGAAAAAGATTTGACTCCAATGATGAAGTCATCTCGCAAACAAAGGCCTATTTTGAGGACCTCGACAAATCATATTTTTTGGAAGGGATAAAAAATTGGAGAAGCGTTGGACAAAGTGTATAGAGCTCAAGGGGGACTACGTTGAAAAATAAAATGATTTATTTATCAAAAAATCTGTGTTTTATTCCAAAAGTCACGGACTTATTGACCCGCCCTCGTAGAAAGAAAGATATACAACCACTCACAAATTATCGTGAGTCGCCAATCAATTCCAATAAAAGCGATGCCGACTTAAGTGATAAAGACCCTTCATATTCAAAAAGACCTCGTTCACGTCTTGGAGGAGCAGTAACAGTATCTGCGTCAAGTAGTAGCACTAGTTTATCGTCTTCTGACACTACAGATGACGAACCCGAAAATGTTATTAATTATGTTTTGGAAGCTTCAAACAAATCCCCGCAAACTTTATTTTATTATTTTTACAAAAATTTATTTTATTATAATCATATTAACAAAGGATGAACTAAACTTAATATAACAATCAAATATTTTATATGTTTTCATACAAACAAATTAAACTAATTCAGGTCAAGGTAGTTGAAAGTTTGCTATTCTAAAATCTTGATTCATGATTTCTCAAAAACTTGAATTTTTGAGTTACGTCACTACTGTTCTGAAGGTGTGATATATCGAAAATCCTTTACGCTAGGCATACCTAATTGACAAAATGCCAATGCCAAATTGCGAAGTAGGCGAAACGTGCGTTAGCCTTATTAACCATGACTTTCCCACAGTTATTAAAAAATAGAATATCGTAAAAGTATAATTGTCGTGTGACAGTTAAATGTGGTCAAACTTCATTCTTATCTATGTACACAATTTTAGGCTTAACGCGAGTTACGCCATATATGATTTAGATGTAAAGCGAAATAGTTTTTAATCGAATTAGGCACAACACGAGATAGGCAAACAGCACGTAAGTCTAATAGCGCCGCGCTCAGAACCGAACGTGTAAATGCGCGGGCCGACAGTCTGGTCTGGCATGTCGGTTACAGCGCATTTTCCTAGCTCAAACCGCGCGCTATGACGTATTATGTAAGACGTGGGCAGTCCAAACAGTGAGGAATTTTAGTCGTTATTAGCACGACAATTCGATCAACTGTCCAAACCAAACAGATCCGCGGTTTCGAACGCAGTCCGATCCGTGTTCCGAACTATTAGCTATTTGAAAATTATGTTTAGGTTAAACGCGAGTTAGTGGTTCTGGGAATCAGGTAAACCAACCGTAAAGGTCTAAAACTCCAATACTTTCACTATTAATTTTAATATTTATCTAACTGAAAACAAACTACAATGAGGTTTTTTAACGAAAATTTTTAACCTAATCGAAGTAAATTCAACGGAACTAAAGAAATCATGTCCTGTAATAAAATATCATCGTCACTTAGATGGAATTCAAAGCGCGAACATGACCGATCACAGCGCGATAACTCCCGAATGCGGTTTCAGTTTCGGTCGTAGTTTCGGCAGGTTTGCCACCGAAGAAACCCGTTTCTTTGCTGAAACTCAACCGAAACCGAATTTTTGGTCGTACACTAATGGTATGTACATTGTACGTGTCTACTCTATGGGTATGGACGCGTAATGTGTGGCGATTAGATCCACCGATGCAGGGAACTGCAATGTAAAATTCGAGTCTACACTTTTAAGCTATTTCAGTCTACCCCATCGTGTAAGGTCAAATTGGTATTTTTAAATAAAGGCTGGTTTCATACATGACTTTTTTAAAAAGTCATTTTTGAATACCTAATCGGCCTCAAGTTATAAGAGATAGAAAATTGTAAGTTTCCATTCTGATAGGTCATACTAATTAACTCTTTTAGAATATTATTTTGAGCGAAATCGGACAGTAACTTTGGAATTAATTCAAAGAAAACCTATTGTGCGTTGATAGTTACGGAACCTTTCTTACTCCTTAGAAATATCCTAACATGCTCTTGGTTAGATAATTCTCCGTGCGGTCCACATTTTAGAACCCCTTATGAAATTTACTAACCACTCAAGTTGGCACTCTTCATCCACTTAAGGAAACCCTTGTTTGGACCAAACAATATGCTTCGTACAACTCGAAACATATTTATCATTTTTAACCTTCCAAAGTCGGAGGCGGTTATGCATTCGGCTGTATTTTTTTTCATATGTTCAACGATAATTCCGCCGTCTGTGGACCGATTTTCAATTTTTTTTTTTTTGATGTACAGGGTATAATCCCAAGTTGGTCTCGTTTTCATCAAAGTGGTGACCTGATGATGGGATCCGTGAGGAATCGAGGGAATACCTCGAAATTTATATAAACACATATAGATATATAAACTTTGTCTAAATAGTCCAAGCACATGCTACCAAAAAGTAAGATTTTGCACCAAGGTATACCCTGGATTTATAAGCACTGAACAGAACTCCTGACTCTTTATATATACATGTTTGGGGATTTCGGCGTTGTTTAAAGAACTGCAAGCATATGCCACTATGTCAATTACGGTAATAATCATCATTAACACCATCATCACACCATACATCCTCACATTATAATGATATAATAGGTACTTCTTATAGTATTTTACACCGACACAGATATCTTTGAACATTACTTTGCCGTTTTTGAACCTATTTGCAAAATTCTTTTGTTGTTGTAAAGGCTATAATTTGAAATTTGTTTCTTGGTCACCAAAGTGGTGACCTGATGATGGATTCCATGATAAATCGTGGAAACTCTTCGAAATTTATATGGACGCATATAGTGATTTAAGCTTTGTTTAAATAGTCCAAGCACATGCTACCAAAAAGTAAGTTTTTGCACCAAGGTATACCCTGGATCCAAAAGTACTGGACAGAATTCCTAAGTCTTTATAGATACATGTTTGGGGACAAAGATATTTGATTGGTCTCGCTCAGGAAAGCGCCCAGCGAGACCAATGATTAGTCTATGTTTGGGGATTCCGGCGTTGTTTAAAGAACTGCAAGCATATGCCATCACACCACTTACAGTAATCATCATCATCATCACCACCATCTTCACACGACATACCTATTATTATGATGACATAGGTACTAACTGGGTACTCATCAGTTTTGTGCACCGATATCAATGTATTTGAAATTTTGCTATTACCAAAATTATATTCGTGATCATCACCATCACTATAGTCATATTTAATGCTTACTGCCTACATTTTTGCCGCTGACTATAACAATAGATAATAATAATTATTTAATAATATAGTATCTAATCATTATCATCATCGGTGAATGTTTAGTCGGTCCGCAGATCGGTAATGCTAATTTGGGCAAATACCACGGACTCTCTGAAAACTTGCTTTAAATAACGCTTGAGTTTGTTTTGCCGAGAGAGAAAGAATAGCGGAGGCTTTTTTGTATGTATAACTTTCTTAAAATGTGTTCATAATAATATAGAATATAGATAATAAATGTAACTGAAAAGACAAAAAATATTATTTTTAAACAAAAAATTAAAACCTACTTCCAAAGTAAAAATGCACAAAAAATTATGAAATAAAACTTATTTTCTAAATAATTCCACTTTTATTCCTATGAATATGATAAGGCCAATTGCATCTGGTATAATCGATGCGCACTTGTTGATGTAAATAGGACGCGGGAATTGGGCCGGCGACCCCGGACGGGCGAGCGCGGGGGTGTGGCGGGGTGTATGCAGGCAGGGGAGGAGGACCGACTCACGAAATGTAGACTTTGTTTAAATTCGAATTAAATGATTTAAAGCCAGACAGCTTTTTAGTGTTCAGTTATTATGTTATAGTGTCTGGGTCTCTGCCCGCTCTAGTAGAGTTTAAAAACATAAAAATAATCACAAAAATATTTAGCTAGACCTATTTTACTCCCCCAAAACTCCCTGCATACAAAATTTCATGTAAATACTTGCAGCCCTTGCCGAGATTACTATTATATAATAGGTCTTTACCTATGAAATTGCCGTTCTGCAGTACTGGCCATTTCAAATCAAAATAATTTTTGTTTGGCTAAGAATTCTAATTTCAAATTATTTTTATTTTAAAAACATGGAATTCTTTTTCCAAAAGTAGTCATTTGTTTATTGATTAGTGTTACATTTTCATCGTATTTCAATCTTTTTCGTCATCATGGATATGTTAAAAATTCGATTAATTATGGAATATGAGTACCGACGTGGCAGCAACGCGGCACAAGCGACATGCAACATCAACGACGTTTACGGAGCTAACACTACAAACCAACGCACCACCTGTTTTAGGGGTTGGAAGCTCTCCGTAGTAGCTCTCCTCTCATACTTACCAGACTTTGCGCCTACAGACTACTACTTTTTCCAGAATTTGGATAACTTCTTGGCGGCAAAAAAATTTTAATACCCGAGAGGGAGTACAAAATGCCTTTGAAGAATTTGTTGCCTCCCGTCCAGCTGATTTCTTTAAGAAGGGCATCAATAAACTGCCACTGCATTGGCAAAGATGCATTGATTGCATGGGTGATTACTTCGATTAATACAAATAAAAAATACATGAAAAAAAATCGTTTAAATTTTTTCATACAAAACGGCAATTTCATAGATAAAGACCTAATATATACAAGATTGTCTCGTTTGAAGTATAAGATGGGCATATGGGTGAAGTGACAAGCATATTGTGCTATACCAGTATATTCACAGGTGCAGTAGAGGATCTAGGGAAGGCTCTAAATGCTCGTGAATGAGGGTTTTTTATATTTTTTCTGCCATTAGGGGGCAGACCCAACGTCATCGTCATCAGCGTCATCCGGTGGCGTAAGTGGTATCAAAATCGGTCAATAAGAATTGTCTGTTTTGTGTCACCAGGCGGCGCTTGGTAGCCCGACGGTCATCATATAAGCTGTCCGATGTCACGAATTCAAAAGTCCTAATTGCAGATTTTGTTGGACATTAAATTTCGGATTATATGCAGACTGATTTAAAACGAGAGCCACGCACGAGGTTTCTAGTGTTGAGGTATTATGTTATACTAGCCGGTGTCCGAAACGTCGTTCGCGTAGAACTAACGGAAACAGAATCCTATTTTTTTAAACGGAGCCTACTAGATAAAAGTAGCCTAAGTTACTTGTTGTAACATCAGCCATCTGCCGGTGAAAGTCCTGTGAGAATCGGTCCAGCCAGTTCTGAGCCAGAACCGGCTAGCTAGCCAGGCTAGCCAGAACAAACAAACAGAGAGACGGACAGACAAAAAAAATAATTTAAAAAGTACCGTATAATATTTATATACTTTCATATGCATTTATTGAAAAGCTGTTAATTTAAAAATACAAATATTTGTATAGATGGGAAACGGGTAGAGCGAAAAACATCTGCTAAACCAGTGTACTCACTGAAAAAGTCGACATTTTGCGTGACATAAGATATTTTAAAAACAACTTAACGTAAACCCCATCATTGTCTAGCAACGCAAATCAAAAAAAGCAATGAGCTGATGATGATGAATTGTTGTTAAGAACACTCTCGATCACGTCAGCTTTCAAACATAAAAAAAAACTAAATCAAAATTGGTTCATCCGTTTGGGAGCTACGATGCCACGGTCAGATATGTGTATCAAACTTACAACAGACACGTCTGTTTCGTCAGGGGTAAACATTTTATTGACGACCAACAATCATTCCATAAATCCCGTTCACCATATTTACACGAAGATTGAAATTGTATTCAAGCAGTCTTCAAACATTGCAAAATTATAAACACATCAGGGATTTTATATTTTGAATATACTCGCATATATAAGAGAGCACATCTACTGAGCGCGATGCTATCTTTCCTTCCATCCTGACATATGATTGATGACACAACTCGCAAGTTCTAACATAACATTTCAAAGCTGTTTTCTAAGGAAAATTTTTCATAAAAAATGGTTTGCATTATTTCGGAGATTCTTTTCATAATTTATGTATGCAGAGTGATTTTGATTTTAGTTTTTATAATGCTCATTGGATGTCAATAAAATAATGTATTAAACTAATCTATCTGAACTACTTTCAGTCGTAGCCTCGTAGGCAACTACGAACTCCGTAGTACTGTTAAAGGGTAGCAACTTGCAAATCGTAGCACACGTGGACCGTATTTCGTAGCAATAGTCGAGTGCGGGCTACGCCGTAGTAGCCTACGCACAGGATGTACTTCGAAAATTCTACGCTTTCAGCTAGGAATATCGTAAGTGCATTATAAATAATAAATTATGTTTTAAAAAAACTTTTTTAAATGACTAGTATTTTTACCATCAGACCCTGAATGAGTACTAGGTATATATAGAGTAATTTAAAAATAACAGTTTTCGTCAAGACCAAGAAGAAGAAGATCAAACGAGACGAAACTCGATGGGGTTGCATCGTTTTATTGCGGAGTTTCTATGGCGTTCTCTAGCTCCAGCATCAGAATAGGTACATGTGATCACAATGCATGTCACGCGATATACATATGCGAGCAAAATTTCAGCTCAATCGGAATCCGTAAAGTGGTTTTTAATATACAAGATTTGATGACACACAAAGGGACAGGTGAAACTAAAATATAAAAGCTTGTTATTAAGTCATATTATTTGAATAGAAATAAAGTTCCTATTAAATTCTTTCATTGCATAATACCTCTCTTTTATAGATTAACGTCTAGTTCCGAAGGCAGTCGTTGGCATGAGTATGAACAAGTACATTGATTAAAATGCAGTAGGCAGCTATATCGTTTGTTACTCAACGTTCAGCCGTGCTACATGAATAAATAATAGAACTGTGACGTAATAAGTCTATACTGGAATAAGTAGAAAATGTGTACAATTTCCTGAGGGTAAATGGTATTCATGTTAGTTTTAGTATAGATTGAAAAAAAAATTTAAATCTCACAAAAATATTTATATGACCGGGATTAGAACCTACCACTTTTCGAATTTTCGAACAAAGTGTAAATTATACATACGCATATCAAACTGCCACCTGACATGATAGAGTCGAAGTTATTGATGTATTGTTGCACGACGAAGGAAAAAGCATATTATATAACTTATAAATGCGCAATTGCCCCGGCATAAGACCTTGCTAGATATATTAGTCTCGCCCTAAACTTCCTGTATACTAAATTCCATGGTAATACAGCCGATTTTGAGACGGTTTCTCAAAATCGGCTCAAAATTATAAATACAAGATTGTCTCGTTTTAAGTATAAGATACTAGAGATTGTGAAAGATTTACGGATACGGGATTAACGGATTTTCTGTCGTTTGATATAGCAATAATATACGAAGTTATAAGTCCTGGCTGCACTTCAAAATAACGACAGGAAACATGTTTTGTCGTTAGCTTCAGTATGGTCCCAAAATAATAGGGAATCAAACCTAATAATAATTGGCTAAATATAGCTTTCATCAAAGCCAAATTTGGGGCCTTTCAATGTAGCTGACAACATGCTATTAAACTTTACATCTAAAAATAGCATGATTGGTGTCTGGGCTGTTTATAACCTAATTAGTTTCAATATACAAATGTTTTTTAATTATATTGGCTCAGGCTGAACTTGAATTCCACTGCATAACCAGTTGGCTTCCCGCCAAAAATCCGCCATGATGCCTTGCTTGTAGCATGTCGATTACATTTTATTGGATAAAAACCAAAAATTTGTATTCTTTATTCAAATTTTTCTGGACGGCAAAATGTAGGTCGAATGGTGATATTATAATGGCAAAGGTTTGTTTTTAAATGCTAAAAATTCAATAATAACTTGTTAAGGCTGCCACAGACGTTCAATTGATTCGATCATATAGGTTCTTACAGTAAAACCATGTTGCTAATGGCCCTCAGGTTACCGATTCGTTTATCTATGGAAATGGCACACAATGTAAAACAACGATTCCCGAAAGACATTGAAGTCATGGATGTACTGTATGTACCTTTGTGGAAAATTGGATACCTTTCTAAAATACAATTAAGTACAAAACGAATAGTTTATAAAAATGTAACCCAAATCATAGCTAATTCTATTCTAAAACTGAATTATGTCCATACGCAAGTCATTTTGGTAGAGGCAGGTACAGCTTCGGTTGCAGCCGTAACTACTAATAAACTACGGTTTGCCACGTGTTGAAATCAGTGGCAATATGAACTCTAGAACCACAAGATCCAATAAGCTGCGGTAGCCACATAAAATGAAATAAAGCCACAGACCACACTGATTCTAAGAGCTGGTACACATGGGGCGCTTTTAAAACGCGCTTTGCAGACGCGCGTTTAAAAATAAACATAAATGTAGAATGTGTACATTAGCTGGGTAGTATAGGTATATGTACTAGATCAGACCTCTTGGAACTCAAAGCGCGTTTGAAAGCGTCCGATGTGCTTAAAGATGATAGTTCAAATAATATGGCAAAAAGTTTCCTCATAATATAAGATTAAACGTAAGTACATTATTGTTAATTACGTTTTTGCCCTTACAAATTGCTGTACTAAGCCGAGTCTTATTTTGGCAAATATAAAAAGAAAAGTGCCTTCGGCACGTGCGACTCGTTATTATAATTTTTGCTTGTAAGTAGGTAAATATAATATAAATATAATAAGCCTAAATATAATATTTAGAAACAGCATTTATCTGGATAGAAAATACTTAGAGAGGAATTTAAAGTAGAAAGTATTTACACTATATTCCAATAAAAAAAGGTCAAATATTCAATTTTAGCTTGGGTATACCTTCCTTAAACGCTTTGCTAAAATAAATAACTATATATTGAATTTAGCAAAGCTATTATTTTTATTTACTTTTAACTTAATGCATACGAAAGTATAATGGCTACGGTACTTATAATATTTTTATTTATTTTTTAATTATGTTTGTCCGTCTGGCTGTATGTCTGTTTGTTCCGGCAAATCTTTGAAACGAGTGGAACGATTTTCACGACACTTTCACAAGCAGATAGCTGATGTTGTCGTAGTATAACATAGGCTATTTTATCTCTGGTTCCTTTAAAAAATAGGGTACCGTTTCCGTTAGTTCTACGCAAACGTAGTTTCGGAAACCAGCTAGTACGAATATACATTGGAAGCCATTTTGAAATGCAGCCACATTACGAGAAAACTCGAAGTTGAAATGATTTATGTAAGAAAGTTGCGATGTAAACACGGCAAAATTTTATCGCTGAAAACTGGCAACCCGGTTAGCCGCGAACAAAGCCTTTGTTTGACTGTTTAGTTGGTAAATTCTGCGCTACAATTTTCCTCCATTTCATCTGAAAATTGGCATGCAAGTGATTATTATTATCTCAGCTCTCAAAACCAATAAGGTTAGTGCGAGAGACACAAGAAGGTGTCAAGTGTGCCGCTTGACACTTTCTCAACTCTCTCTCGAACAGAACGAAGACTCGCCTCAGAAGAACGAGACTCTCTCGCCCTTGTTGCCGCAAATTGTGCTAGGGCTATGGTGTAGAAGAATGGCCTTTAAGAGGTACGAGGTGGTAGGAGGTAGGAGGTAGGAGGAGGAGAATATAATGGAACAACCGTGACCGACTCATTATGGACTTATTAAATTGTTAATATGGTATGCTTAGTAGTATGGTTACTACCGGTATTGTGAGAAATTAGACGAGAAACTCGTCAAGTGGCATTTAGCGATGGAAAATATGTGTTACTGTTTAATTCAATAGTTTGATCCGACTTTAACGTAGTATTATAAATTGACCCTGTAGTGTATTTGAAAGTTGACAGGATACACATGCTAAAGTACCAGTGATTTATGAACTAGAAGCAAATTGTTTTCGATCTATCAAAATTTTGATTTCATTTTAGACGACAATAGACGATATCATAATTCCTACTAGAACTTAATACGTTTAAAAATTAACAATCGAAAGTAATCGAATTAAAGGTCTATAATCGTAGAAAAAACAAAACTTTTGTGAACCACAAGTTAGTCAACTTGATAATAAACTTTTGTTTAAACTACTTATTTAATGCGTTGCCAATAAATTCATCCGATTGTAATGAAACTTTTGCTTACGTCTATAACACATTTGACAGAAAATGCTACGTGCCTGGTTCAAACTAGATATTTAAAAACGAATACATTATATAGTAGTTGTAAAATTAGTAATACTAATATGAAAACAGACATCGCACACAACATAATGAAACCAGTACATTGACCGGAATATTTATTATGATACAAAACAATGTTTATTATTATAATAAGATCATTTACCTGAAAATTGCGACACTCCTGATAACAACGAGAGGCCAGAATTGCGGCTGTGAGACGGGTGTATCATACCGATAGAGCATATTTCCGAATCTTCGAATTGCCACATTTTAAATTCAATTTACTACCAAAAGTTGAAACATACAATTGATATACTGATGATATTTTTGTAATATTATATTATTTGATATGTGGGGTATATTTAGTAGAATTTATCACATAATATATCCATAATGGTGTTTTAGGGGTGGGTGGTCGCGTCGAAGGCTGCGGCGGGACTGAGCGCGGGTGGCCTGGCTTTGTTTGGGGGCGGCGGGCGGTGACGTCACGAACCCTGGGACTACATCCTGCACTGGTATTCGATATGCATCGCCATACTTAATTAAGGTAGAGTGAGATTTTACAAGTAATTAATTAAAGGTAAAAAGGTAATTTCGATAAGTCTAGAAGTATGCAAAAGTGGTTTTAAGAATTAATGAAAAAAGTGAGAGTATATTTTTTTCTCTACATTAATCGTAGCCACTATTTCACATTAGGTTTAAATGTTAGGATATACACATATAAGAGTCAAATGTCTTAAAAATATGGTTTTCTGAAAATCATTCAACTGAACCTGAAGGTAACTGAAAAAATGAAAAAAAGAACCTGAGATCAGATTTAACAGAGATTTTATCGCTCGCGATACTCAAACGGCGTCATCAAATGAGAAATTTCTAATACGTAACTCTTTAAAGGATTAGAAATAAGCATGCACACAACTACTCTTAGCATGAACTTCAATACAGTAGAGACTCGATTATCTGGACTACTTGTTGTCGATTATGGCATTCGGAATTCGGATAATCCGAATGTACGAAGAAAAGCTATGTATTATAAATCATTTTGCATTAAACATTTAGCTAGATGGCATCGATGGAATGGCACTATAGAATATTGACATTCATAACCCATCGATATTGGGTCTATAACTGTGTACATTCAGCAAAGGTATTTAAAGTTGTTTAATCACAGTTGAGAGTTCAGATAATTGCGAACTTATAGACACTTGTAAGTTTTCATGGTGATCTATCACGATGATATGCTAAAAACTCTTTAGGAAAATAATTTTTAGCCAAATCAGAACTTTTGAAGTAATTTAAAGAAAACCTATTGCGCGTTTATAGTTACGGAACTCTCATTAGACATATCCTAGCATGCTCCTAGTAAGGTTATTATATTGTAATATAAAATTCCACTTTATAAGCTTGTAAAACAATGATGAATTATAATTACACCACATGGCTAATATGCATTGAATACCTAACTACGCCTTGTGATAGCCTTTCAGCAATTATCGCATTAAAGGGTTTTAAAAATGCTTGCTCATAATCAATTAACCGTCAGTGCCTAGGGGTATTACTTGTAACGATTAAAGGCATAGACGTAGATACCTTTTATAGAGCACATCGAGGCAAAAAGTGTCTACACCTAGATGGCCCCAAACGTGGGGTTGTTTGGGGCCATTTAGGTTTGACAGTTGTCATCTTAATATTTGCTTTCTGCAATCCGCAGCTTATTCAGTCTTCTGAAATCAAGATCGCGTAACTTTTTCTTGTATGAAGATTTTTTCTGTCAAATGTACGTCATAGCCCTTCCTAAAGAGACCCCACGAGGCCACGACGATCAAACGATTTGACTCAACACGTAAATTTTGGTTTGTGTCAAACCAATTTGATCGTTTACTCGATCGTCGATCTAGTTTGAACGGTTTGTCAAACATTTACCGGTTTGAAGCTCGTTTGAGCATTTGAGCATAACATATCTTTGTTTTGCTTGACAGTGAAGTGACAGTGAAACTGAACAGTGCCGTTTGGCAAACCGATCAAACCGACGTCAAACGGTTGCATCAAACACGTAAGGTTTGAGTCAAACCATTTGATCGACTCGGGGGCCCTTTAGTTTTGAAATCTTTGATTATAGGTAGGTATCCACCAGTGGCGAAGGCTGGTTCTCCTTCATAGGGAAGCCCTAGCCTGCATAATAGGTAGGGATTTGGATGAGGGTCTCCAAAAGGTGAGTGGTAAGTGAAGCCGATAAGAATGGAGTTATAGGAACCCCACGCCACTGGTATCCACATGCCGCTGTAGTCGGTACTGGAAAAAACTGCGAGTGCGTATGCGTTGCCGCTTTGTTCGCACTGATTAGGATTATGGATGACGAAAAGTTGTTTGACAGGACTCCGAGTACGGAGAGCAAAGATATTAGAATTGTAATAAATCCAGACAGTGACCAAATAAAATAAACCTTATTGCCATGCAGTTAACAATAACATTATCTTTAAATAGACATGTTGCCTAAAAAAAATATACGTCTATTCGATGTTAGATCACATGTTATTAAACAATGCAGAACCCATTTTCGTATATCTTAAAAAATAACGAAGATAAAAAAATAAATAAATTTACAATATGAAAGAGAGCGATACGGCCTGTGACGTCACGAGTTGCATCCGCCATACATTTGTCATTATAAAATGTATGGTGGTAGCAACTTATGACGTAACAAATCATTTTGCTAGAAAGGGATGGTCAATATTTTTATTTGCTCATAATTATTAATCGCGTCAATCTAAATACCTATTTCTTTTAGATTTATGTATCTTTAATAAACAATTTTAATTTATAAAAATGTTATATTCCACACTAGGCAACATCTAGGGTTTCCAACCCTCCCGGATTGCCGGGGAGACTCCGGTAATAATGGTTAAGCTCCCGACCTCCCGGAGTGCACTAAATTCTCCGGTTTTTCTAAAAATTAAATGCATCCGTCGCTCGCTCGTCGCTGTCTGTTTTCGTCACGCAAACCGCGCGCGCAGATCCGAAATAGTAAAATCTTACTATTCCGGATCTATGCGCGCCGCCCCCGCTTAGTAAAATCTTAAACATAAGATAAATTACATTAGAGATCCACCACGGCTGTCTGTCTGTATGTTCGCCGATAGTTACAAAAACCTGAACAGATTTTAAGCAGTATTCAACTATTGACAGAGTGGTTCCTTAGGACGGTTTAGGTGTATAGTTTGTTAAGGTTTTGTGGAAATTGGTTGAAATATGACGATAGTAATATGTAATTGTTTAATTTTTCTCTACTAGATCTTCATTTCATCAACAAGATTTGTAGACAAATGAAGAGAATTGCACCACAGGATGCAAATCTCTGCTAAGGACATTAATACTGCAGATGAAAATCAACCAACACATTAGACCATCGTTTCTCAACCATTTTAATGTCGCGACCCACGAAAAAGTAAAAAAGTGAAGTAAAAAGTCTTGCGACCCCATCACTATAGCTGGTACAAATTTTCGAACGAATATTTTGTACCTATATGTAGTTTGTATTTATTATTTTTCCGCAGACTGCGACACCAGCTTGAGAAACGATGCATTTGACTATTGTCTAGCAACAGATGTATAAGAACTAAAAAACTACAATGCAATATTCAGTGAATTTTTCATGTGTCTACCTGTTCCCTTTATTATTATGGAGCAAAAAACGCCAAAAAATTTATCTTTTTTGTATGGGAGCCCCTCTTAAATATTTATTTTATTATTTGTTTTTATAGCAGCAACAGAAATACATCATGTGTAAAAATTTCAACTGTCTAGGTATCACGGTTTAGGAAGGTACAGCCTGGTGACAGACAGACAGGCGGACTGAAATGTTTTAGTAATAGGGTTTTTACCCTTTGGGTCGACACCTTAAAAATTCTTTTACGCACTTTTAAAAAATACTATAATTATAAATAATAATGTAGGTATTATATTACCTTTCTCTCTGAATAGTTTTTTTAGTTCAGTAAAATGATTTTCTTCCAACCACTTGTCGACTTCAGCACTTTCGTCTTGAAAAAATTCACACAAAACCAATCTTGATACTACACAAGCTAAAAGTATTACACCAATAAATGAATAAAAAGAGTCCGATCGTTTTATCATATTTATACAATAAATATGAATAAAATATAATAATTCAACATAATAATTCTTCAAAAGAACACCACGTAAATATTTATTTGTTTACAGTTGATTTAGATTGATTTTCAAGATTTTGTGATTTGACAAGAAATCACACCTATTGAAGGTTGACATTAGTTTTTTTAATAATATGTCGGTTCCAAGGAATTTTTAAACAAACAGAAATGAAAACTCCGAAATTTTGTAGGTACTTACAAAAATTAACTTTGTTAACAGCTACCGTACCATTGAGTGTTTTCTATTTAAAGAAAATCCTCTCTGTGGTTCACACTGTCAATTTTTTTTCTAAACGGAAAACACAATATACTGTGTCGACTCTTAATTTTCTAAATGGAAAACGCTCAATATTTACCTATGTATCTAAAATTGGCAAATTCTACTTCGACTTCTTCAATTAAAAGAAGATGAATCTGAAGATGACTACCACAAATTGACATTGAGTCGGGAGTTTTGCCGGGGAGTTCAATGGGTGACGTTGTAGAAATTGTAAAATTTCATAAATTTATGTTAAGTCAGTTCTTAATGTGTAATATTGGTAGAATATTAACCATTAAATATTCGTTAACGTGTACAAGTGTGGGCAAGTGGTACAACTTCTAAAAACATGCTATTTTGTGTTTCCCGCCAAAACTCCCTAGGAACTTTCAGTAAAGTTTCTACCACTTTACTGAATCGACTGACATGACTCATGGACTGTACTGACTATTTATTTGGACTTTGACTAGACTTTATACTTGACGATATAGGAATACGGTGTTGAAAATTGACACGAAAATTCTATTCCCGACTTTTTAACTTGACACTGGCAGCAAATGGTTTTATGCCGACGCCATATATTTAAAAAAAAATGTGCGAGAGCCATTTAATCACAGACTAAGAGCATTTAATTTTTTTACTGTACCTATGTAGTACTTTAAACAAGTAAATTACGTAAAGGTAAATATCAATTTTTAATAAATATTTAAATGTTATGATATGTTACGTAAATTCTTTAATTACTTCAATTATTTATAACATCACCACGCAATGCAACGTACCCATACATTCAAAATCAAAAAGTAAATCTTAACAGTTGAGTCCTTAGAATAAAAATAGAAAGATGTGGGTTAGAATGATAGAATATTTGAAGGATCCCTTCCTGGTAGTGAAGGTACAGAACTTTTTCGGTGTAATCTACAAGAAAAGTAATCAGACCAACGAAACTTCTATAGTTCAATCCGAAAGACATGATGCAGTGCAAGATTCAGATTTAAAGCAACATAAAAGGTTTCCAAGTGATACATCTGGAACCTCTCAGTCTTCCTGTGAAACTGACACATCCAGTGAGACTCAAGAGGAAGTAGTATGTCATATAAACAATAAGTTTTGGTACTACCTGTTTGTATTGGGAACAGCTTTAGGTGATGAAATATTTTATGCGACCTTCATACCGTTTTGGTTTTGGAACATTGATGGAGCTGTCGGCCGGAGAGTTGTTTTAGTATGGACCACTGTTATGTATATAGGTAAGTTAACAATATTACTTTATGTTTTCACTTATTAACATTTGAATGGTTCAGAAGAGCATGTTTAAGGTGTAAGTAACTTTCTTAAATTTTACATAATATGTAACATACAATATTTTTAGTTAGGTATAAGAAAAAAAAATTATACAAATGTTTTATTTAAATAATTTTTGTCTTAGAAAGCTACTTTAAAGTAAGTAATAATTAATTTTAAAATAATAATAAATATTTTGCATTTGTCCTATTTTCTTCAACATTTTTTTTATTATATTGTCATGGTAAAGATCTAACTTCACTTTAAGGTCAAGGTTTCAAAGACATTATAAGATGGCCAAGACCTGGTTACCCAGTAAAGAAACTACAAGAGAAATGGGCTATAGAATATGGCATGCCGTCGACTCATGCCATGGTTGGTGTGTCAATACCGTTCTCAGTGCTGCTCTATACTATAGATAGGTATCAGTATCCGGTGCATTGGGGCTTGGTTGTTGCAGTGGCTTGGTGCACACTAATATGTGTTAGTAGAGTCTACCTAGGAATGCACAGTGTTTTGGTAAGCTAATTTCTATATAAAGATAAAACAAAATCATATTTTTATGAAATGACTAATACACTCCAGTAATTCAGTAGTTTTACCTGGAAAGGATACTGGAAGTTTAAATGGCAATTTTATAGATTGTGATATCTTTTTTTCAAATTTCAACTTTGCCACCTTCTTAGCTTTGCAGCTAGTGCCCCAACATCATAAAAAAATTAGATTAATAGCAGGTTTTTATTGCTATCTCCATTCTATTTTTACGATTAAAAATATTTACTACAAGATGAAACTATAAAAAAGCCTAGGATTTATGTCCTGCAAATGTGGCACCAAGTAAAAAGCAGGGATGTGATTTCTTGGATATTTAATTAACTTAATAGTTCATATTTTAATCATAAACATAGAAAGAAGATAACATCAAAAAACTGCTACAACTCTTGATTTATTCATGATGGCTGTGCCAGTGGCAAAGTTGAAATTCATAAGAGGACATCAAAATCTATAAAACTACCTACCTAAACTACTAGAGAAAACTTTTCTGGAAACACAAAGGTTCTCAACCAAGTTATCTATTCAAAATTAAGTATCTGGACCAAAAACTAGAAAACCATGAAATACAACTTTCATGGAAAGCTTTCACACTAATACTAAGTAGCAAACAAATGCAAAGGTATGTAATACTTTTATTGGGTTATATGTAAATTCATAGGAATATCTTATCAGTTTCTTTATCTATTCATAAAGAATTTTGACCGGAACTTCCTTATTGCAGGACATCGCAGCGGGGCTGATACTAGCTTCAGGATTACTGATAGTGCTGATACCTCTGGTGGACAAATTTGATCACTTCATGTTAATGTCGAAGTGGTGCATACCACTGGTAGTGATACCCATCTCCATACTGGTCATTGTATTCCATCCACAATCTGACAAATGGACGCCTACAAGGTATTTATTTGCATAATCAAGATTAAAAAAAAAAAAAATAACTTCTTTATGCAAGTGAAATTGTCATATTTTAGCTTCTTTAAGTAGCGGTAATTATTTCTTAGTGTACTCTTCAAAGTTATATTATATCTTCACATATTTTTAACCAACTACAGCAAAGCCAGCAAAAGAAATTATTTTAGCAGTCAATGTATTATGGATGTTTGTTCCACCGTGGCACCAATAAAACTGATCCGACTAAGAAATGACGTGTCAATAGATTCGTAGTAATAGCCCGGATAACATAGGCCACATAATTTACGTAGTCGGTTATAGTTTTGTGTAAAGCTTATAGTTATTATTTTTATTAATTATTATTAATCAATTTAAATCCAATCTATTATAATTTTCAGGGGTGATACTACAATGATTGTGAGTGTGTGTGCCGGCATCCTTACTGGCTCCTGGTGTAACTATCAACTCGGGAACATGGTGGCTTCGACCCAGGAACCTCCTTACGAGATACAAGGGCTGTCATTGGATATGTTTGGATGTTTGTTACTACGGACAAGCTTAGGCTTCTGTGGTGTAGTTGCTACTCGAGCACTAGCTAAATCAGTATCGTACGCGTTTGTATGCGCACTACTTGGTCGCGATAAAAATGAATTACGTCATTCTGCAAACAGCCTCGATAATTGGAACAAAATTGTAGTTGAGTGTAGTTATAAGTACTTCACATGTGGCCTTATAGGATTCAACACAACCTACGTGTTCCCAAATGTCTTTGATTTGTTGAAGATCAACCGGCCTACTTATTACACAGAAATATAAAAGGATACTCTACATTATGATATATATGAATGCCAAAATGTTCAACCAATAGTTGAATGTCTAATTACTAAAAGGGCACTTGTCACTATTAGTATTGGACTACTATACATTTTTTGTGAAGGTAGATGCATTTTAACATTTGATTTTCTCAAATCAAATGTTAATCTTTGCTAGCCATCAATAAATTCCCTTGTTTCCACGCTGTTAGGATGTTGTGCATCAAAATAAAATTGATGGTACTTGGAAATCATAAATTTCTCCCTCAGTTGCCCACGTTCAGCTGATTTACTAAGTTTATTCTTAAAATAAAACTTTGGATACCATTCTTGGAAATTTAAAATATTTGCAGTTTCAAGTAAATATACCACAAACTTATTTTTTATTTGTGAACATTCCATGATAATAGAATGCACATATTCATCCACAGTATAAATTCGATCAGTCCTTCTTAATTTTCTTTTGATTAAACCAAAGCTTCGATCACATGGAAGAAATGAGTGACCACGCATTGGAAAATACAAGTGGATTTTTTTGAACATTCCTTTTTCAACAAGTGCCATAAGAAATCTCACCATGGCGTGGTTCTTGTTCTGCCCTGCACAGTTATCACAGAACAAATTAAGTTCATCATATTCTTTGTCTACAAAATTTTCTAAATAATGTTATATTAAAGAACATACATCATCAGGCGATTTGTGAGCTATTCCCTCATGATAAACATAAGTATGTATTCTGTCGTTACCTAAATTATAAATTCCAAATGTATTTACAGACAGTTGCCGAAAATAATAGACATCTTGCACTGGAATACATATCCTAATCCATCCTAATCCATATAATAAATATCCTGTTCATCCTTTGAATTCATTCCATAAAATGAAATGAGGATGTCATTTATTACATCTCTTGGTTTGGAAGTCCAATTCACAAATCAATACTATTATTTTCTATCCTAATTAAAATTCACGAATATATACAAAACATTGAGGTTAGGAACAGATCTAACCGCCAAACGACTGACATTGACAGTTCTTTTTTTTTTAGTTTGGAGCAAAAAGGGCACGTTCCTCTGGACATGTGCCGTTTAAGTATTTAACCCTATATTGGCCGAGCTGTCACTGTATGAATATCGCACGGACAAGTGTCGTTATTGCACAAAACTATGAAAATACATGTTGCCAAGTGATACCAACAAAAAAAATATGTTGGGAAAAAATGTGACATGTGCCCTTTTAGCAATTAGACATTCAGTTATTATTTAATTAAAGTGTAACACATATTCTAATGATAGAACACAAACCTCTTAGGAATGTTTATTATGTTGGTAAAATTCATAAATATGTTATTTAGGTTTTATAATAAAAAAATTATGTAGAAAAACCAATAAACTTTGGGACAGGTGAAGTGCAAGGTTCCACTTAGTAATAGAAAATAATAAAATGTAATAAGGGCCAGTATACAATTTGGAAATTATAAGGTTTATTTAATCTTAAAATGAAGTAATCCAGATTCATTATCAATTTGTCATACATTTTAAATTATCGAAGGCATATTATTATTTAAGTATTGTTAATGTCTCTGTAGATATTACTTGTTGTGTAAAAAAACAATAATAAATATAATAGAATTAATAATAATAATTTAAGGTTTGAAACTCATACCAATTGCTATAAAAAACCATCCTTACAAGCTATCTGTAATTGGTTATTTGGTAATTTTGATTCTGGAATGTTATCTCTTGTAAATGGTGTCTAAATGATGGTTAAACGTTTTATGAGTGTGTCTGATATGTAAATGCACAAAATGAGTAACTTACGCTTTAAAATCGCACAAATAGTGAGATTATATTATTATATTGTTATATCATTACGATGTCAGTTATCTGACCGCAGTAGTCCCTTGCTCACTAATATAAAGTGTTACCGAGTTAGAATTTGTTTCTTAAAGTATTAATTTACCTACAATATATTTCTTATGAAATTGTTATCTAGACTTGTATCGCGTTGCGCCGCATTGGGGACATAATATAGCTAGTAGCTACATAAATTTTATTAGCGAAGCCACTGGTGGCAATTTGGCAAAAGGTGGCATTGCTACTGCAATCTTAAGCTGCGTTCCAGTAGCACAGTCAAACACTTCTTTATTTGGCGGTGTGGCTCCTGTGTCTCAAACTCTAACCACTTCCGCACATCCTTGGTCTCCCGCAGGTTGGCAGCCATTGACTCCCTTAGCGTTGCCATTTCATTTGTGAGCTGCTGTATTTGTGTGTTGTGGGCCCTTTAATTCTCACCAGCTCTTGGGCATGCCGGCTCCTCTCTTTCTCTAGGTTGTACTTGTGTCTGGACCTGGAGTCTGATAAAGATGTCAGTTGTCAGTTGTTCCACTAGTCACAAAAAATGCTAAAAACAAAATTTTCAATGATTTAGTTCTTTCGCTAAAGAAACGCCATTTTGTGGTAAAAATTATCGTAGCGTTTTGGGCAAAAATAGACTACTCTGTTGCAATTTACATTCCTTTAAAAGCTTTTTATTTAGGCTGGGACTATATGATCCGAATCTGGCGGGCCCGGGAAAATTCAGATCACTGAAGATAGAACTCTGCGCTAATACAATAGAATTGAAAATCGAAGGGTCGAGCTGTCATATATGACACTGAAATTTGACTCAACACTTGTGTGTTCGATTTTCAGCTGTATTGTATTAGCGCAGAGTTTTATTTTCAGTGCTCTGAATTTTCCCTGGCCTTACGGATTCCGGATCATATAATCCTAGCCTTACAACTTTTAAACACTAAATAAAGGGTCAAACTATGTCAGGCATTTTTAAATATTATTAATTTTACAACAATAATGATAAATCGGGCATGTGGTTTGTCTTTGTAGATAATGAGTAAAATGATACATAAATAATTAATTAATTGTATAATATGATCATTATATTGTGATATTTATGAAGAATTTCGTCCATGACTGGAGTTTGGTCGATTGTGGCCATCCAGCGCCCTTATTATTACTATACTATTCTTGTATCATAATATTTCCTGTAAAAAATTCAATGCAATAATATAGAAATTTTGTACATAATGTCTTTGCCTTTTATGTTCTGATATTTTTCAAGGGTTTCTTCAGGTTGATTATCCTGATAATATTATTGTGTCATGAAAAATCACAAATTTATATTTCAATTATAACGAGTAATTAGATGTAACGATACCTTAATGTCTGTATTTAAATTACAAAAAAACGCTTATTACGTAACTATTTTCTTTTCGGTGAGTAAATGCATAAATTGCGGCGGTAAATGCATTTTATGAGATGAGTGGAGTACTAGCTTATTAGATATGTTTCTGATCTTTCAGTTTCTTTCAGATCTGTTTTAAAATACATTAGCCTAAAGTCCCAATGTAATTTTGTAATTTTCCATCACGTAATTTCGGCTTCATACATAAGTCTATTTCGTTGACTACATACTCATTTTGCATTATCATGTTGCATTCAAATATTTCAAAACTCAAGATTGGCTATGACGTACATTTCACATAACAAATCTTCATGTAAGAAAAAGTTACGCCATCTTGGTTTTCACCATACTTCAAATGTCAGCCATCTTGTTTTCATCATACTTAAAATGTCAAATGGCCCCAAAAAATTCAAAAGTGCGGCCATTTAACTGGAGACACTTTTTGCTTCAATATGCCTCGTCTATAATATACGTTTATGGTTGCATTGCTCTATAAAGCAGGAAACTCTTATATTTTTTATTATATTTGCTGTATTAGAAATAAGATGTGCTAAGTGTTTACTAGTTAGCGGAAGGTAAGTATTGATACCCACTAGTCATAACTCATAGGCGAATGCTACAAGCTCGATATATTTTATCTGGCGATGTTTTTCTTCCAGCAATCGTGAAAAATATCGCCATTCTGTATCACGATCCATAAATCGGGCGATTTGCATTCGCCATACTGGCAAAATGGGTATTGCCATGCAATGTATAAAAGGTCAGGCTTAACTCGATTTGACTGTGTCATTTGCCTCAATTAATAATTCATGTTGACAGGTACTTTGTCTCTAGATGGTATCCACTGTCCAGGGTCTAAACGCTAAACTCCAAGTGATGGAGCTTGTATGTTTATTATATTTTAGATTACTGTATAATCTTAAATTGAATTTTTCGAGTCGACATGGTAGGTGAAACAGAAACTATAAGCAATAGCGAAAAATGCTGAGAGTTGCGAGCCCAATTTTAATATAAAACTGAATCATTTGATTTTTAAATTTTCATAGATCAATTTCCCTAGCCAGGAATCGAATCGAATGATTTTATAAACAAAAAGTACAGGGCCTTTAGTCATTAATATGCATCACATGCAGCATCGCAAGCGACATGTCACTTAACGATGTGACTTACTAAGGCGGGTCAATAAGTCCGTGACTTTTTGAATTTCTAACCTCCTTACTGAAAAAGCAACACTACTCCTGTCAACAGGCATCTGTCAGTTGACTCCTATCAAAATTTGAACTTGCTGCGTCAGTTAGTTTGTGTTTTACAGCTATCTTTATCAGACTATCCAGTAACTTAAGGAAACAATGGAAAAAAGTGAATTTCGTGTGCTTATTAAGCATTATTTTTTGCGAAAAAAAACCATTACCGAGACCAAGGCTAAGCTTGATAAATACTATGGGGACTCTGCACCATCGATTTCAATGGTAAAAAAGTGGTTTACTGAATTTCGTTGTGGCCTTACAAGCACTGAAGATGCCGAACGTCCTGGACGCCCAGTTGAGGTCTCTACACCCGAAACAATCGAAAAAATTCACGAT
The DNA here is from genome assembly GCA_963565745.1 of Phengaris arion. Lineage (NCBI taxonomy): Eukaryota > Metazoa > Arthropoda > Insecta > Lepidoptera > Lycaenidae > Phengaris > Phengaris arion. The sequence continues at coordinate 27,078,556 of OY751431.1, forward strand.
ATGGTGTTGGCCGACCGAAGATTGAAAGTGCAAGAGATTGTGGAAGCCATAGGCATCTCGCATGGCTCAGTGGTTTCAATTTTGAATGATCACTTGGGCATGAGAAAGCTTTCCGCAAGATGGGTGCCGCGTTTGCTCACAGTCGACCACAAACGCAATCGTGTAACATCTTCACAGGAAGGTTTGGCGTTGTTTAATCACAATATGGAGGAGTTTTTTAACCGTGGACGAAACATGGATCCATCACAATACACCAGAGACCAAACAACAGTCAAAACAGTGTGTTTCTAAGGGTGAATCGGCGGCAAAGAAGGCCAAGGTGGGTTTGTCAGCCAATAAAGTTATGGCGACTGTTTTTTGGGATGCACGTGGGATAATCCACATTGACTATCTTCAAAAGGGAAGAACAATTAATGGGGAATATTATGCCAACTTATTGGATCGCTTCAATGAGGATTTGAAAAAAAACCGACCTCATTTGGCCAAGAAAAAAGTTCTTTTTCACTAAGACAATGCAAGGGTGCACACATGTGCAGTTGCCATGGCAAAAATCCATGAATTGGGCTATGAATTGCTCCCACATCCACCCTATTCTCAAGATTTGGCTCCGAGTGACTACTTCTTGTTCCCAAACCTGAAAAAATGGCTCGGTGGAAAAAGATTTGACTCCAATGATGAAGTCATCTCGCAAACAAAGGCCTATTTTGAGGACCTCGACAAATCATATTTTTTGGAAGGGATAAAAAAATTGGAGAAGCGTTGGACAAAGTGTATAGAGCTCAAGGGGGACTACGTTGAAAAATAAAATGATTTATTTATCAAAAAATCTGTGTTTTATTCCAAAAGTCACGGACTTATTGACCCGCCCTCGTATGTCAAATCCCATACATTTTTGATTTCAAAGTTCGTCGTCGAAATTATCGAATGCCTCTTGAATAAAGGCCCGGATCCTGTTCTATTACACCATTCTATAGTGTTGCTAATAAGGAACAAATTCAGGAAAATAGTGACATACGGAAAACCTTGGCCCACCACGCCCACTTGAAAAATTCATTCGTATATTGTTTGGATGACGACCGTGCTACTCAAAATCCCAATGTGATTATAATACAGAATAATATAGTAATGTAGGGATGTTTGAAGTGAAACACCGGTAATTTGATACTGTCGTATATTACACAACACTGCCCTAATTTCCTAACAGGCGTCGGAGTGGACTGCAGGGGCTATCGCACTCCTAGCCTATAAGGTAGCTAATTTCCTAGCTAGTAGAGAGGCGGACTGCAGAGGCTATCGCACCTCCTACTTACTTCGGCACGATACTAGGGGACTGCAGGTGGCTATCGCCCTAGCACGGTCGCTAGCTGAATGTGTCCTCCGGTTTTTTTTTTTTTCTCGAACGGGTCTATGCTAAGGGTCGGGTTAGGACCGCTGTAGCTAAGTCGGACTATAACTAGCCTGGTGGCTAGTTTATTTGGTTAGAGTCGATGGGAGGGTTTGACCCTCCCTAACATCACCCGAGTGATGTTCAGACCGGATATTGGGGACAGCTACGAGTTGTGAGCTATTATTATGACAGGGGAGACGCGGGTCTCTCCTGCTAAGGAGTCCGACCTCTTCCTCACTCGTTGATGAGTGAGGTTGCTCGCGCGCGGTAGCAGAAACTAGCGGCGTGTGAGTTATCGCGATAGAGGAGCTCTCGTTTTGTATGGTATCGGTACTGAGAGGGCCGTCCCTCTCCCCTTCCGTGTACGGTCGGGATGACTCGCGCGCGTAAGTCCTAATATGGATGAGGTTCGCGGTATTGGTAGAGCTCTCTATAACAATATCGCGGTCGCAGGCACTATTTAGAAGTGAACCTAGTCTACTGGGAGGCGAACTCGAACTCGGGTTCGGGTCCGGTCCCGTGTTAGGGTCGGTCTGTACGTCTGTACGTGTTGTCGTGTCGGATGAGGGATCTAGCCTGGTGGCTATAAGTTTATTTGGTTAGGGTCGATGGGAGGGTTTGACCCTCCCTAACATCACCCGGGTGATGTTCAGATCCTCTGGTGGCGCACTGGGACTTATATACGCTGCCGCCGTTGGAGCCGTGTGCAAAACATCGTAGTGGGGATGGTGGGGGTGCTCGGTGAGATAGATAGTCGGTGTGCGAGCGGGAACGCACTAGGATCCTCGCGCTGCACGCTTATCATTAATTCATCGTGTTACAGTAATAATAATAATAATAAGAAACCAAAATTATATCAGGGAAAATCTTTAGGTACCTACTAAGCGGAAAAGGGCTTTCCCAATGATAACTTCTTCACAGAAAATCATATTAAAAATTCGCATGAGCCTTCACTGTAACCTGTAAAATGGGTATTTCTTAGGTTATTAAGAACTGGGCGTTCTGATTTACATTATTAATGTCGGGAAATTCGTTTGGCAAGTGATATTCGAGTCTGATTCAGCTTGTACAGTCACCACTCACCACACACCAGGTAAAATAAGAAACCGGCCAAGTGCGAGTCGGATTCGCCGACGAAAGGTTCACATTTTCAGTTCAGGTTAAAAAAACACATTATGATCATTTTTCCGGCCAAGGTAAGTGCTTATGGCATTGACACTTGTATAGAAGTAAAGCGTTTTCTCTTACCATTGACACATTGTAAGCCTTTATTAATTGATACCTACTTAGTATTTAACAGATTGCTATACAAGCTGAACATAGCTTTTCCAAGTGCATTATTTATGGCCGGGGGTATTTAGGTAGATAGATGTAGACCTATTCGCCAGCACTTTATGGTCACAGAATACAGCATGTATTATGCCGACATAATAATATATTTATGTAAATTTTAAAAGAGGAAAGGTTAGTTTGTTTGCATTGAATAGGCTCCGAACTTCTACACCAATTTTGATTAAATTTTGGCACAGACATAGATTAGACCACGGGGAGGGACATAGGCTACTTTTTATTGCGGCAATACATTTTGCTGTTCCCGCGGTGTTCTTTAGCGCGCACAAAGTCGCGAGGAACTCTTATGTGACTTCTATGAATCTTTGTCAATGAATTCCTTGTGGGGTATTAGCAAATAGACATTTCCTGTTAATATTCATATTATACAATTCTATTGAAGAGATTCCCTTGTGGTTTTAACTACGTATAGCTGGTAAAACCAGATCAGAAATTTAGAATCATTTCTCGGTAACCAGAGATCAGTATAAAATTGAGTCAGTAGTAGGTAGGTTTATAAAACGCAATAATGATTTGTTTACGCACTTTTCCTTATGGTATGCGGATTAACAAAGTTTTCCACGAAATCTTATGTTTATTCAAAACATTATTAGTTACCTCGACTTGTTAATTCATTTAAAACTTTATAATATCTATGCCCATTATGTGCACTTAGTTTTGACCCTGAGGTCACGGGTTCTATTACCGTGGTAGATTAAAATATACCTACCTAGTGTGGTGGCTCTTGTTAATAGTATCTAAACCTCTTTAACGCCCGGTTTCTAAACATTATACATATACTCTAGATAAACTCAACATGTGACTAGATGAATCATAAAAAAAAGGTTGTCTGTTATGTCGGTTTACAGACGATCCTTTTTCGTGATAACGGCATCACAAGCCGAACGCTTAGGCCGATCGTGCCTCTCTATCGCTAATTACGCGCTCTCGCTTGCACGCTCAGCTCAGACGGAACATGACAATCAGGCGGAACGTGTCAATTTTTCGTGCGTGCAGCCGGCGTTCATCGATTTATAAGACGTTATGACGTTAAAAAAATAGTTTTCCATGACGGTTTTTTACTTTTTTTCTGTGTCAGCCCCATATCAGTAGCAATGTCAATTATAAGTTATTAAATCGATAAACGAATCAAATTGGTCAGTAATTAAGGTAAACTTAGTTTATATTGTTACTTTTTTGTTCGGTAACGCAATTTACTGAAGTTATCGGACCAAAATCGCTAATAAATGGATTAAACTACCGATAAATTCACCTCAGAAATCGGGATTGGTTGATTACAGACCATATAGATATATTGTAGTAGTGTACCATAATATGATAGTTGTGGTATGGCATAAGCATTTCTATCTTTCGATTTTTGGAAATAGGGAGGCCCCAAACTCTGAAGAGAGATCGACCGAGCGGGTGGTATGCTCGATCAGGCCAAAGCTGCACTGCAGTCAATTCTTGTGTAGTGTAATACGTACGCCGAACTGCAGAAACTTCGATAGCTCGATACACAACTGCGCTCTGATTGGACCGCACAGATTCTTTGAAGTTCACTATCACAATAGGTACAATACCTACTAGTAGGTTACATTTGGAAGTAGGACGTAGTAGCAACGAGAAAGTCAGCTGTCTGTCTTTAGCTGCTATAATATTAGGTGATAAGACGGATTAGGTTTTTGCCACTTTTTGTAAATAAAACACCATGCAGTTAATCATTAAACACCGTATATTGAAAGTTAAATTATAGAGTAAAATAAGCGATAAACAAGTAAGCGTCAGTTTACACCGAGACGCAACGCGGTGCTGCATATGTAAGATAGCGATTAAAAATTTAACCTTATTCACTAATCACTACACAAGAAGAAGACGTTTAATCGCATGAGTTCGAATTTCAAGTCGCACCGAGCTAGCTGCGTATCGCGGCGTCGCTCTTGCAATCAAACAATTCTTGTGTAGTGAATAATGTTCATTTTTAAAAATGCAGCGCCATATTTTGCATCGAGTCGGGTCTCGGTGCGAGCTGACCCTCAAGGTCCAAAATCTTAAAGGTGGGTGTACAATATCCACTGACAAACGATACACAATCAAGGTAAAAAGTGCCTTCCTATTAGTTATAACTTACAGGTAATAGAATGTAGGTAGGTACACTGATCTTACCGCTTTTTAACTTTGTAGGAAACATGAGAAATAACTTTATAAGGCAGTAATTTAGCACGTAAACTTATGGTATGCTTAGTATTCCTACGTAGTATATCACGAAGAGATAGGCAGATATTTTCAGTTTTTTCAGTATTAGTTAAGCTAAATATTTAAAACCGAAACATTATACAAAGAAAATGGTCTTAAAGACTAGTATGTATAAGTTTTACACAGTTGACAGCCGTTAATTTTTTGTAGATAGTGTAACCCAATCTTTAACAAAAAATAAGTAAGAGGAAAGTTTTGTTAAAAATTAAATATTTTTTAACAAAACTCCTCAAAAATTGGACTTGTCATTTTTAATAATTTAAACAAAAAATAATTTACTCGTTTGTTTACATGAATACAGTTTAAATTTAGGTACAAGTCTGTAGGTACCTAAATATAACACCGACTGTTAAATAATATATTTAGGTACAAGTCGTTCGTCGATACTGTTGACAGCTGTTGTTACTAGTGCTTCTTAACAATAACTTTCAAAGAAAGTTAGAGCAAGACTTTAGAAACGTTAATTACTACACCTACTATTTTATAATATGAGAATAAATAAATAAAGTGCAAACTAACAACAAATAAAACCAATATATTGAAAAGACATCATCCATACCAAGATGAAATTGAGATTTTCTGTCCATCAACAATGTATGCTATGAAAAGAAAAGTGCGAGAGAGACAGAGCTGTCGCATGACTAGTAGTCTCTTTCTACCGTTATGAAATGAGACCTGTATAATTATTGGCCTTAAGATAGTATTTCTCGTTCTAAAAAGTGGTCAATTTTATAAAGGTATTAAATAGTTTAAATAATTTTTCGATTTAGATTCGAATGTCTAAGATTGTTTATTTTAAAAGATAGCGACATATGTGTCATAGAATCAAAAATGTTGTAATGTTTTATAATAGGCATAATAATAAATAAGCACGTCTTTCCTGGATTTAACTCACAAAACCAGAGAAATCGTATTTTCTTAGAATCGCCCAAAAACAGCTAGCGGCAACCGGACTAAAATTACGTCACTTTTGACTCACACTCGAGTCTGACGTTAAAACTATTACGTCACCAAATTTAAGTCGCAGTACTGATCACGGAAAATAAAATACATTATTTCTTAAAATCTTTTATACTGGAAACCCAATAAATATTTTCAATTCTACAACACACCATTAACAACATATTACATACTTACTAAATTTACAACAATATACATAAACAGATACAATAATTATATTATATAATATACATATGGGAAGACATCTTAAGATCGAATAACATTGTTTATAAAAATATATTTAATATTTACAACAAAAGATGCAAGATTGAAGATACGTTAATAAGTATGTGTCATTATATAATGAAACACGACATTAGTACACATATTACAAACTAAGTACCTATTACCTAGGCCTCTGCTAGCTATGTAGTATTTAAGGCAGAGGGCATTAAAGGAATTCCAAATAATTATAGTAAAATATGCATGATTTTTAATATAAAATAGTAAATTCAATGTTCAATATTATATCAACACACATGAAAATCAACAATCAACCAAACATGAAAATACTTTAAATACATTCCGAAAGTATACTTAAACTAACAATAATAGAAAGTTACAATATTGAACAAATAATACGGCCGCAGCGCAACAAAGGCCATCTAGTACAGGTTTGCAATAATCACAATGAGTATGTGGTCATTGTTTCATAGGGAACAGAAAATCAATAGCTATAGGCTATTCCGTTAACCTGCAACCGTAGGTACTTTAAAAATGTATCCTAAAATCAATTACGGATACTTCGGACACATGATTCATTGCATATGTAAAAACGTAAAAAAAAATATTTGTCATGCTCAAAGTAAAAAATCATCTCATGTATGCCCGCTAAACGCAAACTCGCCCATATAAAGAAATTTTTTTTTTTCGAGTAGGACAATTATTTTTATGCCTTACATAAGCGGTAAATCATGTACCCGAAATATCCGTATTCGATTTTTCTAGATCTTATATAATAAGATAGTGAGAAGTGTCAAGGCTAGAAGACTATATATTATAATATGTTAGGAGGGCCCATAACTCATACATTTGGGCTCATCAGGAAGAAGTGGACGAACAAAACTAAATAAATACCGAGACATACTTAGTGCAACACACATCACTGATTGCGCGTCATTCGTCTCTTTTATTCTAAGAAAATAAAAGAGAGATAATACACACAAAAGTATATTATGCAAATTATCATATACACTATTTTTGTTATTACCTTAGTATTTTGGCTTACAAATCAAGAGCCAATTCGTTCTTAATGTATTGAACACGGTGAGTAATAACGCTATCTTAATTTTTTTTCATTTTTCAAGACTACAAAAAACTTGTTTAAAGGCGAAAAAATTGCTAGTTACATCAACAATAAATAAAAAATCTACTTTGCGGGTAGAAGGGCATTTTTTCTGAATCATATTTGGAGGGGTTTTTTTATTCATGCCGATCCCCAGCGTATTCAGACGGAGTGGAGTATCATGAGACATATGGAGTCTGACAGCACCTGTCATACAGGTCGGTTGACAGCGGCTGTCGTCATATGAGACGTTGACAGCACCCGTCATCATCAGGCAACATTGATAAGGTTTTGGCTGCTCTGAATTTCCTGGCGAAGCCTGTCCATTAAACTGTCGCTGTCACTGTCGCTATCGTACATCTGGTAAAAGAAAAAAAAACCTATAAATTAAAAATTTCAAGTAACTCCCGAATTATCAAGCAGTGAGCAAGCTGATGACGATGAATGAGCAAGCTAAGAACACTCGATCATGTCAGCTTTAAACAAAAAAACTAGATCAAAATCGGTTGATGCGTTTTGGAGCTACGATGCCACGGACAGACACAGGCAGACACGGCGAAATTATAACTCTGAAGAGTGTTTTCGTCGGGGGTTAAAAATATAAAAAAACATCATACATTTGAACTTTAAAATGTTTGAATATTTTAGAGTTTTTTTCAAGCCATTTTTAGTTCCCTTTTTTCATGCTTTGTTAGTTTAACTTTTTTCTACCACCCATTATTTGCCAAAATTCCAAAAGTCAAGCCCAATAATTATGCTACTTTAAAAAATATAGAAGGCAAAAAAACAGTTTGTATTTTTCTTTGTTTTATATTAGTTCATTGTTGGAAGTATTACGTGAACAATAATATTATAGTAATACCTAATTGTTTTAATTCCACTTCCAGGTAAGTTATAAATGCAAAATTTAATTGCAGACACAATAGAATTTTAGGAAATTAGTTCATACGAAATTCAAGATGTTAATAATACTAATTTGCATAATTATTCGCTTCGCAATAATTGATAGTTAAAATTAAAAAAATAAAGAGATAATTTTCAATTGCTATAATAATAATGAATTTCGTTTTATGACTACATTATTTTAGTTAATAAACATTTATTAAACGCATTTAAAACAATTTTGGAAACCCCCGATTTGTCAAGCAGTGAACGAGCTGATGATGATGAATTATAGCTAACAACACTTGATTATGTCCACTTTAAAAAAAAATACGTGTGGCACTCGGGGACTGCCGCGGTAAAGCTTTTGCATAGTAAGTCGCACGCACACAAACACCGTGCCGAAGTCTGCCGAACTGAAACGACGTTAGACGATGATTTCAACGCCGCACCGCTGTGCCGGTCGGAGTGGGGGGTGTTAGGTTTATTTTCGTTACGGAATTTCTTGATTCGGTCGCCGCGCTCAAAGCCCGCGATAAAAGCTATGCAATAGCTTAAAAAAAAAACCAGATCTAAATCGGTTTATCCTTTTGGGAGCTACGATGCCACGGACAGACATGTCAAACTTATAACACCCCTCTGATTTCGTCGTGGGTTAAAATATAATTTTTCAAGTAAATAAATTAAATTGAGGAATTATAAATGAAAAGGTTTATTAAAATGGAATTAGCATTTGGACGTCATAGAAATAAATTTAATCTTGGGTACGTAAGTTAGTAAGTTGTAAGTCACGCTTTCAGTTGTAGTAAAAGTCTTAACACATATGACAGATTTTAGTCTGTGATACACAGTTAATGTTAGTAAACACAAAAAGCAAATCTACCTACATCATCCTCCTCGTCAGACTCGTCGTCGGCATCTTCGGAGGTTCCAAATAGACCCTGAAGCTTGGTTCTCTTGGCAAGCCGCCTGGGTGTCCGGCCGCCGTAGTCAGTAGTGTTGCTGATCAGACTGCTACACCGCTCCAACAGCCATTGTGTCATGGAAGCGTCGCCGCGTCTCACGGCAATGTGCAAAGCTGTTGATCCAGCGAGACCCTCCTGCAAAGAAAGAAAGAACTTATTAAGGAACGTCCTATAATATAATAGTTTACCCTTCACGCGGCATTTGAAGACATCGACAGCCGTGAGGTAATTGTAAGTGGGTACCTAATGTGGGATTTACACGGGCGACTAAGGCCGCACGATTTTTGCCACACGGCGAAAATCTACCGTTTAAATGGCTATAGTCACTACTCACTTGCGACTTCGCCGAATTGCCATTTAGACGGTTGATCGCCGTGCGGCAAAAATCCTGCGGATTTAGTCACCTGTGTAAATCCCTCATAAACGATAAAGAACGGGAAGTCGAATCGATTATCCAAAGGGCAATAATTTTAATAGTGTTAGGTTGTATATCTTTATGTGGCTAAGTGCACGAGGTGTATATCGATTTTGCACGACGAGATTAGCAATGGGCATAGTACTAAAGAATTTCTCCTTAGTCCTTATAACATTAAATATAAAATATTCCATAGGAAGACGCAAATCCGTAAAAACCAAAGGTTTTATGAGTGGCCTCTTATTTTCTCGAACGTACGTGACAACAATACCAGGTACAAGGTTGTGCACGATACTAGTGAGGTAAATAAAAAACCCAGTCGCAAAGCTATCTTATCAGCTGTTTAGACGCCGGGTTTCCCAATGATTGAGGAAACAATGACTCAAGGAACGTCACTCGTATTCAATGGAGCGAAATGTGTAGTATGCAATTGGGATTAGAAATTTTAATTGTTATAGTATTTTAAAACATTGTATGTATTGAGTAAGTAAACCCAATGTGCAGGTGTGTATGTAATGTGTGCATGTGATCACTCGTTGCGGGTCCGCATATAGAGCGTACGTACTTTGCGGACGCTTTAATTCATTTTGCTTGATATTTGCTACAGATATTTGATTTGATATTTGCTAATATTAATTTATGCTTACCCTAGCATTTATATCGGCTCCGTACTTCACGAGATAACGCAGTGTCTCCAAATGGCCAGCGCTCGCAGCTATATGCACGCACATTTGTCCTGGAACAATGTAATAGACACACATATTATAAAGTATTTGATACACACTCATACAATCTTAATAGCTTTAATCCAGTAGCTACAGTACACTACAGATTAAGTACCGTTATAAAACGATAAAAATATTCCACAGCCAGATGTGATGGAAAATTATAATGTTTCCAATGCTATTTTTAATGCGATGAGATTTTTAATTTCTCTCACAAATAACGAGACTGCGAGCTCATTATGTAAAACTCGTAAAAGTAGGAACAATGACTTCTCAATTGCGATTAATAATTGCTTTTAATTTAGCACATTGACGGTCAACGGATATGCTTTGTTTTTTTGTAAGTAGGCCAATTTTTCTTTAGTATCACAAAATGACAGGACATAAATAACTACTCTGAAAACCCAACTATTTTTACGAAATACAAACCAGACAATGTCTCGTGATTGTCTTTTGTGACTAACATGATGAGCTATAAATAATAGTTTCTTGAAACGTTAAATATTTGTCAACTGAAAAAGTAGAAGGCCAATGATTTTCTAAAAACATACATATTTGCAATTGACGCCAACATTTCTTATAAACACAGTTTAAAGATACAAACATATTATTTATTATCTTGTAGACATTTACGTGGTGACACAAACGATTAGAAGACCGTTTACAATAATATATATATATATATATATATATATATATATATATATATATATATATATATATATATATATATATATATATTGTATGTTCATGGCAATTTTGACGACTACGGCGAAGCTAAAAGGAAGGGTAATGATTTTGGCAGTCTATGTATGTAAGTTTGTTCCCTTGTAGCGTCTAACCTACTGGTCCGATTTTAATAAATGAGGTGTCAATAGATTCGTACTTAATGATGCCGCGGGTAACATTGGCTATATATTTTTTTTCAAAATTTTGTATTTCGAAAATTGAACCTCAAATTCTAACATCTAAAAAAATTTAACCGAGATAATCATCGTCTATGGTATCAAAAGAAAGGTCTTGGCAAGCACAAATATGTTTATGTAATATACATATTTGTGGTGTGCTTGCACAAATATGTCAAAATACACGTTTAAAATGTGGTCGTACAAACCCAGTTGTCCAATTTTCGATTACATAACGTAATATAAGACTATAAATATATAATTTTTATACCTATTATATATTTATAGTCTTATATACCTACAAATTATTTTACCTTCATAAAATATATTTTATTTTATACACCCTTATAAAGTAGGTGCGACCACGTCTCTCACCTATACTTTTGTATTTATGCATTTTTGGATTTCTATCTAAATTATTTTCTTGTTTTTGCCTTTTTAGATCCCTTTTTTATTACGTAGTCGGGTTATAATTTTTTAACTTATTTTTTATAACAATAGCCTTAATTAATGTTCAAGACAAAACTTTACATTCGTAAAAAATTGGAATTTCACACGATTTCTCCACTAACGCCCGAAATTAATTATCAATCTAAATCTCATTTTAGCTATCTAAGATCAAGATTTTAATACATTTCGACGATCCTAGGACTGACTTCACGTCAATTTACGTGATTTTTTGTTTGAATCTAAGATTTTAGATACGTTATTAATTTGGGCCGTAATTCAATTGCTTAGTATTAACTATGTAACATCATAGGCCCAATTGCACCAACGCGTTAAACCGACGTTGAAGATGATGGATGAGAGAGGAAGAAGGTATCCGGGTTTAACGTGTTAAGAAGCTTGGTGAAATGGGGACTGAGCCATGGACTACTTTGAGAATAACTGCTGTTGCACTCTAAGAATTCTTAGACACTTATTTCCTTAATCAGAGTATTATTATGATTGTTTATGTTTACAGAGTCAAGAATATTGTTATTGTAACATGATGAAATGCAAGTTTTAAAAGATGAATTGCAACTTAATTATGCGTGACTAGTATAACCAATAACTCTTTAATTAATTCAAAACATGACCTCCCATTATGAATACAGAAGGTACATACTTAATGTCTGGATTGGAAATAAATATTTTAGTAGTTATTCTAATTCATCAGATAAATAAAAATTAAGTGCGTCAGTCGATATGGTTTTGTTTTTCTCTTACCTATTTGTTTGTGGTTAAAAATGCAACATTTGTACGGCCTTTTATTTAGCTAAAGCCGAAAATAATTTCGATAAGTACCTATAAGTTTTCCTGTTCGCTATATGTATGTATTTATGTATTTAGGCTTTAGAGATTTTATTTTTGCAACTTCATAGTACACGATTTTTATTTAAATTCTTGTATTGGTACTAAAAATCTTAAAATACCTATGTTGGTATGTTTGGCAATATTGTAAACATTTTTATTTGTATTTTGCTAAAATTTTGGCGACAGCTTGGACGGACCATTAATGTACTTTTAACAGATGATCGGATTTGGTCTGAAGCGGACCATTTCGACAACTCGACACTCGTGAGCTCGATTTTCAGCTCTATTATATTAGCGCAGAGTTCTATTTACAGTGCTGATTTTTCGATTTCCCATAGCCATTGGGATCGTGCAGTGTTTACCATTTTTCCAACTTTTAAAAATATTTCTCTCCAAATACAAGTCAAAACTATAATTTCAGCCTACTTGAAAATACCACAATTTTTTTGTATGACTAAAAATACTACAAAAATCAATTAATAATCATAAATAAGTAATAAAATGTATGGTAGTTAAAATAAAAAGTTTGACAAAAAATGTGATTTTGACAGTGAAAAAACATAATTAAAATAATATCTTGCTTATATGTTGACATAATTAATAATAATTTAATGTTTTAGTTTCAATTATGTGATGAAAAATTAATGTTTAAATGTAATTTTATTTAATTGTACTTGTACTAATCGTTCTTTAAAACTTTAAACTTGACATTCACACACCATTGTTATGGTAGGATGTGTAAGAACTTTTTATAATTATTGTAACCACCATCACTACCACATCTTGTGAATAAATGATTGATTGATTGATTGATTGATTGATATGTTCTGTAATATTATTCTGTCCTTTCGTTTACCTCCAAAAGTTTATTTACTACAGTTTGACTTTTCAAATCACTTGTCGATAACAGTTTAATATCTTAATTTACTTAAAAACAAGCAAATCTCGAAAAGTAGCCCTTAAAAATTCCTCCTAGAGGGATGATTAATGATGTAGAGATTTTTTCCCCCAATTATAGGGGAGAAAACTCCTAAGCTGGCCTCCTAACCAAATCCGTGGTCCGCTCCGGACCAAATCTGTACATGTGTTAGCACTATAAATTACTATGTTTTTGATAGAATAAAATATGTTTATGGGAGTTTTGCCGATAATGTTAATGTGCGACGTTGTTGTTTTTACATTTCCTCCAAAATTTGTGTTAATTCGGTTCTTAATGTGTAGTATTAGTAGAATATTAACCATTGGATATTCGTTGATGTGCACAAGTGTGGGCAAGTGGTACAACTACAAAAAGCGTGATATTTTGTGTTCCTCCAAAACACCCTAGGAACTTTCAGTAAAGCTTCTATCTACCACTTTATTGAATCGACTAACTTGACTCATTAACTACTGCACTATTTGGACTTGACGATTTAGAAATACGGTGTTGAAAATTTAAATGAAAATTCTATTTCCTGCCTTTTTAACTTGACACTGGCAAATGGTTATAAGCCGACGCCGTTTATTTAAATAAATATATATATATTTATGAAAACTGTTGGTTTAATTTAAATTTCGAATTCGGTCGGTCGAGACATTTTGTGAAATGACGAAGGGGTAACCGTGTTGTGCACTCGGATGCAGATATTTAAAAATGTATTAAGTCGGCTCGCATCTATTTCGATCACGTCCCAAATAGCTGGAGCTGGACCGCTGCCAACGATTTATTTTAGATTATGTGATATTTTACAAAACAATTTACCTTTTTCATATTTTGCTAGTGACACACTCAAAATAAGACAAAAGAGATGACGCGTTTAGTTCAGGCGAGTTTATTTGAGTAATGCCTTAGAAAAGTAAGCATGGTATGATGGTAACAGAAGAATAGTCATAGAAGTCTTCGCTGAATAAGAGAAGAGATGTTAGAGCTTCTTATAGTACCTAGTGAACAAATCTTCTAGCATGTCACGATTCACAAAACTGAGAAGAATTCTAGGGCGCCGAGGATTTGTATGGATTTTGTGCCGCAGAGCCGGCGCGGCTTCACGAGTGGTCAACCTCTTAAGACTTAAGACTATAAAATGGAAACCAATACATAACAATGCGGTAAGTCAGCTCACACCGAAACGCGACGCGGCGCTGCATTTTTAAGATACCAATTCAAAATTAAACTTTATTCACTACACAAGAAGATACAAGTTTTATTGCAAGAGCGGCACCGCGCTACGCAGCCCGGTGCAGCACAAAATTCGAACTCTTGTATGATAATTGTTCAATTTTGAAAAGCAATTTTTAAAATGCAGCGTCGCGTCACGTCTCGGTGTGAACTGATGCTAAGAGACTTATGAGGCAACTATGTTAGATCAACTAAGGAAATTACATCATAGGGGAAGTAGGTAAATAAGCCTTTCCAATTTGAGACCGCGACGACGACACGAATTTAAAACTTTTTTTTTCACAATGATTCTGATTACATTTGTGTATACGATAGACGTAATGCTCAGATACTTTCAAAGACCACCACCATCCACCAACATTAAATCAAAGCATAGTGTTTCTTGAAATAGGTAATTAAAACAAAATAATAAAAAAATTAAGTAACCCCAAATTGTCAAGCAGTGAGCATGTTGATGATTATGATGATGAAATAATGCTAAGATCACTCTCGATCGTGTCAGCTTTCAAACAAAAAAAACAACAAAATCGGTTCATCCGTTTGTTGGTCCAAAAACACAGCAAAACAATAAGACACGTTACACTCAAACTTATAACACCCCTCTGTTTTCGCCGGGGGTTAAAAAAATAATTAAAGGGTGTGGGCGGATTAGATATGAGCGCCGATGGGTGGTAGGTTGGCGACGGCGCGCCTACTCATTAGAGTCGGCGGCAGCACGTCGTCGGCGGCGTGACCTCCAAAGGGTTTTTTTTTTAAATTTGTACTTGGTAGTAAGAAAAAAATGTGTAGTTCATAGCTATAAAATATTTTTATATATTGGGTTACACACAATAACAATGCAATACAATTTATGATAATTTTTTTGTACTGATAAAAATAACAACGTTATTATACAATTCCAAAAATAGTTCCAGCGGTAACTGTGCTTTGATTCCAGAGAGCGTACTGTAATTTTTTTCTATTTTCGTTTTATAAACGTCCACATTTTTAAGAACTGGCGTCGAAATCATTTTTAAACCTGACTACGTAGGCTCTTTAGTGTACAATCAATAATAGCGAAGATCTCAGCCTGAAAAACGGTTGCAAAATCTCCCAAACAAGCATATTATGACTTATCTGCCTGTAGGCACCATGCCCCTGTAGAATGCAGCGCCCGCCCAGTTGTCTTTCCTGGATCCGCCCGTGAACCAAATTATGTCATTGGGGTGAACATTAATTGGGACCTTTCCAGTTCAAACTTATTTGGATCTAATTAGCTCAGATCCCTACTTCACTCATTGTTTACAATGAATTATTTTCAGAGGAAACAGAGATTGCTCAAGGAAACGTTGACCCAAATATTATATTAATTTTGTTTCTAGTCGACTAAACTACTACTCATAAATGAAGGTACCCCGCTGCGTTGAGTTTGTATTTTTTCGAACGCATCTCAAATTAATATAATTTAATTTAATAATAGTTTTATTAAATTTAAAATTTTCAAACATTGTAAGCATTTCAGTTACTATTTAATTCAAAAGTAAGGACATAATTTAACTAAAAAAAAAACAATTTGTCAACCCGCAATAACTCAAAACTACGCAGAAATAAGTAAAAAGTATATTCGCATGAAACACTCAAGAGACAATGTTTTCTAACAATGTGTGATCGCCATCTTGACAACTTTTAAGGATTTCGAGAAATTAACAAAAATGTAATTTCTTCCATTAAAAAAAAGTAATTCTTTTTTTTTACCAAGTAATAGTCATAGGTAGGATAATAATATTTTTTGTCTTATTAGTTATCCTAGTGTCAATCATCAATAAAATTTTCGTGCCTCTAGCATCAATGGCCATGTTTTATTAAATCGAGACCGCTGTGCGGCGGCGGCGCTCATATCTAGGGCGGATGGGCCGCGCGGAGGATAAAAATACCACCAATAGTAATTGCATATTTGTGGTAAAATTTATTTTAAATTATTTTATCTAACAACAATCATGAATTGCCCTCGGCTTTGCCCGCGTGAAATTATGTTTTAAACTGTCATCCCCTATTTACCCATCTAGGGGCTGAATTTTAGAAAACACTGAAATACGTAACTCTATATTTTTTTCCGTGCTCAATTCATATGAAATATCATGCAAATATGATCAAGGAATAAAAAGTTTCACACAAAATTTTATCACCTATGTTACCCCCTTGGGGGGTTGAATTTAGAAAAATCCTTCCATAGTGGATGCCTACGTCACATGAGAAATACGTGTGCAAAATTTCAAATTTCTAGCTTTAAGGGTTTAGCCTGTGAGTTGATACATCAGTCAATCAGCTTTGCCTTTTATATTATAATACTAGCTGTCCCGACACGCGTTGTTCTGTCTCACTCAACTATGAACTAGAATAAATAAATAACTACACGTATAGGGCCACTTCAAAATTTCTAATTGTCAAATTTTCAACCATACTTTTCAGTTTTTTTTTATATATGGCGTCGGCTTATCTTAAAACCATTTGCCAGTGTCAAGTAAAAAAGGCAGGAAAATCGAACTTTCGTTTCAATTTTCAACACTGTATTCCTATATCGTCAAGTCTAAAGTCTAGTCAAAGTTCAAATGAGCCATGTCAGTCGATTCAGTAAAGTGGTAGACGCTTTACTGAAAGTTCCAAGGGAGTTCTGGCGGGAAACACAAAATAGCACGTTTTCAGAAGTTGTACCACTTGCCCACACTTGTGCACGTTATCGAATATTTAATGTTTAATATTCTACCAATATTACACATTAAGAACCGAGATAACACAAATTTATGAAATATTACAAATTCAACAACGTCAACCATTGAACTCCCCGGCAAAACTCCCAACCATACTTAACCATAGCAACATTACATTTAGCTGTCAGTTGCGTTTTGTTATTCCATGTCAGTTGCGTTTTGTTATACCACGTTTTATGTCACGTGACACCTCCCACGGGAACGGGATAAAAAGTATCCTATGTCCATCTCCTGGTTCTAAGCTACCTCTCCACCAATTTTCAGCCAAATCGGTTCTGCCGTTCTTGAGTTATAAATAGTGTAACTAACACGACTTTCTTTATATATATGTATATAGATATAGACAGAAGATTATTGTGTGTCGATTGTGGACATCTAGGCACCAGTCAACAAAGCCGACCGCCTAATATAATGTCTGTGTTTATTTTTCCTATTTCAGAAATTGTTTTATTTCAGAATAGGTATCTACACGACCTCGCTTGTGATTTTATCATAATCGGATACACGTGTACCTATTTTGACACACCTACCCATATCAAGAAATGGCTAGATTAAAATGATGAACTCATTTAAAGATTCCAATGCGTACTTCTATGGATAAAGCAATGGAAAATAATGTATGCGTATGTCAAATGAAAAGCACTATGTCATTTATTACACACGTTTATATAGGGCACGTGTATAAACGAAGTATAATAAACATTAAACATGTTTAGATTGTGCTCTAAGTTGGGGTTTATACGGAGGAAATAGAAAATTACTGTGACCTATGTATGATTAATACTTTATAAAGTATTTGTAATGTGGTAAGCAATAATATATATATATTACATCATAACAACGAGCAGGACGTAAATACTAAGGATATATATCCATCGAAAACAACCTCGATTCCAATATCAACTCTAATACCCATAGAGACGGTTAAATTTCATTCCTATTGTGAAATATGGTCTGAATATCTAATATCATAAAGACTTAAAAGAGCCTTAAGAAACAAACAGATTGCTTTGTCACGTATGGAATTAGTGAGCTACTACGTACCTAACGCCATGCGAGATATTATTAGTATTGAAATGTGTACTAGTAAAATTGTGTTTAACACGTAGAGCGTGTGTGAGGTGCGCGCGAGCAGCTGCGCGGGCGGCGGCGCGCGGGCGCGGGAAGGTGGGGTTTTCCCAGCTATGTGACGACGCTCGACTGACGACTCGCTAGTCGCCCGCTGCCCTCGCCATTTATGGCAAAATATATATTTCAACGTTTCCGTAAACTATACGCCGAAATAAATATCAGTTTCTGAGCTGTCACACAAGAAATTATAGCTCGTCATGACGCGACGCTATGAATGAGATATTTGAAAAGAATCGAGTTGCATCTCTCATTGAAGCCATTAATGGGATTTATTATAATTAGTCTTCTATTATTATATTTAAAAAAATTTATCTATAAACCTAATGAGAATCAGTTCTAATACCTATATCTCTGTAACCTTCAAATCTGGAAACATTATCTCGTTATTAATCGTACAAGACAAACATGGATTTTCCCAAAATGAATGAATGTACGATAAAAGACGGAAGGCCTCGTGTCAACATCATTATCGAGTCGTTTGGCACCAGCTCGTGTCGAATAATGATAATTTCATTATTTGCATTTTATTGAAAGCGTTCTCCTCAATAGGTGCATCATTATTTTAATGAAATCAAAGTAAGATAACATAATATGTACGTCATTAAATAGGCCAATTCGAGTTTATCGTCGGAAAATCCCTAAGAATGTGACGTTAATTCACTACAACTACATTAGATAAGTAAGTGAATTTCCGAGGTAGGTGTTTGATATCAAATTTTAAAACACTACGTTAGATCTTTTAGTAGTTTTGGTATTCAATTTAATTCGGAATCCTTGGGTTTTTGAATAGGTTTTTTTTTTAATGTTTTTTACCGAAGATACAGACGTAATGATTCGTTGTAACGAGTTTTGAGGAATCATTTTCGCTGCTGGTAATTTTAAAAACCCTACCTGATATACTACGAATGTTCTCGACGTGTTGTCATCGGTAATTCCAAGCTGCCCATGAGGTGCAAAGTTCTCCAACCACGTGGGAGCCTTAATATGTCACAGGTTAAACTAATGATATAAACGACGACGGCACTGCCGATGGGTTAACCGAATCATCATGGTCATGATTTTCTTCATTACAATAATGTGACCCAGCCCATACACTCATCTCAGACTGTCTGTGTGTGTGAACGTCCGTGGCATGATAGATCCTAAACGAAAGGTTCGATTTAGATGCAGATTTTTGTTTGAATACTGACGTGATCGAGATAGTTCTTAGCTGTAATTAATCATCATCAGCTCGCACAATGCATACAATTCCGGGGGTTACTTCAAAAAAATAATTTTCTTTATTAGAGCTCTACTTCTCTAGTCTGCAGTGGCGCAGGCTGGTTCACAAGTAACTTTTTTTGAGTTAATTTTCGCTTAGGGCAGGGGCAGGCTTAGCGGATTCGCCAGGGTTCAGCCATTGCGATGAGCGTTTCCGATTATCGTACAGGATCCACTTTTCATCACAGGTAATGATTCGATTTAATATCCCTTCATTATTGTGCCGGTTGAGTAATGTAACGCAGCAGTCGACGCGCGTTTGTAGGTTTGTTGCACTCAATTCATGAGGTACCCACCTTTCAAGCTTTTTCACCTTCCCAATTTGCTTCAAGTGGATTAAAACAGTTTTATCATTAACACCGCAGCCTGCAGTTAGCTCGGACGTGGTTTGCGGTAAATAGCGGTATAAATTTGAAATTGGAATTCCTAACCAAAGAAGATAAAGAAGTAAAAGATATTTTTTTATATAAATGTATATAAGATAAGATATAGAAGAAGATAGATATTATTTGAGATCAAAGTGGCCAGTACGACAAAACGCCAATTTCATATGAATATCTTAGACGATTGTGCAACAGGCCCTTAAATTGGAAAGATACCCATACAGAACCCAAACATTCACTGTTATAATGTCACATTGTCTAAGTAATTATTAGTAAACCGTCTTGCGGTTTTCCTGGGTTTGGCCGAAACGTATTTAAATTACTTGTTAAGAGTTTTTCCTTATCAGCGATTGTTTTTTTATAAAAAAATTACTATTATAATGATAATATGGGAGTGCCTATTAAGTTATTAAGTATCATAAATCGATAGAATGATGTGAAAAAAATATATCGTAACTTTTTTGTGTAAATGTTTTTTTATACTAATTAGTCACTATTTGCGTCTTGAATGATGCACATCAAGATAGGAAGCACATGTCTATCCATGATATTATCATAGGTAATAGGCGGACATTCAAATAAATAAATCAAAGCCTGAAAATAAACTGACCTCGAACATAATAACGCGCCACGCGTCGGAACATCTGACATTCGGATGGGCAAAACCCGGGTTTTGTTCACATAACATGGAATAGTTCGCTCGGCACATAACGTTGCTTTCACTCCGCTTCCCACATGTCGGGAATACCCAGAGAGATCGACCGCCGCAGGCTGACCAATGACTTTGGTAAAACCAAGGTAGGGTCATTGCCTGATGCATCAGTAAAACAAAAAAATTCGTGTTCCGTAAAAAACAGTTCCAAAAAAATATTTATTTTATTCTGTTTTGAGTATTTGTTATAGCGGCAAAAAAATACATTATCTGTAAAAACTTCAACTATCTTAGTATCACGGTTAAGGAGATACAGCCTGGTGACTGTGGGACAGACAAACAGCGAAGTCTCAGTAATAGGGACTCGTTTTTACCCTTGGGTACGGAACCCTAAAAAATATAGAATAAACTATTGAGGACATATAGCGGACCGCTACCTCCTCAATAGTTTTTGCAAGTTAGTTATGCAAATTGAACACCTGTTTTGTATGAAGTAGCCACTAAAATTATGTGAACGTTTCCGTAGTTACGAAATAGAAAGAGCGAGACTCAATTATGTAGAGACCATGGAATGAACTTATTGCATTGAATTTATGCTAACGGTTACGTTTCAAATCTAAGAGGTGTGTATGGTTGTCGTTTTAGCACTCGTTAGTCGTACCACGTCCCACAAGGCCGGAGTGATGGGTAAAACCGTGAATGCGTTCAGCCAGTCGAAAGTCGGCCGCATTGCGCGTTGTATAACGCTGGAAAACCCGACAAAGAATAACATTTTAACTTACATTTTTAGGTGTCTAAGGTTGTACGAAGGGCGTATTATATAATTGTTTTTTGACACCCACCTACTTAATATTCGACACTGGCACCGATAGTATGTCTAAAGGGCGTCACAGACGGCGAAGATACAATAATATTTTATCTTAAGATGCCTAGATATTTCATATTATAAGTATGTAATATGAAAATATATAGTATCTTAGCAGTCTGTGATAGTCCATGAAAAATGTATAGCAAGCGATATTTTATCTTAACATAAAATATTATAGTATCTTTTCCGTCTGTGACGCCCTTAATATTTTGATGATTCCAAACAAACATTAGGCAAATTATTGCCTCACCGGTGAGCTTGTTTGTAAAAAGTTAAAGTTTATTGACCGAATGTTTAGCACATCTATGATAGCATTACAAGCCAAAATATCTGCAAGTAAATCTGAGGTTTTCCTCATGTTCTAAGGATGGTTTGGGATTTTTTTTGAGTTTTAGCATATTAAAAATATAACTTAACAATTACAAACAGATGCTCGGGCATCTTACAAGACATGACATATTCATAGGAGAAAACCGAGGAAAAACTACATTATTCAAGTCATAGAAAATGTAAGTTTCATGTCTTATCGGGAACTAAAGGTTCTAACAGAGGACATAGAGAAATGGCAGAAGCTCCGCCGGTAGGGGGTAACCCTTTAAATCAAGAAGAAGCATATTAATATTTTTTTGTGTTAGTGTTATTAGCAGTGAAAAGAAACACCAATTTTCAGGCTCCTCCAAAACAAATATTATATGCGGTAAGTCCTGTAGCACACGTCACTATTTCGCCTTCTTAAGCATAGGAAAAAGTACTTGCCGATACTTTACCTTAAAAGTCACGAGGAGATAAAACGTCACGCGAACTTTGAAACGGTAAACAACTATCTACATAGTATCTACCCATCAATGAAATAACAAATATGGTTTTAATGAAAAGTAATTGATTTGCGTCAGTAAACTGGTTTTCCACATCAATTAGATGCTAGATCCTAGTGTTTTTACTGAATGACGCCGCCATTGTTAGCTCGTGTCTTGATGGACCCCAAAGGACAATGCCCAGCTGAAGGCAAACTGCATTGCATCCGTGTGCCGCTTCTGCATCCGTTATACAATCATTGAGAACACTTTCTTAATTCTTAGCATGATTATAATATTATTGTATAATGAATAACATTCATTTCTATTACCGGCGTAAAAGCTAGTGAATTAAAAAGTGCGTAAAAACGAGCTAGTGAATTAAACTTTTATATGACGCACATCAGGCCGCCTTGCGTAAGTTCTGAGACGAAGAACATAAGTATTTTAATAATAATAGCAATCGCCAATAATAATCACAACACTACCATACAAACTAAAATGAAAACAGTTGAATATGGTTATTGTTTAACATAATAATCCATACCACTGTTATTGCTCTCAATGTTTTAAGTTACAAAAGATAGTGAGTTTCAAAAGATAATATTTTTGTGGTTCTTCATACTATTAATAATTACATATATTATTATTTGTCTAATTAAATAAGTTGTTTAACCTTAGGATAATAGTGGTACACAATATTATGTTAAGGGAATGTATTTTTTAAAATCTTAAGAAATATTGATACTCTTAACTAATTATTATTATAAGTACTTACCATTATAGTTTTTCTGGTTCAATGCTGATGACTGTTTTCTTGGAAATTCAAGCACAGGTGCTAGTAGGGCATGTAGGCAATTTATGTGTTTCCCAGTTTTGGTGTGATGAACGGCCTTATGTACAGGTGTCTCTCCGACTCTATCTCTTATGTCCAGTGACGCACCAGCTAGTACCAACATTCTGGTTACCACATGGTGTCCACTCATGACCGCAAGATGCAGTGGTGTCTGTCCATAGTCATTTGGTATATCCAGTAATCTTTTGTCCGGGCACACCCTAATAAGTGTACCCACAGATTTTTCACATCCATGGACCGACGCAATGTGAAGTTGCCTGTGAAAAAAAAATTTCATAAAAATGTGTAATTTCTCAATGCATCTCAAAAATATTTTTTAGCTTATCCATACTGGCCGCTTGTTCATTTTCATAAAAAGTGTTAGTAATACTCATTACTTTAAATTTTTCTCCTAGCCATTTTGACTAAGCATAAGTAATTTTCATAAAAAACAATAAATATTGTTGTTAGTTGACAATTTACTACTAAAACAACAATTAGTGTTTAATCATGCATAGTATAAAAAATAAAATAATAAGCAAATTTTTGTTAATTCTGTGTATGAAAAAAAATATTTCCTAGAATAGTTAAATTTCTGATAAAAATCCTTCAGTTTTCTCTTTCATAAGGAAAAATACACCAACATTACAGTAAAGTCAAAGTTTGCATTATTATCAGCTCTTCTAGAGAATTACGGCTAGATCGTAGGATGATACAATGTATATCTGGGAGCAATTCTCGTAATTATTTCTGTTCAATTTGCAGTCTAGTTCCAGTGTCAGAGCATGCTATCACTCTCATGCACATTCAATTTAATGCATGTGTGAATGAGACATGCTGTCTCATTCACACATGCACTGACACTGGAACTAGACTGTGAATTGAACAGCAACAATTACTAGGATTGGGCTGCGGAATAAAGGCATTTGTTATTTATAATAGAAAGTTTACAATGCACATATTCAATTAAAATATGATTCATGACAGTGCACACTATTTCAATGAATTCGATTCTACAACTAGGTATAGAGAGTGTCACAGACATCGAAGGTACTATTATAGATTTTATCTTAAGATGCGTGGATATATTTCATATTACAGTACGTAATATGAAAATATATTATTATAGTATCTTAGCCGTCTGTGATGGTTCATACAGCAAGGGATATTTTATAATAGTGTAGTTATTGCATACAAGCTCGTCTCAAGTTAGCTCTTCCAGGTAATATGAGCCGAAAGCCAGTTGTAGCAATATAGTTACATACATATGTTTCAGTTCTGCTAAGGGATTTGACCTTTTACTTTGCTTGTATGTAAATGTATTTATGTACCTACTTTGTTTGTAATGAACTTTTGTTCGTAGTGCTTTTTAATGTTATTACATTGTACAATAACATTGAAATACTCACGTGTCACCATCCTCATCAGGCTGATAAAGAATTTTAAGCGGGATGTCTGGGACTCTTTGCTTGGGCTCGACGATTACAGGTCGGACTTGCTCTGTTTGCGTAATTTCACTAAGTTTAACATTGGAAAGGCTCTCGGATAAATCCAAACCACTATCTAACTCACTTTCACTCATCACTTTTTTATCACTATCATCTATGGGTTTTCCAATTTCTCTTCTCTCACTCTCATTGTCTGCTCTTTCCGTTTCTGCGCCTAAATCATCTGACGATAACAGCTGCGAGCTCAAGGGTCCGGACAGATAACCAGAATCCGTCGTTTCTTCGTCAGGAATTTTTGTATCACACACTCTTTTGGCACTCATTTTGTCACTTTATTTATTTTATAGTATATAATGATTAGTTAAACACACATATTAAACCATTTAAAGGTATTTAAACAAAATAGTTTACGAAATTTTAATCAACACACCACCATATCAGATCAAGAACGCGTCCGTAATGAGTGATGTGCACACGAGTCGACTGTCGAGTAGTCTGTAGTACTAGATATACGCTGTTGCTGTAAGACACTCGATATAGGTAGTGATGATATGTCGTCTCGTAATTTAGTACAAAATCAACTCGGAAACCACGGAATAACCCAAAGTCTGAGTGCACATGTACTACGGAAAATATAAAACGCGAATTTCAACTCTAATAACCAATGACGAAACTGTTGACTTTGGTCGTGTTGCAATTTGCCTTTATTACACTTGAATTTAAAAAAAATAAATGATAAAACAAAAGTTATTTAATGGGCACCTATAAATTATTTATGAAGATTAGATCAACTAACAACAACTGGCTGAATATTTTTTGCAACATTCTAGCTGATTTGTAAGGCACTTTATAGAGAATAAGAAAAAAGATCAAAATGTCAATCTTAAACTAAATAAGAGTTTTTGTATTTCTTGCAAAAAATTGTGTTATTATGGTTCTTATTGTGTAGGTAATATTGGTAGAATATTATCCATTATAAATTATAATATAGGTATTCGTTAACGTGCACTAGTGTGAGCAAGTACAACTTCAAAAAACGTGCTATTTTGTGTTGTCTTCAAAACTCCCTACGAGCTTTCAGTAAAGCTTCTACCACTTTAAAGAATCGACTAAGTTAACTCATTGACTGCACTGACTATTTATTTCGACTTTGATTAGAATTTAGACTACACGATTTAGCATACAGTGTTGAAAATTGCAACGGAAATTCTATTTCCCGCCTTTTTAACTTGACACTGGCAAATAATTTTAAGCCGACGCTATATATTTAAATATAAAAAAAAACTAACCAAATACTGTCAAAGCTATATTGGCTATATGTGCTTGCTAGGATTTTTCTGTTTATTTTAATAATGCACAAACTAATTAATTAGAACATGTTTGGGGAAAAAGTTATTGATCTACTAAAAGAAGCCGATAGAAATCGTGAGACAGTGAATCAGTATAATGTTAGTATTAATGTTTATCAATGTTATTTTTTACATCTTAGGTGAGTGTTACTTATTTACTTGCTGATTAATTATAATATATTTTTGTTTCAGGACGATAAAATACGACAAATTATTGAAGAAATGCATGCGTTATTTAAAATGAATATGAACGATGCGTAAGTTGTTCTGATTTTTGTTTATTTTTTTAATATTATCATCTACTTTTTATTTGGTCTGAGATCACAATATTATCAAGCTAAAACATTGATATGGTATTTGGTTTATTCACTTGACATAACAAATCGTTTTGCTAGAAAGATTAATTATAAGCAAATAAAAATAGGCAATATTTTTATTTCCTTATAATTTTTAATCACATCAACCAAAATAATTATTTCTTTTAGATTTATGTATTTCTAATCAACAATTTTAAAACTCAATTTGTAAAAATAAGATATTCCACACTAGGCAACATCCCTATTAACCTAAAGTCGGCCGATCTAACCGTTTGTCTGTACGTCTGTCACCAGGCTGTATCTCATGAACATGTTGCTTAGGGGCCTGCCTTTTTTTAATTCTACGGAATCAGGAATATGACTACTAAAGTTTTCCGCTACAGATGCCACTATTGTATGACATTATTAACAACTTCGAATAAACAATAATACTTTTTGTCTGTGCATCAAAATTATATCTAAAATAGTAAATATGCATCAGTCAACATTTGAATGCAAAACGTTACAATTCATTCATTTCCAAAATATCAAAAGCTATGTAAGCAATAGAAAAGAAAATTGAGGTGGAAGAGTTTTAACTAGACAGCCGCTGATACAATCTGGTCTATTAAAAACATCTATTAATTTATTTCAGGAATGCTACATCAGAAAATAGATCTCTTTGGACCACAGTGCAAGTGAGACATACAGCTTTAGAGAGAAACAAAAGATGTTTATTAGCATACCTTTATGATCGCTTAAACAAGATTAGAATGTTACGTTGGGAATTTGGTGCAGTGCTGCCACCAGATGTGAGAGAACTTCTATCGGATCATGAATATGAGTGGTTTACGAAATACTCAACAAACCTTGCCACATACATGAGGTCACTAGGCGAAGATATTGGTTATAGTGGAATAGATCTGACAGAAAATCTTAGGCCACCCAAATCTTTATACATTGAGGTGCTGTGCTTAGTAGATTATGGAAAATTAGAATTAGAAGATGGAGATGTGATTATGTTAAAAAAGAACAGTAGACACTTTTTGCCAACTGCGGAATGCCAAACACTAATCCGCCAGGGAATATTAAAACAAATGACATGATATTTATTGAAATGTAGGAATATAACTTGGTAACAGCTTTTAAATAATTAATAATTTGTGCCAATAATTTTGTGATACAAATGTTTTAAAGATAAAAGTGGTTGTAATGTAAGGACTGGCCACTATAATAATAAATAGTTTCAACTGTATATGCCCTAAAATCACTACATTAAAGTTCCCAAAATAATGACCAAAGACCTAGTCTCAAGTATTAAACATTGATGATGTATATTTTTTGAATGTGAACATTTTAACTAATACTAAGGGTCAAATCACACCTAAACAAAACAATATGCGGTGAAAGGTTCGGGAAGGAAGGTTCAAAATTCAAGAAGATACATGTTTCATCGTAAAAGTTCCAAAGACAAGTTGCATTGCGCTGCACAGCGCATGTTCAGTGTATAACTGATGCCGTATGAAACATGTATCTTTTTGTGTATTGAGCAATCTTAACAGTACAGCGCTGTGTCGCGTATCTTCTCTGTGAACTGACCCTAATCCTTACTAATATTATAAATGTGAAAGTGGGTTTGTTTGGTTGTTTCTCTTTCACGTAAAAACTACTTAATTGTGAAATTTGGCACATAAAGACCATGGAGAAGAAAGTAAGCTACTTTATCGCACGAAAATGTACGGTTTCTGCAGCATCTTTTATTGTGCGCACGAAGTCACGGGCAACATCTAATACAATATAACATCTTAAGTTTTCCTCATTAACAAACAAGATTTACAATTAATTGTTTGGTTAAGGACTTATTAACTGGAATAGGGATCTTACCTAAGCCAGTCAATGATTGGTATTTTTGTGATACATAATATTTTATTATTACATGAAACATCTAAATCAATAATATTAAGTTTTCTCAAGGTTTTTCCCCTATTTTTAGTAAACTTTTAGTAATAACCATAATTATTATATTACAAATGTATTAGCGAATTTAATCATTTAGCATAGGCATGAGTCATGGCCAACCTTTCCAACAAAGCGTGCCATTTTTTAGCAAAACCGCATATTATTTTAGCAAATACGCAATATCGGGCGTACTGTTATAGACACAGGTTCGGTTACCGTTTATCCGCGAATATCGGGATTTTTCGATAGATTGTTAGTTTGTCATGCCTGGTTGAGATGGTTGACCATTCTTTTAATTAGTTCTGTTAGTTCCTCTTTAACTTTGGCACGTAATTGAAAATCGTTATTATGGTAGTCTAGGTACTAGTGTCAAATATTATCACATTTTAATAAATTTTGTTTTTTTTTATTATTTTATTATTATTTATTAACACAAAAAATAACATATTTTACAGTCATTACATAAATCGCCAAACTGTGGAGCAGGTTAGCGGTTGAAGTATTCTAAATAAAATAATTACAATTCTATTTTAAACAATTTTCATCAAACAAAATAAAATAAGTATATATAACAAAATAAAAAATATTATTTCTAACATCTAAATATATTTTAAAATAATTTTGTATTTACATATTATACCTCTCTTATACTTATTTTCCTTTTTTACTTCTTAATTGCCATTTATTAGAAAATAGTACTACTATTTTCTAATAAATACTAGTATTTTCCAATAAATAACTTTTCAGCCTTTTTTAAAAATTGACAAATTTATTTTTTGATTTCTTAAGAAATCTATTTTATTGTATATTATTTCTAACATCTAAATATATTTTAAAATAATTTTGTATTTACATATTATACCTCTCTTATACTTATTTTCCTTCTTTACTTCTTAATTGCCATTTATTAGAAAATAGTACTACTATTTTCTAATAAATACTATTATTTTCCAATAAATAACTTTTCAGCTTTTTTTTTTAAATTGACAAATTTATTTTTTTATTTCTTAAGAAATCTATTTTATTGTATATCAATGGTGTCAAATATCGTCTAGTTCTCTTACCATAATAATTTTTAATATTTGACATTACATATTTACCTTGTGTTACTTTTCTTGTACGAGGGGAGGTCCAAAAGTTCGCGGAATGGAGGGGATGGAGTGGGGATAGGGTAGCTCGCTTAGTGTCATACTAATTGAGCACTCATAATTAGTATATATATAAAATCTCAACCCTATAGCGCCATTCGTTTACGAGTACTCGCCTGCTAAACAAGTCAATCCGGAAGCAAACTGCAACTATGGAGAAAATTGAACATTGCGCTGTGATAAAATTCCTTACCAAGCAAGGAAAAAACGTTCAAACCATTTTAAATGAAATGGAAGCCGTTTATGGAGATCAGTGCCCTGGTAAAACAATGGTTTATAAGTGGCATGGACTTTTCAAACATGGTCGAGATTCAATTGAAGACGACCCTCGCTCTGGGCGGCCAGTTGAGGCCACCACATCAGACATCGTCGAAAAAGTCGAAAAACTTGTACTGGAAGACACACGTTTAAAGAAAAAACAATTATCTGCATTTGTTGGAGTATCAGATACAACCATTTTGCGGATCCTGCACGACCACTTGGGCATGACAAAAGTCAGTGCAAGATGGGTGCCGAGAATGCTCACGCCGCTTCAAAAACAGCAGCGCATCGACGCGTCTAAGCACTTTTTGGAGGTGTGTGGAGACAACCCTGTGCAGATTTTGGAGCGGATTGTTACTGGAGATGAAACATGGGTTCATCACTTTGAACCTGAATCAAAAAAGGAGTCCATGCAATGGCACAAAAAGGGCACACCACCTCCCAAGAAATTCAAAGTGTCAGAATCGGCTGGAAAGTTGATGGCCACTGTTTTTTGGGATTGTGAGGGAATATTACTGATTGATTATAAAGAAAAAGGTACCACTATAACCGGAGAATACTACGCCACAATATTGAAAAAGTTAAAGGAGGCAATTAAAGAAAAACGTCGTGGAAAATTGGCCAAGGGTGTGTTGCTTTTGCAAGACAACGCGCCGGTTCACAAGAGCCGAGTTGCCATGGCTGCTCTTCACACGCATGGATTCGAACCACTTGTTCACCCACCCTACAGTCCAGACCTGGCCGCTAGCGATTTTTATTTGTTTCCAAATTTAAAAAAAGAGCTAAGGGGAAGGAAATTTTCCGACGATAACGAAGTGAAGGAGCCAATTTCAGCGCATTTTGAGGCCAAAGACAAAAAATATTTTTTCGATGGTTTAGAAAAATTAATCCATAGATCAAATAAATGTATTACACTTAAGGGTGATTATATTGAAAAGGAAAAATAAATTTATTGTTATATTTTATTAACAACCCTTTCATTCCGCGAACTTTTGGACCTCCCCTCGTATTATATTTATGCTCTATATTTTCTTTATATTTATTTATACTATACTGCTCTAGCGCTATAGTGTAATCAACTTTTGGTAGTATCTCATATACTTTAAATAATTCGTTGTAGTTATGTTTATATTTCACTTTTACTTTATCATTTATCAAATATTTAATGACTCTCACTTGCAATTGTTTTATCTTGTCTAGTTGTGTTTTGAAGGTAAGGAACTGCTTATGTCGTAGCTAATGAGTGAGTCTGCAAGTGCGTAATATATTACATACAGCACTTTTTTATTAACAAGCTTACTAAGATGATAGAAATTACCCAGTACTGACTGTTGATAAACAGATTTAAAAATTTTAACGGAAAGAAAACTTGTTTACAAAAATTATAAGCAAAACGTTTTTGGCTATGAAAAATGCACGTTGGACTATCGCAATGACGTTACACCGACCGTATTTCGCTCTTTTTAAACGACTTCCAAGGAAACGAGGCGGTTATACGTTCGGCTGTATGTATTTTTTTTTATGTTCAACAACTCCACCGTCTGTTGACCGATTTTCAAAATTATTTTTTTTGATGTAAATAAAGGGTTTACTTTGAAGTTGGTCCTGTTTTCACAAAAGTGGTGACCTGATGATGGGATCCATGAGGAATCGAGGGATAATTTAACTAATATCACTTAAAAGGGAAAAATTATTATTATTTTTAAACAAAAAAATAAACCGACTTCCAAAGTAAAAATGCACAAAAAAGTATGAAATAAAACTTATTTTCGAAATAATTCCCCTTTTAAATTTGGCTGAAATTTTAAGTATCTACTATCTTCTATCTATCTATTTTATTTTACTTTTTTACTTTTTTATTTTTCTTTTACTTTTAACTCAATCTTCTAAATGTTGAAGTCGGTACCAGCCAACTTAAACGTGTGTTATATTTTAATAATATATTTATTAATTATTTAATCAAAATATATACCATTGCTATCTATGCACTTTTGCCATCTCATAGGTAGTTCATTGATTACTTTACGAAAAAAAACCATTCGGACAGGAATCAATAAAATCTTTGAAGGCGCTTTGTACTGCCCCATCGAAGTTGAATTTTTTCCCTTGCCTTGGAAGTTATCCAAATTTCGAAAAAAAATGGTAATCTGTTGGAGCAAGGTCCGGGGAGTACTGTAGATGTCTTAGACATTCCAATTGAAGCTCCTCTAATTTGGTAGCCGTCTTATGTGTAGTGTGTGGTCTAGCGTTGTCCTGAAGCAGCAGTGGCCTAGAACGAATCACCAACTTGGTGAACAAGGTTGTTTAGCAGCTAGCTTTTCCATCATGATTTGCAGTTGCTGGCAATAGACATCTACCGTAATCGTCTGGCCAGATTTAAGAAAGCTGTAGTGAACGCCACCGGCACTATAGTCCACCAAACGCTCACAAGTAACTTTTGTTGTGTCAATTTTCGCTTGGGGCAGGCTTTGGCTGGTTCGTCAGGGTTCAGCCATT
This sequence comes from Phengaris arion, assembly GCA_963565745.1. Lineage (NCBI taxonomy): Eukaryota > Metazoa > Arthropoda > Insecta > Lepidoptera > Lycaenidae > Phengaris > Phengaris arion. Next base: position 27,110,782 of record OY751431.1, read on the forward strand.
GTGATGAGCGTTTCCGATTATCGTGCAGGAACCACTTTTCATCACAGGATCATTCGATTTAAAATCCCTTCATTTTTGCGCCGGTTAAGTAATGTAACGCAGCAGTCGACGCGCGTTTGTCGGTTTGCTGCACGGTTCATGGGGTACCCACCTTTCAAGCTTTTTCTTTTCACTTACCCAATTTGCTTCAAGTTGATTAAAACCGTTTTATCACCAACACCGTAGCCTGCAGCTAACTCGTACGTGGTTTGCGATGGATCCGCTTTCACAATAGCCTTCAATTCTGCATTAACAACTTTGGTCTCCGGCCGTCCACGGGCCTTGTTCTGCAGGTCAAATTTCCAGAACGAAAACGTTGGAACCACAAACGCACTGTGTTTTCTTTTGCGACACCGCCGCCATCGCATTATTAATCCTTCGAACCGTTTCTGCAGCACTGGTGCCACGGTGGAACGCGTCTTCGAAAATAATACGATATTTCAAGTTTTCCATTTTGTAAACAGACTTGTCATTTTGTAACGCAAAGAAATACCAAAAGAGGAAAAAACAAATGAATTACGGTTTTTGAAACACAAATGAATAAGTAAATTTGAAATTGAAATTACTAACCAAAGAAGATATATTTGAGATCAAAGTGGCCAGTACGACAAAACGCCAATTTCATATGTAAGGACCTAATATTTAGAAAATAAATAAGTTTTATTTCATACTTTTTTGTGCATTTTTACTTTGGAAGTCGGTTTAATTTTTTGTATTCGAATTGCAAGTTTAAATTGTTTGTATCTTCGTTATTTTTTTACCCGACTACGGCGAAGCCAAAAGGAAGAGTAATGATTTTGGCAGTCGTATGTATGTATGTATGTTAGTTCCACCCTAGCGCCTAAACTACTATATTTTAATAAATGAGGTCGATCGATTCGTATTATTAGCCCGGGTAACATACTTAGGCTAATAATTTACGTAGTAGAGTTATACTTTTTATATATTTTGTTAAAATATAAAAAAATGGGTTTTAACATTTAGACTGTTTATTACGACGATATCTAGCATCCTTTAGACTTTTTTAAATAGTAAAAAAGCATATTGTGACTAGGTTGCCATTATAATATTATGATAAACGAACAAATTATGAGAAGATTCAACATACTAAAAGATCAGATTTTCTGATACTAGTTGGAGCTCCACTTGACACTATTGCAGCGCAGCAGTCGTGCGATTTGCTCGTGCTTTTGTTGAAGGTATTCCTTATTGTAAGTTTTGTTATATAGTTTTCAAGTCTGTTTCTTTTTTAACAGTATTATCTATTTACTTCTAAAATAAAATAGTTATAAAGTAATATTTGCATTGTAAGCGTCGCAATTGCTCTTTGTGGGGGTTTTTTCACGGGTGACTAAAGCGGACATTAGGCGACAATCTACGCGGCAGAAATCACCTCCATTAATTTTGGCAAATGATCATTTATGTAACTTCAATTGGTAGATATGCGTAGGCAGTCTGTAGTCATGGTAATCGCATACGTTTAGGTACGCTTGTCGATTTAAATGACCTCAGTGGTTAGCGCGTCGGCGCTTAAGCCGGAGGTCGCAGGCTCCAATCCCGCCGATATATGTACCTATAGTATGAAAGTATTGAATATATTTACGTTGTCTGGTTCCCGTAACACAAGTTCTTCGAGAACTTACCACGGGGCCAGATTGGCGTGGTGTGAAAGCGTCCATAGATATTAAAAAACGTCGATTGATGTGGACTATGCTATGTTCTATGGGTTACAGGCGTGAGATTGAGCGTTGGAGCGATTTTTTCACATTCCCGTTCCACGCGACGCATCGAAACGTCTTCGTCGAACTTACAGTGTGTAGGTACAATATCGACAAAGTTCCTGCTTGACCAGTTTCTAAACATTTTCCTTTGCACTATGACGCCTCAATATTAAAACACAAAAGAAGTGACCACAATAAGTGTAGACGTGGTTGAACTACATAAGTATCATAAGTACCAAGTAGTAGTATGTGATCTAGATCACTAACCTTATTTTTCGACGCTTAATACTAACGACGCTTCGTCTACGGTATTTAATAATGGAGGTTAAAGGGTGCTATTTCAATAAAAGGTGTACATGTTTGTTATTATTATTAAAGTTAAATATTTACTTATATTGTTTCTTATAATTAAAGCAAACAAAATGTAATAAATATCAATCAAAAGCCATAAATTTGAGATTGGAATTACTAACCATGGTTTTCAAAACCAACCAAACCAACCAAAACCAACAGTAAAATTTTGAAAGTTCTTTCTAACATAAAATGTAACCAAAATGTGAAAAACAAACGTAAAATACAAAAATTAATGAATCTAATAAATAAATAAAATAAAAACTTTAGTAAAAATGTACGAACTTATACATTTGTGACAGACGTCAAGTTCGTGCTCCCCGCACAATTTTATTTTGCATTTTGCTTAAGTGGCTTAAGTACACACAAATCACTACCGTCCATCGCGGGGGCAAGGGGTGGACTTTCATAATATAAAAAAGTACTCTGTGGGGTGGACTGAGATTAGTCTATACTGCGGGTATGGAAGAAGTGCGATCGCACGCGCAAAAGATTACGCGTTTTTTTTAAAAATCTGCGTCGTTGAATCGACGAAGGTTAGCAATCTAGGGTTAACGCTGAGGCATTGCAACGAATAGTAATCATTTCACTTTATAAAATTTAGTCTACCTATTTGGTCAATATCCAGATTTTGATGACAGAGTGAAGTTTTTTTGGAGCCTAACGCATAAAGTAAAACCCCATAATAATATGGAGTTTGATGCCTACAGTAAATAGGTAGGTTCTTCACTCTTTCCTCAGGGCAAGTGTGCATTTAGTTCACTATAATATTTTTTTATTTAAACTCAACTTTTTATGGTTCCGTACTCAAATGGTAAAAACGGGACCCTATTACTGAGATTTCGTTGTCTGTCAGACAGATAGACTGTCTGTTTGTGTTTCCGTCCGGCCGTCTGTCTGTCACCATAACAGTTAACCGTGACAGGTAGACAGTTGAAAATTTCACAGATGATGTATTTCTGTTGACGCTATATCAACACACACTAACTAAAAACAAACTCAAATTTAATAAAACCCATACAATAAATGTTATTTTTTTCCCGTTTTGTAAAGGAACCCGTTGTGCACGAGTCCGACTCGCACTTGGCCGGTTTTAATATAACATCAATTACCGTCACCAGAGGTAAATAGCAAGAGAATTGCAGACGTCAAGATAAACATTATTTTGTAACGTTATGATGATAGTTACTTGTATTTTGAAATTTTGAAAAACCTAAACAGAAAATATATTTGTATAACATAAGCAAACGCCTTCTTTATGATTAAGTTTTACTTAGCAGGCGCGCGAGATTCATTTATTAAGAAGAGCCATCTCAAACGTAAAGTTTTAAATATACACTCAGCATCCATTGCGAAAGTTGTTTCCAGTTTTCGGAGTGAGGCGGCGTCGCAACTTAAGCCATAATTTAATTTTATGTGACAGTAACGTGTCCGCCTGATAAATCGAGGGCCGATAGGTACAGAGTATACCTAATTATTAATTTATTACACCATGCCTTGAAGCGAGGCTGAAAAAGTGAAAAGTTTTTTCGAGCGGTTCTAATAGGTACGGCATCTGCGAAGGTCTTTCTTTGCTAAGAATTCATAATTGTTAATATTATTATGACCAATAAACATCACCTAACGAATGACTGAGATTTTTATTATTAGGGGTAATCTCTGTATCTACTTAAACCGATTTTTCAAATTCGATTTTTACCAATAGTAATTAAGTATTTTAGGCCCGAAAAATGATAAGTATTTTCCGTGGTAGTCAGACTTCGACGGTAGACGAAATCGTTTTTGAGAAACTCTGCCTTATCGATGATAGATATATTATTGAGTTATCAATCTCGGTAAGTCACCAACTCACAAAGAAACAAACTTTACCTCTTTATAATATTGTCAATTTTTAATATTATCTAGATGTAAGCCAGGACTTCGTACGATAGATATATTATTGAGTTATCAATCTCGGCAAGTCACCAACTCACAAAGAAACAAACTTTACCTCTTTATAATATTGTCAATTTTTAATATTATACAGATGTAAGCCAGGACTTCGTACGATAGATATATTATTGAGTTATCAATCTCGGTAACTCACCAACTCACAAAGAAACAAACTTTACCTCTTTATAATATTGTCAATTTTTAATATTATCCAGATGTAAGCCAGGACTTCGTACGATAGATATATTATTGAGTTATCAATCTCCGTAAGTCACCAACTCACAAAGAAACAAACTTTACCTCTTTATAATATTGTAAATTTTTAATATTATACAGATGTAAGCCAGGACTTCGTACGATAGATATATTATTGAGTTATCAATCTCGGTAACTCACCAACTCACAAAGAAACAAACTTTACCTCTTTATAATGTTGTCAATTTTTAATATTATCCAGATGTAAGCCAGGACTTCGTACGATAGATATATTATTGAGTTATCAATCTCGGTAAGTCACCAACTCACTAAGAAACAAACTTTACCTCTTTATAATATTGTCCCTTTTTAATATTATCCAGATGTAAGCCAGGACTTCGTACGCGAAATGATATCCCGGAAGAACCATACTTTTTGCTGCAAATATAAGCCTATCCAGAGAATAAACTACTACGATATCAAATTTCATCAAAATCAGTTTTGTTATTACGTGTTGAACATACCTACATAAAACTTTGGCGTTTATAATACTTGAAGTAAGGATATCTTAATCCGGAGTCTAAACTACTACCATACCAAATTTTATCAAAATCCGTCCAGTGGATTCTGAGATTAGCGCGTACAAACGTACACACAAACAGACAAAAATTCTAAAAATTATCGTTTTGTATTCTATGTCGTTCATAAAGCAAAGTAAAATGTAATAGTTTTTCTTCTATAAGGTTTGGTAAAATCAATCTTATGTACCTAAAGTCGTTTAAGCAGACGTTTAGGCAGACGTTTACGTGTGTTGCGGAGCTACCGAGGGCTTTTACCTCACACGGCTCACTGAATTGTTATTAGTTTGGCAAAGACTTTGGTTTCGGTTTAAAGTCAGCTGTTTCTGTGAGGTTAATGACCTCAGCGTCGTAGAGAGCGCAATGAAAATTTATATACTATATAGTTTAATATATTTTGTTCGAAAGTTTCAAATTATATTCTGCCTAAATGTCTATACATAAGCAGTAGATCGTATGCCCAAAATATCCGTAGTTGATTTTACCAAACTAATATACTTCCATGTACAGCCAGCGACCAGTTACGAATAAATAATACGAATATACGAATATTTTCGTATAATATTTATAGATTGTCTCATTTAAAGTATAAGATAGCTGTTCGTTATCGTAACTAAGTACTTATAGCTACCATCTGATGTCAGGGAAAACCCACATTAAAATTTTTGTGACTAAGCGTACCTAACGACTGCTATTAATTTTTCATCGTAATTGAATATTTACAGTTAAGCGAGATAATAGTCGAAGAAAGAAAAGGCATTTCAGATTTATAGAATAAAATCTAATTTGTTTTTTTTTTGCATTAAATAATTGTCTACTAATGAAGGTACATAGTAATTACATTAAAAAAATTACAAATATTTAGTAAAATGTCCCAGATCTTTACACTTTACCTGTATAGTAGATACTGAAATTGAAATGCGGTAGAAACTGTGTTCAAATTTCTTGAAGTATGAAAATGAGGTAAAGTTTTCAAGTTATCCCCATCATAATATCAAGCTGTTTACTGCTGGAAATGGTGTCGGCAATGTAGGAACAGCTGGTGGCCATAAGACATGGTTACGACTTGGCCGTACAGTAGATGTAGATACCGATGAATTTCGGTTAAGAACCGATGTTGAGTCGACATCTTGGTGCCAGGTGTGGAAAATTGGGTATTAGGTATGTTCTATGCAGGTTCATTATTTTATATATCAATTTATGTTAAAAAGGTAAGTTAGATAAGTAAACTATCTTGCTACAGTTTTGTGTGCGGGTGATTGTATAGACTTTATAATTTGTAGTAAAACTACAAACTACGTATCTAAGTACTATGTAGATACATAAATAACTTTAAGTAGGTACCTATACTTATTTTATGCGCCTAAATTATCCAACAAATACCTACCTAAGTCAGCTTTGTTCTTGTTGCGTAGTTTGCAGTTTGCATTTGCAGGAAAACCTGATTATTATAATGTTTGGGCCTGGTTGGTACAGGCTAAATGGGATTATAAGATGTACCTACTATCTATTAACTGTAAATGTAATAATGTATATTCATTGAACCTTAAGGTAACTGTAAAAATAGTATCTGATATGTCGGCGCAAAGGCTACAATGGCTACAATGCTATGACCATAACCACAAAATCAAATTAAAAAGGTATTTTTAGAGTGATAACACTAATGTTTTAAAACCTGGCAACATTATGCCGGAACTATTTAATATATTGAGATAAAGCTTGTAATAAATAATTTAAGGTTAATTGGATTTATAATTTAGCTAATTATAAGTCTAATAATTAATAAATAAGAAATGTGATTTTAAATGACATTAAAACATATTTACGAGTATGTTAAATAATATTAACATTGACTATGTGAGGCCGCCACAAATGTATTGTTAAAAATGTCAAGTTTGTATCACTATTATTACAATTGAAAACTACATGTGTATATTTTCATAAATTGTAATTGTAAAACCGGGTTAGTTAAATAATTATGTAATAATTTGTGGAACTATGTACTGCTTATTAATGGGTCAAAATTATATATTGATAATAAAGAAACACTGTTATGTAATTTTAAACTTCCGCAAGAAATGAAGGTTTACCTTCTCTTTAAGTAAAACTCATTATTAAGAGAAGTAAAAATCTTAATAATTAAAATAATTTATTTAAATGTAATGTTCATGTAAAGTTACCTAATAATTAGGATAACTCGATAATTATGTTGTGACAAGTTTTACTGGTTGCCAGCACTGGTTTCTTAGTTGCATGTGATTTGACCAGAGGGCGCCACGAAAAATGGCTTCTTTGTATTTTGCAAAACAAAGAGGGACACTTTTGATCCTGATCTCGAGCCTGACGGCTACATCACTCTGAAACTGAGGGACTACGCCAGCCAGTTGAATAAGAGCTAAGTACCTAAAGAATTTTGTTTGTGATTAACTAAAAATTGTAATTCAGTGTTTATGTTCATTGGTTTGTCGTTTGCATCTTTGGATTGTATGTGTGGTAGTTATTGTAACTACTTTAAATGTAGGTAAACTACGTTCGTTAATAGAGCCTGTAAATTTGGTTTTAAGAATAAAGGTCAATAAATGTTTCAAGTTGAATAAATCCTTTTATTATAAGTTCTAATCCTGATAAACATAGGATTATTTCCCCGTTAGATATAATCGATACGATATAACATTTCTTTGACCTAGACCGATAACTGTAATAAAATGACAACACTCAGTGGGTTTTCCAGTCTAAAGCCGTGAAGTGTGAAAAACCCGGACATTAACCCTTAAAAATGTCTCGTGAAATTAACATTACTTATTTTTTGTTACTTACACATAGTAGGTAGATATGTAGGTTTTTAGTACTTACATAGTAATATAAATAGCTTAGGATGCCGTTGCATGTGGGATGTCCCTTCAACGACTGCTGAGCACGAAGCTTAAAGTTTTAAATATCTTCTTTCATAAGCTAGGAGGCGAAACACGTAAGTGTATCACTAAGCACAGAACTCTGTGCGGTATGAATATTCAATTATAATATATAGAAGTAGAAGACATACTTTATGGTCTAACCACCAATCGTGTAGCTGCAGCAGCAACGGTGATATCTAGCACGGTTTTTCTTTACATTAGTAGATACAAATTATAACCTTACTAGATGTTGTCCGCGGCTTTGTACGCGCAAAAAGAAATCTCGTGAAAACCGTAGGTACATTTTGCTACGTATGTTTTAATCTAGAGTCTAAACTACTACTATACCAAATTTCATTAAAATCCGTTCAGTAGTAATTACTTGAAAGAGTAACTATTAACAAACGTACATACATACATACAAACTTACGCGTTTATAATATTAGTAATATTTTACGCGGCTCCGCCTACGTATCTAAATCCAGTAAGACCTGTAATATACTAAGCCCTGTAACATAAGTAATCCAGGACACTGTACATTTTCGGGATAAAAAGTAGCCCTTGTCCATTGCCTAAACTACTACCGTACCTTTCATCAAAATACTTTTCGCAGTTTTTGCGTGAAAGAGTCCCAAACAAGGAGTCTCTATCAGAATGAGTGACCGGGCTTTTACGACATGCTGTTTATTCTCCGTATATCTACAGTCATCACCGATCTGAGTTTCCCGCTAACCCAAAACACGCATTGGTCTTTGCGAAACCCACTGCCTCTGCCCTGACCCGGTTTAAACTCTCCAATAGATTATAGAAGTCACGTATGAACCAAAATTACCATATTATTTACTAATTAACTTTTTATGTTTTTTGATGCAACGCTATGTCTGTATCTTATTAGTGGGTCAGAAAAAGTCCCATTTTGATTTTTAAAGATAGCGAACTTTGGTAAGTTGCTATTATCCGCCCGCAGCTTGACCACTATCCGTGATAATTGGGGTAACACTTGGCCGTACCTAATAATATTATACTATAAGGAAAAGTTTACACACAGAGGAAAACCCACACGTTTTGTTGCACGGGTTTTTTCGTGTTATCAAATACCTAAGTGAACTCATTGAGGTTTTGAGAATATTAATTTTTAAATAACGATTCGACCGTCAATTGGCACTTGTGGTACCTATTGTTGCATAATGTCAACAGTATTTTAAGAACTATGCGACCGACGCGAGTTATGCTCTTCGACTACACACTAAACCGTATGCGGTTAGCGATGGACAGCGTGCTTTGACAGTAAACAACTGTAGCCGACCGCGTAACGTTGAAGTCACGACTGTGTGCAGTTATTATTGATTTCATACGTCTGCCGCCGACCGCGTGAAGTTGAAATCGAACGAAGTCGAACGTTCAACTGCATGTAGTTGAATATATCGACTGCGTGTGGTTGCTGCGATGCAGTCCGTCTGATGGCAGCCTAATGTCTTCTACTGAGAAGTATTTCGATAAAAAAAGGGTAAATATACCTAAGTAAGAACCTGGCTTTTAAACTTTTACGTCAAACTAAGACGAAGGAACGAAAAACATACCCGTATTTGGAGAACCTTGTTCAACAAATTTTTGTAATAGCTCATCACTTAGATTAAGTGTACTTTACAAAGAAGTGGAAATACATCGGGCGATCATTTACAATCTTTGACCCGCAACAAAGAATAAGCATAAGGGTCAGCTGAGCAGAGGCTCAAGGAGCGATGTGGATCCGTGCCAAAGATGCTTGTGTTGCAGCCAACTCCATCGCTTGCTATTGAGCATTTATCAACATTCTTATTGAGAAATGAAAAGAAAAGATTGCTTTTAATATTGCTTCAACGCGTATACTATATCTTTCAATTACGTTTTTTTTATTTCCTACCACGTGGGTCAGATAATTAGGAAAGTATTTTTAAACAAAGTCCAAGTGATGTTATCACTTGGACATCAGGGCCACCGCTTTATGTAAAACTAGCTTTTGCCCACGGATTCGCCCGCGGTAAAGTGGGGTTTGGGCTTATACACGATATTTCTGTACTTAATGAATATAGCCTAATATGACACAAATAATGTGGCATTCTATTGGTAGAATTTTCAAAATCGGTTCAGTAGTCGCTTAAGCGGCTTTCAGACTACGCTATAATATAAAAGCATATAGTATGTAGCTCATAGCACAACAATATCGCGCACCATACATTGTTATGGACACGTTCACTGTACTGTAGGTACTATTACTACTATATATATTATTGGATGAGATGCGCTGAGTTCATGATGTGCTATATCGCGCGTCGCCCACTTCCTCCTCCCTCACCCCCGGTCGACACGTGAGCGAAACGAGCGACACAACACGTCTGGATACGATCCTGTGCCTGAGACGGATTTGCGCTGGCGCCAAATGATTGTTTTTGGATCGAATTTCCTTATGGGGCGATGCGGAGGGGTACCCTAGCCTGGGAAAAACGTCCTTAAGGTATGATTTTTATGTATAGTATTTATTATTTTCTTTATACCTCGAATATAACTTAAAATTAATATTTTTATAATAAGGAACTTCGTTCCTATCCGATGTCCTACGACACCATACGACTTTTTGTCGTAGTTTTTCTTTATTGTAGATCCAGGGTCTGGCATTTTTCTTCATTCGTAGCTATGACAAGATAGTGCCTAACTCCGCATTGTCTTCATCGCTCGATGAGCTTTTTAAATCCATTGTGTCGATCGTGATGTGTGCTGTGCAACTATGCACACTCTAGAAAGATCGCGGTCGTTTTTGCTACTTTGATAACTAAAGATAAAGCAGCAAATAGACATTAAATATCTTAGGACTGATTTTTAAAATGGCGTAAGACCTTGTTTTCCATAAGTTATTTTGTCTCGATAGGAAAGAAGGTACAAAGTCAAACGGGTCAACTAGTGATTCTATAGAACCAAGTAGTCAAACAAAGCGAGGAAGCTATGCATTTAAAACTGCCTTCATCAAGAAATAAAGCGAGTCAGTGTTTCTTATAAAAGTTTTGCTACATTTCTCGTAACTTCCAGCCTAATTACTTATTACAATACTAAAGTTTATGTTGCTTTCATTGTTATAATTTAAACAACCTGCGAAGTTGTGCAACTCCTGGATACGTTGCTGTTTTATGGTGCTACAATTGGAAGAGCTTTCTAAAATAAAGATATTGTGTAGATCGAAAATGATTAGAATATAGTTTGAAATTTTTTGACGTGACAACGTCTTATAATTCGATGGAGCCGGCTGCACGCACGAAAAAACATGACTCATGCGGCGTTACCTCGCTCTGAGGCGTTTCATGCGTTCGGCAGCGTTGACATCTGTCTCTCTCCTACTTGAGTGAGCGATCCATCAGTATTTTCTTATGACGTTGTCACGTTTAACTATCGTCAGTAAACCGACTTTACAGACAACCGATTTTTATATTATTATAAGTTTAACGCAAAATGTACTTTTTACGCTTCCGCAAAAAGGAAATTTTGCGGAACCGTACATTTTTCCACGATAAAACGTAGCCTATGTCCTTTCCCGTGGTCTACTCTATATCTCTGCCAAATTTTATCAAAATCGGTCCAGTAGTTTTGGAGCCTATTCAATGCAAAAAAACAAACAAACAAACTTTTCCTCTTTATAATATTAGTACAGACAAGACAAGACGTTGCTCGCGACTCCATCATACTCGCAAAAATTAAATTCCGCGGTTTTGCTTTCGCTGCGTTTATTAAAATTTCTTACCCATTTAGCAGATGATTACCTTTATTTTAGTGGACGATTATTATTTATTTTATTCATCCATTTCCTCCTTTTTTAAAATTAGCATTGTAACTACTCGAGACTTTTGTATCTAGGTGTTTTCACACAAATAATATTACTGTCATAACTGCCACAGTACATTTATACTTCTCCATTAATTAAGAGCATATACCTACCGAACTAGTAACTACCTTAGTACACCGCATCGCATGCGGCAGCGAGTTGCGAAACATTAATACACAAAAGTTTTTTTGCAGGGAAATGTCATTGTGACTTCCTTCTTTTTTGGAACTTTCTTCCATGCCACTGTTTTTCGTACGCATTCTTATAATCTGCGTGGCCAACTGCAAATAAGACGGGATGATTTCAAATTGAATTAAACATTTCGGTTTTTTAATATATGGAGTCGGCTTATCTTAAAACCATTTGCCAGTGTCAAGTAAAAAAGGCGGAAAATTGAACTTTCGTTTCAATTTTCAATACTGTATTCAATATCGTCAAGTCTAAAGTCTAGTCAAAGTCCAAATAAATAGTCAGTACAGTCATGTCAGTCGATTCGGTTCCATGTTATATTATGAAGATTAGAAAATTGGCAATTAAAGATTATGATTTTTTTATTTATTTTCGTTAATTAGTGTGTGAATAGATCTGAAAAAGTGTTTGAATCTTTAAACCAGACGGACGTTTAAATTTTTTTACAACTGCCATTTCTGCTAATTTTAATGTATCTTTTCAAGACTTGCCATCGCATACCTAATATCTATCTACCTTACGACCGATTGCCTATCTTGACTCCATGTGACACAAACAGCCAGCAATATTAACATATTAATATTTAATGTTAACAAACCCGAAAAACCCATTAATAAATACATAATGGTAGGTAGTAGGTACGTACCTACAGCGAAACTTTAAAATACAAAGTACCGGTTCGATTTCCGTGCAGCTGCAGCACTTACAGACAGTCCAGAGCTATTTTACCTCGGAGTGTCTATGAAAGTGATCCTTTTGTCGACGGCATAAGGGTCCTGGCAGAGGTAAAATAATTCTGAACGGACTGTAGCACTAGTAGCCTGTATGTCTGGTGAATGCGTTAATTGATTTTGGTCTTCATACACACAGTGGACACGTGAGAATGCGCCTACCCTTAACCCTTATATATGCAATCTGTATTTCTTTGACATAGTATTATAAATTTTAGATTTAGAACATTCTTGAACCTATCCAGGGTTTTTTGTCTCTCAAAAAGTCTTGAAGAGCAGGCAAGTAAACATAATTTGAAATAACCTAACCAAGAGCATGTCGGGACATGTCTAGGGAGGGTTCCGCAACTATTAACGCGTAATACGTTTTTTTTTTCAATTAATTCAAAAGTTACTGTCTGATTTTGTTTTAAATATTTTTATTAAAGAGATTTTAGCACGATCTATCAGCGTGGAAAGTTACAAGTTTGTATCTCCAACAGTTTAGAAATGCAAAGGGGGGGGGGGGGGGACCACCTTACAAACCTCTTTGGCCTATTACTCGAAAATGGTCGACTTTGTAAAAACGTTATGTATCAAACCTTGTCTTTACTCAAAAAGAACTATTTGTCGATACCCCACACGAGGAAGTAGAATGAAAAAATATTTTTCATCCCCACTTCACATGTATAGAAGGCCACCCCTAAAATATAAAATTATTATTATTTTACGATGCCAAAACCGAGATCTATACACAGTCTGTAACTATACCAAATTTCATCCATTTATATTCATAATTACAGAAGCTAGAAGCGCGGACAGACAGACAGACGGACGGACGGACAAAGCGAAACTATAAGGGTTTCGGTACCCTAAAAACATTGTCTATAACAATTCTAACAGAGACCTAACCCTTTAATTCATATCTATGGATACTTCAGACCACGTCAATCTAGGCCCACGCTATAAAGGCTCCCACAGACGAGAGGCTGATCGTTTCAGTTAGAACTGACGTCAGTTTGGCCTGAACGGATTCGAGCACATACACGGAAAAAATCGCATCGGCCCTTAGATTAATAACGCGTAGATAGTCTTCAAACAAACGCATCGTACAAAGTGAAGCAAGCAACAGATATATATAGGCGTAAGCATTACATACCGATACGCACATAAACAAAACTTTAATGTTGTGGAGTATGTACAGTTTTAAGGGGAAATTTCCCCGGAAATGTTGCCCTTAAAATTGGAATTATTGATTTGCTTTCTTAATATCGTGAGATGTAAAAATATAACTTATATTTCATTTTAAACCATCTTAACATGATTTGTAAACATTATTTATATGAAACTGGTATTAAGGGATATATTAAGGATTATCTTAATACTGGCAATACTTTAAATTGATAGTTAAAAAAGTAAGAAAATATTTAAAAAACTTTGTCTTAGTTGCAATTATTAGTGAGCCATGAAAATTTTGAAATAAATTTCTTATTACTAGTAACACTTTCACAATTCACATTAGGGTAGCAAGATGTTGACATAATATGATTTTATTTTAAAATGTTATAAATATTTGCATTTTTTGTCAAATTTTGTCCGAAGTATTTTTATTATTTTCCGATGCATTGTGACACCCAATAACGACAATAACCCTCATAATGTATGCACAGTCAGAGATGTCTGCACTAGCGCATACATTTCCGATATGTCGTAGTGAGTCACTATGGCTCAGTATGATTTGCTTCACGTTTCATGCGCGTACCCGGTTTCTTTTAATCTAAGGTTCGCTCTGAACGGATTCGAGCACATACTCGGAAAATCACATGGTTTGCCGCGAGCTTCAGTCGTGTTTTAAGGAATATTTAAGGAATCCTTATAGCTTCTCTCCTAGCTTCTGTAATAACATAATGACAATAACTTTTGAAGTAATTCAAAGAAAACCTATTGCGCGTTGATAGTTACGGAACCCTCCTCAGACATGTCGTGACATGCTCTTGGTTAGGTTAGGGTTTATTATTTATTTATTAATTGTATTTTTATGCAACTGTAATCACGCTATAATTATATGTTATAGAATTCATTTCTCTTTGTTTTATAGTAATAGTCTTTAGATTAAGGCCCTAAGTTTTAAATACTTTAATGAACTGTAATAGATATTCTTTAGACCTCGTTGCCATTTTTAGATTTCCATACCCAAAGGGTAAAAACGGGACCTTATTACTGACACTTTGCTGTCCGTCCGTCTGTCACCAGGCTGTATCTTAACCTTCTTATACCGTGATAGCTCGATAGTTGAAATTTTCAGAAATAAATAATGATGTACCTAGGTATTTCTATTGCCGTTATAAAAATAAATACTATATAATAAAAACAGGATAAAATAAAAATTGTAGGCCATACAACAAACGTGACTTTTTCTGTTTTGTACGGAACCCGACTCGCACTTGACTGGTTTTATTTTACACTTGAATTTTATTACCGTTCAGTCCATCCGTTCAGGTCAGAATTAATGTTGCCAACTTAGTGGTTTTACAAAGTTTTACTACTAAATATAGTACTTTATTCCCTCTTTAGTAGGAATTTAGTTGTTCGTAGTAGTTTTGTAGAAAATACCCAGACAGTAATCATAATATGCAAAATGGCCTGCTTCTATGTGCTAGTAAGACATCTTATCATAATAGCACATAGTAGCACGCGTCCGTAGTCGCTTAAAACTACCTTTTAATTATTTAATATAAATTTTAATTTAATTTCTATATACATAATATCGTACAATTTTTTTTAAGGTAAAATTATCATATTTTCAATATATTAAAACTAAAAATGCTGTGGTTTTTTGTGTTTTTTAGGGATTCCTAAGTTTAGTAGCTGTTTTATAGTTTTCCGTACTCTTTTAGTAGTTTTTAGTACAAAACGACGCGAGTTTAGTAGTTTCGCAAAAACAGAGATGGCAACACTGGAACGAATCGCTTCAGTCCATCCGGCCGACTGATGTGATTTCGAATTTGCACACAGACGATACGATTTTACATCCAAAAAATACATCCTTTTAGGCCGAACTGAAGGAAAACCGGACCATGTATGGGGTCACTAAGTATCCGAAGATATTGTGTACCAGACAACGGAAAGTATATTTAATACTTTTGTACTACACATATATGTTTGGTTTTTATTATATTATACACATATTTAACTTACACCCATGACCCAGCAACACAAAAAACTTTTTGTTGCCTCGATGGGATTCGCGCTAACCACTGAGCCACAGAAGTCGTCAATCCTCTTTACATTGCCCTAATGAAAGTGCTCTTGCTTATGTAAAATCCCCGTATTGATACACAATGTGCCTTCTATTATGCGACAGAACCTTTGACCCTATTGGTACAGTCAACTCCTAAAGTAATGAGCATTTTAAGTAGGGATGTCATAAGCTCCGTAACCATAACGGAAACTCACAGTAACACAGGACTTCTTCTTTTTCGTTAAAAAAAAGCGTTTTCGTCGTAAAAGCTTCGGATAACTTCGGATGTAGACGTAGTAGGTATAAATTACGCTTGTTATGACATGTTTATTTAATTTGCCGGCCAAGCCGACTCACTAGGCTCTTGGGCCAAAGTTAAGGTTCCTCATACACCTAATATCCGTAACCGAAATCTTCCGAAACTGTCGGATAATTCCATATATATCCGTAACCGTCACCAAAACCGCTATAATTTTATTCGCATGTCCGTACCCGTTAACAGATCCGAAATGTCATATCCTCGTGTTGGTCAAACTCTGGAACACTTGGCAAGACTTCATTTCTAAATTAAATGATGAGTATGAAAGCCTCAGTCCACTACAATATTACAGGTTTAACTTTGTATCAATTATGCAATATCTAATTAATCTGAAGTTAATTAATTGGCCACACTGATCACATCACCTTCAGGTAGGGTCGTGGTTATCCCTATTCCGATCATAATATCATCGGAATAGGGATAATATAATTACCTCCATGACCCGATGTAGCCTAGCCAAATGATTTTGCTAATTTTGTTCATGCTACCATTTTATGCCTTAGGTACAATACAATAAATAAAAATAAAATAACAATCGGTACCTATATAGGTACATAATTTTCATTAAGTAGTTACTTATTTACGGCCCGTTTCAATAACCTATCTATAACTATTTGTTAAAAACGTCGCCATTCAATGATTAGGCGGTTTTTTGCGATACATGTTTGACGTTTCTGACAAATAGTTATTGGTAGATAGGTTATTGAAACGGGCCATTAGTAGTACCTACTAATGGCCCGTTACCTAATACCTAGGTATTAAGTATGAGAGCCTAAATATTTATTTTATTCTGATTTTAGTATTTGTTGTAATAGCGACAGAAATACATCAGCTGTGAAAATTTCAACTGTCTAGCTATCATGGTTCACGAGATACAGCCTGGCGACAAACAGACAGACGGGTATGTACCCCAAAAAACTATATTTTTATGTATTTAAAATCAACGTCATACATTTAGACATTATCATATTAATTATATATTTTCTATACCTACAAAAAACAAACTAATAAACAGCTTAATGCACTAAATGCACATGATAGTATACAAGGTACCTACGCCAAAAAATAAGTATATAAATTTTCATTTGTCTGCCTGTCTGGCTGTCTGTTTGTTCTGGCTAATCTCTGAAACGGCTGGACCGATTATGACCGGACTTTCACTGGCAGATAGCTGATGTTAAGTAACGAGGAATAAAGTAGGCTACTTTTATCTTAGGGTTCCGTTTCCATTACCAGTTCGACACAGACGAAGTTGCTGGCACCAGCTAGTATGATAATAAAAGTAAAGAAATGTCTATTTAACTCAATATTGTCTCTACCTACTGTCTAAATATAAATATATTTTTTTTTTGTAATTACGTCTGTAAAACTTACTTGAGTCTTACCGTCCAATAAAATCTCAATTACTCGGAAAAGCCTCAATAATTCTCGGCAATTGCAGTGTTATTTTTAAAGTCCAATTATAGGTTAGTAATTAACAAGACTTTTAGGTGCGGATGTTGCAGGCCAAACTCAATTTCAGTTTGATTGCTTTGCGACTCGATACATCGTGCTAAACACTTTAATCGCTAAGATGTTATTCCCTGTTAACCTATTTGCTCAGATCATTCGGATACATTGACATTCACTGTAATGGATTTATTTAGACCAATTAAATTCAAGTGTTGGTATCATAACTTACAGTTTATATATTAAATATAATAGTATGTAATAATATGTAATAATAGTTTATATTAAATATTTTTGAAAAAGCATTTGGATGCATAGATTCAAAAACTTTATTAGAAACCAAGTATCATTTACTAGCATTAGCCCGCGGTTCGCTCGCGTGAAATTTGCTTTTAACCGACTTCCAAAAAAGGAGGCGGTTATTAAACGCTATCTTTATAATAATTTCACACTTTCATACCCTATTTTACCCTCTTAGGGGTTGAATATTATAAAACACTGAAATTCTTAGTGGATGCCTACGTTATATTATTATGAGAAATACGTGTGCAAATATTATATAGATGATTTGCCTTTTTATTATATAGATGATAATATTGTTTAAGACACCCTACATATATTATGTAGTTCATTATGATTCGGAGCTCTTGATAGGTCGAGTGCTAACATAGCAGCGTTATAAAAACCGTGAAAAATGAAATGAAATGATATGAGTGAATTCGACCATCACTTTGACAACTTCTGTGGTTCAGTAGTTAGCGCGTTGGCGCTCAAGCTGTAGGTATATCGCTTATTCGAATCTAGCCGAGGGAGCGAAAGGTTTTCAATGGAAATGGACACTGATCCAGGCACATTGAAAACCTTTAATTTCCATGGACGTGTATTATATATGTGTATAATATAATAAAAATCTTAAATATACCTAATAATATGTTAAATAATAATATATCTAATATAAATACTAATAATATATCTTAAATATGTTTATTAGTGTTTAAATAGGTATACTCCCCGTTGTCTGGTCCCCGTATCAAAAGTTGTTCGGATAGTTAGCACGAGGCCAGATTGGCGTGGTGAAGCGGCCATAGATATTATTAAGCTATTGCATAGCTTCTATCGCGGACCTTGAGCGCGGGGACCGAATCCAGAAATTCCGTAACGAAAAAACCTCACGCTCCCGCATCGTCTAACGTCGTTTCAGTTCGGCAGTCTTCAACACGGCGTTTTATTTTTAAGATTTAAGACGGAAGTAAAATCTATCTCTGAACCAAATATTAAAGCAAGGCTAACGCCGTTTTAGTAAGGACGTGCGCCGATAGATGGCGCTTTAGCGCCATCTATCTATCTATTCTTTTGCTTCAATAATTTACTAATAGATGGCGTTCCCAGCTTGTAATTCATGTACGTAGTATGATTTTCACTAAATTTTGGAAGCATAAAAGGTGTCCTAAGAAATGTGGGAATCGAACTTGGGTTACTTTGCTTACTCTATGACGCGGCACTTAAAAAGTTGTATTTAAATGGTAGGTTCCTGGATTGATGACGAATAACGAATATTAGTCCAAAGTCCACTTTTTATATGAGACAAAGAAAACTGACGGCCGTTAATATTTTGCGCGAAATGTTCGATTATAATTTTTTTTTGCACTTTTCCACTTTTTAGTTTTGTTTTTTGAACATATAAGGACACTGACGATACTAAACAGTATTTAATGCACTTTAGTACTAATAATAAGTTGATATAAAGTTTTGAGAGTCATATAGTTGTTTTAGATTATTTGCCATTTTTCACAGATGTGATTTTTCAAAAAAGAGGATGCTACATTATGTCCTGATGGAGTTCGTTTATTTTTTAAAAATGAAGATGTTGCCGCCTATAACAATTTGATTTTGAGCCAATGTGAAAACAAAGTTCTTTCAATGTCCGTAGACGTCATTATTGGCGCTAAAAGTGCTGAGCAAGAAGCTAATTTTAGACTTAAATTACATAAAAAATCTGTTATTGACACTGGAGGACTGCCTTATCACATTACTTTTGTCGTTGGAAAGCATTATGTTATTACAACTAACATCGACGTTTCTGATGGTTTGTGCAATGGTGCTGTTGGGAATTTGGTACATCTAGAATTTGATGAAAGTAACACATTAATAAGAGTTTGGCTGGAATTTTGTGGTTCAGATAAAGTGGGTAGGAAAAAAAGGCAAAAAGCAGCCGCTCTAGCAGTGCAAAACAGAGTTGGCAATCTCGCTGTTCCCATTGAATTACGAACAGCAAATATTTCATTAACATCGGATAGAAAATGTATAGCCAAACGCAAACATTTTCCATTACTTCAGCTCTTGCTCTAACTATACATAAGTCGCAAGGTGGAACTTTTGACGAAATAGTATATGAGTATAGTAAAGCACATTCTCAGGAACTCGTTTATGTTGCGCTCTCTCGGGTGACTAATATTGAAAAATTGTATATCACGACAAAAAACGATAATTCTACATTCAAGTTTTATCATAATCGAAAGCAAGCTGCATCGACTGCATTTTTGTTGCAAGAATTCAAAAGACTGTCTTTAAATAGTGTTCAGACGATAGCTCAAAGTGTATTAGATTTCATTAGTAATAGAAATGGCATTTCAATAATGACTTTCAACTGCCAAAGTATAAATAGTCATAAATACGATTTACAAGATTCAGTTACGAGACAAACAAATGTGTTACTTCTTACCGAAACTTGCATGACGCATGATAATCCGATTGAAATACCTAATTTTAATTGTATTGTTCAGTTCAAACGAGATACTGTTTCAAAAGGTGGGGCAGCTATTTACCAAAATAAAAATGATATTACTAATATTATGACTCCGAATATTGAAATAAATATTGCACACGTTAGCGATGTTAATGTTAGGCGCTCAGTTGTTGGAGATATTTGTGCGTGCTTATGCAAACTTAGAAATGGCTTACAAATAGTTATGGTAGCAATTTACATTTCTCAGAATCCAAAATTGGACGAGGTAGAGCATTTTATTCATCGCACTTTACTGGAGTACACTGAAGAAGGGTCGAAAATACTTGGTACAAATGGTAATCAATTTCCACTTATCTTGGCTGGCGATTTCAACATTAACTTCGCTGATAAAAAATCAGAGCGGTTTACAACTTTTCTATCAAAAACATTGAATTTGAAAATGAATAATGATTCACAAGAGTCCACAACAAAATATGGGACCACCATTGACGCGGTATTTTCTAGGTACTAAGGCGGGTCAATAAGTCCGTGACTTTTTGAATTTCTAACCTCCTTACTGAAAAAGCAACACTACTCCTGTCAACAGGCATCTGTCAGTTGACTCCTATCAAAATTTGAACTTGCTGCGTCAGTTAGTTTGTGTTTTACAGCTATCTTTATCAGACTATCCAGTAACTTAAGGAAACAATGGAAAAAAGTGAATTTCGTGTGCTTATTAAGCATTATTTTTTGTGAAAAAAAACCATTACCGAGACCAAGGCTAAGCTTGATAAATACTATGGGGAATCTGCACCATCGATTTCAATGGTAAAAAAGTGGTTTACTGAATTTCGTTGTGGCCTTACAAGCACTGAAGATGCCGAACGTCCTGGACGCCCAGTTGAGGTCTCTACACCCGAAACAATCGAAAAAATTCACGATATGGTGTTGGCCGACCGAAGATTGAAAGTGCAAGAGATTGTGGAAGCCATAGGCATCTCGCACGGCTCAGTGGTTTCAATTTTGAATGATCACTTGGGCATGAGAAAGCGTTCCGCAAGATGGGTGCCGCGTTTGCTCACAGTCGACCACAAACGCAATCGTGTAACAACTTCACAGGAAGGTTTGGCGTTGTTTAATCACAATATGGAGGAGTTTTTTAACCGTGGACGACACATGGATCCATCACAATACACCAGAGACCAAACAACAGTCAAAACAGTGTGTTTCTAAGGGTGAATCGGCGCCAAAGAAGGCCAAGGTGGGTTTGTCAGCCAATAAAGTTATGGCGACTGTTTTTTGGGATGCACGTGGGATAATCCACATTGACTATCTTCAAAAGGGAAGAACAATTAATGGGGAATATTATGCCAACTTATTGGACCGCTTCAATGAGGATTTGAAAAAAAAACGACCTCATTTGGCCAAGAAAAAAGTTCTTTTTCACTAAGACAATGCAAGGGTGCACACATGTGCAGTTGCCATGGCAAAAATCCATGAATTGGGCTATGAATTGCTCCCACATCCACCCTATTCTCAAGATTTGGCTCCGAGTGACTACTTCTTGTTCCCAAACCTGAAAAAATGGCTCGGTGGAAAAAGATTTGACTCCAATGATGAAGTCATCTCGCAAACAAAGGCCTATTTTGAGGACCTCGACAAATCATATTTTTTGGAAGGGATAAAAAAATTGGAGAAGCGTTGGACAAAGTGTATAGAGCTCAAGGGGGACTACGTTAAAAAATAAAATGATTTATTTATCAAAAAATCTGTGTTTTATTCCAAAAGTCACGGACTTATTGACCCGCCCTCGTATTTAGAGGATATTAATTCGCAAACTTATGTTTCTTATTTCAGTTATAATAAACCTATAGTTTCAATGATAAATATTCCTGAATAACCAACAGCTACTGTAAGATAATAAAACCCACATGTATTGTAAAATAATAAAAATATTTTAAACAATATTAACTTTTTATTTATTTAATAAAAGAAAAATTTGTTTTCTTATCGGTCACCACGCTCAAAAAGTGTAACTTGAATTAATATCAAAGAAAAAGAAATACTGCATAAATAAAATAAAATTAATAAATAATTATAATTGCATAAGTTGATACAAAATGCTATGCAATAGCTTTACCGCGGCAGTCCCCGAGTGCCACACGTCTTTTTTATATTATTAGTAGCTTTTACCCGCGGCTCCGCTCGCGTAAATACAGCATCCCACGGGAATACTATACTTTTCGGGATAAAAAGTAGCCTAATATGTTGTAATCCAGAGCCTAAACTACTACCATACAACATTTCATCAAAATTCGTTCAGTAGTTTTTGCGTGAAATAGTAGCAAACATCCATCCATCCTCACAAACTATCACATTTATATTATTAGTAGGATTACTTTACAAATAAATAAGAGAAACCCAAATTGCACAAAATGAACCTACATGCAAGTTTGTAATCTAAAAGCAAGTTTGGATTAGTGATAATAATAAAAACAAAGTGGTATTAGCGGACTTCTGGACCGTCGCGTTGTTACACACTTGTGCCGGTATATAAAAATAGCAAATTCCAGCTTTAAGGGTCAAGTTAACACGAGCAAAGGATAAGTTCATCGCCCCACAAAGGTTCTACAAAATTCTAGGTATAAAAATTCAAATATACCTAGAAATTATTATAACGACGTATACCGTGACTTGTCTCCACACCAATGACTTGTAAAATTATTAATATTAATCGTTGCACAAAGTAAATTCGATATCTGTCAGGCATAGCGCCAATTCCATAAGTATTTGCGACATGCACGACAAAATATATAAGGCGCAACTGTTTTAAGGGTCACAAGAACCACTTTTACGTTTTTACGATGAACTAGCTTTTGCCCGCAGCTTCGCCCGCGTAAATACCATATCCCAAGGGAACCCTGTACTTTTCCGGGATAAAATGTAGCTTATGTGTTGATCTAAAGCGTAAACTACTAACATACCAAATTCCATCAAAATCCTTTCAGTAGTTTTTGCGTGATAGTGTAATAAACATCCATCTATACATCCATCCATCCGTCTATCCGTCCATCTATTCATCCATCCTCACAAACTTTCACATTTATTAGTAGTAAGATATCTAAAACCACAGTATTCTTTCCGATAAGGGATTAAGACGGTAGGTGGGTTTCACGCTAATTAAACCATATTCCCCCTTCTGTCTGAGAGCGATGAGGGGACGCTACATCCCTAGGAAACTATTAGATAGATCTTTTGATGATAAAAAAGTTCAATTCTATGTGCGCAGGTACAAGGTAGTTTAATTATAGTCCATTCGAGTTATGTTTGAAGTAAGTCATCTGTGATAATGTCAAAATTGACCATGGACGTTTAAGCCATGTTCACATTAACCAATTAAAGTAAGCCATTTTGACATTTGCACCGATTACTCATTTCAAAGTTAACGCGAATTGATCTACTTAATAGAATCAGGCGTTACTTTGCCTAAATCCACAGCATACAATTATTTTTATTAATATTATATCTAGCAATATCCTGCGAAAAAATATCCACAACTGTAAGCAAATGTGTGAGTCAAACATTTGCTTGCATATATTGATAGATATAATATTAATAACAAATGTATGCAAATTGATCTGTCAATTATGATTGACTGATATGACTCATACATTGATATGACTCATAGTCTTAAATGTATTAATTTATTTGGAATATATGGATTATACAATTATAAATGAAATATATATTTTTTATTTAATTGATTTTCATTCCATAGCTCTATATGTCAGATACAGAGCAGTTTAATTATATGAAGTACCTACACGTTACATTATTTAATTACTAGATGTCGCCCGCGACTTAGTACACGCAAAAGGAACCCTGCGGGATCCGTACATTTTGCCACGATAAAAAGTAGCCTATGTACTTCCCCGTAGTCTAGTCTATATCTGTGTAAAATTTCATCACAATCGGCCTCGTAGTTTCAATTCAAAGAAACAAATCTTTTCTCTTTATAATATTAGTATACTAAGGCGGGTCAATAAGTCCGTGACTTTTTGAATTTCTAACCTCCTTACTGAAAAAGCAACACTACTCCTGTCAACAGGCATCTATCAGTTGACTACTATCAAAATTTGAACTTGCTGCGTCAGTTAGTTTGTGTTTTACAGCTATCTTTATCAGACTATCCAGTAACTTAAGGAAACAATGGAAAAAAGTGAATTTCGTGTGCTTATTAAGCATTATTTTTTGCGAAAAAAAACCATTACCGAGACCAAGGCTAAGCTTGATAAATACTATGGGGACTCTGCACCATCGATTTCAATGGTAAAAAAGTGGTTTACTGAATTTCGTTGTGGCCTTACAAGCACTGAAGATGCCGAACGTCCTGGACGCCCAGTTGAGGTCTCTACACCCGAAACAATCGAAAAAATTCACGATATGGTGTTGGCCGACCGAAGATTGAAAGTGCAAGAGATTGTGGAAGCCATAAACATCTCGCATGGCTCAGTGGTCAGTCAATTTTGAATGATCACTTGGGCATGAGAAAGCTTTCCGCAAGATGGGTGCCGCGTTTGCTCACAGTCGACCACAAACGCAATCGTGTAACAACTTCACAGGAAGGTTTGGCGTTGTTTAATCACAATATGGAGGAGTTTTTTAACCGTGGACGAAACATGGATCCATCACAATACACCAGAGACCAAACAACAGTCAAAACAGTGTGTTTCTAAGGGTGAATCGGCGCCAAAGAAGGCCAAGGTGGTTTGTCAGCCAATACAGTTATGGCGACTGTTTTTTGGGATGCACGTGGGATAATCCACATTGACTATCTTCAAAAGGGAAGAACAATTAATGGGGAATATTATGCCAACTTATTGGACCGCTTCAATGAGGATTTGAAAAAAAACCGACCTCATTTGGCCAAGAAAAAAGTTCTTTTTCACTAAGACAATGCAAGGGTGCACACATGTGCAGTTGCCATGGCAAAAATCCATGAATTGGGCTATGAATTGCTCCCACATCCACCCTATTCTCAAGATTTGGCTCCGAGTGACTACTTCTTGTTCCCAAACCTGAAAAAATGGCTCGGTGGAAAAAGATTTGACTCCAATGATGAAGGCATCTCGCAAACAAAGGCCTATTTTGAGGACCTCGACAAATCATATTTTTTGGAAGGGATAAAAAAATTGGAGAAGCGTTGGACAAAGTGTATAGAGCTCAAGGGGGACTACGTTGAAAAATAAAATGATTTATTTATCAAAAAATCTGTGTTTTATTCCAAAAGTCACGGACTTATTGACCCGCCCTCGTAGTATAATAGGTCTTTACCTATGAAATTACCGTTCTGCAGTACTGGCCATTTCAAATCTAAATAATTTTTATTTGGCTAAGAATTCTAATTTCAAATTAATTTTATTTTAAAATCATGGAATTCTTTTTCCACAAAAACAATTTCATCGCATTTCAATCTTTTTCGTCATCATGGATTCGTTAAAAATTCGAGTAATTATGGAATATGAGTACCGTCGTGGCGGCAACGCGGCACAAGCGGCACGCAACATCAACGACGTTTACGGAGCTAACACTACAAACCAACGCACCACCTGTTATTGGTTTGCTCGCTTCCGTTCTGGAAATTTCGATCTGAAAAATGAACCTCGCTGTCGTCCGAAGACTTTGGTCAACAATGACGAATTAAAGGCGATTGTGGAAGCTGATGATACACAATCTACGGCTGAATTAGCAGCAGCTTTGGACGTTAGCGTCAAAACAATATTGGTCCATTTGCGTGAAATTGTCAAGGTAAAAAAGCTTGAAAAATTGGTGCCCCACGAACTCAATGATCGCTAGCGCGAATTACGTGTCGAGACGTGCCTTGCACTGCTCAACAGACACACAAATGAAGGAATTTTGAACCGCATTGTTACCTGCGATGAAAAATGGATTCTGTTTGATAACCGCAAGCGCTCAGCAAGTTGGTTGGATCCTGGTTCAGCACCTAAACAATGCCCTAAACGAAAACTTACCCCTAGAAAAGTGATGGTCACTGTTTGGTGGTCTAGCCAAAGCCGGCGATTGTCGACGGTGTGATTCATCACAGCTTCTTACCAAACGGGGTGAGCATTACTGCAGATGTATACTGTGAAGAATTGAACATAATGATGGAGAAGCTGGCACATCTCCAACCAGCATTGGTCAATCGTTCGTCTCCGCTGCTCCTGCACGACAACGCGCGACCTCATACTGCACAGCAGACGGTCTCCAAGTTGCAAGAACTGGGGTTGGAAGCTCTCCATCATCCGCCCTACTCACCAGGCCTTGCGCCTACAGATTACTACTTTTTCCAGAATTTGAATAACTTCTTGGCGGGAAAAAAATTCAATACCCGAGAGGCAGTACAAAATGCCTTGAAGAATTTGTTGCCTCCCGTCCAGCTGATTTCTTTAAGAAGGGCATCAATAAACTTCACCTGCGTTGGCAGAGATACATTGATTGCATGGGTGATTACTTCGATTAATACAAATAAAAAATACATGAAAAAATTAGCTTGAATTTTTTCATACAATACGGCAATTTCATAGGTAAAGACCTGATATATATTTCAAATTAACAGAATTGCACTAAATGCATACGATAATATATATTGTCCGAATACGGTACCTACAGCAAAGAGCAAAATTTTAAATTTGTGTCTGTCTGTCCGTCTGTTTGTTCCGGCATTTTGAACGATCTTTTACTGGCAGATTGCTGGTGTTATAAGGAGTAATTTGGCTACTTTTATCTTAGGTTCCGTGCAAACGAAGTTACGGGCACGAGCTAGTTTATAAAAACAATAATTACAATAGTAAGTATGTAGGACATAAACTACTTTTTCCATTTCATAGCTTTCCCTAACAATATCTGATTAATATTCGGGAAAATGCTTCAATTATATTATTTTAGGAACAACGCATACGTGACTTCCCGTGTCTGCTCTATTCTTGTCTGTGGTCGGGAAACACTCAAATTCCTTTCCCCCGTACGTTTGGATTTCCCCGTCGCCGAATTAGCGCTGCGCGTCGTGTGCAATAAAATTTCTTTTCCCTTTTCCTTTCAGTTTCCGGATTTCATTATGTGATTTCGAGCTATTTTGGCCAAATCCCATCGCAATTAGTTAATCATCTTATAAGTATGATGGGTTATTGATTTTATGGTGGGATTGATTAGTACGTTATAAAATATAACGTTGGCTATTTAAATATTTTCATGATGTGTAATATTATGTTAAAAGTAGGCACTAGTCCGTAAATTTTATTATGAACTAGCTGTTCCGTCACACGTTGTTCTATCTTAAATATGAACATGGAATAAAAAAATAAGGTCTACTAAGGTAATAAGGTACACCTGTGTAGGTGTACCTTATTATTTGTTGGTGTAGGTTGTAAGTGTTTACAACCTACACCAACATCTACAACCTACACATGCTACATCTACACCTACATTTACAACTACACCTACATCTACCAAACAAACAGGTAAGCTGAACGAAGCTATAAAATCTATAATTATATGAGAGTCATGTAACAAATTGAACACAGGGAACAAGTGTTGTGTGTGAACAAGTTAGTATGGGAAAATTTAATCGTCGTATTTAGTATCAAGTATTTTCCCAGCATTTATTCCAATATTTCTGACCGTTTCCTCCTTCCCTAATTTACCATAATTATTTCAAGACTATATAGGTTTTCATAACCCATCAAAGATTCGTATTTGACTTCATGTAGATATTTATATGCGTAAACAGTTACAGTTACATACAGTTTAGTCAAAATATAAGTATTACGCCAGATTCACAGTTTCTATAAAAAAAGTATTTCGTATCCAGTTTAAATGATCTGTAAGAGGCAATGAGGCGGTAGATGATTGAGGAGCGGTCTATTGCAAGCGGCTAGTTTTTCTACATGTTTCATGTGGCCGGGACACAACGGACACTATGTAAGCTTGCTCGAAAGAAATTACGGATATTTTGGGCATGTGATGTTCTGCTTTTGTCAAGACGTTTAGGTAGAAATATGTTAAAAAAATTATAGAAAAAAATAATAGATACTGAATAAAATTACCATTGACCTCGCACTGCCGTTTGTATTTATGTTACTTAGGCAAAGTCGTTGTTAAAGTTTCTGTGGCTTATAACCTCAGCGCCTTAGAGAACGCAATCTTATACCTTTAAACGAGCAATTCTTGTATATTTATTTATTTATATGTTTCTGTAATCTCGGAAACGGCTCTAATGATTTCGCTGAAATTTGGTATATGGGGGTTTTCGGGGGTAAACAATCGATCTAGATTAGTCTTATGTTTGGGAAAACGCGTGTTTTCGAGTTTTCATGCGTTTTTCTGTCCACGCAGAATATGGTCGCTAATTTCGTCTTGCCGGCCACTGTCCGTCTGGTCCAGCGGGTTAAGGCGCTGGTTAAGCGGGTAACGCGGACGGCAAGAGACGAACGAGTATTACGGGTTCGAATCCCGCTCGGTGACTTACTTATGTTGTTTTTTATATGTTCAAGTTTATATATAATTTTTTAATTTGTATTGTTTTTAGACAAGTGTAAAAAAATCGGTTGTCTGTAAAGTCGGTTTACTGACGATAGTTGAACGTGATAACGTCATGTTTATAGTGCGCGCGGAACTAATTGGCCGCGCCTTAGGTAGGCGTGTTGCCGCCGCGAAGTCCGGCGCCGAACTGAGTAATAACATCAAACGCCTCCACCTCTCCGTCTCACCGCTCACATACCTAAGGCGCGGCTAGCTGAGGTAACGGCAATGCGTCATATTTAGCGAGGTAACAGTAACAGGTCATGAGTCATGTTTTTTCGTGCGTGCAGCCGGCTCCATCGAATTATAAGACGTTATCACGTCAAAAATGTAGTTAATGTTTGAGATAACAATATATATTTCTCATAAATATGTCTAACATTTACCTATACTGATTACGTAAATAAGATTTATGCTTTCGAGTTTCACCATATTACAATAAATAGTAATAACCGAACAAAGCTCGGTCGCCCAGGTACTGTAATTTTATTTAGTATAATTATTATTTTTTTCAAAATTTTTCATTAATTTTCTACCTAAACGTAAACTTAAGTAGTAAGCATCATATTCCCAAAATATCCGTAATTTATTTAGTACAACCTTATATAAGGTCTCCAAAAATCTATTACGGATAAATACTTTACCTAAGCAGTGGATCATGTGCCTGAAGTAGGCACATGATCCACTGCATGGACGATGTATAGACGTTTAGGCGGAAAAATAATTGTCATTCTCAAACTAAAAACATCATCTCATGTGTGGGTGGGTGGGTGACTCTCCGTAAAACGCAAACTTGCCCAATGCCCTAATAAAAAAAAAAATCGAGTATGACAATTATTTTTCTGCTTAAACGTCTTTATTTAAGCAGTAAATCATAATATGCCCGTATCCGTAATGATTTTACCAAACCATCATGTAAAGCCATCTAATGAACACTTCCAGAACAGCGAACAGGGTCCAATATAAACCTATTAATATTTGTTTGTACTTTACCAAGTCGAAAGTTTATCACGGTGTGTCACTAACATTTCATGAAAAATTTATGATCGATGTGGCTGAAAATTGGCCTTTGCCAAATATTTCTAGACTCTCAATATTATTAGACGACTACAATATGACTTCAATGTCATCCACATTACACAATATTATGCATTGCACTCGTTCCGATAACACAGTTTTCTGGAAAAAATACCTTATTACTTATTATTGTTTATCATTCTACTTATATTATAAATGTGAAAGTTTGTGAGGATAGATGGATGGATGTATGGATGAACGGATGTTTGTTACTCTTTCTCGCAAAAACTACTGAACGGATTTAGATGAAATTTGGTATGTTATTAGTTTAGGCTCTGGATTAAAACATAGGCTACTTTTTATCCTGAAAAAGTACAATGTTCCTTTGGGATACTGTATTTACGCGGGCGGAGCCGCGGGGAACAGCTAGTCTCTTAATAACATTACGTACCTGCGATTCTTATCATTTGTATTTACTCAACGTTTCTTATCCACACCTACAGACCGTGACGTCATTTTGTTTACATTGCTTGGTAATTGTACGCAATGTATTTACTGTTAATGTTTTCTTCAAAACTGGGAAAACCCAGCGTGTATATTCGTTCCCAACCCGACCGCGTGCGACGCCACATGCACATACGCATCTATGACTAAATATTGGCGCCAGTTTTGAGCTTCTAGTAATACGGTATTTTCCTGTTCTTTTTTATTACATTAATGAATAGTGCTCTGAAAAACAAGACAAAAAGAATAGCGGTAAAAAAGGTAGAACAGTAGTAAAAAATCAATATTTTCAAAGATAATGCGGATTGTTTCAAGCACTTTTGTGAGTCTCGTGAAAATGCCCCAAAAAGTCGTACAAGTAGGTGACGTCACACGCTACTAAAGTTGCTACGAAATGTACGCCATATACACAAAATTTCTCATATATCCGAAGTTTGCGCGTTTATGTTCATACATACCATAGTAAATATTATTGTGTTTGATGTAAGTAAACTAATTATATATAGGTTTTTGGAGTTTATTGGAGTTTACTCCTTAAGAATCAATTTTCATATAAGGCCCCGGTATGAAAAAAATATGTGGAGTAAAATCTGCTGAACGAATGACCTCGTTACGTTTTCGTGCGCAACCTATTCTGCGCACCTTCCACTTTTTTTCACATGGCGCGAATTTTTGAACTCAAATCGATCGCTAAAGTTTTTGTTCCTTCTGAGGCACGTCCGGTGTTTCTTCCAAGTTGCTTTCGTAAAAGTCTCGAAAAACTTGGACTACTAACTACTAGATAATTGGAGTTTACTCCATAAGAACTATTTTTAAATATTAGCCTGGGGTATAAAGATTTATAGGAGTAAAATCTAATTCACGATGTCACACCATATTAGCCGAAGATGTGTCGGTCGCTTTGCATTGCACACAAAATTTTACTTTTTAGAGTAAACTCCAGTCGTGCGTCGGAGCTGACACTCTTTTGTACTAATGTTGTAAAGAAATATTTCAACTTTTTTGTGATTTCAAAATTCATACTTATTTAATTACCAAACTACATATAAAATCCTAATTCTTTTTACTGTTATCAATATTTAATACCTAATTATTTCTTAATTTATTTAATAAAACTAAACTTTAACATGTAGGAAAATACCGAATTCTCATGGGTATTTCCGAAATGACTCAACTATTTTGGGGCCTGTTGTTATGAGTTTCCATTGATACCCTTAGCTTGATCTAACTGAATATTGGTGCCATCAAAAAACAAGACAGTGATATGAAGTTCGTTATTGATCTTAAATCATCATTAATGGAGTTTTGCCGGGAATTCAATGGGTGACGTTGTGGTTTTTGTATTTTTTCATAAATTTGTTTTATTTTGGTTCTTAATATGTATATTAACCATTTAATATTCGTTAACGTGCACAATTGAGGGCAAGTGGTACAACTTCTAAGAACGTGCTATTTTGTGTTCCCTCCAAAACTCCCTAGGAACTGACATGACTCATGGACTGCACTGACTATTTATTTGGACTTTGACTAGACTTTAGACTTGACGATTTAGGAATACGGTGTTGAAAATTGAAACGATAATTCTATTTCCCGCCTTTTTAACTTGACACTGGCAAATGGTTATAAGTCGACGCCATATATATTTAAAAAAAAAGCATCATTATCCAATTTTATTTCAAAAAGCTCAACTGATATTGGTTTAAACTTTAAACGGACATATCAATAAGACTTTTCAGCTGTAACTAATATGATGTACAATTTATTATTTACTAGATGTTTCTCGCAACTTACTTCGCGCAAGAACACTTATTAAATATCGCACGAAAATCATTTTGCGACGATATTGGTAGCCAGAATATATGAATATGTTACACACCAGCTGTCCCGACACACGTTGTTCTGTATTAACTATGAACTGAAATAAATAAATAACTACACCTACCTGTACAACCTACACAAACATCTACACATACGCCTACAACTACACCTACACCTACCAACCTACTGAGGCCGGCTGATTATTCTGAAATAAACCGAGCAGGTAAACGGAACAGTCAAGTTACATATTGACCACAGTGAATAGTAAATATAGGAAAATTCAATGGTCGTTTTTAGTATTTTAGCCGCAATTTTTCCAACATAATATCTAGTTTAAGCCTTCCCCGAACTTCATCAATTTATCAATTATTTCAAGATCAAAATTAGCCAAACCGGTCGAGCCGTTCTCGAGTTTTAGCGAGACATTGGAATTGGAAAACCTTCCTCCTGAAACACTTTATAATATATTAACGAAATTAAACGAAATTGCGGAAAACTCATTAAAATCCTTTGAGTAGCTTAAAGATCTTAACGATCAGATGAAAGCGACTTCATTTTATATTATGTAAAGAAGATAACGACATATATTATGTGATCATGTCAATACCTTATATATGATCAAAATAAAAGGATTCAGCAAGAGACCTTCAGATGAGTGGAGGATGATTACACTGCAATTCTGAAAAACAACAAAGCGGGTTTGTTCTATGAAAAATGGTATATAAAAAATATGTATGGTCTGGTTTTTTGTTTCCTGCAGCGCCAGACGTTCCCTATCGCGATGACAAAAAACGACTCAGCGGTTTTTTCGGCTGAGATACTCTGTGATATATTATCTGGGGCGGTCCGCAGTCGCAACTCGTACTCTTGACGTACAATATATCATTGTTTATCAAACAATTTCAGTGCGCATTACATAGGCGTGATCAAGAAAACATGAATTACAAAAACATTGACAGATTTAGAGAGGTTCGTTGTATCACTTGGTAATATTTTTTTAATGTGCTTGAGATATTACGATAGCAACCTCACTGATATAGAGAAAGTAAGAAAGAAAAATAAAATATTTGGTAAAATAAATAAACATAAAAACAGAACTGGAAAAAAAAAACATTTACCTACCAAATAGGTGTTTACTCAACAGTTTCATTATGCACCATAGACAGATTAAAAAATACTCACATTAGTGTAAGCTACTAAAATATTTTTTTATCCATAGCATATTAGGTGTAGATATAACTATGGCAGTCAGTGCTTAAACATATACCCCCTTACTAATAAAAATATATACACAATGGATAAGCAATACAATTGTCCTTGTCTGCCAAGCTACTTTTTCCTCGTATCAGACAAAGAGAAATATTGTATAACTTATCGACTGTTTAAATATCTTTATTTGGAAGGGGGTAATAGTATAGGTAGTATCCAAAATATCTTCTGAACTCAAATTCCCGAAATTTCTTATGAATTTAGAGCAGGTAGGACTACGTAACTGCAGTGAAATATAGAACAAAGTTGTGATAAGAAGTCAACATGAGTATTGAGTTAATATTTATTCAGTCAAAAGCTTACTCACCGATTTAAAAATTAGCTGAGTTACGTTTATGTAACGTATTTCGACAAAAAGCTCTAAAAGAAACCTAAATTGGACGTGTGTTTAGATAAAAATAAAACATTTATCAAACTCTATTTGGACAAGACTCGTTAGCGAGCAAATATTACTGGTGTTTCGGGTTTATCGGCGCTTACCGATAGACAATTGAAACTGCAATTCTGTTCAGACATTTAGAAAATAGAATGCATGGAAGACATACGACATACGGGTACTTTTGTGCCATTGTATCTTACAGCAGCGTATCTGAAAAAATAAAAAGCTTTTTTTGATGCAAAGTTGAGCCATTCAAGCGGTGATGTGGGTTGTATTCGCAAAGTAATTCGGGGACAATGAATAGGTACAAAGTACAAATTCTCTTTCCTTTACAAGCACTTCCTTCCTTAATAAAAATGTTCATAATGACTATGACGAAGGGACTTTTCGTCATAGTCATTATAAGCATTTTTATTAAGAAACTGTTTAATATAGAGTAAGCTTAGGATATTTTCTTAAATAGCTCTGAACTAGAACTAGAACTTAATAAATAAATATTTTTGTTAATTATTCCCTTGTATTTAAAAACTCTGATCCTTAATCTATCACGCTATCCTAATTGTTTGAATATATTGTATACGTGTTTTCAGTTTTTTGTTACCTCTCGAATATGGGATAGATGTTTGTATAATTTGGCAACAAGAGGCCCCTTTTAATAATAGGTCTTAACCTATGAAATTGCCGTTCTGCAGTACTGGCCATTTCAAATCAAAATAATTTTTGTTTGGCTAAGAATTCTAATTTCAAATTAATTTTATTTTAAAAACATGGAATTATTTTTCCAAAAGTAGTCATTTGTTTATTGATTAGTGTTACATTTTCATCGCATTTCAATCTTTTTCGTCATCATGGATACGTTAAAAATTCGAGTAATTATGGAATATGAGTACCGTCGTGGCAGCAACGCGGCACAAGCGGCACGCAACATCAACGACGTTTACGGAGCTAACACTACAAACCAACGCACCACCTGTTATTGGTTTGCTCGCTTCCGTTCTGGAAATTTCGACCTGAAAAATGAACCGCGCGGTCGTCCGAAGACTTTGGTCGACAATGACGAATTAAAAGCGATTGTGGAAACTGATGATACACAATCTACGGCTGAATTAGCAGCAGCTTTCGACGTTAGCGTCAAAACAATATTGGTCTATTTGCGTCAAATTGGCAAGGTAAAAAAGCTTGACAAATGGATGCCCCACGAACTTAATGATCGCCAACGCGAAGTACGCGTCGAGACGTGCCTTGCACTGCTCAACAGACACACAAATGAAGGAATTTTGAACCGCTTTGTTACCTGCGATGAAAAATGGATTCTGTTTGATAACCGCAAGCGCTCAACAAGTTGGTTGGATCCTGGTTCAACACCTAAACAATGCCCTAAACGAAAACTTACTCCTAGAAAAGTGATGGTCACTGTTTGGTAGTCTAGCGCCGGTGTGATTCATCATAGCTTCTTATCAAACGGGGTGAGCATTACTGCAGATGTATACTGTGAAGAACTGAACACAATGATGGAGAAGCTGGCACATCTATAACCAGCATTGGTCAATCGCTCGTCTCCACTGCTCCTGCACGACAACGCGCGACCTCATACCTCACAGCAGACAGTCTCCAAGTTGCAAGAACTGGGGTTGGAAGCTCTCCGTCATCCGCCCTACTCACCAGACCTTGCGCCTACAGACTACTAGAAAGAAAGAAAGAAAGTTTTTATTTTCAGTTCACAAAAGACACAAAAATAACATGACATAAAATAGGAAGATATAAAAGAGAATAACAAATTGAGACATGCACCATAGTTACTGCTGTAGATAAAATAGGACAAATTGTGCCTTCATGTTACTTAGAAAATGGGTCCAGTTCGACATAAGCCACGTATGTCGTATAAAGACACGCGCATACATGACACCGGTTTTCAACTGAACCGTGAAGTGTAGTAAGCCACGAACATCATGCGACTTTCTACATAACATCGTAATATACTATATATAAATAAGTATACACAAACATACACATACATATACATATAAATATACACACAAATATATATGTATATATACATACACATGTATACAAACATACATACATATATACACACACATAAACATAATACATAATATAATATGATAATAGTAGACTATACTTTAACAAACAACTTCCTTACAAACTATACACTAGATAAAAAATACCGCACAAACTGCTAGAAAACGTTACAACAACACAGCCCAACAAGACACTACTGAGTAACAGTGGTAAATTTCAAATTAGACTAATAGATAAGAATCATAAATTAATTCAATTGTATGTATAATATTCATATGAAAGACAGGTTATTAATAATCATACCATGTTTACGCTGTTCTTTAATGAGAAACTCTTCCAAGTGATGTCTAAACGTGCCTACCGTGTTGAGTGTACGTATCGGAGGAGGAATATTATTCCAAATCTTCGCAGCTGCATAGCGAAAGCTGCCACGAAGTGCTTTGGTTCGATGTTGCTGTGTTGACAGTCCCTGTGAGTATAACAATTTTGTACCGAATCAGCTATATGTTTTTCGAATCTCAGGTGGCTGTCCATAAGTAATCCCAAGTTTCGAGCCTCATCCACTCATTCAATAGGCTGACCAAGAACCATAATACCGAGCGAGGCTGGCAAATTTTTTAGCTGATGCTGGCCACCTAATGCTAAGTGTCTTGTCTTGGACGGGTTCAGTATTAAATTGTTATTCTCTGACCATAGAGCTATTCGATTTAGGTCCTCGTTTAGGCCGCGCACCGCTCTTTCATAGTCTCTAGCATGAAAGGAGATATACTACTTTTTCCAGAATTTGGATAACTTCTTGGCGGGAAAAAAATTCAATACCCGAGGCTGGCCAGGATGGCCAGTACTGCATAACGGCAATTTCATAGGTATAGACCTATTAATAAATTTAAAACAGGGCCCTGTGCCATATTACTTAGGTAATCAGTCTTACTTACTTTGTTGGCTACATAAATGAACCATTCTACGCAGTACTTATCTAATGAATCTTGCTTGATTTCTTCCTTCCGTTTTTGGGGTTCAGTAGTTCACGTCTCGGAAGTCGGAACCCTTATGGTTAAATGAAGCACGCTATTTCATACTATTTTGGCCTAGGATACTTGTAAGTTGTAACATAACGTACTTAAAATCGCTGCATCTCAGGGGCATGTATCCTGATATTACCCTATACTCAATATCAATACACATATACTTAGTCTGGCCATAAATACTGTTACAATTAAAAATAAACAAAATATTATATTTATATAAAATCGGCACAAGTGTATGGTATCTTCCATTCTTGAGAAGGTAGTGAAGCCCTTTAACAACACCATGTTCAATAACTAAGAATGGTCCCTCCAGCAAGACTCGGCGCCGGGTCATAAAGCTCGGTCTACGCAGTCTTGGTTGGAAACGAACGTTTCGGACTTCATTAGAGCTGAAAACATGCCGTCGTCTAGTCCCGATCTTAATCCGCTGGATTATGATTTATGATCAGTTTTAGAGAGTACGGCTTGCTCTAAACGCCATGATAATTTCGAGTCCCTAAACCAATCCGTACAATTGGCAGTGAAAAATCCCCATGGAAAGAGTGCGTGCTTCTATTGATAACTGGCCTCAACGTTTAAATGACTGTATTGCAGCCAATGGAAACCACTTCGAATAAGCTTTTTATATTTTAAATTGTTCTATATTTATGTATTAAACTATCACACTGGAAAAGTAATAAATGTTATTTGCAATGGATTTTTTTTCTTTGTTTCAGTATTTATGGCAAGACTAGGTCTTGATGATGGTTGATTTTTTCTCATTCAAATACAATCTTTCATTCCCTAGTATTATATACTAGGGAATGAAAGATTGTATTTGAATGAGAAAAAATCAACCATCATCAAGAATGATCACCATGGTATTAAATCAATATAATTTAGTCATGATGGGTCTACAAAAAACTTTTTGACGTCACTAAACATTAAAATACAATTCAAGTCGGAAATAGTATTAGTAACTATTAGCAACAAAATTACAGTAACACATATCAAGACAACCAGTAACTTAATACAACAAGACAACTAAATTGCCATCATTGTTGATTTCTAATTAATTGAACAGAGACCAGAGTTCCTACTTTATACTCGTAACTTGTACGTCTGATTGTGATATACTAAGGCGGGTCAATAAGTCCGTGACTATTTAAATTTATAACCTCCTTACTGAAAAAGCAACACTACTTCTGTCAACAGGCATCTGTCAGTTGACTCCTATCAAAATTTGAACTTGCTGCGTCAGTTAGTTTGTGTTTTACAGCTATCTTTATCAGACTATCCAGTAATTTAAGGAAACAATGGAAAAAAGTGAATTTCGTGTGCTTATTAAGCATTATTTTTTGCGAACGTTGCCATGGCAAAAATCCATGAATTGGGCTATGAATTGCTCCCACATCCACCCTATTCTCAAGATTTGGCTCCGAGTGACTACTTCTTGTTCCCAAACCTGAAAAAATGGCTCGGTGGAAAAAGATTTGACTCCAATGATGAAGTCATCTCGCAAACAAAGGCCTATTTTGAGGACCTCGACAAATCATATTTTTTGGAAGGAATAAAAAAATTGGAGAAGCGTTGGACAAAGTGTATAGAGCTCAAGGGGGACTACGTTGAAAAATAAAATGATTTATTTATCAAAAAATCTGTGTTTTATTCCAAAAGTCACGGACTTATTGACCCGCCCTCGTAAATTGAACTTAATAATTTCTGAACAAACTTGTGAATTTTTAATTAAATTTTCTAACTCTTGAAAATAATTTAAATTTACTAACGTGGAGGCTATAGCAAATAAAAAATAACGGCGGAATATATGCTGGCAGTTAAAATTGTTATTACAATGAAACGCTTTAGTTTTTTAATTAGCTGTTCACTCAGTGACTGCAGTTTTATTTTGATTATTTACTACAGGCAGTATGGTGTGTGGCTACTGTTAAAGAAAGTGCCGGTCACAAACCACTTTCATCTATAAACTTTGGCGTTTCCAATCGTTTTACGTCAACCGATTTTCTGCCTGTCTGTCTGTCTATTCGCCTTCCTTACTTCTGTAAGGAATGAAATTTAGTACAGATATTATATACATATACAATATTTAAAAGCAAGCTGCTTGCGTATAAATTAAGATTGTGGCATCATAAAATAATTATAAAATGTTATATATTAGGGGTGGCTCGACAGCCGCCAGACATGTATAAAAGTGGGGGTGATTTTTTTTTTCGCTCTACCCATATATCATGTAGGGTACCGTTGAATAGGTCTCCTTAAATGAGGGCGAAGTTTTCTACATGATTATCTCATTTTCAAGAAATCGGCCTCCAAAGAAGTTTACAAGTCACTCATAGCGTTTCTACACTATAGGAGTTAGAAACTTGCCATTTTCTATACTGATCTTACAGCATTAAACCAACTGATAGGTCATGCTAAATACTCTTAAGGAAAAGTATCCTGAGCAAAATGAGGCTACGTTCCCACGAACGTTTTTTAGTAATCGCGACATAAAAACAGCACTATAAATAGAACGGTGCGCTAATACAATATAGCTGAAAATCGTGTAGAGTTATCCAATCTGACATTTGACGCTTTCCACTTCGAATTACAGATTTATATATATAGTACAGATTTATAGATATGAGTGCAGAGTTCTATTTAGGTATAGTGCA
The DNA here is from genome assembly GCA_963565745.1 of Phengaris arion. Classification (NCBI taxonomy): domain Eukaryota; kingdom Metazoa; phylum Arthropoda; class Insecta; order Lepidoptera; family Lycaenidae; genus Phengaris; species Phengaris arion. The sequence goes on from OY751431.1 coordinate 27,150,261, forward strand.
GTTTTTTCTGTTGCGACCACAAATAAACTCGTGGGTAAAGTATTGAAATAATTTGAAGGAAAAATTTATTGATATATCGTGTTGATACTTACGGAACTCTTCTGAGACATGTCCTGACATGCTCTTGGCACAGGTGCGACACTCACTACAAATGACAGCTCGAACACCAGCGAATGTCAGCCATGTTGACGTAAGCCTAATGTTTTTTTTTATATATTTATATATGGCATCGGATTATAATCATTTGGCAGTGTCAAGTTAAAAGGCGGAAAATAGAACTTTCTTTTCAATTTTCAATACCGTATTCCTATATCGTCAAGTCTAAAGTCTAGTCAAAGTCCAAATATATAGTCAGTACAGTCAATGAGTCATGTCAGTCGATTCAGTAAACTGGTAGAAGTTTACTGAAAGTTCCTAGGGAGTTTTGGCGGAAAAACAAAATAGCACGTTTTTAGAAGTTGTACCACTTGCCCACACTTTGTGCACGTTAAAGAATATTTAATGGTTAATATTCTACCAATATTACACATTAAGAACCGAAATAAACAAATTTATGTAGATGTACAAAATCCACGTCACCCATTGAACTCCCCGGCAAAACTCTAAGCCTAAGGTTGACACCGAAATATTTTTAAACATCGCGTCAGACAAATCTATCATAGATATTATGAATAGTAAATTGTTAGCTTAGGGTTGAAAAGAATCAATTCTATTTCTATTTTTAGTTCTATTTTTGAAGTTTTTCCGGCCCTCGGGCCGGAATGAATTTGTATGAGTTTTTACCTCCCTATGAAAGGAAAGCAGCATCTTCCACCCAATATTCAGATCAAAACAACACTACTTTCCGAGTATGAGAAATGAAAATTATATTGTCAATTATGTCAAAGCACGAAACGACCAGCGGCTAGCCGCATGAGCCATAGTTCAGGCTGGGAAAAAGTTCATCCCCGCCCACCTCCGCATTCGCCCAGCCACGCACACACAGCCGCGAGCTGTCATTCGTGTTAATCGGTGGAATGACGATTCTTTACGTTAGTATTAATACTTTACTCTTGGTTAGGTTTTTTATACTATTGCCGACCGCAAGCTTTACATAGTTTTGTCTATAACTCAACCATCACGTAATCAAGTTTACAAAGAGTTCACTGCGCACGTGTAGTGACTAGTGACACAACGCTACGAGCAGCGGCAGCAGCAGGTGCGCGTTCGTGTTTACGCTGACAATCCCCGTATCGTGTGTTTGAACACCTCAGTCAAAGTGATATATTGTTTTTTGATACATTACCTGAAATTATTTTCTTATATTCGCATTTCGCACGTTTTTGTCGATTTTGGATGCGTATTTCGTGAATATACGGATTATCTTGCTATAAACGTAATCTCGCAGAAACCGTACATTTATCCGCGATAAAAATTAGCGTTTGTCCTTCCCTGTAGCCTACTACTCTATCTGTGCAAAATTTAATCAAAATCGGTGGTGTAGTTTCATAGTTTATTCAATGTAAACAAATAAACAAATCTTTCCTTTTTATAATATTAAGTGTAGATGCAAAATTTTATGTCTTGTTTAGTATAAAACCAGTCAAATTTAGAGTTTCGTTCATAAAATTACTAGACAGTGAATGTATATTGTATGTATAACAGAATAATCAAATGACTAATGAGGATCCATGATTTAAATTATTAAAATCTATCAAAATTAGTGGATTTATTAAAGTTTTTCTGCTAGTTTGAAAAGCACGAGATAGATTCAGCTATAGAATATGAAAATTAAAAGTGTATATAGAATTTAAGGATTAATTCTCAAATGGTTGACTCTTCAAAAGTCAACCTAATAAAATAATGTACAAATAATATATTGTCGGATCAGGATACTGACATATTTTTATTAACATAATACTAATATTTAGTTAATAACTGATATTAATCTATTACCAGGAATATATATTTTACTGATATTTCAATTCGAACATGTAATTGTTATAGCAAGTACATAAATCTCAACCTACCCAAGCAATGAAAGGTAGGTAGATATAAATATACCATTTCCGAAAAAGATCTTTAACACTATCCTTAGTACGAATATTTCATCGATATCTATATAATGCTCTCTATAATGTATAACCATATCTAATACGCGCTTCCGCTGAATTGGTTACGATGACGTCATCTGTCGGGATCCGTGCTACAACGGCTTGATTGTACTCATACTTCATAGGTATTGCATAAGTATTCACTCTCCGATTTTTGACGCTTGTACCTCACATGCATTGTTTTTATTTACGTTAAATATTTTAGTTGTGTTTAAAGGGGAGGTGACGACGACAGATGACGTCACAGCGACGCGCTTCATTCTCGGGCGCGTTTTTGGAACTAATGCACTAAACCTGCTGTATCTTCGTCATTTTTGGTCGATTTAAATAATTTCTTTACAGTATTTACTGATTTTTTGTCGCCATAAGACTGCATACCCCACAAAAAACATCACTGATTGCCAAATAAAGTAAAAATGATAAAGCGGCCCAAATACGTAACCGTGCGGCACATTATTAGTACTATAGCAGTATCAAACATCGAATATGCTATCAAAGTGGATCAAGCAGAGTTTATCAACTGTAAATTAATATCGCCGACGGCATGTAGATACTAGATAACTACGTAACAATTTAATCGATGCTGTAGTTATTATGCAAATTGACACTAGTGGACTTAATTAACAATAGAATCAATGGGACGCTAGGAAGTAGGAATATATAAATTCTATTAACAGTTTAGTCCTTTCCATCTTATGCTTCGAAGTTCTGGTAATTGGAATAGAGGAAAGTGTAATAGGGTTATTAATTGCATGTAATGTTTTTATTAGACAAACTAGCTGGTGTATGGGAAATAAAACCCTATTTTTCAAACTCAAAAAAAAAAGAGTTTTATTTTCATATAGGTTACCATTGATGGTTATCACAAGTTCGGGAACTAACCGGGCGACATGAACCGGCGTAAGAAACTCGCACGGGGCCATCTTTTAGCAAAAAGATGGAAAATTTTTCATTAAAAAAATAATATTTTTACAATATGTAACCTTAGTATATATAATATTAACAAAAGTCAGATACATATAGTATATAGAAGCAGGTGGCCATCCTATTCCCATAGTGTGCGATCGTCAATAAAAGAAACTGAACCCATAGATAAAGTAGCCTATGTTACACCTAATAACATCAGCTATCTACCAGTGAAAGTTTCGTGAAAATCGGTCCAGCTGTTTGAGAGATTAGCCGGAACAAACAGACTGACAGACGCATAGACAACAATTTTAATATTTTATTTTTTAATGTAAGTATACCGTACATATTTGAATATGAATTAAATAAAATTTTATTTTTAAATATTATAGATACTAAGTATTTCTTCGTCCTCTCTCCATAGAAGTTTTTTTTTTATTTTAGGTCTAATCAGTCTTTGCTCTCTTACTTCTAGTATTATATTTAGTAAGTACTCCTCTTTTTTAACTATCGTCAAAATATTGCACACTTTAAATAATTTCTCATGTTCTGTATTACATTCATACTTCACTTTCCTACTTACTAAATATTTCAACAGTCTTATTTGTAAATTTTTGACACTATGTAAATATGTTATGAAGATGTCCTCCATGACGCATCCGTCGACGGCGACCCTTAGCGAGCGAGCCTCCTTGCATGAGCCCGTACATGGCTGGAGAAACTGAGTTTAGTCTGAAAGACTCAGTCACACGTTGTGCAGTATATGTTATAAATGTTCAGCCATACACAATTAGCCCATAGTTTAATAGTTCGGATCAATTAACTCATTCGGAATTTGACGTTTATGAGAATACCATTAAGCAGTTTTAACATAATATCGGGACTAGATTGTAACTGCTCAATGAATTATTGCATGATTTAATATTAGCAGAATCGATCGGTGTATGTATGCTCACATGTAACCTAATTTTATCTTTGGCGCCGTTGCTTTCCGTTCCATAATAAAATTCCCTATGTCCTTTCTTAGGAAATACCAATACAATAAGCATTTTAACCTATACCGGCGACAGTTATATTTTTGCGTAACAGTCAAGGAGTTGAAATTTGCATAAAATTAAATACTACGGGAATTCCATTTTACAAAATACATTATTACTACTTATGTAAAGAAAAATTTAAGAACTAGATTATTTGTAGCAATATTTCTGCGTAGCAGCATCAAGGAGATATGTATGCACGGAAGATTTGAGAAATATGATCTGTTCACTAGATCCAATTTAACAAGAAGAAACAATAATGTAAGCAAACTAAATGTCACACATTTAGCCTCAGATACATATATTTGTTATATTTAGATTAAATGGAGTCGGAATCCAGAACATACAGGCTTTTTGCTGATAAATCCAAATTTCTTGGAAAGTATTAAGCCCGTTGTGGCACGTGTATCCCGGGACAAATTTGCATCACAAACTCAGCAGAAACCGAGCTCTGTTTGTCCAACTTAAACACCTCGCTGCCTTCTTAGCTGCATTGTCATTCATTTTCCCACCGAGTCAGATTTACATTTGATTTTTCTTGGCTTTAAAGCTTCGTTATGTTTTGTTATGTTTTTTACGGCCGAATTCTCAAACGCTTCATAAAATTCGGGGCTTCCTAAATCATAGACAGTCTTTAAAATCATAGATGTATTATATTTAGTTATCAATTTTTTTTGTACACATGGACAGAATGTGACTTGAGATCCTCTTAATTTAAGAAGCAAGTGTGTTTTCGGTCGTCATGAGCTAGAATGGCGAGTTACTTATCGTCACGGCACATAAGTATAGAGGCTACAACAAACGTTTGCATTTTGCAATAACTAAAAATTTTTATCAAAATAACTATAACTTGACTACGTAAACTATATAGCCTTAGATGTTACCCGGGCTATTATTACGAATCTATTGACAACTCATTTATTAAAATAGGACCAGAGGGCGTATTACAAGCTCTTAATTCCAGTCAGTTTACGCCATGAAACGAACTTCCAAACCATGAAGCAGTTTCGTATTATGATCACTTATTGCCAGCCAGTCAGCAGTCACGTGACACTTGACTTACTTCTGCATTGAAACTGAATGGTATTTTCGTATTATGACAAAACATTTGACATTAGCTGGCTTGTTTTTACGTCAAAACTGCCTTTACAAATCCATTCATTAACGCCACAATTCATTAGCTTTTATTGCCTTGTTTATATTATAGTGTTCATTTCTAATATTTTATGTGTGTTTCCGTAACGTAAAATATTGCTAAAATAATTGCGAATATTTGTTTATTTTTAAGAACCCTATAACAAATCTGCATTCTGCGAGATTAGGTATTTGGAACGTTCCCGACATTTCTTATTTTGTAGTAATTTTGCAGTTGTATTTATCGTTTTTATTGAAATAGGTTAATTCATAGGTAAATTCATGCTTTATAATTATAAAATCTTTATTCCTCATGAAATAACAATTGTTCTGGTATAAATTTTGCTTAATATTATCGTAGATAGGTGTAATTCACAGTTAACTTAAAGCGATTTTCGAAGTTTTCTTTGGCTTAGAATAAGGCTTTTTTCTACATTAGTCAAAGATAATGTTTCAAAATTCTAAGGCCGCTACGAACTATACGACTATATAGGAGATAACATTCTCATTTTATTATTTCATTTGCTTAGAACTGTAGTTCAATCCAGGAGCTCAAAAAAGTGCCTTCGCGCATTTTATGAAAATCTTTCTCTGCAATTTTGGGTTTAATAGAAAAGTTAAGCAAAATTTACAAAAAGAGAGGCCGCTACGAACTAGGCCAATAGCTATTATGCACTATTCAATATGTCAAAATTGTTGTTGTTTTTTCTGAGATCAAGAACGCCATAATTGGCCAGATTACGCAAAAATCACAGTCGAGATGTAATATGCCTCTTAAGACATAGGTTTTATTCATAGGTTCATAGAAAATAAACATGTGTGACGACTGACGAGTTAGAAATATTTGAATTTCTAAAAATAATTCTAACTCTCGCTTTACACGAGATTTGGTGGTTCACTAAGCAATTCACCATTCCTAATAATTTCAATCAACAATAATTATTGAGATCATAATTTATAAAAGAATTTGCACTTTTCAAATCATCTACAGTCCGGTCAGATCAGTGTCACACCAGATTCCGAGGGTAAATAACTGTGAATTGCTTTTTCCAAAATCTTCGTAACCATATCTAATGCAAATTAAATTGTATTACCGGTAAAAGGGGGCTATTAGCCCTTTTTTTTAAATAGGTGTATACAAAAACGACGGCTATTTTATCAACATTGAAGATTATTTTTATGGGTAGCCCTTAAAATTTTATTTATATAACTATTATTACAAATGTAGTTACATATTCTATTTATAGTTATAAATATATTACTTTTAAAATGCCGTTCCAAATTTATCCCCATATCGCATTATTGCATCATCCAAATTTCGCATTATTTCAAATAGCCCCATCTTACAGTATAAGTTTTCTGTTCGTCATTAACTCTGAACCTACTAAGGGCATGCCATAAAAAAACGGACTGTAATTACGTCGAATTTGACGTTTCCGTTCGTCACCTTCATGCTCGTTTATACCAGTAAGCGGCAACCAAACCAGAACGAATCCAGTCAGGCTACACTGACACTGGCTATTCCTCAAGGTCATTTTGAAGAAGAAGAATCCAGTCAGAACTAAATGTCGTTGTAATACGAAAAAGAACTAGGCACTTTAGGGCCGCATACTGAATTGCCTAGAAACAAGCTGGTTTTTTAAAATATTAAACATAATACGGCCCCAGTAGTTTAGGCGCTACGGTGGATCTAACATACATAATATACTTCCTTTTGGCTTCTCCGTAGTCGGATAAAAAATATAATTTTGTATGTTTGGATGTTTTAGCAACAACGGTTCATCGGTAGTTTGAATATAATGGTTTTCATAATTAATGAATGTGTAAATTACTTAAATGTGTATTAGATAAGCTCTCATGAACAAATGAAATGAATTTCATAAATAAAGGCAATTAAAACCATATGGCACGTTATTTACGTCCATAGAGTATAGAACGTGTGACGTAGATAGCATAGGTGGTGTTATTGTTATTTGTCTATATTAGTCCTATTATTTTAAGGATTTTAATACCTAGTAAAAGCTTCATGTGTGGCAGATTTTGTTTACTTCTTATCGTATCTTTAGTTTATTCAAGTTATCGTTTCGAAAGCAGAACCCTAAAATTCAATCTATCTCACACTTTTAATCTTTGACAAGGGACAATTAGTATTTGAAATAATATGATTTTATATTTAACACAACAATCGCAAAATAAACGGTCTATGCATTGTAAAAGGTCTAGTGATTGAGTTGTGTAATAAAAATTGCTATTTATGGCAACCAGATGTCGACAAGTCATACGATCAGCCACGCTAATGCTAAATTTTTATTTAATCTCACATCCACGATCCATAACCTCATTTCCAAAAGATTTCATGTACGCGGCTACAAATGTTGTCGTGCGATCAACTGCAACATACAGATTGCTGTTCTGCCATAGACGTATATATTATAGACATGGCATGTTGAGGCAAAAAATGTCTCCAGTTAAATGGCCCCACTTTTGTGATTTATTGGGCCAGTTTGACATTTGAGGTATGGTGAAAACCAAGATGGCGTAACTTTTTATTGCATGGAGATTTGTTCTGTCAAATGTACGTCATAGCCTATCGTGAGTTTTGAAATCTTTGTGTTCTCCTCTGTTTTCTGTAGTCGCATATTCTGAATTTTATTCGCTAAATCAGACACAATGTGACAGCATCGCACTGTTTAAAACTAGTCTTATTATTTATATAATTCTGCTGCTGATTCCCGCGGCTCCGCCCGCGTAAATACAGTATCCCTCGAGAACACTACTTTTTCGGGATAAAAAGTAGCCTATGTTTTAATCCAGAGACTAAACTACTACCATACCGAATTTCATCAAAATCCGTTCAGTAGTTTTTGCGTGAAAGAGTAACAAACATCCACGCTTTCACATTTATAATATTAGTAAGGATTATAGATGCTTACCCAACATACGTTGTTCTGTCTTAACTATGAACTGGAATAAATAATTTTAAGCTTGCTTATTATATCGACAAACTACACTTACTACCTACAACCTACATCTTCATCCTACACCTACATACACCTACAATCTACAACAAAACCTACCTACTCCTACAACTTGCAGATGATGTGTAAAAGAATTATCGACAAATGAGGATTGAAGACTGTTACAGTGCTAATATCGTTAACAAACAATGAAGGTTGATGTTAGAAGCGTGAACAATTGAAAATTTTGGGTTATATGTATTTTTTAATGCCAAATCATAAAATAATAAAAAATAGGTAAAAAATGGGGTTGGTCACTGTTATCTCTTAGGGATGTAAAAATTCTTTACAACCTATTTTCTTACCATCCAACAAAATACACCTGCAAAATTTTATAAAAATAATTTCGAGCCGTTTCGAAGATCTGTACAAACACCACACAGGGGATATGTTATATAGATAAGATTTTGTTTATCATAAATAAACATATCATTTCAGAAATATCTCGCTAAGACGAGGTAAGCGAATTGCAAAGGTACTACCAGACCACCTATTCTCGAAGCGTTTCGTCGATTTTTTGAACCCTCTCATAACTTGGGTTTGGATTATAAACTAAAAACGACCAGATAAACGAAATTTTCAGGATATGTTCCCAGAAGGAGACTCATTAAACGTGTAAAGTTTTAAATATCTAAAAACCGCCTGATTTTGTCACTGACTCACTGATGATCAACAAAATTACAGGGTGCTTCCGGATGTCCTAGAAAGCTGAAATTTGGTATGTAAGCAAGTATTAGCACATAAACAACATAAAAATTGTCAAACTTGGAACTTTTATCTTTCAACTCCTCAAACTTGGGGATGAAAATGTATAAGAGACTAACCTACGCAAATTTTTACTCTAGAGGTCTGAAAAATGTTATAGCGATCCGTGTTATAAATAGTAACTGTAAAATAGTTAAAGAAAAAAGTTATTGTTAGAGCAACTTTCAAATAGAAGTGAACTCCCACCAAAACATTTTCATGTAAAGTCAAAATGCTAGCAGATCTAATTTCAAACCAAGCTTTTGACTCTACCATACTTCTAACTCTATAAGCCTAACTTCACAAACTCTACACCTTAGTCAGTTTGAAGTTTGTTAGCGTCTTGGCATCACTTTAAGTATATGAAAATTTTTTTGTATGATAAATTATACAAAAACGTTTAAAAATTGTAAAAATAAAGAGATTATCATGTTACAAGATACATTAAAATTTGAAAAAATAAATGTATTTATTTTTTCAAATTTTTTCAAAATATATTTTACCTGAAACTCACCAGAGTTTCAGGTAAAATATATTTATTTTTGCCGCAATTGTATTCAAAGTGTGAATCACTAGTATCTACAATCTAGATGAGAGAAATTTTAAGATCAAACGACACGAACTATGCAGAGTTCTTTTAAAGTCGTTTATAGAATTGAATATTGAAATACCTGCTGAGAGGTGTAGTAGGTACAGTCAGCCGAGTAATACAGGGCTGATGGAACTGAACATAAAAGTAGACTAGATAGACTATTATTTATTTTATTTTGTTAGGAAGACCATCAACAGCTATCAGTAATAACAATATGAAACTATTTAAAATCGTTAGAAAGCCAATTACAGGTCCTCACATCTATATGTTCTTTTCAGTTTCCATAAAGAGATTCAGGTTCTATAAACTGAATAGTTTATCAGAAGTTAAACATAGTGTAAACTAAAGGCCCGTTTCAATAACCTATCTACCAATAACTATTTGTTAGAAATGTCAAATTTGTATCGCAAAAAACCGTCAAATGATTGAATGACGACCTTTTTAACAAATAGTTATAGACAGATAAGTTATTGAAACGGGCCGTAATACAAGCTACTTTGACATAGATTACAAATTATAAAAAAGAAACAATCACAAGTTTACAATCTAATATCAAGTGGTTAGGCTTATACATAGTAAAAGTACATATACAATAAAAATTATAAAACTTATTTAGAGGCTTTTAAAATTTGAAGTACCTAGATAAAGTACAAAGATAAAGACAGCACTACGTTACTTGAGAAAATATTGGTAAAGTAATCGCTTAGCTGTCGCTATGCTAATTGTGAATAAATCATACTAGCTGTTGCCCGCGGCACTGTACTTTTTCGGGACAAAAGGTAGCCTATGTTTTAATCCAGAGCCTAAACTACTACTATACCAATTTTCACCGAAATCCGTTCAGTACTTTTTGCGTGAAAGAGTAACAAACATCCATCCATCCACACATCCATCCATCCTCATAAACTTTCTCATTTATATGATTAGTAGGATTATGTTAACAATTTAAAAAGGTTTGAGTTCTAGTTTTACCACGACCGCGATATTCAGTTGAAGGTTCTACAACAGCCATAAAACAATAACATTTTTTAAAATTTCTTACGTATGTCTTGTAAAGGCTAAAGTACCTTTTTGTTTGCCTCGTAGAGGATAAGTCTGATGTAGGTACATAAGCCTCAGGCGCAAAACGACTTAGTAGCAAAACGATATACTCTCAAAAGAACGTATTCTCAAAACGTCATATTCTCAAAAGCACAGAAATACAGTCGTCAAAATATTAGGTCCTTACATATGAAATTGGCGTTTTGTCGTACTGGTCACTTTGATCTCAAATATATCTTCTTTGGTTAGGAATTACAATTTCAAATTTATACCGCTATTTACTCATGCATTTGTGTTTCGAAAACCGTAATTCATTTGTTTTTTCCTCCTTTGGTTTTTTCTTTGCGTCAATCTGTTTACAAAATGGAAAACTTGGAATATCGTATTATTTTCGAGTACGAGTTCCACCGTGGCACCAGTGCTGCAGAAACGGCTCGAAGGATTAATGATGTGTATGGCGGCGCTAAAGAAAACACAGTGCGTTTTTGGTTCTAACATTTTCGTTCTGGAAATTTCGACCTGCAGAACAAGCCCCGTGGACGGCCGGAGACCAAAGTTGATAATGAAGAATTGAAGGCTATAGTGGAAGCGTATCTATCGCAAACCACGTCCGAGTTAGCTGCAGGCTACGGTGTTGGTGATAAAACTGTTTTAATCCACTTCAAGCAAATTGGGAAGGTGAAAAAGCTTGAAAGGTGGGTACCTCATGACTTGACGTTACATTACTCAACCAGCACAATAATGAAGGGATTTTAAATCGAATCATTATCTGTGATGAAAAGTGGATCCTGTACAATAATCGGGAATGCTCATCGCAATAGCTGAACCCTGGTGAACCAGCCAAAGCCTGCCGCAAGCGAAAATTGACTCAAAAAAAGTTACTTGTGAGCGTTTGATGGACTAGTGCTGGTGTCGTTCACTACAGCTTTCTTAAATCTGGCCAGACGATTACGGCAGATGTCTATTACTAGCAACTGCAAATCATGATGGAAAAGCTAGCTGCTAACAACCGAGGTTGGTCATTCGCTCTGGGCCACTGCTGCTTCAGGACAAAGCTAGACCACACACTGCACAACAGACGGCTATCAAATTAGAGGAGCTTCAATTGGAATGTCTAAGACATCCACCGTACTCCCCGGACCTTGCTTCAACAGATTACCATTTTCTTCGAAATTTGGATAACTTCTTGCAAGGGAAAAAATTCAACTCCGATGGGGCAGTCCAAAGCGCCTTCAAAGACTTTATTGATTCCTGTCCTAATGGTTTTTTTTTTTTTTTTACGGATTTTTTTTAAACGAATCAATGAACTACCTATGACACGACAAAAGTGCATAGATAGAAATGGTATATACTTTGATTAAATAAATATATTATGTTTAAAAAAAATCGACTTTGTGTTTCTCCTTTACAAAACGCCAATTTCATATGTAAAGACCTAATTAAGACCTAATAAAGACCGCGTTAGATGATAATTGATAAATGAATGGATTTTTGCATATAAAAAAAAAACGGCTAATTCTTTTAACAATTTGTGTTTATTTAATTGGTTTCGAAACCACCGCAACCGAATATCAGCTATTATTACCGTTATATTGTGGTTGAACTAATGCTGTCAGTGTCAAATCAATCATTACTTGTAACAAGCTTAAGAGAGGCTGTAATTAAGCCAATTAATATGCTAATTTACAATGTTCTGTTATAATTCACATTGATGTTACTAAATGTATTAGGATATAGATGATGATTGCCACTAAATCTGCTCAAAAACACTTAATACTTAAATCACGCGAAACCATCTATTTTCCCTCGGTAAAATTGCCCTTATATTCTTTTCATAAAATTTTATCATTAATGTGAATTAATCGCAGTTCCTGTTTTATTTCTACTAAATAGATCCTTAGGTTAGGTTAGGTTATTTTGAAACGATTTATTTGCTAAGATTTTATAGTTAAATTAGATGGGTTAGAACTATTAATGAAAATGTTACTTTCAACGTAGTCGCTATAGAAATACAAGTACCGTACTAAGTGCGAGTAAATTGCTGAAAGAGCGAGGCATGAAGGTAGCTTAATTGAATGTATAAATGTTAGAAGGATTTTGTCACATTCTTATGTAAATCTCAGACAACACGTGTCACCCATCACCGGAAGGAGTCTTCCTACCGAAGAATATATACCGAAAAATATAATAAATACAATAATTTATATTTTACAATATAAATTATTGTAAAATGATATTGGTTTGCATGTATTGTATGCGAGATTTGTATGCTATGTTTTCAGATTATACTTTAAATGAGACAATTTTGTAGATATAATCGGTTTCTCGAAAACGGTTGCAAGTATCAAGATTAAATTTGGTATGTAGGGAGTTTTGGGGGAGAAAAATAGATTTAGATACGTCTTATCGCTGGGAAACTGCGTATTTTTAAGATATACCTCTATGGTTTGTCCATCGTCTTGCAAGAAGTTATCAATAATTTCGAGTCTTTTATGTCAGTCCGATTGGCAGTTTGTTATGCGTATGTATAATTTTTGCTTTGGTCGAAAATTTGGAACTTGGTGGGTTGAAATCCCGGTTAGATAAATATTTTTTTGTGATTATTTTTATTTTTTTAAATGATCAGAACTCTGAGCAAAGCTCGGATACCCAGGTACTTATGATTATGCAAAAACGTTTAATGTTATTTTTGGAATACATAATATATAGTGGACTGTACTCTTATGATCATGTCGGTCGTCGTCAGCTTCATTTTTTCCATAAAACGCATCACTAGTATCTGTGACGGGCGCGCAAAGTTTTCAAATAACGGACTATTTACCTACTACACAACTTTCCCCGCCTTTCATTAATTCAGACCCTTCTGAAGCTTGTCTATGGCCCAACAGAGGTGTTTACATAGTATCTGTGTACGAGTTGAAAATTCTTTGTTCATTGCAATTGTGTCCGTTTACTTACGATTTAATTAGTTACTCGGTACTCGAATGTTAAAAAGCATTTTTGTAAAATTTGCTTAATGAAATAATAAAGCTACCTCTTGTAACTACTTATGCATAAAATATTCACATTATAATGGGGTGTACTTAGAGGATTATGCTGTACAAAATCTAAGCTCCGAACAGGTGTTGCGGTAAATAAATAAAATAAAAAGAACATTTTGAGTGGAACGTGGTTGGAATACAGTATTTGGAGTCCTCATTAGAAGTCAGCGGCCATCTGCTTTAAGTTAAAAGAATGGGGAGTTGGTTAGTAGCAATTTCACCTTATTGTAGCGGACGGGCGGAATGGCGTCTGCCATTATCGAATTTAAAACTGTACTTTATTGTTGTATCTAAAACAGAGACATTAATTTGTAACGATCGATTTATTGATTATTTAATTATTTAATCCTTTTATTACGAGGGCTGCACTAAAAGTATCGGGAATGGAATTTTTCCACTGTTCCAGTCATATTAAAATATTTTTAATTTAAAACTCCTTGGTTTTAAAAATCGAATAACGTTTATTTATTTAAAAAAAGATTCTCGGTCTTGTCACAAGGTCTTGTCAAACTTGTTTAGTCGTTGAGAAAATGGAATTGACTCGAGAAAATTCTAGAGCGATGATTTATTATGACTTTCGAAGTGGTTTAACACAAAAACAGTGTGTTGACCGGATGATTTCTGTATTTGGTGATGAAGCCCCATCCAAAACCACAATTTATCGCTGGTTTGCTGAATTTCAACGTGGACGTGTCAAGCTCAGTGATGATCCCCGTCAAGGTCGTCAAAAAACTGCAGTCACCCAAGAAAACGTTGATGCTGTGCGTAAGCTGATTGAGGAAGATCGACATGTGACATACCGCGAAATTCGGGCAACTTTAGATATTGGCATGAGTCAAATACAAATAATCTTGCATGAACAATTAGGTGTAAAAAAGTTGTTTTCCCGATGGATACCGCATTTGCTATGTGAAGAGCAAAAAGCGGCTCGCGTTACTTGGTGCGTCAGAACTCTCGAAAGATTTCACGCAGGATCCTCAAATGCTGTATACAACATCGTATCAGGTGACGATCCTGGATATACGCGTACGAACCCGAAACAAAAAACCAGTCACGAGTTTGGGTGTTCGAAAATGAGTTAAAGCCAACAAAAATTATTCGTTCACGGAGTGTTGCAAAAAAAATGGTGGCCACGTTTGTCTCCAAAACCGGCCATGTTGCGACTATTCCTCTTGAGGGACAAAGAACGGTTAATGCAGAATGGTATGCTAACATTTGTTTGCCACAGGTCGTTTCTAAACTCCGTAAAGAGAACTGCAACCGCCGCATCATCCTCCATCACGACAATGCGAGTTCTCGCACCGCGCACAGAACAAAAGAGTTTTTAGAGCAAGAAATCATAGAATTATTAGACCATCCGCAGTACAGCCCCGACCTAAGCCCCAATGATTTCTATACTTTACCTAAAATAAAGAATAAATTGCGTGGTCAGAGATTTTCATCACCTGAAGAAGCCGTGGACGCCTACAAAATGGCCATTTTGGAGACCCCAACTTCCGAATGGAATGGTTGCTTCAATGATTGGTTCCATCGTATGGAAAAATGTGTCAAATTTCGTGGAGAATACTTCGAAAAGCAATAAATACATTTTTAAATAGTAATGTTGTGTCACTTCCTTGATTCCCGAAATTTTCAGTGCCGCCCTCGTACCTAAGGCTTAATACAGGAATTCCGCCTGGTGGATAAAACGTTACAAGACGTTATTAATTCCGCATGGCAACAATTTACTATTTAATGTAAAGCCATAATATTTTACTTGTTACCATGTTTACAAGTGGTTGTCCAGTGGTTGAAATTGGACCATAATTCATTTAATTTTCAAGTTTGAACTCTATGGGTTTTTTGTTAGATACGCTATAAAAATGTGTTGTCTATGGTATGTGAAAAAAGAGAGATTGCCAAACGTGTGACAAAATTGTGTCAAACCAACATCTACTGTTAGATACAAACGCATGGTAGTGTGAGTTATTTATCTGATGTAGTGTAGGTAACGTTATTTTTATTAATTTAATGTACATACTAATTATTATATTTATAATTATTTTATATATTATTGTATTTAATGTTTAAAGTTCTTGCTTGACCAGTTTCTAAACATTTATTTGCGCCTCAAAATATTTTAACACAAATGAAGTGGTCGCAACAACTGTAGACGTGATTGAACAACGTTTTTACATGTATGTGTGTTATATATGGCGCTGTTAATCGATTTTCATCTTATGCCTGGTCGAGCGGCAACTTGTTCGATTACTTTTTTTGAATTATTATAAAAATAGCATATGATGATTATTGTATACTAAAGTATATTATTATTTACTCTGTGGTAGCGATTCGGCGACAGCCAGCTTCTTGGACATAAAGATGGACACGCGGTCCATCTTTATGTACAGTCGCAATCAACAAGATCGAGGCGGATTTATCGCTCTACTCGTCGGACAATGAACTACAAAACAATTGTTTGCAATTGTATCGCTTCCAGCTTATGGGGCAAACAATTGTTGAAAGCTTATGACGTAAGCCAATTTGTACGAAATCATCTTGATCGATGGTTGTTTTCCATTGTTTATGTTTTGACACTTCTATATTATATTACTTGTCATTCTTTTAAGTTAAATGATTTTTTAAAATAATGAACCGTCGAATAAACTAGAGATCACCCGGTGGTAAAATTTTTTTTTGATATATGGCATCGGCTTATAACCATTTACCAGTGTCAAGTTAAAAAGGCGGGAAATAGAAAATTCGTTTAAATTTTCAACACCGTATTCCTAAATCGTGAAGGCTAAAGTCTAGTCAAAGTCCAAATAAATAGTCAGTGCAGTCCATGAGTCATGTCAGTCGATTCAGTAAACTGGTAGAAGCTTTACTGAAAGTTCCTAGGGAGTTTTGGAGGAAACTCAAAATAGCACGTTATTAGAAGTTGTACACAACACACTTGTGCACGTTAACTAATATTTAATGGTTAATATTCTACCAATATTACACATTAAGAACAGAAATAACACAAATTTATGAAGAAATACAAATACCACAACATCACCCATTGAACTCCGCGGCAAAACTCGAAATTCACTTATAATAATTAATATAATTTTTTAATTTAAACTTAGAAGTTGGCTCTTAGATAAAAAAAAGTTATATCTTGTGACATATTGACAAACGTCAACATGTAACAAAATTGTACCTATCAAATACATAAAAAACGTATATAAAAAAAACAATAATTTACCACCCAAATTTCATACTCCTCTGGTTGCCCAAAACTCGTAAAACTGTACTGAATGTTTGTGTTTCTCGTATTAACATAATAACTATTAGTTACACTACATAATACTTGCCTCAATGTGTTCTTAAAAATGTTCGTATCAGTTCATGGAACTTTCACATACAAATATTAGTTTTACATGCAGGTGTATTTCTGTGACAGCATAAAATATTTCCTCCCAATGTGTCGCTTCTAGCTACACGAAGCAAGCTCCTAAGGATTTCGTATTTTATGTGGCAGCGTTTAGAGTTTAGACAAGGCAATTTTTATCAAGTAGATGTAGATCTAGAAATGTGGGTGTCTGTACAATGCTTATGCAAATATATAAACATGATTTTGCCTCAATCCTACTGCGGCAGAAGTTGTGCCAAGTACAGTCAGCAACAGTGCACTCGTCCTTGACGGATGAAAAGCCCGCGTAATTTTGTAACTGAAATTAGGATTAACGGTAAGAAGTGCTTCACTGCGTAAAACAAAATATTGTAAATCTTGTACTTAAAACGATACAATCGACGTGTATATATATAATCGGTTTCTCGAAAACGGCTGCAAGTATTACCATAAATTTAGTATGCAGGGGTAACTCCCTGCATACTAATTTAACATTTAATAAGATAAATCGATCTAGCTAGGTATTATCTGTGGTTAAACTGCGCTTTTTTATGCTATATTACATTTCTTTCGACGTGGAACAATTTATCAATAATTTAGACTACTATGACAGTCCAATTGGCAGTTTGGTTTTTTGCTAACCCGGTCAGATAAATATGTTTGTGATTCTTTTTTAATTTTAAAATTTATCAGAACACCGGGCAAAGCTCGGTTACGCAGGTACTTTATATTATTACTAGAACTAGGTGGATTTATTAATTTAATATTTTGTTTTACTGTACTGATATTCGAACATTAAAATATATGCGCGTTAGTAAATGATAGGAGGCGATGTTTTCTTGGCACCGTTTTGTCTTTACTATACGCACATTGTATATTTTAAACGCTCATAACTTTTTATGGTATCGTTTGGAAGCGTCTTAAACGCTTACCTACATCATTAGTTTTGTTACTTTATTCAGTCTCAACAGTTTACTGATGCCATAACGTGAGGGATTCACTTATTCAGTCCAGTATTTGGTACAAAGAAAGCTTTAGGTACTTAATAGTTTTCAACAATCTGATTATAAAACTCAGTTTAAATAATTATAATTATCTTAAGGATAGATTTGAATTCAGAACGTCAGAATTATCGGGAATTGCGCTCCTCGCCGCCTCCTCCAACGCCTCGTCCTGCGCCAACCTCCTTCTCCAAATTTCTATCCACAACAAAAATTTCTATGGACAATCCTTCACGGTCAGGTCAGGTTACTTTTATGGAACTCGTGGAAAACCTGCATCAGGCTTTACCACTGCCAATATGAGGCATGCTAAAAGAGTCTGCAATTTCAAAATACTTCTTAAAAATAGTATATAAGCACACTTCTAAAACTTCTAAATGGGGATGTGGATGCAGGCTTACTAAGTTTTACTTTTATTAGTATGAAGAGTGTAATATATTAGTTTATAACAATATTTGTGTATAATAATGCTGTAGGTAAATAATATGAAAGTATAAAATATTTTATGTTAATAGGTAAGTCTAGTCTATGTAATTATGATTAATGTTTAAATAGGTTTTTCAGTTATATTATTAGTTAAGTTTTAATTTGTAGTTCTTGTTTTATAAATATTTTAGTGCACTGTGTACCTATTTATTTTTATTTTCCTATGCCCAAGGTTGCTTGGAAGAAATCGCTTCATAGCGATAAAGCCGCCTTTGTGTTCTTGTGCTACTACGGATGATAATCGTGCTTGTAATTTTCTTAAATCAATAAAGTATATTCTATTCTATAATAATCTACACTTGCGAACACCATCACGTTTAATTTTTGAAAAAAAAAGCTGTTGTTGTCTGTAAAGTCGGTTTACTGACGATAGTTGAACGTGACAACGTCAAAAACAACAACAACAACAACAACAACAATAATAATAATAATAATAATAATAATAATAATAATAATAATAATAATAATAATAATAATAATAATAATAATAATAATAATAATAATAATAATAATAATAATAATAATAATAATAATAATAATAATAATAATAATAATAATAATACGACGCCCAAATACATAATCAAACTAAAAAAGATCATAAGAACCTTTATTACGCATACATAGATTACCAAAAAGCCTTTGATAGTGTCCCGCATTCTTGGTTGATACATGTACTAAAAATATATAAGATTCATAATACTTTAATTCACTTTCTACAATATATAATGCATAACTGGTCTACTAAACTCAATCTAAGAACAGTCAGTACCACCGTCAGTACCTTACCAATCAAAATTAAGCGTGGCATTTTGCAAGGCGACTCACTTAGCCCCTTATGGTTTTGCTTAGCTTAGTTGAACGTAACAACGTCAAAAACAACAACAACAACAACAACAACAACAATAATAATAATAATAATAATAATAATAATAATAATAATAATAATAATAATAATAATAATAATAATAATAATAATAATAATAATAATAATAATAATAATAATAATAATAATAATAATAATAATAATAATAATAATAATAATAATAATAATAATAATAATAATAATAATAATAATAATAATAATAATAATACGACGCCCAAATACATAATCAAACTAAAAAAGATCATAAGAACCTTTATTACGCATACATAGATTACCAAAAAGCCTTTGATAGTGTCCCGCATTCTTGGTTGATACATGTACTAAAAATATATAAGATTCATAATACTTTAATTCACTTTCTACAATATATAATGCATAACTGGTCTACTAAACTCAATCTAAGAACAGTCAGTACCACCGTCAGTACCTTACCAATCAAAATTAAGCGTGGCATTTTCCAAGGCGACTCACTTAGCCCCTTATGGTTTTGCTTAGCTTTAAACCCTCTATCTAAAACTCTTAATAGGTCTAACTTAGGATATATTATAGATAAAGTCAATAAAATCAAAATCACTCACCTTCTTTACATGGACGACATAAAACTCTTCGCACCTGACAGGCAACAACTGGAACAACTATTAAAATTAACGGAAAAATTTAGCGCTGATATTTACATGATATTCGGAACTGATAAATGTAAAATTAATTGCATTCTTAAGGGCAAACATACACATACAGAACCACTCAACTTAGAACTACAAGAAGGAACAATAGACAGCATGCAAGCGAAAGACACATATAAGTACCTAGGTTATATACAAAATACAGCTATAGATCATAAAGAAATAAAAAATACATTAAAAAATAAATACAAACAGAGACTAAATACAATTTTAAAAACGCAATTGTCAGGCCGAAACAAAATTAAAGCTGTAAATACCTATGCAATCCCTATATTAACGTATTCATTTGGAATTATCAGGTGGTCTGACACTGATTTGGAAACCCTCAACACCGCAACCAGAACCGCTTGTTACAAACACAATATTCACCACATCCATTCAGCAGTTGAAAGATTTACAATAAAGAGGAAGCAGGGAGGGCGTGGTTTTATAGACATAAAAAATCTACATTACACCCAAATAGATAACCTCCGAAATTATTTGAAGACAAAAGCTAACACAAGCCCACTTCATAAAGCCATTGTAAATTTACCTCATTCTGGAACACCGCTACAGTTAAATAATGACAAATTTAACCCTAAAAATAAAATAATTAATGATGAAAACAAAATAGAAAAATGGAAAAGTAAGGCTCTACATGGTAAATTTCCGTACCAGTTAAGTCAGGACCATATCGATCAAGCCGCGTCATTCAGTTGGTTAACTAAGGGCAACATTTATAGTGAAACAGAAGGGTTCTTAATAGCTATACAGGACCAAATTATCAAAACTCGCAATTACTCAAAATTTATCCTCAAAGAAGCCATAGAAACTGATAAGTGTAGATTATGCCACCAAACCACTGAGACAATAGACCATATTACCGGAGGATGCAGTGCACTAGCAAATAAAGAATATACTCACCGTCACGATAACGTAGCCAAACATATACATCAATTAATAGCAATCAAGTTTAACCTTATAGATACACATACACCGTACTACAAATACAAACCATCTAACGTTCTAGAAAATGACTCCGTAAAACTCTACTGGGATCGCGATATCGTCACAGACCGTACCATCCTAAGCAATAGACCAGACATAACCCTCACAATTAAATCTGAAAAAACCACTTACCTTATAGACATCGCCGTTCCAAACACCAACAACCTGAAACAGAAACACACAGAAAAAATCCAAAAATACATACCGCTTGCAGATGAGATCAAACAAATGTGGCATCAAAACACAGTAAAAATAATCCCGATAGTCATCTCCTCAACGGGCGTTATTCCAAAAACGCTTGCCGTTGCACTTAAATCCCTTAACCTTCACAAAAACACATATATACAGTTACAAAAGTCAATCGTTATAGATACCTGCTCTATAGTCCGCCGCTTCCTTAATTCATCTTCATCCTTCCCTACAACTCACACCAATTAAACTTCTTTCACGCTACATGAACAGGATACTTGGCAATCGCCCGTACCTGCTTCATTCTACCGGTTAAGCCGAGACAAATATATGTTAAATAATAATAATAATAATAATAATAATAATAATAATAATAATAATAATAATAATAATAATAATAATAATAATGAGGTACCGGCAATGCGAGGTAACTCTGGTACTTGGTAACAGTAACAGGTAACGGTACTTGGTAACAGTACTTGGTAACGCATGAGTCATGTTTTTTCGTGCGTGCAGCCGGCTCCATCGATTTATAAGACGTTATCACGTCAAAAAAAAACCACTTATATTCGCAACACTGAACACACATTTGCACCAGAAGCAATTTATTCCAGGCTCCAACTCCAGAAGATCTGAGTTTTTAGAGTTATGAATACGCGCTCATTAAAACAACAATAATTGTTTGTAGCCCGCGACCGCGACTTGAACGGCATAAAAACTTATTTACAACTAGGGATACCATAACTGAGAAAAGTATTTGAATTTCGAAAAGAAAGAGGTGATCTTTTTGGCCTGAGTTATATTGATTTTTTACATTTTACGGCGAATCCAAAAGGAAGGGTAATGATTTTAGCAGTCAATGTAGGTATATATGTATGTTTGTTTTATCGTTGCGCCTAAACTACTGATCCGATTATGATTGAATGAGGTGTCAATATATCCGTAATAATTAATAGCTCGGGTAACATAGGTTATATAGTTCGCGTAGTCGAGTTATAGTTTAGACGACGTGACAACGTCTTATAATTCGATGGAGTTGGCTGCATGCACGAAAAAACATGACTCATGAGGAACCTCAAACTTTGCTCTGAGGCGTTCCATTTAAGGCTTAATAAAATTAAAATTTTCTTTTGAAAAATGCAACCATTCCATCAGTATTTTCTTATGACGTTGTCACGTTCAACTATCGTCAGTAAATCGACTTTACAGACAACCGATTTTTAACATTTTATTATTAACGAGATGTAGACTTGACATTAAACAGAACCAAGTAAGGTATTCGGTACAGTAAGTAATCTTCATAAATTTAATATATATATCTGTCTATACATATAATAAATTTGTAACTGGTCGCAGAAAAACAATTACAGGGGGGCTTAATAAACGGTATAGAACATAAAACAATGCTTTTTAGAATTTTTGTATGTTTGTCTGTTTATCTGTTTGTCTGCGATATTTGTTTTTGCGCGTATGAAGTCAACGGCTTAACCGATTTGAATGCGGTTTTCACTAATGGTTTGTTCGGTTTTTGGTTTGCTCTACTAAAAACTTAGTGTTTATTTTATTCCAATCGGTTCATAAATATAAAAGTTAAGTCAGTCTAAAGAATATAAAATGCTATTGAATAACTGATCAGTTGAACTAGCTGAAACTTTACTTAGGTATTAGTATATTAATGCCAGGAGTAATAAGTGAGAAGTTCTATTTAATTATGGTCGTAGCGCTAACTCATGTTAAGCAACGCCAGTCAAGGATATAACTAGGATGGGTAACCACAATCTCAAATATTTTTAAGATCAAAGTCTATACGCCTAATACCTACTAACATTTTCATATTCAAGAGATTTTCGATATCATTAAAACACGACGACGAACATATCCTTACTTATTATGAACGTGAAAGTTTTATGTATAGATGTATGAATGTTCGTTACTCTTTCACGTAATAACAGCCGAACGGATTTTCATGAAATTTGATATGGTAGTAGTTCAGTCTCTGGATTAACACAAAGGGTACTTTTTATCGCAGGAGAAAGTACTGTTCTCCCAAGATTTCTTTTTCGCGTAGTAAGTCGCGGCTAACATCTGAACTATACCAATATTATTAATATAAATGATATAAAAACATATTATATATAAAGATAATATTATAAAAAGGTAAAGTTTGTTTCTTTGTGATTTTGTAACTAACCGAGATTGTAAAGGGTAATTAATCTCTGGATCTACTTTAACCTATTTTTAGAATTCTTTTACCAATAGAAAGCTATATTATTAGTGAGTGTCATAGACTATATATATTATATTATTAACCCGAAAATGATAAGTCTTCTCCGTGGTACTCGGATTTGCTTATGCAATTTGCAATTTATTATTGAATCGAAAAAAAAAACCGAGCGAACAAAATGGTTTTTGAGAAACGATGAGAGATGAGAGATGAACTCAATAGAGTTCTTGAGAAAAGTTTTAGGGTTTAATAGTGCCTGCAAATAATATACTTAGATAGCATTTGCCCGCGGCTTCGCCCGCGTGAAATTGGGTTGTAAACGATATCTTTATAATAATTTAAAATTTGCATATTCTATTTTACTTTCTTAGGGGTTGAATATTAAAAAACGCTAAAATACGTAACTTATTATTTTTACGTACTCATATTATAAAAATAAGTTACTATACCCATTCTAAGTTTACAAAAAATCACAAAATATGTGGTATTTTCAAAAGCTATATAGACGGATATAATAGATATTAATCCTTATCTAGGAGATTATATCTAAGGGATATATCATATTTTACTCTGTGCTGTCACTATTTACCATATTTCAGGTTTTTTGCCACGAACACTCTCACACGCGAGCGAAGCTGCGGGCAAAAGCTAGTTAATAATATAAATATTGTACCTGTTTCTGTGAGGTTGTTAAGTAACCCTACTTAGCAATTTGAATACAAAATAAGTATACAATAAAAGTTTTTGAAAACTGGCAACCCTAAGTCACGTAATACCTGGTATACCCAATAACATACGAAAAATAAAACCTTACAATTTGCACTCGGGTGTAATCCATTTTCATTTTTCAGGCTATATTTCGCTCAGTAAATAAGTCCAGAAAATTATTTAAAAGAAAATCTCTTTATAAAAGTATATTTTTGGATTTTGCTAAAAGGCTTTCTTTCGGGGAATAATAGGGATTCGTGGAGTTCCGTCTGCCTCGAACTACCTCGTTTTCTTGCAGTCCGTCTGCATTTTATGTAAGCTAAGTATTATGGTATTATTTTGTTTCTTTAGTAAACATGACTTTAACTAGATGCTTTTTACACAAAGCATTGAAGTCGAATGTTTTAACAAAAAGTTTTTGTGTCTACGAAATAAATATTTTCATCACATTGACGAAAATTTCCGTTACAGCATTTGATTATTCTATATCATAAAAGTAAAAAGAAATAAAAGCAATAAGTATTTTAGGCCTACTTCACCATGTCTCTGTATTACCCTATGGCTGGCTGGTGTCAAAATAGCGGTGGCCATGGTGAAGTAGGCCTGAAATACCTAATACTTTTATGAATAGGTATTTTAGGCCCACTTCACCATACTAGCCTTAGAGCATTAACAACCAAGTTAATGCTCTAAGGCTAGTAGTAGTAGTAGTAGAGAGTGCCACAAGACACGAAGCCCGCCTTTAAGGGTCTGTTCAGACCGCAATGATACGCGACGCACGCGAATGCTTAAGGCCTCCACAGACGAGAGGCCGATCGTTTCAGTTAGAATTGACGTCAGTTCGGCCTGAAGGGATTCGAGCACATACACGGAGAAAATCGCATCCGACCGAACTGACGTCAGTTCGGCCCTTGGATTAGTAACGCCTAGATAGTCTTCAAACAAACGCATCGTACAAAGTGAAGCAAGCAACAGATAGATGTTAGATAACTTTGTAGTGAGATAACTTTGTAGGCGTAAGCATTACATACCGACACGCATACAAACAAAACTTTAAAGTTGTGCAGTCTGTGCTCTTAAACTTTATTGTATTTGTTTTTCCTAATATCGAGAGATGTAAAAACTTATATTTCATTTTAAACCATCTAAACTGATATAATAAATATATTAAGGATTATCTTAATACGGACAATACTTTAAATTGATAATTAAAAAAACAGAAAATATTATAAAACTTTGTCTTAGTTGCAACTATTAGTAAGCCATGAATATTTTGAAATAAATTTATTTTTACTAGTAACACTCACAATTCACAATAGGGCAGCAAGATGGCGACATAATATGATTTTATTTTAAAATGTTTTAAATATATGACTTAATACAAGTCAAATTGTTCGGACATAACATTTCATACTTACATATGAAATGTTATGTCCAAAGCTTTTTAAAAATCCTTTACGATGCATTGTGACACCTATTTATGACACAAGCCGTCATAATGTTTTTAATAATAAAAAATAATAGTCGGAGATGTATGCACTTGTCTTGACCTTGACAACTGACGGGTCGTTCGAACAAACTGAGCCGATATGGCTCAAAATGATTTACGTTTTAATCTAAGTTTCGGCCTGAACGGATTCGAGCACATACACGGAAAATTGCCGCAAGCTTCGGTTGTATTTTTAGGGTCCCGTAATGTTTAAGGAATCCTTATAATTTCACTCTGCCCGGGCAGAGTAAAATTATAAGGGCATGCCCGTCCGTTAGTCTGTCCGCCGCTCTCGTATCTTCTGTAATAACTTTATGACAATAACTTTTGTAGTAATTCAAAGAAAACCTATTGTGCGTTTATAGTTACGGAACCCTCCTTTGACATGTCGTGACATGATCTTGGTCAGTTTATTCTATTATTTTATTTATTAATTGTATTTTGCTGCAATTGTAATCACGCTATCGACGAAACCGAATTATTGTGTTACGAGTATACATTTTTCCAGTAATATGTTATAGAAATCATTTCTCTTTGTTTTATAGTAATAGTCTTTAGATTTTATCAACCATAGTTTTAGGCTTTAAAGTTTTAAATACTTCAATGAACTTATATAAATTTCTTTATTTAAGTTCATTGAATACTCTTTGGGTAACTAACTCTTTGGGTACGGAACCCTAAAAATGGTACGTGGTCCCATTTTTAGGGTTCCGTACCCAAAGAGTAAAAACGGGAACAGCAAAGTCTCTGTAATAAACAGAGACTTTGCTGTTCGTTCGTCTGTCGCCAGGCTGTATCTTAACCTTCTTATACCATGATAGCTCGACAGTTAAAATTTTCACAAATGTATGATGTAGATAGTTATTTCTATTGCCGTTTTATCTACAAATACTAAAAACAAAATAAAATAAAAATTTGAGGCTCACATACAACAAACGTGACTTTTCCATTTTGTACGGAACTCATCTTGCCGACTCGCACTTGACTGGTTTTATTTTACACTAGAATTTTATTGCCGTTCAGTCCATCCGTACAGGTCAGATTTAATGTTGCCAACTTAGTTGTTTTACAAAGTTTTACTACTAAATTATGTATTTTATTCCTTACTTAGTAGAAATTTAAATGTTAGTAGTGGTTTTGTAGAAAATAGCTAGACAGTAATCATAATATACAAAATAATGCCTGCTTCTATGTGCTATTATGACACCTTATCATAATAGCACATAGTAGCACGCATCCGTAAGTCGCTTAAAACTACCGATTTAATTTCTATTTACATAATATTTCCTACTATATATTTTAAATTTAACGGTTAAATATTAAAACTGAAAATGTATGTATGTTTGTAAACACAAAATCCCTAAAAAAACTTTTAGGGATTCCTAAGTTTAGTACCTTTTTTATAGTTATCGGTAATGTTTTAGTAGTTTTACTACAAAACGACGCGAGTTTAGTAGTTTCGCAAAAACAGAGTTGTCAACACTGGACTTCGCTTTCGATTCGCTTCAGTCCATACGGCCGACTGATGCGATCTTGAAATTGCACACAGACGATACGATTTTGCATCAGTTCAGGCCGAACTGAAGGAAAACCGGACCGTGTATGGGGTCACTTAGATTGCGGAACATGCCGTAAGTATAATAATAAAAACAATATTTTAATGAAAGCTTATAACACATGATACTGAAAAAGTAAAAAACTATTCCGACTACGTAAGTTATTTAGCCTATGCCACCCGAGCTATTATTATAACAAACTAGTTGTTGCCCACGGCTCCGCCCGCATAAATACAGTATCCCAAAGGTACACTGTACTTGTTCGGGATAAAAAGTAGCCTATGTTTTAATCCAGAGCCTAAACTACTACTATACCAAATTTCCTCGAAATCCATTTAGTAGTTTCTGCGTGAAAAAGTAACAAACATCCATCCATCCATACATCCATCCATTCATCTATCCTCACAAACTTTCACATTTATAATAGTAGTAGTTTTAGTAGGTTTTATTGACAGGTCATTAATTACAGTCGAATGAGTAGTTTAGGCTCTATGGTGGAATATACAACATACATACATACATTTATAGACTGCCAAAATAATAACCTTTCCTTTGGATAGTCGAGTAAAAAGTAATTACGTAAGCCCGAGCAGGAACAATTAACAACAAATTATTTTAAATTGTATGAGAATCATGACAACGCTTATACAATTTTTATTCCATAACGTTTATTCGATACACAACGAATACTTTTGTACTCATACACCCGTATACTCGGGGTACTGTGGACCTAGCAGGAACATTTGACAACTGCGTAAGCGTAACGTAATCGAATGGGTTTAGTATGGCAGTAAAATCTGTCAAAATCATGACAGCGCCCATACAAGTTTCATTCGATAGAGTTACGTTTACGCCGCTGTCAAATGTTCCTGCTAGGCCCTGTAAACATCCAGTTTATTGTACTCGAGCCGTAGCACAAAACCTGTCTGCAACATATACGGCGAGCGAACAAATAGTTGCGTCTTTCTAATATTCTATAATCTTATACCTTTAAACGAGCAATTCTTGTATATTTATTTATATATATGTTTCTGTGCTCTCAGAAACAGCTCTAACGATTTCGCTGAAATTTGGTATATGGGGGTTTTCGGGGGTAAACAATCGATCTAGATTAGTCTTATGTTTGGGAAAACGCGTGTTTTCGAGTTGTCATGCGTTTTTATGTCCACGATGAATATGGTCGTTAATTTCGTCTTGCCGGCCACTGTCCGTCTGGTCCAGCGGGTTAAGATGCGGAAGGCAAGAAACGAGTATTACGGGTTCAAATTTCGCTCGGTGACTTACTTTTTTTTTTATATGTTCAAGTTTATATATTTTTTTTAATTTTTATTGTTTTTAGGCAAGTTTAAAAAAATATAGTTAATGTTTGAGATAAAAATATATATTTCTCATAAATATGTCTAACATTTTACCTATACTGATTACGTGAATAAGATTTATGCTTTCGAGTTTCACCATATTACAATAAATAGTAATAACCGAGCAAAGCTCGGTCGCCCAGGTACTATATATAAAAGGAGATGTTGATGACTGACTGATTGACGTATAGACCCACCCTCGCACAGCCGTAACCGCTAATATGGTCCAAGATCCGGTATAAGAAATATATAGCCTCACCTGTTGTCTAATAAATGACAGATGAGGGTATATATTTCTTATACCGGATCTTGCACGAATAGTAGGAAGTTAGAAACGTGAAATGCGTACAATAGTTCTATTTTACAATGTAGACGCGAACTATGAAGGGATTTTGAAAAATTTCACCAAAGGGGTGATATTTAAAGGGGTTATTAAATACGTGTTTAAGGGTTTATTAGAATTCACCCTTTGAGGGTGTTAAATAAAATTTGAAAGTTTGTATGAAAAATATTTAAAATTTGTCCCAATTTCCATAAAATTTGATATCCGAGGTAAATACAAATTATTGAGTACGTATTTTATACTTTTTTGAATTTCGCCGCCGTGCCAAAGTTTGTAAGTGAAATATCAACAGCCGGTCGGATTAAGTTGAATTTTGGCACGCATTTTGGCAATGGATAAACTACCAAATCAAAGACTGGAACAACGAATAAGCCCTTTTATCCTGCCACATGCGGTTCAAAGAGCTAAAATTCAGTTCGGGCAGATTAATAATCAAGAAGATATAAAAAAAGAAGCGAAAGTACTTGCTACTACACAGGCGGCAGCAAGCTGAAGGGTAAGGACGGTGCGATATCTCTTGCTAGCCGAACGGCGACGAACTTGCCAGTATAGCTTTTACGGAGCTATTGCTCCGTATATCAAGCTGAACTTGTAGCTATATTAAAGGCAACAGAATTAATTGTTCATTGCAACGATCAAATTAGCTCGATATATAGCAACTCAAGATCATCTCTTGAATAAATCACAAACCTAAGGATAGAACATCAGCTAGTTTACCAAATTCACAAGAATGTCAGGGAAATTGAGCTTCGTAATCGCCAACTAACATTCTACTGAGCAAGAGCTCACAACTCTATTTATCATAACGAACGATACGATATATTATATCGTATCGTTCGCCGATATAATAGCAAAAGAGGGAGCCCCGAGTAGCGAAATGAGACCTATACACGACCACTTCCCACTATCATATGCAAGAAATATCAGAGCCGCATCCCTTGAAACATGGCAGACTAGGTAAACACCATCTGACATGGGAAAATACACAAAGTTTTTGTTCCCAATACTCACAAGGGCACATAAGATTCTACGGTCAGACACCACCACAAACCTAAGGACACAAATTTACACGGGGCATGGTGGTGTCAAAAGCTATCTGCATCGATTTAAAGTAGTTGAAAATCCATTTTGCTCCTGTGACAAAGAAACACCGCAAACCGTACTCCATATACTCACAGAATATCAACGATTTGGAAGAAGAAGACTAGACTGTGAGCAACGACTGGATTTAGATATAAAAGAAGAGAATATACAGTTTATTTTGGATGACGAGAAACAGAGAACACGGTTTCTGGACTATGCCGAAGAGAGAACGGCGAATTATAATCGTCGCAATAGAGAACGGCTCTTGGATTAAAAAAAAACAGTATCAAAGGTGCTGACAACGGAACTTACAGAGCAGCAGTTAAATATATAAAAAAGATACCTCATTTATTAAAATCGGATCAGTAGTTTAGGCGCTATCATGTAACAAACATAACACATGTGTTTGTTCCATCGTAGTGCGTATGTTGTAAATATTAGCTAAAATTATACTACCCTTATTATATTACCCTTACTTTTGACTTCGCCGTAATCGGTTTTTTTAGTGCTACTACTCATAGTAAATAAATCCAAATTCGCTTAATAATAGGTCTTTACCTATGAAATTGCCGTTCTGCAGTACTGGCCATTTCAAATCAAAATAATTTTTGTTTGGCTAAGAATTCTAATTTCAAATTAATTTTATTTTTAAAACATGGTTTTTTTTTCCAAAAGTAGTCATTTGTTTATTTGATTAGTGTTACATTTTCATCGCATTTCAATCTTTTTGGTCATCATGGATACGTTAAAAATTCGAGTAATTATGCAATATGAGTACCGTCGTGGCAGCAACGGGCACTAGCGACATGCAACATCAACGACGTTTACGGAGCTAACACTACAAACTAACGTACCACCTGTTATTGGTTTGCTCGCTTCCGTTGTGGAAATTTCGACCTGAAAAATAAACCTCACGGTCGTCCGAAGACTTTGGTCAATAATGACGAATTAAAGGCGATTGTGGAAGCTGATGATACACAATCTACGGCTGAATTAGCAGCAGCTTTCGACGTTAGCGTCAAAACAATATTAGTCCGTTTGCGTCAAATTGGCAATGTAAAAATGCTTGACAAATGGGTGCCCCACGAACTCAATGATCGCCAGCGCGAAGTACGCGTCGAGACGTGCCTTGCACTGCTCAACAGACACACAAATGAAGGAATTTTGAACCGCATTGCAACCTGCGATGAAAAATGGTTTCTGTTTGATAACCGCAAGCGCTCAGCAAGTTGGTTGGATCCTGGTTCAGCACCTAAATAATGCCCTAAACGAAAACTTGCCCCTAGAAAAGTGATGGTCACTGTTTGGTGGTCTATCGCCGGTGTGATTCATCACAGCTTCTTACCAAACGGAGTGAGCATTACTGCAGATGTGTACTGTGAAGAACTGAACACAATGATGGAGAAGCTGGCACATCTCCAGTCAGAATTGGTCAATCGCTCGTCTCCGCTGCTCCTGCGCGACAACGCGCGACCTCATACTGCACAGCAGACGGTCTCCAAGTTGCAAGAACTGGGGTTGGAATCTCTCCGTTATCCGCCCTACTCACCAGACCTTGCGCCTACACACTACTACTTTTTCCAGAATTTAGATAACTTCTTGGCGGAAAAAAAAAATCAATACCCGAGAGGCATTACAAAATGCCTTTGAAGAATTTGTTACCTCCCGTCCAGCTGATTTCTTTAAGAAGGGCATCAATAAACTGCCATTGCGTTGGCAAAGATGCATTGATTGCATGGGTGATTACTTCGATTAATACAAATAAAAAATACAAGAAAAAAATTCGTTTAAATTTTTTCATACAAAACGGCAATTTCATAGGTAATATGAACCTAATATGAACCCGGTAAAGCCAGTATTAAGTCCTGCTTACGGTCCATTTGGCAACATGTCAACATCGTCGGAGACATCTCTGGTCCACGCCGATAACAAATATATATTTAAGCCCTACCTTCAAGGCCGGGTCATCATCATTATCAGCCTCTGGTTACTGTTTCTACAATAATTATGAAAAATTTTATGCGTGCTGGCATCACCACATCGGCATGTTGCCTTTCACTGTCCAGTGCAACGTAGGCGTACTCCAATAAGATAATAATAATATCTATGTATGCTTTCACATCACGTCAATCTGGTCCGTGGTATGTTTTCGAGGAACTTGTTTTAGGGGTACCAGACAACGGAAGTATATTTAATACTTTTACACTATACATAATATAAGATTTTTATTATATTATACACATATTTAATAGACATCCATGGACCCAGGAACACAAAAAACTTTATTGTTTCCTGGCGGGATTGGAACCTGCGACCTCCGGCTTGGCCGCCAAGGCACTAACCACTGAGCCACAGAGGTCGTCATAAGCGCCAACTTAAAAAGATATGTCATATTTGATAGGAAATATCAAAAGAGAAAGCCAATATAAGGTAGTCGGTCCACAGCAACCGAAATATAGTTAACATATATCGCGAGTATCATCAGTATATCAGTACCAATATACGCGGATGTAAGCTCCAGTTTCAATGCTTTAAAACGTTGAAAAAATAAAGCAAAACATTGTACATTTTTGCTATTATTTGTGGTATTTTTTGTAATTTATATACGGGCAGACGGAGCCCGCCAGTCGTAATGATGGATAACTGAATTTTCCATTCCGCGGTACGGTAAATTATTTCCTATAATAACATTCCTGTCAGCGTTTTCAATTTCACCTGAAATGAATAATTTAATTCTGTGCACACAGCCACACACCGAAAATTATTTTATTGTTTGATACAATTGTTGCACTTTACAAAATTTTGTAAATTAGTTTCCCATCAAGTGAAATAATGCTCCTATTTGGATTAAAAATCTTACGGTCTGTACTCTGTGTAAAATTTTAACTTTTCCCATCCACAATTTCATACTGCTAAAATTGTTACTTTTATGTGAAATTATAAGATAATATAAATAAATATTATTAGTTACTAGATTTGCTTTTCGGCTCCGCTCGCGTAAATACCGTTTCCCACGGGAACCATGTACTATTCGCGATAAAAAGTAGCCTATGTGTTAATCCAGAGACGTAACTACTACCATACCAAATTTCGACATAATCCGTTCTGTAGTTTATGCGTGAAAGAGTCACATACATCCATCCAGCCATTCTCACAAACCTTGACATTTATTATAGTGGTAGGACTTACCGATTCTTTATCCACACACGTCTTGACCAACTAACAAGTTACAGTACAACCACGACGTCAATGTCTTTCGGCAATCGTCGTCATACATCATCCGTCATCTATACATATAAAATGCTTTGTCCTGGATGACTGACTGACTGACGGATCAACGCACAGCCTAAACCGCTGATCGTAGAGACCTGAAACTTAAAGGGAATGTTCTTTGTATGACGTAGGCGTCTGATAAGAAAGGATTTTCTGAAATTCGTCTCCTAAGGGGGTGAAAAAGGGGGAAATAGTTTGTATGGGGCAACGTGATTCCTTGGTCCAATCTACTTCAAATTTTTCACAAACATTCTTTATCAGATATTCAGAATTGATGGAATACGTGTATCGTATTTTATTTAAATTCGTCCCCTAACGGGGTTAAAAAGGGAAAGAAAGTTAGATACTTGGGAGCGATTTGCTTTAAAGTTAATATCAGTACTCCTTAGTGCTTTTTAACCGACCTCTAAAAAAAGGAGGCGGTTATACGTTCGGCTGCATATTTTTTTTCTTTTGTATGTTCAACGATTACTCCGCCGTCTGTGGACCGATATTTTCTAAAGTAGTCCAAGCATATGCTACCAAAAAGTAATATTTTGCACCAAGGTATACCCTGAATGCAAAAGTACTGAACAGAACTCCTGACTCCTATAGATTGGATGGAGTGAATTTGACAAAAAAAAATCACAATTTTGATTCTCCTGTATAATGAATAGTTGAGAAAGCTTTATTCATGCCAAAAATCAAAACTCTAAGACTTTATTTTATGGTGGCGCACTAAGAGGGTAACAGTAACTTATAAAAACAATAAATTCTAACCTCTAACCTGTATGCGCAAGATGTGTTATTGTAATTATATGTCATAAAACTTATATTCCGACTCAGTATAGGATGTTATCTTGAGTATATTTCCGTTATATTCTAAAAATTAGTTTTCAATAAATGCTAAGTCCAAGTGTAACAAAGTGGTATTGGTGTTTATTTTGCGTCTGTAAAATGCACAAAACTAGAAAATATTTGCCGTGGTGATTAGTCTAGACTATCCTAGGCAATCAAATAAAACTCAGTTGCAATGTTTTTATACTAAAGTATTGTGATTATAAAAATGTTATTTTTGTGTTGTTATGTTATGCTGGAACCTTATAAATAAAGTCTTATAAGTAAAGAGGGTCTTTACTGTGGAAGTCTTGTGTGAAATAATTGCAGCCAACATTGAAAAAAATTGCAATATAGCGTCGATTCCCACTAAAAGTCATCAATAAATCGTTTCAATCTTGATTTTTACCCGACTACGGCGAAGCCAAAAGGAAGGGTTATGATTTTGGTAGTCTATGTATGTATGTATGTATGTTTGTTCAATCGTAGCGTCTAATCTACTGGTCCGATTTTAATAAATGAGGTGTCAATAGATTCGTAATGATGCCGTGGGTAACATAGACAATAGTTTTTTTCGAAAAGGAGACCTCAGATTCTAACATCTAAAAAAATTAGACCGAGATAATCATCACGTCTTTTGTGTCCAAAGAAAGGTTATGGCAAGCACATTACAAATATTTATGTAAATAATAAACTAAGTTTTTATTTAAAGTAGTGTTATGTGCTAGATATTTAAATATTTTTAGAAGAAATTATTTTGAAGTCTGATTGAGATTGTCAAATTTTATTAAAATGGAAAAAAGTTAAAAGCAAAGAACATAAAGATGTACAAAATATTTTAATTTAATACCATACTGGAGGAATAACAATAAACATAATTGTCGTTTCTCGTATTTACAGTTATGATAATATGTTATTTAATGTAGTTTTTAGTTTGTTTAAAAGTAATATTTTTGATACCGACTTATAATAAACTCGTATTTACAGAGAAACAAAATAGTTTATTTTTCCTCCAAGGTCCAGGTCAAAATATTGTACCTGGTTGTCCAATTTTCGAACATTACGTAATAAGTCTATAAAAATGTAATAATTTATATGTTTATATATATATATATATATGTTTATATATATATATATATATATATATATATATATATATATATATATATATATATTATTGTATCTTCATAAAACATATTTTATTTTATAAATATAATTTAATATATACAATAAATAACAAAATAAAAATTTAAATAACCCCTGAATTGTCAAGCAGTGAACGAGCTGATGATAAATTGTAGCTATGTACACTCTCGATTTTCAAACAAAATTAGGTTAAAATCGCTCAATCGGTTCAGCCATTTTTAAATAGAAATTGCAGATTAAATAAATTATACGCACTTTTACTGTTTATTCGTTCGATAAATGTCACTATACGGGTCTTACATTTTTCTGAATCGAAGTATCGTCGTGTATTAAGGGAAATTTTGGTGTTGAATTATTAAGATCTCAATCTCAATTGCGATTCTCGATTATCACTTAATCCAAATAAAAAATCATTCCGCGCTCGTGAAGAAGATATTTTTAATTTTCAAGTAATTTGATTACCTACTTATTAATATTATTGCCGTGGTCACACCCACTAATGGCATCTAAGCTTCAGTTTACACCGAGATATAATTATATTGACTATCTGGATTATTTTCTTGTTTCGTCCTTTTTATACCTCTTTTTTTACAAAGTCGGGTTATATATTATATAAAGTACAAACAATTTTTGAAATTGCAATGAAACACTAAAAAGATTATATTTTATGTTTTGACGAAGCTTCTCGTTCAAAATTGTTTGATATCGCGACTTGTAAGTGTGACCAGAGAAGTTGTAAATATGTAATAAAAGCGCCATTTGCGCTAATAGAATTCTTCGTTATTATATAAGGATAGCAATACCTAGAAAATCATTATAAAAATTAGACAATTTCATTCATTTTCAAAAAATGGCGATAAAAAGTAAAGACCGTCTTGCAAACACCTTCAATATGATTGTTAAAGAAACTTCTTCTTGTATTTGTCAGAAGTCCTGAAAAGCATAGCTATAGAAACTATATATAATATGAAGAAATTCCTTCTTCGCACATCCAGAAAATTTACTTTTGGCTATTTTACTTTATGACAATTAAGACATAAGTAAGATAAGGCTCTGCAAGTAAGGAAAAAGAGTGCTAGTGTTGCAGCTTCCCAAACTCATAGTTAGGATTTAATTAACATGGCTATCAAATATTTATTCGTTCTTGAATAAGGCGTAAGGCGTAAGGCAAGTTATACCAATATTCGATACAAAGTCCTAGTATTCAGGCAATGATTTCTAAAGTTAAAACTGATTTTTGATAACTGATTTTTTAATTATTATTTAGTTCAAAATGTCATTATTAATTAAAAGCTTCAGTATTCCAAGTTTCTTAAAAATTGGCTTAGATCAAATCTTGCTATAAGATTAAAATTAGTATTTTCCTTGAAAATTAAAATCCGCTGCGCCACCTAAAGATGTTGACATATAAACTTGAAATTTTGTTTTAAGGTCTCTGTTTTCGCTCCACCCTAATAGATAAATGTTTGGGGGGTTCGGCGTTGTTTAAAGAACTGGAAGCATATGTCACTTTGTCAATTACAGTAATCATCATCATCACCACATCAAAAGGTTACAGGATAAAGGCAAGGTTTTATACATTACTTTTTTTACAAAATCGACCATTTTCGAGTAATTGGCTTCCAAAGTGGTATGTAGGTTGGTCAACCTGGCGTTTCTAAAAAATGAGACTTAGAAACTTTCAATTTTTCATGCTGATAGATAATGCTAAAAACTCTTGAGGAAAATAATTTTGAACGAAATCGGACAGCAACTTTTGAAGTTATTTGAAAAAACCTATTGCGCGTTGATATTTTCGAAACCCTCCTTAGACATGTCCTGACAGGCTCTTGGTTAGGTTATTTCATACTTTTAGCACCCACCGCAGAAACTAGTGGGTATGCATACGCCATACACTAATGATTATGTGTAATAAGTTCGTCGGTAATAATTTACCTTCAACTAGGAATTAATTTTTAAATTGATCGTAACAATCGATTGCCTGTGAGTGAGGGACATTATTTTTATTTGTTTTGACACATTATATTGTCGTCCCAGGTATATTGTGTGATTTCGCCGTTTATATACAGTCAGTCTAGCCTCCGTGGTCTAGTAGTTAGACCTTCGCTCTCGACTCGGAGGTCGTGGGTTCGATCCACCGTTGGAACATCGGATGGCCATGTAAAAAGTCGGACCTGCGCCTGACCTCTCGCAAGTCGAGTCGGTTATTCGTCCCACTGGGTTACGAGAGTAAAGGAAGAGAGAGTGTATGTGAACGGCGGAATCACATAATGTGCCTGCGACATTGTCATCATGTTTAAAAAATTAATTTGACAAGAATTCGAATAAAATTTGATGAACTTCCTCTTTGAATACCTACTTAGATATTTGCGATTGCTGCATTAAATTTTTTTATAAGTTAATTTTTATACTATTTTAGTACCGCGCGCGATCCGTTTCACAGTGGGTTGTCGACAGACGATCGCGACGCGCGCGTACACACCACCTACACCACAGTCCACCTCGTCTGGCAATTTATGTGCTGTTCATGGATGCTGTTCATAGAGTAAAAGAAGAAATAAAGAAAATCTTTCGTTTTTCCATTAACCTAGTCTTAAAGACAAGTGAGTGTCATTGTTTCTAAATAGGTTTAATAACTATCTAATAAACTTATTACTACTTTGTGATGCTTTATGTTACATGAGTCATGTCTATTGTAGGAAAATACAAGGTTTAGGTAAACCTATTAGCTATTATGAGTAGGTACTCATAATAGCTCTCCCACACCGATTTTCGGTGACGGTGGCCGGTTTCATTGAAACCAGGCCAGCTACGCAGGAGTTATTTTATAGTGCCCATGTGTGTGCGCAGTACACAAGAGCACTATCTCTTCCTTTACTCTCGTAACCCAATGGGACGGATAACCGACACGACTGGCGAGAGATCAGGCGCAGGTCTGAGGTTTTTACATGCGCCCATCCGACGCATGGATCATCTTTCTTGTCAGACAATCATGTGATCAGCCTGCATTATCCTAACCAAACTTGTAAACAACATATTTTGTTGTTCCAATGCGGGAATCGAACCCGCGACCTCCGAGTCGAGAGCCAAGCTCTAATCCCCTGGACCACGGAGGTTGTTACCTACTCACAGTATGCATCCAAATATCTATGTTTACTGGTAATTATGCAGTCTGTCACTATCGTGTACGTATTACGAAGCAGGAGTCTGTTCTCGCGGGACCTACGAGGAGGAACATTGTGGTCTGTTACAAGACTGTAAAGTGTGTTAGGATTTATTAATCAACTAATTTAATTAGCTACACGGCGGCTGCGTTGCGATTATTGTGGTCATATTAATGTGCCCTAGGCTACCTTTCAAACTTCCGACGAAAACAGAGGGGTATTATAAGTTTAAAGTGTCTGTCTGTTTGTCTTGTCTGTCTGTCCGTGGCATGTAGCTGCGTTGCTTTATCCCAAGCGGATGAAGCAACTTTGATTAGAAGTTCACATGATCGAGAGTGTTCTCAGATATGATTCATCATCATCAGATCACTTACTGCTTGACAACTCGGGGGTTACTTTCCTACTTCTTTTAATTCTGTTTATAATTTACTACATTACGAAAAGAAATAAAAAAAAAGAAAATATAATTTATTTGATAAAATAAACGCTGAACAAGTTAAATATACGTTAAAAAGAATAACAAAATAAATTTCACCAAATTGGTACCCTGCACATACGAGGGCGGGTCAATAAGTCCGTGACTTTTGGAATAAAACACAGATTTTTTGATAAATAAATCATTTTATTTTTCAACGTAGTCCCCCTTGAGCTCTATACACTTTGTCCAACGCTTCTCCAATTTTTTTATCCCTTCCAAAAAATATGATTTGTCGAGGTCCTCAAAATAGGCCTTCGTTTGCGAGATGACTTCATCATTGGAGTCAAATCTTTTTCCACCGAGCCATTTTTTCAGGTTTGGGAACAAGAAGTCGGAGCCAAATCTTGAGAATAGGGTGGATGTGGGAGCAATTCATAGCCCAATTCATGGATTTTTGCCATGGCAACTGCACATGTGTGCACCCTTGCATTGTCTTAGTGAAAAAGAACTTTTTTCTTTGCCAAATGAGGTCGGTTTTTTTTCAAATCCTCCTTGAAGCGGTCCAATAAGTTGGCATAATATTCCCCATTAATTGTTCTTCCCTTTTGAAGATAGTCAATGTGGATTATCCCACGTGCATCCCAAAAAACAGTCGCCATAACTTTATTGGCTGACAAACCCACCTTGGCCTTCTTTGGCGCCGATTCACCCATAGAAACACACTGTTTTGACTGTTGTTTGGTCTCTGGTGTATTGTGATGGATCCATGTTTCGTCCACGGTTAAAAAACTCCTCCATATTGTGATTAAACAACGCCAAACCTTCCTGTGAAGTTGTTACACGATTGCGTTTGTGGTCGACTGTGAGCAAACGCGGCACCCATCTTGCGGAAAGCTTTCTCATGCCCAAGTGATCATTCAAAATTGAAACCACTGAGCCATGCGAGATGCCTATGGCTTCCACAATCTCTTGCACTTTTAATCTTCGGTCGGCCAACACCATATCGTGAATTTTTTCGATTGTTTCGGGTGTAGAGACCTCAACTGGGCGTCCAGGACGTTCGGCATCTTCAGTGCTTGTACGGCCACAACGAAATTCAGTAACCACTTTTTTACCATTAAAATCGATGGTGCAGAGTCCCCATAGTATTTATCACGCTTAGCCTTGGTCTCGGTAATGGTTTTTTTTCGCAAAAAATAATGCTTAATAAGCACACGAAATTCACTTTTTTCCATTGTTTCCTTAAGTTACTGGATAGTCTGATAAAGATAGCTGTAAAACACAAACTAACTGACGCAGCAAGTTCAAATTTTGATAGGAGTCAACTGACAGATGCCTGTTGACAGGAGTAGTGTTGCTTTTTCAGTAAGGAGGTTAGAAATTCAAAAAGTCACGGACTTATTGACCCGCCTTAGTAGCATAATAATATGTTGCGAACATTACTGTATTAATGAAGTAGAAAAAGGAACATAATAGCATACATTTTTCCGAACAAAATTTTTCTTCTAACTTGATAAAAGAAATATTACTGTAGCAGCTTTAAAATATTTGTTAAAAAATTAACAAAAATATTTTTTTTAAATAAATTAATTTAACTTAATCAAAATCGGTTCATCCGTTTGGGATCTACATCTACGCTTTGTCAATCTGGCACAACATTACCTCTAACCCTCTAACCATCTAATAGAAATAACAATAAGCGTTCTATTTGGGTTAAGTACCTAAAATTACAAAAAAAATAAAATATAGGTAATGGGCCTTTTCGACCATAGGGCGGGGCGACCTCTAGTTTTCATAAAAATTTTAATGGTTTTGTCAGAAGTATATTTTTGTTAATAATCGCCTGATATTAAATACCAAATGAAGAAAATTTCGTATATTCGATTTACTCTTATAGGTTCGTAATTCGTATACATGAGTGAAAAAATGAGTATCTTTTGCAATTTGCCCTTGACCCAGGGTCTACGTCATGAACTCAAACTGTAATTTGATCGCTCAATTAATTCCCACTCTCCTAATGGATCGGATATTTTTTGGATCCAATCTCGGTTCACGTTCATCGTGAACCGTGGTCGGTTTAATCTAGTTTTTTGGCTCGTCAGTTGTAGTTGATGTATGACGCTTGGGGTGATAATTACGAGCAGGTACTTTAAGTCCGGCTATCCAAGTTTTAGAAATAATCTTGACAGATGAACTGTAGCGACGTGTGCATATAACACGATTCATACCGGCGCGGGCGTCACGTTTGATTGAGATATGACAACATTATTATGACATTACAGCTTAGAACTTCGTGACTTACAACATTGCCTTATATATAAGGAATACCTGCTTGTACCTATTTATGAACAAGACACTTTTTGGTCCGAAGTACAAAGTTTTCTAGAAACTTTACGACGAGAACGAGATAGGTATTAAATAAGTTCTGGAACTGATCTTACATCTACAGGCTAGGGCTTCCCTTTAATGGAGAACCAGCCTTCGCTACCGCAGACAAATCACGCTAATATGCAAAAGTTTGTAATTAATGGGTGTTTGTGTGTTTAATATATATTTGACTGACTTTTACGCAGGAACCGTTGAGCAGTTTTGAATAATCTTCGGCACACAGATAGTTAACAGTCTGGATGAATATACTACTTTTTATCACTGAATAATCTAACCATGAGCGTGTCAGGACATGTCTAACGAGGTTTCCGTAACAATCAACGCGCAATGGGTTTTCTTTGTATTACTTCAAAAGTTATCGCCCTATTTCGTTCAAAATAATTTTCCTAAAGAGTTTCTCGCATGATCTATCAGCATGTAAGCTTACAAGTACATATCTCCTATAGTTTAGAAAAGCCAGAGACTAACTTATAAATCACTTTGGAGGCCATCACACGAAAATGATTGACTTTGTAAAAAAGTCATGTATAAAAACTTGTTTTTATATCAAAATACGTTTTCGTTCGATACGACACAAAATGAGGTAAAACGAAAAAAATATATTTTTCATCCCCACTTCACATATATGCAGAGCCATCCCTAGGATATAAAATTGTTATTCTTCTAAGACGCCAAAGCCGAGATCTATATACATTATGGTACTATACCAAATTTCATCCATTTACATTCATAATTACAGGAGCTAGAAGAGAGGACTGTTGACAGAGGGCGAAACTATACTTGAGTTTTAAGAAATCCTAAAAACGAAGGGAACCCTCAAAATAACGAAGTTACGGCCATCGCGTAACTAAATACGAGTAAAGCTTACTCTAAACTTATGAACTAAATCCTTACATGTAAATAAGAATGACTTAGTTTAAAAAGAAAAATGTAGGTGATTTGAAATAAAACCTCGAGAGTTACAGTATATTTAAGTTGTTCATTTAATTTACTCAGCTGGTGACTGGCTTCATTAGTGGTAGTGTGTCTGAGCTAAGAACAAGTAACGCCAGCTGCTAATAAAATACATGCTTTTGTGTGACAGTAAAATACGCGACTGCAAATACTAGTTATTTTTATGGAGTATACCGGGTAATGAACAGACGTATCGCCTGATGGTAAGCGATAATCGACGCCAATGCTACACAAGCTATGTGGTCTAGTGGCTTAGAGCTTGGCTCTCGACTCGCGAGGTCGTGAACAAAATTTTGTTTTCAAGTTTGGTTAGGACAATGCAGGCTGATCATCGGATTGTCTGACAAGAAAGATGATTAATGCGCCGGATGGGTATGTTACAAGTCGGACCTGCACCAGAGGGTCAATGCTGCTAAATAAACCTGCAATAATACAATTACAATTAAGTGGGCCGGATAACCGACACGCTAAAACTGTTAAACCGGTATTCTCGTAAACGTTAAAGCAGCGTCTAACGCCTTCTGATTGGTTCAAATGTCCCAAAATCAGTTTAAGATAGCAAATCGCTTCGCTTATAATACAATCAAAGTAAAATTAAAGCCTAGTTTAAATACGAGAATTGATCTCTCGCCAGTCGTGTCGGTTATCCGTCTCACTAGGTGTCGAGAGTAAAGAGTACGAGAGTGCTCTTGTGTACTGCACACACACTTGGGCACTATAAAATAACTCCTGCATAGCTGGTCTGGTTTCAATGAAACCGGCCACTGTTACCGAAATCGGTATGGGGAGCTATTTATTGCAAGCGGGAGTTGTTGTGTTTTTAAAATGAAGTGGCTTCCCGATCTACAAAATTCTAAGCCTCCGCGCCCTCACTCACTCAGCGAAACACAAAGTAAGCGTATTTTTAGGGCGGTTTTCTACAAGTTCCTCGAAAATTCCAGAAACTGCATCTACAGTTTTCACTAAGCTAGAATACAATTACAATTGCTAGTCTGTCTGGTCATCTCTTCTAACAGTCAATTTTGCTACAGAAAAAGCATTTTAAGCTTTCTATTACATTTGTAGTTTAATTTTTTAAATTGCGGTACTATAAATAGGTTGACTTTGTTATGTACAATATCGACAAAATTCCTGCTCGACCAATTTTAAGCATTTTCTTTTGCACTAGGATGCCTTAAAATATTTAAACATAAAGGAAGTAACCGTAATGACGGCAGACGTGGTTGAACTACGTTTTTACACGTGAGTACCTATGTGTGTTATATATGCTGCTGTTAAGCGATTTTCATCGTACGGATCGAGCGGCAACTTACTTACTTACTTACATAATATCATAAGTACGATAGTACATATTATGTATGATATTATGTTTAAAAAATGTTTAGCTTAAAAACACACATAACACACCATAGCTATTCGGCTTATACCTTGTACATGCATGTCATGTTAACAATAAAAATCGCACACATTTAACTATTTCCAACATAATATTCCTCCAGTATGGAATAATATTAAAAATGTAAGCATTTAACGCTTAATTTTGATTGAGGAAATTGATATAATTTGTTCGACAGCTGCTATTACACTTTCGCCCGGCCGTTGATATTAATCAATGTAATATTTGCATAGAACATCCAATATCCAGTTTAATTTATTTAATAATATACCAATTGTTATATTAACAGCGATGTCGTATATTTAACAAATGATTTTGGGCAAATTTGTTTTACATTCTAAGGTAAATCATTTATATTATAATATATTATATATTTAGATTAAAAATAGATCAACAGTTTACAATATTATATTTAACTTTGGAGGCCAGTTAGTTGAAAATGGTTGACTTTCTAAAAAAGTCATGTATGTCATGTAAACCTTTATTTAAAAATACCTATTCGTCGATACGTCGTCGATCGTCAAGATGTAATATATTTAATCCCTACTTCACATGTATAGAGAGCCTAAAATATAAAATTATTATTATTTTATGATGCTGAAACTGAGATCTATACATAATCTATAACTATACCAAATCTCATCCCTTTATATTTACAGAAGTTAGAAGGGCGAACAGACAGACAGACAGACAGACGGACGAACAGAGAGAAACTTTAAGCGTTCGGAACATGTACGAAACCCTACATACCCTACACCCTACCCTACCCTACCAAACCCTTAAAGTTAAAAAAAAACATGTTGTGGGTTGACAATGCTATATAAAAAGTTTGCTCCTCTAGATTTTGTGTATTTAAAAATACGCGTCACTTGCCGTATCTCAGAGTTTTAAACAGTTATAGTTTATTGACCATTTGAGG
Source organism: Phengaris arion (assembly GCA_963565745.1). Lineage (NCBI taxonomy): Eukaryota > Metazoa > Arthropoda > Insecta > Lepidoptera > Lycaenidae > Phengaris > Phengaris arion. Next base: position 27,194,706 of record OY751431.1, read on the forward strand.
AATATTTTATAGCGTATACTGTGAAGTTTCTAGTGAAATAACCCTATCTATTCCATAATAGGGCCATCGGAATACCTGATCTCGGTAATGTGAGTACTAAATCAAAGTTCTCCGAGCGAACGTATTTAAATGGAGCCTCCGTTATTCAGCGTTATACTCACGTTATAGTCCTATCCAAGACTTTATTATCATTTCCTCGTATAGTTGGGATGTAAATAAAATTACACGGCTCTGATAATATAAATGTGAGCCAAGGGGTTATCAATTCGTTTGTATGTTTAAAATTATTTTATACCCTTTTTAACAAATGTTAGCATTTGAATACATTAACAATCTATGCATACAAATAAATAAAATTGAAGAGTCTGTTCGTAATTTCAAATTAACGGTTTTGCGCTTAATGTATATATGATAATAATGTATATAGCAGTGGTCTCCAATTAGTTTCGCTCGGGTTCCGTTTTTAGAAATGAAGTGACCATCGACATCCGCACATTTTATTTATAAGAAAAAATATTTATTAAACAAATGTAATTAAGGAAATAACAAAGGTATTTTGTTACATAGGTAGGTAATACGAAAAATGTCATTTTTTGTTGCGAATTATCTGTCTGAAGTTTGGAGTAAAATTGGTGCAAGCTATTGACATTAAATCCTGGAGATGTTCAGAAGTAAGTCGATATCGAAATTTATTCTCTTTCTCGCTCGCTCGTTACTTCGCCCGGCCGTTTTCGAATTGACGTCAACAAAGATAATGCGGGGGACACATTTTTATTAAATTACGTACAGCTCGCGTCAATCTTTTTGGCGCCACGGAAGTTATTTATATCGGAAGTAGACTTTAGTGTAAGTTACTGTGTTCTCGCGGTCCGCACAAAATGGATCGGCGGTCCGGACGCGGACCGCGGTCCGCCATTTGGCGACCCCTGGTATAAAGCATAATATATATACGGTACCTACACCAAAATATTAATCTAGGCTATTCTCTGAACGAATAAACGGATTTGACTGGATTTTCGCTGGATCTGCCTAGCTAATGTTATGATGAGTAAATTAGGCTACTTTTATCTTAAGGTTCCGTTTAAAAAAATATACCACGCAAACGAATTTGCGAGCACCAGCTAGAAATACATAAGTATTAATAATTATCCTGCTATTGTAACGAAGTTCCTTATGGCGCGTTGCGATATTGAGGCTAGGCGGATTATATTGGCACGACACTTTTTGCCACTCGAAATCACAATGTAATAACGACTATTAAGAATGATACAAAAAACAATCTTATCACCTTGACAATAATGTAGAATTGTGCAATTACAGATTGTGACTGTTATGGCTATTACATATTGTGACTAGCTAGCCGAGCGCTTGATGTTATTACTCAGTACGGAGCCGGACTTCGCGGCGGCAACACTGCGAGCAGCAAGCAACGCCTGTCCCTACCTAAGGCGCTAGTTCCGCGCGCACTATATATACTTAGTTCAACTATTTGTTTTGTGTAATATAATATATTATATCTATACAGATAAACAAAATTGAAGTTTGAAGTATATATATATATATATATATATATATATTATAACTTCATTCCATCCGGGTGTCCCTTGACACCTCTCAAGTTTTTTTTTGTACATATATGTGTAACATATATCAACAGTAAGATGTAACTGTCAATGTCATTATTGACATTGACAGATGTCATAAGTAAAGCCTATCGAGTTAGTTTAATTTAGTTGGCCAAAAGGCTATACATAGTGTAGACGTATATATTGTGTTAAGCATATCTCATTACATATTGTAATACGTATTTGTGGTAAGCACCAATAAAGGAGAGTATAAGAATTGCTGCTGTATTATTATCATCACCACACGAACGCAAGAAGGACTTACAATCAAGAGGTCATAGACCGATACAATACGGAGAGTTAATGGATATAGTCACAGACGACTATAGCCGTAAATTAATGAATTCTTCCCTTTCCACGTGTAGGAAAGGTTCAAATATAGTAAATAGGAATCTTTAAGACTTTTCGTCAGTAAATGTCTGAGTGGGCACAACTCAGCTCTATATCTTAGCCCCAATTGTTCTTATATTCGCAGAGACAAGAAAAGTCTAAGCCCTTCCTAATAAAAATATTTACACAATGGATAAACTATACAGTGTTTTATTCTTGTCTCTCAAGCGACTTTTCCAACGTTTTAGACATGGAATAAACATTGTATAACTTAACTATTGTGTAATATATATTTATTAGTAAATCATTCTTATAAATAAAAAAAAGAAAAAGAGAATTGATGTTTTTATTTGTGAAATGGCCAACAAGCAACATAATATAATTATATGCTCGCAAATGATCGAAAATGACATCTGTATTACAGACAGAACCCGAATTCTCGTGTTTAAGTAAGACTTTCAATTTACTTTCAATGAATTATAAAGTCTTGATAACAAAAACGGATTTTTGGAGTTTGGACCAATCAAAGCGCATTAAACGTTGGTTTGACGTTTACGATATGCAACATCGATATGTTCTGCATCGATATTTAGTTGAAATGACATGACTGCACCGAAACTGTATTATTATAAGATATAATATTAGCAGAATCGAAATACAGATTGATACATGTTTTTATAATAATGTTAGTGAGACCAAGAGTGGCATACTGTAATATATTTTTTCTTTCTGGCTCAAGAAAAACATATTTTATGTCTATTGTATGGCATTTTTTTTAATATCGTTTATTAATAACATGTTACGAATATATTTTTAATATATAATAGCCTATTATATTATATTTACTCAAAAAAATGTAACTGTATATTTTAACATAGTTCCCGCGAGTTAATGAGAGTTAACTGATATCCAGAGATTTAATTAATTTTACGGTCATAATATTATGAACTTAAATATTGGTTTTTGTTGTTAAAAAGCGGGCTGACATAAATTTTGTAAAAATATACATTATAATGGAAATGATAACTCGTATGACTTTTTTGTGTCCTAACCTTTGTTATATGATTTCCTAATCCATTATCTAAATTAAAGGAAAACAATAAATATTTGCAGTTTCATCTTTCTAAAACTAACCGTTTGGGCGGTGAGCCGAAGACAGACTCATGGACGGACGGGCATAAGTAACTATAAGGATTCCAAGACGTGAACTACGGAACCCTAACAAAACAAAAGCGGTTCATTCGTTTGGGAGCTACGATGCCACGGATAAACACACACACACACACATTTGCCAACAACTTAAACTAAATAAAACAACAACTTAAAATAACCCGGCGAAAACAGAGGGGGTTTTAGTCGGGTGTTAGGAAGGTGTCGTAATATGTATGGAGTATGGACCCCTATCTGGGCGGGCATTGACCCGACGTTATATTATCAAGTCGTATGATGTGGGTTGAGGACTGGGTCAACCAAATCTTCCTCACTATAAAACTGTATTACAGTGATTATGCCTATGTCGTCAAGTACAGCCGCGATTTGAACCCGACTACGGCGAAGCCAAAACGAATGGTAATGATTTCAGGTTGATACGTCACATTTAAACACCTTTTCAATTTTATCATTTTAAAGGGTGTTTTTTTAAAAGGTATAGAACTTTGAAATGGAGTAAAACAAAGATGATTTTTCAAAATTGACATGAAATTTACTTTATTCTAAAGATACTCTTCTGGCATAATAATTTAAATATGACTTCTAGAATATGACCGCCACGGCTGGCTCGGACGTAGTCTAATCTGTAGGTCCAATATTCTATGCCTTTTTCAACATTTATGGCCGTATATCGGCAATGACGCTGCGCATGTTGTCCTTCAAGTAATCGACCGTTTCGGGATTATCGGCGTAGACTAGCGACTTCATATATCCCCACAGAAAAAAGTCAAGCGGCGTTAAATCACGCGATCTTGGAGGCCAATTCATGGGTCCGAAGCGGTTACCAAACGCTTCCTTCAATAAATCAATTGTGGCACGAGCTGTGTGACATGTTGCGCCGTCTTGGTGAAACCACAGCTCCTTCACATCATGGTTGTTCAATTGATGATAGAAAAAGTCAGTAATCATCGCTCTATAGCGGTCACCATTAACTGTAACGTTCTGGCCAGCATCGTTTTTAAAGAAGTACGGACCAATTATTCCACCAGCCCATAAAGCACACCAAACAGTCAGTTTTTCTGAATGTAACGGTGTCTCAACATACAATTGAGGATCATCATCACTCCAAATACGACAGTTTTGTTTATTGACGTATCCATTCAACCAAAAGTGGGCTTCATCGCTAAACAAAATTCGCTTAGGAAAATCGGGATCAACGGAAATCTTGTTTTGGGCCCATTCACCGAATCTACGCCTTGCTAGGTGATCGTGTTGCTTCAATTCTTGCACGAGTTGGATTTCGTAAGTACGCAAACCAAAATCCTTCCGCAAAATGTTCCATATAGTGGATGGACACATATCCAATTCCTGTGCACGATGGCGGATAGACAGATTCGGGTCTTCCTCTACGCTTCGCTCTACAGCAGCAATGACTTCTTCTGTCCGCACACGTCTCTGTGGATGCGCATTTTCATTTAGAGTAAACGTGGTGCGAAAACATTCCATAGTTAATCGAATTAATTGCTCTGATGGACGATTATGTTGACCGTAAAATGGACGCAGTGCGCGATACGTATTTCGAACAGGACCCTGATTTTCAAAATAAATTTGCACAATTTGGAAGCGTTGTTCAGGCGTCAGTCTATTCATGTTGAAATGCCAAACCAAACTAAACATAAACTTGATAGCTGACAAAATGGCCGTCAGTTAAAAAAGTGTTACCAGCTTTAAGTTCTATATCTCTAAAAAACACCTTTCCTTCACACAAAAAAATAATAATTCATGGTTATGCTTATCCAGTATATTATATCATACATAATAATAATATGATCTACCTACTCGTGTAATGTACGAAGCCAACATTTTCAATAACACATTATTTTACTTAACAACATTTTTGAAATACCGATACCTTAAATATTATTATTAGGTATAATAACAGATAGCAATTAGATTGTAAGCGTTTATATCGGTACTACTGTACTACTACTGTCAACTAATTTAACAAACTATTATTGTTGTTGAGGAAGGCTTAATGCTAAACGACCTCTGTGACTCAGTGGTTAGCGCATTGGCGCACAGGCCGCGGGTTCGAATCCCGCCAGGGAACAAAAAAGTTTTGTCATGGATGTATATCAAATATGTGTATAATATAATAAAAATCTTAAATATAAATATAGTATAAAAAGTATTAAATATGTTTCCGTTGTCTGGTACCGGTAACACAAGTTCTTTGGATACTTACCACGGGACCAGACTGACGTGAACTAAATAAAATTACATTACATTAGAAAAGTGCACCGCGACACAATCCGTAAGTGTTTAAAACAATGATCAATATTCGCGTAAACCTAAGAAATCAAAATTACATTACGCTCTTTCTGGTCCGTTAAGGTCACTGACCTCACAAGCTGTATTGACTTTATTAAAGCAAAGTTTTGGCTCCCACTTTAAATTACCTGTTGCTGTGAGGCTTATAACCTCAGCGCCATAGAGAGCACAATGTAATTTTTATTTAGTATAATTTTTTTCTCAAAATTTTAAATTATTTTTCTGCCTAAATGTAGTAGTTTATGTCAAGATCAATTACGGATATTTTGGGCGTATGATCTACTATCATCTGCACAAAATATCCGTCTTTGATTTCGGACAACCTCAAATAACATCACGATACGAAGATATTCGTTACTTCTATTCATAATACCAACCGTGCAGTTGACTCGGAAGTAGAACTTTTAAACGACTCAGTGTTAAGCCAGACTCAATAATAAATTAGTAACAATTTGCGAGGCTCGGAGGAGTCGGTTAATTTTCATTAATCAACGTTAGTATACATTTTTCACGCGAATTTATGGCGCGGTTATATTTTACGATATGAGAACATTTACGGCTCGTCGTTGGCTGCCGGCCAGATGGTTTGACGAAACCTTTTGGGTGTTTGGTGGTTTTGAGTTGTATTTAGTATGGATTGCTTACGGTTGCTACGTGCTTTTGCCTTTGGCTTCACCCGTGATTAACTCGGTTTCTCCAAATTATGCATGTATTACACTACATCCTTACCTCACCATAACATCTTGAATCTATCTATGTCTGTTGTTAAAAATTGCATTAAAATCCCTTGCATATTTTAAAAGGTAAGCGTAAATATACGAAATACGAATGATATAACGAGAAGCATTTTGTTAGTTATCAATGTGTATGAACTGAGAAGTGACTGTTTAACGTTGTGTATAATAAAATATATGCATTAGCATACTAGTATGCAGACGTCTTAGGTGCTATATAGGCCGTTAGATAAGAGTTGGCGCCTACAACATATAAACTTCAAACTTCAAAACTTTATTAGCATAACTAAGTAGGTACAATATCAAAAACATTGACAGGACAAACTTAGTAGCCTTGTTCAGGCGCTTGCTAAAAATTAAATAATAATAATTTATAATGTATACATATTACGTTGTGTGTTGTCTATGAATAATCATGATGTGCCACTTCACATAATGCTTAAATTCATAGACAGTACGCAACGTAACATGTATACATGTTGTAGGCACTAGGCGCCAACTTTTATCCAACGGTCTATACTAACGGTTGTATATACAGTGGCTAAGATTTCTGCAATATTAAATACCTACGTAATGGTTTTATTATGAAATTGATCACGAAACGAGCAGACGAATCGCATGATGGTAAGCGATTTCCGCCGCCCATGAACACGCACAGAGGAGTTACACTTGTAACTCCTCTAGCGCTGCGCACTTGCGTTCCTGATCCATAAAATCCCAAACCCCCCTTGGGCCTCCGCTATGCTAAAGAGGAAACCACTAGGAGTCTGAGGAGTGTTATATAAATTAAATAATAATTATAGATTAATTAAGTTACTTCTATGTTTATACCGTTATAATAAATATCTATATTAGCACCTATTAAGTGCAGCTAGAGTGGAGCTTTACTTTTAATAAGCCCTCTATTATTCGAGCTTGAACCTTAATATCGTGTTACGCGCTATTTTCGAAGTTACTGCCCTATTCGGGAATAGAGTATATCGCCAATTCGCACGCTATAGCTGTTCCGAGGATAAAATAATGGGGGCCGTCATATTGCTTTACTGTTAATTGATATAAGCGAGTGCTTAATCTTATTATTTTTTTGTAGAGCAATATTAAATTGTCGGGCTGATTAAATTGTAAGCCAGTTCAGAACAATAAGAATATTTTTCTCTGCAATTCAGGCGGAATACATACACTTATTATTTAACTTCCTATTTTTTTCACAAATATGTTATATTACCTTTTCATCGATGTCGATCTGGTCTCGTGATGGTACTCAAGGAACCAAGGAAGGCGAGTGTGGCTATTGGCGTTTGTAGCTGATATGAAGTTGCTTTAGTTGTCAGTTCACACCGTTTTTCACTACACAAGAAGATACACGTTTCATTGCAAGAGTTCGAATTTGGAGCTGCACCACTGCGTACTGTGGCGCCGCTCTTAAGAATGCAGCGCGGCTCGTCTTGATATGAATTGACCCTTAGTATCACTATAATACCTTCATCCTAAGCAATTGGTCCTGCCGGAGCGAGAGTTTACGTTGCGGTTGTAATGCCGCGATATTTTACAATATTAAGAGCAAGTAGTGTTTATCCAGCATGCAGCCGACTTGACGCATGGCCGCCATCTACAAAGATTACTGGTGACTAATGACATCTGTTCGGCTTTTGCGCTTAACCCGAAATCCAAGTCCGTATTTATCTATTACATGTGCCATATCCGTAATGGATCTACAATGTCTCGTAAATTCTACTTTCCACATGATTTAAATTTATTTAGTACTTATGGAGGTTGTCCGCCACTTTGTGCGCGCAAAAGTTAATTTAGTGGGAACCGGAAATAATTCCGCGAGAAAATGTAGCCTATGTCGTTCCCCGTGGTCTAATCTATATTTGTGCTAAATTTCATCAAAATCGGTCCAGTAGTTATGGAGCCTATTCGATGCAAACAAACAGACGTTTCCTCTTTATAATATTAAGTACCTATATATAATGTCCGTATTCGGCTAGTGTGGTGGACTACGAGGAGATAATTGATTTTCTCAGAAGTGGTGATGATGATGTAGTTTGCAAATTGTATAGCCAGCTTGCTACTGATCAATTTTCAAAACAAGTTGTTGATGCCATTAAAAAATCTGATAGTTATAAAATATATAAACCATTGTGTACAAATCATTTGATTGTACGTTCACACAGCGACACGTTACTTCGGCACGTCACGACGCTAACACCATTCATTACATTGTTTCCCTACAAATTAGTTACTTTAAAACGGTAAATGAAACAACAAATGGATTTGCAACAAAATTTAACACAAGTCACAACCGCAAACAATCTCCAACTAATATGAAGATAGTTTGAAACTGGATGTTTACTCGACATAGTTGTATGAAGGTAGTTAGTTCATTAAAACGTCCGCAGCGCATAAACTGTCATGCGCATAGACCATAAACACCACATGCGCTGCCCGCGTGTAGTGTGACCGGAGTCCGGGCCGCTTGGACCTCATCCAACATAGACGGATATTTACTTGTGACGCTATTTGATGTATCGGTTCACATTTATTAATTGTCAATTTATTTAAAGTGTCTCATAATTAACACAGTACCTGGGTAATCAATGCTTGGCTTTGCTCGGTGTTCTGATAGATTTTAAAAAATTAAAAAAAAGACTCGGAAAAATATTTGTCTAATCGGGATTCGAACCGACCACATTGCGAATTTTCGAACAAAGCAAAAATTATACATACGCATAATAAACTGCCAATCGGACATACATAATAGAGTCAAAATTATTGATATATTGTTGCACGATAAAAGAAAAAACATATATATAGCTTAAAATGAGCAGATTCACAGGAATAAGACCTACCTTGATCGATTTTTCTCACCCATACTCTCCCCAAAACTCCTTAAAGCTCCCTGTATACTAAATTCCATGGTAATACTTGCAGCAGTTTTAGAGAAACCGATTATATATATAGGATTGTCTCATTTAAAGTATAAGTTACATGGTGTCTATGCGACAATAGGCTGGTACGGACTACAATGTACATAACTAGAACTATTGGTTGCTCACAAACTTATTCTCATTCAGGCAAAATTCTGCTAAAGTCAATGATTTCAAAACTACGTATTTTTTATAGAAAAAAGAAAATTTGCAGTCAAGAAAAAGTTACGCCATCTCATAGACTAATCATTGGTCTTGCTGGGCGCTCTACGTGTGTGGTCTAGCGTTGTCCTGAAGCAGTGTGGCCTAGAGTGAATGACCAACCTCGGTTGTTTAGCAGCTAGCTTTTCCGTCATGATTTGCAGTTGCTGGGAATGTCTATCTGCCGTAATTATATATTAATATATATATAATTATTACATATCTCTTCGTCTGGCCAGATTTCAGAAAGCTGTAGTGAACACACCGGCACTAGTCCACCAAACGCTCACAAGTAACTTTTTTGAGTAAATTTTCGCTTGGGGCAGGCTTTGGCTGGTTCGCCAGGTTCAGCGATTGCGATGAGCGTTTCCAATTATCGTACAGGATCCACTTTTCATCACAGGTAATGATTCTATATAAAATCTCTTAATTATTGTGCCAGTTGAGTAATATAACGCAGCAGTCGACGCGTTTGTCGGTTTGCTGCACTCAATTCGTTAGGTACGGGGTAACTACCTTTTAAGCTTTTTCATCTTCCCAATTTGCTTCAAGTGGATTAAAACAGTTTTACCACTAACACCGCAGCCTGCAGCTAACTCGGACGTGGTTTGTAATGGAACTGCTTCCACAATAGTCTTCAATTCTTCATTATCAACTTTGGTCTCAGGCCGTCCACGGGGCTTGTTCTGCAGGTCGAAATTTCCAGAACGAAAACATTGGAACCAAAAACGCACTGTGTTTTCTTTTGCGACACCGCCGTCATACACATACTTTACAGACAACCGATATTTTTTTTTGCCTCAATTTATAGACAAGGCATGGTCAATACTCTTTAATATAATATAGGCCTATGACTATAGTCCATTCGCGTTAAATTTAAGTGAATCATCAGTGCAAATATCAAAATGGCTTATGCGTAATGTGTAAGTTTTGATGGATTGTGCATTTTTAGGGTGCCTTAACAATTTAATTAAGGAACAACATTCTACCACAAAAAAACTTAATTACAATTTAAATACTATCCTCCAAATGGGGCACCAGCAGGTACCAAATAACGATAATTACAATGTGTGTTATTAACCATTATAAATGGAAAGCTCCAATCATAGTTGGCCGACATAACGATTAGTCCCCTTGACGTTTATTGTATATTACGACCAGTGTAATTGAAGCCGCCTCGTGCTTATTTTCATGGGCTTAACAAAGGAAAGGTTAATCACCTGTAATCGACACGCACATTTATTTTGCGATATCAATGGTGACGGAGAATTTGTGGATAAATAATATGTGTTTGAATTAAATATGTAGCTACGATTGCCTCCACGTCTAAATAACATACGAAGTATTTACGTACATTACTAAATTATACTAAACTAGCGTTTGCCTGCAGCTTCGCTCGCGTAAATAGAGTATCCCACTCGAACACTGAATTTTTTGGTATAAAAAGTAGCCTGTGTTATTCCAGAGCCTAAACTACTACCATACCAAATTTCGTCAAAATCGGTTCAGTAGTTTTTGCGTTAAACAGTAATAATCATCCATCCATCCATCCATTAATCTACACACAATTGAAGGGGTGGACCTTCTTCAATTGTGTGTAGATTTATTCAAAGCGCCTGTCAGCGTTCCATCAGCAACAAAATTCCATATTATTTTCCACTTGACGTGCATATTTTAAATTCGTGCGAGGCGGTTATAAAATTAAACTATTTACAACGAATGGCCGCCCCGAGTCGCGTACGTAATGTGCAAAACTGTTCAGAATTACGCTCAACTTGTGCAGAAATTCTGCAGGTTTTCATTACATGGTTATCAGTAAATAAAGCTGCAAAAATGTTGAAAATTATTAGCTAGTTAATAATGACGGGGGTTACTTAAATTCTTTTTTAATTCGTGACAAATTTATTGTAACTAGATGTCACCACAGGGCGTGGTGTGACCATGGACACAGATTACTACGTAACCACGGCGACGAAATTCGCCCATTACAATGAATATAATTTTTGAACTTCATAAGGGTTCTTTTGCCTCTGAGATAGTAAAGAACGTAAATTATGACAGATTGACAAACGTCAACGCGTAACGCAATTGTTTATTATATCAAACGTACGAAAGTGTATGTTGATAATATGTGGTAGTGTGTGTTGTTGTTATTTTCATTAATTTTATGTATTTCTAAGCGTTGCTTAAAAAATAAATTAGCTTTCTATACACCCTTTATATACACATAGCTTTATATACACATAAACTCTAACTGTGACAAATATTATCATACTCCTACGTTAGCACAATTCTCGTAAAACTGTACTGAAAGTTTTTGCTTTTATATTAATAGTAAATATTATGATTTAGGTACCTAATATTTACCTATATGCTTTCGCAAAAGTAGTCATGTACTAAATCAACTAGATGGGCTTATATAGAAGCAGCAGCTAATTTATTCTTTGTTATATAAAAAAAAACAAAAAAAATGTCATAAAGCAGCAAAACAAGTTCAAGATTTTAATGTGTTATCAACAACATTCAAATCATAAAGTGGACACCAGACTATCTTAGCAATTTAAAGTATTTATAATATTTAAAAATATATAGCTATTCTCCTCCCAGCCCTAAGGAATGTGACTTTACGACACGAGAACGATTTACACAGCAGCCGGGAATCGTTTAATGGGAGCATATTGTTTGTGACGTAATATGTATGGCGTTTGTGACAATAAACAAGCGCATAAACATCTCAAGATATCCTTGTACGTGACGCGTTGTTTTTAGGTCATTAGGTCATCAATATTTATCGAAAGCGTACATCACTATCGGTTGCCATAAAAAAGAAGCCCATAATTAGGTACACAAGGTATTAGTGACATTCGACAGGTAAGAAAATTCCATATAATCTCATTGAAAAGACTTATCTTTTTCGCAATGAGTTGCAGCAATAGGTCGTTTATATTTAAAAAAATAACGCACACATAAAAATTCTAGCAAAAAATATTCAAAGAATATGTAATTATAAAATGTTAGTTGAAAGATATAAAAGAAAATGCTTCGCACTTTTTTCGTAATTGCTCCTCCAGAATTGTTTACGTAGGTCAAGAATCACATTTCGCCGAAATTGTTGCATTAAAGTCGATGCACGTAAGAATTTCATAGCTCGTAATGAGGCTTATCTCTACATTACAGATTCTCGATACATCTAGATGGCAATAAACGGTATACTCCAAAACAGCTTACAGTTTGAAATACGATCGATAAAATTTCCGGCTTAAGCGCAGACGCGCTAACCACTGTCAAATTAAATATATATATATATATATATATATATATAAGAGAAAAACCTGGAAAATCGTTATTTAAGAATAGGCAAATAACAAGAAGTAGCCTTGCAAGGCGGCCACCTCATTCCCAAGGTGTGCTTTTTCATGAAATCATTAACTTTATATTAGGTCTTTACCTATGAAATTACCGTTTTTATATATATAATAATATATATTCGTATAATTTAAACGAATTTTTTCCATGTATTTTTTATTTGTATTAATCGAAATAATCACCCATGCAATCAATGCATCTTTGCCAACTCAGTGGCAGTTTATTGATGCCCTTCTTAAAGAAATCAGCTGGACGGGAGGCAAAAAATTCTTCAAAGGCATTTTGTACTGCCTCTCGGGTATTGAATTTTTTTTCCCGCCAAGAAGTTATCCACATTCTGAAAAAAGTAGTAGTTTGTAGGCACAAGGTCTGATGAGTAGGGCGGATGACGGAGAGCTTCCAACCCCAGTTCTTGCAACTTGGAGACCGTCTGCTGTGCAGTATGAGGTCGCGTGTTGTCGTGCAGGAGTAGCGGAGACGAGCGATTGATCAATGCTGGTTGGAGTTGTGCCAGCTTCTCCATCATTGTGTTCAGTTCTTCACACTACACATCTGCAGTAATGCTCACCCAGTTTGGTAAGAAGCTGTGATGAATCACACCAGCGCTCGACCATCAAACAGTGACCATCACTTTTCTAGGGGTAAGTTTTCGTTTAGGGCATTGTTTAGGTGCTAAACCAGGTTCCAACCAACTTGTTGAGCACTTGCGGTTATCCAACAGAATCCATTTTTCATCGCAGGTAACAATGCGGTTCAAAATTCCTTCATTTGTGTGTCTGGTGAGCAGTGCAAGTACTTCGCGCTGGCAATCATTGAGTTCAATCAATCAATCAATCAATCAATCATTTATTTGGGCTAAAAGTGGTACAATAGATGTTCATATTATATAAGATACATTTCTTAGATCTAGCACTTTTAGCTACACAATAGCATGCAAATACTGTTAAATTGAAGTCTAATTTAAAGTTACATCATTTACTGTTAATTGCTTAAATATAATTACCTAATACAATAATATTAAACATTTCATCATTACTAATAACTATAACTTCATTATTACGTCAATGACAATAATTATGTCTAATAAATATAATTAATAACATAGGGATTTAATGTCAACTTAAAACTAAAAACAGAATTCACGTCAAATTATTTTCTTTAATCTAGTCCATCTAAATTAATCGATTAATTTATTATTGTCATAATTCTCGTTTCTTTACAAATAATTCTATTTTTCTAGCAATTCATTTATGGAATAAAACGTTTTACATTTAAGCCCCTTAATAATTTCCTTCTTAAATTTAATATAAGGTAACTCTTTTATAATTTTTGGTATAGCATTGTATACTTTAATGCACATAGGATGGTATTGTTTTTGATATAATGTTATTCTTGGAATAATGTCGAGTACCAGTATGTCAGCTTTTCTATTGCTACGCGAGTAAATATCACGTGCTTCTGAGAAATGTTTATAGTTTAGCTTTACAAAATTGGCTAGCTCAAATATATATAAGCTAGGTAATGTAAGTATTCCTAGTTTTTTAAAAAGTGGTCTACGTGATTCATAAGGTGGTCTACCACAAATCGCTCTGACACATTTCTTTTGCTCTATGAACACCTTATTAATTTCTGTGGAGTTTCTCCATAGCATCAGGCCGTATCTAAGTACTGATGCTACATAAGCATGGTACGCCGAGAGAACAATCGGTAGGGCACATACTTGTCTCAGTCTGTAAAGAGCATAGACAAATCTATTAAGTTTGTTACATACATACTCTACATGTGCCTTCCAATTTAAATTTTCGTCTATATATACTCTCAGGAATTTTGTTTTACTTACTTGTTGTATTACGTCATTATTGTACTTAATATTAAAATTAATTATTTTATTTCCACGATTTTTAAATTCAATATAATTAGTTTTGGTCAGATTAATATTAAGATTATTGTTTTGCATCCATTGTATTTTTTTTTATTGTTTCATTCATTTTCATGTCAATATTTATGTTATTAGTATTCATAATTATTGATATATCATCAGCAAATAGTGTGCACGTATCATCCGTGACGTCAGGAAGGTCGTTAATGTAAATCAGAAATAGTAATGGCCCTATTACACTCCCCTGAGGAACCCCGCAATCATTTACTCTGGACTCCGATCTATGAGTCGAAAGTATGTTTAGATGGTTTATTGAAGTTATTTCAACTAATTGTGTTCTTTGATAGAGATATGATCTGATCCAGTCTAGTGCCTGACCTCTAATACCTGGTCGTGGGGCACCCATTTGTGAAGCTTTTTTAACTTGCCAATTTGACGCAAATGGACTAATATTGTTTTGACGCTAACGTCGAAAGCTGCTGCTAATTCAGCCGTAGATTGTGTATCATCAGCTTGCACAATCGCCTTTAATTCGTCATTGTCGACCAAAGTCATCGGACGACCGCGAGGTTCGTTTTTCAGGTCGAAATTTCCAGAATGGAAGCGAGCAAACCAGTAACAGGTGGTGCGTTGGTTTGTAGTGTTAGCTCCGTAAACGTTGTTGATGTTGCGTGCCGCTTGTGCCACGTTGCTGCCACGGCGGTACTCATATTCCATAATTACTCGAATTTTTAACGTATCCATGATGACGAAAAAGATTGAAATGCGATGAAAATGAAACACTAATCAATAAACAATGACTACTTTTGGAAAAAGAATTCCATGTTTTTAAAATAAAATTAATTTGAAATTAGAATTCTAAGTCAAACAAAAAATATTTTGACTTGAAATGGCCAGTACTGCAGAACGGCAATTTCATAGGTAAAGACCTATTATAAGGCTTTAGCGTACAAACGTTCTTATACTACTTGTTTAGTTTTTAACGTTTTCTGGGATATTATTATAATATAGACGTACACTTTAGCCTTTATATGAATTCATCAATATCCTTTATACACAAGTGTGTGAACTGCCACCCAATATAATAGTTGATATCTTCAAAATGCGCCGATAGATTTTTCTGCAATTTTGTTTACAAATTCTACATTTTATACAAAAATTCTACGTAGAAAAATAATTAAAAAAGTCAGAAATATAACACGAAATGAATATGTAACTTTTGTGAGAACTGAGGGACCACACTTAGGTGGTTATAGATTTTTTATTTCTGATGTATGTATTTGATAAATTTGTAAAAAAAGTTCTACTAAAATTCTGTAGTGAAAAAACCATAATTTGCCACATCCTTTTCGAGAACTCAAAAATAGCGGCGTGTGAACTGAAGGTCCACACTATGAGGGCTGCAGTTCTTAAACTGTCTTTTTACAAATTCCCAGATTTGCTCTACAATTTTTTAGACTTCTACTAAAATGTAAATAAGTGTAGCAAACACTTATTTTGGCAAAATTCAGGTAGGTCCATCAGTCCACGCGTACACGAAATATGAACAGAAATAAGTTTTTGCACCAATGACTCCTTACCAGAAAAAGTCACAAACTAATTTATCCTTAAAATACATTTACGGTTGTTTTTTAAATAAACAAGACGACATTTGACTTTTCTAACTTATCGCATCGATATCATCACATGCATTAAAAATGTATTCTTGCCAAGTTGAAGCCGATTCTCAAAACTTAATTCACTGAATAGCTATGCAAATAGGGCAATACCCCATGTAATGGCTTCAAGAAAGCTCTCGCGCTCGTTTTTTTACGCAAATGAGACTATTCAAGAACTCGCGGCCTTATAAACCAGTCCGATCCACAATTGAATGATGGAGCAAATTCCTAAGATCCATTATCCATTCAACTTACACTTACAAGTTTTGAAAAGTATCCCATAGGTGTGATATTATATTTATTAATATTATATAATATTCCCATGTCTTAGCTGTGATAGATTGCTCTTTCTTATAAGAACAAGAAACGTTGCAATGACAATGATATATTTATATCTGCATAAATTTTATTAAAATCAAAACTAAAATCAAAAAATTCCAAGATGAATCTCATCGTGCCTAAAGATATCATTTAAAAAAATGAATATTAAAATTAAAATTTGTACACCTAGCGCCATCAGTGTTTTAAGCTGTACTTTAAAAAGTAAAGCTTCCAATAGATGGCGTTATTTCCAAAATCATGTCGTGATGTGACGCGACCTTTAAATTTCACTCTCAACGCCGCTAAGGGTTTTATTTCAATATGCATCGTAATAAGACGAGTAGGCTTATTATTGTCTAGCTTTTACCCGCGGCTCCGTCCGCGTAAATATAGTGTCGGGTATCCCACGGGAATAATGTACTTTTTCGGGATAAAAAGTATCCTATATTTTAATTCTGAGCCTAAACTAATGTCATACCAAATTTTATCGAAATCTCATCAGTAGTTTTTGCGTGAAAAAGTAGCAAACATCCATCCATCTATCCTCACAAACTGTCACATTTATAATAGTAGTAGAATATGCATCATGATCTAATATATTAAAAAAAAGTAGCAAACATCCATCCATCTATCCTCACAAACTGTCACATTTATAATAGTAGTAGAATATGCATCATGATCTAATATATTAAAAAAAGTAGCAAACATCCATCCATCTATCCTCACAAACTGTCACATTTATAAAAGTAGTAGAATATGCATCATGATCTAATATATTAAGAAATGAAACTCTCAAACTCGAAACACAACTAATCAGATGTAGGTTAATGTAACGTAGTGACATATTTTAATCCGTTTAGTAGAGAACTGATAGCACACCTCAAGACTAAAACCTTATTGACATAATATGACTTTATTGTGCGGAAATCCTCATGGACCGAGGCGGTTATTACGTGTATATAAATATAGGCTTGTTGACTGATTTTTTTTATTGCATAAAAATGAGTAAGTTCTCAGAAGATTTTACAAAGGTACAGTGATTTGTTGCCTTGTTAACGATGCTTATATCAAATCTTTTTAAAATAAAATTGCCAAATTTTTTTTCTTCAAAATTTATGACGTTATTAGCGATGGCAACTTGGCTAACGGCGCTGTTTTTATGTGTGGCAACACAAACTAATGAAGTGTAATATATTGTCTCTTTTATCATTTGCAAATTAATTTGTTTGTACGTTTGTTATTTTTTGTTAAGTACGACTCGCAAAACTCGCAGACTCGTTTTACAGAGTTCATTGTCATCGTAGTAAAAATTTATGGTAAATTTTTTGTCCAATCAACATTCCTACTTGGCAAACGGTTGCTATCCCTTCTATTGCTTTACGCAATAGCTCCGCGGATATAGTTAACCATGCTCGTTTATCATAAGTTGTGTCCCGCAGGGGCAACTAATGCTGGAATCATTTAAGTTTATTGACAGAGTTAGCTAAGACGCTATTAATCTTAATTAGTATGAAAATGTAATACGAAACTAGCGATCCCATGCGACATCATTTGAAGTAACGTTATTAATATTTCAAAACCAACAAAGTACATAACAAAAATATAAAGTTTCGGAGTATCTTAAAAAATCTTAAAAATTAATCAAATCTTCTGTTTTGAGTTTTGGGTTAGGGACGGTCCTTTATAAGAATTCAGAGACATCCACAATTATGTTTATAATTGAATTTCGTTTTTGAAGAAAGTGCAAATAATATGTACTTCAAATTGTTTCCGATCTGATCATTGTCATTAACAAATCACGGCCTTACTACGGCACCAATTTGTTCGTGTGACTAAAACGTGACTAGGTTAAGGTGGTATTTAATATTTTATCCTGAACACGTGGCTTAGGTATCTACGTTTCTAAATTTACTTGGCAACAAACCGCGACATGGAGACTGGAGAGTCCTCGAAACTCCGAGTGTCGTTCCTTATGTCATGTCGTGTTATCCAAAAGCTCCTGCATCGTGCGGCCACGATGTATTATTATAGATGTACTTTAAGTGAAAACTTTTTCATCGTTGTGATTTTAGCTCGTTTTAACAAAAAATGCGGCAGTGAAAAGAGTGGAATAGAATACTAGCAGTATTGTATAAATACTTCTACTTAAGTAAGTAGAAGTATTTATAGAATACTGCTAGTATTGACCCGACACACGTAGTTTTGTCTTACCTATGAACTGGAATAAGGGAAGAACCTACACCTACAACAGTATCTACAACTACACCTACTCTTACACCTACACCTACACCTACAACTACACCTACTTCTACACCTACACATACACCAACAGACTATAATATAATTTATCTTATTCAACAAGCGTGATTTTTTAGCTGTTTGGTATGAAACCCTGCGTGCGCGAGTCCAACTCGCATTTGGCCGGTTTATTTGTAATTATTCTTCAAATTCTAGATTCAGTAACACACTCGATATATCGCTGCGACCGAGGTACGACCATATTCTTTTGCACGGATGAAATTTGAGGAATTTTTAATATTAAGTAACAGGAGACGCTCAAAATGGTACGTGTGATACGGTAATATTATCACCGTATCGAAAATATTTCAAGACATCATACATACATAAAATGAAATACAAAACATTGAAGATATTAAAGGAACAATTTCAGAATGAGTTATTGTCTTTTAAAAAAACTCGTTCTGTTACAGCGTTTCTCTTTCTTTAAAACGGTATTTTACTGTAGTAAATATATTTTTTACTTCTTACTAGTTCAGTAGTCAGTTTGTAGCGTGTTGGTTCGAATTGCTGTTCCTAAATTTAAGTCCCGAAAATTTCAATGGTTTTTTTTTAATAAGCAATAGGTATAAATATTTATTAATATGATATATTAAGGGTAATGTTCGACAGAGCTATACAACAAGTACTTTCTCTTGACCTGGAAAGAAAAGTAAACTATGCTCTTGCTTCAATTAAGCTTAAATATAAGAAAGTCACAGATGTTTACCATTTTTAATGTAAAATTTATTTAGGAATATTAACATGATAATAGTTAGGTGACTTGACACACTTATACACTTTTTGTGTCTTAACTACTTAATTGGAATAAATAACTACACCAACATCTACACCTAAAACTACACCTACACCTTCATCTATACCTACCTATATACCTGGCAACCTGCCTCCTTACATATCATTTCAACAGCAATAACTACATCTACTACCAAGTACCAATACATAAAACCTACACCTACTATTCACACCTACAACCTACTGGCGATGCAGATTTTTCTGAAATAAAACTGTCTTGCAGTTCAATCAAACATATTATAAACTGAACAGTAAACGCACCTATAAATATTTAAGAGTCAAGAGACATTGGAGCCCCGAATTTACGCTACCGACGGAATGAACATCAAATGTTTGACAGGTAGGAACAGTTAGTATGGGAAAACTTTATTCTTGTTTTTATTACTTTCCAATATTTCTCACTGTTAAACATTATACAATATTCCCTGAACTTACACAATTTTTTCAAAATCAAATTAGCCAATCGATCCAGCCGTTTCCGATTTTTAGCGAGACGACGCAACTGCAATTCATATTTATACATTAGAAGAAGAGGACTATTCTACGTGATTTTGTCCAAAAAGTGATGTTTTAATACACTTTTAATAACTCATAATTGCCATTTAAAAGCCGGTAATAGGATTTCCAGGTAAAATATCGGATTCTCATAACAAAGCCTTGATGAATTCATTCAATGTCTTCAAAAGGTTCTATAAGAAAAGGACTGTTTGTTAGCTCTATATTTTATTACTGGACGCTGGCCGCGACTCCGTGCGCGCGAAAGGAGAACTGGCGAGAACCGTACATTTGCTGCAATAAAAGTAGCCTTTGTCCTTCTCCGTGGCCCTAATCTATATCTGTGCCAAATTACATCAGAATCGGAGCCTATGCGATGCAAACAAATAAACATACAAATAAACAAACAAACCTTTCCTCTTTATAATATTAGTATATAATAGACAAGCGGTTGATTTCCAATTTATGTTTAAAGCTCTATTAATAACAGATAATGCTTGTTTGTATTTTATTTACAACGAGCGGTATGTTAAAATACTTTTTCCTTTGTTATTACCTCCATTAGCCAAGAAAACTTTGCATTTATTATTAAACAATAAACATAAACACACCGGCATATATAGCGGAACACAAAAAAAGGTCCATAATTAAAAAAAAATGGTTTTATTTTAAAATCTACTTACTACACTTCTTTTGTTATTTAAAGTTTCATTTGTTTTACTTAAAATGAGATCACATTAAGAACAGATTTTGCGAGTAAAGGCTATTTGTGAAAAATGGTACATTTTTGAACTTTTCATGTAACCGGGAAAAGTGAAAATTAATATTAAAATAACAATTAATTAAATTAAAAATATGGTGATTAATATTGCGTATTTCCTCCACGTGCTCTTATTAAAGTTTCTACCCGTCTAGGCATACTGAGAATGATGTTATCGATGGTTTCCTGGGATAGTCTCCGCTATTCCTGAACTACAGCGATTCGCAGTTCACCCAGTTGGCAGGAGCTGGAATTCTGGACTTAACTTATCTTTTCAGCAAGTCCCAAACGTGCTCTATTGGGTTCATATCCGGTGATCTCGCCGGCCACTCCATAACAGTGATATTCATATCATTAAGATAAGCTTGAGTTACCCGAGCGGTATGCGGCCGAGCATTATCCTGCATAAAAACAAAATCGTCACCGATATATGGGGCAAACGGTATGTATGTACATTTTCTTCTAAAACTTCTCTGATATAGCGGTCTGCAGTCAGACTCCCTCTGTCAATCACTACCAAGTCTGTGCGAGCTCTCAAACAAATGCCCGCCCAAACCATTATTGATCCACCACCGTATGCAACTGTAGTTTCAAAATTTGTCTGAATGTATCGTTCTCCTTTGCGTCTGTATATTTTTTGCCTGCCGTCAATTTGATTTAAGAGAATTCTGCACTCATCACTAAACAATACCTTACTCCATTGGTCCGCGTTCCAAAGTCGATGTTCCTGAGCAAAAGTTAACCTGTTTCTACGATGATTTACCTCGAGCCTTGGAGCCTTGGCGGGCACAAATGAACCCAAACCAGCTTCTTCGAACCTTCTTCGTACCGTACGCACACTTACGGTTACACCCCGCACTGCTTCTAACTCATGTCGGGCTTGGACGGCCTTTAAACGGGGGTTCCTACGTACACGAAGCCGAATGAAACGATCATCCCTACTCGAAGTGCGTCTTTTTCCGCCTTGTCCTGCTCTTCTCACATAAGTACCGGTCTCCCTGAACCGTAGAATACTGCGATGGATCATTGAAACTGGTCGACGAAGATCTCTGGATATCACTCTGTAGGTTTGACCATTTCTTCGCATTTCGAGTGCCCTGGCAATCTCCGTTGGGGCTAAGTCAGGCATAATTCAGTCCTCAACTCTAAAAAGATACGCGATAAAAAAAAAACTAACAAAAAACAGTATTTCAATGAAATTTTAAATCAAACTCAGAAGGAAGAAATACTCGAAGTTCGCTCCAGATAAGGTGTATTTGAATAAAATTAAAACAATTGCATAAAATGTGATGTTCAGTTGTTTTCTTAATTTGAAAATATTTATTTTTAAATTAATTGACGTATAAACCAACGAGCAACATAATATGATACTGATATTAAAACCTTTAATTTATGTTCTGCTAAATATGCCGGTGTGTGTACTTGATACTGACAGTCAAATATAAAAAAATTGTCAGATAATTTAATGTAATATGGTTCTGTGCTTTTCTCACTAACTTTAAATATTTAAAATGAGGTGTAGTAATAGCATCACAAAATTGGCGCCTTATTACGTGGCCGTGGTGGTAGCAATATTACGGCTACGAGATTCATAGCATTTTTGTACTGCTACGCTCGCATGTAATGGCGTGCTACGATATAACTCGTAGCACTAATTACCTCGTAGCGATGCTACGAGGCGTACCGAAGTCAGTTTATTTTAGCAGCTCACTGTTCGTTCGTGTACGTGTTGTTATTGTTGTATTAATTGGTTGGTTAAAATATAATGTACAATTACTCAGTGCTTAATGTCTTCCGGGAATCGACATTTTTGATACATTGACTGTTGTTGCCATAGAAAAACGATGACCGCGTGACATTAGGAAGTAGTAAAGATGAATATATTTATCTTTATTACTTCCTAATGTCACTATAGTATGACACACATACTATACTATAGTATGACTGTAGTAAAGTAAAGAATGACCTTGAAGAAATGACAGAAAATGACATTTACCATCGCACTTGTTACAATCTCCCTCATTTCCGTCAAATGACGATAAGCGAAAGAAAAACATACACGCACTTCATTAAGTCAACGAATTTTGTTCGCAGAGTCCATTTCCAGAGGATGCTCCGGTGTCGCAGTCGGGGCGAAACGCGCGTCGAGTTATACAACCTGCATGATGGTGTGGGACCTTGCACGGTTTTTTTGACATTATTTCTTGTGTGGTGGTTGTGTTTATCTTGTTTGTGAGTGAGCGCAAAAGCAGTGAGAGCGGAGGGAGGTGTTTATGTGTACACTCACATATTTGATTGCAGGTTGTGGGTAAGTTTTCGCGAGATATTGCTAGATGTAATATGAATAAAATTGTATCCTAAAATTTTATATAATTTTTCAAAAATACATATTTTGATGAAGTAGAATTTTTGACAAATGTAATTTAATTAACCCTTATCTTATATATCCCCTCGTAACACAATAAGTCTACCCTCGATATTCAAAGGCTTTTGCGGATCGAGCTTTTATCAAATTTTCAAAACGCCTAACAAGTAATCGAAGTTGTCGGCGGACACAGGGACACTTTATAATGGACTCTTTAGGGGATGAGTTTTCTAAGCTCGAGGAAAATATTTTATACAATAACTTGTTCCTCGCAATAAGGAAAAGAGGGCATCGATCATTTTAAAATTGATATAGATACTGGTGAACTCCGTAATAGAGTGCTGAGGACTCCGACCGCGCAGGGGACGGCTTCTTATTGTTGTTGATACTTTTTTCGACGTGACGCGAATTCATATTGAATTAATTGCGTGCCGCCCAACTTTGAACGTCAAAAGTTATGAAAAAATTGTTCATGAGGATTGGAAACTCGAAAATGTATATGAAAATGTAGTTTTCGTATTCACTGAGTACCGCTTGACAAATTTCATACATTTTGAGCTGCCGCGAACAGTTTCACTATGCTCAAAATGTATGTAGGTTGTGTAGCAATTTCGACCATGCGCGGTATTCAGTTATATTATAATTTAATTTGGAATATTAATTCTTTATTATTTCTACTAACACTTGTAGGAAGATTTTTGTAAAGTAATATCCCTTCAATCCCTCGCTTCAAGGAAAAGAGCGTGAAATGAAACAGGAAGGAACGAATAATGTATGTCAAAATTATATCATGACATTTGCATTGCATTAACCCACAAAACTTTTTATTTCGTTTGGGGGTCTCCGAACACCCCTAGTAATGAAATCTTTCGAGGTCTGCTGTGAACATAAAATGCGATTTTTAATTAAAAAAAATAAGTAAATGAAATGCATATAGAAATAAAAATCGAGAATTTGAATTTATAGCATGCTGTTAATATTGTGAATATGTATAATAGTATAATTTAACATTCACATAATTTATGGAGACATTTTGGTATAATCAGTAGGTAAAGCGTAACAATTCACTTGACAAATAATTGTAATTATAATAAATATCTATATCAAAATGTTTAAGTTATTAATAAAATAATAATAATACCTATGGACGCTTCACACCACGTCAATCTGGCCCCGTGCTAAGTATCCGAAGAACTTGTGTTACAGGTACCAGAAAACGGGAAGTATATTTAATACTTTTATACATCCATGACCCAAGAACACAAAAAAACTTTTTATTCCTTCGGCGGCGGCGGCTTAAGCACCAACGCGCTGAACCACTGAGCCACATAGGTGCCAACGTAGCATTATTACATAACACAGTGTTATTAATTGAAAAATACTATAAAGTATGTATGATTTTGTAAGCACTGTATCTAACTCTATGGAATTAAATAAAGCTCTATTTATTTATTTAATAAACGTCGTGAGAAAATCTTCAACAGCACGTTGATCACGCGTTAAGTGCTATTTACATTATCTACGTCCGCTATAAAGAGCCAATATTGTCGCGTTATCCAGTTTGATATCGCGTTTGTTATGGACGTATCATATTTCTATGGACGTCGGCGCCTGTGAAACAGAATTCGGCGAATGATAGTTAAGAATTATTCAGCTCAGCAGGGAAGAAATCTTGCAGTTACACTAGAAACTTTTTGGTAACGTCCATTATTGTAATAATTGGTCAAACTAACGATGTCCCACTCGTAGTTTATTTTAAGACCATTTTTGTATTGTGTGTTACAATTAGAATAATTGAAATATATAAAATTGTTCTTTTTATAGAAAGATTAGCAAGTCTGAAATGTCGTTTTAGTTAATCGGAGGATTATCTGGATGTAACTTGGCAACGAACTAAAGCTTTTACTATATCTATAATGGTTGTTAAAGGTATTATGTTATCACGGTAACTGCCGATACTGAGATGTTCTTATAACAAAATTTTGTGATACTGTAATTATTACCTGATCGTTTAGCATGACCA
Source organism: Phengaris arion (assembly GCA_963565745.1). Classification (NCBI taxonomy): domain Eukaryota; kingdom Metazoa; phylum Arthropoda; class Insecta; order Lepidoptera; family Lycaenidae; genus Phengaris; species Phengaris arion. The sequence goes on from OY751431.1 coordinate 27,219,966, forward strand.
CTATAGAAATTCGTATTTTCTACACAAGTATAGATATACTGACAGACAATATGGCAAAATGACAATATTTTTTTTTGTATTTTCTTCCGTAGGCAGAAACCATTTCTACGGTGGTTAAGCTAAGCGTGTTGGATATTGTTGTACTATTCACAATTAAATTAAAATTAATGTGATGTAATTTAATAGAATAATTATACTTTATGGAAAATCGTCGGTTATTTTACAACATCTTGACTCATAAAAGCGAAATACGATTAGATATAAGGTATTGTTATATTAAAAATAAGGGAAATAACTTTTTCAGCAATTTATAAAAAATAATAAATTATTTAGTATGTTTCTTGTATATGATTAACTTTTATTCTATCATAAATATATTTTACGTACACAACATAGGATGTGTTACATAGATCAAATATTGTTAGATATGCCGAGGCACGTTCTTCACTGATGCTTTCATACAATTTTTTTTTTCATTTGTTTATCGAAACATTGATAATTCCTCTACAAGCTACACATACAAGTATTTCAATGTATTGTTATCTAGAAAATCAAAGTAATAAGATACATAGTGTCTTCTCGTTCTTTAATGCGATAATAATTCATTATAAAATGCACATACTTGCTAATTAGCTTAGCTTACTTATTTCGAAGCCTTTTCACCTTGCCTTAGGCTTATCTAAATACTAAGATTTTTGGTAAGACGTCTTGTATTTACACTGTACAGCTTCCATCGTAAAAACACAATAAACATAAGAATTCCTGCGGTTACCGAAAGCTTTATGGACTATCACGGCACATATGAATAACAATAAAATGTAATAACATGTCTCACTCTTAATAATTAAAACTTAGTCTTAGTGAAACACAAATTTCTTACATTATATTTATGCATAAGAACAAATTTGATATTCTTGAAATAATTCAAAAACTAAAATACAACTTTTTCAACAATTGAAAATATTTTAATAACAATAATTGAACCATATTCATTATAATAGGTCTTTATCTATGAAATTGCCGTTCTGCAGTACTGGCCATTTCAAATCAAAATAATTTTTGTTTGGCTAAGAATTCTAATTTCAAATTAATTTTATTTTAAAAACATGGAATTCTTTTTCCAAAAGTAGTCATTTGTTTATTGATTAGTCTTTTATTTTCATCATATTTCAATCTTTTTTGTCATCATGGATACGTTAAAAAATCGAGTAATTATGGAATATGAGTACCGTCGTGGCAGCAACGCGGCACAAGCGACACGCAATATCAACGACTTTTACGTAGCTAACACTACAAACCAACGCATCACCTGTTTGCTCGCTTCCGTTCTGGAAATTGCGACCTGAAAAATGAACCTCGCGGTCGTCCGAAGACTTTGGTTGACAATGACGAATTAAAGGCGATTGTGGAAGTTGATGATATACAATCTACGGCTGAATTAGCAGCAGCTTTCGACGTTAGCGTCAAAACAATATTGGTCCATTTGCGTCAAATTGGCAAGGTAAAAAAGCTGATAAATGGGTGCCCCACGAACTCAATGATCGCCAGCGTGAATTACGCGTCGAGACGTGCCTTGCACTGCTCAACAGACACACAAATGAAGGAATTTTGAACCGCATTGTTAGCTGCGATGAAAAATGGATTCTGTTTGATAACCGCAAGCGCTCAGCAAGTTGGTTGGATCCTGGTTCAGCACCTAAATGAAAACTTACCCCTAGAAAAGTGATGCTCACTGTTTGGTGGTAGACCACATCGGATGATGATTCATTACAGCTTCTTACCAAACGAGGTGAGCATTACTGCAGATGTGTACTGTGAAGAACTGAACACAATGATGGAGAAGCTGGCACATCTTCAACCAGCATTGATCAATCCCTCGTCTCCGCTGCTCCTGCACGACAACGCGCGACCTCATACTGCACAGCAGACGGTCTCCAAGTTGCAAGAACTGGGGTTGGAAGCTCTTCGTCATCCGCCCTACTCACCAGACCTTGCGCCTACAGACTACTACTTTTTCCAGAATTTGGATAACTTCTTGGCGGGAAAAAAATTCAATACCCGAGAGGCAGTACAAAATGCCTTTGAAGAATTTGTTGCCTCCCGTCCAGCTGATTTCTTTAAGAAGAGAAGATTGCATTGCATCACCCATGCAATCAATACATCTTAGATCTTTATCTTATCTTCATCATCTTTACTTCGATTAATACAAATAAAAAATACATGAAAAAAATCGTTTAAATTTTTTCATACAAAACGGCAATTTCATAGGTAAAGACCTAATATTACATTAATTATACGTGAAGCAAAAAGTTTCAGTACCTACAGATTAACAAGAATTTTTCAAACGGAGGAGTATCATATTTGACACAGATAAAGTTTATGTAGAGGAAGTTGTGCTGAAAGCTAATATTTTTTCAATTAATGCTCAAAAATACATAAAATGAATAAAATAATAACAACACACACAAACTCAGATTATTATTAACAGACATACATAGAGATACAATGATTTTGTTACACGTTGACGTTTCTCAATCTGTCACAACTCACAACGTTATCATTTTTCTACCTTAAAAAATATATAAATTATTATGGGCGAATTTCGACTACAAAATGATCTCTAGTTAATATCGTTTTTCTAAAATTTGAAATACTCAACAAAAATAATTAATGTAATATCAAATAATCAAAAATAATTAGGCCTTGATAGGCAAAAGCGTCTTAAATATAATAAAAATGAGAAAAAAAACAGCTTGTAATTTAATGACGCTGTTTATTTCCTCAATTGTAAGACTAGTGTAAAACCATACCTTTGTATTCCCAGCAAAAGACAAACGATATGGTCACACATCTGAACAATGTACATTTACATACATACTATTTTAATAACTTATTTTACTATTTTCGTACGATTTCGGTGCTCGAAATGGGTTTCGTACACGAAGCTAGATCTAATCCGTCTGTCCGTTCTGCTTGCGGCTCATGCATAATTTCGTGAAATCAAAGTGGATTTGCAAACCGACTCAAGACTTGACCAGTTAATGGAATCTCAAAGGAAATTCTGTACCAAACCGTACAGATGAGGAATGCTTAAAATAAAACAACTTTTACTTGTAGCTTAGTCTTACGCGCGTTACGTCTAAGTTTATGACTGATTTAAACAATAGCGCTATACAGATTACCTGAACTCCTATCATACTCCTCCGATTGCATTATTTTCCTTGGAAGGGTTATATTATATACGATGCACCAAATATCATATAAATCCGCAACGAAATAAATTAAAGCAATCAATGGATAAGCTGAAATTAAATTTTAGATACAATATATCAAAGTATACAATTCTCTTGTAGTCCATTGAATTCGTGAATTTATTGCACGCGTCCGAAAAGGTTTGCGGCGTCTCAACTGGGGCATGACTTAATGCATTAACTCCGGCTGCCGGTAAGTAACGACAAATAACGGTAATGACGTATTTTATTTTACCCCAACGGGTAATGTTACAGTAAATGGCAGGTATCAAATTGCCATCAAATAGCTGTACACAATCTTGCCTTTTTGTCTTCATCACACTCTCCTGTTATTTGAAGAAGGCCTACATCACATGCCAAGAACACAGATACAGGTAAAACACTATTTCACAGCAAAGCACAGATATATAATATCATCGACAAATTAGCAGGTCCTATCTAAGCTAAAGCTGAATAATAGTGAATACTATTTAGCTAGTAAATTCATAACCTTAAATTATATTTGAACCTAATCAGAGCGAACCGTTTTCTCGAAACTTCTCAACTGGCGTGTAGAGTTTGTAAATACCCTTAAGATTATTGCTGGAAGTTTCGCGAACTTTCCAGTGACGTATCGCCTGTCAACTTTTTCGGGCTTACGAGTTTCACACGTGAGGTATCTGCAGATTAGCAGACACACTCCAACAATAACAAGACCATAAACATAGCGAATCCTGTTTGATTTAATAAAATCTTACTTTGTTACTTATATCGCACGACATTATCAATCGTTATAAATATGGCACTATAATTATAATACAATTTTGTATAAAATATATAACAATAATAATTTTTGATTAATTTTTGTTTTACCTAGCAAACATAAATTACTTATAAAAATTAATACCAGAAATTATTAAAGTATGATTTCTCCTATATGAGTATGTGTAAGTATAATATAGGTACCTACAATATATTTTAATTTTGCTTTATTCGACAGTAGTTCAAAATAACCAGTCATTAATTTCTAAAGATAACATTTTGAGTGAATTTTCCGTAGTGTGGATGACACTCAGCGGGTTTGAGATAAGGTTTTCGCCGTCGATAAGATATTTGAGCCGGGATTACTTTGCGCCGTGCCCGCTAATGAGAACTTTATTTACGCCCGCTATTCTTTACGCCTTATATTGTTATCCTTTTTAAAGGACTCCGCTATTCAAAAAGGATTTTTATTTAAGTTTGAATAGAATTTGAGCTGCCATTTCAAAATGTGTAGTCAAAATGTTCGTATAATTTTTTGTAAACTAGTTCAAGTACGTTTTCTTAAGTTGGAAAACAGTTGCGATTAATATTATTATACCTAACCACTTGTCTGTTATTAATTCAGCACCAACGAACAAAATATAATATTAGGGCTTAGGTTAGAGAATAAACTTATTAAGCGTGTTAAAGAAGTTTTCTTAGAGGTTCGGAAGAAATCCAAGTCAATTGAATCTTTCATGTATTCCACATCCATTTTGTACCGTAAAGAGTTCTTTTGAATGGTCTTTTAAATTTTGCGGTTACTCAGCGAACTGCTGGCCCTTTGAACAAAACCTGCGGACTGGCATGAGTGGCTATTGGGAAAGCTTTCCGGAGCGAATAACACGGGCCTAACTTCTTATCGTTTCTATAGGACTTTAAGAAATAAGAGATTTGTTTCTTAGAAAGAGTATCATGAAATATGTCACATCATCATCTGTTTAAAGCTAATATTTTCCAATAATATAAGTAAAGAAAATAGTAGGTGGTTCTTTTTTAATATATGTAACGCGAACGGCCTTCTGCAAATCGTAGCGCGCTAATATTATTATAGCGATCGACGCTAGCGCGCTTCACCTCGCGTGAGCCACTCGCGTCTCGCTGCATCGAGAGGCGCTGCACATGCACGCGGGGTCGTGGTACATACCACCGCGCGCGAGCCGGGCCGCCCCCGGCGCGGCAGTCGGTTTTGAGAGCTCGGTTGTGACCTGTCGATATTTATTGTAAAGACCGATTGTATATATGTATATATGTGACTAATGTAACTTCTGTAATAAACTGAATATATAGTTATAAAAGTAACAGTATTATCATTATATATATCATTTTTGCTACATAGCTACTAAACTATCTGCTTATGTAGCTACAATATTAAAATAATAAATTTGAATCTGCATACATATTTTTAAGACTTTGGATCTACTGCTAGAACAACTATAAAACAATATATTTTTACACTTGTTCTGTAAAACGTTAATATCGTAGTGTCAAAAGGATCAAGTAAATCAGGATTAACGACACAACTTAACCTACCCCGAATTCGTTCCGGAGCGTATTATCAGAACTGAAGTCAAATGAGCACTCCCATTTAAATTCACATTAAAACATCGACTATGTAAATGCCGCAGCGATTTCATTAACAAAACGAGCCCGTGTGTTTACCATTAACAGTGTGTACACAGTTGGCGCCATGTGAAGTGAGTAGAGAGAAGATATGAGTACGTTTGAAGACCATTGATCAGTCCTCTTTGTTGATCAGTGTCACGTTTCGGAATCACGCAGCTCTTATCCTAAAGTTTTATACAAAGAACGCAAAGTTTCTGCGATTTTCTTTGTGCAAAAAGAAGAGCGTGATACCTCCGATTTTTAAATAACATTGTAGCTTAGATATATAATAATTCAGTGTTGTTTGATTATTAGAAACTCATATTGAATTCCAATTAAGACAGAGGTAGGTAGGTAATAAACATTTACCTACACATTTATATACAATTGTAGGTAGAGCCATAGTCCCAAACTTTCTCATAGGTGTGCAATAATAGAGTCACCCTGTGGTGAAAATTTGCCCATAATTAAGTTTCAACTTAAAAACTATACAAATTATTATGCCTCTTCTTCTTTTCGTTTGCCTCTTATATACAAAAAAAATGTAAACGTGTAACAAAATCGTATCTATCGAACGCGCGAATCGTATCTATCGTAGTGTGTGTTGTTGTTGTTTTTATTATTTTAAAAAATATTAGCTTTCTGTACACCTTCTTCTACATAAACTTTAAATGTAAAAAATATCATACCCCTTCGCTCAGTTTGTGAGGATGGATGGATGGATCTATGGATGGATGGATGGATGTTTCTTTCACGCAAAAACTACTGAACGGATTTCGATGAAACTTGGTATAATAGTAGTTTAGGCTCTGGATTAAAACATAGGCTACTTTTTCCCGAAAAACCTGTTCCTTTGGGTTGTGTTTACGCGGGCGGAGCCGCAGGCAACAGCTAGTTCTTATATAACTGTACTGAAAGTTTTTCCTCCACGTATGATGATAAGTAAGATATTCGTTTGCGTCATGCTTTTACGCAGAGTCCGGTCACCAAGTGTGAAAGCACGTCAATGCGGCTGTCGGCTGAGGTCACGTGCGTTAGCGGGAAGTATAGAAAAGCCTTCATATAACACGGGCCTATATTAAATGTACGGTGCGTGTCCTGTGTGACAGTTTCTACTTTTTTGGGTTCCATAGTACCTACTACAAGGAACCCTTATAGTTTCGCTCTGTCCGTCCATCTGTCCATCTGTCTCTACGCCCTTGATTACTTTTTAATTGATGAAATTTAGTAGACAATAACTTTTGAAGTCATTTGAAAAATGCTGTTACACGTCGATAGTTACGGAACACTCCTCAGACATGTCCCGATATGCTCTTGGTTAGGTTATTGTGTTTGACTTGTGTTATTGTATTATTTTTATCTAAGCTCGATGACGATAATGATCTTTAATGTCAGTTAAAATGTAGGTTGTCTTGAAACTAATTAAAATTATAATAAAATACATGACTATTGACTACATAAAAAGTGATTTGGTGTATTTACATTTTGTTAATAGAAACTACGCCCAAAACATAATGCACAAGTCAATTGTATTCAGTTCATAACTAGAACAAAATAATGACATTAAAACTACTTATTTATAAATTAACTGTCAACTACTAATCTTTGCTGTCAAATTCTTCCCTACAAAACTACCAAGGGCCAAATCCACCGGCGTGGAAATGAACTGATGATGAAGAAGATGAAATGAACCTTTTTTTCTGTCACAGCGTTTGATGGAGGCTCCAATTAAGCGATATTTGCTTGTTTTTGAATACGTTCAAAAGGGAACGTCACCCCGAAAGGCTTGTGAGTTAATTATTCGTAAACATTTTAGCAAATTGCCAAAGAAAAAAAAACACGTGTAAAAAGATGAAACGGTGTTTTATCTTTAATGCCATCGGGGGTGGAATTAATTATTTTACGGAATTAACCCTTCGACGTTTTACTTGTATTAGTGATATGCGTGTGGGTTAAAGTGACCGCCTTTTTGCTACAAAAATGGAAATCGCATTCACAGAGCGTCGCCGTAAGTAATTGGGTGTTTGATATCGAGTTTTATTGATTTATTGACGGAATATGAAGGGTGTAAAATCCAGATTCACAAAAGTTTTAAATTCAAAAAGTTTTTTACAAAAGAAGCAACGAGTTGGTAACATATAACTGATGCTGAAATGAACCTATTAAAGTGAGTATTTTTTCAACCAAATTTTTTTTTAGTAGACAGAGAACTATAGTCTTATTACTATCTAATATTTAGTTTAAAATATAGTTTAAAGGAATTTAAATAAAGTGTATCCTCTATGTGGGATCACTAAAACCGAAGATACTCAAAATTGAAGAACTTTGAAACACAGTAGTTTTGTGTTTTGCCGCGAATTCCCTAAGGTTTTCATCTATTCTTTCTATCTCCATCCATCATCCATTATGAGTCCATCAAAATTAGTGTAGTGGTTTAGGCGTAATTGCGTAACATTCAGACAGGCATATAGATAGATAGATAAACAGAGCTACATATGCCTTTATTTTATTAAGTATTTATGTACCTAACACTAGATTTTGTCCCCGGCTGCGCCCGTGTAAATACAGTAGGTATCCCACGAGAACATTGTACTTTTTAGGGATAAAAAGTAGCCTTTGTGTTAATCTATAACATCCATGTAATCCCATCAATATCGATCAGTAGCTTTTGCGTGAAAGATTCACAAACATCCATCCATCCTCACAAATTTTCACATTTATAAAATAGTAGTAGGATTCTAGATATCTATTTGTTTTATACTAATGCCAGCATGTGTTCTATTAGAGCCAGTAATGGAGCGATCATTTGCTGGCGCCATTACACTCAATTGTATTGTTCCAGCGCTGTTCCTGACCGCAACATTGCGCTGCTGATTAGCCACACTTTAATTGGCAATGTATTTAGATTCTAGGATTTAACCACAGATTCAAGACATAGGACCAGATAAACATCTACATAGTGAATTGTTGACTAGATTACACTATTACAAGTATACGACTTGTACACAATTCTCCTACGCGCTTACGGTAATAGTGTCAAAAATATGTCAAGATTGAGCGCCGTCAAATGGATGTTTAAATTTTCAAATTTCGTGTTTGGGTTTTTTATGTCATATGAGATTGAAAATAATTGTGATATTGAGTTGTTGGTTGTAATGACGACAAATAACTTTTTAATATAAATTTGTGTCTAATGAATGTTAAAACTTTATAATATTAGAATATTACAGACAAATAATATCAACCAAAAAAGTGGTTATGTATTGTACTGTATGTATAGATAAATTTAAATATGTTGGCATGTTTGGCCTCGCACCCACGATATTTGATAATTCTACACGATTTCAGCTCTATTGCATTAACGCAGAGTTCTATTTACAGTGCAGTTTTGCCTGTCGCGACCCATAAAAGACGCTAGTGGGAACTTACTGTCATGCAATTTCACTATACAGTATAATAAATGTTTTGTCCTGTATTTTGTCGGGACCAATTTTTCAAAAGACATTTTATATGCAAACCTTTACATAAAATTATCGATTTGACAAGTGGCCGTCATCAACTGACAAATTAAAAAAAATATTTATCACGCTGTATTTGCAAATAGAACTCTAAGCTGAGCAAAAAGTATTTGTCTCCTTCATACTCAAAAGCTTATACACGCGCGAGAGTGTGACAGAGTGTGTGTGATACACACAAACGTAACTATGTTTTACACGTACTCACAATGATTGCTGATAAAATTAAGATGATGTGCTTATACTCTAAAAGGGACGTGACAGTATTATCCTTTAAATGAGACAATCTTGTATATACAGGTGTTTTTTCAGTCAGTGTTCAAACTTTCAGAAGTGAATATACTCTTGAATATAAGCAACTTTTACTATCGAATCAACTTTCCAACTTGAAAAAAAAAAAACAGCTGTTCCTTACAAAATGCTATCTATGCCGAAGCCTTTTGTATGCCATCAAGCCATAGTAAAAGTTGCTTATATTCAAGAGTATATTCACTCCTGAAAGTTTGGACACTGACTGGAAAAATACCCTGTTTAGGCAGAAAAATAATTATTATACACGAAAAAAAAATCTTCCTTTATATGGGGGCGTTTGCGTTGATTTTTTAACATTGAGTATGACAATAATTTTTTTGCCTAAGCCTCTTTATATGAGCAGTAGATTATATACCCAAAATATCTGTAGTTGATTTTACCAAAATCTTATATAATCGGTTTCTCAAAAACGTCTGCAAGTGCTGTATGCAGGGAGTTTTGGAGGAAAAAACCCGATTAGGTCTTACCCCTGGGAAACTGCGCATTTTTAAGCTACATATGTTATTTCTTTCGTCGTGCAACAATGTATCAATAATTTCGACTCTATTATGTCAGTCCGATTGGCAGTTTGGTATGCGTATGCATACATTTTGCTTTGTTTGATAATTCGGAATATGGTGGGTTCGAATCCCTGTCAGATAAAAAAAATTGTGATTTTTTTATTTTAAAAATTTATCAGAGCACCGAGCAAGGCTCGGTTACCCAGGTACTATACATAAAAGGAGATGTCCCCACTGACTGACTGGCATAATACAGAGGCACAGGCGTTATGGTAACGTAAAACGTAAAATTGGGGCAGTTGCAATTCATAACCTGGACGCACACTAAATAAAATAAATAATAACATACATAGACATACATAGGTACACTATAGGGTGTTAAAATTTTGTATGTAAAATAAATAAATTAGCACCGATTTTGATCAAAATTGAGAACAATGCTATTAAATACGTGTTTCAGACTTAATTACAATTCACCCTCTGAGGGTGTTGCATAAGGGTTAAAAGTTTGTTTGAAAAAAAAAATTTACAATATCTTTTCAAATTAGTGAATACGTGCATTTTTCATTCGTTCTTTAAAGTTCCGTATAATCTCATCAAAATGGCCGATATACAAAAAAATATACAGACGAATATATAACCGCCTCCATTTTTAGAAGTCGGTTAAATGTAATAATTTAAAAGCAAAGTTGAATTTAATGTAGGCTTACTTTAATTTATAATATTACTAGCTTTTGCCCGTGGCTTCGCCCACGTGGGAGTGTTCGTAGCACAAAACTTCTATAGCAAATATACCTGCAACACACAGCACTTTAGCACAGAGTTAAAATATGTACTTTATATTAATTTTCCACGCGTACTTTTTAATTTTAAGATATCTCCTAGATATAATCTCCTAGATGAGGATAATTAAATTGTATCCGTATAAGTAGCTTCTGAAAATACCATATTATTTCTGATCATTTTTTAAGACTTAGAATGGGTATAGTAACCTATCCTTAAAAGATAGACATATCTATGCCATTGCGGACTTTTTTGTCCGACTATAAAAGAGAAACAATCCCACCATACATTGTTTTGTTTATTTATTTATTTAATAATTTATGTACACAGAATAATAAATAATGAAATCTTAAAACTAGAATACAATTTTTTTGAAAAAAGATATTTAGAAGAGTACGTCTAGAGGGTCTACAAGATATGTTTTGGAAATTAGAAAAGGAGAATCGCTCATTTAAATAAGAAGGGGATGTAGGACTAAACAGAGTATTGAAAAGGAGACAGAGGATTTGATAGTTTCTGCGTAGACGAATAGGGAGCCACTACAACTGCTTTCTGTACTGAGACACCTGATCTCGTTTTTATAAGCCAAAAATAAAACGTATGGAGAGATTCTGCAACCGTTCTAATTTGTTTAGAATCTCTTCATTCGCGTCTAAATAGCAAACATCAGCGTAATCAATAATAGGTTGGATAAGGGTTTGCGCTAACAGAATTTTAGTTGGAGTAGGAAGAAAGTTTTGGAGTAACTTGAGTGAATAAAGGGTGTGGTAAACTTTACGACTAATGTTGGCATTGGTATTCCAAGACAGGTGTATGTCAAAAATTACTCCCAGGTTTTTGGAAGAGTCAGAGAAAGGTATCGTAGTGCCGTTCAAGGTAATAGGAGGAAGAGTAGCTTTGTCAAGCATTGCTAGCATCCGTCTGCTACCTATTAATTAAAAAAATTAAATTAAATTCCATTTATTTCAGGCTGCATAGGCCCATATTATAGATACCTTATAGACTAACATACATATTACTTTAATTAATATTTAATAAACTAAAACTAACACTAAACACTAAACACGTATTGTCGCAGACGTGGGGCGTGAAGTGTTCGGGAGTCGTCCTCTAAATCTTCTGTAGACGACTCCAATCGGCCAGAACTCCTCCTTCTCGAAGGTCGGTAAATGATGGGTTGGAAATCTTACCACAAAGGAACTAAAATTCACTTTATGACGAGATTCCAACCGCTCGACCCTCAAGGCGAAGTTGGTTCTGCTCCTGATGTATTCCACGACCTGCTCGACCGTCGTAGACCAATGCAGCCTGGACACGTACAGCGGTGTTGCGGGAGTATTAATAATGCCTTCATTTCACCGGGGTTTACAAGTAGACCAAACGACTGCGCCCATTCACCTTTACGTCTAAGGTCATCATTAATGAGAGAATATTATGCGAAATAAAGTTCCAGCATTATTTTATTAAAGTTATTTACTTTATAATCAATACTTAAACTATGAAGCACAGATGTCCAGTCTAAATTTACAGCATCTTGCTCCAGCGCTTGTACATCAATACTATTAAAGCTACGTAAAAAGAGAGTTTGCGATTTACGTTTAGGAGGTCTAATTTTGTAGGATAGGAAAACAAGGTCGTGATAGGAAAAAGGAGCATCGAGCTGTCCATGAGTAGCCACGTTACTGAGAGAGGATACAATAATAGGATCCAATAGAGAGGGCGTACAATTAGGAAAGTTATGAGTGGGGGCGGAAGGAAGGACATGAAGGTTATAGGAAGTTAAAAGCGACTGTAGTTTATGTGTACGATGGTTATCCTTAAGAAGGCAGGTGTTAAAATCTCCCATGATTATAACATGCTGATAATTCAGACGAAAATTAGTAAGGAGATTGTCAAGAGTGTCAAAATAATCGATACCAGAATTAGGGCTATACAAAACAATCAGGAGCAATTTAGTATGATGAGCGACAATTTCAATGGCAGATATTCCGCTGCTTCTGAATAAGAAGAAGGAGACATATTCAATATGTTATATTCAATATCAGCGCGAAGATAAATTGCAACCCCGCCACCACCTTTGCCTGTTCTATCGTTGCGAATGAGGATAAATCCAGGATTAGAATATTGAGTAGATGGGAGAGGAGACTTAAGGAAAGATTCAGAAATTAAGATGGCATCAAGATTAGCGGCGCTGAAGGAAGCAAGGAGATCAGGATAATGACTGGGGATGCTTTGGGCATTAATGTGTGCTATGTTAAGGTTTGCACTGTAATTACAGAAAATATTAGTAAGTTGATCAAACAAAGTAAAAGGTGAAGAGTGTGATGAATTAATTGCACTTTTAAAGCTAGACGACGAAGAACAAGAGAAAAAACTATTATCGAGGTCATCCATACTAAACCCTGTATAATAAATAAGTAACTACTGTTAAGGACAGCGGCCTCGTAACGTAATACATAAGTGAATATAATAGTGAACTATAATAGTGAATACTATATAATAATAATCGTGTTAAATGGTGTTTTATCAAGTGAAGGTTATTATGCTTATATAATTTTAACTAAAGTGAATTTTAACGTAGACTTCTATTGATTTATATGGATAAACATAATACCTAATATGTAGAATAACAATTTAGGTTATATAATAAATGGTTAAGAAATTATTAAGAAAATAATGGTAAAAATTTAGAACATTTCTTGTATGAACCTTAAGTTGTAAATATCTTTTTTATAGAATAAGATTCCTAGTATATAAGGGTTTATGTATATGGTTATGACAATAAAGTATTTCACACAACGCGTTTTGCTTCACCTGGTTCATGAAAAATAGGGAAAATTATGGAAAATAGCCGTATAGAGAGGTAAAAGTGAGATAACAAATCGGCCCGAAAGAGGCGCACGGGCGGGGCTCTCTATACGGCATTGCCATGAGCCAGGTAGGCAAAGCGAAAAAGGTGAAAATCGTTCTCCTCAAATAGTGTTTTATTATTATCGCCCCGGCTCTGCCTAAATCGGTGTAACCTTGCTATCTTCGAGTCTAATCTGTGCCGGCGGTTGAATTCCTGTGGAATAATACAGTCCCCTACAGTAGTGCGAGGTCCTTTGGCAAGCCGAATATCAAGATCGAAGAAATATTCGAAGTCCATATCAAGTTGAAAATAACGAAGACGGCACTTAGAAAAAAATTGGAACAGCTGTTATGAATATAGATAAATTTCTGAAGATTCAAGATAGAAATTTTTACTGAAGACCGGACTTAGAAAATTTTCGTCAGCTGTTCTGAACATAGAAAAATTTTCGAAGATTCAAGATAGAAATTTTTACTGAAGACCGGACTTAGAAAATTTTCGTCAGCTGTTCTGAACATACAAAAATTTCTGAAGATTCAAGATAGAAATTTTTACTGAAGACCGGACTTAGAAAATTTTCGTCAGCTGTTATGAACATAGAAAAATTTCTGAAGATTCAAGATAGAAATTTTTACTGAACATTGGACATAGAAGAATTTTATCAAGTCAGAACATTGGAAATTTTATCAAGATTTATCAACGGGAATCAACGCCAGGGATTAGATTGGACTCAGAAGATCGGACTCGAGGATACAAGGATACACCGCTGCGAACGGAAGCAAGGATTCGCAGATTTTTCACCGGAAAAACCTCCCGAAGATTCTTGAAAGGGAATTTGAATATTGAAGATTAACATTGAAGATTAACATTTGAAGATTAACTTAACATTTGAAGATGGTTATGACGATTAGTCAGAGTGGGGCCGAGGAGAACCAGCAGCAAACACGTAGATTACCGGATCCGCCACGATCACCGTCCGCTGCCGCTACGAGCCAGCCGCCGCCTACCGAGGAAAGAGCGGATCTGCTTCAAACAATTTTGAAACCGAGACCAGGTACCAGCAAGGCGCCTGCACCCTCGGAAGTACAAACCCTCGCTAGAAAGAAGGCTATTTCAATTAGATCGCGTCGATCGACAGCAAGTGTCGTTGCGCGTATGCATTACGAGTCGGAAGAGAAACTCGCCGTTCTTCGTAAGAAGGAACTGCAGATCGAAGCAGAACTTATAAAGAAGAAACTCGCCGCTGACGTCGCCGCTGCAGAAGATGGTAGCAGCCCCGACGACGACGAGCCATCAGAACAGGTGGAGCGACGTATCCGAGCCTGGCTAAGCGAATAGGGTCCCGAACCCGAAGAGGCTAGACAAGAGCCAACATCAATGGAAGAAAGAGAGACGCCGAAGCCAGAAGACATGCCACCGAAGGGAGCCCAGAAGATGAGGTTCGAGTGGCCGCAGCAACGCCGCCTACGCTCACCCACACCGCCCACGTCTAGGGCTAATGGGGTGGAACATCTTGACGAAACATTGGACAAACTGCTGAACCAACGCCAGTCGCGCCACACTACGGAGTTGCCCATATTCTCGGGTGCTCCCACCGAACGGTTGCCATTCAAAGCAGCCATGGAAGACACCCCTGCGTTCTACAAGCTCAAGCCGATCGAGAACTTAGCTCGTCTGAGAAGCTGCCTATGAGAAAGAAGAAGATTCAGAACATGGTCGCCATCCTGAGGAAGCTGAGGCACGTGTACCTCTTTAACCCGTTGCTCACGAGAGACATCCTGGAGAAGCTCAGCCCATACGAGAAGAGCAAGTGGTACGACTACGCAGAAGAGACGTCGCGCTTCAGGAACGAGCCCGATGTCGTCCTTCTCTCTGAATTCTTAATGAGAGAAGCGGACAGGGCGCTGCGCTACGGGTTCAGCACGGCACCGAAGAAAGAAACACCGCGTCCACCTCCTAACAAGAACGAAGCCTGAACAAGAAGGCCAGTCTTCGCGATAGCAGACGAGGGCAGGGATTCGCCGAGTCACAGCCAGCCAAAGAGAATACGTGAAGAGTCAACGAAGTGCCCGTTATGTGCCGAAGATCACGCTCTGTTTCGCTGCGCTGCTTTCAAGAAACTGAGCATGCAAAAGAGATGGGACACAGTCAAAAAGGAAGGGCTGTGTTTCCGGTGCATACGAAGCAGGCACAGAAGATACAACTGTAGAGCGAAGCTGTGCGGCGCTAAGGGCTGCAACTTGCCTCATCACGCGTTGCTGTACGAAGACAGGTCCGGCGGCGTCCCACAGTCAGAGGACGCCGTGATTACCGCATCGATCACCTCCGATCGCGCGGTGAAACTTAAGATGAGAAAAATTCAAGTTGTCGGTCCACGGGGCGAAGCGGATATCTTCGCGCTGTTCGACGAGGGCTCGACAGTGACACTACTGTATGAAGACGTCGCGAAGGCTATCGGCGCAGACGGCCCACCGAAGGTGCTGAGAATGCATGGGATCAATGCCGAGAGAAGGGAAGAAAAAAGCGGACTCGTACAACTTGGCGTACGGGGTCACGACGGTACCAGATATGACGTCACTGCGAGAACCGTGGACGGATTGAACCTACTTCCGTCCCGGAATCACTGTTCTGACTTGCTCACCTGCGTGATCTCAAGAACGAAGAGATATGCTATGAAGACAAGAAACCCCAACTTCTCATCGGCACGGACAACTGGCAGCTCATAGTATCCAGAAGGCTGAGGATCGGCAAGAAAAACCAGCCTGCAGCCTCGAAGACGAAGCTCGGCTGGGTCGATCCATGGAAGCATCCCCAGACGCCTCATAAAGCAGGAAGAACACGAGAACATCCTGCACGTGTCTACGATCGAGACCCTAGGCGACCGACTGGAGGAAATGGTTTAACACTTCGAAATAGACGCACTGGGAATAGCGTCCAAGGCTAAGCTGAGCAACGAGAAGCAGCGAGCCATCGACCTCTTTGGCAGAACGGTCAAACGAACGGAAGACGGTCGATTCGAAGTGGGACTTCTGTGGCGCACGAACGGCGTCAAGCTACCTCTTAGCTACAACAATGCGCTAAAGAGGCTCAAAAACTTTGAATACAAGCTCAAGAAGAAGCCCCTGGACGAGGCGCAGTATCATGGGCAGATGAAGAATCTCATAAGCAAGGGATATGCGGAAAAACGCGACGGGACAGAGGCCGGAAGTGACATCACATGGTACCTGCCGCACTTCCCGGTTAAGAACCCAAACAAGCCGGGCAAGTTACGACTGGTTTTCGACGCATCGGCGAGAATGAACGGCGTGAGCCTGAACGATCACCTACAGGTGACAGGTCAGGTCAGGTCAGGCCCTTCTAACAAGAAGGGCCTGACCTTCTGACCTCACTGCCGAGGATACTGTTCCGGTTCAGAGAGGAAGCCGTCGCCGTGAAGGCCGATATAGAGGAGATGTTTCTTCGTGTCAAGATCAGAAAAGAAGACCGGCCCAGATGTTCCTGTGGAGAGAAGACGAAGGCGAACCGCCGTCCGCATACAAGATGGTGGTAATGATCTTCGGAGCATCGTGTTCACCGTTCCTGGCACACTCAGGAATCGGAACGCAGAAGTATTCGCCGAATCGCATCCCGAAGCTCATCGCACTATCATCGAAGCCCATTACATGGATGACTACGTAGACAGCTATCCAGACCACCAGAAGGCCATGCAGATTGTGGAACAAGTGGACCAAATACATAGGAAAGGTGGCTTCCACTTAAGAGGCTGGACGAGCAACGACCGGAGGGTGCTAGAGGGACTGCCTGAAGACCGCCTGGCCGAGAACACTACACAGCGTGTCACTAAAGACGGTTTTCTACTGGATCGACGCACAAGTAGTTCTGTGTTGGATACAGAACGGCAGCCGCAAATACACACCGTACGTCGCACATCGGCTAGGGGAGATCGCCGAGCTGACGTCTGTTCACCAGTGGGGATGGGTGAGCACGAAGAGCAACGTCGCCGACTTAGCCACCAGAACGGGCTATGTTCCGAAGAGCGACGAGGACCCTTGGTTCCAGGGGCCGGACTTCCTGCGCAGGCCTATGAACGAGTGGCCCGTGGAGAGTCCCGCTAGAATTGAAAATCAAGACGAATACGTCGCCTTCCACACCACGGAGGCGAGCAAGCTGAGCTGTCTACCAGATGTGACGCGCTTTTCGAACTACGAGCGCCTCACAAGATGTACGGCGATGGTCTTGCTGTTCGTCAAGAAGTGCCGAGATCGTCGGGCCCACCTCGACGCACGACACCTGGAGAGGGCCGAGAGGTTGTGGTATCATAAATCACAACGAGACAGCTTCGCACAAGAAATCGAGAAGATGGCAAGCGGCAAGACGGTGCCTAGATGGAGCTACTTGTACCGGCTCAACCCGGTGTACAAGGACGGGCTGCTCGTACTAGACGGAAATATCAAAGCAGTTCAGGTGCCGGCCGAAATGAAAAACCCTATCATCCTGGATGGAAGACATCACTTCACAAGGTTACTGGTGGCAAGGGAGCACGCCAGAGCGGGACACGGGAGCAGCGAGAGAGTCGTGAACGACCACAGGCAGAAGTTCTGGATATTGAAGCTGCGGCCGACGGTGCGTACTATCATGAACATGTGCGTTCTGTCGGTTACAATGGGCACACCCGAGGACCCCGCCAACTGGAGACCTGCCAGCCGAGCGCCTGGGGGCATTCCAGAGACCATTTTAGTACTGTGGTCTTGACTGTTTCGGCCCGATGACGGTCACCATCAGCCGACGCCACGAGAAGAGGTGGGGAGCTCTCTTCACATATCTGATGACGCGGGCGGTCCACCTGGAGCTGGTGGCTTCGCTGTCGATGGACTCTGCACTGATGGCTATGAGAAGAATGGCTGCGCGGCGATGATGGCCGTCAGTCATGTACAGCGACAATTAGACGAATTTTAGAGGCGCGGACGTCGAGCTGCGGCAGGCGTACGCTGAGTGGGCGACGGCTCAGCTGGGCCTCACTCATCGAATGCAGTGGAAGTTTACACCGCCCGGGGCGCCGAGTCAAGGAGGTGCCTGGGAAAGTATGGTGAGGTCAGTGAAAACCGCCCTGTTAGCCACGCTGAACGAGAAGTCGCCCAAGGAAGAGGTACTCCAGACACTGATGGCCGAGGCGGAGTACTCAGTGAACGCTCGACCGCTCGTTTACGTGTCAGTGGACCCCAACGATCCCGAGGCGATTACACCGAATCATTTCCTCCTCAGGTCGTCCACCGGACTGCCGTACGTCGGACCGTGTGTGCCGGCTGACAGGAAAATATGAAAAGTCGCGCAAGCCCTTGCCGACGAGTTCTGGAGGCGCTGGGTGAAGGAATACCTTCCCACGCTCACACCACGCTAGGCCCCGCTGAGCAACCGAGCCCTTGTACCGGGGGACCTGGTTGTCGTCGTCGACCCGACGCTGCCGTGTAATACGTGGCCTCGGGGGGTCATGCACCGAGTCTACCCGGCCCGGACGGACAAGTGCGCTGTGCGGACGTTCGCACGCGCAGTGGCGTGTTCCGGAGGCCGACGTCGAAGCTGGCGGTGCTGGAGGAGGCGCCGCAGTCGCAGTTGCGACCGCTGGCGGAGCCGGGAGCGGAGCGGACGAGCACGGACAGCTCGCAGTCGCCGGAGCGGCCCGCAGTGAGCCCGCCGGAGCAGTCTGTGGCGGGCGCAAATGGCCCGCAGGCTCCGCCGCACCAGTCTACAGCGAGCTCGAGCAGCTCGCAGTCACCGGAGCAGTCCACGGCGGGACCAGCGAGCCCGCAGTCACCTGAGGAGGCTGCGTAGATCCTGGCTACTGCGCCGGGGGGAGGATGTTAAGGACAGCGGCCTCGTAACGTAATACATAAGTGAATTTAAATGTGAACGATAAACGCGTGATTTAAAACAGTACATAAAACTATTATAGTGAATACCCCGTGACTATATGTATAGATTTATATGGCATCAGTGTGTAACAATCGTGTTAAATGGTGTTTTATCAGGTGAAGGTTATTTTGCTTATATAATTTTAACTGAAGTGAATTTAAACGTAGCTTCTTTTGATTTATATAGATAAACATGATACCTAATGTGTAGAATAACAATTTAGGTTATATAATAAATGGTTAAGAAATTATTAAGAAAATAATGGTAAAAATGTAGAACATTTCTTGTATGGTGAACCTTAAGTTGTAAATATCTTTTTTATAGAATAAGATTCCTAGTATATAAGGGTTTATGTATATGGTTATGACAATAAAGTATTTCACACAACGCGTTTTGCTTCACCTGGCTCATGAAAAATAGGGAAAATTATGGAAAATAGCCGAAATAATTTTGAATAGAAATAATTTCGAACATACCTACAAGACGTGAATAGAAAACCAAAAAACCAAACTTACAATGCGCTATAAGAATTGAATGAGAAACCAATAGACATGATCAAATTTTGTAGGTTATTCATTAATGACGACGCCGGGTTTGTCTTACGGTTCTTCCAGCTCTGAGGTCCTGCGCTTCAGCCTCTGCCTCCTCACAGCTTGCTGGGAACTGGGACATAAGTTTCTTCAGGGATGTATTGGATTCCACTTTGCGGCGGCTCTTATCAGGGAGGATGATATTAATTTTGCCATCACTCGACCAACAGTTCTTAATACCAAGTGCTTGCGAGCTGTAGTGAAAACTCTCTGCCTCTGCCTCTCTCTCTTCTTTGGTCAGAAACTCTGATAATGTACCTTTTAAAGAAGTTTTAGTGTCCCACACAGTTTGCCTATCTTCAAATGTTTTAAACCGCACTAAAATAGGTCTGGCCTTAGATGATGTTGAGAACCCAAGACGATGACAAGCTTGAATGCAGTCATTATTTATATCACCTAACTTCATCCTATCTGACAACACTTGATGGATCAGGTCATACTGTTTTTCAATATGTTTCTCAGGAATACCGTGAAAGAGTAGGACTTTCCTGCGCATCAACATTACATGTCGATCAAGCTTTAGAGAAAGGGAGTCAACATCATTCTTCAGTCTTGATAAAAGTTGCAAAACAGTGTTCTTAAATTCCTTAAAATCTTTAGACAATGAGACAATATCTGGATTGGTGTTAGAACCTTCAGCAATTTTCTGTAATTTCTTTGTATTGCTTCATACGGGAATCAAAAAAAGTGCTCAAAGATTCCAGGTTATTGACATCCATGATTGTTGAAGTATGCGAAACTAGTGCTGATTTTTGTAAATATTGTGAATATTGTAAATACTTAGTGCAGAGAGGAGATTATTATGTGATATTGAGTACAGGTGAGCCCCACATAGAATTACCACATAATTACACTAAATCAACTTATTTTACTATTTATTTTAAATAATTTATTATTGAGCACCAGAATTGCTACTGTTTTCGTGGACTACCCACTTTTTTTTTTGCTTTTTTGTTATAATATAATATATCAACGGGTCAGGCTAGGCAGCGTTTTTGATAAAAGTTCCCAGACGGCTTGATTTTTTCCGACACCTTCAACAATTATCGTCATAAATCAAACAATTTCAATAAAACCTTAACAAATTATTATCGACCTAAACCTTCCTAAGGAACCACTCTGTCGGTAAATGTGAACGGCATGAAAATCCTTTCAGTAGTTTTTGAGATTATCGTGAACATACAGACAGACAGAATTTGCGGGACACTTAAGTATCCAATGTCCGTCTCATGGTTCTAGGCTACCTCCCCAGAAGTTTTCAGCCAAATCGTTTTAGCCGTTCTTAAGTTATAAATAAATAGTGTAACTAACACGACTTTTATATATATATATATATATATATATATATATATATATTATTACTAGCGATCCGCCATGGCTTCGCCAGGTTCGAAGGTTTACATGTATAAAGCAATGCTTTATACAAACCTTCCTCTTGAATCACTTGTATTGTTGAGTATGTACTTTAAAAGATCTAGGCGAACACACAGCGGAAGCGGTTTCATTATATACTATGTAAAGAAGAAGTACGGTGCAATTATCTGACTTACAACGATTCGATCTGGAAGAACGCTTTAAGAAGTTCGAAATCTTAAGGAGCGATGTCGAGGATTTAGACTCAAATAGAAGTGCTTTCCGATGATGCCGATACTGACGAATGAACGAATTACTAGCTTTTGCCTACGGCTACGCCCGGGTAAATACATCATCCTACGGGAACCGTTTATTTTTCTGTGATAAAAAGAAGCTTATGTCCTTGTCCCCGTGGTCTACTCTATATTATCTGTGCTTTGGCAATTTCATGCAAAGCAATTTCATGACGATCGGTTTAGTAGTTTTTACGTGAAAGCGTAACAAACAAACTCACGCTTACATTCTATAATAAAGGATAAATGTGGCCTAAGCGCAGCTATACGGCAATAATTATTATTAGAAATTCTAAACAGGAATGAAAAAACTTTCTACCGTCGCAAGTACAAATCGAATCTTAATAGCTTTGTGTTTTTACTTAAAAGCGTAAATACAGTATCTATTTGTATGTAACCGTAAATTTTGCCGCGATAAAAAGGAGCCTAAGACCTTCCCCGTGGTCTACTCTATATCTGTGCCAAATTTAATGACGATCGGTTTAGTAGTTTTTACGTGAAAGCGTTACAAACAAACTCACATTTACATTTTTATATTAGTAAAAGATAAATGTGGAATAAGCGCAATAATTATTAATAGAAATTCTAAACAGGAATGAAAAAACTTTTTACCAACGCAGGTACAAATCGAATAGCTTTGCTTCATCATGACAGTCGAATAATCTCGAATACCATAACATTATTAATTAAGTGAATAAATAACCAACAATTGAATAAAGAGATATGCTAAAAGTAAAAGTCCATACATACATTACAAACCTTGGTGACAATTGATTTATTCTTGTTATCACTTACTCGTTATGAAGTCGCGGCATCTGAGAGTCCTCAGAATTAACATGCGACCGTATAATGAGTAGACAGCCAAATAGAAGAGACATTTTAGTCGCATATTTTATTCAATATATAAAATCTAGCGATCTGTATTTGCTATCGAACTGTTCGGAAAAGAGTTTAAAACAGATTTTAGTAATATTTTGTATGTATGTTTGGTAGGCATTAGAATAGATTATAATCAATTTTTAAAATAGTTAAGATAGACGACGTTAGTTGGGCCAGGTATTTTCATAGTATTGTATAACGAAGCCACGCCTATAGATATTATTTCGAGATCTTGACAGCAAAAAAAAAGAGCATTAATTCGAGTTTGAAATATTATGTGGCCCACATCTACAGTTTTTTGCAATGTTTTAAATCCCTTTTGCCAAACACGTAATGTATCTCTCTTACGGAAAGTTTTATTCAAGATTTTTGACATCGGCTTATAATTTGTTTATTCCTAAAATTTAAAACTAGTGCAACAATAAATTTAATGCTAGATTGTCAAGCCAAAATGAGATATTTCTTATTAATTGGAAAAATATAAAACTATGTATGCAAAATGCAATTGTATGCAAAAACAGTTTTCTATTGAATATTTTAAGTCTTTAAGATTCCTTTTCTTCACTATTAGCTTGCTTAGTCTTGGATTAAATTCCTTAGTCAAATTGTATACAAAATATTAAATCAGTGTGAAGGGATGAATTCAATTATGTCAATAGAATATTAGAATAATACACCTACAACTCGATTGTATCGTGTCCCTTCTGTTCGGGTACTGATTCACTTCGTGATGAAAGCCTCTCATTACTACAAAGTTAATGACATTTTATTCCAAACTTAACCTCATTTGTTTTCAGGGTTATTCGGGAATCAGATATAAATTATAGCAAAAGGTAGAATCCAATTCATCTGGTTTTATGAAATTCATTTTATTTCGTTCACAGAATTATTTTAACCTCATTATAACTAAGCGTAAAAATTTTATTAAAACGTTTTGTAAATTATAATTTACTTTCTGGGCTGTAATTGTTTTTTATTATACTAGGGCTTAAAATATTTACACTATATTATTACAAAATCTCAAAGGCTACTATTTTGTACGGATGATAAATAGACAGAAAATATTTGCTTTTGTCATAATAGGACAGCGACTAGCAAGGATAATATTAGTGAAATTCTATGAGACAACCTTTAATTAAATGATGCAGCAACGCAAGACTGCTATTGAATGGTTTAAGCTTGAGATTCCATATTATTTCCTTTTGTCGGTCGAAATCGAATTACGAAACTGCCTCTGAAACTGAAATAATTGCTATTTGAATAATACATAAGAATGAGATAGAGTGCGGGCTTGAAAGGGAGAGACATAAAATATCAGCGTGTTTCCAATCTTGCAACACTTAGGATTTTTTAAAAGTAGAAGTTAATTCTACAAGGTTTACTGGTTGCAACACTTAGGATTTTTTAAAAGTTGAAGTTAATTCTACAAGGTTTACTGGGACCAAAATAGAACTGCCACAAACTGAAGGCCATTTTAGGTCCGTTTCTTATTCCCATATACATAAATGACCTTCCTTATATAGTTTAAGATAAGCATAAGATGAAGAAGAAGTACTCTTTACTGATGACACTTCACTAATTTTTAATGTGAAGCGCCGACACAAAAATGGTTTTATGGTAATTGGTTTAATGTTAATAATTTACTTTTAAATTAAAACAAAACAAAATGTTTAAAGTTTAGCCTGCTACATGTTAGGCAGGCACAAACCAATATACTATTATACTATGAGAAAATGAACTTAGTGGACACCACTGTGTTTCTAGGAAAAACACTAGATTATAAATTACAGTCGGGTCTCCATATTGCAAATCTGGCAGATAGGCTCGGTTCTGCAGCATATGCAGTCAAAAAAATTAGAGAAATTTTCGATGAGGACACAGCGCGACTAGTTTACGAGTATTTTAGTTATTTTCATAGTATAATGTCATACGGCATCCTTCTATCGGGACATTAACACAATATTTGTGCTGCAGAAGCGAGCTATACGTTCTATTTATAAGATGTCATGATTTGAATCTCTGGGAGAAAAGTTTAAAGAAATATGTATTCTGACCGTCGCTTCTCAATACATTTTGGTGTTGTATGTCAGAAATAATCTAAATAATTAAAAAAATAATCGGATATCATTCTAGGAATACTAGAAATAAGAACAAGTTAGAAAATATACCGGTGATCAGACTTAGCAAAGTAAGTAAATCTTTTAAAACATACGCCTTTACAATAGAATCCCAGAAAACGTCCAAAATCATCCCATTAATAATTAAAAAAAGTTAAATAACGTTTATGTGCTAAAGCATAATATATATTCATAACATAATATTAATTCTACAAGGTTTACTGGGACCAAAATAGAACTGCCACAAACTGAAGGCCATTTTAGGTCCGTTTCTTATTCCCATATACATAAATGACCTTCCTTATATAGTTTAAGATAAGCATAAGATGAAGAAGAAGTACTCTTTACTGATGACACTTCACTAATTTTTAATGTGAAGCGCCGACACAAAAATGGTTTTATGGTAATTGGTTTAATGTTAATAATTTACTTTTAAATTAAAACAAAACAAAATGTTTAAAGTTTAGCCTGCTACATGTTAGGCAGGCACAAACCAATATACTATTATACTATGAGAAAATGAACTTAGTGGACACCACTGTGTTTCTAGGAAAAACACTAGATTATAAATTACAGTCGGGTCTCCATATTGCAAATCTGGCAGATAGGCTCGGTTCTGCAGCATATGCAGTCAAAAAAATTAGAGAAATTTTCGATGAGGACACAGCGCGACTAGTTTACGAGTATTTTAGTTATTTTCATAGTATAATGTCATACGGCATCCTTCTATCGGGACATTAACACAATATTTGTGCTGCAGAAGCGAGCTATACGTTCTATTTATAAGATGTCATGATTTGAATCTCTGGGAGAAAAGTTTAAAGAAATATGTATTCTGACCGTCGCTTCTCAATACATTTTGGTGTTGTATGTCAGAAATAATCTAAATAATTAAAAAAATAATCGGATATCATTCTAGGAATACTAGAAATAAGAACAAGTTAGAAAATATACCGGTGATCAGACTTAGCAAAGTAAGTAAATCTTTTAAAACATACGCCTTTACAATAGAATCCCAGAAAACGTCCAAAATCATCCCATTAATAATTAAAAAAAGTTAAATAACGTTTATGTGCTAAAGCATAATATAAGGCTAATGATTTCATTAACGATTGCACACCTTGGGAATAAGATGGCCCCATGCAAGGCTGCTTCTATTACTTAAGTAACTTGACTTTTGTTATAGAGATTATGTTACTACATCGTAAATATATTTTTTTGAAAAGAACAATTTTCTCTTTGCAATCTTTTTGCTAAAATGTGGCCGGCTGGATCGAAGAAGCCGTCCGAGTTTCTTATGCCGGTTCTTCTCGCCCGGCTAGTTTCCGAACCGGTGGTAGGTATCATGTAGGACAATTCTATAAGAGTTATAATTATTATAACCTATATGGAAATAAAATTTTTGAGTTTTTTAGTTTGAGTTTTTGTACCACCTAGGTTTCGGAAATAGCGTGAGTTGTTGTTAATGACAATTCATATTTCTTAATGACTACACAATATAATAATTATAGCATGGCACGAGACATAATAATTATTTTTTTTATAATATCTAAGGACGCTTCACACCATAACGTAACGGGTCTGGCCCCGTGGTAAGTATCCCAAGAACTTGCGTTACGATGACCAGACAACGAGATGTATATTCAATACTTTTAAACTATATATATATTTAAGTTTGCGCCTGAATAACAACACCTGCACTCGTAGGTGTGCTTATTAGTGCACGTGCACTGCATAAACAACAGCAAGTATCTAGGCAGATCACGACAGGTTCTTACTCCCGACTTATAGAGGAGGGCGATCTTGCCGCTCTCAACACAGTCGATCTAAACAGTGAATTGTATTGCAGTGAGAGGATCTAAACAGTGAATTGTATTAAATTTTGACGTGACAACGTCTTATAATTCGATGGAGCTGGCTGCACGCACAAAAAAACATGACTCATGCGGCGTTACCGGCGTTACCTCGCTAAACATGACTCATGCGGCGTTACCTCGCTCTGAGGCGTTCCATTTCTTATGACGTTGTCACGTTCAACTATCGTCAGTAAACCGACTTTACAGACAACCGGTTTTTTTTAAGCTATAATTGTGAAGTGTTTTGTGAAGTGATAATTTAGTGAAATAGCATTTAAATTGTTATTAATTCTGCTAATCAACATAATTCATACACATCCATGATCCAGGAACATTGAATACTTTTTTGTCGGCGGCGGGATTCGAACCCGTGACCGGAGGCTTAAGCGCCAACGCGCTAATCACTAAGCTATAAACTATGAAATGTTGATATTTAACGTGTCATTTTGGTAAAAAGTGTGTATACATGTTACGGGAGTGGGTGATTATTGACCGGGCGTGTTGGCTGTGCGCCAAACACAAACGTTTGACAAGATACACTGAGCCCGTCGCCGAGACCGAGGCTTGTGAAGGCTTAGAATTGACCACAATTTGTTCATGGTTGCATAAACTTTTATTCGAAAACAATTTCGATAAAAGTTTCGCGCTATAAATTGCTTGCAAAAATCCCGACCCATTCCTGACCAGACCTCACAAAATAGTTGAGTAAATTTATATTTTTTACAAATAAAACATATAATTTTATTGTCACTTTTCATCATTCATCAATTCGAGTTCTAATTTATATTTGGTGGAAATCATCTAATGCGTCGCAGGCGTATGAGATTATTATCTGTTGTACAAACGCTATGAAATGATTTGCACAAAATTTCAAATCTCATTCTTCTAATATTTCTTTACGGTACCATACCGAAATTTGAGTAAGTAGCGCTATTATTATTTTAACATCGATTCAAATATCGATATGTATGACTCATTCACGGCTATAGGTATATAACATTAAACGAGCATTAAAAGCACGTTGTGGATGGCAGCCGTCGATTTAATCATCGGTTATTACGCGCTATTATATTGAATACACGCAATAAATCTATTAATTAGTTTAAATAGCACTAATAAATAAGTAAAACGATAAAACGATATGTTTGGACGGGATTATTACGTATGATTTGCTTTATGACACTATTAATATTTGATAAATGATTAACCAAATGTATTAAGAATATTATATACTAATTATAATTAAGACTGCTATACATATACTAATATTGTAGAACGATATTTTTTTTTAAATTAATTGTAGAACGAAAATTATTAAAAACGCAAGGGAACGAAGGTGACTAGCGACTTTGATTGTAGTCACCAAACCGTAATGGACTTCGTAAACAATTATATAATATTATAAAATAAATCTAGAAAATTTATAAATGTCCTGGGCCTTTAGTCAAGATGTATTCGATGATTCCGACGGCGAAGTTCCAAAAACAAAATGTATGGAATTTGACATAAGGCATCGCAAGCGACATGTCATTTAGCGTTGACTTATGTCAAATCCCAAACATTTTTGATTTCGAACTTCACCGTCGAAATTATCTAATGCATCTTGACTAAAGGCCCTGACCGTGATAATAATTATAATATGCGGCATAGAGGGTACGCGCATTAAGCCTGTATTTTGTTTTTATTTAATAATAAATTAATAATTGCAGAGCGTAAGACTATGTTTGTGTTACTGGTTCTATATATGCATTGTAGAGTCCATTTATTTAGATAACATCACGCTATGAACATTTTCCGATTTACGCGGACGAAGCCGCGGACAATTGCTACTTAAATATTATGATTTATTACTCATCTCAATGAATGAATTAAGAATGTACTGAACGTAGACAAGATCTATAAGTATAAGTAAATAATTGGCTCATTGGAAAAATATGAAAAATACTTGGTACGTGTATTGTACAGAGTATTTATAAGGTTTTGAGTAGCAACAGCCCTTTGTATAGGACTGTTATATTCTCTATAGCATTATATTAATTATATTAATATTCAGAAGTTTTGTCGCTGCTTACTTTATATAGAAAGACAGAGTCATAATATACAAATAAAGTATCTGACACTTATCAGTAGTTTGTGAATTATTATTAGAGTATTTTCCAAGTTTTCGAAAACTATGTAGAATTTTTCCATTATACCATAAAATATTTGCAATTATTTGTGAATTTCTTTTCTTTTCTTGCAAATTCATCATAAAAGTTTAAATAAAATATGTAAAATCCTAGAATCCTCCATCTTTTTGGTAAATTCACTATATTAAAATGCCTTATAAATGGTGCAATAATAATAATAACGAAGAGAAAGCGCACAAAACTTGCACTAAACTTCAAAGGACAAGTGACATATTTTTTTTAAATGACGTTTACTGACGCTAATGATGCTGGCTGTTGTTTATGGGATTAGGGAGGCTATTCAAAAAAACGCGAAGAAGTCTGTTTTTAATGTAATTTTATAAAAATCATACATATTTAATAGTATATTATATAAATATATTATACTAAATAATGTTTGGTAAGAAACTATTAACAGTTTGATGCATATTTTCACTATAGGATAATTGATTATTGTAATTACTTTTAAGATTAAAGCGGTACTATTTCATAAATAACGTCTAACAGACGTAATATAATAAATAGTCTATACCTAACTGAAAAAATATTTTTTTCAGTTGGGTATAGACCTGCGATACCTTAACTTACTTCTAATTCCAAAATTTTAGCTCTCATATCCCGTGATATTTTTTTTATTCTTACGCAAACAAGTAAAGGTTTTTTCAGTTAGGTATAGACATTTTATTAAATAGATCTCACTGTAAATAAAACTTACGGTACCAAAACTTACTTCTTATTGCAACACTTCTAGCATTTCACATAACGATTATTCTTAATTCTTACGCAAACAAGTAAAATATTAATATAAACAGAGGGTCAATACTGCTAAATAAAACCTGCAATAATACAATTACAACCAAGTCCCGACACGCTAAAACTGTCAAATCGGTATTCTCGTAAACGTTAAAGCAGCGTCTAACGCCTCCTGATTGGTCCAAACGTCATAATATCAGTTTACTATTCGCTTCACTTCAATACAATCAAAGTAAAATGAAATTCTACTTTAAATACGATAATTGAGGTTCTGATTGAGATCAGAACCTGAGATAGCTAAAATTTTGGAATTAGAAGTAAGTTAAGGTATCGCAGGTCTATACCCAACTGAAAAAAATATTTTTTCAGTTAGGTATAGACTATTTATTATATTACGTCTGTTAGACGTTATTTATGAAATAGTACCGCTTTAATCTTAAAAGTAATTACAATAATCAATTATCCTATAGTGAAAATATGCATCAAACTGTTAATAGTTTCTTACCAAACATTATTTAGTATAATATATTTATATAATATACTATTAAATATGTATGATTTTTATAAAATTACATTAAAAACAGACTTCTTCGCGTTTTTTTGAATAGCCTCCCTAATCCCATAAACAACAGCCAGCATCATTAGCGTCAGTAAACGTCATTTAAAAAAAATATGTCACTTGTCCTTTGAAGTTTAGTGCAAGTTTTGTGCGCTTTCTCTTCGTTATTATTATTATTGCACCATTTATAAGGCATTTTAATATAGTGAATTTACCAAAAAGATGGAGGATTCTAGGATTTTACATATTTTATTTAAACTTTTATGATGAATTTGCAAGAAAAGAAAAGAAATTCACAAATAATTGCAAATATTTTATGGTATAATGGAAAAATTCTACATAGTTTTCGAAAACTTGGAAAATACCCTAATAATAATTCACAAACTACTGATAAGTGTCAGATACCTTTTTTGTATATTGTGACTCTGTCTTTCGATATAAAGTAAGCAGCGACAAAACTTCTGAATATTCTATCCGATACTTATTAAAAGATTGTGAAACAGGTCCTTAACAAATTAAATATTATAGCTATCTTATATGACGGTATTTCTCAATTCTTATACTGGATATAATATAATAAAGAAGCAAATAAAGTGGTACGAAGTCGGTCAAGTGCGTAACAAAACTTCAAGTGAGGTTTGTCGGGTACGACGCATTATTCTTTTCTTTTATGGCTTTTAGGTGCTGCTCAACCCTCCTTATAATGAGATGAAATAAACATGCTATAAGAATTCCTTCTAGTGGCTTACGAGACTCGTAAAAGTCAATTTCGACCTTCCAAAAATGTCTGAACACCCTTAGCAATCATTAATGTGAATATGACTTCGTTTCTTCTATATACGGTTTCATGGTTACACTACTTCACGATTCTAGGCACAGTTTTCAAGAAATACAAAAAATAAGACGCAAAACGTAATAGTATGTACTGAACCAAAGAACTCTTACAATGAAACGTGTATCTTCTTATGTAATGAATAAAGTTCAATTTGAAAAGCTATTTTAAACAATGCAGCGCCGCGTCGCGTATCTTTTCGGTGTGTGTTTCGGTGTTTCGGTGTGAACCGACTCACCATTCCAGTCACCATTGGTCTCGCAGTAAGCTCTAAACAAAAATCAGCCATTTAAGCTAGCCATACACGTTAGGTACACCCCGACAGGTTTGCCTGCACCGTTAAACCTGTGAGTTATGTTTAAGTTGAGTAGTGTGAAAACCTGTATAGTTGTACAACATGCACGCTCCAGTTTACCTGTAAAACTTAACTCTAAGGCGTGTATGGCTAGCATTACGTTCGTAGATGTAATATAATATTTTTAAAAAGTTTATTTAAAGTTCAATAAAATACAATTATAGGCAAGTAACGTCAATCGGCGGTCCCGGCATCATTTGCAATATTGAGGCTGTGCCGGATTTCGCGTAATTGGACTTTAACATTATCCTCTGTGAGTTGGGTTGGGAACTTTTATTAACGTTTATTTCACGTTAAGTAATAGCGAAAACAAAAAGAAGAATAAATCTTTAAATTTATATCTAATATAAAAATTAATAATTTATCCCTTTATCGGGTGATGCTAATATTATTAAATGACTAGCATTAGCGGGCGGAGCCGCGGGCTACATACACAAAAACACAGTTTCTCACGAGAAAACTGTACTTTTAAAAGATAAAAAGAGCTTAAACTACTAGCATACTAAATTTCATTAAAATCCATTTAGTAGTTTTTGCATGATAGAGTAACAAACATCCATCATACTCTTTTACATTTATAATTAAAGTAGGAATTCACGTACTTAAATATTAGGTCTTTAAGACCTATGAAATTGCCGTTTTGTATGAAAAAATTGAAACGAATTTTTTTCATGTATTTTTTATTTGTATTAATCGAAGTAATCACCAATGCAATCAATGCATCTTTGCCAACGTAGTGGCAGTTTATTGATGCCCTTCTTAAAGAAATCAGCTCGACGGGAGGCAACAAATTCTTCAAAGGCATTTTGTACTGCCTCTCGGGTATTGAATTTTTTTCCCGCCAAGAACTGTGAAGAACTGAACACAATGAGTGTTCAGTTCTTCACAATACACATCTGAAGTAATGCTCACCCCGTTTGGTAAGAAGCTGTGATGAATCACACCGGCGCTAGACCACCAAACAGTGACCATCACTTTTCTACGGGTAAGTTTTCGTTTAGGGCATTGTTTAGGTGCTGAACTAGGATCCAACCAACTTGCTGAGCGCTTGCGGTTATCAAACAGAATCTATTTTTCATTGCAGGTAACAATGCGGTTCAAAACTCCTTCATTTGTGTGTCTGTTAGGCAGTGCAAGGCACGTCTCGACGCGTACTTCGCGCTGGCGATCATTGAGTTCGTGGGGCACCCATTTGTCAAACTTTTTTACCTTGCCAATTTGACGCAAATGGACCAATATTGTTTTGACGCTAACGTCGAAAGCTGCTGCTAATTCAGCCGTAGATTGTGTATCATTAGCTTCCACAATCGCCTTTAATTCGTCATTGTCGACCAAAGTCTTCGGACGACCACGAGGTTCATTTTTCAGGTCGAAATTTCCAGAACGGAAACGAGCAAACCAATTTCTTTTTTCACCAATTTCAATTAGCTTCGTAAACGTCGTTGATGTTGCGTGCCGCTTGTGCCGCGTTGCTGCCACGACGTTACTCATATTCCATAATTACTCGAATTTTTAACGTATCCATGATGACGAAAAAGATTGAAATGCGATGAAAATGTAACACTAATCAATAAACAAATGACTACTTTTGGAAAAAAAAAATTACATGTTTTCAAATTAAAATTAATTTGAAATTAGAATTCTTAGCCAAACAAAAATTACTTTGATTTGAAATGGCCAGTAGTGCAGACAGCAATTTCATATGTAAAGACCTATTATTTAACTAAAGCCAAAGAAAGTCTTTGGTCTTTATTCATATTGTAATTTTAACAATATAGGAGCATGACTTAGCAATGAGAGATGATGGAGCTTACTTAGATGACGCCATATGCACTGGAGGTCGAAATTTGCCTATAATAGTTCATATAATTTGTAATTTTGAACTTTTTATGGATTATTTTATATATTATCTTATATAGTAAAAACAAACGTCAACCTGGTACAATATTGTAATTATAAAGTTTTGTACCAGGTTGACGTTTGTTTTAAAATATTAATTGTATCTATCAAACGCACTGTAGTGTGTGTTATTAAACTGAGGTAGTGTGTTGTTGTTATTTTTATTAATTTTGTGTATTTTTATGCATTTATGAAATTATTAGCTTTCTTCACACTTTCTCCTCCACATAGGTAAATTTTAACTGTGCCAAATATAATACTACTCCGTTTGCGCAGTTTTCGTAAAACTGTACTGAAAGCTTTTACTTGATGTATTAATATTATAATATAAGAGATAATATATTATAAAAAGTAAAAACCGTTTAAAATTATAATTTAATCTTACGTTAGTGCCTCGTAAAATCAATTTTCCATAATATCCAGCCAGGGTAGTGATCTGAGCATAAAATATAAATAAATATTAAAATATTTGCATGTTATCGTCGACTATAAAATAAAAAGATCCAACGATCTAACTTAACAACGGACCTTAATAATTATGATCGCAATCAAAATTGGAGTTTACAGCTCTGGTCAGTCATATCGTGCGGGCTATTACGTATATCAGGTAATGTTAGCAAGCGATCGCTGAACATATTTTGTCTCTTAAAGTCAAGCGCTGAATGAAAAAAGATCCATTTTTGTAAATTGCATAGCAGAAACCGTGACGAGTCATGACTTCAATAGCATATTATAGATCTGTAAAAGGCAAGCGTTAGTAACAATATATTCGTAGCATGAAATATAAATATTTTTTTTATTTCATTCTTCTTTACAGCTCGTTAATCTCTTTCAAAGTTAAACTGCAAATACCGAAAGCAATTTATGGCTATAAATACTGATGGTTATTCGTAAGTAATAGCCCCCTGGAGCATTATTCGGCTGGCTGACGTAAATGCTATGGTTCTGCGCTCGAATCGTAATCTGGACGACAAATGATATACCAACTCGATTTTAGAGCTACCATAGTTTACAATCATGCGCGTAGCTGCGATTATCATAATCCAATCTGCAGAAAATTGTTATTAAAAAAACCATTTGCCTAAGTGTGTTCCTTATTTGCGATACTATTGAATGGTGTATTATCACAGGGGTGACACACGACAAATGACAGCTCGAGCACCGGCGATTGTCAGCCATGTTGACGTGAGCATAAGCTTTAAAACGTCGCGTCAAACAAATATATCTTATATATTTAAATTATATTGTCAATTATGTCAAAACACAAAACGAGCTGTGAATGCTTAGTCCTAGCTTGAATAAATCCACGTCCCGCGGCCCCCGCGCTCCCCCAGCTGCGCAGACATGACCGCGTGCTGTCATTCGTATAAATCGTTGAACGACGGTTCTTTACGTTAGTAATATATTATATTCTTTGGTATTTATTATAAAGCGAAATTTGTCACGAAACTGTAATTTTTGCACCACCGCACCAACCAGCGCTGCCTGTTGAAAATTACACTTGACATATTAATTGTACAGCATTTAAAATAAAGCGGTAGTAGTGGACATATTATCGATAGAGTGAATGCATTTAAAGGACAGCTGCGACCACAGGCTTTATCGAATTATGTATAATCGATGAACATTAACGACGACATTTGACTAAAAGATAGAAAAAGGGAACAACACTATATTACCTCACATAATACGTAAAGTGAGCATACCTATATCTATTTGTTGTCTTACTTAATATACTAAACATTAGCTAAATGAGTCACATATTCGATAAAATTTAATAACCAGTCAAGTGCGAATCGGACTCGCGCATGAACGGTTCCGTACAAAACGACAAAAAATTCACGTTTGTTGTATGGAAGCCCCGCTTCAATATTTAATTTATTCTGTTATTCTCTTGGTTGTTTGTATTTATTATTATAGCTTCAACAGAAATAAACCTTTTGTGAAAATTTCAACTCTTTAGCTATCCCAGTTTGTGCGAAACAGCCTGGAGACAGACGGATGACAGCGGATGGACGGACGGACTGACAGATGGACAGCGATTTCTCAGTAATGGGGTCCGGTTTTTACCCCTTGGATACGGAACGCTAAAAGAAAAACTTGAAGCCTTGTCCGCAGCTTCGCTTTCTTTAACTTTTTTAAAAGTTTATAACAAACTTTTGGAAAATCCCCTTTTAGCAGATACGTACTTCGTAATCTATCTGCGCGTCGGATGAAATAGAGAAGCAATCCATTCAGCAGGTAGATTGAGCTATAGGCTAAGTTTGCGTTAGTGTCATGTATTCCGCGACGATACGCGATGACTGGCTGACGCGGCGCTGCATTTTTAAGATAGTTATTAAAAATTTAACTTTATTCGTTATTCAAAAAGATCACGTGATTGCAAGAGCAGCGCATTCGACATTGACTTTGATTGAATTGACATTCGAACTCCTGGAATAAAACGTGTATCTTTTTGTGTTGTGAATAAAGTTCCATTTTGAATAGGCTCTACCTTAAGAGTGCAGCGCGGCGTCGCATCGCGTCTCGTCTCGTCACGGTGTAAAATGAACTTTAGCCAGAAACTGTAAACTTTACATGATAATGTTCGGAATGGAATTAGGCTATTTTTCGGTTCCGAATAGAATTAGAATTATTTTATTTAAAATCGATAAATAATTATACAGTACAAAACAAATGGAACTACCGTGCCGCGAAACTTTCTTAGCGCACATATACAAAGAAGTGAAGAAATCAAGATATTCTATATTGTCCCGTTACTTTTGGCACAACCAAATGAGACTTTAATATCGAGTCGTCACATCTATATTATTTGCTTCTTTTTAATGTATTTTATCAATGTTTTTAATATTTGAAATTAAAAATATTTTTTTATTGCTGGGTGAGTCATTCCATAAAAACTTTTAACAATTTAAATTCGAACAAATAAAAGATAACTTAAAATTGCTTGGCTGCGGTTTGCAATAATGTAATATCGTCTCGAGCCATTCTCGGCGCATTTATATTAAAAACTGAATGAGGTGTCGTCCGCTTAAATCGGAAGATTAAAACTTCTCTTAAAAATCATTCCGTAATTAAACTGCGAAATGACTGTATTTTGTGTCCACGCCATCAATTTGGGAATACCGCTTTATGAATATCTTTACCGCGGAATAAATACAATGTTATTTCCAAATGTTAATTACTCTGTTAAAACGTCTTTTGTATTTTTAAAATATATTTGACTAGTGGTCGTTTATTGGTCCAAAATTCATTCAACTTTTAAGTTTCAGGCATTTCAATAATTTCTCTATTTTCAAATTAAATATATCAAGTAAAAAAATTCTGTCTATTTAATGTGAAAGACAACAAACAAACGTGTGATAAAATTATGTTAAGCGCCTGGTAATTTGTGTGATTTATTAATTTATTGCACATAATATTTTAAGCATTATTATAAAAAAATATTAGAACTGCACTCCTCTTCCATGTATTAAACTTCAACTGTACTATATTAGTACTCCTTTATTCGCATTTTTTTTTCAAAAAGGGGCACATAGTTTTTACGTGTACTTATCACAAACATCAGTTAACTTTTAGACTGCATACAATTGCATAGGGCACAGGACTGAAGTGTAGGTATGCCATATAAGTTGATGATGCTACGGAGCAGATTGTTTTGAACAATGTAACGCCGCAATTTTCCTTGAAATGCAGCATTTGCTATTACGAAAATTCCAGAGCTTCCCGGGTTTCACTAGTGCTACATAAACAATATTGATAACCTACAATTCAACATGGTCTGTATAATGTTACAAATGTAGGGGGTTATATGTCCCATCTAGTGTCAAACTTACCCCCCTCCCCCAGTTTACAATAAAACACAGTTATAGCGGGACTACACCTATATTATGTTGATATTGCCTCGTGAAATGTGTGAAATAAATATGAAAGTTTGTGAAGATGGATGGATGGATGGATGTTTGTGGCTCTTTTACGCAAAAACTAAAAAAAACGGATTTTGATGAAATTTGTTATGGTCATAATAATAATAATATAACATTTATTTTATATACATTATTATTATAAATGCGATGGTGTGCGTGTGTATACGGTTGGCCGATTTTTATGCAAAAACCGTGGAACGGTTTGAATTAAATTTGGAACACATAAAATTTTAGCCTGGATTAACTAATAGGCTTCTTTTTATCCTGTTATTTTTATGTTAAGCAGACAGAGTCGTGGACAGCATCTTGTAGGTGTCAAATAATGCCAAAAATCTTCGAACTGATATGTATACTTTTTCTCTGATATGTGGTTGTTATCTAGTACTGTTGCGTTCCTTATTGAAGATTATGTTTTGTTGAGACATTTTTGTTTATGGGTTACTACCCAATACACATAAATAAATAAAAAATATTTATTTAAATTACATAGTTATTAGTACTTATTAGTATATACTTAAATAAATTTAAAACACATTCCGTCCCTACTCATACTTATATGAAGTAACATTTTCTTAGTAATTTCACACCTGAAACTATATTTAATTGCTTCTCATGTTGGTTTGGTTGAGCTTGATTAAGTGAAGTGTCAGGGCATTTTGTACGAAATCTGCTCAAGTAATGCATCTTCATAGTATCGTATCGTAAAGTCCGTAGTTTCCGTTAGTCCGTAATCTAGGTTTTTATGGTTTTAATGTCAGTTAATATTTGAAAGTTGGCTTTTTGTAAATAATTGGAAAATACAAGACATGATATTCTTGTAAACTTTATAAATTTCAAATAGTGGATTTAATTGCCAGTAAAGTCGTTGATTAAATATAGTTCGTAAGAAATAAAGCCCAAACAAGCTACTAACAACTCTCTATATAGTATTTACAGGCTCGTAGCTTCAACTTTTAAATAGAAAGGGAAAATATATAAATTGTCAAACCTTCGTGCAGGCTCCCAGCTGTCAGTCGCTTTTATATTCATCAGGGCTCATACAGACTAACGGCACTTTGTTATCCGAAGTACAATGCAGTTCACATCGCGGCGATACACGACGCTACATGGCGCTACATTTTTAGTATAGCTATTCAAAATGTAACTTTATTCACCACACAAAATGAAACACGTCCCATATGATATCAGTCATACACTGCACATGTGCTGTGCAGCGTGCTGTAATCTGACATTCGAACTAATGCAATGAAACATATAATATCTTCTTGTGTAATGAAAAATAGAAATAAAGCTGTTAAAAATACAGAAACAAAAAGAAGAACTACCGTTGAAAATTTTATCTTTTATATTTTATTTTATTTCCATTTTCCTGACGTGTTGCGTATTTTACAGCAAACGCGGTTACGGGACAGACATGACAGATGTCATAATATTATGTTTTGTTAATCCAAATTACCCGGAGGTTCAAGTTTATTTGTTTATTTATTCAAGTTAAATTCATTAACCGACGTCCAAAAAAGGAGGCGGTATATATGTTCGGCTGTATATATTGTTATTTTTATATGTTCAACGATTACTCCACCGTCTGTAGACCGTTCAAAACTTCTTTTTTTTGTGTATAGGGTATAATCCTAATTGGGTTCTTTTTGACAACAAGATGGTGACCTGATGATGGGGTCCATGAGGAATCGAAGGAACTCCTCGAAATTTATATGGACACATATGGTGACTTTTCTGAAGATACCCAAGCATATGCTACCACAAAGTAAGATTTTGCACCAAGCTATAATAACCCTGAATCAAAAAGTACTGAACTCTTGAGTCCTTATAGATACATATTTGGGGATTTCGGTGTTGTTGAAAGAACTGCAAGCATATGCCACTACGTCAATTACAGTAATCGTCATCATCACCACCATCAGCAGATAATGATAATATTATAGGTACTTCTGATAGTATTTTACATCGACACGGATATCTTCGAACATTAGTCATTTTGTTCTGTATTACTTGTACTTTGCTGTATGTGATCCTATTTGCAAAATTGATTTGATTGAAGTGGAGACCTGATGATGGTATCCATGAGAAATCGAGGAAACTCAAAATTTATAGGGACATCTATAATAGGGATTAGACTTTTGTGAAGCATATGTATCAAGCATATGCTACCAAAAAGTAAAATTTTGTGCCAAGGGTGTTCAGTGCTTTTGGATCTAGGGTACACCCTAGATCCAAAAGCACTGAACAGAACTTCTCAGTCTTTAAAGATACACGTTTGGAAATTCGGCGTTGTTTTATAAACTGCAAGCATATGCCGTTATGTAACTTACAGTAATCATCATCATTATCTTATATACAATACCTAATGGAAGCTTGGCGCGTATTCAATTATACATTCGAACGCTTCTTTTAAACTTTCTAAAAATATGTGATTAAAAATATAATGATATGACTAAAAAGGGAAAAAATATTATTTTAAAGAAAAAATTAAACCCACTACCAAAGTCAAAATGCACAAAAAATTATGAAATAAATCTTATTTTCAAAAATATCCCCTTTTAAATTCGGCTAGAATTTTAACTATTTCTCTACTCAATCGTCATTATTTTGAAGTCGGTCAGCCCACACAATATCCTGATAAAACAATATTTTATAGAACTCACATTTAAGTTGGCTGGTACCGACTCACAAATTATGAAGATTGAGTAGAGAAATAATTAAAATTGTAGCTGAATTTAAACGGGAAATTATTTAAAAAAATATATATCTATTTCATAATTTTTTGTGCATTACTTTGGAAGTCGGTTAAATTTTTGTATTATGATTATTATAATGGTGGTCTGAAGGTGTTGTAAGTGTTTAATTATTTATTCGTAACTACCACTTTTTAATAATCAAATATTCTTCTTGAATTATTTAATTCCAATCAACATGGAAATTTTATTTATTTACGAGCACGCACGAGCATACAGGAATCCCGCCAAAGATTGACATGGCGCGATTACGTAAACATTGATTGAATTTGTTTCAACGTAACGCCATAAGCGGCAGCGGCGAAATCGTTCGTACAAATCACGTTACGCACAAGATCGATCGGATTCCAGAAAGTTCGTAATCGGATCCTTCAACAGATCCGTCGCCCGTGAGTTGTGTGTTATTAAATATTTATTCTCCCCCGCTCTCAACACCAGATGTTTTTGATTGAACACAAGGAATAATTTACGCGTCAATTTCCAGGACAAAATACTTTGACGCGTGTTTTATTACAAAAAAATATTTTATAGGAATATATAGTGCTCGGTTTTCAAATTAATACAAATCGATGTTTGTCTTTCCTCGTATGTTTTTTACGAACTAGCTCTCTCTCTGTTTTCATTAATATTTAAATTTTACGAAATTACGATGGTCTTTATTATTAGATTTTATTTTAAATTTGCGTATAATTATACTTCTATACTAATATTATAAAGAGGAAAATTTTGTTTGTTTGTTTGCATTGAATAAGCTCCTAAGCTACTGAGCTTTTTTGATGAAATTTTGCACAAATACAGAGATCGTATACCTATTTACGCGATTGGAGCCGCGGGCAACATAATATTAAATTATATTTTTATGAATAAAAGTCAGTAATTGCATTTTACAATAATCTATATAACTTATCTTTATTAATCTTCTCGCCGGGTTAGTTCCCGAGTTCTGTGTTAGGCATCGCGTAGAGACAATTCCGTAACTGTTATTAATTACCTTAAAGGAAATAAACTTTTTGATTTTGAATTAATCTTTAAAGCTGGTACAATATGTTTACATTTTTAAATAAGGTCAGTGGTGTAAAAGAACTCTGTAGCGTTACATATTTTTCTCTCTGGGGCAAGGGCCACTTTTTATGTCACTGGCCCTCATTCCCCATATGCCAACTTACTCCTAAGGCTTTAGACGATATAATAGTAGAACGCTACTGTTAAATGTATTATAAATTATTCATATCAGACTAGATTAAACTTTCTTTTTTGTTATTTTTATCGTGAAGGAGGTCAGCGAGAAGACAGGTCACAATAAATCATGATCAGTGATTAATGATGTTCGTTATATCAGCAATATTAGGTTGAGTAGGTCGGCATGTACGTACTCGTATTTAACAAAATAATGGTTAGGTAAGAGAACCTTTTTGCTTCGAATTAAACTTCGAATAAGAAATAATTTCCTACTACTTTTTAACCACCGACAAAAACTGAGGGGTGTTTGTGTGTGGCATCGTAGCACCCAAATAGATGAACCGATTCTGATTTAGTTTTTTTTTGTTTGAAAGCTGACGTTATCGAGAGTGTTCTCAGCAATATTTTATCATCATCAGTTCGATTACTGCTTCACAATGGCGGGGGTTATATAATAATAATATCATGTACCTAAAATTGTTATACCCAATTTAATTTTTAGGGTTCCGTACCAAAAGGATAAAACGATAATTTATTACTGAGACACCGCTGTCCGTCCGTTTGTCACTATCTTATGAACCGTGACAGTTAGACAGTTGAAATTTTCACTGATGATGTATTTATTTTGCCGCTATAACAATAAATATTAAAAAAACAAAATAAAATAAATATTTAAGGGAATTTCCGTCTTGTACGGAAACCATCGCGCGCGAGTCCGTCTCACATAATTGTATGTAAACAAAAAGTAAATCCCATGAATATATAAAGATACAAACCTGCACAGAAAATATGTTCATTATCTCGTAGCTTATCTTAGCGAAATTCATATTTTCAACGAAAATTCCGTCCCGTCGTAGCGGAAGATTTGTTTCCAGAAAATTTCAATAAGTCGGTTCATTTTTCAAAAGCCTTCATTACAACGGGCGTATTTGTTCCCACTCAAATAAGCACGGTTGAAGAGAAAATAATAAAATTCTCCCTCAAAACAAGCTAGTTCATTTTACAAGTCAATTTATAATATTGCTACGAGCTATCGACTGGGGCTGAAATGGGGCGGAAATCGGCTGTCAGTACAATCGAAATTTTAATTTCGAAAGAACTGTAATTGTTTACTCGTGTGTTTAGAGGAAAAATATAATGTTAACTCGTAGCAAGTATTTTTTGTAATATCAGTGCCAAATTTCATCAAAATCGGTCTAGTAGTTTCGGAGCCTATTCAATTCAAACAAACAAAATCTATCAAATTACAAAATACACGTATATAGTTGGTCATGTACTTTTGACTAATTTTATTTTTAAAAGTTTGTGAGGATAGATCGATTGACTACTGAACGGATTTTGATGAAATTTGGTATGGTAGTAGCTCTGAATAACAACATAATAATAATATCTATGGTCACTTTCACACCAGGCCAATCTGGTCCCGTAGCAAGTTCGCGAAGAACTTGTGTTACGGGTATCAGACATCGGAAATTTATTTAATACTTTTTATACTATACTTATATTTAAGGACAACAAAGGACACTTTATATGCTTAAAAGTAGTGTTTCAACGGAATACTGTATTTATACGGGCCGGACCCGCGGGCACTTTGAAAAATTTGAAAACAGCTGTTCAACAAAAATACCTTTAATTTTATCTACTGCAAAGATAAGAATATGTCGTATTCTTTCTCGGATTGATCCTAGAAACTTTAGAACTTTAAACGAGTGGCTTGTCAGTAATAATAGTTCAGAATACTCATGGAAAACCTTCAAGATATCTACTCGCTATTTACCTACTTCTTTACAAAATATACCAAATTTTGTATGGGCTTCAATAGGTTTTTTGTAATTCATTATGTAAAGGCTTTTCATCTTAAGATTGTGCCAGCCTTAATGTATATTAAAAACAATTACAGTGATCATAAATCTAATTCCCTTAGGGTCAGACCTTAGGTTAACCAAAACGCGACGCGACGATGCTTGAAGAGACCGGTGACTGTAAGCTGTGCCGCGCGTCGCCACGAGTCGCATCGTATAATCGTCGTTGGCAGCACGATGCTGCCAAAGAATACAATTTTATATTCGTATACTTCCTTCCTTATCGTCCATATAGTCCGATTAGGTATAACAGCATCCCAGTTTATCATTATAACTTTCACTCGCGAACTCGACCGAATTGCATTTTAATTTCCACACGGAGTATGGACGGGAATAGTAGGGGCAACTTGCTACGTCACGCTGTGTTGCGAGGCGCAGCGCAGCTCGTGCACGCCTGACGCCGGGCACACCATGCGCCGCTGCGTTGCGATTCGGTCGCTTCTTAAAGCGCAGAGCTGCGTGGTGCAATGTATTCTGAATTCTCACAATGAAATATGTATCTTTTAGTGTAGTGAATAAAGTTAAATTTTGAATCACTATCTTAAAAATGCCGCGTAAGTCAAGTCGCATTTTTCATTATAACATACCACACAAAATAAACAATATTATTATTAATATAGCTGCAAGTATGTTAACTTCCTTATGATGCACAACACAAATCATTATTACTTGTTATATTATTAATATACGTGAAATTACTGTGATGTTTTGCATTATAATTACTAGGGCGCTACTCACACACCTGCCGCAGGGGCAATCTAGGGTGCATGGCGGTTGTGGCGATATCGGGAGTATCTCTACACACTTGCCTGCCGTGCAGTGTTTCCGAGTAAGCTGAGCTGAGCACACGTATTGAGAATGGCACCCGTATTATCGACCAATCAAAAGATTGGAGTAGCCTTGGCGCTTTCTGTGGTGCTACCTCAAAAAAAAAAGGAAAAGGAGATACTGGGTGAAGAAATGGCTACTGAAAAGAAGTGAGTTATGCCACATGAATATTATAAAAGAACTGGAAGTAGATGACTTCAATAACTTTTTACGGATGGATTTTGACTCTTTTGAAGAGCTTCTTGCAATGGTGGCACCATTTATAAAAAAAAAATACATTGATGCGGAATGCCGTAAGCGCTAGAGAACGATTAATTGCTACGCTTCGGTTTTTGGCCAGTGGACAAACCTACGAGGATTTGAAATTTAGTTGTATCATATCACCACAATTGATGTCAACAATGATTC
Source organism: Phengaris arion (assembly GCA_963565745.1). Taxonomy (NCBI): domain Eukaryota; kingdom Metazoa; phylum Arthropoda; class Insecta; order Lepidoptera; family Lycaenidae; genus Phengaris; species Phengaris arion. The sequence goes on from OY751431.1 coordinate 27,264,083, forward strand.
CCGAGACTTGTTGGGCGATTTACAATTGTCTGAAACATTATATAAAGGTAAGTTTATATAAAGTATAATTATAAAAATTAAACCTACATGTTAGAAATTTAATTTCCCGAAATTCTAGATAAACTGTTTTTTTCTTGTAAGTACTCAACCAAGATTCAACCACAAAAAAAACAATCACAGTCGGTGAAATATTTTTTAAGCTATTGCATAGCTTCTATCGCGGGCCTTGAGCACGGGGACCGAATCCAGAAATTCCGTAACGAAAAAACCTCACGCTCGTGCATCGTCTAACGTCGTTTCAGTTCGGCAGTCTTCGATACGGCGTTGTGTGCGTGCGATTAGACGTATTGTACGACTCTACGAAACTCGCACGAATCGAGACGAGCTGCTCCGAAATCGGACGAATACATAAGCAGCTGTTTATGAGAAAGTATATAGGTGTATAGGTATTTATGTACAACAGTGAATAGCTGTACTTGTAAAATTTGTGTATAAAGTGTTTTGAATATGAATGAACAAAGTGCATTTATTATTAATGAAGAAAGTCACGAAAAAATAGTGAAAGAAAATGAGTGAGTACTCTATATACATACATTTTATTATTATCACAAATGCTTGCTATGCAATAGCTTTACCGCGGCAGTCCCCGAGTGCTACACGTCTTTTTTATTAATACGGTAACAAGTTATAGGTACCCAGTTTCTAAATATTTAGTTAATTGTGAGAATTTTAAAGGATAGGACATTATCATTTTAATTACTTTTTGTGTTTAAATATAAGAAAATCTTTAACTTTAGTGAAACTACCTTCCACTAAATTATTATTATTACTAAAAGTAGTGTTAGGGAAATCAATGGTAATATCATCATATTGAACCTCAGAAAGTTGTGAGGATTTTGTAGGAGTAGGAACAGATGCATAGGCTTGATGTTGTGGGGATGGAGTAGGAGCAGGTGAGTATGATTGATGTTGTGGGGATGGAGTAGGAGCAGATGCGTAGGATTGATGTTGTGGGGATGGAGTAGGAGCAGATGCGTAAGATTGATGTTGTGGGGATGGAGTAGGAGCAGATGCGTAGGATTGATGTTGTGGGGATGGAGTAGGAGCAGATGCGTAGGATTGATATTGTGGGGATGGTGTAAGAGTATTAATAGGTACTGAATGAATGTACGGATTATGATATTGGTTTTTCAAAGTGATTGACGATTCTTCTGTTAGTTTTCCAAGTTGCCCATAGAAAATGACTTCAGATATTAATTTTTTTTGGAACAACTTGCTCGTGTTTACTTAAATTTTTCAATTGAATACCATAGCCCATTCCTATTACTTCCCATTCATCTGTAGTGGTAAGAAGTTTTTGAGCAGTATCAAATAGTTTCTCTTGTTTTTTTTGTAAGTTTAATCGCGGTTTTCTTGGGGCAGGTTCTTCTTCTGTTTTGTCTAGCTTATTTGGACGTTTTAGGTTGAGTGATTGACTACCAGATGGTTCATCCAATTCCAAACTCTGTGAAACCTGAAATATTAAATTTCTCAATTACTGTTTGTTTCAGATGCCCACATCGGAAACTGAATGGAAGAACACAGCAAAAATGTTTGAAGAAAAATGGAATTTCAGTCACTGTGTTGGAGCAATGGACGGAAAACACGTAGCTATAGAAAAGCCCCCTGGTAGTGGCTCGTGTTTTTTTAATTACAAACAGTTTTTTAGTGTAGTACTTTTTGCCATTGTTAATGCAAATTATGAGTTTATGTATGTACACACTGGCATAAATGGAAGCGTCTCTGATGGTGGTGTAATACAACATACAAAATTTCATGAAAAACTAATGAAAAGCCAGTTAAACCTACCACCAGCTTCAACGTTACCAAATAGTAATATTACAGTGACCTATGTATTTGTAGGAGACAGTGCATTTTCTCTCAACAGACACGTGATGAAGCCCTATCCATTCAAGAATATAAACCATGAACAAAGAATATTTAATTATAGGTTATCTAGGGCAAGACGGGTAGTAGAAAATGCTTTTGGGATACTGGCAACACGTTTTAGGATGTTGCGCTTTACACAATTTTTTAAGAACAAAATTAAAAATCTATTTGACAAATTCATGTACAGATTCTGAAAATACAAACGATCTGTTATACCCTTACTATGTAAGCAATTGTGCTTACACTTAATTTTCCTAAGTCAGCATAAAATAGGAGAGACGCTGCTCGAGCGCCGGACGCAGGCCAGTTCTAATCCAATCTCCGAATCGGTCGGTCGAATTTTAATTAACCGATTTACTATTTCCTAACTCCATTTCTTTGTAATTAATTGTAATCTTAATTTTAGCTAATAAAAGTTTTTTTTTAAAAAGGCTTTCGCTAAGTCTCCTATAATAAATGGTGGCAGCGGTGGGATTCGAGAATCCCGAAATTAGTAAAACCCGAATACGCCCCGAAACAACTGTAAGTAAAGTAACCTACGAGTTTCCCAAAGTGTGAACTATCGTGAAAACACATAAACAATCGAGTGAATTCCGCGGGACTATAACGAGTGCTATCGAGCTCATTAGCAGCACCCGTCGCCAGCAGCATCCGCCATCGGCAGCACCCGCCATCGGCAGCATCCTTATCGGCAATACCAGTCATCGGCATCCCGCACCAGCAGTGCCCGTCATCGGCAACACCCGCAACGGCAACAGCTACATTCCGCTACCAGGAGTCCTAGAGGCTCAACGATGGTTCCAGCAACGACTTCCCTGATCCTGATATTCCTGTGAGTGAACTTTACTAACTCTTGCTAAATAACTCAGAACCGTCAGTAGGAAATAATTATATTAGTAGTTATGTTTACATTGTATGCATAGGATAAGACCGCGCTGTGACCGGATGAGATTGTTTATATAAGGAATTCTTTGACCGTTCAATAAGGCAAAGCGTACACTGTGTCCGTTTAATTATTCTTTTTTTTTAGTACTTGTATTTAATAGCATATTATTCTATATTCTGACATTAATCAACACGGTAAATAAATCAAAATGACTAGCAAAACGAGAAGTTCAAGTACTTCCAGATTATCTACAAAAGATGAATCAGAGACTCTCGAAATTAAGATCCCAGAAAGAATCGAGTTAAGTGTGCTTCTAAAATTTATTAAGCCTTTCGACGGTAGTCGAGAAAAACTAAACTCTTTTATATCAAATTGCCAAAATGCATATAATTTAGCGGATATTTCACAAAAACCAATTATTTTTAGATACATTCTTAGTCAACTTGAAGGTAAAGCACAATCCACGTGCGACATAAGGGAATTCGAATCATTCGACCAATTTACCCAATTCATTAAGAATCAGTTCGGCGAAAAGAAGCATTATTCACACCTTCTCTCCGAATTGCAGGAGTGCAAACAAAACCCGTCAGAATCCGTCAGCCAATTCGCGTTAAATATAGAGACACTTCTTTCTAAATTAATAACAGAAATAAATATATCCAATCCCACAAAGAGGAAAACTGACTTATCCGGACGAATTGCTACCATACAGGATATAGCTACACATACATTTATCATGGGATTACACCCACGAATTTCCCAAATGGTTAGGTGTCGTAACCCTGAATCGCTAAACTCAGCGTTAAATTTTGCCATCGCTGAAGAAAAAATTATGTCAAGCATGACGAAAAGATTTACACAGGTCACCGAGAGACCAAGGGTCCAACCCCGTCGCGAGTTCAATGTACAAACCCCTCGATTTCAGACAACCCAAAGGTCTCAACCTAACCAGTTCAGGAGACCAGTTAATACAAGCGAGCTGATCTGCCGGTATTGTAAAAATATCGGCCATTCTATTGAAGCATGTAGAAAGCGCCAATACAACAATAATGTATTCAACAATTCCAATAACGCTAATAGATTTAGACAAAATCCTAGGGACCCACAAATAGGGACAAATTCGAAACCAACCCCGGGACCCTCTCGAGCAGTCTTCACTGCCAACAGAGTCCATAGAGAAGAACACATAGCAGACGACGAGTCTGAATATTTAAACGAGTAAAATTTCCTGATAAGTATCGGTCGGGAAATTGCCCAATTAAGTTAGAAAACGATACTAAACTCACTGAATCATCTGCTAATTCCACTGTATCATATTATAATAATAGGCCTCGCCGCCCTACTACTTCCACTGTTTCATTTAATGTACCACGCCTAACTTCTAATTCCGCTGTTTCCAATAATAGGCCGTGCCTAACTTCTAGTTCTACTACATCATATAATAGGCTACGCCGATCTACTATTTCCACTGTTTCATTTGACACGCCGTGCCTGGTTACTAGTTCCACTGTATCGTATAATAAATCGTGCCTAGCTCCTAGTTCCACTGTATCGCATATTAGGCCACGTCAATTTACTAGTTCCACTGTATCGTATAACGAACCGTGCCTAAATTCTAGTTCCACTGTGTCGTATAATAGGCCGCGTCAATCTACTAGTTCCACTGTATCGTATAATAAATCGCGCCTAGCTCCTAGTTCCACTGTATCGTATATTTGGCCGCGTCAATTTACTAGTTCCACTGTATCGTATAACCAACCGTGCCTAAATTCTAGTTCCACTGTGTCGTATAATAGGCCGCGTCAACCTACTAATTCCACTGTATCGTATATTAGGCCGCGTCAATTTACTAGTTCCACTGTATCGTATAACCAACCGTGCCTAAATTCTAGTTCCACTGTGTCGTATAATAGGCCGCGTCAATTTACTAGTTCCACTGTATCGTATAATGCACCACACAAATCTACTACATCTGCTATATCTACTAAACCTTCTATACCTCCTATATCTACTAAATCTCCTATATCTCCTACATCTTCTACATCTCCTATATCTACTAAATCTTCTACGTCTCCTATATCTTCTAAATCTACTACATCTGCTATATCTACTAAATCTTCTATACCTCCTATATCTACTAAATCTCCTATATCCCCTACATCTACTAAATGTTCTACATCTGCTATATCTACTAAATCTTCTACGTCTCCTATATCTTCTAAATCTACTACATCTACTAAATCTCCTTTATCTCCTACATGTTCTACATCTCCTATATCTACTAAACCTTCTACGTCTCCTATATCTACTAAATCTACTACATCTGCTATATCTACTAAATCTTCTATACCTCCTATAACTACTAAACCTTCTACATCTCCTATATCTACTAAATCTTCTACGCCTCCTACATCTACTAAATTTTCTACATCTCCTATACCTACCAAATCTTCTATGTCTGCTAAATCTTCTATTTCTTTTATACCCACCGAATCTACTAGTCCTCCTAAATCTATTATTCCTACTTCATCTGCTATACCCACTACAACTTCCACTTCTACCAAACCTTCTACCTCCCTTGAATCTAACCCTACTATACCTACTAGTCCTCGTGCGTCACAGTCCGAAGAAACCAAAATCTATAAAATTAACAATAATATTAAGGAAAGGTACTTACCTCATGTTAAAATCCAAACTTCAGTTGCTCCAAAACCACTATCTCTCCTAGTCGACACTGGATCTTCGATATCACTAATTAAACTTAAATCTATTTCAAAAATTCCACCTCTAAGTGACAACGTCATATCACTTAAGGGAATCGACGCCGGTGAAAGAATCACACCCACACTAGGTAGCTTCTATATGTCAATTTTCAGGAAAAACAATGAACCATACGTTCACGAATTCCATGTCGTAAAGGAAATTAGCCTCGCTCATGACGGAATCATCGGTAACGATCTATTGGAAAATCTAAAATGCCAGATTGATTATAACAAAAACGTCTTACACATCGGAGACGAATCAATAAATCTTATATTCTCTGCTCCAATTTATACTATACCTCCTCGTACAGAATCTGTAATAGAATGTACGGTCAAAAATCCTGATATATCCGAAGGTATAATTCTAGATCAACACATCTCCGGTAAAATACTAATAGCAAACAGCATAGTCAAAGTCAAAGAAAATGGTCGTATTAATATAACGGTAGTCAATACAACTGATAAACCATTTACCATCAACTCTAACTTAAACCTTAACGTTGAACCTTTCAAACAGCAAAATCATATCCAATATCCCCATTCGCAAACAAGCGTTTCAGACAGAACCCAACAAGTACTAAATTCACTCCGGACAGATCATTTAAACGAAGAAGAAAAAGAAGCCCTATTCAACATTTGCGCTGACTACTCCGATATCTTCCATCTCCCAAATGACTCCCTCTCTTTTACCACAGCTGTCGAACATAGAATCAGAACAAATACCGACATACCCATACATACTAAATCCTACCGTTTCCCAGAATGCCACAAAAAGGAAGTGGAAAATCAAATCATAAAAATGCTAGATCAGAAAATTATCAAACCCTCAAATTCACCTTGGTCCTCACCAATTTGGGTGGTACCTAAAAAACTAGATTCCTCAGGCCAACGCAAATGGAGGGTAGTGATAGATTATAGGAAGTTAAATGACGTCACCATCGGGGAAACCTACCCAATTCCTCAAATCACGGAAATTCTAGATCAATTAGGTAAAAGCCAGTACTTCACAACGTTAGACCTTGCCTCAGGATTCCACCAAATTAAAATTTCCCCGGAAGATGCTCCCAAGACAGCTTTTACAGTACCACAGGGCCACTTTGAATTTGAAAGAATGCCATTCGGGCTAAAAAACGCCCCTGCCACTTTCCAAAAAGTAATGAATACATGTCTCTCTGGCCTTCAAGGATATAGATGCTTTGTATACTTAGATGACATAGTCTCCTACTCACCCGATCTCCCGTCTCACGTCCAAAATCTTATTGCAATATTCGATAGACTCAGATCATTCAATTTAAAACTCCAACCAGACAAATGTGAGTTCATGTGCAAGGAAGTAGCATATTTAGGTCATCTCATAAACAATGATGGGGTCAAACCCAATCCTGAAAAGGTCAAAGCAGTCGCCGAATTTCCAATCCCTGGATCACCTAAAGATATTAAAAGTTTCCTTGGTCTCGTTTCATACTACAGAAGATTCATTCCAGATTTCTCCAAACTCGCCAAACCACTAACCTCACTCCTAAAAAAGGACATACCCTTCTCCTGGTGTAATGAACAACAACTCGCTTTCGAAACATTAAAGAATAAATTAACTACAGCTCCAGTTTTAGCATACCCAGATTTTTCTAAACCTTTCATACTTACTTGCGACGCCTCTAATTACGCAGTATCCGCAATACTTTCCCAAGGTCAAATAGGGAAAGATCGACCTATAGCATATTCATCCAGAACGCTCAATAAAGCAGAATGTAACTACAGCGTAACAGAAAAAGAATGCTTAGCAATTGTCTTTGGTACTAAAGCTTTCCGCCCATATTTATACGGGCGCCAATTTACTATAGTAACAGATCACAAACCATTGCAATGGCTTTTTAATTGTAAAGACCCTGGTTCTCGCCTAGTCAGATGGCGGCTCAAATTAGAGGAATTTGAGTATACAATAGTTCATAAAAAAGGAAAGACCAACACGAATGCCGACGCCCTATCCCGGTTTCCTGTAAATCCTGTTCAAAACCCATTACTAAATCCCGCACTCAATGACAATGAAGATAATATTACAAATCCCTTAGAAGACCCTTTGTTACAGCTACCATCTCACATACCATTTTCCTTCGACGCAGAAGATTTCCTAAATCCCAACATTATAATGAACCCCGAGAGGAGACAAGATCTCACACCAACCCAGGATCAAAACCCTGCAACTCCTGACTTCGACCTCATTGACTTGAACGACCTTAACATAAGTCCTAAAAGCATAGACATTGATCTAGACTTCGACAATATACCTTTGCCTAGTCCCATATCTGAAAAACCAATTGCAAATCCTACATCTGACGACAACTCCTATTCTAAATTCTTAAAAGATAGTTCCAACAAAGACAAAATTTTCAATACCACCATGAATGAACACAATGAAACTTTACTGAAAACAAAATGTAATACAATAATTATTCCTACATCTATAGATTTAGACGAATCTAACCCTTACGTTTCCGAAATCCTGTCAAACCTTGAAAATAAAGAGGAAATAATCAATGAAGAAAAGGAACTATACTCATTTTTAAAAGTTACTTATCTAGATAAAATTATATATTTTATGTTTACCAAAGTACATTATTTCGACGAATCACCGTATCCATCTATATACAAATGCCTTCAGAATATCAAAGAAGAAATAACAAAGCTAAATACAACAGACATTGCTATATCCGATTTTAGAAACCCATTCGAGCAACATGCTTATACGAAAGTATATAATATGTTAATCTATATTTTCCATGATTCCAAAATCACAGTACACATTTATTTCAATAAAATAAATTATCCAACGTTAAGCGAAAGAATCAAAATTATGCGCGAGAACCACGACATTCCAATTGCCGGTCACTTAGGATCATCACGAATGTATAACCGAATCCAAGAACAATATTACTGGAAAGGAATGAGAAGTGATATAGAAGACTTTGTAAAGAAATGTAGACTCTGTCAAGAAAATAAGGCGTTAAGGAAAGTTAATAGAGCACCCATGGAAATTACCACAACGTCGACAACTCCCTTTCAACGCATAGCGTTAGACATAGTAGGACCTTTACCAGAATCGGGACCAGCTAAGCTTAAATATATCCTAACTCTACAGGACGCCCTTACTAAATTCTCAGTAGCATATCCTTTAAGAAGTACAACAGCAGAAGAAACCAGTGATTGTCTCATTCATTTCATATCCCTCTTTGGCATTCCTAAATCCATCCTTACCGATCAAGGTACCAATTTCACCTCCGACCTTTTCAAAACCACGTGCCAATTCCTAAAAATTAAACAAATATGGTCCTCACCGTATCATCCACAGTCCCAAGGCGCGTTAGAGCGAAGCCACTCTACCCTTAAGGAATACCTAAAATCATTTGTCAATGACAATCAAGACAACTGGGCAAAATACGTCTATACAGGCATACTTACGTATAACACAACAATACATACAACAACGAAATTCACTCCATACGAGTTAGTCTTCGGCAACAAGCCCTATATTCCAAATTCACTATACGATTGCGACCTCGGTACAACATACACCGACTATATTAGAAAACTACAGCATAAACTTAAGTACACAAGGGAAAAAGCATTAGAAAACATTCTCAGGTCCAAAGAAACGTCTAAAACTTATTACGATACTCGAGCAAAAGCTCCACCGAAATATAAAACTGGCGATTACGTTTACATCAAAAATCATTTGAGACTCAGGAAGGCACTATCCCCGATCTGGAAGGGACCTTACAAGATCATAAAAGTTAATAATAACCATACAGCTACCCTGTTGATTAATAGAAGGCATGTTACTCACCATTTTGATCAGCTTAAACCAGCTGAAACACAATAACCTGAAAAGAAATTGTAAATTAAGATAAATGTTAGATTAAGTATATTAGAATTTAAGTAGGATAGTAATTGATGTTCACTTACCTTATTTCAGCGGTATGCTGATCGGTGTACGGCCAGATGTTATACAACCATTCAACTATTCTACCGGCATCTTCTTTGATGGACTGGGAAAATTAAAAGTCGTAAATGGACAATTAAATGTTATAAACTATATAGATATCTCCTATATGCAATCTCACCTTGTAAATTTAAAAGAAATTATGAACACAATCACCTTCACTTGTAAACAATCATTACTCCAACAATGTCTAGAAACACTGTCTCCTTTAGCGGTTCGATATGAAGAACTTGTTAAAGAATATGAATCTATATCTCATCTTATATCTAAACGTAATAAGAGATCCGCATGGTTCGGTGCAGTAGGAACAATATTTAAACATATCTTTGGTACTCTAGATGAAGACGATGCGGTAAAATACGATTCCGCAATTAACGAATTACAAAACGATGAAAAAACTATTGCACAATTAGTAAAAGAAAATATTTTAGTTACAAATTCGTCATTAGAAAAATTTAAGTATTCTATAGCCAAACTGAATGAAAACGAAAAGCGCCTAAATGATAAAATTAAAGATTTGCTGAATATAACGAATCGTATTCATAGCACCACTGAATCACTTAAATTATATTCAAAAGTCCTTTCTATATTAACTTACCTAGAGAGCGCTCTCATGACTCTATCCTTCGAATTGGAAGACTTAACCGATGCCGTCATCCTAACAAAACAAAATATTCTACACCCCACGGTTATTACGCCAATGCAGCTTTTCAATGAATTAATTAATAACGATAGATACTTACCCAAAAATTCGAGAATCCCGACTATCATGAGTATAGACAAAATTCATTTAATCTTAAGCATATCTGATGTTGCATGCTACTATTTTAGAAATAAGCTTGTATTCGTTTTACAAATTCCACCTGTTTTAAATGACGATTTCAGCCTATATCATAGTTTGGCGCTACCTACGCCACATGGCTTAGACAAGCCTAATGTATTGAGTATGATTCAACCTCATAACAAGTACATCGCTATATCATATGATAAAATTAATTATTGTATACTAGATAGTCTAGAATTATGTAAGACGGTTAATTCTGAGTTATTCCTTTGCAAGATTTCAATGATAATGTTGACGAACAACAATCCCACGTGTGAAAGTGAACTATTAACTAAGACAACTAGTGACATTCCTGAACAGTGTAAAACAAAGACAATTAAAGGTGACGCAAACATATGGCAACCACTCAAGAACAATCGGTGGCTATACGTGCAAAGTGTTCCCAGTAAAATACATTTGGACTGCAGTACAACGGGAACCAGTGAATTAAAAGTGCTCGGAATAGGAATACTAAATATTCCTGAAAAGTGTATCGTCTATACGAAAAGTGCGAAACTAATAACCTCAGACATTATATCGAACATTACGGTGCTAATTCCTAAGTTAGATTTTAATATTATTAATAATCCTTGTTGTAAGATAGATAAATCAGAAAATTATACTTCATCTGAAGAAGTAAATATCAGTAATCTCGACGAACTAAAATTTGATAAAGAAAATAATAAGATTATTTCAGAACTTGATAAGGTTATTAATAAGAAACCTGTATTGATTAAATACGAAAAGCATTATCTTGTCCTCAATGGTATTTTTATTGTCATTATTATTATTGTAATTGTAATTATTTTCTTAAAAATTTATAACGTTGTTTTTAGTATTCCTAGCTTTAAAAAATTTAATAGAACTAAGAAAACCTCAACCGATAACGAGATTGAACTAGACGATATTAGTATAGAATCTAAAAAGGATCTGGGTAATCTTACAAAAGAACCAGAATTAAAATGTTTCCGCTGAAATTCGGTTCAACCCCGAATTTCCGTCTTCAGCGGGGGGTTGTTATACCCTTACTATGTAAGCAATTGTGCTTACACTTAATTTTCCTAAGTCAGCATAAAATAGGAGAGACGCTGCTCGAGCGCCGGACGCAGGCCAGTTCTAATCCAATCTCCGAATCGGTCGGTCGAATTTTAATTAACCGATTTACTATTTCCTAATTCCATTTCTTTGTAATTAATTGTAATCTTAATTTTAGCTAATAAAAGTTTTTTTTTAAAAAGGCTTTCGCTAAGTCTCCTATAATAGATCGAACTTATCGACCAGGTGATTGGCGGGCAGAATCATTCGAATTAGTATCAGTTGCGCAAAGAAATGAAAAACAGCACAACGATGAAGGAAACTACGTTAGAAGTCAATTTATGTCGTATTTTAACGGACAAGGCAGTATTGATTTTCAAGAAAACATGTTACGAGTAATATAAGAGCATTAAAATAGTTTTAATGTTGATGAAATACTTAAGTAAGTAATTATACCTAATATTTAGAAGTAATTCTAATAAATATATATTGTGCCAAGTGATTTTATTCTTGTTTTATTTTAAGTATTACCTCGTCAGAGTCCATGGTATCTATTCCCGTGCGAGATGGTTCAGTAGTCTCTTCAATAAAAGTAAAGAGATTGTAATACCAAAGAGATGGTTTGTACACATCATCGCTGCCAGATCCTGTTTGTTTTGAAGAATTAACCTAAAAAAGATAACACATTGAAATGAAATACAAATACCTACTAAAAAAAAAAATTCAAAACACAATTTTGAATAATCATTACTTAATTAAAAATACGTACCTTTTTTAACTCCCGAAAAAAGGATGTCCGTATATTTTCAAATTTTTTTTTGAAAGCCGGCAGCTCCATGTTGGTTTTGAGTTCCCCAAAAATTTCAAACATTAGTGTGAATGTTTGCTGCCTCATGTCGCAGTTAAAATAATGTTTATGATTTTTATCCCACATGTGAGGTCGGTCTTGATAAACTTCTATAATTCGCGTCCAAACTTCGCGTTCGTTGTCGGCTGCCATTTTGATTGTACGCTATGTATACGTGCACTCCGTGGGACAGATACCGACAAACTGACTGAGAAATTGCCCCAATCGCGCTACACACGCAACGACGGCAGGGACGAATTAGGGATCAAGGATGGTCTCGCGCCCCTGCCGCCCTGCCGCAGGTCCAATCCTCCAAATTGCCCCTGCATGCCTACACACACATCACAATAATAATTAAGGATTCAATTAAGGTTCATCCCCACTCCTACACCCTAGATTGCCCCTGCGGCAGATGTGTGAGTAGGGCGCTTATGTCCTAGCTCACTTTAATTTTTTTTTATTGCTCTCTAAATGTGAATAACGCAATGACTACATTAAATTCGTGATGCCGTTGAATAGAATAGAAAACTCTTTATTGGCACTTATTATGAAAAAACACATAACGATAATTTGTAAAGTAAAAACCTGTACAAAAGACTATATTACTTACAGCAGTTTCTTCCAGACAACCTAAGATGATGAAGGTATTGTTGTCCTGATAAAAGCTAAATGTTGTTTCGCCATAGAATGAACTAAATAATGAAAATAATTTCCTTGTCGTCGTCTATAATATTATGTATTTTATGCAATAAATATCATCCAAAATAAAAGGATCAATACTTTCTTGAACCAGTGAAAATTGAGGGTCACTTCACCCCGAAACGAGACGCAACGCTACGCGGCACTGCATTTTTAAGAATTAACACTAAACATTCAAAATACTTAATTCACTACGCATAGATAAGATACATGTTTCATTGCATGAGTTTGAATTTCGAAAATAAAAATGCAGCGCCCGCCGCGGCGATGGTAGGTCGTTTTCGGTGTGAACCGACCCTAAGTCAGAAGTATATTGTTTGAACAGTTCGGATTATATCCAATGGCATCCGGCGCTTGTGTGAGATGTGTTGTAATAAACAATTAAACTTCGAACCGATTGCTTTTGGCAGCGATTAAATAAAGACTGGATGCAACTTGTTCCAGATTGTTCGCTTACTTCATACAAATACGTTCTGTTTTGAGCGGGAGAAATGTATATATTTGTCTGTTAATTTAAAACGCAATTGGGTTAAAATTAACTTTATTTTTGATATTATTGCAATTACTTTGTTTACTGGCATGTATTACTGCCACTGCCGTCATAAAGCATGATACTAAAGTTTTCAAAACTATAGACAAAAAATTATAACCCCGTGTAACATACATATTATATACTAATAAAATAGTTTATACCCTTTACTTTTATAGTTTATTATTATAGATAAACCTACAAATAATAAACTATCGTCCAATTTAAACGTAACGGTCACATAATCATTATATCTCTAAATAATAGTTAACATGAATATGTTGTTTTAAATCAGACAAAACCTTATACTTTCCAAAATGCAACATTAAATATGGACCGAAAAATACCAAAAGTAGTAATCAGTTGAGAAATTAAAATTTACATGACTGAAAATTATTTAAAAAGACGACGATTTTGGTTCTTGTTATAATGATATGAACGAAATTGCTATTTGTGTCATTTATTTAATGAAAATTATATACATTATACATAAACGCAGTATTTAAGTTTTTGAATTAATTTTGTATTTCACATTTTCAACTGCTGTGTGAAACTCACGTCACTCGTGCGTAATATTTTGTATAGAGCGTTTTTATTGCTCTCCAACGATCTCACTTTTGTGATGACTGTATTTTGTCAACGGTTAATCATAGACATGCTATTGCAAAGACAATATTTCCGGGCTTATAATGTAATTTTCAAAAATACAATTAAAACAAAAAAAAACTATGCATGTTCCCATTTATTATAAGTAAAATAATACTCCGTGGTCTAGTGGTTAGAGCTTGGCTCTCGACTCGGAGGTCGTGGGTTCGATTCCCGCATTGGAACAAAAAAAAAATGTTGTTTCCAAGTTTGGTTAGGACAATTCAGGCTGATCACCTGATTGTCTGACAAGAAAGATGATCCATGCGTCGGATGGGCATGTAAAAAGTCGGACCTGCGCCTAATCTCTCGCCAGTCGTGTCGGTTATCCGTCCCACTGGGTTATGAGAGTAAAGGAGGAGAGAGTGCTCTTGTGTACTGCGCACACACTTGGGCACTATAACATAACTCCTGCGTAGCTGGCCTGGTTTCAATGAAACAGGCCACCGTCACCGAAATCGGTGTGGGGAGCTATTATTATTACTATTATTATAATACTGTCAACATTTCTAACACAATACTCTATATTCGCTGCTATCATACACGTTTTCCAACCTCAAAATGATTTTCATTTCCCGTTCGCAAAGATTGAACTGAATAACGAACGAACTGTCTTTTCACTGGCGCCTAATCGAATGTTTGACTCGCATACTCAATGGAATTTGATCCCGATTTTTGCGAACTTCATACGCCATATATGTTATCGGTAACATTTTATTTTAGAATACTAATAGTCTAGTCAATAATGTAGTTGTAGAATGCGTGAGCGGGAATTGTTCAGGGTGGTGGTCAAAGGGTAAATGTGAGAACTCTATGTATTAAATTCCTAAACCTGTAAATTCACTACATTTAAAGCAAATAAATAAATTTGAATTTGAATTTGCTTATGGAGAAAACATACTAAAAGTCCTGACGTCTAGGAGGCGGGCCGTGAGGAGGAGGGGGGGATAAAGGTCTCAATATTTCAAAAACGGTACATTGTATTAAAAATATACTAAGATGAAATGAAAGCCTATAAAATGATCTATAACTTTGATTATATAGAATTTTTCCATATTTCAACTATTTTTTAACTACAAGTGTAGAAATCAAATTTATTAATTGTGAGTGTCGAGTCAGTAGCGTACGTCGCATAAAAACATATTTTAAAGCAATAAATATTCATTTATAAAACTAAAATAAATATGGTGTATTCTCAATATATTATTAGATACCTAACTTACTCCCGTTAGATATTTATATTTATGTTAATTTTTTAATGAGTTGGACGATTGTAAAATAAGTAAATGTTCTAGAAATTTCGTCTTTATTGTAAACCTAGAAAAATATTTAAATAATGGCAGTATATAATATATAGTAATTGAATAATAAGTAACAGTAATTTCTATTACTACAATATAAATGAACTGTATAATTAAATTAGAGTGAAAGCTGGAATAAAATATGGGGCCAATCAGGTCTGGAAGAATAATCGTTATGCAGAAAATGCGAGTAAATAAATTGTGAAATGAACCAGACGGACGACCGTGAATCACTGCTGGATTTGGCAGAGCTTTGGCTAACTTATTATAATGGAAATTATTGTTGAAAATCATTTAATCCTTTTTGTACCGAATTATTTAAATGCACGCCCAAAAAATCACCCAAAAAGCACCATTCAGTAGTTACCAGTAAACTCCATAGTATTCTACACAGCACAATCTATCTATACATATAAAATCCTTTGTCCTGAATGACAGACTGACGGATCAACAGCACAGCCAAAACCGCTGATTGTAGAGACCTGAAACTTGAAGGGCATGCTCTTTGTAATGCGTAGGCATCCGATAAGAAGGGATTTTCCGAAATTCAACTCCTAACGGGGTGAAAAGGGGGGAAAAATCATCGGATGAATGATGAATATAGCCTGAGATCCGAGGCCCGCCTAACTATGCTTTTCATATACAAGTAAATTATTTTCATACTTTTGGCGCCCACCGCAGATAATAGCGGGTATGAACTATGCATAGGTATATTCATTATACACACTTATACTACAAAATTAAATTAAATTTATCAGTAAGAGCGTAAGTGACAAATATAGTCAGGCTGGCGGGGGATCGCAGTCTATAAATTATCGTAACAACTAAAGAGTTCGTTGTTACCAATTTACCTTTACGAATTAATTTTCAATTTGATCGTGACAATCGATTGCCTGTGAGTGGGACCCATTATTTTTATTTTGTTTTGACACGTCATATTATTGTCATTTGATGAAAAATAAATCTGATTTGAATTCGAAATTTAAATTGTATGTTTTGTTCTTGGTCATTTGATGAAAATCTCCCTTTATACCTTGATTTTCCTTGGAAAACTCCTAAATTACCTACCTACTAGCGATTGTCTATATATATATAAAATAAAGCCGTGTTATTTACACTATTTTTAACTCAAGAACGGCTGAACAGATTTGGCTGAAAATTGGTGGGGAGGGCATAGAATCAGGAGACGGACAAAGGATACTTAAGTCACCCCCGAGTCTGTCTGTCTGTATGTTCGCGATAATCTCAAAAACTACTAAAAGGATTTTCATGCCGTTTACATTAACCGACAGAGTGGTTTCTTAGGAAGGTTTATGTTAATAATAATTTGCTAAGGTTTTATGGAAATTGTTTGATTTATCGGGTAGTTGTAGGTGTCGGAAAAAATCAAGCCGTCGGGAACCTTTATTGAAAACACTGCCTAATCTAACCCTTTGGAGATAAATAACATAACAATGTATGGTGGGATTGTTTCTCTTTTATAAGTCTTAAAAAAAGTCCGCGATGGCATAGATATGTTTATATTTGAAGGATAGGTTACTATAAGTTTAAAAAAATTATCAGAAATAATGTGGTATTTTCAGAACCTATTTAGACGGATACAATGTTACCTAATCCTTATCAAGGAGATATCTCAAAATTAAAAAGGACGTGTGAAAATTTACTTTAAAGTTTATATTTTTAATCTGTGCTATTACTATATTGCAAGTATATTTGCTATAGAAGTTTTTTGCCACGAACACTCCACGCGGGCGAAGCTGCGGGCAAAAGCTAGTATATTGTATATAGATAAACATATGCGGCTACACTTATCTTTTTGAGTGTTATTAGTAAAATTGTATATAAGTATATTAGGAGTGTGCATAGTCATTTTCATTTAAAATTCCCAAATCTAACTGTAGTGTAAACACACTGCATCGTGCAGGGAATTTCATAAATTGTATAAATTGTACTGAAATGACAGGTAAGGGTTTAATGTGAATGTATGCGCAGAACTGGCGCAGTTAAAAATTATATCCTAGTTGCGTTTTTTTTTAAATATATATGGCATCGGCTTATAACCATTTGCCAATTGCCAGTGTCAAGTTAAAAAGGCGGGAAACAGAACTTTCGTTTAAATTTTCAACACCGTATTCCTACTAGAAGGACTTACATATCAAGAGGTCGTAGCTCGCTACAATATGTGTGTCAAATTTCTACAAAATCGGTCCAGTAGTTTCGGAGCCTATTCAATGCAAACAAACAAACATACTGACAAACAAAACTTTTCTCTGTACAATATAAGTATAGAAAACCAAAATTGTGTAAAGTCTTCAATTTGTAATTACTTATAATCCTATCCGTTAAATCTCAGTAGATTTACAAATGAAAAATTAATAGAATAGACATACAAACAACAATATTTTAATAGCATTAATAAAACCGCTAGTCATTATAAGATCCCAGAAATAAATTTTTGTTTATCTCTCATAATTATACAGACATCGGCCAGAATCCTTTTCGTTGTACATGCCTATGTAATATGTAGGTATAGATAACAGAAACCCCATCTGTCTCATGAAATAATTATGTAATGAAAGAGAAAGAAAAGCCCGTAGGTTTTTGGAGTAAGCGATGTATTTTAAACAGACTCGGAACCGTTTTGTCTGTATGAATACTCGATTCTATATATCGACCCTTTTGTGTGATTCGATCCCACAATGGTAATGGTGTAAAAGACTAGAGACAGAATAATTAAAGCAGTCGAAATGATATTTGATTGAGATATTGGTATTTAGGTTTGCCAATATCAAAAACGTGTAAATTAAACCATAAGAATAGCGTTCAGTAAAATTCAAGCCAATTCAAGAAGTGCGTAGCTTATGCTACGCTAACTTGTAGCCTCGTAGCAAGCGCTTCGCGTAGAGAACCCGCATGTAGTTGCGCGTAGCACGCTCCGGTGGTTAATATTACCATCGTCGAGTCAATATCATCAAGTAATAATCATCATTATCATTATGTAAATACTTGAAGAAAACACTTAAATACTGTAACTGTAACAGTTTTACGAGAATTGTGCGAACGGAGGAGTATGATATTTAGCACAGTTAATGTTAATTAGAAATACATACAATTTGAATAATAATAATATATATATATATATATATATATATATATATATATATATATATATATATATATAATATATATATATTGAACACACGCAAGGGACATAAACACAGCTAAAAAGAAAATAAACAAATCGACAATCAGAATGAAATCCCCACACCACATGTTCAAAGTTTGAACATTTTGTTACACGTTAACGTTTGTCAGTCTGTCACTATTTACATATTTTTTATATTTTCTTCGAACTAGTTTAATATTATGCTTAGTAGAAAATAAAATTAAACAAATCGTTCGTTAATAACATCTAACATCGTATATAATTACGTAATCGTGTTCAGATCCAACTGTGATGTCGAGAAACAGGTCACTGCGCGCAGTGCTGCGGGCTGCCAAACAGCTATTGTTTGCCTCTACGCATTTACGCAATACTCGTCAACATTATAGGCGCATTGCTGGACTACATCCAAAATCTAGATGTTACTTAGCGATAGTTCTTATTATCTATTGTGCAATGACGAGCTCACAAAATGTTTCCTACGGAGGTCACGGGATTGGATTCCGCCTAGGGAACAAAAAGTTTTCTGTGTTCCGGGCTCATGAATGTGTATTAAATATGTGTATAATGTAATAAAAATTTTAAATATATGTATAGTTTAAAAGTCCTACTACTGTTATGAATGTGAAAGTTTTTGAGGATGGATGTATGGACGGATGTTTGTTACTTTTTCACGAAAACACTACTAAACAGATTTTAATGAAATTCGGTATAGTAATAGTTTAGCCTCTGTTTTATAAAATAAGCTACTTTTTATTCCGAAAAAGTACAGTGTTCCTGTGGGAAAATATATTTACTCGGAAAAAGTAGCGAGCAAACTCTAGTCCTTAGTATGTACTTTGTACAATATCAGCAAAGTACCTGCTCGACCAGTTTCTAAATATTTTCCTTTGCATTCCGGACGCCTCAAAACGTCCACGCAAATGAATTGACCGCATCGACTGCAGACGTGGTTGAAGTCCGTATTTACACGTGAGTGTGTGCGTGCGCACGATTCATCGGTGTTGCTGGTGCTGAATTTGTTTGTTTGTTTAGCTTTTTACTGTGATTTGTCCGCCAAACAATATGTGTCTAGTTAATTAATAACCCGAAAAAAACCGATTTGTCGCAATTAAATAAAATTAGTTATTCCAAATAGATCAAGCATAGTAATGATCTGCTAAAATCCTAAGACAAAGTAGGAAAACATTTCCATGTTTCCAATCTCTTTATTCTTGCAGTTCCCGAGGGATCAATCCTGACCAATATAGAATGGAGAGCAGATAAAACGAATACGGTTTATAGTCCAATAAAAATACGGTCACCCGACATTCGGGAATTTAATTTTATTTAACATTTAATTCGCAAATAAACCCGTGATCCATGAATATTGACCTTATCTAGCTGGCTCGGACAAGTGCAAATTTGATATGGCCGTTTGTAAACGCAATGAAAAGCACATAGCAGTTTCGTTTATTATTTTTGACGCGCGCGATTCAAAAGTATTGTACTACTTTTTATTATTGATAACATTTAAAAATATTTTGTCCTTGTCTGTATTGGGGCATATAAATATACTATCAACGCAACTAGGAGGAGTTTTGCCGGGGAATTCAATAGGTGAAGTTCTGGATTTTGTATACCTTCATAAATTTGTGTTATCTCGGATCTTAATGTGTAATATTGGTAGAATATTAACCATTAAATATTCGTTAACGTGCACAAGTGTGGGCAATTGGTACAACTTCTAAAAACGTGTTATTTTGTGATTCCCTCCAAAACTACCTAGGGAAGGGAACTTTCAGTAAAGCTTCTACCACTTTACTGAATCGACTGACATGACTCATTGACTGCACTGACTATTTATTTGGTCTTTGACTAGACTTTAGATTTGATGATTAAGGATTTGTGTGGTGATGATAATAATACAGCAACAATTCTTATATTCTCCTTTATTGGTGCTTATCACAGATACGTATTACAAATGAGATATGTCTAACACAAATACGTCTACAGTCTACATTGAGAATAGCCTTATATTTATCTAAAATAAACCTAACTAAATAGGCTTTACTTCATGACATCTGTCAATATGACATTGACAGTTACAACTCATAAACTTGCTGTTGTCAATAGGCAACATCTCCCTTTTAGAGAAAAAAAGCAAACTAATAATATAAGTACATGACTAATAACAATACATTACTTATCTACTCAAATTTCTCATGCATATACTTCGTCTTATACTTCTACCAGACCTGGTTGCGTAACCGGTATTTTCTAGACTCTCCATAGGAACACAGTTATCATCGATAATGCAATTTTGAACGGGACCGTTTCCGAGTTGTGCCGAACTCATGGGATCCATACCTCCTGCATGGGTTGCCATAAAAAGAAGGTGAAGGATTTGTTTCTTTTAAATTCTTTTTTCTAGGTCTAATGTGTCCCCTATTCCTCCTATACACAACACCATCTGGATCCACAACATAATAAGATCTACCATATCCTAATTTCTCTTTAATTATTCCCGGAGACCAAAAGGATTTAGGATTTTTTTTGAAGTACGAGTAAATGTCATCTCCAGGCTGAAACTCATAAGATGTATACTTCGCATTCCTGTCAAAATAAAAAGACATTTTGTCTCTGCTTTGTCTTTGACATTTTTCAAACGTCGAAAATTTTACATGTTTAGGTGTAAGTTTTTTTTTTAGAATTGGTAAATTTACTCGCAAGTTTCTAGACATTAATAATGCGGCCGGACTGGGAAATTCTCCCTTAGCAGCGTTGCGGTAGTGTAATAGCGCCAAATGCACATCCGAGCCATCTTCCTTGCATTTACTTAACATGTTTTTGACAATTTTAACTCCGCTTTCAGCCTGGCCATTAGACCTGGACCAATAAGGACTGGTGGTTATGTGTTCAACATCCCAATCAACAAGAAAAGACTTTGCACGAAGAAAGAATTTGCAGGAGTTAAATGGTGGACCATTGTCAGACACCAATGCTTTTGGTATTCCATGTCGAGCAAAGAAGGATTTGAGGTTTTTAACAACATTATCGACAGTGTAATTCTTATGCAAAGAAGCTAGCTCTATGTACTTGGAATAGTAATCTATGCAAACAAGGAAATTTTCTCCATCAAAATATAATAAATCTATACCTACCTTATCCCACGGAAGATAAGATATCTCATGGAATTTCAACGGTTCATTGGGTGTGTTTGACCTCAATTTAGCACACACCGAACATTGATCAATTAAGTTTTTAATATCCGCGTTTATATTTGGCCAATAAACTGTTTCTCTAGCGATGTTGAGTGTTTTATTAATACCTAAATGACCACAGTGTATTTTATCTAAAATCTGTCTTTACAAGGACCTTGGAACAATAAGCCTATTACCTTTAAATATTAAGTCGTTCATTATATGTATTTCATTTTGAATGTTCCAATATGGTTTCACGAGACAGCTTACTTTGTTTTTGCTTTTTGGCCAACCATTCTGAATATAAGACTTGAGCATATTTAAAGATTCATCATTTTTACTTTCTAATAATATAAATTTTAAATATGGCTTACTCACTGAGAGATTAGAAAAGATTGAATTAATATGATATTGTAAATCTTGTTTATACTGCGGTATATATATATATATCACTAAGTGAGGCTCTTGACAAAGTATCTGCTATGTACATATATTTACCAGGTACATAATAAACCACTTCTAGGTTGTAACCCTGTTACGATACCATCATTCTTTGTAGTCTAGCAGGTACTTCATGAAGAGGTTTTTAAAAAGGTAAATTAAAGGTTTGTGATCAGTATGAACAGTTGTGTTACTGCTATAAATATATTGGTGAAATTTATTACATCCAAACTGTATGGCAAACAATTCCTTTTCAATATGAGTATAATTTTGTTGACATGATGTTAGTCTTCTTGAGCTATATGCAATGGGTCGTTTGTTTTGCATCAAAACCACTTCCAGTGCATTCTCTGATGAATCTACCGACAAAATCACAGGTAAGTAGCTATTATAATTAGTTAACACAGGTGCTTTAGATATGACTTCTTTTAACAAATCAAAGCACTTTTGTCAATTTTCATCCCATAACCATAATATATCTTTTTTTAACAAATTTCTTAAGGTATTAGTTTTCTCTGCTAGATTTTCTATAAAAGGTGCTAAAAAATTAATCATGCCTAGAAATCTCTGCAAATCTTTAATATTTTTAGGTATGGGATTATCTTTTATGGCTTTAACTTTCTCCGGATCAATTTTTACAACTTTTTTACTAATAATATAGCCCAAATATGCTATTTCTTCTATAAGAAACTTGCTTTTGGCTTTATTTAATTTTAAATTAACTTGCCTAGCCCTTTCCAAAAACATCTCTAACCTTTTATTGTGTATTTCAATTGTTTCACCGTATATTAAAATGTCATCACACCAAATTATTATACCTTCAATGTCTCCGAAAAGATCTATCATGGTTTTATAGAAAATTTCTGTTGCCGTGTTTATTCCAAAAGGTAATCTTAAAAATTTGTATCTGCCAAAGGGAGTTTGAAATGTACACAGATCACTACTTTCTTTAGTTAATTTTATGTTATAAAACCCAGAAAATGCATCCAAATGTGAAAAATAAGAAGCTTTGGAAAATTTTGACCTGACTTCATCTATGTTTTTAATTGGATAATGACATCTCAATACATTTTTATTTAAATTTCTAGCATCTAAGCAAATTCTCAATTCACCATGTTTGACACTGATATTATTGGAAATTTGTGCCCACTATATGCGAAGATATTATATTTTTTACACATTTATTTACTCTGTTTGTCAAATTTAAGATTCAATTGTTTAAATACTTGATAAGACATTAAATTTATGTCTGCTCCAGTGCCAATTAGGCAATCTACATTTTTATGTTTATTTTAACAGAATAATGCCAGGAATTGTCTGTGTTAATCAAATTTGTACTAGCATTTTGTGACTTTATCTTTTTAATGTTGAACAATTTTTATTGTAAATCTCTCAGCCTCAGCCTCAGCACTTTTGGGGCTTGATTCATCATCGAGATTTATGCTACCTACCCCAAAAACAATAGTCCTGACACTATTTTTCTAAAAACATAAATGAGTAAAATGTCCATATTAAAAACATGACCTGCATCTGTGTTTCCATGCTGGACAGTTGCGGCGAACATGCGATGTGTTGCACTTTACACACGACGTTGTTCTGGATCCAGGTGTAGCTGATCTTGGGTGACCTTGGCGTGATGGGGATCTTGCGTTTTTTCTTTTCTGGTATGGAGGAGAACTGGCCCGACGACTTTTGTGTAGCTTGTCTATTATGGCTTCTTCTCTTCCATCTGCTGCATTGATTGATTATTCACTTTTCTGTGCCATCGTGAGTGTTCTACAGGGGAGTTTGGCTCTTTCTAGGAATAGATCTTGCTCTTGTAGGAGCTTTTGACGAAATTGCGATAAGTTTGTGGCCATATTAGCAATGAGAATGTCCTTTACAAGGGAATCGCGTAGCGAACCAAACTCACAGGCATGACTTGCGTTTTCTAATTCCATTAGAAAATTTTCCAAGGATTCGTTCACACGTTGTTTCAACGTAAATAATTTGTGCCGCGCCACCGTCAAATTCTTTGAGGTTTAATATACTCGACGAATTTTGCCTTGACTACTTGGAATGTAGCAGTGCTTAGATCCAAATTGAAGGAATTGTAGATATTTAGACCCTTTTCTCCCATGGAATGCAGCATGACTGCAATTTTTCTTTTATCTTCCGTTTTCTCCATCCCCGACGCCAGTAGGAATATCTCGATTGATTCGGACCGCACTCAGATTGTCTCGAATCTTCCGAAGTTTTCGATGTACCCTCTTTTGCGTTCATGATTTTCGTTTTCTTACTTAAACTAAAAACTAAATAGGCTTTACTTCATGACATCTGTCAATATGACATTGACAGTTACAACTCATAAACTTGCTGTTGTCAATATGCAACATATATGTGTAGAGGAATAAAAATATTTTTATTTTATGCGTACAGGAAACCACGGGGAAGGATTTAGGTTACTTTTTATTGCGGAAAAAATTCAGCGGGTTTTCCTTTTGCGCACAGGAAGTCGCGGGCTACATCTAGTATCTTATACACTTAATTGTTTTATCTTTTAAACTGCAAATTAACCTGTACGAGTATTGTTCGAGAGCCGGGGTCTGAAAGGCCCAGGGTCGCTTCTACCCGAGGTGTGGAATCTCCGCGAACCCGCAAGGGGTCTCTTCGACCCGTGGACAAAAGGAACATTATTATTTATGACGGTAGAGGTGCCGTGACAAACGTTCTTTATACAATTTAACTCGGCATATAACAAGTATCGCAAATGACTTAATTCTAATTTATATTCAGTGAATGGAACAAATATGAATAAATATTATTTATGGGATAGCAGAAATTAAAAAAAATTGACATTAGCAGCATATGAATCTTGGAAATAGATTTTTGTAATACACATTCTGGACATCAATAATCTAATTAAATATTCATTGATGTGAAAAATTTATCACAATATGGTTATAAACCTCACAGAATTGAGTCTGAGAGTTGAGTCGCAAAAAAGTAGATGGTCAGAAACTTAGAACCATAATTGTCTGAGATTCATGCGGTTTCCTGAGAGTTAATTAAAGTTTCTTGGAATAACTTCGGACGACATTATCGTCATAAAACTGTTACATTTTTATACCTTGATAATGTATTAACAGTGTAAGAGATATATTATGGAGGAAAGAAGTTTCGTATTTTAAATCCGTGAATTACTTGTAAATAAAATCATCGAAATAAGATTCTATGAGAAATTTATTTAGTTCGAATACTATACCAAAATTGTTAGAAATCAGTCACACCTAATAAGATATTATTAAAGCCCGAGTTCTCGAAAAATCCAAATATAGCATAAAACCTAGACCGAACAAAGAGACCCTAGCTCTTAAAGTATAAATTAAAAATGTTTTATGAGATTTTTTGTCGCCCCGAGATATGAATCTTAAAGTTGGTGTAATCTCTTCCTCTCGTCCACAAACACTGCGGCTAAAAGGAAGTTACGGAAGTACCATTAAATAGACATAAATCATAATCTTTTTTCTGTACTTATGAGGTTTTCGAGACATTAAGGGCTCTTCGTTACCTACGCGCGTTAAAAACGTGTTGCTTATTTGAACTTTCTAGAAAGTTACGTAATGAAGTAACGGTGGTTTCACACAAAAACACTCTGAATGTGCCTTGCTAATAAAATAACTAAAACTAAACTTAAAATAAGTTATGCAAAATTCCCAACTCCTACGACACTTAGTGATGGTGTTCTGAACGTCTTTTGTCGTCTAAATACTTGAACGTAACGTAGTCTCAGTTCAAGCGAGGCAATTGTCTTAAACTTTTAACTTTTTATTTAATTCCAGTTTATTTGATTTATTTTTAAATGTGTCTTGTGAGTATTTTAATTCCATTTTATTTTTAAGCTTCGTTGTCACCGGTTTTATTGTATTTCATGTTTTTAGTATCTTACTTTTGAATATTAAGTATTATGTTTAAACAAATGCCAGATAAAGTATTGTAATGGAATAATCCCAGGTAAACTGCGAATTTTTAAGTTATGTATATTATTTTTTCTGAGTGCAACAATTTATCAATAATTTCGACTAATAGCAGATTGATACGCGTATGTGTTATAATTATTTTAACAATTTAATAATTTTAACAGCCTCCGTGGTCCAGTGGCTTAGAGCTTGGCTCTAAACTGGGAGGTCGTGGGTTCGATTCCCGCATTGGAACAACAAAAAATGTTGTTTCCAAGTTTGGATCACCTGATTGTCTGACAAGAAAGATGATCCATGCGTCGGATGGGCATGTAAAATGTCGGACCTGCGCCTGATCTCTCGCCAGTCGTGTCGGTTATCCGTCCCACTGGGTTGCGAGAGTAAAGAAAGAGAGAGTGCTCTTGTGTACTGCGCACACACTTGGACACTATAAAATTACTCCTGCGTAGCTGGCCTGGTTTCAATGAAACCCGCTACCGTCACCGAAATCGGTGTGGGGAGAGCTATTATTATAATTATTTATTGCGAATTGCGGTGTTTGCAAATTGGTGTCTCAGGTGCGAATTCCGGTCAAACCAATATTTTTGGGATTCTTTTCAATACAATTTGTTTGTACCTGTTAGTCGTAATAGCAACGTCATCGCGTGTAGATGTTAGAAGAGTATCACTATTGAATTTTTTATTCTACCTAAGTACCTTGGTATAACAATAGATAATAAAATCAACTGGAGTCATCATATTGAAAACGTATGCGATAAACTAAGACAGTTTCTGGCTAGTATTACTATTTTAAAACATAAAATTCCATTTAAAGTGAAACTTATGCTATATAATTCATTTGCTGAGTCGCATATAAATTACGGATTAAGTACTTACGTTCGGACCTATAAAAGATATTTAAATATTTAAATCAAATTTACAACTTACACAACTTAGAATGTTAAAATCAATAGTTTGCCCCGAATATAAAAAAAAAAAACTAGTCAACAATGATGATGAATTATTTAAGCACTGTAAAGTTTTACCAGTATTTACTAAATTTTAATTTACCCTGAAGAACAATATTTTAACGAAAGTTTAAAAGTATTAACTGAACACCCTGTACGCACTCGAGCCGTCGCACAAAACCGGCTAGTGACGACTCGAGCTTGCAACCGATACGGCGCGACGAGCGAATGACTAGCTGCATAGTTCCTCGTCTTATTAATGATTTACCTACAGATGTAATAAATAATTTAACTAAAAAAAATATAAAATTAAAATTAAAATCATATTACTTAACTATCTAAAATTAAAACACTAATGTAGAATGCCTAAAACATGTAAAGAAATTCTATCTGGTTCCAAACTGTTTTAATATTCATAAAAAAATTATGTTAAAATGTAAGCAACTGTGTATTTAAACTAGAATTGCGAGTAAGGCTGTATGCAGCATTTGAAAAACATCAGTGGTTTTAAATGCTGTTTACATTGTAGTAAAATTGTATCTTTTTATTTTTGGTAAATAAAAGAAAAGAAAAAAAACCTACATTTTGCAATCCGTTTCCATATTAGTAGAACTCCGACCAAAGCTCGGTCACGGAGGTACTTTTATTTTAACAAACACTAGTTTTTTATAATGAAAGTACCTAGGTATGAGTAGTTCCGTATAAATAAAATCAATCTATAATAAGAAGTCCACAGGGATTCTCCATCACGCGAATATACTCCTGTAAAATTTCACATCAAAATCAGTGGAAAATGATGTCTCTAACAATTATTAGGTTAACGCGTAGCTATTTCTACTTGATTTGACGGCTCCATATAATACACTTCCTCTAAATCTTTGGATATATGGCCGGCATTAACCTCCCGGGGGAGCCCACCTCCGCTAAATTGCATCACTTGAGGTTGAACGACTCTCTTCAGATAGGCGTATGAATTTATGACTGAAATTTACTTTGCGTTAGATATTATGCTAAAAGGTACCTAATAAAGGAGATATGTTTGAGTATGATCACTCGACTCGCTCATCTTGAGATATATTTTATTTGCACATCAGCTTTTAGTAGAGATTTATGTTTAGATAAAATTCGCGTGTAAGGCCTACGTCCAAAAGGTTCACAGCCAAATGGTTAAGGGTGACCGCTCCGATAGTTTACGTTTTTATTAACCGACTTCCAAAAAAGGAGGCGGTTATATGTTCAGCTGTATATATAAGTCTTAAAAATCAATAGTCATTGGAAACATTTATCTAATGAATATCAAATACGTAATAAGTGAAGCAAAAACTTTGTACCTACAGCTTTTTACGAAAATTATGCGAACAGCGGAGTATGAAATTTGGCACAGTTAACACCAGATTTTTAAAATTTTGATTATATACTCGTTGATTTTTTTATAATAATATTACGTACAAAGAAGAAACGCGAAAAAATGGGTCTGTATGTATCTGTATTATTTTCTGTGTAAATCGAGTTTTCTTTATGTGCTCTAATGAGGACATTCGGATTAGGTGATTGTTTTAACTAATGTACATAGGGTATATACCAACATAATGAAAAATAGTTAATATAGTATTATTTTAATTAAAAATGTATTAAATTGTTAAACATTTATATCCTGAGTTCTGTAATACAAAAATTATACTTCTAAGCTTATTTAAAAAATAATAAACGCATTATTAGAGGATATAATATGTTTATTACAGTTTGTATGGAAATAAGCAAGAAACTTTTCCTTATTTGGTGAGACATAATAGTACCTACTTTGAACTTTATGTACCTGATGCGGGATTTCCCTTTGTAACCTAAGTACTAAATTTCAACTTGTTCCTGGCCCGTCATCATGAGTAGAAAAGAGACCAACGCCATCTCGAGTTATTAAAGACGGTCATTTCTGCTATATAAAACCTGCAATTACAATCAAGTCCCGACACGCTAAAACTGTCAAACCGGTATTCTCGTAAACGTTAAAGCAGCGTCTAACGCCTACTGATTGGTCCAAACGTCACAAAATCAGTTTATGGTAACAAATCGCTTCACTTATAATATACTCAAAGTAAAATGAAAGTCTACTCTAAATACGAGAATTGAGGATCAGATCTCCATTCGCAATTCTCCAGGTCTTCTTGGAAAAATATGTTAGTTATATTGTGTTTTCTATTTGTCTGTGCCTGCACTTTATGCTCTGTTTTGATGTAAGATTATCAAACATCTCACTCTTCAACAACGATTCCTCTTCAACGCCCGGCTGACCTGGCTGGTAGGGCTCAGGCTCGATATCAAAACTTCGCCTACCTTCATCCTCGCTTTCGCCTTCAATGTCATCGGGGAGTCAGGTGGTATGTATTGTCTCTGGCCATGAGGTAACACGTCGCCTATTTCGAGCATAACTATTATTGCCCATATCCTTATCATCTCAGTCATCAAACACAGCTCTAAGTCCGACATGAATCGTGCAGAAACTTCGGCACATCCCTAGCAAAATTACTTTAACATAGCATTTGTAACCTGAACTAAAAAAAAAACACTTTTTAGCATTTTACAATAAAAAAACACAAGATAAACTCGTAAATGTTGCAAAAAGTACATTTTGTATCACTGTGGTAACTTATGAAAAACAAAAAATTAATAAACATATTACACACTAACTCAGAATAATAACTCACATTACAATGGGTTTGGGTACATATTACAGTTGCAATAGTTTTGCACTATTCTGCCACTTCAAGTTTTTATAATTTTTAATTTTCGCAATTTTTCACACGATGTGAAAAACAAAAAACCTTGACGTTTGTTATTTATTCTTTCACATTCAAGTGACAATATAATCACATTTTTATTTCGTGTCTGAGAGGCAAAATAACCCTTTATTATGAATCATAAAATTAAATTAAATTATAGTCGAACTACGACCACTAGTTAAAGTAATTATGATCAATAATAATGGAAAAATTATATTTTCGTCACAACAGGATCTTTTAATGTCATTACACTTTACAACTGACAATAAATCAATTCACTTTATCCAACCGAAGCAGCTACAAAAATCGTTTTTAAATCCTACCCTCTATAAAGCTTGAAACAAATGAAACCAAAGTATATCCATTCCGCTTTCGCAAATGTAATGCGATAAGGATAGACATTGTGTTGAAGTACCTCGGGACAGATTCCGGCGAGGTCAATTGCAGTCTAGGGATGTTAATCCTCGTTTTATTTATTTCACTTTACATGTCCATGTTTTGTTTCTTTCGTATCACATCTCGCGAGGTCTGCGCTCGTTTCGTTACGGATTTTAATCGTGTTTCATTTATTCCTTATTGGATTCGGGATTCGATATTGTGAGTTATGTAGACTTATATAAAATGCAATTTGTCGTTATTTATTGACATAAATATGGTAC
Source organism: Phengaris arion (assembly GCA_963565745.1). NCBI lineage: Eukaryota > Metazoa > Arthropoda > Insecta > Lepidoptera > Lycaenidae > Phengaris > Phengaris arion. Next base: position 27,294,664 of record OY751431.1, read on the forward strand.
GGTACTGTGTAAATTTACACAGTATTCCCACTGACAACGTGAAAATATCAATATTGTAAATGCTTTTTCGAGCAAAACATTTAAATAGTTGAGTAACAATATGATTGTCTTCATTCAGTTAGCTTGAGATGTTTTTAATATTACGCACGCACACGTTGTTTTATATTCTTGAACTATACGTACATTTTATTATAAATTTCAAATTAGTAAAGCTGCAACTTGTCAGCAAAAAGATCCTCAATTATAAAATACATCTCATTCGGTAACCGTGAAGTTAAACGCAGAACTAAATCCCACTTTTCCACGTAACTAAATAGGAAGTTGGCGAATTGCGAGAAAACTTTTAAGGATCTAACTATGGACGTTCCGGAATATTCCTAAAGGGATCCATCGCTTAACTTGAGAGACGAGAGGATTGTACGGCGATCTCGGTTACTATACAAATTGCCAGCACATTCTTAACCGGTTAGAATAAAGGGTGGGGACCACCCCCACGGACTAGTTACATGCTAGATATGTCTTAAACTTTTTCACCCGATACACGTTCCTATTACTACAACTACTAAGAAAACCAGAGCCTTTAGCCAGGTTGCCATCGCAAATCTCATCAATTTTTGTTTTCGAACTACGTCGTTGTAATTAGCGATGGCAACTTGGCTAAAGACTCTGGATCAACATTGGCGACCAACAGATCTGTAAGATGTTTAAGAAGTGAAGATAACGATAGTTAATAATATAGTCAGGCTTGGGATCATAAAATGTAATCAATTATTAAACATTTATAAATGGTCGTAACTTACGTCAAAGTCATGATATTATACAGTACTTATATATTTTAATATTATTATATAACATGCATTTTTATTAATATACATTTGGGTATAATCTTTTTATTTGGGAAAAGGCTATTTTAACATTATAGCATTGCTTAATCAATACAGCCACATCTGTTTTCTATCTCTATGGTATATAGTTTACAAAGTATGGACATCTCCGCTCCTAACGACTTATTCCTTAAGTGCATTGCAAATACAATTTATAAGGACAGAGTTAAGAGCTGTGTTTAGCGTAAACACATTAAATTCTGCTGCAGAGTATGCGAGATCAATTTCAACTTTTGTACAACTTTCGTGTTTCTGAAGATATTTCTAATGAGTACAATTAAATATTCCACACAACACTGATGAAAACAAGCCGCGTCAATGTCAGACCTATGTGTAGGTAACCTAACCTAAAAATTATGATATTGCCTTCTTGTGATTAGAAAAAGTGCAAAAGAGGTATTTATTTATCAAACATCTTAATGTCTACTTCATACCTATATTCGTTTTAAAGATTAAAATCGAGTATCTTCGTAAAATATATATTATTAATATTATGTGAAAAAATTCTACAGATAGAAAATCCTTTACCTACTACTATACTAATATGATAAAGAGGCAATATTTGTTTGATTGCATTGAATAGGCTCACCACTGGACTGATTTAAATGAAATTTGGCACAGATATACGCCCGAAATTAATAATCAATCTTAATCTCATTTTAGCTATCTGAGATCAAGATTTGAATACATTTCAACGATCCTAGGATTAACTCCACGTCAATTTACGTCAATTTTTGTTTGAGAATCCAAGATTGAAGTCAATCTAAGATTTTAGATACGTTACTAATTTCGGGCGCTAGAGTACACCACGGGGAAGACCAAGGCTACATTTAAGCGGCATAATCTACGGTTCCTGTGGTGTTTGATCGCATGAAGTCGCAGGCAATATCTAGTTGTACGTATAAAGTAATTACAAAAAAGATATAGGGTTGTGAAATATGAACAGCACTCGCGTAATACGTAGGATAAACTCTTAGTTTTATCATATTACATTCTGAAGCGTTCGGAATTAACACGGAATACCTGGTAGCTCTGTTCTTAGTGTACCTGACGCTTAAGTTTTATTAACGACGGGGACTAATAATAGTATTAGCTATCTCAGTACGAGGCGCCAGATGTAGTTTCATGCTATTTTATTACAGGTTTTTCCATCTTTATTGAAACTCTTCCAGAACTTTTTATTTTCTTTTTAATAGATTCAGAAGTCTAACGGAATCGTAAAAATCGACTTTGTTGCTTGATTGATTTCCGTACGGAATTAGTTAGCCCTGTGTAGAAATTCAGTTAAAATATGATTGTCTTATAGAAAGCCTCGTGTCCGTAATACTTGCGTCCTAAAGAATATACCTACTTCGAAAGAATGGATGTGGTACATAGGTCGCACATTGAAAAAGCGTCAGCGTGTGGCGGCGTGTCTATGCCAACTGCTTGTCGTTTCAGTACGTAGTTTAAAACCACGTTCCTAATGTCCCTCGGTTCATCATTGATTTTCTATGGAAATTACTGGTGAAACGAAGATTACCGAAGTACACTAAGATCGTGGTGATACTATACGTTTACTTTTACCAGTTGGATAAAAATTAACTACCTAATTAATCTATAGAAAAAGTTGATTAAATTATTTTTAGTGGGGTAGAACCCCACGGTAGTGGTAGTGGGTTAGTGGGGAGTAGAACCCCTCTTAAGGGATGAATTTGAGAAAACGCTGAAATACGTAACTCATAACTTTTCCGCCTTGACAATTGAATTTTGAAAAATCCATCCTTAGTGGATGCGTTCGTCATATGAGAAATACGTGTGCGAAATTTCAATTTTCTAGCCTTGCCTGGCCTGTCCGTCGAAAACATCTGTCAATCAACTGATGTTTAAACTTGCCTTTTATATATGTATATATATACAGATATACAGAATATACAGATTATCACACATTAAATTTATTAGTTTAAACCTAACTAATTAAACAAAACTAATAATAATAATAGTTCCCCAAATATCGGTGGCTGGTTTGAGGTTTCATTGAAACCAGACCAGCTTTTTTTGACGCAGGATTTGTTTTGTAACTACCCAAGTGTGTGCGCGATACACAAGAGCACTTTCTCTTTCTTTACTCTAGTAACCCAGTCCAACCCAGTTCGGATGACCAACACGACTGGCGAGAGATCAGGCACCAGACCGACTTTATACATGTCCATCCGACGCATAGATCATCTTTCTTGTCAGACAATCGGGCGTATAGCCTGAATTTTTGAAGTGAAAACTTCTATAGCCGGTTTCGGTACTTTTTGGGAAAAAACTTATGGGTTTGCATTACCAACATGCTCATAATTGTCTTGTTGAAAGTCTGTTCAAAATTATTTTACGACATAAGGATCTTAGTTGTATTGTTTTTTCTTTCGTCGTGTAATACAAATAAAATATGAATAATTTCGATAACCAATGTCAGATAGGCGTAGCGCAGTTACGTAGACGCTTGGGTTTTGCGTTGTTGACCATTGGTATTGGGTTCTTATCTCGGTCAGAAGAAATATTTTTATTTCTTTTTCTTTTATAATTTTTATTTTTCTTCTATCGGCAGTGTCTAAGTTCGCCAACATAGGTTTAATCACAAAGCGCGCTTTGAAGTATTAAGTACCATACGATTCTATTTCGCTCTATTTCTATGGCAACCAATTACGTTTCCTTAAAAGTGCTCTCAAGACAATCGAACCAGAACGGCCCCAAGTTTCAATGGATCGATACGATCGTACTAGGATACCCTTGGTACCGGCGGGTTAAGGATTTGACGATAAATAGCGGAGATAGCAAAACTAGAACGTTCAATCTACTGTGTTGATGGCGTTATTTTTGTTTCAATAAAACTTTAGTACAAATAACTACAATTTTTATAAATAGTTACAACCCAACTACGTTACTTGACCACGTTTTCCGCGCTATTATTACAAATATATTGAAACTTCATTTATTAAAATCGGACCAGTAGTTTAGGTGCTACGATGGAACAAACATATATCCATAGACTGCCAAAATCACTAACCCTTTGGCGTCGCCGTAGTCAGATAAAAAATGAAAGTAGAAGATACTTTATAAAAGTTTGACAGGCTTTTTAAAAGTTTCCCTTTTTACAAATTTTATGTTATGTGTTAGAGTGAATGTTAGTATAACTTCTAAATATACCATTAAAACAAGTTATATTGTAAGTTAATTAATTACAGTATAAAGTTAAAATAATTCAAATTTAAAGCCCATCCCAAAAAGTTAAGTGCTGTAATCATCGGATTAACCTGCATTAGACTGGATTAATATAATTAATAGAATAAGTAAATCGTATGTAATAATCCTATTCAAACATGTAATGGGCTTGTTTAGTTTGTGCTATTTAAACTAATTAATAGATTTACTGCGTGTATTCAATATAATAGGACGCAATAACCGACGATTAAACCGACGTCTCGTCATTAGTATATATCCGTATAATCTATGGTCTCGTCCATAATGCTTTTAACGTTCGTTTATAGCATTATTACATCACTGCATCTAGCAGCTATCTAAAGGTGCAATTAAAATTAATAGTCTTATTTTTTGAAGGGGCAAGGGCTCTTTATGCGCGTTGGACATTTTTCGAGATGAAAAAAAAAACTATTGAACTCGCAACACTGCTACTGACATCGGTGCGGTATGAGGTAGGGCGGGGCGTAGGCTTGCGCGCCGCATGTATGCCTGTGCGTTATTTTTTTCACTTCTATCGGCACTAGGACTTCTGAGTGCCTACGTTTTTATGTTTTTATATTATACCATTCGTTTTTATTTTTATATAGGTATTCTTTGCCTTCAAAGAGGAACATGTATTTAATGGATTCTAAAAGAACAAAAACATGTAAGTAAATTTGTTTAATCTACATAATCCTAATATTTTGTGTACTTGTGAAGTAAAATAACATTTTAACAAAACAAAAGAGAAAATAAGAAACATAAAAGCATGAAGTAACAACACGCTCTTAAAAATAAAACAAGGATGTTTAATAAGTAAATGCTTCCGAAAATTTGGAGCAGTCACATTCTCCTTAGAATTTAATTAACATTTGTACCGTATTACATACACAAGTTTATTAAAGAAAATTGCTCATTTCGCGGTGTCCGCTGTACGAAAATATATTGTTCTTTAAAACAAAACCCGCTATTTCTGTGATGCACGCGCATTTATAATTTTAAGCAACACCAACTATTATTCTTAGTACCTCAGTGTATGTTTTTTTATGATTTAGTGGGTTTCCGCTGTTTTTACTATGGAGAAATCACATTTTTACTGACTTAATTATAAAAATATTACTTTTTATCAAATCACTTTTATTTTAGCTTGTTGTGATTTTATTCAACATGAATACACAAGATTCTTTCAATGTTTACCTTATAAACTTTAATAATTAAAAAATTAATTAATTTATAAAAAAAATAAACAGTATTATCTGAGCTTTTTTTTAAATAAAAAACGACGGGTTGCACTCCGGGAGTGCCGGCAGAAGTGAAAACTTAATTAACGTTGTGCATTTTTGATATTTTGGAATGGTTAGAGAATAATTTTGTACGAATTGCTTTCATTATCAGTATAAAAGTACTATTATTTATGTGAATATTCATTTATTGCGCTATCGTACACAAACATGACAATTTATATTACATTAAAAATTTAACACTTCAGAATGATAACAATTATTTTACATAATAATAATAAATAATAAAATAAACAAAATAAATTAATAATATTAATCTCATCCATGGATGCGCGTGGCACGCTGCAACATTAACACACATGAACATTCGCGCAAGCGCCCTGCGCCGCCTGTGCTCTCTCCATCCGTCTTACGAATTTTCGATCAGGTCACGTGTCCTGACGCGAGTTTAGAAATTTTCACCCATTCCAAAAAAAGTACACAGCGCCGCTAAAGAAGTTTTCACTTAAGAAAAAAATCGGTTGTCTGTAAAGTCGGTTTACTGACGATAGTTGAACGTGACAACGTCATGTTTATTGTGCGCGCAGAATTAAGTGGCCGCGCCTTAGGTAGGCGTGTTGCCGCCGCGAAGTCCGGCGCCGAACTGAGTAATAACATCAAGCGCCCCCGCCTCTCCATCCCACCGCTCACATACCTAAGGCGCGGCTAGCTGAGGTACCGGCAATGAGCCATATTTAGCGAGGTAACGCTGGTAACTGGTAACAGTAACAGGTAACGCATGAGTCATGTTTTTTCGTACGTGCAGCCGGCTCTATCGAATTATAAGACGTTATCACGTCAAAAATCCCCTTATCAACACTAAGACTGCGATCGCTTCCTTTTTTGTAAGGATTAATGACCAATAAATAAGTCTTTAACTAAGCAACCGTGAGGATCGGGCGATAATATTCCTCGCAGAGACACCGCACTCCACGTGACTGCCAGGATAAGTAAGCCGCTAATGACACCGAAATACGTTGAGATAATTAGACTGTTTTTCTGTATACACCTTTACAGTGCCGCGTCACGTATGGTTTCGTTTCGGTGTAAATTGACCCTAACAGACGTTTTACAGTTTTATAGATTAGTCGGAAATCACCGAGACCGCTCGCACATACGCTCCTCGCTTTGATCCCCGTTTTAAGTATATCTATTATACCTTCGATATAGTATACCTTCGAGACATATTTTTGATATGAAATATAAATTTATATATCTAAGATATAATATCAATAAAATCCAAATAATTAAAGCAGTATAATTCAAAAGTAATATTTTCTTCGCGGATTCAAGCTAGTGAACAAGTTTCCGCAAAAGATACAATGGCGGTTACTTAACACGTCACGTCCGAAGTACGTCGTCTGACACACCGCGGACCCAACAAACTTGATACTTGCTCGCGTCAAACTCTCAAATAATACGTGCACTACTTGCAAACGACTCTAATACCCAACTAGTGTTGTGCTTCCGAACTGTCGATATTTGTCGATTGTCTGAGTCTGTGTGTAGATACAGATTCAAACAATCGACAAATATCGACAGTTCGAAAGCACAACACTAGTTGGGTATTAGAGTATGTAGGTAAGCTAAATCTTATTCGTAATATTGTTCACAATATAATTTACTAAAGAGATAAAAGATTATGATAATAGATTTTAAATAACAGCTTGTGTAATAAAAGAACACTTTTTCTTGTCACAGTCAGGCTTTCAAAATTATAACAAAAATTTAGACAACTGCGTATTGAAATATCATAATATGAACACTATGAGTTAGTAATTTCTAAGTAAAAAATATAATATTAAACTGATATCGATATTGTCCAGCCCAAGACTAGATAAGAAAACTGTTGTATAGAGTCGTCAAGTGAAAACGCTCAACGGCGGAAAATAGCTAGTTGGGATATTAAATGAGAACTTCTTTATTTTATCGACTCTTTAAAAATACGTTTATTCTATTCACGAAATTTTCCTCTAAGTGTAGAAAATGTAAAATAAAACTTCCTTCTTATAAATATGTCTAGTAGTGTTATAAACATTGACAGATCTTGTCGTTTCATATTTCTGCTAAATCGTGTTTGTAGGCAGTAGGTACATAGAATATGCAAGTACAGTTACCTATACCTACTATTCTTCGTATTCTATTTTAACAGTACAGATGCAATGTCTTCTTAAAGTGGACAATGGTTACGAAATCCTATAATACGGGCACGACAAAAAGTATTATCATTATAAATGAGGACATGGAAATAAGTTTGCAAAGCGCCTCAGGTGCACTAAACGTGAAGAGTTATGCTCCAGGATATTACAGTGCACAATACATTAATTATTTCCCTACACGTTCCTTAGAGGTCATTTAGTTTACCTGCTTAAAGATAAACTAAAAAAATATTGGTACAATGATGGCTTAGCAAAATTCATGGAATTTTTTGGTTAGGACAGGACAATGGATGTATTAGATAATATTAAAAGGAGGGTAGGACATATTAAGTTGATCATGAATTTTTGTATCTGTGTTTAATTTATTCGTGTTTTATTAAAATACTAGTGGCCGCCCAGCGTCTTCAAAATTCACCAACAATTTATTTTGTTTTATTAGTTTGAACTTCATGCATTGCCTCTGAGATATGAAGTCAAAATGTAAATGTTGTCTATTGAATGTGAATGAAAGATTGACAAACGTCAACGTGTGACATACTTGTGTCAAGCGCATGGTAGTGTGAGTTATTAATTAATTCGAGGTAGTATGTGTAGCGTTATTATCATTAATTTAATGTATTTTTAATCATTCTTAAAAATATATAAACTTTCAGTGTGTCAAATTATGAAATTCCCCCGTTATGCATTATTTTTGTAAAAAGATGTACAAAGTTTTTCATTAACGTATTAATATATGATTATTAAATGGCATCAATTATTTCTCTACAATATTTTAAAAAATTATGTTTTATATTAGAACTATGATTATTATCGATGGTAAGTAAGTACATCACACAGATAAAAAATAAGCGGCCGATACGAGAAAAAAATATCGAGTATTTCCCATTTTCATTGTGAAACAACTTTCCAAAGATAGGCAGGGCAGGGTAAGCTTCAGTTTGTTGGAATAACAATAAAACTTCTCTGTAACTAATAGAAAGTTGCCCTTTGCCAAAACTAATGCTTGTATCTATATTGGCCACGTGAATTTTTGTTTTCCATTAATCGTATTAAAATCTATTTATATAATAATTATGTGTTCACCTATGAAGGATTTCGAAATATTAAACCAATATAAACCGTTAACAATTCTAAGATCGAGTGTATGGCAAATTGTCGATAGTTCTCTACAATTAGATATACACACGATCGATAAAACTGCATAGTTCGGCTTACACAGTTGAATCGTTACGACAAAACGTTAGGTGTGTATCGGGCATAACAAACTAGACGACCTACAAAGGATCCTGGCCTCCGAAACGATTTTGCATTTAAATTACTTTATAAATTAAGTGAATTAATTTCATATTTCAACTCTGCGTCACACACGGTGAATACTATCGGTTTTAGTCTGCGGTAAAAAGTTTAATGGATTTTTAACGCGTCTGCCAGTGACAATACCTATATTGTTAAAAAACAATTATCGGCATATAATGTATTAGTCAATTAGTAGTGTTTTTTAAATGTCACTTTGTTGGGAAAATATTTTTGTAATTATTTGACAGTGTTTTGTGTTGATTTAAATATAATAATATCTATGGAGTATGGACGCTTCCACGCCATGTCAATCTGGCCCCGTGCTAAATTTTCTAAGAACTTGTGTTACGGGTACTAGACAACAGAAATCTATTCTATACTTTTATGATATACATATTTAATAGGCATCCATGACCCATAAATAGAGAAAACTGTTCTTTTACCAGAATTCGAACTCGTGACCTACGTATTGACCACCAACGCCTCTGTGCCACAGAGGTAGTAAAATTTTCGTTATATCTAAAATATAACTTCGAAATAAAATTACTAATCATGTTTTGACGTGATAACGTCTTATAAATCGTTGGAGCCGGCTGCACGCACAAAAAAACATGACTCATGCGTTACCTGTTACCCGTTATCGTTACCAAGTACCGTTACCAAGTACCAGCGTTAGCTCGCATTGCCTTTACCTCATTATTATTATTATAATTATTGTTGTTGTTGTTGTTGTTGTTGTTCTTGACGTTGTCAAGTTCAACTATCGTCAGTAAACCGACTTTACAGACAACCGGTATGTTTTTTTTTACTAAAAAAAATTTTTTTTGTCTTCTGCGAGACACAAATGAACCTAGAGTTTAAACTTAGATATGTAAGATTAAATCCTATACCTTTCGAGACTAGAATTAAGATTGGATAGATCAGGTTCAGTGACATTACGCTAATCTTCTCTCTTTTACTTTTTATCTCTTTTACTTGTATACATTATAAGTTTAAAGTTCAAGGCTTTTATTGCAATTGCGTATCTGTTGCAGTAAATAAATATTACAGCTGCACTTATGAACTTTTAATTCTGTTTTAGAGCCCCAGTAATGTGAATGTTTATTATTTGGAGTATTATGATGATGATTATGTTTTCTCAAAAAACACTTTCACATTGGTACATATCACACATATTTTATTACGTAGTTGGTGAAGCTAAACAAAGGAATTTGTATATCACTGATATAATAATATTATTATCTAGAAACTCCTCCTTTTTGTCTCCTGGCATTAAAAAAATGTTTAGTTTAAAAGTGCCAATAATAAATTAATTGGATGTTTCAACCTAGCCGTGTTATCATTAAACTAAGCTTAGGCTTTCAATTGTTATTTGTGAATTGCATTAGTTCTGATTTAAGTCTCGGCGGGATTTGTAGGTAAGCGCATTAAATCTAAAGCCCTTATCTGAAACTTCAATTAACGCTGATCAATTTATTACAAAGGTATTATGGTAAGGCTCATTTTACGCTGCACAGAATTTTTCATTTTCCTTTTTCTGATTGAGAGTTACGGTCGTGTATTAGACGAGTAGAACTCACTTTGAATGCAATCAAAAATAGCAATAACAAATAGTTATAGTGTTAGATCATAGTAATACTTGTTATATGCTAGGGCAAGGTGAAAAGTTCTCGGCCTGACAATGAAAGACTGCGATTTTTAGTTAAAAAATTATTTTTTCTACATATTCTCCGTTGACTTCGACACACTTCCAGTCCAGTGTTTCTCTAACATCAGAATTCGTTCCGGGAAGTGAAAGTCTGGGAGGCTGTGAAAATATCCATCTACGGCCCTCTCAACTTCTTCATTGGATGCAAAGCGCTTCCCAGAAACAAATTTCTTCAAGTTTGGTAATAGATAGAAGTCGGACGGACAGACGGACGGAGAAGTCTTCTTCAAGCCGGGCATTTTTTCGCGTATTTTAGCATCCAGCTGGTCAAATAGGTCGGAATACTATTCTCCTGTAATTGCTCTGCCTTTTTCAAGGTAATCAATCAACAGAATCCCTTTCGCATCCCAAAATACTAAGGCCAGGACCTTTCCGAAAGATGCGATCGACTTCGCTTTCTTTGGCGCTGAACCATCGGCTTCCACCCACTGCTTCGACTGCTGTTTTGTTTCTGGCGTGTAGTGGTGAACCCATGTCTCATCTTTGGTAATAAATCGCCGCACAAAATTGGTCGGATATCTTTTAAATCAGTCCAAATATTGCTGCAAAATTAATTTGCGCATTTGCTTTTGATCAGCATTCAGCAAATGCGGCACCCACCTTAGGCAGAGCTTTCGCATTCCTAATTCTTGAAGCAAGATGTTTTGCACCCTTTCTTCCGATATCTCCACGGCCTCAGCTATCTCACGCATTTTAACTCGCCTATCATCCAACACGATATTGTGCACCTTTTCGATGATTTTCGGAAATACTTGTTATGTATATTTTAAGGAATCAGAAGTAATAAAATATAAAAAAAAACACTTTTAAACAACCTAAAAGTAATTTATTTACTCATCAACATTTATTAATTATTTTACAATAAAGACAATCGTTAATATTCAAATCAAATATAAATCACAATGACCACTTTTATAAAATAAGCACCGATATAAAATAACGTTAGATAGACTTACGACGCGCAATACCGAAATCAAGCACCTTACCGGCTGACGATCGAGCAGCAAAATAGGCCCGCGCCTATTGGAGCCTCTGCTTTTATAGACAGATGGTGGAGAATCTGTATTACCTGGTGCGAGTTCTGCTTTTTAGCTTATACGGCCTATCCTGATCGTGCACTGTCCTCGGCTGCACCAGCAACGTCTTCTTCTGGAGAGCTCGTACACACGGTGATATCCCGTTAACCATGCTCGCCCGTATGTGACTCGCTCATTCTTGAGGTTGCAGCAGGAACAGCGGTTGCACTTGTAGATGCACCGGCGTCCCCAGAGTGCTCGTCATTGCAATCTGTACAACAATTGTAATGTAAATTAATCATAAAAACGTACGGTTGTGCCTAGTCTTTCATTCATCACACATACATGGCCGTCGTACATAAAATAAACTGACACACCATTGGCTAAAACACTTCGCTCTCACAAATATGCATACGTCATTTTGTATAGCATCCCAATCATACACATACTTTTTTTAACGGGCAATTGGCCCACCACACTTACCCACCACTGCAACTCCTGTGTAGCCAGGATCGACAGTGGTAACCAACCGCAAAAACCCTTTGATATGATCTCAGGGGTACCCGGGGGACATGCTAAATCTGTCTTGGACCCCGCAACGAAATTAATCAGAAGATTGTAGGAGGAGTAGGAAGTATTCCAGTTTCCCTCCGCAAGCAAAGCGGGAGACAGCAAAAATTGTGATGACAAAAAGTCAGAATTAAAGGGGAAGCACCACGGGAATAACGTTTTTTTTTTTACTACTACGACTACAAGATTGAATGTAATTAAATGTTTTAATTTATAATATGACACATACTCTAACTTGTACAAGTTTCCCCAATAAAATAAACCAGCACTGCGGCTGCCAGGACTGCGCCTGTTACACATTCAAAGAACATGTATACCGGGACTGCGCCCACCAGCACTGCGGCTGCCAGGACTGCGCCTGATACGCGTTCAAGGAACACGTTCACCGGGACTGCGCCCACGAGCGCTGCGGCTGCACGTCTGTCGCGGCCTAGCACTGTAGGACAATGACATGTTAGTCCGCCCGAACCATCAAGGCAAACACGTATCCAATGTACTAAAAAAAACAATAATAATTAGACATATTATGCAGTTAAAACTCACTTTAAAAAAATGCAGCACAACTCTCGGAACACCATTCGCTTTCCAGGGGATCATATATTGAGCAGCGGCCTGAGTCGTCTTGCCTCTAGCTCTGCTCAGTAACTTCAGCTCGTAACGGTCTCTCGGTAATACCTTAATAATGCGGTACGGACCCCTCATACCGGGATTAAGTTTTCCTGTAGATTGCGTGTACTTTATCACGAAAACTTGCTCATCAACCTGGAACTTTCTTGGCGGGTGTCTCTGACGATTGACCCTCGAATCTTGAGTACCATACCAGATATACACTCGAATCTTGAGTACCATGATTTTTATCAAGTGACGCCTTAGCTGAGCTCCTGATAAGCTCATGGCTTCGCGATTGGGGCTAGAGTTCTCGACGGCGACGTCGCGGATCAGTGCACGAATCACAGGAGTGGTCGCGTTTGTGCCGATCAATAAGTATAAAGCCGAATATTGTGTGGTCTTTTGCTTAGTAATATTTAAAACTAATTGTATTTTACACAAAGTATCAGACCAATTTAAAGTTTTACTGTTAACCTCTATACGAAGCAAGTTAAGAACAGTTTTTACATAACGCTCGGCCTGCCCATTGGAATGATGCATTTCGGGCGTTATATAGTGAATATAACTCCCCATATTAGATATCTAGCGATACATACGTCCACGATCACAGATTATTTAGTTTAGGCAGTCCAAATAATGAAATTGAGTTATTAAATACCCGTTTTACTTCGTTAGTGTCTTGTTTGTACATAGGATAAAGTAGGCAAAATTTGGTAAAGGAATCAACCATTGGACTCTGGTAATGGGCCTAGTACATCTATATGAATAGTCTCAAATGATATATCGGATTTTTCCCATGATGTGATAGGTTGACCTGGGGCTCTGGGAACACGTTTCTTTGAAATGCAAACCAGGCAATGTGAAGTGTACTTTTGAACAAATTGTTTTAAGCCTGGGAACCAAAAATGTTTTAGGATTAGATCATAAGTCTTTTCCGCCCCCATGTGCTCATGCTCGTCATGGAAAACCCGTAATAAGCTGAGTCTATGTCCTTCAGGGATAAAACACAATAAGCGAGATTCGTCCCCAACGGGTGAATAGCGATAATAGAGGATATCGTTTTTACATACGTATCGAGTGGAGTCGAAATCACCGTCTCTAAGTTTTTGTATGAGATTAAGAGTCTCTGAATCAGCTGACTGGGCTATTTGGGCCCAATTCAAGGGTCGGTCTATGTTATTGACTTGCAACGCTGGTGGATTCCTGCTTAGGTAATCTGCATGACTCATCATTACGCCCTTATGATATTGAATTTCGAAATTAAAATCCTGCATGTAAATCCACCAACGTGCAACTCTTTATTTAAGTAGATCCTTTTTGCGCTCGGTGGCCTTCAAGGCGTTGCAAAAGTCAGTGGCGAAAATGTTGCAAAGCCTTGACGACCGCCAGCGTTTCTAATTCATATGAATGGTATTTGGGTTCGGCGCCTTGAGTAACTCTGCTGTAATAAGCTACAACCCGTTCATTACCGTTCACATGGACCTGCATAAGTACCTCACCGTAACCTGAACTACTAGCATCGGTGTGTAGTTCGGTGGGAAGGCTTGGGTCAAAAATTGCAAGTATTGGCTCGCTAGTTAAATGCTTTATAAGCTCTTGTCGAACTCGATTTTGTTCGGGTCCCCATTCAAATTTAACATCTTTCTTTGTGAGGCGCGAGATAAATGCAGTTTTTGTTGCCTTCTATATAACGTCGGAAATATCCCGCAAGAACTAAAAATTGTCGTACTTGCTTGACGTTGGTAGGTATAGGTGAATTTGTCAAAGCCTCAACTTTAAGCGAACTCGGCCTAACCTGACCGTGACTAATTACGCGACCTAGGTACTCTATTTTAGTAGCAAGGAAGGAGCACTTTCGCATATTAATAGAAAATCCTGCCTCTGTCAAAGTCATTAAAACATTTCGTAGCAAGGAAACGCCCTCATCAATAGACATGCTCAGAATTAGGACATCATCAATGTACACGAGAACGCTACCTGCTTCTATGAACTTTCGCAAAGTGTTATTAATGATGCGTTGATAAACAGTTGGAGAGTTACATAAGCCATACGGCGTTATTAGGTACTCATAATACTATACTAATATGGGCTTCAGGAGTTACGAAACCGGTTTTGTGGATAGAACTCTCATCGATTGGAATTTGATGAAATCCCGAAGCCATGTCTAATGATGAAAGGAATTTCGAGCTCCCAAGCCGATCAATGTGGTCATCAATCAAGAGTAGGGCATACCTATTCTTAACAGTAATGTGGTTCAGTGCTCTGAAGTCGACACACATTCGGTCTGAGCCGTCCTTCTTTTTGACCAAAATGATCGGGCTTGCGTAATCGGAATCGGATTTCCTAATTATTATTTTATCTAGCAGATCCTGACAAATCTCGCGAACTTTCAGTTTTTCTGGATATGACAAACGATATGGATGGTATGCGACAGGTGTGTCACTTGTTAAGCTGATGTAGTGGCCGTGCCAGATATTAAAAAAAGAAAAAATTCTTTTATAACAGTCTATTAGCCTAGCAAGCTCCACACCTTCGAGAGGCGTATTTACCGTACCGGACTCGTTAGTAGCAACAGCATTTACCTCCAGTATCCTATTAGACGTGTGAGTTAGGTATTGTTTATCTTTCGTACGAATAAACGTAACACCATCGCGATTAAGAACGTCCGTCCCTATTATTATTGGCGTATTCATATACGAATCGGGCACAATTACAAAATCTAACTCAAGTGCAATATTGTGGAGCAATATCCCCTTCAAAGAAAAGTTAATTGGCTTGCGCGAAACGGAAAAATAATTCACAACCGCAGAAGATATCAAAGACACATTGAGTGCACCACTGTCTATTAAAATATCCACCGGAATACCCTGAATTACGCCCGTGCTTATGTCGTGGTTATTTTTTGTAGTTGAGGTCGTTGCATAAATTGACTGCACGCTTATTATTATTAAAGTTTTGAGGTTCTGATCGAGCTTTAGTAAAGCACTTAGTTTCTATGTGTCCTCGTTTTTTGCAAAAAGAACAAACCAACTTAATATTATTGTCCGTTATGTTGCGCCTTTTGGGGCACTTATCTTTAAAATGACCTACTTCACCACAAACAAAGCACTTGTTTTCAAATCTACTTGAATTATTAAAATTGCGTTTTTTACTTGTATTAAAATTAAATATTTTATTTCTATCGGTGTTGCGATTATTGTCAGGTTAGCGGGTAGGTTTTATGTAGGTAGCTAAAAATGAAACCAAACTTTCCGTTCTGTTGTCCGTCAGCATTAGTGGCTGCAGCGCGTACTTGGATGTCACTAATGCCCTAAGTTAATTACCATTGCTATGCGGAGTAAGGGATTTCTCAGTGCGTTCCTTTTGACAAGGCTTTCAATTCATAAACAATACTCAAACGATACTTTGCTATGCGTACGCATAGCGTCGTATAGAGCTTTCTGATTGGTCCGTTTTTGTTGCGTAGTTCACTTCGTTAAAATGACACTTCATTTGACATCTGTTATTTCATATAAATTGTCAATTGTCATATGTAATTTCATGTATAATATAATTATAAATTCTCGGAAAACAAATAAATATTTAATACCACGATATTAAATATTTATTTGTTTTCCGAGAATTTATTTTTGAAGAATAGTTGCGTCGATTTATTTGTAAGAATGGATGACAGTTCTGCAAACAGAACTTTCAGGTTAGTACAATACTTTGTTTTGCTGTTTGCAATAAAATGGGAAACCAAATAAGCTACTACCAAAGAAGCTACCATTTACTTCTGCCGAGAGAGAGCTAATTGTAGCATTAGTGCGAGAACGGCTTGTTATAGAAGACAAAAGGACTCACGCCAAAAATATAGAGTTGAAGAAACAGGCCTGGGAAGATCTCACACAAGTCTTCAATTCTCAACCCTATGTCTCCCAAAGACTCAGCCATCAATTAAAAAGATGTTGGGAGGATATAAAAACTTTGAGGAAGAAGGAGCTTTCGTAGGAGTCAAGGAGCATGATACGCATAGGTGGTGGTCCTCCGAAAAGTGGCTCCACTGTGTCCTCCAATAACATAATTGACACAATATGTCCATATATTAATTTGGAAGTTCCAGGAGTAATCGATTCAAATTCAATAGAAAGTATGTCAAAAATAAAATGTAATTTCACTTACTTTATACTTTATTAATCTAAGCTAGTTACTAACTTATTCTTTTTAGTTTCAGCCGATATATCAGAAATGCATGTATGTAGCCCTGAAAATAAAGAAAATGCATGCAAAAAAGGTAATATATATTTGTCTTTATGAACAAAATTTATTCATGTATAATTGTGATACCTACAATAATTTTATATTATTTCAGTTATTATATATATATTATATATTTGAGCATTTTGAATGGAGCAAACAAAAAATGAAGAAAGAGAAAATTACTAAATGATGATTAGATTAATAAATGACTCAATATAAGAAATAATGAATAATTTGAATATTGTGTAAGTCAGTCAGGTTCTTTTTTATATATATAGAAGATAAAATCATAATATCAATATAATATGTACTCAATAGTACTATCATTCAATACTAATTGACTTATCACTTTATTTGCTTTTCAGTTAGCAAAAAATTCAGCAAAGACAGAAGCAAAATAAAAAATCTTCTAAAAAGAAGACCTTCCCTGCTTGATTGTTGTACATTTCTAGTAGCTGTTCGCTGTGTGTTTTTAGCTTCCTCATTTTCAACATTTTCTATAATGCCATGAGCCCCACAAATGTTGTATAACACTGCAGTAGCAACTATAACATGGCATGTTGTCGTCAGATTTGTTGCCATCTTTTTAGATAGGCAAGGAAATATCCTCTTCGAGACACCGATAGTTCTTTCTACAGTATTTCGTGTTTTGATGTGTGCTTTATTATAATTTTCTTCTGAAATATTTTCTGGTCGCGCCACTGGTGTTAATAAATATTTTAGACAGCCATACCCACTATCACCCAAAATTATGCCATCTATGATATTTTGTTCCATTTTTCTTTTGAGCATAGATGCCTCGAATATTCTGTTGATATGTACAGAGCCGGGCCGATTGGCAACAATATCATAAATCGCTAGATCAGGTCCACACACAATTTGGACATTAATGGACATTAATTAAAAAAAAAGAATTTTTCTCGATTTCTAAACACTTCAGCATAAGCTCCACCAGGATTCTGAATAGGTATATAGGTTCCATCTACAGCTCCTACTATTCCAGGAATATAGTATAGAAGTTTTCTTTAACCCTTTCAATGTTCTTTGGAAATTTAACAAAATGCTGTAATTTCAAACAAAATAATTTGGAAACCCTTTTAACAATCCTTGATAAAGTTGGCTGGCTGGCTTACACGTATTAGATCTCCTGTAACCATCTGCGAAATAAACAAATTTTGTATGTGGGACCTAATTTGTTTATATTTACTAAATAAATAAAAAGAATAGCTAAGATAATTATGTTGATCATTATCAATGGGATGTATGCAATAAACAGTCGAATATAAAAATCCTTACCTGAAAACTGTCAAAAGAATAAAATTTTAAAGCCACAAGCAATTGGTAAATTGGTGGCACTGGAAGACCTCTTGCAGTTAATTTTTCCAAATTTTCACGTATCTGTGGTAAAAGTATAGAAAGTACCACATCTTTAGAAAACCTGTGACGTCGTCTAAATTCATCACAACTATAATAATCAAAAGGATCTTGGAAATCTCGTATCACTTTTCTGGTACTTCTTCTGTTGGCCATGATACTATTGATATAATTATCAAATTCCTCTTCGCTGCTATAATCCATTGTGAAAAGAACTTTAACACAAAACAATAATATTATCTAGAGAGAGAAATAATATAAACATAACCTAACTTTTTGACGTGAGCTCGACACTATGCGTTGCGTAATATAGCTAGCTGGCTACTTTATCTGTGCGTTCCTTGGAAAGGACGCATAGTGATGAACGCCACTCAAGTATTGTCTATGAATAGGCTTTTGGGATAATATGTGTCCGCGCGTACTGTGAGACCTCATAGTAATGTTTGTGCATACGGGCGTTAGTCCTTTCACCGTACGTAAGCGCAGTAGTGAGCGACGCGCATATTCTGCATACGACGAAAAATTTTCGGACGGAATTTAATACTTCATGAAGGACAGAGGGACTTAAATTCTTTAACGAAATTTGACCATGAACGTTAATTAGTGGTTCATTCATTTAACCAAGCTTTTGCGTCCCCTTTTAAACAGTTGGCCACTCGAGAAAAGCACTCGTAGTCGTCCCACTGGTTCGCCCTTATAGCTCGCTCCACTTCATTGCACCACACCTCAAAGTTATTAATAGCCGGGTCGAAATTAGACACATCATAATTAGTACTTTTAGGTTTCGTTAATGTACCCAATGCTTCAATGAGGGTCTGAGTCATTGAAGCATTATTTTTATCTATAGGAGGTGTGCTACCACGAAGAGACGACGGTACATGCGAACTATTAACCGTGTTTTCCTCAATAGCAGTTAGATGAGACATAATCAAAGTAAAAAAAGTATAGTACATAAACTATCTGTTACACCTACCAACTGCCTATAGTATCTGTTACAGATTTTCCTTGAGGGTAGGATCGAGATTTGCTAGAATTTTGACGCGAACGAACCGAACGAGACCTTGATCTTTCACGTGAGCGATAATTATCACCAGAATAAGAACGACCACGACGCGAAACAGACCGAGTCCTACGACGCGGACGGCGTGAACGCGATCTATCATACGAACGGGAGCGCGATCGGCTTCGACGCGGCGGGGAACGAGTTCTGCTATCACGTGAATTCGAGCGCAGCCTACTTCGACGCGATCGTTTTTGAATATTTTGAGAGGTTTCGTACCTACCCTCAACTTCAGAGTGAAGCAGCGATGTTTTATTTGTTCGTTCACGTGAATCGCGTGGCATTTTGAAAATTAAGGATTGTCTACGTTGGAAAGGTTAATTTGTGATGGAAATCCTATCCCACTTCTGATTTAAGGAATCAGAAGTGATAAAATATTTAAAAAAAACACTTTTAAACAACCTAAAAGTAATTTATTTACCAATCAACATTTATTAATTATTTTACAATAAGACAATCGTTAATATTCAAATCAAATATAAATCACAATGACCACTTTTATAAAATAAGCACCGATATAAAATAACGTTAGATATACTTACAACGCGCAATACTGAAATCAAGCACCTTACCGGCTGACGATCGAGCAGCTATTGGAGCCTCTGCTTTTATAGGGAGATGGTGGGGAATCGGTATTACGTGTTGCGAGTTCTGCATTCTCTATATATATACTATGTTATGATATAAGTATTATATAAAAGGAAAAGCTGATTGACTGATGTATCAACGCACAGGCCAAACTCTCAAGGCAAGAAATTTGAAATTTTGCAAACCTATTTTTCATATGACGTAAGACGATATACCCTTGTATTAGCTCGTCAACACTCCGCGACTCGTCAACGTCCACCGGCTACATGATGACTAACTGACGTCTAATGTCACTGTAATCTGTGACCTCAATGCACGAGATAATACAGATACCCTCATATACACTATAATAGGCATCCACTCAGAAAGGGTTTTTCAAAATTCAACCCCCGATAGCGTAAAATAGATGATAAAAGTTTGTTTGAAACTTTTTATTCCTTGGTCATATTTGCATGATATTTCGTATGAATTGAGTACGAAAGAAATAATTAGTTACGTATTTCAGCGTTTTCTAAAATAGGTGGGTAAAATAGGGAATGAAAGCTTAAAACCTAATTTCACGAGGGCGGGCCGTGGACAATTAATGCTAGTTTTAAAATATCTACATGTTTTTATAGGTTGATAGGATTGCATACATCATTTTGTGTTGCACACATTAATTTCAACAAATAATACAAACAAAATCTTTGTTAACATAAAGCCTGCATTCTCTAATCAACCAAAGACGTTATCAGAATAAGAACAATAAGAAACACAAAGCATTGTGAGTTCGCAGAAAACGGAATGATCTTATTTTCTATTCCATTCGTTTCTCACAAACCACACAAATCACTGTAGCTTACTTTGGACCTGGACGATGCACAAGCTGTGAACGTACCTACTGGTCATCGGTATTGACATAAAATTATTAATTTATATAGTAACTACAATTTTTGTAAAAAAAAAACTATAAACCGACTACGTAAGTTATGTAGTCTATGCTACCCGGGCGGTTATTAATACCTCATTAAAACCGGACTAGTAGTTTAGGCGTTACGGTGAAAAAAACATACATACATAAATACATATACTACCAAAATCATTACCGTTCCTTTTGGCTTCGCCGTAGTGTAAAAATGCAAATAAGCAATTGAAAATTTTAGGTACCCCTCGTTTTTCGCCAGGGGTTAATAAACGGAATCACGAGGGCCAATGACACCTTGCCAGCAACACTTTAGATTAGTTAAAATTTAAAAGTTTATTTTTCAAACAGAAATGTAATATTTATCCTTATTTAACTTTAGAAACTCTCTGAGCCTTCTAGGTACTCTGCCTGGTGGGGACGACCTGGGAGATTTCTTTTTGTTGAAGCTTTTTTTAATTGTAATTTTTGTACTATTGTATTATTAATTTTATTTTAATACTTTTATAGTTTATTACCGAAAACTAGCATAAATATTTAACTTTCGTTTTCTCGAACGGCCGTTCAAGTTGACTTTAGTTAGATATTATGTTTTACAACCTTAAAACGTATTTTCCAAACTGCACCACACTTGTGGAACTTGTTCTAAATTTTACGTATAAAAATCCGCTGCCTCTTACGTTTGTACTGCATAAAGTATTTACATAGCACATTTTATTCAGGCGTGAAGGAATATAGAACTGGCTTCATTTAAATAATCAGAGACTGTAAATATTTTACATCAAGTCATAACTTAATTGGCATCCCAAAGGTTCTATAATGACGTAATCATGTTTTCTTCGTTTCATAGAGAGACAAGGTAAAAAAGACGAATATTTTTGTTAACTTTTTGTTATCTTACACACTAAGAAATTTTACGTGATTTCCATCAAACTATCTATAGGGCAAACATGCCTTGAACAATCATGTTATTAATTTATCTTTTTATTTGGTTAAAAATAATTTTTGGTTGGTAAAAAAAAGCACAACAATCCCGATAGACTAGAGCCACAGTGCCAGACAAGTAGACATACAGACAAAAGCTCAAACAATCCTAAAAGTTGGCGAAGAGAAAACCTTTATCCGAGTTTAACCCCACCGGAAACGGAGAAAGAATTGTACATAAATAAAATGTATAATGTGAGATTGAAATCTCAATGGGCCCCGACAAACGATACGTCTCCCAAATGTAAATACGAATAATGTACGAACGCTTCCCGCCGCTTGGCACACGACAATGCATGACAACAGACCGCGCTTATTCTAGAGGGTTTGAGGGGAGGAGTGAGGGCATACGGCGTACATTTTCATATACAATTGATAATACAGAGCTTGTAAGTTCAAGATTACTACTACAATATAATATTATTATTATAAGGCCTTTGCTGAGGGAATTTGAGACATAGTATAATACAATAATCTAGTACCTGGGTAATCGAACTTTGCTCGTAGTTCGAGTTAGTAGATTTAAAATAATAAAGAAATGACAAAAATATTTGTTTGACCGGGATTCGAACCCACCACATAACCAATTATCGTTTAATTAAGCATGCCATTCTGCCCCTGGGACTGATATTAATGAAGTTAAAATTATTCATCTATTGTTGAACGACGAAATAAAAAACATATGTAACTTGCACAGTTTCCTCAGACCTAGATATATCTATTTTTCACTCCCAAAACTCCCTGAAAACTATATTTCATGCTAATATTGACAGCCGTTTTTGAGATTACGATTATATATATATATATATATATATATATATATATATATATATATATATATATATACAATATTGTCTCGTTTGAAGTATAAGATATAAGACGTTAACTAATCAGAATATATTCGTATACCTAATTTTTAATACCTCTCCACACTTCGCCCGACGTCGCGGGATGATCACAGCGCGAAATGTGCAAAGCAACCGCATTTGAAACCATCTACCTCTGCATATAAACATACTTAATCGTATTTTTTATTATTATGTTACTTTGATACTTAAAAAGTGTCTTGTATTGAAAAAAAATCGACGGGTTGCACTCCGGGAGTGCCGGCAGAAGTGAAAACTTGAATATTAACGTTGTGCATTTTTGATATTTTGGAATGGTTAGAGAATAATTTTGTACGAATTGCTTTCATTATCAGTATAAAAGTACTATTATTTATGTGGTGGAATACAATATTCATTTATTGCGCTATCGTACTGTTATATACTAGTCCTGTATATAATAGTGCCTAGAGTCAGCCTTTCCTACTGATATATAATCCCTGTAATCGGCACTGCCAGTCAGTTCATTTCCAGTCCTCATAAAGACAATTCCTCAGTTTTGAGTATCCACGCGCGACATTTGCCTTTTGCCAGTAAACTTTTATTTTGTATTCAATTAACTTTTCAGTGTAATAAAAGTTCTTTTTTTTTAAAAGTGATTTTTAAAATCCCCCATAACAAATTGGTGGCAGCGTGGTGGGATACCGAGAAAACGTCTCCGTATCCAGTGTTTCTTTGTGTATTCTAAATTCCAAAATAAGTGGAATTATATATAATATTCAGTGCTATCCTGTGTTAAATTGTGCATAATTAAAATCATCGATAAGTGATCCAGTGATGTTCCTCTTCTTGTTCCTGTTTGTATCCTGCAAGTTGCTGTAAGTCCTAGAAAATAATAACTATAATCATCCTTTGTTGGCGACCGCGAGTGTGAGTGAATATACGAAATCCTGAATAAAGTGCATGTAGCGATTAAGTTTAGTTAAGATAGTCTCACGTGTGTTGTTATCGCTTTAAGATAATTCTTAGAATTAGCCAAGAAGCATATCGCATTCGCTGCACTGTGGCCGCCTATTACATCGAAACATTCATTTATAACATTTAATTTTGTAATTATCTAGTAACTATCTGAAAAATGGCTTCACCGCAACCACAACCGCAACCACAACCACAAACACAACCAAAACAAAAATCACAAACACAAATCCAAATCGCAAGAGTAGACCTCGATATAGGAATCTTGTTCAAATTCATAAAACCCTTTGAAGGAACAAGGGAAAAATTAAACTCATTCATAGCAAATTGTGATAATGCAATGAAATTAGCGTCAGAAGACCAAAAACATATTTTGTTTAAATTTATTCTCTCACAATTAGAAGGAAAAGCTGAGTCCACATGCTCCATCAAAGAATTTGAATCATGGGATCAATTAAATATTTTTCTTAATACTCAATTTGGGGAAAGAAAACATTATGCCCATTTGTTGACAGATTTACAAGAATGTAGACAATTAAATAATGAACCAGTTAATAAATTTGCTTTGCGTGTAGAGACTTGTTTGTCTAAATTATTAACAGAAATAACTCTATCAAATAAAAAGAAATCTGAATTGCAGGGTCGTATAAGCGCTATGGAAGATTTAGCCCTACACACATTTTTAATAGGCCTTAAGCCTGAAGTTTCTAATTTAGTGCGCAGTAAAAGTCCGGCTAATCTCAATCAAGCCATTAATGTAGCGCTTTCTGAAGAAGCAATTATAAATCTGTTCAACAAGCGTAATCCGCATCCATCATCCTCATCTCAGCGTCAATCCCCATCGAATCGCTTCATCCCCAAACCTTCAAATCCTAATCCATTTTATAGGCCCCAGATACCAAAATTTAATGAGCATAATGTACACAGCCTATTTTGTCGATATTGCAAAACCCAGGGACACACCATTGAACAATGTAGAAAACGTGAGTTTAATAACAACAGATATAGAATTAATCAACCATTCCCATCACAACAACGATCTAACCAGGAACACTATAAGCCTAGGCCCGCGTGTATCAATTATGTTGAGAACAACAATACAAATTATAATGAATCTCAACCATCCACAAGCTTTGACGATCAGAATAATTATAGTGAAAACGATACTTTAAACGAATAAGGGACTCACGAAGGTGTATCGTGAGACCCAACCAACAACCAACAATATCCTTATCCAACAATGGCACCATTTCTAAATCTTCTAAATCCAAGGACCACACGGGTAACCAGCCCCAAACAAGTGTCCAATCTTCTAAATCCAAGGACCACACGGGTAACCAGCCCCAAGCAAGTGTCCAATCTTCTAAATCCAAGGACCACACGGGTAACCAGCCCCAAGTAAGTGTCCAATCTTCTAAATCCAAGGACCACACGGGTAACCAGCCCCAAGCAAGTGTCCAATCTTCTAAATCCAAGGACCACACGGGTAACCAGCCCCAAGCAAGTGTCCAATCTCCTAAATCCAAGGACCACATGGATAACCAGCCCCAAGCAAGTGTCCAATCTTCTAAATCCAAGGACCACACGGGTAACCAGCCCCAAGAAAGTGTCCAATCTTCTAAATCCAAGGATCACACGGGTAACCAGCCTCAAGCAAGAATCCACAAATCCTCAATTCCTAATGAAAATATAAATGAAAAAATTAGTTCAGTATATAAAATACACTGTGCTCCAAATAAAATATCCTTACCTCATATCTCGTTGCAAACTTCTGTTTCCAATAAACCACTTTTACTACTTGTTGATGCTGTATTGAGTCTGCAGTTCAATCATTTTCTAAGCAAAAACTGAAAAATAATAATATTAGTCTCAAAGGCATTGATAATACTGAAGACTCTGTTCCCACTATAGGAAGCCTGGATATCAACCTCATATTTGGCAAAGAATTAATACCTTTTACATTTCACATAGTAGAAAACATCAACCTTGCGTATGATGGCATAATAGGAACTGATCTATTCAGCAAATATCAATGTTCCATAGATTATAATAGGCAAATATTAAATCTTAGTAAAAATAAAATAAAAATAAAATTCTCAAAACCTATTTATGAAATCCCTCCTCGGTCTGAAATCACTATAGAATGTACTGTAAAAAACCCAGAATTAAAAGAAGGCGCTATCTTAGATCAACATTTGAGTGAATACTTATTTGTCGCTAACTGTTTAGCTAAAGTAAAAGAAAATAATCGAATTAATTTGACAGTACTCAATACCTCTGAAAAATTTGCTACTCTAAATTCAGATCTTCAACTTATTCTACACCCAATTGATAATACATCCTACCAAATTAATTATTCTAACAAACCTTGCTTAGATAGAACTAATGAAGTTTTAAAATTACTCCGAGTCTCACATTTAAATCATGAAGAATGCAACGCCCTGTATGACACGTGCTCCAAATACTCTGATATTTTCCATTTACCCAATGATATACTTACCTCAAGCGATGCCATCCAGCATGAGATACGAACTTCTTCTGACCAGCCTATTAATGTTAAATCCTATAGATTTCCTGAAGTGCACAAACAAGAAGTGAATTCCCAAATCAATAAAATGCTTAACCAGAAAATTATCCAACCTTCACTTTCCCCATGGTCCTCACCAATATGGATAGTTCCAAAGAAAACTGATGCCTCAGGTCAGAAAAAATGGAGAATTGTAATCGATTACCGGCGCCTAAATGACATCACAATAGGAGAGACCTACCCTATACCTAATATAGTCGAAATCCTTGACCAACTAGGAAACTCAAAATATTTCTCTACCCTTGACTTAGCGTCTGGTTTCCACCAAATCAATATGTCGCCCAAAGACGCGTGCAAAACAGCCTTCAGCGTCCCACAAGGACATTTCGAGTTCACCAGAATGCCATTCGGCTTAAAAAATGCACCGGCAACCTTCCAAAGACTAATGAATAACGTTCTTACTGGGCTCCAGGGAGAACGTTGTTTTGTTTACCTTGATGACATCGTCATCTATTCCCGCGATCTACCCACTCATATACAAAATTTAACCTCCATCTTCGAAAGACTCCGCACTTTCAACCTCAGGTTACAGCCGGACAAATGTGAATTCCTGAGGAAGGAAGTCGGATATTTAGGACACATCATCACCGAAAATGGACTGAAACCAGATCCTAATAAAGTGAAATCTGTAGAAGAATTTCCAATTCCTAAATGTCCAAAAGATATTAAATCCTTTTTAGGACTTATTTCTTACTATAGACGCTTTATTCCCGATTTTTCTAAAACTTAAAAACCCCTTACCTCACTTCTAAAAAAGGACATTCCATTTGAATAGACCAACGAACATCAGTTATCCTTTGAAACATTAAAAAATAAACTTTTAACTGCTCCTGTTCTTATATATCCAGATTTTACAAAACCTTTCAATCTCACTTGTGACGCCTCTAATTACGCAATATCTTCTATTCTGTCTCAAGGTCCTGTTGGCAAAGACCATCCTATAGCCTACTCCTCAAGGACCCTGAATAAATGTGAAACTAATTATAGTACAACAGAAAAAGAATTGTTGGCTATAGTCTGGGGTTGCAAAACTTTCAGACCATATTTGTTCGGTCGAAAATTCACCATCATAACCGATCACCGTCCATTAAAGTGGTTATTTAATCATACTGATCCAAGCAGCAAATTGCAACGTTGGCGTCTCCAACTCCTAGAATATGAGTATAATATTGTATATCGAAAAGGAAAATTAAATTCAGCAGCAGACGCATTATCCAGGTATCCTGTAAATCCCGTTCAACCCGAAAACGCTGACTCATTGCATCCGAATCCTACCGATATCGATCCAGATAACATAGATAAAGACTTAATGGATCTTCTCATATCTCCTCCTTCCTTTCATTCTGATGAACTTATAAATCTAGATAACTTGCAATTTAATTCGGCAGACCCTTTACTTACCGAACCCTTACCTGATGTAGAGCCAGAACCGCAGCCATCGACAAGTTGGCAAAATATAAATGTCCCTGTACCTTCCAATGATGACATGGTTACACCTCATCCCACGTTGGTTGAAACTCCACCGGCACCCCATGAATCTGAAACAGAAAACAATGTTATTATAAATGATAACAATACACCTTCAACTGATACTTACGCCAAATTCTTAAAAACTCCGACATCTGTAAAATATGATACTGATATAGTTGAACATAATGATAGTATAATTAAAAGTCAACATAAAGTAATAATAATACCTACGTCACTCGATCTCGACGAAGCTAATCCGTATGTAGAAGAAATCCTTGCAAATTACGCAGACTCTGAAACATTCATAAATTCAGAGAAAGAACTATTTACTTATAAATCCATTAATCTAACCAACAAAAAATACTACTTTTTATTTTATAAAGTTCACCACTTTGATACATGTTCCTATAAAGAAATTTTCGAATCCTTATGCAATCTTCGAAATCATTTAACATCCAAGGATGAACATATCGACAAAATAAGTATTACGGATTTTAAGAATCCTTTTGACAAACACATATATATAAAAATTTATACAATGCTAGCTCATCTATTTCGTAACACCGGTATCCAGATTAACATTTATCGTAATAAAATATATTATCCCAGTCCTTCTGAAGTCCTGAAAATTCTTCGTGAAAACCATGATATACCAATAGCCGGACATCTTGGTTCTAATAGAATGTATAATAAGATCCGTGAGTTATATTATTGGAAAAATATGCGGAGTGACATTGAAAATTATGTAAAGAATTGTACGTCTTGTCAAACAAACAAAGCTCTTAGGAAAATTAACCGAGCTCCAATGCAAATAACTTCAACCTCCACTTCCCCCTTTGAAAGACTATCCTTGGATATTGTAGGTCCTCTCCCCGAATCCGGTACAGCTAAACTTAAATACATACTTACCCTCCAAGATGATCTAACCAAATATTCAACAGCTTATCCTATTCGCAGTACTACCGCTGAAGAGACCAGTGATTGCCTCATTCATTTTATTTCTTTATTTGGTATCCCAAAAACTATATTGACTGATCAGGGAACCAATTTCACATCAGATATGTTTAAGGAGACTTGTAAATTTCTTAAAATTAAGAAGCTGTGGTCTTCTCCCTATCACCCACAAACACAAGGGGCATTAGAAAGAAGCCATTCAACATTAAAAGAATATTTAAAATCTTATATATCTGAAACGCAAGACAACTGGCCTAAGTATGTTTACACGGCAATGCTGGCATATAACACAGCTACACACTCAACAAGAAATTATACTCCTTATGAGTTAGTTTTTGGCCATAAAGCCTCTTTTCCTAATTCCCTCTATGAACCGGCTCCAAACGCTACTTACTCAGATTATATTAGAATGATACAGCACCGCCTGAAAATCACGCGAGACAAAGCTATTGAACATATAAATAAATCTAAAGAATCTTCAAAAAATTATTACGACTCGCACTCTCGGCCTATTAGTTATCATACTGGTGATTTTGTATATTTGAAAAACCATCTCCGTATGCGCAAAGCCCTCTCGCCTATTTGGAAGGGCCCGTACAAAGTAATTAAAATAAATGGTAGAAATAGTCTTACCTTATTAATAAATAGAAGACACGTCACTTATCATTTTGATGAAGTTAAGTTAGCTCGTCGTGGCGATTCTTAGTTAAGTTATATTAAATGTTAAGCAAATAATAAGATTTAGATATTTACGGAATTATTACTTGTTCTTTACAGTTTCAAAAGCTCTGCACAGGAGACATTCATCGATACCTCAATGAATTCTTCTGGGATATATTTTGATCCAATCGGGTCACTCAGAATCATAGACGGACATCTTAACGTTGTGATGCCAATAGATATTTCCTTCATACAGCCATATATCAAAAACTTGAACGGTGTAATAGGTAGCTCAATGACGTTATGTAAACAAAGTACTCTCTATGCAGATATTGAATGTCATAATTTACTAGAACCGTTGTCTGTTAGACTAAACGATATAATTCGCGACTTTGATTCAATTTCTCATTTAATAGAAATTAGATCTAAGAGATCCGCGTGGTTTGGCGGAATTGGCACAATATTCAAACACTTATTCGGTACCATGGACGAGGACGATGCTCTTAGTTATAATACAGCTATTCAAATTATTGAACGTGATCAAACCAAATTATCTCAATTAGTAAAACAAAATATTCTGGTCACTACCTCGACCCTTTCATCTTTAAATGATGTTATAAAGAAAATGAGCGTCAACGAACAACATATAAGTAAGGTTGTTCAGGTTCTCACTCTTGCTCAACAAAACATAACAACTGTGTCAAATAATTTAGTAGTAAAGTCTTTTTTTTATCAACTATTAAATACTTTAGAGAGTAGTATGTTAACATTATCATTTAAGTTAGAAGATATTATTAACGCAATTATGTTTAGTAAATCAAATGTTTTGTATCCCTCCATAATAACTCCGTCTCAATTGTTTACGGAACTTGTCGAAAATTACAGATTTTTAGCTGACTACCATCAGCTCCCTGTAACCCTATCTATAGAAAATATATATACATTGTTAAGTATATGCGAAATTGCTTCTTACTACAGTAGTAATAAGATAGTATTAGTGTTAAGTATACCGCTTGTGAATTTAAGGAACTATTATCTATATCATAACATTCCCTACCCTGTAGTAGTGGTTAACGATACATATAGTACAATAGTACCAACTACTAAATACATAGCATTAAGTAGAGATAGGACTTTTTATTGTAAGCTAGATAGTTTAAGTAGTTGTAAGTCTCTGTATGATTCAAACTATATCTGTAACGATGTTGATGTTTATTCTAGCTCAACATCCACCATCTGCGAAACGGAAATCAGTGTAAAACCTTTAAAGGCCATGCCATCTATCTGCGAAACAAAGTTTTTTGTGG
Organism: Phengaris arion; assembly: GCA_963565745.1. Lineage (NCBI taxonomy): Eukaryota > Metazoa > Arthropoda > Insecta > Lepidoptera > Lycaenidae > Phengaris > Phengaris arion. Next base: position 27,325,316 of record OY751431.1, read on the forward strand.
GTTATCTAGACATCTTTCACCGTTTATCGAATAATAAATTTTTATATGTCAATACAAATCCAACAAAATTATCCATAGATTGCAAAGATTCTGTTACTTCCAAAATCATTTTATTTGGAACAGGCATATTTAATTTACCGGAAAACTGTGTAGCATTTATAAGAGACCTTAAATTAGTACCAAAAAATTCTCAAACAATTAAAATACAACCAATTATTATCGACTTTAGTTTATTAAATGATACCTGCTGTAATTCAGAAATGTTAAACAAAATAAAACTATTTGTACCAACATTAAACCTAACTAATGTTAATATTGACTTAATTAAAACACATAAAAATATAGAAATAAATCAGGATATTATAAAGAATTTAAATAAAATTATTGAAAAACCTCATATTGTTTTATATGGGCAGTATTACTCTTATTCGACAATTGTAACAATTTGCCTTATAATAATTTTTATTTTAATTATTACATATCGTAAATTTGTAAGGCCCGGCACATGTCGATTAATTTTAAATAAACGTAATATTAAAATAAATAAGACTGAAGAATTTTCTGAAATCCCACCTGAATCCCATATTGAAATCCCACTCGAAACTATGAACGAAATTCCACTTCCTAAAATCCGCTCTACTCTCCCATAAACTTAACCCATATGGGATAAGTTTATTTCCAACCCCGGGGGCTGTTATATACTAGTCCTGTATATAATAGTGCCTAGAGTCAGCCTTTCCTACTGATATATAATCCCTGTAATCGGCACTGCCAGTCAGTTCATCTCCAGTCCTCATAAAGACAATTCCTCAGTTTTGAGTATCCGCGCGCGACATTTGCCTTTTGCCAGTAAACTTTTATTTTGTATTCAATTAACTTTTCAGTGTAATAAAAGTTCTTTTTTTTAAAAAGTGATTTTTAAAATCCCCCATAACAGTACACAAACATGACAATTTATATTACATTAAAAATTTAACACTTCAGAACTATAACAATTATTTTACATAATAATAATAAATAATAAAATAAACAAAATAAATTAATAATATTAATCTCATCCATGGATGCGCGTGGCACGCTGTAACATTAACAGACACGAACATTCGCGCAAGCGCCCTGCGCCGCCTGTCCTCTCTCCATCCGTCTTACGAATTTTCGATCAGGTCACGTGTCCTGACGCGAGTTTAGAAATTTTTACCCATTCCAAAAAAAGTACACAGCGCCGCTAAAGAAGTTTTCACTTCAAAAATCACAGATTTCGTGCCTCATACGACTGTCGAGCACATTGGAAATTAATTTACGGAATTAAAAAAAACTTGACTTTTTTCAAAAAGGTTAGATTGTCTTTTTAGGCTCAAATTGTAGCTGACTAAATTGTTGAGAGGAATTTTTCTCAAATTTTTGATATCTTTTTTTGTTTACAAAATATCGAGCGCCAAAATCAAAAATTAGGAAGAAATTGATTTTTTTTACTTTTTCGTTTTGACTTTCTCGAATAATTGTTTTTGACAATTACAGCTCGTGAATACGCGTCTTTTGAGCCTTTTTTGAATATCGTATATTAACAATTCTCCGAGATATAAGGAGGTCGAAAAAAAATGACAGTTGTCGGCCAGGACACGTTTATTAACTTCAATAGCGCTGACACAATCCGCCATTTTGATAATTTATTTTGATTGTTTTGAAATCAGTTATTAGTGTTTTATGCAATTAATTTAATTAAATTATTATTAAAATTAACAATATTGGTAATCCAAAAAATTGTGAAATATATTTGTATGTAATAAATATAAAAATTGAATTGAATACTTTATATACATATATTTAAGTAAAATTAGGTTCCTGGATAACGCTTACTTAGCGTCCTAGTGGAAAATAGCATTTCGCAATGACAGCGCTTACCGTTCAGCATTTTGCTTACGAGCGCACCCGAGCGCTTTTTTCAGCCGAACACAGCCATTATTATAATAAAATAGCATTATTTGAGCATATTAGACTCTATTATTATTATTATACATAGTATTATCCCATAAATATCGCGCTTCGCGGTGCCTCTGACACGGCATAAAAATAACCCATAAAAATCGGGAAACATGGCGGGAAGCCGCGTAAAATGTGCGTATTGGTTACACACTTCGTTTGCGGACCTTAAGCAGTGTCGCTCGCGAAGTGTGGAGCGGGCTCACACTGTGATTTTAGGGAACGTACTCATACCTACTACGTGACCACTTTTTTACCATTATTAGCCCCCCTCCTCTCCCCCGCTTGGTGACCGTCCGTTGCTGACACATCCCCCTCCTCCTTTATGTACCTAGTAGGTGCCAATGACCGTCGCGTGAGATTTTCCTAGAAGATGTTGACTACGTCACAAAAACCTAAGCCCCCTCCCTAAACCCGGTGACCAAGTGACCTTGGAGACTTTGAAGACCCCCTCCCAAAGAGGATCCGACCTACCTAATATTAGTTTTATTGTGATAATGATAAAATCTATAAACAGAAACGGGGTGATGAATATTATGTTACATAGCAAATAATGAAACAATATTTTATAGAAAAAACAAAAGTATATTTACAAATACTTTTCTTGTTTGTTCGATTAGAACAATAATATTGTATTTATGCGTCAGGACCTGGACCACAAATTATATTTGATGTTGAAAATGTCTTTTTACTCGCGAAATAAAGACGAATGTCCGACGAAAACAAGATCGTATTATGTTTAGTTATATTTATATCGATATTTCCTTATTATTGTCTTTCATCGTTGAGTTTTGGTCTTTTGAAAACATAACAAAATTGTTATTTGCGTTGGTTCCCATTGTATGTAAAAGTGTCTTATATGTCCTATATGTAAAACTAAAAATCTTGATTTTCCGTCACTTCACGACTTCTGTGGCTCAGTGGTTGAGCGCGTCGGTGCTAAAGCCAGAGGTCGCGGGTTCGAATCCCGCCAAAGGAATAAAAGTTTTCTGTGTTCCTTGGTAAAATACATGTGTATAAGTAATGTAATAAAAATCATATACATATACCTACCTGTATAAAATAGAAATATTAAAATGTAATAAAAGTCGATATTTCGCTAAAATTTGGGTCTATAATGTTAGACTTTAGAGTAAATCACCAACAGCGTTTGTATGGAGAAAAAACCGACTAGTGCAGCCTTAAGCACTACTTTGCAGCAGGTAGGGGAGACCGAGGGGTGTTGAAACAATTTTGACATTTTGTCTAATACACCAAACACTATTGACAGAAATGGTATGATATTTGTAAGGTGAAGGTTGGGATAGAATAAAACCACTGGATTCTTAATTAAGACTGTCTTTATTAAATATAAAATAAACAATATTTAGTCCAGCATAATGCTATGACATGACTATAATTATTATTAGTGTTGTGACACGACTAGGATTATAATAATATAATTACTAATACCTCCACAATTATTACCAATCGTTAGCTCATTATTTACCCTTGCAAATGACTAATATAAAGAAATTGTTAGCGTTAAATATTGTGGTGAAAAATCGACTTAACAGTAACAAGTCATCTTGTTTCCATTCTCCTCATACCGAGGTAAAATGAAACAGGGGTCGAGGAGAGTTGAAACATATGATTTTTGAGAAATATTAAGGGCTATAAAATAAAAGTTTATCATTAAAATTCAAAGGTATTTATTAAAATTACATCTTTTCAACAACAACAACGTATTTTGTTATTTACGTACCTATTAATTTTATGTACTGATATATCACTTACGTAGGTAACTGCAGTTCTGATACATAATATGATCAACTCATAAGGTAGTTGAAAGTAACCTAACGTCATAATTCGTAATTTTAATTGAAATAACAAAATGTTTTACATTCATACAAGATCTTTGAAATAAAATAATTTTCAATATAAAATAATTAACTTTGAGTCGTTTATTAATTATTACAATCAGTCTTGATCATTATTTCTTCAAATATTTATGTTAAAATAATCTCACAAATGTCAAAAATGTAAATAGAAAACAAAGAACGTCAATCTGACAAGCAGTTGAAGCAAAGTTACTTCTTCTGCTGATAATTTGATCTATATTATATTTTGATTTAATTAGCGATTATAAAATAAAGACTGACAGAGGTTTGCCTCTGTCAGTCTTTATTTTATAATCAGTGGGTATACTGAAACAAAATAATCAAATTAAATCAACAAAATATAATCATTTACTTTGTGTACGCCGACGACGTTACGAACTCGCTAACGGTTTTAAGTTTGGTATACGTCTACTGTTGCAAACTATGGTTGCTGTTGTATGCTCGCGCCTTGGTTCTTGCATATCACTATTAAGTTACGGTGGTGATACCAATGATACAATTGACGACCTCTGTGGCTCAGTGGTTAGCGCGTCAGCGCTTAAGCCGGAGGTCGCGGTTTCGAATAACGCCGTAGGGACAAACAGTTTTTCTGTGTTCCTGGGTCTTGGATATATATGAAATATATATGTATAGTATAATAAAAATCTTAAATATATGTATTGTATAGCAGTATCAATTATATTTCCGTTGTATGGTACCTGTGATATAAGTTCTTCGGATATTTAGTAGAGGACCAGATTTACGTGGTGTGGAAGCATTCGTAGATATTATTTATTTACGTGTTATACGATATATATCAGAGAGAACCATAAGACACCCACGTCTCCATTAAACGTACCTGGCTAACTGATATACGATACATATCAGAGAGACGCATAAGACATCCACGTCTCCATTAAACAGCCATCTGGCTAACTGAATTCAAAGTCATTGTCATTTTGACATTTGACATTATATACTCTTTATAAGTACATTAATAAGCAACAGTAGTAAGATGATTTCTAACAAACCACTGCTTAATCCGCAATGGGCTAGGCGACTGTTATTTATAAACATAAGTTGTTTCTTACTAAATGTTGAGTTCAAATAAATTAGAAACAGCACCGATTAGTAAATGTATTGGCGAACAAAAGTCTCGGGTGAACGCTAAGTGGAACTAAAGTGAAAATTAAATGGAGCTGCCCAAGACCTCGGTAAATAAGTACGGACTCGTTGAGAAAACTCCAAGTGAAAAGGAATAGGTTTAATATTTAATATAGGTACATGATAGAGCCCTCCAGTTAAGCAGACATTTGTTTGCTGTTTTCTAAATTTTTTATTGAATATTTCCTCTAAATAAGCCTATTCCAAGGTTATAAAAGTATCAATAAATAAAATGTTTATTCGTATTAAATATTCATATATACCATTTTAAGCACGGATTGGTTTTTTAATTATTTTTTTAAATATATGTGTAGCGTACATGATATTATTATAAGTCAGTAAACGTTGGGATAGACCTAAGTATAATTATAATAATTAATGATGTTCACGTTATTATTATTTGACTTTCATTGCACCGTTACTTTTTTAATGACTTTCAAAACCAAATAGGGTCTTGCAATAATATAATAGCTTAAAAAATCTAAAAAAACACGCTTAGAATTTTTTTTATCGGGTTATTGCATTGTCATCGGCCCTTAAGACGTGTGCAAAGTTTCAAGTTGATCAGACGTCTAGAAACCGGTGAAAATTAAGCTCAAATATTCCGTTACATACATAGATACATACAACCCGAGCTATTAAAAGCGTGTTAAAAAGTAATACGAGTACTTCTCGAACTGGTATTACTTTTTGTAAGACCCGCGGAAGAGGATTGCAACGAAATGAAAAAAAAAACATCATTAACTATTCTATTTTTAAACTTACCCCTCCTCCTGGATCTTTTATCATCATTATTAAGCCTCCCCATAAAACACGGTTCTAAGCGTCATTCATGCGGGGAGCCTGGGGCGGCGCCCTAGTTTTCAGATGATACATGATGGTGATTTTTGGAATGTTTTCATATAATATATTATGTTTATTTGCTGCATTCTTTTCCGCAGTTGTAAAGATATAATTTGCAATGGAAATCACATTCAAATAGAAATATACAAAATAAAAGATGTGGCCCGCGTCTTCATGCGCGTAAAAGAAAATCCAGCGAGTACCGTATATAAATTATACGATAAATTACTCCTCCTCGATAAATTACTTTTTAAATGCCTATTTGCTAAATTTCATTACAATCTGTCTAATAGTTTCGGAGCCTATTCATTGGAAATCAAATATTTATTACTAGCTGTGTCGAGACACGGAGTTCTTATGAACCTACACCCTTATCTACACCTACATCTACCAACATACTGGGGCCGGCCGGTTATTTGAAATAAATACAGTGACCAGTTTGTATGGGAAAATCATCAATCATTCAATCGTCGTTTTTAGTATTCTCCGATCAACTTTTCTAATATCTCTCACCGTTCGAACCTTCCCTGAACTCCCACAATTATTTCAAGACCAAAATAAGCCAAATCAGTCCAGCCGTTCTCGAGTTTTAGCGAGACATTGGAATTGTAATCCATTTTTATATATAAAAAAGAGAAAGAAGAAAATACAAACAATATTATAACCAAAATAATATTGTGAACTGAATTAATTGTGTCGTAAAGTAAACGCGACCTTGAAATTTCACTCTCAACGCCGCTAAAAAGTGTGACTTCAATAAGAATATATTATGTTTGTTTGCATTGAATAGGCTCGGAAGTACTAGAGCAATTTTGAATAAATTTAGCACAAATATAGATTAGATCTCTGTATAATGTAATTGTATGTGATATTTATTTGTAAAGTTTCAAGCCAATCCAGTAATGGAAAGTAAAAATATGATTACGTACGATCACTATTGTGATACTAACCATTAAAAATATCAATCGTCTACATAATTGAAGGCATCAATGTTTTTCTGCCTTTTTCGACAATAATAATTCCAATAATGGACTTACATATTATATGTGTCCAACAAAAACTTTTTCACAAAGAAAATAGTATTAATATCTATGGTATTAATTAATTTATAATAGCTATATATTTAAAATAAACAAAAAAAATACTCAGTTCACATAGGCGCAAATTAAAGTGAAGCGTCAGCTGTAATTAGCACGTTAACACTGAACTCTATCTCATTCTCAATAAAGCTTATAATTCTGTGAAACATGATCACACACTAATGCCATGAACGCACTGTTTTCAATATCGGAACCCTTATAGGATTGTCACGAGTGACTTAAGCCGCGTGGCTTTTGCCGCACGGCAAAAGTGGACCTTTTGCCGTGTGTCGTCGTCCACTTACCCTTATAAGATTGTCACCCGTGACAATCTTATAAGGGTTCCGATATTGATAACAGTGCGTTCATGGCATTAGTGTGTGATCATGTTTCACAGAATTATAAGCTTTATTGAGAATGAGATAGAGTTCAGTGTTAACGTGCTAATTACAGCTGACGCTTCACTTTAATTTGCGCCTATGTGAACTGAGGCTTACTATTTGCAAGTGATGGAACAAAGTTAATTACAAGATTAGTACATGAAAGTTAACTTATACCTCCTTTGAGTGTATCTCAGTAATAATCAGCTCCTTTTCATCAACATGAATGATAGTTAAATGCACTTTTTGGAGCTTTGCCGGTTAGTGCCCATGCTGCTGCAATAGTCATTAGTCAGTGTCATGCTCCCAATGTATCTTCATATACTTTAAACGAGCAATTCTTATATAATATATTTTGCATGCAACACAAATTATGCAAAGTATTCTGTCCTACCACGTATAATCCGCTTATATACTAGAAGATTATGTAGTTTGGACCTATTAAATCATAAAAAATTAAAACTTAAAAATGAAATTATTAAAACGTAAAAAAATAAACGAATTAGCATATTTAAAAAATTAACCTAAATAAAAAATTACATATAATACATAACACTTAACTTGTGTTTTTAACACGATGTTAGCTATTGCTGCACGACCTGTACTACTCCTCACACGACACCCTAGTAGTGTTTGTCACTGATCCCAAGACCTCGTGTCGCAGGGCTAGGTGCCCACTACCCACAAGCAATACACACACAAACACACACACACACACACACACACATGATGAATTTGTATATTCTTACAACTACATTTGTAACAATGCTTACAAATAAAAATATGTAGTTTTATTTTATACCTTTGGCAATTTTTCTATATTAATTAAGTATTACCTTTCTATTTAGCTCCACGCCTGTACACTCTGTTAAGATCTGTAACACCTGTTATTGGCCATATTCATTATTGATTGCTTAGTGATATTTTTTAGTATGTATACGCTATTGGTATTGTAATAAATATAGAAAATAATAATAATCAGATTTTAGAAACGGTTTCCAGTGATTCAATGAAATTTTATATGCAGTGGGTATTGGGGGAGAAAATTCGATCTAGCTGGGTCTTATCCCTGTGTGCTATTTTTTGACTTTATATATGTTTTCTTTTATCATAGGGTGAAATAACATAATATGAGTGATTTCGCTCCCGCTAATTATCAAACCGCGTAGCTCAGTTGGCTATATGCGTCGGAGTTTTTTGTTGATGGCAAATTGGTGCCTCGGGAGTGAGTCCCGGACAAATTATTTAGTATTTTTGTGATTAAGGGGCATCACAGACGACAAAGACACTATAATATTTTATATTAAGATATAATATCGCTTGTTGTACAATTTTTATGAACTATCACAGACGGCTAAGATACTATATATTTTCGCGCTAGATATTGCCCGCGTCTACATACGCTCAAAAGGATATGCCGCAAGAACCGTGCATTTTACCACAATAAAAAGTAGCCTATGTCCTTTCCCGTTGTCTACTCTATATCTGTGCCAAATTTGATCAAATTTGGTCCAGTAGTTTCAGAGTCTATTCGATGCAAACAAACAAATTTTTCCTCTTTATAATATTAGTATAGATTACGTACTGTGATATGAAATATATCCAGGTATTTTAAGATGAAAATATATCATAGTATCTTCGGCGTCTGTGACACCCTTAAATGTTTAATACCTTGCGTTAATGCCCTTTTTAGACGGCTATACATAACCCTAAAATTTCTATAGTGTTAGGACGAAGTCCTTTATTGCAATTATGGTAATGATAAATTCTGCTAAAATTCAAAGTTGCTGTTTCTAGGGTCAATAAATCTCAAAACGTAGCACAGAAGATAATTAGTGTTGTCTAAATCATTTAAGTGCAGAATAAATTGCATTTTACATAGACTTGCAGCATTGAATAAATTTAATGTCTTACATCTGGCATTTGAATTCCGTGGAACCGTTACACCCATTAAAATGACAAACAGCCCCTGTTTCACGCTATCTGATGAAAAATTTAAACTTTTGTTACCGCTTAAGTTGATGATATATATGTTTGGATATTTAAATTTTGTTTTACAGCTTTTATTAATGTTATCTGTATAACTGGCTTTACCAATACATTTTTGGTCTTTTTTATCAGCTGAGAGGCGTGGTATTTAATTTATATTATGCTATTATTATTATTGAACAATTAGGTGCCTCTTCAGTTGGTAGTTGGTGTCTACAAACATTTTGCTGGAGCCAGCTTGATTTAAAGGTTTATTTGAGTATTAATACAATTTAAAAAGACATATCTAAATATGGGTCACAGAATTAAAATTACTAGTAACAAATTTTTTTCATGCCTTTGGAGAACTAAAGATGTTAATTTGAAATAACAAACACACACTTCAGTTTTATTTATTTGTATGTTTAGATGTATGGATATTTTACATAATAATATGTAGGTAAATGATATTATATCACGAAGATACGGCCGCGGATCAGTCATTACTCTCTGCGCTTATAGGTCAGAGCAGTCGAGCGATATTGATGCGTCCCATCAATTTAACAAAGCCCTGCGGACTCATTTATTTTAGTTATCTCAAAGTTACGAAGGCAATCGGTCGGTTAATCTCGGTAATTTAAAACCTCATATTTTAGACGCAACTGTTTAAACGGGCATAAATAAAAGCTTTATCCTAGAGGTTGTAAAATCGGATTGCGATTTTCATCGAAAGTTAGTAAATAGTCACCTACATTTTTGTAGGAATCGTTGAACATGACGAATATTGTATTAATGGACTGATATCCCAGGCTTGCCAGGCTACCCTTATATTAATTAGTGATGAAATGTATATATATCGTATTACGAGGGCTGCACTAAAAGTATCGGGAATGGAATATTTCCACTGTTCCTGTCATATTAAAATCTTTTTAATTTAAAACTCCTTGGTTTTAAAAATCGAATACCGTTTATTTATTTAAAAAAAGATTGTCGGTCTTGTTACAAGGTCTTGTCAAACTTGTCTAGTCGTTGAGAAAATGGAATTAACTCGAGAAAATTCTAGAGCGATGATTTATTATGACTTTCGAAGTGGTTTAACACAAAAACAGTGTGTTGACTGGATGATTTCTGCATTTGGTGATGAAGCCCCATCCAAAACCACAATTTATCGCTAATTTGCTGAATTTCAACGTGGACGTGTCAAGCTCAGTGATGATCCCCGTCAAGGTCGTCCAAAAACTGCAGTCACCCAAGAAAACGTTGATGCTGTGCGTAAGCTGAATGAGGAAGATCGACATGTGACATACCGCGAAATTCAGGCAACTTTAGACATTGGCATGAGTCAAATACAAATAATCTTGCATGAACAATTAGGTGTAAAAAAGTTTTTTTCCCGATGGATACCGCATTTGCTCTGTGAAGAGCAAAAAGCGGCTCGCGTTACTTGGTGCGTCAGAACTCTCGAAAGATTCCACGCAGGATCCTCAAATGCTGTATACAACATCGTATCAGATGACGAATCCTGGATATACGCGTACGAACCCGAAACAAAAAACCAGTCACGAGTTTGGGTGTTCGAAAATGAGTTAAAGCCAACAAAAATTGTTCGTTCACGGAGTGTTGCAAAAAAAATGGTGGCCACGTTTGTCTCCAAAACCGGCCATGTTGCGACTATTCCTCTTGAGGGACAAAGAACGATTAATGCAGAATGGTATGCTAACATTTGTTTGCCACAGGTCGTTTCTGAACTTCGTAAAGAGAACTGCAACCACGGCATCATCCTCCATCACGACAATGCGAGTTCTCACACCGCGCACAGAACAAAAGAGTTTTTAGAGCAAGAAATCATAGAATTATTAGACCATCCGCCGTACAGCCCCGACCTAAGCCCTAATGATTTCTATACTTTCCCTAAAATGAAGAATAAATTGCGTGGTCAGAGATTTTCATCACCTGAAGAAGCTGTGGACGCCAAATTTCGTCGAAAAATACTTCGAAAAGCAATAAATACATTTTTAAATAGTAATGTTGTGTCACTTCCTTGATTCCCGAAATTTTCAGTGCCGCCGTAGTATGTACGATGAACGTGTGCATACCCGCTAGTTTGTGCCGTGGGCCAATTCTCAGGTACAGGGCGCCATAGGTACAAACTAATGATAATTATATATTATAAAGTGAAATTCACACCGAATACTTATTTTCATGTTGTATTTTTCGTAAAAATAAAAAATAGAAAATCATCCAAGCAGAAATATAAATTATGATACTTCTAACCGTTATTATATCTCTGTTCATTCTAAGTTTAGAGAAAAATGATTTAAATAATCTTACGTTATTCTAAAATAAAAATAAAACTTTATTGGAACATAAGTATGTAATGCGAGTACAAATAGTTTTCCGCAACTTTAGCGCTTTGTACCTAAAAATTGGCCCACGGCACAAACTAGCGGGGATGCTTACGTTCATTGTTGACACTTCCCTGGTTCGATTCCCAGGTTGTGGCGTGTACCAATTAGGCTTTTTCAGATCTCAAGCACATTATACGGACGCTCTAACGGTGAAGGAGAACATCGTGAGGAAACCCGCACATGGTTGGCCCCAGACGTATTGACCAGTCATTCCTCTGGACTAGGCTGACTGTGTTGTGAGAATGCCGTATGTGCTTGGGCAACCATACGACATTTAAAAACCAACTGTCCCAGGCACTACAGTATTTCAAGAGTGTTTACTACGCTCGGAGAATGCTGTTTAAATCATCGAATAACGGATGAAAATGCCTAAGTTTAGTAATACTACGGAGGCGTTAATACGAGGGCGGGTCAATAAGTCCGTGACTTTTGGAATAAAACACAGATTTTTTGATAAATAAATCATTTTATTTTTCAACGTAGTCCCCTTTGAGCTCTATACACTTTGTCCAACGCTTCTCAAATTTTTTTATCCCTTCCAAAAAATATGATTTGTCGAGGTCCTCAAAATAGGCCTTTGTTTGCGAGATGACTTCATCATTGGAGTCAAATCTTTTTCCACCGAGCCATTTTTTCAGGTTTGGGAACAAGAAGTAGTCACTCGGAGCCAAATCTTGAGAAAAGGGTGGATGTGGGAGCAATTTATAGCCCAATTCATGGATTTTTGCCATGGCAACTGCACATGTGTGCACCCTTGCATTGTCTTAGTGAAAAAGAACTTTTTTCTTGGCCAAATGAGGTCGGTTTTTTTTCAAATCCTCATTGAAGCGGTCCAATAAGTTGGCATAATATTCCCCATTAATTGTTCTTCACTTTTGAAGATAGTCAATGTGGATTATCCCACGTGCATCCCAAAAAACAGTCGCCATAACTTTATTGGCTGACAAACCCACCTTGGCCTTCTTTGGCGCCGATTCACCCTTAGAAACACACTGTTTTGACTGTTGTTTGGTCTCTGGTGTATTGTGATGGATCCATGTTTCGTCCACGGTTAAAAAATTCCTCCATATTGTGATTAAACAACGCCAAACCTTCCTGTGAAGTTGTTACACGATTGCGTTTGTGGTCGACTGTGAGCAAACGCGGCACCCATCTTGCGGAAAGCTTTCTCATGCCCAAGTGATCATTCAAAATTGAAACCACTGAGCCATGCGAGATGCCTATGGCTTCCACAATCTCTTGCACTTTCAATCTTCGGTCGGCCAACACCATATCGTGAATTTTTTCGATTGTTTCGGGTGTAGAGACCTCAACTGGGCGTCCAGGACGTTCGGCATCTTCAGTGCTTGTAAGGCCACAACGAAATTCAGTAAACCACTTTTTACCATTGAAATCGATGGTGCAGAGTCCCCATAGTATTTATCAAGCTTAGCCTTGGTCTCGGTAATGGTTTTTTTTCGCAAAAAATAATGCTTAATAAGCACACGAAATTCACTTTTTTCCATTGTTTCCTTAAGTTACTGGATAATCTGATAAAGATAGCTGTAAAACACTAACTAACTGACGCAGCAAGTTCAAATTTTGATAGGAGTCAACTGACAGATGCCTGTTGACAGGAGTAGTGTTGCTTTTTCAGTAAGGAGGTTAGAAATTCAAAAAGTCACGGACTTATTGACCCGCCTTAGTATGTGAAGTGACAAAACTTTCGTATCGAAGCTACTGTACTTCAAACCACTGTTGATTGCATTACTTGATAAACTAATAACAAAAAACGAATATTCCTAACAAGCAAATGTTAATAATTACAAACATTCTTTTAGTTTTTATTGACACTACTCGTATGAAATTACTCTTTAGAGCGCAGCGACATTTGCAGCGACAAAATTGCCGAAGATGTAACGTGACGATAATACTGGATTTACACGGATGACTAAAGCCGCAGGCTTGCACGGCGAAAATGGACCGTCTAACGCTAAATACTCACGGAGCGGTTTTTTCCCGTGCCCGCCGCGGTCGGCGAATCGCGGTTTTATTTCTAAACTCACGATATCGCGGTTTTGCGCGGTCACGCATTATCGCCCGCCAAACGTGGCGGGCTAAGATCGCAGGACGCGCGGTTGCAAAAAGGCAAATACATATTTACAATAGAATTTCTTAATTTAGCCCGCAAACTGAACGCTGGGCGCGCGGGCGCTACCCGCCGAGGCTGCGGGTGACCGCGGGACGCGCGATTCCACATGTTGCCCGCCGGTGCAGCGGGACACGCGAACAACCGCGCACACCGCGGGTGTAAAACGCGCCCTGAGTTGTGCTTTACATACATATCTGCATTCTACAGAAGTTGCGGGCCCGCAACTGCGGCGGGCGCGGATGAAAACCACTCCGTGAGTTCTTAGCCTAACGTGGCTACGTTAGGCTAAGAACTCACGGAGCGATTCCGATGGATTCCGATGCGATGCGCGACCCGAAACCGCGATCTGAGACCGAAATCGGGTCGCGGTTTTTAATTATTTATATAATTACTTATATAATAACTTAATCTGTTTTCATATTGTTTATAATTGTACGCACCAGATACTGTTAATTTTTTTTATGTTCTCCTGTATCGGGTCTACTGAAAGAAATTCCAATTTTGGAATAAGTAGTACCTTTGTACTAAATTGTATCCTAGTTTTAAGATTTCATTATTTATTATTCTGTGTACATAAATTATTAAATAAATAATAAATAATAATTTAGTGTGAATTTGTATGGAGCGCGAAAAAATCCCCGCAACCCGCGTCGCGCGACCGTTGAGCGCGGCCAGAGAACTTGATTAGATTGTTTGGTGGGTGCGGTCGCGGGTCACGATCTCGCATCGCCGTCGCATAGATCGGAAGGCTACCTTTAAAGACATTAAAAAAAAAATTGTCACCCGTGTAAGGCCGGGACTATATTGACATCAAAGCCGGGAAATTATTGTTATTAGGACTATTCATATTTATTTATTTATTATTGTACATCAACAGTACACACATAACTTAAATAACATAATACTAAAACTCATAATTTTGATCTGATGTGTGTACCAAATTAAAGGCGTACACATCTTAACAAAAAATAAAATATATGCGAACTGACAATAATACTTTACGATATTATTTTCTAGTTACTTAATCTGAGACTGAAGCCCGTTTTCACCAACCACACCCTAATTGGATGTATATTTTGTACGCAGTTATAATGCAATCACCTGGTAAGTCAAATCCATCTAAATCAACTTTAAGTCATATTCAAACATTCTTTATTTATAAAACTGTCACTTAGAGAATGAAACTACTCGTATGTAGGTGTGGAATTTAAGGGATCACCTTTCTAAAGTGTCACTTAAGTAGGAACCGTTTAGGAGTCTATTGATGAAAACGGGCATAACATAATCTAACATTAATTATTAATGTTTATTAGAAGGAAGTTACATATTTAGGTACCTTATTAATTCTTAAGTAACATAAACTTCTTTCGAGGGTAGTATTCAGTGCCTTAAACGTCTTGTCTGAAGGCTCAAAACTTGAAAGTGTCTCGTTATCTAGAATATATATGTACTGTAAGGAACTATGCATAATATTTTGTTCTTGTAAAGGTCATATCTGTTCATTAGGCGTAGGAAAAATAGGGACTACCAGAGGTTGGAGGCTAAAACGGTTTCCACAGTAGGTGTAATAATATAATTTGCTCTTTGTAACCTATAAATATACTGTTTAATTATCATATTTGATCAACATATCACTTTATAATATCTTAAATATTATAAAGCGATATTATATTGATTTTATTATAATTGTCATGTTAATGCTGTTACCGATACAATATTTTAAATGATTATAAATTCTATTAGGTTAAAAATATAATTAAAGTACGTTTAATAATTGGCGTATAGCAAATCTCAGCATCAACCACATAGTTATTAGTTCGCTCTTTGAAGCCTTTTTGTATATTCCTTAGCTCGTTCTGCTCAAACCTAAGTGGATTATTGAAACTGTGCTTAAGAATTATTATGCATTTTCCTCAGACGATTAAATAAAATGTTTTTGAAGTTTCTTTAATATTATAAACCTACATCGCCCAGTTTTTACCTAGCTCAGTCACAAAAATATGTTGTGTCAATTATCCACAATATGCAATCCAACTACTATTATAAATCTGAAAGGTTGTGAGGACGGATGGATGGGTGGATAGATGCTTGTTACGAGGGCGGGTCAATAAGTCCGTGACTTTTGGAGTAAAACACAGATTTTTTGATAAATAAATCATTTTATTTTTCAACGTAGTCCCCCTTGAGCTCTATACACTTTGTCCAACGCTTCTCCAATTTTTTTATCCCTTCCAAAAAATATGATTTGTCGAGGTCCTCAAAATAGGCCTTTGTTTGCGAGATGACTTCATCATTGGAGTCAAATCTTTTTCCACCGAGCCATTTTTTCAGGTTTGGGAACAAGAAGTAGTCACTCGGAGCCAAATCTTGAGAATAGGGTGGATGTGGGAGCAATTCATAGCCCAATTCATGGATTTTTGCCATGGCAACTGCACATGTGTGCACCCTTGCATTGTCTTAGTGAAAAAGAACTTTTTTCTTGGCCAAATGAGGTCGGTTTTTTTTCAAATCCTCATTGAAGCGGTCCAATAAGTTGGCATAATATTCCCCATTAATTGTTCTTCCCTTTTGAAGATAGTCAATGTGGATTATCCCACGTGCATCCCAAAAAACAGTCGCCATAACTTTATTGGCTGACAAACCCACCTTGGCCTTCTTTGGCGCCGATTCACCCTTAGAAACCCACTGTTTTGACTGTTGTTTGGTCTCTGGTGTGTTGTAATGGATCCATGTTTCGTCCACGGTTACAAAACGGCGCAAAAACTACTCCATATTGTTATTAAACAACGCCAAACCTTTCTGTGAAGTTGTAACACGATTGCGTTTGTGGTCGACTGTGAGCAAACGCGGCACCCATCTTGCGGAAAGCTTTCTCATGCCCAAGTGATCATTCAAAATTGAAACCACTGAGCCATGCGAGATGCCTATGGCTTCCACAATCTCTTGCACTTTCAATCTTCGGTCGGCCAACATCATATCGTGAATTTTTTCGATTGTTTCGGGTGTAGAGACCTCAACTGGGCGTCCAGGACGTTCGGCATCTTCAGTGCTTGTAAGGCCACAACGAAATTCAGTAAACCACTTTTTTACCATTGAAATCGATGGTGCAGAGTCCCCATAGTATTTATCAAGCTTAGCCTTGGTCTCGGTAATGGTTTTTTTTCGCAAAAAATAATGCTTAATAAGCACACGAAATTCACTTTTTTCCATTGTTTCCTTAAGTTACTGGATAGTCTGCTAAAGATAGCTGTAAAACACAAACTAACTGACGCAGCAAGTTCAAATTTTGATAGGAGTCAACTGACAGATGCCTGTTGACAGGAGTAGTGTTGCTTTTTCAGTAAGGAGGTTAGAAATTCAAAAAGTCACGGACTTATTGACCCGCCTTAGTACTCCTACAAGCAAAAACTACTGACCGGATTTTGACGAAATTTGGTATGGTATGTAGTAGTTTAAGCTCTGGATTAACCCATAGGCTACTTTTTCTCCCAAAAAAGTAGGTGTACCTACCTAGTAGGTACACCACTTTACCTTACAAAAAAATTGGTTTTTATGCGTTCGGAGCCGCGGAAAAAATCTAGTTATATAAAAAATAATACTTGTCACAGAGCTGATGCTTTTAATGTAGAGTAGTTTAGACATTAAATCTCCGTAAATAATATATACACCAATAACAAATCATGGGCCACTTAGTGTACATGGAATCCTTTTTATGACAGACTTATTGGGTCAAAGCGATGGGTAAATCCATCCATTTAGTTTGGGACAGTTCGAACATTAAGCGGTTATATTTGCAAGTCCGAACGCTTCATATAAAAGTAACAAAGAGATGTGACAAAGGTATGATAATCGTATCTTTTAGCATATTTCTTCCAAAATTGGGACGAGGAATTTCACAATTGATGATGCGGAATCGTACTTGCGATCTAGTACCCAATAGATTAATATATTCAAAATAGAAGAGCTCTTTGAGGCTCTGCTTTAAATATTTTTTTTAATAAAAGTTATTTCTTTATTTATAATATAATACCTAAATAGTTTTAAGTACTAAAACTGAAATCAATAAAAAATCAATAAATTGAAACAATTTAATAAAATAATGAAAATGTACTACTTTCTGATTTTTTCCTTTGTACTCATCCAACTATCTATCTAGATGCCAAATATTAACTTTCTAGGTCATCTGATACAGGATTAGAATTTTGATATATAGATCAGTCGGCGATAAAAATATCGAATTAATCGAAGTCTCAATATATGAGACATGTTTATGTGAAATAGTTTTCGAGTTATGACGAGGTCAAGAGTGACTAAAAGTGGTTTGTTATATTACACGTTGGTGCACGTCAGTTCTGTTAGCTTGAACTTGGTATGACAAGTTACCGTGTGTCTAGATATACGGAAGAAAGAGCAGAAAACTTAACACTCTGTACTCTTTCAGCTATAGCTTATAATTAACAATTTAATGAGTGAGTGAAAGATTGAGAAGCAAAACTAAATCAACATGGAAATAGTTCCTAGAAAGGTTACAAAATATAGTTTAAAAAATCCTTATTATACAAATCTCATTTTTCCACAGTAAAATATATAAAGCTGACACACATCGTAAGAAAATGCTTGGCTCGCACAGAAACGGTCGGGTCGTACCTTATTTCAATAACTGACCCTTCCTGCACCTCGGGACCGAAACACCAATTTATTTCTCTTACAAAACTATATAATCCGCTTAGATTAAATGGTTAAATAAAAAGCGGTTTCAATACAGCCTTTAATCTTTTGATACGTGAAGATTTTTGCAACGTTTTTAAGTATGCACACGTACGAGTGCTTAGCATAATAATAAACATTGTACAATGACGAAACAGCTTTTACGTCTTTCATCAAACATATTCAAGAATTCTAACCTAAAAATCCAAATGTTAACTCTAAAATGCAATAGCCTCACAGAAATCCTGGTCTGAAATTATGTTTGTGTTTTTTGTCGTTTCACTGAGAGTACCGGAGAACCAAAGTGTGGAAAGGCTCAATATTTAGACACACGCAAGGCACTTTACCTTTTCTGGTGTTATTTATATACACGCTTAGGTGCATTAGTCAATCCGTCTGCAACTCATTATGCATCGCTTTTTGCTAATTCAAATCTTAATCTTAAATACTACACTAAGGGTCAGCTCGGACCGCAACGCGACGTGGAGCTGCGCGGGGATGCATTTTTAATGGATATTCCATTCAAAATTGAACCTTATACACTACACAAAATATTTATATTTCATTGTGACAATTCACACGTAGCGCTGCACCTCTTGGCGTAGAGCGGTGCATCGCGACGCAGCGGTATATGCGCGCCGTTACCCGCGTAATGAGCGGCGCGAGATAGCTCGACGCCGCGAGACGTAGCCTTAGGTCGCCGCC
Source organism: Phengaris arion (assembly GCA_963565745.1). NCBI lineage: Eukaryota > Metazoa > Arthropoda > Insecta > Lepidoptera > Lycaenidae > Phengaris > Phengaris arion. The sequence continues at coordinate 27,344,540 of OY751431.1, forward strand.
TACCGTCAAAAAACCGTCATAATGAAACCAAACAGGAGGTTCGGCTGCACGCGCGGCACTGCGTTGCGGTTGCGCTGCGTTGCGGTCTGAGCTGAACCTAAGTTTTTTTTTTGGACATATTTTAAGTGAAATTTTCTGTAGCAGCAACTTACCGAGAATCGAATCGAAATCGAATCACATTTTAATAGACATATAGGCTTATTTTTGAACCTATTTCATGGAAACGAAATATCAAAGACGTTTTTCAAGAAATAGGGTACATAACTAGATCTTGTATCAATATTTGTGGAACTGGCTATATCGGTTCTAGCATTAATTTTCCGCGTGTAATTAGATTTTAAGCTTTCATCCCCTATTTTACCTACCTAGGGACTGAATTTTAGGAAACGCTGAAATACGTAACTCATTATGTTTTCCGTACTCAATTCATACGAAATATCATTCTAATATGTCCAAGGAATAAAAAGTTTCATACAAACTTTTGTCACCTATTTTACCCCCTTCGGGGTTAAATTTTGAAAAATCCTTCCTTAGTGGATGTCTACGTCATATGAGAAATACGTGTGCCAAATTTCATCAAAATCGGTCTAGTAATATCGGAGTGAATTCAATGCAAACAAAGAAAACGATATTTCCACTTTATAATATGAGGTATTTATTAGTTACTAGATGTTGTAGACACAAAAGAAAAACACGAGGGAACCGTACACTTTTTCGCAGTAAAAAGTAGCCTATGTCCTTTTCCGTCGTCTACTCTATATCTGTGCCAAATTTCATCAAAATTAGTCCAGTAGTTTCGGAGCCTATTCGATGCAAAAAAAAACAAACAAACCTTTCTCATGAATATCAGTATACTAGCTGTTGCCCGCGGCTCAACCCGCGTAAATACAGTATCCCACAGGAATACTCTACTTTTTCGGGATAAAAAGTAGCCTATGTTTTAATCCAGAGCCTAAACTACTACCATACCGAATTTCATCGAAATCCGTTCAGTAGGTTTGCGTAAAAGAGCAACAAACATCCATCCATACATCCATCCATCCATTCATCCATCCATCTATCCTCACAAACTTTCACATTTACAATATTGGTAGGATAAGTATAGACTAGATGTTTCCCGTTTGACTCCGTACGCGCAAAAAGAATACTCGCGGGAACCGTACATTTTGCTGCGGTAAAAAATAGCCTATGTTTTAATCTAGGGCATAAACTACTATCATGCCAAATTTCATCTAAATTCGATTGGTTATGGATTAAAACATATGCTACTTTTTATCCCGGAAAAGTACAGTGTTCCCCGGGATACCCGATAGTATATTTACGCGGGCGGAGCCGCGGGAAACAGCCTGTTTTATATATCCGAACAACGCAAAAAATATACATACGCATACCAAATTGCCAATCGGGCTGACATATTAGAGTCGAAATTTTAAAGAAAAAACGACTTAACTTAGAAATGCGATGTTTCGGAGTGTTCCCTAGCCTAGACCTAGCTAGATCGATTTTTCTCCCCCAAATCTTCCTGCATACTAAATTTCATTGTATTGCTTTATTTCGAGATTCCGATTACTTATAATATAATACATATCATATACCTACAAGATTAGCTCAATTAAAGTATAAGATAAGTAAGGATGAAATAGAAGAAGTAAGCTTTAAAAGAACCGCGCAGGTTCATAACATGAAAATTCATTACGGAATACATATTATGTAGGCTGTACATATTATGTTAAAAATTGTTCTGTTACTCTTGACCAAAAATTTGATTTCTTAAAATATTGTATGATTATTAGATGTAGCTTCAAATTGGACCAAGTTTTACGTAGTAACTATTTATTAATCTGTGGTTAATCTGCAATCGATTGCGGATTAACCACATTTAACGCCAATTATGCATTTGTAAGCAATGATCATATAAATCACGACGATCAAGATATAACGTTGAGCCGCAACAATGTTATTAATAGTTGATATTAATCATTCCGATAAAACGTACCTTCAGCCATCGACACCGCACATACTTATATATAAAAAAAAAAAAAGTATGTACTTTGTTGCGAGTGAAAACTTGTTTCATCATAAAAAATACGTAAATATCTACCGTTCCGCAGGTTGAGGGGCTTAGACTATAAGTCTTACTAGATACAGATAAAATGTGGTTTAAATGTTTTCTTTAATATTTTATACAATAAGTATGTATAAAATATTAAGTGTTTATGAAATATTTTATAATATTTATCCCAAAATAGCCGACTATTTTGGGATAAACAAGAATAAAACAAATAGTAATAAAAAACGAAAAGTGCCAAAAAGCAAATCTTAAAAAATTGCGTTTACGTAAAAACTGCCTCATAATTTACGCTCATTAAAAATCCTTTGATTTTCACAAAATATTTGCTGTCAGTGAGATTTTCTAATAAAGTGTTCGGGATCATAAAGGAAAACAGAAAAAAGGGATCGCATATCCGAGAGGGAAAAAATTCTGGGTCGGCCATTAATTTAGTGGGCATTTCGGCGGACCTTCGCAGCCACCTTTTGTTTAGCTTTCATTACAGTAGCTCTAATCTTAATTGTTAATCCCGGGCTTTATATTTTTTGAGGTCGCTTGTATTTTCGAGGGTTAACGGGCGCTTAAAAAATGAGCTTTGGGAAAACTGATACAGATACCGAATAAATAGAATATTCGTTTCGAAAATAGAAAAATTTAATTATATAAATGAAAATAGAAAAGAAATTATTTTAATCTGTGAAAGATTTTTATAAATAATTTAGAAAATATCTAAATTAATGTGGAAAACAAAAATGTAAGCCTAGGTCTATATCCTCGCTCAACAGTAATGGTTATGTGGTTAATCTAATACACGTCGTATCTATATTTTTAACGAATTCATACGTTCGGATGAATATTTAATAGCAACGCATGAATATAATAATTAGTAGGTTCTCTAAAATACGAGTAAGTTCTCAAAAGAAACAATATCTATTTAAAAAAACAATATTTTCAAAAGTAGGCACGACGATTTGTTTACAGAAATTAGCAAGTTTCGTTAAAACACTCCATAATAGATTCATCGAAACTAGGTCAGCTACGCAAGAGTGATTTTATAGTGCCCAAGTGTATGCGCAGTAGACAAGAGCACTCTCTCATCCATTATTCTCAAATGCTAGTAGGACGGATAACCGACATGACTGGCGAGAGATCAGGCTCAGGGCCGACATTTTACGTGCCCATCCGACGCATGGAGAATCTTTCTTGTCAGACAATCAGATGATCAGCCTGCATTGTCCTAACGAAACTTAGAAACAACGTGTTTTGTTGTTCTAACGCGGGATTCGCACTCACGACATCCGGGTGGAAAGCCGAGCTCTAAACCACTGGACCACGTAGTGTGAAAACGCTCCAATCAATATGACGTCACTTGTCCTTAAAGTTGAGTGAAATATACGACATGCAGCTTGCAGGAACATAGCTGCATAATATCTGCAAATTTGTGCATTTAAGTCCATACTTACGTTGATGTATATTTTTATATAATATTATGCAAGTAAACTAATGATGTAGATTTTTTTACTAATGTAGCAAAACTTTTTTTTTTTGGTAATCTAATTAAAATCCATATGTACATTTTTTTTACCATTCTCAAGTTATAATACAGATTTCTGATTATACAAATGGACTAAACATTTTTAGATAATGTAGTCAACACCTCTATTGTATCAATTGTAAGCTATATATATGTACAATTGAAATAATTATCCCTGCCCTATGCTGTACTTGTGTGATAACAAGCATAGTTGGAGTCCTGGATAGCTCACGTAATTAACAGGTAGCTCTAGTGGGTAAATGCCTCTTACGCAATGGGACCAATTAGAAGAACCGGTATTACAGACTAGTTAGTGGTTAGGCAATGGCAGTAATAATAGGAAGGGAAACACCGGTTAATTTAAGGCAAATACCATTAATATTGCCATAAGTCATAACCATAGGAGTAGATTTCTGTAGCGTTTATTTTGAAAAATAATGTCGTTGGTTGGGGTGGCCTTTTTCTATTTCTTTGGTAAATTGAGCATAGTACTTTTTGTATCGCAATGTAATGTATTGTTACGGGAATATGGTTCGATATTCGGAATAAAACGCCAGTTCCCTCTGAGCGAGTTTATGCGCTACGAATTTCCACATCAACACAGGTCTGGTCTTCCAAAACACCGAAATATCCAAATCGTGAGTCTTCGTAATCGTAATTCGTAGCCGGAGTCGCAGAGAGTAATCGCACTATTCCCTTTAGGTATCGCTCGAAATTTACTCGAAGAACATTCGTAGTTAACTGAACTGACGGATATTCGGACGACACGGGTACTAGAAAGTGCGCGGTGTAGAACTTTCTAGATCTTTCCACATACAACAATCTTACATCATTTCGAGTCGGGTTGAGAACAAGTCAGTGAAGGTTCGAGAACGTTCTAGTACTTTCCATACTAGAAGCTTCGAGAACATTCTACAAATTGTAATTGTAAACAACTGTAAACACCGTAACATACTAGAATATTTTATACATCGAAGCGTCGTAACAATATACTCATAAATATCTTGCCCCAACTTACAATTATATAATTAATATACTCACCTACTGAAATTGTAGATTTACCTCGTAAAATATGAAAAAAGGACATGCTGTTAAATAAAAATATTTTCTACTCATTGCAAGCCTTTTTCGAATTTTTGTATGACTATAGTAGGTTAAAATTTTTAATGGCATTGTATTTCTGATAATAAAAAAGTTCGTCTCAATTTTATGACGGTAAGTTAAAACTTTTAGTTATCTAGACAGTGAAACACAAAGTTTAAATCTCATCATAACTTGGTCGAGTCTTGGCTAGATCAGATTAGTCAGTCAAGAAACTATGATGTTATTACTGTTAATACTGTTACCTTCTAGACGCAACTGGTAAAGATTTTGATATCAGATGGAGGATTTGGGGCAACATGAATGTGTAAAGAGTGATAGCGCCATGAAAAAGTCTTCTTTACTCATAAAGAAAATAATCTAGTCCATCTTGCGTCTTTTATGGCTGCTCCTCACGTTGGCCATTTTTGGGGCCAAGGTATTAGCCAAGAGTTTGTGATGGCATCCACACGTTGGAAGGTCGTTCAGTTTGGTTCGATTCGGATCAAGATGCGGACGTAGTTATTAAAATGGATATTAAGACTCTAACGGCTGCTGCGGTATATTTATTACCATCATACTACAACTATGTGAATGTGTATAACAATAACTTTTTAACACAAAAACATAGTCGAAAAAACAAAAATCTTCTTAAAAATGCACTATAAAGTAAAAAATAATCCTTACCTTAAAAAACGATCTCTTTTTTAATTTATGTAAAATCTAATTACGTATTTCTCTACTCAATCTTCTAGTCTTCTCAGTTCTCACTGTCGGAGATGGTGACAAACTAATAAGTAATCACGCGGCCCTTGTGGACGCTGCGACCATAACAGCTCTGGCCACATCCCTTTGATCTTTGATCGAAAACCGATGACGGCCCACAACATAGCCCAAGATCCGTTTTAACCACACGGATGTCAATAACTACCAAACATCAAATAGACCAATTCAGTAATCAATAAGCATAAGTCTCATTTTATTACTAGCTTTTGCCTGCAGCTTCAACCGCATAAATACAGTATTCTACAGGAACTCTGTACTTTTTGGGTGAAAAGTAGCATGTAAATTAATGCAGAGCCCACAATAAAAATCAAAATTCGTTCAGTAGCTTTTGCGTAAAAGAGTGACAAACATCCAACCGCCTGTCTATCCTCACAAATATTCACATTTGAAATGTTAGTAGTTTATAACATAAGTATGATTCTATTGTATGCATTTTGTGTAAGTAAAGTTACAGCATTATGTGTAGTATATAGAACTAGCATTAATTGCCTGCGGCTTCGCCTGCGTGAAATTATATTTTAAACTTTCATCCCCTATTTTACCCACCTAGGGGCTGAATTTTAGAAAACGCTGACATACTTACTTTATTATTTTTTCCGTACTCAATTCATACTTGCAAATAATCTAGCCTAGGAATAAAAAGTTTCATACAAACTTTTATCACCTATTTTACACCCTTTGGGTATTGAATTTAGAAAAATCCTTTCTTAGTGAAAGTCATATGAGAAATACTTGTGAAAAATTTCAAATTTCTAGCCTCAAAGGTTTGGCCTGTGCGTTGACACATCAGTCAATCAGCTTGCCTTTTACATAAATAGATTAAAGACTCTAAATTAGTATAAAGCATTAGTCGATCCTACTACTATTATAAATGCGAATGTTTGTGAGGATGGGTGTTTGTTACTCTTTCACCCAAAAAGTACAGAATCGATTTTGACGAAATTTGGTATGGTAATAGTTTAAGCTCTTGACACGTAGGCTGCTTGTTATCTGTTATCTGTTATTTACGCGGACGGAGCCGCGGGTAAAAAGCTGGTAGCAAATATACAAGGAACTCTAACACTAGTTGTGTAGGAGAAGATAATTATTTCAGCTCATCTTGTACCCGGGTAACATCTTCAGTGTTCACATAATGTAATAATTGTTTTTGAACTTGTGACATGTATTAATAATTCCTCTCAAATTTAACTTCCGAGTTGTCTCTGAGTTTGTACAGGGCGCGGTGTCAAATCCGCTCCCAGTGTAATCTTCTTAGGTAAATTAATTTGCGTATATAGCACGGCTTCCACAATATGAGCTATTGAATATAATCCTAGTCATTTCGTGTTTGTTTTCGACGAACACTAATTATTGTAAGCTTGGTGTTTAGTTTATTGGATTATATGCTTTGGTATGACATAAAGTTTAGTAAAATATTAAGAAGTGGTGTTTACCTACTGAGTACTAACAGGTTGTCAAGTATGGGATCGATTATCGATCGAGTATTTATTAAATAAAAAAAATAATTAAATTACGTTTATTTCATGCTGAATAGGCCCATATTGTAAATACCTTATAAACTAACATACATATTACTATACCTAGTCTTGCCGTAAATACTGAAACAAGGAAAAAAAATAATTCTATTGCAAATAGCATTTATTACGTTTACAGTGTGTTAGTTTAATACATAAATATAAAACAATTTAAAATATAAAAAGCTTATTCGAAGTGGTCTCTATTGGCCATTGGCTGCAATACAGTCCTTTAAACGTTGAGGCCAGTTATCAATAGAAGCACGCACTCTTTCCATGGGAAAATTCTTAACTGCCAATCGTACGGATTGTTTTAGGGACTCCAAATTATCATGGCGTTAAGAGCAAGCCGTACTCTATAAAACTGTCCATAAATCAAATCCAGCGGATTAAGATCGGGGCTAGATGACGGCCAGTCTTCAGCTCTGATGAAGTCCGAAACGTTCGTTTCCAACCAAGACTGCGTAGACCGAGCTTTATGACCCGGCGCCGAGTCTTGCTGGAAGGACCATTCTTGGTTATTGAACATGGTGTTGTTAAGGGGCCTCACTACCTTCTCAAGAATGGTATCTTGATACACTTGTGCCGATGTTTTGATACCTTTTTCACAAAAGTACGGCTCAGTCACTCCTTCATAGCTAATACCCCAAACCATCACTGAAGTCGGATAGTGCCCACGTTGCACTCTGTCGACTTATTGGGAAGCTTCCTTAGAGCTTTGAGCATAAATAAGGCCATTTTGTTTGTTAAAATGTTGCTCAATTGTAAAAAAACTCTCATCCGTAAACAAAATTTTTCTGTGACCATTTTTTTTTGCGTACCGCTTCAGTAGTTGTTTCGATTTTACCACCCTATTCTTTTTTAAATTATCAGTTGAGAAATGACCAGTACGTCTCTTATAGGCTGCAAATCCTAAGTTATCTTTTAAAATACGCGACATGGTTCTAGGTGCTATCTTCATCTCCCGAGATAAAATCTTTTGCTTTCGGACAGGATTTCTTCGAATTATTTTCCTTACTGCTTTGACCACCTTTTTCGTACGAACACTACGTGCACGGCCAGATCTTTTTCTGTCTCAAACAGAGGAGGTCTCATTGTACCTATTAATAGGTACACAAACATTTTACTAATACCAAGCGTATGGAGAGTTTTAAAAATTACATTTGGCTCCATACCTACTTTGTGTATTGCAATCACAGCGATTCGGTTCTCTTTATCACCCCACTCCATTTTAATATAGCAAAATATTGGTCAATGTATGGGCGCCAAAATGAGAAAACCCAATGAACAATCATATAAAAATGACAGATTCCAAATTCAAATGTAATATTTTGTTTATTTTTAATTGTAACAGTATTTATGGCCAGACTAAGTATATAATAAATTCACACTAAACACGTACTGTCTGCGACGTGGGATGCGAAGAGTTCGGGAGTCGTCCTCTAAATCTTCTGTAGGCGCCTACAATCGGCCAGAACTCCTCCTTCTCGAAGGTCGGTAAATGATGAGTTGGAACTCTTACCACAAAGGAACTAAAACTCACTTTATGGCGAGATTCCAAACGCTCGACCCTCAAGGCGAAGTTGGTTCTGCTCCTGATGTAGTCTACGACCTGCTCGACCGTCGTAGACCAATGCAGCCTGGACACGTATATCGGTGTCGCGGGAGTCTCACACTGCAACAGTTGCTCGGGTCCTCCGGGTGTGGTGCCGTGATGGTTGCGGACGACGGTTTTCTTTTTCTTCCTCTCGACTTTGATGAACCCGTCATCATCGCACGTTCGGTTCTTTTTAGAAAGAGGACGTTCTTTTGTAGGGGCCTCCTTCTTCTCTTTGTTTTTCGAACGTGAGGGAGGTGGCGGCGGGACGCAAGCGGCGACACTTGCGTAACTCAGCACCGGCTCCTTCGCAGGCGAGGCCTGCCGGCGCTGAGGGGGCGGCAGGGGCGGCAGCGACGATGTTCGTTGACCCGTCGGATAATGCTGACGGGCTAAACGTGACCGCCTGCGCGCCTCGACGACGAGTGACGTTTGCTGTATCAGGTGACCTACATATTGAATGAACACTTTTAAACTGTGATAATTCACTACATATATCACTTATGGTAGACTCTATCTGATGCTTCTATCTGATATATTATTCGATCTTATTAAAATGCTCAGTACATTATATACAAAATAATATAATTGTTGACTAAGAGAAATATAGTGCTATATTAGAAATTAGACTGCCCTTTTAAGTTTTAATGATGAACTGATACCAATTCCAATGTACCTGCCAATTACTTAATCAAAAACCAGGTTGAAAGTTCTAATGAGATGGCTAAAATCCATGGAGAAAATCCCAGAGTCATGATTTCGGATTTTATTCTTGCTCATAACTTCTGTACCCGTCATATTTCAAGGTCTATTTTTGTCTTTCTTTCTTCTTTATCAAGGTTTACTAAAAATTCTTCACATTAAAATAATTTTCCAAGGACCGGCATAGCACTTAAAAACGAGAACTCAAAGCGTAATTTGAAGTAATAACTTTTCATAAAATATAAATATTTTTATGGATCCTACCGAAACTCGTAAATAAATTTCCATCTGACGTTTCTTGTTACATAAAAATCGAATAATTTCTCAAATGTCTTTGCGGGATAAACGTTGCTTTATTTATATAATAATATTCGAACTGCAACATTTCAGGTTGCAGATTGCATCGAGATTGCACTGCAGGTGGACGGGTCTGAGATTGCGAAATTTTTATATATCTCGTTTCAATTTCCTTAGATGCGATCTAAGATTAGATGTGGTATCGAGCTACCTTTGACGTGGGGGAATGTTATGAAACGATTGCAGCCGCATTTCAATTTATTGGAGTGTAGAAATATAATCTTCTTCCCTATTTGATGTCTCCAATCGTGTGTAAATTTTATTCAAATGAATTCAATTTTCGTTGAATCGATTACGCATTTAGAAAGGGAATGATTTTGTTTGGCACATGATAGATAGTTGCTTAGTGAATTACACTCAGTAATTTTGAACTACTAACTAAATAATAAAATATTCATAAACTAAACACATTATGATGACGTAGGTATATATCCAAAAATTTCGGGTGCTTGTTGGTAAAATATATAGTCTCATCGATCGATCCCTTGTTATTATATTTGGAACACAATATTTTTGATAATTATTATTAGCATTAATTAAGTTTTCACCCAATTAAGTTTTACTTGACAAAGGAGTAATCGTTAATAAGTTTTTTAACAATTCCAATAAAATTAATTCAAAACTTTCAAATCATTAGGCCGCCATCATCAAAAAAGATACACAGTAAATTAGGTTGGCGGTTCATTGGCGCTATCGAAGTAGTTGCTAGTTGTGAGTAATGTGAAATAGTTCGCTTTAATGAGCGCCAAGCGGCAAATATCCACGCGCTGCAGGAAGTTCGCGTACTTACCTACATTGTATGAAGATTTGATCTAATTCATCCAGATGAAGGCAATTTTTATTAAACTTGAAATAGTAATATAAAACCGTCCAAGTGCGAGTCAGACTGGGTACGAAGGGTTCCGTACAAAACGGATAAAAATTCACGTTTGTTGTATAGCCTCCTTAAATATTTATTTTATTCTGTATCTTAGTATTGGTCTACAAGATATATCATCATCTGTGAAAATTTCATCTATCTAATTATCACGGTAGGTATAATTATTAGTCAGGATAGTAAGGACTAATTAACATAGTAAGAAAACTCTACAGCTGCGAATTAATCATATTACCTACATGGAATACTAAAAACAGATCGGTGTTAAAAGGGTGTAAAACGTTTTTAACACGCTTTTATTAGCTCGGGTTGTATGTATGTAACGGAATCTTTGAGCTTAATTTTCACCGGTTTCTAGACGTCTGATCAACTTGAAACTTTGCACACGTCTTAAGGGCCCATGACAATGCAATAACCCGATAAAAAATTTCTAAGCGTGTTTTTTTAGTTTTTTTAAACTATTATATTTTATTTTGTTAATTGGAAACGATAAAAACTATCAGCTGACAATTCAACACAATCTCTAAAAGCCACGTTCAGCGCAAAGTGACGTTTATGGGCTATAGGTCACCGCTAACGACCTAAACACAACGCCATGAGATGCTGCATTTGTTTCTGCAAATGATCGTCCCCGGTGCCGTACACCATTGTTTAGTATTTATTGGTTTGTTCCTGCATATTTATTTTAAGCTACACAGAACATGGACGCCGTTGACTTTTTGTGATGTTTACCTAAATTATACTTTTTTATGATTTACATTTTTACCGTCGCTGGGAAAGTAATTGACCGAATAAATACTACTATATACCAATACAGAAAACTGCCTTGAAATTACGCTTGCGTTGTATTTTGAGGAGTGTGTGACTAGAAGAAAGAGGATTTTATATACCGGAAACTCCTCTGGTGTTGTGAAGATGGCGGTAATCGCTAATCGATCCATCTGCTCGATTTCCCGGTCTATATCATAAAATAAATGAGCATAAGAATGGCCTAATAATAAAATATTTTCGATGTTCATGTCCACACACTCGCAACACCAGAAAAGTCATAAGTGCCTAGAAATCAAAATCGTACAGCGAGCGTCGAGCAAGTCAGTCAGACAGAATTGCTCGTCAGTCAAGTCATGCAAGTCAGTCAGACTTGCTCGCTGTACGATTTTCGTTCTTAGGTTAAAACGGCTACTACTAAAACCCAAAGGCTAAAACGGGACCCTCCTAAGACTCGGCTGTCCGTCAGTCTGTCACCAGGCTGTATCTAATGAACCATGATAGACAGTTGAAATTTTCACATATAATGTATTTCTGGTGCCATTATAACAACAAATAATAAAAAACAAAATAAATACATATTTAAGGGGGGATCCCATACAACAAACGTGTTTTTTGTACATAACCTTTCGTTTCGTGCGCGCCTACTCGCACTTGGCCGGTTTTTTAATTATGTAGACCAGACGCCAAGAATCAAACTCTTGCAAGAAATTGATATGCGACTTATTCAATTACACCCCATATGAAATAGAATCAAATAGAATCAATCAAATCCTTGAGTGCCGTCTGGCAACATCTTCCAACTTGTATGAATCGTTTAAAAAGCTTCTTCAGTCGAATCGATTTTCTCTTTCGGGAGTGCTACAGAGTATCAATGCACATACATACATTGGCAAAATATTGTTTAATATTTTGAGTTTTTGATCATCCACAAGCACGGTTCAATCTGATCGTTCAACATTATTTGTATGTCACCAAAATACTTAGAGAAAAATGTGAGCTACATTTTTGAAGACATAAAGGTATTTTTTTTAAATTACAAATCCTTTCATAAAACCAAAAAAATACAATACCAAATTGGAATCAAATAATAAAGTTTGCCTTCCTTTTAAAATTTGAACAAGAATAGGAGAATACCGATCGTGGCTCAGAATGCCAGTAATAGTTCACCTTGCTCGAATTACACCAACTTTCTATTTGTCACACAAAATTTTTCAACTTTACAGATATGCCAAGTTTTCGCCGCTGTTTGACCTTGTTTTATGCAAATGTTTTTGGTTGTTTTGTCTCTCCACAATCCTGTAACTACTATTATAAGCGCGAAAGTTTCTGAGGATGGATGGATGTATGGATGTATGTTTGTTACTCTTTCATGCAAAGACTACTGAATGGATTTTGATGAATTATACTACTATACACATAGGCTACTTTTTATCCCGAAAGAATACAGATTGAATAAAGAATAAGTGTTTCCGTGAGATACTGAAAAACTAGTTTTGATAGTCAGTCCAATAGATTACAGAATATTGTAATCATCATAACTATGGTGAAATGTATATACTATATTAGTTTACTTAACTTGATTTGTTTGAAATTTTAGCAGGATTTCATGAAGTGTTCATGTTCATGTGTTTTTAAATTATGCGTGATGAAGTTGAATTTGTGAAAGAAAATTGTTACAAATGCTATTTAGTAATTATTATTCAGCAATACTGGGACGTTCTCTAATATGTTGATAAATCATTGAATTGTAATTACAAACTATAAACGAAACCATTAAAAATGAAATTTTAAATATTCATCCTAAATACCAGCCGCATACGGTATATTGTACAGAATTTGAAATGAAAGCTGAATATTCATCTATGTTAACAGAAAAACAAACACGGCACCTAATAGACCTGATTTAGCACCGACGAATAATATTTTTTTTTCTATCCCGCTCGCGATCGCTGCAACGTAATAAAAAACAATAGCTCGAGCCCAGAGGCAAATGGAGGACTCATCCATGTCAAAATTCAGTAATAGAATAAAGAACCAGCAAAGCGTGAAGCACTGTTACGTGGCCCAAACGAATTCACATCAGATACGTAGCTAAATAAACATTTAAAAAATAGTGCTCGAAAGTTAAATAAAATATAATTTATTACTTGCCAGTAGGTACGCACCAAAAATAATTTCCGATTCGCTAAGACATTTTTGGATTTCATATTCGGGTTTTGTTGACAACTTTTATAGTTTATTGTTTTTTTTGTTGTTTAATCCAAAATTATTTATTATAAAGTGGTATTCGTCACTTCGTATTCTATCTAAATTGTTTGTAAGCTTACACATTTTTTATTGTTAAATGAATTGTAGGTTCTTGTGAGAAATATTATGTCTTAAAACTAAATTATTCTCATTGCAATGCGTATTGTGTATAAAAGTCACGCCAGTCAACTAGCATCCGGTAATAATAGGTACATACTCGGGTTTGTAGTCGTAAAGGGATTATAGAGTAGTTTGTGGGACCATCACGCCCAAAATAATTTGTTTATTCATACAAACATAATATTTGGACCCTATTTGACGTAATAAAACATTCACGCATATCATCGTGAGGAACTTTGGCATAAATCCTAAAAGGGTGTCGTGTAATCGGCTTATAAATTCGCGAAATTAAATGGAAAAGGTCACTGGTCCCTTTTACTTCACGTAATCAATAAACTGATGCATCTATGACACACAGAATTTTTCGGAATTTGTTTTAATACCACTTGAGATATAAGAAAACTACAAAATAGTCCTAAGCGTCATACTGATGCCACGTGGCGCGCACTTATTAAGATAGCCATTAAAAGTTAAACTTTATTTACTAAACAAAACAATACACATTTCATTGCAAGCAAAATGACCCTAAGAACCTTTATGTGTAGATTGTTACGATACCAGTAAGTCAAAAACGAAAATAATAATAATATCTGACAAACAAACGCAAATTGACAATTTATTATTGAGAGAATTTAAGGGCAATTAATTCCTACAATAATTGCTTGTTTTCCAAATCGTAAAAATATTATTCATATTATGAAGGCCATTATACGGAAAAATCAAACGCACAATACATCAAGTCAGTGAAATAGACCTGCTACAAAACAAAGTTGTATCCTTATCGATTCATAACATGCATCGATTATTTCATTTTAATTTTTCCGTATAGTGGCCATCATATGATTAATATTTTTACGATTCGGAAAACAAGCAATTATTGTAGGAATTAATTGCCCGTAAATTCTCTCAATAATAAATTGTCAATTTGCGTTTGTTTGTCAGATAAGCCAGTACACTTCTTGACAAACGATTAAAATTTAAAAGCGATTGTTTAAGTACGCGCATGTCGAAATATTTTACCGTGAAAATGTAGGTGAAGTGGAAATACATTGTCGTACTTAACGAAATCAAATATCAATATTAAAATAAATACACTGCGTGTTTTTTCAGTCAGTAGCCAAACTTTCAAGAGTGAATATACTCTTTAATATAAGCAACTTTTATTATGAAATCAACTTTCGTACTTGAAAAAAAAAACTGCTGTTTCTTACAAATGTGATATCTATGCCACAGCACTTTTGTAGGAAACAGCAGATTTTTTTTCAAGTAGGTTGGGCACTACTGAATGTTTGGGCACTGACTGTAAGAAAATATATAGATTTTAAATATTTTTATCTCCACACTGACTATAGTGACTTAATAAAGTAGTGTTGAGCTTTAGAGCCTGCAGATGTAAGAAAGTGTCGAACTTTAGAATAAGAAATTCGACACTTCATAAAATATTAATAAGCTAAGCATTTAGGGTCAGTTCACACCACGACGATACGCGATATTACGCGGCGCTTCATTTATAAGTTATCTAATTAAAATTGAGCTTTATTTACTACACAAAAATATACACTTTTCATATTATGACATCAGTCATACACTGCACAAGCGCTGTGCTGCGCGGTGCAACCTGACATTCGAAATCTTACGATGAGAAGTGTATCTTCTTCGGTAATTAATAAAGTTCAATTTTGAATAGCGTTCTTAAAATGCAGCGCCATGTCGCGTATCGTTTCGTTTCGGTGTGAATTGACCCTAAGACATTAAAAAAATGAAACGGGTACATGTAAAGAAGATGGAAAAGTATAAACCTACAGTAGGTTCATACTTTTCCGGTATCTGAGGCTTATTTATTATTTGTCAGAACGTGCCCTAAGGGAGAAGGAATCTGTCCGATGTACAATATTTGCCGGAACTCAGAAATAAACCATCTTTTCATTAGATTTATATACGAAATATTATATTTTTGGGTACGTAGTTAGGTCGTTTCGTGTAAATTAAAATGTTTATATTTTTGATGATATAAGAGTGGTGGTATTTTTAAAAATTAATCGAATACAGAAAACTGCTATTTTATTGAAGATTTTTTTTGAAGATTTAAGGGATAAAAATCAGGCGCAATTTTAGAAAGTTATCCTTGATTTATTTTATTTTTGAAAAAAGCACACACACACATCACACACTACCGTACTGACTTTGCTTATTTGGTAATAATCCATTAGCGACGGTAATTAATAATGAAACCTACATTAGAACCAATATTGATAAAAAAAATCTTATATTTTATTACAATTTCAATCGAAAATCCTTTTACCTATAAATTTTTGATAGTAAAATAGCTATGGAGAATAAAACAATTACAATAACTAAATGAATAGTACTTAATCAAAGAATACTGAGCAGCAGGGTCAGCTCGACCGGATAAATACCATGGCCTCAGAGGCAACCGACGAGAAAAACGCTTGAGTGAGTTTATCGAAGGCCCCCTCCCCTTCACCCCTGGTGGTGCTGATTCCTCCTCGTTCGTGGGGCATCCCTTGCTAGCGCCATCTTGATTCTTTCCAATTTGAGGCAAGCTACAATATCAAAAACAACGACTGGCTTTGCGATTAGCTTTTGAGTCGAAACTTCAAGCGACCGTAAGCAAGGAGAGACAAGATGGAAATGAGTAGGACACTTCATACTCCACTTTGGACAGGAAGGAGAATACCCCGAAGGAAGACCACTTTCCGCTGCACTTCGACGCTATGAAAGTCACTCAGTTAAAATGCGAGGCTGACATGAAGGCCGGACTTATTGTGGACACTCCTCAAACATCTAAAGGGCGAAAAGGATGAAAATGAAGAGTATGATGAAGAGGTACAGAAAGGTATGAGAGAACATGAGACTAAGGAAATAATTTTAGAGATATATAGACGATTGATTGAATTGATAATTGAAAAGGAAGAAAGTATGAAAGAGTATGTAAGGGAAGTGAACGAAAAAACAATAGATACAATAACAAAAGAAATAAGACTAAACCACGAAGAGGTGGTAAACCGAAATCATGAAAATAGGAAAAACTTAGATAGGGCAATTGAGGAGTAGGGGGCCAGGGCTCCGGCAGGACCGCAACCAGAGTCATACGCGAGTGTGGTCGGGGGCGGTGGAGATACCAAAATCACGCCACCGGAACCGAAGCACATGACCCTCCACTCCTTAGTGGTAACAGACAAGGAAAATCATATGTCAGGGACGGAAATTATAACAGGAATAGGAGAGATAATAGAGGCTAGAAAGGAGGGGATAAAATATAGGATTCGTAAAGGAAAAGAGAGAAAGGTTATTTTAGGATTTAGGGACAAGAAAGAAAGAGATAGAATTAAAAGTAAAATAGAGAATAGTAAAAGAAACTTTGAGGTGGAAATAGTTAAAAACAAGGACCCACAGGTAGTGCTGTATGGGGTGCTCAAGCCAACCACTGACGGGGAAATCCTCGAGGCGATTAGGGCCCAGAATGAGCACCTCATGCAACCGCTCCCTGATGGGGCAGAAAATAGAATATCGGTAATATACAGGAAGAAAGGAAAAGACGAGCAAACAGAGCACGTAGTACTGAATGTGTCCCCGGGGCTGTGGCAGCGCTTTACTAAAGAGAGCTATATCTACATAAATATGCAGCGCGTTCGTGTCGCCGACCAGTCCCCGCTAGTACAGTGTTCACGCTGTCTAGCGTACGGGTATGGAAGGCGACAGTGCGATAGTAACGCTGAGGAGAAGTGCTGCCACTGCGCCGGAGCGCATCATCAGACCAAATGCGAAAAATTAAAAGAAGGAAGCAAAGCGTGCTGTGTAAATTGCTCAATAGAGAAACTGGATAGGATAGACCACAACGCGTTCAGTGCGGAGTGTCCGGTACGACGAAAGTGGGACGCTATAGCACGGGCAGCCGTAGCATACGATAGCCAGGAAGAGTAGAAGCAATAGTACCAGTACGGCCAGTATAGCCGAAATAAATTTAGTTGGTATCTGTCAAAAATTGTTTTGGCAGATCCAATAAAGATGTAAGTAGGAAGTCGGCTATAAAAACCTTAGCATATATATAGTTATAGTGTATAACGCAGCATATATAGCATAAGTAGAGTGTAAACTGGTACTATTGCGGCTATAAACTACCTTGGATTTCCACGGTGTGCATAGCGTACCACAAATGCAAGGAATTATTGTGAAGATAATCTTTCGGCAAACCGCCTGGCCGGGCACTTCGCCCTGGGCGCGGAAAGACCGAAATACAGAGAAGTAGAGATAGAAGGCTTTAGATAAGTAAGGAAAGCGAATGTAAAGTAGAAAAAGCAGAAACCAAATAAAATTGATGTAAAAACTTGGAACTCAAACAAACTATAAATAAAGTATAAGTAGAAGAAAAATTCAATAGTATATGAAAATTGTAATAGTGGAATGTGTGGGTTAAGTTGTAAGTCAAAGAAATAAGTAGAATTAGTAATATAATTATAAGGAAAAATTGTAAAATAAGATAGAAATAAGGAAATGAATGAAACATAATATAAACCAAAACACAAATGTAAAGGTAATGAAAATGGGGTAAATGTAAAATGTAAGCAAGAAAATAGAGTTGTAGATGTAGCAAGGAAATGTAAGTAAAAGAAAAGAAATGTGACAGAAAGTAGAAAAAATTGTAAATTATAATTAGTGTAAAGTTAAATGTAACAAAGAAAGAAATAATTTAGAAAAATGTGACAAAGTAGTAAAAACTGTAAATGATAATCAGTGTAAAGTTAAATATAGTTAAAATAGCAAATCGGAAATGTAAAAAGAGGCGAGATATGGAGGAGGTCTGCAACTGTAAGGAAGGCCTTGAATTTGCAAGAAAGTGGATCAGCCAGCCAAAGGAGTGGTCTCTGGGAGAGTCTACACCTATCGCTTCATTTGAAGCCATTACTGACCTATTATTGACGGCAGGACGCAATGGGTTTCCACACTTGGATAGCTACAACAATCTCCTTTTTCTCGAAGCTGTTATGAATCAGGTTTTCATTCCTTCTAGGCAGGACTGGGAAGTAAGGTCCTATTAATGTTTACCCCAACGTCCAAGTCTGGTTCACGAACGGAACCAAGAAAGACCGGCCTTGTTTGGAAGAATTCAGAATCGTGTTTCAAGCAGAGATCTTCGCCATCATTAATTGTTGTTCACTAGAGGCCCTACTTCATAAAAACATTCTAATCTCTGACTTCAGTCAGACTACGCTGAGAGCATTTACTGCATCAGAAATCTAATCTAAATTAGTTCTGGACTTTGTTGACGAGCTAATCATGCTAGGACGTGACAACATTATCCATCTGGTATGCGCTTAGGCCACAGTAATCCTCACTAGAACCTTAACTGTGTATTCCAAGCTCCTTAAACTCCTCAGCGGAAAGGGCATTGGTGACATAACTACATGCAACTTCCTTCCCCTTCTCCTTGACTGTCCAGCACTTCAACAGAGTAGAAATCGCAGCACCAACCCCAACCGTATTGTTCAGTTCATGAGCAGCAAAGTATTGTGGACGGTACCATAACGCGAAGGAATCACAACAGATAAACTTGGGTCGCAGTGACATCAGGGCTCAAGTATGACTTGCTTTCGACTAAAAAATCACTGTTTCAATGACTTTCAGTATTTCTTTTCATATTAAGATCATTACACAATCTTTAAATAAAAGTATTCTGCAGGCTACATTTAAAAGAATATTTTAATGGCATAAAGCAGGAAGGTGCACTTCATGTCGTGATTAAGGTCCATCTGACGAAAAGAGGGTCGGGATAGATATGTTAATTTAAAAAATAAAGCGTATTTGTCCTACAATTGGCGGTATTGACGATTATTTGTTACAAATTTTATTTTTGTCAAAAATGTTATTTTTCCTATGATATATTTTATTGATTACAATCCCAATATAAAAATTCGAAAGTCGAAAGCAAGTCATCTTGCTTTCGACTAAAAAATCACTGTTTCAATGACTTTCAGTATTTCTTTTCATATTAAGATCATTACACAATCTTTAAATAAAAGTATTCTGCAGGCTACATTTAAAAGAATATTTTAATGGCATAAAGCAGGAAGGTGCACTTCATGTCGTGATTAAGGTCCATCTGACGAAAAGAGGGTCGGGATAGATATGTTAATTTAAAAAATAAAGCGTATTTGTCCTACAATTGGCTGACGATTATTTGTTACAAATTTTATTTTTGTCAAAAATGTTATTTTTCCTATGATATATTTTATTGATTACAATCCCAATATAAAAATTATACACAGGATAATCTAAATTCGCCATATTTGCAGTGTAAATAATTTTATGGATGGTTGAATTGGCGGTTACCTAATTTTTGTGATAACCGATCATCGTTTTTTTTGCTCAGTGTACGAAACGATCCAGTTACTTGTAATTTTTGTATACTTATATTGAGAAATAATAAGACTAGTTATATGTATTAAGACAAAAAATTCAGGACTTGCTACTTAAGGGAGGCCTAAATTGTAAATGCGCCTTCAGTGCGCGATCATACTGCGCGTTACCCGTTCTCAGTGTGAAATTCGATAAGAAAATAAATAAAATTTATGCACTGTAATATGGTTGAAATAGTATTGAAATAAAATTAGTATTAAAATATCAAGTTACATCAATTTTAGGTCTCTGGTACAGTTATCAAAAAACGCATGATCACTTTTCAAACAACGTAACGTAAATTCAAGTTCTATATAATATCAAGGAAATACATATAATTGGTTTCTTTAGAACACTCCAGCATCATTTATAGTATCATTGTTAGCTTTGCTAGGGGTTCGAGATACGACTGATTGGGGGACGGAAGCCAAATAAGAAAAAAGGCTAAATTGATAACAGGCCCGTTTCTGTTCATTTCTTTGAAGGTCGCTAATTAGTTAATTAGGTATCGTTCTAGTTAGGGTTGATTTTTCAATCGTCAGATAACTCTTATCTATGGAATAAATATGTGACTTTCATAGATTTTGTATGAAAAATCTGTCAAAGTTATGTAATTTTTTATAGTATCCCGATATAAAAAGGTAGACAGCTTTATCTACATACCTAAGCTAACAATTTGTTAGCTTTTATTGATATTACGTAGCCTATTTCAATACTTGTCTCAGATTACAGATGGACGGATGGATAAAGTATAGCGGGCGCTAAATAATAATAATAATAATTTATTTCGGATATTGTACATGCGTAAGTGTTAGTAATCTAGTTAGTAACAATTTTTTCTTAATCTATGTTAATATTTTTTTCAGTTAATAAAGTACATTCATAAATGTACGTAATCCAATTAGTAACAATTTTTCCTTAATCTATGTAAGTAATTTTTACAGTTAATAAAAAAAAATCATAAGTGTTAGTAGGTAATCTAGTTAGTAACGATTTTCCTTAATCTATGTTAGTAGTTTTTATAATTGCACCTTGCTAAGGGCGCATGTATGTCAATTCCCAATGCCTCAGCAGGGGGGACTCTCACCTGCATGCCAACGAGTTCATGATAAAGAACCACTAAAAATAACAATAAGCTGTCATATTCTGACAAATCTACTCCTCGAAATCTATTGTGCAATTCTACTTAAATCAAATAAACTGGCATTTAAAATTTATTCTAAAGTATTATTAGTTGGGTGTTGATGCCAGGTCCGTATTTCCCATTTCACTCCACAAAGGCGCCACTCGGTTGTAAAAACTTGTCAGCTGCAGACGACTTTGATCCCAGCTACTTATTGTTAATGATTCCGTGAACAAAGGATCACGAGATAAAGGTGTTTTAAATCAAATAGTTCTGAAGATGGAAATGAATGTTTATTATTACAAACTTCGCAAGAAATATATATTTTCATGTTGTCTATATACTAATATTAAAAGAGGAAAGATTTCATTGTATGTTTGTATTCAATAGGCTTCAAAACTACTAGACCGATTTTATTGTTGGCACAGATAGAGTAGACCACGAGGAAGGACACAATATGCTTATTATATTTGTGGGGCTGCACCCTCAGGATCACATCATAATATTGTGAACTCGCAATATATTATCCACTATGCTCATTGTAGTCATGTTAGATTGTACATTGTACAGACACGACCTATGGGCACGACATGCGCGTAGTCATTGATACAATATATATATTTGAGATTATTTAAAACTATTGTTTTATATTATAACATAACAATGCTTCGCTGATTCGCATATTTATAATGAAGTGCGCCGTGTGCTCTGGGAAATTCGTCGTTCAGTTAAAAACAACATCCATTAAAATACTAAAATAAGATGAAAATATACAATGAGGTGTACTCATTTATTGGAATGAAGGCTGTTGCAAGTGTACTAGCACTGTGATCTACCACATAAGCCGAAACTATCAAACTCAGTAAATTATGAAAATTGCTTTTAATAATATCAATCGTAATTAATTACGGACTTAACAAATATAATATGGAGTTCACCAAGCATTGACGACTCAATTTGGATTTGACCAATTGGCCGTGAAACTGTATGTCATTTGATACGGAAACACGTGAGTTCAATGCGATGACGCTAAGAGGTATGAGGAGCGTTAAATGAAGCTTCAACAACTGACAATCGGTAATCGCTTCTCTGTCGGTAAAATCATAGATATTTTTGCCTATGGTAAAAATAACAGGAATAGCTAAAGGAAGCTAATGATGCTAAGCGCGTACTTACTTGAGCGTCATGGAGACAGTCTTATTGAACTTAGAAAAATGAAAATGTCACAAAAACAGTAACTTAGTAGTAAGTAGTCAGTACTTTAAGTTGGAGCTTCTTTGAGGGTCCAAATTTGACGGGCCCGATTAAAATTTGATACTTTTTTTAGGGTTCCGTAATACACAGGAACCCTTATAGTTTCGCTCTGTCCGTCCGTCCGTCTGTCTGTTCGCGCTTCTAGCTTCTGTAATTATGAATATAAATGGGTGAAATTTGATATAGTAATAGTTTGTGTATGAACCTCGGTTTTGGTATTATAAATTAAGAATATTTATTTATTTTAGCGGTGGCTCTCAATACATGTGAAGTGGGTATGAAAAATATTTTTTCGTTCTACCCCATTGCGTGGGGTATCGTTGAACAGGTCTTTTAAAATAAAGGCAAAATTTCATACATGACTTTTACGAGTATATAAACGAGTATCATTTTCGAGTAATCGGCCTATAAAGTGGTTTGTAAGTTGGTCCTAGCATTTCTAAACTATAGGAGGTAGAAACTTGTAAGTTTCCATGCTGATAGATCATGCTAAAACTCTTAAGAAAAATTATTCTGAACGAAATCGGACTGTAACTTTTGAAGTAATTTGAAAAAAGCCTTTTACGCGGTGATAGTTACGGACGTTCTCTCGTCCCTCGTTAGACATGTCCTGACATGCTCTTAGTTAGGTTAGTTTTTAATTTTTCTAGTCTAGTTTCTAACGGGTAATAAGAAGAGATTTTTAAAAGTTTTCTTACCTTTTTTTTTCTTTACGGCTCCATATAAATAAACTGATTTTTCATACCATGATTACAAGAGATAATATGTGGAACACTTTAATCTTAACATAAGATATATGGTACTATTTTAGTCTGACGCACTCGAGGTACTTCAGAAATACCCTCTCGGGGTAGCCCGATAATAGAATTACTTTAATAGATAAGGCATTTACATTTCATCCCGAAAAAATACTGGGTTTCCGTGGGATACTATATTTACGCGAGTGCAGCCGCAGTCAAAAGCTAGTTGAAACTATTAAATATAAAAAACCTATTATATAAAATATTGCATATTGTTTAATTTTTTTTATAATTTTATCTACTCTAGCCAAAAGACGACTAAGATTAACCCAAAGCTAGGTTTAATAGTAAACAAATTGTTGAAATAATTGGTAACCCATTAGAAAATATATTTTTAACATAATATAGGGTACATCTACTCTTAAAAAGTTAAGAGTAAGACGTGAGAGGCTCACCAGCAAAGGACCAACGCCAAGTCATCGAGGAATGCACAGAGCAGCGCATAAGACATCATTATCTGTTGAAGCCAATGTACCGGACATTTTTCAATTAGAATAGACCATTATCTAAAATTGACTGGTTGACTAGTGTAAGAGATTGAAAATGGAAAACTTTGATAAATATGTATTGCTCATTAAATGGATAAGGTAATATGGATAAGAGGGTTTAAGTAGATTTGTGGGGTCAATGTATTTATTACGACCCGACCTTTCCTTGCCCGGAATACCGAACACTTTGTACGCTGTACGTCGGTTCCTACACCTTTACTTTATAATTTTAGTGCTTTCATACAATAAAAGGAATTACTCCTTGCCCGAATATAAATACTTAAAAGTTTGCGCGTGCATAACATCAATTACATACAAGGTTTTTGTGTTTAAATCTTACCTTTACTTCTACTCCTACCTTCTTAAGTTGTAAGCCAGCACAGACCATTGCTATCCGTGTCCTGAGCGTAAACAACTGTAATATCCTGGTACTTGAACGCTACGATAACATACTAAAAATTGAACACGCCCAGTCATATGTTGTCCTTGTCATTCTACGAAGTGATTCTTTTGATTTTTTAAAAGTCTACTAGAGCTCCGAGCGAAGCTCGGTTACATGGGTACTTATTATTATCAAAACGAAGAAAATAGCAGTTTGCAATATACATAAATATAATTATGTTATAGCCTATAATGCTATTAATGTGTAAAATATAGATTGGTATGAAATATTTTCTTTGAATAGGTACCCAAAGAACGTTATATTTAATTAAGTTATAAATTAAGTTATTGAAAAATCTGCTATGTAATTCTATAAAAATTAAAGTCTCGTGTAACGATGCAGTAGGTAACTTGAAATGTCACAATAGTGTAAAAACATGGCGCGTTATTCTGCAAATTATTCGGAAGATTGAAAATAATTCGCTCATACAATTTAGCGCATTTGCGAAGTTGTGAAAGTTCCCTTTAATCAGGGAGTCGGGACAATCTGCGGGGCCGTTCCGATTTGCATAATGAAGCTCCGACCTCGCGTCAGTCACACGGCTCGTCTCAGGTTAATGTGTCGGTTAGAACTAACTGGTTCCGAGTTTTATTCGCGAATTTCTCTAAGCATAGAAACAAAATCTCTTAGCATTACATAATACGCATGGCTTAAACTTTGTAATCAGGGGCAGGGCAATAAAAAAATAAAAATTACGAGATATTATAGAGAACTGATGTTATCGCTCTCGTGAAAACTTTAGATTTGATGCGTGTGTGAGACAGCATGCGCTGACACCGGAACTGGACTGCAATTTGAATAGAAATAATTATTAGAATTGGGGGCTACTGGTTCATTGTTCAATCTTGTTTTGGCTTGGTCAGATTACAAAGAGAATAACAATAACTTGAAACTAACTAATATAAAACTAACTGATATAAAATTTGTTACTGGATTAAATGTTGTTAAACTGGGTGAAAATAATAATTCCGTTCTGGGTAAATTTCTGTTTTTTTTACTCAATACATTTTGACGTGAGACGTAATTCGATCATGATGTCACGTTCCGCCTGATTGTCACGTTCCGTCTGAGCTGAGCATGTAAGCGAGAGCGCGTAATTAGCGATAGAGAGGCACGATCGGCCTAAGCGTTCGGCTTGTGATGACGTTATCACGTAAAATTATCGTCCGTAAACCCACTTAACAGACGACCATTTTTTTTTAATATTTTTAACGAAATCTTTCACAGTAATAACTAAATACTTACTCCTCAACTCTTGGATAAAATTTAGTCCTTCGAACCACTCAAACTAGAGAGCCCTTTATTATATAAAGACGTTTCCCATAATCCCTAGAATTTGCATATCCTCTTACACTTTATGGTGTTACTTTAAGCCGCAAACGTGTCAAGTGGCATACTTAATATTTTGTCATAACAGTCCTTTGATACTAGACTCGATAACTAGTCGCTTCACGCGGCTTCGTTTCTGATTTATCCAATAAGATCTAAGATATTTACACCTCAATTTTTGTTATAAATAAATCTTTCACCAAGGGATATAAATATATTGTGTAGTATATAAAGCGCCAGTGTGTATAGGAATTGTGTTTATATAAAAACTACTATGATTACATTTTACCACGAAAAGTAATAATTGTAATCAGATATAAGCACCTAATAGGATTTGGGAGAAGCACAGATACTCAATTTGTGCTCTGAACTGTAATGTTATTGGACGAAATATAATATCCTCATCTTAGGTATCCTCGTGGTACAAATATGATTTTTTGTAGGAAATTATATTTTATTAATAAAATTATAAGTTCATTACGCAGGTACATACGTACTTTACGTTGAATAATTATTATATCATGCTACCTTTCCTTTAATAATAACCATTCAAAGGTATTTAAGTACTTTAACTAGAGCACTACCATAATTCATATTTGAATTTTTAAGTTTTAACGTTATCATGGTTATTTTGCCTCTTAGATACGCAATAAAAATATAACAAAATCCTTCACTGTGCTAAATTACATGCTCCACAGTTCGCACAATTATTTTTAACCTGTACTGTAAAGTTTTTGGTGGACGTATTAAATACATTATTATGATTAAGAAAGTGTTCAATCTTTTTCTCTAGTTATAAAATAATCATTACAACATATACCTATATTATTGTATATATTACAATATGATAACACGGCAGCGCTGGTATCGTCAAGTCTATATTATACCTATCATATTGAACTTCGAACGAGCAAATTTTGTAGAATATATAATCGACGGAATCTCTGAAACGGCTTTTTTCATGTTTAGTATGCAGGATTTTTAGGAGAAGGGAAATCGATCTAGGGTCTTATCCCTGAAAAACTGCGCATTTTCAAGTTATACATTATGTTTTTCTTTAATCCCATAATAAGTGATTTTGATTTCTAAATATTGAATCCGGTTGGCGGCTTGGTTAGCGTTGTGTTGCTGGCAAATTGGTGTTCGAATCCCAGGTATACGAACATTTTTATGGTTCTTTTTTTTCTTGTTTAATTTTTTATTTATTTTTAATTATTTTATCGTTCTACTAAAACTTCGAGCAAAGTTTTGTCTCCCCTTACATTAATACGTGAAGCATAAACTTTGTATTCCGTTATACGAAAATTATGCGAATTAATAATAAATGTTATTTCATTGAAAGGGTTAAGGTATATGTTTATTCATTTGTATTTATAAGCCCGCAGATTTTTAATTTTTACTTTACAAACTTTTAACCCCTATTTTACACCCCCACGGGACGAATTAAAAAACTGTAAAATATGTACTCAATATTTTTTATTCATTAGCTCGGATATTAAATTTCATCGAAATCGGAGCAGATTTTAATTATTTTCCATACAAACTTTCAACAATTATTTTACAACCTCAGACGGTGAATTATAATCAACGCTGATAGTCGTATTTAATAAAATATATTTAAGAGCATGAATCCCCAATTTTCATCGAAATCGGTGCAGATTTAAATATTTTCCATACAAACTTTCAAACCCTATTTCACCCCTTTAAGGGTGGAATTTTTCAAAAACGCCTCCTTAGTGCACGTAAACACCAAAAATTAAAACTACTGTCCAAATTTCACGTTTTTTACTATTAGCGGTTACGACTGTGCTAGATATAGACGATACGTCAGTCAGGCAGTGGGAACATCTCCTTTTATATATTATATAGATAGGTTCTCCTCCGGAGTGTTGAATTTGGCAAATTTATAAAATACAGGAAAAAAAGGCTGCGCTATTATTATTTTATAATTATGCTTTAGAAATAGATTAATGTATATATTTCTTAAGCATGCAACCTGTTTTACATAAAACTAGAGGTTTGACTATAATTCATAACATTTTAAATTGAAGTTTCAACTTTATTAAAGTTCTATTGCCTCAGACTCTTACCAACGAAACGTGTGTCTTCATGTGTAATTAATAAAGTTCAATTTTAAGTAGCTATCTTATAAAAATGCAGCCCTATGTCGCGTATCGTTTCGTTTCGGTGTGAATTGACCCTGATTTTGAGCACTAGGCGACCACTAGTTCTAATAAACACTTGAAGAACATTAATCAAAGACCTGGAGGAATTTCTTTCGAAGCACTACGTTTGGATGATAAAATGGGTGAACCATTTCACGTCCGCAGTTGAATGATCGCTTTTGTACAAAATATTTATCTAAAGCACCTAAAGGCTTCGTTATATATTTCAGTTATAACTCATAATCATCATAATCTACTGGGTGTTCATATACCTAAAACTTCACTACCGTAATTAGGTAACTACTCGTAATAATCGTTTTTAAGGAAAAAAATGAAAGAGATTTTATTCCAAAGATTTCATTGTTTTATAAGACTTTAGTGTGTTACGAGAACTAAAATTTAAAAACATGGAAAGTTATTAAAATTTAGTATCACCCTAGAGAAGGAGACTCTTCTCTCGCGCCGGGCCCCTGAAAAGGGCCTTGGGCGGGGAACCAAAACCAGGGGCAGAGTCCCTCTACTTGGTGTGGGAAGACGCGCCTAGTACTAATACTGGGCGCATTTAGTCTATTTTTAAGGGAAGACCCCCCGTGGCAGAACGCGGGGGAAACCCATGGGGGGGCAACGTGAAAACAAATGGAATGTCGATCGCCAAAACCAGGCACGACCAGGACCGGCGGTCGGCTCCAAACGACGCGTGGCGCGTTGCTCAGCCAGTCAGGGAGGAGATCCAGCGTCTAGTACCACCCATACATATTCAATGTACTTATGTAATACGTCATATGTAACATATGACTTTTCTTTCTCTCCCGAATACCTATCAGACTCGGTAATATTGCATTACTAATTCTTAAGACGATTGCGACGTTCGAATTTCAACTTAAATATACTGCACCAGAGTTTAATATTTAATAATAATAACTCGCGAAATTTACATTTAGTAAGAGCTGCTGAACTTAGTTTGTAGATGAAATTAACAACTAGTGGTCCTATTTCAATAAGCTTTGATGAAATCAATTGTAATGCAAATTTAAGGCGATGTTAGTGAAAGCGAACCGAATACTGTTGAGATGCTCGAAATAATTTTGACTAGAATTTAAAAATCGTATTAATACCTTTAACAGGCTTTAGATAGGTACTCATCAAATAGAGATCTGATAGAGAAAATAAGTTTTTTTTAATAATATGTTTTGTATACCTAATAGATTTCACTAATATAAAGGTTGAAAGACAACCAAGAGGGTTAGTGGTGGGAAAATGGAAAAATTTGAAACAGGAAAAGTAACTGAAATATATAATTATATAATCAAAGCGTATACTTACAATATATGTGTAGATAAATGAATTTCAAATGCGTGATGAATATGGAAAACCGTTTTCCACGTAGAAATTAAAAATTAGCATTTATATACAAGCTTGGTAAAGTTCGACGGGCGACGGTGTATTTTTCATCTAGCCCGAACTAGGATTTTGTTCAACGAGAACAGGGAATTGTGTGGAATGTCATTTAAGTTTTTTGTTCCCTCCGTCAGGGATTTCGGATGGCCAGAAATGTAAAACAACCGGATTTCAAGGATTTACTTTTGTTTCGTTGTACATTTTTGGATAATTGTTAATTTGGATTTGGTTCGCAATAGTTTCCGACCATGTAATATATTTTAAAACTTTACAAAACGTGTAGGTGCTAAAATGTTGTCTTAACATAATATCTACGATTAAAGAAAGATAGCTATCCCCGATAAACAGAAAGCTGTTATTTATCTTAAATTATTCTTGTCCATCGAAGGATAGTATCCTTCCCTCTCGCCTATCCAAGCATAACAATTCATGTTTTAAACAATTATATATTTATTTACAATTAATGTAATAGTTAAAAGCGTAAATATTGTAGGTACTTAAAATTGAGAATCAAAACTCGGGATGATTTTTTACTATAGTTATAGTATTTTATATCTGATTCAATAGTGAAACATAACAGTTTGACACTAGGAGTCGCGTGAAAAGAAACGAAGCAAAGAGAATGTAACTATACTATAATATAATTCAAAATTATACCTTTATAGCTTTTTTATGTATTATCGTCAAAAGTGCAATAGATTCAAGACTAAAATGAAAAAAATATAAAAAACTATAAGGTAAATAAAACAACGAAACAACTTTAATTTAATATATTTTTTTTCATTTTAAAGAAAATAAAATACAAAAGTAAGGCTACGTTCCCACGAGCGTTTTTATGTGGTCGCGACAGAAAAAACTGCACTTTAAATAGAACTCTGCGTTAGTACAATACAGCTGAAAATCGTGTACAGTACTAACGATTGACACTTGCCACTTCGATTTTCAGCTTTAATGTATTAACGCATAGTTCTATTAACAGTGCAGTTTTTCTGTCGCAACAACAAAAAACCGCTCGTGGGAACGTAGCCTTACTTTTGTATTTTATTTTCTTTAGACCTAGTAGAAATCAACATGTCCCGCGACAATTAGTGGAACTAAATTTCGTAAATTATTTTTTACAATGCCTAAGGTTGTAAAAAGTGCTGCCTGATAAATGATACTCAAGTTGTAGGAGTTTTGTGAAGCAAAACAGCTGAATCAAGGTGTTCTAATATCCATAAAAATGCTGGAAAAATTTTGTCGCGCGATCACAGCGCCGCGTCCAAGGGATTTCTTTCATGAAAAGGATTAATACAAGTAACTGATTCACAGCACTTTTATTCAGCCTAGATCTGTACGAAAATTCATAATAATTTAATTTCGACGTATAATTCACACGTTGTTTATATTCCTTTTGTATGATATTATTGGTATCACTGTCTTCATCGCAATCTATGATCATTTGAATTAATTCCATAATGTAATAAATGTATTTAGAAAAAAAAAAAAAAAATTCTACTAATGCTCAAATTTTCGAAATGTTCTACGTGTTTCTTTTTTATATATGGCGGAAGGTTACCATTGCCAGGGTCGAATTAAAAAGGTGGGAAAAATAATTTTCGTATTAAGCTTTCAACACCGTTTTCCAAGTCCAAAGTCTAGTCAAAGTCCAAATAAATCATCAATCATCAATCAATGAGTCAAGTCAGTCGAATCAGCAAAGTGGTAGGCGCTTTACTAAAACTTCCTAGGGAGTTTTGAAGGGAACACAAAATAGCATGCTTTTTGAAGTTGTACGAACCACTTGCCCACACTTGTGCACGTTAACGAATATTTAATAATTAATATTCTACCAATATTACACATTAAGAACTGAATTATCACAAAAATAAGGAGTAATACAAAAACAACAACGTCACACATTGATGTCCTCGGAAAAACTAGGTTTTCCGTTTTGTTAACGGCTGACATTGACAGATAAGCAAATGACGTTATTAAAGTAAGCTCCGCCTATCGGAGAGTAAGTTAAAAAATAAATTGAAATGCTGTCAGCTACGATTTATATAAGCATCTTTAGTAGGCTATCCGTCGTCCCGCCGATTGATGAGCCGCTTCGGTAGGAAATGCCATCTGTCAGTAAGTTATTGAAACACGAGTAGACAAAAGAAAAGTTTTGACTATCTTCAGTAGCAAGGATTAAGGATAGATTTGTTTATTGAGAACGGCCGTTAGTCAACAAATCGCTAACTGCTATCTTTTATCTCATCTCTCTCCGTAGCGCTGCTAAAAGAAATTTATTTTTAGAAATAAGCAGTACCTTTGTGTCGTTTTTCATGTATTTTTTATGATATAAATGTTTCTCGTATGCCATAAATTAATAAATAAATAAATTAAAAAATGTTAAGTAACTTTATCCAACAATACTATTACTACGACAAGTTAAGTGTTGTGTGCAAGCATCCTAATTTCCATTCCCACGCATTCCCACGCACTTTAGTATAGGTGTTTTTATTTTATTTTAAACTAGATGGTGCCCGCAACTTTGTGCGCGCAATAATCTTGTGGAAACTGTAAATATTCCGCAATAAAAAGTAGCATATTTCCTTTCCCGTGGTCTACTCTATATCTCTGCAAAAATTTCATCAAAATCGGTCCAGTAGTTTCGGAGACTATTCAATGCAAACAAACAAACTTTTCCTCTTTATAATATTACCTTTGAAAAAATAAGGATTCAATTATGCGGAAATTCTGATAACGAACTTGTTTTGCTGCATTTTATCCCTGTCTCTCGTTGTGAATTTTACAAGTCCGTACTTCTGTAACAAGTCTGTTACTAGAAAAGTTAACCTCTTATTTTACTCTCTTCACCATTCTCTTTACAGGAATTGTGACGTTACATTAATATCATGTACATTAATTCTATAAGAACTCAACATGTCTTTTAATTTTTATTAATTATCTTGTAATGCAAAGTACCTAGAACTCCGAGGTGGGTCCTCGGAGTTCTAGAAGATTAAAAAAATAAAATCATTACGAAATTATTTATCTGACCGAGATTAGAACCTAACACATTCCGAATTTCCAAACAACGCGAAAATTCCACATACTGGTACCAAATTGTCATTCGGACTGACATATTAAGGCCGCTTACCGACGCGACCGGGTCGCGCGGTCGGGCGTCGCGGGTCGCGGGTCGCGGGTCGCGGGAATTGTTTAGTGCTCAATATAAATTCATACCAAGCTGTGGCTCCGCGACCCGAAATAGGGTCG
This sequence comes from Phengaris arion, assembly GCA_963565745.1. Lineage (NCBI taxonomy): Eukaryota > Metazoa > Arthropoda > Insecta > Lepidoptera > Lycaenidae > Phengaris > Phengaris arion. Next base: position 27,376,840 of record OY751431.1, read on the forward strand.
CAGTCTCGCGTCGCGTGCATCGGAAGGCTACCTTTAGTGTGGAAATTATTGATTTACTGTTGCACGACGAAAGCAAAAGCATATAAACACACCAGCATATTTAGCGGAACACAAAAAAAGGTCCATAATTAAAAAAATATGGTTTTATTTTAAAATCTACTTACTACACTTCTTTTGTTATTTAAAGTTTCATTTTTTTTACTTAAAATGAGATCACATTAAGAACAGATTTTGCGAGTACAGGCAAAATTTGTGAAAAATGGTACATTTTTGAACTTTTCATGTATCCGGGAAAAGTGAAAATTAATATTGAAATAACAATTAATTAAAACAAAAAAAATGGTGATTAATATCGCGTATTTCCTCCACGTGCTCTTATTAAAGTTTGTACCCGTCTAGGCATACTGAGAATGATGTTATCGATGGTCTCCTGGGATAGTCTCCGTTGGCTGGAGCTGGAATTCTGGACTTTACTTTTCTTTTCAGCAAGTCCCAAACGTGCTCTATTGGGTTCATATCCGGTGATCTCGCCGGCCACTCCATAACAGTGATATTCATATCATTAAGATAAGCTTGAGTTACCCGAGCGGTATGCGGCCGAGCATTATCCTGCATAAAAACAAAATCGTCACCGATATATAGGGCAAACGGTACAACATTTTCTTCTAAAATTTCTCTGATATAGCGGTCTGCAGTCAGACTCCCTCTGTCAATCACTACCAAGTCTGTGCGAGCTCCCAAACAAATGCCCGCCCAAACCATTATTGATCCACCACCGTATGCAACTGTAGTTTCAAAATTTGTCTGAATGTATCGTTCTTTGCGTTTGTATATTCTTTGCCTGCCGTCAATTTGATTTAAGAGCATTCTGCACTCATCACTAAACAATATCTTACTCCATTGGTCCGCGTTCCAAAGTCGATGTTCCTGAGCAAAAGTTAACCTGTTTCTACGATGATTTACCTCGAGCCTTGGAGCCTTGGCGGGCACAAGTGAACCCAAACCAGCTTCTTCAAACCTTCTTCGTACCGCACGCTCACTTACGGTTACACCCCGCACTGCTTCTAACTCATGTCGGGCTTGGACGGCCGTCAAACGGGGGTTCCTACGTACACGAAGCCGAATGCAACGATCATCCCTACTTGCACTTCGAGTGCGTCTTTTTCTACCTTGTCCTGCTCTTCTCACATAAGTACCGGTCTCCCTGAACCGTTAGATACTGCGATGGATCGTTGAAACTGGTCGACGAAGATCTCTGGATATCACTCTGTAGGTTTGACCATTTCTTCGCATTTCGAGTGCCCTGGCAATCTCCGTTGGGGCTAAGTCAGGCATAATTCAGTCCTCAACTCTTTAAAATCGTCTCTCATCAACTCTCGTTTCGCGATTTAAAAAAAAAACTAACAAAAACAGTATTTCAATGAAATTTTAAATCAAACTCAGAAGAAAGGAATACTCGAAGTTCGCTCCAGATAAGGTGTATTTGAATAAAATTAAAACAATTGCATAAAATGTGATGTTCAGTTGTTTTCTTAATTTGAAAATATTTCTTTTTAAATTAAATGACGTATAAACCAGCCAGCAACCTTATATGATACTGATATCAAACCTTTATTTTATGTTCCGCTAAATATGCCGGTGTGTGTATTATAACTTAAAATGCGCAGTTTCCCAGGGATGACACCTAGCTAGATCAATTTATTTTTCTCCCCCAAAACTTCCTGCATACTAAATTTCATGGCAATACTTGCAGCCGTTTCCGAGATTCCGATTATATATATACAATACAAGATTAGCTCGTTTAAAGTTTAAGGATATCGATTTTTTGACATAAAGTTTCATACACATATCACATGCGTAGTATTCACAGGTTGTGATGCACAGCAACGGTACAAACACAATAATATATACATTGAAATCTGTCGGTTTCACGTTAGAATAAAATAGAATAGAAAACTCTTTATTTGCACAAAAAACACACATATAACAATTATTAAATAAAGGAACTGTACAAAAAGGTGGTCTTAGTGCTTAGCTGCTGTACAGCATTTTCTGCCAGACAACCTAACAAATCACAAAGAAAAAAAAGTTTCACATAATTTGACCGTAAATTTTTGTATTTGCGACTGTACAGTGTACCTATAATTGCTATCAATAAAACGAATGCATATAATTTTTTGTACTACGGAAACATCGCTCTATTCTGACCAAAAGCAGAATATACTCGTAGTCATGTGAATTTAATTAGTGTAAGTACTAAGTGGGGCTTCACAAATCCCACATTATCCCTTCATACAATAGCCACCGCTGCATTTCAAGCACGTCCAGAGGTTTTTAGGTCAAGGTGCTTGCGCCCTTAAATGTGTTTCACTAAGCTCATGTTTCTTACGTCCTTCAAGCGTCATAATGACTTGAGAGACTTTTAAATCTGACAAAGTAAAATGTAACATTTTACTCACAATATAAAAGGTATTTCCATTCTTTTACCTATATGATAAAAACAGTTGTATTGTTAAACGTGGGAGAGCCATGCTTCGGCATGAATGGGCCGGCTCGACCAGATAAATACGATTTCACCGAAATTCACGGATTCACCGAAAAACCGACGTGAAATAACGCTTGCATTCTGTTCCGCCAATTGAGTGGCGTTACATGAGGTCCAAGGGGGATTGGAGATTTTCAGAACCAGGAACGCAAGTGCGCAACACCAGAGAAGTTAAAAGTGTACCTACTCTGGTATTGCGAGTGCCATGAGCGGCGGTAATCCCTTACCATCAGGCGATCCGTATGCTCGTCCATACATATATGTTGGGTGTTTTTTCAGACAGTTTCCAAACTTTCAGAAGTGAATATAATCTTGAATATAAGCAACTTTTAGTATGAGATCAACTTTCCTACGTAAAAAAATATCAGCTACAAAAGGGCTATGGCATAGATAGGATGACAATATTGTATTTATATTTAAATATTGTTTCGTTTCGGTGTGAATTATTAAATAGTATTAAATCTAGACATATTAATACTATTGATATTGCGTTATGAACGTTTGTATCAAATTTTCCGTGTGGATATATATATATATATATATATATATAACACAAGATACAAACGTTCATAACGCAATATCAATAGTATTAATATGTCTAGATTTAATACTATTTAATAATTTACACCGAAACGAAACAATACGTGACATGGCATTGCATTTTTAAGATATCTATTAAAAATTGAACTTTATTAACTACACAGCATGTAGAAAAGCTACATTTTAAACGTAGTTAACATCGCTAATAACGACGCGTCTAGCGTCATCTGTTTGCTGTTATTGACTACGTTTAAAATGTAGCTTTGCTACATAATACCCCCCCCCGTTACGTTGGGCGCCAATTGTTACGGGTTATTTTAATGAAACCAATTATTACCAACGCAACAATTAATATACTATATAAAAAAAGGGGACGTGGGCAGAAGCCCGAAAAATCTGGTTTAGCCTTTTGGTGTCTGTGGGAATCGGAGGGACTTTAACCACACGGGCACTTAGCTGGATCCGGGATGTAGACAGCACGTGGCGCGAGGAGCCCAATTTCCGTTAGCGTCTCTGTCGTTCAGGCTGGTATACTCGCCGCGACATAGATTGTCATAGGGGCGGTGCAGACTGGGGCAGAAGCCAGTCAGTTCAGTCCGGAATATAGCTAGCGGCACGCAGAAATCCGGATGTGTAGAACTAGCAATAAGTCCATGCGAAACGGTGCGTTGAACCCGGAGTAGGGGTCCCTGGAAAATCCATACAAGCATGTGGAGATGGAGTCCCACAGCTGCCATGATCTTAACCCCAAACGATCAAAATCACAGGCTGTAACCATTACAAAATAAAAAGGGTAAGCAAAATAAAAGAGGTTATGAAGAAAAATTAAGGTAAGGGTACAATGACCTACTAAATCAATGCAAAAACGGTTTTTGAATTTGTAACACTTGCCCACACTTGTGCACGTTAACAAATATTTGATGGTTAATATTCTACCAATATTACACATTAAGAACCGAAATAACACAAAATTATGAAGGAAATACAAAATCCACAACGTCACCCATTGAATTCCCCGGCACAACTCCAGCTCTTATATTCCCTTACATTCATTTTGTTTTTTTTTAGCTGACAACTAGCGGTAATACATAATCTCAATCATAAGAAGAAGCTCCAGTTAGAAACGTTTGCCAGTAGATGGCGTCGTCTAGTATAAATTAGCCAATAAAATTAGCAATAGCAGTTAATAGATGACGCTAGGAGCGTCGTTATTAGCGATATTAACTACGTTTAAAACATAGCTTTGCTACAAGAAGATTCACATTTCATTGTTAGAGTTCCAATGTCAAGTTGATGCACAGCGCATGTGCAGTGACTGATGTCTTAAGAAGCTAATATCTATCATAAAATGTATCGCCGCGTTGTGAACTGACACTAACTGCGAATCATTTTTAAACAAAATTATGCATATTTGTGCTTACAGCTTTATTTATGCTTACAGCATAAGATATCGCTGATAATCTTGACTGTTCCTTTAACATGACTACCTACTTATAATATTTTGCACCTTAACTCAAAGTGCTAATTAAGAAATGTGATGATAGTGACTTACTCAATACACTATAACCCACTTGGAAGCGAATGTGGCTCAGTGTATAACTTAGATAATTAGTTGAGTACTAAGTTTAAAAGCGAACCCTCAAAGTTAACGAGCTAGGAACTTAAGTGGATTGAATTTGTTCTTGCTTCTATGTCACAGTTTAATAGATATTTTAATTTTAGTAATCACTAGTGAAAACAGTATTCAATACTTAGTGTGGCGTAAACAGGCCGTGAAATTGAGAGCGAATTAGTTATTTAAAGGCTAGTTGGTCACTGTTATGCAATACTGTGTCTATCAACAAAATTACTAAAATCAAGATGTTGATACTAATCGCTTTCTTAAACGATAAACTGTAACTTTCAAAATAGTGTTAATTGAATTAAATCATTTTAGTACTGAAAAACTGATAAAAACTTTTGACACATAGCTGAAATTCTCTTTAAAATAAATTTAATTAAACACGATATTCTCAAATGGCGATCTAGAGGGTTGACACAGTATTGCATAACAGCGTCCAGTTACAAGTTAAACTTTTCAGTAGCAATATATATAATAAGAGAAGAAGACCATGGCATCCAATTATTGGACTCAAAGATTTAAAGTACATACTCTGTGTTGGTTATCCTTCAAAAAACACAAATAAATGAGAAAAAACCTAACAGTATATAAAGATTAACAAAACGAATACGCAACCCGTACCTTAAATGAAGGGGGTAGCCAATAATTGGGGTAGGGGGCCAACAATTGGATATTTTACCCTACTACTACTATTACAACTAAAGAAAATTTAAATTATGACAAAAGGTCCGAAGGTTTTTCAGCAATAAATCTTTCTGTTTAAAAAAATGTTTCCTTCCCATTCCAGTCTTTCAAAGAGTCCTATTTAGATCCCTTGTACTGTTAAAATTTAATGCCGTCGCTGAAATGACGGCTCGGGTCGAGCGCGGTCGCAGACATAAAAGTATTTCACGGATCACCCGATAGGATTTCACTGGTTATTTCACCAGTAAATGTCTTGTAATTAGAACAATTTTCACTTTATTAAAATACGCACAGTATGTAAAACATAGTAGGAAGCAGAATATCTCGTGCAATCAGCAGCAAATTTGAGAGTAGACTATAGGGAAAGATTTTCTAAGCCACAAAAGGAACCTGAGGGTTTAGCCATCATACCATTACCATACCATTCATTTGAGATTGAAAATATATGTTATTGATATAACGTTCGCTAAGTGACACAGCGCGCGATAGGTCAACACCATACATTTTTTTATTTCTAACTTCGTCATCGTTATTAACAATGACATCTTGGCTAAAGGACCAGAGGGCTAACCCAACATGCCATCGTTAATTACAATGATGATCTTCGAAATTGAAAATATATGGGATTGACATAACGAAAGTGACATAGCGCGCGATACGTAAATACATTTTGATTTCGAACTTCGTGATTGTAATTAAAGAAGTCACCTTGACTAAGCCCCCTGAGCCCTTAGCCAACGATGGCATGTTGGCTAAGTCCTTTGAGTTTTCAAACTGTATTATAACGGATTGTAGCCCAAAGCGACGGTCGCGCTAAAACAGTTTGGTGACCTGAGTCCCGAAGTGGTCGTGCGATGACTGAGACGACGATATAATGAAGAGAAATATCCGGAGTAGAAGTTAATATAATATTAGTAAAACATTTTTGTTAAGGAAAATAAGGAAATATCAAAAGAATTATATTATCAGATAAGGTTCAGGTATGGTCTAGAATTATAAAGAGAAAAGTAACATACCCGGTTCGGTCGAATTTATTCCTACGTCAATGTGACTTATGGATGCCTGAAGGGGCAATCTGAAGATAAATATGCCGACGCCGCTGGCATGCCTTTGTAATATACAGAGTGTTTAAAATTATATTGTAAAATTAATGATGAATGATATCAGATGTTTTGTTTGTGGCGTATATTCGAGTAAATAGAAAAGATGATAAAAACATGATATATCATTTAAGTTACTTTGAAATAGTCTTAAAAAACTTAAATGGTTACAATCATTAATATTTGATTCTTGAATAATGTAAGAAAAAATACGTGTGGCACTCGGGGACTGCCGCGGTAAAGCTATTGCATAGTAAGTCTACACGCATACGTCTAGTCGCACGCACACAACGCCGTGTCGAAGACTGCCGAACTGAAACGACGTTAGACGATGCACGGCCTTCAAGCCACACCTCCGTGCCCGTCGGAGTGGGGAGCGTGAGGTTTTTTCGTTACGGAATTTCTGGATTCGGTCCCCGCGCTTAAGGCCCGCGATAGAAGCTATGCAATAGCTTAACAAGTTAACTACTTAAATAAATTTTGTTTCAAATGTGAATTTGAATTCGTGGAAATTGCTTGTGTTTATTTTATAAAATACTATTATTGAAGTATAATTATGGATTGTTCGTAATGGTTATTTGCAAAATATAGACTATTGTGTGACGTACGTTAATTAATGAAGATAAATCATAGCCAAACAAGTAGGTACAATATCGAAAAAATTCCTGCTCTATCAGTTTCTAAACATTTTTCTTTGCACTAGGACACCTCAAAATATTTATACACAAAGGAAGTAAATGCAAGTACTTCAGACACATGAGTATGAGTACGTGCGCGCGATTTTTATATTAAGCTTGGTCGAGCGGCAACTCATTCGATAGTACGTAGGTACTATCAGTAAAATAACCTTAAATATAATATTAAAGTCTATTTACTTGTAAGTAGAGTAACTGTAAGTGACCATAAATATATAGAGGATTCCTTATTTTTTTTGGACCCAAAAATTATTATCTCCTTCTTATCTTAACCGGACGTTTCATTTACGAGCTACGATGCAACGGACAGATAGACACGTCAAACTTATAACACCCCTCTTTTTGTGTCGAGGTTTAAAAATGAATCTCAGCACCCAGTAAATCCTTACTAATATATATATAATATTATAAATGTGAAAGCGTGGATGTTTGTTACGCTTTCACGCAAAAACTACTGAACGGATTTCGATGAAATTCGGTATGGTAGTAGTTTAGACTCTGGATTAAAACATAGGTTACTTTTTATCGAAAAATCGTGTTCCCGACGGATACTATACTTACGCGGGTGGAGCCGCGAGCAACAGCTAGTAGCGGTATAAATTTGAAATTGGAGTTCCTAACCAAAGAAGATATATTTGAGATCAAAATTGGATTTTCATATGTAAGGACCTAAGATTTTGGTAGCCTGTTCATTTACAAAATACCTACTCACATAAACGAAAATGATAAACCGAAGATTTTGTTACTGTACCTACTTCAATTGAAGTACTGAATCAACCTGTATAATCCGTACTTATTTGACGATTCTTTGTATGCCCGATATCTTTATTTATATTCTTACATCAGTGGAATTTTATTAAAGGTTTTTTTTAAGCTTTTGCAGCTTAAGTATTATTATTGGTCTTCCACAGGGGGCTAGAGCATTATTAGGTATACCTTCAAAAAGTAGAATAAATAAAATCTCTTTCACGATTCCATGAAAAGTTACATCAATAGCTTATATTATGCGTATATATTATTATATTTTAGTCTTATACTAAGGCTATAGTAAATTATTTGTAGGCTTCGTATAGATGAAGTAGGTACGAAGTTCCTAAGTTTTAGTACGCGAGTAGTCAACAAGTTTATTTTAAAATATTTTTTACAATTTACATGTTACAATATGAACACAGAACCTACTGCATTATTATGTTGAAACTGCTTATCTATTATTATTTTTAAAGTTGTTATTTTTACTCTAATTTATACCTACCTTTTAGAAGAATAACAAAAACATTCTATAATTAAAAAAATAACAGTCATTGTCAAGCAGTGAGCAAGCTGCTAATGATGAAATATAGCTAAGAACACTCGATCTCGTCAGCTTTCAAACAAAAAAAAACTCCATCAAAATTAATTCATCTGTTTGGAGCTACGATGCCTCGCACACACACACACACACACGTAGACAGACAGACACGTCTAATTTACAATACCTACCCGTTTGTTTAGGTTGGGGGTTAAAAACAGAGTTACGCAGATTATACTGAGCCAACTAGTCCCCTAATTAAAGTCACTATACATATTATAATACGGGTCAAATTAATAAAGTACAATCTCAACCCTTATGTCACCACTGTCCTCTCATGGACATCTGTAATATATGAAGTCGTTATAACTCTATACTATATTGATGCGCTTAAATTACAGTATCTACCTGCGTAACCGAGCATCCTTCGGAGTTCTAGTAAATTTTAAAAAATAAAAAGAATCACAAAAATATTTATCTGACCGGGATTTGAACCCACCACACTTCTTATTTCCGAAAAACGCAAAAATAATGCATACCAAACTGCCAATCAGAACGACTATTAGAGCCGATATTATTGATATATTGCTGCACGACGAAAGAATAAAAAACATAATATATAACTTAAAAATACGCAATTTCTAAGGGATAGGACCCATGTAGATCGATTTTCCGCCCCCAAAACTTCCTGTGTACTAAATTTCATGGTATATATTAGGTTCTTACATATGAAATTGGCGTTTTGTCGAACTGGCCACTTTGATCTCAAATATATCTTCTTTGGTTAGGGATTCCAATTTCAAATTTATAAGGCTATTTACTTATGGATTTGTGTTTCGAAAACCGTAATTTATTTGTTTTTTCCTCTTTTGGCTTTATCTTTGCGTCACTCTGTTTACAAAATGGAAATCTTGAAATATCGTATTATTTTCGAGTACGAGTTCCACCGTGGCACCAGTGCTGCAGAAACGGCTCGAAGGATTAATGATGTGTATGGCGGCGGTGTCGCAAAAGAAAACACAGTGCGTTTTTGGTTCCAACGTTTTCGTTCTGGAAATTTCGACCTGCAGAACAAGCCCCGTGGACGGCCTGAGAAGAAAGATAATAATGAAGAATTGAAGGCTATTGTGGAAGCGGATCCATCGGGAACCACGTCCGAGTTAGCTGCAGGCTGCGGTGTTAGTCATAAAACTGTTTTAATCCACTTGAAGCAAATTGGGAAGGTGAAAAAGCTTGAAACGTGGGTACCTCATGAATTAAGTGCAAACCGACAAACGCCCGTCGACTGCTGCGTTACATTACTCAACTGGCACAATAATGAAGGGATTTTAAATTGAATCATTAACACACAAGCGAAAATTGACTCCAAAAAAATTACTTGTGAGCGTTTGGTGGACTAGTACCGGTGTCGATCACTACAGCTTTATTAAATCTGGCCTGACGATTACGGCAAATGTCTATTTCCAGCAACTGCAAATCATGATGGAAAAGCTAGCTGTTAAACAACTGAGGTTGGTCATTCGCTCTAGGCCACTGCTGCTTCAGGACAACGCTAGACCACACACTGCAAAACAGACGGCTACCAAATTAGAGGAGCTTCCAACAGATTACCATTTTTTCATAATTTGGATAACTTCTTGCAAGGGAAAAAATTAAAATCCGATGGGGCAGTCCAAAGCGCCTTCAAAGATTTTATTGATTCCTGTCCGAATGGTTTTTTTAGTAAAGAAATCAATGAACCTATGAGATGGCAAAAGTGCATAGATAGCAATGGTATATACTTTGATTAAATAAATATATTATGTTTAAAAAAAATCGACTTTATGTTCCTCCTTTACAAAACGACAATTTCATATATAATGACCTAATATAAAATATTGGGTCGTTTGAAGTATAAGATTTATGTTGAATAATATATTAATATTATGATTTAGGTAGACAATTTACAAAAAATTTGTTCAATAGATAATATATTAACCACATAAGGCTTGTTTCTAATGTTACTCAAATGTAATCGAATGCATTGCTGGTGTTCCCTTAAAAGCAATGCATTCGATTACATTCTATTATCTGTAGTCGGTTTAAATGATCATCAGAATCTGCGATTTCCATTTTAATCTGTCTAACAGGCAAATACTGAAACGTTAATCAAAATTAAGAGTCCTCCTATTCACAGGCTGTCGCTGTCTCTGCTAGCCGAAAAGACATGGATAGCATGTGACTTGAGCGTCACTTTACGTTCCAGTATTCAAGTTTGGTTTCAATATTAAATACCTAAATTACTTCATAACACTATATCAAGTTCTTTAATTTACAATAGCCACATCTGTAATAGTTTTGGTTGAATAGTTCAAATGTTCAATCACTTCTTTTACAAAATGTCTTCAAAACAAAAATCGATATTCAAGGAGAGATTCTTGTTCTAAAAAATATTGCATAACATGTGACTTTAAATTTTGACTAGATTATTCTATAAAATACTTAAATTCTATTCACAACCGCGTGGCCGATACTGTGCGGTGGGCGCGTGACCGTAAAATTCAGCGCGTTGTACGGCAGTGTGAGGGTGTCCATGCGTAGTGCGAGTTATCAGGAAATGTTGATCATGTTATTTTTCTGTAAATAACGAAAATTGTTAGTTTTGCATACTGTCATTACCTACTTAATATGCATCTAATATTGTAGATTAATGTTAAGTCAATTCGGTTAAAAATATATTCTGTATTTATTAGAGACGTTTTCAGTATCTTTTTCCTACAGACAATTAAATCACCGCAACAAACATGTAAAAACAGTTTATAAAATACATTTTAAAATAGATTTTAAAAATGTTTTAACTATAGTTTATTATTTTTAAATCAAAATAATGTTCTGATTTAAAATCGTAAGATGATGAGGAATCCAGGCTTGACTTCAGTTATGTATTAGTACAACAACATCCATTTATTTATTACTCTATCTATATTCTATAGAGCCTGGGATGCATATTGCATACCTATCATTAGAATTACCATAATTTAGTGACACTACCTAACATAGATATTGGGTTTATGGAGTGAACTTTGATAGAAACCTAAGGGTCAGAGTGCTAAGTGTGAGTTTTTCTTTTCGCATTCGATCATGAGTGCGTTTGGCGCTTACTAGGAATTTGTATGTGATTTGTACAGCGCCATCTAGTTGTAAACGCGACAACTAGGTCAAATCACATACAAATTCCTAGTAAACGCCAAACGCGCTCACGATCGAATGCGAAAAGAAAAACTCACACTTAGCACTCAGTTCACAGACGATTCGTGACGTGACGCGGCTCCGCATTTTTATGATAGCTATTCAAAATTGAACTTTATTCACTACACAAAAACTTGTATCTACGTTTCATATTACACAGTCATACACACGCACTGTGCAGCGCGTGCACATTAAAATTTTAATGAAACCGTATAAACCGTAATATAGGTAAAGTTTTTTATTCGACGAACGAATACCAAATAACGAAAGTTCATTATTATTTAACTGCAGTGTATGAAATTTTATTTTAAAAATAATATTTGTAAAAGTAATATTTTAAGGCCATGTTAACAATGTCATGGGGAGTTGAGGGCGAATGTAGTTAACAAAATAATAATATTACTTAATTTTTGGTTATATTATTCTTGTACAGGCGTAATATTCATCGTTTTAATATAAAAATATAAATACAATATTAATTTAATCATAAATTATAATTTTCTTCTATAATAAATTTTAATACACGCCTAGCTGTTGGTATATTTTATAGACGTTAAATATTTTTGCGAAGATATAAGGCTCATGCAAGCCAAGCCTTATATCATAGTCTTGTATATAACAGAATCATGAATACAATATTACAATACTAATGGATTTAAATGAACACAAATTTCCTAATATTGTAAATAAAAACTCAATTGAAGCGAGCGATTTATTCATTCAGATTAAAGACCTTCATTTTATTTGCTACGTTCTTAAGATGCATAAAAAATGAGCATTTGAATTATTAAAGTAGGTAGATTTAAGTGGAATCAAAAGAATCCCTCTGAAGCTGTTGCTACACCGTTCTGAAAAGTGAGGTTTTTTTAATATGATTTTATTGATTAATGTTACAACTTTTTTATTATTCGTCGTCGAGGCGTCTGATTTTCCTGAGTTTTATTACTGTTCTGGAAAATTTAGGAACTATTTAAAATGGCGTACAATAGTACGTATATCAAAAACGTTAACATGAATTCACAAATATACTCGCAGTCTTCCTTTTTTTAAGTTTAAAATCGCCTAGGGTGGCAGTATACCTACGTACCTATAATAGTAATAATATAATGGTAAGCAATTATAATATAGTGGTCTTGGTGGAGCGGACGGATCGCCTGATGGTAAGCGATTATCGCCGCCCATGGACATGGTTGCGACTTGCGTTTGAAGGAGCACTTCAAATCCCCTATCCCCCTTGGGCCTCCGGTAACCTCACTCACTCGGTGAAACACTACGCAAGCCTTATTTCACTCTGGTTTTCTGTGAGGTACTGGTATATATCCGGTCGAGCCGGTCCATTCGTGCCGAAGCGTGGCTCTCCAAAAGTAGTCAGGGATACTGGTAATGTCTTTCATAATGAGGCGTCGCTGCACCCAACACAAGTGGTCAGCGCCTGTTCACCCCCTTTTTGACTACCCTGTAGTCCAAACTTAGCTGCGGTATTTCTCGCCGGCCTTTTCATCAAATAGTATGAACTTGAACTACCTGTTGTACAACTTAGCATAATTTACCTAACACCAGCGTTATTTCCTTCAAGTCGGCCAGTGTGAAGTGCACATAAGTCGTGACCCGTACATTAATCAAACGGAACTCGGCATGATTGATGGTCCTTCGTATATTTTTATATTCCCGCTAATGAGTTATTGTGCAGTCTATAGACCGGCGACATAACATGAGACGTCCATTTACGTGGACGAACTAAAACTGTAAATAGCGACTATAAAATAGATGCATCGATTTCATACCATCATCTTCGTATCCTTATATTAATCACGCTTTACATTTTTATGTGTGTCTGATCGAGAATTTGTAACTATGTAAATAACTTGTACCAACATATTACATGTTGTATCGCATTGTGGCACAAAATACACGCTCAAAAATTAAACTAAAACTTAAACCAGCAACCTGAAAGGCTATGCTGTGCTCAACAAAAACACTCTTACCGAATCTAAAATTTACGAAAAAAATTCAACCAGTGAAAACCATTTATTTAAAACAGGAACACTGCAGTCTTTTACATGGAGAAGGAGCGCCCGCTATTCAATTCATTCAAATTCAACTCAACTCACGTCCGACGAAAGTTTACTTGCAGTATTAAGTGTTTAAATAACTCTTGTTAGACGTCCTTATGCTCCATGTTTTACATAGAAAATGCATTTCAAGACGCTCACATGGACGCTCGGAATTGGATTAGTTGAGTCTAAATAAGTTCCATTTCCGAATAGAAGCAGTTTCTTTCCTTGTATTCGGGCACTCATCTAATCAGTTGACTTTATTTATTTGTTTTTATCCTCCAACACGTTGTCGTGGCAGTGCCAGTGTGAATGAGTCTAATATTAGGCTTTATGGTAGATGTCATATTATATGATGTATGTATAGATGTTGCCCGCGACTAGAGATCCCAAAGGGAACCGTATATTTTGCTGCGATAAAAAGTAGGTTAATGTTAATCCAGAGTCTAAACTACTACCGCACCAAATTTCATCAAAATACAAGTCGTAATTGCGCGAAAGAGTAACCAACATCAAACATCCGTACATACAAACTTTCGCATACATTGTATTATATTATTAGTAGGATTAGTAAGGATTTTCATCAATCAAATTTCGCATGAAACGAAATGCCACATTTGATTTTAGTTTTTCGATCATAAGTCGCCCAAAATATCAACAAAGAATGTTTCGTTTCTAAGGGTCAATACACACTAAAAGCATACGATAAGCCACATGGCGCTGCATTTTTAAGATCCCCCTACACACGCCTTAAGCCGTAGCGCATTGACTGGCTAATGCGACACCTCGTTTTCTCCTCAAAACGCTTAATTATAGGATTCCACCACATGAGGAAAAGTTTAAATGTTTAAATACGCTAAATTATATACAGCGACATATTATCAAGTTAAGTCATTATTAGCGCTTTGCTCGAACGATATGTTACATGAGTGGAAGTGTTTAACTTTATTTGCTTCTTTATCGTTATTCTTGTTCGTATTATTTTATGTGTCACTTTCGTCTTATTTATGTAACGATGTAATGTGTTTTTCCTATTGTAGCAGTGATTTTATTATATTTTTTTTTATCTTCTTCTTTAGGGGTAAGAAAACTGTTGTCTGCTTTCTTTATAAAAAAAAACATTAAAACCGTTCTTTTATTAAATAAAACTGGAAAAATAAACAGAGAGTAGTAGCTAGTAGCTTAATAGCATTTATCTACGCTCCAAAGGACACGTTCTAAGAAGCTGTAAAATAAGAAGCTACGTATAAGTGATGCATTACTTGCAATAACTTCTGCAAGCGAGGCAAGTGCCGATACTTCAGTATTTTAAATTCTATTTTTCTTCGGGGACGTATAATGTATTATTCCTTTTGCATGTTTTCACTTATAATATATTACAAGTTAAAGCGCTTCCTATTCATGCACGTTTAAAGTTTTAAGCAAGTTGTACAAAATCTAGATTTCATGTTTTATAAAGTTTTATTAATAGTTCAATTGTGCGCGCGGCACAATGTGTGCGTGCGCTTGTAATTATATATCTTAAGCATGTGTGTCAGTGACATGACCTGTACGCGGCGCTATGTGTGGGTAACACTCGCACAAATGAGTTGAACTTGGTATGTAGTAATAGTAATAATGGCTCCCTCACCGATTTCGGTGGCTGTGGCTGATTTCGTTGAAACCAGGCCGGCTACGCGGGAGTTAATTTATAGTGCGCAAGTATGTGCACATGACACAAGAGCACTCTCTCTTCCTTTACTCTCAAACTCCAGTGGGAGTACTGTACATAAACCTTAAAGCACCTTATTTCTATCTAATGTTGTAATAAAATTATGTAATAGGCAGTTATATAACATATACGCAAGATAAATACACAGAGACAACAAAACAAAAGAGACCGGGGACTCGGGTGATAGTGAAAACGTTTTGTAGCAAAGTATCTTGAAAAATTATTACTTGCCAAGACAAATAATTCTGTCAAGTGCACAAGCAGACGCTAAAGTCAAGGCTGGTAAATGTATGTCCATTCAGAATAAACATAAAGACACCTAAATATAAGCTGATTTCGTTGTCTAACAATACACAGCTCGCTATAGAAATTATAATCTAAACTTGCAGTATCCTGTGATTTTACGTGTGTAGAAAACTTAAAGCTTTTATTGCTACTTAAATAGGCGGCTAGGCTTATTGAAAGTTATAATAGTATATGGTAAGTAGGTACAGATAGTTCAACTCTGCGCTTGTAATTATACAGCTTCAATTTGTGTGGCAGTGACGCAACCGCCGTCGTCCGAGCAACACGTGTTCTTATCGTTTTTTTTGCGTGGGTACAGTCATTAAGAAAATGTCTAGCTCTTCGCGGAGAAAATGTTTAAGGAGTCAGGTAAATATTTTTGTTATGTGTCACTTTCGATATAAATAATATTTGTCATGATTCAATAATGTATGAATCTTTAAAAAATATTATTTTTAAAGTTAACGTATTGTTATTGTTTTAGACTCGTGAAACTATTGCCAAGGTATACGAATTTATGAAAAAGGATGCGACAGATCTTTTGCAACTAGTAAATGATCCAGTTTGCAGCGCAAGTCCAATTTTAATATCAAAATATTAAAATTGTAATATTTATACAAATAAAAATACATTTTACACATTAAGTTTTTATTTTATTTGTAATAAATGTTTCTGTATTTTGTACTTCACTGTACCTCTTGTCACGCACACAAAGTCACTGTGCATATACAAGGTTAAGGCACACATAATTCCGCGCGCAAAGATGAGTTGAACTATCTATACAATAAGCCCTGTTAATGATATTAAGAATATGTCTGTTACTAGTAAGTTTATAATAGTCAAGAATTTAAAAAGAATAATACTAGATAGTGTAGTTGTAGGTACGTTATATTACTTCTTTCTAATAAATAATAATAATGAATGTTAGAATAAGTTAGTCTCAGATTAAGTTAGTATTAGAATATTTAGTATTGATTAAGTTAGTATTAGAATATTTTTATATTTATAAAAGTATTGTTGTTTGATGCCATATTTATATTATATTTTTTGTTAAAAATGTTTTAAATATTATAGTCCGACACTCTACTTGTTATGATGTGTACGCCTGTAATTTAATACACACATCACATAAAAATTATGTGTCTTATATAAGTTATATGTGTACTATTGGTGGTAAATAAATAAATAATTTGATGTGAATTGCAAGCCTGTCAAAAATCCGATAAGATTTTTTCGATTGTTGAAACGCCTTTACCCTTGATAATAAAATGTACTTACTCTTTTTGACTGAATCGACTTCAACGTTTTATTACTTTATACGCAAATTCAAAAAAAAATGTATCCGCATAACATAGCTAGTAAAAATAATTGGCTGATAGCTCGAAATATCCCAATTTCCATCGAAAATTGGAGTGCGATCGACCGTTTACTCGGAACATACTGCAATTAAAATATGGCCGCATTAGACGCGCCATTAAATATTGGACGTCACAATTTTGAACTGATTCCTATCATCATCGGCTCTTTACTAGCTCATAGCGAGCAACATATTAGGTCATTATATATGAAATTGGCGTTAGCGGGGAGTATGGTGGATGTCTTAGACATTCCAATTGAAGCTCCTCTAATTTGGTAGCCGTCTGTTGTGCAGTGTGTGGTCTAGCGTTGTCCTTAACCAACCTTCCAACCAACCTCGACCAACCTCGGTTGTTTAACAGCTAGCTTTTCCATCATGATTTGTTGTTGCTGGCAATAGGCATCTGCCGTAATCGTCTGGCCAGATTTATGAAAGCTGTAGTGAACGACACCGGCACTAGTCCACCAATCGCTCACAAGTAACTTTTTTTGAGTCAATTTTCGCTTGGGGCAGGCTTTCACTGGTTCGCTAGGGTTCAGCCATTGCGATAAGCATTTCCGACTATCGTACAGAATCCACTTTTCATCACAGGTAATGATTCGATTTAAAATCCCTTCATTATTGTGCTAGTTGAGTTATGTAACGCAGCAGTCCGCTTCCACAATAGCCTTTGATTCTTAATTATCAACTTTGGTCTCCGGTCGTCCACGGGGCTTGTTCGTCAGGTCGAAATTTCTAGAACGAAAACGTTGGAATCAAAAACGCACTGTGTTTTCTTTTGCGACACCGCTGCCATACATACACATCATTCCTATCAAAAATCCTTCGAGCCGTTTTTGCAGCACCTGCAGTTGTTGTTTTTGTCCACCGCACACACTCGTCCACAACTCGTACTCGAAAATAATACGATTGTGTAAGCTAAGATTTACACACGCGACTTTGAGCCGAGGGAAGTAGGTACATAGGTTAACGTGAGGGCTGAAGACAACTCCTCCCTCACTGGACGTCCATGCTCAGGAACCCCTGGAACTGAACCTGGACGTCCAGGCTGCCCCTCGTATTCTGGGGAGAGCAAAACTGCGCTTCAATCTGCTCGGGGCAAGAGCAAACGTACAAAGGCACCCCCCCTCGATATTAAACATGGACTTTTGTAATATCAGGGGATTACACTCCAACCTTAATGCCGTCCATTACCACCTTGAGACGGCAAATCCGGCTTTGATCTTTTTAACCGAGACGCAGATATCATCTCCGAGTGACACATCATACCTTTCCCACCCAGGGTATTCTCTCGAGCACTCCTTTCTTCCCAAAGCTGGAGTGTGTATGTAAGAGATGATATCAGCTCTCGCCGCCTCAGCAATCTTGAGGACAGGGACCTGTCAACGTTATGGCTCCGCATAGATTGCGACGACCACCCTCGCGTCTATGCGTGCCTATATATATAGGTCCCATAGTGGTGACCCCGAGACGGACCGACTCTTGGAACACCTGCAAGCTGCTTCAGATTTTGTGCAGCGGCAGATCCCATCCGCAGAGATCATAATACTTGGCGACTTTAATGCCCACCACGCCGACTGGCTCAATTCCAGTAAAACTAATCATGCAGGGAGATCTGTCTGCAACTTTGCCCTTGCGAACGACTTGACACAACTGGTCACTACGCCTACGCGAATCCCAGATGTGGATGGTCAGAATCCTTCCTTGTTGGACCTTCTGCTGACTTCAAATCCTGACGGCTACCAAATATCCGTAATCGCACCACTTGGTTCATCGGATCACTGCCTTGTTAGGAGTTCTGTGCCACTTACGACGTTGTTACGACAGCGTGCTGTTAAATACCGTCGTGTGTGGCACTACAAGTCAGCAGACTGGGATGGGATGCGGTCGATTTTTGCATCCTATCCTTGGGGGAACGTGTGCTTCTCGCCGGATGATCCCGACAACACTGCCAACTCTGTTGCCGATGTGGTGATGCAAGGGACGGAACTTTTCATTCCGTCCTCTGTAGTGCCAACTGGCGGCAGATTTCGTCCCTGGTTTGGTTCATCCCCCAAAAAAGCTTCTCGCCGGAAGCAGGAGGCTTACCAATCCTGGGCCAATGTCTGCTCGGGATTTAAATACCAGCACATATAAAAAGGAGTACAACCTTGCCTCTAGGTCCCTCAAGAAAGAGATCACTCGGGCAAAGAAACAGCACGTCATTAGAATTGGTAAGAGACTTGAGCGCCTCCCCTCGGGAACCCGTGCATTCTGTTCTTCGGCCAAAGCTATTGAAGGAAATTTCTGCAAGCCAACCCTACCATCCCTACACGTAGGAAATGGATCGTTGGCCCAGGACGCAAGGGACAAAGCCGATCTTCTGGGCAAGCTCTTTGCGTCAAACTCGACCCTGGATGAGGGGGGGCAGAAACCGCCGACCATACCGCGATGCACGAGCATCATGTCGGATATTCGGTTTCATCAGCGCTCAGTGCGAAAAGCTCTCCGTTCCTTTGATATACAAAAGTCGAGTGGGCCTGACGGAATCCCTCCTATTGTGTTAAAAAAGTGTGCTCCAGAGTTGGCTCCGGTCTTGACGCGTCTTTTTCGGTTCTCCTACTCTTCTGGCATCGTCCCGGTTTCTTGGAAGACAGCCTTGGTGCATCCGATCCCCAAAAAGGTGATCGCTCAAATCCTTCCAACTACAGACCAATCGCTATAACTTCTCTCTTCTCGAAGATAATGGAATCCATTATCAATGGCCAGCTTCTTCGATACTTGGACGGCCAGGGATTACTAAGCGACAAACAATACGGGTTCCGTAAGGGTCGCTCGGCTGGTGATCTCTTGGCGTACCTAACTCATCGTTGGGCTCAGGCAATTGAGTCGAAGGGAGAGGCATTGGCTGTTAGTTTGGACATTGCGAAGGCCTTTGATCGGGTTTAGCATAAAGCGCTGCTATCAAAGCTTCCATCATACGGGCTGCCCGAGAAATTATGTAAGTGGGTCACTAGTTTCTTAGCAGATAGAAGCATAAAGGTCGTAGTTGACGGCGAATGCTCGGAAACTCAGTCTGTTGATGCTGGTGTCCGTGTGCTATCGCCTACCCTATTCATACTGCATATCAATGACATGTTACAGACATACAGCATTCATTGCTATGCGGATGATAGTACAGGTGATGCTGTATATACCGGCTCCCCCAATATTTCTCGGCTAAATGTCATTGAGAGTCGAAACGAACTTGTGTCTAAAATAGAGAATTCATTGGAGAAAGTCTCTGAATGGGGTAGACGTAACTTAGTCCAATTCAACCCCGCCAAGACACAAGTCTGCGCGTTCACCACTAAAAAGTCACCAATGGTCGTATATCCTCGTTTCGAGGGCACATCTTTAACCGTCTCCCCTAGCATTAAGATACTTGGCGTCAACATACCGAGCGAAGTCTAGTTCCGATATCATCTAGAGGGTAAGGCCAAGTTAGCCTCGAAGAAGCTTGGTGTTTTTAACAGAGCGAGACAGTACTTCAGTCTGGACCAACGCCTACAACTCTACAAGGCGCAGGTTCGGCCTCATATGGAATATTGTTCTCATCTCTGGGCAGGGGCGCCAAAATACCAACTGCTCCCTCTGGGTCGTATCCAACGAAGGGCCGCTCGAATTGTTGACTGCCATAATGTTTCAATCAGCTTGGACCCCTTGGAATTAGCTAGCTTCACTCTGCATCCTCTATCGGTTGTATCACGGGGAGTGCTCTGAGGAATTGTTCAGAATCATACCACCTGCAACTTTTCGCCATCGTCCCACGCGAAAAACATACCATCCTCATCACCTTGATGAGTGGCAGTCTTCCACCGTGCGCTTTTCGTGTAACTTTCTGCCGCGTACTGTAAAACTCTGGAACGAACTGTCACCAGCAGTATTTCCGGACCTATACGACCTGCAAACCTTCAAGAAGAGAGCGTATTCCCTCTTAAAAGGCCGGCAACGCACCTGCAGCTCTTCTGATTTTGCGAGTGTCCATGGGCGACAGTAGTTGCTTAGCATCAAGTGACCCGTTTGCACGTTTGCCCCCTTATTTAATAAAAAAAAAAATAAGAATTCGGAATGGAGCTGAAAATGCATCCGGCACGAAAGGGGTTCCAATTGCAAGTCCTTACGTCACTCTCTCACAGCGACTTCTAGCGTTCGGCCATACTCGATCGTTTTGTAAACCACTCGTGACCGGCCGATCTGAATGTTCTATATGACCATTCTGTGCGTCGCGTTTTGGCGCGAACAACGATATTTCAAGTTTTCCATTTTGTAAACAGAGTGACGCAAAGAAAAAACCAAAAGAGGAAAAAACAAATTAATTACGGTTTTTGAAACACAAATGCATGAGCAAATAGCGCTATAAATTTGAAATTGGAATTCCTAACCAAATAAGATATATTTGAGATCAAAGAGGCCAGTACGACAAAATGCCAATTTCATATGTAAGGACCTATATTAAGGTCTATTTACTTGTAAGTAGAGTAACTGTAAGTAACCACCAACCAAAAAAAGGGTGGTAGGTAAAACAAAAAAAAAACACTTAAAATGTCGGTTGGTAATAGAAAAAGTACACAAACTTGTAGCACGAATACCTTATAAGCGATTTACACCATGTCAGCTTGGAATAATTTTGGCCATAAGCCCATAAGTCACCTGTAGTAAATGGAACGTAAAGGAAAAGCGCCTGTGTAATATTGTGTTTAAAAGGCTTTTTAAAAATCGTAACACTTTATATGCTGCTGTATGTAGCCGTATAAGCTAGCTTACAATTATAAAGCATTATTATAGGTAGATTATTACCTACTATGTAAACAATATATACTTAATTACAATATAGTGTGTTTTTTTATATTTTCTGATATTGTGACTACCTGTGCTTGCCAGGGCAAACTTAAAGACAGGCGCAAGCCGATATGGGTAGATTGGGAACTTATATACTATAAGCTGATTGCTATTTCAAAGTTGCCTTTAGATGAGATGAGGTATGGTGGGTATATCTTGTTAGGATTCCGTAGTAACTACAAGGAACCCTTATAGTTTCGCTCTGTACGTCCTTTCGTCCGTCTGTCCTCCCTTGATATCTTTATATATATATAATTACCAAAGATATCAACACAGCCCAAACACTTTCATTTACAGTTCCATAAGCAAACTCTAAAAATAGCAATATATTAGAATACTATTTAAAAAAAATTAGGGATTATTCTGAAAGTAACATAAATAAATTTAAGGATTGCATATCAGCATTATCTTTTAAGGAAGTTTTAGAACAAAGTGAAACTAATATTGCATATAATATCTTTTACAATGAACTTATCTTATTTTATGAGTTGTGCTTCCCTATGATAACATCAAAAGTAGTAAGTAAAAAATTTAAAAATAAATGGATAACGAAAGGTCTAAAAAGGTCATGTATAGTTAAAAGAAAGTTATATTTACAATATTTATATTCGAAAGACAACAAATATTATAACAAAATTAAATACGCAAACTATTCCAAATTACTAAAAAAATGTATCTCTAAATCACAGGCCATAGGTAACATGAAATATATTAACAAAGCTAAAAATAAAAGTAAGGCAGCCTGGGAAGTGATACACTCAAACGTTGACAATAAAGCTAAGATTTTGAATGAAATTGAATGTATCAAAGTGAATGAATTGACATATCGTAATCCTGAAAAAATAGCAGACGAATTTAATAAATATTTTATTTCTATAAGTCGGTTAAATTACCCAAATAATAATAATAACTTTAATTTATTAAATAATAGTTTACTACCATTTAACGACACAACATTATTTCTATCTCCAATCACTAAAGATGAGGTCATTAAAGTAATTAAAGGTTTGAGGAACACATATTCGACAGGTTATGACCATGTAGCAACGAAAATAATAAAGAAAATAAGTAATAAAATTGGTGAGCCGTTAAGCCATATAGTAAATTTGTCATTTCTTGAAGGCAAATTTCCAGATATTTTGAAATACTCAATAGTTAAACCTTTATTTAAGAAGAACGCTAAGAATGAAATGAATAATTACCGTCCTGTAACATTAATATCCAACATATCAAAAATTTTTGAAAAAATAATGTACAATAAAATTTATAGTTTTCTAAAGTCTAAAAATATTTTTAACTCGTCTCAATTTGGATATAGAAAAGATAGTAGCACTAGTTTGGCAAGTTTTTGCCTAAGCAAAGACATAACCGAAAATATTAACAGGGGTAATTCAGTGGTGGCTTTATTTCTAGACATGTCAAAAGCTTTTGATCTAGTATGTCACAAAAGGTTATTGAATAAAATAGAAAAATATGGAATCAGAGGTAAAGGACTTGACTGGATTAACAGTTATCTAAAAGATAGGAAACAAGGAGTAGAAATAATTAAAACAGAAGGACATCGTGTAAATAGCATTGTTTCGACATATAGGAAAAATAATCCTTATGGAGTACCACAGGGTAGTGTATTAGGGCCTTTGCTATTCTTGCTCTATATAAATGATTTCCCGGCTTTTATAAAACAAAAATGCACTATGTACGTACATGATATTACGATTGTTTATGTGAACAAGAATAAAGCACTTTTATCTGAGGAAATAAATAATAGTTTAAGAATAGTTTCTAGCTGGCTACAATTAAACAATCTAAAAATAAATGCTGATAAAACAAACATGATACACTTCAAACCATTTAATAGTGCAAACATAAATATAAATATAAATTATCAAGGTTCTAATATCGCGCTTACTAACGAAACGATATATTTAGGTATTATATTGGACCAACACTTCTCTTGGAAACAACATACTGAGAGATTGTGCACAAAAATTGATAGATTTATATACGTACTGCTCACTTTGTCTCAAAGTGTTAGTGAAAAAGGCAGCTCTGATAGCCTATCATGGCTATGTATCATCCAACTTAAGATACGGTATTGTGTTATGGGGTAACTCTTACCATAGCCAGAATGTTTTTATAAAACAAAAAGCCTGCTTGCGAGCACTATGTGGTGCCCGACAATTTGAGAGCTGTAAGCCAATATTAAAAAAATATAAAATATTGTCACTTCCATGTCTATATATCTTTGAGATACTAAAGTTTGTAAAGAAACACACAGAATTTTTCATTAAAAAAAAGAAGAAGTAAGCCAAAGACCACATAGAGGAGACAAGCTACAAATTCCAATCAAAAGATTAAATATTTTTGCTAAAAGTGCATACTGTATGGCTATAACTATATATAATAAATTACCCGAAAATCTAAGACAACAGAACTTTAACTCATTTAAAAATCGAATATTTAATTTTTTAATTGACAAATGCTATTATAGCATAGATGAATTCATTAATGACAAGAAAATTTCTTTGATTTTTTGACTAAATGTTAACAAAATTTAAGAATTTTTAGATTAGTAATCAGGTAGGTATTATGTACTGATAATAGACATTGACATTAATTTTACATACACAATTTAATGTGACTTTTTAATTCAATTTTATTTTATTAATTGTACTATGAATATTATTATTTCTATTTATTCAATCTAATTCAATTTTATTGATTTTTATTTATACTAACCTATAGTATAAATAAAAATCAATTAAGGGTAATGTAGCGTAAAGTCTGTGTAGTAGTAAGTGTGAATTTAAATGTTAATGAGGTGCATAAGATTATGATGGTTTGATGAAATCTGAAGATTAAATTTTTTTTTTCTTTTGTACCTCAATGTAGTGAAAATTGTGAAATTAAGTTTGACATATTAAATAATGGATAAGTGACTGACAAAATTGATTATGATGGATTTAAATACCTATGCGATGAAATGGTTTAAAACTGTATGTTATCAGTAGAATAATGGATTACTTATTTCAGTTTGTATTTCTTTTAAATTATTGTTAAAAAGGACATTTGCACGCTTCTTAAAGTAGAATGTTGTGACACTATATTTAAATATACGAACATTTGTAACCTACATTCTATGCAAATAAACGATTATTATTATGATTATTATTATTATAAATAGGCAACATTTTGTATAGTTATTGTATGTAGACTTTAGTTTTGGCATCATATAATAATTATAATTTTAGGGGTAGCCCCATTCCCCTGTGAAGTGGGGAGGAATTTTTAAGCTATTGCATAGCTTTTATCGCGGGCTTTGAGCGCGGCGACCGAATCAAGAAATTCCGTAACGAAAATAAACCTAACACCAACCACTCCGACCGGCACAGCGGTGCGGCGTTGAAAGCCGTGCATCGTCTAACGTCGTTTCAGTTCGGCAGACTTAGACACGGTGTTTGTATGCGTGTTTGTGTGCGTGCTACTAGTCGCACATACGTCTAGACGTATGCGTGTAGACTTACTATGCAATAGCTTTACCGCGGCAGTCCCCGAGTGCCACACATTTTTTTTTTCATTCCATTCCATCACGTGGGGTATCGTCGAATAGGTATTTTAAATAAAGGCAAGGTTTGCTACATAACTTACTTATAATGTAAACCATTTTCTAAGATCGATCTCTAAAATTGTTTACAAGTTGGAACTTCTAAACTATGAGACTAAGAAACTTGCAATTTTCCAAGCTGATAAATCATGCTAAAAACTTTTTAGGAAAATTATTTGAATTTTATGTAATTTGAAGAAAACCTATTACGCGTTTATAGTTACGGAACCCTCCTTGATGTCATGTCATGCTCTTGGTTAGGTTATTTTTTTTTCTGGGTCGGAAGGAATTTACCTATAGATATTACCATCTGATAATAATAATAAAAAAAACTAATATATTAATTAATTAAAAAATTTGTGTAAGCAAGAGAAATTCGTACACGTATGAAAGCAATTAAGAGCTAATTAAAACAGAAAATCGCATGCCGTGCTGAGAGAACAATATCTGAACTCCAGTAGTTTCATTTCACATTGCGAAATGTGTCGGTGGTTTTGCTCTTACACTATATTTCCCTGGAGGTTGGTCGCTTGCTCAACTAAGCCCAGTCTCCTGCGCGTGTTTTAGGATAAACAATGGACAAAAATCCATAGACAGATTTTGTTTTTACTGGCTATGATGTAGATAATGTTATGACCTTATATTGATAGTAGGTAGGTAGGTTAACAGCCTCCGTAGATCATTTAGAGCTTGGCTCTCGACTCGGAGGTCGTGGGTTCGATTACCGCATTGGAACAAAAAATATATTGTTTCCATGTTTTGTTAGGACAATGCAGGCTGATTGTCTAACAAGAAAGATGATCCATGCGTCGGATGGGCATGTAAAAGTCGGACTTGCGCCTGACTCTCGCCAGTCGTGTCGGTTATCCGTCCCACTTGGTTTCGGAGTAAAGGAGGAGAGAGTGCTCTTGTGTACTGCGCACACACTTGGGCACTATAAAATTACTCCTGCGTAACTGGCCTGGTTTCAATGAAATCAGCCACCATCACCGACATCGGTGCGGGGAGTTATTAATACTAACGGGTTTACTTGCCTGCTATAGGCTCGCCTTCTATATTTTAATTTTATTATTATATAAATTTTAACCCTTTTTTTATTATTGATTTTAAGTTTTTTGTCGTAAAAGCAATAAATACATAGAGTGACTTCTTTGCCTATATTTATAAAATTTTTAATTTTTGGCTAGTACATTTATTTTGGATTTAAAATTAATGCCTCTCCTTTTATCTTTTTCCCGTAATCTTGTACTCTTAACGAGACAATCTTGTATATATAAAATCGGAATTTCGGCAAAGGCTGCAAGTATTACCATGAAATTTAGTATACAGAGAGTTTTGAGGGAGAAAAATCAATCTAGCTAGGTATTTATCCCTTAGAAACTGCGCATTATTTTTACCCGACTTTTATCTTGCGTCGTGCAACAATATATTACTATCAAAAATTTCGACTCTATTATGTCAGTCTGATTGGCAGCTTGGTATGCAACATGCGAATTTATAATTTGTTCGTTGTTCGGAAATTCGTAATGTGGTTGGTTCGAATCCCGGTCAGATAAATATTTTTGTGATTATTTTTTATTTTTTTTAATTTACTGGAACTCCGAGCAAAGTTCGGTTACCGAGGTACTTATAAAATAATTATATATTGATTATAGAATGTAAATACTTTGGATATAATTATTTGAAATCGTAAATTTCAGTGTAATTCGGACGTCACAACTCACAAGACGTTCGTTGTGTAACGAAGCGGTTTATGTCCGTCCGTCCGCCGGACACAAAGCGAAGTACCTAACTGATGACCTCTCGGAATGTCCTGCCATTACACAATTACACAAATTACCCAAGCCTATGTTAGTTTAATGTTACAGTTAAATAGTTGACTATGTTATCCCTTTACTATTCGAAATAAAATATAATAAAATACATTTTACTTTGACCTCTTCTCACTTGTCTCCAAACAAGAATATCATACGATATTCACATTAAAGTTGTTTTCAAATAGATTATAATCTAAGCTGTATAAGTTATTGCCCAACTACGGCGAAGCCAAAAGGGTAATGATTTTCGCCATGTATGTATGTGTGTATGTTCCACCGTAGTGCCTAAACCACTGATCCGAATTTAATAAATGAGGTGTCAATAGATTTGTAATAGTAACCAGGGAAACAAAGGCTATATAATTTAAGTCGGGTTATAGTTTTTATAAAAAAATATATGTTATTTTACTCCCACATCTCCAAGCACTCTTAACGGCACATTAAGTCATTTATATTCTCCTAGTAGTTTTCAGTTTCATATTCTTGTTCTAATACTTAATATTAATGTGATTATTTCATAAAAAAACAATGTTTTGCCTAACTTATATGTTAAATTAACCTGCTGTATCTCCATCAGAACAAAACATTAATTGTAAAATAAAACCATATTCGCCCAATATCGTGTAAAAAGCCGAAACGCGGGCAGTATCTCGAGGAGCTTATGGAAGTATCTCAGAAGGCATCTTTATTGATGAAAGATCTTAGTAAGCACATCCCGGATAACAATGCGGTCCTTAGGACTCGGCGCGCGGCGTTGATTGAGGCGAGGCGGATATTTGACCCCGTTCCCGCACCCTGTATATCAATAGGGTGTATACCAATATACAAAAGGTAGTAAAGGACACTGGCGAATCCTGCCTGACTTTTCATGAAGAGCGACCAAGTTTTCAACACATGTGGTTTTATAGTAGATACTTAAAAAGTTATTTATCAAAAAAATATTATATTTTTAGGACTTGGGAATAAAAAGTTATGAGACTCCCAATATCAGAGAATTCATGTGCAAATTACGTACTTATAGTTACGTAGTATAGTCTCTCTTGTCAATTTGAGGCGTAAAAGCTCCATCTAGTGGCCC
The DNA here is from genome assembly GCA_963565745.1 of Phengaris arion. NCBI lineage: Eukaryota > Metazoa > Arthropoda > Insecta > Lepidoptera > Lycaenidae > Phengaris > Phengaris arion. The sequence continues at coordinate 27,405,307 of OY751431.1, forward strand.
ATTAGATATATTTATTTTAAATTGAACTATAAAGTTTTTCTCTTTTTCTATAGTTCAGAAGTTTAGTAATAGCTTTATGAAAAAAATGTTACTTGGGGTGTGAAATAGATCCCTCTATACTATATTTATATTATGAAAAATAATTACCTATTATTATTAAAAACCTGTTGTTCGAAAAGGAGTCTTCAAACAAAACGCTAACACGATTTAACGCGTTAACATTTAAAGTAACAAGAAAAAGAACTTCGAAATAAAGGAGGCGATAACAAAAGACAATTATTTCGTTAAAATAAATTTAAATAAAAATACTTAACTTGCCAGGGAATTTAATAAATGCTAACTTTGAAATGGAGGCCAATTAGGTGCCTGTTAAAGGACTATTACAGAGGAAAAAACAATTCAAGAAGGAATTCTCTTTTATCAATCCGTTTAAAGGTATTATCCTAAACGGCACCGGGCGAAACTTAATCACATCTTTCAACTTTTATAATTCCAAGCCGGGACAAGTTTCGAACTTTTCGAGTTTTTTACTTGCTCGCTCGTGCGGAGGCTATAATAGTAAATCAGTTTTGACAAATATTTGAAGGTGAGTTTTAGGAATTACCGCCACCAGGAGACTCAGTCTGAGAGCGGTGTGTTTATATTATTATAAACTGACACTAACGTAGGTAAAATAATAATAGATGGTAGGTCATTATTACATTATTATCACATAGATCGATTGTAGAGATTCATGACAGATGTCACATGCAAAGCACGAGCTAGAATAATTTAGCTAACCAAAAGGCTATATAATATAGCATGGAGAATAGAGGTAAGGAGGACAATCTATCTAAGGCAGAAAAGCAAAAAAGTGTCCGACAAAAGTAATTAAATAATAGTTCCAAAACTGGCCATAATAGCGCTAGAGTGGCAAGGGTGTGTGATATGAAGTTAGCAATAAGAGATGAAGTCAAGTGAGTTGAGGTTAGTTATTTAAAATTTTTGACGACTTTAGTAGATTAAAAGTAGTTAATTCAGTAAATCATGAAAATTCTAATTACTCGTATAGCCGAAAATATTTTTATATATAAAACCGAAGAAGATGCTAACATTTAATAATCCGTTTAAATTTTGCCGCTTCACTGCCGTCTTCGTCTGTAGCGCCCCCTATTTAACGCTATTTTACGGACACTTTTCATGTATGGAGATGTATCCTTACCTCTATTCTCCATGATATATAGTGTAGACGTATCTATGTTAAGCATCTCTCGTATGTAATACGTATCTGTGTTAGGCATCTCTCTTATATGTACCAATAAAGAAGATTATCATAATTATTGCTGTATCATTATTATCACCACTATAGCATAAGAAGGATTTGCAAGACGTCGCAGGGCGCAGCACACAACAGATAATAATCATCTACTAGAGATCGCCCTGTCGTCGAAATTCGACCGTAATTTATATTTAAACTTTTTAGTTGAAAATTTTAGAGTGCTTTTGCCTCTTAGAACTGATGCGCAATAAAAATGTGAAAATTATCTATGATATTTACAGTGCCGGATTTCAGCCAGACATTTGCCGCCCATAGGCCATAGGCCCATTCCAAACTCCCTTCTCAAAATTACTCTTCTTATAATAATCAAGAGTACTCTAATTGTAGTTTTACAAACGTCGTGGTTGAATAGCTATATGAAAGTGTTCTTTAAATAAAAATAACAGGGCAAATTAAAATAATTTGTATTTTATAATATTTATAATGATAATATTATGTTTTGTACGTTGAAAGCGAGCGAGTGTGCAAAAATTTCTATAAATTAGCAGGACAAAATTGGATAAATCATAATATTACATAATAGCAAAAATGTTTAGACTTCAATTACCGCCCACTAAAATTTGCCGCCCGAGGCTTCAGCCTACTCAGCCTTTTGGTAAATCCACCTGAGTATTCACTACAATTTACAGATAACAGATGAAAATATATAAACAAATTATTGACAGGCTGGTGAATTTGGGGACTGGACCGTGACGATGGCCCTTAAATATGTCCAAAACCGTGACAACTTGATTTTTACTTCACGTATTAGAGCGTTTTCACATTATGCGATACGATGTCGCTTATTGCGCGTGATAATGTTAGAGCTAGCTATATTATTTTTATATAGAAACATATACCTACCTTCTTATTACTAATAATGTTGTTGTAAAAAAATAATGATAAAAAAAAAGTAAAAAACAATTAAATGTTGTGACATATTAACAAACGTCAACCTGCACTAAAATTATATCAAACGCATGGTAGGTAGTGTGAGCTGAGGTAGCGATAATAATTGTTAACATAATTATTGTAATAATTAAAAGAAAATCAGTCAGTTCTATTATAATTACGAAAACTAAATTTCACTCAAGTTTTTCACGATGAAACCGAACGTCAAAACTCTTTTTTTCTTTTTTTTTTTTTTTTTTTGGATTTTATGACCCGGTGTAACTTTTAGGTCAACTCTTATTATTCATAGAAGTATATTTCGTATAAGAGCACATTCCATTCAATTGTTTTAATTGTATTCTTTATGTAATTGTAGATGTGCTTGTAAGTAAGTTCGTCTTGTAACAATTGTTTTAATGGCGGCGGGCGGGTCAATAAATCACACTTATTTTCAACATCACTAAGTTCACTGGCCAACACTAGTCTGTCGATCAAAAAATTTTGACAATCGAAGATAATGTGCTCCACAGTTCCATCACTTGAATTGCAATGTAAACAGGTTTTATTCGCAATAATGCCGAGTCGAGCAAGGTGTGACGGTGCAGTATTATGACCAAAACGCAGTCTATTTATGATAGTAATAAAGTCTCGAGTAGCATCTTGCATACGATGATACCAAGGTCTTGCAGGTAAGCTTTCTTGTATGCTTCCATACCATTTTCCTTTCGTATCTTGATCTTTCTTCCACATTTCTAACTACAACTTTTGAGTATTCTGGTCAATACATTGCAAGTAATCGGACATAGGAACACTGATTGTATTTCTAACGTCAACAGCATTAACTCCTTCATATGCAGTTTTATCAGCCATTTCAGTGCCAGAGATACCTTTGTGGGAAGGCACCCATAAAAAGAAAATTTGGATATTTTTATTGTGGTATTGGTGAATTATTTGTTTAATGAAGTAAAGGATATAATTAGACTTGAATTTAACTGTGAGGGTAGTTAAAAATGTGATCAAACTCAAGGAATCAGAAATTATTAAAAAATAATTAATGTTATTGATTTCGCGAATACGCATTAATGCCTGATACACTGCATATGCCTCTGCCGTAAATATAGAGCAGGGTTCATGCAGAATAAAACTTGAAGAGAATTTTGCTTGTGGATCATATAGAGCAGCATGTACATAATCACTTGCTTTGCTCCCATCAGTGTAGAAAACATAGTACATTTTATTTTCCTCCAAAAATTGAAGCATTTCCGAATTATTGTTTATTGTCTGTTGAACTACATTAATTAGATGTGAAATACACTAATAAGAGAAAGAGTAACATTGCCATGGAAACTGTTTTCTAATTTTTGAAAAAATATTGTCTATTTTCAGAAATATATCGGACAGTGTTGGAGAATTACCACATAGTAGACTTTGTGCTGTTGTTAATGGTCTTCTTGGGGATCTATCTATATAAGGTACGATTTTGTTTATAACTTGAGTGTTGTTTGATGCTATTAGTTTGAGACAGTATCTTTTAGCAAGTAAGATTCGCCTCAAAATCAAAGGCATCACTTTTGTCTCAACTTCCATGGCCCTTATGGGAGTTGAGCACATAGCACCATATATTATTCTTAAAGCCTTATTCTGCAATATATCTAATTTATTTACATAAGAACTATTCATATAAACGAGTGAGCTATAGTCTAAGTGACTTCTAATAATACTTTTATACAATATTGACAATATTTTAGGGTCTGCACCCCATGTTACGCCACAAAGTGATCTGATAACATTTAGTCCTGTATGAGCATTTTTGGATATATATATATGTTTTTCAAAAGTTAGCTTTGGGTCCAGTATTATTCCTAAAAATTTCTTTGAAGTGACTCTATTTATAATTTCATTATTGTAAATAATATTTGAATTTGGGGCTTTATTTCCATGACTGTGGAATACATTTATTATGCCAAAGCAAATTGAGGATGTTAAGAAACAACTTTTGGGCAGATACGCACTCAGAGTAGTGAGGAAAGTTGTGTTATTAATAAAGTTATTGGCCGTATTATATTGCTTGAAAATAACTGCTATTTTATTGGCATTCACCCTCTGAATACCCGTCACACCTTTTATGTCCATTGCGAAAATATGGTTTTAGTATATAGGGCTCTTATTGCCCAATCTATCGTCGTTTGTGGATTCCACATACACTTTAAAGTCTGTGTTAGTTGAGTTTTCCGGATAAAGTCTTTTATAATTCGGTTTGTAATAAGGCAGATATGCATCTCGCTCATCGCCGCAGTCCGATCGCCCAGAGCCTACGCCTACGCCTCCTTCATCCGTAGGCCGTGGCCGCTTTTTTGAGGCGGGCGGGTGAGACCCGCCCCCCTCGTTTACCTCCATTGCTATTGTGCTTTTCAGCAGCTAATAGCAATATTTAAATTCAATTTAATTATAAAAAAACACTATTTATAGGGAAAATTTAAAATTAAGTTTTATAGTCATCCGCGCTTTTTCAAGGTTCCCGCCAGAATCCCGTCAGTTTTGACGGGATTCTGGCGGGAACCTTGAAAAAGCGCGCATATGAGTTTTCATATGCGTTGACAATAATGAATACCTGTGTGTATGTGTGAACCAAATCCATGGTAGTGTATGTTGCTGATATTTTCATTAATTTAAGATGTTTAAGCTTTTCGCACACCTTCCCCAGCATAAACTTTAATTGTACCAAATTTCACTCTCATCCGTACGCACAATTCTCGTAAAAGTACTAAACTCTCGCTTCAAGTACTAATATATAGATATTAGGTCCTTACATAATATTAAATTGACGTTTTGTCGTACTGGTCACATTGATCTCAAATATATCTTCTTTGGTTAGGAATTGCAATTTCAAATTTATACCGCAATTTACTCATGCATTTCTGTTTCGAAAACCGAAATTCATTTGTTTATTCCTCTTTTGGTTTTTTCTTTGCGTCACTCTCCTTACAAAATAGAAAACTTGAAATATCGTAGGTATTATTTTCGAGTACGAGTTCCACCGTGGCACCAGTGCTGCAGAAATGGCTCGAAGGATTAATGATGTGTATGACGGCGCTATCGCAAAAGAAAACACAGTGCGTTTTTTGTTCCAACGTCTTCGTTCAGTCTGGTCGGAGACCAAAGTTGATAATGAAGAATTGAAGGCTATTGTAGAAGCGGATCCATCGCAAATAATGAAGGGATTGTAAATCGAATCTTAAACATAAATAAAAAAATTACCTGTGATGAAAAGTGGATCCTGTACGATAATCGAAAATGCTGATCGCAATGACTGAACCCTGGCGAACCAACCAAAGACTGCCCCAAGCAAAAATTGACTCAAAAAAAGTTACTTGTGGGCGTTTGGTGGACTGGCGCCGGTGTCGTTTTTGTTCGTTTTTGTTTTCGTTTTGGCCACTAGAAATCACAATGTAATTACGACTATTAGGAATGATACAAAAAACGACCTCATCACTGACTGTTATAACTGTTACATATTATGACTAGCGAGCCGGGCTTTAGGTATGCGAGCGGTAGGACGGAAGGGGCAAGCAACCCGCCCCCTCACCCCTGTCCCTACCTAAGGCGCTAGTTCCGCGCGCACTATATATATATATATATATATATATATATATATATATATATATATATATATATATATATATTAACTTCATTCCATCCGTCGTCCTTTGACACCTCTCACGTTTTTTTTTTCGAAATTTGGATAACTTCTTGCAAGGGAATAATTCAACTCTGATGGGGCAGTCCAGAGCGCCTTCAAAGATTTTATTGATTTCTTTCCGAATGGTTTTTTTTGTAAAGGACTTAATGACCTACCTACGAGATGGCAAAAGTGCATAGATAGCAATGGTTATATACTTTGATTAAATAAATATATTATGTTTAAAAAAAAACTACTTTATGTTCCTTCTTTATAAAACGCCAATTTTATATGTAATGACCTAATACTAATATTATAAAGTTTGTTTAGGTATTTGTTGCATGTTGCAATGCAAACAGCATTGTATAGGCTTTATCGCGCAAAAATGTATGGTGTATATGGTATGGCAAGATTAACTTTTGCGCGCACGAAGTCACGGGCAACATCTAGTGAGAATATAATAAAATCATAGTAACAGAAATCCATAAATACCTTTAATTCGTGTACGTATATTAATTAACATAATATTATTATGTATAACAGATTTCAGTACAGTTGAAACATTTGTATGCAAGACTTGTTTAAACTTTATGCTTATTCAATTACTGTATTATATTATTAATTAATGGCATTGTGATGAAATTAATACAATATTATCACTAGAGTTGTTAGATTTAATTGTATAGCGTTTAAAAAGTCTCTCTCACCTTTCTGAACGTATATTGTATGTGTGTCATTTTCATGCTGCTAATTTGCACTTTTTCTTTACACGTTATAGATCAACTAACTTTACACAATATCGTGTACCAAAAATAGTTGATTTCCACATTTTGTCGAATCTAAATTGCACTGAAATTTTGTAATATATCTTTTCTAAGTTATCAAATGTGTCCGATTTAGGTACATAAGCCGGAATTTTACGAAAGTTTATTAGCATACATTTTACAGTGAACCATCAGTGCAATATACGTGTATACTGAGTAATATTCATCAATTGAAGTAAGCCATTGTGGGAATATAGTGGCAAGCCCCAAAGGGATATCTCCGACCGAGCGAGGTGGTATGCTCGGTCAGGGCGAAGCTCACTTGTATTCGTTTCAGCTGTTGTATATATAGCGCCGAACTAGAGAAACTTCGATAGCGCGATTCAGGATTGTGGCGCTATTTAGTCCGCCACATCAGTCACCGTGCACACTTGAGACGTCGGCTTAAGTCGCTAGTGCCAGAGACTTCCAGTGAGTCAGAACTATGCTAATGCCGCTGCACGGGCTCCAGTGAGTCGGAGTACTGCCGTGCGGGGCCGATGCTACGTGCAGACCAGGAGAGATGTACTCTGCTTGCTAACCGGTCGTTATAGTGAGAGTGCCCGTTGAAGCCGATGAGAGTTCGACCAGGCCGTGGTGCGTTGAGGCTGGTGGTCGAGGTACCCGATGAGGCTGAATGCTGGCTGGCGTGGTGCGGATGTGTGTGGTGCCGTGATGATGATGATCCAGAAGGAGGCGTGTTCTGTCTAGGGTCACCAATGTAGTAATATGTCGGCCAGCTCCATAGGGAGATCTCGCGCCGAACTAGAGAAACTTCGAACTTTCGATTCAGGATTTTGGCGCTAATTGGTCCGGCACGACATTCGCACTGATGACTCAATACAAACTTAATGTGAATTAACTATTATTAGGTCATTACATATGAAATTGGTGTTTTGTAAAGGAGGAACATAAAGTCGATTTTATTTAAACATAATATATTTATTTAATTAAAGTACATACCTTTGCTATCTATGCACTTTTGCCATCTCATAGGTAGTTAATTGATTCCTTCACTAAGAAATACATTCGGACAGGAATCAATAAAATCTTTGAAGGCGCTTTGGACTGCCCCATCGGAGTTAATTTTTTCCCTTGCAAGAAGTTATCCAAATTTCGAGAAAAATGGTCATCTGTTGAAGCAAGATCCGGGGAGTACGGTAATTGTCTTAGACTTTTCAATTGAAGCTCCTCTAATTAGCCGGTAAAAGGTAGCCGTCTGTTGTGCAGTGTGTGGTCTAGCGTTGTCCTGAAGCAGCAGAGGCCTAAAGCGAATGACCAACCTCGGTTATTTAGCAGCTAGCTTTTCCATCATGATTTGCAGTTGCTGGCAATACACATCTGCCGTAATCGTCTGACTAGATTTAAGAAAGCTGTAGTGAACGACACCGGCACTAGTCCACCAAACGCTCACAAGTAACTTTTTTTGAGTCAATTTTCGCTTGGGGCAGGCTTTGGCTGGTTCGTTAGGGTTCAGTCTTTGCGATGAGCGTTTCCGATTATCGTGCAGGATCTACTTTTCATTACAGGTAATGATTCGATTTAAAATCCCTTTATTATTGTGCCGGTTGAGTAATGTAACGCAACAGTCGACGCGCGTTTGTCGGTTTGCTGCACTCAATTCATGAGGTTCCCACCTTTCACGCTTTTTCAACTTCTCAATTTGATTTAAGTGGATTAAAACAGATGTATCACTAACACCCAGCCTGCAGCGAACTCGGACGTGGATTGCGATGGATCCGCTTCCACAATAGCCTTCAATTCTTCGTTATCAACTTTGGTATCCGGCCGTCCACGGGGCTTGTTCTGCAGGTCGAAATTTCCAGAACGAAAACGTTGGAACCAAAAACGCACTGTGTTTTATTTTGCGACACCGCCCCCCATACACATCATTTATCCTTCGAGCCGTTTCTGCAGCCGTGGTGCCACGGTGGAATATTCGTTCTAGAAAAAAAAACGATATTTCAAGTTTTCCATTTTGTAAACAGAGTGACGCAAAGAAAAAACCAAAAGAGGAAAAAACAAATGAATTACGGTTTTCGAAACACAAATGCATGAGTAAATAGTACTATACATTTGAAATTGGTATTCGTAACCAAATAAGATATATTTGAGACCAAAGTGGCCAGTACGACAAAACGCCAATTTCGTATGTAAGGACCTAATATATCAATTTTAAAATACGGAAAAGGTACGTCACACAGTGTTAGCGCAATTTTTGCATAAGGCGCAAAATATTATTTTGATTTGGTACTGTATTACAAAAAATAATATATTCTATTTAGTTAGGGTTGTTATATTCACCACTATAGTCATTGGTATATACATATAGCAACGTAATATAGATTGAGTCAATTTCTGTCCTGTATTCTGTCTGCGGCTTTAAATTTTCATTAGGATTAAACCTTGTTGTCAAGCACAATTGTCCATTCTGAAAATATTAGATAATAAATTAGACCTTTTTTAAACAAAACAAGTTCAACTTCATAATGATCTAGTATACCTTTTATTTCTTCTGTGTTTGAAACATTGATATAAAACACAGAACTGTAAACATTGATATAAAATTTAATTAACAATAGTCTATTCACATTAAGTTTGCAGTAAATCACGCATACATATGTCAAAATTATGTCTATAGTAGGAAATGAGTCTTTAGCCACTGATTAATAAAGGGTTACTACGTAATACGTAGTGCTTTAGCCAAGTTGTATTCGCTAATTACGACGACGAAGTTCGAAAAATAAATGTGTAGGATTCAGCATAAGCATCGCTAACTGACATAACGACACATAAGTCACTTAGTTACATAACGATGCTTATGTCACTTAGCGTTACTTATGTCAATTCCCATACATTTTTGTTTTAGAAATTCATCGTCGTAATTAGCGATGGCAAATAGGCTAATGGCTCTTGCCTTTAGTCAAGATGTATTAGATAATTTCGACGGCGAAGTATGAAGTCGGAGTTTTGCCGGGGAGTTCAATGAGTGATGTTGTGGAATTTGTAAAACTTCATAAATTTGTGTTATTTCGATTCTTAATGTGTAATATTGGTAGCATATTAACCATTAAATATTCGTTATCGTGCACAAGTGTGGGCAAGTGGTACAACTTCTAAAAACGTGCTATTTTGTGTTTCCCGCCAATACTCCCTAGGAACTTTCAGTAAAGCTTCTACCACTTTACTGAATCGACTGACATGACTCATAGACTGTACTGACTATATATTTGGACTTTGAATAGACTTTAGACTTGACGATATAGGAATACGGTGTTGAAAATTGAAACGAAAGTTCTTTTTCCCGCCTTTTTAACTTGACACTGGCAAATGGTTATAAGCCGATGCCATATATAAATAAAAAAAAAAAAGTATGTAATCAAAAATGTATGGCATTTGACATTATTGAGTCATTGCTAAGTGACATGTCGCTTCCGATGCCTTATGTCAAATCCCATAGATACATTTTGTTTTCTAACTTCGCCGTCGAAATTATCGAATGCATCTTGACTTACAGCCCTGGGTAGTTATTATTAATCATACCTTTTATTATAGCATTATTTATAACGATCAACAAACTCCGCTTCATTCTGAACACGTGTTTAAATTAATATGTGAAACTCCAACTGCATAATATTATTATAACAAAAGAAAATTTTCAACTCCCGACCATTATTGCTTATGCAAGCATCGTTTAAACTTACATCGTGTATAGGTAAGGCACTTCATTCCCAGACCCTTATAACTTCGTGCTATATCAGTATGAAACTGAAACGCATATTCAGCGTCTATTGTTGCCGAAAATTTTACATCACTGAATATATCAGCAATTAATTACTTATTTGAATACGGAATAATTTTGTCTGTCTTGTCTGTTGCTAAGGGCCAGTTCATACCGCGACGATCGATACGCGACGCTACAACATGGCGCTGCATTTTTAATATAGTTATTAAAAATTGAACTTTATTATATTCATATGACATCAGTCATACACTGCACATTGCACATACTGTGCAGCGCGCTACAACTTGCCTTGTGTAATGAAATTAAGTTCAATTTTGAATAGCTTTCTTAAAAATGCAGCGCCATGTTGTGTATCGATTCGTTTCGGTGTGAATTGACCCTTAAAATCGATTCAAAATGTTGGATCTCAAAATGATTTTTAGTATATTCACGTTAAGAAGTCAGTGAATGATTCACTGTACGCGTGTAATGACACGCGTACATATGTCAAAATGGCTTACTTTAATTGGTTATTGTGAACAAAACTTATGCGTTATTGGTCAAATTTGACATTTGTACGCGTGATTCACTGCCTAAAGCAAATAAATTAGATTTATCTTTTTTTAATTTTTATTTCATCTAACATGCATAATATTGATATTACTTTTATAGTAAGGAATAAAAGCTTATGACGACCCATAACGAAAATAAAAATTCGACATAATTGGGTAAAGGAAGAAAACTCAAACATATTTTCGTAGCTTAGAAAACTTTTACTCAAAAGAAAAAATGTATTAATATTTCTTTTGTACAAAGTTTTACAAAGTTACATTAACTCGGAAACCTACATTCACGTAATAAAACCTTTAAGCCTCACATTCCCGCAAAACCATAGTTCGATAACCTTTTTTAAAAAAAATTCCCTACTGAAAGTAATTCCGTAACTTTGTCGCTGATGAATAATTTTCGATTCACGCCACACCGAGCCCAGACTTATGACAGCCTGCAGCGTTTCGTTGCAATTAACATCCAGCATACTCACACCGTCTGCATAATCATGTTATCTGAATTTCGACCTTATTCCCTTTGACATACATCCCGCGACTATTCCCAGACAACCTCTTAAGCTTACGATTCTGTTCTGACGACCAAATAAATTTAGAATTACATTCAATCTAGGAGGTTACGTGTCACAATTATCGTACATTGTGAATTATGTACGATGGTCAGGTAAATGTCCTCATCATCGACAGTTTCTGTGTAACAATGAAAAAAATTTATTAAATAAACTTTTGAAAGCCTTGCATTAAAATATCATTATATCGTATTTTATTACGCATGAAAAAGTGATAAAAATATTATTTTGTATTTAAAATTAATTGAGTAACGAATTTGGATCGCTAGGCTAACACTAGTATAAATTATAATCCGTTTCATTAAGATTAATAATAATAATAACATCTATGGACGCTAATCTGGTCAATCTGGGTCCCGTGGTAAGTTGTAGAAGAACTTGTGTCAATAATGTGAAAATATATTTAATACTATACTTTACATATATTTAAGATTTTTATAATAATACATATATGGGCTTATGATCTACTGCTTATGAATAGACGTTTAGGCAGAATAATAATTGCTGTACTTGAAAAAAAAAAGAATCTTCCTTTCTTTTTCCTAAACGTCTTTATATGAGCAGTAGATCATATATCCAAAACATCCGTAGTTGATTTTTCCAAACCTTATATAATACACATATTTAATACACATCCATGACCCAGGAGCACATAAAACTTTTTTGTTCCCTGGGCGTATTCGAACCCGCAACCTCCGGCATGAGCGCCAACGCGCAAACTACTGAGCCATAAAGGTCGTCATAATAAAAGCAGGATTGTGTGAAAATAGTTTACTTTTATATTCTTAACTAAATTTGGACCGTTTTGATGGCAAGTTTCTTGTAAATTGTAGGTCAATTTCATTGAGTAAAGTAGAAAAAAATCCTGTAGAAGTAGAAACTACAGACCCAGGCGCAATGCTGATGTCAATAACATTTTTCATTACTGGAGTATATCATAATTCCCAAGGTGTGTGGGAAATATCAATAAAATATGTTACTCTGATTACTGATGTTTTATACATAATATTATGGATGTGTTTTAATTAAATTACACTTATATGCAGTATGTATTTTATACATCAATATTAATTTGCAATCTCCTCGGATAGATTTTTATGAACCTTCGATTATGACTAGTGTAATAATAATAATACGTATTCTATATTGACAAAAAGGAACTGTTGTGTCGAACAGACGAAGTCACTCAGGTAAGGTAGTTTAACTATGAAATTAACACTCAGTACAAACTAGGATTTAAGTATGCAATATCCATATATAATGTTCTCCAGTAATTGCATTGGAATTTACTGAAAGGAAATACGTTGAACTTAAAATATACAAGATAACTTGTATGAAGGTAAATGTGTTTTCTTTGTTTACTTTGTGTCATTCCAATTAAATACACTAGATGTGTACCTGCACGTAATTTCGCATTAGAGATTCAAATAAATATTTTGAAATTTCGTGGAATTTTAAACACGTTCATATATGTATTTTAATTACTAGAGATCGCCGCCATGTGGCCGAAATAAGTTCATAATAAATCATATAATAATTATTAACCTCTTAGATAGAACAAAAAATGTAAACAGGTAACAAAATTGTATATATCAAACACACAGTAGTGTGTGTTAAAATTCTGAGGTGGTATGTGTTGTTGTTATTTTTATACTTTGTTTTTATGTATTTTTAAGCACTGTTTAAAAAAATGATAGCTTTCTGCACACCGACCTCCACATAAACTTTAACTAGCCAGCCAAATTTTATACTCCTCCAATTGCACAATTCTCTTTAAAATGTACTGAGTTTTTTGTGCTTTGTGTATTTATAGTGCCCAAGTGTGTGCGCAGTACACAAGCGCACTCTCTTTTCCTTTACTCTCGTAACCCAGTGGGACGGATAACTGACACGACTGGCGCGAGATCAGGTGAGGGTCCGACTTTACATGCCCATCCGACGCATGGATCATCTTTCTTGTCAGACAATCAGGTGATCTCAGCCTGCATTGTCCTAACCAACATTTTTTGTTGTTCCACTGCAGGAATCAAACCCACGACCTCCGAGTCGAGAGCCAAGCTCTTACCACTAGACCACGGAGGCTGTTAATATAATAATGTTGTATTAAAGGGTAACTAGCATAAACCCCTCAGGAGTAACTTCAATTGCACGACGAAACAAGCCGATACCGACTTCACAATAAATTAAAAAGATTGAATGGAGAAAAAAAAATTTTATCGAATCGAATTATTTCATACTTTTTTGTGCATTTATACCTTGAAAGTCGGTTTTCGTTTTTTATTTAAAATAATAATTACATGCATTTTCACACATAATTTCCTATATGGGTAGACAAATATCACCAAGCTCAATAGAGGCATCAAACCCCTGAACAAATCTGTAGCTCACTTCTCGCCTACGCGGGAACCCTTATGCGGGATTTACATTGGTCGATTTTCGCCGTGCAGCCAGTCGCTTGACAATTTTCCTTGTCTTTTTTTATTGGCGAACTAGCCATTCGGCTATTCAGCCATTAAAAGTTTAGAATTTTACGTTCGGTTAGCACGGCTAACTGTGCGGCGGTATTCGTGCGGCTTTAGTCACCCGTGTTAGTCAACAAAGTTTATTTATTATTAAAATACTCATAATGATTCCGATAATTATGTATAAGCAACCAAAGATCAGAGATAATGTACATGCCTATAGAAATTTATGGACCTATACAATATTTACATTCATCAATGATCTCCCAAGCAGTGTGAAGGCTAACTATTGAATTAATTAGGAAATTGGATTTATTGACATGTATTACACCAGTTCAATTATGTACATATATTGTACAGCCAATCTCACGATGAGCTCTCACGTAGATACCTTTGTAACACGATATTTGATAGTCGTATGTAACACCGCAGCTAACGAGGAATTTAATCGATGATTATTATTTTTAGTACAGGGGGCCTAGCAGGAATATTTGACAGCGGTATAAACGTAACGTTAACGAATGAAATTTATATGGGCGCTGTCATGATTTTGACAGATTTTCATACATCTCATTCGATAACGTTACTTTTACACCGCTGTCAAATCCCAAGTTGAATACCAATTGTATGGACGCTGTCATAATTTTCATAACGTTATGGGAGTTAGAATAAATATTCGACACCAATTATAGTTTATACGCGTATATTGTCCACTTTTTAACACGACACAGATTTAGTGAAAAAGGTACACACAATTAGACTTAAAAAACTAATAACGTAAAATTATATGCGCGCGCGCAGCCTTCTGGACCGAGGTTCGTTTCAGACTGTTAAACGGGTCGCCCGAAGCCTGCGCCGGCGCATCCTGAAGTAGGTACTACCTATACGTGCCGCACCGTATGCAAATAACAATTTATATAATATAAAATATTATATTTACTATACATCGCCACATCAGCCCCCCCGGAGACCTTTAAGGTCGAAAGAAATCAGGGAAATTGACTCGACGACCAGACCGTGTTGTACGCGGTAAGTGTCGTTCTGCAGTGTTTGTAGCGCTCGTAACATCCTTTTCGTTAAGAACATACGCGGGTTTTAACCTATTGATGGACACTGTAACCGGCTTACCTTTCACGTCAATTTTATAATACTTATTGTGTCTTTCGATAACTTTATACGGTCCAGAATATGGTGCTTCGAGAGGTTTTCGAACCGCGTCTTGGCGAAGAAATACCTCGGAAGACGATTTAAGATCCTTACTAACAAAAATAGGAGATTTACCGTAGTGAACTACAGGAGTAGGTTTAATAGAACTTAAATTAGATCTGAGGCGAGAAAGAAAATCGGCATGATCAATAACTTCGGTTGGCTGCCTATTAAATAACGGTCCTGGAAGACGCAACGTTTCGCCGTAAACTAGCTCGGCTGAAGAAGAATTAATGTCCTCCTTCCACGCTGTGCGTATTCCCAGAAGAACTAAGGGAAGAACTTCGTACCAGCCGTCCTTCGCATGACACATTATTGAAGATTTTAGTTGCCTGTGAAAGCGCTCGACCATGCCATTAGCGGCTGGATGATATGCCGTCGTCTGCGAGTGACAACTCCCTATGAGCTAAGACAACTCCTTAAATAGATAAGCCTCGAATTGCTTACCTCTGTCTGACGTAATCCTTTCGGGACATCCAAAGCGTGATACCCAGCCAGTGACAAAAGCAGCTGCCACTGTGTCAGCTTTGATGTCTTGAATAGGTATTACTTCTGGCCATCTAGTGTATCTGTCTACAACAGTTAGACAGTACCTAAAGCCTTGAGAAACCGGAAGAGGTCCAATCAAGTCAATATGAACGTGACTAAATCTATTAGAGGGAGGAGTAAATGATTGCACTGCAGAATGGGTATGGCGAGTAACTTTCGCTCGCTGGCAAGGAAGACAAGTACGAGTCCAGTTACTGCAATCCCTTTTGATATGAGGCCAGACGTAACGCTCAGTCATTAATCTAACCGTAGCCTTGACTCCAGGGTGACTGAGTCCGTGAATGTAGTCAAATGCAAGTCTACGGAACTGTGAGGTCAAATAGAGCCGTGGAGAAGAGCCGGACACGTCACAATAAAGTGGCTTATGTGAGCCGGGAAAATGTAACTTCCTTAAGACAAGTGATGAACCACTGTGAAGAAGTCGTTGAAGCTCACTGTCTTTATCTTGGGAAGTACATAAGTCTTCCAAATTAATGTTGTTACATGTAATAGCATCGATACGCGAGAGCGTGTCGGCTACAACGTTCTCATTTCCTGCTATATGCCTAACATCAGTGCTAAATTGAGATACGAAGTCGAAATAGCGAAACTGACGAGGAGAGCAGTTTTCAGATGCTTTTTTAAAAGCAGAAACAATGGGCCTATGGTCAGTAAGAACTGTAAAAGCCTTGCCTTCAACCATATGCCGAAAATATTTTACGGCTTCATAGATCGCAAGAAGCTCTCTATCAAACGGACTGTATTTCTTTTGAGCTTTATCAAGCTTCTTAGAAAAGAAAGCTAGCGGTTGTAAGATGGAATTAGCCTCTTGCTGCAACACTGCGCCAATCGCATTATCAGACGCGTCAGTACATAAGGTGAGATGAGCTTGGGGATCTGGGTGAGCCAAAAGTGTAGCTTTAGCTAAACACATTTTACACTCTACAAATGCTCTCTCTAACTCTGGTGTCCAGGAAATAACAGTGCTAGATTTAACAGCTGGACCGGATAACAGACCGAGTAGAGGCGACTGAATTTTAGCTGATAGACAAACTTTTACAGACGTTTTGTGCCAAATGGCACAAAACGTCTGTAAAAGTTTGTCATGCCAAGAAATCTCCTCAACTCTTTAATTGTCCTAGGGCGCGAAAAATTTTGAATAGCTTCTACCTTCTGTGGAAGCGGTGGAATGCCTTCGGAGGAAACAAGATAACCTAGAAATTCAACTTGCGGTTGACCGAAAACGCTTTTAGAAGAATTTACAATAACGCTATGTTCATGAAGTCGCTGAAAAACAAGTTTTAGATGTTCTAGATGCTCAGTTTCATTACGCGATGCTACTAATATGTCATCTATATAAGGGAAACAAAAATCGAGCCCTCTCATTATCTCGTCCATAAACCGTTGGAATGTTTGAGCCGCGTTGCGTAGTCCGAAACTCATAAACGGAAACTCAAACATTCCAAACGGCGTGGTTATCGCAGTCTTAGCAACGTCAGATGGATTGACGGGAATCTGGTTGTAAGCGCGCAAAGAGTCAATTGTACTAAAAATATTACAACCGTGAAGATGGTGTGAAAAATCACCAATATGACGTACAGGATACCTATCGGGAATGGTACGTGCATTATGTGCACGGTAATCCCCGCATAAGCGCCATTCATTGCTCTTTTTGGCCACTAAATGAAGCGCAGAAGACCATGGGCTATCAGACCGCCTCGCGATACCGGCTTTAACCATGTCCTCAAATTCACGTTTAGCAATTCTAAGTCGATTGGGGGCTAAACGGCGGGGGCGCGTAAACACAGGTGGTCCACTAGTCGTACGAATATAATGTACAGTACTATGCTTAATATTACGAGCAGAAAGATCTCCAGCTGGGCGCGTGATGTCTGGAAACTTCGAAAGTAGACAATGGTATTGTGAAGTATTAGTTGTTACAGATTTAATTTGATGTGGAGTCGAAGGTGCGGGCGTAGCGAAAGCAGTGAGTGAAGTGACATTATCAACTAAGCGATTATATCTAACATCAACAAGCAAGTTAAAATGTGACAAAAAATCTATGCCTATGATGGGTTTTGTGACGTCAGCTATTATGAAGCGCCACGTAAAATCACGCCTGAGTCCAAAGTCCAATGATAGCGTTAACCAGCCATATGTGTGAATAACGGAACCATTAGCAGCGAAAAGCTCATATTCCGTTTTAACACAGCGCTTATCACAATTAATGTACTTACGTGGATACGCACAAAGGTCGGAACCGGTGTCCACTAAATATTGCACTTTAGTTTTTTTATCACTCACGTATACACGGCCACCAGATACTCCATTGCAGTCAGATGTTGCCGCCTTCACTGACTGCCCGGCTCGTTTCCCGCACGATAGGAACACGGAGACCTGCACTTCGTCGACTTACTCCCGAAGCGGCGGTGGTACCAGCAGTTTCTCGGGCCGGCACCAGAGCGGCTGCGAGACCGACGACGCCAGTGCGGGGAACTGGAACGATTCATGGCATGCGAGCGCGTACCCGTAAACAGCGCGGCCACCTTGCGTGACAGGTCATCGATGCGGCGAGTCAGCTGTTCGATAGCCACAGTCGAAGATGACGATTTCTCGGCAGACGCGTGACTAGAGACGGCAGCTACGTGCAGTGCCGGTGGCAAGGTTATCTCGTGGATTATGTCCACAATTTGTGCAAGATTATGCAGCGGCAAATCCGCCTGGGCGGCTATAATAGCCTGTATGTGACTAGGCAGACGATTGGTCCACAACGAACGTATAAATTCCTCGGTAACCTCAGAACCAGCTAAATTCCTTAGATGACGCAGGAACTGGGATGGTTTCCTGTCCCCGAGCTCCTCAAGGGTCAAAAGTTGTCGAACTTTTTGTTCTTGCGAGGCTGACAAACGCGATATCAATTCCGTTTTGATTTTCTCGTATTTGTTTTCAGCTGGCGGCTTTGTTAATATATCTTTTATCTCGCACACATATTTATAGTCCAGGTTAGATATAACGTGGTAAAATTTAGTCGCATCAGTAGTTATATTCGCCAACACAAATTGCCCTTCCAGTTGTACGAACCATAACGCCGGTTCATTTGGCCAAAATGGCGGAACTTTAACTGATACACGACACACTTCGTCAGGTATTGCGTCCGAAACGTCTTTATATTCACTGTCCGAACTAGACATCGTAATATAAATGTTGTAAAACTGCACTATTTACTCGTACTATAAGGCGAACAAAAGCTTGCGAAAGATAAGACTTTAGGTTGTTTTTATGGAAGAATGCGAGCGATAAGCACGTGCGAGTGTTCGATCGGGTCACCACTATGGGAGTTAGAATAAATATTCGACACCAATTATAGTTTATACGCGTATATTGTCCACTTTTTAACACGACACAGATTTAGTGAAAAAGGTACACACAATTAGACTTAAAAACTATTAACGTAAAATTATATGCGCGCGCGCAGCCTTCTGGACCGAGGTTCGTTTCAGACTGTTAAACGGGTCGCCCGAAGCCTGCGCCGGCGCATCCTGAAGTAGGTACTACCTATACGCGCCGCACCGTATGCAAATAACAATTTATATAATATAAAATATTATATTTACTATACATCGCCACAACGTATAACTGTTTAGTTAACATTACGAACACGTTGTTGTCAATTGTTCCTGCTAACCCCACAGCTGGTAATAATTACTTACATAATTATTTGAAATACTATACAAGAATTGCATTCATGGGATCTCGTGGTGGCTAATGTCTGATATTTAGGGCCAGTTCACATCACGATGATACGCGAAACTACGCGGCGCTGCATTTTTAAGATCAACTTTATTTACTCGTACCTACTACATAAAAATATACGTTTCATATGACATCAATCATACACTGCACATGCGCTATGCAGCGCGATGCAACTCGACATTCGATCTCTGACAATGAAACGTGTATTTTCTTGTGTATTTATAAAGTTCGAAATTTGAATAGCTTAAATAATCTTAAAAAAATTAAGCGCTATATCGCGTATCATTTCATTTCGGTGTAAATTTAGCCTTAAAAAGCTGTGCATTACTAAGTTGCCCATTATAATAAAATTGTTCTCCGTTATTATATGGCTTTATTTCTATTTTATCTTTTTACTTAATGTTAAGTCAAAGATTATTATATATTTCTAACGTAAAGAATTGTCACTACCGATTTGCACGAATGACAGCTCGTGCGGAGGCGGGCGCGGAGGATTTTTTTCCCAGCCCGGACTATGGCTCACGGGGCTAGCCGCTGGTCGTTTTGTGCTGTCATCTGTAGAGAGTGTCGCTCCTGTGAATATACTCCCGGCCACATGGAATCGTTGTGGTACGTATCGAAAGACCCTTCACATTCCCGAAGTGCTACCCGACGTCGGTAATAATTTGAAGTAAGCTTCGTATGATACGAATAAATGACGATGACAATGAAACTGCAAAACATAGTCGCCGACTGTACAAATTTTTCTATTCTTTTTTATGAAATGAACCAGGAAATGAGCAGACAGATCGCTTGATAATAAGCGATTACTGCCGCCCATGGGCACTCGCAACACCGGAGAAGTTACACTTGTAACTCCTCCGGTGATGCGACGTACGTTCCTAGGCCTTAAAATCCCCAACCCTCCTTGGGCCTGCGGTAAACTCACTCACTCGGCGAAACACAACGGAAGCGTTATTTCACCCTGGTTTAACATTTAATTAATTAGTTAGTGTAACATTTGTCATGACGTGTTATAGTACAATGCACAAATAAAGTGCACACTAGAAAAATGTAATGTTGACCTATTTAACATGTAACTCTAACTCAGCGCGTGAAAAGAGGAGTCGTTCTTCAGGCGAACAATAGCCCTCGTGAGGTCGCCCCCAGATTACCTAGGCATTGTGCAAAAACCTGACTGCGTGCTTCACTGTATAATAACTTTTTAGACTATCTGTCTGAACTGCGTAGAACAATGGCGTGTTATATTAATATCGTTTTTCAGAGTAGAGAGGCAAGTTTTGGTACCACTAAAAAAAATTATACAATTTTCAGAGCTTTATTACTATTGGAATTTTATATGTTTTCAGAGATATTTAAAATTTTAATTACAAGTATCTGGAAGCATCATCATCATTATCTGAAGTACATGGAACCATGTAGAATTAGTATTTTGGCTCTATTGTTGTAGGTTATTCTCTATCTTTAACAAAAAACATTTATAACCTTTTATCCTCTACTGGATGACGAAATGTGGTCTAAATTCGGCCATAATAATTCACTTTAAGTTTTAACTTTATAAGGGACCACCTTACAATGGCGACTCCGGTTGGCTTAATGCTCTATGAAATGGGCCTTGGTAAGGGACAGATGGACAAAAGTCATCGTGTAAGAAAATTGTGTCTATCGAACTATATTACTCTAAGGTAGTGTGTGTTGTTGATATTTTTATACTATAATTTTATGTAATTAGATTTTTGCGCACCTTGCTTCACATAAGCTTTAACTGCGCCAAATATCAGACTCCTTCCGTTCGTACAATTCTCGTAAAACTGTACTGACAGCTTGCATCACGTGATATATAATAATGATTATGATTTATATATTAAAACATTTTAATTCAGAGCAATTCGATAGGTATTTTTTAAGGAGCACGTTACTTATCTTCATATAAAAATACTGATGAGTGAAAACTATTAGAGTATTAGTTACCGTGTTCGACTTTTTTGGCAACAAATATATTGGCAGAGTAACAGATATCGGAGTTTTTTGGCAACGAGAACAGCATTCCATTACATGCCTTTGTACTCGATATACGCATCCAACCGTGCTGATATAAACGAAACAAAACATTATGAGTGTGGTGAGTTTTAATTTTGTTACCGTTGTTTCGATGGAATCATTAAGTATTTAATTTTAATTATTCGTAATATATTTATTGGTTTTATCTTCATTACGGAGTCTTTAATTGTCGACGGTTATGAGCTTCAATTAATGAGTTGAATTGAGCGTTACGTTCATATGATTTTATGGCTTCGAATGAAGATGAGTCGAAAAAAATGAGGATCGTGCTAAAGGGAAACTATTTATTAAAATACTTTTGCGTCCTCTTCTAAGCAAACATTACCTAGGATAGCTCTGCTCGGAAATGTAGTAAAACTCACTTGACAGATGGCAATAAAAAAAAAACATACCGGTTGTCTGTAACAACAACAACAACAATAATAATAATAATGAGGTAAAGGCAATGCGAGCTAACGCTGGTACTTGGTAACGGTACTTGGTAACGATAACGGGTAACAGGTAACGCATGAGTCATGTTTTTTCGTGCGTGCAGCCGGCTCCATCGATTTATAAGACGTTATCACGTCAAAAAACACAAACATTAGTCTGACCGGGACTCAGACCCGAGATACCAATTCGCAAACAACGTAAAAAAACCAACGTGGACATAGCTGAGCTTTGACAATTAAAATGCCAATTAATCTCATATCTAATGAAAGTAAAAATATGTAAAACCTAAAATATCTGGGTTTCTCTGGGATAAAACCTAACTAGATAGGGTTTTCACCCCAAAAACCACGCGTACTAAATTTCATGGAAATCGTTGACGCCGTTTCCGAGATTCAGATTGAAAAAGTCGGTCCGGTGCCTGATCTCTCGCCAGTCATCCGTCCCACTGGAATACGAGAGTAAAGGAAAAGAGAGTGCTTGTGTATTGCTCACACACTTTTTTTATTATTTATTAGATAGCACAAGTAAATTACATTGCTTTTTAAACATGCCCCGAAAAACTGCTTGAGCAGTTTAACTGAAGGCTACAGTCTCATTAGGTTACATAATACAACATAATTTTAAGCAATATCCTTGGCACTATAAGTTCTGCGTATCTGGTTCTGTGATGGTAGCCAGGTTCATCGGTGTGGGGAGATATTATAATTGTCCGTATACTCTACACGGTCTTTGATGATAACCGATTAGTTTATTATTAAACTAAAGTTAACGCTAGCAATTAGCGATGACTACAGATTTTGATAACGATCAATAAAATATTTTGATTATCAATTTTAATTCTTAGCAACCCTTATCATTAGAAAAATATTATGGAGACGTTACCATGTGATACGAAGGGAATATTATTGCAGTAGAGTCATAGTGACCCAGGTGCCTCAGGCCATGAACCACAAACCCTGGCATGTGTGCAGTTCACACGCGACAGAAATGAATCCTTAATTATTAGAGTTCAGTGGCGTGGGGTTCCCATAACTCCATTCCTATCGGCTTCACTTACCACTTATCTACCTTTTGAAGACCCTCATCCAAATCCCTATCTACCTGTTATACAGGGTAGATCTTCCTGGAGGAGAAAAGCCAAACCGGCCTTTGCCACTGTTAGGATTCTGTACCCAAATTGTAAAACGGGACCCAATTACTGAGACTTCGCTGTCTGTCTGTCCGTCCGACTGTCGTTTCGTCTGTCCGTCACCATGTATCACATGAACCGTGATTAAGCTAGAGAGTAGAAATTTTCACAGAAGGTGTATTTCAGTTGCCGTCATAAGAACAAATATTAAAAACAGAATAAAATTAATATTTAAGTGGGGCTCCCATACAAAAATCGTGAATTCACGATTCGTGTCCGACAGGCACTTACTTGGCTGTTTTTTATTTATCCCTAGGTATTTTATTCAACGAACTTCCTAAGTAATATTTAGATGTAAAAAATCTAAACTACTATTGCGTTCAACTGTAACTGCATTTGCAAATGTATCGTTTGAATGATACACGAGCAAATACAAACACAAAAACTTCATATTTTATTTTGATGAGTCCATTCAGGGTTTACTGGTTTTGTTGAAAGTTGTAAGTATGAAGTTTTTTACACAATATGGAAGTATAACGAACCAATCCAAAATATAGCTTCTTAATATTGAGGCAGTATTTACCTATAGAATAATAAATAAAATAAAAATAAAAAAAGACGTGTGGCACTCGGGGACTGCCGCGGTAAAGCTATTGCATAGCATTTTGTATCAACTTATGCAATTATAATTATTTATTTATTTTATTTATGCAGTATTTCTTTTTCTTTGATATTAATTCAAGTTACACTTTTTGAGCGTGGTGACCGATAAGAAAACAAATTTTTCTTTTATTAAATAAATAAAAAGTTAATATTGTTTAAAATATTTTTATTATTTTACAATACATGTGGGTTTTATTATCTTACAATAGCTGTTGGTTATTCAGGAATATTTATCATTGAAACTATAGGTTTATGATAACCGATTTCGGAGCAGCTCGTCTCGATTCGTGCGAGTTTCGTAGAGCCGTACAATACGTCTAATCGCACGCACACAACGCCGTGTCGAAGACTGCCGAACTGAAACGACGTTAGACGAAGTGGGGAGCGTGAGGTTTTTTCGTTACGGAATTTCTGGATTCGGTCCCCGCGCTCAAGGCCCGCGATAGAAGCTATGCAATAGCTTAAAAGCTTTATTATCCCTTAACAGAGCAGTTTAAATTTGTGTTAGTATTATTATTATTATTTTAACTTAATTTACATTAGTACTGTTAAGTCTAATTATTTGTAACGTTATTTAACTCTATATAAGGGCCGCCTCTGGCGGTAAAAGCCTCCTCCAGATGTTGCCAGCTTTTTCTATCTCTAGATAGTCTCGTCCAAAGTGCTCCAGCTACTTCTGCAATGTCATCGCTCCATCTTTTGGCTGGTCTGCCTCTTCTTCTAGTTTTGTAAATAAGGCTCCAGTTAGTGACAGCTTGCGACCATCTTCCATCTGTTGTTCTTTGAATATGACCGGCCCATTTCCATTTTAGTGTTAATATTTGTTTAACAGCATATCTGGCCTTTGTTGTTTTTCTGATGTATGTGCTCTTAATCTTGTCTTTTAATTTTATACCCATTTAGCTTCTTTCAATGCCTCTTTGACATGATTTTATTTTATTAAGATGTGAGTTTTTGAGCGGCCAAGTTTGACTTCCATATGTTAAGCAGGGTGTTAGGCATAATATGTTCATAGCTTTTGTTTTTAGTTTTATCGGTATTTTTCCTTTAAAGAGTTCCTTCATTGACCAATATTTATTCCATGTAATCTTTATTCTCCGCTCTATTTCTTTTTCTGTGCAGGATTTAAAAGAAATAATATGACCAAGGTACACATAGTCCTCTATATATTCTACTGGCTCTGACCCAATGGATATTTGTTTTTTATATGTGTTCGTCATAATTTTTGTCTTATCTCTGTTTACTAGTAGTCCAACAGCCTCACTATGGTGACAGAGAGAGTTTAGCATACCATACATATTTACCTATAGTATAGGTTAATTATTTATATCATCGACACAGACTCCGTGGTTCAGTGGTCCAGCTTGGCTCTCTACTCGGTTCGATTCCCACGTCGGAACAAAAAAAAAAGTTGTTTCCAAGTTTGGTTAGGACAACGCAGGCTGATCGCCTAATTGTCTGTATATGTAATATAAAAAGTATGTCATGTAAAAAGTCGGACCTGAGCCTGATCCCTCGCCAGCCGTGTCGGTTATCCGTCCCACTAGGTTTCAAGAGTAAAGGAAGAGAGAGCGTTCTCGTGTACTTCGGCCTGGTTTCAGTGAAACCGGCCACAATCTCCGCGCACAGTACCGCGGTTCAAAACATTTTAATAATTCTTTCAAAAATCGTTTTATTTAAATGAATAGTTATGATGCAGAAAGTTTTAAAGCGTCATAATATTATTTACATAACAATATTTCGGACAGAAACAAAGGCGTCCAAATATAACTTTATAATTGACTATTTCGCGTGAATTTTTAAACTTTTGCTATTCCCGTTTTCAACTTTTAATTATATTAATAATGAAAATATTTAAAGATGACAAAATATGATCTTTAGGAATAAGACCGGCAAATGACCACATGGATTGCCTGATGGGAAGCGATTACAGCTGCTCATGGTCACACAACACCAAGAGTTATATTAATAATATCTATGGACGATTCCACACCGCGTCAATCTAGTCCCTTAGTAAGTTCTCGAAGAATTTGTATAACGGGTACCAGACAACGGAAATATATTTAATAATAATAACAATATCCTTTACCCTGGAACATTGAAACTTTTTTGTTCCTTTGGCGGGATTCGAACCCGCGACCTCCAGCATAAGCTAGATAGGAAAACACATTTTCTGGAAATATTTTTTTTTATTTGTATTTATATATAGTTTTTTTTGTATTCCTTGACGTTATTTGTATTGACATACAAAAAAAACTAATGCAAAACAAGGCCTCTATTTTTATTTTTTTTTGGTACATCAGATATCATAGAGATCAGATTTATATGTTATGTAACATTATTTGAATGCATTAAATGGGGCAGGTTTTAATTTAAGTTAATATTTTTAGTCTATGGTCGCGGTAACTTCAAAGTGCAAGTAGGATTACACAGATGTTTTGTAAGTTAAGCGTTAATAAAAGATCTACAAATGTTTTTCAGATTCTAATTTTGCTTAGATAACTCAATTATACTTCTGTTATTACGAGAAAGTTAAAACATTGACGATTTAATCCATTTTCAGTGTTTGATTATGACCCAAACAGATCACTTCGCCACATCTAAAAAAAAAGCAAAAATGGCGAATATTTTCGAAACGGTCTTACGTCGGCCATACAATAGTCGTGGAAAATATGTAAGGTGCCTCCTCTGCGTGGGTCTTTTGCGGGCTTTTTTAAAATGGCCACATTAAATGAATCATTATGAAAATTTCATCGTCTATTGAAATTCAATAGATGATCTTTCATAATACGATTTTTCATACAAATTCTCATTCGATAACGTTAGGTTTACGCCGCTGTCAAATGTTCCTGCTAGGCCCACTGCAGACGGCGTATTTAACAAGTATTAAAAACACGTTTAAGAAACATGAATTTTAGGGGTGTTGTGAAGGAGACGTAAATATACTAGGAGCGAAATATGATAAGACACCCATCAGGCGCTTATACCGGGTTATAACATTAAAAATTTACTCAACATTTTATCAAGGGTAAGGTAGCTTTGAGTGCAATAAAATTGAAGAAGGAACAAAACATTATATAATAATCACTATTGTTCAAAAACAGATTTGTGCTTTTAATTAATGGTTCGAGAATACACTGGAACAATAAAATAAGCCACATTTTCAACGAAATAGTAGGTATTTGTAAAAGCTTTACAGCTACAATTAATTTCCCTGGTCCTATAAGCAACTTATCAAAGATAACAAAGGAAACAAATGAATTTTAAATTAACTATTGTAACTTCAAAAACTTTAATTAAAAGGACTGAATATATCACGTAAAATGAAACGGGAAGATTTTTTAAACAAACATCGCCAGCACTCGCGCCCCACCACCACCCGGTTCGGGCGCTTGTGATCACTGCTACATTTTTTGTCTCTGTTCGCAAATAAGAATTTGCATACAAACCACGTAACAATCCCAGCTTACTCGATTTAAGTCGTTAGTTTCAGAAATCACAGTAAAGACAAAATAATAAACTATTATTATTACCTCGTATATTTTTTTACACTGACCTGACTGATTTACTGATTTATATCTTACATTGTTAAAATAAAACGCAAATTAGTTTAGCAATGTAAGTTGTACTAAATCTCGAGTACAGGTCAATAGGGGATTTGTGTCCGAATAAATCCAGCTTTGTGCAGCTTCAAAAAATAAAATACTTCTTTGGTACTTAATTACTTCTGTAGCACTGTGTAATTCAAAAACGTTTAAAGTAAGTAATAAATGTATAATATGGAATTATCATGAAATATGCTACAATTCGTCCATAAATAATCAGAAATATCGAAGACACATTTTTCATACTATTTGACATGAATGCAACTGGGCCCTTTAGTCAAGATGCCATTGCCAATGGCGATGACGAAGTTAGAAATCAAAAATGTAATGTGTAAATGGTATTGACTTATCGCGCGCTGTGTCTCTTCCGAAGTTCGTCATTATAATTAGTGATGGCATTTTGGCTAAACCCTCTGGTTTTTATCTGTTGCAATCAAGGATCGCAATATATTACTTATGTTATATAAATATAGAGAGATCATTATATTATAGGCTTTAAGAGTAACTCATGGACTCTACTGTCCAATGTCCGTCCTAGCGTCTTAAGGGCGATTTCACCATTGACAATCAAAACTTCGATTTATAAATCTATGTTCCCACTAAGTGCATTTATTCGACTTTTTAAACTGATTTCGTTTAACGTCAAACGGGTTTCACCATATTTAAGCCAATCGTGATAACTGAGTTAAAATAATATTATGGATATGAAATATCTTTGCACAAAATATATTTAATTTTTAGAATTATCATATTTTGAAAGCTACCTAATGTGATATTAAGCACAACAAATTAATACTGTATTTAAAAACACAAGCATTCTAACAGTCGTCTCGTGTCATTTCGTACTTGAACGCGTTCTACGAAGTATAACCGACGAAATCAGGAGTTCAGAACTTAAACTGAGCTTAAATAGAAACGGTTTTAGTTTATGTTGGTGAAATTCATTTTGGTTTTTTAAACTCGTGTAAATTCTGAAAGTGAGTTTGCGTATACTGATCGCGTTCAATTTCATTGATGAAATCAGCCCTTAGTAATTGAAGCTAAAATGTCGCATTGTCCGTTAATTAGAGGTTGAAATACTGGTATCTGAATAGGAAGGCAATCAAGACGAAGGTTGACTTGTATTGTGTCAGCAGCTCCTGTTAGTCGCAGCTACGCTACGCTACGCTACGCTACGCTAGTTAGAGCGCAATTTGCATGAATTAGTTTAAGTTGAATAGTTTTTTTATTTAGTTTTATTGTTTCTAAGTAGGAGATGGAACTTTCGAGTGTTTTGTAGTGTAGTAACTAATTGTCTGTATAATATTTTATATGTAATTATCTTTATAACCTTTTAGGTCAGCATTTTGTTTATTGTGCAACGGTTTCGTTTTATGTATGTTCATAATTATTATGTATTTTTGATTATTAATAAACTGGATCCTGAATCGACTTGACGTTTCTATCAACCCTGACCAATGTGGCCATCAATGGCCATCCTAATGTATTCTATGGAAAATGAGGTAACAAGAAAACATATCATCTGATGGTAAGTACCGTCACTTGTAAATTGTAGACACTATACCAGAGGATATGTTATTTCATTCGTATTTACAATTTCTAAGGATAAATTTATAGATAGATAAGATCTTAAGTATTTCCTTGATTGAAATAATATATTTAACTTAATGAAGTATCTGGAGGACAGAAAGTAAATGTTTTCGTGTTAACAATTGTTTTTCTTAAAAACAAACCATCAAAAGTAAGAGTCTAAATAACAAACTTCCTACCAAGGTTGGGTAGAAAAACAAAGAAAATATAGGCTGTGTTAAAAAAATATATATTGAAAAAATATAATTTTTACGTATATCTGATAAAAGTAAATTAAATAAATCATTAATTAAAATAATAAAGCTTTCAGTTACTATAATTATTTATAAGGTCTAGAAAAATTAATTATGGATATTTCGGGCACATACTTTACTGCTTATGTAGATATGAACAGAAAAAAAATTCTCGAAAAATATATTTTTTCTTTAAATTGTCGAGTTTGTGTTTATCGGAGAGTCACCCATACATGAGATGATTTTTTACTTTGAGTATGACAAATATTTTTTTGTCTAAACGTCTTTACACAAGCAGTGAATCATGTGCCCGAAGTATCCGTAATTGATTTTCGAAGACGTAATATGTATATTATACATATCAATTTCATCTTAACTTTCCCCTAAGGATATTTTTTTTTACTCTCATAACCCAATGGGGCGGATGACCGACACGACTGGGCGCCTGAATCCTGCGCGACAGATCAGGCGCAGGACTGACTTTTTACTTGCACATCCGACGCATGGTTCATCATTCTAGTCAGAAAATCAGCCGATCAGCCTTGAAAACAAACTTGAAAACAACATTTTTTCTGTTCAATCCAACGACCTCAGGAGTCGAGAGCCGAGCTCTCAACCACTGGACCACGGAGGCGTCAACAGTAAGTAACAGTGAATTAAAAGTAGTATATAAAACAAAGGCATTAAATTACAGTGCGATTTATTCTGAGTACTGGTATATTGGTATCACAAAGAACTTTAACGAGCTTCTATAAAACCAGTCAATGAATTTCAACATGAACAAATAAACTGGGACTTTTATCGCATGGCTATTTAATTTTTCGACACAATTTTCATCATATTTTTTTGAATTTAAATTCAATATTTATTTAATGTAAATACCTATCTATGTATATAGTTTTTTCATAAGTATTCATAATAACTACATTTTTTATAAGAACAATAACCCGACTACGTAAATTATATTATAACCTATGTTATCCGAGCCATTATTGCGAATCTTTTGACACCTCATTCATTATAATCGGATCAGTAGTTTGGGCGCTAGGGTGGAACAAATATATAAACATACATACATACTACAGGTTAATAACTTACCTTGTGGAGTCAATTACTAAAGATTGAAATCGTCACACAGTCTATACGCTAAAACTTATAATTAAAATAACTTTTAACACTTAAACCTATGAATATTATTTTTAATGACAAAAATTAAACCGACTTCCGAAGTAAAAATGCACAAAAAAGTATGAAATAAATTTTATTTTCTAAATAAACCCCTTTTAAATTCGGCTAGAATTTTAACTATTTCTTCTACTCAATCTTCATTATTTTTAAGTCGGTATACCATCGTCGGTTCTCCACTTTGGTGACTAAAGGATCAATTTCAAATTATACCCTCTACAACAACAAAATAATTTTCCAAATGGGTTCACAAACGGCAGAGTAATATTCAAGGATATGTATCGATTTAAAATGCTATGAAAAGTACCTTTTATCACCATAAAACCATAACGCCGAGATATTTAGATGGACGGCACAACAAAAACTCATTATAGCGCGAAGGTCGCTATGGGGCACTGCAGAATTATGGTTACAAACGGAAAAGGTAACTTTTCAGTTAAATGCTTGATAGATACAGGCAGTGATGTTAATTTAATTTCTTTAGATGTTTTCATAAGTTGATGATCAATAATTTCGAGAAGGAAGTCATGTTGTTAACAGGCTCAAGTAAGGTGTACTCAATTGGTATATTTAATTTTGCTATAATAATAGATAGTCATCTGTATAACATTTCTTTTTACATTGGACTTGTTGGTGTTATTCTATATCCTATAATTTTAGGTGAAACATTTTTCTGTAATAGGTTATGCAGCGGTGATGATGCAAAAAAATTCTGAAGATGATACTTTGCACCGTTTGCACTTTTTTTTGTTTAGGAGGGGAAGTACGTTACGTATACCCCACCGCCCCCGAGCAGGGGTATGTCGGACTCTCTCGGCGCAAGGGTGATGACAAGCGCCGAGGTTGATGAGGCAGGCGGCGGCACTACATCGCTGGATGTAGTGCCGCCGCCTGCCTCACCGAGAGCTCCCCGGGCATTGGGGAGCTGTCCATCTCGAGGCCCGCAATGTGGGCGGCGATCCCCCTATCACCGCCCACGGGCCTAGGCTTCCACGTCCATGGCGGGGGCGGTCGGAGCCGCCCTTGCGCCTTCGGCTCTTGGCCTTCGTGGCCGAGCCTTTGGGGGAGCCTTTCCCTTCTTGGTGCCGGGGGGCGGTTTGGCCAGTACCCAGCCACTACTCCCCAGCACATGCCCCTTCTGGTACTTTGCACCCTGTGTATTACATAGCAGAAAAACAAATGATGTCCAGCAGAAGCTTAGCGTTTATGAACTGGAGGCATTGGCTGTAATTGAAGCGGTTAAAAAAATCAGAAAATATCTAAAAGTCAAAAGTCAAAAAATTTTATTCAAAATAGGTATTTTTATACACTTTCTGAACGTCGATCTATATGATACCTACCACCGATTCGGCAACTAGCCCGGCGAGAAGAAGCGGCGTAAGAAACTCGCGCAGGGCCATCTTTTATCAAAAAGATGGAAAATTGTTATTTTAAAAATATAAAAAAGGCATATACAATGTATAACAATGTTATGACTAAAACTATATAACAAGAGTACAATAATATATGTAATTTAGAAGTAGCCTTGCAAAGGGTCACCTCATTCCCAAGGTGTACTATCATTCATAAAAGCATTAACTTTATAATAGGCTTTAGCACACAAACGTTCTTTAACTACTTTTTTAAATTTATTGATTGAAAAATTTTGAACGCTTTCTGGGATCTTATTGTATAGGCGTATACACTGGCCTTTAAACGAATTCTTTACTTTACTAAGTCTAGTCACTGGTACATCAATCTTATGCTTATTTCGGGTATTTCTATTGTGGTTGTTACTTTTCTTTTTGAATAGGTTTATTTTTTTTAACATATAATACATTTGATAGAACATACTGAAAAGGTACAGTTAAGATTCCAGTTTCTTTAAACTTCTCTCTTAATGACGTGTTGGGGGCCAGCTTGTAGATTGCCCGAACAGCTCGCTTCTGCAGCACAAATATAGTATTTATATCGGCAGCATTTCCCCATAGTAGAATGCCAGAGGACATTATACTGTAGAAGTAACTAAAATATACAAGTCTTGCTGTGTTTTCGTCTGAAAATTGTCTTATCTTACTTACTGCAAATGCTGCTGAACTGAGTCTGTAGTTTTGCGTCTACAGTTATACCTAACTTTACTTTAAATAAGTCTTTTACCTACGCGATACTAAAAGATTAAAATAACGAGAAAGGGGTATCTCCTGGCAACAGGAGGCCCTTTATTTTAAAATGTTTTTTCCCCAAACATGTCAAAATCCCCCAATGTCTCAATTACCTACTTAGTCTCAAAAGTCTCAAGTTCCAAATGTCTCAAGTTATGCGAACGTGACATCCACAACAAGTTTCCCCAAAAAAGATCAAGCCATAATTTTGGACTCAATCGAAGGAATAACTCTCAGGGACCTTATTGCGCTGTCATCTATTACTCCAGCTTCAACTATACGATTTATATCCCGCATATCGAATGCTCGAATTTGTATATATTTAGATAGCAAGAAAACAACTGATTACCTTATTAAAGAAAAGAAAAACGTCATTGTAAATAAGAATTTACTTGAAATTAAATCATTAATTACTAGAAATAAAAGAATAGTTCTTTCAAATGTTTGCCCAGTATACCAAATAAGGTTATTGAACAAAAATTTGAAGAGATGAAAATTAAAATAATGTCTCCTATATCCTTTATGAAAATTGGTGTGAGTGATCCAGGTTTTTCTCACATTTTAAGCTTTAGAAGGCAGTTATACGTTAGCCCTGATGATGAATCACGCCTCCCAGAATCAGTTCAACTATCCTATGAAGGGACAAACTATTGGATAATACATTTCAAATGATGCCTTAAAATGTTTTTCCTGCAACACAATGGGGCATTTAGCGAAAAATTGTCCACAGAATAAAACGGTATCTCAAGCTGTTTCCGATATCAAGGAATCAGATAATCATTT
This sequence comes from Phengaris arion, assembly GCA_963565745.1. Classification (NCBI taxonomy): domain Eukaryota; kingdom Metazoa; phylum Arthropoda; class Insecta; order Lepidoptera; family Lycaenidae; genus Phengaris; species Phengaris arion. Next base: position 27,438,607 of record OY751431.1, read on the forward strand.
GGAAGAAGAAATTAAGCAAATTTTTGAAAGAAACGATGACCGTATATTGGACCAGCTAAGCACTCCGCAGACTTTTCAAGAACCACCTTTTCAACAGATTCTATTGAATTCGAAAGGAAAGAAACGTATTCATTCCCCAACAACTAGTGAATTATCAATTTCAGATAAACAATTAAAACAATATGTAATAGGGCATGAGTCTGATATCATAGAATCGGAAACAGATGGAACAGAATGCAATGTTTCAATGGAAGACACCGTCGTTAAATCAAAAACAAAACAGAAATTGAAGAAAGATGATATGAAAACTGAAGAAGAAGTTTGGAAAGATATTGAACAGATTATGGCAGAAATAAACAGTGACAATTCATTTCCTATTAATTTAGATCAATTTATTAGCTTATTGGATAATGTAAAAGGAAAACAAAATGTGAAAGAATTAACATATACTTATACAGATAATATTAACGGTTTAATTATAATGTGTAATAAAATATATAGTAAGTTAAATAAGAGTTTAAAAAACAGGTATTCACGTTTGTCAAAAAAATTTAATGAAATATTAATTACTGACGCGATCGTACCTACGTACAAAGATAATTAATAATATCTTAGTTCTTTATACTTAATTAATTAATATATATTTATAAAGATATATATACAATACATATTATTTATCAATTAATTTCATGGATATGTTACAGTGGAATGTAAATGGATATTTTAAAAAATTAGAAAACATAAAATTGTTGATCAGTAGAATTAGTCCAACTTGCATTTGTTTACAGGAAACAAATTTTACTTCTAATTATTGTGCTTCAATTAAGGGGTATGTACACTTTTTTAAAAACCGTTTACAATGTAATAGGGCTCGTGGTGGCGTAGCAATCTTTATCAAACCATACACTTTTCCAGAACTAATAACTATAAACACTCATTTAGAAACAATAATAATTAAAATCAAATATCCTTTTACTGTTACTATATGCAATATATACCTTCCAAATAGCAGCGCACTTAATATTAGTGATTTAAATAATTTGATATGTCAACTGCCATTACCTTTTATAATTATGGGTGATTTCAATAGCCACCATTTTTACTGGGGATCTGATAAATGCGACACCAGAGGTAAATCAATTGCTGAATGGCTCGATAATCATAGTGATGTATTATTATTAAATAACGGACAACCTACACATTTTAATAGCAATACTGGTAGCACGAGCAATATAGATTTAACTTTGGCTTCTCAAAATATATTATCATATTTTGAATGGAACGCCTTAGATGATTTGTATGACAGTGATCATTTCCCAATTTTTATTAGAACGTTAATTAGCCAAAATTTACAAAATAATAATATATCCATATCAAGAAAATGGCAATACGATAAAGCTGATTGGTTAATGTTTTCTGAATTGGTTAATCAAAATATTCTCGAATTACCATCTTCATTTTCTATACCCGATTGTCCTATAAATTATATTGTTGAAAAATTTACTGGAATAATTTTACAAGCAGCAAATTTATCCATACCAAAAACTACGGGTCGTATTAGGAAAAATAATCTACCATGGTGGAACGAGGACTGTAAAATTGCATTTAGAGTAACAAAAAAAGCCTTTAAACTTTTTAAAAAACAAGAGAGAAATGATCCCAACTCGATGTATAAAATAAAATATAAAAAAAGAGAGCTTATTATAGAAGACTTCTAAAAGAAAATAGGAAAAGATATTCGGAGAACTGGGTATCCACTATTAACAACCAAACTCATATTGGGGATCTTCGGAAAAAAATACATCATCTTAATCACCGTAACATTAGACTTGACAAAATTGTACTTGAGAAACCTGATGGTTCATTTGCATCTGACCCATAGGAAACATCCTATATATTAGCAAAGACTTTCGCTAATAACTCTAGCTCTAGTAACTATGAAGATAATTTTATTCACTATAAAAATGCTGAGGAAACTAAACAAAATTTTGAAATATTTGACAATTCCAACCCAATAAATAGAAAATATTACTGAACATAATGACAATGGTTCTATCTCAAATAGGGAATTCATGTCCAGGACCAGACAATATATCAAATGTTATAATAAAACATTTACCAATAAATGCCCTTAAATTTTTACTTCATTTGTATAATTTTATTTGGCTAAAGCAGGTTTTCTCAGATAGCTGGAGAGAAGCCTTAGTATTGCCAATACTAAAACCTGGAAAAATTCAAAATTTATAAACTAGTTATAGACCGATATCCCTATCATGTAATATGTGTAAAATATTAGAAAAAATTATAAGTAAAAGAATCAGTCAGATACATTATATAACTCTGTTTCTATAGAGAACGGTCTTCCACAAGGCTCAGTGCTTAGTGTAATATTATTTTTATTAGTTATTAATGATGTTTTTTTCTTGTATTAACATGCCAGTAAAAGGATTCTTATTTGCTGATGACATAACAATAACATGTACTGGTAGAATATTGAAACCCATATTTACATTAATCCAAAAAACATTAGATAGTCTTCAACAATGGGCTGATAAATCTGATTTTCATGGGCTGATAAATTTTCAAAAACTAAATCTGAATTCTTAATTTTAACTAAAAAGAGAAATAAAGCAAGAAGTTTAAAATTAACTTTAAATAATACGAAAATCAAAGAAGTCAATAACTTAAAAATACTAGGTTTAATATTTGATAGAAAAATGACATGGGTAACTCATATTAATAAACTAAAATCTGAATGTTATAAGAGACTGAATATAATTAAGGTCTTATCATCAATTTCTTGGGGGTCTGACCGAAAATGTCTAATTAATATATATCATGCTTTAATTCGACAAAAACTAGATTACGGCTCTATTATATATGATTCTGCAAAAAAGAGAACCTTGAATTCCCTAGAAAGTATTCATAACACTGCACTTCGCCTTAGTATAGGTGCGTTTAAGACTAGTCCTATAAAAAGTATTTTAGCTGAAGCGGGAGAAATGCCATTAGAAATTAGACGGAAGCAGCTGGTAATCGTATACATAGTTAACATACTATCTCAACCTCAAAATCCTAGTTATAACTATTTTACTAAAATAACATCCTTAAACGCAGAGTATGACTTCAGACCTAGTCTTCCCCAACCTTTATGAATAAGAGTTGCTAAATATCTCGAGGAAGTAAATCTTAGAATCCCATCTACCTTAAATAAGAAATTATTGTCATGTGGTCCTTGGGAAAACCATGAATTTCCTATAAATTTGGAACTTGCTAATAACTTAAAAGATGACACCCCTCGAGATGTTTACATAAACTTATATCATGAAATAAATAGTAGATATAAAAATTATAAGCTTTTCTTTACTGATGGGTCAGTTATGAATGAGAGATCAGGTTTTTTAGTTGTCTCAAGTAATAGTAGTTATCGATACAGACTTGGCGACTATCACTCTATTTTTACTTGTGAATCATTAGCTATACTTAAATCCTTAGAAATTATATGTAATGAACCTAATTCGATAATGTATTTAATTTATACGGACTCAAAATCATGTCTTACAGCCTTGCAAAATATAAATAATACAAATCCCTTAATTATTGAAATCAAGCGAAAAATGTTAAACCTTCTAAATAATAACTATAACTTTCAAATAGTATGGATTCCAAGTCATCAAGGGATATGCGGAAATGAAAAAGCAGATCTAGAAGCTAGAAAAGCAACTTATGAAAATGATATTTGCACATCAATAAAATCACCTCCTTCAGAAATTCAAAAATATTGCAAACTTAAAATTAAAAGTTTTTGGGATTAATATTGGAAAACAGGTAATGCAAGTAAATTAATTCATCTAAGAAATTCTATTTTCGATAAATCCCCTATTTCATTCAGCAACAGAAAAGATCAAGTCATAATAACGAGACTACGCATTGGACACACTAACTTATCACACATACATTTGATAAAAACTCCAAAAAATAAATGCAAGTGTGGGCAGGATATGAGTGTATCTCATCTTTTGATAGAATGCACAGCATATAATAATGAAAAACAATTATGTAACCTACCCAATTGTCTTAAAGATTGCTTAAATGAAAATGGTTGTAACCAAACTTTAAAATTCCTAAAAATGATTAATGTTTATGAATTAGTTTAACATTAGGTATATACCGTTTGTTGTAAATTGTGGTCGTTAATGACCTTAGTTGTTAAAAAGCGACCTTAAATAAATAAATAATAAAAAAAAAGATTATTAACACTAAACCAGTGTACTATTTTTGAGAGAGCATTATTTACTTCGTCATAGCCTGAGTTTTGGCGATTAATATTAAAAGTAAGTGATGTATCATCGGCAAATAAGACTATCCCGTTTTTTCCATTAATAAGGTATGGTAGGTCATTTATATAGACCAGGAAAAGAAAGGGTCCTAAAATGGATCCTTGTAGGACCCCATCTCAATTTTGGTACCTGTGGATCTTTTTCCATTTATCTCAACTCTCTGAGTCCTATTTGATAAATACAATTTTAAGAGGACGAGTGCTGGTCCCCTTACTCCATAGTGGCATAGTTTCCTGATCAACGTTGTGTGCTACACGCAATCAAATGCCTTAGAGAGATCGCAAAAAACTCCTAGAGCATCTTGCGACCCCTCTCAAGCTTCAAAAATATAATGAATTCTGATTCATTATATTTTTGATGCTTGGGATCAACGCCAGCATCTGTTGTAGAGCGACCCTTTGTAAAACCTAATTGTTTATTATGTAAAATGTTATTAATATTAAAGTGTGCTAGTAACTGAGTAACTAATATGAAATAATAATACTGATGAGTATTATTATTTCATATATTTTACTTAGTGTTGGTAAAATAGGTCGGAAGTTAGATGGATTCGACTTACTACCAGACTTAAACAGAGGTAAAACTTTACTATGTTTCATTAGATCAGGAAATACGAAACTTTTTATACAATCATTAAAAATAGTTGCTAAAGTGCGATAATATCGATTATACATTTAATAATTTTCATTGATAGGCCCCATTAACCTGCAGTATTAATATTTATATATAATATTAATATTTAATAAATTAAAATTTTTAATAATGTCTTGCGGTCCTACTTCTTTAAATCTAAATTCGATTACACACTCTTTTACATTATCTTTAAGAAGTAATTCAACATCAGCAGGAGAGGCATACAAATTTTTGGTCGTTGAAACTGGAATGTCAGCAAAGAATTTCTAAAAGCAGTTGCTACTTCACTGTTGGATTTAATTATTTTACTATCCATATTCAATTTAAAATGTGTGTTGTGGCTGGTGACTCTTCCAGTTTCATTTACAATGATTTTCCAAGTTGTCTTACAAATTGTACATACATATTGTTGTCAACTTAGCAAATCATTTACAATGATTTGCTAAGTTGTCTTAATCTTATTTTTCGAATTCTTAATTTTATTTCAAATGTGAAGAGATTTTGCTGCAGAGCTTGCTTAAATTATTTTGAATATAACCTTACATCGTTTTTAAATTCTTCACTTTGATTCATTGTTCTTTCAATATAAAGTTCATACAATTTTAATCTACTTTTTAAAGTACCTGCTGTTGCCCATTCGCTGAAATTACTTTTATTGTTTTTTTCTCACTGTCTTAGGGGTGAAAATAGTATCAAATTTATGTTTTATTAATTTAAACAGTTTACCAAACGACATATCCGGGCTATTATGATACCCTAAATGTCTAATATTATATAGCTATTTCACCTCTAAACTTCTCAATATATTTGACATTTATTGGTATACATATGTTTCTGTCCTCGTGTAATTGCTTGCAATTATTATCTATAGGGAAAATGGCCCACTGTCCACAGTGATCAGAGCTTTTTGATATATTTGGAATACCATTTAAAATCGTAACTGACTGTGAAGCATTACAAAAAACTTTGTACAAAAGAGAAGTGTCAGCTAAAGTAGCCCGTTGGGTAATTTTTTTACAGGATTTTAATTGCACTATTGTTCATTGGAATTGAGACACGGAATTTGTATCGTACACAGTGAATTGCATTTAAACGTAAAGAAAGCTAAAGAAGAAGACGAAGGCTTAAAAATATTAAAAGATATTCTCAAAAAAGAAGACTACCAAGATTATATTTTGGAAAATGATATTATTTACAAATGTATAGAAAATAATTTAGTTGTTCCGGAAAGAATGGATATTGAAATTAAAAAAAAATGCATGGTATACCATGAGCATTTTTACCTATAGTCTAGGTCATTTCGGTAGAAAGAAAGTTAAAGAAATTATTGGTAAAGATTATTTTATAAAGAATTTAGATGATAAAATTGACAAGGTGATTGCTACCTGCGTACCGTGTATGTTATCAACCAGAAAGGCAGGAAAGAAGGAACGATTTTAAACCCCATTAGTAAAGGAGAGCTGCCTTTACACACTTTCCATTGTGATCATATTGGACCTTTGGATTCTACTAATAAAATGTACAATGATTGATGCATATACAAAATATGTATGGATTTATCCTGTGAAAATATTAACTTTAAAAGAGATAGTAGACAAACATAAATTATACCAGAAATATTACGGTAACCCTACCCGAGTTATAACTGATAGAGGTACAGCATTTACAGTTAAATAATTTGAACATTATTGAAGTAAAGAAGAAATAGAACATATAAAGATCACGACAGGTATACAAGGAGGTAATGGTCAGGTAGAGAGAATGAATCAGATTATTATTTCAGTATTGACAAAGATGTGCATTGAAGAACCTACATATTGGTACAAGCATGTTAGTAAAGTGCAAAGAGTCAATACAGTTCATATCAAAGATCCATCAATACTTCACCTTTTGAATTACTTACTGGAGTAAAACTTGAATATAAAGAGGACAGTCTGAAAACAGGATGGCCGAGTGTAGAATTAATTTTAATAAAAAACACAAAAAATAATATTTAAAGTTAAAGTGAACGCGACGGAGTGAACGCAACTATAATGTGAGTGAAAGGGAAATATGAGAGGAAGGGTGATAGATAGATAGTGGGAAGATAGTGGACGATGTAAGAGGATAGGATGTGTGTATAAGACGTAAAAGTGAAAAAAATAATAAAAGAAGATAAGAAGAAGTTTTTCTTTAATTTTCCACTCCTCACGACAATGAGCCAACACCCCGCCCACATATATATACAGCTGAACATATAACGGCCTCCTTTTTTGGAAGTTCGTTAAAATTAACTCTTAACACTTAAAGTTTTATACAAAATAACTTTAAGATGTAAGATGGCGAGTCGCTCGCACTATTTCGAACCTACTCAAGATAAAGTACGTGTTTTAGGTGACCTTAGCTTTGAAACTTTTTTTTTTGTTTCGCAGGGGAAAGGATTTTTTTTCACCCGGGGGTATGTGGGACTCTCAATACGGTTACCCACTAAAACTACCTACGGATTTCAGCCGTTATGAAGGGGAGTGTTCCGGATCTGTCTAACACAGGACACCCCCCGCGACCGGCTGGTCCCCCTCTTATAGGGACCGGACTTTCACCACAATTAGCAGCCACTCCGGCAAACTGAAGCGTCCCCCTCAGCGCCGGGACTAGCTAAGCCATGGAGGTTCCCATCCTGTCCCGAAGCCCCGTTAGGTAGAAGAAGGTGCGCAAAGCGACGGGTCCGCACTCCTGTCCTACGCCGGCGAAGTGGAACAGAGGATGGATCGTTCTCTCTGTTGCGTCCAAAGCCTCTTTCTGCGAAATGATGGATGACCGCCGCCTGAGAGGCCTCATCGCTCTCGAGCATGCAGCGCACCATAGTCGAGAGCGATAGGTCCCGTCCAAGCACTACCACGAGATCGTGGCGCTGCACGGCCCATCGGTCGCATACCTCTAAGGTGAGCTGGGCCGTGTCCTTCGCAGCAGCAGGCTGGCGTAGGCTCCCCCTGGCGACCTTTCACAGGTACGCACCGATAGCTATGAAACTTGTACCAGTTCTCTTGAATCATGATTCTCTCATAATACGTCTTGTTATTATGTAAGAGGGATGAGGTCTGGTTATATCACAGACTTTTCAGTTACTTATCGAGTCTCTCATGAGGTTTACTTAAGCTAGTGTAGGTATTAAGTATGCTTTTTAGACGTGATATTAACCCCGCTGCACTGGAAAAAGTATTAGTATAAAGCACTATAACAATTATTATTAACATAATACTAAAACATAATAAATACTATAGTTAACAGTTATTATAATTGAAACCTGAGTAAGCTGCGGTGTTTATACACCAACATTGGAAGGATAAGTATATTTTATGCTTGGAATTATAAAGGACTTCTATGTGTATGTAAAAGCTAAAGCGACTTTGGACACATCGCATTTGAAGTTTGTTGACAATTTCACATTTCACATTTTTAAATAAAAAATTAAACTAACTTTCAAAGTAAGAATACACAAAAAAAATCGGAAAGGAACGTAGTTATAATATATATATATATATATATTATAACTTATATTATATTACATTATAGACCTTATAATATCAGCTATATATTATGACAGTGAACGTCCCGTGAAAATCGGTCTAGCCGTTTCAGAGATTAGCCGGAACAAACACACAGACTGACAGACGGACAGAAAAATGTTAACAATTTATATTTTATTGTAAGTACCGATCACACTTTTAAATGCATTAAGTGAAAATAAAAGCTGTTAATTTGAAATTACAAACAGACACTATATTATATTATACAAAACAAATAGTTCAACTAAGTATATATAGTGCGCGCGGAACTAGCGCCTTAGGTAGGGACAGGTGTTGCCGCCGCGAAGTCCGGCTTCGTACTGAGTAATAACATCAAGTGCTCGGGCTAGCTAGTCACAATATGTAACAGTCATAACAGTCACAATGTGTAATTGCAAAATTCTACATTATTGTCAAGGTGATAAGGTCGTTTTTTGTATCATTCTTAATAGTCGTTATTACATTTTGATTTCGAGTGGCAAAAAATGTCGTGCCTAAATCAATCCGTCTAGCTTCCAAACAATTCGCAACGCGCCATAAGGAACTACGTTCCAATAAATCTTATTTTCTAAATAAATCCCCTTTTAAATTCAGCTAAAATTTTAACTGTTTCTCTACATAATCTTCATAATTTTGAAGTCGGTACCAGCCAACTGAAACGTGAGTTCTTCAGTTCGGATTAATTTTTTGTTATAAAATAATATTTTTTCCCTTTTAGTCATGGTTATTATATTATTATGAACACATTTTAAGAAAGTTCTTAAAGCGTTCGAATTTATAATAATACATTTTGGTAGCATATGCTTGGGTTACTTCAGAAAAAGTCAAACTTACTATATGTGTCTATAGAAATTTCGAGGAGTTCCCTCGATTACTCATAGATCCCACCATCAAGACCACTTTGGTGACAACCAGGCCAACTTCGAATTATCCTCTTTACATCAAAAAAAGATTTTTGAATGTTGGTTGGTCTACATACAGCAGAATTATCGTTGAATATACAAAAAAATAAAATATATATTTAATGCCCAACGTATAATTATTCCCTCCTTTTTTGCAATTCGGTTAAAAAGTCATTACTTGAAACCAAATCGATTTTCGAATCGCCGTCAAACAGAAACGAGTATTTGAATTATCAAAACGTTCCGCTTAGCTGTTAAAAGTGTGAATGAAAATTTATTTATCGCAATTTTAATGAAACTAAAAATAATGTGATTGATATTCTTATTTATTTTTATTATTAAATTAATTAATTATTGTGTACAATTAAATTAATAATTACGACGTACTATTTTTCGTTGTGATGACGTTTTCACCCCGTGGTAAGTACGTGGACGAAAAAGGAAAACTTCTATCTGTCTAAAGTAGTTTTTACTTTTATTATAATTATCTTTGACATAGAGAGGTTTTTATAGAAGTAAACCTAAGTTCTAAAAAGGAATCAAAACGTTATATTCGAACCGCTTTTTGTGCACTGTGTTACTAAGGATGAGAGTCGCCGCCTTGGTCCAGTAGTCAATAGTCAAATTAATAGTCAAATTATTTATTCAAAATGGGTTCTTACAACACTTTTTGACGTCAATTTACAATTTCGTTTTTAACACTTTCTTATTATTATTATACATTAACATGGTCATTATAATAATTTTCATTTTCGTACATATTTTAAGTCATCTTTATATTTATTTAACATATTATATTATAAAGCCAGTATGTATGCAAGCAGAGTGCAGATTTAGCTTACACCCATACATCTTTGTCGTCAATATATTCTTGTATTGTATAATAAGCTTTGGAAATTAAAACTCCTTTAACTTGTTGCCTAAACTTAGTCTCAGTAAGGTTAGTTACACTAGTTACACTAGGTTATTATAAAACCTAACACAGTTACCTATAAATGATTTTTTAGTTTTGCTTAATCTATATGTTGGAATCTGAAGCTTATTCTTATTTCTAGTGTTACGATCATGATGATCACATTTCCTATTAAAGAGAGTTATGTTTTTTCTGGTGTACATAATGACCTCGTATATGTACAATGATGGTAGAGTGAGTATCTTTACTTCCTTGAATAGTTCTCTAAAAGACTCGTTAGTCTTTATTTTGAATATTGCTCGCACTGCCCTTTTTAGGAGAATAAATATGGAACCAAAGTCTGCAGCTGATCCCCATAATAATAGTTCGTAAGACATTACACTATGAAAATATGAGTAATAAACTAATCTAGCTGTGTCAACATCTGTGAGTTGACGAATTTTTCGAACGGCATAGGCAGCGGAAGTTAATTTATCAGACAGAAACTCAATATGCTGACCCTACTGCGGCCCAGCATCCAATCTAATTCCCAGAAAAGTTGTTACTTTTTCTAACTCAATTCTAACGTTATCTATTTTAATTAACGAATTTACTTGTTTAACATTATAAGACGAGAATCTCATACATTTAGTTTTGTTTGGGCTTAAAACTAGATTATTTGTATTAAGCCAGGCGTGAACTTTACTCAATGTATTATTTACCTGTACTAGTTCACTATTCTTACGACCAACTTTAAATAACAGTGATGTATCGTCAGCAAATAAGACAGCCTCAGCATACCTATCCATAATATATGGTAGGTCGTTTATATATATACAAATAAAAAAGGGCCTAGTATTGAACCCTGAGGTACTCCGATTTTGACGTATGACCTGGATGACATTACACTATCAATAGATACCTTTTGCATTCTATTAGAGAGATAAGACTTAATGAGGTCTAACGCATGATCACAAATGCCATAGAATTTAAGCTTCGATGTAAGAATATTGTGATCAACACAGTCAAATGCTTTGGAAAGATCACAGAATATTCCTATAACATCTTGCGATCTTTCCCAAGCGTCAAGTATTACCGATATTAATTTAGCACCTGCAGAAGTTGTAAATATTCCTTTAGTAAATCCATACTGACGATCATGAAATATTTAAACTTATTAAAATGCATTTCTAATTGAATAAGCATTAATTTTTCAAAAATTTTACTTAATAATGGTAAAATAGAAACAGGTCTGTAATTATTTGGATTTATCTTACATCCTGACTTGAACAAAGGTATTATTTTACTGACTTTCATTAATTCCGGAAAAGTTCCATTTTCGACACAATAATTGAATACCTTTGCTAACATTGGTGCAATGGTATCTATAATAGATGCTAGTACTCTGACTGATATACCCCACATGTCTTCTGTATTCTTTATTGGGATCATCTTAAACGCCTTTTTTACATCATTATCATTAATTGTCTTAAATTTAAATTCTTCTTCTATTGAAATGACTACATTACTTTTTAAGTAATTTAACGCTTTATGAGTTGATGGTGCGAGCCCTCCAGTAATATTCTGTGTTACACGGGCAAAGTAATTTTCAAAATGCTGAGCTACTTCGAATTTGTCATAAACCAGTGCGTCATTAATTTTTAGAGTTATTGTTTTACTATTGTATTTATTTCTGCCCGTCTCTGTATTTATGGCTTTCCATGTTTCATTTATTTTGTTTTTTGATTTTAATATATTATTTCGGATTCTATTAGATTTAGCTTGAATCGAGCATTTTTTAAAGATTTTAGAGTGTAGTCTGACATAATTAATAAATGATTTATCTTTACAATAAGATTTTCTGTTATAAAGTTCATAAAGTGTGTCTCTACTTTTCCTTAGCCCTGTAGTAGCCCAGTCATTGAAAACGGGTTTACCTATTGTTATTTGGCGTTTTGTAAATATATGATTAAATTCTTTTAAAATATTTTCGAAAAGAGTATTAAGCAATACATTAGGGTCTTTATCAGGTGTAATAATATATGGTAGGATGCTATCTATTTTTCCTTTAAATAGCATCATTCTAGTCTCTGTTATATGCCTTACTTGAATCTTTACAGGTCTATTATTTAATTTCCTTTCTAATTTTATGATTTGTCCCTTATAGTCAGATAGCACACCACTTATAACATTCTTATTTAAAACGTTACAATTTGTCATAAAGTTATCAATACATGTTGCAGATGTAGGAGTGATCCGTGTTGGTTCTTTAAATAAGTATTCAAGGTTAAAAGACTTAAATAAAGATAAAAAAATACTTTTATATGTAGATTCTACTAAAATGTCAACGTTAAAGTCTCCACAGACTACAAGTTTTTTACAATCAAATATTTTATTCACAATGTCCTCCATTATAGTCGAAAATTTATTAAAGTCAGAAGAAGGGGTCTATAAACACATAAAAATAAGTAGTTATCTATCTCTGCACATGCTTTCTCACATATTTGCCCCACCGAAAAGTTTACTATGTCATTACGTTGTTTATATTTAATTCCATTTTTAATTAAAATTAAACATCCTCCTCCTTCCGCGCTAACCCTATTAAACACACTGGCTATCTTGAAACCATTAATATTAAATTGCATTTTACTATGTTTGAGCCAAGTTTCTGTAATACATAATACATCTATTTCATATTTCTCTATTAGAAGTTCAATGTCAAGTATTTTGCCAGAGAAGCGGTTAACATTCTGGTGTACTATTGTTAAACAATTTTTATAGTGCTTCTCTTTTGTCTCACTTAACAGTTTAAACTCTGGATATTTTGCATATTCGTCTTGTTACAAAAATCTTCGTCATTGATAATACCGATTAAAGTCGGTATAACCCCAATATTATTTATATTAAATGCTAAAAATGTAGCTATGCGTCTTAAATATTTTTTATGTAGATACAAAGTATCTGGTTTCAGTATGAAATTACTAATAAACTTATTAGTATCAAAAAAAAGGAAAAAATATGACTATGATACCATATCAATTTAGTCTAATGACTAAATTGATATGGTATCATAGTGATATTTTAATATGATGATGAATGATGAATATGAAATTCATAGCTATTTAAATAATATAATATATACTACTATATAATATATAATATATTATATTGTCATTATATTTTTTGGAAAGTGTAACAGAATATGGCAAAGCACAGTATATTATATTTTGAGCAAGTATATTCTTTAGCACTTTAAACCCATCAATTATTTCTTGTTTTGTCAATTTTAAGCTATTACCACAAAATATTATAATTATGGTTTGTGAGTCAGTGTTACAATTTTGTATGTCTTTAATTATATCCACGTAAGAACATCCTGGCTTGCAATAGTTTATTACCTGACCCTTTACATGATTATTTAGCAATGTTCCAAGACCTTTTCCTATAGAGTCCGAAAAAACTAGAGTTCTTGTTGGTAAATTGCTATTATTGCTATTTTTGTGAAAGATACACGACTCCTCCGATTTAGACTTTCCGAGGGCAATGGCTTTTCGCTAGAGTACATTGTATTGCATGAACAAGATTGTTTATTTACTATAGAATCGAAACGCTCAGCATTATATCGACCTAAGTCTACTATTTCAGTCAAGGAGCCTATATATGTTTTTATTTCTTTGTGCGAGAGCTCACATTTATGCGACACATTTCTCAGCGAGTTCTTTAAGGACAAGATATTCAAATTTAGTTGTTGTGTCTCCCTCTCATAATCGCGCAAGCACTGGTTAAGTTCATTTTCTAAATATTTTGTTTGATTAATCAAAGTTATATTATTTTTTCGCAGTTGTGTAATATTTAGCCAGTGCTTCTGCTTTCTATATAATCTATTTGTTTTTAAGATAAATTTATTAATTTTAACGTATTTCTTAATTCTATTGCTTCCTTTGATTACCACACTAGGGCTGTCTTCACTATTTATGCATTTCTTTGAAGTCACCGTTGTAGATGGAGAGCACGTCAAGTCTATGTAGTGTACAGTATTGATTTGGAGTTCGTTTGGAGAGTGTGTGTTTATCAACTCATTAAATAAGCTTTGTGTGTCTTCCTTCTTTAAGTTGTTTATTTGAGACTGCAGTTCACTTATTAGATCGTGAGCTTCACGTAGTTTACTTTCTAATATTTTAATACAGTGCAACACTTGCTCGTGTGAAGTACTACATTCGTCAAATGAGTTTACAATAATTCGTAGTTTATCGCGCTGGTCCTGGATATCCATTAGTTGAATATGAAGTTCACTAAGTTCATTTTTTAATTGAGAGTTTTTAGTTATTACGTTTTTTATTTCGACTTCGCTTTCTTCTCTTTCTTGAACTAGTTTTTCACATAATTCCTTCGAATATTTTAGTTCAACGAGAACACGTTGCAACTTGTTCTTCTTAACAGTCGTTTTGAGCTAGGCTCTCGACCCCGGAGGCCACGTTCGATCCCCGCATTATTCCAACAAAAAATGTTTTCAAATCTGGTTAAGGCAAGCACCCCAAAAAGTGAAAATTAAGATGATCCCTGCGTCAGATGGGCATAAAAACATAGTCAGTCCTGCGCCTGATCCCTCTGCAGTCCTGTCGGTCAAATTTCACAGCTGAAAACTCCACAATTGGTTAATCAGGTTGTCTCCAAACAATTACGGTAATGTTATCCGCCGCCGTTGTATGAAGTTATAACTTCAATTTCCGGAAAGTTTTTGTGGATAAAGAAAATGCTTCGGATTAACACTGTAAAGTCTTTATCCCGGGTTTTCGAATTTAACTTTTTGTACTCTCCTTTGTGTTGAACTATATTTAGCTGAGCTATGCGAATTTACTGACTGAATTTATCTTGAACCGACAATTTATAATTATAACCTCCGAAATTACCTTAGGTAGATACGTTTTAGGTCATGCATCCCTTTACTGTTTTGCATAATATTATAATATCTACTACAATCAACTATTATTATTATATTTGGAAGAATTGAAATGACTGTTTATAAAAGGTCTACGCTTATGTAGTAAATACTATGATTATACTCAACTAACAAATTTTATCAGTTTAAAACCGTGTAGAAAGTAACAAAAGGTAGAGACAACTTGTTGCTTCATTTGACTAGCTTAAGTTAAAAGTAATGACAGTGATATGACATACTGTAGTAATGAGGAAAGTGATCAATCTTAAATATACGAGAGGATATTAAAGCAGTGACTAAGGAAATATTATAATCGATTCATATGGGGGAAGAGTTATTCGAAATACTTTTAAGGGTTCAAAGGCAAATAATGCAATTGGGGAAAGTCTAAAAGAAGAAACTACTCTTGAATCCAATTTTGACACTACACAGATTT
This sequence comes from Phengaris arion, assembly GCA_963565745.1. Taxonomy (NCBI): domain Eukaryota; kingdom Metazoa; phylum Arthropoda; class Insecta; order Lepidoptera; family Lycaenidae; genus Phengaris; species Phengaris arion. The sequence goes on from OY751431.1 coordinate 27,454,294, forward strand.
TCTCAAATTTTTACTACATGACATTTAACAAAAATAAAAAATAATTCTTTATTACCTTTTCATTACCCTTTAGGTCCTTTATATATTAAGAAAAAAAGGTCCAAATATCACATGCGTACAAAAGAAAAACTATTAATTATTTTTATTGTTTTTCTTTTGTGCGCGAGGGACGACATACGTCTTAAATTATAGGCTAGATGACAGATTTTTTGCATTACTACATAGTACCCAATTAAATGAGTAATTCTTTAGAAGAAACAGCATATTCAAATCAATATTTCGAAGATACACTGATTTGTTTACAGTATTTCGCTCTGTCTCGTGAAAACGCTCCATAGAAAAGTCGCCGAAACCATGACGTCACGCATTGATGAAGTTGTATCAAATATATGGGTCAAGAATACAATAACTTTGTGCGTTTAAGTTAAAACATACTACGATGAATATTTTTGTATGATATGATGTAAGTAAACTAATGACGTAGGTTGTCACTAATAAAACAAAAAATATTGAATGTTATTTGTAATTTCTACCCGACTACGGCGAAGCCAAAAATCCTTGACAGTCTTTTTATGTTTATGTATGTTTGTTACACCGTAACGCGTAAGCTACTGATCCGATATTAATAAATAAGGTGTCAATAGATTCGTAATAATGGCCCGGGTAACTTAAGTGATATAAATTATCTAATTACAAGCTTCACATAAAATGTTATATATTTTTACACTAACAATAAGTATCTCAATATTTCTGAATATATAAATTAATCAAATAATTATACCTGTAGTCATCTGCCCTATAACTAGGTATTGATCCTATAAAGAGCCAAATCAAGACTAACGACATATAGCTACTAAGTAGTAGCTGATCTTTATGGTAAGTATAATACAAGATGCATTCTAAATCTACCATTGATTAAATATCCAACTTATCAAGGATTACTAGAATCATTAGTATCGCCATCAGGTAATCTGAAGACGTAATAGTTCTCGAGCGGATTGCCGCCATTGTTGTGGATATGAAATTTTGTGGACAATATTAAATTCCCAACAGGGTCATCGATGCTCGTTACCCGGTATTACCCGACATCTATCCGGGCACAATGCTTCTGATTTTAAAGAGGTTTTAAAGTAGCTCGTATCGGTTTAAAGTAAAATTCATATTCTATTTTTAATGTAAGCTATCTGCGTTTGTTGTAACCGTCATTATAGCAATAAACTACATCAGCTATAGGTATAGTTATTAATAGGATTACTTTGATGGTAATATAAATCTTGATTGAAATATTTTTTTTTTAATGACTTTCACAAAACTCTGAAATATAGCTTTAGCTTTTAGCTGATTTTTGCCAACGTAAAATGGCGCTAAATTAAGACATTACGTACTCTCTTACCCGAAGAAGCTTCTTAGGAATTTCTCGTGGAACTAGTTCCTTTTACTTCGCGCCTCGAATAATGAGCGCGACGGATGCTTAGCGGCATTCATCTCCGGCTGCCAGATGAATGCCAGTGGGACAAAGGACAGGCTGGAGAGTAATAACCTGGATTGTAGCTCATCCTGTGCGACTTTTATGACATAAAGTTTAGACTTAAGATGATAATGTATTTTGTTGCAGTTTGCGCTTATGAGCTATGCAAGATTAAAAAAATTGAGTACCTATGACCTATGTACATTATTAAATTTATATGCATGGGTATTCTATTATTAGCTCTGAGCTTTAACAAAAGCCTCGCAAAATTGGCGCTTTCAATGAGTAGGAATCAACCAGAACCTGCAGTCCACACCAGAACCCTTACTGGGCATTACAAGCTCCACAAACACCTCATCAAAGTTGGTGATATAAGGACTTGCAGGTTCTAGGGGAAAAAGGATGAGACTCCCCTCCACCTTCTCCTTGACTAGCACTTCAACAGAATAGAAACAGGCAATCTTGGGCAGCACGAATACTCTACCACAGAGGAAATTCGAAGCACAAACCTCAACCATATCGTTCATTTAAGGAGTTGAATAGGGCTGGGCCGACTCGATTATGATCTGCCTTTTATTTAATAAAAATATAAATTAATAGGAGAAACGATACTTAGTTTTTCAAAGACTGTAAAGTGTAGCTACGATATTGAGTTGGTAGGTACAAAAAGGATTAAAATTTTTACGACAAAAAATAAATTTGGCACAAGTATAACTTAAAATATTTTTTATTATTTGCACAAGTATAACTTAAAATATTATTTGCATTAAAACGCAAATCAAAAATGTACCCTCAATTGGTATAAGGAAAAAAAATATTTCACTTTCATTCGCTTCATCTTTGCTACATTTTGCTTCCTGGAAGTTAATAACTTGTATGTTAACAATAAATTTTATGACTGAAAGTTTCTTGTTTCTGTTCGATGTTGTTTCGTTTCAAATGGTTTCATTGTTTAATTCCGACCCACTTATTCCAGTAAATCTTTGGCACAACGTTTCTTACAAAAGACAAGGCCAAAATGTGTTATTATGTTTAGCCAAAATATTGTTGGGTGCGCGAAAATACAAAGATTTTGGTAAGTTGAAGGAATGTGAAAGTCTTGGCGGTGATGATCAGACATGGCTGTTTCACTCTACGTTACTATTATAATATCATTATTAATAATTGTTAACACCAAAAAATAATAGACGTTGACTCACGAAAGTCTTCAAATAATTAAAGAACAGAAATAAAGCGGTGAAAAACAATAATATTTTGTATAGTGTTGTTGTTGGAATAAATGTTTTTTCGATGCAATTCTTAGAATCAAATCCCGCTGATTTCCGCACAAGTTTCTAACATATTGAAAACAAAACTTCACATACAAATACCGGGTGCTCAGTGAAATGCGAAGTGCTTTGCTTATTCAGATGTAACTTGTTACACTGAACTTTGGAAGTATTTAAACAATGATTTCTGTGTTTATTTGCGAACAGAACAATTTAGCGCCCGATGTTTTCTCATTGTCGCGAAAAGCTTTTCATTTTTATTCGAACATGGAATATATAATATAATATTATAACTTTCTCCCGTCTAATCGAACGTAATGTAGTATTAACGACACCTAATATTGAATTACGTTTTCTCAGTAATAACATATTACGTGATCAAATGAAAGCAACAAATATTACATTGAATACCAGAAACCAGATACCTAACTAATTTCAGAATAAGATGTTTCTTCTATTTACTTACTTATATGTATAAACTAGGACGACCCTACCGCGAGGTGGGAAGCGGTTGGATGCGGAAGGCAGAGGACCGGGTATGGTGGCTAAATAGGAAAGGCTTATGTCCAGCAGTAGACGACTACAGGCTGACGATGATGAATCAATGCCGATCTTATAAACTAGGATATAAAAATATAAAACATGTTTCATATTTCAACATTAATTCGTTTTATTCGGCTCAATTCAGTATGTATTTATAATTATTTTTCTACAGCGTGGGTGTTAGAACTATCTCGTATTTAGACCTAGGCACGAGACTGTTATCGTTAAAATTTAACCGTTAAACTGGCAGTCGCGACGCCACGCGCCGTCTGGGGAATAACTTGGGGATATGTTCAGGGTAAATTTAACCGTTAAACTGGCAGTCGCGACGCCACTCGCCGTCTGGGGAATAACTTGGGGATATGTTCAGGGTAAATTTAACCGTTAAACTGGCAGTCGCGACGCCACGCGCCGTCTGGGGAATAACTTGGGGATATGTTCAGGGTAAATTTAACCGTTAAACTGGCAGTCGCGACGCCACGCGCCGTCTGGGGAATAACTTGGGGATATGTTCAGGGTAAATTTAACCGTTAAACTGGCAGTCGCGACGCCACGCGCCGTCTGGGGAATAACTTGGGGATATGTTCAGGGTAAATTTAACCGTTAAACTGGCAGTCGCGACGCCACGCGCCGTCTGGGGAATAACTTGGGGATATGTTCAGGGTAAATTTAACCGTTAAACTGGCAGTCGCGACGCCACGCGCCGTCTGGGGAATAACTTGGGGATGTGTTCAGGGTAAATTTAACCGTTAAACTGGCAGTCGCGACGCCACTCGCCGTCTGGGGAATAACTTGGGGATATGTTCAGGGTAAATTTAACCGTTAAACTGGCAGTCGCGACGCTACGCGCCGTCTGGGGAATAACTTGGGGATATGTTTAGGGTAAATTTAACCGTTAAACTGGCAGTCGCGACGCCACGCGCCGTCTGGGGAATAACTTGGGGATATGTTCAGGGTAAATTTAACCGTTAAACTGGCAGTCGCGACGCCACGCGCCGTCTGGGGAATAACTTGGGGATATGTTCAGGGTAAATTTAACCGTTAAACTGGCAGTCGCGACGCCACGCGCCGTCTGGGGAATAACTTGGGGATATGTTCAGGGTAAATTTAACCGTTAAACTGGCAGTCGCGACGCCACTCGCCGTCTGGGGAATAACTTGGGGATATGTTCAGGGTAAATTTAACCGTTAAACTGGCAGTCGCGACGCCACGCGCCGTCTGGGGAATAACTTGGGGATATGTTCAGGGTAAATTTAACCGTTAAACTGGCAGTCGCGACGCCACGCGCCGTCTGGGGAATAACTTGGGGATATGTTCAGGGTAAATTTAACCGTTAAACTGGCAGTCGCGACGCCACGCGCCGTCTGGGGAATAACTTGGGGATATGTTCAGGGTAAATTTAACCGTTAAACTGGCAGTCGCGACGCCACGCGCCGTCTGGGGAATAACTTGGGGATAGGTTCAGGGTAAATTTAACCGTTAAACTGGCAGTCACGACGCCACGCGCCGTCTGGGGAATAACTTGGGGATATGTTCAGGGTAAATTTAACCGTTAAACTGGCAGTCGCGACGCCACGCGCCGTCTGGGGAATAACTTGGGGATGTGTTCAGGGTAAATTTAACCGTTAAACTGGCAGTCGCGACGCCACGCGCCGTCTGGGGAATAACTTGGGGATATGTTCAGGGTAAATTTAACCGTTAAACTGGCAGTCGCGACGCTACGCGCCGTCTGGGGAATAACTTGGGGATATGTTCAGGGTAAATTTAACCGTTAAACTGGCAGTCGCGACGCCACGCGCCGTCTGGGGAATAACTTGGGGATATGTTCAGGGTAAATTTAACCGTTAAACTGGCAGTCGCGACGCCACGCGCCGTCTGGGGAATAACTTGGGGATATGTTCAGGGTAAATTTAACCGTTAAACTGGCAGTCGCGACGCCACGCGCCGTCTGGGGAATAACTTGGGGATATGTTCAGGGTAAATTTAACCGTTAAACTGGCAGTCGCGACGCCACGCGCCGTCTGGGGAATAACTTGGGGATATGTTCAGGGTAAATTTAACCGTTAAACTGGCAGTCGCGACGCCACGCGCCGTCTGGGGAATAGCTTGGGGATATGTTCAGGGTAAATTTAACCGTTAAACTGGCAGTCGCGACGCCACGCGCCGTCTGGGGAATAACTTGGGGATATGTTCAGGGTAAATTTAACCGTTAAACTGGCAGTCGCGACGCCACGCGCCGTCTGGGGAATAACTTGGGGATATGTTCAGGGTAAATTTAACCGTTAAACTGGCAGTCGCGACGCCACGCGCCGTCTGGGGTATAACTTGGGGATATGTTCAGGGTAAATTTTACGCCATAATATTTTCTTGAGATTATGTTTTAATGTACCGTTTTAAGTAGGGTTTTATTATTAAACTAGAATTGAAAAAATATTTTTAACCGACTTCCAAAAAAAGGAGGCGGTATATATATACAGCCGAATGCATAACCGCAATATTTAATATATTTTTTTTTATTATAACGCAACGACAATTCCGCCATCTGTGAACCGATTTTCAAAATTAATTTTTTGATGTATAGGGTATAATCCCAAATTGGTCCTTTTGACATCAAAGTGGTGACCCAAGCATATGCTACCAAAAAGTAATATTTTGCACCAAAGTGTACCCTGGATCCAAAAGTACTGTACAGAACTCCTGACTCCTTATAGTTACATGTTCGTGGATATCGGCGTTGTTTAAATATCTGCAAGCATATGCCACTATGTTAATTACAGTAATCATCATCATTAACACCATCATCACACCATAGATCATCATGTTATTCAAATTCATATTCTTTATTCACACACATATAAAAATATATACAAAGACATTATTAATACATAATTAAATAATATATTATGTTGTCTTCCACGTAACAGACGTATAATACTGTGGTTAAATCGCTAAAAAATAAATTATCTTAATGAAGCATGGGGATCTGCACATAATAAGACAAACATTAGTAAAATACAGACAACACAGAATAAAATAATCAAAACATTATTTAAATACGAGTATCTCACTTCAATTAACGTAATCTACTACAGAGAAACTAAACTATTAAATATAACACATCTGTACAAATTCAATACTTGCATATTTATTTATAAAATACTAAATCATACAACTCGCTCACAAATAGTTTTGAAAAGAAATATACATATCGATAAGCGTAATCTAATTACGTATTTGCTCTTCGCAAATACTACGAGTATACATATTAAAAGCATAAAATCAGATTATGGAAAAAGAAGCATACTTACTTTTTGAAGGAACTAAACTATACAACTCACTCCCGGGAAATAGGTATAGACAAATATTATAAAATTTATTTTCTAAATAATTCCCCTTTTAAATTCGGCTACAATTTTAAGCATTTCACTACTCACTTTAAAATTAATAAGATTAAGTAGAGAAATAGTTAAAATTTTAGCCGAATTTAAAAGGGGAATTATTTTTTCATACTATTTTGTGCATTTTCACTTTGGAAGTCGGTTTTTAACAATTCAAAGCTTACACGTAAATTCTATCTGAACTAAACTATATGTCAGAAATATATTTTGTACTAGCATTTGTCCGTGTAAATAAAGTATCCCACGGGAACACTGTTACTATTTTGGAATATATGTAGCATAATAATAATAATAGTTTATTGTTTTAAAAAGCAGGTTGTAGTTTGTACAAAATTTACATACAACAAGGCACAATTTTTAGATACAATCCAGTCACTGTGGGTGAAGTTACAAGCATATGTGTTATTCCTGAGTTTAAACTTCTACCATACAAAGTTTCATCAAAATCCATTCAATAGTTTTTGCGTGAAAGTGTAACAAGCCATTCATCCATCCATCCTCACAAACTTACACATTTATAATAGTAATAGGACGTTGGCGACGACCTTCAGACTTTTTTATAGAAGCAAAAATATTGATATTAAATTATTAAGTTAAATATAGTACGTATAATATTAAAATTTTCTATACATAGTAAAATAATTTAGATTTAAATTTATACCAGACAATTGAAAGAAACTCCAGATGGATTTTACTACACAAAATATTAAGCTGAAATACCAATAGCTCCGTCACGTCTAAGCGTTTGGTAATAAAGCATTGATTTATAAACAAAGGAACCAATTTATATCATCGAATCAGGTCAACCGATATTTTGAAACTCCATTAAAAGTGTGATTAAGACTGATTGAGCTTTTAAGCTTTGAAATTTCGACGTAAACTTAGACGAGTTTTAAGGTCGAAAATTGTGGGTGGAAGTACATAGGTAGGTTAGGGTAGGCACATCATTAAAAACACGTGCTGCCGGTTATGAAGATTGCCCCGTCCATCATTAGTTATGAAGGTGACAAGTATAAACTGTTCTTGGTACTGATCCCTTCCTCATTGATGATCTCTTGACTAAGTGATGATAGTCTAATTTCAATTGTTACTTCGTTAGAAATATTTTTTTTACTTTCTAAGAAATAGTATTTAAAAATTGTAGGTACATATTATATCTTCCCAGTAAAAGGTGGTGTCCCGCCGAGTTTGTTTCGCCTATTCATCTCAGCGGTAAATTTTGAGCCGATGTAATGGTAGGTTTTTTGTGATATTCGAAAAGAATGTTTTAAAGCTCTAGTTCGAAATAGAACATTTTTATTCATTTATTACAATGGTTTCTTGGAATCGGGACATGGAATGTACGGCTGTCCGGTGTACCACTTTTGGACCTTATTTCCATAGAAATAAGATCGAGAAGTGGTACACTGTATCAGTTGGCGAAAGTCCAATGTTTACCTACATGCTGAAATCTTTCTCTCATGACCAGTTTATAAGGTTTTTGTCGGTAGTTATCTATTCAATAGCGCTTTTGATTGGTTAAAGTGTTTGTTTTTGTTTAATAAACTACCGACAAAAAACCTCAGAAACCGAGCAAAAAACGATGACATATTAACTTACCAAATACAGGCATCAAAATATCATATTCCTAGGTAGCACGGATGTCCTATTTCCTGAACATACCAGGAAGACATGACAAGCTTGAAGGTGGGGAGGAAGCCATTAGCTAGCTGCTTGTGCAAGCTGAACCCTACCGTACTATGTAAACGTTATGCGATGCAGTTTCGTAGTTTCTTCGGCCCTCTATTTTTTATTTTATTTTTTATTTTATTTAATCAAGGTACAAAAATAATTAATGAACTAAGTCTTTACAAATTAGGTTAGTAAGTTAATACATTGGTGAATTCATTAATCTAAATATTGTACACAGCTTTTGTTAGTAAAAAAAAGAGAAATTACATTGACAATCAACGTCTTAATTTAGGAAAATATTAATAATTAACGTCTATAATAGTTTATTACAATCAAGCAAAGACTTCTTATAAGCAGAAATTTTTTGATGAAAGATATCGATATTTACATCAGCCTTTGAACAAAATATGTCATTATAGGACTGACACATACTATGTAGCGGATTAAGCCGTCCAACGTTATTGCTAAAAGGTGGAATGTCAAAGAGCATTGGCTTTCGTTTAGGGCGTTTACTAATAGATAAATTGATGTTTGCAAGCAATTCATCACTCAGCACACCATTGACAATCTTATGGAGTGCACATAAGTCTGCAATATTGCGACGTTGCCCTAAACTGGTAAGACGGTAATGGAGAAGGCGATCCTCATATTCAGGTAGAGTATTTCTTAGGTGATCTTTGTTGCTTAGGTATCTAAGAAATTTTCGCTGTATTGACTCTATACTTTCGCTATCAATTTTATATATGGGTGACCATATAGGTGAGCAATATTCTAATTGTGATCTGACCAGAGCGGTGTATATCACCTTAAGTGACTCAGTATTTTTAAAAGGTTTTGCAGTTCGTAATACAAAATAGAACATTCTTTTTGCTGCTGTGATCATAGTTTGATAATGAAATTTAAAATTTAATGAGGAGTCATACCAGACACCTAGGTCAAGAACTAGATTAACTCGAGTCAGATGCGATCCAGCTATAGTATAATAGTATTGTAATGGTTTCTTTTTTTTTGTGAAAGTTATATATTGGCATTTTTTTACATTAAGGTTCATGTCATTTGATAAACACCAGTAAAATACAATATTAATGTTATGCTAAAGAAGAACACAGTCATTGATATTTGCTATTTCGTTGAACAATTTTATGTCATCAGCATAAGCTAGACATGGACATGTAAATTTATCGAGTAAATCGTTTATATGTATTAAAAAAAGGAGAGGACCTAAGTTAGAGCCTGTGTTTAAGTGGAACGCCTGACAGTGGCTCGAAAGGTATTGAGTCAAAACCGTACAGGTAACTATTTGGGTGCGATTAATAAGATATGAATGAAACCATCGATGAAGATCACCATGAATTCCAAGATGTTGAAGTTTGATTAAAAGTACATTGTGATTGACGCGGTCGAATGCCTTGGAAAAATCCAAATATATTGAGTCTACTTGGGATTTTTTATTTAAAGACTGACATAGAAAATTTGAGTGTTCAGCGACGTAAATTGGGGTGTTTTCGCTTGGGTATCCCAGAATACTTATACTGATTTAGTTGTTAGGATTTGATTTGTTTTAGCGAGATACAGATGAAAAGAACTCGTCGCGACGCCTTGGACTAATCAATTTGGCAACAATAGTGCGCGGTTTTTTGCTATCCTTATTAAATTTAGCGACTCTTGTTACTTTCACGATATCATTATCGCTGAGTGAATATGAAGTCGTTTCAGCAATTTTTTTGATAATATTGAATAAATTTTTAGATCTCGATTCTCTTACACCATGTATCTCAATATTGCAGTCTCCTAATTGTTGTTCAAGAAGGTTTATGTTTTCATTTAGTTTATGCAAATCATCGGTGTTCTGGGTGATTAATTTTTCGTGGCGATCGCTGTCAGAGACAAGTTTATCCATCCGAGCACTAAACTCGTCGTATTTGTCGCTAAGAAACGCTACAGAAGTTTGCAGATCCTTTACCAAGTTTTCTAAAGGTGTTATGACCGCAGCCAATTGTTCGCGAATCAGTTTAGGTAACTCTATTTTCAGAGCGCTTATTATTTTGTCTTTGTACGAAGATCCCTGAGAAGCACCTATATCAGGTGGGTGAAGCTCGTTTGTAATATCTTCACATAGAGCTGGTGATAAAGCTGACTTAATCGGAGTGTTGGAGTTGTCACCGCCTCGTTTTATCTTGGCAGAACAGACGGGACAGGTCCATCCTTCATTGAATTTTGGTGATAAGGCAGCGTTACTCTAGTAGTTAACACAGGTGTTATGGAATGTTTTACGACATTTGGAGCAGTTGATTAGCATTTTATTTCCACGCTATTGCAGCCACCACAGGTAAGTGTCATGTTATTTTTAGAGAAAAAAAAAGTAATAAAATAAACGAGAAAAAAAAAAAAGTATATCCTTGGGTTTGAACTCAGGTTCTATAGCTCCCACGCAGACACGACTTGCGCTTGGACCGCTAGGCTAGTACGGCGCCCGCGTCACAGTGGTTGACAGCTAGTTAACAGTTGACACCGTAGTTGTTGATGAAGTTTGATAACCACCCTTTATATCAGTTATTGTTCCGCAATTAATAACACAAATTGCTTGAAGAAAACAGTCAAATTCAGAGATTTTCGAGAAAAATATTTTGATTCACGATAGATTGACACTTTGTCCGAAATTTGATTGGCCGGAACACACTGACAGACAGACGGACACAGAATAATTTTAAAAATTAATTTTTGGAGTTTACTCATTAAGAATCGATTTTCATATAAGGCCCCCGGTATGAAAAAAATATTAGGTGTAAAATCTACTGAACGAATGACCTCGTTACGTTTTCGTGCGCAACCTATTCTGCGCACCTGTCACTTTTATCACATGGCGCGAATTTTTGAACTCAAATCGATTGCTAAAGTTTTTGTTCCTTCTGAGGGACGTGTTTTACTTTTTAGAGTAAACGACTCCAGTCGTGCATCGGAGCTGATACACACTTTTTTTTATTGTTAATACAGTATATTATATTTCCTTATGCAGCATTTACTGAAAAGCTGTTAATTTGAAATAATAAACAGACACTTAAATTTTATTTATTTGTTTATAGATAGTTCAATGCATATATGAGCGCGCGGTGGTATGTGTAGGTTATAACAAGTTACACACACAGTGCTGCGCACCGGTAGTGGGTCGCGTCACTGTCACACAAATTAAAGCTGTACAATTACAAGCGCACGCACACATGGCTCGGCACAAAGCTTAGCTAGCTTAAGACAGTAATATCGTATGTATGACAGTAATATCGTTTTAATTTAAAATCCATTTTATACATTTATATTTTTCCACATTTACTTATCTATATTAATAATTTATTTATCTATGTTAATATCTTTATAAACAAATTAGACACAATGTTATTTTACCTCACAAAAAATCATAAAAAAGTGATAACTTAAACATAGATAAACTCAAAGCCTCAACACCAACAGACAAATTTAATTTTCTTTTGATGAATTATAATCTCTCCTCACATATGTTCCGCTACTGCTTGTCCCGCTACAGCTGTTTATCTTTTAATAATGTTTTCAGATGCAAAGATAATATATACAAAGCATTAAATTGTTTTTTGATGAATTTATTCTTTTTTATAATATATCTTTCCCTTTCAAAATAATAAAAAACAATGAAATGTAAAAAACCCACATAGAATACTAACGGTATAAAAACTAGCTGCAAAACAAAAATACATCTTAGATTTACTTATTATAAAAATAATAGTAATAAAAACAAATCTAAATATCAAATATATTCTAAAATATTACGTAAAAGCTTTACCATCACACAAAAAATATTTAATAATATCCTACTAGCAGCCGCCAAAAATAAATGTAGAGCATCGTGGAAAATTATAAACAGTCAAGTTAATGATAAATTCGATAAATTTGACCTTATTAATGAAATTAAAAATAAAAATAATGACATAGTATGTAATTCTACTGTAATTGGTAATGAATTTAATAATTATTTAATCAATCTGACAAATATACAAAATGCAACTTTACAATTTAGATGGTAAAGTTGCATTTTGTATATTTAGTATTAGTACTAACAATACTTTTATTCAACACACCATCTTTCTGAATCCATGTATCTACTTCGAAATAAATACTGTAATTGGGTTACTTAAAAATACTAAATCGGAAGGATATGACGAAGCATCTACTACGGTTGTAAAATACTGCTGAAATGAAATAACACCTATAATTACCTATCTGACTCATCTTTCTTTCGAAACCGGCACTTTTCCAGATCTTTTCAAAACATCATTAGTAAAGCCGTTGTATAAGAAAGGAGATAAGTCACTATTACAAAATTACCGTCCAATAACACTCATACCTGTTTTGTCAAAGATTTTCGAAAAAATAATGTACAAGCGACTATCAACGTTCATAGAAAAACATAATATAATTAAACAAGAACAATTCGGATTTCAAAGTAATAAAAGCACGACCACAGCAGCATCTAAATTAGTATTAAATATAGTTAAGTACTTTAATTACAGGAAGTCAACAACTTGCATCTTTTTTGATAAGTCAAGGGCCTTTGACTTCGTGTCCCACAAAGTGCTACTAAGGAAATTGAGCAATCTGGGTATCAGTGGTCTTGCTTTAAACTGGTTAGAATCATATCTATCTGATAGAGAACAGTATACCGAAATTATGACTATTATTAACGAAAATATTTTAACCGCCGTGAAATCTAAATGTAGAGTCAATAGGATTACCCCATGGGAGTAATCTTGGTCCAGTCCTGTTCCTGCTCTATATTAACGATTTTCCTGACATAACAAATTATAATTGCACCCTTTTTGCAGATGACATATCCATACTAATAAATAATGACATTAACAATACTCACCTTGACATGCATAATTTAATTAAAACTCTAATTACCTGATTGACTAACAATTAACACTTAAGCATAAATTTAACTAAAACCAATTTCATTGAATTTAAAAATTGTAGGAATAAGCCCCCCATCTGTGGAAAAATTACATATGAAAATGAGAGTATTGAAAAGGTGACACTTATAAAATTCCTTGGTTTGTTTATTGATCTCATCAATGAACAAACTGACCTGAAACAAACTGACCTGAAACCTGAATTGGAAGGCCCACATAGAATTCGTCTGTAGTAAAATAAACAGATTTGTACTTGTACTTAGTAAACTCAAACAAGTGGCATCGATGCATACAATCTTATCAGCCTATCATGGATATGTAGCATCAGTCCTGAGGTATGGCCTATTACTGTGGGGTAATTCCACGGATATGAACAAAGTTTTCATCGCCCAAAAAAAATGTGTAAGAGCTATTTGTGGTAAGCCGCCATATGAGTCCTGTAAACCACTTTTTCTAAAGTTAAATATAATGACTTTACCGAGCATGTGCATTTACAAATTAGTGTAAAATGTAAAAATTCAAAAAAGCACGTGACATATACCCTAGGAATTAGAGAAATCCTGACAGGCTAGTGCTTGACGTCATCCCGAAAAATGCATTGTATCAGAGACAATATTATGCCATGTGCATAAAAGCATAAAATGCTATCCCAAGTCATATAAAAAAGCTACCGTATAATAAATTTAAACAGGAAATAATTAAATAGTTAAAACTTAAAAACTTCTACTCAGTAGAGGAATTATTTAAACAAAAAAATAATAATCAATAGCATAATAACATAATTAATCTATGCTGAATTAATCAACTTCAATAATTACTATGATAGTAGTGACCATTATAATTAATATTGTGATTATTATTTTAAATGTGTTTCGTTTGTATTATTATTTTTTGTTACTGATGTATGACATCTATTATATAATCCTGACATGTTATTGTAATTACCAACAAACATCTACTCGATTGACATCATAATATGTTATGTACTGACTTCTAACATTTTGCGAATTTTATTATTAATTTAAATGTGTTATGTGTGATTTTCTGTGTTTATTTTTTTGTTATCTACTTAACTTCCTAACAGTATGACATGTAATTACTAATGAAATAATTAGAATACAATATATAATAATGTAATAATTTAGAATAACTAGAACTTACATTAATGTTATAAATATTTACATGCTATTATATAGCTAAAAGTGCCAGAGCCTATAAATTTTGTTACCAACTATTGTTACCACTTTTAGAGCAAATAATCGAATTGAATTGAATTTAAATGAATTATAGTTCCACATAATTTCTATTATGTAATGCAAGTAATACCTACATTACTTTTAATTTTTTCACCTTGTAACATCAATGATATTAGAGAAACTTACTGTAAATATCAAAACGGTATCATAAAGATTTGAAGAATTTTACCATCGTTGACTTCTTACACGCAAAAGACAATCCCCGAAAAATGTACGGTTCCCACCGTACATTTTACAGCAAAAAATAGCTTCCCCGTAGTTTACTCTATATATGTGCAAAATTTCCTTAAAGTCAGTCTATTAGTTAAGGTGCCTATTCAATGCAAACAAACAAATGTAGAAATCTTTCCGCTTTATTATATTGTAGTGTAGATGTAGGCAATACGAAATCTGTCTAAAACACATCTCTCATTTTATTTCAACTCCACTAACTAAAAGGCGTCGTGGCTTACAATCGTAAATTTTTAATAGAGAATTAAACAGCGTCTTACTCAGATTGAAAAACCCACAAAAGTTTCTCCGGCAGGCTCTAGAAAATTCCATCTACATGAAACAACCTAGGCCCTTTGTGAGCTTAGAAACGAAGCCTTTCATGTGTAAGCGCCCCCTTTCATTACTGCCGAAGAAAGGGTGTAATCCTGCTACGGCTGTTCAAGACATTCTGACGCCGAATATGACATCCATGAAGGAGTTTAAATATTAGTATTTTATGTATGTCTATGCAGCTACGACGATGTTGTGGTAATTAAGAGACAAGCGCAAACTGCGAATGTCGTTGCAAAGTATTCTAAATCGCATAATATATTCACGTAGAATCAAAAACTTTGTAAGTACTCCGTTTTTGCTCAAATTATGCAAACAGAAATTTGGCACAGTTAAAGTTAATATTTTGATTAGGAGTGAACTGCACTAATATATTTTTTAATAATAATGCATAAATAATGTTACATACTACTGTGTAATTATGTCAAATCACACTAGTGTGTAACGTTACTATAGTCCTCAATACGAGGTAGTCCTCAATGAAGAATGAAAATCGTGTAAGTCGATAATGATATCGAATCGGGTAAAAACACTCTCATAAATTAACTCGATAATAATCGATATTGGTTTGTTTATAACTTTTGATATCGGCTAAAATTTAAATACTTATTAAATTAGTTATGAGAAATATTTTAGTCAGTCATGACTACATGAATAACTAAAACTAATCAATCATTAAATCACCACACCATTATTGATTTTTTTCAGTTATTAACTAGTTATTAATCATGACTAAAAATTAGTTTTAGTCATCAAACATCAATCAAACTAAATTTTGCCCAATACTGGGGAAAAGTGGGTAAAAAACGCTCACGTAGTATGGGTACGTTCCCTAACTGTTCAGCGATTGTTCATGTAGCCATTTTGTAGTCTTTAAAAAATAAATTAACTGGCTATAGAAATATTTGAGGGTAGATTGAAAAAATAAACCGTCGTTTCTTATGTTTGTTATTAGGATATGAACGTATTTTTTACGGCAAAACATAGGGTGCGAACACAAACGCAGAAACTTAATGAATAACTAAAACAAGGAAACGCTGTAACAATAAACATTGTTGAATTAATAATACATAATATTTATGAACAATCGTACAATGCTAACTTAGTCCCTCGGTAGGCTCACGAGATTTGGTACGGAATAATGGAAATAAATTTCGGAAATTTATATACCTTCTTCCAAAGGGGTCAATGTTATACATAAATAATACTATGTAATGTATATATGGTCCGAAAGAACATATTTAATCCAATTGACAGAGAATTCTGGTGTATTTTGTATTTTTATGAGACTGTTTGTTTGACGAGCGTGAATCATGAATTCATAACAAAAAATGATATATTAGTAGGTATTATTATGCAATGTTATTTTTATTGCAAAGAAAATTAGATTGTCAAAATTCTTCAGCGATGATAAACAATTGACATTATAATATACAATTTTACTTAGTTTTAGTTCTCTAGTGTATCTAGAATTCTAGAAGATATATACTTTATAACCACCCAGTTATTTTTCCTACCTTCCTTCGATTTTATTTAAAAATTTATTCCGATTTTTAAACGTTTTAAATCACCAAAACACTATATTTGATTTCGCAGAATTGACACTTAACACAATTACTTCTCCCTCCGGATTTGGAGTGGCGATAACAAATGGAATAAATTTAAAATAAAGCGATCGTTTAACTAGAATGCAAACTAGTCAACTATTAAAGCTATTTTAAGTGAACCATTTTGAACTATCTATAAAGCCTTTTAAATATGTACTATGAGGTAGAAATATTTTTGAAAATGTTAGAAAATCTAAATAAAAAACATTTTAAAATGAAAACTCAAAATGTGTTTCAAATATTACGAGTGGTACCTTAGTGACTGTGGGTATATCCAATAGGTTTTTTTGCCTCTTAGATATGAAAAATTTAAAATGTAAATATATATTGTCCTTTGAAGGTGAAAATCATTTTGACAAACTTCAACGTGCGACAAAGTATCAAAAGGAAAAAGGTATAACAAGCATAATTATGCCAAAAGAAGAAGAAGAAGAAGAAGAAGAAGAAGAAGAAGTATATAATACAGAGATTACCCGGAACAAACACACAGACTGACAGACGGACAGAAAAATGTTAACAATTTATATTTTATTGTAAGTACCTATCATACTTTTAAATGCATTAAGTGAAAATAAAAGCTGTTAATTTGAAATTACAAACAGACACTTCAATTTTGTTTATCTGTATAGATATAATATATTATAATATACAAAACAAATAGTTGAGCTATGTATATATTATAGTGCGCGTGGAACTAGCGCCTTAGGTAGGGTCAAGGGTGATGGGGCGGGTTGCTTGCTGCTCGCAGTGTTGCCGCCACGAAGTCCGGCTCCGTACTGAGTAATAACATCAAACGCTCGGCTAGCTAGTCACAATATGTAACAGTCATAACAGTCACAATGTGTCATTGCAAAATTCTACATTATTTTTAAGGTGATAAGGTCGTTTTTTGTATCATTCTTAATAGTCGTTATTACATTGTGATTTCGAGTGGCAAAAAGTGTCGTGCCAATTTTAATTCGCCTAGCCTCCAATTCGCAACGCGCCATAAGGAACTACGTTCCAATAATAATACATCCATAATGACGCCTCTCCGTCTCACCGCTCACATACCTAAGGCGCGGCTAGCTGAGGTAACGGCAATGCGAGGTAACGCTGGTACTTGGTAACAGTAACAGGTAACGCATGAGTCTGTGAGTGTTTTTTCGTGCGTGCAGCCGGCTCCATCGAATTATAAGACGTTATGACGTCAAAAAAATTGTCGATTGACCCAACACTTTTTTCCCCCACGGTGACCATTCGTAGTATATGTCGAGAACCCTTTTAAAGTACTACTTATGGGCGTTGCGCGAGATTTTCTTAGAAGATATTGACTACGTGTCCAAAATCCTAAAACCATATCCCCCCACCCAGTGACTAGAGTAGTGCTCTGAAGACTCACCCATGTCACGCATTATGTGTATGTTTCCTTACCTATAGAGCACAGTTCAATATTATATCCATCACAAAAACTTACTTTAGTAACAGGGGCGACCATGGCGTGACACTCTCTACAAATGACATCTCGAGCATCAGCGAATGTCAGCCATGCGTCAACATTGAATTTATTTATTATTAATTGCGTAAGGGGACTCTGCTTTTTCGGTCGAGTGCATAAACAAGTGTTGTTTATATTTTTGTTTATAAGTGCTTTTTATTATATTGTCTTGATTGATTTTTACTGTTGAACTTTCTAGTATTGGTTGTGGGTGTCTAATTTTGTGATCGTCTTGGTGTAAGTGTTGTTTTAATTAGTCTTAGTTAGTTTATAACCTAAGTGTTACCGACATGGACGCCGAGCCGCCTGGCTCGGGCGGAGGGGGTCCTGATATCCAGGTACGCCAGCAAGAATCGATGAAATGTGACAATATAGGCTCAAGAAAGCGTGCTAACCCTGATAGTATTAACGAAGCTCATTCCATCCCTTCTATACAGCTAAATTATGTTTGTCCCGACTATGATAACAAAAAAGTGTACAGTACAAATGATGTCGCACCATTTTTGCTACATGTTTCGAAGACAGAGTCTGACAGTGGACCTACACTACGACCAATGGAATTTGGACAGTTTTTGTACAAGAACAACATAAAAAATGTAAAAATGGATGGGATTAAAAAAATCGGTAGAAATCGCATTTCAATAGAGTTTAACTCCGCAGAAAATGCTAACTCCTTTTTAAGCCTTCCAGTAATTACCAATGCCGGGTATGTTGTTTCGATTCCGTCGTACAGCATATCCCGCATGGGTATAGTACGCGACGTGCCTGTGGACTGGTCCATGGAGGAACTCGTTGATAATTTGAATGTCCCTTCAGGTTATGGGGCGGTTATGAAAGCCCGGAGACTAAGTCGGAAGACTTTTAATGACCAACAACAACCTATATGGATTCCAACCCGATCAGTTGTCCTGACTTTCTCAGGACAAAAACTCCCTCCTCGTGTATATTGTTATTTTACATCATTACCTGTTGAAACATACCTCCTTCCAACTATCCAGTGCAATAAGTGTTGTCCTTTTGGGCACATTAAAGCCCAATGCAGGTCTCAGCCCAGGTTTTATAAATGTGGACAGTTGCATGAGGGTGAAACTTGTGTGGTGTCAAATCTAACTTGTTTGTTCTGCTCGGGATCACATACAGCTAACAATTCATCCTGTCCAGAGCATGCTAGGCAAAAGGAAATTAAACTTGTCATGTCGCAGGAGAGCATCTCATACATGGGAGCTTCGGCTCGATTTCCCCATGTGAGACGTTCTTTTGCAGACTCGGCCAAGACTTCTCCCTCAGAAATTGCTATTTTGAACACTCGATCACAAACGAAATCCCCTGTCACAACATCGTATCGAAAAACCATGTATACTCCCCGCCGTCCTATTACCCCTGTGACCCCTGGCTATGATCACCAGGCACACAGGAACATCATTGAGAAACCCGCCTCTCAATTGCCGAATGGGAGTGGATTCCCCCAGAGTACATATGTATATCTCTCCCAACGACAACTTTATTGACTCCCTCATCAACACCCTCATCCAATTAGTCTCCCGGTTTAGTGACTCCGGGCTACCGAACAAAACTCGTGCTAACCTGACTCAGCTTCTTAATACTGTACTCAACAATGGATCAGTTCTCAATGATCCAGTGGAACTGTCGTAGCATAAGAAATAAAAAGCAGGACATTTGCAACATAGTTAGTTATTTTAGGCCATCAATTATTGCCGTCCAGGAGACGTGGTTAAAGTCCGGTTCTCGGTTTCGTGTCCCGTGCTACTCATGTTTCCGGGATGACAGAGTTGATGGTAAGGCTGGAGTAGCCATTTTGGTCTCCAGTCAATGTAAATATTCTTTATTTCCTCTTCCTGTACATAGTAGTTTGTTTAATATTGTGGCTGTCCGTGTTTTAAATACTGTGTATATGTCCGTATATATCCCCAGTCCTAATCCTTCCATCCTTTCTGAACTTTCATCTATTATTTCCTCCATTTCTCTTCCCCGGGTTGTATTGGGTGATTTTAATATTCACCACACAACCTGGGGCTCCTTTTTCAATGACTCCAACTCATCAATATTCATGGACATTTTAGATGATAATAACCTGGTTGTGCTTAGGGTCTCGCCTTTGCAAAACCCGAGGAGTGTGGTTGATCTCTCATTGTGCTCACCGTCTATTTCTTCTTTGTGTTCATGGTCTGTCCTTTCCAGCTCCTATGGTAGCGATCATTTCCCTATTCATATAACGATAACTTACTCGACTAGACAGACATTAGCCCCTAATCCACCAAGACAAAAATATAAGCTCGAAAAGGCGAATTGGGCCGAATTCGCAATAGCTACAGACTCTGAAGCTAGTCTTGTTTCTGATAATACAAACAGAATGTTTCTGATAAATGATCCCCACACTCAGTATCAAAATTTTAAGAACATCCTTCTGCAAGCTGCGATTAGGTCGATTCCTCTTAAGAACACAGGAGATTGTAGATTATCCCCTCCTTGGTGGGATGACGAATGTACTTCAGCCTGTAAGCGTCGTAAGGATGCTGAAAAACTTTACGCAAGGGCCATGACAATGGCAAATTTTCTAAATTACAAAAAATTTTCGGCTGAGGTTTCAAAATTATTTTCGGAAAAAAAGAGAGGAGGATGGCGACAGTTCTGTTTAAGTCTGTCGCCTTCGTCTAAACCCTCGATCGTTTGGAATAATATTAAAAAATTTCGTGGTTCCTTATCGTCTAGCGATTACCGTCAGTCCAATGATCCTACTGAATGGATTGACGCATTTTTGCGAAGGTTGGCACCTCCAACGGCTCCATCGACAAACTTTGCGTTGTCACTTCTGTAGGATCCTCTTCAAATTATTTAGACTCCCTATTTTCTCTGGAGGAATTTCGTCTGGTTTTAGGGTCATTAAAGGATACCGCTCCTGGTGCAGATGGAATTCCATACTCCTTCATTGTCAACAGTGGTCCAGACACACAACTCCTATGTCTGAGAGTTTTAAATGACATCTTCCAGTCGGAGGTTCCCCCGGAGGAGTGGCGTTCTTAAATTATTTTACCTATCCTTAAACCGGGAAAACCTGCTAATAACCCATCTAGCTATAGACCCATTGCTCTATCGGCTACACTAGGAAAAATTCTAGAACACCTGATCAAAAACAGGTTGGAATGGCTAATGGAGAGTCGGGATGTGTTATCTAAAACACAGTTCGGTTTTCGAAAAGGCTTTTGCACTATGGACAGTATAGGAACCCTGGTAATCGATATTCGCATAGCTTTTTCGAAAATGGAACAGGTGATAGCGGTGTTCCTGGATGTATCATCTGCGTACGACAATGTCAGTCTTCCGGTACTCAGGCAAAAACTACAACAGCTGAGTGTCCCAGCGAGGATGACAAACTATATTTGCAATTCCGTTTCCTTCCGTTCTGTGATCATCTCTTCCCAAAACTCCCAACTATCCCCTAGAATTATTTACAAAGGCCTCCCTCAAGGTAATGTCCTCAGTCCACTCCTCTACAATATATATACCTCTGACCTTAATGATATTACTGTCAATAGCTTTTGTGAGATCCAGTACGCAGATGATTTAGCCATGTACATTGCTTCAAAAGATATAGCGGAATGCTCCGCCCGCCCCAACTCTGCCATTGGCTATCTTAATGACTGGATGGATAGACATGGATTGTCCATCTCTATTGCCAAAAGCTCTGTTGTTGTTTTCACTCGTTCCAAAATTATACCAACCATCATCATTCAATCGAATCAACAGGTTTTTCCGGTTAAGGATAAGGTGAAGTTTATAGGTGTATATTTGGATTCCAGACTAACTGGCGTCCATCACATAAACCATGTGGTGAAATGTGAGAAAAATATTAACATTCTCCGATCACTCTCTGGTGTGTGGTGGGGTTCACATCCTTACACGCAGAAGCTGATGTATAATTCGCTGGTTCGTAGTCACCTAGATTACGGCTATTTTCTTTTGGAACCCTGCAATAAATTACCACTAAAGAGTCTGGACAAAATTCAGTCAAAGTCCTTGAGAATTACTATTGGGGCCATGAGATCTTCACCAATTAATGCGCTCCAAGTTGAGTGTGGGGATCCACCACTTAACATCAGGAGGCAGTATTTGTCTGATAGGTTTATGTTTAAACTGTTTCAAAATTCCTCCCATCCACTCATTGAAAAACTCCACACCCTTTCGCAGCTAGCTAGCTCTTCAAGCTACTGGTTACATAAGGAACTGCCTTGTCTGTTGATCAGCTACCATACAATTACCCGTCTTCCTTGCCCTTTTTTCCAGTGTAGACTCAGTCCTCTTTTTTCCACTTCCTATAATGCACTTACCTTCTTTCCAAATGTGCTTCTATATTTTGCAATTGATAAGTGCTCTGCTGCGGCTAACACTCAGTTTCAACATATCATTAATAAACATTTTAAGGATTGGTTGCTAATTTTTACGGACGCCTCTAAGCTTTTGGAGGGTAGCTGTGTTGGAGTGGCCGTATGGATTCCGAAAGTTAATGTGATTTTAAACTTCAAATTACCTCCAGATTCATTAGTATTTACAGGGGAAACTCTGGCTATCTTGGAGGCACTTACCTTGGTTGAGTCCCATCACCTCAACAAATCCATCATAATCTCGGACTCCAGAAGTGCCCTGGAGGCCATTAACTCTAATCAGTTCCGCTCCAAATGTAAATTTCCCTTAATCCTGAAAATAAGACAGCTTCTCTTTGAGTGTCACACAAAAAGTATCCAAGTAGTTTTGGCTTGGATACCAGGACATAGTAGAATCACTGGCAACGAGAGTGTGGATGCCTATGCTAAAGACGCTATATCATCAGGTGTGACTAGTCAATATAAGGTTTATTGTCGGGATTTAATTCCCCTAGCTAAGAATCACATGAATATCAGGTGGCACAATGAGTGGGCCAAAACTAGTACAAACAAGGGAAAACACTATTTTGATATTCAAAATGGCATCCCTGTTAGACCATGGTTTTTTAAATTTAAACAAGCAAGTAAAACAGTGTGTTCAACTATTTGCCGAATGAGACTGGGTCATTGCTGTTTTTCTTGCTAAGATTAGGGTAAGAGCTCTTTGTGCGAGTGTGGCCTAGATGAGGGCACTCTAGACCATATCTTCTTCTCTTGTCCAAATAACCAAACGTCACTGTATGATAACCTCCCTCCTACATTTCCCCGCCCTATCAATTTTAAATCTGCTCTATGTTTTGAAAATACTCCTTTTATTAAAATTTTGTGTATATATATTGTTACTAACAAAATAAAATTGTAAGGTATGTGGTACTAACCCTAAATGTTTGTGCTTATTCTAGGTTAAAGATCTTTCAACAGACTTCCTTCAGATCACCGTACCCTTGTTTTTTCATAAAACCTACTCTTAAGGCAGAGTCTCCGCCATCACACTCTGACGTTGGCGATTCACTAAGGAGCAATTTTTAAAAGAAGATAAGATAAGATAAGATAAGATAATTGCGTAAGCCTAAGAATGACACTGAACTAATTTCAAACGTCGCTTCAGACAATCTGTCATAAATATTATAAAATTGTATTGTCATTTATGTCAAAGCACGAAACGACCAGCGGCCAGCCCCGTGAATCAAAATCCTGGCTTGATAAAGCCCACGCCCCGCTTGCCGCACGCGACCCCTGAAAGATGTTGATGAACCGTGGCTAGACCACGCACAGCTGTGAGCTATCATTTATTGAGTCTGAATGTCTCATCATCATGTATAAGACTATATAATTTTAAGTCTATTGAATGACCATTCTTTATGTTAATAATATATAATTATATTATTTTCTTTAGTATCCGGCAAAGAAGATAAAAATATTTAGGCTTTTATTGAATAGATAAAAAATGTTATAACCTCGACGTGAGAAATAGCCACATTGTAAGTTCGAAAACAATTTTATCGCAAAAACAATTTTGTATCGCCAGGCCACAGCGTGACCAGGTGCCAAGCGACTATTTTTTGTAGCCGATGATAACTATAATATAATACATCTATGTTTGTAGCCAACAAAATCGGCGTATTAAATATTTTTTGTTAGGCTTATCTCTTTGTAGGTACAAATATTTATATTATAGTTTTTTTATACAAACTGGAATGGTACAGTGCTTCAAAAATGGTAAGAAATAGGGTAACAATTATTTGATACATCATTGGAGAATATTACTAGGTAATGTCAAATCACTTTAAACTTTACCCCAAGTCACTTTGCAGTAATGCTATTATGAATACAGACAGACACACTAGTTTTTGTTTTATTCAAAAATATTAAGTAGGTAAATTTTACACGCGTTCAGTCTGAAAATTTTCGTGACGTAACGCTACACCTCGGCCAGCCCGGAGCTCGCGCCGTACTAAGCACCGCTTAGTCGCAAGTTACTTTCGGTAACTTGCGATTAAGCGGTGGGTAGTAAGCGAATTTTGTATATCTTGGAAACTAAATAGCGTATCGAAATAATTATTTTTGAAGCTAACATTTAAAATAACTGAACATTCTCCATTGCATACATACTCGTACAATAATACAATTATAACCATAAATTTTTCCCTGAATAAAATATTTAACAAGAACTTGTTTTAAAACTTTTGCCCACACACACAACGGTTCCGATTGACCTACCCACTTACTTTGATTTAGTGAAACTAATTTACTTTGAATTTATTATTTAAATCAGCATAACGAAACTGCTCTCAAGCAGTCCCGACTTGGTTTATGGAACTTAAAAATTCAATATGTTCATCCCTGAACCATCAACAGTTTGTACAGGCATAGAATATCTAATGTGTTGTCCTAAGGTATACTGGTACAGGTTTGTATGTAGAGCGATATCCACGTTTTCTTAACTATTACAAGACTTAAGTACTAGGCCTTTAGTCTCCAAATATTTAACTATCTCAAAATATATAAAGTAGGCACCTACCGAGTGCCTACCAAAACAATTTTGTGGTTTAATTTCAATAATTTAATATTTTGCGTGTTTATCATAGTAAAATATCATGTTAAAATTTATAAATTGTAAAAGTATCCTCACTAATATTGCAAAAAGTTTTTTTTTGTATACTGGTGTATACTGGTATGGTATGTCTGGTACTCTTTCACGCAATAGCTACCGAATGGACTTTGATGAAATTAGCTGTATGGTAGTAGTTTACTAACACATAGACTACTTTATCACAGCAAAGTTACGAATCCCGCGGAATTTCTTTTCGCGCGCACCAAGTCGCGGTCAACATCTAGTAATAAGCATAGTCTAATATAATTAATAAGCAAAAGTTAAAAACTACAGCCCGACTACGCAAATTATATAGCTTAAGTTACCCGAGAACTTTTACGAATCTATCGACACCTCATTCATTAAATTCGGATCACATACCGTGGTGGATTAGTCCACACATTTTATAGAGTTTTTGTTTTGTCTTTTTTTTATTGTCTTTTCTAAGAGATGACGTACAAGTCAAAAGGGACTTTTGCTTTATAATTTTATTTTCATGCAACGTATATAATTAATAAAGAATGTAAAATACTTTAAATATATGTTTATATAACTTTGCGAGTCTTTTAGTGACCTTAAAGTATACAGTAAGTACTGCCAAATTCATTATCCTTCCCTTTGACTTCGCCGTAGTCGGTCAAATAGAAATTATTATTTTGTAAGAATGGAATTACCTTTAGAAGCATTATACTTAGAGACATTCATTAATTAATGATGTGTTAATTGGCAATACAAAATCGATTGGAAATAGAGCTACGTAATCGGCGCTACAATAGCGGTGTTCGCTGAATACTGAACATTTAACAAATCATAATGAATTATGCCGTGTTTAACACGTTCCCAGCAACACAGATATATCTGTACTTTCCATTACTGCGTTACGGGTCGTTTTAAACCTTGTCCTATACCAGAGATTGTGGCGGCACGAGGCATATTAAACCCCACCGCCCGTAGGAGACCAAAATCCTTTTTTTGGCGCCAAATAAGACAAAGTGTGCGGCTTTTGTCGTGATTATTATTAACAATGAGTTCATTAACCTAAATCTACCGCCGCCCGTGGTTAGATTAGTTAGTTTAGATTCTATGGGTAAAATAAAATGTGGGGTCTGATGTACCCCATACCGCACTGAACAATAGCAGTTTTTCATATAATTTAGTGATGGGAAAAGAAATATCGATTTTATTTAATTGTATTTATTTATCAAACTTATGGATGTTTTTCATTAAAACAGGCCAAACAATAATATTTTTTGCAACCAGTGCATTCTGTGAGAATTTTCTTTACTTTTTTGTCGGCCTCACGACTTGTTAAGAAGGTGCGGAGTTTTTCGTAACATCCTACACATCTCCTCTTCTTTGATCCCTTTTCGAGATGATGTGCCTTGTTTGTAGTGGATTCTGAAAAGTAAGGTCGAGCTGAGTAAATTAGGGTAAGAGTTAGATAGACTCGGGTAGAGTTGGGTAAAGTTGGTTAGAGTAGAGAAGAGTTGTGTTAAGTTGGTTAGAGTAGAGAAGAGTTGTGTTAAGTTGGTTAGAGTAGGGAAGAGTGGGGTTGACTTGGGCAAGAGTTAAATTTTGATGAGCCATACACCGATTGCCGGGTGTTTTGGATTTGCCGCTAGTTGATTCAATGAACAAACACACTAATAGTAATCATGATTATCAACCTATTTGAAGAAAGTTACTCAACATGTCACATTCACGTTTCTATTAACGATATTTATTATAACGAGTAGTTAGGATGTTTGAAAATTACCTGTATCCACATCCAAGTCCTTCTTTGTAAAAGCTTCAATAAGTTGTTCCACAAATAGTCTCTTTGGCATTTTATTTCTATCACCATTAATTGAATTATACACAATCCAGGCGTTAATAAGGGCTGTACCAAATATTAGCTCCATTATTACTTTCCTCCACCACTTAATTCCTTTCTTTAATGTTGTATAATACGAAGACATTTGGTCACTGTAGTCAATTCCTTTTTTTGTTTCATTGTACATTAGAACACTTCCGGGCTTTTTAATGCTTTCGTTAGTTCCTCTCTTCTTTTTCCCAGTATCTATTAGTTTATCGTCATGATCTTTGCACGTAGTCAACATAAAAACATTTCTTTTATCTACCCATTTCAATACTTTCACACCCTTTTTGTTAATTTTTCCAATTATCTGGCCCTTTTTTTATTTTCGCATTAACAACTTTCTTTGGCAAATATTTTCTTCTTAAGTTTAAAGTTCCACATAGAAATGTTTTTTGTGATAGGAGTTCTTCTGCCAAACTCAACGAAGTATAGAAATTATCTACTATTACGATTCTTCCCTCTTCTGTCAAATTGTTCACCAACCTTAATACAACTTTTTGACTGTGATCGACTTCTCTCTTCTGATCTTTTTTACCTGTATAAATTTCTATTTGGTAGGTATAACCTTCGGGGGTGCAAAGTTTGTAAAGCTTAACGCCATATCGGTGAGATTTGTTTTTTATATACTGTCGGAAACCTAATCGTCCTCTCCAGGGTATCATTGTCTCATCAATTACTATATATTTTCCTGGCTTTAATACATTCTGAAAATTGTCAGTGATCATCGAAAGCATATCTCTGATTTTATATAGTTTGTCAGTTTTATCATCATTTGAGACATCACTGACATGCTAGCATTTTAATAAGAGTAAAAATCTGTCTCTTGTCATTGCTGTTCAGCAATATACGTATACATAATATACGTTCGTATAAATTCGTTTCTGTATAATTTGTTCTTGCTCCAATACAAATTTATATGAGGCACTTTACATAAACCCATGGCCATCACAACTGCCAGAAATGTTTTCATTTCTTCAAAACTAGTATTAGTCCACTTTTTCATACGTGAATTATGTTTCATATTTTGTTGGTTTGTTCGTAAATAGTTTCGCGCATAATTGTTTGTCTCAAGCATCATTTTATTGATCATCTCATCTGTTACAAATAACTTATATACATCTTCAGGTGATTTTACAAACGGCGGTATATTGTAAGTATTTTCCCCAATAAATTCATCAAAATTTACGGGACTCTCGGATATGTCTTCCCACTCATCATCATCATTCTTGTTAGTTTGGCGGCTGGGTAATGCCTCTTCTACGTCTAAAGTTTCATTTTCTGTATCTTCATTTTCATCTTCTGACAATAATTCCTGTTCTGTGTCTATGCACCCCTCTAATGAATAATTATCAGATCCTTCCGAACCGCTTGAATTATCATTAGAAGGACTATAATCATCATCATCCTCGCTGTCACTATAACATTCGATATTATCATAATTATTCGCATGTGGTGATTTTGGAATATCCTGTAAATTATCACGAGTTCTGTCTTCAATTATTATCTCGTTGTCGCTATTCAAATTTTCAATACGATTATAGTCAATTGAATCTGGCAATTTAAGTACAGTTGATAATTTATTACACCTGTTTTGTTTTTTTCGATCAACATCCTTCAAAACATTTTCAACAACCACAGTAACCTCTATTTCTCTTTTTTCTTCACATCTGGATACATTAGAGTCATCAGAAACTGCACATTCGGGTATAACTTTTTTACTTGATCTCTTTTGTTTCGGTGTTTGAAGTAGTTCCTTTATATTTTCCTCGTTAAGAGATAAATCGCAGTCTAGTAAATTGGAGCGTGAAATTTCTGATAAAGAACTAGCTCTGCTCTCAGAAACTAAATGAGGGAAGTCTAGTGAAGGTGAACATAGAGATGACGAATTTTTGTTTTTTTTTTTATCTTTTGCCTTGGGGTGGTTGGGGCACTAGAAAAGGGAAAGGTAATACAGGTAAGAAAGGTAGGTTTTGTAATACTTGACAGGTTTTTCCGGTACTTGGACTCAAATAAATTGTTTCTTTTTGTTCTATGGCTTTAACACTGTTCCTTACATCGTTATTTTTGAGATATTTAACTCCCGTTTTTGCTTTGTTATAATGTTTTCCTGTACTTGTAATAATGATCGAGCTTGCATCTTTATTCTTGATATGTTTTTGTTCTTGAATATTGGTCGGTTCAATTTCTATATTTACGTTTTGTGGTGCTCTATATTCATTTGAATTGTAGTTTTCTTCTGTTTCGTCAGTGTCGGAAATTTTAAAACGTTTTGTTGAAAAAATTTCTTCATCACTAGAATCTTCGAAAAAACGTATATTTCGCGGGGTATTACTACTTGGTGGCCTCTGAAAAGAAATAAATACCTAATAATATTATAATATTTTATACATAAAGGCCGCAGCTCGGCTATGATTGGCTGTTTATTAAGTGTACCGATCAAAACGTGGCGTAAACAGTGTAGGTAATCATGTTCAGGGTTTCAATGACTTGCGCCTTCGTTACAGAAAATATGAACAGATAATATATTTATTTACCAAGCCAAAATAAATTGGCAAAAATCTCAAGAAAGCGGCCTGGCATTCAAAATACTTAACTACTAACTTTTTTTAGGTTATTCACTACAGCCAGTTTAAAATTTAAAAGTACCAAAATATCGATAATTAATCTCAATTTCAGTATGCTCAAAACAAAACATGGATATCAATTTTTAATATGAAAATTATCATTTTGTTCGGTACAATTTTTATTAAGCTTCCGAAAAAGTGCTTTCGTTTTTTTATAACGGAGCAATTGGAGCATGCTATGTTCAGAGCTCATTGTATAATTATTGATATTGAGTATTGCAATTTTAAAGAAAAACGAATCAAGCGTGCTAGTTGCAGGAGGAACTAGCACGCTTGATTCGTTATATGTGAATATGCGCTATAAAATTAACCAGCAATAGGTTAATTTTATAGCGCATATTCACATAGGTACATATTATTATGAATAAGGTTGCCATCTAAATTGCCAACGCGGGATAAAAAATATCGGACTTTTCTCGGACACCTTTTGTAATTCCCGCCCGGCCGGGACGCCTTCCAAATTAAGACAAGTTCAGGGAAACCGGACTGATGGCAGCCTTAATCATGAAGCATTGTTGTTTTAATAATTACTAGTTTTTATAATATTTTGTTGTTGTTCATTCCATAAATGTTAATTTTACAAAAATAGCAAATAAGTTATTGTGTAGGTATATTAGTGTTAATGATTCGCGTCTTAAGCTTTTCACACAAAAACGCCAAAAAATATAGCTCAGGTTAATTAAAAGCACCACTCCAACTTAACAGTACGTACTCACAGATCCGTTAAATACCGTAATCCTTTATGCTAGATCGCTAAAAACAAAGTGAAAATATAATTCATTATATTTGTCGGATATTTAAACTCAAAAAGTCATAAAAGTCACTTAGAACACTTAATCAGAGAGTTGACTATAACATACTTGACATAATTATTTCACCTAGACGGAGTATATTTGTGACTGACCTGTTTTTGAAATATCTTCCTATATCCTGATTTTGACTCAGATGTACCAGTTTCACCACCCGGTTTTTCTGCATCTTTCTCCTTGATTAACTTTTTTCGGCAACGTTTCGACATAATCGGCAGCAGTCGTACTTCGTCGCGTGCTCAGTCTCGAATGCGTTGCACAACACTAACCGCGTGAAGCTAGCTTAGGGTGCGGTACGAGGTGCGCGGGGGTACGAGGTGTTCGCAACCTCGTTCCGCACTGTGTTAGAATTTTTATTTGTTCAGCGCGGCACGAGGTCTAAGAAACCCGGTATTAAGGTCGGTATACCATTGAACTAGGAATCAATAGCACATCTCAGATATATAGTTATCACTTTCCTACACTGAACCAGATGGAAGTTATGCCTCCCGCACGACAGAGAAGTTTAAGTTTTTTCCTACCGCTATAACGACGAGACACGGACAGGGTGTTTCAAGCCCTGTTTCGCACCTAACGTGTTAATTATTATGAAATGTTTATTGGTGCTGATAACCGATAAGCAAACAACTATATAAATAAATAACTAGCTTTTGCCCGCAGCTTCGCCCACGTAAATACAGTATCCCACGAAATCATTGAACTTTTGCTTGATAAAAAAAAAATCATGTGTTAATTCAACGCCTAAACTACTATCATACCGAGTTTTATCAAAATCCGTTGAATAATTTTACGTAAATCAGAATCATAATCAGAATCGTTTATTCCAAGAAATTGGTTACATAGATGTTATAATATCACAATTTCGGCAAACAAATATTTGTACATAGTTTTATAAAAAAAATAATAGATTCATATCATCAAAATCCAAGTACCATAACAATCAATTAGTAATAATAATGTATGCAAATAATTAAACATTAAAATATTACCCAACGGCCAACAGTCATGAAATACAAACGACGATAAAGATTATACAAACATAAAAAGTCCACTTATAAACAACTTATACTTATAGCTATTATGTCATAAGAGATTCTAAAAAAAAAAAAAAAGATTAATAGTGTGTCAGTGTCAAAATAAAAAATCAACTTAGAAGAGATTATAGCATCATGGCTTAAACGTGGCATGGGCACATATATATATATATATATATATATATATATATATATATATATATATATATATATATATATATATATATATATATATATATTACATACAACTTTTGCTAATTCTAATACATAGAAGAAAGATAAAATCAATCATAATATTAAATCACAATCACACACTTATTAATTAAATTGGATATATTTAAAATAATGTCATCAAAAGTATAGAATATAGATAAAATGTCAATTGCAGTTATTAAATAAAAAATGTCATATAACTTTATTAATATTAATTCATTTTAATTCTTATTGTAATATTAGTTATTCATGATGTCCTAAAAATTCATTAATGGTGTAAAAACATTTTGCAGTAAGCCAATTGTATAATCTTCATAAAAGAGTCGCTAACATCCTGTAATCCATGCATGCTCACAGACTCACAATTATAATAGTAGTAGAATATAATAAAGCAGTTTACTTGAGTACCTAGTGTATATCATCGAAAGTATATATCTAACCTAACCTAACCTAACCTCAAGATATTAAAACTTAATACCTCATAAAGGTTTATATGAGTATTTTAGCCTGGGAATACACATACGTGATTTAACATCATTTATGGATGTCAATTTTAGTGAAATTTCGTAAAATTTTGTAAAAGTTTCCGATCCAAATAAAAAAAAACTAATACCTGCCCATAAAGTTATATATGAGTCTTTAAGCTTGGGAATATCAAATTCAGTAAAATTTTACGAAATTGTATTAAAGTATCAATATCAATATGACATATTTAGGATCTGAACCATTCAGCACTTGACCTAGTGGACTTAACTGTATTTCTAGGTATTAAATTATTCGATTCTAAGTAATATTTGGGGACCACTTATTGCTAACCTAGCGAATAGTTCATAGCTATTCAGCAATTCTGCAGCATTTGCAGTCAGAAGAATTAGACTAATTTTTGACGAAGCATTTGGAACGGTTAGTATGTTTTAGTTATTTCCATAGCAAAATGGCCTATGGTATCCTCTTATGGGATAATGCCGCCGACATTAATCCTATTTTTGTGCTGCAGAAGCGAGCTAAGCCCTAAGAGAAAAAATTAAAGAAATAGGTATACTGACTGTATGTACATTCTCAATACATTTTTGATAATGTTATGCTCAGATTAAATTATAAATTCATATAATTTGAGATGTTATATATATAAAAAAATATAGTAATGAATTTGATAAAAAATATGACCAACACAACATAAATACTAGGAGCAAACTAATCAATAAACACAAGCTGGCTGTACCAGTGACTAGACTCAGTAAAATAAGCAATTATTTTAAAGGTAAAAAATTATTTATACATTGGTATACGTTTCTAGAATAAACCTCAAAAATAAAGTTAAAGATTTCATTGAGGACAGCACACCCTGGGAATAAGATGACCCTATGAGGCAATTTCAGTTTACTACCTAAACAATGTACTTCTGTGCTGTAATTTAATATAACGTCATTTTAGTTATCTATTTTACTAAAAGGTGGCACGCGCCACCAGTGGTTCCGAACGGTTGTTTAACGTTCAGGTGACAAAACTTTGTTTTTTATTCTGAATTTTTTTTTTTTTGTGAAACATCTGTGTTTTGTATGGAAACCTGTCCTTCAGATCGAAGCTTCAGGTCCTTTCACAATATTTTTCCTTCAAGGATGTCCGAGAAGATTGTGTCCCCAAGATAAAAGTCACACATGTCTTTATAAGTAGCAACACTTTTTATTACTTTTTCGTGACTTTTCGATACCGCATATAACGGGTCAAAATTTAATCCACACAAGTCAAATAAGTCAAAACTATAATTTTCAGTCGGACAAAAGTAAGTCAAATTAAAGTCGAATAGGAAATAATATATCTTGGAGTATCACAAATCTTTCCAAGTTTTTATTAGTAGATAGGTGAGCTCAATAGTATAAGAAAGCGATATATGTTCGAGTAGGTAATGAGGGGGCGCTGAGCAAGTTGGCACGCCACCAACTACGTGACTCAAGACTTGAATACCCCGGACTTTATTTCGTAACTACCCGCAATATATTTGAAAGATATAAAAATCTACGTTCTATATCGCTTTGTACGATTGTAATCGTTATCGAGCTATTTAAATTAGTTTCAAAATCTAAATGAAATTGTATTTAAAGTTTAAAAATTGCTAGGGTCTACATTCTAAGAGTTTTAAGAGAGTACAAGACTCTAGAGAAGAGATTTACGTTACATTACGTTTTAGAGGGACATCTAAATGACCTTTGCTGGATTAAAGCCTCGTAAATAGTGTCCTACTATCGTAAGATCTGCCAGTATGCTTGCGGCTATCAGTAAAAGAGCGTTGTTAAAAAGATTGATGAGCAGTACCCTTAGGGGTAGGCAATAGTCATAAACCCTTAAAGCTTAATAATATAATAAATCATCATTATTATATAAGTATAAATACGTGAAACAAAAACTTTCAGTAAAGTTTTGAGAATTGTGCGAACGGAGGAGCATGATACTTGGCACAGTTAAAGTTTACGCGGAGTAAGGTGCTTGCACACCTTTATATTAGTACCTGGGTAATCGAGCTTTGCTCCGAGTTCTAGTAGATTAAAAAATATATATATATATATATATATTTTACCGGGGTTCGAACCCACCACAATCCGAATTTCCAAACAGCGCAAAAATTAACCAAACTGCCAATTAGACTGACATTAAAGAGTTGAAATTATTGATATATTGTTGCACGACGAAAGAAAGAACCATATATTACATATATATGTTTACTTAAAATGCGCAGTTTCGCAGGGATAAAACCTAGCTAGACCAATTTTTTTCCCCCAAAACACTGAATTTCATATAAATACATGCAGCCATTGCCGAGGTTACGATTATATATATACAAGATTGGCTCCTTTGAAGTATAAGATACTTAGGGGGTTACCCCATAGTAATAAAATATATCACATTGGTTATTGGTTAAGATTTGTCCGCGTGGACTCTCAGTGTAATCTTAGTAAAAACCCAGTGATATTATGTTGCTATAGGAAATATCTTTCGTCAAAACATTAAGGAGCAGTACATAAACATACGGCCAATACTTCAAAACTAGAAATCAGCATTTGTTTCAGCGAAATATACCATGACCCTGACATGTGTAGTTCCTATGATAATGTACATCTTTTATGTTCTAGTTTATGCGATCTACATCAGGCAGCACATTTGTATTCTTAATTTCAATAAACCCGACAACATACATTTTTGTGCCAAATAACACACTCTCATATATTACACAACAACACAAAGAATTTATTACTTTTATAGTCGCTATGAGTGATTTTCTCGTGACGTCTTACGTTTTCATTATGTAAAAGTGGAACACGAGTGTTTGGTAATGAAGCTGTGTAGATACAATAATATTTATAGAACGTATCATTGTAACTAGTTTTGTTTACGTTTTATCGTGAAATCAAGAAGGTATCTATATTTTGTTCTGCAAAACTGTATGAACTGAAAACGAAGAAGTTTTACAATTTCTTTCAGATTTCAAGCATAAGGATTCCAAAAGTGTCCCTGCGCTTAATTCCTTGGTACATACATTTGAGTCTGTCTGTTCCATATTTTTCTATAGAATAATTATTTTTAGTAATAATAGAGGCCATCCTGTGGTCAAAATTCGTCCAGAATAATTCATATAGCTTTTTGAATTTGAGCTTCTAAAGGGCTATTTTACCTCGAGATAGAAAACGTGTACCAAAATTGGATCGAATGGACGGTCCCGGTAGTGTGGGTTATTATTCTGAGGTAGTGTGTGTTGTTGTTATTTTAATGAATAATATTATGTATTTTTAAGTAATTGTTACATAAATATTAACTTTCTGCACACCTTCCTTCACGCAACTTTAATTACGCCAAGTGTCATACTCCTTCCTTCGCACAATTCTCGTAAAACTGTACTAAAAGTCTTTGCTTCAAGTAGTAATATAATAATGATGCTTTAATATATTATTTGATTAGAGTTAAGTTAAGAATCATTAAGTTATGAAACAAAACACTCGTATGGAAATACTTGAAAATTGTTACATCATCAGCATAGTATTCGATAGACTGTGGTACATTCTGCGTTCATAACAATCGTGTTTACAGAATAATCGGAAGATATGAACAGTTTAATATTTGTGGAATTATTTCCGTTTAACATTTAATTTGAATGCTATTTGGTGTCGTAAATGGATTACGTTTGAATTTGAATTGTGGTCAATATTATATATGAAATTGTTTTAATTTTAGTCACAAAGTAAATACAAATGGTATCTAAAAGAAAATATTTTATTACTAGCTTTGTCCAAGTAACCAAACTATAGATATCGCTTACGAATACCAAAAGTGCATTTTTAAAATTCTACCCCTTAGGGTCAATTTGCACCGATCAAATATATAATTTATTGAAATAATTATTTAGAGAGATAATTATTTAGAGAAATGATTCGCACGAATCGATACGCGACATGCGATTTTAAGATAGCTATTCAAAATTGGTCTTTACTCACTACCCACAAAGATACATGTTTCATATGACATCCGTCATGTACTGCACTGCACATGCACTGTACAGCGCGGTGCAACCTAACATTCGGACTCTTACAATATATTAATACGTATATCTTCTTGTGTAATGAATAAAGTTCAATTTTGATTAGCTATCTTTAAAATGTAGCGTCATGTCGTGTATCGTTTCGTTTCTGTGTAAATTGACCCGTGTGTGAATTTCGGTATGAAGCGTCATGTCGCGTATCATCGTGTTGTGAACTGACCTTTAAAGGATGTATTTCTCGTTAAATATAAAAAACTAATCTACAGAATTTAAGAGAAATTACACCAAAGCCGGAGTCTGGCCATTGAATCTTTTTGGAACAGGCCCACGCTATTCACTGAATAATCTTTTATGAGGTAATGAATACATCGCTTACACGGGAGTAAAAAATATTTCTGTATCATGCGATGAAATTGTATTTCAATCCACCTAATTATTTTTGAGTACAATTTGCTAGATTAAATTTTATTTTATAATTTGCTTTTGATACTTTGAAACCGGGTGCTATTCATATTCCTTGCATTTGTATAATATAATATATAGGACTGTCCACTTTTATCTTATTTAGTTATGTATATAATTATTATTTTATACACGATTATAATTTTTTTTATTATATACTAGCTGGTGGCCGCAACTTCGTTTGCATAGAACTAACGGAAACGGAACCCTAAGATAAAGTAGCCTATGTTAGACCTTATAACATTAGCTATCTTCTAGTGGAAGTCCCGTGAAAATCGGTCCAGCCATTTCAGATAATAGCCGACCAAACAGACAGACAGACGGACAGACAAACATTTAAAAAAATGTTTTTTTATTGTCACTTGTAAGTACCGTATATACTTTCATACGCATCAAGTGCAAAGATGTTAATTTTTAATTACAAACAGACACTTCAATTTTATATATTTGTATATATTGTTGGCTATTAGGTGCTTACGACTGTCTACATTCTACTGCCTACAAGCAGTATGTAATTTGACATTACGTATCTACTCAGTAATCTGTATTTTCGTAGCTCTATTAAAGAAAGACCTTAGTATATTGTTATAATTTTATAAATATATGTATCATACTACCGGCCCGTTTCAATAACCTATTTATCAATAACTATTTGTAAACTTCAAATTTGTATCGAAAAAAACCGGCAAATGACTGAATGACGACGTTTTTAACAAATAGTTATTGGTCGATAGGTTATTGAAACCGGCCGTAAATCATAACAATGTTTAACAGTTAGTAAATAGATAAAATCTGGTACAAATATATTGTATATATTGTATTTGCATGTAAATGAGATCTCGCAGAAAGTGAGTTTCTCAGTGTAATGAATAATAATTTAAGTCAACCAAAAATTACAAGGAAACATTATTCAATAATGAAATTATTTTCATATTACTTAGTACCTATATAAAACTCGGCGCTCGGTGTACATTAACTTTGCTAATTAGATCGTAATAACCGGGAAAGTTGCGTGTTATTACGATATCAATTTAAGTGACGAGTTAGTAGAGGTTCGCCTTTGTGAATGAAAACAACGCTACTTTGCATTAAAAACTTTGGTGTTTTACTTTGAAATTTACTTAGCTCTACTGGCTTAAGAGATGCCTTCTTAGGTTTCATTTTAACTTAATTATAATTTTGTAACCAGGGTAGATTCGCTACATCCCAATCTTCTTCTTAAAAACATACCCTACACCAACCTAATTACCATAATCAACGACAATAATTAGTTTTTAACTATTAAAACCAATTTTATGGGAAGAAAAAGCCAATATACATTTCCAATTACAAGAAAAAAACGGAACGCTTATAAATTTTTTGTCCGGTTGTAGGTCCGTTCATCTGTCTGACTGTCAAGATTTTTTATTTCAAGAACGCGTGGAGGTATCGAGTTGAAATATTTAAAACCGTAAACTCAGGCCTACAGCCCCTTGAAGCGGTGAAGAGAATTCGATATTTAATAATTATTGATAAAAACATAAACGAAGCATAACAGGCCAGTATTAATTGAAATATGATTCCGGCAGCTGCAAAAGTGTAAAACTGCAGCGCAGCTACCAATGCATTTTACAATATTATGTTGTCGAGTATCGACAATACTTGCACGTAAATAGAAACTGTTATTAGAATTAGACTCTTAAGCTAACATAAACAAATATACAGCTATTTTTGACACAAAGAACTCATATTTCGACACTCAAGGGAATCTAAATTCATAGGATACTTCCCATTTACCTAGAATTATAAAATTTGGCAAGTAACATTACAATATACTACAATTATACAACATATTACATTACAAAACATAACAGCATTAAAATATACTACGAGGGCGGGTCAATAAGTCCGTGACTTTTGGAATAAAACACAGATTTTTTGATAAATAAATCATTTTATTTTTCAACGTAGTCCCCCTTGAGCTCTATACACTTTGTCCAACGCTTCTCCAATTTTTTTATCCCTTCCAAAAAATATGATTTGTCGAGGTCCTCAAAATAGGCCTTTGTTTGCGAGATGACTTCATCATTGGAGTCAAATCTTTTTCCACCGAGCCATTTTTTCAGGTTTGGGAACAAGAAGTAGTCACTCGGAGCCAAATCTTGAGAATAGGGTGGATGTGGGAGCAATTCGTAGCCCAATTCATGGATTTTTGCCATGGCAACTGCACATGTGTGCACCCTTGCATTGTCTTGGTGAAAAAGAACTTTTTTCTTGGCCAAATGAGGTCGGTTTTTTTTCAAATCCTCATTGAAGCGGTCCAATAAGTTGGCATAATATTCCCCATTAATTGTTCTTCCCTTTTGAAGATAGTCAATGTGGATTATCCCACGTGCATCCCAAAAAACAGTCGCCATAACTTTATTGGCTGACAAACCCACCTTGGCCTTCTTTGGCGCCGATTCACCCTTAGAAACCCACTGTTTTGACTGTTGTTTGGTCTCTGGTGTGTTATGATGGATCCATGTTTCGTCCACGGTTAAAAAACTCCTCCATATTGTGATTAAACAACGCCAAACCTTCCTGTGAAGTTGTTACACGATTGCGTTTGTGGTCGACTGTGAGCAAACGCGGCACCCATCTTGCGGAAAGCTTTCTCATGCCCAAGTGATCATTCAAAATTGAAACCACTGAGCCATGCGACATGCCTATGGCTTCCACAATCTCTTGCACTTTCAATCTTCGTTCGGCCAACACCATATCGTGAATTTTTTCGATTGTTTCGGGTGTAGAGACCTCAACTGGGCGTCCAGGACGTTCGGCATCTTCAGTGCTTGTACGGCCACAACGAAATTCAGTAAACCACTTTTTTACCATTGAAATCGATGGTACAGATTCCCCATAGTATTTATCAAGCTTAGCCTTGGTCTCGGTAATGGTTTTTTTTCGCAAAAAATAATGCTTAATAAGCACACGAAATTCACTTTTTTCCATTGTTTCCTTAAGTTACTGGATAGTCTGATAAAGATAGCTGTAAAACACAAACTAACTGACGCAGCAAGTTCAAATTTTGATAGGAGTCAACTGACGATGCCTGTTGACAGGAGTAGTGTTGCTTTTTCAGTAAGGAGGTTAGAAATTCAAAAAGTCACGGACTTATTGACCCGCCTTAGTACAAGTACGATAAAAAGTCTGAAAACTGCACATTTGTAATTAAATCATAAAAATTAGAGGGTCTAAAGTCTAAGAGGGGTTCAAAATATTAAGTTGAACATACCAGTTGAAATAGTGTATCTTGTATTTTATATGTTTTATTTTTTACGACTCATAAGTTTTTGATTAAAATGATAAATATCAAAAATAATAAATAGATTCTTCATACGAAATATCATCACCCATTTTCAGGCTCTGCAAAAACTGCAAGACTCGATTTCTGAACTATTTGTGATGCTCGCCCCTACTCTGTACGGTACCTCCTGTGGGCGAGTCCGACTCGTAATTCTCTAATTTTTAGTAGCATTTGTGATGATTTTTACCCATCATACGATCCAACATTTAAAGACTTGAGAATATTCATCAAAATAGATTAATAATATAATGTAGATTCGTTGATATTTTTCATGTTTTTATATCGTTATTGATCTCATTTCCGTTACACCCGCCTATTCAATGTTAAATATTAATGAATAAAAATGAATAAAAATTATCATGTGAAAATATGAATGAATTTAAAATGTTTTTAATCTAGCGCTACAAATTCACTAGCCTATGAGCGCTATGCTATATTGATAACAATTTATCAAACGAACTTTTTCATTTTTATTATTTACTATTCATAAATCAAGAACCCGTACTCTGAATAAAATCTCTATCTACTGCAGCTTTTCAAATGTTTTGAATGTTGTAAATTCTATAAATATACTCTTTATATCTATGTTTTTATTATGGCCATTGCAGTAAATTGACTTTGATAAAGGCGGCGAGATCTCAAATCTTTATTGTGGGGCTGGTACCGTCAGCAGAAAACTTATAGTGGTAAAGGTCATTGCGGACGAACTGTAAATAGGTCAAAAAGGTCAACTGTGTTTTGGCCGTTTTCTCGTTTCCACAAGTGATGAAGAATATGAAAGCTTTACAAGTGATTCTGGTGTAGTGATTTTTCATTCTTTATCACTAGATAAAACTTCGTTCGCGAAAAAATAACTATGTCTATTACGCAGTAGTTTGCGTAGTTTAGGGACAAATCTACTTCCAAGACAATTTTATGAAATGACTCAAATATACAAACAAGGGCATTTATGAGTATAATGCTCATATTAGTGTGACGACAATATTTTTAAAATAAAAATCCTCTTTCAAGAAAGTACGCAGTAAAACCTACTCGAATAATTATGAGTATCTTTATACGAGATTCCCGTATTATAACACCTTACACCACGATTTTCACACGTTCATACGAACTTAATTATTCAATTCACTAAGAATTATTAAGAAACTTGAAGATCTTACACGTGTAAGCCTATCGACCCAATTTTTTTCCTTATTGCGTTTACAAATCTATTTAAATATTAGCCGATTTAAAATTGATATTATTATATTATTAGAAATTTATTATATATATATATATATTATTTAGAAAATAAGATTAATTTCTTACTTTTTTGTGCATTTTACTTTGGAAGTCGGTTTTTTTTTGTTTCAAAATAATATTTTTTCCCTGTTTAGTCATACTTATTATATTTTTATTACACATTTTAAGAAAGTTTAAAATGTATAATTAAATCGAATGTATAATTGAATACGCGCCAAGCTTCCATTAGGTATTTTATATAAGATAATGATGATGATGATTACTGTAAATTACATAATGGCATATGCTTGCGACGTTTTTAACAGATAGTTATTGGTAGATAGGTTATTGAAACCGGCCGTTAGAGTGTTAAGTAGGGGATGAAAGTTTTAAATTGGTATAAATAAAGATATCGTTTAGAACCCAATTTCATGCGGGAAAATCTAGCATTTTCAAATTGGACATACATATTATGCTGTTTTTCGGTGATTTTGCGACAAAATGAAACCAAATGCTACTTACGGCCGGTTTCAATAACCTTTAATCTACCAATAACTAAGTATTTATTAAAAACGTCGACATTCAATCATTTGCCGTTTTCTTGAGATAGAAATGTGACGTTTTTAACAAATAGTTATTGGTAGATTGGTTATTGAAACGGACCGTTAACTTACACTTGTCACAAAATATAGACTACTTCTTTATAGAAAATTGGTTATAATAAAAAATAATGATTTTTAGTATGGCAAAACCTATTTTCCAGAGCCTGTTCAGTGGTTAAATATATGATCCAAAAATATATCCAATAATATTAAAAAATATATTTGGAAAACCCAAAAAAAATCTCCTTCATTTTTTTTGCTTTTTTTTTAATGAAATGAACTAGGAAACGAGCAGACAGATCGCCTGATGGTAAGTAATTACCGCCGCCCATGGACAATCGCAACATCAGAGTAGATATACTTGTAACTCCTCTGGTGTTGCGACTTGCGTTCCTGGTCCTTGAAATCCCCAATTCCCCCCTGGGGCTCCAACGCAAGCGTTATTTCACGCTGGTTTTCTGTGAAGTCGTGGTATTTATGCGGTCGAGCCGGCCCATTCGTGCCGAAGCGTGGCTCTCTCACAGTCACGTGTTTTGTTATTAATCTTAATGCACGGCAAAAAGGCTTATTTTATTTGGAAATTGTCTGGATTTATTACACAAAACATTTCTAAAGAAATATCAGTCCGTAATAGGCCGCTGAGAAACAATACATTTTGTAAACGCGCCCCTAATAACATCTTGATTAATTTTAATATGAATGAATGAATTATTTATTTTTGTATTAATTATTTATAAATATTTAATTATTTATTTATTAATTGTTATTAAATTTACCTACTCTTATTTTGTAACAGCCGCAGCCCGTGATTTTTATTGCAACTTTTTTTATATTTTCCAAGTAAGTAATTAATTTTTTTATAAATATATCATCATTATATTATAATTTCTTTTAGGTTTTGTTTTTGAAATTGGAAACTCCACATAAATATCATAAAACTGGCAACTGTTAGTGACTGACGTGGACGAATCGACATACAGCTCAAACCGATAAACATATTCTGTCGAATTTTAACACGCTGATTATGTTCTAATAGACTAGATGTCAGGTAATCAAGAATTATCCCTTATAAGATGAAATATGTGTCCAAACTGTGTAGTGTAAAACATACCTTAACACGAGTTAAGTTACAAAAAAGTATTGTCACTTCGAGCAAGGTGGTTTAAGGGTAAACT
The DNA here is from genome assembly GCA_963565745.1 of Phengaris arion. Lineage (NCBI taxonomy): Eukaryota > Metazoa > Arthropoda > Insecta > Lepidoptera > Lycaenidae > Phengaris > Phengaris arion. The sequence continues at coordinate 27,497,348 of OY751431.1, forward strand.
ATAAGAGTGCTAACTGCTATGCAAAAATAATCCTTTTGACGCCGAAAAGGAGAAAATATAACCCACTTGCTACAACTAAACTAACATAAAATGATAGTATTAATTGAATCATCTTCGTGACATACATCGCGTCTATCGATTTCACAAGTATTCCCTAATCAAAGAAGCCTTTCAGAGATGACTTGAATAGCAATGAGGGAAGGGTATTAGGTCGGATTGATGCATAAGGAACAAATATCTTCTGGGTCACACTAGAATTCGTCCCAAATATTTACATTAGCATAGTTATTAGAAAAAGTTATATGGGCATGGTGTACCTTAAGCAACGCATAAATATAAATAGGTTTCGAAATGAATAATGACTTTTTTTAATTGACCATAAGGAACAATTAGCTGCTTGCTTACTTGTTAATGACACATTGTGATATACATTTGTTAGATTCTAAATAAGATGTGTTACGTTAGTGCTCGACTACATAATAATATTTTATACTTAGGTACCATATTCTCTATTTTTCATTTCACTAAAATGACGAAGACGGAACGATGAAATATATTACATATTTTATTTTTAATATTGAAGTAGTTTTGCATGTGCAAGGAATGTACGAGCCTGAACTGCAGGTATCATTACACGCGAGCAAACTTGAAGCGTTTCACCGGAACGTGTCCTTCACATTACGAAGGCAATGTACATCTTGGCGCAAAACGTCGGAAATTAGGTTATGTATTTCACGAAAATCGTATACTACGTGACGTTATGGTTACAATACTCCATATACGGACTTATAGCTTCAAAATATAATATTTTTGTATATTATGTTATTTAATCAACTTTATATCAACGATTAGGATATCGGAAACGTTTTTTGGTTTTCAATTTTTCAATTACCCTCGTTAGTATGTAGCCTCGGCAACAGCAAGTGGCCCGCTCGACCGGAAAATACTACGGCCTTACAGAAAACAATGGTTCTCCCACATTTAGAAATTCGGGGATGTTTATTTGGGCCTCGTAAATACCAACCATTATCGCGGATGTATGATGCAATTGAAGCTCCAAAGTTGTGGATATAAGTGAAATAAATAGTGATTGTAATGGTTTGCAAGTCATCACATCGCGTGCTGTGGCCGAAATGACGTTCGCGTTGTGTTTCGCCAAATGAGCGAGGTTACTGGAGGCCGAAGGGGGGGTTTTGGGATTTTGAGGACCAGAGCCTTTAACCAAGTTGCCATTGCTATGTCACTTAGCGATACTTATGTCAAATCCCATGTTTTCGAACTTCGTCGTCGTAATCAGCGAACTCTGGAATACAAGTGCGTAACACCAGAAGTGTTGAGTATCCATGGGCGGTTGTAATCACCATTTAATGGGCATATAAAATGAGGTGTGAAAAAACAGCCGTAATTAAGTCAATAATTATGAAATAAACCAACTTTTTAAGCTGTATTACAAGCTCCGTACAAATGGTATCAAGGTGAACGCTGAGCGGTGGCAGACAATGTAATTTTCGTATCCAGGATAAGCGCTAACCGACATCGCTTTTAACCAGTGTCAAACTGAATTATTTCTACGCCGAATCTAAACTTTGAACTATGATTGCTAGAAATATAATTAATCCATAGTATTTAATCTCCTGTTACTTCTAGAATAAGGTTTCGTTACTCACTTCACGGTGGTGCCATTGGAGGTATTTTTCTTGACTGATGTCTTAGGCTGGGACCATTTTGTCAGGAATCCGTAAGGCCGGGGAAAATTCAGAGCACTGATAATAGAACTCTGCGCTAATACAATATAACTGAATATCGAACACGCTAGTGTCAGGTCAAATGTCGATTTCAAATCTGGTTACTGGAAACTCATATTGTGTTTGATATTCAACTCTTATTGTATTAGTCCAGAGCTTTATTTGGAATGCCTTGAATTTTCTCCGGCCTTCCATATAAGTTAGTCTACATGTTCTACTAGTGGCACCGCAGTGGTTGTGTTGTCATCCTAGAAATCTACTGCTCATATGACATCATCTTCATGAATCAATTATAATAATAATTATTTAAAAATAGAGGTCGCGTGTGGTCGGAATTCGCCTATAACAATTCATACAATTTTAAATTTGAACTTTATAAGCGCTCTTTTGTCTTTTAGGTAGAAATTTTTTTGTGACAAATTGACAGACATCAACGTGCAGCAAAATTGCATCTATTAAACGCACGGTAGTGTGAGTTAATAATCTGAGGAATTGTGTGTTGTTGCTATTTTTATTAATTGTATGTATTTCTAAGCATTATTTGAAATACATCAGCCTTCTGCATACCTTCCTCCACATAAACTTTACTTTACCGGCAAAATTTCATACTCCGCCGGTTCCACACTTCTCGTTAAAGAATTAAATTATATTTAGGTCAAATAGCGCACTTATGTCATCTGGGAAATTGTCCTTTGAAGGATATTATCATTTATTTTCATAGAATAGATGGTTTGTTCACGATTTAATTTCGTTTGAGCTTCCAGAGGTGCCATTAATACATGTCCCTTGGGCTCACACCCACACTCTTCACGCACAAAAATGTTAAATAAAATCTTAGACAGATTTTTTCCATTAATTATTTTAGTGGAAACTCAAATATTGCCGTAATTTAATATTAATAAAACAATTTGTATTTATTTATAATTTATGAAAGTACCTGTAAAAATAATTTGAAAAATGTTCGGAACAAAATTGTGTTATTAAAATTTAATATCGTTTTCCGGGAATTAGATTCAAATGAGTAATCTACGGCAAGAATAAATATCTAACAAATTCCTAAAAGATTTTGTTACGGATTTAATGTAGGTACCTAATAGTTATTTTATTCGCAAAACCTGCTTTTTGTATATATTTTACTGACCTATTTTGCAGTATATATTTAATAACATTTTTGTTGTATAGAGTGAGTGTGTCACATTGAATATATCGATGGCGCCTACGTACATTATTGTAACTGCAAAATGTTTTTTTTTTTAATTACTGTTTTGGAGTCTGTATAAAGGTACCTTTAGTATCACGTTTTCAAAAATTTTAAAAACCCATTGCAAATGCGTTTTTTTGAGTCATATTTTATCGTAACATATGAGTCTGTCCGACCAATACCCAAAGTATGTTAACTTACTAGAGGTAACGCACATGAGTCTGCGACAAGGCCATAACTGCCACTAACGTGAGTGTTCGCCGTAATATACGCGCGTCATTTATTTTTTATTTTTAAGAGATAGTTACTTAAATATGTTGTACCAATCAGCATTCATATTGTTTTTCTTCAATTAAAAATGTTACTGAATAAAGTATTGAATCGGGCAGAACCGATTGCTTAAGATAGATTTTTATGTTTCAAAAATAATGTAAGTGGCAGTCCCGGCAGTTTACGTGGATTTTCTTTACATGGACAATAATTAATCTAACAATTACGATACTTTACGTGGTATTTGAAATTCTTATATTTATCGAAAGTGTCACTTACGATTGTTTTGGAGGAATTCTTTTACAGATTCGATATATGTACTTATGTAAAAGTGAAGTTTTATGTTTAATTACAGTGAGGAAATTTATTTTCTGTATGAAAACAGCATTAATTAACATATTTATTTAATTTACCTGCTTATTGGAATAATTTGAAGGAGTTTTACAGTTTTAAAATTTCATCAGCAAGTTTTAAAGTTTCAGGCAGCAAGCTCGATCATATGTTATATAAAAGCATGTCCCCCGTTTTTTTTAAATATTTAAACGACGAATTAGTTAATCAATCTTTGTCAGATACTTTAAAAAAATCACTTGACAGAAAATTACAAGGTCAGCTTACAGTTAAAGTATTTTATGAATAAGGAAGTTAGAAGCTTATGTCTGGTATTATGCAAGTAATTTCAAAAGTAGGTATAGCGAAGATTACAGCAGAATAGTGTAATTAATATTATTACAGTACCCTAGTATACACCATACTACCTACATCATTGTTGGCCGATTGATTCAATGCTATCGATTGGATCAGTTCCATATTGAAAAAGAAAGAATGTCAACTGTCATGGCAATCTACGCCCACACATGGTGAATTCTAATTGATCCAATAGGTAGCGCTGATTGGACGATACACGATAGGTAGTATATATTAATTCCGAGTTTTCAGGGTATTAATGAAAGCCCACTAGTCGGATACGCTCTTTTAGCTCAGTTCAAAAGTAGTTATAAAATTAAAAACTTGAAGGAATAAGACTAATAATTATCATAGCTGTTTGAGATGACTCCTACACGAGGCTTTCCTAATTTAGAAACCATATTATAATTATTTATATTTTTCACTTATTCAAATAGGTTTTTATCATGCATTGCTTCATGCTTCATTGCTTTTATTCATCATCTCTTATTTTCCATTAAACCAATTAGAGTCAAATTTATTTTCAATGGTTTCGAATTTACCGCCAAAACGTTCGGTTCGATGACGCCTACTGTGTGACGTCAACTTTATGTAAACAACAAGTGAAATGCACTCCACCCATCGCTATGAAAAATGGTTTTTTTTTCAGGATATAGGTAATTTTATTTAAATGTTGCTTAGGTACACCAAGCTGGGATGTCAGATGTTACACAGCATATGTATTTTTGTTCTAGTTTCTTATTTGATTTTTAGCTGAAAACCACAAAGATTTTTTAATAGAAAAAAGATTTTATTTTTCTCGACCTAATAGATTGTGCTGAGCCGAAAACCTCACGACAGGTTTGAATTTAAGTAACCGGAGACATTATTTTTACAGGGAGCATTCAAACCTATCTTGGTATTCCGACACAGTCCGCTCTACTGAATTTCGGTTCGTTTTGTCACGAACTCGAGTCAGCCGAGCGAAATAGTGACGTCCTGAAGATGGAACCTGAAACTGGATCCAATGATTAAAACTTACGACCCACTTCCAAAGTGTTAGTTCACTGCATTGCAATAAACCACGTTCCGTGCGATTGAAGAATAAGAATACAATTTTAAAAGTTTATGCCAGGCGAAATAGTTAACTTAGTAATTATTTTTATGAACAAGGTTTAAAACAATAATGTTACACCGCGATATCAGTTTGTGTGAACACACTGTGTCGTTATAATGTAAGAAGAGTGGAAGAGATTGTAACCTCTTTGGTATGGCAAATGATCATGGACACTGGTAATAAGTAATCGCTTATGATAAAGCGTCCTATAGAGCTCCGTGGCCTAGTGGGTAGACCGTTTCATTCGCACTCGACAGAGTGCAGGTTCGATTTATAATAAAGTCTTTTTCAGATCTAAAGTACCTTATATGGACGCTCTAACTGTAAAGGAAAATATTGTGAGGAAACCCGCACATGGTTGGCCCCAGACGTATTAACTAGTCATTCCTCTGGCCTAGGCTGACTGAGTGTGAGTATACCGTATGTGCTTGGCCAACCATACGACATTTAAAACTGACTCTCCTAAGCACTAACAGTATTTCAAGAGCGGTTACTTCGCTCGGAGAATACGGTATCCAATAACGGATGAAAAGGCCTAAGTATGATAAAGCGACCAATCTGCTCTTTTGACAATACTCAATCAGAAACATACCAGTAATGCTACAGTCGTTTCTAGGTATCCAACGCAATATCCATGCACAATGTAAAAAGAGCACAACTTTCAAAAAATAAATATCAGCAATATTACTTTAAGTAATTGAATGAAATGTATAACCAGAAGTCTAGACTAGACTTGTTAAGCACACAATGGCCTGTGAGCAGCAGACGCGATGTCGACAGCATGCTCGCTATGTACCCTAATCTGACAGAATCAACGTACGTTTTAATCATAGGGACTAGGGTGACTACTTTTAAATCTTTAATTCAATAATAACAATATTTAAATGCCGCAATATACGAATGACTTTTTTATTAATTAAATTCTAATTAAACTTAAACTCTAATTAAAATCTTAAACGTCTCATTCATTTAGTTTTAAATTGTGTAATCTATTTAATATCTAAAAGGACATAACCCCTCTGACTCACTGACATAGTATAGACGCTTGCACGAACCGTTCAATTTGGTCAGTTGTTTTGATTTATAACATAGACGCACACTAAGAAGGGATTTGAGAAAAAATCCATCCCTAAAGGAGTGAAATACGGGTTGAAAGTTTATATGGAAAATCTTTTAAATTGCATCAATTTTGTTGAAAATGGAGATTTATCCTCTTAAATACATTAAATACGTGGTTCAGGCTTTAATTAGGATTCATCCTCTCCAGGTGTAAAAATGGGTTGAATGTTTGTATGAAAAAATATAAAAATCTGCCCTGATCTCAATGAGATTTAATTTCTGAGCTAATGAACACAAATCATTTAGTACGTAGGTATTTTATAGATTTTTGAAATTCGTCCCCTAAAACGTGAAATGGTAATACAATGTTTGTATAGTGAAATATCAACAACCGGATGTATTGCTCTGAAATAGGTGCAAAGGTTGACCTCAGGCAGACGAAGTCGCAAAAGTTAGTATATAATATTTACATGGTATATTTTTGAGTCTTTAATAATAATTAAAACAAAAGTGTATAATATTGAAAACATAAAAGTATCATTATCAAGAAGCTTAATTAGTTATTTTGAATACGGTATTTATCAAATATTGTTTTATTTATTTATTTATTTATTAATACAAAATGCTCTCATATTCTACAAATAGTAATAATAACAACAAACAGTGTTTTAAGCCCAAGATGGGTTTGTATTAACACGGCTTCGTGGGATATTGCGGTAAACATAGTATTAGCATCTATAACTAGTCTGTATTGCTACAATCTTAACAGAACTTAGTTACACTTGAATAACATGAATCATCATGCCTACTTTCACATTATGAATCACATAATTTTGATTGTAAGTTAGGACACAAACTTTTCATTGAACATGACTATTGAATAATCACTCACCAATCCCAATATACTGAATTGTCATTAATGTTTGGATGATACTGCGTGCGCGCACACTATGAGGCCGTATGGCGAATACGATGTATATTGCGTATTTACATTACCTATAGGTAATGTTTTTGTTCGCACCTGTAGACAGGGGTGGCGCTCGCGTATACAGGGGGGATAATGTTTTAATATACATATTATCTAATATATTATATAGGTATAATAATATTATATCGGTTAAGACTAGAGAGGTATGGATTTTTGGGTGTAAGGATATATGGATGTATTACTTTGACACACACTCTAAATAGACCTGTTTCAATATGCGCTTTTTATTTTGTTCGTTTAATTTCTTAAGTATATATTTCGGTAGTTCATTGTAAAGTATTGAAGAGATATATTAAAATGCTATTTCCAATTTAGCAGAAGGTAAAATTGGAAGAAAGTAATAACATAAATATCCTTTATAATATTTACTCGTAATTTTAAGTACAGATTTCACCCACGTAACATTAAAAATGTATTTATCTATTTTGTCTTCCTTACTTAGCTTGTCAAATTTATTGAGTTTAATTTTAACCCTCTATAACGCACAAAAATATTATACCCTTCTGCCATAATCTTAAAGCCTAAATAGGTACAATATAATGTTAGTTTTAGTTTAAGGAAAGTCCTATAAATCTTTTGATAATGGCCACCCTGTCTCTCGGCGCGTCGTTTATAATGACCTCGGCTGGGCCGGTCGTGTGTGTGTATCAATGAATCTGTTTGCTCAGTAGATGCGGGCTGGAGCCATGCTGACTCGCAAAACATTCAAATCTAATTTAAGCTTAGCGTTATACATTTTTGTAATAAAATCTGCAGTCTGATGCCAGACGCATGCTGTTTGTAAAGCAATCGTAATAACTAGTTCGGCGAAAAGTCACTTTGCCATATTGATTTTTTATTGGCATGCTATTTTGAACACGCCAGCTTAGATGTTTTTGTAGAAAGTGTAATGGATCGTGCGTAATTTTTATCCTGTTAATAATTTTTACGTCAAATCTATTCTATTTTATATTTTTGCATATATCGGAGACTGCTCAGTGCTCGGTCTTCGATCTTTATTGATCTTAATCTTAGGACCTTTTATTCAATATCATCCAGTGACGTCACATATACTAAAACGTCGCTGAACTGAGAACTGAGAAATAGTGAAACTTTGTAAGTAGTAAATTCGAAACGATTAAATTTTATCTGCTACTGAGAGGTGCCAAAGCAAGCAGTATCAGTTGATTACGAGGAACTTTTAAAAGCATTCGTTCGCTCAACGATCGGCACAGACCTAGATAAGAATTCACAAGTTTTACAATTACATTCTGGATTTTTGCTACATTCTTGATGCTTCTTTATTAAAAGAAATTTATTCAATTTATAAATTTTATTTGTTTATAATAATTTTAAAAAGTTAAATTATTATAATATAACTATCGTTTATCATAAATCGAGTATGTGACAAATCTAAAACTTGTCTTATATAGGTATATATAAAAAGGTAAAAAATATAGGTAAAAAATATTAAAACTTCGTCAAAGAGATTGTGATTTTTTTAAATTGTATGACGTACGTATGAAATTTTTAAGATTATGCAGGTGCATAATCTTAAAAATTTCATACGTACGTCATACTATTAAAAAAAATCACAATCTCTTTGACGAAGTTTTAATATTATTTTTTTTTAATAATTATTTTCTTTAATATTCATCTATTGCAGATGTTAAACTAATCGTTAATTTGTCAATGCGATAGACGATTAAATTCAACATCATTTTTACAACAAAAACATTTTATACCCTTGAAAGCGACGTGCAAAGAACTAAATAAATATCGAAGAAAATAGAATTAGGATAAACAAAGAAAATAAACGTAAAACGTCTATTTCAATAGAGAAACTCTCAGCTGGACCCTGCGAAATAATTAAATTTATATTTTTGCTACACGCACTTTGTTTCTGCGAGAAGAAAAAGTTCTAATAACTTAATTTTCTTCAACTTTGGACGTAAATTGAATTTAGTGTTATATTATTCCAGTGTTTGAAGTACTACAGGCAATAGGTATGGTTCACATTTATACCGAAAGAAGGCCAAACTTCCTTTTGGCACATCACATGAATTTAGATTAGAATACGTTTAAGTTTTAAAGTTAAGCGTATCTTAAAACTAGAATTAGGAATCTTTTAAACTACATGGAAATGCTTCAGGCATAGTTAATTTAGTACAAAGGAAGGTTCTAGTACGTGACTGAAATTAGTTATAGCTCGCACACTGTACAGCCGTACCCTCAGATTTTCGTACCTTATTTGGTATCGATTCGTAACCTGAAGGTCGATTCTGCCATTTTAATTCAACAATAATGCAGCTTCGATACTTGTTCGATACAGTCCGGATACTATCAAACAGAAAAATCGTATTCTACATAACTTCAAACAAATGTCAAACGACGAATTTCACCGCTATACAATTATTATTGTATCGAAGCTTGCTTGTAGATTGAGCAAACCACTTATCCATAGAAAACGGTTAACTCTTAAATTTTAAACTTGACGCCAATTTGACTCGAACCGAACCGTCAACCGGATTTTTTTCACTTTGACATGCGGGGATGTCATAACAAAAAAATATATATACTACGCACAAATGACTTTTTTTGCCTGACACACGCTCTACCCGCGCGGGGAATGTTTTCCGTCCGTCTCGGAAGATAAAAACATTGTGTATGCGCACACAAATGTGCATAACCACGTCCCAATTTCGATGATTTTGTGTAATGTTTAAAAAAAACACGAGCAGGAGTCGCGCCTTAACTGTCAGTAATTGGCAACACTGGATCGTAGAAACGTCAAGCAATATCTGTATTTGTACTCGCTTTAATTATGAGTTGTAGTCAATGTAATTTCAAAATGACTGTGTTAGGATTATAAATGTACTAAAATAGTTTAGTAGAATACCGAGTTACGGTCAATTTATGATAACAGGATGGTTAATTTATAATGACATGATGGTAAGTTGAAAGTCTAAGTTAAATACGAGAATCGGATCTCTGATCATAAACAGATCTGAGAAGATGGATCTCTTACCGTAATATGTCTATTGCTTATGGAGTGCTGAATATTCCATTTGATCGTCCGCTTTAGTCACGAAGTGTCCAAAAGCATAAAGGTGCCACCGTCACCAAGACAGAATTGCTAAACTTGTCATGCATTCATGAATAATTTATATGCTTTCTGAATTTGAACCACTTTGACGAGATTTGATTGCATATGAAATCATAGATATGAGTTAGTGACCAAATTTCTAAGAGAAAAAATAATAATAAACCAGTCAACCACAATTCTTTATATATAACACGTGTTTATTCTGTTTTTACTATTCCGTAGTAACTAAAAGGAACCCATACTGTTTGAGCCTAGTTTTTTTATATCTATAAAAATATGTATGTTACACTTTAGAGACTTTTGACGATGTCAAATAATTTGAAAATTATTGTATGAGAGTAAAAAGATGGTTCATATCAAGACGTTGTAGTTTTTATTAATTGGATAGAATATCGATATACATATTTGGTTATATTAGAGCCGGATTGAAAACAATAGTATGAATTGGATAAAAGTACAGGAGGATTTGAAAATTCAACAAAGTCGTACGTGGAGACAAGTACAATACAGTATGCGTTGACGGAACAATGAAGTAAATTGTGCGGAAAACGCTAACCAGTGTGTAATGTTGCCACAAGTAGCATTCCAATTTTCTCAGGTCTGTATGCTGAATGGCCGCCGCCTCCGTGGTCTAGTGGTTAGAGCTTGGCTCTCGACTCGGAGGTCGTGGGTTCGATTCCCGCATTGGAACAAAAAAATGTTGTTTCCAAGTTTGGTTAGGACAATTCAGGCTGATCACCTGATTGTCTGACAAGAAAGATGATCCATGCGTCGGATGGGCATGTAAAAAGTCGGACCTGCGCCTAATCTCTCGCCAGTCGTGTCGGTTATCCATCCCACTGGGTTACGAGAGTAAAAGGAGGAGAGAGTGCTCTTGTGTACTGCGCACACACTTGGGCACTATAACATAACTCCTGCGTAGCTGGCCTGGTTTCAATGAAACAGGCCACCGTCACCGAAATCGGTGTGGGAGCTATTATGCTGAATGGCTTAGTTTTCGTGACTTATTTATGTCACTTGTCCATAACAACCCAGCAATAGACAGCGTGCAGAAACTCTAGTACCTCAAGGCCCACTTGTCTGGAGAAGAGAAGAACTCGTCGTGCGTATACCTCAGTCTGGTCTTTGTGATAAGGTCGATATAACAATAATTTTTTTTGGCTAATTGTATACTGAGTGATTTTTTCAACGAGACATTCCAATAGAGTCAGCCACTGCAATTAAACAATTATTAGATAATAGAACTAATATGTTGCACTGTCTCTCAAATTAAGGCATTGACACCAGTACATGGAATATAATAATTGTAATCTATATAGTAAATGCTGCTGAAGCTGGATAGGGAGTCGAAGAGTAGTGGGAGGCAAGGGTAACTGAGTTTACTAAATGTAATAGATTATTAACGTTAGATCAATTCAAGGATTTTTTGTTAAATAGATTTCATGCTCTTGAATATTTGGAACCAATATTATAGACCAAAATTACAAAATAATAAAATTAGATCTGGTGGAGGAATGCACTCTTTACATGCATTTAGGATTTTATTCAACTACAATTTGTTCATTTTATCATCAAAATGATCACAAAATAAGTAACTGTCAAGAGTTCGTTAAACTTAGATGTGACAATAAATGTACCTTTGTCCAAAAAAATAAATTGTGTTTCAACTGTTTGACAAATAATCATATTACAAACCGATGCCGATTTTGCAGTAAGCAGCGTCACTCGCTCTTACATTATAATAATGATAATATGAATAATGGTAATGATTTGAACATGGCAGACTTAGGTAATGCTGCAGTAACGCATATATCGCAACAGTCAAATGATAATAAGAGGCCTACAATGAATCGTTTTCTATCCCAAAATAATTTTTACGCATTATTAGCTACGGCGATAGTTAATGTGTAGTCACAGTGTGGAATCAATTTTCAATTTCGGGCGCTGATTGATCCAACGTCTCACTTATCCTTTGTTACAGAGGCAGTTGTCCAATTACTCGGGTTGAAAAAGTCTATAGTTAAGGAAAACATATCAGGATTCGGAGGTGTCTCATCTGTTCTTGCGAGATCGAAAACCGAGCTTAATCTTTATTCACCTGATTATAGTCATAGTTAAAACATATATTTCAGACAAATTAACATGTTTGTTACCACCCAGAAAGGTATCTATTGAACCGTGGTCTGTTCTGGATAATATCGATATGGCTGATCCGGAATTTAATATAGTTTCGCTCTGTCAGTCCGTCCGTCCATCCATCCGTCTGTTACTGTTCTCCCTTAATAACTTCGGTAATTATGAATATGAATAGCCGAAATTTTGTATGGTTGTACCTAGATTGCATACATACTTAATTTTTTGCATCATAAAATAATTACCTATAATTTTTTATTTTAGGGATGGCTCCCGATACGTATATAGTGGTTAAATAAATCGAACAAAAACTGGTCGAATGAAAATCGTTTCTTAGGAATGCTGACTTAATAATGAGAGATATGTGATGAAGTTCTATGGAAAAGTTTTAGAGATGGATAATGCCTACAGAAAAGTCAGCGACAACATAATATTATGTCAATATTTAAGCCACAAAAAGTATATTTTAAGTTAAAAAATTAGTAAATAAGTCATTTCCCTTTTACTTCAAATAATTTGGACGAGTATTTAAAGAGATAAGGTCATTTTAACTTGCACGTTTGGCTTCTTACGCAGCGGGCGTTGATGAAATTGATATTTTTGAAATGTAATACGCACAGTCGCACACTTTTTTATAACATATCCAAATTGGCAAGCAAATACATACCAACAGTAATAATTAACCCTCCTTTTGGCCGTCAGGAAATATAACAATTACATAACCTAATCAAGTACATGACAGGACATGCCTATGGCGGGTTCCGTAACTGTCGCACAATAGGTATTTGTCAAATTACTTCAAAAGATATTGTCCGATTTAATTCAAAATAACTGTCCGTAAGAGTATTTAGCTAGGCCTATCAGCAGGAAATCATAGAACTCAGTAGTAATAAATAATTTCATCACAAGTAAAAATGTTCACTTATTTACTTAATGCCCATCGAAGTGGGCACGGGATAGCTAGTATTTTATAAAGCCCATGTCATACAAATTGTAATGAATAAAACTTTTATCGCAGGCTTAACCACACGCATAACAAAAAAAATGCTATTGACCGGAACATAACTGTGTTTTATGACATGAAAATAAAAATTTACTCGTATATCATGCGTTTTGCAGATTTCCTGCTACTAGACGTAGGTAGTATGTTTTGTATAAAGCCCAGTATACATCGAAGGTTCAATAAATTATTACAACCAAAAGTCGTCTCTGTGTCGTTTGATTTTCATGCGAGGTAGGTATGCGCGTTGATATTATTAATGAGTGGAAAGCTGACGCCGACATAGAAATTACATTAATCAATAACTGCAGTGCAGTATCAAATTAAACAACAATGTAATCCCCGAAAGGTGTGAAATTGAGGTCCAAAGTTTGAATAGCGAAATATCTATAGCTGGTCTGATAACGTTAAATTTTGTCAAGCAGACAGTAATTATGACGTAGAAATCCATTAAAATGGTTTTTCGAAATACATACCCCACGAGGTGCAATAAGATCCTCGCCGACCAAGTCGCGCGAAAAAGCTAGTATTATTATATTACTTTGATGTGAACAGTTCCTGTACAAATAACTTTTTTGTTTTAAAATTGCAATTAATGAAAATTAAAAAAGCTTTGCTTTAGATCACCTCACCTAAATTAGTTTACTCACTCCTAGTCATGCAAATATTGTTCCACGGGACACATGATGTCTGGTTGCTGTCTGTATGTCACTAGCGAACTGTGACTGTGACATCGCTAGTGAGTACCCGGCTTAACTCAGTGACAGGTGAATATTGAAACGTCATTTCCCGCCAAAAGATTGTTCACAAACATACCCGAGCTCATTCATCAAAGGAACATTACTTCGTTCCCTAATAAGGACTATGATACATTTCTGTATTCCATCTCATTTTTACAGAGCAACAAATGAACATAATTTATTTGGACGTATATTGCCGTAATTTGGTTAATACAAAGCTAGAAGCTGCGATCTCCATTTGTTTTATTATGTTCATTACTCAGCCATATTGTGCGGATATAAAATACAGAAACAAATACCGATTTTCCTCGTCAACTAACTAACGACACCGGTCATGATGGCAATTCAAATTTTCAATCACGACTTTTAAATCTTTATTCACTTAGAAATAAAAACCACATACACACAACACACTATATTCTGACTAGATGTGGCCCGCGACTTCGTGCGCAAAAGTTAATCTCGCGGAAATCATACATTTTCCCACGGTAAAGAATAGCCTATGGATATAGGATTCCCCGTGCCCTACTCTATTGTGTTCCAAATTTTATCAAAATCGATCTACTAGTTTTGTAGCCTATTCAATGCAAACTAACATACAAACAAAAAAAAATAACAAACAAACTTTTACTCTTTATAATAATTAGTATAGATGAAATCTCATGTATCTCATATGAACTACATATATTGTTTAGTAGATGTTGTCCAACACTTCGTGCGCGGAAAAGGAAATCCTTTAGGAATCGTCAATTTTGCCTCGATAAAAAATATCATATGTACTTCCCCGTGGTCTATATCTATATATGTTTGAAATTTCATTAAAATCGGTTTAGTAGTTTTGGAGCCTATTCAATGTAAACAAAGAAACAAACAAATCTTTCCTCTTTAAGTTATAAGTATAGACAATACACTATCAGAAACTAGTAAAGATTAAAATTTAAAATAAACTGCGACAAAACCTTAGTTTTTAAGTTACCCCTTAAAAGTTTTATTTAGAACGTATTCTAGCAAAATCCTGAGTATTCTCTGAAGTCAGCATCGATTGTTTCGCGGGAACTTTGTGTCCTGAGGGCGTTCTCAATGCGAAGCGACAATCGTGAGTAGGTATTGTAAGGTTTCTTGGTAATAGCCAGTTAGTTTGCATTGCTATCTAAAATACTAATCTGCATTACCTGCCTGCTACTTACGTACGACCTATTTTACTTAGTAGGAAATGATATAATATCCTTTCTTACTCAGTGTGCTCTATTTTGTAGATTTTTAATTTACACAAAGTATTAACTAGAAAAATTACACAATCTTATCTTTCTTAATATAATATATAATATTATATACTTTTAACAAGACGATGTTGTATAATATAATCGGTATCTCGACAACGGCTACAAGAATTACCATGAAATTAAGCACGCAGGAAAATTTGGGGGGGAAAAAATTGATCTAGATAGGTCTTCTCCCTTAGATACTTCGCATTTCTAAGCAATATATGCTTTTTTATTTTGTCGTGCAACAATATATCAATAATTCCGACTCTCTTACGTCAGTCTGTTTTTGATGTTGAGCTAAAATACGAATAAGCGACGCTACGCGGCGCTGCATTTTTAAGACAGCTATTCAAAATTGAATTTTATTCATTACACATAAAGATACGTTTGATATGACATCAGCCATACACTGCACGTCGCTACAGCGCATGCGATATTCAGCGCGGTGCAACCTGACATTTGAACTCTTACAATGAAACGTGTATCTTCTTGATTATTGAATAAAGTTTAATTTTGAATAGCCATCTTAAAAATGCAGCGCTATGTCGCGTATCGTTTCGTTTCAGCGTGAATTAACCCTTACGTGTATGGCTAGCCTAATCTTATACAATATGTTATAGTTAAAGTAAGTCCTGGTTTAAATAGAGAAGTCGTTCAGATATTATCGAGCGTATTATCAAGCTTTTATCTTTCATTATAAGCTGGTTATTGAAAATTACCATATCGCTTGGAAAATAATATTACGAGGTATATTGTATGAAACAGTTTATTTGAAAATTCACGATTTTATGGCACATAAATAACATTATAGTACTACCAAACATACGCTATATTAATATTAAGCCCATGCGGCAGAATCTTGCCCTATCTCTGCTATCGTAGACGTCAACTTACATAAGAATAAATAAGAATATACAACTAGTTGAGAATTCATTATATAAAAGCCGGTAATTAAATTAAGAATGCTTTATATCAAAAGTAAGTTAGTGGAAAATGTCAGGCCGATGCCTCTTGTATATTTTGTGGATATCATAGTATAATTGAACATCCTTCTAGTAACGAGTTAATATGTTATTTCTAAGAACAGAATGCCTCTAGTTACTGCCTGACGCTAACTTCACTCTGAACAGTTGATTGCAGGAGCCTTACGGTCGAATTTCGCGGAAACTTTACAGTAATGGCGAGCCTACGTAGTCGAGTCGGATCACTGCATACTAAGAGGACTCTTGAGACGTGAAATAATTAAATATGGTACGTGGAACTGCGGGAACTTATAATAAATATAATACGACACACCATGAAATTTCTTTTTTCTGCTTAGCGTTTTTGAAAACAGTTGCGTGGTATTAGAAACTATTCTCCGAAAAGAGCTCAAATAGTTTTAAATATTTTGACTCAAACCAGATGTTGCGGGTTCAAATCCCGCCTAAGGAACATAAAGTTTTCTGTGTCACGGATGTGTATTAAATAGGTGCATAATCTAATGAAAATCATAAATATATGCAGCGTTTAAATAAAAATATTTTCGTTGTCTGGTACCCGTAACACAAATTCTTCGAGAACTTAGCACGGGCACAGATTAATAAATAGTTACTACGTAACAGATACACTACTCCTATACAAAAGGGAAAATTACCTATGCTAAAACAGCCTAAAAAATCTTAATAATAATATCTACTTTTCGCAGCGAGAATAAATGTACCATATAAGTAACATCACAGAGTCGAGATTGTGTTGCCGGCCGTGCGACTCATGTGTAAGCGCGCCACCGTACGAATGCGCCAGGGTTTTACCTATGAGGGACTATTGTAATTACTTTATTGTATTAATAAATACTTGTATCACCAGGGATTATTGTAATTTATTTGTTAATAAATCAGAAAATATGTTATAACTTATAAAACGATTTATATATTTATAATCTTCATTGAACTCTCGATTATTAAATTTTATGTTGAAAATGAAAATATTCCAAATCGCAAAATAATTTTATTAGGTATAGTATAATAATACGGGTAACAGCACAGCGGAGGAAAATTAATAAATTCTTAAATAAGTAGGTATTACAATTTAAAAAATTTGCAATACTTATTTTAGAACGCTCTTTCTAATTTTTTCTGACTGGAGACTATTTCTTACAAAAAAAGACTACTAAGAACTAAATGCATATTGAAGAGATCAAAAACTACTAAGTTTAGTTGTGTAGCCATCCACTGCTGCCATTTAACGCGTAAGAGCGAGACGTGGCGGGGCGGGGCGTGCGGCGTGCAGCGACCTTTTGTCGATTGTCTCGTAAGAGACACGATGAGCGGTAGAAAAATAATGCCTGGCACGGGAAATGATTATAATTTAATACAGTATAATTTTTAATTCAATAAGCCTTGTTAAATTACGCCTACAGTAAAAATACCAAAAATCTAGCAATGAGACATAACTATTTAACTAGATGACTACTATTTTTACTCGACTTCCGAAAAAGGAGGTGGTTATACG
Organism: Phengaris arion; assembly: GCA_963565745.1. Taxonomy (NCBI): domain Eukaryota; kingdom Metazoa; phylum Arthropoda; class Insecta; order Lepidoptera; family Lycaenidae; genus Phengaris; species Phengaris arion. Next base: position 27,515,110 of record OY751431.1, read on the forward strand.
TTCGGCTGTATATGTATATTTTTTATATGCTCCACGATTACTCCGCCGTCTATGGGCCGATTTCCAAAATTCTTTTTTTTTTGTACAGTGTATAATTCCAAATTGGTCATTTTGACATCAAAGTGGTGACCTGATGATAGGATCAATGAGGAATTGAGGGATCTTCTCGAAATTTATATGTACACATACATAAACTGTATGTGTTTTTCTGAAGTAGTCCAAGCACATGCTACCAAAAAGTAATATTTTGCACCAAGGTATACCCTGGATCCAAAAGTACTGTATAGAACTCCTGACACCTTATTCCGGCGATGTTTAAAGAACTGCAAGCATATGCCTTTATGTCAATTACAGTAATCATCATCATCACCACCATCATCACACCATACATCATCACATGATACCATAGGCACTTCTCATAATATATTACACCGACATGGATATCTTTGAACATTCCTTTGCCGTTTGTGAACCTTTTCGCAAAATTATTTTTTTGTTGTTTTTATACATAATTAGAAATTTGTCTCTTAGTCACCAAAGTAGTGACCTGATGATGGGATCCATGATGTATCGAGGGAACTCTTCGAAATTTATATGGACACTTATGGTGATTTAAAATTTTTTTGAAGTAGTCTAAGCATATGCTACCAAAAAGTAAGCTTTTGTACTGTATCCAAAATTACTGAACAAAACTCCTGAGTCCTTATATCTACATGTGTGGGGATTCCGGCATTGTTTAAAGAACTGCAAGCATATGCCATCATACCACTTACAGTAATCATCATCATCATCTGGTTCATCTTCACACGAAACACCAACATATTATAATAATGACATAGGTACTTACCTACTACTCATCAGAGTTTTGTGCACCAATATTAATATGTTTAAAATTTGCTATTGTCAAAATTCGTGATTATCATCACTATAATAATATGCTGCTACATTTTTTCCGCTGACTACTACAATAGAAATGAATAATTATTTAATAATATAGTATTTAATTATCATCATCACTGGTGATTGTTTAGTAGGTCCACAGATCGGAATTGCTTATTTGGGGAAATACCACGACCTCTCAGAAAACTGGCATAAAATAACGCTTGAGTTTGTTTTGTCGAGAGAGTGAGAATAGCGTTGGCTTTTTTGTATTTACAACTGTCTTAAAATGTGTTAATAATATTAATATAATAAATATAATTAAAATATGAAAAAAAAATTATTTATTTATTTATTTAATAATTTATGTACACAGAATAATAAATTATGAAATCTTAAAACTAGGATACAATTTAGTACAAAGGTACTACTTATTCCAAAATTGCAATTTCTTCCAGTAGACCCGATACAGGATAACATAAAAAACAATTAACAGTAGTAGCGTACAATTATAAACAATATGAAAACAGATTAAGTTCTTTATTATTATACAAATACTTACATAAAAAAAATACAATATACTAATATATACAATAATTTATAATAGTATAGTAAAAACATAAAATATTAATAGCATAAATTAAATTAAGGGTTTGGTATCTTAATTATTAGGTTTTTTGTGCATTTTTACTTTGGAAGTTGGATTTTATTTTTTGTTTAGAAATAATTTACCAAATAGAGTGGTTTATTATTCTATTTAACTAGTCCAAAAGACCATTAATTGAAAACACGTAACAAAGCGTTAGTCGTGGCCCATCAATTTTGTAAGCCAGGGTCTTATTTCTGACAAAAATAACAAATGTATTGTTCGTATAAAATGTGGGAATGTCCATCGGTCACACTCTCTTTAGCCGCACACACATGTGTTAGCTTAAAGGTCAGTTCATAGCGCGGCTATACGCGACACGATCCGGCGCTGCATTTTTATGATATCTGTTCAAAATTAACTTTATCCATTACACAAAAAGATACACGTTTCATATGACATCAGTCACGCACGTGCACTGTGCATCGCGATGCGACTTGACGTTCGAACTCTTACAATGAAACGTGTATTTTCTTGAGTAATTAATAAAGTTCATTTTTTTTTTATGAAATGAACCTGAGACAAGCAGACTGATCGCTTGATGGTAAGCGTTTACCGCTGCCCATGAACACTCGCAACACCAGAGGAGTTACACTTACGTTGCGACTCCTCTGGTGTTGCGACTTGCGTTCCCAGTCCTTAAAATCCCCAACCGCCCTTGGGCTTCCGGTAACATCACTCACTCGGCGAAACACAACGGAAGCGTTATTTCTTGCCTGTTTTCTGTGAGGCCGTGGTATTTACCCGGTCGATCCGGCCCATTTATGGCGAAGCGTGGCTCTCCCACAATTTTGAGTAGATATCTTAAAAATTCAGCAGGTGTGAATTGACCATAAAGCAATACCGTCTACACACCGACATAACCGGGCACAACCCTTTTTTGTGCAGACTAGGTGTAGCCAGTTTCTATCAGGTGTTGTATTTACTTTCTACAGGTACAATATCAACAAAGTTCCTGCTCGACCAGTTTCTAAACATTTTCCTTTGAACTAGGACACCAAATATTTAAAAAAATAGTGCTGTCTTTGCTGCACACGTGGTTGAACCAAAGTATTTGAGTATATACGTGTGCGCATGATTTGAAGGCGCTGTTATGTGATTTTCATCTTATGGCTGGTCGAGCGTCGACTTGGTCGATAGTACGTATGTTTCATCTATTTCACTAAAATGTCTTTTGTAACTAGCAATACCAGCTATAAAATTTATTAATATTTAACTATTTTTAAATATCGAAAACAATATTTGTTTAGTTGTTACTATGTTGTAAACTAATTATTTTAATGTTTTAATTATAAAGTTTAGCGCCTTCATTGTTAAAGTACTACCTAAGTTTTAAAACGAATGTAGAAAATTGTTACTACTACTACTACTACTAAGATATGCTAAAGAAATTAGAAACAAAATATACATACATGTTAAATTATCAAAATCCGAAGACACAAAGTCATTTTTTAAATTTTAGTAGGTATTTTTATACGCTTTCTGAATGTTCGCTTAAGAATTAAGACCAGAAAAGGCGGACTGGTCGAGGCGTTTCAATGACGCAAACGCGTAAACCAATAAAAAGTGCTATTGAATAGACAAACTACCGAAAAAATCCCCAATAACCGTGCATAAAGTGTCAATCGAACCAAGCCGTAGGCGTAAATGTCGTAGCAGCACTACGGGCTCGTAGATGTGCTACACAACGTAGCGCACGTAGATGACTGCTACAAGCTACGCCTTCGAGCGAATAACGTTCCACTTTAATAACTCGATGCATCTAATAGGTTAGTCTGTCTGTGTGTGTGAAAATAGTGTGCTGTCACTATATCTTGGCCCTTCGACAGTTAGGTAGGAGTAAATTGTGAACATTGAAATTGTTTTGATATAATTGTTATGATTTCTCGAAAACCATGAACTTAACATAAACGAGCCTTATACTATAAGAAAATTTACTCACTAAAGAAAGTGAAAAATTCTCGATAAGTTAAAGTCAACATTCCGTATCAAGTTTATAAAACTTGTGCTTAAGTTAGAGAGAACTATTTTAAATAATAAATGTTTTGTTTGGAGTTGATTATACAAAGGCAGTTTTATTGCTGGCGCCAACAACCCTCCCCCTGTTTACCAAGTCATTTGGTGGTTTTGTTCATCACTGCACACACACTAATAACAACGACCTACTTTTTCATGACTTGCTGAGAAAAAGGAAAGACATTTCATATCAATATCACCCGAATGAAAGATCAAAATTGTTACATAGCAGAAAATATTTTAACTTTTTTTTTGAGCAAAATAGAGTTGTTCAAAAATGCTTATATATTATGTATAAGGACACTGCGATATGAGAAATATGTATGTAAATAGTAAAATGAGTTTTCGTGATGTTATGATTGAGTACATTTTGCATAATATATAATAAGTGATTTCTTATATTTATACGCATATTATTAATGGTAAATTTTAACCTCCTCCAGTCCTCACGGCTGCGGGAAAGCAGTCCAAACGTCGGGAAAAAGATAAGTGAACCGCGACACAATACGTAGGTAAGTGATTAAATTTACACTCCGAACCACGGAAATGCTTATTCCATTTTTTATCGATTGAAACGTTCAAATTACGTTTTTGCATTCTGCATCAGCAAAGATTAGTAGGCAATCCGGACCACAAAAAAAAATACAGGACTCCAATGAGATTTAAACGCAACCTAGGCAGCGTTGCGTAAGGTGTCAATTAATAATAATGTCGATAAAACTTTTGATAATAAAAATGGAGGCAAATACAATCTGTCGAGACGTTCTAATTGCGCTTTTGCATTCTGCATCAGCTAAGATAAGTGGGCAACCCGGACCGCCTGCGCGGCGCCGCGCCCCCCGTCAGTGCCGCGCCGCCCGCGCCGGGGACGAGACGTGCAGTGCTGTGTAGTGAGTGTGTGAATGTTTGTTTCTGTATGGATTCAATCATGAACACGTAAGTCACGTTTATATTTTTTTAAATTAATGTGGGTAACCCCACGGTTTGTAAGTTTTATGTGAAATTATTTGTTTTTTGTTAATATGGTTACATTGTTGGTAAGTTGTGATCAAATGTTATGAGTACAATTTATTGAATCCAATGTTCACTGCGATAAGTTCTTATTCTACTTAGATCATTTTACTTAGCGAATATTTTTATTCGCGATTTTTTTGACTCGCCCATTCATTGATTTATTGATTGGCTATCTAAGTACAGTCTATTATAAATCTATTATAAATTATAATATACAATTAGGTATTTTCCAATGCTGACCTAATTATATTACCTACAACGTCCGAGTAGATAAACTTTATCTTGAGTGATCCGTCTCACTTTCTGATAACTGTAATTACCATTAACTGCTTACAACTCAATCAATCTGTAGCTATATTACAGGAATGGATTAATTCAAGATCCAGTCTTGAATTAATTAAACAGGGGTTTAACCAGCTGCAATAAGATTTACTAAGCTTAGATAGGATAAGAGGAGCATACTATTTAATTTTTGGATTAAGTGATACGTCATATCATTACGACACTGCCATTCTTTGGTTGTAGACCGTCTTACATCGTCTGACAATCTAGATAATAATATAATCTAGTCTTTTCGAACGAATTAAGCAGGGGCCAAACCTGAAATCAACTGGATTTAAGGGCTTCACAGACGGCGAAGGTATCATAATATATTATCTTAACGTACGTACGTAATATGAAAATATTACGTACCGTCTGTGACATTTCATACAAACAGTATAGCAAGCGATATTTTATCATAACAAATAATTTACCGTCTGAGATGCACCAGCATTGTGACTCACAATTTTCAACCCGAGCTTAAAAATTACTAAACTTAAAATACATAATATTTAAATTTTCTTTAATCATTATGTAATCCCTGACCAACCTTTGATAAAAAAGTCCAAATATCTAAAATCAACATCACGCTTAGATGTAACTCATAAAAAATTAAATAACGTTGGTTCGTCATATAATATATAAGTTTTCATGATCAAATCTTAGCGAAATCGTAAGCTTCACTTATCAAAAAACTTTTAACTATAGTATGTTGCAACTCAACATATCTACGGAGTCCAAGGTAACGGTGTTCGTGTGAAGTAGCTATAAATTACTTGTGAGAGTAACTTTGCGGGGGTCGTGATTGATTGGCGAGCAATTTGAATATCGCTGTGTGAAAAACTAAGGTATCGCAATCAAAGTTTCGAAGGCAATTAAGGCCTTTTCTGACTCTGATATACTAGTATGCTATAACTCCCCCCACGCCGATTTCGGTTACGGTGGCCGGTTTCATTGAGACCAGGCCAGTTAAGCGGGAGTAATTTTACTGTACCCAAGTGTGTGCGCAGTACACAAGAGTACTCTCTCTTACTTTACTCTCATTACCCAGTGCCACCATTACCCAGGGACGGTTATCTGATACGACTGGCGAGAGATCAGTCGCAGGTCCAACTTTTTACATGCCCATCCGATGCATGGATCATCTTTCTTGTCAGACAATCAGGTGATCAGCCTGCATTGTCCTAACCAAACTTGGAAACAACATTTGTTGTTGTTCCAATGCGGGAATCAAACCTACAACCTCCGAGTTGAGAGCCAAGCTTAGAGCTTTAGACCACAGCTACAGCACAGACATAGCTTAGAGCCACTAGACCACGGAGTCTGTTAAGCTAGTGTGCTATATAGCAACCAATCTGCACTACTGTTTCTTTGTTTGCATTGAACAAGCTCCAAAACTATTGAACCTATTATGATGAAATTTAGCACCACAGATATAGTATATCATAGGCTACTTTATGCGGCAAAATCCTTTCTTTACATTTGATTTTGCGCGTACGAAGATGAAATTAAGTAATCAGTATTATAGTTAAGTCTGGACGTGTCCATAATGTATGGTGAGCAATATTGTCAACATGCTTGTCAAGTACAGCGTCGTCTTAAAAGGCTAGATACTACCCGCAAGTTCGTTTGTGTTCGCGTTGTATGTAAAAAGAATCAATCCAGACTATAAAAGGCGTGCCGAATTTCATCAAAATGCGTTAAATTATTTTGAATGAGGGACTTTCATACGAATTTGTGAGTCCTACTTGTCGTCTACTACCTATAAACTACCTTTCATCTTCCTACGTCAATCTGTTTTCGATATTCGTGTTGAATGACATTTCTTTTGATGTTATTTCGTTTATGTAGAAAATATCTGAATATGTCTTATTAATACCTCTGTGGCTCAGTGGTTCAGCGCGTTGGTGCTCAAGCCGGGGGTCGCGGGTTCGAATCCCGCCGAAGGAACAAAATGTTGAGTCATGGATGTGCATTAAATATGTGTATTATATAATAAAAATCTTAAATATATGTAAATAGTAAATAATAGTATAAAAGTATTAAATATGCCTCCCGTTTTCTGTTCTCTGTACCTGTAACACAAGTTCTTCGGATACTTAGCACGGGACCAGATTAACGTGGTGTGAAGCGTCCATAGATAGATACAGTTTAATTCCTAATATTAAGGCACGAATAGCAAATGTCTGGTAGAACGGTCGTGGTTTGATATTAGACTTTTTTATTTTTAGGATTCCGTAGTACTGCAATGAAATAGGAGCGAAACTAGAATTCTTATAGTTTCGCTCTTTCTGTCTTTCTGTCTGTCTATCTATCTGTCTGCCCTTCTAACTTCTGTAAAAATGAATAATATAAATAATAAAATAAAAAAGCTTTACTATCCCATAAGCAGTTATCCAATAAGAGAAGTTTCAATTAATGTGTTAGTATTAATATTATTTTACGTAGTTGACATTAGTACTGTTAAATGCATATATTTTGTTCCTATTATTTATAACATTATTTCAATCTACATATACAAGGGCTGGGCCGCCTTTAGCGGTAAAAGCGTCCTCCAGATGTTGCCAGCTTTTTCTATCGCATCCAAAGTGTTACTTCTACTTCTGCGATGTCATCAATGTAATTAATATTAATGAATTAAATTTGGTGTAGTTGTGGTTGTTATTATTATAGATTGCGTATAGATTTAGTTTTAGGCATCATAGAATAGGTAATAATAATTTTATATTTTAGTAGATGCTCTCCATACATGTGAAGTGAGGATGAAAATATTTTTTCATTCACCCCTTCGTGTGGAATATCGTCGAATAGGTCTTTTTAAATAAAGGCAATGTTTCATACATGAACTTTTTACAAAATCAAACATTTTCGAGGAATCAGCCTTTCAATGTGGTTTATAAGTTGGTTCCCCCCTGGAATTTCTAAATGATAACAGATAGAAAAGTTTCTATGCTGATGGGTAATGCTAAAAACTCTATTTGAAGTAATTTAAACACCCTTTTGCGAGTTTATAGTAACGGAACCCTCCTCAGATATTTCCTGACATGCTCATGCATGGTTACGTTTATTTATCTGTAACAATGCTATAATAATTATTGGCCCTTGTTGACTTTTCATCGGCACAAAATAATTTCTACAACTTCCTTAGCCAGAAGTTAATTTGCAATGAGTTGTGTAGGAGCATCAAACCCTTGACGTTTTTCTAGATAGCAGTGGCTTCTAAAGTATATGATCAGTCTATTCTTTGATAATAATTAACACGTCATTGATAGTTAATTATACGTCTGTGGTATTTTTCAGACTTCAACGATACCTACGAGAACTAATTTATACCTACACGATACCTTCATTATATAAAAAAATACTTAATTAGTTGAATATTAACTTTACTTATATATAATGGTTTAATACGTTATGAATTAAAAAAAAAAACAACTCGAATAAAGCTGCAGACATAAACCCATACCTCCCACGTAAGTTTATGTAACCCACAAAATGCAATTTTGCATTTAGACAGCTTAAAACTATGTATTTAATCATTTTACATACTAAAATGTTGTGTAGTTCTTTACAACATCTTACGCTGGGTAAGGGGTAAGGGGAATCTTGCGGAAAATATCACTGGTATTTTTTGATTTTGTATTATTTTTGTCGAAGGAATTGATTTGTTGATAATGTTTTTTTTAAAAACCAACCTAAAGTATTATATTGATTACTTACGTTGTTATGTGTGTGTTAAAAAATGATGTATTTAATACATACAACATTTAACGCTGTCGTGCGCGCAACAAAATATGTTGTATGTAATACATACAACATTTTACGTTGTAGTGCGCACATAACAAAATGTTGCATGTAAAACATATAACACTTTACGTTGACAATAAAATAAAACGAAATGTTGTATGCACTAAATTCAACGATTTACTTCGGATTTTGATATTCAAATATTTTTTTTATTTTTTGTAAAACGAACCAGGAAACGAGCAGACGGATCTCTTGGTGGTAAGCTATTACCGCCGCCTACGGACACTTGCAGTGAGCAGAAATTTACGCAAATCGCAACACCAGAGGAGTTACAAGTATAACTCCTCTGGTGTTGCGATTTGCGTTCCTGGTCCTCCAGTAACCTCACTCACTCGGCGAGACACGACGCAATCGTTATTTCACGCCGCTTTTCTGTGCGGTCGTGGTATTTATCCGGTTGAGCCGGCCCATTCGTGCCAAAGCGTGGCTCGTCCACTTTAACCACTGTTGTATATTAAATTTTTCAAATTTTTTGTAATATAAAGAGAATTTGAAATGCTGTGCCCCGATTGACTAGTGTTCTCTACAGTACCATATACGCAAGGCACTATTATTTGATATATTAATATATCGAGATATATGATTCTGACCCTCTCTCTCGGTTATTGAATGTTCTAATAATATATAAAACTAGCTTTTTGCCGCGGGTCCGCCCGCGTAAATATAGTATCCCACAGAATACAAATTAAGACAAAGATTCCAACACCGGCTCAAAGCAATTATGAAATCAAAATTATACGCGCGAAACACTATAAATGCAATAAATACATTTGCAATCCCAAAACTGGCTTATTATTTCGGCATTATAAACTGGAATAAATCAGACTCATAAGTATACAAAGAAAAATCAATACTACTTTGACTAAATATCGCAAATACCATCCAAGATGACCCACTTGAAGACTGACATTACTAAGAAAAGAATGTGAAAGAAGTATTATCGACGTAACTAATCTACTTATCAAACAGGTTAAATTTAAGACGTAGAAGTAATAAGTAAAAATGACATTTAATTTACACCCCTCAATTTACAAGACTCTCAAAAAAGTAACAGATGATTAACCAAACTGTCCCAATGGGCTAAAAAGGCTCTTCATGGAAGACATCTGCATGACTTATACTAGACAAATGTCGACAAAGAAGCGTTGAACTCATGGCTGAATCGTGGTGATCTCTTTCTGGAGACTAAAGGATTCTTGATTGCTATACAGGACCAAATAATAGAGATCAGAAACGACCTGCGATATATCACTAAGCCCTTACCACTGACAGCTGCTCTACCAAACTCTTTTTTGATCGAACTATACTGACTGACAGAACTACACACTACAACAGACCTGATATAACGCTAGTAGATAAAATGAATAAAACTGCAGTGTGTAAATATTTCCGCCCCTTACACGCACAATTTATAAAGTACAATAGCAGAGAAACTTACCAAATATATCGAACTTAAAGACAGAATAGCCCACCTCTGCCATCGGCAAAAAGTAACCATAGTACCAATAGTCTTATCAACTACAGGTGTCATCCTGAAACGATTACATATATCCCTAAATACATCATCTCCAGCTACACCCAAATTTAATATATTTAATGCAAAAGGCAGTAATTCTAAATACCTGCCGAATAGTAAGAAAGTTTTTGCAAACAGATGAGGAAGCTCCTACTCTGCATACAACACAAACCCAATCAAACTCACACAACCCTACAAGTTGATCACACAATACATCATCCTTCTCCTGACACATCTCCTATAATATATAATAACAGATAAAACACAAAGTACTTACCTGTGGATACTTGGCTTTGGATAGTACATATCAATTTGCCAGTGAAAACCGATAAAAATAATATAAATACATAATAATAACAAAAATGTTTTATTTTTTAAATAATAACTTATTCATATACACACTTATGTTCACAATATTTTAATTACGTTTAATGTTGTATACACCTAATACACACTTATATTTTCCAGTTTACATTATGGTACATAACATATACTACAATTTACGTTATCGAAACTTCGCAGTAAAATGTTTTAAGTATAAGATACAACAACTAGCACAGTCTGTATTTCCCAGTTAAGTGTTGTAAGAATCTCAGGAAATACTTTAATTTTTTTTAATAATCTTTCAATATCCCAATAATACTATAAGTTTTATTTGTGTACTAAATTTCACAAATATACAATGATAAATGAAGTTCTTATGCCATTGTGAAACATCTAAACGAAAAAACGTAGGAAGTATTGAAATATTTTATCAATAATATTATTTTAAGTAGCTTTATATGATGGATTTGCTTGCATGTTATAATATAAAATTAAATAAAAAGTAACGAGTATTGAAGAAAAAATAACGTTTATAAAAATAGAATTAACTCCTCGTATTGCATATACACTTGTAAGATTGAACTGAAACCAAAATTAAAAACAAACTTAAGCCTCATTGAAGAGTAACAAAATGCATTTAATTTTTCAGGTTGAGCTTTCAACTGTTATTAATAGGTTTTACTGCAGAAAATACTTCGAAGAGCGTACCATTCTATATTATGTTAACTTTGTGCTTATTTAAATTTCACAAATTTTGCTTACATATCCATTGCTTAATGAGTAAGAGTACCTTAAAAAAGTAATGATAAAAAATAACGACATTTAATATCTTCAATTACTCCACAGACGATTATAGTCAACGCACTAACATATCTTTTGTCAACCAATTTTGTCGTGAAACAAATTCAAAACACTTTAGTTTTTCAAGTTTTCGCAGAAGATACGGAAATTCGTTACCAACCTCTCATTAAATGTCTATCATACATCGATGGATCATGTATTCGTGTTACGTGAAATCAGAGATATTTAATCTCTAAGTAATTTCTGATAGAGAAATAATGTGGGCATCAAATCGTAATAATCTATTTTCTATTGGTTTATGATAAATTGTAGTTTGTGTTTGTGTTTTATATATTTAGGGTAGCTTAATGTTTAAGGCTGACTCTTGTTACTCAAATATATTATGTATCTGTATTTTTGTTACATTTGTTCTATTACATTTAAAGTAGAAGAGAAGTATGGAAAACTGCACAGTAATTGTATAACATACACGCTCCGGTTTCCTGCATAATCCAACTGCACAGGCAAACCTGTCAGGTATACCGTTACGCGTACGGCTAGCTTTAAAGTACTAGTACTTATACTTGTAGGTATATAAAAACTATGCATCTATATAACTGGGACAGATTTTTTTCAGTACGGTTACGTATACATAAACAAAGTATATATACGCGATATCTAAACTAAATCGATTTTTTAGTAGAACAAGTTAAATATAAAATGAATATTTTTCTACAGCCTGAGCATAATACCAATTTGTGCATTAAACAGATGCTAAACTACTGAACGGATTTGCATGAAATTTGGTAGGTGTACAGAAGGTTATAGTCTGAGTTTGCATAATATTACAAGCTATCTATCCTTAAGCCCCCTTACTTATAAAAATATTTACACAACGGATAACTTAAACAACGTTGCTGTCTTCGTCTGATGCGTTGGAAAAGTCACTTAACAAACAAAGACAGCAACGTTGTTTAAGTTATCCATTGTGTAAATATTTTTATTAGTTAGGGGGAAAAAGTATAGATTACATATAATACCAGCATGCATATTTATTTTTATTGGCTTTTCGATATGTACACAATAAGCCAGGAAATATTGTCTTTGCAATGGCATATCTACGATCAACCGTTGACGAAATACAGTCATCACAAGAGTGAGACCGTTGGAGACCATTAAAAACGCTCTGTACCAAAAATGTGCACGAGTGACGTCACAGCAGTTGAAAATGAAGATAAATACAAAATTAATTTTATTAATCGTTTTTATTAAATAGTGCGTATAATTCTTCTTATAATTGTCATAACAATTGACTAATAACATAAGGATTTGAACGGCTATTTTCGTTTTTCAATTATAGCAAAAAAAAACAAATTTTTTAGTCCTGTAACTTTTTAATTTAGCAATTAATTACTGTACTTTTTACATTTTTCGGTCTTTATTTATGTTGCTTTTTAGAAAATATAACAATTGAAGGGTTAAGTGGACAAAGGTGTTATCTGACGAAATTAAAAAATCTGACTTTTTTGCATGAACATAGGTTTTAACTGATGATAAATCAATTTTATAAACTTAAAACACGCCAAGTCTACTTCGTTACATAGTTACAGAGGCTTGCAAAAGTGTTATCTGCCAATCAAGTATTTATTTTAGACTTGCAAATGTGATATCAGCAGAAATATTTTCAGAGAATCATTATCATTGCTACTTTTAGAATAATATAAGGTAATTATCAATCAATAAATCTTTTGCATCTTCGCAAATATAAAATGATTAAATCTTAAAAAATAAACAAAGGTGTTATAAGCTATAGGTTACGTTTGCTAATGTTAAATAGAATTATTTTTTTTCAAATCCTTCTTTACAATGGTTTTAATGTCTTTAATCACCAGTGTAATAATGTATTGTTGATCAAAGTGCTGGTTTTGTATTTCAAATTATAGCATTTTAAACACTTGAACATATTTCCGAACGCACGATTTTTGACAATGACATCCCGATCCCGCCAATATTACGTCAGTCAAAACTCAAATGTCAACTCAGTTTTGAAAATTTCGTTTTAACTAACGAACTTTTAAATTGAAAGTAACAAGTACATATGAAATTTTAAGAAATAATTTGTTTTTACGGCTTGTGTCTCTTTTTTACTGTTTAAATAATTTAAGTAGTTTGGAAAGTTCTCAACACTTGTTACTATGGTCAGATTCTTGCAGTGGGCAAAATTAAAATCAATTTCTAATTGTTTTACCTATATCAGTACATGATTTTACATAAAATGTTTGCATCTATAGAACACAAATTTCCAGAAGTAGGTCACACATTTTTAGATTGTGATACAGATTTTGGCCGCATAGAAAAACTTAAGAAAATGAAAAAATATTTACTCCTAATAATTACAGAAATATAATTAGAATGGCATCAAAAAAGATTCGGTTATTGATGATATGAATCACCACTTAACGATTTTAACAAATTAAAAGACGATTTAGGGATAGTAATACCTAACACAAATACATTAAAACAAAATATCAACTTAAAAACTAATGTCAAGTGGATTCACATTGAAGACTTTGGCAGATATTTTTATAAGACAAACTATGACGTCTACACACCATTTCTGGAAGTCTCTCTCGTAAAAAAACTTGATGTTATCCCAACAGTGTCCATTAGATGTAACATGAATCACAAGGGTGAAGTTTCAAAAGAAAAAATTGGTGATATAAAAGCACAACCTGAGTATATTGATCAGGAGTCTCAGTGGTTTTACATAAATATTATAAATCATTCTCAATAATTAATCAATAGTATGTTAAGTACAATTTATGTGGCATACAAATTTTTTATTAATAAAACTATTTCATAAAAATATATGCTATTTTATTTGTTTACCACTTAGAGCCTTTGTAAAGTCTTCATAACTAAACTGATTATGGTTTATAATAAACAAAGGTGTTATATTGATATTTTCATTGTTTTTTAATAAATTTACATAGAATAACCTAATTTTTAATATTATTTATGAAGTAATAAATGTTATCTAAGTATTAGTACTAATATTTTGTTTTAAAAGTATAAGCTTAAATTGCTGAGTTCATTTGATTCTTTATTATTTTCAAACGCTCATTACTCGTTTTAAACTATTTGCTGGATAGCACCCTTGTCCACTTACCCCTTCAATTTTGCTGATTTAAAACAAACACAATCCCTATTTCAAAAACCCAGTGAAGTCAGCCAACCCAGATAGTACGTAAGCTAATGTGTCCACGACGCTAACGTACGTGGAAATCAGTAGGTATATTACAACCTCATTTTTCGCATATTACGTCTCGTCCTCACAAACACTTTTCAAACGAGTTCAGATAGAACAATTCCAGATATTTCTTTACACGTGCCCCGGTATTGCGACGTTAGATGTCGGTGATGATGACCTAATGATTTCAGTTCTACGTCTGGACCAAGTCGCTGGTAACTACTTATTTAAATACATACAGTAACATTTAAATACGAAATACAGAACATATCTATCTTTCATATAATATTCGAATGTAAATATAGATTAATGTTCTTCAATACGAGCACTTGTATGACGTGTTCACATCAGATATTCATGATCAGATTGACTCGGCGCCTGTGTTCTTTTACATAATATACCATTTATTGCGTTTAACATGCTCGCCCGGTAAAATATTGTTTTGCAAAATAAAGTTTTAAAGGGTTGTAAAGTGTGGTCAGCTAAATATATTATTATGCTTAGCGACCTCTGTGGCTCAGTGGTTAGAGGTAGACGCTCCAGCCGGAGGTTGCGGGTTCGAACTCGGCGAGGAAAAAAAGTATTCGACGTTCCTGGGTCATAGATGTGGATTAAATATTATGTGTATAATAACAATAAAATCTTAAATATGATGTATAGTATATTATCCGTTAGTGTTGTCCGGTAACCCCGTAGGTAACACAAGTTTTTCGGATGCTTACCACATAGACGTAGACGTGTGAAGCGTCCGCAGATATTATTTTGGATACTAGAAATCGTCCTGTGGTCAAAATTTGCTCATAATAATTCGTACAATTTTAAGATGAACATTATAAAGGTTCTCTGCCTCTTAAATAAAAAAAAAATAAAAAAAATGTGTGTGTGTTGTTGTAAATTTAATTAATTTTATGTATTTCTTAGGATTATTATAAGAATTCGGTTAAAAAGAATATTCATCTGCACACCTTCCTACACATAAAGCTAAACTGAAAACCAAATATCGTACTCCTCCGTTCGCACAATTCTCGTAAAGCTCTACTGAAAGTTTTTGCTTTCCGTATTAATATAATAATAATGATTATAGATTATTTTCGTAATATTTTAATGGTATGTCATATAGTGTTTATCGCAATCATTACAGACATTAATCAATTATGTTTAACTACGACAACATAAGAAGTGATATGGATACAAGTTACCTATTTGTTGTCGTATACCCATTAAATATACACGTGTGTCTAGCTTACACACGTATACAGCGAGGGAATAGCCCAAAATTAATGACGTATTAATTACCTACATCATCAGAATCCGATGTGTGACTGTCAATAGATATAGATACAGTTATATATAGATAGAGTTATATACAGGTGGTAGGCATCACGTAGGCACAATTCCGTAAGTGTTATTAGTAAACTCTCTGGAAATAAAACGTTTTCATTGAATTTTAAATTGCAACATAATTGGAAAACGCAGCAATTATCCCAATCTATCGTATATACTAAGTATTAGCGATATTAGTACTGAAGTATTCAGACTATATCTTTAATGCAAATTGCCGTCCATTTGCAAAATTTCCCTACAACTTTATAATTTCATACTGATGTAATCCCCTGGCCATCCTAAGTACACACTGAAAGCGAAATTTCAAAACTCCTGACCTTTTACATAAAATACCTTTTTATATCGCTCTAATACATTTCATAGAATACATTAATGAAAGGGAATAATTAATTTTTCATCGCTTTTTTACCGCTTTTTCCATTGTTTTTATATTTACCTACTGTTTTAATTAGGTGTAAAAAAATATAGTAATAAATTGCGGTTACTGGTTATATGTTATACCTATACAAATAAATAAAATTGAAGTGTCTGATTGTAACATCAAATTGACAGCTTTGCACTAAATACAAATTGTAGTAATATAATTTACGATACCTACACCGAAAAATAATTAGATTTAAAATTTTTCGTTTGTCTGTCCGTATGTCTGTCAGTCTGTGTGATTGTTCTGGCTTATTTCTATAACGGGTGGACTGCTGCTATGAGGAGTAACGTAGGCTACTATTACCCTAGGGTTCCGTTTAAAAAATAGGTAAATGTTTCCGTTAGGTTAGGTTAGGTCGCGCAAACGAAGATGCGGGATTCGGCTAGTAATATTATTTAATATAAATTAATAGAATTTAGTCTGAGTCACACTTCTAAGCGATAACATTGTTATGTGACCGTGGATTATAGTACAGCAATACGAATTGATAATTTTAAAACAATATCGCACGATGGATATTGGATACGCTTTTTATTATAATACAAAGATTTCATAAAGCATCAAAGAATACCTATTCGGAAACTATTTAATAAGGCACATTTATCGTTCTCAATATTCTACTTTGGTAAATACTTAAAAGACCTATTAACTTTTAAGTGAAGTAAACACTAATGCGGCATCTAGTGAGATTATAGGGCAACGCAATGGTTGTCATTGGGTATTAGACAGTTATTCTAAGCTGTCACTGCGGTTTAGCCAGAGAGTATGCCCAATAGTATTAAATTTATGGACATTTTATAACTCACGAGATTTTGGCCCAATAGATTTTCTCACCAAGCACTAAAATAATTAGGGAAAGGGACAACATTAACGCCAACCCGCAAATGAAACTTTAGGGGCTTACGTCAAATAGCGAATGAAAACTTTTATTTTATTTAAATGATCATTTTAAATAAAAGAAAGTCGTGTTAGTTCTTCGTGGTAGTAACTCAAGAATGGCTGAACCGATTTGGCTAATTTTGGTCTTGAAATAATTGTGGAAGTTCAGGGAAGGCCTAAACGGTAAGAAATATTGGAAAAGCTGTAGGTTGTAGGAGTAGGTGTAGGAGTAGGACGTAGATTGCATTGTAGGTGTAGTTATTTATTCATTCCAGACTCCAGTTCATATTTAAGACGGAACAACGTGTGTTGGGACAGCTAGTAGTAAAAAAAAGGTTAAAAAAAATAGTATTTTATGGGCATTTGTTAATATCTATTACTATCTAAGATAATCTATACTTTAATATCCTTATATACTAATATTATAAAGGTGAAATATTTTATATTTTTGTATGTTTCTTCCCGATTCACGCAAAAACCACTGGATCGATTGTAAAAAAATTTCACCATTAGAATGCTACATTATGCCCATTACATATATGCTATGTTTTTTACTAGGAAAAAATAGGGATACCTGCTAAAACTTTAATAATGTGACCCAATGTGCAAAAAAAAAGCCATTTATATTTCACCGCATACGCTATTGATTATATAACAAAATAATTGTCTGCAACATTAAAAAATATACCAATCTAATATTCAAGAAAGTCCGCGACAGCATAGTAGTTGCCTAGATGATGTCGCGGACTTTTTTGTCTTCTAAAATTTAATCAAATTACAGAGACAACAAAACGTTAATTTCTTTAATGATTTAATATCAATCCTTATCTAAATAAACAGATGCCCATGAAGAGTATTATTTTAAAAATTAAATACGAATTTTGTTTCATCGAAATCGGACATTTAGTTTGAAAGTTATCACGAGTTCAAAAATCTGTAGGCAAAAGTGGCTTATATTAAATTTCTCGACCCCATGTCTCAGATAAGTTCGTACACAGTACACAATACAACAACAATAATAAAAACTAATTTATAAAACTGAAAAGAATCACAAAAATATTTATCTGACGGGATTCGAACCTACCACATTCCGAATATGCTAAGTAAAATTTATACATACGCATACTAAACTGCCAATCGGACTAACATAATAGAGTCAAAATTATTGATATACTGTTGGACGATTAAAGAAAAAAACATATAATATATCGTAAAAATGCGGAGTTTTCAGGGACAAGACCTATAGCTAGATCGATTTTCTCAATAAAAACTCCCTCCCTGCATACAAAGTTTCATAGTAATACTTGCAGCCGTTTTAGAGAAAATGATTATATATTGTTTTCTTATCTTTACGCGAATATTGTTCATTATTTTACGGCCCGTTTCAATAATCTACCAATAACAATTTGTTAAAACCGTCGTCACTCAATCATTTGCCGGTTTTTTGCGATACAAATTTTATGTTTCTAACAAATAGTTACGGATTGTGTCACGATGCACTTTTCTTTTTCCCGACGTTTCGGCTACTTTCCAGCAGCCGTGGTCACGGGATGTATGAGGCGACATTTGTCCTATATTTTGTTGAAGTGAACAACTTCAACTGAATATAGGACGAAGATTCTTCAATTATTATTTGTGTTCCGATCCACGCAAAACATACTAACATTATCTTGAAGCCGCAGTGTTTTTGAATTACATTTTATTTTATTTATTATTGAATTTCTATAGCGTCGCTTATCATTCTTACTAACTTGTACTTGCCACTACTCGTGGCTTGTCAAATCTTATGTAATGGCGAGGTTGATCCATTGTGTGTTCGCAAAGTGCAGATTTATTGTTGCGACGGTGTTTAACATCTGCTATGTGTTCCCTTACGCGGGTTTTGATGGATCTTTTAGTTTGCCCTATATAGGAGAGACCGCAGTCACACTTCGTTCGACAGTGGCTGATTTCACTCGGTCACTGTGATGCAGGCGAAGGATTCCTTATTACTAATATGTCCAAGAAAGATCAAGAGTTATTGGTCTCTAACTCCATAGTGAATTGTATTTTAGGGTTGAGGCTGTTCAAGTGATTTAGGAATATGGTTACTTTGTCAGGTTCAAGTGATTTAGGAATATGGTTACTTTGTCAGATGGTAATATTGTGAAAGTATCATCCATATACCGCTTGTAGAACGGGTACTGGGTTGTATAGGTCAGGTCTCAAGAGCAGTCTCCTCGAAAGTCTTCCATGAATATATCGGCAACAACAAGAGAAACTGGAGAGCCCATCGCTAAACCGTCTACTTGCTTATAGAAGTCATAATTCTTTTTATTCCAATTATTCTGCATAACAGCTCCGTGGTCTAGTGGTTAGAGCTTGGCTCTTGAATCGGAGCTCATGGGTTCGATTCCCGCATTGGAACAACAAAAAATGTTGGTTCCAAGTTTGGTTAGGACAATGCAGGCTGATCACCTGATTGTCTGACAAGAAAGATGATCCATGCGTCGGATGGGCATGTGAAAAGTGGGACTTGCGCCTGATCTCTCGCTAGTCGTGTCGTCATTATTTTCTTCATTAACCACATATTATGTATAAATAATAGTTATTTACCTATGAAATTGCCGTTCTGCAATACTGGCCATTTCAAATCATAAAAAATAATTTAAATTAAAAAATTAATAATTTAAATTAAAAATAAAAAATAATTTTTGTTTGCCTAAGAATTCTAATTTCAAATTAATTTTATTTTAAAAACATGGAATTCTTTTTCCAAATGTACTCATTTGTTTATTGATTAGTGTTACATTTTCATCGCATTTCAATCTTTTTCGTCATCATTTCGTCATGGATACGTTAAAAATTCGAGTAATTCTGGAATATGAGTACCGTCGTGGCAGCATCGCGGCACAAACGGCACGCAACATCAACGACGTTTACGGAGCTAACACTACAAACCACGCACCACCTATTATTAGTTTGCTCGCTTCTGTTCTGGAAATTTCGATCTGAAAAATGAACTCGAGGTCGTCCGAAGACTTTGGTCAACAATGACGAATTAAAGGCGCTTGTGTAAGCTGATGTTACCTGCGATGAAAAATGGATTCTGTTTGATAACCGCAAGCACTCAGCAAGTTGGTCGGATCCTGGTTCAGCACCTAAACAATGCCCTAAACGAAAACTTACCCGTAGAAAAGTGATGGTCACTCATTGGTGGTCTAGCGCCGGTGTGATTCATCACAGCTTCATACCAAACGGGGTGAGCATTGTGTGCAGATGTGTACTGTGAAGAAATGAACGCAATGATGGAGAAGCTGGCACAACACCAACTAGCATTGGTCAATCACTCGTCTCCGCTGCTCCTGCACGACAACGCACGACCTCATACTGCACAGCAGACGGTCTCCAAGTTGCAAGAACTGGGGTTGGAAGCTCTCCGTCATCCGCTCTACTCACCAGACCTTGCGCCAACAGACTACTACTTTTTCCAGAATTTGGATAACTTCTTGGCGGGAAAAAAATTCAATACCCGAGAGGCAGTACAAAATGCCTTTGAAGAATTTGCTGTCTCCCATCCAGCTGATTTCTCTAAGAAGGGCATCAATAAACTGCCACTGCGTTGGCAAAGATGCATTGATTGCATGGGTGATTACTTCGATTAATACAAATAAAAAATACATGAAGAAATATGTACGTTTAAATTTTTTCATACGAAACGGCAATTTCATAGGTAAAGACCTAATAATGAGTCTTTGTGTAACATGTCAAAAACAAAAAAATCAGGATAATGGTTCTCTTAATACAAAACTAATTTCAAATCATCTTATCTATGTTTAGACACACTATATTTAGAATACTATATTTAGAACCGACTTTGATGAAATTTTGCACAGATGTATGTAGAGTAGGCGGAAAAAGACACTTTTTATTTAATGCTACTTTTTATCGCGGAAAAATTTACTATTAACGCGGGCAGCGCACGAAGTCGCGGGCATTATCTATAGGTAATATAGGTAATAAGACAGGAAGCATCTGCCGTATTGGCTATTCTAATACCGATGCAACACAAAGCAAAAGTTTTAAACTCGATATGCATTCAGTCAACTTTAACTGTGGAGTTATATGAAAAAAATTGCATATTTAAATTAACAATAAAAAGCGCGATTTCTCGCGAATAAAAACAAAAATGTTTAAAATAATTAGAAGTTAATAAAATACGTGCAAATGTATTAAAATTGATAGTATTTGGTATTATTATTTTGGATACGATGAATTAAGAAACAAATTATTCAGAAAATAAATGTTAACTTTCAAAACAAACTAATATTCTAGCACAAAATATAGATTTTGCTTCAATATATTCAACCTTTTGAATTCAGAATGTCCCCGTAGATGTAAATAAAATATTCATAGAATTGTTTGCATACTTATTAAATCTCAAGACTTGCGGAAGATGATGAAGAAAAATGTAAGCGTTGTCATAAATTGTTATGAATAATGAGCATTGACATAAAATTCGATAGACAGGGAAAAACAAAACTTTCGGTTCGAAAATCTCAAAATTTTGTTGGGAAAATAAGTGAAGGTCGAGAATTTATCAAAAATATTGTCGTGATTTGAAAATTATTTTGATATTGATGATATGATACAGATGTCACATTTTTAGGGCGCAAGCATTTTCTTAACTTGTGAAATAAGTTTTTGCGATACTAATTCGGATATTTGTTATATTTTTTTCGTAACATTATATAACGTTATTGTATAAAAACGTAAATAACTTCTTAGATATATAAAACTTTTTGTATATTAAAACTTTTGCTAACTTTATTTTCAATTCATAGATGATAATATTATACTTTTCATAAAAGTAAGCTTGTAAATATGAAAGAGAACGCATGATATTTCAATCTAGGGTTAACTTTAACCCAGATCTGCGCAAGTGCACCTTTAATTATAAACCGTAACGCACAGGTCGCGTTATTTGGCGCGAACAACTTGAGAGAATTTAAAAGATAACAAGCAACGAAAGGAAATCTAATATATCATTTATAGTTTTGTAGACGAAGCTGAATGATTTTAAAATGAATAGAAAATTATCGCGACCTTTTGTATCACAATATCCTTTTTTCGCTAAGCAAGAACCCACTAGAAAAATACATGTTGTTCCAATGTAATTATAAATTATACCAGGTAAGTACCTACAAGGTAACCTTATACTAATTACCTTAATTACAGCTCGTACCATGAAATTTATATTTTAATTAACGATTGAAATTTCGAGCAATGTTTCAAACTTTAAGTACTGTTAGAACGTAGTTATGAGGTTTCAAAATAGTTGGATTGTGTGAAATTCCATGTAATTAATGCAAAAATGGTTTTCTGTATAATGGCAATTATACGTGTTTCTATGTACTCTGTCTGATAAGGACAGCGGCCTCGCAGTAATATAACACATAGCGAGTGTATATACGAACTCGATATAGTGCTTTAAAACTTTTTATAAACTTTAAGCGTGAAAATTTTGTGAAAATTATAAATGTTAATTTCATAGCATCAGTGTAAAACAGTTGTTTTTGAACTTAAGTTTATTTTGATCATATCTACTGTGATAACAATGCATAATATAGTAAATAATAAAAATCTTGACTAAATGGTTAAAAAGTTATTACAAAAATAGTGATAAAAATACATAGATTTGGTTGTACTTTTAACGTTGAACGTGACTATCTGTAACTGTATATCAGTGTGTGATTATGTAATGCTTTATATTATAATTATGTCATAAAATAAATAAAGAGTTTTACAAAATGTGTTTCACTATACCTAGCTCATGGTCAATAGGAAAAACGGCGGAACATAGCCGTACATGATGGTAAAAGCGAGATGGCAAATCGGCTCTCTATACGGCATTGCCATGAGCTAAAATAGTAAACCGATTTTTGTGTACAGTGTTCTCAACTCGTGTTTCATTTATACGCCTCGATCTGCCTATATCAGTGTAATCTTGGTATCTTCGAGTCCGAACTTAGCCAGCGTTGGAAAAATCCTATCGAAAATTACTGTCCCCTACACTTTCATTACGAACGAACGACATTTCGATGACCTCTGTGGCTCAGCGGTTAGCGCGTCGGCGCTCAAGCCGGAGGTCGCGGGTTCGAATCCCACCGAAAGAACAAAAAAGTTTATATTACACATATTTAATACACATCTATGACCCAGGAACACCCGGATGTGTATAATATAATAAAAATCTTAAATATATGTATACTATAAAAGCATTAACTATATTCCCGTTCTCTGGTACCCGTAAAACGAGTTCTTCGAGAACTTACTACGGGACCAGATTGACGTGGTGTAAAAGAGTCGTTAGATATTATTATAAGTTATAATATATGAAATCAATATTACGTACTTCCAAACATCTACATAATATGTACTTAAGTTATAAATTATTACTTAAGTACATATTATCTTAATATTTGGAAGTACGTAATATTGATTTCATATAAAGATCGTTGTATATAACATTATTACCCAAGTTCCAGTTGGAAAGTATTGTAAATACGATGTGACTTCTGAATCTAAAAACATAAAATGTAGGAAGAGACCAACACGAGTGTTGTCGTTTATGATTCAAATAATTGGGCTTGAGACAGGACAGTTAGTAATATGTCTTTCTGATCAAAAGGAAATATATTAATAGTAGTACCAAAAGAGATTATTATGGGAATAACGTGTTATAAAAAGTCAAGAATGTAATAAACAGGTAAGTGACAGCCCTCGTGACAGTCTATTTATTATTCATCACAGTCGGTGTGGAGGTCGGAATAGCTGATGACATCGTATGAACCCTGTTCGTATGTAAATCTATAATGATACATGAACTAGAATCCACATCAGTTATTAAGAAATTAGAGCCCACGTTATATAATTAAGGCGCACTTGCGCAGATCTGGGTTAAAATATCATGCTGTCTCTTTCATAAATACGAAGAACGAGAGAGATAATATGATATTTAACCCGGGGTTAACTTCAACCCAGATCTGCGTAAGTGGCCTAGATTATCCATTATCCAACTTCTTTAATTTGAGAACGATTACAAAATTTCGGAATAGTTTCGGAGTAATTGCTTCTTCGTAGGTTTCTACAACCTTTAACAAACAATTCCTCTTAAGGTAGCCTTCGGATCTATGATATATCTTTGAACTCCACGCAAAGGACTTAAACTTACAATGTTGCCTATTTGTTATTAAAATATTCTCAGTAATATACGCCGTTCAAGGCCCAACCCCTACTGCACAGATTAAAGAAAGACAAACAGATAAACAGCTACATAGTTAGCTTTCGATTTGATTGCACTATCACGTACGATTGTGTGGATAAATTGTGGGGCGTTGAAGTAATCAAACTTGGATCGGTCTATAAAAGCTGTTTCTCTGTACGTAAATAAAATATAATATATTTTCTACTCTGTGCCTACATTCTACACATTCTTGGCTACAGCTCAGGTAATCTATCACTAACCAACGGATGCTCTTGAAACAATTATACAGGGTGTTGTGTGCTAATAAATACAGTGGGGCTAGCACGAACAATTGACATATACGTAATCGTACCGTTAAGAAATGTCAATTGTATAGGCGCTGTCATAATTTTCATACAATTCTCTTTCGATAACGTTACGAAAACGTATTGTTCGTGCTAGCCCCACTGTATATTGATATTACGTTTATTAAGTACGACGTGAATCCTCTGTGTAAATCAACAGAACTAACTCCCAGCGGACGGGAAGGGGTCGATTTGACGTTTACCACGAATATCCGATGTTATAAGCATAACAAATTATTGGAATAATCAATATATAAATAATAATTAATTATAGGTCGTTAAACAAAGTTGTTGAATATTGTCTATCTTAATTTTCTGATCATGAATAAATTAATGCATTAAATTGCAGCTTGGTATTATCATATTATTATTATAAGTGATTAAAACCAATATAAAAGTCATCAAAGAAAGTAAGTTCATAAGAATTTTAAGTTCTAATAATAAGGGCGGAGAGATATACTTGATTCTTAAAGGAGACTAGGTACCTACACTGACTTACATATCAAGTAGAGCAATACCTAACAAAAGATAGATAATCGTACCATGAAGTGTCCTCCACACTTGGTATGATTCACTGGTCTTTAGTTTTAGTAGGTAAAGTAGTATTTTTTAACTGTTATTCTATTGGTATTCTTGTAGCCAGATAAATTCCACGTATTCCAGTGCCAATTTTTTCAAGTTTATGAAACAAAAGGGTCAAGTGTCACCAAACTCCTGTATCAAAATTTTGGAAGAAGAAAAATTAAACCACTAATTATTATAGGAAAATTAAAATTATTTCTGTTTCAAAGTAAAAAAGGAACCACTTAAAAGAATGTAATTTAAAATTGATGTTATGTTTTAATTTTGGATCTGGAACATAATAAATAAACAAAAAGGTAGGTAAACAATTCAAATTTTATATCAAATACTATTTTATCTCAACAAAATAATTGGAACCAACATTCGAAATGTTTATCTTTGTTTGAATCCTATTAGATGAAATTTTTCTGTAAAATATTTAATTAATACGAAGTATTTTATTTATATTTTATTTTCTAATTACAGTTTGTTTTCAAAAAGCTGTTTCGTATATTAGCAGCAGCTATACACAACACAGTAAAATTTTATAATCGGACGAACAGACAAAATGGAAATGTAATGTTAGAGAACAATATGCAAATAAATATAAAATGTTGTGTACATAGTTTTGTAATTAGGTGCATTTCAAAGTTTTAATATTTTTTACATAATTAAGCAGTGCGCGCACTGCCAACAAATTGTCTCATTCCTCCACCATATTATGCATTCCGATTATTGACTTTGGTGCACGTGAAATAGAGTCAATTTTTCCGCAAAACATGACCGTATAGAAAAAAAACATGTTTTGCGGATTTGCGTGCGCTAAATTTCATTATCGAAATGCAAATGGTTGGCGACGAAGACAATTTTATTACTACTACACCTACACCTATACCCTACTCTTACACCCTACACCTACAACTACAATATACACCTATTCTATTTAACGTACGACAGCTATTATTTTCGATTGCCATCTTGCAACTCTATTAATGATCTGTGGATCAAAAGAAAAATATTAAAATCACTATTAAAAAATATGGGTTGGTGGTAGAAGGTGAAAATTTAGAATTCTATGTATTTTTATTGCCACGTCATTTTAAAGTAAAAATAAAAAATTTGTCGAAAAAATTTAAAAAATATATTTAGAGCTTGAAAAACTAGATTACGACCGATTCTCAGACCTACCGAATATGCAAAAAAAAAACCATAATCGGTCAAGCCGTTTTGGAGGAGTGTGTAACACTATGACACGATAATTTTATATATTAGACTAGCTATTGCCCGTGGCTCAGCCCACGTAAATACAGTATCCCAAAGGAATACCATACTTTTTCGGGATAAAAAGTAGCCTATGTTTTAATCCAGAGCCTAAACTACTACCATACAAAATTTCATCGAAATCCGTTCAGTAGTTTTTGTTTGAAAGAGTAACAAACATCCATCCATCCATCCTCACAAACTTTCACATTTATAATATTAAGTAGGATTGAGATTAGGTCGTTTTATTCTGACTAAGGATGAAACATAGCCTGCGTGATCCTATGGATTTGAGCTTAGCTCTCGATTCATGGCTTCGTCAACAACAAAAATATTGTTTCTAAGTTTGGTGCAGGCTGATCACCTGATTGCCTGACAGGAAAGATGATCCATGCGTCGGATGGGCATGTAAAAAGTCGGTCCTGCGCCCGATATCTCGCCAGTCGTTTTAGTCATCCGTCTCAGTGGGCTATTAGAGTAAAGGAAGAGAGATTGCTCTTGTGTACAACGCACACACTTGGACACTAAAAAATAGCTGGCCTGGTTTCAATGAAACCGCCCACCGTCACCGAAATCGGTGTGGGGAGCTATTATTAAGGATGAGTAATCGTTTGTAATTGTTGTAATACAACTGATAAGGAAACTCGATGGTTTACACAATAATAGTCAAATGAGCATTAAGGCACCTCATTTCGATTTATCAAATGTCAAACGCGATGCTCATAACGATGGATTAATGAACTAGATTTTATACTCGGCCAATAAACTGGGTCAGTATTACCATATTTTCTTGTTTAATTATAATATCTAACAAAAACGCGCGAAATGCCCTCGTTTTACGATGTAGATGAGATTGTAATTTAAAAATGTGGCCGTCATAGAATACCCATTATCCGCTGAAATGTTAGACTGATAGATGCTTTTCGAGATAAAACCTTTTTATTTGTAAATAGCGCGTAAAATTTGTTTGGCATCTTGAATATTGTTAGATAGGACTAGATGATATATGAGTAAAGATGGCCAATGACATACAAAAAGTATATTTATATTAACCGAGACACTAAAATAAATATGCTACTTTTGCCCCAACTATCATAATATCTATTCGCATTTCAGACAGGCTCTGCATAGGCATAGCAAAAAAACATCTCTGTATGTTTTTTTTTGAAAAAATAAAACATTTCATATCATTTCATTGATCTATAATGGATATCATATCCTATTCTACCTACCTATCCTACTACTGGATGGATGTATGGATGGATATATTTTGTTACTCTTTCACGCAAAAACTACTGAACTGATTTAGATGAAATTTGGTATACTAGTAGTTTAGGCTCTGAATTAAAACATAGGCTACTTTTATTCCGAAAAATAAAAAAAATCCCAATGGGATAATGTATTCGCGCGGGAGGAGCCACGGGCCAAAGCTAGTATTTTATATTACAGACATTATTGCAGAATTGACTGTTATCTACGACACTAATTACTTAAGAGCTTCAGAAAGTCAAGTGGCTATCTGATTTTATCCGGTCTTAATCACTTTCAAAACTATTGAAGTTGCAGGGGAAATAAGAGAGGTTTTGTTGCTTCATTTTTCAGAAATAATAGAAAAGCGTTGTTATTTATTGTTAATTGAAAATTTCTTCGCCTTCGCTTCGTTGAAATGAAATTTTCGTTTAAACAAGCTATAGCTATACGTCGTTAAAACAATTCACATCAATTTAAATTGAAAACTCGAGTAGGTAGTTTTTGAATAAATTGTTTCTATGTTTTTCTTAGAGTATAATATTGATGTATCATAATGTAAGACTCGCCACTTTATCTAGATATAAGCGTGAACGATAGTAATAATATTAATTACTAGCTGTACCCAACAGACGTTCTGGGTTGTCTTAACTGGGTCGTCCTAAAATCCGTTGCAGAAAATGATGATCCAAATCTAAAATACTTTCTTTTCGCTGAGTTAAAAGAAACATTTAATATCTTTAACATTCGTAAAAGGTCACTTTATTTTTGTTTTAACATTATAAACACGTTACGCCTTCAATATTTATTATTGATCATTATCAACGTTTTCATGTAGAGTACGGTACGGTAATAGAGTAGACATTATGGCATAGACGTATATATTATAGACGAGGCATGTTGAGGCAAAAAGTGTCTCCAGTTAAATGTCTCCAGTTTTGAGATTTTTGTGGCCATTTCGACATTTGAAGTATGGTGAAAACTAAGATGGCGTAACTTTTTATTGTATGAAGGTTTGTTCTGTCAAATGTGCGTCATAGCCTATCTTGAGTTTTTAAATCTTTGAATTATTGTAACAGAGTTGTTTTTCATACAAAAAAATTGTGTCCCGGACCGCAGACAGAACGCAGACGGACAAAGCTTCGAAATTGGATTTTATAAAATTACGTACACAGCATGAAATATCTTTACACCTAAATTAAACATTTTTTTCCAGAATTTAGATTTATCGCCAAGTTTTTCTGCAACGAAATTTAGAATAGCCCAACTATGAACTGGAATAAATTAACAGCTACCAACAACTACACCTACAACCCACACCTACAACCAGCACCTACACAGACCTACAATCTACAGGGAGGCCTCTAAAAAGGCCACTTTAGGTGATTCATATATTTTTTTGCTTGTAAAATGGTGCACCTGATTTCATCATATTAGAAAACATAAATTTTGTCAGTTTTCAATAGAAATGCGTAAAATGGCTTTTTTAGACCACCATGTCATATGTGAGAGAGTTATCGACATGTCGACTGCAGCTACAAACAATATCGAAACTGCAAAAATAGCATTTTTATTTTATTACATTAATGAATACCGGCCGGAAACCGGCCTCCGTCCCCAAAATCGGTAACTATGGGGGAGCTTTGTTTGTAGCTGCAGTCGATGTGAGGAGGAAGATTGATCCAGTATTAACATCGCTTACAATAGGGGTTGGTGTTAGAAGGTTGAAAATGTAGGGTTATAATTATATATTTTTTTATATATACCCCAAAAATAGCTTACACCCTATTCTCATACCTACCACATTCACCAGCATAATTTCATAAAATTGCGGTCGAGCCGTTTCAGAAGAGATCGGTAACAACACACGAGAATTTGAATATAAGATAATATAATCTATATTCCTGTCATGTATTTTATTTAATATTTGATGTATTTTAATAATGTTTATTTTTTCTGAACAACACAGGCTCGTAAAGTCAGTGGCAAGTTAAGGTACACCGTTGTTAGTAAAAATTTATCGTGAAACTTTCAGTCACTCGAAAAGTTGTCTTCGCTGTATTCAATAGACAGTAAAACTATTTAAATGAGTTTCATAAATTTTCACTGGTAGTTAATAATTTTTTTTATCTGTTATTGGAATACTTTTTAATTGGTTTCTATTATAAGAAAAATTTTGCTGTTTTACTGGTCATTTTATGGTTGTGAAAACACATACCTATACACTTTGCTACACAAGCATATTAGGTACTTCTCAAGGTCGAGGAGAATTTCTTAGTACGGTCGCGTCAATTTTAAAAGGCTCACAAAGTACAACTGAGCCGTGCTACATACGTACACAGACAGCATAATATAGTAATATATAATTATAAAACTACCGTGTATCTTTAATATCTTTTATTTTATCGGTTCTTCTCGGCGGGATAGGGTTGAACCGGTGGTAGCTTTTTCTATTGACTTTCCGAAAAAAGCTTCTTAAGTTTCATTTGGCTTTTTTATTATTTCCAATATCTTAGATACTGAATTAAAAGATATAACTATCGTAACTTTTAAAAGTTAAAATATGAATTTGGAAATGTAGAGTCAATAACTATTTATAATACCAGATAAATTCTGAAGAAATAGCGTAGTGATATATAAAATAAAACCTATTTTACTGATATATTTCCATTTAAAGTCAAACACTTAAAGTGGGTGTGGAGCCCCTGTGCTTTCGCTACCGTATAAAAGCGTCGTGTCTTGAAATAACCCGCGAGCTACTGAGAGCTACTTTTAGTATGAAAGTTGTATAAAGGCATTTATGTTTGTTTACTCAAGTGAGTATATCAAAGCGTTTGTATCGAAAATTCTCGCAGAAGTTCGTTTCTTACAAAGATATTTGCTATATTGTATACGGTTTAGATTTCTTTGCCGTTTGATTTATATGAATATATTATGACGTGCTTGTCTTTGCAAAGTATTGAAATTTATTCTAAACATGGGCTAGAACTTCGAATAATTGATCCGATTTGTGAAACTTCACCGATATAATTTGTCCAATATTTTGAGAATGAAATGTTTTGAAATGTAAACAATACCCTTAATTATGTCATTATTATTTTCTTTCTTATATGTAACAATGGATTTTAATTCCAATGTCTCGCTAAAACTTGCGAACGGCTGAAGCGATTTGGCTAATTTTGGTCTTTAAATGATTATGGTAGCTTAGGGAAGGTTTAAACGGTGTGAGATATTGGAACAACTGCGGGAAAAATACTAAAAACGACGATTGAACTTTTCTTTACTTTCACTGTGTTCAATTTGTCACTTGTTTTCCTGTTCACCTTCAGTTCACCTGTTACGTTACCTATTTATTTACTCCAGTTCATAGTTAAGACAAAACAATGTGTGTCAGGACACCTAGTATTAAATTAAAAAGCCTTGTATTTTGGTATGTGCCAAATTCCTATTCTTAGGTGCTTACCTATTAGGGTTTATTATACAATTAGTAATGCTATGAAATTGGGATATCCTAGGAATACTGTTAAGAAAATAGTTATATGTAGAATTTGTATATTATTAAACTAGGTACATTAGTCAAAAGCATAAAGCTTACTCCTTTTAGGCTTTCGGACAAAAATATTACGATTGTATTTTTGAAATATTTATAGCCTTATCGGCAGTAGTTCTCGTGAGATTCCGAAATGTGTTTTCCTTATTTATATACAACCGTTAAATCAATTTTCCCATTACTATAAATATATATTTTGTCGCTTCCATTTTTATTCGAGATGTGTTTCCCCACACGCCCGTGTGGGGAAAGCCTTAATCTTAAGGATAAGCTGCCCCATAAGCCCGCGTCTATTAATAACAAGGTTTTCTTCAAAATTGGGTTTAGAGATGGTTTGCTATTGTATATTTATTGTACTACGTATATAAATTACAGGTTATAATTTTATTGCAGAGCACAAGATTGTATCAACCTTTCTTAGATATTTTACGTTTTCTAAATTTATATACTACATATAGATATTCTACATTTATACGTTTAGGTGGAGCCTTGCAACTCAATTTTAAGCAGAAATCTTCAAATTTAAGCTCAATCGAAGTTAAAATTTTGTATACACAATTTTTTAATATGTATACACATTTGAATGATGATATAATATCTATAATATAGTATATGTCTAGCCCATAACTTCGTGCGCGCAAAAAGAAATCCTGAAGGAACCGCACATTTTGATGCGAGTCTAATTTATGTATGTGCCGAATTTCATCAAAATTAGTATAGTTGTTTCGGACCCTATTCAGTGCAAACAAACAAATCTTTTCTTTTAGGGACTCCAAATTTTCATGGCGTTTAGAGGAAGCCGTACTCTTTAAAACTGACCATAAATCAAATTTTCAAAAACAAATTTAAAATTTTCTCATCCGTAAACAACATTTTTCTGTGACCTCCCTTTGCGTACCGCTTTAGTAGTTGTTTCGATTTTACCACCCTATTCCTTTTTAAATTATCAGTTAAGAAATGACCAGTACATCTCTTATAGGCTGCAAGTTCTAAGTCATCTTTTAAAATACGCGTCATGGTTCTAGGTGCTATCTTCATCTCCCGAGATAAAATCTTTTGCTTTCGCACAGGATTTCTTTGAATTCTTTCCCTTACTGCTTTGACCACTTTTTTCGTACGAACACTACGTGGAAGGCCAATTCTTTTTCTGTCACAAACAGAGGAGATCTTGTTGTACCTATTAATAGCCCGGTACACAAACATTTTACTAATACCAAGCGTATGGAGGGTTTTAAAATTGCATTTGGCTCCAAACCTACTTTGTGTAATGCAATCACAGCGATTCGGTTCTCTTTATCACCCCACTCTATTTTAATATCGCAAAATATTGTACAATGTATTGGCGCCAAAATGAGAAAACACAATCATATAAAAATGACAGATTCCAAATTCAAATGTAATATTTTGTTTATTTTTAATTGTAACAGTATTTATGGCCGGACTAAGTATATAGATAAATAGTAAAGTGAAATTAAAAAGTTTCTTTCTTTTTAGGGCATTTAAAGGAAAGCATTTAAAAAGTTGTTTTGCTTTTATTCTGTTTTCTAACATGCTTAGCTCTTATCCATTTGCTCATTAACAGTTTGGTGGCTTCAATTAATAATGTGGGTAACTTCTATATCATAATATGGCATTAATTTATAATATTTTCAATTACTGATTATGATTAGTTCTTAGACATGTATAAAATTCTTACTCCATTTTTGTGTGAAACGTATGAAGTTTTGTTCGCGTCGGTATAACACGTTTATCTTACACAGCCTTCAATTCAAACATCGCTTAAGGAAACCCAGAATATCAATACGCTTGTAAATTACGAGCTACGTAAAATCCTCGTGGATTCCGATAGCAAGTTTCCAGAAAATGCTACTGACATAGCGTACCAATAAATTTCAGCTAATAATTGCTTGTTCTTAATTCAAGAAACCAATATGTAATATTATAATGTATCAATCAATTAATTAAATAGATGTGTATGCCTTTAATTTGGAACACACATCATATTATGACAGATGTCTTTCAAGTTATTTTAAGTGTGTAATGTTAGTGTACCTACCTTATTAAATAAATTAGAACAAATAAATCGATGTAAAGAATGAAAATAACATGTTTTTGGATTTTATAGAAGCATCAGATATACTAAAGCACTATTTAGTACGTTTGTACATAGGCAATTAGGCAGTAATAATTTTAAAAAGCTTAATATTATAGGTAATACTTAGGTACTGACGTTGTTTAGGAGAAAAACATGAAAACTATCTTACAAACGCAACATTTCAGAGACGAATATATATAATACTAGCTGTTGCTCGCGGCTCCGCCCACGTAAGTATAGTATCCCTCGGGAACACTACTTTTAACTCGGGATAAAAAGTAGCAGTTGTTTTAATCCAGAGTCTAAACTACTACCATACCGAATTTCATCGAAATCCGTTTAGTAGTTTTTACGTAAAAGCGTAACAAACATCCACGCTTTCACATTTATAATATTAAGTAAGGATATACCCTCACAACTAGTTAATTAGACAAAAGAGTGAAAATAATTTAAATAGGGATACAGGGAACGTGACAAAATAAGACGTTGAAAGTCTCAAATTTACGAGGGTTTAGTTCAAATTAGCTTTGATATTGAATGGGTGTAGGAAATCAGTTTATGGAGAAGTACAGTAATAACTTCATAGAATAAGGGATCAAAGTAGCACTTCGCCCTCGCTCCGTCCCTTAAAGGCGGGAATCCGATGCAGGCGACCGCGACTGGCGAATTTTAGTTCGCGCGACCAAGTTTGTTTATAAAATTAAAACTAGAAAAATTTCACAAACTTTTTATTTTGCATATATAGGTAGCATACACAAGGGTTAATTCATTTCATATTCATAGGCGCAGAATCGATGCGCAGCGGACCGAAATTTTGAATCCAAATATCACATTGATATAATTTTATGCCTTGTACAGGCGCTTGCTAAAAATCAAATGTAAATTAGGCTATGTTATTACATCTTTCATAATATTATAAACTAGCTGTTGCCCGCGGCTCCGCCCGCATAAATAAGTTATCCCACGGGAATTCTGTACTTTTTCGGGATAAAAGTAGCCTATGTTTTAATCCAGAGCTTTAACTACTACCATACCAAATTTCATTGAAATCCGTTCACTAGTTTTTGCGAGAAAGAGTAACAAACAACCATCCATCCTCACAAACTTTCACATTTATAATATTAGTCTGATAGTAGGATTATCTACTGTCTGAACAAATTATTAAGAATTGTCTGAGTCCCACCATTGCTGGCAATCAACTTGATTGTCAGCAATGGTGGGACTCATAAAGGTTATCATAAGGTTATATATAAAGGTATCAATAAAGGTTTGAGTCTTAATTAAGTCCGCTTGGACTTAATTGTAGGTATATACGCTTGTAGGTATAAAATAACAGGAATAAGTATATTGACATGGTAGAACCACGACTTGCTACGTCCACTCTACAACTGATCATCATCAGTTTGCGTGTCGCGGTCGCCATACATGACACCACCTTTACAAATATTTATTAAATAAAAATTTGTAATAAAGATGTGTATAAAATATTTCTTACCAATCCTTTTAACGGAACACTAAAAGGTATTTATGGTGGCAAAATTGATGCTTTGGTGATGGTATCAGAATTTCATTATTATAATTGGTCTGAGTATTTCGTACTAGCTTTTGCCCACGGGATCACTTCACTCATTCATTCATTTATCACTTTTTGGGGATAAAAAGTAGCCTATGTGTTAAACTACTGCCATACCAAATTTTATCGGAATCCGTTCAGTAGTTTTTGCGTGAAAGAGAAACAAACATCCATTCATCCACACATCCACACATCCATTCATCTATTCCATCCTCACATACCTTTATATCCATAATATTAGTAGGATTAGTAGGATGTTTCAAAATATTTGGTGAAATGGTTCATATCAGTTTAATCACCTGTACTGTGCATACGCCTTGTTTTTATTAAAATTTGTCGAAAAGCTTAGAGTACTATTTTATTCAATTATAATTAATAATAAATATTCATTGAACAAATTACTAAACGTCAAATTGAAATCACAGTCTATTAATTGTTTTAAGCATTATCTACTTTAAATCCATTGAATTTAAATGCAAACATTTAAACATCAGATATGTTTATGTAAGTGATTAATTCGTTCATATAAGGTTTGGTAAAATCAACTAGGGATATTTTGAGTATATGATCTACTGCTCATATAAAGACGCTTAGGCAAAAAAATTATTGTCATACTCAAAGTAAAAAAATCATCTCATAATGGGTGAATCTCCGTTTCGTTAACTCGCCCATATAAAGGTTTTTTTTTTGAGCAGGTACAACAATTATTTATCTTCCTACACGTCTAAACATAAGCAGTAGATCATACTATGCCCAAAATATTCGTAGTTGATTTTACCATACCTTATATTTAGGTGGTATTTCATATGTGAAGTTTCAAATATTAACAATTTTCGATTAAATGTCAACTCGTTTTAGACTAGCTTATTCCCGCGGCTCCTCCCGCGTAAATATAGTATTTGGTATTCCACGGAAATACTGTACTTTTTCGGCTAAAAAGTAGCCTATGTTTTAATGCAGAGCCTAAACTACTACCATGTGAAATTTCATCGAAATCTGCGATTTAATCTGCTAAAACGAAAAGTATTTTTTGCGTTTTAGTAGTAGGATGTGAAAAATGAATATATTCCATATTCAGTAAGATTTGTTAAATGGATATACAATCATCAACGTATCACCATTTATACGTTGTATTGGACTAAGATTTGTATCTAAAAATAAATTCAATCATAACTCATAAGTATTCAGGTGTGGACAGTCCTGCGAAAAATCACATAAAACTATCGAGCTTGCATTCGTTCCAAAAATCCAGCACGAAGCAAACAGGATTTGCTGGAAAAAGATTAGCAAGTAAAATCGAAGTAAGAGCGGCCGTAAAACAGAGATGTGTGCAAACTGTGGGGGCGAAAGAACTGCGTAAGGGCGTTCAGTACGTTAACACATGCGCCGTAGCTCCCACAGCGCCGCGGCTGCACTGAGGGTCAGCTCACATCGCGACGATACATGACGATACGCGTCGCTGCAGTTTTTAAGGTGGCTGTTCAATATTGAACTTTATTTACTACACAAAATATACGCGTCTCATATGACATCAGTTATACACTGCACATCAGTTATACGCTGTGCAGCGCGGTGCAACCTGACATTCAAACTCTTACACTGAAATGTAAGAGTTCGAATATGTACATGTAAATATACAGCCGAACGTACAACCGCCTCCTTTTTTCTAAAGTCGGTTAAAAATTAAGCGCTATGACGCGTATCGTTTCGTTTTGGTGTGAATTGACCCAAAAGGCGATGCCAGAACACTCGTTACGACGACGCATCTCCTAAAACGACGTCGCATTGCACAATACAATTTACATGAATTGTACAACGTCGTTCGAGCGATGCGTCGTCACAACAGTGTTGTGTTGTGGCCTCGCCGAAAGATTTGTAATAATATTATCTATGACATTTTTTCCGCAGCGTCGGCGATAAACGCCGCAGCTTATGTGGCGGTGAAATCCATACAAAATCCGGTGGCCGGATTAAAACTTACGGTGGACTAGAAGAATTCTGAATTTTATGATTTTACTAATGCTCTAGAAATTAAGAATTTTATTAATAATGCATGATTTTTAAATTTTTATAAAATGTATTTTTTTGTTACCGGTACCAACAGATAGAGATCATCGGAGGCGATCGTGAAATATACAGGTAATGTTCATTTAAGGTTTCATGAAACAATGTTATCTAATTTAATGGCAGGTTAAAACATTTAACCAATAATATATATATATATATATATATATATATATATATATATATATATATATATATATATATATATATATATATATATATATATATCTTAGAGATATACCTACTATCTGAGGTATTGCCTCTTGAGGGTAGACAAGAATAATAATCGACTAAGTATTCATCACATTTTGGAATTTATGTTGGCTGAATTACGACACACGATTCCGAAATAATAAATTTTATCGTTGCCCTAAATTGTGTCACAGAATTTCCTATTCGTGAGAATTCGTTACTGTTTTATGATAAATTCGTGAATTTGATTTGTTTCTATTAGTTTGTAGTGTGAAAGGCTAGTTCAAAAGTTGAGTAATTCCAAATTTGACTTTCACATCATATCTTTATATATATAATTCTACTGTACGTGTGTATGTCACTGAACTCCTCCTAAACGGCTGGACCGATTTGAATGAATTTTATTGTATGCGTTTGGGTGGCGCCCTGGATGGTTTAGATTCACAAATCAGCCTGGCAGGACAACGTCTGTCGGGTCCGCTCGTTATGTATATGTGTTTACGGCTATTACCTACACAAATCTTTTATTGTATATTTAGACCAGTTTTTCCCGCGGCTCTGCCCGCGTAAATACTATGTCCCATGGAAACACTGTACTTTTTCGGGATAAAAAATCCAGAGCTACCACCATACAATTCTTCATCAAAATCCGTTCAGTAATTTTGCGTGAAGGAGTAACAAACATCCATCCATCCGTCCGTACATCTATCTATCCATCCACCCATCCTCATAAACTTTCACATTTATAATAGTAGTAGGATATGACCCGTGACTTCATACATCGCACTCATGCCTACGTGATTTTTAAAAAAATTATTAACGATTTCACAAATTCCAAATTGGCATTCAATTGAATGTTGCATGATATTTTTCATACCTCGTGTAATTAAATAAAACAAGTTTGTAAATTGGTTCTGGCAGTCTGAATCTGCAGCAAGTTACACTTGCCCAGATAATAGATGCGACACAAAGGATGCCTTTAGCGGAATGCAACCAATATCAAAGTAGCGTTAATGCTTTACGAGAAACAATATGACATGAAATATGTGGAATTTGTTATATTCTGTAGTTATAGTCTTGTTATATTTAGGTACCTATAACTAGACGTCGTCTAATCGTTGAATTTCGACCATAATTCATATTTTTAATTTTAAGTTTCTACTTTATTAGTTCTTTTGCCTCTTAGATACGCAATTAAAACTCGTAAATGTGTATATGGAATATGAAAAAATAAATTGACAATTATCGTATGAAACCAACACCTACTGTGTTATTAATCTAAGGTAGTTGCTTTATTTTTCATAAATTTATCTTTTAAAAGCATTCATTTTAAAAGCACTCTTGTTTCAACTTTTTAATCACAAAATGTTTACTCCTGCTAAACGTCCCAAAAAAGCACCTTTGAGATCGTGACTGTTAATAAAATTTATTTATACTCCTAACAGAACACAAACAAAAACAATTAACAACATAAAACACTAAACAGAAATAATTCCTATTTTTATGTTCTCTATCCGTTATAATTTTTCATAGTGGTAAAAATAGCGTTGGAAAAGAGTGACCAGGTAATCTTGAGAAAAACACATAGAAATTGACAAGTACAACATAATTATTATTATTATCAATCGGAGCAAGAGAATTCTATGGGCAAAGACTAACAGTGCAAGTTTATCGTTGTGGTCTGTAGCGATCATTATAAAAGCAATCGTCCTTGATTTCAATTAGCGAAGTACCTAATGTTATCTTTCCAGTAACTATTGAGTGTTTAGACGTTACTTACGTGTAACCAACTGCTAAAGTACTGAGAGCCAAGTAAGGCATACGTTATTATAACACTATGCTATGGAATGTTACTGAAACTATAATGACTAGCTGAAACTTTTGAGGGCGCCTTGTCCACGTGTCCAGTGTCCACGTCATGACGTCGTCTACGTAAAACGGCGCGATGTAGCGGTGTCAAGAACGGCGCAAAATGTATCAGTATTTTTTATTTATAATATAGTATATAGGTAATACTATAGAGCTTAAAATCGACAAACAAATGTCGAGTCAAATGTCAATGTCATTCATATATGACAGCGCGACACTTGATATTCAACTCTATTTTATAATCACAGAGTTATATTTTCAGTGCTCTGAATTTTACCGGGACCGCCGTTTCTCGGATCATATAGTCAACGAGCCGTGCCCACGGCACCGCACAATTTTACGTTGTCATCGTGCCGTGGATATGTGGACAGGCCGTGACGCCTTGTAATTCTAGTATGAGCTAATAAGTTTTGTACAAGCGATAGTCTGCCTTGTAGTTCAGTTAGCGTGTTTAGGTGCACAATTTTAATTGTAGATAAAAATGGACTGGTTTTTGTATGTATTTTATTATGTGCATAATAAAGCAATTTAATCTAATTATTAACCGAATTCCAAAAAAGGAGGCGATTATACGTTCGACTATATGTATACTAGCCATTACCCTCCCGTTTCGCGTGGCATAAAATACATGCCAAGTGAAAGAAATATTAAATTGTGTTATCTAGCTGCCTAATTATTTATCATGAACGGATTTTACGAAATTAACACACCCTTAACTACTTAGCGTCTTATCGATTTATATGAGTTAAAATAATAAATAACACAGCTTTCCACATAAATAACACACTTTCCCTCGAATCTCATGTAAGAGAAGACGCATTTGATAACATTCAGTATTTCCGGGATGAACGGTATAAACTCTACCTAAAGCTTGATATTTCTTGATTCCTAAATAACCTGAAACAACCTTACCTTTTTTTCTTATATCAAAGCGGTTATTTTTACATACTTAATAAGCTATAACTTCAACATACAAAAGAGTTTTTGCAAAGTCATCAACTTGGCAAAGCTCAATAAAAGCCATTAGTGTTGTTTTTTTTGGATTAATTACTTTATCAACCACATCTTGCTCAGTAAAATAAATTCTTTGACCATTTTCAAGATGTACAGCAAGATGCATCACATCAGAAACCTGTCATGAATAGAAAAACGAAATATTAGCCAGACTGCTTCGGTTAAAAATTAAGCGCTATGACGCGTATCGTTTCGTTTTCGTTCGTTAGCTAGCTAACCCTACTTCAGAAGTTTGTTAGTTAGCTTGGGTTATTATGCTAAGATTTTGCACTAAGATATATCCTGGATCCAAAAGAACTGAACAGAAATCGTGACTCCTAGATAGATACTTGTTTGGGGATTTCAGCGTTGTTTAAATAACTGCAAAGATAAACCACTATGTCAATTAAATTAATTATCATCATCACAACTATCATCACAATATTGTTAGATTTAGTAAATCATATTAAAATATATCGTCAAAATTATTGATACATGAAATGTTGTAAAATTAGCTATATTTACTGTTATGGAATTGGTCTTGATTTATCTTCCGGTTTTTCCTTTATTTTCTTAAAATGCAACCGGAAGTACTTATTATGAATTTATTTTGTACGATATTTTTTCCGTTTCCGAATTGATAATATTTTTGGTTTTGGTGGGAGACTAGTGGTAATGCCGGGAAGGCGAGAGAGGCGACGTTCGGATTCGAACCAGCGAACAGAACACAAGTGTTTAAAAAAGTTTAATAAACTATTTTGTTAAAGTATTACATAGTGTTTCTTTTGCCCGTCTGATCTTTATATCAGAAGTGGGATAAAGAAAGGCGCTCACAGAATGGGAAAAAATAATCCTAGGCGCTTTCTCATCCGCGCAAACGCAAAAATCGAAGTGTAAGCGTGGACTCATCTGATAGTGAATTACAACATCGGTCACGCCGAAATAAGAACAAAAGTAGCAGGCGTGAGTTTGATACGCCGGAAAGAAACAGCGTAAAGAGTGCACGCCATCGGACGCGAACAAGACATCGACACGGTAGCAAGAGACGACGCAGCCGGGAGCGACGGTTGCGGTCTCGATCGCAGACGCAGGATAGGCACCGGGAGAAATTGGTGCGGCCGCCAGCCTCAGCGAATGTGCAGGCCATCACGCCGGAGGGGTACGCGAGCGCCGACACACCACGAAGTGTTGGGGCAATGGAACAATCTCTGAACTCTAATCAGGCGAGTGCATTGTTATTATTATTATTATTATTATTATTATTTGGGTTGTCACTTATTCATAGTGTAGTCCGTTTTATTTCTACCTCATTTTGTGCTAGATATTCTTATCTAAATAAAGGCATTATGAATTCTCAATTTCCAATTTAAAGTTTATATTTAGTTATGTTCATGTCAATAAACCCGAATAATTACACATATTATAACTATAAATTTAGGAAGGTATGTTTATAAAGCAACTAGTTTTTATGTCCCCTTTTTAAATGTTGCTTTTCAAAATGAACTGCGTATTTGAAAAAAAAAAGAAGTGTTATTGCGTGAGAAATGATGCTCGAATAATTGATGTTTCAGATGGCGGTTCACTCAAATAATGGAATGCATGGTGGGTCTGGGAGGCCATCGGAGGAAGGTGTCTAAGATAAATACTATGCAGTGCAGCACCCTCCGACAGGTGGCGCAGAGCCAGAACGAGCTGCGCGGGGGGTGACGTCGAGCGAGCCGGTCTGCGTCGACGCGGCTCCTGGAGGGTCGAGACGTACGAGTGGTGAAGACGTGATGCTTAGTATATCTCAATTTTCTACAATATTACAGAATTTAATGCATACTAATGGACAAGGAATTAGTTTCGATAAGAATATTATACCTGAATTTAATCCTGCACATAAAAATCAAAAAATTGAAAACTGGATAGTTAAAGTAAATGAATGTGGCCAAATTTATAACTGGACAGACAAACAGACTCGACACTTCGCGCTACCCAAGTTATCTGGTCATGCTAAAAACTGGTACGAGGGGCAAAGTACCATTATGTTACCTTGGTCGGAGTGGCAAGAGTTATTAGGGCGTTTCTTTCTGAAACGAATTACGGTACGCTACTGACTGATATGTTAGAACGACGAATGAAAGCGGGCGAGTATGTAGACCAATACTATTATGATAAAATTATTATTTTGAATGCGTGTGACATAAAAGGTAAAAAGGCAGTAGATTGCCTTATTCACGGTATAGACGACAGACTTCTTAGAGCTGGCGCATCGTCCGCTCGGTTAATTGACCCGGAAGACTTACTGAAATTTTTCAAAGATATTTGTAAGGAATCTGTTTTGAAATTTAATAGATTTATAGTTAATGCAAGCACATCCAATAATGAAATTGTTTGTTTTAAATGTAATAAAACTGGACATCGCAGTGCTCAATGCCGTAATGTTAGCTCCGAAATAACATGTTATAATTGTAAGGAGAAAGGACATTATTCAAATAAATGTCCGAAACCTATTATTAAATGAGATCGTTGCAATCGGTTAGGAGATAATTTGGCGGAATTCCCGTTAAAAATTAATATTTTAAGCAAATCTGTGGAAAAAAAACAATGCTAACTCAGGTTAATAAACCTGACACAAAGTATCATAAAGAGGGCATCATTAACAATAATATTAAAGTAGATTGTTTCATAGATTTCGGAAGTTACTGTTATGGAATTGGTCTTGATTTATCTTCCGGTTTTTCCTTTATTTTCTTAAAATGCAACCGGAAGTACTTATTATGAATTTATTTTGTACGATATTTTTTCCGTTTCCGAATTGATAATATTTTTGGTTTTGGTGGGAGACTAGTGGTAATGCCGGGAAGGCGAGAGAGGCGACGTTCGGATTCGAACCAGCGAACAGAACACAAGTGTTTAAAAAAGTTTAATAAACTATTTTGTTAAAGTATTACATAGTGTTTCTTTTGCCCGTCTGATCTTTATATCAGAAGTGGGATAAAGAAAGGCGCTCACAGAATGGGAAAAAATAATCCTAGGCGCTTTCTCATCCGCGCAAACGCAAAAATCGAAGTGTAAGCGTGGACTCATCTGATAGTGAATTACAACATCGGTCACGCCGAAATAAGAACAAAAGTAGCAGGCGTGAGTTTGATACGCCGGAAAGAAACAGCGTAAAGAGTGCACGCCATCGGACGCGAACAAGACATCGACACGGTAGCAAGAGACGACGCAGCCGGGAGCGACGGTTGCGGTCTCGATCGCAGACGCAGGATAGGCACCGGGAGAAATTGGTGCGGCCGCCAGCCTCAGCGAATGTGCAGGCCATCACGCCGGAGGGGTACGCGAGCGCCGACACACCACGAAGTGTTGGGGCAATGGAACAATCTCTGAACTCTAATCAGGCGAGTGCATTGTTATTATTATTATTATTATTATTATTATTTGGGTTGTCACTTATTCATAGTGTAGTCCGTTTTATTTCTACCTCATTTTGTGCTAGATATTCTTATCTAAATAAAGGCATTATGAATTCTCAATTTCCAATTTAAAGTTTATATTTAGTTATGTTCATGTCAATAAACCCGAATAATTACACATATTATAACTATAAATTTAGGAAGGTATGTTTATAAAGCAACTAGTTTTTATGTCCCCTTTTTAAATGTTGCTTTTCAAAATGAACTGCGTATTTGAAAAAAAAAAGAAGTGTTATTGCGTGAGAAATGATGCTCGAATAATTGATGTTTCAGATGGCGGTTCACTCAAATAATGGAATGCATGGTGGGTCTGGGAGGCCATCGGAGGAAGGTGTCTAAGATAAATACTATGCAGTGCAGCACCCTCCGACAGGTGGCGCAGAGCCAGAACGAGCTGCGCGGGGGGTGACGTCGAGCGAGCCGGTCTGCGTCGACGCGGCTCCTGGAGGGTCGAGACGTACGAGTGGTGAAGACGTGATGCTTAGTATATCTCAATTTTCTACAATATTACAGAATTTAATGCATACTAATGGACAAGGAATTAGTTTCGATAAGAATATTATACCTGAATTTAATCCTGCACATAAAAATCAAAAAATTGAAAACTGGATAGTTAAAGTAAATGAATGTGGCCAAATTTATAACTGGACAGACAAACAGACTCGACACTTCGCGCTACCCAAGTTATCTGGTCATGCTAAAAACTGGTACGAGGGGCAAAGTACCATTATGTTACCTTGGTCGGAGTGGCAAGAGTTATTAGGGCGTTTCTTTCTGAAACGAATTACGGTACGCTACTGACTGATATGTTAGAACGACGAATGAAA
Source organism: Phengaris arion (assembly GCA_963565745.1). Classification (NCBI taxonomy): domain Eukaryota; kingdom Metazoa; phylum Arthropoda; class Insecta; order Lepidoptera; family Lycaenidae; genus Phengaris; species Phengaris arion. The sequence goes on from OY751431.1 coordinate 27,559,593, forward strand.
GCGGGCGAGTATGTAGACCAATACTATTATGATAAAATTATTATTTTGAATGCGTGTGACATAAAAGGTAAAAAGGCAGTAGATTGCCTTATTCACGGTATAGACGACAGACTTCTTAGAGCTGGCGCATCGTCCGCTCGGTTAATTGACCCGGAAGACTTACTGAAATTTTTCAAAGATATTTGTAAGGAATCTGTTTTGAAATTTAATAGATTTATAGTTAATGCAAGCACATCCAATAATGAAATTGTTTGTTTTAAATGTAATAAAACTGGACATCGCAGTGCTCAATGCCGTAATGTTAGCTCCGAAATAACATGTTATAATTGTAAGGAGAAAGGACATTATTCAAATAAATGTCCGAAACCTATTATTAAATGAGATCGTTGCAATCGGTTAGGAGATAATTTGGCGGAATTCCCGTTAAAAATTAATATTTTAAGCAAATCTGTGGAAAAAAAACAATGCTAACTCAGGTTAATAAACCTGACACAAAGTATCATAAAGAGGGCATCATTAACAATAATATTAAAGTAGATTGTTTCATAGATTTCGGAAGTGATTGCACGCTCATAAGTCAAACCTTTGTTGAACTTAATTCTTTATTACAAACTGATAATGAATTACCTGTAATTAGAGGGTTCGGTAATGGTTCTTACAAACCAAAAGCCAAAACAAGTCTATCTTTAACCTTAGGCGAAGTGACGGCCGAAATAGACGCATTTGTTGTAGATTTCACATTGCCAAGCCAATCCCTGTTGGTCGAACAAAATTTTACAGAACTCCCAGATGTACTTATTGTTAAAACTAATGACAATCTTAATATTCTAAAGAGAGACTTGGATTTTGATTTTAGCACATTGCCTATAAATAACAAACAGGATAATAGAGTGGTATTAAAAATTCATTCTGACATAGTAATTAATAAATTTGATTTCGTAACTTGTGTGGATGACGATAAGACTGATTGTGATTTTCTTTTATATCATTGCAACCGGATTTTTTGTAATACAGTCAGTATTGTAGGAGGTGCTTACAGTCTGAATGACGGATCGGGTAATGTTGCTCTTTATAATCTTACAAATAGGCCATTGACTTTGAAGCGCGGAATGGTACTGGTTCGGGGTGCAGTTGTCAAATAGAGTAATGTTAAAATAATGCATTCATGTAGTAGAATCGAACAGTCGTCAGACCTTTTGCCTATCACAAGAGAACAAATTAATATTAATGCTAACCTCAATACAGAACAATTGGATAGTATAATAAAATTAATTAATAAATATAGAATGTGTTTTGCTCTTGATATGAAAGAATTAGGTTGTACTAATGTTTCTGAGATGACTATCGAATTAGAAGACCATACACCAGTTGTGTACCATCCTTATCGTATGAGTTACAAAGAAAGAGATATGGTTCGTGATATGGTGAAAGAGTTGCTTGATAATGACATTGCCGAAGAATCTAATTCACCCTATGCCAGTCCCATAATTTTAGTCCGAAAGAAAACAGGCGGCTATCGTTTATGTGTCGACTTTAAGGCGCTGAACCGCAAAACGAAGAAAGATCATTTTCCAATGCGATCCAAAATAGAATTGACAATCAATTGGATCTTTTAAATGGTAATAGGTTCTTCACAAGTCTAGATCTTGCTAGCGGCTATTACCAGATTCCCATTCGACCTGAGTGTAGATATCTTACAGCCTTTGTCACACCAGATGGCTTGTACCAATTAAAAAAAATGCCATTCGGTCTTGTTAACTCGCCAGCAGTGTTCCAAAGAACTATAAATAAAATCTTGGCGACTGCCGGCATAAATTCACCCTCGCTTATATGGACGATATGCTTATTCCTGCAAAAAATTTTACTGAACAGTTAGAGCGTTTAGAAGAAGCTTTTGAATTGTTAAAGGAAGCGGGATTAACTTTAAATTTAAATAAGTGCTATTTCTTTAAAGAAACTATAGAATATTTAGGTCATGAAATAAGCAAGAGTGGAATTAGACCTGGCAAATCTAAAATTCTGGCGATTGAGCAATTTCCGAAGCCTACAAACGTACACGAAATCCGACAATTTATCGGGCTCGCGAGTTATTTTAGGAAATATTTTAAAATTTCGCAATTTTGGCCCACTCTTTAACAAATTTGACGAAGAAGGATTGTCAGTGGTGTTGGGGAGCTGAACAAGAGGACTCTTTTATGAAATTGATGGATGCTCTGGTACAACGACCAGTTTTAGGTTTATATAATCCACATAACGAAACGATCTTACATACAGACGCGAACAAACATGGATTAGGCGGAATTTTATTACAAAGTGACAATGTTTCAAGTTCAGCAAAACCTATTGCATACTTCAGTAGGAAAACTACTTTAGATGAACAGAACTATCACGCATACTAACTTAAAACATTGGCAGTTATTGCTTCCTTGCAACGCTTTCGGGTATACTTGATTGGGGTTAGGTTTACTCTCGTCACTGACTATAGCGCATTACGGGCTACCAAACGCGACCTACTCCCGCGTATTGCGCGCTGGTGGATGGCTATACAGGAGTACGACTTTGTTATTCAATACAGATCAGGCTCTGCTATGCTACACGTCGATGCGTTGAGTAGAAATCCACAGCCTATAGAATCAAGTAATATGGATATTGATCTCGTACCTTCTGTATTACGTATTAGTCAAGAGGATTGGCTATTAAGTCAACAATTACAGGACTCCGAAATTCAGCGTATTAAACAAATTTTGGAGAACCAAGAATACTCTGATATAAAAAAAAGTTATGTAGTTAAAAATAATAAGTTATATAGAAAAATAGGTGACGGACTTAAATGGGTAGTGCCAAAGGCAACGCGATTTCAGCTTTGTAAATTAAATCATGATGACATGGGTCATTTTAGTTTTGAGAAAACTTATGAAAAGATCAGCAAGGCTTGATTTTCCAAGATGAAACGCTTGATTAAAAAATATGTATGGTCCTGTATCGAATGTGCGTACGGCAAAGAACCTAGTGATCCTAAAGAAGGTCTATTACACCCAATCCATAAAATAGACATACCATTTGATATCGTACATACAGATCATTTAGGTCCGTTTGTAAAAATCACTCGAGCTCCTTCTTCAGCTTCTCTTATCTCCTTGTTTTGGTTGACGTATTTACTAAATTTTGTATTCTCAAGTCTCTCAGAAATTTGAAAGCTGCTCCGACAGTTCGCGTATTAGAAGATATTTTTACCACGTTCGGCTACCAAAATCGACTAATTACGAATAGAGGTACCTCATTTACTTCTCAAGAGTTCGTAAAGTTTTGTAATAAATCAAAAATTAAACATGTCTTAAACGCTGTAGCCTCTCCACGGGCTAACGGTCAAGTGGAGAGGTACAATCGTACAGTACTTGATGCACTAACCGCTTACTTGGATAAAATAGGGGAGAGATACTGGGACTCGGTTTTAGGTAAAATCCAATGGGGTCTTAACAATACGCTTAACAAGGGGATTGGTAAAACACCATCAGAAGCTCTTTTTGGTGGTGATGAAGATGACAAATAAGGGAGAGAATATATTTAATGAGATTTTAAAAGAAACACGACAACCCAACTCTCTGATTAAGATTCGCAAAGAGATTAGTAAACATAATGAAAAGGATCAAGGAAATAGATACGACAGAAAGAAAATAAAGGCTAGGGTTTATAATGAAGGAGACTTAGTTAAGATTTTAAAACCTGATTACTTCCAAAGTTTACAGGGCCATTCAAAGTTACTAAAGTACTAGATAATGATTTGACGTTTGTACCTGGAATGCTAGAAACATGGTACCTATGTTTCTAGCATTCCAGGTACAAACGTATCTTTAAAAGATTATTGCAATATTTGGGCCGCGGACCGTATCAAGCCATGGATTACCCTTTCTAATTAAAGTGATTCCGAATCTAGTGAGCAAACACAAAGTGATGACTAAATTAAAATATGAAAATTCTAATATAGCGTTTTTTGGTTTTTAGTGCAGAAATATTTATGCTTTATATGAAATTAATTATAATGTTAATTTTTGTTAATTTTATATTTTTCTAATGATCTAAAATATGGTGATGTTTAAATGAGATTGTAATAAGTTAAATGATTTATGTGAATTTTTTAAAATTAAAAAAAAAAATACCATGCTGTAATTTATTTTCATATAGTTTTTTTTTGGTTCTAAATTATATTGATATGGGTATGTTTAGTTTATTAGTAAGATTCACTAATTATTATCAATTAAAAAAAAATGTTTCTGTGATGTATTAATGTATGATTTAGTGTAGAATTATTGTAATTTGATATTGAGCTGCTTTAAGATATTATTGAGCGGTTATGGATCGTTTGTGCGTTGTAACTGTAGATTTCTGTTGATGAGGCAGTGTTGATAGATCCACTAATAAATTATCAACGGGAAGGTTCAGAGGCGAGGCACAGATAGCTCCATAGAGTTGATGGTAGACGGAATGTCTGGATAAACCAAGGTTGGAGACTTAGTGTTTTGGCTGGCAAGGCAGTGTTGATAGATCCACTAATTGCCAGCCACAGTTCCTCAGTAAAGTGGTTGAAAGGACTGATTGATTATGAGTAGATCTACTTTATAAGCTAGATGGTTAATAATTTCTAGTAAATTTAATTATTCAAATTTAATTGAACAAGTTTGGTACAAACTTTTTGTCAGGAAAGGCCGAATGTTAGATTTAGTAAATCATATTAAAATATATCGTCAATATTAATAGAAACATAGGTACCATGTTTCTAGCATTCCAGGTACAAACGTATCTTTAAAAGATTATTGCAATATTTGGGCCGCGGACCGTATCAAGCCATGGATTACCCTTTCTAATTAAAGTGATTCCGAATCTAGTGAGCAAACACAAAGTGATGACTAAATTAAAATATGAAAATTCTAATATAGCGTTTTTTGGTTTTTAGTGCAGAAATATTTATGCTTTATATGAAATTAATTATAATGTTAATTTTTGTTAATTTTATATTTTTCTAATGATCTAAAATATGGTGATGTTTAAATGAGATTGTAATAAGTTAAATGATTTATGTGAATTTTTTAAAATTAAAAAAAAAAATACCATGCTGTAATTTATTTTCATATAGTTTTTTTTTGGTTCTAAATTATATTGATATGGGTATGTTTAGTTTATTAGTAAGATTCACTAATTATTATCAATTAAAAAAAAATGTTTCTGTGATGTATTAATGTATGATTTAGTGTAGAATTATTGTAATTTGATATTGAGCTGCTTTAAGATATTATTGAGCGGTTATGGATCGTTTGTGCGTTGTAACTGTAGATTTCTGTTGATGAGGCAGTGTTGATAGATCCACTAATAAATTATCAACGGGAAGGTTCAGAGGCGAGGCACAGATAGCTCCATAGAGTTGATGGTAGACGGAATGTCTGGATAAACCAAGGTTGGAGACTTAGTGTTTTGGCTGGCAAGGCAGTGTTGATAGATCCACTAATTGCCAGCCACAGTTCCTCAGTAAAGTGGTTGAAAGGACTGATTGATTATGAGTAGATCTACTTTATAAGCTAGATGGTTAATAATTTCTAGTAAATTTAATTATTCAAATTTAATTGAACAAGTTTGGTACAAACTTTTTGTCAGGAAAGGCCGAATGTTAGATTTAGTAAATCATATTAAAATATATCGTCAATATTATTGATACATGAAATGTTGTAAAATTAGCTATATTTACTGTTATGGAATTGGTCTTGATTTATCTTCCGGTTTATTATTCGTATCTCCTTTATTTTCTTAAAATGAAACCGGAAGTACTTATTATGAATTTATTTTGTACGATATTATTTCCGTTTCCGAATTGATAATATTTTTGGTTTTGGTGGGAAGACTAGTGGTAATGCCGGGAAGGTGGGAGAGGCGACATTCGGATTCGAACCAGCGAACAGAACACAAGTGTTTAAAAAAGTTTAATAAACTATTTTGTTAAAGTGTTACATAGTGTTTCTTTTGCCCGTCTGATCTTTATAATATGGAGGTATGCATCACATAATGATAACAAAATAGGTACTTCTCATAGTATTTTACACCGACACAGATATCTTTGAACATTCTCTGCCGTTTATGGACCAATTTTCAAAATATATTTTTTGATGTAAAGGTTATAATCCTAAATGGGTCTCGTTGTCACCAAAGTGGTGACTTGATGATGGCATTCATGAGAAATCGAGGGAACTCCTTGAAATTTATATGGATTTATATTTATATTCAAATTTATTTTATTTTAAAAGCATGGAATTCCTTTTCCAAAAGTAGTCATTTGTTTATTGATTAGTGTTACATTTTAATCGCATTTCAATCTTTTTCGTCATCATTGATACGTTAAAAATTCGAGTAATTATGGAATATGAGTACCGTCGTGGCAGCAACGCGGCACAAGCGGCACGCAACATCAACGACGCTTACGGAGCTAACACTACAAACCAACGCACCACCTGTTATTAGTTTGCTCGCTTCTGTTCTGGAAATTTCGACCTGAAAAATGAACCTCGCGGTCGTCCTTACTTACGTCCTTACGAAAACTTACCCCTAGAAAAGTGATGGTCATTGTTTGGTGGTCTAGCGCCGGTGTGATTCTTCACACCTTCTTACCAAACGGGGTCAGCATCACTGCAGATGTGTACTGTGAAGAACTGAACACAATGATGGAGAAGCTGGCACATCTCCAACCAGCATAGGTCAATCGCTCGTCTCCGCTGCTCCTGCACGACAACGTGCGACCTGATACTGCACAGCAGACGGTCTCCTAGTTGCAAGAACTGGGGTTGGAAGCTCTCCGTCATCCGCCCTACTCACCAGACCTTGCGCCTACAGACTACTACTTTTTCCAGAATTTGGATAACTTCTTGGCGGGAAAAAAATTCAACACCCGAAAGGCAGTACAAAATGCCTTTGAGGAATTTGTTGACTCCCGTCCAGCTGATTTCTTTAATCCGGGCATCAATAACCTGCCACTGCGTTGGCAAAGATGCATTGATTGCATGGGTGATTACTTCGATTAATACAAATAAAAAATACATGAAAAAAATTCGTTTAAATTTTTTCATACAAAACGGCAATTTCATAAGACTAATATATGATTTAAAAGGGAAAAATTATTATTTTTAAACAAAAAATTAAACTGACTTCCAAAGTAAATATACACAAAAAAGTATGCAATAAATCTTATTTTCTAAATAATTCCGCTATTAAATTTACCTAAAATCTTAACTATTTCCCTAAACAATCTTCATATTTTTGAAGTCGGTACCATCCAACTTAAACTTAATATAAAAAGCGAATTATTTAGAAAATAATATTAATTTCATACCTTTTTGTGTATTTTTACTTTGGAAGTCGGTTTAATTTTATTTGATAGCGGTTATCTCTTTAAATAAAAAGACGGATCGCCGACCAAAAACACAAGACTGATAAATATACGCATTATAAAAAATATTCTTCGTCCACGGGTCTGCGAAACTACTGGCTGAGTTTTTGAGCTGAATAATGAACATACATTTTATAAAGTTGTATGGCTCTACTACCTATACATTTTTTTGACGGCCTCTGTGGCTCAGTGGTTAGCGGTGCTCGAGTCGGAGGTTGCAAGTTTGAATCCCGCTGAGGAAACAAAAAGTTTTCAATGTTTCTGGGTCATGAATGTGTATAAAATATGTTTATGATAATATGATTGAAATCTTAAATATATATTATATAAGAAGTATTTAATATACTTCCTTTTGTCTCGTCCCCGTTACAAAAGTTCTTCGGATACTTACCACAGGGCCAGACTGACGTGGTTTGAAGCGTTCATAGACATTATTATTATTCATAGATATTAATATTTTAGTAATGAAAAATTAATCTACACTGGCGAACACATAAACTGCATCATAGTGCAAGAACACATTCAATCAAATTTTATTACGAAATATGCAAACTTTTTACATTTATTGGTATTGGAAAATAAAGGCTGGTTTATAACCACAAAAACAAAGTCAAATTTAAATATGGTACTGTCACATAAGAAAGAAAATATTCTATAGAAGAAATCTTGTCAATTTACTAAAGATTTACTCGTTGTTACGTTAATGTTGTGATTGATGGTTATTTTTTTTGATTTGTTACATGTTGAATTATCGTTACTAATATGGACGAATATGGACGTATCGTCCGAAAAAGCCGCACAAATTGTTGCAGCAAGGCCTAGACTAACGAACAATTGCTGCAGATTTAAATGTAAACCAGTCTATAGTTTTCCGAGTTTACAGAAGGTTTATGGAGACAGGTTCATTCAAAAGAATACGTGGAACCGGCAGAACTTAGGTGACAACGTATCCTGACGACAGGTTTATTGTGACAACTTCCTTGCGAAATCGGTTTTTAACGTCTATAAGCATTAATATATTTTGCTTATAAAAATAATTTATAAGCAAAATGAGCTCCTCCTGGTACGTGACGTAGCAGTTAGTCCACTAACCATAAGAAGAAGGCTAAAAGAGCGTGATATCACACCTTTTAGACCCGCAAATGGACCAAAATTGTCTGCAGCTCACAGGCAAGCTCGATTAAGTTTTGCTCGTTAACACTTAAATTGCACTGAAGAGCAATGCGCTTCCGTATTATTCACTGATGAGTGTAGGACTTATTTGTACGTGCTGATGGTCGCAGACTAGTCTACCATAGACGATGAGAGCAATATGCTCAAAATTGCATTGAGAAGAGGGTTCCATTTGTAGGCGGGTCTTGTATGGTTTAGGGTGGCATATCGATGGGTGCTCGAACTGAACTTGTGTTTATTGACGCAGACACACATGGCCATGGTAACCGTGGTTTAACATCACATCGCTTTATAACGGAGATATTGGACCCTCATGCCTTACTTAGCCTTACTGCCTTACTTAGGACCTTTCAGCGGATTTATAGGCGAAAACTTCATTCTGATACAGGATAATTCTCATCCGCACGCAGCGAGACAAGTTGAGCAATACTTTACTCATGTTGAGATTCGTTCCATGGATTGTCCAGCACGTAGCCGGGACCTCAAAATGATAGAACACGTGTGGGGCAACCTAAAAAGAGCTGTATTTACAAGAAATCCGGTCCCAACAACGGTTGCGGAGCTCAGAGTTGCATTGTCATAAGAATGGGACAATACTCCGCAAGATCTTTTAAAAGCACCGATCAGGTCGATGCGAAACCGACTTGAAACACTTTAGGGCAAGAGGAGGTAATACACCTTATTAAAAACAAAAAAAACTTTTTCTTTTCTTAGTATTGTAAAATTTTTCTTAATAAAGCCGTTTTTGTTCTATTCACTGTTTCATTCCAAAAAGCTGCAAAAGGAGTAATTTGATTCTTTTAGTGAGAAAAATTGATCTATACACACATGAATTGATTTTTTTATCAGATTAAGAACCAGTCTTATTATTATCATTGAAATAAATCAAAATAGTTTGCACTTTCACTAATTATACTTCTTTGAAAGTTAACTTGCACTATGATGCAGTTTATGTGTCCGCCAGTGTATATCAGTAATAAATTAGCAGTAGGTAAATGATCGCGGACCGGAAAATTATGCGGTGATCCGCTCAATAGCTCCAATATTTACCATAATTAGCAAATGGCTCGGAAATTATTTCGTCACCGGCTTTATGTTGGAGTGAATTTATTCTAGTAAAACGAAAATCGAATTCAAATAAAGCTAGGCAGCTCTGTTTCACGCTGTACATTCATAAATGTAACGTAGATAAAATAAAGCGTGCTTATTCCAATTACAGCTCACATATTATTAAGTGTGTACATGTAACTACTCTAGTATTGTCGGTGTCCTTTGATGTCGTGATGACTTACTATCAGGCAAATTGTATATTCGTTTCCAATCAATGCCATAAATATAAGAATAAATTTATAATTTTGAATAGGTACTTTATACTTATAACTTTGTCTATATTTATTGAAAATTTTAAGTAAATATTCGTTATGTCTTACTCTTATTTTTTTAACAGAATTATTTGATAACTTCTTTGATAACACGGTTAAAATATTAATATAAAGATATCAAATAAAAGCTTAAAAGATCCAGCTCAATATTTTAACTAACAAATCTGAGGGTCCAACAATATCAGAGGACCTAAACCAACACAAAACCAAGGGATAAATGGATCATGAAAATTCAACGGAATTTCGCCTCTAAATCTCTAGAAACAAGTTATTAAATCCATTCGTACGGTTTGTAACACAACCTTAACAGATAAACAAGATTGAACCAAACTGGCCCTTCGGGTTTATTTTAAAACTTCCTTATACTGCAGTCCTTTTAAAACGACATCATTTATAAAGCTGAACCGGATATTGCGAAGATATTTTAGGGTCACTCAAGGTACAATATGAAAATTTTAATATGGGTTTTAATAACTATAGGCAATTACGACCATAGTTTATCATTCCTTTCAATGTCGTTATAGCCGATTTTCACTGTATTTCACTGAAATTCACTGTGGAAATTTACCGTCCGTTTCAATCACCTATTTACCAATAAATATTTGTTAGAAACGTCAAATTTGTATCGCAAAAAACCGGCAAATGATTGAATGACGACGTTTTTAACTCATAGTTATTGGTCGATAGGTCATTGTAACCGGCCATTAGTGTATCGAGGCTTCTTTTATTATGTTACTAGGTTTCTGGCGTTGATTACACTAATTTAAGTAGTTTATTGTAATTAAGTAATGTATGTAAGCTACTTTAAGTTTCAACGTTCAACTTACATTTATATGAACTAGAGGTTGGTCGGTCTGTGGTAGAAATTCTACCATAATTCATATTACAATTTTCAAGTTTGAACTTTATGACGGTTCTTTTACCTCTTAGAAAAAATAAAAATGTGTAAACGTTGTGACAGACTGACAAACGTCAACGTGTAACAAAATTGTATCTATCAAATGCATGGCAATGTGCATTAATAATGAACATAAACTTCAACTGTTTGCTCAGAGTTCTGATGAATAAAAAAAAAAAAAGAATCACACAAATATTTATCTGACCGGGATTCGAACCCGCCTCATTTTAATTTTTCGCACATAGCAAAAATTATACATACGCATACCGAACTGCGAATCGGGCTGACACAACTGAGTCAAAATTATTGATATGTTGTTGCACAACGAAAGTAAAAACATATATAGCTTAAAAATGCGCAGCTTCCCAGGTATAAGATCCCTGAGAAAAATCACTGCATACTAAATTTCATGGTAATTCTTGCAGCCATCTTCTAGACACCGATTATATATATACAAGATTGTCTCGTTTAAAGTATAATATAATATCAAGTTATAAAATGACAATAACTTCCTCCATATTCCTAAGCAGTTAATATCGCTAAAGGCGTATTTCGCACGCCTTTACATTCACGAAATCAAATAAACACATTCCCGAATAACTTCTCGTCTCTCTAAACTTTAATAACTATTTCAGCGAGGAGTCCGGAAATTATGTTATAAACAGGAACTCGCATGAAAAAACCCACTCTTTTCCCTTTATAACCTTTGTGACGTGCAAAATCCATATCCAACGACTGGGGCCGACAGAACGAGTGTAAATGTAATAAACGTCTGCAGAATGATTGATTGTGCCAAGTGCTGTGCTAAAAAGATTTCAGGGAATCCCCTAACCGTATTTTGGTCACCTGGGCTTTATGTTCAAATGGAGGAGTATTGACACCTCGTCATTAATTAATGGTATTACGTAATCTCACCTCTTTCTGTTTTGTTTATTATACCTGGCTCATAATTTTATCTGATTTTCTTTTATTTCTATTTTATCTGGTAGTTGTTCACTACCCCTGGCGATCTTTTTTTCTACATTATCTGTAAGGTACCCAAGAATATTATATTCCTTTTTATAGTAGTATTAATGCAACGGTTAAAATATTATTAATTATTTAATTTCAATTAAAGCCAAAGTGAAATATCGTGAAAGAAATAGAATAGGAGCATTAATTATTAAATTTAAAATCAAGTTTTACTAACGTCAGTATAATATTTGAACTGGGGTATTGCATGGTTCGCTGTAAATATATACCTGTGCAATGTGCATTGTTACAGAGGTAAAGTTTGAAACTTTTAATTAAACCGCTGTCGAAGGTTATGGAAAATTTTAAAATGCCAGCCCCAGTTGCTGCTACTTCCAATATGAAGCGAAAAGTTGAGTTAATTTGAGTGTCAAATATTTATAGGTGCGTTGAGTTTTCCTGTTCGGTTTATTTAAACCAAAATCGGCCGGGCCCAGTAGGTTGTTAGATGTAGGTGTAGGTTGTACCTAGTTGTAGGTGTAGATGTCTGTGTAGTTTTAGGTGTAGATGTAGTTATTAATTTATTTCAGTTCATAATCAAGACGTTTGTCGGTACAGCTAGTATCATAAAAAGAATGATAAAGTTCTTGTATGTTTCAAAGAAGGTGTAATTTTATAATTAAAATTATAAAAAGTAGCATATAAAGATGAAGAATAATTTCTTCCCTTCGGTACGCGATCGACTCTCGAAGCAATGGAGAAATAGATCACTACGTCGCACAATTTTTGACAGGACAAGGAAACTTTAAAGCGAAACTTTTTGGATTTACATTAGTCTCGTCTCCGCTATGCGAGTGTTCGACCGACGGTAGCCCTTTGAACAAATTGCTCATCACATACTCTGGGAGTGTGATCTCTGGTATGACGAAAGAATCGAAATGTTGAACAGCGTCCATTGTGTTTCTAGGGTTGTGTACTATGAAGATCTCGTGGGCTGCGCGAAGAACTTCCGAACTTTTAAACGTTTTTGTCATAAGTACTATTGGAAACAATGCAACACTTTTTTGTCATTATAAATGCATTATAATTAATTGTCATATTATTAATTAAAACATTTAATTACATTCTGTCTTGTACTGTGAGGGAAACTGGAATACTTTCTACTCCTCCTACAATCTTCTGATTCATTTCGTTGCGGGTTCCAAGACAGATTTAGCATGGCCCCCGGGCACCCCTGAGATCATATCAAAGGGTTTTTGCGGGGGGGAAGGGTGTTGGTTACCACTGTCGATCCTGGCACAGGAGTTGCAGTGGTGGGTAAGTGTGGTGGGCCAATTGCCCGTTAAAAAAAAAAAAAACATATATATATATATATATATATATATATATATATATATATATATATATATATATATATATATATATATAAGATGAAGGAATTATTCACATTAAGACTCCATAAAGAGATCGTGACATGACTAGATAATTATTTAACTAACATTGCCGGAATAAAAACAACTCTTTCAATATTTCGCACAACCTCTTACCCTTGTTGCCCTTTGTATCCTGATATTTTGCTGAAAAAGGGGAAAATAATATTTGTTTTTCCCTCCGGAGGGCTCATTCCTCAAAATGGCGGCTTCATTTGCCTGCCGAACCCCAGTCACGTCACTGATGGGAATGAATATTAATCAAATACAATGACATTATTTTTGGTTCTCATACACAAGTATTTTAATTGTTTCGTTTAGTATTCGTTATCGCTATATAAAGTACCTACTAGCTGACCCGGCAAAAATCGTACCGTTTTTTTTTCATCTCCGAAATTAATTTTGTTTTAATTTTTTTCACACAAACCTCCAGACAATAAAGAAACACAAAATAAAGATTTATCACATTTGAAGTTGTTTGGAAGTTATGCGCGCACAAACATTTCGGTAATTCATTTTTATTTATATATTATTAGGTTTAATTTAAAAATGATCTCAATATTTAAGAGTTTTTAATTATATACTTTTTAATCATGCAGATTGAACTGATTTTTGATTGTATAAGTTTAATTTATAAGTAATTCTACACGTGCAACTGCAGTTGTGCAAAATGTAAACAACAGGTGCTATCGTTATCATTGCACGTGCTCCTAAATAATAACACCTGCATTGCAGTTGTGCTTATCGGTACACGTGAACTGCATAAAAAACTACAGGCATCTGAGCAGGGCACGACAAGTTCCCCACTCCCTACTCATAGAGGAGGGTAGGTCTCGTCGATCTCAGGGCAGTTGATCTCGAACGGTCTTAGTGAAGGTTCTAAGCAGTGAATTGCATTAATTATTAAAGTTATAATTATGAAGTGTTGTGTGAAGTTATATAATGAATTGATAATTTAATGCAATAGCATTTAAATTGTTATAAATCGTAAAGTTTCTAATTTCATAACTTTTTGTCATATTTAGATTCGATTTTAATGAAATTATTGTCTCGACTTGTGTGAGTCCTATTATTTATTTATTTATAATTTTTTATACTTTTTGCTAATAATAGATAGATTAAAAAAATATTATAGTAACAAGTAGGATTTATTTACCTATTGAAAAGAAATATGCCTAAATAAATAATAATAAAATAAATAAAATTTATTTCCTCAAACAACAGTTTTCAGCAACCAACAGTTCTTGCCCCCACGCTAGGCGAGGCCTGTCCTGTGGGGGAGTTTATATACACATTTACTAATCCACAAGGATACATTTTTGCGTATTACATCATTACATATATATTTATTATTACAAATTTATATCATCAGGGCAATTTAATCTAGAGCTAAATACATGCAGGAACAAACACTACAATCTCAACTTTATTATTTAGATAATTGTCAGTAACAAGTTTTTTGTTTCATTGTACGGTAAATTTATTAGATTTTCAAATAATATAAGCTTGGTTTCTTTGAGAGAATTGTACTGAAATTTATATCGATTAACTAGTTTATTATACAGATACGGAGAAAGAAAATTGGAGAAACGACGTGCAAATGTAGTTTTAGTGGTAGTGATTGGGATTTTAAAGATTCTTTCATTGAGCCAGTTCTTATTGTTCTTTAAGTCTCATATACCTCTCTCATAACCTAACCTAACCTAACCTAACCTACCTTTACTATAGTCGAGGTATGTCGAGGCAAAAAGTATCCACACTTACGGCCGGTTTCAATAACCTATCTACCAATAACTATTTGTTAAAAAGGTCGGCATTTAATCATTTGCCGTTTTTTTGCGATACAAATTTGACGTTTTTAACAAATAGTTATTAGTTATTGAAACGGGCCATTAGGCTACCTTACCCTACCAGCATAACATTGTAACTACACTATAGATTAAGTATATTATATGAACAACACCGATAGAAATAATATCCTACTTTTTATTACATTCGATTGCGAGAAAAAACATTACAGTCCAGTAGGTTCAGTAGGTCAGTCGTGTCAGCGTTTTTCGCTCGTAAACAAGATAGTGCGTGTAACATTTTGTAGGAATTATCTTTTACATCCTCTCCCTATCCACTCCGTGCGAAATCCTATCGCCCGTAAAACTTGTCATACTATTTAGACCACCCTTGTCAGCGAATCGTGGAGTTACGACTTGTAAAACTATCGACCCGATTTCTTATTAAATCGTTCCTTTTCTTCATTTTATTTTAGGCCGTTTGAGGATAAATTTTTTACCTTTTCTGTCAGGTACTTTTTGGTTACTTTTCTGCCTCTCCAAACAGCAATAATTAGCATGGGTAATTTTCTATAATTAATAGCTATTTTCGTTTTAATGACATACGTTCGTACTTGAAAACAAACGGTAAGGTTTATGCAGGTTAGCTACTTAGACTTCATAAAAAAACTAAATTGCAGCTTCAATAACACAATCTGAGTAATTTAGAGCTACCTAAAACCTTAAGGCTTTAATTTATGAAGAAGAAGTTATTTAATTAACTTCCACAGAGAGTGAGAAACAGACAGTGGCTTTGATAGGTAGAACTTACTGTTTATAAATAGACAAGTATTGTTAATGTCATTTTTTGTATTATTTTATCACTCTTAATATAAAAATAAAATGCAAAAAGCAGCATAGATAGGCGAAAGCTAGTTTAAAAATAAATTCACTCGAGCACCGCTGCGAACCGCAATGTATTTCATCAATATGTCAAAAGTAAAATATTATAGCGATACAAAAAAACAAAATATATCAGAGAAGCTGATGGTCAATTTTCCCGCGCACTTGACGTATATTATGTTGTCGAGCCGGGTAACTGGGTATCCGGGTATCCAGGCTTTTAAATAACCGGTTTTCGTCATGGTCCAGTAAATTTCCTCTCGTCACTATTTCATGAACATTTTATTTAATTAAATTAGACAAAACGACACCTCTTTTATCCTTTTTGCGTCTTCCCTTTAATTAAGTAAATGAATAGATATTAGATAACATATATCGTTCACGAATGACATCGAAAATTCTGTAGAGTTTAATTCGAAATTGAAAATAGAAAACCCATAGAAATGATACGACACTCGTCGTATAGAACGTTTTCAATTGTTTTTCCGACACGAAATGTATGTGCTGGTCAAGGTTGGTGCAATTCGATATTTCACACGGGATTTCCACACGGATTCTAAATGCTTGCGGTTATCCTACTTTTCGTTTTAATTACACGAATAAAAATGTGAATACGACTTTATGCCTTTTGTTACTTTTTCATTTACTATAAGAAATTCAATAAATAGTTAATAGATACAGGCGTACCTTTGCGAAGATCATAGCATACAATTTAATTAATATTATATCTAGCAATATCCCGCGAAAAAATACCCACAACCTGCAAGCAAATGTGTGAGTGCACGCATAAGCATGCGTAAAGCACCTTCCTCCTCACAGACTGCTTATGCGTAAACTCAGAAACAAGATCTATCTTTTTGCTAAAAGATTTCCCCGTGCGAGTTTCTTACGCCAGTTCATCTCGCTGGGTTAATTCCCGGACCGGTGGTAGGCATCACGTAGGAACAATTCCATAAGAGTAGCTTTATAATCTAAAACCCTAAAAACTTTGTAACCTTGTTTGTTGCTTTGTAAAACTTTTTTGATTTCCTTTGATTGTACAATCACCACCGCCACACAAGCAACAATGTCAGCAAGATCGTGCAAGGCCACATACTACCATGCAGGTTGCAAAACTCGACGCGCGTTTCGACCCGAACCCGGAGCATCTTCAGGAAGTGGACCTGCGAACAAAATTCGTTAGTAATGCCGCTAGCCATACCACCACGGTTCGGCTGGCGGCATTACTATACCTTATATACCCTACTGGCATAATAAGGACCGAATTGATTTAAAGTATCAATCCGGTGTCTATAAAATCGATTGTCCTGAATGCGATAGTGTATACGTGGGTCAAACTGGACGTTACTCTTAGACTCGGTACAAGGAGAATAAATGCCAGGTTTAATTGTTATTGGACTGCTAGAGTCGATCAAGCAATATTATCGGGATCGGCAATTTTCCATAAACCAAAAACAGCGCTCAAAAGTGTTTGAGCGCGGCATTGGGTGCCTTCAACACTACAGCAGATGTAAAATTTCCACAGTAGGTAAATAGTTTTATGAAATACCAACTACTGGATTTAAATTATAGTTAATGTTGCATTGTGCGATTCACTTAATGTGGCCATTTTAGATTTGCTGAAGTATCAAAACGCCCTTGGGTGGCATTTTGAGTTAGATTTTTCTAGAAACTAATATTGGGTTAGCCATTATAAACTTAAATAAATATAACACTCAATTCGGTAGCATAAAAAGGAGCCACCGCCACCCAAATGTTAAGGCGAAAAAGTTAGCTTATGAGAATGATATTTTAAGTCTCAAAACGAATTTCGCGCTTGGATTACATAAAATTTTTATAACCGGAAAATACTAAGCAAGTTAAGAAAGTCATTTATGAAAAAAATTGCTGAAAATAGACCAGGCCGCAATTTAAAAAGGCGGGAAATAGAATTGTCGTTTCAATTTTCAACACCGTATTCCTAAATCGTCAAGTCTAAAGTCTAGTCAAAGTCCAAATAAATAGTTCTGTTTGCAATATTATGTAATATGCATAAAGCATTAACTATTTTGACTCCCATTTCCGTCACCTGCAAATACATAAATAATTATAATATTTTTTATACACATTTATCATTGCTGTTAGTAGTATTTTTAAAGTATTTTTAAATAGTTGATCAGGCTGTGACTGTGACATAAATAAATGATTTTATACTATCATTAACTTGAACCAATAAAAGTCAATATTTTATTTTGACAGTCTCCATTGTTCATCATAAAAGTGTTTTTAGATTGTTGATTTGTTTTATATGAAATATAAGTACCTATATATTTTATTTTTATAGACACTTACCATTGCTGATTATTATTTTTAAATTGATAATTTGTTTAAGTCTAACTCAATTCTTATAAAAATGAGGCTGTCTGTGTTTTTTAAATAAATAATTTAAATAACATTAAACTTTTTAAGTACATAGAAGACATTTTATTTTATGTATGCTTAATTGGTGGCTTATCATCAATTTTGATTAGAATTTAATGTTTAAATTAGATTAGTGGTTATACCAAAATAAACTTTCTAGACATCATGACTGATTTCATAATTGTAGAAAACTAATTTTTGTAATATTTTTGTATGATCTACCACTATTACCTGTCATAAATTATTTTTATTATTATTATGATATTGTAGTAGGTATAATATTATTATAATATGTGGGTGAAAAACTTTCACTTGATTTACCTAAAAGAAACGTCGTTTCTCCTTCATGATCGATGAAGGATTGGGTAACTGTTCAGAGGATGGTATCTTTAAATGGTGGAGTTATGAGAGCTCCCGGGGTTTGAAGGGTCAACACACAAAATATTTAGGTCAGCATCACAAATCTGAAAATAGTATAATTAATTATTTATTATTTTATTCCAGGTACTTTCATAAGTTTAATATAATTATATACTTACTATCATAACATTAAGAGAATTATAGGTATCCTTTACGGCAGTAATATGCCTCTTCTCGTTCTGATGGTTGTGTGATGCTAACATGTACACATGGTACACCATCTACACAGTCAACAGCCCCGGGGAATCTACATTACGAGTAAGACCTACAATAGTGAATATATAAATAAAAAATTAGTAATTAATTAAAGTAAGTAATGATTTTTATGAACCTTGGTACCTACTGTTAAATATTATTTATGATGTTTTATTTTCTATACTATATAATATAAGGTAACTTACCGATTTCTAATTGTATCTTTTTCTTTCCGTGTCAAAAGAAAGTATACATATTTTCTGAAAACCGCTGGGTGGTTTAAGGCATTTGTCACTTGCTGCACTGTTCTAGACACAGCATGTGACGCGCTTTGTCCCACCAAGGTTTTTTGTATGAAGTGCTTGCATAAAATGCAAAACAGTAAAATGTGAGGCATTATACCCACTATGAAGATAATATATTATATGTGTATTGTTTATTAAAAGCATTCATATTGCTTTAACCAAAAGCTTGTAACCAACATTTGCAGCGGCGTCCATACCGTCACCTTTTGAAACTCCTGCTTTTGGGAATGTAGGGCTCCAGCTCGTTAATCAGTTTTGCCATGACCGATTTTGATAAACGGTAGGTTTTACAAACACATTATCGCTCATGGCAAATGGCGAATCTGAGGCTAAACGATGACGGCGGCGGGGTAGAATAGTTCGTCGCCTTTCTGTAAATGCGACTTCGTCCGCAGCAATAGCGGCTCGAAGTAAAAATGACCGCATTAAAATGCTAGCTATTTTTTTTTTTTCGCAAAATCTTTCACTTACAAACTAAATTAAGATAGTAGGTACCTACTTAATATAAAAAATAAACTTATTTTATGTACAATTCCAATAAAATACCTTTGCACAAAGCTGAAATTCGCATTCATAATTAACTTTAGTCTGTCATGAAATAATAGTGCCTATTATATTCACTTTTGGAGTTTTGCCGGGGAGTTCAATTGTGGAATTTGTAAAACTACATAAATTTGTGTTATTTCGGTTCTTAATGTGTAATATTGGTAGCATATTAACCATTAAATATTCGTTATCGTGCACAAGTGTGGGCAAGTGGTACAACTTCTAAAAGCGTGCTATTTTGTATTGCCCGCCAAATCTCCCTAGGAGCTTTCAGTAAAGCTTCTACCACTTTACTGAATCGACTGAGATGACTCGTAGACTGTACTGACTATATATTTGGACTTTGACTAGACTTTAGACTTGACGATATTGGAAGACGGTGTTGAAAATTGAAACGAAAGTTCTATTTCCCGCCTTTTTAACTTGACACTGGCAAATGGTTATAAGCCGATGCCATATATAAATAAAAATATATTCACTTTGACGCTTATTCTTCTTATATTATGTACGTCATTGTATGTCATTGTTTCCGGTTCGGTTCGAGTCAAATTGGAGACAAATTTATATAATAGAATACCGTTCTGTATGGATAAGTGGTTCGCTCAATCGACAATCAAGCTTTGATACTAATAATAATTGCATCGCGGTGAAATTCGTTCTTTGACGTTTGTTTGAAGTGTAGTAGGATACCATTTTGCTATTTGTTAGGATCCGGACTGTATCGAACAAGTATCGAAATTGTATTATTGTTGGATTAAAATAGCAGAATCGACCTTCTAGTAGGAGTTTTCAACGTTTTACAAGAGAAATACATAACATTTTTATGAGCCTATATATAAGGTCCGGTAAAAACAATAGCGGATATTTTGGGCATATGATCTACTTAATTAGAGACGTTTAGGCAGAAAAATAATTGTCATACCTACACGAAAAAAATAAATTTTCTTTATATGGGCGAGTTTGCGTTGAGCGGAAAGTCATCCATACATGAGATGATTTATTTATTTTGAGTATAAAAATATTTTTCTGCCTAAACGTCTTTATAATAATCAGAAGATCATATACCCAAAATATCCGTAGTTAATTTTATCAAAACTTATATTGGTCGTTATTTGAAAAATCTTAAAAATACATTCACCTTCTAGATAAATACACTGCAAAGGAAAAATAGTTTAGTTTATTTCTTTTAACTCTGGGTCCCCCATTCCACGAATATGAAAATTTCCCCTCGTAACAATGAAATTTAGGTACAACGATGTTGTACCCAAATGTAGAGAAGTTTGACTACACAAGTGCAAATTGCATGTTACGACTCGAAATTAACCCTCAGAAACACGTGACGCTATTCGTACATTGCCATGTACTAGACTTAACCCTAAAATGGCATGATATTGTTCCAAACGTATCGGTTAGCCAACCCCAGTCTCAGCGTGATATAAAGTGGGGTCTTACTTTAATCAAATCCGTCTAGACAGTGAAATCGCACGTCTATTCCAGTGTGTGTTCCATTTCAAAGTACTAAATTATGGAAGAAGTAAACATGGTATGAATTACTAATGTGTCTAAAGTTGTTTTATATCGCTTGAAAGCTATTCGATGGAGAGATATTATCATGTCATAAAAACATAACATAGAAAAAAACATAAGTTACAAAGAAAAATAATCTAAGTAAAATATCATGAGACCAGCTCACACTTGTCTTCGACATACAGCGGTTAGGATCTTCAAATCAACAAAGACACGAATTTACATTGTATGTCGCGAGTGATCTCAATCTCAAAATGTTATTTCACGCTAAACTCCCTTGGAGATATTCCAATTAATATGAAATTTTGTTGTTGATTAACACCTCAAATTTTCTTGAATTATCTTAATATAACATACCTGTTCCCCGTTTGATACTTATATATGTATTTATCATACACATATTTATTTTTTTTAAATATATTAAACATATATCCATGACCCAGGAACATAGGAAAGTTTTTGTTCCCTGGCGGGATTCGAACCCGCAACCTCCGCCTTGAGCGCCGACGCGCTAACCACTGAGCGACAGAGGTCATCAAAATATAATTCACTATAATTTCGGAGATCTACAAATATCCGTACAATGTACATCGGTTCGAAAAATTTACATTCACATAAAACGATCATCAAATATTTCATATTGGCTACCTGTGCGAGGAAATATTAAAATGTTATATTTTTCCTTTGCAATAAAAACAAAATCATAAAAGACAGAGTGTGTTCTGCGAAAAATACTGCAATATTTAGTAAAGTTGTAGGAAGGTAACAGACTCGTATCTTAGGTACCTATCGTCCAGTACTTACGATAAAAATCTATTTTGGCCACCAACAAAATATTAAAACTTTGAATCGAGATTTTGAAAATACTACAAAAATTAAGTACCATTCAGTTTGCGGTTAGTATTATGTTTGTAAATGTGGATATATTATTATAGTTTGTAAGAAAATAATGTAATATGGTATAAGTATAATATTATAGATAAAAACTAATTTACAACAATTGTCCTTCCTGTCAGCTAATTTGTCGTCCAAAATAATCATTCGCATTTAAATAAAAATAGAATGCAGAGTACGGATATAATAACATTTTGATAGGATATTATAATAGGCGTGCACATAATTTGGTCTGGTCTATTGTAGTCCAGAAAAAATACTTTCAACATTTAGGAATAAAAATATAATATTTTAATATTTCCTTGCAAACACGTTCAGCGTGAAATATTTGATGGTCGTTTTATTTGAATGTAGATTTTAGGTACATACACTGGTGCAGTCCGTTCAGAAATATTTTACCTCTGACAAGACCTTCATGCGGACAACATAAGGATCACAATTCACACTCGAAGCTCAAAGGTTAAGGCCCTGAACGTACTGTACTAGGTACCGATGAACGGAAGTTTATAAAACTACAAATTACATTGTAAGTCAATATTAATCATGATATTTTATTGCATTATATTTTATTAATATTAATGTATTTAAAAGTTTGAAACTTGAATGAACTTTGAATAACCCAACCAAGAGCATATCACGAGATGTTTAAGAAGGGTTCCGTAACTATTATCGTGCAATAGGTTTTCTTTGAATTCAAAAACAAAAATGAAAACGCTCAAAAGAATTTTTCCAAAGAGGTTTTAGCATAATCTAACAGCATGGAACCTAACAAATTTCCATGCTGATAGATCATGCTAAAAGGGGGGCCACTTATAGACTATTTTGGAGGCTATTTACTCGAAAATGGTTAACATTGTAAAAAAGTCACATATGAAACCTTGCCTTTATTTTAATAGACCTATTCAACGATACCTCAGACAAAGGAGAAGAATGAAACAGTATTTTTCATCCCCACTTCACATGTATGAAGAGTCACCCCTAAAGTATAAAATTATTATTATTTTATGATGTGAAAACTGAGATCTGTATACATTTTATAAGTGTACTAAATTTTATCCGTATAAATTCATAATTACAGAAGCTAGCATAGCGGACAGACAGACAGATAGACAGACAGACGGACAGACAGAGCGTAACTACTTCCTTGAGTACCACGGAACCCTAAAAATGGATTAGTTATTCCCGACTGAAACATTGCATCTGCCTGTTTTTAGCAAAATAATAGGTCTTTACCTATGAAATTGCCGTTCTGCAGTACTGGCCATTTCAAATCAAAATAATTTTTGTTTGGCTAAGAATTCTAATTTCAAAGTAATTTTATTTTAAAAACATAGAATTCTTTTTCCAAAAGTAGTCATTTGTTTATTGATTAGTGTTACATTTCATCGCATTTCAATCTTTTTCGTCATCATGGATACGTTAAAAATTCGAGTAATTATGGAATATGAGTACCGTCATGGCATCAACGCGGCACAAGCGGCACGCAACATCAACGACGTTTACGGAGCTAACACTACAAACTAACGTACCACCTGTTATTGGTTAGCTCGCTTCCGTTCTGGAAATTTCGACCTGAAAAATGAACCTCGCGGTCGTCCGAAGACTTTGGTCGACAATGAAGAATTAAAGGCGATTGTGGAAGCTGATGATACACAATCAACGGCTGAATTAGCAGCAGCTTTCGTCGTTAACGTCAAAACAATATTGGTCCATTTGCGTCAAATTGGCAAGGTAAAAAAGCTTGACAAATGGGTGCCCCACGAACTCAATGATCGCCAGCGAAGTACGCGTCGAGACGTGCCTTGCACTGCTCAACAGACACCCAAATGAAGGAATTTTCAACCGCATTGTTACCTGCGATGAAAAATGGATTCTGTTTGATAAGCGCAAGCGCTCAGCAAAAACTCGCAACTTATTGGAACCTGGTTCAGCTCCTAAACAATGCCCTAAACGAAAACTAACCCCTAGAAAAGTGATGGTCACTGTTTGGTGGTCTAGCGCCGGTGTGATTCATCACAGCTTCTTACCATACGGGGGGGGGGGGGGGGGGGATATATACATCGGTGATCATGAAAAAAATTTGTTTAAATGTTTTCATACGAAACGGCAATTTCATAGGTAAAGATCTAATAATTCATTAACAAACCGTCACAAAACCTACTTGATGCAGAGGAGTGTGGATAAAGAGCACAGCGCAGCGGTGTGGAGTGTGGACCTTGACAATACCATCTCTTTCTGATCGTATTGTCAGAGTTTCAAGGTCTTCGTGGGTAAACGCCGAAATGAACTTAATTCAGTTAATACTCATCACGCTGCAACCATAATTAGCTGTGCCGTTAAATAATGTGCTTCATACTAAAAGCTAATAGCCGCTAGCCATTTTATTAATTTCTAGCGGTCAGCTTGTATGAGACACCCTGAGCATAACTTATTTTAGTACACAGGTTTATTTCGAACGTGGCATAATAATAGTCATAAGTTTTGTTTACTGGTGCCGTGGCTTTCACAGTTGTTTCATTTTATGTTGTAATAAGAAAAATACATTGTACTCGTGAGATACTGTATTCACGTGTGTATTTAGGTACGTTTTACTGGATTTCACGCTTAAAGGGCTGAACCGACAAAAACTTTACAGTAAATAATATATATTATTAATATATAAATATAGTATTGCTGTATTTAAGCACTGTCACTGAACACTTTAGGTACACTGTAACGTCTGAATATAAAAAAAATACCCAAAGCTATGTAAATTATACTTTTGCGGCAATATACAATGGAAAATATTCTAAAAGCGTTTAAATATTATAAAATACAATTTAAATTCAATATTTTATAAATGAGAGCGGCGGGCGGCGGCGGATTCTTTTGGTATTGAGAAGATATGCGACTCTGCAGATTTTGACAGTGCGTTACTGTGTCATTTGTTTTTACAAAAAAATTTAGAGTAATTTTTACTCGAGAGAGAGGAAGTTTGGAGGGGGTGGAACTGAATAGCCTATGGGCGGCAAAACCTATGCGTAAATAATGTATATTAATATATAACAAGGTAAATAATATGGGTAAATATCATAGACAAAATTTACATTTTTATTGCGTATCTAAGAGGTAAAAAAACCTTAAAAATTTTAACAATAACATTAAATATGAAATATGGTCGGAAAAATGTATATAAAAATATGGAATTTCTACCACAGGGCGATCTCTAGTAGCTCTAAATACATCAGAACAACAAGAAGTCTAAAACATGTTTTTTGCAACGAACTCTATTCCACGCGGGCGGAGCTGCGGGCAAAAGCTAGTATAGTGAGAAGTCTGATTTATCATTTAGAAAATAAATTATATCAAGCTTCTATAGATAAAAATGAATTGCAATACCAATGTTTTGCTAAAACACGTGCGCGGCTGGACCGATTTGGCTAATTTTAGTCTTGAAACAATTGCGGAGGTTCAGGGAAGATTCAAACGGTGAGAAATGTTGTAAACATTGCAACTAAGTGGAGGTGAAGTTGTAGTGATTGTTGATGTCGGTGCAGTTGTAGTTGTAGATGTAGGTGGAGGTGTGTAGGTGTGGATGCTGGTGTAGGTTGTAGGTCAAATCAAATCAAATTTATTTATTTACAAATTATTCATAACAGTAAAATATCATTAGGTCGATTCTGCTAATTAACTCTTATAATATTAAATTTTTGATGCATCTTGATATCTCAAAACAAAAAGTGTGTGTCAGCTCCGACGCACGACTGGAGTTTACTCTAAAAAGTAAAACACGTCCCTCAGAAGGAACAAAAACTTTAGCGATTGATTTGAGTTCAAAAATTCGCGCCACGTGATAAAAAGTGACAGGTGCGCAGAATAGGTTGCGCACGAAAACGTAACGCTGTCATTCGTTCAGTAGATGTTACTGCTCATATTTTTTTCATACCGGGGGCCTTATATGAAAAACGATTCTTAAGGAGTAAACTCCAAAAAATGGTATTCTCATAAACGTCAAACCAAAGTTTATGTTTAACGCGTTTTGATTGGTCCAACTACAAAAATCGGTTTATAATATCAAGACAATTCATTTTATTCATAGGCACTAAATTGAAAATCTAGTTAAATACAGATTCAATATCAACGATCAGATAGCATGCATTCACCTTACATATAAATTACCTAATATCCATAAAATATGAGTTGTCGTTATTTATTTATGTGGTATAAATTCATAGTTAAGACAGTACAGCGTGTGTCGGGACAGCTAGTCAGAAATATAATAATATCTTATCCAACATATTGAATAACATATATATAACAATTTTTATGAACGAACTATACGTAGGATTGATAAATCGTTCTTTGAATATAATATTAGACCGTATATTATTGAAGATATGCAATTTTAAACACAGTTTTCGCCCATAATTGTTTGAAGCTCAATTTTAATTATTTATATTATGAATACAAATTTTATACAATAATTGTGAACACACCTTAATCACCATTTTTGTGCATAGTTCATTAATCTTAATTTATTCGATTTAAGAATTTAATTTTATTTCTCAAATGATTTTACTCTTTTCGCACAATATTAATCGCAGACATGAAACCTTAAATATTCGCCCTCGCAGTGTAGTTATTGACCGGCTCCGACCCTCTCGCCGATCGACTTCGCTCCCCCTGCAATTCGCTCAAGACGAATTGCTCATTTAATTGACGCGGAATTCAAAGTCCCCTCATATAAACTCGAATCGATGGGCAGACGCGCTATTTTATCCTTAAATCTTATACTTTAAACGAGACAATCTTGTATATATATATATATATATATATATATATATATATATATATATATATATATATATATATATATATATATATATATATATATATATATAATAGGTTTCTCGAAAACGACTGCAAGTATTATCATGAAATATGCAGGGAGTTTTGGCGAAAATGGATCTAGCTAGGTCTTATCCTTGGGACACTGCGCATTAAAGTTATTTATTATGTTTTTTCATTCATCGTGCAACAATATACCTATTTCGACTCAATAGGCTAATTGACTTTGTTTTTATTTATGTCCTAAACGCTTCATAATTGTTTCATTACACAAAAAAATTAACATTACATTATTTTGAAACCTACAATTTAAAAAAAATACCCTTTTTAAAAACCGCTGAAAACACTATTCGCCATGTTGGTTGATATATTATTATCTGTGCGTCATACTAGTAATATTTGTAATCTGTGCTATAAGTAGTACTCCGTAGTAGTAAAATGGCGGTGTTACGTTCCGTTTGACGTTTTGACATACTTAAATGGCTTTTTAAGATGTCATGAACTACCTATTTATTTACAGAAACGTTCCGTTTCACTACTACATGTGTGATTAGTGTGTTTGTGTCGTCACATCCTTGACGGAAGTTAGAAGTTAG
The DNA here is from genome assembly GCA_963565745.1 of Phengaris arion. Taxonomy (NCBI): domain Eukaryota; kingdom Metazoa; phylum Arthropoda; class Insecta; order Lepidoptera; family Lycaenidae; genus Phengaris; species Phengaris arion. The sequence continues at coordinate 27,587,232 of OY751431.1, forward strand.
AAGAGGTGTTTTCATCAGTAGAAATTAAAAAACAAAAATACATATTTCTAAATCGCTGATATCGCTAGAATATGTTTTCCTAAGCCAAGTACTAAAGGAAATACTCCTTCAATGTATGAAATTAAATATAAGTCAAGTAGCCTATTATGTTAGTCCGATTGGCAGTTTGTCTGCGTATGTATAATTTTGGCTTTGTACAAAAATTCGCAATGTGGCGCGATCGAATCCCGATCTTATAAATATATTTTTTTAATTTATCAGAACTTCGAAAGCAAAGCTCGGTTACCCAGGTACTTTTGTTTTAAAATTAAAACGGTAAAAGTAAAAACGGGACTCCAGGTTGTATCTCACCAATCGTGAAAGTTGAAATTTTCGCTTTTGATGTTTTTATGTTGCCGCTATAACAACAAATACTAAAAACAGAATATACATACAACAATCGTGGTTTTTTTTGCCGTTATGTACAGAATCCATCGTGTGCGAGTCCGACTCGCACTTGGCCGTTTTTTAACTGGCTTGGTATGACTAGTGTGGTAGTAACTAGTAACACATAAACCCACGAATAACTTACGAAATTACACCCTCTTAGAATGATATCTAACTATTATTAAGTAACACAATATCTCTCGTATGCCAATCCCAATCTCTAAAATATCTAGATTTACAACCCCCGCTCTTATAATGATGTTTCGTAGCACGAGAGTAGGGAATCCAGGCATTGAACACGGAATAAACCGTCCAATCAAGGTGGTCCAATCAAACGTCGTGTCGCCAGCTAAGTGAAACTCGCGTTAAATATTCTTCATTCAACTAAGGCGCAATGCCAAGTTTAATATTACTACTTTCACGGATTTCAAGACCAATCCATAAGAATATAAATGATGTTCAAAAAAGAATTAAATACTCATATAAGTTAAATTAAAGCATTTTATGCTATTAACCTACCAACAGATGGCACTGCACGCAATAAAGTGTCGTTCAACGCTCCAATAGCCCCGTCGTTAAAAAAAAACAAAATTATTTTATTCCACCTTGAAATATAATGTCACCTTCTAGTCTGTAAGACAATTGAAAGCGAAAGTTTGATTGTGACTCAAAACTTAATTTAAATATTTAATTTATTGATTGTAACCCTAAATCGTGATTTGAAATTAGTTTCTGAAATGTAAAATAACTTTAAGTTAGCTTCATAAGAATGAAGCTTGAATAACGAGAGGCATTGTTATTGTAATTCAAAGGTCGCGTGTTTAAAATGATTAAACAATATTAATTCGCAACGCAAAGAGAAAACAATCATTTGCAAATGTAATAAATGTCAAACACAATTTTGTATAATGTCTCCAAAATAATAATAATATTATATTACTAGCTTTTCCCGCGGCTCCGCCCGCGTAAATAAAGTATACCACGAGAACCGTCAAATTTTTCGGGATAAACAACAGCACCCACATCGTAATAGGTATCAGGGAAGGCAAGTATCAGAGCACACTTCAAGGCGAATAATGATGAAGCCATTTACCAACAGCTAAGAGTGACGACAAACCATATAATATATAGAAACTAAATAACCTAACCAAGAGCATGTCTATAACTACACCAAATTTTATCAATTTATATTCATAAGCAAGAAGCGCGGACAGACTGACAGACCGACGGACAGAGCGAAACTATAAGGGGTCCTTATGTATTACGTAACCCTAAAAAGACTGAGCGTTCCTTCCTGAGAAGTGCTCTTCGGCAATATACATTAATTTCAGCATCAGACACATTTAAATACTGTTTTACTAGTAAATACTCTAAAAACTAAACCATGCGCAGTCAGTAATTGCTGTTGTCCTTGTCAGTATGTTATTTATGTAAGGTTGTTCAAATCAATTACGGACATTTTGGGCATATGACCTGACCTGCTGAAAAAAAAGAAAAATACATATAAATGAAATAACGTTACGCTCTTTATGGCGCTGTTGTGTGCATAAAAATGTTTTTTTTTTGTGTAATAATAATTAGTGGGAGTTAATGCAAATTTGTGTTTTTTTTTTTTTTGGGGTTTCGTGACAAAGATCTATTTTAAGGAGCTCGGTAACAAAAACCCAAAAAAATATCCATTAATGAGTTTAGGCAAGATTTTTCTTCTAACCTGAGTTATGTTACCATAGCAGAGCTCCTTTCGAAGAATAAGGTGTCGGCACCGCCATTAAAATCTTCGGCTTAATAGGCGCCGAAATCGTTAAGGCCTCCACAGCCGAGGCCGATCGTTTTAATTTTTTTTTTTTTTTCTTGTTCTCCCAACCGTAAGCCGGGACAATTATTTTCTTTGTTTATTTTTTATGTTTGTATTATTATTCACTACTTACATTTGTTTTTCCGCTTATTGGTTTTACATTTTTTCCGCTTATTTTACTTCTACGAGGGCGGGTCAATAAGTCCGTGACTTTTGGAATAAAACACAGATTTTTTGATAAATAAATCATTTTATTTTTCAACGTAGTCCCCCTTGAGCTCTATACACTTTGTCCAACGCTTCTCCAATTTTTTTATCCCTTCCAAAAAATATGATTTGTCGAGGTCCTCAAAATAGGCCTTTGTTTGCGAGATGACTTCATCATTGGAGTCAAATCTTTTTCCACCGAGCCATTTTTTCAGGTTTGGGAACAAGAAGTAGTCACTCGGAGCCAAATCTGGAGAATAGGGTGGATGTGGGAGCAATTCATAGCCCAATTCATGGATTTTTGCCATGGCAACTGCACATGTGTGCACCCTTGCATTGTCTTGGTGAAAAAGAACTTTTTTCTTGGCCAAATGAGGTCGGTTTTTTTTCAAATCCTCATTGAAGCGGTCCAATAAGTTGGCATAATATTCCCCATTAATTGTTCTTCCCTTTTGAAGATAGTCAATGTGGATTATCCCACGTGCATCCCAAAAAACAGTCGCCATAACTTTATTGGCTGACAAACCCACCTTGGCCTTCTTTGGCGCCGATTCACCCTTAGAAACCCACTGTTTTGACTGTTGTTTGGTCTTTGGTGTGTTGTGATGGATCCATGTTTCGTCCACGGTTATAAAACTGCGCAAAAACTCCTCCATATTGTGATTAAACAACGCCAAACCTTCCTGTGAAGTTGTTACACGATTGCGTTTGTGGTCGACTTGCGGAAAGCTTTCTCATGCCCAAGTGATCATTCAAAATTGAAACCACTGAGCCATGCGAGATGCCTATGGCATCCACAATCTCTTGCACTTTCAATCTTCGGTCGGCCAACACCATATCGGGAATTTTTTCGATTGTTTCGGGTGTAGAGACCTCAACTGGGCGTCCAGGACGTTCGGCATCTTCAGTGCTTGTACGGCCACAACGAAATTCAGTAAACCACTTTTTTACCATTGAAATCGATGGTGCAGAGTCCCCATAGTATTTATCAAGCTTAGCCTTGGTCTCGGTAATGGTTTTTTTTCGCAAAAAATAATGCTTAATAAGCACACGAAATTCACTTTTTTCCATTGTTTCCTTAAGTTACTGGATAGTCTGATAAAGATAGCTGTAAAACACAAACTAACTGACGCAGCAAGTTCAAATTTTGATAGGAGTCAACTGACAGATGCCTGTTGAGAGGAGTAGTGTTGCTTTTTCAGTAAGAAGGTTAGAAATTCAAAAAGTCACGGACTTATTGACCCGCCCTAGTATTTTACAGTTTCAAACCCAATACATTCCAATATTTTACAGACCTAATTTAACATTTTTTGCTTTTACACCTTTACTTTCTGAAGTCTATTTAGTATTTTAACATTTCCTTTGTATTATTATGTACACATTATTATATATTTTGCTATTACATTAATTTCCTTATTCCTAACATATTGTCCATTTCTTTCTCATACTTATCTACATCATTTCTATATTCTACCTACATTTATTTCAATTTCACAATTTACATTTTATTCTACACATCCAATATTACAATATTACACTTTTTTTTAATGTACTTTCTTATTTTCTTCTACTTATTTTATATTTGTTTGTCGCTACTCACATTTTGCTTTGCTTCATTAACTTTATCTTGTATTTACAATTTAATTTTATAATCTTTTCTTTTGTTTTTCCTACCTTACTTTACATTTCTGCTTACACTTTTGCTTTTTTAATTCTATTTAATATTTTTAACATTTCTTTTACTATATCATTATATTTTACATGTCTTATTTTATCCAATTTTTTATTTGTTCACATTTTGTTTTGCTGCATTATCTTATCTTCTATTTACAATTCAATTTTTATCATCTTTCTTTTTCTTTGTTTTCCTACCTTACTTTTACATTCTTGCTTTACACTTAACCTTCAATTACAATTCCAATTTCGATCTTTTACATTTCCTGTTTATTACATTTCCTGTTTTATGCATTAAGTCCGGGACGTCCGTTCCGAAGTTTTTTGCAGTAACATTATAAATTATAACTGTCTTTGCAATGTGTGTTCTTCCATAGCGCGCTTATGTGCTAATAGTGCCAGCCAACATTCTATTCTTAGGACTAGGATGCACGGCTTCATACTTTTCTTGAATGCTTCTGCTATATATGCTGCATTATGTCATCATAACCATATATATGCTAAGCACCTGCTTAGCATATATATGGTTAAGTTAAGCGGTTTTACCCTAACATGTTTAACATGTACCCTACATCTTTTCTGTCTACTTACTTACTACATTGGTTTATTATTAACTACTAATAACAACATCCAATTTGGTTGCGTAGACTTTGTTTGCTGGCACCTATTCTTGTTCCTTTAGTCATATGCAACCGTGGCACGCGCCATGGCGTCCCAGCTTTGCCGGACCGGACATTCCGGAGCACGAACGAGAATGAACGCATTATGATCGGTGTTATCTAACTTTTCCTTTTTGCAATTTGTACAACATGCTTTAGTCCCGGCTATTTGACCCTCACACTGAGACTGGTGGTGCGCCCCGGAGCAGTGGCAGCACTTCTCCTCGGCGGTGCTGCAGAATCGCTTCCCATGTCCGTACCCTAAACAGCGCGAGCACTGTATTAGGGGGGACTGGTCCGCGACTCTAACTCGCTGCGTATCGATATACAAATGACCCGTCTTGGTGAAGCACCCCCACATAGCCGGTGACACAGTCAGCACCACGTGCTCAGTGTGGTCATCCTTTCCTCGCTTTCTATATTTTACCTTCATTATATCCTCCTTCCTGTCCAAGATTTGCTGTATGAGGTGCTTATTTTGACTTTTAATTGCCTCTATATCGTCATCGGTGTTTGACTTAAGCACCCCACCCCATATAACACAATCTGCGGATCCTTATTCTCTATACTCTGCACTTCTTATTTTCCTCCACTTTTCTCTATTCTTTCTTTGACCTTATCTCTGTCCTTCTTATTACTTAATCCTATGATGACTTTCCTATCTTTACCTTTTCTAATCCTATCTATTTTTATTCCTTCTTTCTTTGCCTCTATAATTGCTCCTACTTCTGTCACTATCTCTGTACTCGTCATAAAATTATCCCTGTCTGTCACTACTAGAGAGTGGAGGGTCACGTGCTTCGGCTTCGATGGCAAGGCGATCGTTTCAGTTAGAACTGACGTCAGTTCGGCCTGAACGGATTCGAGCACATACACGGAGAAAATCGCATCCGACCGAACTGACGTCAGTTCGGCCCTTAGATTAATAACGCGTAGATAGTCTTCAAACAAACGCATCCTACAAAGTGAAGCAAGCAACAGATAGATGTAGGCGTAAGCATTACATACCGACACGCACACAAACAAAACTTTAAAGTTGTGGAGTGTAAAAATTGGAATAATATTATTTATATAATTATTGGTATTTGTTTTTCTTAAAAATATAACTTATATTTCATTTTAAACCATCTAAACTGTCAATACCTTAAATTGATAGTTAAAAAAATCATAAAATGTTATAAATCTTTGTCTTAGTTGCAACTATTGGTTAGCCATGAAAATTTTGAAATAAATTTATTTTTACTAGTAACACTTTCACAATTCACAATAGGGCAACGTAATCGGTTTCTAGGCGTTTTAATCTAAGGTTCGGCCTGAAAGGATTCGAGCAGTATGTGCTACGGAAAATTGCCGCGAGCTTCGGTCGTGTTTTTAGGGTTCCGTAATACTTAAGGAACCCTTATAATTTCACTCTGCCCGTCCATCTGTCTGTCTGTCCGCCGCTCTCCTAGCTTCTGTAATAACTTTATGACAAAAACTTTTGTAGTAAGTAATTCAAGGAAAACCTATTGCGCGTTGATAGTTACGGTACCCTCCTTAGACATGTCGTGACATGCTCTTGGTCAGTTTAGGCGATTATTTTATTTATTAATTGTAATTTGCTGCAATTGTAATCACGCTATCGACGAAACCGATTATTGTGTCATACATTTTTCTCTTTAGTAATTCGCAGGCTGTATCTTAACCTTATACCGTGATAGCTCGATAGTTAAAATTTTCAGAGATGTATGGTATAGGTTAGGTTAGGTTAGTATAGTTAGTAACTATTGCCGTTATAACAACAAATACTAAAAACAATAAAAAAAATTGAGGCTCACATACAACAAATGTGATTTTTTCCGTTTTGTACGGAACCCCTCTTGCCAACTCGCACTTGTGACGGGTTTTATTTTACACTCGAATTTTATTACCGTTCAGTCCAATTTTAAAGCCATTCAGTCCATCCGTACAGGTCAGAATAAAATTAATGTTGCCAACTTAGTTGTTTTACAATTTTATTTTTTTAATTTTATTCCCTCATTAGTAGGAATTTAGTTGTTAGTAGTAGTTTTGTAGAAAATAGCTAGACAGTAATCATAATATACAAAATGTTGCCTGCTTCTATGTGCTATTATTGACACCTTATCATAATAGCACATAGTAGCACGCATCCGTAAGTCGCTTAAAACTACCGATTTAATTTCTATATACGTAATATTTCCTACTTTATTTTTTTAATTTAACGGTTAAATATTAAAACTGAAAATGTATGTAACATACATACATTTTGTAAACACAAAATCCCTGAAAAACTTTTAGGGATTCCTAAGTTTAGTAGCTTTTTTATAGTTATTGGTACTCTTTTAGTAGTTTTTAGTAGAAAACGACGCGAGTTCAGTAGTTTCGCAAAAATAGAGTTGGCAACACAGGAACGAATCGCTTCAGTCCATACGGCCGACTGATGGGATCTCGAAATTGCACACAGATGATACGATTTTGCATCCGTTCAGGCCGAACTGAAGGAAAATCGGACCGTGTATGGGCCCCTTAGACGCTAGCGGTTCCTGGGACACCAGCATCCGACAGCTACACCAGCATTAGACATCACTTGAAAGCCATCTCTCACTTAGCAACGTTATGCTGATTGTTATCCATTAGTAATCGTAAATTCAATAATAAATGTAACTTAATTTTTTAATTTTGAAAATAAATATTTTTTAAAGACAGTTAACTTTAATATAACGAAACTCTTGGGAACCGCTTAATTTAACGTCATTAAATATTCGAAAAGTAATTTGTGACGAAATATTCTTTTACGAACTCATTATAAATGAAACTTAATACCTACTGTTTAGCTGTAGTTTAGCTTCCTATAAATTAAAAATGCAATAATAAAGCATTAATTTTATCAAAGCATAATGTCCTATACATAAAATAATATCTAATATACTCCCTATTAGGGAAATGAAAAACATGTTTATATTTTGCAACCATTTCTGGATATTTACCAAAATATACTGTAATAGAAAAAAGGTATTTCAAATCCATATACTTACCGTAACCATAACCAAGGTGATAATAGCTTAGGACGAGTGTAGTACGAGAGCCAGTTGGTTTTGAATACAATTTTCATAAGTATAATAATAGCAGCGTAGAAAATGGACTATAATAATACGTTTTAAGCCGTACCTTTCCCCGTAGTAGGGTTTTGATCGTTCCTTTTATAAAATAGAAACTCTTAAGAAGAAAGTGGCCTTTAAAAGAAAACGTTGACCCAATTTTAACTTTTTCGCGTTATAGGTACATTACGGTAAATTATATGAATTTTTCGAATTTTACAGGCGTGGATTACTTAATTATATATTTATTTATATATTTAGATATTTTTGTCAAAAACCGTAATATGTTAAGTAAATAATATCTAATTAGTTGATTTAAATAAAACTATATGAATATGATAATATTATTTTCTTACAAACTATACTTCTATACTAATATTACAAATGCGAAAGTGTGTCTGTCTGTCTCTCTGTTTCACGCTTTAACCGCTGAACCGATTTTGATGAAATTATGTATATTTATCTATATACTTTTTATCCCGAAAAAGTACATTGTTCCCTAGGGATAATGTATTATTGTGTGAATTTTTAACTGTCTTCACGGCTAAGGGTAACCCCTTAGCCGCGAATGACAGTTTTTAATGAAACCGATTTTAATGAAAGTTGGTATGGTTGTGGTTTGTGCAAAAATATACAGTGTTTCCGTGGGATAATATATTATTGTGTGTATTTTTGGCGGTCCTTCACGCCCAAAGGGCTGAATCGGTTTGGAAGAAAATTGGTATGGTAAGGTAAGTTTATGTCTTGGATTGACACATAGGCTACTTTTTATCACAAAATTTAAAGTTTTATCTTGGGATAATGTACTATTGTGCGTGTTTTTGACTTTCCTTCACGCCCAAAGGGCCGAGCTGATTTAAATGAAACACAAAAGTTTTTAGTACTGAAACATTGATAGAGAGAAAATTAAGGGAGAAACAGATTTAACGTAGAGTGACAGTTGGGAGGGGCCAAAGAAACCTTATTTCACGCGGGCGGGGCCGCGGGCAAAAGCTAGTAACTTCATATAAGTACCTACCTCTCGGCAAAAGTGTAAAACCGAAAATATCTCATACTGCAAGAAGGTTTTTGACCTATCCACTCATAGATAAATTAAAATGTTGCAAACTTTTAAAAAATCCAAGAGTTCAATTTACAATCTCCTCGTTTTTGGAAGTAGGTTAAAAAGTTCAACTACACTGTAAAGATAAGGCAGAGCTGCAACATCAACAAGATTTTAATCCATTTCTTAGCTTACCCATTCACTCTCTAGAGATATAACTAGATATACAAAGATAAAAAGTAGCACATGATATATATTTAATATGTAAATAAGGCCTGCACGTAAGTGACAAGGACATTGTCAGACGTAAGTGATACGGGTATCCTCCAAATAGCCAACATATCTTGCGTATTATAAATTGTAGCGAAGCTAAATTTAAAAAAACGTTTTTATCGCTAGCACTTTTTTGCGCAGATACTCTGTCATAAACACTATAAGAAAATAAAGACAATAAATATCCAAATCTAAAAAAAAAACATCTGTTTGCCATATTTCATTCAATTGTTTTCACAATTTAGAGATAAGTATGAGTTTGAGAGTGTGAGATGTTTAGTTTTGTCTCTGTCGCTCGATGTAAAGTAAGTAGCGACAAGACTTCCGAATAAGCTATTCGTCACATATCACGACGGAAGATTGTGAAATAGGAGTAGCCTTAGACTAGCACGAAGGTATCCTCAGTCCTCACAAATATTCTTTCGATTTCGCTATTGTAATATTAAATAGTATAAATTTTTTATGTTATCTTTCTTTTATCTAAGCAAGGAATTTTGGTTTGAAATACTCTGTGGTGTTTCAGTCCGAAGAGAATAATGTCACAGGCACTCATTTGCTTGCATAGTAATTGTACCGCTGCTTTACAAATAGGTACTTAGCTGTGCGTGACATACAATTGCACAAATTAGTAGTGTATATAGATAAACCCATATGGGTTTATATGTAACTAACGCAATCGTACTAATTTCTAACTATACTTCTGTACTAATAATATAAAGAGGAAACATTTTTGTAGGGGACAGTAATTTTCCATAGGATTTTTATTAATTATTATTTTCCGCCATTTTTCCTATTTATCATGAGCTAGGGATAGTGAAACATATTTTGTGAAACTCTTTATTTCGTTTTCCACATATTAAAAGCATTACATAAACACACACTTATACACAATTACAAATATTCTCGTCCTAAGTTAAAAGTACAACCAAATGCTATGTATTTTCATTACTATTTTTGTAATAATTTTTTAACCCTAAAGGGTTACGATAAAGTAAACTTTACGATCAAGTTTTTTATTATTCACTTTACTAATCACTTTTGTTTATATACTGCAAAAAGAATTACGTTAAAATATTTTCAGATATGATCAAAATAAACTTACGTTAAAAAACAACTGTTTTACACTAATGCTATGAAATTAACACAAATTATTCACGAAATTTTCGTTCTTAGAGTTAAAAAAAAAAAGCACTATGTAGCGTTCGTTTATACACTCACAATGTGTTATATCACTGCGAGGCCGCTGTCCTTAACAATTTTATTGTTTGGATGTTTGCATTGAATTGGCTCCGAAACTACAGGACCGATTTTGACGAAATTGCACAGATGTAGACTACATGAAAAGTAGCCTATGTCCTCATAGGCTTCTTTTTAATTTGGAAAAAGTTTATTGCGTGCCTAGAACGTAGTTGCGTGCAAGGAACCTAATTATCAAGCGTCAATCGTAAAATGTTCAGTTAGTTTCTAGTTCAATTTATAGTTTATTGAAGGAAAAGCATAGTACCTAACTAACATCTATGATAAATGATAATTATTCATTGTGATGTTCCTTACAATGCTTAAGTGTTAGTTTTTGAAACGGCTAAATTCCATTCAGTTCTTAAAGTAAATTAGCATAATTAAGTTAAGAAGAAGCTTAAATGTCTTAAGACTAAGCGAATTAAAATTTTTATAGGATAATGAATGTTGCGACAAAGGCAACCACAAATTTCATTCATTCATTTTATTTACGCAAGCCATTTCACTCACTGCTCAAAACGAATCGAAATAAAGTGTATACACTTTTAATGACATTAAATAGATAAAATATAAAATTATACTCGTTCGTCATTCTCTAAAACCAAGTTCGCCCTGGGCTAGTGTTACCTAATAATGTCTGGTAGCTAGTAGCAAAAATCTAGTATGGTTCTGACTGAGTTTCTGATATATTTTATTGATATTTTGTTGACTGTTCGTCTTGCAAAATGCTACACTGTAAACTATTACGAAAGTACGTATCAGGGCGAACGATTTTTCCAGTGGCGAATATTTTAATTTAACTACAAAATTACTTACTGAACTAAAATACCTAGCTTAATGAGAAGTAGGCTTAAGAAAGAGAAAAACATGCCAAAACTTTCATCTATACAAATAAACAACATTGAAGTGTCTGTTTGTTATTTCAAATTAGCAGCTTTGTACTAAATGCATGTGGTGATATATGTGGTGAGGTACCTAACCAAAAAATCTAAATTATTTTTTATTGTCTGTCTGTCCGTCCGTTGGTTAGGGCTAATCTCTGAAACAGCTGGACTGATTTTGACCGGCACTTTCACTGACAGATATCTGATATTATAAGTGGTAACTTAGGCTACTTTTATCTTAGGGTTCCGTTTAAAAAAAATAGGTTTCCGTTTCCATTAGTTCTACGCATACGTGTGGATGTTACATAATATAATGACTGCTATTATTTTTGAACAGGAGTCTTCAATAAACTAGATGCTCTTGATGATTAAAAAGCTCTCGTAACTCTAAAACCGCTTAGTTACATATCAAGTAAAACCGATATTTTAGAATGGCAGGCCTGGTTCCCTTGAAAGACTGTTACGATATTGATTCATCTATTTTCGGCGACCAAAATAGAACAGCTGCCTGTGACAGCAGCGTTTAGGAAATGGTGCGGTGCTGCATTGTACAAAATATCTATTTCGGTTTTCCGTCATCTTTAAAGCCTTTCCTAGAAATAAAATTGACATCGATATGTTGATCGAGCAGCAATGTTATGTGGTTGCCTGATTATTGGGCTCAATATTGTAATAGAATGCTGAATAGGGTAATACTTCCTTTTATCAAAATCTAGTTATTGTTTTTCAATATACGGGATAAAAGTGACACTGGATCCTTTAGGGGGACTAGGTACTACACTCAATTTACAGAGCCTTTGTGGGCAATAGTTACAATTACAGTGTCTATGTTGGTAGTATACGATACCAGCAAACTTATCCAAGTGAGCAGAATCGTCAAGTATGGCACTTTTTAAATGGTGGACCTAAACTTATAAATATAGTCCGCATGCCCGCCTAGTGGCTTCTTAGCAATTATTGTAGAACCATACTGAAAATAGCAATATTTTAAATTAAAATATCTTCATAAGTATCGTTTAGTTCCAAAAACGTGGGAATAAGGAAACTATACCTACCTTTTTTTTACACAAGGGAAATCTTCGGAAGATACCTAGACTAGCCTTGGGAATTTTGGCAAGAGTAGGTTATGTGGGATTTTTACCCACTAAAACCCCTGCAGCGGTCTACTCCGACGCAAATATGTGTTTTTTGAGTTCCCGTAGCCACTACGGGAACTCAATGAACACACCCGCAGACCCCTTGCAACGTGCTTTTAAGCTCATGTTCGGGACAAGTCCGAAGTCCGCACCGCTTCAAATTGTATAATCATAGCAAACACCATGCCTCTAGGGAAGAAAACTATACCTACTTACTATATAGGCATTAGCAGGCGTATTTATTTAGTTTTGTGTGATATTTTTATCGATATAGTAATTATAATGGAATACTACAATGGATAGTAGCCTGTTTAATTATTCTGATTTTAGATTCCGTTGGAATAAGTTTATTTCGGATCAAACTTCACTTTGGATTCCACAAAATTTACCCATCTCGCGCAACTTTATTTCAATTGGAGGAAAACCTTAAAACATTGCGGTCCACTAGTTAACAGATCCGTTAATGCCGTTAGCTGAAATTTACCCCCATTAGAGATGTCTAATCGAGTTTGTATCGCGGAAGACTTGCCGTAATAAACGGCTGGAAGTTTGCAAAGGACAGGGTCCTTAAATCAAACAGGATCCTGTGATCACGGTCCCATGAAATCTAAAGTATTTATTAAATACACTTTACGTGAAATATATTAGTTAGGGCTAACATAGTACTTACATTTTTAGGCTTTATGTGAGGTTGATGTTCCATATTGTTGGAAATGCACGGAATTTACTCCGTATTTAAAACATTTTAAAAACTTTGTGACTATTTTTCAGACTACAAAATTCGAATACTTAAAGACTTATTTACATGTTATGTTTCGTACCAAAAACGGAAAATGATGTAACTAAACGAAACGAAGTTACAGAAAAATAACATCTAAAATCAATATTTTACGGGCTTTGAATGTTCCTTCAGGACCATAAACTCCAACTTTCGCGCTGTTAACGGCGCAAACAGTAAAAGTGCAACTTTACGACAAAAGTAGGATTATTTTAAAAGGTATTTATGTTCTTCAGACCGGCACTAATATTAAAGTGTGTAGTGTACAGTGGTAAACTTTGTCATATTTTTCATTCGTAGAAATAATTTTATTTTACTTAAATAGAAAAACACGTATAAATTCTACGTGTTTTTGACAATTTTGTCAATACCAAAGTGTTATTTGTACTGACATTGAGTCGAAAATATTGATATATTATTGTTTTGCGACGAAAGCAAAAATCTTATATAACTTAAAAATATGCTGTTTCAAAGGGATAAGACCGTCCCGTCCCCCGTCCATCATACTGAATTTCATGGAAATACTTGCAGCAGTTTCCGAGATTCTTATTATACATATACACACAATTTGCTCGTTTGAAGTGTAGGATACTGTTAAACATTACTCTTAGTATATTTTTAAAACCACTTACTCTCTTTTAGTGCCACTTTTGCTGTAACACTTGGCTTGAAGTGGGGTATCAAGTGCATTTTATTATCTTATAATTCAAACAAATATCTGAGCTCTCAATTTGCGTCAATAGTGCCCGAATTCGAGTCCAATAAAGACTATGTCTTTGTCTTCGTTTTAGAAAAAAGGAAAGTTAATAGTAATGGAAGGAGTAAAAACAAAAGTGAAGTGTTCCAGCCATCGATTCAAACCCTCGCAATGTAGATAAGAGTGTCGGAAAGTCTTAATTAATCACAATAAGAGATCCAAGTAAATAACTTGAACAATTTAAATGAAAATTCCCTTTGTCGATCCGGGATTCGATTCGATTTTTCAGGTGAGTTGGATATTTTCTGCAATCGAATATCGAATTCTTTGAGAGAAAACGTGATGTGTCAGATCTAAATTCTGTTGCTTGATTCTTTTGATAAATGGCTGGAATTTTTCAAAGCTGTATCTCAATTTAAGTTTCTTGATTAAGACGAATGTTAAGGTATAAATAAGTCTTTTGTGCAGATAAGCTTCGTAATTTTTCTTTTTTGACGAAAAGATAATATTTAAATATTTTGTAAGCTGTCGTCACTTTATAAACTTTTTTGTTGTTTGGCTTAGAGTGAGCCCTTAATAATTTCAGAATCAGTAGCCGCAAAAATTATTTGCCAGTCATAACTTGACAAGATAAATTTCGATGTTTGAAGGGCTATTCTGATCGTCCAGCCTGCAAATCCAGCACCGATACTAATGAGCGTCAAGGGTGTCAACCATTTATAAATTATGCATACAAGTACTTCAAGTCCGCGGGATTTGATTTGCAGGATGGGCGGTCAGTATGGACCTCTATAGCTTGTTTTTTGTTTTATTCATTAATCAAGCGCCGTAAGCCTGCAAGTCCAGCAGATAGTCAATAGCAACAAATTGAAGTGTATTTAAAAATGATTGACACGATTGTCATTAATGACGGCCATATGTACCAGCGCTGGACTTGGAGGCTGGAGCGTGAGTATGGTGCTTATGACATGTTTTCCAACCTTGAAATATTATTATGAGCTGTAGTTACAGTAGCGTAAGTTATAATAAACCTATCTTTACTTTGTGTTTACTGTTTCAAACTATATACATACATACATATACATAGCATAGTCTGTAATATGAACAAATTTTGACTCGTACATTTATAATAGGATTACTCAGGGAATAACCATATATCGAGCTTTGAGAGCGCTATAGCGACCTATTCAACAAATGTTACAAGGTTGCGGAGAACTATCATTATGTTACCGTTCTATTACATTCAATTCATGGAACCAGAATTGCTATGTATTCTTTTGTACTAAATATTTTTCTCCTTTGAATTTAAGAATACATATTATTATATTTTTTAATGTAACTAAACGTTTTCTATGCGTACTTAGCACGGAAGTAAAATATAAAGCCGATTTATTTTTCTCCCAAAAGTAGACGCTACTTGATAATAGCAATATAATTAAAAAATGTATATCCACATTATGTTAAGAAATACATTGTACGCCTGCGTAAAATGTTGCACACAAAACATTTCCAGATAAACAAGGCTACGTCAAAAATTATTCACATCTTTTTATAGGCAAATAAAATATCAAATTAAAAAAAGTGTGCCATATTTAACACATAAACCTCCGCGGCCATAATAGAAGCGAAAGCAATGACTACAAATGAGGTCAAACCTGGGTCTGGGTTTTTAAATTAAGCGTTTAAAATGTAAGTTGGGACATGATATGAAGGAAATAAAGTTCCAGGGAAAATGGATTAAGTCGCCCTGGAATCTCATTAGAGTGCATATTGCGTCCAGTTTATGTGCATGCGAAATTACTGGGTGAAAACAAACGAGCGAGCTGATGAAGATTTATGGACTAATAATGATCCAGGATCGACGATAAATATTTCATAGCGAAATATTGCGAGACTAGGACGCAATCGCAATAATAATCGCAAAAATACAGAAGAAAATTGTATAACATCGAATAATAAATTACTGAGATTTATTAATGTAAAATTGTTGCGTGAGAAATAAGATTGCGAATTGACTGTGACAATAGAAATACTATTTTGTTTTTAATGTGAAATTAAATCGTTTGTATTTATATGTCTTAATATGATATGCAAACAAAATAATATTATTATTTTGTAACATTTCATTGTATTAATAAATATTTTAACATACTATTGTAATATTTTATATGTCCCTTTATATTGCACACTTACCAAAAAATCATCAGTCATTTTCCGTCATTAATTGGCATTTACACACATCATGATTACCTTTTAAGATCTCAATCAAAGTGAAATACAGGATGGTCTATTTGCTGGCCGGCCTCTGTCATCAGCAATTCCTGCGCTTTTAAGTGAAATGGAATTCGGGAAATCGTTTTTACGTCAAAAGCGCGCCGTCTATAGAGCACTGCTGGTAAAGTGAGAGATTCAACTCTGATGTTATTTTTTTAGTTTTCTCACGTACCTATAATTCAAATGTTTGCCATTTATTTATTTTATCACATACATCTAAAACACTTGTAGTTATTTAACATTGACAAACATTGTTGACATTGACCACGTAACGCTTTGGAAAAATATACATAGAAGGAACACTAAAGTCAATAGGTTTTTGTACTTTGGTTGTGATTTTGGTGGTTTTTCTAATACGATGTCCAAATATCGACTTTTTACCCGACTGCATGACGCAAAGGAGGGTAATGTGTTTATCAGCCTATGTATGTATGTTGTTAAATGTTGATAAATGAAACATAGTTTGATTTTTCATGACAGCGTGAATGTCACAGAAAGCATAAAAATTTGGAAAATCAGACTGGGCGTTTTTGGACGCAAAATTGTGAAATGAAAAAAAAATCGGCGAACCATGTCAAGAGGGTCATGTAAATCCCTCAAAAACATCAAAAACCTTCGATTACTGGACATGTTTGTCTTTCTTTTACCTCAAGACCATCTGCAGTCAGCAGCGTATCCAATATCAAATGCGTCTATATTATACTTATACTATATGCGCCTATATTATGTGACAATCGTTACTAAACAACTTTAAATCGTTATCGATTCTAAACGGTAAATCTGATTGAAAAACCATGTCGTTGAATAGGTATTTAAAAATCATTTTTAGGTTTCTAACATGGTCTCTATCTCATTCTTTAAGATGTCACGAATTTAAAAACCCTTATTATTAGACTTCTGTTTCTTCCCTATTAGCATATTGTGTCGTTAGGAGAATGAGGAACGATATAGGTAATTATGTCTTCTTCTCCTGCTAATAGCTAAATAATGTATATGGACACTTTCACACGACATCAATCTATTCCCGTGGTAAGTTCTCGAAGAACTTGTGTTACGGGTACTAGATAACGGAAATACTTATATTTAATATTTTTTATACTACAATTATGTTTAGGATTTTTATTAGATAATACACATATTTAATATAAATACCCATGACTCGAAAACAGAAAACTTTTTGTTACTTGACGGGATTCGAACCCGGGACCTCCAGTTAGAGCGCCAACGCGCTTAACCACTGAGCCACAGAGGTCGTCGAAGGTATTTATAGTTATAATCAGAGTGTAATACGAAATGATAGATTTAAAATATAATTATAACTATTTAGATATAACCTAACCAAGAGCATGTCACGACATGTCTAAGTCGGGTTCCGTAACCATCAACGCGCAATAGGTTTTCTTTGATTTACTTTAAAAGTTCTTGTCCGATTTCGGACGGACGGACGGACAGAGCGAAACTATAAGGGTTCCTTAAGTATTACGAAACCCTAAAACAACGATTTCGCACAAGGTAACAACAGGAGCAGAGTTAAGCACATTTATCTTAAAGGGTAGTATTATTGTATGATTATTATAGTCTATGATGCCTAAATTAACGAATTATGGGCGAATTAGAATTTTACCGACCACTATCAAATATTAATACGTTAGGATAAGACGCTTTAACAAAATTAAGAATTCAAACCTCAATTAACTATTAGCTAGCCGCGGGTATAAATTTTAATGAAAAACCGAAACAAATACATTTTGCGGCAAAGTTTTTCAATATATGAGTTTAGAGCCTGGCAGGCTCTTTCTAACAAATTTTCAAAAGACATGAAAGACGTTAATCGATTCGAGAAGTTGCGGGTGACAGATAAAACTTGAGATTAAAGTCCCCATGATTCTGATCACGCCGGCGGCCTTCGAGTTTTACGGGGGTTTGGGTGGAAACGTCACCGCGCTTATCCGAAATTCTTATCGAAACTAGATGATTCTATTTTTAAAGTGTTTTTTTTTCTACATCGCGTTCCTACTTTTGTATCTATGCTCGGCTACTCCCGCTTGTTTTTGATGGTTCTGTTCTTGTAAGCTTGGCTGTAAAACCGACCCGTTTCTTGTAATTAATAAATGATTTTAATTAACACATATTTTAAAAAAGTATTTGGAAAATAATTTACGCTATTAAAGAAAATCATAAAATAGGATAAAAATCATTTATATGATTCAAGTACCCTTATAGAACCATTAAAAATATTATTCGTCAAAGACTAATTTCACTGTCACATTTATAAACATAGCAAGAATGTGTTACATATTTTCATATGAATATTTTCACACGTGAAATAATTTAATAACTTCAAAGGCCAGTGAAAGTGGAACTCAACAAGTACCTTATGTTTGGAGTGATGAAAGCACATGAAAATTTTGTGTACCTGTGTACGCAAAAAACATAGTAATTACTATTAACTATATATTTTTATATACAAAATACAGTGCTCGATAGTAATAAGTAACTATTTCAAACATAGTTTATAGGTACAATATCAAAGGCAAAGTTCCTGCTCGACCAGTTTCTAAACATTTCTTTTTGCGCTAAGATGCCTACAAAACATATTTAAACGCAAAGGAAGTGACCGCATCGATTGCAGGCAGGTGGTTGAAGTCCGTATTAAAACGTGAGTATGTGTGCGTGCGCATAATTCATCGGCTGTTATGGCTGGTCGAGCGGCAACTTGTTCTATTGCACATAAACTTTCTAAAGTATAGAATTAATTCATAATAATTGGCTTACTATATTATTATATACTTTGGAAATCACAATTTATTCTATTGCCATTATAGATAAAATTATGCCACACATTGCCATAAATTCATCTAAAAGTTCAAAGAAATTGCATAACAAACTGACATCTCTACTTCACATTTCCAGCTAGTAAGGTGATACGAGGGCGGGTCAATAAGTCCGTGACTTTTGGAATAAAACACAGATTTTTTGATAAATAAATCATTTTATTTTTCAACGTAGTCCCCCTTGAGCTCTATACACTTTGTCCAACGCTTCTCCAATTTTTTTATCCTTTCCAAAAAATATGATTTGTCGAGGTCCTCAAAATAGGCCTTTGTTTGCGAGATGACTTCATCATTGGAGTCAAATCTTTTTCCACCGAGACATTTTTTCAGGTTTGGTAACAAGAAGTAGTCACTCGGAGCCAAATCTGGAAAATAGGGTGGATGTGGGAGCAATTCATAGCCCAATTCATGGATTTTTGCCATGGCAACTGCACATGTGTGCACCCTTGCATTGTCTTGGTGAAAAAGAACTTTTTTCTTGGACAAATGAGGTCGGTTTTTTTTCAAATCCTCATTGAAGTGGTCCAATAAGTTGGCATAATATTCCCCATTAATTGTTCTTCCCTTTTGAAGATAGCCAATGTGGATTATCCCACGTGCATCCCAAAAAACAGTCGCCATAACTTTATTGGCTGACAAACCCACCTTGGCCTTCTTTGGCGCCGATTCACCCTTAGAAACTCACTGTTTTGACTGTTGTTTGGTCTCTGGTGTGTTGTGATGGATCCATGTTTCATCTACGGTTACAAAACGGCGCAAAAACTCCTCCATATTGTGATTAAACAACGCCAAACCTTCCTGTGAAGTAATACACGATTGCGTTTGTGGTCGACTTGCGGAAAGCTTTCTCATGCCCAAGTGATCATTCAAAATTGAAACCACTGAGCCATGCGAGATGCCTATGGCTTCCACAATCTCTTGCACTTTCAATCTTCGGTCGGCCAACACCATATCGTGAATTTTTTCGATTGTTTCGGGTGTAGAGACCTCAACTGGGCGTCCAGGACGTTCGGCATCTTCAGTGCTTGTACGGCCACAACGAAATTCAGTAAACCACTTTTTTACCATTGAAACCGATGGTGCAGAGTCTTATAGTATTTATCAAGCTTAGCCTTGGTCTCGGTAATGGTTTTTTTTCACAAAAAATAATGCTTAATAAGCACACGAAATTCACTTTTTTCCATTGTTTCCTTAAGTTACTGGATAGTCTGATAAAGATAGCTGTAAAACACAAACTAACTGACGCAGCAAGTTCAAATTTTGATAGGAGTCAACTGACAGATGCCTGTTGACAGGAGTAGTGTTGCTTTTTCAGTAAGGAGGTTAGAAATTCAAAAGTCACGGACTTATTGACCCGCCTTAGTACTAACGGTATATAAAGGCCTAAATTATAGCGTTATAAATTACTCGAAAGTGTACATAATAATGTATTCAGACTCGAGATCCATTTACTGCTCACGTTCCTGCCCGGGCTTCGTGTTGGATAATACTAATTTCTTCACCTAAAGTCTTGCGAGCATCTTATCGTTATTTGCAGGGAGCTTGTAAATTGAATAAAATATACCCAAGGATGTTACAGCAGTGGATCATTTTGGGCGTATGGTATTTGAATTTTTTTATTGCAGGCATTTCAAGAAGGTAGTTCAGGTAGTTTTTTGGGTACCCAAAGGGATATTACCAAGACTCCGCTGTCCGTCCGTGTACCTGTAACCAGGCTATATTCAGTTACAGTAAAAATCGTGTATCTCCTTAGGGAGATACAAGATTTTTACGGATGATGTATACTTTATCAGTATACGGAATACTTCGTGTGCGAGTCCGAGTTGGGCTTCACCGGTTTTTAAATGAACAAAGTAATTTTTAATTTGTAACTACGTGGTACGTTAGTGGGAGTTACAGCTTAAGTTCTAGTTAATGTTTGTGGGTAGTCAATCATCCTCATATTTTGGAGAATTCTGAGCCGCAGTAGTAGGGATGTTAGTGGTGATGATGATCATCATATTTACAAATATGATACCTTAATATTCAAAGTAGGCCAAGCTTTTAAAAACTAGATCGAACCTACGAAAGGGGTCAAGAACTTGAAAGCTGCCACTTCATTTACAACTGTAGTTTGTTACACAATAACAAAGCGCTGAGAGTTTTAATAAATCGCCAACATCACTTACTTATGGTTCACTTCCCTGGCAATCTTACGTATTCCACTCTCGAAGCCGTAAAATGGTTAATGGTGCGCAGACCCGCCTATTAGGAATTTTAAACCTGCCCGGGATTGTTTCTCCTCCCCACATGCCTGGACTTTACTGCGCTCTCTTCATTTAAGAGAATCTTTTCTAAAAGAGATTTTGTTGTATTTCAAATATATTCTAAGTTTTGTAAAATCAATAACAGAAAGTTTGTGCTCATGAATTTACTAAACTTAAGGTCTTACTATCAGTGGCGAAGGGTGGTTTTACTTCAGAGGGAAGCCCTAGTCGCTAGACGTGAGTTGTGCATGTTTTTTTGAAAGGAAATTTAGCACCATATTATGTATGATGGTCAAGGTCGTTACAAGCGTGTAGAGTTGTGTCGTGTCCGAGAGAAATTGTAAATACTAAGTTTACTATAAGAATACCTACAATTAGGTATATTAAAAATACAAAACAAGTACTTAATAATAAAACGTTTTTCTGTGTATTAATTAACTATTGTATGATAATCATAATATTAAAATACTTCCACGGTACTACCGCCTATTAAATAATAATACTCGTATATAATATTGTGATCGTCTATTATTATGATAACTATAAATTACAATTGATAGTAGGTACGTATCCAAGTTTCCGCTTACTGTAAAAGTAAATTTATTCAAATGATTCATCACCAACAATAAACACAACACAAGTAGTCTCACATTCAATATTAACATATAAATACATAAACACGTATTAGTTTAAACTTTAAGACGAATTATATTTATCACTTCTCACTGCTCAATATAATTTCAAAAATTATAGTTGAACAATAATTATTATTAGAGTAATAACAAGATTTTACATCCAAGGACGTGCGGCTGAGGTACCGCCGACCTACTTTTAAAAATTCATTCGTCTCATGATGCACCTGATATTGTCTAATAATGGCTCCTCATTTGTCAAAGTTGACCAATGAGGAGCCGTTACAAAATTGTTTTCCATATACTGGTTTTGGCTGGAGGTCATCATGAGATAATCTGAAAGGGAAGCCGATAATATTAGAATTATTTAGACCTTTCGCCACTGCTTACTATAGTTCCTACAAAAATGGATATACCAACTTCTCAGTGCGAGTAAGAGGTAAAGCTCAAGATAGTAGTGGTAGATAGAATAGAAGTAAGTAGCATTTTACGTCAGTCTACCGCCGCTGCCGCGCCCGAATACTGAGGAGTTGGTATATCTATTTTTGTAGGAACTATAGTGAGACCTTAAAGAGTCATAACTCATAATATATCGTTGTGTAAAAACAATAACAGGAAATTTGGGCACATGATAATATACTGCTTATGTAAAGCGTATGTTTAACCACTAGAAAATTTAAATCGAATAATGAATCAAATATTCGGCGCTAAGACCATTGACGAGTTTTGCCGGGGAGATCAATGGGTGACGTTGTGGAATTCGTAATACTTTGGACTTGACGATATTATAGGAATACGGTGTTGAAAATTAAAACGAAAGTTCTATTTCCCGCCTTTTAACTTGACACTGGCAAATTTTTATAAGCCGATGCCATATATAAATAATAATAAAAAAAAGACCATTGACGTTTTGACGCACTCTGTCAGCTGATTTACCTCACAATGACGCTGTTTTAGAATCACTTTTGTGGTTCTATTAAAACTCTTTCTAAATTTTTATTATCTTATTATTATTATAAGGTTGTTCCAAATCAATTACGGATATTTTAAGCACATTGTCTACTGCTTATGTCAAGACGTGTTACTTTTTTGTAATGTAATACGCGGTTGGTATTATACTATAATTTTTTTTCGCAATTAAAATTGTTTTCTGCCTAACCTAAGCAGTAGATCATAATATGTCTTCGTGGTCCAGTAGTTTAAAGCTTGGCTCTCGACTCAGACGTCGTGGGTTCGATCCCCGCGTTGGAACAATAAATGTTGTTTTCAAGTTAAGTTGGACAATGCAGGTTGATTGTCTGACAAGAAAGATGATCCATGCATCGGATGTTCATGTAAAAACTGGGACCTGCGCCTGATCCCTCGCCAGTCGTTTTGGTTATCCGTCCCACTAGGTTTCGAGAGTAAAGGAGGAGAGATTACTCTTGTGTACTGCGCACACTTGGGCACTATAAAAATAACTCCTGCGTAGCTGGCCTGGTTTCAATGGAACCGGCCACTGGCACCATAATCGGTGTGGGCAGCTATTAGATCATATGCCCATAATATCCGTAATTGATTTTGAACAACCTTATTTAATGAGGGTTTTTGGTTTTCACACCCAACGCACACAAAGCTGTGCACGCGCAAAACGCACAAAACGCACACAAACGGGTTAGGTTAGGCAGTTTTCGATAAAAGTTCCCAGACAGCTTGATTTTTTCCGACACCTTCAACAATTATTGTCATAAATCAAACAATTTCTACAAAACCTTAACAAATGGTTATCGGCCTAAACCTTCCTAAGGAACCACTCTGTCAGTAAATGTAAACGGCATGAAAATCCTTTCAGTAGTTTTTGAGATTAACGCGAACATACAGACAGATACACTCGACGGGGCACTTAAGTATCCTATGTCCGTCTCTTGGTTCTAAGCTACCTTCCCGCTAATTTTCAGCCAAATTGGTTTAGCCGTTCTTGAGTTATAAATAGTGTAACTAACACGACTTTCTTTTATAGATTTAGTTTTATTTTGAAAACTTGTTGTATTTATGAGCAATTGAACAAGCATTTTAAAGTACGTAATTGTATGTAATTTGAAACAATTTCGTTTATTCGCATCATCCCGTTTAGTAAAATAGTTTTACTGAAACCTTGTAGATACAACATTGGCCAGTCGGTTAGTTAGTTATTTAAAAATAAACTGACAAGCAATAACATTCTAAATTAAATTTCATTAAAATGTGCTTGCCTTTTTGACGTTAGCGTATTTAACACGCTCATATTAACTTCACTTTAATTTCCCTTAGCAGTGAATTTTAATTTTCAGTTATTTAACGATTCTCTGCACATTAAATAGCTAACTAAATGGCATTTAAACTGTATATAAATCGGGTTTGGGGAGTTGAAAGTTGAAAGTTGAAGGTCCAACTAGCGTAAAGCAGCTAGTAGTTTAGTGAAAAAATATTAAAGTATAATCGTATTTTATTATATAACGTGAAGCAAACATTTTCAGTATAGTTTTATGAGAATTGTGGGGACGAAAGAGTATGATTTTTGGCACAGTTAAAGTTTATGGAGGAAAGAAAGCTATTTTTTTTTTAATAATGCTGAGAAAAACATGAAATTGATAAAAATAACAACACCACTACCTCAGATTATCAACACATACTACTGTGCGTTTTATAGATACAATTTTGTTACACGGTGACGTTTGTCAATCTGTATATGTGTGTTTACATTTTCTTTCTTAACTAAGAAGCAAAGACACGTATAAAGCTGAAACTTAAAAATGATATGAATCACTATGGGCGAATTTCGGCCGCATGGCGACTTCTAGTAGGTATTATGTCAATCTACATATTTGAAGTTAAAAGAAGAATGTATGTATCAAAAATTTCTAACCAAACTACAACGTTTCAGCAAAACATTACTATTTAATACCTTGCAATCACCAAAACCTAGAACCACCGAATGCCCATCTCGGTTAGCTGTAGGTATCAGCAAGATTAATAGGTTCAACCACTATTTGTCACTGTCTCATTAATCTTTTCAGCAAACTAGGCTCAGACACGCCCTCTCCATTAGCATGACTTATCCCGACGTGCGACGTCACCCGAGTGTGATACGATTAATAATTCCACCGTCATCGATTGTAGGATTAGATGGCTAAATCTATATGTTTGAGAGAGGCGATCCGTCTGTTCGATGCATTAAACGTAACCATTCCCACATAAGCAACGTAGTTCTACTAAACGCTATTGTAATCTCCCTTATCAATTTAACAAGCCATAAATATGTACCATTGCGCAACATATTGAAAACTATGGACAGGTTTTTCAATGAAAATGAAAAGAAACTACCACCTACTAGGGCGCCTAAATCTAAATTTCACCTAAGCTACTGGACGCCAGTAGTCGAAATTCTAAATTTTAAGTTTGAACATTATAAGCGTCCTTTGCCAATGTTATCTATTATACGTAAATGTTGTATATATTGACAAATTGACGAACGTCAACATGTGCCGAAATTGTATAGAACGCATTGTTGTATGAGTTATTTATCAGAGGTAGTGTATGTAACGTTATTTTTATTATTTTTAATGTATTTTTAAACCATAATAATAAAAAAATTGGCCAAGTGTGTGACAGGGTAAACGGCAAAAAGATCACGTTTGATGTACGGGAATTGAGAGCCCTCCTTAATTTTAATTTTATATATATTTTTAGTATTTGTTGTTATAGCGACATAAGAAATACATTACCTGTGAACATTTCTTCTGTCTAGCTACACGGTTAAGGAGATATAGCCGGGTGACAGACAGACGGACAGAAAGACAGGCAGCAAAGTCTCAGTAATAGTGTCCTGTTTTTTACCCTTTGGGTACGGAACCCCAAAAAATATTAGTGCATATAAATAACTATTAATTGTGCCAAAATTTCATACTACTGTATTCGTACAAAGGAGTACAAAGATATTGCTTCTCGTATTAAAATTTTATATTATTTGATAATATTATCTCAATTTTCTTATAAACATTAGATTAGAGAACATTTTTGGCTGTAAATAAACATTGTAAAGATATAGACGTGTCTGAATCTCCTTTGTGAATGTAAAGTACCAAAAAGTAAAACCTCACTAACAAAAAACCTTTACAGAATATACGGGCGAGACCGCACTGTTTGAGCACTCTCCTAGACTTTGGTACTTTGCTAGAGGTACTTTGACCTCAAAATTTACACAAGGATCCCGGTGTATTTCAAGTATGCTGTATTGCCTTTTGTATGTTTTTAAATAACATATTTTTAATGATAATATTATGTATGATACCTGTAAGTATTCTAAGTTTAACATAACTATGTTAAAACTCTCAAACGTTCATTTTGTTCAATTCTCGTAATAATTAAAATTACTGAAATTAAATTTACTAGTTATATAAGGTCTAGAAAAAACATTCACCGAGATTTTCGGACAGATGATTTGCTGCTTATGTGAAGACGTTTAGGTAGAAAAATAATTGTCCTACTTGGAAAAAATATTATTTCTTTATATGGGCGAGTTTGCGAGCGGAGAGTCACCCATACATGAGATGATTTTTTACTTTACGTATGACAAATATTTTTTTTGCTAAACGTCAAGCAGTGAATCATGTGCCCGAAGTATGCGTAATTGAGTTTTCGGAGACGTTATTTTATTGAATCGAATCTTATGAAATTAAATGAATTAAATAGAATAACATATATTCTATTTAATTCAGGATGGACTTGAATGCATTTGTAAGTGGAAGTATTTATTACTTTGAAATTATAAATTCTAGTTACTGCAAAAGGCGCTTGTAGATTTGATATGTATTACAACCGCCGTAGATGTGACATGCTCTTGGTTAGGTTTTTTTTATATTTGTCTCACAAATAGCCGAATACTGAAACGTTGTATTTTGTGTTTGGGGCCTTTTCAAAATTTGAGCAGTCATTAAAATACGAGTAATGTTTCAGTGTTTGGAATATGAAGCAGGAAGTCATAAAATTCTCAGTTGAAGCATTTGAATTTCCATCCTCCCTAACGTTAGTGCAATAACATTCTGTAAGCATTGTTCCTGACGTTTGGTATTTAATATTAGGTCTTTACCTATGAAGTTGCTGTTTTGTATGAAAAAATGTAAACTAATTTTTTTCATGTATTTTTTATTTGTATTAATCGAAGTAATCACCCATGCAATCAATGCATCTTTGCCAACACAGTGGCAGTTTATTGATGCCCATCTTAAAGAAATCAGCTGGACGGGAGGCAACAAATTCTTCAAAGGCATTTTGTACTGTACTCTCGGGTATTTAATTTTTTTCCCGCCAAGAAGTTATCCAAATTCTGGAATAAGTAGTAGTCTGTAGGCGCAAGGTCTGGTGAGTAGGGCAGATGGCGGATGGCGATGGCGGATGACGGAGAGCTTCCAACCCCAGTTCTTGCAACTTGGAGACCGTCTGCTGTGCAGTAGGTATGAGGTCGCGCGTTGTCGTGCAGGAGCAGCAGAGACGAGCGATTGACCAATGCGGGTTGGAGATGTGCCAGCTTCTCCATCATTGTGTTCAGTTCTTCACAGTACACATCTGCATTAATGCTCACCTCGTTTGGTATGAAGCTATGATGAATTACACCGGCGCTAGACCACCAAACAGTGACCATCACTTTTCTAGGGGTAAGTTTTCGTTTAGGGCATTGTTTAGGTGCTGAACCAGGATCCAACCAACTTGCTGAGCGCTTGCGGTTATCAAACAGAATCCATTTTTCATCGCAGGTAACAATGTGGTTCAAAATTCCTTCATTTGTGTGTCTGTTGAGCAGTGCAAGGCACGTCTCGACGCATACTTCGCGCTGGCGATCATTGAGTTCGTGGGGCACCCATTTGTCAAGCTTTTTTACCTTGCCAATTTGACGCAAATGGACCAATATTGTTTTGACGCTAACGTCGAAAGCTGCTGCTAATTCAGCCGTAGATTGTGTATCATCAGCTTCCACAATCGCCTTTAATTCGTCATTGTCGGCCAAGTCTTCGGACGATCGCGAAGTTCATTTTTCAGGTCGTTATTTCCAGAACGGAAGCGAGCAAACCAATAACAGGTGGTACGTTGGTTTGTAGTGTTGATGTTGCGTGCCGCTTGTGCCGCATTGCTGCCACGACGGTACTCATATTCCATAATTACTCGAATTTTTAACGTATCCATGATGACGAAAAAGATTGAAATGCGATTAAAATGTAACAATAATCAATAAACAAATTACTACTTTTGGAAAAACAATTCCATGTTTTTTAATAAAATTAATTTGAAATTAGAATTCTTAGCCCAACAAAAAATATTTTGATTTGAAATGGCCAGTACTGCAGAACGGCAGTTTCATAGGTAAAGACCTATTATAAGATGCGGCACACACGATGGAGCGGTACCACATTAGTGTCTGCGAGTAAACCCGTCTGTCTTGGCCAGAAATTACTCTGTCATGTCACAGTAAATAGAGAACAGAAGGACATCTAAGGCCATCTGGCGAGTTATTTGCCTACTCTCGCGTTGGCGTAAGGGTTGTCAAATAAATGCTAAAATAATGCAGGCTAACGCGAGCCGTTATACTTCAATACTCGTAATCACGGTACGTATGCGATCGGTCACGGCACAACCCGCACTGCGAGCGCCTTATCATTCCTTATATGAGGTATATGCCTGCGTGCATATAGGCGCCCGGCACGCACGCACACATTCAAACCGGTCGCGGCACGTTTGTATGAACATGTTCTACTGTTCTCTGTTTACCGTGCTCATGTCTTATCTATAGACAACATAATATCATCTGTTAATCTGTATATGCTAGTATTTGTTTCTTGGTTTCGTGGCTTAAGAACAAAACAAAACATTTCCATAACCATAGAAAAACCTGTATTTGTCATTAAGGGAATATACCCATATTACGTGACCTGTTCATGGGAGGTCTTCAAAATACTACCCTTAGTCACCGGGTGGGGGGAGTGAGTTAAGGTATTTGTCACATATACATATGGGGTCTCGGCATATACTACGGATGGTCACCGTGGTGCCGGTGGGGGGGGGGGTGTAAAAATGGGTAAAAAATTCCCTAATATCTAATAATTTGTAAGTAAGAATTTGATACGTATCTTAGCAAAGCTCATTACACAAATTATTATTATTCTGATATTATTAATTGTTAGAATAATATGTTGGCTGCGACCTCGTGGCGCAAAAGGAAATCCTGCCGGAACCTTGCCTTTTTCGTACTACTACAAAGTATCATATATATTTCCCCGTAGTATTCTCTATATCTGTGCCAAATTTAATTAAAATTGTAGTTGTGCCCAGTACTTTCGGAGCCTATTCAATGCAAACAAACAAACTAATATTTACTTTTTATAATTAGTATGGATCGATATAGATTTGACGACCTCTGTGGCTTAGTGGTTGGGCGCGTCGGTGCTAGAGCCGGAGGTCGCGGGTTCGAATCCCGCTTAGGGAACGAAAAGTTTTCTATATTCCTGGATAACGGATGTGTATAAAATATGTGTTTATATAAAAAAAAAATTAAATGTATGTATAGTGTAGAAGTGCTAAATATACTTCCCGTTGTCCCCGTAATACAAGTTCTTCGGGTACTTAGCACGGGACCAGATTCACGTGGTGTGAATCGTCCATTGACAATTATTATTATTATAGATTTTATGAATGCCAATGCATTTATTTACAGATTACTAAAATACTATGTGGTTTATTATAGTAAGTACATGGGTAACCAAACCAAGCTTTGCTCGGAATTTTGATAAATTAAAAAAAAATAAAAAGAATCACAAAAATGTGTGATGTATCTGACTGGGATTCAAACCCACCACATTCCAAACTTTCGAACAAAGCGAAAACTATACATACTAAACTGCCAATCGGACTGACATAATAGAGTCGAAATTTTTGATTTATTGTTGCACGACGGAAGAAAAAACATATAAAGCTTAAAAATGGGCAGTTTCTCAGGAATAAAATCTAGCTAGATCGATTTTTGTCCCCCAAAACTCCCTGCATACTAAACTACATGGTAATACTTGCAGCCGTTTTCGGGAAACCAATTATATATATACAAGATTGTCTCGTTTAAAGTATAAGATTTGTAAAAAAATAAGTTTTTACAGTAATTGTATTGCTCCTTCGTTGGTTTAACGATACATTACGTAGCGCGCTACAATAAGCGTAGCTTCGTAGCGGCTACGTAGCACATATATGTACAATAAAATATCCATTCTCATTTTTTATACGGGATTTACATGGGTCGATTTTCACAGTGCAGCGAGTCACGTGACAAATCGCTTGTTAGTTTTGTTGTCGAAATTCTTGCGACTTAACCGAATTGTCATTTACACGGGTCAGAAAATCGAACCATGTAAATCTCGCATAACTGATTCTCTTCGAAGATATGACTCATCAATCAGTGGAAAGGATATAATTTATGGACGACAAAGTATTATAAGACTTAAACCTTCAAACGGTTCTCAAAATGGATGACGTTACCATTCCTAAGGTCATAAAAGACCCAGTATTAGATAATGTTATAAACTCGACAAAATAAAAAAAAAAATAGCTGGATAAAAATTATCTAGCTAAATATGCCATATGCTGCTATTTTAACTAGTTAAATATGGCAAATAAGTACCTGCTTAGGGCCGGAATATATATTTTGCTCCGATTTACACAAGTCGCTCATCCGCAGGTTATGTTTTCAGAAGGATTATAGAACTAAGGTAAAATACGTTCCCACTGATTTGTAAAGGCCTTGATTTTATAAAATATATCCGAAAATAGTCGTTCCGATTAAGCTTCATCACCATCATCACCGACTATTTATAGTTAGTCAAGAATTCATAATTTTCTGAAAGTTATTAGTAACAAAACCACTCAAAAAATAAGATAAATTGACTTTTCTTCCTATGTTTCACACAAGAATTCAATATTTATATTTTTAAGCTATTGCATAGCTTCTATCGCGGGCCTTGAGCGCGGGACCAAATCCAGAAATTCCGTAACGAAAAAACCTCACGCTCCGTGCATCGTCTAACGTCGTTTCAGTTCGGCAGTCTTCGACACGGCGTTGTGTGCGTGCGATTAGACGTATTGTACGACTCTAGGAAACTCGCACGAATCGAGACGAGCTGCTCCGAAATAGGACGAATACATAAGCAGCTGTTTATGAGAAAGTATATAGGTGTATAGGTTATAGGTGTATAGGTTATGTACAACAGTGAATAGCTCTACTTGTAAAATTTGTGTATAAAGTGTTTTGAATATGAATGAACAAGTGCATTTATTATTAATGATGAAAGTCACGAAAAAATAGTGAAAGAAAATGAGTGAGTACTCTATATACATACATTTTATTATTATCACAAATGCTTGCTATGCAATAGCTTTACCGCGGCAGTCCCCGAGTGCCACACGTCTTTTTTTAATGACAATTCATATTAATGCTATCCATTATAAGCAAAAACCTAATTAATAGTAAAAATCATACCTGTCATCCCCCTAAGATATCATAATATCTCAAAATAGTATATAAATAAAGAAAAAATTATTGAAATCTATAATAAATATGTTATCAATGATATCTTTGAATGAATATTATATTCTATAGACATATTATAAGAATTTTTGTGCCGATTCAATTTACATTCCTCATACCTTTGAGACCCATAATTATGTCTAGCAAACGCTCGTTAAATGAATATAAAGAAAATTTTTCACATGGCTCTGCGCTTATCTCGGCACCCACTTGCTATACAATTACAAATATACACCTAACGACAGATGCACCATGTTCCAATATTTTGTAGGATATGATCTTTAGTACCTGGGGGAGACTGAACTTTGGTGGGTTCGGTTTCTCAGGTACTAAGATAAGGTACAGGTACTTAAGAAGGATAAGTACTAAAGAAGAAAGAAGAGGTTGGGAAAGTTTTAGTAGAACGATAAAATCATTAAAAATAAATAAAAAATATATAAAGAAGAAGAATTTAAAATAATCACAAAAATAATAATCTGACCGGGATTCAAACCGACCACATTCTAAATTTCCGAACAATGCAAAAATTATGCCTACGCATGCCGAACAGCCAATCTTACTTACATTAATAGAGTCGAAATTATTGATATAATGGTGTATGACAAAAGAAAAATAATATATGACTTAAAAATGCGCAGTTGCCCAGGAATAATACCTAGCTAGATCGATTTTTCTACTCCAAAACTCTTTGCATACGAAATTTCATGGAAATACTTGCAGCCGTTTCCGAGATTCCAATTATATATATACAAGGTTACCCCATTTGAAGTTCAAGATACCAAAGTTAAGTTATAATACGAAAGAAGGCAAATTAATATTATAACGAGATTAATATTAACATGAAGTAAGTGTGTTGCATCATAAAGTAGTAAAAAAAAATAGAAATGTCAATGTCTTATTGACAGATGTCACAAGCACAGCCTCTCTAGTTAAATTATTTTAGTTAGCCAAAAGGTTATATATAGTGTAGACGTATCTGTGTTAAGCATCTCTCTCATATGTACCAATAAAGAAGAATGTCGCAAATATTGCTGTATCATTGTTATCACCACTCAAGCTTAAGAAGGATCTGTAAGGACAAAGACGTCGGAGAGCACAACACTTTCTAAGATTTATACAGAACATTGAAATGAATCTAAAAATATTGTAACTAAGCTAAGTATCTACAAAAATAATTTCGCACGAAATTGCTCCATATTAGATTAGCGTATTTTTTCTCGTAACCTTAATAATAAACTCCAAGCTATTTAACTAAGAAAACATATTAAAATGGTAATATAGAATAATCAATTAAAATATATAAAGTACTATCAAATTTGTCGAGCAGATAAAAAAATAATTCTAAAATGACTGCATGTAAATTTCTTAAATCTTTGTAAATCGAAAACAATAGCATTTGTTAGTGACATACGTTTATGGTTATCTAAAATGATACTTACATTCGAAAAGAGCAGCGTTTCGACTGCAACGTTCACGAAAATAGATAACAAACCTGAATGGTTTGAAAACTTGTTTTGACATTTCCGAGGTTTAAAATAAATAAACTATTGTCATAGACGTGGACAGCGAAAATGTATTGAAGATAGAGCTTTTAAGGATGTCAGCGTTTATCGTGTGTTGCACGAGTTGATTGTACTATCGGGAAAATTATTATAGTTTAGTGATTACAAATTTTTCTTTTCCCTAATTTGTTGGTATTATATAATATATATTATTGTAATACGCGCAATAACGAAGCGTATTACAAGAATATACTATATACTTAGATTTTTCCGGGATCCCGTGTGCGCCCAAGGAAATACCACAGGCAGCATTCATTTTAATTCAATAAAAGTAGCCTATGTCCTTCGACGTGGTCTACTCTATCCCCTTTACTAATAAAAATATTTACACAATGGATAACTAAGGTATACAACATTGCTATCTTTCTCTGTCAAATGACTTTTCCAACGTATTAGACAAAGACGTTGTATACGTTAACCGTTGTGTAAATATTTTTATTAGAAATAAGGGGTATGTGTGCCAAATTTCATATAAATTGGTCCATTAATTTTGGAGTCTATTTAATGCAAACAAAAACATATTTCCCCTTTATGATATTTATAATATTATTATGTACTGGTAACCCTTTAAGGGTTTAAAATATCATGATTAATAATAGTCCAAATAATGATTCAAAAATTCGATAGACGTATTTTAGTCTTAGAATATTGTATTTTAATATTTTTAATAACGGAGTGTATAATTGAAATTATAGTAATTTTTCAAGCCAACTTATATAACACTGTCTATAAATCAGTTGATTTTTTAAATTTGTATCTTTATAGATTTTTAGTAATTATTGAGTCCAGTTTTTTCCTGGTATCATAAATAAAATGGTAACCCTACTTTATGTGATTGTGTTGGTGGAGCATCCCTGGGGAAAATTTTCTTTTGTTACAGCGAAAGTGAATCTAAACCCAAGATAGTAACTGAGTAAACACTCAAAATTGGATAATGCGGAGAAAAGAATAGCAATGTTTAAACATTGCTATTGTTTTCTCCGTATTATACATTGCGTCTTAATACGCAATTATACTTTTGATTTGAATTTCCGGATTTCGTATTAACTTTCTCGTGTAGTTCTTTTTACTTTATAAAAATAGGCTTTAGAATATATATTCTTTGCCGAAGGTTTGGATAAAATTTTACTTAAAAGCAGCGCAGAATAATGCTAAAAAAATTAGTTTATAGTACACAGAAAAAAAATAATCTTATGACTAATAAACCTTTTTATGACACTTTTTTCCCAACAGTTTTTTTGCAATAACTGGTCACTACAAAAAAACTGTTGATTAAATAGAAGAGTTATTATAATCCTAATGAATTTAAAGAGAGTAAATATTATTTATTTGACAATCGATATTAAAATACTATTAAGTCGAAGTTAACATGAAAAAATACCTCAAGATTCAGTTCTTATACTTACATTTAATTTAACAAAGATAATCAGAAACATCGAGAATTTTGTATGAAATCATTCAAAAAATATCTTGTTTGTAAGGGACGGCAATTCTGAGGAGCCTAATTGGGACGTCCGGTGGGGATTCTCCCTTTGCCATGTAAAAGCTGGATCTACACGGAGACCAATAAAATTACTTTTTATGAACTGTCAAGAAAAAGGAAAAATACTCGGAGACGTTAATTTTAATATTACAGACGTGATTTTTAATGGATTTACATTGTATTAAGCTGAGATCAAGTACGATTTTGAACTAAACAAAGCTAAAAACTAAATATGTTTAATTTTAAGCTAGTGTAATAAATTTTTTGTACAGTTCCTTCAGTATTATTGTATGTTTTATGCGTGTGTAGAAATAAATAGTTTTCTATCCACCTAGCTATAATATTGTTATCAAACTTTTTCAAAGTTTTAAAATATTATTTATTTAAGACCCCTGTAACAAACTCTGTTTGTAAGGCTTAGAAAATTTAATGCTCAGTATTTTAACTACAACAATATTGTTTAGCTCTGTAATTAGTTGAGAAACAAAATAAATAAAATAATTTTAGTGACTATAAATCAGACAATCTTATACTTTTAACGAGACAATCTTGTATATATATATAATTGGTTTCTCAACATCGGCTGCAAGTATTACCATGAAATTTAGAATGATACAAACATTACGCTCCTTACAGCGTTGTTAAGGCCATTGACCTCACACATATGTTTGTATTGGTGTTATTTAAGCAAAGTCTTTGCTTTTCCATCATATTGTTCCTGTGCGGTTATTGACCTTTAGACCTTGTTCAGAAAGGCGAATTACGCGCGTAAGCCTACGTGCGTAGAGCTTCAAGACAAAATGCCTGGCGGCCTACATGTGATGGACGCAATGTATTGGGGGGCCTAGTACCTCGACACGCGCGTCGGCCTTACGTGCGTATGATTACGCGCTTTCTGGACATAGACTTAACGCGTGATAAACCGCAATGTTATTTTATTCAGTATGATACTTATTATTTATTTCGATTTCTTCATTATTTATTTACCTGAACGTTTTTACATAAGCAGTAAATCATATTACGCCCAAAATATATGTGATTTTGAACAACCTTATATAACTTTACTACATTAATGTGTAGACCAGGCATATAATAATAATATAATAATATCTATGGACGCTTCACACCACGTCAATCTGGTCCCGTGATAAGTTCTCGAAGAACTCGTGTTACGGGTACCAGACATAGGAAATATTAATATTAATTTAATACTTTTCATACTATACATATATTAAAGATTTTTATAATTTATACACATATTTAATGCACATCCATGACCCAGGATCACAGAAAAACTTTTTGTTGCTTTGGCGGGATTTGAACCCGTGACCCCTGGCTTGAGCACCAACACGCTCAACCACTGAGCCACAGAGGTCGTCTAGGTATGACCAACCTTTTCAACATTGCGTGCCATTTTACTACTGTAGATAGTTATAGACGTACGTCAGGAAGAGCTAATTACAATGTTGTCCACCTATGTGATGAGGACCAATAATAGTAAATAAGTAAAGCCACATTAAAATTCAAAACTAAACCGATATATGGGAGGGAGGAGTTATGAAGGAGACTGGCAAGTCATCATACATTTACTTCCTGGTAATTAAAATACGAGGCTACAAAAAGTATTTATTGTAAGTTGTACTTTATAAACATAGGAACAAAAAATGCAATAATATTATACATTAAACTCGGAGGATATAAGATAATTGATTAATTAATATAACCTTACCTATTGTTCAATATATTGCTCTAGTGGCGGTGTGCGGAAAAGCGACATCTGTTATTTGCGATAACTAGTTTGTTTGGAAACGCAATATGCTAACAGATAAATAATAGATGTCGCTTTCACGTTACAAAATCCAAAAATATAATAATTATTTTTTTATTATATAAATTTAAAAAATATAGAGGGATCTGAGCCACTAGTTTGGCATAAAATCTTCTGGCGTAAAATCGAGCTTTTACGCCACAGTTTGACAATTTACAGCATGATAACCATAGACTATATAGATATGATGACAAAGATTACCACAGATAAGTTCGTAATTTGCACATCAATTCTCTGATATTTGGAGATTCATAACTTTTTATTCCCAAGTCCTAAAAATATAATATATATTTTTATATAATAAGTTTTAAGTATTATAAAACTACATAATATGTTCGAAACTTGGTCGCTCTTGACGAAAAACAGGCAGAATTCGCCAGTGTCCTTTGAAATTCCATTTCGAATTCTCTGAAACCTTATTTCATCTCCATCAAGTTTTGCTGCTAAATGTTACATAACCTTCGAAACTGCTATATATGAATATTGATTGTTCGTGTTACCTAATATATTTTTATAATACAGGTACCATGTTAAAGTTTAACATTCACAAGTTGTACATATTATCCATTATTATTTTTATGTTACGAAAGTTAATTAAGTTTCAAAAGTTTCATAACGTCAACAGTCGTACAATACCTATTACCATGGAGGAATTATTTATAATTCGAAATAACATTAGTTAGTACAATTGTAAATTAGTATTCCAAATCCTATTCATTAGCGTCAACGAAATAACATCCCTCGGACGTGCAGATTACCTCTGTAAAACCTAACGCTATTGTGGTTCCATTCAACAAATAACGAGCCCAGGCACGTGTACCTATCTAAATATACCCCAAAAAACCCGAATTGATTTAGCTAAGAACACATTTGTAACACATTGTACAGTTTTGTAAGAGGTTTCAATGTAAAAATACCGCAAATAGAAAACAAGATGGAAAGAAACGGGTCGGTAATAAATAATGCATTGCATACATAATACATGCGGCATGTCGGAAGGCATTTGGCCAAGCGAAAATTGCCCAAGTTCGAGAACGGCTGACCGAACCGAATTGAAAATACATGCCGGCGTGTCATCGGAATATCTATGGTGTTAACTA
This sequence comes from Phengaris arion, assembly GCA_963565745.1. Taxonomy (NCBI): domain Eukaryota; kingdom Metazoa; phylum Arthropoda; class Insecta; order Lepidoptera; family Lycaenidae; genus Phengaris; species Phengaris arion. Next base: position 27,624,679 of record OY751431.1, read on the forward strand.
TTAACTATTAAGGCTTTTTTTCATTGGCTCGTAAAGCGATTAATTTTGCGAATGGAAATAGAAATTTCTTTTCTATCAAAAAATATTGATATCGACATTATGAGATAATTGGCAATTTTTATAATATATTATATTATATAAATTTTGGAAAAAAAGTTATACTTAATAATAAATTCGTTTTAATAATTATAGCGACATTTAAATGCGTATATAGTAGAAAATTTTATACAGAAAATTTGCAAATAAATGCACTCTAAGTCATAAATATTAAAATATTGTTGAGATTGTAAGCTCACTGTCGCAAGTTTCTCTACTCTTTACCAATATGTAAACGAAAGTCGTGGTTTTGTTACACGAATTTACTAGAATTACATTATTACTAGAGGTCACCTGTAGTCGAAATTCACCCATAAAAATTCATAATATATTTTTTAACTTTATACTATATATTTTTTCTATCTAAGAGGCAAAACGGGTTATTTTGATAATAAATCTAAAAGTGTTAACACATGTACATTTTTAAGTACAGATTTGGTCCAGAGCACACCGCGGATATGGTTTAGAGTTACTCCCTAAAATTTGGGAAAAAATCGTCGAGATCCTCGAATTTTTTAGGTTTATTCCTAGAGGTTTGTATTTTCTTATTTTCAATTCAATTAAGCTATTGAACAGTTTTAATTATCAACAAGCGATTTTAAAAGTCAACCTGTAGAAAATAAACCTTTGGAATTATATTTTAATGTACAGAACATCATCTTTTTTATTATTTATTTATCAGTTTATAGTATATATATAACGTGTGTAGAGTAGTCGGGCGATTGGACCCGACCATCGATGGTCGGGCCCATTCGCCCTCAGTGCTACCAACTTAGAGATTTTCACCCCAAATATAGGGAAAAAAAAATTCTAAAGGGGATTATCTCGAGGGGGCAGATTTTTTGGTCAGTCGATTTTCATATAATATATAGGTTATATGAAAATCAATATCGACCGAGGTATGAAAATTTATATGGAGTGAAAACAGATTATCGTGTAAGTCTTTATGTCATTTTGACATAAAACTAACTAGCAATAAAATCGATTTAATTATATGTTGTGTTGTTATTTATGTAGGATACAAAATTAAATATCGATTATAACCTAGTTATTCATTTTATTATTATATCACTTAGTTATACTAATCAATGAAGAGTTAACAAGTTTGAGAAGAAATATTTTTGAGAGTTGGTAGCACTGCACGATCTCAATGGATTTCTGGAATTATCGTCGACGTAGAAAAACTGCACTGTAAATAGAACTCTGTGCTAATGCAATAAATATGAAAATCGAACACACGAATGTCGAGAGTTGTCAATTTGGTCTTCCAGACCTCTACGAACCAAATCCGTTCATGTGTTAATACTATGATAAACTAAAATAGTGTATGTGGGTTGATGTTATTTTTATTAATTTAATCTTCTTCTAAGCATTACTATAAGAAAAATTAGCTTTATGACCTTCCTCAACATAAACTTTAATTTACCGGCCAAATTTCATACTCCTTCCGTCGCATTATTCTCATAAAACTTCTGAATGTTTTTACTTTACGTATTAATTTAATAATGTCCGTCAACAAAAGGTAATTACTCTGCTCTGTCCCTCACCCGCGGAGTTTTGTAATGAGCAATTGTCTGGTTCGAGAAAAATCTTGCAATTAGTAGGTAGGTACTTATTTTTTTTTCAGTTATTGTTGTCAGTTCAGTTCAAATTGGTCCAGCCGTTCTCGAGTTTTAGCGAGACATTGGAATTTTATATTTTATAGATATATTTTATACACATCTTTAAAATATACGAGGGCGGGTCAATAAGTCCGTGACTTTTGGAATAAAACACAGATTTTTTGATAAATAAATCATTTTATTTTTCAACGTAGTCCCCCTTGAGCTCTATACATTTTGTCCAACGCTTCTCCAATTTTTTTATCCCTTCCAAAAAATATGATTTGTCGAGGGCCTCAAAATAGGCCTTTGTTTGCGAGATGACTTCATCATTGGAGTCAAATCTTTTTCCACCGAGCCATTTTTTCAGGTTTGGGAACCAGGAACCTCCGAGTAGTCACTCGGAGCCAAATCTTGAGAATAGGGTGGATGTGGGAGCAATTCATAGCCCAATTCATGGATTTTTGCCATGGCAACTGCACATGTGTGCACCCTTGCATTGTCTTAGTGAAAAAGAACTTTTTTCTTGGCCAAATGAGGTCGGTTTTTTTTCAAATCCTCATTGAAGCGGTCCAATAAGTTGGCATAATATTCCCCATTAATTGTTCTTCCCTTTTGAAGATAGTCAATGTGGATTATCCCACGTGCATCCCAAAAAACAGTCGCCATAACTTTATTGGCTGACAAACCCACCTTGGCCTTCTTTGGCGCCGATTCACCCTTAGAAACACACTGTTTTGACTGTTGTTTGGTCTCTGGTGTATTGTGATGGATCCATGTTTCGTACACGGTTAAAAAACTCCTCCATATTGTGATTAAACAACGCCAAACCTTCCTGTGAAGTTGTTACACGATTGCGTTTGTGGTCGACTGTGAGCAAACGCGGCACCCATCTTGCGGAAAGCTTTCTCATGCCCAAGTGATCATTCAAAATTGAAACCACTGAGCTATGCGAGATGCCTATGGCTTCCACAATCTCTTGCACTTTCAATCTTCGGTCGGCCAACACCACATCGTGAATTTTTTCGATTGTTTCGGGTGTAGAGACCTCAACTGGGCGTCCAGGACGTTCGGCATCTTCAGTGCTTGTAAGGCTACAACGAAATTCAGTAAACCACTTTTTACCATTGAAATCGATGGTGCAGAGTCTCCATAGTATTTATCAAGCTTAGCCTTAGTCTCGGTAATGGTTTTTTTTCGCAAAAAATAATGCTTAATAAGCACACAAAATTCACTTTTTTCTATTGTTTCCTTAAGTTACTGGATAGTCTGATAAAGATAGCTGTAAAACACAAACTAACTGACGCAGCAAGTTCAAATTTTGATAGAAGTCAACTGATAGATGCCTGTTGACAGGAGTAGTGTTGCTTTTTCAGTAAGGAGGTTAGAAATTTAAAAAGTCACGGACTTATTGACCCGCCTTAGTAGTATTATATAATAATTTATATTCTTTAAGTATCTTATTTACCTACCTCTAGGTTTTGAATTTACTAACTTTACCAGTAAACGTAGTTCAAAATATTATATAACGTTAAAATGTCATACTCGTATTTTAAATTTAACTGTTGAAAACATATCAGACACGTCAACTTTAAATAAGTTTTGAGATGTTGAATTGCATAATACGGTTTCCTCCAGAGTATACTTCTACTAAAAGCAATGTTTGGTACAAGTATATTATATGCATTCACTAGCTATGAATGGATAGCGAATACTTGAGAAATATTCACGAGAGAGTATAAATCGAGGTTTTACCAGCGGGAGATTCAAAAATATTTATGGTAAATTCAATTTTCTTCAGTAATAATACTAGCTTTTGTTCACGCATCCACCCGGGTAAATACAGTATTTCATTGGAACATTGTACTTTTTCGGTATAATAAATAGCCTATATGTTAATCCAGAGCCTAAACTATTACCATACCAAATTTCATCAAAATCCGTTTTGTAGTTTTTGCATGAAAGAGTAATAAATATTCATCCATCCATTGGTCGATCCTTATCCATATCCTTATCCTTATCTTATCGATATGTAACCATCTAAAAAGTTACAGGAGAAATGATTCATATCAATCACATAGAAAACCAATAACATTATTGATTTTTGCGAACAACGGCGTACCCAGCGGTATAATAATATCACTACATAGTATAAAACAAAGTCGCTTTCTCTGTCCCTATATCCCTATGTATGCTTTAATCTTTAAAACTACGCAACGGATTTTGATGCGGTTTTTTTTAATAGATAGAGTGATTGAAGAGGAAGGTTAATATGTATAATAACATTCATTAAATAGTGAAGAAATACTGTTATTTTTGAGGTTTCTAATGTGATGTCGTAAATAATTACATTTTTTCCGCTTACATTGCAAACGACGGCTGAACCCAACGAGATAGATCAAAATAATTTACTACAGTTTTGTTCATCATAAAAAAGCCTACAAAAAAGTCCACAATAGCATATATCTATCTCTTCGGGATAACCCACAATAACCATTTTTTTATCCTTTACTTTGATTTAAATTTAATAGCTTATTTACGAAGCGATTTTAAGCAATACAGTATTAATCTTTATCCAATTTAGTACCTTAAATACATTATGCATTTAATATAGATCAATATGGCCCTGTATAGCATGTAATTTAAATGAATATTTTCGAAGATATTACAGATTTAAAATGCAGGGACATGTCTCGGCGGCACTCGCGAGTCGCGACTCGGTGCTCGCTCAACGAATATTCAGTACTGCAATTCTTATGGAATATCCATAGAGGTAGTTGGCCAGTTTTGTTGGAATGTCAAATTATATTTGAATGGCAAATTAAATGATTATTCACTGCGTAGTATAAAACACATCGCTTTATCTGTCTGTTCCTATGTACCTGTATGTTATGCTTAGATCTTTAAATCTACGCAACGGATTTTGATGCGGTTTTTTTAAATAGTATTTTTATACTCAAGCGTGATAGATATAATAATATAATGTATATCAAGTGGTCGCGCATGTCGCGTCGAGGTGATAGGGTCCCATTTTTAACCATTTGCATTGGGTAAACCTATAAACATTTTCAATATTGTATCAGAAGTAGGTATATTGCTGTAAATAGAGAGTTATTCGCCGAAGTAGTTTTTTCTCCAAGAACACTATACTACGCGGGCGAAGCCGCGGGCAAAATCTAGTAAGAAATAAAACATTAAGAAAGTAGCATTAATTTAACGATAGTTTTCTTTTGTTTCAGATAATGTTCGCCAAATTCAACGGTTCTCGAGTGCCCTGAGGCAACATGAAATTCAAGGGCGAATTGGACTTAGGGCTGGTAGCCTTATACGCCTCATACCTCCTCCTCCCGGCCTTCGCCTGCCCAACGTCTTGCATCTGCAAGTGGAAGAATGGCAAGAGATACGTCGAATGTACCGATAAAGATTTAAAAGTGATCCCGAACACACTCGACTCTGAAACTCAAGTTCTCGACTTCACCGGTAATGATCTACAAGTTTTGCAAAAAGAAACGTTTCATAAACTGGGGCTTCTGGATCTGCAGAAAATTTATTTGCAGCGATGTCGATTGCAAAAAATCGATAACCACGCCTTCAGGGGCTTAGCAAATTTAGTGGAGCTAGACTTATCCAATAATTATATTGCGTCGATTCCATCGAGCAATTTTATATTTTTCCCCTCACTGATGAGGCTCTCTCTAAATAACAATCCGATAACGGCTATAAAGATGCATTGTTTTCAACATTTATCTTATTTGAACACTCTGGAGCTTAGTAATTGTAAGATTGAGACGATCGAAACGGAAGCGTTCTCCGGATTGAAACATTTGGAGTGGCTAAGGCTGAACGGTAATAGACTATCAAATATTCAAGTCGATAATTTATTTCCGGATACGTTGCGCGGTATCGACCTCCAAAATAATAATTGGAATTGTGATTGTTATTTGAGAGATTTACATAACTGGCTTTCGAATTTCAATATGCCGCACGCAGTCGAGCCCATCTGCTCCCTACCTGAGCGACTGAAAAAACGAACCATCAGAAGCGTAAACGAATTTGACTTAGCCTGTTTGCCGAAATTGACCCCTACGTCTGTGTACTTGGAAACTAATATTGGAAATAATGTAACGCTCGAATGTCTGGTGAAGGCAATACCTGAGGCCAGAGTTCAATGGTTATTTCAAGGGCAGCTTATTCGAAACTATTCAACGTCTGCCGCGGAACCCCATCACGTATTTTTCGTGGAAAGTGGCATTATAGATAAGAAAAGTGAACTATACATATTTAATATAGGGAGTGACGACAATGGCACGTACTCTTGTATCGCTGAAAATTCAGCAGGTCGAGTGAGAGCTAACTATACGATTAAAATTTTAGTAAAAGAAGAACCAGTTGTAATTGTGGTGACATTCCCACATAGACACTTAGTATTAATAATCACCGTAGTTTTTCTTATAATCGTATTATTAATAGCAATCATAGCAGTCGTATTATTAAAATTCAAAACTGATACAAGAAGTAGAAAGAAGAAAGAAAGCGGTAAGGATGTGGCATTATGTAATCAAATTTTGCCATCCAGTAGAAGCAACGGATCACTACCCAAAAACAATGGTAGCGTTATCGTAAATGCACATTCACACCACGCTTTGCATTACACGGTTCAATCAAGCCACGAGTATGAGCCCAGTGATGCATACCAAAGCAATAATATAAAAGGCTTTGTCGACAGAAATCCTGACCTAATTAGCGAAGCAGAAACTGTCGCTAACAACGCACATAATGAGAACACAGCGATGTCAGTATACAACGCGCAAACTACTAACGATACTTTTGAGGAGACCGCATTTACCGCGCCCCCGATGCAGCGGCAAGTCACTTGGCAGGATCAACAAAATTTGAATAACATTCCGCCGATGAGTATGCCTCCTAATGCAATGTACCAACATTCAGCCGACGTTCATTTGAATCCAGGGTGCTTCTTAGACAGTGAGGGATATCCATACGATTATGGCCTACCGAAACATCCCTGTAGGCCTCCGATTATGTCAAATTACTCGATTATAGGTCCGTTTTATCAAACTTTACCCCACAACAGACCTAAAGGGCAAAAGCTTACATGTAAATTTGCAAAAGATAACGAGTTCAACGCTACGCCTCCCACCTGTACAAATTTCGAGCCTTTTAATGGAACGAACGTGCGGCGTACTTTAGAAGGGTACCCCGTTCAAAGAAATCGTCAGATTGCTTTTGTCGGAAATGGGACAGTGTATTACAATGAGGAATTTGTGCCTTCGCCTCCCGAAGGCTACAAAACAGAGCCGCCTCAATGTTGCGTATCGACTGAGCCCTGCGCGACCTGGAACCCTAAGGGCACTTGCGCTGTAATGGTGCCAGTGGGCATAGCCGAGGGTCCGGGAAGGTGTTATCAAGTGGAAACGAGGTGTGTGGACACTCAGACGACCGACGCTCGCATGTCGGGCGAGGGCACGGAGAACGTCCTGAAGCCGCTCCCGCAAGTGTCTAACGCCAAATGTGCTTCGGATATTTGTTCGGAGAGTCCCGACGAGGGATACGTGGGGGAAGCTAACGACATCTGACGACGTCGACACAACGACAGCGCATAAACAGGGCAATTTAGACGCTAGTAAAGTGATAAAGCGACTGAGTTTAAAATAGTATTTGTATATATTCTGAGAAGTCTTGCGACTCGGGAGTGTACAGTGCACGAAAATTAATGAAAAATATTGGTAATATTTCCACGTACTATCAATTATTTTATAATAATATAATGTAAGCTATGTACAGTTGTGGTCAGATCACATAGTTATCACTTAAGTGACACTGCCCGTTGTGAGATATAAGTTCACCTTGTTGATATTTGTGAATAGATGGTTTTATACTTTTCTTAAACTTATTAGGTAATAATTAAACTCATACAAATGATAAATATTTTTCATACCTAGAAAATATTATAGTCTTCTCTTATTATTTTGATAATTTCTATTCCATCTTAGATTAAAACCTTATTTTGAAGCTTATCTTTCTTGAATACATATATAAAATAAATTACAAACATGAATTATACTGTTATTTAAATTATATTGTAATGAATCTTAAACATAATTTAAATTATACTTTTTTTTTCTTATATATCGAAGTATCATGTAGTCAATGCAAAATGGTTTCATTTTCACTCACGGTGCCAATAAAAAGTATGATAAACCTAGAAATAAACATTTTACTAGATTTACTAAGATAAAAAAGTTTTATTACGTTTTTTACAATTCTGTTAATTTATAATTCCAAAGAAACACCAAATATCTCGCTTGAAATATTTTAGTGACCCAAAGATACTCCTTCCTACAATTTTCGCTGTTTTATAAGACTAAAAATTCGTAGTAGACGATGTATATAGTGTGTAAATATTAGATGTATCTATAAGGTATTTTCAAATAAAATCATGTAGAGAATAATTGTTAAGTCGCGTGCAGATATTTTGTAACTATCATCCAAGTAGTTGTAATGTGTCCTGAAACTAAAACACAGGTTACCCACACAACATTATAATATTATCTTGTGTGGGTAACCTTTAAAGCAATCACAAAGTTAGGTTGATTATAAAATTAATTTCTGCGGCTGTGAATAGAAAAGCCATAAATGTATGTTATTTCAAGCTTATCTGGCTTCACATTGATGGATTGAATGATTTTCCAGAATCCATCAACGATACGACATGTTTCTGTATATATTTGCCGTTAGATACTCAACGTGATTCGTTTTCGGATTAATATCGTTAATAAGGTATCACTTTATTATTCTGTATACGTATACAAGCCTTTCTAGCCCTCTGAGATATAAGTTATGTTGTCTACTTATATAAATATACAAGTATAATTATATAATATTATATTAATTACAATGATTTAATTGTTCGTTAGACGCTCGAGGTATATTATACCCAGTCACGTGATGCTAGTTACGGAATGTCTGGACGGGGGCAACAGAAAATCGATATCAGGGTACTTCCCTCGAAATAGATGCAGTTGTTCAATGGCATTTGCTACGCGAACATCGACCTTGTCGCTGTAGATTTAGGCGCTATATTGTTTTCTTATTAATCTTCTCATGTTGTACCTTTAACTAACATACGTTCTTGCGTAAAGTAGGTACCTTTATTAATTTTTACATTCAGATTATTATTTCTGTTGAGTAATAATTACTACCTACTTAAGTTAATAAAGAAATTCTCGTCTATTCAAACTCCTTTAATTTTTTATAAGGGTTTCAAAATTATTTGTCCCTTTGATCTGGAAACCACTGGCATATTAAATGTTCTAATTACAGGCCGTAATAAAACAAATGTTAAAAGAAAAAAGGCCCTTTGTGTTCGAAGACCTTTCACGGCTGTTAATTGTTTAGGATTTTAAGATCAAGAAAATAATTAACTCTTTTACTTAAATTGAATCAAATTTCAACATTTTATGTTGATAATTTTCTTTTTTTTAATTTCAATTCCTTTTTGTATTTGCGAAGCCTCCGGACGTAACCATTTCCTAGAAGAAATGTAAGTAATTACAAAATGTGTGATGATTTGAACAGACGGGTGCATACAATACACAATAGACATAAATGACAATGTTTAAGCACAAACAAATAGATTATAAACGTGTCGAAAACGAAGCAAATGCCAGAATTGAATAGGGAAATGTATAACTATCTTTTGTATCGAAATAGTTTCCTTTTACAATGTTTTGTAATGCATAAATAGTTTGACTGTTAAAGTTTGTAGACAATAGAACTAACAAAATATGACAAGTCAAATAACAAAGTAACTCATATCGGAGGCTGAGTAGTTAAAACTTTTCCATCCCCTTTTCCTATATTCACGATAAAATTAATATTTTTAAAGCTACAAACGCTTAAAGTGAACGTAAAAAATCGTAAAATAGGAAAGGTACTTTCGATTCATGATAAATGTATAAAAAATTGTATAAAATACAAAACAAATTATTTATTATTTATATAACAGTTAACAATAATCATTCTGTATAGATATTTGAAATAATTTTACTAGATACTTATCACTGAATTTGAATTGCTTATTCTTTGGAGATTGGACACTTTGGAGACCGATTACTCTAAAATAATATCCTTTATGAAAAATACATAATCATCAAACATCGCCTTTATTTAAATATATCAAATTAATAAAAGTAACAACAACACACACTACTACAGATTATAAGCACACACTAGAGTACGTTGATAGATAGAATTTGGTATCACGTTGACGTTTGTCAATCTGTCACAAGATTTATATTTTATTTTATCTAAGAGGCAAAAGAACCCTGACAAAGTTCAAACTTAAAAATTATATTAATTATTATCGGCGAATTTCGACCACAGGGCCAACAGGAGGGCGACCTCTACTTACGACGTAATGGGCTCATTTGTAATTTGAACTGTGCATTTGTATCCACCAAATAGTTCAAATTAAACTGCAATATCAACAGAAATGCAATAACAAACAAACCACAAATTAACAAACCGTTGAACTATTTTTGCATTAATGACTAAATTATATTGTGATACATATATACACAATCATTAAAATATACCAAAAACAAAATATATTATAATTATAATATCAAAATATATTCTATAAAATATGAATGAGACTCGAAGTGCATATAATTATAGGACGTGATAATTTATTATGTACACAATGATAATATAAAGATTCTTTTGCTTCTTAGGTAGAAAAAAAAAAAAAAAAAATCTAACAGATTGACATACGTCAACGTGTAACAAAATTGTCAAACGCACGGTTGTGTGTTAATAATCTGAGGCGAGTGTGTCTTGTTGTTATTTTTATTAATTTTACGTATTTCTAAGCAATATTTAAAAACTATAAACTTTATATGGTTCCTCCACATAAAACTTAATTTACCGGCCAAAACTTCATACTCCTCCAGGATGGTTAGATTTGCAATTGGACCCGGTAGGTGTCGCTGCTGTCAGAACGACAAGAAATTTAATTGTAAGGCGGTACAAAGTTTGCCGGGACAAGTTGTATTTTATAAATTCTGCTATCAATGTCTCCAAACGCTATTTTTAATTTTCCATTTTTGTCTAACCCTTATCGATCTTTTAGTGAAAATTATAAATACCAAGTTATTTCTATTGACTACAAATAGCAAAACAACTTAAAAATTTGTCCGACTGGTTACTTTCTTTCGATATAACTAGCACAATGAAGTCACGGTGTAATTCTTAGCAAACAAAATGTAGAAATGCATGAATTTGGAATAAAAAGTGTATTTTTATGTAATGTCTTTCATTTAACCTCTTATAATATCTCTTTTTAGTATAATTCCCTTCGATTAGCGCGAGAAAGTCAAGAAATTGTGAGTTAAGGTCAGTTTACACCGAAACGAAACGATACGAGACTCATGCAGCGCTGCATTTAAAAGGTAGCTATCCAAAAATTAATTTTATTCTTTGCACAATAAGATACGCGTTTTTTTTGTAAGAGTTTGAATGTCATGTTGCCCCACGCTGCACAGCGCTTGTGCATTGTATGACTGATGACATAATTTAAATCGTGTATATTTTGGTGTAGTTAATAATGTACAATTTTGAATAGAGCCTATCTTAAAAATACAGCGCCGCGTGGGCCATATCGCGTATCGTTTCGTTTCAGTGTGAATTGACTCTTAGCGACACTGGACACCACTCTACAGTCTTCAGTCTACCAATAAATTTGGCAAGCGCAAGATAAAGAGGCGGTGATTGTTTTAAAATCTTATAAGGTGGGTAAATTTTGAATAAAAATAAGTATAGGATTAATATTTAAAACATAAAACGTAGGTATGTATTAGATACTAACATTTTTCATTTCTATAATATTATTTTCTTGACAGAATATAAAATAGACATCATTGTATAAAGATATTATAATTCGCTTAAGTTTTTTGTTAAAATAACAAAAAAGCTTGTGTTATCAAAAGTGAATAAAAATATCAAAGACCTACATTATAAGCGGATAGTTCTTTATCTTCATCAAACTTTTGATATTTTCTCTAGAGGAGATAATATCTAAAATGCTTTTGCTTTAATGCGAGGCACACTTAAGGCGCCTAAGCTCGATTAAAGCTTTCGCTAGGCACACAGTCACCGCTTTGACTTAACCGTGGAAAAGTTTTCAAGTAATGTTAATGACTAGGTAAGTAAATAATTTAAGCTTTTCCAAACTTTGTGTAGATGCACGGAAACAAGTTTTACTATTTTAGCTTGTGGTATCCTGCATCCAGAATTTTTGATAAACTTTCAAATTCGAAACTTTTTGACTTTTCCCACAACTTCCCTAGTACTCGTATTTGCACTTTGGTAATTTCAGTGTTGCTTTGACTACTATAATAACCTAACCAAGAGCATGCCAGGGCATGTCTCAAGAGGGTTCCGTAACTATTAACGCGCAACAAGTTTTTTTCAATTTAGGTACTTCAAAAGTTATTGTCCGATTTAGCTCAAAACAATTTTCCTAAAGAGTATTAGCATGACCTGTCCACATGGAAATGCTATGGGGTGGACTTGGGAACCATTTTGGAGGCCAGTTATTTGAAAATGGTTCACGTTTTAAAAAAAAAACATGTAAAAAACGTCCCCTTTATTTAAAAAAACCTATTCGACCCCTCACTATTGATACCCTGACGTGATGGATGCAATGAAAAAAAATTCATCCCCACGTGACATATGGAGAACCACCCCTAAAATATAAAATTGTTATTATTATATGACACCAAAAATGAAATCTTTGCATGAATAATCTATAACTTTACCAAATTTCATCAATTTACAGAAGAAACTAGACAGGAGGACAGATAGATAGACAGATGGACGAAAAGAGCTAAACTATAAGGGTTCCTTGTGGTAAAACGGAACCTTAAAAATAAAGCCTTTAAAAGCCTTTCTAAGAATGTAGCATTAATAGTACTCTTGAATATGAGCAAGTTCTCAGAAGAAATAGTATATTAAAAATCAATATTTTCAAAGATCTTTTCGATCGATTTGTTTACAAAATTTTGCAAGTCTCGTGATAACGCTACATAAATCATACTTAATAATTTTATCACCTTATGCACTGGGGTAATAAATGCAGACTTCCATATGCTTAGGACGTATCCCTCTTTCAATAATCTATTGTATAGTAAGCATAGTGGAGTAACCAAGTACTTAGCGCATTTAACTACAAATATAGGTGGGATATCCTCTGGACCTGAACCTTTATTTAGATTAACAGATTTTAAGTTTTAAAACTTCATCAGAAGTAACCTGAATGTTTCCAATAGTATTAAATTACTAGTATGTTTTAATTAATTAGTTTGATAGAAGGTAGCAAACAGGTCACAGATTTTTTCAACGGAGGTGGCAAAATCTCCTTCGTAACACATAGAAGAAGGAAACGTGGAAGTGTCTCTACTATTACTTTTAACAAAAGGTCAAAAGACTTTAGGATTATTAATTAAAGAGCTTTCTGTTTTACGAATGTATGATTCATAGCACGATTGTTCTAGTAATTTGGCTCTTTTTCTTTGAAGGGCAAAAGAGAGGTAGTTATTTTAATTCCCATATAGTTTGAATTTTCGGTGAAACTTATATTTCTCCTTTAGAACCTTTTTAAGAGAAGAATCATACCGAGGGGGATAATAGTTGGATGAAATAACTTTGTGGGGAATGTCAGATTTACGAAGATCATAGATAATGCCGTAGAAGTATTTTAAAGCATCATCTAAAGATTTGTTGCTAAGATGCTACTCCCAAACAATTATGTTTACGAGGTGCAAATCAAATGAAAGATACCTCGGTTGTAAATATATTTAATTTTCTTTTTATTCTTAGACGTGTCTGTGAAACCATGTATTAAATCGATACATAATGAACGATGGTAGGTATGTCCTCTGGGACTAAGGGATTGTCACAAGCAGTTACATTAATTTCACAATTTGAAAAAATTTAGTCTAACAACCGATTGTTATAGTTGTGAACTTGACTACGTTGACTAAGGTTACACAGAGCAAGAGTATCCATGAAATTAATTTGGGTTCTCGAGAGCAATACGCCACCTGATGTGAAGTGATTTCCCTTAGGACACCAGTCAATGAATCATATGTCTCCTATGATTATAAATATATCATTAGGATTTTGATTAACTTCGTTAAACAGATTATTGCGAAGATAGAGTGTGCAGAAGTGTAGTCTACCTATTGGTGAAACCGTCACCCAGATATCTTCCGCAGAGGTATGCCATTCGGGACATCCAATTGTTGCTAAATCGCGTCGAACCGCTAAAAGCTCTCCTTCTCCAAGCGCTTGTTTTGTTAGACTGTAGTCTCTGTCACGCCGCCAAATAATATATCGACTATCAAACAGCTCCGCCTGATCATTAATACCTTCTAGAAGCCAGGTTTCCGTAATCGATGTAATATCATACGAGTTGATGCTATGCACGTGACCTCAGAACAAAATTTAAAAAAATGAATACGAAATAAAATCTTTTGTTTCTTTGCGCCATTTTGTAATATTGCAGGTTGTGTAGCACAGGCGTCAGTGATTAAATTAAATAGTGTTTGTAACTGAAAAATGTATGTGATCGTATCTTGATAATGTAAGCCTGGTGTTTTAAATATTATTTGAGTGTTAGTGAATGGCTGTGTAGTGTAAATAAGTGATTAAAGTTATTTTTGTTGCAAAAATGCGCTAACCTGAAAATAATTTGGAGTCTACAATTAAAGGTATGTTTTTAGTTTAAATTACATAGTAAATTATTATTACGTAGTTGTCTATAAATAAGTCGGTCTTTTTATGTTCGACATAAAACTTTAAGCGGGCTGTCAACATTCAATGACAAAATTCAAATTTCAAGCTCTGTCGTACTGAGATTTGAGGATAGTTCTTTGAATCACAAAATGTTACACTTAAAACTGTGTACTATTAGGCGCGATAACTAAAGAATTAATCGAGAGGTTCGAATCACGGTGTTCACTTATTGACAGCAGCTAACTATGATGACACATTATTGCTTAAGCTGATATCAAACATAATATAGACACATTTTAATCGTTGCTCATACTTGGCAGACGAACATAACAGAATATTTGATGTGGCCTGCGTGCCAAATTGTTCGGCCAACCAATGTTGCCAGAATTATCCCTTTAAAAGCTGCGAGGGTAAGACTGGATTTTCTAGAACACATTCGCTGTTCAGCGCTCACCAAATAAGTAGAGATATTATTAGAAAGTTTTTATTATCTATCTATCCAAACTACCTTTTGGGGTTCCGTTAGTACAAGGAAGCCTTATAGTTTTGCTCTATCTGTCTGTACGTCCGTCCCTGGTCGCTTCTGTGATCTATATATATATAAAAGAAAGTCGTGTTAGTTACACTATTTATAACTCAAGAACGGCTGAACCGATTTGGCTGCAAATTGGTGGAGAGGTAGCTTAGAACCAGGAGACGTACATAGAATACTTAATTGACCCACCGAGTCTGTCTGTCTGTATGTTCGCGATAATCCTAAAAACTACTGAAGGGATTTTCATGCCGTTTACATTTGGCGACAGAGTGGTTCCTTAGGAAGGTTAAGGTCGATAATCATTTATTGAGGTTTTGTTAAAAAAACATTAAGCCATCTGGGAACTTTTATCGAAAACGCTGCCTAACCTTACCCGTTGGAGATAAATAGGTGTATAAAATAGTCCGCGATGGCATATATACATGTTCTATCTATGTGAGTACTTATGTGGCTTCTCCCATGGCACATATAATCAATGCATGTATATCTACTGGGAAATTTCCGGATAAACTTAAAGTAGTAAGAGTAATACCTATTAAGAAAAACGCTAAAGATGAGATCACCAACTATAGACCCCTTTCGTTAATCTCGATTTTCTCAAAAATAATTGAAAAGGTTATCTATAACTCTATATACGACTTTTTAAGTAAATTTAACATTCTTTGTACTGAGCAAAAGGGATTTAGAAAAAACTCTAACATTAATATGGCTATATGACTTTGTGCATCTAATACTGCCGTCAGTTGACAATAAAATTCCAATCTGTGCATTATTTACTGACCTATCCAAAGCTTTTCATTATGTTGATCATGACATACTTCTTAGAAAACTAGAAGCCTATGGCATACGAGGTAATGCTCTTAGTTTAATAAAAACTTACCTACAAGGACGCCAACAATTTACAGAAACTTCAAGAGTATGTTTTAAAACAAAAAAGGAAAAAAAATTCGCATCTTCGTTTAGAACTGTTAAATTTGGTGTACCACAAGGCAGTGTACTCGGTCCATTATTATTCTTATTGTATATAAACGATTTACCGACTCATATGCTTTATCCAATTGTTCTTTTTGCAGATGACAGCACTCTAATAATAAAATGTAGCAATAAAAATAGATAAGAGATTGACATTAATAATGCACTCAAAGATTTCATTAATTGGCTAAAGAAAAACAATTTAATTATCAATCTAGATAAAACAAGGTCATGCACTTTTACCAAAGAATACCAGACAAAGACATGAATGTAACCTACAAAGGACAATCTGTTGACAAAGTAACTACTGCAAAATTTTTGGGAATAATATTTGATAGTCAGCTGAAATGGAAAGCTCATTCTGACGAAGTCTGTAAAAAACTCAGCTCCGCTGCCTACGCATTATATAGTTTAACTAAGAAGGTTAATATTGATACGGTACTGACAGCATACCACAGTTTAGTTGTTTCAATATTAAGGTATGGAGTAATATTCTGGGGCAACTGTAGTGAGAGCGAAAATATATTTAAAGCACAAAAACGTTGCATAAGATGTATTGCTAATATAAAAGCTACCGACAGCTGCATGCCTCTATTTAAAAAATATAAACTCTTAACTTTCCCTTGTCTATATATTCTGGAAGTAGCTATTTTTGTGAAAACAAACATTCACTTATTCCCGACCTTAAAAGAAACCAGAATTAGGAGCACAAAACTACGATCCAATTACGAAGATAAATTGTGCACAACTGGATACAAAACTGCTTTGTTAAAAAAAAGCATTATCTGTGTGGCTCCTCACATTTATAATCATATACCAAAAGTTATTAAGGAACAAGCTGTAAACAAATTTAAAAGGAACCTTAAAGAAATGCTTATTGAAAAGTGCTATTATTCTGTATCCGAATTTCTAAATGACAAGACGTTAAATAATTAGTTGATAGTACATTGACATTTAATTTATACTTATACTATATTTTATTTTAGTAACTTAATTTTATGTTTTTGTTGTTCTGTAGACATTGATATATTTATTTATTTTTTTGCAATGTTTTTGCAATGTTATTAATTCTATTTTAATTGTTATTAATCTTGTACATGAATTTTGTGTTATATTTTAATTTTTTTATACTAATGAATTATGACATTTTACCTGGATAGTTTACATTGTTGCCGTATTATACTAAGTAACTCTCAATTATGACATTTAACCTGATTATTATTATTATTATTGTTGACTATATTAATATAACTTAATTCGCATGTTTTATGATGAATTGATTTTAAAATGTTTTAATAGCTATAAATTTGATGTGACTTTTACTTCAATTTTAGACATGGATATTGATTATGAATTATTTAGGTACTAGATATGTTAATTTAAATCGCATGTTTTTCTTCTACACATATACTATCTAATGTTAACATAATATGATTTATAGTCTGAAGTTTTAAATAATATGTAATAGCTTAAACAATTTGACAACGATAAAATTTTGCATGCCGTAAAGGCAGAATGCATAAGGCTCTGAAAAATACTGTAACATCTTACCTTACCTGCATTCTAAGCAAATAAACGATCTATCTATCTATCTATCTTTTAAGGATAGGTTTTTATCCATTCTAAGTTTTAAAAAACGATCACAAATAATGTGGTATTTTAGGAAGCTATTTAGATGGATACAATAATACCTAATCCTTATCTACAAGATATTATATTAAAATCAAAAAGTACCTGTGAAAATTTATTATAAGTATATTTTTACTCTGTGTTATGATAGCAGATATTGCAGTAGGTATATTTGCTAAAGAAGTTTATTGCCACGAACACTCTCCCACACGGGCGAAGATGTAGGCAAAAATTTGTTGTGAGTATAAATGGATGAAAATTTGAATACTAATATGCGTATAGACCTTACTTTTGGCAACATAAGGGATAGCTTAGGATGCCGTACATGTGAAGCGGGGATAAAAATTTTATTATCATCCTACCCATCGTGTGGAGCATTTATAAATAGGTATTTTTAAATAAAAGTGACATTTTGATACACAACTTTTTAAACAGTGAACGATTTTTGAGAAATCGGTGTTTAAAGAAGTTTACAAGTTAGTTGTCTGGCATTGGTCCTCTTCTGCCGTTTCTAACCTTAAGAGTAGATTTTTAGATAAGATAACCTTTTCAGATAAGAGTAAGAAACTTGTAATTTTCCACAGTGATAGATTATGCATAATACTAGGAAAATTATTGTATGTGAAGTCAGACAATTATTTTTGAAGTAAATAAAAATATTGCGCGTTGATTTTAGTTTTAGTTGAGTTACTGGACCCTCCTCAGACATGTCCTGGCGTGTTCTTGGTTAGGTTATATGAGATGACATAATATTTCATATTATAGTCGATAGTCAAATTATTTATTCAAAATGAGTTTTTACAACACTGTTTAACGTCAATTTACAATTTGGCTTTGTAACACTTTCTTATAATATATTAACATGGTCATTATTCTAATTTATATTATTTCCGTATCTCATATTTTTTTCTAAGAATATAAATAACTGCTAGTGTGATAAAACTTCGGAGAAATTTTAAGAACTCGAGAAAAAGTATTTCTTTATCACTTTTGACAGCTAAACGACCTGACCTCATATAAATTGAGCACGAACTGAGTAGCCTAATATTTTACGTCGACTTTATCAATAAATGTAATTAATTACAAGTCCCTTGGTAATGTCGACTAAATTTCTCGCTTTGTTTAACTGTTTCGGGAAGATTCTTGGTATAAGTTCAATTGGCCAGGGATTTTAGATTTTTCATCAAGAAATTTATGATAAAACTCTGGAATGCGGGATAAATTCAAAAGTAGCCGCTTTCTCAGGCACCTACGCCATGATAACTAAAAAAACTAAACAATATTTATAGGTCATGACAATGTTCTGTTTTTTAGGGTTTCGACTTCCGCAGTACAAGGAAATCTTATGGATTAGCTCTGTCCATCCGTCTGTCTGTCTGTAATTATAAATGTAAATGGATGATATATGGTATATTTATAGATTGTGTATAGATCACGTTTTTGGCATCATAAAATAATAACAATTTCATATTTTAAGGGTGGCATTATACACGTCAAATGATCCTAATCTAACCTATACATCATATGGGGCATCGAGTAATAGGTCAAGTTTTGTACATAACTTTTGTCCAAAGTCTACCATTTTCGAATAATCGGCATCCAAAGTGCCGGCATTTCTGAACTATAAGAGAAGTTTTAATGCTAATAGATCATGCTTAAAACACTTTACAAAAAATATTTTGAACGAAATCGGACAATAGCTTTGGAAATAAATTAAATAAAACTTGTTTTGCGTTGATAGTCACGGAACTCTCCTTAGACATTAAGCACTAACATGCTCTTGATTTTATTTTAACAAATGTTTAATTCTCATGCTTAATAAAACTTAATATAATGCATAGAGGCCGAGTACTGATGCTAATTTCATCTAGCTTTTATTCGGTCCTCAATTTTCTAAATATCTTTGCATTTTTCTCGGCACACTTCTCTTTTATTGTTTCAATTCAAAAGAAAACGATTCTTGAACGGCGCACTTAAAGACATCCAAAACAAAAGGTTACTTGATAAGTCAATGGCCTTAAAAACTTTTTATCTATCCTTTTTTGGATTCCGTAGTAGGTAGGTACTACAAGGAATCCTTATAGTTTCGCTCTATCAGTCCGACCGTTCGTCTGTCTATCCGCCTTTGCTAAGTTCTGTAATTATGATTATAAATTGATGAAATTTAGTAACAAAATATACTTTAGGGGTGGCTTCCCATATTATATAGTGTTTGTGTTGATTTTTAGTCATTCTACCCCATCGAGTATCTATGAATAGGTAAGTTTAAATAAAGGCGAGGTTTTATACTCGATCTTTTAATAAAGTTAACCATTTTTGAGTAATTGGCCTCCAAAGCTGTTAGAAGTTGGTCCCCCTCTAACATTTCTAAACTATAAGAAGCAGAAAATTATTTTAAGCGAAATCCGATAGTAACTTTTGAAGTAATTCGAAAGAAACCTATTGCTCGTTGATACTCGTAGTTACGAAACCCTCCTTTGATATGTCCTGCCATGCAATTGATTAGGATTTTTACTTTCGATTAAATAGATTTTTTTAAAAACATTTTTCATGCTTTCTTCTCGATTTATTTTCTATCAGAACTGGCCTAATTATCTAGAGTAAGTGAATATTTTTTAGAGACTTGCCAAAATAAAATTGGTTAGAAATTATTCAAATCCCAATTCCTATCGTGCGTTTGTTATAAATATAATATAATATTATAATTATAAATAAAATCACGTGCATCACATATTTTTTTCATATATTCGACATTGACAATTTTTGATATAAACGTAAAAGTGAAGTACATTCTAAACATTATTATGTTTACATCACATCAAGTCACCACCCACCCCCCAATATCGGAGCTGGGGGAGCAAATGTTGAACATCGAAACTTGTGTTCCCGTATCGGCCCGACATAAACAACAGTTCAATATCCTGCCGCAGACACTGATGGCATAATCTACGTTTATTTGGAAAACTTTTTTCATAACTATATGTAAAGAATTGATATGTACATTCGAAGTTATTTCAATATACGTAAACAAAGAAGTTAGAATATGTTACGTAAGTATTTCATATTTGATTTCATTATGAGCAGTATACAACTACATATTATATAATTTGTATGTTGAACACATAATAAAATATTTTAATGGTGATAAGACAATAGACATGATATTGTGTGAACACGTGAAATGGTGGCCCATGCGTGGTTTTAAAAAATTATAGGTTAAAAGATAAAAGGATTCAATAATTCAATAAAGTCAACTTCTCACCAGCTACGTATTAATTGAGTTAACTTTCGTAAAAGTTGGCCGAATTGAAGATATAGCTAGTGAGGATGTGTCAAACTTTGCTCAAATTAGCACGCTTGGAGAAAAATCACAATAATAATTGTGATTTTTCTCCAAGCGTTGATTAATTTAAATTGATTAATTCCGTGTTCAACACCTAGATTTTCAACCCACGTTCTTATTACTACGTTACATAGAAAGGGGGTTGAAATTCTAGGGCTAGAACACGGAATAAACCGATTATTCGTACACATGACTTTTGCCATCCGTCTTATCGGTCATGTCATAATCATCAGCCACTAAGTACGCTCACACGCAAAGTAGCTCCCCCTGCACCGCTGCACTAAGTTTCGTGTGTCAATTTTTGCCGCAGCTCCCACGGTGCGCGGCGGCGGCGCAGCAGCGAAATCCATACAAATTCTGGCAGCGCTGTCAGAGCTGCAGCGCGTGTGTAAAGGCGCTAACGTGGTCACTATTGAGTATTGAAGAATACGTTCTTCTTTAATAATGTAAGGAGAATTAAGCTCTCCGTCCGCCCTCTCGGGCGTCCCTTCAACGTAGTACGTTTATATAACAAAACACCCTTAAATTATTATTCTACTCGTATTATGTTGTCCAGGACTTTGTGCGATTAAAAGATAATGTTGCAGAAACCATACATTTTTCAACGATAAAAAGCAACCTGTTTCCTTCCCCGTGGTCAATTCTATATTGCTGCCAAATTTTATAAAAATCGATCCCGTAGTTTTGGAGACTATTCAATACAAACAATACTCTTTATAATATTAGTATTGACTAGCTTCTAATCGCGGCTCCGTTCACGTAACTACAGTATCCTAGGGGGGCACTGTACTTTTTCGGGATACAAATAGTCTTTGTGGTAATCCTAGCCTCCACATTTCATCAAAATCCGTTAAGTAAGCACTGCAATGATATTCATTTTAGTTTCTCCCTACATAGTGTTCCAAGCCTGTTAGTATGAGCCAACACTCGTCAACCTTACGACTACATATATCAAGCCTCCCCTCTACGCATGTACTCGTTTACTGAAATTTTTTGTGTGAAAATATTTTATCCTGACCTGCCTGCCATAAATCAGGGAAAATAAATATACATAACAGTTTGTGGAATTAGTTTTCAATTCGGTATAAGTGGATATAACAAACACTAATATAGATAGTAGATAAGCTGTAATTATCAAAGAAGTTGTGGCGGAACAATTAGTGCCACAATCCTGAATCGCATTATCTATATATAAGTTTCTGTAGTTCAGCGCTATAGGTATATACTACAGCTGAAATGATTACAGGGCTTCGGCCTGACCGAGTGAGCATACCACCTCGCTCAGTCTGAGATATTCCTTCGGGGCTTCCACTATTCCCACAAAGTGTACCTACTTAAATGACATCTCTTACATGATATTAAATTTAACAATTGTGCCTATTACCACAAGCACCAAAAATTCAGGGTGAATCTTTAAAGCTGCTGTGTATTATTATATCAATTCTGCATAATAAAACCTGCAATAATACAATTACAATCAAGTCCCGACACGCTAAAACTGTCAAACCGGTATTCTCGTAAACGTTAAACCAGCGTCTAACGCGTCCTGATTGGTCAAAACGTCACAAAATCAGTTTATGATAACAAGTAGTTTCACTTATAATACAATTGAAGTAAAATGAAAGTCTACTTTAAATACGAGAATTGAGGGTCTGGTTTGTTATGTGAATTCCGAAAGTATAAGGAAACTGCTTCCAAGTTGATGTAGATATGCTTTATATTCTTTTAATTATATCTCTGAAATCGAACCCGCTTTACAACTTTACACCATAAAAAGTAACTTATCCTACTACTATTATAAATGTGCAAGTTTTTGAGGATGAATGGATGGATGTTTGTTACTCTTTCACTCTAAAATTACCGGATTTCGATGAAATTAGGCATGGTAGTACTTTAGGCTCTGAATTAAAACTAAGGCTACTTGTTATCCCGAAAAAATACAGTATTCCCGTGGGATACTTATGCGGGCCACGGGAAAAAGCAAAAATATATTATGTTTTAGATTCCCACTAAATTTGCTTTTCATTTTTCAATAATAAAGCGGGTTTACTACATTTTATACTCAAGATAAAATTTACAGTTAGGTTTTTTTGCAACATATTCGGCACAAAAACGTTGCCCAAAAGGCTTATTATGTTACTCCCAGCGAGGCTACTTCACTGCGGATTAGGCGGTGAAATAGATTCCATTCTTTTTAGAACCTTTCAGACGGCTAATCCTTTTGGGTAAACCTCTGCGCTGTAATGACCTTTAGTAATTGCGCAAAGGTTCATATTAAATGACAATTCAACTAATAATGATGGCTTATGGATGGACATACCTATATTTGGTATACTCTAACACTTAAATTGACATAAATTTAGATTTGTCAGTAATCAACCTTCAACCTAATTAACATAGGTAAACCTTTAGTGCCAATTTAACCTACACTTTTTAGTGATAATCGTTTGTCTAAATATCATGCCTTCTCTTTCATTAATACAAAGAACATGATATTTAATCAATGATTAAATTTAAACAGGCGTTGGTGAAATAGGCACTCAACTGAAAAGTACGTAAGTACAGTTTTATGAAATGGACCAGGAAACTAGCAGACTGATCGCCTTATGAAGCGATCACCACCGCCCATAAACACTCGTAACACCAGAATAACTCCTCTGGTCCTCAAAATCCCTAACCCCAATGGGCTTCCGGTAACTATTTATTAATCTGTGCCTCCGGTAACCTCTCTCATTAGGCGAAACATAACGCAAGCGTTATTTCATGCCGGTTTTCTATGAATCCATGGTATCTACCCGGTCGAGCCGGGCCGTTTGTGCCGAAGCATGATACATATTAAGGTCTCAAGAAAATCATGCAATTTTCCAGTACGTATCGATAACTTGAGCTCCGTGGCCTAGTGGGTAGACCGTTTGATTCGCACTCGAGAGAGTGCACGTTCGATTCCCAGGTACCAATGAGACTCTTTCAAATCTCAAGTACATTAGACGGACGCTCTAATGGTGAAAGAAAACATCGTGAGGAAACCCGCACATGGTTGGCCCCAACCTATTGACCTGTCATTCCTCTGGGCTAGGCTGACTGTTGTGAGAATGCCGTATGTGCTTAGGCAAATATACGACATTTAAAAATTTCGCTTGGAGAATACTGTATAAATCATCCAATAACGGATGAAAAAGGCCGTAGTTATCGATAGCTTATTTTCAATAAAATATCGCCGCTTTGATGAATTAAACTGTTAATTAAAAAGCTTTAAAATGACAGCTTAATCGCGCACTTGAGCTGAGCTGCGGCCACCTGTGGCAGAAAGTGCCTTGATCAACTTTATGAAATTGACTGCGGCACAGCTGCTAACTGACTTCTAATGAAAAATAATAATCATATTTATTGAAAAACTTTGAAAAGGTTCAAAATATTATTTATTTACTACATAAAATATTAATTATGAATCTACTAATGCTCGACAATAACGAGAAATTGCCTTCAGTATTTATGCTTCTTTAATTATAAAGACGGACAGTAGACTAGTAGTAGACAGTAGAGTAGACTGAATTTTTTTATAGCATACATGAAACTCTTAAATATGATTAACTTCTCAGAAAACACAGTATATTATTGTCTTAAAAAAAAGTCTTTAAACGTCGAACCTAAATGTGACGTCACGATAAGGTAAAAGTGTATGAAATATAAGGCCGCAGGAACATATGATTTGTAAATAAATATTTCAAAAATTTGTGCTCTTGAATACATGCTTTGAATAATGTTTTTGTATAATATTATGATGTAAGTAACCTAATCATGTAGGATTTTTACTACCTACTTTAGCAAATTTTTTAACCGACTTCCAAAAAAAGGAGGCGGTTATACGTTTGGCTGTATATATACAGGGTCTGTCGTAAATAATGGATAACCCGTAAACTGGAGTTGGTCCGGATGTGAAACTGTAAGAAAATCGTATTTTCTTGCCAGGGTTTCTAACCATATGAAAATGGCGTAGCATTTTATACTTTTTTATAAATTTCGCTACTTTTTTCGTTCACTCCGTTGCCATTTCATCAAATTTAGGTATTTCTGTGTGATTTTTTTAGTATTATACTCCTGAAGACGTGTATTATTTAATTTTAATACAATTTTAGGTGTTTTTCACGTAAACAATTTTCAAAATCATCTTTTTATGCTTTTTTTAAACTATTTTTTTCTTAATGTCAACTTTTTTTTTGTATTATACTCCTGAAGACGTTTATTATTTAATTTTAATACAATTTTAGGTATTTTTAACGTAAACAATTACGAAAATCATCTTTTTATCCTTTTTTTTCAACAATTTTTTTTCTTAATGTCAACTTTAATCATTTACTGTGAAAAAAAAGTAAGGCGCTATAGCTGCCCATTATCTTAATAAATTGTCTAGTATGTGTAGTTTCTAAAAAGGTATTACAATGTGTACTTTACTAGCAATATTAAGTTACAGGAGCGAGATCAATATCAAGGTCAGAATTCAAAATTTTTAAGTATTGCTATAAAAGGTTATAAAACTTCGTCATAATGATCTGATTCTACCAAAATTCTTTACACAAACATTATTGGGCCACTAATAAGGATTTTTAGCAGAAAAACAGGTTGTTTTTAGTAAAAAAAAATTTATGTTATCAATAACTTAAACTAAATGCTCGAAATACCCTCTGCCTGCAGCAATACAAGCTCTACATCGCCTAATAAAAGATCTTTTAATCCGACGCGCATAGCCGGCTTCTGCGATTTTACTTGCTGCTACTTGAATGCGCGTACGCAACTTTTCTACAGAACTTATTGCTTCCTTGTACACTACTTCCTTAATGCAGCCCCAGTAAAAAAAGACCAACGGCTTAAGGTCTGGCGAACTTGGAGGCCATAAAATTGGACCCAATCGCCCTATCCATCTATCTGGATATGTATTATTTAAATGTTCCCTTACACGAACAGCGTAATGTGCTGGACACCCATCATTTTGAAGCCACATCTCGTTTCTTATCTCCTGTGGAACGTCTTGCAGTAATCCAGGTAAAGTATTTATTAGAAAATCCAAATACATATCCGCATTTAATATTGCCGGCAACTCAAATGGACCAATGATTTGTCCGTTAATAATGCCAGTCCATAAATTTATTTGAAACTGATACTGCGATCTGTATTCACGTATCAATCTTGGGTTTTCAAGTTGCCAGCTGTGTAAATTGTGGAGGTTCAAAAAACCATATTTTCGACACGTTGACTCGTCACTCCATAAAATTTTATTAAAATAACTTGGGTCTTTTTATAACAATACTTAAAAATTTTGAATTCTGACCTTGATATTGATCTCGCTCCTGTAACTTAATATTGCTAGTAAAGTACACATTGTAATACCTTTTTAGAAACTACACATACTAGACAATTTATTAAGATAATGGGCAGCTATAGCGCCATACATTTTTTTTTCACAGTAAATGATCAAAGTTGACATTAAGAAAAAAATAGTTTAAAAAAAAGCATAAAAAGATGATTTTGAAAATTGTTTACGTTAAAAATACCTAAAATTGTATTAAAATTAAATAATAAACGTCTTCAGGAGTATAATACAAAAAAAATCACACAGAAATACCTAAATTTGATGAAATGGCAACGGAATGAACGAAAAAAGTAGCGAAATTTATAAAAAAGTATAAAATGCTACGCCATTTTCTTATGGTTAGAATCCCTGGCAAGAAAATACGATTTTCTTACAGTTTCACATCCGGACCAACTCCAGTTTACGGGTTATCCATTATTTACGACAGATATGAATAGGTTTGGTAAAATCAACTACGGATATTTTGATCATAATATCTACTACTATCTATCTACTACTATCTACTACTTATGTAAATACGTTTAGGCAGAAAAATAATTATACTAAATAATTATTATTTTTTAAAATATATAACAAAAAAAATTACATTGCGCTCTCTAAGGCGCTGAGGTCATTAACCTCACACACAGCTGACTTTAAACCAAAATTAAAGACTTTACCCAAATAATATCAATTACATTTGTCTTAAACAATGTATGGCTTTAAAAGTTTGTGACGTAACTAATCGTTTTGCGACACGAAGAAGGGCAGTATCAGCAATAGCATTTACATTTGGTTATAATTTTAATCACGTCAACCTAAATTAATATTTCTGTTAGATTTATGGTTCTCTATTCAACAATTTTTAAACATTAATCACATTTTAACTAATTTTAGAAAATGTGATATTCGAAACTATGCAACATCCCTATTTACAATACAATATTTTGTGACGTTTTAGATATAAGACTCTTGTATAACCCTGATTCAGTTCCCAAGACATTATAACTCCCTCGGTAAGCTATCTGAGATAGCGCATATCTTACCACACCTGAACGCTGGCGCGGCTTTTAGTGCATAAACCGCTGCGCGTCCGGATAACATTGAGTATCATGTTCCTACATTTTTCAATATTATCCTACTTGATAAAAAATACTGTATATTAAATATGGCCCTATTAGTAGCTAAAGGTGCTTCCACACGACGTTTTATAACATTGTTTAGCACGATAACAT
Source organism: Phengaris arion (assembly GCA_963565745.1). Classification (NCBI taxonomy): domain Eukaryota; kingdom Metazoa; phylum Arthropoda; class Insecta; order Lepidoptera; family Lycaenidae; genus Phengaris; species Phengaris arion. Next base: position 27,652,253 of record OY751431.1, read on the forward strand.
TTTATAATAAGGCGTTTTTAACGTGTATTAATAGTCAACAAAATAATATTAATATGTTGTGTTTTTCTTTATTTATAACTAGCATCTGTTTGCGGCTCCATAATAACAGTAGGTAAATACAGAAGGTATCCCACGGGAACTTCATCGAAATAAACCTATGTTTTAATCCAGTGCCTAAACTACTAGCATGCCAAACATCATGAAATCCGTTCAGTAGTTTTTGCGTGTAAGACGACATCACAAACATCCAACCATCTATCCATATATCCATCCATACATCCATTCTCACAAACTTTCACATTTATAATAGTTTCACGTTTATTATATACTAGCTTTTGCCCACGGCTTCGCCCGCGTAGTATAGTGTTCTTGGAGAAAAAACTACTTCGGCGAATAACTCTCTATTTACAGCAATATACCTACTTCTGATACAATATTGAAAATGTTTATAGGTTTACCCAATGCAAATGGTTAAAAGTGGGACCCTATCACCTCGACGCGACATGCGCGACCGCTTGATATACATTATATTATTATATTTAAAAAAAAGACTATTTAAAAAAACCGCACCATAATCCGTTACGTAGATTTAAAGATCTAAGCATACAATATATATAATAGGGATCCCTAATACATAGGGACAGACAGATAAAGCGACTTGTTTTATACTACGTAGTGAATAATCATTTAATTTGCCACTCAAATATAATTTGACGTTCCAACAAAACTGGCCAACTACGAGCCTCTATGGATATTCCATTTGAACTGCAGTATAGAATATTCGTTGAGCGAGCAACGAGTCGCGACTCGCGAGTGCCGCCGAGACATGTCCCTGCATTTTAAATCTGTAATATCTTCGAAAATATTCATTTAAATTACTTGCTATAAAGGGCCATATTGATCTATATTAAGTGCACAATGTATTTAAGGTACTAAATTGTAGGCTTTTTTATGATGAACAAAACTATAGTACATTATTTTCATCTATCTTGTAGGGTTCAGCCACCGCTTGCAATATAAGCGGAAAAAATTTATATTTAATGAATGATATACATATAAACCTTCCTCTTCAATCACTCTATCTATTAAATAAAACCGCATTAAATTCCGTTGCGTAGTTTTAAAGATAAAAGCATACATAGGGATATAGGGACAGAGAAAGCGACTTTGTTTTATACTATGTAGTGATAGTTTATTATATACTAAGGCGGGTCAATAAGTCCGTGACTTTTTGATTTTCTAACCTCCTTACTGAAAAAGCAACACTACTTCTGTCAACAGGCATCTGTCAGTTGACTCCTATCAAAAATTGAACTTGCTGCGTCAGTTAGTTTGTTTTTTACAGCTATCTTTATCAGACTATCCAGTAACTTAAGGAAACAATGGAAAAAAGTGAATTTCGTGTGCTTATTAAGCATTATTTTTTGCGAAAAAAAACCATTACCGAGACCAAGGCTAAGCTTGATAAATACTATGGGGACTCTGCACCATCGATTTCAATGGTAAAAAAGTGGTTACTGAATTTTGTTGTGGCCGTACAAGCACTGAAGATGCCGAACGTCCTGGACGCCCAGTTGAGGTCTCTACACCCGAAACAATCGAAAAAACTCACGATATGGTGTTGGCCGACCGAAGATTAAAAGTGCAAGAGATTGTGGAAGCCATAGGCATCTCGCATGGCTCAGTGGTTTCAATTTTGAATGATCCTTGGGCATGAGAAAGCTTTCCGCAAGATGGGTGCCGCGTTTGCTCACAGTCGACCACAAACGCAATCGTGTAACAACTTCACAGGAATGTTTGGCGTTGTTTAATCACAATATGGAGGAGTTTTTGCGCCGTTTTGTAACCGTGGACGAAACATGGATCCATCACAACACACCAGAGACCAAACAACAGTCAAAACAGTGGGTTTCTAAGGGTGAATCGGCGCCAAAGAAGGCCAAGGTGGGTTTGTCAGCAAATAAAGTTATGGCGACTGTTTTTTGGGATGCACGTGGGATAATCCACATTGACTATCTTCAAAAGGGAAGAACAATCAATGGGGAATATTATGCCAACTTATTGGACCGCTTCAATGAGGATTTGAAAAAAAACCGACCTCATTTGGCCAATAAAAAAGTTCTTTTTCAGCAAGACAATGCAAGGGTGCACACATGTGCAGTTGCCATGGCAAAAATCCATGAATTGGGCTATGAATTGCTCCCACATCCACCCTATTCTCCAGATTTGGCTCCGAGTGACTACTTCTTGTTCCCAAACCTGAAAAAATGGCTCGGTGGAAAAAGATTTGACTCCAATGATGAAGTCATCTCGCAAACAAAGGCCTATTTTGAGGACCTCGACAAATCATATTTTTTGGAAGGGATAAAAAAATTGAAGAAGCGTTGGACAAAGTGTATAGAGCTCAAGGGGAACTACGTTGAAAAATAAAATGATTTATTTATCAAAAAATCTGTGTTTTATTCCAAAAGTCACGGACTTATTGACCCGCCCTCGTACTAATAGTAGTAAGACTACGTAAATACATTTTTTAGTTCTTGATATCATTTGCAGGTAAGCATAATGATGATTACCTTCTTTCGATTACCTTAGAAGGAAAAGGAAGATTTTAGGTTTTCCTCCTTGGAGATTTTATAAGGGAAGAACCTTTCATATTTATGAATCCTTCGATTACTCTTCTGCTTCGTAGTTAAAGAAAGCCTTTAGTCGCTTTAAAATATGTAATATATAATTATTATGTTCTCCACTAACAGAAATCTTTGTTTTCTTAAGTAATAAATATAAAAATACTCAAACTTGCTGATTTAAAGGTAAATAAAACAGGAATTAAAGGACATAGGATATACATAAGGTAATTTGTTGAAGTTTTATGTTAACGTTATATAAACATTAACTAAGGTTATTAGAGTATTTTATTGACGTGATAACGTCTTATAAATCGATGGAACCGGCAGCACGCACGAAAAAACATGACTCATGCGTTACCTGTTACTCGTTATCGTTACCAAGTACCGTTACCAAGTACCAGCGTTAGCTCGCATTGCCTTTACCTCATTATTATTATTGTTGTTGTTGTTGTTTTTGTTGTTGTTGTTGTTGCTGTTGTTGTTGTTGTTGTTGTTGTTGTTGACGTTGTCACGTTCAACTATCGTCAGTAAACCGACTTTACAGACAACCGGTATGTTTTTTAATAAACATTAAAAAAGGTTATTAGAGTATTTTATTTAATAAACATTAAATAAGGTTATTAGAGTATTTTGTTTATAAACATTAAAAAAAGTTTATTAGAGTATTTTATTTAATAAACATGAAATAAGGTTATTAGAGTATTTTATTTAATAAACATTAAAAAAGGTAATTAGAGTATTTGATTTAATAAACACTAACAAAGGTTGTAAGAGTATTTTATTTTATAAGCATTAAATAAGGTTATTAGAGTATTTTATTTAATAAACATTATAAAGGTTATTAGAGTATTTTATTTGATAAACATTTAATAAGGTTATTAGAGTATTTTATTTTATATTCATTAAAAAAGGTTATTAGAGTATTTTATTTAATAAACATTAAATAAGGTTATTAGAGTATTTTATTTTATAAACATTTAATAAGGTTATAAGATAGGATCTATACTAATATAATAAATAGAAAAGGTTTGTTTGCATCGAATAGGCTCTGAAACTACTTCACCGATTTTGATGAAATTTGACACAGTTATAAAGTAAACCACGGGGAAGCACAAATGATACTTACGAGTATCATTGCAGCAAAATGTACGGATCCAGCGAGATTTCTTTTAGTTCGGACGTAGTCGCGAGCAGTATCTATGAAATAATATGTTCATTAAAATAATTCTATATAAATAGACCGAGCCTCTTAGTTCGAAAACTCCTGAAACCGATTAAATAATAACCCTAAATTGGGAAAATTCCTGGCTCCTATAGCTCTCGCTTTTGTGTTTGTAGTATTTCAAATTTGCCTTAAATTTCAGTAAAATTTGCATAGAGCTTAAATATATACGTGGATGGAATTCTACCGCAAAATTTTTGCATTGCTTTCATAAATTAAGAATTTTAAGCTACGTACCTATGTAAGATTAAATTATTTTTATTTTTAGCGTCGTTGAAGTAGATTTTTGTTTGCTTTATCCGTCAACATAACATAGCGGTATGTAAGCGAGCGGTACAACCGGAACATCCAAACGAGATGAAACCGATAATAATTACGAAAATTTCCCCTTGGACATATAATTATATACCTCGAATATATCGAGCGTATCAAATATCAAAATGTGTTTTTTTTTGGTTAGTAGGTACTAGGTACATAACCTACAAAATAAAAACATTTTAAAACGTGTATTTTTCTAGCATTCCTCATAGACATTCCGAAAAGTAATTTCGAAAGATTGAAAATGTATTCTACGGAAAGAGATTTCTTTTTATATTACTTAGAAAATTCTTAGACATCTCTTTCAGTAGATAAGACACGAGGTCGGAAATCGACTTAACATTTGACGTTGGAGATTAAGAAGGATATAAAATAGATATCAGCTGAGCACACATCAACTCTCTGGGTAAACAAGTAATTTGAACTATATTTGTGTTTCAAGCTACCCGGTTCTACGAAACTGCTGTAGGCAAAGGTTATCTGTTTCTCTATTCATTCATTATTATTTTTAACATACAATTACTTTCTGTTGTAATTACATTCACTACCTGTAAGCGCTTTTATTTTAATTTAACCATATTCTATTTTATACTCTATTTTCCTATAGAAAATAATAAAACCATAGAAAATATTTTGAGACCTGTTTTAATTTTCTTCATCACAGATTAAAAAATAATTTTCAACCGTCATTCAGATACTCTGTTGTAATTATCTCAGATTAATAATTATAAAGCATATTATTATATCGTTCCTTATCCCAAATGCTAACACTCATGTGTCATAAAGTCGTAATTCCAACATCGTCAAAAAGGATACCAAAAGATAAAACAAGCCTTGTGACGACCTTAGAAAAAAAAAACTTGAGAGGTGTCAAGGGACACCCGGATGGAACGAAGTTATAATATATATATTATAATATAAATATATAGTTGATAATGATGAATTGAAGCCTATTTTGGAAGAAATATACACACACACACACATATATATATATATATAACAAACACACCGACTGACAGACGGACAGAAAAATGTTAACAATTTATATTTTATTGTAAGTACCGATCATACTTTGAAATGCATTAATTGAAAATAAAAGCTGTTAATTTGAAATTACAAACAGACACTTCAATTTTGTTTATCTGTATAGATATAATATATTATATTATACAAAACAAATAGTTGAACTAAGTATATATAGTGCGCGCGGAACTAGCGCCTTAGGTAGGGACAGGGGTTGCTTGCTGCTCGCAGTGTTGCCGCCGCGAAGTCCGGCTCCGTACTGAATAATAACATCAAGCCCTCGGCTAGCTAGTCACAATATGTAACAGTCATAACAGTCACAAAGTGTAATTGCAAAATTCTACATTATTGTCAAGGTAATAAAGTCGTTTTTTGTATCATTCTTAATAGTCGTTATTACATTGTGATTTCGAGTGGCAAAAAGTGCCGTGTCAATATAATCCGCCTAGCCTCAATATCGCAACGCGCCATAAGGAACTTCGTTCGAACGAAAACGAAAAGTCATGGATTTGCTTTGTCTTCACTCCTAAGGGTTTTTGCCATTGATGTTTTGTGTGACCGATAGCTGCTTACGGTTTCGATTTTATTAATCCTTCTATGTATTTTTCTTCTTCTAAGGCAGTTATAAGTGAGAGAAGTACTTTAATAGTTGGCAAATTGGACTACCGTAAAACTTTTGTCTATTAAGTGAATCGTAAGAAAACCCACAATATTGGCATTGTTCTGTCAACTTGGGTTAAGGCGCCGACCAAAACGTTGCACTATATTCCATTATATTGACTGTCTCTGTGGCTGTGGTTAGCGCGTCGGTGCTCAAGCCGACGGTCGCGGGTTTTTAATCCCGCCGAGGGAACAAAAAGTTTTCAATGATCCTGTGTCATGGATATGTATTAAATATATTTATAATAGAGTGTTTAGTATAAACAGTAATAACACACAGGACTTCTTGCACTATTTCCACTTTAATAAGTATTTTTCATTAATTTTTATATATTACACGATCGGTTTCGACAAAGTCATCATCAGGTGTAGTGTGGAAATAGTGCAAGAAGTCCTGTGTGTTATTACTGTGAAACATGAATTTCCACCAAAAACCTACAGTACAATCAATAACATATCTGTTTAGTATAAAATTAATAAATATATTTCGGTTCACGGTACGGGTAGGTAGAGAGGCTGGGTAAACATAATTAACGACATCTGTGGCTCAGTAGTTGAGCGCGTCAGTGCTCAAGACGGAGGTCGCGGGTTCGAATCCCACCAAAGGAACAAAAACGTTTTCTATGTTCCTTGATCATGGATGTGTATTACTACTGCCTTAAAATATTAGATATGTATTGTATATGTATTGTACAGCGTATGTGCAGTGTATGACTGATATTTCATAATATAAAAGATGTATCTTTTTGTGTATTAAATAAAGTTCAATATTGAATAGCTATCGTAAAAATGCAGCGCCGCGTAGTGTCGCGTGTTGTTGCGTTATTACCTGACCCTTAATTAAGAGCTTTTTTTAAAAATGACGGATAAATAGAAGATAGTAGTATTAGTAGATTAAATTGTCGGTATAGTATGAAATATCGATAGTTACAAGAAGGCCTCCTTTTATGACCTAATTGCTAGTACAAGGCTCAATAGAAGTGCCAGTTCAGAACACATTTCATAACCTTTTCTCTCACACCATGTGCTATAAAAAGTTATAATTTTCTCTTTATAAGCGACTGCAAAATAATCATCCGAATATGAATGCCATTATTCTATTATTCTCGCCATGTATATAAAAAGGGAAATTTACTTTTCTATCTGAACAAAAAATAATTCGTAAAGTGGAACTAAAAAGTTCTAGTTCTTTTTTAGGAATTACTAGCTTTACCCGCGTCTCCGCCCGCGTATTTACAGTATCCCACGGGTAAACTGTGCTTTTGCGGGATAAAAAGTAGCCTATATTTTCCTTATATTTATATTAATCCAGAGTTTAAACTACTACCATACCAAATTTTATCAAAATCCGTTCAGTAGTTTTTGCGTGAAAGAGTAACAAACATCCATCCATTCATCCATCCTCTCAAACTCTCACATTTATAATATTAGTAGGATTATTTGTATTAATTGACATTACGTTGCCTGTAATCAGCGTAACAGGCAATCTAATGTCAGTTAAATCTTCTTTTTATAGTGCACGATCTGGTATAAGCAGTATATACCCTCATCTGTTATTTATTAGTAGTAAGAAATAAATGTTAGATAATATTCACATTGACTGCTACGGTGAAGTGAGGTGAGCCGATGATCGCTACGGTCGGCCATCAGCGGAGGCGGCGGTTCTCTCAAAAGAAACTGTGTTCTAAAATAATGAAGATAAAGATTAAAATAAAGTATATGACAGTTATGCTGCTCGCCGCTCCGCTGCCATTTCGGTGTAAATTAGCCCTTAGGGCGCGATTTATACCTACCAACCTATTTTCAATGTGTCAATACACATACAAATACATTAAGTATACGAATTTTATTGGAAAAAAAAACAAAAATTAAAAGATATTACATGTATCTATCAATACATATTAGTACAATATTGATTATTTTTACCATTCTAAATATTTCGAAATAATTTTAATGTATTTACTTAACATAGATACATTTTATATACTTACTCATACACACTTACATTACTATATATACTTATATAAACTCACACACCACAGTTAATCCCTTTCATATTCAATATACAAAATTTTCATTTTTATTTCGTATACAAGAGGCAAAATAAACCCCAATAAAGACTTAAAAATTAAAATACGAAATTTTTCGACCACTAGTTTCAATTATTTGGTAAAGCCTCGCTCGTTAAGCACAGACAAGACGATATACTTTAAATTTTTTAAATCGTAGGGCTTGACATAATTAGCATCGTAACTAGTAATCGAGTATGTTGTAAACCTTTATTTTACCTTTATTAGCAACATTAAAAAATATAATGACTGATTTTGTAAACATGTGACAAGGAAGACAATAAGAGTTGCTAAGAGAAACGTCTTAGAGAAAAGACATAGGAACTAATACTTCTTAAATTGGATCCCATCCCAGTATTTGTTTCCAGCTGGTTGCTACGAGATACATCGTTAACAAAGTCTAATCTGTACGCCTTTCTTAGGGTTAGGTCACAATGAAACGATACGCGACGTGGCGCTACGTTTTTATAGCTTTATTCACTACACAAGAAGATACACTTTCAATTGCAAGAGCGGCGGCGCGCTATGCTAGACCGCTCTGGTCTAGCTCTTGCAAATAAACGTGTATCTTCTTGTGTTAAATTTAGTTAAATTTTGAAAACCTGTTTTAAAAATACAGCGCCGCGTTGCCTATCGTCTCGTTTTGGTGTGAGATAACCCTTAGTCTCTTCTCTTGTAAGGTTTAGAGGCGGGTAATGCCCTTTCGTCGGTTTTACGTGTCTCTGAGCATAGCCTTCGTTTAGGACGGCTAAATCCCCATACAAGGCGGACTTTACTTTTACAAGAAAATATTTTCTTAGTTTATGGCACAAGCCTTATTTACTACCCAGTACATTATGAGCGCTTAGGTTGTCTTCTTTGCGAATGTAGTTCGTAGTAAAAATCATTGGCTACGTAAGTCTATTACAGCTAGGGGTAGCTACTCGTACTACGGGTTAGTAAACTAACGACTTCGCGTGCCTTTAGAGACTGTTACCTATACAAGTATACAAATCTATGGAGACTTCATTAAGGGTGAGCTCACACCAAAACGTGACGATGCGCAACGCAGCGCTGCATTTTTTTAAAATAGCTATTCTAAGTTGATCTTTATTCACAATACACAAGTTTTTTAGCAAGAGTTCGAATTTCGAGCTTTTACCGCTGTATACCGCAGTATATTAGCATATTTCTTAACAAAAGAGCAGTAAATTTTTGACATACTGCTCTTTACGTTAGTATTAACAAATGTACAAAATGAATTTTACTAGTTAAATCTACAGTATGGAACTGTACTGCACTTTAAGATAGTAATTATAATTAATGTCTCATAAAGACATATTAATATAAATACAGTATCTTCCCTTACTGCTTTTATAACATGGCAAAAGATGAAATAATTTAATAATTTTGTTAATCAATAGAGCAGTAAGTGGTTGTTACTGCGCTACTAGGTACGCGACGTCTATATGCCTATAAGCAAATTCACATACATACAGAAACCGGTAGCTGTTTTGTGAAATGAAGTAATATCGGGACGAAAACAAGAAGATATTGTCTCTGCTTTTCGTGTTTTTCTTTTGGAACGACGCGACTATAGTTATTTGGACTGATAACTGTTCTTCACAGAACAAGAATTGGGCGTTTATGACATTTTTAGTACAAATGATAAATAGCAATGAAATCACTGCAGAGAAGATATTAATAAAATATCTAGAACCTGGGCACACATTTATGTCAGCCGATAGTTTCCATCATTTGGTTGAAAAGTCTCTACAAAAGCAAAGGAATGTTTATGATTTTGTCAATATTGTGTCGCAACTTGTACGTAAAAAGTTACTGTTAAAAAAATGAACGTAACCTACTTGTTCCAGTTTCAAGATAAAACATCTCAGCATAAGCTCCGAAATTTTCCGCCCAGGGTATACTTGAAAGATATAGTTGCTGTAGTGTATCAGAGGGAGTTTTGATATTCATTACAAGTTTAGCCATAAAGACGAAACATTCCGATTATTAAGCTTTTTACAGGTGAAATTCCTTAAATTAAAAGAAATAACCTTATCCTGATCACAGAATTATTGAAAGAGGAATTAATTACGAAACGAAAAAGCAGATAACTCTAAACTTGTGTCCGTTTATGCCTGTTAATCGTAAATTTTTTTGGGAAAATTTGTTTGTAAATAATGTTGAAATCATGGCAATCGAGGAAGATGAAGTCGGTGAAAATGAAACACAGTAGCTAATAAAGTGATGAATAATATTTTTAATTATCGTTAAATACTGAACGTTATCGTATCGTTAAATACACCCTGTATTTGAAATTAAAATACCTACATGTTTTCGTGCCTTAACTTTTGTATTTTTTTATTTTATAGACATTATTTTATGTTAAAAAGCTCTTTGAAGTTAGCTACTTTTGTTTTGTTTTTGTTTTTTTTTTTATTAAATAAGGGGGCAAACGAGCAAACGGGTCACTTGATGATAAGCAACTACCGTCGCCCATGGACACTCGCAACATCAGAAGAGCTGCAGGTGCGTTGCCGGCCTTTTAAGAGGGAATACGCTCTCTTCTTGAAGGTTTGCAGGTCGTATAGGTCCGGAAATACTGCTGGTGACAGTTCGTTCCAGAGTTTTACAGTGCGCGGCAGAAAGTTACGCGAAAAGCGCACGGTGGAAGACTGCCACTCATCAAGGTGATGAGGATGGTATGTTTTTCGCGTGGGACGATGGCGAAAAGTTGCAGGTGGTATGATTCCGAACAATTCCTCAGAGCACTCCCCGTGATACAACCGATAGAGGATGCAGAGTGAAGCTACATCTCGGCGTAATTCCAAGGGGTCCAAGCTGTTTGAAACACTATGGCAGTCAACAACTCGAGCGGCCCTTCGTTGGATACGATCCAGAGGGAGGAGTTGGTATTTTGGCGCCCCTGCCCAGAGATGAGAACAATATTCCATATGAGGCCGAACCTGCGCCTTGTAGAGTTGTAGGCGTTGGTCCGGACTGAAGTACTGTCTCGCTCTGTTAAGAACACCAAGCTTCTTCGAGGCTAACTTGGCCTTACCCTCTAGATGATATCGGAACTGGACTTCGCTCGATATGTTGACGCCAAGTATCTCAATGCTAGGGGAGATGGTTAAAGATGTGCCCTCGAAACGAGGATATACGACCATTGGTGACTTTTTAGTGGTGAACGCGCAGACTTGTGTCTTGGCGGGGTTGAATTGGACTAAGTTACGTCTACCCCATTCAGAGACTTTCTCCAATGAATTCTCTATTTTAGACACAAGTTCGTTTCGACTCTCAATGACATTTAGCCGAGAAATATTGGGGGAGCCGGTATATACAGCATCACCTGTACTATCATCCGCATAGCAATGAATGCCGTTGGTCTGTAACATGTCATTGATATGCAGTATGAATAGGCTAGGCGATAGCACACAGCCCTGAGGGACACCAGCATCAACAGACTGAGTTTCAGAGCATTCGCCGTCAACTACGACCTTTATGCTTCTATCTGCTAAGAAACTAGTGACCCACTTACATAATTTCTCGGGCATCCCGTATAATGGAAGCTTTGATAGCAGCGCTTTATGCCAAACCCGATCAAAGGCCTTCGCAATGTCCAAACTAACAGCCAATGCCTCTCCCTTCGACTCAATTGCCTGAGCCCAACGATGAGTTAGGTACGCCAAGAGATCACCAGCCGAGCGACCCTTACGGAACCCGTATTGTTTGTCGCTTAGTAATCCCTGGCCGTCCAAGTATCGAAGAAGCTGGCTATTGATAATGGATTCCATTATCTTCGAGAAGAGAGAGGTTATAGCGATTGGTCTGTAGTTGGAAGGATTTGAGCGATCACCTTTTTGGGGATCGGGTGCACCAAGGCTGTCTTCCAAGAAGCCGGGACGATGCCAGAAGAGTAGGAGAATCGAAAAAGAAGCGTCAAGACCGGAGTCAACTCTGGAGTACACTTTTTCAACACAATAGGAGGGATTCCGTCAGGCCCACTCGACTTTTGGATATCAAGGGAACGGAGGGCTTTTCGCACTGAGCGCTGATGAAACCGAATATCCGACATGATGCTCGTGCATCGCGGTATGGTCGGCGGTTTCTGCCCCCGTCATCCAGGGTCGAGTTTGACGCAAAGAGCTTGCCCAGAAGATCGGCTTTGTCCTTTGCGTCCTGGGCCAACGATCCATTTCCTACGTGTAGGGATGGTAGGGTTGGCTTGCAGAAATTTCCTTCAATAGCTTTGGCCAGAGATCAGAATGCACGGGTTCCCGTATTGACGTGCTGTTTCTTTGCCCGAGTGATCTCTTTCTTGAGGGACCTAGAGGCAAGGTTGTACTCCTTTTTATATGTGCTGGTATTTAAATCCCGAGCAGACACTGCAATGGTCCAGGATTGGTAAGCCTCCTGCTTCCGGCGAGAAGCTTTTTTGGGGGATGAACCAAACCAGGGACGAAATCTGCCGCCAATTGGCACTACAGAGGACGGAATGAAGAGTTCCATCCCTTGCATCACCACATCGGCAACAGAGTTGGCAGTGTTGTCGGGATCATCCGGCGAGAAGCACACGTTCCCCCAAGGATAGGATGCAAAAAACGACCGCATCCCATCCCAGTCTGCTGACTTGTAGTGCCACACACGACGGTATTTAACAGCACGCTGTCGTAAGCCCGTCGTAAGTGGCACAGAACTCCTAACAAGGCAGTGATCCGATGTACCAAGTGGTGCGATTACGGATATTTGGTAGCCGTCAGGATTTGAAGTCAGCAGAAGGTCCAACAAGGAAGGATTCTGACCATCCACATCTGGGATTCGCGTAGGCGTAGTGACCAGTTGTGTCAAGTCGTTCGCAAGGGCAAAGTTGCAGACAGATCTCCCCGCATGAACAGTTTTACTGGAATTGAGCCAGTCGGCGTGGTTTGCATTAAAGTCGCCAAGTATTATGATCTCTGCGGATGGGATCTGCCGCTGTACAAAAACTGAAGCAGCTTGCAGGTGTTCCAAGAGTCGGTCCGTCTCGGGGTCACCACTATGGGACCTATATAGGCACGCATAGACGCGAGGGTGGTCGTCGAAATCTATGCGGAGCCATAATGTTGACAGGTCCCTGTCCTCAAGATTGCTGAGGCGGCGAGAGCTGATATCATCTCTGACATACACACACACTCCAGCTTTGGGCAGAAAGGAGTGCTCGAGAGAATACCCTGGGTGGGAAAGGTATGATGTGTCACTCGGAGATGATATCTGCGTCTCGGTTAAAAAGAGCAAAGCCGGCTTTGCCGTCTCAAAGTGGTAATGGACGGCATTAAGGTTGGAGTGTAATCCCCTGATATTACAAAAGTCCATGTTTAATATCGAGGGGGGTGCCTTTGTGCGTTTGCTCTTGCCCCGAGCAGATTGGAGCGCAGTTTTGCCCTCCCCAGAATACGAGGGGCAGCCTGGACGTCCACGTTCAGTTCCAAGGGTTCCTGAGCATGGACGTCCAGAGAGGGATTCTCCAACGCAGTTGGTACCCTCCTGGGGTAACAAATTGCTTTTCAACTGCGGCATTTCTAGGGGGGTAGGGGATTGGGCCTCCGGTAAACTCACTCACTCGGCGAAACACAGCGCAAGCGCTGTTTCACGCCGGTTTTCTGTGAGCCCGTGGTATTTCTCCGGTCGAGCCGACCCATTCATGCCGAAGCATGGCTCTCCCACGGTAAGGTTGTTTTAGTGATTAAGAGTAATTTTGTGCCAAAAACGTACCAAAAAGGTGATATTTTATCTGATAAAGTCTTAGGTTTTGATAATAAGTATGTTATAAAGACATTTTCGGTTTTTAATTAAGTATATAAGTATTATGCCAAATAATTACAACTAAGACTATTGATCTTATTAATTATGTTTTACAATTAAAGCGAAAGTTAGATTGTAAGAATAATTTTGTGCCTAGAAACCAGTACCTACCATTATATGCGATTTGTCTGATTAAGTTTTAAGCTTTTATAAATAATTTTATTTTTAAAGAAGTTTTGTTTTGTATTAGTTATAGTTTATTAGTTTATAGCGTTATGTCAAATAACAAGAACCAAAATAATTGTGGATCTCATTACATTTAATGAATAAAACTAGTTTATGATATTATTTTTAACGATTTTTTTTATTTCTCCTACTATTTACAGACATACTGCTCAAGAAATTCTGAAAACACCTTACTTAAAATACTACTCTAAAAAGCAGTAACGTTCTGTACTCCATAGTGAAATAGCCAAAATATATTTAAAATCTAAGGTAAAGGGCAGTATAATGCTTCTTTACTGCTGTTTTAAATAGTAATTTAAATTTATTATTTTGAATTCTGTAAGAAATATAGCAGTATGAAATAATACTAAGCAAGAGTGCAGTATATATGGCAGTTACTGCCCTCTTACCTAAATATTGATTAAAATTAGTTATGAATATGGTAATGAAGACACGATATGTTATGATTTACGACAACCATATTAAAAATATTAAAACAATGTTATGAATGGCGGTTATGAGAGCAAAGGAAGAGAGAGTGCTCTTGTGTACCGCGCACACTCTTTAAATTATTATAAAAAAGCTCCTGTGTAGCTGGACAACGAAACCAGTTACGGCGGTAACTCGAAATTGGTTTGGGAGCTATATTTATTAATTTTGGTGATATTAGAAGCAGAATTTTCATTAAGAATCCGTAATATGAAATAAATTTTATGAAATCTCCTTCAATAAATCCTATCTAGATTTATTGAGTTTGAAATTGGGCTCTTGAAGTTCCAATCTACTTCTCAAGAGGCCTTTCAAAGTGGTTAGTCGGCCTAGCAGGACTTCTGATATGACTCATTGCCAATGCGTTTTAAGTCTGTTTGGAATATAAAAAGTTTATGTCAAATAAAAGAAAAAGTAGTGGTGAGGGTCAAGTGAAGTTTGCCTATGACTGTTTTTTTAATTTGGGCTTTATAAGGATTATTTTGTCACAGGCATATACCCCTTAAATTAAAAAAAAACTTGAGAGGTGTCAAGGGACACCCGGATGGAACGAAGTTATAATATATATATATATATATATATATATATATATATATATATATATATATATATAATTTTTGTGCTGCAGAATACTCCTCCTGCATATAAGTTTTAACTGTGCCAAATTGTATGCTCCTCCGTTCACATAATTTTCGTATAAAGGTTCACAAAGTTTTTGCTTCATGTATTAATAGAAAGATAGCCTTAAAATCTAAATCTAATCTAAAATCTACTGTTATAATTCATTGCTAATGAATAACACAATATTATCAAAAAAGAAATTGTCCCGCACTTATGTTGTTTGTTGTGTGTAACGGCGGATATGGCGGAATCCAAATTAAACAACACTAGTTTTTTAGAAAACCTAAAATTTTAATTAGTTTTATCTACAAAAAAGTAGATATAATGTAAAAGAGGTTGTCAGTTGTAATAGTATTTGGGGTTCAGGGAGTCGCGATCGATGGCTTGATGTCAAGCGGCGGTACTCTTTGATTAACGGCCGTCTTACTCCATCCTACTCCATCTTACCCATCCTATCCCGTCTTCCCTATTTTAGCCCATCCTGCCTCATCTCGCGTTGATGGCTTAATTTAACGTTACACGTTTAATACACATTTTTTGTCAAAATAAACCTGCCTCCTAATCAAAGGCGACTTTTATTATGATTCAGATTTATTTCTATTATGTGCATCTAGCATGAGATGAATTAAATATATTTAGTGGTGTGAGCCAGGAACAGGATTTAGAATATTGTTTTTAAAAGATCTGTAATGCAACGAATAGGCATGATTTGTTATCTCTGAAAAGTATCGAAAGAGAATGGTATGAAAATCATGACAGCGCCTATACAACTTTCATTCGATAACGTTTCGAATACGTGCTTGTCAAATGTTCGTGCTTACCTTGTTATGGGTAATTTAAATGAAACTAGGAATTACCGTGACAAATATATTCAAACAGGGGGATGTGGGCAGAAGGCCGAACGATCTGGTTTAGCCTCTTGGTGTCTGTGGGAATCGGAGGGGCTTTAACCACGCGGGTACTTAGCTGGGTCCAGAAGTGCAGTCAGCACGTGGCGCGAACGAGTTGGACTTCAACTTCCGGTAGCGTCTCTGTCGTTCAGGCTGGTATGTTCACCGCCACGTAGATCGTCCAAGGAGCGATGCAGACTGATTCTAAAAACAGTCAGTTCAGTCCGGAATAACTAGCGGCACTCAGAAATCCGGATGTGTGAAAACCAGCCAAAGTCCATGAAAAGCGGTGCCTTGAACCCGGAGTATAGATCCTTGGAAAATCCATAAAAAAAACCTGGAGTAGGAGTCCCACAGTCGGCGTGATCTTAACCCCAAACGATCAAAATCACGGGCTGTGTGACCATCACAAAATAAAAAGGAGTAAGCAAAATAAAAGATGATATACAAGAATAATTAAAGTATGGATACAAACATCCTAATATTATAACAATGCAAGAACGGAAAGAATGAGAACGTGGTTTGGCCAATCAAATTTAGACAACTAATTTTACAAGATAATTTACATGAAAAAAATAATGTGTTTTATTACAAGCGTGATTTACCAAATAAAGCTTCACAACACAGATATATAAAAACAACTCACAGTAAAAACGGGATTAAGACATATGATATACTTGTATACAGAAAAACTTGAATAAATTATGGATTCAGCAAAAGAAAGGACTGTCATCTCGCGACAGCCCTTAAATACCCTTACTATCATATTGTTTTTTTAGCTGACAACTAGCGGTAATGCATAATCCATATGCCACAATAAAGAAATATTGGAGTATAAGTAGTACTAGTAAACTAGTAATAAAGAAATATTTTTAAAAGCGTCACACCTGAAAACCATTTCGTGGTGATAACAGCTATGGGGTCGGCTATATCACTCTAAGTGAGCCATTTGCACGCTTGCCAACTTTCCTCGACCGTATTATAATTTATTGCTTTTCAATGTATTAGGAGCTTAAAATATAATTCCGAATGTAATTAACCATTCATTAATTTAGAAATCAGATTAAATGGATATTAAATGTGAGTCTTAATTAAAATTGTTTTAATTATATCGGTGAAAACCTTATATTATTGTAACATAATTTGAGTAGGTATGGTTTGTACGTTAATAAAATTGGAGATTTAATTAATACCGTATCGGCTAACTGTGTCAACCATAAATACCCTGACGAATTTATTAACAAGATGTTGCCCGTAACTCCGCTGAGAAAAATTTGCTTACAATGTAGAAGCCGCAAATGTTCAGTGACAAAAACTAAATAAACTATACCTTTTTTGTAATTAATATTGACATTAAAATGAGAAAAATTCACAATCAATAATTTTGGTGCGTTGATTACGAATCATCGCATCCATATTGTGTATCTTTAAAACACAATACACAATAAGACAATATTAAAAATAAGTTGTTATAGTCCAGTTAAGTTCCAAGAACAAAACATATTCCTCGAAGTTCTTACAACAACACAATATTCCTTTGTACCCTGTTCGCTACGGTCGCGGTATCGTGAATTTGTATATATTGTACAAAGAATTCATAGATTTCGTGCCTCACACGACTATCGAGTACATTGGAAATTAATATACAGAATTCGAAAAAATACTGTCGCCGATCGACGAGAAAGTCGGGATAAGGAAAAGGTTACAAAATTAAACTACTATTTGGTTTGGAATATAAAAAGTTTATGTCAAATAAAAGAAAAAGTAGTGGTGAGGGTCAAGTGAAGTTTGCCTATGACTGTTTTTTTAATTTGGGCTTTATAAGGATTATTTTGTCACAGGCATAATACCCCTTAAATTAAAAACTTGAAAAGAAAAAAAAACTTGAGAGGTGTCAAGGGACACCCGGATGGAACGAAGTTATAATATATATATATATATATATATATATATATATATATATATATATATATATATATATATATATATATGCTCAATGCTCTTGCAATTAAACGTATATTATGTTCTTGAGCTGTTAATAAAGTTCAATTTTTAATCGCTATCATAAAAATGCAGCGCTGCGTCGCGTCGACGCAATCTGGTGTAATCTGAGCCAAATTTTATCTTTTTCAAATGCGATAGATGTAATAGTACCTACTTCTCCGTAATATAAACTCTGACTTTACCGAAATGTCATACTCCTCCGTTCGCATAGTTTTCGCAAAAAGGGGCACAAATTTTTTTTTTGCTACTTATATTTTATGTATTTAGATAAGTCACACGAAAAATTTAAAAAATGTTAAAAAAATATGCAGTTAACGTAGATAATAAAAATGTCTCATTCACAGTTTTTTTAAAAAGTTTCGTATTTATGTCGCGTTGCGTAATAATGTCCCTATTTTAGTATTATTTTAATAAAAGGTCCAGTTTAACAGGGACATTCGTTTCAGATGCAAACACAGCGCTATAAAAAGGATACAACTGAGCAAACCTCTAGCCCGCATTCGCTATGTTTACACAAATGATTCTGCTAATGTGTTGAGTGGAGTTTGTGAGAGGGAAACTACGCAACATGTTATTTCAAGCTTCTCCTTAGAATAACGTTTCTCGACGAGATCTGCCAGTACTTTGTGATATTTAATAGAGCATGATTTATCTTGAAGTAGCTACTCAAGAACGAATGATTTGAAGTCTATATATTATGTACTAAGAACATCTTTTATTTTTTTGAACAGTTTTAGCCACAGACACGATAAATATTAAGTAGTTTGATTCAACAACAAATTATTGGATCACATTTGAATGCAATGTGTACTGCTTAATGTCATTTGACAAGCAATTTTCGTACCACGTTCACTCCAAAATGATAAACGATTGGAACGAGAGATATAATTTTTTGCTTTTGGTAAAAATCTTTTAACATGTATGAGGACTGAGATATAATAATTATGTAATTTTAATATTTTAAACGCTTTTTACATAAACATGTACCCACGGACAAAATGAATAATTACTCTTTCACGCAACAACTACTGAATAGATTTTGATATTTTTTATGGTAGTATTTAGGCTCAGGATTAAAACAAAGGCTACTTTTTATCCCGGAAAAGTACAGTATTCCCGAGGGATACTCGATAGCATAAAACGCGGGCGGAGCCGCGGGAAACAGCTAGTAAATAATATTTTCCTTTTACAATCTGCATTCAACAGCATCAGATCAGCAATCAGTGTTTTGTACGTTTGTATGTCAAATTTTAAAATGTTTTATGCCGTACGCGCAAATAATTTATCTAGGTGTTGTTTAAATTGTATGAAATCAAAACTTATCAGCTCGATTTACACTAGCAGTGGACAATATATTGTGGAGAGAAAAAGCATGACGTGTACCTACTTAACAGAGTATGTCACTAGTCACATTTAAATTCCAAAAGCGTGACGCTCGTGCCATAACTAGAACTGCGTTACGTGACCTTGAAATTTGACTATCAGTCAGTCTCACTTGAAAATAATATATATATTCAAAGTGCTAAACTTATTTATTCCTGACTGTTATCATACACACCCAGGCAACATAAATCGCAAACGGATTATTCAACATCGATTAGTCGTAAAGTGACGTTTATTAGGTATAATATAATTTTACTTATAGAATTACAATAATTATTCCTTATCTTTTATACATTGTAAAGTGTTGTTGTTGTTCCTTTATATTATAAAGTTGTTTTCCTTATTTGTCACTAATGGGTTTGAAATTTTTGATTTTTGATATGATAGTGGTAACCAGAGTATTCGTGTCGCATTAGATATATCACTTGATTAATAACGTATGAGTTGTGAGTGTCTCCCGTAAATTATCGCCTTCTACTCCCCATTAATCATCCAGCAAACTTCAGTCACCTCTGCCATAGACTACTAAACAGCTAAATAACATATTTCACTTTATAGAATAAGTGTGTGTTATTGCATCTGAACAGTTACCCCGTTGGGTAATTCTGTGGGAAAAGAGGGTTGGTGTGAGTTTCTCTTTTACTAGAAAATAAAGTATATTTCCCATCTGACATTTATTGTATATTAAAATTTAGGTATATACTAAAGTTTACTAAAATTGAACGCATAGTTTTACAGGCGATTTTTTTGTGTGCCAAAAAAAGTAAAATACTTTACAATGTTGTTACAATATAATATAGGTATGTATTGTTTTATATAAATAAATTAAGGAGACAAACGCGACATTTCCCGGTACATCATAATGCATCCGACCGCATTGTGGTGAACATAAAGTCCACGCCGAGCATGAGCCGTAAAGGTTACGCACGTCTGTCTGCCATTAATAAATAGTTACTACGTAACTTCTGCTCTCGCGATAACCGAAATTACAAGCAGGAACATAATATGACATTTTACATTAAAGCCCAAAACGGCTTGCAAATATGTAATATGTTGTCTTTTTCTTTTTTGTTTAGTAGGTACATGTGCTTCCAATATAATAAAACATAAACAAAGAGACAATTGCTCACTATAATGCAACATAAGAGACTGAACATCGTGGGCCAAAATGTAATGGCTTGTGATATGGTTTTAAAAAAATCGTCTTTTTTTTGTCCTAGAATATAAAAAATCTGCTCAATTCTCAATCAGGGAGCCGAGAAAAATAAGAAAGGTGTTCAGGTTTCGTGATATCGTCCATTTATTCAGTCGATTTCAGTATTACAGTAAGTATTTACTGTTTGTTGTTTGTTGTATGTTTTTGTACAAGTCATTTAAAATTATCAATTTTGTCATAGGCCGTTCTCCACCCAATAATATATTGCGTTAAAAAGTTTATTTCATTGGTATTGAAACATAACCTCACTATCACTATACAGATCATAACTTTGTTCTCAGATTGCCAAAAGTTACAGAATTTTCCACATGGTTCTCATTAATCTAAATCTATCTATACATACCATTTTTATCTTATTACATTATTAGCCCAAGAATGTATGAAATGGTTTCAGTGTCCTTTAAATGTCACATACTATTTACTGTTCAATAAATAATCACGATGAATTTGGTCGAATTTAATATTTCGTTTTAGAATCTAGGCGATGATTGATTGATAAGAATTATTGTGTACTTTACAAAGGTTCAGTTTCACGAGTAATCACAGAATGCTGAACTTGTCCTTGTAGGGCTGTAATCTATAAAATTAAGTATACAGCGTTCAACCACCTGAAAACCAATCAATGACGTACCTACTCATATTAGGTCTTTACCTATGAAATTGCCGTTTTGTATGAAAAAATTTAAACGAATTTTTTTCATGTATTTTTTATTTGTATTAATCGAAGTAATCACCCATGCAATCAATGCATCTTTGCCAACACAGTGGCAGTTTATTGATGCCCTTCTTAATGGAATCAGCTGGACGGGAGGCAACAAATTCTTCAAAGGCATTTTGTACTGCCTCTCGGGTATTGAATTTTTTTCCCGCCAAGAAGTTATCCAAATTCTGGAAAAAGTAGTAGGTCTGGTGAGTAGGGCGGATGACGGAGAGCTTCCAACCCCAGTTCTTGCAACTTGGAGACCGTCTGCTGTGCAGTATGAGGTCGCGCGTTGTCGTGCAGGAGCAGCGGAGACGAGCGATTGACCAATACTGGTTGGAGATGTGCCAGCTTCTCCATCATTGTGTTCAGTTCTTCACAGTACATATCTGCAGTAATGCTCACCCCGTTTGGTAAGAAGTTGTGATGAATCACACCGACGCTAGACCACCAAACAGTGACCATCACTTTTCTAGGGGTGTTTTCGTTTAAGGCAGGGATTCCCAAAGTGACCGATATCGACCCCTTGGGGTCGATATCGGTTTACTAGGTGTCGACTTAAACGAAGTCTGATTTTGGGGGTCGACGAGGTCTAAAAATCGACCCCTATTAAATTAACACAAGTTCTTATTTAAAACTTTCAAGATATTCAGGTACTGTATTGTTTATGTTGTGTTACGTGTACTAAGAATAATTAATATTTTTGTAGGAAATAGCATTGTTGTAGTAATGTAAAGTCTCAAGTTCGTACAAAATGAAAAACTCGGCAAGTCAGTGTGGAGTTTGTGCAAGATAATGAGTTCGAGCGTACGTCTTTCAGGCGCATTTTGACTTGCTCTCTATTTGACCCTTACGCAATTTAACAGGAACGATCAACAAGTCTAAACGTGTTCCTGATATTTTACTATTTAATGAGCTTGCACTTAGGTTGAAAGTTGCCCATGCTTGCCCCCTTGTCGACAAGCATGCCCCCAACCCCTGTGCCCCCTGCACCTCTGAACAAGCGACCGAGGCAGGAAGCATCCTCGGACGCATCGCCGCCGGCCAAACGTGCCGACCGCCCGGCTACCTATGCAGCAGTAGCCACCGCCCCTGCACAAACCGGATCCACCGGGGCCCCCACCTCGAGTGCCCCCTCGCCGATGGAGGTAAACACTGCCTCTCCTTCAGCGAACGTGACCGAGCCGCTGAAAGCAGCCCCCAGGTGCCCCCCACTCATAGTGGAAAAAATGGAGGACTGGATCGGCCACTTCCACCACCTCAAGGACCTGCTGGGGCACCCCCCACACGCGAAGCCATTAGGACTGGGGGGTAAAGTTCTCCCCACGCAGCGAGAACGAGTATAGGTGCATCCAGCGGTACCTGACCGACCTGAGCAAGTCCACTCAGGTCAGCTGGTACTCATACGCGCTACCCCAGGACCGAGGACTAAAGGTAGGTATACATGGCCTCCCTTTTCACACTCCCACCGAGGAGATAGCTGCGGATCTCACCACCAAAGGCTTCGTAGTTGAGCACGTGTCCCGGATTCTCGCCAGAAGGGACCATCCCGGGTGCTCCTACTTTGTCCTGCTGAGACGCACCCCGAACCTGGTACCAGGCATCTACCAGGTAACGGAAATTTTAAATATGCCGGATATCAAGGTGGAGGCCTGGCGTGGGAAGAGTGGCCCCGCCCAATGCCACCGCTGCCAATAGTTTAGGCACTCGAGCACAAACTGTCACCGCAAGATGGCGTGCGTTAGATGCGGAGAGGAGCACGCCGCCACTGACTGCCCCCGACCTACAACCGACCAGCCCACTTGCATAAATTGCAAGGGGCCCCACCCCGCAAACAGCCGAAACTGCCCGGTCTTCCGTCGGGAGGCCAGGAACCGCCACGCCGGCCCTATTGCCCGCACCACCCGGACCACGAACCGGGTGCGCACAAACCGGGTGAGTGACGCCCCTACCATCTCCGAAAGAGAGGTTCCCCCGCCGCCGCCCTCCGCCACATCTCTAATGGCGGAGGCCAACTATCCCCCCCCCGTCGCATCCCTCCCCCCTTCGGCCCGGAAGCAACGGAAACGGACCAGGACCAGGACCAAAAAGAGGGCCAAATCCGGTACGACCTCGAATGCCACCACGGACTCGGAGTACCAGCCCCTCGCCCTCCCCCTCCCCCCTGTTGTAGTAGCCCCCCCAGCTGAAGAGGCCATTCTATCCCCCCCCCTACCGCAGCGTACCCCGCGCCCCCCGCGCCTTTCGCGCACCAAACGTGCTGTCCAGCCGGTCACCAAACCTGAGGTGACATAGCTCGCCACTGAGCCCGCAAACCCGGCGATCACTTCCGCCACTTTGCCCCCTCGTGCCCCCCCTTCTTCTCGTCGCCGAGAGTCTCCCAGGACCACGGCCCAGCTCTTACAAGCCCTATTCTCCCTGGCCATGGATGTCTTTAATAAAATCCTGGCTGGGAAAGAAATCCTCCAAACACTCTTAAGGGTCCTCCCCGAGGGGGCCTCCCTCTTTGCCAAACTGCTATCGCAATGGTTTCCCACGCCCCAGTCTGCTTAAAGGTTGTCCACTGGAACGTCCGGGGGGTCCGCGGCAAGGTGGCCCCGATTCGCCTCCTCCTTCGGGAGTATGAGGTGGACGTCGCCTTGCTGAGCGAAACCCTCCTGTCCCCTCAGGACCGTTTCAGTGCCCCCGGTTACCACGTTTACCGCCAGGACTTTCTGGGGGGTGAGCGGGCTAGTAGAGGCCTAGCCGTTCTGGTCGGCAGGAAACTTCTACACCAACTCCTACCCCCCCCCTCAGTTTCATCGCTACACGCCCTTGGAGTGGAGGTACTCCTCGGGTCGCACCGCACGCACATCTATGCGTGCTATAAACCTTCGGGGTCGCGTTTAGACATCTCCGACATCCACAGGCTCCCATCAGAAGAGCCGACTGTGATTGCTGGAGATCTGAACTGCAAGCACCCCGGATGGGGATCCCGTGCACCCAACCCGGATGGTAACCGATTGCACGCCGACTCAGGAAGAGTCGGGTACTCGGTGGTGGGAACATATTACCCCACCCACTACCCCGAGAATCCCCGATACACTCCTGACGTCCTTGACGTGGCAATCACCCACCAACTCCCGGTTGACCTCCACCAAGAGGTCCTTGTTTAATACAGATTTAATCTTTAATACATAAAAGGAAAATAATATAAATACATAGTAAAATAATTAAATATATAAATCACATAAATATTCTTAAATATAAAGATCTCACCCACCAAACTGAACATTTAATGCAAACATTGATTTTCATATATGTAGTTCCAGCGTATGCCGATAGGTGGCGTTCGTTCGATCCTAACCCGCGCTAGCGGTGTCTTTAGTAAGAATGATATAGGCATGAGGTGAATTAAAATAAAGTGAGTTCAACAGATGTGTGGTGTTTGATTTAATAACGTGTTACGCAGCGACATCTGGTGCCGAAACCCGGGATTAAAGTGAATAGTGAATGAAAAGGACAGTGAAACCGTGAGTACATGAACTTAAGTTAAATGTTAATAGACTCTCAAAGTTAAAGTGCCTTTAAGTAATTTGGACTGGACTTGTAAAATTTCGTGTGCATTTCGTAAGGGCCGTGGACATAGTCTCTGGAGTGTGAATTTGGGACTTATAAAATTTCCACGCCAGTCTTATATGAGCTGTGGACAGTCTCTGGAGCAATTCCGAGACTTAGAAAAATTCCACGCCGATTTTATGGGCTGTGGACATAGTCTCTGGAGCGATTCCGAGACTTAGAAAATTTCAGTGCCGATTCGTATGGGCTGTGGACATAGTCTCTCGAGCAAGTCAGAGACAGAATATTTTAGTAAAAGTACATTTTTACAACTATATACATGGAATTACTTTTGCTTGAACAAGAAGAAATTGGTATACAAATTAATAAAGGCTTTGTTAATTATAAAAAGACGAGCAAAGATAAACTAACATCAGTATATATAGACACCAGACACGAGAGCCTAGAACCATTATGGACTAAATTTACGGATAATCATTTTAAGATTATGAGCGCTGTACCCAAGGCCGAAAGATCGAAGTTGGCTTATTGTGTGGAGGATCGGTATAACACCGTGGAAGAGACATACATTGATTATAAGACAAGGTTGAAATTAGATAAAAACAAAAAGAATAAAACAGAAAATGAACCAGCCCATGACTGTAATGCCTCAAAACCAGAAGTAAAGCTACCTCAAATTCAGCTTCCCACATTTTCTGGGGCATATGAAGAGTGGCAAAGTTTCCACGACATGTTCAAGTCTCTTATCCATAGTAATGACAACTTGAGTGCGGTGCAGAAGCTTCATTCTTTGAAAAGCGGTCTGAAAGGTGAGCCCGAAATTCTGTTACGAAGTTTGTCTACTACAGAAGTTAATTATACTGAAGCCTGGGACAAGTTGGTTCGTCGGTATAGCAACAAAAGATATAATGCTAATGAAATAATAAAACGATTGTTTTCCCAAAAATGTATCAGCAACGAGTCAGCTACCTCTATAAAAAATTTATTAGACACTACAGCCATATGCCTAAAGTGGGTAAAGAATTTAGGAGTTAGAACAGACACGTGGGACGTCGTCATTATTTACTTGACCGTATCTAAATTGGATTATGAAACACGAATGGAGTGGGAGACAGAAGTCAGTCGTGCAGCATCGGATGATTTCCCAACCTGGGATCAGTTAGTTTCATTTTTGGAGAAAAAATTTAGAATATTAGAGATGTTGTCTGGATCAAAGCCTATTCGCCGCGTCACACCGCCCAACACAATCAAAACCTTACATTCAACTGTTCAAGAAGAGAAAAGCTGCGTAATGTGTAACAAATCACACTTGCTATATCAATGCAAACAATTTAGATCTAAGTCTCCTCAAGAGAGATCAGAGTTCATACAATCAAAGAGGCTTTGTTTCAATTGTTTTTCACCTACCCACAACGTTAAGAACTGCCACCAGGCTACGTGCTGTCGCCGATGTGGCAGAAGGCATCACACATTGCTGCATTTAGAGAGAAGTCGACCTCAAGAGGTTACTAGAACGTCGACTATATCAACGGGTCCTGCATTTGACTCTGTGGTAGATGCAGTTCACAATAATGAAACTCCAAAATATGAGAAGAAAGTAGTAGCTCATTTTGCTAGATATGATCATCAAAATCGCAACAAACAGCATTAGTTAAGGTTAAATCACAAAATGGCTACTGTCAAACTGTACGCATTTTGATAGATCAAGGCTCAGAAGCCTCTTTTGTCACTGAAAGTGTAGTGCTATCACTAGGTCTTAAGCGTATACCAGTAAATGGTTTAGTGACAGGTGTAGGTGAAGGAAGACTTAGATCTAAGAGCATTGTTAATTTTGAATTAGAGTCACTTTATAATCGTAACTTTTCTTTGTCAATTAATGCATTTGTTTTAACTTCATTAACATCATTTCTTCCATCTGGTAAGACTTTCATCCTGAACTGGCCAGATCTCGATCATTTACCTTTAGCAGATCCTTATTATGGTTCACCTGGAAAAATAGATATTATTCTTGGAGTAGAGGGCTATAGTCAAATATTATTAAGTGGTCTTCTCAAACATCCAGCACCCATTGGTCCTGTTGCTCAGAATACCCAGCTGGGGTGGATTTTATCCGGCAAGGTAGGTGACACAGAAGAATCACTACCAAGAGTTGTTAGTTTACATTTAAAGGTTAAAGAAGAGGATATCCTGAAACAATTTTGGGAGATTGAGAGAAAGCCAGACAACATTGAAAAGAAATTTACAAAAGAAGAACGAAGATGCGAAGAAATATATGAGACTACAACTACAAGAACTAGTGAAGGTAGATATATTGTGCGAATACCATTTCGAGATCCTGATCCACAGTGCATGTACGGCAAGTCCAAGGATGTCGCGATGAAGAGATTCATGTTGTTAGAACGCAAACTTAGTAGAGATTTACCTTTACGTCTTGAATATACAAAGGTTATGAATGATTATCTGGAACAAAATCATATGGAGGAGATTACCAATGAACATGACATAGAGAATCCTTATGCTGTTTATCTTCCACACCACGCTGTAGTACGAGAGGACAAAGAGACAACAAAAGTCAGGGTTGTTTTTGATGCGTCATGTAAAGGTATCAACAACGTATCATTAAATGAGTCATTATTAGTAGGTCCGAAACTTTAGCAAGATTTGCGCCACATATTAATGCGATGGAGAACACATCCGTATTGTATCGTAGCTGATATAACATAGATGTACAGACAAGTGGCAGTAAATCGAAGTGATGTGGATTTTCAACGTATCTTATGGCGTGATAATCCAAAAGAACCTATCCGTCATTTTCGACTTTTACGACTTACCTTTGGCACAGCTTGCGCAGCATATTTAGCGGTAAAGTCTCTCCAACAGCTGGCAAACGATGAGCAATTAAAATACCCTTTAGCTGCAAAATTAACGCGACAAGATTATTACATCGATGACCTATTTACCGGCTGTGAAACAGATGAAGAAGCTATTGATATTTATAAAGAAATTAATAAACTAATGGGAGAAGGTGGATTTACACTCCAAAAATGGTGTAGCAACAGTCAAAAGTTGTTAAGTTATATAGAGAAGGATAATAAAATTCTAAGGATACATTTGTTTTTAAAATCAATGACACTATCAAGGTTTTGGGTATTTCATGGAATAAAAATTCGGACATATTTGAATATACCTACAACTTACCAGAGATTACTCAGCCAGTATCGAAGCGAAGAGTTTTATCTGAAGTCGCAAGGCTCTACGATCCAATGGGTTTGGTAGCGCCAGTGTTGATAACGGCCAAAATTTTAATACAAAAGCTGTGGAAATCTGGATTAAATTGGGATGATAATCTGACACTGGACCTTTTAAATGAATGGATTTGCTTTAGAGAAGAATTAAATTATGTAAAAATGATTTCGTTACCTCGATGGTTGTCGATCAGGAAGGGCGATCCCATAGAGTTGCACGTTTTTGCTGACGCTTCTCAGGTGGCATATGCTGCAGTAGTGTATATCAAATCTAAAGATAAAATGGGTAATACTTACGTTAATATCGTTACTGCTAAAACAAAAGTCGAGCCGGTCGACAAACAGATTACTATTCCAAGAATGGAGCTATGTGCAGCTTTGCTTGGTGCAAAATTGTTATTTGAAGTGTCACAAATATTGAAGATACCTAAAGAGAAGTGGTTTGCCTGGTCCGATTCAACTGTAGTTCTGGCGTGGCTTAGAGGAGAACCAAGTCGTTGGACAACATTTGTTAGTAACAGGGTTTCCGAAATATTAATTATTCTCGACTACGACCGCTGGAATCATATTCCCACAGATCAAAACCCCGCTGACTGTGCATCAAGAGG
The DNA here is from genome assembly GCA_963565745.1 of Phengaris arion. Lineage (NCBI taxonomy): Eukaryota > Metazoa > Arthropoda > Insecta > Lepidoptera > Lycaenidae > Phengaris > Phengaris arion. The sequence goes on from OY751431.1 coordinate 27,680,877, forward strand.
CACATCGGTAAGAGAATCGAGAGAGCACGAATTGTGGTGGCATGGTCCGAAGGCATTAAGAGCGAGTGATATTTACTCTAATAAATGAAATGTCAGTACCGACATAGAAACGAGACCAATCAAGGCGCTGACAACTTTAATACACCCTAAAGAAAATTTCATATGGTTGAGATTTTCGAATTTGTCCAAAATGTTGAGAGTGTTATCATACTGCATGAAGTTCTTGAAGACTCGGGAACCTGAAACAAAAAGGGATAATCATTTAATAACAGTTAAAGAAATGGATGAAGTATTAAATAGATGTCTAAAAGCTACGTAAGAATTTTATTTTGAACTGGATATTAAAAATCTGAGAGCCACGGGAAGTGTTACTAAGAAAAATCAACTGCACACCCTTTCACCGATTCTGGATCAGAATGGGTTGTTAAGGGTGGGCGGCCGAATTATGCAGTCTTCATTATCATTCAATAAAAAACATCCTATAATTTTGCCTAGTGAATCTCATATTACTAAGTTAATAATTATGGACGCGCATCTTAGAACACTTCACGGGGGGCCTCAGATTATGCAGAATTTTTTGAGAAGTAAATACTGGATAATAAGAGCAAGAGAGAAAGTTAAAAAATTCTATCGTGATTGTGTGACATGTGTTCGTTATTCGCGCCAGAACAACAATCAGTTTATGGGACAGCTTCCAAATACTAGATTAACACCTACCAAACCTTTCCTGTCCACAGGAGTAGATTTCACAGGCCATATAGACATAAGATTTTCACCTAGTAGAGGAGCACGATCTTATACGGGTTACATATGCCTTTTCATTTGTATGTCTACGAAGGCTATACATATTTTGGAAGCAGTATCTGACTTGACTTCGTCCGGCTTTATAGCTGCCTTTAAAAGATTTGTATCCCGTCGAGGACGCTGCCAGCAAATGTTTAGCGATAATGGCACAAATTTCGTGGGAGCTGATAAAGAACTCCGAGATACGTTTAAGAGAGCTAAATCCCAGCTTCCCGACGAAATCGCCCATCTACTAACCGAGGCAGGTACTACATGGCATTTTATCCCTCCGCATGCGCCAAACTTTGGAGGCCTGTGGGAAGCCGGTGTGCGGTCCACTAAAACACAACTCAAAAGAGTAATAGGTAACGGAACACTTACCTTTGAGGAATTGACTACGGTTCTGACAAAGGTGGAAGCTTGCCTGAATTCGCGTCCTCTATCCTTTTTGAGCGAGAATCCAGATGATCCAATGCCTTTGACGCCCGGTCACTTTTTGGTCGGCGAACCACTAGTTACAATCCCAGAACCAGATTATACTGAAATCCGTCTTACTTGCCTTCAGAAATGGAAGCTTACCCAAAAATTGGTTAATGATTTTTGGCGTAAATGGTCAGATGAGTATCTAGTGACTTTAAATCATAGATATAAGTGGTTTACTAAAAAGATTGAACCAGAAGTTAACGATATTGTGGTTATTAGAGATCATAATATTCCACCAGCTAGGTGGATGTTAGGTAAAATAATCGAAAAACATCCAGGAAAAGATATCACTCGAGTAGTTAGTATTAAAACCAAAAATGGTATATGTAAACGTCCCTGTATTAAATTATGTTTTTTGCCTAAAGCCGAATAATTCTTGATTTTGTTTTTAATTCACAAAATATTTGTGTGGATTGGTAGTGACAGCTCAGTTAGATTAGTGCTAGTGTAATTTTTCCTTTTAACGTGTTATATAGATAAGTAAGAAAATGTTGTTATTTACATTGAAAGTACACACAAGTTGAGTATATGTGAATGGAATATTTTACTTTGTAAAATTTAAATTTAGAAATGTTGAAAGTAGAGTAGAAAGTTTTAAAAATTAACAGGTGGACAATTAGCGCCTATGGTATTGTTTACTTTTTGATATTTTGTAACTGTCAATAAGTTTGAAAAGGAACAAGTCCTTTTGGTGGGCGGGATGTTTAATACAGATTTAATCTTTAATACATAAAAGGAAAATAATATAAATACATAGTAAAATAATTAAATATATAAATCACATAAATATTCTTAAATATAAAGATCTCACCCACCAAACTGAACATTTAATGCAAACATTGATTTTCATATATATAGTTCCAGCGTATGCCGATAGATGGCGTTCGTTCGATCCTAACCCGCGCTAGCGGTGTCTTTTGTTAGAATGATAAAGGCATGAGGTGAATTAAAATAAAGTGAGTTCAACAGATGTGTGGTGTTTGATTTAGAAACGTGTTACGCAACGACAGTCCTCGATGTGGCCCATGGCTCTGACCACCTCCCAGTCTTAGCCACCATACGCGCCGCACCCGCTAGCGTCCCCCCTCTTCCTCCTCGCCCAGTTCGTGACTGGAATGTTTTCGCAGAGCGGCTTCACGAGAGCACGCCCAATTTCCCGGTGGACTCTGCAGAGCACGTCGAATCGATGGCTCTGCAGATCACCGAGGCGATCGCAGCCGCGATGGACGCGGCAACCCAGCCACCTACTCACCGTCAGTTCAAGCGGCCCACTCTCCCCCGGCACATCGCCAACCTTATCGGCGAGAAGAAACGCCTGCGCGGAAGATGGCAGCTCAGCCGCTGCCCCACCCTGAAGACGCAGCTAAACCGCCTCACATCCAAGGTAAAAACTGCCCTTCAGGACCTAAACGCAGCCGACTGGACCCAACGCATCCTGGAGGCGGGAGAGGACTGGCCCTCCCTCCACCGCTTTTGCCGCAGCCTTACTGGAGTCACAGCCCCAGTGAGCCCCCTGTTCCACCCAGATGGCAACCTCAGGTACCGTGCAGAAGACAGAGCAGACATCACACGCATCGCACAACACGCCCGAATGGTCTCCGAGGAGGTAAAGGTTTTCCTACTTTACCCCCCCCTCCTCCCCCCCCCCAAGTTTCTCCATCTCACCGAGGGAGGTCCAAAAGACCCTCACACGCCTAAAACCAAAAAAGGCCCCCGGTTCAGATGGCATCCCAAATTCCGCTCTCCGCCACCTCCCCTTCAGAACGGTGGCCGCCCTGACTCGCCTCTACAATGGTATTGTCAGGACCGGCCACTTCCCCTCCTCCTGGAAAATGGATCTGGTCGTAACCATACCCAAGCCCCACAAGAACCTAAGAAGGGCCGAGGGCTACCGGCCCATTACCCTCCTTTCCACCCTTTCCAAAGTCTTCGAACTCCTCCTTCTAAAACAGGGAGAGGTCCCCTTACCTCCCTCCTCGTGAGGAACAGTTCGGGTTCAGGTCCAACCTGAGTACCACCCTTCAGTTGGTACGTGTTATCCACCACCTTTCCGTTGCGGCTAACAAAAAAGAATCGTCGGTAGCCGTATTCACAGACATGGAGAAGGCGTTCGACAGTGTCTGGCATGAGGGTCTGCTCTGCAAGCTCATCCGGGCCAACGTACCTCCCCCCCTGGTAAGGCTAGTGGCTTCCTTCCTCTCCGGCAGGACCTTCAGGGTTCGCGTTGATGGAGTCCTCTCCAACGAGCGTCCCATCGCCGCAGGCGTCCCCCAAGGTAGCGTCCTCTCGCCAGGACTCTACAATTTCTACTCCAGCGATGTGCCCGCGGACCGGGGCACCACCGTGGCGTTATACGCCGATGACACGGCGTACTTCTCCTCCTCGCTGACCACCGAGCATGCTGCCATCAAGATTCAGAGGACGCTGGATCTCCTCCCTGACTGGCTGAGCAAATGGCGACTGTCTGTCAACGCAGGTAAGTCCCAGGCGCTCGCCGTCAGCACGAGGTGCTCCTTTCCAGCGCCTCTGAAGATTGGTGATGCTGTGATCCCGTGGGGGAGGACAGCTAAGTATCTTGGGGTCACCCTGGACCGCCGTCTCTCCATGGCCCCCCAGTGCTCATCGGCGGTGGCGAAGGCGAACGCGGCTATAGCGCAGCTGCGCCCGGCCTACGCGTCCCCGCAGATCCCCCTGAGGATGCGCGTCGCCCTCTACCGGACGTACGTACGGTCTCGCCTGACGTACGCGGCACCTGCGTGGCACCACTTGCTCTCTGCACCCCAGAAAGGGTTGCTGCAGAGAGCCCAAAACCAGGTGCTGCGCAGAATCGCGGGCGCACCGTGGTACGTCCGCAACACCACTATCTCTAGAGACCTCAGGGTGGAGAGCGTGGAGGCCTTTGTGGCCCAGCTCTCCGCGAAGCTGTTTGCGCGAGCGGATGCCTCGCGCCTGGTCGAGCTGTCCGACCTGGCGCCGTGGCATGCCCGCCCGCCGGACCGCCACCGCCTGCCGAGGGATGCCGTCCCTCCGGAGCCTCCGGAGGACCCAGCGAGCCACGCAGCCCGCCCCACCGCCCCCGAAGAGGAGGAGCTCTGACGCACTGATGCGCCACACCCAGCGCAACGATGCGCCCTGGCGCAACAGCGCCACACCACCGCGGGATTGTATCCCCCCCCTATCTTTTCCCTTTCGCCGGCAAACCAGATGCCGGCGAAACTCGTCTAAACTGCGTCCGGGGCCTGACGAGTGGCAGCCCTATTGCCACCCCGTCGTCCCCGGGGCGTACCTTCCCCCCCCCCCCCCCCCCCGACATAAAAAGTCGGGGCCGGAAGTTTTATATTTCCTCCCCCTTCCCCAGGTTCGTTCATTCCACGGTCCGGTAAACACGGCGCGTGAGGGAGTGGACCCAAACACGTTCCTCGGCCTCCGGGTCGGGACCCCCACGCGCCGTTTGGAGCCGACCGCCGGTCTCGGTTGGGCTGGATTGGCACATCGACACTCCTTTGTTTTGTTGTTGCCCTCCCATGGGTTTACCCCGCGTTCTGCCGCGGGGGGTCTTCCCTAAAACTATTAGACTCATGCGTCCAGTATTAGTACTGGTCGCGTCTTTCCCACCCCAAGTAGAGGGGCTATGCCCCTGGTTTTGGTATTTCCGCCGTAAGGCCCTTTTCAGGGGCCCGGCGTCGAGAGAGAAGAGTCTCCTTCTCTAAGTTGAAAGTTCATTTGCGTTTTGAAATTCGTTGGAGCTTGAACGATAATAACTCATATAAGTACTCATTTATGACAAGAGATTACAAAGTTATTACATAGCTAAATTAAGTGAAGTAAAGTGGGTGAAAAAGTATTTAGAAAATGCTGAGCTCCCTACGCGAGTTAATAGCTAGCGTAACCATACAATATCTGCAGTTTATGAAAAATTTACAGTGTAAGTACCAAACAGTTTTTATCCGGCACAGCGCATCAGCATTGCCTCACTGTGTGATAGTGATCAGTTGAGCTATCTGTAGATTGTTTGCAACAGTTTGCAGTTGCCTCAGTTGTTTCAATTGTAAAAAAATAGTAGTTTAATTTGTTTTAGTATTTGATTGTAATTTTTTTTTGCCCTATGGAAACACAACATATTTTAAATAGGTAGGTTTAAAAGTATTTGTAAAAATTACTTACACTTAAGTTGTTAAGTAAACTTTGAAGTGTTCAGTTTGCTTTGGTTTTCGTTCTTATGCTGATAGGTACCTACTTACCTAATACAAATTATCTATACCTAATTACCTACTATAATTACTTACCTAATATAGGTATCCAAGTTTATCAATGAGTAAATCAGTAATACCTAACAAACATCCATTACCTGGGTGTGATAAAAATAAGATATTGTGCAAACTTAACAATTTATTATTGTTTTTTATTGAGGTAGTTTCTTATTTTTTTATTTGCAGTATTACTGAGAGTTCTATGATGGCGGACACGAAAAAAAAATGCAGACAATACAGTTTGGACTACTTGAAGTTCGGATTTATTGCATCTCCATCAAATCAATACTTGCCGATGTGTCTCATATGTGAAAAAGTATTCAGTAACGATGCCATGTAGCCTTAAAAAATGGATGGCCACTTATCAAGAGTACATGCTGACAAAAAAAGTAGGCCCTTGTCATTTTTTCAAGCACTTAAAGAAAAACTAAACAAAAGGCCATCCATAAGATCGATGTTTGCGTCATCATCTATTAAAGACGATGATGGTTTATGTTACATATGTCAACAGTAAGATGTAACTGTCAATGTCGTTATTGACATTGACAGATCTCATGAAGTAAAGCCTATCGAGTTTAAGTTTAAGAATTGTTGCTGTATTATTATCATCACCACTCAAGCGTGAGAAGGACTTGCATATCAAGAGGTCGCAGCTCGTTACAGGGTGCTGTGTACATGTAATGACATTGGTGTGGTATCTTTAGAATATGTTACATATATCAACAGTAAGATGTAACTGTCAATGTCGTTATTGACATTGACAGATGTCATGAAGTAAAGCCTATCGAGTTCAGTTGGCCAAAGGGCTATACATAGTGTAGGCGTATATTTGTGTTAGACATAATATCTCATTTGTAATACGTATCTGTGTAAGCACCAATAAAGGAGAATATAAGAATTGTTGCTGTATTATTATCATCACCACTCAAGCGTGAGAAGGACTTGCATATCAAGAGGTCGCAGTCCGTTACAGTTTACGAGCGTCCTATAATATATCTTTACTAATAGCGAAGTCGGGGAAACCCCACACAATTGGAGAGCAGCTTATCTTACCAGCCATTGCGGAGGTCCATAACAATGTGTTGCACAAGCCCGCACATGATATTTTAAAGAGAATACCTTTGAGCAATAACACCGTTCAGAGACGCATAGACGAGATGGGACGCGATGTGGAAATCATTTTATGCAAGTTCTTACAGACCAACAGATTCTCTCTCCAGTTGGACGAGTCTACATTACCCGGCAATGAAGCTCTGTTGTTAGGATATGTTCGATACATCAAAGATGAAAATATGTGCCAAGAACTGCTTTTTGCTACATATTTAGAGACTAATACCAGAGGAGAATCGATTTTTCAGGCCGTGGAACATTTTTTACTGACAAAGTTATTCCATGGAAGAACATTGTTTCTGTTGTGACTGATGGTGCACCGTCTATGGTTGGTCGTCATCGTGGTTTTATAGCTCACTTAAAGCGACAACTGCCTGATGTACTGGTCATTCACTACGTGATTCACAGGCAGCATTTAGTAGCAAAAAAGCTAAGTCCTAGATTGCATAAGTCTTTACAATATGTAATAAATGCTATCAACAAGATTCGAAGCAATTCTTTGAACTCACGGTTATTTGCTCAGCTATGTGAGGAAAACGACGAAGTCTTTACTCGATTACTAAGTGTGCAGAACACTGAAGTTCGCTGGTTATCAAAAGGCTCTTGCTTAGAAAGATTTTCAGCCATTTTTGAATCTGTGTTGGAGTTTTTAAAAGAAAAAGATCCGAATTTGAAAGAAAATCTAAACAATTGTAAAACAGATATTTATTACTTGACTGATATCTTTGGAATGTTCAACAAAGTGAATTTGCAGCTGTAGGGTGACGATCTTAACTTGATTAAAACAAAATCAATAATATTGGCCTTCGGGGGTAAACTAATCCTTTATAAACAAAATTTAGGCAGAAAAGAATATTCGCAGTTTCCGCATTTGTCAAAATTACCAGAAATGCTTCAAGATGATGACATTTTATTATATGTCACTCACTTGGACGCATTACACAAGGATTTTACGGAGACGTTTGAGGATCATTTAAATTTACAAATTCCTCAATGGATAATAAATCCGTACAATACCACAGCCATAGAAGAAGCCAATGTGATAATGCAAGAAGAGTTGATTACCATCAGCACAGACGAAGAGCTTAAGCAGAAGTTCAACCAAGGCTATCAGAAGTTCTGGTTGCAACGCAACATTAAAACACAGTATCCTACATTGTGGAACATTGCTGAACAATACCTTATCGCTTTTCCATCATCATTCCTAGTTGAAAAAAGCTTCAGTGTGGTAACAAACATTTTGACGAAACAAAGAAACCGTTTGAAAATCAACGAACGTGGAGATTTAAGGCTGCAACTCACCAATATTGAACCGGATGTAGCTAGATTCGTAGGTAGTCACCAGGTTCATCCATCACACTGAATGTTTTATTTTCTCTTTGCGAATTAATACTTTTTTAAATATAATTTCCTACCTACTTAAGATCTTTAAGTACTTAATTTGTAATAATCATTATAAATTAAACTTGAAATTTACTGAATTGTATGTATTTTTATTTTGTTAAATTTTGGTTAGAAAATGAAGGCAACTTTACTCTCTTAACTATGTGCAAAGTTTCCCAGTTGGTACCTTAGTAACAAGGTATTTTGTATCAATAGGAAAAAACTAAAGATAGGCCCCCTTATTCATAATAGTCTGCTAACTTAAAGCATTGCTAATTACTCTGTCTTCTTCTATTAACCTAAGTCAGAATGAAAAATGATACTCTGTAGCAGCTGTTTTAAGTTAGCGGAACATTATGAATAAGGGGGTTGATCTTAAAAGTATGTAATTTGGCCAGGGGGTCTGAGATAACAGTTCATTTTGGAAAAGGGGTCACTTGTCCAAAATAGTTTGGGGATCCCTGGTTTAGGGCATTGTTTAGGTGCTGAACCAGGATCCAATCAACTTGCTGAGCGCTTGCGGTTATCAAACAGAATCTATTTTTCATTGCAGGTAACAATGAGGTTCAAAATTCCTTCATTTGTGTGTCTGTTGAGCAGTGCAAGGCACGTCTCGACGCGTACTTCGCGCTGGCGATCGTTGAGTTCGTGGGGCACCCATTTGTCAAGCTTTTTTACCTTGCCAATTTGACGCAAATGGACTAATATTGTTTTGGCGCTAACGTCGAAAGAAGCTGCTAATTCAGCCGTAGATTGTGTATCATCAGCTTCCACAATCGCCTTTAATTCGTCATTGTCGACCAAAGTCTTCAGTCGACCGCGACGTTCATTTTTAGGTCGAAATTTCCAGAACGGAAGCGAACAAACCAATAACAGGTGGTGCGTTGGTTTGTAGTGTTAGCTCCGTAAACGTCGTTGATGTTGTGTGCCGCTTGTGCCGCGTTGCTGCCACGACGGTACTCATATTGCATAATTACGTTAATTACGAATTTTTAACGTATCCATAATGACGAAAAAGATTGAAATGCGATGAAAATGTAACACTAATCAATAAACCTTTACCGTTACCTAGGTATAATGGATTGGCGTATCCGTGTTGTAAATATTTTTATTGATAAGGGGTTAAAGTATGTAGGTATTATATGTCCCAATGGAAGTGTAGGAAGTGTAGTATTTACCTTGCTACACTTTTATTATATATATAATTTATTATATATATAATTACCTTTGGAAGCTTTTCCTAATTTGACAGCTTACAGGTTTGACAAGCCCTAATCCTTCATTTTTAAGGTACCGTAACCAAAGGGTAAAAACGGGATCCTGTTGCTAAGACTTCACTGATCGTGTGTTATATGTCAGCTTGAAATTTTGACAGGTGATGTATTGATACTCTTTCCGATATACATATAAAAACAAATACAAAAAAATAATTAAGTGGGGCTCCCATACAACAAACGAATGTTTTTGCCGTTTTGTACGAAACCCTTCGTGCGCGAGTTAGACTCGCACTTGACCGTTTTTTTTTTTTACTCGTACGCTACGATTTTTGTACGTAAAAGGTACAACAAGCTGAAGTAGCAGTTAAAAATATTTTAATATTCTACGCGATGTTAAAGTAAGGTTTAGCTACAATATTCAAAAATATTAAAATTTACAACAACCGACTTGGTATATTTCCAAATCACGTCAAGTATGCCAATATCAAAATATGATTAATATACCCTCACAAAATTTTCTCGAAGAGTCCTCCAAAACTTCGGCCATTCTATTCAAATTCCTATCGTTAATTTTGAACTCAATTCCGAAGTCAACAATCACTGGCTTCGATCCGATTGCCTGATTGGGGTTGATTAGGCGGAATTCTTTGCGAAATTCTTTTTTCAACCTCATTTTGGATTATTTCAAAACAGTATTATATTGGGTAGTTCATTTTGTGGAAAACAAGTTTATTTTCATAAAGGCCGCATCGGTTAGAAATAATTAGTACGCTAGTTGAATTTTATAAATCGTTCCTTCGTATAAAATTAATGGTTACTTTTCTTACTATTTGACTGAGAAGAGTTGTATTTCTATCAATTCCAATGTAAACAAATGGAAAATATTTCTAAAACAAACTTAAAAATTTAAAGCAACCTGATGATGATGAATTATAGCTAAGAACACTCTCGATCATGTCAGATTTCAAACAAAGAAACTAGATCCAAATCTGTTAATTTGCTTGGGAGGTATGATGCCACGAACAGACAGACTCAAACGTCAAACTTATTACACCCCTCTTTTTGCGTCGGGACTCGGGGCTAATTTGTTTGAGTGCTATTAAGTATTGCTTTAGTTATAATAAGCTAGATGACTTGTTGATTAACCTTAAGTAGTAAATATCTTAGTTGATTAATATCTGCTAAGTGCAGAGTAATTATGTCCAAGGCTTAGTCAAGGAACGGCAATTATTTAAAAGCTGTTTATCTTTGTTGATGGCTTGGGGTCACGCCGAAATGAAACGATAACCAACGCGCCGCTGCATTTTAAGATATCTTTTCAAAATTTAACTTTATTCATTGCACAATAAGATTTCATTAGTAAGAGTTCGAATGTCAAGTTGCACAGCGCATGTGCAGTGTATCTATCTTAAAAATGCAGCACCGCGTGGCGTATCGTCGCGATGTAAGCTGACCCTTAGGTTAAGATTATTAAATTAAATAACGTTTATTTCGGGCGGCATAGGCCCATATTATACATACCTTACAGACTAACATACATATTATTATTATTATTATTATTATATACTTAAACTACACTTTATCACGTGTTGTCGGCGACGTCATGCGCGTGATAGATTGGGCTATAGATTATCAAAATTAAAAGTTTATAATATAGAATTTAACGATTGATTCTCAAATGGTTGACCCTTCAAAAGTCAACCTATTAAAACAATGTACAAATAATATATTGTCGGATCAGGATACCGACATAATTTTATTAACTTACTGTAATATTTAGTTAATAACTATTTACTGACATTTCTTTATTATACATATACAGTACAATAATTCATTTACTGATATTTCATTTCGAACATGTAATTGTTATAGCCAATACATTTATCTCAACCTACCCAAGCAATTAAAGGTAGGTAGATAGAAATATACCATTTTCTAAAAAGATCTTTAGCACTATCACAGTTCAAAACATAAAACAAAGAGATTAGTCACAAGTGTTTATTAATTCGGAAATAACATAAAACAACATGTGGGTAGCTATGAAATTTAATAAATGACTCGCTTTCTATTTGCAGAACACTATTAATCTAACAACACAATTACTAATGACATTATATCCCTAGATATATATTACATAGGTTTAATTAAGTAGTTACAGATACTTCAGATACTATAAACATTAAAACCGTTTGTGACTTATCATAACTTTTACACTTAGTGCCGCCTATAACAATTCAAATCATAAAGCAATATGCATAGCAGCTAGAAATAAAACCATAAAGGACTGGTGTAAAAACTTCGGTTTGACAATTAACCCAAGGAAATGTCAGGCTATTTTGTTGGGCAGTCCTCGTATTATAGCCAAGGTTGATGTAGGGTCGCTTTCACCAGTTATCTTCGACGGCTCTATAATTAACTACAGCTCCTGTGTGAAAGATCTTGGATTACACATCGACTGTACTCTCAATTGGCAAACACAGACAGCTTCCGTATGTCAAAGAGTTACCGGCACATTGCGTTCCCTTTATCGACATAAACAGTTTTTACCGACACATATCAAAACCTTGTTGGTACAGTCTCTCATATTCCCTATCATCGATTATGGTGATATGTGCTATTTTGACCTCAATGCAGACAAGCTCGACAAATATGTCCGACTACTTAACAACTATATTAGATTTATTTACAATCTCCGGAAATACGACCACGTATCCTCCTTTTGCTCCAAGCTGCACTGGTTGCCTGTGCGTCAACGTCGCACAGTGCGAGCCCTGTGTATGCTCTACTCTTTCCTTAACTCACCCAATTCTCCTGCTTACTTAAAGTCCCACTTCCAATATCTTTCTAGTAGTCATGAGAAATCCCTCCGCTCCTCAAATAATGCACTCCTCCTTTGTCCCCAACATAGTTCTAGTTTAGTTCATTCCTCCTTCCACATCCAGTCTATTCTACTCTGGAACGCTCTTCCTACGGAAATCAGAATGTCCATAACCAGAGATGCGTTTAAGCGCAGAGTCCGACAGTTGTATTTGAAGTATTTGGCAGAATCATGAACTTTTTATTATAATTTTTGGTTGGTTAGTATCGTGTAATTATGCAGTATGGTATATGTATAATATATATTATGTTTATTAAATCATTTATGTACTTGTATATTATAGTATAGTATGTAGGTATAATTAGTTTGATATGTATTATGTTTATTTTAGTAAAATTTATATAGTTTGCTACGAATATTATTGTGTGTATTTTTATCATTAGTTTTACACGACCTTTCGTATAGTTAAATTTTTGTATTTTTCTAGATGGAAAGCACCTTGGTATTTTGACTCTGTCACCACCCTATGGTTGACTGGTAGAAAATGCCCTATGGCATTAAGTCCGCCATTGTACATTGTGCAGAAAGAGTATAAATAAAATAAATTAATAAAATAAAACACAGACGATATTATACTTTGTACAATCGTAACTATCCACATTTATTCCAATTATAATTACATTATTTCATTATTTTATTTTTTCGATTATTTAAAATTATAAAACAGAAGTAATAACCATAAAATATCATCAGGGAATATTTAAACAAATTAAAATTATACAAATAGCAAACAAGTACGTCACCTGACAATAATATCAGCTTTAGTGTGAAAGGCTAACTGGGTACAGTTCGCCATTTTATAGACAAATACGTTTATACATTATGTCTTCACAATTACACAATTCTTTTGTATTAATATTAATAATTACATCAACAACTTATAACCAACTTAGGTTTAATATTTAACATAGTTTAATAACTATGCCGTTTGAATATAATTATAAATATATAATTTTAATTCAAACGGCATTAATATTGGTGTTGCCAAATAATTAACGGAAGTAACTAAACAAATTGATGTGTTTTATTTAAATTAATATCTGACTTGTGTTTTTTATTACCGAGCAACATTAAGTATGTTTGCTTTATAATTAGGTAATAATATTGTATAGTTATCTATACCTCTCTCTCTGTCTCTGAGTCTCCCCCGGAACCTTCTGTAGACCACTCATACAGACAGACAGACCGAGATCACAAGTTTTTTCTTCAACTTGGCGTCTGCACGATCCAGAGGGGAAGGCGGGCGGGGGCGGCGGCGGTTGCTGACTCGTCGGATTCCGCTGACACGCAAAACGTTGTGCCAGCTCGCGCGCCGCCACGACGTGGGTTGACAAAGGCCGTTGAATGATCGGGTGACCTACTTACTGAATTATTACATTTTAATTACTATAGGTCGTTTTATTATGCCGCTTTTTGTTTTCAGGCTTACGACCCTGATGAATCCGTCAGCTCCAGGATGTAATTCAATTACACGCCCGAGTGCCCATTTTCCTGGTGGTAGGCAAGCGTCGTGAATGATGACTATGTCATTTACTTAGATGTTAGGTTTAGCTGCTTTCCACTTGCTCCTGGTGGACAGTTGTGTTAAATATTATGTACGCCATCGTTTCCAAATATCGTTGAATATTTTCTGCGTTAACTGCCATCTTGTTCTCTCGTCTCTCTCAGTCTCACTCATCGTAAGGATAGGTCCGCTTGCTAAAAAGTGAGAAGGTGGTACTCTAAATCGTCAGGATTTTCCGATAAAGGACATAGTGGTCTTGAATTGAGACAAGCTTCTAATTGAGAGAGGAGGGTGGTAAATTCTTCATAGGTGAGTTTCTGTTCACCAAGAACTCGACGCAAATGGTACTTCACGGCTTTTAACTGCTGCTTCCCATAATCCTCCCGCACTCGGCCAAGAAGGAGCGTTGAAATGCCACTCAATTTGCATTTCGCTAAGGTCGCTATAGAATTGCTTAGTTAAGATAGATTTCAGGTCGACCAATTCTCTATCTAAGATCTTGCTAGCTCCTACGAAGTTCGTTCCATTGTCGCTGTAAATGTGACGAGGACTACCTCTTCGTACTGATAAACGACGTAAAGCTGCTAGGAATGTAGACGATGATAAGTCGGACACCAATTCTAAATGGACAGCTTTTGTGACCATACATACGAATACAGCCACATATCCTTTGGTAGTTTTGATGCCGCGACCTTTGCTGGATTTTACGTGTACAAATCCCGTAAAATCCACCCCAGTATGATAAAACGGTCTAGTAGGGTTTATTCTAGCTCCCGGCCAATTCTCCCGTCATTTGTGCTTGCTTGATTGGCTTATGTCTCCTACATTTTACACACTGATGTAAACGCTTTTTGACTGCTCTATTACCACCGATAATCCAGTATTGCTGACGTAACCAAGATAGTGTCAGTCTAGGTCCTCCGTGATACGTTGTTTTGTGCGCTAAGTCTATTAATAAATTTGTTAAAGGGCTGCTGTGTGGCATAATAAAAGGATGTTTCATATCATAAGGCAAATTGCTATTCTTGAGTCTACCTCCGACTCTTAATAGACCCTGGTCATCTAAGAACGGGTTGAGACATAATAGTTTGCTCTTACAATCCAGACATCCGACGCCTTTTAAGTCATGTATTTCCTGAGAAAATTCAAAATGCTGAATATCTTTTATTAATTTTGATTCGGCGCTGCGTAATTCTGAAACCGATAAATACGATGTTTTTTGCTTTGCCGAAAAGGCTCTCATTATCCATGCTAAAATCCGTGTGGCGTGAGTAAAGCTGCTATATTTTTTCAGGAAATTGCTGACGAAGGTTGATGGATGTTGCTCGGTTTTGATAGCGATATTTGCTAGTACATTCTTAGTTTCTAAATTTGTGTCATAAGTTTGACATAATTGCTGCTTCAGAGAAATTACTGCTGCTGTTTTACGTAACCAGGTGGGACCGTTCCACCATAGGTCATGTTTTAGTAGTTTCTCGATGCTAATGCCCCTACTAGCACAATCAGCTGGATTTTCGTTGGATTTGATGTAGCTCCACGTATTTGCTGGTAAAATCGGAGTAATTTTCTTAACTCGATTTGCTACGAATGGCTTCCATCGGCATGGATCTCCGTGCAGCCAGCTGAGTACAGCGTGTCGAATCACACCATGCATAAATCTTCAAATCATGACTGCTAAGGCTTTGCTTAATTTTTGTCATTAATTTCGAAAGTAGGAATGCTCCGCATAACTACAAAATCAAAGAAGCGTCGCTTTTCGTTGAGCTAGAAGTTTTTCTGACGGGTACAAGTTTAGTTTTCGCTGCTAGTAATGTAATATAGATTTGATTTTCAAATATGATGCGTGAATAAATTACGCAGGCGTAAGCTTTTAAAGATTCGTCGCAAAATCCGTGAAGTTCTATGCTGCTGTCTCTTCCAGATCCAATCCACCGCGGGATTATTACGTCCTTAATCTCTTCGTCTCTACTATTCTATATATCTACGTCTTAATCTATATCCAAATGCAATTTACACCAATCTGAGTACAGACTGTCCGGTATGACGTCATCCCATCTATATAAATTTAGTAGCCATATGCTTTGGAATAGCAATTTATGTTGGACTACCGCTGGTGCTAGCCATCCCAACGGATCAAAGACTTTGGATATTTCTCCTAAGAGGACGCGTTTTGTTGGCCTGTAATCTAATTCTGTACTTAACTTATACATGTAGCGAAAGTTGTCTTGTGAAGCCTTCCAGCTTAGACCGAGAGCTTTAGTAGACTCTTGATGTTTGAAGTCGTATGTGTTCGGTATGCTTTGGGCTACATCAACATTTTCTAACAATGATGGCTCGTTCGTTGACCATTTTCTAAGATTGAATCCTCCTTCTTTTAGAAGTTCCATTAAATCATGCTGAAGCTGCTTCGCTGATGTGACGTCATACTCTCCACTAAGGACATCATCCATATATAATTCTTCCTCTAGGACCCTGGCTGCTGAAGGATAACGATGACCTTTGTCCTTTGCTAATTGTTGTAAGGTCATAATCGCTAGAAAAGGAGCTGCTTTTATCCCATATGTTACAGTCGACAGAGTATATTCCTGAAGTGTATGGTTAGGATCTTCCCTCCATACTATTTGCTGGTACCGACAATTTTGCTTATTTAGCAGAATTTGTCTATACATTTTCTCTACATCCGCTGTATACGCATAAGGATATTGTCGCCACCGTATGATTAACAGTAGAATGTCCTGCTGTAAATTCGGACCTCGGTACATGACGTCATTCAGGCTATATCCAGAAGATGTTTTACTAGACGCGTTAAAGACGACTCGTAATGACGTAGTTGATAAGTCAGTCCGATGAACTCCGTGGTGCGGCATAAAGTAAACAAGTTTCATGTTACGTTCTATTGTTAAGTGCATGTGTCCTAAGGATATGTATTCATAGATAAATGTTTTATATTTTTCGATTAAGTTATTATCTTTTTGCAGCTTTCTTTTAAGCTAATTGATAAAACTGAGCGCATGCTTTTTGTTTTGAGAACCCTAATTTTTCATCAGCATCGTGATGTAAGGGAAGATGAATAACCTCCGACTCTTAATTAGAAGCTTGTCTCAATTCAAGACCACTATGTCCTTTATCCGGCTCGAAGGACCATAAAGATGTACGGTTTGTACACCTTGAGATGCTGTTGCTGCTATAGATGCTGCAGCTTGCTGAGTAAAACTAATTTGCTGCTGCTAATATGTATATTTGCTAAGATACAGGATAAAATGCTAATGCTATATGCTAATGAGTTACAAAGTCCGCAATGCGCGACGGTTTTGCGTAAACTGACTTAAACCTAAAATATAATATCTAAAATGAGCGTATGCGTGAAATGTACAAAAATGCTGATGATGCTTTGTACGGTTGTTGCACCGTACAATTATTACTGTGTTTGTTGCAGAACTCGACCAAAACGGCTAGACCGATTTTTATGAAATTTTTCACCAACCCCTATTATATAATAGCAATATTATTATAAGTGTGATAATATTCCATACTCAGTGGTCGATAACTCTTTGAAAGTTACCGACAGGTTATGTATGAACTTTCAAAGAGATCTAATACACCTATTACCTATACATATTATAACCTTATAGGTAGTAGGTGTAGGTGTAGGTGTAGACGTAGGTTAGGTTAGTAGGTGTAGGCAGTCAATATCTCCAGGCCAGTTCCGTGCTCTAGTTTCAGAGTCCTAGTTAGTCCTAGTACTTCATGTAGCACGCGAAGGTGGTTCTCCGGATCAAATCTGGGTAAGTGCAATCCGCTCAAATAAGAGAGACGCGATCTGCGTTAACTCGCTTGCCAGTGGTGATGAATTACGAGTGGGCGATAAGGCGACTTCACCGAATGCCATGGAGTGATGGGGTTTGAAGGCGGAGGAGTGGGTCATCGGAGGACGCATTTCGTGCCCTTCGATAACTCTCTGTTCCGGGACCAGGAAAAGCTGAAAACCTTTACCCAATTAATGGTGGCATCGGCAGGGTTTCGTCAGTTACCGGAGTAACCCCCTTCGTGGAGTAGTCCGGTACTACAAGCCGCAGGACCGGCCAGTTACGAGGTTACAATGTGATTGACAAATCCGGGGATGCCGGAAGCCGGATGCCATCGGCCGCATAAAATATGAGGTTTTCATATTTTATGTGGCCGATGGCATTCAGTACGATATACAGGCGATAAGCATCGGTGAGTCCCACATACCTTCGGGGCGGGGGACCCCAAACCCTCGGAAAGGGCGTAAATCCCTGACGATGAAAAAATTGTAGTTGTACTTGTTGGCGTAAAAAATGTTTACGTGTATGATAGATAGGTATTTATTTATTACAGTTTAGGTATAGGTAAGACAGAACAACGTCTGTCGGGATATAATAACACTTACGGCATTGTCCCTACGTAATGCCTATCACCGGTTCAAGTAACCTGACGAGAAGAACCGGCGTAAGAAGCTCGCACGGGACCATCTTTTAGCAAAAAATAAAAAAATGTTATTAAAAAAAATATATATAAATATATATATATATATATATATATATATATATATATATATATATATATATATATATATATATATATATATATATATATATATATATATATATATATAATATTTTTTCGCAATAATTTCCCGTATTCGTTAATTGCCCGAAGGTCAAATTAAATTATTAAATTGAATCACTATCACATTAAATTGATGTTCATCATATGCCAATAATGAAATAAATAAACCGCGAAACTGATTAAACTGTTAACGTAGCTTTGAAAATCTCTCTATGGTTATATAAAGTAGGTATGCAAAGCTTTTAAAATAAGTAAAGCGGTGTTAAGACCCTTAAACTCGTTGTGGTGTCCCACACAATGAATTACAATTCCCCTAAAGTTGTGTAAGTGTAAGTCTTACGACCCCAAAATTCCAAGTGCTTTTTCTCTCCGCGTGAATATTTGATGAGATTTGAGCTGAAGTTTCAAATTTCAATATTGTCGGTGGACCATGGAAGGCCACGCTCCTTTGAACGCCAGCTATTTTATAATTATTATTAATATAATATTTAAAATATATAAAATAATTATTATTAATAATAATTAATTATTAATAGTATTTACTAAAAATTCGTAGTTTTTGACATGTAATGACATATTCCATCGATCACATACTAAGATCTAACAAACTTAAGGTACACGGGTGCAAGTCGCTCGCGCCGCTATTTTGGCAGTGCGATCCCACGTTTCGTAGACTTCGGTCGTCGACGTTACTATTGTTATTCGCGTGCACAGCAAAACGTTAGTTTGTAGTTAAATAATCTATTATTTTTTCATATTGCTATACTGTGAATATTAGGAATTTTTTATGGTAATTAAGAAAAAATAATTATTTTTCTTCGATCTAAGTTAAAATATTGCTAGTGTTCCTAGGAAATCCGGTAGTTAACAAAAAATTTACGGTTGGCCTTGCTAGGATACATGGGCCGTACAAGGAACATCTGTAAATCAGTAACATGTAAACACTCAGCTTTTAGTTAAAATACGTACCGTTAAAGTTAAAAAAATGTTTTATATTAATATTTATAGGTTTTATAAGAGTTAGGTTAGGGTTAGCTTAGAAAGGCCAAAAGGGAAGCATTTTGGCCTGACGAAGAACGGACCCCTTAGTACGCAGATTTTAGGTAAAATAAAAAAATAAAAAAATTATAATATCAAACGCATTAGAAAGTTGTTTTATATCAAAATAATAATAATAATTACTACTATTTTAAATAATTTCTATTCATATATTTTTAGTAATGCGGATGGTGTTCAAATAATGTTCGTTGTACATAGATAATAAAAATATATTTAAGCGTTTAATGTTTTATTTAAATGAAAGAGCATATTATGTAGTTTTATTAAATGTGGATATATTAATTATTGTTACAACTGCATCTTTAAGTTGAACGACTGATCTATAATAGTGGCCTTGTTTGGAGCCCTGTTCCTTGCAATGCCATGATAAAGAGCTTCATAAAACTTATGTTTAATTATTAGTGTTTAAAAAAATATGTTGTACACAATGAAACAAAGTATTACTTAATATTTTTTCATTACATTTATCCAGTATATACATAAACGAATAAAAAGCGTTTACTCGTTAGAGTGGCCTTCCATGGTCCCTAATTCTTCAGTCATTTGTTACTTTCATTACTATCCTGACGACATAAAAATCACCCATCTCCATCACCTTAACAGACCATCATTCAGACATATTTCCGCTCATAATTACCTAAGTCTAAGGCAGTCAAGGAAATGGCGATAAAGTCGTAAGGGTAAAATCACACCGAAACGAGACACAGACGACGTGGGACTGCGTTTTTTAGAAAATTTTCAAAATTCAGCTTTATTAATGTATGACTGATGTCATAAGACACGTGTATCTTGTTTTGTAGTAATTAAAATTCAATTTTGAATAGCAATGCAGCGCCGCGTATTGACGACCACATTTACAGCCATATTTCGCAATTACCCAAGTCAAAGGCAGGCAAGAAAAAGACGATAAAGCCCTAAGGGTCAATTCACACCAAAACGAGACGATACGTAACGCGGCATTTTAAAATAGTGATTCAAAATTGAACTTTATTCAGTACACAAGAAGATACACGTTTCATTGCAAGAGCAGGGCCACGCGACGAAGAGCGGTCTAGTTTGACATTCGAACTCTTGCAATTAAATACCCGTTTAATTGCAAAAGTTCGAATGTCGATCTTCTTGTGTAATGAATAGTTTAATTTTGAATCGCTATCTTAAAAATGCAGCTGCACGTCGCGTATTGTCTCGTTTCGCTGTGAACTGACGCTAACACTCAATTTAGCCGATACCTCATTGTTTAAACGATAAAACATAAGGCGGGAATAAAGCGGTCTTTAACTGCGCGGATCATAGACCAATGTAATTGAAAAGGGGTTGGAAAATTATGTTTGCGATTTTGGAGTTTTGGATGTCGCCGCCTTATTTACACGATAATTTGCTCTATATATTTTGGACTAATGGATTTATGACATTCTGTCTCATTTCACTTCTTATGGATGACAAAAATAGAATGATATTAGTGTTTTACGCTACTTTTTATAACTTGGCTCCTATTGAACAAAACAGGTTGATTTCAATTTACAATAGCTGCTATGTTAGGATATTATACAGTTAAAAGAATTGGTATTGGATGACAATAGTACTGCAGCTATGGTCTTGATTAAGATATATCTGATATCTTATTACGTGATCATACTATATATGATTATAAAGGGGATAATACTTTTGATCAGACTGCAAAAAAGCTATCACATGATATCTTTACTATAACACTCATCATTTATAGCTACAAATATTTTATAGTAACGTATCAAAAACAAAAGTACCCAGGTGTTACATATAAAAGCCAATATATGTGAAATAGTTATGTGGCGCGGGCTCGAGCCGTCATGATCCAATGCCCATTGCCTTTTTTATACGTCCAGTCCGAGTGTCAGGTGGTAAGTGAAGCTCTGTGGCCGCGCGTAAACATACAGAACGATAATGTACGGGGTAAAGCTACTGTTCTGTTTTAAAGTAGGAACATAGGTCACACAGATGAATTATAGCTATATTAATAATTCATTATAACTAACTTTTTTAAATTCAGAAGAAAGAAAAACCTTTTAATCTGTTTCAAAATATCTCAATTCCATATGTGCTTAAGCTATCAATTCGTGAGGATATTTTATGTACGTTACCTGATTACTGGAAGATTCCTGGACTTTAGACAATTCGTTACTTGTTTGAAAATATAGGTACACTTCCAGGTCCCATGATCATGAAGTCATTGATGATTATAACTAAGACAGAATAAAAATAAAACATACAAAAACCCATCAATTCGATCGTGACATACAGAATATACCAAATCTTGTGTGTTCAAATGCGTCCTGATCCCAAACAGTTAACACCATACCGGCACTGGAGGAAGGTCTATTGAGTATTCACTTTGAATCTGATATCAGATACATGAACGGGGTAAATCAATTTAGATCCCGATACTTGATTATACATTCAGTTAATCCTGTAACGCAACGAGCTCAGACTGAAATTTCAGGACTAAATTATCGAATAAATCATTATTACGTTAAATTTTATGTAGGTATAAGGTATTTTGATACGATAGTCATCATTAATGCTGTAAAAATATTTTGTTTTATTTTTAAAAAATATAAATTGCTCTTTTTTTTCGTAGGTACATTTTCTAATACATTTTTTTAACAAATTTGACTGTTCAGTTTCAAACTATTTTGCTAAATCTATAGGTACAGAATTCATCTCCATGCGAATCAACAATTAAAATTACCCAAAAAAACCTGCTATCACATTTCGATTAAAATGTTAACCTGTGTATTCAACGCTGGCCTATCTAAGTCGCGCGTGAAAAACCCGACGTGATTTATGTACTCAGGCTATCTGGAGATAAATTATTGTCTTCACATCGGTGCATACATGCGAAAAAGTGAGAAATGGACCGCCATTGGAACGGATCCTCCACTCTGCTACAAGATAAAGCGGGCCAATGTTAAATGTGTTAGTGAAAAATTGTAGCCATTTGCTATCGGTTTCCAAATTGGATCAATGGACAGGGTTAAGTACTTATAAAATATGTTGCTTTATGATGCAAAAAAATATATTTTTAAACTATTCAAAATCGTTTTTGTAATCGGTTTGGAAAACTTTCAGAAGAACGACTAATAAACATACACAATATTTTTATATTAATTATTTAGGGAGATATAAAAGTACAAATGGATTCGATCTATCGAATTCTTATCGCAGAATCAAAGTCATCGTGATACCAAATCTTTTTTTTTCTTTATTACGGAAAACAAACAGTGTTAAAACTTAAAAACTTGCATGTATTACCACTATCCCCTACACATTTCCCCCCTAACTCTGATCCATCTCTTCTCGACCTCATTTTAGTTTCTCAACCTTCTAAAGTTATCTCTCATGGTCAATTAACTGCTCCTTTCTCCTATCATGATCTTCTTTACTTGTCATATAAACTACGTATCCCAAAACTAAGAGCCAAAACAATCACGCAGCGTAGCCTTTCTAGCATTGATCTCAACGTCCTGAGACAAGACTTCAGTTCAGTCAACTGGAATCCTCTCTTTGAGGCATCAACCATCGACACTAAAGTAGACATTCTTAACTCAGTTGTAACAAACATTTATGACATACATGCCCCCCTTAAACCTGTTCGTGTTAAGCGATTACCAGCGCCCCGGCTGACCACAGAAATAAACAATTTCATGTCCAAGCGTAATAAAGCCAAGACAAGGTGTCAATATTTCCCTACAGAACCGAATTTAATAGCCTACAAAAAACTACGCAATAAATGCAACAGGATGTGTAGGGATGCTAAACGTCGCTATATTTTTACATCGGCAGAGAACTTATCTCAAGCACAATTGTGGAAATTTCTGGGACGGCTTGGGGTGGGTAAATCAGTCATGGCTCCTGCTATTTCAGTAAATATGGACGAACTTAATAAATACTTTGCTGAACCACCTCTTCTTTTATCCGACGCCAACAAATCAGCTTGCTTGAACTTTTTCTCTAATAAGATACCTCCTTCACATGATTCCTTTACTCTTACTAACATCTCTAAACATCAGGTGCTTACAAGCCTTCTCTCTATCTCTTCTAAAGCTTTTGGCTGCGATGGCCTTAGTAAGGACATGTTATTGCCGATCGATGATCTACTGTCCCCTGTCATAGCCCATGTTCTTAATTTTTCTACTTCCTCTTGTACCTTTCCATCGACGTGGAAATATGGTCACATAATACCGCTTCCTAAAATTTCCAATCCTACTTCAAATTTCGATTACCGGCCGATCTCTACCTTACCTATCTTATCCAAAGTTCTTGAGCAAGCGGTATCTAAGCAATTATCTGACTTTTTAAAGAACAACCAGATTTTAAGGTCCATATAAATCAGGATTTAGACCAGGTCATAGTACTACCACCGCTTTGCTGAAAGTTACGGATGATATACGGCTTGCAATGGACAACAGAATGCTCACTGTTTTGATCTTACTAGATTTCAGCTGCGCCTTCAATTCGGTAGATCATGATATTTTGTTAGCCATCATTAAATCCATAGGTGTTTCTCCAATTGCACACAAATGGTTTGACTCTTACCTGAGAGGACGAAAACAACGAATATTCATTCCAGACGGTTGCTCTGAATGGAGCAATACATGCGTTGGGGTCCCTCAGGGACGGGTTTTGTCTCCGTTACTTTTTGCCATTTTTATAAACGAGATAACAAAGTCCATATCCTCCGCCTACCACCTTTATGTGGATGACCTGTAAATTTACCGGCACTCTAGTGTTGATGACATCGAGTTTGCGATTAATTCGATTCGATCGAGAGTGATCTTATAAATATAAATAATTAGGCTAACACTTTTGGGCTCCTTGTTAACCCAAAAAAGTCGTAAGCACTTTCGATTGTCAGCAAGCAGCTAGGTTCCAGGATTGATTGCAAATCTCTAGGTAAGATAATCTATAGCGGCAATGTGATAGAGTTTAGAGACAGCTCCAGAAACCTAGGTTTATCTTTTGACTTTCAGCTTTCTTGGTCTGCACATATTAATGAAGTGAGCAAAAAACTTTATCACTCATTGCATGCTCTGAAGAGGTTGCAAAATTTTCTTCCTATTTCTGCGAAAGTCCTATTAGCACAATCTTTACTATTACCTCTTTTAAATTATGCTGATGCCTGTTATTTGGATGTAACGGAAGAGCTATTGAACAAACTAGAACGTCTACAAAATTCGTGCATTCGTTTTATATATTCATTACGCAAATTCGACCATATATCTAAGGCCCGTTACAAATTACAATGGCTTCCTATCCGCCATTATCGGAATATGCACGTTTTAACTTCACTCTTTAAAATACTAAAATTCTCTTCTTCTCCTTCTTATTTATCTGACCGTTTTACTTATACGGCTCCGAGTGAAAGGCCTACTCGCACATGCAATCCAAGGAAGGTGCTAGATACTCCGTGGTATAACACCATTTTTTACGGTAACTCTTACATCGTTAGAGCTGCCCAGCTGTGGAATGCTCCTGAAGACGTGCAGCAGAGCCTAACAGTGGGCACGTTCAAAACAAGGCTGAAGAGAGAAGAGAGAGGCTGAAGAATATTATGTCATATCTATTAATATTAATATATAATTAGTATATGTATGTTTAGGTATGTATTTATATTTTTATGTATTTTTATTGTAAAATATAAGTAATTATGTATTCTCATTAATTATTATTATTACTTATATAAATATTCGATGTATTGTTCTTCGATGTTTCCTTTATTCTCATGTGTACTAGCTGTGTCCGTTTATATCTCTTATAATGTCCTGTCGTAGGTCTGCTGGCAGAGATCTCTTATAGAGATAAGCACACCTATGTACATTCATCACTGTGTTGTCTGAGTTTAATTGTAAAATTTGTATACATAAAGAATAAATAAATAAAACTAGTGCTTACATAATATAAAATATTATTTAGTTAGTTATGTTAGTGACACCAACACCGTTATCCGCACATTGAATTCACCATGTAACTCGAAGTGTGTGTGGGGTGAGTAGCACCCTAGCCCTACGACCATGGTCATAGGATCAGTATATTGATTACCACTAGGGTGCATGTATGAATATTAGTATGTATGAGTGTATGTGTTACCCTAGATTAAACATAATATATTTCGACGGCGGCAACGAACATTATTGTATCTGTAAAATGCTACTTTTGAGGAGAGCGTATAACTTTGTCCTTAATGGTTAGATCCTTAAGAAAATTTGCATAAACAGTATTGTTAGGATAACAAATTAGTGCATTGTATCAAAAATCCAAAATATTGAATAGTTTTCCCAAAAATTGAGTTACGATAGTATACCACGTAAATGAGCTTGCTCTCTTAATCGTACTGGCACTTTCAATTATTTTCTAGGAACTACATCAACAAAAATGAATTGAATTTGCCGACGTTGGTATATATCAGGAATATTTTATTGTGTCACATTCTATTTGTCATCGACGATTAATTTTAATGGAATAACAATAACAAAATTAACATAAAATATCTTTACTGTCGTGGTTATTCACAGTAATTTGCTTGGCGCACTTATTTTATTTATTTTATATAAAAATTATGTTGTTGGTTTAAATAGGTATTCAGAAACAAATATCTCAATCATAACATCTTGAACTGCTAAAATAGATTTAATCGTAATATTGATGTTTTCTTTCATCAACGATATTTTCACTGTCGTTGTCAGATGAGAGAGCTAATAACTCTTAACAAGATTTAGGGACCCATGACTGTTTTAATAACAGAAATTGGCAATACATAAGAGGCACCAATGGAGAGGAAATAAAGTTTATTATTGGTGTGATAAACTTACCTATAACCTTTTAATGCACAAAACTCAAGATCTGTAAATCTCTGTAAAGGCCAATAGAATGTTTGCTACGTGTTTGCTAGATGTTGAAAGAATTCATCAAAATATCGTTAATTGAGACCAAATCAGGACTAATTTACTTCTATTTCTTTTATTTAATTATTCAAACCTAATCGTCTTAACGTTAGATCACTTACACTTGAAAAAGTAAAAGGAAATATCTTGAAATTTTAACTTGACAGCTAAGTAGTCAGCTAGAATTTCTAAGCTGATTTGAGAATTCAAATAATCTCGAAGAAGGCAAAATTATGATAAAAACCTATTTGAATAGGTGAAAAATATCAGTAATTATTATATTGTTTCTAAATTAGGAAAGCCTTGCGTAGGAGTCATCTCAAACAGCTATGATAATGATTAGTATTTTTACATTATTTTCTTCAAGTCTTCAAGAAAAGACTTTTGAATTTTTTTACTACTTTTGAACTGAGCTAAAATAGCGTATCTGACTAGTGGGCTTTCATTAACACCATGAAAACTCGTAATTAATATAAATTAAAACTCATACTTCATGTAAGCTTTTATGTGAGGCCATACACCATACTGCCTATCGTGTATCGTCCAATCAGCGTTTCCGATTGGATCAGTTAGAACTGACCATGTGTAGGCGTAGATTGCCATGACAGTTGTCTCTATTTTATTTCAATATGGAACTGATCTAATAGCATTAAGTCGATCGGATAGTGGGTAGTATGTAGTATGTAGTATGTAGTATGTAGGTAAGTTGTTTATTTTCAGGATAAACAGGATTAACGGGGTACCTCGAGAGTGCGTCAGCTGCTGAATTTAATTTGCCTTTCCTATAAACAATTTCGTATTCAAATTCATCTAATTTTAATCTCCATCTTTGCAGTTTACTGCTAGGGTCTTTATGATTGAATAACCATTTTAATGGTCTATGATCAGTCACTATCTGAAATTTCCGTCCAAAAAGATAGGGTCTAAATGTTTTGCAGCCAAAAAGAATGGCTAGCAATTCTTTTTCGGTTGTACTGTAGTTGCACTCGCTTCTATTTAAGGTTCGAGACGCAAAAGCTATCGGTTGGTCTTTACCAATCTGTCCCTGGGATAAGACAGCACCTATTGCATAGTTTGACGCATCACAAGTTAGTATGAAAGGTTGTGCGAAATTAGGATAGGCTAGGAGAGGAGCAGTTGTAAGTTTGGATTTCAGTGTTTCAAAGGATAATTGCTGTTGATTCTCCCAATTAAAAGGAACATTCTTTTTTAGTAAGTTTGTAAGTGGTTTGGAAATAGTAGAGAATTCAGGGATGAAACGGCGATAATATGAGACTAAACTTAGGAAAGACTTTATGTCTTTTGGATATTTGGGAACAGGAAAGTTTGTAACAGCTTTGACCTTGTCAGGATTTGGTTTGACTCCTTTTTCAGTTATTATGTGACCTAGGTAACCTACTTCTCGTCTCAGGAATTCGCATTTGTCAGGTTGAAGTTTGAGATTGGATTTACGTAGTCTTTGGAATATAGCAGTCAAATTCTCGATGTGTGAGTCGAGGTCATATGAATAGGAAACAATGTCATCGAGGAATACATAGCAGCGAATACCCTGAAGACCGGACAATACTGTGTTCATAAGTCTTTGGAAAGTAGCAGGCGCATTTTTCAGCCGGAAAGGCATTCTAAGAAATTAGTAGTGTCCCTCTGGAACGTTGAAAGCAGTCTTTGGTTTGTCTGATTCATTTAAGGGAATTTGGTGGAAACCGGAAGCTAAGTCCATTGTAGAGAAATATTTACTATTACCAAGTTGATCTAGGATTTCTGCAATTTTGGGAAGCGGGTAAGTATCTCCTATTGTTACGTCATTTAGTTTACGGTAGTCAATAACAACTCTCCATTTTTGTATATCGGATGCATCTAATTTTTTTGGAACCACCCATATGGGTGAAGACCATGGTGAGTCAGAGGGTTCAATGATGTTTTGTTCTAGCATTTTTTTAATTTTTTTACGAACTTCAGCTTTGTGGACTTCAGGGAATCGGTAAGACTTAGTATGTATTGGTGTGTCGGAAGTCGTTTTGATTTCGTGTTTTAGAGCGTTAGTATGTGTCAGGTTTTCGTCAGGTAAGTGAAAAATGTCAGAGAAATTAGCACAGAGATTAAAGAGAGCAGATTTTTCTTCTTCATTTAAATGTGATACTCTGAGTTGATTAAGAACTCGGGTTGTCCGTCTTAAGTTATCTGTAGGTTGTGTTCTCTCAATTTTATTCACAGAAACAGTGGGGTTTTTGTCAAGGTCTCCTGTGTCAAATGGTGTCAATTTTAATTTTAAATTTGAGTCAATTGTAGCTGATTCTTCAGAAGTATTAACTATTATTATATTAATGCGATTATTTGATTTGACTTTTATTAAGCAGTTTGCTACTAATAAATTATTTGAAATGTGCTGGTCTAAAATTAATCCTTCTTTGATTTCAGGGTTTGTGACGGAGCATTCAACGACAGTTTCACTTCTAGCAGGAATAATGTAGGTTGGATCTCGGAAATACAGTGGAAGAGACGTTTTTGTGAACAACAATAAATTTTTATTATAATCGATTTTACAGTTATTAGAATTTAGCATGTCCGATCCTATTATGCCATCGTATGGTAGATTAATATTTTCAATAACATGGAATTGGTGAGTAATACCAGATTTAGCTAACTTGATTTTAAGATTAAAATGTCCCAGAGTTTGTATGGAATCGACTGAGGAATCTATGCCTTTTAGATTAATAAATTCTTTAGTGAGTTTAGGGAAATTGGTTAGGCAGGACTTTTTAATTAGACTTATAGAGGATCCAGAGTCTACTAATAAGGTAAGAGGGAATTCTGAAACAGGGGAGTCAACGAGAATATAAGGTAAGAGTGTCTTAGTCGGATCATTAATAATTTCAAAAACATTTGATTTAGGATTAGTAGATTTGAAATCAGTGCTTTTAGAGTTAGTAGGCTTAGAATTTTTTTGTAACGGTGCAGTGGAATTAGAATTAATGGATTTAGAACAATTGTTAGATAGCGATACAGTGGATTTGGAATTAAATACAGTGGATTTAGAATTAGATACAGTGGACTTAGAATTAGATACAGTGGATTTAGAATTAGATACAGTGGATTTAGAATTAGATACAGTGGACTTAGAATTAGGTAAATTGCTATTAATCGCGTGATGGTGCTGATTTGGTATATAAGAATTATGCAACTTGCCCATGTAGCGGGGTCGCATGGATTTAATTGAACTTGCACCATTTGCACGTTAAGTTTTAAACAACTCGCCCTTGTTGCGGGGTTTTAAAACGGGCAATTGGCCCACCTCACTTACCCACCACTGCAACTCCTGTGTAGCCAGGATCGACAGTGGTAACCAACCGCAAAAACCCTTTGATATGATCTCAGGGGTGCCCGGGGTCTGTATATATATCTGTCTTGGAACCCGCAACGAAATTAATCAGAAGATTGTAGGAGGAGTAGGAAGTATTCCAGTTTCCCTCCCCAAGCAAAGCGGGAGACAGCAAAAATTGTGATGACAAAAATTCAGAATTAAAGGGGAAGCACCACGGGAATAATTTTTTTTTTTTTTTTTTTTTTAATAACTACAAGACAGAATGTAATGTTTAATAAATGTTTTAATAAATGTTTTAATTTATAATATGACAATTGATTACAATGCATTTATAATGACAAAAAAGTGTTGCATTGTTTCCAATAGTACTTATGACAAAAACGTTTGAAAGCTCGGAAGTTCTTCGCGCAGCCCACGAGATCTTCATAGTACACAACCCTAGAAACACAATGGACGCTGTTCAACATTTCGATTCTTTCGTCATACCAGAGATCACACTCCCAAAGTATGTGATGAGCAGTTTGTTCATAACGACATTCATAAGACGAGACTAATGTAAATCCAAATAGTTTCGCTTTAAAGTTTCCGTGTCCTGTCAAAAATTGTGCGACGTAGTGGTCTATTTCTATCCATTGCTTCGAGAGTCGATCGCGTACCGAAGGGAAGAAATTATATAGGTGACGCCCTTTGATAGTGTTGTCCCACCGTTCCTGCCACTCAG
The DNA here is from genome assembly GCA_963565745.1 of Phengaris arion. Taxonomy (NCBI): domain Eukaryota; kingdom Metazoa; phylum Arthropoda; class Insecta; order Lepidoptera; family Lycaenidae; genus Phengaris; species Phengaris arion. The sequence goes on from OY751431.1 coordinate 27,711,097, forward strand.
AAATTAGGTTCTGTATAGAAATATCTAATGGCTCGAATAATCTAGTTATCTTATTACTCTCTTTCGCGCTTAAAAACTCAGGGTTAGTCATTTTTTTATTTTTATAATATAGCACTGCACGACGCTGTATCTCTAAATCTACTGGTAGGACTCCGGCTAAGACTGGGAGTGCTTCAGTACTTACGGTACGGTATGCCTTACATAAAAATATTAAGGCGAGACGTTGGCTTTGCAAAAGTTTACGACGGGCCGCTCCTATTGTAGCCCTATCTGCCCAAGCCGGTGCGCCAAAGCAAATGCTGCCGAGGTACGTCGCATTATAAATTATTTTTAATGTTTTAAATGAAAGGCCCCATATCGACGTTGATATTTTTGTGAAACAATAAAAATTCCTTTTAGCTTTCTCACCGGTCTGTATTATATGTTCGAGGAATGTAAATTTATTTTCTAAAATAAGTCCTAGGTAACAAAGTGACTGTTTACGTTTCACATTGATGTTGTTCAGTTTAATGCAAGGAGTTGATATTAATGAACCTTTGAAAAGTACTTGAAAGGTTTTATGTGCTGCAAATTCTAATCGATTTCTGTGGCCCCAACTCGATATTACGTTGAGGCACTTGTTGGCCTTGTTTTCAATTTCAGATCGCGAAATGGCTTGAATAATAAGAAAACCATCGTCAGCATAACCTATCAGAGAGCACAGAGGAGGCAAGGGAACACATAATAAATCATCAAAACTTATATTCCACAAGTGCGGCGATAGTACTGATCCTTGAGGGCAGCCGCGCGTTTTTGTTTTTGGAATGTGTGTAATGGCCGAGTTGGAGTTTTGTTACGCCGTTGCAAAAATACGAGTAAATTAAATAATAAATATTACGATAGCAGCCTCTGTTTCTTAACTTCAGTAGTAGCATTGGCCACCAGGCATTATCGAAGGCACCCGCGATATCCAGAGATATACCTACTACATATTTACACTCCGATAGATTTACTGTTTTTCTGACCTCGATTGCTGCATCCACTGTTGACTTCCCGGCGGTAGATCCAAATTGCTGATTATTAAATTTCGGGCCACCGGGTAGCAAGCGGGGAACAATAAGACGTTCTAATAATTTACCTAAGCATGATAATAGCGTTATAGGACGGTAGGATTTCGGATCGTCTGGTGGTTTATCATCGGCTTTTGGAATTAATTTTATTGTGCCGATTCGCCAGATTTTTGGAAAAGTGCCTTCTGCAATACATTTATTAAAAACCTGTAATATAGATGAGCCTACCGCTAGACACGCCTGCTTAATCATAATATTAGATATTTTATCCTCGCCTGCTGACTTTTTCGTAGGTAACAAATTAACTGTTGAAGTGAACTCATCAAGTGTAGGTAAGTCAGATACCGGCGTATTGATGGGGTCTAACATTCTGAACCTTATCTCGCGGTGAAAATCATTGTCCAGGTCCGGCTTGTCGTCTGGAATTAGTACGTCGAGGTACGCCTTCGCCGTGTCTCTTAAACTATGAGTATACGAATTATTAATCTTGATATTTGAAAAATACTGTGGAGCAGTGGTATTATTTGGTTTGCGTTCATGGTATAAAGAAGACCATGGTCCCTCCTTATCCAGTCTAACGGCTGCATTTCTCAACATATTATTTTTTGCTAAGGTGACGGCGGCGCGATAACGCGACCTTGAAGCCCTAAGGTCAGTTAGGTACGATACGTAATTATCGTCCAATAGACTGAGTCCCTGTCTACGTGCATAATTAATTTTCCGTCTGGCTCTCCTAAACTCCCGACGCAAGTTATATAAATTATCGTGCCACCAATTACACTTATTTTCTGTTTTAAGCGGCCTACGGCCCAGGGCGGTGTCGGCACAGTAGACAAAGGTGTTGGTCATTATTTCCGCACTATCATTTGAGTTTAAGTCTGGACGAGTGAAATCTCTGGAATGAGCGAACATAAGAGACCGGAATAAATTCCAATTACCATTTTTAACATTATATTTATAATCTTTCGACTCAATCACGGGACAACTCGAGGGTGCGCGAATAAACTCAAAGACAATTAAACGATGGTCGCTGCATGACGCATCAGAAATGACGCGCCAATTTATTATATTGTTATTATGGACGTACGCGCTGGAAAGCGTGACGTCGATGGAAGATTCACCAGAGGGGCTGCTAAATGTAGGTGGTGCATTGGGAGTGTTATGAATTTGCAGGTTGAACTCTGCTATGAAGTCTTCCACTGAGCTACAACGGTCGCGGTCAGTGTATCTAAGTTCCCCATGCCATAAGGGTGAAGAAGCATTTACGTCGGCACCAATAACAATTTTATTCCCCGCAAGACATTGTAGGACATGACGTAGTTGGTGTAAGTGAGGACCTACAGGATCGGAGTATTGAAAATAACAACTAACTACCTACAATCTAAAGTGAAGACACGAAACCTCCGCTACCGCACAGTGAGACGTTGACAGATTTGTAAGGGCCGTAATTGAAAATTTAGACTGAGGTGTGTAAATTCCGGCGCGCGCTAGGTGTTAACTTGTACGACTTTCGACCTTAGCGACGCGGATTGATATTGCTCTTGTATGAGAACTAAGTCTAAATTATAATCCAATTTTTCTAATTCAATCGTCGCGTGCTTATTGTTATGTAGGTTCAACTGTCCTATAACTAACTTATCCATAGCGAGTTGTTAAAATTAATTGCTCCATTTTTGCCTTGTATGTTGGGCAGTCAGGGGAACCCGTGGGGTGGGCGTTAGGTTTCTTATACCGGGTGCAGCTTCCGCAAACCGGTTTGAAATCTCTTAAGTCTTTTTTGGGACAGTTAATTGAGGTATATTTATCGGCGCAGTGACAACAGCACGGGTCTGAATCGCGGCAGAATTTAGCAATGTGACCGTATTGTTGACAATGAGCGCAGCGTACAAGTTCGACGTCATCGATGAACCGACACATTGCCCAGTCAATAAAAAGTTTTTGTTTAGTTTCAATGAGATGTTTCCGAATCTTTGGGTCTACCTCTAGAGGTAGACCCAAAGATTGACCAAAGATGGGCCTATCCATTTTCGATTGTAGTTATTATTTATGCGCCGTCTAATAATTTTTGTCGAGTTCATAAATTGTTCTTGTGTCACATTAATTTCGCCCTTAATATTTTGGTTATAAAGCGATAAAAGGAAATTTTCGTCCGTAATATTTTGCGGGACATCTTTAATTCGAATACGCGGGTTACGCCCTCTCGGTGTTTCTAGACGCAGACCGGCTGATTTTAAACCTTCAACGGATTTTAATCTCCTGACTTGTGACTCGCTTGTTAAGCGCAGGATCACGCCCGAATTAGATGTCTTTTTGACGCCGCGGATTTGAAAGCCGTCAGATGGGTTGATCGCTTTCATTAATGCCTGTTTGGTCTCGTCTGAGGATTTTAATTCCGCCGATTTGTCTTGCGTCGGATAAGCTATTACGCACGGGAGCGGTCTACGCGTTTCAATAGGTGGCACCGACTTCGCGAGTCTGAGTTTGAGCGCGTCAGAATAAGAAAATGGCGGCCCTGAGGCGGCCGGTTGCTCAACCTGAGTAGTAATTTTGGCGGTGAGCAAATCCTTTTCCAAATTAGCGACTTTAGTTTCTAATGACGAATTTTTAAGTGCCAGAAGTGAGACGATGGCCGTTAATTTTTGTGTCATGTTCATTATTTCTGCTTTGTTTGCGAAGTTATTGCGACGAGATACTGTGTCGTTAGCGAACTCATTTATTTTAGATAAGTATGAAGAGGCCTCGCGAACTAGCTCGTAATAATTGCACGTATCGTCGGGGCCACGGCTTGTATCCAATAACGAAATTACGGGGGGCGGTTGATCGTCCCTTGTGGGCTGGTGGCGCTTTTCATCAGGTGACAGAGAAGAGGGCGATAATTGTGACAATAAACGTTCAGTACCTGAAGAAGTTGGCGGTGAGCGGGGAATTTTGTCATTTTTCGAAAACGGATTAGTATCTTTATCCGGTGGCATATTATGACTCGACATTCTGCCTAGGTACTTACTAAAAAGATTTAAATACTACACTTCAATATGCAATAGAAAAACAATGGCCAAAATAAAGATTGAATAGGTAAATAACTAGCAGCTGTTCGAACAGAGCGGCCGGTGCTGCGCGAGAGTTACCGACAGTAAAAATTTTTTGCCTACCTACTTGTTGACAACAATAAAAGTGAACAAGGAAATCAACTTACCGAATTAAATCCAACAAACTACGGACAAATGTGTTTCAAAAACTGACAGTAAACGTTGCTCACACCTTTACCTAGCTTATTACCCACACTCAGCACGTATTTGTTGATTTTAAACCACTGAAAACAATTTATTTCCCGGAGCGCACGTCAGACGGTGTTAGCCGTACGAAGATCGCGGGGGGAGGATTGTTGCGGGGTTGAGTAAAACTAATAGATTTAGTAATTGCACCACTTGTGCGTTGATTTAGTATGGTGTCGGTTTTAAATCGAGCTTGTCCCGCACAACACCGAGACGAGACCTTAATTAGTTTTTTGGGGCGCTGTCGACCGTATCGTAACCTTCTTCGCTATTTGTTAGTTCGTTAGGATTTTCATCATTAAAAGATGTAAAATTAACCCTTTGGTAATTTGGCCTATTAAAATTTTGATTACGATTATTATTGTACTCTCGTTTTCTGCATTCATCAATCGTATGACCCACATTCTTGCAATAACGGCAAACCGGGGGTGAGTTAGCGCCACTGTGATTTGGAACGTGGTTGCTATTATTATTGTAACGAATATTAGGGTTTGGAGAGCGATTATTATAGTTATTTTGATTTCGAAAACGGCTGTTGGCGTTAAAACTAGGCCGGGGAGAAGGCGATTTAAGTTGAGGATTTTGTTTATATAAAAATTGTTGGATTTTTTCTTCCGATATCGCTATATTTGTTGCTTCGCTTAATGTTTTAGGTGACTTGCACCTCACAACGTTTGATATAGAGGTACAAGTCCCATTTGGAAGTGATGGAGAGCTAGCTCTTCCATTGCTGCAGTGCGGCCTACCATTTCTCTACTTTTACCGCCATGTGAAATGGAAATTTCTGTCAATAATTGCGACAAGCAAGTTTCAATTCTTAGGGCATATTGACTAACAGATTCGTTTGGCTGTTGTTTGCACTCCTGCAAGTCTGTTAGCAGATGTGCGTAGTGTTTTCGTTCACTGAATTGTATTTTAAGGAAATCTTTTAATTGCGACCAGTTTACAAATTCTTTTATTGAGCAGGTCGTTTGGGCTCTACCCTGTAATTGACATAGGATATATTTGAAAACAATATGTTTCTGTTCTTCGGAAGCTAAATCGTGGGCGTTATTACAATTCACAAGGAAAGAATTTAACGATTCTCTGGATCCATCATAGGGTTTTATAAATTTGAATAAAGTAGATAGATCTAACTCCACTTTTGGCGAAGTGGTGGTCTGCGTTTTCTTTTTAGATCTGGTTTGAGGCCCAGATTGAGAGGATGGGACTATTTCGTCCTCGGGCTCATTTATATTCAATTCGAATTTTGGACTAGGCGCCCTAGATTCCGACATCTTAAGCTTATAAAAAACGCTACAATCAATAAAGATACAAAAATACTAAAGAAATTGCAATGACCAAAGTAGAATAAATGAACGACTCACAGGAATGCGGCGATAAGAGCTTGTGTAAACATCCGTGCGGCGCGTCGGCTGCTGGGTTTCGTGGAACTCGGCGCGCTGGACCTGGCGAGATTGATGTACCGAACAAGAACTCGGGAACCGCGGACTCGTTACACTTTCAGGATTCGTTTAGAATTTTCTTTAGGATTTAGAAATCAGAACTCACAGTTCGTGAGGCGTGCCCGGGATTATTTTAAAATCCCCTTTAGCTGCCACCAATTTGTTATACGGGATTTCAAATTTTCCTTTTTTAAAAAAAAATATTATACTTAAACTGATATAGAAAATAATACAAAGAATTAGAACTGAGACAACTGTCACCGTTAGGAGTCGGAGATCGAATGTGTGGAAAAGGTCTGGACTGAAGCGTAGGGCGATAAGAGAGATGCAGGATCAGCAAAGTCGGAAAGCTAGGGTGAGCATGTTAGGGTACAGGAGCGGGATATAACAGCTCCAAAACAAGCAACACAAAAAACCACCGCCAAACCGACGCAAGCTCAACTTGATCTGGTCAAACCTCCCTCCCTCAGAAAAGCTGAACGACTAGAAGACCATATGATCAACGCATACCTTGAATACATAGCCATAATACAGGCCAACAAAATTGTAAAGACCAAGGAATGTGAAGACATAATGAAGTCGTTCAGATTGAAGAAAGAAGCTCTCCTCGAAATCCAGCTAGAGGAAGCCAACGCATCGGTCTATAACAACACCACATCGACCGTTCTGAGAGGATCAGAAATGACACACCACATGGCGGCTTACAACGCCACATCGGGAATTGTCTTTCTGGATGAGGACAGGACCAAAAGAAGAGGAAATCCCGTCTTCGACACCCCACCAAAAGACCCTATCATCGTGATCACAAAAGGGACTGAAATATGGTTGGAGGACAAGATACTAGAAACATCCAAAATCTTGTCCGAAGCAGATCCCATCGACTACTGGGAAATCCCGGAAATAAGCTAGGTAAATGGCGTTCCGGGATGTCGGAAGACGACGTGGATCATCAACAACTTTAACGAAGCAGAAGATGCAGTTGTAACAACAACGATAGAGGCGAAGAAAGACCTAATAGAGAGGATCACAAAGAGAGCAGGTCAAGAAGCAAAGAAGAGAATACGCGCCATGGCGTCGATTCTTGCTAATGGACGGAAGGAATTCGAAAGCCTAAAATGCACCAGGCTCCTCGCGGACGAGGCATTAATGAATCACTTCGGTTCCATTGTAATGATCATGCGTATTGTCGGGGCCAAAGACCTGCTCCTCATAGGGGGTATAAACCAGCTGCCCTACATAGATCGAGAAAATCTATTCACCCTCTATTATTACCGCCCTAATCACCTCACAGATGTAACTCAAGAAATACTCTGTACACATAGATGCCCGGAAGACGTCGCCTACGCGCTAAAACACATCCACAAGGGCATCTACTCCTCAAGTACCATCATAAAATCCCTGTCGATAAAACCCAGGACAGGGGCGGAGATCCCTAAGAACCAGCCCAACACTCTACTTCTAACCTACACCCAAGTAGAGAAGAAAACTCTCACAAACCTAGGTAACGGGAAGGGCGAAGGTTCTAAAATCCTCACGATACACGAGGCACAGGGATTATGTTACGAAAGAGTTTACATCGTTAAACAACAGAAGAGGAAAATACTACTGCACGACAGCGCCTCACACGCGGTGGTCGCCCTGGCGCTTCACACGAAGGAATGCATCTACTTTACAGATGACAGCGACGACGCGCTGGGCGCCTTAATGAGAGAACCACTCAAAGTGCCCCCAAAGACCATCATGGAATATAATATGCAAATGGCAATCAAAAACAGGGACGAAACTACCACCAACAAAATAGTCTCGCCCATTATTCCATGAGGGCACAAATGGACAACAACACGGACCAAACAACATCATCACAACAACTAAACCGGCGGTAACGAGGAAGAGTGCCATCCAGACCATCATGGATTTCAACATCCAAGGCAACCACAACAGAGACCAAATGCCTCGGCCTTAAACCCATGATGGTCCAAGAAGAAGATGACACCACCCCGGAAAATCAAGACTGATGGCATCCAACTCAAAAAGATGACCACAAAACAGACAAGACGACATCAGCCACCATCCGGTGGCCAAGAAAAAGTAAACCCCTTCAGGGTACAGGCCACTTCAGGGCAAAGAAACAAAATAAAATACTTAAAAAGAAATTGACGTTATATGAATAAATAAAGAATAAAAAACATACTAACTTGACAAGGGCACGGACCACCTCGGTCTGGGGAAAAAAAAGAAAAAAAAATACTATAGCACCTGGATGTGCTTGCGAGTTACTTAGGATTTGTTCTATATTCCAAAAATTAAACAATTATATAAAAAAGTCTATACAATTAAAAATTTCTTTAACCACATGAGCCATAGATAGTTTTATGATAGTAAATGTTGTATGATAAAAATATATTACTTAAAAGCTTTATGTATGTACTTTAAATGAATTTAGACTATTATAGATTTAGTTTTTTACATCTTTTTCAATATTGTTTTTAGATCAGATTTTTTGTACCTTAGTATTTTCGTTTTTACGAGCTAGTACACAACCGACCTTAAACCATACAAACTTGAACTTGTCTCTGAGGTCCTGTTTCGCTTGCCTAAGTAGATGCTTGTAGTAAGGAGTTAAGGCTTCGCGGATGATGATTTTGTCATTCGCCGTAGGTCCGATAAGATTTGGCATTATATTTTTAGCTTGTAACACCTCCTTGCGGGCTGCTGAGAAAAACAAGTTTCGTGAAGTTTCGGTTCGCATCTTCACAAGTACAGGTCCGGTTCCGTTAGTCTTTCCGTAGGTTCTCTTTACAGATATCACCTCCTCTGCCGGAACGTTTAACTTTTTGGCGATATCAGTTACCAGCCTTGGAAGTTCGAGATCCTTTGTGTCCGGTATACCAGCGACTTCAGCGTGACATGACAGCAGCCCCTGATCCGATTCGTGTACACGCTGTTCAAGTGCTTGGGTTTTTAGCTCAAGATTTTTATAATTATTTTCAAGCTGTATCTGCTTTTTTCTATGTTTTTCAGCTTTGATGTGAGGGCCTCTATTGTCAATTAGTCTAGTTTGCCACTACAGAATTGAATTGCTTTTGTTACAGATTGTATTTCTTCAGATACAATCTTATTTACCTCTTTCTTTATGTCACTAAGAATCTTTTTTACATCTAGCGGAGACGCATCTTCTTCGTCGTCGCTTGGAGTCGAGTCAAAAGTGATGTAAGATTTTCTACGTGACGAATTTTGGTTATAATCGTTGCACGTCCAGTCGAGATTTTCGGCTGCCTTCAACGCAGCTAGTTGCTTATTATTAAGACCTGTGCATGTATTCGAGGCATGGACAGTTTTCTGGCAGTGACTGGACTCCAATATTGGTAAAAATTTCTTGGTAAAAAGTTTATCACAGCAATAACATTTTGCCATTTTGAGGGTAGTAAGACACAATACTTAAAGAAAACGAAAATTTTGACGAGATGTTAGCTCTATGACAGTTGAGCGAGAATATAAACATAAGCTTCCAACTTCCTTATTCATAAAATACTTTAACTGTCAGCTGACCTAGTCATTTTCTGTCAAGTTATCGTATAATAAATGTAAGTAAATGTCAAGTACCTGACAAAGATTGATTAACTAATTCGTCGTTTGAATAGTTTCAAAATAACGGGGCTTTATTTAAAACTATGAAAACCTCTTGTACTAACCTTCTATCCAAGTAGGGTTCATCTGTACCAACTCCTTCAAATTATTCCAATAAGCAGGTAATATGTTATTTAATGTTATTTTCATACAGAAAATCAATTTCGTCCATATAATTAAACATAAAACTTTATCTTTACATAAGTACTTATATCGAATATGCATAAAAACTGTAAAAAAATCCTCACTTTTGATAAATATCAGAATTTCAAATACAATAATTGTCAGATTTCATATAAATACGTAAAATAAAAGCCATGTAAACTGGCGGAACGGGCACTTACGTTATCTTTAGAATATGAAAATCCATCTTAAGCAATCGGTTCTACCCGATTCAATACTTTATTCAGTAACATTTTCAATTCAAGAAATATAATATGAATGCTAATTGGTACAACATATTTGAGTAACTAAAACTTAAAAATAAAAAGTAAATGTCCCGCGTATATTGCGGCAAAGACTCACGGACAGACCCTTATGTTACGATAAAATACGACTGAAATAATCGGATTTGCAATGGGTTTTTAAATTTTTTGAAAACGTGATACTAAAGATTGCTATTTTGCAGTTACAATAATGTACGTAGGCGCCGTCGGTTTATACATTTATTTATTAGTTCTATCTTTGTATTGTCGACATACTCAAACAAACAAGCGAGCCTCCAACCCAACAGTCGAGCCCAAAGAATATGCTATCAATACATTAAGAAAAACTCAGGCAATCTAAGTCAAGCAGACGCAAGCGCCACCATAGTGACCCCCATTACATAACACTACTACCCATATCAAAATTAATCGTCTTATAAAATGAGTGGAAACCACAACAACACCTACACCCACCTAACCCGGTCTGGGTTAGCCGAGCCTCCAACAACTCTAATAACATCCCTTCTGTACCCACCCAGCGAGCTATCAAATATGTCTAGATCAGCAAAAACATTGTTAAATATTTCGACAATACGTCGGAGAGGAGCGCGGGCGCCTGCGCTTGTCCGACACGGGCCAGTGTGGAAAACCCGGCGCAAGCGCACCTCACGCCGCTGCACAGTGCGGGGTACAATGTAACAGGGGTTTGTCAGCTCAATAGAATCGAATTTGTTGTTACATATCTTGTACAGTAGCATGGAGCAGAGTGTACGTCAGTTATCTAAGCTTAGCAAATTATACTTATTAAGCAATTGTGCGTATGATTGGCGCATACCACTGGTTTTTAAGTCAATACCACTAGTTTTAAAGTCAGAACGCAATTATTTTTTTTGCATTATATCCAGCTCATCAGTGTATTTACTACATAAAGGATTCCATATAGCAATTGCGTATTCCAATTGACAACATATAAGTGATTTATATAGATATATGAGTATAGAAGGTCTCTTGAAATCATATGAAGATCTCATTACAAATCCATACATCCTAAGCTAAATACTTAATAGCATGTATATGTTGATCTAGGCGTAAGCGTGAATCTAGTAAGACACCCAAATCCTTAATTTTATCAACCGAGTTTAAAGTAATATTATTAAATAATGTATAGTTATGTCTAAGCAAAATAAACATTTGTAAATGTAATAACAAAACACTTATTAGTATTAGTTTAAGCTTATTTTGGACACAGAATGTTGAAAATCTCTTTAAATCTCGTTGCAGTAGTATAGCATCATTAATAATCTTTATAATTCTAAATATTTTCAAATCGTCAGCATACATAAGAAAATCAGAATTAATAAAGCAAATTATGACATCATTAATAAACAGGGTAAATAGAAATGGACCAATAATTGGACACTGAGGTACACCAGAGGATACATGAGCCATGTTTGATTTGAAACCGTTGATTACTACTGTTTGGGATCTATTAGTTATATATGATGAAAGCCACCGTAGTAAGTTCCACGGATTCCATTGAAAGCAATTTTTAGTAGTAGTAATTCATGATTTACTTTATCAAAACATTTTTGGAAATCTGTGTAAACACTGTCTACCTGGATACGAGAGTCAATTTATTCAAATAAAAAGTTGGTATAATATTATATTATGGTTAGTGTAAGTCGAGAGTTGTTTGACAAATCCATGCTGTTGAGGTATGATTATGTTATATAATATTGGATAAATAGCATTATGCACCAATCTCTCAAACAACTTTGCCAATACAGACTAATAAGAAGGGGCGGGTGATGATCCTCAGGTAGAACACAGTTACCAGGCAGTATGTTACAGTCTTGATTGAAAATACATAAATCAAGGATGCGTCTATTTTTATTTTTTAGATAATGAAATTGGAATGAATTTGTTATTGACATAAAATCCGATATAGTGTACAAATAAATTACCTACCATGCCGTATTTATTTATTTCATTATAGATCCACTCGAATTGAGGTAGATTGTAATCGGCAATCAAATAAAAAGATTCTATACATTCATGTGAATTTTTTTCACAAAGATAAAATGCAGAGTGTAAATATCGTCCGTGATGCTCGGCGGCAGGTAAGCCGTGCTAAACTTAAGAAATGTTGTTTACCACGAGTGGCGGCTAACGGATAACATGTTCGTAGGTACCCAGCGCCGCGGCCGGACCGCTTATCGGAATATCAACCTACCCTAGTTTCCATTTCACAGCAATAAGGACACCTCCACCGGCACGCTCGTTACATAACAAATGGTTGCGGTCACATCTATATACAACATACCTGTTGTCTATCAATTCAGAGTATCATGATATCTGTGGGATGAGCCTTGTCTCGGTCAACATAACTAGATCGTATGAAGATGATAAAATATTCATGTACAATGACTGGAGCTTGGTACGGATTCCTTTACAGTTTTGATAAAAGATTGAAATTCGCATATTGTAATGACCCATTATTAATACATATATATTATAATGTTAGAAATAAAATAAGTCTTATTGTGAGTGGAGAGCATATAATATACTAATATTATGTATATTAATATTATGCTATTATAATTATAACGTGTTCTGCGCCAACCAAGGTATACAGTCACTGAAATATGTAGAAAAGTAGATAATATATGAATTATATAACCAATTACAAACTTAAAGTGCGTCATTATGAGTTTGTAGTTTACTGTTGTTACAATGTTACATGTCCAACTACGATGATTCACATACATTTTACAAATTATATACAGAGAAATAGGTAATTTAGCTACTAATTTATTTAAACAGGTTACATAGTTGACAAATGAGCTGGACAGTATTAAAACACATATAATATGATGTGCAATATATAACAAAAAGTAATTTTGTATTGGTTTTTTATATAACCTCCTTAGTATGTGACAAGTGATGAGGTTGTCATTTGCTATATTATAATAATATTATATACTTATATCAATTTTAATCAAGTAGTATTTAAGTCTTGGTATTGGTATATATTCCTTTATATATAGGATATATATATATATATATATATATATATATATATATATATATAGGAATATATACCAATACCTAGACTTAAATACTACTTGATTAAAATTGATGTAAGTACATAATAATTTAGATCTTGTTGCCTCCAGGTTACGTAAGCTTATTTGGCTCTTTAAGCTTCTTCGTCACGTTACCACAAGAAAAATAATAGACCGAATCTATATTGCTCTGGCTCAATCGATAGCGATTTACGGCATTAGAGTTTGGGGTGGCGCTGACAAAACAAGGTTTATTGATGTTGAGAGAGCACAAAGGGCACTACTTAAAGTCGCTTATTTTAAAATGAGAAGATTTTCCACACAGACCTTACACAATACAACCAACACTCTGTCTATTAGAAGACTATTCATACTGCATGTCGTCATAAAAAAACATATAAAATTAGAATATGACCCAAAAATTTTGGAAAAAAGAAGGGACTACAAAGTAGCAAATGTTGCACAGTTACGTACGAAATTCGCCCAATGTCAGTTCCATTACCTTTCCTCGTATTTATACAATAAATGTAATAAAATACTAAAAATCTACTCTTTCAATAAACGCGACTGCAAAATCAAAGTTACAGCCTGGCTTAAGACCCTAAATTATAAAGAAACTGAATATTTTCTAATATAAGTTTTAATTTTTAAAGCTCACTATTACATTGTTTTACTATAAATTACACCATATTTAATATTTACACCATATTTAATATATACACTATTTTACTATTTAAACCGTATTTAACATTTACACTATTTTTACTATTTACACTATTTTTAAAATGTTATTTTACAACTAGCACTTTATCTACTATTCACGATTTTGTTTTATCTTAAGGCACACTACAACTCACACACACACACACACAAACACACACACACACACACACACACACACACACACACACACACACACACACACACACACAGCACACATACACATCCTCTACTGTTTTTTCTAGTTTTAGTTTTAATCTAAATTGCTGTAACTATTTCATCAGTAAAATATAAGAGTGTGCTAAGGAAGAGTGGCCTTTCCTGACACAGGTGCTCCTGCACTTAATAGGGAAGGTCAACCTCTGTTTATTATTATGTACCTATGTGCTATCTTGATGAAATAAAATATTATATAAAATATTAAAATATTATAATATTATTATAATATATCAAATGACAACCTCATCACTTGTCACATATCTAGGAGGTTTTATAAAAAACCAATACAAAATTACTTTTTCTTATATATTGCACATCATATTATATGTGTTTTAATACTGTCCATCTTATTTGTCAACTATGTAACCTGTTTAAATAAATTAATAGCTAAATTCAGCTCCTTTCGTCTGGCCAAGCGAATCAAGACGGACAAATTGAACATTCCAGGCCCATCTCGTACCATCTACATTAACGAACATCTTACGTTACAAAACAAACAGCTGTTTCGTGAATGCCGCGCTGCAGCTAAAAACATAACTGTAAATATGTGTGGATCAATAATGGGGCTGTTCTGGCTCGTAAGTCTGATATATATCATCTTTTTTCGCAATTAGATCACATAATGATATCATTAAATTAAGCAAAATACTTAATGCACCTCACAATAAACTCCTTAGTAGTATTATGGCCAAGGGGCCATTAACAAAAACAACAACATATTAAAATTACTATACTAATTAATTATTACCAATATCATATTTCTAAAATTGTTCTCCAATTTCTTGTACAAAAGAATTTTAAACCTACCATTACCATTTTAAATAAGTTTTAGTAACTCAGTTCCTTTTATTGTATATTTTTGTTAAAATAAATGTTAAGACTTGTCATGTAAGAATCTCTCTATGTTTTGATAAATATTTCGGTTGTGTACTTACCCTAAAACAACAACTCAAAATTAGTTTCTTATACTGAAAATACTTATCTAATACTCTTTGTTTATTATGCTCTTTTGTTATGTTATTTAGTGCTCAGTTCTCAGTTAGTCACATTGCCCTTTCCTTTATGTATCTAAATATGTAATGTAATAAATAAATAAATAAATCAACTGTATTCCAATTTCTTATAATTCATTTCACTAGCATAAATAAATTGGTGAATTCCTATATATATATAATGATGTAAGATGTTCGATGATGTAGATAGTTCGAGATGGGCCTGGAATGTTCAATTTGTCCGTCTTGATTCGCTTGGCCAGACGAAAGGAGCTCAATATGTTGTCACGCAGTGTACGGGAACACAGCTTAACTATGATGTTTTTAGGTAGGCTGTTGTCTTCATTTCGGGCGTGAGGGACACGATGAATAGCAGGAATAATATTTTTGTCAATGGGGCATTTGATCAAGTTTTCTATTGATACCAAGAGGCAAAGTAAGTTTTCTCCACGTCTATCAGGAATATTGCAGAACTCAATATTGTTTTGTCGCGCTTACTGCTCCATTATGTTAATTTTATGCTGTAATTGCAAAAATCTGTCCGGTAAAATGTTTATAGAAGAGTGATTCAGACTATCCATTGTTTTATTTTATTTTTCGTCATGATCATTTGATAGAAAATCGATGGAATTCCTCATATTACCTCATACATGTTACCTCATTGTCCAGATTCTTGCACATAGTATCCACATATATAGTGTGCTGTTGTAAGCTGGCCAAATCAGACCTTAATTCAGAAATTTCCTTTTTTGACGTGATAACATCTTATAAATGGAGCCGGCTGCACGCACGAAAAAACATGACTCATGCGTTACCTGTACCCGTTATCGTTACCAAGTACCGTTACCAAGTACCAGCGTTAGCTCGCATTGCCTTTATCTAATTATTATTATTGTTGTTGTTGTTGTTGTTGTTGTTGTTATTGTTGTTGTTGTTGACGTTGTCACATTCAACTATCGTCAGTAAACCGACTTTACAGACAACCGGTATGTTTTATCTCAAGCAAAGCGGTGGTAAAATCAGAAGTTTCCTTCCTAACAGTTGCACTAATGTTGAAATTCTTTTAGATAACGATTTAGTTTCGAGCGCAACTCGGTAAACATGATGTTAATTTTCGAAAAAAATTGTGCCTGATGTCGCCTTCAGATCTTTTACTTTGAGTAATATTAAATTTGTCGGAATAATCTTCAGCGGAAAGTTCTGGATTCAAACAAGCCGCTTGTTTGGCGAACGAATCATTCTTGTCACCCTCTTCACACTAACACAATACCACACTGTCAAGAAAGAGACAACTATATATTTATTATATTCACCTTAAAAATAAACAAGCATTGGGACTCAAGTTTGTTCTAAGAAGCAAAGTGTAGTTTTACGTTTTGCCTCATTTTCTCACGAAAACTCATTTTTCAAATTATTACTCAGGCAAATAAAGCAAGACCAATAAAGTTCAAATATAAAAATATTTGCTTTGAACTAGTAACATTTATAATAGTTTTATGTTTAAATTACAGTAAAATTATTCTGTTGCAGCCTGCAGCAATTTCAAGAAATGGTAAATTTATTTAAAAAAAACTGAACAGCTAGTTTGAAACGCGCGCTTCCGCTGAATTGATTACGATGACTTTATATGTCGCGATCCATGCGACAATGGCTTGATTGTACTCATACTTCATAGGTATTGCTTGTATTCATTCTCCGATTGTGCCTCGCGTGCATTGTTTTTGTTTTCATTAAATATTTTAGTGGTGTTTAGAGGGGAGGTGACGACGACAGATGACGTCACAGCGACTAGCTTCATTCTCGGGCGCGTTTATGGAACTAATGCACTAAAATTGCTGTATCTTCATCATTTTTGGTCCCGATTTAATTATTTTCTTTACAGTTTTTACTGATTTTTGGCGCCATAAGTCTACACACCCCACAAAAAAACATATATAAAACTAAGTAGTGTTAGTTAGACTATTTATAACTCAAGAACGGCAGAACCGATTTGGCTGAAAATTGGTGGAGAGGTAGCTTAGAACCAGGAAATGGACATATGATACTTTTCATCCCGTTCCCATGGGACATGTCACGTGACATAAAACGTGGTATAACAAAACGCAACTGACATGGCATAACTTGACAATTAGAAATTTTGAAGTTGACCGGTTGATGTGTTTGTTTCGAGTTTATATTAATTTATTGTGGCGATGTTATTATTAACGATGCGACCAAGACGATCGAATAGACAGACGGATATACAGCCAGACGGACGGACAGAGCGAAACTATAAGGATTCCTTAAGAACCCTAAAAATGGATTGCAATTCCGATGTCTCGCTACAATTCGAGCACGGCTGGGCTGATTTGGCTAATTTTGGTCTTGAAATAATTGTGGAAGTTCAGGGAAGGCTTAAACGGTGAGAAATATCGGAAAAATTACGGAGAAAATACTGTAGATGTAGGTGTAGATGTTGGTGCAGTTATTTATTTATTCCAGTTTATAGTTGAGACAGAACAGCGTATGTCGGGATAACTAGTTTATCACTACATAGTATAAAACAAAGTCGCTTTCTCTGTCCCTATATCCCTATGTATGATTTAATCTTTAAAACTACGCAACGGATTTTGATGCGGTTTTTTTTAATAGATAGAGTGATTGAAGAGGAAGGTTTATATGTATAAAAACATTCATTAAATAGTGGAGAAATACTGTTATTTTTGAGGTTTCTAATGTGATGTCGTAAATAATTACCTTTTTCCGCTTACATTGCAAACGGTGGCTGAACTCTACGAGATAGATCAAAATAATGTACTACAGTTTTATTCATCATAAAAAAGCCTACAAAAAAGTCCGCGATAACATATATCTATCTCTTAGGGATAACCCACAATAACCATTTTTTTTATCCTTTACTTTGATTTAAATTTAATAGCTTATTTACGAAGCGATTTTAAGTAATACAGCATTAACTCTTATCCAATTTAGTACCTTAAATACATTGTGCATTTAATAAAGATCAATTTAAATGAATATTTTCAAAGATATTACAGATTTAAAATGCAGAGACATGTCTCGGCGGCACTCGCGAGTCGCGACTCGGTGCTCGCTCAACGAATATTCTGTACTGCAGTTCTTATGGAATATCCATAGAGGTAGTTGGCCAGTTTTGTTGGAATGTCAAATTATATTTGAATGGCAAATTAAATGATTATTCACTACGCAGTATAAAACAAGTCGCTTTATCTGTCTGTCCCTATGTACCTATATTGTATGCTTAGATCTTTAAATCTACGCAACGGATTTTGATGCGGTTTTTTTAAATAGTCTCTTTATACTCAAGCGCGATAGATATAATAATATAATGTATATCAAGCAGTCGCGCATGTCGCGTCGAGGTGATAGGGTTCCATTTTTAACCATTTGCATTGGGTAAACCTATAAACATTTTCAATATTGTATCAGAAGTAGGTATATTGCTGTAAATAGAGAGTTATTCGCCGAAGTAGTTTTTTCTCCAAGAACAAAAGCTAGTTTATAAATAAATTTAAAAAAAAAAGTTTGTTTAACAGATAAGGACATATAGTACAAACTATTTTAGACGTTACAAAAAAAACAATAAAAGAACAGAAAAAAAATCATAAAATAGTGTACAGAAAACAAAAATCAACAATAAATAAGTTGTGTCGTTTACAACTAATATAAATTTCACAATGCAGAGGTGTTAAAACAGGAAATACAACTAACGAAAAATTATTTAAATTTAATATTTACAGTTTCGGAGATCGTCAATGTAATTAACGATAGCATGTTGGCTAAGTCCATACATAATGATAGTATTAGCAAAATTCCCCAAATGAACAGAAGTTTTGGTTTAATTTAATCGTCTCTTATTTCACTCCAACAGTATTAACCTACTTTTCACCTCGAATTAGCTAATAACTAAAACGACCTAGTTATGTTTGGGTTTCAAAAAGTTGGTAACAAAAGCCGAACTAGCTTACTAGGGTAAACTGTATTAAAATATGACAGATTTGGGCCGATGGTGATAAAATGAAAAATCACGGGCTCAGATCTCACTTTATCACTAGGAAGTTATCATCATACCGTCCCCCTCAGCTATTCAGTCGTTCGTTCAGTCATTCGGTTTCAATGTAGATATGCTACTTTTACATAGGCTGAAACATAGGCTACTTTTTATCCCGAAAAAGGTATAGTATTATCATAGAGTAAAAATATATTTGGTGTTTTTTTAAAAGGGCTTCGGCATAGATAGCATTTTGTAGGAAACAGCTGTTTTTTTTTTCAAGTAGGAAAGTTGATCTCATAGTAAAAGTTGCTTATATTGAAGAGTATATTCACTCCTGAAAGTTTGGAGACTTACTGAAAAAATACCCTGACGTACAGAGAACACCTTTCATAGAACGATCGAAATATCGTCAGGGTTGTCACAGTAAATAAGGTTAGCGTCACTATACGGTTATTGAGAAAGTCTGATTGGTTCCACAACCTGGGATCGAACCTGCACGGTCACGCATGTGACTCAAGGGTTCACGCTCAAATGGACGCTCCTCTTATAATAAAGCAAGACATCGCCTAGAAAATGAATTATTAACTTGCCTATTATTATCCCTAAGATTAAGGATTAAGTAAATTATGATATATTTTTATTCATTCCAGTATAGTTCATACACAAAGTAGGTACAATACATAACCACTTTTTTGTTTGATATTACATATTTAATATTCTAATATTATAAAGATTTAACATTGTTTTTTGTCGTCATGACAACCAACAACATAATGTTGTTGGTTGTCGTCAAACAAATGTCACAATTTTCAATCTCACATGACATAAAAAATCAAACACGAAATTTGAAAGTTTAGACGTCCCTTAGACGGCGCACAATCTTGACGGATTTTGATGCTTTTGCCGTATACGCGATAGGAAAATTATGCACACATTGTATGCTTGTAGTAGTGCAATCTAATTGACAGTTCACTATGTAGATGTTTATCTGGTCCTATGTGTTTAATCTGTGGTATTATCGTGGGATGCCCGATACTATATTTACGCTGGCGGAGCCGCGGGATAAAGCTAGTTATAATATAATGCGTTTCGGAGTATTTACAATTAATTAGGTACTAATTATTTCTATAGTACGAGGGCTGCACTAAAAGTATCGGCAATGGAAAATTTCCACTGTTCCTGTCATATTAAAATCTTTTTAATTTAAAACTCCTCGGTTTTAAAAATCGAATACTGTTTATTTATTTAAAAAAGATTCTCGGTCTTGTCACAAGGTCTTGTCAAACTTGTTTAGTCGTTGAGAAAATGGAATTGACTCGAGAAAATTCTAGAGCGATGATTTATTATGACTTTCGAAGTTGGTTTAACACAAAAACAGTGTGTTGACCGGATGATTTCTGCATTTGGTGATGAAGCCCCATCCAAAACCACAATTTATCGCTGGTTTGCTGAATTTCAACGTGGACGTGTCAAGCTCAGTGATGATCCCCGTCAAGGTCGTCCAAAAACTGCAGTCACCCAAGAAAACGTTGATGCTGTGCGTAAGCTGATTGAGGAAGATCGACATGTGACATACCGCGAAATTCAGGTAACTTTATACATTGGCATGAGTCAAATACAAATAATCTTGCATGAACAATTAGGTGTAAAAAAGTTGTTTTTCCGATGGATACTGCATTTGCTCTGTGAAGAGCAAAAAGCGGCTCGCATTACTTGGTGCGTCAGAACTCTCGAAAGATTCCACGCAGGATCCTCAAATGCTGTATACAACATCGTATCAGGTGACGAATCCTGGATATATGCGTACGAACCCGAAACAAAAAACGAACGGTGTTCGAAAATGAGTTATAGCTAACAAAAATTGTTCGTTCACGGAGTGTTGCAAAAAAAATGGTGGCCACGTTTGTCTCCAAAACCGGCCATGTTGCGACTATTCCTCTTGAGGGACAAAGAACGGTTAATGCAGAATGGTATGCTAACATTTGTTTGCCACAGGTCGTTTTTGAACTCCGTAAAGAGAACTGCAACCGCCGCATCATCCTCCATTACGACAATGCGAGTTCTCACACCGCGCACAGAACAAAAGAGTTTTTAGAGCAATAAATCATAGAATTATTAGACCATCCGCCGTACAGCCCCGACCTAAGCCCTAATGATTTCTATACTTTCCCTAAAATAAAGAATAAATTGCGTGGTCAGAGATTTTCATCACCTGAAGAAGCTGTGGACGCCTACAAAACGGCCATTTTGGAGACCCCAACTTCCGAATGGAATGGTTGCTTCAATGATTGGTTCCATGGTATGGAAAAATGTGTCAAATTTCGCGGAGAATACTTCGAAAAGCAATAAATACATTTTTAAATAGTAATGTTGTATCACTTCCTTGATTCCCGAAATTTTCAGTGCCGCCCTCGTATACACTGATTATATTAACGGATTTTTATTTAATTAATTATTATACTTAAATTATGTTATTAACGTAGTATGGTGTAGTTTTTAACCCCCGACGCAAAATGAAGGGTAATATGAAGGGTGTTATAAATTTGATGTGTCTGTCTGTCTGTCTATCTATCTGTGTGTCTATCCGTAAAATCGTAGCTCCTAAACGAAAGGTCCGATTTAGATACGTATGCTTAGTTTGAAACCTGACGTGATCGAGAGTAAATACGCAATTTTATGTAAAGTATGGTGTTTTTTACGTACTATAGGGTTGTAAAAGGAAATATAAAAATGTAACAGTGTTAAACATTGACATACATACAAAATCTCACTTAATATAAATTATTATCATATTCAACTTATCAAAAATTCAAGGCGAATAAACATTATTTAATGTCTCGTGAATACAGCCCCCTCGTCAGTTGCGACAGGACGTCTCGTTAAAATTTTAATATCATCTTACTAAAAAGTGGCGGCCATTATCTGCCTAAACGAAAAGTAAGAAGCTCCAATTTTATGTACAGAATATAGGAGAGAAGATTGAAAGACGCCTCGATTTTTAGTTTAATCCGTCTTAAGACGTTCCTTTGTTAGGGATTTAATATGTTACACAGATTATGCCATGTATGTTTCGAGTGACATTAAAGATAAGTTTAAATTCGAGGCAACATTTTGTGTCATGTTCTAATTGCGACGATAAGATGTACTGAAGCTTTAGCTTTATTTGAATACTAGCTGTCCCGACACACGTTATTCTGTCTTAACTACTAACTGCAATAAATAATAAATAACCAAAATAAAAACGCACCTATAAATATTTGACAGTCAACTGACAAATTGAACACAGTGAACAGTTAGTATGGAAAAATTCAATTGACGTTTTTAGTATTTTTCCAAGCAGTAGCAATCGATCCAAAATCTCTCACCGTTTAAACCTTCCCTGAGCTTCAACAATCATATAAAGACCAAAATTAAATAAATCAGCCGAGCCAGTGACCAGGAGAAATAGGGGTTTATTTTTATACATAGATCAAATCAAATTTAAAGCGTACAAAGCCGCGGGCAAAATCCACTTCTACTAGATAGGTAAATAAAAAGTTTTAAATGAACAAAAATAAAAAACGACCGACGACGACGGCTCTAATCAACGTTTCCTCTTTATAAACGGAAATAAAATAACAATTATTGTTCATTACAAAAATCGCAGATTATGCCTCACCCAACTATCGAGCACATTGGAAACGAATTTACGGAATTCGAAAAAATACTGTCGCTGAGCGACGATCGGGATAAGGAAAAGTTACAAAATTAAACTACAACGTCGAATAATAATAATTATTTTATTTTTAGACTAGCTTTTGCCTGCAATTTAGTACGCGTAGATGTTGAGGTGACTAATTTCCTATTATTTTTGCAAAAAATTAATTAAATGGTAAATTGTACGATTTACGTAAGATTTTTTTTATTATTACAGTATATTATGCTATTGAAGGAATTCTTTATATACAACATTAACTGTATTGCCGTGCGGGGCAAGGATCATCAGACTCATAGATGATAAGTAATACTACTCAAGATCAGACTGCTAGTCGAACTTACTCTGGAACATAGAACTGTCCGTGTGAGAAACAGTTCACTCTTAGATCTATCCCAGCCACTTTCAATGGATGCCCCAGAGCTTTATTGATGGCAAAGCATACTTTTAGGATAAACTCTAGTCTTTTTAATACAAATGGATGCTCTGATAAGATCAATGATGTTTTAGGTATGAATAGTTTTCCCTTGATCACATCTAGTGAGTACAGTAGCCTCGACCATATTGCGATGGAGAACTTTTATCTGGAGTATGGTGCTATGCACAATTTTGGAGGCTTAATATTTCTTACTAATATAACTGGTGCTCCAATATTCAAACGGAAAATATATGGGCGAAACCTGTTGGGTTGAGAGTATCAAGGAACTCCAGGGGATAGTTTACTGCATGTGGCTGCGTTTTTCGGAGTCAAAATGGCGCGCACACATTATAACCTTTCTATGCGCTTTGTCATGTGATTGATGACATCAGGGTAAACTGCTTTAGTAAGTTTTGTAAGTGATATCACCACAGTTTCCAAGCTGTGCGTAATGTTACCATCAATTGTAGGGTAATCGCCGTTTCCTATTTTTAGCAAGAATTCATAAAACTGTTCAGCAGACGGTTTACCTCTCAAATGGACTCTTATGTTTTTTTTTAAAGCAAGCTTTTGTATGTGACTCCACATGTATATGACTTTTACACTCCATATGACTTTAAACACGAATTATCTTCACATTCACATTTTCAAAAGCGAATTAGAAAACAGATCTGACCACAAACAAAAAAGTTACATACAAACGTTGATACCCCTTTTAACTTCTTGGTAAGTTTCGGAAAATCCCTTCTTAGTGAACCTATACGTCACAAGAGAAAGCCACAGTTTAAATATTATATAACGTTTCTAACTTCAGTAGTTCTGCCCCAACGTTGATGAATCAGTCAGTAAGGACATGTTACTTTATTTAATAGAAAAATAACTTATGTATCCTTGACATAACGCCTGTGAACAAACAAATTACAAAAATTCCACACGTATATCGAAGTTGGATTAATTTTCACCGTGGCGCATCAGTATATACAGTATATCATACAGTATTTGGGAGACCGAGCTTTGCTCGGAGTTTTAGTAGAACGATAAAATAATTAGAAATATATATTAAAAATATAAAAGAAAAATAAATGCTAAGAATCACAAAAATATTTATCTGAACGGGATTCGAACCCACCACATTCCAAATTTCCAATCAATTCAAAAATTACATATAGGTATAACAACAATCAACATTACAGACCAATGCTCGAATAGCCACAATAAAGGAAAATCTGAGGTTAGTGACAGTAACATCCCTTGAGCAACTAATTACCCATTATAAATACAACGCAGTGCACGAAATACTAATAGCAAGACCTGTAAACAGTAATGGAAAAAAAGTTAAAAAGAAAAATAAGACATCAGAAAAAACTATACAGCTACTAGAGAAAAGATTAAAACTAATAAGCATAGTAAATAAAATTAAAACTATCAGAGAACATGTAGGAAAAGTAAGCAAAGAAATTAGAACACAACTAAGGAAAGATAGAGAAGACTTGAGACTCAATACTTTTGAAAATATATAAAAAATATAGGTGGTATAAAAAAAACCTCAAACTCATAAGAGAAAAAACCAACTGGATATCTTAATATAAAAGACCGACAACGCAAGACAGTTACAAAAAGATCAGACATTTCATCAATAGCCACGAATTTTACAAAAAAATATATTCTTGCAAGAACCAAATTGCAAGGACAAACCTAAATAACATTGAAAGTGTTCCACCTATATTAGAAGCTGAAATACTCAATGCAATCAAAACACAAAAGAAAGATAAAACACCTGACCCCGCCGAAATCAGCAACGAACTACTTTTAAACTACAGCGACCACATTGTACCTCTACTAAAATATATTTTTAATGACATACTAAACACAGAAATAATTCCGATACAGTGGACAACATCAACGATCGTCCTATTCCACAAAAAGGGTGACAAAGGTGACAAAAGCCTAATGTCAAATATCTATAAAATCTTTGCCAAAATTATTTTGGGTCAAATAACTAAAACTCTGGATGAAAATCAGCCTAGGGAGCATGCCGGCTTTCGAGCAGGTTATTTAATATTAGACCATATGCATACTGTTAGGCAATTTTTTGAGAAGAACAAGGAATTTAACGTGGCATTCTACTGCTGCTTTATAGACTATAACAAGGCATTTGATTCAGTTGAGCATAAAAGTATTTGGTATAGTCTAAAGAAGCAAGGCAAGAGAAAATACATCAGTTAATTATCAGAAACGTTTATACAAATAGTAAGGCTAAACTTAAATTAGAAAAAGAAGGCAAAGATTCTTCAGGAAACTACAATGGCATGAAAAAAAAGGTGGGAAGACGAGATAAAAAGAGTATCTGGTAAACTATGGACAAGGGAACCGCAAAGCAGAGCAGAGTGGAAAGAAATGGAGGAGGCCTTTGCCAACTCTGGGCAAACAGACGAAGTTGTTGGTGTCATCGACTCACAAGAGTCGTAATTTAACTTTATATTCATAAAAATGTATTTTCTGTCTGAATAAAGGCTATTATTTTTATTATATATGCATACCAAGCTGCCAATTAGACTGATGTAAGAGATTATTTTTGATTTATTTTTTTAAACTTAGAATGGATACAGGAATCTTTCCTTAAAAGATAGACATTATAATATACCATCGCGAACATTTAAGTAGCACCACCATATATTGTTTTGTTATAAATGATCTCCATCGGGTTAGGTTAGGCAGCGTTTTCGATAAAAGCTCCCAGACGGTTCCACAAAACTTAGCAAATTATCTACCCAAACCTTCCTAAGGAATCACTCTGTAGGTAAATGTAAACTGCATTCAAATTCTTTCAGTAGTTTTTGAGATTATCGCGAACATACAGACAGACAACCTCGGCAGGGGTTATTTTAATAAAAAATCATAATTGATAGTTGACAATATGACCAATAAACATAACTTCTTGTTTTTTTTAAATATAATAATCATCTTTTTGTGACTGAAATAGGCTTACCTATCTTCTATATCTATACATTATATAAAAGGCAAAGCTGATTGACTGATGTATCAATGCACAGGCCAAACCCTTAAGGCTGGATATTTGAAATTTTGCAAACGTATTTCTCATATGACGTAGGCATCCACTAAGGAAGGATTTTTCAAAATTCAAGCCCCATGGAGTAAAATAGGTGATAAAAGTTTGTATAAAACTTTTTATTCCTTGAACATAATATTTGCATGATAATTCGTATGACTTGAGTACGGAAAAAATAATGAGTTACGTATTTCAGCGTTTTCTAAAATTCAGCCCCTAGGTGGGTAAAATAGGGGATGAAAATTTAACACCTAATTTCACGTGGGTGAAGCAGTGGGCAATTAATGCTGGTATATTTATAATAGGCAATCCTTATTGACTGATGTATCCACGCAAAGGCCAAACCCTTAATTTTTCAAAATTTAAGACCCAAGGGGGTAAAATAGGGAATAAAAGTTTGTATGAAACTTTTTATTTCCTAGTACGGATTTTTTTTTTTTTTTTTTTTTTTTTCGAACGGGTCTATGCTAAGGGTCGGGTTAAGACCGCTGTAGCTAAGTCGGACTATAACTAGCCTGGTGGCTAGTTTATTTGGTTGTACGGAAAATAATGAGCCACGTACTTTAGCGTTTTCCAATATTCAACCCCTAAGAAAGTAAGTAACCCCTAAGCTCGTTTTTTTCGATTTATTTTGCAAATCCGACTACCACGAAAAAGACTTATTATTTTTCGGGTTAATATTATGTAGCCTATGACACTCACAAATAATGTGGCTTTCTCTTGGTAAAAAGAATTTTAAAAATAGGTTGAAGTACACACAGAGTTTGAGTTTGTGACTTACCGAGATTGTAAGGGGTAATCCCTTACAATCTCGGTAAGTCACAAACTCACAAAGAAAGAAACTGTACCTCTTTATAATAATATTAACTTTGCCTTTTATAATATATGTATAGTTCAGATGTTAGCCGCGACTTCGTATGCGAAAGATCTTGGGAGAACCGTACTTTTCCTGCGATAAAAAGTAGCCTATGTGTTAATCCAGAGACTAAACTTCTACGATATCAAATTTCATTAAAATCCGTTCAGTTGTTAAATACGTGAAAACGTTACGAACATCCATACATAAAACTTTCGCGTTTATAATAAGTAAGGGTGGGTATGTTCGTCTTCATGTTTTAATGATTTCGAGCATACAGAAATAGTTTTTATTATATAATTATTTTCCATTTACAGAGAGCGACCAGCGAAGTTATTAAGCTATTGCATAGCTTTTATCGCGGGCTTTGAGCGCGGCGACCGAAACAAGAAATTCTGTAACGAAAATAAACCTAACACCCCCCACTCCGACCGGCACAGCAGTGCGGCGTTGAAAGCCGTGCATCGTCTAACGTCGTTTCAGTTCGGCAGACTTCGGCACGGCGTTTGTGTGCGTGCGACTAGACGTATGCGTGTAGACTTACTATGCAATAGCTTTACCGCGGCAGTCCCCGAGTGCCACATTTTTTATATGTATAGATTGTTGCACGACGAAAGAAATAAACACATATTGCTTACAAATGCTCAGTTTCTAAGGAATAAGACCTAGCTAGATCGATTTTTCTCCTCCAAAACTACCTGCATACTAAATTTCATGGTAATCATTTCCTGATGAAACAATATTTTATAGAGCTCACGTTTAATTTGGCTGGTACCGACTTCAAAATTATGAAGTTTGTGTAGAGAAATAGTTGAAATGTTAGCCGAAATTAAAAGAGGGAATTTTGTGAATTTTTACTTTAGGAGTCGTTTTTTATCTTTTGTTTAAAAATAATATTTATTTAAATTTATAAGAACTCCGAAGTCCGAGCAAAGCTCGTTTACCCATGTACTTATGTACGTATATTAATACGTGAAGCAAAAACTTTGAGTACAGTTTTACTAGAATTGTGCTAACGGAGGTGTATGAAATTTGGCACACTTAAAGTTTATGTCGAGGAATGATTAAGAATACATAAAATTAAGGACCGAGAACACAGTTGCGGTGTCCATGGGCGGAGATGGAATCGCTTACCATCAGGCCGTCCGTAATGAAGTCAGGCGGACACGGGATCTCAGTCAATAAATTATGACAGATCGTTTACGATATCGTATACGAACATCATTTACGACCGTCGTAAACGATTAGCTTTCGACGAAACCAGTTTATTCCAGTTTCATTCCATTCCATCGTTAGTTAACAGCCCCTAATACATGTCCCAATATTCTCTTGGTTTTTTATTTATACCTAATTGTCTTTTTATTTCTATGTCGCAATATCAATATCAAAAATAATGGCATTTAAAAATATCTAAACAACTATTTTCCCTAGTATCTAACTATAGGTTAAGCTTAAGCCGTGCATATACAAGCCTCGCAGGATTATTTTTTATTATATCGTTGGTTATGTCGTAAGCGATATCATGGTTCTTGCTACAGCTTACCGCGCTGTGATTAGGCTAAACAATTCGTTGTTAAATGGATACATATATATGAACCTGTATGGATTTGGCTCTGACCAAATAAAAAGTGAAGACAGTGCTTTGTCAAATAAAAACTGAGTATTGCTATGCACTACATACATATGAAACCACACACTGCGACAGCTCGCCTCACAAGGTATGGCGTAGTGTCGTTACATGTGTGCACATGGTACTCTATGTAGTTACACAGCGAGGCGTAGTTTAGACCGTTCGCAGTGTGTGGTTCGCGGAATTTTTTTATTTGGTCAGAGAGTTTTGGAAGGAAAATTTTGGAAAAATAAAGTGGCCATCATAGTGAGTTCGCATTAATGGGGGACGAATGGGTATATAAAATTTTTGACGTGTCCAAAGAACTAAGGTTCTAAACTTGAGTACTAAACGGACGGCAACCCCTTCCATCGATACACTTTTTTCTAGCGATTGTACACCCTTAACGCTATTTTGTTTTTTGGTACATTTAAAAAAATTTATTCATAAAATTTACTTACTAACAAATACTATACGTCTAAATTATACCGCTTACTATACAATGCAATTCTATTGAATCTTGTTAAGTAACTTGCGATTTTGGATTCGGTACTAAAGTAAACATTTTAGTGGATTAGGCGCTACGTGGTGGTATTTAAGGATTATTATCCCATATATGTGACCATGACAGCGGCTTAGCCGGATACAACAATAATTTAAAAAGTAAGGATACGCCCCTTGGCGTAAGTAAACTGACATACACTCTGTTCGGATTCAATATAATCTAAATATAAACAAAAAAAAAAATTCATCCAAATTAAAGTGTCATTGTATTTCTTTATTTCGCGGTAAATATGTGACATTAAAATTGGAAGCATTATAGCCGCCCATATTGAAAGCTGTCATGTTGTGCGCACAGCCTTCTCTAGTCTCAAGGAACGTACGTTGGCCCCAATACGTGACTCACTAAGTTGGAGACAGTATAACGCCTAGACAAGGCCTGTCCTTACGACAGTCATGTATATGTAAATGGGATACAACCATAATCTCCATGCAAATCAAATAAACATGGCGGCATCTGCAGTTTTCATGCGTATGTACTCGTACTTTAATGTAGGTATATTGCTCATTGTTCAGTCTTAATTATTAAATTAAATAACTACCTAGGTACATACACCTACAGTTTTTACACCAATAACTACACCTACTATCTAATACCTATACCTTAACAGCCTCCGTGGTCTTGGAGGTCGTGGGTTCGATTCCCGCATTGGAACAACAAAAAATGTTGTTTCCAAGTTTGGTTAGGATAATGCAGGCTTATCACCTGATTGTCCGACAAGAAAGATGATCCATGCGGCGGATGGGCATGTAAAAAGTCCGACCTGCGCCTGATCTCTCGCCAGTCGTGTCGGTTATCCGTCCCACTGGTTTACGAGAGTAAAGGAAGAGAGAGCTCCTGTGTACTGCGCACATACTTGGGCACTATAATATTACTCCTGCGTAACTGGACTGGTTTCAATGAAACCGGCCTCCGCCACCGAAAATCGGTTTGGGGGAGTTATTTTACACCTGTATAGGTATAAAATAACTTCACCTGTAGGTGTAGGTATCTACTCCTACTTCCTACGTCTACTAGCTACCCCTAGAATTTACAGGTCATGTGTGAAAGAGTTATCAACCACCGAAGATTGAAGATTATTACAGTACTAATATCGCTATTAAACAATGGGGGTTAGTGTTAGAATGGTGAAAATTGAGAGTTATTTTTAATTGAGAGTTATTTTATTATATTGTATTTTTCAAATGCCAAATCATTAAATAATGGGAGGTGGTAATCACTTACAATCAGGCGATCCGTCTGCTCGTTTCCTGTACAATAATATTCGCGTTATGAATGCAGTGTCTCATCAGTGCAAATTTTAAAATGGCTTACTTTGTGTTAAAATAGTCAACTTTAATTAATGTGCATTTGAACACGGATTAAACGTTATATTGACCAATTTTTACATTTGCATTGATGACTCACTGCACTCTTAATGCTAATATACAAGTAGAGAGTGATCGTAGTTCCCGTCGTCAGTTCCAGTCATACGAGATGACTAGAACGACG
Source organism: Phengaris arion (assembly GCA_963565745.1). Taxonomy (NCBI): domain Eukaryota; kingdom Metazoa; phylum Arthropoda; class Insecta; order Lepidoptera; family Lycaenidae; genus Phengaris; species Phengaris arion. The sequence goes on from OY751431.1 coordinate 27,741,623, forward strand.
TCATGACTTGGTTAACTTGAAGTATCTAATACAGTGTGTATTTAGTAGATAACACAGTACACACACAACTACAAATTATTATTATAAGTAAGTTCAGTACACTGTTTCCTCGATGGCGCTATAGAGCGTAGTTGTACTCGATAATAGAAAAAAACAATCATCTTCATATATATAATAAAAATGGATTGCAATTCCAATGTCTTGAGACCGGCAAATTGAGAACGGCTCAATCAATTTTGGATGAAACAACAGGTCTTGAAATAATTGTGGAAGTTCAGTGAAGGCTTAAACGATGAAAAATACCTATTGGAAAAATTGCGGGGATAATACTAAAAATGACTATTGAATTTTCCCATACTTGTGTTAAATTTTATGTTATAATTTCACTCACTGGGCTGTTAAATATTTATAGGTGCATTCAGTTTGTCTGTTTGGTTTATTAAAAAAAAAGTCAGCCGGCCCCAGTACGTTGTAGTCGTAGTTATTTATTTATTTCAGTTCATTGACATTAAGACAAAACAACGTGAGTCGGCCCAGCTAGTATTACAATAAATAATATCACCTACCGAGTACCCACGTAACTGTAAACTTAATCATTAATATTTCATCTCTTTATTCGAAGATATAAAATCTTAATAACATGTAGTATTCCTCGTTCGTCATTCATTCGCATGCTTTAGAGTTAAAGTATCGATACTCATTATCGATAAAAAAACAGGTTCTATTCTGACTAGGCATCAGACACCTCATTCTTTCTTCGTGCGCGCATTCGTTAACACGCTTCAAAATTCTGAAACGCAGTACTGAAGATAAAATAGATAGGTATTTGAAGAAAATAAGAAGATTGGAAACTAAAACGAAACGTCGCAAAAGAATTGTATCAGATAGTGAATCTGATATCGAACTATCTATATAATCTAATAGCTGGTAAGGAATTTTCATAATTTTAAAAGTGAATTAATAATAATTTGAAATTATTGTATTGTTTAAGGACACTTGCAACACCAATTACGACGTTTGTTTTATAGCCAAGTAATAATTTTAACCAAAAATAGGCTTAAATAACTTTTTGTAAACTACCCTCATTTTTCATACAAAAATATTTTTCCTACTTTATGTTGTTAGAAATCCAAACCCATGCTTAGAGTTGTCCGTGGGGCAACCAAAAGCTGTAACTTGGCCCAAGAATTAACCGAGAGTTGATCAATGGGTATTTTAATGCTAATAATTACAGAGTTGGCTGTGAGTTAACCAGATGTAATACTACATTACTTATATTGAATGTAACTTTTAGATGTTGATGAAATCGTGGTTCTACGACAAAATGATGTAACAAAAAATCAGACAGAAGAGGAACCGCCTAATCATACCGAGGAGAATGATGGCTCTCCACCGGCTCCTTCGGAGCCGCCAGAACCGTTAGAACCACAATCAGCTCCTCTGGACCCTGATATCTTGGTGGCATTGGGTGAGTTGCCTTTGGAAGATATGATCTATGGCCCTGACATATATCCTGACTTAGCCCGAAGGTGGGCCCCTATTCTTCGCAAACCAATTGCCGATCCTAAGCGAAAAGAATAACTTTTTAAACAATATACGATACCTCAGAATTGAAAATTTTTCCGAGCCCCGCAGTTAAACCCCGAAATAGCAGCAGCTATATCCGAATTTGCCCGTGCACAGGATAAGAAAATTGGAACGACACAACAACAGTTGGATGTTGGATGGATGGATGGATTAACAGCAGCTGCAGCAGCTATCAACAAAGCCATTTCGTCCCTTTTAGAGTCAGGCGATAAGGTAGTGGCAATTAAATACTTGTCTGATGCCACTAGAATTTTATCGGATCTTCATGCCTTAGAAACCAGTAGTAGAATGAATTCGGTTTCTTTTGGTTAAGATAAAGCTTTTTATAATTTAATTCAAAATTGTGAAAGAGACGAAATGCTATTTGGTTCAGATTTACCTGAAAAAATAAAAGCTTCTAAATCTATTGAGAAACAGGGTTCTCAAATTAAAAGGACAGAGACGACAAGTTTTTCCAGACAGTCTACTGCTCAATCAACGAAGCAGCAGGGAAACTGGAGAGGCACTTCTCGCTCGACAAACAGGGGGAGGGCGAGGAGGAGCCAGGAAGACTCCCTACAGCAGTCAGAGGACACAGACCTATCCGAGTACATCCAACTCGAGCAGGGTGTGGAACAAACCTCCTCAGAGTGCAGGTCCTCGGACATAGAGGTACATGCAGGCAGGTTAAAATAATTATATAATTTCTGGTGCAAAATAACAAGTAATAAGGTTGTGTTATCTTGGATTCGAGATGGTTTTCCTATACCTTTTATTAAAAAAGTACAATTAAATAAAATAACTTGTAGGTTACGGGCACAAGACAATGACTTACTTTGTAAGTATATTGATAAATTATTAGATTTGGGTGCTATCTCAGTTTGTGAACCATCTCAAAACCAATACATTTCTAATATATTTTTAGCACCTAAACCTAATGGGGATTATAGATTAATTTTAAATTTAAAACCTCTCAATAAATTCATTGAAAGAATTCACTTCAAAATGGAAGATTACAAGAACAGTCGTTCAATTAGTATACCAAGGCTGTTATTTATTAAAGCTACGATAGATTTGAAGGAATCATATTTATCAGTCCCCATTAAGTCTAGTCATGGAAAATTTCTACGGATCTAATTTGAAAACCAAACATATGAGTTTAATGCTATGCCCTATGGCTTATCTATAGCTCCAAGGACATTTACTAAGATAATGAAAGTGGTTATAGGTAAATTACGATCTCTTCAACGGCTTTCAATCTTTAGTATATCTGGGTGATATTATGTGCATAGGATCTATCTATACAGAATGCAAAAGAAATGTATCAGAAACTATTAAACTGTTAGAATGTTAAGGGTTTATTATTATTTTATTAAAATTAGTCTAGAATCGGGAACTTTTACTAAATATTTAGGTTTTAATTTTAATTCATTAAACATGTCTATTAGTTTACCTATTGAAAAACAGAATTCTATTTTTAGTCTTGTTCAAAGATACCTAACCTTGCCTCGATGCACAATTAGAGAATTTTCACACTTAATCGGTGTTCTTATAGCCGCATGCCCAGCTGCCAAATATAGCTGGAAATATACTAAATTATTAGAAAAAGATAAAAACTTAGCTTTGCTCAATGGTAACTATAATTATAATTCCAGATTTAATCCTTCAAAGGCTATTTTGCCTGGTTTGTTATGGTGGAGTAAAAATGTTTTTATTTATCGACATTATATACGAGGGCGGGTCAATAAGTCCGTGACTTTTGGATTAAAACATAGATTTTTTGATAAATAAATCATTTTATTTTTCAACGTAGTCCCCCTTGAGCTCTATACACTTTGTCCAACGCTTCTCCAATTTTTTTATCCCTTCCAAAAAATATGATTTGTCGAGGTCCTCAAAATAGGCCTTTGTTTGCGAGATGACTTCATCATTGGAGTCAAATCTTTTTCCACCGAGCCATTTTTTCAGGTTTGGGAACAAGAAATAGTCACTCGGAGCCAAATCTTGAGAATAGGGTGGATGTGGGAGCAATTCATAGCCCAATTCATGGATTTTTGCCATGGCAACTGCACATGTGTGCACCCTTGCATTGTCTTGGTGAAAAAGAACTTTTTTCTTGGCCAAATGAGGTCGGTTTTGTTTTCAAATCCTCATTGAAGCGGTCCAATAAGTTGGCATAATATTCCCCATTAATTGTTCTTCCCTTTTGAAGATAGTCAATGTGGATTATCCGACGTGCATCCCAAAAAACAGTCGCCATAACTTTATTGGCTGACAAACCCACCTTGGCCTTCTTTGGCGCCGATTCACCCTTAGAAATCCACTGTTTTGACTGTTGTTTGGTCTCTGGTGTGTTGTGATGGATCCATGTTTCGTCCACGGTTAAAAAACTCCTCCATATTGTGATTAAACAACGCCAAACCATCCTGTGAAGTTGTTACACGATTGCGTTTGTGGTCGACTGTGAGCAAACGCGGCACCCATCTTGCGGAAAGCTTTCTCATGCCCAAGTGACCATTCGAAATTGAAACCACTGAGCCATGCGAGATGCCTATGGCTTCCACAATCTCTTGAACTTTCAATCTTCGGTCGGCCAACACCATATCGTGAATTTTTTCGATTGTTTCGGGTGTAGAGACCTCAACTGGGCGTCCAGGACGTTCGGCATCTTCAGTGGCAGTACGGCCACAACGAAATTCAGTAAACCACTTTTTTACCATTGAAATCGATGGTGCAGAGTCCCCATAGTATTTATCAAGCTTAGCCTTGGTCTCGGTAATGGTTTTTTTTCGCAAAAAATAATGCTTAATAAGCACACGAAATTCACTTTTTTCCATTGTTTCCTTAAGTTACTGGATAGTCTGATAAAGATAGCTGTAAAACACAAACTAACTGACGCAGCAAGTTCAAATTTTGATAGGAGTCAACTGACAGATGCCTGTTGACAGGAGTAGTGTTGCTTTTTCAGTAAGGAGGTTAGAAATTCAAAAAGTCACGGACTTATTGACCCGCCTTAGTAGAAAGACCCTCTTTTTTATTAGAATTTTTTCTGATGCATCGAGACATGGTTGGGGTGGTTTTTGTAATAATGTTAGGTGTGCTCACGGATAAGATAAATGAGGTTGGATTGGCAATGTGAGCGGGGCAGACGCGCCACAGGTATGATTGGATAATCATACTTCAACCGAACCACGCGTTCGTACTTTTTAGTCGCTTGTTGATTGCCTCACAGTACGGAGCAGCGCTAAAATCCTTTAATATTCCCTGTTGTGCGATTGTTACGTGCAAATTAAAGAGTCAGACATCAAATATGAAACAAGGAGGAATTTCTTTTCATCGGTAAGCATAAAAACCTTAGTTTTTTTAGTATTTTTCCCAAAAAACTAGTTCGAATTATGAAATTCTAAGTAGAAACGACAATTAAGCCAAGAATCACAGACAATATACATTGCTGGTGAAGTACGCAAATGGGTTGCGAAGCGAGCCAAATTACCGCCCCCTTCGGCTCGTTCGCGTCACGTCCGCTTTGGTCGCCTGGATAGTGCAGTCAGTGACTGTTGATGATTTATCGACAAATTATTTTTCTTCAGCATGAGTTTATACTGTTCTCGGTAGTAAAATTTTGCTAGTCATTTTTTTGCTGCATAATATTGTTGTTGACGAATGTAGTATTTGATGCTGAAGCGAAGAAGATAATGTATTGGTTTATTACTTGTTGGTATTGCAATATGTACGCTTGAGTATCTGCAAATTTAAATTATGAATATTTCGTCTACAATAAAAAAATAATAATTAAAAGACTACGACTGTGCAAATGGCAGTGCTACACTGCCATCGACTTCTTATTTTGCTTTGATTTTCTAATTATTTTTGATTACAAATAAAGATAATACATGTTGATATTTTTTTTCATTTTCTATCCCAATACCAATTAAATTCGCCTTTGACACAATGTTTTAGTTAGTGTAAAATTACTAGTGCTTCCGTTATTAAAATTTTTCATTCAATTACCAATAGCTACAGGACGGTTTACGATTTACGATGAGCCCTCGGCAAAAATAGTGGGGATGCACATGTTGTACACGCGCAACCATACTTGTACCGCTACTCCCCCCGCCGTATTCAAAAGTTAGGACTCATACATTGTGAATCTAACTGAAACTAAGATGAATGCAAGATTCAAGTTTGACCATTTTCATTATCGAAAATTCCTATCGACCATAGCAAGCCCTAGCGTGCGTGTGAATTTTGAGCATGTGGTTGTGTCGTAACGTTACAGACTCAATGTAGTGTGAGTACCAAATCGCAGCCCTCTGTTCCAGGTGTGATTTGTTAATTAGTGTGCGTAATTCGTGTATGTATTATTATTTCTTATGTAATGGAGTTTATTGGTGGGAGACAGGCGACGACGCTGGTTTTCAAGTAAAAGTATCACGGTTGCCAATCCAACCTCATTTATCTCATCCGTGGGTGTGCTGGTAGATGGAGAAGTGAAGAACTAACCTTTCATATTAATTATTTAGAACTAAAAGCAGCTTTTCTAAGTTTAAAACTGTTAGCCAAAAATTTAAAAGACTGTGCTATCTTATTAAGATGTGATAACACTACCGCTATAAGTTATATTAATAGAATGGGTGGAATACAATTCCCCCATTTGAATGACATAACTACCGAAATTTGGCAGTGGTGTGAGAACCGAAATTTATGGTTGTACGCGTCATACGTAAATACAAAAGACAATATAGAAGCAGATCAAGAGTCACGTAATAAAAATTTGGACACAGAATTATAAATGTCAAATAGTACTTTTCAGTATATATCAGAGGTTTTCGGTAAACCACATGTTGATCTTTTCACTTCTCGCGCTAATGCTAAGTGTGGAAAATATATATCATGGAAACAGGAGCCAGACTCTTTTGCCGTGGATGCCTTTACTATAAATTGGAATAAATATTTCTTTTATGCCTTTCCTCCGTTTACGTTAATTTTAAAATGCTTAAGAAAGATTATATCCGAAGAAGCCGAAGGTATTTTAGTATTTCCGTACTGGACTTCTCAACCGTGGTTTACATTATTACAAACTATGCGTATTTCAAAAATTATTTACTTAGACCCCAATAAGCATATAATAAACTTTTCTTACAGAGCGAGACAACAGTTCAAATTTACCCTGGCTGCCGGGAATCTCTCCGGGAATCTTTCATCCAAAGGGGAACCCCTGAAGCCGCGTTGCACATGTCTTCTCTCGATAATAGTACCATACAACAGTACATATAACAGTACAACAGTACAGTAAATACAAGTTATGGTGGCAATTTTGTAATGATTTAATTTTAAATACGTATAGTAGTTTTTCTCATTCTGTTATTTTAATTTTTCTAAACAATCAATTTGAACATGGTGCAGCTTATGGTTCACTTAACAAGCATAGGTCTGCGCTGGCTCTATTGCTAAATCAGGATCTAGGATCTAATAGTTTAATTAAAAGATTTTTCAAAGGGATTTACAGGTTGAGACCTACATTACCTAAATATGTAGCTACATGGGACCCTCAAAAAGTTTTGGATTATATAGCCCAATGGAAACCTCATGATACTTTATGTCTCGAAAAATTTACTAAAAAAGTCACTATACTATTAGCTTTGTGTACTGCTCACAAAGCACAAACACTATCTTACATTAAGATAAGTAACATTATATTTAACAACAATAGTATAAAAATAATTATTTCAGATATAGGAAAGACATCTGCGGCCGGTTGGGATCAACCGTTGCTAACTCTTCCCTTCTTTTTAGAAAATAGGGACGTATGTCCAGCTACGGCTCTCGAAGCTTATATCGAGCGAACCAAAAGTTTGAGGTCGCACCGGAACATAGACAATTTACTGTTGACCTGGCGAGCGCCTCACCGAGCGGCGACGAGCCAGACGATCGCGCGGTGGGTCAAGCAGGTACTGGCCGACAGCGGGGTGGACGTGGCACTGTTTAGGGCGCACAGCGCGCGCCACGCCGCCACCTCCGCCGCCAGCCGCGTGGGCGTCTCGCTCGACATTTTCAGAAAAACCGCCGGTTGGACACCGGCCTCGAATACTTTTGGAAGATTTTATAATAGGCAGATTTTAGACGATAATAATTTCGCAACAGCAGTTTATTCTCAAAATATATCCTAATGCCTATCGGCAAGGGTTGATTGTCAATTCCAAGGTGAATTCAGTAAATAACTAAGTATATACCTAATGTAGAATTACTTATATTTAATTTTTGTGTATCGAAGAAAATAAACTTTATGTTTCACAATATTTTATCTTGTATTAATCTTCAGAGTTTGCCTCTGAAGATTAACCTTTATTTACCTTTCTTCTCTAAACATCTACATGTTATTAAGATTTTATATCTTCGAATAAAGAGATGAAATAATAATACATGATCAAACGAACTTCCAAGTGAAGTTCGATCAGTATTATATGAGTCTCTTTATTCGAAGATATAGACTTAGGTCCCACCCGACCCTGCCCTGTAAGTTTTGCCTTCAATAAAGCTTATCTCTTAAAGAATGAGGTGTCTGAGGTGATGCCTAGTCAGGATAGAACCTGTTTTTTTTATCGATTGTGAGTATCGATACTTTAAAACTAAAGCGTGCGAATGAATGACGAAAGAGGAATAATACTACATGTTATTAAGATTTTATATCTTCGAATAAAGAGACTCATATAATACTGATCGAACTTCACTTGGAAGTTCGTTTGATCATGTATTTTTGGCAGATTGCCGGCTAATAATCGATATTGTATTCGAAGAAGTAATGAACGATTATGATAATTTATTTAATATGATTGCAAATGTACTCATCATCATCATCAAAATCATACCTTAACCAGGTATATAGAACATTTTTGTAAGGAATTCACTGACGCTATGGCCACTACTGGGCTGCGATGCAGAGCGTAAACTAACTAGGTATTTTATTTATTAGAACTCGGAGCAAATCTCGGATACCCAGGTGCTAACTTTTTAACAGACTAACTATTTACTTTTAATTTACTTGTTTCTATGTAAGTATATAGTGTATGCTGTGAGAAATCGTTTTGCAAGATATTATGACAGCAAAAGTGCGACATATTCACAGAAATGGTTGTTCCGTTTATGATTAAACATTAATTCATGTTTTTTTTTTGTAAAAAATAGCATTTTTACTCAAAAGTATCACGACAGTTCGATCCGTAGTCCAAACCACACAGATCCGTCCGTTCGGAACGCAGTCCGATGCGCGGTCCGAACTTTACGTGCACAGGGCTGCTAAAGTATGAAATTCCCTGATATTACAATTAGGTTTCGTAGATCTATATATTCGATAAAATATTGATTTCGTAGATCTAGGGAGACGAAGTTGGGGGCAGACGGCAGACTTACAGACTAGATAAACATCGAAAATGTATTTCCTACATAATAGCAGTTATTATATATTTCGCACGCTCTGAAATATCTTATAGCGAACGAAAACTCCATCGAGGGGCTGAATGTTTACATAACACGTCGCTATTTATTCCATAATACCCTTGATATTGAATCAAAATAGATATTTCCATTTAGACGAGAAGACTTATCTTAATCCTTAGATTGCGACCGTGCCTGTGTCTGTGAATTTATTTTTAAAGCAGTAAAGCAGTTTCTAAAGCAGTAAAGCAGTTTCTAAAGCAGTAAAGCAGTTTCTAAAGCAGTAAAGCAGTTTCTAAAGCAGTTTTTAAAGCAGTAATGTGATTACTTTTCGGTTCAAGTCATCAAAGCGCTGCGAAGAATCAATCTGACTTAAAATATTCATAATTCCGGGTGAATTATTAGATTTATTGGTCAATTATATATATTCTACAACGTAATGTAATGCACATAATAATATTCCTTCCGAAACAAAAAGAAAACGCGATTGGGCGATGATTATTATTCCTTATTCAAGATTCATATTGATTGAGTCGAAAAAGATTCTAATAGGATTTTGTATTCGTTTTTACGTTAAATTTTTTTTTAACTTATTTTATATTAATAATATGTTTAAATGTTTGAATGCTTATAAAATATATTATGGCTGATTTTAAGGTAAGTAGGTACCAAAAAACATGAAAATATTTTTTTTATATATTTTATGAACACAAACCCCGGCATTTGATTTGGTGAAAGTTACACGGAGAGAATACTTTTTTACAACGAAATAGATGAATTGTGAAAAAAAAAACTTTGTAAACAATATTGTGTATACAACGATTAATTATTTATGAAGACTATTGCTTACAAAGAAATACTGAATACGGTACTACTGCACTATTTCTGTGTAAACAGTATTTTTTGTTTTCTTTCGAGTGCTAGAATCACCAGGCTACAAGGTGCGCTTACTCTCAAGTCTACTCCTGCTAGCAACAAATTCATCCCAATTGTTTGTCACATGACGAACAATTCTTTGCGAACTTGCATGGAGCGATCTTGTGTGCCGTATAATAAATATGACAACGCACGGAAAAGGTATGCACCATCTACCACTATTGGTACAACAGTAAGGTTTTTTGTTTTCCCATTAACGATAACCAACTCTGCTCCCATTTTTTTTTAAATAGACACAGATATTACACACAAAGAAATTAATTATTACAACAAAAGAAAAAGAAACTAAATTAACTACACTCAAAATATTCTAATGAAATAGTGAAAACTAAAACCTATATTGTACACTAACAAATCAGACACGAAGAAATTGATTATACTATTATATTATATTCTAATGAAATAGTTTAATGGAGCAATCGCTGATAGGTAGATAATTTAGGAGTTTTCCAAGGAAAATCAAGGTATAAGATAAGTTTTTCATCAAATCACCAAGAACAAAATATAAAATTTAAATTTCGATTTCTAATCAGATTTATTTTTCAACAAATGACAATAATATGACGTGTTATATTGACTCACAGGCAATCAATTGTCGCGATAATTGAAATTAATTCGTAAAGGTAAATTGATAACAACGAACGCTTTAGTTGTAACGATAATTTATAGACTGAGATTCCCACGCCAGCCTGACTACATTTGTCACTTAGACTTACTGATAAACTGAATTTCATTTTGTAATATAAGCGTGTATAATGAATATACCTATGCATAGTTCACCGATTTACTTGCAACTATGAGACCAGTAAATGTTTAAATTGTAAAGACTAATCGATCGATCTGTTATATACTAGTATATAATAGTGCCTAGAGTCAGCATTTCCTACTGATATATAATCCCTGTAATCGGCCGTGCCAGTTAGTTCATCTCCAGTCCTCATTAAGACTATTCCTCAGTTTTGAGTATCCGCGCGCGACATTTGCCTTTTGCCAGTAAACTTTTTAATTTGTATTCAATTAACTTTTCAGTGTAATGAAAGTTATTTTTTTAAAAAGTGATTTTCAAAATCCCCCATAACAGATCGCTTGTAAGTGGGAGTCTTAAATCAAAAGCACTAAGGAGTATAATTGATATCAAAAATGCAAATCGCTCCCAAACAACTTTCTTTCCCTTTTTTAACCCCGTTAGGGGACGAATTTCAATAAACTATGATACACAAATTCGATCAATTCTATTACAGAATGTTTGTGCAAAATATGAAGTACCTAGATTGGACCAAGGAATCACGTTGCCCCATACAAACTTGTTCCCCCTTTTCACCCTCTTAGAAGTCGAATTTCGAAAAACCCCTCCTTATCGGATGCCTACGCATTACAAAGAGCATGCCCTGCAATTTCAAGTCTCTACGATCAGCGGTTTTGGCTGTGCTGTTGATTCGTCAGTCAGTCATTCAGGACAAAGGATTTTATATGAATAGATTAAGCTATTATAGATAAAGATTCTGTCTTTATCTATAAATAAATGTAGATAACAGAATCAATAAACCAAAGAGGTTAAGAGGGTTAATATTTTTAAGGACGGCCTTTTTAGGGTTCCGTACCTAAAGAGTAAAAACAGGACCCTATTACTAAGGCCCGTATTAATAAAGCGTTCTTATCTCTTAGACAATTCTCAAGAAATTACTTAAGACGTTGTTTTAATTAATAGTCCGAACTTAAGTACAGCTGTAGGTATGGCGTATCAAGTGAGTGCGAACGTATTAATAAACGAGACGCGTTAACTGTTACTTGAGACGCGGTTTCGTGGGTAAGTCAAACCTTGACTTGAGAACGGCTTGCTTGGGAATTGGGATACAGTACATTATTATTTGTGGTGTTTTTGGGTATGTTACAATTATGTTAATTAAAATCTAAATATTTATGATTAAACAAGCTCAGAATTTACACTACATACTCAATACAAAATAAAGTTATAAAAAAAGATGCTATATTGATACATAATTGATACTTATTTTTCTTTTTTTTTTGGTAATCGCGGTTGCAAAGGTTTTGCACCATTCTGCCAGTGTCGAGTATTTGTAGAAATATTTTCGATTTTATTTATATATTTATATTAAACGAATTACGGTCTATTTGATTTATATTAATTGACTTGCCCAAAGAACAATCCTCATTATACTAAGGCGGGTCAATAAGTCCGTGACTTTTTGAATTTCTAACCTCCTTACTGAAAAAGCAACACTACTCCTGTCAACAGGCGTCTGTCAGTTGACTCCTATCAAAATTTGAACTTGCTGCGTCAGTTAGTTTGTGTTTTACAGCTATCTTTATCAGGCTATCCAGTAACTTAAGGAAACAATGGAAAAAAGTGAATTTCGTGTGCTTATTAAGCATTATTTTTTGCGAACAAAAACCATTACCGAGACCAAGGCTAAGCTTGATAAATACTATGGGGACTCTGCACCATCGATTTCAATGGTAAAAAAGTGGTTTACTGAATTTCGTTGCGGCCGTACAAGCACTGAAGATGCCGAACGTCCTGGACGCCCAGTTGAGGTCTCTACACCCGAAACAATCGAAAAAATTCACGATATGGTGCTGGCCGACCGCAGATTGAAAGTGCAAGAGATTGTGGAAGCCATAGGCATCTCGCATGGCTCAGTGGTTTCAATTTTGAATGATCACTTGGGCATGAGAAAGCTTTCCGCAAGTCGACCACAAACGCAATCGTGTAACAACTTCACAGGAAGGTTTGGCGTTGTTTAATCACAATATGGAGTTTTTGCGCCGTTTTGTAACCGTGGACGAAACATGGATCCATCACAACACACCAGAGACCAAACAACAGTCAAAACAGTGGGTTTCTAAGGGTGAATCGGCGCCAAAGAAGGCCAAGGTGGGTTTATCAGCCAATAAAGTTATGGCGACTGTTTTTTGGGATGCACGTGGGATAATCCACATTGACTATCTTCAAAAGGGAAGAACAATTAATGGGGAATATTATGCCAACTTATTGGACCGCTTCAATGAGGATTTGAAAAAAAACCGACCTCATTTGGCCAAGAAAAAAATTATTTTTCACCAAGACAATGCAAGGGTGCACACATGTGCAGTTGCCATGGCAAAAAACCATGAATTGGGCTACGAATTGCTCCCACATCCACCCTATTCTCCAGATTTGGCTCCGAGTGACTACTTCTTTTGAAAGATTTGACTCCAATGATGAAGTCATCTCGCAAACAAAGGCCTATTTTGAGGACCTCGACAAATCATATTTTTTGGAAGGGATAAAAAAATTGGAGAAGCGTTGGACAAAGTGTATAGAGCTCAAGGGGGACTACGTTGAAAAATAAAATGATTTATTTATTTATCTGTGTTTTATTCCACAAGTCACGGACTTATTGACCCGCCCTCGTATGATCCCTCCCTCATACAATTTCTCGCCCTGTCAACCTTAAATCTGTTCTGTGTTTTGTATATACTCCTTTTACTGAAACTTTATATACATACTTTGGTACTGGCCCTAAATTTGTCTGTTCTAGGTTTTAGATTATTCAACAGACTTCCTCCTGTACACCGTGCCCTTGTTTATTCATAAGACCCACTCATAAGGCAGAGTTTTCGTCAACACAACACATTGGCGAATCACTAAGGAGCCACTTTAAAGAATAAGAAGAACAAGAACTTTTTTCGAATGGCAATGATCCGCTTCCCATTTTACGTAGTTGTTTAAAAAATATGGTTATTATTATGCTAGACACTCAGACCAATAAAAAATTATTGGTCTGAGGCTAGACAATAATAAATATTAATATATACGTAAAAATTAATGAAAATCAGTTTTTTCAATATAAAGAATACAGACTAAACTTTTTTTGATATTTATATTATTAAATATTACATTTTTAAAAAGAAATATTGAAGGAATGTATAATCAATAAATCCGTTCTTTGTATAAGTGTAAACGAAACGTTATTTTATTCGTTCTTTGTCGTGTAGATGATGCTTAAAAGTTGAGTAAGTGATCTCAATAACGTTATCAACTGAGACGGTCTTGAGATCATAGTACTATGAATTAAAGACCGTCTTGAGAAGCTAATCGTTACTTGAGACTGTCACAGCCAAGAAAGGTCTTGAGAACGAGTTTGAGAACGGTTTATTAATACGGGCCTTAGACTACATGGTCCGTCCATCTGTCTATCACCAGGCTGTATCTCATGAACCGTGATAGCTAGACAGATAGATAACTATTATCACAGATGATGTATTTCTGTTGCCGCTATAACAACAAATAGCTATCTACGAAAAACAGAATAAAATAGTTAAATATTTAAAGGCCCATAAAACAAACGTGTTTTTTACACAAACATAAGATCAAAATCGCTTAACAGCGCCGATGAATCCTGCGTACACACACAAACTTATGTGTCGGACTTCAATTTACCTACTTAACTTTATTAATCTGTGCTTCAACCACGTCTGTAGCCGATTCGGCCACTTCTTTGTGTTTAAATATTTTGAGGCGTTTTAGTGCAAAGGAAAATGTTTAGTAACGATATTGTACATGAAAAGGATTGTAATAATAATAACTCCCCGCACCGATTTCGGTGACGGTGGCCGGTTTCATTGAAACCAGGCCAACAGGAGAATTTTTATAGTGCCCAAGTGTGTGCGCTCTCTGTCAACACAAGAGCACTCTATCTTTTTTCACTCTCATAACATAGTGCGACGGATAACCGTCACGACTAGCGACAGATCAGGCGCAGGTCCGACTTTTTACATGCCCATCCGACGCACGGATTATCTTTCTTGTCAGACAATTAGGTGATCAGCCTCCATTGTCCTAACCAAACTTTATAACAACATTTAGTCATTTAGAAAAGGATTGTAGTGTTCTTACAATGCACTGAAGTTCCTTATTTTACTTGTTATTCTGCCGAGCAGAAAAAATGACAACCCCTAATTTACGAGTCCCCTAACTTTACGCAGTGTTTAAGAATTCGAACAATATACATAATAATATTATAATTTTTGCAATATCTAGATTTAGGCATCGTCGTAGCTTGTTAGCGTATGTGCGTAATCTTTGTAAGTGATACCATTGTTTAAGGAAGCTGCTGCTATTTGGATTTTACGGGGTGGTATTTATCTGTTCGTGTATGTCGCCTAAAATTAATTCTGTAACCTCAGATTAAATAAATCCCACCAAAAATATTATTTTCATGTAAAGTGATGCTAAGATCGCACTGTCACAATGCTGTCAGATCTCATGTAAAACCAAGCTTCTGACTCTTCACGCTCTAACTCTACAAGTTTACTACCTTAGTCAAGTTTTGTGACTTGGCCGTTCGGTGGGATTTCACTTCTTTTTGTAAGTTGTTATGACAATATTTTTATTTTCTTTCTCTTTTTAGGGTATATTTCTTTCACAACAAAGGCGCCTTTTTACTGCCTACTTTTTTATCATTGCCTTTTTTCGTTATTTGCTTCCTATTTATAATAAGTGACAGATCAGGGCGACTCTTGGCTCTTCGACTATAGCTGACTACAATAGTCAGCTATGACTATACTATACTATATATATTTAATACTAGTAAAGTCAATATTTATATGGTGAACGGAAAATTAAACCAATGTTTTCCGTTGAAATTACTACAGTTACGTCAATTAGTTTCCAATACAAGCGATGAACGACGACATAACTAACATAGTTCATAATTTACGCGACTTAAGACTTGAGACTTGACTTTCATCCCCTAGTTTAAGGGGTTGGAGGATAAAAGTTCAAATTTTGACAATTATTATATTGCTTGTGTACTAATACAACTTTACGTACCAAATTTCAGTTTTCTAGGACATTCGGAAGTACCATATTATGGTATTACACATACATACGTATTACACAATTATATAATTTGGTTGATCATCAGTGAGTCAGTGACGAATTTAGATGTTTTTAGATATCAATTAAATCTTGAGTATAAAACCTTTGCAATCAAAACATTACATAATTAATAAGTGCTCTACTGGAAACATATCCTGAAAATTTCATTTATCTGGTATAATCCAAACCCAAGTTTTCAGGGTTCAAAAAATCGACGAAAGGCTTCGAGAAAAGGTGGTCCGGTAGTGCCCTTGGGCTCCGCTTGGCTTATCTTGGCGGGGGCACTACCGTGCCCCCAGATATAGCTATAATCTGAGTCTGCACCTACATTTATTCTGAATCACAATATTATTGAGGTGATGTTTCTTGGAAAATTAAATTCTTGGCTGTGAATGACAAAGTATTCGGTATATCGGTAATCCTGCTCGATCAGTAACTAAAACTAAACAATTTTCTTTGCACTAGCCACCACACGCCTCAAAATATTTAAACACAAAGGAAGTGACCGCATTGACTGCAGACTTGGTTGAATTCTATATTTACACGTTATTAAGTGCAAACGGTTCATTGGAGATGTTAGCCTGAGTGCCGTAGCCAAACTTTTTGTGGGGATTTTGTTCTGTTTGGACACCTACACGACACAGTCTTTTTTTATGCTTATAGATGCAAAGTAAGTCCTGGCGACATAGTCGTGGAGATGTCAGGTTGTTAGTAAAACTCGGCACTCAGAATATGTTACAGCTACTAGGGATTCGCTGATTGGTTCATTAGAATTTTTGTTTACTAGGATGACAAAAATTTCGGCTAAAGGGGTAAGATATAGCGAGTATCTGTGGCCGGACTCTGGAAGGTCCGGCACACAAGATTTGAATATTTGTATTAAGAATTCTATGTCATCCGCTACGTCAGAAATTAAATAGACAACGGTTTTGAGTGCGTAGGGACGAGTTGCGATTGTTCCTGTCTACATATTTGTATATTGTGCAAATAAATAAAATATGAGATATTATTATCATATTATGTGGTTTAATTGGTAGACCTAGCCCCCACAAACGCCACAGTATATAAATATAAGAATAAGGAAAACAAAAGATAAACACGTAATTATTGTGTGTCAGAAAAAAAAACAATGTTCCTTTTTCCATAGATAATTAAATGATATATGTTATATTATGTTATAGGGAGACCTCGAAGCTCCGGCGCTCCTAGATTTGACTAGTCAATGCTCAGTCCTGGCTTGACGCCTTAGTCAAAGCCCAAATAATTGAACTCTGTCGGCCTTTGATTGGAGTCCGCCAGTCGCTTCTAAGATCGACTAGGCAAATCCCAAAACAGAGATATTTTACTTCTAGGTTCATACCTAGAAGTAAAATATATTATGACTAAAGTGTTTTTGGTCATCCAAAAACACTTTAGTCAAAGACCGAAATTGGAATTTGTTTCAGGATTTGCCAGAAACCTACGGTGAAACCTAGGATAAAGTAGTCATTCCGGGAAGAGACTGCGTATCGACCTTTTACTGTAACATAATATAATATAAGAGCTAATTAAGGTTTGTTCAAGAAGCATCAGAGCGAACTAACGCAAAGGAAATACGTCTGCATCGTCTTCGCAACGCTTCTTACGACTGATGTTAGGGTGACGTAGGTGTTTGATTTTCTAGGACTTTAAAAAATACTAGCTGCGATTTTCTATTGATAACCAAAAAGTATTTAGTTGCTAGTAAATTGATCATAGTAAGTAATTATTATCAATGCACAATCATATGCTATACAAGCATACAAGTTACTATGAAGACCTGTAGAGTCAATTCACACCGAAACGGCAGCGCAGCGGCCAGCAGCATCTTTTGACATATAATTGTAAACTTTATCTTCGTTACTATGATACATAAAATTATTATTATCGCTTTAGAATATAAAAACCCGCTGCCACTAGCGACAATTCGCGGCCGTGTTTGTCTCAAGCGAAACTGAGTTTTATAGTAATGAAGCAAAAGTTTAAAATGATGTTACGACAGTAATGCTGCTGGCCGATCCGCTGCCCTATTGGTGTGAATTGACCCTTAGAATGGAAATAACGCGGTACAATACAACTAGTAATATTTATAAAAATAATAAAATATATAATTATTGTCACTGCTAATATTAGACGTAATAATTCCATATAATAGAGTAATAGTAAAATAGTTATAATAAATAATAATAATCAAATAAAAATATGTGAAAAGATACAAGAAATGTATAGCCTAGTCACGCCAGCTGATAGACAAACGCTAGCCATCACAGCATTTTGTACTTAGTTTTAAGAGCGTGGAGTTTCCCATTTGTATTTATTTTCCAACACAAACATTTCCGGCACCTGTTGCTTTAGTTTTTTTTTGAAGTGATTGCCTTTATTTAGTAAATAAGCATTAAATTGTTTTAATTGTTCCTATCTACGTTGGTATATAACTTTAAAATATTCTGTGCAACAGGTGTAAAATTGGTTAATTTTATAAATTCGGAAATACTTAGGAATACCTACATGTCAATTTCTGTAAAATTATTTGATTTTATATACATTTTTCTAATTACATCTATAATATCATCATTTAAAAATTACAAAAAAGTGCGTTTTTTGCGATATTATTTAAAAAAACTTACATCATTAGTTTACTTACATCATATTCTACAAAAACATTAATTATGGTAAGTATGAACACAAATTCAAAGATTTAAAAACTCAAGATAGGCTATGACGTAGGTACGTTGGACAGAACAAAACTTCATAAATTATAAAGTTACGCCATCTTGGTTTTCACCATACATCAAATGTCAAAATGACCCCAAAAATCTTAAAAGGGTCATTAACTGGAGACATTTTGTACCTCAACATGCCTTGTCTATAATATAATACGTCTATGCACAAATTTCGGAGATATCTACTGGGTGTTTGATGGAACGTACGTTTAATCCGTGTAAAGGAGAAACTGGGAAAATACCAAAAATTTCAATCTCATTATTGTATCACCGATATTGGATCGATTCTGAGATATTCGCCATTTTGTATTTTGTTAAAAGTGGGTTAACTGACCAGTTTTGGGCATAATAAAATACTGAAAATGCTTTCAATCGACAAGATTTCAATTTTAAGTTTATATTTAAGAGAGAAATAAATGTAGTAGTTTTAAAGAAGTTCATTTTTTACCCGACTACGACGAAGCGGACTACAGAAGGGTAATGATTTTGCCAGTATATGTACTATATGTATGTATGTATGTTCCATCGTAGTGCCTAAATTCCGGATGGACGGTCGAGACGTGAAGTATGGAGCCCCAAAAACGCAAACTACGTAGCAAATACAATCTACCAAACTATAAACTACATTTTATATACGATACTAAAACGGATATTTTATTAGCTAAGCGGATTCTCAATGTCTCCAGGGAAACGCTGGTTTAACAGGATTTGGATTTCGTGTCCTTTGTAGGTAATCTCAGGTACGTTACCCAACTCTGTCTAAAGTTGTGGCTTAACAAACATACACGTGCATAAAATATTCATTTTGTACCCTCCCCAGATACCTACAATACACTACACTGTTTTCAATTAATTATTGTGAATTATAAACAATATGTGCCAGATATATTTTCAAGTGTATGTTTCTAGAAATTTTTAAACAGTTTATGAAAAAACAACTAGTGACAAATATAAAAACTCTTATGCACGTGTTTACTTTAATTAAAAGTACCTGGGAGACCGAGCTTTGCTCGGTGTTAAAGAAGAACGATAAAAAGATATAATAAGAATCATAAAAATATTTATCTTACCGGCATTCAAACCCACTGTTTTCGGAATTTCCAAACAATGCAAAAATTACGTAGGTACGCATACCAAGCCGCCAATCAAACTGACGTAAGAGAGTCGAAATTATTGATATTACTAAGGCGGGTCAATAAGTCCGTGACTTTTTGAATTTCTAACCACCTTACTGAAAAAGCAACACTACTCCTGTCAACAGGCATCTGTCAGTTGACTTCTATCAAAATTTGAACTTGCTGCGTCAGTTAGTTTGTGTTTTACAGCTATCTTTATCAGAATATCCAGTAACTTAAGGAAACAATGGAAAAAAGTGAATTTCGTGTGCTTATTAAGCATTATTTTTTGCGAAAAAAAACCATTACCGAGACCAAGGCTAAGCTTGATAAATACTATGTGGACTCTGCACCATCGATTCCAATGGTAAAAAAGTGGTTTACTGAATTTCGTTGTGGCCGTACAAGCACTGAAGATGCCGAACGTCCTGGACGCCCAGTTGAGGTCTCTACACCCGAAACAATCGAAAAAATTCACGATAGAGTGTTTGCCGACCGAAGATTGAAAGTGCAAGAGATTGTGGAAGCCATAGGCATCTCGCATGGCTCAGTGGTTTCAATTTTGAATGATCACTTGGGCATGAGAAAGCTTTCCGCAAGTCGACCACAAACGCAATCGTGTAACAACTTCACAGGAAGGTTTGGCGTTGTTTAATCACAATATGGAGGAGTTTTTGCGCCGTTTTGTAACCGTGGACGAAACATGGATCCATCACAACACACCAGAGACCAAACAACAGTCAAAACAGTGGGTTTCTAAGGGTGAATCGGCGCCAAAGAAGGCCAAGGTGGGTTTGTCAGCCAATAAAGTTATGGCGACTGTTTTTTGGGATGCACGTGGGATAATCCACATTGACTATCTTCAAAAGGGAAGAACAATTAATGGGGAATATTATGCCAACTTATTGGACCGCTTCAATGAGGATTTGGAAAAAAAAACCGACCTCATTTAGCCAAGAAAAAAGTTCTTTTTCACCAAGACAATGCAAGGGTGCACACATGTGCAGTTGCCATGGCAAAAATCCATGAATTGGGCTATGAATTGCTCCCACATCCACCCTGTTCTCCAGATTTGGCTCCGAGTGACTACTTCTTGTTCCCAAACCTGAAAAAATGGCTAGGTGAAAAAAGATTTGACTCCAATGATGAAGTCATCTCGCAAACAAAGGCCTATTTTGAGGACCTCGACAAATCATATTTTTTGGAAGGGATAAAAAAATTGGAGAAGCGTTGGACAAAGTGTATAGAGCTCAAGGGGGACTACGTTGAAAAATAAAATGATTTATTTATCAAAAAATCTGTGTTTTATTCCAAAAGTCACGGACTTATTGACCCGCCCTCGTATATTGTTTCACGACAACGAAATAGAAAAGATATATTGCTTAAAAATGCGATTTTCTAAGGGATAAGACCTAGCAAAATTTATTTTTCTATCCCAAAACTAGCTGCATACTAAATTTCATGCTAATAATTGTAGCCGTTTTCGAGATAACGATTACATAAATAGAAGATTGTCTCGTTTAAAGTATAAGATACTAGATTAATAAAATATAACCACAATTTCTATACCAACAACTACACCTACAAACTATACCTACAACGTTTGCCGTGGGAGAGCCATGCTTGGGCACGAATGGGCCGGCTCGACCGGAGAAATACCACGGGCTCACAGAAAACCGGCGTGAAACAGCGCTTGCGCTGTGTTTCGCCGAGTGAGTGAGTTTACCGGAGGCCCAATCCCCTACCCCCCTAGAAATGCCGCAGTTGAAAAGCAATTTGTTACCCCAGGAGGGTACCAACTGCGTTGGAGAATCCCTCTCTGGACGTCCATGCTCAGGAACACCTGGAACTGAACGTGGACGTCCGGGCTGCCCCTCGTATTCTGGGGAGGGCAAAACTGCGCTCCAATCTGCTCGGGGCAAGAGCAAACGCACAAAGGCACCCCCCTCGATATTAAACATGGACTTTTGTAATATCAGGGGATTACACTCCAACCTTAATGCCGTCCATTACCACCTTGAGACGGCAAAGCCGGCTTTGCTCTTTTTAACCGAGACGCAGATATCATCTCCGAGTGACACATCATACCTTTCCCACCCAGGGTATTCTCTCGAGCACTCCCTTCTGCCCAAAGCTGGAGTGTGTGTGTATGTCAGAGATGATATCAGCTCTCGCCGCCTCAGCAATCTTGAGGACAGGGACCTGTCAACGTTATGGCTCCGCATAGATTGCGACGACTACCCTCGCGTCTATGCGTGCCTATATAGGTCCCATAGTGGTGACCCCGAGACGGACCGACTCTTGGAACACCTGGAAGCTGCTTCAGATTTTGTGCAGCGGCAGATCCCATCCGCAGAGATCATAATACTTGGCGACTTTAATGCCCACCACGCCGACTGGCTCAATTCCAGTAAAACTGATTATGCGGGGAGATCTGTCTGCAACTTTGCCCTTGCGAACGACTTGACACAACTGGTCACTACGCCCACGCGAATCCCAGATGTGGATGGTCAGAATCCTTCCTTGTAGGACCTTCTGCTGACTTCAAATCCTGACGGCTACCAAATATCCGTAATCGCACCACTTGGTACATCGGATCACTGCCTTGTTAGGAGTTCTGTGCCACTTACGACGGTGTTACGACAGCGTGCTGTTAAATACCGTCGTGTGTGGCACTACAAGTCGGCAGACTGGGATGGGATGCGGTCGTTTTTTGAATCCTATCCTTGGGGGAACGTCTGCTTCTCGCCGGATGATCCCGACAACACTGCCAACTCTGTTGCCGATGTGGTGATGGAAGGAAACTTTTCATTCCATCCTCTGTAGTGCAAACTGGCGGCAGATTTCGTCCCTGGTTTGGTTCATCCCCCAAAAAAGCTTCTCGCCGGAAGCAAGAGACTTACCAATCCTGGGCCAATGCAGTGTCTGCTCGGGATTTAAATACCAGCACATATAAAAAGGAGTACAACCTTGCCTCTAGGTCCCTCAATAAAGAGATCACTCGGGCAAAGAAACAGCACGTCAATAGAATTGGTAAGAGACTTGAGCGCCTCCCCTCGGGAACCCGTGCATTCTGGTCTCTGGCCAAAGCTATTGAAGGAATTATTGAAGGAAAAAAGCCAACCCTACCATCCCTACACGTAGGAAATGGATTGTTGGCCCAGGACGCAAAGGACAAAGCCGATCTTCTGGGCAAGCTCTTTGCGTCAAACTCGACCCTGGATGACGGGGGGCAGAAACCGCCGACCATACCACGATGCACGAGCATCATGTCGGATATTCGGTTTCGGCGCTCAGTACGAAAAGCCGTCCGTTCCCTTGATATCCAAAAGTCGAGTGGGCCTGACGGAATCCCTCCTATTGTGTTGAAAAAGTGTGCTCCAGAGTTGGCTCCGGTCTTGACGCGGCTTTTTCGGTTCTCCTACTCTTCTGGCATCGTCCCGGCTTCTTGGAAGACAGCCTTGGTGCACCCGATCCCCAAAAAAGGTGATCGCTCAAATCCTTCCAACTACAGACCAATCGCTATAACCTCTCTCTTCTCGAAGATAATGGAATCCATTATCAATAGCCAGCTTCTTCGATACTTGGACGGCCAGGGATTACTAAGCGACAAACAATACGGGTTCCGTAAGGGTCGCTCGGCTGGTGATCTCTTGGCGTACCTAACTCATCGTTGGGCTCAGGCAATTGAGTCGAAGGGAGAGGCATTGGCTGTTAGTTTGGACATTGCGAAGGCCTTTGATCGGGTTTGGCATAAAGCGCTGCTATCAAAGCTTCCATCATACGGGCTGCCCGAGAAATTATATAAGTGGGTCACTAGTTTCTTAGCAGATAGAAGCATAAAAGTCGTAGTTGACGGCGAATGCTCGGAAACTCAGTCTGTTGATGCTGGTGTCCCTCGGGGCTGTGTGCTATCGCCTACCCTATTCATACTGCATATCAATGACATGTTACAGACCAACGGCATTCATTGCTATGCGGATGATAGTACAGGTGATGCTGTATATACCGGCTCCCCCAATATTTCTCGGCTAAATGTCATTGAGAGTCGAAACGAACTTGTGTCTAAAATAGAGAATTCATTGGAGAAAGTCTCTGAATGGGGTAGACGTAACTTAGTCCAATTCAACCCCGCCAAGACACAAGTCTGCGCGTTCACCACTAAAAAGTCACCAATGGTCGTATATCCTTTGTTTCGAGGGCACATCTTTAACCATCTCCCCTAGCATTGAGATACTTGGCGTCAACATAACGAGCAAAGTCCAGTTCCGATATCATCTAGAGGGTAAGGCCAAGTTAGCCTCGAAGAAGCTTGGTGTTCTTAACAGAGCGAGACAGTACTTCAGTCCGGACCAACGCCTACAACTCTACAAGGCGCAGGTTCGGCCTCATATGGAATATTGTTCTCATCTCTGGGCAGGGGCGCCAAAATACCAACTGCTCCCTCTGGATCGTATCCAACGAAGAGCCGCTCGAGTTGTTGAGTGCCATAGTGTTTCAAACAGCTTGGACCCCTTGGAATTACGCCGAGATGTAGCTTCACTCTGCATCCTCTATCGGTTGTATCACGGGGAGTGCTCTGAGGAATTGTTCGGAATCATACCACCTGCAACTTTTCGCCATCGTCCCACGCGAAAAACATACCATCCTCATCACCTTGATGAGTGGCAGTCTTCCACCGTGCGCTTTTCGCGTAACTTTCTGCCGCGCACTGTAAAACTCTGGAACGAACTGTTACCAGCAATATTTCCGGACCTATACGACCTGCAAACCTTCAAGAAGAGAGCGTATTCCCTCTTAAAAGGCCGGCAACGCACCTGCAGCTCTTCTGATGTTGCGAGTGTTCATGGGCGACGGTAGTTGCTTACCATCAGGTGACCCGTTTGCTCGTTTGCCCCCTTATTTAATAAAAAAAAAAAAAAAAAAAAAACCTAAACCTACAACCAACACCTACAACTGACAATCTAGGTTGTAGGTGCAGGTACAGGTACACCTACAAATTACTACCTACACCTAAAACCTACCTCTACTACAAGTGATACCACGAAATGTTGTTAGCAGGAAGTTTTCAGGGAGAAAAATTGATCTAGCTAGGTCTTATCACTGGGAAACTACGTACTTTAAGGCTACATATGTTTTTTCTTTCGTCATGCAACAATATAATCAAAAATATCGACTTTATTATGTCAGTCCGATTGGCAGATTGGTTTGCTTATGTACTTATAAGTTTTGCTTTTTTCGGAATTTCAGAATGTGGTTGGCTCGACCTCGGTAAAATACTTTTGTTTTTTTTTTTGACATAAGTCATCGCAAGCGACATGTCACTTAGCAATCATGTCAAATCCCATGCATTTTGGTTTAGAACTTCGCCGTCGAAATTATAGAATGTATCATGACTAAAGGCCCTGGTAGGTACTAATAATATTAGTACCTGGGTAACCGAGCTTTGCTTATATAATATTATATAAACGAGAATTGCTCGTTTAAACTATAAATTAGGATTGTAAGCGTAGGTAGGTACTTATTTCAAAACGAAAAATATAAAAGTAAAAGATGGGACAAGAAAAGGAAGTTTCTTTTTTTGTAACATTTAATTTGCCTGGAAATCGAAAAACAAAGTTGTATAGAATTTTCGAGTCACATCCACACACACATCCTACCAAGTGAGCTTGATAAAGTTCGTTTCGTCGTACAGGCTTCGTGGTTCAGGTTTCAAGCTACTTCTAGTGATATATTAATAATTTTAAATGAAGCTGTCATCAGTAAGACGATTAAAAACATAAATTAGAATTTTCATTTTATTTTCCGTGTTATAATTATATTATGCGCCTAAGACTATTATATTATTATTAAACCAGATGTTGCCAGCAACTTAGTGTGCGCTAAAGTAAATCTCGCGGGAACTGTACATTTTGCCGCAATAAAAAGTAGCCTATGTCCTTTCCGGTGGTCTACTCTATATCTGTGACAAATTTTATTAAAATCGGTAGAGTAGTTTCGGAGCCTATTCGAAGCAAACAAACAAACAGTCCTTTCCTCTTAAATACATTAGTATAGAAGTATATGTATACAGTTTTCAGTCTATGGTTTTTTAATTTTATACAGTAAATTAGGGTAAGATTAGCTCTTAAAAGGTTTATATTTTACAAAAGTTGAAACTAACTCAAGTCCAAAAGTTATATCCTTATAATATAAGGGAATCCGTTCTATCTCATTTGTCTCAATCTGTATGTATCAGCTTATAGCCGTGTGTTTACATAAACATCGCATAAAAGATATATATTACAGGCGAACTTGTATGCAAAGTGTATTACGATTTTATTACGATATTTTATTATTACGATCAATAATAGAAAACTTAGATTTTGTTCCGAAAATGGAACAAAAATAGTAAGGGGATTCGCACATGGATTCGAAAAACGCGCGGATTACGAGGCGAATTCTCCGCTGTATTTTTCCCGGATTTTACGCCGTATTTTCGGCTGTAATCCGTGCCCACACGCGTTAGCGTGAGAATGTAAGAATCGCCTAAGGCGATTCTTACATTCTCACGCTCATGATTTTGGAAAACTGCTGAAATAAATGTAAGTGCGTAAAACAACTTAGTTTTAGCATTGTAATTATAATATTTTCAATAAGACTTATTTAAAAATAATAGTAACAAAACATGTATAAAATGACTAAAAATGTTAAGATCTACAATATCAACATTCACCACTCATTAAATGTTCAAAAAAGAAGCTTCAGACTGGCTTCACAAAATGAATTCAGTAGTTTGTAACATACTTACATTTCCTCTCCGTAAAATCAATTATTTCGCCGCTACTTGCGTCATCTATGATTTGTATGCTTAATTATTTTAGTCATTCAGAGGTTTTAGCGCCATCTATTGGCTCACGCCCTTTAAAATGGCGTTAGCCTTGCTTTAATATTTGGTTCAAAATCGATTTTACTTTCGTCTTTAGTCTTAAAATTAATAATTTAACCTTGCTAACCTTGAATACTAATTAAAATACAGTAGAATTGCATTATTATATAACATAATAATTATATTGATTATGAATATAATATTTTTTATTTTGATTTGTGAACTTTTTCTCTTTACGCTTTAGTTTTTTTAGTTGTCAAATGTGAAAAAAAAGGAAAAAGAAGAATGGTCAATAACGCACTTCGTCGAATGACGTTTCTTTTTGATCGTTTGGGGTTAAGATCATGGCGGCTGTGGGACTCCAACTTAACACATGCTTGTATGGATTTTCCAGAGACCTATACTTCGGGTTCAACGCACCGTTTCGCATGGACTTATTGCTAATTCCATACATCCGGATTTCTGAGTGCCGCTAGCTATATTCCGGACTGAACTGACTGGATTCTGACCCAGTCTGCACCGCCACTAGGACGATCTACGTCGCGGTGAGGATACCGGCCTGACAGAGAGACAGGGACGCTACCGGAAGTTGGGCCCCTCGCGCCACTTACTGTCTAAATTCCCGGATCCAGCTAAGTGATCGTGTGGTTAAAGCCCCTCCGATTCCCACAGATACCAAGAGGCTAAACCAGATTTCTCGGCCTTCTGCCCACGTCCCCTTTTTTTTATATAATATATTTGTCACGTTGGTAATTCCTGAATTCATTTAAATTACCCGTAGCAAGTTTATGCTTGAATAGTGAGGAAGAAGAAACGTTTTTCGTCAAACTAATTAATAATTTCTAATAAAAAATTTATGGTCAATAAAATCTTCAAAGTCGCTTAGGGCCGTACGCTTGGATATTCGAACCTACGAAATGGATTAAATCATCAATAGAGAGGGTGTTTCAAGAAGAATGTTGGTAATAGGTATTAATAGTACGTTAAGGCCTTTTTAATAGCATAATTTCTTGAAAACCTTTGTATGTAAAGCGAGGAACTAACTTAAAGGAAATAACCTTTCAGTTAAAGCGAGGAAAAGTTGCAGTCGTATTATCCGACATATAGGAAAGTTAGTAATGATGTAGCTTACAAAAGTTACGAAAGAATCAGAGTGACCCCTCATTCAGATTCATCTGGTGTCCCGAACTCGAGAAGATATCAAAAAGTTAAATTAAAAGCACTTGTTAATGTCGCCTCCTTTTATCTTCCATCATTTATTTTTCTTCGAAAACATTATTTACATTCAAACGATACTTTCCTTTTTTTTCCAATTATAATGTAGGTGTCTTTATTTAATGACTTTTTGTCGATTTCAAAACGTCTTAACACATATTTAGGTATTTTGCACGAGACGTATACTAAAATAGAAGATATTTGACTTTTACTAGCACCTCTTGGGACAGTAAGTAAAGTTTTCTGGAACAAAATGTTGTAAGCATTAAGACCGCCTTTTTGTACAGTTTCTTTATTTAATTATTGTTGTGTGTGATTTTTTTTTCTTTTTTGTGCAAATAAAATTTTTCTATTCTAAGTACAGTTGTATAACACCCTCGGTGCTGCGCCCGAACTAGTAGATTTTCCCAAAATAAGAGGCAGATCTGACTCATCATAGACTTTCCATTCTGACTGCACGTATCACTTCTGATTCGTAGTCAGTACACTGTTTGTAAGTCCATTTCTCTTTGAAAAATCTATAATTCCTTAATTTTTATGCAAAAATGGCTTTTACATGAATGACACAAGTATGTTTTTCCGTATCACAGGGTCCCTAAAATTATTTTACGAGATATTATCTAATTAAATCAATATATTCGTGTATCATATGTGATTCATATAGCACGTCCGTAGGAGACATCTTCCTAGGTTACGAGTCAGAAATAATACGTACCGCAACCAATTACAATTCTATCGACAAATGACTAGGGATGTGTAAATAAATTATCTAAATCACGAATAGTGAACTTCTTTTCTGTACTGGGGCTAGTGTGAACTAAGATCTGGTAATTATGTATAGTTTTTGTCGTCAAGGGTCGTCGTCATCGTCGTCCTATATGTTTTCCAATTCGAATATCTTCAAAAATGCTTATTGATAGGTTCATGCTTTGCATATTCGGTGCTTGGTGTATGGATTGAAAAATTGCACACATAACCTTTCTTATCGCAAAATAAACGTGATAACTAGGTCAAATCACATACAAATTCCTAATAAACGCCAAACGCGCTCAAGATCGAATTCCAAAAGAAAAACTCATAATTGCACTCAGTGGGCTAGTATTGAACTTAACAAACAAAACAATACATTTGTCTTATCATATTTTCAATTACTTTAAGAGATATCAGCGTAGCAAAATGGGACAGATCAACATTTTTGACGCCGCATTTGCGGAAAGTACGCGATCACTCTGATCTGATACGTATAGCAGCGAACGTGACGTCAAAACAGTTAACAGTACCTACCTACAGAACGAAATACTGAATTATAATATATCTAAGTAATATATATATCCGAAATATAACCACTCCGAAAAGTAGTCGCATTATTCAATATTTAATGCTTCATATATTGTACGGGTAGAAATTTTTCATATCTTGTTACATTGAAAGTGTTGGAACATATTGAATTTGGATTTAATATCAAAGATGTTACGGCGTCAACGCTTGCCTCGCTTTCAATCATAGCTCTTGAAATTTTCGACAGTTTGTGACGAATCGTTTACGTTTATTTGCAAATATTGCAATATACTCGTGTATTATATCTTTACAACATTGCGAAGTATACAGGAGATCTTACCACGGAAACAGATTGACGTGGTGTGAAAACGTCCAAAGATATTATTATTAAGTTATTTTTGAGTTTTATAAAAAAGTTTTAAGTTTATAAAAAAGGCAAATTTTTATAAAAAGTGCAGAAATTTTTTATGCCATCGAAATGTAAACTGCATCCTCTCACATAGGTACAACCGGCTCACTAGTTTAAACTTAATCTAAAATAGCCTGCAAAAAAAACAGCAGCCTTCGTGGTCTAGTGGTTAGAGCTTGGCTCCCGGAGGTCGTGAGTTCGATTCCCGCATTGGAGCAACAACAAAATATTGTTTCCAAGTTTGGTTAGGACAATTCAGGCTGATCACCTGATTGTCTAACAAGAAAGATGATCCATGCGTCGGATGGGCATGTAAAAAGTCGGACCTGCACCTGATCTCTCGCCACTCGTGTCGGTTATCCGTCCCACTGGGTTATGAGAGTAAAGGAAGAGAGAGTGCTCTTGTCTACTGCGCACACACTTGGGCAATATAAAATTACTCCTACGCGTAACTGACCTGGTTTCAATGAAACCGGCCACCGTTACCGAAATCGGTGTAGGGTTATTAGTATTTAATTATTAGTATTATTAAAATAGCCTGCTAATAATATTATGCTTTTCATGCTAAATTAAAATAAGCCACAATATGGGTAGAGAATATCTTGCAATTAGAGCGTTTTTAGATAACGCCATAACGATATCTGATATAGCGCACGAATCACGATAATGTGAGAAGGAGCTTTAAGTTTTATATTGTCACATATACCTGTTTTTGTCACTACATGACATATTGGCGCAATATCGGATAATAATCAATGTGAAAACGCTCGTATGCCGATGACATAAGAGCGTCGTTTTCCGGTCTGATGTCGGCTATCGTATCGCGTAATGTATAAACGCTGTAACTCATGCAAGATCGTTAGATAACCATTTTTAAGATAGCTATTCAAAAATGAACTTTATTCACTACACAAAAACGTTTCACTACACGTTTCATATGACATCAGTCACACACTTCACATGCGCTGTGCGGCGTGGTGCAACCTGACATTCGAACTTTTACAATGAAACGTTTATCTTCCTGTGTAATGAATAAAGTTCTAAAAATGCAGCGCCATATCGCGTATCGTTTCGTTTCGGTGTTAATTGACCCGTAGACTACTCTAAGGGTCAATTAACACGGAAACGAAACGCGACATGTGCGCCATGTCGCGTATCGTATAGTAAAAAAATGTAAGCTACGAGCAGTTTTTCAATTAGAAGACTCTTCTGAATGTTCACCATCATAATGTTGCTTTGTAATTGAATAATATTTTATAAAAAAATATTTTTAAAATATGTATTCTAAAAGTCTACACGATGCACCACAGATTCTTGAGCTAACTATGAAACTGAGGCTATATCAAGACAAAGAATTATAATTTACCGTTAGGCTGTATATAAATAACAGAATATATTTATCTCACATAGACCCGTGAGATAAATATATTCGTTTCGGCCGAATTCGTTTTCAATCCGGTCGCTCCAACATCGAGGATTTGGGCGGTGAGCGATAGTAAGCATTACTGAGGGTTGGTAAGACAAATACGCGTTTTCGACCTCACCCTCTCACACCTACTTAGTAGATAAGAACTATAATTATCAATATCAGACACCCAATATGTAGCTTAAACAATCTATAATATAATAGTACCTATCCACACCGATTTCGGTGACGGTGGCCGGTTTCATTGAAACCAGGCCAGCTACGCAGTAGTTTTTTATAGTTCCCAAATGGGCGCACAGTACACAAAAGCACTCTCTCTATTTTTAATCTCGTACAGCAGTGTAGATAGAGTGGATAACCGACACGACTGGCGAGAGATCAGGCGCAGGATCGACTTTTTACATCTTTCTTTTCAGACAATCAGGTGATCAGCCTGCATTGTCCTAACCAAACTTCGAAACAACGTTTTCTGTTGTTTCAACGCGGGAATCGAACCCACGAGATTCGAGTCGATAGCCAAACTCTAAACCATTGGACCACGGAGGCTGTTTCAACAATCAATACAAAACAATGTATAATAAATCATTCAAAAACTCAAGAAAGGCTATGACGTAGGTACATAGGACCGAACAAGTCTTCACACAATAAAAATTTACGGCATCTTGGTTTTCACCATACTTCAAATGACAAAATGGCCCCAAAAGTCTCAAAAGTGGGGACATTTAACACTTTTTGCCTCAACATGCCTCGTCTATAATATATACGTCAATGATAATAATATAATAGCTCAAGTAAGATTTAATTATTTTTTGTATGTTTGTTTTCTTGTTGAATAGGCTCCGAAACTACTACAATGATTTTGATGGGCACAGATAAAGAGTAGAATACGGGGAGAGACATAGGCTACTTTTTACGCAGAAAAATGTACGGTTCATTCGAGATTTCCAATTGCGCGCACGAAGTCGCGGGCAATGTCTAGTAAAGAATAAAAACCATCTTGATTAGACAAAACTAGCTCATAGTGTTGGTAATTTATTTCAGTTTTTACGGGACTGAAAGAAGCCGTGACCTTTATTCATTTATACCGTCGAATAAAATAGTAGTAATAAATAAAAAACTTATATTATTTTTTGTGATGTATGTTTATTTTAGATATGGGAAACAAATAAGTTGGCAAGCGAAATCAATTGCTAAAAGGTTTTTTATTTCTGCGAAATCGATGTACCTATTGTTATTTTACTAAGGCGGGTCAATAAGTCCGTGACTTTTTGAATTTCTAACCTCCTTACTGAAAAAGCAACACTACTCCTGTCAACAGGCATCTGTCAGTTGACTCCTATCAAAATTTGAACTTGCTGCGTCAGTTAGTTTGTGTTTTACAGCTATCTTTATCAGACTATCCAGTAACTTAAGGAAACAATGGAAAAAAGTGAATTTCGTGTGCTTATTAAGCATTATTTTTTGCGAAAAAAAACCATTACCGAGACCAAGGCTAAGCTTGATAAATACTATGGGGACTCTGCACCATCGATTTCAATGGTAAAAATGTGGTATACTGAATTTCGTTGTGGCCGTACAAGCACTGAAGATGCTGAACGTCCTGGACGCCCAGTTGAGGTCTCTACACCCGAAACAATCGAAAAAATTCACGATATGGTGTTGGCCGACCGAAGATTGAAAGTGCAAGAGATTGTGGAAGCCATAGGCATCTCGCATGGCCCAGTGGTTTCAATTTTGAATGATCACTTGGGCATGAGAAAGCATTCCGCAAGATGGCTACCGCGTTTGCTCACAGTCGACCACAAACGCAATCGTGTAACAACTTCACAGGAAGGTTTGGCGTTGTTTAATCACAATATGGAGGAGTTTTTGCGCCGTTTTGTAACCGTGGACGAAACATGGATCCATCACAATACACCAGAGACCAAACAACAGTCAAAACAGTGGGTTTCTAAGGGTGAATCGGCGCCAAAGAAGGCCAAGGTGGGTTTGTCAGCCAATAAAGTTATGGCGACTGTTTTTTGGGATGCACGTGGGATAATCCACAGTGACTATCTTCAAAAGGGAAGAACAATTAATGGGGGATATTATGCCAACTTATTGGACCGCTTCAATGAGGATTTGAAAAAAAACCGACCTCATTTGGCCAAGAAAAAAGTTCTTTTTCACCAAGACAATGCAAGGGTGCACACATGTGCAGTTGCCATGGCAAAAATCCATGAATTGGGCTATGAATTGCTCCCACATCCATCCTATTCTCCAGATTTGGCTCCGAGTGACTACTTCTTGTTCCCAAACCTGAAAAAATGGCTCGGTGGAAAAAGATTTGACTCCAATGATGAAGTCATCTCGCAAACAAAGGCCTATTTTGAGGACCTCGACAAATCATATTTTTTGGAAGGGATAAAAAAATTGGAGAAGCGTTGGACAAAGTGTATAGAGCTCAAGGGGGACTACGTTGAAAAATAAAATGATTTATTTATCAAAAAATCTGTGTTTTATTCCAAAAGTCACGGACTTATTGACCCGCCCTCGTATGTAAATATTTCGATAAATAACGTATTTTTGTTTTGTAAAAACTTTAATTATATTTTTTGGACTCTTTCGGATATTTTACAAATAAATTATTATATGCACCTTTATACTATTAGGATCGCCTCCCATAGAGCATTCGAAGTAGGCAATGTTACTGTATGAGAGAACAACATTATTTAAGGGCGAGAGAACGAAGGTCACCAGCGACCGTGATTTTAGTTAACGAAGACCGTGAGACTTCGAAAACAAATATAAATTTTACTAGAAAGGACACTGGCGAACCCTGCCTAATTTTTCATCCAACTTTCGAACATAATTTGTGGTTTTATAGTACTTAAAAAGTTATTATATAAATAATATTATATTCTATTTTTAGGACTTGGGAATAAAAAGTTACGAATCTCCTAATATCAGAGAATTCATGTGCAAAATACGTACTTATCTGTGGTAATCGTTGTCATCATATCTGTCTATAGTTACATGCTGTAAATTGTCAGTTTGAGGCGTTAAACTCTATCTAGTGGCCCAGTAGATAGATTTATTTCTAATTGGAGTATAAAGTTATTTTCTTTTTCAGTTCAGCAGTTAAGTACTAAATAAATGAATAAAAAAATGTTACTTTGGGTGTGAAATAGATCCCTCTATACTATTTATACTAAAAAAAATAATTATTTTGGTCTTGGTTTTCGTAACGTGAAAGCGATATCTATCATTCATCTGTTAGCATATTATTCCAAACAAACTAGTTATTAAATTCATTACGTAATTGACATCACAACCAATAGATGTCGATTTTCCACAAACCACCACTTAGGACAATTTATTGAACAATAGTTTAGTTTATATTTAATCAATTATCTTTTATCCCTCGAGTTCGTTGCATTATATTATTGTTTTACTACTTTTTTTTGTTCCTATGTTCATAAAGTACAACTTACATTAAATACTTTTTGTGGACACGTATTTTAATTACCAGGCAGTAAATGTATGGTGACATGCCGATCTCCTTTCCTGAGCGAAATAATTGTCTATGATTTTTTTATTGAATAAAAAAAATGTTACAGAGAAGGATGTATTACACTGTAATACATCCTTCTCTGTAACTCTTTGTAACTCTTCTGCTCAAAGACACATTTGAAAATGTTACATTGCAGTCAAATACTACCTTTGACGCTTATCTTGTAACTTCAGAAAATGTTGAAATAATTAGTAATATAGTCAGAAGAATATCAATATTGACTTTTTATTCTACCCAAAATGGTACTTAAAAAGTGTGTTACGTGAAAAAAAACTGTAACTAAAAAAACCCAGGATTGGAATGCAGTAGATGTTTAAAGGTTGTTCATGACAACCCAGTGTGCGTAAAGTTGACCAACAAGCAGCTGAATACTCTCCGAAATTTCCTCGGGATCGAATGGAGCTGTGAAGACTGCTTAAAGCACCTCTCGCGCAGATCTTCTTACATAATTCCAGACGAGGACGATTATGAGGATGAGGATGTTGACGCGGGCACGGCTAATCAGTGCATCGACATATGTGAACTTGTACTTGACATATCTCACGAAGTCAAAAAAGCCCTCAAGGAGGAACTAGGAAGTATTAAGGCGTCATTGCAATTTCTAAGTGATCAACTAAGTACGTTGGAGCAGTCTATTAAAAATCAAGATAAAAAATCAAAGATCTCGAGAATAAAAATCAGGATTTACTTGATTTTGAACTGAGGGTATCCTCGCTTGAACAAAACATGCAGAAATTCGAACAAAAGGCTCTGTCTTCGATCCTAGAAGTCTCCGGAATTACAGATTTAGATGCTAAAAACCTAAACACTACCATTGAGAACCTAGCTATGAAACTGGATATGAATAGCCGGGATATTCAATCAGCAAAGAGCTTGGCAACTAAAAATGACAAGCCCGGAGTGATTCTCTTAGACATGAATTCCAAAGAAGCCTCTAGGACGTGGATAGCAGCTGGAAAGGAAAAATGTATTACTGTTGCTTCGATCAAAACTAACATATCTAAGAAAAAAGCCGAGGTTAGAATATTTTTTAGAGAAGCCCTAACGAAGCATATAAAAAATATTTTATTTCATGCCAAAACTAAAATGAAACCATTTTTTGAATTCGTATGGTTTAAAGAGGGTAATGTATTTGCCAGAAAAACAAATAACAGTAAAATTTATCTTATTCGTTCACTACATGACATAATGCAAATTGTAAAAGAATTTTCTAACTTTTATAAAGAAAAAGAAATTTAACTATACTTCAATCAATAAATTTGTCCAAACATTACCTCTAAAAAGTCATGTTAAATTTTCTTGTATGCACATTAATATAAGATTATGATTAAAAATTATGCAAATCTACAGCAAATAGCTCATAATAATCCATACCTACTAGACATAATCATAATTACTGAGGCCGGTATATCTGATAATATATATCATCTGTTTAACATACCTGGATATAACATGCACACAAAACTACGAAATAATAAATAAGGTGGCGGGATTATTATTTATGCCAAAAACTACATAAAATTTACTCCTTGTTGTCTATATAAAACATTTACATTTGAAAGCTTAACAGGCACCTTAAAACTTCCCTCATATGAAACCGTAGTTTTGTCTGCAATCTATAGGTCACATTCAACAAACAAGCCACATTTTATAAAGGAACTAGATAGATACATCTCTAATTTTAATTGTGAAAAGAATTTAATTTGCATTGGTGACACCAATATTGACTTTAAATCTACTATAGCATACGTAGACTCATACAAAGAAACACTGAGCGCGTATAGATTGGTGTGTTGAATCACTGATTACACTAGAGTGGAACTAAAATCAAATATATTAAAAAAAACAAAATCGTGCATAGACTATAATATATTCGCGCGATTCCCCACATCAGATCCTTACGCGGCAGCGCTCGTACACGACACTCCGCCTAGCCGTATACAGTGTGATCGAAAAGAAAAATACTTTAATTTTAAGCATTACTTAAAAGATAAACTGGACTCAGACAAATAATATGAAAAACCCTAACGATATTCTAAATTATATTAATAACTCTTTTAATAACGCTAAACAGCTTGTATAAAAATAAACCGCAAAATATAACACGTAAAAATTTTAAAGTCCCATGGATGGATGACAATATAAATAGGCTATGTGCAAAAAGAGATAAATTATATTTACTTTGGAAAAATAGCCTATACGATCCAGCTTTAAGATTAGAATATAATAAAATTATAAACAGAGTACACAAGGTTGTAGAAAATAAAAGAAATACATACTACATTAATCTAATTAATGAGAATTTTAATACTCCAAAAAAAATATTTCAGATAATAAACCAAATGATGGGTCATGTCAAGCGTTCAGTAGACGATGCTAATTTAAGAGTGTTTGATGCGCAAGGACTTACATCCAAAGAACTAACTGAGAACTTTGCTAGCGAATTTGATAAAGCAGTTAAAACAATCGTTCCTAAATGCAAAATAAATCTCTTAAGCTCTGCTAGTTACAGCAAACCAGTTGATTACAGTATTTTATTGAAAAAAGCAAATTGTCATTCCATACATAAAATAATAAAAACACTTTAAACAAACAAAGCCCCAGGAATCGATAATATTAAGGTATCGGATATTAAAATTGTAGGAGAGGATCTAGCATTAGCAATTTTGAATCTGATCAATAGTAGTGTGGTTTTAGCTGATTATCCGGATGAACTCAAAGTAGGATGCGTTAGACCTATCTATAAAAAAGGAAAACGAAATGATTATTCTAACTATCGTCCAATCACACTACTCCCTGCTATTGATAAAATAGTTGAAATTATTTTTTCCGACCTAATTCATACTTTCTACAAGAAACATGGCGTCTTATATAAAAATCAGTTTGGTTTTCAGAAAGGGAAAGGTACCACCGATCTTCTGTCTCTATTTGCTTATGAGGCTAATGGAAATCTCGATAAGAAGAAAGTTGTTCTCGCTCTTTTTATCGATTTTTCACGGGCATTTGACACCTTAGACCATAAAAAACTTATATGCAAGCTAAGTAATTGTGGTATAAGGGATCTAATGTTAAAATGGTGCGAAAACTATATGAAAAATCGGTCATTTAATGTTAAAATTGATAACACACTCAGTGATCAAATTACAGTACATGAGGCCACCGCCCAGGGTCCGGTGCTGGGGCCTACTCATTTTTTATCATACGCCAACGACGTGAGTGATTACCTAAAATACTGTTCATGTTATCAGTTTGCTGACCTCATCCTGATAAGGCACTTGAGCGCTTACAAACTGACTTTGATACGATTCAACGCACGTGTCATGATGCTGGCTTAGTACTGAATGCGGAAAAAACAAAATTATTATTTTTCAGGTCGCCTTATCTTCGGCTTCAATCTCTAAATACTAAATTAATTGCTCATGACCATAGCTGTTTACATCTTACCAGAGTTGATTCGTGTAGGTGCCCAGCTATTGAGGAAGTAAGCTCACAAAAGTACCTTGGTATAACAATAGAAAATAAAATCAACCGGAGTCATCATATTGAAAACGTATGCGATAAACTAAGACAGTTTCTGGCTAGTATTACTATTTTAAAACATAAAATTCCATTTAAATTGAAGCTCATGCTATATAATTCATTCGCTAAGGCGCATATAAATTACGGATTAAGTACTTACGGTCGTACCTATAAAAGTTATTTAAATTAAATTTACAACTTACATCTTAGAATTTTAAAATCAATAGTTTCCCGAATATAAAACAAAAACTGGTCAACAATGATGATGAATTATCTAAACACTGTAAAATTTTACCAGTATTTACTAAATTTTAATATACCCTGTTAAAAGAATAATATTTTAATTTCGTTAAAATATTTTTCTTTTAACTTGTTGAAAAGTATTAACTGAACACCCTGTACGCACTCGAGCCGTCGCACAAAACCGGCTAGTGACGACTCGAGCTTGCAACCGATACGGCGAGCGAATGACTAGCTACATAGCTCCTCGTTTTATTAATGATTTACCTACAGATGTAATAAATAATTTAACTGAAAAAAATTTAAAATGCAAATTAAAATCATATTACATAACAATCTAAAATTAAAACACTAATGTAGAAACCATAAAACATGTAAAGAAATTCTATCTGAGAAACCAATTATATTTATACAAGATTGTCTCGTTTAAAGTATAAGGTTATTCTTAGTTTTAGCTAGTCTACGTAATCCTTCATGTAATTTATAAGAGATTTCGTGCAACCTAGCAGTGGTTTAAATTAAATCTAATGGACTTATGCCCGGCAAGTGCCGTTTTTTATTGGTAGTTTATCTATTCAATATCGCCTTAAATTGGTTATTGCGTTTGCGTCATCCAATCAAAAGTGCTATTGAAGACTAAACTTCTTTCTGCCTTTCCAACATTTAGACATTAGACATTACATTTAGACACAATATTCCAAAAGCTTTTAAGCCTTATTTATCTTTTTTTAAGCTTTTGCATAGCTTTTATCGCGGGCTTTGAGCGTGGCGACCAAATCAAGAAATTCCGTAACGAAAATAAACCTAACACCAGGGGCGTGCGCTCCTTGTAGGCAGAAATGCAGTGCTTTACTTGTCATTCACAGATATTTTAATAAAACGTTCGTACGTTTTAGATGACTTTAATTAATAGTAATAAATTAATTAAAAAAATATAATAACTTAAAAACACCTAATAATTTATAAATAGCAACTCATCTCATTCCGTTGCGTTCTGCAGGACATATTATCGCATGTATGTGTAATTTTCATACTTCGCAAACGCACACACCCATAAATATCGACATGATTATATAGCGGCAACTCCCGCGGCAGGCGATGGCTCTCGGCTATCCGATCGCTTCCGAAAACCACCGAACTAACTTGTCGGAAATTATTCGTTGCCTATAATCCGAGTAAAAATAATAGACGGAAATCTAATAAATCACGTATGCACATTATGCATTTTTGTTTAGTAAGGTTTTATTTGTTTAAATAGAAGAAACGTTTTGTGTTTCATATTGCATATTTTATGTGATAAGCATTGTTTACAATTTAATCGCTCCAGTTTATTTATAGTTTTCTTAAAAGGTTTTTCATTTTTTATTGGAATTTACTCCTTAAGAATCGATTTTTATATAAGGCGCCCGGTATGAAAAAAATATGGGATGTAAAATCTTTTGAACGAATGACAGCGTTACGTTTTCGTGTGCAACCTATTCTGCGCACCTGTCACTTTTTCACATGGCGCGAATTTTTGAACTCAAATCGATCGCTAAATTTTTTAAAAACTTTGTCTAGTTTTTTGCCTATTTCTCCTAGTAGTTGGCACTTACTTAAAGCCTTAATACCTAGTACCCATTTAGTACCCAATTTTCACTAAGGGCGGATTCGACCAAACTGGAATAAAATTTTACTCGAGTGTAAATGTTTCCTAATCTAAGAGTAAGCTGGTTTTGCGATTTTCCAACTTCTAATGCAAGAATAAGGTAATTACGGGAGTAAATATTTACACGGGTGATTTTGACGGAGTAAAGTATTAAACTGAGAATAGTGAATAGTCGCACAGCTGGCTGTCAATTGTCACGATCAATGTCATTGTGAAGTGTTATAATTTGACATTGACATGTATTACTCTACGAAATTAAATTATTATGGCGTACAAGTCATTCTAATACAAACAATAGTACATGATTTTTTGTCGGTTTATACATTCGTTCATTATTCATTGAATAATAATACCGAGCATAGTATACTCTTCGAGTAACTTGGTAAAACGCAAACGAAGATTCCTAGAGTAAATTGAAGGAGTAAAATTATTCTCATCATAGTTACACTCGTGTAACCTCAAGTTTGGTCGAATCGGGCCTAAGGGAATTAGAAGTTCATATTATTGTTTTCCAGTCCGGACGCCATCTATGGAAATAAACATTAACCATTGGTTTGGTCTTAATAATTTTACAGAAAAAATATAAACGGCGCTTATACGGAGTAGATTGTTTCTAATTTCAAATACTTTTTTATATATATTTTGCTGTACTAAAATAAAATTTCCTATCATCAATCAATTAAGTTATCATAATATTCGTTTATTGTTCGAAGTACGCACTTTTTAACATTGCCCAATAAAATAAAATAATATTATATAATTTAAATACTAAAAATACTAAGCATTTAAAATGTCAACAAGTCTTGCTCAAGAGGAATCTCCTAGTACTCAGAGCTAAATATTATAAATAATTATTCTATCGAAATGTGTAAAGCGCCATCTATGTACTTTTCAATTCATCACCGTTTTTCAC
Source organism: Phengaris arion (assembly GCA_963565745.1). Classification (NCBI taxonomy): domain Eukaryota; kingdom Metazoa; phylum Arthropoda; class Insecta; order Lepidoptera; family Lycaenidae; genus Phengaris; species Phengaris arion. The sequence continues at coordinate 27,782,368 of OY751431.1, forward strand.
ATGGCGCGAATTTTTGAACTCAAATCGAACGCTAAAGTTTTTGTTTCTTCTGAGGGACGTGTTTTACTTTTTAGAGTAAACTCCAGTCGTGCGTTGGAGCTGACACACACTTTTTTTACTGAGTTTCTATAATAATTGTAGTGATTTGCTTTTACTAGTGCGTTTGTTGATTTATTTTATATGTTATTTGATTGTGAGGTTTGTGTTGAAAATGTGTGTTTATTAAAAATTAAAAATAACAAGTTCTCACAATTGTCATTCAGTGAAAAGATTCAAATTCTGTCTAAAGGTAGGTGTGTACCCGAGTTACAACAATTAAACCAGCAAAAAAATAATGTAACTCGAAAATTTCATGTTAAAAGTTATCGCACACGATTAAATTATATTGTTTTCCTTGCATATTATTTAGTAATTTACATCGGGATATAGTAATCTCAAGTAACCGGAACCTTGAATATGTGAAAATTGAAGCTGACTGACTGGTGAGTAATTATAATATTTTAAAATATGCTTATTATTTTACTTATTAGAATTTCTTCCGCCGCGACGATCGATCGCTGTTTTGTCTGCGTTGCCATAGAAGATGTACATGAATAGTAATACATCTAAGACTTGCTCTGTTGGCATGGTTTCGACTTAGAGATCCGTCGCTTAGCTGTAGCTATGCTAAAAATCTATAAACGAAAAAGTTTTTGTGACCGAGTACTTCGCCGCATACCCAGTGTCATAATCCTGTGCACGCTAACTACCTAACACCCCCCACTCCGACCGGCACAGCGGTGCGGCGTTCAAAGCTGTGCATCGTCTAACGTCGTTTCAGTTCGGCAGACTTCGGCACGGTGTTTGTGTGCGTGCGACTAGACGTATGCGTGTGTGTACACCAGCTGCTAACTGCTCATAACTGATTCTATCTCATTTAGACACAATGCTAGGTGAGACAGCGTGCTTTTTGGCCGCGTCCACGAGTGAGTTCGAGCCCGCGACTAGTTGAACCTTAACGTGTTATGTATATGGTACGACTGTACGAAGCTCGCACGGATCGAGACGAGTCACTCCAAAATCGAACGAATACGTAAGCAGCTGTTTGTGAGAAAGTATAAAAAATGCTATGCAATAGCTTTACCGCGGCACTCCCCGAGTGCCACACGTATTTTTTGCTATTTTATACTTCAGTTATCGAAGGTCTTAAAAATATTTGATGTGCGAATTTAGTCAAAGGCGAAAATAATATTGGCAACTCAAACGTCTTTGATCGTTTCTATAAATAAACTACAAGTCCCTATGTACACATTTGCTAAACTAAAACCGATATCAAGTTCTACATGTGGAGTTCCTAGGATAGTGTAATCCATTGTGGTTAAATTTTAAGCGCACTACATAGATCCACGAAATCGCGACGTTATCTTTCTATAAGCGTAATATATTATATGTTAGTTAGTAGGTACTATGTTTAGATTAAATTTAAACTTTTTCCCGACTGCTCTAGAAGGATGGAGGAAGAAGGAAGGAAAAGGAAAAATGAAATGAACATAAATGATTTTTCATTTCCAAATGAAACTTTACAATCTTTTTTCTGTAAGTCAACTGAAAAAGCTACCTCCGGTTCAACCCTAAGCCGTCGAGAAAAACCGGCGTAAGTTCGAGTTGCACGAGGTCAACTTTTAGCATATTGTAACTCCCTTACTAATAAAAAGATTTACACAACGGATAACTTAATCAACAGTGCTGTCTTTGTCTGATGCGTTGCAAAAGTCACATAACAGAGAAATACAGCGACGTTGTATAAGTTATCCGTTGTGTAAATAGTTTTATTAGTAAGGGGGTATATGTATATAAATAGAGTATACTATATATGTATACTTTGCAGCATATTTTTAGCGACATAGTAGTATTTTCATATTACACTTTAAGTAGCTATAAAATAAATAACATCGATGAACCTGAAAATTATGAAAACTGGGCATGTGGCAGAAGTTGAAAGTGTTGAAACCATAGTCTTTACTAATTTTATAAATGCGAAAGTAACTTACTGTCTGTTACGTTATTACGCTTAAATATAACCTCTGAACTGATATTCCTGCAAAACTTTTGAATCTAAACAAAACCGCTGTAAATTATTATTATTGTAGCAAGTATAATATTTTCTTTAGAGCACACCAGATCTGTAATACTAACAATTTCCGTATTTGGATACATTTTTTTACTACTTATCAAAAGAATACATGGAAAAAAATTAAATCTTTTAGTACTTATTTCTGTTGCGAACTTAATTACTTATTACTAGTTATATTAAAATTTAAAAGTGGAGTAAAATTTTGAAAGCTCATAAATACATTCGAGCCTTTTACTAATTCATGTTAATTTCTAATGTTATGCATCAGGGTCTATCACACCGAAATTAGATGCGACATAGCGCTTCATTTTTTAAGATAGCTATTCAAAATTTAACTTTATTCATTACATAAGAAGATACACCTTTCATAGTAAGAGTTCGAATGTCAGGTCAAGATCAGTCCGCGCTGCACAGCGCATATGCAGTGCATGAGTGCTGTTATGACTTCCACAATTATTTCAAGATCTAAGTTATCCAAATCCAAAAACCATACGTTCTCGAGTTTGAGTGAAACAAAGAAATTGCAATGCATTTTTATATTATACTAGCTTCTCTGCAGCTTCGCCCGAATGGGAAAAAACTCCGTTAGCAAATATGCCTACTGCAATAAAGTAAGAAAGAGCACAGAGTAAAAATATATACTTATAATAAATGTTCACACGCACTTTTTGATTTTAATATATTTCCTAGATATATAATTAGGTAATATTGCATCCGTCTAAATAGCTTCTGAAAATACTACATTATTTGTGATCGTTATATACTAAGCTTAGTATGGGTATAGTAACCTATCCTTAAAAGATTTTGAAGAGAAGCGAAATTTTTTGTACACAACATGGTACTGACTGCAAAAATGTGAAGATTGAGTAGAGAAATAGTTAAAATTTTAGCCGAATTTAAAAGGGGAATTATTTGGAAAATAATTTTTATTTCATACTTTTTTACTTTGGCAGTCGGTTTTTATTTTTTGTTTGAAATTAATAATTTTTCCCTTTTTAGTTATATTTATTATTATTAACACATTTTAAGAAAGTTATTAATATAAAAAAAAATCCAGTACTCTCACTCTCTCGGAAAAACAACTCAAAAAACAACTCAAAGAATTTATGCCGGTTTCCTGAGAGGCCGTGGTATTTCCCCAAATAAGCATTACCGATTTATGGACCAAATAAACAATCACCAGTCATGATAATGATTAGACACTATATTATTAAATAATTATTATTATCTATTGTAGTAGTCGGCGGTAAAATGTAGCAGTCAGCATTAAATATAATATAATTTTGTCTATTGCAAAATACATTGATACCGGTGTACTAAACTATGAGGAGTACCTATGTCACCATAATAATAATAACAGCCTGCGTGGTCCAGTGGTGGTCGATTCGTAGGACGTGGGTTCGATTCCCGCATTGGAACAACATTAAATGTTGTTTCCAAGTTTGGTTAGGACAATCCAGGCTGACACCAGATTGTCCGGCAAGAAAGATGATTCATGCGTCGGATGGGCTTGTAAAAAGTCGGACCTGCGTCTGATATCTCGCCAGTCGTGTCGGTTATCCGTCCCACTGGGTTATGAGAATAAAGGAAGAGAGAGTGCTGTTGTGTAATGCGCACACACTTGGGCACTATAAAATAACTCCTGCGTAGCTGGCCTGATTTCAATGAAACCCGCCACCGTCACCGAAATCAGTGTGGGGAGCTATTTATATGTTGGTGTATCGTAAGAAGATAGTGGTGATGTTAATGATAATGATGATGATTACTGTGAGTGGCATATGCTTGCAGTTCCTTAAGCAATGCCGATATTTCTAAACGTGTATCTTCTAAGACTGAGGAGTTCTGTTCAGTACTTTTCAATCTAGTTTTCATACCTTGGTAAAAAATCTTTATTTTGGTTATGCCTGGACTACTTCAGAAAATGTCAAAATTATATGTAAAATTTATATGTGTCCATATAAATTTAAAGGAGTTCTCTCGATTCCTCATGGATGCCATCATCAGGTCACCACTTTGATGTCAAAAAGACCAATTGGGGATTTACAGCAAATATATATATTTATGTATAACCGAATGTATAAATGCCTCCTGTTTTGGAAGTCGGTTAATTAAATTTTAAGTGGAGAGGAGTAACCAAAAGGCATTAGTGAAAACAGCATTCAAATTGGTTAAGTTGACTTCGTACGCGCAAAAACGAATATCGCGGGAACCGTACATTTTTCCGCAATTAAAAGTGGCCTATGTGCTAATCCAGAGTCTAAACTACTACATACCAAATTTCATCAAAATCCGTTTAGTACATTCTGAGATTCGCGCGTAGAAACGTAACACACAGACATACAGACAAACAGACAAAAATTCCACAAATTGTTTTGGGTTCTATGTCGTTCATAAAGTACCCCTGTAATAGTTTTTCTTATATATCTTCCATGTACAGACAGCGACCAGTTACGATTTTATTATATGTAAGTATAAGATAAGAATATATAATAAAAAAGTCAAGTTAAGTTTCTAGACGATTTTTTGCGAAACGTCCAAAAAAGATGATGATGAATTTCTATAATTTCGTACGTATTTCTATAGTTTCGTTCGGCGAACGTACGAAGCTTTTTATAAACATAATAATCAACGGTTTTATTATAATCCGCCTCGAGTATCCAAGGTGAGAAAGTTTGAAGGTAGACCGAGGCAACTACTGACATGGGAGCCATTCCATTTTACACGACCCGAGCTAACTTTATGTAAATCTCCATTGATATGATATTTTATTAGGCGTATATTACAATCTTATAAACCTCTTCCATAAGTACCTCTGATTGTATTTATATGTAGCGAATACTATGCTTATTTTGAGTTAAGCCCACATGCTTTTGGTTTGTAATTATTATGTAGCATTTAATGTGTTTATTACTTTCATATTATTATTAAAATGCTCGTTGATTAAAGTTATAGATTACTTGAATATAAATAGTGAATACAAAATATTTAGTAGACATAAAATTTTGCATACGTAAATTGCTATTTTCCTCTACATTTTTTTACAATATTAGCGAAATAACGTTCTCCATGCGAAAAAAACTAAAGTCATATATATAATCCTAATAGTTTCTTGTTATAATAAGTTTCACATTGTTACGCCAACTTTACCTCTCGGTGGCATCTTTTCTAGAATTTCTGAAGTTTCTCGTAGCATTTTCAAGTTTATAATAACTAGGTAATAATATGATTGTATACGTCGCTACCTTTTGTAATTAAAACAATAAACTTAAAAATAGAACAAGCCGAATATTTTGTTCCCAGATTTTAGCTGCCAGTTTCAACTAGTATCATGTAAATACTTACGGCCGTTGCCGAGATTACTATTATATATATATATATATATATATATATATATATATATATATATATATATATATATATATATATATATATATATATATATATATATATATATAAAAATAGGTAATTTTATACACTTTCTGAACGTCGGTCTACATGATGTGTACCACCGGTTCGGGAACTAGCCCGGCGATAAAATATTCGGATAGTTATATTTTTTAGTTTTTTTAGAAATTTAGTATGCTGGGGGTCTTGGGGGAAAAAAATCGGTCTAGCTATCGGTCGGTTTTATCCCTAGGAAATTGCGTATTTTTAAGTTATAAGTAGAAGTTTTTTCTTTCGTCGTGCAACAAATACATCAATAATTTCGAATCTGTAATGTCAGTCCGATTGGCAGTTTGGTTAGTTTTTGCATTGTTCAGAAATTAGGAATGTGGTGGGTTCGAACCCCATTAAAATATTTTTGTGATTATTTTCTTTTATCTACTAGAGCTCGGTACTTATGTATTGATTACACAGCGATTTGCGTTAAAATAAAAGGATAAACAACGTAGTTACGTTGTTTACTCTTTTTTCTTACGCCCTTTCTTACTGGATCCAATAAATCGAATTAAATGTAAACGATCAATATACGTTAAGACGTCGGATAAAAAATATGACAAACATTTTGTTTAGCCGTAACAATAAACATGTTATTTAACGTTACGATTAAGCGTCAGTTCACACTTCACACTGAAAGGATACTCCACGCGGCACTACATTTTTAAGATAGCGATCCAAAATTTAACTTTTTTCGTTTTTGTTTACTGCGGAGCCGCGGGCCAAAGCTAATTATAAGGTTACCTATGCGTAGCGTGTTTCCTACAATGCGGCGTACACAGTCGTATGCAGATCATGCAAACACCAAACTCCTTTACTTATCCAACGTCTTGAGTTAGAGCAACTTTATTAATTAATCTTATATAGTCTTTGGCAATGGAGCTGCACACCTTAAAAGGGGTGAAAAGTTTTGGGGAATAGTTGTACAGTTGTACAAGTGTAATAATAATAATAACAGCTCGCCACAACGATGTCGGTGACGGTGGCCGGTTTCATTGAAACTAGGCCAGCTACGCAGGAGTTATTTTATAGTACCAAGTATATGCGCGATACACAAGAGCACTTTCTCTTCCTTTACTATCGTAACATATCAGATGCAGGACCGACTTTTACATGCCCATCCGACGCAAGGATCATCTTTCTTGTCGGACAATCAGGTGATCAGCCTGCATTTTCCTTACCAAACTTGGAAACAACAGTTTTGTTGTTCCAACACGGGAATCGAACCAACGACGAAGCTCTGAACCACTGGACCACGAAGGCTGTAGGTAAATGTAATACGAGAAATAAGAACGAACTGTCGATCGCCCTGTGGTCGAATTTCGACCATAGGTCATATTTTAATTTGTAAGTTTTAGGATTCAACTGTTTTAGGATTCTTTTGCCTCATAGATGAACAATAAAATACGTGTTATGTAAATGTTGCTTATGGGATGTGAAAGAAAGTTTAACAATAGGCATGTTGCCTAAATAATTTTTTCATCTATTCGACGTTAGATAACATGTTAATAAACAATCTAGAATCCGTTTTCGTATATCCTAAAAAATCACATATTTCGCGCCTCACACGACTATCGAGCACATTGGAAATTAATCTACGGAATTCGAAAAAATATTGTCGCTGAGCGACGAGAAAGTCGCGATGGTAGGAAAAGGTTACAAAATAAAACTACAACGTTAAATGATAGTTATTTTATTCTTAGACTAAGCTTTTGGCCGTGACTTTGTACGCGTAGGTGGTATTGAGGTGACTAATTTCCTATTATTTTTAGAAAGAGACTTTAATTATGCTAAAAATAAATTAAATTAAATGGTAAATGGTTTCAGACTATTTTATTATAAGAGTGTATTATGCTATTGAAGGACCTCTTTATATACAACATTAACTGTATTGCCGTGCGGGGCAAGGATCATCAGACTGCTAGCCGAACTTACGAAGCCGAAGCCGTATGGTGAAGCATACTCTTAGAGGATTCTACAGTCTTTTAAACACAAATGGATACTCTGATGGGATCAATGGTATTATAGATATGAATAGTTTCCCCTTAAGCATCTAGTGAGTACAGTAGCTGCAACAATGTTGCGGTGTAGAGCAGGAGTATATCCTGGAGATGCTTAAATTCCTCATCAAGAATTAATTCTTTTACGCAATTAATAAATAAGTATTCCACGAAATATTATCGGAATCATCAGAGATTGATTATTGATAAAAACCCAAGACATCTGTTTTCCTTAAAAGTACTCATTGTATGTGTGTAAAAATATACATAATCGATCTGTAGGAGAGCTAAAAAATGTTAGCAAACAAAAGTTACCATAGTGTAAAAGAATTCTTACAGTCGTAAATTTAATTATTAGTTTAATTACAGATACTGTAGGAACTGCTATTTCTGCGGTTGACACTGGCTCGGCAATGCACGCACACAACATACACAACGTCCACGCTCACCTGCGGCTCTCGTGATTCTGACGTCTGTACCATTGTATACATACACACGAGACAATGTATGTATGTCTTTATCGGACATACACTACAGATACTATGATACAATTTTTATATTCACTGAAATAATTTTGACATGACGTAAAATTTTACTAAAACAATTATTGTTAGTTTAGGGAAGGCTTAGGAAACATATTATGACATGATATCTAGATCATACTTTATTGTAAAATCTTATGATTTAATTATTATAATGCATTATTTTTGTGCATTATTATTATGATTTATTATTGATTCTCTAAAATATTATTGTTTCAATTGACGTATATAATATTAAATGTAATTTGCGAATGTTTAAAATTATACTCTTATAAATAATTGTTAATTATAATTTTGTAACTCTATTGAGTATATTTGAGGTTGTAAAATAGTTTATCAGAAGGAAGAGTTACTGAATAAAATGTAGAAATATTTCACTGAATTTATTATGTCCTTAATACATGTACAAAGCTTTAGTTACAGCTAAAGTACAAGAAAGGACCTGGTTGGGCTGTGACGCGGAACGACTGACTTGACTCTAGCGCATAGCGCGTCGAATGATAAAATTGCTTAGACCACAAAATGTGTTCCCTACATCACACCCTCCCTAAAATTTTGGTACTGAAAATTTTTAACGAACAAAACTGAAACATTTAAACATTACAACATGAACTCTGCACAAAGAAGTAGGTGTGATACAATCTAAACAATTTGCTGATTTGAATTATATAATATAAACAAAGTCGTCGCTCAACTGCGAACATGAAATTTGAGTCCAGCCAAAGACGATAATATTATTTATTAAGCTTCTTACACACTACACAGTACACTTAATAATTATAATATTTAAAATACAAACTTTATGTCTTAATATCGAATACAAATGTTCCTTAAGTTTCCACTACAAACGGAAAATAAACATTTTTAAACACAAAAATATTATAAGTTTTCACCATTATATGACATGAGGTTGAATGAATTTACATTAGACTGTGTGACTTAGTTGGATTAGTTGTTTGTTCACGCGGCTTTGTCTCTACTTGAATACTATTTTCATCACATGAAGTGTGATGAACTGAATAAGGTAATAATGGAAGTCTTAAAAATTTCTGGTAAAAAGCAAAACAACACTTGCAACAATAACACATAAACACTAAAAGCACAAAAACTGTGACGATTGCTATGCAAATCAAAAATATGTTCAACTTTTGGTGAATGCTGTTTATATTATTCAGCTGATTTATTTTTCCTTGAGGTTGAGCTATGATCACCTCTTCGTTCTTAGTGCTGTAATTACCCATTGTCGAGTTAAAACAGTTTTAAGTAACAGAAAGTGTGATGTACATAGCAATAAACGCAACGGTCCCGAACCACCCGCCGCCCGCGCACTTCCTCCGGAGGCTCCGCGGCGACCGGGTGTGTCGAGGGCGCTGCAAAATAATCTAATATTTTATTTCCTAATTGTCTCATATACCTACACCGGCACACTTGCCTACAGCAGTAGTTGACGACAGCACAGAAAGTTTAAGTGACTTAAAAATATTAAAAATTAGATATATAATAAATTGACACAGAATGTTACTAATTGAGTTTTTTGAAAAATTAATACGTGTTAAGTGAAAAACTTACGTTATATAAGATGGAACGAACATGATTTAAAATCTAAATAAAATTTTATTACTAAGTAAAACGCACTGGGCGACGTATTTCACGTCCGCTACGTGATATTTTTTGCATAGTCGGTATACATGTTGATTCTTTTTCGTTGCTTGACGATTCTTGATTTAAAATGTAAGCTGGTTTAAGCCTATCGATCGATATATACGCTTGCCTCTTAGGAAATTGAATTTTGAAAATTTTTGATTTCCTTTCTAATACGCGAAATGGTCCATAGTACGGAGGTTTCAGCGGTTTTTAACTGTAACATCTCGTACAAATACATACTCACAGGAATCTAAATCTGGCGGTAAATAAAATATTTTATTATTATCATTACTTTTCGAAACAGGTCTATTATTTTCTATCGCCTTATGAATATCGTTAAGTAACGAACTCGAATCATACTGTATGTTTCTCGTCATATCAAAGAAATCACATGGTAACCGTAATTTACGTCCGTAAGTATATTCTGCTGGACTAACGCCTGTGTCACAGCGACCTGCTGCTCGCAGTCCAAACAAAACAGTTGGCAATTCCTTGATCCAAGTAGAAGATTCTAACCTAGCTGTTAAAGCTGTTTTAAGTGTACGATGCCAACGCTCTACCAGTCCATTACTCTGTGGATGATATGGCGTTGTACGAATTTTCTGTACACCTAAGTATTTTAATAACTCAGAAAACAACTGACTTTCAAATTGTCTGCCTTAGTCGGTAGTCAATTTGACAGGATACCCAAAGCGAGTAATCCATTGCTCATAAATTACCCTAGCTATTACTTCAGCCGTCATATCTTTTATAGGTACTGCTTCTGGCCATCGCGTAGCTCTATCTACCAAGGTGACGCAATATTTAAAACCGTCCTCGGAAATAGGTAACGGACCTATCAAATCCACGTGGACATGTTTGAATCGGTCAACAGCTGCAAATGCTTCGAATTTCGTGAAAGTATGCCTATTAATTTTTGCACGTTGACACGAAATACATGATTTAGCCATTATTCCAACATCTCGATTCATTCCCGGCCAAAAGTATTTATCAGCTATCATTTTACGCGTAATTTTAATACCAGGATGACTTAAGTTGTGTATTGAATCAAATATTAATTTTCTAAATGATTTTGGCACATACGGTCTTGCGATTTTAGTTGACATTTCACAATAAATATCGTTGTTACTTTCGAGCAAAAATATTTTCTTTACTAATACATTACATTGTTGCGCACCACTTTGACTGTTGTACTGCGCAAAATAGTCATCAGATTTCCGTTCGTCAGCGAGTTTCGCAAAGTCGATGCTCGTAGGAACGGAAATGGTCGCGACGCGCGATAAGGCGTCGGCTACAACATTGTTTTCGCCGCTTACATGACGTATTTCGATTGTGAATTCACTAATGAATAAAAGTTGTCTAGTTCTACGGGGAGTTTCAGAATCAGTCGGTCGGACGGTCGGTCCGATGCGTCGGTCATGAGCGATAACGGCGCATCGTTATCTGGATAGCTTAACGTAACAGCATTTTGAAGTTGTTTTTTACAATCTTCAAAAGCTTGTAATGCCCCCGAATCTAACGAAATAGGAGATAAATCTTTCTTTTTCGCGTTACATACATATTTCCCTAAAACGGCTTGGCTCTGTACGGCATGAGGTATATGCTTCCTATAAAAATTAACCATCCCTAGGAAACGTCTTAACTCATCCACGTTCTGAGGTACCGGAAAAATAACAATGGTCATTACTTTGTTATCTAACGGACGAATACCCTCCGCTGCTTCATGAAATCCTAAAAATTCTAACTCCGGCACACCGAAACAAGATTTTGACAAATTAATTGTAATTCCAAATGTATATAGCCTCTCGAACAACAACAATAAATGCTCCTTGTGCTTTTGTTCAACTTCACTAGCTATGATAATGTCATCTATATAACAGAAAACAAAATTTAAATCCCTTACAACCGTATGATGCATAAACCTTTGGATGGTTAGTGCAGCATTTCGTAATCCGAATGTCAATCTCCCAATTTCGACTAATCCAAAAGGAGTAATTATTGCTGTTTTAAGTACATCATCTGGATGATTGGGAATAAAATGGTACGCCCTATTTATATCAACTTTTGAAAAAACTGTTTTCTTATTCAATAAGAACGTAAAATCATGCAAGCGAGGAATGGGGTATCGATTCGGTTTCGTGATCGCATTAAGTCGCCTATAATCCCCACAAGGTCTAATTCCTCCATCTTTTTTCTGCACCACGTGCAAAGGACTTGCCCATGGGCTACTAGATGAGCGGCAAATACCCATCGCCTGCATGTTTTTAAGTTCTTCCCTTACCTTAGCAAGACGATCCGGCGACAGCGGCCTGGCCCGAGCATGAACCGGAGGCCCGGAGGTCTCGATGTAATGATACACCGAGTGCTGAGGAGGTTACCTAAATTTATTTAATAAATCAATATAAGGGTGTCTTTCGTCGACTGTCTTAATTGTAGATTGTAAACATTCAACCAAACGGGCAACTGTATTCAGTTGAGTCGTTTTATCAATCAATTTTTTAGAGCTCAAATCAACCATCAAACCATAGTGACTCAAAAAATCTGCCCCTATTATAGGTTGCTTAACATTAGCTATAATAAAAGTCCAACGAAAATCTCTCCTTAAATTTAAGTTTAAAGTAAGTGTTTGTGATATAATCAAACTCTCCAGTAGTACATTAATTTTTATTTGCACTTCTTAAATTCACTCGCTACACTTTTATTTTAAACACTTTTTTATTATAATACAATTCAGTACAATTATTCTAGATAGACATCTAGTCCTTACTGCTGTTCTAAGAAGAATGCCTCTTTCAAAATGAAGATCAATGATTTATAGATCATAAACCGGAAACACGATAGTTTAATAATTTAGAAAACGCGTTTCCGGCCTATAACAGACCGGAAACACGCCCTCTAAGACAATCCTCAGATATTTTATAAATTGGCATTCTTCTTAGTCGATTAGTTTAGAATTAATACATTGAACAATAAAATAAAAATGTAAATGTAAAATAGATTTGAGTTTCTAAATATAATTCATTACAATAAATATTAAATTGTAAAATCACAACTTATTGTAAATGTTATTTAAAATTGCATAAAATAATTTAAAATATTTCAAAATCATTACATTCGGCCGTCCTACTACGTGCGATCTCCTGACGCACGTAAATTACACTTTTTTTTTGTATCACATTTAATAACAGAAACGAAATATACATGTATCTGTATTGAATTAACATAATCAACAGTTCTTATATATCAATATTATAATCATTACATTCGGTCATTATTTGGACTAAGATTGATTTTGTGATAGTTCACAGTCACTTTTGTCGTTTTCACTCTCCGATGAACTGCTAGTACTATTTGAAATAACATTTTATTACTGCGTTGATCTGAAGCATTTACATTAATCCATGGTCGTATTCGGTCAATTGCTACTACATTATGAAATTTTTTCTTTCGCTGACTAAAGCCGGGTATTTCAATTATTTTATACCGGTCATTGCCTAAAGCCTTTTCTATCCTAAATGGACCTATGAAGATTTTATGTCGTGAAATCAGCAGTGCCAAGTAAGTATTTTGAACAATACAAATGATATAAAAACCAGCAAATGAGAGGTTAAATTATTGACAGATAAAAACAGAATTAAAAAATATTGGCCAAAGAAAAATAGTGAATTAAATTATGAAATTAAAATTAGTAAACATCTGACAATTTTAATTATTTTTATTCAAAATATAATTTATTCTAAAGAAAATTATAAAATAATCATATGTAGAATTTCAACAAAACTATGAATGTTAATTTGAAATAAATTTTTTTTTATGCTAATCTATTTGTTAAAAAAATTTTTAGAAACTGTCTGATGTCTACCGATTTTAATTTCATATAAAATTGTAGTTTTAGGTACTTGTTAAGTAAATAATTTTTTTATTTTATTTTTAGATTCAAATTCATCGTGGACATCATTATTAAAACAGGCTTTCAATCAATCACAAATACAATTGAATTTCAACCACAAACAAAAATTAAAGGAAAAAAGTTCGTATTAGCTGACCACGTACGAGAAGTTCAAGAGTTCCGTAAAAATAATGAAAGTTATTTAATGAAACCTCGTATAATTAGGCAGGCATCAGTCCATGCAACACCCTACAGTACATCTTTAAATGTAATAAAAAATGTCATGAATAATTATATTTTATTAAATTACAGTAACTGAATCAATATATTAATGAAACTTAATTTATTATTTCAGATAAATGCAGCTCGACACGTGACAGACGTGCAATGTAATTGTGTTTACGAGGGCGGCACTGAAAATTTCGGGAATCAAGGAAGTGACACAACATTACTATTTAAAAATGTATTTATTGCTTTTCGAAGTATTCTCCGCGAAATTTGACACATTTTTCCATACGATGGAATCAATCATTGAAGCAACTATTCCATTCGGAAGTTGGGGTCTCCAAAATGGCCGTTTTGTAGGCGTCCACAGCTTCTTCAGGTGATGAAAATGTCTGACCACGCAATTTATTCTTTATCTTATTTTATTTTTTAGAAATCATTAGGGCTTAGGTCGGGGCTGTATGGCGGATGGTCTAATAATTCTATGATTTCTTGCTCTAAAAACTCTTTTGTTCTGTGCGCGATGTGAGAACTTGCATTGTCGTGATGGAGGATGATGCGGCGGTTGCAGTTCTCTTTACGGAGTTCAGAAACGACCTGTGGCATGTTAGCATACCATTCTGCATTAACCGTTCTTTGTCCCTCAAGAGGAATAGTCGCAACATGGCCGGTTTTGGAGACAAACGTGGCCACCATTTTTTTTGCAACACTTCATGAACGAACAATTTTTGTTGGCTTTAACTCATTTTCGAACACCCAAACTCGTGACTGGTTTTTTGTTTCGAGTTCGTACGCGTATATCCAGGATTCGTCACCTGATACAGCATTTGAGGATCCTGCGTGGAATCTTTCGAGAGTTCTGACGCACCAAGTAACGCGAGCCGCTTTTTGCTCTTCACAGAGCAAATGCGGTATCCATCGGGAAAACAACTTTTTTACACCTAATTGTTCATGCAAGATTATTTGTATTTGACTCATGCCAATGTCTAAAGTTGCCTGAATTTCGCGGTATGTCACATGTCGATCTTCCTCAATCAGCTTACGCACAGCATCAACGTTTTCTTGGGTGACTGCAGTTTTTGGACGACCTTGACGGGGATCATCACTGAGCTTGACACGTCCACGTTGAAATTTAGCAAACCAGCGATAAATTGTGGTTTTGGATAGGGCTTCATCACCAAATGCAGAAATCATCCGGTCAACACACTGTTTTTGTGTTAAACCACTTCGAAAGTCATAATAAATCATCGCTCTAGAATTTTCTCGAGTCAATTCCATTTTCTTAACGACTAAACAAGTTTGACAAGACCTTGTGACAAGACCGATAATCTTTTTTAAATAAATAAACGGTATTCGATTTTTAAAACCAAGGAGTTTTAAATTAAAAAGATTTTAATATGACAGGAACAGTGGAAATATTCCATTCCCAATACTTTTAGTGCAGCCTATGTACAACCAAAGTAAAAAATGCAAACATATTGCTGCATTATTCTATTTTATTAAATGAAATAAAAATTTTTCGTATATTTTGATTGCTCAGAAATATTAAACAGCCCCCTTTAACGCCAAAATCATCCACTGCAAGCGCTGAGATCGATCTGGCTCTCCCTACCATGGCTTCGCACTGAGCAAATACCAAGCTGCCAATCACACATACGTAAGGGAGTCGAAATTATTGATATTATATTGTTGCACGACATACATATATTGCTTAAAAATGCGCAGTTTCTAAGGGATAAGACATAGCTAGACCGATTTTCATCCCTCAAAACTCACTACGTACTTTTCAATTTCATGTAAATACTTGTAGCCGTTATCGAGATTCTGATTATATATACAAGATAGTCTCGTTTCAAGTATAAGATATTTGATATTTTTTTTCAAAACTTAAGTTTTTAGTTTAGTTAGGCTACAGGGCAAACCCTTAACCCGATCGTATTTGTTTTTAGCTCAAATTGTAGCTGACTAAACTTTCCAGAGGAGTTTTTCTCTAAGTTTTGATATCATTCTTCGTTTCCAAAATATCGAGCGCCAAAATCGAATATTCGGAAAAAAGTAATTTTTTTCACTATATCGGTCATAACTTTTTCGTTTTTTACTTTCTCGAATAATTCTTAAATCTTCGTAAATACGCGTCTTTTGAGCCTTTTTTGAATATTATATCTTCACAACTCTCCGAGATATAAGGGGATCGCACTTTTTCGTGAAATTGAACGAACGAACAATGGAGCGAACGAAAAGACATTTCCAATGTCAAAATAACGAAGATTTAAAAAATTCAAGATTTAAAAAACAATTTAAATTTACAAAATGAAAGAGAGCGATATATCGGCCTGTGACGTCACGAGTTGCACCCGCCATACATTTGTCATTACAAAATGTATGGCGGTAGCAACGTGTGGCGTAAATAAAGCGTTTTGCGAGAAAGATATAGGCAATATTTGCTTATAATTTATAATCGCGTTAATGTTAATACCTATTTCTTTTAGATTTATGTATCTTTAATCAACAATTATTTTTTAATTTTATTTATAAAAACGTAATATTGGCACTAGGCAACATACCTATTGTGTCAAACCTACTGTTAAGATACAAACGCATGCTAGTATGAGTGAGGTAGTGTGTGTAATTTTATTTTTATATGTATTCAAAGTTTATGCTTCACGTTGATATTTTGACACATCTAAAAAATTATATAATTATAAGTTTACCTACGTCTATATCTATCTAAGAAAAATTTAAGCATATACAATATGTTACTGCTCCTGGTAACACGTATAAGTTGATCCATCCATCCATCAAATATTTAGCCCCTTATCTTAGTGTTACTTTATATTTAATCTGTCACCTTTTAATATTCCTATACCCCAAGCTTAATGGTTGGATCACGAATTTAATACAAGCCGAGGGACATCCAAATAAGTGGATTAGCAATACGATATAAGGGTACCCTCGTCATACCCTCCTAGCTAATGCTTCCTTAACGAATACGCCTGTGTACGACGCAGAGTAGCGAAAACACAGAGCGAATAATATGCCAGGTGCAAAGAAGAGTTGTTGTTCGTTGTTTTGATATTGTATTTTTATTTCATTGCTTCCAATCCAATAATATTTAGTCTTTTGAAACAAGTGAGTTTTGTCACTGTTATATTCCGAAAGGATCAATATCAATTAGGTTATGTTAAACGCTTTCCAACTGTTGGAATTATGCGGCTAAAAAAAATATTTCACAACACTTTATTATGACGATGCGATGGTTACATTCACCAAACTTTATTTCTTCCATGGTCATAACTGCGCTTAGTCGCAACGTAATCACATTTTATCATGAAATTATAAACTAAATAAATATTACCCGCGACACGGCGTGCACAGAAGAAAATCCAGCGGGCATCATATATATTGCTGCGATAAATAGTAGTCTATGTCCTTCCCCGTGGTCTACTCTATATCTGAGCTAAATTTCATTAAAATCCGTCCAGTAGCTGCGGAGCTATTCAATGCAAACAAACAAACAAAAATTTCCTCATTATAATATTAAGTACCTATCGATATTAAATTCATGTTTTTTTAGTATTTTTCGAAACAAATCAGATCTACAAGCTTTTATCGATGCTAGACAAGACTTGAACATCTTTAAACTCAACTACACGTATTTTATCTGTGCCTGCATCACGAATGAACAAAGTATCGTAAAAAGTTACAACACGATGTAAAAGATAATGTAGCGCTTAAATTACTTTTCACTTGAAACACTGAATGGACGCGACGTAAGACAATGTCCAGGCTTATACATTTTAAAACTTTGCTATTGTATCGAATTGTAGGACTAAGTGCCGTGATATAAATTTTATTTAAGCCAGACCCACTAATATCTGCAATATTTGCGTTACTATCACAGCTGTTATATATTGATCTTATTGCATACGAAATAAAAAGAAAACAATATACGGATACAAAGTAAAGAAAATACCAATATTATTACAAAAATAACACAAAACTCCCGGACAAATTAAGTCTGGTTTTCAAGTACAGAATAGCTCAGTTTTTCGATTGAGCGGTCAATTTGAAACTTCTTATTTTCAGGCGAACCGGGCGCTGTTATTTATGGCTGTGTTGTCCTAGCACTCCACCGTCGCCGCCATATACAACTCGGCTTTGAAGTTTATAACCCTTCTGAAAATTGATTGACAAACTGAGTGAGTTAAATTATTTGGCCTTTTCCTTATTACTGCCACGTTGGAATCAATTAAAATATCTTGGACTTTGAACAAAACTGTCTTACTTATTTATATTAAAAATTTGGAAAACCATGTTTGGTAGTCAAAAAAAAAAACACGGATACTCATTAATCTATCTTCGTCCCTTTTATATTTTCCTTACTTATCTAATGTAGGTGTCTACTTTTCTTCAATGATTTATTTAACTTACAAATTGTTTGAATTCGGCGTTGAAGTTTTAATAAATATGTAGCTAATTTATTTTTTTATTTTGCGTATCAAACAAGCTATATGCACAACATCTTAATTAATAATTTATTGAATACGGTGCAACTAATTGGAAGGATATTGATTACAATTAATTTTTATATTTATTTACTGCAATGTCTACGTCATAACTAGCCTGTGGCCGCATCACGTAATCATGGCGCCAGAATACGGTATCGGCTCTGTCCCATTATCAGATCAGATCTTTTAATCTTATTCATACGTGGTTAATTATAAAGTAAATTTTATATACACCTGGAAGGCTTCATAATCCATCTGCGTAAAAAAAGAGTGTTGAGATATCAGTACTAAGGCGGGTCAATAAGTCCGTGACTTTTTGAATTTCTAACCTCCTTACTGAAAAAGCAACACTACTCCTGTCAACAGGCATCTGTCAGTTGACTCCTATCAAAATTTGAACTTGCTGCGTCAGTTAGTTTGTGTTTTACAGCTATCTTTATCAGACTATCCAGTAACTTAAGGAAACAATGGAAAAAAGTGAATTTCGTGTGCTTATTAAGCATTATTTTTTGCGAAAAAAAACCATTACCGAGACCAAGGCTAAGCTTGATAAATACTATGGGGACTCTGCACCATCGATTTCAATGGTAAAAAAGTGGTTACTGAATTTCGTTGTGGCCGTACAAGCACTGAAGATGCCGAACGTCCTGGACGCCCAGTTGAGGTCTCTACACCCGAAACAATCGAAAAAATTCACGATATGGTGTTGGCCGACCGAAGATTAAAAGTGCAAGAGATTGTGGAAGCCATAGGCATCTCGTATGGCTCAGTGATTTCAATTTTGAATGATCACTTGGGCATGAGGAAGCTTTCCGCAAGATGGGTGCCGCGTTTGCTCACAGTCGACCACAAACGCAATCGTGTAACAACTTCACAGGAAGGTTTGGCGTTGTTTAATCACAATATGGAGGAGTTTTTTAACCGTGGACGAAACATGGATCCATCACAACACACCAGAGACCAAACAACAGTCAAAACAGTGTGTTTCTAAGGGTGAATCGGCGCCAAAGAAGGCCAAGGTGGGTTTGTCAGCCAATAAAGTTATGGCGACTGTTTTTTGGGATGCACGTGGGATAATCCACATTGACTATCTTCAAAAGGGAAGAACAATTAATGGGGAATATTATGCCAACTTATTGGACCACTTCAATGAGGATTTGAAAAAAAACCGACCTCATTTGACAAAAAACTAAATTAAGGTAGACGTGAAAAATAATATTTATCGCGTTACGTTTCGCACAATTTTAACGTCATATTAATATTATCCACAAATTTTGTCAATGGCTTCGAAAATTGGAATATGCACAAAACGCGATTTGCGTCTCGCAGAATATAGCTAGTTGGCTAACTGTTCAATATTTCTATTACACGTATTATTTCGTCTGAGTTACGCCTCGGTGAAATTTTTCTGTAGTACATTAAACTCTGTTCAGATGGAATTTAATCTAAACATACAAAAATAATAATTTATTCGACAAAATGTGTCATTGTATTTTTTAAACTAACCTAACCAAGAGTATGTCAGGACAAGGAGGGTTCCGTAACTATGTTCCCGCAGTGGGTTTCCTTCGAATCACTTTAAAAGTTACTGTCCGATTTCGCTAAAAACAATTTTCATAAAGAGTTTTTAGCATGGAAACTTACAAGTTTCTATCTCCTTCCAGTTTAGAAATGCTAGGGTGGATCAACTTATAAGCCTCTTTGCGATTACTCGAAAATTATTAACTTTGTAAAAATGTCATGTATAAAATCATGCCTTTATTTTAAAAGACCTATCCAACAATACCCCACACGATGGGGTAGAATGAAAAAGTATTTTTTAATCGCCACTTCACATTAAAGGAGAGCCACCTCTTAAATATATTTTTTATTAATATATGATGCCAATACCAAAATCTATACACATTATATTATAATTATACCAAATTTTATATATTTATATTCATAATTACAGAAGACTATAATCACAGAAAGCCTTCTAATCAAATAAATCGCATTCAGTAACAAGTAATTATTACTAATTTTAATTGTTAATAATTTATTTCATAATAGATATGGATTCCCTGGTAAACAACATAGTTATAATTTTATTTTATTGGGTTTGCCAAAAAACACATTTAAAAGAATTAACATTAAAATAAACGAAACAAAATAAATTCATGCATTACAATTTGCAAAAAAAATAAAATTAATAAATTTAAGTTGTTAATTTAAATAATTTTCGAAATACGTAGTTAAAATTTACAAAGCTCATTGAATTATATAATATATATAATAAGTACACTCTTACCTATTAGTTACCTATTACTTAATAAGGAACAGATAAAATAAATACGTCCGAGGACAAATTAGAAACAAATCTTTGAAGGCTCACAAATATTTTGTGAATCGTGATTGTATACAGATTGAAAATTTATGTAATATCGAGTCGAAGTGATTTCTTCGAAGTATTTAGGTCCTTATAACCTAAAGCGCTATGCCCCTAAAAACAAATCACTCAGTAATAAATCTATAATATGTTTTAAGCGACTTCCCAAATTTGGTCACGCAAATTATGTATGTTTACAAAAGTGACCTGATGATGGGATCCATGAGGAATCGTGGGAACTCCTCGAAATTTACATGGACACATAAATTATAGTGATTTCGACTTTTTTGAAGTAGACTGAGCATATGCTATCAAAAAAATAATATTTTGTACCAAGGTATACCCTGAATCCAAAAGTACTGAACAGAACTCCTGACTCCTTATAGATACATGTTTGGGGATTCCGGGTTGTTTACAGAACTGCAGGCATATGCCATCATACCAATTACAGAAATTATCATCATCATCACCACCATCTTCACAAGAAAGTTCAACATATTATTATTACTCATCAGAGTTTTGTGCACCGATATAATTCTCTTAAATTTCGCTATTGCTAAAAGTATATTCGTGATCATCATCATCACTATAATATTATATTTATTTAATGCTTACTGCTCTAATTTTTTTTCTATTTTATAAATAATAATTATTATTTAATAATATATTATGTAATCAATATCATCACTGGTAATTATTTAGTAGGTCCACAGATCGGTAATGCTTATTTGGGGAAATACCACGGCCTCTCAGAAAACGTATATACGTATAAATCATAAAATAACGCTTGAGTTTGTTTTTCCGAGAGAGTGCGGAAAGCGTAGGCTTCTTTGTATTTATATATTTCTTAAAATGTGGTAATAATAATAAAACTAAAAACAGAAAAATAATTATTTGTAAACAAAAAATTAAAACCGACTTCCAAAGTAAAAATGCACAAAAAAGTATGAAATAAAAGTTATTTTGTAAATATTTCCCCTCTTAAATTCGTCTAAAATGTTAACTATTTCTCTACTCAATTTTCATAATTTATAAGTCGGTACCAGCCAACTTGAACGTGACTCCTATAAAATATTGTTTTAATAGGATGTTTTTCTGGTACCGACTTCAAAATTATGAAGATTGAGTAGAGAAACAGTTAACATTTTAGATTAAAAATTATTAAAAATTTAAATTTAAATTTAAATTAAATTAAATTAATAATTTTAATTAATTAAATTAATATTAAATTAATTTAAAAGGGGAAATATTTAGAAAATTAGTTTTATTTCATACTTTTTTGTGCATTTTTACTTTGGAAGTTGGTTTTCATTTTTTTATTAAAAATAATTATTGCTATATTAGATAATATTATTTTACTAACGGTTTTTAAAATAGGCAAGTCGATTTTTTCTTTTTAAATTATTTTCACAATCTTACGACTATTATAAAATATTATGTGAAAGTTTGTGAGGATGGATAGATGGATGGATGTATGCATGGATGGATGGTTGGTTGGTTGGATGGATGGATGGATGTTTGTTACTCTTTCATGCAAAAACTTGTTGACTTGAAATTTGGTATGGTATTAGTTTAGGCTCTGGATTAACACATAGACTACATTTTAAACCAAAAAAGTACATGCAGTATACCACGGATAACACGTGGTATACTGCATTTACGCGGGCGGAGCCGCGGCTAAAAGCTAGTCTTTTAATAAGTGTCAGATAGCTTATTCGGAAGTTTTGTCGCTGCTTACTTTATATCGAGCGAGTAGTGACAGAGACCAAACATACCAAAAAGCCAAGGCCAAGGCCAACAAGCTATCTGACACTTGAACATTATCTATCGTGAAACACGTATTGACCAAACATACCAAAAAGCCAAGGCCAAGGCCAACAAGCTATCTGACACTTGAACATTATCTATCGTGAAACACGTATTGACCAAACATACCAAAAAGCCAAGGCCAAGGCCAACAAGCTATCTGACACTTGAACATTATCTATCGTGAAACACGTATTGACCGTGCAATACAAAATACAATTCTACTACTATTAGAAATAAATAAAATCCCACAAAAAACATTACCTAAATGAAAAAAGCCAAGCATTTACTTTGCAAAAAATTATTAGATGTCGTAGTGACCAAGTGAAATTCAAGATAGTCCATTTAATTAGTTACTCATAAAACAATTGTAACTGTAAAATATTATTTATATAGGGGAAAATTTTATTTTTATTAATAGTGACTTGGCAATGATCACTTTAATAAATCAATATATAAATATTATGGTTACTAGAAGCTTAACGCTAGTGCTAACGTCTTATTACCTGCAGTCATTCTATTATTTGTGATCTAGATTGTGTTGACGATTTTAAATTAGAAAACTTAACCATACCTATGAAATGTTTTGAAAATGGTCAACAATCTTTAAAATTACGGTACGGTACGGATAACCCGCATAAATTGAATCCTTATTGGCATAGTGATAT
Organism: Phengaris arion; assembly: GCA_963565745.1. Lineage (NCBI taxonomy): Eukaryota > Metazoa > Arthropoda > Insecta > Lepidoptera > Lycaenidae > Phengaris > Phengaris arion. The sequence goes on from OY751431.1 coordinate 27,805,569, forward strand.
TAACATCTAAATGACTTGAAATACTTGAAATTTCATATTTATATACTTATATACTTCCGTGAACACCAGCAACACCAGAAGAACCACAAGTGCGTTCTCGAATAATCCAACAGAATAGGCCTACTATTCTTTGACCAGGGTAGGGTTTGGAGATAAAAAAACTGAACGCACTTGTAACTCCACCAGACTCCACCACTAACACCAGTGCGTTTCTGATGAAGTGTGCAAACGGATCACCTTATGGTAAATGAAATTACTACAACTTCAAACCATCAGGCGATCCGTTTGCTCATTTCCAGAACTATTTCATAATTAAAGCGATTACCGCCCAGCATAGACATCTGCAACACCAGAAGAGTTATAAGTGCGTTCCCGATCTTTAAAACCACCAACCTCAGATGGTAAGAAATTATAACAATTTCTAACCATCATGCACCAGGCGATCGGTTTGTTCGTTTTCAAATTAATTAGTAAGAACTTATTACAACTCCATACTATCGGGCGATACGATTGTTCGTGTCCAGATCTATTCCATAGTAAAAACGTTTACCGCCGCTCATGGACATCCGTAACACCAGAAGAGTTACACGTGTTTGCGAGCTTTGCATGAGGAAGGTACCGGTAGCCCACTTTGGGACACCGGTATCTTCCTCATGCAGTGAGACACAACGCAAGTGCTATTTCCCATCGGTTTTCTGTGCATCTACTGTAACCTAAAATAACCTACCACTTCTCAATTTATGAGATTTGTTATATAAATAACGATTAGGAAGTTATCAGTGAACTTGTATTCATACATTTTGTTCCTGTGAATTCGTAAAATTAAAAATTCGAATTTTTACTTTTTCTATATTTTCCCTTTATATGTAGCTAGAAGTATGCTTCGAATTTTGCTTATTCTCTCCCTACCTCCCTACCTCCATCTTTCAAAATCTCGTTTTTTGCCGCTTAATATCTCCTAAACTATGCACTCGATTTTTATGAAATTTAAAAACAATAGCTTGTGCCGCTAAAGACTTCTCTGCGGCAAAAATTTTTGATCGCTAGCTTTGTTACAAACGAAAATATAGGGGCACGAAAAAGCGGCTTTTCTTATATATTTTCGTGAAAAGATAGTTACTGCCGCTTAATACTTGGCTATACCGCTGCCGCACTATTAGATAAAATAGCCTTTATTTGCCTTAAATTAAATAACTAACAAAAATTTCTAAATCAAAATTAAGTCTATACTTTGGTTAAGTTGTTGTGCCATGTACTGCGTTCGCGTGCTACTACTACTATATATAAATGTGAAATTTTATGAGGATGAATGGATGGTTGGATGGATAGATGTTTTTTACTCTTTCACGCAAAAACTACTGAATGGATTTTGATCAAATTTGGTATGGTAAGTAGTTTATGCTCTAGATTAACACAATATGGGTTACTATTATCACAAAAAAATATCGTTTGTCTGTAAAGTCGGTTTACTGGCGATAATTGAACGTGACAACGTCAACAACAACAACAACAACAACAACAACAACAACAACAACAACAACAACAACAACAACAATAATAATAATAAACTGCGAGGTAACGCTGGTACTTGGTAACGGTAACAGGTAACAGGTAAAAGTTCCAGAACTTGGAAAAGGTAACGCATGAGTCATGTTTTTTCGTGCGTGCAGCCGGTTCCATCGAATTATAAGACGTTATCACGTCAAAAGTGAAATGTCCCGTGGGATACTGTATTTACGCGGGCGGAGCCGCGGGAAAAAGATAGTGACAGTGATATTGGTCGACAAACTTTTTGTTTATGCTTAAATTAGATCTTAATAAATTAAAGGGTGTTGTTGATAGAAATACGCAGTTAGGATTGATCCTATCCTCATCACACTCAGACCCGTGCTGAATCTGAGGTAAGTTTGATAATTAATCCTCATAATGGACTCTTGAGTCTCGTGTACCGATATCGCGTATAAGCGACAGTTCTCACCAAAACGAGACGATACGGGACGTAGCAAGCATTTTTAAGATAGCAATTCGAATTGAACTTTATTCGTCACACGAGAATGAATCAAACTGCATCATTTCAATTTTCAAGTCAAAAATTGCAAGTGTTCGAATTTCAAACTGCACCGCTCTGCATAGCGCGCCGCCACTCTTGAAACGTGTATGTACCCGTCTTGTGAGCTGAACCTCAAGTCTCGGATTCAAAGTAGACGTTCATTTTACTTTGATTGTATTAGGTATAAGTGAAGCTACTTGTTAAAGTAGCTAGTGAAGCTACTTGTTTGTAAGTCGTAGTGTGAACTTACCCTAAGACAGAATTTGTTACAAGTTCTGTTAGTATTAAATACGTGCGCCGAAACTGTATTATCTAAACGGGCATGAATTGCCTCCGAAGTAATTACTCCTTATCTGTTCCTTTCTGATGGTATGACTATTGTTATGGCTGCTATAACGTATTGTAATTCCAATACTTTATAGCTTAGTGCTTTTATACGACATTCAAATTTGCCAGTCAAATAGCGTCCGGGGTCCTCGTAAGTCCGTAACTATTCGTTAAGTGCACAATTTGACACTAATAAATCTCAAAAAATATAGGAATATGATGGTGCTTTATTTTATTACTAGATTTGCCCGCGGCTTCGCCCACGTAAATACAGTATCCCGCGGGAACCTTGGGTTTTCCCGCGATAAAAAGTAGCCTATGTCCTTTCCCGTGGTGTATTTTATATCTGTGCCAAATTTCACGAAGATGGGTATTGGGTTAAGTAGTTTTTACGTGAAAGCGTAGCAACCAAACAAACAAACTCACATTCATATTTATATTATTATTAGTAAGGATTTTGAAGGTACTTTTTTCACTTAAAATCATCATCATCACCGACGACTAGCCGTCCCCAACACCTCAGTACGTCAGTACCTAACCACGATTAGGTTGTAATCCAACTATCGAGCAGGGGGGCAGTTAAATGTGTGAATTCGCCAGCATGCGCTCCATCGAAGATCAGTGTTCCTGCATTTTTTAATTTTCATTCACCAACATAGAATATAATTTTTTGAATGTCGAATGAACGTCAGCCATCTCGGTGAATAACATTTTTTTGTTAAGTCATCAACATAGGGGCTTCTGATGATGCCTTAAAAGCAAAAAAAAAGAATTCGTGGTTTGTTGTCTTGGATATTAATTTGAAAAAATAACTAACGCTGATGGGGCTTAAATTGGGGTGAGTTATGCCCGCTACACACCTAACGTTTAATCGTTAAAATTTATGGTGGAAGGCCAAACCGTACAGTTTTATCGATCGTGTGTATGGTAAATTGCATCGAAATAGATTTGTCATTCACGATCCATAAAACTGCACATTTTGGCTTACGCCGTTAAATCGAGACGATAAAACGTTAGATGTGTAGCCGCCAGCGGGATTGAGGCTGTTGACATGGAGCTAGTAAAAAGAGGAGAGGGCATATTAAGCAACTGTGCACTGTGATTTTTACTCGGCCCTAAAGTTATGAACAATGGGCGTGGCCTAAATCAGTGTTCTGTCTGTGATCGTACTGTGCACAACTCTGTGAAAACGATAACTTTTCGAGTTTATAAAAAGAAAAGGATAAAGTGTTGTGTCTTATCTTGTAAACATTACTCGGATAGGAGTTCTGGTGGTATTGAGGGCATTACATTTCATGTGTAAGTTATTTAAAAACTTTTATTATAATTATTGTTCTAGAAAAGTCTCTTAGCGTCGGTTATATTGGAAATTATTATATATAACGCCAATAGATGGCGTTTTTAACCTTTGGACATGGGGATTAAAAATATGTTATAGATAGCTAGATTTCAATATTAATATGTATATTATTTTTATCATCATACGTACCAAAATTTTTTTTTCAGTATTTCCTAAAGACTTTTCAGTCGTAAAGTAATATATAGTTTTTCATCATTTATTAAACGCCATCTATCGCCGTGTATAAAAACCACAAAAGCAGGGGCGTATTTCGATTAATTTTGCCTACTCTTTTTCGTAAACCCGTATTGTTTCGTAAATGGAAAGTAATTTATTTAACTATCATTTTTTTTTCATTTATCAAACCAAACTAACATCGCTACTTACGTAATAAATATACATAATTTTCATTAGGTACGTAATTGCATTACCAATTATATATGAACACTACATCATACTAAATTACATATAATTGTGAAAGTTTGTGATGATGGATGGATGGATGTATGGATGTTTACTCGATGAAATTTAGTATGGTAGTAGTTTAGGCTCGGGATTAAAACATAGGCTACTTTTTATCTGGAAAAAGTACAGTATTCCCGTGGGATACCCGATACTATAAAATATACGGGCGAACCGACGGAAGGTCGGAATGGCCAGACGTACCAGCCGACGCGACGGACCGATGGCCAGACGGTCGGACCGACGGACAGACGGACCGACGGACGGACGGACGGACAGATAGAAAGACATTCAAACAATATGTTATGGAGTAAACTCCCGTTTTGGGTCGGCACTCGGACGGACAACTGACACGTTTTTTTAACTTGCAAAACATTATAACCTAAAGGACAAGGTTTAAACAGATTTTACCAAGATTACATTATGTAGGTATTACGAGTATAGTATACATATTAATAAAGTGTTACAGTAAAAAAAATGTGGTAAATGACGAACGGAGATATATGGCTTACTTTACTTTAAACATACTGATTCCATGAAGATCAATACTGTTTCATACTGTTATACTGTTTCATTAACATAATCTAAGATCAAACAAATTCCATTCGTCATTTACCACAAGTCATTTTATTTAACACTTTTATGATAATAATAATAATAATTCACTAAATAAAACATAACGAGATATGCACTACAGCGGCAAAAAAATCAAATATAGGTAATATATGAATAATTTTGAACACATCTAAAACGCGGTTCGGCGCGGCCACTAAATTGAAATGAAACGTTAATAGGATGTTATTTTAATGGCTGCCCTAAATTTTCTGTTTATTAGACGTCGTAAACTAGCGACAACTCATTTCGCTGGCGGGAAAACTTTTTTTTTAACATTTAAAACTTTTACTTTGCAGATGCATCCAATCGTTAATTCGGTGGAATAAGGCTTACGGCAATGTTAAGGCAAACATTCAACAATTTTTACGTTTCAAACAGAATTTAAAATAGAACTTTAGAGAATAAAAGTATATTAGCTATCAATGTGCTATCACTGTGGTTTAGCAAATGGCGGGAAAGCCTTTTTCGAAAAGAAAAGAAATACCTTTTGTCCTTTGGATAGATATAGGAATTCTCGACCTCTGTGACGCAGTGGTTAGCGGGTAGGCGCTCAAGCCAGAATTCGCGGTTTCGAATCCCACCGAGGGATAAAAAAAGTAATTTTATGTTCCCGGGTCATGGATATTGTGTATTAAATATGTGTATAATATAATAAAAATATTAAATATATGTAAAATATAAAAGCATTAAATATATTTACCGTAGTCTGGTACCTCTAATTCAAAATTCGGTTTAAAGAACTTAGCACGGGGCCATATCGACGTGGTGTGAAGCATCCATAGATATTAATATTATGTTTGGTTTAAGTTGAGTAACTGTAAGACATAAGTAAAGTAACTTGTACTTACAAAGAATAATGTTTATATCTAGTTACTACAGCACGTAACTACATGGCTGCGCGGCTAATTAGCGTATGCTGTTAAAATTCCACAAATAGACGTTAGTGCAAATTGTAATCACAGCAGTAGAGTATTAGCGTCAAATCACACTGAAACGAGACGACATGCGACGTTGCATTTTACTGAACATTATTCACTAGACAAGAAGATCCAGAATTGTAAACAATTGCCCGTCGTGTGTAAAGGATACACATACGACGTGAATTGACCTTTAAGAAATTTTATTAAAATTGAAAATGAAACTATTATATTATATATATATATATATATATATATATATATATATATATATATATATATATATATATATATATATATATTATAAACTATTATATTATATATATATATTATATATATATTATATATATATTAATGAAAGGCAAAGCTGATTGTCTGATGTATCAACGCACAGGCCAAACTGTTAAAGCTATAAATTTGAAATCTTGCAATCCCCCTCGGGGGAGGGGATAAAATAAAAATAGGTGATAAAAGTTTGTATGATATTTTTATTCCTTGGGAATATTTGCAAGATATTTCGTATGAATTGAGTACGAATAAAATAATGAGTTACGTATTTCAGCGTTTTCTCAAATTCAGCCCCTAGGCGGGTAAACAGGGGTGAAAGTTTAAAACCTAATTTCACGCAGGCGAAGCCACGGGCAATTAATGCTAGTTTAAATATGATATTAAAAAACCAAGTTTAAAAAAAATATTAGGATCTCAAAAGCATGCTTAATGCCTTTAATACCAACACTTATTTGCTCTAATATCTATGGTGTATTACAAGCGTGAGTGGTTTTAAACATAATCTTATTGAACATAATAATTACAGAATAAATGGACAAACTTCTAATAAATTTCAGTCAATCAGTGTGGAGCATTTAAAATATTAAACGAAATTTCCGTCCCTTAGACGGTAGCTATCAATCTTACACTTTTGAAGTTATGTCGAGTGTCTTCTCAAGTGCTTAATAAGGCTCAGGAATCTCGCTGAAGTGCGGTCCGGTCCATCTTTAGTGAGTTTGAGCTTGAAAGTGGGGTTCATTAAATAACATTTCATAAGCTTTATTAGCCTAGACCGTCTGTTACTTTTAGTTTCGTAGTTTACCTCGCATCCATTACTTTGCTAATGTAATTAATGCTAGAGGTTGCCGCGGACTTTTCTGTAGCAGTTTTTCGCTCTACAGAAACTGTTACCACTAATGTATTGAAATATTATATCAAACAACTAACTGGTGTCCGCCATATCGTTTGCATAGGACTAATGTAAACGGAACCCTAATACAAAGTAGACTATTTAGACCTTATAACATCAGGTATCTGCCAGTGAAAGTCCCGTGAAAATCGGTCCAACCATTTCAGAGATTAGCCGAAACAAACAAACAGACAGACAGATAGACGGACAGACAAATTTTTTATTGTAAGTACCTTATATACTTTATATAATGTACTTACATTAAAATATAGAATATGCATTAAGTGAAAAGCTGTTAATTATAAATTACAAACACATACTTCAATTTTATTTGTGATGTGATGTGATGTATATTATATAATCTCCCTGAAATTATGTAAGTACTTATAAAAAATACTAGCTGTGTTACACCTATAATTAAGGCAGCATTAAGATATAAAGAACATGAATGTGCAATTTTAGCTTTTAACAATATTTGTTCCTTGTTGGTATATAATAAATAAATGTGATGATGTGATGTGATGTGGTGATGTGATGATAAAGGTTATATCATAATGTTAACATTAGCTAAGCGGACAATATACATCGACATAGAACCTTACACAAGTCATAAACAATACTTATTATGTAAATAATAATTAATTAGCTGTATGTCCTCGAAAGTAGCTACTAATTTGATCCTGATTATTTTTATATTACATTAATCTCACTTTAAAAAATATTCAATGCATATGAACGGTTAATTTGTTTTACAGGTATTTGATTTTTCATATCCGTATATAAAACTTATTATAAAAACGAATACGAAATGACGAGAATTAGCTAGCTTTATATTTGCAAGTTTAATACAAACAATATAAATATTGGAGCAAAATATTATGCTTTCTGCAGAATTAATTATTCCGTGTACACAAGTTATATTCAATTGTCAGTGGACAAGCGAGTGTCCCGTATAAATGACTGTTTATTGTTTCAAAGATAATTATTTAGGAGTTCACTGGAAACTTGCTTTTTAATTAAACAACTTAATACTTTTAAATTGTTCCTTTTGCGGTGCTTGGTTATGAAATTTCAGTTGGAAACTTTGTTTGTTTCATCGGTTCAACTGTCAATATTTAATATTTATATTTTTGGGTGTCAAATAATTCTACTAAACCGGTGGGACCCGTTTGTTATATACAAAATAATGTCATTATAATATATAATATACCTTCAAATTAATAAAGATGTTACACACACTACCTCACTCAGACTCCCATGCGTTTTTACAATAACATGATAACGAGATGATAATAACCAATAACCATAATATAATAACAGTAGGATTGACACTATTGTCAAATCCATAGAATTTCGATCTGAGTCTCATTCACACATTCACATATTTTTATTGTGTATCAGAGGCATAAAAAACCTAAAAAGTTGAAACATAGAAATTAAAATATTTAATAAATATTATAAGGCCAAAATCTGGGAACTGAACATTTTATTTGATCTCATGAGGCACATACGTTCCCAATTATTCCCAGGGGCTTGTGGGAATTTGGGTAAACTTATAGCCGAGTTACCCGTTGTACCCGTTACAAAAACGTACGTGTTCTTGAGTTAATCTGCTGGGACTAATTAATAATGGGTAATGAACTTCCCGCTAACTTTAAATTGTTTCTTGAGGCAATTTTGAATAAAAACTTAATAGCTTTAGATAAGTTTTTCGTGTCGAGGAACTAATAAAGGATAGTAGTGACATAACGATTTCATGGTAATCTTCAACAGCAAATATATTAATATGTCAAATACATGACACGCTAATATTCGTTCATTTGATCATACGATTTCTTAAAATAACGTCTTGTCATTAAAAAGATTTAGTATAGAGGTAGAACATATTGGTACTTGGCATAATTATAATATAATTTATCATCACAATATTATTATATTAATAATACGTGAAGCAAATCTTTCAGTACAGTTTTACAAGAGCTGTGCAACCGGAAGGGTAAGAAATTTAAATTATAGTTTATGTCGAGGAAGGAGTACAGCTACTATTATTTCAAATAATACTTTGAAATACATGTAAAAATGAATAAACATAACAACAACACACAACCTCAGATTATTAACATTCACGACCGTGCGTTTAATAGATGCAATTTTCTTACACGTTGATGTTAGGCAATCTGTTATAACATTTACATTTTGTTTTTTATATCTAAGAGGCAAAGTAACCCTTATAACGCTAAAGATTAGAAACTATATATATTATACGGATCGTATAATGCGCCTTATTACATTACGGGTAGCCGTTTTCAAAAACAATGCCGATCTGAAATGCGGCGCATCAACGATTAGCCGGTTTGTCGTTGCGATAGGTTCGTCAATAAGACGTTTAGTTGCATGGCAACTACTATATAATTACTATATTGTACATTATAATTACAAAATAAAGCAATATTTAAATAAAAATCAATTTAAAAAAAACTGATTTCTTCTTACGATATTCCTTACTGATCAAACATTAATATTATGTGTATTATACTTTAAATCTACTAATCATATATTAGTAGATTTAAAGTGTTGTTATATCAGGCAGTGCCGGGAACGTTAAAACTGTCAAGAGGCAGCCAATCACTCGGCAATACATACATTATTTTACGGCTAGCCATATCGAAGAACGAAATACATTCCGGCAAATTTTCAGTCAGCCGCGTTCAATCCGGCTAATCGTTGAACCAAAACTGACTTTATAAACAGCTAGCCGTAATGTAGTTAGGCGGATTATATAACCCGACTACGACAAATATATACAGCATGCGCTATGCCGAATGAGTGGTGACACTAGACACTCTGCATAGGACGACAGTGTGTTTCACAAACATAAAATATTGTAATAATTATGATATGTATTAGTATATAATATATTTATGCAAGTATTCGTATATATGTGCATTCATTTAGTATTATTATTATTAGTAAATTGTAGAAGTACGCACCAGATAATGATAAAGAAGAAATTCCAATTTGGAATACCTAAGTAGCGCCTTTGTACAAAACTGTATGCTAATATTAAGTTTTTAAAGTTTTACTGTGTGTTCATAAATTGTTAAAATAAAATAAATATATCAACGTCAACCAGGCTGCACGACTAGTATTAACTAATACAGACATATCGGCGTTTTAGATCAATATTGAATGAGTTTTCTTAGTTCCCGAGGTGGAGAGCACGTGGTAAGGGGTAATGCATGGCTCCCCCGAGGGCTTTTAGACGCTGTAAAAATATCCAACTTGTTGTAATGTTCACGATAAACAACCTTTAGAGCTCTGACTAACGACGGTCTCGTTCGTGTAATTGTATGTTAATAGCTCGTTAACATGCTAAGATGTATAACGTCAGGCGTATCAATCTTAGAGTCGAATACATAATGTATGTCTTTAAAATGAAAAACAATAGCGATGGGTGCAGTATTCTTCTAGGGCGAAGGTTAGAAGAAAAGCTATTTTACAATTTTAAAATCATCAGAATTATATGTGACTTACATTGATATAACATCTTCGACTATCATCTCTTATTATTAGTAGATATAATAATTGACTAATAACTTATATAATCACAGGTACATTCCACTTATGTATGGTTAATTTTAGAGTATTTGGGACAGTGGAAGCCCCTTAGGGACCGAGCCGATGGTGTGCTCGATCAGGCCGAAGCCCGCTGTAGTTGTTTTCAGATGTTGTATTTATAGCGCCAAACTGTGAAAACTTCGAAAGTGCAATTCAGGAGTGTGGCGCTAATTGGTCCGTTATATCACTTCCCCTATAACGGCACGAAGGTCGAGTTATATGATAAGTCTTGTCCTTGAGTCGCCAGTGCCAGTGGAGCAAGTTAAGGTGAGTCGGAACTGCTGCAGTGAAGTCCTAGTGAGTCGGAATTGTGATGCCGCTGCACGGGCTCCAGTGAGTCGTAGTTCTGTTAGTGCGGGGCTGATGCTACATGCTCACTAAGAGAGAAATGCTCTGCTTGCTGACAGGTTGTTGTAGTGAAAGTGCTCGATGAAGCCGATGGTGGTTCGACAAGGCCGCGGTGCTTTGAGGCTGGTCGAGATAAATGATGAGGCTGAAGCTGGCTAGCGTGGCGCGGACAATCGGGGCGGGGGGAAGGTCATCAATGTGGCAATATGGAAGGGGAGATCTCCGACCGGGCGGGTGGTATGCTAGGTCAGGGCGAAGTTGTAGTTGTTTTCAGGTTTTATAATAAATACCGCCGAAGTGTGAAAGCTTCGATAGCGTGATTCAGGAGTATGGCGCTTATTGATCTGTCACAAACTAAGCTTACCTTACTAATTACATTAGATACTATTTACAAAAAATCGTTTGTATAATAATAAATATAAAATTAAAAAACGCTAATAATAACTCAAAGCTACAATTATGACAAATGCATTTTATGCAACTGTGCCTTCAATAGTAGTAATTATTTTCAACCGAGTTCCGCGAATTACTTCAGTGCAAAAAGTTGGCATACTTCTATATACAATTATTTTGATAAAAATAATGTATTCCCAACAAAATATGATAAACAAATCAAGCCAGAAAAACATTCTATAAAGCTAATAAAAGTTTGTTTATTCGCTTTGTTCATTGCAGCTGAAATTTTAATTAAATTCGCTTATTATCGTTTCAAATGACTAAAAGTGGAAACAAAACAGGTATAAATGCAAAGTCCAAAGCAAATATTTGAGATGTCACAGTAAAATTGTGTCAGCAAAATTATAAAAGCTAAATGCATTGCGAGTACCTATTAAAAAAAATTAATTTACTTTTGAACTTTTTGAATATTTATTTTACTTTTCTTACAGTCTCGTGGAATGTCAACTTTTTAATTCACCCAGTTGCGTCATATCTTTGAAACAATACATATATCATATCAGACAATGAGAAAATAAAGTACACTTCAATAAACATATAAGGAAAACAAACACATGAAAGGCATGATCAAAAAAAATTTATTAGCCTAACCTACTACTATTTTTTACTCTGTGTCGTACCAATACTCGATAGTTATCCATGCTACTGCTTAATAATTTAAGCCGCGTGACGTGTGTGCTAATGGAGACTGACAGCTGCAGTGATTGCGGCGTATGTGCACGTACCATTCGGCGGGCAATTCCGAAGATGACCGCCATTTTGAAATATTTGCTACCTGTTGTCAGAGCGCCGGTTAATGTCCACATATAGAGCAACTGTGTGCTTTTGCCACAGATTAAAGAAAGAGTACCAGATAAACAGCTACATAGTAAACTTTCTATTTGATTGCACTACTACAATCAAACGGTGTGTCCACAATTCTCCTATCATGGTACGGAATTAGTGAAAAAATTCGGTTAACATTGTGTGCCGTCTTAATTTTCAAATTTTGTGTTTGAGTTTTATGTCATGTGAGATTGAGAATTGTGATTCGTTGTTAGTTGTCATGACGACAAATAACAAATTTTAAAAATAGTATATTTGTGTCTAATAAATGTTTAAACTTTATACTAAAAGAATATTAGATACAAATAATATCATACAAAAAAGTGGTTATGTATTGTACTGTGTGTATGATAGATAATCGAATAAAATAAATCTTATTTTATCTATCCTAAGGGTAATATTTATAAATATTTCATTTTCTAGAAGATGTCTTGCTCTATTATAAGAGCGTCCATGACCTAGAGAATATACCCCCTAAGTCACACGCGTGATCGTGTAGGTTGGATGCCGAGTTGTGTACCAAAAGAGTGTACCAACTAGACTTTCTCAATAACCGTATACTGACGCTAGACTTAGTTTAATTTGAACCCATCTTCTGTGACAACCCTGACAAAATTCGGATTGTTCTATGAAAGCTGTACCTCTGTAAGTATATATTTTACTCTATGCCATTGGTAAATAATTTAATGGAGACTGACAGCTGCTGTGATTGCGGCGTGTGTGCAGTGACATTCGGCGGGAAATTCCGAAGATAACCGCCATTTTCATATATCGCTGCTACCTGTTGTCAGAGCTCCTGTTGGTAAATATCTATAGTTCCTGCTGCGTGATAGTGCTTAGTCATAATAATATAAGCCACGTGACGTATGTGCTAGTGCTAAGAGACTGACAGCTGCAGTGATTGCGGCATATTATGTATATGAGGTTGTTCAAAATCAATTACTGATACTTGGGCAACTGCTCATACTCTCACATACTGCACATACTCAACTGCTGTTAAGGTCATTAATTAACCACACACAGCTGATTTTATTAATATTATTTCGGCAACGTCTTTGCTTTAATTCTGTGAGGTTAATGACTTGAGCTCTACTCAAGATTACTTTTAGTCTACGTGAGCTTGAATACTATAGTTTAAATAGGTATTTGTAATGTGGTTAAAATATAATGTTTCCACATAAAAAAATGGCCACGGAACTAGCTGCTAGGATATCTATACTAATGAAAAGATTTGATTATTTGTTTTTCATGGAACGATTTTGATGAGCATAGATAGAGACCAGAGGCATTGCGCTATTTTTATGGCAGCAAAATGTACGGTTCCTGCGAAAATTCTCAGGCGGCGCACCAACTCGCGGGCAACATTTTGAACAAATGCGGTGAAATAAAAAATACTAATATTACATTCCGAAGTGCGGACAGTTTAATGGCAGGTATTTAATACAGACAGATCGTTTCGAATTTGTATCACCTGACGATGCAAAACATTCGGCGTCGAATGGCTAACGGTTTCATTAGCGCCGAATGCCTGGACGAGCGTTCCGCACTGATTTCCCTTTGCCCGCCATAGCTGATGGCCGAATATGCAAAATTCACATTACATTATAACACACGACGTTATTTGGAACTGCCCAATATATTAATCCGGTTAAAATATTACACAAATGCACAATTTGATTCTATTACGTATTCATTTCACTTTTCAGTGGTAGAAAGGTAGTAAAAAGGTAGAAAAGAATCAGAAATATATAAACTTTCGTATTTATAATATTCGATTGCGTCCGCGCAAAAGTATATATGCGGGAACCGAACATTTTACCGCGATAAAAAGTAGCTTATATATTTTCCCGTGTCTGCTCCATATCTCTCATGTCTCCCATAGTCGAATTTCACCAAGATCGGGCGAGTAGTTTAATTTCAAGATTTGATTGTTTGCATTGTGATGATATTTGTCACGGATATGGAGTATGCCACGAGGAAAGACATATGCTACTTTTTATCGCGCGAAATGTACGGTTTCTACGATATTTTCTTTATTGTATTATCGAGTTACGTAGAATAGAGTTACGCGTACGAAATCGCGGGCAACTCTACAGTAAAATGTATGGGATTGACCACGTGATTTAGTGATGGAATATGTCAATCCCATATTTTATAGTTTTCAAACCTTTTAACATTGTCTATGCCTCCAGATTGCTGTATGTAAAGTTTTGCAAACTCAGTTCCAGTTCTTTGGAGAAATTATTAAAATTATTTTGAAATTGAGTTAAGTTCGCATCTGCCCAGCTATTAACAATGCGTAATTAGACTCGGATTCGATAACTTCCTTGCGAGGCATCCAATAAACGCTTGCCGCCCCAAGCGTTGACCAATAACCGCGTAGTAATTTTTCTAATCCGAGTCGAATGAATGTGAATAGACCCGCTGGTAAATGTCGTAAAGAGTGCAATGTATTTTTATATTGTATTAACTATTTTGCGTTTTATAATTATGTTTCTACCTAAGCGTGCCCAAAGTTTCTGTAAACGATTTTCCAAGGCTTTATATCTATCTTATTTCCGTACCATTATACCAATATTCTACATGTTTACTTAATTATTATTTTGTTATTTTATACGCAGTTTTCCAAGTAAGCGCCAAGTTTCCTTTCTAAGTTTACAAGTTAAGTATCTTAACTCCTGAACTAACAAAATTATAGAAGCCGGTATAGTTTTTCATCAAAGTTCATGGACTGGACTGGACTACCATCCTGATTTTTTTCAGATTTTTCGAACCAGCTTTTAGAGGAGGGGGACGCATTTTAACAAAAAATGCGCTTTGAAGTTGAATATCTTGTAAACGGATACCTAAATCAAAAAACACTTTACGTGTAGGAGGTACCCCAAACAAAAATATTTTTCATAATTTTATTTTAGCACTTTGTCGACGTGGAAAATACACATATCCATGCAAAGTTGCATGTTTCTATCACAAACCGTTTTGACGGAAAGCCGAAGACGGACGTACAGACATGACGAAACCACAAGGGTTCCGAGACGTGAACTACGGAATCCTACAAATTGAATGCAATTTCAATGTCTCGCTAAAACTCAAGAACGGCTGGACCGATTTGGCTAGTAATTTTTAAAGTTCAGGGAAGGCTTAAACGGTAAGAATTATTGAAAAATTGCGGGGATTTAAAAACGACGATTGAATTTTCCCATACTAACTGTTTACTGTGTTCAATCTGTCAATTTACTGTAAAGTATGTACGTTCGGTTTACCTGTTTGGTTTATTTCAAGTAAAGCCGATCTCAGTAAGTTGATAGCTGTAGATGTAGGTGTAGATGCAGGTGTATGTGTAAGTGCAGTTATTTATTTATTCCAGATCATAATTAAGACAGAACAACATAATATTGTGTCGGGACATCTAGTATGTAAAAGTTACCCCGCAGTACTGAAGTGTAGTAGGCCGTAGCAATATACGTAGCTTACTATTCGTAGTGCTACGCAGAATACGCAGAGCTGCACAGTGACACGTAGTGCTACGCAGAGTGCGCAGTGCTACGCACAGCGCGCAGTGTTACTCAGAGTGCGCAGTGCTACGCAGAGCGCGCAGTGTTACTCAGAGTGCGCAGTGCTACGCAGAGCGCGCAGTGTTACTCATAGTGCGCAGTGCTACGCAGAGCGCGCAGCGATGCCTACATAACGTAACATAAAATAAACAATTTAACCACTGTGGTTGTAGTTTATTTATATGGAAAATAATAATTATATAGAAATATGTTTGTCGAGTAATTTATTCAGAATCATTATCATAGATTCATTCATTCACAAATATGTTTATTGTTTATGAAATTTAATCGACCTTATAATTATGTCGTGTATATGCGGATACGATAATAGCATACTTGAAATTAACATATTAAATTCATCATTTTTAAATGATGATTTTTGGTACATATTATAATGATTAGGAAAAAAGACATAATCAAAAGAAGACATAAAAACTATAACCCGACTACGCAAATTGTGTATACCACCTGGGCTGTTATTACAAATCTATAGACACCTGATTCATTAAAATCGGATTAGTAGTTTAGAATCATTACCCTTCCTTCTGGCTTCGCCGTAGTCGGGTAAGAAGCTATGTGTAACAGCTCGAAATAGGATAGCGGTCTAAACGGTGCAGGAAAATAATGGATTGATGATGCTGTAGTGTTTCCCGACCGACGCCAAGTTTAGATTAATGATGCAACCGACTAAGCACTAAAAATGGGAACTTGTGGAAAATACTTCTGCTGCAACATAATGACCACGTCTAGAGCATCGAGTCAGAAACCAACAATTTAAAATTTAGAAGAAACCTTTTTATTTAACAGAATCATGTTATATATGAAAATGAAATAACTGTAGCGGGCTACGACCTCTTGATTTGTATGTCCTTCTTACGCTTAAGTGGTGATACTGTTGTCATTATGCAACAATAACGTTTATTAGTTTTTGGTTAGGTTAAGTTAGAACTTATTTATCACGTTCTAAACGTCTTCGGAGTAGTAACATGGCCGCACAAAAACCAGGCGTGAAATAACGTTTGTGTAGTTTTGAGTTAGGTTAGGTTAGAACTTTTAATCGCGTTCAAAACGTCTTTAAATATTTTTATATCATTATGCTTAAATATGTTTATGCTTTGTAAAAGTATGCTTAACAATAACTATGCGTAATGATATTTATGCTTAAAGTGATTATGTAAAAAAAAATGCCTAAACAGTTATGCCAAATTAACATTATGCGTAACTATTACTAGACAAGTTAAATTATGCAAAGTTGAATTATGACATAGGATTTTATGTGAAAAAAATGGGGAATCCGATTTCATCGCCGCCGCCGGACCATTAGTAATATACATATGATATTATTTACTGGCGACGCGGCGCCTTGGTACTGAATCTCTACAAATCCTAGTCCAGCGGTGCCGCGGGAGCTGCAGCGCGTCTGTAAACGTAGTAACATTCTATATTGTTATATAACTCCCCTGTATGTGCACTTTTAAAAAATATATTATTAAATAATCTTAAACGTAACTAATATTATGTTTTAAAGTATAACTATAAATACTTTATGTCCCTCGGCAATCATCGTATCTATATGATAAACAAAATTAAAATATTAAGTGACCCCTAAATTGTCAAGCAGCGAGCGAGCTGATGATGATGAATTATAGTTAACAACACTCTCGATCATGTCAGATTTCAAACAAAAAAACTAGATTAAAATCGGTTCGTCTATTTGGGAGCTACGATGCCACTGACAGACACACACAGACAGACATTAGACAGACACGTGAAACTTATAACGCCCCTCTGTTTTTGTCGGGGGCTAAAAACGCGAAGATTTCTGTAAGACATTAAGAACGTGGTTTTACTAGACTGTATTTGAACAATAAAATATATTGTTGCCGCAACACCTGTTGTCATCGCTGATTCCCGTATTGATGGTAAAGTTTGTGACAAAGATGACTCTTTACATAACGTTAATATTTGATGTCTCCCGAAATTCGTTGACTAAGTAAACACTCCCGAACTTACGGCGACATATTTAATGAGATTTTTTTAATCTTAGTAAAAGCTACACAGTCTTTCACAGAATATAAGCCTTGATCGAAAGCAACAAAATATATACATAATAATTAGATTTAAAAGGCAACGCACTTATATTCCTCCTGTATCTCAGTTATCCATAGGCGATCCATTTAACTCACTTGTCCGCTATGCCATAAAATATATAACTTGATATGCAGATATTTAAGAATATCTACATATAAAGTTATATATTTTATATGCAGATATTCTTCAAGAATTTAGTAAAATACTTGAATGGTCATTACATTAGTAAAGATATAAAATTTCAAACCATTAATAAACATGAATAGAAAATTGACATAACATGTAATTTTAATGACAATAATAATACAATAGAAGACACCTTTATTGCAAAGCCCACATTCACATAATTGTAACCAAATTAGACAGATTTGTTTATACTCTAAATAGGTTAAGACAAATTGCATCCAAACAAGCCGCCCTACTGCTTATCACGGATACGTGTCATCTAATTTACGATATGGAATTATACTGTGGGATAATTCAAGCGAGAGTATTAGAGAATTTAAAGTACAGAAAAAATGTATAGGATCGGCAAGTGGTGCAGGGTATTTAGACAGTTGCAAGCCGCTGTTTAAACATTTAAATGTACTGCCACTGCCTTGTTTATAAATGTATGAAACGGCAATTCTTGTTAACAAGCATGCATATCTATTTCCTAAAAATAAGGATTATAATATACATATATAGAGGTAGAAAAGGAGACCAATTATATATTCCTGAACAAAAGCTTACAATGTTTTCAAAAAATGCATACTGTATGGCTGTTTGCATATATAAGAAACTGCCAACTTTTTTTTTATTTATTTAAATAATAAATCGTTCATAACATGTGATCATTATATTTTAATCTTAATTTTACAATAATTTGTCATTAATTTATCCCTTTTCTGATGTTAATCATTATTATTAGCTATATTATTAAATTTAATTTCACAAAACATTTGCACGTCGGGGTAAATCCGACAAAATATGAGTGTCATTTAATATTGTACCATATTTTTGCAAATGAAATATTCTTATATTTATTCTTGGCATACTTGGATACAATAATTGTTTAGGGTTCAAAGGACGTTTTGTTCAATAAAAAATATTCTAAGAAAATTACTTACAGATTTCCAATATACCGCCTCAGCCTATATACAATTGACTGTTTTTCTCGTAAATAAATCATTCGAACTTTGCATTCTGCCACTCAACCCCTTTTAAAGGTTGAATTTTGCGTTCTATTTTAAAAGGCTTCTTTCTCAATAGCACTTAAGTTATTGTTACAATACTTTCACCTCGCTTGAACTAAATTTTCTTCTAAATATTTCCTTCGGATATTTCCATATTGTCATGAAATAATTGGATGAGTGGACTAAGTTTGCATTAAAATGAATGCATTAAATGAATAAAACATGCATTAAAATATAATCTTAAGTCATATCTAAAATAATATAAGAAATCGCAGAAGGGTAGTCCAAGATTATTTTTATTATACAATGGTAGTAAATGTCTGGAGCACTCCCGGAATAAAGTATACATGAGCGAGCATAGTTTTCCGGCGTGGCAGGAACCGCATCTTATCTGCGGATATAATAAAAGTAACGGTTTAGGAGCTGCTATTTTGTTTTAACGCAGTATTGGGTTATCACACTGACGCCTGACAACGCACTTTTATATAGTGAACTAATAAACTGTATCATTGTTACTATCTTATACTTTAAACGAGACAATATTGTATATATAATGGTAATTTCGAAAACGGCTACAAGTATTACCATGAAGTTTAGTATTCAGGGATTTTTGGGGGAGAAAAATTCAAGCTTGGTCTTATCCCTGGGAAACTACGTATTTTTAGCCTACTTATGTGTTTTCTTTCGTCGTGCACCAACAGTATCAAAAATTTTGACACTATTATGTCAGTCCGATTGAAAAAAAATCACTATTTCAGCCATAACTTTTTTGGTTTTGACTGTCTCGAATCATTCTTTTTGCACCTTACATGTCTTTACAGGATCGCACTTTTTCGTGTAACCGGAGCCTACGAAAAGACATTTCCAATGTCAAAATAAAGTTTTGCACTGTGTCAAAACGTAGCGTTAAAACGCTGCAATGTAACAATTTCTTTCATGCCAGAATCTAGTGCCAGAATATTCCTTTATCTTTTACCTTAGTTTGTAATTCAAATGCAGCGATACATATTCAAATCCGCCGCTTTGTCTATACGTCTTGTTAATGTGGTCTACGGAACCGACCCCGCGTTAAACGCTTCAAATTTGTGTCATGCATCATTGATGTTCGGCTTAATCTCTCTTATTGCAGTGTTAACATTCTTGATATTTGCTCAACTGTAATACTCAATACTCATACAATATTGTTGAGGAATGCTATGTATGTTGTATGCTGTAAAAGACAGAGACACTAGAATTAGAAACACAAGTTTATTCATTGGCTAGTTATTGCACGTGACTTCGTAATCGCAAAAGGAAATCTCGCTGGAACCGTAAATTTTTTCGCGTTTAAATAGCCTATGGCCTTCTCTGCGGTCTATGTCTGTGCTAAATTTCAATGAAATTGGTCTAGACTTTCGGAGCCTATTCAATGCAAACAAACATATCTTTCATCTTTATAATATAATACATAGTACCGCCAAGTTCTCAAGCAAGCGCCATTTTTTGTATGAGTATTTTTTTAACTTAAAAAAAATAATATAAATCCAACAAATGTACCAAATTTATAAAGTAGAAATAGCCTAATAACATTTATTTACTCAGTTATATGTTGTATAAAAGAACTAGACCACCAGAGGTACGTTTTATAAGGCTTTGAAGGCCTGGAATATTCTATCCCAACACCCGGCATTTATTAAAATGATAATCATGCTAATGCGCTCTCGTCAGATATTTTTGGCAACTCTCGTTATAAAGTAGCACGGGCAGTGAACTATTTATACTAGATTTTACTACTAGTTTTTTTTTTGTAAAAATATAAATATAGTAATAATGACCTTACATTAATTTATTTAATTCTAATATTAAGCGTATATTTATTATTAAAGAAATTTAATTTCTTCGAGTAATAAGAGTGTGTATACTTATTAATATATTTTAAACTTTACGTTATGTAATGTTTTTGATGTGTAGAATATTTCCTCTCGTTTTCTTAAATCTGTGGAAGTAATTTTGTAAATTAGGTCGGAAATATACATAACATGCAGCCAGGTATACAACTTTATTAATCCACGATGAAAACATAGGAGAAAGTTTGACGTGTTAGTCTGTTTGTATGTACTGACAGCCACGTAAAACTTACTGTCTACGATGCCACGGACAGCCGTGACATCGTAGCTCCCAAATGGATGAACCGATTTTGATCTAGTTTTTTTTTCTAACCTGACATGACCAAGAGTGTTCTTAGCTAAAATTCATCATCATCAGCTCGCTCACTACTGGACCATTTGGGGATTAAATAAGTTTTTAATTTTGTTTATAAATAACATTTTAATATATTTTATCTTCTTATTTATAAAAATGAATTGCAAAACCTGTCTCGCTAAAACTCGAGGACGGCTGGACCGATTTGGCTGATTTTGGACCAGATTTGGATTGTGGAAGATCAGAAAAGGTGTAAGCGGTGATTAATATTGGAAAAAAATATTATGCAAGGTAAAGACTAATAATGAGGATTGAACATAGTTTAGACAAAACAACGTGTGTCGGGTCAGCTAGTATGTTATATTTTATTAGCAACGTAAAATGTTACATATCGAAATATTATGCGACTATTTCTTGAAATAGTGTGAAATTGGATGAATGCGAACAGTAAAGGCTGAAAGTTAATCAAAACTAGTTTTATATGCTGTTAAATGGCCCTGTGTAAGCTGTGGCAAGACAGTGGGATTGATGAAAATTTTATGGCGAATATAAACGTTCAAGTAGCGTTGTTATGGATCTCCTTGGATATAGTCATTTAAGTTTCGCTTCGCTTACACAACGACCTATAACATTTATATCACAGTACTACGCTAACGTGATGTAGGTAGTAGGCTAGACGAAGATTATTGTTAAATGAATATTTATCTTAAATATGACTAATTTCTTTGATGAAACAGTATACAAAAAATCAATATTTTCATACGTACAGTGATATGTTTACAAAATTTCGCAAGTCTCGAGAAAACGCTCCATACAAAAGTCGTACATAACTGTGACGTCACAATTAGGTAAAAGTGTAAGAAGTTATGAGGTCGCAATTTATGCGATTAAATTAATACTTAGCATAATGAATGTTTTTGTATATGATGGAAGTAAAGTAATGATATAGGTTTCTTTACTAATTAAGCAAAAAAAAAATTTAAACTATTTCTGTATTTCTTAGATATTGTATCTATTTACCAAACTATACATAAAATTTTATTTTAGCACTTTATCGACGTAGTCAATAGATATTCATGCAAAGTTTCATATTTCTAGCACTAACCGTTCGGACGGTAAGCCGAAGACGGACGGACGGACATGACGAAACCATTAGGGTTACGAGACGTAAACTACGGAACCTTACAACATAGCCCCGTGTGACCAATCACTTGCACGGTAGCCAGTTCTCGAGCGGCAGCCGTTACGAGTGTAAGTTATTTTGTCTGTTTAGACGTCCCCAAAACTAATTTGTTCGCGTCATGAAAGTGCAACTAAGTTATTTATTTATTTATCCCCATCTCTGGGGCTCAGTGGTTCAGCGCGTTGGTGCTCAAGCAGGGGGTCTCGGGTTCGAATCCCGCCGAAGGAACAAAAAGTTTTTCTGTGTTCTTGGGTCATGGATTTGTATTAACCCTTTCAGACCTGGTGTCAACAATTGTACACATATAATATAAAAATAAATTTAAGTATTAATTTCACATTATTTGGAACTAAAAACGGTTGTGTTCATTCGTTCACATAATAAACTACCGAATGACAGTTTTTGGCAAGTTATGACCAGTAGCCGACCGAAGTTTGCATTGTGCAGGTAAGTTCATTATTTTATTTCTAAAAAGTAGAAAATATCAAAGTATATTATGTAATGAAATATTTATAGGTCGATGTGTTATATTGTTGTCGTCATATTTTACATACATGTTGTTGGTTTTAGTTTATTTTTGTACAAATTTTCGTGATTTTTATATTTGTACACAAATGTACACATCAGGCGCATACGATGTATTTCTGATTTGTTGTATGACAAATATTTGAAAATTAGCGAAAAATCGACTTTTTTAAAAGAAGAAAAAAATCAGCATGTGTGCAAATATGTTCAACGATAACTCCGCCGTCTGTTGACCCATTTTCAAAATTCTTTTTTTGATGTAAATGGTACTATTCCAAGTTGATCCTGTTGTCACCATAGTGGTGCCTTGATGATAAGGAATCGAGGGAACTCCTCAAAATTTATATGGACACATATAGTGATTTTGACTTGTTTAGAAGTAACCCATGCATATACTACCAAAAAGTAAAATTTTGTGCCAAGTGTGTAGCCTGGATCCAAAAGCACTGAACAGAACTCCTCAGTCTTTAAAGATACACGTTTGAAATTTTCGGCATTGCTTAAAGAACTGCAAGCATAATAATAGCTCCCACACCGATTTCGGTGACGGTGGCCTGTTTTTATTGAAACCAGGCCAGCTACGCAGGAGTTATGTTATAGTGCCCAAGTGTGTGCGCAGTACACAAGAGCACTCTCTCCTCCTTTTACTCTCGTAACCCAGTGGGACAGATAACCGACACGACTGGCGAGAGATTAGGCGCAGGTCCGACTTTTTTACATGCCCATCCGACGCATGGATCATCTTTCTTGTCAGACAATCAGGTGATCAGCCTGAATTGTCCTAACCAAACTTGGAAACAACATTTTTTTGTTCCAATGCGGGAATCGAACCCACGACCTCCGAGTCGAGAGCCAAGCTCTAACCACTAGACCACGGAGGCTGTTAAGCCTCCGTGGTCTAGTGCAAGCATATGCCATTATGGAACTTTCAGTAATCATCATCATCATCTTCATCATCACACCTGATGATAAGTTAATTGGAACCGGTCGTGTTTATATATAAATTATTTTAAACCTAAATAAAGTGGAAAAGTGTATGAAAAAAGTTGTGTGATATTATTCTCATCATCTTATATAGGTACAATACCAAATGGAAGCATGGCGCGAATTCAATTATACATTCGATCGTTTATTTTAAGCGTTCTTAAAATGTGTTAATAATAATATAACAAATATGACTAAAAAGCTAAAACATATTATATTTAAACAAAAATTAAACTAACCTCCAAAGTAAAAATACACAAAATATTGTTTTAAAAATCATATATTTCGGATTGTTTACAAATTATGGCTTTCTTGGCTTTGGATGGTAAATATATGTCCTTTATCTACTTCAGTAAAATTTTGTAAAGTCCTACAATCAAAATCTTGTGAGAAGTTGAGTGTCTTTTTTAAAGTGGTCCAATGTGGCAACCCTACTCATAGAAATACAATTACGTATTTTAGATTGATGTTCTTTTTTCATAGAATTTGTTTTTATGTTTATCCAGCATTTATTTCAATTCATTTACGTTGCAATAACCGTAACCTTTTTGTTTAATTAATTTTAAGATTTTCTGTGTAAACAGTATATCGTACAAATATGATTTAAGCTTACTTACTTATTAGTATAGGTAGTTTTAACTACTCTGTGGTATTGGTTTAAACCAATGTGTTAAATTTTATACGGATTTAAAATCTATTCAAATATCCTTACTAATATTATAAATGCGAAAGCGTTGATGTTTGTTACTCTTTCGCGCAAAAACTACTGAACAGATTTCGATGAAATTTGGTATGGTAGTAGTTTAGACTCTGGATTAAAACATTGGCTACTTTTTATCCCAAAAACTTACTAATATTATAAATTTGAAAGCGTGGATGTTTGTTACTCTTTCACAAAAAAACTACTGAATGGATTTCGATGAAATTCAGTATGGTAGTAGTTTTGACTCTGGATTAAAACATAGGCTACTTTTTATCCCGAAAAAGTAGTGTTCCCGAGGAATACTGTATTTACGCAGGCGGAGCCGCGGAAAACAACTACGAGTAGTTATTTTATATTTATAATTGCTTTTGCTTTTTTCAGAATATTATTTTATCTTTATTATTTGCTGTCCCGCGACACACGTTGTTCTGTCTTAACTATGTTCTGGAATAATTAAATAACTACACCTATACATACAAAGTTCACCAACTTCTACAAACTACATCTACACCCACAATTACACCTCTGACTTACTGGGGCCTGTCGAACTTACTGAAGTAAACCAATATAAATATTTGACAATCAAGTAATAAATTGAACAGGTAGTATTGAAAAATTAAATCGTCGTTTTTTGTATTTTCTCCGCAATTTTTCCAACTTTACTTTGCGTTTAATCCTTTTCTAAGCTTCCACAATAATTAAAAGACCAAAATTTGTCAAATCAATCCAGCCGTTCTTGAGATTTAGCGAAACTTCTGCAATTAATTTATATATATAAGAAGATAATAGCTTTTGCGTTAGTGTACGCCGTACCTAAATCGAGTCAAAAGCCTGAACTGTATATGTTATTACCGTGGTTCGGTAATGGATTGAAGTATAATGCTACATTCGTTATGTTTTAACATTATTTATATTAAAAACTTAAAAGCAACACGGATTTTTCGTATAAATAACGTTTTATCCAGAGTATGGTGAAGATATTACCCGGGATTTTTTAATGTTTTGTAACTTTCCCGGTCTATAGCTGTTTTTCCAATACTGGCCCGGCATGTGATGACTCCCATGTCAGTCCCCCGGAAGTTAATGGAAATATCTCACATTAGTAACTAGGGAAAACAGCCAAAGGCGTCAATTTAGAAGACGTTTAGCGTCAGTTCACACCGAAACGAGACGATACACCACGCGCGCTGTATTTTTATGATAGCGACACAAAATTGAACTTTATTCACAACACAAGAAGATACATGTTTAATTGTGAGAGTTTTAATGTCAAACTATACCGCTCTTGCAATCTTGCAAAAGTTCAATTTTGAATCAGCAATCGCTGTTTTAAAAATTAAGCGCCGCGTGCGTATCGTCTCGTTTCTATGTGAACTGACCCTAACTGTTTTGACGTTAACGGGACTGTCGAATAAGAAAATATTTTTCAAACGTATGTGAATTTGTTCGTATTTATTTTCTTTGGTAAAGCCTATTATATAATAGTTCACATGTTTTTTACAATTTCTAATTTCCACGTACGATACAATTCTCGCAAATGCACTTATTTGGCTATTTTCAAATGATAAGTAGTTCAGCCTGTGGCATGATTTTAAAACTAAAATACAAATATGAACAAAATCATAATAATGTAAATTTTTTGACAAGCCCATTATCCCTATAAAGAAATTTACTTTTATAAGTACAAGGAGCGGTTCCCCGGGGTGGCAGGATTTGGTGGACATTTCGTCGGGTCGTGCATGAAATTAACTTACCTACGTATATGTTATCATAAAACTATTATAAAACATCCTCCGTGGTCCAGTGGTTAAGACCTTGGCTCTCGACTCGGAGGTCGTGGGTTCGATTCCCGCGTTGGAACAACAAAAAATGTTGTTTCCATGTTTGGTTAGGACAATGCAGGCTGATCACCTGATTGTCTGACAAGAAAGATGATTCATGCGTCGGATGGGCATGTAAAAAGTCGGACCTGCGCCTGATCTCTCGCCAGTCGTGTCGGTCATCCGTCCCACCTGGTTACGTCCCACAGTGAAGGAAGAGGGAGTGCTCTTGTGTACTGCGTACACACTTGGGCAATATAAAATAACTCCTGCGTAGCTGGCCTGGTTTTAATGAAACTGGCCACCGTCACGGAAACCGGTGTGGCGAGCTATTATTATTTATATTATAAAAGTGCTATTATTATGAGCGTAATAATAATTGTATTATATCGTAAGCATTTAATTAAAGTACTTATTATCTTATCATGGGAGTTAGTAGGAGTTAGTAGTAGGGAGGGGATGTTACGGATTGCAAAACATTAAATAGGTAGTAGGTACCTATTTCAGCTTAAGTATAACTTAGGTGGGTATACCAACGTAATACATAGGCTGCACTAAAAGTATCGGGAATAGAATATTTCCACTGTTCCTGTCATATTAAAATCTTTTTAATTTAAAACTCCTTGGTTTTAAAAATCGAATACCGTTTATTTATTTAAAAAAAGATTCTCGGTCTTGTCACAAGGTCTTGTCAAACTTGTTTAGTCGTTGAGAAAATGGAATTGACTCGAGAAAATTCTAGAGCGATGATTTATTATGACTTTCGAAGTGGTTTAACACAAAAACAGTGTGTTGGCCGGATGATTTCTGCATTTGGTGATGAAGCCCCATCCAAAACCACAATTTATCGCTGGTTTGCTGAATTTCAACGTGGACGTGTCAAGCTCAGTGATGATCCCCGTCAAGGTCGTCCAAAAACTGCAGTCACCCAAGAAAACGTTGATGCTGTGCGTAAGCTGATTGAGGAAGATCGACATGTGACATACCGCGAAATTCAGGCAACTTTAGACATTGGCATGAGTCAAATACAAATAATCTTGCATGAACAATTAGGTGTAAAAAAGTTGTTTTCCCGATGGATACCGCATTTGCTCTGTGAAGAGCAAAAAGCGGCTCGCGTTACTTGGTGCGTCAGAACTCTCGAAAGATTCCACGCAGGATCCTCAAATGCTGTATACAACATCATATCAGGTGACGAATACGCGTACGAACCCGAAACAAAAAACCAGTCACGAGTTTGGGTGTTCGAAAATGAGTTAAAGCCAACAAAAATTGTTCGTTCACGGAGTGTTGCAAAAAAATGGTGGCCACGTTTGTCTCCAAAACCGGCCATGTTGCGACTATTCCTCTTGAGGAACAATGAACGGTTAATGCAGAATGGTATGCTAACATTTGTTTGCCACAGGTCGTTTCTGAACTCCGTAAAGAGAACTGCAACCGCCGCATCATCCTCCATCACGACAATGCGAGTTCTCACACCGCGCATAGAACAAAAGAGTTTTTAGAGCAAGAAATCATAGACTTATTAGACCATCCGCCGTACAGCCCCGACCTAAGCCCTAATGATTTCTATACTTTCCCTAAAATAAAGAATAAATTGCGTGGTCAGAGATTTTCATCACCTGAAGAAGCTGTGGACGCCTACAAAACGGCCATTTTGGAGACCCCAACTTCCGAATGGAATGGTTGCTCCAATGATTGGTTGAAACCAATATGGAAAAATGTGTCAAATTTCGCGGAGAATACTTCGAAAAGCAATAAATACATTTTTAAATAGTAATGTTGTGTCACTTCCTTGATTCCCGAAATTTTCAGTGCCGCCCTCGTATACTTTATTTTTAACCTCCGGCGAAAACAGAGGTGTTATAAGATTGATGTGTCTGTCTTTGAGTCTGTCCGCGGCACCGTAGATATTCACTGTCATAGCTCCAAAACGGATGAACCGATTTTAATCTAGTTTTTTTTAAAGCTGACATGATCGAGAGTATTCTTACTTATTAGCAATAATTCATCGTCATCAGCTCGCTCACTGCTTGAAAATTCGAGAGTTACTTAAAATAAAAAAGAATGTTTTGATGGTTTAGTAGCACATGCACGCGCTATTCCAAACGAGTTAATTGCGTAGCGGGCTCTGACATATAATATTTATTAGGTGCAAAAATATATAATATAAAACTTTTTTGACGTGATAACGTCTTATAATTCGATGGAGCCGGCTGCACGCACGAAAAAAGTTCTCAGTTCGGCGCCGGACTTCGCGGCGGCAACACGCCTACCTATGGCTCGGCCAATTAGTTCCGCGCGCACTATAAACATGACGTTGTCACGTTCAACTATCGTCAGTAAACCGACTTTACAGACAACCGATTTTTTAAGCTATTGCATAGCTTCTATCGCGGGCCTTGAGCGCGGGGACCGAATCCAGAAATTCCGTAACAAAAAAACCTCACGCTCCGTGCATCGTCTAACGTCGTTTCAGTTCGGCAGTCTTCGACACGGCGTTGTGTGCGTGCGATTAGACGTATTGTACGACTCTACGAAACTCGCACGAATCGAGACGAGCTGCTCCGAAATCGGACGAATACATAAGCAGCTGTTTATGAGAAAGTATATAGGTGTATAGGTATTTATGTACAACAGTGAATAGCTGTACTTGTAAAATTTGTGTATAAAGTGTTTTGAATATGAATGAACAAAGTGCATTTATTATTAATGAAGAAAGTCACGAAAAAATAGTGAAAGAAAATGAGTGAGTACTCTATATACATACATTTTATTACTATCACAAATGCTTGCTATGCAATAGCTTTACCGCGGCAGTCCCCGAGTGCCACACGTCTTTTTTTTTTATTTAAAAATGTTCAATGATAATGTATTTTGTTTGTGCTGTACCAACTCTACACATTAAAAGGCAGCCAGAATTATAACATTAAATAACTATTTTACTTCCCCGAACACTGCTCATATTAAATGATGGACCAACATTTACTGATATTTATTTAATTTTCTATAAACGTTTTCCATCCCTTCATTAATTGATGAATATTAATTAATTAATATTAATTCATGAAGCTATTGAGCCGCAAAGGTGTTATGACTTTTGAGTTCGATAAGCGTATCGTTGGAAATATAATATTTTAGACTGTCAAATAATTTGAACACAGCGTGTGACCCGGAACCTAGTTGTAGGTTGTCCATTTGTGTTAAGTTTGCCGAGCAAATGTCAAATCTTGCCATCTTTGTCAAACCAAGGGTAAAGTTGATTTTGACGACCTCTGAGACGCAGTGGTTCAGCGCGTTAGTGCTCAAGCCGGGGGTCGCGGGTTCGAAGCCCGCCGAAGGTTCAGAATGTTTTTCTGTGTTCTTGGGTTCATGGATGTGTATTAAATATAATAAAAATCTTAAATTTATGTATAGTATAAAAGTATTGAATGTACTTCCCGTTTTCTGGTACCTGTAACACAAGTTCTTCGGATACTTAGCACGGGGCCAGATTGACGTGGTGTAAAGCGTCCATAGTTATTATTATTATTATTATTTGCACTGATTACTCACTGTGAAACTTGACGCGAATAGACTATAGATTAGAAATTTAACTTAGGTCCGGAACGGTTGACGATTTCAAATTAAACCTATCACCCAAGATTGCACAACTTCCAAGAAAGTGCCAAAGTATTCGAGATCTAGTTTTATCCGGTTATACGTTCCAGAACCGGTCAATAATTGGCAAGTAGCCGGTTTTAATGGATTTGTACGAGTGGAACTTTGTTAAATGTATATTGTTGATGAAAATAAACCGTCTGCAGATCCGGACGGATTGAGACACGCGACGTAAACTTTTATGCCTTTTCGAAGCAGGGAATTCCTTTTCGTGCCTAAAAAGTAATCAAGGAAAAACAACACGATTTTGTTATCTAATAATCTTGGCTAACAAAATGTAAAGACACTTATGTAATAGTATACTTACTAGCGTAGTAAAGATGAAAATCCTATTATAACCGGACAGTTCCGCTTAAGGCTGAAAAAATCTGATCTATCTTGCATGGATTGGGTAAGAAATAAAACTGATATTATTTAAAAAATCTTAGTCGCAAAAGCTTTATCTTCAGCTGCAATAAAAATACGGCAATCAAAATACACCGAGCAGTTTTCATGAAAAACTAAAGCTGAATCCAGCTAATTTCCACTTGAGTAAGGTTTACAAGAGCTTTCTTTGGAGTTTTGTAGTAATTGGTATGATGAATGCTCGGCGCAGGACGGGGCGGGATAGTTATAAATGACTAGATGTTGCTCTCGATTTTGTGCGCGCAAAAAGAAATCCCGCGGGAACCGTACATTTTACTGCAATAAAAAGTAGCCTTCGCTTAATTCAGAGTCCAGACTACTACCATAACAAATTTCATCAAAATCCGTTCAGTGGTTATTGCGTGTAAGAATAACAAACATCCATATATCCATACAAACAAACTTTCGCGTTTGTAATATTAGGTAAGGATTAGCTCAACAGCTTCGCCCGCTTTAATAAAGTATCCCACGGGAACACTGTATTTTTTATAATTTGTATAATAATGTTATTATCAAACATAACCTTCATAACCCTATATACTACAAGATTAGATAAACAGCACCTTTTTATATTGATTTGTTATGTTTACGCGAATATTGTTCATTGTTTTAAACACTTACGGATTGTGTCTCGGTGCGGTGCACTTTTCTGTTGCCCGACTTTTCAGCAACTTTCCAGCAGCCGTGGTCACGGGAGGACGGTACCTTTTTAGCTAATAAACATACCACACCCATAGTTGACGCTGAAAAAACTGTAATTAAATAATGATACGGTCTGATCCTCGTCCATTCATTATCCTTACTTCTATTACTAATCCTACTAATATTATAAACTAGCTGTCGCCTGCGGCTCTGCCCGCGTAAACTCAGTATCCAGAGTATACTGTATCATTTCGGGATATAAAGTAACATGCCGTATGTGTATGCCGTAACAGGTGGGTACCCTTACCCTTGGAAATTGGTTTACGCATGGTTGCGCAAAAAATAGAAAAGTTAATATTTTATTGTGTTATTCGTTTTGTTATCATTATTATAATTTATTATATAAATGCGTAAAGCATAAACTTTCAGTACAGTTTTACGAGAATTGTGCAACCGGTGGAGTTTCGAATTTGGCCGGTAAATTAAAGCTTATGTGAAGGAACGTGTGTTCTGCACACAGCTAATATATTTTTTAAATAACGCTTAGAAATACATAAAATTAATAAAAATAACAACAACACTACTACCTAAGATTATTAACACACATGCGTTTGATAAATACAATTCGCAATTTTGTTACACGTTGACATGTGTCAACCTGTCACAACCTTGGCACATAATATGTTTATATGTATATATATTTATATGTATATATATTTATATGTATATTTTCGACCATTAGGCTACCTCTAGTTAGACAAAAAACACTAATCGAATAATTCACCTGCAAAAGCTCAATTGAACTTTGCAAGCTCTTCTTTTGATTTCTCGAATAGAATTTTTAAAAATTCGCAGTCCATAAAACCTAGGCCATTTTTGAAAAAAAAATGTTAGAAATAAAAAAGTAGGTAAAACCGTTGAAAAGTGAAATATTTTATTCAACACAATATTGGGTTCAAGAGTGTACGCCAAATAAAGTGCTTTCATAGTCGTATTAAAAGCTTTTGAGATAGTTTTTCGGGTACTGAATGCAATCAATTTTATCTGATTAGCCATACAGATACGTGCTTGTTTCAATTTAATTAATGACTTTGAGCCATTTGAATACAATATTTCGTTTTCCTATTACTCGAGGAGTTTCTTCCCAAGTAACAATTTATCGTCGTACAACAGTTTAGTAAACGTTATTATATTACAACAGCTAAGTCACACTGACGTTTTAATAACGTTCATTAAAAGCGAAAAGGGCCTCATTTATACGACCAACGTTGTTGTATAATCGTCATTCAAAAGTCACAATTGTCTTTCGTTAAAGTCATTCAAAAGTCGTGTGAACGTTAAGAAATTACCACTTTCATCGCACAGTGGTTTAATCATAACTTTACAGCGACTGGTTTTGTCATATTGTGGTCGTACAGGTGATTTGAATGACTAAATCGGTTTATTTGAGTCAAGTAACAACACCTGGAGGCTTACTATCAACGCTTAATACGACTTAATTTGGGACCTAAATTGAATGGTATTTGATATTTCGTACCATCAACTTCGTTTTACGAACCAATTTAGGTCGACACCTAAACTGGCCTAAACTAAACCGCATTCCAATATCGTTCACTCTTTTTCAAGGTAAATTCGTACCATCACCTTACTTTAACTGACGTTCGAGCCTAAACAAAATCGCTTAGCTGTCAAAACTTGCGATTCAAAACAAGTTAGTAAATTTGATGCTGATTTTGATTCTTTTGTTGTTAGTTTTTAATTTTTACTTGTTTAAAGTCAGAAAAAAGTAGTGAATTTAAGTGTCGTCGCGTAAAAACATAAATTGGTATCAAATAGCATTGATTTCGATAGTTCTACAAAAAGTTTAAAGTGCAGTTTTATTCGTAAGGATGTGTGACGACGAATTAATGCTTTTTGAGTTCTTGGAAGCCGATAGTGAAGAAAACTCCTTGAGGAGAAGGAGACTGGACGCTCGAGCACAATTCGACCCATTAAAAAAATAAAATAAAATAAAAATATCTTTATTAAACACACAAGGGACATGACACAGCCAAATTTTAACAAAAAACAAGTAAATTATACACTAACGCACTATATCATTCAAAGAATACGAAAAGAGACAGTTTTAAAAACACAGCTGATTAAGGC
Source organism: Phengaris arion (assembly GCA_963565745.1). Taxonomy (NCBI): domain Eukaryota; kingdom Metazoa; phylum Arthropoda; class Insecta; order Lepidoptera; family Lycaenidae; genus Phengaris; species Phengaris arion. Next base: position 27,838,774 of record OY751431.1, read on the forward strand.
TATGCAATGCCCACACCATGTGTTTAAAGGGATGCCACTCAGGCTTCGATCGCGGCAAGCCGTGGCGCCTGATCTTCCGTGACCCCCCTTGTAAGTTCGCGATCTCACGACGGCACACAATCATAATTATTGAGTTACAAAAATAAAAAAGGTACAAAAAAATAAATAAAAATTAAACACAACGCATATATACATATAATAGTATAGATACAATACTAATTACATTGTTATTATCGCTTCAAGCTGTTTATTTCACGGCGCACAAAGTCACCGCACACAATCAGTCAGTCGGCGCAGAGACGCGTTCAGCGCTCCTGCCTCGACACGGGCGGCACGACAACGACGCTCGATATAATATAATATTATATAATTGAAAATATCATGATTGCGAGTAATAATAAGATGAAATAATATTTTTAGTAAATATAAACACAATCATATAATATGTAATTCATAAATATACGGGAAGAATAATAAATAAAGAATCCTCTGTTATTTACTACATTTATGCAGTGAGTAGACATTGACGTTAGTGATAAGAATTTACACCGCCATAACTACAGCTTACAACACTTCGGTAAGTATAATGAAAATTATATCACACTTAATGTAATATACGTATATAAGATTGTAGTTATTGTAGTTATAGGGAGAGTATAATATATAGATAGGGTTTGCATTCTGCGATTCGAAATTAAATAATATATTACGGATACTATAATTGATATACGAGTAAGTAATAACGACACAGTTATATATAAATTAAATACTAATTGGTATATTACAATTCAGTTGTCATTAGTTTTGAAGAGACTGGTAAGAAGAAAGTTGTTGCTGCATTATAAAGGCTTTGTATTTTAACTTGAACCCCTGTATTGTTTGCAGAGCTCGGATTGGTGGCGGCAGATTGTTCCAGACCTTACTCGACAGATACCGGAAACTACCTCTGAATGCGGAGGTGTGATGCAGAAGATTAATAAGAAGATAGGATGATCCCCTAGTTGTGATAGTCAGCTGTTTATCTCCTGCCCACTGTAGTTTATTATAGAGATAGGTTGGTAATTTAAATTTTACTATCCCAAACAGCAGCGTGGCAAATTGCAGTTGCCTTCTATTATCCATTCTAAGCCAACGCGTTTCGTTAATGTAAGGGGATACATGAGCACGAGGAGGGACGTTATGACAAAATCTGGCACAAGAGTTCTGAACCTTTTGTATTAGTTTTTTTGACTTACATGACAAACAGGGGCCGACTACCACATCAGCGTAATTTAGTTTAGATAAGATTAGGGACTCACACAGTATAACACGTATGTTGACGGGCAGAACATTTCTAATTTTATACAGTACCTTTAGCCGGTAGAAACAATTGCTGACGGTTTTTATAACATGCTTCTCGAACTTCAATTTTTCGTCCATTAATACACCTAGATTACGAGCCTCGTCTACTCTTTCGATTAATTCTCCATCTACATATACTTTTGGTTGCGATGCTTTTATTTTTTGAATTTGTAGCCTTGTTCCCAATGTCATGTACTTAGTTTTCGCCGGGTTGAGAACAAGTGCATTGGCCTTAGCCCAATCTGAAATACCAGCCAGATCACTATTTAGCTTACTAACAGCCTCAATTATTTTATTTGGCCTGAAAGATATGTATAATTGTATGTCGTCCGCGTAGATATGGAATTTGCAGTATTTTATGATTCGTACAATATCAGCACAGTATAACGCGAAGGCCTCTGGTCCAATAACCGACCCCTGAGGTGCTCCCCTACTTACATCACATGGGTCTGAACGTGACGATATTCCACTACAATCATCAATTATCTCCACAAGTTGGGTACGATTGTTTAAATAGCTTGAGAACCAATCGAAAGAATTTTGATCGAAACCATAATATTTCATTTTAGCTAGTAGTAAAGAGATGTTAATAGTATCAAACGCACGTGAAAAATCAAGTAGTACAAGTATTGTACCCTCGCCTGCATCTTGCGCAGCAAGAATATTATCTACTACGTCCATGAGCGCCGTGGTAGTGCTGTGACTTCTCCGAAATCCCGACTGAACCTCAGGCAAAATACGGTTTGTGTCTAGGTACTGAGTCATTTGGTTACAAACAACCTTCTCGAGAACCTTTAACGCACAAGCAAGAATGCTTATAGGTCTCAACTCCTTTAGTTCGCTAACATTTTCCTTTTTAGGAACGGGTTTAACCAAGGCTAGGCGCCAGGCTTCAGGGAAAACACCAGAGCTCATTGATTTATTGATTACTTGAGTTAAACTATTAAGACAAGCAGGATAACGACAGACTGTCTGTATCATATCAAGCGTAATGCAATCAGCACCCATAGCGTTTGACTTAAACGAGTTTAGAATCTTTTGAACGTCATTACTACATACAGAGGTGAACGAGAAGGTAGAAGAGTTAAATCTATTCGATGTAAAGAAACTTAGGGAAGAAGGTGTAGAATTATCGCCTGGCATATCTAGAAAGTGTAAATTTATTAAAGTAGGATTTTTAGATGTAACGGAAGAGAAAGGATTGTTTTACTATTGCTAATAGTTACATTCTCTTTAAGGCGGTTCCACATAAGTCGCGGCTGTTTGATATTGCAGTTTATGCACGATTGGAAATAAGCTGTTTTTTCTCTAGCCAGTGCCAGAGCCACTTCTCGCTTGAGGTTTTTATAAAACTCAATATGCGTTACATTTTTACTTTTGCGTGCTCGCCGATGAGCCTCATCTCTTCGCCGCATCATTAATTTAATATTGTAAGTGATCCATGGGTGTTGTTTTTGTTTTATGTAAAAAGTTCTAACAGGTGCAAGCAAATCAAATACCCATAAAACACTACTATTAAATTCACGCACCATATCATTAATATCTGCCTGCTGTTGTATTGTAGACCAGTCTATAGTACCAACGGCTAATTCCAAATCATCTGCTTCGATATTTTTTATAGCTCTGTAGTGCATTATTTTTGGGGTAAACTTTTCTTTGCGTATGTTACTAGTCAAAGATAGAAATGCATGACTACTGAGATCCGGAATATAATCAACACAAACCTGAAATTGGTCTGCATTCGAACAGACCAAGTCAAGTAAGGTTTCCGTATCAGACGTAAAATGTGTAGGCTGAGTTGTATACTGTCGCAATTGATGCAAAGTTAAAAAATCCTCTAACAAAAGAAAAGAATTATTATTTACATGTAAATAGTTAATATTAAAATCTCCCATTAAATATATGTAGTCGTAAAAAGACAAGGTACTGATAGTGTCTGATAGGGCGTCAAGGAACACGTTGATTGACAGCCATGGAGGTCTATATGCCGTACCCACACAGATAATCCTTCCGTTAGCCTGAAAAGATAGCCACATCTGTTCTACGTTATTTGTCACTGGGTGCGTTAGGACACGTACCTTTAAAGTGTTTTTCAAATAGAAACCGGCGCCGCCCCCGCGAGCTCGCACACTCACGGGTCTAGGTACGTGGACTAAGCGATAACCAGGGACCCGAGGCGCGCGGCCCTCCTCGCCAGAACGTAGCCAAGTTTCATTTATAGCTACGAGATCACAGTCATGAACATTTATAGCCACCAAGAAGTCATCATGTCTAGAACCAAGAGATCCAGGATTTAAGAATCCTAATTTAATATATTTTGTGTTTATCATTTTAGAAAGTCACTATATAGGTGACATAATTGTATTAAGTGATAAAAATATATAAAGTTATAATAAATACGTTGTAGATTGTTTTTTAATAATAGGTATAAGGATTCGATAAGGAATAATTTAGTATATTTTACATTTTTAAGGATTGCGATTATGTTATAAATATGCGTGTATATAATATGTGAGTTATATATGTAACATATCAAAGAGTTACTTGATAATAAAGTAAGACTATGTGCCGTGTGACAGTAACATAATTTTAGTTCAGTTGTTGGTTTAGAAGGGTAAGGCATTGCATATTCGCAATAGTACCACAATGCTTTTTTAACTATAGTCATTAGGCGTCATTTAGTGATGCGTTGCAAAATATACAAAATATTAAAATTTAAATGTGGTAGCCGAAACAAAAAGGTATATATGTATGAGACTAGTGTATGACAATATAATAATAAGTCTAAGGACTTTGACCAACAGAGGATAGTCCAAAAACCCGTTTCAAGTCGCTCTCAGCTCGTATGCGGTGCACTACAGAACCTGGATCCCGCCTGGCAAAGATGGCCCCACCACGCGTCCAGATATATCGCCAGTTGTTACGTCGTCCCTCCTCCCGGGCTAGGTGGAATATAGTACGGTTCAATTTTGTTAGGCGCTCGTTTATATATATACGACGAGGCACTCCATCTACGACGCCTGATGTGTCGACGCCACGACGAACCCGCGCTGCCTTCAGGATATTGTCACATAATAATTTTCGTGAAAATCTGACGACAATGGGCCTGGAGTTCGGGCGGTCACTATCCTCAGCGCTGACTGCTACTTTTTTCCCGCCTTTCCGAACAGCACTCACAATATCATATTCGCCAATATCAACGCCTATCTTTTTGGCTACCAATCCAACCAGATGGACAACATTTTCCCCATTTTTTTCAGGCAGGCCCGATAATTGTACGTCGCATTGTAAACTCTGCTGATCTCGATCATTCACATCGAGCTTTAATCGCTCGATCACTTCAGTAACGTCCGGGCCAACCTCGCAAGTGCATGTGTGCGCTTCGATCCTTTGCTCCACTGCAGCTAGGCGCGATTCAACTATGCCCACGCGATTATGAGTCTCCACGATAGTTGCGCTAAGTTTTGTGATTTCCTGCCTAACTGACACCATCTCTGACCGGAAATCACATATAACCTCCCTCAATAGTTTAATCTCCTCTGCTAGGGAGTTTGGAGAGTGAGATCCCATGGTGTTAAGTGGTGCGTCGACATATATATCCTGGGGGGAGTTTTGGCTTTCCAGTGAGGGATACTCGGTGCCAACGTTGCAGGTACGACAAAGCCACTTAGCTATGCTTTTGGAGTCAGATACTTTGGCACAGTATCGATGGTATGTACCACTACATTTAATGCATTTAATGCTGTCATTAATTCTCAGAAATTTTGCACATTGGATGCACTTGAAATTAGGCATATTTATCAAGTTTGCAAATGCGATTTGTAAAAAAAATAAAATAAAAAATACACTGTGGGTAGGTATGCACTGAACAGCTGACTCTCACTATAAACCGATACTAATTTTCAATGTTTTATAGTTATTTTTCACTTTTTATGCAATGTACAAAATGTTACTAGGATAATTGTTCTACACCCTTCACAATCTACACATTAGATTGTTTGTTGTTTTAGCGGCAACAAATATACACAATTTGTGAAAATTTCAGAAGTCTAGCTATAGCGGTTCTTGAGATACAGGTTGGAGAACGACAGACGGACAGACACGAAGTCTTAGTCTTTGGGTCCGTACCCATGGAATGGAACCTTAAAAAAGAGTTAAATAATAATTTATTTACATTTATTATTAACTTATAATACAAAAATACCCCAACCGTTCGGTAGAATACCGAACACCTGGCAACCCTGCTAACGTCACAAACTGTCACATAACACACGTTCGAAAACTTGATAAAATTTTGTGTCCGATACAAGAACTATAAATAAAATACTTTTTTCATACTAAGTTCATATCATTAGAAAATTAGTGTTACTTTTTAACTAGAATCTATAAAATAATACCAACTAGATGCAGTATTATGAAGACGATACAAAGTTTTAGAACGCGGCATTCGAATCAAGAGAAACAGCCTATTCATTATTCGTATAGCGTTGTCTCTTTCCCACTTCGACCCTGGGATTGCGGTTCAGAGACAAATGTGTTTTTTTTTCCAACTTCATTCGTTCTTTTCGGCTCCGTAACGTTTCAATTGAGGCGCGGTTTTATTAAGGTGATGGTACGAATATTAGCGATTTTGTTTAGGAACCCAAATTAAACTGCTCTGAATTTGAGTCGTCTTTTAAAAGTTGATAGTAGGCCAGCTGTACAACTGTTTCTTTTCTCTTGTCAGTGACTTGGTTGCTTGTAGTTTTTGGCAAGAGATTTGAGTGCAAAATAAGTATTTCCAAAAAAATTAAAGATTAGTGTTATCATGTTATTTAATTTTCATATCTTGCTATCTGTAACTAATACCGTTTAGTTCGACTGTAGATTTAAGTTTTATGATACGAGGGCGGGTCAATAAGTCCGTGACTTTTGGAATAAAACACAGATTTTTTGATAAATAAATCATTTTATTTTTCAACGTAGTCCCCCTTGAGCTCTATACACTTTGTCCAACGCTTCTCCAATTTTTTCATCCCTTCCAAAAAATATGATTTGTCGAGGTCCTCAAAATAGGCCTTTGTTTGCGAGATGACTTCATCATTGGAGTCAAATCTTTTTCCACCGAGCCATTTTTTCAGGTTTGGGAACAAGAAGTAGTCACTCGGAGCCAAATCTGGAGAATAGGGTGGATGTGGGAGCAATTCATAGCCCAATTCATGGATTTTTGCCATGGCAACTGCACATGTGTGCACCCTTGCATTGTCTTGGTGAAAAATAACTTTTTTCTTGGCCAAATGAGGTCGGTTTTTTTTTCAAATCCTCATTGAAGCGGTCCAATAAGTTGGCATAATATTCCCCATTAATTGTTCTTCCCTTTTGAAGATAGTCAATGTGGATTATCCCACGTGCATCCCAAAAAACAGTCGCCATAACTTTATTGGCTGACAGACCCACCTTGGCCTTCTTTGGCGCCGATTCACCCTTAGAAACCCACTGTTTTGACTGTTGTTTGGTCTCTGGTGTGTTGTGATGGATCCATGTTTTGTCCACGGTTACAAAACGGCGCAAAAACTCCTCCATATTGTGATTAAACAACGCCAAACCTTCCTGTGAAGTTGTTACACGATTGCGTTTGTGGTCGACTTGCGGAAAGCTTTCTCATGCCCAAGTGATCATTCAAAATTGAAACCACTGAGCCATGCGAGATGCCTATGGCTTCCACAATCTCTTGCACTTTCAATCTTCGGTCGGCCAACACCATATCGTGAATTTTTTCGATTGTTTCGGGTGTAGAGACCTCAACTGGGCGTCCAGGACGTTCGGCATCTTCAGTGCTTGTACGGCCACAACGAAATTCAGTAAACCACTTTTTTACCATTGAAATCGATGGTGCAGAGTCCCCATAGTATTTATCAAGCTTAGCCTTGGTCTCGGTAATGGTTTTTTTTCGCAAAAAATAATGCTTAATAAGCACACGAAATTCACTTTTTTCCATTGTTTCCTTAAGTTACTGGATAGTCTGATAAAGATAGCTGTAAAACACAAACTAACTGACGCAGCAAGTTCAAATTTTGATAGGAGTCAACTGACAAATGCCTGTTGACAGGAGTAGTGTTGCTTTTTCAGTAAGGAGGTTAGAAATTCAAAAAGTCACGGACTTATTGACCCGCCTTAGTAATATACCTATGTAAATACTATTCAAATTCACACGCCCCTTCGTAGTTTTGTGTTTGAAACATTGTAATATTTTTAACTATTTCTCTTATCAATCCTCCTAATTTTGAAGTCCGTACCAGCCAACTTGAACGTGAGTTCTATAAAATATTGTTTTATCAAGATGTTGTTCGGGCTAGTACCGATATCAAAATTGAATAAAAGGGAATTATTAAGAAAATAAGTTTAATTTCATACTTTGGAAGTTGGTTTTCATTTTTTGCAAAGTAATGACTAATATTCAAAGATATCCGTGTCGGTGTAAAATACCATGAGAAGTACCTATTATATCATCATGATGGTGCTGATGATGATGATTACCGTAATTGACATAGCGGCATATGCTTGCAGTTATTTAACAACGCCGAAATCCCCAAACATGTTAGATACATGGAGGAGTCAGGAGTTTGGATCAGTACTTTTGGATCCAGGGTATACCTTATCTGTACCTGGAAATTTCGACCTGAAAAATGAACCTCGCGGTCGTCCGAAGACTTTGGTCGACAATGACAAATTAAAAGCGATTGTGGAAGCTGATGATACATAATCTACAGCTGAATTAGCAGCAGCTTTCGACGTTAGCGTCAAAACAATATTGGGTAAAAAAGCTTGACAAATGGGTGCCCCACGAACTCAATGATCGCCAGCGCGAAGTACGTGTCGAGACGTGCCTTGCACTGCTCAACAAACATACAAATGAAGGAATTTTGAACCGCATTGTTACCTGCGATGAAAAATGGATTCTGTTTGATAACCGCAAGCGTTCAGCATGTTGGTCGGATCCTGGTTCAGCACCTAAACAATGCCCTAAACGAAAACTTACCCCTAGAAAAGTGATGGTCACTCTTTGGTGGTCTAGCGCCGGTGTGATTCATCACAGTTTCATACCAAACGGGGTGAGCATTACTGCAGATATGTACTGTGAAGAACTGAACACAATGATGGAGAAGCTGGCACATCTCCAACCAGCATTGGTCAATCGCTCGTCTCCGCTGCTCCTGCACGACAACGCGCGACCTCATACTGCACAGCAGACGGTCTCCAAGTTGCAAGAACTGGGGTTGGAAGCTCTCCGTCATCCGCCCTACTCACCATACCTTGCGCCTACAGATTACTACTTTTTCCAGAATTTGGATAACTTCTTGGCGGGAAAAAATTCAATACCCATATACTACTAATAGTACCATATACTAGTAATGTTGAGTCTGGTCTTTTAATTTTGAACCCAGTACTTTAGTATAAGTACGTTAAGTTAAGGCTATGTTGTAAATGTTTTTTTACTCTCTTCGTTACATATCCAGTTGAATGCACAACCGCCTCCTTTTTTTGGAAGTCGGTTAAAACATATCTTTATTTCTAAAAAATAGAAGACATGTTACTTTTGTCGCATACTTACCTCTTTATGATACTGTAAAGACAGTAAGTTGTTTTAAGGTTATTTCAAGACCATTCAATACGCTTTTTGACCCTTCGGCGGGATTCGAACCCGCGACACCCGACATGAGCACCAAAGCGTCGAATTAATATGACGTTTAAAAGTAAGAATTAGACTCAAATGCGATATTAAAGTTGGTTATAGTCAGGGCATGACTTTTAATCGACAACATGTATTCAAGATATATTTAAGTCGCAAATGAACAACCGAGTCCCTGAAGTGTCTCAAATTGACTGCTGTAAAACAAAATGGGGTTCGTTTTACAAACGTCATTATTTAAACGTGTATACAACTGCTTCATTATATAAACGTCATATATAGGTTTTACAATCACCCAATTTGATCAGTTGAAATCGTTTATTACACTGCGCCGTTAGTATGACTATTGCGTTGTCGTAGAAACGTTTAAGCTATAAAGCTATAATATAACGTCATGTAGTTTAGTCTTGCCGAAGTAGCTATGCTTTATTATGGCATATTGGTCGCATGACTAAAAATTTAAATCAAAGACGTCTAAAGGACCTATTAGTCACCTCATTACTATTATAAAACTGCAATACAACTGGAAGTCGTACAAGCCTTGACTTATATGACGTTTTTGTTTGTTGGGTTATTTGTGGTTTTCAAAATTGGTATTCTTAACCGTAATTCCTTGGCTTCGGGGTAACTAGAAGTATGATAGGTGTGTTATAAGTGGGAGATCCAACGGGGGATCACCGAACAAGCGGGTGGTATGCTCGGTCAGATCAAAGCCCACTGTAGTAGTTTTCGGATGTTGTACCATAATATAGGGCCGAACTGTGAAAATTTCGATAGCGCGATTCAGGATTGTAGCGCTAATTAGTCCGCCACATAGATTTACCTACCACTAGTGGCTCCAGCACAAAGTTTTTGTTAATAGTACCATGGAGGAATTATTATTAAACCTAAGTAGTTTTATTGGTCTATAATAGTACCTGTTTTAGTTAAGCAAATTGAATCATTAGCTAACTACACTACACAAAGACTACACACTATTACCGACCTTTTGACTCCTAAGCCTGGAACGGGGAACCTGGAACCACCATTCTTCAATCCTGATGTTCTTTTCACACATTTTTTTTGATTTAGCAGACCTACCATAAGCAACGCGTGGTCGCACGGTCGGTCGGTCAGTTCACACCGAGATGGGTTGCGTCTAGGTGTGAGCTGACTTATACTTATACGTATAGAAGTTTCTAGAAAATGTGTATATTCGTTGTACACATGCTTACCCCAAGATACAGACATGACATCGACTGTTCCAAATCTTATAAAGTAGATGCGACCACGGCTCTTACTTGACCATTATTGTACCTATGCATTTCTGAATTTCTATCTGAATTATTTTCTTGTTTTGGCCTGTTTAGAAACCTTTTTTACGTAGTCGGGTTATAGTTTTTTTAAATGTGGTGAATGTGGAATGTCGTACCGAACACTTATGCTTATGTTGAAGCAATGATTGAAGCATTTTTGTTACTTAACATTTTCAAAAAACATGGAGGTATTGAAAGCCCTAAGAATTTCGAAAACTAAAATGTCTCTTCATAAAATAATAACGTTTTTCTATATTGCTTAATTCATCTACGATGAACAGACAGACATTTTAATTAATACGGCAACCCGGAAAATTTGGATATTTTAGTAATAAAACGTTTTTCCAACGGATAAAATATATCCATTTAGGGCGCATTAAACATTTGCACTCCAATGTCTTTGTTCCGACTTGATCCATCATTTGTCACGCGACCATTCTGTCTTCAATGCCACCACTCACTTCACTGAGCGCCTGCGACATTTTTTAGGGTTCCGTATTCCGTTCCGTACCTACAGTACAAACAGGAGTCTTAGTAACGGGGGTCCTCTGTCTGACAAACACCAGATTGTATCTCAATCGACTTGTATCTGAACCGTGATATCTAGACGATTATGAAATTATAATATTAATAAATATTTACAGAATCTTAATTATATGTATATTCGCTTTAAAAATTAATAATTTATATAATAAATATGGGCGGTTGCTATAGACGTGTTTTTTGTAGGGAACCCTTCGTGCGCGAGTCCGACTTGGTAAGTTTTTTTGCTTAGATGATTAATTAAACATGGAACTAAGCCTCAAACTCAAAAATCCTAATGTACGAGGTATTATCACATTCACAGGCAGCCTAATTATATAGAGTGATTTTTTCAAATGGGAAAGTTGAAGCCATAGTAAAAGTTGCTGGAAAAAGCTCGATGTTACGTACTTAAATATCATATTAGTACAATTATTAATTACAGTCATACATCACAATATTTAGTATTAAAAGTGACATAAATTTCACTTTCAATTAATAAATTATATCATCAAATATTATTTCATATTTACCTACGGTCGGTAAACATTAATTAAATTATGAACTATACAACATTAAAATGGGAATAGGTGGACAATAAATCCCAATTTAAAATGAAAAGTTTTATGCAAATGAGATTCATACTTATTGAATAAATTGGACGTTAATTCGTATTTGAGAGCAGTGATTATGTTTTGTTTAAATGGCGACACTCGGGAAATCTATTTATAGCAAAATTAAACCCCTTCAGTTCCGAGCTCCTCTATCAAGAACTGCGCTGTTTATGTTTTATTTCGTTTCGTTCATTTAAAGCAGAATTCAATTTTCTTTTCCCCCTGAAATTATTTTGTTATTAGCATTTGCGAGATTATTTTTAGACTCGCTAATGAATAATTAAAAATATAAAAAACCCGACAAAAATAAATGGATCCCGCCTGCTACCAAATATAACGTCAATTATTTCACTTAGGCTTTCACTTCACAGTGACTACACAGTGACTACACTAAAAGACCGAAACAAGATTGAGAAAACAGACTACTGTTTTCTCAATCTTGTTTCGGTCTTTTTAGTGCGTTACTTAGGTATCTGTATGTTTCGCAGTCGGGTTTTTATTTATTATTTATTTTATTTTACATTTTTTAGTTTATCAAACTCACACTTGATCGCTTTTAAGCAAAAATACGAGTAATTGAATGCATTGATTACAAATTTATTCGCATTAATAAAATGGTTGAAATTACTTATTCCTTATTAAATTTAAATACATGAGATAATATGTATATTTTTGAAATCTTCTTTTAATTTCCTTTATTTTGGTACGCTACTCGATAGGTATGGTTAAAAAAAATTGAACTACTTACAACTTGGTGCCAAAATCGGCAATTTTGTATTTTTTTTTCTCTGAAGTAGCTATCTAAAAACACTTGGATTTTTAAACAAATCTAACGATACTTTGATTTTCGAAATCCATACAGCCGTTTCGAAGATACTTGAGAATTTAAAAACATACATACAATAATACTCGTGGAAAACATAACCCAGTCGGGTGATAAAAAGATACAATAAAATTGAAAAATAATCTGGTTCTGATCCCGATGGGATTTCCGATTTCTGTTTAACCACCACTTGTGGGATTTAATTTAAATTCTAAACAAAGTTACCTACATATCCAAATGCTAGTAACTTACAAGTTACCGCATCTTATATAAAACACACACACCAATCTTTACCTTTTTAAAACTACTTTTCTAAAGATGGCTTTAGGAAAGCCCGGGCGAACACTTTAACCGATGACTTCCAATAGTCCCATTTTTTTGGCGGCAAAGAAATTGGTCCGCTAATGCATCTATTGTTCGTATTTTTAGATTGTAGTGACGGTAGAACGGGCGCCATTTTGTTTCGCTTGATAAAACATCGGATACGGAACCTTTTTGATGTGTGTATTTTTAGGTTTCCGTACCCAAATGGTAAAAACGGGAACGGAAAAACTGAGACTTCGCTGTCCGTCCGCCTGTCTGTCCGTCTGTCAACAGGCTGTATCTCCTTAACACTTTAAGGAGATACAGCCTGTTTAAGGATTTATCCTTAACCGTGATAGCTAAAAAGTTTAAATTTTCCCAGATGTATTTCTGTTGCTGCTATAACAACAAATACTAAAAACATAATAAAATAAGTATTTAAGGGGGCTCCAATACAACAAACGTGGCTTTTTTGCCGATTTGTACTTCGAGCGCGAGTCCGTCTCGCACTTGGCCGGTTTTAAGTACGCACTAGTTAACATTTTTGTTAGGTATGTGCCGTTACTTGAAATATAAAAAGAGAAACATTGATTTTCTTTATGCGTCTCCAGCAATACTTTTGAAGTAAGTACCTACTTTTCTATGCTATGAAAAGTCCAGGGCTTTAATAGAAAAGTAGGTAAGACCCAAGGAGCTATAAAAACGAGCTCAAGAATCGAATACAATTCTATGGTTAGTCAAGCACTTGATACGCAAACGATGGGCATAATGAAAGGGACATACCAATCTGTTTACCAGAAACTATACAACGTAGGCGAAGCTAGTTAATTTCAACTTGTGTATACCAGTTTGCATAAATTAACTACGATGAAAACTGTCTAAGTTGTTCTGCTGAGCTGTTTATTTCATTTCATAGTGATGGCGATAAATTTGGTGCCACCAAGATAGTAAGCAAACTGTTGTATCAGTTTCACCTACATTATTAATTTCAAGATAAATCAATAAACCTCAAAAAAAAAGTTATATTTTACGTTTAAAAATAAGAAGTAGGTAATAAAACATTTTACCTTTTGACAACAGCTTAGTATTTGAAGGTAGGTAATATTAGTACGTAGAACTGCTAAAGATTATAAGAGACTTACTTCTTCCCGCGGCTCCGCCTGCGTAAATACAGTATCCCACGGGAACACTGTACTTTTTTGGGATAAAATTTAATCTGGAGCCTAAACTAACATACCAAATTTGATCGAAATCTATTCAGTAGTTTTGGCGTGAAAGAGTCACAAACATCCATCCATCCAATTGACCTCACAAACCTTTACGTTTATAATACAGGCATTTGCATAAAATATAAAATCAAGTATCAACTGGACGCTGATAAGCAATACTGTGTCAACCCACAAAATTACTAAAATCAAGATGTTGATACTAATCGCTTTCTCGGGCAACAAGCAATAATTTTCAAAATAGAATCATTTTAGTACTGAAAAACTGATGAAAATTTTTGACACATAGTTGAAATTCTCTATAGAATGAATTTAATTAAACACGATTTTCTCAAAATGGCTATCTAGTGGGTTGACACATTATTGTTTATCACCGCCCAACTAATCTTTGTGCGTCAACGAATTTAACTTATTTGCTAAGTATAGGTCGGCAGTAAAAAGAAAAATTACTACATGTTTTGAGGCTTACCAACAAAGATTGCAAATCAATTTTAAAAATGACCCTAAATCCTTTTGGAGTTTTATTAGAAGCAAACAATCCAACCGTAATAAAACTAAAATCACTAAAAGCGGAGTGGAATTGAGTGAGGAGCAGTGTGCGGAACATTTCGCATCGTATTTTGAATCGGTGTACAGTTCAGTCCAGCCGCGACTGGACCCCCGCGAGGCGGAGCGCGCAGCGGGGACGGGAGCGGGCCCGGCGCACGTGCACCTCGGACAAGTGGCTGCTGCTGATGTGCGCGCTGCACTCTGCGACCTGCAGCCGAAGCGCTCGTTTAGGCCCGATGGGATACCTCCTTATATAGTCAAGGACTGTCGCGTGGTATTCGAGAAGCCGTTGTTGCATATTTTTAATTTATGTTTAAGAGAACGTCACTATCCCGACTTATGGAAAATATCTCGAGTTATTCCGATACCTAAGGCGGAAGCGAGAACCGAAGTGGAAGGATATCGACCAATCGCCGTGCTGTCGGCATTTTCTAAAATATTTGAAACCATTTTACATAAACGTATTTATTCCCAAGTCAGTGCAAGATTAACAGATGCGCAACACGGCTTCCGGCCTGGTCGGAGTACGGGAAGTAACATGCTATCGTTCGTATCACACCTGACGCCTGTCGTAGACGCCGGGGGTCAGGTGGACGTCGCGTATTTTGACTTTCGCAAAGCGTTTGATTCTGTTGACAATGACATACATTTAGCAAAACTGTCGGCAATAGGGTTCACGCCGCACCTTATCAAGTTCTTTGCGAGTTATCTCGGAAAGCGTAGACAGTATGTCGAGTATGCAGGCTTTAATTCGAGATCGTACTATACCTGGTCGGGGGTAAGTCAAGGAAGCAATCTCGGGCCGCTGGAGTTTATCATAATGATAAACGATCTCCCGGATGTCGTTAGGGAGGCCAAATGTTTACTTTTTGCAGACGACTTAAAACTATTTATCGCTGTGGGGGATGCTCTAGACTGTGAACGCCTCCAAAGGGATATTAATACAGTAGTTGAATGGAGCGAGTCCAACAAGCTGCTGTTTAACGCCAAAAAGTGCAGCGTCATAACTTACACGCGCGCGCGCGCCCCTCTGTGTCATCAATACACTATCGGGAGCTCGGTAGTGCCGCGAGTGACGCATATTCGCGATTTAGGTGTAGAAATGATACCAAACTTGACATTTCGTCAACACATAATTAAAGTTTGCGCCAAATCGTTTAGAAGTCTAGGTTTTATACTAAGGCAGTCCGCGAATTTCAATACGGGTGTAATTAAAACTTTATATAATGCTTTGGTGCGAAGCCATTTAGAAACTAACTGTATTATATGGAATCCTCATGAAGCAAAATACCGGCTAATGATTGAAAAAATTCAACAAAAATTTACAAGGTTTGTGTATTTAAAGGAGTATGGTGTGTACCCGTACTATCCTTTAATGTACCCAAGTCGTTTCGTGTTGGGTATGGTCGGATACTGCAGATTATCTGTTCGGAGGGACGCGACCCTCGTCAAGTACGTGTGCCGCGTGTTGTGCGGAGAGCTGCATCACCCGGACGTTCTAAGCGTGCTGCCACTGCGCGTCCCCTACCCGGGCCTGCGGCGCCGGCAAGCGTTGCTCAGTGCTTCCGCATCCCGGACGAACCTGCTCAACGCATCTCGCGTGTCACGCGCCATTGGCTTAATAAATATGCTCGCGGATAAAGATGTAGATGTTTTTTGTCATAACTTGCCGAAACTCATGAGATTAGCCCAGGTAATTATTGAGATTAATGTTAATAATTATTAATTAATGTGATACATAGTTTAATCTGTTTACCATTGCGATTTTTTGTTTTTTCTTTTTTCTTCTTATATAGCATCGTCTTGGATTTCATCTGTTATGGTGTTATATATCTGTTGTCTAATAAATAAATAAGTAAATAAATAAATAACTTAAGTAATACCATCAAATAGGACAAGATGGTCTAAGGTTGCCAGACCCAAATTAAAAAAACTAGGATTTGAAGTTGAAAAAACCAGGACACAAAAAACACGACGCAGTAATAGAGTTGCAACAGTTAAATTAATATTACGTAGTGAAAATAGATTAAATGAATTACATGTAATACGAATAATCATATTTTTTCATAAAAGTATTTGAATAAAATTAAATTAGAAAGAAAAATTGTTAAAAAGGCGCGCGAATTTTAAAATACATGACCTTATCAGGGTACTATAAAAATCTAGGACGCTGCTTTAAAACTATCCAGCATATATAAAATACGTGTGGCACTCGGGGACTGCCGCGGTAAAGCTATTGCATAGTAAGTCTACAGGCATACGTCTAGTCGCACGCACACAAACACCGTGCCGAAGTCTGCCGAACTGAAACGACGTTAGACGATGCACGGCTTTCAACGCCGCACCGCTGTGCCGGTCGGAGTGGAGGGTGTTAGGTTTATTTTCGTTACGGAATTTCTTGATTTGGTCGCCGCGCTCAAAGCCCGCGATAAAAGCTAGCTTAACACACTAGGACACTGAAGAACTAGGACATGTCCGTGGAAAACAGGAGGGTTGGCAACCCTAGTCTAAGGCTAAAGATATTCATGGTATTTCCTCTTGACCCGGAAAGAAAAGTAAAGCTAGAATGTCCATTGCCCATCTCATCCTAACTAACCCTGATATTTAATAAAAGAGTTTTATGACAAATTCTTTATAATCACCTACACGCATTTTATTTCTAGTTGCCCGCAAGCAGACTGTTCACTGTGTACAAATCGAAAACTTCGCAACGGTTAGGGCGAAGTGTCATTTGCATAAATTTTTTATAATTTAATATTTACCCGGGAGACCGTACTTTGCACGGTGTTTTAGTAGAACGATAAAATAATTTAAAATGAATATACGAGTAAAATATAAAAGATAAAAATGCACAAAAAAGTATGAAATAAAACTTATTTTCTGAATAATTCCGCTTTACAATTCGGCTAAAATTTTAACCGTTTCTCTACTCAATCTTCATAATTTGGAAGTCGGTACCAGCCCGAACAACATCCTGATAAGACAATATTTTATAGAACATACGCTCAAGTTGGCTGGTATGTATGTATGGCCGTATTTAAAAGGAGAATTTACTTTTTAAGTCGGTTTAATTTTTTGTTCAAAAATAATATTTTTTCTCCTTTTAGTTATATTTATTAATTTATTATTATTAATACATTTCAAGAAAGTTATAAATACAAAAAACCTCCGCTATTCTCACTCTCTCGGCAAAACAAACTCAAGCGTTCTTTTATGCGAGTTTTCTGAGAGGCCGTGGCATTTCACCAAATAAGCATTACCGATCTGAGGACTTACTAAACAAATACCAGTTATAATATTGATTAGATACAATATTATTAAATAATTATTATTATCTATTGTAATAGTCGACGGAAAAAATGTAGCAGTAAGCATTAAATAAATATATTATAGTGATGTTGATGATCACGGATATAATTTTAGCAATAGCAAAATTGCAAAGACATTGACATCGATGCACAAAACTCTGATGAGTAGTGAGTACCTGAGTGGTACCTATGTCATCATAATAATATGGTGATGATGATGATTACTGTAAGTGGTATGATGGCATATGCCATTATACAGCTTGCAGTTATTTATACAACGCCGGAATCCCCAAACATGTAGGTATCTATCATCAGTTCTGTTCAGTACTTTTGGATCCAGGGTATACCTTGGTACAAAAGCTTATTTTTTGGTAGCATATTCTTGGAATACTTTAGAAAAAGTAGAAATCACTGATAATCCATATAAATTTCGAAGAGTTCCCTCGATTTATCATAGATGGAGGTCTCCACTTTGGTGTCTAAGGGACATATTTCGAATTATAGCCTCTACAACAACAACAACATGTTATAAATGCTAAAAAAACAACAACAGTCACAGAATATACAACAGTACAAGTAAATAGGTTCACATACGGCAAATTAATGATGTTAAAAAAAACTAATGTTAAAAGACTAATGTTCAAAGATATCCGTGTGGTGTAAAATACAATGAGAAGTACCTATTATAATGTGATGATGTATGGTGTGATGATGGTGTTGATGATGATGATTACCGTAATTGACATAGTGGCATATGTTTGTAGTTCTTTAAACAACGCCGAAATCCGCAAACATGTATCTACAAGGAGTCTGGTGTTCTGTTTAGTACTTTTGGATCCAGGGTATACCTTGGTGCAAAATCTTACTTTTTGGTACCATATCAGCATCAGGTCACCACTCTGGTATAGTCCCAAGTTGGTCCAGTTTTCACCACTTTGGTGAAAGGAAACAGGAACAGGATCGAGATCGATTTTAGTTATGATAATTTTAGTATGCAGGGAGAAAAATCGATATAGCTAGGTCTTATGCTTTAGAAACTGCGCCATTTAATCAATATATGTTTATCTATTTCGTCGTGCAACAATATATTATTACCGATTATATAATATATATACAAGATCGTCTCGTTATAAGATAATTGTATCAATTGATGTAAGTAATTTTTTTCATCAATTATTGCAGTTACCCACAGAAATTCCTTTTAGTGTGTTACCAAAAATTATAAGATAAATATAAATACTTTATAATGAAGAATTGAAGCCTATTTTGGAATATATATATATATATATATATATATATATATATATATATATATATATATATATATATATATATATATATATATATATATATATATATATATATATATATATATATATATATATATATATAGAGAGAGAGATTAGTGGGAACAAACACAGACTGACCGACGGACAGAAATATGTTAACAATTTATATTTTATTGTAAGTACCGATCATACTTTTACTAAGGCGGGTCAATAAGTCCGTGAGTTTTTGAATTTCTAACCTCCTTACTGAAAAAGCAACACTACTCCTGTCAACAGGCATCTGTCAGTTGACTCCTATCAAAATTTGAACTTGCTGCGTCAGTTAGTTTGTGTTTTACAGCTATCTTTATCAGACTAACCAGTAACTTAAGGAAACAATGGAAAAAAGTGAATTTCGTGTGCTTATTAAGCATTATTTTTTGCGAAAAAAAACCATTACCGAGACCAAGGCTAAGCTTGATAAATACTATGGGGACTCTGCACCATCGATTTCAATGGTAAAAAAGTGGTTTACTGAATTTCGTTGTGGCCGTACAAGCACTGAAGATGCCGAACGTCCTGGATGCCCAGTTGAGGTCTCTACACCCGAAACAATCGAAAAAATTCACGATATGGTGTTGGCCGACCGAAGATTGAAAGTGCAAGAGATTGTGGAAGCCATAGGCATCTCGCATGGCTCAGTGGTTTCAATTTTGAATGATCACTTGGGCATGAGAAAGCTTTCCGCAAGTCGACCACAAACGCAATCGTGTAACAACTTCACAGGAAGGTTTGGCGTTGTTTAATCACAATATGGAGGAGTTTTTGCGCCGTTTTGTAACCGTGGACGAAACATGGATCCATCACAACACACCAGAGACCAAACAACAGTCAAAACAGTGGGTTTCTAAGGGTGAATCGGCGCCAAAGAAGGCCAAGGTGGGTTTGTCAGCCAATAAAGTTATGGCGACTGTTTTTTGGGATGCACGTGGGATAATCCACATTGACTATCTTCAAAAGGGAAGAACAATTAATGGGGAATATTATGCCAACTTATTGGACCGCTTCAATGAGGATTTGAAAAAAAACCGACCTCATTTGGCCAAGAAAAAAGTTCTTTTTCACCAAGACAATGCAAGGGTGCACACATGTGCTGTTGCCATGGCAAAAATCCATGAATTGGGCTTTGAATTGCTCCCACATCCACCCTATTCTCCAGATTTGGCTCCGAGTGACTACTTCTTGTTCCCAAACCTGAAAAAATGGCTCGGTGGAAAAAGATTTGACTCCAATGATGAAGTCATCTCGCAAACAAAGGCCTATTTTGAGGACCTCGACAAATCATATTTTTTGGAAGGGATGAAAAAATTGGAGAAGCGTTGGACAAAGTGTATAGAGCTCAAGGGGGACTACGTTGAAAAATAAAATGATTTATTTATCAAAAAATCTGTGTTTTATTCCAAAAGTCACGGACTTATTGACCCGCCCTCGTAAATGCATTTAGTGAAAATAAAAGCTGTTAATTTGAAATTACAATCAGACACTTCAATTTTGTTTATCTGTATAGATATAATATATTATATTATACAAAACAAATAGTTGAGCTAAGTATATGGTGTGTGCTAAATATATAGTGCGCGCGGAACTAGCGCCTTAGGGACAGGGGTGAGGGGGCGGGTTGCTTGCTGCTCGCTGTGTTGCCGCCGCGAAGTCCGGCTCCGTACTGAGTAATAACATCAAGCGCTCGGCTAGCTAGTCACAATATGTAACAGTCATAACAGTCACAATGTGTAATTGCAAAATTCTACATTATTGTGAAGGTGATAAGGTCGTTTTTTGTATCATTCTTAATATTCGTTATTACATTGTGATTTCGAGTGGCAAAAAGTGTCGTGCCTAATAAATCCGCCTAACTTCCATACAATTCGCAACGCGCCATAAGGAACTACGTTCCAACACCGTTTTACGCGTTTTAGGGTTACCCTAAAATGGTAAAACTTAATAAATGTTAACCCTGAAGTAACCGTTTTAATGCTAGCCCTTTCCTGCGGTTCTGCAGAGGAAAAAAGCTGGATTTCATGGTGTCACTTAGGTACACGTCGCGTCTGCATAAAATCGAACGGTATGTGGTTAACCGTCTAAGGTATGTACCTACTTACAGCAAAGCACTTGGTTTTGGTATTCGGTTAGCTAAAGAGGTTCCCGTGTAAGGCGGTTTTTAGAGACCTGCAAATGCCACCAAATCTTAACCTGCATATTAAGAGTAAAAGGGTATTTAAGAGATTTTCTGCTAGAAAAAAAATACGTAATAGATAGTTTTTTTGCAAAAAGCACTATAGGTATAAAATACTCGAGCGCTATTAATAACAGGTGACCCATTTGAATTGAAAGTTTCACTTCTGTCGCATGTAAAAAAACTAGATATTTTTTACAGATGTCAGTCCTTGGTTCAGAAATCAGAGATTTTAATCACCCGCGCCCGCCTGCGCGCCTGCCTCCCGAATTTACTAAAAAGAAAGCTTAATACATTGAAAAATAATAGGTCTTTACCTATGAAATTGCTTTTCTGCAGTACTGGCCATTTCAAATCAAAATAATTTTTGTTTGGCTAAGAATTCTAATTTTAAATTAATTTTATTTTATAAACATGGAATTCTTTTTCCAAAAGTAGTCATTTGTTTATTGATTACTGCTACGTTTTCATCGCATTTCAATATTTTTCGTCATCATGGATACGTTAAAAATTCGAGTAATTGTGGAATATTACTCATATTCGTCGTGGCAGCAACGCGGCACAAGCGGCACGCAACATCAACGACGTTTACGGAGCTAACACTACAAACCAACGCACCACCTGTTATTGGTTTGCTCGCTTCCGTTCTGGAAATTTTGACCTGAAAAATGAGCCCTCGCGGTCATCTGAAGACTTTGGTCGACAATGACGAATTAAAGGCGATTGTGCAAGCTGATGATACACAATCTACGGCCGCTGCTCCTGCACGACAACGCGCGACCTCATACTGTACAGCAGACGGTCTCCAAGTTGCAAGAACTGGGTTTGGAAGCTCTCCGTCATCTGCCCTACTCACCAGACCTTGCGCCTACAGACTACTACTTTTTCCAGAATTTGGATAACTTCTTGGCGGGAAAAAAATTCAATACCCGAATAGGCAGTACAAAATGCCTTTGAAGAATTTGTTGCCTCCCGTCCAGCTGATTTCTTTAAGAAGGGCATCAATAAACTGCCACTGCGTTGGAAAAGATGCATTGATTGCATGGGTGATTACTTCGATTAATACAAATAAACATGAAAAAAAATAGTTTAAATTTTTTCATACAAAACGGCAATTTCATAGGTAAAGACCTAATATTAAGCTTCAGCTTACATAATTATTAAAATAAAACAATGTGAGGACGTCCGTGTCCCTCAGATCATTAGAGGCTGAGTAAACGAATTTGCGTGGCAGTCGATTTTCAATTTGCTCTCAATCACGTTTCGGGATGTCTCCGCCGAATTGGCTTCGTGCTCGAAAGGGAAGGGAAGTCGACTTGACGAGGAATTGTATTTTTAGTCCGTCATATTTTTACGTATAAAAACCTGGCCAAGCCTCTTTACCTCAAAATATGGCGGATTAAATGAGCCTTTCTTCATGATCTAACATCAAATTAATGGAGCGTTTTTTTGCATGCGATGACCAAACTTTGGTGTCCTTAAATATAATGAAGTAATGTCTAACCCCCTTACTAATAATCTACAAGTATACTTTTAAAGAAATAATTTATAATTATAATAAATGAAATTAATTAATCCGGGCTGTTAGCACAGACCACAGCCTCGCTGCACAGCTTCAACTTTGTTTCTCCTGAGGAACGCTTTATTTATAAGGAATCTGAAACTTTAATAATTGCCACACACCTGTACAAACACATACAAATGTAGATATATTTACAGTTGTTACCTAGGTATGTTTCTAGAAATACACAAATTCTATTTTATATTAAATATAATTTGTTTATTTTCATAAGGAAAAAGCGTAGTTAAATCATAGTACCTGGGTAACTAGTAGATTAAAAAAAAATCGACGGGTTGCACTCCGGGAGTGCCGGCAGAAGTGAAAACTTGAATATTAACGTTGTGCATTTTTGATATTTTGGAATGGTTAGAGAATAATTTTGTACGAATTGCTTTCATTATCAGTATAAAAGTACTATTATTTATGTGGTGGAATACAATATTCATTTATTGCGCTATCGTACACAAATATGACAATTTATATTACATTAAAAATTTAACACTTCAGAATTATTACAATTATTTTACATAATAATAATAAATAATAAAGTAAACAAAATAAATTAATAATATTAATCTCATCCATGGATGCGCGTGGCACGCTGTAACATTAACACACACGAACATTCGCGCAAGCGCCCTGCGCGCCTGTCCTCTCTCCATCCGTCTTACGAATTTTCGATCAGGTCACGTGTCCTGACGCGAGTTTAGAAATTTTTACCCATTCCAAAAAAAGTACACAGCGCCGCTAAAGAAGTTTTCACTTCAAAAAGACCAACAAAAATATTTTACCGGGGTTCGAACCCACAACATTCCGAAGTCCCGAATAACGCAAAAGTTATCCAAACTGCCGATCGGACTGACATTATAGAATCGAAATTATTGATGAATTGTTGCACAACGAAAGAAAAAACATATATAACTTAAAAATGCACAGTTTCCCAGAGATAAACCCTAGCTAGACCGATTTTTCTCTCCCAAAACTCCCTGGATACTAAATTTCATATAACTAATCACTTGCAGACGTTGCCGAGATTACGATCATATATATACAAGATTGTCTCGTTTAAAGTATAAGATTAATAATATTATGATGTTAAAATCTTCTAAGCGTGAAATATAATAATTAATAATACCACAAATAATTTATTGTCCCTATACCTACATACATACCTTTTTAAGGCTGGCAAATCAAAGCCTCTAAACATGATACCTACCCTTGTATTGCGAAGGAAAATTTTTCATATTTTTAACAACCTTTATAATTAGATTATTCTAAAATTACTTTCATAAAGATTGATTAAAGTAATACGACGAAGTTAAAACTTCGACACCGCGTGGGCAGATCCCAGCCCACATTCTAAAATTATTACGGGAATAATAAGAAGTAAATATATTTTCTTTTCTCGTCACAGAACGAGAGGTTTTCTTGGTCTGTCGTTACTTTTTTTAATTACACACCATTAAAACAAATATTTATTATGTAAGGGATTTTTAGTAAAAATGTTATATTTTTATAGCAATTCTATAGTTACTTATTGAGTGTAAATCGATTATTTTATGCCTTAACCCTCTAGAAGCATAAAGATGACGTCACGACATATCTGTCACTTATCGCCAAGTCCCCGAATACATCAGCGTGAGACATCACGCATACAAATTCCGCCTCCGAACCATCTCATTATAGACGAAACAATTTCTGAACCGCCCCATTTCTTTCATATTTACTTTTGCGCTTCCGCGAACATCAATTTCGGCGGATCATTAAGGACGTACGGACAAAGTATTATCTTTAATGACATTTTATATAACAATGCCTTCACAATTAGACGCTTCTGATTGGACTGAGCTGTTGTTTAGATATCGAGATACCTAAACCATTTACTATTGGGATACCTTGGAGTTTTCCAAGAAATAAGACGTATTTAAAATAGTAATTCTAAACGGTCGTTAAAACAAACTACTTTTACCCGTTAAAGTAAAAAATTGAAAATCCAAAAAGGTACCGTGATAATGGCGACGTAAGAAATTACTTATTTATTGTAATTAACATGTAGCAACATTTTACGTTAAAATCCGACGATTTCGATGTAAATATGAGGCAATTTAAAATATACATACAGAAGCTCGCTGCTACATCAATTAGCAAATGACTGTTTGCACTGCGGAGACCGGTGCACGAATGCGGACTAACAAGTAATGACACGTCTCGTAATAGCAACCCTGTGTGTTGCTAGCACAAGTAACTTGCTTACAAGTGGTGAGAAACCAACTAGCACCGAGATCAGACTAATGAGTAATGACACGTCTCGTAACACCAACGATACACAGAGTTGCTAGCACAAGTAACTTGCATACAAGTGGTAAGAAAATAACTAGCGCCGAGATCAGAATAATGAGTAATGACACGTCTCGTAAATTGCCACTGATGCAGAGCTGCTACAGCTGTACAAGCTGCTTACAAATGGGAAGGAACCAACTAGTACCGAGGTCAGACTAATAAGTAATGCTGCTGATACACAGAGCTGATGGCACAAATAGGCTGCAAGTGGGTGTGACAAGTGGAAAGGAACTTACAGCACATCGGAAGATCGATAGCGTATTAAATAATTTTAAAAATTAAAGTACCTGTTCGATGATTATAATTATTCAGCTAAAATATAATTCTTGGTATATTTTGATTTAACATAGTTAAAGCGACATCTTCTGGTATTATCGTGAACTACTGTCAGTTTCTACTGGCTATCTAACTCTCCAATACTGCAGTTAAAACTTGGTTCTTGTCGAAAATGGAAAATCAATAAACATAAGCATATTGTTTTATTATTAGTTGAAGAATAATTAAAATAAAATTACTTTTATGTAACATACATTTTTCCTTAATCCCGTATGAAAAGCACGGATATTTTGCTAAACTACGCGTTGCTAGTATTTCATTATTAGGCATAGTTTGCGTTAGTTTAAACATAGATGGCGCATGACGTGAGAATCCAAACTATAAAGTCGGACAGCAATTTTTAAAGTTTTATTTTTATCTTGATGTGTAGCATCTTTGTAAAATATGTTACGGGTGTGTGTTAGCAACTATATTGATAATTATTGTTGTTATATATTTAAAATGTTATTATCAAAGTTCATGCTCAGTAGAGCATGAACTTTGATAATAACATATGTAACGGAAAATGTTATTAAACTAGTAAGTTTAATAACATTTTCCGTTACACTAGGTCGTCTCAAAATATTGTAGCACACAGGAAGTGATCATATCGACCGCAGACGTTGTTGAAGTTCGTAGTTACACAATATGAGTATGCGTGCGTGCACACTTTTTATCGACGTTGTGAAGCTATTTTTTTTATCTTAACTATTTACCCCGTTAATAATAAAAAGATTTACACAACGGATAACTTGAACAACGTTGCTGTCTTTGTCTGTCAAGTGACATTTAAAACGCACCAGACAAAGACAGCAACGTTGTTTAGGTTATCCGTTGTGCAAGTATTTTTATTAGTATGGGGTTATGTATATTATTATTATATTATGGCTTATTGTCAATCTTAGACGATGGCTGAGTTACGGAAAGGAATTTAAACATATTCCATTTCAATAAGAAGATTTTTTCTGTTCTCCAAACCTGAAATGCCTTTTAGTCTGCTACCCTGAATGAACAAAAATCAAACACACTCATTTATAAAAATCACAGTCGTTTATTATTAATAAATACCGTTAATTAAATTAGACATAGAGAATTACCAAAAACTTTAGTTTCAAACGTACTCTATTACTTTCTATAATTTAATGTGATTACCGAATTATGTGTAGATATGTACCTACGGCTATCAGCTTATCACATGGTCTGTCAAAATTACGTAAAAAAACCCCTACTCAAAACTATTAAGACTACTTGTAATTACACTTAAAATATATCGCTGTGTGATGTATTGTAGTAGATATATTTTATATTTTCTATCTTTTTCAATACAAACTTAATGCTTCTTAAGTACATAAGTATAGAGAATTATGATGTTTGATGCTAGTGAAGATTTCTAGCCAAAAATACTTGTTTTAGACATTGTACTCTTTCATACTACATTATGCAATGTCCATTTTCTGAGATGAAGGACAATGTACATCTGTTAGTAGTTAAAGTTTTAACACTGTGAGTTACTATAGCAAAAAACCCAAATATTAACAACACAGTACAGCTTAAAGGTAAGGTTGGTATGCATCTTAGCATACCAATAACCAACCTTTCCTACAAGCTGTACTCTCTCTAAGAGTCTCTACACATTAAAGCATAATGTTTTGGTGCTAAAGTAACTCGTAATGCTAAAGTTTAAATATTAACCGATGTACAGTGTACCTGCTTAATCTCAGAAAAGAAATGCTAAGGTTGGTACGGGCACCATAGACGTATATATTATAGACGAGGCATGTCGAGGCAAAAACTGTCTTCACTTAAATAGTCCCACTGTAGGGTTGTTTGACATTGCCATTTTGACATTTGAGGTAAATCAAGATGGTAACTTACTCTAGTATGTAGATATTTTGTTCTGTCAAATGTACGTCATAGCGTCATATTTAGTTTTGAAATCTTTGACGGGCACTGGTATTTTGGCCCAACACGCAATAATCTTAATATTATATACAGTGGTACTGTTAGGGTCAGTTCACACCGCGACGATACGATTTGCAATTGTATGATAGCAAATAAAAATTGAAATTTATTCACTACCCAAGGAGATGTACACGTTCATTTGACATCAGTACATTATCATACACTGCACATGCGCTGTATGAAGCGCGGTTCAATTCGACATTCAAACTCTTACAATGAAACGTGCTACATGTTACAATTATGAATGAATAGTTATCCTAAAAATCAATTTCGCGTATCGTTTCCTTTCGTAGTGAATTAAATTTGAGCTCAAGATTTGTTTTTAATGATGTACCTAGTAATATCGAATTTAATATGAAAAAATTACTGGCTTTTTTTAACAGTCCGTCGCCACAGGGTGTCAAAGTCAGAGAACTGTCACATAAAACTTATAAAATGCCAAAGATTCTCGTAAGCACAAAATGGACGGTAGATGTTAATCTCATTGTAAGTGCCACCTAAATACTCTCTCCTCCAGTAACACTAATTCGTTAAATAAGCCAAATATAGTAAGTACATAATTCCTATAGTTGACAAAAAGTAATTTACAAAATGAGTATTTTATATATATAGTAAATTTTTAAAACATTTTGGTGATCACATATTTAATGCTTTTAATCATTTTTAAATAGTACAAGCACACCATTGAGATCAAATACTAAGTACCATTCTAAAAAACGTATCAGCAATCGGCACCTTAAAAAAATTAAAGCTTTTATTGCAATTTTCAGTTTTTCAAAAAAAAAGCCTGAAGACTATACTAATTATGTATATTAAATAATAAACAATATGAGTAAATATAAAATATATAACTTAATATTAAATACATAATGGTTGTATATTTTTCTAATCAATAAAAATAAAAATATTAGGTAACAAAAATTCAATCTTTAAACACTACGAAATCACATTTTTGTATTGCCTTACTACCTCACATGCAACATAAATAGACAGTATGCACAAACAAGATAAATATTTAGATATTCTCATTTATTAATTAATTATAGAAGGTTTGATGCGAAAATGTCGAACAAAGGAATGCTTTTTATAATAATAATAAGTAGAATGAAATGATGGCTCTGCGTAACTTTGACAGACTTTTCAATAAAATTACATCAAGCATACTCACTTAAAATGTCTACATTGTGATAATAGTCAAAATAATATCATTAAGTAACTTAAAAGTAAGTCATGGGCCCAATCGGAAAGTGAAGGAATCAAGAAGGAAGAAAACTCCTTTCGTTCCCGTTTACGTTCTATAAAATCTTACAACTATGTATAAACATTACCGAACTTCTCTATAAAGCTATATATTTCGATACCTATATACCTATACATCTACGGACTATTTGCGCGCGCGCAATTAAGAAACTATGCGCAAGATTACGCGCGTAACCGTGGAAAACGCGTAATCTGTACAAGGCGTAATGATACTCCACTCTCGCTAAACTTCTAATCGAATCTTATTCATTTAAAATTCAAACATTAAAATCACACCAAGTAAACGGGCAGTGTTCTTTATCATGACCCCATTTACTACTTCGCTAGCACTAGCCAATCTTAGGTGATCAAAGGTCACCAACGACTTATTTTTGTGAAATTGTCGTACGCCTTGCTTAACACAAGGCGCTACACAATACTTCAATGCAATTTGACTCCAGTGATGCTTTCGACTCCAAACTCCAAACTCCAATAATGACAATCGCGCTTCACCAAAAAATGAGGACTCGCGCGCTAGATGGCGCTAGTAAACTGCGTCAAACGTAATCTCACTAGGAATTCTGGAAAAAGTAGAAATCACCTACTTACTGCATCATCTTCAACTTGAACCTTAAAACTAAGTAGGAGATAATTCTGATGAATACGAAAAAGGCGCAGAGTGCGCCCACATCAACCCAGAAATTGGCCTGGTCCATGGTCATCTCCTTGAGGAAGTGACTCGGCGTTCGGAAGTGACAATAAGCTTCGGAGCAGTGGAGCTTCTCTCGTTTGAAGCCGTATACTGAGAGCATGGCGCCTTCGAAGCCGTAGCGCACGTAGCTGAGGTAGGTCAGCCATTGTAGGTAGCCGGGTATTGCGTTGAAGTTGACGAAAAAACCGGAGAATAATACTACGGGGATAGTAGTCACGGGTCCCAGGTATACCCCAGTTTCTATGTTCATAGCGGCTCCTATGAGCAGGCCTAGCGACTGCGCCACCAGTGCTGTTAGAATGTTTATGGTTGTAAACATTAGCACTCGATCCGTCTGCATCGGCTGACCCGTCATGAAGTACACTATTATCACGTACACGCCGCTGAATACTATCTGAAAAGAGAGAAAATCAAAATTAGTTTAATAAGTTTGGAGCTTCATTGTAATCAAATATCAAATATAGTTTATAATCTTATAGTTTCTTTTTCTAAAATTGTAGTGCAATAAAGACAAAAGTAAAAATAAGAAACAGATTTTTAAATATTTACCTGGAATGGAAGATCCGCTATAGTTTTCGCGAAGTAGAACGCCTTCAGAGAGTACCAATAGTTCAAATGCTCTCTCACAAATACGTTCATTTCTGTAGGGACTGGAATGGAGAGAAAATACAAATATTTTTTTTTATCTCAGGAATTAAATTTTGGAAAAAAAACAAACATGAATAACTGTATAAGGCAGATTCGTCCGCAGTACTATTATACCTCAAGACACCGGTTTTGTTATTTTTCTGCAGAAAAGCTAAATGGAACAATAAGGAACTTACGTTTCTTATAGAAAAACAAAACAAAGAAACTTACATGTCAGAATAGTAGGCATCATTGATGTGAACATCGTGAACATGACAGTGAAGAAGATGCACCCAGCATTGCTCATGACCTTCGCAGCGTCGTGTCCAATGTCATAATACAAGAAGCCAATTAGAAGACCCACTACGGTATGCGAGCATAGCCTCAAATGCGTCAGCGTCTGATCTCGCATTATGCTCTTGAACGTTCTCTTTAATAATATCCAAAACTGCTTCCAACCAGACGTTGGAAAGCCTGTCTTCTGAGTCTTCTTTGTGAAACTTTCGCTAGAGTCTAATAAAGATGTGGTGCAGGTAACTGGTGCTAGATTACTTGGGTTGGGAGGCTGTTTCTTCTCCGTGTTGATTGGATCGGACATGTCTATCACAGTGCATGTTGGTTTGTCTGTAAAGTTCGTGGAATATAAAATATAGCATTAATTGCCTGCGGCTTCGCCCGCGTGAAATTAGGTTTTAAACTATCATCCCCTATTGTACCCACCTAGGAGCTGAATTTTATAGAAAACGCTAAAACGTTACTCATTATTTTTTCCGTACTTAATTCATACGAAATATCATGCAAATTGTCGAAGGAATAAAAAGTTTCATTCCTTTTGTCTTTTATCACCTATTTTACCCCCATGAATTTTGAAAAATCCTTCATAGTGGATGCCTACGTCACATGAGAAATATGTGTACAAAATTTCAAATTTCTAGCCTTAAGAGTTTGGCCTGTGCGTTGATACATCAGTCAATCAGCTTTGCCTTTTATATATATAGATAGAAGATAGATAACAGTTTACACCACAAGCTATAGTGCTGTAAGGTTCATTGCGTTCAAACATACATCGAGCAAAGCTACGTGTGAAAGTTTTTTTTTTTAATCAAAACTAAATATATTCAGTAAATAATAATTACTAATACAATAATCTGATTTTCTACACTTAACATTAAGTGAAACTTGATCATGTGTAGTATTGCGTGCTTACCTATTACAATTTCTAAGGCTTCTTTCGTCACGTTATTTTTACTTTGGTTGTTGTAATTACAATTAACTGGTCCGGATGATGATGATGATGAAGTTGATGTTTGTCCACGCCCACAATTTCCTTTGTTTACTGCCATTACCAATTTATTACCCCACTCCCCGTGTTCGCCTGTCGCTACCTCCAATACTAGAAAAGAATAGATAAAGTTAGAAAGAATAGACAATTCATTCAAAACGATTTATAAATATTTACATAGTATTATTAGTACTATATATATATATATCTATACGGATATTTACGGATATACGGATTTTAATACAGTTTCCAGCAATAGATACGCAAGAGGTTTAAATGTATAATACATTATACCCGTGTGAACCCGGGGCGGATCGCTAGTTAGAAATAAATACTCACTATAATCTGCAGGATTATGATAGCTTGGACAATTTAGACCCATGGTGGATAAAAATGGCACTAATCCACGCACTGGGCCCTGGTATATACACTGCCCGTCTGCTAATGTGTACAAGAAGTCGAACATCTCAAACAATCTCGCAGAAGGCTGGTGAATAGTACAAATGATGGTCCTGCCACCTCTCGCTAGAGATTTCAATAGGGATATGCATTGGAAACACGATGAGCTGTCCAAACCAGAAGTGGGCTCGTCGAAGAACATCACAGGAGGATTATTAACCAGCTCCAAAGCTATGGATAGACGTTTCTTCTGACCACCCGAGAGATTTATTGTCCTCGTGTCGCAGGCTTCCACTAAGCCCAACATTTCCAGAATTTCATTGATAACGATCTTCTTAGCGGTTATTGTCATATCTTTTCCTAGTTTTAGATTTGCAGAGACGTGCATAGCTTCAGTAACGGTAAGGTGCGGTAGGAGACAATCGTCTTGCATAATGTAGCATGAGAGTTTTCTGAATCTGCGCAAGTTTCTTTCCTTTCCATTGATTAGTATTGAGCCACTGACGTTTGATGTTCTGAAATGGGAAAATTTAATTGTACCTAAGCATGATTTTATTTATAAGCAGAACATGATTTTAGAAATTTTAAAGTCATCAAGTTTTTAGAGTTCCGTAGTACCAAAAGGAAACCTTAATATCGCGCTGTCCGTCCGTCTATCAGTCCGTCCGTCTGTCTATCCGCCCCTATTAACTTCAGTAATTTTGAATAGAAATCGGACAATAACTTTTAAAGTAATTTGAAAAAACCTATTTACAAAACCCTTCCTAGACATGTCTTGACATGCTCTTGATTTTATGAGTATTCTGAGTTTCAAAGTATAAAATAATAATACTTACTTGTATCCAGCTAAGATATTCATTAGTGTACTTTTTCCAGCACCTGAAGGTCCCATTATAGCCGTCAGTTCGCTAGATTTAAAGGTCCCATTAATACCCTTTAGCAGGGCCTTGTACCCTCGCTTCCTTCCTTCGCTTACTGAGTACGAGAGTTCGGAGAATTCGATGTCCACTGGCGGTCTTTTCGGAAGGTGAGTGAGAGCCGCCATTGGTTTCTTCTCGCCGCAGCCATTTGGTACTTTTGGAACCAGCCCGGTCATGCCGACCATGCCGTTGCAAAGATTCATTTGGGAGCCCCTGTAATAAAATTACAAATGGTTATAAATTAATAATAATATCTATGGACGCTTCACAACACGTCAATCTGGCCCCGTGGTAAGTATCCGAAGAGCTTATATTACGGGGACCAGACAACGGAAAATATATTTAATACTTTTATACTATACGTATATTTAAGGTTTTTGTCTATATTATTTACTCATGTTACAAAGAGGTAAAGTTTATGAGTTTGTGAGGTTATAGGGGGTAATCTCTGGATCTACTTAACTGATTTTAAAAATTCTTTTACCAATAGAAGGCTACGTTATTTGTGAGTGACATAGGCTATATTATATTAACCCGAAAAATGAAAAGACTTTTTCGTGGTAGCCGGATTTGCAAAGCAAGTCGGAGAAAAAACGGTCGAACGTAAACGTTTCTTATGAATGCTGCCTTACCGATGGGAGATATAATTATGAATAAGTCCTAGAGAAAAGTTGTAGAGCTTGATAATGCTTACAAAACAGTTAGCGACAGCATGTCTTAACTTTTATTATTACCTATATAAA
Source organism: Phengaris arion (assembly GCA_963565745.1). NCBI lineage: Eukaryota > Metazoa > Arthropoda > Insecta > Lepidoptera > Lycaenidae > Phengaris > Phengaris arion. The sequence continues at coordinate 27,872,025 of OY751431.1, forward strand.
AGGCAAAACCCTTAAGGCTTAATGCTTAAGGCTAGAAATTTGAAATTTAGCACACCAATTTCTCATGTGACGTAGGCATCCACTAAGGTAGGATTTTTCAAAATTCAAGGGCGTAAAATAGGGGAAAAAAGTTTGTATGAAACATTTTATTCCTTGGACATATTATTTGCATGGAATTTCGTAAGAATTGAGTCCGAAAAATAATGAGTTACGTATTTCAGCGTTTTTTTTATATTTAACTCCTAAGAGAGTAAAATTGGGGATGAAAGTTTTAAAATTACTATAAAGATATTCTTTAAAACGCAATTCACGCGGGCGAAGCCGTAGGCTAATGCTAGTTATAATATAAACATATATTTTAATACACATCTATGACCTATACACATCTATGAAACATTGAATACTTTATGTTCCCTCGACGGGATTCGAAACCGCGAAACCTCTGGTTTGAGACGCGCGAGAAGAGTTAGCGCGACGCGCTAACCAGTGAGACACAGAGGCCGTCATCATCTCAAATTAAAGATTGAAACCACGCGTATAAGCTGTGTTGATTAAAGATGTGAATGACTTTGTATTACTCGAGAGCAGTTGTTACTTAAATTTATATCCAGTGTGATACATCCTCCAAGCTCGTAAATAAGAATTAGCACGAATATGTTAAGTATAGCCTCCATTTTACTTTAACGACATTACGATGATGATGATACAAATATTATACCCAACTTGGGAAAAGAAAAATCAATTTGCCGAACGTAACCGTTATCATCGTCTCACATGACACTTGAACTGAAATTTGGAACCGTTCCAAGACAATATACGAAGCATTGTGAAACTAAGGTATTAATAGGTATGCAATTTACATTCTCGTACAAAACTAGGTTGCTTTTTTATTCAGACAAAGATAGCGTAACTTTGAAGCTCCTGTAAGTGGGCGTAAAGCAGCGTTACCTTTCACATTATTGAAGCTACGATTACGTTACGTTATCTTTTGCTCTATATCATTAATATGTTACAGTCAAAGGTCGTTATGCAGTCTCTTCCTGGAATTTATCCTAGATTGACCAAAGCTTTCGAGCAAACTCCGATATAGGTAAGTTCTAATTTCGACCTTTGTCTAAATGACTCGAGTTAAAGTCCGACAAACATCAATTTATTTGGGCTTTGACTAAGACGTCAAATCAGATCTGAGCATTGACTAGTCAAATCTTCAAGTCAAGCCGGAGCTTCGAAGTTTGGCCATTACAAATACACTAAAGCTGAAACCTTAAACTCTAATATGAGTTTCAGCTATTAACTAAAATAATTAAAATATTAATAAAGATAAGTTTGCTTTAATAGCTTACTTATAACGTCTAGCCTTAATTTTTGAGCTCTAAAATAGTATCGTAAAAAATATGATAAAACAAAAAAATATAATTTAAATCTAAGGAGCTAATATAAAATGTAAAAAATTATAAATGGAATTTTGAAATAATATTTTTCACAAAGAAAAAATTTTTGCAATTTTTTTAGCACAAAGCTACAACAAAGGTTTCAGTTTTATTGCTTACTAGCTGTCCCGACACACGTTGTTCTGTCAACTATGAACTGGAATAAATAAATAACTCCATCTACTACAACCGACACCTACATCTATCTATACCTACAACTACATCTACACCTACATCTACAGTCTACACCTACAACTACACCTACTCCAACAACCTACACATAGGTGTAGGTTTAGACCTTTTCTATTATTTCTGAACGTTTAAACCTTCCTTGAACTTCCACAATTATTTCAAGACCAAAATTAGCCAAATCAGTCCAGCCGTTCTCGAGTTTTAGCGAGACATTGGAATTGAAATCAATTTTTTATATTTAAGAAGATTATCTATATACCCCCTTACTAATAAAAATATTTACACAACGGATAAGTAATACAATGTTTTGTCCTTGTCTGCCAAGCTACTTTTTCCACGTATCAGACAGAGACAAAACATTGTATAACTTATCCACTGTTTTAATAGTATTTTAATAGTAAGTAGAAAGTGCGAAAAATTCCTTAGTATGTACGTCACTTAACGTGCAGATGCGCTCAACATTTCTCGACTGTGAACTGTTATAATTACAGTGATTAACCCTGCAATTACTGTAAATGCTTCATAGATAGTTTTAACTATTTATAAATAGTTAAAAAATAGTTAAAATATTATAACTGCTATTAAGGTCTCTAGAGCTACAGGGGCGTCCTTGTGAACATTTTTTTACTCTTAACCCGCACTCGACGCGTGAATATCATACATTACGAGTATTATTAGTAACATAGTATTAGTAACATGAAAAAGAATGAAAGTATTCCGAGTAAAAGGCAGACATATCTTTTTGAAATAGAATAATGCTAAAAGTATTTTCTTCGTGTGTAGGTAAGGAAATTCACTCTAAAGATTAGCTCACACCGAGACGGGACGCGTCGCGCACTTTGTAAGAAAGCGACTCAAATTGAACTTTATTCATTACACAAAAAAAACACCTTTCATTGCATGAATTCGAATTGCGGGTTGCACGCGATGCACAGCTCTTGCAATCGCTCGCTTGCGCTTGCAATGAAACGTGTATCTTTTTGTGTAGTAAATAAAGTTCAATTTTGAATCACTATCTCAAAAAGTGCGCGCCACGTCGCGTCTCGGTGTGACCTGACATAAGAAAACAAAGAAAACATAACATTATTATTTATTTCTATATTATGTCCTAATTCCTATTATAGATAGGTTATAGGATAGTTATATAGGATAGATTTCCTATAATAGATATTAATAAGTTTTTCAACCTTTACATATTTTGCTATAACGAGCCTAGAAGCGCTGTTTCAATATTGATCCACTATCCGCTATCGCATGTCTCATTTGTTTGTGCCCGCCCCTGTTTCTGTTTCTGTTTCTGTTTTGCACGAAATTTTATTCAGAAATAAGTTGTTGACGTGAAGAATTCATAAATATTTTGTAATAGCACCGTTTACTGTATGAATTTCTAGAATATTATATTTTCTTACTATACTGGTCTTACGTTTAGGCTATTATTTAGGACTATATTCCTCGGAATCCGGAACTCCGGAGAAAATTCAGCGCACTTCTCTGGCGTTCCGGATTCCGGAGCATGTAGTCCCAGCCTTACATAGAAAAAAATATTACGTGTTTCACCAACCAATTTAGATAAAAAAACCCAGATCTTATCATTAATTCACTGTCCAGCCAAGTCATGCAATACAATAATTCCTTTTTATAATTGAACATTTCCTATCTCAAAACATGGTACGACCACAATTACACTGTGTGCACTGTGCAATTATTGTGCATACTGCTCTTAGGATTTTAGGGTTCCGTAGTACGAACGGAACCCTTATAGTTTCGCTCTGTCCTTCCGTCCGTCTGTCTGTAATTATGTAAGTTATGTAATTATGAATATAAATAGATGAAATTTCGTATGGTTATAGATTGTATATAGATTTCCAGTTTTGGAATTTAAAAATAATAATTTATATTTTAGGGGTGGATCTCGATACTAATAGGGTGGGGTTGAAATTTTTTTTTTATTCTACCCCACCGTGACGGGAATCGTCGAAAATGTATTTTGATATGACGTCAAGTTTTCATACGTGGCTTTTTTTTACAAACTCAACCGTTTTGGAGTAATCGGCATCCAAAGTGGTTCATAAGGCTGGGACTATATGCGGAGGAACTAAACTAAACTAAAACTCATTATTAAGATCTTCCAGTTTCATTGTGTGTTCTGACTAGGTAAGAGAGATTTCTAATGGTTGGTTATTATTGTTAAGAAAAGTAGTTTAATTTTTGTTTTTTGATTAAGTAAGAAAGATTTCTAAGGCTGGTTAGTAAGAAGAGCGGTTTAATTTTGTCTTTTGTTTGATTAAGTAACCAAAGATTTTTGAGACTGGTAGTTAAAAAGAACAATTTAAGTTTTTTGTTTATCACGTATGATTACTTTTTCTAATTCAAATAAATGACTATGAATGAGTATATCAGACTTAATTTATTTCACTGTTACTACAGATATGTTTTTTTCATTAATTTCTATTATGTTAGCGCAAGTATATTTAGTGCTGAATGTTCGGCATTTTAACCGAAATTCGGCCGAATGACGAAGTTCGGTTAAACCGAATGTAAAACTAATTTCGGCCCACCCCTAATTATAATCTTACATGAATTAAAATACTAATAAAATGTAAAAAATAACTATTTGTCAGATAACATTCTATAAAGTGTAGTTTTATATTATGTTGTTTCGCGACAGATTTTGTAGCAGAAATCAGCTAACATTTATGTGGACCACTAAGTCTTTTTACGATGTTTGCAGTACGGAGTACCTAGGTGGAACCTCTCACCTTTATTTTTATTTTTGGATCTCGCAGGCTTCATGCCCCCGGGCCGATACTTTACCTACTAAAACCACCTAAGGATTGCCATTAGCCGCTGTGAAGGGGAATGTCCCGGATCTGTCTTACACAAGACACCTCCCGCGACCGGCCGGTCCCTCTTAAAGGGACCGGACTTCCACCACAATTAGGGGCCACTCCGGCAAACGGGAACGTCCCCCTCGACGCCGGGACTAGCTAAGCCGGGGAGTTTCCCATCCTCTCCCGGAGCCCCGTTAGACAGGAGGAGGTGGAACCTTTCACCTTGCTTAACATACACGATACCAATGTTACCAACAGCCTCCGTGGTCTAGTGGTTAGAGCTTGGCTCTCGACTCAGAGGTCGTGGGTTCGATTCCCGCATTGGAACAAAAAAATGTTGTTTCCAAGTTTGGTTAGGACAATTCAGGCTGATCACCTGATTGTCTGACAAGAAAGATGATCCATGCGTCGGATGGGCATGTAAAAAGTCGGACCTGCGCCTAATCTCTCGCCAGTCGTGTCGGTTATCCGTCCCACTGGGTTACGAGAGTAAAGGAGGAGAGAGTGCTCTTGTGTACTGCGCACACACTTGGGCACTATAACATAACTCCTGCGTAGCTGGCCTGGTTTCAATGAAACAGGCCACCGTCACCGAAATCGGTGTGGGGAGCTATTACCAATGTTTACTGGGAAAAAATTAAAATGCTAATGCAAGAAATGTATAAAAAATACTTCAAATGTTGCTTATAGCAGCAAAACTAGACATCCTAAGGCCCCCACCCAGACGAGAGGCCGGAACGCCGGAGAAAATTCAGAGTGCTGAATATAGAACTCTGCGCTATTACAATAGAGTTGAAAATTGAAATTTCGAGTGTCGAGCTGTCATATGTGACATAGACATTTGACTCGACACTCATGTGTTCGATTTTCAACTCTACTGTATTAGCGCAGAGTTATATTTTCAAAGCTGAGATTTTTCTACGGCGTTCCGGATACCGGAGCATATAGTCCGGTCCACGGATAAGATTGGCAACCGTGATACTTTTACTTGAAAACCAGCGTCGCCGCCTGTCTCCCACCAATGCACTCCACTACATAAGAAATAATAATACATACACGAATTACGCACACTAATTAACAAATCACACCTAGAACAGAGGGCTGCGATTTGGTACTCACACTACGTTGAGTCGGTAACGTTACGACACAACCACATGCTCAAAATTCACACGCACGCTAGGGCTTGCTATGGTCGATAAGAATTTTCGATAATGAAAATGGTCAAACTTGAATCTTGAAATCATCTTAGTTTCAGTTAGATTTACGATTTATGAGCCCTAACTTTTGAATGCGGTTGGGGGAGTAGCGGGGCAAGTATGGTTGCGCGTGTACAATATGTGCATCCCCACTATTTTTGCCGAGGGCAAGGATAGTAAATCGTAAACCGTCCTGTAGCTTTTGGTAATTGAATGAAAAATTTTAATAACGGGAGCACTAGTATTTTTATACTAACTAAAACATTGTGTCAATGGCGAATTTAATTGGTATTGTGATAGAAAATGAAAAAAAATATCAATATCAAAAATATCACCTTTATTTGTAATCAAAAATAATTAGAAAATCAAAGCAAAAAAAGAAGTCGATGGTCGATAAATACTATGTAGCAAAAAAAAGACTAGCAAAATTTTACTACCGAGAACAGTAGTAACTCATTCTGAAGAAAAATAATTTGTCGATAAATCATCGATCACTGACTGCACTATCCAGGCGACCGAAGCGGACGTGACGCGAACAAGTCGAAAGGCGCGTAATTTGGCTCGCTTCGCAACCCATTGCGCGTCAAATGTGTCTTCTCGCGAAATATTTGCGTACTTCACCAGCAATGTATATTTTCTGTGATTCTTGGCTTAATTGTCGTTTCTACTTAGAATTTCATAATTCGAACTAGTTTTTTGGGAAAAGTACTAAAAAACTAAGGTTTTCATGCTTACCGATGAAAAGAAATTCCTCCTTGTTTCATATTTGATGTCTGACTCTTTAATTTGCACATAACAATCGCACAACACGGCATTTTCAAAGGATTTTAGCGCTGCTCCGTACTGCGAGGCAATCAACAAGCGACTAAAAAGTATGAACGCGTGGTTCGGTTGAAGTATGATTGTTTAATCATACTTGTGGCGCGTCTGCCCCGCGCACATTGGCAATCCAACCTCATTTATCTTATGTGGTCCGGTCCTTTCTAAACTATAAGAAAAAGGAACTTGTATTTTTCCATGCTTATATGTCATGCTAAAAACTCTTTAGTCATAAAATCAGGCTTCTGAGGGAAATCGGACAATAACATGAAGTAATTTATAGAAAACCTTTTGCGTGGTGATAGTTACCTCCAATACCTGTCCTGAAAATCCTAACATGCTCTTAGTTAGGTTTTTTTTAGCATAATACTATAATGATCCTTGTATGACCACCGAGAGATTGTCATTGATGCCTGTTAACTGATAACTAAACGTTAAAACTGGTTTTGCCTTTCTCAGAAACCCACTAAGATTCTAAGATTACCTCAAAATTCGTATTTTACATTTACGTCATAAGTAACGGTAGGATTATGCAACGAAGAAACAAATAAAGGACCATGCAAAAACTGTATGGGTAGTGTCCCCACCCACCAACAGATTTCTAACCTATCTCAGTTAATAGCTCTTGCCACACTGATAATTATTCAGTATGCCGACATTCAACTCAGGAGTGGGATTTTGACAGAAATTGGAATTTTATTTATTATTGTTTCATATTAGCGACCCACGCCAGCTTCGTACGGGTGCATGTATTATACATATAAAACTTTCTCTTGAATTACTCTATCCATCGGTGAAGTCTGCGTTATAATCCGCTGCTTAGTTTAAAAGATCTAATCGAACAGGAAACTGAGCGACTTCATTTTATACTGTGTAAAATTTTTCAGTGATATTCTGTTAAAGTAAGTTTGCTATTAGTAAAAATATGCTAAAATAAAGTAACTAAATATATAAAAAATATGCTAAAAGTAAGACTAGTGAGGAGGAGTATAAAATGAAGTTGCTCAGTTTCTTGTTCGCTTAGATCTTTTAAAGATCGGACCAAGCAACGGATTTTTTAGCAATGGATAGAGTGATTTCAAGAGGAAGCTTAATATGTATGATACATCGCATCCGTGCCAAGCTGGAGTGGTCGCTAATATGAAACAATAAAAAATAAAATTCTAATTTCTATCAAATTGATAACCCGGAGATGGATATCGCTATACTAAATAATAATCAGCGTGGCAAGAGCTATAAACTGAGATAGGTTTGAAAGCTGTTGGTGGGTGGGGACGATTTTTTATATGATCCTTTGTTTTGTGTTTGTGTTGCTGAATTTAATACACACAAATAAAAAAAAGGAAATTCATTCAAATGATTTTTAACCCCCACGCAAAAAGAGGGCTGTTATAAATTTGACGTGTCTGTCTATCTGTCCGTGGCATCGTAGCTCTCAAACGGATAAACCATTTTTGATCTAGTTTTTTTTATGTTTTGGAAGCTGACATGATCAAGAGTGTTCTTAACTTTTAGCTATAATTCATCCTCATCAGCTCGTTTACTGCTTGAGTACTTGGGGTATACTTAAATATTTTCATATGAGAGCCAATTCGTTAAATAGCACTAGAGAGGTGTTTCGCCCAGGAGAGTAAGAGAATATCAACGAAGGGGTGAGACCGGCAACGCACTTATAACTACTCTCCAAAACCGGCCAAATGCGAGTCAGACTCGCGCACTTAGGGTTCCGTACCATTATACCAATATTTTACACGTTTACTTAATATTTCGTTATTTTTGTACGAAGTTTTCCAAGTAAGCGCATTTTTAACCGACTTCCAAAAAAGTAGGCGGTTATACGTTCGGCTGTTTATATTTTTATTTTTTTGTATGTTCAACGATTACTCCGCCGCCTGTAGATGGATTTTCAAAATTATTTTTTTGCTGTAGGTATAAGGTTTATCCCAATTTGGTCCTTTTGATACCAAAGTAGATTGGGATTTTGATACCTGATGATGGGATCCATGAGGAATCGAGGGAAATCCTCGAAATTTAAATGGACACATATAGTGATTTTGACTTCTTCTGAAGTAACACATTACACAAGCATATCCTACCAAAAAATAAGATTTAACATATCCATGCAAATTTTCAACTTTCTAGCACTAACCGTTCGGACGGTAAGCCAGAGACGAGGGACGGAGATGACGAAACCATAAGGGTTATCAGGGGCGTGCGCTCCATATAGGCAGAAATTCAGTGCTTTACTTGTCATTCACAGATATTTTAATAAAACGTTCGTACGTTTTAGATGACTTTAATTAATAGTAAATAAATTAATTCGCAGGAGAGAGAAGATGGAAGTCTTTGGGGGAGGCCTTTGCCCAGCAGTGGGACAGCTAATAATAATAATAAAAATAAATTAATCAAAAAAATATAATAACTTAAAAACGCCTAATATTTTATAAATAGCAACTAATGCCGGTGCGTGCTGCAGGACAAATCATTGCATATATGTGTAATTTTCATACTTTGCAAACGCACACACCCATAAATATCGACATGATTATATACCGGTAACTCATGCGGCAGGCTCTCGGGCTTCGGCTATCCGATCGCTCCCGAAAACCGCCGAACTGGCTTGTCGGAAATTATTCGTTGCCTATAATCCGACTAAAAACAATATGACTTGAATCTAATGAATTATCTATACACATTATGCATTTTTGTTCAGTAAGGTTTTATTTGTTTAAATAGAAGAAATGTTTTGTGTTTCCGGGGGCCATATTACATATTTCATATGATAAGCATTGTTTGCAATTTAATCGCTCCTGTTTATTTATAGTTTTCTTAAAAGATTTTTCATTTTAACATTTGAAAGTGTGTACATTTGATTGTGAGGTTTGAGTTGATAATGTGTGTTTATTAAAAATTAAAAATAACAAGTTCTCACAATTGTCATTCAGTGAAAAGATTCAAATTCTGTCTAAAGGTAGGTGTGTACCCGAGTTACAACAATTAAACCGGCAAAAAAAATAATGTAACTCGAAAATTTCATGTTAAAAGTTATGAAACGTATAACTGGCTGTGTGGTTGTGTACACACGATTAAATTATATTGTTTTCCTTGCACATTATTTAGTAATTTACATCGGGATATAGTAATCTCAAGTAATCGGAACCTTGAATATGTGAAAATTGAAGCTGACTGACTGGTGAGTAGTTATATTTTAAAATATGCCTATTATTTTACTTATTAGAATTTCTTCCGCCGCGACGATCGATCGCTGTTTTGTCTGCGTTGCCGTAGAAGATGCACATGAATAGTAGTACATCTAAGACTTGCTCTGTTGGCATGGTTTCGACTTAGAGATCTGTCGCTTGGCTGTAGCTATGCTAAAAATCTATAAACGAAAAAGTTTTTGTGACCCGAGTACTTCGCCGCATACCCAGTGCCATAATCCTGTGCACGCCACTGAGGGTTATATGCATAAAAAACCGTCAAAACAGGGTTCCGTCTACGCATACGCTACGCACTACACACAACGACGCCTTAAAAGTAAAGCGTAGTTTATTTACATATGTGTGTGTAATTACACGTTGAGTCGTAGTTTAGACCGGACTCACTGTGTGGTTAACAGAACTCTGTCTTCACATTTTGACGTGTTTGTGTCTTATAATTCGATGGAGCCGGCTGCACGCACGAAAAAACATGACTCATGCGGCGTTACCGGCGTTACCTCGCTAAACATGACTCATTTCTTATGACGTTGTCACGTTCAACTATCGTCAGTAAACCGACTTTACAGACAACCCATTTTTTATTTAGTCTGAGGGTGTAATCCCTTACCTGAGTAATAACAACATAGCTCCGTGACTCCTCGACTCTATATTGTTTTGTTTCAGTACAGTCCCGGAACAATGTACATTGTACTCGTATAGTAATAAAACACTACAGAAGTTTCATAAAAATACAATGGATTGTTGTGATTTCGACAAACGTATTTATTTAACTTCAGTATCCATTGTGTAAAAAATCTAATTATGGCCTGTTTGGTGTTTCACAATCTTCTATATAAAAGTGTCGGATAACTTATTCGAAGCAAAAATGCTATCTGTCACTTATCATTGTGTGCTTTGTAACAAAGTCTACATCTGAGGTCTACATACGATACGTTAACTTATTATATGTAGGGTTCATGTGTCTCATACCCACTCTTATAGTGTTTACTATATTATAGCACATTTGTGCTTTACTAATTAGGAAAAATATTTAATTTATTGTATTCTCTTGGATTTGTCTATAATTACTCAATTCTATCTAATAATTTCCAGATATTCCACCATGATGGTTCGGCGAAACAGACACTTATTATTAGTAAAATAATTCACATAGGCATTACTTACCTAATATTTAAATTATACTTTTTAAAAATCCTACTTTTTTCGGAATTCTTCTCTAAGGCCGACTTGCGCAGATCTGGGTTAAAGTTAACCCCGGGTTTAATATCATGTTATATCTCTCGTTCTTCATATCTATGAAAGAGAAGAGAGGCATAATATTTTAACCCAGATCTCAGGTGAGCCTTAGTATAAAATTTTCCTCTGAGTACAACATAAATATCACAGGTATTTTTGTTTCTTTTCACCTTGCTTGTAGAGTACAGAGTCATTTTCTAAACCTTACCTATCAGAATTATTTCTAGCATTGATCGTCCATGGTCGGCTCAATCATCTACTATCAGAGAGAGCCGTCTAATCATTTACCAGTAAATATCCTAATAGTATACTCTGTTCCGCTTCAATGTAATCTACATGTAAACTCACCATGGGCGGCTATAATGATACTAATTTAAATGTAATAGAAAAAAAAAGAAAAACATTGACACATTAATTTTGTCAAATTACATTTTTTGTTTACATTGAATCCGAACAGAGTATAAATGATGTACCGATACCGATCGAGTCTCATGCCATAAAAGCAAACAGATTTGAGAATCTCCTTTTTGAACATGGAAGTCGATAAAAACACCTACCCCAACAGCTGTCCATTATTGAGCTGTTCTGGAGGCGATTTCACCGCGGAAAAGGTGACCTTGTCGTTCAGCTCCCCGCGACTGCCGCGCCCCATCAGCGGCAAGTGAATCTGAGTGCCCTTCGACTCCATCCTCGATTCGGTCACCGAGCCATCTTGGTGGAATCCCTGGAAATAATTACATAGAAATGTGTAAGTAATACAAAATTGTACTTTTGGTCGCGTGTAGATCAGTGGCATGGAATTATAGAAAAAAAAATAGTAAACACTTTAAGAATGGGTATGAGACAAGATCACTACAAATAATAAGTTAACATATCGTATGTATACCTATGATGTAAGTAGCTCACTTTATTTGTCACAAAGTAAACGCATTATAAAATAAGCAACCTACCTTAAAATAAAAGCATTATATCTTATGCAACCTACCTTAAACTAAACTTACCTTAAAATAAACTCATTATATCATAAGCAACCTACCTTAAAATAAACGCATTATATCATAAGCAACCTACCTTAAACTAAACTCATTATATCATAAGCAACCTACCTTAAAGTAAACGCATTATATCATAAGTAACCTACCTTAAAGTAAACGCATTATATCATAAGCAACCTACACTTAAAGTAAACGCATTATATCATAAGCAACCAACCTTAAAGTAAAAGCATTATATCATAAGCAACCTACCTTAAAGTAAACGCATTATATCATAAGCAACCAACCTTAAAGTAAACGCATTATATTATAACATAGAACCTACCCAGTTCACACCAAGACGAGACGATACGTGAGGCGGTGCTGCATTTTTAAAAAAGTGACTAACATTGAACTTTATTCAGTACACAAAAAGATACACGTTTCAATACAAGAGCGGCTTGCAGAGCGGTCTAATTTGCATTGCTTGCAATGAAACGTGTAACTTCTTGCGTAGAAAATAAAGTTAAAATTTGAACTTAATTATTACCTTAAAAATTAAGCGCCACGTCGCGTCACAATCGTTTCCGTGTGAACTGACCCTAAGTTGTATTGAACATTGTTTTACTAAGTCTGCGAATATTTATAAAAGATATTTAGGGTTACTGGTGTTTTAGGCCTCTAAAATAACGTTATAAGAGATTGTTAGTTCGTTACTAATGACCCAAGTTCAAAATTTAATGTCATGCATATGTCATGCACACTGTCAGCTAGAATCCCTTGTAACGAGAAAATAATATATTGCTGGTTCGGAAAACTGGCACTGTGCCTTCGATGATATTCGAAGAAATTTATTATTATTAACCGGTTGTATGAAATTTACCGCAATTTTCATATTTTTTTGTTCCCCTCTCCCCAATTTAATTTTTCGGAAAAACAATATTATTTTCAGATTTGAATTCGTGTAACATAGAAAAAATCATAGATCTATATATTATAGACGAGGCATGTCGAGGCATAAGACGTGTCCACGCTTAAACGCCACACTTTTGGGTTTGTTTGGGGTAGTTGAGGTTTGTTATTCGGCTATTTCAAAAACAAAAACAAAGTAGCAGAAACAGAAGGCAAATACATGAAAGCTGAAGTTTACATAGATATATTGCAATCTGTAGAATGAGACACGTGCAACAGCGCCGGGGGTGTGGGGAGTTACGTAAGGCAGACTTACGAATGTTCAGTGTTCACCCTCGACGTAGAATTACGTGGGAGCACTATCATAGACATACGCCACATCTATACTAATATTATTATAAAGAGGAGAAGTTTGTTTGTTTGTTTGTTCGTTTGCATTGAGTTTGATGTAATTTGTTATATGACACAGATATAGAGTAAACCACGGGGAAGTGCTGTATCTATGAATAAGCGATACATCTAACGCCACCCCTTTTCACAAGCTGAAAACAAACACTCTACTGTAGAGGCAGCACTTCACTTTTGTATTATGATTAAAAACCGGAAAGTCTTCAGGAAAATAAGAAATTATTTTTCTCAGATTATAAAACAATAGGTTATTTTCATATTAATCAGCACTTTTATAACTAACAAAAGGCCTATTGCACAATCTAATGATATCGGTTGAATACTGAAGCGATAGTTAGATTAAGTGACGCTCAAGTCACATGCTGTCCTTGTCATTTCGGCTATCAGAAATAGCGACAGCCTGTGAATAGGAAGGCTCCTAATTTTGATTAGCGTTTCAGTATTTGGCCATAAGTGTTCTAACATTTCGAGACATCTGTAGCTTATTTGCATGTTTTGTCTCTGTCGCTCATTATAAAGTAAGCAGCGAACAAAACTTCCAAATAAGCTATCCGTCACTTATTAGTAGATAGCGAAGTAGGCCCTCAGCAAACTTTCGGGTAGTAAGTAAAACCACGTAGCGTCATTAATAATGCTAATATAATATCTATGGACGCTTTTCACACCACGTCAATCTGGTAATACCAAACAACAGAAATATATTTAATAATTTTATACTATACTTATATTTAAGACAAGCGTTAATTGCCCGCGGCTTTGCCCGCGTGAAATTAGGTTTAAAACTTTCAGGTGATGAATTAATTTTACCCACCTAGGGGCTGAATTTTAGAAAACGCCGAATTACGTAATTCACTATTTTTTCCGTGCTTAATTCATACGAAATATCATGAAAATATGTCCAAGGAATAAAAAGTTTCCTACAAACTTTTATCGCCTATTTTACCCCCTTGGGGGTTAAATTAAAAAAAACCTTTCCGTAGTGGATGTCTACGTCATATAAAAAATAATTGTGCAATAAATTTCTAGCCTTAAGCCTGTGCGTTGATACATTAGTCAATCAGCTTTGCCTTTTATATATAATAGACTTTTTATTATAAAATACAATATATTTAATACACATATTTGACCCAGGAACACATTTGTTCCCTGGCGGGATTCGAACCAGCGACCTCCGACTTGAGCGTACGCGCTAACCACTGAGCCATAGATGTCGTTAATTAATTGGGTGATTGTCGTATTGTTTCAAAATCAAGTTTTATGATTTTCATTTTCCCCCAAGACAAAACATGACACTTATCAGTCAAGGATTATAAATTATAATAGTGATTGTTTAATACGTCTAATATCTATCTCTAGTATCTATATATATCTAGTAGTTTAATCTTATTAAGATAAGATTAAGATTTGCGCACACCTGCTGCCGTATGGAAACGCACATACAACATAAGTTTTATTTTATGAAAAGGTGGTTAGTCTCCTTGACTATAAATATAATAATCACATTTAAGATATACTTACTGCATTAATATTAATGTATAGCATTAATTGCCCGCGGCTTCGCTCGCGTGATTTTAGGTTTGAAACTTTCATCCCCTATTTTACCCACCTAGGGGCTGAATTTTATAAAACGCTGAAATACGTAACTCATTAATTTTCGGGATAAAAAGTAGCCCATGTTTTTTCTAAAGCCTAATAACTATACCAAATTTCATCGAAATCCGTTCCGTAGTTTTTGCATGAAAGAGTAACAAACATCCATCCATCCATACATCTATCCATTCATCCTCACAAACTTTCACATATTTTATAATTATGTAGTAGTAGGACGAGGCATGTCGAGGCAAAAAGTTGTATTATATTAAAAAGAGGTTCGAAATGCTGCACTATACCTCATTATGATTTTTATTCAAATAACATTACTATTTAACATCAAAACAAGTAAAATATTACCAACAAGGTAACAATAATTTTAAACGTTTCACAGCTTAAAGCAAAATTACAATTTAGTAGGACGCAATGTTAAGACACGAAACTTTACATTTACAAATCCTTGAGACACACTTTAGGCCTTATCTCCTTAATATGTTGCGTAAATTATCCCTTTGGATAGAGCCTTTATAATAACCTTCTTGACGTGCCTCACCTTAGGAAATCACACTCCATCGAAAACCAGCGTGGAATAACAGCTAAAGGTACAAGACAAATGTCAGCGTTCTAGATTAAAAGAAAGGCCGAACTTTTGATGCTGAATGGGCGTAACGCAACGCTATGCTTGTACGACAGACCGATAGGATTTGCTGCGGCTGGAAAAGCCGCCTAAAAGATCAAAATTACACACTGCTCATTGCACAGGGCGAGCGGGACGGATTTTACATGTCCACGCAAAAACTGTACATTTTGCTGCGATAAAAAGTAGCCTCTGTTTTAATCCGGAGTCTAAGCTACCACCATACCAAATTTTGTCAAAATCGGTTCAGTAGTTATTGCATGATAGAGTAACAAATGTCCACACATCCATACATACGAACTTTCGCATTTTTAATATATTTAGTCAGAATAACATACTGAAACGACAAGCAAAATAAATGACGTTCGTGAGTGACGCGTTCTTAGTTTAAAATCTCGATGCACGCATTTTGTTTAATATAAATGGGATGCCCTAGATACGAGTACCTACTATGATACTTCAATGAACCTACCTGAACAAGCGTAGTGCTCAAATTCGCGAACATCACCGGTCACGTATACACACACTCTTAAAACTAAAAGTATATACGACGGATTGGCGTATAATTTATTAGGTAATCTTTCAATATAATTAGTTTATTATCAGTACTTACGTACTAAGAGCTTAGCAACGAATATTGACCTAATCTTAAAGCACGCACTGATTTCAAGATTTGATTTGATATATTCATTCGTAATAATAAGTATTGTAATAAATAATACTAGGATTGACTACGTATTGCCTACAATGATCTTGGCTTCAAATAATATTTAAATTTCTAGATTTTTTTACTACTTATTTACATAAGTTAAAAAATGACATTGAAAGAAAACCATCGGCATTTATTGTACGTAAATAAATAAAAATAATACTTACACCATAATTATTATAACTTTCATATATGTAAATGTTGTTAGCAACCATTTTTAGAACAAGAATAAACGTCGCACTAAGTTTTTGTAAACCTATAAACTCGCACTTATAAAATTTAGTTCCTTGAAAGATATATAATAGAAAACATTTTTTTATATTTTCTTATCACAGAAATACTGAGGATTTTTTACAATTTACAAATTTTCAATTTCAAAATTATAACAACCAAGTTTACCAACTGAAAGGCCGTTCTAGTAATGCAAGATGTATTATTTTATCGAAATTAAGAATATCAGCGTAATCTATAGATTAGTAAATTATATTAAATGACGTAAAAATAAACTGATAATACTCATATATACGTATGTAATATTAGGTCTTTACCAATGAAATTGCCATTTTGTATGAAAAAAAAATGAGAGGTATATACATATATATATATATATATATATATATTATATATATATATATATATATATATATATATATACAGAGATTAGCCGGAACAAACACACAGACTGACAGACGGACAGAAAAATGTTAACAATTTATATTTTATTGTATATATTGTATTGTATATAGATATAATATATTATATTATACAAAACAAATACTTGAACTAAGTATATATAGTGCGCGCGGAACTAGCGCCTTAGGTAGGGACAGGGGTTGCTTGCTGCTCGCAGTGTTGCCGCCGCGAAGTCCGGCTCCGTACTGAGTAATAACATCAAGCGTTCGGCTAGCTAGTCACAATATGTAACAGTCATAACAGTCACAATGTGTAATTGCAAAATTCTACATTATTGTCAAAGTGATAAGGTGGTTTTTTGTATCATTCTTAATAGTCGTTATTACATTGTGATTTCGAGTGGCAAAAAGTGTCGTGCCAATATAATCCGCCTATTCTCAATATCGCAACGCGCCATAAGGAACTTCGTTCCAAAAATTTAAAGGAATTTTTTTCATGTATTTTTTATTTGTATTAATCGAAGTAATGACCCATGCAATCAATGCATCTTTGCCAACGTAGTGGCAGTTTATTGATGCCCTTCTTAAAGAAATCAGCTGGACGGGAGGCAACAAATTCTTCAAAGGCATTTTGTACTGCCTCTCGGGTATTTAATTTTTTTCCCGCCAAGAAGTTATCCAAATTCTGGAAAAAGTAGTAGTCTGTAGGCGCAAGGTCTGGTGAGTAGGGCGGATGACGGAGAGCTTCCAACCCCAGTTCTTGCAACTTGGAGACCGTCTGCTGTGCAGTATGAGGTCGCGCGTTGTCGTGCAGGAGCAGCGGATACGATCGATTGACCAATGATGGTTGGAGATGTGCCAGCATCTCCATCATTGTGTTCAGTTCTTCACAGTACACATATGCAGTAATGCTCACCCCGTTTGGTAAGAAGCTGTGATGAATCACACCTGCGCTAGACCACCAAACAGTGACCATCACTTTTCTAGGGGTAAGTTTTCGTTTAGGGCATTGTTTAAGTGCTGAACCAGGTTCCAACCAACTTGCTGAGCGCTTGCGGTTATCAAACAGAATCCATGTTTCCTCGCAGGTAACAATTCGGTTCAAAATTCCTTCATTTGTGTCTCTGTTGAGCAGTGCAAGGCACGTCTCGACGCGTACTTCGCACTGGCGATCATTGAGTTCGTGGGGCACCCATTTGTTAAGCTTTTTTACCTTGCCAATTTGACGCAAATGGACCAATATTGTTTTGACGCTAACGTCAAAATCTGCTGCTAATTCAGCCGTAGATTGTGTGTCATCAGCTTCCACAATCGCCTTTAATTCGTCATTGTCGACCAAAATCTGCTACCGCGAGGTTCTTTTTTCAAGTCAAAATTTTCTAGAACGGAAGCGAGCAAACCAATAACAGGTGGCGTGTTAGTTTGTAGTGTTAGCTCCGTAAACGTCGTTGATGTTGCGTGCCGCTTGTGCCGCGTTGCTGCCACGACGGTACTCATATTCCATAATTAGTCGAATTTTTAACGTATCCATGATGACGAAAAAGATTGAAATGCGATAAAAATGTAACACTAATCAATAAACAAATGACTACTTTTGGAGAAAGAATTCCATTTTTTTAAAATAACATTAATTTGAAATTAGAATTCTTAGCCAAACAAAAATTATTTTGATTTGAAATGGCCAGTACTGCAGAACGGCAATTTCATAAGTAAAGACTTATTATGTACTGAATTTCGGTATCTGCCTATGTGGATTACCACATTTGGTAAAAAATAATTTTCATAAACTCCATTTTAATTAAAACTATGAATGTTATAGTAAACTCCATCATTACCAGCAGGCGGCAACATGCACGCGTAGCATGAGCTGCATGACCACCATAGAAATGCGTTTTGTATACACAAGAATTGACATATAGACAGATTGTTGGGACAAAATGACAGATTTCTTTTATCTATATGTCATTTTGGCTTTTCTTCGGTTTGAAGCGGGCTACACATTTTCTCAGTGGCGTCTGTGTACGAATATGGGGCTGAAATCTAGATTCTATATGGTCTCAACCTAGGAACATGGAAGGATCAAGGAGCACTAAAATTAAAGTAGCAATAGTAAGTAGCAATCTGTCTCACAAAACATTAATGGAAAGAATAAAGCGTGCAAGAGAAAGCAAATCTATATCTTTTGTTTTTTTTTCTAAGATTGTCCCGACTTTGGTGATCTTTTGGTATCCTTTTTTATGACATTGGAATTATATAATTGCACTGATAAAAAGTATTAGCGTGTGAGACATAAGAGACACATGAGAGATAAGGAACGATTTATTTTGTTTCTTCTGCTATGTATGCTATAGTTATTAATCTAAGGTCTGAACTAGTACCCATAATGGGAAATAGCGTAAGAATGTCCATGTATGTGTGTGAACGTGGAAGTTTGTAAGGATGAATGGATGGATGGATTGATGTTTGTTACTCTTTGACGCAAAAACTACTCAACGGAATTTGATGAAATTTGGTATGGTTGTAGTTTAAGCCTGGAATAACACATAGGCAACTTTTTGTCCCGAAAAAGTACAGTGTTCCCGGGGGATACTGTATTTACTCGCGGCTCCGAGTAAAAGCTAATTAGAAATATATGAAATTTTATGAGGATGAATGGATGTTTGTGACTCTTTCACGCTAAAACTACTAAACGGTTTTTTTATGAAATTTGGTATGGTAGTAGTTTAGACTCTGGATTACAACAAAGATTACTTTTATGCGGTTTCCGCGGGATTGCTTTTGGGATGTCACGGGCAACATCTAGTAGGTACTTACTACTTATCACCTGATGATATTTTTTTCGTATATTTTCTTTATTTTTAGAAACTGTTTTTTCTAAGTAGAAAATCACACCCTCATCGTATACACTAATTAAATTTACAAGCCATATGTACCTACTTCTTCGACTTAGACCTAGGTTAACAATTTTAAACAAATGTTAGGCAGCTTCTGAGTTAGGAAAGGACCAGTATACACGCGTATATTACACGCGTCCCTACGTTCAGACAATTATAATTAAACTTGATGAAAGAAAGTTCTCCTTCAGCTGCGTTGATCACACTCCATGAGCAAGTAGACTCCAAGAGCGATAAGCTTCCTCAATCAACCCACATTGCGAACAATTAGGGGACTTAAATTTTCCCATCAAATGCGTAAAACTGTTGAATGGAATGTGACCGGACCGCAATCTTAACGTTAGGACAACCTCATCCCTGCTCATATTTGTGACATAAATCCAAGAGTTACTTGGAACATTATGATGTATCGTTTTATACCATATTATGCATTTACTGCATGACCTTTCGTCAAAGTACTCCTTCCAAAAAAATTTGCATCTCTCTTTCGGTATATAGTACATATCAGAAAAATAAGGCAAACAGTCGTACGGAAATTCATCCATCGCAGCATGTTTAGCTAAAAGATCTACATTTTCGTTGGTGACTATACCAATATGAGCAGGGAGCTACTGTAAAATTACATTTTTACTTAGGCTAACGGAAATAAGAAGTCGAGTTGCATCGAGCCAAATACTGCAGAGCGCTTTTATATGATTTAAATATAACAAAGCTATTTTTTTTCTATATTTCTAAATTTCTTTATTGCTACCAATTCAGCAAACATAGATGAAACTCTAGTACAAATTTGAAATTGTTTATTAGTATTCTTTTGTGGGTCTAAAAAAGCTGAACCAATATCATGCAAAATTTTGGAACCGTCGGTATAAATTTTATAATACTTACTGTAATTTTGATCGATGAATTGGTAACAATCCATTTTAAAATAAAAAAAACATTACAATTTCTCTTTGAAGTAGTTAAACATTGTAAACACATGTGTACATTTTATACAGCCAGATAAGTCTCCACTACTCGCACAAAAATCTAAAGAAAACATTTCTAATACATTACTACTATGGATCTGCCCATTCTGGAAGTATTTATGGATATGTACTAACAAGGGTAGTATTTTTCGTCGCCAGTAACTTTGCGAACACAGCTATTTTTGCCTACTGAGTTGATCAATTAGGTAATCATAGTTTTCGCCCGGTTTACATTTAAGCCAAAATTTTGCCGCAAGTAAATGCCTTCTAATAAACAATGGTTGGATGTTTTGTTTTAATTCCATAACATGGATAGGTGTTGATTTTATAAAACCTCCAATTAATCTCATGTACATATCTTGTATTTAATAAATTTTAGCTAAATTAGTTTTAGAACAATTATCGTAAAAAAACTAGCATAATCAAATCTACTTCTCACAAGCGACAAATATAAACGTCTTAAATGTGACGGGTGAACACCCCAACCTGGACCCACCAGAATTTTAAATACAGTCAAAAATTTCAAGCACTTCTTACATATTTCGTTAATGTGTTTTGTCCATCTGAGAGACTGATCTAGACAAACCCCAAGATATAAAATATTGTACACCACTTCCACTGATTGATCATTGATTTTAAGGTCAATAAGTGACTCGTTATTTACATCTACCGATCTTATAAAACCACAACCACACAGAGAATAGATATACCTTAGTCTTGAACACCGATATTTCAAGACCAAATTCGTCAACATAGCGTTAAAAATGACTAAAGTGTTTTGTAATAGGAGAGTTCCTTGAATAATACTACTGCAAGTTGTGTACATCTTAAATCATCCACGTATTGAGATACACCTAGATTTGTTATAACCCTGCAAATATCAATTGTTGCCCTATTAAACAATAAAGGTGGCAGTGGGTCACCTTGAGCTAGACCTTTATTAGTACAACGAGAAATAACTTTTGCATTATAATATGGTATTGTAAGATTTTGGTTTTGAAGAAAGTTCCACAGGTATGTACATATTTTTGGACCAACCTCAAAACGATCAAGAACTAAGAGAAAAGAAACTATATCAATATTATTAAGGCGCAAATAGCCGCTAAAGTTAAAAAATCTCTCGGTTTGAGTCTCAAAAACTCTGAAAAATGGTAATAAAAAAATTTAAAAAAATATATTTCTCACATTTCGATTCTTCATCTTTACTATCATCGTTAATTTTTTTAATAAGACGAAGATTAATATTAAATAAATCAAAATTAAGTAGCCCTGTTTTCAGATTTCATTTTCTATCTACGTAATAACTACTACGGCTATAAAAATGGTTCTTCTAGGAAAATGTGAAGAATATATTCATCTAACATTTCATCGTAGGGTTTTTCGAAATACCGTTTTGTTTTCAAAAAATACGTAAATAACTATTATTATGTGAAAATATTCGTAAGCGGAGCGTGCGCGGGCGCGCGGGACAGTGAGCCGCTGACTTTTGTACGAGGAGGTTGTGTCACTCTCCGCGGCGCCGCTGTTTCGCAATCGATTATTTTCCTCTTGAAATAATACGGAACAACATGCCGAAAAAAAATAAAATTATGAAAACCTACTTGCTACTTACCTACACTCAAAATACCTAATATTTTCGATCGTTGAATATACTTTTTTATTCCTTCTCACCTACTTGAGATTTTAATATATTAATATAATATATAGTGTAGATAGTATAATATTTTAGTAGATATGTACTTGTAAATTTCACAGAAAGTGTATAGTACTATTTCTGCTTTAATTGCCTATTTAGTAAGTATATAAGACTTTTGTAGGAAAGCGAAAAAGGGAAAAGCCTCTACGGAGACAACACCGAGCGGAGACTTTAGTGATTCTGTAAATAGCACTAAGTAAGTAAACTACCTTTTTAGGGTTCCGCACCCAAAGGGCAAAAACGGGAGCCTATTACTAAGGCTCTGCTGACGCTGGTCCGTCTGTCTGTCTGTTTGTCATCACGATGAATCTCATGAACCGTAATAGCTAGATAGTTGAATTTATTACGGATGGTGTCTCTGTTGCCGCTATAACAACAAATACAAAAGTGTTTATTTTTACCCTTTTTTTCTTATGGTACGGAACCCTTCATGCGCGAGTACGACTCGCACTTGGACATTTTTATTTATATTTTTTTAGAATATCCTTTGTGTTATCTGTTTTATATACATTTGAGAAAGTGTACCAAAACTTTCCTGCCTAAACTTCTAGACAGTGCATAAGCAAAGCTCAACTAAATATACATAGGTACACCCAATAAACAATAATGTTTACCATAATATTATTATTCACAGCCAGCATCAGTGTTTCCAGTCACCGAAAAAGAGAAGTACCATGATTGCAAATGATGATAATGAATTCGATAAGGTATGGTAAAATGTAGGGTATTATATCCAGTTGATGTCCACCTAATATTGCAATTTTATATGATTAATTTCAAAGAAACTTAAGTTTATATTTTGTTACAGCTTAATGTTTCATCTGAACCGGAGAAAAATCAGAAATCATTCAGTGTTGACGGAAGACGAATTATAAAATTTGGCGAATTTTTTACCAAACTTAAAGATATTGCTAGTCATGGTCCGCTAAACTGTGGCCTCGAATGTGTTGATATTATTGGAGAAAAACAGATGGGCCTTACTTCAAATTTCACGATGCAATGTAAACTATGTAACAAAATGTTTTATGTTCAATCTGATTCTCCAGACGAGTTTAGTATAAATGATTGCGCTGTAGCTGGTATGATTGCAATTGGTGGTGGTCACTCTCAACTTCAAGAATTGTGTGCTACTCTTGACCTTCCGATTATGACTGCTAAAGTTTATAAAAAGTGCCATGAAATAATTTCAATGAATGTTGAAAAAAATTCTTATGATTCTATGAGTCAAGCTGCACAGAAAGAAAAAGAAATCGCGATTTCTGAATGCCGGGTAGACAAAGATGGTACTCCTATAATTGACGTCATAGTGGATGGCTGTTGGTCTAAAAGAACATACAAAAAAAAATATTCGGCTTTGTCTGGTGCGGCCGCCATAATTGGTAAAAAGACAGGAGAAATACTTTTTTTAGGGGTTCGAAATAAGTACTGTTGTATATGTGCACAATCTGAGAAGAAAGGTATCAAGTCTAAAACACATAAATGTTACAAAAATTTCAGCGGACCGTCTACTGGCATGGAATCTGATATTCTGTTAGAAGGTTTCAAATGTTCAATTACTATGCATGGTCTTATATATGGAAGGATGATTTCTGAAGGCGATTCGAACACTTATGCCAAAATATTGAAAAATCGACCATATGAACATGTTACGGTAGAGAAAATTGAATGTCGGAATCATGTACTTAGAAACTTGTGCAATAAATTAATTCAACTACAAACGGATACCAAATATCATCTACGTTACAGAAAGCAACTGACACAAAACAAAGTAATGATTCTGAGGAGAACCATTCGCAAAATCATACATATATATAAGACTGATTCAGAATCAGAGAAAAGAAGCAACATAGAACCATTGTATAATGATCTCTTATTAGCACATTTGCATGCTTTTGGTGACACGTTGTAATGTAAGCTTTTGCTCTGACAAAGATATGAAAAAGTCTTCACACGTAAAATCTGATACTATAGATAAGGGTTTTTTCACCAGTAATCTCTGGTGTAGAATATGTTTGATTATGTCAAATGTAGCTGCACTTGCTCCAAGTTTAATTCACGATGTTGATAGTAACATCGTGGAACGATTCAACAGTATCGTAGCAAAGCTAGTGGGAGGAAAAAGGATAAATTTTAGCCGTAGAGGTTCCTATCAAACAAGATGTCATGCTGCTGTGCTTACATTTAACTCCCATAAAATGATATCTTCTCTATATAAATCAGTACAAGGCCGCAGTCCTCGAGGAAAAATAAAATTTTTCGAACAGCGGCGTTTAAAGAGGATAAATATCATGAAGAAAATTTACCGAAAGAAAAACAGACGACTATTTTCGAAAGGGAATGATACGAACTACGGGGAAAAGTGTGAAAAACCGGATTTACTTAGCGACATTTTTGAAAAAAAGAAGACTACTTTTTTAGAAAGCCTTAATCGAACCGACGAAGAGAAGCGTAGAATACAAAAAGGAACTGTATTGCAAAGCATGTGTAGCGAGTGGATGGAAATTAGAAGGACAATTTTGACAGCTTCAAATTTTGGTAAGGTGATAAAGAGACGCGAAGATGTTAGTTGCGCTAATCTCGTAAAAGAAATTTTATATAAGGACACACTATATCATGTAGCATCTATCAAACATGGAAGAGAAAATGAAAAGAAAGCTATAGAACAACTTAAACTACAAGAAAATATTGATGTTCGACCTTGTGGACTCTTCATTGATAAATATTTGCCTTTCCTAGGAGCTTCACCCGATGGGGTCATCAATGGTGATATGATTTTAGAAATAAAATGCCCAATAACTGCTTTTAGAAAAGGAATCAATCAAGCTATCACAGAAGGCAAGTTATCTTTTTATAAACAAAATAAAAATGGTGTGATTCAAATTAATAAAAGTCACAATTGGTACTACCAAATACAGGGCCAGCTACATATCACTAACATGAATAAATGCCTATTAGGTATATGGTATAATGAAAATGAACCAGTAAAAACTGAAATAATTATAAAGGATGACTCATTTTGGGAAAATGAAATGCAAAGCAAATTGAAGAAGTTTTACTTGAACTGTTTATTACCCGAACTAATTGATCCAAGATATCCCAGAAACATGCCAATAAGAGATCCAGAATACATAGAAGAAGCTATAAATAATAAAGCAATGAAGGTTAAAGCTAAAAAGAATAAAACTAGGCCCAAAAGAAAGTCTGAAAACATTAACAGTCCATTAAACTCTGAAACTATACCCAGTTATGGAAAAAAAAGAAGAGAAAGTGGAGATGAAAACGCAAGTGAAAATCAAAGAGGTCAAAAATTATTAATTTATTGATAATATTAATAGAGCATATTTATGTGATGATAATATACATTATGACAACAACAATATTTACCTATAAGCTTGGTTTACATTGGGTTCACAGTTAAATTTCCGATGCCCTTTGTGGCGCAGTAGTTTACACGCCAGTCTGCTAACGAGAGCACTATAATTAATTTTCGTACCTGCTGGCCCCTTAAACTAGTGAAATTATGTTCTAGTAAAAATGCTGTTATAATAGTTGACTTAGGCTCATTTACGCGGGAGATACACTCAGATGTTGATAATATGGGAATATTTCCGGGATATGTTAGTTTGGTAGTGCGATTATTGTAGTAATTTATTATCACGTTAAAAAGAAAACATGACAAGTTTAAATAATAGATACTAAAGATATTGATAGTGTATATAAAATAAATATATAAAATCCCTTATATTTTCAGGCAGGAAATTGAATTCTGAAAATTTATTATCCAATTCTCGTAAGAGAAACGAAAATAACAAAGAAAATGAAGGAGGACGTGACATTACGAAATCATCAAAGTATTTATGTGATTTAAATGAAGATTATATAAAATTATGTAGACGGTTTTGTACAGAAGATGAAGATGAAAATAAGACTGAAGAAGAATATGATGTTGTCATAAGTAAAAGACAATTGTACTTTAAAGAATTTTAGATGTTGTAATAATAGAAATAAATATTTATATTATCGAAATACATGTTTTAATCACTAACTTATTTTTATTTAATTGATTTGATAGGATAAAAACACTATAATTTATTATGAATGGGTAGAAAATATGTTCGACTGGACTTTACTGCTCTGAAAAGACTTTGTCAACGTGTTTAATACTAAACTAGCCGGTATTTTGTTTTATAAAAATATAATTTACTAGCAACATCTACAAAAAAATCGTCTTTAATTAGGAAAACAAACTGTTCCCGAGAGATCAATATAAGCGGAGCCGCGGGCAAAAGCTAGTCCATAATATATTTTTAGCATTTGTTCCTGGCTGATAAGGTGCTTTCTGTTAGTGAAAGAATTTGTGAAATCATGGACTGATTTCACAAATTTTTTTGTCTATTCATAATAAACATACAAATCTCTTTTTATGTACCTACTATACACTTGAACCCTTTTAAGTAAGTAAGAAAAAATTGCCGAAAACTGACTTCCTTTACAAAAATCAATATTGTCCAAAATTTAAGAAATAATCTAGCAAGTGTCATATCATTTTGAAATACTTATTAGCTGCGCCAACTTTTAAAATTACCTGCCAAACAAGCGTAGTACATTTTTTTTCTAGTACAGTCAGTTAAAGTCGAGCAAACTATTAAATTCGAATCATTGTTTTGGGCAAAAATCCTCATTTCCTTTCAAGTCGGAGTCGTTTGATTTAAATTTTAGGAACCAGTTTACTAAAGTATTATTCAGGATTACATACAAAAAAAAAATTACAAAAAAAGTAGAAATTTGTAGTGCCGGGAATTAAAAAACCAACGATTTTTCGATTTTTTTTTAAAAGCTTTGTATTTTTGAGACACATTACTTGTATTTTTTTTAAATTTTTCTGATAACTATTGTAACTTGGCCTATCACGGGTTTACGGCTTGACGTCGATTTACGGGACACCCTGTATAGGTATATATAAATTGATTCAATACACAGAAAAAAAAAGCAAATGAACAGCTAACAAAAAATTTACTTGTCCTAAATTGGCAACTTACCATACATAATTATGAGTTTTACTAATAACTGCCATTTTATTTCATAGATATATTTTGTTTTATTGTTTCTTGTATCTTAGTATAAATTAATATTTACATACATATATACGTATAATCACGTCTTTATCCCATAAGGGATAGACAGAACCTAAGTTCATAAGTCCAAAAGGTCTCATTTTGCATTTTAGTGGGCGTAGAGGTGGAAAATGAAATCAAAAGTGATGGGTTGCTAGCCGCATCGCCTAACAAATAATTTCTAGATTTCGGAAATAACCTCGACCGGCTTCTACAGAAGAAGGAGTAGCTGACACATTCTACATTTTTCTTTGCTCTCAGACCAAAAATAAATTAATATTTTTAAGTTGCATTTAAACCAATCCTAAAGTCGTATAAAAGAGCCGTTCCTCAGTTTATAATGTAAAACGCGACGCTGAGATCGCGAGCGCCGCGCCACGTTAGGCCACGCCCGAATCTGTGACGTCATCCAGGGGTATATTCGCCTTAAAGTCGACCAGGTGCTTATGCACCTGGTCGACTTTCATTCGTACACTATCCACATATACAAATGGTGGTAGGTACGATCATTTGAAGCATAACTATACTGTCTCGCTCGGTATCCATTTTCCATCAACATCACGACGGAGAAGGCGGATCGCCGAGTTCAATATTCCGGGGCTAGGACATCGAATCAGTTCTTGAATTTCCTTATCTGAAAGTTCCAATTCTACATTTCGAATCGCACCATATGAAAATTCAACCAATAAATCAATCAATCAACTCTGAAACTTCCATCCCTTTTTAATCAATTATTAACAGGTCATCAGTTTGAAAAACACACATCTCGCTGCCTAATTGTACACGAATTTTGTAAGGTGTTAAATATTTTATTGCTTCAATATCCATAACATCAATTTTTTTGAACATTCTTGCAAGAGCAAACTCCTTAGGTAACATTTCGTACTTCTTCCTCTTTTCTTTCTACTTCTCGATACAGTCTCCCATTCATCATCTTCTTCCACTTTTCCACTCCTTGTCTTCCACTTGTCCACTTTTGCTTGGTATAGTGCTACTAAAAACTTATTCAGCTTGTAAATTCTCCATAGTTATAAGTCTCTCATCCTCCTCATGTCCACCCACTTTGTTCACTTCATCCTCCTTTTTATTTTTACAACTGCGTTACAGTTTACAACACTCATCAGTCATCACTATCAATTTGCATAGTTACTGAAGTCAATGGAATACATTTGTAAATAAATAACATGTATTATCGCACACGGGCCACGGCGTAATATAATTTAAGTACCTACAATAGACGCTCAGGGGTCCCATATATGGTCCGGTTTTCCTTCAGTTCGGCCTGAACGGATGCAAAATCGTACCGTCTGTGTGCAATTTCGAGATCGCATCAGTCGGCCGGATGGACTGAAGCGATTCGTTCCAGTGTTGCCAGCTCTGTTTTTGCGAAACTACTAAACTCGCGTCGATTCGATTCGTCGATCGTCGAAAAACTACTAAAATAATACCTCAAACTATAATAAAGTACTAAACTTAGGAATCCGTAAAGCCCCCAAAAAACCACGGCATTTTAGGTTTTGTTATATTTAAAAATAATATATTGTTTTTATTATAAAATATATTAGGAAATATTACGTATATAGTAATTAAACGGGTAGTTATAAGCAAATACGGACGAATGTATTATTATGACAAGGTGTATTTTTTCTGTGCCTAACCTTATACCATTTTTCATATGATTACTGTCTGGCTCTTTCCTACTAAAACACTACTAACAACTAAATTTCTACTAAGGTGGGAAT
Organism: Phengaris arion; assembly: GCA_963565745.1. NCBI lineage: Eukaryota > Metazoa > Arthropoda > Insecta > Lepidoptera > Lycaenidae > Phengaris > Phengaris arion. Next base: position 27,901,223 of record OY751431.1, read on the forward strand.
AAAATACATAATTAAGTAGTAAAACTTTGTAAATAACTAAGTTGGCAACATTAATTATGGACTGTACGGATGGACTGAACGGACCATGTCTGGACAAATCGCTTCAGTTCTTGCCAGAGCCACGGCCGTGCTGGCGTGTATCGTGTACAAGCGTAGTGAGTTTTCGCGGTGTTTAATTATAACACAATTATTAAACACGACCGTAGCTCGCGGCAACCTAGAACGAACTGATGCGATTATGCCGTGTGTGTGCTCGAATCCGTTCAGGCCGAACTGACGTCAGTTGGGTCGTATGCGATTTTTTCCGTGTCTGTGCTCGAATCCGTTCAGGCCGAACTGACGTCAGTTCTAACTGCAACGATCTCGTCTATGGAGGCCTTCAGATAACAAACAGCACGTGAGCGGGGCTCGGGCGCAACGCCGTGCACGCGTGATATTGATATTTTTGTTGCAATAATGTTTTAACGCATGTTTTTAATTTTTACCCGACTGATATGGTAGTAGTTTAGGCTCTTGCTTAATACAATATAAGCTACTTTTAATCCCGAAAAAGTACAGTGTTCCCGTGGGATATTTTACGCGGGCGGAGTTGTGGACAAAAGCTATTTATAAGCAAAAGTTTCTGAGATCAAAAAAGTTAAAAATGATTATTAACTTCAACCGCAGAATACATAATAGTACAATCAACCACAAAAATATCCAGAATGTATACAATCAAAGGTCTTTTGTAAACTATAAATAGACGTTATTTATAGTAGACGTGCTAAGCCCACAGAATATCATAACACCATGACACTACTTTAACATTATTCATGGGCTGATCCACTAGGTTAATCAACAGTAAGTCTGACTTAGGACCTGTTTCACAATAGCCTAATAAGTGACAAATAGCTTATCCGGCAGTTTTGTCGCTGCTTACATTATACTGAGCGACAGAGACAAAACATCCGGAACTATTTGTCACTTATTAGATGATTGTGAAACAGGTTCTAAGTCAGACTACCTAAAGTGGCTTTTTTAGACCCCCTGATTATTTGTTATATGTATACTCGTACTGGGCGCGTCATCCCACCCCAAGTAGAGGGGCTATGCCCCTGGTTTTGGTTCCCCGCCGTAAGGCCCTTTTCAGGGGCCCGGCGTCGACAGAAGAGTCTCCTTCTCTAACATGGCCGTAAAAAAAAATGTGGTATATGTTCTAAATAATTGTAATACTAAATAAAATAAATTATTCTAAATACCCCGGGATAGAGAGATTTTACTCAACCAATCTTATATGGAATACTAATTGCTAACATCAATTCATTGAATAGAGATTAAGTTTTACCTAGAAATTATCACTCACAGAAAAAGCACGATACTGATACTGATTGATGTATAGAGCAAGATACTGTGTGTAGTTGGATGTTTTTTTTTAAATTTTTATTTTGTAAATTCCTATCTGTTAAAGGCACGTGTCACTATTACTTATTACGTATCAGTATTACTTATCTAAATTTTTTACACGACATTTAGCTAAATGGCTATATAATTTTTTAGTTTTAAGACAAGCCAAAAAATTGGCTGAGCCGACCACTGCTTTTATTGAGCAGTGTTCTTATACTGACAATCTTATTAGTAAAAACTTGGAATATGTTCCAAATAATTTAAATTAGATTATAGGACAACAGAGGCTCACTCTAGCAATTTCTTAGCTGGAAATATTTATACTGATGCCTCCTACGAAGGGCCTAGTAAGAACTCTGGGAAAAACTGTAATTTTAATATAAACTTGGTGCATCAAAATTTACAAGGCATAATAGGGAAAGAATTAGAACTTGAGTTATTTTTAAATGAATTTAAAATTGACATTATATGCGTAACAGAACATTGGTTAAAAAATCATGAATTAATATTTTACTATTGTGATCACCAAGCTCTTTCTGTCGAGAAAATGTCATTAGGGGTGGCTCCTTAATTTTGATTAATAAAAAATTGAAATGTAAGGAACGTAAAGATATTGTAAAACTGTCTAGTGAACGAATTATTGTTGGCTTGTATTGAGTTGAGCCACCTTATTATTGTATGCGTATACAGGCCTCCATCAAGCTTATACGATTCTTTTGAACAAATAATGGATCAAGTGCTGACGAATGTGTCTCTAATAAGAAGATTATTGTATGTGGTGATTTTAATATTAATTTATTAGACTCTAACTCCACCACTGTTAGATTCACATCTTTGTTCAAATCGTATAATCTAATTAATTTATTTTACGAACCAACAAGAATATGTGAAACAACAGCTACTTGTATAGATAATACTAAGGCGGGTCAATAAGTCCGTGACTTTTTGAATTTCTAACCTCCTTACTGAAAAAGCAACACTACTCCTGTCAACAGGCATCTGTCAGTCGACTCCTATCAAAATTTGAACTTGCTGCGTCAGTTAGTTTGTGTTTTACAGCTATCTTTATCAGACTATCCAGTAACTTAAGGAAACAATGGAAAAAAGTGAATTTCGTGTGCTTATTAAGCATTATTTTTTGCGAAAAAAAACCATTACCGAGACCAAGGCTAAGCTTGATAAATACTCTGCACCATCGATTTCAATGGTAAAAAAGTGGTTTACTGAATTTCGTTGTGGCCGTACAAGCACTGAAGATGCCGAACGTCCTGGACGCCCAGTTGAGGTCTCTACACCCGAAACAATCGAAAAAATTCACGATATGGTGTTGGCCGACCGAAGATTGAAAGTGCAAGAGATTGTGGAAGCCATAGGCATCTCGCATGGCTCAGTGGTTTCAATTTTGAATGATCACTTGGGCATGAGAAAGCTTTCCGCAAGATGGGTGCCGCGTTTGCTCACAGTCGACCACAAACGTGTAACAACTTCACAGGAAGGTTTGGCGTTGTTTAATCACAATATGGAGGAGTTTTTGCGCCGTTTTGTAACCGTGGATGAAACATGGATCCATCACAACACACCAGAGACCAAACAACAGTCAAAACAGTGGGTTTCTAAGGGTGAATCGGCGCCAAAGAAGGCCAAGGTGGGTTTGTCAGCCAATAAAGTTATGGCGACTGTTTTTTGGGATGCACGTGGGATAATCCACATTGACTATCTTCAAAAGGGAAGAACAATTAATGGGGAATATTATGCCAACTTATTGGACCGCTTCAATGAGGATTTGAAAAAAAACCGACCTCATTTGGCCAAGAAAAAAGTTCTTTTTCACCAAGACAATGCAAAGGTGCACACATGTGCAGTTGCCATGGCAAAAATCCATGAATTGGGCTATGAATTGCTCCCACATCCACCCTATTCTCCAGATTTGGCTCCGAGTGACTACTTCTTGTTCCCAAACCTGAAAAAATGGCTCGGTGGAAAAAGATTTGACTCCAATGATGAAGTCATCTCGCAAACAAAGGCCTATTTTGAGGACCTCGACAAATCATATTTTTTGGAAGGGATAAAAAAATTGGAGAAGCGTTGGACAAAGTGTATAGAGCTCAAGGGGGACTACGTTGAAAAATAAAATGATTTATTTATCAAAAAATCTGTGTTTTATTCCAAAAGTCACGGACTTATTGACCCGCCCTCGTATTTTCACAAATGTCACTACTTTTAGGAAAGAAATAATTAATGTACTTAACTCTGATCACTGTGGACAGCTAGCATCATTTGATCTTAAATGTGATAATAATCCGATAGAAAATATTGAGTTTATTCCTGTAAACACAAAACGTATTGAGAAATTTAGAAGTAAATTACTTTCAAGTTTTCAATGTTTGAATGAGTCAATTAATCCAAATGAAACTTTTAATAATTTATTTAAAGTAGTAAAAAACCAATTTGACTCTGTATTTACTTCTAAATCGGTCAGATTTAATAATAAAAGAAATAATTTTAGTAACTGGGCAACTGCAGGTATTATTGTTAGTAGACAAAGATTGTATGACTTGTATAACGAGAAGTCAATGAACAGGAGTGAAGCTTTTAAACTATATGTCAAGAAATACTCGAAGATTTTCAAGAAGGTATGTCAAGCAGCGAAGGTTCTTCACATCAAAGAAAAAATTAAGAACTCTAAAAACAAAGTGAAAACCACATGGAAAATAATTGCAGATGAGACTGGAAGAGTCGCCAGTCGCAACTCTAAATTTGAACTTTATATTAATGATAAAAAAGTTAGTTCTGACATTGAAGTTGCGACAGTATTTGAGAAGTTTTTTGCAGACATTCCGATCTCAACTACAAAAAACTTAAATTCATCACCTACAGTTGCCGAAAAATTACTTAGAGATAATGTGAGGGAATGTAATGTAAATTTTATTTTCAAAGAAATAGACTCTAGAGACATTATCAAGGCATTTAAATTACTTAATATTAAAAGTACAACTGATCTCTGGGGTATGTCCACAAAAGTTATAAACCCAGTAATTGACATCATTGCCCCTCACCTAGCATTAGTTTTTAATAATTGTATTAAAAGTGGCGTGTTCCCTGACTTGATGAAGCACAGCAAGGTGATGCCTCTCTTTAAAGCTGGGAATAAAGCAGACCCAGCTAACTATAGACCAATATCCATATTACCGACTTTAAGTAAAATTTTTCAGAAAATTATTCTAAATCAATTATTTTATCACTTCAACTCGAATAATTTGTTACATAGTAATCAGTTTGGTTTTACTAAAGGTCGGTCCACAACAGATGCAGGCATTAGTCTTCTGTGCAGTATATTTGAAGCTTGGGAGAGGTCACAGGATGCACTTGGATAGACTTGGAGGATATTCTGTGATTTATCCAAGGCATTTGACTGTGTGGAGCATGATACGCTGTTCAGGAAATTATACCATTATGGTGTAAGGGGCACGGCTCTAAAGCTTCTAAGCTCTTATCTAATAAATAGAACACAGACTGTAGAAGTTAATTCCAAAAAGTCTAATGATACTAAAATTAAACTAGGAGTACCACAGGGGTCTATTTTGGGCCCTTTTCTATTTCTCATCTATATAAATGATCTACCTTATATAGTTAATGATAAGCATGAGATAGTACTTTTTGCTGATGATACTTCACTAATTTTTAATGTGAAGCGACGACAATCTAACAATGACGAGGTAAATAGTGCTCTCTCAAAAATAGTACATTGGTTTAATGCTAATAATTTACTGTTGAATTCTAATAAAACAAAATGTTTAAAGTTCAGCTTGCCAAATGTTACGCAGGCACAAACCAATATACTATTAAATAATGAGAAAATGAAATTAGTATTGTTTTTCTAGGTATAACATTAGATAGTAAGTTACAGTGGGGACCACATATTGCTAAATTGGCAGATAAGCTGAGTTCTGCAGCATACGCTGTTAAAAAAATTAGAGAATTACCGACATAGAGACCGCGCGATTAGTTTACTTTAGCTATTTTCATAGCATAATGTCGCACGGCATCCTCTTGTGGGGAAACGCTGCGGACATTAATACAATATTTGTGCTGCAGAAACGTGCTATACGTTCTATTTATAAGATGTCGACTTTTGAATCTTATTATCTTGAATATATCTTTATTTTAGAACTGAACTTGTGAAAAGTAGCAATTACAAAGCTAACGATCTAATGACGTTTCTATATTCGTTTAGCTGACGGAAAATATCGAGGGGGGAAAAAGGTATATAATTAATTCCTAATCAATCGAAAAATGGATCTTACTCGTTAGGTTGCCTACTTTTCTGACTTTGCTATATTCTTAATTGGTTGCTGGTAGGTGTCTTATATATATATAGAACATTTTAATTGTGAAAGTTATGTAAATGCCCGTCGTCGTTAGGTAATACTCCTCAGGGAAATCATCGTAACCCATTAAAACTTTGAACACTACTGACACTACTGTTCTACGTACATATAATTTATTTTATAAACAGTTGCTAGTTGGTAAGACGATAGCTTTGTGGAGTAAAATATAATACTCAACAATAATAAAAATAAATGACCTAACCTAACCTTATTTTGTTACATAGGAGAAGGTCATTAGTTATTAGGTTATCTACCAAAAACAGAATACCCCATGTATTTTGATTTTGGTAGGGCGCGCCAGCCGCGCTTCGCTTGGATACCGCACTAAACTGTCTACGGGCGGAGATCACTATATCACAGGGTATCCTCCCAACTAGCCGGTCTTGCGGCTAGAAGGATCGCGGACTACTGCACGAAGGGGGTTACTCCGGCAATCTGGCGTAATCGTCGGCGTATCCAGCCGACGCCGACGCGACGCCGCGCCGGGACCGTGCAATGGGTGAAGGTTCCAAGCCGGAACAGAGAGTAAAAATCATCTACTTATGGTATTCTGGCCTCAGTTACTATATTAGATATAAGCCCTGCATACCATTTAATGATGGTTTCCGGGCTTAATTATTCTTCGCCATGATCCCTTTTAATTTTGACATACCAATCGATTAGAAATTACAAAGCCCGGAAATACCATTTGATAAAATAGTACTATGTAATATGTTATTACATATCATTTTAGGGGGATTGGTACTCCTAATTCCCTCAGCATTCATTCTGAACAGTATTCTGCATCTCTAACATACTCATCGATTAGAAATCACAGTGACGTCCGGAATACCTACCATTATTAGCCGGTTTCCACTTCCGAAGCAATATGAATATGCAATGAGGGTACAGCTGAAGTCACAGTACGTGAGAAGCATGCATGACAATACTGTAGGTTAATAAATGACATTGACTTTATTGGACGAGAGGATCGTAGCTGTAAGTTTTATTTGGATATTATTGAAGTATAACGTGTTTAGCGGCGTTGAGAGGGAAATTTAACGGTTGCGTCACGTCACGCGTCACGACACGATTTTATATAATTATAATGCTATCGATATAACGCCATCTGTCGGAAGCTACTTATGTACATAATATAACTTATCTTTCTAAAGTAGGTACGGCTCAATATACAGGTGTACAAGTTTTTCTATTATTTTCTGAAGGTCTTTAGGCACGACGAAAGTGTTTTGGATTTTAAATGATGAATGAAATTTCACTTCTACCACGTGTACTATTTTTTTACTAATTACTTAATATGAACAATTAAAGGTACCCTAATCTTGTAAGAATTAAATATACATCATTGTCGATTGCTATATTTACTGCGCGTGGAGTCTTACAGTTTCGGTAAATAAGAATGAAATCAGACTGAAAGACCGAAATGTTGTTTAAAACATCTCTCAATCATGTTAATATTAACTCGTAAAATATCAAGATTTTTCTAAGAATTAAGCCTTAATTTTAAGTGGTAAGCTAAAAAAATGTAAAGCAAAGAATAATTTATATCCTTTTACTGATAAAAATGCTTTCATTGTCAAGCCTAAGCACGCCTTCAGTGATAACGTAGAACGTCTATATTATTATTTTCCTAGTAAGTAGTAACCATAGAGATCAATGTAATAAAGGCCTTGGATACTCAATATATTTTATACTTTAAACGAGACGATCTTATATATACAGGTGTTTTTTCAGTCACTGTCCAAACTATCAGGAGTGAATATACTCTTGAATATAATCAACTTTTAATATGGGGTCAACTTTACTACATGAAAAAAAAATCTGCGGTTTCCTACAAAAGGAAAAAAATCTACTGTTTCCTACAATAGGGCTACGGCATAGATAAGCATTTTGTATGAAACCGCTGAAATCGACCTAGCTAGGTTAATGCGCATTTTTAAGTAAAATGTTGTTTTATTATTTCGTTGTGTAACAATATATCAATAATTTCGACTCTCACGCGTCAGTCTGATTGGCAGCTCGTCTCTTTTACCTGCGGAAAATTTTTGCATTGTTTGGAAATTCGGAATGTGGTGGGATCGGATTCCTGGTAAAATTTTTGTGATTCTTATCATTTAGTTTTTTTTTTTTTTTTTTTAAATTATTTTATCGTTCTACTAAAACACGGAGCAAAGCTCGGTCTCCCAGGTACTTATTATAATATATGTATGTATTTCGGTGCCTTAAAATACCTTTAGAAACGTGAATTTGCTACGTAATAGGTATTACGTTTTTTTACACATAATATATTTTTTAATATGAGATACTATATTTCAAATTACTTTGAAACCTACATTCCAGAATCTAAAATGAAGGAGACCTACATTCTTCACCAGGTCAACCAAAGATAAAAATCTTTGGTTGACCTGGTGAAAATTGTAGGTCACTTCAAAAATTTAAAGGAGTAGAAATTAAATTATTCATACATTTCTACTCCGTTATAAGAAAAGTGTCGGTGTTATCTAAAGGCTTGTTTTTATAGAAGAACTTCGCCGCGCCACATATGAAACAAAATGTAGGTAAGGATACTTAACTAGCCCCCTTATTTTAAAAAATGTCCACCACGGATACACGAATCCATGTTGCTTTCTTTGTCTGTCAAGTGGCTTTTCCAATGTATCATACAAAGACAGCAACACGGATTAGCTGTTATGTGTTGTGTTAATATTTTCTATAATAATATATTAAAGAGGAAAGGTTTGTTTGTTTGTTTGCGTCGAATAGGCTGTGAAACTACTGGACCGATTTTGATGAAATTTGTTACAGATATAGCGTAGACCACGGGGAAGGACATAGGCTAGTTATTAATAGGATACCAGCGGGCGCCACTAGAGAAACATAGAGATTTAAAAGGGAGATCTATGGCCGGTACGGGGTACCTCACTTGTCGTTTACTAGTGTCCCCACCAATTTGAGAGGCCATACAAAATGTTCTGATGATACATCATCATGGTGTCCAAGCAAGAGCCTACGAATCTGAAACGGAAATACTATATTTTTTAGGGTTCCGTAGTTCACCTCCCGGAACCCTTATAGTTTCGTCATGTCGCCCGTCTTCGGCTTACCGCCCAAACAGTTAATGCTAGAAAGATGTAAATTTGCATGGATATGTGTATTTACAACGCAGACAAAGTACTAAAATAAAATCACGATTTTTGTTCTTTCGGGTAAACACGTAAAGTGGGATGATTTTTTTTTCTCCTGTCTACCCCATAGTGTGGGAATTATCAATTTGTAAGTTTAGGATTTATAGACGCCTAACTTATATATATATATATATACGTTTACTTGGAAAACGTGCCCACCTCGTTGGGGGTTAAACATTGTTTGATTATGATGATGATGATAAAAAATATCCTAAATTACTCTTAGGTTATAACATCAGCTATCTGCTAATTAAAATCCCGCGAAAATCGGTCCAGCCGTTTCAGAGATTAGTTGGAACAAACAGACAAAAATTAAAAAAATATATTTCTAACACCGTATATTCTTTCATATGGAAAAGCTGTTAATTTGAAATTACAAACAGACACTTAATTTTTTTTGGAGTTTACTCCTTAAGAATCGATTTTCATATAAGGCCCCCGGTATGAAAGAAAAGTGTGTGTGTCAGCTCCGACGCACGACTGGAGTTTACTCTAAAAAAGTATTTAAAATTAGAAACAATCTACTCCGTATAAGCGCCATCTATATTTTTTTTGTAAAACTTTTTGGTTAATGTTTATTTCCATAGATGGCGTCCGGATTGGTGCGCAGAATAGGTTGCGCACGAAAACGTAACGAGGTCATTCGTTCAGTAGTTTTACTTCTCATTTTTTTTTCATACCGGGGGCCTTATATGAAAATCGAATCTTAAGGAGTAAACTCCAATATGAGGAGTAAATCTACTGAACGAATGACCTAGTTACGTTTTCGTGCGCAACCTCTTCTGCGCACCTTTCACTTTTTTTCACATGGCGCGAATTTTTGAACTCAAATCGATAGCTAAAGTTTTTGTTCCTTCTGAGGCACGTCCGGTGTTTCTTTCAAGTTGTACAAAATTTTACTTTTTAGAGTAAACTCCAGTCGTGCGTCGGAGCTGGCACACACTTTTTTATTTGGATTAATGACTAAGATCTATATAATTATTATACATATAGATCTTAGTCATTAACTTGTTACAATGTTGTAACTATATCGGTGGCAATTCATATGATAGCGTGATTGCATGATAAGGGAGTATAGTGACTGATAACTGAGAACAGAGTTCCTTAAAGACATATTTGCGGATCATCGCGTATCTTCAAGGATGGTTATCGCGGCCTTAAACTTCTTATTGGCGTGGAATCTTCACGAGTACTAAAATAGATACACGCGCATTAAAAAAAAAGTATGCGATATAATTTTATTACTGAATTAGCATTAATTTCCCGCGGCTACGCCCGCGTGAAATTAGGTTTTAAACTTTCACCCTCTATGGGTAACCACATAGGGGTTGAATTTTAGGAAACGCCGAAATACGTAATTTATTATTTTTTCCGAACTCAATTCATACGAAATATCATGCAAATATGTCCAAGGAATAAAAAGTTTCATACAAACTTTTATCACCTATTTTACCCCCTTGGCGTTTGAATTTTGAAAAATCCTTCCGTAGTGGATGCCTACGAGAAATCGAACTCATACGAGAAATACGTGTAAAATTTCAAATTTCTAGCCTTAAGGGTTTGGCCTGTGCGTTGATTCATCAGTCAATCAACTTTGCCTTTTATAATAAATAGATTGTTTGTTTATAATAATAGGTATCAATTTGTTTGAAAATATATTACATTTTACACATCTTATACTTTGAACGAGACAATCTTGTATTTATATATTATACGGTTTCTCGGCTCGGCGGTAACAGCTGCAAGTCAAATAAGTTGGTGCAGAGAGTTTTGAGAGAGTTTTGAGAGAGAGAAAAATCGATCGTCTTGTCCCCGAGAAACTGCACATTTTTATGTTATGTGCTTTTCCTTTCGTCGTGCAACAATATAATAATTTTATTTATAATATAACAATACAATAATTTCGATCCTAATAATATTATATATCAGGCTGATTGGCAGGTTGGTATGCGTATTTGTAATTTTTGCGTTGTTCGGAATGTGCTGGGTCGAATCTTGGTATAATATTTTTGTGATTATTTTTATTGATTCATTTGTATTCTACGAGAGCTCCGAGAAATGCTCGATTACGCAGGTAGGTACTAATATATAATCTGCCGTTGCCGATGCCAAAATGTTTTGTGACGTGATACAAGTTTTATAAATCGATGAACGCCGGATGCACGTACGAAAAATTGTCACGTTCCGCAAAATTGTCACGTTCCGCCTGAGCCGAGCGTGCAAACGAGAGCGCGGAACAAGCGATAGAAAGGCACGATCGGCCTAAGCGTTCGGCTTGTGATGACGTTATCACGTAATATTATCGTCCGTAAACCGACCTAACAGACAACCATTTTTTTTTTCTTATGGTAGGTAGGTAGGTACGTAATCAATGATTACCAACCTACAGTCAAATAACCTGAAATGCCTAAACTACAGTTTAAAATACTTCTTGTATATAGAATATTAAAATTGACATAACCATCAATTTTAATATTATAAACAAAACATCCGTTTGCACATACCATGTAATTGGGTGCGTGCCAAATCTAAAAACTAGTATTCACCCAAAAAGTATTTTATAATTCGTTACAATATTCAGTAGCGAGTAGCGACTAGCAACTGAAAATACATTTCAATATTAAAAACATGCGTTAAAGCATTATCGCAACAAATTTATGTAATAGTAGTAAGTACTAGATGTTGCCCGTGTCTTCGTACGCACAAAAATAAATCCCGCGGGAACTGTACCTATAAAAAGTAGCCTGTGTTAATATAGAGTCTAAACTACTATGGTAGTAGTTTCAGCCCTGGATTAACACAGGCCACATTTCATCAAAATTCGTTCGGTAGTTTTTGCGTGAAAGAGTAACAAACATCCACACATACATTCTAACTTTTGCGTTTTTAATATTACTAAGGATTTTCATTTATCTTATTATAACAGAGAAAAATATAATAATATATATTATAAATATTGAATAAGTGAGAAAAAAGGTCGCATTAAATATTATAGTAAAAAAAATTCGCACTGCAAACTTTCTTAATATTTACAAATGCTTTATAAAGTTTTAATAATAATTATTATTTATTTATTTCTCCTTTACAATTTGTGTTACATACATAGAACTGAGAATATATATATCCACCTATATATAATAGATCCACCTAGTAAGTATCAAGTTTAAATCGAATAACATGAAAAAGTAAATTTTTCATAACGCTAGCACACAGTTGAATCCATCCACTATGTGAGATGATTGTAATCCACTATGTGAGATGATTGTAATCCACTACGCTGCTATGGGTTGGCAAACTTTACTGTCTTTTTGTGATTCCTTAAGATTTTATATAGCACAAAAAATTATGTGTAAACTCAAAAACGGCAGAACCGATTTGGCTGAAAATTGGTGGAGAGGTAGCTTAGAACCAGGAGATGGACATAGGATACTTTTTATCCCGTTCCCGTGGGAGGTGTCACGTGACATAAAACGTGGTATAACAAAACGCAACTGACATGGAATAACAAAACGAACAACTAAACGGTATGGTTGAAAATTGACAGTTAGAAATTTTGAAGTTGACCGGTTGATGTGTTTGTTTCGAGTTTCCATTAACATATTGTGCCGATATTATCATTAACAATGCCGCGACCAAGACGATCGAATAGACAGACAGACATACAGACAGACGGCCGGACAGAGCGAAACTATAAGGGTTCTTTGAGTACGGAACCCTAAAAACAAGATTTTAGACTAAGGCCTACAAAAACACAGTAGTGACACGCGACTATACATAATTACCTAAATGCCTAGTCTATAATGTAATGGAAACAGTTGAAAAAATAGCAAAAAATTAATTAACTAAAAATTTTATGCATTTTTGTTGACTGTGGCACAGTGGTTAGCCCGTTCCTCCAGGAATCGTCGATCTGGTCCCGCGGTAACTTATCGAAGAACTTGTGTTACGGGTACCAGACAACGGAAATATATTTAATACTTTTTACTATACATATATTTAAGATTTTTATTATATCATACACATAATTAATACACATCTTTGACCCAGGAACACAGCAAAACTTTTTGTACCTTCGGCGGGATTAGAAACCCGCGGAGTGGTTGAGCATTGGTGCTCAAGCCGGGGGGGCTTGAGCGCCAACACGCTCAACCACTGAGCCACAGAGGTCGTCAAATAAAAATAAAAAGATTTTTCATTAATTTTTGTACTGCAGTCATTAGGTAGATGTTGAATATAGTATTAAAAATATAATCTCTATTATATTTTGAATACTCTGTTAATATTTGTATGTATCAAGAGTATCTCCAATGGCAACTTAATCGTTTTTGCGCAAAAATTGTATGCTTTTTTAGCTGAAACCAGCTTAAGCAACCCACTATTTGAGCTTCCCTTTGCTTGCCACTTTCAGATTAAAAATGATTAGTAATTTGATTACTAACCATTCTTAACAATACTTTTTATTTAACGCATGTGGCCGTTTGTTTACATTATAATGACACATTCGGTCGTACACATATCTGTACTTACCAACTTTCAAAGCAAACAGTGGGGTAAGCACGAACAATTAACTTCAACGTATTCGTAACTTAATAATCGAGTGTAATTTGTAGTACCTACCTGGGAAATCGAGCTTTGCTCGGAGCTGTAGTAGATTAAAAAAAAAGAAGCACATAAATATTTTACCGGGGTTCGAACCCACCACATTCCGAATTTCCGAACAACGCAAGAATCAACCAAACTGCCAATCGGACTGACATTAAAGAATCGAAATTATTGATATATTGTTGTACGACGAAAGAAAAGACTCCCTGCATACTAAATCTCATGTTAATACTCGCAGCCATTGTTGAGATTACGATTATATATCTAGACACGGCGGCCAAAAAAACTTAAGTCAATTTTTGGTCAAAATCTGCAAAAGTCACAGGCATCATGTTTTTGTTCGATACACCGGCTGGAATAAGCACGTAAGTCAACGAGGCTTAATTCAAATATAAAAAATGCCTGCACCATATAACTTATGTTTGAGTTGTACAGCGAGCGGCGATAATAAGAACTTAACTTGACTTAAGTGGTTGTTATCGTTGCATTATGATTTCTTTTTCAGCGGCTTAGCTCGTAAATCGGACATAAGTACCTATTTTTGTTGCGAGTGACATTTTGTTAAATGAAGTACCCTCTTTTTATAATTTTTTTTTAAGACGACAACGAACATTTCGAGTGGCAGTTAAAGAAATTTCCTCATTAGTCGTGATTTGTAATTTTGTGTGACGGTTGTGTTGTATTTAAGTTTGGCGAAATGAATACCAGAGGGAGGAAATTAGTGAATCTAGCCCTAAATACTGAAAATGAAGGTATATTCTCTCGTTCTATGTTATATTTCTGTATAATTAACCATACTATAACATTTTAATTACTAAGGTGATGGTTTTTTCAGGTGATCAAAATCCATTTAATAATCCACAGCCAAGTACATCTGGCACTCAAAAACCGGCCATTGATGAAACTGTAGGTGACTTTTCTAGCGACGATTCTGTTACTGATCCCACCTACTCTCCAGGCAGTCCGAGCTTACTCACACAGCTAGGTGACGCTGTTCTTGAGACATCAATAGATATACCGTTATCGGCACAAAATATTTCAATTGAAAATATCGAAGATGCCCCAGTGCAACAGCAAGTTCAATCAGTGCACAGCAGAAAAAGAAAGCAAGAAAATAAACAAAAAAGAAATCTTGGTCAAGCTTATGTCACAGTTTCAGGGAAAAAAATTGAAAAGCGCCAAATTCAAGAATTAGCTGCCTGTCGAAATAAGTGTCGAGACAAAATAAGTGACGAACAGCGTGCAATAATTAATAAAGAGGTTTGGGATCTCGGTTCGTATAATTTAAGGGCTGCATTTATTTCATCATTGATGACCATACAAGAAAAAAAACTGAGCGACGTCGAACTGAAGATGTAGAAAAGCAAAAATCTAGACAGTATACATACAAGTATCATTTTAATATAAATAATGTACAGATATCCGTATGTCAAGGTTGCTTCACAAAAACCCTATCAGTAAGTGATAATTTTATAAAATTAATTGGTTTAAAAAAACGTAACAGCGTGAGTGGCATTGTGAAAACTGATGAACGTGGAAAGGCTACACCTTCAAACAAACATTCTGAAGAAAAAATTCAAGAGGTTGTTAATCATATCAACTCTTTTCCATTGTATGAAAGCCATTATACAAGACGCAAAAGCAACCGAAAATATTTACCATCGCACTTGACCATTTCGAAAATGTACGTCTTCAACTCTTTTTCAACTCTTCAAAAATTCAACGTCTCATCAAAACCCTGTTAGTGATAAAATATACCGCAGAGAATTCCATTAATTAGATAAATTTAAGTTTTAAAAAACCGAAAGTTGACACGTGTCACAACTGCGACGTTTTTAAAATGAAGCTCAACATTGCCACTGACGAAGCAACTAAATTAAAAATTCAAACAGAATGCGACTCACATCTCTTGGCTGCTGATATGGCGTATAAAGAGAAACAAGTCGATAAACAAAATGCATCTGCAAACGATAGAGTTAAGTGTCTGTCTTTTGACCTACAACAATGTTTGCCAACCCCAGTATTACAATCGTCTGTAGCTTTTTACAAAAGACAGCTATGGACATTTAACTTAACTGTATACGACAATGCAACTGGGAACTCAACGCACCACATGTGGCATGAGGCCATTTCAGGCCGAGGTGCTAATCAAATCGCATCTTGTTTATTTGCATATTTACAAAATCTACCTGAGCACACTACCGATATTACTTTGTACTCGGATACTTGTGGCAGACAGAATAAGAACTCCCACGTGGCTGCAATGTTTACTTACTTATTGAAATTAAAGCCGTCAATAAAATGTATTCATCACAAGTTTATGGTACCAGGTTACCAGGTACCAGGACCATGCTATTATAGAAAAAAAGAAGAAAAAGACAGAATTACAAATTTATCACCCACATGATTGGCTGCAATTAGTACGCTCAAGCAGCAAAAAATTTACTGTAAAAGAAATGGGTCAGACTGATTTTTTTGATTTTGCGAGTCTTTTGAAAGGCCCACTGATTTCTCGAAAAAAAGATACTGAGGGCAATAATTTTAAATGGCATGATGTGAAGTGGCTATGTTATGACGCCGACTACGGTGTTATAAAATACAAAACATCGCTTTCGAGAGATGAGGATTTTAAAACGATAAACTTTAAACGAGTTACAAGGCAAGAAAAAAGCTTCACCTTATTACCTATTACCACAATGCCTGTACCGATAAGTGTCGAAAAAAAACGCGACATATTATCGCTATTACCTTTAATACCGGAATGTTTTCACAATTTTTACCAAAATTTGATCACTACAGCTGATACATTAGACATTGATCCAGATTTACAAGATTCCGAAGAGAGTGAGTGAGTGTTAAATAAGTAACTATCTAATATTAGGTTTCATCTACATAATTTGTGTTTTTATTTTATAATTAGAAAAATAAATGTAAGCTACATTAGGTTAGGGCTACAAAAGGCATGTACATATTACGCGGTAAAAACCACTTATGTAGCATTTTCATTGTGTTCGATATAACTTAAGTCCGATAATTATAGTAATAATAATAATAGGCTAAAAATAATTATTGTAATATCTGTGCACTTCCTAATTATACACTAAATAATAATAAAAACAAAATCCCTAGTATATTTTTTTTACACCATATAATTAAAACCTTGCCGTGTATATATATATATATATATACAAGATTGTCACGTTTAAAGTATAAGATAAGCGCTGTCATGATTTTTATAGAATTCACATTCGGTAAATGAATAACGTTACGAATACTTTGTTTGTGGGGTAAGCCTACAGTTTCCGTACTCTTATGGGCTGAGATGGGCAACAAGGCCGTCTTTGTTGGCACGTACGGAAATGTTAATGGCTTCGAATGAGGACAATTATTTTATGGTCTTGCGCTAGTCTGACCCCGGCTTAAGCCAAGTAGTATAGGTTAACCTATACTACTTGGAACAGCCGTTTCTCTATTGAGGCAAATACAAAAATAGATTATACAGATAAAATTTTTAAAATAAGCTGTTAATTTGATTAAATATAAACTAATGAACCGTTACTGGGGAGCCTGTCAGATGAAATATTTAAATTGTATTGCAACATTGCCGACAACATTGCAACAACACTTTTCCAAATCAATAAAAAAACTCGCTTTAAAGTCTATAAAATCTAAAAATCATAAGGATCACTCAGCTCGGATACACGAGCTAAGCGCAACAAACTTCACAAAATATATAAAAAGCTCGAGACGGTTCAAAAGAGGTTTTTTTGTCCACGAATAAAAAGTCGCCGTCTGCGCAATTCGAAACCGCAATTAATTTTTTCATCTCTGAGCGATTTGTTGGTACAAATGTCTTCGAATCGTCAAATGCCAACAATATCTTGTATTTTACAAACAAAACTTTGTTGGGACTTACGTACGGATGGATGGATGGATGTACGGATACTCGTATTCTGAAAAAATAAGGCTACATAGATAAATTGATTGACATAATAATAGGTCTTTACCTATGAAATTGCCGTTCTGCAGAACTGGCCATTTCAAATCAAAATAATTTTTGTTTGGCTAAGAAATCTAATTTCAAATTAATTTTATTTTAAAAACATGGAATTCTTTTTCCAAAAGTAGTAATTTGTTTATTGATTAGTGTTACATTTTCATCGCATTTCAATCTTTTTCGTCATCATAGATACGTCAAAATTCAAGTAATTATGGAATATGAGTACCGTCGTAGCCGCTTGTGCCGCGTTACTACGCGGCACAAGCGGCACGCAACATCAACGACGTTTACGGAGCTAACACTACAAACCAACGCACCACCTGTTATTGGTTTGCTCGCTTCCGTTCTGGAAATTTCGACATGAAAAATGAACCTCGCGGTCGTCCGAAGACTTTGGTCGACAATGACGAATTAAAGGCGATTGTGGAAGCCGATGATACACAATCTACGGCTGAATTAGCAGCAGCTTTCGACGTTAGCGTCAAAACAATATTGGTCCATTTGCGTCAAATTGGCAAGGTAAAAAAGCTTCACAAATGGGTGCCCCACAAACTCAATGATCGCCAGCGCGAAGTACGTCTCGAGACGTGCCTTGCACTGCTCAACAAGCACAAATGAAGGAATTTTGAACCGCATTGTTACCTGCGATGAAAAATGGATTCTGTTTGATAACCGCAAGCGCTCAGCAAGTTGGTTGGATCATGGTTCAACACCTAAACAATGCCAACGAAAACTTACCCCTAGAAAAGTGATGGTCACTGTTTGGTGGTCTAGCGCCAGTGTGATTCATCACAGGTTCTTACTAAACGGGGTGAGCATTACTGCAGATGTGTACTGTGAAGAACTGAACACAATGATGGAGAAGCTGGCACATCTCAAACCAGCTTTGGTCAATCGCTCGTCTCCGCTACTTCTGCACGACAACGCGCGACCTCATACTGCACAGCAGACGGTCTCCAAGTTGCAAGAACTGGGGTTGGAAGCTCTCCGTCATCCGCCCTACTCACCAGACCTTGCGCCTACAGACTACTACTTTTTCCAGAATTTGGATAATTTCTTGGCGGGAAAAAAATTCAATACCCGAGAGGCAGTACAAAATGCCTTTGAAGAATTTGTTGCCTTCCGTCCAGCTGATTTCTTTAAGAAGGGCATCAATAAACTGCCACTGCGTTGGTAAAGATGCTTTGATTGCATGGGTGATTACTTCGATTAATACAAAGAAAAAATACATGAAAAAATTCGTTTAAATTTTTTCATACAAAACGGCAATTTCATAGGTAACCTAATATGTAAGTACTATTATTTAAGTCAAATTTATATTTTTTACGTTAATCAAAGTAACGCCTCATACTTATCAAAACTAAGCCAGAAGGTTAATAAAGGGCTTAAACATATGCCGCCGTATTAATTAACGAAAATTAAAGCAAGATTTACTTTATTCCGTTATTTATAAACAAAGTGTAAGGAAATGGTAAGGAATATGTAATCCCTGGCGTAAACGTTAGACCTAGTTTATCGGGTGAGTAAGGTCTGCAGTAATGGTAGTAGTTTAGACTCTGGATTAAAACAGGCTACTTTTAATCTCGGAAAAGTACAGTGTTCCCGCGGGATACTCGATGGTATATTTACGCGGGCGGAGCCGCGGGAAACAGCTAGTACGAATATAAGATAGAAAGTGCCAATTAGGTAAAAAGCTAATTATTATTACGTCACATGGATTACTAGCTTTTGCCCGCGGCTTTGCCCGAGTGGAATAGTTTGCTTGGAGAAAATACTTCTTCAGCAAATAACTCTACTCGCTGCAATATACTATATTTATTTATATATAATGTTTTTTTATGGTTTCGTCCCCTTGTGTAAAAACAGGACCCTACTAATACCGAGAGTATATTAACAGTAGGTGTTGGACCCTATTACCTCAACGCGACCCGCGAGACCTCTTGATATATTATATCTTTCGCGCTTGATTATAAATTTTACAATATCTTCTAAATATAAGATATTAATTTAAACTGTATGGTTTAAAGGGCTACTTACTATAATGTGTATAAAATACTTAAAGTGAGTAACGTATTTAATTTGATAAGGATCATACTGTGTACGCTACCGCCCCCCGGCCGATCCAACCGCTTTGTCCCTGCATTCTAAATCTGTAATATCTTCGAAAATATTCATTTAAATTCCATGTTGTACAGGGCCATATTGATCTATATTAAACTATGTACTTAATTGGATAATGATAAATGCTGTATAGCTTAAAATTGCTTCGTAAATAAGCCATTGTTTCTCGTAAAAAGTATAGGATAAAAAGTGGTTATTTTGGGTTATTCCTAAGAGATAGATATGTACCATCGCTGACTTATTGGTAGACCTTTTTACGGTGTACAATACTGTAGTACATTATTTTGATCTATCTCGTAGGGTTCAGCCAGCGTTTGCAATGTAAGCGCTAAAAATTTGTTTATTTGCGACATTAGAAACCTCTAAAAATTAAAATTATCAGTGTTTCTCTACTATTTATTAAGCATGTTATAGACATATTAACCTTCCTCTTGAATCAGTCTATCAACTACAAAAACCCGCATCAAAATCTGTTGCGTAGTTTCAAAGATCTAAGCATACATATGGACAGACAGAAAAAGCGACTTTGTTTTATACTATGTACTGATGTTTTCCAGTAGTTACTATTTAAGTACTACTGAACGGAAGATGGCGCTTCTCCAGGCTAGGTTTGTAAATCTTTGTAAATCAAAGCTTTCTCTGTTTGTTAACAATGGCTATCCGATGTTACTTCTTTGTTAATGTGTTTGTGTCGCTTAAGAGCTAAGGCTCGGAGTAGTGAGTACAGTTTTATTAATACGGCTACAAGTTTCTGCAAAGTCCAATCCACAAAGTCAGTAATAAGTCACGAACCATGTCGTATTAAGAAAGTGATATATTGGAAAAGTCACTTGACAGACTGTTGTGTAATTATTTTTGATTAGTAGGATATGTAAATGCTTAACTTCGGTACAAAACTTTGGCATTAACCAATTACCAACTAAGGTATAATCATAAAAATTAAAATGTTTGACATGGTTATTGAGTCAACTGGTAAATAATGTCAAAGGTTTTAGCACCTATAAAAACATGATAATCACGACTAAAAATTTGTAACGGTACGGAACAAAACTTTACATGAGAATAAATAAAGATAATTGCGGTGGTTGGCACGTTTGAACGTACGCAAAATGCTTTATACCTAATTAGGGAATATTATTCGAATATTCGTTTTATTCTAATACTAGCTGCTTTTGCCCGCGGCTCCGCCCGCGTAAATACAGGATTCCACGCAAACAGTGCACTTTTTCGGGATTAAATGTAGCCTATGTTTTAATCCAGAGCACAAACTACTACGATACCAAATTTCATCAAAATCCGTTCAGTAGTTTTTGCGTGAAAGAGAAACAAACATCCATCCATCCTCTTAAACTTTCACATTTATAATATTAGTAGGATAGGTCAATTTTATTATTCGAATATGAAGATTCAGTGTTCGAATAATTCGAATAATATGAATATATTTATTTATTTTTCAATAATATGTTAAGTAATAGTAAAAAAACTGAAAAACGGATATTTACATTTTTAATACATTGTTGTTATTATTATTTATTAATATTGTCGTCAAAGATATCTGAAAACTGATTTTACTACACTGTTTGTGAAAGAATATAAATCTGTTTTTAAATTAAATAAAAAATTAAGGTCCATACTTCCTACAGTCAATTACAGCGAAATGACGCCACGCTCACGCGCAATGTTGAAAAAAACCTAACCAAGAGCATGTCATGTCTAAGGAGGGTTCCGTAACTTTAAACGCGTATACGTTTTTTTTTTTCAAATTTCTTAAATAATCTCTTCAAAATAATTTTCCTAAAGAGTATTTATGATCTGCCAGCATGGAAAATTGTAAGTTTCTAAGTCTCGTAGTTAAGAAATGGCAGGGCCCCGCAACCACTACGGAGGCCATATCCATATTCAACGATACCCCACACGATGGGGTAGAATGAAAAAATATTTTTGATCCCACTTCACATGTATATCACCCCTAAAATATATGAAATTATAAATTTTTTTATGATACTAAAACCGAGATCTATACACAATTTATAACTATACCAAATTTCATCAATTTATATTCATAATTACAGAAGCTAGAAGAGCAGATAGACAGACAGACAGACGGACGGACAGAGCGAAACTATAAAGGTTGCTTGAATATTACGGAATCCTTAAAAATGAATGTTAAAAAAAATTAAATTACCTAAATATTAAAACAAATATATACCTAGATGAGTTGATTATTACAATAGAGTAAGGTATGGCCTGCAAAACTAAGTACAATTCTTTTAAAATTTCAAACTTTTCGAATACTATAACCATTTTAATCTTAGCCTTACAGACATATTTTTAAGTACTTTTACAAATTATTGCGGTTATTAATAACTCCTCGGGGATTAACAACAGCTTGGAGCGGGTTTGTCGTACTGAAAACGAGGTTTTGGCGCCTATTTATGCAATATTCTCCCATTTTTCTATTAGGACGTGTTTTAGTGCTCTGAGGGTGCTAGGTGACAATCTGCGATTTCTGACTAGCCTTCAAAGCTCATCTCAGCATATGCCTAATCGGGTTAAGATCTAGACATTCAAATGCTTTAGTATCCATCCATTTAGTATCGATCCATCACCCATATTTGCTAAATACTGCCTTGCATACTCTTTGAGGATCTCTTGAGCATATCATACTCCAGTTAGAGTCCCAATTTTCATGGCCACATACTCTGTGCGGCTTCCTAAAGGTATGCCATTTTACATGTGCACTGCCCCAGCATACTGGACTCTTTCTGAAAGGTAGGTTCGAGTTTTTGCTATCGCCTACCAGGTCACCTGTACTTAGCCTCCTTTCAGAAGTTCACTTTAAATTCTGAAGTTAAAATGAGTAAATCGACTCATCTGGGAACAAAGTTCTTGTTTATTCTTGTTTATCTTACTATATGTGTTCACGGTCGTATCACAGTATTACTCGATACTAGAGCTCTCGAATTTGAGAGTTATAATAATAATAATAATAAATTTTTATTTACATACATATAAATGTTTACAGATTAGAAGAACATAATAGTACAATTTTATGTAATTATTCAGTAGTTAGCGTTGGGAGCTGTACTAGTATAAACTGTGACACAGCTCCCAGCGTCCTCCACTCTGTTACATAAAATATACCTACTCAAAACAGAAAATCAGAAGATAGATAAAAACACTCCCGTTAGTACTACATAGTTTGTTTAACTGAATAATTTAAAACAGTTAACACTATAATATTTGGTAACGTATATTACCACGACACATAAAATTTTTAATAACCTTTGTATGACAAAAAGCAGGCATAATTTGCTGGTACTCCCTAGGCCTACGACATAGTGTCTTGGGATCAGTTTCAAATATTACTACTAGGGGCCTCCCTACGCACGCACTCACGCACTCTCTCACACACACGCACGTACTCACAAACTCACGCACGCTATATTGTATATATATAGCTGCCTAGCTATGCATATAATATTATCAGCTATCAGGTGTTTGCCTGTGTATGTGTGTGTGTGTGCGCGTGCGTGAGTTTGTGAGTACGTGCGTGTGTGTGAGAGAGTGCGTGAGTGCGTGCGTGCGTGTGTGTGTGTGTGTGCGTGTGTGCGTATGTGCGCCTGTGAGTCCGCGTCTACTATAGTGTTACAATGTGTACGAGAATATACTTTCTGTATCTTTATAATTTTTATTCCACAACCATTTCTGTAATTCTTGTTTACATTTGTATGAACTCAGGGAAATTATATTATTTATCAAGCGATTAGCTGTATTGTATATATGAGAGCTACATACATAATAATGGCGCTTGGCGACGGCAGTGTAATGCTGGACACTGGGACAAACATTTATAGCTTTTCTCCTTTTATGGAGCATATAATTTTTTAATTCTGGGTCTTTATGCTTACGCAAAATTGTGTAAAATATTAAAAGTTGTTTAACTGTAAGAACGGAGGCCTCTTTATATAATGTTTCACTACTATACCTTCGAGGTTTCCCTAGCATGACTTTAAGAATAGCCCTCTGAGCACGTTCAAGCGGCAGCGTATAAGTAGTGACAATTCCACCCCAAGTCACAATGCAGTATTGTAATATACTTTGCACGAGGGCAAAGTATACACACAACATTGTTTGTCGATCTGATACAGATCTCAGACTTTTAAAGATAGGAATTAACTTCCTTACTCGGTTTTTTAATATGTTAATTTTCTTACTATTATGAGATTTCCAACTAAGCAACATATCTATATGAAGACCAAGATATTTAACTGTGTTAGCTCTAGCGAGAATGTGAGGGCAATCACAATTATTAGTTGACTGAACACACGTATGAGCTTGTATCTTGTACTCCGAGGGTGGCAGGGTTTTAACACTGAGCGAAAGGTAATATATTTCGTTTTATCAATATTAAGAGTCAGTAAACTAGAATCCAACCACGTCATTATATTGCGCAATGCTTCTTCAGTTCTGTTACGTGCTTGTTCCCAGTTATCGCCATGTATGATAAGTGTGGTATCGTCAACACAGGTTACGATTTTGCAGAAAGGTATGGACATTTTACACAAGCTATTGATATATAGGAGGAATAGAATAGGTCCCAATACACTGCCCTGTGGAACGCCAAAGGTAAGGCTTGCATCTCCACTCACAAAATTTCCCACCTTTACTCGTTGGGTTCTGTTAGCAAGATAACTTGTAAAGATTTCCAGAGCTAAACCACGAATACCAGCTGACTCCATCCTTTTTAGGAGTAGGGGGATAGGCACGGTGTCAAACGCTTTTGACAAATCAAGAAATACCCCTACGACTTTATTCTTACTGTCTATATGCCTAGCTATAGTTTCAGTTAGTGAGAGAGTAGCATCTTTTGTAGATTTTGTATTCATAAAACCGTATTAATTAGACGCTATAATATTATTTCGATCCAGGAAATTCTTTAGGCGGATTCAGATTTTCTCTAGAATTTTCAAAGTTATTGTTAAAGTTGAGACCACTCGCTGGTTTTTGGGGTTTCATATTTGCTTAAGCAAGACATCTTCTCACTGTACTGTCAGTAATGTAGTCCCTTCGGGTCTGAAGAAGCTGTTGCTGAACTTAACTTCGTTTAAGTCTCGATTTTCAACAAGTGGAAACAGTTTATCGGTTTTCTCGGGTGCTACTATACCTGGGTATGCCATTACAAGGTCTTCTAAGATGTTTTTCAGTCTCTTCGTGCCTTCGCTATATCTACTGAACGGTTCGTGACATCACACATTCCATTCTTGCAGTACGATACGATGCCATACCATGATGCCTAGTTCTAGAAAAATCATCAGCACATTTTTCAGGTGAAAGCGCTATAATAAATTTTTAAGTCTGGTGTTGTCTAACTTTTCTTTGTATCGAGACTCATCGGTCAAGAAAAAAAATTGAAAACATAAAGAGACACAAAAAATAAAATTAACTTTAAATTCGAAAAACTTTATTTTTATTTTTAAAGATTTTCCATCCATTTTTTTAAAGAATGTTACGGAGTATGAAGTTTTTTGACACAACATTAAATACTTTTTATTTCGATCATTTATCTTGTTTGCTTATGTTGCTTACACGCGTGCTGTTTTGGCCTAGAGCTAACTATAATAGTTAGATTTAGTCTAGAGCTAACTAAAATAGATAGCACGACACTCGTGTGTTTGATTTTCAGCTGTATTGTATTAAAACAGAGTACTATTTACAGTGCATTCCGATTTTTGTGCAGTGTTCCAACTCACATAAATATTTCTTCCCAAACTTAAATAAACTGATAAATAAATAATAAAAATGTATTCTGTAATATTATTGTTTTTTATACATTAAATTTATTTCCGAAAGTTTATTTTCTACAGGTTGACTTTTCAAATCGCTTGTCGATGTTATATCGACCAAAGACTTAATTAAAAACCAGAAAATACAAACCTCTAAAAATAACTCTGAAAAATCCTTTCCCGTAGAGGATTTTTTCCCTAATTTTAGGTAAAGAAACCCCTTAGTTGGCAAACAAATCCGTGGTCCGCTTCGTACCTAAATGTATTAACACTTTTAAAAAGTTATTGTAATTTAGTTTTGCGGGCCGTTATATTTGTCGTAAGTTATATTAAAAGAAGATTTTTGTTTAAAAATACGTTTGTTTTTTGTGAATTAATTGTGAATCACTTCACATTTTATAATATTATTAAATATGCAGGTCATATTAGTGCATTATATTAATTTTATTTATAGTTTATTACTTATATTTGTATTATTTGAATCAATCGAATATATTCGAATCTTTTTAACCACTATTCGAATTAATCGAATAGTAAAATTTGTCGAATAATAACATACCCTAATAGACTATAAGTCGCTGGAACTTAATGTACAGACTGCAGTGTTATAAATTCTAACATAACACTAAATAATAAGAATAAATACATTTATTATATCAGGAATGTATGTAATGGTAGTGGAAGGCCGTTCAAGTAGTTATAGTAACCAAACTGAGTACTAACATTTGTGATTTGACTATTAACATGTCTTTCATCCTGTCACCTGTAATAACCCACCTCTAAATTTAAGTATGGCGTGAAAAAAAATGGGCCTGATTTTATTTTAGCACTTTGTCGACGTAGTAAATGCACATATACATGCAAAGTTTCATCTTTCTAGCACTAACCGTTTGGACAGTAAGCCGAAGACGGACGGACATGATGCAACCATAAGGGTTCCGAGACGTAAACTACGCAACCCTAAAAATTGTCGACCACAAATCAAAATATGATAAGATAGGTAGTACAATAAATTTCATTCACATTTCATTTCCTGTAATTATTTTAATTCAGATCCACGGAGAAGTGGACAAAATCAATATATTGTTAATCATAATTATTTTAAATGATTTTGAATGATTTCCACCTCCTGCAGATATGCGACCTGTGTCATAATCTGGGTGTAATTACGTTTGCATCTAGCCTAATTCTGTATTTGGTCGCCGTAGCAAATAGTTCCATAGAAAATGCCCAGTGGTCATTTGGACATTGTTTTCATTTATAACTCACACGCACGCACACTAAGAAAGGATTTTGAAAAATTCAATTTCATGAAATAAAATATCAGAGGTAGTAAATACAAGTTATTGAGTTGTGTTGTATAGTTTATTGAAATTTATCCCCTAAAGGGGTGAAATGGTTGTCCAGAGGTTGTATAGTGAAAATTTATCAACTGGACGGATTGTGTTGAATTTCGTCTTGCAGATAGTTATTATTACGTAGAAATCAGTAAAAAAATGATTGTTTGAAATACATCCCACGGGGGTGCAATCCGGATCCACGCGGACAAAGTCACGCACAAAAGCTAGTTAGATTAAAATATTCATGACTCAAGTTTTATTTTTTACTTCTTCAAGGACTAATATACAAAGGAAAAAATCAGCAGCATGATATGAATATATAAGGTAATTGACGTGAGTTAGAAGTTAAATACTATAATAATTACGTAGGTATATCTAAATTCTCTCAAATAAAATTTTTACCTATTAGATACTTTCGGCAAGTACCTATAGGTACGTATTACGTATGCAATTTATAATTTGAAACAAAAATTAGCAAAATCCACTTAATGTCCTATATATTTTGAATATGCAAGAACTATTATGCTATTAGAATAATATACTAATAGACTTCGAAAAATATACATGAAACCCTGACCTTTTTTACCTACTGGTTTAAAAAGCTATGATATTTTGACGGTCATCGACTTCAATCTTATGACCAATTGAGGCAATTGAACTAGCACTGTGATTTGTGACGCTCGACTCTGCAAAATATTTTACTACCATCCATATTACACAAGTAATACATTGTAACGACTACAATCTATCCTGCTTCTTGAAGTATAAACTTCTATTGGCGCATCGCAGACACATTTTCGTAGGCTGTAAATGAGGCTGATAGTGCGGTCTTAAGCACACACTGTACTTTTTTTTACCTTCAGAATTTCATACTATGCCGTAAACGTATTATGCCGTGTCATAGCATTTTAACATTACCTATAATTATGGTTAGTGAAATTTATATGATCAAACATTGTTAAAGTGTTTTTTTTCCAACATAATTCAAAATAGATAAGGATACACGCAAACAAAATTTCCAGTTGTAAACTCGATTCTCATATTATATATATTATTGGAGAGAGAGCCTTGACCCAAAATGAAAAACGAGACGAAATGACATTTTTGGTGTGGTAGGCGTAACAAACATAATATTTCACTTTGACAAAGTCAATGTTTAGCCATCGATTGTTCGTGGTAGTGAGCGAACGTAAATAAAATATAAGGTCGCGAGCCACAGCTGTGGTGTCAAGAATGGCCAAAGATAGAGCCAGACGTTCAAAAATAGTTACGAATACAATAGGTCCATAATATGTAAGCGACATACTGTCTGAGGAGTCCGAGTAACACCAATTAACGGTTCGTTCACTTTCTGTTGATGTATGATTGGAAATGTATTTAGATTAAATTCGAGAATATCTGCAAACAGTACAAGCGTTGCAGTTAGCTATATATTATATACTGATACATTCACGTTATAAGTTTCTATGTGTATATTATCCCCCTTATTAATAAAAATATTTATGGTATACAATGTTTTGTCCATGTCTTATACGTTGGAAACGTCGCTTGACATATAAGGACAAAACATTGTATAGCTTATACACTATATAAATGTTTTTATGAGTAAGGAGATATAATCATACTAGCTGTCCTGGCGAACTTCGTACCGCCTTAAAATTAAATTTGTTGACGTACTGACAGCAGCGCCACCTACCGGGTCTAATTGCAAATCTAAACCATTCTCGAATCCACTTAAACACACAAAAAAATTCATAAAACTTTGTCCAATATGAATAATTTTCCCCGCTTTTGCAAATATTTTTCACTGATGCTTCGCTACAATTGGTCGCAGTGTAATGTTATATAGCTTAAAGCCTTCCTCGACAAATGGACTATCCAACACAAAATAAAAATAAGTATAGATTAACTACACACAGCTAATTTGTTATATTATATTATACTTAACGATTGACGATTGACGAGACGACATAACAAGCGCTTTGGCTCGACATGCCAACACCAGAATATTTGCACTGTATTCATATCTGATTCATTTCCACTCAAAATCTCTAGAACATTTTCCAAAGAGGTTACATAAATAAGTAAACACGGAGTAAGATATCGAAACAGTAGTCAATTGACAACTACGTATTCCTGACAATACTGTCATAATATTTATACAATTCGCTTTCGATAGCGTTGTCAATAGTTCCTCACTGTTTAAGTATTAGACGTAGGATAGGACTATAAAAAGTACTTTCGTTTTACCCACGTAGTGTTAGGTGAAGTAATCACGTTGAAGCCCGACTAGAAACGAGTATTTTCAAGGCTGTGCGTGTTTAGGTGTTTCTAATTTTGTGCTATTTTAATACGATAAGCCGATAAGATCAATTCCTAAATGTGGTGCAAAATATGGTAGGAATTGTTTTATTGTTGTGCCATTACGTAGTAACTATTTAGTAATCTGTGGTTATGCGTAAGAATACCTCCCTTTTATAATTAAGGTAAATATCTAGATATTGATTTAAAGTATATTATTATTACTAAACGTAGATTTTTAATACAGCTCTACAAACACGACCGATCCATGAAGCAGTTATAGGTAATAGATATCGTTAAATTGTTCTTCTATTGATGTATTATTCCTCTACACCCAAAACTTCTTAAAACCTATTGCTGACATCGACAACGATTTTGACTGTAAACTCCAAAGTATCTAATTTAACTCTTCTTTATTACTATACTATACTAGCTATACTAGTTAGTGCCGGCAACTTTAATATGCAGAACTAACGGAAACGAAACCCAATTTATTTAAATGGAACCTTAGAATAAAAGTAGCCTTTGTTACTCCTTATCTATAACATCAGATATCGGTTCAGCCGTTTCAGAGATTAGCCGGAACAAACAGACAGACGGGCAGGCAAACATTTTGAAAATTGATATATTAGGTCCTTACATATGAAATTGACCTTTTGTCGTACTGACCACTTTTATCTCAAATAAAATAAAAAATAAAAACATAAAAATAAAATCAAATATAATATCAAATATATCTCTTATCTCAAATATAATCTTTTCCTCTTTGGTTAGGAATTCCAATTTCAAATTTATACCGCTATTTACTAATGCATTTGTGTTTCGAAAACCATAATTAATTTGTTTTTTTTCTCTTTTGGTTTTTTCTTTGCGTCACTCTGTTTACAAAATGGAAAACTTGAAATATCGTATTATTTTCGAGTACGAGTTCCACCGTGGCACCAGTGCTGCAGAAACGGCTCGAAGGATTAATGATGTGTATGGCGGCGGTGTTTCAAAATAAAACACAGTGCGTTTTTGGTTCCAACGTTTTCGTTCTGGAAATTTCGACCTGCAGAACAAGCCCCGTGGACGGCCGGAGACCAAAGTTGATAATGAAGAATTGAAGGCTATTGTGGAAGTGGATCCATCGCAAACCACGCCCGAGTTAGCTGCAGGCTGAGGTGTTATTGCTAAAACTGTTTTAATCCACTTGAAGCAAATTGGGAAGGTGAAAAAGCTTGAAAGGTACCTCATGAATTGAGTGCAGCAAACCGACAAACGCGCGTCGACTGCTGCGTTACATTACTCAACCGTGTGCCGGTTGAGTGGAATAATGAAGGGATTTTAAATCGAATCATTACCTGTGACGAAAAGTGGATCCTTTACGATAATCGGAAACGCTCATCGCAATGGCTGAACCCTGGCGAACTAGCCAAAGCCTGCCCCAAGCGAAAATTTACTCAAAAAAAGATACTTGTGAGCGTTTGGTGGACTAGTGCTGTCGTTCACTACAGCTTGCTTAAATCTGGCCAGACGATTATGGCAGATGTCTATTGCCAGCAACTGTAAATCATGATGGAAAAGCTAGCTACTAAACAACCGAGGTTGGTCATTCGCTCTAGGCCACTGCTGCTTCAGGACAACGCTAGACCACACACTGCACAACAGACGGCTACCAAATTAGAGGAGCTTCAATTGGAATGTCTACACTCTAAGACATCCACCGTACTCCCCGGACGTTGTTCCAACAGATTACAATTTTTTTTGAAATTTGGATAACTTCTTGCAAGGGAAAAAATTCGTCTTCAAAAATTTTATTGATTCCTGTCCGAATGGTTCTTTTAGTAAAATGTTACCTAAGTTACCTATGAGATGGCAAAAGTGCATAGATAGCAATGGTATATACTTTGATTAAATTAATTTAATATGTTTAAAAAAATCGACTTTATGTTCCTTCTTTACAAAACGCCAATTTCATATGACCTAATACTATTGTAAATACCGTATATACTTCTATAAACATTTAGTCAAAAGCTGTTAATTTAAAATTACAAACAGACAATTTATAATTTGTGTGTATGTATTGTATAGATATGGGTCATTTCTTCTTACTTCAAACATTATTTATAAAACAACCCTGACTTCAACAAACCCAGAACCAACTACTAAAATTATATAATTTTAGATTGGATCGTATAAACTGAATTTTCACTAAACCAGTAAAATTTAACTGAGCTCTATGAGTCAATGATTGTTATTTAGCTTCGGAGCGTACCGGGTTGTGACCCAAATTTGGTTGCAACCATTTCTAGAGCATGCGGCTTCTGTGACCGAATTAATATAAGCCAGTTAAATAAATATTAAGCAATATTTACCTGAAGCAGACAAAAAGGTACCGTCTTTTAATTCTTGCATCAATTATATAGAAGACGTAAAGCTAGGCCACTGAAATACAACCTCGCTAAGTGTTTAGTAGCAGGAGATGGAGGAGTTTTTATAATTGCGAGTTAAGTCAGCGTGGTGGACTGAATACTTCTGACATTGACGAGAGATCCAAAGATTAGAAGTCGATGTTGATGAAGGAATCGTTTTGAACGGAATCACCCGTTTGGAATTGATACGATAATTCACTAAAGCACAAGTAAAGTAATTCAAAGGTCTCGAAGAAAAATGTATTTGATTGTCAAGATCTCCTTGACCAGTTCGCTAGATATTATCTTCATCAGAGAGAATTATCTGTATTGGATTATACCACTTATTCAATTTAGAGTGTCTATGTTTGGAAAATATAGCACAAACTCCAGAGATAATTTCGTAATTCTATTCAATTGTACTGATATACTTTTTTTGTCAGTACCTTTATAATTTACTAGATGTTTCCCGTAACTTTGAAAGGGTAAAAAAAAACCTGCAGAAACCGTACATTTATTTTCCCGCGATAAAAAGCAGAATACCTATGTCCTTCGCCGACTCTATAACTGTGCCAAATTTTACCAAAACCCGTCTTTGTTGTAGTTTCTGAACTTATTCAATGCAAACAAACTAACAAATCTTTCCTCTTTATCATATGAGTGTATATAATATAATTTGATAGCGCGTATTATTATATATTTCACTGCGTCCTATACCTATACCGGTGGCCCAAAGTGGATTGTAAAGATCGGAAAAGGACTAGTAACTCCTCTGGTGTTGTGGATGTCTATGACCGACAAGCAAGCAGGCGGGCAAGCATAGCCCATAGGTCGATCCGTTTGCACACTTAAACATGAAACACGTTCGTTCCTTGTCCTTAAAACCATCAACCACTAATAGTAAGAAATTGCTACAATTTCTTATCGTCAGGCGATCGGTTTGCCCTTTTTCCAGATATATTCTATAATAATATTAAAACGATTACCACCGCTAATGGACATCCGCGTCACCAGAGGAGTTATAAGTGCATTCGCGGCTTTTCAAACCCCAAACCTTCCATGCGTTGTGTTTCGCCGCAAGAGGAGAGTATCGGTGGCCCAAGGGGCAGTTGGTGTTAAACGCCGGGAGCGCACTTGTACCTCCTCTAGTGAACCGCCAGTAATCGTTTTATTTATGGAAGAGATATAAAAACAAGAGCATTATAGACTTACAACTTTAATATTATTAGCATGTGAATACTAAAATACGCTGAATACAACAAACAAGCTTTTGCTCACGGCTTCACCCGCGAGAAAAAATATATAAAAACTTTATAAATTATACACATAAACCTTCCTCACGGTTGACTATAACTATGGGTGAAAACTGCACAATTCGAGTTTATCGCAAACAGACAAAAGCGACGGAGGACTTTGTTTTACAATATGTAGTGATTAACCAAAATAGGCCTAACCTATCTACAAAAAGAAGAATGAGATCCCACAAAAACTATTAAATGAAAAACAGTTGTCATGATAAGAGAGTATCGAAATGTTTTCTGAGCTTATCGGCTATTGTGCAATGTGCAAGGGTCTATTATACCTTCTTTATATTCTAATCTCTCGCGTGGGAGAGTGTTCGTGGCAAAAAACTTCTATAGTAAATAAGTATACCTCCTGCAATATGGTAAATAGTAATAGCACAGAGTAAAATATATATATATATATATATATATATATATATATATATATATATATATATATATATATATATATAATATATATCAAGATAATATAACCTCCTAGATATAGATACAATATGATTAATATTGTCTCCGTCTAAATACCACAATATTTGCGATTTTTTTTTAAACTTAGAATGAATATAGTAACCTCTTAAAAGATCGACATTATACCTATGCCGTCATGAACTTCTTTGTAGACCTTTAAAAGAGAAACAATCCCACCATATATTGTTTTGTTATAAATTATCTCCAACAGGTTAGTTTTTGAGATTATCGCGGACGTACAGACAGACAGAGAGACTTGGCGGGACTTAAATTTATTATAAATTTTAGAGAAAAGTGAAAAGAAAGAAACCTTAGGCTGGGACTATCTTGTCTGGAATCCGTTACGCCGGAAAAAATTCAGGTCATTGAAAATAGAACTCTGCGCTAGTACAATAGAGCTGAAAATCAAAGTATCGAAATTCGAGCTGTCTTAATATCTGACATTGACATTTGACTCGACACTACTAACTACTAACGCAAACTCTCTCCGGCCTTCCGGATTCCGGATCATATAGTTTTAGCCTTATCTCATTAATCTTTAGTGGAAATTATGTGCAGTAAAAGGAAAAGATCTTATGTTTTTCTTTATTTTTGGTAGCATATGCCTGAACTGCTTCAGAAAAAGTCATAATCACTATATGTGTCCATATAAATTTCGAGGAGTTCCCTCGATTCCTCTGGATTCCATAATCAGGTCCCCGTTTTGGTCCTAAAAGACCAATTGAGGATTATATCCCTTACAGCAAGAAAAGAATTTTGAAAATCGGTCCACAGGCGGTGATATAGTTAATTTAGCATACAAAAAAAAATATATAAAAATATAATAAATTACCGAATGTATATCCGCCTCCGTTTTTGGAAGACGGTTAATTAAATTTTAAGTGGAGTGGAGTAACCAAAACGCATGAAAAACGAAAACCGCATTCAAGTCGGTTAAGCCGTTGACTTCGTACGCGCAAAAACAGATATCGCAGAAACCGTACATTTTTCCGCAATAAAAAGTAGCATATATGTTAATCCAGAGTCTAAAGTACTACCATACCAAATTTCATCAAAATCCGTTCAGTCGATTCTGAGATTAGTACGTAGGTACATACATACAAACAGATAAACAGACAAAAACTCTAAATATCATTATTTTGGGTTCTATGTCGTTCATAAAGCCTGTAATAGTTTTTCTTATATATCTTCCATGTACAGACAGCGACCAGTTTCGATTTTATTATATTATATGTAAGTATATAGATGAACATCAGTCTATGGTATTTGTTTTTATCAGTGTTCATTACATTTTAATAGCACATTTTAACGTAAATAATCACTAGTAACCATATTAAAGATAAATTTATAGTGCTCATTGCCAAGTCACTATAATAAAAATAAAAAAATAAAACTTGAGAGGTGCTCAAGGGACACCCGGATGGAACGAAGTTCCTTTCGATTAATTAGTGAAGGAATTGTAATAAAATTTTATTTTTTTAAGTTATAATAATATTTTTTTTATTATTAACAAATATAATGTAATATAAACTTAATCAGTAGGCTCAATTTTAGTAATAATTGGCTTGTGGTAAAAAATTGAAGGGAATTTATAATTTATTCCACGCCGCACCGCTTACAACTATAGCAAAAGTATCGGTTGTCTGTAAAGTCGGTTTACTGACGATAGTTGAACGTGACAACGTCAACAACGACAACAACAACAACAATAGTAATAATAATAATAATAATAAAATGCGAGGTAACGCTGGTACTTGGTAACGGTAACAGGTAACGCATGAGTCATTGTTTTTTCGTGCGTGCAGCCGGCTCCATCGATTTATAAGACGTTATCACGTCAAAAAGTGCCGTTACAACTTTTGGTCTTAATTTTTTCCGTCTAGCCCCCTTTCGCAACGCGCTTTATGGAACTTCGTTCCTATAAAATTATCCACATGCAGTCACAAAATTTTAATGAATTCTACTAATATTATAAATGTGAAAGTTTGTGGGAATGGATGGATGTTTGTTACTCTTTCACGCAAAAACTACTAAACGGATTTAGATGAAATTTGGCATGGTAGTAGTTTAGGCTCTGGATTAAAACATAGGCTACTTTTTATCCCGAAAATACAGTGTTCCCGAGGGATACTGTATTTACACGGGCGGAGCCGCGGGCAACAGCTAGCAACTAATAAATAGAGACTTACCTAAATTAGACATGGTTTCTACGATATGTCAAAACTTTTTACGTGAAAAAGAATTGGCTCTTTTTCATTTAATGGTTTTTGTGGGATATTAATTTTGCTTGATATCTTGCAATTGCTCTACACCACTTTAATTTATATCGACAACAATATTTTCTTGTCTCTCATCAGTTCTTCTGTTGTCCTCAAATGGTATTTCCATTAAATTTTGTGTCTGAATTGTGATTTGTGTCTAAGATATGTCTTTCTTTCGCTGTTTTTGATCGTACCTCGTTTTTACTTGCATGTGCATGACTAAAGGCTTTATTATTATAAGTTATAGTTTTATTTCATCATTCAAAAACATCGCTATCTGCAACTGATTGAAGATATTCGAAATTCATTTAGCGTCGTGTTCGTGTAACGTGTTGTTTGTTTTTACTTCGATTAAAATCACAAAAAGGTCTAAAAAGTATCAGACCACCATGAGAAGTGACCAGCCAGTTCCCGGAAATGTAGAAAACTAAGGTCCAAGATGGTAATCATTATTAGAATTATCATCATTAACAAAAAGAACTTTTGCGACTTGAATACGTTAGATTGTAGTTGAATTAACATAAGGTTATAGTACCTATAGTACAAAAAAAGTACTAGTTGCTGTAGTACACTGTAATCTTTAGTAAATTGTTCAATTTCAAACACAAATGCTGTACGATAATTGCATTTGGATGGCTATTGCAATATTCGTTCTGGTTATTACAAGTTAGAATTTAGAAGTAGCGAAGAGCTCCGTGGCCTAGTGGGTAGACCGTTTGATTCGCACTCGTGAGAGTGCAGGTTCGATTCCCAGGTTGTGGCGTGTACCAATGAGACTTTTTCAGATCTCAAGTTCACTGACACGGACGCTCTAACGGTGAAGGAAAACATCGTGAGGAAACCCGCACATGGTTGGCCCCAGACGTATTGACCAGTCATTATTTTGGACTAGACTGACTGTGTTGTGAGAGTGCCGTATGTGCTTGGGCAACCATGCGACATTTAAAAAACCAACTGTCCCAGGCACTACAGTATTTCAAGAGCGGTTACTTCGCTCGGAGAATACTGTATAAATCATTCAATAACGGATGAAAAGGCCTTAGTTTTTTTTTATTTTTACAAGTAGATTATTTGAATTTAACTATTTCCATGATAATCATTAAAAATTATTTTCAGTGTACATATAATAATAATATCTATGGACGCTTCACACCACGTCAATCTAGCGCCGTGCTATGTATCCAAAGAACTTGTGTTACAGATACCAGAAAACGGGTAGTATATTTAATATCTTTATAACTACTATACATATTATATTTGAGATTTTTTATTATATTATACATATATCTAATACACATCCATGACCCAGGAACACAGAAAAACTTTGTTCCTTCGGCGGGATTCGAACCCGCGACCCCCGGCTTGAGCACCAACGCGCTGAACCACTACAGAGGTCGTCATGTATGTATATGTAGATAATCTTCTCTTCTAGCTTAGTAATTTTAGAATCTGACCATGGTAGTAATTTACTTCTATGTAACATCATAAGTGATCTAAAAATGTAGTTATGTCTAGAGGAAGTTAACTAAACTAAACATGGTCAGTGACAGTAAAATTATTAGTATTTTAATAAGTTCGACGATCTTATGAGTTATTATTAAATAACAGTCAAATTTAGATCATAATATCTACGTAGTAATACTAATTACTAGTTCTAAATTCTAACCTTATAGAATAAGACATTTTTAGAGATTCATGGAAGAAGAAATTTTGGTTTTTTGACTCATGATCTTCCGATTTAATTTTTGCTTATCCGAATACATTTACCATCCATGTTATACACAATTACTCGACTAAAATAACTATTTTAGTACATTTCAGTCATTAAAAGTAAACACTATTAGAACACTGCAATGGGTAGCTGCATTGTGCAGCCTTTTTGTCTTTGTCAACTTCTAATCAGAACGACGACACGGCAGTAACGCAAACAATTCTCGCAATTAATATTTTACTTTTAATGATCTAGAATCTAGATCATAATAATCTACAACCTTTTATTCATTACACGAAGAAAGACCACGAAAGCATTGTTTCGGCGTAAAGCTGTAATAATAAAAACAATAATTACCTGACGAAAATTTAAATCCACTAAAACACAGCACAATTGCACTTTTTGTCTTCAATGGATGAATACGCACTTAAAAATAAAAATAATATTACTGGACTAAAAAAAGACGGTGAAACATCCGCCTCCTACTATTACCCTTTCGCAACTGGCTGGTGGCTTCACGCTTGGCGAAGCGATTGGCGGACGACAACGAACTCGCGTACAGTCGTGTAGTTCGTGTCTGAACGAGCGTGCACGCCTGTACCGGTGACGAACAAAGACGAAGTTGCCCGATTCATCACAGCTGTTTAGTATTTGTGAACCCGAGACATGGCGAATCGATGCCGATGATGTGCGAGTTTTGTGACGTAATGACTGATCACAACTTTTGAATTTGGAATAAGAATGATCATGCGACACGACCACAGTTGAGTCATTACGCATATTACTGGAAAATGTTGAACAAAGAAACCGGTGATTTATAAAACGGAACTTCGAAGGCCTTTACACATAATATGCATTTGTAACATTCCTTCAGTTCTACTGGTAACTAAGTATTATTTATTAATATAGTAGTAGGTACTGTATTTATTTATTTGATTTGATCATAAGCTTCTAAAAAGGTTCTAAATTTATTGTTTTTGTTTGTTTGATTTATTTTATTGCCAGGAATCCAGGCATTGATTAAATCAGATAATCATAGACAAATGCGTATTTTTAATTCAAAAATAGTTATGGTGATGCCGGAAACTATTTCAGACTAGGAATGAAATAGGTGGGTACTTGAAATCCGAATGTAGAGCATCATACTATCAAATAATCATCACTTTTAAAAGGCAGTTTAGTTAGTGCTTAGGAATTTTTTTCATAGTCCTCATGGGTATAGACTATAGACAGCAGCGGTTCCAAGCACAAGATCAAAAGTCATCCATAGCGATTGACATCAAAGCTAAAATTAAGGTTTTAGGTTAACGCATAGACGTTTAAACTACGGATAGGGCATGTCGATTCTAAAGTCCTTAATGTCCTTACTTCGAGTCCCTCATTGGGGCTTGAACTTGAACACTTGGACTTGACCATTTATGACGATTGATTTAAAATTAAAACCTATTGTATTAAGTATACTATATTATCGCGACCTACGATAATACGCGTACGACGCGTTGTTCGGTCGGTTTTTTAAGAATGGGGCATTTTTTATGAACTTTTTTTTGATAATATTTGACATGCCTTTTCCTATTTATACTTGTATGCCTGTATGGGAAAGGTCGATCCGTTACGGCAGCTACAGATGGATTTATCCTTTATCATTTTTACATAGTATAAAATGTAGTCGCTTCCGCGTCCTGTTCACTTAGATAATTTAATGTACATAACGGATGATAATGCAGTTTTCAGCAATAGATGGAAGGCTTATGATTTATTGTATAATGTACATTATTCAATTCATTGCATCCATGCCGAGGAAGGGGCCCGTTGCTAGTGTAACAATCGAAACAACAAAAAACTTGTAAGATATCAGAGAAAATTACCGGGGATTTTAATGGCGTTTCACAAACACGAATTTAAGTTTGTTTACTAAAATGGAAACATACAAGAACTTCTTGTCACTAACACTTATTTAATGCTAATACTTACTTAGTTAGCCTTCTTTAATCATAAATATTCGTTTATACTATATTACGATATTTTAAAAAAAATCTTATGGCTGCCAAAAGCTTCACTTGCCACATGAAATAGTAGGTAGCTTCAGAGCTCAAATTGTAATGAACTATACTTGTATCAGAACTAGAGACTGGGATGCCTAACCGAATTGTCTAGACTGACTGAAAACTACCACGACTCAATATTTGTGGTTCCATTTCTGCAGTTACTCAGATAGTAGGTATATTTAGTCAATTTATACGATAATAGTGTCAATTGATTGTACTTAGTAAACATATTTGAAGGTCTGACCTTTGAAACAGACCTTCGCTTACAATACGTGATTAATATGACTTTTTATTAAAACAGATTTTTTCTGTACATAAATCCAAACATTTTCAAGGATTTAATTATTTCAATTATTTATTTTAATCTGTTGCTATACAGTTCGTTCAAATCTTATCACAAAACCTAATTGTGTTATATGTCATTGTAGCTAAGTTATTAGTTAATACGACCGACAACCGTACCTACTACCACAAAATAGAGACTAGAATATTACCGTCCTGCAAACGTTTCTGAATTATCTATTTGTTTCTCATCAGTCATTTGATATGCACCAAACAATTTTTATAATATTCTATAATAATTTTTCCTTTTAAATAAATCAAAGTTTATAAATTATAACTAGCTTTTTCACATTTAAATACAGTATCCCACGGGAACACTGTGCTTTTTCGCGATAAAAAGTTGCCTACGTTTTAATCCAGAGCTTAAACTACTACCATACCAAATTTCATGGAAATCCGTTCAGTTGTTTTTGCGTGACAGAGTAACAAACATCTATCCATCCATACGTACATCTATCCTCACAAACATTCGCATTTTTAACTAGTAGTAGGATTTTTTAAATAAAATCTATTGGCTGAGCTCCCAAATTCGAAGAAATAAAATGTTTGAAAACCTGGAGCAAATATCTGCTCCATGGTATTAAAACTAAAAGAGCTTTGTGAGTCCAAGACTGCGCTAGAGAGTAAGAGTACTAAGACGGCGCTGTCCGTCCGTCTGTCTGTCACCAGGCTGTATCTAATGAACCATGATATCTAGACAGTTAAAATCTTCAATGCTTGAAACAGAATAAAATAAATATTTAAGAGGGGCTCCCATACACAACGTGTCTTTTTGCTTTGTGTTTTGTGCGCGAGTCCGATTCACCGACCAAGTTCAAGTATTTAATACCTTTGCTAATTTGCTATGGGTATAGTTTAGAGTTTATACATATAGATTTTTGGAAAAATATTTTATTTTATACCTACATTCATTTGATAACTTATAAATGTAACAGGCTGAGCTTTTACTAAAAGAAGATCCTGGAGTCGCATAAAATATGACAGATTTTTGCATACTTACTAGGCTTTAAGTAGGTGCTCAACTAGGTACGTAGATAGTTTCCAAAGGATATCAATTAATCGTCGATATCGGCAGGTAATCTGGCTTAGACAAGCTAGTTAGTGTGTGACCTATTGAAACTACATACCTAGTATCATTTCACGCGTACGTTTACAGCTGTTTCAATCATAAGATATCATATCTATCATCTAAATTCTGTATATATAAGATCGTTGGTTTCGATACGTAATCTATGACGTGGGTGGTATACAATCGACAAACGTCAGATGTTACATCACGATTGTTTTTATAATTGACAAACACCAAATAAGTACATTTAACAAAATATTTATGTTCTAATGACTGGAATTAATCAATATTTTGAGGTCCTAAGGTCGATATTTGACGTGCTTTGTCACATTATCAGCTGCGTTAGAATGCTATGCCCAAACGATTCATAATAAACCTCGGTGCATTCGGTACACACGTACCGGCGTGGAGCGAGACAAAAGTTGTGTCTATTCAGTCTAACTCGATCGAGATCGATTTCGGTCATTCCTTCTCTTTTATATATATTGCCCTATCTCGTTCTCACGCACATTGCGGACATGGGGTAACTTCGGTGTAGGCAAAGAATAACTGCCCTATTTAAAGAAATCTTCAGGCACCAGGCTAGTTATAGTCCGACGCAGCTACAGCGGTCTTAACCCGACCGTTAGCGTAAACCATTTAAAAAAAAAGAAAAGAAACCAGTGCATTCTATTATGGTAATAATGCATTTAATCAAAATCTATCTTTGGCATTTACAGCTATTACGATAGAACTATTTCTAGCTAAATTATACAAGCTAGATATTTTTTGGCTGAGGACATTTTACATTCACGTGCTATGACTGGCGTACAAGAGAAAGCCAATATCATATTTTATCACCACTCACCCGCCACTATAATATTGGGAATGTCCTCATTCCCAATATTATAGTGGGTTGGGTTAGGTTATGTTAGGGCTTGGGTCTAACCAGCCTACTGTGGGTTGGCAAAAAAGTAGAAGCACATAGAAAGACCTGAAATATATATTTTACAAACTTCTCATAGTCCTGGTTGAGCTGATGATTTAATCTTAACATTTAATCATTAGTGTCCTAACTCGTAACTTGACAATAATCTTTATTATCATCAAAATTACAATTAAAATAAGTGTGCGAATTTCGTGGCAGCTTGATGAACGGTAGTGAATAATGAAATAGGTCGTTGCACGGTGCACCTGCGCCTCGTCTCTCGCACCATATTTCATTGAAGGTGATTATCGTTGCCATGCCATGACTATTATTTTGAAATTAAACTTACTGGAATATATTTTGTAGGTCACTGATTTGTTCCCTGCGCTATAGTGCAGAAAATACACACCTACATTACGGGCCCAGAAAACTACCGAAGTAACGGACACTCGAAATCTTTTTTTTTTTTTTTATTAAATAAGGGGGCAAACGAGCAAACGGGTCACCTGATGGTAAGCAACTACCGTCGCCCATGGACACTCGCAACATCAGAAGAGCTGCAGGTGCGTTGCCGGCCTTTTAAGAGGGAATACGCTCTCTTCTTGAAGGTTTGCAGGTCGTATAGGTCCGGAAATACTGCTGGTGACAGTTCGTTCCAGAGTAATCTTGTACAGCACATTATATATATATATATATATGCACATATGTACATTGCACATAAATCGTTACTACTAGTAACGAATACGGTAGCTATGACGTAGATAGTTTTATAATACGATAAAATCTTGAAATCCAATAAGCTGCAGACTGCGGTACAAAATGCTATACCTTTTTATTGAATTTACAAGCGCGTGGATTTTTATGGCATAAGACCATTAAATGGGAAGACACAGTGCAAGTTCATGTAAATCTGGTAATCTGTAAAGTGGTATATCTCAGATCGAAACGGCCCGTGGTTTTCCTACGGCAAAATAACAAGACACTTAAATAAATTGTTGTCTGTCTGTCTGTCTGTCTATTTGTTCCAACTAATCTCTGAGATGGTCGGACCAATTTTGACCGGGCTTTCACTAGCAGATAGCTTATGTTATAAGGAGTAGGTAACTTAGGTTACTATTATCTTAGGGCTCCGTTTCCGTTTGTTCTACGTAATCGAAGTACTGGAACATGTATACTTCATACTTCAGTATACTTTCAGTATACATCAGCTGTATCTATTACATAACTACCGTCTATCGTTATTCATGTCTGTGCGAAGCCGGGTCCGCCTGGGTCACCGACCGCGGTTGCGTTTCACTCGCCGTTTTCAATCCTTGCATAATAGAAAGGATGAATTTCAATTTCCTCCTTTTAAGTCTGAAGCTCCTTATACGTTAATAAGAGGGCCTTAAAGGAGATATTGTAGAAAAGTACGACGCTCCATATGTAATAAAGGAGATAAGATTATTACTTATGAGGAGTATTTGGAAATTTTAAATTACATTTAAAGCAGTTTTATTTACTTTTAGAGAAGAATGATCCGATTCCCTAGTATAGGACAGTATCGAACGGCGATCAGTGACCATATTGTAGAGTTTATTTTTTTAATTAACAGTAAATTTACATAAGTTAAACTACAATTAGGTTTGTTAGGGTATAAATTTTTGTCCGGACTATCCGGACGAATCCGGCTTTTGAATTTGATCGGATTTTTTTTTGGGGGTTAAATAGGAATATGATTAGTAAAACATACATAAATAATATCAAATCAGTCTTTAATCTTTATTAACTTCCCACTTATAAACAAAATATACATTTTCTTTAATATAAATCAACTAAAAGTTATCAAACCATTTGCTATTGCAATCGCAAACAACCAACAAAAACGTTTGACGTAAGAATCAAACTTAAGGCTGGGACTATATGGTCCGGAATCCGGCGGGTCCGGGAAAATTCAGAGCTATGATATTAGAACTCTGCGTTAATACAATAAAGCTGAAAATCGAAGTATCGAGTGTCCAACTGTCATGTGTGATATTGTCATTTGACTCGACACGTCTTGTGTGTTCTATTTTCAGCTTTATTGTATTAGCGCAGAGTTCTATTTTCAGTGATCTGAAATTTCCCGGGCCCAACGCATCCATACTATAATCCCAGCCATAACGCTAATTCTCTTTAAGTGTGTGAATTTTAATGTTTAATGCATTTTGTGACTTCATTTACCTTTTACCGGACTTTTTTTAAACTGTCTGTCTTTTTGTCAGAACTTTTTAAATATCGAAATGGTAACCCTAGGCGTATGAT
Source organism: Phengaris arion (assembly GCA_963565745.1). Classification (NCBI taxonomy): domain Eukaryota; kingdom Metazoa; phylum Arthropoda; class Insecta; order Lepidoptera; family Lycaenidae; genus Phengaris; species Phengaris arion. The sequence goes on from OY751431.1 coordinate 27,945,112, forward strand.
ACAACTTTGATCTCTGTTCATTATTTTCTTATCGTAATGAAGTCATTTGATATTTTAGCACTAAGCACTGGATTACAATGCAAACTTTTGCTGAAAAGTAATATTTTTGTTTTGAAACAATATTATTATTTACTTATGTCTAACTCTATATTTTCTGGTTTTTACCCGAATACGGCGAAGCCAAAAGGAAGGGTTATGATTTTGGCAGTCTATCCGAACTACTGATCCAGTTTTAATAAATTTGGTGACCAACAGATTAGTAATAATTGCCCGAGTAACAGAGGATATAATTATAATTTTGCGTAGTCGGGTTATAGTTTTTATAAAAATTATAGTTATTCCAGATCATTCCGAGAGTGTTAAGGACTTTAGAGAACTATTTAATTCAATCTTGCACAATTTCAGCTCTAAACCCATGAGACATCCAATCCAATTTTTCAAAATTATCATAATTGGTATCATAAATTAAGTAATTCTGTTACTTAATTTATGATTAGGCCTGAGTGAATCAGAGTTAAATGTTTCGGTGCTTTGAGTGCATACGTACTTGAATAAAATATTGAGTGACAAAATGCACTATAAGTTATTATTTGGTGATAACAAATTAGTGATAATAATAAAGTTTGGTCACATGAAATGACCTTAATACTACTGATTGTATTGTAAAGATAACAATAATGGGGTCATATTTTAATTTCGTTAATTGCAAAATTAACTTGTGCAATTTTGTTTATATTATTACGGTCTAATGTGATTTCAGTAGTCATAAATGTTAGTTATGACTTGTTGCTATTTAGAAATTCTTGAAACAAGTTTCTGACGGCCGATTACTCAAACGCTTCTTAAATTGAGAGACACTTAAGAGTAACATGCTGTCCTTATTATTTTATCAAACCAACAGAGACAGTTAAAAAATACAAGGAAAATATAATATCTACAGGCTATCAATAGCCTACTTATCCCTACTAATATTATAAATGTGAATGTATTGTTTGTCTGTTACGCAAAAACTACTAAACGGATTTTGATGTTTGGTATGGTAGTAGTTTGATCTCTGGATTTAAACATAGGAAAAAGGAAATACTTTTTATCCCGGAAAAGTACAGTGTTCCCGCGGGATACTCGGTAATATATTTACGCGGGCGGAGCCGTGGGAAACAGCTAGTACTATTATAAATGTGAAAGTTTGTTAGGATGGATGGATGTGTCACCCTTTTACTTAAAAACTACAGAACAAATTTTGATCAAATTTGGTATTGTAGTAGTTTAGGCTTTGGATTAAAACATAGGCTACTTTTTAACCAGAAAAAGTCCCGAGAGATACTTTATTCACGCGAGCGAAGCCGCGGTCAAAAGCTAGTTGTTATATGGTTGTAGTTATGATATTGATATGTTGCTAGGTTTTTATATCGCATTATTTAAGTACCAAACATAATACATTTGCCAAGGCAAAAGTAACTTAAGTTATGCCCAAATATTTTACAACTATAGAGAACTAGTAGAGAACTACCTAACTAATAGAGAACAGTTACAGTGTGAAAAACTAGAACTGGAACATTTCAATGTCTTACGATATACGGTGTTTATGTGTATATAAGGTGTTTGTGGTTGTGTGTATATAAGGTGTTTGTGGGAAAGGAATGGTACAGCGAGCAAATGTATTGTCTAAAGGTGAGATATCTAAGCGATTACCGCGGCCCTACACAATATCAGAGGAGTTACAAGTGCGTTGCTGGCAGAATTATTTACGCAAACCATAAAATAAAGCGACTTCAGTAAAACTATATTTATATCCGACATTACCCTTGAATAGTAACGACTGATAATTCTTATCTTACATTCAGTAAATACGAGACACCACAGACTTGGATTCTCATCGATACTTAACAGAAGCTTAAACGCAGTTTACGGCAGACAATTTAAGAAAAGTCTCTCTAGATTATTGTATTATCACGGTCCCATATTTTTTTTGGAAAATAACTTTTGCCCGCGGCTTCCTCGCCTAAATAAGGTATCTCACGGGAACACTGTACTTTATCGTGATAAATCCGGAGCCTAAACTACTACGATACCAAATTTTATCAAAATCTCTTCAGTATTTTTGACGTGACAACGTCTTAAAATTCGATGGAGCCGACTGCACGCACGAAAAAACATGACTCATGCGGCGTTACCTCGCTCTGAGGCGTTCCATTTATTATTATGACGTTGTCACGTTCAACTATCGTCAGTAAACCGACTTTACAGACAACCGATTTTTTTTGACGTGATAACGTCTTATAATTCGATGGAGCCGGCTGCACGCACGAAAAAACATGACTCATGCGTTACCGGCGTTACCTCGCTAAACATGACTCATTTCTTATGACGTTGCCACGTTCAACTATCGTCAGTAAACCGACATTACAGACAACCGATCTTTTTTAATTTAAGCTATTCCTAATTATCCATATTCCATACTAATATTATAATGAGGTAGAGTTTGTGATAAACCTTGAAGGGGATAATCTCGGGAACTAGTGAACCGATTTTCGAAATTCCTTTACCATTCGAAAGTCTAGTAGCATTTGTAAGTGTTATAGGACATAGGTAAATTATAAATACATTATCATGTACCTACAACCCGATTTACCATTAACCGCGGGTGAAGCAACGAACAAAAGCTCGTTGAGTAAAATTAAATTGCATATTATAATCGCTTATACACTTTGCAAACAAAACCTTCATATTTAAGTTGCATCATCGTGCTCAGCCGGACTACTATGTTGTCTTTATTCTTCAGTTGTATTATTGGCTACAACCTAGTACCTAAAGCTATTCCTAAAATTAGTCCTTAGTGCACATAACCTATTACTATAGTAGTATATATACTATAAGATAAATTATGCTTATCTTATCTAAGGTTACTCACCTGTTGCTACAGTTCGTGGTAGTCAACGATTATTATTATACTAGCTTTTGCCCGCAGCTTCGCTAGCGTGGGATAGTGATCGTGAAAAAAAACTTCTATAGATAATAAGTATATTGCAATATGGTAAATAATAATAGCACAGAGTAAAATATCCCCTAGATATATTCTCCTAGATAAGGACTAATATTATATCCGTCTAAATAGCTTCTGAATTCCACATTATTTGTGATGTTTTTTAAACTTAGAAGGGGTATAGTAACATATCCTTAAAAGATAGACATTATATGCCGTCCCGTATTTTTTTGTAGACCTTAAGTAGAGAAACAATCTCATCATAATATAAAAAAAGACGTGTGGCACTCGGGGACTGCCGCGGTAAAGCTGTTGCATAGCATTATCGCACGCACACAACGCCGTGTCGAAGACTGCCGAACTGAAACGACGATAGACGATGCACGGCCTTCAAGCCACACCTCCGTGCCCGTCGGAGTGGGGAGCGTGAGGTTTTTTCGTTACGGAATTTCTGGATTCGGTCCCCGCGCTCAAGGCCCGCGATAGAAGCTATGCAATAGCTTAAAAAAATTGAAAAAAAGCGGGTGGAAGCTCGAAATCGTCAAAATCATCTCCGCAGTCTAATTCCGATTAAAAATACAAAAAATCCTTATATAATTTAAAAAAAGTGATTAACACAAGTGTAAGTAAGTGATTCTACTATACAAGTGTTTGTGGTGAATTTCATCTGTGAAAAATGGCAAATAATCTAAAACAACTATATGACTCAAAACTTTATATCAGCTTATTATTAGTACTAAAGTGTATTAAATACTGTTTAGTATCGTCAGTGTCCTTATATGTTCAAAAAACAAAACTCTAAAAAGTGGAAAAGTGCAAAAAAAAATTATAATCGAACATTTCGCGCAAAATATTAACGGCTGTCAGTTTTCTTTGTCTCATATAAAAAGTGGACTTTGGACTAATATTCGTTATTCGTCATCAATCCAGGAACCTACCATTTAAATACAACTTTTCAAGTGCCGCGCCATAGAGTCGGTAGCCGTGTACATTACATGTCATGGCTGTGTAAGCAAAGTAACCCAAGTTCGATTCCCACATTTCTTAGGACACCTTTTGTGCTTCCAAAATCTAGTGAAAATCATACTACGTACATGAATTACAAGCTGGGAACGCCATCTATTAGTAAATTATTGAAGCAAAAGAATAGATAGATAGATGGCGCTAAAGCGCCATCTATCGGCGCACGTCATTACTAAAACGGCGTTAGCCTTGCTTTAATATTTGGTTCAGAGATAGATTTTACTTTCGTCTTAAATCTTAAAAATAAAACGCCGTGTCGAAGACTGCCGAACTGAAACGACGTTAGACGATGCGGGAGCGTGAGGTTTTTTCGTTACGGAATTTCTGGATTCGGTCCCCGCGCTCAAGGCCCGCGATAGAAGCTATGCAATAGCTTAATATTGTTTTGTTATAAGTAAATTCTTTCCAACCTAACCCGGTTAGGCAACGTTTTCGATAAAAGCTTCCAAACAGCTTGATTTATTCCGACACCGTCAACAATTATAGTCATAAATCAAACGATTTCCACAAATCTTTAACATATTATCCACCTGATCCTTCGTAAGTAACCACTCTGTCGGTTAACGTAAACTGCATGAAAATCCTTTCTGCTGAAACTACTGTTTTTGAGATTACCGCGAACATACAGACAGACAGACTCGGCGGGGACTTAGATTTATAATAAATTTTAGAGAAAGTGTACGTATTGAACCGCCCACGCCAGTTAACACGACCTTAGGCTGGGACAATAATGTCCAGAATCCGTTAAGCCGGGAAAATTTCAGAGCATTGACAATAGAACTCTGCGCTAATACAATAGAGCTGAAAATGAAAGTGTCGAATGTCAAGCTGTCTTAATATGTGACATTGACTTTTGACTCGACACACTTGTGTGTTCGATTTTCAGCTCTATTGTATTAACGCAGAGTTCTATTTTTTGCACTTATTTTGATTAAAAAATTGTTGATATTATGACCAATTAACTATAGTATAACTAAATAACAATCATATATTTGTGACTTAAATAGGCTTATCTATCTTCTATGTTGATTGCAGATTGACTGAAGTATCTACTCACAGATCCTTAAGGCTAGAAATTTGAATTTTGCACACGTATTTCTTATATGACGTAGGAATCCACTAAGGAAGGATTTTTCAAAATTCAAGAGGGTTATTCCCTAGAATAAAAGTTTGTATGAAACTTTTTATTAATTGGAAAATTTCCTACTAAACTACTACCGTATCAAATTTCATTAAAATCCATTCAGATGTTAAATACGTAAAAGAGCAACGGACATAAAACATACATAAAACTTTCGCGTTTATAATATTATAAGTAAGGTATATGTATGCCATGTTCGTCGTCGTGTTTTAATGATTTCGAAAATCTTTTGAATAGGCAAACGTAAGTAGGTATTAGTCGTAAAGACTTTGACTAAAAATAATTGGGATTGTGGTCACCCATCCTAGTTGAATCCATGACTGGCGTTGCTTAACGTGGCTTACCGCTACGACCATAATAAAACTTCTCACTTATTACTCCAGGGTATTAATATACATCAATGAATACCTACGTAAAGTTTCAGCCAATTCAACGGATCAGTTATTATATAACATGTTATATTCTTTAGACTGACATAACTTTTATATTTGTACATATAAAATACGCTCCGCAATAAAAGTAGCGTATGTGTTAATCCAGAGTCTAAACTACTACCATACCAAATTTTATCAAAATCTGTTCAGTAGGTTCTGAGATTAATGCGTACATACGTACAGACAAACAGATAAACAGTAAAACAATCTGTAATAGTTTTTCTTATTTATTTTCCATGTACAATGACCAGTAACAAATTTATGATATGTATAGATATAGATGTATAGATTAATATGTGGAGCAAAAACTTTCAGTACAGTTTTACGAGAATTGTGCAACTGGAGGAGTATGAAATTTTGGCCAGTAAATTAAAGTTTATCTGGAGGAAGGTGTGCACAAATATAATATTTTTTTAAATAATGCTTAAAAATTACAACAACAACCAACATCTCAGATAACACACACTACCGTGTGTTTGATAGATATATTTTTTTAATTTATTTTATGGCATCGGCTTATAACCATTTGCCAGTGTCAAGTTAAAAAGGCGGGAAATAGAATTTTCGTTTCAATTCTCAACACCGTATTCCTAAATCGTCAAGTCTAAAGTCTAGTCAAAGTTCAAATATATAGATAGTCAGTCAGTCAATTCAGTAAAGTGGTAGAAGCTTTACTGAAAGTTCCTAGGGAGTTTTGGCGGGAAACACGAAATAGCACGTTTTTTACCCGACTGGGTTATGTTTTTCGCGCGTATCTTGTATGTATGTATGTATGTAAATTCCTTTATTCCCACGTATCTTCCAAACGGCTTGATGGATTTCGACAATTAAGGTATCGTTAGATTTGTCTCAATAACCCAAGTGTCCTTAGATAGCTTTTTTTTTAAATGACAAAATGGCGGATTTTGGCGCCAAATTTATTAAGTTCAAATTTTTTTTTAAGCAAACTTATCGACATTGGTCTCAAAATAAAGGAAATTAAATGGAGATTTGAAAAATATACATGTCATGTATTTAAATTTAATCAGGAATAATTACAATCATTTTAATGAAATCTATCGAATAAATTTGTAATCAATGGATTCAAATAGTCGTATTTAGCTTTAAATATATAAAAATGTTGGACCCTATTGCGCATTTTTGTTATACCCGGTATAGTTAATCATATTATGTATTTACGACGGTCACCAAATCAGTTTAAATTTTTTTTATTCCGCTACTCACTGATACATGGCGCTGTATGTCGTTTAAATCGAGCTATCACATGTTCAATCAATATCAATGACCATAATGTTGCCTAAAGTATGTTTACTTTGCGAAAATAATTCCGCTACTCACTGCTAGATGGCGCTGTATGTTGTTTAAAACGCGCTATCACATGTTCAAATTTCAATCAATATGTATGACCATAGTGTCGCGTATAGTTGTTACCAAATAAACTAGCCACCAGGCTAGTTAAAGTCCGACTTAGCTACAGCGGTCTTAACCCGACCCTTAGCATAGACCCTTTCGAAAAAAAAAAAAAAAACGCGTATAGTTTATAGTCCGATGTAGCTACAGCGGTCTTAACCCGACCCTTAGCGTAGACCTTTTCGTAAAAAGGATTGTGTGGTTTTATGAAACCACGGTAAAAGTGAAACTTTTTTTCACATTATAGACAATTAACTAAAATTTTTCGGAATAATATTCCATTAAGGGTATAAAAATCTCTTTATCAATCTTAATTTTATAGCACTGGCGCAAATGAGTACTAGTCTATACACTACACGGTCAGCTGATACGAACTATAGGCGCCGCCATATTGGCCTCGGCTGCTCTGACGAGCGCCTTTCACTTTATCCGTACTCCGCGGCCGACCGTCACGCGACATGCAACACACAGACGAAAAAGTTTGAGACGATTTAAAAAAAGTTTCACTTTAAAGCGTATAGTTTTAACTTTGCGATAATAAAACGACTTGATAAACTGAATAATATTCTGATCCCAATATAAAAATAATTATTATTTTGTTTCATACGCTATAATAATAAATTTAGTCCAATTTACAAAAGTCATAATAGAACACACTCTAGTTCATAGAAATGTGCCGGACAGAACACTAAAAAGTCTAAAATAAAATAAATAATTAGAAAAATTAAAAAACCCGACTGCAAAAAAAACATAGAGGTTGAATTAGGTTTTAGTACTGTAATTTTACAGTCTTGTTTCAGTCTTTTTAGTGCGTTAGGTACGAGTATCTTAGGTATATTAGGTTTTTTTTGCAGTCGGGTTTTTTTATTTTTCTAATTATTAGAAGTTGTACCACTTGCCCACACTTGTGCACGCTAACGAATATTTAATGGTTAATATTCTACCAATATTACACATTAAGAACCGAAATAACACAAATTTATGAGGAAATACGAATTCCACAACGTGGGTGACGTTGAACACCTCTCCTTTGAACTCCTCGGCAAAACTCTAGATTTTGTTATAATATTATGTTGACGTTTGTCAATCTGTCAAAACATTTATTTTTCTAAGATTCAAAAAAATATATAGTTCAAACTTAAAATGATATGAATTATTAAGGGCGAGTTTCGACCACAGTCGACCTCTAGTTATTGGAACGAAGTTCCTTATGGCGCGTTGCGAATTGTATTGAGGCTAGACGGATTATTAGGCACGACACATTTTGCCACTCGAAATCACAATGTAATAACGACTATTAAGAATGATACAAAAAACGACCTTATCACCTTGACAATAATGTAGAATTTTGCAATTACACATTGTGACTGTTATAACTGTTACATATTGTGACTAGCTAGCCGGGCCTTAGGTATGCGAGCGGTAGGACGGAAGGGGCAAGCAACCCGCCGCCTCACCCCTTTCCCTACCTAAGGCGCGGCCAACTAGTTCCGCGCGCACTATAATATATAGGTACTTAGTTCAACTATTAGTTTTGTATAATATAATATATTATATCTATACAGATAAACAAAATTGAAGCGTCTGTTTGTAATTTCAAATTAACAGCTTTTATTTTCACTTAATGCATTTAAAAGTATGATCGGTACTTACAATAAAATATAAATTGTTAATTTATATTTTATTGTAAGGACTATATATTAGGCTTTCTTTAATTTCTTACCTCGTTTTAAATCTGTCGAATTGTTATTATAATTAAGTATTATCTAGTAGGAAATATTTGTTTGTTTGTTTGTTTACATTGAATAGGCTCCGAATTTAATGGACCGATTTTGATGAAATTTGCCACCTACGACCTATCGGTCTACGCTATATCTATAGCCTATGTAGGCTACTTTATACATAGGATATCTTTTTGCCCGCACGAAGTCGCGGGCATCATCTTGTATTATATACATATATTTGTACGTATATCTCATAAAAATTTTTCATTATATAATATTTTTAACCCAATTAATGTAGATTTCCTTTAACGATTTCCTATTAGAAGGGACATAGTTCGACAACTTTTTGAATTATAGTGATGGAGAACTAAATAAGGGGCGTTTTGTTGATACTGAACTGACGTCATATTGTCAATAAAACTCATACATTTATTGTTTGAGTAGGGACAAAGAGTGAACTTTGAACCCCGCACGTGCGCTTACCAAACATTCTAAGTTTGTCATAATGATTGTAATCATTATTATAGTTAGTGTAAGCATATCTACCGTGTTAATTAGTATTTACAATGTTAAATTAATTGATGAGAATTTGATAAGACTAATCTGATAGCGTGGCAGCGCTATCGCCAAGTTTTAAGCGGCCGTAACTATCTTTTCTCAAAGAATTTCGCGGCTTTTACGTGCCCCTATATTTTCGTTTGTAACAAAGCTAGTGATCTGAATTTTTGTCGCAGAGCAGTCGTTAGCGGCACTAGCTATTGTTTAAATTTCATAAAAATCGACTGCATAGTTTAGGACATATTAAGCGGCAAAAAACGCTATTTTGAAACATATGGATAGATTCCTCAGTAGAGTTCTTTGTTGTGGTGTTGCGGTGTCCATGGCCAGTATTTATTTTATATATGGAATTGATCTAGAAACAAGCATCAGCTTGCAGAATGCCTGATACTACGCAGTTACCCCGCATTTAGACATTCGCAACACCGGAGAAATTATAAGTGCAATCACCGTCTTTAAAACTACAAATTCCTTGGTGTTTGGGGGTAACGTACAAAAAAAGGAAATGAGATCCCACAAAACATTACCTAAATGAAAAAAGCCAAGTATTTGCATTGCAAAAGTTATGAAATGTCGTAGAGACCAATAGTTAGAAATTCAACATAGTCCATTTAATTAGCTGTTATTCATAAAAATTTTGTAAACGTATGTGGAAAATTTAATTTTTATAATTTATTATATTATTAAATGGTGACTTGGCAATGAGCGCTTAAAGAGTTAAATGTCCGGTACCGGTATTCATATTTTAATATAAATAAGATACATAATATAGATAGATTAGACCTGGAAAAGCATTTGTTGTTAATGTTTTTGTGGGATTTAAGTTTATCTCGTGTCCGTACGTACAATTCCCAAGAGAGGCTTTATATTGAAAACTTCTGGTTTCAATATTACAGGTGACCCTTACCTATGACACCGCGACGATACGCAATGCGAAGCGGCGCAGCTTTTTAAGATAGTTATTCAAAATTGAACTTTATTCACTACTCAAAAAGATACACGTTTCACTGTCACGCATTACGCATATCATCATACAACGAAGGCTTCACATGTAGAAGATTGTTAAAGTCTTCTAAGATACGTACTTTAGAGTCCTTCTCAAATGTTTTCCTTCTTCGATTGAGAGTCAAAAATCTCCTTAGCACACGCAACCGCCCGCGCCCCTCAGATTTAGCAAACAGCTAGTCAAGCAGGAATGGCACCGGAGAACAAAGATTTACTTGCATGCCAAGTTGTTTGCTTAATGTGTAAATGAAGCAAAAAATCTTCCTTTTTAGGGTTCCGTCATACTCAATGAGCCCTTACAGTTTCGCTCTGTCCGTCCGTCTGTCTGTCTGTATGTCTGTCCGCGCATCTAACTTCTGTAATTATGAATATAAATGGATGAAATTTGGTATAGTTATATAATGTGCATAGATTTCAGTTTAGGCATCATAAAAGTAATTATTTTACATTTGGCTCTCCATATATATGAAGTGGGGATTGAAAATATATTTTCATCCTGCCCCATCGTGAGGGATATAGATAAATAGGTATAAAATAAAGGCAAGGTCTCATATATGGCTATTTTACAAAGTCAACCGATTTTCGAGTAATCGGCCTCCAAAGTGGTTTAAAAGTTGCCTCCCCCCCCCCCCCCCTGGCTTTTTAAAACTATAGGAGATAGAAACTTATATAAGTTTCCGAGCTGATAGATAATGCTTAAAACAAAATCGGACAGTATTTTTTTAAGTAATTCAAAGAAAACCTATTACGCGTTGATCCTCCTTAGACATGTCCTGACATATTATGTAAGAAGGGTTTTACTCCGCGCGCAAAATCGCAAAATCGCGCAACCAATGTTTGGCGATCCCTGCTGCAGTGGAATGCCATTGCCTTATTTATTGAAGTCCATGTGGCCGCAATAGATTCATTGTATCGAATTGCCGGGCAATTGCCTCTCGTTAACATACATTTAGCGTCGGTTAGCGGCCATCACATTAAATGATCTGCGTCTGGGCACAATTTGTTCCTATTGGCTCTCTAGTCTTGTTATACAGGTGACTTTTGGATTAAGTTTAACTGAAAAAAACGATATTATAGAGAGTCATGCTCCTGTGAGAGTCATCCTTCGATCTGAGTGATACCACCGTCTCCTAAAAACCCAAAATGTAATTCCATATGCTTCTATACGAATGCTTCAACCCAAGGCTAAGAACTCACGAAGCGGTTTTCACCCGAGCCCCCCGCGCTTGCGGGCCCGCAGCTTCTGTAGAATACAGCTGATGTGTAGGGTGACTGTATTATTCCACAGGGATTCAACCGCCGGCTCAGATTAGACTCGAAGATAGCAAGGTTACACCGATTTGGGCAGAGCCGGGGCGATAATAAAATATGTATTGAGGAGAACATTTTTTCACTTTTTCGCTTTGCTTACCTGGCTCATGGCAATGCCGTATAGAGAGCCCCGATCGTACGCCTAGCGCGCCTAGCCCCGGCGCAGTAGCCAGGATCTACGCAGCCTCCTCAGGTGACTGCGGGCTCGCTGGTCCCGCCGTGGACTGCTCCGGTGACTGCGAGCTGTCCTTGCTCGCTGTAGGCTGGTGCGGAGGCGACTGCGGGCCGTTCGCGCCCGCCGCAGGCTGCTCCGGCGACTGCGAGCTGTCTGTGCTCGCTGTAGGCCGCTCCGGCGACTGCGAGCTGTCTGTGCTCGCTGTAGGCTGCTCCGACGCTCGTACCGCGTCCGGCGCCGTCCCCTGCGTCGTCTGCTCCGCTCCCGGCTCCGTCTGCTCCGCCAGCGGTCGCGACTGTGACCGCGGCGCCTCCTCCAGCACCGCCAGCTTTGATGTCGGCCTCCGGAACACGCCACTGCGCGTGCGCACGTCCGCACAGCGCACTTGTCCGTCCGGGCCGGGGTAGACCCGGTGCACGACCCCCCGCGGCCACGTATTACGCGGCAGCGTCGAGTCGACCATGACAACCAGGTCCCCCGGTTCAAGGGCTCGGCTGCTCAGCGGGGCCCCATAGCGTGGTGTGAGCGTAGGGAGGTACTCTTTCACCCAGCGCCTCCAGAGCTCGTCGGCAAGGGCTTGCGCGACTCTCCAGGTTCTTTTGTCCGCCGGCACACACGGTCCGACGTACGGCAGTTCAGTGGACGACCCGAAGAGAAAATTATTCGGTGTAATCGCCTCGGGATCGTCGGGGTCCACCGACACGTGAACGAGCGGCCGAGCGTTCACGGAGTACTCCGCCTCGGCCATCAGTGTCTGGAGTACCTCTTCCTTGGGCGACTTCTCGTTCAGCGTGGCCTACAGGGCGGTTTTCACCGACCTCACCATCCTTTCCCAGACGCCCCCTTGACTCGGCGCCCCGGGCGGTGTAAACTTCCACTGCATCTGATGAGTGAGCCCAGCTGAGCCATAGCCGGCGCCCACTCGGCGTACGCCTGCCGCAGCTCGACGTCCGCGCCTTCGAAATTAGTTCCATTGTCGCTATACATGACTGACGGCCATCCTCGCCGCGCAGCCATTCTTCTCATAGCCATCAGTGCAGAGTCCGTCGTCAGCGAGGCCACCAGCTCCAGGTGGACCGCCCGCGTCGTCAGACATGTGAAGAGAGCTCCCCATCTCTTCTCGTGACGTCGGCCGATGGTGACCGTCATCGGGCCGAAACAGTCGAGACCACAGTATGAAAATTTCATCTCTGGAACGCCCCCAGGCGCTCGGCTGGCAGGTCTCCAGTTGGCGGGGTCCTCGGGTGTGCCCATTGTAACCGACAGAACGCACATGTTCATGATAGTACGCACCGTCGGCCGCAGCTTCAATATCCAGAACTTCTGCCTGAGGTCGTTCACGACTCTCTCGCGGCTCCCGTGTCCCGCTCTGGCGTGCTCCCTTGCCACCAGTAACCTTGTGAAGTGATGTCTTCCATCCAGGATGATATGGTTTTTCATTTCGGCCGGCACCTGAGCTGCTTTGATCCTACCATCTAGTACGAGCAGCCCGTCCCTGTACACCGGGTTGAGCCGGTACAAGGAGCTCCATCTAGGCACCGTCTTGCCACTTGCCATTTTCTCGATCTCTTGTGCGAAGCTGTCTCGTTGTGATTTTTGATACCGCAACCTCTCGGCCCTCTCCAGGTGTCGTACGTCGAGGTGGGTCCGACGATCTCGGCACTTCTCGACGAACAGCAAGACCATCGCCGTACACCTTATGAGGCGCTCGTAGTTCGAGAAGCGCGTCACATCTGGTAGACAGCTCAGCTCGCTCGCCTCCGTGGTGTGGAAGGCGACGTATTCTTCCTGATTTTCACTTGTAGCGGGACTCTCCGCGGGCCACTCGATCACAGGCCTGCGCAGGAAGTCCGGCCCCTGGAACCAAGGGTCCTCGTCGCCCTTCGGAACGTAGCCCGTTCTGGTGGCTAAGTCGGCGACGTTGCTCTTCGTGCTCACCCATCTCCACTGGTGGACAGACGTCAGCTCGGCGATCTCCCCTAGCCGATGTGCGACGTACGGTGTGTATTTGCGGCTGCCGTTCCGTATCCAACACAGAACTACTTGTGCGTCGATCCAGTAGAAAACCGTGTCCATTTTCCATCTGTGTTCTGCGGCGACGGCGTTCCCCAGCCTCGCCCCGATCAGGGCAGCCTGTAGCTCCATCCTTGGTATTGTTTGTGCCTTCAGTGGCGCCACCTTAGCCTTGGCGGCGGCCAACACGACTCGTACTTCCCCGTTTTCTTGTTCCAACCTCCAATAGACGGCTGCGGCGTATGCGTCCTTACTCGCGTCGCAGAATACGTGCAGCTGTCGGCTTCTCGTTGGGCTCCCCCCGTTGTAACTCCGGGGTAGCTCGAGCTGACTGATGTACTCCATGTCGGTCAGCCAACGGGCGAAGTCCTGGGCTGACTCAGCGGGCAACGACTCGTCCCAATCCAGCTTCTGACGCCACAAGCCTTGTAGGATGACTTTGGCGGTGATCGTGTAGCAGCTCAGCAGTCCCAGCGGGTCGTAGATGCTCATCACCGTGCTAAGGGCCTCTCTCTTCGTGGGTGCGCGCTGAAGCTCGCGAACCTCCTTGTGGACTCGGGATAGCGACGTGTTAAATTTTAGTTTGTCGCCTCGGGAGTCCCAGCCGAGCTTCGTCTTCGAGGCTGCAGGCTGGTTTTTCTTGCCGATCCTCAGCTCCCTGGATACTATGAGCTGCCAGTTGTCCGTGCCGATGAGAAGTTGGGGTTTCTTGTCTTCATAGCATATCTCTTCGTTCTTGAGATCACGCAGGTGAGCAAGTCGGAACAGTGAATCCGGGACGGACTGAGTGAGTAGGTTCAATCCGTCCACGGTTCTCGCAGTGACGTCATATCTGGTACCGTCGTGACGCCAAGTTGTACGAGTCGGCTTTTTTCTTCCCTTCTCTCGGCATTGATCCCATGCATCCTCAGCACCTTCGATGGGCCGTCTGCGCCGATAGCCTTCGCGACGTCTTCATCCAGTAGTGTCACTGTCGAGCCCTCGTCGAACAGCGCGAAGATATCCGCTTCGCCCCGAGGACCGACAACTTGAATGCTTCTCATCTTAAGTTTTACCGCGCGGTCGGAAGTGACCGATGCGGTAATCACGGCGTCCTCTGTCTGTGGGGCGCCGCCGGACCTGTCTTCGTGCAGCAGCGCGTGATGAGGCAAGCTGCAGCCCTTCACGCCGCACGGCCTCGCCCTTCAGTTGTATCTTCTGTGCCTGCTCCGTATGCACCGGAAACACAGCCCTTGCTTTTTGACTGCGTCCCATCTCTTCTTCGTGCTCAGTTTCTTGAAAGCAGCACAGCGGAACAGAGCGTGATGGTTGGCACATAATGGGCACTTCGTTGACTCTTCGCGCGTTATGTTTGGCTGGCTGCGACTCGGCGACTCCCTGCCCTCGTCTGTTATCGTGAAGACTGGTCTTCTTGTTCGGGCTTCGTTCTTGCTAGGAGGTGGACGCAGTGTTTCCTTCTTCGGTGCCGTGCTGAACCCGTAGCGCAGCGCCCTGTCCGCTTCTCTCATTAATAATTCAGAGAGAAGGACGACATCGGGCTCGTTCCTGAAGCGCGACGTCTCTTCTGCGTAGTCGTTTTATTTATTTATTTATTTATTTTATTTATTTATTTATTTATTTGCTATAAAAGTGGTGAACACAGTAGGTGGTAATGATCATTTTCTTAAGAACTAACACTTTTAGCTATGTATAAAATAGCATGCAAATATAGATTTAAATTGTCATCATAAAAAACATATTTTACGCTAACAATATTCAAATCAATTTTATACAATATAAGTCATTAATAATAGTAATAATTAAACATGTCATAGGAATATCTAATAATTATAATCATACAAAACATATTTTACGCTAACAATATTCAAATCAATTTTATACATAGGCCATTCACAATAATAATTAATCATGTCATGAAGATAATGAGAAATATATATATTTATGTCAAGAAATTAGATGAAGTAGAAAATGTCAATTAATTTTAAAACTATTATTATAAAATAAAATAATTTATGTCAACTGTTTAGAAATTCCTTTACATCATAATAAGATTTGTTTATTAGTATTTTTTTTAGTTCTCTAATAGAGTGTTTTTTAGACAAGTGTTTTATGTGATCTGGTATTTTATTGTAAATCTTTACACACATTGTATATGCATTACTTAAAAAAAGAGTTGTTTTTGGTTTCTTATTTATGATTAATCTATTTGAATTTCTGAAATATTTAGTTGGGTTCGTGTCAATCAATTGTGTAAAAATGTGCGTGTTGTGTATAACGAATTTAAATATTTCTAAAATGTACATGCTAGGCAGAGTCAGGATGTTAAATTTTTTAAAGAAAGGCTTACATGACTCATACGGTGGAATCCTAGCTATAGCACGAATACATTTTTTTTTGCACAATGAATGCTTTGTCTATGTGCGTAGAGTTTCCCCAGACAACTAGACCATATCGTAGGACTGAGGACACGTAGCCATGATAGGCTGTAATTGAGGTTTGGATATTAACTGTCCACGCTAACCTGCGCAAGGCAAAAACAAATTTGTTCAGTTTTGAACAAACTTTATCTATGTGTGCATGCCAGTTACAGTGTTTGTCAATTTGTACGCCTAAAAACAAGTTTTCCTCAGCTTCTTCTATTTTTTCATTATCATGTGTTAATTGTAAGTCAATGGGTTTTTTATTGTAAGTTGTAAATTGTATATACCTAGTTTTATTAACATTAATTTTAAGGTTATTAGATGTCAGCCATTCAATTAAATATCTAAGTGTCAAGTTTATGTCATTTTCGATTTTATTCACGTCCAATTTATTTAAATATGTAAATATTATAGATATGTCATCTGCAAATAATGTAAATTTATAATTATTCATGATTTTTGGATTATTAATTTCAATGGGAATGTCATTAATGTAAAACAAGAATAGCTGAGGACCTAATACAGAGCCTTGTGGAACTCCATATTCATTAAGTAAGACTGCAGATTTAGTATTGACTAATTCATTATCTCTGTTAATGTTTTCTATTATTGTGTATTGGGTTCTATTTTCAAGGAAGGTCTTAATCCAATTTATCGCTGGTCCCCTTATTCCCATTTTGCTTAATTTCTTTAGTAGTAATTTATGTGAAACGAAATCAAAAGCTTTAGTCATGTCAATGAAAACAGTTATACAGTGGTTCTTTTCATCAATGCAGTTTATAATTTGGTTGGTAACGTTGAAACATGCTTGTTGAGTTGATTTGTTCTTTTGAAAGCCAAATTGTTCATGTTTCAAAATATTAAATGTATTAATGAATGAAGTTAGTCTTTCATGCATTGCTTTTTCAAATATTTTTGATAGTATTGGAACTAGCGCAATTGGCCTATAATTACTTAATTGCTTTTTGTCACCTTTTTTGAATATTGGTTTTATTATTGAGACTTTTAACTTGTCTGGAAAACAACCTTCTACGAAAGACTTGTTTATCAGCTCAGTTAAGATGGGGGCAATTATATATTTGCATTCTTTGATTACCTTTGTGGATATTTCATCATAACCCACTGTATTCGTGTTTTTTAAGGAATTAATAATGTTTATTGTTTCGTCACAGGTGCAAGGTTTTAAAAAGATGCTCATAGGATTGTCATGAATATTACTTGTAAAATTAGAATTTGAAGCTATATTTATGTTTGTAGTTTTTATAAAATATTCATTAAATGTGTTTGCTATATCTGTAGGTGTGGTAAGTTTTTTATTATTAATTTTAATATCTGTAATATATTTGTTATTGTTAGCTTTGCTTGAGCATTGTTTAACAATATCCCATGACGCTTTACATTTATTTTTTGCACTTGCGACGTATTTACTATGTGAATTTATTTCCGCAAGTCTAAAGCACTTCCTAAGTAATTTACTATATTGCTTGTATTTATTTTTCGTGGAACTGTCTTTTTTTCTATAATAATTATATTGTAATTTTCGTTTTGTTTTACAACTAATTCTTAAGCCCTTAGTTATCCAGTGAGGTAATATGTGTTTATTTGTTACTTTAAAGCGGATCATAGGAAAGCAAAGTTTATATAGCATAGTAAATAAGTCATAAAAATTATTAAAAGCTTCGTTAAAAGTTTTTGAGTTGTCTAAATATGTATCAAAGCAAATGTTTGATAAATGGTTTTTAAATTTTTTTATGTTGTCTTTTTTATACTCTCTCTTATAGACATAGTAATATTTATGGAGGGTGAGGTTATTAGATGTTTCTATTGTTGCTGAAATAAATTGTGCTGTGTTATGCGTACCACTTGCTCTTCTCGTATGGGCTGAGCTTCTCTAGGATGTCTCTCGTGAGTAACGGGTTAAAGAGGTACCCGTGCCTCAGCTTCCTCAGGATGGCTACCACGTTCTGAATCTTCACTGCGAATTGGTTGAGTTCTGCCGCCGAACCTCCGAGCCTCGGTATCTTCTTCAGGTCTTCCATCATGCGATCAACCATAACCTCGGGTCGACCGAAGCATTGTTCCAAGGTCTTCATAATCTGTTCGGGCGGCGTCGCGACGCTCAGCAGTGGTGCCACGGCTTCTCTCGCTTCTCCCCGTAGGCAGCTTCTCAGACGAGCTAAGTTCTCGGTCGGCTTGAGCTTGTAGAACGCAGTGGTGTCTTCCATGGCTGCTTTGAATGGCAACCATTCTGTGGGAGCGCCCGAGAATAAAGGCAACTCCGTAGTGTGACGCGACTGGCGTTGGTTCAGCAGTTTGTCCAGTGTTTCGGCAAGATGTTCCACCCCATTAGCCCTAGACGTGGGCGGTGTGGGTGAGCGTGGGCGGCGTTGCTGCGGCCATTCAAACCTCGTCTTCTGGGTTCCCTTCGGTGGCATGTCTTCTGGCTTCGGCGTCTCTCTTTCTTCCATGGATGTCGGCTCTTGTCTAGCCTCTTCGTCGCGCGACGACACTTGCTGTCGATCGACGCGATCTAATTGAAATAGCCTTCTTTCTGGCTAGGGTTTGTACTTCCGAGGGTGCAGGCGCCTTGCTGGTACCTGGTCTCGGTTTCAAAATAGTTTGAAGCTGATCCGCTCTTCCCTCGGTCGGCGGCGGCTGGCTCGTAGCGGCAGCGGTCGGCGATCGTGGCGGATCCGGAAATCTACGTGGCTGGTTCTCCTCGGCCCCACTCTGACTTCTGGTCATAACCATCTTCAAATGTTAAGTTCAATCTTCTAATGTTAATCTTTAAATGTTAAGTTAATCTTCCAATATTAAGTTAATCTTCAAAATTAATTTTCCAAATTCAAGAATCTTTGGGAGGTTTTTCGGTAAAAATCTGCGAATCCTTGCTTCCGTTCGCAGCGGTGTATCCTTGTATCCCCGAGTCCGATCTTCTGAGTCCAATCTAATCCCTGGCGTTATCCCCGTTGATAAATTTCCAATGTTCTAGTCTGATAATTTCTTCTATGTCCAATGTTCAGTAAAATGTTCTATCTTGAATCTCCAAAAATTTTTCTATGTTTAATGTTCAGTAAAATTTTTGATCTTGAATCTTCAAAAAATTTTCTATGTTCAGTGTTCAGTAAAATTTTCTATCTTGAATCTTCAAAAAATTTTCTATGTTCAGAACAGCTGACGAAAATTTTCTAAGTCCGGTCTTCAGTAAAAATTTCAATCTTGAGTCTTCGGAAATTTTTCTATGTTCAAAACAGCTGACGAAAATTTTCTAAGTCCAGTCTTCAGTAAAAATTTCAATCTTGAGTCTTCGGAAATTTTTCTATGTTCAAAACAGCTGTTCCAATTTTCTCTAAGTGCCGTCTTCGTTATTTTCAACATGGTATGGACGAATATTTCTTCGATCTTGATATTCGGCTCGCCAAAGGACCACGCACTACTGTAGGGGACTGTATTATTCCACAGGGATTCAACCGCCGGCTCAGATTAGACTCGAAGATAGCAAGGTTACACCGATTTGGGCAGAGCCGGGGCGATAATAAAACACTGTATTGAGGAGAACATTTTTTCACTTTTTCACTTTGCTTACCTGGATCATGGCAATGCCGTATAGAGAGCCCCGATCGTACGCCTCTTTCGGGCCGATTTTCCCTTTCACTTTTGCCTCTCTATACGACTATTTTCCATGTTTTTCCCCATTTTTCACGAGCCAGGTGAAGCAAAACGCATTATGTGAAATTCTTTATTATTCAGACCATATTTATCAATCCTTATATATTACATATCTTATTTCCTAAAAAAGTTATTTACAGTTTAAGTGTCCGTTACATGAAATGTTATACCATTTTTACCACTATTTGTTTAATAATTTATTTACCATATGTTACACGAACCTAGACTTTACATTATACGTTATATACTATTCTTATTTACCTAAGAAAAAAGAAGCTACGTTAAAATTAGCCATCGTTTAATATATACGAGCGAAATAACACGCACTCGATAAAACACCATTTTGCACTATTTCTCACACTGATACCATATAAATCTATACATATAGTCACTCGATATTCACTGTTATGATTTTATGTACAGTTTAAATCACCTGTTTATTGTTCACATTTAAATTCACTTAAGTTTCACTTTACGAGGCCGCTGTCCTTAACATGATGTGTGTAAATTATTATTTTTAAACAAAAAATTAAACCGACTTCCAAAGTCAAAATGCACAAAAAATTATGAAAAAAAAAACTTATTTTCTAAATAATTCCCCTTTTTAAATTCGGCTAAAATTTCAAGTATTTCTCAACACAATCGTCAATTTTTGGAGACGGTACTAGCCCAAAATATAATATCCTGATAAACCATTATTTTATAGAGCTCACGTTTAAGTTGGCTGGTATCGACATCAAAATTATGGAAATTGTGTAGAGAAATAGTTAAAATTTTAGCCGAAATTAAAAGGGGAAGTATTTCGAAAATGAGTTTAATCTCATACATTTTTGTTCATTTTTACTTTGGAAGTCGGTTATGTTTTTCATACATCGTCTGTCATTTCCATAGAAAACGAAGATTGCCGAGGGCCATTAGCAACATGCTTTCACTGTAAGTAGGTTAAGATGCAAACTCACTACTTACAAAAATGACAGGCATGATAGAAATATTCAGTAATGGTCTTGAAATGAGTTATTCAGATTATTTAGAATAACAGGCTATATAAATATTATATATTATTTCTATAGGAATCTATAGAAATATATAATATTTTTATTCATATTTCATAAGTTATAAGTGGAATTGCAGTGAGCAGTTTTGCAATTATATTGCGTGCTTATACTAATTAAAACAAATTACGAACTTATAAACCGCAAGTTCATAATATAAGTACCTACTAGGAGGTTCAGTAAAACCATTCTGCTAATGGCGTTCGGCTATCGTCTTTTTTCTATGAAAATGACAGACGGTGTATGAAAAGCGACGAATCCTTCTTCGACGACGACGATAGACGAGATCTATTCGTAGTTGACATCTTTCGTATATACATCAATTTTATTTGTCCCTCGCGAACTGCATAAAATTTGCGAGTCAAATCATATTTGATTTTGATTGTAACAGAGACATGAAACATCCTAAACTAACAGCCACCACATTTGAAATAGATACCTTTTTAACCATAATACATACATTTTAAGGCTGACCCCACATTAGGCGTGCACGTTCCTCGAACGCGTAAGTGGCGCGAGCAGCGCCCGCATCGCTGACACGCCCGAGGAACGCGCACGCCTTATGTGGGGGAGGCCTAACCATGTAACTAGCACATTTTAACCCAGTCAACCTTCTTTTCTACTATTTGTTATTTACCTATTTGCAAAATTATTGTATTACTAGCTTTTGCCCGCGGCACAGTAATGCAGTATCCCACGGAACACTGTACTTTTTCGGGATAAACCTATGTGGTAATCCAGTGCTTTAATTACTACCATACCAAATTTCATCAAAATCCGTTTTAGTAATTTTTGTGTGAGAGAGTAACAAACATCAATCCATCCATCCATCCTCACAAACTTTCACATTCATAATAGTAGTAAGATTGCCTGTCAGGATCTGCAATATATAACGCCATATAGCATCCAACAAATTAATGCTCTAAGTATACCGCAGTCGTTATAGATTAATCTGTCTCCAATTCCGAACTGATGAGCTGGATGACTTGATCATTATCCAGGAACATCGAAATATTTCTTTTTATGTTTACGGATGTAAATAGTGATGTGAATAATATGACAACTTTTTCAAGATAATCAGTTTTATCTTATGAAGGCTCATAAAGGTGGTTGGACTATTGCCACTAGGCGCTAATTAAGACCTAACAATCCAACTGAAAAAATGGAGCATCGCCTAAACCTAGAACGAAATGTAGCAAGATTTTGTTTATGCCCGATCCTGATCCCGGGCCAAAGGGCCCTCCACACTCAGGATCGTGAGCGATAACCACCAAATAGACTTTTTAACCCCCGACAAAACAGAGGGGTGTTATAAGTTTGACGTGTCTGCCTGTGTGTCTGACCGTGGCATCGTAGGTCCCAAATGAAAGGTCCGATTTAGATGCGGTTTTTTTGTATGAAAGCTGACATGATCGAGAGTGTTCTTAGCTATAATTCATCATTATCAGCTCGCTCACTGCCTTACAATACGGTTGATGAATGGATCTACTTGATGAAAGGTTGTAACCAACTGCCACTGGTCTGATAGGTTCAATATTTCGTATCCTGGCACTTAAACCATATTGCCTACACTTGGTGACGCTAACCTGATGCTGCTGCATCACCTGGAATCTATAGGTTAGGTAGTTGGGTATCAACTGCTCAAAACTTACAGCGTCGTGTTAGGACTCATTTTAGTGATCTCAATGAATAGGACACATAGATAAATAGTGGTTATTTGCTCCTGATGATGCAGCATTACTTGAAATCTGCAGAAATCCCAACTCTTCACTAAGGTACAGCAGACGTCGTATCGTGTTTGGGCTCATTGGAAAGGCTCCAATGAATAAGATATATATATATATAGATGGTGATAGTCTGCACCTGATGCTTCAGCATGATTCAAGAACCTCGTTTACTATCTTAAAAAATGTATGCATATTTTATAAGTGCTAGTAAAAATATAATATGTATGTATAGTCCAGAGAACCGTCCACTTATGGTCAATTAGTCAATAGTAGAATGAATATAATCAGAATTTCAAATGGAATGGACTGACCTCTCTGTCTCTGACTCGCAATGACCAGTCAGAAGAAGGTTGTAATTAAATTAATTTAAAAAGTATAAAATAAAAAGAAAATTAAAATATTTAAGTAAGCACAAAAAACTATATGAAGTAAATAAATTTCAATTTTAGTCTTTCAATATTTTTAAAGGATCTTTTAATATGTGCGTGTAAAATTTTCAAACGCGTAGCTTTAAAGACTGAGGAGTTCTGTTCAGTGCTTTTGGAGCCAGGGTACACCTTGGTGCGAAATCTTACTTTTTGGTAGCATGTGCTCGGGTTACTTCAGAAAAAGTCGAAATCACTTTATGTGACCATATAAATTTTGAGGAGTTCTCTCGATTCTTCATGGATCCCATCATCAGGTTACCACTTTTGTTAAAAAGCGATCAACTTCTACCCTTTACATCAAAAAAAAAATTGGAAATCGGTCCACAGACGGCGGAGTTATCGTTGAATATACAAAAAAATAATAATACATACAGCCGAACGAATAACCGCCTCCTTTTTTCGGAAGTCGGTTAAAAATACTTTGATATTATGATTTCAAAGGTGACAAAGTACTCACTCCTCAATGGGCATCCTGGTTTGAGATCGAAACCAAAATAATTCGAAAAAAGATTGGAGGAGTAGTTAGGTAAATGCCGCAAGATTTTGTCTAAATAGATACCTATTTTCGTTGCGTCCTTGTACGTATGTTGTTTTTTCAACATGCATGTTAAATAAGATATTTTTAACATTGCTCCAAGCCATTATTGTAAGACTGGGCGTCAAGCACATGGGTCTTCACATCACTACGATAGCAATGTATTACCAAGTCATTATTTCGCAGTTGAGGCTATAGAAATGACATGTTTATAAGACAACTTTTTTAATTCCTAATACTTTGCAGCCTAATGACAATCCTTATGGAATTAAATTAGATATTATCAGCTGGGGCAAAATAGTATATATAATATATGTAAAGGCGCCAAACAAAATGTATGTTCCTGAACCAAAACAAAAAATATGCTCTTTTGCCCCATACTAAGTACATAACGTCTCTGTCAACTCTATAGACAGTTTACATTCAACATTTATTCGTCACATGATTTTAATTATGAAGTGGGACATGGTTCATTATTGTCATATCAACGGATGGAACAAAGGCTGTTGGGCCTCCGGTACGCGTGCACTGGATGTACTGACTTCTGATTCATACCCGTAGCAACAACATTTGCGCGGAAAAAACTCTTTATCGTAGAAATTCCTCGAAGAATATCATTAACCGTGTTGATCAGATGTTGGTTTTCTAAGCAAGGTGCATACCGTTAGACCCATGGTAGTCCTGACTTACATCCGTTTGGAGCGTAGTGGTAGATTGATTTTCTTTTGCCTTCAGTGTACTGAGTGTGGGTTTTGTCACTACTAGCCGTGAAGAAGGTAGCTACAATTTGTATGGCATCGAATTAGTTACCAGTGTTTGCCACAATGGGCGTAATTACGATGCCATACAAATTTTAGTTAACGTTACTTCACGGCGAGTAGTAACAATTATGTTTAAGCAAATTAAAGTTTTTAAGAAAAAACTATTGACAAGAAATGTAAACAATGATAATAAACTATAATCAATGCAATTGGTTTTATGATAAATTTGACATTCATTTCAATTTTAATTTCAATTTATTTTACAATTTAAATAAATATTTTGGCTATTATTTAATTTTTGGAATGATTTTTATTTTATTATTGTTATTGGTATATTATTCAATATTATTACATCAATTTTACCTTTTTACAATTATATTTTATTAAAATTTGTAATCATTTTTACATTTTCCTAATGGAATTATTATAATTATATTACTTTTAAAATAATTGCATGTCCTTTTTTAATTTTTAATTTTATGTACCAAAATTATTTGTTAACTTAATTTTGATTGTTTAATTGAATTTATCTAAAATGTTGTGCATATCTATAAGTGATGTAAACACTAGCTATTATTTATTTAATGTTGATTAATATGTATGTGTTTATATTGTTGATGTGCCTAAATAAATAAATAAATAAATTAAAAGTAAAAAAATATTTTCGAGTTATTCTTAG
Organism: Phengaris arion; assembly: GCA_963565745.1. Taxonomy (NCBI): domain Eukaryota; kingdom Metazoa; phylum Arthropoda; class Insecta; order Lepidoptera; family Lycaenidae; genus Phengaris; species Phengaris arion. The sequence continues at coordinate 27,970,160 of OY751431.1, forward strand.
CAATCCCTTACATTTGATATCCATATTGTAGAAGTGCATTAAAAATAGCTTGTCGGCCATCTTGGGTGTCCCGCCATGTTGGATTTAGAATGACGTTACTTTATTTTTAGAATCAATCTCATCAAGCCCTTTCATTTGATAACCATATTGTAGAAGTGCATTAAAAATTACTTGTCGGCCATCTTGTGTGTTCCGCCATGTTGAATTTAGAATTACGTCACTATGTGATAGCTAACCATGCATTTTCATTCAAACTAAACGTGTATACAAAATTTCAGCTCAATCGGTTGAAAATATCTGCTTCAAAATTGAGTTGCAAAATTCCACCCGAACAAAAGACATACATTGCAGGTTAAATAATAACTTGTAAAAATTAAAACCGACTTCCAATGTGAAAATTCACATAAAAGTATGAAATAAAACTTATTTTCTAAATATTTCACCTTTTATATTCGGCTTGAATTTTAACTAGTTCTCTACTCAATCTTCATAATAATTTTGATGAAGACTTTTGGATCCAGGGTATACCGTGGTACAAGAGCTTACTTTTGGTAGCATATGCTTGGAATAGGTACTTCAAAAAAAGTCGAAATCACTATATATATCTATATAAATTTCGAGGAGTTCCCTCGATTCCTCATGGATGCCATCATCAGATCACCATTTTGGTGAAAACGGGACCAACTTGGAATTATACCCTATACATCAAAAAATAATTTTGAACATCGGTCCACAGACGGCGGAATTATCATTGGACATAACATAACAAAAATATATATCATCCCCCTTAGTAATAAAAAGATTTACACAACGGATAACTTAAACAACGTTGCTGTCTTTGTCTGTAAAGTGACTTTTCCAACACATCAGACAAAGACAGCAACGTTGTTTAAGTTATCCATTGTGTAAATCTTTTTATTAGTAAGGGGGTATATAATATATACTGCCGAATATTTAACCATTAACCGCCTCCTTTTTTTGGAAGTCGGTTAAAAAGTAGCACTCGGCACACAGAGCGCGACGCGAGATGCGAGCGAGTGTTAAATTAAATCCTAACAGAGAAAAGACAAACGGACAAAAATAGTAACAGTTTTTCGTTTAATATCCAAAAAACTAGGTCATGTTTAGCCAATATAATATTTTCCTTAGTATTCTTTTATCGCTTAGATCATTTTTATCGTATTTCATTTCGTAACCGGTTGTTTAGCTACTGGCTTTGTTGATTTTCGCGAGCGCTCAGTACGCATGCACTGAACGCACCAGAATCGACCCGTCTGTAGTGCGGACTGACTGAAACGGACCAAGTCACAAGCTGATAAGTTTTAGAATTTGTTTCTCTTTTCTTTATACTTGCGCCGACGATTTTGAATGAAATACTGTTTGAATTCAATTTAATGTATTTGTCTATGTAGTAAGTCCAAACACTGCTATTTCTATACATATAATAAAATCGTAACTAGTCGCTGTCTGTACATGGAAGATATATAAGAAAATCTATTAAGTACATTGCTTGCTTGGCTTTATGAACGACAGAACCCAAAACAATGCTTTTTAGAAATTTTGTCTGCTTTTCTGTTTGTCTGTTTATATGTACGTTCGTAAGCGCTAATCTTAGAATCTACTAAGGGATTTTGATGAAATTTGGTACGGTAGTAGTTTACACTCTGGATTAGCTCGTAGGCTACTTTTTATTGCGGAAAAACTGTTTTCTTGGGTTCCCGCGATATTTGTTTTTGCGCGTACGAAGTCAACGGCTTAGACGATTTAAAAGGGGGTTTTCATTCACTAATGCGTTTTGGTTACACCACTCCACTTGAAATTAAATTAACCGACTTCCAAAAAAAGGAGGTGGTTATACATTCGGCTGTTTATAATATTTTATTTTTATTTTGTATGTTAAACGATTACTTCCAGGCATGTGCTACCAAAAATAATGATTTTGCGCCAAGATATACCTTGGATCCAAAAGTACTGAACAGAACTTGTTTGAACATGTTTGAGGATTTCAGAACTGAAAGCATATGCCACTATGTCAATAAAAGTAATTATCATTAAACACCGCACCATACACCATCACGTTATGATGATAATAGGTACCTCTCATAGTCTTTTATACCGACACGTATCTTTGAACATTACTATGCCGTTTGTCGAAGCATTTTCAAAATTCTTTAGTTCGCAATTGATCCCTTAGACACCTGATGATGGAAACCTTGAGGAATCGAGAGAACTCCACAAAATTATAAGGACATTTATAGTGATTTCTACTTTTATAGTAAGTAAAATTTTGTGCCAAGGTGTAGGTACCCTAGATCCAAAAGCACTAAACAGAACTCCTCAGTCTTTAAAGAAGCACGCTTAGAAATTTCGGCATTATTTAAAGAACTGCAGCATATGCCACTTACAGTAATAATCATCGTAATCATCACCACCATCTTCTTACGTATATCGTACTTATTATTTCTTCCTACATATTATTGTGGTGACATAGGTACTCCTCGTAGTTTTGTACACAGATATCAATGTATTTGAAATGTTGCTATTGCCAAAATTATATTCATGATCATCATCATCATCACTATAATATTATATTTATTGCTGACTGCTTCATTTTTTCCGCCGACTACTACAATAGATAATAATAATTATTAATTAATATAGTGTCTAATCAATCTAATCATTATCATCACTGGTGATTGTTTATTTGGTCCACAGATCGGTAATGCTTATTTGAGGAAATACCACGGAAAACCGGCATAAAAAACGCTTGAGTTTGTTTTGCCGAGAGAGTAAGAAAACCGGAGCCTTTATTCTATAATTTTTAAACAAAAAATTAAAACCGACTTCCTAAAGTAAAAATGCACAAAATAGTATGAAATAATACTTCTTTTCCAAATAATTCCTCTTTTGAATTCGGATAAAATTTTAATTATTTCTCTCCTCAATCTTCATATTTTTGAAGTCGGTACCATCATGGACAGAAAAGTCTGCGATGGCATAGATAATATGTCTATCTTTTAAGATTAGGTCACTATACCCATTTTAAATTGAAAAAAATGATCACAAATAATGTGGTATTTTCAGAAGCTATTTAGACGGATACAATATTACCTAATCCTTATCTAGAAGATAATTATATTAAAATGAAAAAATACGTGTGAAAATGTAGTGAAAATGTATGTGTATAAGTATTTTATTTGCTATAGAAGTTTTTTGTCACGAACACTCTACGCGAGCGAAGCTGCAGGCAAAAGTTATTAAATATATAGTATTAAATATGTTTAGCAGTGCTTGGACTTACTACCGGGTTATTTTGGATCTAAAACAAGAAAAGCTACTTTGGCGCGAAGCAAAGGGACATACTTGATCGTTATCGGAGATAAGTACACTCGATTTACAGAATCAGTATGACAGTACCTACTTTTACAGTTATGTCGATAGTATACGATACCAGCAAACTTTTTCAAATGATTGAATGAATCTAAAATTATTGTTAGATATAGCCCTTCTTCAAATGGTGGGCGATAAATGAATTTATGTTGCAATCAACTTTTATTTTGTAAGTTTTTTTTTTAATCCCAATAATTTATTTCCCAAAATGTTGTTTGGTTGGTATAGTTTTATTCTGATTTAAGAGTTAGGTATTTAGAATCTCTATTTAAGCGATGAAGTAATCCTTTTCTATATGACTTTCGTTTGTTTAAATAAAAGTGTTAATGCTAATAAAGTTTTATTAATATAATACTTTGTTTATAGCATTAAACAACTCCCGGTTACACATGGTACAATTTTTTATACGTGGAGACTTGATACCCCTATATTAGGTGAGTCTTAAATATTTTTACTATTGTATAATTATTGAATATTTTCTTACAAAAAAAAAAAAAACCAAACCATAAAAAGTTGTGTCAAAAAGATCATGGTGAAATTAATGTTAAAAACCGCATGCGAAATTGCGAATAGGTACAATAACACTTGAATTAAATATAAAACTTAAATAGTAATTTATGCATTAACTGAAGGTTAAATTTACGTTTTTTTTCTTTTTAAATTGCATAGTAATTGTGTGAATGTCCCTAATAGAGGACACTTTGTACAATTCCCTGTCTTAGTTTTATTAGGTAAATTTGTATTTTTTCACTGATATTCGTCGAGATCGAGATGTTGTTTGTCGCAGATTCTTGTAGCCAGACAAATTCCACGTATTCCAGTGCCAAATCGGATCTATGTGCAGGAAATTGGGGACGCTTGATCCCTTTTGATTTTTAAACAAAAGGGCGACCCGCCATTTCGGCTACTTTCCAGCAGCCGTGGTCAAAGGAGTACTGGCTGTAGGAAAGTAGGCGAAATATCAGAAGAAAGAAAAGTCCACCGCAACACAATCAGTAAGTGTTAAGGAGTAAGGACAATGGATAATATAATTTGCATAAACATAAGAAATCAATATTCTTTTTAATATTGATTTCTTTTACGCGAAGTACAAGCGAGTTTACGCAAAAATAGCAGGTTTTATTCTAATCAATAATGATTCTCTTTCTACAACAGGCAACAGCACTGGAACAGGATAAACAAGTAGGCAGACCTAGTTCCATAATCACACACAACACACAACTGTTTTAAACACTTCTCCACTTTATTTAGGTTTTTACAACAATTTATATATAAACACGACAGGTTTCGATTAACTCATCATCAGGTGTATGTTGAAGGTACATTGAACATAAATAGGCAAGTAAGTACATAAAAAAACATTCAAAAACATTGTGCAGATTCATGTAATTTTTATATAGGTATTTTTTTATTTTGTGAAGTAAATCTTTACCCTTCATAAGGGTTCCAATGAAATTCAATTCAATTCAATTCCAAACAAATTTTCATACGGGGCCCCGCCAAGGCGCGCTCCGCCACTGGGCAATTAAAAAAAATATTACTGTTCTAGTTAATTGTTCTGTTGTTTTCTACATAATATTTCTACTCCAAGTTATTTCTTACACAATAAAAAAGGATCAGTGTATGTGTACATCGAGTTACTCGTATATAATTTATATTATGAATGCGATTGGAAAAAATCGCTTCGTACTACCGTCATCAGTACATGTGCACCGATTGCACTGACTGTCTGTGTAAGTCACAAGCGTAGCGGTTTTCTATTGCTCAACTAAACTACTAAAATCTTAGTAGGTAGTTACTAGCTAGTAAGATACCTATACAAGAGATAGTGCTCTAAGAGAAAGTGCTCTTGTGTATTGTGATTTGCACACAGACTTGGGAAATACAAAATAACTCCTGCGTAGCTGAACTGGTTTCAATGAAACCGGCCACCATCAAAGAAATCCGTGTTGGGGCCCAAAATACTTTTCGATACCTAAAAACTGGTATCTTGGAATTAATGTTAGATTTTATGGAAAATTTGTACAAAACTGTGAAAAATTATACTAATTTCTAAATATAACATTATTGCCCTATACTGGAAACAATATTTGTACACTAAAATATGTTATTTCTTCAAAAACCACGGTAACAACGTTGTCATTCTTAGTAACGCGCATCTTTTTCTTCTTCCAAAACACAGGAGGAGGTTATTAATTCGTGTGTATGTTTTTTTTGTGTGTATGTTGCGCGATTATTCCGCCGTTTGTTGACCGATTTTCAAAATTCTTTTTTTATTGTAAAGAGTCGACTCCTCAATTATTATTGCCATTGTCACCAAATGGTAGACCTGGTGTTGGGATCCATGAGGAATCGAGAGAAGTTTTCAAAATTTATAGGGACGCCGATTGTGATTTTGACTTCTTTTAAAGTAACTCCAGCATATGCTACCAAAAGTGAAATGTGCCAAGGTATAACCCTGGATCCAAAAGCACAGAACGGCATTTCTCAGTCTTTGAAGATACACGTTTGGAAATTTCAGCATTGCTTATAAAACTGCAAGCGAATGTCACTATTAAATAATCATCATCACCACCACCATCATCACACCATACACCATGATATTATGTTGATTTCTATCTTTTGTTTGTTTACCGAAAGAGCGAGGTCTCCTAATACAGATTTATACTTAAAAGGAGACCCTAGAAACTTGTATGTTATATTTGTAAAAGATACTGAATAAAAAAAAATTTCATTATTTTTTTTTCTAGGTATTTCTCGTAGTCTTTTACACCGATATCGATTTCTTTGATCATTCAAAGGTATCAAAAAGTGAAATGTTGTGCCAAGGTGTACCCTGGTTTCAAAAGTACCTACTGAATAGAACTCCTCGGTCTTTAAAGATAGACGTTTGGAAATTTCAACATTATATTTTAAAGAACTGCAAGCATCACTATTGAATAATAATCATCATCAGCACAACCATCATAACATTACACCTTTGAACATTCACAGATACCAAAAACTGAAATGTTGTGCCAAGCCTGTAAGCCGTAACAACAATGATGCTGGGATCCATAAGGAATCGAGGAAAATCTTATTGGAAAAGTTAATGATCGTTAAGTTTTCCTACACATTTTTAATTTCCCCGCAACTTTTTCTGTCAACACAACAGCACAAAAGAGATTTATGAAAATTGGTCTAGCAGTTCATTTTTTTTATATAGAAGATGATCACTAACTATGAACTAATCTGAGACACGGCGCCGGCCGACTCAACATTGGGCATTTTGAGTAGATTTCATTTTAGAAATCGTGAGTGTGGGACCTCTGGCTCCAACTAACATGGAAGTGTTTTGTGTATAAGTGCTTAAAATCGACATTGAAAACACATGATTATACTACAGTAGACGTTTTTAAGGTTTATATTATATTACACACATATTTATTACAATGACCCAGGAATACAGAAAACGTTTTTTGTTCCTTAGGCTGGATTCGAAGCCGCGACGCCCAGCTTGCGCACCGCGCTCCACCATTGAGCCACAGAGGTCGCCAAAACACGAATGTATACTTTATAGTATAGAACTACCACCACTTACCTTATTCGTGTGCTGTGTGCGAGTTTTTGTCACTACTGGCTGTGAAGAATTTGTGTTGCCATACAATTTGTATGGCAACGTAAGAACGCCCCGGTGGCAAACCATGGTATGGTTTGCCACCACCACGTTACTAATTCGATGCCATGCGAGTAGACTCGCACACAGCACACAGACTATTGATGAAGAATGAAGATTTAAACGTGACCGCTTATGTTATTAAAGGTACTACGAGTTGACTCCTGAGTCAGTATATTATCATTGTCAAACAGCTGGTTTCCGCTACATACATTTTATTTAGAATCTCTCTTATCAACTTACCACTATGTTAATAAAAACAATATTATCTGCGCCACTCATTGTGGTGTTACTTGTTTGTTTACTCAGTACGAAAATGAAATTATTATTATAGTTAATAATATCTCTGTCTATGAACGCTTCACACCACGTCAGTCTGGCCCCGTGCTAAGTATCCGAAGAACTTGTGCTACAGGTACCAGACAACGGGGAGTATATTTAATATTTTTATTATATTATACACATGTTTAATACACATCCATGACCCAGGAACATGGAACAATTTTTTGTTCTTTCGGCGGGATTTGAACCACTGAGCTGTGGCTCTAACTAGTCGTAGTAACTAGCTTTTGCGACTTAATCCGCGTGGATCCCCATTGCCCCCGTGGGGTAGGTACTATTATTATTATGTTAGCAGCTAGCCTGTTGTGTCCCAATGCTGGGCTAAGGCCTCCCCTCTTTTTCTCCATAAATCGTGATCCTTCGCTATGGTTGGCCATAGCACGCCACGCCACCTTTTTTTGGGTCTGCCTCTGTTTCGCCGACCAGTCGGTAGCTACTCCGTAATAAGATGTGCCCATCTATCTGGGTGCATGCGAGACACATGCCCCGCCATTTTAAGCTGGCAGCTTTCTTTCCCGCGTCAGTCAATCCCGTTTTGGAGCGCAGAGTGGTGTTTCGGTTCGGTCGATCCTCTTGACACCTAAAATGCTGTGCTCCAAGGCCCGTTACGTTGACAGACTCTGAGCTTAGATTTTTGTGACGCGGTCAAAATTGTGCACGTAGGGGGTATACTTATATTTCGAAATATCGAATATAATTTTTAACGGATTTCTATGTCGTTAATTCTAAAATTCAACGCATTCCGATTCACTATTTAAACTTTTCACGCCTTTGGGAACGAATTTCAAAAAAAAAAAAAAACTATAAAATACGTAGGTACGTACTCAATTATTTATTTATTACCTCGAATATTTAATCTCATTGATATTGGTGAAGATTTAAAACTTGTACCATACAAACATTCAACACTAATTTACACCCAGCTGCCATTGCTAGTGAGTAAATTATAATAAACTCTAAAATATGTATATAATGATATGTATTAGAGAGCACTAATTTTAATTTTTATGGAAATCAGTGCAGATTTAAAGATTTTCCTTACAAACTTTCAACCCCATAGTACTTTTACGACGAATTTTAAAGTAGGTAGGTACATGTTCAATCATTTATATTTATTGGTCCGTATACTATTTAATTTCATAGAAATCAGGAAATATTTTAAATTATTACTATACAAACTTTCAACCTCTATTTTACACCCCCAGGGAATGAATTTTAAGAAAGGTAAAATATATGTTAAATCATTTGTACTTAAATTGATTTCTATGAAAAGTAAACACCGATTTTCGTAGAATTCGGTGAAGGTTTTAAATTTTTACCATACAAATTTTTAACCCTTACGCCGATATGTAATTCAGGATTTATTAAATCGGTATATTATCGGTGGTATGGTATCGGTGCAGATTTGAAGAGATATATTCCATACAAACTTCCAACCCTATTATAATAAGAATACAATTGAATAATTACATTCATAACATTATTAAAACATAATATATTATATTTAACTTATATTTTGACAACGTCGCGGCGACACAAAACAGTAATTTTAGTATTTTTAAAACAATGCAATACACAATAACTCAAAATAAATATCACTCTTCAATATTTATTTATTTTTGCCAGGCAATAGATGTACCTACCTACATTTTATTTCGAGGGTAAATTGAAAAATAATTGCAAAGCATTGCATTAGTTCAAACTCGTTGCGCTTATCGGTAAAACATAGATTGAGCGTACCTAGAAGCGACATTCGACTTTAAAGTTTGTACAATGACAATAATGTTGCACCCAAACTACCTATTTGTGTACCGTGTCAGATATTTGGTACCAATAATATTGTTTAAAACACGTTTCTCAACCATTTTTATGTCTTTAACCGTTTTTATGTTTATGTATACCCACGAAAACCAAAAAGTTAAGTAAAAAGTCTTGCGACCCCGTCACTATAAAATTGTAATAATAATATGTATTATACTAGCGCACTATTTTTAACAGCTATACGTTATAATAGCCTTCACTGGTTCGATTTTTCGAACGAATCATTTGTACCTATATGTAGTTTGTATCTATTATTTTTCAACATACTGTGACCCCCTTAAAGAAGATAATATATTTTAATTTATAGATTAACCAACCCGCAGTCCCGCAGTAGGCTAGCTATTTGTATGAGAGTGTATTCACTCTCCTAACACTGAGAAGAGATACGAGCTCTAGCAGTGGAAACGTCGGGTCATCCATAAATCATCACCAACTTTAGTTTCTTAACTCATAAATCATAATAATTACTTATGCTTAACATATAATATATAGTATAATAATACATTTTATTAATAATTATTAAAGATACATATGTGTAACGCCCTCTTTTTTACAAACAAAGTACTACGTGAACTAAATAGCTAACATTATCAGCGCCATCTATCGGAAAGTTTCAAATACGTTTAAGCTGCAAAAATATACTTATAAATGCTGTTTACTAACTAAAATCTAGTTTTATTAATTAAAAATACCATCTTAAAAATGAAAAATACTTTTATTCACTTTCTTTTATTATATTTTCTGCGATAATTAATTGTAAAGCAAAATTATATTTTAGATTTTTTTTCGACTGGTAATAAATTTTACCATCAATTTCATATTGGAAAATGGTTTATGGTAACACAAAAAAGAAAGTGAAGTGAAAGAAATGAACTTACGAGAATAGGTCGCAAGTCGTATAGATTTTTGGTTGATTTCCTTTTCACTTTACGTTAAAATTTCTCTAGATCTAATAAACTAACATTTATTTGAGTTACTGGTTATATTCTGATTTACCGGACTAGGTGCGGTTACGCCGAAAACAGGATAAGTACGAAAGTGATCAGCATCTTATTGATTTTCTTTCCTTGCATATGCATTCAACCAACGCGGGCTGAAGTTAATATTACGTGTGACGAATCTATGGTCTAATTTAAAATAGCTTTTACTCGAAAGCTACCACGTAAATAGAGTTATTTGCTGTTCTTTTTAAAACAATCAAAATGATGGCCAATTCACTTGATGCCGTAAACGCGAATCAGCCCACGCAAAATGGTAGTAAGGTTCAGCCATGTAACAATGAATCAAAAACTAATTTAATAGTGAACTATTTGCCACAAACTATGACACAAGAAGAAATAAGATCACTGTTTTCAAGTGTGGGCGAAGTAGAGAGTTGCAAGCTGATCAGAGACAAGGTAACAGTGTTCCCAGACCACATTCTGAATGGTCAAAGTTTGGGTTATGCTTTCGTAAACTACCACAAAGCAGAAGATGCTGAAAAAGCTGTGAATACTTTAAATGGTCTTCGATTACAAAATAAAATTATTAAAGTGTCTTACGCCCGTCCGAGTTCCGACGCAATTAAAGGTGCCAATCTGTACGTTTCTGGTCTGCCGAAGCATATGACTCAACAAGATTTGGAAAACCTGTTTAGCCCATATGGCACTATAATAAGTTCCCGAATACTTCATGAGAATATGAATGTTGGCCATCTCTTGCAAGGTGTGGAAGAACAGGGGCTACAAGGACCATCAAGAGGTGTGGCATTTATCAGATACGACCAGAGATGTGAAGCTGAGGCTGCAATACGTGAACTAAATGGTACCATACCACCAGGAGGCACCGGTCCCATTACAGTTAAGTGTGCAAACAATCCTAGTAATCAGAACAAAGCACTTGCTCCACTCGCAGCATATTTGGCTCCAACTACAACTCGTCGCTTCATTGGTCCTGCTGGTAAGGCTTTACTTGCTATTAATAAAGGTCTCCAAAGATACTCTCCCTTGGCAGACCCTCTGATTCAAGGTAATGCATTGGGTGGATCTGGTTGGTGTATCTTTGTCTACAATATTGGTGCTGACACAGAAGAAAGTATCCTTTGGCAGCTTTTTGGCCCCTTCGGTGCAGTACAGAGTGTGAAAATTATAAGAGATCCGACAACCAACAAATGCAAAGGATACGGTTTTGTAACTATGACAAATTACGATGAAGCTGTAGTTGCCATACAATCATTAAACGGATACTCTCTAAACGGACAAGTTTTGCAGGTCAGCTTCAAAACAAATAAGAGTAAATCATAAACTTCTTAAAATCTAGTCAATAAATTGTAGCTAATGCAAAATGTTGATCATTACACTGTCATGGTTTGTGATCAGAAGTTTTGAGAATTTTAGAGATAGCGACGGTTGCAGATCATGACAATTTTATTTTATCCAGTGTTCACAAAAGGAAGTACAAATCATCTAATATTACTATCATCACAATATTTCACACACAGCATTATAAAGTACTTAAGATTTTTGTGGCAAACATTTTACTACAAAAGTTTCCATTAATGCCATATTATGATATTATGTGTGTGATGTCAATAGTCAATCATAAGAAACTAATAATGTTATAATATTTGTTATAAAAAACATTTACAATAATTCCTCCCGTAACATCAACTGTGTCTGATGTTCTAGACACTTTTTCAAATAATACAGCAGTTAAAAGTTATTATTTATTCAATCTGATCTTAAACAAAATGTATAAATGTGGTCTCTAATGGACATAATTATATTGAAACATAATAAGTGAAAGAAATATATTTATTTAATATTTATACAATAGTAATTGACAGTGCAATATTAAATTTTACTATAAGTAAAAGTATAAAATGATTATATTATTTAACATAAAAAAAATCAGTGCAATTATATAATTTGGAGCAGTGTTTGCCGTTCATAAATTAAAATAATGTCTAATATTTATTAGCTACATTAAATGTACTGTCACTGTGTCTCTAATCTACCAAAGAAGATGTTATGACTGAGGTAAAATTAAATCCATGCCAATAGACAATTTATACAATTTATTAATATGTAGACAATTTTATACATGATACAATGGAAGATCTGTGTTTACTAATTGTAATTTTTAATATTGACAAGATTGAGAAATCTGAAATTTGACTATGCACAAAATCAAAAATAAGTTATGTACATTATACTATATGAAAAAATAAAAATCATATTATTTTGTAAGATTAATATAGATTTTTGTAATTTTAATTCATAATATTAGATATCATAATATACATACTCATACCAAAACATTGACTTTTAATTGGCAAAAAAAATATTTTGGAGACCATGACAAACTAAATTACAATAATTGATCAATATAATAACATTTTGTATTAACTTATGTTTGGCATTGGTGAACAAAATTCTGTGTGAATATGTTCATTTTACTTATTGACATGTAGAGGAGAAGTCAAGTTCTAATTGGTACGTATATTAATTAGGTACTACTTTTTGTCGGAATAGAAAATGTTGTAAACATTTATGCTAATTGCATTATGATATTGTCTCTCTTATTAATTTGTGTAATCCCTATTTATTATTACATTTAAGTAATGTATATTATTCATAATTTATTATAATATTAGACTAAATATAGATTTCTTTTGATGTTAATTAATAATATATTACATTAGTATAAGGTCAATATTAGTTCAGTACAGTAAAATTTATGAATAATTCATAATTTGTATTTAATCCAAGGTTTCATGTTAAGTAGTTTTTGTGACAACATAGTTAAATTATAGATAATGAGTAATGACGAAAGCATATCATTTTGAAAAGTGCTGCTGAGGTCAGAATTTCTCATAATTAATGGGGCTTGTAAATGCATTTCAATATAGGTGACATTTATTTTCTATGGTTCTATGTAAGGATTAAATGATTCATTATTACTATTTATTTGTACTTAACTACATTGTACTAGTCAGTTACGATTTTGCGCAACATTAAATTTTTAAGTACCTTTAAATAAGTATTTAAAAAATATGTGTTCTTTAATTTAAATGTAGCTGTTTAGGAATTTACTTTAAAATTATGTTGGTGTGGTGTTCTTTTAAATAGTTATAATATAAATCACACAATGATAACAATGAAAATGGTGTGTAAAAACTAGTCACAGGTAAAAATGTACCTCTCAATAAATTTAATTTTGTCACAATTCAAAATATTTTGGGTGTTATGATTTCATTAACAGAAATTAAGTAGCCATGGTGCAGTTTATTTTCATAAATTCATACGGTTTAATTAAGAACATTGTATGAAATGTCTACTTAGAAGCAATAATGTAGAGGTAAATTTTTGACTAAAACGTCTACACTTCCTTATAATATGATCTTACAATTAAATATTTTAGTGTTGTTTAGTGTTAATGTAAGCTTAATGTCTAGCATAATTAATGGATTGATATTTATAATACAATCTACAGTGACTGATACATTTGATCGAAATAAAAACGCTTCACAAAGTCATCCAAAATGTTTTGAATATAGGCAGGTTATAGAATAGTATGTGTTGTGTAGTCCCAGATTTAAAATCCCATAATAATAAGTAAGTATTGATATACTGTGTGTGAGGCTGGCAGTAAATTTTTGTTTGGTAATATATTATGATAAGATAAGAAGCAGAATGAGGCTAGGATTTTATTTAAACACAGTGTGTGTTTGTCATTGAAATGTTGAAAAGTTGTAAGTTCTTTCTTTAATAGCAATTTACTACTTTCTGTCTTTGTTTATTTCTTTATAGCTTTATATGATGGAGCAGTTTGAATAAATGCAAAAAGTAGAAACAAATAAAGTATTCAGTGCTTTAAAATATTGAAGAAGTATCCTTAATAATATTGACTGTTAAATCATCATGCTAACACAATATTTAAACAAGTTGAGAATATTTTGTCTTACTAGTTACCTACTCAGTTACAATATTTTTTTATATTACATACTATAATGATGCTATATTACTACACTAAGCATAACTCTCAATATAAAGACTGCTGTGAGTGTAGTGTCTAAACCCCCCACTGTATAGTTTTACGAATACGAAACGAAAAATTACCGCCAGTCTTTATCAAGTCCGACGGTTATGGAAGTGAATACTCGGCCAACTAAATTACTGTACACTTTTGCTGTGAGCTGCCTGAGCCCACCAAAGTCGGCTTTGATCATGAAAACGTGTTTCGTATCGCCGCGCCGCTACAACTGTTTTTGTATTTTAGTATGTTCGTTCGACCTTTGGATTGATTGAGGGTAGAGAACAAAACACATTTCTCACTAATGACACTGGGTCATGTGTCATTGTCCTGTTGTACAGTAGCGCCACCTTTACTTACGAGGCAAAGACCAGATTTATTCCCTTGATACTTAGATCTGTGGCTCAGGCTGCATGCACATCTGACCCATTTATATCGTTTTGTTTTAATTTTGTACTAATAATTTGTGTTTAGTATGTATCATTTATTTAACTAACATTTTCATTTATTAAGTGTTTATACATTCTAACAAATATTTAGTAAATTTTAGTTTCCTTTTTGTTTCTTATGGGCAGGTTTCGGTATTGTAAAGTAAGGTTTGGCCTAGGATGTAACTAAAAATAAGAAAGTACAAATATCCAACATGTGCGGAATTTGAGCTTGGAAACCTACATGGAATCTGAATTATTGTCAACGAATGTAATCTGACGTAGGGATATTGATATAGACATATAATATATCGACATTAGCAATAATGTAAACAATAATGTTTTATTTAAACTCCTATACTTATATGAAATAATTTTTAGCAATGAGAAAGTTTACCTTATTTTTTTTGATAAATTATAAAAAAAGAGTAAAATAAAACAAACATGTGAAAGAATTAGTAAAATATCTCTAGAAATAAAAAAGTTATGGGAATTTGAAGTTGCGCTGCATGGAATTATCCCCTTGCACGGTTCCACGGTTACCTGACCCGAATGAGATAAAATGTATGGCCTGAATTAATGACAGATCAACGCACAGCCTGAGCCGCTGATCGTAGAAACTTACAGGGTATGTTTTTTGTTTGACGTAAGCATACGATAAGAAGGGATTTTCTGAAATTCTACCCAAAAAGGGGGGCGTAGTTTGTATGGAAAATCTTCAAATCTGTACCGATTTCGATGAAAATTGTGATTCATGCTCTTGAATACATTTTATTAAATACATCTTTCAGAGCTAATTAGAATTTACCCCCTGAGGGTGTAAAACAAGGGTTGACAGTTTGTATTGTTTAAATTTAAAACTTCACCGATTTCCATGAATTGGAAATCGGCTGAAGTATGGAATATCCAAGATGGGATGGGTAACAGAAACACTTCTAGATTGCTGTATAACAGACCCACTCGGTCGCTATTGGAATGGCCGTGGCCAGTGGGTGCTTGATCTCCCCACTCCTGGTTTACAACCACCACTACACCACCGATACCACGCCCCACAAGTGTGCGTGAATATATTTATTATTATAAGTGTCAATACACTACACAGGCTAATAAATATAAATTATTGAACATGTATTTGGCCCTTTTTTAAATTAGTCCCCTAAAGGGGTAAAATGGTGATCCAAAGTTTGTATGGGAAATCTGGAAATCTGTACCGATTTCAATGAAAATTGAGATTCATACTCTTAAATACATATCATTACATTGGTATTTCAAGGCTCATTAGAATTTACCTTCTGAGGGTGTAAAACAAGGGTTGAAACTTTGCGTAGTAAAAATTTTAAACTACCGATTTCCATGAATTTTAAAATTCGGGCTAATAAATACATTTCACTGAACATGTATTTGGCCCTTTTTTTAATTCAAAATGGCTTGAGCGGCAACTTTTCAAGTATCTTAGTATAAGCGATGTGCAATTCGGGTTTAGACCTAAATTGTCAACTGAGTGTGCAATTATGTCGCTCAAGCACACTGTTATGTACTATACACAGAGAAATACCCCGGTTTATGCAGCCTTTCTGGATATATCAAAGGCATTCGATCTAGTTAGATATAACATCTTATGGAGCAAATTGCGACAAGCTAGGGTACCTGAGCCACTTATCAGTACCTTCGGCTAATGGTACTTCCAACAGACTAATCAGGTTATGTAGGTATGTCTATTATTATGTAAAGAGCTATCCGAAGTATATAGGTTAGAGTGTGGAGTGAGGCAGGGTGGACTGACGTCACCATCCCTGTTTAATTATTACGTCAACGAGCTGATTGTGGAGCTGGGCAGTACTAGTGTCGGCTGCTCGATTGATGGTGTTTGCATGAACAGCATCAGTTACGCGGACGACATGGTGCTGCTGAGCCCGTCAGTCAGCGCACTCAGACGACTAATGTTTTGGTATAACGTACTTAAGAGTAAGCTTTTGGTTTTTAAGGCTGGAAAGAAAAAACCGTTGCATATTCCGCCTGTGGCTTTAAACGGTATTGCGCTCAAGAGTCTCGCAATTTAAATACCTGGGCCATGTCGTAAATGAGAACCTTAGTGATGATGATGATTTAGAGAGGGAAAGAAGGGCTTTTGCTGTACGCTGCAACATGCTGGTCCGCCGTTTTGCGCGGTGTACAGTGGAGGTCAAAATTGCACTTGTGCTCTGTGGGTGGCATATTCATGGCGGGCGTTTGATGCTCTTCGAGTACAATATAATATCGCTTTCACGATGCTGCTGGCGCTCCCGCGGTACTGTAGTGCATCTGGCATGTTCGCTGACGCTAGAATTAAAGATTTCTCGTCAATCGTACGTAAGCGTATCGCGTCATGTTGAGGTGCAGGGTTCGCGGGAGCGAGAACAGCATACTGAAGGCGATAGGTAGGCAAGCTGATGCGACGGTGCGATACCTGTACGGTACCGGGGCACTGGGCTGGATACGCGTTAGACGCGAGATACGCGAAATAATAATAATTATATAAAGTTAGAATATAGGTACTGTTACTAACATAGGTGTAAGGTTTAAATGTAAGTACTAACACTATGGACTATTGGTCTGCAATAAATGTATTGTATAATAATTATTATTTTTTATAAAGTGCTGAACCAGGGTTGTAAAGTTTGTATGGAAAATTTTTAATCTGTACCAATTTCGATGAAAATGGAGATACGTGAGATGTCTAGGTTTTCTTTGAATTACTTCAAAAGTTACTGTCCTATTTCGCCCAAGATCATATTTCCGAAAGAGTTTTAAGCAATATCTAACAGCATGGAAACATACAAGCTTATATATCGTATAGTTTAGAAATGCTAGGGGGACCAACTTATAAACCAATTGGTGGCCGATTGTTTGAAAAAAGTTGTGTATGTAACATAACCTTTATTTTAAAAGACCTATTCAACGATACCCCACACGATGGGATAGAATGAAAAAATATTTTTCATCCCCACTTCACATGTATGGAGAGCTACGCCTAAAATATAAAATTATTATTATTTTATGATGCCAAAACCGAGATCTATAGTCTATACACATCACTTTAATTTAAAAATACATTAAAAAATATTTTTAGTATTACGGAACTCTAAAAAGGGCAACCTTTATTCGTCCCTACACACGATGAAGCGCCACGTGTAACAAAATTATTCTTGCAAGCGCAAATTTAAAGTCCCATAACTTTCTTATTTATTGAGATATTTTATCGATACTTTCACGTGTTTGTTTTTGTGTCACGTGTGAACGTTGACGAAAAGTTGACGAACTTCAATGATCTATTTCTTAGTAATTTATTAACGGATTCCATAAATTTTTGCAATGATTGATTAGTTAGTTAGATCTATGTTTTAATAAAATTACGTTAAAAATAATATTAACGATATCAGTAAACTTCTTCATTAATTAAAAAAATATTTCCTACTCTGTGCAATGCATTCCTTCCGAGTCCATTGTCACGTACAAGTACAGAAGTAGATGCAATCAAAACTCCCAACTTGCAGGGACCAGTGAGGATGTTGCTCTTGTGAACTAGCATAGAGACAGGGTTATGGCCCACTGCGACCTTATTTTATCTTGGAACCGTCTACAAAGCCCAGAGCAATCAATATGTAGCTCTAAGTAAGTAGGTAGGTCGGAAATGTATGTTTCTGGGGAAAAATATTCTCATTTTTAACCGACTTCCAAATAAAAGAAGGAGGCGGTTAAGTATACGTTTGGATATATATATTTTTGTATGTTCAACGATTACTCCGCCTTCTGTGGACCGATTTTCAAAATAGTTTTTTTGATGTAGGTATAGGGAGGAAAAATCACTGAACAGAACTCCTCAGTCTTTAAAGATATGCGTTTGGAAATTTCGGCATTGTTTAAAGAACTGCAAGCATATGCCACTCACTGTGTTACTTACAGTAATCATCATCGCCATCTTATTTACAATACCAAATGCTACGGAAGCTTGGCGCGTATTCAATTATACATTAGATCGTTTATTTTAAACGTTCCTGAAATGTATTAATAATAATGTACTAATATCACTAAAAAGGGAAAAATTAATATTTTTAATCAAAAAATTAAACCGACTTCCAAAGTAAACAACATTCTGATAAAACAACATATTTTAAAATAGAACTCACGTTCAAATTTGCTGGTATACCGACTTCAAAATTAAGAAGATTGAAAATTATTTAGAAAATAAAATTTATTTTATACTTTTTTGTGTACCAATTCTTACTTTTTTTCTAAATTACTTTTCACCCATCTCACGACGTGAAGATTCAAGTATAATTCCAATATGGAGAACGTGACCTAAATTTTTAACATAAAATTTTCATATTTTTTGTGTCACTATTACAGCGCCTATGCATAAATCCATACCTAAGTATTAAACTTTAGAGTGTAAAATGAGCAACATTTCTCAAAAGTTTTCTCTACTTTTCTTTACGTAGGTATTTGTGTTAACTGTTATGGATTAGGGAGTAGGTACCTATAATCTACTAACATTACTTTCATGACTTTTACTCGTTGTAAATTCAAATAAAATTCGACATATGGTAGAATGCGAGGGGTTTGTATATTGATTATAACATTATGTTTAAATAATTATTATCCTGCTCCAAGGCTAATAACATTAGTTGCAAACTAAAACATTTGTGTGTAAGGCAAGGCAAAACCTACCAACCCTGTCTATAATTATAGAAATCCTAGAATAATTCTCTTATTATTATATTATTTTCAATGATTTATATTCTGTTTATTAGGTCAGGCCATGCAGCGCACTGGCGGTACCCAAATTACTTCCGTAGAAAAAAGTTAATGGCCAATAAAACTTAACTAACTATATAATTCTCATTTTTTGAATTCTACATTCTACCTAAGTTAATGTGCACAAAGTATTTCCGTTTTTGTAAAACAAATTAGGACATGTGTCCAGTTACTAACTCACTTCGTGTAGAGTCTATGCTACTTATCAGGTTTTCCAAAAACTAATAATGTTCGCCCGAAAACCCCCGATCAGATAGGACAATTTTTAACACGCGATATTCGGGCCCTATATAACATAATATGAGAGTTTTTGGTAACATATATTTACTGATGCAATAAAGCGAGGGGAGAGAGCACCCTAACTCAAGGTCGATGAACTCTTGATTGACGCTGGACTCTAGTCGGAGATATGCGTTAGATGACATGACAGATTTTATTCTCGCTTCCACCCTTCAACACAAAAGTAGGTCGCTAAATTTTAAGCACGCTTTGAACACGTCGCTTGACCAGACAATATTCAAAACCAATATTGTCTGGTCTGGTCAATTATGGCGTTCTTGATCTCAGAAACAAAGATACATTAACAATTTCAACATATTGAATAGTGCAGAATAGTTATTGGCCTAGTTCGTAGTGGCCTGGCTTTTTGCAAATTTTGCTTAACTTTTTAATTAAACCCAAAATTACAGAGAAAAATTTTCATAAAATGCGCGAAAGCACTTTTTTGAGCTGGATTGAACTACTGTTCTAAGCAAATGAAATAATAAAATGAGAATGTTATCTCCTATATAGTCGTATAGTTCGTAGCGGCCTTAGAATTTTGAAATATCTTTGATTTAATATAGAAAAAAATCTTATTCTAAGCCTAAAAAACTTCGAAAATCGCTTTAAGTTAACTGTGAATTACACCTATCTACGATAATATTAAGCAAAATTTATACCAGAACAATTGTAACTTCATGAGGAATAAAGATTTTATAATTTTAAAGCATGAATTTATTAACCTATTTCAATAAAATCGATAATACGATGAAATACAACTGCGAAATTACTACAAAATGCGAAATGTCGGGAACGCTTCAAATACCTAACTTCGCAGAGTTCAGATTTGTGATAGGGCTCTTAATGTCATTTATATTTATTTTATTATTTATATATATATATATATATATATATATATATATATATATATATATATATATATATATTTATAAGAAAGTCGTGTTAGTTACATTATTTATAACTCAAGAACAGCTGAACCGATTTGTTTGAAAATTGGTGGGGTAGCTTAGAACCAGGAGACGGACATAGGGACTTTTTATCCCGTTCCCGTCAGACGTGACATAAATATCAATCATACTGGTCTAATGGGATGTATTACTCACCATCCAGGCTGCAAACCTAGCACCGGTACCTACTGGTCGTCATTAGTGTCAATAATGTCAATCCTACTACTATTTTAAATGTGAAAGTTTGTGAGGATGGATGGATGGATGTTTGTTACTCTACTTGTACACGCAATAACTACTGAACGGATTTCGATAAAATTTGGAATGGTAGTAGTTGAGGCTTTGGATTAAAACATAGGCTAATTCCCGTGGGATACTATATTTACGCGGGCGAAGACGTGGGACAAAGTAGTATATAAAATGTAATTTAATGTATATAAAATAGTAATATATAAAATGCAAAGTTGATTGACTGATGTGTCAAGTGAGTCAACGGACAGGCCAAACCCTTAAGGCTAGAAATTTGAAATTTTACACACGTATTTCTCATATGACGTAGGCATCCACTTAAGGAAGGATTAGAAAATTCAACCCCCAAGGGGGTAAAATGAGGGATAAAAGGTTGTACGAAACTTTTTATTTCTTAGACATATTTGCATGATATTTCGTATGAATTGAGTTAAAAAATAATAATGAGTTACGTATTTCAGCGTTTTAAAATCCTCCTCTCCTAGGTGCTGACCCTAGGAGGGTAAAATTGGGGATGAAAGTTTTAAATTATAAAGATACATCGTTTAAAAAACCAATTTCACGCGGGCGAAGCCGCGGGCTAATGCTAGTATCTACATAATATAATTAAAATCTTAAATCATCATTTCAACAAGATGAAATAAAAGTAAAGTCCATATTTGGAATCTAAAGGATTACATTGGGATTTGGGGATCCTGTCTACAAATTCTACAATGTTGTTTTGCTTCCCCGAGACGTGCGTGCGTATTAAAGGTCAACGACACCTCGATACCGATCGAATACCGCCCCTGATTTTGATTTTTTTGGGTACAAACTCAACAGCTGTTTTGTCGTAAGTATTCATTGATATTATCACACGAATCACACATGAGTCCTGTTCGTTTATTTATTATATAAGATATATACGTAGATTCGTTATATTAGGTTGTTCAAAATCAATAGGCTACCTATTTATTCTACTCCATTGGATAAATAACCATAAAATGAAGATTCCGTAGTAAAATGCCACAAGAATATTTTAAGCATATTAATATGATCTATTGATTATATTTTGAGGATGTTTAGACTGAAAAATAAAAAAAGATACGACCCCCGAAAGGGGTAGCCTCGTAAACCACACTATACTCAACCTAGTCGTTTTCGGATTCAGTGACTTGGAGAAATGTAAACGAGTAGAATTCGTGCTGAGGATAATAAAATTAGTGTCAATGTGTATATCGGTGGCTCGGTAAAGGGATGTTTAGGACAGGGATATTACCTTTTACCAGGGTAGAACGAAATCCACTCGGGTAAACATTTGTTAGTACAAAATTTGGGCACAAAGCCTTTTCCTTTTTTTTTTAATTTTTGATCACGAGAGCGAGGTATTTAAGTGAATCAAAACAAATTCTTACTGTAATAGATGTCATAGCATTTCACAACTCAAAAGTTTCATATGGAGACCGTTTGTCTAGTAATACAATAATAATAAAAATATGAGTAAAACAGTCAAATATTTTAATATACTTAACTTTCTATTTTCGTTAGATTTAAGATCCTTATTTTCATTTACTACGTTAGTTTAATAATATAATATGTTTAATTTTTTAAATGTGGATTCCTGATTGGGTTTATAGGCCCAGTTTCATCTCTAATAAGTCTCTGTTCCTGCCCAGTTTCGTCCAGTCTTTTCCTGCCACCTTTGTAACGGCACCAGCCCACCGACTTATTGGTCGACCAACATTCTTTTTCCTTTCTATTGTGTAACTTCTGTAGTGCATCTCTTATCCGTGAGTCGCGAGACGTGTATGTACGACGTCAGTAATTTTTGTCTAATGTTTCTTATTAACTTTATGGATTTTTCTAATTTTTCACACGCTCCTTTCCATTGATGTTTTATCTACATTACTACATTTCTTTATTTTATTAGTAAATGCATTGTAAATGTAAACTATAGTTTCCTTTTAGAATTACTCTCTTTGACATACATTATTTTCTATGTTGTGTTAATTTGTCTTGCTATTTCTTCATCATTGCATAACTTATTAAACGATATCTGCTTGCCTAGATATATTATGTATTCGTTGAAATTATATGTTTTTAATTATAATATTTTTAATTATACGTTGCTCTTAATCTTAATGGGTCTTTTGTAGAAATGAGTTATTATTTTAGTTTTTGTCGCATTTTTTATTTCTAGACCTATTTTGGAGTTTTAATAATCAAGTGAGGTCATCATTTCCTCCAGTCTTTGCAGTTTTCCTCCATTATAACAATGTCATCAGCGAACCTTTGAAAGCGAAAAAGAGATAAAATGTAGCAAAACATTAATGGAAAGGAGCATGTGAAGAATTAGAAAAAATCATAAAGTTAATAAGAAACAGACAAAACTAAAATTACTGACGTATTAAACTTAGTAATGCTGAAGATGTATTACTGAAGTCGAGACACAATATAAAAGACCTAGGGAAAAAAGGAATGTTGGTCGACCATTAAGTCGGTGGACTGATGACATTACAAAGGTGGCAGGAAAAGACTGAATGAAACTGGGCAGGAACAGAGAGGCATGAAAGAGCCTGGAGGAGGCCTATACCTAATAAAGGACCCATATTTCTTAAAAAATTAAACAGATTATATTATTATAGTAACATAGTAAATTAAAATAAGAGTCTTAAATCTAACTAAATTTGAAATTTATATTGAAATATGGAATAATTGACCGTTTTCTTCACATTTTTTATTATTATTTTATTATTAGACAAAGGGTTAATATATTATGTTCTATATTCATCAAATCCCTGCATAAAGACATACTTAACAATATTCGTCGGTGCATTATTAGTCTCGTTTTTACCTGCGTAAATGCTTACTCTACAGGAATCTTGCATAATTTAAACTCCTTTATGCAATACTTATGCCGTTTTTGTTTATTATATTGACGAATATATTATATTTAAATTAGCGTTTAGATTTTCGACTAACTGACGAACTCGATGGAATCAGTCTTCTTTGTTATGGTCGTCATCGTCAGAAAAATGAAACATTTGCAAAAGTAATTCAAAATGGTTCCGATACATCACAGTTCTCAAAAAGCTTTACCAAACCCATAAATAAAATCAAGCCAAAAAATTGTTTCATCTCTGTCAAGTTAGTAGACATGACACTGTCTAATACGTGCACCAGATGTAGCTTCAGGCATATTCGTTATTTTAGCAAGTAGAGTGGACGACAATGCTTACCCGCGCGGCGGCGTATGAAATGCAGATGATCATACGCAGGGGGCCATGGGGGACAATGTTGGGCGACATGTGATATTGCCGTTATAAGACTGTTTTCGCCAGTTTCCACAATATTGCAGTAGTTTAAAACGCTTAACTATTCATAGGCACTAATAAAACAAAAAATGTTTTTTGTACATTTTACAACTTTTTGTATGGTTAGTGGAGAAAGTCAAGTGTGCCCAACATTATCCGACATGGCGTTGAACGTGTTAATAATAATTGCAACAGTATATTTTTATAAGACTGTATCAATTAAATTGTTAAAGGTATGTACTTGTTAAAGGGAGAGCGAAGATTTCTGGCACGAGTTTTAACATTTATTAGAAATCCCCACCAATGCTTTGTAAAATTGTATTGTATGGTTACCGAATACATTTTTTTAATTAGTGCAAAATGTATACTAAAAATACATCTTAGTCATAATATGCAGTTATTTCAGTTAAAATTGTCATACCTACAGTATACCGGTCCGTTTCAATAACTTATCTATCTACCTATAACTATTTGTTAAAAACGTCGTCATTCAATCGTTTGACGTTTTTTTGCGATACAAGATTGACGTTTGTAACAAATAGTTATTGGTAGATAAGTTATTGAAATGGGCCATAATAATAGGTAACAATTCTTGTGGGTGTGTATGTATGACAACGGTATACGAGCATTTCTATTTTTTTTTCCACAACAATTTTTGGTGTGTCCTAAAATTTTAGAAGTGGTTAACTTGTTTTTTTCATTCAAATTGCTGTTCACTTGTGCAAGTGGATCATTGCTAGTGTAGCATACGCTCGAAGATTGAAATATGAACAACGTCGTTCTGAAAGATTGTAATTTTGATACAAAATATTCTGTTTCAGATGTTGTTGCTGCATATAAAGGGCTAGCTAAAGAAAAAGAAGCATTGGAATTAAGTTTGAAGGCATTGAACAGAACAGAACAATTCTTCGGCGATAACGATGTTCCTTTGCCAGTACTTGTGGCTTATCAAATCTTATGTAATGGCGAAGTTGATCTAGTGTTTGCAATTACAGATTTTTTTTAGTTTGAACTTTTGTTACGGGTACCAGACAACGGAAATATATTTAATACTTTTATTTATACACATATTTAAGATTTTTATTATATCATACACATATTTACATAATAATTTGTACCACGAAGAATTTTACGCGCCATCTTAGCTTAGGCGACGTGCTGCCATTATAATGCTCATGGACAACTGTCAACGATTCACGGGTTAATACACATCCATATCCTGGGAACATGGAGAAATAATTAATTTCAATTTTACTCGAATGATAAAGTAGTCGGTACTTGCCGAAAGTAGTAAAAACATACTTAAATTTTTATTTGTAATCTGAAAATGTTTCTATTCACCCCATTTTACGGTTTATTTGACTATCTGCTATTGGCAACACTGGGTATAACTGTCTTTTAAATGTCACTAAATGCGTACTTTTTAATTTAACAAAAAGTGGATTTAGTAAACAAAAATAATCGTAATAAACATAATATTAGTGTTTGTTAAGACTTGAGACCACAGCAGTGTATTGGTTAAACATACATATGTAGGTACACACGGTTCTGATTTTTTTTTCCAACATTGAGTGCAAAATACTAATCACTTTATAAATTACAAAACAGCTGTTTGGCAAAAATATAGTGAAC
Source organism: Phengaris arion (assembly GCA_963565745.1). Lineage (NCBI taxonomy): Eukaryota > Metazoa > Arthropoda > Insecta > Lepidoptera > Lycaenidae > Phengaris > Phengaris arion. Next base: position 27,996,006 of record OY751431.1, read on the forward strand.
GGGAGCTCTGGAGTACTATCATCAAATGTACATATTCTACCCTAAGGATTCTTTAATATAATTACATAGAAACATGGAGTCGCTATCAAAGCAAGAGTTGATATCAACAATTACAAAACAAGCTGACCAAATAAAACGCTATGAAGCTCGCCTTCGTGGTAAGTCTTATGTAGCTTGATTAAATCGGGATGCATCAACTGAAATCATTCCTATACATACTTGATTGTAATTTTGATACAAAATATTCTGTTTCAGATGTTGTTGCTGCATATAAAGGGCTAGCTAAAGAAAAAGAAGCATTGGAATTAAGTTTGAAGGCATTGAACAGAACAGAATCTAGTGAAAAAAGTAAGTAACATACAAAATTATGATATTCAATGTCTATACTACCCATAGCAAGTATTAAACAAGACTTGCACACATAAAAAACAAACATAGAAGTATTGTCAACAAGACAAGACATTAATTTTATTTAATCAACGATCAAGCACAAACTTGCATAAAACCCATTTACTGTCTACTTTTGACAGCTATGAGTAGAAACATTTCTTCTTAAAATGTCAAATAATTTTCATCATGGAGGTGAATGGATCGCCAAGAAGGGTTGTTCCTCTCCCCTCCATACATTCATAGGACAAGATTTGATAACTTTCCCAGGCTGCCTACGCTAAATGCTAAACCCAGCTAGCGTTTATTGGTTGCTGTGTGATAAATATATAGAATTGTGAATGTTTCCACTAAAAACCATGGGTATGCACATTCATTGTACACACTATGAAATACATCTTATTAGTAAGAATATAAGGGTACTACATTAACATCTACAACACAACTACAACCTACACCCACATCTACACCTGCATCTATACCTGCGACTACACCTACACCTACCAATCTATAGTCCAAACAGTTAACATCTATAAATATTTGACAGTCAAGTTATAAGTATAGGAAAATTGAATGGTCTTTTAGACATTGGAATTGCAATCCATTTTATATGTAAGATAGCGAAGTTATAAAATATACAGGACTTAATTTAAATAAAAGGTTGATAATTTAAATCACCAGTGATTAAATTTTGTAACTTAATGAAAAATCTATTTTAGCTTCAGATGATTCCGTTGCAGCCCTTACTCTGTCACTTTCTACGCTAACAGCTGAAAAATCAAGGATGGAAGAAGCTTTCCAAGCTGATAAAAAGGTTACCCGAGAAAAGGTAAAAAAGAATCTTAAACTAAATCTTAAGAAATAAGTCAAATAATCTGGTTTGTGATGCTACATAATACCTATGACAAAAAATTATATTCAAACTATTATATAAATAGATAATAAAATCATTTTAATTTTGAATTTTAAAACTTTCACACTAAAACATAAGTAAACTTCATTTATAAATTACTTCTTATGAAGAACACTATTATAGCTAGTTACTAATAACACTACAATTCACAAACTTATTATAAAATGTTTATTTATTATAGTATGAGGACAAATTGGCAGAACTAAGAGATGAAAACAGAATGTTGGTGCAACAGCATTTAACAGAGGTGGCCAACCTGAAAGCTAAAATAGCTTATGAAATACAAGAGCGAAACAGAGAAAGAGCAGACTATGCAGCAATAATGAAGTAATGTTATTTTTAACCGACTTCCAAAAAAAGAGCGCGGTTATACATTTGGCTGTATATATATATATTATATTTGTATGTTCAAGAATAAGTCCGCCGTCTGTGGACCAATTTTCAAAATTCTTTTTTTTTGAATAGGGTATAATCCCAAGTTGGTCCTTCTCCATCTGATGATGGGATCCATGAGGAATCGACAGAACTCCTTGAAATTTATGTGGATGCATGGTGATTTCAACTTTTTCCTAAGTAGAATATGCTACTTACTACCAAAAAGTAAGATTTTGCACCAAGGTATACCCTGGATCCAAAAGTACTGAACAGAACTCCTTATAAAAACATGCTTAGGGATTCCGGCGTTGTTTAAAGAACTGCAAGCATATGCCATCATACCACTTACTATAATCATCATCATCACCACCATATTCACAAGAAACAGTAACATATTATTATGATGACTACTCATCACAATTTTGTGCACCAATATCAATGTGTTCGTAATAATATAGATAGTAAATTTAACTAAAAAGAGAAATTATTATTTTTAAACAAAATTTAAAACCGACTTCCAAAGTAAAATTGTACAAAAAAAAAATTTTAATAAAACTTATTTACTAAATAATTCCCCTTTTAAATTCAGCAAAAATTTTAACTATCTTCCTAATTTTGAAGTCGGTATCAGCAAATTTTAACGTGAGTTCTATAAAATATAGGATATTGTTTGGGCTGGTATCAACTTCAAAATTAGGAAGATTGTGTAGAGAAATACTTAAAGTTTTAGCCGAATTTAAAAGGGGAATTATTGAGAAAACAAGTTTTATTTCATAACTTTTTGCATTTTTCTTTGAAAGTTGATTTTAATTTTTTGTTTATTTTTCAAAATTTTAATTTTAGGGTTCCACAATTCAAATGGAAAATCGGAACCCTTGTTTGACTTTCTTGTATGTCAAGTTGCAACTAATAGCACAAGCTCTGGTTTGCATTTTATGGGCAGTGAAAAAATTAAACCTCTAAGTATACCTCTGTTTTAGGTAACTTTTTAATGCTCAATTTATGCCGTATATTTAGACACTCAATTGCTATTTTTAGGAAAATCAATATAAAACTGAATGATGAGAGAACGACGAAGGAAAACCTTGAAGATAAAGTCATGCAGAATAAGGAAGCTCAAGGTATTAATACTTACTACTTCTAGTGGTCGCCTAGTGGTCGAAATTTGGCCATAAATTCGTTTTTAAGTTTTAACTTTATAAGTGTTCTTATGCCTCTTAGAATTTAAAAGAATTAAATATTGTCTATTGACTGTGAAAGACAGATTGACACAATATGTGAATGTGTGCAAAAATTGTATCAAAAGCCAACTCATGGTGCGCGAGTTATTAATATGAGGTAGTGTGTGTAACATTATTTAATGTGTTTTTAACCCGAGAGCACACGCGCCCTTGTAAGTTACATGATCACACTCGCATACAGAATTTGGCTCACGTTTTCTAAGCAGGCAAATAGTATATGACTTAAGTATATAATCAACCATATATAATCAAATACAATGTTTATTTAAATTTTGCAACTTCTTGTACACTTTGACATTTTAATAACAAACATGGGGACTAAATATCTAAACATTACACGTATTTTTCGAAAAAAGAAATTATAGGATACCTAATGGGATCGGCGCGATCTGTCCACGACGTAAAAAATCGCAAAAAAAAACATTATATATATATATATATATATATATATATATATATATATATATATATATATATATATATATATATAATGTTTTTTTTGCGATTTTTTACGTCGTGGACAGATCGCGCCGATCCCATTAGGTATCCTATCTTGAAAAATGTTAAATTATATAAACTAACAGCTAACTAAATTAACAACTAACAATTACTTAGTTGAAAATAACAATAAAACCTTTATATACTTAATTCGTATTTTACTATTTTCGTTTATTTTATTTCGTTTACTATTTACGTTATTTTCGACTAAAACATATACTTACATCGATACTCGCCCGATGAGTAAAATGCCGCGTAACACGACCTCAGCCGAAAAAGCCTCCCCCTCCAAGTACAACCATTTTTTTCTGTCTAAACGTCTATACATAAGCAGTAAATCATATGCCCAAAATATCCGTAATCTATTTTACCGAACCTTTTATACCAATAATTTCGACTCTATAATGTCAGTCTGATTGCCAGTTTGGTTAATTTTTGCGTTGCTCGGAAATTCGGAATGTGGTGGATTCGAACGCCGGTAAAATATTTTTGTGAATCTTTTTTTTAATCTACTAGAGCTTCGAGCGAAGCTCGGTTACTGGGTAACCGTAGGTACTTAAATATTATGTAATTTACTACTACAAGTTTGTTACATTAACAAATAACCATGTAGAATTGTAGATACAGCTTGGCAAAAAGAGTACGACGCGAAGGCAGCAGGAACTAGAAACATCTTCGATTCTATCATCCTTTAGCCTTAATAGATTATTTGCCAAGCCGTACTTATGAATTGTTATATTTAATCACTATCATTCGACCATAATTCTATTACAGCGTCTCAAGCGGAACTGGAGAAGCGCGTCCGCGACCTTAACAGTTCGCTAGAAGCGTCGCAGCGGCGGCTGCAGCGGGCGGAGGCGCGCACCGCAGAGACGCCGGCGCTGCTGGTGCGGCTCCAGAATAAACTGGCGCTGGTCGAGCAGTCCCACTCCGTCGCCATACGAGAGGTGAATATACAAACGCGGCGATAGCGACAAAGACATCTTTATATCAGCAGTTCCATACTCTTAGATTAAAAATTACCAATTATAGTTGTCGTCGTCGTCCCTAGCCTAAAGCAGAATGCAGAGTAAGAGTTAACAGCAGCGTGGCTGATCGTATTCCCATGGCCGGTCAACATCTGGTTGCCATAAAATAGCAATATTTATTACACTCTCATCACTAGATATTTACATTGAATAGAACTTTTGTTTTCACAATTGTTTTGTTAAACTAAAACCATGTTAGTAAAAACCATATTTCAAATACTTGTCCCTTGTCAAAGATTAAACGTGTGAGAAAGATTGGACTTTAGGGTTCCGCTTTCGAAACTTATCTTGAGTAAATAATCTAACCAAGGGCATGTCAGGATATGTCTAAGGAGGGTTGCATAACTATAAACGCGTCATAGGTTTTTTCAAATTACTTCAATAGTTACTGTCCGATTTCGTTCAAAATAATTTTCTTATAGATTTATTTAGCATTATCTATCAGCATGAAAAATTGCAAGTTTCTGTCTTATAGTTTAGAAACGCCAGGAGGGGGGACCAACTTATAAACCACTTTGGAGGCCGATCACTTAAAAATGGTTGACTTTGCAAAAAAGTCATGTATGAAAACTTGCCTGTATTAGAGTTCCGTAATGCACAAGGAACCCATAAGGGTTCCGTGGACAGACAGACGGACGGACAGAGCGAAACTTTATAGTTTCGCTCTGTCCGTTACCCCTAAAATATAAAATTATTATAATTTTATGATGCTAAAACTGAGATCTATACACAATCTATAACTATACAAAATTTCATTCATTTATACAGAAGCTAGAAGCGCGGACAGACTGACGGACAGACAGACGGACGGACGGACAGAGCGAAACTATAAGGGTTCCTTATGTATTACGGAACCCTAATAAAATAGAGTAATTTTTGTAGCTGAATTCTGATAAAATTCGACATCGTTAATATATAATTATTCCATATTTTCATGTGAATCACTTTATGTTGAAATATTTTCCAGGAGCAAATAAAAGCCAAACGCGCTGAGGAATCGGCCCGGAAAATTTGCGCAAAGCAAGAGGAAAGGGTTGCTCTTCTAGAGGGGAAATTGGCTGAGCTGTCGCAGACTATAGGCGAGTACGATTTGCGACGCAGAAGAGATGAGGCTTTAATACAGCAGCTCCGGGACTCGCTCAACGGGAGATTGGACAAAATGGTGACTAGCTGTTGTTCAGGTTAGTTTCCGTATACAAGCGTTTTCAATTATTTCGAAACTAAGCCTTAGGGTTCTAGGAACATTTTGCATAACTACAATATGATGTAGATGTGGGCCACCTCTGTGGCCCAGTGGTTAGCGCGTCGGCGCTTAAGCCGGAAGTCGCGGGTTTGAATACCGTCGAAGGGACAAAAAGTTCTGTGCTCCTGGGGTTTGGATGTGTATTAATATATATGTATAATTAAATATATGTAGTATTGTAATCCTTTTTTTTTCTTTGTTTAACGTTCAGAAAACAAAACCTTGTTTTTTATTCTGAATGAATTTTTATTTTTTAGTTTCATAAATATCTTATATATATGTATAGTATAACAGTATTAAATATATTTCCGTTGTCTGGTACCTGTGATACAAGTTCTTCGAGTACTTAGTACAGGACCAGATTGATGTGGTGCGGAAGCGTCCATTGATTGATATTATTATAATCTTATTATTTACATTACCTATGTCCTGTCTGTATGTATGTATTGTCCTGACAAAATGGCGAGCGCAGCGATAATAACTTTATTTCGAGTCTTGTGGACTGTTAGATATTTAATTTTTTCTTCTAATACACGTAGACATTCACGGTGTGTTATTATAGATAACTAGATTTTTCCCGCGGCTTCGCCCGCTTCAATTTAGTATCCCACGGGAATACTGTACTTATTCGGGATAAAAATAGCCTATGTTTTAATCCAGAGCCTAAACTACTACCATACCAAATTTCATCGAAATCCGTTCTGTTGTATTTGCGTGAAAGAGTAACAAACATCCATCCATCCTCACACTTTCACATTTTTTTTGTATGTTCAACGATAATTCCGCCGTCCTCTGTGGACCGATTTTCAAAAATTCTTTTTTTTGATGTCAATGGTGTAATCCGAAGTTAGTCCTGTTGTCACCAAAGTGGTGACCATGGAGCTAGAACAAAGAGGAGTCGTTGTAATTAACTTTTAGTATGAAACTAAGCGTGATAATTTGCGGGGTGAGGGGGGTGTCAGACTTCCCCCACTTCGGTTGTTATCTACCTTACTATCTCACACTAGATGGCACTAACAACAACACAAGACAACTTAATGAAATATTATTATTATAATAAAAGTGTTATATTAGTTGGCATGTGGTAAATGACGAATGTAATTTGTTTGATCTTATATTCAGTTTTTGAAACAGTATTCATCTTCTTCGTCATTTACCAAATTTTATTATTTAACACTTTATTAATACATAATCTTAATTATATTTCAATAATAACACATAACAACAGTGGCGGATTTACAAGTCAGTCCGTCTGTCCGTTTATCTGGCCATCCGTCCATCCGTTCGACCTTCCGTCGGTCCGTTTGTCAGATCTTTCCCCATGGAAAGGTCGGTCGGTCGGACGGACGGAACGACGGAAGGACCAATCCTTCCGTCAGACGTTCTGTCCGTCCGTCGGTTCGTCCGGCCGTCTGGCCATCGCTCCGTCAGATAGTCCGTCTGGCCATTCGTCCGACCTTCCGTCGGTCCGCCCACGTAAATATAGTATCCCACGGTATCCCACGGGAATACTGTACTTTTTCGGGATAAAAAGTACCCTATGTTTTAATCCAGAACTCAAGCTACTACCATACCAAATTTCATCAAAATCCGTTAAGTAGTTTTTGCGTGAAAGAGTAACAAACATCCATCCATCCATCCATCCATACATTAATCCTCACAAACTTTCATATTTATAATATTAGTAGGAAGTAGGATGTAGGTAGTGTTTATATACAATTGGGAATGCAATTACATACCTAGTTAAAATTAAGTATATTTATTATGTAAGTAACGATGTCATTTTTGTTGATAAATCAAATAAATAATAGTTAAATAAATTGCTTTCCATTTACGAAACAATATGGGTTTCCGTAAGGAAAGTAGGCAAAATTAATCTAAATACGTCCGTGCTGCTGCTGTGGTTTTTATACTCGACGATAGATGGCGTTGGATAAATGATGGAAAACTAAATAGCTTTGGAGCATTTAAACGTTGATTAAAATGCATGAGCTTAGTTTTTTCTATTTTAGCTTTTATATTGTTTGTATCTAACCATTTATGTCGCTGAGTGTACTATTTATATCTTGCTCATATGTTTTAGTGTCTTTACATTTAATTGCTACTGTACTGTCATCAACGAAGAGTGTTATTGGGTTGCAAGTAGCCTTTGGAAGATCATTAATATAAATGATAAATAGGAGTGGACCTAAAACACTTTCCTGCGGTACATCGTATAGTAATTTTCACGGATAAGATAAATGAGGTTGGATTGGCAACCGTGACACTTTTACTTGAAAACCAGCGTCGCCGCCTGTCTCCCACCAATGTACTCCACTACATAAGAAATAATAATACATACACGAATTACGCACACTAATTAACAAATCACACCTAGAACAGAGGGCTGCGATTTGGTACTCACACTACGTTGAGTCGGTAACGTTACGACACAACCACATGCTCCAAATTCACACGCACGCTAGGGCTTGCTATGGTCGATAGGAATTTTTGATAATGAGAATGGTTTCAGTTAGATTTACGATTTATGAGCCCTAACTTTTGAATGCGGCGGGGAGAGTAGCGGGGCAAGTATGGTTGCGCGTGTACAATATGTGCATCCCCACTATTTTTGCCGAGGGCTCATCGTAAATCATAAACCGTCCTGTAGCTATTCGTAATTGAATGAAAAATTTTAATAACGGGAGTACTAGTAATTTTATACTAACTAAAACATTGTGTCAAAGACGAATTTAATTGGTATTGGGATAGAAAAAAAAAAAAAAATCAACATGTATTACCTTTATTTGTAATCAAAAATAATTAGAAAATCAAAACAAAAAAGAAGTCGATGGTCGATAAATATTATGTAGAAAAAAAAAGACTAGCAAAATTTTACTACCGAGAACAGTAGTAACTCATTCTGAAGAAAAATAATTTGTCGATAAGTCATCGATCACTGACTGCACTATCCAGGCGACCGAAGCAGACGTGACGCGAACGAGTCGAAAGGCGCGGTAATTTGGCTCGCTTCGCAACCCATTGCGCGTCAGATGTGTCTTCTCGCGAAATATTTGCATACTTCACCAGCAATGTATATTTTCTGTGATTCTTGGCTTAATTGTCGTTTCTACTTAGAATTTCATAATTCGAACTAGTTTTTTGGGAAAAATACTAAAAAACTAAGGTTTTTATGCTTACCGATGAAAAGAAATTCCTCCTTGTTTCATACTTGATGTCTGACTCTTTAATTTGCTCATAACAATCGCACAACGAGGCAATCAACAAGCGACTAAAAAGTATGAACGCGTGGTTCGGTTGAAGTATGATTGTCCAATCATACTTGTGGCGCGTCTGCCCCGCGCACATTGCCAATCCAACCTCATTTATCTTATCCGTGGTAATTTTTGTGCACCAGAGAGGTATATGTCTTCTATTTTTGTTTTTTCGTTAATTCTAACTATTTTAGTATATTGAGTGCGATTTTTAATGTAGGTTTCTATGAGTTTTAGAATGTTACCTCTTATACCATACGCCTCAAGCTTGTACAACAGAATATCATGTCCACATGATCAAACGCCTGCGTCATGTCCATAAATACGGCGCAGATTGGTTTCCGTTTATCTATACTCGACATTACTATTTCTAAAAAATCATATATAGCAAGATTTATGGTTTTATCTCTTCGAAAGTTTTTTTTTTCTTTAACTAGAATTTTTTGTTATTCTAAATAATTGTAAAGGATATTATATATATATATGTTTTTCGAACACTGTAAAAATAGGCACAAGGGCAATAGGTCTATAGTTTTGAATATTTTCTTTATTACTATTTTTAAATACTGGCTTAATTATTCCTTTTTTAACCTATCTGGAAATATACCAGTTTCTATAGTCAGATTCAAAATGTGGCTAAGTGGTGACTTGATGAACTACATATTTAATAACTTTAGTCGAGATATTGTCATAGCCAACACTGTTAGTATTTTTTAAGCCTTTTATAATTTGTTTGATGTCATCTGGTACACATAGCTTCATAAATATAGAATTAGGTTTTGATTTCACGTATTGTTTGTAAAGAGATTCATGATTAACTGTATTTATTCGTGTTACTTTATTTTTGTAGTAGTTATTAAAAGCATTAGAAATGTCAAATCGACGACCTCTGTGGCTCAGTGGTTCAGCACGTTGGTGCTCAAGCCGGGGGTCGCGGGTTCGAATCCCGCCGAAGGAACTAAAAGTTTTTCTGTGTTCCTGGGTCATGGATGTGTATTAAATATGTGTATAATATAATAAAAATCTTATATATATGTATAGTATAAAAGTATTAAATATACTTCCCGTTTTCTGGTACCTGTAACACAAGTTCTTCGGATACTTAGCACGGGGCCAGATTGACGTGGTGTGAAGTGTCTTTAAAAAAAAAAAAATTGGATTTTTAATAATAATATCATTTTGTCTTATAAATGATATAGTATCTGTTGGCTTTTTTTTCGAGGAATTTATAATCTGCCATACAGTTTTTGCCTTATTTGTTGATTTTGCTATATTATGATTATTTTGAGCTCGCTGTGTTAGCTTTACTATTTTTTTAAGTCTTTTAGTATACTGCATTAATTGCAGCTTATTAAATTTACTAGGGCTTTTCCTAAACCTCCACAATAGTTTACGTTTCGTAGCACTACAAGTTTTTATACAACGTGATATCCATTTAGGCTCTTTAAGGATGTGTATAGTTTTAGTTTTATCAGGGAAACATAATTTATAAAACAATGTAAATGTATCAAAGAAAACACTATAAGCTATGTTTGGATCACAAGTTCTATACACATCTGTAAATGTCAGTTGACCAATACAGTATTTGAACTTTTCAATGTTTTCTTTGGAGAAGTCATGTTGCCTTATTCTCCAGTACTTAATTAGACAAACATTTTTAACATTGCATCTTAATAATTGACCAGTGTGATCAGATAATGCCAGCTCAATCACTTCAGATTTACATTTATTTTTTAAATTGTGGGCAAAATAATCAATACATGTTTTACTTACTTGTCTAGTGGGTTCTCGTATCTGTAATTTCAAATTATAGTTTAAAAGTAGACATTCAAATTCTAGTATTTGATTATTTTGCCTCATAATATTAATATTGAAATCACCTGCTAAATTATGCTTACGGTAATTTTTGCTTATGAAAGATAAAGATTTATTTAATCTGTTAAAAAATATATGCAAATTACTAGGTAATGGTACTCTATAAAGACAGACGATAACAATTTTGTAATCTGTAAGTTATATTGCATAACATTCAAAGGCTGAACACAGAGAATAATCTGATAGCATTGAGATATTTTTCCAATTGTGTTCTTTCTTTACAAAAATACCTTGACCCACCCCTTCTTGAGTCAGTTCTACAATAGTAAGATGCCATGATGTAGTTGGGTATTATGTAGGAGTCTTCTTGTCCTGATATAATGAAGTGCTCATCGTCAAATGCTCAAAGTCAGACAGACAATGTCTACATCAGTTTTTTTATCTGAAAGTTCTTTCAGGCAGACTGATAGTATGTTATATTTTGATCTTAGTCCTGCAATATTTTGGTGTAAAACATTTAAATATTTAGTGGCGAAAAAAATCAGATTCGAAGAGTTCTTCATGCGGTAGTATTTCCTCTCGAGATTTAATATTATTTTCATCATGTATTGCCAATATTGTGTAGTATAAATCCTTAAATATTATATTCATGCCATGATTGTTTAAAACACAAGATTGAGTGTACAGAGCTTGGTGGTAACTCAAGTTCGAATTAGAGTCTAAAATATAAGCATATTCATGGATGGCATTATCCAAATAAAGCAAACTTATACGCACTACCGGTTTCCGATATCACCTGAATGTCGATGCACGAGCAAAAAGATTGAATGACACAATGTAACGTCTTTTATAGGGCGAATTCGCCAGATGATTATGACAGTTCCATGTGTTGCCAATATATTCCGCTAATACGGCCTCTCCTGACGGTGGGTCGTCCACGACCCGAAGATACGATGGGTCCTAGGGTCCAGCAGTATCTTCAACCGATGCGCCGGCGACCTCGCTTAGATCTGGTGGAGGCAAGGCCGACTCAATCCCAGATTCTGGGCTGCTGGAGGTTGCCTTGCCTTCCTCTTCACAGTTGTTGTCTGGGTCATCATCTGCAGACAAAACAAAATATTAAAAAAAATATGTTTTCAACGTCAAAATGTACTTCCTGCTTTCTCCTTTCATATAGCTTTCATTCAATTCATACGTCTCATACAAAAATTCACTTAACACACTCATCTTACACTTCTTTTAACCACAGGAAAAACCTTTCACTTAAGGCTTCTTACGGTCTGCCGTCTGATTCCAGACGAATCCATTGCTGTAATTGGACTCCTGAGAAATGCATAATAGCAGTTTCCCCTGCCGACGGTGTCCTGATACCGTCTACTTGAAAAATCGTTTATCAAGTCTGCCAACGGCACTTTGCCGTCTATCCGATAAAGCATTTATCAGATCTGCCAACGGCATGCGTGCGCCGTCTACCCAACTAAGTATCCAGTAACTGTTCAAGTGGGTCTGCCAACCTTGCTGTTTATTCAAATCCATAAGTCAGACGCAGCGCCTCTAACTGCCATTCTATTATGATGCAATAGCAACGAGTGGAGATGCGGGTGCTTAGGATAAAAATAAAAGTGGTTGATTTCTTACTATAAAAAAATGCAGCATACGTCTCAAATAGTGTGTCTCACTGTAAGATGGATGCAATCCTCCCTAATTGGGATCTGGCGAAACCCTGTAGCCATATCCAGACTGGTAAAAAAAATATAGCTCCCTAAGCGGTCAATGTGATCGTCGATTAAGGGAAGAGGGTACCTGTCCTTGACCGTTATTCTGTTGAGAGCCCTGAAATCTACGCATAACCGATCTGAACCATCACGTTTCTTAACGAGAATAATTGGGCTCGCATAATCAGATTGGGAACGTCTAATAATCCCTTTCTCTAAAAGATTTGTTGTTATATTACGAACCTTAAGTTTTTCTTGGTAGGAGAGTCTATAAGGTAAGTATAGGTCTATAAGTTTAATTTTCATTTCGCCCGTAGTAACCGTAGTGGTGGCCGTACCGGAAATAAAGAATTTGGAAAACTCGCGGATCGCTACCATTAAACCTTCGCGTTCTTCACCTTGAAGTGGCGAGTTCACTTCAATGCCATCCAACCCAACCGCGTGAACATTGGATTCAATAACATTCGAGTGCGTAAGGTATTGATGATCTTTAGTGCGAACATACGTTACACCGTCTCGATTGAGTACGTCGGTACCGATTACAACCGGAGTATTCATGCACGACGCCGGCACTACTACCAGGTCTGCTTCTAAGGATATGCCATTAAATTCAAGGGTAACTGTAACGTAGGAGGTATACTCTATTTCCTTATCACTAATTCCTTTGATTACGCAACGTCGTAGTTTAGGTTGACACGAAAGGTATTTTAAAGTACTCGATGAAATAAGCGAAATGTTGATTGCACCACTATCGATTAAAACGTCCATAGGAAAGCGATTTACGACAGCTACAGTCACGTCATTACTTATTTTAATTGGATATTTAGAAAGATCTGAACACAAATTAATACTCTGCTGGTTTCGACTCTCTGAACGTATTTTAGAAAAGCAATTTTCTTCTTTATGGCCAGGTTTTTTACAAAAAGTACACGATATACTCGAGTTTGATTTTATGCGCGATGTTGTATCTCTATTAGTTTAAGATTTTTTTGGACAGTTATTACGAACGTGCCCCTTTTCACCACAATAAACATGATTTCTCACCAGTAGCGTTTGGTTGGTTTTGAAAAGGGCGTTTTTGAGGAGTACGAGCCCACGTAGGATGATTGTGTTTACGAGGCTTTGTATAAATTGACAAAAACGATACTTATTTATCGGATGTTAATTCTGCATTTGCGGCAGCGGCAAGTATTTGAGGGTTAAGACAAGAGGCTAAACCCCCTTAAGACAAGAGGCTACACGAGATAAGCACTCATGCTCAGTCCAATTATTAGTATTTTTTGCAAGTTCAACTTCTTTACACCACGTATCAATATTGTGAATCAAGGGATCAAAGTTAGAGACGAAGTAATTTTGACACCTCTCTGGCCGAATAGTCTCGATAGCTTTGATAAGAGCATGTGCGAGTGTGGAAGATTCGGAAGCCTGTAATGAACCATAAGATTGTCCACAAACTGCACGATCATTAGACACGGAATTTAATAGACCGGGTGCAATCAAAGACGAACGTGCGCGTGTATCATTTACTACAGGGTTGTCGTTATCAACTATAACTAGATGCGACGGTTCAATATGATCACGGTTTTGATTAGACGTATTTAGCGTGTGAACGGGCGTTTCCGTGCGACGAATACAACAATCTATTTCAGCTAATCGCCGACTACGCCTTTTTGAAATACGATATCCGTAATATGAAGCACTATTATCACTACTATTGTTAGAAGAAACCGAACGAATACGAGACCTAACACGCGCACGCGTTCTATTTTTAGAATTATGCCGTTGAGATTGGCGTGTAGGTAAACGTGAATTTCTTTTAGTACGGCTACGGTCACGTCGCGAATTATTCTGCAAGTTTGTGGCAGATGGGCTTCTCGAACGTTGATATGCCAGGCCTCGTTTTACACGTTTTGATCGATTGCGCGATCTACTACGCGGCATCGTGTTTTATAAACTAACTAGAACAAAGCTTAGGAGTTTAACACAAAAGAAAAATAATAACCTTAAAAAAAAACTAACGAATGTTCTATGTGGGTAGATTTAAATAACCCTCGTTGTTATGTGGGCTTCGTAAGTCGGGTTTATTTATCCCGCTTCTGATATAAGCCTTTAATGATTTGTTAAAAAAGAATAATAAGAAAAATTATTTTATTTCACTACACGAAACTTACAATCAAAATTATACAACAGCAAATATCACTTATTTACAAAGGTTATAAAATCTACCCAACTAACGCTTACGAACAAAGATATAATTATTACACCGAAATAAAATAAGCACAATGACTCACAAGTCCTAACTTATACGCACTACCGGTTTCCGATATCACCTGAATGTCGATGCACGAGCAAAAAGATCGAATGACACAATGTAACGTCTTTTATAGGGCGAATTTGCCAGATGATTATGACAGTTCCATGTGTTGCCAATATATTCCGCTAATAATATTATAATTGTTATTACATTTAAATGTTGACAAAGTAATTATTATATTGGTATTTTTAATTTCCAGTAGTATATGTCGTATAAAAATTATAATGTCAAAGTAATTATTCGTAGTTCTAAAATCGTCTTCACCAATCATTATAATGCAAAAACCATTGTAGGAGTAATTTTTCAGTTTTGTTTGTATATTCTGTAAGAGAAGTTTTATTCCAACATTCGGCGTTAAGTAATGACAAATAAGATAATTCTTTTGGAAATATTCCTTGGCAAGAATTGACAAATTTTTAAAAGCTTATTTTTGGTAACTTGAGTAATTTTTTTCTCTTTCCTTTTGACAGGTGGCTTCATCTGTGCTCTGGAATATATTGCAGTAATTTATTGTTCTTCTTTTTCTATATTAAAATTACTTTTACTCCGTATAGGTAAATTGGTTTGGGGTTGCTTGTTGCTAAATTTTATTTTATAGGGGTTTTTAGTGGGGATTTAATTGGACTAGACACAATTTGCTTAAATATATAATTTTTGCGAGTTAGATTTTTGTTCTTAACTTTAAGAGCCTCATTTTCAATTAATAAAGAGTCTGGTTCGTTATTGGCGCTGAGTAGTTTAGTAGTAAGGTCAGCAACTTACTTTTTTAGTTTATTAATAATGTCAACATTTTCATCTTCCGATATATCGGGAACGCTATGCATGGTACCATTTAGTGTGTTGCTGTCGAAACTGTCACCTAGGTTTATATTGGAGTGCGCTTGCGCACGTCTAAACGTAATATTTTCTGTTTGATCCATTACTGCAGATAGTGGGCTTAAAAAGTCTCGTTTTGCTATTTCTGCTGCCCTCTGTTGGTTTGATATGGTAACAAACTTATCGTAGTTCAGTAGCGCGAAGTTGTAAAAAATATTATAGAAATAAAAATGTTCAGCCTTTGCTTCATGCGGATTTGATGCTGGGTCTTGGGTTACAATCTCAGGCTTCGACCCGCTGCGCCAATAGAGCTATGACGTAAACTTTTGAAATTGTTTATAACTTGCTGCTCAGAAGTATTAGTCCATAAATAAAACAATTCGATTTATGGTTTAAAGTAGATTTTTTTAAACACCCTCATTTTTTTTCTATTTGCTAGTTGCACAAAAAAACTTTTTTAACACTTGTTTAGAGTACTTTTACACTTTATTGTTTTATTGTCCACCTTTTACGTAATTATTAAGTACTAGTAGCTAAAAGACTTTGAAAGTCTTTCAAAACAGTTAAAATTTACATTTCCATTGTCAGCAGTTTTTGGTAAATAATATAGTTTTTAAAACACTTTGTTCCTTGTCTCCAATATATTATGTTTTTCACACACTTTTCTTTACTACTATCTACTTACGAGGGCGGCACTGAAAATTTCGGGAATCAAGGAAGTGACACAACATTACTATTTAAAAATGTATTTATTGCTTTTTGAAGTATTCTCCGCGAAATTTGACACATTTTTCCATACGATGGAACCAATCATTGAAGCAACCATTCCATTCGGAAGTTGGGGTCTTCAAAATGGCCGTTTTGTAGGCGTCCACAGCTTCTTCAGGTGATGAAAATCTCTGACCACGCAATTTATTCTTATTTTAGGGAAAGTAAAGAAATCATTAGGGCTAAGGTCGGGGCTGTACGGCGGATGGTCTAATAATTCTATGATTTCTTGCTCTAAAAACTCTTTCGTTCTGTGCGCGGTGTGAGAACTCGCATTGTCGTGATGGAGGATGATGCGGCGGTTGCAGTCCTCTTTACGGAGTTCAGAAACGACCTGTGGCAAACAAATGTTAGCATACCATTCTGCATTAACCGTTCTTTGTCCCTCAAGAGGAATAGTCGCAACATGGCCCGTTTTGGAGACAAACGTGGCCACCATTTTTTTTGCAACACTCCGTGAACGAACAATTTTTGTTGGCTTTAACTCATTTTCGAACACCCAAACTCGTGTCTGGTTTTTTGTTTCGGGTTCGTACGCGTATATCCAGGATTCATCACCTGATACGATGTTTTATACAGCATTTGAGGATCCTGCGTGGAATCTTTCGAGAGTTCTGACGCACCAAGTAACGCGAGCCGCTTTTTGCTCTTCACAGAGCAAATGCGGTATCCTTCGGGAAAACAACTTTTTTACACCTAATTGTTCACGCAAGATTATTTGTATTTGACTCATGCCAATGTCTAAAGTTGCCTGAATTTCGCGGTATGTCACATGTCGATCTTCCTCAATCAGCTTACGCACAGCATCAACGTTTTCTTGGGTGATTGCAGTTTTTGGACGACCTTGACGGGGATCATCACTGAGCTTGACACGTCCACGTTGAAATTCAGCAAACCAGCGATAAATTGTGGTTTTGGATGGGGCTTCATCACCAAATGCAGAAATCATCCGGTCAACACACTGTTTTTGTGTTAAACCACTTCGAAAGTCATAATAAATCATCGATCTAGAATTTTCTCGAGTCAATTCCATTTTCTCAACGACTAAACAAGTTTGACAAGACCTTGTGACAAGACCGAGAATCTTTTTTTAAATAAATAAACGGTATTCGATTTATAAAACCAAGGAGTTTTAAATTAAAAAGATGTTAATATGACAGGAACAGTGGAAATATTCCATTCCCGATACTTTTAGTGCAGCCTATGTATACACTCACAAAAAGCGTCTGATGATTTTTTAAACTTATTTTATTACGGAGCTGATGTTTACTACTACACGTTTGACAACAGTAACGTAACTATATTAATATTAGTATTATATTAATATTAGTATTAGTAAAAATAAACTTTAGTATGTATGATGATTAAAATATTGAAATTTAGCTAATAATAAAAAAAATAAAATAAAAAGTCATTTATTCCATATTTCAATACACATTTATCTTGTTAATAAATTAAAAATAAGAATCTTAAATCTATGTTAGTATTACATAATCTATTTTTTTATTTCTAGAAATATGGATCTCTAATTGGGTAATGGCCTCCTCCAGCCTCTTCCATGCCTCTCTGTCCCTGCCCAGTTATATCCAGTCTTTTCCTGCCACCTTTATAATGTCATCAGCCCACCGACTTATTGGTCGACCAACATTATTTTTTCCCCTAGGTCCTTTCCATTTTTGTAACTTCTGTTCTCCATCTCTTGTCTGTGAATCGCGAGCAGTGTCCAGCCCATCTCCACTTCAGTGATAGTGCATGAGTAAGAGCATCAGTAATTTCTGTTTTGTGTCTAATATGTTTCTTATTAACATTATAATTTTTTCTAATTTTTAACATGCTCCTTTCCATTGATGTTTGGATACTTCGTTTTTATTTTATTAGTAAATACCCATGTCTGGCAACCATACAACACTTCAATTCACTTCAACGTCTATTTGACACTTGTCTACTACTTTGCTTGTACTATCTTTTTTAAATGCACATTATTTTTCCTTTTAGAATTTCTCTCGTTGACCAAAATTTTCTCACTGTTGTGTTAATTCGTCTTGTTATTTCTTGTTCATAACTTAACTTATTAAACGATACCTGCTTGTCTAAATATATTCGTTGAAATATTCTATGTTGTTGCCCTTAATCCTAATGGGTCTTTTGTAAAAATTGTTCATTACCTTAGTTTTTGTTGCATTTATTTCTATACCTATTTTGGAGCTTTCATAGTTATGTGAGGTCACCATTTTCTCTAGTTCTTTTGCAGTTTCGGCCATTTTAACAATGTCAATAGCGAACCTTAAATTACTTACAAATTGGCCATTTATCTGCACCCCCTTGCTGGTCCAGTTGAGTATCTGAAAAATATTTTCAAGTACAGTTATGAATAGCTTTGGGGAAAGAGGGTCTCCTTGTCTTACTTCTCGTTTTATCTTGATTACCTCACCCCTTGTTTATAGTTTAATTCTACTTGTACTATTACTATAAATCTATTTCAATATGTTAATGTACTTTTGATTTATATTTGAAAGTTGTAGGGCATACCAAATTGAGTAGTTGCTGATGCTGTCGAATGCTTTACTATAGTCTATAAAGACCACATACAAGTACAATCATTTCTAATATAATCGACGCTAAGAGACTTTTCCAGAACAATTATAATAAATTTAGTTTTTAATTCGGTACTAACACATGAAATGTAATGCCGTCAATAGCACCAGAACGCCTATCCGAGTAATTTTTACAAGATAAGACAACACTTCATCTTTTTTTCTTAGAAACTCGAAAAGTACAAAAAGTTATCGTTATCGTTATCACAGAGTTGTGCACAGTAAGATCACAGACAGTACACTGATTTAGGCCACGCCCATTGTGATAACGTTGGAGCCGACTAAAAATCACAGTGCACAGTCGCTTATGCTCTCTCCTCTTTCTCCATGGTGGTGACCTTATGATTGATTGGATCCATGATAAATCGCGGGATATCCTCTAAATTTACATGTGCACATATAGTGATTTTGACTTTTTCTGAAGTAACCCAAGCATATGGTACCTTGGTGCAAAATCTTACTTTATATTATATACCCCTTTATATATTTAGGTATACCGGATCCACTAAAAGATCTGAACAGAACTCCCGACTCCTTATAGATACATGCTTAGAGATTTCGGCGTTGTTTAAAGAACTGAAAGCATATGCCACTATGTCAATTACAGTAATCATCATCGTCATCATCATCATACCACCATCATCACACCATACATTATGATATTATATCATCATTATATCAGGTACTTGTCATAGTTTTTTTACACCGACACGGATATCTTTGAACATTACTCTGTCGCTTGTGGACTTATTTGCAAAATTCTTTTGTTTTTGTAAAGGGTCTTGCCTTTTGCCTTGAAATGGTCTTGCCATAAATACTGAAACAAAGAAAAAAAATCTATTGCAAATAACATTTATTACAATTACAGTGTGTTATTTTAATACATAATTATAAAACAATTTAAAATTTAAAAAAAGCTTATTCGAAGTGGTCTCATTGGCTGCAATACAGTCCTTTAAACGTTGAGGCCAGTTATCAATAGAAGCACGCACTCTTACCATGGGAAAATTCTTCACTGCCAATCGTACGGATTGTTTTAGGGACTCCAAATTATCATGGCGTTTAGAACAAGCCTTACTCTCTAAAAATGACCATAAATCATAATCCAGCGGATTAAGATCGGGACTAGACGATGGCCAGCCTTCAGCTCTGATGAAGTCCGAAACGTTCGATTCCAACTAAGACTGCGTAGTCCGGTTTATGACCCGGCGCCGAGTCTTGCTGGAAGGACCATTCTTGGTTATTGAACATGGTGTTGTTAAGGGGCTTCACTACCTTCTCAAGAATGATATCTTGATACACTTGCGCCGATGTTTTGATACCTTTTTCACAAAAGTATGGCTCAGTCACTCCTTCATAGCTAATACACCATCGTTGAAGTCGGATAGTGCCCACGTTGCACTCTGTCGACTAATTGGGAAGCTTCGTAATTGCATAGCTTTGAGCATAAATAGGGACATTTTGTTTGTTAAAATGTTGCTCAATTGTAAAAAAAATCTCATCCGTAAACAACATTTTTCTGTGACCTCCCTTTGCGTACCGCTTCAGTAGTTGTATCGATTTTACCACCCTATTCTTTTTTAAATTATCAGTTAAGAAATGACCAGTACGTCTCTTAAAGGCTGCAAGTCCTAAGTATTTTTTTAAAATACGCGACATGGTTCTAGGTGCTATCTTTATCTCCCGAGATAAAATCTTTTGCTTTCGGACAGGATTTCTTCGAATTCTTTCCCTTACTGCTTTGACCACCTTTTTCGTACGAACACTACGTGGACGGCCAGACCTTGTTCTGTACGATACGGTTCTCCTTATCACCCCACTGAATTTTAATATCGCAAAATATTGTACAATGTATTGGCGCCAAGTGAGAAAATCCAATGAACAATCATATAAAAAAGGCAGATTCAAAATTCAAATGTAATGGTTTGTTGTGTGTGTTTCAGTGTTTATGGCCAGACACATAGTTTATTTGTATACCCTTTATATAATTCGAAATTGGTCCTTTAGTCACTAAAGTGGAGACCTGATGAGGAATCATCATCAGAAACATCAATGAAAAATCGAGGGAACTCCTCAAAATATATAAAGACATCTATAGGGATTTGACTTTTGTGAAGTAAATTAAACATATGGTACTAAAAAGTAAATTTTTGTGCCAAGGGTATATATACCCTGGATCCAATAGTACTGAACAGAACTGCTTAGTCTTTAAAGATACACGTTGGGAAATTTTGGCATTGTTTAAAGAACTGCAAGCATATGCCATTAAGTAACTTACAGTAATCATTATCATCATCTTATATACAATACCTAATGGAAGCTTGGCGCGTATTCAATTTTACATTCGAAGGCTTTCTTTAAATATTTTTTTTAATTTAATAAAATAAAAATTTTAAACTTTCTTAAAATGTGTTAATAGTAAATATGACTAAAAAGGGAAATATATTATTTTAAACAAAAAATGAAAACCGTCTTTCAAAGTAAAAACGCACAAAAAAGTATGAAATGAATCTTATTTTCTAAATAATTCCCGTTTTAAATTTGGCTAAAAATGTACCTATTTCTCTGCACAATCTTCATAATTTTGAAGTCGGTACCAGCCCAAACACTATTTCTTAGTTTATTTAAAAAAAACAAAATTTTTACATATAGGAAAATGCCAAATTGGTATTGGCATTTTCCTATATGTATTGGTACTGGTAAAGGAAAACGTTGACCAAAATTTACAAGTTAAATGTCGGTTATTAAATTTTACAAACAAAAGACGGGAGTTTTTTACCCGTTGTTAAAAAGTGGAGACTAAAAATACTATTGGATTGTACAATATTCATTCACGTTTAATTTACCGCAATTATTTTAATTCATATCCATGGTGAAGTGGAGATAACAAATAAATTGTTTTGCATATTTTATATTATGAATATTCGTTCAAATGAGTTAAAATATCATGTCCCGTGTCCCTTAAAAAATTACATCTGCACGCGTAGCATAACCGCCTAAAAGTATAAAATGTAATTTGTATACATAAGAATAGAATACTGAGGTTGTGTAGACAACTAAACAAAAATACAGATTTCCTATATCAATCTGTATTTTTTTCAATTTTTCCGTAAGAAAAACCATTTCTATAGTGGTCTGGCTTAGTGTACTACTAGGATAGGATGATAACAATAAATTTGTGTAACGTTTACACAATTTTATATCTTGGATGTATTTATACAGATGAAACCCAAAAGAACGAAACGGATAATGATAAATTGGCAGACAGCGAGTATCTACAAACCCTTATTGATAAAATACACATATTGAAAAAAGAGCTTATATCAGAGAATGAAAAACTCGGCAGTCCAATAGATATATCTACACTATTTAACATAGAAGGCTACGAAAATATACATACAAAATGCAACGTAGACTATGATAGATTAAAAGCTGATTTCGAAAGATTCAAGTTGGAAAGTATTAAAGAAAGTGCTGGTGACCTTGAAAAAGAGATGGAAGATCTTAAGGGTGAGATAGCTGTGTTAAATGAAAAGGTTGATACATACAAACTGATGTTGGATGACGAGAAACAAGAAAAAGCTGAGAGTATACGAATTTATGAGGAGGTAAGTTTACAATAAAAACTATTAAAATATTATTAATACATGGCTTGTAAGTAAAAGGAATAATTTATAGTGAAAGCTGATTAGTCAAGAAAATAGGCATTAGAGATAAAAATATGATATGAAAAAGTTCTGTGTCTTCAAGTTTTCTTTTTTGGTGAGTTATAAGATAGACTAATAATAACTACAGTGCATGAAAATTATTAGGAAATATATTTAGTCCCATTTCCTTAAACAAACTAATTTATAAGGTGACTAGCTTTTGCCTGCGGCTCTGCCCGCGTAAATACAGTATACCACGGAAATGTAGCCTATGTTTTAATACAGAACTCCAACTACTACCATATTTTATCAAAATTCGTTCAGTAGTTTTTGCGTGAAACAGTAACAAACATCCATCCAGCATCCATCCATCCCTCCCCACAAACTTTCACATTTATAATAGTAGTAGGACGCCATAAAAGCAGTTAGGTTAGTTTACGTTACGTTAGGTCACATGGCTAGTAAGTAAAAGGGATAATTTATAGTCAATGCTGATTAGTCAAAAATAGCCATATAAAATTGATATGAAAAAGACTTGGTAAGAAAAGTTAATATCTGTTCTTCTTTTTCTTTTTCGCGAGTTATAAATCTTTACACTTATAATAATTTAACTACTTATAGTGCATGAAAATAATTAGAAAATATACTTAAAGTCCCATTTCCTGTTTGAGGAAACTTAATTTATTATAAGATGAGAAGATAACGATTAAAAAAAAAAAAAAACAAGATAATTAATACATAAGAAAATGTGTCTGTATCATAATAAAACTATTCTTCACCGAAATACAGTGAAGTAGGTGAATGTATGAAATATAATATGTTACAGAAAATTAAAAACGAACAAGAGTACTACAAGGAATCCGTATCCGAATTGAAGATACGTATAGCGAGTCTCGAGAAACAGGCGCAAACGCAGCGAGACAGATACGCTACTTTGTTGGAGGAAACTGACGCGTATATACGCGCGAGAGGGGATCGGTCGAGGAAAGTCAGTTCGGTCAGTCAGGATGGTCATTATAAGGATGTGCTTGCGGTAAGTCTTACTTTTATTTTGATTTGAGGCTAAATTAATTACGGCAAATGGAAAGTGGTGCCGATTTGGAAATCGACGCATATATGCGCACACGCACATACGCATTAGGGGGTGTTGTATTCCGCTATCGCACGTAAACACGCATTAATACTGGCTCGCCAATGCCCTAACATACACGTCCCGCTAGCTTGGCAGCTACATGATGGCTGATATCTAAACTGTCACCGTGACACGTCAACTGTCATCTGTGGCTAGAGCACTAGAGATAGTATGATGTCTATGCTTACATTCACGTACAGTTATACACTACGTCCCATCCTTGTTTTAATTTATTTTGTGTATGTATAAATTCTACTTGGTTTGTTGTATTGTTATGTTGTAACGTCTCTATAGTATATCGTTATTTTATCAGCAATTCTTAGCATATTGAGTGATCAATAAAGTATATATAATTTAGAAAATACAATTAATCTACTTTCATATATTATAATTCACCTTCCTAATAATTTCCACTCTCCACTCTTTATACGACCGACGTGTATTCTACCTTCCTCTCCTTGTCTTTTAAAACCTTACAATGTTTTAAAACCTTCCAAATTGGTACTTTTTCCCCTGTTGAATCATTCCAAACTTTTATATCTCATTTTGTATTTTTTCCAGATCCGAGAACCAAATTTACGCTAACTTGGTTCCTTTTTAAAATTCTCAGGATGGGATAAGATATCTTATCCCTTGGCCCTACATAGCACCCTTTTGATTTTCCCTTTTCCCTCTGCATACTCCTTTCAGCTTTGATGACCCTAAGTCATTCAAATTATCGTGAATTCTGACGCTCAACCACTAACAGGGTACGGTAGAAAAGAGTTATGTTCGTTTACTTTTACGTTATAACTACGAAGTTATTTTCGATGTATTTCCTTAACGACAGCATAATCTCTGTTTTAGATTTTGTATTGTGTTTAATCTGGAAATCGTACAGTAACATTTACTCCCCCTAACGTCTAACGTAAATCCAGTAAGGAAAGTTCCCATTACATTGATGTCTATGTCTACCCCCGGCACGTTCGGTGGTTCTCACTTTCAGTGTGTTTGTAGCTTATACTAGAGTGCATATTTTATTCTTAAACCTCTTATCTTGTTGCCGACTCTTCCTTCAGTCGTTATATAGGTATTCTGTAGTGGTTGAGAAACCGGGAAGTATGTCAATTTGGATATTTTACAACCGCTGTGGACAATGTTTTCTATCTAATTTATTTTGTCAGCTAACGCGCAAGTGACTAACACTGCAAGAAAATAAATAAAATACTGTCGAGTAACAATATTGACACGTTGTGACCTGCAACCTACCCCTTACCCCCGCAAAAGTCCTCCCGCGATCCTCTCGTCTGTCCGGATTACAGCGAGCACCGAAGTAACGCGAGCGGCTAGCGAGGCTCTACTATATAATCGGTTTCTCAATAATGGCTGCAAGTATTACCATAAATTTAGTACGCAGGGAGTTGTGGAGGAAAAAAATCGATCTAGCTAAGTCTGTGAAACTTTTAAGCTATATATTATGTTTTTTCTTTTGTCGTGCTGTTACATTAATTACGACTCTGTTATGTGAGTCCAATTGTCAGTTTGCACGCATGCCGTGTGTATAATTTTTGCTTTGTTCGAAAATTCGGAATGTGGTGGGTTCGAATCCCGGTCAGATAAATTTTTTTGCGATTCTTTTTTTTTATTTTATTTATCAGAACTCCGAGCAAACTCGTTACCCAGGTACAAAATACAACTTACAACTTCATTTAAATGACGTTTGTCAATTCTCTTTAGGAAAAGAAGAAAAGAGCTCTCATGAGCTTCTTAAGCTTTACGCGATTCGTCTCGGCAATGCTAGCGAATCGGCCGTAAATAGACAGATTTTTTATTTCGCATAACGTATAATGCTCTTAATAAAACAGCTTACATTTTATAAGTAACACAATATTGTTTTTATTTATTCCAAACTAAAAAGTAAGTTTTTAACGGTTTTAATTAAATTTTTTGACTCATTGCTATTAATTTACGACCTCTATGACTAAGTGGTTGAGCGTTTCGGTATTTCAACAAAAGGAACAAATCAGTTTTTCTGTATTCCTGGGTTATGGATGTGTATAATACTGAAATCATTAAATGTATATAATAAAAATCTTAAATATATGTATATATAGTATAAAAGTATTAAAAAGATTGTACACTTCCGTTGTCTAGTACCCGTAACACAAGTTTCTGGAGAACTTAGCACAAGGCCAGATTGACGTTGTGTGAAACCGTCCATAGATATTATTACTATTTCCTTTGAAGGCAAAATTATAATCTATAGCAATCTTTAACTACACCTATGCATTTATATCCATGGTTGCGGAAGTTAGCAGAAGTGGACAAACAGAGGAACGAACGAATAGAAGGACGAACGGAGCAAAACTGTAAGGGTTGTTTGTAGTACCACGGAACCGTGTGATGAGTTCGCTAATTTCAGAAAACACAAAGCATGTAGAAGCGGATTGACCGTCGGAGTCATTGTGATTGTGATGAAATGCTATCCACCTGTTTTTTCATTTGAAAAGTACTTAACCACTTAAGAATTTTGCATATACCTGTTACCGTTAAAAGGCACGGGCCCTAAGGCCAAAGACCTTAAGGTTAATCCGGCCCTGCACACGTTTATTCACATATACACACACATGTAACTATCTATGTGTAGACGTGCCAATGAAACTAAATTTATCTATATCTCGCACACATATTTAAAGTCCAGGTTAGATATAACGTGATAAAATTTTTCGCGTCAATAGTTATATTCGCCAACGCAAATTGTCCTTCCAGTTGTACGAACATAACGTTCATTGTAATTCATTCAAAATGGCGGAACTTTAACCGATACACGACACATTTCGTCAGGTATTGCGTCCGAAACGTAATTATATTCACTGTCCGAATTAGAGATCGTAATATAAACGTTAAAAATGCACTATTTACTACAAAGCAAACAAAAGCTTCTATAAACAATTGGACAGGGCTCTGTAGAATTACTTGGTCTTCCAGGCGATGGAGATTCTTCAAGTCGAGAGAACATGGGTTATATGGGGAACTCTTGGGAATCGTTGTCCGTGACTTTGTTTGTTAGGTTGTCTCGAAAGAAGCGAGGTAGCTGCCGGATACTGTTGTACTCCGCCGTTCACATTGCAGTTGAATTTTAGTTGGCCGTGGAAAAAATATGGTGTAGTGCTCATCGTCCATTTGCTCCATAGCTTCTTTCGTTAAGGTGATTCTCGTGGTGTCATGCTGTGACAACAGTGCTGCATGACTTATCTAGTGATTGATTGATGATGATGCTTTGTATCAGGGCTTCCTCGGGGCTGATAGTAGTTCAAATTTTTTTCACAGAGAAGGTAATCATCAAACTTCGGGCATCATACCTCTATGTACATGAAAAATTTCCCATTGGTTGCTATTTATATAGCATCCTTATGGATGTGGAGGGATGAAAGTTTGTTGTTTTAGGAACGATGGAGAGACGGAAAAAATCGTTATCATCTAGAAATTCCTAGTAAATTTCAAAACTATTACTATATGCATATCTACGAAATAATTACCAGGCTTAATGATATCTTAATATTCCCTTATATCAGCTTCTAAGATCTGATTACTGTTATAAATTTTCTTAAGTCTTTCTATCATATCTGCTACATTATCTGTACTTAATACTGTATCTGAGCTTATGATGAGTGCTCAATCCACGAATAAAACCTAAAGCATTTTCTAATCTAATTAATTCTAAGTAAAAGTCGTCAGTAGCGATAATTACTGAAAAATTCAGTAATTATTGCTAACAACTGTGCAAATTTAGCAAATTTTACCTCTGAGCTATATTTATTCAAAATTAACTTTAAAGTTTCATTAATTTTCTTCTGATTATCTACTAAATTATCAATTAACATATCATACTGATTCATCCAGGCTTCATTAAGACTAATATGATTATTAAATTCCGAAACTAGTTTATGCTCATTTTTCTCTAATAATTCTATTTCGCCATTATACCTTTCGGCATCTGAATGATCCAAATTACCAGTTACACTTTTTATTAGTGATCCTAAACCATTAATTATTCCTCTACGTACTCGACGAGGTTCGAGACTTCTTAACTGTGAATTTATTTCTGTTAATTTGGAATATAAGTAGTCAAATTGAATTTCAAATATAGGTAAAGAACCGTTATCTAGAATAACCCTAAAAAAATGAGTCCTAAAATAATCTAATTGGCTATATACCGAGTCAATACGGTTCTCCTGGTCGGTAAGTTCCACGTATTGTATGAATGAATGATAATGAGTGATGAACTTTGCTCGACCGAGTCTAAATGGTAAAAGTTCAGGTCCACTGTCAAGTTGTTCAAGTCTTATATCTGCTACTTGACCATTCAAGTGTATTATCAGCATCAGTCGAAACCTGTAAAAAATGTTTAATCTTAGGGTGGCGCTTAAGACGAGCTTTCGCGACGGGCCCCTTTTTCTTCGAGGTGTAAATGTGAATTGGTAAGTTAGCTAAACATTGTCATGAGTGTATCAGGGTGCTAATTTTTGCCTGTTGGCCATGTGGTTTTTAATAAAAACTTGATGGTCTGGAGTGTATTCAATTTCTGGTTCGCGATTTATGTTCATATTATTCATTAAGTTTATACGGTCACGTGTAGTAGATTCATTAATAATTTCATAAACTGTCTTCATTTGTAAAACTATTAATAGAACTGCTATATTATGCCAATATTGCGTAGGGCATCTGGTTAAAGGTTGGTTTGTCTTTCTGTTTTAGTTTTAATATTCGAAGATGTTCTAAAAGAGTAGAATGGAAACGCTCTATGATCCCGTTGTCATTAGGTGAATGGGACAAAGTTCTGTGGTGAATTATTTTATGTAATCTAGTGAATTCAAAAAATTGTTGGTTGGTGAATTCGGCCCCATTATCAGTTACGATTGTCAAGGGTAATACATGATGTACAATACATAAGTAGTCCCTGAAGTATACTGACGTATACTTCAGGGACTACTTACGATAAATTTTCGATTGCCTTGATTTTGACAGGGTTAGGTTTTATACCTTCATTACTTATGATATGGCCTATGGGGGATATATTTTAAAAAATCTGACTTGTCCATCTGTATTTTAAAATTTGAATCACATAATCTACGGAAAACTTTCGCCAGGTTCACACCATGTGTTCCTGATGGGACGAGCTGAAAACTAATGTTTCATCTAAGTATACTAGCCAAATTTCATTTTGTAGGCCTTTCAGAATATTATCAATCACACGTTGGAATGTTGATGGCGAGTTTTCTCATCCCATTGGCATAGGTACATAAGAACTCAAAGTGTCCGGGTTCTATATAAACTTTAAGCTATAAAGTTTAAGCTATTTCGTCCGGTTTCATTTCGACTTGATAAAAACCAGACACCTAATCTAAGGTGGTAAAGTATTGGCATCTACCTAGTTTATCCAAAACGTCCGTGATGTTGGTGATTGGATACTTGTCATCAAATCAAATCAAATCAAAAATTTTTTATTCAAAATTGGTATTTTTAAATACTCCTTTTGAACGTCGTTACTACGTGATGCCTACCACCGGTTCGGGAACTAACCCAGCGAGAAGAGCCGGCAAGAAACTCGTCTGGGGCCATCTTTTACAAAAAAGATGGAAAATTATTCTTTTAAAATCAAAATTATTACAATGTTTGCTTATGTCTATGTAACAAATAATAACATAAGATAAGGAGCCACCTTATTCCCAAGGTGTGCCGTCTTGAATGAAGTCATTAATTTTATAATACGCTTTGGCACACAAACGTTCTTTAACTACTTTTTTAAACTTATTAATGGGAAGGTTTTGAACCTTTTCTGGGATTATATTGTATAAGCGTATACATTGGCCTTTAAAGGATTTACTAACTTTGCTTAGTCTGAACACTGGCATATCTAACTTGTTCTTATTTCTAGTGTTTACACAATGATTATTAAATTTTTTTTGAAGTTGTTTAGGTTCTTTCTTACGTATAACACATTTTCCAAAATGTATTGAGATGCGACGGTCAGAACTTTTATTTCTTTAAACTTTTTCCTTTGTCTTTGTCTTTTGTCGACTTTTGGATCTCTAAAGATCCAAAAGTCGACATCTTATAAATAGAACGTATAGCACGTTTCTGCAGCACAAATATTGTATTAATGTCCGCAGCGTTTCCCCACAAGAGGATGCCGTACGACATTATGCTATGAAAATAGCTAAAGTAAACTAATCGCGCGGTCTCTATGTCGGTAATTTCTCTAATTTTTTTAACAGCGTATGCTGCAGAACTCAGCTTATCTGCCAATTTAGCAATATGTGGTCCCCACAGTGGTTTTATTAGAATTCAACAGTAAATGATTAGCATTAAACCAATGTACTATTTTTGAGAGAGCACTATTTACCTCGTCATTGTTAGATTGTCGTCGCTTCACATTAAAAATTAGTGAAGTATCATCAGCAAAAAGTACTATCTCATGCTTATCATTAACTAGATAAGGTGGATCATTTATATAGATGAGAAATAGAAAAGGGCCCAAAGTAGACCACTGTGGTACTCCTAGTTTAATTTTAGTACCATTAGACCTTTTGTAATTAACTTCTACAGTCTGTGTTCTATTTATTAGATAAGAGCTTAGAAGCTTTAGAGCCGTGCCCCTTACACCATAATGGTATAATTTCCTGAACAACGTATCATGCTCCACACAGTCAAATGCTTTGGATAAATCACAGAATATACCAAGTGCATCCTGTGACCTCTCCCAAGCTCCAAATATACTGCACAGAAGACTAATGCCTGCATCTGTTGTGGACCGACCTTTAGTAAAACCAAACTGATTACTATGTAACAAATTATTCGAGTTGAAGTGAAAAATTAATTGATTTAGAATAATTTTCTCAAAAATTTTACTTAAAGTCGGTAATATGGATATTGGTCTATAGTTAGCTGGGTCTGCTTTATTCCCAGCTTTAAAGAGAGGCATCACCTTGCTGTGCTTCATCAAGTCAGGGAACACGCCACTTTTAATACAATTATTAAAAACTAATGCTAGGTGAGGGGCAATGATGTCAATTACTGGGTTTATAACTTTTGTAGACATACCCCAGAGATCAGTTGTACTTTTAATATTAAGTAATTTAAATGCCTCGATAATGTCTCTAGAGTCTATTTCTTTGAAAATAAAATTTACATCACATTCCCTCACATTATCTCTAAGTAATTTTTCGGCAACTGTAGGTGATGAATTTAAGTTTTTTGTAGTTGAGATCGGAATGTCTGCAAAAAACTTCTCAAATACTGTCGCAACTTCAATGTCAGAACTAACGACTAACTAACATCGATGGTGTTGTCGTTAAGTTTCCTAAAGTCAACTACCAGTCTCCATTTCTGTCTGCTAGAGGCATCGGCCTTCTTTGGAACTACCTAAATAGGTGAAATCTAGGCAGACTCTGAGGGTCGTATTATACCTTGGTCTAACATTTTCGCTATCTCGTTCCTACCTTTCTGTCGATGTATAAATGGATAGCAATAGCTCTTGGTATACAGGGTGACCTGAAATTCGATACATTCCTTTGAAAGATAGAAAGTAGACCTGAAAGATAGAAAGTAGAGGTGTGTAGTGAAATGGATGTAGACGCGCTGTGTGTACTGTAAACCACACCATCCATTGACTCAATCCAAGTCTTCTAGCTGCTTCTCTTGTAGAAATAGAAGGATCATTTTGAAAAAGTGTTAAAATTTCTTCTTCTTCTTCTGGAGCATACAAACGAGGTCTGCCTGAATCGCCACGTCTTCTATCAACACGGCCGCTTTCCCGAATTCGTCGAAATGTTGTTGAAAACATTCTAACGTTTGGCACTCGTCGATTCGGAAAACGTTCAACGTATGTTCTTCGTGCAGCAGCAGCATAGTAACAAAACAAGATATCAGCGTATTCATCGTACTCAAAAGCAGCCATCGCGATACAAAAAAATCACAAGTAGAAGTAAGGGTGTAGTTTAAAGCAACAATACGTGCGTACACGGCAATAGTTGACTTAAAACTAATATTAGCTACTAAATTTGCTCTCTAAGCCAGTCGGTAACTCATTGACAAAGGGCCGCGACGACAGTAGCCGAAACATCCCGAAGTTTGAACAAAGGAAACAATTGAAAAAAAAGGTCGCCTCAGGTAGAGTAATTCTTGAGATAACGTTACCTGATGATTGTTTTGTCTTTGTATACATTTGTTTTTACATGTTCATATTTTTATGTACATATTTGTACCTTTTTTGGAAGCTTATGAGGTAAGAAAGTTATTTAAGGTATTTGTACGAATTGTACCATACAACTTTATAAATAAAATCACCTGTTTTTAAGAAAAATGTGCATTTTTCTTAAAAGAAAATTCTGTTTCATGTCTCATAATGAAAAATTCTCGCTTAGTTTGCCCCTATTTATTCCTTAAAAATATTATTTGACTCATTGACAGTTAAAATACATAAAAAAAATCACTAAAAAGACAAACATTTTTAAAAATACGTCATGTCAAAGTCAAAAAGTCGAAAATAAAGAATTTTTTTTTGAAATTTCTATAACGAAAAATATTACTGTAAATGAGGTCTACTTTCTGTCTTTCAAAGGAATGTATCGAATTTCAGGTCACCTGTATACTGGAATATCGTCATGGGTCCGTATAGTATGCTTAATTTTGTTGGTAAAATCAAGGGTTCTCATTCAATGTAAAATATGTCGGCGTAATTCCTGCATAAAGTCTCTAAGTTAGCTCTTTCTTCAGGGTTCAGGTGGTCAGTCCGAAGTCGCTCTAATACATTCTTAATTCGAGTCGGATCCTGCACAGGTTCAGTACGCTCAAGGTTACTAAGGTCGATTTGTGTAGGCGAATCAAACGAAATTACGGAGTCGCTAGAAAAAGAATATATTTAAATTACAGTTAATTTCTAATGCTGATTCTACAATATTGCAAAACCCGAAAGAAGAGTCCACGCGTCGCGGCGATGCTGCTGCGTCAGCCATCTTCTTCAGGGTTGAACATGTAACTAGGTTGTAGGTGTAGTTATTGATTTATTCGTTCATAGTCAAGACAGAACAACGTGTCGTAATAATGTAACTTTCGTTTATATCACAATGATATGAATTTTTTTTGCAATAATATTCCAGGACGGGTCAGCGCCGCCTCATATGCTGCACTACGCGCACGAGTTGGCGAGAAAAGACCTGGATATCACACAACTGAGGAAAGACAAACATGGATTAGAAGGACAGCTTAGGTGAACTCCATAATTTATTTAAGTCTTTAATATTATATACATATAATATATAATCATAAAGGTCTATGTATACCAGTGGCGTGCACAGGATTATGGCACTGGGCATTTGCCCGCCTTGGTGAAGCACGTCCACATCTCCGGTGACACGATCATCACCACGTGCTCGGTGCTGTCGTCTTTCCCCGGCTCCTATATCTAACCTTCATCCTATCCTTTTCCCCCCCAGGATGTGCTCCAAGAGGTGCTCATTTTGCGTTCTTATGGCTTTATAAATGTCTTCATCCGTGTTCGACTTGAGCACTCCATACAGCACAACCTGCGGATCTTTATTTTCTATGCTCTGGACTTCTAATTTTCCCCCACTTTTCTCTATTCTTTCCTTAACCTTGTCTATATCCTTCTTGTTACTTAATCCTATGATAACTTTCCTATCTTTGCCTTTTCTAATCCTATCAATTTTTATTCCTTCCTTCTTTGCCTCTATAACCGCTCCTACTTCTGTCACTATCTCTGCACTCGTCATAATGTCATCCCTGTCTGTCACTACTAGAGAGTGGAGGGTCAGGTGCTTCGACTTCGGTGGCAAGGTTTGGGTTTCCCCACTGCCACCGACCACACTCGCATATGTCGCGGGTTGCGGTTCTGCCGGGGCCCTGGCCCCCCACTCTTCGACGGCCCTACTTAGATTTTTCTCATTTTCCTTTGCTAATTCCTGATTGTCCTTTCTAATTTCCTCTACCCTGCAATTTATTTCCCCTTTTATACTCTTACATTCGCTTATGACCTCCTGATTCAGTTTGTTTATTTCTTTTAATTTGTTATTTGTCTCCTTTCTTATGCCCTGACTTAACTTTTCTACCCCACTCAACAACTCGACTGCCCTATTTAAATTCTCTTTACTTTCTCTACCTTATTATTTATTTCCCCTTTTATACCCTTACATTCCTTTATAATCTCTTGACTAACTTATTTATCTCTTTAAAATTTGTATTTTTGTTATCCATTATTTCCTTACTTAATGCATTTACAATGTCTGTCAATTCGATTGCCCTGTCTAAGTGGTTCGTACTGTCCTTTGCCAATATCTGATTTACCAGTCTCATACTTTCTACCTTGATGTTTATCTCATCTTTTATCTCCTTACACTCCTTTACCACCTCTCGATTTAGCTTATTTACTTCCTTAAATTTATTACTTGTCTCCTCTCTTACTTCCTGAATTAACTCTTTTACCCCATTTATCAGTTCGGATATTTTGTTACTATTTTTCCCATTGATTTCTTTCATTACATTCTTCGTTAAATCGACCTCTCCTTTTATGTTACCACTTTGTATCATTATGTATTCTTTTATCTTGTACATCCTTTGCTCCATCGTTTTATCAATTCTTTTATATAATTCTGCAATCTCTCTCTTACAGTCACAACTTTTTGGGGTTCCTTGCTCGCTTCCTCTTTCACTCCGTTCATCCGTATCGTTTATTTTCCTATTTTCCTTTCTACTTAGTAACGCGACTCTCCCTATATGGCTAGAAATCTTCGTAAGATTATTTGCCAAACCAGTCTTTAACTCGCCTCTCATGTTCCTAGTCTGGTTTAGCAAATATATACTATTCTTAACCGTATAGGAAGTTTCTGCCAGAAGGGCGTCGAGGGAGCTGTACATACTGGTGTTAGGTTAAATGCATTATAATTCGAAGCAATATGAATAATTTGATGTATTTTTACTCAACTGCTAGAAAAGGGCGTTTTTAAGCTTTAAGGGTGTCGTTAGTATCATCTCCACTCTATAAGTAACACTGGATTAATATATTGTAAATTCAATATTGGTTGCTCAATTATTTTTTTTGATTTTCAGGGATTCTCAAAGAGAAGCTACTATTGAGAAAGAGAGGTTTAAAGAAGTGCTGAGGACTCTGAAAGAAGAAATCGACAGGTATATTGAACTTAAAATACAGAAAAATCATGTTCTTAGATCTCTTTCGGGAAACTTCGTTTTCCAGTTATTTGTTCTTTAAAATAATTTTAAAATGTTACGCCATCGTCAACGGAATTCGTTGAAGAAGGGTAAAAATTATACAGACTTATTTGCTGATTAATAATAATTTTGATATTATTATAATATATGGCGGTAAACACCATTAAAAAAAAAACAATACATTTGTATTACAAGATTTTACACTAACGCAACAACGGGCAAAAGCTAGTAACAGTTCGTTATAAATTAACAATATTTTCCAAATTTTACTTTACAGATTACGTCGCGGTCAATCACGGGAAGGTGCTAATTTGGAGTACCTGAAAAACGTAGTGCTAGCATACTTACGTTGTGCCGACTCGCCGGGTCGCACGCATATGCTAAACGCTATAGCAGCCGTACTGCACTTTACGCCTAGAGAGAGAGCGGCTGTGCTCGAGTCTCTGTAGAAAGGGACACGAGATACAGGCAGGCTTGATATGGAAAGGGATGGACTATGCGGGGGCAGGACACAGGAAAATGTTTCAAAATATGTAGCATATAAGTAAGCTAGAACGGTACTAGATTTTAGACCTAGAGAAAGGAAGCGGCTGTTCTCGAGTCACTGTAAAAAGAGACACAAAATACAGATAGGCTTGAAATGGTAAGGGATGGAATGTGTTTTCAGATGGCACGTGAAACTACATTTTATTTCTTGAGTGATATTAGCTAAGAAGATCGATTCTGTTAATTGTACAATTACGACCCAGTCCCGATATTATATGTTTAAACTGCAAAATGGTGGTTTCATAAACGTCAAACCAACGTCAAACCCGTTTTGTCCCAACTACAAAAGTCAATTTATAATATTATGACGGTTCATTTGAAAAATATACGCGTCGACTGCTCCATATAAAATATATAGAAATATAAAATCTCCGGTTTTTTCGATTCGATTAATAATTCAACAATAATTTAAATGGGCAACTTATAAACAACTTTGGATGGTTGTCTTTTTAAAAAAGCCATCTATGAAACCTTGTTTTTTTTAAATACCAATTCAACGATACCCCACACGATGGGATAGAATGAAAAAATATTTTTCACCCCACTTCTCATGTATGGAGATCCACGACTAAAGTATAAAATTATTATTATCTTATGGTGTCAAAACCGAACCGATATATTTATCTATCGATACCGATATGATCTATACACGTTTTATAACTATACCAAGTTTTATCCATTTATATGAATATATATTTCCATCCATTTATATATCCATTTATATCAATTATGAAATAATTACAGAAGCTAAGAGAGCGGACAGACAGACAGACGGACGGACGGACAGAGCGAAACTATAAGGGTTCCTTAAGTATTGCGGAACCCTAAAAATTGGCTGCCAGACTAAAATTTCGCGTAGTGCTCAAAAAACCTGCCGTTAATTAATTTAATTAATATAAACCGAGATATGAAGCAGAAATTCAATAAAATACCTATCAACACAATATGAGCCTGTCTCGGGTAAACGGTGCTTGAGAATTGAAATAACTGAACTAAAAGTTTTAGTTACTAAGGCCCCACTTGCGCAGATTATTATTATCTCTCGTTCTTCGTATTTATGAAACAGAAGGCATAATTTTAACCCAGGGTAAAAAATGTCTTCTTCATAATAAAAAAATTGACCAGGCGAGAGAGACAGTGAGAAACATGACGCGCGTCAGTGCATGTCACGTTATGCTCTATTCACAAACAGTCCACAACGAAACATGTCAATGTGTAGCTCATGCCAACTTGTATCTATCTATGACAGAGGTTTTATTTTGTTCAATATTTCAATGTTTTGTTATGAATAATTATTATTTTGTATTAAAATGGCTATGATATCATGTAAAAAATTAATATGATGATATAATTTTTTTATTTTCGTGTCAAAAAACTCCTATTATAAAACCTACTTGAATTTTACCTTTTACCTATTACCTATTACCTTTACTACTGTACATTTATTATTTTTTGTGGTACATAATCTATGTTTTTATGTAATATTATTGCTCAATTACAACGACGTTTAATAAATATTCTGATAATTACTATCATATCTGTCGTTAATGATAACGACAGATAAAATATAGAAAAAGAAAACTGCAAATTGAATATTGTGCACTGTTACGCATACATTTTATTATTTTTCAGCGGTTGTAAATTTAATGCACGTTATTTAATTACTTTTCTACTTAGCTATAAAGGTAATAAATTACATTTTTGTAACCATTACTTAATCGTTTCATTATATAACTATGTTTTAACATATAACATTTGTTTGACCGTTTTCTTATACATTCCTTATTAACTTGAATAAACTTTTATATTCATTTGAATTGTTTTATTTTGTCCACGTTATTCCGTGGACCTCGGTTGTTGTAAGCTAGCCTAACCGTCGGAATAAACTAAGATTCAACCACGATAAAATTAGTAAAAGTAGTGTTATTTGTGTAAAGAAATCAATTCCGAACAAAGGTGTTAATTTTACAGTGATAGCGCCATCTATATGTAATTTTTATAACTATTTACAATGTTTTTTTGTAGTTTTCTTTTAATTTTACAAGTTTATTTATGGTGCTCCCACACTGCCGTTAGAAAACGTTTACAAACATTTTCTAACTCTAGAACATTTATAAACAAATGTTAACAATTGTTACATTTTGTTAGGAACTGTAAGATGTTTCGCAACATTCCGCAGGTATCGTTGAAGAGAAAAGACGAGGAAAATTATAACTATACCAGATAAAAGTGCATAGAGAGGCAACGTTGTATGATAGAATGAAGAATCAAAGTGCGCAAGACTAACGGGGTTCTGCAGTAAAATTCTATTTTCCAGGTCATGCAGACTATCCAGATTCAAGGAATTTAGATATGTGGGATCTCGTTATTTTCAGTTTCAGTGAAATTACTTAGTGTCTCGGTAATCTTCAGCGCCTGTTCCTTGACTTCATCATCTTCACTATTGGTTATCTTAAAGGTATCTGTCCATAGAGAACATTCATGGGGATTTGTTGCTAAGCAGCTGCCAGATAGGGATACGTCATAATCCTGC
Organism: Phengaris arion; assembly: GCA_963565745.1. Classification (NCBI taxonomy): domain Eukaryota; kingdom Metazoa; phylum Arthropoda; class Insecta; order Lepidoptera; family Lycaenidae; genus Phengaris; species Phengaris arion. The sequence goes on from OY751431.1 coordinate 28,034,051, forward strand.
TGATCGCATTGGAGTTCGACTTTCGTAGGCTTTGGGAAGACGATAGTATAGTGTCTATCATCTAGTTATTCCATAGCTTGTCTAGTGATGGAGCCTTCAGTGTGGCTGCATGACTTGTCTAAATATTGATGGATACTCTGGATGCAATCTGCTTGTCGTGGCTGGTAATAATTTGTGCTTTCTTCACAGAGAATTCATTCGCCAATCTTCGGGTATTTGGTTTGCAAGTACATGAACAATTTCCCATTGGTTGCTATGAAAGGATGTATAGGTATAAAGGTCTGCTGGAATTTATTAGGAACAATGGAAAGTCTAAATAAATCGTACTAACTTTAGATATCATAAGAAGTGTAAAAATTATAACAATTCTCTTACCTATAAAATAACTACCTGGTTTTATAAGATTATACTATTCTCTTAAATCAATATCTAAGATTTCTTTATTACTATATATTTCTCTAAGGCCCACTTGCGCTTAGTTATCTATGCTTATCATACTATGGTGCGTGCTCGCTGTACGTATAAATCCTAAAATATTCTCTATTCTAATTAACTCGAGTATAAATCATTCGTATTTTCGGTGATAATAGCTAATAATTAGGCGAATTTAGCGAACTTTGCTTCAAAAAGATAATACTTATATACAACTAATTTCAATGTTTCATTAATTTTAACTTAGTTTTCTGCAAAATTACTAATAAGTTGCGAATATTGACTCATCCAATCTTTATTAACACTTATATGATCATTTAAATTCAGAAACTAATTTATTTTCATTTGCTTCTAATAATTCTACAGCTTTATTCAATCTTTCAGCATCTGCATGATCCAAATTACCTGTAAGACCTTTACTTAATGATCCAAGTCCATTAATAAGTCCTCTTTTTACTCTAAAAGGTTATGAAGTTTTTAATTGAGAATATATTTTGACAACTTAGTATGAGGATAATCAATTTGATTTCATAGATAGGCAAAGTAGTATTATCAAGTTTAGTTTTAAAATAATCTAACTGTTCATGCATTGCATTGCATTGCATGAGGTGTTCAGCTAAATTAAGATTTAAAGGGTCTCTGGGGTCATCAAAGTGACCTCTAGTGATGTCGTCTGGTCTTCATTTGGTGAAACTATATACTGAACTGTTATAAGCTAGGATTGCATAAGGCATTTGATTTATTGTAGGTTCATCTTCAATTTTCAGGCGAAGGATACGAAGGTGTTCTAGTAAAGTGGAATGGAATATTTCAATAATTGTGTTGTCATTAGGAGAGTCAGCTAGTGATCTATGCTGAATAATTTTATGTAATCTAAGAAATTCTGCGAAGAGTTGATTAGTGATCTCAGTCCCGTTATCTGTCACTATAGTCAAAGGTCCATGGTGAGTACTGAAATTTAATAGTCCTTGGATAATGCTTATAGCGGTGCATCTCGTAAATGGTGTGCTTGGCCTATTTGGAGAAAAAATCTACAAAGATATTTTTCAGCTTGCGCTGTGAATAGGTCCATATGAACTATCTCAAAGGGCTTCGTTGCAGGTAATATGTTAAAATGTGGTCTAATTGGGTTTCTGTCGTATTTAGTCTGTCCGCAAATTGTCCGCAAATAGGGTCTAAAATACTTAGTTGTTCATACTATTGCCAAAAGTTCTTTTCCAATTGTACTGTAATTTAATTCACTGTCACTTAAATATTCTAGAACCATGGCAAATCGGTTTGTCGGAGTCTACTATACCTTGTGAAAGGAAGCGCACCTAAAGCTACGTTGGAGGCGTCTGTTGTCAAAATGAACTCTTTATTGAAGTCGGGATATTGTAAAATAGGATCGTTAGTTAGTAAGGTTTTGCATTTCTCAGAATATTTAATACAGTCAGAATCTATTTGTTAGTCTTTTTAAGACTAGTTAGTTATTGGTTTCGTCAGTCGAGCAAAATCAGCAGGTCCGTAACCGTAACCAACCGAATAACCGCATATTCTGTATTTGTGTAAAAATACTTTTTTTGTTTATAAACAATGTTTGCTTACTGTTTGCTTATAAACAATGGGGCCCTCGAAAACCAATCGCGTTTATGGTCAAATGCGTAGAATACCTTAAACAAAAATAAAGAACTAATTGGTTACAATCGTTCGCTAAATGGTTATTGGACATTGATTCCGAAATTCAGAAGTCTGAATTTGTAGGGGTATTTTGCCTCAATAAAGGCTTGTGTCGCCCATACAAGAGTTGGAACCTGGAAAGTAACCTCCAAAGTAAACGTTTAATAAATGAGTAAACTATCTTAAGATATGTATTGATATTGTAATATCTATTATCTATATTATTAACTAAATATTTTTGTGATTCTTTTTGATTTTTTTAAAATCTACTAGAGCTCCCAGCAAAGCTGGGTTACCCAGGAACTAATAATTAGGAGAAATAGGATTGCATTGATTGATTGATTGCACGCTCGCTGTGTCGCGCTCTCGCGTTTGCGCTGCTACCGAAACTCCTGCTCGTGCGTGCGTGATCTCTGATCGCCATTGTGTGAGAGCCCCGTCGCCAAGGCTCCAGTATCGACTTTCTAGTGACCATGTGAAGTCTCATCTCATCAGACAGCTGAAGGAGTTGTGCCAGGAGAAAACTGCACGAACACGGGGAAGATTTCTAAGGTCAAATGTAGCTTAGTAATATGCAGCCTTTATTACCATGACCTTTCACCAGCGCACCTTTGTGTTTGAGTGCGTTCGGCCGAGACCGACCGCAGCGAGACTCAATAATAAAACGATTTCTGAGTTAAGTACCTACGCGATACGCGCGTTTTCGGCGCCACTTAATAGGGTTAGCTTACACCGAGTCGCGACGCGTCGTGGCATTTTTAAGATAGCAATTTAAAATTGAACTTTATTCACTACACAAAAATATATAGGAGCGGCGCCGCGCTGCGCAATAAAACGTGTGAAGTAAAATTGGTACGGGTATGGGAAAAAATAGGGGTCGTGGGCAGAAGGCCGTACGGTCTGGTCTAGCCTCTTGGTGTCTAACAGCATCTAAGGGACTGTAAACCACGTGGAAACTTAGCTGTAGAGGCCGGTCCTTAGTCCAGGAGTCTAGCACGTGGCGAGAGAGACGGGGCTCCAACTTCTGGTAGCTTCAATCGTCCAAAAAAGTCCCAGTCCGATATCTATAAGCACTCAGAACTCCAGCTAGGTCCTTTAATTGGTGCCTCGAATTCTGTAGTTGGCGGTGTTTGTGCCCGTAACCAAGTTCCTGCAAATATTCACGATGTGTCGGTAGGAGTCCGGTCCCACAGCCTGTGGTGATCTTAACCCCAAACGATCAAAATCACGGGCTGTGTGACCATTACAAAGAAGGTAGGCAAAATAAAAAAAGATAAGATGATATTAAGGACAACCAATATGATACAAACATCCTAACATTTTAATAGTGCTAGATTGGAAAGACGAAACTACAATTGAGCACGTGGTATGGCCAGTCAAATAATTGACAACTAATTTACCAAGATGATAGTTTACATGAAAGAATAATGCGTTTTAATACAAGCATGATTTTCCAAATATTCACAACACAGATACTTAAAGTACTCACCGTGGAACACGGGATTAAAATATAATTATTATAACGACTACATCTTAAGTATAGAAAATTTTATTCAAAAAAGAAATGTCATTCGAAGAAGTGCCATATATATACCATTCCTTCCTCTTTTTTAAACTTTTGACAACTATAAACTAAAGCGTAAAGATAAAAAATCCAGAAATCAAAATAAAAATATATTATATCCATAATCAATATATTATGTAATATAGTATTACAAATCCACTGCATTTTCATTATTATTGAAAATTAAATTAGTATTTTTTAAGATTTAAGATGGAAAAATCGATCTACGAATTTAAGTATTAAAGCAAGGCTGACGCCGTTTTAGTAAGGACGTGCGCCGATAGATGGCGCTTTAAGCCTCTAAAAATGACTAAATAATTAATTAATCATAGATGACGCGAGTAACGCCGAAATAATCGATTTTATGGAAAGGGAATGTAACTACGTTACAAAGTGTGTGTACAAACGTCTTCTTGTGTAGTGAACAAAGCTGAATTTTGAATTATAGTTGTCTTAAAGAAGCCGCCCGCGTCGCATCTCGGTGTGAACTGAGGCTTATTGCGTGTGAGTTTGTAATTTGTATTGATGATAAAAAACGCTCGCTTCAATTGCGTAGCAATACGCGCGTCGTCTGCGCGTATATAATAGGTCTTTACCTATGAAATTGCCGTTCTGCAGTACTGGCCATTTTAAATCAAAATAATTTTTGTTTGGCTAAGAATTCTAATTTCAAATTATTTTTATTTTAAAAGCATGGAATTATTTTTCAAAAGTAGTCATTTGTTTATTGATTAGTGTTACATTTTCATCGCATTTCAATCTTTTTCGTCATCATGGATACGTTAAAAATTCGAGTAATTATGGAATAGGAGTACCGTCGTGGCAGCAACGCGGCACATGTGGCACGCAACATCAACGACGTTTACGGAGCTCACTACAAACCAACGCACCACCTGTTATTGGTTTGCTCGCTTCTGTTCTGGAAATTTCGACCTGAAAAATGAACCTCGCGGTCGTCCGAAGACTTTGGTCGACAATGACGAATTAAAGGCGATTGTGGAAGCTGATGATACACAATCTACGGCTGAATTAGCAGCAGCTTACGACGTTAGCGTCAAAACAATATTGGTCCATTTGCGTCAAATTGGCAAGGTAAAAAAGCTTGAAAAATGGGTGCCCCACGAACTCAATGATCGCCAGCGCGAAGTATGCGTCGAGACGTGCCTTGCACTGCTCAACATACACACAAATGAAGGAATTTTGAACCGCATTGTTACCTGCGATGAAAAATGGATTCTGTTTGATAACGGCAAGCGCTCAGCAAGTTGCTTGGATCCTGGTTCAGCACCTAAACAATGCCCTAAACGAAAACTTATCCCTAGAAAAGTGATGATCACTGTCTGTGGTCTAGCGCCGGTGTGATTCATCACAGCTTCTTACAAACGGGGTGAGCATTACTGCAGATGTGTACTGTGAAGAACTGAACACAATGATGGAGAAGCTGGCACATCTCCAACCAGCATTGGTCAATGGCTCGTCTCTGCTGCTCCTGCACGACAACGCGCGACCTCATACTGCACAGCAGATGGTCTCCAAGTTGCACTTGCAACTGGGGTTGGAAGCTCTCCTTCATAGGTAAAGACCTATAATTTATTTTTTAGTACATGTTAGTGTTTCTTTGAACAAAAATCGTACTCCAAGAGAAACTTATATGGCTTTCAAATGGGTATCCACTGAAGTTGCGTCGACTAGACAGAGCGATTTGGAAGTTACTAATATCTGTTACAAAGTACTTTACATCAAATTTAACTTGAGCATTGATACGAGGCAGCCATAAGCTGCGGAGCGCGTCTCATCCATCATGCCCTGAAGATGACGTTTGTAGGGTTACCACTTGCATTTTTTGGACGGGACAATATTTGTGAGACTTTTTGTAATTATTTGGTAGGTAGGTAAATAATATTCTGTATTTTGCTGAAGCATCTGAAATTTAACGTGGAGCAGATTCGTTATATTTAAAAGCACTGCAGTAGGTAATTTTATGAGGTGGATATAGTTAGGTACCTAAGAGATAAAATTACTTGAACACTGACAAAATTACAAAACCAATATTAGGAACCGCACAGGTTCCTGTAATATTGGTTCCTGTAGCTATGATATAGGTAGCTATAGGAACCGTACATACCTACTTCTGCAGCAACTACGCCGCAGGCTAGTTTGTCAATGAGAGTTCTTAAATTCGTGACATCTGACAGCTTTTTGACACGACAAGGATCGTAGGGCTACCAAGCGCCGCCTGGTGACAGAAAAAGAATCGAAAATTCTTATTGACCGTTTTTGATACCACTTACGCCACCAGATGACGTTTTGTGTGAGTTAATTCTGCCCAGCACGGCAGAAAAAATATCAGAAACCCTCATTGAATCGAAAAGCAAATAAGAAGATTATATACGACCTAATTATGTATGTATCTACTATCTACTAGTACTACTCTATTTTAGTAACTAAGACGTGCCATTTGAAATTCCAGCATTATCGAGTTCTATTATCTCTTTGTTTGCTTATACCTATATAAAATAATAACTTAAATGCTACAACTGACAACCCAGTGAAAAAAAAATTAAAAATAACCCGAACACCCCCGAATTGTCAAGCAGCGAGCGAGCCGATGATGATGAATTATACCAACACTTGATCTTCCTTTGCTTCCAAACAAAAAAAAACTAGATCAAACTCGGTTACTCAGTTTGGGAGCTAAGATGCCGCGGACAGACACATAGACGGACACTTCAAACTTATAACACCCCTCTGTTTTCGTCAGGGGTTAAAAATGGGGTTGAGAACCCTACACAAAGTATACGACCTTATTGATCTCCAGTCTTTTGTGAACTTCCTAATGGACTGGGAGACGGCTTGATAGCCAGTCAACTAGGTATTGTTTGCTGTAATTAGGTTCGCCACTTCCATAAGGTCGAACAGTTTTGTTGCGAAGTTTTTTCAAGTTAGGTATTATATGATCCCTTTTATTATGACAGCGAAACTTTAATAACCAGAGTGTAAAAGACATGTAAAATATATGTTATTTTTTTTAGAAATGTGAGCAGATCGGGAATGTTAGTTGCTCAGTCTGTCTACCAGCGGGCTTAGCATCGCGATCCGAAGAAATAAATTTAAAGAAGAAATATTCTATCCAAGTAATTCGTTGCATAATAGTTCTTAATTCATGGTAACAAAGTCGTCAATAGAAGTCAACATTTCTAAATAGCCATATTTTTAAAATGGCTGCCGGGAAATCTTCTGTCAAAAACGAACAAATATTCAAGTAAATGACTGAACGTAAAGGAACTATATTTTGTCTAGGAGCTCCGTGATGTGGAGTAGTTGACATTATTGTAAGAATATTTGACATTGAATTAAGAAAACGTTTCTACTTTAGCTGTGAAAAGAGGCCATATTGTGAGTTCATGCTCGGGAAGAAAAGAAATGTTGTTTCTCATAACGATGATGCGTCGACCTTGCTGACTTAAATAAGACCTATTTTGCACCGAATAGTATTAAATGCTTCGGTGTTTCTAGGGTGCGCATGCTAGGCCTGCTGGTACAAGTTGGATATTGTATTCCATTCTATTCCGTGTAGTTACTAGGTATATACCCTATGTAAGTATTTGAATCAACTAGAAATTCGTGCAGATTTCATATATCCGTTCGTCTTGTTGTCTGCCAAGGTTTAGTTTGTAGGGATCTCCTACATCTTATTTAATATTTACATATTATTTTACACACAATTTTATTTATACTCCTATTTACAAACTCAAAAATTAAACTTATTTACTTCATTTAAAAGTATTTATTATATACATATATTTATAAAACTCTGACAAGGCATCAGGTGCCCAGTCAGCTCATTTAAAATATTATAATTAAATAGATGTTTACGCTAAAGCGCATGGGAGACTCGCGCGCCGACCGGTTTTCTATGGTATAGCGAGTACCTACGCGGTATGAAGATATCGCTGCGCGCCGCGCGGCCGCTCGCCAGTTGGATTTCTGGATCGATAGGCGAAACTAGTGACGCTCGTGCGCCGAAATTTAAGTTCGCGACCTCGATATCGTGGTCAGCTGTTTTGTATTTTTTATGTACTTTAGTTACTGTGGACTCTCACACTCTCCTTCCATTTAAATATAGGTTTTTGTGGTGTAATTGTGAAACAATATTGTGACCCGTGAATATAAGATTCAGATCTGATCTTTTGGTTATTCTAACTAACTTTCTATTATACTCATCACCTACCAATTACACATAACCCTATAAGTGGTGACCCCGCGAACACAAAATGAGTGAAAGTAGCAGTGACTCGGCGGCGACCGCGTGCTCGCAGAAAGGCGGCGTTACCGTGCGCCGTAAAAAGCACGTGGCCACAACATCTTCCCCCAGCAACGTTTTGAAGGTGCAACCGTTTTCTCCAGAGGAACCCGAAATATGGTTTGCGCTACTTGAAGGTCAGTTTGACGTTTTTAATATTACGAGTGATACAAAAAGGTACACGAGCGTTATCAATAACCTCGACATTGTACACTCAAAAGCAGTGAAGGATATCATACAAAATCCTCCGGCTTTTAACAAATATGAGCGAATAAAGGCCGAGCTCGTCAAACGACTATCTGCGTCGAAGGAGACCAAGGTTCGCCAGCTCCTGACCCATGAACAACTAGGTGACAGGAAGCCTTCACAATTTCTTCGCCACCTTCAAGACCTGGCCGGCCCGACCGTTCCTGAAGATTTAATACAGTCGATCTGGACCAGCCGTCTGCCTCATCACCTGCAGACAGTGCTAGCCTCCCAGACCGGCCAGTCCTTGGAACAACTCGCCGACCTCGCCGACAGGATCCAGGAGATTGCCACCCCCCACACCGCAGGAGTTTCTTTCTTATCGAACGCGGCACAGCAGACGTGTGAGATTGCCGAGCTGAAGAGGATGGTGGAACGGCTCACGCTAGAGCTTGAAAGGTACACACGCTCAGCTCAATGTTTCAGCATCAGATCCAGACCCAGGAGGCGCTCATCTTCGCGCCCTCGCTCCAGATCCGATTCCAGCTACCGCCGGCATCCCCTCTGCTGGTACCACATGAAGTACGGAACCCAGGCCCGTAGCTGCATCAAACCGTGCGACTTCAACAAGAAGTCGGGAAACCCCGCGAGCAGTCACTGATGACGACTGGTGATTGCTGCGCTGCTTCAGGTCGTCTCTTTGTCACTGACCGCACCACCAGACTACAATTTCTAGTAGACACCGGCAGTGACCTCTGCGTTTACCCCCGTTCCGCGCTTCGCCAACGCCGTACCAAGACGGACTTTCAGCTAAGTGCAGCTAATGGTAGTGCTATAGAGACTTATGGTTTTTTAGATCTTAGTTTAGATTTAGGCTTAAGACGTAGTTTTCCTTGGCGTTTTACAGTAGCTAATGTAACTAAGCCAATATTGGGAGTAGATTTCCTAAGTAATTATAATTTAATTGTAGATTGTAAAAATCAAAAACTTTTAGATAGTACTACTACATTATGTACCAATGCTCGTGTTGCTAAGTCTGTGAATAGTATTATTCATTCAATTAAGGTTTCGATGGGCGACACTAGGTATCACGCTATTCTTGCTAGATATCCTGAAATCACCCGCCCTTCAGGCACTTTGCGCACTCAAAAGCACAACACCGTACACTATATTCGCACTACACCTGGCCCACCTATTTTTTGTAATCCACGTAGATTAGCTCCAGATAAGCTCAAATTTGCAAAGCAAGAATTCCAGCTTATGCTTAATAGCGGTACAGCCCGTCCATCTGACAGTCCCTGGGCTTCACCTTTACACCTTGCCCCTAAAAAGGATAACGGCTGGCGTCCTTGCGGCGATTACAGGTTACTTAACGCCCGCACTATTCCAGACCGCTATCCTATACGGCATATCCACGACTTTGCTCATTCCATTGCAGGTTGTAAGGTTTTCTCGACCATTGATCTAGTGAAGGCATATAACCAGATTCCGGTCTTCGAAGACGACATCCAGAAGACAGCCATTACCACACCTTTCGGTTTGTATGAATTCCCTTTCATGACCTTTGGGTTGAGGAACGCTGGCCAGACCTTCCAACGTTTTGTTGACGAGATGACCAGAGGCTTGGATTTCTGCTACGCCTACCTTGACGACTTCCTAGTTTTCTCCAAGACCCCAGAAGACCACGAGACCCACCTGGAACTGCTGTTCAGCCGCATGAAGGAGTACGGCATCCTTGTGAACACATCCAAGTGTGTCTTTGGAGTCCGTCAGGTGACCTTTCTAGGCTACAGCATTTCCGAAACCGGTACCAAGCCCCTGGAGTCCAAAGTCCAGGCCATAAAGGACTTCCCTGCGCCGACAAATGTTCGACAGCTTCGTAGGTTCCTGGGCATGGTAAATTTTTACCGGCGTTTTATTCCTAATGCCGCACTGACACAGGCACCTCTGAATTCCCTTCTCACAGGCTCCGTGAAGGCGTCACATCCAGTCAAGCTGACTGGCGATACTCTGACGGCTTTTGAGCAGTGTAAGGAAAGTTTATTAAATGCTGCATTACTCGCGCATCCCGACAGTGAAGCCAAGCTCGCTCTGGTAACAGATGCGTCCGACTTGGCCTTGGGAGCAGTACTGCAGCAGTGGAAAGACGACCAATGGCAACCACTCGCTTTCTTTTCTCGTAAATTGAGCCATTCACAGCAAAAGTACTCACCGTACGATCGCGAGCTGCTGGCCATTTACGAGAGCATAAAGTATTTTCGCCATATGTTGGAGGCCAGACACTTCGTGGTTTACACTGATCACAAGCCGATCAGTTACGCTTTTCATGAGAGAAAAGCCAACTGCTCGCCTCGACAGTTTCGCCACCTCGATTACATATCGCAGTTCGCAACCGACATCAGACACATTTCCGGCAAAGATAATGTCGTTGCCGACACATTGTCACGTGTCGATGAACTATCGATAGGTATGGATTACAACCAATTGGCTTCATCACAGGCTGTGGACGAGGAGTTGGCACAACTACTCCGCGGCAAATCATCGCTCCGCATGGAGAATTTGCCCGTCCCCAATTCCAACGTCAATGTTTATTGTGACGTCAGCACCCCAACCCCCAGGCCTTTCGTGACGAAACCATTGCGGAAGCAACTCTTCGACAGTCTTCATAACCTCAGCCACCCAGGTGCCAACGCTACTGCCAGGCTAGTAGCTGAGCGTTTTGTATGGCCCGGTGTGCGCAAAGATTGTCGAGAGTGGTCTCGAAAGTGTCTAGCATGCCAACGTGCAAAGGTAAGTCGCCACGTGTCGTCCCCTCTTGGCACGTTCAACTTACCTCGGGCACGTTTCGCATTTGTACATGTAGACATAGTAGGTCCCCTTCCTCCATCACAAGGCTATCGATACTGCACAACTGTTGTGGATCGTTTCACGCGTTGGCCTGAAGTCATCCCTATGGCCGACATGACCGCCGAAACCGTGGGCAAGGCATTAATATCGTGGATATCCAGATTTGGATGTCCATCTGATATTGTCACTGATCGTGGTCGGCAGTTTGAATCCACACTTTTCCAATACCTTGGAAAAATGATCGGATTCAAACATCGCCGTACGACCGCATATCACCCCGCGTGTAACGGTCTCGTGGAACGATTCCACCGACAGTTGAAAGCGGCCATCATGTGTCATGCCGATTGTAACTGGATCGACACACTGCCCCTTGTGCTTCTTGGTATCCGAAGCGCCTTCAAGGATGACCTACAGGCTTCGTCAGCCGAACTGGTTTATGGTGAACCCCTACGCCTACCTGGCGAATTTTTCCATGCGACGATTCCTGGCTCGAGTGATATCACTGATTTCACCACTCGCTTACGCCATTTCGTCACGAAGTTGCAACCATCACCTGCAGCGCGTCACACCAAAGATAATATCTTTATCTTTAGGGATTTAAATACGTCGAGCCACGTATTTCTAAGGGACGACACTGTACGAGGCGCTTTACATCCTCCCTACTCCGGTCCCCATGAGGTCCTCGACCGTAACGACAAGACTTTCAAAATCCTTGTCAAAGGAAAGCCGATGACAGTATCTGTAGACCGCCTAAAGCCAGCCTACGTATTATCTGAGCCTTTCCCTATACCAACCCCTAACCCACATACAAATCCTAATCTACTTCCTACCCCCATACCACCTTCTGTTTCTATCCCTAATCCTGTGCCTATTTCTAGTACCGTTCCTGATACTACCCAGGATTATAATATTAAAAAAACTAGGTCGGGACGTGTTGTAAGATTCCCTGACTACTATCGCCCGTAGACTCGGTCTCTGGGGGGGAGTAATGTAGGGATCTCCTACATCTTATTTAATATTTACATATTATTTTACACACAATTTTATTTATACTCCTATTTACAAACTCAAAAATTAAACTTATTTACTTCATTTAAAAGTATTTATTATATACATATATTTATAAAACTCTGACAAGGCATCAGGTGCCCAGTCAGCTCATTTAAAATATTATAATTAAATAGATGTTTACGCTAAAGCGCATGGGAGACTCGCGCGCCGACCGGTTTTCTATGGTATAGCGAGTACCTACGCGGTATGAAGATATCGCTGCGCGCCGCGCGGCCGCTCGCCAGTTGGATTTCTGGATCGATAGGCGAAACTAGTGACGCTCGTGCGCCGAAATTTAAGTTCGCGACCTCGATATCGTGGTCAGCTGTTTTGTATTTTTTATGTACTTTAGTTACTGTGGACTCTCACACTCTCCTTCCATTTAAATATAGGTTTTTGTGGTGTAATTGTGAAACAATATTGTGACCCGTGAATATAAGATTCAGACCTGATCTTTTGGTTATTCTAACTAACTTTCTATTATACTCATCACCTACCAATTACACATAACCCTATAAGTTCGAGTAGGAATATAGCGAAGTAGCCTGTCTGTCTCCGGCACAAGCCGTTATGTATAAAACACAAGTGTAGAATCCTAAGCAAAACCTAGCTTAAACACAAGTACAGTGTTATTCGGTGTCCTTTTTTTTAGCATGATTTTGTGCATAACGGAAATAATTGACCATTAAATAATTATCATTACTGAAGTACGTTATTATAATACGCCCGCGTAAACATAGTATCCCATGGGAATACTGTACTTTTTGGGATATTTTTTGGTTTTTATATTATTTGGGATTTGGGATAAAAAGTAGCCTATCCAGAGCCTAAACTACTGCCATACCAAATTTTATCGAATTCCGTTCAGTTATTTTTTGCGTGAAAGAGTAACAAACATCCATACATCCATCCTCACAAACTTTCACATTTATAATAGTACTGGGATTTACTTTTTATTATCAATTTATTCTAAAACAAGTAACAATGTTCATACCTGGTTCATACTTCCTACTCTTTAATGTGAAGTTTTAAAACTGTTTAACTATCGTAATTCGTATAAGTTTACAGACGTGCAAAATAAAACAAAAGTCAATTTAAACTGTACGCTCCAGAAATTAAGGTAGCAATTACAAAACTGCTGATACAGACCATACATTTTGTACAAACCAAAAAACCTAGTTCTAATGATGCAGTTCGCAAATTCTCGTTCCAATTACGGGGACAATTTTGTGGTTTTTTTCCCATCTACCGGGCGGCTAGTGCCAAATGTCCTGCAGGATGTTTGCGGTCGCCCTGGTAGCCTTGTAATTAAATCGTTGCCTGCCAAGATTCAGTATATACAGCCATTTATAAAATGTACGAGATTTTGCCCACGGCTATGTTTGCGTTTACTTTTTTGGTGAAAATTGGCATAAGTGTTAACCTAGAACCAAAACTACCATTAACCATACCAAATTTCATCAAAATACTTTCAGTAGTTTTTGCGTGAAAGAGTCGCAAACATCCATCCTCACAAACTTTCACATTTATAATAGTACTAGCTTTTACCCGCGGCTCCGCCCGCAGATTAGTAAGTTACATAGTAGAAGCAGGATAGTAGTATTGTATAGAAAAAAAAGTACCAACATTTTGTCTAAGAAGTCGAAATGCTAGTACCAAAGACATTTGTATTGAGTTGATGGCCCTCCAAACTCAATGGAGTTTGGAGGGCCATCAAGGTATCATCTCAGTGCCTTAAAAAAAATTTAAAAATGTAACCTTAAAGGTAAAATGTTACCTCTAAGGCACTGAGGTCATTAACCTCACAGAAACAGGTGATTTAAAAGAGAAAGCAAAGATTTTGCTTAAATAACATCAATATAATCAGTTGTGTGAGGTCAATGGACCTTAACAGCGCCGTAAAGAGCGTAATTAAATTTAATTTCATATATTTTTTATTTAGATTTTTTTTACTATTTTTCTGCTTTAATTAAAATTCTGTGTCTTGACACAAAGTAGATCAAATAGCAAAAATATCCATAATTGATTCTAAAATCCTTTTATTATAGCCTTATATAAAATGTGTTGGGTATGTAGAAAATCTTTTTCGTTGAGCGTGTTTTATGCGAATGTAGATTATGCCTAGAGAGAAAACCATCGCGTCAGTTTAGCATAAAAGTGCAATTTGGCAGATAGTTTAAAATCAATGCCTTACAAAATATTGATTAAGCATTAATGACTATCTACTAACTGTAGGCGAGTGCATGATGATCATGTTTATTTAGATTTATACCAATCGATGTAGCCCTAACATAATATTATAATATAATTATTTACAAAATATGACGTCAGTAAGACGCAGACCATATTAGAGATAGATATAACTTTACCCTATAGAAATTAAAAAAGCTTTTGTCGCAAAAATTACCGCAATAAATGTACTGGCCATAAAACACGTTCCATTGTCAAATAGACCGAGTGCTTTCTTTGTCTAAGCTAATTTGTTCAAAGGAATTTTTATCCAAGTCGAGTGGCGACATTTCACCGGGTAATAAAGGCTGGCAGAATACCTGGGCGCATTATGGCCGAATTTTATATTCTTTAACCGTGCCAAAACACGTCGCGACAATGGCTGAATGAATGTACCGTCAACAGAACAGAGGGCGCTGAAAAATGGCGCGCTATTATACGGCGGTGTCTCGACGACGCGACGTCACGATTTTGACTGATCGTTTGTACTTAGCATTCCTTCTTGGCAATGATTTTATAGTTGGAAATGTTTTCATGTTTTGTTATATTCAAATGCATTGTTATCAGAAACATGATGTGCCAAGTTGTTAAATGCCTGCAACGAAACGCAAAGTTTATTTTTCTTTCACTAATAATTTCTTCATTTCATACTGTTGTGCTACTGTTAATATTTTAGTATGATGTCAGTGCCGCTCTAGTTTCCACGTGATGACGATGGCTACTTATACTTTCAATAAATTAAAAAAAACGTAAGCATTCTTATATTTCTAGGCACCTAGTATATGTATAATACAGTATGACTACTTTCTATAGCTTTTTACATCTACTAGACCTTTCCCACGACATTGTACGGGCAAAAAAATAATCACGCGGGAACCGTACACTTTCCGCCATTAAAAGTAGCCTATGTGGTGCATTTACCTCTTTGTTTGTTTACATTAAATAAGCTCCACAACTACGGGATCGATATTATATGGAATTTGACAAAAAAATACAGTCCCCATAGAAGGACATAAATACTTAGGCCTTTTCATTCGTTATTGGATGATTTATACAGTATTCTCCGAGCGAAGTAACCGCTCTTGAAATACTGTAGTGCCTGGGACAGTTGGTTTTTTAAATGTCGCATGGTTGCCCAAGCTCATACGGCATTCTCACAACACAGTCAGTCTAGTCCAGAGGAATGACTGGTCAATACGTCTGGGGCCAACAATGTGCTGGTTTCCTCACGATGTTTTCCTTCACCGTTAGAGAGCCCGTATAATGTACTTGAGATCTGAAAAAGTCTCATTGGTACACGCCACAACCTGGGAATCGAACCTGCACTCTCTCGAGTGCGAATAAAACGGCCTACCCACTAGCCCACGAAGCTCTTTTTGGAAGGACATAGGCTACATTTTATTGCGGCAGAATGGAGGGTTCCTGCGGGATTTTTAGTACGCGTACGATATTGTAAGTAGCATCTATGTTTTATAAATATGACAGTCTGTTTACTGTGCTGTCAGCGCGATGTTTAGGATAACATGCGGCTAATTACGGCCTGTCAGTTAATCTTGATTCTTGAATTAATCATATCATCAACTGACAATTAGTGCGTATTTAATGCTTCTAAATAATGAGTTGTATATTGGCTATTTATTTAGTTTTACAATTACCTACTTTTACCAACTCCAATACTGAATAAAGAGAATGTAGTACTCTATTTTTTAAATATTATCCACCTTTTTTCTTTAGTTCAAGTGACAATATTACCAATATCTATCCTAAGGATATAGAAGATGAAGAGGAAAGCTTCGTGTGTTTGTTTGTTTGTTTGTTTGCATCGAATAGGCTCCGAAACTACCGGACCGATTTTACTTTAATTTGGCACAGATTTTTTATCGCAGCAAAATGTACGGTTCCCGTGGGATTTTCTTTTGCACGTACGAAATTGCGGAAAACATCTATAAGGAATATGCACGTATGTTTTATTTATTTAAGTGGATCAATCTTGTTTGATAAACCGTGCAGTACGATCAGTTTTCGGATATCAATGGAAATAACGTTTAAAGTAGTCAATTAGAGAGATCCGATGTGTAGCGTGACGTCACATTACATGACATGCATGGAAAGTTCATACTAAATTTTGTTTTGCCAGAAAGAGAGATTTAAATGCTCATAACTTGCTCATTTTCAACGGTCATTGGCTATTTTTTCGTCACTTCTTTTATTTCTCAGTCTAATATCATATTATTATATTATAAGTAAATTTCCAGCTCTATGCATATTCCCCGTTATGTTAGCAGTTCACATGTGTATAAAAGTAAAACCTTGACAAATATGCCTTAAATATCTTATTTATTAGCACTACTATATGTATTATGTACTTGTAGTAGTCTCCTTTACTGTCGATTATTCCTTTCGTGGAGCTTGAATAACGACGGTGGCTAAAGAACTTTCTCGTCTTTAGTAGATTCTGCTAATTAAATTCCGCAATAATACAGTTACAATCCAGTCCCAATAAGTTAAAACTGCAAAATGGTATTCTCACGTCAAACCAACGTCAAATCCGTTTTGATTGGTGCGAACTCCAAAATTCAGCTTATAATATCTAGACGGTTCAATTATAATTCAATAAAAGTAAAATGAATGTGTAAGCTAATTACGAGAATAGGGGTTCTGATGTTTATTATTAACGTTGAATTTGACGAAAAAATCGTTGCAGTGTTGTTCCGTTGAAAGCCTTTTAACGAACGAAATTGAAATGCCATGGAACTAGCTGTTAATAAAACTGTCAACATCTATGTACGAATTACACAGCGTGAAACGTGACGTCACTACCATAATTTGTTTCGTGTTTTGGTTAGGTGTAACTACTATACAATAATAATATATATATATATATATATATATATATATATATATATATATATATATATATATATATACACATATATAAATACCCACCACACGTTTTAAATATTTGGACTCTTAGGATAATTTTTAGGGTTCTTTTAAGTACTTTTGAAGTAATTTGAAACAAACCTAATGCGCGTTGATAGTTACGGAACCCTCCTTACACATGTCCTGACATGCTCTTGGTTAGGTTATTATTTTGGAGTTTTCGAGTTGAAATGACTGGCGGCTGGATGCCGTAGCGCTTTAAGGATTCCTACTCAAAAGGTAAAATCGGGACCCCTAAAATTACTTACTGAGACGTCGCTGTCCGTCTGTCAATCTGTCACCAGGCTGTATCTCGTGAACCGTGATAGCTAGAGTGCAGTTGAAATTTTCACAGATGTTGTATATCTGTTGCCGCTATAACAACAAATACTAAAAACTGAGTAATATAAATATTTAAGAAAGGCATTCCGTACACACGTGTTTTTTGCCGTTTTTTGCTCGATATTAATAACGGACACAGGTAGACGCTTGAAATATTTACTGAATTTAAAATAAAATTGAAGCCAGCCCGTACAAAAAATAATTTTTCCTGTTTTTTTGCTCGATATTAATACTAGTGTGGTACGGAAACCCTTCGTCCAACTCGCATTGGCTGGTTTTGTTTAGAAAATATTGCAAATTTAACATCTGTTACATATTATGAAGTAGGTATATTTAGACAATAAGGGTCAATTCACACCGAAACGAAACGATACGCGACATGGTACTGCATTTTAAAGATAGCTATTCAAAATTGAAAACTACAAAATTACTCCGCCGTCCGCCACATTTTATGCACTCAAAAAATCTGGTGTAATTAAAAGCGAGTCTTGCCAAGAAACTGACGATAGTAGACCGTCCATTACCCTGACAGGTGACCGCCGAAAATGACTGCCACATTCGTTTGTTTTATACCAAACTCTTAATTGCACTTTTAATGGAATTTTTGTTATAAAATAGTTTCAAAAATGAAATTTATTTCAGCAATTTCAGCTATTATGTGAGAGTTATGAGCTCTCGTATTTATTCATTTGTAAGCTTGCGATTAAATAGGATTAGATTTGAAATAAGTTTGTGAAGGAGATAAGTTTTTAAACGGACATTGCCCCGCCGCCCAATACTCTGCTACTTCTATGTAGCACGGGGCTTGTCAAGGTGACTTCTTTAATTACGAATTCACGAAGTTCGAAATCAAAAATGTATGGGACACATTTGTTCGCTAAACCACGTGGTTGCTTCCATAATTTTTTTTTTAAGAACTTCCTAATCTTTCTGATATTGCCCTTTGTCTGAGGCCCCAGGATCGACAGCGGTAACTTAAATGATAATAATATGTTCTGAAATGATATGAGATAACATGACAGTGCCCGTAGAAGAACCTAAATAAATTGAAAAAATACTATTGAACAGGACAGTAAAATATCCCACAAAAATAATTTTCATGTAAAAAGATGCAAAGACGAGACCAAATGACTCGCACTGTAAAAAAGTTATCAGATCTCATCTAGTGCCAAGCTTCTGACTCTACACGCCCTAACTCTACAAGGCCTGTCTTCACAAACCCAGGTAGGGTTTAGTCGTTTCTTATTCATTTATAGGTTTTGATGACAATAATCAGTGAGTTAGAGACAAAATTAGGAGTTTTTAGATATCAATAAAATCTAAAGTATAAGAGCTACGCAATCAAAACTTTATGTGTTTGATAAGTCCGCTACTACAAACATATTGTGAAAATTTCGTTCATCTGGTATAATCTAACCCCAAGTTATGAGGGTTATTAATAGGACGAAGCGCTTCGTGAAAAGTAGTTAGGTATTGTCTCTGCGCTTCACTTGGCTCGTCTTGTCAGGGGCACTGCAGTGACTCCAGATTTATGTTCGTATACGTATCACATAATATTATAGTCTACATATTACATATACACAATAATAGAGAACTTTACAGTCGATTAAAATCTCAGTGTCATTTAACGAAATATCCAGTAAATATTATTGCATTCATTTTAAATGGCACATGAAAAAAATCACATCAATCCCTCGCGTGTAGTGTCCGATGTCCTTTGTCGGTCATTACGTTGTCCCGGAGCACCGATAAATATTTCGGTTGAAATCGGACCCGATGTATCCGATCTTCTCGTGTAGTATTCCTACGACATCGGAGACGCTGGCGTGAGACTAGTGACTTTCATAACGTTCTTGTGTATTGTCTCTTGTATATGTATTGGTATTCTGATAACTGCTCGTTGTCTGCGATTTTGTTTAAAAAGTAAATTATATACCTCCGTCTACGCTAGTTTGCTGGGGAAAAGCGAAATGGAAAGACTTCTGGGATCATATATTGCTATTTACTATTAATTTTACTGTTCGAAAAGCACCATTCAGCTCCGATGCACAAGTTCTATTTCAAAGTTATTAACAGATTTCAGTGTGACTTCGAACTTTGTTGGTATATTGGGCACAGGGCTCGGCGCGGGCTCTCCTACTACTTTGTACTTCCTCAGTATCGCACACAGGGCCAGCTTAACTAGGTAACTTCCGAACTTATAACCTAAAAATGCAAAAACAATTTTAAAAAAGTAGGTATATAAGGTTAAAAAATCTTTAGCACTTAGTGTTAGCTAGTAGTTCCATAGAATAATTAACGAGCCAATGTTTGTATAATTTGTAAGGAATGGACAGCGAAACGAGCATACGTATCGCCTGATTATCAATATCACACATGGACACCCACTCGCAAGACTAAAGAGGTTTGAAATGCGTTGTCGGTTTTTGGAATCTCAAACGCCCCATCGGCCATTTCCTTCAGTACCCTGACTAACTCGAAACTTTTCTCCCGCCGATCGGGCCCATTCATGCCGAAGCATATCTTTCCTATGATAAAAATTTGGCACTTTAACTCACCAACACAACTGCGAGGTCCATGACTAAACGGTATGTAGGCGCCGTCCTGGACCGCAGCTGAACGCTCTGGTAGGAACCTGTCTGGGTCAAAGTGCTCCGCGTCAGCACCCCAGTATTTTGGGTTCCGGTGGACGCTGATGATGGGGATGATCACACCAGAACGACAAGGAATCACTCTTCCAGAAGCTGAAATGTAGCATAATTTGATCAAGAAATTGGAATGTTAATAGGTATGTACATGGGTCTTAAACAGACGCTAGCGATACGATGAGGAAGTAAGAAAATAATAAAATATAAACCCCGTTATTCAGCGACGTCGTAGTAATATGTCGATTCCATACATTTAGAGCTCGCACGCACAAGAGCTTTTTTGTGGTCGCGACAGAAAAAACTGCAATGTAAACAGAATTC
Source organism: Phengaris arion (assembly GCA_963565745.1). Taxonomy (NCBI): domain Eukaryota; kingdom Metazoa; phylum Arthropoda; class Insecta; order Lepidoptera; family Lycaenidae; genus Phengaris; species Phengaris arion. The sequence continues at coordinate 28,054,554 of OY751431.1, forward strand.
TGCACTAAAACAAAAGAGGTGAAAATCGAAGTTTCAAGTGTCAAATGTCAGATTTGATAGCTCTACACGTATTTCAGCTCTTATTGTATTAACGCACAGTTCTATTTACAATGCCGTTTTTTTCTGTCGCAACCACAAAAAAAAAAAAAACGCACGTGGGAACGTAGCCTAATTTTCTGACTTAATTATTATCGTATAAAAGTTTTATACATTTTAGTCAAAGTTATAATATAAAAATTTGAAGTGTCTGTTTGTAATTTCAAATTAACAGATTTAACAGCTTTGCACTAAATGTATATTATGATAGTATATACGTTACCTACACCAAAAAATCATATATTTTTTTGTCTGTCTGTCTGTTTATTCCGGCTAAACTTTGAAACGGCTGGACTGATTTTGACCGCACTTTCACTGGCAGATAGCTGATGTTATAAGGAGTAACATGGGCTTCCGTTTTTAAAAAATAGTTTTCCGTTTTCATTAGTTCCATGCAAATGAAGTTGGGGGCACTAGTTAGTCATAATATAAAAGCTCCCAGATCCTGGCATGTTAGAAGACCTCAAAAGGTCTCTGGTGAGTGAGAAGAGACCGCCATTTAAGTCAACTTAATATGCCGCCTTAAAAAGGCAGACTTTAAAAGGTGAAAGCAAATTCCGACCCGACCGGAGTCAAACTTACAATCCAACGATAACGAATAGCAATTTCTAATCCTCTTACTAATAAAAATATTTACACAATGGATAAGCTATACATTGTTTTGTCCTTGTCTGATATGTTGGAAAAGTCGCTTGACAGACAAGGACGAAACATTGTATATCTTATCCATTGTGTAAATATTTTTATTAGTAAGGGGGTGTGTATATAAATTACTAGCTGTTACCCGCGGCTCCGCCCGCGTAAATACAGTATCCCACGGGAACACTGTGCTTTTTCAGGATAAGATATCCTTCGAGATATCCTAGAGATATCCTTTATTTTAATCCAGAGCTTATACTACTACCATACCAAATTTCATAGAAATCGGTTCAGTCGTTTTTGCGTGAAAGAGAAACATCAATCCATCCATCCTCATAAACTTTTACATTAATAATAGTAGTAGGATAAACATTGTAATGATAGGTCTTTACCTATGAAATTGCCGTTCTGCAGTACTGGCCATTTCAAATCAAAATATTTTTTGTTTGGCTAAGGCCCGATTCGACCAAACTTGAAGTTACACGAGTGTAACTATAATGAGAATAATTTTACTCCTTCAATTTACTCTAGGATATCTTCATTTGCGTTTTACCAAGTTACTCGAAGAGTATACTACGAGGGCGGGTCAATAAGTCCGTGACTTTTGGAATAAAACACAGATTTTTTGATAAATAAATCATTTTATTTTTCAACGTAGTCCCCTTGAGCTCTATACACTTTGTCCAACGCTTCTCCAATTTTTTTATCCCTTCCAAAAAATATGATTTGTCGAGGTCCTCAAAATAGGCCTTTGTTTGCGAGATGACTTCATCATTGGAGTCAAATCTTTTTCCACCGAGCCATTTTTTCAGGTTTGGGAACAAGAAGTAGTCACTCGGAGCCAAATCTTGAGAATAGGGTGGATGTGGGAGCAATTCATAGCCCAATTCATGGATTTTTGCCATGGCAACTGCACATGTGTGCACCCTTGCATTGTCTTAGTGAAAAAGAACTTTTTTCTTGGCCAAATGAGGTCGGTTTTTTTTTCAAATCCTCATTGAAGCGGTCCAATAAGTTGGCATAATATTCCCCATTAATTGTTCTTCCCTTTTGAAGATAGTCAATGTGGATTATCCCACGTGCATCCCAAAAAACAGTCGCCATAACTTTATTGGCTGACAAACCCACCTTGGCCTTCTTTGGCGCCGATTCACCCTTAGAAACACACTGTTTTGACTGTTGTTTGGTCCCTGGTGTATTGTGATGGATCCATGTTTCGTCCACGGTTAAAAAACTCCTCTATATTGTGATTAAACAACGCCAAACCTTCCTGTGAAGTTGTTACACGATTGCGTTTGTGGTCGACTGTGAGCAAACGCGGCACCCATCTTGCGGAAAGCTTTCTCATGCCCAAGTGATCATTCAAAATTGAAACCACTGAGCCATGCGAGATGCCTATGGCTTCCACAATCTCTTGCACTTTCAATCTTCGGTCGGCCAACACCATATCGTGAATTTTTTCGATTGTTTCGGGTGTAGAGACCTCAACTGGGCGTCCAGGACGTTCGGCATCTTCAGTGCTTGTAAGGCCACAACGAAATTCAGTAAACCACTTTTTTACCATTGAAATCGATGGTGCAGAGTCCCCATAGTATTTATCAAGCTTAGCCTTGTTCTCGGTAATGGTTTTTTTTCGCAAAAAATAATGCTTAATAAGCACACGAAATTCCCTTTTTTCCATTGTTTCCTTAAGTTACTGGATAGTCTGATAAAGATAGCTGTAAAACACAAACTAACTGACGCAGCAAGTTCAAATTTTGATAGGAGTCAACTGACAGATGCCTGTTGACAGGAGTAGTGTTGCTTTTTCAGTAAGGAGGTTAGAAATTCAAAAAGTCACAGACTTATTGACCCGCCTTAGTATGCTATTATGTTACATATGGTATTATGTTTCAATGAATATTGAACGAATGTATAAACCGACAAAAAATCATGTACTATTGTTTGTATTAGAATGACTTATACGCCATAATAATTTAATTTCGTAGAGTAATACAGTAAAATGTCAATATCAAATTATAACACTTCACAATGACATTGATCGTGACAATTGCCAGCCAGCTGTGCGACTATCCACTATTCGCAGTTTAATACTTTACTCCGTCAAAATCGCCCGTGTAAATATTTACTCACACTCCCGTGTAATTACCTTATTCTTGTTTTTTTTTTTTTTTCTTTCTTTCGTCCCCCTAACATAATCAGGGCTTTTTGTTTTCATATATTTTTTCTTTGTCTCTTTTAATTCTTTTCTCTTTTTTAATTTTTTGTTTCTTCTATTTTTTTTTGTTACATCATTTCTTATTGCTACATACATGTCCAGGTCTATTTTCGGATTTACAATTTTCAATGATACAATCATTTTGTCAGGTTTTTACATGTAGAACATTTCTTAGTCTATTTATATTTTCATCATTACAAGTGATTTCTTTAAATTTCTTATTATAATAGCAATAAAAAATAGATGTCCAGTTTAAAATATACATTAAAATAATTCCAATATAATGTAATATTTCAGTTATATAAATTCCAATTTTAAAAATTTCAATAATTAATAGCATTCAATAAAATGTCAATAAGACAATAAATCAAAACAAGATAAAATAAAAAATACAGCACAACCTTCAACTAACCTAATATCACAAATTTAAAAACCTACCGCTAAGAAACCTAACACTAATTTTTTATCACAGCAAAATATCACAATTTTTCTTGTTTGTTACACACACAATTCTCTTACAAAAAAAGAGGAAAATGTCCCTCTTCTTTCCCCCCAGGATGGCAGGCAGATTCTCACCCGTCATCGATATGCCCAATTTTTGCTCAGTATCATATCTACTGCTAGCAAAAATCGGGCACTCGAGTAACAGGTGAGGAACCGTCTCCTCAACTCCTGGCTGACATGAACACGACGGGTCCTCCTTCAACTTGAATCTGTTCAAATAGAAGGCGAACCCGCCGTGTCCGGTCAGAATCTGTGTGGTGTGATGTGTGATGTCTATCTTGTTTACTATCTTGTATGCAGCAGCAGCGCTTGGGAAAAAGAGCTTCGTGGTTCCGGCCGTCCCTCCCACTTCGTATCTCTTGTCCCATTCCTCAACCGTATCCTCTCTTAAGATACGCTTGACGAATGAAACAGGACACAGATCGTAGTCAGGTTTCCTTTTCAATCGCAGCGCGGCCTCCTTGGCTAGTTCGTCAACCCTCTCATTCCCTCTCAACCCTGCGTGCGCCTTAATCCAAAACAGGGAGACTTCCCGCCTCTGCGATGCAGCTTTTCGGAGGGCCTCCCTGGTTTGCACTGCCAGGGGATGAGGGGAACTAAGAGTGACTGCCTGGAGAGCCGATCTGCAATCGTTAAGGATGCCGACCTTCGCCATTCCACTCTTGCAGCTATACTTACAGCTCTCTGGAGCGCTAGAAGCTCGGATTGGTAGACGGTGCAATACGGTGGCAACGCAAGCTTGACGGCCTTCGTCTCGGCCCCACCCTCCCATACGGAGAGTGCGGCTCCGACTCGACCCTCAATCTTGCTGCCGTCCGTATAGATCCTATGGACGTGGCTGTTAACCACGTCTGCATAAGAGTCCTCATCTACCAACCCGAACCTCAGCTCTTCCTGCTCTGCCGGATGTGGGTCCTCGATCGCTGGAGCCATTCGCTCCACCTCCCTGTCCCTCAACACCGGGTGTGGTACCCCCTTCTTGATCTCATAGAGCCTCGAAGCTTCGAGTATCCTATCCTGAGATCAAGAGGGAGTATCCCAGCCAACAGCATCGCAGATTTCAGGGAGACGGTCCGATAAGCTCTGCAAATCTTCTGGGCAAAACCCCGTTGGACGGAGTTGAGCCTTTTCTGGACCCCCATCTTTTCCACGGTGGGTGCCCACGCTGCCGATGCAAAATAGTTGGTTTCACTACCGCGGTATATATAATTTTGACTATCTGGGGGTTAAGCCCCCATCCTACGCGAGCTGCTCTGGCTAGCTGCTTATAGCGCAGGGTCGCCTTTTTACATACTTCTCCTACGTGTTTGTTGAACGTAAGGCTGCTGTCAATTGTAAGGCCCAGTATTTTAATATCCTCACAATATTTAATGTCGACACCCCCCATGACAAGTCACGGTACGTCTTGCTTTAGTCTCCGAGTTGAGAGTAGAGCGCATGTTTTGTGGGGGGCAAACTTCAATTTATTCAACTCCCCCCACTTACTTATTCTTCCCAGAACCCCGTTAGCTTTTCGCTCTATTTCCAGAGCCGTGTCCCCCTGGAACACCAGCACAACGTCGTCGGCGAAAGCCTGGCTAAACACATTCATCTCATCTAACATCCATAGCAGGGAGTCCAGCAAGAGGTCCCACAGGATAGGTCCACCTAGAGACCCCTGCACGCACCCCTTGCTGGTCTCCCTGCTCACTTCCATGCCAGCATACCTTACATTTACTCTTCTTTCACTCAGGTAGCTGCTGATCACCCGCCTCAGGTTCCCCGGACACCCAACCTCAGCTAACCTAACCTTTATGGCCGGCCACCAAGCACTATTGAAGGCCCCCTCTATGTCCAGCAAAACCACAACAGAAATTTTCTTCTTCTCCCTCCGTTTTCTGATGTGGTTCACCAACCTATAGAGGGCGTCTTCGGTGCTCCTTTGGGGCATAAAGCCATATTGATTAGGGCTGATCTTGGGCAGCAGGTAGAACCTATGTCGGGCGACCAGCATCTTTTCGAAGATTTTGCCGAGAACAGGCAGGAGGCCGATCGGTCGATACGCTTTTGGTACCCGGTACGATTCCCTGCCCGGCTTTCTTAGCACCACCACGGTCGCCCGCTTCCACTGTTTGGGGAAGCAGGCGATGGTGAGGCACCTATTCAACAGAGCAAGGAACCATTCCGGTTCACATTCCACAGCATGTTGGCAGATGTCCGACGTGAGTCCATCCGCCTCGGGGGCCTTTTTGGGGTTGAAGGACCTTACGGCTCTCTTCAACTCCTCCATGATGAAAGGAGGGTCGTCCGGACCCGCCGGCGGTTCGGTGTCCAAGGACTCCGCCCGCCGGCGCGTCCGCCGATGTTCCTCACTTTCATCACGTTCCTGGTCCTCGGGGTAGAAGGTCTCCGCCAGCCATTCCGCGGAGCTTCGGGCGTCGAGGGTTTCACCGTCCCTCGTAAGGGGAAGATCCTCCTCCCTCCCTCTGACTCTGCTCAACACCCTGTAGATGCCCTCCCAGACCCCCTCCCTATCCTGTTTCCGGCAAATCTCCTTCCAGCTCTCAGTCTGTGCATCTTTTACTGCCTTTTCATACTTCTCTTTCGCTTCCAGGTACAGTCCAACTACGCGGTCTCTGCGATCAGGCGCAGCGTTACGGATCCTGCGTTTCCTCGTGTCGACCTCCTTCTTCATCTGCGCGAGCTCATCATTCCACCACGACAAGGTGAATCTCTGTGTGTGTTTTTTGGTCGGCATAGTGTCTCTGCATGTCTCCCTTATGACTTCCGTGTATCTGTCTATTGCGTCTTCTATTTGTTGTGTACTGTGTATTGTGTCCATGTCCTGTACAGTTAATTGTCTGTCTGACATCAGCTGGGTCAGTTTCTCACGAAACTGAGTCCAGTTTGCCTTCTGTGTGTTAAACATGCGTGTGGTACGTATTATATTTGTGCCTGTGGATTTCTGTTGTCTGATGCCGAATGATATGCCGTTGTGGTCCGAGCTCGTTAGTCCCTCCTCAACTCTCCAGTCGCCCACTCGGTCCAGCAGGTCGTCGGAGCACGCTGTCACATCCACGTAACTGGAGTACCTTTTCCCCCTCTGACGGTATCGAAAGTTGGGGTGTCTCCAGTGTTGAGTATATGTAGACCCATTGCTTCCAGTACAGCAGACACTTCCCTCCCTCGCGGGTCTTCCGCGTCGCCACCCCACCACGGGCTTTTAGCGTTCGCGTCGCTTCCCAGGACCATCTTATCAGATCCCAGCTCTCTTCCTATCTGCATAAGATGGTCCAGGTAGGGCCCTACAGGCTTATCGGGCTCGAAGTAGAAAGGACACTACAACCTTATTCTTGGATTAGAAGTTGGAAAAACGCAAAACCAGCTTACTCTTAGATTAGGAAACATTTACACTCGAGTAAAATTTTACTCCAGTTTGGTCGAATCCGCCCTTAGAATTCTAATTTCAAATTAATTTTATTTTAAAAACATGGTATTTTTTTCAAAGTTTATATATATTTTTAAAAGTAGTCATTTGTTTATTGATTAGTGTTACATTTTCATCGCATTTCAATCTTTTTCGTCATCGTGGATACGTTAAAAAATCGAGTAATTATGGAATATGAGTACCATCGTGGCAGCAACGCGGCACAAGCGGCACGCAACATCAACGACGTTTACGGAGCTAACACTACAAACCAACGCACCACCTGTTATTGGTTTGCTCGCTTCCGTTCTGGAAATTTCGACCTGAAAAATGAACCTCGCGGTCGTCCGAAGACTTTGGTTGACAATGACGAATTAAAGGCGATTGTGGAAGCTGATGATACACAATCTACGGCTGAATTAACAGCAGCTTTCGACGTTAGCGTCAAAATAATATTGGTCCATTTGCGTCAAATTGACAAGGTCAAAAAGCTTGATAAATGGGTGCCCCACAAACTCAAATATCGCCAGCGCGAAGTACGCGTCGAGACGTGCCTTGCACTGCTCAACAGATACACAAATGAAGAAATTTTGAACCGCATTGTTACCTGCAATGAAAAATGGATTCTGTTTGATAACCGCAAGCGCTCAGCAAGTTGGTTGGATCCTGGTTCAGCACCTAAACGAAAACTTACCCCTAGAAAAGTGGTGGTCACTGTTTGGTGGTCTAGCGCCGGTGTGATTCATCACACCGGCACTGCCACTGCGTTGGCAAAGATGCATTGATTGCATGGGTGATTACTTCGATTTATACAAATAAAAAATACATGAATAAAATTATAGTTAAAAAAACTAAAAAAAGCGGGTGGGGCTGTGTCGGGGCACACGGCCGTTGGTTTTAACGTGAAACGTCTATGTTAGCGAATCGCTTTTAAAGTAAAAGATTGAAATGAAAACAAGATGGACGCTGTTTTAAGTATTTTAATAAAAACCCTCCCCCGCCGCCCCGCTTGACCCCGACACGAACTCAATGTCATAACAGCGAGCTGACTATATAAGTGAAATATTTACACCACATTTTTGTTTCTAAGACTAATAGTTTTTTAATTATTAAGGTCCGATGATATAGACCTTTTCGTTACGGTCCAGTTTTTAAACCTGGTACCCGTATGTTTCGGCGCGATTTTAAAGACGTTTCACGTCAAAACACACTTTTATAGAAAATCTAACTAAAAAATAAAAAATAAAATTTAATAAATTTGGATTAAGAATAGTGTAAATAAAAAATATATGTTTATTATTGTAAAAAAAGTGTGGGATGCAGTGTCTCCACCTGTACGTTTGTTTGTATGTAACCGACTCAAGTGAATTTGATTTTGATCCACTTCAAACGGTCAGATTTCGTTTAAAGTGATTTTTAAGTGATATTATATTATTATTATTATCATTATTACTTCTCATATTTGCCAATAAAATGTTTATAATTATTGACACTATGCACCCCACGCTTTTTTACAATAATAAACATTTATTTTTCATTTACATTATTCTTAATCCAAATTTATAACATTTTATTTTTTATTTTTTAGTTAGATTATCTATAAAAGCGTGTTTTTTTAGTTTTTTAACTATAATTTATTTTTTGCTTTTTAGTACGATTTGCCAAAGAGTAAGCCTGGAACTGCACGCATGCGTAGTTCGCGCACTAGTTTTATCTCTCTTACTCTCTTGCAAAGGATGCGGAAAGAAATTAATGAATCCTGGCGAATTTAATCAGGATAATCGGATATTTTAATCGAATTATTGCATTGTCATCGGTCTTTGACAGGTGTGCAAAGTTTGAATTAAATCTGATCGTTCAAAGTAGGACAAAATCGAGCCCAAAGGAGTCGGTTACAAACAAACAAACAAGCAAGCAAGCAAACATACAGGTGAAACAAATAAAAGCGTTATAAAAATTCGTTTAAATTTTTTCATACAAAACGGCAATTTCATAGGTAAAATACTTACATAATTGGATTTCTTTTTGCGCTCTGCGAAAAATTAATGGGATAGGTGGGTAGAGGCGAAATGCCTCTTTTATCACCATGTCAAGATAACGCATTCTTACTAGATCATCTTTTTCTAATGGTCTATCGCAATCTCCGAATATATCTTGCAACCTTAAATCAAATCGTAATAATTATTATATTAATACGCAAAGCAAAAATTTTCAGTCTAGTTTTACGAGAATTGTGCAACCAGAGGAGTATGTGATATTTGGCCGGTAAATAAAAACTTATGTGGAGAAAAGTGTGCAGAAAGCTAATATTTACCACACACACTACCGTGCGTTTGATAGATACCATACAGATCTTCTTCTTTTTTTTTATATGGCGTCGGCTTAAAACCATTTGCCAGTGTCAAGTTAAAAAGGCGGGAAATAGAATTTTTGTTTCAATTTTCAATACCGTGTCCCTAAATCGTCAAGTCTAAAGTCTAGTCAAAGTCCAAATAAATAGTCAGTGCAGTCCATGAGTCATGTCAGTCAATTCAGTAAAGTGGTAGAAGCTTTACTGAAAGTTCCTAGGGAGTTTTGGAGGAAACACAAAATATCACGTTTTCAGAAGTTGTACCACTTGCCCACACTTGTGCACGTTAAGGAATATTTAATGGTTTATATTCTATCAATATTACACATTAAGAACCAAAATAACACAAATTTATGAACGAAATACAAAAACCACAACGTCACCCATTGAATTCCCCGGCAAAACTCCTTCTTCTTCTTTTGGCATATGCCTTTCCTGTAATTACCAGTTACCAACGTCAGAGTGTAGATACAATTGAGGGTACAATCTCAAATACAATTTTGTTACACGTTGAAGTTTGTAAATATGTCGCAATATTTACATTTTTTTATCTAAGAGGCAACACAACCTTTATAAAGTTCAAACTAAAAAATTAAATGAATTATTATGGGAGAATTTCGACCACAAAGCTACCTCTAGTTAAATATAAAAGGCTTATTATCTGAAGGCAACCATTTCTGCCAGATCTATCGACATATACTTCTAACTATAAATCTTATCTTGAACACATTAGTTGTGCAGACCAATCTCACGATATAGGCATCGGCGAAGAAAATACCTCCCAAAAGTTCAACCCCTAATGCTGGGACTATATGCTCCGGAATCCGGAACACCGGTAAATATTCAGAGCATTGAAAGTAGAACTTAACGCTAATACTATAATAGCAGGGGCGTGCGCTCCATATAGGCAGAAATGCAGTGCTTTACTTGTCATTTACAGATATGTTAATAAAACGTTCGTACGTTTTAGATGACTTTAATTAATAGTAAATAAATTAATAAAAAAAATATAATAACTTAAAAACGCCTAATATTTTATAAATAGCAACTAATGCCGGTGCGTGCTGCAGGACAAATCATCGCATGTTTGTGTAATTTTCATACTTCGCAAACGCACACATCCATGAAAATCGACATGATTATATACCGGTAACTCATGCGGCAGGCGATAGCCGAACCTCGCCGAGCCGAGCTGGGAGCTCGGTTCGGCTATCCGATCGCTTCCGAAAACCGCCGAACTGGCTTGTCGGAAATTATTCGTTGCCTATAATCCGACTAAAAACAATATGACTTGAATCTAATGAAATCTAATGAAATGAATTATATGCACATAACATGCATTTTTGTTTAGTAAGGTTTTATTTGTTTAAATAGAAGAAATGTTTTGTGTTTGCGAGGGCCATATTGCATATTTCATGTGATAAGCATTGTTTACAATTTAATCGCTCCTGTTCATTTATAGTTTTCTTAAAAGATTTTTCATTTTAACAATTGAAAGTGTGTACATTTAACAGTTTCTTACTGAGTTTCTATAATAATTGTAGTGATTTGCTTTTACAAGGTCCGTTTGTTGATTTTTATAAAATGTTATTTGATTGTGAGGTATGCGTTGATAATGTGTGTTTATTAAAAATTAAAAATATTCTCACAATTGTCATTCAGTGAAAAGATTCAAATTTTGTCTAAAGGTAGGTGTGTACCCGAGTTACAACAATTAAACCAGCAAAAAAATAATGTAACTCGAAAATTTCATGTTAAAAGTTATGAAACGTATAACTGGCTGTATGATTGTGTACACACGATTAAATTTTCCTGTTTTCCTTGCATATTATTTAGTAATTTACATCGGGATATAGTAATCTCAAGTAACCGGAACCTTGAATATGTGAAAATTGAAGCTGACTGACTGGCGAGTAGTTATAATATTTAAAATATGCTTATTATTTTACTTATTAGAACTTCTTCCGCCGCGACGATCGATCGCTGTTTTGTCTGCGTTGCCGTAGAAGATGTACATGAATAGTACATCTAAGACTTGCTTGGTTTCGACTAAGAGATCCGTCGCTTGGCTGTAGCTATGCTAAAAATCTATAAACGAAAAAGTTTTTGTGACCGAGTACTTCGCCGCATACCCGGTGTCATAATCCTGTGCACGCCACTGTACAATAGAGTAGAAAATCGAACACATGAGTGTCAAGTCAAATGTCAATGTCATATATGACAGCTCCACACTCGAAACTTCCATTTTCAACTCTATTGTAGGTACTAGTGCAGAGTTCTATTTTCAGTATTCTGAATTTTCACCGGCGTTCCGGATTCCGGAGCACATTATAGTCCCAGGCTAAGTTAACGAAATGAAGGTCCAAGTTTTAGATTTTCTGGTTGTTACGATTTTTTACAGTATAGATTTACAAATTAATAATATCTATGGACGCTCAACCCACGCCCACGTCAATCTGGTCCCGTGGTAACTGGTAAGTTCTCGAAGAAATTGTGTTACGCGTACCAGACAATGGAAATATATTTAATACTTTTTATACATACTATATTTATATTTAAGATTTTTATTATATTAAAATACACATCCATAACCCAGGAACACAGATAACTTTTTACACTGGCGGGATTCGAACCCTCGACCTTCGGCTTGAGCGACAATGCGCTGACCACTGAGCCACAGAGGTAGTCAAAATACATAGGATCTTCATAGGATTATCATAGAACATCGACTAGTATAAGTACTCACTCCTCATAAGCCTTGTCTTGCACCGATGGGTACTGTCCAAGCAGCAACAACGCGAAGCCAATAGCCTGTCCTGCCTCTTCAGAAGCGCCCAGCATCACTATGATTTCTTCCATAATCTCAGTTTTAGAAAGTTGGGAAGTAAGAAGACCATCAATAATACTATTGTTCAATGAGTTGTCCTTGTCTTCATTGAGATGCTCTGAAACATACACGAAGTGTGCTAATATCTGTTGCGGATAATATTATATGCGAATGAAACTTTGAAAAAAAAACCGCACACAAACACACTTGTAACTCTGACGATAATATTAATACGGCAGATCTGTCGCTCGTTTGCCGGTTGTATTCCATAAAAAATACGCTTATCCGTTTCTCAGATTAGCTAAGTATCATAATCTACTAAATAATTCATATTTAGAATATCTGTTACCTGATGTCGCTAGATTTCGGGAGCAGTAACTTGATAATTTATTTTTCCTCGTCTCATACATCTAAAAGAATAAAATATGATGTAAATTAATTGTCAATAACATTAAAGTAATAGCAGGGGGGTGTCACTACGCCGTTCCGCCGCCGAGCTACAAGTACATACCGAGACTCCCCAACGTTGGGGCGATTCAATGGTTGCCACTTGCCACGCACTGACCGGCCGTGGCGCACGCGCGCGTCTCTTACGCAGTACGACTCACTTTACGTCGCAAACGCGTGTCGTATTTTAATTGACAAAAATATGTATCCAAAAAAATACTGCATTGCAGCCGATTGTCGGAACAATGAAAAAAATAGCAATTGTCAGTTTTTCTCGGTTCCGGCAAGTGAGAAAGATAGCGAATGGTACGATAATCATTACTCATTTATATCTACTGTCATGGTACCTAAATCTATAACAATAATTATTAAATATACACACAAAAGTTTTATATTATATGCTTATTTATAGGTGGTAGGTAGCTGCATATACATACATATAATCCATACCTACATCAAAAGAGAATCACGTGTCGTGTCTGTGTAAACTGATTTATATGTTCGGTATTCATTTACCTAATAGGTACTTAGGTATAACAGTTACCGCTTGTATACCTTGCGTGGTATTTATGTTCGGTCGGTATGTTGTATGGTATCTATATAATATGTATTATATCATTATTGTATATTATATCGTCGTCTAGTATAAATCTGATAGTATAATCTAAGATATTTAATAAAAACTATTGATAAGTGACAACCCTATTTTCGGAATATCTGACAAGGTGTGGAATAATGTCGACCTTCGCGCGGCGCCAGAGAGCTCAATTTCGGCTGCTCGCGTGCGGTCCGTTTGTTAATAATAATTATATAGGCACATAAAAAGGCGGCATTTGTGAAGATCAAAACAGAGAGACTTCTGTACCTTGTACTATTATCTATTCTGTGGTAATAGGCATTAATTCTTATATTTACTTTTCGAAATTCTAATTTTAATTACGTCGCGTGACGAGTCACCTTGATAGATTTTAACAATAGATATTAGATACTATATTCTTACCTTGTTAGCATAGTATCGGAGCGACACACAATGTTTTTGTATTTCGTCGTGATTTGCAGTGAAATTGTACAGAAAGTCCGGATGCATCCAAAAACTGACACACCTGTCGAACACGAGCTTGAAGCTTCTTTGGAAGTCCTTTAACAACTTCATTGTGCATAATTCTTTTTTCATTTCTGGCATGTCCGCCGCTCCTGCAGAACATGCTTTGATTAAGTTTATTCATATTAATAGCACACACCACTTTTATACACTTTTGACGTGAAACGTCTTTAAAATCGCGCCGAAACATACGGGTACCAGGTTTAAAAACTGGACCGTAACGAAAAGGTCTATATCATCGTACCTTAATAATTAAAAAACTATTAGTCTTAGAAACAAAAATGTGGTGTAAATATTTCACTTATATAGTCAGCTCGCTGTTATGACATTGAGTTCGTGTCGGGGTCAAGCGGGGCGGCGGGGGAGGGTTTTTATTAAAATACTTAAAACAGCGTCCATCTTGTTTTCATTTCAATCTTTTACTTTAAAAGCGATTCGCTAACATAGACGTTTCACGTTAAAACCAACGGCCGTGTGCCCCGACACAGCCCCACCCGCTTTTCCACTTTATTTAGGTTTTTAAAATAATTTTACTTATATACAAGACCATAAAATAAATTAACGAACAGGAATTTTAAATAGTCCCGCTAAAACATTTATGTAAAAATTAGTTCGTTTCTGTCTAAAGTAGACAGTAAAATATTTCTGCCAAGAAATATTGACTTCTCCAGATGACCGTGCTACCTTGGATTAAGAACTATTTTGTTACTTATATCTCTATATTCTTTGCTAGAAAGAATTCATATCTACGCGCTGGTTATTATTTTGCAATGATTGAGTCAACATACTAAAGCATATTAACATTTAATATTACATAATATGAAACTTGCCCTGATATACTTACTTAGTACATTATTGAAGCAGTAAGCGCCTAAATATGGTCCAGCGGCGAACGGGCCGTTCCCAACATAGGGAGCCATCATCTCAGTCAAGTTCACACTCTCTTCCAACATACAGCCGATGTAACTCGATATCATCTTGGGACTAAATGATGGCATAAGAATGCGCCTACGTACTTTTGAAATTGATGACTCTGAAAATAGATTCAGAATGATATATGAAGGTATGGTCGAGGAACGTTTAGTGACATACTTCTGAAGTTAGTCTTGTTCCTTTTGGCCGTGTTCACACATGCTCACGTTTACACGAGCGACGCGTTTTAAAAGCGCTGCTGTGTAATGTCACAGCTCGATATGCATTTTGTTCAATTTGAAATTTTAAAACAATTCGCGCGCTCGAACGAACGAAGTTTTTTTCCGAAGAAATATTGTTTTTTTTCGGAAGGGCCAAAATTGCAAAAGCTCTAATGACTATAATAGATAAATAATATTACATCGGAGCTGCTGTGATTGAACTTAGCCACCGAGAACCACCTCAATCTGGTCCTGTGCTAAGTTCTCGAAGAACTTGTGTTTCCAGACAACGGAAATATATATTTAATTGTTTTTATACTATACTTATTACACATATTTGAGACTTTTATTATATTATAAGCATATTTAACTTTAATTATAAACTTTTGTTCCTTCGGCGGGATTCGAACCCGCCATCTTCGGCTTGTGCGCCAACGCGCTAAAAACAATATTGAGGTAGTATGTCTAGAGGCAGGACCTCTTGACATACTACCTCAATATTATTTTTAGCGCGTCGGCGCTTTAGGGATTAAGGGATCATTAGTCGGGGCTGATTGTAGAGCAAACTGCTAACATTGTCTTTGGCTTTACAAAACGTATTACCTGGTACAAAAACGCTGCCGTTTCCAGTGATAACTTGTACGAATTTGTACAGATAGGAGTCCTTGTTCAAACATCTTGTTAGGGTGTCAGCGATATCCGGTGCTTCTGTTAACACTAATAAATGGACATAATTTAGCAGTGACGGTCGCCATTAATAAAATATTGTGTAACGTCAGATGTGGCAAGAGGACCATACTAATATTATGGCACTTGCCTCCTTATAACTATCTTGATCCTTGCACCATCTGAGATCAGTTAACAATGAGGGTTTTTAAATTCGTGACATCTGACAGCTTTTTGACACGACAAGGACCGTCGGGCTACCAAGCGCCGCCCAGTGACAGAAAAATAATCGAAAATTCTTATTGACCGTTTTTGATAACACTTACGCCACCAGATGACGCTTTGTGTGAGTGGCTGCCCCCTAACGGTAGAAAAAATATCAAAAACCCTCATTGAATAATATGTAAAATTTTATTACCTAGGTAAAAAGTTTTAAACCCGTACAACCTTGAGATTCCACCCATCTTCATTGTATTGTAGCCCATCTCCATTATTTTATTCATGGCATCTGGAAAGACAAAAAATAGTAAGGGGGAGGTGAGGCAAGATAAAGTGGAGGGTATGACGGGGTACCTGGCTTTTCACGTGTTTGGAAAAACAGACCAAGACATCCGTTCTAGCATCTAAATAGCAACCGTCGTAAGACATGTGAATTTAAATAAAAAATATTTAAAAAAATATAGAAACCGACTTCCACAGTAAAAGCATTAACATTGTAAAAATCACTGAAAAGTATGAAATAATTCTTATTGTCGAAATATTTAATTCACCTTTTAAATTCTGCTAAAATGTTACTATTTTTCTACTCAATCTTCTTATTTTTGAAGACGGTACCAGCCAATTTGAACGTGAATTTTAAAATATTATTTGTATGTATTAGGACGTAGTTGTGTTCAAATCAATGATTTTTCTTTATCCCGAGACCAATTCGTAAACAACACAAATTACCATTCTACAAACTACATTCTACTCTACAAACTACCATCCAGCCGAAGCTACATTTTCTCGCGGTGAAATGTACGGTTCCCGCGAGATTTCCTTTTACGAAGTCACGAAGTCGCGAGCAACTTCTACTGTAGTATAAACATGTGTTTTCAATGTCGATTTGAAGCACTTATGCACAAAACACCTCCATGAAGTTAGTTGGAGCAAGAGGTAGCCACATTCACGATTTCTAAAATGAAATCTACTCATTGGCCGGCGCCGTGTCTTAGATTAGTTCATAGTCAGTGATCATCTTCTATATTAAAAAAATAAATTAATCCCCCTTTCTCTAGGTCATTCATTGTATGAACTGCTAGACCAATTTTCATAAATCTTTTTTGTGGTGTTGTGTTGACAGAAAAAGTTTCACAAACAGACAAAAATAAACTTTTTGACGTGATAACGTCTTAAAAATCGATGAAGCCGGCTGCACGCACGAAAAAACATGACTCATGCGTTACCTGTTACCCGTTATCGTCACCAAGTATCGTTACCAAGTACCAGCGTTAATCGATATCGGTGGAAAATACTATGAGAAATACCTCAACATAATATCATGATGTATGGTGTGATGATGGTTGTGGTGGTAATGATGATTATTATTTAAGAGTGACATATGCTTGCAGTTCTTTAAACAATGTTGAAATTTCCAAACGTGTATCTTTAAAGGCAAAGGAGTTCTATACACTCCTTTTGGATCCAGGATATACCTTGGCACAACATTTCACTTTTTGATACCTGTGAATGTTCAAAGAAATCCATATCGGTGTAAAATACTATGAGAAATATCTAGATATCAACATAATATTATGGTGTATGGTGTGATGATGGTGGTGGTGATGATTATTTAATAGTGACATTTTCATTTGCAGTTTTATGAGCAATGCTGAAATTTCCAAACGTGTATCTTTAAAGACTGAGAAATACCGTTCAGTGCTTTTGAATCCAGGGTATACCTTGGCACATTTCACTTTTTGGTAGCATGTGTTTGAGTTACTTCAAAAGAAGTCAAAATCACTATCGGTGTCCCTATAAGTTTTGAGGACTTCTCTCGATTCCTCATGGATCCCATCACCAGGTCTACCATTTGGTGACAATGGGAATAATTCAGGAGTCAACTCTTTATAATAAAGAAAGATTTTTAAAAATCGGTCCACAAACGGTGGAGTAATTGCGTAACCTCCTCCTGTGTTTTGGAAGTAGGTTGAAAACACGAGCGAGCCTTTTAGTAGTCGCATATTATTAATAATGTGTAACATTTTATGAAAACATTAAAAAAAACGTAATGCTTAGTGCGATTTTTTAATATGATAAAAAAATGCGGAAACTTTTCCACTAAGCAGTGACAGATATCAACGTCAAAATTGAAAAAAAGCTAAATACTGAAATATTTTATTCGAATCTGACGGTCAACTCTACCACCGCGCGCTCATTCGTCAAATCAAATTCCGCGACCTTCTGTTACACACTTCCGTCCCATTTCAAGAAATCACTCCCATAAATTGCACGAAAGCAAGAGAAAAGATGTTTGTTACACATCAAAAACCGATGTCTTTGTTATAATTCTTAAGAAAATTGAGAGATTTATTATACCCCGTCTTGCTCCGTTGACGACGCCCCGTTGTCGTATCTTTTTGAATTTAAAATAAAAAAATAATGTAATGATTTTGACGTGAAACAAATTATTACCTTGTACTTACGTAAAAATTATGAGTGCATTCCACTGGAAAATTATCCGGCTTGAATACAGTAATGGTACCCCCGTAAATACAGTATCCCACGGGAACACTGTACTTTTTCGGGATAAAATGTAGCCTATGTTTTAATCCAGAGCATAAACTACTAAAGTCATTACAACCTGTTTAGTAGTTTTTGAGTGAAAGAGTCACAAACGACAGTCGGTAAAGAAAAAAGTCGGAAAGCTGTTCATTTAAAATTACAAACAGAAACTTAAATTTAATTTACTGTAGAGATGTATATGTGTAGATCAAGTAATGTTAGATGTGAAAAAAAAAAACCTACCTTCAGGACTGTCGAGTAGAAAATGGTAATTAGAGCCTATAAATGGCAACTCCTTAAAGCATGGTGGATATCGGCTGAACACTTCGTACAGACGACTACGACGGATACTCAGTACATACCGTATCACATACACTAAAAACAACACAAGCAAGAGAAAAAGATACATCGTCAAAAATATTAAGTACACTAAAGGTTATAAGAGGAAATCGCTACTTATATAGTGTATTTATAAAAGTGTAACAGATTTTTATCTTATTAATTTATTGTAACGAGTTACTTGTGTGCTTGTATGTGTATTTAATTTATGTAGAGAAATAAGTTAAATATGCAAATTTTTATACTTACTGAAATAACGGTACTCCGTAGCTTGTTATACGGTAACTAATGCATATTTAAGTGTTGTGCGTTAAAATGTGCGTTGTCGACCAACGACAGATTTATATTATGTTAACGCTAAACTACTAAAGTATTAAATAATTCAAAAGTAAAAAAAATGTAGGTTCCAGAAACTTTAGGTTTAAGAAGCTTAAAAAACCAAAAAGGCGGATTTTAATATTATTGAATACCATTATATAATAAAAATAATAAAATACAAATTCAGGGAAAACTATTAATAAATAAAACTATTATGTAGTTATTAATTAATTGAAGCAAGCATTTTCATAAGCTCTAATTGCCAAAAATGCTTGCTTCAATTAATTAATAACTACATAAGTTTTATTTATTAATAGTTTATACTAACACAATTTATAACTCAAGAACGGCTGAACCGATTTGGCTGAAAATTCTCGAGGAGGTAGCTTAGAACCATGAGCCGGACGAAGGATACTTAAGTGCCCCGTCGAGTCTGTCTATCTGTATGTTCGCGATAATCTCAAAAACTTCATGCCGTTTAAATTTACCGACAGAGTAGTTCCTTAGGAAGGTTTAAGTCGATAATAATTTGTTAAAGTTTTGTGGAAATAACAATACAATGTATGGTGGGGTTATTTCTCTTTTATAGGTCTACAAAAAAGTCCGCGATGGCATAGATATGTCTATCATTTAAGGATAGGTTATTCTATACTTATTCTAAGTTTAAAAAATGATCAGAAATAATGCGGTATTTTCAGAAGCTATTTAGACGGATACAATTTAATTATACTTTTGTAGGAGATTATATCTAGTATACACCTTAAAATTACAAATGCGTGTGAAAATTTATTTTAAAGTATGTAATATTTTTACTCTGTACTATTGCTATATTGCAGGTATATTGGCTAAAGAAGTTTTTTGCCACGAGCGGGCGAAGCTGCGGGTAAAAGTAGTTTTATTTATAAAAAGTTTTACTTTAACTGAATTTATATTTTTGTTCGTTTTTATTTAAGTGTTTTACTTTGAGAGCATTTTTTTTTCAATCGACTTCCAAAACAGGAGAAAATTTCAGCATTGCTGAAATTCCCAATTCAAGAAAAGAAAGAAAATCCAAGAAAAGAAAAAAAGGAATTTCAGCAATGCAAGAACTGCAAGCATATGTTACTATTAAATAATCATCATAACCACCACCATCATCACACCATACTTAATCATATGATGAAATAGGTACTTGTCTTAGTCTTTTATATTAGGTCTTTACCTATGAAATTGCCGTTTTGTATGAAAAAATTTAAACGAATTTTTTTCATGTATTTTTTTTGTATTAATCGAAGTAATCACTCATGCAATCAATGCATCTTTGCCAACGCAGTGGAAGTTTATTGATGCCCTTCTTAAAGAAATCAGCTGGACGGGAGGCAACAAATTCTTCAAAGGCATTTTGTACTGCCTCTCGGATATTGAATTTTTTTCCCGCCAAGAAGATATCCAAATTCTGGAAAAAGTAGTAGTCTGTAGGCGCAAGGTCTGGTGAGTAGGGCGGATGACGGAGAGCTTCCAACCCCAGTTCTTGCAACTTGGAGACCGTCTGCTGCACAGTATGAAGTCGCGCGTTGTCGTGCAGGAGCAGCGGACACGTGCGACTGACCAATGCTGGTTGGAGATGTGCCAGCTTCTTCATCATTGTGTTGAGTTCTTCACAGTACACATCTGCAGTAATGCTTACCCCGTTTCGTAAGAAGCTGTGATTAATCACACCGGCGCTAGACCACCAAACACTGACCATCACTTTTCTAGGGGTAAGTTTTCGTTTAGGGTATTGTTTAGGTGCTGAACCAGGATCCAACCAACTTGCTGAGCGCTTGCGGTTATCAAACAGAATCCATTTTTCATCGCAGGTAACACTGCGGTTCAAAATTCCTTCATTTGTGTGTCTGTTGAGCAGTGCAAGCCGGCACGTCTCGACGCGTACTTTGCGCTGGCGATCATTGAGTTCTTGGGGCACCCATTTGTCAAGCTTTTTTACCTTGCCAATTTGACGCAAATGGACCAATATTGTTTTGACGCTAACGTCGAAAGCTGCTGCTAATTCAGCCGTAGATTGTGTATCATCAGCTTCCACAATCGCCTTTAATTCGTCATTGTCGACCAAAGTCTTCGGACGACCGCGAGACTCAATTTTCAGGTCGAAATTTCCAGAACGGAAGCGAGCAAACTAATAACAGGTGGTGCGTTGGTTTGTAGTATTAGCTCCGTAAACGTCGTTGATGTTGCGTGCCGCTTGTGCCGCGTTGCTGCCACGACGGTGCTCATATTCCATAATTACTCGAATTTTTAACGTATCCATGATGACGAAAAAGATTGAATTGCGATGAAAATGTAAC
This sequence comes from Phengaris arion, assembly GCA_963565745.1. Lineage (NCBI taxonomy): Eukaryota > Metazoa > Arthropoda > Insecta > Lepidoptera > Lycaenidae > Phengaris > Phengaris arion. The sequence goes on from OY751431.1 coordinate 28,075,686, forward strand.
ACTAATCAATAAACAAATGACTACTTTTGGAAAAAGAATTCCATGTTTTTAAAATAAAATTAATTTGAAATTATATTTATTAGCCAAACAAAAATTCTTTGACTTGAAATGGCCAGTACTACAGAACGGCAATTTCATAGGTAAACCTATTATCAATATCGTTCCTTTGAACAGTAGCTAATCACATCATCATCATCATTATATATTGTGTGACAACTATTACATCATTTTCGCCGACAACTTCATTTTTAGGGAACCTAAGCATATTATGTTACCAAAAACTGACATTATATCAAGGTATACGCTGGTTCCAAAAGCACTGAATGGAACTCGTCAGTCTATAAATATACATGTTTGGAAATTTTCGCATTATTTAAAGAACTGTTGTGATGATGTATGCGAAAGGTCTGCAATGTTAGACGTCTTCTTCGAACGGTGTTATGCACCTACAGTTGACATATTGCTCAATGCTAGGATTTGTAGAGGTGGAATATTTAATTGGAGTAGCTGCATGTAAAATATCTTGCAAATACAAAACAAAAATAGACAAAATTTATGTGGTGTCACTTGAAAATTTAAGAATTATACACCTGCGTCTCCAATAATACAAAAGAAAAAACAAGGATGATGATTGGAAACATAAGGAATAGAGAATACTCTAATTAGAAAAGTTAATAATGCTCGTTAAGTTTTCTTACACATTTTTTATTTCCGCGCAACTTTTCCTGTCAACAGAACAACACATAAAAGATTTATGAAAAATTATCCAGCAATTCATGCAATGAATGTTTAAGGTAATATATCTATACATTAATAAATTTGTAACTTGTCGCTATCTGTACATGGAAGATAAATAAGAAAAACTATTACAGGGCTTTATGAACGGTATAGAACCCAAAACAATGATTTTAATAATTTTTGTCTGTTTGTCTGTTTGTCTGTTTATCTGTTTATCTGTTAATGACTAAGGTAATATATCTATACATTAATAAATTTGTAACTGGTCGCTATCTGTACATGGAAGACAAATAAGAAAAACTATTACAGGGCTTTATGAACGGTATAGAGCCCAAAACAATGATTTTAATAATTTTTGTCTGTTTGTCTGTTTATCTATTAATGACTAAGGTAATATATCTATACTTTAATAAATTTGTAACTGGTCGCTATCTGTACATGGAAGATAAATAAGAAAAACTATTACAGGGCTTTATGAACGGTATAGAACCCAAAACAATGATTTTAATAATTTTTGTCTGTTTGTCTGTTTGTCTGTTTATCTGTTAATGACTAAGGTAATATATCTATATATTAATAAATTTGTAACTGGTCGCTATCTGTACATGGAAGATAAATAAGAAAAACTATTACAGGGCTTTATGATCGGTATAGAACCCAAAACAATGATTTTAATAATTTTTGTCTGTTTGTCTGTTTATTTGTTTGTCTGTACGTTTGTACACGCTAATCTTAGAATGTACTGAACGGATATCAAAATTTTATGTTGAATTTAAATTTGGATATAAAATAATATAGTATTAAACTATTTATTTGAATAGCAAAATGCTAACCATTCGACTCTTACCTAAGTTAAATAAAGTCCAAAATGTTACATTGAATAAACACAATACAAAAGTAGGTACGAGTACTTACCTAATTAATACTTACCTTATTATAAAAAATGTTTCATTCACAAGCTCCGCTTGCATGCTTTAAGATAATAATAATTAATTATCTTAACGAAGCTTATGAATAAAACAGTTTTTCCAAGTTATTTAATTTTGATCTAAATAATAAATTGATAAAAACAATATGAATGATGATTAAAGATAATTGTCTTATATGTAATTAACCCAATAATTATATTTTATTACCATTGTGCCGATTTTTATGAACGATACGTACATTATGTTAACTCTTTAGGCCTAATGGCACAAAAAAAAAAAAAAAAATTACATTGAATATAGTCATTTTGTAAATATGTAAATATAAACCTTTTAGAACTAAAATATTATTCTTTTCGACCATCTTATTTACTTATTATTAAGGTACGAATAGACCTTCAGTCCTAAAGATTGGTCGTATTCGAGCCGGATGTTTAAAGATTAAAATTAATTATTATTGACTGGATCTATGTACTATGGAGCATTTGGACCAGATTAATTATTATTATTGAAGAATTATTATACTTGGACTGGACGAAATATCGATCAGGTTAAAAGGGGTCTCACAGCGGTATTGTTTCATTATTATGTTATGTTAGGATTTCATTATTAATTACGCTGTGTTTATTATGGTAAGGTTTTCTGTATTATTTTATTCCAATTTTTGGTAAATACATACCTTATGCAAATTAATTATTATTATATTAACTATTATAACTGTAATATATTACATTGATACATGTTAAATATTACTTTCCATCAAATTTTGGATATGAATTGTAGATATTTATATAGATATAGATTATTGTTAACATTATGTGTATATTTTAGACAGATTGTAGATATTGCATTTGGTATCACAGTATGTATGTGTATTCATTATTATTTTGCATTATTATTGACTAATTTGTTTTCATTGTCTTCAGGATTGTTTCACAATTGCTTCCAAACGGCCAAGGGGTAAAATTTGATCCGAACCCGCGCTAGTTGTAAGCGGCCGCTGTATGTATTTCGCACAGCGCGAGGATGTCTCCTTGGATCAGAGTTGAGTTAGAATACAACGAGGTGCAGGTATGTCTGGAACGCATATTAGAGAGTATCGAGGAACAACGAGACATTCGAGGCTCTGTATTTTAATTCTGTTTGTCGTTCTCAAGAGTCATTAACCGACACCGGCGTTGTAAAATCTATATTCTGTTCGAGATAGTAGGTAGTTACACGCAACATAAATTAAATATTTTATTAATGAAGTAATATTTATTTTATGTACTTATTTTAAATATTATAAGTACTTACGTATGTAATTAATGGAAGTATTATTTTATTAATTATTAGATTTGTACTAATTATACATAACAAATTAGAATTTTTTATTTTCTGTACTCATTTGCTATTATTACTAATTTTAACGTAGGTATTATTTTATAAATAATAGAGCAGTTTCTACTTGAGATTTAAGAATGTTCTGTTTACTTGTGTAAATTATTTTTAGTTATTTTGAAAGATATATTGTGTATTGTGTATACATAGGTACCGGGAAACCTGTAAATTGTTAATGCTCCAAAGGTTACTAATTCAATGGTAGGACTGTAGTAGGCTTGCGCGTAGGCAAAATTTCATGTATATTTTATTTGCTACAGATTAACCAATTATTATTTTACAAAAATTAGAATATGATTTTTTGCCTATATTATGATTTTTAATAATTATTATTACTTTACATTAATTCATCCAGATATTTACTGAGATAATGATTATTATTGGATTACCATTCTTTATAAGGTACCTTAATTAATTTTATTTTAATAATTGAACCAAGTCCTACGATTTAGGTGCTTGACACATTAATTATTATTTTGTCATATTGTATTATAATTATGTCACTATTGTGTAATATACATTATGTTGTAAATATTAAATGAATTTAAGTATTATATTATAGGTTTATTATAATGGCTAATGCTATTAGTAATAAGGAAATACAGTTTATTTGTATTATGTAGAGCACATCAACTAAAATTATAATAACATTGTAAATAATTGGTTCACAAGTAGCTAACAGTTTGTTTATTTCAATTATTTTGTCACTGCTAACTAACATTATTAAAATTAAACTTTATTATTCCTTAGCAGTTGAACTATTCCGTAGAGTTAGACGGATGTATTATTATCGTCTACTATGAATTATATTATTATTGAAAATGTGTTACGATGATATTATTGCATTACTGAAAGTCCTTTTAGGACTTAAGATTTGCCAAATTTTCTATTATACGAATTATTTCGTAATTATAATTATACACTTATTATTTTGTAATATTTTATTCAAGCTATCGATTGATATTATTATTCTTATTAATTATTATAATTACATACAGTCCACAGATATTATATTCACATTACGACTACGGCGCTTTTGGCGATGCCGGCGGCGTGGTTTTTCTCGTGATCTACACGGTTTCATTGTATCAGTTCATTGTAAACAAATTATTATTCATAAGATAGGTAGATTATTATTATTACACACATTTTACTTTTTCGCATGGATATTAGTAATTTTGACAGCCATTATTATTATTATTTAACTCATGTCGGTTACCTCCAGCCTAAGAGATGGCAATTATTATTATTAAATATCATGACGACATTACGATACGTCAAGTCTTACGTACTTCCGTACTTATTATTAATATTCTTCAACAATATAACAGCCTCCGACTCGGATGTCGTGGGTTCGATTCCCGCATTGTAACAACAAAAATGTTGGTTCCAAGTTTGGCTAGGACAATGCAGGCTGATCACCTGATTGATCTGATCACAAGAAAGATGATCCATGCGTCGGATGGGCATGTAAAAAGTCGGACCTGCGCCTGATCTCTCGCCAGTCGTGTCGGTTATCCGTCCCACTGGATTATGAGGGTAAAGGAAGAGAGAGTGCTCTTGTGTACTGCGCACACACTTGGGCACTATAAAATTACTCCTGCGTAACTGGCCTGGTTTCAATGAAACCGACCACCGTCACTGAAATTGGTGTGGAGGAGATATATGTTATTAATTTTTATTATTCTTGGAGTCTTGATTTAGACACATTATTTTGAGTAGAATATTTATTACTGCACCGATGACTTTAGGACTGACACTTTGTCGGAGGTTGAAGGTTGAATTTTCAACATTATTTTTGTTATTACTACTACTAGTTCTGCCCTTAATAAACTTATTATTTTTTAAACATGACATTTTCTGCCACACCAATGCCTTCAGACCTGTAATTTTGTCGGAGACTTGGCCGTAGGTTGAGTTAAAATATTATTAGTTCCTGTTCTAATTAAGTTATTGATTTATTATTTCGAGGGGATTGATTTAGTGCTGTAATAGTTACTAATATTCTGAACATATTCACTTTGCGTCATATAATTCGTGATATGTATTCTGGCGACCATACTTCGTTTGTTGGTTCGTGCAATATTATTATTATTAAGTTCAACTTTCATTCTGCACTTCACTGTTCAATGTCGAAAAAGTCATAATTATTTCTCCATTATTTCTATTTCGTATATAATTTGTAAGCAAATGTTAAATGTATTAATTAATTTGATTTCAGGGGTATTGTTAAAGGTCTATTTTGATTATTAATAATTTGTATCTATTGTTATTATTGTAAATAAGCACATAATATTATTTCTAGTTAATGTTAATATGTGCTTATTGTTTGCTACTGTGTTAGGTGCCTAGTTCAGGTTTTAATTATTGTATTAGGTCCGAGACCCCTAGATCTGAATTTCTCGATTCAACATATCTTTATTTACAACCGAAGATATAATTATTTACCATTCATTATTGGTGCTACCAAGATATTAATTACGTATTATATTATTGATAAACGAACTGCAGATCAAGATGACATATATTGTTTTACTTATCTACTATTAAAAGGACCAGCTGGAGACATGTATGAAAATTGTTATTATTATTTTGGATAACCAAGCTAAATGCTTTGGATGAAGGCTAGTGCCAGAGAACTGCTATTACTACTATGAAATTATTAATTATTATTTTCTAGCACTGAAGAATGAATTAACTCCTTCTGGATACACTTGTTTGAAAAGACTGATAAATGACTATCATTCCGTTACATAATGATGTTCGGAATAATATCAACTGTAGCTTATTCGGGGTGGTGCCGTTTGGGTGGCAGATGTACGAAAAACCTCAGGTGTTTTTAAAATATTATTAACTATTTTAGGTTATTTGTTTAGTGTATTTGTTTTTAAATGTAGCCTAATTGGTAATAAAGGTAGACCGTATAGTTTCGTGTTATTAGTAAAGTTCTACCGGCATATTTAGCGGAACATAAAATAAAGGTTTGATATCAGTATCATATAAGGTTGCTGGCTGGTTTATACGTCATTTAATTTAAAAAGAAATATTTTCAAATTAAGAAAACAACTGAACATAACATTTTATGCAATTGTTTTAATTTTATTTAAATACACCTTATCTGGAGCGAACTTCGAGTATTTCTTCCTTCTGAGTTTGATTTAAAATTTCATTGAAATACTGTTTTTTGTTAGTTTTTTTTAATCGCGTATCTTTTTGGAGTTGAGGACTGAATTATGCCTGACTTATCCCCAACAGAGATTGCCAGGGCACTCGAAATGCGAAGAAATTGTCAAACCTACAGAGTGATATCCAGAGATCTTCGTCGACCAGTTCCAACGATCCATCGCAGTATCCAACGGTTCAGGGAGACCGGTACTTATGTGAGAAAAGCAGGACAAGGCAGAAAAAGACGCACTTCGAGTAGGGATGATCGTTTCATTCAGCTTTGTGTACGTAGGAACCCCCGTTTGACGGCCGTCCAAGCCCGACATGAGTTAGAAGCAGTGCGGGGTGTAACCGTAAGTGAGCGTACGGAACGAAGAAGGTTCGAAGAAGCTGGTTTGGGTTCATTTGTGCCCGCCAAGGCTCCAAGGCTCGAGGTAAATCATCGTAGAAACAGGTTAACTTTTGCTCAGAAACATCGACTTTGGAACGCGGATCAATGGAGTAAGGTACGAGGGCGGGTCAATAAGTCCGTGACTTTTGGAATAAAACACAGATTTTTTGATAAATAAATAATTTTATTTTTCAACGTAGTCCCCCTTGAGCTCTATACACTTTGTCCAACGCTTCTCCAATTTTTTTATCCCTTCCAAAAAATATGATTTGTCGAGGTCCTCAAAATAGGCCTTTGTTTGCGAGATGACTTCATCATTGGAGTCAAATCTTTTTCCACCGAGCCATTTTTTCAGGTTTGGGAACAAGAAGTAGTCACTCGGAGCCAAATCTGGAGAATAGGGTGGATGTGGGAGCAATTCATAGCCCAATTCATGGATTTTTGCCATGGCAACTGCACATGTGTGCACCCTTGCATTGTCTTGGTGAAAAAGAACTTTTTTCTTGGCCAAATGAGGTCGGTTTTTTTTCAAATCCTCAGTGAAGCGGTCCAATAAGTTGGCATAATATTCCGCATTAATTGTTCTTCCCTTTTGAAGATAGTCAATGTGGATTATCCCACGTGCATCCCAAAAAACAGTCGCCATAACTTTATTGGCTGACAAACCCACCTTGGCCTTCTTTGGCGCCGATTCACCCTTAGAAACCCACTGTTTTGACTGTTGTTTGGTCTCTGGTGTGTTGTGATGGATCCATGTTTCGTCCACGGTTACAAAACGGCTCCGGCAAAAACTCCTCCATATTGTGATTAAACAACGCCAAACCTTCCTGTGAAGTTGTTACACGATTGCGTTTGTGGTCGACTTGCGGAAAGCTTTCTCATGCCCAAGTGATCATTCAAAATTGAAACCACTGAGCCATGCGAGATGCCTATGGCTTCCACAATCTCTTGCACTTTCAATCTTCGGTCGGCCAACACCATATCGTGAATTTTTTCGATTGTTTCGGGTGTAGAGACCTCAACTGGGCGTCCAGGACGTTCGGCATCTTCAGTGCTTGTACGGCCACAACGAAATTCAGTAAACCACTTTTTTACCCTTGAAATCGATGGTGCAGAGTGCCCATAGTATTTATCAATCTTAGCCTTGGTCTCGGTAATGGTTTTTTTTCGCAAAAAATAATGCTTAATAAGCACACGAAATTCACTTTTTTCCATTGTTTCCTTAAGTTACTGGATAGTCTGATAAAGATAGCTGTAAAACACAAACTAACTAACGCAGCAAGTTCAAATTTTGATAGGAGTCAACTGACAGATGCCTGTTGACAGGAGTAGTGTTGCTTTTTCTATTACTTATTGACTTATTGACCCGCCTTAGTATTGTTTAGTGATGAGTGCAGAATTCTCTTAAATAAAATTGACGGCAGGCAAAGAATATACAGAGGATTGAATTGACAGAGGGAGTCTGACTGCAGACCGCTATATCAGAGAAGTTTTAGAAGAAAATGTCGTACCGTTTGCCCCATATATCGGTGACGATTTTGTTTTTATGCAGGATAATGCTCGGCCGCATACCGCTCGGGTAACTCAAGCTTATCTTAATGATATGAATATCACTATTATGGAGTGGCGGGCGAGATCACCGGATATGAACTCAATATAGCACGTTTGGGACTTGCTGAAAAGAAAAGTTAAGTCCAGAATTACAGCTCCTGCCAACGAGGGTGAACTGTGAATCGCCGTAGTTGAGGAATGGCGGAGACTATCCCAGGAGACCATCGATAACATCGTTCTCAGTATGCCTAGACGGGTAGAAACTTTAATAAGAGCACGTGGAGGAAATACGCGATATTAATCACCATTTTTATAATTTAATTAATTGTTATTTTAATATTAATTTTCACTTTTCCCGGTTACATGAAAAGTTCAAAAATGTACCATTTTTCACAAATAGCCTTTACTCGCAAAATCTGTTCTTAATGTGATCTCATTTTAAGTAAAACAAATGAAACTTTAAATAACAAAAGAAGTGTAAACAACAATAACAATAGTAGTAAGTAGATTTGAAAATAAAACTATATTTTTTTTAATTATGGACCTATTTTTTGTGTTCCGCTAAATATGTCGGTGTGTTTATATTTTGTTAGTCTATCTCGATGTCATGCTATTTAGGAGAAATAAGATTATTATTTGAGTTTTATTATTAATTTGTTATATATATATATATATATATATATATATATATATATATATATATATATATACATGTTCCTACCTATTTTATAGTCGGTGCATACGATGTTTTTTGTTTGATTACCTGGCGCATAGACAAACAATCGGATGGTTTTCCAACACGGGAACAGGCAACATACAATTGACCATGTGTGAAACATGGGTTTTCCAGATTAATACCACAAACACTTAATGATTGCCCCTGGGACTTGTTTATGGTCATAGCAAAAGCACGCCGAACAGGAAACTGTAGTCGTTTAAATTCAAATGGCACATCAGTCGGAATCATAGGGATGCGCGGTATGAGAACATCTTCTCCTTTATACTTTCCTATTAGTATCGTTGCTTCTATCGCGTTGTTTAGTAATTTTTTTAACGCTAACCGTGTGCCGTTGCAAAGACGCGGTTGGTTGATATTTCGCAACATTATAACTACCGATCCAACCTTCAATTGAAGATTGTGAGGTGGCAATCCTGGCAAATCCAGCGAGTTTAAAAATTCCGGTGGATAGTTGACTACAATATCTTGGTTAGTAGCCGAATCAACTGATTTGAATTTTGAAATTTTAATTCATTTACATCTATGTTTTTTGCAGCCAATATAGCTCGTTCGCTCAACCAATTATGGTTTCTGTAATTTTGAGCGACATCTGGAAACACCTTCTCAATAAGTTCATCTTTTGATCGAGTTAACTGACAAAAACTTTGAGGAAAGTTAATGCAGACAGTCAACATGTCTATAGGAAATTTGCCATTACCAATGTTAATAAGTTGTTAAGAGAATATATTTCCAGATTGGTAATTTTGCAACTCGACACGCATATTCTTGCTTAAATGAAGTACTTTGACATGTTCCACAAATTGGAGGACTTTAGACATGCATTGAGTTCATCAGCTGGCGTTGATCGTGGAATCACTAGCAATGTTTGACGAAAATCTCGTGGTAATAAAATCATTGCACCACCAAGTCGGTTATGATTTCTCCGTAGATCTTTTAAGGTTCTGTCTAAAGCTTCCAAAGATTTTTTATGTGCCATCGTGCATTCATCCCAAACAATCAATTGACATTGCTGCAAAACCTTTGCCATTGCAGAGTTCTTCGAAATGTTGCAGGTTGGAGTTTCATTGCTTTGCATATTTAATGGTAATTTTAGTGCTGAATGGGCTGTTCGACCACCTTCAAGCAAAGTTGCTGCAATTCCCGACGAAGCGAGTGCAAGTGCAATTTTATTTTGTGAGCAAATTGTTGCTAATATTAATGAAATCAAAAAAGTTTTTCCTGTACCACTAGGTGAAACTAAGAAGTAAATGCCTCCAGTTTCAACATTTGTTACTTTCATAAGAGTATCAAATACATACTTCTGTTGTTCATTTCACAACAGTGGAAGATTTGTTTGAATTAATTCTTTCAAAGTGTTGAGATCATACAGTTTTTCTCGGTGCAACTCTTGGTTAAAAGCATCATGCATTGGACGATTGGGCGCGGCCAAGCCTAATTGAATTGATAATTTGTTTCACATCATCAAGCACATGTTCTCAATTGAAATCGAAATCAATGCTTCGTTTTAAATTTCTTCACTGATTTTTATATTTGGATTTCCCATACTATTCCGTATTTGGTACAAAATATCATCACACATATAATCTTTGTACTTGATCCACAAATCAATTGGGTTTGATGGGAAGCATGTAGGTATGATTATAGAAAACAATGTTCGTATTTGATGAGCGTGTGATGATATTACAGCATCATTGAGAGTTTGATCCCAATGAGTCCTGCTTGATGTCTATCCAGTGCGGATTGCATGTAAATGTCATGAACAAATCTGCTGTACCATAATGACGAACATACGACATGGCATCTTGAGCATATTCATGCATATGTCGAGGGCTTCCGATGTATGTTGCTGGAAGAATAGTCATCCGACCAACATTCTGTGCATTTCCATCAGTATTAATCGTATCTCGAAGATGAATATACTCTTCAGATCGGAGTTTGGTCTGATTCAACCTGTTGAATGTTAATCTCTCCGTTTCAATTTTAACATACATGTCAACAACATATTTGTGATATAATCGCCAACATTTCAGTATGTGATTGTCTTCATTTTCCCGAATGATTAGGCGGTATGAATAATAGTTCATTGAACTAACTTTTTTGTTGGTTTCAGAACCTGTAAATAGATTTTGTTTTAATAACATTGAAATATAAAATTAAAATACATAATATTATAGTGACTGAGATATTATCGCCATAGCTAAACTAATATTTTAATTACCTGTAATGGGATTTATCATTTTTATTGAAAAATCATAGCCATCTTCATCTTGCCAAAATATAATGGGTATTGCAGTGCATCATACGAGCGATGTGTTTCCTTTATACGTTGTAATTGATCATTCCGACGATGTAAAACAATATCACGGGATTGCAAGTTTTCTCCAACTACAACGATAGCAACTTCATCAATAGTTGGTGCATTAAAACGTCTTGCATGTTGACCCGCAGGTGTTTTATCAGCTCTGATTATAATTTTTTGTTTATCAGATGGCATCAGATCCAGTGCAGTTTTAAACAATATAATCAATTGATTGTGTTCATGACATAAAGTTTGTAATTGTTCTACAATAGACTTCTTTACTAAATTGTTATGTGCACAACGCAGATCAATTTCTTGTGGTGAATTGCCCATAAAATTAATTTGCAGGAATTTGTAGTTGCTATCTGACACTGGTAACAGTAAACCTGCTCTGTCTGCGTCTGTATTTGACCTTGTATCTGTAAATTAAAAAAAATATTATTTTGTACCAAACACTACAAAATAAAATACAATAAATAAGCAATGTGGGGAATAAATTTTAGGGATTGTCAGTGATCAAACTTATATAATATTTGTTCTTAAAAATTATATGTCTCCTAATTCGAATCACCAAATAATATTAAATATGCTTAAGTATCTCAATATGTAATATTAAGTTGTAATTAATATCTATCATCAAATAATTATATTGGGTTTCAAAATAATAAGTGTCACTAAAACTGAATCACCACATAATATGATGAGTAAGTGATATATTGCTTAATGATTAAGAAATTGAAGATTAGTGACACATCTTAACTTAGGTGACAGAAAATATTGTTCGCTAAAATATTATGATTAACTGCTATAAAACATACCTTGAAAGTTGGCATAAAATTTTCCCGAACTACATTTGTTGCCCCAAATGAAGTCATTTGAAAGCAATTGTTATATTGTTGAATATTTGTCAAAAAGTGTATGGAATCTGTGCCTATTCCTGAAACCAATGAGTACAATGGCTCTGGTGGTGGATCCAATGGTATCAATTTCACTTTACCATTTGCACAACACAAGTGTTAGCAACCACTAGCAGACTTCAGTCTCGACAGTGATGCTACATCCGGATCCGTATAATATTTTACATTTACTGTGTTTATTATGAATATCAATTTGGTTTCATGTTTAATAAATTATTAATCAACTGATTATTATAAATTATATTATTGTAAACATGATGGTTATGTCTAATGACGTCACGTCAGAATTTAGTCATGCATTTTATATTAAATATAAATAATCAAATGTAATTAAACACATAATAATTAATATTAGTAACTGGTAAAATAAGAATTATATTTAATTGAAATATATTTAGTTAATTTATATTTAATTGTAATACCGGATATATAGTGTTTATTTTGACTAGCTCTAACGACCTTCAAGTAATATAAAAGGGCTCTGTAGCCGCCATTATTACTTCTTCAAAATTGTTGTAAGGCGGACACTCTGTCTGACGAATAAAAGTGTAACAGTGGAATAAGTGATTTTATTTACGCCCGTCACATCTCAGAAGTGGGATAAAGTGGACAAGATGTCGGGACTATACGCAGCTGGACTCGGAAAAAGGAAACGGACAGGGCAGGTCAGTGATGATTTTTTTTTTTCTGTCGACTCCACGCCAAGCCTTACGCCCACCAAGAGAAAGACATGCCGCGTGACTCATGCCGATGCTGAAATTATACCAAAATTCCGACCAGAAGATGGCTCAAGTAGTATTACCAGTTGGCTGCACAAAATCGACCAGCTTGGTGATATTTACGGGTGGGATGCAATTCAGAGACAATTTATTATGCAGCTTCGTCTACGAGGCTCAGCCAGACGATGGTACGATGAGCTTGATGATTATAGTTTAGATTGGGATGCATGGAAACGAGCCCTAGAGATTGCTTTTCCTCGTTCGGTCGACTTCGTAGACAAGTTGAGCACTATGTTAGCTAGAAATAAAGAAGACACCGAATCAATGACTCGTTATTATCATGACAAAGTCTCTCTACTCAGAAAGTGTAATATAACTGGTGAAGATGCAATTTCATGCATAATAAAAGGACTACCGTTAGAATTGCGTGCTAACGCTAAAGCTTATCAGTGCCAGACGCCAGAAATGTTATATTTTGGATTTCTTTCCTCGTTAGAAAATTATAAGAGAGATAACAATTCCTCATCTTTAACTTCTCGGAAATCATCATGGTGGAGGGGTGCCTTTGAAGAAAACCCTACAACAGCTCTACATCCCGGGTTAAAACGGTGCTACATCTGTCGTCGCACTAGGCACGAGGCACGTGTTTGTCGATCTCAACAACGATGTAACATCTGCCAACGTAACGGTCACACTTCGGCAAGCTGTTGGTCGGCCGCACACCCTGGAACTTCGCAACAACAGGGGCAGCCAACTCCGGTAAGTTTACTGATGCTTAATTTAAATGATAAGTTTTTGAGCATTTACAAACGCCTCGCATTTATTGGTTCCTCGAGTGTCATTGTTTACATTGATACGGGCAGTAAATTAAATGTTTTAAGTTTAACGAAAGCAAAAGAACTAGATCTTGAAATATTACCATCGGATATAATAATGAAAGGGTTTGGAGGTGCTCATACTCAGTCACTAGGCAGGTCACATATTAAAGTATATATAGATAATTTGTATCTAAATGGAGATGTTGAAATAACTAATTGTAATATGTGTGATATAGAATTAATAATTGGGCAGGCCATGATTAATCAAATTGGTGTTAATCTTGTTACTACGTCGAACTCTGCTAGATTTGTAGAAACTCATTATACCTGTGATATTCTTAGTGACATTAGACTAAGTCATTCAGATTTCAATTCTAAACACAATGTGTACCTAAAATGCGATGTCACTGTACCGGCTCGGAGTATAAAATTATTGAGTGTGTTTGTAGACTATGAATCAAATGAAAATTTATACTTCTACGTAGAGGCTGGATTAAGGTTATTAGGGCGCGTTTTTGAACTCTTAGAAAAAGCAAACTTAAAATTAAATTTAAAAAAATGTTCTTTCCTAAAAACAAGCGTTAATTATTTAGGTCACGAAATTTCTGCTGGTACAATCCGTCCTGGTCCAAGTAAGATTAACTGCGTAACAAAATATCCACGACCTAAAAATGTACATGAGATAAGACACTTTATCGGATTAACTTCTTATTTTAGAAAATTTATTCGCGGTTTTGCCTAAATAGCATTTCCATTAACTAAACTCACAAAAAAAAACGTAGAATGGTTTTGGGGATCTGAACAAGAAAGCGCATTTCAAACATTAAAAATTAGATTGACTGAGAGACCCGTCCTTGCTATTTACGATAGCAAAGCGATTACGGAGTTACATACTGACGCGAGCAAGTTAGGTTTAGGTGGTATACTAATACAGTACCAGATAGAAGGGGCTATTAAGCCCATTGCATATTTTAGTAGGGTTACGTCGAAGGAGGAACAATTTTACCACAGTTATGAACTCGAAACCCTGGCTGTAGTAGAATCATTAAAACGTTTTAGAATTTTCCTAACTGGAATTCAAGTAAAAGTCGTGACTGATTGTGCTGCTTTACGTACTACATTAGTAAAGAAAGACCTAGTACCGCGGATAGCTAGATGGTGGCTTACCATCCAGAATTTTGATCTACAAATAGAATATAGGCCAGGGGAAAGAATGAGACACGTAGATGCGCTTAGTAGGAACCCCAATACTGAATATATATTGCAAATCGATGAATCCGATTGGTTAGTTACACTACAACTGCAAGATGATAATATCCAGCATATACTACAGCAATTGCATGAATGTAGTCCTAATCCTGATTTAACAAAAAATTATGTAGCCAAAGATAATAAACTATACAGAAAGACGGTATATGGTGACCGTCTTGTTATTCCAAAATTGGCAAAATACGGCCTCTTATTAAAGTACCATGATCAAATAGGGCACCCGGGTTTTGAAAGATGTGAAAAAATCGTAAAATCACAATTCTGGTTTCCTAACATGACGCGTTTAATTAGGAAATATATTAAATCATGCTTACAGTGTGCCTACGGTAAATCTGAGTATGGTAAGAAACAGGGAGAATTATTCCCGATAGAAAAGAAAAATATACCAATGCATACTTTGCACGCTGACCACTTGGGTCCTTTTGTTAAGACAAGAAAGGGTAATACTTACGTGCTCGTTATTATAGATTCTTTTACAAAATTCGTTTTTGTAAAAGCGATTTGAAATTGTAGCTCTGTGGAGACAATAAAAAATTTAAAGGAGATCCTTAACGTTTTTGGCCGCCCTAATAGAATCATTACAGATAGAGGTAAAGCATTCACTAGTCGTTATTTTAAAGAATTTGCGCAAGAATTTCAATTTAGGCACATACTTAATGCTATAGCAAGTCCTAGGTCTAATGGTCAAGTGGAGCGCATAAATAGAACTATTTTAGATGGCTTAAATACTATGTCTGATAGTGAAAACACGTGGGATGATAAACTTTTAGACATTGTGTGGGGAATAAATAATACTCCGAATTCTAGTACCACATTTTGCCCATTCCAATTAATGTTCGGTCACGAAAACTCTAGGTTACCAGCTTATCCCTTAGATCAATTAAATGACGTTGCATCCCGAGAAGATGCTTTAAATAACAGACGGCAAACAGCAAAATTACATATTGATAGAAATATGACAATTATGAAGAAACGGTTCGACCAATCCCGTAAAAGATGTATAAAGTACGCAGTAGGACAATTAGTACTATGGAAAGGTGGAGCTAGTAGGGATGTACACTCGAAAGTTTCACAAAAATTGAAGAGCCCTTACACCGGTCTATATAAAATAATTAAAGCGGAACCTAATATTGATCGCTATACAATTTGTAGTGTTAAAGGAATGAAAGGTTATAAAAAATTTGATGCAGTTGTTAGAGGCGAAACATTAAGACCTTACAAATCTATTATGTCTGATGCTGATAGCTCTTCTGCTAGTGATAAAGAAGTAGATCGTGACGATCTCATAGATTTACTCGAAAGCTAGGTGCGAAGTATGTAATGAATTATTATTTATAAATTTTAGTAATTTTGAACAACCTATACTACTACTTGCCAACTTTTTGTTTATTTTTTTAACTATTTTTACTAAATAAATAATATTGATTAAATAAATATTACAAAATATATATATATTCTTTATAAGATATGCTGTGAGATAGTCTGTGTGACCTTAGTCTGTGTGACGCTAGCCTGTGTGACGTTAGTCTGTGTGACGCTAGTATGTGTGACGCTAGTATGTGTGACGCTAGTCTGTATGACGCTAGTCTGTGTGACGCTAGTCTGTGTGACCCTAGTCTGTGTGACGCTAGTCTGTGTGACCCTAGTCTGTGTGACCCGTCACCCGTGTCTGTGTGACTTCTAGGTGCTTGCAAATCATCAAAATCTGTGTGACAATATATTTTGCAGCTTTACGAGGATATATTTTGTCTATGTGACTGTTACTTAATAAGTATAAGTATTACGCCGCATATTACGTCTAGGTGACCTACGTATATATGTAATTTAACAAGGATGATATTATGAGGCGGCTGACTCCACATATTATTATCATTAAAGTTATGACCTACTTGACGAATTTATCACCATACTTATTACCATGAATATACTGTTCTGTTGTCTTTCTTTTTTTAGGTAACAAATGGTGGAGAAAACCGTGGGACACGGTCACTGCAGGATGGCCGAGTGTTAGCAATCACTAGCAGACTTCAGTCTCGACAGTGATGCTACATCCGGATCCGTATAATATTTTACATTTACTGTGTTTATTATGAATATCAATTTGGTTTCATATTTAATAAATTATTAATCAACTGATTATTATAAATTATATTATTGTAAACATGATGGTTATGACTAATGACGTCACGTCAGAATTTAGTCATGCATTTTATATTAAATATAAATAATCAAATGTAATTAAACACATAATAATTAATATTAGTAACTGGTAAAATAAGAATTATATTTAATTGAAAGATATTTAGTTAATTTATATTTAATTGTAATACCGGATATAAAGTGTTTATTTTGACTAGCTCTAACGACCTTCAAGTAATATAAAAGGGCAGGACTCTCTGTAGCCGCCATTATTACTTCTTCAAAATTGTTGTAAGGCGGACACTCTGTCTGACGAATTAAAGTGTAACAGTGGAATAAGTGATTTTATTTACGCCCGTCACACAATCCATTGGCTTCGTTTTTGTATTTCAATGCCTTACAATGTGAGCAAACCGAGTTCATAGGACCAATAACAACACATTGGTAGTTACTGTAGTCAATTGACACATTGTAACTGAAAGCAGCTCGATTCAAACTTGCGCGATTATTAGTTGAATGTCGCGCTCGCGCTTCACGCGTTTGTGACACCCGAATTCTTTCACGTTCATTTCGGTCGTCACATTCTTGTGCAGTATGATTAGATCGGTAATTAACTTGGTTTGTAGAATTTAGGGTTCTTCTACCTAAATTGCTTCGTCTTATAGGAGGCATATCAGATATTGATCATAGGTAACTAAACACTGCACAAAACACGATATATGAATTTGTTTCGTGTATCAGTTGACAAAAGCAAACTCAGTAGATTATGTAACAGAAAATCCAAGAAAAACAACACTTGTACACCGGCAAATCGACATCGACAGTTTAATGTTGTTTCAAATTCCACCTTTTTTTAAATTTGATATGACTTGGAGTCAAATCCTTTAAGCCGTACCAATGTTTTATGTATGTAAAATAGGGATATTAAAATAATAAAACACTTTTGGTAACGCGGTTTGTGTTTGACTGATGCAATGACGTGAAAACTGATGCATTTTAAAACAAAAGAAATAATATCGCGAAGCCGACCAAAAACGTTTCGGAACGCGACATTAAATCCTCCAACGATGTATTCTGTGCTCCAACGCACACATGCACACTGTTTTAATAGATATGATTCAATTTGAACTTTGTACAGCGGTAATAAAGTGCAAATTGACTCATTGACGTTAGGAACACACCTACATTGCTTAGACATAGACTTATAAAATATATAAAATACTACTTTTGTTATAATTTTTATTATTCTTTTAAATCTGTTTTTATATTGCATATTTTGTTGAAAGTTTAACTTTCAACGCCCGGGGGCATGTTCAGACTTGTAAGAACGTTACACTATATTAACTCTTGAGGCCTACTGGCACAATAGAAATAATTTTTAATTATTTCAAATTTAGAAGACTTATGTCATAAATTATTTTGTCTAACATTCAACATCTAGATTGTAAATATGTAAATATATAAATATAGACCTTTTACCACTAAAATATTATATATTCGACCATCTTATTATTAGGTCCGATTAGACCTTCAGCCCTGAAGAACCATGGTAAATATAACTAGAATATTTTTAAAACTTATTGTAACTTGACCTTGTATTTGGATAAAATAACACAAAAGTAACACATTGATTTGCTTGTCATCATTTGTGCGTTTATTCCATGTGCCACCCCTAGATTTTCAACCTCCTAAAAACATTAACACACGTACAGATTTGGTCCGGAGCAGACCACAGATTTGGTTGCTTAGGAGCTTAGGAGTTTCCCCCTTAAATTAGGGAAAAAATCCTCTAGGAGGAGAATTATTAGGGTTATTTTTAGAGGTTTGTATTTCCTGTTTGTTTAAAAGTCAACCTGTATAAAATAAACTAATAACTAATAACTAATTAATAATTGGAAGTATAAAAGAATATTACACGGACAGAATAGTATTACAGAACGTTATTTTCTGAAATTGTTTGTTTATCAGTTTATTTATGTTTGGGGAGAAATATTTTTGAGAATTGGAACACCGCACAAAAATCGGAATGCACTGTAAATAAAACTCTGTGCCAATACAATAGAGCTGAAAATCAAACACACGAGTATCGTGCTGTTATAATGGTCTGCTCCAGACCAAATCGGTACGTGTGTAAGCATTCTAAGTTACGTCATTAAAGAACAAGGGTTAAAAATTTAGGGGTTTAACAAAGAATAAACCGCTCTGTGTAGCAAGTGTGTACCTACTTAATAACCATAGACAAAGACGCTTTTGGACCATTTGTACAAAAAAATCACCGTGCCATTACAGGTTTTTCATATCAATAAAAGACCTCCATTACAAAAATATTCTAATTAAACTGTAATTGGTAAATAGTCAGCCATATACATATATTAAAATTACCACAGTCAATTGTACAGACAGATGACCTATACTTAAAGTAACAAAAGTGTTAAAGTGTTAACAGACAATCGAATTTTGTCCGGAACGGACCGAACCACGGATTGGGTTGCCAACTTAGGCGTTTTCCCCCAATAATTAAGGGAAAAGATCTCTACATAATCAATCATCCCTCTAGTGGGCAGGATTTTAGGGCTATTTTTAGAGGTTTCCATTATCTGGTTTTCAATTAAATTTAGCTATTGAATTGTTATATCGACAAGCGACTTGAAAAGTTAAAATAAACTTTTGGAAGAACCTAAGCATATTTTAATAAAATACAGAATAATAGGTATTACAAAACATACATTTTTATTGTTTATTTATCATTATTTTTTTTTTGTATTTATAGTATTCTTGATCATACAAAAAAAAATAGGGGGATTTCCAATTTTCAAGTAGGTAGTTGTTGCGATTATAGGGATTTTTGACTTAAGATTGGAGATAAATATTTGTAAGAGTTGGTAACACTGGACGACATTTCGGGAATCGGAAAAACAGCACTGTAAATAGAATTCTGCGCTAATAATAATACGATAGAAATGAAAATCGAACACATGAGTGTCGAGTTGTCAAAATGGTCCGCTCCGTACCGCATCCGATCATTAGCACTTTAAGAAAGTCAAAGTTTAATTGTCCAAGGTTCAATACTCAAACGAACGTCAAAATTATAATATGACTCTGTTGGTTTGCCGAGGTTATTGTACGTGTACATTTTTTTCAGATTTATTATATATAATATTATTAACGGACTGTTTCACAATCGCCTAAAAAGTGACGAATAGCTTATGAGGAAGTTTTGTTGTTGCTTTTTATACTGAGCGACAGCGACAAATCTTTAGGATAAGCTATTTGTACCATAATAGGCGATTATTTCATAAATTTGAAGAATATGATTGTCTCTGACCATCTTTGATCATTAGCATTTTCGAATCTCAATTATTGAAAGTGATTGAATTGCACGGAATAACAATCAGGAAAACCACAGATTTTTCTGTTTAATGAAATCATTTCAAGTCGAGGGTGTTGATAAGCAATCTCATCCCTCATTTATATTCACATTTGCAAATGTAATCGAAAACGTAATACAAACATTTGCATATTCCCGACACCCGAATTATAATTTCAAAATTTTTTAATTACAGTCGGCCGTATCTCTTAAAATCCCATAAAAATGCAGAACCCGAAGGCGGGGTTATAAATATTTTTAATGAGTATATTTAATTAAAGTTGCCAAGATACGCTCCGTGATAGTAGCTAATAATAAAGTAAGAATTATGACCCTGTTTCTTAATATATTATTGAAATAAGGGGAGAAAATTACCCGGCTTTCACATTATACTTCACCTACACCTAAGTTTGTCTACCCTTAAACATTTTTTCTGATAAGCGGTAGTCAATATAATATGTTAATTCAGGCTATTGATTGAATTGTTGGTTTTACTTAGAAATATTATAATGTGAATGTCAGTTGGTTGTTTGGTTGTTAAGATTTCACGTAAAAAATTATTAACCGATCATCATGTTATTTGGCAGCGATGACTACGGGGACTTGTAGAGTAGGCGACGGGGAAGGACATGGGAAAATGTTTTGTCGCATGAAAATGTACAATTCGCGTGGAAAATATACACGGGCGAAGCCGCGGGCTAGCACTTAATATTAAAAAGAGGAAAATTATGTTTGTTTGTTTGCATCGAATAGGCTCCGAAACTACTGGACCGATTTTGATGAGATTTATGCAGTAGACCACGGGGAAGGATATACTACTTGTTATCGCGATAAAATTCACAGTTCCCGCGCGATTTTTTTTGCGCATACAAAGTCGTAGGTAACATCTAGTTAATTATAAACATTAACGGCAAGTTAGGTATTTTAAGTATGTTTTATGTATAGTAACTCATATGTATAGTAACTCATATGTATAGTACGTCCATGGTAAGTCCAACTACATTCCAAGCAATCGTTGAACGACTTTCACTGATTGGTAAATTTTACAGTTTTACAATTGGTAAATGTCAAAAGATTTTGCTTTAAACCTATAAATGATAGGCACCCCGAATGAAGTCCGGATGATTTCATTGTGAATACTTCCTAAACGAAAACATCAGAACCTAACAAATAAAGATCTCAATTTCTGCAAACTTTAAAAGGAACGAAATATTAAGTTCAGTGACAAGTTCCAAGAGAATTGTAATATACTAAACACATGTCGAATATTTATCTGGGTGACTTCAAGTCGGGTCCGTAATAACAAAGTTTAGTGGAAGGCGTACCGCAGCGTAACATATACCTAGGCTATATAGTGCTGTGCCATATCGGTAATATATTATCGATAAATCAATTTTATTGCAAACGCGGAGGTCATTCGCGGAATATATTAGGTTTTTAGGAAAAAATGTGAGCTTTAGAATCGTTTAGTGGCTTTTGCAGTACCCACTTTATCTTCATAACATACTTATAGTAATTCAACGATGAATCTTAGCGCTACCCAAATATAAAAAATAAAATTATAACTACGAGTTTTAATTATTGGTATGATGACTCTACATTAGAGACGAATATCTCCACAAAGTAAAAATGCTTAGTCTGTATATATGGCATATTAAAATATATAATTTCATTCAGTTTCGTGGAGCTTCGCCAAGAAATTTGCAGACCCTTGAGTAGGCACTACGGCAACGACCTAATGGTGTCATGCCAAGCACCTATCGATAGTGCATTTAATTAGATGCACTATCGACTGCTGCACAACCCTAATTACAGCCTCACCCGGGACCGTTTAAGAACCGTGCCAAGAGACGTGAATTGCGAACCTTTCAGGTAGGGATTATTTTTGGCTCCCGATCAAACTTATGAACGGCGTTTCCTTTTGAATTTCTGGTTTTTTGAATGGCCAAACTTAAATACATTCTATTAAAACGTCGGTAGGTGACTGTGGACTTGCCAAAAATTCTTTGGCCGTTTCCTTACTATAAAGGATTTATGCTGCCATCGCGATAAAAGTTTTTACTCCCGTGGTTTTGGTGAAAGATTGTAATGTTGCAGTTACTACGACTCTGAAGAAAGATATGACTTATCAAATAACGGTGAATTAGAATTTAATGTTTATTATAAAGTAACTCGTCTTTTACAATTTTTAATATTTTAGCAATAGCATAGCAATTACTTATTCAACTAGCTGGCGCCCGCAACCACAGATTACTAAATAGTTACTACTTAACCGCAACATTGTTAGCGTTAAACTAATGGAAACGGAACCCTATTTTCTAAACGGACCCCTAAGATAAAATTAGCTTAACCTATTCCATATAACATCAGCTATCTTCCAATAATAGTCCGGTGAAAATCAGTCTAGCCGTTTCAGAGATTAGCCGGAACAAATAGACAGACGGACAGACAAACATTTAAAATTGATGTTTTATTGTTAGTGCCGCATATATGTATAAGGAAAACATTTTTTATGTAATACATGGTAGCCTATGTATTACATGAAGAAAACATTATTTTTTGATACGTGGTAGCCTATGTGTTCCATGAAGCAAACATTATTTATGTTATACATAGGCTAACATTTATAACATAAGGAAAACATTATTTATGTAATACATAGGCTACCATGTATTACATAAATTATGTATTCTTTAGTAAAATATAGGCTCCCGTATATGACATAAATAATGTTTTCTTCATAAAATAAATACAAATAATAAATACATAATTTTTTCCTTAATGTAATAAAAGAAAACTTAAAGAAAACTTTATTTGTATAAAACATATTGTATTAAATAAAGAAAACATTATTTATCTAATAAACGGTAGCCTATGTATAACATAAATAATGTTTGCTTCATGTAATACATAGGCCATGTATTACATAAATAATGTATTCTTTATGTAATACATAGACTAACATGTAATACATAAATGTTTCCTTTATGTAATACATAGGCTACCATGTATTACATAAATTAAGTATTCTTAATGTAAAATATAGGCTCTCGTATATTACATAAATAATGTTTTCTTCATGTAATACATAGGCGTTCATGTATTTCATAAATAATGATTTCATCGTGTAATACACAGGCTACCATGTATTACTTATGTATTACATAAGGAAAACATTATTTATGCAAGGTCTATGTGTTATATAAAGAATACAAAATTTATGTAAAACATGGTAGCCTATGTATAATATAAAGAAAACATAATTTATGAAAAAATGATAGCCTATGTATTATATAAGGAAAACAATATTAATGTTATACATAGGCTACCATTTATTACATAAATAATGTTTTTTTTATGTATTGTATGTTAGCCTACGTATCAAACAAATTATGTTTTCTTTAAGTAATACATAGGCTACATAAAGAAATCATTTTTTAACACAACATTATTTATGTAATTCATGTACGCCTATGTATTACTTAAAGAAAATATTTATATAGTAAATGGTGGACTATATATTAAATAAAGAAAACATTATTTGTCTAATACATAGGCTTACATGCAATATATAAAGAAAACAATATATATGTAACAAATTGTATCCTATGTATAACATAAATATTGTTTGCTTCATGTTATACATAGGCTACCATGTATAAAAAAATAATGTTTTCTTTATGTAATACATAGGCGACCATATATTACATAAATATTGTTTTCCTTATATAATACATAGGCTATCATTTTTACATAAATTATATTTTCTTTATATTATACATAGGCTACCATGTTTTGCATAAATTATGTATCCTTTATGTAAAACATAGACTCCCATAAAAAATATTTTCCTTATGTTATACATAAGTCATACATTGTCGCCTATGTATTACATGAAGAAAACATTATTTATGTTATATACGGGAGCCTATATTTTACATTAAGAGTACATAATTTATTTAATACATGGTAGCCTATGTATAACATAAAGCAAACATTATTTATGTTATACATAGGCCACCATTTAATACATAAATAATGTTTTCTTTATGCAATACGTAAGCTACCATGTATTACAAAAATAATGTTTTCCTTATGTAATATATGGTAGCCTATGTATCAAATAAAAAATAAGCTACCATGTATTACATAAATAATGTTTTCCTTATGTAATAAATGGTAGCCTATGTATAACATAAATAATGTTTGCTTCACGTAACACATAGGCTACCACGTAATAGAAAAATAATGTTTTCTTTATGTAATACATAGGCTACCACATATTACATAAATAATGTTTTCCTTATTTAATAAATAGGCTATCATTTTTACATAAATAATGTTTTCTTTATATTATACATAGGCTACCATGTTTTACATAAATTATGTATACTTTATGTAAAACATAAACTCCCATAAATAATGTTTTCCTTATGTTATACATAAGTAATACATGGTAGCCTGTGTAATACGCGATTAAAACATTATTTATGGAATACATGAACGCCTATGTATTACATGAAGAAAACATTATTAATGTAATATACGAGAGCCTATATTTTACATAAATATTACATTATTCATGTTTAATATATTATGGTAGTCTATGTATTACATAAAGAAAACATTCTTTATGTAATACATGGTAGTCTATTACATAAAAGAAAACATTATTTATGTAATACATGGTCGCTTATGTATTACATGAAGAAAACATTATTTATGTTATACATAGGCTACCATTTATTACATAAATAATGTTTTCTTAATTTCATACAAAGGATACTATGTATTATATAAATAAAGTTTTCTTTAAGTTTTCTTTTATTACATAAAGGAAAAAATTATGTATTTATTATATGTATTTATATTATGAAGAAAACATTATATATGTAATACATGGTCGCCTATGTATTACATGAAACAAATATTATTAATGTTATACATAGGCTACCATTTAATACATAAATAATGTTTTCCTTATGTAATACATGGTAGCCTATGTATCACATTAAAACAAACATTTATGTAATACATAAGCTACCATATATTACATATATAATGTTTTCCTTATGTAATAAATGGTAGCCTATGTATAACATAAATAATGTTTGCTTCACGTAACACATAGGCTACCACGTAATACAAAAACAATGTTTTCTTCATGTAATACATTGGCTACCATATATAACATAAATAATGTTTTCTTTATATTATAATACATAGGCTACCATGTTTAACATAAGTTATGTATTCTTTATGTCAAAGATAGGCTCCCATAAATATTGTTTTCCTTATATTATACATAAATAATACATGGTAGTCTATGTATTACTTAAAGAAAATATTATTTATATAGTACATGGTGGCCTATATATTACATAAAGAAAACATTATTTGTCTAATATATAGGCTTACATGCAATACATAAAGAAAACATTATTTATGTAATAAATGCAAGCCTTTTTATAACATAAATATTGTTTGCTTCATGTAAAACATAGGCTACCATGTATAAAAAAATAATGTTTATGTATATGTTAGTTTATGTTTTACATAAAGAAAACATTATTTTTTTATATATGGTAGCCTATGTTTTACATGAAGCAAACAATATTTATGTTATAAAAAGGCTACCATTTATTACATAAATAATGTTTTATGTATATATTGCATGTAAGCCTATGTATTAGACAAATAATGTTTTCTTTATGTAATATATAGGCCACCATGAACTATATAAATAATGTTTTCTTTAAGTAATACATAGGCTACCATGTATCATTTATGTATAACATAAGGAAAACATTTTTTATGTAATATATGGTAGCCTATGTATTACATTACGGGAGATTGTTTTACATAAAGAATACTTAATTTAAGTAAAACATGGTAGCCTATGTATAATATAAAGAAAACATTATTTATGTAAAAATGATAGCCTATGTAAAATATATAAGGAAAACATTATTTATGTAATATATGGTCGCCTATGTATTACATGAAGGAAACATTATTTTTTTATACATGGAAACCTATGTTTTACATGAAGCAAACAATATTTATGTTATAAAAAGGCTACCATTTATTTAATAAATAATGTTTTCTTTATGTAATAATATATAGGCCACCATATATTATTTATGTATAACATAAGGCAAACATTATTTATGGGAGCCTATCATTTACATAAAGAATACATAACTTATGTTAAACTTGGTAGCCTATGTATTATAATTATAAGGAAAACATTATTTATGTAATATATGGTAGCCTATGTGTTACATGAAGCAAATATAATTTATGTTTTACATAGGCTACCATTTATTACATAAGGAAAACATTTTTTATGTAATACATGGTAGCTTATGAATTACATAAGGAAAACATTATTTATGTAAATAAATGGTAGCCTAAGTATAACATAAATATTGTTTGCTTCATGTAATACATAGGCGAACATGTATTGCATAAATAATGTTTTCTTTATGTAATACATAGGCATTCATGTATTTCATAAATAATGTTTTCATCGTGTAATACACAGGCTACCATGTATTACTTATGTATACATAAGGAAAACATTATTTATGGGAGTTTATGTTTTACATAAAGAATACATAATTTATGTTAAACATGGTAGCCTATGTATAATATAAAGAAAACACTATTTATGTAAAAATGATAGCCTTTGTATTATATATAAGGAAAACATTATTTATGTCATATATGTCGTATTACATGAAGAAAACATTTTTTTTATACATGGTAGCCTATGTATTGCATGAAGCAAACAATATTTATGTTATAAAAAGGCTACCAGTTATTACATTAATAATGTTTTCTTAATGTAATATATAGGCCACTATGTACTATATAAATGATGTTTTATTTAAGTATAACATAGGCTACCGTGTATTATTTATGTATAACATAAGGATAACATTGTTTATGTAATATATGGTAGCCTATGTATTACATTATAAGAGTTTGTTTTACATAAAGAATACATAATTTAGGTAAAACATGGTAGCCTATGTATAATATAAAGAATACATTTATGTAAAAATGATAGCCTATGTATAAAATAAAGAAAACATTATTTATGTAATACATGCTCGCCTTTGTATTACATGAAGAAAACATTATTCGGAAGCCTATATTTTACATAAAGAATACAATTTATGTTATACATGGTAGCCTATGTATTACATAAAAGAAACATTTATGTAATACAAGGTAGTCTATGTATTACATAAAGAAAATATCATGTATGGTATGGTAGCCTATGTATAACATAAATAATGTTTGCTTCAAGAAATACATAGGCGACCATGTATTACATAAATAATGTTTTCTTTATGTAATACATAGACTACCATGTATTGCATAAATTATGTATCCTTTATGTAAAATATAGGCTCTCGTATATTACATAAATAATGTTTTTTTCATGTAATACATAGGCATTCATGTACTTCATAAATAATGTTTTCATCACAGGCTACCATGTATTACTTATGTATAACAATTTATGTAATACATGG
The DNA here is from genome assembly GCA_963565745.1 of Phengaris arion. Taxonomy (NCBI): domain Eukaryota; kingdom Metazoa; phylum Arthropoda; class Insecta; order Lepidoptera; family Lycaenidae; genus Phengaris; species Phengaris arion. Next base: position 28,103,651 of record OY751431.1, read on the forward strand.
TAGCCTCTATATAAGATAAATAATGTTTGCTTCATGTAATACATATGCGAAAATGTATTACATAAATAATGTTTTCTTTATGTAATACATAGGCATTCATGTATTTCATAAATAATGTTTTCATCACATAATACACAGGCTACCATGTATTATTTATGTATAACATAAGGATTTTTTTAAAAATGTAATATATGGTAGTGTGTTTTACATAAAGAATACATAATTTAGGTAAAATATGGTAGCCTATGTATAATATAAAGAAATCATTTATGTAAAAATGATAGCCTATGTATTATATAAAGAAAACATTATTTATGTAATACATGGTCGCCTTTGTATTACATGAAGAAAACATTATTCGGAAGCTTATATTTTACATAAAAAATATATAATTTATGTTTTACATGGTAGCCTATGTATTACATAAAGAAAACATCATGTATGGTATGGTAGCCTATGTATAACATAAATAATGTTTGATTCATGTAATACATAGGCATTCATGTACTTCATAAATAATGTTTTCATCGTGTAATACACAGGGTACCATGTATTACTTATGTATAACATAAGGAAAACATTATTTATGGGAGTTTATGTTTTACATAAAGAATACATAATTTATGTATATCATGGTAGCCTATGTATAATATAAAGAAAACATTGTTTATGTAAAAATGTTAGCCTATGTAAAATATATAAGAAAAACATTATTTATGTAATATATGGTCGCCTATGTAAAACATGACGAAAACATTATTTTTTAATACATGGTAGCCTATGTTTTACATGAAGCAAACAATATTTATGTTATAAAAAGGCTACCATTTATTACATAAATAATGTTTCTTTATGTATTGCATGTAAACCTATGTATTAGACTAATAATGTTTTCTTTATGAAATATATAGGCCACCATGTACTATATAAATAATGATTTCTTTAAGTAATACATAGGCTACCATGTATTATTTATGTATAACAAGATTTTTTTTTTAATGTAATATATGGTAGTCTATGTATTACATTATAAGAGTTTTTTTTTACATAGAGAATACATAATTTAGGTAAAACATGGTAGCCTATGTATAATATAAAGAAAACATTTATGTAAAAATGATAGCCTATGTATTATATAAAGAAAACATTATTTATGTAATACATGGTCGCCTTTGTATTAAATGAAGAAAAATTTATTCGGGAGCCTATATTTTACATAAAGAATATATAAATTATGTTATACGTGGTAGCCTATGTATTACATAAAGGAAACATTTATGTAATACAAGGTAGTCTATGTATTACATAAAGAAAACATCATGTATGGTATGGTAGCCTATATAACATAAATAATGTTTGCTTCATGCAATACATAGGCATATTGCCGAGACAATACGCCACACAGTGCTGGAGAACTCGAGGCAAGCCTGGGAAAACCTACTCACCTTTCCCTACCGATTTCTGCATATCTCTAGAGATCCGCTCAACAATGCCTCCCTCACTTCAAGAATCAAAAAGAATTGTTTTTCGGACATTAACCTCAACCCAAATTTTTCTTTACATTCCTCGGTCAAACATAACATATTGAAAACTGTGGAAAATAAAATAAGTGAGGGAGACATTAAGGGTGCAGCGCGGCTCCTGTTTTCCAATGACACGGTCGCCCCCGACTGCCCAGAGACCCTCATCGCCCTGCAAAACAAACATCCATCACAATCCAATCCTTTCACAGTTTCCAATGACGCATTACCACCACTACAAACGTCGGCAGACAAAGTACGCGGAGCCATCATGTCCTTTCTTCCGGGTTCAGCTGGCGGCCTCGACGGTCTCACCCCTCAGCATCTGAAGGACCTCACCAGCGGTTGCTGCGGGGAGGCCGGCGGGAAGCTCTTGCATGAACTTACGAATCTGTGCAACATGATGCTACGTGGAGGGTTCGCATCAGATATCGTAGACATTCTGTATGGAGCTAACCTCTGCGCCTTGAGGAAAAGAGGTGGTGGCATTCGTCCGATTGCTGTCGGCTCCACATACCGGCGCCTTACAGCCAAACTAGCTTGCAAATCGGTCACTTCCCTCGCGTCATACTTCCAGCCAAAACAGTTTGGTTTTGCCTGCAAAGGGAGTTGTGAGGCCGCCGTTCACTCTTTCAGGACAGCTATCCACAATCAAGGCGATGATGTGTTTCTGAAGGTCGATGTCAAAAACGCTTTCAACTCAGTTGACCGAGGCGCCATGTTGGCCCAAATTAAATCTAAAGCACCTGCCATTTTACCATTTATGCTCCAGTGTTACAACGACCCCACTAAACTCATTTACAAAGACCACCTCATCTCATCCGAAGTGGGCTGTCAACAGGGCGACCCTCTAGGTCCAGCAATCTTCAGCCTTGCTATACACCCGGTCATCGAGCTTCTAAATTCAAAATTTAATGTTTGGTATTTGGATGATGGGACCCTTGGAAGCGATGCACCCACTGTACTATCCGACTTCCGCACTCTGATGCTCTCGCGAGTTCCAAAAAATAGGTCTGCAGCTGAACCTTTGTAAGTGCGAACTTTTTGTGCCAGACAGTTGTGAAGATAGAAACGCGATTATATCCAGCTTTAAAGAAATAGCTTCACAACTGTCTGTCATTGACAAGGATTCGCTCTTCCTATTGGGCTCACCTATTTTAGACGAATATCTCCCGGACTTCATAGAAAACAAATTACAAAATTTTAATGAAACTTTAGACCGCCTCCTCCAAATTAACTGTCACATGGCCTTAACCCTAATCCGTTTTTGCATTTGTGTACCTTAATTGACTTATGTCTTACGGTGTTGTCAACTGTGGAAGTTCCCTCAACTTCTCAAACAGTTGGATGATACCATAAGACAAACGCTCTCCACTATTTTGAATACAAATTTCGATGACCGCGCATGGACTCAGGCAACGCTTCCAGTTAGGTTCGGTGGCCTGGGTGTTCGAAAGCCCTCTGATATATCGCTTCCGGCCTTCTTGTCCTCAGTCCACGCGAACCATAGTCTTATCTCCAAAATACTACATCACCCATCCTACTCCAATACAGTTCCCTTTCTGGACGAGGCCAAGGACGCCTGGAGCGCAACTAGTGCTTGTAGCGAAATGCCTGACAATACTTTTTCCCAAAGGCTCTGGGACGAGCCACTCTGCAGACTGGTATGGAATAATCTTCTTAATACGTCCTCCAGTCCTGTGGAGCAGGCTCGCCTCTTGGCTACGGAAAAGTGGGAGTCGGGCCTTTGGCTACAAGCATTACCGTCACCCAATACGGGCACATTGCTGGATCGAACAGCTTTCCGGTTAGCCACTGACCTGCGTCTTGGCACCCCTCACGTCGTCCCCCATCGCTGTGTTTGTGGTGCAAACGTGCCTCGGACACCACGGGCTGTCCTGTCAACGAAGCGCCGGCCGCATCTCCCGACATCACTGCCTGAACGATCTCATCCGTCGGGCTCTTGTCACCGCCGGATTGCCAGCTGTGCTGGAATCCTCTGGTTTGGCGCGTGACGATGGCAAGAGACCAGACGGTATGACCCTGGTCCCTTGGAGAGTGGGACGGGCTCTTGTATGGGATGCTACTTGCGTCTGGATATGGGACGGAGCAAGTGTATCGCTCCGTCCCATATCCAGAGCACCTCGAGTTCTGCAGGTTCGGCCGCCAATCAGGCCGAAAACCTCAAGCGGCGCAAATATGAGAACCTTAGTGGGGATCTCATATTTGAACCGTTTGGGGTTGAAACCCTGGGTACATGGGGTCTGGGTGCGCACAAACTTTTCAGAGAAATCTCCAAAAAACTCATTGAGGCCACCCGTGACCCCAGAGCCGGCACCTACCTGGCCCAGAGAATAAGTATCGCAATCCAGCGAGAAAACTCTTTGAGCCTTCTAGGTACTCTAGGTGCCTGGTGGGGACGACCTGGGAGATTTCTTTGTTTTGTAGCATTTTAAGTTTTGGAGTAGTTATTATGTTTTTTTTAGTACTTACCTACTTTTATAGTTTGTAAATATTTTAAATAGATGTTAGTTAATTTTATTATGTAAATAAATTGTATTAAAGAGGAAAAAAAAAATGTTTTTTTATATTATACATAGGCTTCCATGTTGTTACGGGTGAATTAAAATATTAAAATAAAAGAAGATCTCCGTGACAATATTTATATTATATAAACCAAGAAAAAATAGGGGTCGTGGGCAGAAGGCCGTACAGTCTGATCTAGCCTCTTGGTGTCTGAAGGGTATCTAAGGGGCTTTAATCCACGTGGGAACTTAGCTGAGGATCCAGGTGTCTAGCACGTGGCGGATGCGAGATAGGGCTCCAACTTCTGGAAGCTTCTCCGTCACCGCTGCGTCCGTTCGTCGTAGATAGATCGTCTAAAAAAAAAAAAATCCCCGTCCAATGTCTACCAGCACTCTGAACTCCAGCTAGATATAAGTCCTTTTAATTGGTGCCTCGAATGCTGTAGTTGGCGGTGTTCGTGCCCGTAACCAAGTTCCCTGGAATAATCACGGTAATGTGTCGGTAGGAGTCCGGTCCCACAGCCAGCACGATTTCAACCCCAAACGATCAAAAATCACGGGCTGTGTGACCATTACAAAGAAGGTAGGCAAAATAAAAAAGATAAGATGATATTTAGGACAACCAATATGATACAAACATCGTAACATTTTAATAGTACTAGATGGGAAAGATGAAACTACAAATTGAGCACGTGGTATGGCCAATCAAATAATTGACAACTAATTTACCAAGATGATAGTTTACATGAAAGACTAATGCGTTTTAATTTTAATACAAGCATGATTTTCCAAATATTCACAACACAGATACACTAAATTACTCACCGTGGAACACGGGATTAAAATATAATTATTATAACGACTACATCTTGAGTATAGAAAATTTTATTCAAAAAGGAAATGTCATTCGAAGAAGTACCATATATATACATTTCCTTCCTCTTTTTTAAACTTTTGACAACTATAAACTAAAGCGTAAAGATAAGAAATCCAGAAATCAAAATAAGAAGATATATCAATGATCAATATATTATGTAATATAATATTAGAAATTTACTGTATTTTCATTATTAAAACTAAATTATTATATTTTAAAGATTTAAGACGAAAGTAAAATCGATCTACGAACTAAGTATTAAAGCAAGGCTGACGCCGTTAGTAAGGACGTGCGCCGATAGATGGCGCTTTAAGCCTCGAAAAATGACTAAATAATTAATTATACAAATCATAGATGACGCGAGTAACGCCGAAATAATCGATTTTATTGAAAGGGAATGTAACTACGTTACAATGTTTTATCTAAATTATGTATTTCATTATTTAAAACAAACTCTTATAATGTAATACATTTATAATACATTTGTATGTAATACATTTATAATATATAATACATAGGCTACCATTTTTAACATAAATAATGTATTTATTATGTAAAATATAGGCTCTCGTATATAACATAAATAATGTTTTCTTCATGTTATATAAAGGCGTTCATGTATTTCATAAATAATGTTTATTACATAATGGAAAAATTTATGTAATACATGGTAGTCTATGTATTACATAAAGAAAACATTATTTATGTAATACATGTTCGCCTTTGTATTACATGAAGCAAACATTATTTATATTATACATACCTACCATTTATTACATTAATAATGTTTTCCTTATCTAATACTTGGTAGCCTATGTATCACATTAAAAAAAAATTATGTAATACATAAGCTACCATGTATTACATATATAATTGTTTCCTTATGTAATGTATGTATGTACTATATAGGCTACCATTTATTACATAAATAATGTTTTCCTTATATAATACATAGGCTACCAAGTTTAACATAAGTTATGTATACTTTATGTAAATGATAGGCTCCCATAAATAATGTTTTCCTTATGTTATACATAAATAATATATGGTGGCCTATATATCACATAAAGAAAGAATTATTTGTCTAATACATAGGCTTACATGCAATACATAAAGAAAACATTATTTATGTAATAAATGGTAGCCTTTTTATAACATAAATATTGTTTGCTTCATGTAAAACATAGGCTTCCATGCATAAAAAAATTATGTTTCCTTCATGTAATACATAGGCGACCATATTCTTCTATATTTTACATAGGCTATTATTTTTACATAAATAATGTTTTCTTTATATTATACATAGGCTACCATGTTTAACATAAATTATGTATTCTTTATGTAAAACATAACAAACAAACAAATAAAAAACATAAAGTCGCCTATGTATTACATGAAGCAAACATTATTTATGTTATACAAAGGCTTCCATACTATACATGATGTTTTCTTTATTTAATACATAGACTACCTTGTATTACATAAGTGTTTCCTTTATGTAATACATAGGCTACCATGTATAACATAAATTATGTACTTTTTAGGTAACATATAGGCTCCCGAATATTGTTTTCTTCATGTAATACAAAGGCGACCATGTATTACATAAATAACGTTTTCTTTATATAATACATAGGCTATCATTTTTACATATATGTTTTCTTTATATTATACAAAGGCTACCATGTTTTACCTATATTATGTATTTCATTATTTAAAAACAACTCTTATAATGTAATACATAGACTACCATATATTACATTAAAAAAAAATCCTTATGTTATACAAAAATAATACATGGTAGCCTGTGTATTATACGATGAAAACATTATTTATGAAATACATATATGCCTATGTATTACATAAAGAAAAATTATTTATGTAATACATGTTCGCCTATGTATTACATGTAGCAAACATTATTTATGTTATATATATGCTATCATTTATAACAAAAATAATGTTTTCCTTATGTAATACATGGTAGCCTATGTATCACATTTAAAAAAACATTTATGTAATACATAAGCTACCATGTATTACATAAATAATGTTTTCCTTATATAATAAATGGTAGCCTATGTATAACATAAATTCTGTTTGCTTCATGTAACACATAGGCTACCATATATTACATAAATAATGTTTTCCTTATATAATACATAGGCTACCATGTTTAACATAAATTATTTATTCTTTATGTAAAAGATAGGCTCCCATAAATAATGTTTTCCTTATGTTTTACATAAATAATACATGGTAGCCTATATATTACATAAAGAAAACATTATTAGTCTAATACATAGGTTTACATGCAATACATAAAGAAAACATTATTTATGTAATAAATGGTAGCCTTTTTATATCATAAATATTTTTTGCTTCATGCAAAACATAGCCTTCCATGTATAAAAAATAATGTTTCCTTCATGTAATACATAGGCGACCATATATTACATAAATAATGTTTTCCTTATATATTTTACATAGGCTATCATTTTTACATAAATAATGTTTCTTTATATTATACATAGGCTACCATGTTTTACCTAAATTAAGTATTCTTTATGTAAAACAATCTCCCATAATGTAATACATAGGCTACCATATATTAAATAAAAAAAATTTATGTTATACGTAAATGATACACGGTAGCATATGTATTACTTAAAGAAAACATTATTTATATAGTTCATGGTGGCCTATATATTACATAAAGAAAACATTATTTGTATAATACATAGGCTTACATGCAATACATACAGAAAACATTATTTATGTAATAAATGGTAGCCTTTTTATAACATAAATATTGTTTGCTTCATGTAAAACATAGGCTACCATGTATAAAAAAATAATGTTTTCTTCATGTAATACATAGATTACCATGTATTACATAAATGCTTCCTTTATGTAATACATAGACTACCATGTATTAAATGAATTATGAAGTCTATATGTAAAATATAGGCTCCCGTATATTACATAAATAATGTTTTCATTGTGTAATATGTAGGCATTCATGTACTTCATAAATAATGTTATCATCGTGTAATACACAGGCTACCATGTATTACTTATGTATAAAATAAGGAAAACATTATTTATGTAATATATGGTCGTCTATGTATTACATGAAGAAAACATTATTTTTTTTATACATAGTAGCCTATGTTTTACATGAAGCAAACAATATTTATGTTATAAAAAGGCTGCCATTTATTACATAAATAATGTTTTCTTTATGTATTGCATGTGTTTTCATTTATGTATGTATTAGACAAATAATGTTTTCTTTATGTAATATATAGGCCACCATGTATTATTTATGTATAACAAAAGGAAAACATTATTTATGTAATATATGGTAGCCTATGTGTTACATGAAGCAAACATAATTTATGTTATACATAGGCTACCATTTATTACATAAGGAAAACATTATTTATGTAATACATGGTAGCTTATGTATGACATAAATATTTTTTTAATGTGATACATAGGCTAGCATGTATTACATAAGGAAAACATTATTTTTGTAATCAATGGTAGCCTATGTATAACATAAATAATGTTTGCTTTATGTAATACATAGGCGAACATGTATTACATAAATAATGTTTTCTTTATGTAATACATAGGCATTTATGTATTTCATAAATAATGTTTTCATCGTATAATACACAGACTACCATGTATTATTTATGTATAACATAAGGAATTTTTTTTTTATGTAATATATGGTAGCCTATGTATTACATTATAAGAGTTTGTTTTACATAAAGAAAACATTATTTATGTAATACATGGTCGCCTTTGTATTACATGAAGAAAACATTATTCGGGAGCCTATATTTTACATAAAGAATACATAATTTATGCAATACATGGTAGTTTCCTTTATGTAATACATAGAGTATTACATAAAGGAAACGTTTATGTAATACACGGTAGTCTATGTATTACATAAAGAAAACATTATTTATGTAATACATGGTCGCCTATGTATTTCTTGAAGCAAACATTATTTATCTTATACATAGGCTACGATACCATACATGATGTTTTCTTTATGTTTTCTTTATGTAATACATAGACTACCTTGTATTACATATATGTTTCCTTTATGTAATACATAGGCTACCATGTATAACATAATTTATGTATTTTTTATGTAAAATATAGGCTTCCGAATAATGTTTTCTTCATGTAATACAAAGGCGACCATGTATTACATAAATAATGTTTTCTGTATGTAAAACAAACTCTTATAATGTAATACATAGGCTACCATATATTACATAAAAAAAATTCCTCATGTTATACATAAATAATACATGGTAGTCTGTGTATTATACGATGAAAACATTATTTATGAAATACATAAATGCCTATGTATTACATAAAGAAAACATTATTTATGTAATACATGTTCGCCTATGTATTACATAAAGCAAACATTATTTATGTTATACATAGGCTACCATTGATTACAAAAATAATGTTTTCCTTATGTAATACATGCTAGCCTATGTATCACATTAAAAAAATATTTATGTCATACATAAGCTACCATGTATTACATAAATAATGTTTTCCTTATGTAATAAATGGTAGCCTATGTATAACATAAATTATGTTTGCTTCATGTAACACATAGGCTACCATATATTACATAAATAATGTTTTCCTTTTGTTATACATAAATAATACATGGTGGCCTATATATTACATAAAGAAAACATTATTTGTCTAATACATAGGCATGCAACATAAATGAAAACACATGCAATACATAAAGAAAACATTATTTATGTAATAAATGGCAGCCTTTTTATAACATAAATATTGTTTGCTTCATGTAAAACATAGGCTACTATGTATAAAAAAAATAATGTTTTCTTCATGTAATACATAGACGACCATATATTACATAAATAATGTTTTCCTTATTTTATACATAAGTAATACATGGTAGCCTGTGTATTACACGATGATAACATTATTTATGAAGTACATGAATGCCTACGTATTACACAATGAAAACATTATTTATGTAATATACGGGAGCCTATATTTTACATATAGACTTCATAATTCATTTAATACATGGTAGTCTATGTATTACATAAAGGAAGCATTTATGTAATACATGGTAATCTATGTATTACATGAAGAAAACATTATTTTTTTATACATGGTAGCCTATGTTTTACATGAAGCAAACAATATTTATGTTATAAAAAGGCTACCATTTATTACATAAGGAAAACATTATTTATGTAATACATGGTAGCTTATGTATGACATTAATGTTTTTTTTAATGTGATACATAGGCTAGCATGTATTACATAAGTAAAACATTATTTTTGTAATCAATGGTAGCCTATGTATAACATAAATAATGTTTGCTTTATGTAATACATAGGCGAACATGTATTACATAAATAATGTTTTCTTTATGTAATACATAGGCATTTATGTATTTCATAAATAATGTTTTCATGGTATAATACACAGACTACCATGTATTATTTATGTATAACATAAGGATTTTTTTGTAATGTAATATATGGTAGCCTATGTATTACATTATAAGAGTTTGTTTTACATAAAGAAAACATTATTTATGTAATACATGGTCGCCTTTGTATTACATGAAGAAAACATTATTCGGGAGCCTATATTTTACATAAAGAATACATAATTTATGCAATACATGGTAGTCTATGTATTACATAAAGGAAACGTTTATGTAATACACGGTAGTCTATGTATTACATAAAGAAAACATTATTTATGTAATACATGGTCGCCTATGTATTTCTTGAAGCAAACATTATTTATCTTATACATAGGCTACGATACCATACATGATGTTTTCTTTATGTTTTCTTTATGTAATACATAGACTACCTTGTATTACATATATGTTTCCTTTATGTAATACATAGGCTACCATGTATAACATAATTTATGTATTTTTTATGTAAAATATAGGCTCCCGAATAATGTTTTCTTCATGTAATACAAAGGCGACCATGTATTACATAAATAATGTTTTCTTTATGTAAAACAAACTCTTATAATGTAATACATAGGCTACCATATATTACATAAAAAAAAATTCCTCATGTTATACATAAATAATACATGGTAGTCTGTGTATTATACGATGAAAACATTATTAACATTAACATAAATATTGTTTGCTTCATGTAAAACATAGGCTACCATGTATAAAAAAATAATGTTTTCTTCATTATTTATGTAATACATGGTCGCCTATGTATTTCTTGAAGCAAACATTATTTATCTTATACATAGGCTACGATACCATACATGATGTTTTCTTTATGTAATACATAGACTACCTTGTATTACATATATGTTTCCTTTATGTAATACATAGGCTACCATGTATAACATAATTTTTGTATTTTTTATGTAAAATATAGGCTCCCGAATAATGTTTTCTTCATGTAATACAAAGGCGACCATGTATTACATAAATAATGTTTTCTTTATGTTAAACAAACTCTTATAATGTAATACATAGGCTACCATATATTACATAAAAAAAAATTCCTCATGTTATACATAAAAAATACATGGTAGTCTGTGTATTATACGATGAAAACATTATTTATGAAATACATAAATGCCTATGTATTACATAAAGAAAACATTATTTATGTTATACATGTTCGCCTATGTATTACATAAAGCAAACATTATTTATGTTATACATAGGCTACCATTGAGTACAAAAATAATGTTTTCCTTATGTAATACATGCTAGCCTATATATCACATTAAAAAAATATTTATGTCATACATTAGCTTCCATGTATTACATAAATAATGTTTTCCTTATGTAATAAATGGTAGTCTATGTATAACATAAATTATGTTTGCTTCATGTAACACATAGGCTACCATATATTACATAAATAATGTTTTCCTTTTGTTATACATAAATAATACATGGTGGCCTATATATTACATAAAGAAAACATTATTTGTCTAATACATAGGCATGCAACATAAATGAAAACACATGCAATACATAAAGAAAACATTATTTATGTAATAAATGGCAGCCTTTTTATAACATAAATATTGTTTGCTTCATGTAAAACATAGGCTACTATGTATAAAAAAAATAATGTTTTCTTCATGTAATACATAGACGACCATATATTACATAAATAATGTTTTCCTTTATTTTATACATAAGTAATACATGGTAGCCTGTGTATTACACGATGATAACATTATTTATGAAGTACATGAATGCCTACGTATTACACAATGAAAACATTATTTATGTAATATACGGGAGCCTATATTTTACATATAGACTTCATAATTCATTTAATACATGGTAGTCTATGTATTACATAAAGGAAGCATTTATGTAATACATGGTAATCTATGTATTACATGAAGAAAACATTATTTTTTTTATACATAGTAGCCTATGTTTTACATGAAGCAAACAATATTTATGTTATAAAAAGGCTGCCATTTATTACATAAATAATGTTTTCTTTATGTATTGCATGTGTTTTCATTTATGTTGCATGCCTATGTATTAGACAAATAATGTTTTTTTTATGTAATATATAGGCCACCATGAACTATATAAATAATGTTTTCTTTAAGTAATACATAGGCTACCGTGTATCATTTACGTATAACATAATTTTTTTTTATTTAATATATGGTAGCCTATGTATTACATTATGGGAGATTGTTTTACATAAAGAATACTTAATTTAGGTAAAACATGGTAGCCTATGTATAATATAAAGAAACATTATTTATGTAAAAATGATAGCCTATCTAAAATATATAAGGAAAACATTATTTATGTAATATATGGTCGCCTATGTATTACATGAAGGAAACATTATTTTTTATACATGGAAGCCTATGTTTTGCATGAAGCAAAAAATATTTATGATATAAAAAGGCTACCATTTATTACATAAATAATGTTTTCTTTATGTATTGCATGTAAACCTATGTATTAGACTAATAATGTTTTCTTTATGTAATATATAGGCTACCATGTATTATTTATGTATAACATAAGGAAAACATTATTTATGGGAGCCTATCTTTTACATAAAGAATAAATAATTTATGTTAAACATGGTAGCCTATGTATTATATAAGGAAAACATTATTTATGTAATATATGGTAGCCTATGTGTTACATGAAGCAAACAGAATTTATGTTATACATAGGCTACCATTTATTATATAAGGAAAACATTATTTATGTAATACATGGTAGCTTATGTATTACATAAATGTTTTTTAAATGTGATACATAGGCTACCATGTATTACATAAGGAAAACATTATTTTTGTTATAAATGATAGCATATATATAACATAAATAATGTTTGCTACAAGTAATACATAGGCGAACATGTATTACATAAATAATTTTTCTTTATGTAATACATAGGCATATATGTATTTCATAAATAATGTTTCCATCGTATAATACACAGGCTACCATGTATTATTTATGTATAACATAAGGATTTTTTTTTAATGTAATATATGGTAGTCTATGTATTACATTATAAGAATTGTTTTTAAATAATGAAATACGTAATATAGGTAAAACATAGTAGCCTTTGTATAATACAAAGAAAACATATATGTCAAAATGATAGCCTATGTATTATATAAAGAAAACGTTATTTATGTAATACATGGTCGCCTTTGTATTACATGAAGAAAACAATATTCGGGAGCCTATATGTTACCTAAAAAGTACATAATTTATGTTATACATGGTAGCCTATGTATTACATAAAGGAAACACTTATGTAATACAAGGTAGTCTATGTATTAAATAAAGAAAACATCATGTATAGTATGGAAGCCTTTGTATAACATAAATAATGTTTGCTTCATGTAATACATAGGCGACCATGTAATTCATAAATAATGTTTTCTTTTTGTAATAAATAGACTACCATGTATTACAGAAATGTTTCCTTTATGTAATACATAGGCTACCATGTATTATATAAATTATGTAGTCTTTATGTAAAATATAGGCTCCCGTATATTACATAAATAATGTTTTCACTGTGTAATACATAGGTATTCATGTTCTTCATAAATAATGTTTTCATCGTGTAATACACAGGCTACCATGTATTACTTATGTATAACATAAGCAAAACATTATTAATGGGAGTTTATGTTTTACATAAAGAATACATAATTTATGTAAAGCATGATAGCCTATGTAATTATACATAGGCTACCATTACATAAATAATGTTTTCTTTATGTATTGCGTGTAAACCTATGTATTAGACTAATAATGTTTTCTTTATGTAATATATAGTCCACCATTTACTATATAAATAATGTTTTCTTTAAGTAATACATAGGCTACCATATATTATTTATGTATAACATAAGGATTTTTTTTTTATGTAATATATGGTAGCCTATGTGTAACGTAGTTTCATTTTCTCTGTTCATTCAGAGGCTTTAGCGCCATCTATCGGCGCACATCCTTACTAAAACGGCTTTAGCCTTTCTTTAATATTCGATTCATAGATCGATTTTACTTTCGTCTTAAATCTTAGAAAAATAAAAATTTAGTTATTTAATAATGAAAAAACAGTAAATTTGTAATATTATATTACATAAATATTGATAATTGATATAATATCTTTTTATTTTGATTTCTGGATTTCTTATATTTATGCTTTAGTTTATAGTTGTCAAAAGTTTAAAAAATATGAAGGAAGGGTATATATGGCACTTCTTCGAATGACATTTCCTTTTTGAATAAAATTTTCACTAGACTCAAGATGTAGTCGTTATAATAATTATATTTTAATCCCGTGTTCCACGGTGAGTATTTTAAGTATCTGTGTTGTGAATATTTGGAAAATCATGCTTGTATTAAAACGCATTATTCTTTCATGTAAACTATCATCTTAGTAAATTAGTTCTCAATTATTTGATTAGCCATACCACGTGCTATCATTTGTAGTTTCATCTCACATTCTTTAATTGTTAAAATATTAGGATATTTGTATCCATGCCTTAATTATTCTGTATATCATCTTTTTAATATTGTAATGGCCACACAGCCCGTGATTTTTGATCGTTTGGGGTTAAAATCACACTGGCTATGGGACTGGACTCCTACCCACATGTCGTGAATATTTCAGGAACTTGGTTTCGGGCACAAACTCCGCCTACTACAGCATTCGAGGTACCGATTAAAAAGGACTTATACCTAGCTGGAGTTCTAAGTGCTGGTAGATATTGGACTGGGACTTTTTTGGACGATCTATCGACGTAGATCCGACGCAGCAGTGACGGAGAAGCTACCAGAAGTTGGAGACCCATCTCGCCCTCTCGCCACGTTCTAGACTCCTGGACTAAAGACCGGGCTCCTCAGCTAATTTCCCACGTGTATTAAAGACCTTTAGATACCCTTCAAACACCAAGAGGCTAGATTAAACCGTACGGCCTTCTGCCCACGACCCCTATTTTTTATATATATATATTATTGTCACGGGAAATCTCTCTTTCATTTAATTTCACCCGTAACATATGTATAACATTATAAGAGTTTATTTTACATAAAGAATACATAATTTGGGTAAAAGATGGTAGCCTATGTATAATATAAAGAAAACATTTATGTAAAAATGATAGCCTATTTATTATATAAAGAAAACATTATTTATGTAATACATGGTCGCCTTTGTATAATTATTATATAATACATAGTAGTATTTGTATTAAATAAAGAAAACATTATTTATGTAATACATAGACTACCATGTATTACATAAATTATGTATTCTTTATGTAAAACATAAACTCCCATAAATAATATAAAGGAAGCACTTATGTAATACATGATAGTCTATGTATTACATAAAGAAAACATTATTTATGTAATACATGGTAGCCTATGTATAACATAAATTATGTTTGCTTCATGTAAAACATAGGCTACCATATATGACATAAATAATATTTTCCTTATATAATACATAGGCTACCATATTTTACATAAATTATGTATTCTTTATATAAAAGATGGGCTCCCATAAATAATGTTTTCCTTATGTTATACATAAATAATACATGGTAGCCTATATATAACATAAAGAAAACATTATTTTTATTTTTAAAGATATGTAATATTTGGTAGCCTATGTATTACATGAAGAAAATATAATTTTTATAATACGTGGTAGCCAATGTAACACACGAAGCAAACATTATTTATGTTATACATAGGCTACCATTTATTACATAAATAATGTTTTCTTTATGTAATATATAGGTCACCATGTATTATTTATGTATAACATAAGGAAAACATTATTTATGGGAGCCTAAGTTTTACATAAAGAATACATAATTAATGTCAAACATGGTAGCCTATGTATAATATAAAGAAAACATTTATGTAAAAATGATAGCCTATGTATTATATAAAGAAAACATTATGTCATTATACATGGTCGCCTTTTTATTACATGAAGAAAAACTTATTCGGGGGCCTATATTTTACATAAAGAATTCATAATTTATGTTATACATGGTAGCCTATGTATTACATAAAGAAAACATTATGTATGGTATGTTAGCCTATGTATAACATAAATAATGTTTGTTTCATGTAATACATAGGCGACCATGTATTACATAAATAATGTTTTCTTTATGTAATACATAGTGTTTGTATGTATTATATAAACGTTTCCTTTATGTATTATATAGACTACCATGTATGACATAAATTATGTATTCTTTATGTAAAATATAGGCTCTCGTATATTCATAAATAATGTTTTCTTCATGTAATACATAGGCATTCATGTATTTTATAAATAATGTTTTCATCGTGTAATACACAGGCTACCATGTATTACTTATGTATAACATAAGGATGTATTACATAAATAATGTTTTCTTTATATAATACATAGGCTACCATGTTTGACATAAATTATGTATTATTTATGTAAAACATAGGCTCCCATAAATAATGTTTTCCTTATGTTATACATAAATAATACATGGTAGCCTATGTATTACTTAATGAAAATATTATTTATATAGTACATGATAACCTATATATTACATAAAGAAAACATTATTTGTCTAATACATAGGCTTACATGCAATACATAAAACAAAACATTATTTATTTAATAAATGGTAGCTCATGTATAACATAAATATTGTTTGCTTCATATAAAACATAGTCTACCATGTATAAGAAAATAATGTTTTCTTCATAAAATAAATACATATAATAAATACATAATTTTTTCCTTTATATAATAAAAGAAAACTTAAAGAAATCTTTATTATTATATAAAACATAGTAGCCTTTGTATTAAATAAAGAAAACATTATTTATGTTATATATGGTAGCCTATGTATTACATGAAGAAAACATTATTTATGTAATACATGGTCGCCTATGTATTACGTGAAGCCAACATTATCTTTGTTATACATAGGCTACCATTTAATACATAAATGATGTTTTCTTTATTTAATACTAAGGCTTCTATGTATTATATAAATAAAGTTTTCTTTTATTACATAAAGGAAAAAAATATGTATTTATGATATGTATTTATTTTATGAAGAAAAAATTATTAATGTAATACATGGTCGTCTATGTATTACATGAAGAAAACATTATACGGGAGCCTATATTTTACATAAAGAATACATAATTTATGTAATACATGGTAGCCTATGTATAACATAAAGGAAACATTTATGTTATACATGGTAGTCTATGTATTACATAAAGAAAACATCATGTATGGTATGGTAGCCTATGTATAACATAAATAATGTTTTCTTTATGTATTCTTTATGTAAAATAATGAAAATAATGTTTTCCTTATGTAATAAATGGTAGCCTATGTGTAACATAAATTATGTTTGCTTCATGTAACACATAGGCTACCATTTATTACATAAATAATGTTTTCCTTATATGATACAAGGGCTACTATGTTTAACATAAATTATTTATTCTTTATGTAAAAGATAGGCTCCCATAAATAAAGTTTTCCTTATGTTATACATAAATTATACACGGCAGCCTATGTATTACTTAAAGAAAACATTATTTATATAGTACATGGTGGCTTATATATTACATAAAGAAAACATTATTTGTCTAATACATAGTCTTACATGCAATACATAAAGAAAACATTATTAATGTAATAAATGGTAGCCTTTTATAACATAAATATTGTTTGCTTCATGTAAAACATAGGCTACCATGTATTAAAAAATAATGTTTTCGTCATGTTTTACATAGGCGACCATATATTACATAAATAATGTTTTTCTTATATATTTTACATAGGCTAATCATTCTTATATAAATAATGTTTTCTTTATATTATACATAGGCTACCATGTTTTATATAAATTATGTATTCTATATGTAAAACATAGACTCCCTTAAATAATGTTTTCCTTATGTTATACATAAGTAATACATGGTAGCCTGTGTATTACACAATGAAACCTTATTTATGTTATATACGGGAGCCTATATTTTATATAAAGAGTACATAATTTATATTAATTTACAAATAATGTTTGCTTTATGTAATACATAGGCTACCATGTATTACATAAATTATGTATTCTTTATGTAAAATATAGGATCCCGTATATAACATAAATAATATTTTCTTCATGTAATACATAGGCGACCATGTATTACTTATGTATAACATAAGGAAAAAATTATTTATGGGTCTATGATTTATATAAAGGATATATAATTTATGCAAAACATGGTAGCCTATGTATTACATAAAGAAAACTTAATTTATGTAAAAATAATAGCCTATGTTTTATATAAGGAAAACATTGTTTAAGTTATATATGGTCGCCTATGTATTACATGAAGAAAACAATATTTATGTTATAAAAAGGCTACCAGTTATTACATAAATAATGATTTCTTTATAGCACACTATGTATTAGACAAATAATGTTTTCTTTAAATAATACATAGGCGTACATGAATTACATAAATAATGTTGTGTAAAAAATGATTTCTTTATGTAGCCTATGTATTACTTAATGAAAACGTAATTTGTTTGATACAAAGGCTAACATACAATACATAAAGAAAATATTATTTATGTAATAAATGGTAGCCTATGTATAATATAAATAATGTTTGCTTCATGTAATACATAGGCTACCGTATTACAAAAATAATGTTTTCTTCATGTAATACATAGGCTACGATATATTACATAAATAATGTTTTCCTTATGTTATACATAAATAATACATGGTAGCCTGTGTATTACACGATAAAAACATTATTTATGAAATACATGAACGCCTATGTATTACATGAAGAAAACATTATTTATGTAAATTACGAGAGCCTATATTTTACATAAAGAATACATAATTTAGGTAATACATGGTAGCCTATGTATTACATAAAGGAAATATTTATGTATTACATGGTAGTCGATGTATTACATAAAGAAAACATTATTTATCTAATACATGGTCGCTTATGTATTATATGAAGCAAACATTATTTATGTTATACATAGGCTACCATTTATTACATAAATAATGGTTTATTTATTTAATACAAAGACTACTATAAAGTTTTATATAAATAAAGTTTACTCTAAGTTTTATTTTATTACATAAAGGAAAAAATTATGTATTTATTACATGTATTTATTTTATGAAGAAAACATTATTTATGTAATATACGGGAGCCTATATTTTACGAAAGAATACATTATTTTCATGTAATACATAGGCTACGATATATTGCATAAATAATGTTTTCCTTATGTTATACATAAATAATACATGGTAGCCTGTGTATTACACGATGAAAATATTATTTATGAAATACATGAACGCTTAAGTATTACATGAAGAAAACATTATTTATGTAATATACAAGAGCCTATATTTTACATAAAGAATACATAATTTATGTAATACATGGTAGCCTATGTATTACATAAAGGAAACATTTATAAATTAAATGTAAATGTAAATGTATTACATAAAGCAAACATTTTTTATGTAATACATGGTCGCCTATGTATTACATGAAGCAAACATTATTTATGTTATACATAGGCTACCATTTATTACATAAATAATGTTTTCCTTATGTAATACATGGTAGCCTATGTATTACATTAAAAAACATTTATGTAATACATAAGCTACCATGTATTACATAAATAATGTTTTCCTTATGTAATAAATGTTAGTCTATGTATAACATAAATAATGCTTGCTTCATGTGACACATAGGCTACGACGTATTACAAAAATAATGTTTTCTTCATGTAATACATAGGCTAACATATATTACATAAAAAATGTTTTCCTATACTTTCATATGCACTTAGTGAGAAACTGCTAATTTACAATTACAAACAGACACTTCAATTTTATTTATTTGTATAGACGATGTAAATAATTAATGGCATTTTAGACCATTAGACGAAGTATCTGAAAAATATCATAATGTCAAAAAAACTTTGTCTATATTTTGTATATTCTTATTAATTTGCGGGATATGGTGTCAAGCCCCAAAGGAAGATCGACCGAGCGATGTGGCATGCTCCGTCCGAAGCCCACTTGTATGCATTTCAGATGTTGTATATATACCGAAAACTTCGATAGCGCGATTCAAGATTGTTGCGCTAATTGGTCCGCCACAAATTAAAAAGTAGGAAAACTTTATTCTGAAACGATTATTCAAGAAAATATTGCAATAATTTTCTTCTCAATTATTTACCTCTCTTCATGAACTACGTACATTATAATAGACAATATTACCAGAATATTATGTCAGTTCGGACTTCTGAGTAACATTAACCAACGAAGTTATTAAAATGTTATTGCCTATAAACCTTGTAAGAGAGTTCGACGCTCCTTCGGTCATACGACCACGTTGTAAAAATAATCCGGGAATAATGTATATGGAATAATAGCGAATATCCTATGTGACAATGAAGCTAACATTTTTTATCTTGGACAGATGTAATAGTATATTAGTATCTGTAGTAGAAGTAGTAAGAATGACCCATTCTTAAGGCTGATGGACAAAAATGTATGGTTCTTGGCGCCACCGTCCAGTATCAAGATGTAATATTACGTCGTCGGATAGGCCTTTTCAGTTGGAATAACAATTGCGAAGACAGCTTTGTTGTAAGGTATAATTGTCCGTTTGGGATTAAATAAATATAATATTAATTATCTTATTTCTTATTTATATTGGGTGGTTTACGTTTGTGTTGTAATAACGTTATCGTTCGCAGGTATATATTAAATTAGTATTTCGTATTTATGAAATTAGTAGTAAATAAGTAGTACGTATTTTAAGATGGTTAAGGTTTTCGGTTTTACTAACTGTACTTTAACCTCAAAAAGATCTATTAAATAGTAGGTAGTAATATTCATATACCTATTTATTTAATTTAAATACTAAAGTCTAACTATTTTAAACAGGATAACGCAAAATTGTCTGATTCTTGATTTAGATAAACAATAAAAATCCAACTTAAACATGAAATAAAAAACTCAACGATTTTCCAACTTTGAAAAAGTGTCCGCCATTTTGTTGTGACAGCAAAGTCTAGGCTTTCGAGTTATCTGGATTATTACTGCGACTAAACACATTGTGTGTACACGCGAGCATGCGAACAGGCAGGCTTTCATCGGTGATAAGAATGCATTTTTTATTCTTATGGAAAATACACGGGTTTTTACTGTACTCGGGTGCTATTAGATTTTAAATGTGCTGAAATTGAAATTTGGCTTTATTAGGAAACCACTGAGAAATATGATTTTATGATGTTATGATTTTGTCTTCGTACACTCCAAAAATGTGTAAGAACGCTAGAAGGTATTATAAGTTATAAGTTAATCAATTCCTTATTAGCTTTTCCAAAAAATGATGAACATCATTTCTTGGCAAGATAAAATTTGTAACACTAAGATATTAAAATGTTTATGACGTAATAAAATATATGGAATATCGCCTTTTTTATAGGCAAATTCGCTTCGAATTTAGTAATCCATCCGAATAACAAAATCGTAAAACAAAATTCGTTGCCAGTAAGCATGAGCGTACAATGTTACAAGTTTTATTGTCGTGGACATAAAATGTGTGTAACGCTCGTTAGCCAGTCTTATGGTCAATTCGCAGTAGTGC
The DNA here is from genome assembly GCA_963565745.1 of Phengaris arion. Classification (NCBI taxonomy): domain Eukaryota; kingdom Metazoa; phylum Arthropoda; class Insecta; order Lepidoptera; family Lycaenidae; genus Phengaris; species Phengaris arion. The sequence goes on from OY751431.1 coordinate 28,125,855, forward strand.
GAAATCGAAAGGCAGCAAAGCGAAATTTTTAAAACGTAAGGTATACAGAAAATTCACTCTTACGAGTGAACTTAGTTACTTAGTATATTGTATACAGCGAAATACACATAATATTCCTTTTAAGATAAAAAAGATGTATGTATAGATGCGCGAATTTGCGCGTCTTCTTTTATCTCAGAAAAAAAAATCGAAATCACTCATATTATCTTACTACGCGACTTAAAAAAAAATATATAACTTAAAAATGCGCAGTTTTCCAGGAATAAAACCTAGCTAGACCGATTTTTCTTCTTCAAAACTCCCTGTATACTAAATTTCATGGAAATACTCGAAGCCGTTTCCGAAAATCCGATTATATACCTATATACAAGATTTGCTCGTTTAAAGTATAAGATGTACTACTAAGCTAAATTTCAGAATTTCATTTCGCTGCGCTTCGACTGCGCTAGTATGAGATGACCCTTACCAGGCTCGGTTGTATTCGCAAGACCGCCCAGACGTCTAGGTGCAATAAAAATTACTAATTAGCCATCCAAAAGACATGTGGTTTTTCTGACTAATATTATTACTATATATTACTATTATACCAAAATTTCAGTAGTTCTCTATAGTATAAAGTATTTTATATTATATAAGTATTTTATATACTAGGGTTAGAATATTTATTAAAGAAATACATAAGTTCAATAAGTTCAGCTCACCCTCCGTGTAAGCTTCAAATATTGTAAAATTAAACTACGCAGCAGATTTAATATGAATTCTAATTTTATTTAAAATTTTAAAGTAGAGTCTAAGAGTGAGAGTATATAATATACTATAATAATATTAATGGACGCTTCACACCACGTCACTCTGAGCCCATAACACAAGTTCTTCAAGTACTTAGCACGGCTCAAGTAACTTGCGTTACGGGGACCAAACTGCTATGTGTTAGTTTTTATTTTTGCATTCGATCGTGAGCGCGTTTGGCGTTTACTAGGAATTTGCATGTGATTTGACCTAGTTCTCGCGTTTACAACTAGATGGCCATGTACAAGTCACATACAAATTCCTAGTAAACGCCAAACGCGCTCACGATCGAATGCGAAAAGAAAAACTGACACTTAGCACTCAGACAACGGGAAGTATATTTAATGGTTAAACAAACTTACCATAAGTGAAGTTTGACCATAATTATTAGAGTAAGTTTGTTTAACCATTAATTATAATTCGTCGCTGCATCCTCGAGACTTTATAATTAACATGGTAGATGTTTAGGGTTTTAGGAAAATCGTAATTTTAAATAACAGAAATTAATAAATTGATCGTAACAATATGATTTATTATTATAACTTCCAAAAATCAATTTAGTTACCCATGTAATTTACTTGTATTTAACATACCTAATCAATATAATATTATGTACTACATATTACATTATTTAGATATTTAAATTCAAATTCATTTATTTTTGCGTATGTGTGTTACAATAATAAGTCTTATAATATTTGATGTAGGTTCAGCACATAGGCCTCTATGGGCATGCAAAATTAACAATAAAAAATAACAATTACAGTCTACATTCTACAACAATTAATAGATTATTAATAACCATCACACTCATAAAATTTATAATTATGTCAAATTTTCAATCGAATAAATTAGGTAAACATTAAAATGATGTCATGCAATTACCAATAGGTCATAAAAGTATTACAGTCAACAATAATTAATATAATATAGTAAAATTAATTCATTAATATTATTCAAAATTATTATGTATAAAATGTCATTATTAAATTAAAATGTCAGTGTAAATAGGTAGTAAATTTCTCCATAAAAATATTTAAAACATGTCATAGTACGTAATAAATTTAGAATAATATTATTATAACAATAGTAAATTGATTTTTTATGTTTATAACAAGTCAGCGATCAACATTCGATACATATTATGTTTAAAATTTACATTCATAACCAATTAATTAGTCACGAAAGAGATCTTCGACAGTATAGAAGCATTTATCGACTAAATACTTTTTTAATTCATTTTTAAATCTTTGAATGCTGTCTATTTCTTTAAGACTCTGCGGCATTTTATTATATATTTTAGTTGTCATACCAAAAACATTTTTTCTAATTGTAGGTGTGATCGCACAAATAATGCTACTTCGTATATGTACAAACACGGAATGGTAAGAAGTTTATATTTTCTAAAATACGGCTGACAACTGTCAGTTGTACGTATATGGGCTATAATTCTGATACATTTCTTTTGCGCCTTAGATATATCTTCACGCATGGTGGAGTTACCCCAGAATATGATACCATAACGAACAGTAGAGACTACGAAACCATTGTAGGCCATTAACAAACCTTTTTCATTAACCACTTTTGAGATAGTATATAGAGCATAAGAAAATTAATTTACTTTTCTACATACATGTTCTGAATGTTTTATCCATTTAAGATCTTTTTCGATATATATACCTAGAAATTTTGTAACTCCAATATCTTCAATTTTATCCCTATTATATTTGATATTTAATGTCTTTAATAGTGGCTTTCTTTGCTGGAATTTCATTATTTGTGTTTTCTTTAGATTTATGAGTAAGTTATTAGATTTCAACCAATTTATTATGTCAATTAAACTTTTATTTATGTCATTTTCGTAACTACTAAGATCATAACAGGTAAACACGACAGTACTGTCGTCTACGAATAGAGTCATGGGGTACTTTATGCAGCGAGGGAAATCATTTATGTATATCAGAAATAAAAGAGGCCCCAGAACACTACCCTGGGGAACGCCATATTCTAATTTTCGAGCTTTTGAGGAGTATGTAAGATCTGTTTATGTTTTTGTACATATTCTTGTAATTTGAGTAATTTGGGTCCTATTTGTAAGAAAGGATTTTATCAAATTAAGGATACTTCCTCTTACCCCATATATATTCAATTTTTCTTTTAGTATATCATGTCTTACGCAGTCAAAGGCTTTAGAGATATCCATAAATAGAGCTGTCACTGGTATAGATTTGTCCATATTTAAAACTATTTTGTTTAAGAAATTGTAAATAGCTAAATTAATAGATATATCCTTTCTGAATCCTTTTTGTTTTTCAGCAAATAGATAAAATTTTTCAAAATATGAATACAAAGTTTTATATATAATTTTTTCTATGATTTTCGAGAAAACGGAAATAATAGCAATTGGACGGTAACAAGTTACATCCTCTTTTTCGCCTTTTTTAAATAGAGGTTTGATTATGGCTGTTTTGAGTTCAGTAGGAAATGTGCCATCCTCTTAACAAAGGTTGATATTATAACTAAGCGGTGATGCTATTATTTCAGCCACACTTTTTACTACCGGGGTAGATATGTCGTCAATACCGACACTTGTTGTATTTTTTAATGAATTTATTGTTGATTTAATGTCAAGAGCTGGTGCTACATAATTGAAAAATAAAGAATTAAAGTGATTACATGTCAAGGTGTGTCTATAGTTTAAAATGTCATTATTGTTTAAATTTTTCACGTGGTCAATAAAAAAATTATTAAATGTTTGTGCTATATTTTTAAGGTTCTGATATAATAAGTCCATTGCTAGTTTTAATATGTTTTATTTGGTCTTTAGGAAGGTTATTTTTATGACTATTAATGATGTTCCAGGTTGCTTTTGACTTATTTTTCGACGTATTGATGTAATAGAGGTTTTGCGCTTTTTGTGTCAAATTAATTATCCTTTTAAGTTTTTTGGTGTAAGTTTGATAAATGTTTTTGTTATAAGCACTCGGATCTTTTCGGTATAGCCATAATAACTTGCGTTTTCTTTTACAGCATAGTTTAATTCCCTTAGTGATCCACTTGTGTTTTTCATTAGTTGAAATTCTGAGTCGAATAACAGGAAAACAAAGATCATAGAATAGCTTAAACTCATTAAAAAAGATACTGAAATCTTGATTACCCGTCGTGCTTGTATAAACATATGTGAATTTTAAGCTTTATAGGTAATATTTGAATTTTGTTAAGTTTTCATGTGAAAAATCACGTTTGTGTTTGTACCAGTATTTTAAAGTGCATGCTGCTTTTACCGAGAAAGAGATTATCTGAGCATTGTGGTCTGAGAGCCCAAGGTCTAAGTTGAGGCTCTTCCTTCTATGCGGATTGCGTAAGATGTTATCAATACACGAGTTACTAGTTAATCAAGTTGGTGAATCAAATTAAAATTTTAAATTGTAACACTGCTATTTGAAGAAATCGCCGTGAATATTTATCATTTTTACATATGTTTATATTAAAAACACCACAGATGATTATTTTTTTATGACTTTTGGCACAGATTAAATTTAATATTTTGTCAAACTGTTCAAAGAATAATTCATATTGGGCGGGGTTGGTTTTAGGGCTCCTGTATATACATAAAATTATTGTTTGATGGTCTTCGATAGCGCAGCATTCAATGATATTGCTAATAGACAATTTATTAACGTTCTTTAGTAATTTGTTGGATTATCTCTCGAGTAACTAGAAACTAATTTATATGGAGCACAGTCGAGCAATTCGGTATCAGTATTTATCATATTGTGCTCAGTTATACATAGGACGTCTACAGTTAAATTATAATTATTTAATAAGTCTTGTAAATGAACATTTAATAGATTTGCTTTACTTAAAAGGCCCTTTATATTTATATGAAAGACAGTAAGATTATTTATTAAGAAAAAATGAATCTGAGCCTGGATAATTTAAATTATTTGTTTCATCTTTACAATTATCTGTATCATAATGATCAAGTTCATAATCAAGAGTTTGGGTAATTTTTTCTGACATTGAAGCTTTAGGATGTGTAATATATACACTCTACATTTGCGCTCTGATATCTCGGTATAATACGTTGCCATTTTTTGTTGATAATCTAGACGAAGAATTTATTTTAAAAGGAAGCGACTTACAAGTAATGGAAAACGAGTTCTGACGTGCAGTAATCGTTCAAAATCTATGTCGACAAATGTAGAGCTCGTATGGCGTTTGCATATAGTTCATAATTTACTTTCTTAAAATTTAGGTATTTTTGAAATGGAACCATAAAAATAAGTACATTAGTTTTTTTCAATAGGTTGACCCAGGTTTCTAAATGGTATTGAAGCTCAAAATGTTTTTTTTCATTTGCACCAGCAATCAGTATGATATAATCTTGTGTTGTTAGTTTTGATATTTCCTTTTTCTCCGATAGAAGCAAGTCGTGTAGTTTCGCTCCGGGTTTACAAAAAGTAGTTACTAAGAAATTCTCGCCTGTAAGTTTTTGAAGATATTGCCGAACACCTTTGCCTAGTTGATCACAGATAATAACGATTTTTCTTTTCTTTACATGGGACTTTGGTATTTCAAAATAAGAGTCCATTTTAGTATTATTATTATTATTGAGCAAATAGGAACTTCTGTTTATGATATCTTGTAATTTTTTTATTTCTTGTTTTGCATTTAATAATTCATTTTCTAATAATTCTATTTTCTCTTTAAATTTTCGGTCATCTGTGTTATATGTTCACTGGGTAGCGCGTTCCTTACACTGCCTTTATTCACAGTTGTTTTTATTTTCCTAATGATAGGCGATGTCATACTATGATAGGATTTTTCAGTAATGCCAATTTTTTAAATAGGTTTAATGTTTTTTCTTGCTGTGATGTAATTCGTTTGAATTCCGTGTTTTCTAAATATAATTTGGATATCTCTTCATGAGCTGAATCCAATTGAATTTTTTGACTTTGAATTTGATCTTTGAGCTCCTTTGTGATTTCATCATTATAATATATTGATGTGTCTGGTAAACTTTGAGATGATAGGTCAAAACAGCTCTCCATATTTGTTTTTACATCAACGATAATTGACAGATCTGCATATAATTTTGATTTGCTATTGCGTAGAGTAACGTATTCAGAATCCATTTCTTTATTTCTGTATTTTTCTTATTTTTTCTGAAAATGTAAAATTATCGAGTTATAAGAGCGACATCTTTTGACGAGTAGATACATCTAGCTAATTACAGCAAAAGCAATATCTGTGTTCATTTATGGAAATAATTTGTTTTAAAAGTGACATCTATTGTCATTTTGGTAAATTAATTGTGGTAGCGACATCTATTGTTGAGAAGTACGCAACTTTCGCATCGACCGTTGCTATGTTCTTTAATTCAAATTTCCTTTGTTCTGTTGATACTATTACGGACTTTTCTAGTTGACCATATAAATGATTTTTACTATTCACAATCTATTTATTGGCTATCACACAATTGTACATGATGATTTGAAAAGGATATATGCAGTTTTTGATTCACTTTTAACACTTTATGCGCATTATTAGGCTGGCAGTTTTTACACCATTATCTTCTAATTTACCTTGTGTTTATCATGGATAACACTGTCACTTATAGTTTAATTGTCACTTATCACTATTCAATTTAATTCTCAGTTGTAGTCACTTTTCCCACTCAAAAATATTATTTAATACGGAGACGATGTGAACCGTTTAAGTCCTACCTTCAATTTCAATTAATTTATTTAAAGTATTAACTGCTCTCTTCTAGGTCATGATAAAAAATCGTATTTGCAAATGCTGTATTAACATTTGTAGGTAAAATAGATCGATTGTAAAATTTACCAAAAACAAGAGAGCTTTCTGATCAACCTGCGACCTATCTATAGTCTCAATGGAAACGCCGCCGCGACAAGCCGCCGAAGTAGATGCATGACGAGTGCTATGTGCCGAGAACTGGCGTGTGGTATAGATACCACTTTCTTCTAGTACTTGTTTAATCCAGTGGCTTATCGTGGATGCGCTTGCATTGTGATGCGGCTTTTTCGTTGTTAAAATTAGAGTGACTGAGTTTTTTGTATATAGACTTCTAATGTATTCGCTGGACATATTTCTTTTTTATGATGATAAAACGGAATGATTAAATGCGGTTGAGTTTTAATAGGATTAGATGTTTTAAGTAATTCGTCAATGGATATTTGAATGGTTGAGTTACAATTATTGATATTTGAAACTTTAATGAAAGATAGAGTCTGTACTCGCTTAGCAGTTGCCAGAGCAAGAACTGCTACTAATTTTTTAGTTATAATCGAAATTGATAAACTTTTAATTGGTATACAAATAGTATACCAATTATTACTAACAAAATCAAGAACCAAATTAGTGTTCCGGGTATTTTGATATTTAGGAAAACATGGTCGTGATTTAAAAACACCTCTGAGTAATCTACTGACATTACTATCTGCGCTGAACCTTTTACCTAATATGAGGGAAAGGGCTGAACGTATAATACTTGAATAACTAGAGCCTAATCTAAATTGTTCAGTTGTAAATTGTAGTGCTGTTTGATTTAAAATATTTAAACAATAAGTAATATTACTCTCTGTACAATATCTCCAAATTTTTTAGTATGCAGTATCGTATTGTTTAAGCGTGTTACGAGATAAAGAGAAAATCATTAGGTCAATTGTCTCTAAATTCAGCGACTGTCTTGAAAATGCTTCCCTGATAAATGGCACGATACCAGGGTAAGGCTTCGCCATAAGGGGTGCACGGTCCTGAAAGGTGATTTTAAAAGACTATAATCCGGCCTAAAGTAAGTTACATCTGAGGATATAAATTTTAAGAATAACGGATACCATGCCTGACTAGGCCAATAAGGAAAAACAATAATGCCAGATGCCTGGTCATTAATTATTTTACGTAAACATTTTAGTAATAGAGAAAATATAGGAAAGCAGTGTAAGTAGTCATTATTCCAATTTAAGGTAAAGGCATCAATAATGTATGCATTTGGATCTCTTTTCCCGGTTTCTTAAGTATGTTATAACAGGTTTCATAATTTTGGTGAAAACAAACGGCGCAGAACTTAGACCAAAGGGCAAGCATTAAAATTCATAAGTTTGATTTTGAAATTTAAACCTTAAAAACCGTCTACTAGCTTCGTGTATGGGAATTCAGAAATAGGCTTCCTTTAAGTCAATATTTGCCATATAGATACTAATTGCCATTTGGATACTAATTTTGTAGCTGTTCTTATATCTTCCATTTTAAATGATGAGTTTTAACAAATAAATTTAGCTTTTTAAGATTAAGAATAAACCTATGACTTCCGTCATTCTCAGGCATAAGAAAAATTTTAGAAATAAATTGTCCAGTAACATCTTGACATTTCACAATAGCGCCTAATTGTAATAGTCTAAAGATTTCAACGTTTATGTGAAATATTTCAGTGCTTGAAAAAGATTGATGTGGCTCGTGGTCTTGTGTTACGTCATGAGAAAATGGGATTCTATATCCAGTAATATATTCGTGATTGACTGGATCGTTAGTTAAAAGTTTCCAATTATTATAATAATGTTTAAGTCTGCCTGCTAGGGTAACTCCTTATCTAATTTTGGTTTTCTGAACCTGTGGTTCTGTCTGAACGTCTTGTTCCGATCGGTGTTCGTCGTTATGGTGCGCGAGCATTTGTGCGTTTGAGCTGGTTCCAAATTCTTGGGCCCACCCTTCGTGCCTCTCTGTGGTTTGGGTGGGCCCCGGGAGTTTACTTGCTGCGGCAAAGGCTGATGTGACGAGGTGGAAGGTTGTGGATCATAAGCCCTTTTATACTTAATTTGTAGACCAGAATGCTGAGCCATTTTTTTACCCTTAATTACTACTCCCAAGTTATCGCCAAATAAAAAAGAATCCCTTTTAGATCCTTGAATAATAGGAATAAACTTTTGGTCTAGGCTGTAAGAGACTAGTTTTCTTTCCTTAGCAAAACTATTTTGTCAATGTAAATCTAGAAGCAACTGGCCTATTTCAGAAATATTCTTGTTGATAACAGTTTTTTCTAAGCTACCGTCAATTAGAGAGACGTAAGATTAGCAATTGCCGCAATACATTGTCATAAATGGGTTTGTGCTTTTTTTATACATTTATCCCTCTGTTCATCACTGTATTGGTTAAAACTGACGCGAGTAGTAGTAAAATTCTCAGGTATGTGAATATTTTCCATTAACTTCTGCATATAATCTTTACTCAGTCCGTCTACAATTATTTGGCCCCAACGTTTAGAGATCTCATCGCTAATTTTCGGTGCAAAAACCTCGGCTTTGTTTTTAGAAGTTCCTAACGCCTCCAAAATATAATTTGACAAAGATGGGATGGACTCGACCGCATTGGGCGTGTCCTCGTCACCTTGAGAGGTCAAGGCAGATAAAATTTCATTTGGTAGCTCCACCAGGAGCGTTTACGTCAAATAAATCATTACAGGATTTATTGGTTTCTAATGGTACACGCACTATAGATTGAACACTCCGATCGGATGAAATTAAATACTCGCCTTCGCTGTCTGAAAGAATAAATAATAAAACTTCCACCAGGCAGTAAAAAGATAAGAATTTATGGTATATATGGTCAAGACCGCATCAAGACTATTTAAATATACCTTTGAAATAAGTATGTGTGGTCAAGACCGCATTATGACTCTCTAAACATACTCCTAAATATAGTATATACGATCATTTTCGAAAAATGACTACCTACATATACTCGTAGTTCAAACATGTTTCATATGATTTTTCATATGTTTTGGTTATAGTTATTATGATAAGGATAAATTACCTACAAATATAAACAATTAGCCAAAGAGGGAAAAGAAAACACTTGACTAACCTTCCTCACTAATTTCTGACTCCACACGCTTCTCTAGACAGCGTTCTAAGCGACGAATTTTCCTCCGTATTTCTTCTTCCGATTTACGATGTTTTCGCTTACCCATGATTTTAAATCACAAAACACTTTTATCAGTTTAATTTCTACGAATAATAAAAAAATACACTATTAATTGAGTATGAGAGATGTTTCGATGCCCGAACAATAGAAACGAATGAGGATCGATCCTCAGAAAACCTCTGAGGCAGACTGGTGGAGGAGTGGTGGGTGACGTAAGTTGTTCCTGCCGAGATATTACGCGCGCGCCATTGCCGCGCCATCTATTTTATTTTTTTCAGGAAACTCTAAAACGTGTTCGATGCCGGAAGCTAGGGGCGGACTACCATGTTAATTATAAAGTCTCCAGGATGCAGCGACGAATTATAATTAATACTTTTATACTATACATAAATTTAAGATTTTTATTATATTATACACATATTTAATACACGTCCATGACCTAGGAACACAGAAAACTTGTTGTTCCCTCGCAGACCACTTAGCCACAGAGGTCGTTAAATTCTATTATTAACTAAATTCTATGAATTCTAAAAATAATTTAGCGTCTACTGGAAAAACTGTAAAGAGGATCCTGATAATATACTTGGACATTTGATAGATAGTATTCGTATAATATAGTTTAAAATATATTTTTATTTAAATGGAGAATATAAAATTATTTAAAATTATAAATTATTCATTTAAATGGAAAATATAATTTTTTATTGTTTCAATGAAAATGTAAGGGCCCTAATAAAGGGCAGACAAGACAAGACACTCAGGTATCAGATTAATAGCCGGCTCATTAAACTTTAATGATCAATCAAAATTAAACTGTAGGTATCTCATCTTGTTTTACACAAAATATAATTTATTGTGTGTATTGGGTCGCTTTGTAATAAAATTAGGGGCTTGAGTATTTTAACCACCTTACAAATAAAATATTTATACAGTGGATAAGCTATACAATGTTTTATCCTTGTCTCTTACGTTGGAAAAGTAGCTTGACAGAAAATGACAAAACTGTGTATTGCTAATCTACTGTATAAATATTTTTATTAGTACAAACCCCCTGTATGTGTATTAAAAATCATTAAGTATTTTTAGTTTTGCACAGTGCATACCCCATTAAATTAAAAATACCAATTTTAAATGTATGTTTTGTGACTTTCAATGTTTTGTGAAAGTGGTTTCAAGTAAGAAACTGGCATCTAAAATACTAAGCCTTGTTTAAATACCATACAAACCCGTAAATCTGTGAGCGTAAAATATTTAACATTTTATCATTTACATAAATAGTTTTTGGTACATACATATTACTTATTTATTTATTACATATATTACATTGCACATACGTATTACTTATTTATTAAGTCAAATGAAATGGAAAATATGGAAATATTATGTGTAAGAACATTTACACATAATATTTCCATAAAAAGTAATTTAAATGATATACGAATTAATATTCTATCTAGGTCGACATCTACTGGTTTATTTCGAAAATAAGGACAAAATTCCTAAATTGATAACAATTTCCTTCGCCAAGCTAAAATATTATGTAAATTGTTGCCGACAAGTGCGGGCGCAATGTTTTAGCGGCCAGTATTATGATGTATGGGGTGAATGAGAATTTACGCACGACAGAATATTGTTGTTTATTGGCCGCGGACGTTCGAATCGCATCTGCGCCCGGAGCACTATTACATTTACAATATTACTTTTATACACCAGAATATGGCTGGAGCTATTTCGTAGATAAACGCATACAACCCACAAACGGTGATGGGATGCCCCAGAGGTTATAGTAACTATTTATCTTAATTGTTCATAATTATGTTGCTTTTACATCTCACTAGTTAAAGAGATGGAAAATAGCACAAGCCTTTCCTTATTGTAAGATACATTAGTAAACGGTAGGCTGGCAGTCTTCTCATAGTAGTGCTCATCACACGAAAAGTTTGGATCTCAGGAAACTGCACGCGCCATTTCAACCATCGCTTTGAAACAAACATCGATGGGAGCAGATTTTCCACAATTTTATCTGCACACTCGTCTAAATATGTATACGTTGGCCATCCAAACCGTTGACGCATCTTTAGTTGTAATTAAGCACTTCGATCCGCAGTCTAAGCCGCACAGATTTCTCCATGGCTTGGAACGCAGTCCAATGCACGACCTGAACTACGTATCCATACGTATCTGGTTCAAATCAAATCAAATCGTTTATTTCCAAAATATTCTTCATAGGACTACAATTCTCTAAATCTAACAATTTATACTTAGAGCTAGGCTCTAAAACAGTTTACAGCGGCTCTTGCACTAAGCACAGCTTGTATCACAAAAGCCAGAGATTGAGGTGGTAAAAAATAGCTCGTAAAAAATAACTTGGACTTACAAGAACATCCATGTTAATTTAAACCTAATAAAACTACTTTGTGTGTGTATGTTATGGCAGTAAAAGTTCTGTTTCTATGTAATCCATTCCTAGCAGCCAATCTTCAAGGAATTTTTTTGTTTGCCTAGCTGTTGACCTAGTGATAGATGGAACTTTCTTACAGACCACATTGTACAGGTAAGGTACCAGGAAGGGTACGTGATGCTGAGAAAATGTTGTACGTACTGGTGGAACTGGTATTTTGAAGACTATGCGCCGAAGAAAAGTATTATACTGTTGCAAATTTATAAGTATTTTGTGCTTGAAAGTAGTGACTCTTAATATCTAAATTTGCCTTACGCGTAGGACTTTACATTCTTTTTAGAGTAATTGGTTGGATATCGAAAAGGCTTTTTTTTACATCACTTTTAAAACTGATCTTTGTGCACGCTCCAACTGTATTCATTTTGATTTAGCAGCTCCACCCCAAGCTTTTATTGCGTAAATTAAAAACAGTGTTGTTTTTGATCTAGAGTAGAGGATATTGTGTCACAAAAAAGCAACGCAGCCTCCTCAGTAGACCTGTTACGCTGAAAGCCAAACTATTTGTTAGAAATCACATTATATGATTCAACAAGGCAGACACAAGAAGCTCGTCAGGTGTTTATTAATAAGTTTTCCAGTATCATAGAAAAAATGAATGACAAAGATATTGGGCGATAATTGCTGGGTATACTTTTGCAACCGCCCTTATGTAAGAGAGTCACAGTTGCAGTCTTCCATTTAGAGGGAAAAACTCCCGTAGAGAGAGACTCAAATTAAATATATGGGTAAGGGGATTGAGAAAAACAGTTATTATGTGTTTAATTAAACAGGGACATATTTTATCTGCTCCAAGAGCACCATCTATACCCAGGTCCGATATTAGTCCGTTTACTTCTTGATAGTCAGTAGGGGTCAAAAATAAAGAGTCAAAAATTGTACGTTGGGGTTTGAAATTATTTACCAAAGTGGATTCGGTCGTAGCAAGATGATTTACTAAGGCGGGTCAATAAGTCCGTGACTTTTTGAATTTCTAACCTCCTTACTGAAAAAGCAACACTACTCCTGTCAACAGGCATCTGTCAGTTGACTCCTATCAAAATTTGAACTTGCTGCGTCAGTTAGTTTGTGTTTTACAGCTATCTTTATCAGACTATCCAGTAACTTAAGGAAACAATGGAAAAAAGTGAATTTCGTGTGCTTATTAAGCATTATTTTTTGCGAAAAAAAACCATTACCGAGACCAAGGCTAAGCTTGATAAATACTATGGGGACTCTGCACCATCGATTTCAATGGTAAAAAAGTGGTTTACTGAATTTCGTTGTGGCCTTACAAGCACTGAAGATGCCGAACGTCCTGGACGCCCAGTTGAGGTCTCTACACCCGAAACAATCGAAAAAATTCACGATATGGTGTTGGCCGACCGAAGATTGAAAGTGCAAGAGATTGTGGAAGCCATAGGCATCTCGCATGGTTCAGTGGTTTCAATTTTGAATGATCAGTTGGGCATGAGAAAGCTTTCCGCAAGATGGGTGCCGCGTTTGCTCACAGTCGACCACAAACGCAATCGTGTAACAACTTCACAGGAAGGTTTGGCGTTGTTTAATCACAATATGGAGGAGTTTTTTAACCGTGGACGAAACATGGATCCATCACAATACACCAGACACCAAACAACAGTCAAAACAGTGTGTTTCTAAGGGTGAATCGGCGCCAAAGAAGGCCAAGGTGGGTTTGTCAGCCAATAAAGTTATGGCGACTGTTTTTTGGGATGCACGTGGGATAATCCACATTGACTATCTTCAAAAGGGAAGAACAATTAATGGGGAATATTATGCCAACTTATTGGATCGCTTCAATGAGGATTTGAAAAAAAACCGACCTCATTTGGCCAAAAAAAAAGTTCTTTTTCACTAAGACAATGCAAGGGTGCACACATGTGCAGTTGCCATGGCAAAAATCCATGAATTGGGCTATGAATTGCTCCCACATCCACCCTATTCTCAAGATTTGGCTCCGAGTGACTACTTCTTGTTCCCAAACCTGAAAAAATGGCTCGGTGGAAAAAGATTTGACTCCAATGATGAAGTCATCTCGCAAACAAAGGCCTATTTTGAGGACCTCGACAAATCATATTTTTTGGAAGGCATAAAAAAATTGGAGAAGCGTTGGACAAAGTGTATAGAGCTCAAGGGGGACTACGTTGAAAAATAAAATGATTTATTTATCAAAAAATCTGTGTATTATTCCAAAAGTCACGGACTTATTGACCCGCCCTCGTAGGATGGTATAAGCCAGACTTGAGCCAACATGTGTGAAATAGTCATTTCACGTTTTTTGACGAACTTACAGGATCAGCTTCTATAAGGCACAAGGCATTCGCTTCACTCTTATTATTTTTAGAAATGTGTCAATTTTTCTAATGGAAGTACATAGTTTTTTAGGATTAGCCTTGTTTAGTTCAACAAGCATAATATGTGTTTCATTAGCGATTTTCAAATTTCGTCGAAGGTTAAAAAGAAAACTTCTGTATCTTTTATACGTATGTATGTTCGTATACATACATACGTACGAACATACATACGTATGTATGTATGTTCTAGTATTTTATTATTGGAATCTTTTCTCCATTTTGACTGGCGAATATCTTGTGAATTTTCTCAGACACACGTCTTGCGTTTTTGTAGCAAGCCCTTGTCATAGGTAGATAGATATAAATGGTTATCGATTATCGTAAATATTGAATTCTACTACTATAATGAATGTGAAAGTTTGTAGGATGGATGTATGTATGTATGGATGGATGGATGGATGTTTGTTTGTTACTCTTTCATGCAAAAACTGCCGAGCGGATTTTGATCAAATTTGGTATGGTAGTAGTTTAAGGTCCGGATTAACACACAGGCTACATTTTATCCCGAAAAAGTACAGTGTTCCGTGGGATACTGTATTAAAGCCGCGGAAAAAAGCTAGTTATTAATAATTTTGTATGTGCAAAAGTGCTTTTTAAATGTTATAATAACATAGTTTTCAATTAAAAATACGATTATGAGCGCAGTGCTAGTTGCGACTTGCGAATGACATGAGCATTGCGGTTAGCTAATAGCTGTTCACAATCAGGTAGTTAGTAGACAATTGGTTGGTTATCACACAATATTATATTAATTCAGATGTAGATAATAGCGCCCGTCACACGTACCTACAGTTTTGATCGCGGGAAATAGCACACACCATTCCACACGTTGTCCGCGCTCCGGACCGAACGTGTAAATGCGCGGGGCCGGCAGTCCAATATGGCATGTCGATGACAGCGCATTTTCCGCATTTTGACGTATTTTGACGTACTATGTAAGACGCGCGGCATTCCAAACAGTTATATTCAGTCGTAATTATCAAAACAGTTTGATTCGCAAATCGATTCGCAGTGCAAACAGCACAGATCCTTCAGCGGTTTGGAGCGGTGTCAGATCCACGGTGTGCAAGGCGCTATTGTGTAAAAAAGAAGAAGCAGATAAAAAGATACTAGCTGATGATTAAGTGGGTGATGTATAGACATACAAATGGACGCTGATAAGCAATAATGTGTCAACTCACTAGATCGCCATTTTGCGAAAATCGTGTTTAAATAAAAATAGACAATTTCAACTACGTGTGAAAAGATTTTATCAGTTTAAATCAGTACTAAAATGATTTTATTCACAAATTATCACTGTTTTGAAAATTATAGTTTACTGAGAAAGCGATTAGTATCAACATCTGGATTTTAGGAATTTTGTGGGTTGACACAGTATTGCTTATCAGCATCCAAATAGGTATTATTAAATACTAAAGCTGGCAATTTCAAATAACGTACGTGATAATCGTCCAAAGTAAACAGCTGAGTTGTCGGCGAAGTGCAGTTAAAACTGAAATGGTGTAAAAACTACTGCCGTATACTTACTAATAGGAGTTAAAGTTTAACAAATACTTTATAGCATTTGTATGTATTGGCTATTCTGAAAGCGTGCGATATTATATCGCATCGTCTGTAAATGAAATTCTGAAAGCGTGCGACATTATACCGCATCGTTTGTAAATGCAAATTACAAAGTATTTTTTTGTATCGTACCATAAATAATATCTATGGACGCTTTACACCACGTAAGTCTGTCCCCGTGGTAAGTATCCGAAGAATTTGTGTTGCGGGGTCCAGACAACGGGAAGTATATTTAATACTTTAGTACATCCTTGATCCAGGAACATTGATTTTTTTTATTCTCTTGGCGGAATTCAAACCTGGAACCTCTGGCTTGGGAGCTGACGCGCTAATCACTGAGCCACAGAGGCCGTCAAAGAAGTAGTAGGCCGTATCAATTACTTTTTGTGTCTGGTACGTTGTAAAAGGCCTACCCTTTCTTATTTTCTCCGAATCAAAGTAAATAATGCTTTTATACGGCTTAGCAAAAAATCACTGGTTTTTTTTTCATTCAAAATATTTGTATATTAGGTCTTTACCTATAAAATTGCCATTTTGTATGAAAAAATTTAAGCGAATTTTTTTCATGTATTTTTTATTTGTATTAATCGAAATAATCACCCATGAAATCAATGCATCTTTGCCAACGCAGTGGCAGTTTATTGATGCCCTTCTTAAATAAATCAGCTGGACGAGAGGCAACAAATTCTTCAAAGGCATTTTGTACTGTCTCTCAGGTATTTAATTTTTTCCCCGCCAAGAAGTTATCTAAATTCTGGAAAAAGTAGTAGTCTGTAGGCGCAAGGTCTGGTGAGTAGGGCGGATGACGGAGAGCTTGTAACCCCAGTTCTTGCAACTTGGAGACCGTCTGCTGTGCAGTATGATGTCGCGCGTTGTCATGCAGGAGCAGCGGAGACGAGCGATTGACCAATGCTGGTTGGAGATGTGCCAGCTTCTCCATCACTGAGTTCAGTTCTTCACAGTAAACATCTGCAGTAATGCTCATCCCGTTTGGTAAGAAGCTGTGATAAATCACACCGGTGCTAGACCACCAAACAGTGGTCAAAACAATCACTTTTCTAGGGGTAAGTTTTCGATTAGGGCATTGTTTAGGTGCTGAACCAGGATCCAACCAACTTGCTGAGCGCTTGCCGTTATCAAACAGAATCCATTTTTTATCGCAGGTAACAAAGCGGTTCAAAATTCCTTCATTTGTGTGTCTGTTGAGCAGTGCAAGGCACGTCTCGACGCGTACTTCGCGCTGGCGATCATTGAGTTCGTGGGGCACCCATTTGTCAAGCTTTTTTACCTTGCCAATTTGACGCAAATGGACCAATACTGTTTTGACGCTAACGTCGAAAGCTGCTGCTAATTTAGCCGTAGATTGTGTATCATCAGCTTCTACAATCGCCTTTAATTCGTCATTGTCGACCAAAGTCTTCGGGCGATCGCGAGGTTCATTTTTCAGGTCGAAATTTCCAGAACGAAAGCGAGCAAACCAATAACAGGTGATGCGTTGGTTTGTAGTGTTAGCTCCGTAAAAGTCGATGATGTTGCGTGCCGCTTGTGCCGCGTTGCTGCCACGACGGTACTCATATTCCATAATTACTCTAATTTTTAACGTATCCATGATGACGAAAAAGATTGAAATGCGATGAAAAGGTAACACTTATCAATAAACAAATGACTACTTTTGGAAAACGAATTCCATGTTTTTAAAATAAAATTAATTTGAAATAAGAATTCTTAGCCACAGAAAAATTATTTTGATTTGAAATGGCCAGTACTGCAGAACGGCAATTTCATAGGTAAAGACCTATCATATGCTCTTAATAAAATTGAAAACTGATGAAAGCTTAACCACACAGTATATTTTTAAATAATTCTGACTTTTAAAGCATCATCGTGATAAAAATAAATGCTGTAGTAATATAAAACACAGCTACTATTTAAGTAGATTTACACGTTGCTTTAAATATAAAGTACGAAAGGGGTCATGATGTGAATTCGTAATGGTAAAAGGGTAGCCACAAAATATGGTTCTAAGTTCTTGAATAAAAAACGTTTTTAAATATATAGAGCATAGTTTCTCAACAATTTTTATATCGCCACCCACGTAAAAGCCAAAAAATTAAGTATAAAGTCTTGCGACCCCGTCACTATAAAAAACAATAATAAGTAATACATAGCACGCTATTTTTATCAGCTATACGTTATATAAGTCTTCACTGGTTCGAACGTTTGAATGATTTTTTCGACGTTCGATACAAAACCAATCTTTTGTACCTATAATATGTAGTTTGTATTTATTATTTTTCAACAGACTGCGGGACTAAGGGAATCCCTTAAAAACTAACGCGACCCCCCGCTTGAGAAACGATGATATAGAGGACGTCATGACGTCATGAGTACGTCATTTACCTGCTAGGTGTACCCTACATGACCCTCATAAAAACGTCAATCTGTTTAAGAATTTAAATAGAGGTTAGTAATGGAATGAAAAAGGACTTCGAAACAAATTAATGATATTATTATGTAGTCACTTTCTTTGTGTTAATGCGTGATACTACCACAACCAATACAGACACTAGACACATTATTTTCTGTAACCAGTTCTTCATGAAATTGACAACTCTCATAAAAAGACGCAATGATATTTTAAGGATACTTCATTGTACATATCATAGTAACACAACAGACACACTAATGTAACGAGAAGCAAAAATGTTTAGTTCTGTTTTACGAAAATTGTGTAACCGGAGGAGTATAAAGTTTGCGCGGTAAATTAAAGTTTATTTGGAGGAAGGCGTTCCAGGAAGTTAATATTTTTTATAGTAACGCTTAGAAATACAGAAAATCAATAAAATAACAACAAAAATCACTACCTTTGATTATTAACACACACTACCGCGCGTTTGATAGATACGATTTTGTAACACGTTGGCGCTTGTCAATATGTCACATTTTCATTTTTTTTTTGTTTTTGGTATCTAAGAGGCAAATAATCCTTATAAAGTTCAATCTTCAAAATTATATGAACCATTAGCTTTTTTCCGCAGCTCCCACGTAAATATGGTACCCCACGGGAATACTGTACTTTTTCGGGATAAAATGTAGCTTATGTTTTAATACAGAGTCTAAACTACTTCTATACCAAACATCATCGAAATACGTTTAGTAGTTTTTGCATGAAAGAGTAACAAACATCCATCCATCCATCCATCCTCAAACTTTCACATTTATAATAGCAGTATGAAACATTATGGGCGAATTTCGACCGCAGGACGACCTCTAGTATATGTAAGTACTTAAACTCAAATACTTAAACTCCAGGCGTCAGAATACTCCCCCGCCCAGTGTGGCAGCAAGTTCTGCACCTTAGAAGTTTTTGTGACAGGCCAACTCGCATGTGAGCGCCTGACACTTGTAACGGGTTTAAATGGAGTTTCCAGCTTATGTATATGCAGCTTTATTAACTCGAAATCGCGGTTACACGCCTCCCGACTTACCCAACTAATTCATTAGACTTAAGAGTACAGTTGTACTTAAAACGGGCAAGTGTAGCATCGCCATTCGTCTAATGTACTATAAGGGAATCTAATTCATTAGCAAGTAGAGTGTCCCAATAGAATAGTCAAAGACATGTAATTTTGTTATTATCATAATATTCTTATAATACGAATTAATAATGACAATGGTCAACATGCGTATGAATTTGATTCCCTAAAAGTATATATTATTATGCCGGGTATTGTAATCACCATGGAAGAAGAATATGACATGGAAGGAATCCTAAATACGAAGCCGTAAGCTACTATCTGTCTCCCAAAACATTAAATATGGCAAAAACCCAAAAGAATGAAAGAGAAAACCAATCCATCTTATTTTTAGGGTTCCGTGGTTCACGTCTGGAAACCCTTACGGTTCCGTCATGTCCGTCAGTCCGTCCGAAAAATGCATATTTGTCTTTCGACGTTTGGCTGAAAAGGTTGGAACTTCTACGTTTGACTATAAATACTTTAGTCAAAGGCCGAAATTGGAGTTTATTTCGAGGTTTGCCCGAACGTTTTGGTCAAACCTGGCGTAAAAAGTAGTCAATCCGGGAAGAGAGGAAACATTAGGAGAAAAGGAACATTAGATTCATTCGTGGATATAATATTACATGTCACATATTTTTAAAACATTATATAAATCACCAAGTACAATATTTTTTCTTTATTGAGTCTTCAATTTTAATTTAAGCCTTTAAATGTCCTATAGTGCTTTACTTGGTATAATTTTTTTTCTATGAGGTGTTCCATAAATCACTTAGACTCTATAATATAGATTTCCTGTAGGTTTTATCATAATATTTTAAGGTTTTTCTTAACTCAGACGCGTGCTCGATAGCTATTCGGTAAAGTGCCACCTCACGACTCTTCGATAAATTAGAATAAAAATCACGAGGAAGCTTCGTCTATGTGCGTGCACACTACGCGACGAAACACGAAGACACAAGAAGTAATCTGAAGCACACGTTAGAAAAAATGAAAAATTTAGCAAATGTACGAACGAAATACTTACACTTTCATAAAAAATTGTTGCGACACTAAAAGCGAAGATAATATTATTTTATTTATCAAATACATTGCGTCTTTTCAAAGTCGCGTAATGCGTACGTGCCTCAAAAATTAGCAGGTGAGGGTGTTGTAATGAGAAAAGTCGGAGCTGGTCAATTTAGATATTCAAATCGTGTTCACTATCGATGCTCCTGGAATGAATAGAAGGGGTTACATGGCGGGAAATATTTAAATTATATTACAGGTGAAATATATTCTGTAGTCTATGTCTTTGGGATTCTTTCCAGTCTTGTCTATTCTACACTCTGTCTTTGTTTAATTTTCTATTTCGTTAACAATAACCACGTAAACTAAATTCTGATTATACACGTCCTACTTCTATTATAAATGTGAAAGTTTCTGAGGATGGATGGATAGCTAGATGGATAGATGGATGTTTGTCACTATGTTACACAAAAACTACGGAACGGATTTTTTATGGTAAATTTGGTATGGTAGTAGTTTAAGCTCTTGATTAGGCTATATATATAAATGATAGGCTACTTTTTATCCCGTAAAAGTGTATCCATGATCCCATGGACTGTATTTACGCGGGCGAAGCAGTGGGCAAAAGCTTGTTGTTTGTATAAATTTTTCAAAACCAATTACGGATGTTTTGAGTATATTATGATCTAGTACCTGGGAAACCGACCTTTGCTCGGAGTTCTGATAAATTTAAATAAAAAAACAGTAATCACAACAATATTTGTCTGACCGGAATTCAAACTTACCATATTCCGAATTTTCGAACAATGAAAAAAACTTATATACGCATATCAAATTGCCAATCGGATTGACATATTAGAGTCGAAATTATTGATGTATTGTTGCACGACGAAAAAAAATATATATAGCTTAAAAATGCACAGTTTCCTATGGATAAGACCTAGCTAGATCTATTTTTCCCCCCAAAACTCTCCAGCATAGTAAATTTCATGGAAATACTTGCAACTGTTCATTATTTAAATTGGTGCTTTAATTGACAATGGCACAGGAACTAAACGTTCAAAAGCCTTCGATTACGTAAGACTTTCTTTTGCGACAGCGATACGCCAAGTAGTAGCGAGATTTGTATAAAAACCGGCCAAGTCCGAGTCGGCGTTGCGTATCCGACGAAGGGTTCCGTACAAAACGACAAAAAATCACGTTTGTTGAATGGAAGTAAATATTATTTATTTTATTTTATTCTATTTTTAGTATTTGTTGTTATAGTGCCAACAGAAATACATCATCTGTAAAAATGTCAGTACATAGTTGTATCTAGATATGATATTTCGATTCATGATATAGTCTGATAACAGACAGACGGACGGACATTAGAGTTTTAGTAATAGGGTCCTGGGTTCCGTGGAACCCTAAAAATCCTTAAATACAGGATTAAGGTAATGATTGCCTCCTGATCCGCTTTTCGGCTTTACTTATATTACGGTTCGAATTATATTTTAATGTAAAAAAACGAGAATGATATTTCATTCTTTTCTAGAAATCCTTTTAGATTTGTGAATAAAATGTTTTTTTTACTGATATTTGTGGAGTTTACCGCGATCGTAGTCTGTGTTTAAGATTAGTTAGAATGAGGGGTATACTTCATATTTCTTTCTGGGTCAAAGAAAAAAAACCCAAGATTTAGTTAAAAGTACCCAAAGGATGTTTTACAAATTTAGGTAATTTTAACTAAATCTCTAAAACATCTGTAATATTTTTAATAACTCATATTCACGCTTTAAACACATTGAAAATTAACTAAAAAAATGTCTAAAAGGAAAATTATACTAGAGAAATATTCCTTAGGAAAATTATAGTAAAGAAATGATCCTCAGGAAATATATCAGGAATATAAATTTCGTGTTACCCATATTTCCCATCTTTCATTTTCTGTGTGATTTAAATATGATATACGCGTAATATATTTGAAGCAAATATAATAGTTCATTGACATAATATATGAACGATCGTCCTTGACCGTCTATTCCTGAAAAGCCTAGTTCGATAGCGACGTGTTTCAGTACCGCGTCAGACGCCGGCCGTACGCCGTTCCCGATGCTCGTGACGTGAAAACCATCGATGTATCGATATAAAACAGTGTAATATCGACAAAAAAATCAATTTCGATAAACTACATAGAATATGTAATCATTTAAATGAAAAAATCAGTAAAACCTAATAAATTTAAATTTAATCAAGCTCGTTTTTTAAATAAAACCTTTCAGATTGATTTTTGTTTTTTTTTCTTTACTTGTTAGGGTTACCTCTATATTTTTTTTCCTTCATTGCGTTTCACTCACAAGAACTTTTATTATTGCAATGTTTTACAGATTATGGCTTTCAACATTGATAGGCATGAACTGGAAAATCGATAGTATGTTTAGTAAAGGACATCACTAGTGATGTGACGTGAAGTATCTCTGCGTAAAATGCGGTTGGTGTATGCATTTATCAACAGGTGATCGAAAAAGGTGAGTGATTAGTTCTCATGTTTTGGTTTTATCGATAAAGCGATGAACATCACTATTGATTACGAGTGGCTAGCGGCTACGTTGGATAGCTTCAGGGCTTGCGAGCCAGCTCTCTCAGCGTGGCAATTTATAACAGCTCACGTTTAAAGTGAACATTACGGAGATTTTTAATTATGTCTTAATGAAATAAAGCTTGAAATATTAACTTACATCTAATTTATAATAATTATAGTAATGGTTTTATAATTATAATGTAGGTAGGTACTACGATAGTAATATTTATAATATTAGCGCTTTCTAGTGATATTATTTACATGACAAGGTAGTTTTTATTTCAATAGAAAATATATTGTTTTTTATAGACATTAGTTGTTGTATTGGTCTCATAGAATGAAAAGTTATCTACATTCTACAACTGTAACCATGAAAAATAAAACCAAAAACTAGTATGTAGGGCAACTCTATAGATGCCCCAGTGAAAGAGATGCCGTGTTTTTAATTACTCTAGTTTTGCGAATGAATTGTATACTGTTTCAATCATTTATCGAAAGACTTTTCAGCATTGCATGGGAGGTAAAAGGCGATCAAAGTTTTTTGGGGATAGTTTTCCCGTTTCGAGGGAGAGTATATTCTATTCTATACGGAATTTATATGAATCAGGCTACTATCTCATATGTGGGATGTCACAAAATGAGGAGGTCTGCTAAAATAGCTAATACTCCGAAAGTAGTTAAGGAAAATGTCTATTACTTAAATTGATCTTGTAATTATTGTAAAAGTTCAGCGAATGTTTAAACGGTGAGAATATTGGAGGTGTAATGATGTGTAGTTATTTATTTATTTAAAATGGAACAACGTGTGTCAGGACAACTAGTATTGAATATAATATTTATACCTACCCCAGATTTGAAATATTAATTAGCTAAAATCACATGCGAAGATGCAGATAATGTTTACCGTGCAATGTGAATGGCGCGCAGCTGTGCAAATATCACGTGAACAGCTTCCATTGCGTATGGGGATTGTTTTGGGGTATTGGTCAATTGTTTATGACTGTTTACTTCATGCAGGCTAAAACTATGTCTATATAGATGTCGCAGATTCGAATGGATTAACATCCGTACGGTCGCCATCAGTGTCCGACATATTTAAATTTTATTACTTTAAACTCAGTGCGCACGACCGGCGCAGGCGTTGTTCTCAGAGCAAGAAGTCTCGACTAATAAACAAACGCACCACTGACAGTTATAATGACGTTGACAACTGACAAGTTATCAAGTTGACAGCTGAAGTCTGTACAGTACTTCCGGTACAATTAATTTTTAAATTATTTATTATCTCTTACACGGCCGTTCTGCGCATAAACGCGCTCTCGCGTTTCCCCTTGACGTTTGATGTGCCTAGACGGCAAAGCGCTTATAGCACACACACACGCGCACACAGAGCAAAGCGTAAAAGCTTTCATCAAGTTTTAGTTTTAGCGTCTAGCATAGCCTCGGAGCTTATAACATCACCTGCTCGTAACACATAAGCAAAGCGTTGTAGCATTCAGCATCAACTATGAGTATCAAATATTCTCAAACTCAATTTCACTGAAAAGCGTAGAAGCTTTCAGCAGATCAGAAGGACAAAGCGTCAGACAAGAGCTTTCAGTCCACTTATATGTAAAGCGTTGCAGCTTTCAACCCCAAGCTCAACTGCACTGCAAAGCGTGGTAGCTTTCAACACACCACACCGACAAAGCAATCGCTTTCAGTTCTTCCTTCAACAAAGCGTACTCAGCTTTCAGTTTAAATAAAACATTTTATTAATCAGTAACGGACTTACGTCTTTTATTAAGGAATTACCTTACTTGTTACAATTCATAATATTAAACAGAAAGGATAAGATACAATCACGAAACAAAATTCACTACAATGTAAAAACTCATTTCAACAAACAATAAACACATTATTGAAAACAATCTGTTCTGCAATAATTATCAAATAAAACTAATCCGCTTTGAGTTCTACACGATCAAGACATTCTGACAATCCTGGAAGACTAGCTGGATATTTACGTAATAGTTCATGGCACACGTATTGTGCCCGTTCTCTAGATAATGGTTCAACCATGTAGCGCTCATTTGGACAAACCTTGGTAATTTTACACGGGCCGCAAAATTTTTCACTTAGCTTATTAATTATTCGGGGGTTTCTCTGAACTAATACTAGATCACCAACAACCAAAGGATGAATAACAGCTTTACTAGAGTCATAACGCTTTTTATCTTTTGACGCTTGCTCGTCCATCCTACACTTAGCCGTTTGTCTTATTTCAGGTAAATCCTGTTCGTTTGTAGCATGGGACTCTACTGAAAGATAGTTTAATTTGGGTGGGGATTTATTAAATTCAAATAATAACTCGAAAGGACTCTTGCCAGTACCTTTAGAAATAGTACAATTTAAAGCTAATTGAACTTCACCGATAACAGATTTCCAGGATTTATTTTCATGATTCTCAGCAACGGTAAAACAATTAGTTAAAACGGATATTAGACGCTCTACTTGCCCGTTAGCACGGCTGACACCGCTAGCAATTTCATGGAATTCAATACACCATTCCTTACAAACATTTTGAAAATCTTGACCTGTGAAGGAGGTGCCTTGATCCGAGATAATGCGTTGCGGTGTTCCGAATGTGTGGACAAAACTTCTGAGGGCTTCGCAAGCAGATCGAGATGTTAAGTCTTTGACAGCTGTTAAGTGGCAGAACTTAGTGAAAGCATCGACTATTACTATCACATATTCCTTGGACATCCTACCACCAGTCAGTTTACCACTAGTATCAATGTGAATGGTATGAAAAGGTTCTGCAACTTTATCTATGGGATGTAACGCTGATTGTTTTGTACCAGAAGGATTTTATTAATTTTGCACGGTAAACAATGGTCTACATAAGCCCTTACCGATGAAGACATATTTGGGAACCAAAAATGCTCACGAATTTTAAACAAAGGTTTTTCCCATCCTAGGTGTTTTAATTCATCATGAAATTTTTGAATTATTTGCCAACGAAAGTTTTTGGGAACAATTACGCGACTAAAAGTTTTACCATCTAATTGAAAATTTTTATACAACAAATTGTCTTTGTAGGTGTAAGATGACCTAAGATTAGCTTCAATGGTATCGTTCTCAATGGACTCTATAATTCGGTTTATGTCAGAATCTAATCTTTGTTCAGCCTGCAGCCATTCATCACTCACACGCGTGACATTCACTTCCTTGCAGTTCGTGGGGTTACGGCTCAAATAGTCTACGTGCGGAATTCTTTCACCCTTTCGATACTCTATCTCAATATCGAAGGTTTGCATATACGCCCACCACCTATGGACACGCGGTAAAAGCTCTCGTTTATGACGTGATGCCTTTAACGCGTTGCAATCAGTCACGACTTTGAATTCTCTACCAAGTAGATAATGACGGAAATGTTTAAGCGCCCTGAACACCGCTAGCGTCTCCAGTTCATAATTATGGTATCTACTTTCTGCGTTCGAAGTCCTTTGACTAAAATAACCTATAACTTTTAATTGATTATCAAACTTTTGAAATAAAATAGCGCCATATCCGATCGAACTCGCATCAGTGTGTAGTTCGATCGGCTTACTAGGGTCAAAAAATGTTAACACAGGTTCGGAAGTCAAATAGCATATCACAGTTGCATGACATTTTGTGTGTTCAGTAGTCCATATCCACTTAGCGTCCTTTTTTGTAAGGGAGTATAGAGGCGCCATAATAGAGTAGAAATTAGGTACAAACTTTCGGAAATACCCAGCGAGACCGTTAAATTGACGTAACTCCTTCACATTAGTTGGTAAGGGTGCGTTAGCTAAAGCCTCAATCTTCTTAGGATTAGGTTTAATGCTATTGTTGCCGACAATGTAGCCTAGGTATTCTACTGAAGATTTGAGAAAGGTGCATTTCTTCCAGTTAAAAGCAAAACCTGCCTTTGATAGTGCAGATAACACCAGATCAAGGCCACGAAACGCATCCTCCTTAGTTTTTGAAAAAATTAGGACATCGTCGATATAAACCAATGCTACCTTATCTTTTAACCCTTTAAGCGCCTTATTAATGGCCCTTTGGTACACAGAAGGTGCGTTGCAAAGCCCAAACGGCATTTTAAAATATTCCCATACACCGTCCGGCGTAATAAACGCGGTTTTTTCAATGTCCGCCTGGGATGCCATCAAAATTTGATGGAACCCAGAGGCCAATATCTAAGCTTGAAAAATGAGATGCTTGCCCAAGAGCATCAATTTGTTCCGATATCAGCGGCAAAGGGTAACTATCACGTACAGTGTTGGAGTTAAGCTCCCTATAATCGACACAAAGGCGGTCAGACCCGTCCCTTTTCTTTACTAGCAATGCGGGGCTAGAAAAAGGAGAGGAACTTTCGCGGATTATACCTTTACTCTCTAAATCAGCAATAATATCTCGCATAATAGTGCGTTCGGAAGGGGCTAGTCGGTACGGATGTCGCTGTACGATTTTATCGGGATTCTAAAGTTTAATTTCCATGGTACCTGTATTGACGGTAGTTTGAGAATTTCCACTTGTAAAATTATTCTTGTATACTGCCAATACGGTCTGCAACCTATCAATATCGTTAGATTCGGTCAAGTCAGTGTTAATTTTATCTAACTCTGCATCCATGTTTAAATTTCGGCACATATTAACACTAGCATCGCGTATAATTTTAGCGCCATCGCTATTGAGAGTAAATATTAATCCAGGGGTATTAAAAATTTCTCTACCTAAGATTACGTCATACGGTAGTAAGTGTGAATCGACTATCACAAACGTGACCTCGGTATGTAGGGTTACATACCGAGGTCACGTTTGTGATAAACTCAGCAAATGTTGTCATTTTACGAAATGAAAAACATGGCACCGAACCAATACCTGAAAGACGAGTAAACGAAACCTCCTTCTTATCGGGCAAATAATCAGCTATTTCCTTTTTAATCAATGAACATTCTGAACCACTGTCAATGAGTGCTAGTAAAGTATACCCACCAATACACGTTTTAATCAAAGAGTCATTGGAAGATGAACAAACGTTATCCGATTTCGTCTGTAATTTGGAATCTTTAAAATTTTTTGATTTTTCATCGCGCTGTTAAGTAAATCAAGTAGATTCCGAATGTCCAGTCTTATGACAATAAGAACATTGAGTAACATTTTGCTTATTACTAGGTTTATCGACTGGCATGCAAGAATCGGGGTCCTCACGCTTATTTTTATTACGCAACTGTAAACAATGTCGCTTCAAATGGCCGGTCTTATTACAATAATGACAGCGACGCTCGGTAAGTGGCTCGCTTAGTCTGGAACGCTTGGGAATTTCATTATCAGTTCGCGTCATAACGGATTGACGCTTTAAATTTTTAATTTTAGGGTACGTATTTAAATGTCTATCAAATGCCACAAAATTGGTAGGCGTCTTTTTAAGTAAGTCAGTGCGTACCTGAACGTCTGTGATGCCGGAGATCACCACCTCAATTTTGTTAGACTCACCCCAACCGGTATCCAACCGACCGGTTCATCATCATCAGCGCATCAGCGCCATTTTGTTAGTTGAATACTCGATGTACGTCGCCGCCTGGTCGCTCGTGTACTCCACCATGTCGCGAAACAAGTCGTAGAATCTCCTGGTCGAAATAAACTGCTGTGTGAGCCGCTCCTTTAATTCTTCCCAAGTCTTGCACAGCGGGTACGAACGTGCTGCCCATTTCTTGGCACGGCCCTGCAGGCGAATAAAAGCCGCATTCCTGGTTTCATAATCCGTCCACGAGTTGCGCTGTTTGTGGTTCTCAATCTCGTCGCACCATTGTGCCGCAGTGAATTGACACTCGTCCGGATTAAAAGAGGGTAGATAAATTTCGCTAGCTTTCAGTTTTCTAGATTCTACGGCGCTTGTTGGAGACGATTTGGAGTTTTGGAGGCCCGCCATCATATTTTGGAAAAACACAGCCCAGTTTTCAGGTGAAGGCACCGAATTTCCTTTGTTCTCCGATGTTGAGGGACCCGCCACATTGTCACCTTGATCTTCGCGTTCCGGCCGAAAATATTCTTCGTTTTGAGTAGTAGCCATTGCGGTAGGCATGTGGGATGATTTTGAGATCAATCCCACCGCTGCTGTCGCAGATTCGAATGGATTAACATCCGCACGGTCGCCATCGATTTCCGACATATTTAAATTTTATCACTTTAAACTCAGTCAGTGCGCACGACCGGCGCAGGCGTTGTTCTCAGAGCAAGAAGTCTCGACTAATAAACAAACGCACCACTGACAGTTATAATGACGTTGACAACTGACAAGTTATCAAGTTGACAGCTGACAGTTGACAGCTGAATTCTGTACATTACTTCCGGTACAATTAATTTTTAAATTATTTATTATCTCTTACATAGATAAATCAGAGAGTGCAGTTAAGTAATAAAATTCTTAATAATCTGTTTAAGACTCGTGCTATTTTGTTTAAATTCAGAAGGATAACCTGACATTCATTTCTGACTTTGACGACCTCCGTGGCTCAGTGGTTGGTGGTTCAGCGCGTTGGTGCTCAAGCCGGGGGTCGCGGGTTCGAATCCCGCCGAAGGAACAAAAAGTTTTTCTGTGTTCCTGGGTCATGGATGTGTATTAAATATGTGTATAATATAATAATAATCTGAAATATATGTATATATATATGTGTATATTCCCGTTTGTTGGTACCGTTTTCTGGTACCTGTAACACAAGTTTTTCGGATACTTAGCACGGGGCCGGATTGACGTGGTGTGAAGCGTCCATATATATTTATTTATATTTATTACAGTTTGTAAGCATAACTTATATACTTTACTGCAATCTAAATTTCATAATAAGTTACTGTTGGTTCAAATAAATCATCTCTCTATTCTGCAGAAAATTTGAAAAAATTATCTTTAATATATAACAGAAGAAAATACATATGCTTACATAACAGAAAATACACCAAAGATTACGGAAAACGTCGCGTGCCGTAGCAATCTTCAAGGACTCACGAGTTGGCCCGAACTTGTAGGCCGTGCGTGGGCCACTGAAAGGTTTCTAATTAATTATCCTTCACTTGAGATAAAGGGCCGAGTTGTCTAAACGCGGGGAAAAACAAAAGATTTAAAAAAGGTTACTAAAAGGGCCATGAGATATTAGGTTATAAATATAGCAGGATTAAGATAAAGAGCCTGCTAAGCCCTGTTACGACTACAAGAATTATATTGTATTGATACCTTAAAAAAAGCGGACAAGAGCGAGTCGGATTCGTCCACCGAGCGTGCCGTACAAAGTTGAATAAATAGTTCAGGAAGCGAGTTTAGCAGTTTTGGTTGAGTCTGAAAATGGGCGATCAAAGTATGTATGCCCTAATAATTTTTGTTACTTTTCATTTTAATTAAAAAAATATATGCATCGTAAAAATAAATGAAATAAGTTTGGTATGCTGACATCAAGCCCTTTTATAACGTGATATATATCCCATCTGATCTAGTATCTTCAACTTTTAATTTCTACCCCTTGTTTGACTTTAGACTTCCATCTTTATTTTGTATGATTTAATTACAAACGTGCAGTTTTAAATTTTTTTTGTACTTGTATTATATATCAATATTTCTTACCAGATTTTTATAGTTCTAGCACAGATTACTAAATAGTTACTACGTAACAGTTAAATCGCTCCATAACTTTTTTAAATGCCTACAGTTACTGGAAGGTGACAGTTGCATGTGAAAATGAACCTTAAACGCTCGAACGATTGTTATTCTAATGCAATAGCGCACAGTGACGCGACATTTTGATGCCGAGACCATCGGTCGGAGACCGGGGTTGCTTCTTACAAATAAATATATAAATTGTTAAAAAACGTTACACTTATTTTAAGTTTGTTATGTATAAATTTAATTGTTTTTATAAACAGTGCATAAAAATATTACAAAATATGTTTATACATTGTTGTGTTTTATTTTTATATAAAGGTTAATAAACTCGACTATTCAATAAGAGAGAAATACTTACAACAGCAAAACTACTACTTTCTATTAGCACTCTGGTATCATATTCCCTTAGTAATGTAGATACATAGGTAACTTGTACCGATTAGTCACTACAAACGAGATGTGTTTTGAGCTACAATAAATGTCGGTAATCATTGCTCACTGCAAAAAATACACTTGTAGTTTGTACTAAGTATTATGTATCTAAGTAAAGTCGTAAGTTCTTACCGATAGAAAACAACAAAACCTAAGTTGCTATCTATATAAAGTTTCCGAATGGTATTAGTAGGTAAAAAAAAATCGGTTGTCTGTAAAGTTGGTTTACTGACGATAGTTGAACGTGACAACGTCAACAACAACAACAACAATAATAATACTAATAATAAAATGCGAGGTAACGCTGATACTTGGTAACGGTAACAGGTAACGGTACTTGGTAACAGTACTTAGTAACGCATGAGTCATGTTTTTTCGTGCGTGCAGCCGGCTCCATCAAATTATAAGACATTATCACGTCAAAAATGGTAAGGGTAATAGGTAGTAATTATTATTTCTATTAGTAGGTAAACCTTATATTTTCCTACAATATCCATGTAACATAAACCATCAGAAATCAAAATAGACTTCAGTTTATTAGATACTTTTTAAAATCTTTTCAAAAATAAGTCAACACTCGACAAGTGAGTGTCATTGTTTTTGATTACTAGCTAAATGGAAAAACTAAATATTTTCTTTATTTTTTCTTTTACTCTATCTACATCCATGAACGGCACATAAATTGCAAGACAACGTTACATTCATTTAATAAAATATATTATATTAGCGCGTCGCGCTCGACTGTCGACAACCTACTGTGAAAGGGATCTGCCGGGATGCGGCTAGGTGTTTAACGCACACAAGTACATCGAGTGACAGAGGCGTGGTTCAAGGTGAACGGGATGTTTCCTATGAATTTTGATTCCCTTGAGAGTGTCGAAATACGGTTTGTTGTGGAAAAACGGTCGTATATTTTTTTACGTCAACTTAGAAGTCTAAGGGGCCCCATACACGATCCGGTTTTCCGTCAGTTCGGCCTGAACGGATGCAAAATCGTATCGTCTGTGTGTGTGTGTGTAAATAGGAAATATTACGTAATATAGAAATTAAATCGGTAGTTTTAAGCGAGTGTAATGTGCTATTATGATAAGGTGTAATAATTTAGTAGTAAAACTTTGTAAAACAACTAAGTTGACAACATTAATTATTCTGACCTGTACGTACGGATGGACTGAACGGTAATAAAATTCTAGTGTAAAATAAAACCGGTCAAGTACGAGTCGGCGAGAGGTGTTCCGTACAAAATGGAAAAAATCGCGTTTGTTGTATGGGAAACTCAAATTTTTATTGTATATACAATATGGTATGGATGGTTGTATATACATCCATCGGTTGTTTGTGTTTGATTGCCAAATATTCAATTCTCCAACAATTGTTTATACCTAACACTGGTTCGGAAGATTGTTTGTGGCTTTAGTTAAAAGTTCACTCTCACATGTTGGATTTTCATTCACGATTTTAATTAGGGACACTTGGCATATGAACTCAGAATCCATTTCTTTACACATCTCTAAATTGTGTAAACTTATATAATTAATCTTTTCATAGGAAATAGCAACATATGGACTAGTTGGTTGTATCATTTTGTATACATTTGGATCGTCCAATCCATTAGGGGTTGGTAAAGGAAAACTATGATATAAATTGAATTCGTCATTAGTAATTAATGGATTTTGTATTCTAAACACCAAATTTTTCTTAAAATAATAACATGCAACATTAGAAATACTTATAATTAGATGAATATTATCTAGGTTTACGATTAAAGGAACTCTAGTGCCTCTTGAAAGATGTTGAATATTTTTAGACAACTCTTGATAAAGTTGGTTAGGTGTCAAAATAGTTGGATGAAGTATATTGTGTTTAGTCAATATGATAGCATTTGTCAAGTCTTTTAGTTGGAAGGACACCGTCATCAGCGAGCTTTCGAGGATGTTAAGTAATGATAAGGTTTGTACTTCGATTTCTACTGTAGTTAAATTATTGGATAATTTATTCATTATGTTAAGCAATTTTGTTATTTCTGCGTCTAAATATTTTTGATTGGAGTTTAATTTATTGATGTTGTTTTTAAATGATTGTAACGTGGTGTTGGTAATTAAAATGTTTTCTTTCATTAATTGAGCTAAGTTTTTTTCGTCGTTTTGAATGGAATTAATAGCTGTGTCATATCTTATGGCGTCATCTTCGTCTAAAGTTCCGAAGATGTGTTTAAACGCTGTCCCTACGATACCGAACCAGGCTGAGCGCCTACTGCGCTTAGAAAGTAAGTGAGATATAGATCGTCATATCTCGTAATTAAAGGAGATAGAGCATTTAAGCATTGTTGGAGAAATGATTGTCTACAAATGAGTTTAATTGCGATAATAATATTTCTTAGGTTATCAAGCTGAGGATTTACATAGGATATGTCTATGTAGCTAATTACGTTTAATTGTCCATTTATTTATTTAAGCTTTCCCAGGCCATCAAAGTAGATCCCTGTACTGGTATTTAATGGCTGCACAATATTCGGCTGTGCACCGGTCGAGACGCTGAAATAAGGTGAGTAATTATAGTGTGTAGATATTACGGGATTAAATAAGTAAGTAGATTATGTAATTTATTCAGAAATTAGGATAGATAGATTTTATTATTTGTAGGATTACATATGAGTATTTTGTTAAGTATATGTATTTTATTTTTTATTTCATTGAGATAGCAATGCTGTGTTGTTGCAGCTGGTTTCATTTGGTCAAAGCGATGAGTAATATGACGTTTATTTATAAGAAGGGTGGCTGTGTGATTATTTTTAACTCTTATGATTTTGTATGGTCCTTTCCATACCGGTGATAGGGCTTTCCTTAGTCTTAAATGATTTTTGATATAAACAAAGTCTCCTGCTTTGTATCGGGGCGGTGTTTTAGCGCTATTATCGTAATATGATTTAGAATTTGCCTTTGATTTTACTATGTTTTCCAGCGCTTTTTCTTGGCTATATTTGAGTTTGTGTTGTAATTTTTTAATATAATCTGAGTATGTTGTGCCTGTTGCGGTTTCGTAGAGAGAGTTTGGGAGGTGAGGTTTGTGTCCAAATACTAATTCATATAGAGTGAATTTTGTGGTTGTATGGGTAGTAGTGTTGTATGTTAACATAGAGGTATATACATAAGTTGGCCAGTTGTCTTGGTTTTCGTTTACAAATGATTTAAGGTATTCTTTTAGTGTGGAATGGCTACGTTCTAAAGCTCCTTGCGTTTGAGGGTGGTATAGTGATTACCAGAGTTGTTTAATTTTAAAGAATTGACAAGTGGTTTTTAAAAGATCGGAAGTGAAGTTAGTGCCTTGATCACTTAATATGGATTTGGGAATACCGAACAAAGATATGAAATGAATGAGACAGTCGCTAGTTTCTTCTGCTGTAGTGCTACGTATAGGATAGGCAACGGAATATTTAGTAAGATCGTCTTGAAGGGTTAGTATATATTTAAGTTTTGCTGGACCTGATTCTGGAAGAGGACCTACGATATCTAAGATAACGCGTTGAAAAGAGGAAGTTGTAATAGTCGTTATTTCCATTGGAGCTTTGTTTATTTTACGTAGTGCTTTATTCTCTTGGCAGAGTTTGCAATTTTTTACGTAAGTCTCTATGTCGCTTTTCATTCCCTTCCAGTAATATTGTTCTTGTATACGATTATACATGCGTGTAGATCCTAAATGCCCTACAATTGGGATATTATGATTTTCACGAAGTATTTTACTTTTCTCTCTCAGCTAGGGTAAATTATTTTATTAAGGTACACATGTATATTAATTTTGTGTTGTGGAATAGATGTGTAATAATATTATATTATAAATTTTGGTAAAAATATATTATATATATATATATATATATATATATATATATATATATATATATATATATATATATATATATATATATATATATATATATATATATATATATATATATATATATATTCCTTTTGGTATATGAATGGTTATCAAAAGGGTTTTTAAAGTCGTAATTTTATTGTAATTGTATTGTAATTTTATTCGTTGTAATAAATCGTTACCAATAATAATTGGTAACGATTTATTACAAGATTTAGAATGCCAAATAGACTATAGTCAAGGCTTATTGCGAATGGGCGATGACATCATAAACCTAATATTTTCTAAACCCACACAATAGCTCCTAGATCAGAAACCATAATAGAATGTACTGTGAAATATATATATATATATATATTTTTGGAAAGTGGCTGGAGCGTTTCTGAGGCCAAAAGGCATTCTAGCGAACTGAAAATGACCTTGTGGTACTGAAAATGCAGTTTTAGCTGCGTCTTCGGGGGAAACTAAAATTTGATGAAAACCCGATGGCTCTTACCTAATTGGTCCAACATCTCCGTTAATTGAAGAATAGGGTATGTCTCGCCTATAGTGATGTCGTTGAGATTTCGGTAATCGATTACGACTCTCCATTTGCGCTGGCCTGAGGCGTCTTGTTTCTTAGGTACAATCCAGATAGGTGAGGACCAAGGTGAATTAGAAGGAGATATAATGTTTTGTTCTAACATTTTATTTATTTGGAATTCTACTTCCTTTTTGTGACACTCTGGGAATCTATATAATTTAGTATGAATTGGGACGTCTGTGTTAGTTTTTATATTATGTTCAACAGCTGTTGTATGCGTGAGTTGGTCGTTTGGGAGATGGAATATGTTGGAATAGTCAGCGCAGATTTGAAACAGTGCTTGTTTTTCTTCGTCATTTAAGTGCATGGTCCTGAGTTGTTTAAGGACTTCTTGTGTTCGAGTTAATGCCTTTTGGTGAATAGTTGAAATAGGAATCTGTGTTTGTGGGTAGGCCTCGTATGGTTCTAAGTTAAGTTCTAGGTTTGAGTCGATAGTGACTGGATTCTCTGAAGTATTGGCTACAGTGATATTTATATGGCCATTTTGTTTTACTTTAACTACGCAATTTGCTATTAATAGTGAATTTGAAATGTGTTGATCTAAGATAATTCTCTCTGTGGCGTCTGGGTTTTTCACAGTACATTCTATTATGGTTTCTGATCTAGGAGCTATTGTGTGGGTTTAGAAAATATTAGGTTTATGATGTCATCGCCCATTCGCAATAAGCCTTGACTATAGTCTATTTGGCATTCTAGATCTTGTAATAAATCGTTACCAATTATTATTGGTAACGATTTATTACAAGCTAATGTCTTTGACTACGTGAAACTCATGAAGGTATGGTTTTTTGAATTTAGTACACGTTTGCATGTGAAAACTGCCCAAAGTGGGGGTTGTGTCATTTCCGACATCGATTCCTATCAAAATGATAATGTTATCGCTAAGTTTTGGGATTTTGGATAGTGATCCTAATTTAATAAGGGAGACAGATGAGCCTGTGTCGACAAGAAAAGTAAGTTTAGGAGATGCTACCGAGGTTTGCTGTTTGATGTGAGGTAAGCTACGTTTCTCCAAATTATTGTTTATTTTATAGATTTTAGTATTTTCTTTTTTGTTTTCCAGGTTTGGCGCGGAGAAGTATTTGTGATATTGTGGTAAGTTTTAGTCTGAGTTTTCATTGGAATGGATTTTCGCAGAGTTAGATTTGGCTTTTGTGGAAGGTTTTTGTGTTTTCAGGATTCAGGTTTTATAGTTTCGGAATTATCGTGTAGCGTGGGAAGTTATGGTTGCGAATTTGTATGGGATAGAGTGGATTAGGTGTGGCTAGAATATGATTTTGTTGATTTGGTAGGTTTAGGATGAGTTTCAGTGGATTCAGTGGACTTGGTAAGATTTAGGCTGGACTCAGTGGATTCGATATATTTAGCTTTGTTGCGAGGTTCTGAGGATGCAGTGGATTTGGTAAGCTCGTCACAAGATTCAGTGGATACCGTGGATACATTGGGTTTAGTAGGCTTGCGGTGGGATTCAGTGGATGCAGTGGATACAGTGGGTACAGTGGATTTAGTAAAATCGTCACGAGATTTAGTAGATGCAGTGGATTTAGTAAATTTGTCACGAGATTCAGTGGATTCCGCGGATACAGTGGGTTTGTTAGGCTTGTGACGGGATTCAGTGGATATAGTGGATACACTGGATTTAGTAAGATCATCACGAGATTTAGTGAATACAGTGGTTTTAGTAAGATCGTCACAAGATTTAGTAGATGCAGTGGATTTAGTAAGTTTGTGACGAGATTCAGTGAATACAGTGGGTACACTGGATTTAGTAAGATCGTCACGAGATTTAGTGAATACAGTGGATTTAGTAAGATCGTCACTAGATTTAGTAGATGCAGTGGATTTAGTAAGTCTGTGACGAGATTCAGTGGATACAGTGGGTACACTGGATTTAGTAAGATCGTCACGAGATTTAGTAGATGCAGTGGATTTAGTAAGTTTGTGACGAGATTCAATGAGTTTATTGATATCGGCTTTTGATTCAGGGTAATTTCCCAGGCGATATCCGCTAGGAAATTTTATTCGTTTAAATAGAAATTGTTTTCATCGTCGTTTTCAGTAATGGCTAGGATAGGTTTCAGGCCCGATTGTTGTCGTTTGGATTTCTTCTAAATTGTTGATTTTATTGTCGAACCTATTCCTATTATTATTTTACTGTCGTTTGCGACATTGCTCGATCGAGTGTCCTAAGTTTTTGCAATAACGACAGATTATAGTATTATTGGCGTTGTTTTTTCTAGGATTATAGCGATTGAAACTCCGATTATGCAAGGAGTTTGGCTGTTGTGTTTGATCACGGCAGGATATTGTTTCGGTTTTTCGTGATTGCTGAATTGTCTAGCGGTACTAGCCAGGATTTTTTCCTCGGCTGTGGCAAAGCTGATTGCTGAGTTCAGTGTT
Source organism: Phengaris arion (assembly GCA_963565745.1). Taxonomy (NCBI): domain Eukaryota; kingdom Metazoa; phylum Arthropoda; class Insecta; order Lepidoptera; family Lycaenidae; genus Phengaris; species Phengaris arion. The sequence goes on from OY751431.1 coordinate 28,164,002, forward strand.
GATTGAGTGTCGGAACCCGACAGCGTACGATTTGTGATAATTTTGGATTATGTTATTAATGCGTGCATGGCGAGGTCTTGTACCCTGGCTATCCTACCTCGTGTTTCGAGTTTAACTTTACTAGAGATATTTATTTCTGTAATGAGCTTTGATAAGTTTTCCTCTATGCGGGGGGCGAATTGGCTAACGGATTCGCCCTGGGTTTGCTTAGAATCTTGTAGATCATTGAGTAGGTGCACGTAATGTTTTTTTTCTCCGAACTGTTGTTTTGTAAATTCTATAAATTGTTCGAAGTTTTCGAATTCTTTAATACTGCATGTTGACTGTGCCCTTCCTTCTAATTGACTTAGTATGTACTTAAATACGATTGGTTTTTGGTTTTTATCTGCTAGATTATATGCATTTTGGCAGTTTGTTATGAAAGCATTTATGCTCTCTCGCGACCCATCGTAGGGCTTAATAAATTTTAATATTATATTTAAGTCTAGTTTTTCATCTGTTGTTGATTTTGGGGCGCTAGTTTCCTTTGTAGTATTAGAGGTATTAGCCTCCTTTACTGTGTTGGGTACATTGGTTTCTTTGTCTGTCATCTTAGTTTAATTCTAAGTTAGACGGTCACAATGGATTTTTATTTGAATGTAAATACAATACTAGTGGATGAATTGTTGTAACAATGGGTTAGTTATTATTTAAAGTATAGTTTAATTAATGAATGTTAAGTTATATTAATAGTTCACTTTGAATTTCAGTATCGATACTTTGAATCAACAAGGCACAAAGAATTACAATGTTGTTACATAAACAACGCGTTCAGCGTTGGAACAAGGAACAATGGATGTTACAATGTTGTGTAGAGTAGATTCTGAGTTCGAGTTCTAAGTAGAGGGTTTGGACAGAGTTTCTTTGTTGCGTGTTCTTTGAAAAACTTTCCCTCACATGGAAAACTGGAAAATCAGCCCTTGTAGCTGCCGATGATGATGATTTTTAATTTTCACTCTCCCGACACTTTCACACTTTTAAGGCTTTTCTTTCTTTTGACTTTACACTTTGATATAGATTTTATTGCACTCAGTTGTTGGTAGTTTATAATTTATTAAGAGAGTTTATGAGTTGGTTCGGGGCGTATTTGGGGTTTTCCGAGGATATTCGCATCCCACCGCTGCCACCAATGTTATCCCGGATCGTTCTAGGGTCTTTTTAAAAATAAACTTTATTTTACCTAAAGAATTAATTACACTTTAACATGGAAACAAAGGAACTAGTAGACTTAGCTATAACGATAGAGACCCAACAACCTGGAACGAGAGACACCAACTGACTCGGGGGCCCGCGTGCTTGTGTACTTATACCAATAAATACTGATTTGTTCGCTGTGCGTCAGCGACTCTACATATACTCTACAACTAGCAAGGGTTATAACAGAACGACCTGTCAGTTGTTAAGCGTTAGTGCGTACATCTGCGACTATTAAAAACATTATGACGGTTTGTGTCGTTATAGGGTGTCACAATGCATCGGAAAATAATTAATAAAGTTTTGGACATAACATTTCATATGTAAGTACTACAACTTGACTTGTATTAAGCCAAATATGTAAAACATTTTAAAATAAAATCACACTTTCTCGCCATCTTACTGCCCTATTGTGAATTGTGAAAATGTTACTAAGATTAATATATTAATAGGCTATTTAATAGTTGCAACTAAGACAAAGTTTTTTAATATTTTCTGATTTTTTAACTATTAATTTGAAGTATTTTCAGTACTAAGATAAACCTTAATATATTTCTTAATACTAGTTTAATAAAAATAATGTTTACAAATCGTTTTCAGATGGGGTAAAATGAAATATAAGTTATATTTTAGATCTCACGATATTGGTAAACAAATACAATAATTCAAATTTTAAGATCAACATTTTCCGTGGAAACTGTCCCTTAAAACTGTACACACTGCATAACACAAATGTTTTGTGTGCGTGTCGGTATGTAATGCTTACTATCTGTTGCTTGCTTCACTTCGTACGATGCGTTTGTTTGAAGACTATCTAGGCGTTATTAAACTAAGGGCCCAACTTACGTCAGTTCGGTCCAATGCGATTTTTTCCGTGTATGTGCTCGAATCCGTTCAGGCCGAACTGACGTCAGTTCTAACTGAAACGATCGGCTTCTCGTCTGTGGCGGTCTTAAACTTTTTACAGCTTCAAGGGAACGTAGACTTTAGTATACGGTTACCTCCACGCGTTAAAATTTAAGGGCCTTGACAGACAGACGGACGGACGGACGGATGGACACACTTTGTTGTGGTATCACATCTTATATGTTGCATCCTTATGAGGACAACATGGTCGCTCACTGTTTGTGAATAATATTTAGATTTAAAAAAAATCACATCCTATACGGGTTCCGTTTTCTCTTTTTGAGGTACGGAACCCCAAAAATAATATTATATCCATGATATAAATCAAGTAAGAATTTGTTCTTGTACCCTAAAGATATTTATATATATGTAATAAGTAGGTTTAAAGTAGGTATTATAATATATCAATTACTAGATATCTATTTAAATTTAAGCATCGATTTCTCTATCAATTAGACTACATGTTTTGCATTTAAACGTTATAAACCTACACATAATGTTATAGGTATATAAATGTTAATGTAAATAATGTAAATTATTATTTACTGAGAAAGAGGATACAAATACTCATGTAAACAATTGTAATTACAATTTTTTTTTTAGGTATGAGAATAGGTAATATTATTATTAAACCTTAATAACCGATCCACAAATATGTTTACAGGACTAATAAAAATATAGTAAAAGTTTAGCGATTTCATAAGTAGCGAGTCCATTAGCAGTCAGTGCAGTGGAATCAGGGCCAAAACAAATCATGAATCACTGCCAAATTCTGTGAAGTTTCCGAAAGCATCGCATTAGCTTCACATTACTACCGGGACATTACCACATCTTCAATATTTCTATACTTATATCATTTTTCTTGGCTTCAGTGTTTCGTCCCAAAACTGTTAGGCCCATTATGACCAAGTGCATTTGTAATACATTTTTATGTGGTGAAATAACCATTTTGTTAAAAAGCTCGTATCACAAACTCGAATAAACATATTATTTGATAATTTGTAATTCAGTTTCTGGGAAACTATATCGAACTGAGATGAAGTTTGCAGTATATTATTAATTAGACCATGAAATGAACTTTTAATACCGCATTTAAATACATTCAGTAACTTTTGAGGATGCGCTACAAAATTGTAGTATGCAGCTACATATTAATATACAGACTATAGACACACAGAAATTCTTCAAATATTAATTTAACTTTCGCACTCTTTCATAACTCTCTGCTTAAGTAAAACCTTTGCAGAATTACTAAAATAACTCTACACACTCAAAGTATGTATAGCAATTAAGTATTTTCCTACATGTGAATTTTTTTTTCAAACATTCAGAAATAATCTGGCACCACTTTTCACGGCAAGTGAAAATAATTAGGAATTTACGTGAAGTTTTGTAATTAGATGCTTTTGAAAGTCATAAAAAGTTGGAATATCTTTTACATCATTAGTGTAAAAAAACTTAGGTACATATTAGTTTTCTTACATCAAATATGAAAAGATTTACTATGGTGTGTATGAACATAAACACGAAAACTTCGGAGATATTAGAAATTTTGTGCATATGACCATACATTTCGTAGCAACTTGCAAGCGTGTGACGTCACCTGCTTGTGAAATTTTTATCTGGGGAGGTTCCACAAGACTCACAAAAGTGCTTCAAATAATCCGCAGTTTCTTTAAAAATATTGATTGTCTGTCTGAAACTGTCTTATTTTTCAGTGCGCTATTCATTTACGTTATAAAAAATTCAGGAAAAAAACCGTATTCGTCGCAAAACGTTTTTGCACGTTTATTTGATACAGATGACTGTCACATTCTCCGTACAGCAGACGGATGCACGGGGAGGCATGACTTATAAGAATTTCGTTCGTTCCATCAGCGAGGAAGCGAGACGAATTTGCATTTTATTAAATTCTAAATTTCACATTTAGCGTCGTCAGAGGCTGTCTTATACGGTTTGCATTCTTAGGCCGCGTTTGACAAATTATATTTTGACCTTAAGGAATTTTGTTCTGATAGGTATTTATGTACACGAAAATAAGCTTTTAGATAATGCTAATAATAGGTAGGTACTACTTCTAAAATAAAAAACTTGAGAGGTGTCAAGGGAAACCCGGATGGAACGAAGTTCCTTTCGATTAATTAGTGAAGGAATTGTAATAAAATTTTATTTTTTTTAAGTTATAATAATATTTTTTTTTATTATTAACAAATATAATGTTAATATAAACTTAATCAGTAGGCTCAATTTTAGTAATAATTGGCTTGTGGTAAAAAATTGAAGGGAATTTATAATTTATTCCACGCCGCACCGCTTACAACTACAGCAAAAAGTGTCGTTACAACTTTTGGTCTTAATTTTTTCCGTCTAGCCCCCTTTCGCAACGCGCAATAAGGAACTTCGTTCCAATATTTACTCGATAGATACTAACCATTACAGACCACCTCGTATTTTATTATTTTAAGAGGTTATTATTCATATATCACACAATCCTATTGAACACCCACAATCTACCAGAGGATTTATAAGTGCCTTGCCAATCTTCAATGGGAAAGGCTGTTAACGTTTTCCGTCATAGGGAAGCCCTAGCCTGTATAGTATAATAGGGATTTGGATGAGGATCTTCAAAAGGTAAGTGGTAATTGAAGCCGTTTGGAATGGAGTTATATGAACCTCACGCCACTGCAATCTTTAAACCAAGTTTAAGCTCCTTTGATCTTTTGTTACCCTCAAAGTCTCTGCAAAACCAAAATGCAAGCGTCATTGACGCTGGTTGTAAATGAGGCAATAGCATCTATTCAAATAGAGCTATTCGTGCTGAAGCATGGCTGTACCTCGCCATGGCACAAAGTGCAACACATATTCTACTACTGTTATAATTATGAAAGTTTGTGAGGCTGAATGGATGGATGTATGTGTCTCTTCCACACAAAAACTACAAAACTAATTTTGATGTAATTTGGTATGGTAGTAGTTATGGTTCTGTATTAACATAAGCTATTTAATGACGAAAAAGTAGTATTCCTGCGGGATATAACATTAACGCGGGCGGAGCCGCGAGAAAAAGGTAGTTCTTTATATCGCCATAAACTTCAAACTTTAGAAACTACAATTTTAAACTTCCCCGAACTTATATCTGCAATATTAATGTGTACCATAATGTTTCACGTATGACGAAAGCCTTCATGAGTCATAATTCAAGTTGCCAAATTTGGCACAACTCCATTGATTCCTAGAACTATAATACGGGATAAATTAAGTTATTTATTACCGTGTGTTTTTGTTTTTCCTAAAGTCTTGTCATATATCTAAGTTGTGAACAAGAGTCCAACACTGTAATACCTCTTGCATTTCAAGGCCTACTCATAATATAAAGTCTTATTAACACGACCTCTGTGGCTCAGTGGTTAGAGCCGGAGGTCGCGGGTTCGAATCCCGCCAGGGAACAAAAAAGTTTTCTTGGTTATGGATGTGTATTAAATATATGTATATTATAAAAGTATTAAATATAATTATATCCGTTGTCTGGTACTATAACACAAGTTCTTCGAGAACTTCGTAAATTTCGGAGAAGATTCAAGCAGAGATAGAACTGGTAGATACGTTTAAAGTACTTCGATGTGAAAAACAAGGACTTTATAAAGGTCACGTCACTTTTCAATTTTCGTAGCGATTCACAGAAGCGAAAACTGTAATATACTACAGATAAATTTCTTGTACACCACCCACCCACGACACCCACATAAATAAGTCTTGTAGTAAAATTGTAGATGGCAAGTTCGTCAGAAAATAGAAGACGGTGCGATAGACATTATCGATTCCGCTCGGTCTGGGCTGGTGTGACAAATGCATACATTATTACCCCGCGAACATCTGTTTACAGTATGAGTTACAGCCTCCATTGTTCAAATTTTTCAAGTCACAAAAACATTTCTCTATATGTGATGTTTCTCTTAATGTTTTGTTGTTAATATGACAACAATATATGTAATAAATCTCATCGGAACCTGCGATAAAAAGTAGCTATGTATTAATCCTTAGTCTAAACTATAACCATACCAAAATCATCAAAATCCGTTCAGTAGTTTTGCTTCAAAGATTAAAAAACATCCGTATGTATTACAATAATAAGTTTGTATGAATGTATGTATGGACTAGCATTTGCCCGCGGCTCCGCCCGCGTAAATACCCCCCCACACACACAATTACCCTGCGTAATCCCACAGAAAGCCTGTACTTTTTCGGGATAAAATGTAGCCTATTTTTTAATCCAGAGCTTCAACTACTACCATACTTTATTAATTTAATCAAAATCCGTTCAGTGGTTTTTGCGTGAAAGAGTAACAAACATGCATACATCCATCCATCCTCATAAACTTTCACATTTATAATATTAGTAGGATATATTCCATAAACTCAAACTTTCGCCTTAATATTATAAGTAACGAATAATTATACTGGTATTGTCAGTTAGGGTAAGACAATCTATGAGTAAATATTATGGCCAGTGTCATTCAAAAAGTATGTCCCTCTTGACTCGCAAATAAAATAAAGTATGCCTCATCTAACCTTATCTACAATTGTAATAATTGTTATATTATTGTTATACATGGTAAAGGAAGCAATATAAAATTTAAATGTAGGTCTTACGAAAATAATAATAGGGAATATGCACGTAATTTATTTATTTAAATGGATCTATCATTGAGAATAACAAAGATATCAATGTTTAGTCATTTAGACGGAAAGATCCGATGTGTAACGTGACGTCATATTACGCGACTTGCATAGAAAGTTCATACAAAATTTCGTTTTGCTAGAAAGATTAAAAACTTTGACCGCTCCTCATATCTTGGTTATTTTGCCACAGATACTGGTCATTTTTCCATAGATACTGGCGATTTTTTTGACCATTTCCTTTATTTTACAGTCTAGTAGGTATCATATATTTTTCAATGTAACTAAATTTTTTTCTATGTTTATACCCTATTGTTGCGAGAAATGATTATTTGGCTAAGAACATTGATAGTGTATTACACGCATAGTTTTATTAACACAAACACGATATAATTTATGTAAAAGATAAGTAAATTTGGCTAAGTGTATAAGAAACTAATTATTGAAGCTAATGGAGTGGCTTCGAGATACGCAGCTGCTGTAAGCGGCGGCGGGAAACTATAATTTACGTTTATTGTAGGTATTTGGGTAGACAGATAATTAATATGTGTGTGTAAATAAATAACTATTATATGTATGGCTGATACCAGTAATCACAAGCAAAAAAATAGTTAATGTTATGTGTCTATCGGTGCGTTAAGTGCTACGGACTCGCACACGATGGGTTCCGCACAAAACAGGAAAAAATCACGTTAGATGTTGGAAGGCCCCATTAAATATTTATTCTGTTTTTAGGGTTCCGTATTACGCAATGAACCCTTATAGTTTCGCTCTGTCCGTCCGTCTGTCTGTCTGTCTGTCCTTAGTAGTAGGTAATTTCTAGCTACTGTAATTATGAATACAAATGAATGAAATTTGATAAAGTTATACATTGTGTATAGATGTTAGTTTTGGCATCATAAAATAATAATAATTTAAAAATAAAATATATTTAAGGGTGGCTCTCTATACATGTGAAGTGGGGATGAACATTTTTTTCATTCTACCCTATCGTATGGGATATCGTTGAATAGGTATTTTAAAATACAGGTAAAGTTTTAAGCATGACTTTTTTTACAAAGTCGACCATTTTCGAGTAATCGGCCTCCAAAGTGGTTTGTAAGTTGGTCGCCCCCTAGCATTTCTAAACTATAGGAGTAGAAACTTGTAAGCTTACATACTGATAAATCATGCTAAAAACTCTTGAGAAAAAATATTTTGAATGAATTCCGAGAGTAACTTTTGAAGTAATTTGAAAAAAAAAACCTATTACGCGGTGATGGTTACGGAACCCTCCTTAGACATGTCCTGACATGCTCTTGGTTAGTTTAGGTAATTAGTATTTATTATTATAGCGGCAACAGACATACATGATCTCTGAAAATTTCAACTGTCTAGCTAAGCCACGGCTACATCCATCCATCTGTCCGTCTGACTCTGTCTGTCTGTGTCTGTCACCAGGCTGTATCAACAGCTGTATGGACAGACAGATGGATGGACAGACAGTCAGACAGCGAAGTCTCAGTAATAGTGTCCAAAGTCAAAGTCAAAGTTAAAAAATTTTATTCAAAATAGGTATTTTCATACACTTTCTGAACGTCGATCTACATGATGCCTACCACCGGTTCGGGAACTAGCCCGGCGAGAAGAACCGGCGTACGAAACTCGGGCGGGGCCATCTTTTATCAAAAAGATGGAAAATTGTTCTTTAAAATTTAATTAAAATATAAAAAGGTATATATAACAATGTTATGACTAAAACTACATAACAAGAGTACAATAATATATGTAATTTAGAAGAAACCTTGCAGGGGGTCCTCTCATTCCCATGGTGTGCTATCATTTATAAAATCATTAACTTTATAATAGGCTTTAGCACACAAACGTTTTTTAACTACTTTTTTAAATTTATTGATTGAAAAATGTTGAACGCTTTCTGGGATCTTATTGTATAGGCGTATAAACGAATCCTTTACTTTACTAAGTCTAATCACTGGTACATCAAGCTTATGCTTATTTCGGGTATTTCTATTGTGGTTGTCCCGTTTTCATACTTTGGGTACGGAACTGTAGTAAGAATGAATCATCGAAAAGTATATTTTTGCGTAAAGTGACGGTGTGATTGACAGATGTTGAGTTGACTGCTTGGAAAAGAAAAAATATTTATCATAAATAAATATTTTTTGTTGGTATTTCTTATATCCATAACTATTAAATTCTCGAGTCCGAAACGGCTTGACCGAATTTTATGAAATTTTGTGCGTGTATCGTGTAGCTATGAAAATAGGTTGTGAACTATTTTTCATACCCATAATCGATAAGGGTGGGCCACCCCAAAAATTTTATATTCATTTTTTGGCGGTTCTTTATTACTCCCGATTTTCACCCATCTAATACGAACCCCCATTGTTTAATAGCTATATTAGTACTGTAATAATCTCACCCTCAGCGATTGAAAACTCAATCACCTGATGGTTGACAGGGTAGATAGTAGGTGTAGGTTATAGGTGTAGGCAGTAGGTGTATGAGTAAGTAGTAGGTGTAAGTTGTATTTGTAGTTTTTGCTGTAGAAACTGTAGGTTTTTATTTTTGCCAGTGTTCATAGCAAAGACAGAACAACGTCTGTTGGATACACCTAGTTATTCAACAATTTTTTTATCTAGGATGGTTTATGGGGTATTTGATAACCCGTTTTAATTGTAAAAAATAATAAAAAACGAGTAAGACCACACGATTGAAGTAATACTCGCAATCGAACTACTGAGATATATTATGAAATATGCATGAGCACTGGCTATGAGAGAAAGAGAGAAAAAAATGTGCGCGTGCACTGTTCTCTTGCTCCTACAGTAATGTATGAAACGTAACTCTCTCTCTTTTCATCTTCACTAACTTAAATCTTCCTCTCAACTTCCATTCGCCTCGCCCGATCACACTTTTCGTAACGCTCTCGTCACGCCAGCCATTCACCAGCTGCTGCAGCAGCAAATAAATATAGATGACGCCACGCATTAGCTGCAGTTCGTTGACTCCTTTCAATTAGGCCCATAAGTTAATACGCTCAACATTCCAGGTCGAGGAAAGTCGGGTAAGCTAAGTCCGGAACAATCTCGAATCTTCCAAACACAAGTTTGGCTTTTAATTAGTTATTACCCTCACACGTCTTCCAACTATCCGACGATACAGTGTATGTTATCGGAAACTTTATACAACTATAACAACAGAATACTAAGTCCATCCGCAAATTAAATTCTGCAAGCTCAAAATGTTAATAATTTTCACATTAAGTATTATAAGGGTATAAGGGTAAGGGTAATAAGGGTTGCTTGCGAGGAATCACTTTATAGTGATAAAACCGCCTTTGTGTTCATTCTAAAACTGTTAATATTAATTTAAATCAAACTTGTACATTTTAGAACACAATAGAGCATATATTCATTCATTATATCTAGAAAATGCTTCAAAAAAAGCGCGAAGACTTGCCGAGGCCCTTTTCTTTCATATTCATGCCGTCTCCAGATATTAATACTATGATGATCCAATGGAATCTACAGAATTTCAGTACGGCCACGATCACAATGTCTTTCGAGAATCGTCGCTTTTCATACATCGGCTGACATTTCCGTAGAACAACGATGATTGCCGGGCGCCATTAGCAATTTGGTTTTACTGTACTTAAATAGAAAACGTGAATCCAAAAAGTTGTTCATCCTGATTTGCAACAATGTAACCTAACTTATATGTAACCTAACCTCGTACAAAATAAGCCGCGACACACTTTCTATACAGGTTTCTTGTCTACGAAAATAAAAACTGTGAAACATATTAAAACTATGTTATGTATATAGGTATTTTGTTGTACCAAACTTGCGGAAACTTTATGTATTGCGGCCCGTTTCTGTTTTATATGCACACGTTATACTTCCAAAGCAATTTCGATGCGCCGCGACCTTATTACGTAAATAAATTGCGATGTCACTTATAGGCTATAGACCACCTTATAAAAGTGTAGGCCTGAAGTCCAGGACGCAAACAATTTATAGTATGATCTGTAAATAAATTTATTAATATAGAGTTAACTGTAGGGAAATACACTTAAGATACTTAGAATTTCAGATAATAATTAATTATTGAGAGGTTTTGTATGTTATGGTATAACTTAACGCGCTACTTTTTTGGGGCGCACGGACAGACAAGGCGCGTGTGTCAGCTACGCACAATAACATCTATCGCAACTTACTGCTACCCACGAAATGAAGTCATCGGAACACGCGTGATTGTCAGCCATGCAGCTCAACTCTGTGCACGTGCACACACGCTGTGATATGCACGTAGAAGTGCGTTGCATTGAATTGCGTATAGTCTACGCGTGTATAATATGGCAGTGACTGGCTACGAATAAGTTTGCAGTGGAAACGTCGACCCATGTGGGCTGACTAACTGACACACGAAACTTACGTAGGCGCACATGGTCCACTGCAGCGTACGCCTTTGCGCTCACAGTGCTCACAGTGCCTTTACGCTCTACTAACCATACACATTGTTTAGATGCAAGTGTCCCATATGTCTAGAATCGAATGCTCTAATGCTCGGATCAGACCCACGAAGAAAAAGGTGTTGTCATAAAAATAGTGTTTATTGCAATTTCACTATAAAACCGCAGTCCAGAATAATACCGCGTGTCGACCGGCGTGGTTATTGAGGGGACACTGCCAAGAAACAGCCTAAACGCTATCTCGGGACCTCGGAATTATTCAGGCTAGATTACGTATCGGAATAGATTGCATTATATGTGGTCGGTGCCAAATGAATTTATAATGTTCCAGTGATCGGATATAAAGTTTCTTCGAGGGTAACTGGTGTCTAAAGTTCACCTGCAACTTCCTAAAAATCAATTATGTCTATCCCGTGGAAATAGACCTTCTCATAGGAATCGGAAACGCCATTTGAAATAAAAGGTATCCTAATCCAGCAAAGTAATTAGTAAGGCTACTTCTAATATTTTATACTCGGATTTTGATATCAGTCAGTGAAATGATAGTTTTAGTTTAGGGTTCCGTAGTTCACATCGCGAAACCCTTATAGTGCCGTCATGTCCGCCCGTCTGACATCAGCTTACCGTCCAAACGGTTAGTGCTAGAAAATAAAAAAATTCATGCATATGTGTACTTACCAAGTCGACAAAGTGCTAAGTACATCACATGCCCTACATGCAAAGTGGGGATTTTTGACGTGATAACGTCTTGTAAATCGATGGAGCCGGCTGCACGCACGAAAAAACATGACTCATGCGTCACCTGTTACCCGTTATCGTTACCAAGTACCGTTACCAAGTACCAGCGTTAGCTCGCATTGCCTTTACCTCATTATTATTATTATTGTTGTTGTTGTTGTTGTTGTTGACGTTGTCACGTTCAACTATCGTCAGTAAACCGACTTTACAGACAACCGGTATGTTTTTTTTTATAGCGACTTCCCCATAATGTGGGTTATCTTTATATAGGTATTTGAAAAATATTGAGAGGTTGCTAAGACGATTTTTTGATTTAGGTATTCGTTTGCGAGATTATTAAGTTTTTTGTTAAAATAGGGCGTCCCCTTAAAAAGCTAAACGGCTGACTCGATGAATCTCAAAAAATACATGATGGTAGTCCATATCATCACAATATGAAGTCTTAACTTTGAAGGAAAACTATAACGGCTTAGATAACTTGGTCAGTTTAGGAGTTACGCCTAACTTATAAAATGCGCTTACTTGGAGAAATTTTCCAAGTAAAAAACAACAAGTACAAAAATAACGAAATAGCAAGTTGGCTACGGAGCCCTATTCTATGCGTGGCCTGACACTCACTTGGCTGTTTTTTCTTAGTAGAGGCAGATTAATGTTTTTGCAATAATACTAATGAGAGTATCTTCTAAGTGTTTGCTATCATTTTACTGACTGCGATTAATATCAGTGCCCCAATAATTCTCGTACTCGTATTTTACTTATACTGAATTACTCGGTGTTGCCCGCAACTTCGTGCGCGCTAAAGGAAATTCGCGAAACCGTACATTTTTCAGCAATAAAAAGCAGCCTATGTCCTTTCCCGTGGTCTACACTAAATCTGTGCCAAATTTCATCAAAATCGGTTTAGTAGTTTCGGTGCAAACAAACAAACCTTTCCTCTTTATTATATAAGGTTCGGTACAATCAAGTACGGATATTTTGGGTATACGAGTATGATCTACTGTTTTTGTATAGACATTTAGGCAGAAAAATAATTGTTATACTAGAATAAAAATATCTTCCTTTATATGGGGGAGTTTGCGTTGAGCGGAGATTCACCCATTATGAGATAATTTTTTAACTTTGAGTATGACAATAATTTTTTTCCTAAACGTCTTTATATGTCTGAGTAGCAGGTCATATACCCAAAATATCCGCAGTTGATTTTACCGAACCTCTGACGTAATCAAATTAATAATCGTCTTGATATCATAATTGATTTTTGGAGTTTGGACCAATCGTAACGGGTTTGACGTTGGTTTGACGTTTATGAGAATACCATTTTGCAGTTTTGACAATATATACGGACTGGATCGTAACAGTACTTTTGCAGGATTCAATCGGCAGAATCCACGTTCTGAGTATACTAAAAGGCGACGATAATAACCAATTTAATATTAGCTTTATTGTTATAGAAGTTGTAAAATATAATACCAAAACCAAAACTTTTGATAGCCGACATGAGTTTTGAACTCCAGTTTTATCTCGAATGTGAATATTAGGCAACCTGTGTATTGTTTTTATGAAAAGCTATTCCTTGTCTCCTACAGTTTTCATAGAGAATATGTATCTAAACGAAACTAGACTGTTTCGGTATAATAGAATAATTTTATGAGATTTATATACTTACACCCTTACTAATAAAAACATTTATACACTGGATAAGCTATACAATGTTTCGTCCTTGTCTGTCAAGCGACTTTTCCAACGTATCAGACAAGGACAAAACAAGCTTATCCATTGTGTAAATATACAGCCTCCGTGGTCCAGTGGTTTAGCTTTGCTCTCTACTCGGAGGTCGTGGGTTCAATTTCTGCGTTGGTTGTTGTTTCCAAGTTTGGTTAGGACAATGTAGGCTGATCACCTGTATGTCTGACGAGAAAGGTGATCCATGCGTCGATGCGGCGATGGGCATTTAAAAAGTTTGACCTGCGCCTGATCTCTCGCCAGTCGTGTCGGTTATCCGTCCCACTTGTTTTCGAGAGTAAAGGAAGAGAGAGGGCTCTTGTGTACTGCGCACACACTTGGGCACTATAAAATAATCCCTTCGTAGCTGGCCTGTTTTCAATAAAACCAGCCACCATCACCAGGTGTAGGGAGCTACTATTAAATATTTTTATTAATAAGGGGTTAACTTATAATATTATATTTTCATGTAATTATAATAATACAAAATAGGAGGTACACTTTATTTACGCTCTCTTGCATTTAAAATTCGTTAATACAGCTTTTTGGTGTTTTCATGGATCTTAGAATAGGAACTATGCAGATTGTTCTTGTAGATCTAAAGGTATAACAATATCATGGTACTATCGGGGAATCTTATTCATAAGCAGGTTGACTGTTGTTATAGTTTGTTCGTATTATGTAATTAATATAAAATCTAACTGACATGTCATTTATAATTGTATTGTGACTGAATTCCGTCATTATAATACAAATAAATTATAAAAGATTGTTCTAAATCAATTTCGGATATTCTGAGCAGACGATCTACTGCTTACTTCAAGACGTTTAGGTTAGAAAATAATTGAAAATTCTTAAAAAATATACTAAACAAAATTATATTACCTTACGGCGCTGTTAAAGTCATTGACATCGCACAGCTGATTATATTAATATTATTTAGGCAAAGTCTTCGCTCCCTCTTGAAATTACCTGTTTCTGTGAGGTTAATGAACTCAACTCCTTAGAGAGCACAATGTAATATATATTTTTTCGAAATATTTAATTATTATTCTGCCTAAGCGTCTTAAGGCTGCTCGAAGTTTTTTTATACATACAAACGCTGTTAGTGATTTACTCTAAAATCAAACATTGTAGACCCAAATTTTAGCGTAATATCGATTTTTATTACACTTATCTAGGTCGGTATGTGCTTATATTTCTAAAATTTAAATTAGTTTAGAAGATAATAGCCTCCAAACATGGGATTTTTGGCGCAAATTTGACAATTAATAAAGAACAAAGGAAGAATGAAAATAAAAAGCAATTCCGACACAGTTTGATTATTCAGCAATTGAGATAACTTCACTTTTGTCAAAAATATTAAATAATTTTTTCATAAAACACCAACAGCTGAGTGTCGATTTGCGTAATTTGAGGACGCCTTTTCTAAAATACTTTACAAAGCAGTATAAATGCTGCACTATAGCTTCTCGTCTAAGTATAGATTACTATTGTTTTAAACTTTTACGGATTGTGTCGCGGTGCACTTTTCTTTTTCCCTGCGTTTCGGCTACTTTTCAGCAGCCGTGGTCAGGGGAGGACTGAGGTGTCAATTGTTCTATTTGTTGAAGTTGTTCAAAATACCCGAAGATTCTTCAATTATTATTTGTGTTCCGATCCACGCGAAAAATACTAACAGTATCTTGAAGCCGCGGTAATTTTAAATTACATTTTATTTTGTTAATTATTGGATCCCAACTAGATGGCAGCACCTAGCCATCTTCTCGGTTAAAATTAGGGTACTTTTTAATTTCTATAGGCTCGCGGATTATTCTTGGGCGATAACGGTGTTCCTTTGCCAGTACTTGTGGCTTATCAAATCTAATGTAATGGCGAGGTTGATCCAGTGTGTGTTCGCAAATTGCAGTTTTATTGATGCGACGGTGTTTAACATCTGCGATGTGATCCCTTACGCGGGTGTTGATGGATATTTTAGTTTGCCCTATATAGGAGAGACCGCAGTTACAGTCGAGCTGTAGACCCCTGCATCTTGAAGGGGAATGTTACATTTCACTGGTGGTAAAAATTTACTGATCTTTTTGGGCGGCTTGAAATATTTTTTTATAGAAGCTTTCCTTAGAATAGTCCAACTTTATCAGTGACTCCTTTCATAAAAGGTTGAACTGCAGGTATTCGTTCGACAGTGGCTGGTTTCACTTGGTCTCTGTGATGCAGGCGTGGGACTCGAAGCTTATTGTCACGTACTTGTGTGACGTGATGAAGCTCGGTTTCCAAATGCTGCTGATTAGATTCCTCGTGCTATTCTAAGCAAAGTTTGCACAAAAAAAATACAAATTAACAATATTCGCTTAAACATAAGAAATCAATATAGATTACTATTTTATGGGTATATCCTTTTTTCCCCGATATTAGGTGAAATAACAAGTATTTTCCCCGCGCGCCACATTGAGTTCGAGACGTTGACTAGCGCACTCTTAACTTAAGCAGTAGAAGATATTATGCCCAAAATGTCCGTAATTGATATTGAACAACCATTACATGACAACACTCTTCCTACTTATGAATTAGATTCCCTTATAGTACAATGGTAACATTTTTTTGCCAGTTAACGAAATCTAAATCTTCCCACACTCATATTGTTTTTGTTTTCATAATGCTTTACGTTCGTCAGTGTGGCAGCGGTTTAATCTTCTTGGAACACACCGAATAATTCATGAGGCCGCCTGCAGCGCGATTTGCTGCGGATAACGTCATGCAGCTTCTAATAGAGCCAGGCCGAGAGCCACTTATGGCCTTTTAGTGGAATACCGTCTTTTTCTAATTCCAATCCATCCATTTCATTTTAATAACGATATTGATTTTTCAGTTGTTTCTCGCAGATATATTTAAGTAGACTAGAAGTCGCTCTGTTTTCGAAATTCACCCATAATAATTCATAAAATTTTAAGTTTGAAATTTTTAAATGAGCAGCCTCTTAGAAAAAAATTATTGGCGGTTATAGTATTGCCGATAGAAATGAAAAACAAAAATTATAAAAGAAAAAGAAATAAAAAGAATAAAAGGTTTGACCGAGATTAGAACCCGAGACCAATTGGCCAACAACGCAAAATCCAAGCGCCTACGTAACTGCGTTGGGCAATACGCATATCTGAAATAAGTATTCGAAATTACTCATATCTTATCTGGGGGCACGGCAGTGCCTCCGCCAGGACGAGCTAAGCGAAGCGCAAGGGCACTACCAGACCACCTTTCCTCGAAGCGTTTCGTCGATTTTTTGAACTCTCATAATTTAGGTTCGGATTTTACCAGATAAACGCAATTTTCAGGCGCGAAAATCGCGAAATATGTTCTCAACAGACCTATTAAACATGTAAAATTTTTATATATGTTATTAATTGTACTGGTAGAAATTCATGTTTCACAGTAATAATACACAGGACTTCTTACACTGTTTTCACTTTAATAAGTATTTTAAATTAATTTTTAATATATGTATTACACGACCGGTTTCATCATCAAGTCATCATTAGGTGTGGGTAGATTGTAATAAGTCCTGTGTATTATTAATGTAAAATTTGATTGGATAGGCATTATACTTTAGATTTTATTGATATCTAAAAGACTCTGATTTCGTCAAAGCTGAAATTTGGTATGCTTTTTGGTAAGCTAGTATTAGCACTTAAACTTAGGCCTTTTCGTCTATTATTAGATGTTAAACAGTATTCTCCGAGCGAAGTAACTACTCTTGATATACTGTAGTGCCAGGGACAGACGGTTTAAATGTCGTATGGTTGCCCAAGCACACACGCCAGAGGAATGACAGGTCAATACGTCTGGGGCCAACCATGTGCGGGTTTCCTCACGATGTTTTCCTTCACCGTTAGAGCATCCGTATAATGTACTTGAGATCACAAAAAGTCTCATTGGTACAAAAGTGGTTGGGGAATCGAAACCTGCATTCTCTCGAGTGCGAATCAAACGGTCTAACCACTAGGCCACGGAACTCTTATTAGCACATGAACAACATAAAAATTGACAAACTTGGAACTTTAATCCTCCAACCCCATAAACATAGGGATGATAATTTATTTGTAAGAAGCTTACCTACGCAAATTTTTGACGTGATAACGTCTTATAATTCGATGGAGCCGGCTGCACGCACGAAAAAAAATGACTCATGCGTTACCAAGTACTGTTACCAAGTACCGTTACCTATTACTGTTACCAAGTACCAGCGTTACCTCGCATTGTCGGTACCTCATTATTATTTAATATTATTATTATTGTTGTTGTTGCTGTTGTTGTTGTTGACGTTGTCACGTTCAACTATCGTCAGTAAAGCGACTTTACAGACAACAACAGCTTTTTACTTTAGAGGTCTAAAATTTGTTGCAGGAATTTCTGTTATAAATAGTAATAATAAAATAAAAAAATAAATATATTATCATAACAACTTTCAAAATGAAGTGAAATCCCACTGATAACAATTTAATGTAAAGTGATGCCAAGACGATACCATATGACTCGCACTGTCAAAAAATCAGACCTCACGTAAAGCCAAGCTTATGACTCTATCAAACTTCTAACTCTACATGCCTTAACTCTACAAGCCTAACTTCTCAAACTCTACGACTTAGACAAGTTATGTGGCCTGGCCGTTTCGTTCTTACAATAATAGTATAACAGAAAAACAGTCCGCAAATTTTTCTCCTTACGCCCAAGCGAATATAGCGAAATGGCCCGGCCAGATATTTTGACTTAGGTGTAGAGTTATTGTAGTTAGGCTTATAGAGTTAAGACATGAAGAGTTAGAAGTTTGTTAGAGTCAGAAGCTAGGCTTTACATTAGATCTGATAGCTTTTTGATAGTGCGAGTTATACATATGGAATCGTCTTGGCATCACTTTACATTAAAAAATTTTGGTGGGATTTGTATTACACGACGAAAGAAAAAACATGACAAACTATGATCCTTATGTCGTCGGCATAAAGGTCAAATCAGAGGTAAAATAATTTTGAACGGACTTTCAACAAGTCAGTCATGAGTATGTCGGTGACACGAACCTATAAGATTCTCCCCTACCAAAAAGTGCTCAACACATAAAGGAGTTTTCACTTCAATAAAAAAAAGACGTGTGGCACTCGGGGACTGCCGCGGTAAAGCTATTGCATAGCATTCTGTATCAACTTATGCAATTATAATTATTTATTTATTTTATTTATGCAGTATTTCTTTTCTTTCACTATTTTTTCGTGACTTTCTTCATTAATAATAAATGCACTTTGTTCATTCATATTCAAAACACTTTATACACAAATTTTACAAGTACAGCTATTCACTGTTGTACATAAATACCTATACACCTATATACTTTCTCATAAACAGCTGCTTATGTATTCGTCCGATTTCGGAGCAGCTCGTCTCGATTCGTGCGAGTTTCGTAGAGTCGTACAATACGCACGCACACAACGCCGTGTCGAAGACTGCCGAACTGAAACGACGTTAGACGATGCACGGAGCGTGAGGTTTTTTCGTTACGGAATTTCTGGATTCGGTCCCCGCGCTCAAGGCCCGCGATAGAAGCTATGCAATAGCTTAATAAATGTAAATATTGTGACAGATTGACAAACGTTAAAGTGAATCAAAATTGTATCTGTCAAACGCACGGTAGTGTGTGTTCATAATCAGAGGTAGTGTGTGTTAATAATCTGAGATAGTATTGATGTTTTTATTACTTTTATGTATTTCTAAGCATTATTAAAAAATGTTAGATTTTCGAACACCTTAATCCACCAAATTTAATTTACCGACTAAATTTCATACTCCTCCGTTCGCACAATACTCGTAAAAATCTGTATCTTTTTGCTTCACGTATATTAATGCTGCATGGATGAGGGGTATGTATGTGGGTTTCTCAATAGTATACTTCTAGAACTTGACTCATGGCGAAAGGTCAATTAAATGTCGTCATAAGGTCAGCCGTCTCTAACCACTATCGTGATGAATTACAATATTGCGGTGACCTTTCAGATGTTATTCTATAGTTTAAGAAATTTTAACATGTTTTGATTTTATACCTAATCGTTTTATGAATTCACGTAATTTTCTATTAGAGGTAGTAACTGCTTTTATGGTAATCGAATTACTTTTTTACTTATAACAAAACCTTTATTTGACCTATTAATTAGATAAATAATTGACTAGGACCGAGAAAAAATATAGTGAAATAATATTTCAGTTCGTTTGAAATATATCATATATTTTGGCACTTTTTTTAACGTTAAATTCATGAAAATTTACTTTACATTAGTGTTCCTGCTTAGTTCTTCTGCCAAAATAAACAGTTTTCTAATTCGGAGCTACCTGTGTTTATCTTGGCAGTAAACTGCGTACTGTTTGTGATTTAATACGTAACTTTAGAGCAATTTAGTGAAATTGTTTTTGCAATGTAAAATAAAATAGGTAGAAATATGAAGTAAATTAGGAAATAGCTTTTATAATAATTCAGAAAATATTAATTTACTTTTTTATTATCATCATCAGTCATAAAAAGAACTACAAGTAGCAATAAAAATCACTATTTACAAGCACTGAGTGAGCTGTTGATGATGAAATATAGCTAAGAATACTCTCGATCATGTCAGATTTCAAACAAAAAAGCGGCCAAGTCCTAGAGTCGGTCTCGCGCACGAAGGGTTCCGAACAAAACGGCAAAAAATTCACATTTATTGTACGGGAGCCACACTTCAACATTTATTTTATTCTGTTTTTAGTATTAATTGTTATTATAGCAGCAACCGAAACATACTTCTGAAAATTTCTACTCTCTAGCTATCACGTTTCATGAGATACACCCTGGTGACAGACGGACAGGCAGACAGACAGCGTCTTACTATTTTTACTCTTTGGATGCGGAACCCTAAAAAGTAGATCAAAATAGGTTCATCCGTTTGGGAGCTACACCGACAGAAACGTCAAAAGTCTATCTAAAATCTAACACTCTCTGTTTTCGTCGGGACCGGTTTGGAAACCATATTTCAACATCTCAACTCACAAGAACCGGCCGATTTCATTGTCCATTATTCCCGCATTTAGTATTTTAAAGCGAGTACATTGTTTCATCTCATCGGCTGCCGGTTGCCAAAACTGTCGCTATCTCGGCGGCCGCACCCCGTGATTTATACCGGAACTTGTTGGCAAGCCTACCGCGATGCTGCGATACTAGTAAACCGTGTTAACGCCAAATAAAATATTTTAGCAATTTCGTTTCGTGCTGTTTTATCTAGCGTAAGTGAGTTGAGACTTTCTGGTCTTTCTAATGCTGATTCCTGTCTGTAAGCTTAGAATGTAACACATGCGGTTTGTACTATCAGGGTTGTAATTCATAAGCAGGTTGACTGTTGTCATAATTTGTTCGTATGTTTTATTATAATATCAAACTGACATGTCATTGACAATTTAATGCCATAATTATCTTATACTTTAAATGAGACTATCTTGTATATATATAATCGGTGTCTCAAAAACGGCTGCAAGTGCTGTAAATGCTTACTATGAAATTTAGTATGCAGGGAGTTTTGGGGGAGAAAAATTGATCTAGCTAGATATTAAAGGGTAACTGCGCATTTTTAAGCTATATATGGTTTTTCTTTCGTCGTGCTACAGTATATCAATAATTTTAACTCTATTATGTCAGCCCGATTCGCAGAATTTTCATGCATGCGTTTGTGTAATTTTTGCGATGTTCGAGAATTTGGAGTGTGGTGAATTCGAACCCCGGGAAATATTTTTGTGATTCTTTTAATTTTTTTAAAATCTACTAGAGCCCCGACTCCCGAGCAAAGCTCGGTAACCCAGTTACTAATACAAATAAGATAAAAGAACACTCTATCTGTTTATAAATTAGATTCCCTGATAGTATATTAATATGTAATTACGATTTCTAACATCCGTTTCGTGTCCTGCTACTGTTGAACTTTAATCAAGCAACGCTCAAAATTGAAACCTTTATGGTCAATTCACATCGAAACGAAATGATACGCTAAGCGGCGCGTGCATTTTTGAAAAAGCTATTCATAATTGAACTTTATTCACTTAACAAAAAGATACACGTTTCATATTACATAAGCCATACATTGCACATTCGCTGTGCAACTAGACATTCGAACTCTTACAATGAAACGTGTAATGTGTGTAATTAATAAAGTTAAATTTGGAATAGCTATCATAAAAATGCAGCACCAAGTAGGTTTATCGTTTCGTTTCGGTGTGAATTAATCCTAAAGGTTTACACTTTGAGCGCTGCGTCCAGTGGCAAAATACAACCAACAAACCGTAGCAGGACACGAAACGGATGTTAGAAATCGTAATTACATATTAATATATAAAGTATTACAAACGTCAAAATGGCTCCAAAAACTCCAAAATTGGAGCCATTTAAGTGGAGACATTTTTTGCCTCAACATGCCTCGTCTATAATATACACGTCTATGATTTGAACACAGTAATCTCAGCGCTACGAGTACTATTTAGAATTGAAAAGTTCTTACAATGTCCAATAGTTGAGCTATTCATTTAGCTGTATTGTATTTCACCCTTATTTCGTTGTGCGCAAAGATGTCGCGGGCAACATCTATTTGTCACATAAAATACACAAACGGCGCATAAGTTCCGGGTGGAATATGGCGCACGCTCAATAAACCAGCCACGTGTCAAACAAATACGCAAGTTTCTCGAACCTTCCGCGAACAAAAAACTACCTGTCTCGTAGCAGATAAAAAATTGTTTACGTCATACACGAGCGTCGAGCAGTGAGAGTTTTTCCTGTTTGTCGTCTGACGTGGAGAAAATAGTCTGATTTATTTTATGAATATGTAATAACCGAAACATAGGCCTGTAGCGTTTGTATATATCGATACCTTTGGGGTAGAAAGGTCGTAAAAGCCAAAACCCTACTTTACCGGAGGAATAAAAAACAAAATTGAAAGAAATAAATCAACTAAAAAAACTTATTTTTCTTGTATGTATACTAACACTTTTTTATGTTCTTTGCAATGGAAAACCTTGTTTTATTGTTAGTCTCTTAGTTTAGAAGTTAGCGTAGACTTACGGCCGAATATTTTTGTGAAAATAGTTTATACACCTTATATTTCTTTCTGGTGTTTCATTGTAATGAGTCGTAAACTAGAAATACATCGTTGTCATTGAGCTTATAGACCACATCACACCACACGATCAAAAATTAAGAAAGTCGTAAAGTCACTTAGACTGTACCTTTTGAATGTGTGGAGTCATAATTACAATAAGTTTATACTAATAATACATACCTCACTAGAAACTTGGGTAGCAAAAACCATCATTCTTAATGATGGTTTACCTACCTACTTGTATCTGTAGGTGAAATAAATTCAAATTTAATCTGTTATTAAATTAAATTTATTAAAATTTATGAAGTGATTAATTAAAAATAGAACATTTTTTATTAAATCAAGTTATTTTTAAACTACTGCGCGACAAAAAGGAGTGGTAATGTATTTATCAGCCTATGTATGTGTGTTTACACCAGGGCCACTATTAAGACGAAACGCGTGGGCCAATTTTGATAAATAACAAAAACTTAAAAGTATAAAATAAAATAATTACAGAAGAAACCCGACTGCGTAAATAAAATACAACTTAAAAAAAGAAAATCCAGTAATCGAGACTTTCGTCATCGAATAATATTGAATAAGTATATATGTACCATTGAAATAGTTTCGTGATAATGAATCGACTATATAAAGATAATGTATCGACATTCAAAAAGAAAACATTCTAATAAATAACATAACGATTTTAACAGTCCGGATCCATACAAAATCCAGTTTCCTTATAAGTACTGGGTCGTGAATCCCGATTACTAAAACCATAGTGTTCCCTGATATAATGTTTTCTTTCAATGGTAGGTATGGTTATTCAAAAATAATAGGTCTTTACCTATGAAATTGCCGTACTGCAGTACTGGCCATTACAAATCTAAATAATTTTTGTTTGGCTAAGAATTCTAATTTCAAATTAATTTTATTTTAAAAACATGGTATTCTTTTACCAAAAGTAGTCATTTGTTTAGTGATAAGTGTTACATTTTCATCGCATTTCAATCTTTTTCGTCATCATGGATACGTTAAAAATTCGAGTAATTATAGAATATGAGTACCGTCGTGGCAGCAACGCGGCACAAGCGGCACGCAACATCAACGACGTTTACGGAGCTAACACTACGAGTACAAACCAACGCACGACCTGTTAAACCGACCGACCAGGAAATTTCGACCTAAAAATGAACCTCGCGGTTGTCCGAAGATTACTTCTATCAATGTTTTAATTACTTCTAAATTTATTGTCTGATTTTGCTCAAAATAATTTTCCTAAAGAGTAGACTAACATGACCTAACAGCATGGAAAAAGAAAATGCCAACTTGTAAACCACTTTGTTGATTTCTCGAAAATGGTGATTGGAGGACAAACAGATGGACGGCAAGAGCGAAACTATAAGGGGATCCATACACGGTCCGGTTTTCCTTCAGTTCGGCCTGAACGGATGCAAAATCGTATCGTCTGTGTGCAATTTCGAGATCGCATCAGTCGACCGGATGGACTGAAGCGATTCGTGCCAATGTTGCCAGCTCTGTTGCGAAACTACTAAACTCGCGTAGATGTCTACTAAAAACTTCTAAAAAATACTGAAAACAATAAAAAAAGCTATTGAACTTAGGAATCCCTAAAGCCCTCAAGAAACCACTGCATTTTAGGTTTTGTTATATTACAATTTTATTATTTATTGAATTATGTTATAAATTTTGTCGTTAAATTAAAATATGTGAGAAAATATTACTATTAAATATAATAGTAATTTAATTTGTAGTTTTAAGAAAATTACGGACGAATGCTACGATTTATTATTATGATAAGATGTCAAATATTTGTTTGTTTTTTTTTGTGCTTAACCTAGGCCATTTTGCATATCATTACTGTCTGATTATTTCCTACTAAAACACTACTAACAACTAAATTCCTACTAAGCAGGGAATAAAATACTTACTTTAGTAGTAAAGTTTGTAAAATAACTAAGTTGGCAACATTAATTCTGGACTGTACGGATGGACTGAATGGACCATGTGTGACCATCGCCTCAGTTCTCGCTAGAGCCGCGGCCGTGTGGGCGTGTATCAAGTACAAGCGTAGTGAGTTTACAATTAATAAGCACGACCGTAGCTCGCGGCAAACCCGAACGAGCTGATGCGATTTTTCCGTGTGTGTGCTCGAATCCGTTCAGGCCGAAATGACGTCAGTTGGGTCGGTTGCGATTTTTTTCCGTGTATGTGCTCGAATCCGTTCAGGCCGAACTGACGTCAGTTCTAACTGAAACGATCGGCCTCTCGTCTGTGGGAGCCTAAAGGGTTCCTTATGTACTATAGAACCCTAAAAATGATTATTACCTAGAAACAGTTAATTTTATGTATCCCACTTCATTCATATGAAATATTCAGAACAACATAATTGATGGTACTTTTCATTCTTATTTGTGGATGACTATTGAGTTAGCGCATTTTCATTATCTGCAACCAACCTAGCTTACTGCTAAATCATTAACCAACTTTACTATATAAAAAGAATCACCCTAGGTTTTACGACCTGCGTAAACACCAGTAATTGCACAGAAACAATTAACGGTGACGTCACGACGACGCCTCGGCGCCGCACGCATCTCGCCATAAAGAACGGTGGCGCCTACACGACCACAGTGTTGAGCCTCACGTGCCTGCGGGTCGCCCCTTTCGCACCTTGGTGCTGGGTGACAGAGGGGGTCAACGTGAACTGGTTACGCTAGACCAACTAGCAGGTCTAGTTGCAGTGAATCGTTAAAACTAGTCGATTATAAGTTTGACTAGACTAGGTTTTAGTGATAAAATAGACACAAATTGACGGTAATAATAATTTACTGTCCAGCAAGTGATGTGGCCTATGAGGTTATTCAAAAAAATTGCCGAAAAGGTTTAATTTCTAATTAAAATTTACACGCTAATACCACTATAATATGTAATAATATATATAGTATAGTAATAAGTATAGTAATCATACCATAATATATTTGATTTACTCTGAACTAATTCGAACGTTATTTTTTATAGAAGTAACATTTAAGTTAGCTAGTACCGACTTTAAAAATAGGGAAATTGAGTAGGGAAATACCTAGTTCAATTTAAGTGTATTTGATAATGGAAACTATTTTGAGAATATTTTATTTTAAAATACGTCGAGTGCATTTTTAAATTGTGGGTAAATTATGGGTTTTTCTTTGGAAGTCAGTTTGTATTTTCTTATTCGAAAATAATATATTATATAACTCATTATTGTAATACCTATATTGTATAGTTATGTAGTTAATACGGACTGAAAACTTGTGGTGACAACTGTACAGAAAACTGCGCAGTTATAAAAGGACTGGACAAAAGCTCTACAGATACACTGTGCAGTTTAAAATAGTCTGGACAAAAACGTACAGAAATCAGTGCAGTTTCAAATATACTTGATAAAAACTGCACCAAAATAATGAATTGTAGAAATCTAGCTAGTTGTTTAGCCAATCCAGCGTGTCTTTTCTTTGTTGGAATTTAACTGTAACATAGACAGAATGCGAAAACAACATCTAGCCTCACGCTAGTTACTGATAAAATCAGGTAATGTATGAAATCGTAGCGATTAATGTTTGTATGCGTTAAAGATAGTCCTAGAATGGGTGATACTAGAAAATATTACTCACCCTTCCCATAAAAAAGAGAAACAAAATAAAAGCTTTAGAAATAAAAATTATTTAGTGTTAACACAAGACTTAACACAAGACTGAAATTTCGAGTGTACAAATTTATTTTTTTCTATTCTTTTTTTGAAATGATGTTATAGTTTAAGCACGATGAGAGTATTTTTGTATTTTAAATGATGAATAAATGTGGATATTCGCAAAGAAAAAAATATTTTTATGTAAATAATAAAATAAGTGTTCTATTAGCGTAATCATATTTATTATATTAATCAAAAATAATTTTGTAATTCGGTCCACATACGGCGGAGTAATCGCGTAACATTACATACACATACCTACAAAAAAAACATACAATTGTAAACCTCCTCCTTTTTGGAAGTCGGTTTTATAATTTTCTTATAATGTCGTCAGCACCAACATTAATCTATGGAGGGTAGAAACTTATGGGAGGGAGGACTATCTCTATAAGGCAGAAAAGCTAAAAAGTGTCCGATAAAAGTAGTTAAATAATAGTTCCAAAACTGGCCATAATGGCGCTAGAGTCAAAACAGGGTGTGATAAGAAGTTAGCCATAAGAGATGGAGTGAAGTTAGTTGAGTTTAGTTATTAAATTTTTTACCGTCTTTAGTAGTTAATTTAGAAAATCATCAAAATTTCTTTTTACTCGAGTAGTCGAAAATATTTTTATATATTTAACCGATTATGATAATTAGATTTAATTCTCTGTTAAAATTTTGCGCTTTACCCCCATGCGACTTTTTGACGGACACGTTTTCATGTATAAAAATAGTCCACATTTCCTCTACCCTCTCGAGCGCCCCTAGCGTTATATGTCATATGTCGTCAGGCCCCCTTCAAATCTGACGTATGACCTAAGTTGCCGGACAGCGCTAAAATGCAGATTTCGACGAAAATTCGTATTAGTGCACACTAGCTTATATTAGTATATTCGGAATCTAAGTAAAATTTGCTTTAATAAATATTTAATATAATCTAAAACAATTAACAAGTGTAATTATTTCGATCGTCTACTCGCACAAGTTTGTAAAATCACACCTTTGTTAAAAAAAGCATTCAAAAAACAATTTAAAAACAAGTTATTTTGTTATAAAAAATTAGACAAAATATCCTCTGCTTAAGGAAATTCCAAAAAAATAAATATTTGAAACGAATGCGTTATTTCAAAAATAATCATTGCAAGAGATGTGAGTTCAAAAGCCTTTTTGGACCTGATTATCCACATAAAATGTATTTTTTGTGGTCTCCTATTAAACCTTACTTAATAAAGAAGAAAAATCATGTATTTTAAGTAGCCCATTCATTAAAAATCTTAGAATACAAAAAAAAAACGCTAAAAATACCACTCTTACATAAAAGCCTGATAAAAGTTTAACAGTTTGATGTTTTTACATAAGAGCTGTTTTGTCAAAAACTACTCAAAATATAGAACCAAAATAAATAAATACACATTTCTTAAGTTTTTCTAGTTATTAAAAATTTTTTGAAATATTGACAAAATTTCCCAGTTATGTGAAAACTTACGAACAAAAAATGTTTGGAGTCTTCTTTCGTCAAATTTTTAAATGTTTTTGTAAGACGTAAAAATAAACTTAATAGATATAGCCTAGATATAAATATACATTTTAAATAAAAAGTATATATTTAATTTATTTATAGTTATATTTATATTATAGTTATATTTATATTTATAGTATATCTATCATACAGTTTTTATGTTTCTACCCTCCCCATACACTAATCTCATAATATTTACATATTTTTTAATAATATTAGTGAAAAAATAGCAAGACATGATGATGACGAAATATCTCCAGTTAAATATTTCATACATTTCGGTAGCTCTCAGGTAAATCAGAATAAGATTGAAATGAAATATGTAGGAAGCTAAAAAATAAATCCATTCGTGGCGCACATTATGGGACTCCGATTTACAATCTTCTCCAATACGTGCTGCTGTAACAGTTTACATTTATACTTGTGGTGCAAGTCAAAAGTGACATTTTGCATCTTTAAATAAAAAATGGTTGTGCTTAAGTCGGTTTACGGACAATAATTTTACGCGATAACGTAATCACAAGCCGAACCCTTAGGCCGATCGTGCCTCTCCATCGCTTGTTCCGCGCTCTCGCTTCCACGCTCGGCTCAGGCAGTACAGCTGGCGTTCATCGGTTTATAAGACATTATTATCACGTCAAAATCAAAAAAAATATCATAAGAGAGATCTCTTAGTTTGAAGCAGAAAGGCACAGTAAAACTGAAAAAGACAATTGCGATGAAAACATTCAACTTTCAAATAATATTGTATACTGTAGAACAGGTATGGGCAACCTTTGACATGTTGAGGGCCAAACTTTAGCATGCAAATACGTTCGCGGGCCGCGTTTAAAAGTACTTAGTGCATTTTAAAGTAGTGATAATATTTTTTGCGATAGATATTAGACATGAAATAATACTACAATGTTATTATAGTACAATTTATTAAAATAACAAAATGAAATTATAAAAAATGGTACATTATAATTAAATCGTTTAATTTGCAATTGTTACAAACTAAGATAGTTAAATACACCGAAATGAATGAGACACTTGAGCTTGAATTTGGGAAACTAATCCATCGATATTTGGAGTAATTCCACTGATACAAAGACGTAAAGAATTTTCCAAATTATCGTCAGTCAGTCTTGTACGATGTGTTGATTTATTAACTTTTATCAATGAAAAGAAATGTTCGCATTTATAAGTACTGCCAAACGCACAAATCAATCTTCTTGCGAATTTTCTAAGCTGCGGAAAGTTATATTTTTCTAGGTATTTTTTGTAGACATCGCACAACTCTACGTCTTCAAATTTGTTTTTTAGGAGTGAGTTTTCTTGAATCTCGATCAACTCCATTTGTAAGTGTATTGGAGTATTTTGTACATTACATTTTGTAGGAGTAGCAAATAAACTGAAACAGTCCATGTTTTTGAAGTCGCTAAATCTGTTCGAAAATTGTTCCGACAGTAAATTGAGTTCTTCAGCATATTGAGCATAAGCAATATTTTCATAAGCAGAGAGCGTGTTGAAATGGTAACTGTTATCAGATGTTACATAATATGTCAACAGTAAGATGTAACTGTCAATGTCATTATTGACATTGACAGATGTCATGAAGTAAAGCCTATCGAGTTAGTTTATTTGAGTTGGCCAAAGGGCTATACATAGTGTAGGCGTATATTTGTGTTAGACATAATATCTCATTTGTAATACGTATCTGTGTAAGCACCAATAAAGGAGAATATAAGAATTGTTGCTGTATTATTATCATCAAGCGTGAGAAGGACTTGCATATCAAGATGTCGCAGCCCGTTACATCAGACAGCGTCTGTGACTCCCATAAGCGTAGTTTGATCTGAAACACTTACAAATGGCTGTACAAATCATTTACTAACTGCCCTTGTTTTTGAAGTTTCAAATTTAAATCATTCAAATAGCCTATAAGATCGACCAGAAATGCTAAGTCACATATCTATTTTGGGTCACTTAATTCAGATATAGGTTTATATTTTATTTTAATAAAGTCTGCTATCTAATTTTTAAGCTAGTAAAACCGTTTCAAAATTTTTCTTTTGCTCAGCCATCTGACTTTACGATAATATGTTATGTCGTTATATTCAGCTGATATTTTATCCAAAAACACCTTTGAACTGACGATGGTTGAGCCCTCGGGATCGAATAAAGTTGGTGGTTTTTACTACCACATTCATAATATTCTGGAGTCGAATTGACTTAGAACACAAGTTCTGTTGGTGGATAATGCAATGAAGGACTATCAAATCATCTTTTTGCACATATAATTCTGTTGCTTTTTCATTCAAAATTACGATGAAACCTTTACGTAAGCCGACCATAGAAGGTGCACCATTAGTGCATACTTCAATTAATTTTGACAATGGCAAGTCAAAACTTGTGAATACCTTTTGAACTTCAATAAAAATATCCTCACCTGTAGTGGTTCCTTTTAGCGGCTGTAAAGCAAGCAATTCCTCAGTAACAGTGAACTCCTTATCAACACCTCGAATAAATATAGCCATTTGAGCTGTGTCAGACAAATCGGTGCTCTCGTCTAATGCTATGGAAAATGATTCAAAACCAGCCATACGGTCAGTCAATGTTGTTTTTATATTATTAGCCATCATTTCTATACGTCGAACAACAGTTCGTCTTGACGAACTAATTTTTTAAAATTCATTTTTCTTTTCAGGACACAAAATACCGCAAACTTCTAACATACACTCCTTGATGAATTCTCCTTCAGCAAATGGTTTTAATGCCTTTGCCAATTTTGAGCCAACTATAAAACTAGCTTTCACAACATTATCAAGTTGTGTTCTTTGTTTATGAAACATTTGTTGCTGTTTTTCCAAATTTGCGGTAAGCTTCTGGATTTTGTCTATTCTTAATTGTCCTGTCAGTGAGTGCAGCGTAGCATGCTTATTTGAGTAATGCCTCTTTATATTGAATTCTTTCATTACTGAAATGGATTCATTACACAGCAAACAAATAGGCTTACCATTGTGCAAGATTAAAAAAGAATTCTTCAGTCCATTTTTCTTGAAACTGGCGACCCTCTGTATCTACTTTCGTTTCTTTCGACCAGACATAATTTTTGTTTAATTTTCGTTCAATAAACTTAATAACAAACTATAGTTAGTAACCACTCAAGATGCACACAAAGTCACAAAGCAAGTTGACGGCTCGAGCAGCTTCGCTAGGATATCGCCTGTCCAAGTTATCACCTCGGTAGCTCAAACAGAACTAAACTAACGATCGGGCCATCCACCCGCATATATAGGCAAAATGAACGAATAATCTGGAATAAACTAGTTTAGAATAATTGAGAAGCAATAAATGCTGTGAGGCACATGTTCGGATAAGCGGTCGTTCGCATAATCGACGCTCTACTGTATTATCGTTTTCAGCTACCTATTAGCATTTGTGTGCATGCATTATAATCTCCTTTACATTTATTAAAAAAAATAGTTAATAATTCGACATTTATTCACATAATATAAAATCTTACACTTTAAAGAGACGATATTGTGTACCTATACTCATATAATCGGTATCTCGGCACTGGCTACAAGTATTACCATGAAATTTAGTATGCGGGAAGTTTTGGGAGAGAAAAATCGATCTAGCTAGGTTTTATTCCTTAGAAACTGCGTATTTTTAAGCTTTATTTTGTCGTGCAACAATATATCGATAATTTCGACTCTCTTACGTCGGCTTGGTATGCGTACCTGTGTATAATTTTTGCATTGTTTGAAAATCGGTATGTGGTGAGTTCGAATCCCGGTAAGATAAATAATTTTGTGATTCTTATTATGTCTTTTTCTTTTATATATTTTATCGTTCAACTAAAACTGCGAGCAAAGCTCGGTCTCCCAGGTACTAATATCTTTAAGTCTCTCACTTGGGCCGCTGAATTGCATCTATCGCGGAGATTGGAATGGGACGTATTCAATTTTGCACTGTGCTCTATCTACCGGCTCTATTAGCCAAGTTTGACGCCAACACATTCACAACGCCACGGATTATTGCTATCAGTAAATGTTTCAAGTGGCCTACATAAATTCCAAAATAATAATGTTTTCGAAATTCAATATAGAAAAGCTAAAAGTAAATAGAGAAATTATATAAATTAAAAATAAAGTGTTTCAAATAGGTACGACCGTAGAGATGTAGCGTCGCTCTGCATCCTCTTCCGACAATATCACGGGGAGTACTCCGAGGAATAGTTCGGATTTATATCTGCTCTAACTTTTCGCCACCGTTACACGCGACAAAACTACCATCCTCATCACCTTCATGAGCGACAGTCCTCCACTGTGCGCTTTACCCGGAGCCTTCTGCCGCACACAATATAACTGCGGAATGAACTGTCGCTATCGGTAATTTTGGACCATTACGCGACCTCCAAACTTTCAAGAAGAGAGCGTATTCATGTTTCAAAGGCCGGCAATGCACTTGCGGCTGCCTCGGTGTTGTAGGTGTCCATGGGCTACGGTTATTGCTTTCCATTATGTGATCCGTATGCTTGTTTTAAAAAAAAGATAAGTATTGGTATTCCATTGAAGGTCATGAGTCTCACGAGAACTTTAAGCGCTAATACCTTTTCAAAATGTTAAGCAACTTAGCCATCTCACAGGAGAGATGAAGCCGACGCATCTCGGCTTAAATAGGAAATACCACAGCCTCCGAGTAAGCGAGGAAAATTCTGGTATTGCGATTATCCTTGGGGTTATCAGATTATCGATCAGCCCGTTTGACCATTTACTATACAAAAAACTTTGCACTTTTTTGTCTGGTGCGTTTTATTAGATTTTGTATATCTGAAGGTCTCCATTTGCGGACCGCGGACTTCAACGAACACATAAGGTATACAAGTGTACCTAATTATTTTATCGTTCCCCCGATACTCCGAACTTAACTCTTTTGCACAACAAAACTTGTGTAAAACTTGGCCGGGTGGCTTATGCTTCATTTGGCACACGATGAGTTCCAAACTCTATTTAAATTTAAAGCATGTCTGTTCGTCTTAGCTCACTTTATTTACTCAAGTAAATTTCGTATTTTATGCGCTGACTCACGTAGTCTGAGCATAAATAGACTTATGGTAATTTGTTACAATGTATTGACATATTGTCGACATGCACGAAGAAGGAAGTGGTTCGTCAAAAAGAATAAAATTAAGATAGCGGTTCGGCTAAAGATTCTGAAAATGTTTTAACCGTTAAACCATATTTTTATGAAATCACGAGTATGTTAAGTAAGCGCTTAACATAATCTTGGTTTCATAAAAATATGGTGGTTTCATAGAAAGCTCTTTTGTAATTCTTTCGTATTATAAGCTATTGACTTAACAGTTAGGTACTAAAATCATACCCATTCAATCTCATGCTTATAAAAGTAATTTAAAGTCATAATTTTGTGTTTGTTTTAGGTGTTCGAAAATACCCTCTAGATTTTGATGGAGTCGATTTTAGTTGCCTACGTTTATTAACAAGATTTATCGAATTGGCTGGTGCAGACAGTCGAATAAGCTGTAAATCATACCACAAGATCGCACACGCAGGAAAACGTTCTAGAATAAACAGCACCGACAGTATCAAATCCCACGACAAGGCTTATAGCACATTGCGCCCAGACCTACAGCGCATTCGCAAGAAAACGTCATAGTACAAACAGAATAGTATATCAGGTCCAAGCCAAGACCTAAATCACGCAGGAAAACACCATAGAACAAACATAACAGTATTAAATAGCTCCCCACACCGATTTGGTGATGGTGGCCGGATTTATTTAAACCAGGCCAGCTACGCAGGAGTTATTTTATCGTGCCCAAGTGTGTGCGCAGTACATAAGAGCACTCTCTCTTCCTTACGCTCATAACTCATTGGGACGGATAACCGACACGACTGACGAGAGATCAGGCGCAGGTCCGACATTTACATACCCATCCGACGCATGGATCATCTTTTTTGTCAGACAATCAGGTGATCAGCATTGTTCTAACCAAACTGGAAACAACATTTTTTTTTATTTCAATGGAGGAATTGAACCCATGACCTCCGAATCGAGAGCCAAGCTTTAAACCACTGGACCACGGAACAGAACCTACTGTAAACAGAATATACTGTTGCCACAGAACAGTATATCAAGCCTAAGTCAAGACCTTATACTGTTGGTATCTGCGCACACGTACAATATAAACAGTGTCTACATTATATCAAACTAGCTTTTGCCGCGTAAATACAGTATACCACGGAAATACTGTATTTTCAGGATAAAAAGTAGCCTATGTGAGATAATCCAGAGCTTAAATTACAATCATACAAAATTTCATCGAAGTGTGGTCAGTGGTCTTTTCGCCTGATTGAGTAACAAACACCTATCCATCCAACTTTCATATTTAAATTAGTAATATGATAGTTTAATATGTCAATATCAGTCAAGTTTTGCAAAAATTACGGATACTTCGTGTAGTAGACTTCATGCTAAGTATATTTTTTTCCGAAACGTCTTTACATATGCAGTAAATGATCAATTTGCAAAACTTTGAACATAAAACACATACCTATCGGCTGTCACTCATACGCAAGAAATCGTTATAGGATAAACATAACAGTATATCAACCTATGACAAGAACTACCATACGCAGAAAACGTCCTAGAATAAACAAAACAGTATATCAAGCCCAAGACATAAAGCATGTTAATGAACACGACGTACACGTCGCCCAGATAAATCGGCTCTGACGCGCTGTCTGTACGCCTGCCTCATAATTAATCCACACTTCATGATCACGTCAGCCCATGATTTGTGGCTACCCCCGTGAGCCTCCCTGCAGATGTACTTTGTAAAGGTGCGACGAAATTGAATTAAGTCATTTTAAGACAGGCTACGATCTTATAGAAATAATGAAAAGTGAAGAGAAATTAATAATATTTTTAAAATATTTAAGAATAAAATAAAGTTATACTTGATTAAAGGATAATGCTAGCTAGTCTTCCGATATTTTGAATTATCATTGCCAAACCTCACAATTTGACTTGTTAAAATTTTGTATAAAGTAGTTATCGTTTTAGGTTTAAATTCATTTAGGTTCATTTAGGTTTAAATTCATTCAGATGGTAGATATTAAAGGTTTTTATTTACTACTAGATGTTGCTCGCGACTTCATGCGCGCAACAGTTAATCTCGCGGAAACCGTACATTTTTTCGCGACATAAAATAGCATATGTCCTTCCCCGTACTCTACTCTATATCTGTGTCAAATTTCATCAAAATCGGTCAAGTATTTTCGGATCCTATTCAATGCAAACAAACAAACAAACATTTTTTCTTTATAATATTAGTAACGACTAGCTTTTGCCCGCGGCTTCGCCCGCGTGAAATTGGGTTTTAATGTTAATTAATAAATTTGTAATAGATGAAGAGAAGAAGAAGATGATCGAGTGCCTCGGCACTGCCGTGGTCGATGCCTATCGAGTGGCTTCCCTTTGAACATAACATTACGGTGTGAGCTGTACAGCCGTGTCAGCTGTATTCTATATAGATGTTTCCCGCGGCTTCGTTCACTCAAGAAATCTACCGGGAACCGTAGTAAGTATCATAAAATATAAAATGTAATGACTGTAACTGAAAAAAAGGAGCCTATGTGTTAATTCTGGATAAACTACTACCATACCAAATTTCATCAAATTCCGTTAAGTAGTTATTACATGAAAAAGTAAACATACATACAAACTTTCTTTGTAGCCGATAATTAATATTTTAATGATTTCGATTTTCTTTTTGAATAGGAAAACTTTAGTATACATAAGCGTGTGGACTTTGAACATAATGAAAATATTTTGGATTGTGATTACCCATCCTAGTTGGGACCACGACTGAGTTTGAAAGACAGATGAGCACTACAACCACAAAGCCATCGAGCTTGTCACTAACTCCTCATAGAATCATACACATTAATGATTAGATAATACCTAGGTAAAGTTTTCGTTTTAATAGTAAATCCCACGGGAGCCGTAAATTTTTCTGCATTAAAATTATCCTATGTGTTAAATAAATCCGTTAAATCGTATATCCGATAAATACGTCAAAATTTTTTATCAAAATCCATTCAGTTGTTTCTGAGACTAGCGCCCACAAACACAGATAAACAGAAAAAAATATCTAAAAGCCATTGTTTTGGGCTTCATTAAACCCCCGTGTAATAGTTTTAATTCTTCTAAATCTTTCATGTACAGACAGCGACCAGCTACGATTTTATTATATTGTGTACTTTGTAGGTATAGATTTAACACATCAAATACAGTTATTTTTACAATTAAAACTAAAAACCTATATACACTAACAAATCAAACACAAATAAATAAGTTATTATAACAGAATAAAATATACTCATGAAATAGTAAAAATAAACTTGTAAATAAATTAAATGCAGCAATCGCATATAATATGTAAGTAGGTATTCAAAGAGGAAGATTTTCATCCTTAAATTTTGAATTCCTGTCCAATTTATTTTTCAACATGATGACAATGTACTGTGTCAAAACAAAATAAAAACAAAAAAAAGAGCCCCACTCACAGGCAATCGATTGCTACGATGAAATTGGAAATTAATTCGTATTTGAAGGTAAAATTATTACTAAAATTAAAATTACTAAATTATTATTAAAACGCCGAACTTATTACACAAAATAATTAGTGGGGTGGGACATTACCTACCCGCTAGTTTCTGCGGTGGGCATCAAAGAAGCGAAAAAATTGGACTTGTATATGTAACAAGTGTAGTTAGGCGGGCCTCGGATCTCAGACTATACTTCATCGTTCATATAAACCGATTTACTTGCAACTACGAATCCAAAAATGTTTAAATTGTAAAAAATAATTCGCTATCAATCGCTTGTGAGTGGGAGCTTTAAATCAAAAGTACTAAGAAGTATTGATATCAACTTTAAAGGAAATTGCTCGCAAACAAATTTCTTTCAATTATATTATAATAATTGAATAAACTATGATACACGTATTCCATCAATTCTGTTACCTAAAGAATGTTGTGAAAAATTTGAAGTAGATTGGACCAAGGAATCACGTCGCCCCATACAAACTTTTCCCCCCCTTTTCACCCCGTTAGGAGTTGAATTTCGGAAAATCCCTTCTTATCGGATGCCTACGCATTACAAAGAGCATGCCCTTCAAGTTTCAGGTCTCTACAATCAGCGGTTTTGGCTGTGTTGTTGATCCGTCAGTCAGTCATTCGGGACAAAGGATTTTATATGTATAGATAGATTAATAGAAGTTTTACACTTCTATTAATTATATTATATATTGTATTTAAACGTGAAGCAAGTTTTTACAAAGTTTTTTGTACAC
Organism: Phengaris arion; assembly: GCA_963565745.1. Classification (NCBI taxonomy): domain Eukaryota; kingdom Metazoa; phylum Arthropoda; class Insecta; order Lepidoptera; family Lycaenidae; genus Phengaris; species Phengaris arion. The sequence continues at coordinate 28,201,502 of OY751431.1, forward strand.
CTTTTTACCAATATTACGCAAATGGAGGAGTGTGTAATTTGGGACAGATAAAGTTTATATATTATTTGTTAAACACAAATATTTGTCCAACTGGGATTCGAACCCAAGACACCAATTTGTCAACAACACAAAAATACGCATACCAAACTCCCATTCGGACATTTGGTCTAACATTAATAGAGTCAAAAAGATTGATAATAATTAAACATAACGACGAAATAAAAAACTTATCTATACTAAATTTCATGGAAATATATGCAGCCGTTTCCGAGATTCTTATTATATACAAGAATTGCTCGTTTAAAGTATAAGATATCGTTGCACACACTACCTCAAATTAATAACTCACACTACCATGCATTTGATACATTTTTTTTCCACGTTGACGTATGTCCATCTGTCTTTCTCACACATATAACAGACAACACGCAGAAAACATTTACGTTTTAAATCTTTTATTTTTTTAAATCCAAGATGTAAAAGGACGCTTTGAAAACTTAAAAAATGTATGAATTACTGGCGAATTTCGACCACTGTACGACTACTTTTTTAATATTTTTTAGTTTTAATCTTAATTGTATTAAGATTAAAACTAAAAAATATTAAAAAAGTAGCCTTTCTATTTCACTTAATACGCTTAAGGCTCATTAAAGCTGAAATGGGGCATCGTAGCGATATCGTTACTAGTTCGGACTACCACTTAAATACAGCACTCAATCGGTCCTGCCTTCATTAACCTAATGATCAGTATTTAGGTGAACACTGAACACAATGTGCGCTCAATCGCCATGTGTATAGCGTCATTTGTTTTCCAAAGGCTTCTAGTATTACGACTTTTAGCATTAAAACGCCCTTTAAGTTAACAACACAATAATAAAAAATATCAATATTTTATGTATACAAAGAAATATATAGATCATTGGATGGAAAAGCTCTGCAATTAATTATTAGATTTTTTAACAACTTCAATTTGATACTTGTTCCATAATAAATAAATATTTCACATAGACTCGTATAAAAATTAAATCATAATATTTTTTTTATATATCTGATATAATAATAATATGATAATTATTAATATTTTATTCGTTTAAACGTTAGTATACGAATCTAAGTAAGTTTCACAGGTTTGAAACTTAACAAATAATCAATAAATTTTGGTTTCGGCACCCGATAACTAATGGCGGGGTAAAAATCTAAATCAAGTCTCGATTTAATGTCCGCGCGGGCACAAGTGGTTGGTCACCGTGCAAATCCTATCAATTACGTCACAGCTCGATAAATCGTGGCTTTGTGTACAAACCACTGCCTCCATCGTTAGTTGGTCAGTCGTGATCTATAGCTGGGGTCACCATTAGCGAAGACTTTTAATTAGATACAACCCCTTGAGGTCGTTTGATAGACAGCTTCGGCAAAAGACTGACAGACAGATTTAAATGACCCAAGATAAAAAAAAATATGTAATTAATTAAAATATTATATATGAAACTCAAAGATCTAATGTAAAGCAAATAAAATATTTAAAAAACTGACTATAATATTTAAGTAAATAAGAAGTCTGATCCGATAAATATGTATAAAGGGCCATACCGCATACGTTCACTCACATCCAGCATGCAAATACAACACCGGTACTAATGACTGTTATTAGTGTCAATCATTTATAATACTTTTTGTCTTAAAGTCTACTTCAAGGCCGTGGCATTGGATTTGCAGGCTAGACGGTCAGTATGACTCCTTTAGTAATAAACACTTTTATGACCCACCACCTTCGCAGAATAAAAAAGTTTTTTTTAAAGTCGCCTTTCCTCGAACGGTCAAAATAAAGCATAATATTTTTGTCCCGCGGCACGGGTGCGTGGTTGTCACCCCGATATTGTCCATCTGTCTGGGCGTCCGTTATCGCATTGGGTATTGCTTTGTTGCAAATTCGTTATATCGAGTTGCAGTTTGAATATTTTATTTAAATGTCATAACGATATATCAATTTTGTTGCAATATTTGTTGCTTTTAAATAGAATACCGAGTAACAAAACTGCACGGATCGAAGGTTCAAACATACTGAATTTTATAATAAAGGTACATACAGTTACGTACCTGTATTATAAAATTCAGCTTTTAATAGTATATCATATGATTAATTAATAATTAACGTTCTTAAACTTATTTTTGATAACAGATAATATTAAAACTATTACTCCTGATGCATTAAAGTATGCATTAAGACTATAAATACTATTGTATATTTAAATACTAAAATACTTTTAAATTGAGAAAAATTACTAGTTTGCCAATGAAAGTTAAGTTAAATTTATACGTTTTCGAAATATAAAATTAAACATAATTATTTATACATTAGTCCACAAAGTCGTTCTTGCTGAAAGTATATTATTAAAATAATACTTTTCACAATCTGAACATAAATTTAATTTAATTAAGTAATTTATATTACATTTTCTGGTAACAGGTGTGTAGCAAAGTGCTGTAAAGTGAACAAAAATGTAAATCTTTTATTGTATCGAATTCAAAATACTGGTTTCATAATATTTCTTTTAATGCTTTGTAAGAATTCATACAGGAATTCATATTTTATGATTATTTTGTTTGTGAGAATTTCATCTTTAATGAAAAATACGTGAGCCTTGGCATTCCGCATTGATCCAGGCTCATCTTAGCTACGTGACGTTAGTACGCCTATCACACCGATAAGTAATATGAACGATGTCCTTTTATATTGTAAAAAAATATACTTGAAAGTAGTTAGACACAATTTAAGGAAAAATGTTAAGTAAAAGTAATTATTTATAATTACTAATTGCTTTCTACATACTCATTTTTTTCAAGACCACGAGAAATGAAAATCATTGAAGGACCCAAATCAAATACCTAACAGTTTTATTTAGTTTTTAAATAATAATATGTGTGTAAATGTGCTCTAAGTTAAAATATTATGCAGACCGAGAGAGAGCTAAGGGTCAATTCACACCGAACAAAATGATACGTGATATGGTGCTGCATTTTTAAGAAATCAATTCAAAATTGAATTTTATTCATTACAAAAGAAAATACACGTTTTATTGCAAGAGTTTGAATTTAAAGTAGCAGTTCGCTGCCCAGCGCATTTGTAGTAGTATAAGTGATGTCATATGAAACGTGTATCTTTTTGTGTAGTAAATAAAGTTCAATTTTGAATAACTATCTTGAAAATGCAGCACCGCGTAGCGTCACGTAACGTCGCGGTGTGAACCGGCCCTAAATCTTTTATTTACATTTAATATCTGAACGTTGACAACAAAATGAATGAAATTCCGTATAACAATAAAAAATATTTCGATTCGTAACGGTGTGATAGTTGCAGTATTTAGCTTAGCATGCCTTTGGCGTGGAATATTGGAACAATTTATATGAGGAACTCAGTAATTCAGAAGAGCCCTCATTCGGTGCGGAGGTTGACACCTACTCATAGAGCCATCGACTATTGAGTGCTATTCATCTGAGGACCTGATAAGATAATTAACTATTCATTTTTATCAGAGTAAAACGTAAGAAGCAGTCATTTATATTTTTATTAATTACTAGCTGATGTTGCCCTCGACTTCGGCGTGCAAACGTTAATCACATAACAAGACACGTACATTTTTCTGCGATAAAATGTAGCCTATGTCTCCACCCGTGGTCTACACGATATTTGTGCTAAAGGTGATGGTAATACACCAACAACTACATCTACATCATTACTACGAACACCCGATATCATTTTGGATTTTATTCTTGCCCATACTCTATACTTGGAGTATTTCAGGGTTACCCTTTTGGGCTACGTGGCGATGCATTTTGAAGATAGCTATTGAAAATTGAAATTTATTCACAACACAAAACGATATACGTTTCATATGACATCATTCATATACTGCACATGTGCTGTGCGGCGCGGTGCAACTTGCCATTCGATCTTTTATATTTTGACTTGACTTGATTGGCCCTGACTATTTCGAATCCAACCTTTGAGTCGTAAGACATCCTACGTCTGTCGTCTAGGATAGTTGAAAGGTTCCCAATAAGGACTTAGTTAAATCGAAAATCGAGTTCCATTTCTCAAGTCGTAGTATAACACTGGTTGGATTAAGCCCTGGCTGGCCTGATAGGAGTCCACTGGGAGTGGAACGACTGGGATGGTGTAATGCATAGGCGATTAAGTAACGTTTAGAGTCGAAAGTTCTAGAAGGTTTCTTGTGTTAAAGTAGCTTAACCCTCCCGGCGACAATCGACCAAGTACGACTTTGCATTTTGTACGACTCCTTTGTAAGTAGCATTACGAGTAGATAATATATTAAATATATTACATGTAACTGAGCCTTACATTGGGTTAGGAGACTTGCGTTGTCAAAATATATAAACAGCTGATTCCATGAAAATGAAATTATTACAAAATAGACCCCGGCGTGGCCACTTATTATGGTCTTTTCTACATTATATCTATAATCTTTTCACCCTTGTTACCTGACTTTGGAAGGGTTATGATTTTGGCAGTCTATGCATGTATGTATGTAGGTCTGTTTCACCGTAGAGTCTAAAGTACTGATTCGATTTTAATGAATGAGGTGTCAGTCAATAGACTCGTAATAATAGACAATATAGGATATAATAATTTACGTTCTCGAGTTTTAGTTTTTATAAAAAAAAACAGTTATTAATTGTCAATAAATATTCTTTCTATTTGTTTTAAAGCTGAAAAATATTTGAAATTATTCTCAAGCCATCTTGAACCTTCCAATGATGATTTATACTTTGTTAACTAAAAAGTGATAGGTATATTAATATCGTATATTATATAGTATCGTATTTTTAGATACGAGAGATAAATAGAAATTAAAGCACGTTTAACCCATATTAATATATAATATATATTAATATATTATAACTAATACGATATTAATATATAATATATATTAATATCGTATTAGTTTAAAGTATTCACACTGCTGTGACCAGCCTACACACATACTTAAAATAACAAAATTATTCCTTAATCTCCCCATATTCCGCAAACATTAATTACTAAAGAGATTTGCGCCCACAGAGTCGTAACCATCCTATGTCTTAGTGCCAGCTGTTGGCGGAATAGCGGCGATGATTGAATGCAGTTGTAAAGGCTCCGTTGGAAATAAACCTTCCTCTGACAATTTATTATTAAAACAGAAATTAAAGAAAGATAATCCCTAAGAGATTCTTTGAAGTATTTGGGATGGAAACAATTTTGAAGATAGAAGAAACATTTTGCATGATAAGGCGACAAGATAAACGCGGTAGATTATGGACGTTGTTTAATGGCCTCTGTGGCTCAGTGGTTAGCGCGTCGTTAGTTTTCAAAAAGTTTTAATGGAGCATGGAGCATAGGTCATGGATGTGTGAAAATATTAAAAATCTTAAATGTATGTATGTGTAGGTAATGAGATGTATAGTATAAAAGTATTAAATATAGTTACCGTGGTCTGGTCCCCGTAACAAAAGTTCTTCGAATACTTACCACGGGACCAGACTGAAGTGATGTGAAGCGTCCATAGATATTATTATTATTACTACTACTATCGTTTTTCTTAATAAGTACCTGGGTAACTGAGCTTTGCTTGGAGTTCTAATAAATTTAAATAAATAAAATTAATCACAAAAATATTTATGTGACTGGGATTTAAACCCACCATATTCCGAATATCCGAGCAAAGCGAAAATTATACATAAGCATACCAATCTGCCAATCAGACTGACATAATAGAGGCGAAATTATTGATATATTGTTGCACGACGAAAGAAAAAATATATGTATCTTAAAATGCGCATTTTCCGAGGGATAACATCTGGCTAGATCGATTTTTCTCCCCGAAAATGCCAATTTTATTAATTTGATGGTAATACATGTATTAGCAATCTTCAGATTCTTTGTACGAAATCACTGAACGCAAAAAGCGTTAGAATTGCAACACGTCAATGTTATCGATAATAATAAGCATCACCGCTCGATCGTCAAATTGTTATGTAGAGTTCACGGACGCGTGGCACAGCGGCTTTGCGGGCGGGGGGCTGGGGGGGGGAAGGGGGTGTTTGAATTTTCATAATGTACTTACATACTTGGAAAGACCTTGGCTTAGACGACTAGGCTGCTGGTGCTTTCCAAGCCAAGGGAACATAATTTTTGTATGGCTCTGTGAAACTTGATCCGATAGTCCCGATGACAGAGTAGAAAATATAGTAAGTATAAACTTACGTACAGAGAAGCAGCTTTCATAGAACGATACAAATTTGAAAATTTTTACGACCCCTTCATCGGCCGACAATTTTTCTACACAATCGTGGACACATCGTATGCGTGTTGTAGTGCAATCTAATCGAAAGCTAACTATGTAGCTGTTTATCCTCTTTCTTTAATATGTGGTACCGATACACAGACAATCTTGCTCCATACAATCTTGCTCCCTCTGAAACTATCTACATAACGTCATAAAGACATTAAAAGATTTAAACATTCTGTCACGTAAGCGGAAATGCTCGAATGCAACTTACACATAATGCTCGATGGAAGTTAGTGGAACAACTAAGTAGTGAAGTTTACTAAGACGCTGCCAACTCGCTAACTGAGCGATGCTAATTGCATCATTGTTTTTGTGTTAGCTTGATTTGTTGGTGTTGGTTCATCGTTAGTGCAACAAATGTTACCAAGTTCTCACACTCAAAATGGCTGCCAAACTAATTATTAAGAAACATTTTTATTAAAAACCAGCTAGTGCTCGCGGATTCGCCCACGTAAATACCGTATCCCACGGGAACACTGTACCCTTTCGGGATAAAAGTATTCTATGTTTTAATTCAGAGCTTAAACTACTACCATACCAAATTTTATCGAAATCTAATTTTTGCGTGAAAGAGTAACAATCATCCATTCTCACAAACTTTCACATTAATAATAGTAAGTAGGATGTTTGTAGATGGTTACCCGCCATATGATTTGAAAGACTCCAAGAAATCAGGATACAACTCTCCCCCTCACAATTGCCGAAAATGCGACGCTTCGCGTGATAATATAATATTATGTCTGCGGTGCGACAAAGCTTTGTCTTTGTTCAATCTTCAACAATTGTGCTAGGTATAATGGGTTGCCATAGTTAAAAACAAGCAGCAGTATAAATACTGAAATCGATATCATAGGTATTTTATGTAAAGTACGCAGAACCAATATGGCATTCAGCTTAAGGGTCTATTCAGATCAAAACGAAACTAACGCATCGTGGCGCTGCATTTTTAAGATAGCTATTCAAAATTGAACTTTATTCATTATACGTTTCATTGTAAGAGTTGGAATGTCGAGTTGCATCGCGCTGCACAGCGCATGTGCAGTGTATGACTGATGTCATATAAACGTGTATTTTTTTGTGCAGTGAATAAAGTTCAATTTTGAATAGCTATCTTAAAAATGCAGCGCCACGATGCGTTAGTTTCGTTAAATATATGGAATAGCTATCTTAAATAACCTTACCAAGATCATGTCAGAACATGTCTTAGGAGGGTTCCGTAACTTTTCACCGCGTAATAGGTTTTTTTTTCTAATTACCTTAAAAGTTACTGTCCGATTTTTTCGACATTATTTTAGCATGATCTATCAGCATGGAAACTTACACGTTTCTATCTCCCATAGCTTAGAAATGACAGGGTAATAGGGTAGGGTTAAGGGTAATGCTAAACCAAGTTACAAACCACTTTGGAGGCCGATTACTCTAAAACGATCGACTATGTAAAAAAGTCATTTATGAAACTTTGCCTTTATTTTAAAAGACAACGATGAATGAATGAATGAAACAATATTTTTTATCCCCACTTGTATTGAGAACCACCCCTAAAATATAAAATTATTATTATTTTATGATGCCAAAACCGAGATCTATACACAATCTATAACTATAACAAATTTAATCAATTTATATTCATATTACAGAAACTAGAAGCGCGGACAGACAGACAGACAGACAGACGGATGGACAGACCGATACAACAAGTGTTCCTTGTGTATTACGGAACCCTAAAAAGTCGCCGTGTCCGTTTTCGTCTCGTTTCGGTTTGAACTGACCCTTAGTCACACAATTTTTGATTCAGTCCCACCACAATGGGTTTGTTTTACAGACAATCATATTTTTTGCAAAATGTGAAATTAGCAGTTTAAACGTCGAAACACACTATTAACGTTTATATAGAGGCGAAAATATTAAAAGGTTACGTACGTAGTAGGCACGATATTTAGACTAGTTTAATAACATTATGCAAATATTTCTAAAATCTTTAAAAACAATATAATATTATGATTTAAGATTGCATATTTATTCAATGATTGAATAAAATATTGCCGTTTTATAACCATAAAAATATTTCATCTAAGCCTATCGCTCACAAAGGAACTTTTTATTTATAATACAACCAAAGCGATTACAAAATTTTTGCACAATATTTTTTTCTTGAATTCAGCAAAAGCATCTTGGACTGCAGTGTGCGTTGTCTATTACTCATGCATTAATAATTCAGCGGATGTCTCTGTAGCTTGGTTGACATTCTTGAATATTCATACCGAGTTTATTTTTTCTACTAGGTAATTACAAGACTTGGACGTCCTCCATTTTCCCCGCAAACCTTTGATTGAGTATTGGGAATGTAATTGCCATGGGTCGTGTTTGTCGATTCGCTGAATAAGAATTTAACGATTCTTGTGGACGGGGATCGGTTTGCAGGCGGTACTTTGTCTTTGATATTGGTGTGTTTTTGTTGTCTGTACTGTGGTCTGAGAGGAAAATTATTTTCTCGGGTAAAGCGCTTTGTTATTTTAATGACGTTTTCGAAGCGCTGGGATGTTTTAGTCGGACTGCGTTATGATATTACGCTGTATGCCTACCTTTATAAAATTGTTTGTATTTGTATGTAAGTAAGTGTATTGTATAGTCTATGTATTCATTTGTATGAATAATGTTTCAAAGGGCTGCATGGACTGAAATAGTATGCTCAAATTACAATAATAGCTCCCCACACCGATTTCGATGATGGTGGCCGGTTTCATTGAAACCGGACCAACTACGCAGGATTTATTTTGTAGTGCCCAAGTGTCTGCGCAATTCACAATATCACTCTATCTTCCTTTACTCTCGTAACCCAGTAAGAAGGATGATCGACACGACTGGCGAGTGGTAAGGCGCAAGACCAACTTTTTACATCATTTTTAGTATCGGACAGTTAGGTGATAAGAAAATATCATTTTTTCTTTGATTAATGACGGGATGGAACTCTGTTGGCTCCGGGATGGAGGGCCAAGCTCTAAAACACTGAACCACGTAGGCTCAAATTATATTAGAGTCAAACAATCTATCCCCTAGAGTACGTGAGCTCATAATATACGATAACTCTTAATTCCTTACAAATGTCAAAATAACTCGGTCTGTCTGTTACGCAATCACGCCTGAACCACTGAAAAAATGAAACTTAGTACAAACATATTCAAAAGTGTATCTTAAATGGAAAGCCTAGATTTTCAGAAATATTATACTCTATTTAATTAAGTATTAGAAATGCTAATTAATAGAATTACATAATTGTACCTAACTCAACGGACGTTTTAATTAGGAAAATTTAAATTATGTAAACGCCAAGTCAGCGTTGCCCGCCTGTGAAAATGTAAAAGTGTTCCCAGAAAATTTCCTTTTTAGTACCTAGTTCCATACGAGCGGTTAACACATTTTCTAATATCTAAAGGATAAGAAGTAAGAAAAGATAACTATAGATACCACGCCGTTTAGTATTAATAATCACTAGTAAGTTATATAATTTATATTAAAACTATTTAAAATTGACTCAATTAAGTAAAAAGTCCTTATACTCGACAAATCAATTACAAGATAAAACAATTCAAGCGATAATTCAAGCAATAGTTAATAAGAGGTCGAGAAATCTCTTCGATTCAAGTAGTAAGAAAATATTGCAGATAATAATCAGATTCCATGTATATTTTGCATTCATAACAAAGTAATATTTGAAGTGAAAGAAACAGGCTTACTCCGACAAACTGACTCAGTGTTTTGTTGAATCAAGAGCTTGGAACTTGATCAAATTGAACACAAAATGTGAAAATTCCTTCAAATAAATTCAGAATTTATATTTGTATTATTTTATTCGGTCCGAGTGAGTATTCGAAGTTTTATATTTATATGCTTGTTCTATAAACTTAAGAATATTTTTCGACCAATGTACACGAATTAAAAGTTAAAAATTAAAAATGACCTCATCGAGGTTAACAATCATTTTGCTGTATACCAAAATAAGTGTTTTAGTACCTCATAAAAGTCGTAAATTAGCAGAATATAGTGCATAAAAATCAGCTTACTCACAGAATTTAAAGCTCTAATAAAATGGCTTAGATATTTAGAACTTTTAGTGGCCGTTTTAAAGTTCTACTCGCGGCACCACGTCGGATCGCGTCGATCAATCAAAATTATATTACCAATAAATCTACGGCAACTCATGCTGGGCGGTTCGTGCGAGGTTTTTATTCGTTACGATATTCGTATGACTTTCAGTATTGGCTTTTAAATGTTAATTCTAAGTTCTAGAGTGTCAATTGAAATTAAGGAGCTGATTATATCTTTCGATTATCAATAATTTTATTTGGACTTGCAGCTGAATTGAACTGTAGCTATAATTATAATTGGCCTTGGAGCTGAACTGAACTGAAGCTATAATTATAATTGGACTTGCAGCTGAATTGAACTGAAGCTATAATTATAATTGGACTAGCAGCTGAACTGAACTGAAGCTATAATCGAAATTGGACAAGCAGATAAACTGAACTGAAGCTATAATTATAACTGGACTTGCAGCTGAACTGAACTGAAGCTATAATTATAATTGGACTTGCAGCTGAACTGAACTGAAGCTATAATTATAATTGGACTTGCAGCTTAACTGAACTGAAGCTATCATTATAATTGGAATAGCAGCTGAACTGAACTGAAGCTATAATTATAATTGGACTTGCAGCAGCGAGTAAAAGAGACAAGTAGCGATACGTCAACGAACGAAATTCTATGTGCTCCGCGACCGCACTTTACCTATTTATTAAAAACATTTTTAAACAAAACTTGCAACAACGTTGATAATGTACAATTTATCGTATCGTAATCGTCTCGGTCATTATAAACGACCATAAAACTTTTACTATACACTGATTGCTTCATAATAATTTATATAGTGTAATCTGCGAGCCATCGAGCGTTGCATATTACTCATCGTCGCCAGCACGCCTCACGGACCCGTTTCCATGTAATTATGTTTATATTAAACGACTGTCAAACCGTTTTACTCTACTTATGAAGGGTTGAAAATATGGTTAATAAGGTAAGTGTAGTGGATGGTTTACTTAGGTGTAACTTTTAAGTTATTAGGCATCTTTATAGTGGTTGAAAGTCAACCATAATTATTTTTTAATATATTAGGATTTTTTTGTTTGTGTGCCGAGACATGATATAATAATGTAAATGTTGTCTATGTGATAAGCAAATATTTCAAAACTAAAAATAAGCTATGACGTACATTTGATAGAACAAATCTTCATACAAAAAAAGTTATGCCATCTTACCCATGCTGCCATTTCACCATACCTCAAATGTCAGCCATCTTAATTTTACCATAACTCAAATGTCAACAACTCCAAAAGTGGGGACTGTTTTTACCTCAACATGCCACGTCTATAATATACACGTCTATGGTAATATGAAAGACATATTGACAAACGTCAACGTGGGACAAAATAGTAGTGTATCACACACATGGTAATGTATGTTAATATTTTGAGGTATGTGTTGTTGTTATTTTCATTATATTTCTAAGCATTATTAAAAAATATATGAACTTTCTGCACACCTTCCTCCACATAAACATTAATTTACCGGCCAAATTTCATACACCTCCGGTTGCACAATTCTCGTAAAACTGTACTGAAAGTTTTTGCCTTACGTATAATAATAATATAATAATATTAATCATAAAAAGTCAGTAGAAAAGTTAAGCTTTAAAGTACGACTTCAAATTAAGATATTGAGTATGAATTTTTAAGTATCTAATGAAACTGCTTTTCATTTTTGTACGATAGACAAAACTTTTTAACAGCTAATTAGCACCTAATAATAGTTTATGAACTTACTGCCATTTTGGAAAGACCACATTAGGAAACGAAGATTTAAATAGCAAATCAAGTTTAAAATGTAATTAATAACGTTTAAAACGTGCCGTAATCTGCAATTAATATAAGTACCCGTTGGAATTCGTTAAGTAATTAAATGAAATGCACTACAGTGGAGTGAACAATTAATTTGTAGATGTGATTACATATTGATCCGGGATTTTTGCGATGTCTTGTTTGTTTTTAGATTTTAAGCTACCTAAGTTAGCTTCGGTTTTTAACCTATGACGAAAACAGAGAGGGACAAACACAGATATTAGTTTGTCATGTTTCTCTATCTGTATGTGTGTGTGTCTGTCCGTGGCATAGTTGCTCGAAACAGATAAACTGATTGTAATCTAGGTTTTTTCGTTTGAAACCTGACATGATCGTGTGTTCTTAGCTATAATTCATCATCATCATCTCGCTTACTGCTTGAGAATTCGGGGTACTTTAAATGTTTTTTTTATTTGTATTATAACTAAATATCTCGATTACGTAATTATAATAGGGTATTTTTCAAACTTTTGAAAACTACTTATATTTAAAGATTGGGACCAACGATTTAAGAGAAAAGTAAATATAATTTAATTAATGTCTTTTTTTCTCCATTAAACCAAGTAGACGTCATCGAACCGAGCGTTTTGGCATAATAAAAATAAATTTGACTCTAATTGGTTCAATGGAAAAAAAAAAGATAATTTATTTATTTTTATTTTTCTGTTAAATCGTTCGCCCAATCTTTAAATATAAGTAGTTTGCAAAAATACCCTATAATGAATTATCGTAAGAGAATCTTGATTGTACGCAGTCATTAATTATTTCAATACAAAAATACATTAAGTTAGTAATATTGTCAATTGGGGCACGCGTCGTACCGCATTGTAGGTAAATGTTGACAGCGCCATACAAAAATTATGTTCCTCTTGACCACATAATTTTAGACTATGACTCTCTTGCCCCAAATAATCTTAATAATATTTATTAAAGTGAAACTTTTTTTACATCGTCTCAAATCGTCGTTTTTCGTCTGTGTGTTGCATGTCGCGTGACGGTCGGCCGCGGAGTAGGGATAAAGTGAAAGGCGCTCGTCAGATCAGCCGAGGCCAATATGGCGGCGCCTATAGTTCGCATCAGCTGACCGTGTAGTGTATAGACTAGTACTCATTTGTGCCAGTGCTCCACGCTATTTTGTTATTAAGTTTCACTTTTACCGTGGTTTCATAAAACCACACAATCCTTTTTTTACAATTATATGAAACACTTAATTCTTCTTACTATTGGTGATAAAGGGTATTTATTCATTACACAAAAAGATACACGTTTCATATGATATCAGCCGTACACTGCACAAGCGCTGTGAAACTTGACATTCAAACTCTTACAATGAAACGTGTACATACGAGTATCTTCTTGTGTAACGAATAAAGTTAAATTTTGAATAGCTGTTTTAAGAATGAAGCGCTCAGAGCTAACATACTACGATTATGGAATATCTGTGGCTTTTAATCCTACTACTATTATAAATGTAAAAGTTTGTGATCATTTAAGGATGGATAGATAGATGGATGTATCCATCCATCCAGAATGTTTGTTAATCTTTCACGCAAAAACTACTGAACGGATTTTGATGAAATTTGGTATGATAGTAGTTTGAGCTTTGGTTTAATACATAGGCTACTTTTTATCCCGAAAAAGTACAGTGTTCCTATGGAAAACTGTATTTACGCAGACGGAGCCGCGGGCAAAAGCCATTGAGTCCATATAGGTAGAATATATTTGATATCGTTTTATAATGCTATTGGTTTATTTAATCATTTCAGAGAATAACAAACGTGATTCTCTGAAAGAAATGTTTCAAATATATTTGAATAATATTTGAACATTGAATTCGTTTTGCCAAAAACACTTTGTCTGAACACTTACGTAATAAAAAATTAATAAACGCATTGAATTAGGTATTTCAGCAGAATCGTAATGATATTCGTCAGATCACGATTCTGCAAAGAGGTTATGTACTTTTTATTTAACCATATAACACTGTCATAGGTTTAATAATAATGTAAAATTTATCTATTTAAATGGCGCATTAATGGCCCAACACATGCACAAATAGAATACGTTGTTATGCCGCAACGTATGGTGTGTCGAATCACATTGCGCTGTCAGTTGTGTTAATTAAACGATTTTGCCATTATTGTAGACTCCCTAGATGTGGCTCTTCATGAGGTCATAGACTGTCGTGGGCCTTTAGTCAAGATGCATACGATAATTTCGTCGGTGAAATTTGAAATAAAATGTATGGGATTTGATATATTAAGTCATCGCTAAGTGACATGTCGCTTGCAATGCCTATGTCAAATCCCATATATTTTGTTTTCGAACTTCGTCGTCGAAATTATCATATGCATCTAGGCTAAAGACCCTGCACTACAAAAAAATCTCTATTTTTCTCTCTAGAATAGATTAATAAAAGTGTGGTTGGTAGACATGAAACCTATTCCATTATTGACAGTTGCATTGACCTAAGAATTGGAAAGCAATTTCTCTTCAGCTGCGTTTTATACTACTAATACTTGTAACTACAATTCAACAGTTTCACAACTACAGTTTTGTATTACGCATAATATGACGGCGAATGCTGTTAGATTTTCTATCATCAAGCCAAAATCATTTACCAACAAAACCTACGTAATAGCTTCAATATAATTTGTCCGTCTTACTCTTACAAGTATAGTTGTTATATCCATTAGCTCTACATCTGTGTAGCGTCTCCCGTACACATCTACGTTGCGGGACAATGCCTGCCTATATTTATGTTCAGTTTTTCCATAATTGGTTTTCGATTTAAAGGCGGCCGGCGGCGGCGCAATGAGTACTACTTGTATTCACCTAGTGGAATCAGCTTGTTAATTTGTGCCCGTTAATGGGTTAATTGTGTTCGGGGTAGTGTGTATTCTGAGAACGCATAATGTATGAGCACTTTTCAATGTTCAGATTCAGGCTTTAAATAAATAATACATTGCTGAAGGAAATCGTTTTCACACGTTTTAAAATTTTAAACACGTCAATATTGTACATGACTTTATTGTTAGTTAAACTACAACGATGAATGTTCAAAATACGACTAATATAACCTATTAAACGTACTATTTTATATTAAAGTAATATGTACTCACAATAATTTACGATAATATTAACAACAGCAAATTTTTTGACATGTGCCCTCCGCGGAACAGAACACAGTACACTTCGGACTGTGTTCTGTTCCGCGGAGGGATCTGTGCGGTTTGGACGGTTGCAGATCGAACTCTCGTGTTACGTCAAATTCGTCCACTGTTTAGACTACCGGCGTCTTACGTAAATTGTCAAAATACGCCATAGCGCGCGGTCAAAGCCTTGGAAAATGCGCTGTTTTTGTTTTTTTTTACACATTCGGTCTGGAGCGCGAGTTGGAACGGCGCGTGCTATTTCTGCCGCGGTTCGAACTGTACGTGTGACAGGCGCTACAATTGATCAGAATCTATTGTAGCTCCCATTTATTTTAAAATCTTTAAATAAAGCATCAATTAACAAAAGTAAACAAACACTTCCCAAAGTATTTCTTTATGAATGAAAAGCTAAGAGCGTCGTACCTAAAATTCGTAAGTTAGTAGCAACGTGAAGCCAAATGCCATTAAAACTTTTAATGACTTGAAGCATTCTTTCAGGTTGGTGTTCGAAGTGGTATTAATTAAAAAAGAGCGCCAGAGATCAGGCACTCGAGTTTCGAGTTGAAACGGCTGCTTTGTAACACACGGCTAGGAAGTCTGTAGAATATGCGTGTGCTATGTTATCACAGTGACAAACGTAATATTATGCCATACGTCACGTTGCGTAAACGGTTTTTAAGTTATAGAAAATTTTCCCGTAATGCAAAACTTGCAATTTATATCGACAAAAAAATATATATTATGTGGGTATTTATAGGTAGGTACTAGCTGTTATGTTATAGAAAAATGAAGTATACTTAGATAATATTTATATATTGATTCGTACTTTTAGCTAGCAAAATTTTTTTAAAGGTTTTTTTTTCAAGTTTTGAAATTTACAATAAAAAAATCAGAGCTACCTGAGCTCGCCTCTTATTTTTTTCTAGGTCACATAGTTGAGTCATTAATACCAACACGTAATGTGTACTTAAATAAGGTTCACCATTGTTCTGATCCTTACGTTCCCGATCTTGGCTTTCATCTCAGAGGTGTTTTTAGACCAGCGCTGCTATAAAAACTTATTTTTAGTTAATTATTTTAGAAGTGCTATCCTAAGAGTCCTTTGCGAGTCTATCCTTTGTTACATATTTTAATTACACTGTTTGCTGTCAAGAACTGAGAATAATAAAGAAAAAAGTGGGAGAGCAGAGCATACTTCGGCACGAATAGGCCTTACAGAAAAACGGCGTGAAACAAGCGTCGCCATGTTAGTGAGGTTACCCTAGGGCCCAGGGGGGTTGATAATTTTAAGGGGCGGGAACATTTGACATCGACGTAAACGTAACCTCAACGAATGAGAACTATATGAAAATCTGTCAAAATCATGACAGTGCCCATACAAATTTCATTCCATAATGTTCACGTTTACGCCGCTGTCAAATGTTCCTGCTCCCAGAGGAGTTAGATGTGTGGACTCCCTCTAGTGTTGAGAGTGTCTATGGGCGGCGGTAATCTCTTACCATCAGGCGATCTGTCTTTTCGTTTCCTAGTCAATTTCATAAAAAATATAATAGTATCTTTACTTTAATTTGTATCTTGTTTTATAATTTATTATTTGCTTTAGCAAAATTTTGGTTGATAAGTTAAATTGTATTGTTTTAAATTAATAATAACACACGAACTTACTATAAAAATGGAAAAGTTCAAGAATTACTAGGTTTGATAGGTACTTTATACCTACTTCAAATAAAACCTAGTAATATAGGTACCTACCGAATTTGCAGATTTATGGTAATTTGTAGGTTTTGATGGTCTTGCCCTTTTTAGCTGTGTTTAAGTATAAAAAATTACCTATCGGCTAACACAGACCTATGGAGTAAGATTTCAGACCCGCCAGACTACCATTATATTCTTACTGACAAAAGGTATATCTGGCGGGGATCACAGTCCGCCACCCAAAAAAATGTGACATATTATTACGTCCCATTAGTCATTGGCGATTCAAGTTTTATAATTCACTTCAACCATTCTATAAAATTCACAATGCGCAGCTTAAACAAAGCAAAGTGCTGATCCTAATGAAAGATCTAAAAACAATACCGTCGAACATTCAATAAAACTCCTATGTTGACTCCTTTTATGATGCAAAACAATGGGGTGCTAAGGACCGGACGTCGCAAAAAACAGAACTTGAACTAAACTGAGTGCTAACGATAGATTAAAACATCATTAGACAGACCTGCGCTTGAAAGTTCTAGAAGTTGATATTGTCTTGTTATTTTGGTATATTAATTTTGTAAAACCTATAGATAGATTAAAACATCATTAGACAGACCTGCGCTTGAAAGTTCTAGAAGTTGATATTGTCTTGTTCTTTTGGTATATTAATTTTGTAAAACCTATAGATAGATTAAAACATCATTAGACAGACCTGCGCTTGAAAGTTCTAGAAGTTGATATTGTCTTGTTCTTTTGGTATATTAATTTTGTAAAACCTATAGATATATTAAAACATCATTAGACAGACCTGCGCTTGAAAGTTCTAGAAGTTGATATTGTCTTGTTCTTTTGGTATATTAATTTAGTAAAACCTATTATAATAGTTTTATTTAAGAAAAAACATAATATTAACTTTTTAAATATTTTTTGAACCCAAAACATCAGTCGCATCATCGCGAGTCCTTACACAGTCGCAATAACAGCGACAGGGTCAAGGATACCTTCTCGAAGCAAGACACTTGATCGACTCTGTTTCACTCACATCAAAAATTATGCATCACTATTATTATACTCAAGGACTGTATAGTGTGTTTCTTTTTGAGGCCTTCTCGACTCTCTTACGAATAATAGTCATTTTACACCGAAACAAAACGATACGCGACATGGATCTGCATTTTTAAGATAGCTATTCAAAATTGAACTTTATTCCTTACACAAGAAGATACACGTCTAATTGTAAAAGTTCGAATGTCAAGTTGCACCGCGTTGCACAGCACGTGTGCAGTGAATGACTGTTATCATATAAAACGTGTATCTCCGCGTTGTAAACTGACCCTGGCGTGGTCAATTATTTTAAGCATAGGACGTGAATATTTTATGGTCACCATATACAATGATATAGCCTAAAACTTTGGTTTATAAATATATTATGATAGTACACCCCAACACTTGGTGAGCAAAAGAGGAAAGTTTAATAGAAGGGCCGAGATAAAACGGACCACAGACATTTGTTACGCGGTATTGTTACAATGATAAGCGAAATTCCAAATAACTATCTGTACGTAATCCATTTATGGAGTTATTAATCTGGATGAACCTTTATTTTTCGAAAAAAAGCTAATATTTATGCAACTTTAAATTTGGCCGTAAAAAGTGAAAGTAGTTTTTTTATGAAATAAGACTGGCTCACTAGCACGTGGCCATAGTGGACTTGCTTGATGGCCCTTCGTCACAGTGTAGAAAATATATAACTTTACGTACAGATAAACAGATTTCAGAGAACGATCCAAATCGATCCAAATTAGAAAATTTTGACGTCCCCTTTAACGACCCACAATTTTTCCACAATCGTGGACACACCGTATGCTTGTACTAGTGCATTCAATTCGAAAGCTAACATTGTAGCTGTTTATCTGTTTCTCTTTACATAATCTGTGCCTTCGTACCATAGTAAAAACTAAGGTTACCACTCTCCCACGGAAAGAAGGCTAGTTTTATGTGCCGTGTCTTCCTATAGTTTCGATCTATGTTAGACGATCTATGAATAGACTCCGGTATTTAAGGAGGATTTGTGCGTGTCAATAGAATTTTCCGAGGATTACAGATCATTAAGTGGTCGCGTTTCAGCAAATCCATTTTATTTCTTTAACAAGAAATTGTGAATAGTACTTACTCGATTGTTTTATTGCAATTATTCAATCAATTCTAACATCAATGAACACGTTTTCGGTTTTATGCATTTCTACGTTTGTTTTACGCATTCGTTATTTATAATATTCGTGCATAAAGGGCGTCACAGACGGCGAAGATACTTTAATATTTTATCTTAAGATGTCTGGATATCAGTGGCGAAGGGTGGTTTTACTTCAGAGAGAAGTCTAAGTCTAAGAGAAGTCCTAGTCGTAAGTTGTGCAAGTTTTTTGGAAAGGAAATTTATCACCATATTATGTATGATGGTCAAGGTCGTTACAAGCGTGTAGAGTTGTGTAGTGTTCGAGTGAAATTGTAAATACTTAGGTAACTATTCTTATTCTTATAGTTATATCTACGGTTCCTATTCCTTTAGTTATAAATACGGTATTATAACTACAATTAGGTATATTTCAAAATACAAAACAGGCACTTAATAATAAAACGTTTTTCTGTAATTGTAAGATAATCATAATATTAAAATACTTCCACAGAACTACCGCTCATTGAATAATAATATATAATATTATGATCGTCTATTAATATGATAACTACAAATTACAATTGATAGTAGGTACGTATCCAACTTTCTGCTTACCGTAAAAGTAAATTTTTCAAAGTGATAAATCATCACCAACAATAAACATAACACAAGTAGTCTCACATTGAATATTCTCATATAAGTATATAAACACCTATTAGTTTAAATTTTAAGGCGAATTATATTCATCACTTCCCACTGCTCAATATAATTTCAAAAATAATAGTTGAACAATAATTATTATTAACGTAATAACGTGATTTTACTTCGAAGGACGCGCCAGAGGTACTGCCGAGCTACTTTTAAAAATTCATTCGTATCAATATGTTGCATGTGATATTATCTAATAACGGCTCCTCATTGGTGAATGCTAAAAATAGCGGGTTAATGTCACAGAAAAATAGCCCTCAATTACTTGGAACTGTCATCGGACTAATCATATTAATAATAGTGTTCTTTAATTGGCCAGCCGGCTATAAAAACAAGTTTGAATTTCAACTTTATTTCTAACAAGATAAGGTTCCTATGCTCTCCTACCATAACTCCGAATATATCGGGTTTTAAAGAGATCTGTGATTCCAATATTCGTGTCAAAGTTGCAAGTAGGGCGCATATATAGTAGATGTTGCTTGAGTCGGTCTGCATCGCACCTATCGCTTGATCAACCTGACATTTATAAGATATTATTGTTTTCCATACACTAGTTTTTGGCTGGAGGTTTTCATGATTTAATCTGAAAGGGAAGCCGATAAGAATGGAGTTCTTTAAACCCACTGCCACTGCTGGATATACACACACCGGCATATTTAGCGGAACATAAAATAAAGGTTTGATATCAGTATCATATAAGGTTGCTGGCTGGTTTATACGTCATTTAATTTAAAAAGAAATATTTTCAAATTAAGAAAACTGTGCGGACTACGAATCGTCGCATAGTTCGGCCGCCTCATCGAGGTCCAGCTCACGCTTGATCCCGGACCGCACGCACCACCGCCCGCTCGCCGAACCTAGCTGGTGCGGCAAGGACACCGCCCGCCCCGGGTCGTCTTCGGCATTCTCGCGGGGGTGTACTGGTACCCTCCCGCCCCAATGCCTTCCGACGGCAGCCTGTGACGAGTCTGGGCCCCCGCCCCGCACCGCCGAACAGGGTTCGGCCAAAACCAGGCGCACACCGCGCCATTCTGCGCAGGCGAGCGACCCTCGCTACTATGCTGCCCACCATTACGCCGCGCCGGCTACCCAGCCACGCGTCTCACATCAGACCACCGCGAGCATCCCGCGCTCGCCTGATGCCTCGCCGACCCCACAGCCGTGCGACAACCGCCGTGCTGCACCCACTGTGGCTACAGAAATCCGCCCAAGCTCGCTGCGTGAGTACTGTTACCGCGCGCCTACCTTCCCGCCTCCACTCATTAATCTACTTCCTACCATGACCAGTCATTGTGTCCCCCGCTCCTCCCCTCCTGCTTCCTCGCCCTCTTCGGAGAGCGACCTACCTGAACCTCCCTCTCCAAAACGACAATGCCGCCTAAATAAAACTCGTGCACCACCGTCGGCCAAGTGCACCGACCGCCAGCTGTCCTATGCCGAGGTGAGTGCCATTACTCCTACTGTAGCAGACTCTCCACCTCTCTCTCCGGCGACGTCAACTAATAAAACGCCGCCACCCTCCATCTCTCGCTACCCACCCTTGATCGTCGAGAAGATCGACGACTGGGTGCGTCACTTCCGCCGTCTCCGTGATATCCTGGGGCACGCACCGAACGCTAAACAAAATGGTCCTGGTATTCGCTTCACCTGAAGCGAATATGAATACAGGACCGTTAAGAAATACCTAACGGACCTTGAAAAGCACGGCAACGCCTCCTGGTTCTCATACTCGATGCCGCAAGAACGTGCAGTGAAGGTAGGTATCAGAGGCCTACCTTCCTCCACAGATACCGAGGACGTCAAGGCCGGGCTCGCCGAATTGGGATACGTGGCGGAATACGTGTCCCAAATTCCGGCGAGGTCCGAACCCGGTGGCTGTATATTTTTCGCCCTGATTGTCAGGGCCCCAGATGTCGTACCCGGCATATATAAAGTCAATAAACTTTTAAATATGCCGGGGATTTACATTGAAGCTTGGCGGGGCCGCCGCGGCCCGGCTCAGTGCCACCGATGCCTCCAGTTACAGCCACAATTGCCACCGTAAGGTGGTCTGTGTCCGGTGTGCCAAGGAGCACTCTGTCCTGGAGTGCCCCCACCCGTGTACCGAGATGCCCATCAGCGCAAACTGCAGAGGGGACCATCCAGGAAACAGCAGGGATTGCTCAAAATTCCGCAGGGAGGCAAGGAAACTGCGAGCAGACAAGGCCCGCCCCTCCCCCCCTGCGCAAACTCCGACCCGACTATCGCTGCCCTCATTAAAATTTGGCTTCCCAGACCCTAGCTCGGACCCGCGCCTAGATATCTCCGGCATCCAGAAGCTCCTATCAGAAGAGTCGTCTGTGACTGCCGGAGATCTACGACGCGCGTCCTGGGCTTCGGAACCTTCGTGTGCTATGCACAGCCACTATTTTGAATGTGAATAATTTTATATCTAGTTGCAGGATCACCGAACCTCTGAGCGAGCGGAAGCCACGCGCTCGGTCCAAACACCGACCCGCTGCCTTGGCATGCCCGCTCGCCAAACGGCACCCGCCCTGCTGACACCGGACGCACGGAGCATCCCGGAGCCACGCTGCCGAGACGCCCCCAAGCGCGGTGCGCCCCCTGTACAACACCAGACGCAGGGAGCATCGTGAGCCACGCTGCCGAGATGCGCCCATGCGCGGAGCGCCTCGACTATGCACCGTTGGATCGATGCCCTCTCCTCCCTTACCCCGCGCCGGCTCCAAACCGGCGTAAATACTTCTTGTGCGCCCGGAGTATGACGAGGGGCAGCCCTATTGCCCCCCGACATTAAAAGTCTGGGGCCCGGGAACACCCTTCCCCCCCCCTCCTTTTCCAGGTCGGTTGTGTCCGCAGTCCGACAAAATGCGGAGTGTGTGGGAGCGGCACCACACGCGTTTCCTTGGTCTCCGGACCACCACCGGACCTCCGGACCCACGCTCCGCCGGAGTCGACTGCCGGTCTTGGCCGCCCTCAGCCGTTTGTCTTTTCTTTCGCGCTTTTCGCGTAACCTTCTGCCGCGCACTGTAAAACTCTGGAACGAACTGTCACCAGCAGTATTTCCGGACCTATACGACCTGCAAACCTTCAAGAAGAGAGCGTATTCCCTCTTAAAAGGCCGGCAACGCACCTGCAGCATGTGATCTCATTTTAAGTAAAACAAATGCAACTTTAAATAAAAGAAGAAGTGTAGTAAGTAGATTTTAAAATAGAATCATATTTCTTAAAATATGGACTTTTTTTTGTGTTCCGCTAAATATGCCGGTGTGTTTATTTCATACTAAAGTACGTAAGTATTATAAAAAAATATAATATAGTATATTAGCCATCTGTGATGCCCTTGATGTACATGTTTTAATCCCTAATTGTACATGCGTTTTAAACTCTATATATAAGTCTATAAATAAATGAAAAACTCTTGGTTTTAACCAAGAGCTAATTCATTTGTTTATAGACTACTACTATCTACTTAAAAATTTGATAAGAATCGGTATTTCAATAGAATTTTCGACGTCCCAAGCTTTAAAATGGTCCTAATAAAGCTTATATTAAAATTGAAATTAAGCAACAGAGTCATTAAGAAACAAAATTATAAACTCACTTGATCTTCTGAAACGGTTAAAGGATCATAAAGTGCTCCGAAGTCACAAAAGAAACCAAGATGAACAAAGAAATCCTTCGAGAATTTATTTTGATTAAGAAACTTTCTGTAAAAGCGTTGGCCTTTTCCGAGCTAACATAAGGGACAAAGAAATGTCATAAAAGCTGGATTTAACGCGATCCAAGTTAAAGGTTAAGTGTTTTAACTGACAGTTAAATTTAAATTTTCAACTATTTTGTAATAAAATTTGTTTGAGTTGAAACTTTTATTAAGTATATTTTTTTCATTAACCCTTGGTGTGCCTAACGCTTGTCTGATATTTAGAGATAGTGATAAAATTGTGTCGGTTACGTACAGCCGAATCCTAAAACGCTTCTTAAGTAGGAGACTCTCAATTTACACGCTGTCCTTGTCATCGTATTAACAGAAACAGTGATAGCCTGTTATTTAAGTTCAAGTAGTGTTATAATATAGTCGACTATAGTAATAGAATATAGTCAGACATACATTTACCCCCTACTAATAAAAATCTTTGCACAAGTGACTTGCATTCAATGATGGTGTCTTTGTCTGTCAAATAACTTTTCCAACGTATCAGACAAATACAGCAACATTGAATAGCTAATTACTTAGTTGTGAAAATATTTTTACTAGGGAGGGATAATGTTTTAGTATCGGCTAAAAAGGTAATCAAATCAATATTGCCACAAAAGTGTCTTTGCATAGCAAAAAATAATAGTTTTTGTTCTCAGATATCCCGTGAAAGCGTGGAAAATAGTGGCGTATTCGGGTAAACAAGCCGACTTTACAGCTGTGCCATCGTAAAACGATTTTATGTCTTCCTCTTAATTTTTTGTGCCTCAAACCATTACAGTGGTCTTAACGATCTACCAACTATTGCAAAAAAGAAACGAGGAGCTTTTGGCACTAGACTTCTTTCACGGTTTCATAATAATTAAAATTAAAGTGTCGGATATACCCTATTGAAGAGTTGGAAGAACCTGAAGGTCGATTCAGCTAATTAAATCCTGCAAAAATAGAGTTACGATCGAGTCCTTATATATTAATTAAAAATAATATTTTTAAACGGCTGAGTGTGTATAATCTATATACTTATATAAATGGGGTTCAAATTCGTCCCAGAGGTGAAATGGGTGTTCAAAGTTTGTAAAAGCTAGTATGAAATAAAAAATCTAATATTATTTCAGAAACACAAAATAAACAGCCCGGCAAAAATGACAAGAAAAAAACATTTTTCATTTGACACACAAACTCGTTCAACCCTCAAAATATCATTTTAGATGATTATAATATTAATGTTTCTTAAAACATGAGATTCATTGTTTATTTATTTTAATTAGATCGCATAACATGCGAATTCTGTGGCTATAAATGAGGTCTCAAGTTAAAATTGTTCGTGGAATTTTCGCTATAATTAGTTTTTACAACTAGAGACAAACAGAGCTGAATGTAAAAGAAAACTTGATAAAATATATAATTTAAATAAACTCAAATATTTTAAATAGGGCAAAAATAATTAAGTATAGTTATATAAAAAGCGCTAAAAGGATAACCGTCTTATTCGTAATACTTGTAGGACAATATTTATTTAGTTTCAATGTTATTTCGCTTTTCGCAAATTTTAAATACGTATATTAAACTTTTTGTAATATATTAAAAAAGGTTACTTACGTTGTACTGAATTTTGTAAACATGCTTAAATCAAGATATTAACTTCATATAGGTACAAACTATTCCCATCGAATGTATCGGTTCACTATCTGTTTTATTTTGGGTAACATTTATATAATTAATGTCAAGCTGTCACTGCCATTATGAAAATTAAAATTTTCACTCCCGAGCCGAATGCTTTATTTTGGCTTCCAACACGGATCAAATATTTACGAAATTCGACAGCAGTTTTTGTATCGTGTGGCGAGACGAAATTTATTTTAAATTTATTTTCAGCTTCTTACTACAGTTTTAGTATCAACCGATGTTTGTGATGTATCAAGCGGTTTGGTTTCCTTAAAACTGAAGTAAAAAGCGTCCTGCTTTCTGTGCCTCAAAAAGCAGGAAGCATAAGAGAGTCACAGACGGCGAAGATACCATAATATTTTATCTTAAGAAGCCAGGGTATATTTCATATTACAGTACGTAATATGAAAATATATAGTAACTTAGCCATATATAATAGTTCTTATAAACTATATAGAAAGCAACATTTTATCTTAACCTAATATATTAAAGTATCTTCGCCGTCTGTGATGCCCCTTATCCCCACGGTCGCTTAAAGAGTATCTCTTTATGATAATCAAGCAACTAGTTCACACGTATACGACGATGCTGATGTTGATCTCTGTCCACTCAACTTAAATTACATTTAAGCCGAAAACAAATTAAGTAGAGGCTGAATAGCACGAAGTTGGAACACAAAAAAGCCATGGAACTTAGCTATAAATTTGAGCTGAACTCAATCCGTTGCTTCAATAGACTTTCGAGCATCGGTATTGGCCAACTTCGGCAAATCTCCGTAAATCCAACGTCGCACTTTGCTTTGGATATGGAGAAAGATTAATTAAAAATACTCGGACATTTCTCTAAATAATACATAATATTAAAAAGTAGCAATTTTGGGACCTTGTTTTTCTGTTCCGACTAAACATAATGTAGAATAGATTACGTGATATAGGCATATTACGTAATGTAATTATGTTGTCTGTCTAATTTTAGTTTCGCAAAAATATATTCTGTTAATTATAATATTTTTACCTGTAACTGTAAAACAGAATTGTTACAGATGTTTCATTAAAATTAAAATTTTGAACTAACGGTAAGTAACGTTTTTCCACAAAGAAACTTACAATCTTATGGGAAGCAAACAAAAATTAAAACAGTAAACTTTTAAAATCAATTTGAAATGTCGCCTCCATGATATCGGTTGGAAAAATAAATTTTAAATTTTCTTTACCGTGTCCATTTCCGGGTCGGCGGGACAAATCCGCCGGCGGGTAGGCAGTTTAATTACTTTTATTTTTCTCTCCGCCATACAACGAATTGTGAGGCGTCTAAATGATATCGGGTAAATTGAAATGATTTACGGATTGCCTGGATACGTGGACTTCGGTTAATAAGGCTTAATGTTTTGTTCAGGTGAAGTTTAAGTTTACGTGAAAAACTGTGATGTATGAAAAAATTTTAAATGTTATGTATTGTTATTCTGATTTTAATTAATTATTATTTATTGCACCTTTAATGTAGTCCAAAGTATCCTCATTGTTATTTCTCTGTAAAATAATAATTGTAGGTACGTAATATTTTGTCATTGTTATCTTAATAAGGACTGGATCGTAACAGTTGAGCGTGTTGGTGCTCAAGCTGGGGGTCGCGGGTTCGAATCCCGCCGAAGGAATAAAAAGTTTTTCTGTGTTCCTGGGTCATTTTCTGTCCTGGGACGTTAAAGCGTCCATTTATATTAATATTATATATAAATTGACTAGCATTATTTGCCCTCGTGAAATTAGGTTTTAAATTTTCATCTCTTATTTTAACCACCTAAGGGCTGAATTCAAGAAAACGCTGAAATACGTAATTCATTATTTTTTCCGTACTCAATTAATACGAAATATCATGCAAACATGTCCAAGGAATAAAAAGTTTCATACTAAATTTTTTTATCACATTTTACCCCCTTGGGGGTTAAATTTTGAAAAATCCTTCCTTAGTGGTTACGTTAGCCTACGTTATATGAGAAATACGTGTGCAATATTTCAAGTTCCTAGCCTTAAGGGTTTGACCTGTGCGTCGATACATCAATCAATCAGCTTTTCCATTTATATATACCTATAGGTAAAAGTAAAACGAATGTGTAAGTTAATTGCGAGAATTGGGGTTCTGGTTATTATTAAATTAGGTTTTTGAACACGTCAATGACATTTGATGGACTGAGTACATTTTGCTTACCAACTATCCTACCACATTAGATGTGACGAGAATTTTAGTTTTATTTCGTTGCGTTTCTCTTCACCCGACTACAGTGAAGCCAAAAGGAGGGGTAATGATTTTGGCAGTCTATGTATGTATATTTGTTCCACCGTAGCGCCTAAACTATTGAATCGATTTTAATTGATTTCAAGTGTAATAATTATTAAATTTAAAATAATTGAAGTCAATTGATTCGTGTGACGTTCGTGTGTGCCCTGGTGACATAGGCTATATAATTTAGGTAGTCGGGTTATAGTTTTTATAAAATAATATATTTATTGATCTTAACAAAGTATGTCTCTAGTGGATTGTAATAATGAAGGAATACCTTATGTACCTTGTATTCGACATTTGCTAGTTACAGCTACTCAAAGATCTATATAGGACATATTGTAGGGTCACCACGGTATGTTTACCCTAACATATGTTCTGCAAAGACCCTATAAAATTGTTTTGTGATAATTTTGAGTCCGCACATTCGTTTCTGCCGCTTTAATAATAGAACTGCAGCAATAAAGTGGTATAAAGTTTGACATTTATTTCTATACGGAGATATAAAAATCTAGTTTTCATTAAACGTCTAGTTTTATTCGACACATGAGCTATGTATCATCGCTGCTTTTACGACTGAGGACGAGGATAATAAGAATTTTTAATTTTATAGCCGAATTTGTGGACATGGGCTATAATATATATTGGCACTGTGGCAAATAATGTTAATGAATGGCACTCCGGGTGCAAATATGAATTTATTGTTTAGAATATTTGTACGCAGCCTAGCTTGTCTGCGATATCTGAAGGTCGATTCTGCTCAATAAATCTTACAAAAATACAGTTTACACTCGATATGTTAAAACTGCAAAACTCAGAAATTTACCGCAATGCAAATATTATAAGATCGAAACATAACTATGGGTTCATCGAACTAATTTTTCATACAAAAGAAACATTTCAAAACTAAAGACAGCCTATGACGACATTTGATAGAATAAACCTTCATACGAGAAAAAGTTACGCCATCTTGATTTCATCTCAATTAGTGTCAAAATGACTGCAAACAAAAGTAGGGCCATTTAAGTGGGGACAGTTTTTGCCTCGGCTTTCCTCGTCCATAATTTATTGTTACATACTTATTCATAACAGCTGTGAACAATCTTGTATAAGATAACCTATCCAGGTAAGGACATGTCTAAGGAAGATTCCCTAGCTACGAGTATCAACGTGTAATAAGAGTTTTTTTTCAAATTACTTCAAAACAAAGTGTCCGATTTCGTTTAAAACAATTTTCCTTAAGAGTATTTAGCATCATCTATCAGCATGGAAAATTGCAAGTTAGTTATTGCAAGTCTAAGTCTCATAGTTTAGAAATGCCAAAAACTTGTCCACCACTTTGGAGGTCGATTACTCGAAAATAGTTTACGTTATAAAAAAGTCATGTATAAATCTTGCCTTGATTTAACAATACCTATACGACGATACCCAACACGATGGGTTAAAAGAAAAAAATATTTTTATCCCCACTTCGCATGTATGGAGAGCCACCCCTAAAATGTAAAATTATAAGTATTTTATGATACCAAAATTGTGATCTGTATGCAGTCTTTAACTGTACCAAATTTCATCCATTTATATTCATAATAGCGAAACTACAAGGGTTCCTTGAGTATTACGGAACCCTAAAAATGGATTGCAATTCCAATGTCTCGCTGAAACCCGACAAAAAACTACATAAAGTGGAAAACATGGTATAAAATTGACAAAAGACTTAATAGAATCCCTTTTTCGTCGTGTGATAATGACATCTAAATCTCTTTCGAATGGCCGCTAAACGTGAAACTTTTCCAAATATCGTTGTACAAAATTAAATAGAGATTTAAAGGAACTCACAGAACTGTAATAAAACTAATCGAGACCAGTATAAATCTCCCTGGCGCGGAAACTATCAAAGAACAAGAATCATAAATTTATATTCGGCGCTGGCGAGCGTCGATTGTTTCGCCTTTTGTACCCAGACCAAAGAAACTCTGGAATTAAACACTTTCAACACGCACGGAGCGTAAAACTTGCAATTTATCGGTCGAAATACCACAGTCAGAAATAAGAACTCC
The DNA here is from genome assembly GCA_963565745.1 of Phengaris arion. Taxonomy (NCBI): domain Eukaryota; kingdom Metazoa; phylum Arthropoda; class Insecta; order Lepidoptera; family Lycaenidae; genus Phengaris; species Phengaris arion. The sequence goes on from OY751431.1 coordinate 28,231,230, forward strand.
GAAATAATGGTTTTCATTTGTTAATTTTTGATTTATTAAAAAAGATGAAAAGTCCTCTCCTAAATAAAATTATTTATTTTGTAGAGTTTTGAAGAAACAGCTTGTGCGGTCACCAACAGAACCTGTGTACTACTTTTCCCCCTTATTACTTCGCGCTTACGTACTCACTTATATTGTATATATTTACATTATTATACCTACACCCGATCTGTCGGCGACTGTACCTATTGTGCAGTGTGCCATGCACATCTTTAGAAGGAAAAAAATAACCAAAGGCTTTTAAAGTCACTAGAAAAGTCAAACCGATGAGCTCTATTTAGATATGCATTTTGACGACCTCTGTGGCTCAATAGTTGAGCGTGTTAGTACTCAAGATGGGGGTCGTGGGTTCGAATCCCGCCTAAGCAACAAAAAGTTTTTTTGTATATAAAAATATCAAATATATTTCCGTTGTCTGGTACCCGTAACACAAGTTCAAGGTCAGATTGACGTGGTGTGAAGCGTCCATAAATATTATATAATATATATTATATGCATTAACGATTTAACAGTTTTTTTTGTTACATCAAAATTATTTGTTATTCGATTCGGGGAGCACATACCTAAATAATGGCATATCTATAATAATATGAAAGTCGTTGGTGTAAGTGTTGTTTTGAACACTATAAATACGAAGTGTGCTCTTGGTTTCGTCTGAACTTTATACATCAATTACTGAGGGAACGGGGCCGCAACATCATCAGCCCGTAACACGTTTTTGCTTTTGTTTTACTCTAGTCTCTAGCTCACTCATAGATCAATTTTTTGCTATCGACTACTAGCTACAACGAGAGAAATAGAGATTGATCTACCACACTAGGCTATTGTGGATAGACATTTAACAAATTTAATAGGAGTAGATGTCGCCCTGTGGTCAAAATTCGTCTATAATAATTCATAACATTTTTAAGATTAAACTTTATTTGGGTTCTTTCGCCTCTTAGGTAGGAAAAAAAGACGTGTGGCACTCGGGGACTGCCGCGGTAAAGCTATTGCATAGCAAGCATTTGTGATAATAATAAAATGTATGTATATAGAGTACTCACTCATTTTCTTTCACTATTTTTTCGTGACTTTTTTCATTAATAATAAATGCACTTTGTTCATTCATATTCAAAACACTTTATACACAAATTTTACAAGTACAGCTATTCACTGTTGTACATAAATACCTATACACCTATATACTTTCTCATAAACAGCTGCTTATGTATTCGTCCGATTTCGTAGCAGCTCGTCTCGATTCGTGCGAGTTTCGTAGAGTCGTACAATACGTCTAATCGAACGTACACAACGCCGTGTCGAAGACTGCCGAACTGAAACGACGTTAGACGATGCACGGAGCGTGAGGTTTTTTCGTTACGGAATTTCTGGATTCGGTCCCCGCGCTCAAGGCCCGCGATAGAAGCTATGCAATAGCTTAAAAATGTAAATTCTGTGACAGATTGACAGACATCAACTTATATATATATATATATACCATTTACAACTTATATATATATATATATTACCATATACTATATATATATATATATATATATATAGTATATGGTAATAATCTGAGGTAGGCAGTTTGTGTTGCTGTTATTTATTTCTAAGCAATACATTAGCTTTCTGCTCACCTTCCTCCACATAAACTTTCATTTACCGCTAAAATATATATTTAAATTGTTAAAAATAGGGCAAATAAAATTAACTTTACGGATGTATCGCGGTTTATTTTAATTTTAGTTTGAATCCCAAGATTCCGGCTACCATAGACCATGACCATGGTCACGAGAGGATTTCAGTCCTTCAATAAAAGTAACGAAGTAGTTTTGTTTGTATCTAATATTCGCGTCAAAATACGAGTCGTATATTTTTGAAACAAAATATGTCGCTAGGCACAACATGCTTATAATTCTCGAAAGATCTAGAATGTTCCTGGTGCTTTATGAGAATAGTTCCATAAAATATACCCCAGTGGATGTCATAAATATGTGTAGATTTACATGACGGTTAGTGGCCAGTCGGTCTGCTACTGCGAGCTCTAGTTAAACGCCGGAAAATGACAAGCCATTTTTACGTCGCTAGCTCAGAGTTTCGTATGAATTATTATGATTCCTTGAATATTTAAAAGTTTATAAAGTTACTACAAATAATCTAAATAGGAATTATGTAATAATTCTCAGGCAGTGATATCGTTAATTATTTCGTCATATTAAATAGGTACTTTTACAATCTCTTATAATATTGAGTTTAAGACTTTCCTAAGTGTAATATTTCCTAAAGTACATTATTTAGTTACGTAATGCCCCATTCCAAAGTCTCTGTATTTCATTTTGCGCAATTTAACTCTTTATTTTAAGGTTTCATTTATAAAATAAAAATATAGAATAAAACTACATTTCACCGTCACGTGAACTCGACTAAATCTAATATCTAAATGGGAAAAAGTGTACAATATTTCATTCTGTTTTACATGTTAAAAAATTCATTCGATCTCACAATTCAAATGCATGTTTCGGTTGGAAAAAAGTTGAAAACCGTGAAGGAGTGTGGTGAAATTCCAGTGCATCGCGCACTGATTAAATTTTCAGTGGGCCGCGACCAGGTGGATGTCTATACAACGCGTACACACCGCGTTACCGGAGCTTAAGCGCGGATTTAGTTTTATTAAAAATTCAGAAACATTTTTACTTTAGAACTTTACTTTGAGGCTTAAAAAAGAGCTTCCGATTTTGCAACACGTATGAAGAATTTGCGATACAGTATTCGTATTGTCATCGATTATAAACTGTATGAAAATAATGACAACATAATGACAATAATGACAACAGCGCCTATACAATTTTCATTCGATTACGACACGAAATTCTTACTTGGACTACAGAGTACAGAAGTGTTACTACTCACTGCGCGGGGCTGCGTTTTCACTGCTTTAATGGTAGTAATGTTAAATGGGGCGGTTGCCCAGAAAGAACAATAGAGTATACTTTTCTTGAGCATATTCCATTTTTCTTTCTGGGACAAGAGTAAGGAGTGCCTAATTCCACAAGACCATCTTTCCCCACACCTACATCATCTTGTCATATCTGATAATAATTATTGAATGAAAAAATACCTATGTAGGTATACTTTTTAAACTGCATCTCACATGCAATTTTTAAGAAGTCTTGAACTCAATAAAAAAATATTGTGAAAGTACCTATGTATTAATTACTATTATACGTATATATTACTGTTTTTGAAGAATTACATAATTTTTATTTATATACTTTAGTTGTTCAAAGTAAATTTATGATTTTTCAAATATTCCCTTGAATATTCCTTAATCATAATAAATCATACGAAGGTCTGAGCTAGCGACGTAAAATTTGGATGTATAAAAATGACCTAAAACTAAGACGACAAAACTTATATACAATTAGTAAGTTTAGGAAATATTACAACTAGAATTGCTGCGACAATGTGTGTTTGTTGCAATTTTATAGATTTTATTGTAGTTTTATAGTTTTAGATATATGATTATGGTGAGCATAAAAATGGTGTATGCAACATTCATAAACATAAATAATATAAATAGTAAAATAATAAAAATAGTGAAAACTTAGATGAAGTTATTTATATAACTTAGTAAAAGTATTTTTAGTGACTGAATACCAAGTTTCATATAATTCTTAGCTTAAGTAACGTAAAAGCCATCCAATAATATATTGACGTATATATCGGTAATAGATAGAGAAGTTTTACGGCTGTGTACGTCACAGAGTAGGTAATATTATTTACTTACGTACAGAGATACAGCTTTCATAGAACGATCCAAATCCATCTAAATTTGAAAAATTTGACGTCCCCTTCAATGGCCCACAATTTTTCCACACAATCGTGGACACACCGTATGCTTGTAGTAGTACAATCAAATCGAAAGCTAACTGTAGCTGTTTATCTGTTCCTCTTTCTTCAATAAGTTGTTTACGTAGACGTTTAAGGGTCAATTCACACCAAAACAACACGATACGCGACATGTTACATTTTTAAGATTGCTATTTTATTGCTATTATTACAAAATTGAACTTTATTCATTACACAAGAAGATACACGTTTCATTGTTAGTGTTCGAATGTCATGTTGCACCGAGCTGTACAGCGCATGTGTCACTACACATGTGACTGATGTTGTGATGATGTTGAAGAAACGTGTATATTTTTGAATAGTCAATAAAGTTCAATTTTGAATAGCCATCCTCAAATTGCACCGGCGCGTCAAGACGCGTATTTCGCGCTGCGAACTGACGCTAATAATGTCTATGGACTCTTGACAAGGCTAAATTAGTAATATCAAAATAATATAATACCAAATCACGCTTACTACGTACGCAGTGCGGGATCAAAACTTTAATTTGGCTCGGCGGCGTATATCCGAGGTTTCATATCTATGCCCCTGGATGCATCATCGAGATGCACTCAGATTTGGTACGATTCCAATCATACCGATGTTATAAATCGTTTTAACAAGCTACTATATCGTTGCCGAAGAATTGAGCTTCGAATCTCGGTTTTTATTGGTCTGACGTGTGCTTTCTTTTAGGTTAAGTTTATTTTTGTGTTACTAAAAAGATTTGACGGTCTTTTCGGAATTTTATTGAAATCGCTATCGTTTTATTATAAGATAATTTTGATCTTTATGCCACTATATTTTACTATGAGTATCAAATTTTAAATTAATTTCCAAATATGAACCTATTTCTAAAAAAATATGCTAAGATATTTTGTATAAAAACCGGAATAATATCTCGCAGGTTTTATAAAATTAATGAGACACTGAAAACTTTCGAGCTTAGCATCTATCAAAACAAAATCCCGAGATAAAGCTTCAGCGGAAAAAGCTCTTGCACCTTTTGAAATTAAATCTGATAATAGAAGTGAGATTAAATCAGAAAACGAAATAACTCGGAAACTAAGTACGGAAGTTTTGTCAAAGCGAGTAACAAAAGCGCGAAGTTAAGACTTGACGCTCGCGACTAAATTCGTCATTGTTCACTAAATTGTCCTCCAGATTTTAAGTTTAGAGCCACTTCCAAAACATTTTCTTCTATGTAGCTTATGTACATTATTTGTGGTGTTGTACTCGCCTGGCGCTACTGATTCTATGTTCGTTCATTACCAACCACATAGTACGTCAACATAATATTGTGGATGGCAACAATATAATTGAAATTGAATGATAATAATAATACCTATGGACGATTTCACACCACTTGTCCCGTGGTAAGTTCTCGAAGAACTTGTGTAACGGGTACCATACAACGGAAATAATAATATATAAATTTATCTATACTATACATTACTTTTTATACTATAATTATATTAAATATTTTCATTATATTAGAATACACAAGTCATATTCAATATAGGCACATCTATGCCCAAGGGACACAGAAAACTTTTGTTTCGAATTTTGGGACCCGCTACCTCCGGCTTAAGTAACAACGCGCTCACCACGGAGCCACAAAGTTAGTCAATTCAAAAAAAAAAAAAATCTAAAAGTTTTATTTAGAAGAACCGGCGTAAGCAAACTTCTTTTAGCAAAAAGATGAAAAATTATTTTTTTTATGAGTACGTTACAATTCATCAATAGGCATGAAGACTGTAGTAAAGAATCACTGAAGCTAAATTATACTGAGCAAATAGTCTTTTGCCTTTATTGTGCCACTCGATATAGGTATATACAATAATTTGACTAATACGGCCTAAAATATACGCAAAAAAACCTTCTGGGTGTATACGTTGTAAATATAATCCAGTTATATTTCCAATTTCAATACTTTTACAAAAAATACCACTCACGGTCCCACACAAAGGGATTTTTCAAAGCCATAATTCGCTTCCACGGTGATAGCTAAATACATATTTTTATGTAAAAATACAAGTTTATAAAGGCTTTACGCTAATGAACCTTTGCCAGACGGATCTTGTAAACTGCTTAATGCTTAATGATGTACGGAATAAGGAATACGATTACATTTTACTTTGAAATATTTTAAAAAGATCTTACACTTTAAACGTGCTATACTTGTAATATATACTATAATTATAATTGGAATCTTGGTAACAGCTGCATATCTATGAAATTTAGTATGCGGGAAATTTTGGGGGAGAATTTTCAAGTTTTCTGCGCAGTCTTAAGTTTTATAATATGTTTTTCTTTCATCGCGGAATAAAGTATGAGTGATTTCGATTACTAAATGTCAAATCCAGTTGGAGGATTAGCGTTGTTAGCAAACTCGTGTCTCGGGTTCGGATCCCGGTCAGACGAATATTTTTGTGATTCTTTTTTATTTCTTTTTCTTTTTTTAATAATTTTATCGTGATACAAAAACGCCGAGCAAAGCTCGGTCTCCCAGGTACTTTAAATTTATTAGGGTAAAATTTAAATAAAGGATTTTAAATATAAAAAACTAATTGAGGCCACCCGAGACACCAGGGCCGGCACCTATCTGGCCATAGTATCAGGTATCGCAATCCAGCGGGGAAACTCTTTGAGCCTTCTAGGTACTATGCCTGGTGGGTACGACCTGAGAGATTTTTTTTCATTGTAGCTTTTTAAGTTTTTCTAGTATTAATTTTCTTTTTAGTACCTACTTTTATAATTTGTAAATATTTTAAATAGTCACTTCTATAGATATTTATATTATAAATAAATAAGGATTTAAAATATAAACCGAAGGAATTATTTTATTAATTTTTAGAATGCACACTGATTCTTGCTCATATATAAGCGCTATCATCTTAGCGCCTTCAGAACAGTTAAGTGTTCTGACTATCGTTCAGTTCTATTGTCAGTTATCAGGAAATATAGTCTATGGGCAAAAATGGCCAGTTCCTTAAAAAAATATGTTTCTCTTGACCTAAAAAGAAAAATAAAGCATTACTATCCCCAATTAACCTCATCGATTTTACGTACATCGTAGGCTCTTTGTACGTTAAAGACTCAAATAAACATAAGAAATATGTATGTACAGTCCAAGACAGTTCTGGTATACCAGTTTTTGATCTTATTACTCAACAATAAGGTTAAAAAGTGGTACAGCGGTTCAAGCGACCGTACTTGAGTGGTATATACGTACATTAGCACTTTATTTACCGAGAATCCTTCTTGAATCCATATGGGGTAAGGGGTGAGTCAATTACGGCTCTCAAGTAGACATCGAGCTACGGAACAGACGTAGATTACTCTCAAGACCAACCGGGTTAATGACCTGTCACAAGCAGTAACATGTATACGAAACTAAGCGTCATAAATATGTGAATAATTAATAAATATCACATTTCTTGGCTGTTCACTAACTGGAAATGAGACACAGGACACAGGTACGCCAGATGAAACTGCAAATTATTATTTTTGTATGTAATTTTAAATTAACAGCTTTTCACCTAATGCATATAAAAATATACACGGTACATACAATAAAAAAAACAAGATTTTAAAAATGTCCGACGGTCTGCTTGCTTGTTCCAGCTAACATCTGAAACGGCTGGACCGATTTTCACGGGACTTTCACTGGCAGATAGCTAATGTTATACGGAGTTCCTAAGGATACTTTTTATTAAAATTTATAAATATTAAAATTTGGTGTATATAATATGGCTCCATTTGTATACATTTGCTTCTTTGAAAAATTATTTTGTAGGTACAATATTTTTTTCAATCGTCAGTTAAAAATGTTATTTAGAAGAATAATTGAGAATAAAAAGACGCTTCTGGTTTCCTCTTTTTTTTAATGACTTCATCCATTCTAGTTACGGTGAACAAGCTTGATTCGGAGACATTATAAAATAGTGTCAGTGTTTTCTCAATTATAAATACCTACAAGTACCAATAATACAAGGTATATAACGCGTATACTTGCAGAATGGGTTTGTGACAAATGAAGCCTATATAATATATTCTATTGACGTGTGGAATGCGAGATTTCATTACACACAATGTCATTCTTTAAGTAACTGCGCTTGTCCTATATACCGCGAAGATACCGTGGTATAAATTAAAATTCGTTCAACGTGAACGAAGTTGTGGGGAATATACTATAATCCGCAAATAACATAATTCCTCTGGTAGAATATAACCTCAACTATCGTAATCTCGGCTCTGAAACACGACTGCCTCGCAAAAAAACTTAATGGTTTTTCGCTTTAGAAACAAGGCGGGCGTTGAAAAAATATCCGTTTTAATTTCCTCCCTTTCCTCTACGTGTGGCGGATGCTGGGGTTTTATTGAACGTGCAATGTAACGGTTAAAATTATCCCCGATAACTTTAATATCGTTAATAGATTTGTGGAGGGCGACTTGTTTTACTGAAAATTCACCTCTTGAATTTGATGAAAATAGGAGAAATCTGTTCGATTTCGAATTTCGATAACTGTCGTTCGTGAACATTCTTTGAACAGTGATATCCAGTGAAGACTAAACATCTGCTATGATTTATAATAATGTATATCGAATCAGTAATTTTAAGGTTAAATTACATTTTTCAACACGTTACGCTACACCGGCATACTAAAAATAGCATAGTGAGTATTCGTATTCTATTGTCCCCTACCTACACTGTCGTACCACAGAGTAAAAAATATTTTTACGTAGCGGTACTACGCGCGTAGCGCTTATCAGTGCTACGAGTGGACGGACGGCTACGTAGTGTCTTATTCAATATTATACTTAGGTGCCAGTTTTTTTTGCTAAAAAGAGGATTAGTCGTAAGTCGTAACTCGTTAATCCTTTTTTGTTAATTTTTTTTTGTATTAGGTATATCAAATTAATCGGTTTAATAAACATTTGAAATAATAATAATAAATAAATAAATAACGTTTATTACGGGTGGCATAGGCCCATATTATAAATAACTTACAGACTAGCATACATATTATTATTATTATATACTCAAACTATTTTATCACGTGTTGTCGGCGACGTGATGCAGGCTTCGTTCCGGAGTCTCCACCGGAACCTCTGATAGATCACACCTATCGGCCAGTACTTCTCCACCTAGAAGGTCGACAAAAGATGCGTCGGCACTCTCACCACAAAGGAAATAAAGTTGACCTTATGGCGAGACTCCAAACTCGAGACTCAAGACGATGGACGTCTTCTTGCGGATGTAGTCCACGACGTCCTCGACCTCCATGGACCAATGCAGGCGGGATACGTACAACGGCGTCGCGGGTACCTCGCACCGCAGGCGCAGTTCCGGTCCGTAAGGTGCGGTGCCGCGATGGCTGCGGGCGGCGGGCTTCCTCTTCTTTCTTTTTTCCACCAGTATGAAGCCCTCCTCATCGAACTTCTGCTCTCGTCCTTACCAGGTCGAGGACGATCAGCTTTGCGGCTCTCTTTGTCCCCTTTGTCTTCGCCCGCGAGGGAGGTGCGGGACGACCGGCGACAGTCGCAAAACTTTTCTGCTGAGTCGTTTGTTGACTCAGTGTCTGCACGATCCAGAGAGGAAGGCGGGCGGTGGTGGCGGTGGCGGCGGTGGTCGCCGACTCATCGGATTCCGCTGACACGCAAAACGATGTAGCTCGCGCGCCGCCGCGACGTGTATTGACAAAGGCGGTTGAATGATTGGGTGAACTACTTACTGAATTATTACATTTTAAGTGTAGTAATTCATTACGTAAGTCACGGATGGTAGATTCTGATATTTCCAATCTACCTCTCATCTCGTCCAGCTCTGCCTTCATACAGTTGAAGTTCTTCAGTAGGTTGGAGACGTCGACGTAGTCCAGACGTTACCACTGGCAGCTTGTGGAGGTCTTTCGCTACAAAGGCCGGCACGTCGTTGCTTCAGGAGGAAGATGATGTCCTGCATGCTTGGTTCGCCGCTATCTTGACTCCGAGATAGAATGTTCACGCTCTTGCCGAGCATCTCGTAGAGCAGCTGCTTGCCCGTGCAAATCTCCTCGCTGGTGAAGGAAGATTTGCATATCTGCATGATGCTGATCTCGCCCATAGTGTCGATGGCGTGCTGGATGAACGCCAGCTACTCGTTGGCTACCAACGCCATAGTTCACGTGCAGCGGCGCAGCCACGCGACTCGCAAACAATTAAATTTTCTTCGTGCGTAATGCGGAACGCGACCGTTCTATAACGCTCAACGCACGACACCCAAGCTAGAAAGATTAATTTTCAAAATGTGATTTTTTAAATTTTTAGCACAATGAGGCACAAAACTTTTTCTCTCCCGCAATGTTACCAATTTGACACACCCCTTGCAAAATTAATCTGCATGAAAAAATAATACCAATCTCTAAAGATTCCAGTGTGAACGTGGAAACATCACCAAATTGGACCACTAAAATATATTGCGATTTACATACACCGGTGCAGATACGTTACTTCCCGTATTAAAATCACTCGGCCGAATACTCACGCGTGCCAAAAGGCGGGGAATTAAATTGTTTAGATGCAAGTTTTTAGCCAATTTAGATGTTAACAATTTATTTTGAGATGTAAATGGGTTTCAAGTAGTAAAATTTAGTTTAATCATCATCATCATAGTATTATGTATTAATAAGGCCGTCATAAGTTTCAGAGTTTCGTTCTTTTTTACTATAGTCAAACTTAACTTACATAAGTAGATAAAATTATTATTGAAGGCCAGAAAAACTTGCAGAAAAGTTACAATATTTAGCAAAACATATAAAACACTAGCTGTCCCGTGTCCACTTAATGAAGTGGGCATGGGACAGTAGGACGTAGGGAAATCATTATCACTTGTAAATGTTTTCTTTAAAAAAATAACAATAAAACATCATTCAGTGGACCAAAATTGTAAAGCTAAAAATATTCTCTAATCCACTTGAACACACACAAAAATTTCATCAAAATAATATGTCCAACGGTTTAGAAGGAGTTCAATCACAAGCACACGCACGGAAGATTTGTATATATTTTATATAGATTTATATAGAGACAGGCAGGTCCCGACAGACGTTGTTCTGCCATAATATGTAATAATAAAATAAAATAAAAAATGTTGAAACAAAAAACATTTAGGGGTTGAAAAAATAGATTACGACCGATTATCAGACGTACCGAATATGCAAAAAAAATTCATAAGAATCGTGCGAGCCGTTTCGGAGGAGTGTGTCCCCGGACACGAGAATTTTATATATTAGATAAAAACGAATACTATAGGAAAAATGCAAGATGTTTGTACGTTTTCATGTACCTAACTATCAAACATTGTCACGGGCCACCAGGTTTCTTAATACCTTTGTTTGCCCTTTTCCGCAAATTGTGGATATAGCTTATTTACTTTGGGTTCCGCACCTGCCCGTATTATCGAGGGTTAGTACAACTATTAAGAATTCAATTCGTATTCTTTTACCTTCCTTTCTGTCTCTCCTTTATAAGTTTTCTTAAAATATTGCACTTGGTGCTTTCTTGTTATTAATTTTTCGGTTGGTATTGTAAATGGTAATTATTGTTCTAATACGTTTAGATTAATTTCATATTTTAGAAAGCCTTTTTTATAACGGCACGTTGACTTTTTGTTTTTTTTTTAGTTTTCCGTAGTACGAGTCTGTCTGTCCGCCCTTCTAGCTTCTTCTAATTATGGATATAAATAAACGGATATAATTTTAATATTAGGAGTGGCTCTCCATACATGTGAAAGTGGGGATGATTTATTTTTTTTATTCTACCCTATTATCGAATAGGTATTTTTTAAAAAATACGAGGTTTCATACGTTACTTTTTACTAAAGTTAAATATTTTTGGTAATCTGCCTCCAAAGTGATTTACAAACTTTTTAAAAATTACGTAATTCAACAAGCCTATATCCTTATTAAATCAGTCCCAACGAGTGATGTGACGCCATTAAATCGGCGTGGTCGAATAAGCTAGACGATTTGTAATCTGGCTATTAAGGGAATGTACCGTTGGCATTCCCGAGTCGTCTCCTGAGCCAACAGATGGCATATGTTGGCCAGGATGTTGATACACACGGACACTAATATCAGACAACGTAGGTACTATTTAAATAAGATATATAATCATAATCAGCATCATCGATACATAAAGACACCTTTCCTCAATAAATTAATAATGATTCAGTGAAGAATTTAAATATTAAGTTAGTTACTACAATCATCATCACACTCGACTCACACTGTATTGTGTGAGTCGAGATTAAGACATTTGAACAGCAGATAATAGGTTAAATTTATGTACTCTAGTTAGAAAGGGCATTTTTTGCATTACAAAATATATAATAAATTACCACGGCATCTTAAAGAAAATATACAGCATTCAAAATTTAAAAAATGAGTTAAAAAAATATCTAATAGAAAAATTCTTTTACAGTGTCGACGATCCCTTTCGTGAATTATTAATTATATTAAAATTTTAATTATTATTTATTGACATATAATATTTTGTAAAAACTTTGTAATCCGAAATTAATTTATTGACATATTAATGAATTTAATAAGGAGTCCATAATATTATAAACACGCCACTCGAATGGCAGAATTTACAGACACAGTGTTATTAATTATGAGATATTTTGTAACTACATTCATGCAAATAAATGTATCGAATTGAATATAACAACACCTTCGATTACCTATCTATGATACATATCAGCTAATTGCAATACCTACCTCAGAAACGATGACTTTAAGGAGAGTTAAACATAATTATTATAAACGAGACATTGTTGAATAGTGAATACGACATGTCTGTCAAAATGCCTTTCTGAATCAGTGACAGTACAGTAAGCCCGTATATTTGCTATCTTCTATGTCAGATAAACGCGTTAACCAGTCGAATGCACAATAAATTATGCTTTAAAATATGTGATCATGTTGAACAAATTGCGTTGGGCAGGTTCGCCACTGTTACTTGTTTCTGCGGTGCGTTTTGAATGTGGCCAATATTTCGTCATAAATAAATAACCACATCGGTTTAAGCGGCTTAGTTTAATGATATATTGATAAAGTTCTGTTAATCGGTTTATTGTAATCGTATTTGATTGTTAATTAGAATGTGATTATTGTGATTTCAAATTTATTTCATATTGTAGTGATCAATGGCTGGGGTCTTCAAATTAAATATCTGATGTACTGAATTACTTTATTTGACAACCGGTTAAGTTGGCGAGGGGCAGACGACTGACTCTCGCAGGAGTTATATCTTATTGCGACGTACATATACATAACATAACAAAGTAAGCTGACTCTACATTTTACAATTACTGAGAAATAATATATACACTACAATATTATTGGATAATAAGACGAAGTCAACATATAACACATTTAACGTTATTTTAGTGTGGCGAAATTTTTAAGAGGCCTTCTTAAGCAGATATTAAATAATTATATTTTACGTAAATAAGTCAAATTAAAAATTCGTCCTTTGAATTTGACAGAATTAAATTCTTGATGGACACATTCGAATAACGAGGCTTACTTATTATTTTGTTAACGTTGTGTTAACAAAATAATAAGTAAGCCTCGTTCATCCTAACAAATTATTATCTTTCTTATATTACGTGAAAATACAAAATAAAATAAAGAAGTTTACCACGCGACAGTCCTGAATGTTGCAATAACAAGCGGAATAAAGAAGGGGGAGCAATTAGAGCCACAATTAGAGGACAGTGTGTACGTTACGGCCGCAGACGCCGAGATTCGTGTGGGAACAGCTTGCCAACTATTAAGATCTCGGCGAAAACATGTTTCTAGGCACTTTTTTGTGCGATTGTACAAAATAATATCGGCATGATCGCGATTGTACACTATAGCAATACTGATATGATTGAGATAGTACATTCTAGTGGTGGTTTTAAGAGTTAAGTGTTTTATAATATTTTTTTATCATACACTCTGACTCTCACTCTGAATCATTTATTTTGTCAAAAAGAACTAACAAAACCGACAACTATAAATGCAATTCAGTTTACTCCAAACAGTGTTTACACAAAAAGGTTTGCTGTCGATTCCTCCGACCGTTCCAGGTACTAAAAGATTCTGGCGTTGTTCCGTAATCGTGTTCCGCTGCAATTGAGTCTGCAAGTTTCGGCGTGACGCGTTATCGGATTTGTTCCTTACGCGGAACGAATCCCGCCCCGACTTGAATTCACCTTTGAGATATTGAAAGCGCTATTTGATTTGTAAGTGGATATTTTAAGAATTTTCATAGACTAAATGGGATTGTGGGTATGTGCATGCATAAAGTGCTTGAAAGGAATTTTTATTGAATTCTTTCAAGTAAAATTGTAATGTGGTGTAAAATAGCGAAGATATTATGTCAATTTGAATTAGAGTGTTTTAATTGTTGATACTTAATTATTAGAAAATCATGTTTTTAATAATACAAAAATCGCTAACGTTGTAATGCCTCAACTAACTTTCATATATTTGAAACAGTTCTATAGATATTCTATACTTTTTTTTTAATAAAATTATAAAAGCAAGGAATAACCTATCAAAGTCTTTGAAACAAGAGAATATAGGTACGCAAATTCTCCGTCAAAAACACAGTACACCTTTATTATCTGTGGCAAGCAGATAATAGTCGTTTAAGGCACAAGAGCCCTCCGCAAAGCGGCGCCGACACGCTCTCCACAGGTCGCCAGGTCAATAGGCGCTTACTTCAAACGCCATGGATACGTTTAAACGAATTCGGCCTAGCGAATTTGAAAATATAAAGTGAGTTTGAAATGCGGTTTTGTGTACTTTAGTCGAAACTCTTTTAGCTGTAAATTTTTGGAGCAAATGATACTGTTACACAAAAAATAATAATTGGGTACTTGATTACTTTCTATAAACACTAATAAATATTAAAATAATATATTTACACAACAGATAAGTATAACAATGTTTGTCCTTGTCTGACAAGCTACTTTTCCCACGTATCAGATAAGGACAAAACCTTGTATTGCTTATCCGCTGTTTAAATATTTTTATTAGTAAGGCGGTAACTAAATATTACTCAACGCAACCGATTCCCGTACTATGAAGGTTTTTTATGACACGATATATAACATTTTGAGAACTGAAAGACAGGACAAGATAATATTTGTAACCGACTTCCAAAAAAAGGATGTCTTTTTTTTGTATGTTCAATGATTACTCCGCCGCCTGTGGACCAATTTTCAAAAGTTAACTTTTGCTGTAAAGGGTATAATCCCAAATTGGTCCATTTGACACAAAAGTGGTGACTTGATAATGGGATCCATGAGGAATTGAGGGAACTCCTCGAAATTCCAATAGACACATAATATACGTGATTTTGACTTTTTCTGAGTAGTCCAAGCATATGCTACCAAAAAGTAAAATTTTGTGCTAAGGTATAGGTATACCCTAGATCGGTAGATCCAAAAGCACTGAACAGAACTCCTCAGTCTTAAAAGATACACGTTTAGAAATTTCGGCCTTGCTTACAGAACTGCAAACATAATATGCTATTATGCCACTTACAGTAATCATCATCACCACCATCTTCTCACGATACAGCAACATATTATTATGGTGACTTATGTACTCATAGTTTTGTACACCGATATCAATATTTTTGAAATCTACTATTGGCAAATTTATATTTATGATCATCATCATCACTTTAATTTTATATTAAATGCTTAGCCGCCGACTACTTCAATATATAATAATAATTATTTAATAATATAGTGTCTAATTATTATCATCACTGGTGATTGTTTATTAGGTCAACAGACCGGTAATGCTTATTTGGGGAAATACCATGGCCTCTCAGAAAACCAGCATAAAATAACGCTTGAGTTTGTTTTGCTGAGAGCGTGAGAATACCGGAGGCTTTTCTGTATTAATAACTTTCATAAAATGTGTTAATAATATTACACTATTTTGAAAATTATAGCTTATCGCCTGAGAAAGCGATTAGTATCAACATCTTGATTTTAATAATTAATAATTTTGTGGGGTGATACAGTATTGCTTATCAGCGTCCATTTAAGAGTTCTATTCATTTATGCAATAAAAAAAATCAGTCATCTAGCCTTAATGTAAATAAAATAACACAAACGTTAAATGTACACAACTAATACTACAATATGATATACATTTTATCAGTATGAATATAAGGGGAGTCTGGCAGGGCTGGGATCTCAGTCCATAACCAATTTACATTTGTTTAATAATATGGCAAATATAAATCGTCCAAAAGGTAATTCCCACCAGTATCTCTTGTCGGGATTCTGGAAAGTTTTCACTATATTTGTGTGGGGGCGAACAAGTGATAGTATCTCCTGTAATGGCGGTAGCTTGGAGTCGGGCCAAACATTGTTACATCCCAAAATATTAGATTATTAGTTATACATTTTACATTTTTGAATTCACTTTACAAACATATTTGGTTAGTCTCATTGTTATTTATGGCGTATAATATACGAAATTGGAGTAAAAATGCTTAAATATTGTAATGTCTTACTTTGGCTTACCGTATTACTTAAACTTCGCGGTGCATTCGAGTTCGAATGTCAAGGTGCACCGCGCTGGACCACGCATGTACACATGCGTGGTCCAGCGCGGTGTCATTAGTCATACACTGCACAATACATTGTGCAGTGTATGACTGATGCCATATAAAACATATATCTTTTTGTATAGTGAGTAAAGTTCAATTTTGAATAGCTATCTTCAATATGCGACGCTGCGCATAGCATCGCGTTTCGTTGCGATGTGAACTGATCCTAATAAGCGTTTAAGAATTGAAGCTTAAGGCAGAAAACCACCAAAAGTTTTAAATATTATGGCAATAAAAAAGCAATCTGCCTCAAAATTATCATAATATACGCTGCCCATTATGCTGCCCGTTGATATTAAAAGTTAAGCGATGCTATATTGAAATCCCAAGATGCTGCTTAACATCACAGATGATGCGATGTTTTATTCAACGTCTCAAAGTTGGACGCCAATAACTTGGATAAGGCGATAGGTGTAATTTGCATTTTAACTGAGGGGAAAGCCATTAACACTTTTAATCGTATTCTAGTTGTAAACTAGCCATAGACTATGAATACATAATTTAAAAAAATTTAAAAATTTTAAAAAAAGATTAATTTAAGCCTTTGTTATAGTTGCTTTGGCGATTCAATGTTTCTAAATTCATATTTTTCAAATTAAGTATTTGATACAGACTAGCACTAGAATATACAATACCTATATTTAATACAAATGAATGAGGTGTGCGATGAACATAAATCGTTATTTATAACTGAATCAGCACAAATATTAAAATATGACTAACGTAGATGCGTTGTGATTTTTTTGTACATCCTTCTAAATTGATTACATTTTTTCAGTTTCAGTTAAAAGAAGAAAAAAAAGTATCCAAAATGGATCTCGTCACTTCGTACGTGTTGAATCCAACACTTCTTCTATACGAAGACCAACTTTTCGAAGAGGAATATGCTGGTAAGTGCTAGATGTTATAATATTGAAAACTACAGCTCTTCTTGTGTATTTTGTAAATCATAAAATACTACTTAAAGGACGTACTGTTTTATACATTTTTAACCCCCGATGCAACTCGATTGTTGTCATTGGATAAATCAGTGGCACTTATTTTAGACACGTTAATAACCCAATAATTGATTTTCTCTAGCCCTTATTGTTGTTTCACCAAAATATCACTTATATATAACAATACAGGGGTCATATTTCCTTGTCTGCGCATACAAATTTAAATGAATGTCAGGTTCCCGTGCGGGCGTCAAACGGACAATCGGAGGCATATTCAACGTGGCTCCGTCGGTGTTGGGGGCTTGCATATTCAATCGGTTATGTGAGATACCTAAAGCCAGATATATAAACTAACCTCACCACAGTATTTAGTAGAAACCACATATAGGCGGACCTCAAAAGATTATAACGTATACTATTTATTTGTGCCAAATTTAAAAAAATAAAAATATATATCTATGAACGCTTCACACCACGTCAGCTTGACACGGGCTAAGTATTCTAAAAACATATATTTTAGATTTTTATTACATTACTAGCATTATTTTTACTTTCAATTACTCTTCATCAAGAGTAAAATGAATTTAAATTGTATTTTCTATTATTGAAACGCTTTTATAATATTTTGCATCGTATATTACCACAAAAGTGTAGTTTACAGAGCGCTTAGTCATTTTTTTTTATTCAGACGTTAGAGTGTAAAGTAGGTATACTATACAGGACTAGCATATTATTTTTTTTGTTCAATTTTCGAGAGTAATCTTTGTATGCAAATAATTGTGTTTTTTATATTTCTTTAAGACAAAAAAAAGTTTAGGCCATACTTACCGCCTTCTACAATTTGCCGCCCTAGGCTTCAGCCTACTCAGCCTTCTGGTAAATCCGCCTGGGTATTCACTACTATTTACAGATAACAGATGAAAATATATAAACAAATTATTGATGCTGGATTTACAGACTAGACCGTGAGGATGGCCCTTAAAATAGGTCCAAAACCGTGAAAACATATGTTTTAATAAACGTATTAGAGCGTTTTCACATAATGCTATACGATGTCGCTTATCGCACGCGATACTGTGCGAGACAGCTATATTATTTTTTATATTAAAATATATGACTTTTTATTTATTATTTTGCCTCTTATATAGAAAAAAGTAAAAAAAAAATGTTGTGACAGATTGACAAACGTCAACCTGCACTAAAATTATATCAAACGAACGGTAGGTAGTGTGAGCTAACTGAGGTAGCGATAATAATTTTAAACTATAATTAATGTAATCGTTAAAAGATTATCAGTCCAATTCCATTATAATTACATAAAATAAAATTTCACTCATGTTTTTACAATGAAAACGAACGTCAAAACAATATTGACAATAATGAATACACACACGTATTCATTATTGTCAATCCAAAATTGTAAACCAAATCCATGGTAGTGAGTGTTGCTGATATTTTCATTAATATAATGTATTTCTAAGAATTTCCTCAGCATGAACTTTAATTGTGCCAAATGACTGACATACGGATGAGAGTGACTCATCCGTACGCACAACTGTCGTAAAACTGTACCTGAAATTTTCGCTTTACTTATTAATATATAGATTTAAAACTTTCATCCCCTATTTTACTTAGGGATTGAAATTAGGAAACGCTGAAAACGTAACACATTATTTTTAACCAACTTCCAAAAAAGAAGGCGGTTATACGTTCAGCTGTATTTATTTTATATTTTTTTTGTATGTTCAATGATTACTCCGCCGTCTCTAGACCGATATTCAAATTTATTTATTTACTGTATAGGCTATAATCCCAATTTGGTCTTTTTGATAACAATGTGGTGACTTGATGATGGAATCCATGAGGAATCGAAGGAACTCCTCGAAATTTATATGGATACATATAATGAATTTGACTTTTTCTGAAGATACCTAAGCATATACTACCAGAAAGTAAGATTTTGTACCAAGGTATACCCTGGATAAAAAGTACAGAACAGAACTCCTGAGTCCTTATGAATACATGTTTGGGGATTTCAGCGTTGTTTAAAGAACTGCAAGCATATGCCACTCTGTCTATTACAGTAATCATCATCATCATCACCATCATCAAAGTACCTATTATCATCATAATGATGATAATAGGTACTTTTCATAGTATTTTACATCGATTCATATCCTTGAATATTACTCTGCCGTTTGTGGACCCATTTGGAAAATTCTTTTGTAATATAGGGTATAATTAGAAATTGGTCCACTATTAGGTCTCCACTTTGGTGACTGAAGGACTATTAGGCATTGATGAAACTCAAAATTTATAGGGACATCTCTTTAGACGTTAGTGTTTAACGTGTGTTTTGTAGTCTTTGGATATCCCTATAAATTTTGAGATATACTCATAATATTTAAGCGATAGCACTGAACAGAACTCCTCAGTCTTTATTGTATCTTACACGTTTAGAAAATTTCAGCGTTGTTTTAAGAACTGCAAGCATATGCCATTATGTAACTTATAGTAATCTTCATATTTATCTTATATACAATACCTAATTAAAGCTTGGCGCGTATACAATCTTTCTTAAAATGTGTTATTAAAATTAAAATAAATATGATTTCAAAATTATGAACATTGAGTAGAGAAATAGTTAAGATTTTAGCCGAATTTAAAACGGGAATTAATTAGACAGTATGTTTTATTACACACTTCTGCATTTTTATTTTGAAAGTTGGTTTAATTTTTCTTTAAAATAATTCCGTGCTAAATTCAAACGAAATATAATGCAAATATGTCCAAGGAATAAAAAGTTTCATACAAACTTTTATCACCTATTTTAACCACCTTAGGGATTGAATTTTGAGAAATCCTTCCTTAGCCTTCGTCATATGAGGAATACGTGTTTCATATTTCTAGCAATAAAAATTTGACCTGTGCGTTTATTTAAGACTTTCATCCCCTATCTTACCCTTTTAGGGGCTGAATTTTAGAAAACGTGGAAATGCGTAACTCATTATGTTTTCCATACTCAATTCATACGAAACATCGTAAAAATATGTCCACGGATTAAAAAGTATCATACATACTTTTATCCCTTATACCCCTTTGTAGGTTGAATTTTGAAAAACCCTACCTTAGAGGATGCCTACGTCATATCAGAAATATGTGTGCAAAATTTCAATTTAAGCACCAACGCGCTAAACCACTGAGTCACTGAGGTCGTCAAAAATTTTCCGTGCTGAAGTTAAACTTTTTATTTATTTATTTATAATCCATATTGAAATAACTTATTTTCGCCTGTAACTACAATAGCTAGAGATATGCCAAGTAACCGTCGACAGGTCGGTAAAACCGACTATCCGGCGACTTCCATAGTCGTCGACTAGTGAGTAGAGTTGACTATCCGGGCATTTCCATAGTCAGCGACTAGTCGGTACAGCCGACTATTCGGCTACTTTCATAGTCGGCGACTAGGCGGCTAGTCACAGTTTCGTAGTAGGCTGACGTGGTAGTTAGTTCATCACACCGACTGGAGATACATTCTTTAGCGGTATGTTAGCAGTCGATAATGATGATGATCAGTAATTACTATCATTTAACTTTAATATACGAAAAGAAAACTTGTATGATAACAAACATTTGCTAACTTACGTTCCAGAATCTTCTATCACGTCAGTATACTAGACTTAATACAATATTACAGTCCTCGGTCTGAAACTACATTTCGGTTGAATATGCTTGTAAATAACATACATTGTATTGTTTTGCGATCTCAACAAGAAACTTGAACTGAAATCGTCTCTGGAATATTCACACAAGTTACGACACACAAATATCGCATGCTCGCATGTTGCATATCGTTGGTTTACCTTTGTGAATTTAGTGAGTTTTTTTTCAGTTCAAACTTCTTTTAGGCAAAACATAACCGCGCAATAATATATTAACCTATATTCTACTCTACTTATAAAAAAATTGCAAGATAATATAATTTTTAACAAACACCGTATACATTTTATTAAGAACCAATTTCGCCATGATTGAAAGTATGACCTTCGGTTTCGTCAAAATAATTTATTATTATGAAATTTTTCTTATAGACAAAGCCTTAAACCTTCCGAGACGTTTTTTATCGCATAACATTTCACCTAGTTATCTTAAAGCGTGCGATTTGATGTTACCGTGTGCACCAAACCGCCTAAGCTATTCGGGTCAATTCACACCGCAATGATACGAGATGCGACGTTGTGCTGCATTTTTAAGATAGCTATTAAAAATTGAACTTGTTTCACTACACAAGAAGATACACGTTTAATTGCAAGAGTTCGAATTGTCAACGGAACCGCTCTGCATAGCCCGGCGCTCTTTCAATGAAACGTGTATTTTATTGTGTACTGAATGAAGTTCTACTCTGCTTAACTTTTTTTAATTTACTTATTTTAAAAATGCAGTGCCGCGTCGCCTATCGTCTCGTTTTGGTGTTAACCTTAGAGGGTTGCCCGCGGTCTGTCGCTTAACTAAGAAGATCGTGATATATCGCTTATGATTTTTTTAACAACATTTAATGTTACACATAACCCACTTTTTGCTGTGTTATTTACACGATTTGTGAAGAGCAAGATATGAGTTATTAGTTTCGAGTGATCCTTTTTGGATTTTCCTCGTAGATCTCGATAAGGAGCCCCATATACGGTCCGGTTTTCCTTCAGTTCGGCCTCAACGGATGCAAAATCGTATGGTCTGTGTGCAGTTTCGAGATCGCATCAGTCAGCCGGATGGACTTAAGCAATTCGTTCCAGTGTTGGCAGCTCTGTTCTTGCAAAAATACTAAACTCGCGTCGATTTCTACTAAAAACTACTACAATAATACTGAAACCTATAAAAAAAAATCGTCTCAACTAAGGAATCCCTAAAGCCCCCAAAAAAACCTAAAAAACTGAAAAAACTGCATTTTAGGTTTTGTTATGTTGAAATTTTATTATTTCTTGAATTATATTATAAATTGTTACGCTATACTAGGAAATATTACGTATATAGTAATTAAACGGGTAGTTTTAAGAAAATTACGGACGAATACGATGTATTATTATGATAAGATGTAAAAAAAAAAAGGTTTTTTTTGTGATTAACCTAGGCCATTTTGCATATGATTACTGTCATGCTCTTTCCTATTAAAACACTACTAACAACTAAATCCCTACTAAGGAGGGAATAAAGTACTTAATTTAGTAGTAAAACTTTGTAAAATATCTAAGTTGGCAACATTAATTCTGGACTGAACGGCTGGACTGAATGGACTATGTGTGACAAATCGTTTCAGTTCTCGCCAGATCCGTGGCCGTGTACAAGCGTAGTGAGCTTACAATTAATAAACACGACCGTAGCTCGCGGCAAACCAGAACGAACTGATGCGATTTTTCCGTGTATGTGCTCGAATCCGTTCAGGCCGAAATGACGTCAGTTGGGTCGGATGCGATTTTTTTCCGTGTATGTGCTCGAATCCGATCAGGCCGAACTGATGTCAGTTCTAACTGAAACGATCGGTCTCTCGTCTGTGGGGGCCTTAATAGTGAGGAATAAGTGATACTAAGTTTGTTTTATAAGTGATAAGTAACATACATTTTCTTTTTCATTTCAAAAGCATAATATTTATAAGTACGTAGTCAAAAACTTTTAAACTTTTTGTTTCCGGATACTGATAACGGAAAATGCTTGCATAATTATCATATATCATATGGCTATGATAGCGAATGGACAACAATAAATTATGATGTTGCTTAACAGACTACAGCTGGCTTCAAATCTATCTCACCTTTCCCATCCAATTTAGCTATATACATAATAAACAGGATATCACCATAATGCCGAGTCCAGGAGGCAGAACACGAGCATTTACGTCTCAAATATACAGGAGTTTAGCTCAAAGCAAACACTATTACTAGTACGAGAGCCGACACGTGTGGGAATTGAAAGTATTTCCACAATATAACAACAGATATAATTCACGTCTCAGCGCCGCCCTCGAGGGCTCTTAGACTCGCAGCTGCTCCTGGCCTTCGAGACGTTTTCTCTTTCAGGGGCGCTAAAAACCAAATAAACTGGTATAGCTGATTTTAAGTCGTGTCTTTAACGTATAAGCTGCTAGCGATTTTTGCGTTTAGCTTTTTCTAACGGTTACGACCAATTGGTACTTGTACTAAGAGCGAGTAAGTTAATACCACTAGTATATCGTGTAAATATTATAAATCATCGAAAGCATTATCCATTTGATGGTAGGTACTAGCAAATAGTACAACAGCAGTATAAAAATATAGAAAATCTGTTCGACAACCTTTAAAGGATCGAACTACGAATGGCTTATTGTCCGAAACTCTTGTACCACACCCCAAAGTCGAGGACAGTACTAAGTGCTCTCCAGACAACTAGTGTATCGTGGATAGTTCGAGATTTACGGGCCGGTTCGATGCTCTGTCTAACGTTGCGGACTTAATTTGGCCGGACATTTTGATATCCTTTACAATTACTTTGATCTGTGCAGATCTCAAAAACAGATGCCGAGGTAAAACTAGTTGATATACCTTAAAAAGACAAACAAGTTTACCGTTCTTTGAAAATAAGGCAGTACATACGAAAATCCTGGTAATCAGCTTTAACACCGAACGATTGACATTTTTGTCGACGACACGAAACGATCATTGATTTTGCAAGCTTGATAAAATATAGTATACCTACATGTGTAAAACTGAGATATACAATTGTCGGGTCGATGACCAATATTATTTTCTATAGAAGAATAAAATAAACATAAACGATATATAAATAATAACTTCCCAACACCGATTTCGGTGAATGTGGCCGGTTTCATTGAAACCAGGCCAGCTACGCAGGAGTTATTTTATAGTGCCCAAGTGTGTGCGCAGTACACAAGAGCACTCTCTCTCCCTTTGCACTCGTAACCCAGTGTGACGGATAACCGACACGACTGGCGAGATCACGCGCAGGTCCAACTTTTTTTACATGCCCATCCGACACATGGATCATTTTTTTTTTGTCAGAAAATCAGGTGATCAGCCTGCATTGTCCTAACCAAACGTGGAAACAATATTTTTTGTTGTTTCAATATGGGAATCGAACCCACGACCTCTGAGTCGAGAGCCAAGCTCTAAAGCACTGGACCACGGAGGCTGTTACCTAAACAATACAACTAACGAAAATCTAGTGTGAAACTAAAGAGCTCATTAATCCTAGAACAATCTTGGAGTAGCATCATTAAAGTATGAAATATAAGTAACAAAACAGTTTTGCACGTTTGCACTAATAAATAATAAAGTGGCGCGATCGAAGCACGCAATTAATTTTAAGATGGATCTTGCACAATACAAAGATACGGAAACGACCGAGTTCGGTTTTTAATGGCGTTCATTCTGCGAAACTTTCATGGAATCGAGATATTTTTCATACCTCTCTCTTGCCTCTCTCGAATAAATAACGGTGAAGTGTATCCATAAATTAACTGTAGATTTTCTTTGGATGAAGTAGTATTTTATAGGCAAGCAATACGTTTATACGAATATTATAAAGAGGAAAAGTATTTTGTTTGTTTGCATTGAATACGCTCCGAAACTATTGGACGGATTTTATTGAAATTTTGTACAGATATATAAGTAGACTGCGGGAAAGGACATGGGTTATTTTTATCGCGGAAAAATGTATGGTTTCCGCGACATTAACTATTGGGCGCACGAAGTCGCAACATCTAGTATGTCATAAGTACAATCACTTGACAGTTTAATCATTTACTTAATTGTGTCCTGAATTATTTAGTAAACACTATTTTATTTTATGGTGAATTAATATATTTTTAAGAAAATAATATTTATTGCACATTTTAATACCTAAAGTAAAATTAATGACACTTTTCCTATAACACTATAATAAAAACATTATTGAAAATTACTTGAAGTGCAATATTTTGTTCGGTTTAACTTTTATTCAAGTTACGACTTCTTTAAAAGTAAATATGAGTAAAAAATGCAGCGTTTAGAGAGACCAAAAACTCGGGTGTATATTATTTCCCTAGAGATCGCAGCGACCGAAGAAAGCAGGTAACCCACATTTAAATTTCTCTAGACTATTTCCTAAACACATAAACGTAACTATGTCCTTGGGGATTCTCTTTGAACTACACTGTCAGTTACGATGTTTTTAATAAAAAAATATAGATATCCGACTTGTATTCCCGAGTTCTGTGGAGAATGTGAAAAGCTTACAAATAAAAAAAGTGAGATATTAATATATGTCAAGCAAAAACTTTTAGTGTGTTCCGGTGGGGTATGAAATTTGTTTGGTATGTTAATGTGGAAGGAGTGCAGAGAGTTAATATTTTTTAAAATAATGCTTGGAAATATATACAATTCAAATATATACAAAATTATTAGCACACATTACCGTGCGTTTGATATTGCGTTTTTGTTAATCGTTGACGTTTGTCAGTCTGTCACAAAATTTTCATTTTTTTTTCTACCTAAGAAGCAATATAATCCTTATAATGTTCAAGCTTAGTAATTATATGAATTATTATTGGCGAGTTTCGATCACAGGGTGACCTCCAGTAATTATTATTATGCATGATAGTATTGATGTAGGTACTGATATTTTTGTAAATAAAAGAAAAGAAAATAGGCTCTTAATACAAGAATATTATTATCATTTTACTCAGTTCACCCACATGCATTGCAATATTTCACACGTGGTCGCCATTTTCGATCCAATCATAATGCAGGTCTAAGACAAAGGTCACGTAAAGGTGAACGCGCACTTGCCTCAACGTAACCAATCGAAGCGACAGTGTTTTTTTATTAGCATCTTTTATTATTGTAGATTGCGACAGATTTATATAATGGTTTAATTGACATTCATACTAATTAATACTAAATTAGTAAATATAATTTTACTACTAGATATTATAGCCGATGCAAGAACTTCAACAAGAGATGCAATGAAACGTGGATCTATATTCGTATTACCTGCTCTTAAATGTGATGAAGCATGATGTTCAAATCAACTATAATCATATTTCCTACAAAGAATAAAAATCCTATTCAGTCAAGTCCTTTTATTCAATAGAGTTTTTTATACACCTGAAAACTGTAAAATAAATACAGGTGTGGTGCACGCTAATTTCCCCGTAGCACCCGCACTAGATGGTATCCATGTTTGATTATAAGTCGATTGAGTAACGGCCGCAGGAAGCTTCATCATGAGCTCCGATAACATTCCTCACACACTGCCGGTAAGGATAGACAGCAACGCCGAAAGTAGTGTTTTAATCTACAAAGGAATTGAGGTCATCTTGTTGAATATCATAGCTATTATTGTTGTCACTACGGATGAGGATAGGGAATGATGGCCAGTGTCGTATAAAACACAAATAGTACTTCGAAAATATTTTATCAATAAAAAGTAGCTTTTTTAGCCTCTCTTGCATCAACTTACCATAATAAAAACTTAATTTACATTTTACAATGATATATTTTGGTTAATGTAGGATAAATATAACCTAGTCTTTATAATGTAGAATATTTTCATCATTCGTCTAATTTTTAACAATTTTATTATTTTATGAGATGGTATCAAAGGTGTTTAAAGAGTATGGTAAAACTTTGTGATTAAGGGTTTTCTATTTCGAAATATTAATAAGCCGAACACGACCATGAAGCGACTATAATTATAAAATTGAAGAATTTAATTAATTAGGTGCATGCGAATATAAAGACTTATTTCTAAAACTGTATTGCACAACTTGAAATATAGCGTTAAAGTGCCGCAATTATTTCAGCAATGAAATATATTAACAGTACAACTGCAATAGTATAAAATATTATAACTCGTAGCTTAACACGTAATCTTACACTGTGCGTGCTTATAAGCTGTGTGTATACTAATCGTAGACTTTCTCTATTACATCGCGCATGCAATGTTCAGCATGCAACGTGATGGCTCCACATACCGTGCTACAGATCAGCTAATGTGAATGAGGCTTTATTATGGTAAATGTAGGCTGAGCCTGTCATAGATTATAAGGCAGATATAATAGTTTCAGTATCTTTCAATATATTCTCTTTCACCGTTACCTATATTGACTTTGTATTCAGAACTTCAAATATCACAAGGATGCTCACACACATCACAATGTCATACTATCCACAAAGAGAACGATGATGATTTCAAAATAATAAAAAGTGAATAAAACATGAAATTAAATTGCTGTATGTGTGTGTGTAAACCTACTATAACAATTACAATTATTATTATAATCATGTAAAAATAAACAATGTTTAGTACTTGAAAAGTTTGACGTTCAATTAATACATTATTTAGACCATCATCACTCACCAGAGTTATTATCACTTTTGATATACTCTTTTTAGCAAAAAAAGCGGGCGGAAATGCAAATTACTAATTTTAGACTTGCTCTTACCTTTTCGGACACTTATAGATTATTTGACCTTCTGAACATTGTAGATTCATTAGTAAATAATAGTTTCAGTCCATTTTATCATAACGTTTTGAGTTAATTATTAGAAAAAAAATGGTAACGTTCAGAAAACTTGAATGCCTGTGGAATTTTTACTTGCGGCAAGTAAAAATTAAAGGTGAGCTTTTTTTTTTTCTTCGTTTTAAACTAAAGCTAATAAATGTTTGGGGTATGGCGATAGCCACTCTTGCTAAAATTATAGCCTTTATTAGTCTTGACATGTGAACGTGCGATTTTTGGACACTTATTGTGGAAAAAGTACTTACAGATGGTTTGGCCCAATGCCTTGTCGCCCAGAGACCTAAAATGAGTCATTCTAAAAGATCTAGCAGCAATGACAACATAGTAGTCCTTCTCCGTGGTCTACTCTACATCTCTGCCAAATTTCGGAGCCTATTTAATGCAAATAAACAAACAAACATACAAAAGAAACAAACTTTTCCTCTTCAAGATATTAGTTTGGAAGGATTGATAAAATCGATTGAAACTATTCCTTACTAAATAATTTACAATATACTGAAATTACTTAAAAGTGAGAGAACCAGTTATTGGTAATTAACTTAGGTGCCCGTTTTATTGCTAACGAGTGTATAGTAATATTATATGAAAACTTTTGTTGTTTTACACTCTATAACATTAAAAAATTTTACCACCAGCATATTTAATTTTACATCGCTTTATGAAAACTTAAATTACAGGCACCTAATGTAAATTATAATTAGTAGCGCTTAGTAAAAATTATAATTAATATAACGTGTAGAAAATATGTATATAGAGGGAAATAAATTTTTAACGAGTTTTGAGAAAAGCGTTGAAACATGTTAAAATATGCTCAGAAGTTCTAAAAATATATGTAAGGTAAGATGGGCCAGGATATATTTTCTATAAAAAAGACTACCTATAGAATACATCTGTCAATACTAAAATTAACAGACTTTATGGTATCCAATGGATACTTTAAAGTATAGTTTAGTTAAACATTTTTAACTCTGGAATAAATTGACGCCAGCAGTATTTCCGGACCATTACGACATTAAAACCGCTCGAGAAAAGAGCGTATTTTTTTAAAGGCTTGCAACGCACTCGTTACTCTTTTGGTATTGCGGGTGTTCATGAGCACCGCTAACAGCTTTCCATCCCATATGGGTATTTTATAAAAAAGTGCGCAGAATGTACAAAAACCTACATAATATTATAATATTATGACGTCTTTATTTGGCATGAACCTAACATAATAGTTTCGCATTGTACACTTTTAAAACCCTTTTCATACACGCTCGCCGATTCCAGGTGCTATATCTTTTTTAATAATTTCCATAATTTCATCCCAAGTTACTAATTTTTTGGCACCTACATATTACATAAGGTAAGGTTAGTGCATCGTTTCTCAAGTAGAGGTTCGCGGCCTTTGGGGGGGTCGAGTTTGTTTTTAAACGCGGTCGCAGTCTGTTGAAAAATGATAAATACAAACTACATATAGGTACAAAATATTATTTTATTAAAGGTATGATTTGTAGTGTTATAAAACTTTGTAGTGTTATAAGATGTAATAAATATCATGAAAATGTAAAGTTATAGCTTACTTTATTTCATTAAGGGGTGATTTTTCAATCGTCAGATAACTCTTACCTGAGGAATAAATATGTGACTTTGACAGATTTTTCATACAAAATCTATCAAAGTCACATATTTATTCCTCTGATAAGAGTTATATGACGATTGAAAAATCAGCCCTAAAATGACTAATCATGAAAATTAAATACTAAGGCGGGTCAATAAGTCCGTGACTTTTTGAATTTCTAACCTCCTTACTGAAAAAGCAACACTACTCCTGTCAACAGGCATCTGTCAGTTGACTCCTATCAAAATTTGAACTTGCTGCGTCAGTTAGTTTGTGTTTTACAGCTATCTTTATCAGACTATCCAGTAACTTAAGGAAACAATGGAAAAAAGTGAATTTCGTGTGCTTATTAAGTATTATTTTTTGCGAAAAAAAACCATTACCGAGACCAAGGCTAAGCTTGATAAATACTATGGGGACTCTGCACCATCGATTTCAATGGTAAAAAAGTAGTTACTGAATTTCGTTGTGGCCGTACAAGCACTGAAGATGCCGAACGTCCTGGACGCCCAGTTGAGGTCTCTACACCCGAAACAATCGAAAAAATTCACGATATGGTGTTGGCCGACCGAAGATTAAAAGTGCAAGAGATTGTGGAAGCCATAGGCATCTCGCATAGCTCAGTGGTTTCAATTTTGAATGATCACTTGGGCATGAGAAAGCTTTCCGCAAGATGGGTGCCGCGTTTGCTCACAGTCGACCACAAACGCAATCGTGTAACAACTTCACAGGAAGGTTTGGCGTTGTTTAATCACAATATGGAGGAGTTTTTTTAACCGTGGACGAAACATGGATCCATTACAACACCAGAGACCAAACAACAGTCAAAACAGTGTGTTTCTAAGGGTGAATCGGCGCCAAAGAAGGCCAAGGTGGGTTTGTCAGCCAATAAAGTTATGGCGACTGTTTTTTGGGATGCACGTGGGATAATCCACATTGACTATCTTCAAAAGGGAAGAACAATTAATGGGGAATATTATGCCAACTTATTGGACCGCTTCAATGAGGATTTGAAAACAAAACCGACCTCATTTGGCCAAGAAAAAAGTTCTTTTTCACCAAGACAATGCAAGGGTGCACACATGTGCAGTTGCCATGGCAAAAATCCATGAATTGGGCTATGAATTGCTCCCACATCCACCCTATTCTCAAGATTTGGCTCCGAGTGACTACTTCTTGTTCCCAAACCTGAAAAAATGGCTCGGTGGAAAAAGATTTGACTCCAATGATGAAGTCATCTCGCAAACAAAGGCCTATTTTGAGGACCTCGACAAATCATATTTTTTGGAAGGGATAAAAAAATTGGAGAAGCGTTGGACAAAGTGTATAGAGCTCAAGGGGGACTACGTTGAAAAATGAAATGATTTATTTATCAAAAAATCCGTGTTTTATTCCAAAAGTCACGGACTTATTGACCCGCCCTCGTAATTAATGCGATATTTGGCATTGTTTATCAATTAAAAGTATTTCTGTACGTGGATCATCTTTGCAATCACTCATAAGTAAATTATTTTCGAGTAATAACAGACGATTTCTTTACTTAGTTTTCAACGCCACCATAGACGAGAAACATTTTTCGCATAAATAAGAAGTAGCAAAGGGTATCAATGCTTTCAAAGCTTCCGTAACTAGGCTTCCGTACTCACGCCGTCGTGTAAGCCAAAATTTATCTACATCTTGAGATAAAAATTCCAGTTGAAAAGTTAGCAGTTAGTTATCATGATAGTTCAATGAGTTGATTGTGAGTGTCATTTCGTAACTCGGCAGCTGCAACAATGTTCTCATCAAACGGATTGAGAACCCATCATTTCGGTAAATCATTATTGTCATTTGGAAAATATTCTACTGTACCAGAATATTCAATTCACCTTAATGGGCTTGCATGCTCTCCAACAGGCGGCCAATAACTGAATTTTCTATATTCGAATTTTCGTTATTATAATCAGAAATTGCAGTGTTACGGCCTTGTAAACTCGTATATAAGACATTAAAATGTGAAAATATGTCACTCACGTAAGCCAAGAGTAATAAAGATCTTTGTCTTGTAAAAATTCTAAAACTGTACCATTTTTATCTGTAAAAAAGGTTTTTAATTCATCTTGTAATTCAAAAAGCTTTGTAAGAACTTTATCACGCGACAACCATCTCACTTCAGTATGGAAAATCAGTGAATTTCTTCGCAGAGTGAGGAAATCAATCCAGTTTGTAACGGTCGGCTTTTAATAAAATTAAAAATTTTAACAGCTTGTGATAAGACATTTTGTAAATTGTTCGGCATCTTTTTTGTGGCAAGCGCATATCTGTGAAGAAAGCAGTGCGTTTAATTTTACTTCTACGTTATCGCTTTTCCTTTAGGCAATTAACATGTACGAACCTGTCCTAGCGTATATGCCACGCAAGCGGCTTATTTGGCAATTTCGTGCAAGTAAAAAAAAACTTAGGCCTTTTTCATCCGTTATTGGACGATTTATATAGTATTCTCCGAGCGAAGTAACCATTCTTAAAATACTGTAGTGCCCGGGACAGTTGGTTTTTTTAATGTCGTATGGTTGCCCAAGCACATACGGCATTCTCACAAGTCTCACAAGGCAACACAGTCAGCCTAGTTCAGAGAAATGACTGGTCAATACGTCTCGCGCCATCCATGTGCGGGTATTCACGATGTTTTCCATCACCGTTAGAGCGTCCGTATAATGTACTTGATATCTGAAAAAATCTCATTGGTACACACCACAACCTGGAAATTGAACCTGCACTCTCGTCATCTCGTCCACGGCCACGGCCACGGATCTCTTGCAAGTACACCGCAGGTTAAAGCCAGTGAAGGCTAATATAACGCATAGCTGATAAAAATAGCGCGCTACGTAGGTACACATTAATATAATTTTATAGTGACGTGGTCGCAAGACTTTTTACTTAACTTTTTGGCTTTCCGTGGGTCGCGACATAAAAATGGTTAAGAAACGATGTTAGTGAGTAGATACCACGCAAGCATAATATTTTCATTTTAATATAAACGATGCAGCTAAAAGCCGTTCAGTTTTAATTCCCCAAAGTCTTCATTTATGAATTGTATTAGTGGCGATAAACAACGTGTATAAACGGGACGATGTCCTAAACATTTTTCGAGTGGAATTTTTTCATGTGAGAAAAAACCCCGGCGACTTTTTATTGTTTCCGCGCTAAGAGTTAAGAGATTAGCGCGGAAGCCTATAACTGTGGCCGTAAAAAACCGCTTCAGCGCTCATATATTTTTTCCACGTTGCTTTTTTCGGTATGCTTTTCCATTTCAAAAGATACGTTTATTCATTTATTCGGTGTGGCCATAGATGTAATTGAATGGACCGAATAATTAATTGAAATTATTTCTTTGACAAACGGAGCGACATTTTTCCTCAAAATATAAACAAAATAGCTTTGAACGCGGCTCCGCCCGCGTAAAAACATTACCCCTCGGGAACACTGCATTTTTTGGGGATATAAGTAGCCTATGTGTAAATCCAGATCTTGGACCTTCTTATGGTAGGACTATTCAAAATTCCATTAAAATCCGTCCAATAGTTTTGCGTGAAAGAGTAACAAACATCCATTCATCCATTCATCCTCACAAACTTTCACATTTATAATAGTAGTTGGATAAAAAAATATTTATTACAGACTTCTTTTGCCCATATCCTTGCTAGTAACAATTAGCTTAAACCTGTGTTAGTAAACGTATTAAAAATTTATCTTATTAATCCAATGCTTATCTCCACCCAATGCCTTTGAATGGGACAGTACAATCTAGAGTCAATAACCTTCAATATTAGTAGGTATAACCATTTTCTTAACTATGCAGATGTTATTACTTTACTAAATTGATTCCTTGCTTATTGAATGGTGTGAATAATAAATTATGTGCTTTCTCTTTCTTTTCAATATCAGGCGGTTCGATTCCTAAATAGAGGTATCTTTGTATAAAAAATCTAGTGATTTTTTAAATATCATATTGTGGTGTTAGTGTGTACAATGAACGTACGCATAGGTACCCGTTAGTTTGTGCCGAGGGCCATTTTTTATACACACAAGTGGATGATATACATTTTACCAGTAAGAATAATAGGGGTAGTCAGGTGCATCTGGGATCTCTGAATTTATATATATTTTTTTATTAATTTATTTAATAGAAAAAGCTTATCTAGTAATTGTACTCGTTGGTATACGCGGTAGAACAGCAGAACGGAACATCAGCTGGGCAGGTTTATGTGTTCCGTCCGTGCGCTTTTGTTGCCGAATGTTAGCCTAGAAAAATTACGACTTACGTGTGTAGGACTAGTTTCATTTTCGAATCATTTTAGTCTGTTTGGATTTTTAATAGCACGGATATAATTTATGCGTTTACCGCGATTTTACTTTTCTCGCTTGTGAAATTGGCTTTGGTATAAAATTGCTCGAAGGGTTTTTCATGATTTTCAGCGCAAATTGAGTTTAGAATTTCTGGTACCTGTATTCAGTTCCTTTAGTGACATAGTAGATAATAGTTTAGGTTACTATTAGTTGAGTGAGCCCTCTGATGAATCAATATTCATTATAGGAGAAGTTATCTTGAAATTATTTTACAAATATTATAATAAAACTAACCAAGAGCACGTCATGTCTGAGGGGGGTTCCGTAACGATAGATAGTCTTTGATATAAGTTTTTTAAATAATTTTCCTTAATAGACCACGATGGGTTTAAATGAAAAAATATTTTTTAACCTCACTTCACATGTATGGTAAACCACCACTATTTTTTTTTTTTATTTATGATTTCAATACCGAGATATATAAAAAACCTAGGCCTTGTCATCCGTTATTGGATGATTTATACTAGTCCAGAGGAATGTGCGGGTTTCCTCACGATGTTTTCCTTCACCGTAAGTGCGTCCATATAATGTACTTGAGATCTTAAAAAGGTTTCATTAGTACACGCCACAACCTGGGAATCGAACCTGCACTCTCTCGAGTACGATTTAAACGGCCTATCTACTTGGCCTCGGAGCTCGAGATCTATACACAATTTATAACTATATCAAATTTCATCCATTTATATTTCAAATTACAGAAGTTCTAAGGGCAGACAGACTGACAGATAGATGGATAGACAGACAGAGCGAAACTAAAAGGGTTCCTTGTAGTACCTACTACGAACCCTAAAAATGAATTAAGTTCTAATTTTATGATTGAATCTTAGAATTTAGAAACCTCAAAAGTTATGACGCCATATTTTTGGAAATTCAAATGAATACCTTCAATATTTTTAGAGTCGACAATCGGAAAATGAAAAATTTTCATATTTCGTCTCGCATCCGATAAAATATGACCTAGCCTCAGGTTTGAGCGGGAATCTCCAATGGTTACATTGCACGCTTCAAATAATATAACATTGTCGGTATCCGCACTGCAGGTAAAGTCAGAAATCATGTAGTAAAAATAAATTTTATTTGTTATGATTTCATTAAGTACCCAAAATTATTCATTTATTTATTATTGGAATCAGTGAACAAAACAAAATATAATAATATTCAAAGTCTGTGATTCGTCTTTATGTTATATTTTTTTTTTTTTTTTTTTTTTTTTTTTTTTTTTCAACTTTTGATACAGCTTTATGTGTACCATAAACCTACGAAGGTTTGAGCGGTACAGCAAAAATTCACCGCGCGCAATATACAATTATACAATTTACAATACTTTAATTATTGTCTTATAATTTATCATTAAAGAGTGTTTTATATATTAGCTTATAATTGTTATCATTTAACTTATTTTTTACATTTTGAGGGATACTATTAACGAGTTTTGGCAGCAAATATTCCACTGTTCTTTTGCCATAGAAATTCTTGCATTTTGGTATTTCAAACATTCCATCAGATACTTTTCTTGTTGTTATTTTGTGACATGTTGGGACTAATAGATCTTTATTATGATACTGTTCAATTAAAAGTGATAAATTGAATTTGTTAAATATAGGTAACACCTTACAAATTGGAAATAAGTCTGTCACGTTATCTTTGTACTGCTGTTTTAATTTCGCTGGTACTATGGATTTTAGTAGTTTGCATTGTAGTTTAAAAATTTTGTTTATATAGGTATTAAATGTTCTCCCATAGCTTGTGATACCATATGATATAACTGACTCTGCTAATGCTACATAAATATTTAACAAAATACGATATGGAACTTTACTTTTAATAATATTAAATTTAGCTAGTATGGCTCTCAACTTATCACAAACAGCATCTACTTGATATGACCAGCCAAATCTATCATCTACTATCAGTCCTAGATATGTATGATGTGACACTTGTTCTATTTTCAAACATGTCGTAGTATTACAATTTGTGATAGTATGCAAGCACTTGTGGTCGTGTGCAATGATATTAAATGAAGGAAAATGTTTAGCATGGGTGGAGTGGACATGTATTATTTTTGTTTTCTTTGCGTTTATCACAAGATTAGCATCATGAGCCCATTTAGCAATACTTGTGAAGTCGTCTTGCATTTCCTGAGCTGCCGTACTAAGGTTTTCACTGGAAGCCAGAAGACAGGTATCATCTGCGTACTGATATACAGAACAGTGCTTTACCATATATTCCATATCATTAACGTACGTAAGGTAGTGTTTTGGACCGATCACGGAGCCTTGTGCGGTTCCCTCAGTGACGTCAATATCATCACTAAATTCATATCCAATTTTCACTCTATATTTTCGGCCAGTCAAGTAGCTTTTGCACCAATTTAAGATAGGGCCCCTAATTCCAGAGTTATTTAGTTTTTGTAGTAATGTACAGTGTTTCAAAGTATCAAATGCTTTACTAAAATCTATAAAAAGCAGTATTACATGTCTCTTTCTGTTTAAACATTCATTTACTTCATTGGTAAACTTTGAAAGTAACTGAACTGTCGATTTCTTTGGTTGAAAGCCATATTGATTCGCAGAAAGTATTTTATTCTTAGAATAGAAATTTATAATATATAATTTTAAATATTACTTATCATCTTCGCCCTCGCACCCACGAGGTTTGAGTTCTATTACCTAAAAAAATCTATTTAATTGTACAGTATGATAAATGTGGTGTACTGTCAATATTTTTCCGGAACCAATTTTTCAGAAGACATTTTATATGCAAGCCTTTACTTAAAAAGTAAAGGTTTGCATATAAACCTTTATTTTACTTAAAAAGTATTGATTTGACAAGTAACCTTCATTGAATCACAAATTAAAAAATATATGTATCACGCTGTATTTGTAAACAGAACTCTAAGCTGAAGCAAATGCAAAACAATACGTGTCTCCTTCATACTCAAAAGCTTATACGCGCGCGAGAGTGTGACAAACTTATTTATGATGTACATAACACGGCGAATGCTCAGGGCCGGCTTAACCGAGGCCCAAGGCCCGTTTCTTCCTCAGTGCCAAGCTATTGAAGTAATTTTTATTCCTTTTAATGTGCTGGGGTGTACTAAAGGCTTATTAGTAGATAGTATGACCTGACTGTAGCTTAACTCCTTAATATATTGGGGAGACAACCGAAAATATAAAATTGTTAGGACGAAGTTGCTTGAGTTAAGTTAATTGTCAATGACTTATTTCTAACACAGCTACATAATAGAATACGGTAGCCTTCAGGAAGAATACTTCTACTTATAATTTCGACTCTGTTATGTCAGCCCGATTGTCAGTTTGGCATGCGTACCGTATGTATAATTTTTGCTTTGTTCGAAAACTCCGAATGTTCTAATCCCAGTCAGAAAAATAATTTTGCTATTCTTTTTATTTTTTTACTTTATCAGAACTCCGCATATTATATATTAATAAATAATCTATGAAAACTCGTTACCCAGGTACAAAATACTACGACTGACAACTTCATTCAAATAAAGATTGTCAATTCTCTTTAGGAAATGAAAAAAAAAGAGCTCTCATGAGCTTCTAAAGCTTTACGCGGTTCGTCTCGGTAATTCCAGCGAATCGGCCACAAAATAATTTTATGAAAATATATAGATCTTTCATATTGTATTTTTAAGCTATTGCATAGCTTTTATCGCGGACCTTGAGCGCGGGGACCGAATCCAGAAATTCCGTAACGAAAAAACCTCACGCTCCCGCATCGTCTAACGTCGTTTCAGTTCGGCAGTCTTCGACACGGCGTTTTATTTTTAAGATTTAAGACGGAAGTAAAATCTATCTCTGAACCAAATATTAAAGCAAGGCTAACGCCGTTTTAGTAAGGATAGATGGCGCGCCGATAGATGGCGATATATCGCGCATATTATCTATCTATCTATTCTTTTGCTTCAATAATTTACTAATAAATGGCGTTCCCAGCTTGTAATTCATGTACGTAGTATGATTTTCACTAGATTTTGGAAGCACAAAAGGTGTCCTAAGAAATGTGGGAATCGAACTTGGGTTACTTTGCTTACACAGCCATGACATGTAATGTACACGGCTACCGACTCTATGACGCGGCACTTAAAAAGTTGTACTTAAATGGTATAACGAATATTAGTCCAAAGTCCACTTTTTATATGAGACAAAGAAAACTGACGGCCGTTAATATTTTGCGCGAAATGTTCGATTATAATTTTTATTTGCACTTTCCACTTTTTAGAGTTTTGTTTTTTGAACATATAAGGACACTGACGATACTAAACAGTATTTAATGCACTTTAGTACTAATAATAAGTTGATATAAAGTTTTGAGAGTCATATAGTTGTTTTAGATTATTTGCCATTTTTCACAGATGAAATTCACCACAAACACTTGTATAGTAGAATCACTTACTTACACTTGTGTTAATCACTTTTTTTTAAATTAAACAAGGATTTTTTGTATTTTTAATCGGAATTAAACTGCGGAGATAATTTTGACAATTTCGAGCTTCTACCCGCTTTTTTTCAATTTTTTTTATTTATTATTTTTAAGCTATTGCATAGCTTCTATCGCGGGCCTTGAGCGCGGGGACCGAATCCAGAAATTCCGTAACGAAAAAACCTCACGCTCCCCACTCCGACGGGCACGGAGGTGTGGCTTGAAGGCCGTGCATCGTCTAACGTCGTTTCAGTTCGGCAGTCTTCGATACGGCGTTGTATGCGTGCGACTAGACGTATGCGTGTAGACTTACTATGCAATAGCTTTACCGCGGCAGTCCCCGAGTGCCATACGTATTATTTTTTATTTTTTTTATTAAATAACGAGGCAAACGAGCAAACGGGTCACCTGATGGTAAGCAAGTACCGTCGCCCATGGACACTCGCAACATCAGAAGAGCTGCAGGTGCGTTGCCGGCCTTTTAAGAGGGAAGGTTCTTGTTTTGTTCTTGTTCTTGAAGGTTTTTAGGTCGTATAGGTCCGGAAATACTGCTGGAGACAGTTCATTCCAGAGTTTTACAGTGCGCGGCAGAAAGTTACGCGAAAAGCGCACGGTGGAAGACTGCCACTCATCAAGGTGATGAGGATGGTATGTTTTTCGCGTGGGACGATGGCGAAAAGTTGCAGGTGGTATGATTCCGAACAATTCCTCAGAGCACTCCCCGTGATACAACCGATAGAGAATGCAGAGTGAAGCTACATCTCGGCGTAATTCCAAGGGGTCCAAGCTGTTTGAAACACTAAGGCAGTCAACAATTCGAGCGGCCCTTCGTTGGATACGATCCAGAGGGAGCAGTTGGTATTTTGGCGCCCCTGCCCAGAGATGAGAACAATATTCCATATGAGGCCGAACCTGCGCCTTGTAGAGTTGTAGGCGTTGGTCCGGACTGAAGTACTGTCTCGCTCTGTTAAGAACACCAAGCTTCTTCGCAACTAACTTGGCCTTACCCTCTAGATGATATCGGACCTGGACTTCGCTCGATATGTTGACGCCAAGTATCTCAATGCTAGGGGAGATGGTTAAAGATGTGCCCTCGAAACGAGGATATACGACCATTGGTGACTTTTTAGTGGTGAACGCGCAGACTTGTGTCTTGGCGCGGTTGAATTGGACTAAGTTACGTCTACCCCATTCAGAGACTTTCTCCAATGAATTCTCTATTTTAGACACAAGTTCGTTTCGACTCTCAATGACATTTAGCCGAGAAATATTGGGGGAGCCGGTATATACAGCATCACCTGTACTATCATTCGCATAGCAATGAATGCTGTTGGTCTGTAACATGTCATTGATATGCAGTATGAATAGGGTAGGCAATAGCACACAGCCCTGAGGGACACCAGCATCATCAGACTGAGTTTCCGAGCATTTGCCGTCAACTACGACATTTATGCTTCTATCTGATAAGAAACTAGTGACCCACTTACATAATTTCTCGGGCAGCCCGTATGATGGAAGCTTTGATAGCAGCGCTTTATGCCAAACCCGATCAAAGGCCTTCGCAATGTCCAAACTAACAGCCAATGCCTCTCCCTTCGACTCAATTGCCTGAGCCCAACGATGAGTTAGGTACGCCAAGAGATCACCAGCCGAGCGACCCTTACGGAACCCGTATTGTTTGTCGCTTAGTAATCCCTGGCCGTCCAAGTATCGTAGAAGCTGGCTATTGATAATGGATTCCATTATCTTCGAGAAGAGAGAGGTTGAAGGATTTGAGCGATCACCTTTTTTGGGGATCGAGTGCACCAAGGCTGTCTTCCAAGAAACCGGGACGATGACAGAAGAGTAGGAGAACCGAAAAAGACGCGTCAAGACCGGAGCCAACTATGGA
Source organism: Phengaris arion (assembly GCA_963565745.1). Classification (NCBI taxonomy): domain Eukaryota; kingdom Metazoa; phylum Arthropoda; class Insecta; order Lepidoptera; family Lycaenidae; genus Phengaris; species Phengaris arion. The sequence goes on from OY751431.1 coordinate 28,271,627, forward strand.
GCACACACAACAATATTTTTCAACACAATAGGACGGATTCCGTCAGGCCCACTCGACTTTTGGATATCAAGGGAACGGAGGGCTTTTCGCACTGAGCGCTGATGAAACCGAATATCCGACATGATGCTCGTGCATCGCGGTATGGTCTGCGGTTTCTGCCCCCCGTCATCCAGGGTCGAGTTTGACGCAAAGATCTTGCCCAGAAGATCGGCTTTGTCCTTTGCGTCCAGGGCCAACGATCCATTTCCTACGTGTAGGAATGGTAGGGTTGGCTTGCAGAAATTTCCTTCAATAGCTTTGGCCAGAGACCATAATGCACGGGTTCCCGAGGGGAGCGCTCAAGTCTCTTACCAATTCTATTGACGTGCTGTTTCTTTGCCCGAGTGATCTCCTTCTTGAGGGACCTAGAGGCAAGGTTGTACTCCATTTTATATGTGCTGGTATTTAAATCCCGAGCAGACACTGCATTGGCCCAGGATTGGTAAGTCTCCTGCTTCCGGCGAGAAGCTTTTTTGGGGGATGAACCAAACCAGGGACGAAATCTGCCGCCAGTTGGCACTTCCGAGAACGGAATGAAAAGTTCCATCCCTTGCATTACCACATCGGCAACAGAGTTGGCAGTGTTGTCGGGATCATCCGGCGAGAAGCACACGTAGGTACACGCACAAGGATAGGACGCAAAAAACGACCGCATCCCATCCCAGTCTGCTGACTTGTAGTGCCACACACGACGGTATTTAACAGCACGCTGTCGTAACACCGTCGTAAGTGGCACAGAACTCCTAACAAGGCAGTGATCCGATGAACCAAGTGGTGCGATTACGGATATTTGGTAGCCGTCAGGATTTGAAGTCAGCAGAAGGTCCAACAAGGAAGGATTCTGACCATCCACATCTGGGATTCGCGTAGGCGTAGTGACCAGTTGTGTCAAGTCGTTCGCAAGGGCAAAGTTGCAGACAGATCTCCCCGCATGATCAGTTTTACTGGAATTAAGCTAGTCGGCGTGGTGGGCATTAAAGTCGCCAAGTATTATGATCTCTGCGGATGGGATCTGCCGCTGCACAAATTCTGAAGCAGCTTGCAGGTGTTCCAAGAGTCGGTCCGTCTCGGGGTCACCACTATTGTATAACGTATAATAGCCTCTTGAGCGTCGTATGCCAGCGGGAGGTATGGAAAAACATCGCCGTCAAAAGACGCCGCTGCCGTCGCATACCTCCGGTAGTTTTGCATATACCTATTACCGTTAAAAGAGACGGGCCTTTTTGGCCTTAGGTTCAATCCGGCCCTGCACACGTTTTTTCACATATACACATATAAACACACACACGTAACTATCTATGTGTAGACGTGCCAGGATTACTAAATTTACCTATATGCAAACTTCGAGAACCTGTGTTATAGGCGGAGGAGGCCTATCTTACCTTAGCCTAAGAATATATTATGTTACTAACGTATCTAAGGTAAACGGTAAAACACACAGAGTAAAAATATATACTTACATATTATGAGTATATTTCAAACGTCTTTTTTTTCCTTTGGAAGATACAGGTAACAACTTAAACAACTATGAATTTAATTGAAAACGTGAAATTTACGAGTCAGTTTTACGTCGAACACGTTGTTTTAACGTTAATTTATATTCCTTACAACTTACCTGTAAGATAAGGTAAGTTGTAAGGAATTTAAATAAACGCTTACTATCCATTGCGCGTTTTTACCTCAAGTTTTAGACAAAACATAGGTAACGCCGCAATGTATTCAATTTATGTAGGTACATATAAAACGTCGTATCGTTTGTCATTCTACCCGTGTAAAAATCTGAAATAGACCGGGGACTGTGACAATTTGCGAATTCCCCCGAGGCTCGGCTGACCTGCAGTTAGATTTGACGGTAAATCTTAACGGGTGTGAAAACATGTTACAACGGGCACCAGGGGGTCACATTGTGTCAGGGACTGCTGTTTTGATTTATTCGGAATCAATGAGGGTTTTTAAATTCGTGACATCTGACAGCTTTTTGGCACGACAAGGACCGTCGGGCTACCAAGCGCCGCCTGGTGATAGTAAAGGAATCGAAAATTCTTATTGACCGTTTTTGATACCACTTACGCCACCAGATGACGCTTTGTGTGGGTTGGGTTTGCCCCCTAACAGCAGGAAAAAATATCAAACACTCATTCGTGAGTTTTTATTAAAATGGCCAATTGGCATGAGTTGTTGTTCTATACATTCAGGGGGTGAAGCAGGCTTCGATTATCGAAATGGTTTTCAGTAAACACCGAACACTGCACTGCTGTTTTTCTGTTTTATGTACACTTTGGAAACGATACGATTCTAAAAGAATACACTTGTAGTTACCAATAATTATTTATAATTTTTTACCCTACCCTTTTTGATTTCACCAACATTTTGTTTTAGGCTTATTATAACATACTGTATGTTCAGCGTTATAATAATATGAACTAGTGTAAAATATTTTTCTAGACTAGATAGATACAATCTACAATCTTAAATCGCTTCACTTTCGCTTAAAGCGATTAATTCTAGTTGCATTCTATTATCAATTAATGAACGTGTAAAAATAAGTTAGTTTACAAAAATGAGGTAGTGGCCTTTTACGGGCCGTTTCAATAACCTATCTACCAATAACTATTTGTTAGAAACGTCAAATTTGTATCGAAAAAATACCGGCAAATGATTGAATGATGACGTTTTTAACAAATAGTTATTGGTAGGTAAGTTATTGAAACCGGCCATTAGACTAATACTTAGTACTTACTTTAAGCTGCACACGATCGGATTTATGCAAGTATCTAACGGAAAACAAGTGTAAACTCATTTGCATATTGATCAGAACCGTGCATTGGACTTGTTTTTTCCACTTACATCCCTTAACGATACGTTAAAAGTGCTAGAATTATCCCCATTAGAATGTTTCTGGTAGACTTAGTGCCAATATCACCAACGTCCGTTAAAGTTTGTCATTGATTAAATATTAGTACCTGGGTAACCGAGCTTTGCTCGGAGCTCTAGTAGATTTAAAGAAATAAAAAGATACACAAAAATATTTTACCAGGGTTCGAACCCAAACGTTCTAACGCAAAAATTAACCAAACTGCCAATCGAAGTGACTTTATAGTGTCGAAATTATTGATATATTGTTGTACGACGAAAGAAAAAAACATATAACTTAAAAATGCTCAGTTTCAGAGAGTCTTAGATAAAACCAAGCCAGACCGTCTTTACTATTTTTCTCTCCCAAAACTCCCTGCATACTAAATTTCATGTAAATACTTGCAACCCTTGACAAGATTACGATTATATATATGTATATGTATATATAATATACAAGATTTTCTCTTTTAAAGTATCCCTCTCATTCTTCGTATTAATGAAAGAGAAGGCATGATATTTAGACAAAAGATTAGAACTAACAGCCGTTGGTGAAATCGGGACACTTAGTTTGAAGAAGGGATAGCTTCTTAGCCCATGAATTTTCCAATTTTTACCCATTTTTTCGAATCCATTTTAGCCCATTTTCAAAAAGATATTTTAAAAGTACTTCGTAGTCGTTACTTCAAAATTTTATAGTAATCATGTTAATTATAGTAATTAAATTAAAAGATTCTTAGTCGCTAATAAAATTTTTGTTTCGTCAATTAAAATTAATTACAAAAGTCAACCCTGGCAAGATCGGCTTACCATTCCCTTAACTTTATATAAGTTCTAGTTACTAGTGTTACGAGTAAAAATTATAATTTTTACAGTAATTATAGTACACAGGACGTATTGCACTGTTTCCACTAGTACTAAGTATTTTACATTAATCTTATATATAAAACGACACGTTTCATCAGTCATCATCAGGTGTATTCGTAAGTAACATTATAATTTTTAGCCTTAAATGTCGTGGGTACAATATGTTTATCTATCGAAGCATGTCTGTGTCCAGCATTACCATTTTTATGCTTCATTTACATACCCCTGATAACTCCGTAATTCCGTATATAATTTATCGAGCCTACCATAATTATTACGTTTGATGTTATAGCTCTACGCAGTACAGTCGTACCACGCATAAAGGACTTATGGTCGTATTGTGCGCTTATAAATTACGCTTGTGTTACGTTGATAACAATTTTAAAGTTCGTTGTCAGCCCTCTACCTTTTATCCTATGTAATATATTTTGCAACTGTTTAGGGTTAGCTTACACCGAAACGAGATGCGGCGCGACGCGGCGCTGCATTATTTTTACAAGAGTTGGAATTTCGAGAAATTCGAATAGAAACGTGTATCTTCTTGTTTTGTGAATAAAGTTCAATTTTAAAATAAAGCTCACATCACAACAATATCGGGCACCATACGTTGTTATGGACACGTTCACACTGTACTGAACTATATATTATTGGCTTACTATACGCTATAAAATAGTGAGATACGCTGAGTTCATGCTGTGCTATATCGCGCGCTGCCCTCTTCCTCACCCCTGGCCGCCCGTAAAGGAATCGAGCGACACAACCATAATGAGCTTGCTATATACTATAAATGCTTACGATGATATCGCCTATATAGTATAGCATTAGGTCCTTCTTTGCTATACTATATAGCAAAATAGTATAGCATAGTCTAAAATAAGCTTAACCTTTGTTTGAGAATGGTACAATTTGTAACGAAAAGTTTATAGCAATATTTTTTGGAGATAAAGCTAGCTAAAGATATTTGTTTCTTTTCACAAAACATGCCTACAGACTTTATTTCTCATTATTTTTAAACACCAAAACGTCAAGAAAAGTATTTGTACAACCTTATGTTACAAACTTGTGAATTCAGCTCAAGTATTCGAAATCTCTATCTAGTACATGTGTGTCAAGTGATATTCAGGAACTAATTTAGAGGCGGCTATAAATCTTAGCCGCCGCAGCCGCGAGCCAACGCCACCCGACGTGTCGTTTGAATTAACCCTTTAACCTTCACAAGTATTATTAGTTTACATTTTAGGGTTACATTGTGTGGACTGTGGAGATTAAAATTAGTTAAATGTAATTGTGCCATTGTACATGGTATTATATAATTGACAAAAGTGTTTATTTACAGTGAAAAACCACGTTGTTAATACTTCAGGAATCGTCGTTTTCAGGGTTGATTTAAAAAAAAAAACTGTATTGCGTGTTAGCAATTATGGAGCCCTCCTTAAGAACCATTTATGCGGGTCGATTTTCGCCGTGCGGCGAGCGGTCTGACAAGTCGCCTCACCTCGCCGCATCGCAAGCCCATTTACACGGTTGACTAAAATAGCATGCGGCTTTCATCTTCAACTCACACTGGTGGATTATTTTCTCATAGAGACTATAACGAATGATTACAAAACTAAGATTTAACTATGACGTACATTTGACACAAGAAACTTCATAGAAGAAAAACTTACGTACCTATAACATCTTGATTTTTTTGTTAATTACAATAAGCGGACTGAATATACTGCGGAAATCAAAATGTCAAAATCATTACCGTGTCGAAATGTCAAACCTCGACTGCCCCAAATAACCACAAAAGTAGGCCAGTTTAAGTGTGGACACTTTTTGTTTCGCCATGCCTCGTCTATAAAATAATGAAAAAAGATTTGTTAGCTTTGACTATACAGCGTGTTAAATGTTTTGTGCTGTTATGTATCTTGCCAGAATAATTTTTTCAGTAAACATTTTTGAAAACCTTGTAACACAAATAATATCGATTTATAAATAAAGCGTCACCCTATATATTAAGTAAGTGTAGACAGTAAAAATGCGCGAGTACGATCGTGTTACCAAGTCTCCAAAAATATTCTCCAAAAACACACCAAAACAAGAAACGTTTCAGAAACGTGCGAAAAAAAGTAGCATAGTATCAAATTTTTATTTTGACAGCGTTTGCGCTTGGGCTGCGGTGCGACTGCGTTCCAACTATCTGTCAAAACGCTAGCGGGATACCGAATCATTAAAAAAGTCAAGTAACTTTCACGGTTTGTTTACGATTCAACTGAAACAACTGAGAGCGATTGCCCTGCAGAATAAATTAAATCGACCATGTGAATTGCAGAATGGTTGATTTAATTCTGCTAAAATCTACAAAAAACTTTTGAATAGCGAATTCAAGATTTTAAACATGCCACAGGACAGAACATGCCGAATATACATGAGGTTGGGTTTAAAAACATTTATTTTTAATTGTCTTCTAAATCTGGAGATTTTATAAGATCCTCCTAAAACCTAAAAAAACTGCAAATTTTTCAGATCTGCGATACAATCTACAAAACTCTAAAATTGTATTCTGATTCTGCTAAAGTCGTAGGATTCTGATAACCTGGCCACACTGCCGGGAGTCGTGTGGTGAAAGTCGAATACTACCCAAATTTGAGACTTTTGCGGCTTTTAGTCACTTGCGGCCTCGCCGCATTGCAATTTACACGGTCGATTTTAGCCATTCTGTGGAATTAATGCGGCTAGTAACCCTACACGGGCTACTAGCCGCTACAAAAGTTGGTACTTGCTGCTATAGTCACTCGTCTCGCCGAATTTGCATTTACACGGTCGATTTTAGCCATGCTGTGGAATTCATGCGGCTAGTAACCCGTGTAATTGCTACAAAAGTTGGTACTTGCTGCTATAGTCACTCGTCTCGCCGAATTTGCATTTACACGGTCGATTTTAGCCATGCTGTGGAATTCATGCGGCTAGTAACCCGTGTAATTGCTACAAAAGTCAGTACTTGCTGCTATAGTCACTCGTCTCGCCGAATTTGCATTTACACGGTCGATTTTAGCCATGCTGTGGAATTCATGCGGCTAGTAACCCGTGTAATTGCTACAAAAGTTGGTACTTGCTGCTATAGTCACTCATCTCGCCGAATTTGCATTTACACGGTCAATTTTTCCAGCGCGGCTGAATTCGTGCGATTTAGGCACCCGTGTAAATCCCCATTAGACATGATCTGATATTATGCTCTTGGATAAGTTATTTATACAAGACCTGTCATTAATGGAAATGATAGGTGATGTATGAAAATCTACGAATTCTTTGATGAAAAACTATGATCGCTGAGGGTTTACAAAGTACATATTATAATAATTTATGCAAAATAACGAAAACCAATGCGTTTCATCCATTTAAAAAACATGACGTGTAAACATGGCAGAAATGAAACTTCATTTTGTTCCTTTTTGTTCCACAACTTTTTGTTCCTTCGGCGGGATTCGAACCCGTGACCCCCGGCTTGAGCACCAATGCGCTGAACCACTGAGCCACAGAGGTACAGAGGTACATAGTGTATTGGGCCATACTTTTTAAGTTAAACTTTTCAAGGAAAGTTGATATGTAAGAAGTATATGTATTTTCTGACAGATAGCGTTATATCAAAATCGTGTCGTGACGTGACGCTCCTTGAAATTTCACTCTCAACGCCGCTAAAGGTGATTCACTTCAAAATGTAAACGGCTTTCGTGGCATCGTTATTCGCAGGTTGTGAAATAATTTTTTTCAAAAAAATGTTTGCAACGACTCTATATTTACTGCTCATAGGCAGTTTCAAAAGCTGCTCATAAATCTACTGCAATATAACATTTTATATAAAATACTGGCTGGTGCCTGCAACTTCGTTTGCGTAGATCTGACAGAAATGGAACCCAATTTTTTTAAACGGAACCCTAAGATAAAGTAGTCTATGTTATACCTTATTTCCTCAGCTATCTCCCAGTGAAATTTCCGTAAAATTGGTTCAGCCGTTTCAGAGATTAGCCGGAACAAACAGACGGACAGAAAGACAGACGGACAGACAGACAAAAAATTTAAAAAATATAAAAAATATTACCGTAATATATTTTCATACGCATTCAGTCAAAATCTGTTAATATAAATTACAAACAGACACTTCAATTTTATTTATTCTAGTATGTATATAGATTTGTGCTTTATAGCGCGATAGTAGTTTAATATAGACCCCATATACGGTCCGGTTTTCCTTCAGTTTCAAAACCTACTAAAAGAATACTGAAAACTATCAAAAAAAGCTACCGAACTGAGGAATACCTAATACTAATTACCTAAAAACCACTGCATTTTAGGTTTTGTTATATAATTTTTTATTATTTATTTAATTATATTATAAATTTTACCGATAAATTATAATATACTAGGAAATATTACGCATATAGTAATTAAACGGGTAGTTATAAGCAAATTACGGACGAATGCTACGATGTATTATTATGATAAGGTGTCAATATTTTTTTGTGCTTAACCTAGGCTATTTTGCATATGATTACTGTCTGTCTCTTTTCTACCAAAACACTACTAACAACAAAATTCCTACTAAGGAGGGAATAAAATAATAATTTAATAGTAAAACTTTGTAAATTAACTAAGTTGGCAACATTAATTCTGGACTGAACGGACCATGTGTGACAAATCTCTTCAGTTCTCGCCAGAGCCGTGGCCGTGCACAAGCGTAACTCGTGAACAAGCGTAGTGAGTTTTCGAGGTGTATTATCTCATAAATTTAGAGTGAAATAAAAATACAATTAATAAACACGACCGTAGCTCGCGGCAAACCAGATCGAACTGATGCGATTTTTCCGTGTATGTGCGCGAATCCGTTCAGGCCGAAATGACGTCAGTTGAGTTGCATGCGATTTTTTCCCTATATGTGCTCGAATCCGTTCAGGCTGAACTAACGTCAGTTCTAACTGAAACGATCGGCCTCTCGTCTGTGGGAGCCTTAAAGAGAGCCTTTTCATAGGCTGTCATAAATGTTACCATTGTAAGTTTATCGCTACAAAATGTCCGGGAAAATCGAACACAAAAAGAAGTAGCTAATTTGTTCTATTCACGTTCAATCCATTTAATCGAATGACTACTAAAGTGTAACAATTCATTTCGAAACTTCAATTTCCGAGCGTTTACCATCAGATATGGTATTGAAAAGCGCCAAACAGGAATACACTTCGGGAACAAAACAGAATAATTCTATATTCGGACCGCGGTTGACTCATTTTAGGTTTTAATCTGTCGGAATAAGGTCGATAGTGGTCTGACACTCAGTGGATTATCAGCTTAACATACAATAGCTGTACGGCCAGCGCCAAATGTTTTGAACAAAATATATTCATTGTATGCAAATCCCTGAGTGCGGATTAGAAAGGTCATTTGTATGAATTATAATAATAATTGTAACAGTTTTATAAACAAATATTTCAAAACGTTTTAAAAATATTCAACCACAAGGCTTATTTGTTTTTTTTTTAGTATTTTTTTAGTATATTGTAACATCTAATGTCATGGTCTCTACGCCGTGATAATGGCAGTTCAGTGTTAATTTTACCACATTAGTGGGACAGAAATAAATCTTCAACAAATAACAAAATTTAACATTATGAAAATGCTACACAGAATTTAACTTTTTTTTTTCATAATTAAAATGTAATCCTATCTCGTAGTCGTAGAAAAACATATAATACCATAACACAACATTCACACTCCAACATATCTCGCAGGCAATAAAGTACGAAGGGAAGGAAATATAGGAGGCTCCATTTTTCCACATTTTCTACAGTAACATGGTAACGCGGGTGAAGTTATCCTCTGAAGCCGAGCCGAGTTTGTTTTAACAATTTCTAAAGTAATATTTTGTTAGTTGCCAGAAACTTGAAGTATTGTTTTAAATTCAGAAATGAATGTTGCTTTTTATTGAGATACAAAAATAACAAGACTTGTTAGTTTGAGTTTCAATTCTTTCAGGTACTCTTGTGATCTGAGCACGGAATACGATCAATGAATCAATTTAGACTTTCTGATGCCTTTCGATCTTGCTTCTCAGTAGTTCCAGTATTAGGGCCCTTTTCTTGCCAGCTTACACTGAAACGAGACGCGACGCGGCGCTGCATTTTTATGATAGGAATTCAAAATTGAACTTCATTTACTTCGCAAGAAGATGCACTTTTCATTGCAAGAGTTCGAATGTCAAACTAGACCGCTCTGCATAGCGCGGCGCCGCTCTTGCCATGAAACGTTTATCTTCTTGTGTACTGAATAAAGTTCAATTTAGAATCACTATTTTTAGTGTGTTAGTTTTTTTAGTTTCGGTGAGAACTGACCCTTACACGGGTTGCCACATGCGTGCAGACGCCCGAATCCTATCATTTCATACATGTTTTGCAGTCGGGCAGCACGCCCGCGAACTCGAACATCACCCGCGTGCGACCAAGTCCTGCCGAAACCCGCATGCGTATAGCAAACCACGTGACAGAAAAAGGGCCCTTATACACCACCCGCGCGCCTAAACAATGACAAATTGGTTTTCATTATTATACATTCTATGTTAGTTGTAAACAGTAGTTTCATACCAAATTCGTGAGTAAAGCTTTAGAATTGTCACTTTAAATCCAAAATTTAACACTTCTACCACCATCTTACATTGAGCGCAAGGGACCGTTTTGGACGTAACACTATTGCCTACTTATTCATGCTCCATAAAACAAAAGTGAATATTCCACTCAATATGATTTTAATTTCGCATCTTAATATCGGGTAGCCGCCGCCGCAGCTAACAAGCCATGTTATTAGAAGCTCGGCGGTCAATGCACTTCATCCTGCAACATATGTTCCGGACTTTTTTATGGCTCGGATCAGGACTTCTCCGCATGTGTTATTGGCACGAATTTCCCGGACTTTTTAATTCCGTTATTTTTTTTGTCCGGGAACTCATTTTTTTGTGGATCAATGTAATTAGGCGTATATTGATATTTGGTTTTCATACAGTTTCCACAGTTTTGAGTAGAAGAGAGCTTTTTTGGTCTTCATAGGGTCATGATTGGATGATTTTCATAGCTTAGTGAGAGATAGTGACGTGGGGTTCCTATAACTCCATTTCAATCGGCTTCACTTGCCACTTACCTTACCTCATCCAAATCCCTGCCTTTTTATTATATAGCTAGGGCTTCCCTATGAAGGTCCAAGCCTTCGCCACTGATGTAGATAGTAGCTTATAAGCTAGAAAAGATGCAAAAAAGAAAAAGTAGATTTAGGTTTTCTAGATAGACATCAAAGGTACCAAAGGAATTTGGACGACGTGCGATCGATATGCTTTATAGGTCTTTAATATATGAAAACTGTGACATACTCATATATTTTCAGATGCATTATAAGGCCTTAAAAGCTATAAGACCGTCCATCGATCTTACCTAAGTACGATAAAAACGATAAAACACTATCAATAATCAAACTTATTACGAATAAAAGAATAAGGGAGCTAAAATACGGGACCCGTGGTCGCACATTGCAGGTAAATTCGCGAGTAATGCCGTAGAAACGGATAGTAAATAATTTGTGCGACATCTGGGCTCTGCCCCTTCTGTGGAGCGCCCGTAAGGAATGGTCACACCCACTATCGAACCTTCTAGACTTTTTATTGGGGATCATTTGTTTGAATATACATTTATTGTGGGTATAGTGTGTACACGGGAATAGTATTTAATCGAAAAGTAAGTACTTTTCGGTTGCCGCAAAATTTATCTGTATTTAGGTACAAATAATAATTTGTACGGATATTTTTCCTTGTATAAACATTCAACGAGAGATGAAGAAATAACCAAGAGCATGTCAGGACATGCTTAAGAAGGGTTCCGTAACTATCGACGTGCAATGGGTTTTTTTAAATTGCTTCATATTTTTAAACTAAAGAGAATATAGAATAATCTATCAGCATGGAAAGTTACCTCTTATAGCCAGGGTGGGGACCAACTCGTAAACCACTTTTGAGGCCGATTATTCGAAAAAGTCGTGTATGAAATCTCACCTTTATTTAAAAAGATCTATTAGAAGATAACCAATACAATGTGTTAGTATGAGAAAGGATTTACCATCCTCACTTTGCATGAAGGTATGGGGAGCTATTCCTTAAATATTTTTTATTACTTTATACTGCCAAAATTAAAGTTAATGACTTTATTTTCGCAACTTTTAAGTGTAAATTAATTTATATACATAGTTACAAAAAATTGTAGGGCAGCCTGACAGACGAACAGACAAGCAGACAAACGGACACAGCGAAACTGTACAGTTGTAGTACTACAGAACCCTAAAAATGAAAGAAGAAAATTATACGAAGCCGCAGATAGAATATTTATAATATTTAATTCTTTGCTACCAATTATTATCATAGCTTATACCAAGCGATTTTTAAGCTAATTGGATATTACCAAATACTTACCTCCTTAATAATAAAAATATTTACACAAAGGATAAACTATACAATATTTTGTTCTTGTCTGAAACGCTGAAAAGTCGCTTGACAGACTAGGACAAAATCACTGTGTATTATACCAAAACACCAAGTAGCCTAACCGTTGTGTAAATATTTTATTACTAAAGGGGGTAAGTGTATATCCTACTATAATATGAGAAAAATTTTAATTAAAAACCATCATTCCCTCGACTTGGCGACCATAGTGTAAATTAATAATCCACCCACATATAACGCTCCAAGTTTGCACGATAAATTTCATGCGTACTAAAAATATTTAAACATAAAATATTGGCTGGCATTTTAAGCGGAGAAATATCACAAAGAATTTATAATAGAGTGAAAAACGCGCTCGAACTCAAAAGGCTGTGAGGAGTTGTATTTGGCTAATTTCTTTGACCGCTTTTTACGTAAAGCTGCCGCAAAACCGACTGTACACAGTTCAAAATCTTTTTATACGTTTTGTGCAAGAGATTTTTATTGCGATTCAAATGTAAAATAAGAATTGTTTGTTGGTTTTAAATAACATTCTATGTGTTAGTGAATTATCTTGTGTTTTTGTCTTATTTTATACATATTATGTATAAAATTTCTACACTTAATCGAGCAAGTTGCCGTTCGATCAGGCATAAGATGAAAATCGCATAACAGCGCCGTAGAATCGTGTGCACGCACACATACTCACGTGTGAAAACGTAGATCAACCACGTCTGCAGTCGTTGAGGTCACTTCCTTTGTGTTAAAATATTTTGAGGCGTCCTAGTCCGAACCTGTAGTAGGGACGTTCAAACGAATAAGGTGTCAAAAGATTCGCAATATTGGCCTGGATAACATTATCATAGGCTATATAATTTACGTAGTTGGGTTATAGTTTTTAAGAAAAATTGTAGCTTTATTACATTAGATCTCAAAAAACATGTTGCTTACGATAAACTTACGAGTGTTATTTCTATTTATAACGCTCTTATTATTATATCAATAGAGTGTTGTAAGCAATAAATCGAACCGGACGGTGAAATTCCGTGTAGTGAACAAACGCCCTTAAAGAATATCGTGTGTAACTTAGTAATGTCATATTGATTTCTTAGGTTTACGCGAATATTGTTCATTGTTTTAAACACTTACGGATTGTGTCGCGGTGCACTTTTCTTTTTCCCGATGTTTCGGCTTCTTTCCAGCAGCCGTATCACGGGAGGACTCAGTCCAGTATAGTAATGTCATGCTAAAAAGTTAATAATCGTGTTATATTTTATTATTTCTAAAACGTAGCATCTGACGTGATTTATGGATATTCCCCTTCAAGAGGGCGAAATGAAAATATAAATCTTTCATACTGTCACTTGGAGAGTATATTTAGTTGAAATATAAAAAAATAGAATACAGGGTTCAGCCATGTTTCGGCACGAATAGGCCGGCTCGACCGGACAAATACCACGGCCTCATAGAAACCGGCGTGAAATTGTTTCCGGTGTTTCGTCAAGTGAGTGAGGTTACTCCGGTCTCCGGTCCGGCCTACGGTCCGGTCTCCGGGCCCGAAATCGGCGGTAATCGCTTACCATCAGGCGATCGTCTGCTCATTTCTTTGTCCATTTCATAAAAATGGCCTTTAGTACGAATAACAACTTTTTGCGTACAAAATTACTTCATTCCTAAAGTTGGTAGAAAAATTCATTATCTTTTTAAGATGGTTAAGTATTTATCTATACAAATAAATAAAATTGAAGAGTCTGGTTGTAATTTCAGATTGACAGCTTTGCACTAAATGCATAATATTATGATAGTATATACGGTACTTAGGCTACCTACAATAAAAGATATATTTTTTTATTTTTTCTGTCTTTCTGTGTGTCTGCTTATTCCCACTAATATATAATGAAATGTCTGAACGGATTTTCACGGGACTTTCACTGGTAGATTGATAATGTTATAAGGAGTAACTTAGGTTACGTTTGTCTTAGGGTTCCGTTTAAAAATAACCGGGTTCCGCATCCGGTACTTCAACGCAAACGAAGAAGCAGCATCTAGTTTTATATATGAAGGAAAATAAGAAACACAGACCACAGAGTAGATATGTAGTTTCAGATAAGTAATAATAATTTAAGATCATACCTACAGATTGCGGTCAACTTTGCAGTATTGAGTATGTGAAACAAGATTAGCCAGACTGCACAAGATAGTCTAAAAGATTAGACCTAACTCGTAACGGACATCTAAATTAGATTAATGACCTCTGTCTAGACTCAGACTGGTCTGACTGGGAGTTATAGTTTTTACGTTAGTCGGCATGTGTTTATGCGATCCTCACAAACAATTTCAGCAGTAAATCTTACTTATCCAGCGAAGATAGGTCGTTATAGTTTAGAATATTTTCTAGACGTGTACAGTAAATACATTTTATAAAATTATTTATTTTGTTTCCAGCGAAACATACACACCATAGTTTGTATGAAAATGAAAATATAGGTAAACTAGTTATGGTTCACGATTTTGTTCGTATTTTTTCAGTGTTTAAATACTCTATTATAACTTATAGTTTACTAGCTTTTTCCCGCAGCTCCGCCCGCGTTAATAAAGAATCCCATGGGATCGCTGTACTTTTTCGTGATAAAATGTCTAGCCTATGTTTTAATCCAAAGCCTAAACTACTACCATAGCAAATTTCATCAAAATCTGTTCAGTAGTTTTTGCGTAAAAGAGTCTCACATACAACCATCCATCCATCCATCTATCCACCCTCACAAAATTTCACGTTTATAGTATATTTACTTAGTAGGATAAGATGAGAAAGCGCTATATTTTTGCGTACATGATATATTATTGCAAGTGCTTGTATTTACCTGGCTAGCATCACCACAAACATAATATAATATAGATTCTTATAAGCAACTAGCTTTTGCCCGCGGCTCCGCTCGCATTAATAAAGTTTCCTACGGGAACACTACTTTTTCGGGATAAAAAGTAGCTTATATTTTATTCCAGAGCCTAAACTACTACCAAACCGAATGTCATCAAAATCTGTTGTGTGAAAGAGCTACAAACATCCATCCATCCATCCTAACAAACATTCACATTTATAATAGTAGTAGGATTACTGAGTAATTCTAAGACTTAAGCATAATTTGAACAATGCGTTTAGAAGAATTTGATTGTTTAACGTGTTTAAGCTTTACGAGATTAACCCTTGTGGTAAGCCGTTCAGTAACCGCTGTGTTAAAGCTATTCACTTGGAACCGTCAATAAGTAGCGATTTTATTGAAGATTAAATTCACAGATTTTGCAGCATAATATAATTACAGTATGCAGTTATTGTTACTATTATGTAATTAAGGACAGAAATCCGTATGTCAAGTGTAAAACTAACCTTTTGCCGTAATAAAAAGAAAGCCGACGTCCTTCCTTCAGGTCTAATCAATAGGGGTCTATTCTTATCAAAATTGGTGTAATTCTTCAGGCGTGATTATATAACATGATAGACAGATATACTTTGGCGACTATCAGAGATGATTGTATCCCTAGAATAATTATTTTGTATTAAGGAAGTAATTTTACGATAGTATTTAAGTAGGTATGCAAAGTAATTTTTCGGGTGGGTGGCATAGCGAAAATTAAAACGTTCCTAAGATAATATTTATGAAGCTGCTCCTTATATTTTTTTCTTAATTAAAAATCTCTTGAATTATTGAGTTCTGTTTGACCGACCCTTCTAACTTTTTACGATAGACCCGAAAACTAAAACTCTCAAACTCGTGCGCGTGTCATCCCTTTTACAACTATGTCAATAAGGGCTCCCCAAAGAAAACGAGTTATGTGAATCATTTTACGTAACATTGTTATTGGATCTGTATTATCTGTACGGAACTGGTTTAGTTGGGGACATGAAAGAAATCAGATGGACCACACATTATTACGAATTCCTTAAGAAAGGGGATCGTCTTCATTGGATTTTGTCTAGATGTAGCTGTTTATATTGCAATATATTAAAAGCTAGCTGCCCAAAGCGTGCACAGTTATGAGCAGATGGACCACACATTATTACGAATTCCTTAAGAAAGGGGATCGTCTTCATTGGATTTTGTCTAGATGTAGCTGTTTATATTGCAATATATTAAAAGCTAGCTGCCCAAAGCGTGCACAGTTATGAGCAGCTACTTCAAATATGCATGCATCTTTGCATGGGTGGATTACCTAATAGAAAAATTTTACAACTTTTTTGTCGCGATTTGAGTGTAAATTTAGCGTAATATCTTAATCCAACAATTTCACTACACTTATATTTAAATTCGTTTTGTATATACTAGAGCTATTTATAATTTACTGGTCAAAGGATACCCATTGTTTTGGTTTGCTTTTACTGCTAAAACCAACTGATTCAAAAATATGAAAAAACATTAAAAGTAGTCGAAACGCAAACAAGCAATCCCAGTAGGATAGCGGACCGTATAAAATCGTAATAAACGTTTATCTAAAGTTGAATGAGACTTATATATATTGAGGACTAGATTTATGTACACTATTCAATAAATTTAGCTCTCGAGAGCCCAATGTACCTTCGGCAATTCTTATCTGGGCTACTACAAAGGGACGTCATTAATCTATCTTTATTACCATCCGTTTGATGGTGAATCCACATAAAAGTATTTATGCGGTATGCGGCTGATGTGCGAAAATTTGACCGTTGACTAAACACTAACGGTGATAAAGTGCCGTTAAATCTGACAGAATTAATATTGAATTTGGAGTAAATAAGCTAGCTGTATATAATAAACTACCTATTTGAAATCCCCAACAAAGGCCTCCTTTTGTTGGTTTTGAAGAGTTCCGTAATACACAAGAAACCCATATAGTTTCGCTCTGTCCGCCTGTCTGTCTGTCTATTTGTCTGTTCGCACCTCTAGCTTCTCTAATTATAAATACAAATTTGATATTGTTAAAGACTGTGTACAGATCTTAGTTTTGGCATCATAAAATAATAATAATTTTATATTTTAGGGGTAGCTCTCGATACATGTGAAATGGGGATGAAAAATATTTTTTCATTCTACACTATCGTCTTGGATATTATATAGTCTTATAAATAAAATTAAGGTAAACCTTGATACATGACTTTTTATATAGTCGACCATTTTCAAGTAACCGGAGGCCGGTTACTCGAAAATGGTCGACTTATACAAATTGGCTTGTAAGGTTTTTTTCTAAACTATAGGAGATATAAACTTGTAAGTTTCCATGCTAATAGATGAACTATTAGCATGGAAACTTACAAGTTTATATCTCCTATAACTACTAAAACCTCTTAAGGAAAATTCTTCTGAATGAAATCGGACAGTAACTTTTGAAGTAGTTTGAAAAAAAAACTATTACGCGTTGATAGTTACGGAACCGACATGTTCTTGGTTAGGTTATTTACATTTAATTTCTTCTCTTCTTTATATTAAACCATTTTTTTCTGATAAGAAACTTAACCATAAGCTTGGCACGATGCGAGCATTCAGAACTGAAATCATCGCTTATTTATAATACCTACTGGTGGCTTAGTGGTGAAACTTCGACTATAATTATTTAATTTTAAGTTTCAATTTTGCAAGAGCTCCTTTTTAAAGACTTTTACATGTTTTTTATTACATAAATGAATAGTGCTCGGAAAAATAGGACAGTTTACAAAAGGAATAGTCTACTAAAAATCAATATTTTCAAAGATATAGCGGATTGTTTGAAGCGCTTTTGTGAGTCTCGTGAAAACGCCCCATATAAAAGTCGTACTAGTAGGACGTCACACGCTAGCAATGTTGCTACGAAATGTATGGCCATATGCACATAATTTCTGATAATCCGTAATTTCGCGCGTTTATGTTGATACATACTATAGTATTTTTTTTTGTATTTGATGTAAGTAAACTAATTAACAGGTTTTATACACTAATGTTTAAAAAAATATTTCAACTTTTTTGTGACTTCGAAATGAATATACAAAACTACATATAAAATCCTAATTCTGTTTACTTTTATCAAGTTGTAATACCTATTTATTTCTTAATTTATTTAAAGAAATAAATTTTTTACATGTAGGAAAATACCCAATTGTAGAGGCAAAAACAAACCTTCAATTACAACTCTAATCTGATTTTATTCTTTTCTCAAAAACTCTCTTTCTCAAAAGAATAAAATCTAAAATCATAGTAGATGGAGAATGATGTAGATGTATTTGTTGGAACTGTAGTATAGTATAGTATGTAGTTAAGTTGCTGTTGGAGGTGGGTAATATTAACTTCTAAACCCGCCGTATTTCAGGTGGCCCCTTTGGTGACATCAAATATAATTCAATGTTGGGCAAACTTTTTTCTGGCAAACTTATTGCTCTCAAAAAGATCGTTACTGTCGACTCTAGATTTTTAAGCTATTGCTTATAGCTTTTATCGCGGGCGCGGCGACCGAATCAAGAAATTCCGTAACGAAAATAAACGAAACGAAATATAACACCCCCCACTCCGACCGGCACAGCGGTGCGGTGTTGAAAGCTGTGCATAGTCTAACGTCGTTTCAGTTCGGCAGACTTCGGCACGGTGTTTGTGTGCGTGCGACTAGACGTATGCGTGTAGACTTACTATGCAATAGCTTTACCTTGGCAGTCCCCGAGTGCCACACGTATTTTTTTGGAGTTTACTCCTTAAGAATCGATTTTCATATAAGGCCCCCGGTATGAAAAAAATATGAGATGTAAAATCTACTGAACGAATGACCTCGTTACGTTTTCGTGCGCAACCTATTCTGCGCACCTGTCACTTTTTTTCACATGGCGCGAATTTTTGAACTCAAATCTATCGCTAAAGTTTTTGTTCCTTCAGAGGGACGTGTTTTACTTTTTAGAGTAAACTCAAGTCGTGCGTCGGAGCTGACACACACTTTTTTTTTGTATGAATTTTGGACAATGTCCTTTCATACTCCTTCGTTTAGCTCGCATAATTTTCGTATATACTAATACAAAGATTTTGCTTCACACTGGATCGCATAATCTAGAATTCGGATAAAACGTGACTTCACTAATAGACGCAGAATTTAATAAAGTTTTTAAATAGAACTTTTAAGTTTTCCATATAAAATATTCTTTTATATAAGAGCGATTAAAAACGTCTGATATATTTTGGCAGACGCTAGAAAATATTTTGAGCTAGTAAATCCACATTTCGATGTAGGTTTTAATAATCCGCTTTATGTCCTAACAGCTAGCTCATATAGTGCGAACGTGACTTGCCGTTATTTAGGTACTCAACTACTAAAACGTGATATTCCTCTCATGTGAATTTTTAATATTTCAACATTTTCATATAGTTTTAAATAGTGGAAAAGTAACCTTACCTATATACAATACAAGTAAATGTAGTTTGTAATGAATTTTAGGTAAACAAAACGAAGACCTGATGTAAAGCGTTATGGTTTATGGTACAATAACTATGGTATTATTAACCTCGGGGAGAGGATTGGGAAAATCAGTACAACCGCTATATTAGTGGTTGCACCATATCTATGGTGGTATCGGATTTCGTTATATAAAACAAAATTAATAGATATGTAAATTTATTACAAACAACGCACAGGTAAATACAGAAAGTACGTGATGTTTCATATAATACTTATTTTATGTACGTTCAAATACAAATTTATATTTTTTGTAAGGAGTTATTCAATCATTTGATAAACATCAATTTATTATTTCATTACATCATGCACAATAGAAAGTCATTTAGGCGCTCCCCTTCACCGTCACATTCTATTAGGCCCTCATTCTAATATTCCATTTTCACTGCATTGAAATGTGTGAAGAACTCATTTCAATCATACTGGAACCTTAAAAGTGCGCTCATTTTTTGCATTATCTACCTCAATTTTGTGTACCTAACACCTATGTACACACACACACACACACACACACACACACACACCTCGCGGTAATCAAACAGTTGTTCTATCTTTAGACCTATTGCATTAATGTCTTGTATCTGTAAAACTTACCATTATGCAATATTTCATAGACCGAAAACTAATTATTGTTTCAAATAATGGTTGTATTTTTAGACTCACTAATAGGAATTTTACAAGGTGATCCTTTTTCACCTCTTTTGTTTAACGTCGCTACCTCCGAAATTTGTAATAATATTCAAAACGTTCTTGTGTCTCAATACGCTGATGATTTTGTAATGTATACTTCCAATAGAATTCTTAACAACAGTGCATTAAATCTTCAACTGGCTATCGATTATTTTGAAGAGACTATAAATAACATAGGTATGTCAATATCTAACGTAAAAAGTAATTTATGCATATTCAAAAGAGATGGTAGAGAAGAGGTAGCTGAAATTAGAATAAATGGACAACAATTAAATAATGTCCACATGGTGAAATACTTGGGGGTTTGGCTGAATGGCTCACTCACGTGGAGAAAACACATAAATGAGATTTATATAAAAGCTACAAAGTTCATTAATATATTTAAGGTTTTGAGTGGATCAAACTGGGGAATACATCCGTTACAATTACGTAGACTTTATTTGAGTGTAATACGCAGTTGAATCGATTATGCAAGTTATCTTTATGACAACAGTGCTAAATCAATACTTTATGAATTAGATAAATTGCAAAACCAAGGTCTAAGAATTATCGGTAATAACATAAAAAGTACGCCTATTCACGTGACGCAGAGCGATCGAGCCATTCCACCTTTGTCTGTTCGAAGAGTCTTCTTGGCTGGGAAGTTTATTTTAAAATTGAAATATTTAGACGGTGATTATAATTCAGATATTTTAATTAAACTTAGGGATACTTGACGTGGACATTACTGGTCTCGTAAAGGAAAACCGCTATTAGCAACTGTGTGGATGATCTTAAGGATTATCACATACCGAACACCAACCGCTTAGAAATATTTAATCTTGACTATTGGATTACTAGTATGGATTTATCCTCGAGTATAAATATAAAAATTAAAGTTATCGATCAACCAAAGAGAATAATTGATAAGGATTATTTAAAAAGCAGATGTATATATTTAGGTGCTGCTGTATTTAACTCTAAAGCTAATACATCAGTTAAGTTAAAACTGAATAAATCACATTGTATTATGGAGGCCGAACTAGCTGGCATTGAGGAAGCCCTACGTTATATAGAATCAATTAATTTTGAAAAGTTTGTTATGTTAAGTGATTCCCGAAGCGCATTACAATACTTGGCTTGCTGTACCTCGAATTATCGAGGAACAGTGACAGCCTATCAAATATTAGATTTAATACAAAATCTTAAAATACAAGACAAAATAGTAACATTTCACTGGGTTCCCTCTCATATAGGTCTTAAAGGAAATGATAAGGCAGATTGTTTAGCAAAAGAAGCCATAAGTAATGGAATAACTTCTGATATTCTTCCTCCATACATGAAACAGCTATCATATAAAACCTGGAAAGATTATTTTGACCTCACATCTGTGAAAGGCATATGGTATAAATTAATTCAACCATCACCACTTAAAATACCTTGGTTTGGGAGTTCTTTGAGCAGACAATATACCACAGTAGCATTAAGGTTACGTTCTGGTTACATCCCACTAAAAAAATTTGCATTTCTATTGAAGAAGGTAACATCTCCTAATTGCTCAGAGTGTAATAAAGTCGAAGATGTCCAGTACATATTGATGCAGTGTGTCCGGAACGAAGCAGCTAGACGAGAAATATTTTACCATCTAGATTTAAATATTAGGTCTTTACCTATGAAATTGCCGTTTTGTATGAAAAAATTTAAATGAATTTTTTTCATGTATTTTTTATTTGTATTAATCTAAGTAATCACTCATGCAATTAATGCATCTTTGCCAACGCAGTGGCAGTTTATTGTTGCCCTTCTTAAAGAAATCAGCGGGACGGGAGGCAACAAATTCTTCAAAGGCATTTTGTAC
Organism: Phengaris arion; assembly: GCA_963565745.1. Lineage (NCBI taxonomy): Eukaryota > Metazoa > Arthropoda > Insecta > Lepidoptera > Lycaenidae > Phengaris > Phengaris arion. The sequence goes on from OY751431.1 coordinate 28,293,838, forward strand.
TGCCTCTCGGGTATTGAATTTTTTTCCCAAGAAGTTATCCAAATTCTGGAAAAAGTAGTAGTCTGTAGGCGCAAGGTCTGGTGAGTAGGGCGGATGACGGAGAGCTTCCAACCCCAGTTCTTGCAACTTGGAGACCGTCTGCTGTGCAGTATGAGGTCGCGCGTTGTCGTGCAGGAGCAGCGGAGACGAGCGATTGACCAATGCTGGTTGGAGATGTGCCAATTTCTCCATCATTGTGTTCAGTTCTTCACAGTACACATCTGCAGTAATGCTCACCCCGTATTGTAAGAAGCTGTGATGAATCACACCGGCGCTAGACCACCAAACAGTGACCATCACTTTTCTAGGGGTAAGTTTTCGTTTAGGGCATTGTTTAGGTGCTGAATCAGGATCCAACCAACTTACTGAGCGCTTGCGGTTATCAAACAGAATCCATTTTTCATCGCAGGTAACAATGCGGTTCAAAATTCCTTCATTTGTGTGTCTGTTGAGCAAAAAAAGCCTTCTGGGCTTACAATTTTACAACAATTATGAAAATAATTTAAATAATATTTTTTTCTTTTATTATGGAGTGTTCAATTATAGACTTGTAACATCAACTTTGAAAATACGATTATGAAATATATTATGCTTTATAAATTAAACTGGTTGCTTTTAAAAATAATTGCAATGTATCAATTCAAGTTAAATCATTCTTAATTGTCTATAAAGAATAAACGTTGTATCTTTTAATGCGGTTTATTTTTAATGGACTCCATCAAAACACATCCTAATCCACGGATTAACCTCATTGGTTGATTATTTTTGGAGCAAAGCTTAATTAATGATAAGCTAAGTTATGTAAACAGCGGAATTGTTATGAAATCAACATGTAATAGATGAAATGATATTATTTCATGACATTAATGTCAATGTGTCGTGACCGACACGAGGCCTAGGGCAGACTCGATCCCGGATAGCATGTACCAATTTTTCAGTTTAACGGTAAGTTAATGTTTTATTATAATTGCAAGTTCTTTATTCTATACCTCATAATTTGTAGAGACATAGCTTGGTTTTTAACTAAATAAATTAAAGTCTTAGGTCATAAATTTCAAAGAGCCTTCATCAAAATCAAAACGTTTTCGACATATCAAATATATGATAAGCCAAAGAGACATAAACACCTTGACTTTAAAGAACTAAGTTTTAGTTTATATTATGTGAGTAATGTACAAGGTTAAATAAATTGTTGAATGAAAGGGTTATAAACGGTCAACGATTTTAAAGGGACATCATACAAAAACCTCGTCTATTTACTGGCATCCCTATCATTAGGCTATAGTTACATCGTCAAAGGGACAGTAGGGTTTGTATTCGTTAGTGGCTGTGACGAGAGATGGAAGCGAATTGTACGCGTGAACCTGAATTTGTACAATCAGAGCTATTCACCGGGTAATGTGTGTTCTAAGCCCGGCCATGTGAGGCATTGCAATGTATTTTTGGCACTGGCGAGTTTTGTTTATAATTACACAATCACAGGTATTTGCCGTGCCGCTGTATATGTACACTGTTGACGACTATGTCCTATAAAATGTTGTATTTGTTCAGTAGGTATCTAGAAATTACAATATTGTACAGTGTGACTATGTTTCTAATGGTTTTCGACAGTTGTCATTTTTCACACATAGTCTGTCAGTTTCTATAGAAAATAACCTAACCAAGAGCATGTCAGGACATGTCTAATGAGGGTTCCGTAATTATAACGCGTAATAACTTTTTTTAAATTATTTTAAAATTTACTGTCCCATTTCGTTCAAAGTAATAATTTAGCATAATCTATCAGAAATTGCAATTTTCTAAGTCTCATAGTTAAGAAATGCTAGGGGGTATCCGACTTACAAATCACTTTGGATTCCGATTTCTTGAAAATCGTTGATACTGTAAAAAATGAATGTACGAAACCATGCCTTTATTTTAAAATACCTATTCAACAATATCCCACACGATAGGGTAGAATGAAAAAATATTTTTCATCCTTACTTCACATGTATAGAGAGCCACCCCTAAAATGTAAAAAACTAAGATTTGTACACACACAGTCTTTAACAATATCAAATATCATTTATTTATATTCATAACTACAGAAGCTAGAGGTGCGGAAAGACAAATAGACAGACAGACATACAGACGGAGTGAAACTATAAGGTATTCTTGAGTATTACGGAACTGTAGAAATGAATATTGTCAAAACCGCAACTGCAAAAAATTAAGAAATTAGTTTTACTGTAGATGTTTATAACTCACATTTATTAATTATTATATAGGTTATGTTATTGCATCTATTATATTAAAAGATACCGATTCAAAATTGCTGCATATGGCGGTGCCGCGCTTACAATGAAACGTGTATCTTCTTGTGTGCTAAATAAAGTTCAATTTTGAATCACTATTCTAAAAATGCATACGTTGCGTATCGTCTCGTTTTGGTGTGAGCTGACCCTTACAGTCAAAGGTTCTAAGTTTTTAAGCACACAAAACTCTGAGGGTTAATTAACACCGAAGCGACGCGGCGCTCCAATTTTAATATTATAGCTATGCGTGTTGCGTCTCGTCACGGTGTGAATTGACCTTGAATCACAATAAACGTAATCGTAAATTGTGTTTACCATTATTTCACATCAAAATAACATCTCATGCTATACCATAAAATATGACCACTTGACGCACCAATTCTAATAATTCTTTCATTCCAAGCGCCTGGATTATATTTTAATGAGTTTGCGAGTGTGCATAAAATATGACAAAACCTGTTTTTCTTGGGCATAAAATGGCCCTTACGCTACGTGTCGAGACGCTTCTGTATTCCGGCTATAATAAATTATATTTATCACTGACGCCTACAATTATTCCGAACGTCGCTCTTTTTTAATAATTCAAAAGAGCGAGACGGAAATGTTTGCGTGAGATGTCTTATGGTTTTGAGGGTAATGGAATGGGGTTGCGTATAGATAACCTTGAAGATCTAACTCTTAAGGGTGTTACACACTACGAAGATACTATAATATTTTATCATAAGATGTCGGGATATATTTTATATTTAAAGTACAATGGAAGTATAAAGTATCTTAGCCGTCCGTGATAGTTCATACATATATAGCAAGCGATGTCTTATCACTACGTAGTTATATATATAAAATATGTATATATAAAACAAAGTCGCTTTTTTTGGTCTGTCCGTATGTATGCTTAGAACATTAAAACTACGCAAGGGATTTTGATGCGGGTTTTTTTAATAGATAGAGTGATTCAAGATGAAGGTTTATATCTATATAACATGCATAATATTTTTAAATTTAAGAGGTATCTAATGTCGTAAATAAACAGATTTTTTTGAGCTTACATTGCAAATGCTGGCTGAACCCTACGAGATAGATCAAAATAATGTACTACAGTATTGTACACGTTAAAAAGATATACAAAAAAGTCCGCAATGTCTAAGTCAAATCTATCTCTTAGGGATAACCCACAATAACCATTTTTTTATCTTTTCCTTTTTACAAGAAATAACGACTTTTTTACGAAGTGATTTTAAGCAATACATCATTAATTATTCTTAACCAGTTTAATTAAGCACCTTAAATACATTGCACATTTAATAATAGGTCTTTACCTATGAAATTGCCGTTCTGCAGTACCTACTGGCCATTTCAAAATAATTTTTGTTTGGCTAAGTATTCTAATTTCAAATTAATTTTATTTTAAAAACATGGAAATCCTTTTCTAAAAGTAGTCATTTGTTTATTGATTAGTGTTACATTTTCATCGCATTTCAATCTTTTTCGTCATCATGGATACGTTAAAAATTCGAGTAATTATTGAATATGAGTACCGTCGTGGCAGCAACGCGGCACAAGCGGCACGCAACGACATTTACGGAGCTAACACTACAAACCAATGCACCACCTGTTATTGGTTTGCTCGCTTCCGTTCAGGAAATTTCGACCTGAAAAATGAACCTCGCGGTCGTCCGAAGACTTTGGTCGACAATGACGAATTAAAGGCGATTGTGGAAGTGTGTCAAAACAATATTGGTCCATTTGCGTCAAATTGGCAAGGTAAAAAAGCTTGACAAATGGGTGCCCCACGAATTCAATGATCGCCAGCGCGACGTACGCGTCAAGACGTGCCTTTCACTGCTCAACAGACACACAAATGAAGGATTTTGAACCGCATTGTTACCTGCGATGAAAAATGGATTCTGTTTGAGAACCGCAAGCGCTCAGCAAGTTGGTTGGATCCTGGTTCAGCACCTAAACAATGCCCTAAACGAAAACTTACCCCTAGAAAAGTGATGGGCACTGTTTGGTGGTCTATCGCCGGTGTGATTCATCACAGATTCTTACCAAACGGGGTGAGCATTACTGCAGATGTGTACTGTGAAGAACTGAACACAATGATGGAGAAGCTGGCACATCTCCAACGAGCATTGGTCAATCGCTCGTCTCTGCTGCTCCTGCACGACAACGCGCGACCTGATACTGCACAGCAGACGGTCTCCAAGTTGCAAAAACTGGGGTTGGAAGCTCTCCGTCATCCGCCCTACTCAACAGACCTTGCGCCTACAGACTACTACTTTTTCCAAAATTTGGATAACTTCTTGGCGGGAAAAAAATTCAATACCCGAGAGGCAGTACAAAATGCCTTTGAAGAATTTGTTGCCTCCCGTCCAGCTGATTTATTTAAGAAGGGCATCAATAAACTGCCACTGTGTTGGCAAAGATGCATTGATTGCATGGGTGATTACTTCGATTGATGCAAATAAAAATACATGAAAAAATTCGTTTAAATTTTTTCATACAAAACGGCAATTTCATAGGTAATATAAATCAATATGGCCCATTACAAAATGGAATTTAAGTTAATATTTTCGAAGATAGTACAGATTCAAAATGCAGGGACATAGCGGTTGGACCGGCCGGGTTGGGTCCCGTTTTTACCCATTGGTTTACGACACCCTAAAAACATTTTCAATGTTGTATACAGAAGTATATTGCAGTCAGTAGAGTTATTTGCTGAAGAAGTTTTTTCTCCAAGAACACTATTCCATGCGGGAGAAGCCTCGAGCAAAAGCTATCTTCACATAAAATATTATAGTATCTTCACCGTGTGTATATATAACCTAGTAAGTAACCTGAATTTAAGGGCATCACAGGATGTCCCTAAATTCAGGTTACATACTCGTATAATAATGAGTGCTCCAATTCTATGCGTTGAAAATTGTAACCGCGGCATAGCGGTGAAAATTGTTGAAAATAAGTAGTATCATTATCACAATCATAGAACATTTCATTGCATCAGCCAACGCTTATCTTTGTGTCGCCCTAACATGTTTTATTTTATATAAACGAAAATCAATGTTACTTTTAGAATACAAATACAATATCTATGAAATATGAACTCTGATAAGCAATAATGTGTCAACCCACTAGCCATCCTTTCAAACCCACAATTTTCTCAAAATGGCGATCGTGTTTCATTAAATTTATTTCATAGAGAACTTCAAATATGTTTTAAAAGTTTTTATCAGTTTTTCAGTACTAAAATTATTTAATTCACTTAACACTATTTTGTAAATTATAGTTTATCGCCTGAGAAAGTGATTAGTATCAACATCTTGATTTTAGTAATTTTGTGGGTTGACACAATATTGCTTATCAACGTCCATATAATATAGGTTCAAAGTCAAGCTAGTGTTTTACCCAAAAATATTTGTGAAGCTTGTGATGAGGTACGCATTGATTTTTGTCAACGATTGAAAAGGCATAGCGAGATGAGCGGCAGTGTAATGTGTAAAGGAAATCAATATCACGAGTCCGAGCCCAAACGCCCTTCTCACAGCTTTTGGGAAAACAAAGCCCTGTGGAGTCGCTGTGAGATTTTTAATTATTTCTACTACGACGTCAGTGGCGAGAGGCGAACAATTTGCCAGGAATTCTAGCAACTTTTAAGTATTAATATTAAGATATTATATTATTTTGTTAACATTTATTATTTTTCAGAAGCAAAAAGCAATTGAATTTATTTTAAGATAACATTTAAATTATAAATAATTACATTTTATCTATTACTAACTCATTTATTTGCAGTAAATACTTTGGTAGAATTAATATTAACAGCGGCTCTACTCAACTCGTTGTTCTATTCATACGTATAATATGTCGTTCATTTTAAAATATAACCAGAATCCAGTGACATCGTGTTACATAAATGGGCGTGGATGTAAACAGGCTTTTATCATGATTGATGGTATTTCGTGCGACTGTCTCTTGTCTGCTGTAATATTTGGTGATGGTGTTTCACTACGCTATATCAACTATTTTCATAATTTAACTCATCCTCACACTTGCCGAAAAGTCCAGGATAGACTGTGGTCAGTGCTACGTCTATTTTTATGCGAGCGACTATTACAAGAGAGAGGGTTTCTCGCAAGATTTCTTGTGAGTCTTAAAACAGACTATTATTGATAGAGAAATAGAGTCAGTTTACACCGAATCTAGACTCGACACGCCAAATTTAACGCGACGAGATGCGACGTTGCATTTTTATTCTCGAAATTCAAACTCGAAAATTTTGAATAAAAGATAGCTCTTAAAAAGTATGCAGCGTCACGCTGCGCAGTGTGGTTTAGCTCGAAAATTGGAGCTCTTGCAATGAAAAGTGTATCTTATTCGTAGAAATTAAATTCTAATCTAATTATAAAAAAAATATCACTATCGAGAAATGCAGCGCCGCGTTGTGTCTCATGTCGGTGAGACCTAAACCCATAGAAAACATAAAGTGATAAGAGCGTTAAGTGACAAAGTGATATTAGATATAATTAAAATTCATAACGTTATAAAAAATATAAAGTTGCTAGTAACCATTTGGCGCAACTGGACACAGTTTTCATATTGGATTCTAGGTTAGATGAAGTTATTATTTATTTACATAAACAGTTTTCTGTTGCTCAAGGCAATACTTTACTTTTAATACTTTTTACTACACGGCGCATTAGCGTCGCTTTCTAACAACGACAAGACTATTGTAGATTTCATTGTAAAAATGTAAAAATACTAGATGGAATCCACACGATCAGCACAATGCAGGACTATGATCTCTTAAATCTTATATTATAGACTAGACAATCATGTTTTAAATTATGACGGCCTCACCACTGAGCCACAGAATCTGCACAATGCAGGACTATGATCTCTTAAATCTTATATTATAGACTAGACAATCATGTTTTAAATTATGACGGCCTCACCACTGAGCCACAGATTCTGGCTCAGTGATTAGCGCGTCGGCGCTCAAACCGGACCGAACTTTTTGTTTCCTCAGAGGGAACGTTTCAATGTCATGGATGTGTATTACAAATGTTTATAATAAAATAAAAATTTTAAATATGTGTATAGTATAAAAGTATTAAATATACCTCCCGCTGTATGGTCCCCGAAACACAAGTCCTTCGGATACTTACAACGGGGCCAGATTAAAATGGTGAAGAGCGTCCATAGATATCATAATTACTTATGACAAAAGCCTAGCAACTTGTGGTTTTTAATATTTATCAAAAAATGTATCGTATAAATACTCCTACACAACTATGCAATACGAATATTACCATCAGCCAAACAGTGGTCCAACTAGTCACTCCTATTAAGACAGATACAAAATAGTATAAGTTGCAAAACAAAACATTACTCATTTTACAATATGGCATTATATTGTTCTGTATATTATTTTTCTTATCACACGAAAAAACCGACTATTGCAGATTCATAACCATAGTGACAAGTTGCTGTCTTACCAGATAGCTCATAACCCCAATATTGGTTACCCTCTCGGATTACCGGGGCATTGAACCGCCGCATTTGGGGTGATGAAAGAGACAGATATAGTGGCAGATTTCGTTTACTTTCATCCCTGATTTAACAAAGGGTGTCCAAAACTGGTCATTGACGGGTGAGCGATTACTGTAGAAGAAAAGTCTACTGCAGTTTTTAATTTTTCAAACACTATTTCTAATAAATGTATTAAAAAACATATAACACAACTACGTAAATTATATAGCCTATGTTACCCGGGATATTGTTACGAATCTATTGACACCTAATTTATTAAAATCGTATCAGTAGTTTAGGCACTACATTTATATATATATATACATTGCTCTTTCTTTTGACTTCACCGTAGTCGGTAATAATATAATATCTTAATTTTGGTATGAACACTAGTTGTAGATTAGAGAATTTACCTGTCAAATAAAAATAAATAAATACTTGGTTTTAGGATAAGCAAAATAATAACGACTATAAAAGTTATATAAAATTTCCGAATAATAAAATTGCAGTCAACATTACTTATATTTTTATGACTACAGGCTATATTTTTTAATGTTATATAAATTATATTTCCGACTACATTCACAGCAAAAATAATTAGATAGGATAAAGGGCGTCACACAGGCTCTCATAGTATCTTAGCCGTCTATGATAGTTCATACAAACTTTATGGCAAGCGATATTTTATCTTAACATATAATATTATAGTATCTTCGCCTTCTGTGATGCCCCTCAAATTTGCACGACTTTATAGGGCAAATACAAATAAAATTACTTTCATTCTAAATTACCTATCCTCTAATATGACGACCTCTGTGGCCCAGTGGTTCAGCGCGTTGGTGCTCAAGCCAGGGGTCGCAGGTTTGAATCCCGCCGAAGGAACAAAAATAGTTTTTCTATGTTCCTGGGTCATGGATGTGTATAATATAAGAAAAATCTTAGATATATATATTAAAGTATTAAATATACTTCCCGTTTTCTGGTACCAAGTTTTTGGTAAAAAGTTTTTGGTTACAAGTTTCTGGTAAAAAGTCGGACCTGCGCCTGATGCGCCAGTCGTGTCGGTTATCCGTCCTACTGGGTTATGAGTATAAAGTAAGTAAAGTATTACTAAGACTCTGTTGCCCGTTACTCTGTCTGCCCGTCCGTCACCAGGCTGTATCTCATGAACCGTGATATTTAGATAGTTGAAATTTGACGACGATGTATTTCTGTTGTCGCTATAGCAACAAATACTTAAAAACAGAATAAAATAAATATACAACAAACGTGATTTATTTTATAGATAATGGTAAGGAATCCTTCGTGCGCGCGTCCGACTCGCACTTGGCCGGTTTTTATAGTTAAATTCCTTTTTATATATTTTTAAATTCATACAATATTTACTCATACAATTCGCCAATTATCTCATCCAAAAAATTATTCGCTCCCGAAACATTCCCAAAATCAACAATACACGTGTAACTATGTTTACACATTTGCGGCGGACACCGTACAATATATTTTATAATTTCCCTCAGTTAATATTGTTTCAACAAATAAATATCCCAGGAGAAATTTTGGATAACGATCAGCATTGTGGGTGGGTGAAGGTATGTACACACTCCTACACGGCAGAGGGACGACACTTTAGAATTTTGATGATTAGTTGATCAGTGTTGCGATGTGTGTTGTATACTGAGCCTCAAATCTCATGCAATTTCATACATAAAATATCCAGTAGACTTATTTTTCTTCCACGTCTCGCAGTGTGTACGCACCTTAGTAAAGGATTTTTATTGTTCCCTAACACGGAGGGTGACAATAACAATTACATGGCCATATATTAATTAAGGCGAATGTGAAAGTTGTGACGGAAATGTAACGTAATTTAAATATCGTGGAATCGCGGGAGGTTCTGATTAGAGTTTGTCAGATTGTAACACACAACCACGAGCTATACAGTTTTAGTATCCATTAATTTATTACACTTTAAACGTTTGAAATGTTAGAAGGTATTTGAGTAAAAATATATGAAATATATACTTAATTATTAAGCAGGTACTTAAAATTCAAATGTTATATGTATTTCTTAGTAGTGGATTATTATTAATATCAATTAATATTTTATTCTTAATTTTCTTTAAAAAAATATTCTAATAATTAGAATTTAAAATAGCTATTTGTAGCATTTCTTATGTACCAAATTGATTCTAATACTTAATTTATAAAACTTAGTACTCACTACTTGCAAAAAGGAAAGTAGTAAAGAATTCCGCAAAACTTGAAAATTCTAGAATATTCGGAAGCGATTTGTAAGTAGCTATTAATCGTTATCTGAAAGCTGAAACTAAATTCGAATGTGAATTTCGATTGGAAAGTTCTGTGAAGTTGGCCTGATATCTGTATTCAGACGGTGCCGCTACCATGATATAAACTTATAGTGCCGTTACCTATAAAACCCATTTACAAATTTTACATCACACTTTTGCTTCATTTCTCAAAGATTTTCGTTTAGCTTTCGTACTTGGCTTGGATGGCATACAAAATTTTTATGAAGTAGTAATTTTTTTTTGTTACATGAATTGTAAATGTATTTTAGTAATAACTACTGTCGATTTAAAAAAACCGACAGCATCATTTTAATGTACCCAGTGTCACTGTCTGCTAAAAACTGTCGGCTAAAAAGCAATAATATTTTTCATAAGTCCTATCATATAAATTGAACCTAAAGGTAGCGTTTCGATGTACGCGACGCGCGACGCGAGACCGCGAGCCGAGACCGAAATAGGGTCGCGGAGCCACTGCTTAGTATGAATTTGTATGGAGCACTAAACAATCTGAGACCGATATAGGGTCGCGGAGCCACTGCTTAGTATGAATTTGTATGGAGCACTAAACAATCCCCGCGACCTGCGTCACGCGATCTGTGAGCGTGGCCAGAGAACCTGATTCGCTGGTTTGCTGGTCGCGGTCTCTCGGTCACAGACGGTACAGGAAACAAGCATGGTAACAATATTATCATGACTCCATAGAGTTTGATTACAATAGTCATACGGCCCGATTCAATAACCTATCTACCAATAACTATTTGTTTAAAACGTCGTCATTCAATCATTTGCCGGTTTGTTGCGATACGAATTTGACGTTTTAAACAAATAGTCATTGGTAGATAGGTTATAGGCTGTAAGTCATAGTAGAATAGTGCCTAGCACTCTTCATAAAGACATAGTAACAATGATCGTTATACCATTCGCTTACGACATTTCGATACACCATGCGTAATTAAAACGGCATAACAATATTCGACAATACATATATTCCGTAACTAGATAAGGACTGGGGAAGTTGCGGGTGTATAAGCGTCTTGGGGCCTCTCCACTAAGTACTCGCACTTAAATTATAACTCCCAGCGGCCGCAGTTCCCAACAATGTGAGGGTCAAATTTCATGGGTTGAGCATGGGTCAAAATTGGATACGCCTCTCGCTAAGCTCTATTTTATAAATTACGTCTACGTGCTAAATTACTTTATGTTTATGGTAAAATGTGAATAACTAAATATGTATAATGCTACGAGCTGTGAAATAAAGTTTTATATGAATATAAATTACGAGATGTTGCCCACGACTTCGTGCGCGCAAAAGGCAATCTCGAGGGAACCGTACATTATGCCGCAATAGAAAGTAGCATATGCTACTTTTTATTGCCATATGGCCATATAGCCTTCCCCGTGGTTTATTCTATATCTATGCCGAATTTCATAAAAATCGGTCCAGTAGTTTCGGAGCCTATTGAATGCAAATAAATAAACAAATATACAAACAAACAAACCTTTTTTTCTATAGTATATTAGTATGGAATAAAACAAAAAATAAGGGCAATATTAGGGCTGACCAATTGCGCGATTTATCGGTAACTACCTTCGGAAAAGTAATCATGATCAATTTCAAAAGTATATCCATACACTAAACAAATATACTATTTTCTTAACAGACAGAAATAAAATGTGCGTAGCATGCATTCGCATTTTGTGAATTTTAGCCAAATTACACCTAATTTGAGCAGGCAATAATCACATTTCAAGATACTCATCTCCCTTCTGCAACTGTATATTATCAAGTCTCTTCTCGCATATATCTGCCCGCACCATTTTCTTTTATTACAATGGTGTCATGTATTGAAATGCGTACATTGTGTTCCCTTCCACGATCATAGAATTACCATAACTATAAAATATATTTCGCCGGCGATATTACAGTCCTTCGAACCAATTTACCAACGATTTTATTTGTGAGAAAAAAACGATAAGATAATTTCCTAAACGTTTTCACATTTTCGGTATTGAAATTGTGGGTTGCATTATTTCATTAAAAGTAATTTTGTATTCTATTCACATTTGTAACATAAATATAGTTTTATTTAAACGTCTCATACAGCGGGTGGAGATCGATTTTAAATGGTTGTAAATGAGTTTCATAGTCACTAAATTTTGTTCTAGAAATATTATATTAGAAGTTGGCTTCAAATTGTCTACACTGAAGGCCGATTTTTGCAATTAATAATTCTCAAATTGCCACATGGCGTCAATAATAGTAAATGATGACGATAGTAAAGAAATACTAAAATTCGGTGTTTATCTACTAAAACATGATTTTTAAATATAAAATATCTATTGATGTATTCAATTTCATTCATTTTACATTTCATTCATAATTCATTCAAATAAAACTGCAAAATACAGAAGTCCACCATGTTCTCTAAAACACGAATCAGATTGAATGACGTCACTTCTCGTGCGTTGTCTATGCTTTTGCTATTAGTGTTATCTTTTATTGCTTTCTTTTATTACGTTTTGAGAAAAACCTTTTCCCTAAAGCAGTTGTTTCTTTTGCAAAAATATAACGTATATCTTAAAATTTTCGATTAGATCATTTTTACAGGCAACTGAAAATCAAACAGAAATGTAAACGAAAATAATGAAAATTTCATTCTTAAAGCTACGTTCTTACGAGCGTTTTTTTTTTGGCCGTGACAGAATAACTACACTGTAAATAAAACTCTGCGCTAATACAATAGAGTTGAAAATTGTGTAGGTTTGTCAAATCTGACATTAAAATGTCAGATTTGACAAATCTACTTGATACTTCAATTTTCAGTGACCACAAAAAAATATCGAGTGTACGAGAGCTAACACTTGTCTGGAGCGCAGTAACAGTCGCGATTTCACAAGTAGACCCTATGACACCACTGGCCGTTTTTGCGCTAATTTCAAAACATGTAATTAAATCTGTTTGGTTTTTAAAAAATCTTGATTTATTGTAGAAATATCATGTTTTTTAAATAAAAGATATCTACTTAAGAATATTAGATAACAGTTTTTTAAATCAATTATCATACCTATTTCAAGTTAAGCGGTCGCATTCGAACACGTAGCAAATTGTGTGCGTGCGAGAGAGACAAACTCAGTCATACGCGAACTAAGCCATAGGTACTGCGAATTGAACTATTTAATTAAAGAACAGCGTTAAACGTTAGCGTCAAAACAATATTGGTCCATTTGCGTCAATTGGCAAGGTAAAAAAGCTTGACAAATGGGTACCCCACGAACTCAATGATCGCCAGCGCGAAGTACGCGTCGAGACGTGCCTTGCACTGCTCAACAGACACACAAATAAAGGAATTTTGAACCGCATTGTTACCTGCGATGAAAAATGGATTCTGTTTGATAACCGCAAGTGCTCAGCAAGTTGGTTGGATCCTGGTTCAGCACCTAAACAATGCCCTAAACGAAAACTTACCCCTAGAAAAGTGATGGTCACTGTTTGGTGGTCTAGCACCGATGTGATTCATCACAGCTTCTTACCAAACGGGGTGAGCATTCCTGCAGATGTGTACTATGAAGAACTGAACACAATGACGGAGAAGCTGGCACATCTCCAACCAGCATTGGTCAATCACTCGTCTCCGCTGCTCCTACACGACAACGCGCGACCTCATACTGCACAGCAAACGGTCTCCAAGTTGCAGGAACTGGGGTTGGAAGCTCTCCATCATCCGCCTTACTCACCAGACCTTGCGCCTACAGACTACTACTTTTTCCAGAATTTGGATAACTTCTTGGCGGGAAAAAATTCAATACCCGAGAGGCAGTACAATATACCTTTGAAGAATTTCGTTGGCAAAGATGCATTAATTGCATGGGTGATTACTTCGATTAACACGTTTAAATTTTTTCATACAAAACGGCAATTTCATAGGTAAAGACCTAATATGATTTTTGTGGTTATTTTCAAAAGCGGAACTGTCGTTAATGTTTTATTCACATTAAAGCTGCTCCCTAAATTCAGTTGAATAATTATAATTGAAACCTGTGTCTCAAACAATTTTAAGGGCTAAGGGTCAAATGTAAATATTAAAATGTCTTAATTCCCTCTCTCCCTTCGGCGCGAATAATATAGCTTAAATTATTAATTCGCCTGCGTAATTCACTATTTAATTAAATACTTCTTGGTATTTATTAATGTTTTAGACCCGAACTTGTCTGTCAGTTATTTTTTATATTTTATATTCAAAAGTAGGTACTAATTCGTCAAAAAGATATATTGGAAAGAATTACAAAATTGTTATTTAATTATTAATTATTAATCTACATATTATTAATTTTGTTAAGTCATACATACGTTTACGGTATTAAGGTACTTAATAAGAGGTACTTAACCACTGAAGAGAAATGGCCCTGTGGCTAACACCAATAAACCAGCTACATTATGTAAAATCATGAATATAAAATGTCTGTTCATTAGGTTTCTGACAATTTTTTTTAAATATTATATTGTGTAAAGTAACGAATAAATAAAATATTACATTTTCAATTTCAACAACAGAAAACAATAAAGTTTAATCGTAACCCGATAACAGTTTGGCGCGGCATAAACACAAATAAAGAAATAGCTATATTATATTTCTACAACTTGCCGTTGAGTATTAGTGAAAGTTATTATTTCAAATTATATTAAGTAGTTATAATAATATGTTTTTAATAATTAAAGTTTCTAATTAAGCTACAATTAAACCATTATAAGTATTGATTTATTATTTTCTGTGTCAAAACAGTCAATATCGTAAATTTTACTAACAGCAGCTAAAATGTAATCTGCCTCCATACATAGGCTATATTTACGCAAAGACTGCGTCAGGACGCTCCTTTTATAATCTCCTGCAGGACGAATTTACACGGGTCAACTGGTATTCATAATATACATAATACAAAGCTGAGTTTCATAAAAATAGCACACCTAATTCCAAAAGGTTAAAATATCCTATACAATTTTTACAAAGCAGCCATTATACGGGACGAGAATCATCTAAACTCAGGCTGGCAGATTTTCGTGGGTGGGGCGGGGAGGGGGAATCGAAGGGTACATCCCCTTCTATTTTCGGAGCTTGAGTTATAGCCCGACCAAACATTGAAGACCTTTTTACCGAAATTCCCGTTTCGTTTTACGGCCGCATCTTAAGCATCGCGTCGGCTGAATAAAATATTTAGCTTTTTTAAGATGTATGTTTATTTCGCTGCGTTAAAAAATAATGTTTCTAAATCTTTTGAGTATATGTGGCCAGTGAAATTAATTTAAAAACGATTGATAAATTTTACTTTTTATTAAAAAAATATATATATATATATATTTAATGTTCAGCATATTATTTTTTTCAATGAAATTTTAATTTTATTCAATGAAACAACAATAATTATTTTACATTCAGTCAGTATGACAAAATTAAAAAACAAAACAATAATTACAATATTAAACCATAACTAATCTGTGTGCGATTGTGTTTATGTGTTTGCTACGTAGACTATCGTAGGTCGTCTACGTTAGGTCTACGTAGTACGTAGCGCACAGCGTAGCACAAGAACACGCGCGCACGTAATACCATTACAATATAGCGCGCGTAACGCATTGCGCGAGACAACAGATTCGTAATAATCAACCACGTCGCATAAACTCACTTCACTTGCCTCTAAATATCTGCGAGGGTGAGCGAAAGGGAGGCCTGTATCAAGATTCGAGGCTCCCCCATAGTACGCTATGAAAGGACCGAGAGGGAATTTTAGGTTAGTGGACATGTAGACATATAGACGAGAACACGGCAAATTTGTTGCCTAATTTAGCTGTCGTCTTGTGTTTCTTTTGTGCGTGAGGTCATCGTTCTCTGTTGTCTTGTGCTTATGAAATTTAAGGGTGTAAATATAGTGTGTGTTCGGTGTCATTTAGGCTAGGTGTTCGATCAAAGTCGATCGCTATCTGTATTCAAACGCTTTGTTATTTTTGTGTGTTCGTAAGTAAACGTGAAAACTAACATAGAAAAAACGTTGGTGTCCGCGGTTTGTTTGTAAACAGACCCGCGCCGCAGCGTAAACAGTGGCACGCTACCACGCACAACTCTCGTGTTATTTTTAGTTTAACAAATGTTTATGACTTTCAATTGACGCTCAAAATACCCATGTACCTAACCTAGTGCCAAAATTGTACATAATAACATAGATATAAACACGAGTAGCAAGTAAGTATGAGTTTAAAAAAATAAATAAGTGCAAAAAGATTTTTTGTGGACAAATTCAAACCTGAGTCTCTACTATAAAGATCGATAACATTACGCATTACCCGAGTGTTGGGACACAAACAGACTCAAAACACGCACACTAACGCACCCCACCCTTCGCCCTCCGAGAGCCCGCGAAAGCTTTAAACAAAACCGAATTTATAGTATAAGAAATTATAGTACAAATAAACTGTGATTAGTTTGTAAACTGTGATAATGTTGGTTGGCGCCAATTTTAACCCGAGCATGTTCATGCCGGGCTACATGCAGGCTCCCATGAAGGGGGTCAACCTGCCGGAATCCAATGCGAGTTCTATGCCATCTACTCCGGTCCACCAGCGCTGTTCTCCCCTGACGCCGGCCGAACGCACCGGCGCGCCACCTGGCGCCGGTAAGGACGCCGTCAAGCTGTTTATCGGCCAGATCCCGCGACATTTAGAGGAGAAAGACCTCCGGCCGATGTTCGAGGAGTTCGGAAAGATTTACGAGCTCACCGTCCTCAAAGACAAACACACGGGCATGCATAAAGGTAAGTTATTAAAATATATATCGAAAACTTGTAGGTTCGAGCCATAAATTCCGACTAACGACGCGCGTGGCTTGTTTTTGTCAAACTTTAGCTCAAGTTTCGCCCGAATATAATATTCAAGATTTATTCATAATATATGTACGAATTTTAGGTGCTTTAAATATTTTAGCTTTTAAATAACATATGTTATGTACATACATACATTGATCTAAATCAATACCTACCTATGTATCTATATCAAATATTTTATGTAAAGATGATCCCACCAAAATCATATTCATGTTAAAATATTTGCCAAGACAATATGACTCGCACTGTCAAAAAGTTATCAAATCTCATGTAAAACTAAGCTTCTGACTCTATACGCCCTAGCTCTACAAGACTAACGTCACAAACTCTACTCCTTAGTCAAAATATGTGGCCTGGCCATTTCGCTACATTTTACCTAAATGGCCACCCATGGCAATTGGGCGTAAGGTGAAAAATTCACTGACTGTTATCTGATAAACTACCTATTCTTGTAGGAACGAAACGGCCAAGCCACATATTATGTTGACTAAGGTAAAAAGTTTGTGAAGTTAGCCTTGTAGAGCTAGGGCGTAGAGTAATATAATTGGTCGCGGGTTTGAATCCCGGTGAGATATAATTATTTTTAATTTTATAAAATATTCTTATTTTATTTTCCTACTACTACAACTCCTAGCAAAGCTCGGTCTCCCAGATACTTACTTTTATTCGAATCTTTCGGTGATTGTTACAGAGTCTATTATGTTTTAAGTATAAAGACGCGTCTCCTGCGCGTAATTTTTTCCAAACATTACACAAAACACCGAAACATTGGGGCGTAGCTATACACATTTGCATAGGAATACACATTTTTTTTTGTCTTCCGAGATAGACGGAAAACATTCACTGCACGGGTAGAAAGGGGAAGAAATGATTAATTTCTTATCAACTGTTATATCACTCACATGACAATTAAACATATAAATACGGCAGATATTATTTATCAATACCAAATCGTCTATAAAGGCCACTTTAGATGTTTCATATTATGTTTCATATATTTTTATCCATACAAAATCGTGAAATGGTAAAATGGCTACATGATTCATCTGATTTCATCATAATAGAAAACATCAATTTTGACAGCTTTCAATAGAAATGTGT
Source organism: Phengaris arion (assembly GCA_963565745.1). NCBI lineage: Eukaryota > Metazoa > Arthropoda > Insecta > Lepidoptera > Lycaenidae > Phengaris > Phengaris arion. The sequence continues at coordinate 28,311,986 of OY751431.1, forward strand.
AAAATGGCGCACATAATATGAGTATAAAAATATATGAAACACCTAAAGTGGCCCTTTTAGACTACCCTGTATTTTTTCCTAGATTCTACATCTGCTATCGCTAAAACTGCGAGTGCTTACGTCTTTCTCATCGGAACTCATGATATTGTCTACACAAAATGTTTTGTTTCAATTAAAAACATTTACTATAGTAGGAGACAGCTAATATTAGGTCTTTACCTATGAAATTGCCGTTTTGTATGAAAATATTTAAACGATTTTTTTTCATGTATTTTTTATTTTTATTAATCGAAGTAATCACCCATGCAATCAATGCATCTTTGCCAACGCAGTGGCAGTATTGATGCCCTTCTTAAAGAAATCAGCTGGACGAGAGGCAACAAATTCTTCAAAGGCATTTTGTACTGCCTCTCGGGTATTGAATTTTTTTCCCGCCAAGAAGTTATCCAAATTTTGGAAAAAGTAGTAGTCTGTAGGCGCAAGGTCTGGTGAGTAGGGCGGATGACGGAGAGCTTCCAACCCCAGTTTTTGCAACTTGGAGACCGTCTGCTGTGCAGTATCAGGTCGCGCGTTGTCGTGCAGGAGCAGCAGAGACGAGCGATTGACCAATGCTCGTTGGAGATGTGCCAGCTTCTCCATCATTGTGTTCAGTTATTCACAGTACACATCTACTGTAATGCTCACCCCGTTTGGTGTGTTTGTGTGATGAATCACACCGGCGCTAGACCACCAAATAGTGACCATCACTTTTCTAGGGGTAAGTTTTTATTTAGGGCTTTATTGTTTAGGTGCTGAACCAGGATCCAACCAACTTGTTGAGCGCTTGCGGTTATCAAACAGAATCCTATTTTTATCGCAGGTAACAATGCGGTTCAAAATTCCTTGATTTTTGTGTCTGTTGAGCAGTGCAAGGCACGTCTCGACGCGTACTTCGCGCTGGCGATCATTTAGTTCGTGGGGCACCCATTTGTCAAGCTTTTTTACCATGCCAATTTGACGCAAATAGACCAATATTGTTTTGACGCTAACGTCGAAAGCTGCTGCTGAATTCAGCCGTAGATTGTGTATCATCCAGCTTCCACAATCGTCTTTAATTCGTCATTGTCGACCAAAGTCTTCGGACGACCGCAAGGTTCATTTTTCAGGTTTTCGAAATTTCCAGAACGGAAGCAAGCAAACCAATAACAGGTGGTGCGTTAGTTTGTAGTGCTCCGTAAACGTCGTCGATGTTGCGTGCCGCTTGTGCCGCGTTGCTGCCACGACGGTACTCATATTCCATAATTACTCGAATTTTTAACGTATCCATGATGACGAAAAAGATTGAAATGCGATGAAAATGTAACACTAATCAATAACCAAATGACTACTATGTTTTTTAAAAAATAAAATTAATTTGAAATTAGAATTCTTAGCCAAACAAAAATTATTTTGATTTGAAATGGCCAGTACTGTAGAACGGCAATTTCATAGACAAAGACCTATTATATAAAACAAATATATAAAGAAAACATGAAACAAATGTTTTTGTTTCATGTTTTCTGTGTAATGTTTTGAAAAAAACATGAGCAAGAGACGTGCCTTTATATTGACAACAACCGCAACACACCAATAGCGAGATGTAGGGTCGAAGCACTGACATATGTCGGTAGCATTAAGTACTGTTTGAATAAACATCATTGATATTATAATATTTATTAGCTTTGTGTCTTCCTAGATAGCGCTTTTTACCAGAGTTTATTCTCTTCTAAGATATGTGTATACTTTAAATATTTGATTTACAAGCACTAAAAAGTATGTAACTGTTTTATGGCCTAATATTTATAACATGTTGGTTTTTGACGTTCTTATTTACTGCGATGAATTAATAATCGTTTTGATGATAAATATTTTTTTTTTTTAAATTTGTTAAAAGAACCATCTATCGGGTATATTATGAACTATGTTAGTTATGTCGTCGTTTTCCGCTTGGATTGGAAACTGACTGACGTAATATTTAAATAACTATGTCCCTAGTAATCTATTCTAATTTCAACTGAGAATTATACATAAAGGTAACATTTAAATTATTAAAGGGATATTCGCACACTACTATTTAAGATGAAGTACATTAAAATATATTGATAAATATTATTTGTTTTTTGTTGGTAATATAGGGTTACATGGTTATTTTATTACATTTTATTGTTATTATTTATAACACGGAACCCTACAACAATTTTCAGACCTCCAGCGTCAACATTTCTCATACAAAATTTCATCCGCTACTTTAAGGGTTTAAATGATAAAAGATCCAACTTTGACAATTATTATATTAGTTCTGTAATAATACAAGCTTGCGTACTAAATTTCAGCTTTCTAGGACAACTGGAAGTATCATATAATTTTGTTGATCATCAGTGAATCAGTGACGAAATCAGGGTTTTTTAGATATGAATAAATTTAAAGTATAAGACCTATACAATCAAAACTTTGCATGTTTAATAAGTCCGCTACTGGAAACATATCCTGAAAATTTCATTTATCTGGTATAATCCAAACCCAAGTTATGAGGGTTCCAAAATTCGAAAAAAACGCTTCGAGAAAAGGTGGTGTGGTAGTATCCTTGCCAGATCTTTACTGAAGAGAACTTATCAAATATTTATATGACGAGAAAAATTAATGCAGATGAATAAGCATCTACAAAAAATATGAAAATTGTGTTGAGAAATGGATAATTATTGTATTTTAAACACAGCAAGTACTATTTTTTCTACTCAAAATATCATATAAATTTTAATATAGAAATTTCCTTGAATAGAAGAGTAATTTGGTTCATTTGCCTACTACATTAAGTATGAGATAATGGAATCTCACTTCGAAGTTTCGTCTCCTGGGTCATATTAAAGTTCTGCTTCAAACCATTTTGCTAAAATACAAAAAAATAGCTAAATAGCTAATAAATAGCTTTTAAAAATACACCATATTACGGAAAATTTTCATTTTATTCGTTTATTTTTAAACCTTTTTTTAACTGATAACTTTTGAAGTAAAATAAATACAAAAAGGAGGATGGGAAAAATTTATGAACGCTGGTTTACCTACTCAATACGAACAACTAGTATGTCATTGAAAAGGACGTTTCTAACATTTTCCCGCGGCTTCGCCCGCGTGAATTTGGTTTTTAAACGCTCTTTGAAAACCAATTTTACGCGCGGTTAAATTTTTATAATAAATTAAAACATTCATTCTCTATTTTACCCTCCTAGGTGCTCAATTTCAGAAAACGCTGAAATACGTAACTCATTTTTTTTTCGTACTCAATTCATACGAAATATCATGCAAATATTATGTCCAAGGAATAAAAAGTTTCATACAAACTTTTATCGCCTTGGGAGTTACATTTTAAAAAATTCTTCCTTAATGGATGCCTACGTCATATGAGATTTTTTTATATAATGTGCAAAATTTTAAATTTCTAGCCTTAAGGGTTTGACCTGTTCATTGATACATCAGTCAATCAGCTTTGCCTTCATATATATATATAGCTTTAAGTCAGAGGGAAAGCTTGTTCGTTCGTACCTTGCGTTATTCGAAAATTCTGAATGTGGTAGGTTCGAACCCCAGTAAAATATTTTTGTGATTCTTTTTTTTATCTACTAGAGCTCAAAGCTCGGTTTTCCAGATACTAAATATTATTACAACACAATCTTAATTTTCAGTTAGACACATAATATCTTGACACAGAATCAGTTTAAATCTACGGCCATATTTTATGTAATAGGCATGTTACCTAAAAATTTTATTCGTCAATTCGATGTTAGACAACATGTTAATAAACAATCGAGAAAGAGATGGGCAATATTTTTATTTGATTATATTTTTAATCGCGTCAATCCAAATATTTATTTCTTTTAGATTTATGTATCTTTTATCAACAATTTTAAAATTTTATTTGCGAAAATGTGATATTCCACACTGGGAAACATCCCTATTACGCTATCATATTATTACGAAGTTATTATAGGCCGCTTTAAAACATTATTCTTAGAATTCGTTGCTAAAATATTCGCAGCATACACATAGCACCTTGGTGCATTTATGCTAGAATTAATAATGCTATTCGTTATATGGCGTGAACTGTCAACATTGTGTAGTACAGTTTTACGCGAATTAGTATCACAGTTTATAACAAAGCCCCTTGTAGCGTGAAAGTTTACTTTGCCTGTATGAAAAACTCGTCTTTCTTTTTATTTGCCTTTGTTTACTCATTGCATCGAGATATTAAAAAATCTAATGTAAATAGATTCAACTTTTGTTAATAATATGAAAACATGTTGGGTGTGGCTCGTCACGTCATGTTGATGTTTTCAATATTACTACTTGACCCCGCAAATGTTGGTCTGTCATCTAAATTAACAGTCGTTATTATAACAAAATATCGGTTGTCTGTAAAGTCGGTTTACTGACGATATTTGAACGTGACAACGTCAACAACAACAACAACAATAACAACAATAATAATAATAAATGCTGGTACTTGGTAACGGTAACAGGTATCGGTACTTGGTAACAGTACTTGGTAACGCATGAGTCATGTTTTTTCGTGCGTGCAGCCGGATCCATCGAATTATAAGACGTTATCACGTCAAAATACCTTTACTCAGACCTACCGAATGTACCTACACAAAAAATCATAAAAATCGGTCAAGTATTTTTGAAGGAGTTTTGTTACAAACACTGTGACATGAGAATTTTATATAGTACTAGCTGACGCTACCTACAGACGTTGATCTGTCTTAACTATGAACTGGAATAAATGAAAACAATCTACAATCTACATACGCCTACAACCTACCCCCAAATCTACAGGCGATGTGTGGAAGAGTTATCGACCACTGAGGGTTGAAGATTATTGCAGCACTAATATCGCATAAAAATAGTGGTTGATGATAGAATTGAGGGTTATATAACGTTTTTCTTAATGCCAAATCATAAAATAATGAAAATAAAAACAAAAGTCAAAAAACGTAAAAAAATGGCCACTTACAATGCCAATCACAATACAATGAAAAGTAGCTTACGACCTCTTCTTGATACCTACCGAATACACCTGCAAAATTTTTGTAACAAGCACTGTGACACGTGAATTTCATAAGATGATAAAGTTTTTTTACGTTACTTTGCTGATATTAATATTTCGCAAATCGTTTAGATTTTTTGATACTAAATTTATCATTCATATGTAACACGTACACGGTCTCAAATAAGCACTCAGCTGTGTGTATTGTGTATACTTGGAATAGCATTTTAAAATCGATGTAGATTTCTGATAAAATAAGTATAATACAATAGTTTAAGAAGGATAAGTTACTGCCTGAATAATTATTATGTACTAGCTGTCCCGACACACGTTGTTCTGTCTTAACTATGAGCTGAAATGAATAAATAACCCAATTTTACAGTTGACATTTGACAAATGAACACAGTGAATGGTTAAATAATAATAATAAAATCGTTTATCCAGATCAACTTATTCTAATAATAATATTCTAAAATCAACTTAAAAATTAAAACAAAATAATATAAATTATTCTATTATGGTTGAACCTTCTTTATTACTTGAAGATCTGTTTGCCGATCGGCAAAGGCCTCCTCCAACCGTTTCCATTCTATTATGTCATCTGCCACTCTATGTCTCTGCCATCTTTTTTGTGGTTTACCTCTTTTCCTTTTACCGTCCGTATTTACAGTGGATGGTTAGTATGGGGAAATTCAATCATCGTTTTTAGTATTAATTTTCTTTCTTACCACAATCGACTTTAAATTAAATTTGACGACCTCTGTGGCTCAGTGGTTCAGCGCGGTGGTGCTTAAGCCGGGGGTCGCGGGTTCGAATCCCGCCGAAGGACCAAAAAGTTTTTCTGTGTTCCTGGGTCATGGATGTGTATTAAATATGTGTATAATATAATAAAAATCTTAAATATATGTATAGTATAAAAGTATTAAATATACTTCCCGTTTTCTGGTACCTATAACACAAGTTCTTCGGATACTTAGCACCGGACCAGATTGACGTGGTGTGAAGCGTTTATAGATATTATTATTATAATCGTTCCAATATCTCTTAACGTCCAAGTCTTCCCTGAGCTACCACAAGCATTTCAAGACCAAAAATAGCCAAATCGTTACAGTCGTTATCGAGTTTCAGCGAGACATTGGAATTGAAACCAATTTTTATATATGAAAGAGAAGAAGAAAAAGTTTATAATATTATTATGTCTAACGTTGAGCAAATTTGATATAGGTACCGTTGGCTGTTAATAAATACTATAGGTAACTTGGAATGGATCATTTTCCATAGTATCATAATCTTTTCTAAAAAAATATTATGAAGTTTAAAAAGCAGTATTTTGTAAATGAGTGTTAATGATGGTGTTCATAAAAGAAAAATTGCAACTCCAAAAGTTGTTTAAAGTAGGATATTGCGTGTATTGCTAAAATTCTCAAATCTTTTTAAAATTAGCCCTAAAATAGCCTTATCGGCACAACATTCGAAGTATTTTTAAATCGTTTTACGGTGACATAGATTAGGGGTATTATAGCTGGTAATTATGGTAATTTACTTAAAACTTATGTTACCGGCTGCTTTTCACTTAAAATGGCAATAAAATTACTTTTGGAACAGTTATTGTGTATGTTTATTAAACAAATATTTAGACTGGCCAATTATTATGGACGGTGGAAAATTAATAGCTTGAAAATATGCCACAATGTTAAAATGGCCTTTCTTATTACAAGCCATTATGGTTTTATTGAATCGAAAAAAAAAGTTGATTCATAACTAAAATAAGAAAAAGTTTTGATATGAATTAATCAATTTTGTATAATTTAACACAAAACGTTACGTGTGTAACTTATTATGTAAAGTATTAACTGTTTAATAACCTTATACAAAGATCAGTACAGTAATACCAAATCACCTTGCCATTATGTACTATTTTGATCTCTTCTGTTACATTTGCATTGATTACTACAATTATTTGCGTTACTAAATTTTTTTTGCGCTTTGGAGTGCCCCATTGGAGTTGAATTTTTTCCCTTGCAAGATGTATCCAAATTTCGAAAAAAAAATGATAATCTGTTGGAGCAAGGTCCGCGGAGTACGATGGATGTCTTAGACATTGGAATTGAAGCTCCTCTAATTTGGTAGCCGTCTGTTGTGCAGTGTGTGGTCTAGCATTGTCCTGAAGATGCAGTGGCCTAGAGCGAATGACCAACTTCGGTTGTTTAGCAGCTAGATTTTCCATTATGATTTGCAGTTGCTGGCAAAAGACATCTACCGTAATCGTCTGGCCAGATTTAAGAAAGCTGTAGTGAACGACACCGGCACTAGTCCACCAAACGCTCACAAGTAACTTTTTTTTGAGTAAATTTTCGCTTGGGGCAGGCTTTGGCTGGTTCGCCAGGGTTTAGCCATTGCGATGAGCGTTTTCGATTATCGTACAGGATCCAGTTTTCATCACAGGTTTCACACATTCGATTTAAAAACCCCTCATTATTGTGCCGGTTGAGTAATATAACGCAGCAGTCGACGCGCGTTTGTCGGTTTGCTGCACTCTATTCATGAGGTACCCACCTTTTAAGCTTTTTGACCTTCTCAATTTGCTTTAAGTAGATTAAAACAGTTTTATCACTAACACCGCAGCCTGCAGCTAACTCGGACATCGTTTGCGATGGGTCCGCTTCCATAATAGCCTTCAACTCTTCATTATCAACTTTGGTCTCCAGCCGTCCACGGGGTTTGTTCTGTAGGTCGAAATTTCCAGAACGAAAACGTTGGAACCAAAAAAGTACTATGTTTTCTTTTGCGACACCGCCGCCATACACATAATTAATCCTTCGAGTCGTTTCTGCAGCACTGGTGCCACGGTGGAACTCCTACTCGAAAAAAATACGATATTTCAAGTTTTCAAGTTTGTAAACAGAGTGACGCAAATGGAAAACCAAAAGAGGAAAAACAAATGAATTACGGTTTTCGAAATAAATTGGAATTCCTAACCAAAGAAGATATATATGAGATCAAAGTAGCCAGTACTACAAAACGCCAATTTCACAATATATAAGTTTTATTTAAAATAAGTTTTGCGACTGATCTTACATCTACAGGCTAGGAATTTCTTTTGATGGTGAACCAGCCTTCGCTACTAGGAGGTTCTCAATTCGACTGCCTTTTTTATGTTTCTTACCTCAGAACTTTCGACTGGGTGAACCGATTTTGATGATTCTTCTTTTGTTTCAAAACTGGTCCTTTCCGTAATAAATTAGAAAAGGGACCATCATTTTTACTTTGGTCGGTTTTCATTTTATATTTAAAAATAATTAATTTAATCATACTCCTCTGGCTATATTTTAGTGCCAAATTAAACGTTCTGGACAGACCGTTTCTACGTAAAATATTCTTTACGGCGTTTTTTATTCGCAATCACGCTAGCTGCGGCGTCGAATTTGTCACGACAATTATCTTTTTTTCGTCGGTGAAATTGTTTCGAATGTTCGGGCTGGGCTCGTTACTCCGCACTTGTAATGGTCTCGTAACACGTAATGTCGCATTTCCATTAAGCCGCATTAAAACACTTAGGATGTTCGCGTATTGAATATGTCATATGGCTCCCCGACTATCCTGTATCTTGGAATACGGCGCTACGTCAGGTTTTGTGACTAAAATATTTTTGCATTTATGGTAGCACTCCGCACTCCGCTAGTCACCGATGTCTTGAAATGGCGCGACTGTTTTAACTCAGATTGTTAAATTAAATCACAGAAATTAACGAAAAAAATAATCAAAAATCCTAGAAACACAATTTTCGACATTTTTTAACGTCTTAGGATGAATTTGCAAAGGAAAACCTCTACATTATATATCTCTAAAATCTCTCATTTAAGTGAAGTCAGAAGCATTGTCTGTAATATTTTTCAGACGAATAGACTGGTTCAAAGCGCAACGAAGTTTTACTCCGGTTTTAGTGGGAGCCTGAAAAAAATTGTGCAAAAATTTCTGCTCGATTGAACGAATATAATGCTCATGTGACCGGGCGACACGGCTTAATAAGTTGGGCTTTGAAAAAGTAAAACGGATACAACGTTATCATTCCTTTATTGTTCTTTTTATGTAGTGGTGCACGCTTATTGCCTACTTTGTGTACGCTTTTATCGCATATGTTTGTCGGAACAGTAAGTTAGGTTTTGTTGTATAAGTAAAGAAAAATAATTTGCGTTTTATTTCTTAAAATATTCAAATCAAATCAATCAAATTAATTTTTTTTTATTTCCATATAGGTTATTAAATGAAACTCCCTACGTGATGAGAAAATATTTTTATTTAGTTAAAAACGAGTTACAAAATTATTGTGCTTAAATGCATCATATTTTTAAAATGCCTGCTTCCCGATTACATATAACATTAATGAACACTTAGGTGTTTTTGTTTATAAAAATAAACATTTACGCGTGTACCAATATAAGGTTATTTCATTTTTAAGAGAATGCTTGCATCGAAATGACACAATTCTTTACTTACCTGCGACATCGATGACACCATTTTGCTTGAAAGCAATTTTTCGATATATATTTGTAAGGAAAATCCTTTATTCAAACTTCACGTGTTAGTAAAATTGTCTAAAAGCTGTTTTTGGTTCATACAAAATTTTCAAACAATTTTAAGTAGCCTATTTTTAGCTTCATGTAAAGCCTTATTATTGAAATGTTATTGTTATAATTTATCAAATATCAAAATGCAATGGCAAACTATATGAATTTAGGATTTTTTAATCATTTTAACATAATATAAAATGAAGTCGCTTCCGCTATTTGTTCGCTTAGATAATTTAAACTACTTAACGGATTTTAATATAGTTTTCAGTAATAGGTGATACAAGAGGAATGTTTATATTATGTATTTCTATATTAATATTATAAAGAGGAAAAGTTTGTTTTTTTTGCAATGAATAGGCTCCAAAACTACTGGACCGATTTTGATAAAATTTGGCAGAGATATAGAGTAGACCAAGGTGAAGGACATATGTTACTTTTCATGGCGGAAAATGTACGGGTCCGCAGGATTTTCTTTTGCGCGCACGAAGCCGCGGGCAACATCTAGTATATAATACATTGCATCCGTGCGAAGCTGGGGCGGGTCGCTACTCGTACCTATATTATAAAAATGTCTATTAATTTTGACAATCATTTTTTTTGTGTTAGTTATTCTATTTAGAAAATTGCTAAAGCCCTGCTACGTCCATACGAGCAAAGCGAGTAAAGAGAAAAAGCAAGCGTAGCTAGTTTCCGAGATGAATTTTGTGTAAAAATTGTGGTTTAATAGTCTGTCGGGACAAGTCGACACCTTTTTCCCAACGTCAGCAATAAAGGTGGAGTTTCATCCGCAAAAATCGCGGATGCGGTATTTCACGCTTGGTAACACAGCTCTGATATAACATCCATTTACATTTTGGAGTTGAGACTATGCACTTATTACATTCTTTTTCTGCCTTTTTATGACGAGGTAGTTTTAGTTTACACTATAATATATTATAAAGTCGGGCTAAATAACTGACGGGTGCCTGATGTTGATGAAATGAATGTTGAAATTTGAAGGCACCATTTGGGGGCGGAGCGTAGTAGGATTGTTAAGGAATTTTCAATTGGACGTAGCTACAAACAATGGAACATTCATAACGTAATTTAAGCTTTTAGTCATTATTCATACATAAAACTTTAAAATAACTACTTTTAGTCAACTCTTACACAAATGGAGCTGAAAAGATACAAAGTTTTAATTCAATTAAAGTTTAAAGCAGAATGACGTTTGAATTTCAACACTTTAATCACGGCAAGCTAGTGTTACAACAATATCATGTTTAAACTAAACTAATAAAGCAACTTTTAACTGAGTATTACGTGTAAGTTTTGATACGCGGAGCACGTGTGCGGCGGGCGCGCGGCACGCACGGGGACGCGCGAGGACGCATGCGCCGCGCTGACGTCACGCCGCGCGCCGTGCCACCGTGCCGTGGCAGTCGCCAGTGCCGGCCGCGCCACGCCACAGCCCCGCGCGCTCGCGCCGTCTCCCGTAAACAATAATAAAAACACGCGATGTCCCCCCGCCACTTATGATAACACGGCCGCGAGTTTTGGTGTATTTAGTTCGCATTTTGATGTATTCATTTCTAGTGTCGATAGTGTATTGTGTACCGCACCGGTTATAAAAGCGTGTCTTTTTAGTGCCATTCTTTCTAAGATAGTATTAACGATATCTCGCCAGTACAAAGTTTAATATTCTTGCCTTTCTGCGTAATAGAATTTATTAGAAGCTTTCGATTGTAAAGAGTTAGGCGCGCTAGTTAGATTTAGGACTAGTTGATACGGTTTTATATAAACATATATATATAAAATATTGAAAAGCATTTCGATGTCTCTTATTTGCGGAGGTGAGTGTGCTCATGTTCACCTTGCCGTGAGAATTTGACGAAGACAACCACTGAAACATCAGAAATACTAATGACAGCAATTTAAAAAATCAAAGACTGAAAATATTCACAAATCTTTTAAATTAATAGTGACTAAAAGTTTAAATGAATTAAACATTTATTTGTACACTTAAAAATAAAAATAAGTTGCATAAAATATAATATTCTGTAGGTTATATTCTTCCGTAGCACTTCGTAGGTGCCGGCTACGGTGCTACGCCAGCGGTAAAATTTGCTTTTGCTATTCAATGCTGAGTAAAAACGTATTGAAAACAAATAAATACAATAATTATATTTCATATAATAGGATATGAATAGTAAATATTTTAACCTTCGTTGTTTTGTAAATCTACAAAAACTAGCAAAACTTATAATTTTCTGGTACACCTCTTACGTATGTAGTAACTAATAAATGTTTAGAAATGTAAACAAAGCATTTACAATCTCTTATTACATATTATATCAACAACACATAAACGTTTTTTTACCAAATTAATACAAAAAAATGTGACGATAGTGTTTTGGCATTTATGATCCTCACATACACACGACTAGCTTTTGCACACTTTACAGTAGGCAACTCGTAAATTTTTTGCACACTTCCAATAAGTACGGCAGGTGCTATATTGATAAATATTATAATGACTTTTATCTAACTAATATTAAAAAATCCCATGTTCCTGCGTGTGAATGTGATAAAATTAATGAAAGTTTATAGTTTCCGGCGGTATGGATCAGACTAGTTTTTTGTCTATGATTTTTTTATAAAGTACGACTGCGTCGCATACGTCATATACTTAAAACGAAATTATCAAATTGTGCTTTGTCTAATTTAGCACACGATAACAACGGTGTACATAGCAATAGCGATATGTATTTAAAGCATGAGGTTGTTATAAACCATATCCTACTTGTTTTACTAGCAAATTTAAATTTAAGTAACATAAATGAATCTTTTAATTTCTTAATATATACATTGTATTTATCACGAAAAACAGCGAGATCTATAATTTTACTATCTATTTTCATATATCAAAAATTACATTTGAGATTTTAGACCAATGACAAAAATTCTTAGTAATCGCGCACAATCTTTAATTAAATATATTTTTTGTATAAAAATAGTTTGTATTGTCTGTGAATACTGTCCCTAGAGATCAGATATAACAGTTGCGAGCGACCCTCACACGTGTTTAGTGACCGGTGCTAAATCAATTGTATGCTTATAATATTATTAACTAGAAAGTTACTAAGTCGTATTTTTATGTTTATCTTAAAACGAGCAATTCTTATACATAAAACTAATAAATATAAAATTAGAAGCTCGAAAACTTCGGCTTCAAGTATATTTTAATGAAATTTAGTCTGTGGGGGATTTTGGGGAAAATAATTGATCAAGCCATGTCTTTTGGATACCGCGCATTTTCTAATTATGTTCTAAAATATAAGTTTTGTCATTCGTCGTGAAACAATAATATATCAATATTTATGACTCTATTGCTGTCAGTCCGGATGGCAGTTATTGATCAATTGGTGTCCTGGGTTCGAATCCCGATCGCACACATATTTTTCGGTACCCAAGTACTTACACTTAAATATAGTATACTAAATAAACATGTGGTACAAACTTTTCGCGTTATTTGCTACAGAGGAGTTACATTTGTAAGTAACTCTTCTGGTGTTGCGCACTTGCATTCCTGTTCCTTAAAATCTCCAACCTCCTTTGGGCTTCCGGTAACCTCACTCACTCAGTGAAATACAACGCAAGCAATATTTCACGCCGATTTCCTGTGATGCCGTGGTATTTATCCGGCGAGCCGGCCCATTCGAGCCGAATCATGGCTCTTCCACGCTAAGCAGACTATGTAAATTACGGACAATAATCAATTACCGCCGCCCACGAACGTCGGACACACACAACACATGTTAGTGTGTGTATTATGTTACAAGTGCGTCGCTAGTGTATTTTATGAAATCATGACATTGAAACTAGCTGTCCCGACACACGTTGTTCTATCTCAACTATGAACTGGTAAACAAATACACCTACACCTTCACCTACAACCTACATAATTCTTAATATTATAAATAATATTCATAATTCTTCTTCGGTCCTTTCAATCGCAATGTTTTGAATCCTAGTTGCATTACGGCTTTGTCGGGAATGATTCGATCGTCTTGGTCGCGGCATTGTTAATGATAATATCGGCACAATAAGTTAATGGAAACTCGAAACAAACACATCAACCGGTTAACTTCAAAATTTCTAATTGTCAAATTTTTAACCGTACTTAACCATAGACAACATTACGTTTAGCTGTCAGTTGCGTTTTGTTAAACCACGTTTTATGTCACGACCCACGGGAACAGATAAAAAGTATCCTATGTCCGTCTTCTGGTTCTAAGCTAACTCCCCACCAATTTTCAGCCAAATCGGTTTAGCCGTTCTTGAGTTATAAGTAGTGTAACTAAAACGACTTTCTTTTATATAATATATAGATATACAGAATATGAGCTACCAAACATTAATATGAAATACAATTATATATTTGTGACTACTTAAGAATTCCTTATTAAATACATTGATTGTAAAGTCTACAGTACCAGTGCCATCTTGGAAGCTGCAATGTTCGCGAAATATAAAAAAAAGAGATAACAGACAGAAATTGTTTTTGCTTTCCTTCAAATTTCCTCTTTTGGAATATATTCTTTAAAATATTAGCGCAGATATTACTGAAGTGAAAAGTTCTGACGATTTTTCCTAAATAGAACGTTTCTACATAATGTTCCTTTTACTGAAAAGAATTTTTACTAAATTAGATATTCAAGAAAAATATTTGTTATAGTTTAAATCATACGAATATTTTTATGTTTCCGACTAGCTGGTGCCAGCAACTTCGTTTGCATACAATTGACGAAAACGAAAACTCAATTTTTTTAAAACAGAACCCTAAGATATAAGTAGCCTAAGTTACTCCTTACAACATTAGCCATCTGCCACTGAAAGACCTGTGAAAATTGGTCCAGCATTTTCAAAGAATAGCTGGAACAAGTAGACAGACAGACAGAAAAAAAAAATCCTTTTTATCGCTAGTTTCGTTTATTGTATTTTCATATTATGCATTAAGTAAAAAACTGTTAATTTAAAATTACAAACAGACACTTCTAATTAATTTATTTGTATAGAAGAGTTTTTACTAATAATTAATTATTTCTGGTATTTTAGAAAGTGCCCACTTTTTCTAAGAAAAACAGACATTATACTCAAGGCAACCCCTAGATACGAGAAACTCTATCAACCCTACAGTTAACTCATTTATAGTAAGAAAGTTTCGCACATAGTGATGCTGGGTTTTACAGACACCTTTACGAAGTGGAACTTTCGCGATTGCAAATTTCCATTTATTAGCTGACTTATTACGTCAGTTCTCAGCAGATCAGCTGTCAAACTTTTGAAAGTGATAAACGATGTTGTTAATAGCACGCTTAGTACTTAGGGTCAGTTCACACCGCGACAATACGCAATGATACTTAGGTACCTACTTAATAAAATTCAACTTTATTCACAACACGAAAAGAAACACGTTTTATATAAAATCAGTGAAAAACTTCACACGCGTTGTGTAGCGAGCTATATCTTAACATTAAAACTCTCACTTGAATGACACTTGTAAAATAAATAAAGTTAAATTTTGAATAACTATCTTAAAAATGCAGCGCCATGTCCGTATCGTTTCGTTTCGGTGTGAATTGACCCTCAAACGTATGATTTTGTTCTGTGTTGCTATAGCTTTACATGCACCGAGGATTCTGATTTTATAGATTTACCGCATTTACTTTTTAAAAGGGGGTTGGGTATCTTAAGGATCAGAAACGCAATGAAGTGTCCATAGGCGCTTACCATCAGGCGATCTACTCGTTTTCTGGTCAATTTCATTTATAAAAATCGGATAAAATATTGACAATAATTGGCAATCGGCTATGACTTATGAAACAATTAAAATAATCAAAGTCTTACTATTTTCATAAAGTAATTTTTTTTTGGAACTTTAAAACGATTATACGTAAAAAATTCGATTTATAAAAATTACTTGCATATTTAATATGTACCAATTACATAATATTATATTTTAAACAGTTTCGCAATTTAGTTACCTAGTTTTTACATAGACATTGCATCTCTATGTGAATGTTTTACTATGATAATAATATTGTAATTATAAACTAATAAAATGATTAAAACTGGCAGACTATCAGTCGTCTGGTTTCCGTGTCTATTTAAAAACGCATCGCACCGCAGCGTTTTTTTGCATTCCAAAAACAACTCAAGGTGACCTAATAACTATTTATGTTTAATTTTATATCAAAATAACGCTCGAAAACTTCGAACGATTGAAACGGTAGTCAATCAAAATTAAAGACTGACGAAGAAGACGATTTTTTCTGTAGTTTGTCAAATAATCGAAGATAAAAATGTATGGTTGTACGTATCTATGTTTACAGCAACGAAAAAAAATCGGGAGATATTTCTTAAGTTGTACATGTAAATTGATTTCATTTTACTTTCATTGAACAAACTGATTTTTGGAGTTTGGGCCAGTCAAAACGGGGTTGATGTTGGTTTGACGTTTATGAGTATACCATTTTGCAGTTTTAATATATCGGGACTGGATTGTGACTGTATTATTGCTGGATTTAATTAGCAGAATCGTCCTGTTTCTACACGTCAATCAACATCGATATAAAATTAGGTATACAATTTGGGAGTATTTTATTTTCTTTTGCACCAAAAAATGTACCTACATACTCGTAAAAAAGTAACCTAAAAAAGTATAACGCTTTGGTCCGAGTTGATTTGTTGTAAAATCGTTAGACGACAAAGGCAGCTTCAGTCAAAGGATTGAAATGTGAAATTGCTTGAATATAATTCTTTTGTGAGCTGGTGGTTCAGCAGATGTACTTCCTGGCTATTAGCGGAGTTATCTGAGGGAATAAACGTCGCGAGCGGAGCCAAGATGTGGAAACGCATGTCTCAATTCTATTGTTCAATTGCTCAAACATAATTGTAACAGTTTAAATACATTTTTAAAGATATTCAAAGATTATTTTGATGTTGAAATGAAAATGTTTTGCTCTCAAATTGAACTTGACAAGTTTCTGAACGTGTGAAAAAATACCTACGACGGTTTGATATTCTAGACCGGCAAGAAGAACCAATGTAAATGCGGTATAAAGTTTCGAACCTAATCATCATAATATATATAATAATACGTGGAACAACAACTTACAATACAGTTTCAAGAAAATTGTGCGAACGGAGAAGTATGAAATTAGGCACAGATTAGTTTATGTGGAGGGAGGTATGCAGAAATTTATGCATTTATAAGCATTATTTTAAAAATATAAAAATAATGCTTATAAATGCATAAATTTAATAAAAATAACAACAACACACACTGCCTCAGATTATTAACACACACTACGTTGACGTTTGTCAATATGTCACAACATTAACTTTTTTCATCTAAGAGGCAAAAGAACCCTTAATAAAGTTCAAACTTAAGATTTATATGAGTTATAATAATATCTATGGACGCTTTCACACCACGTCAATCTGAATCCCGTGGTAAGTTCTCGATGAACTTGTGTTTCGGGTACCAGACAACGGAGATAGATTTAATACTTTTACACCATTCACATATTTAAGATTTTTATTATATTATACACACATTTAATACACATCTATAACTCAGGAACATGGGAAACTTTTTTGTACCTTATTCGAACGGATATGCGGTCGGATATCAAGAAACACTGTAACGCCGACAAGCCGCCACCATCACCGATACCACGTCTTATCGACCTTACCACTTAGCAATAAGGTTCAAAAGTGTTAAACATTTAGTTGCGGCAATTGTCCTCGTACTTTGAAGTAACTTTGATCAACAGTTTAATGACTACGGTGGTTACATGACGTGGCAACGAAACGTGTATCCTATTGTGTTGTGAGTAAACTTCAATTTAGATTCGCTCTCTTACAAATACCGCGCCGCGTCTCGGTGTAAACTGACGCTTAGCTTATTGTATTCACCAGTACGAAATATAATTTAAATACGAAAGCTCAGAAGCTTCGCAAATAAATAGTTTGAAAAAGTAATTAATGTTTGTATATTAACATTAAAAACGTGTAAACAATTATACCTAATTAGGTTTAGTTCGATCGACACACAATAACACCGCAACAATATCGTTTCATTTTGATATTCCACAAATCAATATTATTATACAAATTGATTAAACACAAATGAACTCTAACAATATGAAATGTGATCAAACAAGAATAATAATTAATAAATTGAAGTATTTTGTAAACTCAGCATTGAATAAACTAAGTGTTTATAAACATTTTAGAATTATTACAATTTGTACGTACAAATAATACACTATACGTATAAAAATACACTATAATTGGCAAAAATTAAATTATAATTATTAAGTTATAAACATTAAATATATTACAAAACGGAAACAATAAAAAATGTTTTCAACTAGCCATTATAATACTGTGTATACCAAAATATTGCTTCAAAACTAAACCAGTGGTTCCAATTTCTCACGGCAAGGAATATTTAGTTACTTTAATTTAGAACATCTGTTATAAAGGAAGCATTACTTTTCAGAAACCGGCGGCTCCCTAATGTCTGAACCACTATTGAGTTTATACAAATCACCCATGTCAGGTAATACATAAAAAGTAAATATTTTAATTATTTATCATTATGTGTAATTTATTATAATGTAGTGTAATAAATTATATTTTGTTATTCTTTATGACTTTTATTATTGTTGTTTTGACTATTATTGACTATTATTGTTTTGTTTCTTGTACAAAAATATTTCAACGCTCCCATTGCTTGGTATGAGGTGGTTCTTTTCATGTTAAGAATTATCTGAGATTTATATGGGACCAGAGACTAGTTAAAGATAGATAATAATCTTTAATTCGAATTAAACCCTAGGCAGTTTTTAGGGTTCCGTACCCAAATGGTAAAACGGGACCCTATTACTAATTAAGACTCTGCTGTCTATCCGTCTGTCACCAGGCTGTATCTCATGAACCGTGATAGATAGACAGTTGAAATTTTCTTAGAGCATTAAACCAACGCTGCCGCTATAACAACAAACACAATAACCACCAATTTTTTAAAAAGACTATAATCCGACTACGTAAATTATATTGTAGCCTACGTTATCAGGGCTATTATAAATAAAAATTTATTGACCCCTCATTTATTAAAATTGGACCAGTAGTTTAGGTGCTACGGTGGAACAAACATACATATGTACTAACATGTTATGTATGCATGTACATATATAGCCAAAATCATTACTAGTCGGGTAAAAAACAGAATGAAATAAATGTTCAAGGGGGCTCCCATACAACGAACATGCTTTATTCCGTTTTGTACGGAAGCCTTCGCGCACGACTCCAACTCGCACTTGGCCGATCCTTTTTCTACAACGTACGGTACGTTACCGTACCTTAAACAATTTCAAATAAAATAAGTTTTTTAATTCACTACAGTTCAGTCGCGGGTAAAAGTTAAGTTCGGTAAAAATGAAAATATAAAAAACAGTATTAAAAATTAATTCCGAGCACTTGAAACTGCTAAAACTATAGAAACCGATTGAAACGAGTTTAATTTAACCACTGCAAATGTTTAACAAACTTTGCACATATTGAATAAAGTAAAATTACGTTTTTATTGTTTAAAATAGTCGGCATTGAAATAAAATGTTTCGTTCCGGTGTAATAAGCTCTTCCCCCGTGAAATTTTCACTGCAATCGCTTTTTATCACAAAATTACGAGGCACGCTTTATGCTGTGAAATTATAAGTTTTCCATGCGTGAAATTTTCATTGAAATCCGTTCAGTAATCTTGGAGTTTATGAACGCGCCACTTTATTTAATCAATAAATGAATTTAACTGAACCAGGTCATATGTGATTCTCATTATTTTATTCCCATGATGCAATTGAAAGTACCATATTTTAAGTGATGTAATTTTTGGTTAATTGAAATTATTTTCTTTAGTAGTAATAGCACTAGTATAGAAGTTAAATTAATATTTTATTTAATAGTGATCTTAATTGTTAATTTGTCTTATTAATTTTATGAATGTGAATTCACCTATATAGGTAACATAAGCTAGAGCTAGCGGGAACACTTCTTTGGGATTAAAGTATCGTATGTGGTAATCCAGAGCTTAAACTACTACCATACCAAACTTCATCAAAATCCGTTCAGTAGTTTTAGCGTGAAAGAGTAACAAACATCCATCTATTCATCCATCCATCCATCTATCCTCACAAACTTTCACATTTATAATAGTAGTATAATAAACTTATGATGTCTGTGTCGGTGCTCTATACTTAAGAAAACGTTATAATATTATTGCTATTATATAATAAAATAATTTAAAATCTCACGGTCGCTGCGAGTTCAAGTACATAAGTTTCTATATACCTACCTCGTAGCCTTTACCTGACGCCTACTAGGTACTAGTACTGACATGGCGATATAGGTAGGTGGCGAAGGGTCTAAACTCCATTCTTATCGGCTTCCCTTTCAGATTACCTCATGAAAATCTCCAGCCGAAACCAGTGTACAGAAAATAATAATATCATAAACAAGTCAGGTCGGACAAGCGATAGCGTGATGTAGACCCGACTCAAGTGACATCTATGTGCTGCACGTTGCAACTTTGACACGAATATTGGAATCACAGATCTCTTAAAAAACCCGATATATTCGAAGTTATGGTGGGAGATCATAGGAACCTTATCTCGTTAGAAATAAAGTTGTAAAATTCAAACTTATTTTTAACAGCCGGCTTGCCAACTAAAGAACAAAAAGTATATTGTTCTTTAGTTGAACGAAGATACGACCTTTGTGGCTCAGCGGTTCAGCGCGTTGGTGCTCAAGCCGGGGGTCGCGGGATGGGCGGGAATGGAAGGGAAAGGATGTAAAAGTTAATCTCGCGGAAACCGAACATTTTTCCGCGATTAAAAGTAGCTTTAGCCTTTCCTGTGGTCTATTCTATATGTCTGCCAAATTTCATCAAAATCGGTCTCGTAGTTTTGGATCCTATTCTATGCAAACAAACAAACTTTTTCTCTTTATAATATTAAGATTAGTATAGACTACGTCTTATGGGAATCAGTTAATCTAATTATCTAATTTGGAAACTATTTTCCAATTTGAAAAAACCAGAAAACAAGTTTTTCGTGTGAAAACGATAACAATGATTCGCCACTTCTATTAAGTCCCATCAGTATAATAGTTTATTAATTAATACGCAGGTGAAATCACAAACGGTGGAGCCACAACAAATATTGACTCTTTAAATATTTGCGCCGAATGTTATTTTAGGCTCAAAAACGCAAAAACCGAAGTCTAAATATAGGCCGCTTTGCCGATCTGCCAGCCTCTATTTTGTTTCGAGATCTGATTGAATGCTTGTTATATTTTAGCACGAGAACCTTCTTTAATATACGCGGTGAAGTGTTGTTTGCTGGGGGTGAAAATGGATTTCAGATATTCGATTCCATAGTATTGTTTTTTTTTTCAAAATAAGAGGTTGTTCTAATACGATAGGTAATGTCAATGAACATGATTTTCTTTTTCCGAATTAAGTGGGTATCATTTATAATACCTATGCGATTGCTACAGATGCTACATTTTACGGGTAAGTAATATATTATTAGTTAGTTTAATGCTCAAGTATTACTATGAATGATGATGGATAAGAAAATAAAATATTATTTTCTTATCCATCAAATTTAGTATGTGAGATTTGAGATTAAGGGCCTATTTCACAATTGACTGATAAGTGACATAATTGAATATTTTGTTTCTGTCGCTCGATAAAGTATATATGGAGTGTGGAGCAACAAAAAAAACAAAATTATTAGAAGATTGTGAAGCATCGTGCCCTTAGTAAATCTACATATGAGTATAAAATATCTGCACCGATTGCGATGAAAAATGAGATTCATGCTCTTAAATACATTTTATTTAATTGGTGTTTTAGGGTTTAACCCACACCCAGGTGTAACAAAAGGGTTGAAAGTTTGTATGAAAAATATTTAAAATCTGTCCCGATTTCCATGAATTTTAATATCCGAGGTAATAAATACTAATTATTGTTATTATTGAGTACGTAGTATACTTTTTTGAAATTCGGCCCCTAAAGCGGTGAAATGAGGGTCCAAAATTGAATTTTTATACTCATATAGATATTATGACGTAGAAATTCGTTAAAAAAAACAGCCCACGGGGAAGCAATGGGGATCCACACGGAGGAAGTCGCAGGCTAAAGCTAGTATAACATTATATTTTTTCATTGTACTCATCCCATCTTCCTAATGTTATCAAAATCTAATAAAAATGTAGAAATTCTACATTTCTCAAAGTAAATATAAAATGAACTATAAATGAATCTAAACACGTTAATAATAGCTAGTTTGTCGGTTCTATTTTCCCCCGTCGGCGGCGGTAAACAGACGCATCTACACTCTACACTGCAACTGTTAGTTTGCTAAATCTCATAGGACAGCTTCTCAACGAATAGAGCCGCATCACTTCATATACGATGCCAATATGCAGGGTTTTAAGATAAGTCGATACTGAAACTTTAAGGGATCATCGTAGTTCCCATAATTTCCAAAACTCTAAATTACAAAATGAAATACGAGGGCGGGTCAATAAGTCCGTGACTTTTGGAATAAAACACAGATTTTTTGATAAATAAATCATTTTATTTTTTAACGTAGTCCTCCTTGAGCTCTATACACTTTGTCCAACGCTTCTCCATTTTTTTTATCCCTTCCAAAAAATATGATTTGTCGAGGTCCTCAAAATAGGCCTTTGTTTTCTAGATGACTTCATCATTGGAGTCAAATCTTTTTCCACCGTGCCATTTTTTCAGGTTTGGGAACAAGAAATAGTCACTCGGAGCCAAATCTTGAGAATAGGGTGGATGTGGGAGCAATTCATAGCCCAATTCATGGATTTTTGCCATGGCAACTGCACATGTGTGCTCCCTTGCATTGTCTTAGTGAAAAAGAACTTTTTTCTTGGCCAAATGAGGTCGGTTTTTTTTCAAATCCTCATTGAAGCGGTCCAATAAGTTGGCATAATATTCCCCATTAATTGTTCTTCCCTTTTGAAGATAGTCAATGTGGATTATCCCACGTGCATCCCAAAAAACAGTCGCCATAACTTTATTGGCTGACAAACCCACCTTGGCCTTCTTTAGCGCCGATTCACGCTTAGAAACACACTGTTTTGACTGTTGTTTGGTCTCTGGTATATTGTGATGGATCCATGTTTCGTCCACGGTTAAAAAACTCCTCCATATTGTGATTAAACAACGCCAAACCTTCCTGTGAAGTTGTTAAACGATTGCGTTTGTGGTCGACTGTGAGCAAACGCGGCACCCATCTTGCGGAAAGCTTTCTCATGCCCAAGTGATCATTCGAAATTGAAACCACTGAGCCATGCGAGATACCTATGGCTTCCACAATCTCTTGCACTTTCAATCTTCGGTCGGCCAACACCATATCGTGAATTTTTTCGATTGTTTCGGGTGTAGAGACCTCAACTGGGCGTCCACGACGTTCGGCATCTTCAGTGCTTGTAAGGCCACAACGAAATTCAGTAAACCACTTTTTTACCATTGAAATCGATGGTGCAGAGTCTCCATAGTATTTATCAAGCTTAGCCTTGGTCTCGGTAATGGTTTTTTTTCGCAAAAAATAATGCTTAATAAGCACACGAAATTCACTTTTTTCCATTGTTTCCTTAAGTTACTGGATAGTCTGATAAAGATAGCTGTAAAACACAAACTAACTGACGCAGCAAGTTCAAATTTTGATAGGAGTCAACTGACAGATGCCTGTTGACAGGAGTAGTGTTGCTTTTTCAGTAAGGAAGTTAGAAATTCAAAAAGTCACGGACTTATTGACCCGCCTTAGTATATCACTTAATTTTAGACTTTTAAGTCCTACTAATATTATAGGTTTTTGAGAATGGATGGATGGATGTTTGTTAATCTTTCACGCAAAAACTACTGAACGGATTTTCATGAAATTTAGTATGGTAGTAGTTAAGGCTCTGGATTAAAACATAGGCTACGTTTTATTCCGAAAAATTACAATCTTCCCCTGGGATACTGTATTGCCGCGGGCAAAGCCGCGGGCAAAAGCTAGTTTTTTATAACGTCCAAAATCTCATAAAATATTAATTTTGGAATATGGATTTCATTGTAGAAAAACTTTAAAATGATGGAAACTGCAACCCCTTAAAAGATCTACATCTACTTACCCTCCAACCCGTCTAAGCTATGAGTAAACTAAAATAATATGCTCAAAAATATTATAATATCACGCTTAGATATCACATATTATGTACTTCCAATAAATAGTTAAAGCCAACTTTTGAAAAGTACGAAAATTGTGATATAATATACCTAGTGAAAACCTTATTGATCTGCAGCATAAAAAATACAAATCGATGCGTGTAATATTTTTATAATATACCCATCCACTGTATTCAAATAAAAGTCAGCATTTATATTACCAACAATATTTGAATGAGGTATGGTAGGATAAGAAATAAACCTACCTTAAGTTGGATTTATTGTTTTATCCCATTTAATTTATAAACAAAATAATGTATATTTACATATAGCATACCTGAGTATTTTATGTAAACAATAATGAAAAATTTTTCCATGATGACGTAACTCCATATGTGGGTAGGTCACAGACGTATACAAATTAGGACGGCGGGTCCCTTGGGACTCCGTAGTTGTAAATTATTAATTAAAACGATAAACTTTTAGAAACGAAATTACGATTGTTCAAAGTATAAACCTACCAGAATCTCCCATAACTCTAAGCCCTCATTCCCACGAGAATTTTCAGTGGTCGCGACTCGCAACAGAAAAAACAGCATTGTAAATACTAAGGCGGGTCAATAAGTCCGTGACTTTTTGAATTTCTAACCTCCTTACTGAAAAAGCAACACTACTCCTGTCAACAGGCATCTGTCAGTTGACTCCTATCAAAATTTGAACTTGCTGCGTCAGTTAGTTTGTGTTTTACAGCTATCTTTATCAGACTATCCAGTAACTTAAGGAAACAATGGAAAAAAGTGAATTTCGTGTGCTTATTAAGCATTATTTTTTGCGAGAAAAAACCATTACCGAGACCAAGGCTAAGCTTGATAAATACTATGGGGACTCTGCACCATCGATTTCAATGGTAAAAAAGTGGTTTACTGAATTTCGTTGTGGCCGTACGAGCACTGAAGATGCCGAACGTCCTGGACGCCCAGTTGAGGTCTCTACACCCGAAACAATCGAAAAAATTCACGATATGGTGTTGGCCGACCGAAGATTGAAAGTGCAAGAGATTGTGGAAGCTATAGGCATCTCGCATGGCTCAGTGGTTTCAACTTTGAATGATCACTTGGGCATGAGAAAGCTTTCCGCAAGTCAACCACAAACGCAATCGTGTAACAACTTCACAGGAAGGTTTGGCGTTGTTTAATGACAATATGGAGGAGTTTTTGCGCCGTTTTGTAACCGTGGACGAAACATGGATCCATCACAACACACCAGAGACCAAACAACAGTCAAAACAGTGGGTTTCTAAGGGTGAATCGGCGCCAAAGAAGGCCAAGGTGGGTTTGTCAGCCAATAAAGTTATGGCGACTGTTTTTTGGGATGCACGTGGGATAATCCACATTGACTATCTTCAAAAGGGAAGAACAATTAATGGGGAATATTATGCCAACTTATTGGACCGCTTCCTCATTGGATTTGAAAAAAAACCGATCTCATTTGGCCAAGTAAAAAGTTCTTTTTCACTAAGACAATGCAAGGGTGCACACATGTGCAGTTGCCATGGCAAAAATCCATGAATTGGGCTATGAATTGCTCCCACATCCACCCTATTCTTCAGATTTGGCTCCGAGTGACTACTTCTTGTTCCCAAACCTGAAAAAATGGCTCGGTGGAAAAAGATTTGACTCCAATGATGAAGTCATCTCGCAAACAAAGGCCTATTTTGAGGACCTCGACAAATCATATTTTTTGGAAGGGATAAAAAAATTGGAGAAGCGTTGGACAAAGTGTATAGAGCTCAAGGGGGACTACGTTGAAAAATAAAATGATTTATTTATCAAAAAATCTGTGTTTTATTCCAAAAGTCACGGACTTATTGACCCGCCCTCGTATTTAAAGAACTGTGCGCATTAGCTCTATTGTATTAACAATAGAGCTGAAAATCGTGTAGAGTTGCCAAATCTGACATATGACACTTGACGTACGTACACCGCGGCACTGACACCTGCTTCGAAAAATTTCCATATGTATAAGTATGGAGAGCAAAGATGTTAGAAATATGAAGTAAAACAAATACAGACAGTATCCAAAAAAACCTTATTACCACGCATTAGGATTCATACTTTTTAAGCATTTTTATGATTTTCGAAATAAATTTTTAATATTGTTGGATTATTTGTTTGCCAACATTAAGGTGTATATGGGTTCTCATTGGGTGCTTTTAAATAAACAAAAAAAGCTACTTAAGAGTACAAAAATGATACTAAACACGACCTCTTTTTGTAAATATTGGGTGAAGAGGTTCTAGAAAATTGTTTTTATTATAGATACTAAAAATCATAATTTTTATAATAATTTTAACCAATTTTTAGATAAAGAAGTACTCTTTTTGGCACAATTATTAGTTTCGTAGGATTAAGTTTCATTTGGTCGCAAAATGTACCTACTGAAAAACAGCTAATTTACGTCAAATTCGTAAACGCGCCATTAAAGCTAAACACACATAATATGTCAGCACCGCGCGTGTCGTACACGCAGTACACGCAGTACGCGCCGCATTTTTTTGTAATTCGTTTTATGCAATAATACGAAACCTCATCATTATATACCTCAGATTCATACGGCTAATACATAAAGCGCGTGCAGCGCTTACGATGCTGGACTATTTGTAATCAATAAAGAATTTATAATTTTATAATTCTGAATTGGAAACATTAACCTTTCTACCAGCCATTGTGAAAAATTTCAATTATGTTTCACTCCCAGCGTTGGAACGCTGAGGCGTAAAGTTAGGATTTCATTCCTATATTTTGAATTAAGGCCCAAACGAAATTCCATTTTGTTATTTTCTGATTTGAAGATAAGTGTGCTTTATTGCATCTGTGATTTAATTTAACTTTGTGGTTTTTGTTGATATCGAAAAGAGATTAAAGGTAGCATTAAATCGATTATCTCGATTACTGACAGGAAATCGAATTTAGCCATTTAAGTAAATTAAGATTGAAAATTCACTTCTCTCCTATTCTTATCTTAATCGGTGTTAGTTTGCAGTGATTTAAGATGTGTTGCTTAAATACACTTTGCAATTTAATACTTAATCTTAGAAGTTACGATTGTTACTGTTGATCTAAGCAGGGGGACGTTTATCGCTTTTCGATTTCTCGAATTCGGTTTGTTTAAAGTAAGATATATTATCTAAAGATACATTTAAAATTTCTTTACTTGTTTCTTGTTAGGACATTGAAATAAATATCTATAAAAGTGCTTTTAGGATTAACAAAGAAGAAGAATATCAACAGTTTTTTTTATGACCAACCTTTTGATAAAAAAATATCAACAGTTAACCGCCTAATTGATATGTGTCCAGTTTTTTCGTAAACCTATAATATTTATAGCTTCAAGTCTATTTAATCTTTTTAGCAGTAGGTACTTAGGTAATAAAAACGTACCAACAATAATTATAATTCTAATCCAATCAACCATAATTCAGATCATTGGCAAGATCTTATTCATTTTCGTACTGAGAACAATTCGTCGCCGTTCTCATATTGATCTGTCACCACATTTGTATAGCGAATTTATTGTGATTCCGACTTCGTAGGGAATCTATGGCGTCATTTGGATGCGGCCTTGTAAACTGATAACGTTTAGATATTTATATGTGTTTAACAATTGAGGGGTACAAAACGTATATTTAGGTAACAATATTAACAATATGGCGATCGAAACGAACTAATAACATTTTTAAAACAGAATATGTAGCCGTCGATAGTTTTTAGAGGAAGTTAGAAGTAGATGGCTTAAAGATTATTCAAAATACAATTACACTTACAATATTACAGGACGTCACGTGTGTAAGTATATGGGTAGCCAAACATAGCGATTATCTACTAATTTAGCGAGATTATTCAAACCACCCGGACTCGAAAGCCTAAAGCTCTGTTTTCCTAGGATAGTATTACCGCCATATTAATATAGCAGCCGTAATACAATGGTGAATGAATATTTTCTATGTAAATAAAATTGCACGGTTTCTTAGAGAGCGGTAATAGGCTAGACGACTGATTTTTTATTGAATAAAATATATGAGTAAGTTCTCAGAAGAAACAGTATACTAAAAATCTATATTTTTAAAAAAACGCTCCGTACAAAAATCGCACTATCTGTGACGTCACGCCTAGGTAAAACTGTATGAAATATAGGGCCGCATGAACATAGCTGTAAATATCTCTGAAATTTTTGCTTTTAAGTTCATACAGTTTACTATAGTGAATGTTTTTATTTTATATTTTAGGTTAGCTAATGATGCAGGGTTTTGTGCTAATATAGCAAAACATTTTGAAACTTTTTGTATTTTTAAAATTTTAGATTACTAAACTACACGTACCATTTTATATTTTTATAATAATATTACTGAGTATATAAATTAAACTTAATATTTTAACTTTAAACTTAATAGACGAGCGACAATAGGGAAGACCCTTTTATCGCCATTTTTCATTCACCGCTGTAACGCCTTTACATACGTTCGGCGGCTCCGGTTTTTGTATGGATTTGGCCACGGGTGCTGCGGCGCTTGCGTAAGCGTACTTATGGCCGCTATTGCCACTAAATAACTATCCTAGGAAATCAAAGTGTAGTAATAATATAATAGAATATACCAAAGCAAACAGATACCCGATGGTAAGCATCAACCACCAGAGTTCTGCTAAGTGCTTTGCTGGCAAAGTTTGCACTATGCCGCTATAATAATATCTACGCAAGTACCTACGTAATATTTTTGAGTAATACAAAATAGTTTCAATAAAAATACAAGGTTAGTTTGGGACGAGAAATACATTTTTGGGGAAATGATAAAATTCGCGCTCAATTTTTCGCTGAAACTCACATGACAGTGCTACTTGAGAGCCTTTGTGCGAAATTTTCAATGAAAGGCATTCCACTTTTAAGCTGTAATAGTATGTTGCTTTGGCGGCACAGTTTTTAAATGCTGGTTCAAATTTAAATGCTAGTGCAAGCTCTGAAACGTTTTTTTCACGTATTTTTTTAATTTAGTGTTTTTATTGCAACTTGCTAAAGAAAATAATTTTTACTGAAAAGAAAAAAAATACATATATAAGATAGCCTTTTAAATGGTGTAGCTGTAGCTCTACAAATAAAAAAAATTAAGTATCTTCATAATTTTCAGGCAGTGAGCGAGCTGATGATGATGAATTCAACCAAGAACACCGAGATTGTTCGTTTTGTTCGTCGATCATGTCTGCTTTCAAACAAAACAACACTAGATAAGAATCTGTTCATCCGTTTGGAAACTACATTTGCCACGGACAGACACACACACATACAGACATATCAAACTTATAACACCCCTTGTTTTCGTTGGGGGTTCAAAATAAATGACTCCCATTTAGAAAAATATACATTATTTAAATTCTTTTTTTTTTAGAAATAGACATACTTTCCAAGTTTTGGGTCGATTAGGTTATGATAAACATTGGCGGAACACAAAAAAAGGTCCATAATTAAAAAAATATGGTTTTATTTTAAAATATACTTACTACACTTCTTTTGTTATTTAAAGTTTCATTTGTTTTACTTAAAATGAGATCACATTAAGAACAGATTTTGCGAGTAAATGCTATTTGTGAAAAATGGTACATTTTTGAACTTTTCATGTAACCGGGGAAAAGTGAAAATTAATATTAAAATAACAATTAATTAAATTAGAAAAATGGTGATTAATATCGCGTATTTCCTTCACGTGCTCTTATTAAAGTTTCTACCTGTCTAGGCATACTGAGAATGATGTTATCGATGGTCTCCTGGGATAGTCTCCGCCATTCCTCAACTACGGCGATTCGCAGTTCACCCACGTTGGCAGGAGCTAGAATTCTGGACTTAACTTTTCTTTTCAGCAAGTCCCTAACGTGCTTTATTGAATATCCGGTGATCTCGCCGGCCACTCCATAACAGTGATATTCATATCATTAAGATAAGCTTGAGTTACTCGAGCCGTATGCAGCCGAGCATAATCCTGCATAAAAACAAAATTGTCACCGATATATGGGGCAAACGGTACGACATTTTCTTCTAAAACTTCTCTGATGTAGCGGTCTGCAGTCAGACTCCCTCTGTCAATTCAATCCTCTGTATATTCTTTGCCTGCCGTCAATTTGATTTAAGAGAATTCTGCACTCATCACTAAACAATACCTTACTCCATTGGTCCGCGTTCCAAAGTCGATGTTCCTGAGCAAAAGTTAACCTGTTTCTACGATGATTTACCTCGAGCCTTGGAGCCTTGGCGGGCATAAATGAACCCAAACCAGCTTCTTCGAACCTTCTTCGTACCGTACGCTCACTTAAGGTTACACCCCGCACTGCTTCTAACTCATGTCGGGCTTGGACGGCCGTCAAACGGGGGTTCCTACGTACACGAAGCCGAATGAAACGAACATTCCTACTCGAAGTGCGTCTTTTTCTGCCTTGTCCTGCTCTTCTCACATAAGTACCGGTCTCCCTGAACCGTTGGATACTGCGATGGATCGTTGAAACTGGTCGACCAAGATCTCTGGATATCACTCTGTAGGTTTGACCATTTCTTCGCATTTCGAGTGCCCTGGCAATCTCCGTTGGGGCTAAGTCAGGCATAATTCAGTCCTCAACTCCAAAAAGATACGCGATTAAAAAAAAAAAACTAACAAAAAATAGTATTTCAATGAAATTTTAAATCAAACTGAGAAGGAAGAAATACTCGAAGTTCGCTCCAGATAAGGTGTATTTGAATAAAATTAAAACAATTGCATAAAATGTGATGTTCAGTTGAGTTCTTAATTTGAAAATATTTATTTTTAAATTAAATTACGTATAAACCAGCCAGCAACCTTATATGATACTGATATCAAACCATTATTTTATGTTCCGCTAAATATGCCGGTGTGTGTAGTTAAAGAAGTCAGATTAACAAGAAAAATAATAACAATTATTATTGTAATGTCAAATTAAAACTTTATAGTAAAAATTCATTGAGAGCATGTTTTATCATGAAATATTTTCCATATACCAATATAATATAAATAACCTAACCAAAAGCATATCAGGACATGTCTAAAGAGGGTTCCGAAACTATCAATGCGTAATAGGTATTTTTCAAATTACCTCAAAAGTTACTGTCCAATTTCGTTCAAAATAAAATTTTCCCAAAGATTTTTTAGCATAATCTATTAGCATGGAAACTTATAAGTTTCTATCTCTTATAGTTTAGAAATGCTAGGACCAACTAACAAACCACTTTGGAGGCCGATTACTCGTAAATGGTTGACTTTTTAAAAAAGTCATGTATGAAACCTTGCCTTTTTTTTAAAACACCTATACCTTACCTATACCCTCGGAGAGGGGTAGAATGATAAAATACTTTTCACATGTATGGAGAGCCATTCCTAAAATATAAATTTATTATTATTGTGTGATGCCAAAACCGAGATCTATACACAATCTATAACTATACCAAATTTCATCTATTTATATTCATAATTACAGAAGCTAGAAGCGCGGACAGACCGACAGACAGACGGACAGAGCGAAACTATAATGATTCCTTCGTTCCTTCGTTCGTTCCTTGTATTACGGAATCCTAAAGGAAGAATCCTAAAAAAGAGCTAAATATTTAAACTTACGTAATTAATCATAGGACTTCCATAATCGGAACGAAGCCAATATTTACCCAACTTTGAAAAAATAGTAGTTCACTTTGTCAACTCACTTCTTTTAGTTTTTGCCTTTGGTTTTTTGCCAACTCTAAATCGTTTTTTGTAAAATTTAGGCGATTTAAAGGCTATAATGTATTTAAACGTTCGCATTTGTATTGCATATTGTGATTATTTCCGGACTACGGCGAAGCCAAAAAGAAGAGTAATTGATTTAAGCAGTGTATGTATATTTGTTCCATTGTAACGCGTAAGCTACTGATAGGATTGTACTGAATAATATGTGAATAGATTCGATATAATAGCCCGGGAAATATCCTACTAATATAATACATGTGAAAGTTTGTGAGAATGGATGGATGTTTGTTACTCTTTCACGCAAAAACTCCTAAACCGATTTCGATGAAATTTGGTAGGGTAGTAGTTTGGGCTCGGAATTAAAACATAGGCTTCTTTGTATCCCGAAAAAGTATAGTGTTCCCGAGGGATACTGTATTTACGCGGGCAGAGCCGCGGGCACAGCTAGTAGACTATATAATTTACGTAGTCGGGTTAAAGCTTTTTTAATAAAAATTAAATCTATGACAGCGTTAAATATTACAAGCTGATGCAATTTATTTTGCGTAGAACTAACGGAAATGGAACCGTACTTTTAAAAGGGAACCCCAAGATAAAAGTAGCTAAGCTATTCATTAACATCAGCTATCTGCCAGTGAAAGTCCCGTGAAAATCGGTCCAACTGGTTCAGAGATTATCCGTAACAAACAGACAGACAGAGAGACGGACAGATAAACAATTTTTTTTAAATTGTAAGTACCGTATATACCTCCTTCTACCTCCATATGAATTTACTTAAAAAACTGTTAGTTGAAAACTTACAAACTTCTTCAATTTTACTTATTTCTCTAGATTTGTGTTCAGAGAATACTAATAGATAAAAATACGTGTATAATTTTACAACCTATTGTAGGTATTAATGGTTTTTTTCACTAAGAGCAGAGATCTTCACAGACATTCGAAAAGGAAAATATAGGACCTTTCGACCAAGGCTACAAAATCCCCAGAAAAATATTCTTGTAACTCACTTTCAAAAATACGCTTTTCATAACATCTAAAATATTACGTAGAACATACAGTAAAGTGACTTTTTACACACAATTTATTTTGAATTATTCGTAATCCGTTTCTTAAACACAAATTATTCTTAGGTTTGTGAAGAATTATTGGATATAGGTAGATAAAATGAATAGTTAACTTTATGGGCATGTCCTTGAAATGTCAATCACAACAACAGTGTTAAATTAGTGGAAATCCATCGGCGTCCAATTTCGCCTTTTGGCTTAACCCCAAATTTTCAAATTATACGATAGCGCTTCGCCACGTCTATATTTCAACTGCGCTTAACGCACCTTGGAAATTTAAATGGAAAAATAATCTCGTTTCAATTGAACTCCTTAATTTAAAATTACCACATTGCCAATGAATATTAATGATGAGACTTTGCAGATGGAAGTGTGCCAAGTATATTCTTTAAGAGCAAGGAGTTGTCACATCTAATCAGTGCTGAAGATTGTTAGATAAATAAGCACTCAAAAAATCAATTTCGTAAACTGCATTTACTAAATTCGAACTTCTTTTAGATTCTAAGATTTTACGAATTACGGCATATTCCTAATGTACCCCACTAGGTAAATAGTGGGGGACATCGGGAAGAGACTAGACGGGAATAGGAGATAGTTTTTTAATAGATTGTATAATGTATATACACAATATTTATATCATGGTACCAGAAGGTGCCCGCGACGTTGCACGCGCGAAAAGAAATGCACGCGGGAACCGTACTTTTGCTGCAATAAAGAGAAGCCTGTGTGATAAATCAGAGCTTATACTATTATCATAGAAAGTTTCATCAAAATCAATTCAGTATTTTTTGCGTGAAGTAGTCGTAAACATTCATCCAACCTCACTAACTTTCACATTTATAATATCAATAGGATATTTAGTATGCACACAAGAAATATACAGGGAAAATTCATCGTTATAGTTAGACAAACGAAAAACCATTTTCATATTTAAATGTAAACATGGTGGTGCTCGTGTCTGGAGAGGAATCAGGAATGTCAAGCAGCAACATTTAATGCAGACTTCCCAACCACCAAGATGTTGACGTCAGACGCTGTAAATTTACAATCTGCATGGATTTGCATGATTTTGCTTACAAGTGCACGCATACGTTATATAAATTCTCAGAATAGAGTTGTGCTTTATCATAATATATATGTAAGGGTCAGTTCACACAGCGACGATACGCGACGCTATGCGTCTCTGCATTTTTAAGATAGCTATTCAAAATTGAACTTTATTCACTACACAAAAATATATCATATTATGAAATCAATCATACACTGCACATGCTCTGTGCAGCGAGCTGCCACTTTACATTCGAACTCTTACAATGAAAATATTATCACACCTTCTTGAGTATCGAATAAAGTTTAATTTTGAATAGCTATTTTAAAATGCAGCGCCATATCGCGAATCGTTTTATTTCGGTGTGAATTAACCCTAAGTGCTATGAACTTCAAATTAATTACAAAAAGCTGTAAGAATTTTCATTGAAGGAGTTTTAGGTTTCTTGAAAATGTTCATACTAATATGAATCATTGACAAATATAATAATTGTATGATTTTTTTGGCATAATATATATTTTACAACCAATGTAAAAGAATAATAATTCTAAATGACTTTTCCATAGCAATCAGAAGCTACTTGGATCGCTCTATTATGAGTCGTATTAAATTCCCACATAATTGGTACACCTTGCCTTTCAAGCTGTAAATGGAGTTCTTATCCGTGCCTGAAGGACCGATCGTGACGGTAAATTGTTGTCACATGATATTGGACCTTATATTGTACGATATAGAGTAGCAATTGCTTTGAGTGTCCCGCGACGTTAATGTGTAGCACACGGGGTACAATTAGGGCCTGGAGGTTACACTTGATCTTCGTTAGAGACAACGTGCAAAGTTCGCGTACAGGTATAATATGTTAGGCATTAAAAACTTTCAACAATGAATTTGCGCTTGTTTTTCCAACTCGTGTACGCTAGTAATTTATTTTGTTCAGCTATATCATTACTTAGGTACCTTTTAATTACAGTATCTAAGTAGTAAATAGTATTGTACTTTGTTATCATATTATACTTTAAACGAACTAATCTTGTATATATAATCGGGATTTTGGCAACGACTGCGCAAACAATATCCTGATAATTGATAAATCATTATTTTATAGAGCTCACGTTTATGTTGGTTGGCACCGACTTCAAAATTAAGAAGATTGAGTAGAGAAGTAGTTAAAATTTTAGCCGAATTCGAAAGGGGAATTATTTAGAAAATAAGATTTATGTCATACTTTTTTGTGTATTACTGTGTATAAGAGTAGTGTATTATTTATGTCATACTTTGGAAGTCGGTTAAATGTTTTGTTTAAAAATAATAATTTGAGTTATAATTGTCAAATGTATGTGTGATAAGTTAGTGTATCCAATGCGTAGTCTCATTATTATAACTTGATATTTTCTGTTGCTGAATGAATTTCTTACATGAATAAATTTACTTGCATTACCTGTTTTCAAATTATATTCCCAGAAACTCTTAATTTTATGTTTGCAATATTTTTTAATTTCTGAAGGAGGTGATTTTATAGTTGTGCTAATATCATTTTCATAAGTTGCATTTCTAGCTTCTTAGTCTGTTTTTTAATTCCCAGATATCCCCCATGTCTTGGGATCCATACGATTTGAAAGTTGTAGTTGGGTATTATTCAGAAGGTTTAACATTTTTCATTTGATTTCAATAATTAAGGGATTTGTATTATTTCTATTTTGCAAGGCAGTAAGACATTATTTTGAGTCCGTATAAATACATTATCGAATTAGGTTCATTATATTATATAATTTTTAAGGCTTTATGTATAGCTAATGAGTCAATGTGCACTTTTATTCTTATACAAAAGTTTTTTTTTGCATTTTTTATCTACATTAAACATAACTGCTCATAATATTTTTATTTATAGATTTGTATGAATAATTAATGAAGCTTAAAGCCCCGATGGCTGCGTGTTACAAAGTACTTTTAATTTGCAATTTTAATGAGTTTCTATTTAAAGCTTATTAAGATTTAATGAGCACCTCCACAAGAAGTTCTAGATTAATCTTACTAAAGCTGAGACTTTAAAATAAAAGTACGGTAGTTCAATTATATAAACTGTATAAAAAATATGTTAACGACTATTTTTAAACTAATCTAGAAGTAACAAAAAACTTAAGAAAAGAAACAAGAAAAACGGCAGAACTAGTAGAACCAAAACCCTCATTTATTATAATATTTTATTAATTTATATTTGTAACACAATATAGTAGAATTTTTGGCAATTAAACCCTTCATGTAAAAGTTTAGTTTTTTTAATAAAAAAAATAAAGATCTTATGTGCAATTTTGAAATTGCGTGCATTTCAAAATATATTGATGTTTTTACATAATTAGTGCAACATAATTAGTTTGCTTACATCAAATACAAAAGATTTGCTATGCATATGACCATAAATTTCATAGTAATTTACAGGAGCGTGACTTTTGTATGGCGCGTTTTTACAAAACGCACAAAACTGCTACAAACAAAATTTGAAAATATTGATTTTTAGGTATACTATTTTACCTCTTGTAAACTTCCTTATTTCTTAGACAACTATTCATTTACGTTATAAAAAAATTACTGGCAAATACTCAATAAAATCAATAAGTAAAAGGTACATAAAACAGGCGGCGCGCCGATAGGTAAATATACTCCCCCGCTAAAAGCACTAAACATTCAAATAGGTATTAGATCCTATCCCGATTTCCTTAATTAAAATGTTCGAAGATAGTATAAAATATGGCTGCATTTTAATGCATTAAGCCGTAAATCATTTGGGCTTTTGGAAAGGATAATAAACCACCGGCTGGTAATGGGCACCCGTTATTGCGTTAGTCTCCCATCCCTTGTTTATTTTGCTTACTCAAATTTCGTTAAAATTTTTAGTGACAACATATATTTAAATTTTGGTTGATTTTCTAGAAAATTTAGCTCTTTATATGAAATAAATAGTCATAATTGAAATATAAAGTAGGTATTATATTATTTAAATCGAGATAATTTTGTATATAATATATAATCCGTTTCTCGAAAACATCTCCAAGTATTACCATGAAATTCAATATGCAGGGAGTTTTGAAAGAGAAAAATCGATCTAGCTAGGACTTATCCCTCTATTGCTAATTTTTAAGATAAATAGCTATATTTTCTTTCGTCATGCAACAATATATCAATAGTTTCGACTATATCATGTTAGTCCGGTGGGCAGTTTGGTACGCGTATTTATAATTTTAGCTTTGTTCGAAACTTTGGGATGTGATGGGTTCGAACCCCGGTAAAATATTTTTGTGGTTCTTTTAATTTTTTTATTTATCAGAACTCCGAGCAAAGCGCGGTTACCCGGGTACTTATCATTTCTACATGGTGTTCGAATAACGATAAACTACATTTTTCTACTACTTTTAAAATCTTACTGTTGACTTTATCACTTCCTCCGGGATATTCGGGATTGACGTCATTCCACCTAAGTAGGGTGTCGTAGCAGAAGTGTTAATATATTAGGTCATTACATAATATGATTTTGTTTTAAACATAATATATTTATTTAATCAAAGTATATACCATTGCTATCTATACACTTTTGCCATCATAGGTAGTTCATTGATTCCTTTACTAAAAAACCATTCGGACAGGAATCAATAAAATCTTTGAAGGCGCTTTGGACTGCCCCAGCGGAGTTGAATTTTTTTTCTTGCAAGAAGTTATCCAAATTTCGAAAAAAAATGGTAATCTATTGTTGCAAGGTCCGGGGAGTACGATGGATGTCTTAGACATTCCAACTGAAGTTCCTCTAATTTGGTAGCCGTCTGTTGTGCAGTGTGTGGTCTAGCGTTGTCCTGAAGCAGCAGTGGCCTAGAGCGAATGACCAACCTCGATTGTTTAGCAGCTATCTTTTCCATCATGATTGCAGTTGCTGGCAATAGACATTCGTCGTAATCGTCTAGCCAGATTTAAGAAAGCTGTAGTTAACGACACCGGCACTAGTCCACCAAACGCTCACATGTAACGTTTTTTTTCATCACAGGTAATTATTGGATTTAAAATCCCTTTATTATTGTGCCGTTTGAGTAATGTAACGCAGCAGTCGACGCGCGTTTGTCGGTTTGCTGCACTCAATTCATGAGGTACCAACCTTTCAAGCTTTTTCACCTTCCCAATTCGCGTCCAGTGGATTAAAACAGTTTTATTACTAACACCGTACCCTGCAGCTAACACGGACGTGGTTTGTGATAGATCCGCTTCCACAATAGCCTTCAATTCTTCATTATCAACTTAGGTCTCCGGCCGTCCACGGGGCTTGTTCTGCAGGTCGAAATTTCTAGAACGAAAACGTTGGAACCAAAAACGCACTGTGTTTTCTTTTGCGACACCGCCGCCATACACTTAATTAATCCTTCGAGCCGTTCGTATCTATTTTGTAAACTCCAAAAGGGGAAAAAACAAATGATTTACGATTTTAGAAATACAAATGCATAACTAAATAGCAGTATAAATTTGAAATTGGAATTCTTAACCAAAGAAGATATATTTGAGATCAAAGTGGCCAGTACAACAAAACACCAATTTCATATGTAAGGACCTAATATTATTTAACATAAATTGTATTGCTTAACTTCCTAGTTATTTTTAATGTTATTATAGTTTATGCTTTTTATTTAATTACTACCCGATACCGGGAAGTCGAAAGGAAGGGTCATGATTTTCGCAGTCTATGTACGTTTGTATGTTTGTTCCTTCGTAGCGCGTAAACTACTGATCCGATTTAAATAGATTAGGTGTCAATAGATTTATAGTAATAGCTTGAGTAACATAGGATATATAATTTACACTGTCGGATTAGGTGTAGTTTTTGTAAAAAAAATATAGTTATTTTACCTCTCATGTGCTACGGGGTTGCCTGGAAGAAATCGCTTATAGCGATAAGGCCGCCCACGCCCACTCTTAGATTTTATAAGTATAATTTTAGTTGACTCATTGTTTCAACTTCAATGTAAGCAATAAAAAGTTAATCTATCCATCTGACTATCTATTTTTAAAATGCACTAAAATCACGTATTAATAATTGTATTTTAATTCAACTTTTCGAACTATTATATGATTTTCCCTACATCTGACACACGTGACTTTACCGGAAAGTAAAATTTTAAAATGTAACACTCTAGCCGCAAGTGATATAGAATTCCAGACAAAAGTAACAGAGTTGGATCATATCAAGCTCGTTTAAATTTAAACAGTGTGAGTGGAATCGATACCGGCTTCGTTGGATTTGATTTGCCGCGGATTGCTAAAGTTTATTCTCTTATTTCAAATACGCCTTCTGAATGTTTCATGGAACTAATGACACAAAATACTATGTGGCTTCAGCGTATATTTGAAATTGGTTTCATTTGAGTGCACTTCAAATTCAAAAGGAAAAAAAATACTGTTCGAATAATCACTAGCCCTCATAATATTTAAGGACTAGCACTTACATTTTATACCTTATCTAGGCTTAGTAACCATTATTATATTACTAAAGGAAAAAACTTTCAGTACAGTTTTTAGAGAGTTGTATGAATGGAGAAGTATGATTTTTGGCACAGTTGAAGTATACGTGGAGGATGGTGTGCAAAAAGCTTATAATATGTTTTAAATTATGCTTAGAAATACATCAAATTTATAAAAATAACATCAACACACACTACCCCAGATTATTAGCACACATTACACTTTAACATTTGTCAATCTGTCGCAATACTTACAATTTTTATTTTTGTTTTGTCTTAGAGGCAAAATAACCCTTATAATGTTTAAACTTAAAAATTTTTTGAATTGTTATGAGTGAATTTACTACCAAAGGTGAATTCTAGTTTAAATAAATCCTTTTTAATTTTCAAGGATACTTAGATATAAAATATTATCAAAATAAAACATTGTTATATTTTGAGGTCAATACGGTGTAGATTTAAAAGGTGATTCGAAAAAAAAACCAAAGAACAGTATATTATACTCATTTGAAAGCTGCTGACCTGCATGAACAGGTAAAGCTACATTTGGATAACGGAAGCCGATGGAAACTTAAATGACGAACAGTCAGACGGGCAGTTTGTGTCACAATATACACAATTACGGGATAAAATATATGACGTGACGATAAAATATATTTTATGTCAGTGTAATCTAAATGTGTTAGTTTTATGGAATGTGGAAGAGATTTTATGTCCTGTTACTTTACAAGACATAATTTTTTTTTACATTAAGGAAGATATACTACTCCTGTAGTTACAGTAAGCCTAAGTTAGTCCTTTATCGAAACGTTAAAAATGTAATATAGAGATTATGCAGCATAAAATATTCTACATTGTCGTCCAATATAGTTCTCTACTAAGAACCGAGTCTCTTCTTACAGTAGCCATACACCACACAGCCTACCGTCCAATCGGCATGACGCTGCAGGTTTTAATCGATTCGCAGTTCGTGCATATACATCACAAACGTATCACTGTCATGCCAATCCACGCCTATCCACAATCAGGTTCTAACTGATCCAATTGGTAGCGTCATGCCGATTGGACGATAGGCAGTAAGTTATTACACTTAAAGTGAGTAGGATTGATGAGATACACAATATGTTAATATTGTTTATTGTTAATTATAGGTATAATAATATTCATCCATAATATACCGCCAGTAATAAAAAGTTCCCAATAGTAAGTTGCTTGAAATATCTCAAAATATATGATATTAATTGTCAGTATTATACTCAAAATATACATAATATATAAGTATACAATTTGGTTTGATTTGATATAGGTATAAACCTAAAGTGAAAATATAATTCTTGACGCTGAAAAAATACCTACGATGTAAAACTTCGACACAATTCCGTGGGCACAACAATGAAATACTTTACAAAAGACATTGGTAGCATTAGCTCACATCTAGTGTAATAGTGTCATGCATTAGGGACCACTCGGGACACAATGGGCGATGGAAAAGATAGGGGTGGTAATTACCTGATATATTTTAAAGTATGTATTCATTTAAATGAAATCCTATAGTAAGGCTTTTACTTAGGTAGTGGATTGTGTACGAGTGTAATTATGAGTAGACTAATAATAATTATTATATTTTTCTATATTAATGTTATAAGGAGGAATGATTAATTGTTTGTTTGTTTGCTTTAAATAGGCTTGGAAGCTACTGGACTGATTTTTATCAAATTTGGCACAGATATAGATTAGACCACGGGCTACGCTACACACGCTACACAGGCTACCATTTATCGCGACAAAATGTACCGTGCCTGCGAGATTTCCTTTTGTGCGCACGAAGTTGCAGTCAAAATCTAGTTGGAACGAAGTTCCTTACGGCGCGTTGCGAATTGTATTGGGGCTAGATGGATTAATATAAGCACGGCACTTTTTTGCCACTCGAAATCACAGTGTAATAACGACTATTAAGAATGATACAAAAAACGACCTTATCACCTTGACAATAATGTAGAATTTTGCAATTACACATTGTGACCATTATGACTGTTACGTATTGTGACTAAGTGGAAGAGCGCTTGATGTTATTACTCAGTACGGAGCCGGACTTCGCGGCGGCAACACTGCGCTTAAGAAAACTATTAAATAAATTTTCGATAAAACTACTTCAAAAAGTACGAGATGGTCACACCTAGATGTTACTATTAAAGACCTGTATTTTTCTCAAAATTAAAGTAATAGTAGTCGAAACACGTGTAATTTGCTACTTACATTACATTACGGGATCGCATTTGCCTGAAATAAAGAACTGGATTAATTATGTTAGGAACATAAAACAGTAAATGTTGTTTTTGCAAGATCCATCTCGAGATTGAAAGTAGACTTTACAAATTATTACTTTGAACTTTGTGAGTACACAACTATTGTGATAAGCATCGTAGACGTCGAAGTAATCACATATAGTGCATTCTAAATCATAATATTTTGTCAAACGTTAATATAAACGTTAGCGTTTGTTAAAATAACAAGTGAAAACATTGCATTTCTAATTGATCCCAAGACGGATATTGGTTTTAACTACTCATAATAAAATACAACTAGCATTTGTCTGCGGCTTCCGTGTGCCGTGTTATAGCTTTTAAACGATACTTATCTTTATAATAATTTAAAAGTTTATCCCCTATTTTACTCTCTTAGGGATTAAATATTAGAAAACGCTGAAATACGTACTTAACTCATTATTTTTTCCGTACTGAATTCATACGAAATATCATGCAAATATGTAAAAGAAATAAAAAGTTTTATACAAACTTTAATCCCCTATTTTACCCTCTTGGTGGTTGAATTTTGAAAATTCTTTCTTAGTGGATGCCTACGTCATATGCAAAATACGTGTGCAAAATTTCAAATTTATAGCCTTAAGGGTTTGGCCTGTGCGTTGATACATTAGTCACTCAGCTTTGCCTTTTATATAATATTTAAATTTAATTATATATTGGAATATATATAATATATTGGAATTTAATTTAATTTAATTTTAATATATATACGAGTAGATAATAATATCTATGTACACTTTACAACACGTCAATCTGGGCCCTTGCTAAGTACTCAAAGAACTCATGTTACGGGAACCAGACAACAGACAACTTTTATATTATATTTAAGTTTTATTAAATTATACAGTATACACATATTTAATAGATGCCCATGACCCAGGAACACGGAAAAACTTTTTGTACCTTCGGCTGGATTCGAGCCCATGCCCAACCGGCTTGAACACATACGTGTATCGTGTGTGATATTAAAGAATAATCATATTACAGTGATTTTTGATAAATATTAATCCAATTTCGTATTAAGACTGTTGTCAACTACGACGTCTTGGTTTTTTACAGATCCTTCTTACGCCTGAGTGGTGATAATAATAATATAGCAAAAATTGTTATATTCTCCTTTATTTGTACTTATGAGAGAGATGCTTAACACAGTATATATGTATACATACGTAGGTATACACTATATATAGCCTTTTGGCGAACTAAAATAAACTAACTAGATAGTCTGTGCTTGTGACAACTGTCAATATGACATTGATAGTTCTTCTTCATAATACTATTATATTATGCAACAAAACCAACATTTTTTGAGGTTTTTATATTAAAATGCTAGACAAGTCTTGATTCTATCTCTTACTAGTTCTTGTAAATTACTTTTAAGCTTGCTCTACAGTTTACACCGTACAATCTGAAATTGTCTTCTTTATAAACTTCAGTCTCGTGAAAACCTGGATAAAGCGGAAGCACCTCTAAGTCTCTCGCGATAAACAAGTGTACCGAAGTTAATCATGAACCCTGTCTTATTTACATAATGCTGTCTTCAGCTAACTTGCTTAGGGATCAGAAAGTTTCGAGTTTACGCTAAGGCGACTTGCAGCTTTTTTTAATTAAAGTATCTTTTTGTTTGTGTTATCCTATTTAATTGATAGTTGTCCAATGGATTGAAGGTAACAGTTACTGTAGTTATTACTACAATATAGTACTTAATATTTTTGCATCATAATAAAAAAATTATAAGGTACTTTAAAATTGCGTTTTCTTTTCTCAAATTCCAAAATTGCTTATTGAATCAATGAATATATTAAAAATTTTAATTTAAAGTAGTAAGTAGGTTAAGTTTGTAATTAACAAGTATATCTACGCTCGGTTTCCAAAAAAAATTATAATATAAGAAAAAAATCACGATGATAGTATGTTGTAATAAAACCAATTAGTGAAGTATTTGGCAATACTAAAAAATTATAATTTAATATAACATTTAGTATTGCCAAATATATAATTTCAGCAAGTATCTGAGGGTCCATTCTGTTAAATAAAACCTGCAATAATACAATTCAAATCAAGTCCCGACACGCCCTCCTGATTGGTCCAAGCGTCACAAAAACAGTTTATAACACAAGTCGCTTCACTTATAATACGATCAAAGTAAAATGAACGTCTACTTTAAATACGAGAATAGAGGTTCTGGTTTGCCACACAACTGTTAACACTAAAATGCCTCAAGGCGATGGTTTCACTGCCTGCCACTCCTTTCAATCCAAAGCACAGCTAATAACTGTTCCGCGTCCGAGTTCCGAGCTGTGATTAAGAGTAATGACTAATGAAATATCTTAATTTCGTCAGAATTTTGTCAGAATTGGTGTCTTACTTTATAATCAAAAAAAAATTGTTATACATTTTTTGGAATATGAGTAAAAAAAAAACTATTTTTAACTTTTATGCATTACATTAAAATAAATAAAAAGTCATTTGTTAGTAAAGAATAATATTACTTAACACATTGAATGCCGACTACGCAATATTGCGTAGGCACTAGTAATGCTAGGGGCCAAATACGTAATACAACGTAGCACTTTCTAACAATTTAAATGGGTATTTGCATTATTAGGCCTCCTGGAAAGGACGTTTTTAGGTTCGTTGGCATGTCAAATAAGACATGACATGGAAAAAAAGTAACTTTATTATTTTAAAACTATTCTAATCACAAAATTTATAAGGCACTTTGAAGGCCCAAAGTACAGTTTTATAATGAGATCAAATATATGTTTTATAACTAAAGAAATCGATAACTATATATATTAAAAAAAACAGAAACATCTAAGAACATCAATAGAATTTTTATATAAAATTATGCAAAACGAGGATCAGTGTGGTAGGTGTAGAAACAGTTTACAACACACAAGGCAGGCTTTTCCGGACAAGTGGCACATACGAAAGATGACTCCTTTTGTTTTTATTTTTGGTGCAGACACGACAAGGCTTCGCTGGAACAGCCTTCTTAGTAGGTGGGAGCTTTTCTAAGTAATGAAAATCTCTCAACGGAACACGACTTTTATGAACGGCCGGCGATGCAGGTGGTACAGAGGGCCCAGGCAGCAACGGCGATGGATCTCCTTGAACTTGTTCGGGCTGTACTGGCGGTATTTGTGGTCCAGGTGCTTCTGCAGCTGTGGGAGTAGTATCGCCACAGTTCAGTTCCAGTATATATTTTACAAAATCTTCCCGAAACTTCAAGAGCCGTATTTTGGATGTCCGGTCTTTCAATCGTAGCCAAAGCACTCGCAGAAGAAGTAAAATTGGTCTTTATACCTGGT
This sequence comes from Phengaris arion, assembly GCA_963565745.1. NCBI lineage: Eukaryota > Metazoa > Arthropoda > Insecta > Lepidoptera > Lycaenidae > Phengaris > Phengaris arion. The sequence continues at coordinate 28,356,925 of OY751431.1, forward strand.
TCCCTAAAAACAGAAATCGTTGCGGTTTTGCTGATCCATTTCCCACTGAAAATCTGGGTCACAAGACGGCCCGTCAACTCCAGGCGGTGGCGCGGGTGATGGCGGTGGTGCTTCTTTATCGGTTTCATTAGACAAATCACTCACAGTTGGAGTATTTTCATTAGGATTTTAATCGTCACCGGACCCCGGAGAAAAATCCCCGTCATCTGACGATTCTTCTTCATAAAGAATGGCTGAAATTTGATTTTCTTGTAGCGGTCGCCCTGAACGTATACTTCGACGACCACGTAAGATACGTCGATTCGATTCGCATCCACGTGGCATGGTGAAAAATTAACCTAATTCAACGTGTATTTCACCACGCGCGTCGCGCGACACTAGGGATGATGTAATAATTCGATCGTGGTGTGGCGTGATCTAGGTGGAAAATGGATAGAAGATGAAATTATCATCTACGTAATACTACGTACTCCGGCACCCCGTTCAAAAATTGCATGTGTGGTGCCAATCTACGTAATTTTTTTAAATTGCCAATTACGAATACGCAATTTTGCGTTGTAGGCACCACACATGCCATTTTTGAAAGGGGTGCCGAGTACGTAGTGTTACGTAGATGCCCATTTGTATGGTGGGAACCAATAGGTAATGACCTGAAAATATACTTGGCACTCAATGTGTTAAAACAGTCCTGACGTGATCTTGGTTAGATTATAATTTGAAAGTCTAAGGAGGGTTTCGTGACTATCAACGCGCAACAGGATTTTTTAAATTACTTCAAAAATTATTGTTCGTTTTCACTCAAAATTTCCCTTAAAAGTACTTAGTATTTATCAACATGGAAACTTAAATGTTTCTACCTCTTATACTTAGTTTAGAAATGCCAAGGGGTGAGCAACCTGTGAACCACTTTGGAGACCGATTACTCGAAAGCGGTTAACTTTAGAAATAGTCATGTACAAAACCTCGCCTTTATTTAAAATAACCTATTTAACAAACCCACACGATGGGTAGACTGTAAATGTCATCCTTCACTTCACATGTATGAAGCGCCACCCCTAAAGTATAACATCATTATTAACTACATAATTCATTAATTTTATTCAATTATTTAAATTAATTGTTACAGAAGCTAGAAGGGCACACAGATAGAAAGACAGACGGACGGACAGAGCGAAACTATACGGCTTCCTTGTAGTACTACGGAACCGTAACAAAAATGAATAAAAATAGTCTTAATTTCTTTCTTGTTAGCTTCATTACTTGGCGTGGTCATAAGTCACAAACTTATGACCACTAATTACATATATAATACATCCATCCATCCATACATCCTCACAAACTTTCACATTTATAATAGTAGTAGGACGAACGCACAGTACATTTGTAGATAGGTAGTAATATATTGTGGCCGGCTGGGATCGCGGATGCGAATTTAATATCTGTCAGGGACAGGGAGCTACGAGCGACAGTTGGACGCGTGTTATGGACGCTGAATTCGATATTATTTTGGTATATTGTTTTCTCGTTGACTGTACGTGAAGGCTGTTTTATCACATTTCCTATATGTCAAAGGAAGATTTATTTTGTGTAATGAAAAAAATTTGTATGTTAAGCTTTTCGATATGTTTGAACTTGAATGTAGTGATAATGGTACGCCTTAATAGAAGTTAGTTTTATATAACTACCTAATATTCATCAAGAAAGAAAAATAAAGCTTAGTTATTGAAAATATTATTCAAGGACTAGTTACAAGTATGTTATATGCAGTTCATCATACTCTAGAAAACATTGAAACTATGTGTGTGGTTCTGTTATGAACGCTGAAACACGCGTTATTTTTTTTCCAATATGTACAGAACGACGGAGTACGTACATAATCAGTATTGATTCTTTCAAACAAAATATGTTTCGCACTTTGTTCTTTTACATCTACTAATGCCGCATTAGGTATATCAAATACTAAAAAAAGCATATATATCTAAAATCTTAGGTATAGTCCTCGTGACTGTACATCGCGGTTTTTAATTATTCTCAGTATCAAATACATCCCGCGTACATGGCGCACGCGACTCGTATCTCGCTGTTATGAGACATCTCATTTCACGTGTTTATTCCTATTGTGCGCGATGGGACCCGTTGTTTACAGGATCTCGTATGACGTGTATTTTTCTACGCCTCTTAAATTCATCATAAATATGTGCAGAATATAACTACAAAAAACTTGAGAGGTGTCAAGGGACAACCGGATGGAACGAAGTTATAATATATATTATAATATAAATATATAGTTGATAATGAAGAATTGAAGACTATTTTGGAAATTTTTGGAAATATACTGAGTAATAACATCAAGCGCTGTAACAGTCATAACAGTCACAATGTGTAATTGCAAAATTCTATATTATTGTCAAGGTGATAAGGTCGTTTTTTGTATCATTCTTAATAGTCGTTATTACATTGTGATTTCGAGTGGCAAAAAGTGTCGTGCCAATTTAATCCGCCTAGCCTCCAATTCGCAACGCGCCATAAGGAACTACGTTCCAAAAACTTCTCTAGTTGTATCACCTTGTACTATTATCTATTCTGTAGTTGTATCAAACTGTGTTCTGTAGTCGGTCAGAGTGAGGATACACAAAAGCTGCTTTTAACTATTTTATATTGTGATGTGAAATGTAGAACCAAACTTTGTAAAAAGTAATTTGCGAAGCTAAATAATTGTTTTTTTAAAACGTCGAAACTTTAGCATCACCTACCTCCACTTCATATACAAAAGTATACCTCGTATTTTTCCAAAGCGAAAAGAAAGCAGAATTCCAAAACATTCTTCGTAACCAATAAATTGTTATTCTAACGAACAAAGTCCGGCCAAAACTCAAGAATAATAATAAACCGGAGATATAAAAGTAATGTTTCGCAGCGCTCCCCAAATGCTCCAATTATACAGATTTATATCCCTGATTTTAGCAGCCCTTCTCGGCTCGGTATACGGGAATCTTAATTTTATTCTGCTTATAATAGGCTAACAATTTTATTTGCCTTTATACAGACTAATGGCTACGACTTAATGTTGACGTTGCAGAACACAAATAACTCTTTACCGTTCTTCCAGTTTCCAATTTTTTATGAAATAATTTGGAATATCATTGAATAGCAACAAAAATCGTTTAGCTACGTATTAAATCTATATAACTAAAAAAACTTTTTTAATAATAAGCTTATAAGAAATTTGTGTCTATTTATAAAATAAATTAATCAACAATAACTGCTTCCAATGCTTTTAATGTAATGAAATCCATCCTATATTAAGTATAACATTTTGAGACTAATATTTAAAAACAAAGGTGATAATATTATTATTACAATTTGAGTTCTCCCATTATTTTAACCTCAATTTTAGTAATGGCATTTTTTTTTGAATAACGACCAGGGTAGGAATGCGAACTGCTTTCGGAAGGCCGTACTCAGAACTCAATTTTCTAATAAGCGCTAATGATTTCCCATCTGTTACCCAGTGACAGTAGGGGGTTGACGGACCGATGGGGTCTGACAGATCGAGATGGGGTCCGGCAGACCGGGGTCACTAATTAATACTTACTTCCGATTTAACCCATCGGTCGTAATTAAGGATGGGTGTAATTTACTTTTAAATGTTATTGGCGCTTAAATAAATTGCATAATTTAAATACTCATTATGTGGCTCATTATGAGTGCTTTTGTCATTTTAAATACTTTGTGAAAAATGTTTTGCCTTACGGCATATTACCTCAAAGGATTTTTTGTAAGTATTCTTAAAAGAATCTGTTATCTTAATTTGCATTATATATTTTGAATATATTTTAAATAGGTAAAAAACCCTTAGCAGACCTAATTCAACATGATATTTCTGCAACAAAAGAAAATCAATTTAAAATATAATTGAGGCTAGCTCTGTGTAAGTTTAATCTATAAATGTTAACCGTCCGATATTTTCGGTTTATTGGAAAATTCTTTAGCGGCCGCGAATTCACAGCATACCTTTGAGATCTGAATGAATTTATTGTAACAGTAGGTAAAAGCAATTGTGGCTTATAATGAAAACTTTTTGTCGGATATGAAATTGACGTTTAAAAGCTCGTTGTACACTTTCGTGCTGGTTTCATTACGCTTTCACTTTATTTGCGAATTGTTATATATTTTATTTTGTAGAACACGTTTTATTTACCGTTTTGCGTGTAACATGTTTCTCAGGTATAAAAACTCGAATAAATAAATGTACTGCCACTATTAGTTAAATATGAAGAGTTCTTTCACTTTATTTGCGAATTGTTACATATTTTATTTTGTAGAACACGTTTTATCTACCGTTTTGCGTGTAACATGTTTCTCAGGTATAAAAACTCGAATAGATAAATGTACTGCCACTATTAGTTAAATATGAAGAGTTCTCATATTTTTTATTTTTCTTGTTAACTATTTGACGACCTCCAGCCGGAGGTTGCAGGTTCGAATCACGCCAGGGAACAAAAAAGTTTTCCGTGTCATGGATGTGTATAAAATATGTGTATTATCTAATAAAATCTTTAATAAAATTATTAAATATATTTCCGCTGTCTGGAACCGCAACACGAGTTCTTCGAGAACACGGAACCAGATTGACGTGGTGTGAAAGCGTCCATAAATATTTTTATAATTGTAAATTTAAAAAAAAAAGTTTCTTTAAAATTTATTCTCTCCAAAACATTGGGAAACAAAAGTTGAAAATAACTTAGGTGGCATAACACAAAACATATATTGCAGCACATGTTTGTATAAAAGGCAACGTGAAACATGAAAATTACCGCCAGGAAACATGTACATTAAGCCCCAAGTGCTGCTAGAAGATCTATTAAAAGAACTATAGTTGGTAAAAGAAGTATAGTCGGTTTTAATTATGCAAAATCAGCGATGTACAAGCTATTCGGGTCAACCGAGGCGGACTGCGCGGCGCGGTGGTTGGTTGAAAATGAAACAATAGACTCAAAATGAAGACCAGGGTTTTATGTGTAGGTAATCTGTAATAAGAATGTTGCCAGGAGTGAAATTGCCTACTCTATATTAAGGTGTTTTCTCTTGTTTTTCGTCTAAATCTACCCGGATTGATGGCCACATTCACTTATACACAGGCATTTCGTAGCGTTGATAAGACATACTTTATTAAGTTTTTGTGAAACTAAGTTATTGATAAACTACAAAAAATACTTCATGTATTTAGTTATTTATTAATTTGCGACAATTTGTTACAAAGTAATGTAAATATTTTTATTTTTTGCTGAACAACAGAGCGAGGAAAAGCGTTAAAACTTTAAAATAATATTAATTAAAAGTTAAGAGTACCATGTTAATATATTTAATATTATAGAATTTATTATTACTATAATGATACAAGAGCACATTTTAGTCAAACCTACACTAGACAGTGACCAAAGTTTTATCTACAATGTCCATTCACTCGCAATATTGCCACACCAAATGATTCATACAACATAGCACATTAGAAATAATGGTCCATAGCCGATATCGCCAGCGAACACTCCTTACACTTTATAGCTTTAGACATTTACAACTAACGTTTGACCAAAGCCCAGGGAATCGTTTTAAACTTTGTCGTATCCCATAAAAGTGCATAATGCGTGAATACACTTTTATAGCGGGATTAAATTCATACTGGATCGTATTTGTAACTTTATAACGAAGCTTTAATATCTCCGGTCCTATCTTTACGGCGAGACTTTGATATTATATCTGTCTCTGTCTTTTTGTGCGATAAAAATAACTATATCGTATAAAATGTATTAAAATATATTGTTATAGGAACGAATTTTTTTTTGGTAGACAATGTATCTACATAATTGAAATAAGATATATAGCACCGATTATAATTCTATGATTTAACACAATGTTTTCATTCTAATACCCCAAAACTGATTTAGTATTTGTATTTGCTATAGTCAGACCAAGCATTTGATGTATAACATTATAAATATGTAATTTATTTATAATGCCTTACTAATTACTTCCTTAAAAATGTGCTGTAACGTTTTCAGAATTTTTAACACGAAACCTGTCCGTCATTTAAAATTACAAACGTTGAAAAACAGTTTCCACGACGTCTAAACAGTCGGGGTGGACTATAAATTTAAAATTTCGTCTGATTCAATTAATCATTTCCAGGCGGTACGGGCGAGTTAGAGTCCGGCCCTGAACAACAAACTTTGAAAGGTTTTTTTGTCCCTTTCCAACATTTAGGAAACATTCATCGTCCTTCTCTACCCTCTAGAGGCTTTAAGCAGTTTTCTTTAGAGTATAAATGGCTCTTACGTGCACATTATTACGTGTATTTACGATCTATACTATAAAAGTATTATAAACAGTGAAACTGACGTTAGGAGAATAATATCTCTATTGGAAATGGGAAAGTCTGATTGACTATTTTGTAGATGCTGTTATAAGTTTGTCTGTCTGTGTGTGTGAACCGATGATGATCCTTTTTTTCTTGTTTGAAAGCTGAAATGATCGAGAGAGTGCTGATGGTTTATCATCATTATCTCGCTTACTGCTTGATAAACATGGTGGTTACTTTTGTTTATTAACCATTTGGTATTTTACAATTGTAAAGTAGCACAAGGTCGCGACTTATAGGACTTAAGCTGAACTTACACCGGCGCAATGGTTTAATGCTCTATTAAGCGCAAAGTCGAAGCGACTCCATGCGTCATGTTTTTCACTTATATCATAATGATCATCAATCTTTTTGCGATATTTAGGTACATATTTTTAATATGTAAATATTCCTACAGTCGCGTCTATGTTTGTTAATATATTTCCATAATACAAATTTGTTTTTTAAAAGTGGAAAAATACATATAAATATTACAGGTGAAAAAATTGAACTTTAGAACTTAAAGCGTGTATTCTATTATATTATGTACAACGCTATTTACTTTCTCCTCATAAGATATAACAGAATAATTGATAGCATAGCAATTTTACTTTTATTGGGTTCGAAGATATTTGGCTACAGTAAAATAGGCAAATCTTTGTCACTGTAATAAGTAATTCGATAGAAAGCATTTTATACGCTCCACGACCTCCAATATCTACATTTATGGGATGAGGCCTCATATCTTTTTATTTTATTAGAAAAACCCATTGACATAAAATAAATATATCCAAATGCAAGATATATTCGGTACAGTCGATATTTATAATACCAATATATTAATATAGAATCCGGGATGGGTGGATGTTTGTGAGCCTTTAACTCAAAAACTACTAAGCGGATTTTGATGAAATTTGGTACGGTAGTAGGTTAGGCTTTAACACATCCGGACTCCTTTTATTCCGAAAAAGTACAGTAAAATATTATTGCACGTACACTATACCTACAACGCGGGCGGAGCCGCGATCCTAAACTTTCTTACAGACAAACCTACAATGATTTTTGGGGATACTCTTTTATATCAAATGTGTGCGTAACATTTAATCATTATCACGAGCAAAATATTAGTTATAATATTAAAGGTAATAAACACTTTATACAAAAATATTTTATTTTAGGGTCTGCTCACACCAAGCCGCGACGCAACGGCGCGGTGGCGGTGAGATAGTTTGCATACAATCTGGAGCCGTTTTTGAAAACAGCGCGAGGTCGCGCATCACTATAGCGGTGAATAATTGTGTCCGCTAGATATTATATTTTGTTTTTGTTTGCGAACGAACGCAGCTGCGTGCCCCCGCTGCCGCGCCGCCACCATGAAATTCGAGACAGCGGTCTCATAAATTAATACGTTCGAATATCGGACTTTCGTCAAAAAACCACTCGGTTAACTCAATATAAGAGTAAGTTTAATCGACCTAGATTGAGTTTTATGAGACTGCGTCCCAAAAGACTATTCGCAACCAATTCGAAGCAACCACTTGACGAAAAACAGCTCGTCTTATTTGCAATAGACTAACATAGCGCCTTTTCATTAGTTATTCAAAGGGATGATTATTTTTATTTTCGGGCTTATGTATCTTAGTTCTAGGAATTATGTTCTGTAGGAGTATCTTCGGGAGATACAATTTAATATATCTTTTATTTTGGTGGAAATAGTCAATAAAACCTTTCACGTTTTCCTTTCACTAGGCACCACTTCGACACTTTTATTGCAATGCCATGATTAAAAGCCTTAAGGCACCAAAATGTGTGGAGCGATTCTAGTCTTTAAGCTTTAGGCAAAAGGATCATAGTCGTACATGTAATGTTGATTGAGGAGGGGGTTTGTAATGAGACGGTCAGCAGTTATTGATTCACGTTGTTCTATTAGCCTGAATTTAGAGATGTCATATTAAATTGCATGCAATATCGATACATTCCTTTAAGGATATAACACAGGACTGTAAAGGTTCAGTATCAATATTGACACACCTAAATGCCAAATTATAAATTCGAATTTTTAGAAAAATAAATAATAGTATTATAAAAGGTAATAAAAAAATCCTTCTAAACTGTTTTTATTTATCGATAAACCTAAAAAATTGAGACGAAAACATACTAACGTAGACAAGAGTTTCCTTTCGGAATATTCTGATCGCTAAGATCATTAATATTAATATAAGACTTCTAATCAAAAGTAGGTAAGTAGGTACCTAATAAATATTAATCTACGTATTTCGTGGCTACAGGAATTAGAGACAGAGGAGGAAACATTAACAAAGCCGTAAGATAAAGTAAAATAAAATAAATTTTCAGATAAAATTAACTTTGCCACGAGACCAAGAGCGGAGAGCTACGACATTAAAATTAGTGACGCACGTCAGTAGTGTGTCTATCGATAGAATGTAAAATCGATACAAATGATGTCACCGTACAACACTAGCTACCCTTGTGCGAACTCAGCTGTTATCTTGTATTCGGTCCTTTTTGTGAAATGCAATAATGTGAGATGTCCCCATCTATCTTGATGTGGACTCATTTCATTACTGCCTTTTTATTTTCACTACTGAGCAAAAAAAATGCCTTTCAAAAACCTTGATTACATACTTTACGTGATTCCCGTTGCAATAGTCTCAAATCATTCACATTCGATCTGTTAAATAATAATAAATAATTTACATGACAAAATTTAATATCTTCGAAATTAACCTTTAACCGAAACTTTGGACCTCTTTTTCATCCCAAAAGAGGAGTTTGTTTTATTCGTCCGAAGCAGACCAAACTCTGCTTTCTAATAATTTCTAACCCAATCTGTTCAATGATTTGCTGATTAGTTAATAAAGTTTATAATTTATATGGTAGGTATATACAGGATAATGCTTTGACTAATCAACCTTGAGAGCTAAAAACAAAAGGTGTTCAATAATGCTTAAAGCAGCATTTAATGCCTCTAGGCCAGCGCTGGGCGGATATCCGGTGATTGTAGCGGATCTATTCATAACCAAATATTAGCTCAGTTTGCAGGTGGGTAGATACGAAACAAAATAATACAGGTGGATATTAATTTATTATTATGTTATGAAATGTTAGTCACATTATTTTTATTAGGGCTTAGAGTCTGTTGCATAATCTACTAGTAAGTGTTCTGACATCTGTAGCTTATTTGCATGTTTTGTCTTTGTCGCTCGAAACAAAACTTCCGCATAAGCTATCCGGCACTTATAAGAAGACAGTGAAACTAAAACTAAGTAGGTATGCCAATTTTAATTCTTCTTAGCTGTTTACATTAGGCTATTGACGAATGCTGTAAAAATAAATAGTATGAATCACTTTGTAGATAAAAAATATAGTTATTCTTTATAAGCCTCTTTGATATTTGTTGTACATTTCATCATGATATTTGTTGTACATTTCATCACAGATGATGATGATGGCAGAGATGTTGTGCATTGCATGCAAGTAAAAAGCATGTATATATATACTGTAGTTCTATCAGGGAATCTAATTCATAAGCAGGTAGAGTGTTTTCATAATTTATTTGTATTATAATGATGAGATTCAGTCACAATTGATTCCAATGAAAATATTATGCCAGTTTGATATATTTATATATTTAATTATCAATATATTTATTATAAGACGAACAAATTTTGACAACAATCAACCTGCTTATGAATTAGATTTCCTGATAGTACATTAGCATAATATTTATAAATACATTGATATTATTTTTCATTACGATGTCAACATCGAAATTTTAAACGTTTTCCTAATTATTCACCTTAAATATTCATTGCAGTAATGTCGTTTATCCGTGATGAATGTTTGTAGTTTTACTGCTATTAATCGGGATCAGAAACAATAATTTAAGTATTTCAGTTACACTTGTATTGTAATTGCCAATAATTATGATAAACGAATCTGAATTGGTGATCAATTATTTTACCGGTCGTCCGATTCACTTATTTGTTCAAAATTTAATTTCTGTACCCTAATTTATAAATATAAAGAAAATTGGCGTTGAATTTATTTTTAAATATTTTTATGGATTATATTGATTTTATATTTACTATAGATAGTAAATATAAATACTAAGGCGGGTCAATAAGTCCGTGACTTTTTGAATTTCTAACCTCCTTACTGAAAAAGCAACACTACTCCTGTCAACAGGCATCTGTCAGTTGACTCCTATCAAAATTTGAACTTGCTGCGTCAGTTAGTTTGTGTTTTACAGCTATCTTTATCAGACTATCCAGTAACTTAAGGAAACAATGGAAAAAAGTGAATTTCGTGTGCTTATTAAGCATTATTTTTTGCGAAAAAAAACCATTACCGAGACTAAGGCTAAGCTTGATAAATACTATGGGAACTCTGCACCATCGATTTCAATGGTAAAAAAGTGGTTTACTGAATTTTATTGTGGCCGTACAAGCACTGAAGATGTCGAACGTCCTGGACGCCCAGTTGAGGTATCTACACCCGAAACAATCGAAAAAATTCACGATATGGTGTTGGCCGACCGAAGATTGAAAGTGCAAAAGATTGTGGAAGCCATAGGCATCTCGCATGGCTCAGTGGTTTCAATTTTGAATGATCACTTGGGCATGAGAAAGCTTTCCGCAAGTCGACCACAAACGCAATCGTGTAACAACTTCACAGGAAGGTTTGGCGTTGTTTAATCACAATATGGAGGAGTTTTTGCGCCGTTTTGTAACCGTGGACGAAACATGGATCCATCACAACACACCAGAGACCAAACAACAGTCAAAACAGTGGGTTTCTAAGGGTGAATCGGCGCCAAAGAAGGCCAAGGTGGGTTTGTCAGCCAATAAAGTTATGGCGACTGTTTTTTGGGATGCACGTGGGATAATCCACATTGACTATCTTCAAAAGGGAAGAACAATTAATGGGGAATATTATGCCAACTTATTGGACCGCTTCAATGAGGATTTGAAAAAAAACCGACCTCATTTGGCCAAGAAAAAAGTTCTTTTTCACCAAGACAATGCAAGGGTGCACACATGTGCAGTTGCCATGGCAAAAATCCATGAAATGGGCTATGAATTGCTCCCACATCCACCCTATTCTCAAGATTTGGCTCCGAGTGACTACTTCTTGTTCCCAAACCTGAAAAAATGACTCGGTGGAAAAAGATTTGACTCCAATGATGAAGTCATCTCGCAAACAAAGGCCTATTTTGAGGTCCTCGACAAATCATATTTTTTGGAAGGGATAAAAAAATTGGAGAAGCGTTGGACAAAGTGTATAGAGCTCAAGGGGTACTACGTTGAAAAATAAAATGATTTATTTATCAAAAAATCTGTGTTTTATTCCAAAAGTCACGGACTTATTGACCCGCCCTCGTAGAATCGACAACGAAAAAGTGAAGTCGAAGAATGTCACTCTCGTAGCCTTCAGTGCTAATTGTGAGTTTTTCTTTTTGCATTCGATCGTGAGTGCGTCTGGCGCTTACTAGGAATTTATATGTGATTTGACCTAGTTGTCGCGTTTACAACTAGGTGGCGCTGTACAAATCACATGCAAATTCCAAGTAAACGCCAAACGCGCTCACGGTCGAATGCGAAAAGAAAAACTCATACTTAGCACTCTGTTCTAAACTATTGCTGTTTTTCCACTTTCTGGTCCAGCACTGGCTTAGCACCGACATAGATTAAAAGAGGAACAGATAAACAGCTACATAGTAAGCTTTTGATTTAATTGAGCTACTATAAGCATACGCTTTGCCCACGAGAATGTGGAAAAGTTATTGGCCGATAAAGGGGAAAAATTTCCAAATTTGGATCGATTTGGATCTATTATAGCTATAATTATCTGTACGTAAGACGTATTTTCTATACCGATATATTTTCTACTCTATGGCACCCCGGTGAGTACAAAATATATCGGTGACATCAGCTGTCATGTGGAAGTCATCGGCGGGCCAAATTGCCGGGCCGGTAAGTGAAAAAACATGACATATATTATATTCATACATACAGGATCAGCTCACACCGAAACCAGACGAACGCGACGCGGCGCTGCATTTTTAAAATAGTGATTCGAAACTGAACTTTATTTAGTATACGAGAAGATACACGTTTCATTGCAAGAGTGGCGCCGCGCTTTTCAGAGCGGTCTAGTTTGAACTTTATTCACTATATAAATTTTGAATAGTTATCTTAAAAAAGCAGCGCTGCGTCGCGTATCGTCTCGTATGGGTGTGAACTAACGCTCCCCCGATAGCCTCGGCCAGGGCGGTTGCCACTGCCGGTGCCGGAGCGGTAAATGGAAAAACAGCCATTGTGGCAATTTCATGGCAGAAGTCAACACACACTGTGTGGTAATTTCTGTCTTAGGCTATGTGTTAAATTCAATATTAGTGTAATTTCTAAATGAAAAGATTTCACAATTGGGCATGTTTATTCTCCAAGGCTACTACTTATAATACTAAGAATGTCAACATCTAAATATACAGAGAAATGTCACAACAAATCAGCAAGTATAGCAAAATTTTAATTACTAACCTAAGAACTTAGAAGTTATATTGCATCCAAGTTTGTAGTATTCAATTTGACTAGCTGAAAAGCAAATCATAACAAAACATTGTTGAGAAGTGTTTGTTCCCAACATAGCGAGATTATTCGCGATTGCCAAAATGGCTGCCCCGCAAACTCCGGAATACGCAGACAAGTAATCATGTTCCGTGATAACTTTAGTTCGGTGTGATAAAACAGTTTCTTCCTCTTATTTATTCAGAACATGTTGTTGCCTGCGACTGTGTACGCGCAAAAAGAAATCTTGCGGAAACCGTAGGTACCATACCAAAGTTCATCTACATCCGTTCAGTAGCTATTTTGTGAAAGAGTAAGAACTATCCATATATCCAAACTTCTGCATTTATAATATTTATAAGGATTTCGTAACCAACAGAGGTTAGTAAAAATAATATAACCATTTAATTTGCAGAAATCCTCCGTTTATATCGGTATAGTAATAATAATAATAACTATGGACGCTTTCACACCACGTCAATCTGGTCCCGTGGTAAGTTCACGAAGAACTTGTGTTACGGGTACCGTACAACGGAAATACATTTAATGCTTTAATACTATACATATATTTCAGATTTTTATTATATTATACACGTCATATTTTAATACACATCCATTATTGCAAATAAAACTTTTGTTCCTTCGGCGGTATTCGAATCCGCGACTATTTAGATAGTCATCCAGGGATTTGACACATTTACTGCCGTCATTTCCCCAGCAACATTGAATTGTAGATTTTTCGATTACGGCCTAATAGGATCTGAAGCAAACTCGGTAAACTGGATCCGAGGCGCTATCCCGACATTTTCCTCGTAATTACGGTCGCGAACTTTCCGGGAATGCCTCGGACAACAATTATACCGGGATTACTCCGGGATACCTCGGGAGAACGGGAATTCATAACTCTGAATCCCGTTAAATAGGCATCATATTAGCTTTAATTACTCTTAGCTTTAGAACAAGATTACATAGATTATAAATAATAATTAAAATGTCTGGTAGGATAAAACTAGCTTCTTTTACTAGTGATTTCCTTTGCGAAGAATATAAATCAATCTAATAAAAATGAATCATTTGCTATGTTAAAAAGTAGCCAATATTTTCATTTTAATATTATTAGGCTTTACATATATTTTACTAGTTTTTGTCCGAGGCTCCGTCCGCATAAATACAGTATCATAAAAGAACACTGTAACTTTACGGGATAAAAGTTGCCTATTTGTTAATCTAGAGCTTAAACTACTATAATACCAAATTTCATAAAAATTCATTCAGCAGTTTTTTGATTAAAAGTAATTATATAAATATATAAATATCGGATATTTATCTCGTTAAAGCATGCTGTTCCTGCCGGATTTCCTTTTGCGACTTTATGCCCAAAAGGAAATCCTGCGGGAAAAATATTTAAAAATAATCAAAAACCCGTAGACCCGTAAAAAAACGTAGTGAATATCTACCACGATATGATCCGTGAAAGTAACATTATGACGATGTAGGGTTTTGTTATAATTTGGAACACGCAAGGGTCAAACAAAGCCTCTTGTTATGAGCAAAAGGTAAAGGTGTTAGAGTTTGCCGCATTCGAATTGGAAAACTTTTCATGACTTTAAGTAGGATTAAGCTCCGAGTTATCAAGATTAAAAGGGATTAAAGGCCACAATTAGGCGAAATAATAATAAAAAAATCATGACATCAAAACAATATACGAGGGCGGCTCAATAAGTCCGTGACTTTTGGAATAAAACACAGATTTTTTGATAAATAAATCATTTTATTTTTCAACGTAGTCCCCCTTGAGCTCTATACACTTTGTCCAACGCTTCTCCAATTTTTTTATCCCTTCCAAAAAATATGATTTGTCGAGGTCCTCAAAATAGGCCTTTGTTTGCGAGATGACTTCATCATTGGAGTCAAATCTTTTTCCACCGAGCCATTTTTTCAGGATTGGGAACAAGAAGTAGTCACTCGGAGCCAAATCTTGAGAATAGGGTGGATGTGGGAGCAATTCATGGATTTTTGCCATGGCAACTGCACATGTGTGCACCCTTGCATTGTCTTGGTGAAAAAGAACTTTTTTCTTGGCCAAATGAGGTCGGTTTTGTTTTCAAATCCTCATTGAAGTGGTCCAATAAGTTGGCATAATATTCCCCATTAATTGTTCTTCCCTTTTGAAGATAGTCAATGTGGATTATCCCACGTGCATCCCAAAAAACAGTCGCCATAACTTTATTGGCTGACAAACCCACCTTGGCCTTCTTTGGCGCCGATTCACCCATAGAAACACACTGTTTTGACTGTTGTTTGGTCTCTGGTGTGTTGTCATGGATCCATGTTTCGTCCACGGTTAAAAAACTCCTCCATATTGTGATTAAACAACGCCAAACCTTCCTGTGAAGTTGTTACACGATTGCGTTTGTGGTCGACTGTGAGCAAACGCGGCACCCATCTTGCGGAAAGCTTTCTCATGCCCAAGTGATCATTCAAAATTGAAACCACTGAGCCATGCGAGATGCTTATGGCTTCCACAATCTCTTGCACTTTTAATCTTCGGTCGGCCAACACCATATCGTGAATTTTTTCGCTTGTTTCGGGTGTAGAGACCTCAACAGGGCGTCCAGGACGTTCGGTATCTTCAGTGCTTGTACGGCTACAACGAAATTCAGTAAACCACTTTTTTACCATTGAAATCGATGGTGCCGAGTCCCCATAGTATTTATCAAGCTTAGCCTTGGTCTCGGTAATGGTTTTTTTTCGCAAAAAATAATTCTTAATAAGCACACGAAATTCACTTTTTTCCATTGTTTCCTTAAGTTACTGGATAGTCTGATAAAGATAGCTGTAAAACACAAACTAACTGACGCAGCAAGTTCAAATTTTGATAGGAGTCAACTGACAGATGCCTGTTGACAGGAGTAGTGTTGCTTTTTCAGTAAGGAGGTTAGAAATTCAAAAAGTCACGGACTTATTGACCCGCCTTAGTAATTAATTAAAGTAAATCGGTGCAAGGGGAACGAACATACATTTTTATTTCTCAGTTAAGAGAAATATACTTTTTGTATGACACTATCTTTAGGTACTCATAGCCTTATCTGGCAATAATTAATTATTATTATTATATTTAAAAAAATTAAAACACCTTAATCATCAACATCAGCTCACCTTAACCAGAGACGACCTTTTTATTTACATTCTATCCAGAAAACGACTCGTATTTGGCCTTTTTTTGAACACTTTTGATCTGGTATAGGTTCGCATTGCAACATACATATTTCACACAAATTAAAATTATTGAAATAAAGTAAGTGAAAATGTAAATAACTGCACCCTGCAATTGTTTTCGTTTAAATAACGCCGCATTAGCCGTAATTATGTTCGAAACTGAAAAACGCGACATAATTAGTGAACGAAGAAGCAGACTGTAATTATGGCGAGGCAACTTATTATCCCGTTGTAACACGTCTTGTATGTTCGTTTATGACTTTATTACATTCTCCTAATTAGGTATGAAAAGGCTATACTGCAATTTTTCTAGTTATTTTCTTCGTATTTTCGATACATTCTCATTTTTCTTACGATTTGTCATGCGGTGAATTTGTACGGTTACACGAATAGGAAATATAGTTAACCAACCTTAGTTCATTTTATGGCTAACTATGCGCACTCTTACAAAAATGGTCCAAAGAACAATAAGTTCTTATAATGTTTATAACATAACCTAAAACCGTGATATTTTTGGAAAGAAAACATTATTCAGTATTAAATATTACTAGATGTCGCCGTGTGGTCGAAATTCATCCATAATAATTAATAAAATAATATTTAAGTTTGAAATTTACTAGCGTTCTTTTGCCTCTTAGATAGAAAAAAAAAATGTAAATAATGTCATAGATTGACAAACGTCAATGTGTCAATAAAACGCACGGTAGTGTGTGTTAATAATCTTAGGTAGTGTGTGTTGTTGTATTTTTTTATTTATTTATATTATCTTAGCATTGTCTGAATAAATATTAGTTTTCTGCACACATTCCTCCACATTAAAATAACTGTGTCTATGATATTCCTATGTGTGCACAATGAGGGTTTTGATATTTTTTCTGCCGTTATGGGGCAGACCCAGCTCACACATAGCGTCATCTGGTGGCGTAAGTGGTATCAAAAACGGTCAATAAGAATTTTCGCATCTTTTTCTGTCACCAGGCGGCGCTTGGTAGCACGACGGTCCTTGTCGTGTCAAAAATCTGTCAGATGTCACGAATTTAAAACCCTCATTCTCGTAAAACTGTACTGAAATTTTTCACTTCACGTATAAATATTATAATAATTGAACATATAAGTGCATTCATCCCATAAAAATTGTCGTTAAGAGATATTTGGGTAATATAAGTGCACATAACACTAACGTTATTCGACATTATAAGATAGGACAAGTGATAGGGTAGAGCGTGGTCTAACCTAAAGTAATTTAAGATAAGATTAGGGACACATTTTGCCCATATTTGTCTGATTGGAATATGTTTAACCATGCCGAAAGCCATGACAATCTTTAAGATAAGGGTGAATTTTAGGCAAAATTTGATTAATTAATTCAAGAAAATTGTATATAATTTGAAAGCATCATGTACAAAAATTGAAAATGTTTCTTATATCGAAATTATTTGTGTAAGCAAAAAATATTTTAACTGTGGGTATACGTCGGTATACATATAACACATTCTTTTTTACGAACGCAAAAATAAACAAAAATATTAATTGTGAACATAGAGTCAATGTAAAAAGTTGAACACTACAGACATAGTTAGCAAATGCAACTAAGCCGTCAGCAAAATAAGTTAATTGCGAGCAGTTTGTTTCAAGCATTTTAAATATGAGAGTGCTACATTACTGAATGAAAACAGAAGCAAAACCTTAAAAAATAACAAATCAAGCAAAGGAAATGCAAAGCACCGGCAAACAATGTGAAAATTGCTAAGTCAAAAAAGAATGCCAGCGAAAATAGAAGGAAATGATTGTGGTGAAAATACTGTTAAAATCGTTGAATACATGTTTAAGATTATAGTTGTAGATAATGCATAGTGTTTTTATGGATTTTTGGCGCCTAGCTTATTCGCCATTGCACTTGCGTAGCTAGTGAAATGATCAACATAATTAATGGTAAAATTAAAGCTTGAGGCAACCTAGCTTAAGTATATTTGACGAGCTCAGTAGTTGAGCTGGTCGATGCTCAATCCGGAGGTCGCGGTTTCGAATCCCGTCAAAGGAACAAAAAAGTTTTTTATACATATTAAATATGTGTATAATATAATAAAAATCTTAAATATATGTATAAAAGTATTAAATATACTTCCCGTTTTCTGGTACCTGTAACATAAGTTCTTCGGATACTTAGCACGGGGGCCAGATTGACGTGTTGTGAAGCGTCCATAGATATTTATTTATTTAACCTTATATTTTTAATGTACTTAAATTTGCGCTTATTACATACTGTGGATACATAGTTCATATTATTAAATAATAAAACAGGCCAATGTATAAAATAAAAATCTATGACCCCTTAGTGGCGGATGCCTTGTTATTTTTATTTTTTATTCATTGAGTACATATTATTACTACTACTACTGTACTAAATTAATAAATTTAAATCACAGATTAAAATCCAGAAATTTTTAAATAAGAAAAAAACAGAAAACATTGAAATAATATTGGACGTATGTACTGCGCGACGCTTAACGGGGATGGTTTTAATTGGACGTGTGTTGCCTGACGCTCTAGAAGTTAACTATTAAATTTGTGTATTATGTACTAAAAATCTTAAATATATGTATTATATACAAGTATTTAATATATCTGCGTAATTTGGTACCTTAAGTTAGTTCTAGTTCAGTTCTTTGAGAACTTAGCACGGGATCAGATTGACGTAGATGTGTATTATATTTTATAGAGTTTTCAACATTGAAATAATAGTGAACGAACCTTGAAAATGGATGAAGCAATAACTCATTTCGTAATTGAAATACATATTTTAGCGATACGTTTGAACAAACCTTCATTATCGCCACTTATATTGGACATCAGTCCATCGATTAGTTATTGAATAGATTTAAATAATCCGTCAGTACAATAGCAACTATAATTAGATCATGTTTAAGATTTAACGAAGATACGTAATAGGTGGCATTAATTGTGTATGATTGACAAGGTGATGAATATTTTAACGTGTTAATGGCTTGTGATTGTTATGAAGCTTGTAATATTACACATTGTGGTTAGAAAACAGGAAGTGATGCTGCATGATTCACGTCGGTTTTCAGTGAGGCTGTATTAGTCTGTCGTGCGACTTTATCCGTCTGGACGAATGGTCTGGAATTTCTTTCAATAAAAAAAGTACATGTGTAAGTCATAAATGATTCATCATCCTTTATAAGTTAGGTATAACCGATCTAGTTACTAACAAATGGTCTGTGATAGCTTGAATTAATAAAGCATAGATTATGAAGATGCGCTATTACTGCCAGAAACTAATTGGACCATCCATCATCGCGCCTACCCTATCTCACTTTCCTGAACGGTCGATTAAATAGATAAAATCTATTTCGTTACATTTTTCATTTATATTAAATAATACGTTATTATATTACGCATTAGATAGTATATTAAATGCATTTTTAAATATTCCGGTAGAATTTGTGAAAACGGCATTTCGGGATTAATGAATAACCTAAGTCTCTTTCTGCGGCCTTTAAAATATTCATTTTGCACATAAGTAATTATTTGATCAATCACTGAATTCTGCTTTTGATTGGATACTGTATTTTAGGCACATCGCAAACAAGCTTCTAACGAACGCGACTGGATGCCACCGCTACAAAGCAATATTATTGGACGAGTTGCCACTAGTCGTACCTATAGCTAAGGTGACACTGAATGTTATTCCAAATTGTCGAGTCAAAATTTTACCAAATTACTAGAGCTGTACTCAACAGACATTCTGCCATAGATATGAACCACAATAGATAAATAACTACCTACATACGTTACGTATACTATACTAGTTTCTACCACAAACAACTACACAAACAACCTTCACCTACACCTACAATCTATATCTACTACCTACACCTACAACCTACACCTACAACCTATACCTAATACCTACACCTACTACCTACATCTACAACCTATACCTACTACATACACCAACAACATTCACATACACACCTACACCTAAAACTACACCTATTACCTACACATACAACCTACAAGTGACGTGTGAAAGAATTATCGACCATTTAGGGTTGAAGATTGTGCCAGTACCTACTAATATCGCCATCAAACAAAGGGCGTTTATTTTAAAGGGTGAAAATTGTGGGTTACATTTTTTAAAAACCAAATCATAGAATAATAAAAATAAAATAAAACATTAAAAAAAACAAAGAAATAAAAAAATTGGGGTGGGCCACCCATATCACTATAATAGTTTATGGAAGACAACTAACAGCCTCCGTGGTCCAGTGGTTAAGAGCTTGGCTCTCGACTAGGAGGTCGTGGGTTTGATTCCTGCATTGGAATAACAAAAAATGTTGTTTCCAAGTTTGGTTAGGACAATGCAGGATAATCACCTGATTGTCTGACAAGAAAGATGATCTATGCGTCGGATGATGTTAAAAGTCGGACCTGCGCCTGATCTCCCACCAGTGGTGTCGGTCTGTCCATCCCACTGGGTTTCGAGAGTAAAGAGAGAGTGCTTTTGTGTACTGCGCACACACTTGGGCAATATAAAAATAACTCCTGCGTAGCTAGGCCTGGTTGCAATGAAACCGGAGACCGTCACCGAAATCGGTGTGGGGAGCTATTATTACATTCTATCCTATCCATCTCACAGGGAAATAAAAATAGTGTACATCCTATTCTCATACGAGGGCGGGTCAATAAGTCCGTGACTTTTGGAATAAAACACAGATTTTTTGATAAATAAATCATTTTATTTTTCAACGTAGTCCCCCTTGAGCTCTATACACTTTGTCCAACGCTTCTCCAATTTTTTTATCCCTTCCAAAAAATATGATTTGTCGAGGTCCTCAAAATAGGCCTTTGTTTGCGAGATGACTTCATCATTGGAGTCAAATCTTTTTCCACCGAGCCATTTTTTCAGGTTTGGGAACAAGAAGTAGTAACTCGGAGCCAAATATGGAGAATAGGGTGGATGTTGGAGCAATTTATAGCCCAATTCATGGATTTTTGCCCTGGCAACTTCACATGTGTGCACCCTTGCATTGTCTTGGTGAAAAAGAACTTTTTTCTTGGCCAAATGAGGTCGGTTTTTTTTCAAATCCTCATTGAAGCGGTCCAATAAGTTGGCATAATATTCCCCATTTATTGTTCTTCGCTTTTGAAGATAGTCAATGTGGATTATCCCACGTGCATCCCAAAAAACAGTCGCCATAACTTTATTGGCTGACAAACCCACCTTGGCCTTCTTTGGCGCCGGTTCACCCTTAGAAACCCACTGTTTTGACTGTTGTTTGGTCTCTGGTGTGTTGTGATGGATCCATGTTTCGTCCACGGTTACAAAACGGCGCAAAAACTCCTCCATATTGTGGTTAAACAACGCCAAACCATCCTGTGAAGTTGTTACACGATTGCGTTTGTGGTCGACTTGCGGAAAGCTTTCTCATGCCCAAGTGATCATTCAAAATTGAAACCACTGAGCCATGCGAGATGCCTATGGCTTCCACAATCTCTTGCACTTTCAATCTTCGGTCGGCCAACACCATATCGTGAATTTTTTCGATTGTTTCGGGTGTAGAGACCTCAACTGGGCGTCCAGGACGTTCGGCATCTTCAGTGCTTGTACGGCCACAACGAAATTCAGTAAACCACTTTTTTACCATTGAAATCGATGGTGCAGAGTCCCCATAGTATTTATCAAGCTTAGCCTTGGTCTCGGTAATGGTTTTTTTTCGCAAAAAATAATGCTTAATAAGCACACGAAATTCACTTTTTTCCATTGTTTCCTTAAGTTACTGGATAGTCTGATAAAGATAGCTGTAAAACACAAACTAACTGACGCAGCAAGTTCAAATTTTGATAGGAGTCAACTGACAGATGCCTGTTGACAGGAGTAGTGTTGCTTTTTCAGTAAGGAGGTTAGAAATTCAAAAAGTCACGGACTTATTGACCCGCCTTAGTACCTACCGAATGCACCTGCAAAGTCGTATAAAAATCGATCAAGCCGTTTCGGAGGAGTTCTCTAACAAACACTGTGATACGCGTTGTTTTAATTACGTCTTATGTTCGCTGACATTGTAATAAACATAACGATATTATGTAGGCACAAACAAACATGTTTTTAGAAGCTAGTAAAAGTCAATGCATAATCTCAAAAAGTAACAAAATGTAAGACAAAATTATGTTTCTTGTGAACTCAAATCCGAAATGAAAACAGGAGCGCATGCCAAGTGCAGTTTCGTATTCGTCTAATAGAGTTTGAAGGAATTGTTGGGAACATTGTTGTTCCTTATTGACTCCACTAATTTAATTTTGCTCACTTTATTATCTTATTTCGTGTATACCTATATCGGATTTATATCGGTGTAATGGGAGTGGCGAAAAATGTGGCATTAGAAAAATAAGGTATATAATATAGTTTGATCATGGTGAACTATATTGCTCTATTAGTTCAGTAGTTCAATTATTTTTTCCTCTGGGTACTGTCCATGGACAATGGCTAAAGTCATATCTTACTGTTCCCCTCCTCAGAATTTTTGTTAGTTCATATAGTTTATGTAACAAGTTGTTTAATGTGTACTTGCTGTGAATGTGCGTATGTCGCTACGTGCATTGTCGGGGATGCAGAACGGGCGATAAATGTGAATTAAAGATAAGTATCGAAACTGTATGAACTATTCCAGTTGAATGACTCATTCGCGAACTACAGACAGCTAATTTACTGCGAAGTAGTTCGCCATCTGTCACGTATTAAGAGGAAACACTAAGGGCTAGAGAAATTAAAAATAGGTATTTGTAAAATCTATTGCTGTCCCGCAGTGCCCGAGCAAGCTAGCTATCAATTTGTGAGAGTGCGATAGAGACAACTATAACTTGAACTGAAAATATCGATTAAAAGTACAAAAAATCAACGATTCGTAGTCCTCTGATTCCTTCTCCATAACTTAACCGATTAAACTACTTTTTTCTTTAACAATTCAAAAAAGCCTTGAACTGTGTTTCTATGTTTTCATTTTTTTATATAATTTAGTCAAATTTGTTTTCTGGATGTTTGAACACAGCGAAAAATCTGGCAATTATTTAAAGTTTATCAACGTCAATATCCCTTTTGATGATTAATTTATGAAAAAAAAGATAAATAAATAAGGACAAGCTAGTAGTATCCATTAATATTCAGGAAAAAAATTGTTACTCTACCGGCATTATTCAGGAAGGAAACAGGGGGCTACGTTTATACGCTTTTCCATACATTGCGTGGCTCTTCTGTTTCCTCTTATGGTTCGCCAGGGCGAGATTAGGGCTACAGATTTACTTTGTGGCCTCTGCCTATCCCTGTAGGGAATCGGTGGTCACTGCAAGCGAAAGATCCGCGTAGTTGTAAAACGCGTGAGCAAATATTCAATATAATACTTCTGTATTCGTTCATCGTACATCGTTGTTCTCAACGATACCTTATTTCTCTCTACTCCTTGAAATAACAAAAACCCAATATTTATTTCATTTTTCATTTGTTTTTATTTCAGTCATTCATTTTTACCCGCAGGTGTTGTGGTGTCATACCCGAGATTACAATTATTATAAAATTGGGCGCAAATAATTATTGTTTTGGTTTTGTACCGTATTTTAAAAATAATTTGTATATATTATATTATAGATAAGTAATATATTATATATTGAAAAATTATAGACGTAAGCATGTGCATTTGTATCTTCTAGAAATTGCTACGATTTAGCAGATCCAAAAAGTACTTATAAAATTGCCATGACATAGTTTTAATACTGATTTATGTTGTAATCTCAATTTATCATAATAATACTCCCGTATTTTATAGCATTGACTGTTTGCGTGACTGAACTTTATATTTTTAAATAAACACCTGATTTTAGAAAAATTCTGAAGTGAATTATGAAAATCAAAATTTGCTTGAGTTTCTTTGTACCTATTGTTATTGAAGATAATATAATCTTTTATATTTCAATAGACGAATTGATTAAAAGCGGTACCATAATATTATTTTAATACTAATGATAAATATGAACTTACGCCTGATTATATTTTTTAAAGTTCATTATAACCACCTATAATGAAAACTATTATTATCATTATGAAATAATCTCATAAAAATGATCATGGCACTTTTATTAAAACTCCTGTAAATTCAAGAGTACCCAGAAAGGAATACGTATATATATATTTACCTACCGGAATCCGAATTAGGAATAATTTAGTTTACGTAAAGTAGATTACCCTTTAACGTACAATAAAAGCAGACAAGTTTTACTTGGCTACTATAAATCCACTAGTTCTTGTGATTAATTAAAAGTCCGATAACGAAATAACACACTCGCAAATGGTTGGGAATGTTTTTAAAGCACAAACACTAAAACGCTTGTAATAGAATCCTAGTTATCTGGATTCTAGATCATTCGACATAGGTCATCATGACCAATCAATTTTCAAGGTGACATGTAAGTCATTGTATTGTAAACTAGCTGGTACCCACAACTTCGTTTGAACAGAACTAACAGAACGGGAACCCTAAAACAAAAGTCACGTTTTCTATGTTACTCCTTATAACATAAGCTAATCTGCCAGTGAAAGTCCCGTGAAACAGACAGACGGGCAAATAATCGACTACACGTTTCCACCACTGCAACTCTTGTGTTGCCAGGATCGATTATTATCGCATTATTAAATAACAATGAGAATGCTGTTACATAACATGTTGACAATTAAAACACCATGAAAAAATACAGATGTTATGAAATATGTTATCGTGCTAAGCAATGATGTTAGATAACAGTAATTGTGTGAACACCGTAAAGGTTAAACCGAAACGTAACGATACTCAACGAGGCGCTCCATTTTTATACAGTTACAGTATTAATAGGTACTGCAAATATGCAATGAAAAGGTAAAAAACTTAATATGAAATACCTGTGACGTGCACCATAGGCGGAAGGTAACATGATTCTCGCCAAAACCTTATTTTTGATAATCAGAAAAATAGCTCGTCGAATAAAAGATGTGACACGAATAGATTTCTCAATTGATTATAATTTATATTCAGTTCCTCCATGGTTAAAATGTTAAAATATTGTGCCCATGCCACGTTTGAGCCATGATGCTATAACCTCTTCTAGTTTAATTTTTTTTATTTTGACACTGACAGCATCTACACAATATGAATCTCTTTTTTAAAGTATTTTTTTAAATGAGAAAGACATAATAGCTATAAGTATAAGTAGTTTATAAGGGGACTTTGTATGTGTGTATAATCTTATATTTCATGACGGTATGCAAAATATGTTTAAATTTTTGCATACATTATTATTACTAATTGATTGTTATGGTACTGGGATTTTGATCACAATTGAAATGTTTTGTTCACTAATATGATTCTATTTATTTTTTTATAAAACTATGTACTAATAGTTTTCCATGCCCATAAGGGCTAAAATTGTGATCAATTATAAAAATGTAACATCTATGTAACCAATTTCTTGGAATAAATGATTCTGATTCTGATTCGCGTCTAGGTGTGAGCTGATCCTTAATCCAAAAAGACTTTTGCCGAATGCCTACCATATTTGAAGTTGGAGGTTTCTGGCGTTAGCTACGAAAGTATGTACAGTAAAACCACGTTGCTAATAGCCCTCGGCAATATTCGTTTATCAATAGAAATAACAGAAGATGTATGAAAAACGACGATTCCCGAAACATATTGAGATTATTGTTGTACTGTACATGTAGTATATTAATTTTTTATGGAAAACATAATTATAGACACAGTTTGTGTAATATTACTAAAGGTACATAATACTCGTAAAACTATCCCAAGAGTAACGTCTCAGTAAGCTGAGGTGCTTAATATGCTAATAACCCTAACGAGACTTGCATCAAAATTGAGTTAAAAACAGATATAAGATGATACATAGTAACTCATATCGAATACTATTTTGCAATAAAGTATTAATAGATTGGTCATCGTCATATTTCCATTCTTTGTTTCGATAATAGAAAATCGGAAACTGTTTTAAGAAACAGGTTAACAGGTACAGCAAAACTAAGCTAATTGTCTCTAAAAACGTTAGTTTTTAGAGACAATTAGCTAGACAAATCTAAGAATAGAATATTTTGGATTGTATGTAGTAGGTAATATTTTTGGTTTCAAAAACTAAAACAGTTTCCAAAGTCTATTACACAGTAAATATTCCGACATTAAAACTCACCGGCGTTCTAAGTAAAAAAAACTGAACACGAAAATGTAAAGAGTTATTTTGTAATATTTTAGACTGGAAAAGCTTTTGAGATAGCATCTTTCAAATTATAATGAAATCTACGTTTAATCAAGGAGCCGGAGGATGCGAGGTGCTCGTCAAAGGCCCCTAATGTAGGAGGCTCCTAATGTTACAGGGCCCGGGGCTAAATATTGTTATCTGCGTTAATTAGGGCCCCGTACGTTTTGAAAAAAAAATGTTAACATGTCTCTGTGTCATCACTGAAGTAAATTCACGTAAAGGTAGTTCATAGGTATTCGTAGGTAGTTAAGTTCCACATAGTATATTATATTTCTTTCTAATTATCTTACTAATAATAACGAATATTATAAAGTGGTAATATTTGTTTTCTTGTTTGCATTGAAAAGGCTTCCTAATTACTGGACTGACATACGATCGATTTCCAGGAGATTTCTTTTTGCAATAAACTTTTAAGAATTGATTGCTCTAGATAGACGGATATCTAAAGCAATTAAGAATAAACAAAGTATCCTATGAAACTCACGATATACCTACCTACCCACAGTAGCATAATTTTTCATACAGCTAAATTCGTGTTCCCTTTTTTATTTTCTGATCAAGTTTCTAAATCTTTCTGAATTTTAAGAAGAATATCTGGTAAATTGTCATTGAAGCATGTTATATCAACAGTTATGTGTTATGTTATGTTTTATCGCCAATAGAAGAAAGTTTAACATTATGCGACATTAGGATTTCTTTATGTTAATTTTTAATAGGTAAATTCAAATTTTTACAACTTGCAAAGATGTGCCAAAACTTTGACATTTATTTAAATCATTCGGTTTGCTAAGTTCGAGAATAATTTACAACTTCTTGAAAGCAATTATTTTACAATACAAATGTAGATTATGACGTTCGTTTAGGTTCTAACTTTTATATTCAATCATTTTCGTGAAAAGGACCTAAATTATGATGATTTCAAGCCCATAGGTGGTGGTGGTGGCCCAAGGTGAGGTGCACCTAAAAATAACACATAGTTGATTTGTGTTATTTTTACACCCTCGTAATGCCACATTACAGAGTCGAGTAATATATTAGTGAATGTTTGTTTAATCGTTGAGAAGTACATAATGCTGTGGCGTACCTTCTGTAGTTCGGCGCTATATATACAACAGTTGAAATGACTACAAGTGGGCTTCAGCCTGACCAAGCATAGCACCTCGCTCGGTCGGAGATCTCCCTTTGAGGCTTCTACCATTCCCACAATGCTCAAAACTGAATCTTAAACGATTCATTACTGGCGAATCGTGGCAAATTGGTAACTTTTGAAAATCTGTCTTATAATATTTACGTATCTCTCTATAATGTTACAAATTCGAGTGCATTGAAGTGAATGCTTGTCTAGTCGTTGAGAAGTATTGTACCTAATGTTCAAAATCGAATCTGAAATAATTCGTTACATCATGTTAAATTGCTTACTGTTGAAAATCTAAATCTATATAAAAAATAACAAAATCTAAAAAATTTTTAAATATTCCTACTCCCTGTTTTATACCCTCATTATAAAAGTTTGAAAACAAGTAAAAGTCTTTCAATTTGTACAAACTCAAGTCTAACTATTGCCTTAAATTTAATTTAATTGGATGTAGTTTTTAAGACTCGGAAACAAGATTGCTGTTTTGTAGTGAATAGTTTTACATCGGTACCTATATTCTACAAGGTTCTTCATTTGATATATTATTTTAAATTAAAACTCGTACATTTTAAAAAATTACCATTACCAACAATTATTATTACATTCAATCACACATTATACTATAATATTATAACTTAGTCATAACCATGTAGAAATAACCTTATAAATTATAATTGATGATGATTTTGAGATTCCAGGCCGATTTCGACCACGGCGACTGCTATTGCTTAATTTGGCTTGTGTGTCTTCAACATGACTGATGTACCTACTATTTGTATATATAATTCTACTGTACGTGTGTCTGTCACTGAACTCCTCCTAAACGACTGGACCGATTTGAATGAATTTTATTGTATGCGTTTGGGTGGCGCCCTGGATGGTTTAGATTCACAAATCAGCCCGGCAGGACAACGTCTGTCGGGTCCGCTCGTTAATTATGTATTATAATTACTAATATTGAATAAGATGAAAGAATATCTCTAAAAAAGCCAAAATCTTTGGAATTTTTTGCTTTAAAGAAATACGTATGTATTGAAGAAAGCAGACATTGAATTGATAAAGTTATAATAGTCGGAAATAATTATTTAGCCGATTACCTAACATATCAAAAATCCGACGTAAACTGACTAGAATGGAACAAAGCAAAAACCCAATTAATTTTCTTTTTTACAAAGAGCATAAATTCCTTTTAAAAGCCTGCTTTAAGGAGCTAGGATATTTGTTACGTAAAAATACGTAGGTCTATAAATTAAAGCGAACAAGACTGTAGACGTTTACCCTATTTCCGCCGAGGCAGGCGTGGCGGTAGCCGATTACTTTCAGGGCCTAAGATTCGGATATAAAACCCTGGCTAATTAGGGCCCAGTAGACGAATTTGACCACGCTGCACCACGCCACGTTATTTACAATCACGGTATGTAATTTTGCGTTAGCGCACTGATTTCGCAATTACGGAAGGTATTTCGGAATTTGGATTTTGGAGTTGATTAGGCCTGTTGGAATTCGATTTGGATACGTCATGAGATTATTCTGGAAACTGTTATTGTTTACTATTGTTTTGTGTATTTTGTGAGATTGAATATTTGATGCCTTGGTCAAGTACAAGTTACTCCGATAGTATATCGATTTCCGATGGTGAACTATTTTAGAATATTTTTTCTACTTCATTCAAATATTGGTACTAGCTATATATTTGTATTTATGTGCATCAATTTAGGGCCCTGAGCTACCATTAGGCAAGATATCTCCTTGTGGAAGCGTTTACGTGATATTGGCATCGTACGCATTGGACGCAGCATCAGAAAATATGGAACTTAATTCCATATAAAGAGTCGAAAAATGCGTCAGTAAATAGGTACAGAGTTATGTAGGACCGTCATAATCATGACTGACATTAAATCAGAGCTAATTAGAAGCTATTAAGAAGTTATATACTTATAACTTCGTACTAGCTTCTAATTAGCTCCTTATTCCTTTTTACCCGACTACGCCAGAATCAGGGCTATGTTTTTCGAGTGTATATAATATGTAAGTATATTTCTTTGGCACTCTCAGGAGCCTAAACGGCTTGTCTCCTTTCAGGTTGAGAGGTATAATTTTTCGAATTTTATAATTTTCGTATGGTGCTCTTATTTTAAGTTTAGCACATTTTTATTCCAAAGGGTCATTAGATTTGTTTTAGTAATGAGAGTGTCACTGGGTGCATCAAAATTATTTGACGAATTTTCGGGTATTTTATTTTTTAAATAATTATGGATATTTTTACTCCTCCTTATTTTTTTTTGTTATCTACTGCGTGTACATATACGTGAGCAATGAGCATTATTTGGAACATGTTTAATTCATAGATAAACAAGCAGGAACAGTACTCAGCTAATTGGTCCGTGTGTCGGTCGTGGAGGGATTACGCGGCCGGAGTCGGCTTTGAACCGGTCACAAATGGCTCTAGTTTCAATTCCACTGCGCTGCTGGTTTAGAATTGTATACTTAAAGATATTTAGCGGTGTCTGGTCTTATCCAGAAATATAAGAAATAACCCTTATTTTTTTGGAAAGATTTGTTTGTTTGCATTGAATAGGCTCCGAAACTACTGAACTTATTTTGATAAAAATTGGCACCTATATAGAAAAGACCACTAGAAAGGACATTAGCTATTTTGTATTGCAACAAAGTGTACAGTTCCTGCGGGATTTCCTTTTGTGCGTACGAAGTCGCGGGCAACATCTAGTATGAAATAAACCACCTTTGTTTACTCAATACGTCTTACGGCCCATTTTAATAACCTATCTATAACTATTTGTTAAAAATGTCGCCATTGAACTATTTGACGGTTTTTTGCGATACAAGTTTGACGTTTCTAACAAATAGTTATTGGTAGATAGGTTATTGAAACTGGCCATTAATAAGCATGAAAGGGCGTCGGATTCTCTATTAGATGAAATAACAAGAAACATATGCAATAACGTGGCGCTGTTTAACTTTGTCGTACTACGCTTTTTTTGGAAATGAAAAAAACGATACATTATAAAGTTTACATTCCAGCGCCACAGCAGTAGTGACCCTACATTTCTAGCTGATCTTCCAAAGAAAATAATCTTCTATCTAGCAATAGCATTATTCGATAAAATTACATAAATAATAAATTCAATTTCAGTAACAAATCTAAGAATATACTAGCATAAACGATAGTGCCCTTGACAAAACGACATTGTATGCAGGGAAAACGTGACCATCCATCTTCATAGCAATCAACAGAGAGTAGGCTTCAAGTGGTTCGTATTGGGAATATAGGTTAACGGAGTTCGAAGGCTTGAGCTAAACGTTCGACTGGTTGTTCTATCTTTCGAGTATAGGAATATTTTTCGGCTCTATGAACGGTGAAAGGTATATCTATGAAAATATTAAAATGCAAGTAGCATTACAGTTATAAGAAATAGAAATCCGAGGGGAACCGCACATTTTGCGGTGATAAAAAATAACCTTTGGATTTCCCGTGGTCTACTAAAATCTATTCAATATAAACAAACAAAAAACACACAAATAAATATTTCCTCCTTAATAAACTAGTAGTATAGAATCATATATTCTGCTGACTGGTCTTTCATCACTGAAAATTTTAAGTACTAAGTAAAGGGTTTAAGTACTAAGTAAAGGGTTTAGGTACTAAGTAAATTTCAAGTACTAAGTTAAGTACTAAAAAAAGATTGCACGAACTTTGATAATATGAAATAAACCAACCGACCAATACCGGTTGTATAAACAACCACAATTTTGTTTAAAGGATATATTTTGATGGCAATATGTACGGAAAATAATTTCAACTACTATATTTTGTCGCTGAGACTTAAGTACACGAAAAATCCCATTTATGTTTGCTTTTATGGCAGCAATAATTGACTGTGATTTATGTGTTATTGATTGTACTGTAGGTTCTTGGTAGACTAGAGGCTTCCCGTAGCCTTTCAAAAGGTGATCTAGCTGTGTTAAATCTAACGATTTCGGTGGTTGGAACCACATGCTGGTGAGAGTCATACCATCATCCTAGACCACAATTTCTGCTTTAAAACCCAACAGATTGGGCGTAACCAAGGTTAGGCGAATAGAGCGCTGAATATAATAACAAATTTTAACAATTTCTACGCGTTTTAAACCTGCAGCTTTCCATGACAAAATTGTATGACTTAATATGTATTCATACCAAAGGAGACCGGCAAGTCGTCATACATTTACTTCCCTTTCTGGACGACGCCAAGGACGCCTGGAGTGCAACTAGTGCAACTAGTAGTGAATTGCCTGGAAAAACATTTTCGCAAAGGCTCTAGGACGAGCCACTCTTTAGGCTGGTACGGAATAATCTTAATGCGTCCTCCAGTCCTGTGGAGCAGGCTGCGCTGCGGAGAAGTGGAAGTCGGGCTTTTGGCTACAAACATTACCTTCACCCAATACTGCCCGTATTGCTGGATCTAACCGCATTCCGATTAGCCACTTCCCTGCTTCTTGGCACCCCCCACATCGTCCCCCACCGCTACGTTTGTGGTGCAAACGTGTACAGCCCCGGGCACCACGGTCTGTCCTGTCAATCTCCCGACATCACTGCCTAAACAACCTCATCCGTCAGGCTCTTGTCACCGCTGAAGGGCCAGCTGTGCTGGAACCCTCTGGTTTGGCGCGTGACGATGGCAAGAGACCAGCTTAACCCAGCAGACAAAGTTAATGAAGCAATGTAAACTGTGAGTAGCGACAAATAAAAATAAAATAAGTAGAAGAAAATAAGACATAGATTAAAATAGTGAAAAACTGTAAATTTGAATGTGTAGAATGAAATTGTGAGTTGTGAAATTGAAATAATTATAGGTAGAATATAAAAAAGAATATAGAAATGATGTAGATAAGTAGTATGAGTAAGAAATGGAAAACATGTCAGAAATAAGGAAATTAATGTAAAAGTAAAATGGACAATAGTGTGTTTATAATAATATAAAGGAAATTGGAATGTATGGGGTTTTAAGACTGTATAATAGAAGTAAAATAAGTGGAAAAAATGTAAATCAATAAGCAGAAAAACAAATGTACTAGTCAATAAATTATATGGAAAAGAAAATGTTAAAAATATAAAATGGAATTTAAAAAGTGAAGCTGTAAAGCAGAAACGTTAAAATTAGGATTAGAATGCTAGAATGTTAGACTAACTGGAACTGTAAAATAATTGTAAGATAAGCTGCAAATGTAATCGAAAGTAGCAGTAGTAAAAAACCAATATATAAACAAAGAAAGCAAACAATTGTCCCTGCTTACGGTAGGGAAACAAGGGAAAAAAAAATCCTTTAAACGAATTTTTTTCATGTATTTTTTATTTGTATAAATCAAAGTAATCGCCCATGCAATCAATGCATCTTTGACAACGCAGTGGCAGTTTATTGATGCCCTTCTTAAAGAAATCAGCTGGACTGGAAGCAACAAATTCTTCAAAGGCATTTTGTACTGTACTCTCGGGTATTGAATTTTTTTCCCGCCAAGAAGTTATCCAGATTCTGGAAAAAGTAGTAGTCTGTAGGCGCAAGGTCTGGTGAGTAAGGTGGATGACGGAGAGCTTCCAACCTCAGTTCTTGCAACTTGGAGACCATCTGCTGTGCAGTATGAGGTCGCGCTTTGTCGTGCAGGAGCAGCGGAGATGAGCAATTGACCAATGCTGGTTGGAGATGTGCCAGCGCTCCATAATTGTGTTCAGTTCTTCACAGTACACATCTGCAGTAATGCTCACCCCGTTTGGTAAGAAGCTGTGATGAATCACACTGGTGCTAGACCACCAAACAGTGACCATCACTTTTCTACGGGTAAGTTTTCGTTTAGGGCATTGTTTAGGTGCTGAACCAGGATCCAATCAACTTGCTGAGCGCTTGCGATTATCAAACAGAATCCAATTTTCATCGCAGGTAACAATGCGGTTCAAAATTCCTTCATTTGTGTGTCTGTTGGGCAGTGCAAGGCACGTCTCGACGCGTACTTCGCGCTGGCGATCATTGAGTTCGTGGGGCACCCATTTGTCAAGCATTTTTACCTTGCCAATTTGACGCAAATGGACCAATATTATTTGCTGCTATTTCAGCCGTAGATTGTGTATCATCAGCTTCCACAATCGCCTTTAATTCGTCATTGTCGACCAAAATCTTCGGACGACCGCGAGGTTCATTTTTCAGGTCGAAATTTCCAGAACGGATGCGAGCGAACCAATAACAGGTGGTGCGTTGGTTTGTAGTGCTAAAGCTCCGTAAACGTCGTTGATGTTGCGTGCCGCTTGTGCCGCGTTGCTGCCACGACGGTACTCATATTCCATAATTACTCGAATTTTTAACTTATCCATGATGACGAAAAAGATTGAATTGCGAGGAAAATGTAACACTAATCAATAAACAAATGACTACTTTTGGAAAAAAAAAACATGTTTTTAAAATAAAATTAATTTGAAATTAGAATTCTTAGCTAAACAAAAATTATTTTGATTTGAAATGCCAGTACTGGAACGGCAATTTCATAAGTAAAGACCTATTATGTTCGAAACTTGGCTGCTCTTGATGAAAATTCGGACAGGATTCACCGGTGTCTTTTTAAAGATATTACTGTACCAAGATAGCTGCTATGCGCAGTCAAAATTCAAACGTCCCTATTGAGAAGCTATCTATATCATTTCGGCTCTCATAAAATTCTAATCACATCGGAAGTAAAGAAGTTCTTTTTTTATATGTTGGCATATAATAAAAGAATTTCTTTGACGTACCAACTGAATAAATGTTAACTATATGTAGCCTGTGAGCAGATATAAATATTATTAATAATATTAATAATAATATCTATGGACGCTGTACACCACGTCAATCTGTAAATCTGTCCCGTGCTAAGTAGCACTTGAACTAGAACTTGTGTTACAGGTACCAGAAAACAGGAAGTATATTTAATACTTTTATACTATACATATATTTAAGATTTTTTTTTATATTATACACATATTTAATATACATTAATGACCCAGGAACACAAAAAAACTTTTTGTCCCTTTGGCAGGATTTGAACCCGCGACCCCCGGCTTGAGCACCAACGCTTTGAACCACTCAGTGGAGTGTCAGTGCATCAGAACAAGCTAGTGGGTCCTCTATCCGGTCCAGACATGAGAAATTATTAAATCTGAGCATAGCTTCGTCAGAGGTTCCAAGCAGTAGCTGTGTCCCCAATGAACTGAAGCAGTATTTGGACCAACCACTTTTAGAAAGAAAATCTGATCCAATAAAGTTCTGGGTAAATTGTCAACATTTCACGCCGGTTCTCTCGGATATCGCTCCAAAATATTTGATTTGTCAAGCATCTTCAGTGTCATCTGAAAGAGTAGCTTCAGTGATAAATTTGGCTGTGCCAAATGATAGGAGCAGATTAACACATCAAACAAAGAGTGCTCCGGATGTCAATATCAGATAAATACTGGTTTGAATAATGTTTTTTTTTATTTTGTTTCTTTTTTTATGTTGAGAAATTCGAAAAAAAGTTTTTAAATAATAAAACTTATGTACATCAAACAAAGAGTGCTCCGGATGTCAATATCAGACAAATACTGGTTTGAATAATGTTTTTTTTTATTTTGTTTCTTTTTTTATGTCGAGCAATTCGAAAAATTTTTTTTAAATAATAAAACTTATGTTAAAACAGCCAGATGTATATTTGCTTTAAAATTTCGATAATTTGTGCAATTTTTATAAATAATTGCAAATTGGGCAAAAAATATCAATATATCGAAATATCGATATTTCTTGGGTGATATATATCGATATATTTGAAAAATATCGATACGATAAATATCGATATTTTTTTTCCATTTTCCCATCCCTAAGCCACTGAGCCACAGAGGTAGTCAACATAAATACATCGGCCATCTTGTTGACGTGTTCATTTCCTGCGCCTATGCGTTTCCGCCCTATTCGATGTTGCCAGTTTTTAAACGATAAATCCATATTCGTTAAACATTGTTCTAGAATACATGTTTTCAAATTAATAATTGACAGGGCCAGAATATTTAAAATAGCGAAAAAGTTTTCACTAATAATTTCAACAG
Source organism: Phengaris arion (assembly GCA_963565745.1). Classification (NCBI taxonomy): domain Eukaryota; kingdom Metazoa; phylum Arthropoda; class Insecta; order Lepidoptera; family Lycaenidae; genus Phengaris; species Phengaris arion. The sequence goes on from OY751431.1 coordinate 28,392,672, forward strand.
TGTGTTGCTAATGATTTTTTAAATTGAAAAATCAGTTTTATTTTTCAAATACAATTTGATTTTTGAACAAGAATTTTTCATAAAATAATATTGAATATCACACGAATACATACGCTTTTCAGATGAAAAGCGTATGTATTCGTGAATATTACAATACCTACATGAAACAAACTAAGGGCAAAAAACTGCATACAAAATCAGTAGAATACGGATTAGGAATTATAAAAACCACTAAAACAATATTGTACTTTATGGTGCGAATTTTTTCGATTCGTAAACTTATATAAAGTAATTGTGATATTTTTAGCAATAATTACCCTATTTTCTCCCGTATATTATACCCGTTTCAGTGAATTTTTAAGGAAATAAATAGTTTCAACATTTCAAACGTGGTAAAATAATATGGAAAGAAAGGTATTCTGCCATAAAATGCTATTGACATATACCGGAATCCACTCCAATATAGCTATTATATTATATTAAAGTCAATATGTATTTTGTTCCAGGGTGCGCCTTCCTGACCTATTTCAATCCAGAAAGTGCATCTAGTGCACAGTCGGCCCTACATGAAAAACGGACGCTACCAGGGGTAAGTGTAGTTTATACTTTATACTCGTATTTTAGAGCTTGGCTTGATTCCGGGGGTCGTAGGTAAGATCCCCGCGTTGGAATCACAGAAATGTTATTTTCAAGTCTGGTTAGGACAATGCCAGCTCATCACCTCACTGTATGACAAAAAAGATGATCCATGCACCGGATGGGCGTATAAAAAGTCGGTCCTGCGTTTGATCTCTTACCATTCGTGTGGGGCATCTGTCCCACTCGGCTACGAGGGTAAACTAAGAGAAAGTGCTCTTGTATTGCATTGTCTTAAGCACACACGTGTGCTGCAGGTAGACCAACCAGCCCAATACGAGTAGGCAGGTGACTACCGAGCCTAATATAATAGGGGTAACAGGGGAAGACCGCCACCCTTAATGGGGATGCAACCCAGCCCTAATAAGGATGGCGGTGACTACAGAGAAAAATCTATAACCCATTTTTCATCCACGCGGGAACTTTACTGGGGCGGGTGACACCAAGACGCCGATTAGTAAAAGCAAATCTAAAAAAAACACCAATACTAAATCAGAAGCGAAAACCTCCGATTTCGAGTTATGAAATCGACACTTATTAATTAATTGCTTACGCCCGGTTGTATCGCGTGTGTTTGCGATGTATCAATTTAAAATAAATTCGCTCGGATAGTAAACAAAATATCGCAACTGTCAAATAAATATTTTGAGTGCACCTGTTTTTAAATTCGCTATGGAAATATTTTATCCGTATTGCGCGATTTGTTGTCGTGTTCGACTCGTTCCATTACAATAATATTATTAAAGATATTTATCTTTTATGTTTTAATTTTAATATTTTAATAGTTTATTTTTGTGACAGATGGTTAACGTCGGTGTCGTTTATTATAGATCATATTGATAGTTTAACTACCTTCATTAGAATCTTATTCTTCATTAAAATCATAATATTAATTCAGCATCAAAAAACTCTTTTTAGAACTCTAGTTTAGAACGCTTTAACCAGCTAAAAAATCCGTAGATAAGTATATATATATATATATATATATATATATATATTGCTTATCTACGGATTTTATATATATATACATAGCTTTAATCTACTGAAACTAAAATTCAACATTCGAATAGGGATGTATTTTAATAAATATGCCCATATTTACCAAAATAAATCCATATTAATACGAAGTGGGGGTCTAATACCAGCAATGAGAAAAACAGTAACAGTAAATATACAAAAAAAACATCGGTTGTCTGTAAAGTCGGTTTACTGACGATAGTTGAACGTGACAACGTCAACAACAACAACAACATCAATAATAATAAATAATAATAAGGTACTGGCAATGCCAGGTAACGCTGGTACTTGGTAACGATAACGGGCAACAGGAACGGGTCCATCGATTTATAAGACGTTATCACGTCAAAAAACAGTAAATCTGTACATGAAAAAAGTTTATACAAAATATTAAATTAAATGACCTTAAAAGGCAACAATGTTTAAGGAAGGCTCTAGCCTATAGAGGCGTATAAAGTAATTTCACCTTACAGTTTAATATGAGTGAAATTAACCTGCACTTTATATTCTGGCCGCGTTCGGTGTAAAACGATTTCACTACAATGACTGTATCACAGTTATTCTCAAACTACGAACTCTGTCATTTAGACCACAGAAACTAACCTTTAAGAAAAGGGTATTAATGATTATCTATTAGTTATTACCTAACACGTAACCTAAGCTTTTATATTAATACTTGCCACGTTGTTCCGTCATAATTATGAACTGGTATAAGCTACCAACTACTAGCCTAAACCTAGAAACTGCACCAATATCTACACAAACAACTAAACCTACACCAACATCTACATCTACAACCTACACTACACCTACAACTACACCTACATCTACTACACTACACCTACTTACGAAAACATCCAGTACCTAAATTACTGGATGTTTTCGAAATGAAACGAACAGGTGAACTAACCGCATCTGGTAATATTTGACAGTCAAGTGACAAATTGAAAACAGTGGACAGTTAGTATGGGGATTATTTCAAGGCCAAAATTAGCCAAATCCATCCGGTCGTTCTCGAGTTTTAAAGAGACATTGGTATTGTAATCCATTTATATAAATAAGAACAAGATTTAACGTCGCATGGTACTAAAAATACAGGTCCTATAGAACCACCAAAATACATAGGTATGTTATTTTTTATTTCTCAAAAACATACTTACAAAAGTATTCACGCCAACTTTCCATAGTCGCAGAGACCAATAAAAATAAAGTCTGCTTTGTATAAAGTAAAAATCCTTTTATGCTGTAACCGTACAAAAATCACAGATGAAAAATCCGTTCTAAAAAAAAGGTTTGCACTGTAACAAAACATGTTTCATGTAGAGCAATTTTCTAAAAAAAGGATCAGGTGTGGCTAATTGGGCCCTTTCGCGGCGCGCGTGTTAACATTTCCATAGATCACAGCACTCCTGGCCTTAATTTTACCGAAAATATATTATTTGAATGGAATTTCATTTGAATATCCTCCCCTTAAATAAGAAATAGTCATGGAACAATTTTTGTATGTTAAATGCGAATTATTTGTTTGTCTTTAGAATATAGTTGTCGAGAAATTTTAAAGGGACATATTAGTATCTTTTTGATGACTAATATTAAGATGCCACTGATTGTTCACATCAGTGCCTCGAACGCCTATACTTATTGCTAGTAAGTTAACTGTACGTTACTTTCATTCGAATATTTTTTGTGTGTTTATTAATATAATACTCAAAAAGATAGTAATGCGACGAAGTGGGAGTAGTGCATTTAATAAATTATTTTATTATTGACACGGTAAAAATCTAAAAAAAATACTTTTCAATGTCAAAAAATAAATTTTTTCTTACATATCTTTAAAATTTTTGTCAATATTTTTTAATAAGCCCGTTTACCCTAAAATTTCAGTATTTTTGATGATATTGCCAACAATTTGACGTATATAATAACAAAAGCTTATTTTTTTTAATTATTTTTGTTTTACTGACTTTATTCCTGCTATTTGTTGAATGTAATAACATGTAATATTTTCTGAAGTGTTTTTTCTTCCAGCCCAACACGTGGCGCCTGTCTCACACATTATACATATTTTAATGTCTCGCTATCCCCGGATCCCTTAATCCTCGCCATAAAGTCATATTTGGAGTGCCAAGATACGCATTGAATACAAATTGTGTCATTTCGAAAAGCCTCAATGGAATAGCAGATTTGATAATGGGTTGTATTTTTTATCTTTCGAAAACAGTTCCTAGAAGTATCCAAAATTATTCTAATGCCCTAACAATTCGTATAAACAAATGTGGATTGGTCAAGAGTTTATTTTATAATGTACTATAATAAGTTACCTATTGCTATTTACTTACTTCAAAAAATAAAATATAAACAGTACATATGCAGTATGAAAGGATTATAATATCGGTAAGGATTGCCAATATTATAATCTATACTAATATTTCAGACGCGAATGTTACTCTTAGTACATTGTTACTCTTTCACGCAAAAACTTCCGAATATATTTGATGAAATTTGTTAAGGCAGTTGTTTAGACTCTGGATTAAAATAGAGGCTACTGTTTATCGAATCAATGTGTATGGTTCCCGTGGAATTTGTTTTTGCTCGTATTAGTGTTATTTAATATTACATAAAATATAGTGCCTAGCTGTTTACCTTATAGGTTACATTGCTATCACGGTGTACCATATTCCTACTACCTAAAAAAGGTAATTTACCCTGTAGACTGTAGGTACCGTGAGAGAATACTTAAAATACGTTCGTGGCCGTCATGCCAAGCTATTTACAGCGCCTCACAATGTAGGATATGTATTGTCAGGTACAATCAGAATAAAAAGTGTATTATTATTTTTAAGGGAAAAAAGAATTACCATATCAGTTCGACTGTTCAACACAACATCACTACATACAACGATTAGAACCATATCACATACACGGTTCGGTTACTAACAGTCCTCACTCATTTAGTACTAAAACTACAAGAGCGATTGTGTGTAGGGTAATTATTATTATTAAATATTAAAATTATGTACAGACGACATGTCGTGCAATATGTATAATTGACGAACCATTTCAAAATACTGTTTCCAAAACGAAAAAAATCGCTTTATCAGAGTATATTGTATATAATACAGATATTAGTTTTTAACGTAAATATTAATATTAATTATATTAATGTTTTCATTTTCACGCTAGATCTACTGAAAAGTTTTAAAATCACGAAATGCTTTTCCTTTCAACTGTACGTAGTTTATGTTACTTTATATCTCAAGAGCTTACTTAGTGTAAAAATGTTTGACTTTGTACACAAATTTTGAACTTTTAATTTCTCCTAAAAGTTGTTTAGGTACTACGAGAATAAGTCGCACATGAAAACATGCGCTAATTGGAGGAGTTGGGAAGATAACAAAATATGACATAATTTGTGTTTCAAGAATATTTCAAGCATTTTAGTTGTAGGACCTATATGCCAATTAAGAATTACATAATTGATGTATGTTTCTTTAAATACGAAGGTATGTTATATATTATAAATGCGTAAGCGTAAGAGAGAAAATCCCTTGGCTTATTTGCGAAAGAAAACTATTTTTGCTATCAACACAAAATGGTAACGTGATAATAAAACTATTCTGGTAAATGCTAGAAACCTCGTTAAAGAAAATAATAAAGGGAACTTTCAAAAGAATGTTCATTTTTACTCGTAATAAAAGTCGTAGCATACAACTCCATATTATCTAGTACAAAACATGTTGGCACAGGGCTGTTGTGAATTGAAAAATGTAAATGATAACTAAAATGGTTTTATTAGAGTATAATTCACTTAAACACTGGAATGGATCCAGTGCAACTATGGTACTCGCAACAGGTCGTGCGTATGCTTCGGGTTTTGGAAGCGATAGAGAAGATTTTGCTGTTTTATTCATCTGAACTTTAAAAACTTTGATTTTCATTAAAAAAAATAACAGATATTTGGGCTCATGCAGCCTTCGAAAAACGATGCTTACAGAAATTATAAGACTCATATATCCTATAAGACTACAGCGATAATTTTTGTAAATTTTTATAAAACTTTATAATTGTTTGTGTGACTTTTATTGAAAAATCAAGGAAAAATTGGTATGTATCTATGACGTAATGCAACATATTAATATATTCTATTATAAGGCTACCAATCACTTATTAGTCCACAGCACGCTTAGCATAACCACCGTAGAAATGGTTCCTGTCACCGAAAGAATAGACAAAATGACTAAGGAAAGATAACATTTTGTCCATATTATCTGTCAGTAGGTCTATTCTTGTGTAGACAAAACGCATTTCTATGGTGGTCATGCTAAACGTGCCGGTCACTTAAATCGCGAAAAACATGTCTTCACAAAAAATCCAATAGTGTCGACTCCACGCATGCCCGTGTGAGCTATGCGTGCGTTACGAGGCATCGCTGGTATCGCTATAAATTGTAGCGATGCGGTAGCGCGGTCTAGCTTAGCGGGCGGCATTTTATCTGGTTTTGTCTCGCTCGGTCTCACATATCGTGTTGTCACTGCATCTGGAGAATTTTGCGGTGCATTTGTCAAACGTTCCGTACACGAATTGGCTGTATCGTCGAAAATTATTTTGTTCAACATTTATTTCCACACTTTATTGCTATGACTGTTCTGGAATGTGTCTGTGAAATAAAGGGGTACTTTATTTGGATGAAACTTATAATAATGGACTTGTAATGATTATTAAGGCCAGTTGGGGTAAAATGGTGTGGGCAAAGAGGAGTGCCTTACAAAATAATGCTCTTCTTATGCCCGCTACACAGCAAAAACGCTAAAACTGCACAGTTCGATCACAGTAAACGTATACAGACATATACTACATCTTCAGACTAGGCCAACCGAATCGGCGCACGCACTAATCCTACTAATATTATAAATGTGAAAGTTTGTGAGGATGGATGGATGTTTGTTACTCTTTCACGCAAAAACTACTGAACGGATTTCGATGAAATTTTATATGATAGTAGTTTAATCTCTGGATTAAAACATAGAATACTTTTTATCCCGTAAAAGTATAGTGTTCCCTATTAAATTTACGCGGACGGAGCCGCGGGCAACAGCTAGTACTAAATATGTCTACTGTGACCAAACTGTGCAGTTTTACCGTTGTGGTCTGCAGCGGGCATTACTAACTTAACCAAGTGTAGGTTATCATATTATTATGAACATATTGTACTGTTAACTTTTTCACAAAACAATCCAAGCTTCTATGCTAGTAGTTCTATAGTTTTAATAAAACAAACGAACAAAAATGTCGTAATACCTTTACAATTTCAATTCCATCCATAGAGCTATGAAAGTAACATACAACTAATTGGCTGCTCCGATATGATAAATTTGATGAGATTCAAACTTTGCGAAAAAAATGATTGCACTCGGTGCATACGATTAATTAATTTTTGACAAACTTTACTCTCATAGTCGCTTAATTAAAAGCGCAGAGTAATATACGGATTGAAAAAGCTTTACAATATAAATTGTACATACAAAAGTTATGGTGAAAATATAATACAAACTAACATAATGTTTGAAGTAACTCGCGAGTCGAGCGCGTGCCTCGCTTCCTCTTGTAACACGTGGATAGTAAATATATAGAGATGTTTCTTTGATTTTTAGTAGTGTAGAGATGTGAATAATACTTTTGTTATTCAGTGATAAGTAATACTTTTGTGATGGTATAAAATACAATATTACTGTGTCCGCATTATGGTGTTCTGTAAAACAAATAACACAAGTTAATTACGTTGATTAATGAATAATATATTTTATAAATTTTATTTTTGTTTTTATCAGCGATAATTAATACGATGAAATCAATAATTATAAGATAATTTTCAACACTATCATAGTACTAGGTATATGCTTTTACTTTATTACAAAAATATTTAGGCTTACTATCCAAAAGTAGACATTAATATAAAAGTAATTAACTGTTTGAACATACCTAATCAAAAGCTATATAAGTTTTATTTTAAAATTATATATTGATTTACAAAACGTCCGTATCCTCCTGAATCAATCTATCGTTGTATATCATCTCCATACAGTTCTCTAACGTACCAAAGATTTGTGTTTAAAATTTGGTCTTATTTTAGCTTTACAAGCGGTAGTGTACGTCAGTCGTTACTCGACCAATGCGTCTTACATCGAAGCCAAGTGTACGAGAAAATTAGTGTTTTCCATTATATTAAAGGATCCCTAGTGCAAAAATCCAGGATCCAGTGTGTGATTGTGCAAAATGGATTACGATTCGCTGGTTTACTCGCAAATCACCAACTACTATGACGAACTGGTGAGTATTTTTAATGATGCGGAATGGTTAGGCGTGGTTTGCGTTTCGCGCCTCGATTGAGTTCAAATGAAAAAAAGAAGCAAAAGAGCTTGATCCTAAATTCGAAATTTCTTTATACAAGAAATAAATGTTGGGATTCGAAGTTTCGAATTTGAATTTCCATACCACAACGATAACTTTCCCAACATCATAAAAAAAATTTATCCTCCTAAAGAAGCACGAATTTAGCAACTTTTAAAAATATAAAGTACCTGTAAAAGAAAACTTATGAAAACAAAAGTTGTACCCTCCTCTCGCGAAATAACAACATCAATAAATTAAGTATTGTACATAACTAATATATCAATAAATCTTTACCTAATTGAGTTACATTAATATACCTACTAGATAAAAAATTTAAAACCATTTTGAAAAGGCTAACAAGACACGTTTAGCGCTAGGTATTGTAGTAATATTGTTCTCATTTGCCGATGACCTATTTCCATGTGCCAATTCTAGGAATTACGTGAATATTAGCGAATGGAATATTATATCTGTACAATAATAAACGTATAGTGGCTAGGCTAGGACTAGAGGTAGGGTAATTTAGAATAATTTAGTCAGAGATCGATTATTTGAAAGTTTAAATTTTAACGTTTGAATCCATAGACGTATATAACGAGGCGTGTTGAGGCAAAAAAGTGTCTCCAGTTAAATGACCCCACTTCTGAGATTTTTGGGACCATTTTGACATTTGAAGTATGGTGAAAACAAGATGGCTGACATTTGAAGTATGGTGTAAGCCATGATGGCGTAACTACTTTTCTATGAAAGTTTGTTCTGTCAAATGTACGTCATAGTCGTCCTATCTTGAGTTTTGAAATCTTTGTTTGAAACTTAAAAGTGTTGACTCTTATGAGTTAATCCCTTTTCATTGTCAAATCGGTTGAAATACATTTACAATTTTTTATAAAAACTGGCATCTGAAGCATTACTAGACATTAAAGTGCTTGAAAAAAGTGATTTCCTTAATGTAAAAAATACTTCAGTAACAAACGTTATTAACTTCAAAGTAAGTAAGCCGAATGATTATTTTGATCCTATAAGAAAGAGAATATTAAACTTAAGAACGTTGAGAATAAGATTTAAAATTGTAAAAACCGCAACAAATCAAACGTGTAAACAGACATATTTACAAAACTTGTTAAACTCTCACTTTTAGCAAGTTCGGTAGTTTTGTAAATGTTGGAGCATTATTTGAACATTCCGTTGATACTGTATCATTCAGGTTAAACATTTTGCTTGTTCTGTTAATTCACAGCAAAGATAACTGGTCAAGTTAGTGCCGAGGCACGTTACAATATTATGAAATAACGTAAAATAACGCAGATTTTTGTGTCGCATAAAAATATTATATATGTGTGATTATGAAAATGAAGTATTAGAGACCTATATAAGGGGAAAGATTATTGTAGTGAATTTGCTCAGTAACTACTGGACCGATTTCTATGAAATTACACACACAGACTAGCTGACCGGGGAAATGTTGTTTTGCTATTGTATGTATTTTTGAATGCCGCATCATATAAAAATAAAAAAAAAAACTGTCGAAGAAATAAAAAAAATATATTTAGTGGTAAAATTGTTTACGGCCGATTCACAGACCTACCGAATATGCAAAAAAATTATAAGAATCGGTAAAGCGATTTCGGAGGAGTGTATCCTCGAACATCCTATGACACGATAATTTTATATATAATTAGACATAGAGTAGCCTACGGGGAAGGACTAACTATTTATATCGCGGCAAAATCTACGGTAACCCGCGGGATTTCCTTCTGCACGCACGAAGCTTGTGCAACATCTAATGTAGGGACAACATGATAGTGTCTACAACTCTACGCTCTATATCAATCAGCTTGTGTTTCCAAAATTCTGTAGAAAAAACAGCAGGTCTAAAATGGCCACAATATTTGAACCGTAATATGAATCATCATCTATTGACATTAAATTGCTGCTGCTGATAGAGCTAATAGACCACAAGCATTGTATAGAGTGTAGAGTTTAAGACACTATCATATTGTTCTTATACTAGATGTTGCATAAGATGGGATTATTAGTAAATAATAAAATAATTTATATCGTTATCATATCTATTCCAATAATAATTAAGATAAAGTCTATGCAATTATTTGAAGTAGTTGGCTCATGTAACCTACATTCGGAGTTTACGTTATTAGTACAGTACTAAAAGGCCTCTCGAAGGTTTCAGTAATTAGTACGTGCAATTAGACTGGTACGATCGAACCCGACAATTAGTGCCTTCACAAACACCTACAGACATATGAAAATTCATAGTCGGGTTCTTCCATGTAAAACCGGAAAAGTGCGAGTCGGACTGGTGCACGTAGGCACATTTTACCAATATGTTACCCCGCTTAGTAATAAAAAGATTTACACAACGGATAACGTATACAACGTAGCTGTCTTTGTCTGATGTGTTGGAAAAGTCAGACAAAGACAGCAACGTTGTTTAAGTTATCCATTGTGTAAATCTTTTTATTAGTAAGGGGGCTAATGTTTACTTATTATTTCATTATTTTTCAACGAAGCTTTTCAAGTAAGCACATTTTACAAGCTAGGCATCTATAACTCCTAAACCAATAGAGTTATTTAAGCCGTTATAGTTTTTATTTAAAGTTCATCACATGGAATACCATCATGATTTTTTACAGATTTTTCGAGCCAGCCGTTTAGCTTTTAGAGGGTCCGTGTTTTTAGATTTTTACCAAAAACGCGTTTCACACTTAACTATCTCGCAAACGGATACCTAAATCAAATAATATTTTAAGACATCTCACAATGTTTTTAATAGATTTATAATAATACCCCATACTATGGGGTAGACGCGAGAAAAAAAATCGCACTTTAGGTGTAGGAGAGGTACCGCAAAACAAATTACTTTTCGTAATTTTATTTTAGCCCTTTGCCGACGTAGTAAATACACATAGCCATGCAAAGTTACATATTTCTAGTACTAACCGTATGGACGGTAAGCCGAAGACGGACGGACGGACATGACGAACCCATAATGGTTTCGAGACGTGAACTACGGAACCCTAAAAAATAATCGCAAGAGGTTTTTTTAAGCTATTGCATAGCTTTTATCGCGGGCTTTGAGCGCGGCGACCGAATCAAGAAATTCCGTAACGAAAATAAACCTAACACCCCCCACTCCGACCGGCACAGCGGCGCGGCGTTGAAAGCCGTGCATCGTCTAACGTCGTTTCAGTTCGGCAGACTTCGGCATTGTGTTTGTGTGAATTCATTAAAAATGAATCGTTATAAGAAAAACTACTAGACCGAATTTGATGAAATTAGGCACAGTTAAAGAATAGATTGCGTGGAAGAATATAGGTTATCGTGGCAAAATGTACGGTTTCTGCGGTAATTTCTTTTGCGCGCATGAAGTTGCGGGCAACATCTAGTCGCTTGTAAAAATATTTCTTCATTCACGCAATTAAACTTCTACTGTGGTTCTGGTGATGCAGCTGGTCATTCTTTTTATAGATTTTATTACATATCCTGAAATAATACAACTTCATACGTGTAAATATCAAGCTGTGGTAGAGTATAAAATATTACACAATATGTTCATTTATAGAACTTAGTTTTCTGCTTAGTTCATATCGAGCGACAAAACATGCAAATAAACTATCTGACATATTGTATCAGTAGATAATGAAACAGGCCCTTTGACAAATAATTTAGCTATGGTAAATTATAGTCAATTTGATTTATTACTTGCATTATTTTAGGATTTCTTAGTATCTACTAGGAACCCTTATAGTTTTTCATCCGTCCGTCTGTCCTCCTTTGATAACATCGGAAATCCTACTAATATTATAAATATGAAATTTTGTGAGAATGGATGGATGTATGGATGGATGGATGGATTTTTGTTACTCTTTCACGAAAAAACTACTGAACCGATTTTGATGAAATTTGGTATAGTATTCGTTGAATACTATACCATATACTCTCGAATAAAACATAGTATACTTTTTATCCCGAAAAAGTACAGTGTTCCCGTGGGATACTGTTTTTACGCGGGCGGAGCCGCGGGCAACAGCTAGTTGTGAATAATTATGAAATTTTGTATATATATTGCATCTTCTCTGTATTTTTGGTATCATAAAATCAGTGTAATTTTGTATTTTAGGAGTGCAGTGGAAGACATTTTAGTAATCGACCTCTAATGTGGTTTAGTGGTTGGTCCCCCTTCTTGGCATATCTAAGCTATAAGAGGCAGAATCGTTCCCCGCTGATAGGGCCTGAATCCTGCTAAATACCCTTTAGGAAAATTATTTTGAGTGATTAATTCGCTCAAAAGTTATTACTTCTGGAGTTATTTGAAAAAAAAAACTCCAGAAGTAACCTTTTGAGTGTTGATAATTACGGAACCCATTATATATTAAAGACATGTCCTGACATGCTCTTGGTAAGGTTTTGCTCATGTCACGAACTTAATATTATTTATAAAATATACTTAAGGCACACTTGCGCAGATCTGAGTGAACCTGGGTTATACAATTATATCAACAATATAATTTTAACTCTCGTACATCGTATTTATAAAACAGATAGTATATTATAAAAGATAAGGAATAGTTTAACTCGGGGTTATCTTTAACCTAGATCTGCGCAAGTCAGCCTAAGCCTACATTATTCTATATAAAGTCTACCTTTTTACTCAATAATGGTAATGACGCCTTAAATCCTGAATTCAATGTGTGAGACATCCAAAGAATTTAGCTTAGAATGTAGAGCGTGCTTAAAGCATAGGAGTAGTCAGTAGTTACTACTCGTTTAATGTTTTAAAAACCTTCGGTAAAGTAAAGGCTTAAGCCGGAAAACTTAATAAGTATTTACGTTAATTAAATGGTATTGATATGTTTGACCAATTATCGTGGAGCGGGGTTATTATCTTTAATTCCGATCTGATTACCACTTTATAATGCAGACGATAATTAAATGGACCTTCTGCGGACTGGGACGCCATTATTCACCGTATAATTGCTTTTGTTTTAATATGAAATTATTTAAATATGATACGATGCGCGATAATGTATAATATATTGTAGCGATATTTTTTAACTCTATTGCTATTGCTCAGCGCAATAACGGGTGGACAGTTTCTTATATTGTGTGGTTGTTGTTAATTTACTCAACCTCTAATCTCTTTTTAGTTTTATAAAAGAATGACGACCATCGATCATGAAATATTTTTCAAACAATTTTATTTCCTTGCGCTTCGCTTGGTTCGTCTTGGCGGGGGCACTACCGTGCACCCAGATTAGCGACTACATTTAGCACTTTATGGATGGAACCAATCATTGAAGCAACCATTCCATTCGGAAGTTGGGGTCTCCAAAATGGCCGTTTTGTGGTTTTGGATGGGGCTTCATCACCAAATGCAGAAATCATCCGATCAACACACTGTTTTTGTGTTAAACCACTTCGAAAGTCATAATAAATCATCGCTCTAGAATTTTCTCGAGTCAATTCCATTTTCTCAACGACTAAACAAGTTTGACAAGACCTTGTGACAAGACCGAGAATCTTTTTTTAAATAAATAAACGGTATTCGATTTTTAAAACCAAGGAGTTTTAAATTAAAAAGATTTTAATATGACAGGAACAGTGGAAATATTCCATTCCCGATAGTGCAGCCCTTGTATCGAGTATCAGAGACAAAATCAAAATCAGTTGATTGTCAAACAGGTCCTTAGACTTTATTACTTTATTAAAAATAGTCAACCGACTCAGTGATAGTATATTATGTGTGATGAAAGACGCATCAATCACGTCTTACTTTGGCTATTGATTTATTCGCATTGCAGAGGGGTGACGTCAGTTGTCAGTACTGCTTATACATTACAATTTATGGCCTATAAATAATTTTTTGTTGTTTATGATAAAATGCTCTCAAAGTGTATCGGATAAAATGTTATAATTTATGTTTCTAAATCTGAACTAAAATTTAATAATTTTAATATATATATGTATATATTTAATATAATATATATGTAAGGTCTTTATTTCTTAGTCTTTAAGGTTATACAATTAAAGGATATTACTTCTAAAGTGGAGTCTCATTTAGGTGCGTCGAGAGTGTTTTTGGATTTTAATGATGAATCAAGTTTTAATTCTGCCACGTATACTCTATATATTTTTTAATCACACCATCTGCTCGTTACCTTACTCTCTAGCACAAAACACCACCAACCCTTTTATCCAAAATTTTGAACACAGATGTAAGCGGGGTACGGAATGCGTTTATTTATAGTATTCTAACAACAGTGGTGCAACCGTTCGATTCCACGCCGAATGGATTATTTACGAGCGCGGCCGGGATGGAAATAGACCAGAATATTGATAGATTTTAATATCAGCGGCTGAAAACGATTGTTCTTTAATTTTTATTTATTTCGTCCAAAACTTTTGGCGCCTATTCATTGGTTATTAACAGAAAGTGGTCGTTGGACAATTTATGTGGTTGAGGAGCAAATTCTTGTTAGCGTAAATAATTATGTTTTACTTATTTATGTATGAAAAAACTTAACTATATGAATTATCAAATATGATTTTTTTTTTGTATTTTTGGTCTGAACGGATTGGATAAGTACTTTAATCATAGAAAAACTGTTTTATATAAATTATGTCGTTATAAGGTGGTTTGTTCAGGTCCAGTCCATTAGTTTTTCATAATAAAAATAAAAAAAACTCAACGCTATATTGTTCAAATTATTACGCTTAACATTTCTTAAAATTTCTTAATATAAAGCGACTGTTACAAAATATACGAATTTCATTTCTTATTTTCCAGTTACACAATACAGTAGGCACTTAGACATTTTGCATTGAAATTATAAACAGACATAGGATTGTGAGTGAATTATGCAGCAAGAAAGTTGATGTGCATCTTTCAAGATTTCCATTTATATTATAAAAAGAAATTAAGTTTTCCAAAACGAAAACTTTTAGAAAGGAGGTTCCGACATTTTTAGCGGAAAAGGCTGAATTCTTCAAGAAATATTCTTTAGAACTTCACGAAATTTTTTACTTCCTTCGTTTATCCTCGGATTTAGAGTTGCTAAAATGCAAAGACCACATCTAAATATTTATAAACATCGGTCAAGATTTTTATTAAAGCATTGATTTTTAAGCGTCGTGATGAGCCGTCCGTTTTTTATTGATGAGTGCGGTGGACTATCGTCTGCATTATTTCCGCCTTAGTTGTAAGTGGTAGAGGATGATTAACCTTCCAATATTCTTTCTGCGAGTAAACTATGACTAGAACCATAGCTAAGTGTCAAACAGCTAAGATCAAGTGAAAAAGACTTTTTATTCTTGTTCACCTGCTAACTATCAAAGATTGTAAGTTAACAACACCAGTTACCATTACAACAGGTTTGCTGATGCGTATCTCCCCTCATCCAGTGCTATTCTCCCTATTTATCATACACTGTACCTTTGTGAGAGTCGCCTTCAGTTCACAACGTGTTTCATTCGACGGTATATTTTAAGATAAGTTTTCTAATATTGCTCGGCTCTCATAGTTTTCTATTATGTTATCTGATCACCTGAATTTATGTGGAATATAGTTATTTCAAATAATACGTGCTGTACGTACATTACCTTGGCATGAATAATGAAAATATATTTTACATTATTGATTTGATGTATGTTTAATACTTAAGTCATATCTAAAGAAAATTATAATTTATCATAGACCACTTTTGTACCTACTGCTTTCTATAAGTTAGTACCTTAAACTTACAATTATTACATAATAATTATGTCATAAAAATGAAGTACAATTAAGTAGGTCACAATAAAAGCGGATTCCACGAATTCCGGACATCTTCGGCAGCGTGACGATGATGTCGCAATCCTGCAATACCTAGGAAATTATTAATATGGCGGCGTACGGCGTGACATGGCATCTGCCCCCATTCTTCACGCAGGCATGCTTCCTATCTATTACAATGCAGGCTATATACCTTAATATTATATTAAATGAACTGAAACGGCCTTTGGTTGACAAATGAAAATATAAGCATACTGAAGTAATTTACGTCTTAAGACGTGCTCAATAACGGGTTTAGCGCTTCAAATAACAGTATCTAATTTGGAAGTGATTGTTGCTTACTTAAAAAAATCTTTGTTAAAAATCTTCCTGGAAACTTAACAACACTAGTCTTTGATCACCCGTGAAAATATTTGTTAATACGAAATAAATATATTATTTATCTGAAACTAAATATGGTAAACTGGTAAGGTTTTTTCTCTTTGATAAAATGGAAAAGAAATTCCTTTATTACATTTTCTATGTCAGATGATCCATCATAATCGTTCTCTTGCTTACAAGAAAACAACCAGTTGAAGATAAGGCCAGTTTATGTTGGCGTTTATTTAATAAAAACGTCATGTCGGCAAATAAGAGGCGGATAGGTATTGATTAGGGCGAGCAATAGATGTCGATTGTGGCCCAAGTAAATAAGTATGGCGGATATAATAATTAAATACAAAAATAATGTATGCAATAAGTTGGATAAGATGCATACCGTAGAGTAGGTAGGTTAATTTAATGATATCTGACAAGACTTCAGAAGACGAGAAAAGATGCCCTCTTAAATAAATAAATACAACGAAAAGAAATTGAAAGCTTATAGTTTGTTCCAATGTTTCGCTAAAACTCGAGAGCGGCTGGATCGATTTGGCTAGTTTTGGTCTTAAAATAATTGTGGAAGTTCGGGGAAGGTTAAAACGCTAGAAATGTTGAAAAAGTTGCGGGGAAAGTACTAAAAATGACGAATGAATTTTGCCATATTAACTGTTCACTGTGTTTCAATTTGTCTGTCTGTCAAATGCTTATAGGTGCTGTCAGTTTATCTTTTTATTTAATTTGGTTTATTTCAGAAAAGTGTAGGTATAGATGTAGTTGTAGGTTTTAATTTGTAGTTGTAAATGTTGGTGTTGGTTGTAGGTGTAATTAATCTATTAGTTCCAGTCCAGCTATGACAGAATAATGTTTGTCGGATCAACTAGTGTAATATAATTATATTTTGTTTATTTTACATCATAGCTGTATATACTAAATTCGTTTTTACTTATCTACATGTACAGCCGAAACTATTCACTAATGCCCGGTTTCTGAGGTGATTTTTTCGGTTGTTTTTCTAATAATAGTTTTTGATTAGGTTATTCAAACGCGTTTCCGAATCATGAGCGCTACTGAATAGATAAAATATGGAATGCCGACAAATTCACCTCAGAAGCCGGGCACACGAGAGTTAGAGTCACAGTAAGAACATAATCTTTAGTGTAACTAGACATATAGAAAAACAAAGTCAGTTTATTATAATCACTTTATAACGATTTATCGTTTTTCTCAATATTCAAAGCCCTATCTGAAATCTTTAAGGCAAATCTGGCTAAAAATAACCACATAAAATTAACTTCTCATGTCGTTGTAATATCATAATTCATTTCATTTATTTTCAAAACATAGTTTTTCGTTGATCATAGGCACGCTACAGTATCTCCCTGGGGCGGTATTTACGATATAGTAGGTATGGGCGCGGCTCACCCCACCGGAGCGTATATCGCCTGAGGCATCGGTCTTTGTAATTGATTGATATGTCCACGACCCTCATTTAATGGCTAAAATTTTGTAGAACTTGCACTATCATATCTTTTAATAAGTTGGATGTATTAAAATAGTAGCATTTTACATGTTTTTATGGCGCTAACGAAACTAATATAAAGTAACATCGCATTTGGAGAGCAGTTATTTGTCCATTGCTATTATGTTCATTTCATACAATTCAAAAATATTTTTCAGATCCATTGTTTTAATTTGTAATTTTACTATTATCTGTGTAGACTTGACAACATGTTGGTTACAACAACAACCTACAAGTCAAAATCTTTTCGCAACGTGCCAATTGGGAAATATCAAAAATATCGAACAATCGAGGAGATTGATTGATTTGAGTTTCATCATAAACTACTCGAAATAAACTGTTTCCCTATCCCTCCGACAGATGTGAAAAGCAATTGGAATGGCGTCGAGTGAAATCAATTATTTTTTACTGAAAGTTAAGGCTGTGATTGAATTAAAACTGTTGTATGTTAAATTTTGTTGTATGTTAAGATTGCTTTTTGAATTTCTGACACAATTATTTTGTTCTTTCTTGTATGATTGTTTTATGTAATAAACTTACTTATTTAATTTTGTTTAAGTAAAAAAAATATATTGATCGATTGATATTGGTATGATTGCTTAACGAAATTGTACTTCGTTAGCTTCTCACATAAACCGATGTAAACAGATTGTCTCTCATAAAACTGCATCATAAAAGAACCTTATTAACGATCGGGCTTAAAAATTTAACGAATCATTTTCGGATACCCCCCGGTAATTATAATTAAGTATAACCAAATTAATAAGAACGGTAATATACATTAATTATGACAAAATATTGTCGCTGTCAACAAATATGTCCGTATTACTCCAGGCGTGCCAACACGGAGATAGCATCGTTACACCTCGACAACTCGCAACTGACAGCAAACTGACCGCGATGGCCAGTGTACACTTGATAAATGAACAACTCTAAATACGAACTGGTAAAATCCTGTTTTAACTTTAAATTTAATATTAAATTTGAGCACCAATATGCTACAAAGGTTGTAAATTTAATATCGTCCTAATAAATAGTGCCTGTGAGATGCAATTTAACATTTTTGATTAGAACTTAGATTAAAAACAAAGTTTGATAGTCGGACTGAGAGATAAATGTAATAATCTTCGAAGGAATTATAAATGATCGACGATCAACAAGTGGAAAAATGAGAAATGTCTAACTAGAACGAGTAACAAAGTTCTAAGATAAGCTTACATTTGAACATACTGAAAGGCTATTCACATATCCGATGATAACAATCAATAGATCGAGCCATTTGCATAGACGATCACATTCCAAATTCCAGCTAAAGATTACGGGGATAAGGGAGAGAATAGCTTAACCGGATTTGTCACTTACATTGATAACTTTACCAAAGCTACATTCAAAATCTGAAGTGGAATAAAAAGGTTGGCCCCCATTATGCGGGACAACAATGGCCTCTACTGAAAAGTACCCGGATAGCATCTGCAACATAATAATAAAAGGTAACTGCGAATAGCTTCCGGGATAACATTTTATTGTATACCATCGACAAAGGATCGAATCGATTTCGTCTAAAGTCGAAATGTATGAAAGCATCACTTTTAACATAATTTTTTGGTACTTTTCGGTGATTTAGATGTTTCCTTTTTGTGTAGTTCAACTTTTGCTGTAGCGTTCCCATCAAAGTTGGGACTGCTAATATTGTAGAATGTTTGTCCGCAACATTTGTTTGAAATTTTATTTGGTCTAGACTACTAAAGTGCTTACCCGTGGAGATGTCGCCATGATACTTTCAAATTAAAAATCGAGAGGATTTTTTCAAGTCTGTGATCTGTAACTACATCTTAGTTGAATGAATATGAACAATTTTACCGTCGGCAACTACACGGCTAAAAAATGCTTCCTTTACTAAAATAACACTATTATTATGATAAATTGTAACGTTGTCTACCAGGTTAAATTAAAATACACCTACAAATTCTTCGCAGTGTTGTTATTCTAAATCGTAATGCTGATATGATTTATGCCAGTAATGTGGCGGTCTGTGTTTTTTATAAAGGTGGTGCGGCTAGAACACTTTGCTCAAACATAGGAAATGGAAGTCGGTAGACCGCGTGGACAGCTATAATTTATGGTGCTCCACGCTCGTACACTCACTAACTTTAGAGGTTCAAACGGTAGGTGTATTACAAACCATTTTGATATTAATGTCAATGCAATATGGAGCAATGTTCTGTGACTAAATATCGCAATAAATTCATAACCTGTTCCCGTACAACCTCTCACATAATGGCTTACAAAGTGGCGCATTGCAAGATACTATTTTCTAATTTAGGAATATGTAATAGGGTACATATTTGTTTGGCGCCCGGTTTTAAGGTAAAAGCTCTATTTTGCCCCTTTAAGATATAAAGAGGACTATGATGAGAGTTTAATGAATTCATTACAGGAACAAATTAGTTGGTGAAGCATTTGCGCCGTACACGGTTTTAATCATGACAAATGATAGTTGAAATTTGATGCAAAATACACCTTAATCTAAGTTTAAATTTTAATAAGAATTTTGTAATTTGTACAGTGAATACTGAATATAATACATAATATTATACTACCTATTAAGTTTTGGATAGTTGCCTATTACTTCCCACTTTTATTTTAATGATTTAAAGCAAACAGGCAGGCACATCGCCTGATAGTAAGCAACGATGTTTCCGGTCAAAAGTTATCGGCCTTTCAAAACAGTCCTGAATACGACTAGCGATAGTTTATTCAAAACTTTATCCGTGCGAGGCAAAATCTAGGTGATGTCTTTACAAAAATAACTCTCTACTACGATTACATTATAACCCACAAGTTTTATCAAGAGCAACATATTCCATGTAACCGCGATAAGTCGCTCCAGGTTTCCCCATTTTAGCAACATGTTCCGACAGTCGAAGATTTAGCGCGCTCGTTCCGCAATTTCAGTCACGCAGGCTAATTTGTGTTCTAAATCTTAATGACTGTGGTGATAAGCTACCATAAAATAATTACGCGTAGAACCTTACCATGTAAGGCGAGTTTTAGTGTCGCACTGCCCGCCGCTGATCGTCAGCGCCAACAGGTTTGAAATATATAGGTACAATTCTTTGAACTGTACAAGCTGACGGCCAGCGCGACACTCTAACCAGCCTAAGAGTACATGTTCCAGAACGAACATCGTAATGTATATCTAGTTGAGACCTCAGACCAAACAAAATAATAGGTCTTTACCTATGGAATTGCCGTTTTGCAGTACTGGCCATTTCAAATCAAAATAATTTTTGTTTGGTTAAGAATTCTAATTTCAAATTAATTTTATTTTAAAAACATGGAATTCTTTTTCCAAAAGTAGTCATTTGTTTCTTGATTAGTTTACATTTTCATCGCATTTCAATCTGTTTCGTCATCATGGATACGTTAAAAATTCGAGTAATTATGGAATATGAGTACCATCGTGGCAGCAACGCGGCACAAGCGGCACGCAACTTCAACGAAGTTTACGGAGCTAACACTACAAACCAACGCATCACCTGTTATTGGTTTGCTCGCTTCCGTTCTGGAAATTTCGACCTGAAAAATGAACCTCGCGGTCGTCCGAAGACTGGTCGACAATGACGAATTAAAGGCGATTGTGGAAGCTGATGATACACAATCTACGGCTGAATTAGCAGCAGCTTTCGACGTTAGCGTCAAAACCATATTGGTCCATTTGCGTCAAATTGGCAAGGTAAACAAGCTTGACAAATGGGTGCCCCATGAATTCAATAATCGCCAGCGCGAAGTACGCGTCGAGACGTGCCTTTCACTGCTCAACAGACACACAAATGAAGGAATTTTGAACCGCATTGTTACCTGCGATGAAAAATGGATTCTGTTTGATAACCGTAAGCGCTCAGCAAGTTGGGTTCAGCACCTAAACAATGCCCTAAACGAAAACTTACCCTTAGAAAAGTGATGGTCACTGTTTGGTGGTCTAGCGCCGGTGTGATTCATCACAGCTTCTTACCAAACGGGGTGACCATTACTGCAGATGTGTACTGTGAAGAACTGAACACAATGATGGAGAAGCTGGCACATCTCCAATCAGAATTGGTCAATCGCTCGTCTCCGCTGCTCCTGCACGACAACGCGCGACCTCATACTGCACATCAGACGGTTCCCAAGTTGCAAGAACTGGGGTTGGAAGCTCTCCGTCATCCGCCCTACTCACCATGAAAAAAATTCTTTTAAATTTTTTCATACAAAACGGCAATTTTATAGGTAAAGACCTAATAGTAAAGACAGAGTTCTGTTCTACGCCTCGTCGAAGTAATTACACCTATCAGTGTCACGCACATGCATGCAACGAAACTACGCCTTGCACGCGCACTAATTACATAAAAAAAATGCCTCAGTTTTTATTTGACATAGTGATAGACATGTCTGAGCTCGAGGCTAGAAAGATATCAGGCTTTATAGAAAATTGGCATGAATAAACAGGCCTCATTTAATCGGTAGCAAATGTAGGTATGTCTATTTTCCATCCTATCCTAATTACTTTTAACCAAAGAAACTTTTAATAGTTTTAGTCAAGTTAAGCATCGAGTACGTTATTTTAAGCCCACATTTCAGTTTTCACTGTCAAAATTACAAAATTCTTATTAAAATTTAAACTATACAAAGGTTCAATTTGCATCAAATTTCAACTATCATCTATAATGATTAAAACCTAAGACGCAAATGCATAACCAACTAATTTTTTCCTGTAACAAATTCATTACACTCTCATCATAGTCCTCTTTCTATCTTAAAAAACAAACAAACAAATATTTTCTCTTCATAATATAAGTTGAAATACATCATTGGCCCAAGCAGATAATAAGTTTAATTACAGCTGCTTCTAATACGCAGATGTTCCTGATAATATAATTATAGTGTCCATTTTGTTAAGTCTTAATTAATTAACCGTCGGGCGCTACAGACGATGCTCAAAGATTTTTCTTTCAGCTATACGCTCAAAAGAATTTCTCCTCTGTTAATTATTTTATGAATATAAGAAAACTGGCCTAGTGCGAGTCGGAGTCTCGCAAGAAGGGTTTCGAACAAAACGGCAAAAAAATCACGTTTGTTGTATCTGTTTGTCTGTCCACGCTTCTGGTTTCTGTAATTATGAATATAAATGGATGAAATTTGGTATAGTTATAGATTGTGTACAGATCTCGGATTTGGCATCAAGTGATAATAATAATTTTATATTTTAGGGGTGGCTCTCCATACATGTGAAGTGGGAATGAAAAATATTTTTTCATTCTACCCCATCGTGTATACCCCACACGGGTTGTTAGGTCTTTTAAAATAAGGGGAAGGTTTCATACATGGCTTTTTTACAAAGTCGACCATTTTCGAGTAATTGACCTCCAAAGTGGTTTGTAAGTTGTCCCCACCCTAGCATTTCTAAACTAGAAAAGATAGAAACTAGTAAGCTTCCATGCTGATAGATCATGCTAAAAACTCTTTATTATTTGAGCAAAATCGGACAATAACTTTGAAGTAATTTAAAAAAAACCTGTTACGCGTTAATATATTTTACGGAATCCTACATAGACATGTCCTGACATGCTCTTGGTTAGGTTATTTTATTCTATTTTTAGTATGTGTTGTTTTAGCCGCAACAAAAATACGCCATATGAGAAAATTTCAACTGTCTAGCTATCACAGTTAAGAAGATACAGCCTGGTGACAGACGGACAGACAGATAGACAGCGAAGTCTCAGTAATAGGGTCCCATTTTTACCCTTAGGTGTACGGAACCCTAAAAAGTAAGGATACTCATGTCAAGAGGCATCGTTAAAGTTTACATGAATATATTTAATTAATTTCATACGAAGCAATAGGATGTGTGTTCTGAAGATTTTGTAAATGTCGAATTTTAATTAGCGTGGTATAAACAAAAGGATTAAAAGTTCAGTCCAGAAGACTTTTCGATCCTTTCACTACCGGGGAAACTATTTATTTTAGTAGCCACAAAAAAGTTAAATCAACGATTTTTCTTCTAGTTCGTTTAATAAATGATTTTATTTGATTAAAGTAGGTTTCATTCATGTTTAGCTGTAGGACATAATCATAATGTAATTTAATGCACTTCACAGTTTGCTTTTATTTTGTCAACTTAAAAATATATTTCGCAATATCCTCGACCATAATAATATTAGGGATGATGACTGCATCTAAAATATTTTGTTTCATTAATATACTCAGAAATATTGAGGCATTACTACTTGGCAAATGAAAAAAAAAATTTAAAATTTTATTTAAATTAAGTTTAATAATTAGATTTTTAGAAGAAAACTTTTTTGCACTTTTTAGATACTCTTTTTAGATACTTTTTAAATTGTGAGTATCTAAAAAGTGCAAAAAAGTTTTTTTTTTGCTAAATTAGTAAACAAAACCTACATCATTAGTTTACTTACATCATATTTAAAAACATTCATCTTGTTAAATATGAATTAAAACGCACAAATATCGAAGATATTTACAAATATGTTCCTGCGGCCTTATACTTCATACACTAGGCGTGACGTCACAGCTAGGTACGACTTTAGTATGGAGCGTTTTGACAAGACTTGCGAAATTTTGTATACAATTTTTTTTTAAATATTGTTTTTTCTTTCGTTTCTTCTGAGAAGTTACTCATATTTAAGAGCATTCATTTAAGCAATAAAAAAATTAGTCATCCAGCCTATTATTCGATTTTCAATAAAAATTAAAGTCAATCATTTAAACCCGTTATCTCATTTTAACATTCGCCAGGGCGTATCCGTTGGCAGTGAGAACGGAATAAATCTTACAGATGTACCCCCGCAAAATGATCCTTAATGCATCTGAATGGTTACAGTATCGTAATAGACTTGAACAAGCGCCAATTCACCAATTGATTATTGATATTGCAATTCTATATCGGTTCTATGCATCCACTTTATTGACAATCTTGGTTACGAAGATGTGGCCAATAAAAATATGTTTGATTGTTTTTAAAGAAAACCGTCTAGGTAATTGAAACTTCATATAACTTGGATTTTTGAAATGTGAATAGGTGGGTATTAGTAGCGTTGGGTATTCTGTTTTATGTCAACCTCAGATTGATTACGTTTTTTTATTTAATCTGAGATTATTTTAAGTTAATATAAATATTATATATGTAATATGCTATTATTTATTTAATCCGAGATGTCAACAAGCATTTTATGCACCTAGTATCATAATATTATTATTAATCTTATAATAATCTAAATCTATATTATGTACCTACCTTTCTGCATAATAAAAAAAAATTGTTGACATGTCGGCGTTAAAATTAAGTACATTACATGTTCAACCACTTGATTTTGAACCCCCGTTATACATAACGTCATTATATTAAGGACGAGGGTAGAAAAATTTGGAAATAAACCCAAAATTATAGCTATATTATACTAATTATACTACATGCCTTTTTGACACTTCATTTTTGGGAGCACGCAAATTTTCGAAAATCCATAATTTTTGTACCCCCTTCCAATGGGAATTGCCAGGTGTTAAGGAAATTTACGATAAATATTCTCGAGATTTCTCTTGTCGGCACTGGGTGCGTTCCACAAAAAAGTTCTCACAGAGTAAGAGTTTAAATAATCTGTATAGGCAATATAGCTTATCTAAATAGCAACTCGTAAACTTTTAAGGAAAAAAAATACCGACATAATAATAAAAATCATTTATACTTATTTGTAGAATTTTACATGCATTTAAATATGGTTATGACGTTAACGAATTAAACTAAGTATTGCAGTAATCTTCTTACAATCTCAAGTGCTCAAGCCGGAGGCCGTGGGTTCGGATCCCGCGCGAAGAAATAAAGTTTTCTGGGTTCCTTGGTCATGGATTCAATATGTGTATAATCTAATAAAATCTTAAATATATGTATAGTATAAAAGTATTAAATACACTTCCCGTTGTCTGGTCCCCGTAACACAAGATCTTCGTATGCTTAGCACGGGGCCAGATTGATGTGGTGTGAAGCGTCAATAGATAATAATAATTATTATAGATTTTATATTAATCTTCATACATATAAACATTCAATTTTCGTTTTACTCCCAATATTCGGAGCCGCTTGTACTTAAGTAATGAAATGGAAACTCACTTTGCATATAGTATTAGCGTTAAAGTAAATAACCTTAGCCAGTAATTTGTAAATTGATTCCTGGCGCCAGTTCGGCAGTGGATCGACCGACAATGCCCCATCGTGACCAGATATTTGCATACCTAGATGAGGTGTATTTACATGAATTAAGCTACGATTCATGAATATTTAACAGTTTTTTTACAAATTGATGCACGAGATTATTCAGAATAATTTTAGCCTAGCCTTATAATAATACTAGATTTAGCCCGCGGCTTCGCTCGCATAAATAAAGTGTTCCAACAGAACACTGTACTATTAAGAGGTAAAGAGTAGACTATGTTTTAAATCCAGGGCCCAAAATACCACCATACCGACTTTCATCGAAATCTATTCAGTAGTTTTTACGTGAGAGAGTAACAAACTTCTATCCATCCATACATCCATCCTCACAAACTTTCACATTTATAATAGAAGTAAGATGATTATTGTAGTTTCGAGATACTAGATAGATACCCATAATTACGTACAGTTTGATAGAAAAATTCAAGTAATTATTTTCACAACTAAGGAATAATAGTTTCTCAACTACAATAGGCATGTTGCTTAAATTTTTTTCCGTCTATTCGATTTTAGACAACATGTTAATAAACAATATAGAACCTATTATCGTATATCTTAGATAGAGAGAGATACAAAGAATTTAAATATACTATGTACTATGTACATATTATATGAAAAAGAGTATATGAAAAGGTATATCGGCCTGTGAGGTCACAAGTTGCACCCGCCACACATTTTTGTCATTATACAATGTACGGTGGTAGCGACTTGTGACGTAACAAATCGTTTTGCGACAGAGAGATGAGCAATATTTTTAATTAACTTATAATGTTTAATCGCGTCAATCTAAATACCTATTTCTTTTAGATTTGTGTATCTTTAATAAACTTTAATCAAGAAAATGTGAGATATTCCACACTACACAACATCCCTATTATAATTAACACGAGTAAATACAACAACCTATATTTATAATATAAAAATAATATTGATTGAAATTATTGGGAACGGGAATCGCTGTAATTACTAAGCGTTTTTAAACCATTTCCGAGTATTAGTAGTACCTATATCTGTAGATATTTCACACTAGGTACGTTACAATTACAACATTTCTTGTACTAAATATGTTTTGAAATTTTCAACTTTCAATACGAAGATCTTGTGAAATATAATTTAATTTATAACTGGAATCCGTGTCAATTACATTGGAAACTAGTATTCGCGCGATTAAATTTGGAAGCGCTTTTAGATTGATTTCACATCGATACAAAAAATATGTTTTTTTTTTTAATTTCACCTATTTCACAGCCTTAAATGTTATAAAGTTATATTTTCATTCTGAATTAAATCGCATACCTAGACGTAACACAATATCCGAATTTTTAATTTTTAGTGGGATGTAAGAAATATTTATGAAGGTAAATAATATTCAACGCAGTCATTTTAACAAGCAGGGTAACATTCTGTATTGGAACACATTGGCACCCATCCAGTATTGAAACTTTCGAGTCTTAATTGAAAAGAAGACGTTGTAAAAGATGTAAGATGCCAATAATTAAGTAGGCCATTGTCTTGTTGTAAAAGAGCTCCGTGGCCGTTTGATTCGCACTCGAGAGAGTGCAAGTTGCCCAAGCACATACGGCATTCTCACAACATAGTCAGCCTAGTCCAGAGGAATGACTGAATGTCATTGACTGAATGAAAACTCAATGAAACGACCATGTGCGGGTTTCCTCACGATGTCTTCCTTCACTCTTAGAGTGTCCGTATAATCTGATACTTGAGATCTGAAGAAGTCTCATTGGTACACGCCACAACCTGGGAATCGAATCTGCACTCTCTCGGGTTCGCACCCGACGGTCGGGTCTAGACGGTCTACCCACTAAGGGTATATCAATAAGGGTATCGCACATACATAGGTCGTGGCTATTTGTGTGTGGCTAAATGTGTGCAGGGGTGTCGTAGACTTGTTTTCACGGGGCTGGCTGTTACGTGCTTTAACATGATTCTCATCATTTCATACTAAGATAGATTTTTCTAACGCGAAGTTTATTGTTGTCTTATTAAGGTTGTATATTTAGTTGTTATTTCGGTGCCGACCCGTTTTGTTAACACGGCTAATATTTGCCGAGCTGTCATTTGTAGAGTGTATCGCCCCTGTGATCGTTATGATCATATAAATTAATTACGATAACACCTGCTTAAGAATTAGATTCCCTGATCCCTCGTGCTAAGAAAATAATAATATCATTGTGATTCCTAACGCCTCGCATCACATAGCAACTGCAAACCGGCGGGGTCGTACCTCTATCTCAAAATACTATTACAAATTATCAGTTCTAAATTCTCAAAATACTGCTAAAACCATAAACATGGTTCGTTATAGTAGGTACTTTCAGTAAAATAAGCTCATCACAATATCATTAGGCATAAAAGTTTACAGCGCATTTGTTTGAAGGGCTTGGGGTAAGACCAATAATAGTTTTGAGAAAGATATTTAGAGCATTTAATAGGGGTCTAAAAGGCCCCTTTTGGAAAAATTAAACCAGCATAATGCGTAGGGGCTTGCTAGTTTATTTTAACTGTTGATTTATAATTTACCGCTGTATTGTTATTGGTAGGTACTAACCGCTAAAATAGCGGTATTTTAAAACACAACCTTATTCAACTTAATTAAAAGACTCCAAACGGAAATGTACATTTTAAAAATGTGAAAAATTCAATAGTTGCATTAGAACAATAAACATAAAAATTACAGGCACAAACATTCAGTAGATACTCCATTTCGAGTATGTTTTGAGAGGATTTATTCACTCGTAAGCAATAGTCTACGTTGGAACTTGAAACATCGATACAAAATATACAAGAAATATACAAAAAAATAATACAAAAGTACATTTTATATATTTTTGAATGTTTTGCTACTCAGAACAATCTATTGAAATAACTTCAAACAAAATGTTTCCTTTACATTACAAAACAGAATTATGAAATTTATCGCATCGAATTTGTAGCTGAATAGACAGTGGTAGAAATATAAAATTCTGCATAGCTTTAAAGTACCTGCTTTGTTTATAAAATGTTTTTCATTTTTTACGTTAACTTTCGATTTTATTTTATACTAGCTTTAGCCCGTAGCATCGCTCGCGTGGGAAAGCGTTCGTGGTAAAAAACATTAAAAGCAAATAAGTATACCTACTGCAATATGGTAAATAGTAATAGCACTAAGTAAAATATAAATCCCCTCAGATATAATCTCCTAGATAAGGATTAATATTGTACCCGTCTAAATAGCTTCTGAAAATACTACATTATTTGCGATTTTCTTTAAACTTAGAATGGGTGTAGTACCTATCCTTAAAAGATAGACATTATATGCCGTCACGAACTTTTTGTAGACCTATAGAAGAGAAACAATCCCACCCTAATATATTTTTATGTTATAAATTATCTCCAACGGCTTAGGTTAGGCAGCGTTTTCGATAAAAACTCCCAGACGGTTTGATTTTTTCCGACACCTTACGTTGTTCTTTCCAATTTTTAGGATTCCGTAGTTCGCTTCTCGGAACCCTTATAGTTTCGTCATGTCTGTCCGTCCGTCCTCGGCCAAAAGGGCCTTTCTTTCCATTCACACACCTTCCAAACGGTTAGTGCAAGGAAGATGAAACTTTGCATGGATATGTATGTTTAATATTAGGTCCTTACATATGATATTGGCGTTTTGTCGTACTGGCCACTTTGATCTCAAATATATCTTCTTTGGTTAGAAATTCCAATTTAAAAATTTATACCGCTATTTACTCATGCATTTGTGTTTCGAAAACCGTAATTCATTTGTTTTTCCCTCTTTTGTATCGTATTATTTTCGAGTATGAGTTCCACCGTGGCACCAGTGCTGCAGAAACGGCTCGAAGGATTAATCATGTGTATGGCGGCGGTGTCACAAAAGAAATCACAGTGCGTTTTTGGTTGAAACGTTTTCGTTCTGGAAATTTCGACCTGCAGAATAAGCCCCGTGGACGGTCGGATACTAAAGTTGATAATGAAGAATCGAAGGCTATTGTGGAAGCGGATCCATCGCAAACCACGTCCGAGTTAGCTGCAGGCTGCGGTGTTAGTGATAAAACTGTATTAATCCACTTGAAGCAAATTGGGAAGGTGAAAAAGCTTGAAAGGTGGGCACCTCATGAATTCAGTGCAACAAACCGACAAACGCGCGTCGACTGCTGCGTTACATTACTCAACAATAATTGAGGGATTTTAAATCGAATGAAGGAATTATTATTTTTTTTATTTTATTTCACCTGTGATGAAAAGTGGATCCTGTACGATAATCGGAAACGCTCATCGCAATGGCTGAACCCTGGCGAACCAACCAAAGCTTGCCCCAAGCGAAAATTGACTCAAAAAAAAGTTACTTGTGAGCGTTTGGTGGACTAGAGTACCGGTGTCGTTCACTACAGCTTTCTTAAATCTGGCCAGACGATTACAGCAGATGTCTATTGCCAGCAACTGCAAATCATGATGGATAGCTGCTAAACAACCGAGGTTGGTCATTCGCTCTAGGCCACTGCTGTTTCAGGACAACGCTAGGCCACACACTGCACAACAGACCTTGCTCCAACAGATTACCTATTTTTTCGAAATTTGGATAACGTCTTGTTATAAGTAAATAATAAAGTCTTGTAAAAATTTAACTCCGATGTTTTTTTTAATTTATTTTTTTGATTGAATGATGATTCAGGTCAAAACCGCCTTCAAAGATTTTATTGATTCCTGTCCAAATGTTTTTTAGTAAAGGAATCAATGAACTACCTATAAGATAGCAAAAGTGCATAGATAGCAATGGTATATACTTTGATTAAATAAATATATTATGTTTTAAAAAATCGACTTTATGTTCCTCCCTTACAAAACGCTAATTTCATATGTAATGACCTAATATTATAGTGATGATATGATAACGAATATAATTATGGCAAAAGCAAAATTTCAAAGACATTGATATCGGTGCACAAAATTCTTATTAGTACCAAGTGTGAAGATCGTGTGAAGATTGTGGTGATGATGATTACTGTAAGTGGTATGATGGCATATGCTTGCAGTTCTTTAAACAACGCCGGAATCCCCAAACATGTATCTATAAGGACTCAGGAGTTCTGTTCAGTACTTTTGGATTCAGGGTATACCTACAGGGCCTGAACTACTTCAGCAAAAGTCATAATCACTATATGTGTCCATATTAATTTCGAGGAGTTACCTCGATTCCTTTGGATCCCATCATCAAGTCCCTACCTTGGTTTCAAAAAGACCAATTGAGGATTTTGAAAATCGGTCCACAGGCGGTGGAGTAATCGTTTAACATACAAAAAAATATATAAAATATAATAAACAGCCGACTGTGTAACCGCCTCCTTTTTTGGAAGTCGCTTAATTCAATTTTAAGTGGAGTGGAGTAACCAAAACGCATTAGTGAAAATCACATTCAAATCGGTTAAGACGTTGACCCGTACATTTTTTCGCAATAATACTACCTATATCTAGTCTATACTACTACCATACCAAATTTCATCAAAATCCGTTATGTAGATTCTGAGATTAGCGCGTACAAACGTACAGTCAAACAGAATATAAGCAGACAAAAATTGTAAAAATCATTGTTTTGAGTTATATCTCATTCATAAAGCCATGTAATAGTTTTTCTTATATATCTTCCACTTGGAAGATAATTATATTATATTTATACCAAGCGAGATAAAATCTATACATTTAATAATATGTATCGATTTTATCTTGCTTGGTTAAATAACATTGCTCATTTGCGGACTATTTATTTATTTTAGTATATTTCTGATATTTTTCTTGTTACTTACTATTATTAAGGAATAAAATCATGTTAAACTGGTCTGGAAAAAGTAAGTATACTTAGTTTATTCGCAGAAATTATTCATTTTGTATTTTAATTGTTGTATGATTGATTAATTACTTAAAGATTTCCGCAGCAAGTTTTGAATAAATGTTTTTAAGCTATTGCATAGCTTATATCGCGGGCCTTGAGCGCGGGGACCGAATCCAGAAATTCCGTAACGAAAAAACCTCACGCTCCGTGCATCGTCTAACGTCGTTTCAGTTCGGCAGTCTTCGACACGGCGTTGTGTGCGTGCGATTAGACATATTGTACGACTCTACGAAACTCGCACGAATCGAGACGAGCTGCTCCGAAATCGGACGAATACATAAGCAGCTGTTTATGAGAAAGTATATAGGTGTATAGGTATTTATGTACAACAGTGAATAGCTGTACTTGTAAAATTTGTGTATAAAGTGTTTTGAATATGAATGAACAAAGTGCATAAAATAAATAAATAAATATAATTGCATAAGTTGATACAAAATGCTATGCAATAGCTTTACCGCGGCAGTCCCCGAGTGCCACACGTCTTTTTTTTCATGTTTTTTTTTCAAAGAAATGTAAGAAACTTAATATTATTATAATATCATTAAGAATACTTACAATTATCAACACTCGTCACTCACTAACAAAAGCCTCCATAGCTCCATAGCTTCATTGCAATTTTTGATAATATTCATTTTAAAAAATAAAAAATATGCAAACTTTAACCAATTGATGCAGACAAAAAAATATGGTTATTGGCATAAAAAACTAGAAAAATATGTTTCAAACTAAATTTGAAAGGTAAGACTAAAGGTATAACGGTAGTCTTCGAACCAAAAGTGTCGCCGTATTCGGCAAGTTTCAAGTCGTTTGGAAAACTCCGATGCTGGAGCGAAGTCTCTGGGGTACAGTTCTTACCAGTTCCCCGGAACTTCAGAACATGTTAAAGTTTTAATATAATGCTGAGGTGGATTTTGTATGCGATTGTTTGTGTAATGCCGATGAAATATAGATTTTATAAAGGTGCCGTAGACTTGGTTTGAAAAATGGAGTACCTGACAAATAAATTCGGGACAGTACGTGGTTCTTTCCAATTTTTAGGATTCCGTAGTTCACTTCTCTGAACCCTTGTAGTTTCGTCATGTCTATCCGTCCGTCCTCGGCCCTTTTACCTTCCAAACGGATAGTGCAAGGAACATGACACTTTGCATGGATATGTATGTTTAATATATAACGTGTAAATAATGTGCGAAAATTAATCACGAAAGATTTTTTTTGGTGCCTGTAAAACACATAAAGTAGGGATGAATAGATGCGAGAAAGAGTATTCAGCTTTAAGAGAGGCTAAAAGCTAAACGGCTTAGATAACTTTGTTAGTTGTTTAGGAGTTTATAGTCCTAACTTGTGAAATGCACTTACTTGGAAAACTTCATTTCAAAAATAACGAAATAATAAGTAATCCTGTCAAATATTAAAAATAACATTATGAATGGGTGACTACGGAACCGTTATTACATATATGGGTGACCTGACACGCACTTGGTAGGTTCTTTATCTGGTCAATGGTTTTTTTAGAACAATAATATAAACAAACAAAAGTTAGTTCTAAAATTATTATGATAGGTACTTTTTGGGGTTCCGTCGCACTCAAGAAACCCTTATAGTTTCGCTCTGACCGGTCGTCTGTCTGTCTGTCTCTCCGCTCTTCTAGCTACTCTAATTGTGAATATAAATTGATAAAATTTCGCACAGTTATGTGATGTGTATAGATCTCAGTTTTGGTACTCTACTCTTACTCTTACTCTATATACTCTTCATACATGAGAAGTGGGGTTGAAAAATATTTTTTCATTCTACCCGATGGGGTAGATGTTGTGGGATATCGTTGAATAGGTCTTTTAAAATAAAGGAACAGTTTGATACATGACTTTTTTATAAAGTCAACCATTTTCGAGTAATCAGTGGTCATGTTCTAAGTGGTCCCCAAGTTAAGTCCGTCCCCCCCCCCCGCCATTTCTAAAGTATGAACTTCGAAACTTGCCATGCTGTTCGATCATGCTAAATAATATTTAGGAAAATTATTTTTTTGAACAAAATCAGACAGTAAGTTTTGAAGTAATTTGAAAAAAAAAGTATCTATTACGTGTTTATAGTTACGGAACCCTCCTTAGTCCTGTCATGCTCTTGGTTAGGTTATTTAAGAAGATAATTCATAAATTTTTCATATTTTGTAAATCTATTCGCCTAAGTGACATAATGTAGGCTCTTAGGTATCACCTACATCAAAGTGTCTACGACATGGGCGTTAATGTATCTATGTGAGACATTACCGTCACATGTAATTACATAACTCTAATGCGCATTACTGTCTCAAATTGTATTATATTGTGATGTCATTATGTTATATGACGACATATCGTTGAGATAAGTGCAAATGTTTGTAAAAAATTATGAGTAAAAAATTATCTTCTGAGGACAGACATTTTTTTTATTATGCTGCGTTTATCTCAGTCGCATATACTTACACAAAGGACAGAGGAAATTTTATGCAACGAATAGATAGAAATATGATCAGTTTAACGAATATCACAATCGGTACAAACACGATATTCAGAAACATTTCATTGGATTATTCAATCGAAATCGAATTTATAATGTGCATGTTTTCCAAACAATATCTAATCACAAATGTAGCTAATAATATGCCAATTGTGAATTCAATAACTATTTCAGTACATACCAGTATTGCGTGCCGCGATAAAACCATAAATTCAACTTAAACCGAATGAGATACGGTTTGAATTCAATTGCCGCCGAAAATCAGTGCTAAATAACAAGCTAATGCTGTTTGCACATCATTTGTAGAATTGAAAGTACATGGAATAGCAAAATTGAGTCTAATTATTAAATAGCATGCGGGTAATGATTTTCATGTTTTACATTTTAATGTAAAATAATTTCAATTTTAAGTGTTTAAATTATACTATTTATGGATTTCATTTACGTTGTGCATTAACTCAGTCATATGGATATTTTTGCTACAATAATAGCCGGCACATGACGATGGACCGTCAAGGTCGTGGGCGGTAAAAATTGAACCGTTAAATGATTCGTCAAAGTGGGTGTCGTCGAATACGTCAAATGTCAACGTAAAGTGACGACGTAGTGCCGACACGTCACGTTTGAGTGGCGATTTGACGAGTGTCAAGTTGTCAACATATTGGTTGTCTGTCGTCGTATTTGATCTTATTATGTCATCGAGTAGTAGGCATTAATTATGTAGTAGGTACCTACTCGAAATTATAATAATATACCGGTTTTTGTGACTTACTTTTTACCCGACTACGGCGAAGCCAAAAGGAAGGGTAATGATTTTGGCAGTCTATGTATGTATGTATATACGTATGTTTTTTCCGCCGTGGCGCCTAAACTACTGGTCTATTTTTGATGAATTAGGTGTCAATAAATTCGTAATAATAGCCGGGGTAACATTGGCTATATAATTTACGTTGTTATAGTTATATTTTTGTATAAAATTGTAGTTATTACAAATTCGTAGAGTAAATGAGTACATAAAGAAGAAAAGAAATTTGACTAATATCGTTGCACCTTTGGCAGAACACAGTGGAATGCACACATTTCTACTGTTAAGTGAAAATTCATTTTAATTTTATTTCAATAGAAATATAAGACGAAGGATATATAAAACTATCCAACATAATTGAAAGTTCAATAAAAATGTATTACAAGAAAAATGAATGAATCAATTGTACTACTTCGAAAAACTAAAAAAAACTTAATTAGCCTTTAACAAAACGGAACAAAACCCTAGCGTGGCGGCTGAATAAACAAACCTGAAACCGCCCTAATTTCGCTAAGTTGGTAATGTAGATTCCGTAATCCGTGTTAGGACGCGCCTATCCGCTTTTGAGGTTCGTACTTACTGTGCGACGCAGTACGACAGGTGTGTCATGACGTCATATGTATGGGACCCTGGAGAACCATCTATTTTTCTTCATCAATGCTGAAGAGCGCAGCAGTAGCAGTGTTGGGTCTCATACAGTGTCATTCGCCAAGGAAGGTTTATGAATGGGCCTGTCCGACCCGAGGGATACTGAATGTATCTGTAACTTACAGCGGCGTTATCATCAGAAAGGGTAACATACGCAAGTCTTTGGGGATGATAAAATGGTGGGAAACGCACTTAGTTCTTTCATGTTACACTTTGTTTTCATTTATGTCACAGTTTAGCAGGTAAATAGACAAAAATGTTGATTTTCATCACGTTATTTCTTTACCCCGTCACGCACTACGTACATACCTTAAATAGACAAAAAGGTGTGGCGGATGCATTTGTGGTCGGGGACAGTGCACGAATAAAGCCAAATCGGGCTTTTCCGATTGACTAGTTCCACCCAAAAGTTTTTGCTGATACTAATTTAACTGAGTGTGCTGTTTTACAGCTACCAGATTTGCGCCACATTGGAAAATAGTCGGGCTGCGGTTTAACCAAACTGCAGCCCAATAGTATAATCATACATATTGTTTTATCTGTGTCACACTAACCGACATGATAACACTAACATGGTTATCTTTAAGAATAGATCTTTGAAAATAACATTAACTGCTTAACTCTTTCTCTTACAGCTAATTATTCTTATATTTAAGGAAAATTATAAAGTTTTAAAATATAGTTGCCCTGACTATTGTATGAGAAATTTATTTTGTTCACACCTTAAAATTTTCATAATTTAGCTCCTTAAAATATATAAATATGCTAGCGTATGGCTATATTCCACAATTACATGCAACATAAAAATTTGTCACCTTCATAACGTTTACAAAAATATTTTGCTTCTTAGCAAAAAACAAATTCCTGAGCAATATTCACGAATATACTTATTTACGAATAGTTCGGTATCCAATGCTGTTACTAGAAATAGTTTAGTACTTCCTCCGTAAACTTGGTTCGATTGCAACTTAGTATTCGGTAAACACTAAGTTTACATGTCAATATTAATTCTAGGTCACTATTTACCTATCTCTACAATGCACACAGCTACACGCTAATATCTTATATTAGTTTGAAACTAATTTATATATTTTAGTGTAGTGCCCAAAATACATTTATATATCGGGAATCATAATATGCACATTTTTGTTTAATCCTTCACTTAACTAGTTCTTACTATGTGAAATTGTGTTTTCTTAGCCTCCGCTGGTAGTTTCTCACTGTTCTAATATTATGATGATATTACTATAGATCTATTACGTAGTACCTACATTCTACAGAATAAGTTAAAAGTGACGTTACTAACCCTCGAGTGGATGTGCTGTGAGCATTTTGCCGCCCCTGCCACAAAATATTTGTAAATCGGAAAATAATCACCTGTTATGTTCGCGCTTTCTAGAAGCTAGCCCCACATTCCTTCTCTATCTGTGTCAAAAAGATGAATACCGAGAGTGCCTAGGAGACCGCTGAAGGAGAGATTTCTTTACGTTCTTGCAAAAACTTTTTAAAACAAACTCCTTCAGTTTTAACTGAATTAACATGTCGTAGAATTTGCTACATATTTATTCAGGTCAGTAATACGGTAGTTTTCTGTATTCTTTTTATTACATAAATGAATAGTGCTCTGAAAAATAAGACAGTTTACAAAAGGAATAGTATACTGAAATCAATATTTTCAAAAAAATTGCGGATTGTTTTAAGCACTTTTGTGAGTTTCGTGAAAACGTCACGTGCCCACTAGCGTTCGGAAAAAAGATGTACCTTCTCGAGGGTTAAGGCTTTTAAAAATAATTTCAATAACATTGTTAGCCACATTTAAAACAAACCTAATGGTAAAGTTTCAACGCCATGTTTGTAAAACTTTTAATTAAATATACAAATTTTGTCAAATACTAATTTGGATTTATTTGCTTTCAGGTTAGAGTTTTTATATTTGCTGGCTGTATTCAGTTAGTTGAAAATGTGAATTTTATAGAAGTAGGTATATTATATCCAGTTTTTTTTTTTTTCTTCATACTTAGATAATACTTATTCAAAACGGAACACTGTTTTAGTAAAGTATACGGGGTAAACAATAATAATATTATTATTATTATCTACATCAAAACACATATAAAACTCTTTAGTACGAAAATAGTAAGTTCTAAATGTAAATT
This sequence comes from Phengaris arion, assembly GCA_963565745.1. Lineage (NCBI taxonomy): Eukaryota > Metazoa > Arthropoda > Insecta > Lepidoptera > Lycaenidae > Phengaris > Phengaris arion. The sequence continues at coordinate 28,430,656 of OY751431.1, forward strand.
TGAAAGTTACGTAGCGCTTCAAGAAAACTTTTTCTTAGTTATAACAAAAGGCTAGTGTTATGAAAAATAAGCTTTCCTAAAACATTAACGAGCTTAAAGGAAACCATTTTCGAGGCGCATTTTGTAATGCAACATTAACTCCGTAGTAAAGATCATTAAAACTAAAAGTAGCTTGGTCCATTAGCTTAAAACATGTCGTCAGAATCTATGCAACATGCAGCATTATAAGCGAATTTTAAGCCGAGCAAAATGGGCTCCTTTTAAAGGTAAGACGGTATTATTTTTACATAATATGTAAGTGTTAACTAAATGGAGAAACAAAGGACATGGGAGATTTTACAATGGAACAATAGTTTAAATTACAAAAAAAAATATTGCATATATAAATAGTACTCTTAAATAATAGGTCTTTTTCACCTATGAAATTGCCGTTCTGCAGTACTGGCCATTTCAAATCAAAATAATTTTTGTTTGGCTAAGAATTCTAATTTCAAATTAATTTTATTTTAAAACCATAGAATTCTTTTCCCAAAAGTATTAATTTTTTTATTGATTAGTGCTAACATTTTCATCGCATTTCAATCTTTTTCGTCATCATGGCAGCAACGCGGCACAAGCGGCACGCAACATCAACGACGTTTACGGAGCTAACACTACAAACCAACGCACCACCTGTTATTGGTTTACTCGCTTCCGTTCTGGAAATTTCGACCTGAAAAATGAACCTCGCGGTCGTCCGAAGACTTTGGTCGACAATGACAAATTAAAGGCGATTGTCGAAGCTGATGATACACAATCTACGGCTGAATTAGCAGCAGCTTTCGACGTTAGCGTCAAAAGAATATTGGTCCATTTGCGTCAAATTGGCAAGGTAAAAAAGCTTGACAAATGGGTGCCCCATGAACTCAATGATCACCAGCGCGAAGTACGCGTCGAGACGTGCCTTGCACTGCTCAACAGACACACAAATGAAGGAATTTTGAACCGCATTGTTACCTATGATGAAAAATGGATTCTGTTTGATAACCGCAAGCGCTCATCAAGTTGGTTGGATCCTGGTTCAGCACCTAAGCAATGCCCTAAACGAAAACTTACCCCTAGAAAAGTGATGGTCACTGTTTGGTGGTCTAGCGCCGGTGTGATTCATCACAGCTTCTTACCAAACCGGGTGAGCATTACTGCAGATGTGTACTGTGAAGAACTGAACACAATGATGGAGAATCTGGCACATCTCCAACCAGCATTGGTCAATCGCTCGTCTCCGCTGCTCCTGCACGACAACGCACGACCTCATACTGCACAGCAGACAGAAAAAATTCAATACCCGCGAGGCAGTACAAAATGCCTTTGAAGAATTTGTTGCCTCCCGTCCAGATGATTTCTTTACGTTGTTCTCACGTTGGCAAAGATGCATTGATTGCATGGGTGTTTTTTTTTTTTAATAATAATAATATAATAATATCTATGGACGCTTCACACCACCTCAGTCTGGTCCCGTGGTAAGTATCCGAAGAACTTGTGTTACGGGTACCAGACAACGGAAATATATTTAATACTTTTTATACTGTACTTATATTTAAGATTTTTATTATATTATACACATATTACATAAACATCCATGACCCAGGAACACAGAATTTTTTTTTATTCCCTGGCGGGATTCGAACCCGCGACCTCCGACTTGAGCGCCAATGCGCTAACCACTGAGCCACAGAGGTCGTCAAAACTTCTTTTTAAAAACGATTACTTCGATTAATACAAATAAAAAATACATGAAAAAAAATAGTTTAAATTTTTTCATACAAAACGGCAATTTCATAGGTAAAGACCTAATATGAGTAACTTCTCAGAAGAAACAGTATATCAAAAGTCAATATTTTCAGAGGTACTGACAGCGATTTGTATACAAAATTTTGCAAGTCTCGTGAAAACGCTCCATACTAAAGTCGTACCTAGCTGAGACGACACGCCTAGGTTAAAGTGTATGAAGTATAAGGCTGCAGCAACATATTTGTAAATATCTCCGATATTCATACTTACTATAATTAATGTTTTTGTTTAAGATGTAAGTAAACTAATGATGTAGGTTTTGTAAACTCATATAGCAAAAAAAACATGTACTTTTTAGATGTATCTAATTACTAAACTGCACATAAAATATTATTATTTTTACATTTACCAAATAGTAATGCCTCAATATTTTTGAGTATATTAATGAAACTAAATATTTTAGATGTAGTCATCATCCCTATTAGCCACGGCGACCAAAGATAAAATTAGGTTAGATGGCAGGTTAGATTTATGTGTATTGCATCTGAACTACAACGGCATATGTCGCATATTTACACGACGTGGGGTAAACACAAAATTTTATCTCATTTTAGCGAATATTCATATAAAATATGATTACCAATTTATTATCTATACTTCTCCATAGATCTGAACCACGGCAAATTAAATGTGAATAAAAATTGTATTTTGATTTGTGTCGCCATCTTTTTTGAACAGCCGGCAAAAACACCCAATCTCATATATGAACATTTAAGCGGTAGATATAAAACCGGCTGACACAGGAATCCTTTGATTACTTTACATCACATATTAGAAAAATGCAAATGCAAGGAGAAATAAAAATGCAAATTAGATAAAATGCAATACCAGTTATAGTTGGAAATAATAACAAATTATAAACCATATACCTATCATTAAAATAAAAATATTATACTTAATTATTAGACAAACTTGTTATTGTACTTAACATTCACAAAGCCACTGGCTTTACAGATCCGACGCTGAGATGTATTTGTTTTGTCCTTCAATTTGTTGCGTCCAAAACTTCGTATGTACTATTGTACGTTTTAAGTCCTGAAAAGGGTAACTATTGTAAGCAGTTAAGCTCCACGGCGGACTGACTTTCCGAGAGTTAAGGTAACTTCCCTCTCATGTATACTAATTATCAAGCTATTATGTAAGTTTATGTGACTAATTGTAGGAGCCTTTGTGACTGTGGAGTACTAATGAATATTCTAAACATCCTTTGATGGTAGTATCAAATTTGAGGTGTATATGAAACTGTATTTTGGGTTGAAAAACAGATTTTTTACAAAATAGCATAATATCTATAAAAATCGACTTGCGTTCTAATAAATATGTGATTGCATGTTAATTTTAGAAACATTATAAGGTTTGGTTAAAATCAATTACGGATATTTTGGGCATAATAATTATTATGATCTACTGCTTATGTAAAGACGTTTATGCGAAAATTTAAAAAAAAAATATCGGTTGTCTGTAAAGTCGGTTTACTGACGATAGTTGAACGTGACAACGTCAACAACAACAACAACAACAACATCTATTGATGTTGTTGTTGTTGCTGTATAATAATAAAATGCGAGGTTACGCTGGTACTTGATAACGGTAACAGGTAACGGTACTTGGTAACAATAATTGGTAACGCATGAGTCATGGTTTTTCGTGCGTGCAGCCGGCTCCATCGAATTATAAGACGTTATCACGTCAAAAATGTCGAAGTAGAATATACTAAATTTCAATACGTCCGTGGTGGCGCTACGGAGGTCATTGACCTCAAACTGCTGATTGAATCGATATTATTTAGGCAAATACTTTGCTTTCGCTTTAAAGTTAGCTGTTTTTGTGAGGTTAATGACCACAGCGCCTTTGAGAACGCAATAAAAATTTGTATAGCACCTATATTTTATTTAGAATTTTTAAAGTATTTTTGTGTCTAAATGTCTTTACTTAAGCAATAGATCATGATCAAGTGACAACGTAATAAGAAAATACTGATGGAGTGGATGCATTTTTCAAAAGAAAATTTTAATTTTATTAAGCCTTAAATGGAACGCCTCAGAGCGAGGTAACGCCGCATGAGTCATTTTTTTTCGTGCGTGCAGCCGGCTCCATCGAATTATAAGACGCTGTCACGTCAAAAATATCCGTAATTGATTTATACTTTATACAAATTGCCAAGTGGCGATACATACATTATATTCCTAAAATACTATCGAACTTATTATAAGGCATATTAAAACATGACGTGTAATGACTACATGTAGTAAAACTGAAACTTCATACGTCATTTAAAAGCCAAAAATACTCTCTTCGTGCTTAAATAACTTATGAAAAATTCAAATTTGTAAACCTAGTGCCATCTGTATGTTCAGTCGTACTTTACAAAGTTAAATTATTGTTATTTGAGACAAATAAGTAGCTTTCGACACATGGCGTTATATCCTTAATCGTGTCGTGACGTGAAGCGACCTTGAAATTTCACTATAAAGCAGTTTCACTTCATAAAATTGGTTACTGCTAAATTAAAAAAAATACCATAGAAAGCTATTATTGCATCCCAATTTAACAAAATATTGATGGTAATGCTAACTTAGTACTAACTACAAGGTAAAAATATGTTGATAATGTCAAAAGAGCCCAACAACCTGAACTATGATTATTTATTTTGCCCGAGGCTGGCATAAAATTCATAGAATCAAAGTCAAAGAAAACGTAAAATCTTTCATCCCTACGTATGAGTTTAAATTAGGGATTTTATGACGTTTATCATCGTCAAACTTTGATGCCACCATAATAATATACTTTCATGAATCGTTAATGGTAAGCCCATAATTCGAAACCATAAAAACTCATAAAAAATAACTCTCAAACAAAAACAAAGCCTTCAAAAGTAATAACGCGAAATTGTATTCTTTACAACGACAAAATTATTACCCCAGTCTTCATTTGGGTTGGATGATGAAAATAATACAGAAATGCCTCCTAAGAATCTCTACAATAACATTAATAATTCAAAGTGTTCGCGGACCATTTTGCCGCTCTACTCCAGCGGGCTTTGGGCTCAAATAAAAATTTTGTTTGAAGAGACGCCGGGAGAAATGTTTTACTTAACTTTTATTTGCTGAAATTCTAGGCTTTAAGAGCTTTGATCCTGAAATATTCTAAGTGGGCCTTTGAATGTTTTGCACGAAAATTCGTGACAAGTTTCCAACTATATGGGTCTAATTTGGGCCTCTACGATTCTGATCGTTATCAATATCAGTGATTTATACGTTCTTTGTAAAAAAACGTAATCTGTAAAAAAAAAAATTTCTCTAAATAAACATGCTCGATATTAAAGATTTTCGATGGCTCTTTCGACTTAGCTATTGTAAAATGTGAACGCAAATAAAAAAGGCTAGACAACTTTAAAACTAAAATCTAACCTACAAACCCGTAATCAAAAAAGGGGAACAGTGAACAAACGCGGTCCAGCTATACGATTGAATAAAACGATATTGCAAAGCCTTTACGTACTCGTCAAGATGTAAAAACGTCACAACATTACAACACATAAAATAATAAAGAAACAATAAAATTAAATTTTAATAGAAACAAAGCAGATGGCGCACCTGCTATTATCCATTCTTTCATTAAAGCACCAATGTTACTTGCACAAATGCGCTAAAAAATATGATTTATTATTGGCATTGCGGCTACGCCAGATGTGTCGATTACTCATAGCTCGGTGCGGTTGTGTCTTGTTTACCTAATGGATCCAAGATAAAATACTGTTTAAAACGGCTTACGAATGTAAATATGAATGTTTGTTTGTTTAGGTACTTGCATATAACAAATATGATCATCATCTTTAGTATCATGATGTTGCTGAAACGACCTTAAGCGGAAATTTAATATTTAAAGGAATTATTATTTTTAAACAAAAAATTAAACCGACTTCCAAAGTAAAAATGCACAAAAAAGTATGAAATAAAACTTATTTTCTAAATAATTACCCTTTTAAATTTGGCTGAAATTTTAACTATTTCTCTACTCAATCTTCATAATTTTGAAGTTGGTACCAGCCCGAACAACATCCTGATAAAACGATATTTAAAATATAACACACGCTCAAGTTGGCTGGCTTTTTAGTGATATTTGTTAGATAATTATTAACACAAATCCGCGCCAAGCTTCCATTAGGTATTGTATATAAGATAATGATTATTGTAAGTTACATATTATGGCATATGCTTGCAGTTCTTTAAACAATGTTGAAATTTCCAATCGTTTATCGCGTATCTTTAAAGACTGAGGAGTTCTGTTCAGTGCTTTTGGATCCGAGGTATACCTTGGTGCAAAAATCTTACTTTTTGGTAGAATGTGCTTAGGTTACTTCTGAAAAAGTCAAAATCAGTATATATGTACTAAATTTCGAGGAGTTCCTTCGATTACTCATGGATGCCATCATCAGGTCACTGCTTTGGTGACAACGAGACGAATTTCGGATTATACCCAATACATCAAAAAAATAATTTTGATAATCGGTCCATAAACGGCAGAGAAATGTTCAAAAATATCCGTGTCGGTGTAAAATATTATAAGAAGTACCGTCTATTATACCATCATTATGTCATGATTTATGGTGTGATAATGGTGGTGATGATGATAATTACTTTAATTGACATAGTGGCTTATGCTTGCAGTCCTTTAAGGAACGCTGAAATCCCCAAACATGTATCTATAAGCAGTTCTGTTCAGTACTTTTGGATTCAGGGTATACTTTGGTGCAAAATCTTACTTTTTGGTAGCATATGCTTAGGTTACTTCTGAAAAAAGCAAAATCACTATATATGTTCATATAAATTTCGAGAAGTCCCCTTGATTCCTCATGGATCCCATCATCAGGTTACCACTTTTGTGAAAACGGGACCAATTTCTGAGTATACCCTTTACATGAATAAAAAAATTACGAAAACCAGTCAACAGACGGCGGAGTTATCGTTGAACATACAACGCAACGCAAAATACATACAGCCGCAAAAATACGTATAACCGCCTCCTTTTCTTGGAAGTCGGTTAAGAAATGATTATTGTTATTATGTTATCAGTTGTTTTATTAGTTTTAAATCATTTTCATTTTGATCATTGATTGTATTTTACACAATAATTTTCTGTTAATTACATTTAAATTGCTTAAACAATAAAATTTGATAGTTTCAAAGTGAATAATGTTTCAATATTTACTAGGTAATTAATTTTCATATCAATATTAAACATGGTATTATGCATAGTGTAAGCTGTATCGGTTCCTTCAACTATATTTTTATTTATGTTTTATCCTCTGACTACATTTTATATCAAAGATTTTACAGATTTCCGTGCACGGATGCAAAAGGATATCACACGCTTCCATTTTGTTTAATTTACATACGCTAATGTGATACACTGAATGAAATTTTTTCGAGTAAATCGATTATATTGTCCGCATTTATTTTTATAGTAAACTGTGAAACAAACGGATTACTTGTTGTTAAAGAAAAATATGTCTCAAGGGAATATATATAATACATCCACCAAAAAAGTTAAATTCCGGTAACTTATACTTTGTTAGAAAAAAAAGATGAGCAATTATTTGGCCAATAAAATACCCTGCAATGGCCAGTACTAAGTCTAGCCACGTAAATTGCCTTAATGCATTTTGTTTATCTAGATTAGGTCCGGCTGAGTCACGTCGCGATCTGTGATTTCGGGAAATTGCTTTAAAGTAATTAATAGATGTTTTCGGGGAACAAACATTTTTTCTTTTACTTCGTATTTCAAAATCAAAGCGTTCTGTAGTAGTGAGTATTATATTATTTGTTTAGATAATACAGTTTATGAACAGTTGCGCCAGAGGGACACCGCCTTAGTATAGCAAAACAGAATAACTTTATTTGTAAAAGATTCATCTAGTGACTACTAGATGGATCTTTTAGATTGGGAAACTCGGTGTCAGTTGAACTTAGTTTATCAAGAGTTTATGTACAATCTTTAGGAATAGGAAATGAAATAGGAATTTAAATATATAGTAGCGTGTGCTATATATTTAAATTCCTTCGTAAAACTGTAGAAAAGATTTTTAAATACTAAGCGAACTTTTGTCTAACTTGAAGTCTAATTTAAAATGCAACGCTTAGAGAAACATTTAAATGACAAGGTATTTTCTTTTCTTGCTCCTGGGAAAGTTTTGGTCAAACACGTACTTTAATTACTGGCTGTGTTTTCGCGGAAAAAAGCGCTTGACAACACTTGCCAGCGCTGAAAAAAAAACTTTTGTCGGCCAGAACACGTGTCAACGTGTTTTAATTTCAATAGCGCTGACACAATCCGCCATTTTGTTTGTTTATTTTGTTTGATTTGAAATCAGTTATTATTTTTTTCTTTTTAATATAAGACATATAATTGGGTTTGTGCAATTCATTTAAATAAAGTATTATTAAAATTTTCAATAATGTCAGTTTAAATTACCAAAAAATAGTGAAATACCTATATTTGTATATAATAAATATATCAATTCATTTAAACGCTTTATAAACATATATTTAAGATAGTTTAGGTTCCCCTAGTAAACGATAACTTAGCATCCTAGAGGAAAATAGCATTTAGCAGTTGACAGCGCGTACCGCTTAGAGATCGCCATTTTGTTGACGAGCTCATCCCAACACTTTTTTTCGCCAAACACAGCCGTTATCTACGTCATTGTTTATTTTCTTTGTGACATAATTTTCTTTGACTAAAATACACTCTTTAGGTGTTTTTACACTCTAGGCATTTTCTGAAAAAGCAAGATGTTACTTAATTTCCTCATACAGTTGTCAATATTTATATACATTTTATTTACCTTCTTAGTGGACGAGTAGTCCGTATTAAATATGTCAACTAAATCAATATATTATATAAAAGAAAGTCGTGTTAGTTACACTTTTTATAACTCAAGAATAGCTGAACCGATTTGGCTAAAAATTGGTAGGGAGGTGGCTTAGAACCAGGAGACGCACGTATGATACTTTTTATCCCGTTCCTGAGGGACGTAAAATGGATTGCAGTTCCTATGTCTCGCTAAAACTCGAGCTGGACCGATTTGGCTAATTTTGGTCTTGAAATAATTGTGGAAGTTCAGGGAAGGTTTAAACGGTGAGCAATATTGGAAAAGCTGTACGTTGTAGGAGTAGGTGTAGGTGTAGGACTAGGACGTAGGTTGCATTGTAGGTGTAGTTATTTATTTTATACTAGTTTATATAAAAGACAGAACAACATGTGTCGGGACAGCTAGTAAAATAATAAATAATTTTTTTATTTCATGAAACAACAACAATATTTACTTCTTACTAGAGGACTCCACACTAGGCTGAGCCTGTCTCCGCAACTGTCATCAAAAATATACTGCTTCTTTAAAAAGGATGTTTAAGTCGTTTTATTTTGTATTTTTATCGAATTTTCTATTTTGTGACTTTTGATAACGTCATCGATTTTTTAATAAATCGATAAAATGAAACGGATGTTCCAGTTATAGCATTTATCGTCCAAACATCATTGCCGCCTCTTGACCGTGTCTGAGACCTCTCGTAAACATTCTGCGTCCTGATCTACATTCCTCATATATTTGTGGAACATTATATCTTATATATTTTCTTTTTGTGTTGAATTTATAGTGTAACTAGCATTTTCCCGCGGCTTTGCCCGTGTAAATACAGTATCAGTATATTTTCCCGCAATAAAAAGTAGCCTATGTACTTTCCCGTGATCTACTCTGTATGAGAGCCAAATTTCATGATGATCGGTTAAGTGGTCTTTAGGGTTCCGTAACACTCGAGGAACCATTATTCTCTATGCCCGTCTGTCAATCTGTCCACTCTCGTGGCTTCTGTAATTATGAACGAAATAACGAATATATAGATGTATGAAATTTGGTATAGTTATTTAATGCGTATAGATCTCGGTTTTAACATCATAAAATAATAATAATTTTATATTTTAGGGGTTGCTCTCCATACATGTGAAGTGGGGATGATTTTTTTTTTCATTCTACCCCATCGTGTGGGGTATTGCTGAATAGGTATTTTAAAATAAAGGCAACGTTTAGTACATGATTTTTTTACAAAGTCAACCACTTTCCGGTAATCGGTCTCCAAAGTGGCTTATAAGTTGCCCAAAGCATTAGATAGTTTAGAAAACTATAGGAGATAGACATTTGTAAGTTTCCTTGCTGATAGATTATGCTAAAAACTCTTTAGGAAAATTATTTTGAGCTAAAACTGACAATAACTTTTGAAGTAATTCAAAGAAAACCTATTGCGCGTTGATAGTTACGGAACCCTCCTTAGACATGTCCTGACATGCTCTTGGTTAGGTTATTACTTGAAAGCGCAAACACTTGAGCCCACGGGAACCGTATATTTTCACTTTATATCTGTGTCAAATTTCATGATGATGGGTTTAATAGTTTTTACGTGAAAGCGTAACAATCAAACAAACAAACTCACATTCAAATTTATAATATAAGTAAGGATTTTCCTATCTTAAACTCTGAATTTGCATACGGATATCTGAACTTAATACTCTCAGAAAAACTTTTTGCTACCGCATGAATTTTGGAGTTTTTTAAGGAGAATAAAGGAAAAAACAACTATTAACACGTCATACGTAAATAGTAGAATTGTAACTGTGATCGACAACTCGATTTCCATATAGCTTTTTTAAAATTAGCACTAACACGAATCACCTATCTTGTATTTCACGTTGCACCTGAATATTAACATTTTGTCGCGATATAAACCGTTCGCTTAGTACACTGCGCCCATTATTCTCAGCCGCAGAATGTATAATTGGCATGCCAATTTGACGCGAATTATGACCACTTCATTTCCTACAATAACTCACAGCAATACAGCAGTAAGTGTTTCATTACGCCCCAGATGTATTTTTAAGCCACTTGTAAACAAAATGACTTTGCGGACATGTTTTTTCTGTTACTTTGCGGACATATTTTTGCGTTACTTTTGCGGCAATATTTTATTGATGTGACTTCGAGCGTGTGGCGTTTTAAACGGATATTTGTTTTTTATTAAATAGATTTGGTTGTTTGCAATGGATTTTTCCGCAGATGTCAGCGAAAACTTTTATTTTGAGCAGTAAAGTAGTTTGAATCACGTAACTTATCAAGATCCAATACTGCGCAGTACCTACCACCTAGAATAAATTGTTCATATTTAGAACAAAATTGAAATGTAATGCAGTATTTTGCCCCCCCCTACTGTTTTATTTTGCGGACACGCATTTTATCTATCAATTGTAGATTTTTTTTTGTGACATAAGTAGCTAAGTCGAGAATATTTTGTTGATGAAGTGAATGAGTAATTTGCTAGCTTCATTTATGCACAATTTGCCAAAATCTTAACCTGAAGCACTTTGATTAAAATCGCCTTAACAATTTGACAGCGCATGATATAATATCGCATGGTACATTGCCGTGCAACAAATTGTTGCGATACCACATTTCCTGGCGAATTGCTGGTCTGATCCACAGCAGGCCGCCGATAACTTTATCGCATCAGAACTGCGCGAGTAAATCACAATTACACGGAATTCCAAAATTTTCACCCCAAATTGAACATTATACGGCCGAAAAGCTAATGTACACAGATATAAAATGATATTATTGGGTAATGCACGAACTCTATTTTATTTGACACGTTTTACTAGGTTACTAGTAGATACGTTCGTTACTTACCTGATTTATTTACGATCTTATTGCTTAGTTTTTTTTTCCAAAACTTATTTACAGAGATCCTTATTTATATATTTTTTTGCTGTCGAGAGGTAAGCTTACACGCTTATTTCTTTATTATCAGAATAAGTAGTGCGTTAAAACTTGTACTTCCATTTAAAAAGTTTATAGCGGCCTTTTTATCCCCGAATGAAAACAGGATGGTTTGTAGTCGTTGTCCAAGGAAACACCTTGTGACGTAACCATAACGAGGCCGAGAGCCGAGGCGCACGGTCTGTTTAGTATTTACTTTGTTACTAATGCAACGATTAAAATATTATGTAAGTAAAGTTCTCAAAAGATTATTATCTTACACTTTAAACGAGACAATCTTGTATATATAAGCGGTTTCACGAAATCGGCTGCAATAATCACCATTAAATTTAGTATGCAAAGTTTTGGGGGAGAAAAATCGATCGGGCTAGGTCTTATCCCCGGCAAACTGCGCATTTTAAGCTATTTACTTTTTTTATTTCGTCGTGCAACAATATATCAATAATTTCAACATTAAAACGTCAGTCCGATTGGCAGTTTGGTTTGCGTTTTTTGCTTTGTTCGGAAATTCGGACTGTGGTTGGGTTCGAATCTTGGTCAGATAAATATTTTTGTGATGCTTTTTATTTTCTAAATTTATCAGAACTCCGAGAAAAACTCGGTTACGAAGGTACTTATGTTTGATACACTTTGAACTTGCATCAAGCATTATTCACGTTTAATAATAAAAGGGAAATTAATTAACTAGCATTGTCCACTTTTGTCACTTCTAGTCCTTTAGTTCGTCAGTAGTATTCGTCTTCGCAGCGGTTCTATTAACTAATGCAATTGCATTTCTGAACACAACTCCACCAATCAACGCCCACTCACAAATCTTTATGAATGCTCGTAGGCAGTACAAATACGGCTAACATTTACTGCTACTGAGTTTCGTGATTTAATGGTGTTATTGTGGCGTATTTCGGGTTTATGCTTCAAGGAATATTAGGTGCAAATTGAATAATAAATGGACCTGCATGCTTTTTATTTTACGTAAGTTATCCATCGCATGTTAAGCTCATTGCTACCAATAATTTCATTTATCAGAAAAACAATTTTGCCTTATAGGCGATAACTACTCTGTGTCTATACCATTCCACGTGATTTTATTACCTAGAAGAAAGAACTTTCATACAGGTTTAAAATTGTCAAACGCATTGTCGGTCATTGTAAGTAAATGTTTTGTTCTTAGTCTTAGTTTTATAATAGGTAATAGTGTTAGTTACACCTAGAAATTATCCCAGTGACGATTAAACTAGCTGAATAATATCATATACTTTTATATTCTGATAGCGCTGTAAAGTAAATAACATAAAAGGCAACTCAAAATCTAACTTAACTCCACTAACGTTCAATAATGTATGTTCATATGGACCTATCAATTGGGTTCGTGAGTCTAAATTTCTGTGAAATTATGACACGATTTGGACTCCACATTCGGATCCCACTTATTTATTTATACAAACGTGACCTCATCACAAATTCAGTAAATGCAAACCTATTCAAATTTTCAAAAGCACTTTGCAAAGTATAAAGCTCCCTTCGACTTAACCTGGCAGATTTGTGGTCTATAAATATACATAATATTATATACATAATAACAGCACTAATGTGCCTTTTCAAATAAATGTATTTTTGTGAAGATTCTTTAAAACTTCAACGGTTTGGATATATTACATTACAATGTGAATTTTGAGAAAAGTAAAATAGAATGCTTAATAATACAATTCATAAGAATATTATGAATTAATGAATTATTATTATTATTATAATGCTAATATGTGGAAAATACATTACAACAACAGTTTGGCACTATGTTAGTGCTTCTGAACAATCTATGGTTGGTATTCCTCAAATGGATTATTTAGTATTAGGAATACTAACAAACCATTTGCTTATGCATATGCTATAAAAAATATAGCTTACAAACAAAATAATAATCATTACAATATTATATATAACATATTTCACTCAATTTATAATTAATTAGCCAAACTTACAATATTGTTATTGCAAACAATTTCATTAATGTGGTTACACATTGAAGAAATTTTCTATCATATTTACTTTATTAAAATTCAATTGCCTTGTGCGAATATTTATTTATTACCACTTTGTTACACTGCACAGTCAATGTGTGCTGAAAATACAAAAGTGTAATATTTTAGTTTAAAAATACGAGTACGATACATTGATAATGATATTTTTGTGCGAACTACACTCACATCACACGTACAGCTCGGACCGCGGGAAATAGTACACGCCGTTTGAACCCGCGCTCCGAACGCGCCCTGATGACAGCGCATTTTCTACAGTTTGAACCGCGCGCTATGACGTATTTTGACGTATTCTGTAAGACGCCGGCAGTCCAGGCCGTGACGCATTTTAGTCGTAATTAGCACGATAGTTTGATCCATATCCTTCCGCATTTGGAACGCAGTCCGCTCCGTGGTCCGACCTTTACGTGTGCAGGGCGCTATAGAATCTATGCAGGAAATTTTAAAATATGGACTCTATGTTTGAAAATGTATTACCAGTGTTTTAAACCATTTAATGCTGTGCCCGCCAACTGGCAGTTAATACTTTCCTTCACATGCCGAGCCCGCAAATACTACGGGCTCAGTTCGGTTCAAATTAAAGGCAGCATTGATTGAGATTTCGGTCACAAAGGTATAAAAGACAACTTTTAGATAAAATAACCACAGAAAAAGTTCATGTCTAAAACTAAACAGTAACTTTCAATTAACATAATATTAACTTTAACGACCTCTGTGGCTCAGCGTTTTCGCGTTGAGACTCGAGCTGGGTGACGCGGCCATAATGTTTTTTTGTCCCTGGGCCATGGATGTGTATTAAATATGTTTAAAATCTTAAATATATGGATAATAATAAAAGTCTCACATACTTCCCGTTGTCTAGTCCCCGTGACACTAGTTTTTCGAGTACTTACTTCGGGACGGCGCCAGATTGACGTGGTGTGAAGCGTCCATAGATATTATTATTAGATATTATTTCTTATTTTTAGATATTAACAACTGAACTAATCATGCCAATTCAAAAATGTTTTTCCGCATAACTCAATTGTCAGCGCTCCTGTGAGCTGGCGAATCTATTAGCGCGTTATTTCCGTCGGGCCATCAACGCGCAAGATTTAGATTTTCCATGGGAAATGAAGTATTGAATCCGAAAACTCATTCGCACATCGGAATCCACTTGTCGATTCCGGAATGACGTTAAGCCCCGGATGTGGTAAGTTGGCGTCAAAATAAACCATGATTTGTGGATTTTGTGTCAGTGTTTATGAAAATATTGGGATACAGTGAGAGACATTTATCCCGATTTGTATTATTGGAACTATCGTCTTGAATCTTGGTATATACGTGTATTATTTCGGAGAAAGCAATTTTTCCGAAATTTCGAACCGTTAATTCAAATGATACTTTACTAGACAGAAGGATTTCGAGGATATAATATTATGTTATATTAAATAGTCAATAAAATCTAGTCTTGGTAAAATATTTTGCGGAAATATTTGTTATGATGTTAAACGAAATATCAGTACAATACTAGTAATTAAATACGATAAATTGTGAAAATTCTATATAGAAGCACTTGGGATGAAAACTAGATTTCGCTCACAATTCGAACAGGAGCTAAGCCTATCTATTTCCGGCCTATTCGCCTTTAAACGGGGAATCAAACTCGATATCCGAATAGATTTAGTTGCGGACTCGATAGTTAGTAATGAATAGAGAGTGGCTCTCTGCATCCGATTCTATTCTATATTAATCAATGTTCGAAGCTTTGGACATATGACTTAATTAAAGGCAGATTATATTAGAGTTGTAATGAATTTAGGACTTAACGAAATATGAGCGAAAGCTTTCACGTTTTAATTGTGAGCTTTCGAAGTGATTAAAAGCTTTTAGCGGAATTGACTTCTTGGACTTAGTAAATGCATAAAATATGACTTCGTGTTAATTAAGCTTTAGACCGTAAACGTCTAGTGATTATGTCATGAAGTGTTTAGTATTAGTTTTTTTTAATATATTTGTATATTATGGTGTCATTGCAATAATGTTTAGTAAAATATGTTACTTCAGTAATGTAAGTGTTAACGCAACAATATTAAACTAAGGGTCAATTCACACCGATACGAAACGATACGCTTCATGGCGCTGCATTTTTAAAATAGCTATTCAAATTTGAACTTTATTCAATACATAAGAAGATACACGTTTCATCGTATGTCAGTTTGCACCGTTCTACACAGCGCATGTGCAGTGATATATGACTGATGTCATATGAAACGTGTGTCATTTGTGTAGTGAATAAAGTTCGATTTTGAACAGTTATCCTAAACATGCACCGCCGTGTAGCGTCGCGTATCGTCACGGTGTGAACTTAGTACTGACTCTAAGCAACAAAACGTTGAACTTACTATCTATACTTCTATTAATATTAATATTATAAAGGGGAAATATTTTGATTAAATTTAGCACAGATATTGAGTAGACCACGGAAAAGGACTAAGGTTACGTTTTAACGCGGAAAGCTGCACTGTTTCCTCAGAGTTAGATTTGCGCACATGAAGTCGTCATCAATATTTTATATATATAAAAAAATAAAAAAACTTTTAAACCAACCATGAAGAGCTGAAATTTCAACGTTAAGCTGCTATGTGCAATTAAAATGGGCATTGTTTTTATACCGGGCACTAACATTCTGTTCGGCGAATGCGCGGCGCAGATAAGTATTAACGCGAAGCCCATAAAAGTGTCCAATCGCACTTGTACAACTTTATACATCCGTAGTTTAATCAAGGGAGTAATCATACTTGATAGTTATTGGCACATTTGTGCGGATAATTCCTTCGATAGAACATTCTAGCGGTATCTTCTAACTGCAGGTATTCCTTAACTAACGTTGTGACCGCTTGTTTCTAAATATTCATATTATTTTGGACTCCGGCTTTAAATACTGGATATGCTATTGTGATTTCTCTAATATTACGAGTGTCTAAGGGCGGCGGTAATCGCTAACTCTCAGGCATTTTTTTTTTTCATTTTTTGAAATAAAAAAAACTGGCAACATATTTCTAACACCTCTATCTACGTGATGTTGTCAAGATTGTGTTGCATTATATCTTTCATTACGGCTATAGCTATCACACAAAATAATGAAGAAACGAACAATACAATCCAAGTATCATGGAAAAAGTGCTAAAAATCTTTTTATTCCATTTAAGGCCCTTTCATTCGAGTGATAATGCGATATGGCATACGAATAAGAATTCCATTCACATTGGAATAACGGATCAGGGCGTCTCCAATGTTCATTATCCCGTCGCTGGCTATCGATTGACTTTTAAATCCGGATGGTGCTTTTACCGCTCCGAATCGCCTTTGTTAGAAGGGAAGGCTCAACGCAACCTACTTTAAGAATTTCGTTGTATTAAGATTTTTATGGAGGCGAAATATTAAGAGTTTCCGGAAAATCTAGGTAAGACTGAAAGATTTCCTATGTACCTAATAACGGGCTTAAATTACAAGGTATCAGACATGTCATAATCTTGAGTACAAAAATCACTACATAATATTTTCAATTATTCAATGATGGGAATGACATTTTTACTATGTCAAGTATTGAGGATCAGCTCACATCGAGACGCGATGTGGTGTGGTATGTTTAAGATAGCGATTCAATATACAACATTATTCACTACACAAGAAGATACATTTTTCATCACCTATTGTGATACGCGCTACTTAGCTCGAAATTTCAACCGTTGTAATGAAGCGTGAATCTACTTGTGTAGTGAATACCGCGTCGCGTCTCGGTGTGAACTAACGCTAACACACGAAATAGACCAGTATCGGCGGCTCAGTACTTAAAACTTGAGGTGGGAAACCTGAATTTTTTTATATGATCGTATTTATAATATGGCCCGGCCCTACTGATTATATATAAATGCGTGCTGTCAAAAGACCTAGGTCAAAAGTGTTTAAGCCGCGTTTTTATTGCACGGATATGTTAGGTTTTTTACCAAACAACAATTTTGTTTTTATAATATTTGCAGATAAATAAAACATCGCAATACTCTTTAAAAAATAATTCTTCATTCTTAAATAATATAATCTTAGAGTATTGTAATTTTTATCCCGTTTACGTTTTTTAAGTCACAACCTATATATAACGGAATTGCTCTTTAAATTATATTCGCTATGGCACAGTTCTTTAAGCACAGGATATGAGCCTTGAGAATTGAATTTACGTAGATGTATTCAGGTGAAGAGATGAGTACACGAATGCTATTACTATTAACTATTCAGATAGCACGTTTGGCGCGTGCTTTGACTGCGAATGTTCCAGAACATAATATTGTAGAACATATTATTATAGTCTGAATTATCAAAGGGGTTACGGAGACGCCGAGGCATGGAAGTGATAAGACTAGATAATCTCTAACTAGATGTTAGGATTCGGATAGGAAAAAGTGTGATGTATTAAAATTGTATAAACTCTTTTATTATTTGAGATGAAAACATTACCTACTCAATAAAATTAATATCAGTTCATAACAGTGACGTGGGGTTCCTTAAACTCCGTTCCTATCTGCTACACTTACCGCTTTTAAAGACCCTCATCCAAATCCCTACCTATTATACAGGCTAGGGCTTCCCAGTCCCGTCTTGTAACGAACTTATAAAATATTGTTTTTGTCGCAAATAAAATGTGTGCTGGAAGTATTTCCTATTGTTTATCTTTCGGTTTAAGATCTTTATTATTAAGCTTTCAGATAAATAATGCTAAAATTTATTGAAAATCCTACACATCTGGCATCTTAAACTAATTGTTACTATTCCTAATTAATTGTATACTGGAGGACGTACACACTACACTGTACAGCTTGTAGGCTAATCCCTCGCTGCATCCGTAGCTGTGTCTTACAAGCGAACACGTGTGATACAAGATAATCTGTGTTACATCTAAATATTAATAACTGGATATGGCCTACGTGGGACATACGTGGGGCCTGCGTGGACGTGGGGCTTGTGGGGACTTGATGCATATCCCACATACGAAATGAACGATCAAGATGGCTATAATTTGAATTGAAGCCTAGTATGATACCTATAATAGCTCTGGTGAGCGTGTCAGTGCTAAACCGGACGTCGCGGGGACGTAACCCGCCAATGAAACAAAAAAGTTTTCTATGTCCATATACCCAGGAGGGTCATGGATGTATATGGACATAGAAAACTTTATGATGTAGGGTCATATATGGTGATGTGATATGATATATTAAATATGTGTATAATATAATAAAATTCTTAAATATGTATATGGTATAAAAGTATTAAATATATTTACGTTGCCTGGTACCTGTGTACCTGGTACACAAGATCTTCGAGAGCATACCACGGGATCAGATTGACGTGGTTTGGAAGCGAAAATAATATTTTTATTATTATTATACACTCATGTACGAAACTTAAGTTGAATTAATTATCAGCGATGGAACCTTTAAAACCGTTAACCGAATTTTACTACCTGATCTTATTTTTCTGGTTTCGTTGTCTGTATTTCTATAGATATCAATCAACACCTAAGTTTAGTTTGTACATCTGTATAATCAAGGCAAAAAAAAACCCCGTTATAAAGCACAATAATGCTTTACTAGTGGTTGAAATTCAACCATAATTGGTTTAATTTTTCTGTTTGAACTTATAGCGGTCCTTTTCCCTTTTAGATACCAATGAAATATGAAATAAAAAAATTGTCTATTGAATGGGAAACACGTCGTTTTGGCAACGTGTGACAGATTGTTATCACACGCAAAGCAAATAATCTGAGGTAGGTAGTGGGTGTAACAAAAATTACATAATTTTTATAAATTTATTATTTTTTTAAGCATTATCAAAATTTATTCGTGCAGCTCACTCCTCCTCCATAAAAGTTTTAACTGACTGGAAAAACACCCAGTATATGTTAATGGATTTTAAAGATTATTTTATATATTATTATATATCATAATAGTATATATTATTATATTACATTAACGTAATAACAACGTTAGTACCTATGTGAAACGGTATAAAAATATTTTTACAATAGTGGCACGAAGTGAGAATATTAATGTGCCAGTTTAAACTAAACGTATGAAGTTGGCTCGGATTCAGCTTTTATGAACCTAAACTGATGTAAGTACATAATAAAGAGCTAACCGCTTATCGTACGGATTCCTGATCGCAGTATTATAAAAATATATGAGCTACTTCCTTGCTCTATGATTTCTCATAGCCAAACGATTCCCGAGCTTTGAAAAATATTTTATACAGTTTCATTTCAGTACGATAAGTGGATATTTTTTGTACACGAGCACGATGAAGTAAGTAAATTATTTAGACTTTAACTCACTTTATCAGTGTCGTAATTATATTATTTTTTTATAAAAACTGTAATTGACTACGTAAATTATATAGCCTATGTTACCCGGGCCGTTATTATGTAAGTGTATTTTATATTTTCTACTCTGCGCTGTTATTACGCATCTATTGACATCTCCTTCATTAAAATTGGATCAGTCGCTTAGGTGCTACGATGGAACAAACAAACATATACGTACGTAAAAATATACGTACGGAGGGTATGGCTTCGCCGTAGTCAGGTTAAAATACATGTTTTAAAATAATTATTAGCTTATGGCATGCAATAAAAGTAGAGCATAAAATACACGTGGGTAAAAAAATATCTAATAATTGTTATAGAATTAAAAAATTATAATTTTAAACTAAAATAATGAGAATTAAAACATACCCAATAAGCTACATAATTTTTCCAGTAATTAATAAAGAAGTATGGGTGATTTAGCGTAACCCCTATTGAGAGTAATGTGTTTAAGTATATTATGGTCCAGAAAGTCCATAATAATACGCACGTAAGGCCGACGCGCATGCCGAGGTACTAAGCTACAATACATTACGTCCAGAAGCTACGCGCGTCTTTTTTTACTAACGCGCGTATCGTCCATCACGTGTAGGCCGCCATATAAGCAAAATTGCTTTCAAGCTCTACGCACATAGGGTTGCGCGCGTAATTCGCCTTTCTGGACAACCTCTTAGGCTCTGTATAACGCCAGTGACCTTGAGCGTCAAGTCCCATACTAATTTTGAAGGTGTCAAAGGCGTATCGCGCCGGAGAGTATTGAAATCGGATAAAAATCGCTATAAATATTTGCAAAAACTAAAACGACCTTTCCGTGAGTCTTACTTAAAATACTGTTATAATTTTGACACTCGTGTGACTTATAGAAGTGGAAAAAGTTTTAACTTAAAAAAAAAGGGTGGACTTAGCATTTTTTAAAATCAATATTTAAATAAAAATTTCAATTTATAAAAAGACAGTCCTCGGCTAAATATAATGCAGATTAAGATTGTTTTTGGGCCTGTGAAATTGTGAATGAGAAAAAAAGGTTTCAAAGAACTCCAATTTTCAGTTCTATCGAGCGCACAACCCCTTAATGCTGACGCATCCATGTTAGGATGATAAAAGAGTTCTGATATATTTACTCTTACCTCATTAAATACAAGAAAAACTTTGACAGGTAACTTCTACAAGTATAATAAAACTATCTCTTGTAATTCTCATGACCATTAAAAGGTTCAATTAAATAGCTCTATATTAGGTAGAGTTTTAAAATGAAAACTGGAGCTTACAATATAATCTGCTATGGTCTATATTGCACTTAGTAGATGGTAGTTTCTTTTAACGATTATTGCTGGCTATATCGGCGAAGCGGACCGGTAAATGCTAAAGAAACGTACCCGATTATGTTCTTAGGCTTTGTTGGGAACTTTTGCGGTATTCTTCTTGGCTTTGTTTGAATATCAACAAAATTTTTCGGTTAATTAGAAATAAATAATAATTGCAATCAGGAATTTATATACGACTACTTGTCCTGGCACACGTTGTTCTTAACTATGTGGGTACTGGTTTAAATAATTACATTTATTTTATAATTACGTCATACAATCAACACCAACATCTACACCAGCATGTACAACCTATTTCTACACCTACACCTATACCCACATCTGGTTTAGGTTAGGTACCTTCAGTAGAGTTTTAAGCGTTCGTGAATTGTTTTTAATTTATTAGTCAATTAAAATAAAAACTTGACAATATTAATAGCACCCAAAAATCTGCGAGGGAGGCTTGCAACCCCGGGCCATGACCCTTACCTACCTTCCACATAAACCTAACATTGCAACACCAATAACTACACCTACACCCGACTGGGGCCGAACGATGCTTCTACAATAGAACTATTCTGCGGTCCAACCAAACAGATAAACAATAACCCCAATTCTCGTAATTAACTTACACTTTCATTTTACTTTTTTATTGAATTATAAATGAATCGTCTTGGTATTCTATCTTATTTTAACTGATTTTTGGAGTTTAGACCAATCAAAACAGGTTTGACTTTGGTTTGACGTTTATGAAAGTGCCATTTTGAAGTTTTAACATATCAGGAATGGATCGTAACTGTATTATTGTAAGATTTAATAAGCATATTTGACCTTCTGAACGCACTTATATATATTTGATAGTCAAGAATTTACGCTACCGGATAGTTAGTATGGGAAAATGTAATTGCAGGTTTTAGTATTTCCCTCGTAATTTTTCCAATATTTCTCACCGTTTAAACCATCCCTGAAGTTTCACAAGAATTTCAAGATCAAAATTAGTTAATTCGGTCCGGCCATTTACGAGTTTTAGCGAGACAAAGGAAAAGCCATACACTTTTATAAATAAGAAGATTTTATGTCACTATACACTATTTTTTGTTACTTGAATTTTTAACAAAACATTATGATTACGAGGGCGGGTCAATAAGTCCGTGACTTTTGGAATAAAACAAAGATTTTTTGATAAATAAATCATTTTATTTTTCAACGTAGTCCCCCTTGAGCTCTATACACTTTGTCCAACGCTTCTCCAATTTTTTTATCCCTTCCAAAAAATATGATTTGTCGAGGTCCTCAAAATAGGCCTTTGTTTGCGAGATGACTTCATCATTGGAGTCAAATCTTTTTCCACCGAGCCATTTTTTCAGGTTTGGGAACAAGAAGTAGTCACTCGGAGCCAAATCTTGAGAATAGGGTGGATGTGGGAGCAATTCATAGCCCAATTCATGGATTTTTGCCATGGCAACTGCACATGTGTGCACCCTTGCATTGTCTTAGTGAAAAATAACTTTTTTCTTGGCCAAATGAGGTCGGTTTTTTTTCAAATCCTCATTGAAGCGGTCCAATAAGTTGGCATAATATTCCCCATTAATTGTTCTTCCCTTTTGAAGATAGTCAATGTGGATTATCCCACGTGCATCCCAAAAAACAGTCGCCATAACTTTATTGGCTGACAAACCCACCTTGGCCTTCTTTGGCGCCGATTCACCCTTAGAAACACACTGTTTTGACTGTTGTTTGGTTTCTGGTGTATTGTGATGGATCCATGTTTCGTCCACGGTTAAAAAACTCCTCCATATTGTGATTAAACAACGCCAAACCTTCCTGTGAAGTTGTTACACGATTGCGTTTGTGGTCGACTGTGAGCAAACGCGGCACCCATCTTGCGGAAAGCTTTCTCATGCCCAAGTGATCATTCAAAATCGAAACCACTGAGCCATGCGAGATGCCTATGGCTTCCACAATCTCTTGCACTTTCAATCTTCGGTCGGCCAACACCATATCGTGAATTTTTTCGATTGTTTCGGGTGTAGAGACCTCAACTGGGCGTCCAGTACGTTCGGCATCTTCAGTGCTTGTAAGGCCACAACGAAATTCAGTAAACCACTTTTTTACCATTGAAATCGATGGTGCAGAGTCCCCATAGTATTTATCAAGCTTAGCCTTGGTCTCGGTAATGGTTTTTTTTCTCAAAAAATAATGCTTAATAAGCACACGAAATTCACTTTTTCCATTGTTTCCTTAAGTTACTGGATAGTCTGATAAAGATAGCTGTAAAACACAAACTAACTGACGCAGCAAGTTCAAATTTTGATAGGAGTCAACTGACAGATGCCTGTTGACAGAAGTAGTGTTGCTTTTTCAGTAAGGAGGTTAGAAATTCAAAAAGTCACGGACTTATTGACCCGCCTTAGTATATTGTTGTTACATTTTTTCTACGATTATAAAGAGTCATGCTTCCTACGTGATATGAATATAACCAATCCGTATCTTTTCCCCAGTCTGTTACTACAACTTAATCTTCAGATCAGCAATATCCAATCATCTTTAAGTGCTAGTTGAATAAAAATTCCACTATCTGGGCAGCTTGAGGCTATTACTTCGCTTTTTATATTTAAGCCCGAGAATCCCGCGGCAACCGCGGTTCTTCCATTAATATCTCCCAAGGGAAATCACTGAAATTCGGGTTTCCGTCCTAGCTCACTTCGCAAACTTTCATTGAAACACTAGATTGTTATTGCGGATAAAATTATCATTTTCCAAGTGTTAATGGTTCCCTTGTGTTTGGTTAGTATGTAAAACTAAGGGCTTAATTATTTTTATTTCTACTGACCTGATTCTAATCACAATTGAAAGTTATAAGTAATTTCTTGTAAATCATACCTAGATATAGTGGAAATAATAACGGTGTAATTAATAGCAAATAATATCTATCACACACGAATGTGACGGCGAACTCCTACGCACCCGTGGCGAACGATTATGCGAATATCCCGAATGCGGGCGGCGACTCGTCTCTTTTCGCTCGCCTTCGGTTCGCGTGTCGGTAGGGAAATGGCCAGGAATACTGCTTTACCTATCTATTTTGCCAATCAGAATGGCGCATAATCGCTAATAGATGGCGTTACCAATGACGTTATGATATCCTACACATTATACAATACTTAATGTGTGTAAATGACTGTAGAATCAGGGATACACTATTATAATTCGTAAACGATATTATTTTAATATTTGCGATTTAATTAAATCGTAGCCTAACAGTTTATGGTAAGTAATGTTTGTAGGAATGTCTCTAAATACATAGTTCACTGCTAGAAATAACTACCTTATTAGACAAGACGTAATCGGCGCCCTTTGTGGCTCAGTGGTTAGCACATCGGCCTCAAGAGAACGTCGCGGGTTTGAGTCCCGCCAAGGGAACAAAAAGTTATAATTGTTACTAGGTTATAGATGTATTAAATATGTGTTTAACAGTGGCGAAGGAAGAACTGCATTCTTATCGGCTTCCCTTTCAGATTACCTCGTGAAGACCTTCAGCCAAAGCTAGTATATAGAAAACAGTAATATCTTATACAAGTCAGGTCGGATAAGCGATAGCGGGATATAGACCGACTCAAGCGACATCTATGCGCTGCACTTTGACACGAATATTGGAAACAGATCTCTTTTTATGCCGATATATTCGGAGTTATGGTTGGATAATATGAATAGGAATTGGATCATAATAATAATCCTAATATAATAATAATATAATCCTTGGATTATATTATTATCAAGGATATATATATATATATACAAGGATTATTCCTATAATCCTTGGATCATAGGAACCTTATCTCGTTAGAAATAAAGTTGAAATTCAAACTTATAATCCGAAATATTCCGAGTTATAGGAGATCATAGGAGCCTTTTTTGTTAACGATAAAGTTGAAATTCAAACTTGTTTTTAATAGCCGGCTGGCCAACTTAAAAACAATATTATTAATATGATTTGTCAGATGACAGTTTTTGTGTCAGACAAAGTAATTAAGCTCGAAGCAATTTTTCTGTGACATTAACCCGCAATTTTGTAGTTTTCACCAATGAGGAGCCGTTATCAGATAATATCACGTGCATCATAAGACGAATGAATTTTAAAAAGTAGCTCGTCTTTACCTCTACCGTGCGTACTTGGATGTAAAATCATATTATTACGTTATTAATAATTATTGTTCAACTATTATTTTTGAAATTATATTGAGCAGTGAAAGGTGATAAATATGATTTGTCTTAAAGTTTGAACTAATACGTTTTTATGTACTTGTAAGTGAATATTGAATATGAAACTAATTAGTACTTGTGTTGTGTTTATTCCTTGGTGATAAATCATTTGAATAAATTGACTTTTACAGTAAGCAGAAAGTTGGATAGCTACCTACTATCAATTGTAATTTGTAGTTATGTATTAATAGACGATCATAATAATATATATTAATGGAACGAAGTTCCTTATCGCTCGTTGCGAAAGGGGGCTAGACGGAAAAAATTCAGACCATAACGACACTTTTTGCTATAGTTGTAAGCCGTGCGGCGTGCGCGTGTTTCTCTGTCTCTCCTTCTCTCTCTCTCTCAATTATTACTAAAATTGAGCCTACTGATTAAGTTTATATTACATTATATTTGTTAATAATAAAAAAATATTATTATGACTTAAAAAAAAAAAAAAAATATTACAATTCCTTCACTAATTAATCGAAAGGAACTTCGTTCCATCCGGGTGTCCCTTGACACCTCTTATTATTATTTAATAGGCGGTAGTACCGTGGAAGTATTTAATATTATGATTATCTTACAATTGTTAAATACACAGGAAAACGTTTTATTATTAAGTACTTGTTTTGTATTTTTAATATACCTAATTGTAGGTATTCCTATAGTTATCTAAGTATTTACAATTTCTCTCGGACATGACACAACTCTACACGCTTTTAACGACCTTGACCATCATACATAATAATGATGCTAAATTTTCTTTAAAAAAAAACTTTTACAACTCACGTCTAGCGACTAGGACTCTGAAGTAAAACCACCCTTCGCCAGTGGTGTATAACATAATAAAATCTTAAATATATTATGTATAGTATAAAAATAATATAGGTACTTCCCTTTGTCTGGTACCTGTAACACTAATTCTTTGGATACCTACTTAGCACGGTGCCAGATTGACAGGGTTTTGAAGTATTCATACATAATAAAATGAAAGAAAATAATAACTAATTACTAAATCCCAGAGCGTTGAATAAAAGCCTGGCTAACTAGAACGCCGTAACAATGTAATTGAAGGCACAGCCTCGGCCGCAGGCTTACAATCCGCTTACAGAGAATACTGTCACATACCTCCTCTCCTAATGTAGCCGAAGCAGAAACAATTATGATGACTACTAGGTATGCGTGACGTTATGGAATGTCAGTTGTATGGGCGTTTTCATAATTATAATACAATTCTCTTTCGATAAGTCTTCGAATACGTAGTTGTCAATTGTACCTGATGTAAACCGACTTCAACAGATCGACAAAAGATATAATATTTAACAATTTTTGTGCAGGTGTGTGACTTTCACACCATTGGTAAATGTCACACGCCTACATACCCATGATTTTTGAAGCGTGTATAATGTAATGTATGCATTTCTAAACTATAAGGGATAGAAACATAAAGTTTCCATGCTTGATGGGTCATGTTAAAAACTCTTTAAGAAAATTATTTTTAGTGTAATCGGACAATAACACTTGTAGTAATTTAAAGAAAACTTATTGCGCGTTAAAAG
Source organism: Phengaris arion (assembly GCA_963565745.1). Taxonomy (NCBI): domain Eukaryota; kingdom Metazoa; phylum Arthropoda; class Insecta; order Lepidoptera; family Lycaenidae; genus Phengaris; species Phengaris arion. The sequence continues at coordinate 28,457,856 of OY751431.1, forward strand.
CTACGGAACCTTCCTTAGACATGTCCTGACATGCCCTTGGTAAGGTTATTTAAATTATTCCAAACAAAATTTCGATTCGTCCTTTTGTAAAGTTCTACCCATAGATAAATGATTGGTCTCGCTGGTGCTCGACTAGATACCGCTGGCATACTTGTCGCATACGGCAAAAATAACTCAGCTGAGGTCGGCTTACCCGTGCCAGTCATATTGAAAGCTTCATGTCACCTGACATGACCTTCATCCCGAATATTTTATTTAATGTGAGTTATAATTGGAAAAAAAGCCAAGTTGCGCAGTGAAACTATGTAAAAATAATTCAACTAGAAATAAGAAGGACGCTGGGATCACATATTATCATCAGTAAGTATCGTATAATTTCGAAATTTCAACATTAAATATCATGAACTGAAAACACCATTCAGTGTTGCCGCGTATGCCAGAACTAAGTTCCCCGTAGTTGATATTTTTATGATGTGATTTTATTATTATAGAATATCATTTTTGTCATTGTATTTTATTATATTTTCATAATATACAATGACAAAAAATAATATCTTATTTCATTTATCTAAACTATTATGATTCTACCCATTAGAACTAAATACCTATTCGCAAGGAGCATAGGTCAAAAAATATAAAAAAAAGTATGAAAACGTTACAGTTAGATATATTAAATATAAGTAATATTATTATCGTAATAGCTGCCTCGACACATGTTATTTTGTCTTAACTAACAAATAAATAAAAATGTCACCTAATTATTTATATACATACCTACCATTTTTCTGTAGAAGAAGCGTATAATTATTATAATATATAGATACATTCGCTTTTAAGTAATTGTTAATTCTACTATCCTGCTACTATGCTTATAAATGTGTATTTACACGGTTTAGCCGCGGGAAAAAGGTTGTTTTTAAGTATTTTCTTAGCTACATTTATAACCAATAACTTAACATAGACCACAGCATAAGATATTTTTTCCATTAAATCTGGCAAAAGTTGAGTAGCAGCCATCACAATTTTTCACGCACACTAGAATTTATCACATGTAAGTCAATTATTGTCACTTTACACACTACAATAATGAGTTGCCGCATTTACAAAGCTATTGTTAGGTAAGGCGTTAGGTAGGGACATTAAGTCGAGCGCCAGCGAGACCAATCATTTATATGCGGTTCTACCTAAGTATAGGTAGTGTACATTGAACAGACTCAGTAAAATTTTCATAAAAAAGGCGGAAATCAAATGTCAAAATGTCAGGATGACAAAATAAGTGAAACCTCGGCTGCCCCAAACAACCCCAAAAGTAGGGCTTAGATTAAGTGTAAACACTTTTTGCCTCGTCTATAGTAAATAGGTCAATGGATAACAATGAATAATTGAAGAATAACATAATTATATGCCAGTGATGCTTATAAATAAAATACGCTATTGTTTTCTAATTTCAGTGGGGCTTTTACGCAAAAGTAAGTAATTTAAAAAAGAGCCATTTACTTCAAACGCTTCTCTCTTTGTCTGTCAGTCTTCATCTATTTCTACTTCCCTAGCACTCCAGTAGCGTTTGTTTGAGATAAATCTAAGACGATACCAGTGAGAAAATTTACTTTTTCAATTTGCGTAGTAAATGCCCGTCTGTCTGTCTGTCACCAGGCTGTATCTCAAGAACAATGATAGCTTGAGTGTTGAATATTTCACAGGTGATGTATGTCAGTTACCGATATAACAAAATATACTAAAAACATAATATAATTAATATTGAAGTTTAAAATATAAGCTTTGATTATTGTTTGATATTAAAAATGCAACAGATAGATGCTTGAAATATTCACAGATTAATTAGTGATATATTCACTTTGAAAATAAATTATTTATGATATAAAAAGATAATTGGTTAAAAGCCGGATTGTTACCCTACTAAAAAAAACCTGTACTTAGTAAATCGGATAGCGGATAGTCGCCTAACGTTACAAATGCATCGGGGGATAATTACCTAGCGTAGGTGATGTATCCCATTCGTTTGTTTTTACCCCGTAATTAGAAAATCAAACAATCGAATGTTTATTTTAGTTAGAACTATATTTTTATATAGTTAATAGAATCAGACGTTACTTTGCGGAAATCCATACAATTTAATTAATATTATTTCTAGCAATATCCCGCGAAAAAATACCCACAACCTGCCAGCAAATGTGTATAATGCACGCATAAGCATGCGTAAAGCACCTCCCTCCATTTGTTCGCAGGTCCACTTCCTGGGTCCTTCGAGATTTGCAACCTGCATGGTTGTGAAGGGGTCTTGTACTAAGGCGGGTCAATAAGTCCGTGACTTTTTGAATTTCTAACCTCCTTACTGAAAAAGCAACACTACTCCTGTCAACAGGCATCTGTCAGTTGACTCCTATCAAAATTTGAACTTGCTGCGTCAGTTAGTTTGTGTTTTACAGCTATCTTTATCAGACTATCCAGTAACTTAAGGAAACAATGGAAAAAAGTGAATTTCGTGTGCTTATTAAGCATTATTTTTTGCGAAAAAAAACCATTACCGAGACCAAGGCTAAGCTTGATAAATACTATGGGGACTCTGCACCATCGATTTCAATGGTAAAAAAGTGGTTTACTGAATTTCGTTGTGGCCGTACAAGCACTGAAGATGCCGAACGTCCTGGACGCCCAGTTGAGGTCTCTACACCCGAAACAATCGAAAAAATTCACGATATGGTGTTGGCCGACCAAAGATTGAAAGTGTAAAAGATCGTGGAAGCCATAGGCATCTCGCATGGCTCAGTGGTTTCAATTTTGAATGATCACTTGGGCATGAGAAAGCTTTCCGCAAGTCGACCACAAACGCAATCGTGTAACAACTTCACAGGAAGGTTTGGCGTTGTTTAATCACAATATGGAGGAGTTTTTGCGCCGTTTTGTAACCGTGGACGAAACATGGATCTATCACAACACACCAGAGACCAAACAACAGTCAAAACAGTGGGTTTCTAAGGGTGAATCGGCGCCAAAGAAGGCCAAGGTGGGTTTGTCAGCCAATAAAGTTATGGCGACTGTTTTTTGGGATGCACGTGGGATAATCCACATTGACTATCTTCAAAAGGGAAGAACAATTAATGGGGAATGTTATGCCAACTTATTGGACCGCTTCAATGAGGGTTTGAAAAAAAACCGACCTCATTTGGCCAAGAAAAAAGTTCTTTTTCACCAAGACAATGCAAGGGTGCACACATGTGCAGTTGCCATGGCAAAAATCCATGAATTGGGCTATGAATTGCTCCCACATCCACCCTATTCTCCAGATTTGGCTCCAAGTGACTACTTCTTGTTCCCAAACCTGAAAAAATGGCTCGGTGGAAAAAGATTTGACTCCAATGATGAAGTCATCTCGCAAACAAAGGCCTATTTTAAGGACCTCGACAAATCATATTTTTTGGAAGGGATAAAAAAATTGGAGAAGCGTTGGACAAAGTGTATAGAGCTCAAGGGCGACTACGTTGAAAAATAAAATGATTTATTTATCAAAAAATCTGTGTTTTGTTCCAAAAGTCACGGACTTATTGACCCGCCCTCGTACGATCCAGCTGACATTGTTGCTTGTGTGGTGGTGGTGTTTGCACGATCTTGTTTTTGTGTGTACGCATAAGCGGTGTGGGAGGAGGGAGGTGCTTTACGCATGCTTATGCGTGCACTCACATATTTGCTTGCAGGTTGTTGGTATTTTTTCGCGGGATATTGCTAGATATAATATTAATATAGATAATTAGATATATATTTTTATAGTTATGATTACTGCAATTTTTTGAAAAAAAACACGAACAATAAAATAAATTTGTCTTTACTTGTTTAAACAATCGAATATTTATTTCAGTTAGAACTATATTTTTGTAGTTATGATCACTGCAAAAGTTTGAAAAACAAACAATAAAATATAGTCTTTACTTGTTTCAGAATGTATAGGTTTATTTAGGTGCGGATAGTTGCTCTAAGGACGACTATCCTCTGAAAAGATAAGGGCGACTATCCTTTTTGATACGGATACTTGCCTTTACTGTTTACAAAATAATAGAAAGCTTTTCCACAGTAGAAAGTAAGAAACATAGTAACTTAACCTCTAATGCATACAAAATTATCAAAAAATACTGGATCCTCTCCCCCGACCCTCTACGCTAGTAAAAATATGAAGTAGAATTGATTTGCCAGTATAATTACAACGCCTGTCCAAGTCTCACCGTGAAAGACTTTTGCTCACATAGACAAAACGGATGCGCCTACAATACTGTTTTTTAGGGAGTTAATATCTGCAGGGAAGGGACTTTCAATAATAAAGTCTACCGCAAAAACATTCCTGACATAGCGAATTCAGAACCGAGGCAAGTATCCTATCCGGCTTTTACTTCCGAATCGCACTTGGCCGGTCTTTCTGAGTGACTAAATTTAGAGCGTATGGCATAGTATAATTAAGTATAATAGCAGATAGAAAATGACCGTTTCACTATTGATTTTGGACACTTAAATATTTATTTCTAACATTGAAATAATAATAATTTCCTACTGTAGTCGGGATTAAAATATATTCTATACGAATTATTTTCTCTGTGCCTCTAGGTATATTTAACAGAAAGAAATTTTCAAGAAACGACCTCTCTTTAGGGACGTGGAAAATACCTATTACCGCCGAGGCGAGGCAAAATACATTTTATTTAGACATAGAAAATAAATGGTAAAGTTTGCTACAGAAAATACGAATTTTGTATAAAATAAAATGGTGTTCACTGAAACACGCCTATTTTCAGCTATAAATAAGTTTATTATGTTGATAAGTTGGTAATATAAAAAGGTAAATATGACCTTAATGGTGAAGGTACGTCTAAAATATTCTGGTATTTCGACCAAAAACACGTTATTAATATTTTTTTATTGCATCGTCTATAAAGTGTTATTTGCGACCACTTTATAGGATTCCGTACAACAAGGAACTCTTATAGTTTCGTTGTGTCCGTCCGTCTGTCTTTCTCTCTGCTAACTTCTATAATCTATATCTATTATCTTCTATACAAAGAAATAAAAACTTGAGGGGTGTCAAGGGACACCCGGATGGAACGAAGTTATAATATATATATTATGATATAAATATATAGTTGATAATGAAGAATTGAAGCCTGAAGATCTCTGTATATATATATACGAGTATATAAAGATTAGAATAGATTAGATAAGAGAGAAGAGATTAGCCGGAACAAACACACAGACTGACAGACGGACAGAAAAATTTTAACAATTTATTTTTTATTGTAAGTACCGATCAAACTTTTAAATGCATTAAGTGAAAATGAACATACATTACTGCCCCATGTGTTTGAGGTGAAATTTACGACAGAAATTTAGATGTTTGAAATGTACATTTAATACATTTCTGTAAATGTTCGGTGTGACAACGAAGCGGTTCTTAAACTATATTTATAATAAACTATTTTTTACCCGACTAAGGCGAAGCCAAAAGGAAGGGTATTGAATTTGATAGTCTATGTATGAATGTTTGTTTGTTCCACCGTAGTGCCAAAACTACTGGTCCGATTTTAATGAAAGAGGTGTCACAAGAATCGCTACAATAGCCCGGGTAATATAGTAATTTAAGTAGTCGGGTTATAGTTTTTAACTTTTGATTATTACTATGTACAGTTTTTGTTGATGATACCTATACATTGTGTAACTTTTAAGACAGCTATGTGTTATGTATAACACATACCTTGTTATCAGTTATGGTGCTTAATATGTTGCTTTTAAAAAGCTAGTACTACTCGAAAACGGTTCACTTTATAAAAGCGTCATGTATAAAACCTAATTTTAAGCTATTGCATAGCTTCTATCGCGGGCCTTGAGCGCGGGGACCGAATCCAGAAATTCCGTAACGAAAAAACCTCACGCTCCGTGCATCGTCTAACGTCGTTTCAGTTCGGCAGTCTTCGACACGGCGTTGTGTGCGTGCGATTAGACGTATTGTACGACTCTACGAAACTCGCACGAATCGAGACGAGCTGCTCCGAAATCGGACGAATACATAAGCAGCTGTTTATGAGAAAGTATTTAGGTGTATAATTTATGTACAACAGTGAATAGCTGTACTTGTAAAATTTGTGTATAAAGTGTTTTGAATATGAATGAACAAAGTGCATTTATTATTAATGAAGAAAGTCACGAAAAAATAGTGAAAGAAGATGAGTGAGTACTCTATATACATACATTTTATTATTATCACAAATGCTTGCTATGCAATAGCTTTACCGCGGCAGTCCCCGAGTGCCACACGTCTTTTTTTTTATTTAAAAATATCAGTTTGATTGATTGATTAAAATTATTTTTTGCTGCCTTATATTGTATTATATATTATCTATTTGTAATTTCAAATTAACAGCTTTTCACTAAATGTATATGAAAGTCTATACGGTATTAACAATAAAAACATTTTTTTTAATTTTTGACTATCCGTCTGTCTGTCTGTCTGTTTGTTCCGGCTAACCTCTGGAACGGCTGGACCGATTTTTACGGGACTTTTACTGGTAACTGGTTTGTACTGGTTTGTACTGATGTTACAAGGCGTTTATCCTCGTCATCAATATCAAAAAATGTTTAAAGCCCAACGAAGTGGGTTAGGGCGAAGGTTAGAAACATATAAGGCAGCAAAAAATAATTTTAATCAATCAATCAAACTGATATTTTTAAATAAAAAAAAAGACGTGTGGCACTCGGGGACTGCCGCGGTAAAGCTATTGCATAGCAAGCATTTGTGATAATAATAAAATGTATGTATATAGAGTACTCACTCATTTTCTTTCACTATTTTTTCGTGACTTTTTTCATTAATAATAAATGCACTTTGTTCATTCATATTCAAAACACTTTATACACAAATTTTACAAGTACAGCTATTCACTGTTGTACATAAATACCTATACACCTAAATACTTTCTCATAAACAGCTGCTTATGTATTCGTCCGATTTCGGAGCAGCTCGTCTCGATTCGTGCGAGTTTCGTAGAGTCGTACAATACGTCTAATCGCACGCACACAACGCCGTGTCGAAGACTGCCGAACTGAAACGACGTTAGACGATGCACGGAGCGTGAGGTTTTTTCGTTACGGAATTTCTGGATTCGGTCCCCGCGCTCAAGGCCCGCGATAGAAGCTATGCAATAGCTTAAAATTAGGTTTTATACATGATGCTTTTATAAAGTGAACCGTTTTCGAGTAGTACTAGCTTTTTAAAAGCAACATATTAAGCACCATAACTGATAACAAGGTATGTGTTATACATAACACATAGCTGTCTTAAAAGTTACACAATGTATAGGTATCATCAACAAAAACTGTACATAGTAATAATCAAAAGTTAAAAACTATAACCCGACTACTTAAATTACTATATTACCCGGGCTATTGTAGCGATTCTTTTGACACCTCTTTCATTAAAATCGGACCAGTAGTTTTGGCACTACGGTGGAACAAACAAACATTCATATATAGACTATCAAATTCAATACCCTTCCTTTTGGCTTCGCCTTAGTCGGGTAAAAAATAGTTTATTATAAATATAGTTTAAGAACCGCTTCGTTGTCACACCGAACATTTACAGAAATGTATTAAATGTACATTTCAAACATCTAAATTTCTGTCGTAAATTTCACCTCAAACACATGGGGCAGTAATGTATGTTCTATAATAATATTATTATTATAAATCTGACATTAATGTTTATTTGGATAAGCTATTTTAGAACTACCATCAGTTCGTATGCGTTTATTATAATATCGTAGCTCCCGCAAATCAGTATAGTTTATGTTCCTTTTAAAAACACAGTAAGTTTATAAATTGAATTAACCTTAATTTTTCTCGTACTATAATCTTATTATAATATTTTATCACCTTTATGAGTCAAAAGATTGGATCGAGAATACAATTTGATTTGACCGGTGAATTAAATTGAGCACAAATATTTTGCTCACTTTCGTTTCCTGGTTAAATTTCATACTCCTCCGTTTCACAATTATCGTAAAACTGTACTGAAAGTTTTGCTTCACATATTGATATAATAATAATAATGAAATGACAGTTTTAACAAGCCCTGAATTCGTTTTACTTCTGGCTATTGTGTGTAGTCTTTGTATTGTGAATGAACTCCGTGGCCTAGTGGGTAGACCGTTTGATTCGCACTTGAGAGTGCAGGTTCGATTCCCAGGCAGTGACGTGTACCAATGAGACTTTTTCAGATCTCAAGTACATTATACGAACCCTCCAACGTTGAAGGAAAACATCGTGAGGAAACCCGCACATGGTTGGCCCCAGACGTATTGACCAGTCATTCCTCTGGACTAGGCTGGCTGTGTTGTGAGAATGCCGTATGTGCTTGGGGCAACCATACGACCTTTTAATAAACCAACTGTCCTAGGCATTTATTACATTATTTAAAGAGTTGTTACTTCGCTCGGAGAATACTATATAAATCATGCAATAACGGATGAAAAGGCCTAAGTTGTATTGTGAATATCAGTTCGCTAGACCTAGAATATTGTACGTCATTCCGCTTAACTAAACTTTAGCCATGATCCTATCCTACTTAATATTGTAAATGTAAAAGTTTGCGAGGATGGCGGAATGGATGGATGTATGGATGGACGGATGGATGGTTGGATGGATGGAATGATAGAATTTTGTTACTCTTTCACTCAAAAACTACTGAACGGATTTTGAGGAAATTTGGTATGGTAGTAGTTTAGACTACTTTTTACCCCGGAAAAGTACAGTATTCCCGCGGGATACTCTATAGTATATTTACGCGGGTGAAGTCGCGAGAAACAGCTAGTGTAAGTGCTAGTGCTAGTGTAGTTTAAAGTATTAAACCATATTATCCCACTACTAATAAAAATGTGAAAGTTTGTGAGGATGGATGGATGGATGAATAGATGGATGGATGTTTGTTACTCTTTCACGCAAAAACGAATGAACGAATTTTGTTTTTTGATACGCTAGTAGTTTAGGCTCTGGATTAAAAGATAGGCTACTTTTGATCCCGAAAAAGTGCAGTATTCTCGTGGGATACTATATTTACGCGGGCGAGCCGCGGTAAAAATCTAGTAATTAATAAATAGTGCGAAATTAAATGAACATAAACTAACATAGACATCATCATAGTCTCATGGTTTAAATAGTTTTGTTAACAGTTTCTTACTATCGTGAAAATATTATTTCGTAAAAATACGAATAAAAGAAACACATTTCTTATGGAAATTATTGTCACGACAATACCAAGAGATTAATATCGAACTGATTGCGAACTCAATCATTGCCTTTTGTCGATTATAATCACAGTTTTATTTTAGTTTCCAAGGACACTGAGGAAAAGCAGCATATTTTCCTCATTGCCAATGCCAATGTTTTGCTTTAAATACGCTTTAGCTGAATTCGTTGATTGTAATTTTTACTATAATGTTTAAATTTTTAAATATATTTTCATAAAAGCTACTAAAAAACACGAAGAAAAACTTTATTCAACTTAAAGTGGCAATTGGAAAATCTTGTTATACAAATTCCATTTATATTTTCATTTCCAAAAAAATAGAGGAATATTAACAACATAACTGTTCAATACCAACGAAGGTTAAAGCTCTATTAATAATTAAGGGCCATAATAATAAAGTTACTGAGTGCCATTATTCCATTTTTTTTTATTTAGACTGTACCTATATTATAATCAATACGAATCAATAAAATTGAAGTGGCTGTTTTTTAATTTTTTAAATAAACAGCTTTTCAACATATGCATAGAAATCTATATGCGGTACTTACAATAAAAAAAACATTTTATTAATTTTTTGTCTGTCCGTCTGTCTGTCGGTCTGTCTGTCTGCTTGTTCTGGCTAATTTATGAAACGTCTGGACTGATTTTCACGAGACTTTCACTGGCAAATAACTGAACCTCAAGTCTCGTATTTAAAGTAGACGTTCATTTAACTTTGATTGTATTATAAGTGAAACTACTTGTTATCATAAACTGATTTTGTGACGTTTTGACCAATCAGGACGCGTTAGACGCTGCTTTAACGTTTACGAGAATATCGGTTTGACAGTTTTAGCGTGTCGGGACTTGATTGTAATTGTATTATTGCAGGTTTTATTCAGCAGAATTGACCTTCCGATATTATAAGGAGTAACTTAATATGGTTCCAATTAAAAAAAAATGTTCCGTTTCCGTTAGTTCTACGCGAACGAAGTTGCGGGCACCAGCTAGTTATTTAATATATTATATAACTTCTATATAGAAATTTTAAAAAATTACGTTATATGATAGAGCGAAATATTTTATATGAAAAAAAACTGGATTTATAAATTCTTTATTAAAAATACAAAAATAACAACAGCGGAATAAAACAGATATGGTGCAAAATGGTGGTCTTACCGCTTGAAGCAGTTTCTTATTTACAACGCTGATAATAACTATTCGATATTATCTCAAAGACAAATTTAATTAAGAAAAAATACATTCGACGATATTTATTAGCGACGAAATTCATACCGAGGTATACAAAATAGCGGCTTTTATGATACAGTATCATGCTAACACCGATTAGTATCTTATTTGTTGGTATTTTATTTTTACTTTCTTTTGTACACTGTACAGGTACACAATGAAGAAATTTCTTTTGAAATAACTAATTTTGAATATTAAATTGAATGAACAAACTAATTTTGAATATTATTATTTTGGAGTTTTTTTTCGAATATTTATAAGTGATAAATGAAACTATGATGGACTGGTAAAAATTCAAAAGGCGTTTGTGTACTGCACTGAATATTAGCATCCGATTTTCTATTCATAACGCTCTTTTTATAATTTAAGGCATAGGGAATAATAATAGGCAAAAAATCGGGCTGCCGGACGGTAAAATTCTGTGTTATGCACAAACGCATAAATGCAGAATTTGTTGAGGTTTTTCTACTAACCGAAGAACCAGGAAAAAGAAGGCGTAAAAAGTTTAACTTTGCTAGCCACATTTTTGTTCAATTCGCAACCAGTAAAATTAGCTAACAAGACAATAAAGGCATAATCGGAGTGGCATTTAATACAAACTCTATAACATTATTGAGTTTATAGAATTTGTCATTTATATTGGTACCATAAGAGAAACAGCCTCCGCGATCAGTGGTTTCGAGCTTGGCTCTCGACTCAGAGGTCGTGGGTTCGATTCCCACATTGGAATAACAAAAAATGTTGTTTCCAAGTTTGGTTAGGGCAATGTAGGCTAATCACCTGATTGTCTGACAAGAAAGATGATCCATGCGTCGGATGGGCATGTAAAAAGTCGGACCTGCGCCAGATCTCTCGCCAGTCGTGTCGGTCTGTCCAACCCACTGGGTTTCGAGAGTAAAGGAAGAGAGAGTGCTCTTTTGTACTGCGCACATACTTGGGCACTATAAAATAACTCCTGCGTAGCTGGCTTTGTTTCAATGCAACGGCCACCGTACCGTACATTATTATTATAAGAGATACATATTCATTATTATTATAAGAGATATACAACAAACATTTTTTTTTCCAAAGAATCTTGAAACCATAATATAAGAAGTGTGTTAAAAAGTTTAACTTTTCTAGCCACAATTTTGCTCAAAATGACGCAACCAGTGAAGTTAACTCACAAGACTATAAAGGCATAATCCGAGTGACCTATAGTATGTAGGGTTTGTCATTTGTATTGATACCATAAGAGATACACAATATATAAGGTTTTTTTTTCAATCAAAGAATACTGAAACCAAATAAAAAAGTGTGTTAAAAAGTTCAACTTTTCTAGCCAAAATTTTGCCAAAACTGATACATCCTGAGAAGTTAGCTAACAAGACAGTAAAGGCATAACCCAAGCGACCTTACAGGGAGTTTTAGTCAGTTGGATTGCTATTTTTTTCTATTAAACAATATGCCTATTACCCTAAAAGTGAATAAAAAAATGTACAAAAATAAACTTTTCTAGCCACAATTTTGCTCAAAATTATGCATCCAGCAAAGTTAACTAACAAGACAATAAAGGCATAACCCGAGCGGCCTAACAGGAAGTGTTTGTCAGTGTTTCACGCGAGAGGAACGGACCGGTGAGCGGAAGGCGGAATTATTATGGACAGTTTCTATACGAGTATTGTTTCGAATTGTACTATTTATTTTATTTAAGTCGAGAGACAAAGCCGTGTTTTTGATTTATGGAACACTTTTAGTTTGGAGTACGGTTTGGATATTACGAGTATGTTAATTTATTTACCTACTTTTACGGTATTATATTTTATCGAAAGACGTGCAAGCAGTTATGTGTCTGTATCCATTATATAACTATCTAAAATATGTCACTTTAGTTATATAATGGTTATATATATATATATATATATATATATATATATATATATATATATATATATATATATATATATATATATATATATGTATGTATGGCGATAAGATGGTCAGAGGTAGGGTTTCAATGAAAATGAAAATGAAAATGAATAGTACATTGCATTTTTTGGTGTAAAGGAAGTATAATGTCGAATGCTTGATATTATAATGCCTTAGGTACATACACTAAATCTGATGGGTGACTGTATTTGGTGCTTATTAAGAAAAAATATGTAAGAAAAAGTCTCAAATTTTATTTTTTTGCTTCTAATCATATTATCAACTATTTTGTAATTTCATCAAGTTCATAAATTCATAATAATTAAATAAAATATTCGCTTCGATTCATTGATATGAGTCGAAGCAAATATTATATTGATATATTATATCGAGTTAAATTGAGTTTTAATAGTTTCGCAACATTATCAACTACTTTCATATATACAAAAGCAAGCTGACAAAAAGTGGTAAGCCTACGAATATTAAAAAATTACATTATTTTGTACGACATTTGAACTAATTGGTAAACTGAATAAAAGAATATCAACTCCATACAACATAGGTAGCTACAACGCAGCTTAATCCTTCATTCACAATTAATAAAACACTCGCTGAAATACATCGAACAAACAAACTCATGAAAGATTTTAAGATTAAATCTTCAATGCTTAAATGATTCACTTAAAAATTATATTCCAGCTTTTCATTTAAGTTTATTGAATGGATATGAAGCGGAGTTTTACTATGATTAAACATTAACAATAGCAGCGGGATGAGTGCGACAATTTTATTACACAGAGTGTCGTGTAAGTACCGGGATAACTTATTTTACGCTGGCTCGTTCTATGTGAAATGAAAGTAATATTATAAAGAGTACGAGGGCGGGTCAATAAGTCCGTGACTTTTGGAATAAAACACAGATTTTTTGATAAATAAATCATTTTATTTTTCAACGTAGTCCCCCTTGAGCTCTATACACTTTGTCCAACGCTTCTCCAATTTTTTTATCCCTTCCAAAAAATATGATTTGTCGAGGTCCTCAAAATAGGCCTTTGTTTGCGAGATGACTTCATCATTGGAGTGAAATCTTTTTCCACCGAGCCATTTTTTCAGGTTTGGGAACAAGAAGTAGTCACTCGGAGTCAAATCTTGAGAATAGGGTGGATGTGGGAGCAATTCATAGCCCAATTCATGGATTTTTGCCATGGCAACTGCACATGTGTGCACCCTTGCATTGTCTTGGTGAAAAAGAACTTTTTTCTTGGCCAAATGAGGTCGGTTTTTTTTCAAATCCTCATTGAAGCGGTCCAATAAGTTGGCATAATATTTACCATTAATTGTTCTTCCCTTTTGAAGATAGTCAATGTGGATTATCCCACGTGCATCCCAAAAAACAGTCGCCATAACTTTATTAGCTGACAAACCCACCTTGGCCATCTTTGGCGCCGATTCACCCTTAGAAACCCACTGTTTTGACTGTTGTTTGGTCTCTGGTGTGTTGTGATGGATCCATGTTTCGTCCACGGTTACAAAACGGCGCAAAAACTCCTCCATATTGTGATTAAACAACGCCAAACCTTCCTGTGAAGTTGTTACACGATTGCGTTTGTGGTCGACTTGCGGAAAGCTTTCTCATGCCCAATTGATCATTCAAAATTGAAACCACTGAGCCATGCGAGATACCTATGGCTTCCACAATCTCTTGCACTTTCAATCTTCGGTCGGACAACACCATATCGTGAATTTTTTCGATTGTTTCGAGTGTAGAGACCTCAACTGGGCGTCCAGGACGTTCGGCATCTTCAGTGCTTGTAAGGCCACAACGAAATTCAGTAAACCACTCTTTTACCATTTAAATCGATGGTGCAGAGACCCCATAGTATTTATCAAGCTTAGCCTTGGTCTCGGTAATGGTTTTTTTTCGCAAAAAATAATGCTTAATAAGCACACGAAATTCTTTCCATTCCATTGTTTCCTTAAGTTACTGGATAGTCTGATAAAGATAGCTGTAAAATACAAACTAACTGACGCACCAAGTTCAAATTTTGATAGGAGTTAACTGACAGATGCCTGTTGACAGGAGTAGTGTTGCTTTTTCAGTAAGGAGGTTAGAAATTCAAAAAGTCACGGACTTATTGACCCGCCTTAGTATCTCTCAACATTCAAAGCCAAATAGTATATTTTTTGTGGGAATACATTTTCTTGGCATCTTTATAGCCGAAATGTAAGCGTGATGAAAGCTGTTAGAAGCACGTAGCTTATACTTTAGTTTCACGTACGTTTTAAAGTTTTTAATAAGAAATATGTTATATCTTCTGAGAATTATATTACTGCATACATTTTTCGGTTCGTATGCGTTATGAAACATTATTTATAATGAAAAATGAAATGAACGTTAAAGCTTAGAATACACTGTTCGGGATGGCAGCCACCGAGGCTTTTAAGAGGCTTGTAGTTATGTAGAGTTAATAGGTAGAGTTTCGGCGTGGTTTTTAATAAGTAATGAAACCATCACGCACCTATATCTACATTAACACGTATGTACTTAGTAAATTTAATACGCCACTTATATTCAGAGTAGTTTTTAGTAATAAAGTTACTATGAGACTATTAATATAAATCACGGACTTTCAATTTGTTAATGAAAATGGCTGGTCCTGGTACAGATTTATTACAGAGAAAAATTGCTGAAATAGGGACAACACACTGACATGAAGTTCCACTCTCAATTAGTAAAAGTTGTAAATATAAAAAAATATATATTAAACGTTGAGCGTCGCAATATAAGAGCTAAATAGTTGCGGTTGACTATTTTCACACATTTGTGAGGTTGTTCTCATAATGTGCGCTTTTAATCTAGAGCGTGTTGAGTGTATGGTGTGTCCCGGAACGCCTTAACACGCTCAAACACGCTTTAAAATCATCACAAGTCAAGCTATCAAGTATTAAAGCGTACTCATCCCGGTATAATTAGAATGCACGGGACGTGTATTTAATTTGTGGCGTCACATTCGTCACACTCTCGCGGCGCGTCACAAACACTACTCATATCATTTGTCACGCTGTTGAATCCACTTGGCGTGATGGCGAATTAAAAATTTATTATTCAACATAGACAATATTGGCATGTTTTATGCTACGAACTAGTAGGACTTTTGCCCTTGTTACCCCTATGTCCTATTTGATCTTATAAAGAGATTTCTTATGTAAACGATGCATAAGCCTTTTGAGCGTTCCATAGTACTTTGTAGTACTAGGGTTCCTTGAGGAACTCTTATAGTTTCACTCTGTCAGTATGTCTAATTTACTTCTAATTTCTGTGTTTATGAATAATTATGAATAAAATTTGATACATATAGATTGTATATTGATGTCATTTGTGGCATAATAAAATAATAATATTCTCGTTCTACCCCATTGAGTGGGGTATCTTCGAATAGATCTTTTTAAGTACGAAGGCGAGGTTAAATACATAACTTTAAAAAAAAGAGAACCGTTTTCGAGTACTGCATCCAAAGTGTTGTTGGTCAAGTTAGTCCCCCTGGCATTTCGAAACTATAAGAGGTAGAAACTTGTATGTTGCAATTTTCCATTCTGATAGGTCTAATTAATACTGTTTATGAAAATTGTTTTGAGCGAAATGAAATGAAATGAAATTGGACAAGTTTTGAAGTAATTAAAAAAAAAACATTGCTCGTTGATTTTCCTTAGACATGACACATACATGGTCATGTTAGGTTAATTATACAATAAAATTTTGTGCCTAGATATTTTTCATATTACAGTACGTAATATAAAATAATATATAGTATCAAACTGTATAGCAGGTGATATTCTAAGATACTATAACATATTATGTTAAGATTAATCTTAACATAAAATATTTTATCTTCGCCGTTTGTGATGCCGCTTAATTATTATTGAGCAAGTAATTATTATCATTCGGTAATAGCCTAATAATGCGCATAATATTTGTACTCTAATAAAAATAAACTGTGTTTTTGTTTTTTCAGGTAAGCAATTTTTTGGTGACATCTAATTCATTATTCCTGTATGTAAGTACTAAAATACTAAGTTTAGTTAAATTAAACAGCTATTTTTAACATGTTATTTACTTTTTGAAAAGTACTAGCGATAAGGCGTTACGTGTACCCCTACATATAAGTTTACGGGACGGAAATGCTAAGGAAATATTATATTTATCAACGCAATATATTTTCCTGTCATAGGCATAGTAAATTATATTATTTATTACACAATTCAGCCAATCCCAGGCATATAATTTTACACAAATGGGGCAAATACATAATAACTCTGCAAAACCCAGTTTTCTTGCACGTCATCTTATAAATTATAAATTAACAACGTTATTATTGAGATGTATGTGCAACAAATAAGCTATTTTTGTATATTTTGTAATATGCGCTTAAAATGGAATAAGACTCACAAACGAGAATTCGGATCACCTAACGGTAAGCTGTTTTCAGTGCCCATGGACCTATAACCCTGAAGGCTGCACCAGTTAAAGTTCGTAAGGGTCAAATAATTTTCTCAATCAAAAATATTTTTTATGTTCACCTAAGTCAATGACTAGAATGACTAGAATAATAATATATTAACATGTGTATAGTATATTCTTGCATCAAAGGAGACCTAAATCCTACACAAAGAAGAGATAATATTGGCAGACTCTGTAAAGTATAGTTGAATGATCCCAGCGATAGTAACGGATACTTTGCGGTGTAAAACTCAGCAGATTTTTAATACATTCAGCGTCTCGTGGCGCAATCGCTTTCTATATTCAAAAGAGGATAGACTATTAGCATATATAAACATGCAAGCAACGATGTTGCCAAGGGATTTACGGTTTACCAAAGTAGGCAGTTTATGATTGATTTACTTAAAAAATAGTAAAAAAATACTGATAGACTATGCCAACGGTGCACTAATTTTGCCAATAATGTTTTTGCCTGTTTTAATTTTTACAAATCAAAATGGCGGCTTCATTAATATCATCAGGATTCGTCCTTTATCTCAATGTTTATTTAATCGCATTGACATATCTGTTGAGAGTTCTACTAACTCTAGTCTGAAGTCATAGGTGATATTTTTGTAAATTTAGGCTAACGGAGGCGTCAACAAAATACGACGTGCATTAGTATCAATTTGCGCTGTGGTGTTAGATATCCAAGTGGCAGTTCAGGCAATTACGAGACTAGCCATGCGTTTGATTTAAATTAAACACGACCTGATAGAGAGTTTGATGGGCTTGCTAATGATGTTTAGGTACTGATTTTCGGTTATAATTTAATTATAAACTAAGGGTTAGGTAATGGATAAATATTTACTACTAATCTCAACATTAAGTTGGAGCAAAAACTACCATATACTCACAAGTTGTATGCAATAAAGAAAATGCTCAAAAAATATTTAAGATGAGACGCTGCTGGGGTTGGATCTTTCTCTAAATATCTTAGTCCAACTGTATCACCTCACTCATGTAGATATTCAGTTATACATTAAGTATAACCTAGGTGTTAGCTGACGATGGCCTAGTATTTACTATTAATTTTAACATCAAGTTGGAGCTGACTACAAGAGAACGCAACAGGGCATTAAGTCGACCCCTGTAAAAGTGTGAAAATTTTAAAAATAAAATTAAAATAAATAATACTTAGAATCGATGGTGACGATTATTTATGTAATAAAAAATATATTTCTCAACAACGTTTCAAATGATATCATATAAAAACATGCATACGTAGTACATTTAACGGAAACTCCTATTTTATATTCAGCTTTTCGTCTGCCTTACGGCGGTTTTTCCTTCCACGTCCCTCGGGAGGGGATCCACTCATAGTTTTTAGGGCCGATGAATATCGATTTTACTTTACGAGTTATATGAGTCTCCAACTTGTGTAACCTTCTATCCTGCTACAGTATATGTTTTAAGGTTGAGTTTCAGTATATATTTTAGTGAGAATTCGAGTTTGCTTTCATTTCTTGTTTTAACTAAAAAGGAATAGAAACAAAATTACAATATTATGTTTCAAGTTCAGTTGAAACGGTCCTAAGATGAAATCGTGCCTTGCTTAACTTTCAGTAGCAAATAAAATATTTTTATTCTATGCATTAGGTTGTGAAAGCATAATATAATAAGACTATCTCTCAGTTACGAGAACATAACATAGGTATAGTATATACACTTTTGTTTCAAAAAAATTAAAAACAAATAGTCGGACATTGAAACGTTGGCACCTAAATAAGGTGGGATATCATCGTATATTCTGTAAGATAAAGATTTTAATGTACTCACTACGTAGGTACATATTATATCCCTTGAGAGTCCTTGCCTATAGAGCATCTGAGTCGTTTGTCATGTCGCAATAGGCTGCTGTCAACGGAACACCATCTCGTGATGCCATGAACACATGCACAGGCAATATTCACACCGAAATAAGCAACGAAATCACAGGTGTGAATAACAAATCAGTATCATATTTATAATCATCATTGACGCATTATTGTGCTTGATGTTATTTTGTAATATTATACCGATTTCTGATGACGATAAGTGCAGTTTTCGATAAACTGTTCTATATTATAAATTGTTTTTAAAAATTTTACGTAGACCAGTTTAAATGTACTTAACACGAAAAAATTTGGTTACCAAGTACGTACAATTAAAACCTGATTATCAATTTTATCAAATTAAACCACCTAGGAAATAACTAGCTATGAATAGAAATCTAATTTATTACAATTCTCAGCAGACACTTGTGGAGTTTATTATTCGATACAGTCAAGCAACAGTTTAATTTTATTCAATTACTTGAACATTTACGAGTTTTTTCACTTTTGGTACAATTTTAAGTAATTCTAATTATAAAAATAATAGTTTATGCCATAAGTAAACATAAATGATGCTTTAAGCTAATTCGGCAACATAATTAAACATGCATTGCATATTATGTATGTTAAGAACATTTTAATACACAAACGAAGGTGCAGACTATTAAAATGTAACTTACAGCTTAAAATTATGTCATGGGGATGATAAAATCAACATTTATCATTTTTATGTCACATTGAAGCTTAATGAAGGCAGGTAATTCAACGCTCGTTCCGGTGTAAGGGCGGCCGACGCAGAACACTCAGTCTAGGAGATTTATGGGTGTCTACTCTGCGGCCGTGCACGTCTCAGTGATGTGCACGAGACGTTGGATTTATGCGACGTTTATTGGGGGAATTAAAACTACCAGGAGACGAGACGCTTTAGAAGCGTTTTTAAACGATTGTGTGAAAGAAGCAACTGATGTATAGTCGGAAAAATGCTTACCAGATTATTGCTATCATAATTTGTTCGCGTTATAATTAGGTGGTATAGTCATCAGAAACTTATCTTCGGGAAATAGTAACATGCCTAATTTCAGAAGTATTTTATAGATATCCCAAAGGGAAAATTACTCTCACAATATAATGTTTGAAAATTTATCATGTTTCTGTAGAGTTTTTAATATTTTATGACACATATACTACCAAAAATTAAAAATTGCATAGCGAGTTAGGTCTTATACAACAAGGAACATGCTCATTGCTCGTAAATTAGGTGAAGAATATTATTATATTGTGATCATATAACACAAGCCTCTAACTTCACATGCTCTAAGTACGCTTACACACGCGCTGCCGTGGCGCCGCTGCACTAGTGATTTGTATGGATTTGGTATCGCAGCGCCGCGCCGGCAGTGAAACGCCCGCGCCGCAGCGGCAAAATCCATACAATATCCGGCCGCGGCACCGCGGGAGCTACGAAACGTGTGTGTAGTGTGTACTTCAGTTTCAAGATAAGTGATTGATAGAACATTGTAAGAATAAATCAGTAATTAAAAACTCAGTTTTAGTTATTGCAAACATAATTAACTAATTATGTTGTTGTGTATGTCGAATGCTTAAAAACGTTACGTTAAGTGATATCACTTAACGTAAAGTTTTTAAGCACTCGAAAAACCGCTCAATGCAATTGCCAATTTGAGACCAACTTTGTCTAGCTTGTTTTCGTTAATGCGGAGTGATATAGGTATAATGTAGAGTCCTATAAAATGAGGCCTGGGTACAATTATATGCTTTACTGCCATAGATATAAACATTAAAATTGTATAAATCTTATATAATAGCCGAGCTGGCAGTGACCCAGGTCTGAAATCGTGCAAGAAAAATGGTGAGAAATCTGGCACGCCTTAGCACGTGGCCGATGAAAGTAGACGCAAAAACCACGTAGATACTTTTGTTTCATCTTGATCCTCGCGAGTTGGCGTGAGTACAAAATGATGGGGGATTGCTGAATAGAATTTCAACGTGAAATGTTCGTTTAAATCCTCTAGGAGTCTCGTGTAGGTACATCATGCGTATTATCGAACGGTTTATGGTTTCGATAGGTTTGTTTGAAATTAACTATGGTTATGATGTATTTGTCCACCATACCATTAGTTCCAAAATTAAAAAAAAAGAATTCTAGTCTTTGTGTATAAAGTAAATTTTACATCATAATATTTTAAGTCCATAGACTTGAATCTACGAGAAAATAATACTGACACGATGTTACAGAATAAACACACCCCACACAGAGCTGACAAGTATATAATATGAATAAAATTCCACGCGAGTTGATGTAAAATTTTATAACAAAATTTCACAACGTTATACGCACTAACCATGAAACACGACCACGACCGGCTCGCTGAATATTGATAACGATTTTTAAAGCCATCGATTAAAACAACAATTTGAGGTAAATTACAACAACAAATTGCTGTAAACAGTCCCAACGATAGGTTGTTTTGTATGGAATTATTGAAGCCTGTACTAGCCTGTCGTTGACAATGTTTGAATAATATATCGGCCTGCTGAGCCGCGTAATGATCGGTCGACTGTTTTGCGATTGGTAGTGTGATTTACACCGACTGAATGGTAATTAGGGTTGAAAAATTTAATTGCATATTTGTTTGTCAACGACGGATTTTTACGGCAAATTGGACATTCGAAATGTGGTTGGGAATTCCCCATTTCCCTGTTTTTTATAGTTTATATTTTAAGTCAAGTTAATTGGTTTATCTGAAATTCTTTTTTGATAACAAAACAAATTACGTCTCGGATTACAAATATCTTATGTAACAAATAGTTTTAAAGATATTTTTTAAATATAATTAATTTTAGTATAAGTACAATTTTCCAGCGAATATTAGTCTATTTGAAATATAAATAACTATAATTTATTAATGAAAACAAAAAACCCGACTGCGTAAAATATTTTGATTTACCCACTATCCAGTGTCAATCTCACAACTAACGGCTGAAATTAATAAGGTATCTAAAATCTTAGGTAGACTTCAATCTTAGATTCTCAAACATAAAATTTACGTAAATTGACGTGAAGTCAATCCTAGGATCGTTGAAATATATTAAAATCTTGATCTCAGATTGCTAAAATGAGATTAAGATTAATTATTATTTTCGAGCGTATGACGAATACCTCTCAAGCTCGAACAAGAGGCTCTAGAGCGTGCCACAGAATTAAACATACATAAAGGTACCTACCTACTCGGAAAACATTACCCTCTTTCTGTCGCAGTCGGGTAGTAAAATGTGCTTTTTCGATGATTTAAAATTTATCGAATCATCTAACGAATTTATCGGCATCTAACGAATTTATTTAGCTGACTGTATAATATATTGAGTGAATTGACTATAAAGAAATTGATCGTTGAGAAAGTGTGGAAGTGAGCATGCTATCGTAAAGAACATTACACACAGGAAGTATTATATTCGACGAAACTCGTATTTGAAAATTCACAGCCTGTTTCGGGCTTTTCAAATATGGTTCTATACAATATCTTGGCAGAGTTTCAGGTTCGCGCTGTCAGGGAATTCAAGGGCGCCATTGTACTTGCATGTGCTTTACAGATAATTCTAAATCCGAAAATATTTCAGCAACAACATTCTGTTGTTTCACTTACTTGCATATCAGTTATTCATATGTGCAAAAGCTAGGTTTTACTCGTAATTGAGTACGTCTAATAATTATAGTATTAATATTTAGTGAATTGAAACAACATTAAATTTTGCATAAATTATTACATTATTAAATGTAGTTTTGACAAGGCATGTAATAAAACCCACATGAAAAATGTTATTTGAGGGAAAAGTACCTTAAAATGACTAGGTGTAAGGTATCGACTAATTAATTATACTTGGGTACCTACCTGACTTACCGGTTAGTAGGCAAGCGTAATAAAATTAATGCGGCTACTTTTAAGTAACGAGCAGAAACTTTTTTATAGCAAATAATAATATAACGAACTTCATTTTAAAGTCAACAGCATCTTACTCACCAAAATTCCTATAATTGAATTTGTTTGGCGAATCTCTTGGACAAACACCAAAAGTGAGGTAGGAAAACAAAGATATGTACGATTTTAATTTCAGTTAATCCGGATACTGAGCAGGTCTGGTCAGTACACGTGGCAGGCGACGTGCTACGACTGGCAAGATCTATGTGGCCATGGAAATAGAGCGCTTACAGTTTAGTTGAAGCGATTCTCACTACAGTCTACTTTTAATCCCCGGAAATACAGTATTCCCGCGGTATACTCGATAGTATATATCGCCTTGGTGTACGATATACATAATACAATACCGAATGTGAGTGCCTACTAGTTTCTTTCTCAGCGCTGAAAACGGTTAATTTTACAGAAAACTGGAAGAGGCATTTTTTGTAGATAATTTCACGACAAAAAAAATTTATACTAACTTCTATTGACTTCCGAGCAATAGATCGCGAGCCAGCGATTCGTAACCAGGTTGACCAGACTGGTTGCCTTTATAACTTTTTTAGCCGGCACAATATCAATGTCGATTTTTCACATCTTCATTACAACGCCGTGATAAAGGTGTATACAAAAACTCAGCTCACTAGAAATTGTTCCGTAGATAAAACCTTAAATCACTGGAGTACTGCACCAATAGATATTTTACAATTTGACCTCTTGGAATGCCAAGAGGTCAAGGCAAAATTCGTCGAGTATTTTGAACCCCAAAAAGAGACACATTAGACCTAGAAAAAGGAATTTTAAAAAAAATCCTCCACCTTCTTTTTATGGTAATGGCCATAGTAGTGACAGCACTAACAGTGTGGTTCCCATGCAGGACATATAAGCCCCATGAGTTGAAGCTCTTTCTTTAACGGTTCAACCAGAGCAAATGGTACCTTTCTAGGGGGATCAATGCACGGAACGTCATCCTTCTTTAGCACGATGATGTGTTCATATGGGAGACAGCCCAGACCCTGAAATACATCATCATACCTGGTCACAATTTTGTCACAAGTTTTTTGATACATATTTTATATATTTTGCTCAACATTTTTTAGTTTTTATTTCTTATAGAAACGTTTTTTGTTATTAAATTTTGCTTTATACAAGTGGGTAAACCAGTTGGACAATTTAATCTTGTTACAACAAAAGTAAAGTTTTCCGGTTTTGTTTTATTTTCAAATAAGCACCATATGTTTGACACTGACATTATGGATTTTATTTCCACTATGTGCAAAGATATTATATTTTTTACACATTTCTTTACTCTGTTTGTCAAACTTAAGATTCAATTATTTGAAGACTTGCTAAGACATCACATTTATGTCTGCTCCAGTGTCAATTAGGCAATCTACATTTTTATTGTTTATTTTAAGAGAATGCCAGGAATTGTCTGTGTTATTCCAATTTGTACTTTATGTTTTTAATGTTGAACAATGCCCCAATAGTAAATCTCACAGCCTCAGCACTTTTTGGGCTTGATTCATCCTCGAGATTTATTCTACCTACCCTAGAAACTACAATCCTGACACTATTTTTCTTAAACCATAAATGAGTAAAATGTCCATATTTAAAACATGACCTGCATCTGTGATTCCATGCTGGACAGCTGGACAGACAGGACAGACAGACTGATAGACAGGACGGCGACCATGCGATGTGTTGCACTTTACACACGTTTGTTCTGGATCCAGGTGTAGCTGACCTTGTGTGACCTTGACGTGATGATCTTGACTTTCTTCTTTTCTGGTATGGGGGAGAACTGGCCTGGCGACTTTTGTGTAGCTTGTATATTGTGGTTTTTTCTCTTCCACCTGCTGCATTAATTGATTCTTCACTTTTCAGCGCCATCGTGAGTGTTCTACACAGCTCTTGTAAGAGCTTTTGACGAAATTGCGAGAAGTTTGTGGCCATATTAGCAGTGAGAATGTCCCTTACAAGGGAATCGTAATGTAGCGAACCAAACTCACAGGCATGACTTGCAATATCTAATTCCATTAGAAAATTTTCCAAGGATTCGTTCACACGTTGCTTCAACGTAAAAAATTTGTGCCGCGCCACCGTCAAATTCTTGAATTGACGGTGGCGATGTATTTAATTAATGGAAAACCACACACGTGGAAACCGAACTCCGCGCGGGTTCACAACATATAATAATATTAGAACATGACAAATATACATGAAAAGTTTTATTTCTGAGTTGAAGTTAAGTTACTTTTAGAAATTACAAACAAATGGTATAAGAGGGTTTGGAGGTTCATGGCCTATGGACTATTCCATGGCCATGGTCTATGTATCAACGTCACATAACGTGAGGAAGACGTTGTTATAGTTCTGTTATTTATTGTATTTTTTAATTAGATATCTTTTTTTTATAAGGCAATACGATTGTACAAAAGTTTTGAGTTTTAGGTACCTTCATTCATGTATTCATAATATATTCAATTGGATATGAAAGTGCTATCTGGTCTGGAGTGCTGATATTACTTGGTCACTAACATAGTCAACTAGGTACAACCACGACCTCAACAGTGCCCTGCACACGTGAGTTTCGGAGCATGCATCGGACTGCGTTCTGAACCGCGAAGGGATCTGTGTGGTTTGGACTGCGGATTTACCTGTCTTCTGGTTACGACTAAAGATTTGGACTGGCGTCATATATAATATTTAAGCGATTGCACGGATAAAACTGTGGAAAGATGCGAGTGCATCGACATGTCATAATGGACTGTCAAACTCGCACATGTACTTACATGTTCGGTTCGGAACTAGAGTTAAAATGGGGCGTGCTCTTTCCCACGGTCCGATTTTTACGTGTTGCGCTCATGTCTTTCGGCAATCGTCATTTTTTCATACATCGTGTGACATTTTCATAGAAAAACGAAAATTGCCGAGGGCCATTATTAATATGGTTATACTGTAGGCGAGTAAGAATTTTCTTCAAATTATGTATTTTGTTGACAAAATTCCCTTTTCAAACATTTGTACTCAAATTAAATGGGGCGAGTAATTGCGAAAATTACAAAATACAAAATGAACAATGAAATGAAACAATGGAACAGTTGCAATCAGATCAATACTAAACACAAGAGCAGTTTTCTAACTCCCAGCGGCAATCGGCATTAAATTATTGTTTATGAGCTACGCTTAACGGACGAACGAACATGGATTAGTGTGGAAAATCAAGTGCAATTTGTACATAATTTATTGTATTACCTTTATATTGTTTCATTTACTTTGAACTTCACTGATCATAACAATGGGAAAACTATAGTGAGTTTACTTTTGCGTTAGAATCGCATGTTTTAGTTTATGAAACTTAATTAGGTACTGTAGAATCGAAAGAAAATTGCTTATTGAAAATTATACCGATGGACTTATAACTATATATAAGTTTCAATATTACTTAATACAATATAACTGTCCACGATGTAATGATAATATTGAAAAAAATATGTTTTTCTTACTTAAAGGTTAGGTTTATATAAAATGTTATATAAAGCTAGAAATTAATTGCAAATTATTCACATAATATTAAGTATTAAATGTCTGTGGCAAAAAAAATATTTACAGAACATAATAAATACTTACGCATGATAAATATGCCTTTAATTTAATTTATTTACATGAAGCTTTTATGTTTAGTTTAAGTTAATAAAGCAAATTCAGAAGAACCTAATATTAATTAGCCTAAAGAAGTTAAAAGCAAACAACAAATTTAGTCAAAGGAAAAATGGAGTCTTTCGGCTCACGATACAAAAAGACAGCCTAAGAGAGCTGACGCTAAGTGAATAACTGAATAGTTAAACTCTCATAATATTTACATAAACTGTACATTAGCAGCGCGGTGCAATTTAAACTATGAGGCGGAAAATTTTATTTTAATAAATTTTGAGTCCAAACAATTTGTTTAGTTGAGTATTTAGTTTAGACCACAATGTACGTAATCATTTAATATAATGATAAAATCATCTTAATACTTAAATATAATGTACCAAAAATCTTACTTTGAATGAAAAATTAAATTTTTCAATGCCCTTCGAGTTACTCAATGGAAAAAGTGAAAATAAGCGATTAATAGCTATCAAAATATAATATTACTAGCTGTTTCCCGCGGCTCCGCCCGCGTGAATATACTATCGAGTATCCCGCGGGAACACTATACTTTTCCGGGATAAACAGTAGCCTATGTTTTAATCCAGAGACTAAACTACTAACATACCAAATTTCATCAAAATCCGTTTAGTAGTTTTCGCGTGAAAGCGTAACAAACAAACTTACATTCACATTTAAAATACAAATAGGGATGTTCTTGGTGATAAAATGATATTGTGTACTTTTTATGCTAAAGACTTGAAATTTGACTTGAAATAGAAGAACAGATCGCCATATGACCCGCGTTATTTGATGGCAATATGACGCGAGTATGAGTTTCCCTCCTTTGGTTGGACCTCCCATACTCAATCGATTAATCGAATAAACACAACACAATCGATTTGGGACGCAAGTTTTCTGAGAAACAGTTTATTGAAAAATCAACAGTCTCCACGGTAAATAAAAAGCGAATTTAAAATATTAGTGCTACTGATCGCTTGTCGTTTGTACCATACCATAATGGTAGCGGAGGAAAACGTATGGCTGGTGGCAAATGAACCAAAAAAATGCACATTGATCGAATACTTTATTTACTTTAATGTAATATTCCCTTACTGCATGACTGTGTGAATATGTATCACATGAGCTAAACGTGTAAATCATTGTCAGTTACATATTTCAGATTTGTTACATTTTTGCAAACGAATGATTATTAATTTCTTCTATATTAAGTTCTGCTATTAGGTTCATCCGTGATTTCTAGTAATGAAACACTAATATCCTAATCCTAATACTACCGACGATTTGAAGGTGGCTGGCAGCGGATGGATGAGGGCTGCCCAAGATCGGGGGTTAGCGCTCATTGAGGGAAGCGAGGGCAGCGCCTAAGTTCGTGGTGATGGATGGATGGATGGATGGATGTTTGTTACTCTTTCGCGTAAGAGCTACTAAACGAATTTTGATGATATTCGGTAAAGTAGTAGTTTTAGCTCAGGATTAAGAAATATGCTACTTTTCTTCCCTAAAAAGTAGTATTCCCTCGGGATATTATATTAACGTGGGCAAATGCTAGTTATAATAGTTGTTTTAAACATTGATTGATATATTGTTTTAAAATACTATTCAGATGAAACTCTCCACACAAGCTTCAAATATTTTAGAAAATACAATGGCTTCTCCCAATAATATCTGTGCAATTATATCGAATTAATTTGTATCAGAGTCCAACGCAATTACTGCGGTCTCGTATGAAATACCTACAACGTTATCTGCAGAATTTAGGTACAGTCACGAAAATTATCATGGATACGAGTAATTTTTCATAGAAATCTAAACGATTGCGTTTTCGATATAGAAATAAACAGCAAAATGTTTAACCCTTAACCACCTACCTGTGGTCTGTGAGACCGCAACGCCAAATATTTCTTTATGGATGTATCGTAGCACATTGTTCGTCTATATAGCTTTTCTACACGTCTAGCAGCATCGCCCACGATTTAGTTTTAATATTTAGCATCAAATTCTGATATTTAGGCCAATAATTATGCCAATTTAGTACTAAGTTTATTTTTGTTTTCAAAAAAATCAAAAACAGTTTTTAACATTAATATTGCCATTAGAGTGATAATTCCTTAGGAATATGATAAAAAAATATGCTGAAGTAACGGTGGAAAATTATGAATGTTTGGGGGTAGCAATTGTGTTGAAGATTTGTATAATTCTTAGTTTTATTATCACATTTCATTATTAATATTCTAAGAAAACAATACAAAGTGGTCGATATTTTTAGTTTCTTACTTATCAGGTCCACATAATCTAAGGAAAGTGTAATTTTGTGTCAAAATCACTTCTTTTGAAAATATTGTAAAATATAATATTAAGTTAATATATTTTTTTAAGTTATTTGAAGTTATAATATAAACTTTTAAATTATAAGAATTTTTTCGTGACATGTTTCGTGTTACGTGACAAAATAGGTGGTGGTTAAGGGTTAATAACTGTCTGGCCTATACGTAAAAGTTGTCAAAACCAAATCTGAAACTTTATGAAATCGCAAATTGGTAAACGTGAAACCATTAAACAAACAAAAATACTACATTCCGATCGAAAATAAACAGTTTGCGTAAACGTAATACGATATTGTTTTTTGCAAATATCCACAATTTAGGAATTATGTTTAGTCACGCATCGAAAGATTCAATTTTAGGTACGAAATAAGTTTTTGCTGAATACGTGGATCGAATCTTATCAATATTTCCTTGTAAAATACGCGTTCCGTTGGGTTTAGTTTATCATGTTTATAACATGGCCGAAAACTTGGCTTTGCGACCAGGGGTTCGCAAAAAAGGCCACTTTAGGTGTTTCATATTATAATTCATATATTTTTTCAACTCATATTATGTGTGCCATTTTACGATTGAAGATTGCCAATATTTTTATTTTTAATAATATGATGAATTCATAATATGAATCATGTAGCCATTTTACAATTTCACGATTTTTGTATGGAAAAAAATATATGTAACACCTTGGGTGGCCTTTGTACCAGGGGGTACCCCCTGGTATATATTAAATGAGTACCCCGTTTTACGACAGCTGACATCAGAAGGTCGATTCTGCTAACTAAATCCTGCAATAATACAGTAACAATCCGGCCCCGATATATTAAAAGTGCAAAATGGTATTCTCATGAATAACGAACCAACGTCAAACCAGTTTTGATTGGTACTCCAAAAATCCGTTCAATCAGAGTAAAATGAAAGTGTTAGTTAATTACGAGAATTGGTTTTTAGTTTTGGTCAAGTAGGTCCTAATCTGTAGTCACTACTAATTAGTGGTTAGTAATTCACGTATAAATAAGTTAATATTGAACTATTTTAAATAAAAACTTAGACAAGAAGCTCAAAGTTTTGGCTAAGGCGCAGTCGTAAAACACTAATTCTATTAGCGTTTAAGTGACATCTGCATAGATCGTGCCGGCGCAAGTTACAAAGACTCGTGGCATTAAAATTTAATAACTTTCATAATGACTGGCAACTTAGTTTAATTTCCTTGGGGACTATCAGCCATCTTCAAATATAAGTGAAACGTTTAGCACGTAATCACAAAGATTAATTATTTTGTTTGCAATAGAGGACTACCTAGAATAACTACAACACACCCACACATTTTGACATTGGAAATGTATTTTTGTTCGCTCCAGTATAGGGGCCGATTTCTCGAAAAAGTGCGATCCCCTTATATATAGGAGAGTTGTGAAGATATGATATTCAAAAAAGGCTCTAAAGACGCGTATTTACGAGCTATAAGGTGCAAATAGAATTATTCGAGAAAGTAAAAAACAAAAATAGTAATGGCCGAAAATTTGAAAAAAAATATATCAATTTTTTCCGAAATTTCCTCTGGATAGATTAGTCAGCAACAATTTGAGCCTAAAACAAATTCGATCCGGGTTAAGAGTTTGCCCTGTAACCTAAACTTTTTGTAAAAAAATATTTAAAAAATATTTAAACGAAACTATCTTGTACGAGTATGTATATAGTAAGAATCTCGATAGCGGCTACAAGTATTTACATGAAATTTAGTACGCAGTGAGTTTTGAGGCAGAAAAATTGATTTACCTATGTCTTATCCCTACGAAACTGCGCATTTTTAAGCAATATATGTATGTGTTGCAACAATATATTAATAATTTCGACTCCTTTACGTATGTATGATTGGCAGCTTGGTATGCGAACCTATGTTTGTGTGTATGTCGCATACCAAGTTCGAATCCCAGTCAGAAAAATATTTTTTGTGATTCTTTTAACTGTGTACTTATGGGCCACGGCGACAATTATTCAAACTTCAATACTCGTGTGGAAATTTTGCAATTTGTTTGTTCACAGATGCTATTTCGAGGATACTTATGTTAATCTATTAATTTTATAATCTTCTGCTAGCTGACCCGGCAAACGTTGTTTTGCCATATATTAAATATAGATTACGACCGATTCTCAGACTTACCATCTGGTTTTAACCGACTTCCAAAAAAGGAGGCGGTTATACATTCTTTTTTTTTGTGTGTTCAACGATTACTCCGCCGTCTGTGGACCGATTATCAAAATTATTTTTTGGATATAAACGGTACAATCACAAATCGGTCCTTTTGACATCTAAGTGGTGACCTGATGATGGGATCCATGAGGAATCGAGGGAACTCCTCGAAATTTATATGGACACTTTAGGCGATTTGAAATTTTTCTGAAGTAGTTCAAGCATATGCTACCAAAAACTAATATTTTGCACCAAAGTATGCCCTGGATCCAAAAGTACTGAACAGAACTCCTGACTCCTTATAGCTGTTTTGATAATTTCTGCCTTGTTTAAACTGCAAGCATATATGCCACTATGTAAATAACAGTAATCATCATCATCACACGAAACAACAACATATTATTAGGATGACATGGGAACCTCCCACTACTCATCAGTTTTGTGCGCGGATATCAATGTCTTTGAAATTTTACTATTGGCAAAATTATATTCGTGATTATCATTTTCCGCCGACTACTACAATATATAATAATAATTATTTAATATTATATGTAGTATCTAATGATTATCATTACTGGTGATTGTTTATGAGGGCCACATATCGGTAATGCTTATTTTGGAAATACCTACTCGTACCTCACAGAAAAGAGGCATAAAATAACGCTTGAGTTTATTTTACCGAGAGAGTGAGAATAGCGTAGGCTTTTTTATATTTATAACTTTCTTAAATTTGTTAATAATAATATAATTAATATAACCAAGAGACAAATTATTATTTTAAACAAAATGAAAACCTACTTCCATAATAAAAATGTACAAAAAAGTATAAAATAAAACTTATTTTCTAAATAGATCGCCTTTTCTTTTGGCTAAAATTTTAACTTTGGAAGTCGGTTTTCATTTTTTTTTCAATATAATTATATAAGTGAGATTATATTATTATATAGTAACATGTCCTGACTAACTGATTCATCAACGGCGAGGCAAAACTACTGAAGCTAGAAACGTAATACTTATTTGGACCGTGGCTTCCTTTTGTGACTATAGGTCCACTAAAAACGGATTTTGCGAAACTCACCCCCTAAAGGAGTAAAAAGGGGTATCAACGTTTGTATGTAACTTTTTTGTTTGTGGTCGTTTGTTAGAAATTTCGTGACATTGCTCTTTGACATGATCTACTAAAACGAAAAACGAAAGTGAGTAAACATGTATTTCACAATTTTTTTTCAGAGTCAGACTCATGCTTGACCATTTTACTATATTTGTTGTATATTTTTAGAATGTTCTCTTCAAACTCTTTATTTTGATACCCGTAGTACCCAGGGGCACACGAGCTGATGAGGTAAAGTCGAGTTTAAAGTCATCATCTATGTGGAGTCACACACAAAAGCTCGCTTTAACAATAAACATAAGAGTCCATTTGAGAGGTTAATAGTCTGATGAACAGCTTAAGAATTGTTGCTTCAAATAGGAAATAGCGTTGTCCCTACAATTAATGGTAAAATTACTACTCTGCAAAGTATGGCAACAGTGGTGACATCACTTACAGAATTCACTAACGCAGTTAACCCTGATGTCGTCCAATCTCATGACTAATCACATAAAAAGGTTATTTTATGAACGTGCCATTTTGACTCCCAAAAATGAAAACGCAGCCAAAATAAATGAATTTTTACTCAAGTCATTTGCAGTAGATGAAGTACAATATAAGTCAGTGGATTCAGTAATACAAACTGATGATGCAGTAAATGAGTAAACTATCCCATGGAGTTCCTTAATACTCTAAACCCAACAGTTCTTCCAACATATAATATCCGTTTGAATATTGGAGCACCAGTTATTTTATTATGAAATATTAGGCCTCCATATATTGTAATGGCACCAGACTCCAGATAATAGTTCATAATTTATTTGTTGCCAGAATGAAGTTACAATAATATGGCCTTATTCTATAAATATAATTTGATCTTTCATACTACCACTTGCTGGTGTGCAACATAAAATTCAATCTAATACATTATAATTGACAATTATTTATAAGTGTATTTATAATTTTAAACATTCGCAAATTACATTTAATATTGTATACGTCAATTGAAACACTTATATTTTACAGAATTAATAATAATGCATAATTTATTATTATATAATAAGATTTTACAATAAATGATCTAGATATCATGTCATAACATTTTACCCACACCTTCCCTAAGTTTATGTAGTAACTATTTAGTAATCTGAGCCTCTAGTCAAGATGCATTCGCTAATTTCGACGGCGAAGTTCGAAAACAAAATGTATGGAATTTGACATAACGCATCGCAAGCGACATTACTCATAACGATGACTTCTGTCAAATCCCATACATTTTTGATTTCGAACTTCTCCGCCGAAGTTATCGAATGCATCTTGACTAAAGGCCCGGTACCAAAACTAACAATGTTCAACTATTTCTGTGCATATAAATATTATATCATAGTATCTGTAATTAAACTAATAAGTAAATTTACGCTTATAGCTTTGCTGCTGAGCTTTAGCTCGCTTACAGATCTATTGTATGTTTTTGTATGTAAACATTTTATGTGTGTCCGGAACCTTATCATATATTTTTACAAATACAATAAGTACTTTTAAGGAAAACAGATGTCTTGGGTTTTTATCAATAATCAATCTCTGATGATTCCGATAATATTTCGTGGAATACTTATTTATTAATTGCGTAAAATAATCCCTATTCTTGATGACGAATTTACACATCTTCAGGATATACTCCTGTTCTCCATCGCAACATTGTCGCAGCTACTGTACTCACTTCATGTGCTCAAGGGGAAACTTTTCATATCTAAAATACCATTTATCCCATCATCCATTTGTATTTAAAAGACTGCAGAATTCCCTAAATGTATGCTTCACCATGACCATCAATAATGTTCAGGGGCAGTCATTGAAAGTGGCTGCGATAGACCTAAGAGAGAACTTTTTCTCACACTGACAGTTCTATGTTGCGTGTTCCAGAGTAAGTTAGACTAGCAGTCTGGTGGTCCTTGCTCCGCACGGCAATACAGGTAATGTTGTATATAAAGAGGTCTTTCAAAAGCATAATATACTCTTATAATAAAATAGTCTGAAAACATTTACCATTTAATTTAATTTATTTTTAGCATAATTAAAGTCTCTTTCTAAAAATAATAGGAAATTACTCACCACGTCAGAAGCTAGTCTAAGAATAAAATAATTATCATTTAACGTTGTAGTTTTATTTTGTAACTTTTTCCTAATATAATAGTCGGGACTTTCTCGTCCCTCAGCGACAAATTTTTTTTGAATTCCGTAGATTAATTCCCAATGTGCTCGATAGTGGTGTAAAACACGAATTCTGTAATTTTTTTATAATTTCAGGGCTCAATTTTATATAGCAATCCTATACAAGAAGCTTGCACAATAAGTTATACAATAAACTCTTGTAAAACATAATATATTTAAATTAAATATACTTAAGGCTTAGAATAAAAGTTAATAACAACTTTGGTTCTGTAATTACAAATAATTATCGGCAAGACAATACATAATATCTACCTACATGTATTTTGCAGCATACATATACACATAGCAGGTACTCCGTTATTCCACATTTAATCTGGCGAGCGCAAGGTTGGGTGTAACACCCAGCCTGTTATAAACCGTTCGATATTTTCTATTTCGTATATCAAAATGAGTTGTTCATCCGAGTAGCTGCGCGGGGGGAAGGGGGAGGGGGGGGAGGTAAGTAAGCGTTGCGTTTTACGTCGAAGTTGTCCGCCGACTGGTGAGGTGTTCAGAAGGAGTTCAAACTGAGCCTGGGTGTGTTACACCCACCTTACTGGACTGGACTGCATCCACCACCGTATGCAACTGTAGTTTCAAAATTTGTCTCAATGTATCGTTGTCCTTTGCGTCTGTATATTCTTTGCCTGCCGTCAATTTGATTTAAGAGAATTCTGCACTCATCACTAAACAATACCTTACTCCATTGGTCCGCGTTCCAAAGTCGATGTTCCTGAGCAAAACTTAACCTGTTTCTACGATGATTTACCTCGAGCCTTGGAGCCCAAATGAACCCAAACCAGCTTCTTCGAACCTTCTTCGTACCGTACGCTCACTTACGGTTACACCCCGCACTGCTTCTAACTCATGTCGGATTTGGACGGCCGTCAAACGGGGGTTCCTACGTACACGAAGCCGAATGAAACGATCATCCCTACTCGAAGTGCGTCTTTTTCCTTGTCCTGCTCTTCTCACATAAGTACCGGTCTCCCTGAATCGTTGGATACTGCGATGGATCGTTGAAACTGGTCGACGAAGATCTATGGATATCACTCTGTAGGTTTGACCATTTCTTCGCATTTCGAGTGCCCTGGCAATCTCCGTTGGGGCTTAGTCAGGCATAATTCAGTCCTCAACTCCAAAAAGATACGCGATTAAAAAAAAACTAACAAAAAACAGTATTTCAATGAAATTTTAAATCAAACTCAGAAGGAAGAAATACTCGAAGTTCGCTCCAGATAAGGTGTATTTGAATAAAATTAAAACAATTGCATAAAATGTGATGTTCAGTTGTTTTCTTAATTTGAAAATATTTCTCTTTAAATTAAATGACGTATAAACCAGCCAGCAACCTTATATGATACTGATATCAAACCTTTATTTTACGTTCCACTAAATATGCCGGTGTGGTAGTATAAGTTTAGATCTCATATTTTGTTTCCAAATTTCATCATCTATAAGGTAAAACTATTCGTTTTGTTTTTTTTCTAAGTTTACTTTTTTAATAAATAATAATTCTATGTGTTACGCTATACTTAGGTAAACAACTATGCTGTCATTAATTTCGTAAATAAAGACTAAAAAATATTTGTTTACTTTATTTCTTCTTCTCAATCAGTTCTTAATTATTAAATAATCATATTTAGTAAATAAAACATAAATAAAATATTATGAAAACAATAAAATGTCTAGTCCACTACACGGGTGTGCTGCACCCACCTTACGCTTGATGTAACACGTCATATAAACCTTGCGCTCTCCGGGTTAAATTTCCATAAACCTTCTTGCAAATAAACAATTGATATTATAGACACGACCAAGTAAATAACAAAAAACAGGTTCAAAAGAAATAATTTATATAATTAGATCGCTTTATATAATTAGCTATAAACAGCACACTGAAACCGAAGCCGTGGCCCTATTGAGTTTTGCATCCAGATTTTCATTTTGTCCCAGAAAATAGAGCGAGCACAAATTAAATATTCGTAAAACGGCCCGGAAATCTTCCAAGTTGGAGATTAATTAAATACCTGCAAATAAAAACCTAGGTATTATCTGATATACTTTATTGGAAAACTTTTTGTATTAAATATATTAAACCGCGGAAGGTTGTTATGGTATTGATATTGTCAGATTCGGCAAGATTTTTATGGACATGTTGGTTTTTTGCAATTCTATTGTCCTCCACGCCAGGACTGCCTTGCACTGTGAATCTGGTTTATAATCAATGCAATGCAACCGCTAAAATTAAGCTGCCCGTCTAGGCACATCGAAAACGTTGTTGTAGACTCGAATCCATTTATTGTTAACTAGCTGTTTCCAGCGTTTCTGCACGCGTAAATATACCATCGAGTATCCCGTTGAAATACTGTACTTTTCCGGAAAAAAGTAGCCTATGTTTTAAACCAGAGCCTAAACTAATACCATACCAAATTTCATCAAATCCGTTTAGTAGTTTTTGCGTGAAAGAGTAACAAACATCCGTCCATCCATCCTCACAAACTTTAACATTAATAATATTAGTAGGATTCTCTCTATAAATGTTACCTACTAAAACTATAGCGTAAAGAATGTAGCATAAGTGAAAAATTTAAAATTGGCCAAAGACGCTTGAGCTGTGTTCACATTTACCAATTGGACTAAGCCATTTTGTCATTTTCACTGATTGACTCACCGCATTCCTAACGCTAATACAGTATGGTTTTCTTATCATCACTCTTTGCATTAAAATATAAGCTTTTTATTATATCACTGTAAGTACACGGTTGGAAAGTTATCTAGTGTGTACAATGTACCTACAAAAACATAAATAACACACAGTTGCGGTTCAAAAAATGCAAATGACAAGCTGCGGGCTCCGCTTAATTCCATGTAGTGGACTTAATGCTCGAAGTATTTCCTTTGTAATGTGTGTTGCTTTTATATTTGATTTCATTATACAGTTGTTATATTTTGAAACCGAACCTGAAAGCAACTTTCGCTTTATTTATTGTTTGTTTATCTCATGGATTTAGATTTTTTATGCCTTAGTTAATAATTATTTATTTAGCTTTAGTTAAATTGCTGTCTGTTCCGATATTTTTTAATTTTTTTTATAGAGTTTCAATTGCGATATTTATAGATAATCGTTAGATTACAAAGTTCTAGTATTCTAGTAGTAGATTTAACTTATCTGGATCACTTAATAGTATAATATTTTCTAATAAAAAAGGTATTATTTTCAAACATACATAATATACTGGATATATCGTTATCCGAATGATATATTTAACCAAAAACATACATACATACAAACATGCATACTACGCATGAAAAACATAACCCAGTTGGGTAAAAATAAGGCTACAATATTACATAAGTAATGAAAGTACGCATTACTAAAATTTTTTGTAATATATCGAAAAATAAGATGATTAAGATTTCCTGACAACTCGCACTACTAATTGACACCATCACACTTCCGTACAATGTGCCGGCTTTGAAGATCACGCGCCCGTCGCGCAGTATTGTATAGGATGATCTATTCAAAATTTAGTGTCACATGTTTTATAATACATATTTCTAGAACGAGAATCGCATCTATTTATGTTTTAGAACCATTCTGTATTATTGTGCACAGAGAATCGTATTAAGAAACTACAGAAGTTCTTGGTAAAATTGAAAATTGATATTCTCTTTGAAAATGTTCACCGTGTCAAAATTAGATTCGGATGATTTCGAAGCCCACGGGGAAAGTTTCGAAAGGCTACACGGAGAAAAGTCTGACGGCTGAAGTAGTGTCTCCTATAACATATTCCAACTTAAATCCGAGTAAACTGTAATTCTGTTACAAGATAATTTTATTCGTCGTAAATTTACAATGTATGAGGAGAGATTTTAAAGAAATACATGTAATTCTGAATGTAAGCAATAATATAGATTCATGCAATTTTTCACCAATTTGTTTACTTTCATTTTATAAAATGGCAAAGTGAGGTTAAATTCAAACAATTTTTCAATTAACAAATAAAAAAAAAATTCAAACAAACAAAAAATGTTTAATGTTCCCCGTAACGTTTCAGTAAAATTAAAAATAATAATGCTATAAACACAATCCCTTGCCAAACATAATATGGTATAACCAACTATATAAGTGCAGTTGGTATACCTTATTATATAATATAAGCATCCCCATACTCTTCTTATATATATATATTTTCATTAAAATTGTTGAAGCTTTGTTTCTACTTCAACATACAATATATATATATATATATATATATATATATATATATATATATATATATATATATATATATATATATATATATATAATATATTGTTTGTGGAAGTAGAAACAAAGCTTCAACAATTTTAATGAAAATTATAGCTTAGTTGAAACAAGGTACTAAGTCAATTCAAATGTGTCCTAATTTAGACAGGTGCTGAGTACTCTAATGAGGCAACTTTGTCTTTGCCAAGCACAAGTAAGAACGGCTGTACTTAATTAACATGTACTCAAGTCTTGCGTTGTATGTCAGTAACACCTGTTCAAAATAGTAATGTAGTCTGCAGAACAAGTAGTAAGCGACTTTTGTTTATTTATTTACGAAGTATTTTATGTTCCCTGTGATAGTAGCCTATCCATTATCATCATCTTCAGAGAACTAAAGTCACCGACATTGTTCATATAACGAGTATGCACCTATAAAATAAATATAGGTACTTATCTACACTAATATTATAAAGAGGAAATATTTGCTTATTTGTTGCATTGAATAGGCTCCGAAACCATTGAACCGATTTTGATGAAATTCGGGACAGACATAGAATAGACCACGGAGAAGAACATTGGTGGCAACATGTACGGTTCCCGTGTGATTTCCTTTTGTGTGCACGAAATCGCAGGCAACATCTAATAATGTATAAGAAAAACAGACGCCGCGCCGGACGCCTTATAGAAAATAATTTCTACTTAAAAATATCTCAACAAATTCATACGCAAACTTTATAACGTTACAAAATTCTATTATAAATTATAAACAGCCGACATGAAAACGTATCTCCATAATTCACTGATTTAATAATAGCGTTGTACTTTTACGTTGTTTTAAATTAAAAACGCAAAGCGTGTGCGTCGCCGTTGCCTTGATGAAATTTGCATTCATTAGGGGAGTGGTCGCTGTAGTGTAATGTCAACGGGTTTTTCTTTAAGAGCCATCGTAACGAGAGAATATAAAACTTTGTAAAATCTATTAGCGAATAAGCTGTAACGAGGTTTTTGAATCATACGTTTCCTATACTAGTCAAGTACCTTATATTTTTGGAGTTTTCGAGTATGTAAAAGTCATAACATGATAATATTATTCAACATAATATTATTGAAACAGATGGAGATTCTAGCAAACCTTTAGTCTTGTTTTGCTGTTGTAGTGATCCAATGTCACACAGAGCCATTATAGAGTAGACACTAAAGTTATAGAGGTTATGTGAACTTTAGGTTAGGTTCTTGTTGTAGAATTTTAATGTTATCTTGAAGAAAATTTTATTAAACAAACACAGTCGGACTTGAACCTTATGAAACATTCAAAGATTATTCAAATAAATCTAGGCTTAAGGCTCAAGAAAGGCGAATTTTATTCAACTTTGACCCGAACTATGACAGTAATTCAAACAGTGGGCTTCACCCTACCCCCTTTAATAATCAAGTTTGCAAGTTGCCCGTCCAAGATGTCGCCACGCCAGTGAATATTCCAACACTGTCCCTTCTGAATATCTTGCGATCTGCCTCATGCCTGGGTAAATTAACATACAATTTACGATCACCCGCAGATCGAAAAGTACATTCATATTGTTCGGTTTCTTATGCAGATTGCGTTGTGAGCTTACGGGGATTTAGTTCTGCCACGTTCGAAGCAATTAAACTTTTAACGAGGCATTGGTACCTTCCCATTGGTGAAGTTGAACTATAGTTTAAGCGACTAACTGTCACTTTGCGAAAATCTTGATATTAAATAGACTTAAGTATATAAATTTATGCCATAAGACATAATATCTATTTGTATGTATTGATATAGTTATTTATATAATATATATACATACAAACATATATAATATCTGTTTGTATGTATTGATATAGTAAATAAATTACTATATCAATACATACAAACAGATATTATATCATTGGCAAAAGTTACAAAATGTTATTCGTCTACGTCTGTGATAAAAACCGAACCTGGAAAGTTACAAGTTTCAATCTCTTATAGTTGATGAAATGCCATGGGGAGACCAACTTATAAACCACTTTGGACGCCGATAACTAGAAAATTTTGTTAAAAACTTTGTTAAACTTCATGTATGAAACCTTGCCTTTATTTAAAAGGACCTATCGAAGATACACTACACGGTGGAGTAGAAACAAAAAAATATTTTTCATCCCTACTTCAAATGTGTGGAGAGACACCAATAAAATATAAAATTAATATTATTTTAGAATGCCCAAAAAAATATTTATATACAATCTATGTATAAGTATTAGGTACCTTACATATGAAATTGGCGTTTTGTCATACTGGCCACTTTGATCTCAAATATATCTTCTTTGGTTAGGAATTCCAATTTCAAATTTATACCGTTATTTACTCATGCATTTGTGTTCCCCGAAACCCGTAATTCATTTGTTTTTTCTCTTTTGGCTTTTTCTTTGCGTCACTCTGTTTACAAAATGGAAAACTTGAAATATCGTATTATTTTCGAGTACGAGTTGAGAGATAGTGGCACCAGTGCTGCAGAAACGGATCGAAGGATTAATGATGTGTATGACTGCAGTATCGCAAAAGAAAACACAGTGCGTTTTTGGTTCCAATGTTTTCGTTCTGAAAATTTCGACCTGCAGAACAAGCCCCGTAGACGGCCGGAGACCAAAGTTGATAATGAATAATTGAAGGCTATTGTGGAAGCGGATCCATCGCAAACCACGTCCGAGTTAGCTGCAGGCTGCGGTGTTAGTGATAAAACTGTTTTAATCTACTTGAAGCAAATTGGGAAGGTGAAAAAGCTTGAAAGGTTGGTACCTCATGAATTCAGTGCAGCAAACCGACAAACGCGCGTCGACTGCTGCGTTACATTACTCAACCGGCACAATAATGAAGGGATTTTAAATCGAATCATTACCTGTGATGAATAGTGAATCCTATACGATAGTTGGAAACGCTCATCGCAATGGCTGAACCCTGGCGAACCAGCCAAAGCCTGTCCCAAGAAAAAAAAATTGACTCAAAAAAAGTTAATTGTGAGCGTTTGGTGGACTAGTGTCGGTGCTCTTCACTACAGCTTTCTTAAATTTGGCCAGACGATTACGGCAGATCTCTATTGCCAGCAACTGCAAATCATGATGGACTAGCTGCTAAACAACTGAGGTTGGTCATTCGCTCTAGGCCACTGCTGCTTTAGGGCAACACTAGACTACACACCTGCACAACAGACGGCTACCAAATTAGAGGAGATTCAATTGGAATGTCTAAGATATCCACCGTACTCCCTGGACCTTGCTCCAACAGATTACCATTTTTTTCAAAACTTGAATGACTTCTTGCAAGGGAAAAAATTCAACTCCGGTGGGGCAGTCCAAAGCGCCTTCAAAGATTTTATCAATTCCTGTCCGAATGGTTATTTTAGTAAATCAGTGCATAGATAGCCATGGTATATACTTTGATAAATAAATATATTATATTTAAAAAAAACGACATTATGTTCCTCCTTTACAAAACGCCAAATTCATTTGTAATGATTTAATATATCAAATTTCAATCATTTATATTCATAATTACAGAATTAAGAAGGGCGGGCACTGGGCAGACAGACAGAAATGCAGACAGACAGACAGACAGACAAACAGACAGACGGACAGATAGACGGATAGAAAGACGGATGGACAGAGTGAAACTATAAATGTTCCTTCAGTACTAAGGAACCATAAAAATGTAGGTTACTCAAAATGGAGTGAGTCACTAAAGCCAAGGAAAATATGTACCTATTTTATAAGGTACGTAATACTGTTTCCCTTTGTAACCCACGTACACTGTATAATTGCAGCTCATTGCATTTTAAAATATTTCAATATCAATTTCGTTGGGAGTAACAAAGGCTGTTATATCGAAGGAAATTGCTATATTCACTTTTACCGAGAATAAATTTTGCTTTACAACGCTGAGCGCTCAATGGGGATGCCGCTGTCGAAATATACAAAAAGAGCGATGCATAGTGATTCGTCTCGATCGAGTATTTCATTTGTTGGCACTGCCGCCGAAGTAGATGGCTTTGTGTCGTATCAAATAGACGTAAAAGTAATAGATGTGGCAATAATTTTTCTGAGCGCAGTTCTATTGTAAAGGAAATAGATGTTTTACAAGATAATGAAAGTTCCACTAAAAAAGGGGAACATTCCAAGACATTCATCTCCATGTTAATTTGAAACTCGACGGTGAACCGACATAATAATTTTTGTTTACAACAAAATTAGGTAGGTACGGCTTTGGGTTTCACTTTTTACTATAATAATATTATTTAGTGCTTGCCTTATAATAATATTATTATATTGTTATTTACTTGTTTTTAGTTACTTAAAAAATATTTTACTAGCTGAGCCGACACACGTGTTGTTCTGTCCTAACTATGAACTGGAATAAATAAATAACTACACCTACTTCTACGCCTACATTTACACCTACCACTACACCTAAATCTACAACTACACTTACATCCACACCTACCCACCAACCTAACTACCTATTTACCTACCGACGTACCTACTTAACCCCCACATACACCTACAATTTCAACATATAAAACTACACCTACACCTACAACTTATTGGGGCCAGTCGATTTTACTGAAATAAAAATGTTTTGCGTTCCAATCAACACAGGCCTCATCATTCGTTATTGCATGATTTATACGATTTTAAAAACGAAAAAAATATTTTTCGTTTTTATATTTTCCTCACAATATTGTATCAAATATTTGTCACCGCTTAAAACTTTCCTGAACATCCACAATAATTTAAATATCAAAATTATCCAAATCGGTCCAGCTATTCTGGAGTTTTAGCAACACAAAGGACCTGCAATCTAATTTACCCAACCACGGCGAAGCCAAAAGGAAGGGTGATTTTGGCAGTCTATGCATGTATGTATGTTTGTTCCACCGTAGCGCCTAAATTTAAAATTAGATCAGTAGATCTAATTTTAATGAATGAGGTGTCGATAGATTTGTAATAATCACCCGGGTAACATAGGCTATATAATTGCCGTAGTCCGGTTATAGTTTTTTTATAAAAAAAAATGTTATTATTATATTTAAGTTGTCCCGACACAATATTATGTTATTCTGTCGCACCTATAAATATAGTGTTAATTTTTCCCCGCAATTTTTCCTACATTTCTCAACGTTTAAACTTTCCCTAAACTGATACTATTATTTTACGATAAAAATTATCCAAATAGGTCCAGCCGTTCTCGAGTTTCAGCAAGACATTCAAATTGCAATCCATTTTCCGCATCGTATAGGGCATCGTTGAATAGGTCTTTTAAAATAAAGGCAAGGTTTCATACATGATTTTTTTTACAAAGTCAACCATTTTCGAGTCATCGGCCTCCAAAGTGGTTAATAAGTTCCCCCGTCATTCCCCCCTAAATTTCTAAACTATGAGACTTAGAAACTTGAAAATTTCTATGCTGATTATCATGCTAAAAACTCTTTAGGAAAATTATTTTGAACGAAATCGGACAGTACCTAATTTTT
This sequence comes from Phengaris arion, assembly GCA_963565745.1. Lineage (NCBI taxonomy): Eukaryota > Metazoa > Arthropoda > Insecta > Lepidoptera > Lycaenidae > Phengaris > Phengaris arion. Next base: position 28,501,873 of record OY751431.1, read on the forward strand.
AAAACAGATTCCAAGAATGTCTTATACACCTCAAACAATTTACTGAATTTCATTGAATGATTTAAAAACTATAAAAATAACAAGTTTTCTTTATTAATATCGAAAGTTTAATATAATATTTATCTATGATCCAATAACTCATCGAACTGTCCGTAATTATCATAATTCATTATGTATATGTAAATTCAATGAAGAAAAAGTCATGTGGGATTTTAATTTGGCAACGATTCAAGAATCTAATAGCCCCGCTTCGATGTGAATTGATTTAATTTTCAGGCAAAAACCCGGTGCCGCTGGAAGCTAAAGTTTTTCAATTTAAATAGTGCGTGTTTAATCGAATAGTTACTTCTGGTAGTTTAGTTATTTGAAGACTATGTCAATGAGTTTTGTTTTGAAGTGAAATGGGCTTCCTTTATAATGCTAAGCGGGATTATTACAAATTCCATTACATTACAAAGGCGGAAAATTTTAGGCCTGTGCCGCTCCGTAATTATTGTGATATTTTTGTATCAGTATTTTAATGATATAAGTAACAGTACCTGGAAGACCGAACTGTACTCGGAATTTTAGTAGAATGATAAAACGACTAAGAGTAAATCAAAAATTATAACGGAGTAAGAAATAAAAAGAATCATTAAAATATACGTCTGACCGGAATTCGAAACCAAGACGCCAATATACCAACAACGCAAAAAGTCCATCGATAACCAAGCCGCCATCTTATTATATATGATTCGAAATTAATCATATCTTATTACGCGACGATAGAAAATACCTTCATGGCAATGCTTGCAGCCGTTTCCGAGATTGCGATTATATATTTATAACAAGATTTGCTCTTTAAAGTATAAGATATGTAATAATTTATATTTAATATTTTCCACTATACAGTTTATTTTACATTATTACTCATTAAATGAACTTCAATAAACATCCTAATATCCTTTAGGATATTTATTGAGGAGGAGACAGGAGAGCGACGCGTGAAATTAACATAAAATAATATGTCTCTGAGGGCGGAAATCGAACTGGTTATTAGAGACCAACTTTAACCGCTGCACCTACAGACAAATGAAAATAATTTAATAATGTAAACCTAAAATAATGGTAATAAAAACAAAGTTTCTGCATTACCATAACTACGGCTTTTGTACTCGAGTGTTCATAGTTTGTTGATCGTAATCTATTAATTCTGTTTCTGTTTATCTTTGGACGTTTAATTAAATGGCCGCCACGTGTGCTGGAGTTGCTTTATGAATTACTGCGTGTTGGCTCGGCTTTTGATCATCATCAGCTTATTGAAGTTAAACTCCTTTAGTATCATTGTGATTAGAAATTTGATGAAACGTATAAGCGACAGTAAAAAGGAACAACCACTATAGTCATACATTTATGAATATAAAATAAATTATATACAAAATATAAGACCGAAAAGACTCGATTGTTTTTTAGTACCTTAAACTAGACTTAGTAAATAATTTCAACAAGAGAAAAATGAAATTACTTCAGCTTTCTTCAGGTACATAGACTAAACACCTAACTGAAGCATGTGACGTACTGTACCTGTTCAAATTCGCCTTATTTCCTCTAACAAAAAACTTTTAACGGACTCATTAGAGCTAGTTAATTTTTTCTTAATTTGACGCGAAAAAGTCCGGAAAACGGCTAGTTATAAATATAATTATGTCAGTTCCCAACACGTCGTCATTAATTGAAACAAAGTAGGTAACTCGATTATCGCTCACACTGGGCCGACGAAAAACCTGCTCGGACTGAATTTAGTTCATTTGACGGCAATTGTGTTAGGCTCTACGTGTTCCTGTATTTCATGTTAGATTTTCAGTTGTTACTGAGTTGGACATCATTACCGGTAGCTTTCATGAGCATTTGGGTGTTATTTTTAATTTTATGGTAAGTAGCAGTTTGTTATTATTATGGTCATATTATATAAATAACAAGCCTTTGCCGGCTCCGCCCGTATAAATACAGTATCCCACGGGAACACTGTACTTTTTTGGGATAAAAAATTGGTCATGTGCAAATCCAGATTAAGTCTTTTAGACGAATTTCAACAAACAAACAAATTTCATCGAAATCAGTTCAGTAGTTTTGCGTGAAAGAGTAATAAATATCTATCCATCCATCCATCTATCCATCTATCCTCACAAACTTTCACATTTATAATAGTAGGAGGAAGTAAGTAAGTAAATATTTAAGCTTAACTACAGAGTATGTATACAGATACAATTATAAAAAAAAGGATGGATTTTAAACATGTTATCTGATTCGCCAATACCGTTACACATATGATAGCGCTCTTCTATTTACAATTACGACGTACCTACTATTGGGTATTGTATAAAATAGATGTTCGTATAGCCCTTTTATGCACACTTTACACTTACCTCTAATTATAACAAAATCGCCACTAAAATTTTACCTCATTCTACATGATAGGATTATCTTGCGTAGTTTGACCAAGACCGAGTTCAAGTCTGGCGACAGTGTTAATCCGCCCACAAAAAGGGTTTTAAGGCTGTCAGCGGGGCGGTCTGGGGTTCGCTGCCCGACTAAAGTCACGTTCATATTAAAATAAGAAGCCTTCGCCGAAGATTAAAATGCATTTCAAAGTTTTAGACATATTTTGTCTGGCCTTGAGCAGAGATAAAGTGAAGACTTAAATGTAAAAATTTTGCTACTTGTATGTACATATTTCATTTTATTATTTTCGCCCTGCAGTGTTTTCTAGCTAGTAAAATTATGAATTGTGAACGGTGAAAAATAATTGTATAAGTAGTAGGTCCAATCACAAACACTATAATGTATATAGTTAATGGCTAATAGCACTAAGGTAGTGTTACGGGTGATATTAAAAATAAAATAAGATTCTCCGTGACAATATATATATTTAAAAAAAGGAAAAAATAGGGGTCGTGGGCAGAAGGCCGTATGGTCTGGACTAGCCTCTTGGTGTCAAGGTAGTGGTAATGGACTTTAATCCAAGTAGGAACTTAGCTGAGGATCCAGCTGTCTAGCACGTGGCGGATGCGAGCTAGGGCTACAACTCCTGGAAGCTTCTCCGTCACCGCTGCGTCCGTTCGTCGTAGATAGATCGTCTCAGAAAAAAAAAATCCCCGTCCAATGACTATCAGCACTCTGAACTCCAGCTAGATATAAGTCCTTTTAATTGGTGCCTCGAATGCTGTAGTTGGCGGTGTTTCGTGCCCCAAACCAAGTTCCTGGAATAATCACGGTAATGTGTCGGTAGGAGTCCGGTCCTACAGCCAGCGCGATTTCAACCCCAAACGATCAAAAATCACAGGCTGTGTGACCATTACAAAGGTAGGCAAAATAAAAAAGATAAGATGATATTTAGGACCCAATATGATACAAACATCGTAACATTTTAATAGTGCTAGATTGGAAAGACGAAACTACAATTGAGCACGTGGTATGGCCAATCAAATAATTGACAACTAATTTACCAAGATGATAGTTTACATGAAAGAATAATGCGTTTTAATACAAGCATGATTTTCCCAAATATTCACAACACAGATACACTAAATTACTCACCGTGATACACGGGATTAAAATATAATTATTTATAACGACTACATCTTGAGTCTTAGCGAAAATTTAATTCGAAAAGGAAATGTCATTCGAGGAAGTGCCATATAAATACCTTTCCTTTCCCTTTTTTTAAACTTTTGACAACTATAAACTAAAGCGTAAAGATAAGAAATCCAGAAATCATAATAAGAAGATATTATATCAATAATCAATATATTATGTAATATAATATTAGAAATCCACTGTATTTTCATTATTAAAAACTAAATTATTATTTTTCAAAGATTTAAGACGAAAGTAAAATCGATCTACGAACTAAGTATTAAAGCAAGGCTGACGTCGTTAGTAAGGACGTGCGCCGATAGATGGCGTTTTAAGCCTCTAAAAATGACTAAATAATTAATTATACAAATCATAGATGACGCGAGTAACGCCAAAATAATCGATTTTATGGAAAGGGAATGTAACTACGTTACAGTAGGGACCTAATTTTTTATTTGACACGTGTCCTGCCTTCTCGTAACCGGAAAAGTACATTGACATAAAATTGTAAAACAAACTTTTTGGATTGTCTTAGGTAGATAGTGCCAGTCACTCGTATTTTCCATGTTTACCTACGGAGCAGAAACATGGACTTTAAAAAAGCAGACCGCGACCGAATTGATGACTTTGAGATGTGGTGTTGGCGAAAAATGGTACAAATACCGTGGACCGCCTTTCGTACTTTTATGTAGAGTTCTGGAATTATTTGGCCACATAGCAAGAAAGGATGGTCAGAACCCAGAACAGCTCATGGGTACAGACAAGGTCGACGGTCGCCGCCCGAGAGGTGGAAGTCCAAACCGATGATCGGACCAAGTACGCACTGCGCTCGACACTGGTTTTTATGACGCTCTCCACTGCAAAGAATCACTATAGATGATGCAAAATAGTCACAAGTAAAATTATTCCACGGGGGAATCACGATTGATGATGGATCAATGAGGAATACGACGTGAGGAGGAGGAGGTAGATAGTGTAGGTGCTAAGATTTGCAAGAAGTAAAACCAAGGTTATAAAAAATATATATAAAAAAATGTTTACAAAACTCAACAAATAAAACAATAAAACGAAAACATGGGATAGGATTTGGACAGTTTACTAAATCACATGATCAAGCCTTCTGAGTAGAATACATGAAAGAAAATAAGCAGGCCTGGCGGGCCGCCAGTTTAGTTACAAGATAAAGGTTGCTATAAATAAAACGAAGGTAAAAATATAGGAGGCTTTCTTTTACAAAATGTACGAGAAATTCACGAAAAATATCTCCCGTCAGTCTTACACTAATTAGGTAAATTATGCGGAAAGTTTGTTACTTGGTATGTTTCTGGATTAAGGTATCTTTTTCCAAAACTAGTATCATGCTCATCATTAGTTACTTTTATTTATTTACCAAAAATAATAGTTGGAATTGAGTATGTCAATTATTAGAGGTTGTTTAGCTAGTTTTTTGCGAGATTTGACTGAACCAACAAAATAAAAAGCAATCTAAGAAATATGTTTTTACCCGACTACGATGAAGCCAAAAGGAAGGATAGTGATTCTGACACTCTATGTATGTATGTTTGTTTGTTCCAATTGTTGAATAAATGAGGTGTCAATAGATTTGTAATAATGGCCCGGGTAACATAGGCTATATAATTCACGTAGTCGGTTTATAGTTTTGTATAAAATTGTAGTTATTTATTGTGTTAATTTCCGCATCTTTTATTTGTTTCTTTATTTTGTTACATGAGCCAGAAGAATTGTAGGAAGCTAATTATTTTTTCTTTTGTTACTTAATTTAGTCCAAATGGAGGGATTGGTCTTTTAGTTCTTAAAGTACGGTATCCAATTAAAAATTAGCCTCTTATACAATGGAACTCGTGGAAAGTGGAGCGTTTTCGTTCGGCGTTTAAGCCACGTCTCCCTAGCGCAGGAAAACAATTAAGCCCTGCGCTTGTTCTGTGAGATAGTTGAAGTATTCATCCCTTTGTATGTAAAGTAGGTAAGGGATAGTAAGGCTTATTTTGAATCGATTCTCACTCGCCCTGGTTTTGTATATTTGTGGTCCGTCACATCACCATATTCGACGAGCTCTGTGAGCACCAACCGCTCAACAACTGAAGTTGAGCGGTTGGTGCACAAGCCGGGGGTCGCGGGTTTTAATCCCGCCGAAGGAACAAAAAGCTTTTATATTACCACGATAAAAAGTAGCCTATGTCATTCCACGTGGTATACACTATATGTGTGCCAAATTTCATGAAAATCAGTTTAGTAGTTTCGGAGCCTATTTGATGCAAACAAAAACAAATAAATCTTTCCTCTTTAATAATTTATTGGTAAAAATAAATACTTTTCCTCGTTACTTCAATTGTTTTGATTCAAAAGCAACTATATATTATATAGTATCTACTGTATTCACAATCTTTGACCGTTCAAGTCCCTTAGCCCTTGCCCACGAGTGTTTTTGTGTGGTCGCGACTGAAAAAAACAGCACAATCTCTCGTGGAAACGTAGCCTCAGGGCACTTAATAATTATAAATTATATTATGCAGTTAGATTGATGAGAGTTGGTATAACACACAAACCTACCGCGGATCGGTAGACTGGTTTAATGGACTTTTAAATTTAAATATTACATTTACAAAAATATGTGTTTACACTTCAGATACAGGTACCATATTATTATAACAGTTTTCACTGAAAAGTAATTGACACGTTGTTAGAGTTTACATGCGCGGTAACAAAGAGCCAATTTGTAGTTTCACAAAAACGTTGAATACGATCTGCGTGTATTAAAATTCAAATGTTCTATTGATGTTGATTTACGTAATAATTTCAGTCCTCAATAAAATAAAAAAATCTTATTTACAGTTGTAATAGGGTAACTTTTACATTATTATAATATTTCTGTACATTGTTATTACCTGGGTAACCGAGATCTACACTGAGTTCTAGTAGATAAAAATAACACAAAAATATTTATCTGACCGGGATTTGAAACCATCATATTTCGAATTTCCGAATAACACAAAAAAATACCAACCACCATTTCAATTGGACTGACCTAATAGAGTCTAGATAGAACGATTTTTCTCTCCCAAACATGCTTGCATACTTAATTTAACGGTAATACTTGCATCTGTTTCCGAGTTTTCAATTATATATACAAGATTAGCTCTTTTAATGTATAAGATTTACATCACATAGCGCCCACCGTACCTGTCCTTTACGCTTGGCATACCTTATTCACAAAACGCCTAACTCGCGATATGCCTAAATCAAATAGCGAAGTAGGCAAGCTGAGAGCTACCTTATGAACCAAGTAGGCCACCCACGAGATGGGGCAAAATGTGATACATAGGATAGCATAGATAGTATATAGCTCATATCACAACAATATCGGGCACCATACGTTGTTATGGACACGTTCACACTGTACTGTATTATATATTATTGGCTATATATATATATATATATATATATATATATATATATATATATATATATATATATATATATATATATATGTATATATATATATATATATATATATATATATATATACTATACGCTATAAAATTGTGCAACTCAGTTGAGTTGCACTATTTTATAGCGTATAGTACATAGCAAGCTCAGTTGAGCTTATATACTATAAGTTCTTGCGATTATATCTATATTTTACCTTTGCTATACTATATAGCACAATAGTATAGCGTAGTCTGAAATGAGCTTTCTGTCTTTATCTTTAAGCTCTGTCTTTATACCTGTCTGTATACCTAATTCACAGAACGACTTTCACAGAGTTGTCGTGCTGTGAATTAGGTAAACGAACCGAAAAGGTATTTCAAAAGTAACACATTTTAATCCATAACATTATTATTAATCAAAAATTAGACAACATAATTAGAATGTGCATTCAATTAAAACCCAATTAGGGATACGTATTCTGAGTTTCATCTAGCCTTTGACCGCTCGACCGTGCCTTGTATATTATATCGTGTGTAATTATTGCATTGTATGCATGCTTTCACATTATCATACAGATTATCGTATATATTATATTAATATGTGAAGCAAAAACTTACAGTACGGTTATAACGTTACGAGAATTTGATACAGTTGAAGTTTATATGGTTTAGAATGCTTTTTTTTTAAATGAAACACTACACCAGATTATTATTAACACCCACTACTGTGCGTTTGATAGATACAATTTTGCTACACGTTGGTCGTTGCCTTTTATCAATCTGTCACATCCTTTGTTTTTAGAGTTTACTCCTTAAGAATCGATTTTCATATAAGGCCCCCCGGTATGAAAAAAATATGAGGAGTAAAATCTACTGAACGAATGACCTCGTTACGTTTTCGTGCGCAATCTATTCTGCGCACCTTTCACTTTTTTTCACATGGCGCGAATTTTTGAACTCAAATAGATCGCTAGTCGCTTTGCATTGCACACAAAATTTAATTTTTTAGAGTAAACTCCAGTCGTGCGTCGGAGCTGACACACACTTTTTTTTTCTATCTAAGGGGCAAAAAAAATCCATATAAAGTTTAAACTTAAAAATTATAAATGAACTGGATGTTGCCCGTGACTTCGTTCGCTCAGAAGGTGTCTCGCGGAAACCGTATATTTTTCCGCGATAAAAAGTAGCCTATATCCATCCCCGTTGTCTAGTCTAATCCTGTGTCAAAATCGATCCAGTAGTTTCGGAGCCTATTCAACAAACAAACAAACATTTCCTCTTTATAATATTAGTATATATTTATTATTATAGCCGAATTTTGAGCACAGGGCGACCAGTAGGTAATTTATGTTTCATGATTTGTGGGGCTTCTCCGTACCGGAATAATCGTCTTGCTGTTTCGGTCGCAAAATTATTTTATAAACTTGTTTCATACAAATAAAGTAATTCATCAAGTTTAAGTTATTTGGAATTAGTACTTTGCATGGAGTTACAATAAGAAGCTGGATATAGCGATAGAAGTCTGTACCTATTTCTATGTTTGATAAATAGTTATGTATTTAATTATTATCGTATTCAAATTAATAGACTGTATAAAGATGAGGAAAGCTTGGTATACAAAATCGGTACACAAGATTTTTGCTATTACTTACGTTAAGTACTTTACTCAAATGCCAAAAAAAACAGAAAAACACTTGTGAATTCACACAGAAATGGGTGATGAATAAACAATTATACTCTCGAGCCTGTACGGTGTCTGTGGAGAAGCCGTGATGCTCGCTAAATACAGCACTCTCACGTCGAGAGCAACTCTAGTCGCCCCAGCCTGTTTGATTATGAAACGCCGCTAACAATTAAATGCATAATTTCTTTCCTCATTATATAGACTATTTTTAATTTTAGCTTCCATTTTTAATTTAGACATTTTTAGAATTATTTATTTATAACCTATTTTTTGTTTCAGGTAAGTCATATGGTTTTGGCTGGCTTTGAAGACCTTAGCATTTACAAGGTATGTGTGATGGGCGAGGTATTTATAATAAGACTAGAAGTTGACCGGGACTTGAATTGTGAGGTGCATGAAAAGGGAAATCGCGCGGGAACCATTAATTTCGCCGCGATAAAATGTAGCCTATGTCCTTCCTCTTGGTCTACTCAATATGCCTTTCATCAAAATCGGTCCAGTAGTTCGGAGCCTAATCAATGCAAACGAAATATAATCAAACTTTTCCTCTTTATATTATTAGTATACATACTAACTCATCTCTTACTTGAAGCAATTCTTGTAAATATATTATATGACGAATTACAGGGGAATAAACATACCTCAAATATCGTACTATTTTAAAGTACTAGCTCTCAAAATGTGGGCTTAATGTGGGCATAACGTGGGTAGTGTGGTTTCAAAATGAAAAGACAAGAAACAACATTACTTCACCTTTATTCTCAATAGTAATAAAACTAAACCCTTCAACCCTATTTTAATCACTTTTCACTGTATATTAAAAATAATAATGACTCTGTACATATTTTACACTACTTACAATACTTTGCACTTATTTTCAATATCACTTTCAAAACAAGAACACCAATAGTTCCCGAGCCGAACCTCTCGCCACGACGGCTGGTAGCTTGGTGTCCCGTGATCTTTCTTTGGAGGGAAAACGTGATCACCACCGCCACGAAACTGTACGCGCAAGCTCGTCAGAACAGACTCTATTAACGCCAAACATGGCGCTAGTGTTCCCGCCAATTATACTTCCGTACTATTTGTTACATATGTCAACAGTAAGATGTAACTGTCAATGTCGTTATTGACATTGACAGACGTCATAAAGTAAAGCCTATCGAGTTAGTTTATTTGAGTTGGCCAAAGGGCTATACATAGTGTAGGCGTATATTTGTGTTAGACATAATATCTCATTTGTAATACGTATCTGTGTAAGCACCAATAAAGGAGAGTATAAGAATTGCTGCTGTATTATTATCATCACGACACGAGCGCAAGAAGGACATACAATCAAGAGGTCGTAGCCCGTTACACTATTAACTTTCTACTAGTGAATTCAGGAGTTAAAATATTAACCGCTTCGACATATACGAGTATATATGGGCGGGGGCATGGTTCGTTGTCGTGAGGAGTGGAAAGTTAAAGAAAAACTTCTTCTTATCTTCTTTTATTATTTTTTTCACTTTTACGTCTTCAACACACATCCTATCCTCTTACATCGTCCGCCATCTTCTCACCATCTATCTATCTATCTCCCTTCCTCTCATATTTCCCTTTCACTCACATTATAGCTGCGTTCACTTTAACTTTAAATATTATTTTTGTGTTTTTAAATAAAATCAATCCTACATATATAATTAAAATCTCGGAGACCGTTCAACAATTTTCATGAAATTTAGAATGCAGGTGATTTTGGAGGTTAAAAATCGAGCTAGCTTGGTCTTATTGCAGGGAAACCGCAAATTTTTGAGTTTTTGTAATTGTTTTCCTTCGTTGCATAATAAGATATGAGTTATTTCGCTTTCTAATTGCTAAAGCACGCGGCTCTTGTCTCGGGTTCGAGTCCCAATCACAATAATATTTTTGTGATTCTTTTTTATAATCGTCATAATAATATGTAAATTTTTACCGTTTTACTAGAACTTCGAGAAAGCTCGATCTAACTAAATGAGAGACTCTTTTATTTAGTTTAGTATCGGCAAACATAAATTCGTATATGAAAATCTAATTAACCGCAACCGAATACATAAAAGTAGTTTAAACAGATAACGACTTTGGTATTCAGTAAAAAATGGAGCTCTTATATAAAAAACAAAAAAATAACTGAATTTCATATTCACATAACACTTGAATATCGTAGACTGATTGTGTACACGACCTGCTACCAATTTATTCGGACAGACACGATTTTTCCGTCTGCCACAAAGCGTGCCGAGTATGCAAATTCAATGTTTTCCGTTAAAGTTTGTTAAAGTAAACCGAAGTTCTGTCCGGCGGAGTTATTAGCGCTTAAACTTTGCTACGGTCTTCAGTTTAAATAATTTCGTGAACCACTTCGGCTAAATACACTCCCAGGAATGGAACGGAAAAAATAACTACAACTCGCTTGAACTTGAAACTAAATGAGGCGTCATTAATTCTGTTTATTACTTTTGTAATAAAACTACTGTGTGTAATTTTTGTGCGTTTTGTTTTACATGTTTGAAGTTGTAGCAACTTTTGTATAACTTTTGATTTTTGTTGTTTGTAATGCCCGAGCATGCAAAAGTAACCTGGTGCATAGATACAAAACTTTTTTTATTTTACTAGTTAACAAACATCTACACCACAGATACGGCAAATGAAGTGTAATTTAAAACATGCCTTAATGTGGTAGACATTGTACTTAGTTAAGTAAGTAAAAATATCTAATAATCTATATTATTTATATATATTTTAAGTAAAAATAATCTATTTTTACTTAAAAAATAGATTATTGACCCGTCAGACTAACAAATGATTACGAAACGTTATTAAAGTGTAAACATTTAATTACAATTCTAGTCACACACACAATAACGCAAACGGAACAATAATTCGAATTGTTTGTGTTGCTTAAATTGAAATTAATAATTAAAGTACCCATAAAATATTAGCACAAATTTATGGGTAACGACATGTGCATGCACAAAAATAATGCAATTTACTCGTACACAATTGATACGGTCATAATAATGTAATTTAAAACCATGTTTACAACATGCATATTAAAATGGAATCTACACAAAATTATTAAAGAAGCCTCATTACTCGTATGTATGACAACTTTTGAAATAAGGGATCGTGTACATTGTAGGATATTGATACATTGTTTCATATTAGTAATTAATATGTATTTTTGCTTTGATATATAGCTACGAGAATACACTAAGTGCACCTACATTCTATTGCTTTCACAAGCGAGTGTAGCCTTCGGGAGAGGAAACTGTAGCAGGGACTTTTCTCTTTCACGTCCGTAACTAACCTGTTTTGTTGTCCAAAAAGAAATTATCGCCAACTGTAAGTTTTCTTCCAAGGGTTCAGGAGCCTGTAAAATAAATGTTTTCTGCAAAGTACCTATTGTACTTCATTAAAATTAGTTGCAGACTCACATAATATAATTTTGTCGTTAAAATGTTCTCGATTTCTTATATAAACAATGTTTTTTTTCCGCACGTATGTACGGTCTCTTATTATAGATTATAATAAAACCTCGCGTCAAGGACAGAGATTCAGTGCAGTGGCGCTGAACTGATATAATATATTCCTTGATTTCCGCAGCTGGCAACATCTGGCCGTTCTATGAAACGTAATAAGCTCTGACGTCTTAAAATATCTTATTAGGACTGAAAAGAAAGGAACCATTAATACATACCTAATAAAAGATAAAAAGTCAGCTGATGAAAATCTTTACATTTTTCAATCAAAATTGAAAATTAGTAATACTAAAAAAAAACATCACTCAATTCAGACCTTTCTGAATTTCAATTTCAAATTAATGTCTAGGTAAACTAAGCACATTCAGCACACGATTACATTGATATATTTATACAAATAGGTATAAAAAATGTTATGAATGATTTTATAAATCTAAGTAGTAGTATAATAATATTTAAATAAAATAGGCTTGCGGATTTGTGGTCTTTATACAACCAGAGAGGTTCTTAAGAAAATTAGTTATTCGGAATTCATTCGTGCCCAGTGGCGTGTTTATTTTTGCCATACAAAATGAAGTTTTATTTTACTGATTTAAAAACGTCATATTTTGTGTATGTAAAAGTTTGTACTTATATTTCTTACCATATTCTTAGTAAGTTAATTTTTTAAATCTTTTATTGCGTCGCGAATTGACCCTTAGGTAAGATTATGTTAATGATATTTTCAAGAAATATGTTTTAAAATGTATAATAAACTAGCTTTTGCCCGCGGCTTCGCCTATGTGGAATAGTGTTCTTAGAGAAAAAACTTCTTCAGCAAATAACTCTACTGACTGCAATATACTTATGGATACAATATTAAAAATGTTTTTTAGGGTTTCGTACCCAATGGTTAAAAACGGGACCCTATCACCTCGACTCTGGCCTCCGGCCAGTCCAACTATGTCCCTGCCTTTTAAATCTGTAATATGTTCGAAAATATTCATTTAAATTACATGCTATACAGGGTCATATTGTACTATATTAAATGCACAATGTATGTAAGGTACGTAATTGGATAAGAAATTGTGCTGTATTTCTTAAAATAGCTTCTTAAACGAGCCCTTATTTCTCGTAAAAAGTAAAGGATAAAAAATGATTATTGTGGGTTATTCCTAAGAGATAGACATATACCATGCCAGACTTTTTTTTAGGTCTTTTTAAGGTGTACAATACTCTAGTACATTATTTTGATCTATCTCGTAGGGTTCAGCCAGCGTTTGCAATGTAAGCAAAATAAATTTACGACATTAGGAACTTCTTAAATTATCAGTGTTTCTCTACTATATTATGCATGTTACATGTAGGTTACATAAACGTTTCTCTTGAAACACTCTATCTATTAAATACCCTATATAGGGACAGACAAAAGAAGAGACTTTGTTACAAACTATGTAGTGATGAGTCATAGATTTTATAAAATATGAGTCATAACTCCTAATACAAGGGAAGCAATTATGGAAAGCTCTCGATTCAGATTGAGTCGTAACCCAGGCACGTCGTTATGCAAATTCGGGTCGGAATTTTAAATAGGGCCCCAGACCGGTCCCCACGGAGGGCACCACATAGGCCCTATTTGATTAGGGACCGAATTGTGACATCCGAGTGTTTGTTTAGGAGAGTTGGAAATAATCTGAAATGTCATTTTATAATATTTTGATAAATAGATAGAATAATGATTTTCTTTCTAATCTGAATTTCCTGTGTTTACGAGGGCGGGTCAATAAGTCCGTGACTTCACTACATAGTATAAAAAAAATCGCTTTCTCTGTCCCTATATCCCTATGTATGCTTCAATCATTAAAACTACGCAACGGATTTTGAAGCGTTTTTTTTTAATAGATAGAGTGATTGAAGAGGAAGGTTTATATGTATAATAAATAACATTCATTAAATAGTGGAGAAATACTGTTATTTTTGAGGTTTCTAATGTGATGTTGTAAATAATTACTTTTTTTCCGCTTACATTGCAAACGGTGGCTGAACCCTACGAGATAGATCAAAATAATGTACTACAGTTTTATTCATCATAAAAAAGCCCACAAAAAAGTCCGCAATAGCATATATCTATCTCTTAGGGATAACCTACAATAACCATTTTTTTATCATTTACTTTGATTTAAATTTAATAGCTTATTTACGAAGCGATTTTAAGCAATACAGCATTAATCCTTATCCAATTTAGTACCTTAAATACATTGTGCATTTAAGATAGATTAATATGGCCCTGTATAGCATGTAATTTAAATGAATATTTTTGAAGATATTACAGATTTAAAATGCAAGGACATGTCTCGGCGGCACTCGCGAGTCGCGACTCGGTGCTCGCTCAACGAATATTCTGTGCTGCAGTTCTTATGGAATATCCATAGACGTAGTTGGCCAGTTTTGTTGGAATGGCAAATTAAATGATTATTCACTACGTAGTATAAAACAAGTCGCTTTATCTGTCTGTCCCTATGTATATTTCCATGTCCTGTCCCTGTCCATATTGTATGCTTAGATCTTTAAATCTACGCAACGGATTTTGATGCGGTTTTTTTAAATAGTCTTTTTATACTCAAGGGCGATAGATATAATAATATAATGTATAGGTATCAAGCGGTCGCGCATGTCGCGTCGAGGTGATAGGGTCCCATTTTTAACCATTTATATTGGGTAAACCTATAAACATTTTCAATATTGTATCAGAAGTAGGTATATTGCTGTAAATAGAGAGTTATTCGCCGAAGTAGTTTTTTCTCCAAGAACATTATACTTACTACGCGGGCGAAGCCGCGGGCAAAAGCTAGTTTGGAATAAAACACAGATTTTTTGATAAATAAATCATTTTATTTTTCAACGTAGGCCCCATTGAGCTCTATACACTTTGTCCAACGCTTCTCCAATTTTTTTATCCCTTCCAAAAAATATGATTTGTCGAGGTCCTCAAAATAGGCCTTTGTTTGCGAGATGACTTCATCATTGGAGTCAAATCTTTTTCCACCGAGCCATTTTTTCAGGTTTGGGAACAAGAAGTAGTCACTCGGAGCCAAATCTGGAGAATAGGGTGGATGTGGGAGCAATTCATAGCCCAATTCATGGATTTTTGCCATGGCAACTGCACATGTGTGCACCCTTGCATTGTCTTGCTGAAAAAGAACTTTTTTATTGGCCAAATGAGGTCGGTTTTTTTTCAAATCCTCATTGAAGCGGTCCAATAAGTTGGCATAATATTCCCCATTAATTGTTCTTCCCTTTTGAAGATAGTCAATGTGGATTATCCCACGTGCATCCCAATAAACAGTCGCCATAACTTTATTTGCTGACAAACCCACCTTGGCCTTCTTTGGCGCCGATTCACCCTTAGAAACCCACTGTTTTGACTGTTGTTTGGTCTCTGGTGTGTTGTGATGGATCCATGTTTCGTCCACGGTTACAAAACGGCGCAAAAACTCCTCCATATTGTGATTAAACAACGCCAAACCTTCCTGTGAAGTTGTTACACGATTGCGTTTGTGGTCGACTTGCGGAAAGCTTTCTCATGCCCAAGTGATCATTCAAAATTGAAACCACTGAGCCATGCGAGATGCCTATGGCTTCCACAATCTCTTGCACATTCAATCTTTGGTCGACCAACACCATATCGTGAATTTTTTCGATTGTTTCGGGTGTAGAGACCTCAACTGGGCGTCCAGGACGTTCGGCATCTTCAGTGCTTGTACGGCCACAACGAAATTCAGTAAACCACTTTTTTACCATTGAAATCGATGGTGCAGAGTCCCCATAGTATTTATCAAGCTTAGCCTTGGTCTCGGTAATGGTTTTTTTTCGCAAAAAATAATGCTTAATAAGCACACGAAATTCACTTTTTTCCATTGTTTCCTTAAGTTACTGGATAGTCTGATAAAGATAGCTGTAAAACACAAACTAACTGACGCAGCAAGTTCAAATTTTGATAGGAGTCAACTGACAGATGCCTGTTGACAGGAGTAGTGTTGCTTTTTCAGTAAGGAGGTTAGAAATTCAAAAAGTCACGGACTTATTGACCCGCCTTAGTATTTATACAAAAACGTGAAGTTCAAAGAATGTAATAATTTTAATAAGCATCTAATGATAAATAATGTTAGTTTCTCGAATAACACAGTTTTTAAATAAAACATAAATTAGGCACATAGAACTAATGTCATTAGATTCGTTTATAGATAATATTGGTATCGTAGTTAACAGTGCTATGTGGAAAATAAAAATAAACATCTTGCATCTTTTTAAAAGGCATAAGATAAAAAGTAATAAATATGTGTACGGTGATGACTCCGTACATTTCGATAATGGATAAAGCTATAAGCCCGCTGTTTCGATTACAGAATGCATAAATATTTCATCGCGGCACCGACATCCATCACAATGGACCTCGCAACTCAAACATTATCGCACGAATATAAAAAGCACTTACATTTTGAGCTAGATTGATTCGAATGTGCTCAATTTGATTTATTACCGAATGAATTTTTAAGGCATTTTTTAATTTTTATACTCGTCCGAACAGAATTGGGTATGCGCTGTTCAATGTGCAGTATACACATTTGATTGGATTTGATATTTGAAAATATAAACTTGTGTTAGAAAACTATTTACCAAGTTAGTTTAACATTTCGAACTTTCTAAATAGATTTATTTAACACCTAGAATCAATTACCTGTCTATTGATAGGCTAATTTGTCGCATGCTAATCTCTGGGATCAATATTTCCCTAATGATCTGGACAGGTAGCCCCGATAAGCGCTTAAGCCAGCTAACGAGTATGAAGATATATCGAAATCTGCTGGAACGTGACTAGACAAGATTGATTACATTTTTCTTTTAAACCTTGTTAACTTTATGTTAATAGTAGTTATATTGTTAGGTTTAAATTGATTATGCTAATGACGTAAGCGTCGAAACACTTGAAATAGAATCACACTACAATTGAATAATGATCTTTCAATATGTATTAATTAATTGCTTTAAGAAGCAGCTATTCATATATTCTGTGACATTAGAAAAGGTGTGCTTTTTAGGGTCAGTTCACACTGCGACGAGACGCTGTTTTTTAAGATAGCTAGGTATTCAAAATTTAACTTTATTCACTAAACAAGAAGATACACGTTTCATTTCAATTCAAGAGTTCGAATGTCAAGTCAATCAAAGTCAATGACGTAGGCGCCGCTCTTGGAATAAAACATATCTTTTTGAATAGTGAATAAAGTTCAATTTTGAATAGGTACCTTAAAAAATACAGCGCCATATATTATACTAGCTATTGCTCGCGGCTCCGCCCGCGTAAGTATAGTATCCCTCGGGAACACTAATTTTTCGGGATAAAAAGAGTAGCCTATGTTTTAATCCAGAGTCTAAACTACTACCATACCGAATTTCATCGAAATCCGTTCAGTAGTTTTTGCGTGAAAGCGTAACCAACATCCACGCTTTCATATTTATAATATTAAGTAAGGATTACATATATTTTAAAAAATGGTTGTCTGTTAAGTCGGTTTGCGGACGATAATTTACCGTGTTATCGTCACACCAGCCGAACGCTTAGGTCGATCGTGCCTCTCTATTGCTTGTTCCGCGCTCTCGCTTGCACGCTCGGCTCAAGTGGAACGTGACAATCGTTAAAAAACGTTAACGTTAAAACGTTAAAAATCTTTCGTAGCTTGTTCGTAGTACACTAGAGTAATGAAAAAACGTGTTTATTGTACGATATAATCGCTTTTATGGCCCATAGGTGAGTGATCTTACCTCAGGTACTGCACTGCGTCACAAGAATGTCGACTGAAGGGCACTAAGGCCAAAATATGTTATAATCCTACTGAAGATTGCGTAACTTCGTAACGCTCCGTAATATCTTACAGCTAGGGCTTTATCATAATATGTTTTACGATTTCATTGATACGGGATTCGCCCCTGATGTATATAATATATTTGAAGAAAAACATATATTTTACATTTTTTATATTATGTTGTTGTGTTTGTATTTCCAATTAGGGGTATTTAATTAATTTATTACAAGGCAAATTGAAAAAATGCAGATACGATTTTTTTATTTTTCAGATTTAAATATAATGTGAACAAACAAAGAAAAATATAATATATTTTTAATGTTGGCTCTCATCTTTGCTATATAATAATCTGATGCTAAAGCATTAGATATTGTAACAAAGGCATTAAATAATGCAAAAGCAATTGTTTACTTGACTGTATTTGTGTTACAGTCACAAATATAATTATATCATATACCATAGAGCCTTATAGCAGGTCAAAAGGTCTTAAAGCTACAGAATTCAAAATCTTTATAGGTTCTAGAGGCTCTAACAAAGAGGCGACAAAATGTTGCACAAAATTTGCCTCCGAGAGCACGCTTGAAGCGTTATAAAAAGCGATACGATGTAACAAAAGTCATGAAGTTCTCTTTGAGTCCTTTTTATTCGTTCGGAAATAGCGAAAAAGTGTTCCCAAAGCCGTTTGCTTCGGTGTTCGCGTTGAAGATATAGCCTGACTCCGTACTGCAAACGAGCGTTTGATACGGCTACCGACTTACATCCGATGGAAGTGCCTCGATATTGTAACAAAGGCATTAAATAATGCAAAAGCAATTGTTTACTTGACTGTATTTTTTGTATTACATAAGTGAATAGTGCTCTGAAAATAAAATATGTTTACAAAAGGAATAGTATATCTACTAAAAATCAATAGTTTTTAAGAAACTGCGGATTCTTAAAGCATTTTTGAGGATTATGTGAAAACGCCCCATACAAATGTTACTGCCATTGTGACGTCACATTGCTCTAAGTTGCTACGAAGTGTGCAAAACAAGCATACATTTTTTATATCTTCGACGTTTGTGCATTTTATGTTTATAAGTAAACAAATTATGTGGGGTTTTTACACTAATTATGTAAAAAAAAAACTTTTTTGTAACTTTGAAATATTAATCATTTCAAAACTACGCATAAATTCGAATTTTCTTTCACTTTTATCAGTGTAATACCTCATTCCTGAATGTATTAAAAAAACTAAATTTTTACATGTTGTCAAATACCCAATTGTTATTCACATAATAAAATACATAATATATCGTGATTATATACTTGCTTACTTCAATTAATGTTACGTTGTTAAGAAAGTTAATTGTAAGTATATTTTTTCTATTGTAAGTTTAAAAATTATCCAAGTAATTATCAAAGTATTTTATTTGGATAATTACTTGGATATAAATGGTAAGTGACGTTTTCTATACCTATATTATAAAGAGGAAAAGTTTGTTTATTTGTATGTTTGTTTGTTTGTCTACACTGAATAGGCTCCGAATCATCTGGACCGATTTTAATTAAATTTGGCTGAGATGTAGAGTAGATAACGGGGATGGACATAGGCTACTTTTTATCTCATATAAATGTACGGTTTCCGCAAAATTAACTTTTGCAAAACGGTAACATCTAGTATTATAAAACGTGGAACTCTTCCAGTGATCCTAGACGAACGCCACGAATACATTATCTCATTGTAAGCGCAAAATATGTTAAGACGTTTAGATATCAAATATGTGATGTTTCATACAATGTGCATGCTAGGGCATTGTAATAGAATATACTTAGTATTACTTATTATTTTAAAATATATTTCAGTTTTCAGCATTTCTTTCTAATAAATAGCAAGTAAGCAGACTTTTCACCCATTAAAATATGATTTTTATGTGAAATTGTTATCTACTTTCAGTGACGTAACTAAGAAACATGCTTATCTACTATTTTCACTAATGTAAAAAAAAACTTGAATCTACCGCCTGGAATATTACCAGATATAAAACTACCCACCGTTCACTTAAATGCTTGAGATACGCATTTAGAAATCCACAAGACACACACATATAGCTTTGTTAAGGAGAACTGTATGCGAAATCTCCCGTGAAATTGACGCCGCGACTCCATTCTTCCTTATTCCAGCGTGCAACGTCTCTGAAATGAAAATTTCCAGTCTCTAATCTTATAAGTATTTTGTTACAAAAACCTTTTGATATTTGCCTAAATTCAGAAAATGTTCTTTGAGGGAAATTGTGTTTTGTAAAAATTATGTACAAAAAACAGAAAAGATTTCAGCGGTTTGGGATTATTATTAAATGTTGATAACAATTAATGACCAGTCCGCTTACAGCAAAAACAAAGTTGTAAATAAATGATAATATGAAAACCTAAAAACCTCACATTATATTTAATTACCAATATACTATTAGGCAATTTATGAAGTCAAATTTACATGATCTATACAGCTTTGTATCACGGGTATCAGACAACGGAAATATATTTAATACTTTTATACTATACTTTATACACAACTAAAACAGAAAAAATTTTTGTTCCTTCGGTGGGATTCAATCCCGCGACCTCCAGCTTATGCGCCGACGCCACCACTGAGACAACGACAATCAAACAATAGCAATTATTTTGTATTATTTATATTTAAAATTTTCAGCAAATACAATTTTTAAATAAAAAATGAACAACTTTAAATTGTTAGTGATATACTACAAAAAGAAAAGGTGTCGTATAAAAGCTATTTGATAAAATATATTGGATACAATCGAAAACTGCATAACACTATAATATTTCAATTGTTGAAGCATTCCCAGTTGGAATTTTGCAGAAATTGTTGGGGACAAGGAGTATGAACAAATTGGTATATTTTTATTCAGAAAACGTGTGACGATTCGGTATTGTGTTTGAGTAATACGTTTTATGGATCATTGGCAAACGTGTTTGGCGGATTCCAAGTTGAGAACTGAGAGCGGGTAAAATCATTGTAAGTTCGTAATCTTAAATGTAAACTTGACTGCAGTTATAGCGTTAGGTTAGATTATGGCTACAAAAATCATATAAGGCTTCTTTCAATTTTAATTTAGCAAATTATATCATTTTAATACGTGAAACAAAAAAGACGTGTGGCACTCGGGGACTGCCGCGGTAAAGCTATTGCATAGCAAGCATTTGTGATAATAATAAAATGTATGTATATAGAGTACTCACTCATTTTCTTTCACTATTTTTTCGTGACTTTCTTCATTAATAATAAATGCACTTTGTTCATTCATATTCAAAACACTTTATACACAAATTTTACAAGTACAGCTATTCACTGTTGTATATAAATACCTATACACCTATATACTTTCTCATAAACAGCTGCTTATGTATTCGTCCGATTTCGGAGCAGCTCGTCTCGGTTCGTGCGAGTTTCGTAGAGTCGTACAATACGTCTAATCGTACGCACACAACGCCGTGTCGAAGACTGCCGAACTGAAACGACGTTAGACAATGCACGGAGCGTGAGGTTTTTTCGTTGCGGAATTTCTGGATTCGGTCTCCGCGCTCAAGGCCCGCGATAGAAGCTATGCAATAGCTTAAAACTTTGTAACACTTTTTACGGAAATTATGCTAACATGCTAACGGAGGAGTATGGAGGAGAAGTGATTTGCACCAATATTTTTATATAAAATACATAAAATAAATAAAATAAAGCATTATACACACTACCAGATCAATAACTCATGCGTGTGATACAAATTTGTCACACATTTAGTAATATGTCAATTATAAAGGACAACATTAGCACTTGTATATTTCGTGTCTAAGAAGCAAAATAATACCAAGAATCTCTACAAATAATCAAACTTAAAAATTAAATGAATTATGGTCGAGTTTCGACCAATGGGCGACAACTAGTTAATATAAAACATCTACAGACAATTAGACACGTATGTGACAATTTACATTTAAGCAGGGCACATCTTCCAGTAACAGAATCAGTGAATAAAATATTCCAAAATTTTCGAAAATATATTTAAGATCCGCCAAAGATTGTAAGAAGCCCGCCGCTTGTCACTCAAACCACGCGCAGACAAATCGTCTAACGGTAGCAGTCTGAACGCGGGCAAATTACTACGATCAATTTCGGTACAAAACCCAAGGGATTTGCAACAGTACGATGCAATCTTCGACTTGTCATTGTCACAGAAACGATGGACAACGGAATAGAGTCGGGACTGCGTGCGGTCTCTCCCTGATTGGTGGTTCCGAATCGTTTATCTTACGATGGCTGCGGCACGGTTTGAAGACATGATTCATTGAATATCCCAGTTTACAAATCGAAATGTAGTTTCGGTGTAAATCCTTTTGTGGAACGGCTTCACCCAAATCCTAATATTATTACGAAATTGATTTCGTTGTTTTGAATAATATCAAAATTCCAAACGCCGAATTTATTTACTAGTTTATAGTATCAAACCATTTACGTTACAGTTTATTTTATCGATATTTCCAGTGTTAGTTGTAGTTAGTGCTATGTCTATAATACCTATTATTGAAATATAAAAAAAATAGCAAGGTGATAAATGATAATGTTAATTTAAGTAATTAGCCGTTTTTTAGAAGAAAGTCGTCTTCTAACGCCGGGCCCTTGAAAGGGGGCCTTGGGCGAGTAAACATGACTAGGGGCTATGCCCCTCTATACATGTGATGGTCTAATTTTGAGATGGACGCGCCCAGTACGAATACTGGGCGCTAAGGCGGCCTGTTTTGTGGGAAGACCCCCGCGACACCGCGGGGTAAACCCGAAGTACCAAATGAAAAATACGACCGACGGCCGAGGACCAAGGAAACGCGTATCGTGCCGCTCCCACACACTCCGCATTTGTCGGACTGGGGAAAAAGAGGGGGAAAAATAATTCCCGAGCCCCAGACTTTGTTTCGGGGGGGGGGGGAATAAACGAACGATGTGCCACAATGTCGACAGGAATGACATTAGGGCTGCCACTCGTCGGGCATCGCCAAAGGCGCGGGGATAGGGAGCGGGGGAAAACGATCCAGCGGTGGTCGAGGCGTAGAGCGCGCTAACGCGCCGTGGTGCCTCCTCTTCGGGGGCGGGGCGGCAAGCGGCGTGGCTCTGCGGGGTCCCCAGCGCTGATGGCATCACGGGGCAGAAGTCTGCGGTCAGGCGGGCGGGCGTGCCACGGCGCCAGGTCGAAGCTCGACCAGGTCCGAAGCATCAGCTCGTTCGAAGAGAGTGATGGCGAGCCTGGAAACAAAAACTTCCACGCTCATTATACGGAGGTCTCTGCTTATGGTGGTATTCCTCACGTACCTCGGTGCTCTAGCGATGCGGCGCAGCACGCAATTCTGCGTATACTGCATTTTCTTTTGGAAAGACGCAGCGAGCAGGTGGTGCTACGCAGGAGCCGCGTACGTGAGGCGTGAGCGAATGTACGTTTTGAAGAGAGCCAGCCTCATATTGAGCGGGACCTGGGAAGCTGAATAGATCGGCGACAGTTTGGCTGTTGCGGCTCTGGCGCTGGCGACCGCGGCATTGCACTGACGGTGCTTGGTCAGCCGCCGATCTATAGTGACGCCGAGGTATTTCGCGGTCTTACCCCATGGTATCTCCTTCTCTCCTATCTTCAGGGGGGGCGGGTATCCCCTCTTCTAGATGAAGGCGAGCGCCTGCGACTTACCGGCGTTTACCGAAAGTCGCCATTTGCTCAGCTATGCCGGGAGGAGGTCGAGGGTCCTCTGGAGTTTCGCGGCTGGCTGCCTCCCACTCGTGGGCTTCAGTGGTGGAATACTGGAGGGAGCAGCTCTTATGCTTCAGCATTCTTCAGCTTTCAGCTCTTATTATCTATAACCTCTTGCTGGAAAACCCCAGGGAGGTGATGGGTGATGGCAATGTCCAGGGCATCGAGGGTATAGGTGGGACATTTGGGGTAGTGCGTGGGTGCATAAGTGTCCACCACGGAATATCCGGCGCGTTCGGAATCCGCGAACAGGCGGTTTCCGTCCGCGTTTGGCGTGCGTGAGCCCCAACCCGGGTGCTTGTAGTTTAGATCTCCGGCAATCACAGTGGGATCCTCTGATAGGAGCCCGTGGATGTCGGAGATATCTAAACGCAATCCCGGGTGCTTATAACACGCGTAGTGTCCGGTGTGAGCCGAGCATCAGCGAGGTCACAGAAGGAGCGGGGAGGAGTTGGTGGAGCAGTCTCCTGCCAACGAGGACGGCGAGGCCCCGACACACGCTTCTACCTCCCAGGTAGTCTTGGCGATAGGTGTGGAAACCCGGGATGGACAGACGGTCCAATTAGCCGTTTTGTAAATCAAAATATTTGTACACCCCTAGCGACAGCGGTAACGTGGATTTTTTTAAAAGATTCAGAGGAAGTTGGCTAATTCTCAGACATAACTTACGTGTCAACGGTAGACCATATTTTTAGGGTAACCCAAAAGATAAAAATTGAATGTCTGTCCCCAGGCTGTAACTCATGAACCGTGATAGCATATAACTCTCTAGAGTTGAAATTTTTACAGAAGGTTTATTTTTATTACCACTATAATAACTAGTATAATACTAAAAATAGAATAAAATACATTTATCCCATACAGTAAACGTGAATTTTTTCCCATTTTGTGCGGAATCCTTCGTGCTTTGAATTCGGACTTGCACTTGGCCGTTTTTTTTACATAGCCTACTTTTAAATGAGCTGTCACAGAATTTCAAACATATTTGTGCGAATTACCTGAGAGCTTATGTGGCTTTACATGCCTTACATCTACAACTACGTTACAACTAATCTAACCTGCTGCATCAAAACATTATTTGGTTGAAACATTAACCGTACTCCAGTAACAACATCAACCCATAAAATCTTCCGCTTTCGGAATGCAAGTCCGCGACATAACAATAAGTCCGCCGCACGTTGGCTCGATCGCGATACGAATAAAAATTTCACTCGAATTCTAATAAATTTCTAAATCGACATGAAGTCGTTTCGTATTCAGCCCGGCGTTGGAGATTCGTACACAATAAGATCATGTTACAAAGAACGGAGCTTTGCATATCTTCGGAGATCGGTACTCGGCGACGATGTTTGTCGTGGACGTTTTTGGCCCGCCACAAATGTTTTTTTTCCTTCTGTTTCTATCGGGTACAGTTGAAGTGCAGGCGATTTAGTATCAATAATTAATTAAATGAATTTAATATATATTTTGCACTTTTGGTTTCCGTGTCTCCTAACCTAACCTAACCTGTGTGACCTAATCTAAGAGGAACTATTTAGAGTAGTAAAAAAATATCTTTTTTATTTTCTTTTAGGGTTGTATTGAATAAAAAAGGGATTAAAAGTAATAATTATAATTATAGCATGTATGATGATTAGGTATAGGTAAGTACAGGTTAGACAAACATCCATCTATGTGACAAGACAAGCCATCATAACGTTGAATAGATAAAGATGTATCAGAATACATCTTACAAAATATGGATACTCCAAACAACAATAGATCCGTCCGCTACATAGCAGACCGCGCCATTAAAATATACCAGTAAACGCCCTCAGCACGACACTGTACGCCAAACTTGTTCCATAAAAGCTCTTCACCTTTCCTTTGCCATTTCGTAGACGTTACATTTTTAGCGAATTTCTCGCATCACGCGCCTTATTCCATGAATGGTTTTGCTGAGATTCGGAATCAAGAAGAGTGGGTCACGTTACGTGGGTTCACGGATTGCAAAGTTCTAATTATTTGTGACTAGCTTTTTCCCGCGGCTCCGCTCGTATAAATACAGTATCCCACGGGAACACTACACTTTTTAGGGATAAAATGTAGCTTTTGTTTTAATTCAGAGCCTAAACTACTACCATACTAAATTTAATCAAAATGTAATCTGTAAGGAGGCATGGATGGATGTTTGTTACTATTGTAAAAAACATCCATCCATGCCTTCTCACAAACTTTTAAAATACACTAGCTGTTTCCCGCGGCTCCGCCCGCGTAAATTTTCTATCGGATATCCCGCGGGAATACTGTACTTTTCCGGGATAAAAAGTAGCCTATGTTTTAATCCAGAGCCTAAAGTACAACCATACCAAATTTAATCAAAATCCGTTAAGTAGTTTTTGTGTGAATCAGTAACAAACATCCATCGATCCATCCATCCATCTTAACAAACTTTCACATTTATAATATTAGTAGGATTTGTAGTAGTAGTAGGCTTGTATGTTATCTGTAAATATCACATTCAACATGTCGAATTTGTATAACAAGTCAATTTACCTATGGAGTAAAAATAAACGCTTTACCAATTCTTCCTAAGGGGCTCCATACACGGTCCGGTTTTCCTTCAGTTCGGCCTGAACGGATGCAAAATCGTATCGTCTATATGCAATTTCGATATCGCATCAGTCGGTCGGATGGACTGAAGCAATTCGCTCCAGTGTTGTCAACTCTGTTTTTGCGAAACTACTAAGCTCGCGTCGTTTTCTACTAAAAACTACTAAAAGAGTACCGATAACTATAAAAAAGCTACTAAACTTAGAAATCTCTAAAAGACAACAAAGAACCACTGCATTTTCTATTTTAATATGTTGATAATTTTACCGTAAAATAAAAAAAATGTAGTAGGAAATATTACGGACGCGTTCTACTATGTGCTATTATGATAAGGTGTCATACTAGCACATAGTAGCACGCCATTTTGCATATTATGATTACTTTTTGGCTATTTTCTGCAAAACCACTACTAACAACTAAATTCCTACTAAAGAGGGAATAAAATACTAAATTAAGTAGTAAAACATTGTAAAAGAACTAAGTTGGCAACATTAATTCTGATCTGTACGGATGGACTGAACGGTAATAAAATTGTCGTCGTTGTGTTGTTGTAAATCGGAGTGTAAAATAAAACCGGTCAAGTGCGAGTCGGCAAAGTGGGATTCCGTACAAAACGGAAAAAATCACGTTTGTTGTATGGGAACCTCAAATTTTTTATTTTATTTTGTTTTTAGTATTTGTTGTTATAACGGCAAAAGAAATACCTACATCATTTGTGAAAATTTCAACTGTCGAGCTATCGCTGTATAAGAATGTTAAGATACAGCCAGGCGACAGACGGACGGACAGCAAAGTCTCAGTAATAGGGTCCCGTTTTTACCCTTTGGGTACGGAACCCTAAAAATGGCAACGTGGTCTAAAGAATATTTATTAGAGTTCTTTGCAGTATTTGAAACTTTAGAGCCACTATGGTTGATAAAATCTAAAGACTATTACTATAAAACAAAGAGAAATGATTTCTATAACATATTTCTATAACAACTATTACTGGAAAAATGTATGGCACAATAATTCGGTTTCGTCGATAGCGTGACTACAGTTGCAGCAAAGTACAATTAATAAATAAAATAGTAACCTAACCAAGAGCATGTCACGACATTTCTAAGGAGGGCTCCGCAACTATCAACGCGCAATAGGTTTTCTTTGAATTACTTCAAAAGTTATTGTCATAAAGTTATTACAGAAGCTAGCAGAGCGGACAGACAGACAGACGGACGGACAGAGTGAAACTATAAGTATAACGGAACCCTAAAAATACGACCGAAGCTCGTGGCAAACCGGATGCGATTTTCCGTGTATGGGCTCGAATCCATTCAGGCCGAACCTTAGATTAAAATGTCTAGAAACCGGGTACGCGCATGAAAAGTGAAGCAAATCATACTGAGCCATATCGGCTCAGTTTGTTCGAACGACCCGTCAGTTGTCAAGCGCTAGTGCATACATCTCCGACTATTAAAACATTATGACGGTTTGTGACGTTATAGGGTGTCACAATGCATCGGAAAACAATTAAAAAAGCTTCGGACATAACATTTCATATGTAAGTACTAACTACAACTTGACTTATCTTAAGCCAAATATTTAAAACATTTTAAAATAAAATCACACTTTGTCGCCATTTTGCTGCCCTATTGTGAATTGTGAAAATGTTACTAGTAATAAGAAATTTATTTCAAAATTTTCATGACTAACTAATAGTTGCAACTAAGACAAAGTTTTTTTATAATTTCTGATTTTTGTAACTATCAATTTAAAGTATTTTATCGGTATTAAGATAATCCTTAATATATTACTTAATACCTTTAATAGTTTTAAATAAATAATGTTTAAAAATCGTTTTTAGATTGTATAAAATGAAATATAAATTATATTTTTAAGCTATTGCATAGCTTCTATCGCGGGCCTTGAGTGCGGGGACCGAATCCAGAAATTCCGTAACGAAAAAACCTCACGCTCCGTGCATCGTCTAACGTCGTTTCAGTTCGGCAGTCTTCGACACGGCGTTGTGTGCGTGCGATTAGACGTATTGTACGACTCTACGAAACTAGCACGAATCGAGACGAGCTGCTCCGAAATCGGACGAATACATAAGCAGCTGTTTATGAGAAAGTGATTGTAAAAAATAATAATTTAAAACCCACATGTATTGTAAAATAATAAAAATATTTTAAACAATATTAACTTTTTATTTATTTAATAAAAGAAAAAATTGATTTCTTATCGGTCACCACGCTCAAAAAGTGTAACTTGAATTAATATCAAAGAAAAAGAAATACTGCATAAATAAAATAAAATAAATAAATAATTATAATTGCATAAGTTGATACAAAATGCTATGCAATAGCTTTACCGCGGCAGTCCCCGAGTGCCACACGTCTTTTTTTTTTACATCTCACGATATTAAGAAAAACAAATACAATAATTTCAATTTTAAGAGCAACATTTTCCGTGGAAATTGACCCTTAAAACTGTACACACTCCACAACATTAAAGTTTTGTGTGCGTGTCGGTATGTAATGCTTAAGCCTACATCTATCTGTTGCTTGCTTCACTTTGTACGATGCGTTCGTTTGAAGACTATCTAGGCTAACTAATTATATAAGGGCCGAACTGACGTCAGTTCGGTCGGATGCGATTTTTTCCGTGTATGTGCTCGAATCCGTTCAGGCCGAACTGACGTCAGTTCTAACTGAAACGATCGGCCTCTCGACTGTGGCGGCTTTAAGGGTTATTAAAATACAATGTATATTAATGCTTTTTCAGTCATCAATACAGTCTTTATTTGTACTACACAAAAACTTCTTATCGAAACACATCTAGGACATAAAAAGCGAGTGAATCTTGTGTGAGCTCCTCATATATTATTCACGAATCCGATTTCCCTAATTCACTTTTGGGTGCGCTTTTGGATGCGGACTGGTGTTTGCTGATTGAATAAAGGATATCGCACAGTCAGCCCGTGACAAAAGAATCATGGGAAATCGCGAAAACAGAGCCTATACGATGTGTTTGTTAGGGCCCTCTTGTTTATTTTAATGGAATTATATGTACTAGAGGTCGCCCTCTGGTCGAAATTCACCCACAATAATTCGTATTATTCGTATAATTTTTGAGTTTAAACTTTATAAGCGCCATTTTGCCTCTCAGATACAAAAAATAAAATGTAAAAGTAATGACATATAATTTGACATACGTCAACGCGTAACAAAATTGTATCTATCAAACGCACGGTAATATTTGTGTGTTATTAATCTGAGGTAGTGTGTGTTGTTGTTATTTTGTTAATTTATTGTTTTGTAAGCATTATTTAAAAAATACTACTGCTATAGTTTTTGCACACTTTCCTGCACATAAACTTTAATTTACCTGCCACATATAAAACTAATATAATAATATTTTTTTTATAATTTCGACTCTGTTACGTCAGTCTGATTGGCAGCTTGGTACGTAGGTAACGTATAATTTTTACATTGTTTGGAAATTCGGAATGTGGTGGGTTCGAATCCCGGTAAGATAAATATTTTTATGATTGTGGTTATTTAATTTTCTTTTGTATTTTTTTAAAATTATTTTATCATTCTACTATAACACCGAGCTAAGCTCGGTCTCCCAGGTGCTGTGTTAGAAATCTGAGGTAGTGTGTGTCGTTATTTTATTAATTTATTGTTTTGTAAGAATTATTTAAAAAATACTAGGATTTTGCATACTTTTCTCCACATAAACTATAATTCACCGGCTAAATATCATACTCCTCCGGTTGTAAAATACTCGTAAAACTGTACTGATAGTTATGCTTCACGTATTAATGCATTCTATCACTTAAAATATATGATTTCTCATATATTATGTTGAAGAGTAAATATAAATATTTTTGCTATGAGGAATAGTCTTGCCGTATCAGTTGTAAATGTTGAGTTAGGTATATTACTAATTATGTGCTAGTAATTACAGTCAGTGGTCACATCTAATTTAGATACGTTGACTGGTATGTAATCTTCATTTCTTATTCTCTCTATTTAAACTAGTTATACCAAACACATTTTAAAATAGCAGGTAGTATTATAAATTAGGTCTTTAATATGACCAAACGTAGAATTGGCCGAGAACAATTGGGAGGTTGCCAAGGTCAATCCAATCGAGAACGTCGCCTTTGCCTCGCCTCAAAGCGTCGCCCGGACAATGGGTCACAAGGGAGTATTGCACCCTTTGGGTGCCTTATTTTACTAAGGTAAATATCCAGAGCTACCCGAATTTTCAAAGGTAAATATGTCGTAAAATGTTCGAACGTTCAATTTTGTTAGCATCACCCTTATTCGACTACTTATTTTTGAATAATTTAGATATAATAGGTCTTTACCTATGAAATTGCCGTTCTGCAGTATTGGCCATTTCAAATCAAAATATTTTTTGTTTGGCTAAGAATTCTAATTTCAAATTAATTTTATTTTAAAAACATGGAATTCTTTTACCAATAGTAGTCATTTGTTTATTGATTAGTGTTACATTTCGCATTTCAATCTCTTTCGTCATCATGTATACGTTAAAAATTTGAGTAATTATGGAATATGAGTACTGTCGTGGCAGCAACGCGGCACAAGCGGCACGCAACATCAACGACGTATGCGGAGCTAACACTACAAACCAACGCATCACCTATTATTGGTTTGCTCGCTCCCGTTCTGGAAATTTCGACCTGAAAAATGAACCTCGCGGTCGTCCGAAGGCTTTGGTTGACAGCGACAAATTAAAGGCGATTGTGGAAGCTGATGATACACAATCTACGGCTGAATAAGCAGCAGCTTTCGACGTAAGCGTCAAAACAATATTGGTCCATTTGCGTCAAATTGGCAAGGTAAAAAAGCTTGACAAATGGGTGCCCCAAGTACTCAATAATCGCCAGCGCGAAGTACGCGTCGAGACGTGCCTTGCACTGCTCAACAGACACACAAATGAAGGAATTTTGAACCGCATTGTTATCTGCGATAAAAAATGGATTCTGTTTGATAACCGTAAGCGCTCAGCAAGTTGGTTGGATCCTGGTTCAGCACCTAAACGATGCCCTAAACGAAAACTTACCCCTAGAAAAGTGATGGTTTGGTGGTCTAGCGCCGGTGTGATTAATCACAGCTTCTTACCAAACGGAGGGAGCATTACTGCAGATGTGTACTGTGAAGAACTGAACACAATGATGGAGAAGCTGGCACATCTTCAACCAGCATTGGTCAATCGCTCGTCTCCGCTGCTCCTGCACGACAACGCGCGACCTCATACTGCACAGCAGACGGTCTCCAAGTTGCAAGAACTGGGGTTGGAAGCTCTCCGTCATCCGCCCTACTCACCAGACCTTGCGCCTACAGACTACTACTTTTTGCAGAATTTGGATAACTTCTTGGCGGGAAAAAAATTCAATACCCGAGAGGCAGTACAAAATGCCTTTGAAGAATTTGTTGCCTCCCGTCCAGCTGATTTCTTTAAAAAGGACATCAATAAACTGAACCTGCGTTGGCAAAGATGCATTGATTGCATGGGTGATTACTTCGATTAATACAAATAAAAAATACATGAAAAAAATTCGTTTACATTTTTTCATACAAAACGGAAATTTCATAGGTAAAGACCTAATATTAAGAGGGTAATTATTATTATTATTCAAAAACATAATTACCTATACAACTGATAAGTAATTTAGACAAACATAGTTCCTATCTTTTACACATAAGTTGACGAGGGCACTGATGCGTATAATCAATTGTTTAAATATTATCTTTATGAATAAGGAAATAAGTTTCGTTTTTAAGTTTTTGTTTTAAATAAGCACATTATACGAGGGCGGGTCAATAAGTCCGTGACTTTTGGAATAAAACACAGATTTTTTGATAAATAAATCATTTTATTTTTCAACGTAGTCCCACTTGAGCTCTATACACTTTGTCCAACGCTTCTCCAATTTTTTTATCCCTTCCAAAAAATATGATTTGTCGAGGTCCTCAAAATAGGCCTTTGTTTGCGAGATGACTCCATCATTGGAGTCAAATCTTTTTCCACCGAGCCATTTTTTCAGGTTTGGGAACAAGAAGTAGTCACTCGGAGCCAAATCTTGAGAATAGGGTAGATGTGGGAGCAATTCATAGCCCAATTGATGGATTTTTGCCATGGCAACTGCACATGTGTGCACCCTTGCATTGTCTTAGTGAAAAAGAACTTTTTTCTTGGCCAAATGAGGTCGGTTTTTTTTCAAATCCTCATTGAAGCGGTCCAATAAGTTGGCATAATATTCCCCATTAATTGTTCTTCCCTTTTGAAGATAGTCAATGTGGATTATCCCACGTGCATCCCAAAAAACAGTCGCCATAACTTTATTGGCTGACAAACCCACCTTGGCCTTCTTTGGCGCCGATTCACCCTTAGAAACACACTGTTTTGACTGTTGTTTGGTCTCTGGTGTATTGTGATGGATCCATGTTTCGTCCACGGTTAAAAAACTCCTTCATATTGTGATTAAACAACGCCAAACCTTCCTGTGAAGTTGTTACACGATTGCGTTTGTGGTCGACTGTGAGCAAACGCGGCACCCATCTTGCGGAAAGCTTTCTCATGCCCAAGTGATCATTTAAAATTAAAACCACTGAGCCATGCGAGATGCCTATGGCTTCCACAATCTCTTGCACTTTCAATCTTCGGTCGGCCAACACCATATCGTGAATTTTTTCGATTGTTTCGGGTGTAGAGACCTCAACTGGGCGTCCAGGACGTTCGGCATCTTCAGTGCTTGTAAGGCCACAACGAAATTCAGTAAACCACTTTTTTACCATTGAAATCGATGGTGCAGAGTCCCCATAGTATTTATCAAGCTTAGCCTTGGTCTCGGTAATGGTTTTTTTTCGCAAAAAATAATGCTTAATAAGCACACGAAATTCACTTTTTTCCATTGTTTCCTTAAGTTACTGGATAGTCTGATAAAGATAGCTGTAAAACACAAACTAACTGACGCAGCAAGTTCAAATTTTGATAGGAGTCAACTGACAGATGCCTGTTGACAGGAGTAGTGTTGCTTTTTCAGTAAGGAGGTTAGAAATTCAAAAAGTCACGGACTTATTGACCCGCCTTAGTATAATAGCTTCCTTTATTACCTGTTGCCTATGACATTCAAGCAGAACACAAAACGCTAGTGACATAATAATAATATCTCACCATCTTGGCCTCAGTACATGTACGGCATGTGGCAAAGTAATTAAAAATAAGGTAAGTGATAATAAAAGCAAGGTATTATTCTTTGGTTTATATATTTTAAGTCAATAAAGAAAATATTGTAATAATTTGTCAAAAATCACATAAAAAGGAGGTAATTCTGGAACCTTAGGCATTTTTAAAACAAAGTGATTGAACAAAGCCTATATCCGTAAATTATAGGAATATTGTTATTAGAGTATTATTTAAATAAAAATATTAATTTCTGAGCCTTTTGTCAAGTGTTTCCATGAGATCCTTGAACGACTTTCCAAGTTATTTTACTAAAATTATGCTTAAATTTCTAGTCAGATTTGAAGTCACATATTAACAAGAAATAAAGAATTTTATATTAAAGAATTTTATATTAAAGAATTATATAAAATAAACGTATCCAAACAAACAAACATGAAATTAGAAATTTAACATAATATCTTCTCAAAAATATTATTAAATATTAAAAAATAAAAATATTTTGATAGCCCTTATTTAATCAAGGTAACCTAATAAGGCCTTGGAAAGCACATCATTAGCTGCCGATCTCAAGCTTTCTTCAGACTACGTACCCCGTTTTCGTCTTGGAGGAGACATACTGAGATAGTCAATCTGTAAATAAACATAATAAATTCAAAATTCTAACAGGATTCCTAATAAGGCCTAGGTCAGAAATAAGGCCTCAAAAGTAGGCTTTATTTAGTATATTGTACTTCATAAATGTTATAAGCAGTATATAAATCGCATATTCTAAAAATTACAATTTAAAGTCATAGTAACCTTATTGATGAGTTATATTTTGATCCGTATACATTACTTGAAACAAAAATTCAAAGAATAGCGTTTTTAAATTCGATAGAAATTACGACAAATTAATAACGGGCAATGAAAATGCCCGTCCGTCACAAAAACCGGCCACTACCGTCGCTGTGAGTCTGTGCGTGTGTGAAGTATTTCTGATGTAAATATACTTTAACCGACTATTTCGCACTACAGGCCTTAGATGAGCATAGGCCTTATGTGTATCAGGTGCCTTAATATATTTTTTATCAGTAACCCTTCACCTTAAATACATTTTAATAAAGCAAAAATTTATTTATCACAAGTGTGAGTAAATTTGGTTTCCTAAACCAATTGTCACTAAAACTGAAACTAAGCATATAATAATTAATTCTCGGTCAATACTATCGTGATCATTAATTAGGCATAATATTCTGTAATGCAATTAGACGTCTATTATGATTAAATTAATTTAATTGCTATCAAGGAAACACATTAAGCGGCATATGGGTTCATTGACGCGGTATTACGTACATAAATTATGACGTCATAATGCTGCAACTTGGCCTTAACAAATACATTGTTTCAATTATTTATAACTATATCAACTTTTATTATATTACATGCTATGGATGGAACGCTAGAATGGTACAATACCTAACAAGCAACAATACAAAATAGATTTTCATAAGTAATAGGCGTTATTTTTTATTTTTAAATATGTGTTAATTTCCCTGCTAGTACTTACCTGCTCTTTCAAAGGATCGTTGAATTTGTACTGATAATTATATAGCTATAATATTATTATATTCTTTAAAAAAAACAACGTCTACAGATTACCCGATTTAACTCAATAAAAAAAATCAAAAATATTAAATGTATATTGTATACGACTAGCTTAGTGCAGAGGCATTATTCAAACGCCATTTTTGCTTTTAGAATCAATACAATTCGGTCATATTTTTGGTACATCAAAAATTCTGACACCATAATGGATACCCGGACGGCGTGTACAAATTTACGACGTCCGATTTGGTCGGTGCCTAAAAACTTGAGCAATAAATCAAACTAGGACTATATTTTAGCCGGACATGACATTCCGGCGCATCAACTAAAATAATATTCGGACTTACACCGAAAATAGATATCAGATTAGTTGGGGCTAAGGTACCTACTCTAATTCCAACTTTGTCTAATTATTTTAATATTTATTATTTCATGTAGCCATCTATGGAAGGTGAATTTGCTTTGAAGATATTTTGATAACCACTCTTATAGACGTACTAGATTATTACGTGCTGAAGTGTGAATATTACTTTTCGTAAAAGTCTAATTTGTGTTTGTGTAATATGTAAAACCTACCTAATTATAGTATATACCTTTGTGTGTTTGGTGTTTACTGTTTCCGGCCATTTTTTAAGGAAATTTAAAAAAGTCCATACACAAAGGCTTCACTTTTAAAAATAGATACTCCAAGGATTTTTGTAACTAAACTGCCAGTGTGTACCCAGCTGAAAGATTTTCATATGCAAACAGAGTGTTTCGTTCAGGTTTTTCACGGGCGTCCGGGCCGGCCAAATTCCTACATGCCTGCCTGGCATGAAATTCGTGTCCAAATGAAGTTAGACAATACGAAAATAACGATTTTACATAGAGATAAGGATTTTCGGTAGGGACATGTAACTTGATTTACCTTTTAAAGTAGGTAAGCCAAATACTGATTTTAAATATTTATGAGGGCAGTGATTAAAACTTTTCCATATCTGCAACTGTGTATTTTGCAACCAGCCTGCACAATTCCCGACGTCAACATAGCTCTCATGCCGATAGATTCGATTGGCGCGAGATAGTTTTGTCAACGGCGACGCGTCATAATCGGTAATAAGGTAGCCTTCCGAACTATGCGAGCGCGATACGCGACCGCGACCCGAAACCGCGACGTGCAAACCAGCCAATCGACGCGACGCGGGTCGCGGTATTGTTTAGTGCTCCATATAAATGCATAAGCAGTGGCTCCGCGACCTTTTATCGGTCTCGCGTCGCGCGTTGCGTGCATCGACAAGCTATCTTTGGTATTTATATAGAGCACTGAACAAATGCCGGAACTACGTCGCGCGACCGGTGGGCGAGGCCAGAGAACCTTACTCGCTGGCTGCTGGTCGGATGGTCGTGTCACGGTCGCTAAGATCGGGTTGCTACCTTTACTGCCATGCCATGTCAAGACGAACATGTAAACGGGCACAAAAAACAAGGGTGTAATGTCTATCAATATGTCGGTAGTTATTCGTAATATGTACTTAATAAACACAGCACTGGTATTTCGAGTGTGTCAAAAACACAGGCGGTTAAATCAATAGTGAATGAACATACACACGTTGAACCAATTGGGCACCAAAGTACATGCGTATTTGATTTTGCCGACGGTAAATAGTACACATTCACAGTACACGTTTTGTATGTAACGTTGCAATCTTTGTTTTACATTCCTATCTGGTAGACTACTGTTAGTGACGTGTGTATTAGTAAATATGTTATGTAACACCATTTATTTCTAGAAAAAAATATAGAATAGTACGAATGAATCGTTAAGGTCTAAAGAATATAAAGAATAAAATATAATATAGGTCAAATTACAATACTAGAATAAAAAAAAATAACAAAATTTTAAACTTTTATTCTTCACAATATCGCGAGTTAAAAAAGTTTCCTAAGATTTTAAATATCTCGCAATCAAAGGGCAAGTCAATGAATCTTCATGAAAACTATTGTACTGCATTGTTAAAAACTCAAATAAATAAGTTATATTTATGCGCTATTTTTTTAGTAAGTAGGTACAGTAAAATATTGGTAATTGGTTTTTCGCTATTACTTTTTAAACTATTAATACTAAGAAAAAGAAAAATCTAAAAGAGCAGGAAATTTCGAATACAAACCTCTTGACCTCCGGAACTCTATCTCCGTTACTTGTATCTTTAACTGGCTGTGCCCTGTTGGGCGTGACTCTGTCATAACTATGAAATGGCATAAATAAATACCTACCTACCTACACCTACAACCTACACCTACAACCTACACCTACAACCTACACCTACAACCTACACCTACAACCTACACCTACCACCTACCCCTACAACCTACTAACCTAAGTCATAATTGAAAGAATTATCGACCACTGAGCGTTGAAAATTTTACCACTAGGTAGTAATATCACTACTACACAATGTGGGTTGGTGTTACAAGGGTGAAATTTGAAAATTCCGTTAAAACGTCGCAACACATTAATGGCATGTCATTAAAAATATAAAATACGACGCAGCGGCGACGCTGCGACAACGCAACGCAGTGCAACGCACTAATTATCTGGTCATGCTCTAACGTTAAAAATGTCACGTTAACGTCAGAACATGTATCAGAAGGTTCCTTAACATTTGTAATATTAATAATTACCGAACCTATCAACTGACCACAGACGACGTAAGGACGGACGGACAGAGCAAATCTATTATAAGGGTTCCTTGTGGCTACTACGGAACCCTTAAAAAGCGTCAAAACCGTAAATTTTATCCCGAGAAATATCTAAAGTCCAATTCTACAAAACCCCTTCCAGGTATCCGTGTGAAAACAAAACACTCGAGGGCATTCGAAAAAATATTTTTTTACCCTGCCCATTATATTCAACGTCAACCTATTTCAAAAACTTTTTTCGTGTGTCGATTTTTCCCAATTTTCATTTTAAAATTTTTCACAAAACTTTTTGCTTCGATTGCACATAGGAATAGAATGCCTACATAGTTATTATTTAACAAAAATTAAGTTTCAATATACCTACTTACTTTAAATTGCATAATACATACATACATTAATACTTGTACGTACATAAAATAGTTTTAATTAATATCAGGAGAACCAGCAAAACGGAACGCATGTTTTAAAATGGGCTTATCAGTACGTCCATTAAATCAATAAGTGTAAATTTATAAGTATGAAATATTACAAGTAATAATATTTCAGTTATTCCAAACATATTTTTTTTTATTCCCGTCGGGTACTAACGCCATCTATCAAATACCATATTCAACTTCTTTCACACGTGGCCAGCAAAAGTTTTCCAGCAGTGGCGACCTCTGCGTGAAACTCACGGTTTTCAGCGCCCGCCTAAGCCTCCCGCCTACTAGTAGGTTTCAGCGATTTCACACAGATGGCGTGTACTGAAAAATGTTGTTTGCAAAACTATTCTAATGTTCAAAATGTTTGCTATATCAGGTAGCCATGAATTTTTGATAATGACATATAAAATTTTATGATAAATGAACTACTACTTTGAAAAGAATTTATCCTTAGTTGTGTCAATGTTTGCAAATTGTATTTGTGGTAATATCTCTTATAGCAATTTTACCTCATACCTTTTACCTCTAATAACTTAAGACATAGGAAAAATTATTATATTATTAATGAATGAACGGGATAAAAAGTAGCGTATGTTTTAATCCAGAGCCTATACTACTACCATACCAAATTTCATCAAAATCTGTTCAGTAGTTTTTGCGTGAAAGAGTAACAAACATCCATCCATCCTTACAAACTTTCACATTTATAATATTAGTTCGCCTAGTGGTCGAAATTCGACCATAATTCATATTTTAATTTTTAAGTCTTTATTAGAGTTCTTTTGCCAGTACATACAAAATAAAAAAAATATTATCTATCACATGTAAAAGACAGATTGACAAAAGTCAACGTGTGACAAAACACAATTGTATCATTTTTTTCGTTGTAGTCTGAATATATTTTTTTTTTCATTTTATGTATATATAAGCACTATTAAAAAAATATATCTTTCTGCACACCTTCCTCCACATAAGTTTTAACTGTGCTAAATATCATACTCCTCCGTTCATACGATTCTCGTAATATTATACTCAAAGTTCTTGCTTCACGCATTAATTTAATATTATGATGATTAGATACACAAAAAGTACAATCTGTACCAATTTCAACAAAACTTAGCAGTTATCTTTACTTACTAATTAATCATCCTATTGTTTTATAATCTGAGTTACTTTTAAGTAGTAATAGCACAGATTACTAAATAGTAAAATAGTACAGTAGGAATTTTTATTAACAGTTACACTATCGACAAAGTTCCTGCTCGACCTTCTTTTCATTTTCCTGGCTTACCAAGTTTTATGGCCAAAGACAGTACCTAAATATTCTTTCTAATAAAATTAAAATATTTTGCGCTAGTCCTTTTAAGGAAGCTTCAGAAGTAAATTACCACTTATCTTTCTTAGCATTTTAGAACTAGGGTGATCATTTTTTCTGATGGTACGGTTCTTGATAATTATTAGAAGCTTCCAAAGCCAAAAACAAAATTAAATATTTGACGTACCTAACCGTACGTTAATGTTAAGCAGTGGACGAGCTGATGATGATGGGTTATAGAAAAAAAACATCTCGATCACGTCAGCTTTCAAACATAAAAGACCGCATTAAAATCAGAGCTAGACCTTGGACCTTTCGTTTGCTACGGACAGACACACGCGCACACAGACCACACCACACCACACACACACACACACACATCCTCACACACACAGGCACGTCAAACTTTTTAACACCCCTCTTTTTGCACAGGGGCCGCGGTGAAAAAAATATACGACATCTGCTGCGAAGGAACCAAGGTGATAATTTTTCTGACCGTACACCTAGTGAAGTACATAATATACAAGCCAGTGCACCGAGCTCAGTAAATATTGTCCAATAACGGAGTAGTGGCGATAGCCCGTCGTTGTTTATTTGTTGTTCAACTCGTAATGAGGACTTCGAGATCGATAGAGACGGAACAAGTTATGGACTTACGGACATTAAAATTGTTACTCATATGAGAAATGTTCTAAGAAGAAAGGTATGGTCTGTATGTTTACTATTAATAGGTACAGCATTTTTTCGCAGTTCAGACTGGGTTTACTGAAAAACGCTCGTGGGAACGTTATCATGAGCGTTTATCAGAGGTCGCGACAGAAAAAACAGCACTGTAAATAGAACTCTGCGCTGATACAATACAGCTGAAAATCGAAGTGTCAAATATCAAATGTCAGATTTAATAAATCTACACGATTTTTCTGTCACGATCACGAAAAATCTGTCGTGGGTACGAGGGCGTATGGTCAGTGTAAGGGATAAGTGTACGGGTCAGGGTAAAGATAGCCATACACGTAAGGGTTTACCTGACAGGTTTGCCTACACAGTCATACCTGTGAGAAGGGCTTGAGCAGATCTGTGCGGAAACCTGCACAGTTGTGCAACATACACGCTTCGGTTTACCTGTTCAACCAAAAATGTCAGGTATACCGTTACGCGTATGGCTAGCATTCGGCGTGGCACTGCTGTAAAAATCGAAGTGTCAGATTTGACAACTCGACACTTGACACTACCATTTTCAGCTCTATTGCATTAGCGCAGAGTTCTATATACAGTGCTTGTTTTTTCTGTCGCGATCACAAAAAAACTCTCGTAGGAACGTAGGAACGTAACGTAAAAGTTTTGACGTGTGCAATAATTCACTATTGTTACTTAAAGTACAGATTTTTAATTGAATTAATCTATTGAACTGTTTTCATTATCAACTAGCGATTTTAAATAACAACCTGTAGACAGTAAACTTTTGGAAGTACTTATATTTTAATGTAAAAAGACAAAATAAAAATCGGTTGTCTATAAAGTCGGTTTACTGACGATAGTTGAACGTGACAACGTCATAAAAATGAGTCATGTTTAGCGAGGTAACGCCGGTAACGCCGGTAACGCAGAGTCATGTTTTTTCGTGCGTGCAGCCGGCTCCATCGAATTGTAAGACGTTATCACGTCAATAATACAGAACATGACTTTTTTACTATTTATTTATCAGTTTATTTAAATATGGGTGGAAATAATATTGAGAGTTTGAACACTGCAATAAAATCGGAATGCACTGGAAATAGTACTATGTTCTAATACAATAGAGCTGAAAATCAAACACGAATGTCGTGCTGTCATAATGGTAGGCTCTCAAGTTGTGTCTCATGTTCCAACTCTCAAGAATACTTCTTCCCAAACTTAAATATTATACTGATAAACAAATAATAAAAAATTAATGTTCTGTAATATTATTTTATCCTTTATACATTAAAATATACTTCCAAAAGTTTATTTTCTACAGGTTGATTCTTCAAATCGCTTGTCGATGTTATATCGATCAATAACTTAATTTAATTAAAAACAAATAAAATACAATCCTCTAAAAATAACATTAAAAAATCCTCTCCCCTAGAGGAATTTTTCCCTTAAGTTGGCAACCAAATCCGTGGTCTGCCTCGGACCGAATCCGTGCGTGAGTTAAGTAATTAATTAGTAATTAGTAAATTAGTAATTTGACAAGCAACAAGCAAGAATCGGTCACGTGGAGCAACCCTATAACCAACTAAATAAAAAACAAAATATATTGTGGCGTAATTTTATTATTTATTTATTTTTAGCCCAATTAGCGCCACATTCTTGAATCGCGCTATTGAAGTTTTTTAAGATCGGCGGTATATATACAATACGTGAAATGACTGCAAATGTTCATGCGTATTATATTCATATCTACTAGTCCTTATTTAGTATTTTTAAAATACGATATTGGTAGTACAAGACGAGTGCAAGCAAAACTTCTTTGGAGGAATTTTGAAGGCTTGTTTGTTGATCAAACATAATATACATTTTATAATAAGTACTCGTTCTAACCGACTTCATACGTTTCACAGAAAATGTTTATTGTATTTTTCTAAAAGGCATTTTTATGTTATACAAAATAAGGTAAGAAAATGACGTTAAGAAATTGAAGCCTGTATTACCTTACATCTTGTACCATACAATTCTGAAGCCAAGCGGATACCGAGGCAATTGAAGTCACCTATAGCAACCCCGGTATCTATGGAAACCCTCCGCTCGAGATCTTTATGAAACGCACCGCCATATTTTATAATGAACACAAATTGAATATCAATGAACTATTTGGTAAATTCGCTATCGAGATATATTTAAGTGGGTTGGGTGATATAGAGGTTTTATATTGAAAGTTTGTTAGTTGACAGTTTGGTATCTTATGTTTTTGAGGTT
Organism: Phengaris arion; assembly: GCA_963565745.1. Taxonomy (NCBI): domain Eukaryota; kingdom Metazoa; phylum Arthropoda; class Insecta; order Lepidoptera; family Lycaenidae; genus Phengaris; species Phengaris arion. Next base: position 28,544,476 of record OY751431.1, read on the forward strand.
ATTTTGTTTTTATTCAAATTAAAAATTGACTAGCCCTCTTACTAATAAAAAATTCTTAAACATGCGTTTAACGTATGAAAATTCGCTTTTTAAGTTATACGTCCCTCATACAGCGTTAATACAGCTGTCTTCTAATAAAGATATTATAGACCTTGTTTTATCTATAATGACGGTACATACCATAGACAGAAGACTCAAAGAAAAACGTTAAGGAATTGAGTAACATGCAAATAACACGTATCTGATATTCGCGTGTTGATGACCAAAATTGACATAAAATTTACGTCATTATGGACCTCGTAATTTTAATTATTTAAAAAATCGATGTTTACACATTTTTAATCAATTTCAAGTAGTTATGTATGTAAATTTTGTAAATATTAGTAGTTCTACAAAGTAAGGTTACATTTTTAAGTAGGTAGGGTAGTAAGGTTACAAGGTTAACATTGTTGAACGCACCTCAGCCAAACTGTCAAAATATGTCATTGAAATTATCATTTGTCACAAGACTTTCGCTAATCACGTCAAACGTCAATTGTAATTTCTAAATGCGGTTCTTGAGATTTTCAAAAGCTAAATAGGAATTATCTAATTAGATCAATAATAAAATCTGATAAATTTTGATTGTGTGGAGTTGTTATTCTCACACAGAAAGTAACAAAAGCAATAGCGTAATTTGTTTTAGGTATCTGCGAACATCTGTTTAGTATCCAACTACATTATTTTTCAACAAGCGATTGATAAAAATAAACAGGTGTTTATTTTTATCAATCGCAACAAACACAAGAAAATATAATGCCTTTCATTGGTTTTTAATTTACTCCAAACGTTAGAATACACAATAGGTTATGTAATGAATTTTTTCCCTTCTGTTCTCAGTGACTGATTGTACCGTATCATAATAAATATGTTTGTAGTTGTCTATCACATAATGTGATGAAGATATGTTTACTGTTTTGTATCACTTTATCTATCTATATATATAAAAAGCAAAGCTGATTGACTGATATATCAACGCAAAGGCCAAACCCTTAGAGCTAGAAAGCTCACACACTAAGAGCTGTATGGATAAATGGTTGGGTAAGTATTAATGTCAGTGGACGCTTTACTCATAAAAGTAAATATAATATTGGTGGTGCATTGGAACAAAAAAGATAGTAAATAGTTGGACGAGCCCGACTTCAATAAAAAATGAAAATAGTATGGTATCAACAACGATCTTTAAATACAAATCATGACGTGTGTCATAATTTCAATTGTGCTTAAAATGCAAGTTGCAATTATGGTGCTTACAAGGTTCACAGTATGTAATTAATCGCAACTCGCATTTTAAACATAATAATGACACACTTCGAACATTTGTGGGGCATCTTTGTATTTAAAGACTGTAGTGTAGGGATTGTCGTTGCAGTCTCAAAAAATGAAATTTTAAATATTATAATTTTAAACATTTGTATTTTTCCGGGCGCAGGAATAATTTCCTAGCCAAATAATCAATATTTATTTGGTCCACCTCATAAGTTACTCAGAAATGGAACGCTAACGAGATTCGAAAGAATATAAAATCAGCTGATGTATTGAAAATCCGCCACCTTACCCCTTATCCACACGCTATAACCACTTTTAAATAAGGGTCTTGCCTTGTTTTAGCGTTGGATAAATTAGTATGGAAATTATAACGCGCTATACAGGCCTCATGTCAAAAAATTATTATTTTCTTAGTAAGGGGGTTTAATAATTTATTGTGTTTGAATAAATATTTAGGTATTTTTTAATCATTTATTACTGTAACTTATAATAAACTTAAAAATGAATTTAAAACATAATTAGACACCAAACATAGAAAAGAAAAATAATAAATAATTAAAGTGTTCTATAAATAAAATTATAATAATAGCGATAAATATAAATATATCGATAGCGATAACTTCCGAATAAGTAATAAATAATTCGAAACAATTCCTCAGTAGAGCAAGGACTGTTTATATTTACATTTATGTACCTAGCTAGGTATGGACGCCACACACACACACACTGTTTCCTTGGGATGTTCACGTCGTTACATCCTACTTCTATTATAAATGTAATAATAATAATAATAATAGCTCCCACACCGATTTCGGTGACGGTGGCCTGTTTCATTGAAACCAGGCCAGCTACGCAGGAGTTATGTTCTAGTGCCCAAGTGTGTGCGCAGTACACAAGAGCACTCTCTCCTCCTTTACTCTCGTAACCCAGTGGGACGGATAACCGACACGACTGGCGAGAGATTAGGCGCAGGTCCGACTTTTTACATGCCCATCCGACGCATGGATCATCTTTCTTGTCAGACAATCAGGTGATCAGCCTGAATTGTCCTAACCAAACTTGGAAACAACATTTTTTTTTTTGTTCCAATGCGGGAATCGAACCCACGACCTCCGAGTCGAGAGCCAAGCTCTAACCACTAGACCACGGAGGCTGTTTAATTATAAATGTACAACAACAATGTAACAAATATTAGTGGAAAATATTACGATGGTTGTAACCTCTGTAGTCAAGTCAGTGTAAGCGAATTAAAAACATTTGAACGGTGTACTGTAACATAAAAAAAAACAATAAAAATGGGACAAACAAAATAATCTCAAGTGTATTTCGTTCAATATCTAAAAATATTGGTGAAAATATTCCCTTGGAACATAACCTCAACCACCATTAATAAAGTAGTGCCAACTTAAAAGCTAAATTACGATCTCAGTGTTGCTACCGTAGTAACAAGTATAGACAACCTAACAAAATAAAAATGTTGCTTAAAAGTTTTAAGACATTTATTTCTCACAAGAACTTACAATTCAGTTTAGATGAGAAAACATATACAATAAGTTACACAATACAAAGACTCAGAACGTACAGTGACGTGTCATAGATCAAATTCACTTCACAAATAATAGTCAGTCTTAACATTCAGTATCAAACATAATGAGGGTAGTTAGTAAAAACATAGTACGTAAACACAGACTAATATCGTAGATATACTCGTATCACATAGCTGGATGTGGCTGACTCACTTTTGGGTTTTGTAATATTTAGAGATAAATTTTATTGAATATAATAAGTTGATATTTTGTTTACGGAAATGTATAATTTACGTTAATTTTATGTGTTACGAAATAGTACCTAGTTAATCTTATTTTGATATAAATATAATATAAAGTGTTATTTTATTTATTAGAATAAGACTAAGTAAAGATATTATATAGACTTGTAGAGGGAGTTGTACGTTATATAGTAATAATATAAAGTTTATAACATGACAATTTAAAATAATATCATCATCATCAGCTCGATTCTTGTTTTAATATAATTTTAATTAAGTTTTAATTTTTTTATATGATCTTTAATAAGTTTTTTAAATTTCGACATTGTTTTAACTTCTTTAATGTTTTTTGGAAGACGATTAAATATCTGTACTCCCTCAAAGAGTAAATTTTTTTTACCGTAATTTGTTCTCGGTATATTAAGTACGATGTCGTTCGAATTTCTTAATTTTATTTTTTGTAATTGGTGTTTTTTAGTTAATTCAATTCCGGAATGAATATCTTTGTTAATAATTTTTCTTATTAGTATACTAGTATAATAGGTATATGTTTGTAGAATAATCATTTTTTTAGTTTTTGTATAAACTTTGTTGCTTGGCGTTAGGTAATCATAATTAAACAGTATTTTAAGTAATTTATTTTGAGCTGTTTGTATAGTTTGTAAATTTGACTTAGCTGCAGTGCCCCAAACTTCGATTAAAAAATCAATATGTGGCTTTACTAATGAGTTGTATATAGTATGACGTACTCTAATAGGTAAAAATTGAGCAACGCCGTATAATAGTCAGGACTAGAGATACAATTTTGGATTTAACTTTTTCTATATTATGAGGCCTCCAGGTTAAATGTTTATCTAAGATCAACCCCAAGTATTTTTCACTGTCTATTCTTTTGATTATTTGATTGTCAATTGTTAGTGGTTCGAAATCATGGATTTTTTTTATTTTTAGCAGTAAATATAATGTAGTTAGTTTTGCTTGTGTTGATTGTCAATAAATTTGAACGAAACCACATATTTAATAAATTTAAATTATGTTGTGCATCAGAAATCACACTACGTATCGTTTGACCAAAATAAAATAAACAGGTATCATCTGCGTAGTCTAGCATCTCCCTTAAGCCCTAGATATAGACTATTTACGTAAATAAGGAACAATAAGGGGCCTAAAATTGATCCACCACACGTGATAAGTCTAAGACTACTTTCACATTCATCAATTTTTACGATTTGGTAGCGATTTTCAAGGTAAGACTTAAACATATTGTACGAAATATCAGTAAATCCAATGCTTTTCAATTTGTCCAAAAGTATTTCGTGGCTGACTGTATCGAAAGCTTTTTTCAAGTCTATAAATATACCTAAAACTATTTGTTTTTTGTCTATATTAGTTTTAATTTTTATAACAAGATCTAAAGTAGCAGATAAACAGTTAGAGTGGGGCCTAAAACCATATTGTTTTTTATGTAAAATTTTATTTATATTTAAATAGTTTTCTAAGCGATTATACAAAACTTTTTCTAAAATTTTAGACAAAACTGGGAGTACAGATATGGGTCGATAGTTCCCCGGATCAAGTCTATTACCACTTTGGTAGATAGGAGTGACATTTGCTATTTTGAGGCTATCAGGAAAAATGTAAACATTTGTTTATACATTTAGTTAAGTCATCAAGAGTAATAGGCTTTAAAGATTTGATAGATTTAGTAGATAGATTAGATTTTAAGTTGTCAATTATTCTACATATTTCTTCTGCAGTAACTGTATTAAAATGAAATTTTCGGGTTGTTTGAGTAGTGGGATCAAATTTTTCTGTTGTGTAGAATTTGTTCTTATGAAACTGTTTAGGAATTTTATTTGCAAGAGGTTGAAAAATAGTTATTAAAGGATTGACATATTAGCGTTTTATCGGTAATGATATTATTCTTTTCTGATTCGAGGATTATGTATTTGTAAATTAGACGGACTCACAGTAATTTTATTTTTGTTGTGGCACAGGCTGTTGATAAGTCTCCACATTTTCGCAGGCTTATCTTTACATTTCAAGAACAAGTTATCGTAATATGAGGATTTCGCCTTTTTAATGGTAATGGTAACTGCATTTCTTTTTTTAATAAAGTCTTCTCTAATTTTCTTGTCTTTCGAATTAGTTTTAAGCTTTCGCCACAAATAGTTCCTTTCATACTTATTTATCCACTCTTGTTTCGGCGCATTTACTATCTTTGCCTTACTAATTTTACTGAGATTTATTGCGGCTGCTATACTGTACTCTAGTTTGCTGAATTCTGTGTAGGTACAGTTTTTCATACTCTCTTCCATTATTTTATACAGTTTTTCATTATCAAAAGCTTGGTAATTAATTTTTTAGTTGTTTGTGTTGAAATCTTTCTCATTTCTAAATAAATGTGCTTATGATCAGACATTGCTGTTTCAACTATAGCAACATGACAGGTATTATCTCTTATGTTTGTATACACATGATCAACTATGGTTTTTTTGGTATTAGTCTCTCGCGTGCAGAACTCTGGGTCAATTTTATTTATGATTTCATATCCATTTTCGGTTAGTGTGTCAATATAGTTGGTAGTTTGATTATTTTTGGTAAGTAAATCGATATTAAAATCGCCAACTATTAACGATCTTTTTTTATTTAAATACGTGGAAAGACTCTCAATAAAGTTTTTTATGTTAGACTTTGTTGTACGATATATGGCACCTATGTTAATATTATATTGATCCAAGTGTATCAAGAGAAAGTGGTTATCATCCAAGCAGAACTTTTCTTTTTTTCAAAAAGAGGAGGAAGAATAATTAATTGCATTGTTCCGCATAATAATTATAAAAAAGAAGGAGAAAAATAAACATAATAATGTTAACTGAAATTAAACTATCGACACTCTGTACTATGATAAAACAAGAATTGGAAAAACAAGCTACATTAATAACAGAAAATACAGAAAAAATATGATTACTATAGATGACAAGATCAAGACGTTATTAGAAGAAAATAAGAATCTCAAATTGGAAATTGAAGTGCTTAACAAGAAATTGAATACGCTCGAAAATAAAACCAAGAAAAATAACATTTTAATACACGGTTTTAAATAAATAGAAAACAATTATAACCAACTACACAATAATATTACACAATTATTACTTCAAAAAATAAATGCGAAAATAGAAAAATATGACAAAATAACAAGATACAAAGAATGAGAAGGCAGAAAGCTGGTGAAATAAGACCAGTATTGATCTCCTTCATAACTTAAAATAAAAAATTCGAGGTCCTAAAAACAAGGAAAAAATGCCATAAATTCATACATTACCTACAGAAGACTTATCCAAAGAGATGTTACAGAAACGAAGTAAGTTACAACAAAAAGAGAAAAATCAGAAACAACAAAATCATAGTGAAACCAAAGGATAGTGAAAAAAGGAAAAGGGAGGAGTCTACATCTCCGACTAAAACAACAAATAGACAGCAAGTAACAATTGAAAAGAAAAATATAACAGCTCCGACAACATTACACAAAATCGACCAATTTGCATACATGAGATTGGGATATGATTCCACGATAGAAATAAATACACCGAAAGCATAGGAACCTATAGACATCGGTATCGGAAAACATACAATAAAATTTAGGAAAATTACAAAAATTACCCCAACCCGGTTGATCCCCGTGGGGCTAGGGACCAAAACCCCTAGACTAGTGAGTCGTGGTCTCTAGCGTCACGGAGACCAACCGGTTTTTTTAGGTTTATTTGTCACTACCCAAGAAGAAAAATAAACCTCTAACAAAAAATACATAACGAAAAAAGAGGAATAGTTACTAAATAATATCAACTCTGAACACTAGGACTTTGAGAGCAGATGAATCTCTACTAGAACTTGAATATGCATTAAAATATATCAATTGGGACATCATTGGTCTAAGCGAGGTAAGAAGGATGGGTGAGAAAATTTAACAGCATGACGAATACATCGTTTATAATTTTGGAAGCACACCTGGCCTACACGGAGTTGGCTTTCTTGTAAAAGAATGCTACAGAAAATTTGTAGAGGAATTCATCGGAATCTCAGAACGAATAGTACAACTAAATATCAACCTACCAAGGTATGAAACTGTAATAATAATTCAAATATGTGCGCCAACAGAAATTGCTCCTCAAGAAATTAAGAACAAATTCTATGAAGACCTAGAAAAAACTTTAGATAAAGCACACAAAACAGTTTTTCTCATGGGTGATTTTAATGGCCCAATAGGTAAAAAGCTACGAAACAAATATATGATTTTTGGTCCCTTTACCACGGGCAAAAGAAACAATAACAGACAGATACTTGTAGACTTAGCACTTGCATATAACCTCAGAATTCTTAACAGTTTTTATAAGAAAAACAGTAATAAGAAATGGACCTGGATCTTTCCTAATTGACGAGTGAAAAATGAGATAGATTTCATACTCTCTAACAAACCCCATCTGTTCAAAGATGTTGACACAATTAATAATTTAAATTTCAATGCAAACCACCGAGGTGAGAGGAACACTATATAGTAATATGCCAAAGTGAAGTAGAAAGCATATTACGAAAAAGATTAAATTAAATCAGATTCCGTTTACCATTCCAGAGAGTTTTCTGACAACGCTGAAAGAGGCTATATTACTGTAACAAAATATTACTGTAAAATTCAAAAATCAAAAAGACAAGATTGGAGAGGAAGCAAGATCTTTAAACTAAACTAGAAAAATCCTTTTAGAAAATAGAAAACAAAACAGAAAACAAAACTCATTTAAATAAATAAATAAATGAAAAAAATTAGAAACCATAGGAAAGAATTAAGGATTAAGGCCATCCATGACCACATTGAAAAATCAGGTGGAATTAAAAAAGCTTTAAAAGAGTTAAGAGAGAGCATACCTGCTAGATTCCCAATATTAAAAGTAAAACATCCGGAAAAAAAGAGAGAAAACGATCAGAAATTACAGAAATTGCTACAAAATTCTACAGTAACTTATATGAAAACACGCCTCGTACAGAAATACAATACCTAACAAAAAAGGACGAAGACACTATACCACCAGTATTAGAAACGGAAGTAAGTCTTAGTCGGAAGTAACTCTCTCAAAAAATAGCAAAGCTCCTGGAGAAGACATAATAACAAACGAAATTTTAAAGGGATGCCTGGAACACATAGTGAAACCTGCTACAAACATATTTAATGAAATATTTACAAAATAAATCATACCAAAACAATGGACGGCAGCTATTATTACACTAGGTACTTCATAAAAAAAGTTATAAAACGTAAATAAACAATTACAGACCCATATTTTTTTTTTATTTTTTTTAATACTTGTTCCCCCGGCCATTAGCCAGGACAATTTTTTACTTTTTCCATTTTTTACATTTACAATTATTATTTATTATTTTTACATTTCCTTTACATCTTGTTCTTACATCACATTTATTCTATTTCCTATTATTACATTTCCATCATTTTGCTATTCTATTACATTTCCTTTTCTGTATTTCAGTCTATATTTAACTTCACCTTAAATATTTATTTTAATTTTTGCTATCTTTATTACATTTCTTACTTACTTCTACAACTCTACTTCTTGCTTACATTTACTCATTTCCTTTGCATTATTCACTAAATTTACATTTCCTTTAATACATTCCCTTTACATATCCATTACATTAGTTATTTATATTCTATTTTCCCTATTATAATTATTTATTATTTATACATTTTCTTTACATCTTGTTCTTACATCACTTTTATTCTATTTCCTATTATTACATTTCCATATTTTAGCTATTCTATTACATTTCCTTTTTAATCTATAATTAACTTTACATTTATTATTTATTTTAATTTTGCTATCTTTATTACATTTCTTACTTACTTCTACAACTCTACTTCTTGCTTACATTTATTCATTTCCTTTGCATTATACACTAAGTTTACATTCCCTTTAATACATTCCCTTTACATATCTTTTACATTAGTTATTTGTTTTCTATTTTCCCTATTCCGTATTACATTGTCTTTTATGTTTTACATTTCCTTTCCCTAATTTCATTTGCATTTGTCTTCTTTACAATTTCGGCCCCAATTTCTCAATTTTAATTTATAACTACATATTACATTACGATTTGGTGTTTACATGTTCCCATTACAGACCCATTAGTCTAATGTCAAATATATATATAAGGTATTTTCAAAAATTATACTAAACCGAATAAGCGTAATACTTGATAATAGTCAGCCTAAAGAACAAGCAGCATTCCGGAGTGATTTTTTAACTATGAACCACATCCATGTTATAAAACAAATTATAGAGAAAAGCAATGAATATGGGAAAATATACTACTTACGCCTTTGTAGACTATAATAAAGCATTTAACTCTATAAAACAAACTTCAAGGATTCCCATATATGTATGGGAATCCTTGAAGTCACAGGGAATAAACTCCAAATACATTAGAATTATACAAAATATATATACGGGATCAACTGCAAAAATTCAAACAGAAAGAAACAGCCCACCTTTCATAATAAAGGTGAGTACGCCAGGATGACCCCCTATCGCCCAAGCTGTTCTCGGCAGTGCTGGAACATATATTCAGGAAAATAGACTGGGATGAATTTGGAATAAATATAAATGGTGTAAAGCTTATTCACCTACGATTCGCCGACGATTTGATATTGATAAGTGAAAATTAACAGGACCTAAAAGAAATGTTGATTCAATTGGAAAGAGAAAGTAAAACTGTAGGCCTGACTATGAACACCGACAAAACAAATTTAATGAAAAATCATATAAAAACTCCAACCAAATAGAATATGTCGACCAGTACACATATTTAGAACAAATTATATCACCAGAACACCAAATGCAAAAAAAAAAAAAAAACAGAATAAACAGTGCTTGGAAAAGATACTGGTCAAAGAAATATTGAATAATCCACATATACCAATGAAAGACAATAAGAGAGTATATTATGATTCATGTATACTGCCATGTTTAAGACCAAAATTACGTTTTATATTATAAATCTTAAATGGAACTGGGTAGGACATTAATTATGATAAGAAATAAAAGAAACTAGTGTTCTAAAGATGTAACAATGTGGTACACTCGTGATGGTAAAATAAGAAAAGGACGACAAAAAAGAGATGAGACATGACATTAAACTAATGGCTGGAATCACTTTCTACCTCAAAAGTTACTCAGAAATGGAACGCTAACGAGATTCGAAAGAATATAAAATCAGCTGATTGAAAATCAGCTGATTTTCCGCCACCTTACCATTACCCACACGCTATACCACTTTTAAATAAGGGTCTTGCCTTGTTTAAGCGTTGGATAAATTGGTATGGAAATTATAACGTGCTACACAGGCCTAATGTCAAAAAATTATTATTTTATTAGTAAGGGGGTTTAATAAATTATTGTGTTTTAGTAAATATTTCTTTTTTAATCATTTATTTTTGTAACTTATAATAAAAACTTAAAAATTAATTTAAAACATAATTTGACACCAAAAACAGAAAAGGTAAATAATAAAGTGTTCTTTAAATTATAATTAAGGCCTCGATATAAAGTAAGCAGCAACAAAACTTCCGAATAAACTATTCGAAACAATCCCTTAGTAGAGCAAGGACTCTTTTTATTTACATTTATGTACATAGGTATGGACGCGACACGCACACATACACTGTTCCCGTGGAATATTGTCGTTGTTACATCCTACTACTATTATAAATGTAGAAGTAGGACGTATAGATGGATGGATTGATGTTTTTTACTCTTTCACGCAAAAAATACTTATCGGATTTTGATGTAATTTGGTAAAGTAGTAGTTTGAGCTCAGGACTAACACAGAAGCTACTTTAAAACCGAAAAGTACAGTGTTCCCGTGGGATGCTGTATTTATGTGGGCGGAGATGCGGGCAAAAGCTTGTAATAATATTATACTTTCATCCATTATTAGACACTATCAGCTATGTTACCAGGACATACCGATCACGTACATATAAAGAAAAAATATCTAAAACTGCCAGCGTTATGGTTATAAAATCAAAATAATTTACTCCGCAAAACCACATTAAGTCGAAATTATTTAGGATAATATCCATAAAACCGTGGTGTATTTCCCCCAGCTAAGATACCATAAAAAATTTGGGACCATAAAATTCAAATAAAGCCAGTTTTACATGAATTACTCCCGGAAAGCATTCGCGTATGAAGTAAAGAATGATATTGTATGCATTTTGCATGAGAGCGGTATTATCGGATATGGCAAAGAATTTGAATATTCGCAAAGGTGGTACCATGATTTTTGTAACTCGAACAAAGCATAAAACGCGTAGGTAAAATAAATAATGATTATTAAAGTAAGTATTATGTACCTAATACAGACATCCTGCTTGATGACGACGACGAATGTTAAGACGATATACAATAGATTGAATCTTAAAATTACTATAAAATTTTTTTATAACATTTAGGTCTTAAATATTTATCCCTTAAGCTAAAAATCATAAAAATGTATTTTTTGGTCTTATGTAGAGTTTTAGGCGCTGTGAAATTAGTTTATGAGTCGAAAAATCGACTTCATCTTTCACAAGAATTTACATTCGAGTTTTGTAACCCATAGTAGCGCTGTGAGCCAAATAGGCGCGTATGTAAACCAATATGTCATCTATGAGGCCATTCCAGGGGCGTACAAAGGCATTCTTTACTATTATTCGTACGGTAATATTCAATGAAATTATTCACAAAATTTTTGCCTTGATGCTCGAGATCGAAGGATTTTTCGTGTATCCTTCACTAGCTTTTGCCCATAGCTTCGCCCGCGTGGCAGAATGTTCGTGGCAAAAAACTCCTTTAGCAAATATACCTGCTATATAGTATAGGCAATAGCACATTAAAAATATATACTTATAAAAAATATATATAAAAATATATATTATACTATAAATTTTCACACGTACTTTTTAATTTTAAGATAATATAATCTCCTAGATAAGGATAATGAAATTGTATCCGTCTAAATAACTTCTGAAAATACCACATAATTTCTGATAATTTTTTTAAAACTTAGATCGGATATAGTAACCTATCCGTCAAGTCCTATACCATCTCGGACTTTTTGTAGACCTATAAAAGAGAAACAATCCCACCATACATTGTTTTGTTATTTATCTCCAACGGGTTAAGTTAGGCAGCGTTTTCGATAAAAGTTCCCAGGCGGCTTGATTTTTTCCGACACCTTCATCAACTATCGTCATAAATCAAACAATTTCCACAAAACCTTAACAAATTATTATCGACCTAAACCTTCCTAAGGAACCACGCGGTCGGTAAATGTAAACGGCATGAAAATCCTTTCAGTCATTTTTGAGATTATCGCGAACATACAGACAGACGGACTCGACGGAGCACGTATGTATCCTATGCCCGTCTCCTGGTTCTAAGCTACCTCCCCACCAATTTTCAGCCAAATCGGTTCAGCCGTTCTTGAGTTATAAATAGTGTAACTAACACGACTTTTTTTATATATATATAGATAAAACATTTAATCCCCGCTATAATCTTCTATCGAAACAAGAAAAGATATTCCTTGCTTAATTTTTGTTAATTGAAAACATTGTTAAGAAAAGATGGTTCTGCCATTCAGTCAGCACTAATATCAGGCAGTAATTGGGTAGAGAATGTAGAGTGAGCTACGTAATACGTAGAACATATGCGGACTAGTATACAAATACGAGTATAACATATTCTATGAATGAATATTATACAATTTAATTAATATTATATCTAGAAAATATATCCCGCCATAAAAAATAATTAAATTTAAATATTAATTAATTTGTATGCTATGGTTTTCCGCAAAAGTAATTCCTGATGCTATGAATATTTATATATTAAACAAGTTAATAATGTATGTATATCATTGATTGATTTATATTGGTCCTCCTAGTTGCAATAGTGTTGTGACGAATTTCATTACTAACAACATAGACTATGGTCCCACTGATTTATCTAATTTTTTTGACACTTTCTGCTCATTAGATACAATATGTTATAAAATAATATAATATTTGATCAATGTGTATTGATTTAGATATAATATCTGTCAACAAGAAAAATCAATGTAAAATTGATCTCAATAATAATTGAATATCAATTTTACTTTGATATTCGGTAGATATTTACATTTTCCTGCCTCATTCAAAATTGTTGAAAGGTACTATTTTTTATTGATCGGGAATTGCTTAATGATAATAGGAGTAGGTAGGTGATAGTAAAATAATATTTTTATCATAATTATTTTTCATTAAATTATTGGCATAAACGAAAATTTATTTGAAAAACGAAATTATCGATATCAATTATTCAGGACACATCCCTAAAGTTGTGATTACTACAAGCCCGCGATAGGCAATTTCCTCTTCTTTGATGTTGGCTTCCTGTAGCCTCTATAGGTTACATCAAATAGAATTTAATGGAGTAATTTTTTACCAATTCATCATTTGTGCGACGCAAATATTTTTTGTAATTATGGATTGCACGATTTGCAAATATTGTTTATTTGATCACTTTACCAACATAATGAAATTATCTTTTATGCTAGTAATGTTTCAATATTTTTGTTTCATCATGCAGGCAGTAAGAGATTTGGGATCGTTAAATGAAATACAAATATATTTGTTTTATTCTGTTTTCGGAATTTACTGTAATTATAGCGGCAACAGAAATACATTATCTGTGAAAATTTCAACTGTCTAACTATCACGGTTCACGATATACAGCCTTGTGGCAGGGTCTCGTTTTTATCCTTTAGGTTCGGAACCCAAAAAAAAATTAAATTGTCCAATGTTAATATATTCTAATGAATATAATAACAATGAACAATTAGGTAATCCTAATTATTAATATCATATACTTCCTTCCTATCTATATATATATATCCTTACTAATCCTATCCTTATCCTTACTATCCTTAATCCTTACTATCACCACCGTAAACTAACGTAGCAGCTTACGCTATTTGCATTATCAGTAAGTTTAATTAACAGCTTTAGTGATCTTAAAAAAACAATAATAATTATGCCACATTATTGTAATGAGCCAATCCAACGTTAAACTTTTTATTAAAGCTTGCCTTTGGAATCACAATTCTCATGTCATAATAAAGCCTTCATACCCCCAAAGAATTTTTATGAAAGGGGTAAGGGGTAAATACGCGCTTTCTTATAGGAGTTGTGTTGTGTACATTCGGGGACATAAATTATTAGCGAAATTTTATTTTATTTATCCGACTGCGCCAGAAGGGGAGTTATGTTTTTCGAGTGTATCTATATAATATGTATGTATGTAAGTATGTATATATGTATAAAATAATATTATGTTACTTATGGAAAATACATTTTTCTCAAATTGAAGTCTAGCAATATGAGAAAAGTGTACCTAATATTTAGGGTTCCGTTTAGTTTCCGTATTCTCGGAACCCTTATGGTTTCGTCATGTCCGTCCGTCCGTCCATCTGTCTTCGGCCTAAGGTCCAAACAGTTAGTGCTAGAAAGATGAAACATGGATATGTGTATTTACTATGTCGACAAAGTGCTAAAATATATTAACGAAAAATACTTTTTTTGTGGTAAGTAATGATTTTTAGTTTATAAAGTGTAATATGTTCATAAAGTTGGGATGATTTTTTTTCTCGCGTCTACCCCATAGTGTGGGATATCATTAGATAGATATTTTAAAAACATTGAGAGGTTGTTCAAACAATTTTTTTATTTAGGTATGCGTTTGCGAGATATTCAACTTTAAGCGCATTTATTTGTAAAAATAGGGCGTCTTCCCCCCCTCGAAAAGCTAAACGGCTGGCTCCAAAAATCTGAAAAAATTTATAATGGTAGTCCACGTGATGAACTTTATAGGAAAACTATAACGGCTCATATGACTTTGTAAGCTTAGTAGTTGTAGATGCCTAACTTGTAAAATGCGCTCACTTGAAAACTTCGTACAAAAATAACAAAATAATTATGTAAAAAATATATACATGTAAAAAATTCGTTTATGGTATGGAATCCTACGTGCGCGAGTTCGACTCGCACTTGGCCAGTTATTTCTTTTTATTACATTAGTACCTATAGGTATAATAATTATAGGTGCAGTCAAATAAATAATTAAAAAATATCAATAATCTATATAATGTTATCTTTTGATTAATCCAAAAAAAATTTGCTTAGTTTTTAAAACATTCAAAAACTTAATTTTTAATTTGATTAGATCATAATGCAAATTTTAACACTGTATTAATATACGTAGCTGACGGTCCGTAATCTTATAAAATATATATGCAAAAACAGTGCCGGGCGAGTTTTACCTGCGACGCAGATGGAGCACGATCATTTGTTACGGAAAGATGACATGCCTACTATTGCCTCGTACCATTCGGGAGGGTTGGATTTTGTCGTGACATTCTTACCTTTTTAATACTATTATAATTCAAAATAACTCATAACTAGCTGATGCCCGGAACTTCGTTTGCTTAAAACAAACGGAACCGGAATCCAATTTTTGAAATGGAACCCTAAGATAAAAGTAGCGTATGTTAATCCATAATATAACATATTTAGCTATCTGCCAGTGAAGGTTGAAAAGCGGTCCAGCTGTTTCAGAGATTAGCCGGAACAAACAGACAGACAGACAAACAGACAACATTTTAAAAATTGATATTTAGTAACATATTTATACTTTCATATTATGCATTTAGTTAAAGCTGTTAATTTAAAATTACAAACAGACACTTCTATTTTATTTATTTGTATAGATAATTGTTAGTGGAAAATCAGTTTAGCTATTTAAAAACAAAGAAAACTATATTTTTTGTTTTTAAATAGCTTTTTATTAAAAAAAACATTTTATTTTAAATTAAAAATTAACCTCAAGATATAGAAAATTTGACAAAATATTATGGTACCATATGAAATCAATTTCATTAAACAACGCGTACCTAACAGAAAAAGATGGTTGGATGTTACGAAAAGTTATTTTTTGTAGCTACTTCGTATAAAAACAATAGATAGTATTTCTTGACAAAACATTTTCTGACACTATCTATTGTTATTGCTCTAGCCAGGCTCACTATCCTGTTTACTAGATATTAAGTTACAGGTGGGAGTCAGGAATTGTGTGGGCGCGATCGACGTCTATAGACGACACGTCTCAAGTTCATTAGGAGCTGTTTATAGGCTACCGAATATTATAAATGTCAGTATACTAGCTTCAGAACGCGACCCCGCCCGTGTGATTACACAAGAATACTGCATTTTTTTGACATAAAAAGTATTCAATGTGTTAATCAGGAGTATAAACTACTACCATACCAAATTTCATCAAAATCTGATCAGTACTTTTTGCGTGAAAGAGTAACAAACATCCATCCATGCATACGTCTATCCTCAAAAAACATTTATATTTATAATAGTAGTAAGAAATTAGATTAATAAATTAATATCCATGAACGCCTAATACCACGTCAATCTAGCCCCGTTGTAAGTATCCGGAGAACTTGTGTTACGTGGACCAGACAACGGTTAGTGTCTTTATTACTTTTATACTATTTATTTATATATTTATTAACACTGTCTGCACAATGTACAATGGCGGACTTAATGCCATAGGCCATTTTCTACCAGTCAACCATAGGGTGGTGACAGAGACAAAATACAAAGGTACCATCTGGAAAAATATAAAATTAAATTAAACGAAAGGTCGTGTAAAAGTAATAATAAAAATAGATATAATAATATTCATAGCAAAATACGTACATTTAACTATAAATAAACATAAAACATACCAAACCAATTATAACCACATACTATACTATTATATACAACTTCATACATTTTTTATTATACATTATACATATACTAATTAAATATACATATTAACATATGTACATTTAGGATATTTTAATATAATATAAACATATTTTATCAACACCTCCATGATCCAGAAACATTGAAAACTTTTTATTCCCTCGACGAGATTCGAACCCGCGAGCTACGGCTTGAGCGCGCGTAGTTGCTTAGCACCTACGTTACAGCGGCCGTCAAAAATATTAAAGGTTCTAAAATGTGGTAACGTTAACACCATGTTTGTATGAATGTAAAGTGACGATTTGTATTTTCATTGTTTCAGGTAAGTCAAGAGCAAGAGGCAATAGCAAGTTGAGCGTCATTTTAGGTGTAAAATTGCATTAAAAGTTACTAAGAGAAAGAGTTAATGTCAAGTCACAAACCGTGTATGTTTAATATATTGAATCTTTTCTTAGCTGTCTAGATAGCGGCCCATGGAAGATCCTAAAACTGGAGATGATTCTGACACCAACACTTTAGGCTCTCTAGTCAAGCCGTAACTTTTAAATTATAAAAACTGCAATTTCACAAACATCATAATTAACAATATCGTAAGTGAATGTATTCATTAGTTGAGGATTGGGGCCCGCCGTCGGGCATAATTAACGAGAGCCTGATATGATTAAGCCACCACAATACTGTGTCATCAGTGATACATAATGTATATACCTATCGGGTAATGCGATTATAAGGACCACAATTTGATGAGTTCCATCAATAGTATGTGCCTAGACGCTTTTCATTTATTCATCACTAGCTGGTGATTTGGCAACAACGTTTGCGTAGAACTAACGGAAATGGAACCCGAGGATAAAGTATGATTATGTTATACCTTATAACATCAGCTATCTGCCAGTGAAAGTCCCATGAAAATCGGTCCAGCCATCAGAGATTAGCCAGAACAAACAGACAGACAAACAGACCGTCAGACATTTATTAAAAATAATTTATATTTTAAGTACGTACATATATACTTTTAAATGCATTAGGTAAGTAAAAAGCTGTTAATTTAAAATTACAAACAGACACTTCAATTTTATTAATTTGTATTGATTAAAACAGAAACGATGAACGCTTGCGGTGCAGGTTCGATCTCGATAATAGTATATAGCTAGAATACAAAAGGATATTATGTATGACCCAACATTAGCTATTCAAAGTGTCTTGTGTGTTATTTTAAAACGTAGATATAATAATACTGTACATACGACACACAATAAAAGTAACAAAATAATGTAACATCAGTGTAAATAACCACAAGTGTCAGTAATTTTTGGTATAATTGGAATGCATTCAAAATATTTCCAATGGGATTTATTGAAAAGGTTACCTATATGGACGAGTAGGTACCAGGCACACAGCGGACGCAAAGACAATAGCTTTAATCCGAATTAGTGCGTGCGACCGAGCGTACACTACAATATGAATGACCTTTGTCAAAAGCGTTGACGCCCCGCTACGAGAAAGCCCGAATAATTTACCCCTTCTATCATTTATAACTGACGATTTTATCTGTTTTTTCCTGTCATAAAAAAATAAAACGTGCTTTACAGCAGTCACATATTATGATATTATTATCATACGTATTATCTGAAATTGCACCTTGGACACAGCATTGGATATTTGCCCAACTTTACGACTGCTTCACAACACATAATTAATGTTGATTTGTCATCGCGCCGGTAGCACGTCACATTTTTTTCCCATTTTATAAAATCACTCTAATATATGACAGGAAAAGAGAGGACCGTGTCTGTGATGTCGGTTTACTGACGATAGTTGAACGTGACAACGTCAACGTCAACAACAACAACAACAACAAGAACGACAACAACAACAACAACAACAACAACGTCAACAACAACAACAACGACAACAACAACAACAATAATAATAATAATGAGGTAAAGGCAATGCGAGCTAACGCTGGTACTTGGTAACGATACTTGGTAACGGTAACGGGTAACAGGTAAATCATGAGTCATGTTTTTTCGTGCGTGCAGCCGGCTCCATCGATTTATAAGACGTTATCACATCAAAAAATGGTGAATGGTGGTAAGTTAAACGGTTACTCGTGTTTGGTTAAAGCTATCGTCGATAAGTTTTGGTAAAAACAACGTTCGTCCATTTAAAGTTACTTATATAAAATATGAACCTGATGCTTTTATCACACTAAAAATAAAAAAAATAAAAAATATATACCCGACATCCAAAGTAAAAGCAATGACATTCTTAAAAATCACTTAAAAGTATGAAATGATTCTTAATGTCGAACTAGTTCCCCTTTGAAATTCTGCTAAAATTGAACTATTTCTCTATTCGATATTCTTATTTTTGAAGTCGGTACCAGACAATTTGAACGGGAGTTCTTCAAAATATTATTTGTATATGGATGTAGTTGTGTTAAAATTAATAATTATTTGATTAAAGGATTTATACAATTGTTTGGGCTGGTACCCCCGATGTATTAGTTGACACACAATATATTAAGATGATGATGATGGGACTAGCAAATATTCAAAGGAACCGAATTTAGGACTAAGAGAAATACCTATTTCATCATAATATTATGATTTCCTACGTATTTACACTTTTCGGTGGCTGTGAATGTTCAAAGAAATCGTTGTCGGTGTATAATACCATGAGAAATACCTATATCAATATAATATCATGATGGTGTGATGATGGCGGTGATGATGATGATTATTTAATTGTGACATAATATGCTTGCAGTTCTTTAAACAAAGCTGTAATTCTCAAACGTGTATCTTCAAAGGCTGAGGAGTTCTGTTCAGTCCTGGGTCCATAACCCAGGGAATACCTTGATACAACATTTCACTTTTTAGTAGCTGTGAATGTTCAAAGAAATCGATACCGGTGTAAAAGACCTTAGCGCCATGCTCGGTGACCTCGATAGAGCTTCCCAACGAGTGGGTCTAAAAATTAACATGGACAAGACGAAAATTATGTCTAATGCCCATGTTGTACCCGCTCCAGTATTTGTTGGGAACTCTAGAATCGAAATTGTTGACGAATATGTCTACCTGGGACAGACAGTCCGATCAGGCAAGTCCAACTTTGATAGTGAGTTCGTCCAACGACGAATCCAACTCGGATGGGCAGCGTTCGGGAAACTATGCAGCGTCTTCGAGTCCGAAATACCTCAGTGCCTAAAGACAAAGGTCTTTGAACAGTGCGTTTTGCCAGTGATGTCTTATGGATGTGAAACGTGGTCCCTCACTGTTGGCCTCTTAAATAAGCACAAAGTCACTCAAAGAGCGATGGAGAGAGCTATGCTCGGGGTTTCTCTGCGTGACAGACTCCGCAACGAGGAGATTCGCAGACGAACTGGAGTAACCGACATAGCTCGCAGAATCAGTAAGTTGAAGTGGCTAAGGGCAGGCCACATCGCTCGTAGAACTGATAACCGCTGGGGAGTAAAGGTTCTAGAGTGGAGACCACGAACTGGAAAGCGTAGCGTTGGACGGCCTCCCTCTAGGTGGACCGATGACCTTATGAAGGTCGCGGGCCGCCGTTGGTTGCGGGTGGCCCGGGACCGTTATGGAAATCTTTGGGGGAGGCCTATGTCCAGCAGTAGACGTCCTATGGCTGTTAATGAATGATGATGAATGAATGTAAAAGACAATGATAAATAACTATATCAACATGATATATATGGTGTGATGATGGTGGTGGTGATGATGATTATTTAAAAATGACATAATATGCTTGCAGTTTTATAGATAATCCTGAACTTTTTAAACGTGTATCTTCGAATATACCGATATAATACGAGTAGTACCGTTCATGCTTTTGGATCCAGGCTATACCTTTGCACAACATTTCACTTTTTATTATCATATGCTCAAGTTAATTCAAAAAAGTCAAAATCACTATAGGTGTTCCTATATATTTTGAGGACTTCTCTCGATTCCTTATGTATTCCATTACCAGGTCTACCATTTGCTGACAATGGGACTAACTTGGGAGTCAACCCTTTAAAATAAAAAAAAAGTTTCAAAAATCGGTGCACAAACGGCGGAGTAATTACTCCGCCGTTTGTGGAGTACAGTACAGTAGTAAAAACATACATACAAAAAAAACATACACACGAATTTAGAACTTCCTACTGTGTTTTGAAAGTCGGCTGAAAAATGTGAAATCTACGACTAGAGTTTATTCAGAGAACATTTTGTTTTCTTTTAAATTAAGGATATAAAAATGTTTTTTTTAGGAAAATCATACATTTTTAAGTACGTTAACACCTTCATTGCGTCAGCCTATTTCATTCACTTTTTGTTGAAACTGTATCAGACATCCTAGACCTGTTTCTAAACTATTCCATGCAGCGTCATAGGGTCGAATAGATCTGTTCGACTTGCATAAGTTTATATGCATTTACTTGTTGGAGGTAATCATTTCAGTTTATTTTAATGTACTGACATATTTTCAATGAAATTGTCTATATATATATAGCCGTTTTTAAATCGGATAATTGAAAACATGTAAAAAGTAATAAAAATAACAGTACTTTTCAACCTTATGTACGCATAGAACGGATGAATTATCGATAAACTTTTAGTGATGTGCAAATATAATAACGATAAAGTAATATAGTTTTATTTAAACTTTACTGATTGCACACTATTTCTATTAGAATAGTTATTAAAAATTAACAATTATTTCACTTTTCACTTTATACTTATTACTTCATCATCCCCAGTAGACATCAAAAGTATCCTCCTAGACCGCTTCATGACGGTGAAAATAATATTATGTAACCACAATGAATAAAATGTAATTGGTATTGGTAGTCGTAGCTGTCGTGTTGCAACTGCACTTAAGCTCTACACTAGACAAACTTTCCTTCCTTAGAAATCCTTTAGTCTAGTGCGGCTATCAGGTCATCAGATATAAGGTCGAAGGGACCTGTTATCCAGGTGATAGCCGCACTAGATGAAAAAAATTTCTTAGCTGTCGGTGTCAGAACCAATAGGCCCGAGACGTTTTTATTGTAAAAAAGTACATTATTTAACGAGACAATTAAATAACAGTAACTGTCTCTTTTCTACTCCTAAGCAAACCGAAGATATTGGTCCCGCACCAGCGTCAGGAACAGTATTTTTTTATGCCGCGGCAAGTTCACGATCCGGTATATTAGACCTATTATCGCAATGAACGTGTTAATATGATGAGCAAAAATTTTGAGTACAGTTTAACGAAAATTGTGTAAACGGAGGAGTTTGAAAATTGGCATAGTTAAAATTTATGCGGGGAAAGGTGTGCTGAAAGCTAATATTTTTTAAAATAATTTAGAAATACATAAAATTAAAAAAGTTACACATACTACCTCACTCACACTACCATGCGTTTATATTTACAAGCTAAAATAATATATACAAACGCATGGTAGTGTGAGGTAGTATAATTATGTAACTTTGGTTTGGCACAATATCAATCTTTTTTTCACATTCCATAGGCAAAATTTACATATTTTTATTGGGTATCTAAGAGGCAAAAGAACCCTTAAAATCCGGCCAAATGCGAGTCGGACTCTAAGCGGCAACAGAAATACATCATCTGTGATAATTATTATATTAATCCAACTGTCTAGCTGTCGCGGTTCACGAGAAACAGTCAGGTAATAGACAGAAAGACGGACATACGGACCACAAAGTCTTAGTAATAGGATCCTATTTTTACCCTTTGGGTACCTAAAAACACAAAAAAGTTGAACAAACACATAAACACTTAAAATATGAATTATTGTCTAATTGGACAACAGACCGACCTCTAAAATACTTAACCTCTTACCCAAGTATTGAAGCTACACAAGAATTTTAGATTTCATTATTATATGGAATTCAGTGTCGTTTCGTGCCATGCAAACTCGTGCCGTACAACAAAACCGTAGCTCGCATTCCAAACGGATATCTGACTGTCTTTTATCCGTCCATTGGAACCAATGTTAATTAAAACGAACATTATATATTTGTAGTGCAACATATTGTATTTACACTCGCGAGCAAAATAATCGTTTAAGGCAAAATATGTTTATTTTATATATATATTATATTAGTCCACAGTATACTGCTTAAGGACTTATATTCGCATCAGCCGTATATCAAACGATACTGAGTTTGATATCAATAAGACTGCACTTAATGCATAAAGACCTTCTCCCCATTTCTTCTCAGAAAATTATTTTAAGTATCTATCCTTATATTAATATCTTATAACTACTTTATTTATGATTGTGCGAAATTCATTCTCTACTTTAAAATCAAAATTTCAGCTTTGTATAGTTATAGTTATTGATGTACCAATCCCTAATACGGTTTTCGTTACTAACCAATATGTCATATGTAAATAAATTTTCAAACTGTTTTAAAAGAAATATTTATTTTAAAGGAACGGTTATAATGCCTTAACAATGTCGTTATTTACGTCGTCATAATACTCAATGTTGCGGAAGACTTGTTTGATGTATACCGGCAGTTAGCGGCGTTGTAGATATGGAATAATAAAATTGTTCTGGGTAGCGTCGCGATATGCAGGTCTCATAATAAAACTGCAACCCCATAGCTTCTCCCAGCAAATTGCTTGTATGTGATCTCTTTGCGTGGATTAATGTATAAGCGGAAGCGATTTTAGTTTTTATTAAAATGTTGTAGATAACCTATTGTTGAGTATTAAATAAACTTTCTTTTACGTACTTTTAGTTTTTTTATAGCACTCAAGAAACCAGAAAAAGAATATAATATTTGACTGTATGTCTGTCAGCTCTTCTAGCTTCTGTAATTATAAATATAAATTGATGAAATTTGGTACAGTTGCGTACTGTGATACATATTGGTTTTAGCATCATAAAATACTAATAATTTTATTATTACGCTATCCATACATGTGATGTGCGGATGACAAATATTATTTCATTCTACTCCATACCCCTCCATAGGTATTTAAAATTAAAGGTAAGGTGTTTTACATGACTTTGTTACGAAGTCCACCATTTTTAAGTAATCGGCCTCCAAAGTGGTTTACAAGATGGTCCCCCCTGGCATTTCTAAACTATGACACTTAGAAACTTTCAATTTTGCCTGCTGATAGATGCCTCTTTAGGAAAATTATTTTGAACGAATTCGGACATTAACTTTTGAAGTCATTTGAAAAAAACCTATTACGCGTAGTTAAGGAACACTCCTTACGGACATGTCCTGACATGCTCTTGGTTAGGTTAGGTTATTATTTATTACCTACTCTCTATCCATCTATCTATCTATCTATGGACGCTTCACACCACGTCAATCTGGCCCCGTGCTAAGTATCCGAAGACCTTGTGTTACAGGTAACAGAAAATAAAAGTATATTTAATACTTTTATACTATACATATATTTAAGATTTTTATTATATTATACTCATATTTAATACACATCCATGAACACAGAAAAACTTTTTGTTTCTTCGGCGGGATTCGTACCCGCGACCCCCGGCTTGAGCACCAACGCGCTGAACCACTGGGCCACAGAGGTCGTCATACTCATATCAAATAATTTAATAATTCTACCCCGCTACCTCTTGTCACTTACTCCACTCACGCGCATTCATGTAAAAGAATGTGGCATCGGATCGGTGCTCCTTATCTAGGCACCAAGCCAAACCGCCGCATTATGTGCAGTCTCCTTATGATGACGTTTCAGTCTTTTTGTTTTTAACTTGTTTCTGGAGATATTATGGTATCTTAATAACGATAATAATATACATTATTTGTTTTGGCGTGCATTCTTTTCTTTACCGCGTATGACTCACATAACTCAGATCCTTAAAAGCTAAACTAAATAACTACTTTTTAATTTCTGAAATGATTGATTGATTTTAAACATCATTAATATTTTTAAGAGTTGACATATTATTTAAACGGTTTAAAGTTTAGTTCGTATCAATTCATTATTATGAATATTTTAAGGCTTAAAAGTCTTAAGCTTGATTCTTTAAAATATTGTTTAAAAGTTAAGCTTAAGAAAACCCTTAAGCTTAATTATTTAAAAAATATTTTTATTAGTCTTGTATGTGGCCATAATCATCACTGGTATAGAATATGGTAATAATATTTTGCATTTTTTGATTTTACACATTAGTTTCCTGTGTTTTTAGGTAAAGTTATAGGAATGTCATATAATTTCAAATGCTAACTACTGTGCATAATTTGGAATTATAGGCTTTTAAAAATATATCATTGGCCTAACAACACCCAATCAAGTCGCTGGCCTCAGTCCCACTTAAGTCTAGAATCTTGGCAACTGGCCGCCAATAGACCAACCGTAGTCGAGGCGAAAATTCTTGTAGAGAGAAAATTCGCAGATATCAACAAGTGCTAGGCGTTAAACTAAAAGCCGACTACGCCGTCGCATCTGGCTTGGCACGCTGCCACGCCACGCCTATGCCGACCATTGGTTAATAAAGTTAACCAATTGACACGGCCTGGTGTGCTATTGGTTGAAATATTACATAACTTCAGGTGACCTGAAGATCTAGGTCACTGGGTGTTGGGACTGTAAACACTGGGGTACGGATAAGGCACGTACCGGATGAAATGAACTTGTTATCGATTATATTTGTGGACCCTCACTATTTGCGGTGTCGCAATTAAACGTACGCGGGATTAACACTCAAATATTAACTATCGATAAGGTACAAGTTCAATTGAATAGGAAGATTCCAATTTCTAATTTATAAGCCTACATCACAGAGCTAAACGATGAATCGTAATTTGACGATAATATGATACTGTCAATATCATGTCAGAATATTCTAAACAGGCTTCATTTTTGGAGTTTACTCCTTAAGAATCAATTTTCATATAAGGCGCCCGGTATGAAAAAAATATGGGATGTAAATCTATTGAACGAATGACAGCGTTACGTTTTCGTGCGCAACCTATTCTGCACACTTGTCACTTTTTCACATGGCGCGAATTTTTGAACTCAAATCGATCGCTAAAGTTTTTAAAAACTTTGTCTAGTTTTTTGCCTATTTCTCCTAGTAGTTGGCACTTACTTAAAGCCTTAATACCTATACATTTAGTACCCAATTTTCACTAAGGAAAATGGAAGTTCATATTATTGTTTTCCAGTCCGGACGCCATCTATGGAAATAAACATTAACCATTGGTTTGGTCTTAATAATTTTACAGAAAAAATATAGATGGCGCTTATACGGAGTAGATTGTTTCTAATTTTAAATACTTTTTATATATATTTTGCTGTAATAAAATAAAATTTCCTATCATCAATCACTTTAGTTATCATAATATTCGTTTATTGTTCGAAGTACGCACTTTTTAACATTTCCCAATAAAATAAAAATAATATTATACAATTTAAATACTAAGCATTTAAAATGTCAACAAGTCTTGCTCAAGAGGAATCTCCTAGTACTCAGAGCTAAATATTATAAATAATTATTCTATCGAAATGTGTAAAGCGCCATCTATGTACATTTCAATGCATCACCGTTTTTCACATGGCGCGAATTTTTGAACTCAAATCGATCGCTAAAGTTTTTGTTCCTTCTGAGGGACGTGTTTTACTTTTTAGAGTAAACTCCAGTCTTGCGTCGGAGCTGACACACACTTTTTATTTTTCGGAGTGTATGAGCATTTCACATAGTTTAGTCGGTCTCGGTCTATAATCTCGGCTCGGTCCTCTAGACGACCGAGCCGTACTAATTATAGACCAGAAATTTTAACGATCTCAATAGGGTTGATCTTATTTTAACCATGACGTCATAACGTACATATTTCTAAGTAATCGTTCTTTATTACCTGCAATAATATATTTTTATTTTTTATTATATTATTTTTAATATTTTTTACAAACTATTCTGTTTTTCGCTATATCAACAACGGTTGCATTTGAAAATAACTTTCCAATTAGCAATTCTCACAACATGGAGCATGAAATTACGACTCACTCAAGTCAGCTGGAAATCAGAAAGCAGAAGGCAGAAAACTTAATAATGTTGGTATTATTGCGAATGTTGGCAATCTAAGAATTTATAACGACGTAGAAAGACGTAGTGAAGCGTGGCGTAGTTAGCGAGAGCGCCTGTGCGTAAATCACTACAGGTTATGTGCAGTCAGATGTATAAAGATTAATCCTTAATTTTAGTAATGTAGGAATATTTTAAGAAATAATAGAGAAATTGCCAATTTGAAATTTTTGAGTAACGTGTGTCTTTGATAACCTGTTAATAACTATATTTCTCAGTAGGACAGAATTCACAGCGGCGAAACTGTTAATGATCATGATGACGCTATTTAAATAATTTCGAAAAACGTGAGTGTCTTGTGTGGCTTCTTTCTGGAAAAATGTATAAAAGATTTAATTCACAGTGTATTTTTACGGCGTGTTTTATTTTAATTCATTCTCCGCAACAGTGTAAGCGTTCTCATTGATGAAACTTATGAGTCTTCTAAAAGTTTTCGAATGAAATTTATAAATAACTAGCTTTTGCCCGCGGCTTCGCCCGCTTGAAATTGGGTTTTAATGTTAATTAATAAATATGTAATAGAAGAAGAAGTAGATGATCAAGCGCCTCTGCCGTGGTCGATGCCTATCGAGTGGCTTCCCTTTGAACATAACATTACGGTGTGAGCTGTACAGCCGTGTCAGCTGTATTTTATATAAATGTTTCTCGCGACTTCGTTCACTCAAGAAATCTACCGGGAACCGTAGTAAGTATCATAAAATATAAAATGTAATATACTGCAAAAAAGTATCCTATGTGTTAATTCTGGATAAACTACTACCATACCAAATTTCATCAAAATCCGTTAAGTAGTTATTACATGAAAAGGTAAACATACACACAAACTTTCTTTGTAGCCGTTAATTAATATTTTAACGATTTCGAATTTCTTTTTGAATAGGAAAACTTTAGTATACATTAGGCGCGTGGACTTAGAACATAATGAATATATTTTGGATTGTGGTTACCCATCCTAGTTGGGACCACGACTGAGTTTAAAAGAGAGATGAGTTAGCACTACAACCACAAAGCCATCGAGCTTCTCACTAATTCCTCATAGAATCATATGTTACGGGTGAAATTGAAATAAAAAAAGATTTTCTGTGACAATATATATTAAACAAAAAAATAGGGGTCGTGGGCAGAAGGCCGTACGGTCTGATCTAGCCTCTTGGTGTCTGAAGGGTATCTAAGGGGCTTTGATCCACGTTGGAACTTAGCTGAGGATCCAGGTGTCTAGCACGTGGCGGATGCGAGATAGGGCTCCAACTCCTGGAAGCTTCTCCGTCACCGCTGCGTCCGTTCGTCGTAGATAGATCGTCTCAAAAAAAATAAATCCCCGTCATCCAATGACTATCAGCACTCTGAACTCCAGCTAGATATAAGTCCTTTTAATTGGTGCCTCGAATGCTGTAGTTGGCGGTGTTTCGTGCCCCAAATCAAGTTCCTGCAAATATTCACGATAACGTGTCGGTAGGAGTCCGGTCCCACAGCCAGTGATTGTAACCCCAAACGATCAAAAATCACGGGCTGTGTGACCATTACAAAGAAGGTAGGCAAAATAAAAAAAGATAAGATGATATTTAGGACAACCAATATGATACAAACATCGTAACATTTTAATAGTGCTAGATGGGGAAAGATGTAACTACAAATTGAGCACGTGGTATGGCCAATCAAATAATTGACAACTAATTTACCAAGATGATAGTTTACATGAAAGAATAATGCATTTTAATACAAGCGTAATTTTCCAAATATTCACAAAACAGATACACTAAATTACTCACCGTGGAACACGGGATTAAAATATAATAATTATAACGACTACATCTTGAGTCTTAGCGAAAATTTAATTCGAAAAGGAAATGTCATTCGAAGAAGTGCCGTATATATACCTTTCCTTCCTCTTTTTTAAACTTTTGACAACTATAAACTAAAGCGTAAAGATAAGAAATCCAGAAATCAAAATAAGAAGATATTAACATATTAATTAAAATTAATATATTAATTATTAATAGTTATATCAATAATCAATATATTATGTAATATAATATTAGAAATTTACTGTATTTTCATTTTTAAAAACTAAATTATTATTTTTCAAAGATTTAAGACGAAAGTAAAATCGATCCACGAACTAAGTATTAAAGCAAGGCTGACGCCGTTAGTAAGGACGTGCGCCGATAGATGGCGTTTTAAGCCTCTAAAAATGACTAAATAATTAATTATACAAATCATAGATGACGCGAGTAATGCCAAAATAATCGATTTTATGGAAAGGGAATGTAACTACGTTACACATACACATTTAATGATTAGGTAATACCTAGGTAAAGTTTTAGCCAATTCAAATGTGTGGTTGTTCTACATCATCTTAAACTATGTTATTATTTAGATTGATAAAACTATTATTACTAACTATTATTCATGACCCTATTGAATTGAAATACCTACACAAAATTTTAAGTGGAGCTATCCTAAACGCATTAGTGAAAATTAAATTGGTTAAGCCGTTGACTTCGTACGCGCAAAAGTAAATTCCGCGGGAACCGTAAATTATTCCGCGATTAAAAGTATCCTATTTGTTGAATAAATTCAAATACTAAATACGATAACAAATTTTATCAAAATCCGATCAGTTGTTTCTGAGATTAGCGCCCACAAACGTACAGATAAACATAAAAAAATCTAAAAGCCATTATTTTGGGTTCCATTTAGTTCATTAAACCCCCGTGTAATAGTTTTAATTCTTCTAAATCTTTCATGTACAGACAGCGACCAGCTACGATTTTATTATATTGTGTTTATGTAGGTTTAGATTAAACACATCAAATACAGTTTATCTTTACAATTAAAACTAAAAACCTATATACACTCACAAATGAAACACAAATAAATTAATTATTATAACAGCAATAGAAAGAAATTAAATTAAGTACAGTCAAAATATTCTCCTGAAATTGTAAAAATAAACTTTTAAACAAATTAAATGCAGCAAGCGCAAATATGCAATATAAGTAGGTATTCAAAGAGGAAGATTTTCATCTTTAAATTTCGAATTCTTGACAAATTTATTTTTCAACATGATGACAATATATTGTATCAAAACAAAATAAAAATAAAGAGCCACTCACAGGCAATCGATTGCTACGATCAAGTTGGAAATTAATTCGTATTTGAAGGTAAAATGTTAACGACGAACTTATTACACGAAATGATTAGTGTATGACCAGCTAGTTTCTGCGATGGGCGCCAAAAGTACGAAAAAATTGTACTTGTATGTGACAAGTGTAGTTAGGCGGG
This sequence comes from Phengaris arion, assembly GCA_963565745.1. Lineage (NCBI taxonomy): Eukaryota > Metazoa > Arthropoda > Insecta > Lepidoptera > Lycaenidae > Phengaris > Phengaris arion. The sequence continues at coordinate 28,574,836 of OY751431.1, forward strand.
CCTTGGATCTCAGGCTATACTTCATCGTTCATCTAAACCGATTTATTTGCAACTACGAATCCAAAAATGTTTAAATTGTAAAGATTAAATCGATCGATCGCTTGTGAGTGGGAGCTTTAAATCAAAAACATTAAGGAGTATTGATATCGACTTTATAGGAAATTGCTCCGAAACAACTTTCTTTCCCTTTTTTAACCCCGTTAGGAGACGAATTTGAATAAACTATGATACACATATTTCATCAATTCTGTTAAAGAATGTTTGTGCAAAATTAGAAGTTGATTGGACCAAGGAATCACGTCGCCCCATACAATTTTTTTACCACCTTTTTACCCATTTAGGAGTCGAATTTTGAAAAATCCTTTCTTATCGGATGCCTACGCCATACAAAAAGTATACCCTTCAAGTTTCAGGTCTCTACAATCAGCGGTTTTGGCTGTGCTGTTGATCCGTCAGTCTGTCATTCAGGACAAAGGATTTTCTATGTATAGATATTGTTGTGTAAAATTCAAGAAGGTACGTACAATATTGTTATGTTCAATGTATTTTGAGATCAATAAAACATATTAGTATGTTTTTAGGGTACCGTAGTACTAATACAAGGACCCCTTAACTTCTGTAATTATAAATTGGTGAAATTTGGTATAGTTATAGATTAAGTATTGATTTCGGTTTTGGCATCATAAAATAATGCTGATTTTACATTTGAGGGGTGGCATCCATACATGTGAAAAATAGGTATATTATTACAAGGTTTACTATATGACTTTTTACAAAGTCAACCATTTTCGTGTAATCGGTAATGGGCCTCCAAAGTGGTTTATAAGTTGCCTGGTATTTCTCAACTATAAGAGTTAGAAACTTGTAAGTTTTCATGCTTTAAACCTATAGTGCATTGATAGTTACGTAACCCTCCTTAGTCCTAACATGCTCTTAGTTTTTTTGTAGTTAGCTAAAAGGTTACTATGTAAATATGATAATATTATAATGCACTTCCACAGCCTTATTTTCTTTTGCATCCGCTCAAAGTCCTTACGAAAACATTCGCTAATAATATTTTTATTGGACATCGGCTATGATAATATTTTCCAACATTTATAAGGTTTAGTATATTTATTTATTTTCGTGTTTTATGAGAACATTAAAACAAATATAATATCGTAAATACTATTACGTTACATAAAATACAATATATTTACTTACATGTCAGTGGTCTCCATGATGAAAACAGATTGAGCAAAATATGAAGGAAATATTATCACAAAGAGGTTTTTACTATTTACGATACTATGAATGTTGCCCAGATATTATCGTCTAAGTTAAAACCAAGTAGAAATAAATGATTTCGAAAATGCAAGTTATACTGTAACCACTAGAGGGCCAGTGCCCTCCAAAAAGACCTTTTTAGATAGGTTTATGCGTACCCCTTCTGTGTTTCTAAAATTATCACGGAATATGAAATTATATGATATTTCATGTAATAAAAATAAAATTGATGCGCTCAATTGCCTAGAAAAAAGTACTTTAGCAGAATTACACAATCCGTCATCAACCAACATTGGATACAACTTGCTGACACACGATAAAAATATCGTATCGGATGATATAAAATCTCGTACCTACCAACGTTAGTTCCGTCAATCTTAATAAGCTCATCTCCTATGGATATTTCGTTACCATTTGAGCGGCAAATTCGATTGTGCCGCCATTCTATTGTTAGTAGTTAGGTCTGTGAATTTCTTAGAATATATCTACTCGTGTAAGAAGTCGGAGAGTGAAAATTATGGAAACCTAATTTCCCGCCGATCTAGTTACAGTTTTAATTTTCATACTATTACAGTGATAAGGCATTAATCCTTCATTTTATTTTAATCTCAATCAGACTGACTGTACAAAAGTAGCCATAAAATGCAAAAAAAGAAACTTGCCCTAGGCTGCAGCTGAAGACAACAGTGTAGGTGGTCATTGATGGCGATGGTGATGTTCCATGAAAAATATTATTTCCCATATTACCCTGTTAATTAAGGGATCAATATCACAGGTGACAGCTAATGTAATGGAAAACAAGGATATTTTCGTCTCGCGACCCCAGACGAATCAACCGAGTGGATGTAAGTTCCCATGTCTGGGGAATGCAGGGTCTTAGATGGGATATCGGTGTATTTCTAACTAAAAACCTATATTGTATAATTACTTTTTTTCATATATAAAAAATACTTGTTTACTTATAAACAATAACTATCATTTATTGTCTTGCAGGAGCCGTATTGTTTCCTGAAATAAAAAGGACCCTTGTACTGATTCAGGCTATAAACAATGAACATAAAATACGCTAACGAATTTCATTAAACTAGAGGTCGCCCTGTGGTTGAAATTCGCCCATAATAATTCATTTTATTTTTTATTTTGAACATCATAAATATAATCATCATATTTTGCCTCATAAATAACAAAATGAAAATGTTATGATTGTTAAAAGTATATCAAAGGACACTGGTGAATCTTGCCTGATACAAGAGCGTCCAAGTTTCAAAAATACTATGTGATTTTATAGTACCTACTTAAAAAGATATTATATAAAAAATATAAATATGTATAAAAAGTTATGAATCTCCGAATATCAGAAAATTCATATGCAAAATACGCAATTATCTATGGTAATTGTTATCATCATATCTGTATAGTCTATGGTTACCATGCTGTAAATTGTCAATTTGAGGCATAAAAACTCCATCTAGTGGCCCAATAGATTTATTTTTTATTGGAGAATAAAGTTATTTTATTTTTCTATAGTTCAGCAGTTGAGTACTAGTTTTGTGAAAAAAATGTTACTCGGGGTGAGAAATAGATCTCTCTATACTATTTGTATTTACACTAAGAACAATATGTTTTATGTGCTTGGTTTTCGTAACGTCAAAGCGACATTTATAATTTATCTGTTAGCTAGTTGCGGGTCCAAATAATCTAGTTATCAATTTCATCACGTAATCATACATCATAGACTCGACATCATAATTAATAGATGTCGCTTTTCCGCAAACCGCCACTAGGGCAATTTATTGACAAATAGGTTAGGCTATATTTAATCAATTATCTTTTATCCGCCGAGTTTGATGCATAATATTATTTCTTTTTTGGAGTTTACTCCTTAAGAATCGATTTTCATATAAGGCCCCCGGTATGAAAATAATATCAGATGTTAAACCTACTGAACGAATGACCTCGTTACGTTTTCGTGCGCAACCTTGCATAGGTACATGCATATATACTTTTTGTGTTAATTACCAGGCAGTAAATGTATGGCGACTTGACGGTCTCCTTTGCTCAAATTATTTCTATTAAACGCACATTAGTATGTGTTAATAATATGAGGTAATGTGTGTTGTTGTTATCGATATTATGTACTTCTAAGCAATATTTTAAAAATATTTGGCTTTTTGCACACTTTTCTGTTCTACATAATCTTTAACTGTAACGAATATCGTAAAACTACACTGAAATTTTTTGCTTCACGTATTAATAATAAAATAATTTCGTTAATATGTTTACGTGTAAAAGCTTGACAGACTCACATGCAAATGTTAGTTATGAGGAACGTTACATATTAATATTACGATTCTGAGAAACATAGATACGACATGAAAAGCAATATAACCGGATATTTTTCTTTGATTCGCGGTATGATTTTGCGAACTGGCCTTTTAGTTCTCATGATAATATGATGCAGCTTTTATCTATTTGTGAACATCCAATCATGCAGTCTGTCATGCTGATATGATCTATGTGTCAAACAGCGAGGTAGGCACTAGTACTCTGATTTTTAATCGCACACACACCATTCCACCTACTGTGATTATGCATTTTATTCTAGCTTATAACTAGCTTATAACCCGGCGTATTTTGGTGACATCAAACATGATCAAGCACCCACTTTATTGCTGTCGACCTTATTTTTTAATCTCAGTCATTGAATTGGCGGAAAAATACATTCTGTTTCTATACCTACTTATTCAAGGTACCTGCTTGTGATTAAACCCGAAAATAAATACAACAATATGCCCATTATTGACTTCTTATTTAAACGCGAATATTATTCATTGTTTAAAACACTTACCTACGGATTGTGTCGCGTTGCATCTTTCTTTTTCCAACGTTTCAGCCTATTCGGTTCGCTTCGGTTATCTTGTAGTCAAAAACACCGCGGCTTCAAGATACTGTGAGTATTTTTGCGTGGATCGAAATACAAACAATAATTGAAGAATATTCGGAAAAGAATATAATATAATATTATATAACAACTTCAACAAATAGGACAACTGCCATCTCAGTCCTCCCGTGACCACGGCTGCTGGAAAGTAGCCGAAACGTCGGAAAAAGGAAAGTGCACCGCGACACAATGCGTAAGTGTTAACAACAATGAAATATATGCCCATTCATTATCATTATAGTAAATGTTCATCATGATATAACACAATGTCATAGCCTTACAATGTGATTACAAATTGTATTAATATTCAACTATCAGGACCAAAGAGGACCATAATAGCTAGCCGACATTACTGTGTAATAGATAATACACGGCTTGATGGAATGTCACGAGCACGAAGACCTACAGTATTACAGAAATTGGTTAGGCATTGAGGGAAACAGTGCTTTGAGTCTAACAATTAATGTTATAGGCATTGTAATTTAATACATTAATACGATGATTATGCAATTTTCTTACGAGTATGTTATACTCGTATTTCTCAATAATTATGCTTAGGGCCTGTTTCACAATCGCCTAATAAGTGACGAATAGCTTATCCGGAAGGTTTGTCGCTGCTTACTTTATACTGAGTGATCTATCGCTCAGTATAAAGTTCAAAACTTCCAGATATGTTATTTGTCACGATTGTGAAACAGTATAGTAACTTTTACTAAACAGTAGTATAAAAAAGTAATTTAGTAAGTAATTTAGTAAGTCGCTAACAGTTTGTCTTTGGGACGTAATCAATAATTAATTTTCTTATTTTCTCTGTTATACCTTTTGTATAATGTATAATGAATGCATAATTATCGACAAGGGAATAAAATACAAAACAAAAACCGTAAAAAATAATTGATTCAAGCTTCACTTTGATTGCGAAATTTAATGTCAAAAGGCTTTCCCAACAGAAATAAAACGAAGACGCATTTAAAGTTAGATTTACCTTCAGACTAATTTCTCAGAGTTAGTTTACAGCCCAACTAAAGCAATAAAATGCCCACAGCACCCGTTGCTAGGCAAAAAGCCTTAAATTCATTTAATCTCCATTATCTCGACCAAAAACTAAGGGCTGTCCCCAGTCCTAATCCGCCTTAACAGCAAGCTCTTATTCCTTTTGTCCTATCTGTTTTTTCTTATCGCAACAAAATTTGTCTAGGTGGAGTGAAGTTATGGCTAACTCAGATCAGATGCTTAGAACAAAATGGTTCGCATTGGGGTAATGCACACGAGTATTGTTTGCTAGTTCTAGTTGTGTATTGTGTTCTAGCCAAAATGTATCGCACATTTCGGAAACGCGTGAGCTGCACTATAACGACAAATAAGTTTTTAATATATTTGGTTCTAAAAAATTGGTTACCATCATTAGTCCTGGTATAAGAGTTGGTGCCTACAACAATAATACATGTTACGTTGTGTGCTGTCTATGAATAATCACAAAGTGGCCACGTCACGTTATGCTTATATTCATACAAAGCACACAACGTAATATGTATACTTGTTGTAGGTGCCAACTCTTATCTAACGGCCTATACCATTTGATAATATTCAAGAACTTATCAAACAGCTTCTTATCTTTTATGGGTACCTACCCCTATTATAAGTTGTGCCACTATAATTGTTTTTGCTTCAGTCAGAATATCAAGAGGTGGATAAAAATACTTTAATTATAAGAAACTCTCGAGGAAAAGTAATTAAGCAAAGCATTACATTTCGTTGGCATAGGCGGCCGACTTAAGTGGCAGATACCTCCCGCGATTTGTTTGAGCCGCGCTTGTATTATTGTTCCTTGTTATAAGACAACTGTAAGTTCCTGCACTAATGAAATGAGAATCGCAATACAAATTCAGTTGAGTGCAGACAACTTATACGGGTATTTAGTAATTAAGCTTTGTATTGCTGTGTTTTTATCAGAATAATACTTTCAAAATTGCTTCCAACTATGGATTAAAAATACATGTCATTAAACGATCTGGTTCGCTTTGATTCGTGCCAAGTTTGATTCGTTGCAAATTGATGCGACTGATACTAACTTTTTAAAACCGGGTTTTTCCAATTAAATGTTAAGCGAAAAATTATATTGTTCACTTTCTAGTAAAAATTATTAGAGTTTTATATCTTGTAGCACTAGATAAAAAAAGTGTGCAAACATTTTTGTTACTCTTTGTTGTTATTTTTTTGCTTTTTAATTTATAGTTATATTGCCCTGTGGTGTCATTGTTTAAATTACTAGAACATCAGAATTAAACTTTAAAACAATCTATAATCGAAACAAAATGTTTATAATCGAAATAAGAAAAAAACTAGCTAGCAACATTCCGTCCCCATCTGTTCCACGCTAAAGTATTAAGCAATGATTAATATTTCAAACGGCGCAAAATCCTATTGGCCAAATTGAAATTTATACGAATTTAAACTGTAGGGAGAGGCGGACTGAATAAAATATCTTCCTTCTATAGATGCCCTTTTTCGTGATCCGATTTCACGGCAGTACCTTCTTTTAATGAGCACATAATGATGAAAAATATGGTATTACAGTCGCCTCGCGGCATAAATCGTTGCAATTTTTCACGAGCATTTATTGCGCGGAAGGAATCGCCGCTTTAGTTCTGTCTGGGTCTAGCTTTACGTGTTTGTACCGAGTGTTTTACATTGTGTTACAGTGCGACCATGTTTCTGGTGGTTTTCGTATGTTGTCATTTTCCATACATCGTCTGTCAATTTCTATGGTAAAACGAAGATTGTCAAAACCGCATTGGTTTTATTGTACATGACTAAAGCCCGAAATTAATACCGTAGCTAAAATCTTAGATTGACTCCAATCTTAGATTCGTGAAGTCAATACTAGGATCGTTGAAATGTATTGAAAACTTGATGTCAGATAGCTAAAATGAGATTAAGATTGATTATTAATTTCGGGCGTTAATAGTCATATACCTACAGTATATACATACATGATAATATGGTAGAAAAATATTGGTTTGTACAATTTTGAACATTAAACAACACGTTAAATACAGAAGAAGTAGAATATTTATTGAAATTGTTTTGCCTAAACTTTATTTACTGTTTTATTATTGTCCGTCTGTTTGTGTTTTTAGTAAATCTTTTCGTCTTGTAAGCATATTATACGCTATCAGCTAGCAGTTGAATCTTATACCAATGCAATGCTATTCATACCGGCCCGGCACCCGCCGGGTAAGTGAAAAAACATGTCATTTAATTGTACTCATACGTGTTTTCTTACATTTTTGCTTCCCCGGCATCAGGCGGTGCCAGGCCGGTAAGTAGAAAAACAACTAATCAGCAATGATAAACTCAAGATTGACTGTTTTAAAAATATAAGCTATTTTTTTCCTTATAATCGAAAATAGGATTCGTAGAATTTTGTATTTAGCCTCTCAATATAATTAAAACGTGTACTTTTCTACGTAAAGTATTTTAATAAGAGTATCGAGTAAGAATCAATTAGCAATGTGAAAACAATTTTTTGCGCGTTTTAAGTCCACTTCACAAATGAACGTTCCTCTTATATCTACGATTGCTTTTTAATGAGGATCTTAATATTTACCTATATTTGTTTGATATTCCTTATATACATATAGCTTTGGCTTTTAGAAAGGAAATAATAAAACTTACCTAAACAAAAGTTTGAACATTGATATTTTTACTTATAACTTATAATAGCAGGTTTAATTTTCTTTGTCTATATACTAAGCTGCACCGGCTGCGTCATTTTGTGTAAAAAATAAAACGGTAATTTGCCACGCAACAATGGATCTTAAGGCCCAACTGAAATAGTTTCAGAGCGCACTCTTCACGAAAATTACCGCCTTGATTGCTCCCAAGATAAATTATTCCAGTCTGAAGACACTTAACGTAGAATTATAGTCGTTCTAGATAGGACTACAAATTTACAGTTCTTTCAACTTGAATTAAATTGCAAGAATTTTGGAAATTTATTCAAATAATTTGGGTTTATTCATTAGACGAATGACTTAAGAGTTAAGTTGTGCGGAAGTGTAAACAATTTCAGGCTTAAAATAGATTTTACAATCCACACCGCAAACACATATTCGTATCGTAGGTATTTCAGAAAAGCTTTATTTTTTACAGCTCCAAGCTGTCTAGTGTGTAATCCTGTCAATTGTAACCTCCCACGTCAAGATAAATCTTTTGATGACTCGTCTGCAGAAGTCGTCCTTGAGCTTTAAGGGCATCACATACGGCGAATGAATGTAATATGAAAATATAATATGGTATACAGCCGTCTGTGATGCCTTTTACCCAGAAAAAATCTAAGTGACATGCTATATTAGGATAAATATATATACCTGGGTAACCGAGTTTTGCTCAGAGTTCTGATGAATTTAAGAAAAAAGAATCACAAAAATATTTATCTGACCGGGATTAGAACCCACCACATTCCAAATTTTCAAATAAAGCAAAAATTATACGTACGCATACCAATCTGCCAATCGCACTGACTTAATTGAGTCGAAAATATTGATATATTTTTGTACGATGAAAGAAAAAACATATATATAGCTTAAAAATGCACAGAGATAAGACTAGATCAATTTTTCTCCCCCAAAACTCCCTCTGCATACTAAATGGAACCGTTTCTGAGAAACCGATTAAATATATAATATACAAGATTGTCTCGTTTAAAGTATAAGATACTTGGAGCCGTTTTTGAGAAACCAATTATATTATATATATATACAATATTGCCTCGTTTAAAGTATAAGATGATAATTCGCATCCAGCACTACCACATCCATGTGAGTCCGTTATAAATGTAAGGCAACTAAAAAGGTGTCGCTCAGCACCGCCCAGCGTCTGCGAGCGGCTGATAAATGTACTGATGCCATTGGACCGTGCTCAATTTATATTAATTTTGGTAATGCGCACCTTCGTATCCAAATTTTGTAGTTTCGTCTACAGCTTGGGATTCTTTGTTATTACTGGCGAGGTAATGGATTAAAAATAGCACGTAGCGTGAAGATAATATAAAAATGTGGAAATGGTGGTTAAATGCAAGTACGTTTTGCGAATTGGCATAAGATTAACTATTCGGTATAGTTTTGTTTTATAATCATATACAAATTTGTGTAACTTTCAATATTTTAACAAAAAAAGCTTTCTAAAAAGTTCTGCTAGTCTGCTTCTATGTACTGTATGTTCTATGTACTTATGACTTCTGTTATATAGATTAGGTAATATTGTAAAAATATATTTTTGAAAAGAACAATTTACCCATCGTTTTGCTAAAAGGTGGCCCCGTGCGAATTTCTTACGCCGGTTCTTCTCGCCGGGCAAGTTTCCGGTGGTAGGCATAATGTAGACCGACATTCAGAAAGTGTATAAAAATACCAATTTTGAATAAAAAAAAAAAGACCGTCTCTCCAGCACATTCTAATTCCCGGGATTGGAACCATTGCTTTGGACCAAAAGTAAGTTTTCGTCACTGTAGGTACATCAATAAAAAAGTAAAAATTAGCAATACACGGTGCTAGTACAACAATCAAAAGTTGAAAACTATAACCCGACCACCCAAATTATAAATCTTTTGACACCTAAGATCGGATCAGTAGTTTAGGAGCTACGGTGAAACAAACATACATACATACATTTTGGCTTCGCCGTAGTTGGGTAAAATTACAAAACTTTAACGTTTTAAAATGTCTATAGCAAGGATGTGTCGCAGACGTATTTAGCTTAGAATAAAGATAAGATAAGATAAGTATAAAATTACTTGAAATGCTTAATAAGTGATGAACAAAAACAACACGAGAACGTTTTATAACCGACGACTTTGAGTACTAAAACGTTTTAAGCTTTATTCATATGCTCATCATAATGAAGAGAATTTAATTCAACATTCAACAATATTAATATGAGTTTAAAACATATTTCATATCTCGACAATATTATGACTTGTCGCGTTTGCGTGCCAGCCCACATAAAATTTAATATTGCCAGGACTTAATATTTAATTTTAAAATATCTAGCATCAATATTGCAGTAAGTTATGCATCAAAGGCGGAGTGATATAGATTCAAGATTCAAAGCATTGAGATTCAGAAGATTGTAGAGATTATTTATTTGGTGTTTAAGTTTAATTTTGAGCTTTTCCGCGCGTCTTTGTCCACGTGGACTTTTTTTTAACACATACTCAACATAAATACCCAAAATTCAGTGCAATTCACTTTATTTCACCACTTTAGGGGATGAAATTTAAACAACGGTAAAAAAAGTACTCAATAATTTGTATTTGTCAGCCCCGATTTTTTTTTGTTCCCTGGCGGCATTCGAACCCGCGACCTCCGGTTTGAGCACCAATGCACTAACCATTGAGCCACACAGGTCGTTCGAGATATACCCTGAATGCACGAGCAATGCTCTAAAATATATCATGAAGTCGAAACTGCCCTACATTTTGCCTGTAATAAAAGCAATCTAAAGGCAATGGATGCTCTCCTACCATAAACTGACTAACTACTTAAAAAGAATAAATATTACGCAGTAGTAAAAATATAAATAAGGTCACTTCCCAAAAAAATCCGTTCAAAATTACCGTAAAAAATGTATGAAGCGTGTTTCTAGTGTATTTTCAAAACTAAAATGATCAAAGACCTTTCACGATGAATATGTTATGACCAAATCTGAAGTAACTTGAAATGCAGATTACATGCATGCATAGCGTTAGATTCCGCCTCACAGCTTGTAAATTGCTTCGGCCTGATCTAAATATTGGAGCGGAGGTGAGCCTTCATAAACGCAATAACCCCGGTTAACCCGAGATTATCCGGCACATACGCGACAGAATAAACTATACGATAGAATAAGTTATACGGCAGAATAAACTATACGATAGAATAAACTATACAATATCCTCTTTGTTGAACACAACAACTTATAGACGTCTCGAGAAAGTGATTGAATTTTTTAGAGTTTGCGAGTCAATTCTATAACTTTTAGCAAAAAGTATATTTAAATTTTTATTTATTTTGCAATTCGAAAATATCTACAACTATATTTTTTTTAAATTATATAGGTGTAAGAATATTACAGACTACCGCCTAATGTACGATCATCAAAAAATCGACTTTACTAACAGCAACAGGGAACATGAGATTGTAGCTATACATTTACCCCCTAATAAAAATATTTAACAGTGGATAAGTTATACAATGTTTTGTTTTTGTCTGATACGGGGAAAAAGGTCGCTTGGCAGACAAGGACAAAACATTGTATAGCTTATCCGTTGTGTAAATATTTTTATTAGTAAGGGGGATTAAAAGATAAAAACAGGATTAAAAGAATTAAAACAAGACAAAAACGAGACGAGAATTTTATTTTAATAATAATGAATATACAAATAAAACTGAATAACATTTAAAAATATAAAAATAACAGTAGATCACATTAAAAAATCACTCGAAGCTAAAACAATTCGAATTGGGACATTTTCAGTCTTTGATTACATATATCAAAATGTAGAGTTTAAGTCAAGTTAAAAATAAGTAATAGTAGATATCGAAAATTACACAATACTTAAGCATTCAGTGCTATTAGTTTTTATTATCTAGTTTATGTATGGCAATATGACTATTTTCTAAGTCTTCTATATTCTAAGTCTTCTAATGGGACTATTAATTTAATAATAACTAGAAACTACATAACTACGGTATAATGTTAAAATACTATAATTTCACTAAAAGAAAAAAGCTTTTCGCAGTAAATAAACCTTGCTTTTCTTATTTATAATGACTACATAACAATATCGATCATCAATGATCATTATGCTAATCGTTTCCGAGAGCAAATAAGGCGGCTAATAATTTACATATGAATAGCTAAATTATCTAAACATTCAAATACAAAAAGATTCATTAGTACAACAATAATGACACATTCAGAGTTTCTGATGCTAATAATAATTATATTCAGCAGTGCTTCGCTACTATTTCATTTTACTATGCCAATAATCCTTTCGTAAGTTATAGTCCATCCATCCATAGTAGGATGACAAACAATCATCATTATCGAAGCAAAAAAGAAACAAAATAGAAATTGGAGCTTCATCCGTGTTCTAAATTACATTTCGTTCCAAATAAAAAAAATGTAATTATTTTATGTATAAATACAATACAATAAAATGATATTAAAGGGTATTGCAAAAATATCTATGAGAAAAAAGCCTTCTGAATAAAAATAACTAATTTTATCTTCATTTATAATTGTCTGTCACTTAGAAGAAGAATCTTGCAGAGAAAGTTGAAAAGATTAAAATAGATTTAGTGATGACTCAGTTTTGCAAAGATTTTATTTCAATCTGTGGAAATTGTGGGATTTACACTTATTATTATGGAAATTATTGAAGGCATAGAAATTTTGATACTAATTTCCTGTAAAAAGTCATAACGATTCCAATACATTGAGCGACGATAGATTCGTTAGTAGTAATTTATTGAAAATTATGACATTTTTGAGAATTGTGGGACGACAAATTTTTAAACGACTGATTTTTAAAGATTTATCCAGGTACAACTAGTTACGTCTCCGGTTAGCCATTAGACTTTCGGGAATTGCGAGAGCTATATTATGGAAATTTGAAGATTGATGGACCTCAGTTCATCACGCAGGACTCATAAGTGGGTATCATATACTTGATGTTGATGAACGCGTCGGGCCCGCCGTACCTCTCCAGTATCTGCAGCGTGTCTTCAATCATGTCCGCCACATTCTCACCTCGGCTGGCCGTGTGGTCGATATTGGAGCCGATGTTGACTGCGGGGATAATCATTAAAATAAATAAGGTAACTCGGGGCAAGAGCGGCACGCTTTATTTTCCGTTCTGTGTCGAGAGTATGGAGGATAAGGGAAAGGTATCCAGCTGTACGCAGTAAATAGCAGTTGAAAAATCCTTCACGAGCGGCGTTAGCAGTGGCAAAGGGTATGGAATGAATGTAGCAGTTTATAAATTGAAGTTTTATTGATCATTGTATACGAGTTACGTTACGGAGTTACTTTGAAATTTATCCTGTTGCTACTGTGGCGCCACCCTAATTTCACACATTTCAGCGGACACTTTTTACATACAGAGATAGTATACTTTCCTCTACCCTCCATTCCATCAAGAGGAAAATACTTTTGTATGACACTGTCAATCTTCACTCATAGACCATGTTGTCTTAACTAACAATACTGCACTCCTGAGGTCCGGGTTTCTCATCAATGTGAGAAGAATCAGGCCGTAATCTACACTGAGCCTGCTATCAGTTGGCAGACTTCTAGTGTCTTGGGAGATTGTTAATCTACAAATGTAATATATATATATATATATATATAGTCAAAATGCTTAGTTCAAAGTTATTGAATAATTGTACCCAACACTTTGTTAACTGACTGTACCTAATTTTGTGCAAAACGACTAAAGAGTTCAGGTGACGGTGTGTAATTTGCGAAGGCATTAGGTCGACACAAACCGAGTAAAACAACGACGCCCATGACCGCAGACCGCAGCAACTATTTGACATCACGAGAAATGAGGGAGCGCGTCACAGTGCAGGTTTGCGGTTTTTTTGACGTAAAATCAAAATCCAGAGGCGTTTGCTGCTTGAAAATGTTGTGTTAAATACTCGTGAACAATTATGAGATTTAGTTATGTTCAATGTTCAGTATCTTATATTCTTATTATCGTTATATACTGTATATCTCTTTTTGTAAAATGTGTTTCCACATACAGCAAACTTTATTATATTAATAATATGCTAAATGTATCAAGTCAATTTATATTCTACAATGTAAAAAATGCAAAATTCTCTGTTTATATTCATTGTTTCCGAAGTTAGTAAGGGAGGACGGACGTACGGACGGACAGAGCGAGAATGAAGAGAACTCAATAAAACCAACGAGCCATCGCAGGACCCCTGGCAGTATTATTATACGCGGCGACGGATTACTTTGCAAAGTTTGTAACTCTTACCTAATCCACCGTATTATATAGCATCCCCACCTTTATAACTGATCTGTGAAGGTGTGCTATAGAAAATTATAAAACAGTCGCAAAATATACGCGCAGCGCGTGCTGAATTCGGTAACAATGCGAGCGGGTGTCAGGCCGCGGTGACGTCATACGACCCGAAATACGCAACGTGGCCCCGACGACGTATAATTAATGTACCCGAACGCCCCGACAAGTCTATTACACCGAAAACAATATGGCGTTAGGCGCTTGTCAATTTGACGCCTGTGACCCATGATTGATGCACGGCGATAATCATGACGACAATGCCCGATGTCCGGCGTAAACGCCAACACAAATGACTTGCTAAACATCAATTTACACAAAACAACAGGTGTACAACTAATCCCTGCAATATCCAAAATGATCGCATTCTGTTCTACCGAGTAATTATTAAGTAATTAAGTAGGTACTTTGCGAAACTCGTGTTTTTGATGATAAGAATAGTTATTAATTTTGCGACCCAGCAAATAAAAAAGTAATCTTGTGATTATAATTGACTATTACCAAGAGTTACGCACGATATGACAACTCAAAATTTTGATAAAATAGATTTTAACAAAATCCATATGGTTCGATGGGACACAAGGAGCAAACTTGATTTTTAGGGTTCCGTAGTACAACAAGCCTTATATTTTCGCTCTGTCCATCCGTCTGTCTGCCCTTCTAAATTCTGTAATCCTATTAATATTATAAATGTGAAAGTTTATGAAGATGGATGTATGGATGTTTGTGACTCTTTCACGCAAAAACTACTGAATAGATTTTTTTGAAATTTGGTATGGTAGTAGTTTAGGCTCTGAATTAAAACATACGCTACTTTTTTACCGAAAAAGTACAGTGTTCCCCTGGGATACTGTATTTACGCGGGCGGAGCCGCGGGGAGCAGCTATTATGAATATAAATAGATGACATTTTTTGATGTACCTAGTTATAGATTGTGTATAGATTTTAAGTCTGATAATATCATTAAAATATAATACTAATTTTATATTTTAAGAGTAGCTACCTATGCACGTGAATAATTTTGTTAGTTCTACCCCATCGTGTCGTATCCTCGAATAGGTCTTTTTAAATGAAAGTGAGGTTTCATAAATGGCTTTTTTATGAAGTGTATACTACTTTTGAGGAATAGGCATCTTCTGGCATTTCTTAACTATAACACGTAGAAACTTGCAATTTTTCATGTTGATAGGTCATGCTATGATTAGGAAAATTATTTTAAATGAAGTCGGACAATAACTTTGTAAGTTATTGAAAATAACCTATTTCGCGGTGATAGTTACGGAACTGTCCTGACATGCTCTTGGCAAGGTTACCTTTGCCGATCAAGAGAAAAGTGTTTGTATGGCATCGTCTTTACCCATAGGCCATATTCTTGCCTCAACTAGCTATCAATACTCACTGTTTCTATTCTTGAAGAGGTTTAGGGTGGGCAGTATTTGCCTGTAGTAGGGCACCAGAGCCTCGCCCACTTTGTCGCAGCCCGTCACTATCATCTGCACGCATCGCAGCGCATGGCAGATCACGTTAGGCCGCTTCGTGGCTAACGCGTCTGAAAGAACACGATATGTAGAGTTCTATACAATAGCGGTTCTAGTACTTTAGATATTTTCCATAAAGGTAGATTCAATAGAATCGTGTTCATAACGTCTTCGTAACCAGAATACGAAACCTGCATGTTTTCTTTATTTTCTTCAATTTGTAAAACATTAATGTTCAGAACTGTACTTCTATTAGCTTATTTATATAAGACAAAGTTAAAGGCTTTTAGAATTTGTAGCAAGTATTAGTTAAAAGCATAGAATGTAATCTAAACAATTCAACGCAGACAAATCCGCAAATAAATACAGATAGATGAAACCCTTGAACAAGACCATAAAAATATTTTCGACGTCAGCACGCTCTTAAGGGAGTTTGCAATGCAAAATAAAGTGATTTAAGAAGAATATTACGTAGGGCTTTACGCAACCTGCGCAAGAAAATACAGCCGAAAATTGAGTGGAAAAAAATTAATTCTACTTTGGATTTAATATATAAAGGGATTGTCGAGTGTTAGATTTCACTTAACTCAAAGTCTCGAGTTATAAAAATACTTTCGGATTAATTATTATCCAATTCCGAATAATTTCGAATTGCTTTTTTTTTTCGAAATATTCAATTTCAGTTGTCTTTAAATATCAAGTTCTATTTACTGGAAATAATTTCAAGCTTTATATTTTAACGAAAATGCAAGTAATGTACGTTTTTAAAAAAATACTTAAAATATACTCTAATGTACTAAATATAAAAGTATATACGGTACATACAATAAGAAATCTATACAAATAAACTTAACTGAAGTGTCTGTTTGTAATTTAAAATTAACAGCTTATCACTTAATGCATAATATGAAGTATATACGGTTCTTACAACAAAAAAAATATTTTTAAAATTTTTGTCCGTCTGTCTGTCTGTTTGTTCCGGCTAACCTCTAAAACGGCTGGACCGATTTTCACTGGACGTTCACTGGCAGATAGCTGATGTTATAAGGTCTAACATAGGCTACTTTTTCTTAGGGTTCCGTTGAAAAAGGTAGGGTTCCGTTTCCGTTAGTTCTACGCAAACAAAGTTGCGGGCACCAGCTAGTTGCAATAACAAAAACTTAGGCCTTTTCATCCGTTATTGGATGAACGTACTTGAGAAAGTCTAATTGGTACAGTTGGTAGTTGCAATATAATAACAAATAATATTATTTGTATTCAAGTTTAAATACGTAATATCTTTTATATCTTATTGGTATAAAATGTAGTTTTGCCTTCTACTAACGTACCATTACATGTAAAAACTTTAAAACAGCACTACTTACTTTTGATCGGTATTATCAGCTGAGGTACCACTGGGAGTATTTTGTAAGAGCCTTTAGTGACTAGGTCGTTTATTCCTTGTTCTACGATAAAACTGAATGGGTAAGTTGGTTCGGCGAGACCGTCGAAAAACATTGGAAGATAATGGTGAAAATCTAACTTCTCAATCGGTACCTATAACAATAAGAAGATCAAATAACATTATATTTCTACAGCTTGTTTCTAGTAGGTAGGGTATTATAATAAGTGTTTGTTAAGCATTTTATGTAAATCATCTCGTTTTATATGTAAACTGTATTTTAAAATTAATTTACTCATTGTATAGGTATAAATTATAACTCAACCATACACGTAAGTATTATAATCGTCATAATATAATACGTCAATTAAACGTTACTAATACGTAACATTTAATGTTTGCTGTAAACAGCATCACATCAAACATTAAACAAATTTGTCTCAATAAATCCACATCGTCCCATCACAAGAGACTACACATGTGTATTACCTTCCAGTTGAGCCGTTTCCCGTACGTAGTGAACTCAATACAGACAGGGAACTCCCCTCTTTGATAGCAGCTCCTGAACATTGTCGACTTCGGTGGCAAAGGGTCAAACACGCTACATTTCGGAGGGGGTATTACTTTTGTGTTTTTCTGCATCGCTTGTATCGTGAACGCCGGCACCAATCTGTACTTCTTCGTTTTGTGTCCGTAATTCGGGCTCGGCTTCTTGAGCGTCGCTCGAAAATCCTTCCCGCACATGTCCGGAACGCATGCTGGCAACAAGACCATTCTTGTCGCGAATCAAAAAAACATGATACACAATGAAAGTAAATAATCCGATAATGTCGATCTAAATTGTTTACACAAGTAATAAAATAAGAAAGTAAATTTGCTCTCGGCCGAGCCCCATTTCTGATTGTTTATTTTGCAACATGATCGTTGCCTGGCAACCGGATATCGATTGATCGCCGACAGCGCCCCCGCGCGGCTCCCGCTCGAATTAAGCCCGGTGTAGACAGACGTGAAACGGAATTTCACTTCATTGTATTACTGAAATGCATCGACATAATAACTAAGTTGTTTTATTATTTTATTGTACATTTCTGTTTTAATACAAAACCTTGTAAGGTATCTACGTTTTATCTATATATATAAAAGGCAAAGCTTATAGACTGATGTATTAACGCACAGGCCAAATACTTAAGGCTAGTAATTTAAAATTTTGCACAGGTATTTCTCATATGACGCAGGCATCCACTAAGGAAGGATTTTTCAAAATTCAACCCCCAAGGTGATAAAAGTTTGTATGAAAATTTTGATTCCTTGGACATATTTGCATGATAGAGGAGGTACGGACAAAATAATGAATTACGTATTTCAGCGTTTTCTAAAATCCAGCTCCTAGGTAGGTAAATGAAAGTTTAAAACCTAATTTCACGCGGGCGAAGCAGCGGGAAATTACTGTTACTGTTTTAGTAATTCAATAACAAAAAGTTTTTCTTTATGGTAATTCAATAGCACAAATTGGATATATTTAACAAATCACATTTTTGTATAAAGATAATGTTTATAAAGAACTTTCAATTTAGTAATATTATAAATAACTTATACATTATAATAACTTTAATATTATTACATACCAACTTATACACCTAACTTATTTTGAAATATTTGAATATAAAATAGTACAGATGATAAAAAAAGTATTATAATGTAATTTATTTTTATTACTTAAATTTAATTCAATATAGCAAAGTTCATCATAAATTAGTCAACATTTATTATTTAAAGTTTAAACAAATTATGCCATTTTTATGACGCAGCGCCAAAAATGTGTACAATATTGTACAATGTACCCCCAACTTTACAGTTGGAACATGTCGCAAAATAATATTAGCGTTGGGAATTTTATTACATTTTAATAAAAAGTATCTCACAATATCCTCAGTTGAGGAAACTGCCTCGACTTTTGATGGCTTCTCCGCGTTGAATACAGGCAAGTGTTCTTTGATAAGTTTTTTCATAGCTATCGGAAAATTTAGAGTCAATAGATTTTTTATTACTTGCCAGAGATACGACATCATTATTGTATATTAATAACTTTGTATAGACTTTTCTACTTTATAAAATTTTACGAGGCAATTGATTTTTAATTATAAATTAAACTTTATATGAATATTATTTAAATACTTCTTTGTATTCTTTATAAAAACGGTTTTGCTACAAAAATATTTAATTTTAATCTTGTATGATATAAAAATATAATTTGTAACATAAATAAGGATTCTTATTAAATTTGGATTTTTTTTTTCTATGGGTGCATGTATTATAAGTTGAAAAAAATTATTTCTCTTTAAAAAATCATATTTTAAATAGTAAGCGTAAAATAGGTAATATTTGATATATAGAGTTATTAAGTCTTTATTCGTTCATAATTTATAGTTCTAAAGTTTGACTTTTGAAACTATATCGTTGCGGATTTCGAATGCCGATGGCCCGGCGGAAAAACATCCAACTTTTAAACACCTAGCATCGTTGCGATGCTACGGTTGCCGGCAGCCAAAAAAAGGATAAAGGGGGAGGATGAAAAAAGTTGGAAAAAAATTTCGAAGTTGTCGGCTTTCATGCGATACCCGCTTTTTTATTTCCGATTCCTGTACGACCTGAATCACTGCTACACACAGTGACTTTTTATTCCAATTTCATTTTAGATTTCTCCATTGTTCAAAGGTGTGCGAAGCTACGACTCAATTATTATTAAAAGTAAAAATTTAACTCTCGCCAGTGATTTTTTTTATTTGGTAATTATAATCTTGTTTTTATTTATTACTAGATGTTGCCCGCGACTTCATGCATGCAAACGGATCGCACGAGTGCCGTAAATTTTGCCGCGATAAAAATAAGCCTATGTCCTTCCGCGTGGCCTACTTTAGTATAATATCTGTGCCATTTTTATCAAAGTCGGTCTTATAGTTTAGGAGCCTAATGAATACAAACAAACAAACCATTCCTCTTTATAATATTAGTTTAGACTTTAGACAATAAGCTGCAAGCATCACTCAAGAGCTTTGTGATTAAAAATATTACTTCTTCGTTGATTTCATTATACCTATAGGATAGACATTAGACCGCATAGGTCTAATGTCTATATTATGCATTTTTTACAATTAAATACCTATGTAATTATTTGTATTATAACAATAACATTTAAATTAAAATAATACATACAAACACAAACTAGCTGTCCCGACGCACGTTGTTGTCTTAACTATCAACTGGAATAAATAAATAATTACACCAACATCTATAGTATTTTCTCCGTAATTTTTCCAACCTTTCTCACCGTTTAAACCAAAATCAAAATCAAAATCAAACCTCAATCAACCTTCCCTGAACTTCCACAATCATTTCAAGACCAAAATTAGCCAAATCGGTCCTGACGTTCTCGAGTTGTAGCGAGACATTGGAATTGCAATCCATTTTTATGGTTCCGTAATACTTAAGGTACCCTTGTAGTTTCGTTCTGTCCGTCCGTCTGTCTGTATATCTATCTGTCTATTCGATCGTCTTGGTCGCGGCATTGTTAATAATAATATCGCCACAATAAGTTAATAGGAACTCGAAACAAACACATCAACCAGTCAACTTCAAAATTTCTAATTGCCAAATTTTCAACCGTACAATATAACCTACAACATTACGTTTAGTTGTCAGTTGCGTTTTATTATTTCATGTCAGTTGCATTTTGTTATACCACGTTTTATGCCACGTGACACCTCCCACAGGAACGGGATAAAAAGTATCCTATGTCCATCTCCTGGTCCTAAGCTCCCACCACTTCCACCTCTCCACCAATTTTCAGCCAAATTGGTTCTGCCGTTCTTGAGTTATAAATAGTGTAACTAACACGACTTTCTTTTATATATATAGATTCTTCAAAAGGAACAATCTCTGGCAAAAACATAGTATTATGCCAATGAGCTTGTTTAAAAGGGTTTACAAATAAAGCAGTGATATACTTAAAGAGCTATACTATTATTCAACAGTAGTAAACCACGTACATAAAATATGTGCAGTTTGGATAAATTTACGAGGGGCTAAGTATCCACCGGTCTCACGTCTCCACCATAAAACTGATTCAGGCTTCAGCGCCGGAATAAAACGCGATATACGCCGTTATATATTAATGAAAGGCGACTGGATTCTTAAAATTTAGAACATTCTAGATCTTTATGATGCTTAAAATTAATCGCTTGTTTTGTTCCATTTATGTTTCAAGTACATTGCTGGTAATCTTAATTTTTTTTGGTTGCAACGAGAAATGTATTATGACAAAAGGTGGAAATATACCTAATTGAAGATATAAAAGTACGTGGTACGATACCTCAAAAAAAATCATAAGACCCTTGAAGTTTAGGATCTTTCACTTTGTATTTCACTAGGTCACAAAAGAAAATACTTTCCGATAGGTAAATTATTATAAGGAGAATTATTTTAAGCTAAAATCAATTGCCTAAATCACAGACTAAACTCTTAACATTCTAAATTCCATTACCGACATAAATCCTAAAATTATTTCTGTACCTACTCAAAATGAAAGTACGAAACCAATTAATAGTGTTTTCATTCAAATATTACGATCATTTAGGATTTAAAAAACAAAATGCCTGTGTTATTTTGCATTTTTTTTAAATAATGCTTAGAAATACATAAAATTAATGAAAAAAAAATACGTGTGGCACTCGGGGACTGCCACGGTAAAGCTATTGCATAGTAAGTCTACACGATACGTCTAGTCGCACGCACACAAGCACCGTGCCGAAGTCTGCCAAACTGAAACGACGTTAGACGATGCACGGCTTTCAACGCCGTGTAACGTAGTTACATTTTCTCTCCGTAAAATCAATTATTTCGGCGTTACTCGCGTCATCTATGATTTGTATACTTAATTATTTTAGTCATTCAGAGGCTAAAGCCTCTGAATGACTAAAAGCGTCCTTACACGTCGCGTCGTTACACGTCCTTACTAAAACGGCGTTAGCCTTGCTTTAATATTTGGTTCAGAGATAGATTTTACTTCCGTCTTAAATCTTAAAAATAAAACGCCGTGTCGAAGACTGCCGAACTGAAACGACGTTAGACGATGCGAGAGCGTGAGGTTTTTTCGTTACGGAATTTCTGGATTCGGTCCCCGCGCTCAAGGCCCGCGATAGAAGCTATGCAATAGCTTAAAAATAAAATTAATGAAAATAATAACAACACACGCCACCTCAGATTATGAACACACACTACCATGCATTTGATAGAAACAATCACGATACAATTTTGTTGCACGTTGATGTTTGTCACAACATTTACTTTTTTTTTATCTAAAATAATATAAGGCGAAAGTTCATACATAAAAATTATATTATGATTTATAATGTGCGAATTTCGACCACAGGGTGACCAATAGTTAAAGAAATTAATATTACGTGATAGTGAAAACATAAAAAATTATGATCCTACATAATATTAAATCATTAAAGAACGTTAAAAACTCAGTTAAAATATCAAAACTACTCCAAATGCTGTTGAACGTAAGCACTACGAAATGAAATACGAAAAGTCAATGTTATTGTTTCTGTGGCTTCCGATTTTCTCAAATAATCGTTAGTATTATCATAGAATATTTATTATTTACCCCATAATATGTTCAAATAAATTTACGAAAGATTGGTCGGTTGTAAAGTCATTTGGATGAAATATAAAAGAGCGGGTACGCCCGCCGTACCTAAGCAATTTATGAAATTGTTTTTGATTATTTTCCTGTCTCTAGTAATATTATCCATATGATCGTATTATCCGTTATTTGTTGGATGTATTTTCGTAATTATTATCAATATTTTGTATCTACTGATCAATGTTGTTTTGGTTGATATTATAATTAGCAGAGACTTGTTTTTAGAATTAGCAGATTACTTGTTATTGGCGCTTTAGAATAACTTAAACTTTAATAAAGAGATGATCTTGTATATATACAGGGTGTTTTTCCATTCAGTGTCACTTTCACTATGGGACCAACTTTCCTAGTTGAAAAAAAATCAGCTGTTTCCTACAAAAGGGCTACGGCATAGATAGCATTTTGTAGGAAACAGCATATTATTTTTTTTCAAGTAGGAAAGTTGACCTATGGGGTTAAGTTGACCCCATAGCATCTTACTTATATTCAAGAGTATATTCACTCCTGAAAGTTTGGACAGTGACTGAAAAAACATGCGGTATAATCGGTATCTCGACAACGGCTACAAGTATTACCATGAAATTTTGTATGCACGGAGTTTTGGGGGAGAAAAATCGATCTAGATAGGTCTTATCCCTTAGAAACTGCGCATTTTTAAGCAAAATATGTTTTTTTTTATTTCGACTCTCTTACGTGAGTCTGATTGGCAGCTTAGTATGCGTATACCTACGTATAATTTTTGCATTGTTTGGAAATTCGGAATATGGTAGGATCGAATCCCGGTAAGATAAATATTTTTGTGATTCTTATTTTTTTTTTTATATATTTTTATTTATTTTATCGTTCAACTAAAACACCGAGCAAAGCAGGGTCTCCCAGGTACCACCTTTATATAAGACAAATATTTAGATGGCATAAACAGACACAACAGTCAGACTCATGACACAAAAAAACCTTAGAACCTTACTGTCATAAGTAAAGGCTGCTTAGTGCATACTGATAAAATGTATTTTATATTGTAGTATTAGCGTGTACAATGAACGTATGCATACCCGCTAGTTTTTGTCGTAAGCCAATATTGGATACAGTAATATGTTTAGGATAGAGTCATTCCAAGCTTTGATTGTATCCAACAAACGACAAATAACGAAATAATAGGTCTTTACATATGAAATTGCCGTTCTGCAGTACTGGCCATTTCAAATCAAAATAATTTTTGTTTGACTAAGTATTCTCATTTCAAATTAATTTTATTTTAAGAACATGGAATTGTTTTTCCAAAAGTAGTCATTTGTTTATTGATTAGTGTTACATTTTCATCGCATTTCAATCTTTTTCGTCATCATGGATGCGTAAAAAATTCGAGTAATCATGGAATATGAGTACCGTCGTGGCAGCAACGCGGCACAAGCGGCATGCAATATCAACGAAGTTTACGGAGCTAATGCTACAAACCAACACACCACCTGTTATTGGTTTGCTCGCTTCCGTTTTGGAAATTTCGACCTGAAAATGAACCTAGCGGTCGTCCGAAGACTTTGGTCGACAATGACGAATTTAAGGCGATTGTGGGAGCTGATGATACAAAATCTACGGCTGAATTAGCAGCAGCTTTCGACGTTAGCATCAAAACAATATTGGTCCATTTGCGTCAAATTCGCAAGGTAAAAAAGCTTGACAAATGGGTGCCCCACGAACTCAATGATCGCCAGCGCGAAGTACGCGTCGAGAGGTGCCTTGCACTGCTCAACAGGCACACAAATGAAGTAATTTTGAACCGCATTGTTACCTGCGATTAAAAATGAATTCTGTTTGATAACCGCAAGCGCTCAGCAAGTTGGTTGGATCCTGGTTCAGCACCTAAACAATGCCCTAAACGAAAACTTACCCCTAGAAAAGTGATGGTCACTGTTTGGTGGTCTAGCGCCGGTGTGATTCATCACAGCTTCTTACCAAACGGGATGAGCATTACTGCAGATGTGTACTGTGAAGAACTGAACACAATGATGGAGAAGCTGGCACATCTCCAACCAGTATTGGTCAATCGCTCGTCTCCGCTGCTCCTGCACGGCAACGCGCGACCTCATACTGCACAGCAGACGGTCTCCAAGTTGCAACAACTGGGGTTGGAAGCTCTCCGTCGTCCGCCCTACTCACCAGACCTTGCGCCTACGGACTACTACTTTTTCTAGAATTTGAATAACTTCTTAGCGGGAAAAAAATTAAATACCCGAGAGGCAGTACAAAATGCCTTTGAAGAATTTGTTGCCTCCCGTCCAGCTGATTTCCTTAAGAAGGGCATCAATAAACTGCCACTGCGTTGGCAAAGATGCATTGATTGCATGGGTGATTACTTCGATTAATACAAATAAAAAATACATGAAAAAAATTAGTTTAATTTTTTTCATATAAAACGGCAATTTCATAGGTAAAGACCTAATATACACTTATATATTTTATCCCAAGCCCAATTAGATCTAACTGGGTAATAGTGCTACCACTTGGTACACGTTCTCTAGACAGCCCATCTAGGCGCCCCTGGGGGTGGAGTAATAAGTTAGTAATAAATGACTTGCCCGTAAATCTCGTATGTAGCTTGAACTAATTATTATTCATTGCACACCGTCTGATTAAAATATGTTATTTTGAATACAGAATTTAATGTTGACCTGGATTGGACGTGGATTGATGATCGTGGAGTTTATAATTAGAACAGACTTTTGTGTGTATTAGAAATATGGTCCGGAGGATCTGATTTTGTGAATAGGAATTTAAAATGCTGGTTTGTTTAACTATTTAGTACCTATAAACTAAAAATCAAGAAAAATAGATATATTTTCATATAGGTGCCTACCACCTGTTTAAAAACTAGCCCGGCGAGAAGGACTAAGACACCCGCACGGGTTCAACTTTTAGTAAAAGATGGGAAAATAATTGTTCTTTTAAAAAAAATATTACTATGTTGTATCTTAATCTATAAGACAAAAATCAAGCTACATAAGTAAGGAGCAGCCTTACAGGAAGCCATCTTATTCCCAAGGTGTCCAATAAATGATAATGAAATCATTGACCTTATAATAAGCTTTAGCACACAAACGTTATTTAACCCGCGGAGAGTGTGGTGGGGTCGATCACACCCCAGACCTTACTCATTTGCGTGTATTTACTGTATGTGGCCTTTTTTTTAACGCAGGGGAAATTTTTAAAAAAGATCATCTGTGTAACAAATTTCGTGACAAAAATTACATAATTTATTATACAATTTTAATCATTTTCGTTTTGATAATTTATAGTGAGATAATAAATATATTTGCTTTAATATTATCACAATGTAAAGTGTTCAAGTAACTTAGGCTAAAATTGCAAAATAAACGAATTTCGCCCAAAATGTAGCCATTGCTTAGGTTCACGAAAACCCGAAGTAATAAATAGATGCAACTCAAAATATTTTTAAGTATTTTGTTGGATGTGTAGAATGTTCGTACAAAAATATAATAAACTTAAAATACGCATGCCTTATCCGTCGAAAAACTGTTTATATGGAGTATTTTTAATTTACTAATCAAATATTGCACTGATTTTATGTCAGTTCCCAATTAATTTCTGTTATTTCTTGTAGTTAATATAGAACTGCTTATTTCATGTTTAATTGTACTATATAGGTATGTTTTTACAGGACATACTTAGTTTCTATACATTTTTTTTCAAACTGGGTAAAATTTTTCTACAAAACCTCATGGAATAAGAGTTTTTACTTATTAATAAATATTGTGAAAATTGTCAAAATTTTAAGCTTTAGCTTTTAGATAGATTATTAAATAGTTATTATTTATTTTAGTAAAAATAATGATTTTTGTTAAGGAACAAGTTTTATTGCCAAATTTGTATAACTTCTGAAAGGCTAATCAAATAGTTGATGAACTAACACGTTGTTCAGTTAACAGGCTTGTTAAATCAATTTCCGTTTCTGAAACGCTGATTAGTGAAAAATTTACTAATCATTGATCAAATTGACATGACACATACAAGCACATACAAGCCTTAAATAGCTTTCCAGAAACCGAAAACAGCGCTTGACATGTTGTTTGACCATTCGTTTGACATTGGTTTTTTTAACTAACACGAAGATCAAATCAAACGGCTGATCAAGCTTTTTGCAACTCAATTTACACTTGACAAGAGATTTGACCGCTGATTAGTTAATTTTGGTGTTGATTAGCCTTTCAGACACCGGGGGTTAGTGCCGCAAAACAGAAGAATCTTAGTAATTTGTAATCTTTTTGGAATCTAAAAGCATACTACTCACAAAGTTTCTTATAGTAGTCACTTGACAATAAAATTATTGTGTGCCTCTCAACGTCCTGACCTCATTGCAATAAGCAAAACAATACTAAAGAAAATATGAGAGCATAATCAGAATATGTAAAGGGTTAGATAGTGTTGATGTGACGTGAGGATTTGGAGCATAAACCAAGATGGATGGTCGCCGGAGCGGCGTTGAATTCGGACGTTCTATTGTTGTAAAGCCCTAGTATACAATTTCACTGAGATCCTATTGTCAGGGTGTTCTAAGTTCTTTAACGAGTTTAAAATTTCCTGTATTTTTAACATAGTTTTTTTTCATTTAAAATATATAATAATACATTTAAAAATAAACATTTTATAGATAAATTGAAAAATGTAAAGTCGATGTGAAATATAAGATATATAAAAGGGCTATTTAAAATAGTCTTCGTTATGATTGTGGTATAAAATCATATTATCATCATATGACTTTATCAAGTAAAAAATTTCATCATCTTTTATACATAATCCTTATACATAATTATTCCGCGAAATATATAAACTCCATCACCCGAACACTCAATAAAGTCACTTGAACGGAGTGCACATAAAAAACCTGCCGATAGCTAAAATGGTTTTCGCTGCATCCATTAAGGAGATGAAAGTATGAACTCTGGAATTATCCACTTAATGCAGCTGAGCTTACATCGCAGATAAAGGTACAAGTAGTAGCGATTATAGCAATTATATTTTAAAAGTTTTACTTCAGTCCGTCTGTCGGTTACCAGACTATATCTCATAAACCGGGGGCGGGTACCATAGGTACAACAAACGTAGAAAATACTGGTATATGGCCATTCGCGCGAGTTCGACTCACACTTGGCTAGTTTTAAGGAGATCAAGTGCTCCTATTGATCAAAATTTAAATCCAAGTAACCAAAGATTTCAAAACTAAATATAGGCTATTACGTACATTTGACAGAACAAATCTCCATACAAGAATAAGTTACGCCATCTTATCATACCTCAAATGTGAGCCATCTTGATTTCACCATACTTCAAATGTCAAAATGGCCCCAAAAACTCCAAAAGTGGGGCCATTCAAGTGGGACAGTTTTTGCCTCAACACGCCTCGTCTATAATACATACGTCTATGCGAGTAACCGAAATTGTGACGTCACGCCGTAGAGTTTCCAGAATTAATTTAGTGGGGTGTGCAAAAACATCATCACTAGTATTGCCTGAGAGCTTATAGACACTAGCATTTAGCAAGCGCCGTAGACACACCGAGCTTAGCAAGGCTGTCAGCCGTTTGCAGTGAGATTATACTTCTGGCTTAAAATTGTTACGCTTCTGTATGCTACAACGCATGCTGTTCGCAACGCCAAAACGTAACATCGGTACTTAATCTGTATACCTACTCTGTATCATTGGTATTATACGAGGTATATTTCGGAAATCTTCATAAAATATTAATAAAACTAATAATTTAATGAGTTTGTCGATCAGCTACGCATATAATTTTCTCGACTAGACATTCTCGATGAAGGTATGAAATGTAATATTATGATCGTACCTAACTGAATAATATGTCAAATTATGCATGCAACCTTCTCATATAAGTTCTTGAGAAGTACGTGAAATATTCTGATAATCCAGTCGTTCATCACTTGCGTCCGAAGTAAAGTTTTGCCGTATGTTCTCATGAGCTGTAAAACTGACTAGGTAATTTATCGGCTATGACGGAACTTGGCCCGACGGCTGCCTCGCAATCTTACCTCGCATTAGACGGTCCCCTGTAGTAATGACTAGCTTCTTAAGTTTGACTCAACCTATCTTATACCAACGATCTTCTTCAAAAGAACGTCTTTTTATAGTATATAGTATAGCATATAACATAGCACAACAATATCGCGCACCATACGTTGTTATGGATACGTTCACAGTGTACTGTACTATTTATTATTGGCTTACTATACGCTATAAAATAGAGCGATACGCTGAGTTCATGCTATGCTATATCGCGCGCCGCCCTCTTACTCCTCCCTCATCCCCCTCCCGCAAGCGAAACGAGCGACACAACCATACTGAGTTTGCTATATACTATAAATGCTTGCGATAATATCGCGAAATGTGAACGCCATGATATATAGTATAGCATTAGGTCCTTCTTTGCTATACTATATAGTAAAATAGTATAGCGTAGTCTGAAATGAGCCTAAAGGTCTCAATCAAAATGACCTATCATTTTGAATTTAATGAAAAGTTAGCAGTATGCGTGTAAAAGAAAATTAATACAACCAAAGCAGATTAATATATTTTAATTTAATCTAAAATCAATTGTGGCAAATAAACTTGTTTCAGCAAATGAAAAATATCCATTCCTTTATCCGTTAAGACCTTGATTGACTACTGTACCAAACAATTTATCTAATTGATGTCTCGGGATTATATTCGGGAACCAATATTATCGGAATAAAAAGGTTTATTTCAGATTAAAATAAAATCCTTTGGATATTAAATTATATCTACACTAATTGGAGATTTGTTAAAAATTATATAAGAACAATTTAAGCAGCTTATTGTTATATAAATAACAGAAACATAAAGCTTAAATTCGGTTATCTGTCTGCATATTTTTCGGTTTGCAAAATAAAACTAACAAGCTTACTGAAGTTAAGAGGCAACTATACCTACAATCTGTGTGTCACTCACTACCTTTCTATAGAGATCCACCATTTTTTACCTGACAGAGCCATGCTTCGACACGAATGGGCCGGCTCGAACGGATAAATACTGAGTGCGACTCCCCTAGTGTTGCATCCATAAGCAGCGATAATCGCTTACCGATCCGTCTGCTCGTTTCCAGGTCCATTTCATATAAAAAAAACAATCAATATTTAATATAACGAACAGGATTTAATTGATGATGATAATAATAATAAACATTAGATCACTTAAAATATTAGATCTTCTTAAAAATACATACATACAAATGCAGGAAATAACTGTCATTGATACCTGTTCTATTATTATTATATTCGTCGTTTCCTCAATCCATCATCATCTTTCACTACTCCTCAAACTTAACTCTTCTTATCACGATTCAGGATACTTGGCAAAAGCCGTACCTGAGTCGTTCATCCGGCAAATATCCGAGACTATAGTTGGTTTTATAATAGCTTCACACCAATTTCAGTGACTGTGGCTGGTGTGCGCAATACACAAGAGCACTCTCTCTTCCTTTACTCTCGTAACCAAGTGAGACGGATGACCGAAACGACTGGCGAAATGCTGATGTCTCGCCATCTCTGTCGTGTCGGTCATCCGTCAGGCGCAGGATCTATTTTTCAAATGCCCATCCGACGCGTAGATCATCTTTCTTGTCAGACAATCAGGCGACCAGCGTGCATTGTCCTAACAAGACTAAAGACTTGAAATCTTGAAAACAAGATTTTTTGTTGTTCCAACGTGGGGATGTGGGGATCAACCCTCGACCTCCAGAGTCAAGAGCCAAGATCTAAATCACCGTATTGATCTTATATTGATGCTTAGATCGTGAGCATTTGTGTATAGGTCGCCTTCGTGGCTGAACCTGCTTTACATCATGTCTGTTGCTTAACAATGTACCTACTCATACGAGTAGCGAAAACTTGCAAAGCTGATATACTATCAGATTTGGAAGTTTTCCCTAAACTGAATGTATTTAAACTACGAAGCTTAAAAAGAACATTAGGACCGAGAAAATTGCGTATTAATGAACCTTTTTGTTCGTAATTACAATTTAAAAACGTGAAACATACTCGGAATGTAGTCTTTTTCAGTTGGGCTTTCTAGAATAAGTATTTAATATTTCTTTAAACGTGCAATTCTTTTATATATATATTCAGAATCTCGGAGACGGCGGTTTTTTCTGTTTTGTTTGTTTTTTCTGTTTTGGTGTCTGGGGTTTGAAATATTTTGCAATTATTTCGCATTCGCATGTTTTCGCAATAAACAATTTTGTGATTATTTTCTATTTTTAATCTACTAGTACTGTTTATTATAATATGGCCATATTAAATTAGTTAAACCTAGATCTGAGTTTTGGCTCATGTAGTAAAAATATTTTTAGTAAAGTAAATGGTATAAAAATATTTAAATTGCATCATAATAGTGGAAAACCATCCATGTACATCTTGTTTCAGTATCAGGCGAAATGAGAGACTTTATAGCATAACTTGTAGCGTTTCATGCGACTGAACTCAAAGGCAATAAACTTAAGGAAAAGCTGTACAGTATTACTACTTTCAAGCGTTCTATTATAGCTTATCGAAAACTGCAGCTTACAAAGCTTTTGAAAGTTTATCTATTAGTAAATGAACTATTTGTTTATAAAGTCTTTATAGTTTTAATTGTTTTTTGCTCGTATTACGAAGGGTCGTCTGTCGTGACCAGACTTATCAAAATATTTTAACTTTCAGGTTTTGCACAAAGTATATTAAACTATGATAAATAATATACAAATTAAATTAATAATATACTTTCTGAACTTGTAAAATATTATATAAGAAAATATACATAATCTTTATTTTAATAAACAAAATCTTAATTTAACGGACAAAGTTCCATATTAGATACGTAGGTAATCTAATATGGAACTTTGTCTAAGTGAAATTTATTTACTTGCGTTTAATAAACTCCAAAAGTACTTGATTGATTTTGATGAAATTTGGCACAAATATAGATGAGAGCACGTCGAAGGAGATAGGCTACTTTATATCGCGGTAAAATGCAAGGTTCCCACAGGATTTCCTTTTGGGCGTACGAAGTAACGCTAACATCTTGTTTAGTATAAAATATAGTTTATTTATTTTATTTAACAGGAAAACAAAACAGTAATTAAGTGACAATATAAAAATGTACATTGCTAAAAAGATACAATATTGCATTGTTTTCGCATATAGGTAAATAATAGTAATAGTTTTCTTTTATCGTCATCATTCTCAGTAACATTATTTATTTTTATCATAATCGTCATCATAATAATTTGTCTTTTAAGTTTGTTAGCATTTAAAATAATACTAAACCACTAAAATCTGTACTCCGTTTTGCAAAAATTATATATATACAAATATATACATATACATATATATATATACAAATACATAAACTAATAAAATAACGTTACATACAATTGTGAGCAATTAATCTGAGGTGACATACTGACGACCTCTGTGGCTCAGTGGTTCAGCGCGTTGGTGCTCAAGCCGGGGGTCGCGGGTTCGAATCCCGCCGAAGGAACAAAAAGTTTTTCTGTGTTCCTGGGTCATGGATGTGTATTAAATATGTGCATAATATAATATATGTATCTCAAATATATGTATAGTATAAAAGTATTAAATATACTTCCCGTTTTCTGGTACCTGTAACACAAGTTCTTCGGATACTTAGCACGGGGCCAGATTTACGTGGTGTAAAGCGTCCATAGATAAAAAAAAAAAAATCATGCGTATGATACAATTTTGTCACACGGTGACTTTTTCAGTATCTCTTTCAAATTCAATAGACAACATTTTTTTTACTTCATATCTAAAAGGCAAAATAGCCCTTGTAAAGTTCAAACATTAAATTAAATAAATATTTAAAAAAATAGGGTCGAATTTTGACCACTTTTTAAATAGTGGTCGTCTACCACTATTTAAAAATTATAAGCTATTCAAACTTTAACATAGTTTCATTTCCTGCTATCTACAGCCTGGGCGACCTACATTTTAGAATCGCCCACCGCCGACACAAATACAATTATTGAGCATACCGTCAATCACACCAAAAGTTTCTTTTGAGCTATGGATGTGGTGATCACAAACATCTACAGCAGCCGTTGCCATGGCGACCGCTATCATATCGCGCAGACTCGCCCCCTGTTGGCTCCGCCCCTTCACCAGCCTGTTGCTACCGCATACGCCAGTCACATTTTGATCTCCATGGGCCCACTATCAATATAAATTTAAAAACGAATTTATGTCAATGTGCCAGAACTGACGTGCCGGTCTCGTACCGTGTTTAGTGTGATAGTTAATGAAGGTCTGCGAAATCAGGTACATTTCTTGTTGCATGTTTGTCACAAACTTTAATTTATATACACCACAACCGCTATGATAAATTATAACTGCCTGAGAGAAAAAAGAAGAAACAAAAAAATAAACTAGTCTGCAAAACGGATACGAACATAAAATATATCATAATAACCAAAGTAAGTAATCACCGAATATATTAAATCAACAAGAAAAAACAAAAAACAATATGCAGCATTCATACAAAAAGTATCAAGTTACTGCGAAAGTAGTCGTTATACACAAGTTTTACAACCAACCCAAAAGATGGCGCTCAAGACCTAATAAAGCATATTTCATTTTTGTTACTTCTTTATTATTCACCAGATATTACAATATACAATACAATATAATATTTTATGTATCTATATTTAATTTTTGATTGTATAAATTATCATTGATTATTTTTGACTACTTTTTATTAAATTAATAAAATGGTTTTGATTACTCTAAGATACTCGATCAATACATTGCTCTTGAAACCATTTTTACTTAATATTAAAAAAAAATCTAATTCTCTAATGCCGTTTTATACTTTATATAAAGTTTCTTCACAAAAGTAATACCACTGTGCTATTGCAGCCTGAAAGTTAAATTTGGCATTAATTTTTTTTGTCTGCTCTATCTTTAAATTTTTTTAATTAACGCTCAGCGTGAAATTGTAATTTTAAACTTATTTTGAAACGCTGGACCCTAATGTTGGTTGGATGTTACGAAAGTTAAATTATCTATTTTTTTTTCTAATTAAGGACAAAAACGAAATTTAAGCCAAGATTTTTTATCTAGACATAATAATAGTTGCATCTAGGAGATCGAG
The DNA here is from genome assembly GCA_963565745.1 of Phengaris arion. Taxonomy (NCBI): domain Eukaryota; kingdom Metazoa; phylum Arthropoda; class Insecta; order Lepidoptera; family Lycaenidae; genus Phengaris; species Phengaris arion. Next base: position 28,608,883 of record OY751431.1, read on the forward strand.
TTTTGCTCGGAGTTCTTGTACCAAGTATGGAAAAAACTATTGGCGATAGGTATTAAAAAAATCAATTACAAAAGTATTAGACTGACCGGGAATCGAACCGAGACACCAATTTGCGAACAACGCAAAAAGCTCTACCCGTACTTAGCTGAGCCACGTGCTTTGACAATCAGAGAGCGAAATAACTCACATTTTATTTTGGTTTCTCCATAATAAGTCCTAGCTAGAACAATTTTTCACTCCCGAAACCCCCTGCATTCAAAATTTCATGAAAGCCGTTTTCGAGATTCTGATTATATACCTAATTATATACAAGGATTGCTAGCGTAAAGTATAATATGTGGATACTGTCCTTATTCTTTGGGTCCCAATGAACAAACTCGTGACATATCCCATGACTATTGAAGGGTGGAGACGGGCTTCATACAAAATCCCCCATTGTCTTCAAGCATAACTTAAATGTACTTTAATGATGATAAGCAAAAATAAACTTTAAATTATTGTTGGTCAATATATATATATATATATATATATATATATATATCAATAGGTATTTTATAGTCCTACAATGTAAATAACCTTAAAATTGTTTAGAGAGACCTATCCAAACAATACAATACAAGTTGCTTGAATGTTTAAATCAAAGCCTGACAATTAATTAAAAGCTATATCGAACAGTACAATGAAGGTAGTATTTACTTTAACAAGCTTCGATACAATCCCTTAGGCGTTTCGTTTGGAAATGTTGAAATATTTACCTACTAATCATTTCGAAATAATATTTTTACATTTCATATTTAAACCTTACAACTTGGACTTACAGTTCAAAGAAATTTTCAGTGATCTAATAATAAAAGTCATACTATAAAAATATAATCTGGATAATTTGCAAATACTAGGGCGGGTCAATAAGTCCGTGACATTTTGAATTTCTAACCTCCTTACTGAAAAAGCAACACTACTCCTGTCAACAGGCATCTGTCAGTTGACTCCTATCAAAATTTGAACTTGCTGCGTCAGTTAGTTTGTGTTTTACAGCTATCTTTATCAGACTATCCAGTAACTTAAGGAAACAATGGAAAAAAGGTGAATTTCGTGTGCTTATTAAGCATTATCTTTTGCGAAAAAAAACTAATACCGAGACTAAGGCTAAGCTTGATAAATACTATGGGGATTCTGCACCATCGATTTCAATGGTAAAAAAGTGGTTTACTGAATTTCGTTGTGGCCGTACAAGCACTGAAGATGCCAAACGTCCTGGACGCCCAGTTGAGGTCTCTACACCCGAAACAATCGAAAAAATTCACGATATGGTGTTGGCCGACCGAAGATTGAAAGTGCAAGAGATTGTGGAAGCCATAGGTATCTCGCATGGCTCAGTGGTTTCAATTTTTAATGATCACTTGGGCATGAGAAAGCTTTCCGCAAGTCGACCACAAACGCAATCGTGTAACAACTTCACAGGAAGGTTTGGCGTTGTTTAATCACAATATGGAGGAGTTTTTTAACCGTGGACGAAACATGGATCCATCACAATACACCAGAGACCAAACAACAGTCAAAACAGTGTGTTTCTAAGGGTGAATCGGCGCCAAAGAAGGCCAAGGTGGGTTTGTCAGCCAATAAAGTTATGGCGACTGTTTTTTGGGATGCCCGTGGGATAATCCACATTGACTATCTTCAAAAGGGAAGAACAATTAATGGGGAATATTATGCCAACTTATTGGACCGCTTCAATGAGGATTTGAAAAAAAACCGACCTCATTTGGCCAAGAAAAAAGTTATTTTTCACTAAGACAATGCAAGGGTGCACACATGTGCAGTTGCCATGGCAAAAATCCATGAATTGGGCTATGAATTGCTCCCATATCCACCCTATTCTCAAGATTGGCTCCGAGTGACTACTTCTTGTTCCCAAACCTGAAAAAATGGCTCGGTGGAAAAAGATTTGACTCCAATGATGAAGTCATCTCGCAAACAAAGGCCTATTTTGAGGACCTCGACAAATCATATTTTTTGTTTGGAAGGGATAAAAAAAATTGGAGAAGCGTTGGACAAAGTGTATAGAGCTCAATGGGGACTACATTGAAAAATAAAATGATTTATTTATCAAAAAATCTGTGTTTTATTCCAAAAGTCACGGACTTATTGACCCGCCCTCGTAGTAATGGAGTAAAAAATAAGTATTACAAATTTAACAATCGTGGTAATCTGAAATATCAAAGTATAATAAATTATCTTAGAAGTTAACAACCAACAGCTGTCTGTAATGATAAACGAGTAGTTGTTAATTTAATCTGAATTTTATTATCAATTAGCGTAATTGAAATTTGTTTCCATCAGAATTATAACCTAAGCAAAAATGATCGAACTTATTTGAACGTTGTTACGATTTGATGATAACATACGATTTGATGATATCATACGATTTGATGGACCTATTTGTCGCGATTATTATAATTTATAATGAAATGCAAAGGTACTTACTTCGGTTCTTATAAAAAGCAACTGTATTATTGCCTCACCTAAATTAATTGTTTGACATGCAATACCTACTCTAAAGAAATAATATTATAATACCCTACCCATTTATAATAATACTAGCTGTTGCTCGCGGCTCCGCCCGCGTAAATATAGTATCCCTCGGGAACACTACTTTTTCGGGATAAAAAGTAGCCTATGGTTTAATCCAGAGTCTAAACTAGTCCACGCTTTCGCATTTATAATATTAGTAATGATTATCTATGGGCGCCTCACACCGCGTCAGTCTGGCCCCGTGCTATGTATCCGAATGAACTTATGTTACGGGGACCAGACAACAGTAAGTACATAGGTAAACATAGGTATATTTAAGATTTTTATTACATAATACACATATTTAATATTTATTCATGACTCAGGAACACAGAAAAACTTTTTATCTTTTTGGCGGGATTCGAACCCGCAACCCCCGACTTGGCACCAACGCGCTCAAACACTGAGCCTACAGCCTGTAGGTCTAGTAATAATTACCTTAAAAAAATCTTCTCTAAGTTATTAAGAACATTTTAATTTGAGCCGGATCCAGCTTTAAAGCCAGGTTACAATGCTGAATGGCAAAAGTTTGTTAGTTTATTTCCACTTCGGAGGTGCAAAGTACTCAACATGCTCACGCTGACAGTTTACATAGGCTGCACTAAAAGTATCGGGAATGGAATATTTCCACTGTTCCTGTCATATTAAAATCTTTTTAATTTAAAACTCCTTGGTTTTAATAATCGAATACCGTTTATTTATTTAAAAAAAGATTCTCGGTCTTTTCACAAGGTCTTGTCAAACTTGTTTAGTCGTTGAGAAAATGGAATTGACACGAGAAAATTCTAGAGCGATGATTTATTATGACTTTCGAAGTGGTTTAACACAAAAACAGTGTGTTGACCGGATGATTTGAAGCCCCATGGCTTCATCACCAAATGCAGAAATCATCCGGTCCATCATCCATTTTGGATGGCCAAAACCACAATTTATCGCTGGTTTGCTGAATTTCAACGTGGACGTGCCAAGCTCAGTGATGATCCCCGTCATGGTCGTCCAAAAACTGCAGTCACTCAAGAAAACGTTGATGCTGTGCGTAAGCTGATTGAGGAAGATCGACATGTGATATACCGCGAAATTCAGGCAACTTTAGACATTGGCATGAGTCAAATACAAATAATCTTGCATGAACAATAAGGCATAAAAAAGTTGTTTTCCCGATGGATACCGCATTTGCTCTGTGAAGAGCAAAAAGCGGCTCGCGTTACTTGGTGCGTCAGAACTCTCGAAAGATTCCACGCAGGATCCTCAAATGCTGTATACAACATCGTATCAGGTGACGAATCCTGGATATACGCGTACGAACCCGAAACAAAAAACCAGTCACGAGTTTGGGTGTTCGAAAATGAGTTAAAGCCAACAAAAATTGTTCGTTCACGGAGTGTTGCAAAACAAATGGTGGCCACGTTTGTCTCCAAAACCGGCCATGTTGCAACTATTCCTCTTAAGGGACAGAGAACAGTTAATGCAGAATGGTATGCTAACATTTGTTTGCCACAGGTCGTTTCTTAACTCCGTAAAGAGAACTAAAACCGCCGCATCATCCTCCATTACGACAATGCGAGTTCTCACACCGCGCACAGAACAAAAGAGTTTTTAGAGCAATAAATCATAGAATTATTAGACCATCCGCCGTACAGTCCCGACCTAAGCCCTAATGATTTCTATACTTTCCCTAAAATAAAGAATAAATTGCGTGGTCAGAGATTTTCATCACCTGAAGAAGCTGTGAAATCCTACAAAACGGCCATTTTATAGACCCCAACTTCCGAATGGAATGGTTGCTTCAATGATTGGTTCCATCGTATGGAAAAATGTGTCAAATTTCGCGGAGAATACTTCGAAAAGCAATAAATACATTTTTAAATAGTATTGTTGTGTCACTTCCTTGATTCCCGAAATTTTCAGTGCCGCCCTCGTAATACTGTTCCAAGGCTGTACTCTGGAATGAACTTAGAATTAAGTAGGCAAAAGTTGCCTTCTACATTAAAATTCTTAAATGTTCGATAACAAAAAGAGCTTTAATATGTAGGTATTCGTATTTGGTAAGGAAAATGGGACAGTAAACAATGATTAACTTAACACTTTAAACGAGCTAATATTGTATATATATATATACAGGAGATGGACATAGAATACTTTTTATCCCGTTCCCGTGGGACGCGACATAAGGTTTATAAAATATGTGATTTGATATGGAAAATTACAAAGTAATGGAAAATCTTATCTTATATTATTTATCATAAAAAAGGGATTGCAATTCCAATGTCTCGCTAAAACTAAAACTTGAGACAGGCTGGACCGAATTGGCTAATTTCGGTTGAAATTTAAACGGTGAGATATATTGGAAAATTTGCGGGGAATATATTAACACTATATTATATTATTATAGTGTGTCGGGACAGCTCGTATATCAATAATTTGGACTCTAATATGTCAGTCCTATTGGCAGTTTGGTATGCGTATGTAAAATTTTTGCGTTGTTCGGAAATTCAGAATGTGGTGGTTCCGATCCCCGGTAAAATATTTTTGTGTTTATTTTTATTTTTTTAAATCTACTAGAGCAAAGCTCAGGTACCTAGGTAATATTAGGTCATTACATATGAAATTGGCGTTTTGTAAAGGAGTAACATAAAGTCGTTTTTTTTAAACATAAAAAATCTTTAATCAAAGTATATACCTTCGCTATCTATACACTTTCTCATCTCATAGGTGTAGCGGGCTGCGACCTCTTGATATGTAAGTCCTTCTTACGCTTGAGTGATGATGATAATAATACAGCAACAATTCTTATATTCTCCTTTATTGGTGCTTATCACAGATACGTATTACAAATGATATAAGTATGTCTAACACAAACACGTCAACATACACTGAGAATAGCCTTTTACACAACTGAAATAAACCTATCTAAATAGGCTTTACTTAATGTCAAAAATGACATTGACACTTGCTTTTGTCATTATGTAACATTAAGTAAAGAAACCAGTGACTGTTCGCTGCACAGCGCATAGCCGCAAAGCGCATTTGACAGCAGTACGCCGCGAGGTGCCGCGTGTGCAGCCGAACGTGTATGTATCTATGTGGCGACAAAAACCTCCTCTTTGGTTTCGTAATGACGTTTCCTTGACGGTGGACGGCGACCTCAGGCTGCGTCTCGTCGTCGAGCTACGAGGGCGGGTCAATAAGTCCGTGACTTTTGGAATAAAACACAGATTTTTTGATAAATAAATCATTTTATTTTTCAACGTAGTCCCCCTTGAGCTCTATACACTTTGTCCAACGCTTCTCCAATTTTTTTATCCCTTCCAAACAAAAAATATGATTTGTCGAGGTCCTCAAAATAGGCCTTTGTTTGCGAGATGACTTCATCATTGGAGTCAAATCTTTTTCCACCGAGCCATTTTTTCAGGTTTGGGAACAAGAAGTAGTCACTCGGAGCCAATCTTGAGAATAGGGTGGATATGGGAGCAATTCATAGCCCAATTCATGGATTTTTGCCATGGCAACTGCACATGTGTGCACCCTTGCATTGTCTTAGTGAAAAATAACTTTTTTCTTGGCCAAATGAGGTCGGTTTTTTTTCAAATCCTCATTGAAGCGGTCCAATAAGTTGGCATAATATTCCCCATTAATTGTTCTTCCCTTTTGAAGATAGTCAATGTGGATTATCCCACGGGCATCCCAAAAAACAGTCGCCATAACTTTATTGGCTGACAAACCCACCTTGGCCTTCTTTGGCGCCGATTCACCCTTAGAAACACACTGTTTTGACTGTTGTTTGGTCTCTGGTGTATTGTGATGGATCCATGTTTCGTCCACGGTTAAAAAACTCCTCCATATTGTGATTAAACAACGCCAAACCTTCCTGTGAAGTTGTTACACGATTGCGTTTGTGGTCGACTTGCGGAAAGCTTTCTCATGCCCAAGTGATCATTAAAAATTGAAACCACTGAGCCATGCGAGATGCCTATGGCTTCCACAATCTCTTGCACTTTCAATCTTCGGTCGGCCAACACCATATCGTGAATTTTTTCGATTGTTTCGGGTGTAGAGACCTCAACTGGGCGTCCAGGACGTTCGGCATCTTCAGTGCTTGTACGGCCACAACGAAATTCAGTAAACCACTTTTTTACCATTGAAATCGATGGTGCAGAGTCCCCATAGTATTTATCAAGCTTAGCCTTGGTCTCGGTAATGGTTTTTTTTCGCAAAAAATAATGCTTAATAAGCACACGAAATTCACTTTTTTCCATTGTTTCATTAAGTTACTGGATAGTTTGATAAAGATAGCTGTAAAACACAAACTAACTGACGCAGCAAGTTCAAATTTTGATAGGAGTCAACTGACAGATGCCTGTTGACAGGAGTAGTGTTGCTTTTTCAGTAAGGAGGTTAGAAATTCAAAAAGTCACGGACTTATTGACCCGCCTTAGTATGTCGCGCCGCTCATCACTCGGGTGACGGCGCGCATATACCACTGCGTCGAGATGCACTGCTCTGTGGCAAGAGGTGCAGCGCTACGTGATGCAATGTAATGTTCAATGTAATGCAATGTATTCTGAATTGGCACAATGAAATATATTGTATCATTTCGTGTAGTGGATAAAGTTTTATTTTGAATGGATATTTTAATAATGCATCCCCACGCAGTGCCGCGTGGCGTTGCAGCCTGATCTGACCCTAAGTTTCAACCAGTTTGAATTCATTCTTGTACCTTATTACCACCATTTTCAACAACTAGCTGTCAGACAAAAAGTAATTAAATAGTACTAGAAGTCGCCCTGCGGTCGAAATTTGCCCATAATTATTAATAGAATTTTTAAGTTTGAACTTTATGAGGGTTCTTTCGCGTCTTAGATAGAAAAAAAGACATTTCCAATGTCAAAAAATGTTGTGATAGATTGACAAATGTCAACGTGTAACAAAACTCCATGTACCAAACGCACGGTAGTGTGTATTACGTAGTGTGTTTTCTCTTTGGTACTGTGTATTTGTGTATGAGTTATTTTCTTGTATTTTTAAGCCTTATTCAAAATAAATAGCTTCCTGCATACCTTCCTCCACATAAACTTTAATTTACCGGCCAAATTTCAAATCCTCCGGGTGCACGATTCTCGTAATGAAAGTTTTTGCTTCACGTATTAATTAAATAGCATATGTGCTATATAGCGCACGTAACGGACCGCAAAGCTATACCAATACTCGACAAATCTCCATTACTGCTTTCATCCAGCGGCCCAAACTTCCCCGGTTCGTCCCCGAAGATCGCGAGGCCATTGCGGCTAATCCCCAGGCGCTGCACTTGAAACGTCATAAAGCTACTATTTTGAGCCTTAAATAGAGATGTTGCCTAATGTAGAATATCACATTTTTATGAATTAAATTTAAAAAATGTTGCAGTGACACAAATCGAAAGAAATAGTTGTTTAGGTCGACGCGATTAAAAATTATAAGCATTCGATTATTGCCCATCTCCATCTCGCGAATCGATTACATCACAAATTGTTATCGCCATACATTGTTTACAGCAAAATAATAAATATGGTAGCAGTTGCTGAAGTCACAGGTAGATATATCGCTCTCTTTTTGCAAATTTAAATTGTTTGAATCTGAAATTACCTAGAAGTCTTACCTATCGAAATCTTTGAATCAAACCTTTGAATCAAAAATATTAATATTTCGATACAAACGTTTTTAAATAATCACATACAATCACATTCATATAATTATCATTTAGTGCTAGAGATTTAGTGATGATTTCCTAATTTGAGTTTCTTATTTTCAAAATTTTCAGAATGTCTTGTGAGCATTAAAATTTTTTGCCATTAAAAAATGGGAAGATAGATGGATGTATGGATGGATGTTTGTTACTCCTTAACGCAAAGACTACTGAACGGAATTTGATAAAATTTGGTATGGTAGTAGTTTGTGCTCTGGATTAAAACAACAGGCTACAGTTTATCCCGAAAAAGTACAGTGTTCCCGTGGGATACTGGATTTACGCGGGCGGAGCCGCGGGCAACAATATACAATGGATGTCTACATCAAAATCATGCCAATGTATTTATTTGAAAATCTATATTAAATTTAGATCTCATCGCACAAATTTTCAAGCATGTAACCAAATATTAAATCAATGTGTAATTCTAGACCTAGACTCCGATCAGATGTCTCTAGGTATTAGGATGGGGCGAACTTTTAATCCTAATATCCTTTCCTAGGAAATGAAGTTTAAGCTTCCGTCCGGGGCAGGACTGAATTGGACTTAAGTCGTGTAAGGAATCCAGATCCTTTGGTAAGCGCCGAGCCGGCCCGGCGCACGAAACTTGTGTCGAAACTCTATGAGTATCTGATTTTATCCAATAATTTTCTGTTCAAATGTTTTTGCGAGCAAATACAATTTGCTACAATTTTCAAAATTATGTACTTTAAATAGGTAATGTGCCATTTAATTTTATTAATTATATAATAATCTCTAGTAAGGTTAAATAATTTGGGAGTTGACGGGCGTAACACTATTGCTCAATAATAATCATTAAAAATCGAAAATTCGTTCCTTCCGATGAACACGAGCTCATCAAGATAGAAAGAAATCAAAAATTCAGTCAGGTAACCGATTAGGCTACAACAAAGAGCGAAATTAATTCCCTTCAACGAGATAAACTCGTATTTTAAAACAAAGCTCTCGAACAATTTTCGAAATTGACGCAACGATTAAGATTCATAATACTTGTAAAGTTTTATCTCATCCACGCTAAGTTTGGAGAGCAATAAAGCATTTTGGCAGATTTTGAGTAGGACGGGTATTAAATGTACATTATGCGTGCCGCAGCTGGAACGAATTAGCTGGATAAGCCGACTGTACCAAAATATGCGTGGCCATTTGGATACTTTGGATGCATTGATGTGACCACTTTGTCCTGACTGTTATATTTGTTTTGTAATTTGTAACATCTCTATTCTCTCTTAATTGAATCTGATAGTGATTTGTTAACTATAAAATGAAAATGTGTCATCTTAGAGTCAGCTCACGCCGAGACGCAACGCGGCGCGGTATTTTTAAAATAGTGATTCAAATTCGAACTGTATTCACTACACTTCACGTTTCATTGCAAGAAGTCTGGATGTGAACAGACACTTAGGGTTAGTTATATACGCGGTATACGCGACGCTAAGCGGCACTGTATTTTTAAGATAGCTGTGAAATTGAACTTTATTCACTAAACAAGAAGATACACGTTTCATATGGTTACTTACAAGCCAGGTATACTTAGGTATATGATAAGTAGTCATACACTGCACATGCGCTGTGCACAGCAGTGCAACGTGACGTTCGAACTCAATGACACGTGTATTTTATAGTGTAATGTATAAAGTTCAATTTGAAAAGTTATCTTAAAAACGAAACGCCATGTCACGTATCGTTTAGTTTTCGTATAAATTGACCCTTAGGGTTAGTAAATAATTATAATATTTTATGTTCTTCCATGATACAGTCAAGCTTCTATGAATACCCGCTCGTGAAGGATCGTTAGCATTCTAACTACGCCATTGATAGTTTCAAAAGTTATAATTTAGTTATGGATGTGCCTGCTACGCCAGGCCTTTTATGACAAAATATTAAGCCCACTATTACCAATACTTTATTCTTTTCTATCTTTACAAGCGCACTATTACAGGATGCGGATATTATACAAGTGATACAACTTTATTATATACTACTTCGAAAATTTTGTTGACGTTTGTATACTACGTTACATTAAGGTCAGTTCATACCGCGACGATACGCGACACTACGCGGCGCTGCAATTTTAAGATAGCTATTGAAAATTGAAATTTATTCACTGCACAAAAACGCCTGTGACATTCGATTCTTACAATTAAACGTGTACTTTCCTGTGTAATGAATAAACTTCAATTTAGAATAGCTTTCATAAAAAAACGATACCGTGTTACAAACGGTAGCGTTTCGTTTCGTTGTGAATGGACCCTAAAGCGCTTAAAGACATTTCAGATTATAATTCGAGTCCGCTCTACTATGTATTGCATAAATGAAATATTCATAGTGAAAATATTTAAAGAATTTAAATAATGTTCAATATGTCGGTTGATCGGGAGTGGCGGCTGACAGTTTTCGGCTTCCATTGACGTCTGATTTCAACACACGCATATTGTAATGAATTCGGCCGTGGTTTGAATTATCTTCTTATTGTGTGGGTATTCTTTGATAAATTAATTAATTTTACATATTTTTGGTGTACCTAAATATTGTTCCATAGTATCTTTATCCCGGCTCGCTTGGTGACTAACTTATTGTGTCGATGATACTAATCTACGAATTAACAATTAGCAAACATGTTTTCTAAAAAATTAAGTTACAGCCTACACGTGAGATATAAAGTATATCTCACGTAAGTAGGTATTTTGCAGGTTCCCAAAATAAGATATATTCACAATAATATCATATATAATACGCAGAGTGATTGTAACATTACAATTTATAATATATGACACCTGTCTTAATTGTGTGTCTACCTACGTATGTAAAACTAGTATGTATACCCTACTCGAAAAACCCTGAAATTTATGATTAAAAAATAGAACAGTAGATATATTTTTAGGGCACTAAAGTAATATGATTCAGCAATAGTATTTTGGGCTGACAACATCATAAATCTCCAAAAACCTACACATGTCAAATGCACCGGGCAACCCTTTCTCATTTACGCGATATATACGAACAAAATAGAAAAGTAAAGCAAATAAAGTTACGCGAATACACCGGAGTGTACGTCAGTTTTTAGACAAATAAGGAAGGAAGGAACATTTTCCGTTTGGAGCGGAACAGTTGGGTAAAGAAAAAAATAGGGCACGTCGTGTGATCTGAAGTTGTTCTGGTTCCGTTTTTTTTTGTGTTTACGATTATTTTCAATGATTGAATCTTGAGCCGAATAAACGGTTTGTCATTTTAGTATATTTTGTAGGTTTAGCTATATATTTGACATCATTAAAAAGTGGGCACACAACCAACAGAAAACTATTATTGGCCATAATTAACAGACCTTATCTTATTAACATTTAGAAAACATCGAATTAGAATAGAATGTATATTATTAGACGAAGAAATAACTAACTTATTTCCTATAATATATAATTACCATACTTATACCCTTACTACCAAAACACTACACACAGAGCTTTGATCGGTGTTTTAGTAGAACGATAAAATTAAAAATAGATATAAAAATATAAAAGAAAAAAAATAATAAGAATCACAAAAATATTTATTTTACCGGGATTCGAACCCACCATATTCCGAATTTCCAAACAATGCAAAAATTATACGTAGGTATACGCATACTAAGCTGCCAATCAGACTGACGTAAGAGTCGAAATAAAAAAACATATATTGCTTAAAAATGCGCAGTTTCTAAGGGATAAGACGTATCGATTTTTCTCCCCCAAAACTCCCTGCATACTAAATTTCATATTAATACTTGCAGCCGTTGTCGAGATACCAATTTTATATATACAAGATCGTCTCGCTTAAAGTATAAGATTTATAATAATTTAGCAGAAATATTTTAAACAATTGCATGGCATCTCCAAAATAGGTATGCCACTACTCCCGAAGAGGTTTTATTATTAAGTTACACCGGACAAGACGTTGCACGAGACAGTACATGATGAATTGCGCTTAGCTTCAGTAACACAATATAATCAGCCATATTATAGCGAGTGTTGCACCGCGCGCGCAGCGACAAACCCACCTCCATGGCTTGTAATAATGTTAGTTTAGATGAATTTTCGTATAGTGCAGTTGAATAATTGCAAAAGTACTTCTATTCATTGTTTCAAATGATTGTAAGGGATCTCCAAAACAGGAATGCTACTGCCGAAGAGGTTTTATATTAAGTTACACCGGTCAAGACGTTTCACGAGATTGGACATAGTGAATAGAACTTAGCGGTAAGAAATAATCAGCAATAGAGCGAACGTTCTACCGCGCGCAGCGACAAACCCACCTCCATGGCTTGTAATAATGCTAGGTACCGTAGCTGAATTTTCGTATGGCGCAGTTGAAAAATTGCAAAAGAACTTCTTTTGTTACGGCACTCCGTTTTCTTTTCTCAAAAGGCTGCTGATTTATTGTACGTCCTTAGACGTCGTTAGTTTAGGGGTTGGAATTTTTAATTCAGCTTTTGAATATAATATAAAAAGTAGTATAGGATTATGTAAGTGACTTTTTTTTCGTCTACCAAAAGAGTTGAAGCGGAAAATTAATTTATAAGAAATGCCTAATGGCAGCCTAGATCATGACTTTTTTAAATATCCATGGACGGGTGTATCACCATGTCAATCTGGCCCCTTGCTAAATTTCCGAAGAACTTGTGTTACGGTGACCAAACATTGGGAACTGAATTTAATTATTTTATACTTTACCTATATTAAAGACTTTTATTATAATATATCACATATTAAATATTATTTACATATAGTCAGGGATGTGTATTTATAAATACACATCCATGACCCAGGAAATAAGAACTTCGGCGGTATTCCAACCCTTTTTTATTTATCATGACCTATCAACACGGAAAGTTTCTATCTCTTATAGTTTAGAAATGACAGGGAAAATAATGTTTAAAACTTCGCCTTTTTTTAAATATATTCGATGATAACTACCCCAAACGATGGGGTGCAATGAAAAATATAATCATCCACACTTCGCACGTATGGAGAGCCACCCCTAAAATAGAAATTTATTATTATTTTATGATGCCGTAAACGAAATAATACTAACTTTTTTATTAATAAAAATATTTACACAACTGATTAGCTATTCAATGTAGCTGTCTTTGTCTGCTCAGTGAATTCTCCAACGTATCAGACATTTTTATAAGTACCAATAAAAATATTTTACAGCTGATTATGAATTGTGATTAAAAATTAAATTTGATGAAAATTTAAATTGATTATTACTGTAGCTAGAAGGGCGGATAGAGCAAAACTATAAGGGTTCCTTGAAGTACCCACTAGGGAATCCCAAAATGCACAGAAAATAAAATGTTATTTCAATAATATTATTATTAAATTATAATTCTATTACATAAAGCTGTAGTCGTTGGCAATTAGGATGGTACTTGATAAATCTATTTACGGCCCGTTTTAACAACCTATCTACCAATAACTATTTGTTAATAACGTCGTCATTCAATCATTTGACGGTTTTTTTGCGATACAAGTTTGACGTTTCTTAGAAATAGTCATTGGTAGATAGGTTATTGAAACGGGCCATAAGACAACAATATAATAGTAATCTAATTTATACTTTTATTTCACAAAAGTAGGTACTTCAATATAGTTTAAAGATTTTAACCCGAGGTGTAATTTAAGATGTAATTCAATAGAAAGCTTAATCTCCATATAAACGTTTGCGAAACACCCATATCATATTAGACGCTTACTAAACGGTGTTTATTTTCACTACTTAGTTTTCATTTTAGAGAACATTCATGCAACAAACTGTATAAACAACAAATATTATGTTATCATATTGCAAATAATTTCAGTTGGATAATTGAAGTTCGATTCATATAAGTTTGAACGTGATCTTCTTATGCTTTTACGCGATAATCGCTTCAAACGGATCGGAATGAGGCACACTTGTGTGTTGTATTATATTATATACCTACCTTTTACCTATCTGGATAAGAACATAGTATAAAATTAACTGTCTTGGTGGGATAAATCAATTTGTGTGCCTTCTACTCACCATTTAAGTAACCACTGGTTCTCAAAATTATTAGGTCAAGAATCAAGATTTCCCCGAACTAGTTGCATGAAATTATACCTATCTAGTCTGGAAGACGTGCCGGTGTTCAGTACAAGTTGCCAAAGAATAACTGACAGTTCCCCGTTGAAACAGCGAAGGGAATTTGATAATGCACAAAGTTTAGACACTCTGTTATGAATTCGCTAAAGATTCATGTTTAATTTGAATTTCGAGTTTCAAGTAAATATTTTCTATTGAAATACAAGGTTGAAAAACATCTCCAGTTATCGTATGCAACAACGAGTAGGATTAGTATATTTTTTTTACTCCAAATAAGAGTGTTTTTTTTTCTCCTAGTAGCGGGATACCATCTTGCAAAAATATCATATTTTCATACTCTGACGACTACCGGTACCTATACAGGATGTTTTTTCATACAGGGTCCAAACATTCAGGAGCGAATATACTCTTGAATATAAACAACTTTTACTATGGGATCAACTTTACTACTTGAAAAAAAAAAATCAGCTATTTTCTACAAAATGCTATCTATGCTGTAGCCGTAGGAAAGTTGATCACATAGTAAAAGTTGCTAATATTCAAGAGTATATTCACTCCTAAAGTTTAGACACCGACTGAAAAAACACTCTGTATAATATGTAGGTGTTCGTAGGTATATTTTTTTTCAATTACAAAGTAGAAAAAATATTCAAAAATCATAACCAAATTAAGGTTTAAACAGGATAATTTCATTTCCCATCGCGACGTAAGAAACATGAAAAATGTTTTAGGCCTATCCTCGGATGTTACGTAATAATATTAGAATTTCCTTTAAAATCAGAGTGTGTAGCGTCGTGAGACGGAGCTTATTTTGTTTGAACTTTATAAAAAAAACAAAGAACAATGAGATATTCAATCATAAAATTACATTTAAAACTTCTTTTGTCTGCGGTTTTATCATATTACGTATCAGTTTTTAAAGAAAATAATATTTTGTGTTAGGAATACAATATTTTTATGTAGTCTGATATTGCACATACTTCTTTCAAAATGGATCCCACAGTGAGCGTAAGTGTAGTTTTTTACGTGACACTCCCAAATTGTTAACTTTCACACCGCGACAAAAGGCGACGAGACGCAGCGCAGCATTTTTAAGATAGCTATTCAAAAATGATTATTGTTTAAGTTTAAGATATTGCGATGTGAACTGACCCTAAGGAAGAACAATAAAAAAACTCTCACTTCGGACGAATCGAAATAGTTATACAAAAACTGTAACGTTACTACACGAATTTAACTCAAAGTTTTAATCACCAAAAACATTAACCTAAAATGATCTTGATATATTACATGACATGTGAGAGGAGCATGAGTAAACATAAACACCATATTTACACATAACATATAAGTATAATTGATAAATAATTATACAGCAAATGATATCAGACGGCAGCGAAGACGCGGACCGGGTAAATGATGTTACTCACAGCACCTGCTACACTTAGAGCCAATTATGGTAAAACTGTTTCCATGATACACACGGCAGGGGATTGTGGCAAACAATATATTAACGTTTTCAAAGTGCTTTAGCGGCGTTGAGACTTTTGACATTTCAAGGTTGCGTCACGTTATTTTGGATATAACGCCATGTGTCGGAAGCTACTTATAGTTATTGCATAATAACTTCACTTTCTAAAATACAGCTCAATACACAGATGGCGCTAGGTGTGCAATTTTTATTTTTTTTAATTAATGTTGCTTAGCCACGATGAGAGTATTTTTCGATTTTAAATGATGAATTAAATTTCTGCCACGAGTATTCTATATACGTCATGTTTTTTTAGTTACGTGTGGATCGTTTTTAAAATTATTATAATATGTAGGTTGACGTGAAGTCAATCTAGTATCGGTCAAAAAAGAATTACATTTCACGCAATGTAACTGTACGTATGATTGATAAAAATGGTACTGATTTTGAATTATTCTTATTCAACCACCATGTAAATTTACTTACACCAGCTTTATTACTAAATCCAAAACGACAGTTTTAATCGCGAAAAAACATTATCTTCCGCCGTAAAAATAACGAAGTCTTGTGTATTTATATAATATGTGTTTATGTACCTTAAATATATTTGTGTATCTTAACTGAGGATTCCGCCTTTACGGTTTTATTTATTCAGAATAAAAATTATAAATTAAATCAGTCATTGCGGTTCTGAGTATCTATCCGTATGCTCGGGTAATCCAGAGCGTAAATCATCGCGCAACTTAAAACACACAAATAACAAGTTTGATACAGCGCAGCGCCCCGAGTAATTTACATACATTATAATTTCAGGTGTTCTGTGATATTCAGCGTACGTGTGTACATGTTTAGCGACTCGTGATTTCGTAGGGGAATTGTTTGAGGAATATTTTTAAGCGTTTTCAAATTAAATTTCAAAAGAAGTTTTTCATGCGTGAATATCGAAATACACATTATATGTTTAGTAAAGAATTATTGCAGATTGTCAGAAATGTGTTAATGTCCAAGATTGTTTTATCATATAGAACTTTTTTGGACACACGTGTTTTTGTATTTTTAACCGACTTCCAAAAAAGGAGGTGGTTATGCATTCGCCTGTATACATATTTTTTTGTATGTTCAACGATAATTCCGCCGTCCATGGACCGATTTCAATTTTTTTTTTGATGTAAAGGGTATAATCCCAAGTTGGTCCCGTTTTCACAAAAGTGGTGACTTGATAATGGGAATCGATCCATGAGGAATCGAGGGAATTCTTCGAAATTTATATGGACATAATATAATATGGTTATTTCGACTTTTTCTGAAGTATTTCAAGCATATGCTACCAAAAAGTAAGATATTTCACAAAGGTATACCTTGACCTGACTCCTTATAGATACATGTTTGGTGATTCTGGCGTTGTTTAAAGAACTGCAAGATACCACTAACAGTACTCATCATCAGTATCACCACCATCTTCACAAGAAACACCAACCTATTATCAGGGGCGTGCGCTCCATATAGGCAGAAATGCAGTGCTTTACTTATCATTCACAGATATTTTAATAAAACGTTCGTACGTTTTAGATGACTTTAATTAATAGTAAATAAATTAATTAAAAAATATAATAACTTAAAAACGCCTAATATTTTATAAATAGCAACTAATGCCGGTGCGTGCTGCAGGACAAATCATTGCATGTATGTGTAATTTTCATACTTAGCAAACACACACATCCATGAATATCGACATGATTATATACCGGTAACTCATGCGGCAGGTGATAGCCGAACCTCGCCGAGCCGAGCTGGGAGCTCGGTTCGGCGAGCTTCCGAAAACCGCCGAACTGGCTTGTCGGAAATTATTCGTTGCCTATAATCCGAATAAAACCAATATGACTTGAATCTAATGAATTATCTATGCACATAACATGCATTTTTGTTTAGTAAGGTTTTATTTGTTTAAATAGAAGAAATGTTTTGTGTTTGCGGGGGCCATATTGCATATTTCATGTGATAAGCATTGTTTACAATTTAATCGCTCCTATTTATTAATAGTTTTCTTAAAAGATTTTTCATTTTAACATTTGAAAGTGTGTACATTTGATTGTGAGGTTTGCGTTGATAATGTGTATTTATTAAAAATTAAAAATAACAACACGATTGTTACAATTGTTCTCACAATTGTCATTCAGTGAAAAGATTCAAATTATGTCTAAAGGTAGGTGTGTACCCGAGTTACAACAATTAAACCAGCAAAAAAATAATGTAACTCGAAAATTTCATGTTAAAAGTTATGAAACGTATAACTGGCTGTGTGATTGTGTACACACGATTAAATTATATTGTTTTTCTTGCATATTATTTAGTAATTCTAGTACTGTGTGGACTGATTCGGGATATTCTGATTTAAATAATTTTTATTCCGCGGCCTCACTCACTTGGATAAGATATTTAAGGTGGCCGAAATCTTGCGTTTATTTACATCGGGATATAGTAATCTCAAGTACCTTCGGAACCTTGAATATGTGAAAATTGAAGCTGACTGACTGGTGAGTAGTTATAATATTTTAAAATATGCTTATTATTTTACTTATTAGAATTTCTCCCGCCGCGACGATCGATCGCTGTTTTGTCTGCGTTACCGTAGAAGATGTACATGAATAGTAGTACATCTAAGACTTGTTCTGTTGGCATGGTTTCGACTTAGAGATCCATCTCCGATCCGCTTGGCTGTAGCTATGCTAAAAATCTATAAACGAAAAAGTTTTTGTGACCGAGTACTTCGCCGCATACCCGGTGTCATAATCCTGTGCACGCCACTGCCTATTATTATGATGACATAGATACTAACTACTCATGAGAGTTTTGTGCAACGATATCAATGTCTTTGAAATTTTGCTATTCATCACTATAATATATTTCTTAAATGCTTACTGCTACATTTTTTCCGTCGACTATTACAATAGATAATAATAAACATTTAATAAAATATTATTAATATTATTAATAGTGTGTAATCAATATTATCACTGGTGATTGTTTAGTAGGTCCACAGATCAGTAATGCTTATTTGGGGAAATACCACGGTCTCTTAGAAATCTGACATAAAAGAACGCTTGAGTTTGTTTTGCCGAGAGAATGAGAATAGTGTGAATTTTTTGTATTTATAACTTTCTTTAAATTTGTTAATAATTATAATTTACTAAATATAACTAGAAAGAAATAAAATTATAAAATAATATAAAATTTTAACTCATTAATTTCAATCTTCTTATTTTTGAAGTCGGTACAGCCAACTTGAGCTTGTGTTCTATAAAATAATGTCTTATCAGGATGTTGTTCGGGCTGGTACTAAATTCGAAATTATGAAGATTTAGTAGAGAAATGGTTAAAATTTTATCTGAATTTAAAAGGGGAATTCAAATTTCAACCGTGATAACCGTGAATAAATTTTAAATTAAAAACTAGAATTAAAGGTAACAACCACATTTAAAAATGGCAGGGCTCATTTGGGGCCACCCTAATTAATTGATCTGGAGATTCGTGGAAATTGCGAGCACACCCACCTCCCTCCCCCCTCCCTCGCCTTCCGGTGTATCTTTGGTTTTAATTTGGTTTTAATTGTTAGCGCAAAAGGGAATGCAATTTACGTAAAATAATTGTTTGACTCCGAACACTCTCACCCTTCTCCGGCTTAATTTGTTTTATGAGAAAAAAAACATCGCGGCTTATGTTACCGACGATCGAATTGGATAATTGTTACTTATTACCGGACAAAGAGATAAGATTTTTTGTCACACGTCATTGTAAAGGATCCTAAAAGATTAAACGGCGTACATACCGAATGCCAATCTTTATTTTTCAATTTGTCACTGTTTATTATAAACTCCTTTTATAATAAACAACAGTAGCGCGGCGTCTATACAACTCTACATATTAACGGCTTGTATATATATAATATAATATCTGTTATTATGAATTGCAATTTTTCCATTGCAACTATCTGTTGTGTGCGGCTAGACCACCAATGAGTATACCCGTTACACCATTTAAGTGTCACAAGCGCGTTGCAATCCTTTTCCCTATTGTAATTCAGGTAGTAAATAGTTAACGAGTTCAATAAAATAGTTTAAATAAATAGCCCGTCACTTAGTCAACGTGTACAAAGGTATCGGAACTAATAATTAAAGCCGGAGCGTTTTGAAAGGCCAAATTTTGTCGTCGACTGCGCCTTGTACCTCGAATACCGCTGCTATTAGCTCGGGGCGCATCCTGTATAATTGCATTTCACAACAAATTACAAGTTAGAATGAGGTAGAAACAGAGTTCCGCCTCACTTGATATAAATTGGCGGGAACTTGCCGCGTTTTTAATAATCTGTATTCTTGTTGCTACAATTTTAATAAATTGGTTTGCATTGATTGTTTTTTAAATTTAAAATTGTTTTGTAAATGACTAACAATACAACAAGTACAATCTCCTTTATACTAATATTTTAAAGGAGTATAGTTAGTTTCTTTGTGAGTTTACGTGTTTGTGAGGTTGTAGGGGATAATATCTAAATCTACTGAACAGATTATAAAATTAGTTTACTAATAGAAAGCTACATTATAATATGTGAGTATCATAAGCTATATTTTTTGAGAGACAGGAGTTATTTTATCTGTTAAATTTTAATAGTGAAGTTGGTTTTTGTAACTCGATTTTATCGTGCCCCTATTCTACAGCTGCTAAAGCTCTTTATAAAGTATTTAAGTGTTGTGTTGGTCGACGTTAGATCATGATGGTTCATGTTTTTGATAAATTATGTTATGTTCTGTGTGTTGTCTGTCTGATTGTACCATGGGGGTGATATTTTCCATTTGGAAAAAACTCCCACTAAAAATAAAAATAAAAAAAATAAAAATAAAAAAGCTATATTTTTATCGTCTCAAGTGTTCAAAACATTAGACATTTTCTTCGGCTGCATAATATAATTTGCACGAATAATTGAAGTGATAAGCCTTAATGCCCAACGAAATGGAGACAGGACGGCTAGTGTATTAAAAAGCAAAACAGTAAAGGAAATCGAATAAGCTAACCTGGTCTATATAATTGGGCTTTGAAGCCTATAAAATCATGTTGGGCTTCTAGGGTCAAGAAATTAAAAATCAACCATCCGTCGACTTTTAGGTACAGTTAAGTTTTATTTTTTAATATTTAATAAGTAAAATTGTAACTTTACGCCCCGTACCTACGTCGTACACCTATGTTGTAATATTATGTAAGAATTTTGTCTAGCTTTTGTGTATCCTAGTCACTCATCTTGATATAGTTTGTGTTGGAATAGAAAACAAACTTCAGCTCGTGAGCTTTTCCTAAAACTTAGACAAAATATTATCTTTTTCATATTGGAAACGAATTTTAAGAGATGATTTTCTACATAGTCTCCTTTTAAGATTACGTATTTAAAGAACATTAATAGTGAAGTATAAAAGTAACTTCAAATAGTAATACCAGCTTTAAGCACTCCTAAAAATCCAACCACGTATCCGATGTTAAACCAAAGTTAATCGTCCAAAATATTTGCGTGACTGTCTTTGTTTTACATTCATTTCGCGTGCAAAATTAACTTTAAAAGTGGAGTTTTATTTTAAGACAGCGATGCACTTTGCTCTCATTAAACGTCGTCTAATGGACGCTCCCGTAAAGGTGCGTGCGCACTGGACGACGAAACCGATACGCCAACACTCGACACACGCTAGTGACGATAAAATGATATACCGCGATAGTTACAGGCAAAGAGTATTGGTCATTAAATGTATCGAGTAGCTTGCAACAGGAAAGGCCGTTGATTAATATTATTTGTAATACAGTTAGCAGTTTTCTGCATCAAATATTGAAAATTATTGATTGACATTTACATAATTTGGCCGTAGTATAATAATGGTATTATACAGAGGCGACACTCTCTACAAATGACAGCTTGAGCACCGGCGAATGATAACCATGTTGACGTAGGCCTAAGGTTGACAACGAAATAATTTCAAACGTCGCGTTAGACAAATCAATCATAAATATTATTAAATTATATTATCAATTATGTCAAATCAGGAAAATAGCTTGTTAATGATTAGTCCTGGCTTGAAAAAACCCACGTCCCGCGGCCCCCGCACTCACCTAGCCACACATAGCCGCGAGCTGTCATTCTTATCAATCGTTGTATGGTATGGTATGTTAGTTAGTAACGTTAGTTTTATTTATACTCCTTAACTATGTGGCGTCGCGAAATGAGCACGAACAGTTACTGTGACGGTTGGTCTGTCGTTCGTTGTCTTGCTCTAATTGATACCAGAACGGATTTATTACAAGTACGAGTTCACAAACATTTTATACTATCCCGAGACACGCCGCGGGAATAATTATCTCTTGTAATTAGTTTTGTGGCTTGTACTTTTAAATATAACTATTTATTAAAATTTTGTTAAGAACAATTTTATTATATATAAATAATTGTTTTAATTAAAATTTAAAATATTGGATTAGCGTCCCGATGTCGTAGACTACTGTCTGCTATTGAAAGAGAATAAGATGAAGCAACTTTACAGTAATCAAAGGATGGCGCAAATTAGTCACGAACAATAATATAATTCCTTGGAGTATACTATAATATACATATACTATAATATATAGAGTATACTATAATATATATATATATATATATATATATATATATATATATATATATATATATATATATATATATATATATATATATATATATATATATATATATATATATATATATATATATATATATATATGTGGAGGAGGAAAACGTCCTAATCGTACTTACAATGACAAAATCAGTTGTTTCAAGTATTTTATTCTCCATGTAAAGCAATAACAGTGCAATCAAATAAATCCAAATACGTTGTGGCGGACCTAAAAGCGCCACGATCCTGAATCGCGCTATCGAAGTTTTCACATACGACCCCCATCGGTATTAAAGTGCAGGTTAAGATTTCGGAGGATCACCGCCACCTCACCGCGTTCCTACGCACAAAGAACATAGGTTATCACACTTATGCCCTCGAAGACGAGCGCCTTCTGCGCGTCGTCATTACCGGTGTCGATAAGTGCCTTTCCACAAGAGAGGTACTCATGGACATCCAGTCCCAGGGTTATCCCGCCATAGAGGTACATCGTATGTACCATCCTATTAAAAAAACACGAGTACAATATGGTACTCGTAACACTTCCTCTTACGCCAGAGGGATAGGATATCCGAGCCATCTGCCACATTACGGGCATCCGCGTTGAGCTCCCCCGTAAAAGGGGCACCCCTGGCCAGTGCCACCGATGCCAACTTTACGGGCACTCGGCACTGCCGCGTTGTGTAAAGTGCCTCGGTGACCACGGCACCTCTGACTGTCCCCGAAAGAGCCCAGCTGAGGAGTCCGAATCCCCCAGCTGTGTTCTCTGTAAGTCTCAAGGACACCCCGCCAATTACAGAGGGTGCAAAAAAGCACCCAAAGTAAAAAAGCGCATAGCACCACAGACGTAAGGTGCCCCCCCCCCCCCAAACAGAGATTCGTTCCTGCCCCCCTACCCTCCCAATCTGCATGGTTCAAGCCCGTGCAGAATCGTAGTTCGGAGTCAGTGGTTTTCCCCGCTCTCACCAATAAGGCTATGCCCTCCGCGCCCAAAGCGCCTAAGGCCACGCCCCCCCCGACTCCCAGCTTCACTGCAGACCTCTCTTTCTTCCAGCAGTTATTAAGCAACATCGGGCCTATGGAACCGATGGAGCTTTCTATTTTAGCGACAAAGCTAAAAGGATCGGCCACAGACCGCATCCAAATTTTGTCAGACCATCAGGTCTTGATCCGTCAGATCAAGGCGCTCTCCTCCGACGGTAATTAATGGAGCCTTCGGGAAGGACAAAGCCGCACTCGTTACGCGTAGTGTCGTTCAATTCGAACGGCATTAGGAATAACATAAGCGAAATTCGCGATTTTGTAAGCAGCCAAAATGTCGACATTCTTCTAGTGCAGGAGACGTTTTTAAAACCTAGTATGAGGAGCCCTAAAAAAGCTAACTACAAAATAGTTAGAAACGATAGAACTCGATCCCGACTCGGAGGTACTCTTATCTACTATAAAAAAATCGACGGGTTGCACTCCGGGAGTGCCGGCAGAAGTAAAAACTTGAATATTAACGTTGTGCATTTTTGATATTTTGGAATGGTTAGAGAATAATTTTGTACGAATTGCTTTCATTATCAGTATTTTTTTTTTTTATTAAATAAGGGGGCAAACGAGCAAACGGGTCACCTGATGGTAAGCAACTACCGTCGCCCATGGACACTCGCAACATCAGAAGAGCTGCAGGTGCGTTGCCGGCCTTTTAAGAGGGAATACGCTCTCTTCTTGAAGGTTTGCAGGTCGTATAGGTCCGGAAATACTGCTGGTGACAGTTCGTTCCAGAGTTTACAGTGCGCGGCAGAAAGTTACGCGAAAAGCGCACGGTGGAAGACTGCCACTCATCAAGGTGATGAGGATGGTATGTTTTTCGCGTGGGACGATGGCGAAAAGTTGCAGGTAGTATAAAAGTAATATTATTTATGTGGTGGAATACAATATTCATTTATTGCGCTATCGTACACAAACATGACAATTTATATTACATTAAAAATTTAACACTTCAGAACTATTCCAATTATTTTACATAATAATAATAAATAATAAAATAAACAAAATAAATAAATAATATTAATCTCATCCATGGATGCGCGTGGCACGCTGTAACATTAACACACACGAACATTCGCGCAAGCGCCCTGCGCCGCCTGTCCTCTCTCCATCGGTCTTACGAATTTTCGATCAGGTCACGTGTCCTAACGCGAGTTTAGAAATTTTTACCCATTCCAAAAAAAGTACACAGTGCCGCTAAGGAAGTTTTCACTTCAAAAATCATTACATTATATTTTCCTAGAGCCATCGCCATTGTTAACTTTAGAGACATCTGTTTGCCACATTAGCATGTCCGGTCACGGACCAATTGTAATAGTAAGCGCGTACTTAGCGTGCAACAAAGAACTACATTCTAGCGATCTACAGTCGTTATTTAACTTAGGCAACGCCGTCATCATTGCCGGTATCGTTCTTTGTAGATTAACCGATACTATAGATTTTGCACTATTAGCTCCCACTGACCCCACTCGCTATGACACCAATGAAAACATCAACGGTGTCATACGCGATCCTAGTACGATAGACATAGCTTTAGTAAAAAATGTTTCTCTCAATATCCATATTGAGACTCTCCACGAGCTTAACTCGGACCACAGACCGGTTACGATTACACTTGGTAGTCTTAACCCCAAAAATTTTAGTACTAGGAAGATAGTAGACTATAAATTATTAGCGGAGAACATCAAAGTCCTCCAATCAAGTCACCTAGATAAAATCCTCGATAGTATAGCTAGTAAAGAGACAGCCATAGAGGCCGCCTCTCACTTGACCGATCACCTGGTAGCGACCATAGAGAACTCATCTGGGGAGGTGCCAACGACCCCCAAGGGCCGTTGGCCCCTCCCTGAGGACATAAAGGAGTCCATCAGACTCCGGAATGCGGCTAAGCGCACATATGATCGCTACCTGTCGGAAGAGTGGAGGAAAGCCCTCCGTCACTACGAGAGGGAAGTTAAGTTTAAGATTAAACAGCATAAAGCCGAGAGTTGGGATCGACTTCTCAGCGTTTAAGATTAAACAGCATAAAGCCGAGAGTTGGGATCGACTTCTCAGCGATTTAGAGCCGTCTCACGTGGGGTACTGGCCACTCGCGAAGGCCCTCAAAAACAACACGGAGAGCGATATGCCTCCGTTAGACAGACCAAACCGTCCTCCTGCATTCGAAGACATAGACAAGGCCGAGTGCCTAGCTGATAATTTCGAAAAACAGTGCCGGCCGAGTACTCTCCCGATTGATCCCGTGCACCTTAGCTTAGTAAATAGCGAGGTCGACAGCCGACTCTCGGGGCCACCTGATGTAGATAGGGTAAGGATGGTGGACTTGGAGGAGGTCAGCGACATTATTAAGTGTATGAATGCCAAAAAGGCTCCAGGCCTCGACGGTATTTCAAACAAAACACTTTAAATGTTAACGTCCGAGCTAATTCAACTCCTAGTGAACATCTTTAACGCCCTCTTAGTAGGATGTTCATTTCCAGACATTTGGAAAGTAGCTATTGTCATAGGTATCCACAAACCGGGGAAACCCCGGAAGGTGCCTGGTAGCTACCGTCCAATAAGTCCCTTGGTAAAGTCTACGAAAGAGTTATTAAATGGCGCCTCAATGACGTCATAACCGACGAAAAACTCCTTCCAGACGAGCAGTTTGCCTTCCGCAAAATGCACAGCTGTCCCGCTCAAGTACACCGCTTAACGGAGTACATAATTACTAGCAAAAACGATAGGAAGACGACATGCGCCGTATTCTTTGACATTGCAAAAGCTTTTGATAAAATTTGGCATAACGGACTATTATACAAACTCTATCAAATGGGAATACCCGATTATCTTGTTTTACTAATTAGTAAGTTTTTAAAAAATCGTAAATTTCATTTCCGCGTAAAATGCGCACTGTCGTCGCCAAGATATATGGAAGCGGGAGTACCGCAGGACTTGGTCCTCTCGCCCTTCCTATATAACCTGTACACTAGTGTCATCCCTAAACACGCACAAGGTGCAATTAGCTTTGTTCGCGGACGACACAGCCCTTTATTATTCCCACATACGAGCCTGTACCGCGTCTAAAGCCCTCCAGGAGTCAGTTACCGCTCTCGGTAAATGGTTCTCCAAATGGAGAATAGAAGTTAATCCCGACAAAAGTCACGCCATCCAATTCGATATTAAAAGTGCAGTGAGGCGTACTTGCCCCCGTAAACTAATGAGCCCTATAAGCCTGCACGGCAACATAATCCCCGAGGTCACTCAGGTCAAATATTTAGGCGTAGTACTAAACAAGTCGATGACGTTTTCGAGTCACATCAGTAATACATTACGTAAAGCGAATTTTGTACTTTTCAAATTATATCCGCTAATTCATTCGCGAAGCAAAATGTCCCTAAGACATAAGCTTACATTGTATAAAGTTTGCATTAGAATGATACTCACTTATGCGTGCGTCTCTTTCGCACAGATAAGCGAGTCTTAATTGGACCGTTTGCAAAGAGTCCAAAACCGGTTTCTACTCATGGCAACAGGCGCCCCCTGGTACATGCGTAACATCGACTTGCATAGGGACTGCGAGCTCATCACAATTAAATCCTATATCAAGGAACTCGTAAAGAGATTCTTTGATAAAGGCAAAAATCACCCAAACCCCCTTATTCAAAAGGGCCTGGATTATAATCATGACGCACAGACCTTCCGACACCCGTACAAACGGCCTAAGCATATCTTAGCCAATCCCGTTGACCCGATCACAAAATACGTAACGTACTGTGTACAGTTACGTAAACACAAATCACACGCACCCGCGAGGTTAGTATCGCACCGGGGTCGACGCCGGCGCCTACCCCGAGGTCCCACATCCGACACGACAACACGTACAGACGTACAGACCGACCCTAATACGGGATCGGACCCGAACCCGAGTTTGAGTTCGCATCCTAGTAGTCTAGGTACACAACAAAATAGTGTCCGCGACCGCGATATTAATATAGAGAGCTCTACCAATACCGCGAACCTCATCGTTATTAGGACTTACGCGCGCAAGTCATCCCGACCGTACGCGGAAGGGGAGAGGGACGGCTCTCTCAGTACCGATACCGATAAAAATGAGAGCTCCTCTATCGCGATAACTCGCACGCCGCTAGTTTTTGCTACCGCGCGCGAGCAACCTCACTCCTCAGCGAGTAAAGAAGGGGTCGGACCCCTTAGCAGGAGAGTCCCGCGTCTCCCCTGTCATAATAATAGCTCACAATCCGTAGCCGTCCCCAATATCCGGTCTGAACATCACCCGGGTGATGTTAGGGAGGGTCAAACCCTCCCATCAACTCTTACCTAAAAAACTAGCCACCAGGCTAGTTATAGTCCGATGTAGCTACAGCGGTCTTAACCCGACCCTTTCGAAAAAAAAAAAAGCATACAAGTGGGCTTCGGCCTGACCGAGCATACTACCTCGCTCGGTCGGAGATCTCCCTTTGGGGCTTGCTGATACATTCCTACAACGTTGTGATCTATAGGTACATATAACATAATATCCATGCAAATAAATAAAATTAGAGCGCCTGTTTGTGATTTCAAACTAACAGCTTTGCGCTAAATGTAGATTATGTTAGTATAAATGGTACCTACACCAAAAAAACAAATTTTCATAATATTTATCCGTCTTTCTATGAGTATCTCTGTCTGTTAGATTGTTTGGGCTAATCTTTGAAACAGCCAGACTGATTTTGACCGGACATTTACTGGTAGATAGTTAGTAGTATGAGAAGTAACTTAGGCTACTTTTGTTTCGGGGTTGCGTTTAAAAAAATAGGATTCCGGTATCATAAATATAATAGTTCCACGGAATCGAAGTTGCGGGCACCAGCTAGTATATACTAATGTTTTAAAGACGAAAAATTTGTTTACATTGAATAGGCTCCGGGGAAAAACATAGGCTACTTTTTATAGCGGAAAAATGTACGGTTTCTACAATATTAACTCCTTACGTACACGATATCGCGGGCAACATCAAGTCTAGTATAATATAAAGCATTAACATCACTTACATAATTATGATAGTTCATAAGCACCTTAACAACTCAATTTCAACCTTAGTAAGCACATAAACTATACATTATCGAAGGTGCCAACCTCTGCACCCTGTATCTTGCCATATCCTGTGACCGCACGCAATCGTTCAAGCCGGCCGCAAACTACTTCATCGTAATTCGTAGACAATTAAGTTTGTGGTCAGGTGTAATATCCGAGGTGTAACATGTTTTGAGGTGAATACGAGATTGTCCGTGTAACGTCATGGGCCAGGATAACCAATAAGACTTGTCACAATATAATATCATGTATTACTAACGGAACCCGGACATAAAAGAACCATGAGTTACTTCATAAAACATCAGCTATGTGCTACTGCAAGTCCCATGAAAACAAGACAGACGGACTGACAAAAAATGTTCGAAATTGATTTTTTATTGTAGTATAATATTTTCATTTCCAGTTAGTGAAAAGCTGTTAATTTAAAATTATAAACGGATACTTCATTATTATTTATTTGTATTGATTACTTTACTGAAGGACAGTGTGAAGCTGTTATAATTATTGTTTTTTCGTTTGTGGCAGTTGGTACATGTTCTCAGTATTTATATTACTTCAAACAGTAAAATGGTAAATTATTAAAAAAATACATTATGGTATTCTATTCATATTACGCTTATAGAAATGATACCGATAAAGAATGTGTTCTTTATCGGTATCATTTCTATAAGCGTTTTAATGTACGATAGTCCAGCAATTACTGGCTATTTTGGTTGTCCCCAAACCATTCATAGTAGAGAAAAGATACACTCGTATTACCTTACGTCGCGTTATTAAAAATCTCTGCAATCTATTCTGTCCACCGCATCAATATCTGATACCCACCGTAATATCATATTTCGTAAATTCTCTCGTAGTGCATTTCATAAGTGGTAGCGAGTTGATACAACACTCTTTTTATTATTTTACACGCTGAACTCTAAGTGTTATATATTGTTTACATTATAGCTTTTTTTTTAAAACTAGAAAGTACGGTTTTGACAGTATGATAAAAAAAATCGTATCGTATTTATACCTAATTATAGACCAAGCGCTCACATTTTTACAAAATATATGACATCTTCACACACTTAAAACAAAACGTCTCAGAGACAAAACTGTCTAGGAGGGTCACAACTGTCTTAAGACAGTCGTAAGTCAGGCTTATCTATGTGAGATAAAACTGTCTTAAAACTTCCGTGTCCCAAATGAGCGCTGACCGTAATTCATATGTCGATATTATATAACTCTTTTTGGTATATACATACTACTACTCGTATTTGTCACTTCGTCAAATTGGGAATTACTATGGGTATCTCTACCAGGCCAACAGTTTTTATGCTGCAGACATACAAAATCGCTTCCGCTCGTACCTCAAAACCCGTGTATCCATTGAACACGTTTTGACGCGATACATCAGTGTACTATTGGCACGGTCTCACTCCCTTCCGCCCCGATTTGCATGTAAATTGAATAACGCCAGCTTCGGACGCCAGCCCTGGTCTTAGCGTGTACCGAAAATATTCTCGCTATATTCCTTCATTATTAGTTTTGTTAACACCTAGCACCAAACGTGGTGATAAAATACTATGATAATATCATGGCGTTTCGTTAATAGTACTGGACACAATATTAAATTAATTTGTATATTTTTCTGTTTTCAGGTAAGTCTTCTTCTTCATTTGGTATCAGATTTTTCATATAATGCATTGTAAGTTTCCTTCCTGTTTATTGTTAAAAAACTGTTAACTGTTAAAAAAGTAATTTTAGACATTTCGTTTTGTTTACAGCAACATTATTCTTAATTAATCTTGTAAATTGCGATATTATCTACAGACTGTAGTATAAATTAAGTTATTATGCCCTTAATTACGAAAATTAATTTGCCTACAAATTCGTAACTTTGTTGGTCATTTGTGCAATATTATTAATAAGTTACACACAAAGAACCACGTTATCAACAGATCTTGTACAGTGACGACTGTAAATCTGCCCTTTAATTTAATGAGCTCTAAAAGTCAGGCTCACTTGAACAAAAGGTTGTACATTGTACAGCCTGTCTCTATTAAATTAGGGCTTTATTAAATGAAACCTCTTCATTTGGCGTGTGTTGTTTATCCCAATTGTGTGTATTTATTTAGTAATTTAGGTGAACAAATGTCAATACTATATAATATGTAATAGGAAAGTACCTGGGTAAACGAGCTTTGCTCAGAGCTCTAATGAATTAAAAAAAATAAAAATAATTTGATTGGGATTCGAACTCACCACATTCCGAATTTTCGAACAAAACAAAAATTATTTGTATTATGCATACCAAACTGCCAATCGGACTGACATAATAGAGTCAAAATTATTCATATATTGTTGCACAACGAAAGAAAAAACAAATATAGAACAAAAATGCGCAGTTTCAGCTTCAGCAGCAGCAGCAGCAGCAACACAATATTGTTTCGTTAAAAGTAATAATTTTATAATAATTTATATACTAATAATGAAATAATATTATGTGAAACCGCTACAGCTATAGCTGTATATCAGCGCCCGTCACACGTACAGTTCTGACCGTTCCAACCCGCGCTCCGAACCGAACCAGTAAATGCGCGGGGCGACAGTCCGATCTGGCATGTCGATCACAGCACTTTGCCTGCCTGCATAGTTTGAATCGCGCGCTATGACGTATTTTGACGTATAATGTAGCGTCAGTCCAAACTGTGACGCATTTTTTTACGTAATTAGTAGGACAGTTCGATGGGCAGTCAAAACCGCATAGATTCCTCCGTAGTTTGGAACGCAGTGTGTACGGGTCAATGTTTCATTGCACTCGTGCGCCTCGCGTATGTCCGCGCGTGCATCTTAGATAAGCATTTTTGTAACATATAAATTTAATCATTATTTATGTTATTGATAATTTGATTCACGATTTCAAAAGAAAATCATTTACAAAAAACACAGTTCGTTATTCCGCACCAAACAGGGTTCATCATTTATACCCTATATCAGCATCAACCTATCAGAACAGCATCAGCATACAGCATTAGCGGCATCTATCATCTCTACAATCAGCAGCATCTATGATCTTTATCATCTAAGTGTAGCTCGCTACACAGTGCGATCCACCGTCCCAACTTTTCATAACAAGCTACGCGCTACGATCATCTACGCATAGAAATTGTGCGCTACTATGAGCTACATTTATTTTATTTGTAAAAAAATTTAAATATCGCGTTATCTACCATCCAGTTCTTACATAATACACATTTCCACAATTATATGGGGTGGGTGACTTTGGAAAAAGTCCAATAAATATTAAATTGGTTTGTATCTGCATTAGTGGACGACACACCTCGGTCACTTTATCGC
This sequence comes from Phengaris arion, assembly GCA_963565745.1. Taxonomy (NCBI): domain Eukaryota; kingdom Metazoa; phylum Arthropoda; class Insecta; order Lepidoptera; family Lycaenidae; genus Phengaris; species Phengaris arion. The sequence continues at coordinate 28,640,891 of OY751431.1, forward strand.
CGTCGCCACACACGACACTTCAATGAAATTAACTATGATGAATGGAAAAATTGTCTGCAAAGGTCATCAATCATAAAGTTGGGGAAGTTAATTTAGACGCACGACGCGACCGCGACGATACGACGTGGATGCATCGCTGCGATTTTTACTTTCAGTAATAAAAGAAAGGATTTTTTTGTTTCAAAATAACTTTTTTCTTTGTGACGATACTATAAGCATTAGTTAAGTCAAATAATAATTTGTTATCATTTTAGTGTCTTTTAAAGTATATTAAGCTATCATAAGATTATTCTGTATCCTATCGATAAGAACCACAAAAGAAAACTAAACATACTGGTGCTGCTTTTGCAGACAATATTAAAATTTCTCGACCATTTAGTTAATAAGCAATTAGTTAAGTGCCTCAAAGATATACTTTTAACTTAAACAAAAGTCGTCTGGTGTAAAACATATAAGTCGGTAATAATAGATGCCCGATGGTGGTTTTTAATCACCTTCTTTGACACAACTGCAAATTAAAGCCATCCATTTAAAAAAAAGATAGATGTGACTACAGTAACTATCTGTTTCTTTTTATTACTGTTTATTTTAATTTTACTGTTTAGTTTATTATATGTTATTCTAAATAATATTTAATAAATGTTATTGCATTTTATGAAATGTAATGCTATTTACTTTATTTGTAATGAAATTGGTATTTAATATACATTGGTTGCTTTAAAATTTTATTGTTTGCCCGAAATACCGGCACGCGCTAGGTACGCAAAAACAACACCTCAATATATGCAATGTTTATTCTGTAATGGTCATTATTTATTTGATATCGAATAAACTAATACATTTACGTCGTATATGCAAATAAACAAGAATAATTAAACATTATAACGAATGTTCAGATCAAACTCAATTAACAAACGCTGTTCTCCTTTTCTATTATGTAGGTACACTGGGAGACCGCTCATAAAAATGCAAAATTAATTTTAAATTGTACAAAGTTGCGGCCATATTTTCTACATATAATTGAGGACTGCATATGTGTAATATGTAAAGTCTGTGTTTTATTTCTATTCGCTTTGCCGTGGACTTATTTGTAGATCGTCCGCTGCCGGACGTCAGAGGACTCTCATGTATATTCGATACTACTTTATAATTTGTTCGATATAACATGTAGTTGTAGATCTACATGCACGTGTAATAAAATGTAATTATAATATATCAGATTTGGTGTTAAACGACCCAAGTTAAACACCAATCAGCACTTACGTGTATGTATTTTGGGCCAAGATTACTATTAAGCAGTTAATTAGATACAATTTGAATAGGCTTTCTACCTTTACAAATTAACGAGGATTTTTCTAATTAATTTAATAACTGCAAATTACATAATAATATATTGCGTAGTATCAGTGAAAAGGCTAAAAGCAGCTTAAAATTAAAAACAATAAATATTATACGCAGAAAAACGCACGTAAAAATCATATCTAGTCTAAATAATTACTAAAGACGATCGTTAAAATATACCATAATTTTTTAATGTTATACTATACTAGATGTTGCCCGCACCGACGCGCGTAGGATCTCCCGTAGAAAACGAACTGTACACTTTGCCGCTAAAAAAAGTAGCCCATGTTACCACATAGATTACTTTGTATACAAACCCGCTCAGTAGTTTTTGCGTGATCGTCACATACATCCTTCCATACATATATTGAAATGAAATTTTAAATAACTGTCGCAATGAAACAGCAAAAAAATTTCAACCTCATTACAATGTTATAAATCACATTTGGAAAATATGAAAGTCTGGAATGAACCTCTATCATTTCAGTGCTAATTATGCAGTGCGTTCGGCTCAATAATTTCCCATCGGGATAGTGTTCCGTGCAGTGTTTTAATCATATACGCAAGGAAGAGATTGCATCCGAACAAATAATGTTCCCCGTTCAACTGGATGTAATCCACTGTTAGGTTTGTTGTTACTGTTTGAATATAGCAGTTTGTTTTTCGCAATTTGCTCCCATTTCAAATTGCACCTGCATTGTTTGGAATTGGATTCATTACAGTTCTGTCAGGTTATTCGCTAACGGCCACTGACATTTTAAAAGCCTTATTATGAACATAATACGGTTAGCGGGGTTTTTACGAGTCCGGCCCGAGTGCTCTTATGTCCGAAAATTCGTTACGAAATCGCTTATTACGGATAACGTCTTTTAAACGGTTCCGGGAAGTTAAGGCATATTTTCCACTGTGTAATTGTGCGTGTAATCCTTACTCATATGTAAGTCTAATTTCATTGTTTGTATTTGAAATAAATTTTATGTGACTTTAGGACTCGTTTTGGCTCCCTAAGTACCAAGACTGCCAAATAGATTGGTTAAAATATGTAATTGTTAACATAGGTAGCTAATAGTAATACTAGTAAAGGTTTGAATTATATAAAAATATTCGTAAAGATGTCTAAAATATATGAATGAATAAGTAGCAGGTAAAATAATACTTGGAATAAAAGTAAATAGTAGTGATTACATTGAAAACTAATATTCAAATAGGATGAAAATGTAATAACCATGTTACTACAAAACTGTGATTTGCTATTTCTATTTAAGTTCGTCTTTGGGTTGGGAAAAAACCTAAACGCTTTATAATATTTCGCCGCTCCCTAATAGATAAACTTTTCCCAACTTTACCTAACGATACATGCACGTGTAAAGTTTTTTTGTGTAAAACTTGGGCTATATTTATTTTATATTCCCAGGATATAGAATAAAGATTAAGTTTATTATAATATAGATTTAAATCGGATAAAATAAGGATTAAAATTTTACTACAGTAATTTTGTGTTTTGAAGTTTCAGACAATAGATGTAAAACTCTTTATTGGCACACACACACAACAAAACACAACACAGCTCTTATATTAACTTAACTCTATAGAGAACTATACAAAAAGGCTTATAAGTTTTTTAGAAGTAAAATAAATTCCTTTCGTTATAAAATTATTTATAAACATATAATTTTAAAGCTGTTTATTTACACAATATAAATGTTTTGTTTGCTGATAAAGCCATTTGTAAAATCTTTCTTTTTTTCTTTTTTGCCACCAGAACGTTTGGGACAGGCGTGTCATCGTATCCTCGAATAGGTATTTTTAAATAAAAGCGAAATTCAGAGAAGAATTGGTCACCAAAGTATCCAATCTCCAAAGTAAAAACAGTTAAAATACAGTGAATTTATTTCAAATATTGAAATTGTTAAGTATTATTTAAAGAACAAAAATTAATGTTTTTTAAATTTTATTCCTTTTATTTTATAATTACTTATTTATCTTAGATCGAAAGCACCTCATTTAACGTTACGTTCATAACTTATCGAGGCAATTTCTATGACCATTTTATTAGTTTTTAACTTAAGAATAATAAAAAATGACGGGTTGCACTCCGGGAGTGCCGGCAAAAGTGAAAACTTGAATATTAACGTTATGCATTTTTGATATTTTGGAATGGTTAGAGAATAATTTTGTACGAATTGCTTTCATTATCAGTATAAAAGTACTATTATTTATGTGGTGGAATACAATATTCATTTATTGCGCTATCGTACACAAACATGACAATTTATATTACATTAAAAATTTAACACTTCAGAACTATTACAATTATTTTACATAATAATAATAAATAATAAAATAAACAAAATAAATTAATAATATTAATCTCATCCATGGATGCGCGTGGCACGCTGTAACATTAACACACACGAACATTCGCGCAAGCGCCCTGCGCCGCCTGTCCTCTCTCCATCCGTCTTACGAATTTTCGATCAGGTCACGTATCCTAACGCGAGTTTAGAAATTTTTACCCATTCCAAAAAAAGTACACAGCGCCGCTAAAGAAGTTTTCACTTCAAAAAACAATGTCTAGTTAAGAAATAGCGATTAAAATAGAAAACTTTTACGCGAATCATTAAAAATGGGGTTTAAGCACTTTTGACCCAAGCTGCCCCGTGGCATTTATTTAATCAGTAGGGCCATATAAATAGGATTATAATATAAAATTTAGATGGAATTGTAAAAGGTACACATACACCGATTCTAGCTGCCCTAAAAGACAGTTTTATTAAATGTTGACGGTTTTATAAAAAATCTTCTATGTACGTGATTACATGGTCGATTGGTCGGTCGATTTACACCGTGCGGAGAGTCGCTTGCCTTTGACCTAGCCGAATTGTCATTTTCACAGCCGATTTTCACCGTACGGCGGAAATCGCGCGGCTTTCGTCACCCGTGTTAATCTCGCATTTGTTGGCAAAATTGCCTAGCGACCTAGCCGAATGGACATTTAGGCGGTCGACTTTCACTGCGTGGCTTTAATCACCGGTGTTTAGGTCGCTAGGCAACTTTACCAACAACAATGACAAGGCGATTAGTCAAGCGAGTCGCCACACGGCGTAAATCGACCCATGTAAACACCCTATCAGACGCATTTAGATTTAGATCAATCTATGATAAGATCTCGAACAAATCCACTGGCAAATTGTTTTCTCGCACTTTCTTAAGGTAGGCTTCTAACCCTTGCCCCGGCGGATTCGCTGTAACGAAGATGGATGATTCTCTTTTTTTACCAAATGTCTTGTGTTATTTTGGGATATTTTTCGTCTGTTATTAAGCTTTGAGGAGGGTATATTAAATTTGGTGTCATTTTTTAGTATGAGTAAATAATATATTTGGACTAAATCATTAAAATTGTGAAAAATTACTTTATATATTCCGAGAAGAGTCCCGATAATATTCTATGTTTGTATCATCAATCATTTAAAATAAGTTACAAATAAAAAAATAACATTCTGTATACCTATAATATATTTACATTTTATTAAATTTCCGAGTACACTTTACGGCTTCCTGTAATCTCAGTCGCTTAAATACCATATATGCTTACTAAGTCACGTACAGAACAGAGACGCAAAAATCTAAACAAGGGAGTTTGTGACGTAGCAAACAAACACTAACTACTAGCATAAGCCAGTAAAGAAGTCTCGCCAGGTTCCTAGCCAAACCAACGACGGAACTTTATTCGCAAATTGACTCCACGTATTCGCTTTAGGTGCAGTTTCTTTCATACCGGATGAGCTTATGATACAGGTGTTAATTTATAAGCGAAAGCGATATCAATACAATAATTAAATATTTTCAACAAAAGAGAATACGGCAAAAAACTAGTTAAGCGATTACCGCCACCCATGGACACTCAAACACTAGTACAGTTACAAATTAGTGTGCTTTTAAATATACCTCTAATACCCGAACTCATTGTGCAAAAATTATTCACGGCGGTTCTCAATGAGGCCGAGATATTTTAGCGATAAAGCCAGCCTATGCAGTCATTCATAACTCTCCCAAGTTAAAAAGTTGTTAAATGGCCTTCCATGTCATGCAAAATATTACTATCCAGCATTTTATTTAATATTCAATAAAATCGCCTCATGCTATGAATTAGATCGACTCATTGATTGTATTAAGAAATGCGAAAACTAAGCAGAATGGCATTCTAAAGACTTTTGCTAGGAAACTTTGTTTTGCATGAGTTCACTTGCAGTTCGGCGATTTTAAAACAACTTCGTCGCGACCTGATAGGATTAAACGTTTAACTAATATGTTTGCGTTGTTCCTTTTCTTTAATAAGCAGTATTTTATAGAAATAATTAGTTATGTTTCAAAAATAAAATGCCTTTTATGGTTTAACTAGCTTTTGCCCGCGGCTCCGATACGCCCGCGTTGATCGCGCGTTAGCGACGAACATATGTGAGATCCCATACGAGCGCGCACGACGGCGCCTTTTCGTTCCACTCACACGCACGAGCACGTTCGCGGCGATACCACTACGCCTACAACCCTACTCGTAAACACTCATATTTTAAGTTGCCTTATTTTTCCTAGTATTATGTTAATATAGTAAAACCTGAATATATATTTAGTCTAAAGTATCCAGAATTTCTTTTATATCTTAGGTATATGATGCGGGATAATGTATTTACGCGTGTTATGTTACACGCGTAAATACATTATTTCGCGGCATCACTGTATTTTTTCGGGCTAATATGTAGCGTAAGCTTAATCTTTTCATCCCGAGCCCAAACTACTGCCATATAAAATTTCATCATAATCCATTCAGTGGGTTTTGCGTGAAAGATTCACAATCAATCCATCCATCCTCACAAATTTTCACATTTATAATAGACGTAGAATAATTATTCAGAGTACTTATTGTTTGACAATATAAAAAAAATTAATTAGAAGATAGGACCATTGTCTGATTACATGAACTTTCAGAATTAACAAAACCATTTCGAAGAAAAAACTCAACGTGTTATTACTTGATCCCAAGTATGAAAAATATTCAAAAGTCTCGAAAAATATTGGAACATTCGGAACAATTGGTAACCGTCACATAACATCGGCAGCAATTTCAATATTCTCACAATGACAAAAAGTTAACGCACGCACGCGACGTAAATTTGTTACGCCTGATTACAAAGTTTCCTCCACTTGTCATCGCAACTCTTCCACCTTGGCTGGAAATTTTTTCATTGTTAACGGTACATCCAGTCGGAGATCAGAGTTCATGAGCGGTCGCCTCTCCCCCCGTACGTGCTCCGAATACTGTTGCCAGTAATATTCATCGGCTTAAAACGTGATGCTAGAGATGCAGCTATGTGCAAGAGTGGGACAGCAGATTTCAGCAAGATTTCGTGACCTCTCAACGGCTTCAGTCCATAGAAATATGGACGGTAATAACATAAATTACTTCTTAACATTAAACATTTACAATTTTTTATGCTGTAGGATAGGTTGTTCAAATTCATAGAACAGTTATTAGATCATGTCAATAATTTATTTTGTCATTTGGAATAAGATTACGATGGTACTGACTTACGTTGTGCGTCAAAGGTCCCAGTAGAACAGATGACCGACACGACTGGCGAAAGATCAGGCGCAAGACCGACTTTTTACATGCCTATCCAACGCATGGATCATCGTTCTTGTTGGACAATCAGATGTTTAACCTGCATTGTCCTAACCAAACTTGGAAACAACATTTTTTGTTGATCCAACGCGAGAATCGACACCCACACCCACAACCTTCTAGTCGAGAGCCAAGATCTAAACCACTGAACTAGTCAGGCTATTGGAAAGCCCGCATATAAGATATCTTATTAAATCCCAACTTGAATATTAAAGTACATTAGCAAAGTATGTTAAAAATACTATTAACAATTATTTTAACCCTTAGAGGATTACACGCTTTTAGTGGGAACGCTAACAAAGTTTGGTGAATTTTCGGTTAAATCTATAATAACCAATTAGCGACGGTTCAACGGATCTATATAATGAAGCAAATGGGATGTATTTTGCCACAATTTAATATTTTTGGCAAAAAATACTGATTTGACAACTCGTGCCACCGTTTCATTGAGTCACAAAATCGACAATGTTATTTTAATTTTTGTACAAAGTATTATGTTCCAAGTATGTTAAAGAAAATTAGAAGGGGGATCCGAAAATTATATATTAACAAAATAATTTATGTAATGTGCATAGTATTAGTAGTTGCAGTAACAATTATTACTTTAGCAGAATATAACCGCAAATTATCATCTGTGCCTACATTTTTGTTAACCCGCGAGCACTAGAGCTATGAGCATTTCTCTTACAACGAATTTAAAACTCACGGCATTTCATCAAAAATGTGCGTACGCAACTCGTTCACGCTATAACTTAGTTTTGTTCTCCCCCGACACTCGTATAGTAGTTACATTGGCGTAGTCCATCGTGGTAGATGGTATGTTCGGCGAGTCATTTTACGCGGCATTTTGCTCATTGCGCGAGAAGTGGTTTAAGTATATGTTATGTAGTGCTGTACTTGAATTAAAAAAATAAATATATAACGGTTCTATTGTTGTTTTCAAGTAAATAATTGTTACTTTTATAATTGTAGTAAGCTATTTTATATAATTTAATATTTTGGCCTACTTCAATTCCCACACCTTAATAACAATACGGTTAATAACAATACTACCTTAATATGTTCGTCCACGCTTAGGTTTACTCTTATTAGTGATGCGGATATCAGTACCATTTTAAATCACTTAAGTCTCAAGCAATCGGGGCCGATAATATAAATCTAGATATGTTATAAATGTCGAGTCGCATGCCCAGTTGCCTCAGACTCAGATAATTAACTTTTCTCTCAAAACTAGTACCTTCCCGGAATTGTGGCGTCTATTGTAAAACCAATTCAAAAAAAAGACAATGTATCTGATTTTAAATACCTTAGACCAATCAGCATTTTACCATGCTTGTCTAAGGTTCTCGAAAAAGTGGTATGTAGTCAGACCAACAAGTATGTGGAGGAGAATAACATATAAGGCACTTCAAATTCCATATAAACGCTGATGACATCCAGATTTACATTCATTTTAAGCCGTGTAACGTCGTAGAGGCTGTAAGTAAACTGAATGAGGACTTAGCACATATCAGTGAGTGGTCTGAGAGTAATGCCTTGGTATTGAAGACTAAGAAGACGAAAGCCATGATCTTGGGTACCAAATTTTAAATACAAAAAATCGATGCAAACTAGCTTACAATCCATATTAAAGGCGTAAATATTGAAAGGGTTACGGAAGCTCGCAATCTGGGTGTGCTGATGAACGAAGGGCTTCGGTTTGAGAAGCACGTAGCTAATACCGTTAGTCGATGCTTATATCGTTTAAAGCTCTTGTACAATTTTGTACAAAAAATTTATAAGAAACTTACTTCGGAAGGTTTACGCGCCACGCTTGTCCTCTCAAATTTAAATTACGCGGATGCGCTCATAGGTCCTTGTTTGCTCGCAAGTTCTTCAAGATCATTTGACTGCATTCAGAGGTAGTTTCATATACCTGGCAAGCAAAATCTGGAATAACCTTTTGCCACCCTCTCTTCGTGTTCTGAAAACAATAAATAAATTCAAGATCAAACTTAAGGACTTCTTATTGCGAGATCAGCTTGTTTTTTTGATATATTTTTATTATATTTTACTTTTCAATATATTTTGGATTTTCTTGTAAACATTTCCGAATACAAATCCTATTAGTACTTTCAAATTGTCTAAAAATTACATAAATTATAATGTACTTACGCTTTTGTTTTTCGAGCCGAAGCATGGTGGTTCCTAGGTGCCTCAGATGCTTGCCAGGGATGTTTAACCGCCTCCCAATAATCCTGTCTCGTCTTGAAAATTAGGCAAGTTTTTTGACCTAATCTCACTTATTATAGTTGGAGATATCCGCTAAAACCATACAAGTAATTTGATTATGGTTCAAGCTTTACAAGTGTCACAAATTACGGTTACTTTGCATATTCTTTGTAATCATTCATTTTAAAAAATACACCAAACATTTATTTTAAAATAACTGCAGTATACCAAATTTTTGTTTTGTTTATATTATATTGTTTTACATACGTATTATGTGGTGCTAGTCGTTTAAGTAGCATGTTAACAAATGCGCAGCGCGGAGATCACGCGCGGAGATCGACGCCGCGCCGGGCGCGTGCGTCTGCACACGATGAAGAGTGATAACATACATTTTGTTTTGGTTTTATTTATATTGAAGTTAACTGTTTTTCGTTTTTTCCAAAAGTACGTGTAATATTTAGAAGTTGTATCAGACTTTGCAAACTTTAAATAAACATTGTAATACATTATATAATAATATGGTTCTTCAATTATAATATAGTCCTAAAATATCTATTTGATTATATCCTATGTACTATTTGCCTGCTGAGAAAACGTGAGCGAAATGCTCTATGCGTGTGTACTCATGTAACTTTCAAGGGCACGTGTGCACCCGGGTTAAAATTTACACAAATCTATGTAATCAACGCTCTCCAGTATACTCCAGCAGTTACATGCTATCCATCAAATATCCGAAACTTGAAAATATGACACGATTTCAATCCATATCTAATCTCATTTGGAACGTCAAGTGACGGTCTATTTACCTGAAATATACGTGTAAATGTGAACATAATGAATCTCATTGATATGCCACAAACGTTCGGACGGTGGGAATAATCCTAAACATGTATGCCGTCATCGCAATATGCCATTAAATTTTGATAGCTTATTATAATTTTAAGGGCCTGCTGCCCTATCAAACGTAAAAATGACGTTTGAACTTTTAAAACACAATTTAAAAGTTCTAATCTCAAAATTTTGACATTTTCACTTTATTAATTGTGTTTAAAAACTTCAAACGTCAAAATGAAGCCCATTCCCACTTGACAGTTGAAGTTAATAATAGGGCAGCTGTTTTACAATCTACACTAATATAATAAAGAGGAAAGATTTGTTTGTTTATTTACATTGAATAGGGTCCGAAATTACTGGATCGTATTTGATAAAATTTCTCACAACATATAGTAGACCGCGGGAAAGGACATAGTTAACTTTTTATCGCGACAAATTCCCGCGGGATTTCTTCTTGTACGCACGAAGTTGCAAACAGTCTTCTAATAAGTGTCAGGTAGCTTAAGAAGTTTTGTCAATCCTTACTTTATATCGGGCAACAGAGACAAAACATGCAAATAAGCTATATGACGCTTATCAGTAGATTGTGAAACAAACCATAAGTGTATTTTTGTTCGCACCTTCGTTTATTTTCCCTTCAAAATTCATCGGTCTTTTTCATGTTCTATGTGTCGATATGCATTAAATAAATAAATAAAAGTACATATTTACAGGGAAACTTCTAATAAATATAGTTTCTAAGATTTCTCCTTATTTAGGGCTATCCCTTACTAATTGATTGTGGCTACACTAAATACCATTATCTAACACTCAAGCCTTATCTGACTTCTAGAATACATAAAGAACTATTTACATCAGATAACATGTAATTGAAGCAGGCATAATGGTGGTAAGGCGGCATGGAAACGCCTAAGGTAACGATAGAAAAAGCTCCAAGCGTAAAATATTGAAATTTCCCTCGCAAATGAATAAAATATTTTTCGTTTCGACTAATTCAAAGGGAAAACGTGGAATTATTCGTCATATTTTAATATCTACAACTTTCACTTAAAATCAATCATTTTACATAATGCTAAGTTTACTTATGAAATGAAAATTATATTAAAATGTTTTTAAAATGTTTGTAAAATTTTAATAATTGAAAAAAAAACAATAACAAACTTTACTAAAAAGTACAGCAACAATAATATTATTATTTAATAATACTAAGAAATATTCATTTTTCTATTCTGTAACAGATCTTACTGATGTAAAATTCCAGACATATCTTGCAAATAAATTTCGGTTCGTATTATTAGTTTCCCTATAAGAAATGATTCTGTATCAACATAATATATTAAATAACATCTATTTACTTTTGGACCAAAGATACACGGACAATATAAAAGAATGGCTCTGGCACGGACGAAATCAATGACGCAGCTCGAATAAGGGAGTTCCTTTGACGGAATAGCTTTAGGGTAAATACTGGGTATTTCCGTTGACAAATATTATACCTATTTTAATATCTGATAGTGAGTGGATTTGTAAGAATCATAGTGAAATTAATTTTGTTTTGTCTGTTTAACAGTCGGTACCTATGATGTTATTATTTATAAGAATTTAATGGTCTTACATATTATAATCCTCTAACAAGCAGTTCAGTTTTAATTTACGATTAAATATTTTGTCTTAAATTCATTGAACATTTAACGTGCATATATATTAGTACTTTTCTGTACTGCACAAAGTTTTATTAATTTAAATTTTAAACACTACAATGTGTTGAATATAAAATACTAATTACCTTTTCTTATTTAAATGAATGTGTCACATGTACCCACAAAGTTTCAGAACTACACACGTCACATATAAAATGCTAATGTGTTCAGCGGGTGTGTTTTTAGCTTTATTGCAGCAGTTTAATTTAACCTCAATAGTAATTAACCGTAACTTGTCGCGGTTAACTATGAACTTGACAAATACAAAAGTGTTTCAAACAAGTGAATTAATTAGAGTTTGAAGAGGTGTTCTTTGTGTGTTTAAATCTTTCTTATACTTTAAACGAGACGATCTTGTATATATATAATCGATATTTCGACAACGGCTACAAGTATGAAATTTAGCATGCAGGGAGTTTTGGGGGAGAAAATCGATCTAGCTAGGTCTTATCCCTTAGAAACTATTTTTTACATTTGAAAGCATTTTAGCATTAAAAAAAAACATATATTGATGTTTTTTTTAACTCGTCGTGCAACAATATATCAATAATTTCGACTCTCTTACGTCAGTCTGATTGGCAGCTTCATATTGTTTGGAAATTCGGAATGTGGTGGGTTCGAATTCTTATTATTTCTTTTTCTTTTATATTTTTTTTATTATTTTATCGTTCTACTAAAACACTGAGTAAAGCTCGGTTTCCCAGGTACTTCGCTTAATAAGACTACAAAAAAAAAATACACTGCGCATCGAGGCGTAGGTACTTAAATGACAGGCAAATAATTTGATGTGCCATCGCGCTGACATGCGTTTTTATAAACATACATTGAAATAATTATGTAATTGCATACACTTTTTCTTACAAGTCATCACGTCGTACGATGGAATCAACGACCTCGCTCTAAATTAAGTGTACGACTTACGGTATTATTTTTTAAAGTTAGCCTCAACCTTTTACGAACACTAAAACGAGCATAGCATAGAGTATAAAAATACCTCTTTTATTTTTTTTAAATCCATGCAAATTGAAAAACCTAAAAGAAATTTAATACGACGCGGCCTGAAGGGGTATATTCAATTTATCTTTTGACATGCAAAAAGTATTCGACCCGGTCCAGCGTTCAATATTAAATGCAGGTCAGGAACAATGTTCCGCCGAGTCGTGTCAGTTGTGAGTGTTTCAGCCAGTCTGATTTGACCCTATAAAGCTGCGTACATACTACGCTACAAAGACGATAAACCTCTCCAAGAGCATATCAGGACATCTCTAAGGAGGATACCGTAAATATCAACGCGCAAAAATAAATAATCAATCCATTGAATTAATTCAAAAGTTATTGTCGCTGATTTCGCTCAAAATAATTTTCCTAAAGAGTTTTAGTATGATCTATCAGCATCGAAACTTTTCTATTTAATAAAACTTTCTATTTAATAGTATTACCGAAATTAGTATAACGGAACCCTAATAATGATGTAAATAGTTTTATGTATAAAATTTTATAAGATGTAATTGTAGGATGCGCGTCACGTAAATAATGGAGGTATGGTCTTCGCTTACCTACCGATTAGTGTGTAGGAATCCTTACACCAGTTCAAGTCTATAAATTGGTGGAAAAAGATGTGAGTCGTTTGAGTTTGTCGGGCCAAATAATTTTTGACGGCTGCCAGAGTATAGAACGGTACGAATTTCGACCCTCGATAACAGATTTTTGTAATAGATGTGTGTCTAAAATAATATATTAACAGCCGAGTACTGATATCTGAATCAAAATAAAGAGCCCTCCTATTCACAGGCTATCGCTATCTCTGCTAGCCGAAATGTCAAGGACAGCATGTGACTTGTGGATCACTTAATTTAACTATCGTTCCAATATTCGGCCGTAAGTGTCTAAAAGTGATTTCAATATTATTCTTCATAATGTTGATATTCATAACAGTAATTTAAGGAACTTTTCTCTTTGTTGGGCTTTAAAGAGACTTACAAAATTTAAAAATTGATGCGCTTTTAAAATATAGTCTCTAGAGCTTTGCTCGATGTTTTAGTAGAGCGATAAAATAATCAAAATTAAAAAATAATAATAAATAGAAAACTAAACTAAACTATAAAAGAAATAGAAATAATAAGAATCACGAAAATATTTATCTTACCCACCACATTCCGAATTTCCAAACAATGCAAAAATTTAATTATCTCCTACACTTCAGATATGCCAGGGGGTGGGGTGACCAACTTATGAACCTCTTTGGAGACCGATTACTCGAAAATGGTTGACTTTGTAAAAAAAGTCATGTATGAATCCTTCCCTTTATTTTAAAATACCTTATCAGCGACACACCGCACAAGGGGATAGAATGAAAAAATATTTTTCTATCCCCACTTCACTTGTAAGGAGAGCCACCCCTAAAGTATAAAATTATTATTATTTTATGATGTCGAAACCGAGATCTATACACATTTTATAACTATACACTATACGAAATTTTATCCATTTATATTCATAATTACAGAAGCTATGAGAGCGGACAGACAGACAGACTGACGGACGGACAGAGCGAAACTATAAGGGCTCCTTGAGTATTAAGGAACCCTAAAAACGACGATGGAATTTTCACATACTAACTGTTCACTGTGTTCGATATGTCACTTGACTAATTATATTTAAAAGATGCGTTTAGTTTATCTGTTTGATTATCATTTACTAGCTTTTTCCCGCGGCTCCGCCCGCGTTTACAGTATCCCACTGTACTATTTTGGGATAAAAAGTAGCCATTATTATCCTCTGTTATTCCAGAGCTTAAACTACTATCATATCAAATTTCATCAAAATCTATTCAGTATTTTTTGCGTGAAAGAGTAACAAACATCCATCCATCCAGCCTCACAAACTTTCACGTGTTGTAGTAAGATTCCAATTCATAGTTAAGACAGAATAACGTGTGTCGACACAGCTAGACATAATATATTTTTTCGCCGTTTTTAACTGGGTCAGATGTCCAAACACAAAATTAAAATATATTGATAGTCCCTAAGACTATATTCATAGAGGGACCGCGTAATGAAACATTCATATGGACTTCAAACACTTAGCTTAATTAAAGCTTGCTAGATGGTAAGTTTGTTTGCGGAGCCATGTCTCCCGGAAGCAAATAACCGGTTTTCTATGCTTGTTTAAATATACGCTGCGCCACTGTGCAAGCAAATGTGCAGCTTTGAGAGCTATCGCATTACTAATGCTGTTATCTGTACCGATTTTTCCACGGAATTCCTACAGTTGTTGGAGTCTAGTATTTTGATGAAGTTATTTGGTTGTACATAATTTGTAGTTGTCACTTTTTGTAGGTTTCGAGTATTAGCTAAATATAAACTTTTGCACCTTGATTCTTATCGATATTTTAATCATAAATTGTGTCTCATTTAAAAATAACCTAACCAGAACCATGTTAGGACATGTTCCGTAACTATCGACGCGCGATAGGTTTTCTTTAAGTTACTTGAAAATGTTTTGTCCTATTTTGCTCAAAATAATTATCCTTAAGTGTTTTTAATACTGTCTATCA
The DNA here is from genome assembly GCA_963565745.1 of Phengaris arion. Classification (NCBI taxonomy): domain Eukaryota; kingdom Metazoa; phylum Arthropoda; class Insecta; order Lepidoptera; family Lycaenidae; genus Phengaris; species Phengaris arion. The sequence continues at coordinate 28,656,213 of OY751431.1, forward strand.
GCTTCCATCAGCAGGAAACATCATGTTTCTTATAGCAAAAAAAGGGGAGGGACCAACTTAAAACACTTTGGTGTCCTATAACTCAAAAAATTTTGACTTTCTAAAAAGTCGTGTATGACACTTTGCATTTATTTAAAAATACATAGATATATATAATCCACAACTCTACCATACTCCATCAATTTATATTCATAATTACAGAAGGTAGCAGAGGGGACAGGCATGGACGTTCCTTGTAGTACTACGGAACCCTAAAAATAAATATCTAGCTAATTAATAGCTTACAGGAATTTAAATTTGTGTTTGATAGTAAACATTTTTCTTCCTTCGTCTTGTGGAAAGCTATCCGACTGCAAAATTATGGCCATGGTCAAACAGTCAAACAGAATTTATGTTCTGCGCTGCGGGGATTAAAATATTAAAACTGCTGAGGTGTTTTCGTAACAATTTTTATTTATGGCCCGAACAATTGCACGCCTTTTACATTTTTTAAAGCGCAAATGATTTGTGGCCGACTGGGATATATTGGGGTGATACTGGGATCGTTCAATAAGGATACATTTGTTTGTTTTAATGAATTATTGGCTCAAGTTAAGATACGGGAATGTAATATGGCATTTTAAGATATTTGGTTTGTAATACGGCTACCGTGATTTATATTCTTTGAAACTAGGATCAATTTATATTATTGGAAAATGAGGTAAGACGGTCTATCTATATATCTGTAAAGATTGTCAACATAAGAAAGGAAAGTTGATCTTAAATAGCAGATCGTAATATAATAATTTTCAGTATTTCATTCATCGTAATAAATTCATGTCATCCATGAGAAATCTATTTAGAGAGCATTCATGAAAAAATTTCCACGAATCGGTCTAATTACATACAGCTAACAGGAATCAGTTAAACCAGCCGCGGTACAAGTTTCATATCCGTTTGTGCGTATGTAAAATTTACTACTTCATGGTTTCTAATTTATATACAACTAGAGCTAATCTTCTTTATAAGATAATACTATGCGCGGGAGATATCTTCATGTGACACTAACAATAAACTATTATTATATATGGGTTACGAGCAGACAATGCCAAATAATTCAAAATATTTAATTTTTAATATTAGGCCATTACATATGAAATTGGCGTTTTGTAAAGGAGGAACATAAAGTCATTTTTTTTAAACATAATATATTTATTTAATCATATATGCACTTTTGCCATCTCATAGGTAGTCCATTAATCAATGCATAAACCATTCGCACAGGAATCAATAAATTCTTTGAATTCGCTTTGGACTGCCCCATCGGAGTTGAATTTTTTCCCTTGCAAGAAGTTATCCGAATTTCGAAAAGAAATTCTAATCTATTGAAGCATAGTCCGGGGAGTATGATGGATATCTTAGACATTCCAATTGAATCTCCTCTAATTTGGTAGCCGTCTGTTGTGCAGTATGTGGTCTAGCGTTGTCCTGAAGCAGCAGTGGCATGGAGCGAATGACCTGAATGAATTTAGCAGCTAGGTTTTCCATCATGATTTGCAGTTGCTGGTAATAGACATCTGCCGTAATTGTGTGGCCAGATTTAAGAAATCTGTAGTAAATGACACCGGCACTAGTCCACCAAACGCTCACAAGTAACTTTTTTTGAGTCAGTTTTCGCTTGGGGCAGGCTTTGGATAGTTCGCCAGGGTTCATCCATTGCGATGAGCGTTTCCAATTATCGTACAGGATTCACTTTTCATCACACGTAATGATTCGATTTAAAATCCCTTCATTATTGTGCCGGTTGAGTAATGTAACGCAGCAGTCGACGCGCGTTTGTCAGTTTGCTGCACTAAATTCATGAGGTGGGTACCTTTCAAGCGTTTTACGTTCCCAATTTGCTTTAAATGGATTAAAGCAGTTTTATCACTAACACCGCAGCCTGCAAATAACTAGGACGTGGTTTGCGATGGATCCGATTCCACAATAGCCTTCAATTCTTCATTATTATCTTTCGTTTCCGGCCGTCCACGGGGCTTGTACTGCAAGTCGAAATTTCCAGAACGAAAACGTTGGAACCAAAAACGCAGTGTTTTTTTTTTTTTGAGACACCGAAACCATACACAACATTAATCCTTCGAGCCGTTTCTGCAGCACTGGTGCAGAAACGGCTCGTTGGAACACGGTGGAACTCGTACTCGAAAATAATACAATATTTCAAGTTTTCCATTTTGTAAACAGAGTGACGCAAAGAAAAAACCAAAAGAGGAGAAAACAAATAACTGAGCATATAGCGGTATAAATTTGAAATTTGAATTCCTAACCAAAGAAGATATATTTGAGATCAAAGTGGCCAGTACGACAGAACGCCAATTTCATAATATGTAAGGACCTAATATGTAACTTTAAATTAAATTAGTTTCATTATAAAATTTTAATACATACTTACTTCTACAATTACTCAATAAAACTATTTGTTAATAATAATTGTTCACACCCGTAGACGTAACCTTTACGAATTTCGTAGCGCTCTACGCTGACTGTAGCACAGTTAAACCACAATTCACTCTGCGGTTATACCGTATACGATGCGTTCAACGTTCAATAATTTACTAATATGTACATTTATGTCGAAAAACAGTAACATATAAAATATTGTTTGACGAAAAGTTGTATAATGTAGTAGCCCTACGCTACAGAAAATTTTCCTCTTGGAACCATTTGTTCGAAAACCTAAACCCAAAGATACCTTAAGTATTTGTAGCGTGAGCAAAAAAATCTTACATTTAACGTAATATTTTTATTTTTGGAGACTTATTAACAAGAGACTTATTAACAAGTAGGTACATCAAAACATTTTACTTTTATCATACTTTACTAATACATTTGGTGCAATTAATTTATTACTAGGCATAAAATGCACCTTAGTTATTTCAAGTACTTAGGTTTTATTCAAAATCTTAATTTACGCCAAAGAAAATTGCACGTCATTCTGAAATTTCGCTTAAATAGTACACGAACTAAATACTAGTTACGTTAGTGTAGACGGAGATTAGCCAGCTCGGCGCGCACTGGAGGGTGCTGCACATATTCCACAATGCATACATCAAATCTGTGTCATAATAGGACTAGTGTACGTGACTTTGTCTGAAATATGTATTTAGATAATTTGCATATTATATAATGGCTATTTCATGCTTGCGAGATACATTGGTACCAAAGATTGCATGTGTTTTAAAGTTTACTCCTTAAGAAACGATTTTCATATAATATAAGTCCGGGGTATGAAAACTATGGGAGCAAAATCGGATTCAAGATGTCACACGGTACGGTGTCACACGATGTTAGCCGAAGATGCGTCGGTCGCTTTGTATTGCACACCAAATTTTACTATTCCAGTCTCCAGTCGTGCTTCGGAGCTTAACACACCCTTTTATTTTATTTCTTGTTAAAATGAGTGCTATAAAGGATATAGTCAAAAAACCATACAAAAAAATCCAGAGTCTACAGCAATGAAATGTTTGCCAATGTGTTCACTATCAATCATTTTTATATCATGTGCTTAAATCATATTTGATGTATACTTCTATACCTACCCGCCGTATTTAGGGATTGCCCTTATGGTGACATCAAATGCGATTTAAAGTGAACACATTGGCAAACATTTCATTTCTGTCGACTCTGGGTCAATTATTGACTATCACCTTTACACCTCAAACAATACTACCATTTGTTTTATATTTAACTAGCTTTTTCCCGCCCGCGTAAATACAGTATCCCACGGGAACACTACTTCTTCGGGATAAAATGTAGCCTATGTTTTATCCAGAGCCTAAACTACTACCATACCAAATTTTCAAATCTACATATAATAGTAGGATGCTACTAATTTTTTTTAGATTTTATATTTTTGATAGCCAAGTGAATGTGCCGTCAGTACACCATACCCACATTACATAATATGAATTTTCAGCACCCACACCGGCAACAATAAATACATATTTCATGAAGTGCCATTGAATAACAATCGCATCGGCCGCGGCCTGAACATTGACACATATTAAAACGGACTTTAAGTGTATTGGATTTCTACGTTTACAGTTTTTTGCGAACAAACTTTGTAAACTATACGGACATACGTATATGCGGCTAGATGTGAAAAATGCGGCGACACCATTTTTACCCGACCACGCCGAAGCCAAAACGAAGGGTAATGATTTTGGCAATTTATGTATGTATGTTTGTTCCACCGTAACACACTAAAGTAGTAGTCCGATTTTATTTAATTTGTTGTAAATAGATTCGTAATAATGACCCGGATAACATAATTTACATTTACGTAGTCGGGTTATAGGTTTTATAAAATTTAAAAACATAATAATAATAATTTATTTTAAAAAATAGTTATATTCAATGGCTACGAAAAACCTGAATCAGTTATGGGATAACCTGAATTCTTAATAGGATTAAAAGTGTAATGTCTAAATTGTATATATGTACTCAACGTCTATATATAACAACTATAGCATAAATCATTAATATTATTGTGTATTTATGCAGTATATTAAAATATTATTTTTTGTTTCAGGTAAGAGAAATTTTATCGCATAACATGAATCCTACTACGTTACGTATTGAAGTATGTTATAGAATTTTAATCTAAGCTTTACAATCTTAACTTAAACTACAAAAACTATATTTTTCTATTTATAAATCCTTTATTAAATTCCTGAGCTTGTACACACGGAATTCCTTAGAAAAGTTTTGCTCTTAATATTAGTTGAGTACAATAGAGCGCAACACTTAGGTGCACGAAATTGGCAATAAGCCACCAATTACACCGTAGTGCACCGGCTGAGTGAGCACAGTCATGGCGCGTTCGAGCCTTCGTCGTACAAACGCGCACTCTCAATGGACTTGTGTTACACTTAGTGTTGACGCTTTGTCTCCACATTGTTACTTTATGATTTAACGTTGAATTAAATATTGTGTACATAGGTATCGTTATAAGCAGGCCACAAGTCACACTGTAGTGTAATGGCCAAGGTAGTAGTGAGTACGGTCACGCTTCACCTTCCGTCGAAACATGTATGTAACCTCAATAGATGGTCTATTGTGTGTTGCAGTCTTTGTTAGTTATTTCTCATGATTTAAAATCTAATTAACATTATATTTTGTTCAACAATCACACCGTTAAGTAACGAGAAAATAAGGACAGTAAGGTCTCACTCAAACCGTTCGTTTTATGACAAGCTCGTCTTTTCAGTTGACATCGAACTGAAAGTTATCTCGTACGTTATTACGCGCCTTTATACATATTGAGACCGTTGATACTAATCACTACAAATGGGATGTCTTTTATAATAATGAGCCAGTAATACATGGTAAAAAATACGCAGTTTACACACTTTTATTATTTACTATACTTTAATAGAATTACAATTTAACTATCCAAACAAAATTCCTACTATGAATTCTTTAGTAGTTCATCAAGCAAGACAACACTTCATCAAACAAAACTAATATAGTTAGGGAAAATAAATTCAGATAAGTAATGAACAAATTACATTACGGTGTAATATCGGAGGATATTAAGAGAAGAAGACACAATTTGCAGCGGCCGACCGAGCACTAAAGCCGCCTCAGGTGCCACCAATAGTCTAATTAAAAGAGAAAGAACTCCAATTCCCTTAAAGTGAATTAAAATTGGTTTTCACTGCTTCTTCTATGTAACGAGGATTTACGTTTAGCTTCGACGAAGCTTTAATTGTTTTCCCAGGGACTCCTAAATTAATTTTACCTTTATTTTATAACGGGTTTCGGTAATTTTCATTGTTAAAAGGTATTTCGATCTCAAATTGTTATGCATAATTTTATAAGTATAGAATTAGAAGTCACATTTAACGGGTACAGTGTAAAGTATACACGCTTCGTTTTGTTTACTTGTTCAGTTTTTGATTAATACATTTTATAATTTCAAATCATGGTAAATAATTTCACCTTGAGTTTTTTTTTAGATTTATTCTATCGTTGTTTGTGTATCTATTTCATAATTGAACTCCTTCTCTAAACGGCTGGTCCGATTTTTATGAAATTTTTTGTGTGATGTGTGTGAAATGAATTCGAGAATGATTTAGATTTACAATTTGGTTCACTGGGTTCACTGGATGATGATTTATTACAGCTTATTGAAAAAAGTTTGAAATTTTTGTAGTTTAGACGTGTGTACACTGTACAGGTCAACGTATGTCTGGTCCGCTAGTATAGATTTACTTTTAGGATATTTTTACAACATATGAAAGAGCGTGCCATTCTCAATCTGCGTTGACAGTATTTACCTAAATTACTAACTACTCTATATAACACAGTATCTTTAATAATAAAAAAACATAAAATACCTAATAAACGAGTTTCTAGATCAATTAAGAAATTTAAACGATTTAATAATTAATTTACTAGAAATCACCCTGTGGTCTAAATAAGTCCATAGTAATTCACATTATAGTTTTAAGGTTGAATTTTGCCTCTTTTACCTCTAATAAAAAAAAAGACGTGTGGCACTCGGGGACTGCCGCGGTAAAGCTATTGCATAGCAAGCATTTGTGATAATAATAAAATGTATGTATATAGAGTACTCACTCATTTTCTTTCACTATTTTTTCGTGACTTTCTTCATTAATAATAAATGCACTTTGTTCATTCATATTCAAAACACTTTATACACAAATTTTACAAGTACAGCTATTCACTGTTGTACATAAATACCTATACACCTATATACTTTCTCATAAACAGCTGCTTATGTATTCGTCCGATTTCGGAGCAGCTCGTCTCGATTCGTGCGAGTTTCGTAGAGTCGTACAATACGTCTAATCGCACGCACACAACGCCGTGTCGAAGACTGCCGAACTGAAACGACGTTAGACGATGCACGAGCGTGAGGTTTTTTCGTTACGGAATTTCTGGATTCGGTCCCCGCGCTCAAGGCCCGCGATAGAAGCTATGCAATAGCTTAAAAATAAAAAATAAACTAAATGTTGTGATAGATTGACTAACGTCAGCATGTAACAAAATATCAAAATAAAATCTATCAAACGCACGGTAGTGTGTATCAATAATCTGAGATAGTGTGTGTGTGTGGTTGTAATTTTTGTTAATTTTATGCATTTTTAAGCATTATTTTAAAAATAATAGCTTTCTATAAACCTTTCTCCGCAATAACTTTAATTTACTGTAATGAAAGTTTTTGATTCACGCATTAATATAATAATAATATATAATATCTATATGGACGCTTGTGTAAACAATATATCGATCATTTAATCTAAAACATTTACAGGGTGCTTATCTAAATAACGTCTAATTTAATATACGTTAAGGAAGATAGTAACGTTTTAACGTTACGCAGTAAAAACAAACTCCGGTCCGCAAATATGAAGCCATAACTTTTCCTACGTCATTTACTGGAGCGAGATGAAAAGACTAAAGGTTATCGGAAGTGACCAATACACTTTAATAAAAAGCCTTTCATAATTTTCCTCAACAAAAAGTAAAATATTTGGCCATTCTGTATTTTGGCTGTGCGCTTATTGAATTCATAATAAGGGGATAGATAATATATTTCAAAGTGATATAAAATTTTGAAATTTATTTTTTGTTGCTTCGAGATAAAAATTTAAGGATGAGCCAAATTGTTTTGTTGAATTGTATATTTTTTATAATATAATTTTCATAGATACTATGAAAATTATATTATAAAAAAATATTACTATATTTTGAAAAAAGGATCAGCAAAGATCCTGATTCAATTGCTTGATATTGAATTGAAAAAAATTGAAAGTATAAACGACAACATAAAGCAAAAAAAAAAACATTAAGATAAATAATAGGTAAACGGCAATTTCTTTACCTATGAAATTGCCGTTCTGCAGTACCGGCCATTTCAAATCAAAATATTTTTTGTTTGGCTAAGAATTCTAATTTCAAATTAATTTTATTTTAAAAACATGGAATTCTTTTTCCAAAAGTAGTCATTTGTTTATTGATTAGTGTTACACTCTCATCGCATTTTAACCCTTTTCGTCATCATGGATACGTTAAAATTTGAGTAATTATGGAATATGAGTACCGTCGTGGCAGCAACACGGCACAAGCGGCGCGCAACATCAACGACGTTTACGGAGCTAACACTTCAAACCAACGCATCACCTGTTATTGGTTTGCTCGCTTCCGTTCTGGAAATTTCGACCTGAAAAATGAACCTCGCGATCGTCCGAAGACTTTGGTCGACAATGACGAATTAAAGGCGATTGTGGAAGCTGATGATACACAATCTACGGCTGAATTAGCAGCAGCTTTCGACGTTAGCGTCAAAACAATATTGGTCCATTTGCGTCAAATTGGCAAGGTAAAAAAGCTTGACAAATGGGTGCCCCACGAACTCAATGATCGCCAGCGCGAAGTACGCGTCGAGACGTGCCTTGCACTGCTCAACAGACACACAAATGAAGGAATGAAAATGAAGGTTACCTGCGATGGAAAATGGATTCTGTTTGATAAGCGCTCAGGTGAAGAACTGAACACAATGATGGAGAAGATGGCACATCTCCAACTAGCATTGGTCAATCGCTCGTCTCCGCCGCTCCTGCACGACAACGCGCGACCTCATACTGCACAGCAGATGGTCTCCAAGTTGCAAGAACTGGGTTGGAAGCTCTCCGTCATCCTATATATATAATATTATATATATATATATATATATATATATATATATATATATATATATATATATATATATATATATATATATATATATATATATATATATATATATATATTTATATTTATATATATATATATATATATATATATATATATTTATATATATATATATAATATATATTTATATTTATATATATCGTCATCATCGTCTTCGTCATCCGTCAGCCCTACTCACCAGACCTTGCACCTACAGACTACTACTTTTTCCAGAATTTGGATAACTTCTTGACGCGAAAAAAATTCAATACCCGAGAGGCAGTACAAAATGCCTTTCAAGAATTTGTTGCCTACCGTCCAGCTGATTTCTTTAAGAAGGGCATCAATAAACTCCCACTGCGTTGGCAAAGATGCATTGATTGCATGGGTGATTACTTCGTTTAATACAAATAAAAAATACATGAAAAAAATTTGTTTAAATTTTTTCATACAAAACGGCAATTTCATAGGTAAAGTTATAATTCAACCTGGCTGAAGCACGTATAAATCATGATTTAATTTCCAAATAAACCTCCCTTATCCTAATATACATCAGGTTTATCTCACCCAAACAGCTTAGCAAGTAAAATATTATCCTACAGTTTTCCTTAATAATATTCCTAGGCGGCTAAAGTATTAACTTCACATTTGTTTGCTTTAGTAATCCTTTTCAGTACTCAAGAGGGTACAGTCCCGAGGCCATTGTTTGGTACACGCCACGAGATTTTTTTTCGTTTTCTGCATGCATGATCATGGTGCATTTCTAATGGTGAGACCTTCATGGTAATGAAATATAATTCTAGATTTCAAAAAATCATACCAATTTTTGTAATCATTTGAAGAAAATATTATATAATGTTGTTTTAAAAACTATATTATATTTTTATAATATTTTATCGTCAACTGTAACTATACCCTAGCTGTCATTGATCCTGTAAACTTTTATTGATTGAAAAGTAATATTTACCTATCGAGTATATTAAATTTGTAAAACACAAAGGATTGGATTAGATACGGTTTTTTAATATTTATATTGCGTTCATCAAAAACAATAAAAACTTTCGCATAATTATATAATACTGTCGTAAAGTCTAGACGCTTTGAGCTTGTGGCTTATACTGCATCATAAAGAGCGTTCGGAAATGCGACCTCTCCGTTAATTAGAAAGCACCAAGACGACCATGCAGCCGCAAGCGGTGCCCCAACGGATTTTTAATTTGAACTACTGTCGGTACAGTATGGAGTGGAAATGATTTGATAATAATTACTACTGTACTAGAATAATTTGGAAATACACTTTCTTGCAAGTTGGAAGAATAATTTAAATGTTTAGAAATGTAATAAATCTTGATAGCTTTTCTTAAACACAATTACATGGTTAAAATTTTTGGACAAACAGCGTGTTATTTTTTATCCAACTACTATCAAGTCCATCACACGACCGGCAACCGGCGACCGCTACATCAAACTCATCACAGGCTCGTGTTAATTACATCCAATCATCGCGCAACATTGCACCTTGATTGACGTCACATTATAATATATAGTGAAAAGATAGCCGTTCAAAATTAATCCCTAAAATATTGAAAATAAGTCATATTTATGACAAACTATGGCAGAAAAATAATAATCTTCTAATATTGATAATATGTGCTAAAAATTATTGAATGAATTTTTTTCGTTAATAAATATTTTTTTCTAATAAAAAAGTAGTAAATTAAAACGTACTGACACACAAGCTGTAACAAAGTTTAAAAACTTGAGAGGGACACCCGGATGGAATGAAGTTCCTTTCGATTAATTAGTGAAGAAATTGTAATAAATTTTTATTTTTTTAAGTTATAATAATATTTTTGTTTTTAACAAATATAATGTAATACGAGTATAAACTTAATCAGTAGGCTCAATTTTAGTAATAATTGAGAGAGAAAGAGAGAGAGACAGACAGAGAAACGCACACACCGCACGGCTTACAACTATTGCAAAAAGTGTCGTTACAACTTTTAGTCTTAATTTTTTCCGTCTAGCCCCCTTTCGCAACGCGCGATAAGGAACTTCATTCCAATAAAAAACCGGGCTCGTGCACGTAGCGTTCCGCACCATTATAATAAATTAGTATAATGGTACGGAACTCTACCCTATGGAATGAGGAACATGTAATATTATTACATCCATACTTATTATTAATATTATACATACTTAATATTATTATAAAAGTTATATATCCAAAAAAAAAAAATAATTCCGTGATTTTATTTTAGCACAAAGGTCAACGTGGTAAATACATAATATTATAATATCCATGCAAAGTTTCATCTTTCTAGGACTAACCGTTTGGACGGTAAGCCGAAGACGCACGGACGGATATGACGAAGCCATAAGGGTTCCAAGATGTAAATTACGGAACCCTAAAAAGTATCCTCTTTATCGATACGAAAAACAACGAAATGCTTTTAAGTCATATATGTTGTTAAATTTCATTTCAATCACGCACAAAGCAAATATAAAATGTGGTTTGAATTATTCTGGTATGCGCAGCAGTAACGTGTCGCGGAGGCTTTTATAACAAGGGCGTAGCAGTCAAAATTGTTTGATCGACACATCAAAACAAAAGATTACTAAAAGTTGTGACATCATTAAAAATATTGAGTAGATAAGCTCCATCGATGGATTGGACATGATTTAAATTTTAATCCATTATACAAATTAAACGAGACAAAATTCCAACTTTATGACTCTAATGAACATGTTAGCGGTTAGTTGTGTGGCCACGCCACGACTTGTTTGCGGCTTTTTCAAACGTTTTTGATGCTATCTTCTTTTATAAATTTATTATGTATATGTTTATTATGTATGTTTGTATAATATTCATTATTTTGGGGATAATTATCGCTTACATTATATTTAATCAAAACAAGGTTGTAAAAGAATAATATATTATTATGTTATTTGCAAAGTTCGTAAAGATTTTAAAATTATGATTTATATTAATAATATTATAAGGCATAACAATAAAAACTTTGCGACACCATTTAAATTATTTTCTCTGAAAATATATTATTATCTAGTAATAGCTAATTATTAAATAATTCTTATTTCAAAACTAGCTTTTAGCCCGCGACTCCGCCAGCAAAAATACAGTATTCAATGAGTACAATGAATCGAGAACTTAAACAAAACAAAAACATAAAATCCGTTTCGTAGTTTTTGCGTGAAACAGTAACAACATCAATCCAACCATCCATCTATCCATCCTCACAAACTTTCACATTGATAATAGTAGTAGGATATAACTAGAATCACATTTAACGATCTTGATACCTTAATTTTCAAATCAACATCTGGTCAGTGTGAAAATCTTGGATCCATTACCATAATTATTAAATGTAGAAGTGTCGATAAATTGAATTTGAATAGAGCCTATCAGGGCCTCGGCCCGAATAATTGACTTATCCTTTGCTGTAATGGAGGCTTTTTCGTGAGACGAGGAGGTTTTTCGCCGTCACAGACAATCAAGGGTTTACAGTATAATGTGATTCCTGCGTTCGCGTCTCGACGGTTCTTACTCTAAAGTACTAAATTGGATCGCGATATCTTCATTTATGTCATTTTTGGATTTCACTGTTCAAGGAAAATTGTAAGTTCTCAGTTTTTTCATCTTATGTTCTCTACTAGCAGGTGATTAGCTAAATTTGCTACTAGATTTTAAATTCCTAACGCTAGTAATTGTTAAGGTGCATTGAAATATTGTGTCGAAACGCATCCTCACATGTTTCATATTGGTAAAATCAAACTAAGATATAAATACATAGTAATTGTTTTTATAATTATTTTTTATGAAATGAATGAGGAAACGAGCTGACGGGTTCGCCTGATGGTAAGCAATTACCGCCGCCCATGGACACTCCCAACACCAGTAGGTCGAATTATTATTTTTATTACCCACATTTATATATCGCCTTACATATCGCCACATTAAGCGAATCGTATAATGAAACATCATCTATTGAAATTCAAGATGATGTTTCATAATATGATTTGGCCATTCAAGACCTGCAGAGGAATTACAATTCTAACTCCTCTGGTGTTGCGACTTGCGTTCCTTATCTTAAAATCCCCAATCGCCCACTACAGCCACCGGTAACCTCACTCACTCGGCGAAACACAATGCAAGCATTATTTCAAGCCGGTTTTCTGTGAGATCGTGGTATTTATCCGGTCAAGTCAGCCCATTCGTGCCGAAGCGTTGCTTTCCCACAGTTAATAATTTAAAAAATAATTTTCGAATGATATACATTATACAGTATGTCGCTAAATATTATATTGACATTAACATTTCTATTTTAATCACATCACAATACATTAACAAGAAATATATAAAAAAATTCATCGGAATATTTTCATGATTCATAAATACTCTAAGGAGATATTGTCAAGAGACAGTATAAGGAAGTTGCAAGTTTTTCCATGAATCATATTTTTTGATCAATACAGGAACAACTCTATTGACCTCAGATAATACAAAACTTGAATGATAAGTCTATGCCCATCCTATTGGAAAATACAAGGACCTTCAGTTCTTAGAATCTAACAATGTATAAGGTACTGTTAGGGACAGAACTGGTAACTTTTGTATTTGTATTTTTCAGAACTGCGCTTGCATAAATATACAGAAAATTTTGAATACAAGGGATACTTATTTAAATGACAGGTAATTTATTTGTAGTTTTCATTATGAGTGAGTAACGAAAGTAGTAACTACCGTAAAAATATAGTTTTTAGTTGACTTTAGTTTTATTATTTTTAACTTTTAGCGAAAGTTTAACTTGACAAAATAAATCGTAACTTTATCACACCCACTCCTTGAATCACAAGAATAAGGGCAAACTAGCATCCCTTAAGGGACATACGTTACGTAACATACTTACGACTGAAACAATGCCATGGAGAATAGATACGTTAAGCCTCGTATAATATTGTGGCTATGAATATCTATGAAATATGATATATCAGATATACTTAGATTCTATATATTACCTGCGACTGCGTTCACGCAAAAAAACTCGCATGAACCGTACATTTTGACTGTATAAAAGTAGCCTATGTGTAAATTCATAGCCTAAACCACTACCATACCATTTTTCACTTAAACCACCTCAACCCCTTGAGTGTGAAACACAGTTAAACTTATCCACATAAATACAATATCCCACGGAACATCTTTTAGGGATTAATAGTAGCCTATGTGTTAATCGAATGCCTAAGCCACTACCATATAAAGTTTAATCAGAATCCGTTTAGTAGTTTTTGCGTGAATGAGCAACAAACATTCGTATATCCTCAAAAAAAATCATATTTATAATAGAAGTAGCATATGTGAAGATAAAGATTTTATGGTTCTGCTATGTAAAATTATTTCTAAAATTTTAAGGTTAAGCTTCGGTAAGTATGAAACGTATGACTAATACTGACGATTTCAAAATCAGTTCAGCTGATGGTGCTTTTCTAAATCAACACAAATATTATTTTCACACTACGATTAGTTGCAGCTTAAGCTAAGTACATAATACTTGTCCTTAGGGACTTTTTTTTGTTCAAGAGGGAGGCATTTTATGGCAAGTCTGGCCAACTATGCATCTTGCCCTATCCACCGGTAAATCAATTTAATTAATAAAGCTTAATAGCTTTTATTTTTATTAGTCTAATTACTATATTTATTATTACATTGTAATTTTTAGCGTCTGTATTAACTCAATAAGCCGAGCTTATAAAGCAATCCAGTATTTTTTGTTTCAGAGAAAAATAATTTTAGTTCCGCAATTCTTTCATCGTCCGTCCGGGATTATGAATTTCACTCCGGGATCTCTTACCGATGTCCTTGCGTAATTGTGGATTATTCCGGTTCGTGTTTTCATTTGTCTCAGCCTTGTGAAGTAGTTTTTGTTAGGAAATTAATTCTAAATTGGTTTGACTTATACACTTGTGGTGAATTAAATTGTTTTTATTGTTTTGTTCAATACATATATATACTAGATATATCCTGTGGGTTTGTTTGCATCTAAATCTTACTGGAAATTGGCTAAAACTTTACAAGAACTCTTGTAATTTTCTTGTAGTCAGAAGTTGAAACTATTGAAATTAGAATCATTTAATGTGATTACGTTTTTGGAACGAAGTTTTTTATGATGCGTTGGGATATTGAGTCTAGGCAGATTATATTGGCACGACACTTTTTGCCACTCGAAATCACAATGTAATAACGACTATTAAGAATGATACAAATAAACGACATTATCACCTTGACAATAATGTAGAATTTTGCAATTACACATTGTGACTGTTATGACTGTTACATATTGTGACTAGCTAGCCGAGCGCTTGATGTTATTACTCAGTACGGAGCCGGACTTCGCGGCGGCAATATATATATATATATATATATATATATATATATCAAAAAACAAAAAAAAATCTCTTGAGTAAATGCATGTAAAAAGTTGCTTTTAGTTGTTGCTCTCTTGAGTAAATGCATGTAAAAAGTTTTTTTTTGTTTTTTGATATATATATATATATATATATATATATATATATATATATGTACATGTAAAAAGTTGCTTTTAGTTGTTGCTCTCTTGAGTAAATGCATGTAAAAAGTTTTTTTTGTTTTTTGATATATATATATATATATATATATATATATGTATATTTCTTCCAAAGTAGGCTTCAATTCTTCATTATAAACTATATATTTATATTATAATATATATATATTATAACTTCGTTCCATCCGGGTGTCCCTTTACACCTCTCAAGTTTTTTTAAATCTAGCATACGTACTAATATGTGTAATTAAATATTAATATATATATATATATATATATATATATATATATATATATATATATATATATATATATATATATATATATATATATATATATATGTATATTTCTTCCAAAGTAGGCTTCAATTCTTCATTATAAACTATATATTTATATTATAATATATATATATTATAACTTCGTTCCATCCGGGTGTCCCTTTACACCTCTCAAGTTTTTTTAAATCTAGCATACGTACTAATATGTGTAATTAAATATTAATTCAAAGTTTGTTACAATGACTGCGATCTCACACATGTGATCAATTTGAATATGTAAATTTTCTAAATAACAATTTATAGAGAGCGATTAACTACAAAAAACAAACATTGATTAACAAGCGTTTCGTGTTGTTAAATTACTGAATCTACTGTCCTTTCGTCGTTTATTTACTGTTAAAGAATAAAATTATATAAATAATATTGGTCAATGCTTAGTAATAATATTTGTAATAAGTAATATTGGAGACACTATGTAGAAAAGTAATTAAAGCTTCTGTACATGTTTATTTTGTGCCTAATAAGATTAAGCTTTCGACTGCGCTCGCGAGGCCACGGTGAACGATCTTTTATAAATATATTTTTTTAGAAGGACTACGATTTCTAAACCCCTTATAGATTTAACAATCTTTATCTGACTTGCTGCTGGTGAACCAAACCTGGGTTAGGTTTGGTTAACCTAACCAAATGTGACCTCGGGAAAAATAACTTAACCAATTGCACGCCAGGACATATTGTCTAAGGAGGGTGCCGCGACTATCAACGCGCAGTAAGATTTTTCAATTTAAAAGTTTATTGTCCGAATATCTTTGAAAACAATTTTACTAAAGAGTATTTAGCATGATCTATCAGCACCGAAAATTACAAGTTTATACCTCTTCTTATCAGTTTTGATAAGTAAGGGGGGCCAACTTGCAAACCATTTTGGAGGCCGTTTGCGCAAGAATTGGTTCACTTTATAATAAGTCGTGTATGAAACCTTACCTTGTTTTTTTTTATTTATTTATTTACTTTCTTTAACCAACAAAAGTTACAATGATACAAATTTAAACATACATTAGAATAAATAAAGAGCGTACTTTAATTTATAGGTTATTTCATCATGCAAAGTAAAAAACATAAACAAAGAGAAAATTAAAATTAAAATTACTAAAATAAGTTTACAAAATACAAAATAATAATAAGTACTAAATTTACAATAATAATAATAAAAATAACTAATTAATTAATTACAAAAATTTAAGTACAGAAAAAACGCATTGCACAGAAAAAACAGCAGCATATAGGTTTAATATACAAAACACGAAATTTAGTCATAAAATTTAAACAGATTAAAATTAGATCAAATAAATTATGTCAGACCAAATAAATGTCAAAGGTGCGATAAATTAATGTTAACGATGATAATAATAGAATTAATGATGTGAAGATTAATAATAAAATATTTGAATAAATAAAATAAAAATGATTACAGAATTATGGCACAATTAAGTAACATCAGTGGATTCATAATACTTGAGGATCTTTGTTTTGAAATTGCGAAACGATCATGGTTTACGTCGAGATCCGTTAACCTCGATGAAAGCTCATTGTATTTACATGTAAGTCTAGTTATGGGGTTATTTTTACCCAGGTTAGTTCTATGGTAATTAGGTCGAAAAAGGGGCACTTGTTTCCTAAAAGATCTCACGGGGAGGAAAAAATTTAATGAAGAAAGGAGATGCATACAGACTATTTTATTATTTATTAGAAGATAAAGAAATGACATGTCTAAAATATGTCTTCGTGATTCTAATGTTACCATACCAAAATGCTGCAGTTTTTTCTCGTATGAGCAACCACGCAAAGAGTTACAGAATCTATAGGACAGATGACGGACAATTTTTTGTTGAACACTTTCAATTCGATCAATGTGAACTTTGTAATATGGATTCCATACGGTAGAACAGTATTCTAGTTTAGTATATATATATATATATATATATATATATATATATATATATATATATATATGTATATTTCTTCCAAAGTAGGCTTCAATTCTTCATTATAAACTATATATTTATATTATAATATATATATATTATAACTTCGTTCCATCCGGGTGTCCCTTTACACCTCTCAAGTTTTTTTAAATCTAGCATACGTACTAATATGTGTAATTAAATATTAATTCAAAGTTTGTTACAATGACTGCGATCTCACACATGTGATCAATTTGAATATGTAAATTTTCTAAATAACAATTTATAGAGAGCGATTAACTACAAAAAACAAACATTGATTAACAAGCGTTTCGTGTTGTTAAATTACTGAATCTACTGTCCTTTCGTCGTTTATTTACTGTTAAAGAATAAAATTATATAAATAATATTGGTCAATGCTTAGTAATAATATTTGTAATAAGTAATATTGGAGACACTATGTAGAAAAGTAATTAAAGCTTCTGTACATGTTTATTTTGTGCCTAATAAGATTAAGCTTTCGACTGCGCTCGCGAGGCCACGGTGAACGATCTTTTATAAATATATTTTTTTAGAAGGACTACGATTTCTAAACCCCTTATAGATTTAACAATCTTTATCTGACTTGCTGCTGGTGAACCAAACCTGGGTTAGGTTTGGTTAACCTAACCAAATGTGACCTCGGGAAAAATAACTTAACCAATTGCACGCCAGGACATATTGTCTAAGGAGGGTGCCGCGACTATCAACGCGCAGTAAGATTTTTCAATTTAAAAGTTTATTGTCCGAATATCTTTGAAAACAATTTTACTAAAGAGTATTTAGCATGATCTATCAGCACCGAAAATTACAAGTTTATACCTCTTCTTATCAGTTTTGATAAGTAAGGGGGGCCAACTTGCAAACCATTTTGGAGGCCGTTTGCGCAAGAATTGGTTCACTTTATAATAAGTCGTGTATGAAACCTTACCTTGTTTTTTTTTATTTATTTATTTACTTTCTTTAACCAACAAAAGTTACAATGATACAAATTTAAACATACATTAGAATAAATAAAGAGCGTACTTTAATTTATAGGTTATTTCATCATGCAAAGTAAAAAACATAAACAAAGAGAAAATTAAAATTAAAATTACTAAAATAAGTTTACAAAATACAAAATAATAATAAGTACTAAATTTACAATAATAATAATAAAAATAACTAATTAATTAATTACAAAAATTTAAGTACAGAAAAAACGCATTGCACAGAAAAAACAGCAGCATATAGGTTTAATATACAAAACACGAAATTTAGTCATAAAATTTAAACAGATTAAAATTAGATCAAATAAATTATGTCAGACCAAATAAATGTCAAAGGTGCGATAAATTAATGTTAACGATGATAATAATAGAATTAATGATGTGAAGATTAATAATAAAATATTTGAATAAATAAAATAAAAATGATTACAGAATTATGGCACAATTAAGTAACATCAGTGGATTCATAATACTTGAGGATCTTTGTTTTGAAATTGCGAAACGATCATGGTTTACGTCGAGATCCGTTAACCTCGATGAAAGCTCATTGTATTTACATGTAAGTCTAGTTATGGGGTTATTTTTACCCAGGTTAGTTCTATGGTAATTAGGTCGAAAAAGGGGCACTTGTTTCCTAAAAGATCTCACGGGGAGGAAAAAATTTAATGAAGAAAGGAGATGCATACAGACTATTTTATTATTTATTAGAAGATAAAGAAATGACATGTCTAAAATATGTCTTCGTGATTCTAATGTTACCATACCAAAATGCTGCAGTTTTTTCTCGTATGAGCAACCACGCAAAGAGTTACAGAATCTATAGGACAGATGACGGACAATTTTTTGTTGAACACTTTCAATTCGATCAATGTGAACTTTGTAATATGGATTCCATACGGTAGAACAGTATTCTAGTTTACTTCTTACGTAACTATTATAGAAGGTCAATATTGTAGGGGCTTTGCGAAATTCTCTAGAGTTTCTGATCACGAAACCAAGAGATCTTAAGGCAGAGCTGACCGATTCCTCTATGTGTGGAATAAAACTCAACTTTGAATCAAGCACAACTCCAAGATCTCTAATAGTTTGTACTTGAGACATAGTTGTATTTGATATCGTGTAGTCGCTTATAGTAGCTACCCTTTTTCTTGTGAACTTAATATGATGGCATTTTTTCGTATTACATTTTATTGTTGGCACACCATAAGACAAGACAGAAATACCTTATATTCTGTAAAAGAATGTTATAATTGACTTTGTCAAAGGCCTTTGAAAAATCAGTATATATAGCATCAAGTTCATTACCATTATCAATTACATTGATTAGGTAGGTTGCGTATGATGTAAGGTTAGTATTACATGATCTACCGGATAAGAAACCGTGTTGGTTACTATTACGAAGCTGATTTACATGTTTGGAGAGATTTTGGTGAACCAATGACTCAAAAACCTTTGACATCGTCGACAGAATAGATATAGGTCTATAATTGTTAATAAGTCTGGGATCATCTCCTTTAGGAATGGGGACTATACGGGCTTTTTTCCATGCAGTGGGAAAAACGCCAGATCTAAGCGACATATTAAAAATAAAGTGAAGAGCCTGAGATAACTTGAGAGCACACTTATGCAAGAATATTGGAGAAATTTTATCCGGGCCTGGTCCCTTAATGCAGTCAAGTTTCAATAGTTTCTTATGTACATCACGTTGAGAAATAAGAAAGGTGCTCATGTAGGTTTTAGGTTCTGTTACTGTATAGTGAGATTGACTATTGGTATCAATTACGTACACCGAAGAGAAATTCCTAGCGAAGAGGTTGCATATATCAGGGCCATTATTTGCCTTAGTATCTCCCAGTTCCATGGACGATGGGTATGAGCTGCTTTTCATTCCCATATTCTTTATATGCTTCCAAAAGAATTTGGGAGTGCCAGGAACAGTATCTTCAATAGTGGAAATATAATCTTTATAACACTGCCTAATAATTTTACTACAGTCCTTTCTAAGAAAGTTAAATTCAATTTTATCAAGTGGGTTGTTATATTTTTTAAATCTTTTATGACAGTTATGCTTCTTTTTCAATAATTTGATTAGAGTTTTTGAAAACCATATAGGACATTTTGAATTTGATTTACTTTGTGATTTACGAACATACTGTGTAATGACATCATCGAGAGTTTTATAAAGGTGATCAGTCATTTTATTAACATCGTCATCATATTTATTAAATTGCTGTACCCAGTCAATTGAATTGAGTGAAGTTGAAATTTTTTGATAGTCAGCTTTATGAAAATTTAATTTGTAAAAATTTTGGGTTCCTTTTAGTTTAGAATGTTGCAATTGAGCTTCAATTATTATATCCAGTGCGGGATGATATGCATCCACAGTTCGTATAGGGATTCGTATAGGGAGGGAGGGATCGTAAGCGATTCAGAAACTTTTACTGCTGGTACATTACTTAAAACAAGATCGAGAAGACGTTCTTTATTATTAAGAACGTTATTTAATTGATTTAAGGAGTTTAAATCTAGAAAATCATACAGAATATTCTTCAGTGGATTATAGTTTCGTTGAGGATTGGACGGCGTCTGCGTGACATAATAAGGTTCTTTTAAGTCTGTAATGTTAAAGTCTCCTAATATTAGTATTAAGTTATCAATAATATTGCTAATAGTAAGAATATTATTAGCCTTTTCTATAAAAGTAGCAAGTATGTCACGAGCCAGAGGTAGATGGTGGATAAATAATATACCTATCATCGAGAATTTCGGAGTCAAATACGTTACTTTTGAGCCATGTCTCAACTAAGACAATTTTTTCTCAAATAACACAACTAACGCAAAAAAAAATAAAAACACCTATTCGAAGATATCTAACGCAATGGGATGTTAATTATTGAAAATGATTGTTAAAAAACTAAAGTGTAATGATAATGTAAAAAATGTAAAAAAGGAAAAAAGAACTAAAAAATTATAAAGAAATGAAAAGAAAATAAACAGCCCTGATTACGTTAGGGGGACGAGAAAAAAAAATCGCAATGGAATAGAATAAATAAAATAACACCTCTTCAGATGTATGGGGAGCCACCCCTAAAATATATTTTTTTAGTATTATTTTATGCTGCATATAGGTAGTTAAATCTATACGAAAGTATACTAAGCGTAATCAATTTATATTCATAATAACAGAATTCAGCTGGGGCTAACAGATAGACGGACTACAGAGCGATACTATAAGGGTTTCTTAAGCCTTAAAAATCATGAAAAACAATGCACATAACCCTACTACTATTATAAACGTGAAAGTTTGTGAGGATGGTTGGATGGATATTTGTTACTCTTTCACGCAAAATTGATTGAACAGATTTTGATGAAATTTGGCATGGTAGTAGTTTAAGCTCTGGATTAATACATAGGCTGCTTTATATCCAGAAAAAGTACAGTGTTCCTGTGGTGTACTGCATTTACAAGCGGAGCTGTACGCAACAGCTAGTACAAAAATAATGTAACTGCAGTTGTTTTATTTAATGATAACATTAGCGCGTGTTAATTCATACACAACGGAACACGCGCGTGTTATTGCACCTAATGCTACTTTACAACTTCCAATTTAACTTAGCAGATGTTTTATGGTAGAAACGCGTTCTTAATATTTCCCTTTATAGTCTATTTCAACTTGTTAACTGGCTTAGCGAAGTCTTTAGCCAAAGTGGATTTATATTGAGCTTAATATCGAAATATATTGGCAAACATTTGTTTTTCGAAGCCGAAGATAAATAAGTGGCCTTAATTCCTTTTTATTTCTTAATGTTTAACGTTGTACCTAAACCAGAGTTTCGTCTAACTTCTACAGCTTAATAAGTATTGGGGCAGCCATAAATTTGTCATAAAACATAGTATTTTGTTACGTTTATATTATTACGTAATAAGGAGTTGTTCAGTAATTTTAAGGTCCGAAGTCTGTTAACTACACTTATAGTTTTGCCCGTCTGCCCGTTCCGTTTGTCTATCTGTCCTCTCTTCTTACTTCTGTAATTATAAATACAATAAGATGATATTTCGTACCGTTATAGATTCTGTATTATAAAAAAGATTTTTATTTTTTATTTTAGTGGAGACTTTCCATACGTGTGAAGTGGGGATGATTATTTTCTCATTCTATCCCATCGTGTAGAATATCGTTGAATAGGTAATCTCAAATAAGGGTGAAGTTTCATACACGACTTTTTAAAAAGTGAAGCATTTACGAGTAATCAGTGTCCAAAATCTACAAGGTCCCACTCTCCCTCCCTGACATTTCCAAATTACGAAAGGTAGAAACTTGTAACTTTCCATGGTGTAAATTAAATACTCGCGAGGTAAAAATTTCTTTTCAGTAATAATAATAATAATAATAATAATCTTTATTGATTGGTACTTTATAGGTTGGTACATAATACAATATTATAAGAAATCAAATACTATCTTAATTGTATACAAATATGATGTTACGAGTACTTAAGTACCTAAACTAGGTCACCGAAGCAACCTTATAGGAACCAAGGTCTTTTAGGAACTTATGCTCTTTATTTTAGGTAGGTAAAATAGTATTCTGGGCGTCAGTACGTCGTGTGTGTCTATTTGTGTGTGTGTATGTATGTATGACAATAACCCTAGCCCTCCGAGATATTTTGGGATGGTTACTGCTTCTTGTGAAGAGCAGCACCTCTAGGGGGTGTGTGTATGAGTAAAGACCTACGATATTGTATCTTGGGACGGAGACTGATTCCTGAAGAAAGCAGTTCCATCAGGGAGTGTGTTTATATGTGTATCTATGAATAATTGAGTATGAGTGTATGAATACTAAAATTGTTTTGTTATTTAGCTTTATTAAATTTTTATCCACATATTAATATTAATCATATCAACACACGCCAGTAGATTTTCAGTCGACGTATAATCTTGGGTTAATAACTTATCATGTATCCATTGTTTTACACTGATGTTTATTCTTTTGTAATATGTCCAGTTTTTTGTTTATTCTGTTACAGTATTATAGTTGTACAAAAGGGGACCAACAAAAAAATTAAATCGCTGTGAAAATTTTGTTTTTGATAGGAAAGGAATAGGGAAAGGCTTAAGAATGCGTCTGTTACTAAAAGTAATACTTCCTATGTCAATGAGAGAATGTTGTTTAAGAGCAAAATGTAGATATTATAATTGACGCACAGTGAGAATTTTTGAGTCATTATAAAGTTTAGAGGTAGGGTATCTGTAGGGAAGACAGTACAAGACTTTAAGCAGACCTCTCTGCGCCCTTTCCAGTAGTAGTAGATTAGTTTTATGCCCTCCCCCCCAGACATCAATACAGTACGTTAACAAGGGCATAGGGCGGTGTAGATGATTTTTAGTAGGTGGTGACTAGCAGCATGTCTTATGTTTCTAAAAATTGCGATTAATTTGCGAATTCTTCGCAATAGGTCATTAATATGATGAGTGAAAGTGAGCAGGCAATCTAACTTTATGCCAAGGTATTTAATGGTGGACACTCTTTCTAACGTTTGGCAGCCACAATGTTCATCAAAATTTTTATTACTTTTTTTATGCACTATCAGAGCATGGTTTGTTAAAGCAGGCGGAGTTTTGTTAGTAATAGATAGTGTTAAGAATTTGGTTTTCTCGGCATTAAGTGTCAAAAGGTTAGAAGTAAGTTATTCTTGAATACTATGAAAACCTATTTGAGCCTATGCAAAATATTCATCCCAACTACATCCACTAAATACAATAGCTGCATCGTCTGCAAATGCCACTATTTTGCCATGAGACAGGTAAGTGTTGATAATATTATTAATATACACCAGAAAGAGGTAGGTCCCAATACGCTTTGTAATATTCCACTATCGCACGTTAACTCGCATTAATACTGACTTGCCAGTGCTCTAATACACACGTCCCGCTCGCTTGACCGCTACATGATGAATGCCATCTAAACTGTCACCATGATACATCAACTGTCATCTGTGGCTGGAGCACTCCAGATAGTATGATATCTATGCTTACATATAAAGTCATACACTACACGCTTCTCTGTTGAACACCATATGGATGTGGAATGGGAGTGGGGTCACTTATAGTAGTTGAGATCCTAACTGACTGTTCCCGATCAGTTAGGTAGCTCTGGAAAAGTTTGAGTTGTTTATTACGGACCCCATATGATTCCATAAGTAAAAATAGTATAGATACAGTTTCAAATGCTTTCGCTATATCGAGAAAGATTGCTAGGCTCTTACGGCCTGCATCCAGTTCTTTTGAGAGAAAGTTTGTGAGCTCTGACACTGCATCATTTGTCGATTTACTACTCCGGAAACCAAATTGGTTCGGAGAGAGTAGATTGTTTTATTCAAGATAGCTAATAAAAAGACTTTTGTTTATTAATTTTTCCAATATTTTAGATAAAGAATTTAACAAGGATATTAGACGATAATTCGACAACGATTTAGTATGAAAAACTTTGAAAAGGGGTATAGTTATGGATTGTTTCACTTTCTTTGGAAAGATAGAGATTGCAAAAGTAAGATTACATATATTATGAATAATTAAGGGTGCAAGTGTCGGTATATTAGATTTTAGTATTTTATAGGAAATATTATCACAGCCTGGTGAACTGTTAATTCTTAGTAATTTGATTATAGATACTACCTCATTTAAATCAGTATCTAAAAGGACAAAAGAATTTTTTGAGTTTGACGATGTCTGGTGTATAAATATTCGGTGAGGAGTTATCAATAATTTTTTACGCTAATGTTTGCGCTGTGAAATCGGACAATAAATTATGAAGCACTTTGAAAAAAAAATTGTATCGCATGTTGATATTATCATATACATATCTGTACGGAACCCTTCTAAAGGCTGTGTCCAGACACGCTTTTTTCATCATAAGATCATCTGGTGATACTGGTATTTAAATCTAGTGATATTACAATAAATCCGTAATAATATAAGTTTTAACAAAAAATTTAACCGCCGAAAAAACTGAAAAGCAAATAATAACAAACCTTTCTTTAAATAAAAAAGGTGGGATCACTTTTTTAAATAAAAAAAGCTCTTGTTGTCTGTAAAGTCGGTTTACTGACGATAGTTGAACGTGACAACGTCAACAACAACAACAACAATAATAATTATAGTAATAA
Source organism: Phengaris arion (assembly GCA_963565745.1). Lineage (NCBI taxonomy): Eukaryota > Metazoa > Arthropoda > Insecta > Lepidoptera > Lycaenidae > Phengaris > Phengaris arion. The sequence continues at coordinate 28,681,987 of OY751431.1, forward strand.
TAATAATAATAATAATAATAATAATAATAATAATAATAATAATAATAATAATAATAATAATAATAATAATAATAATAATAATAATAATAATAATAATAATAATAATAATAATAATAATAATAATAATAATAATAATAATAATAATAATAATAATAATAATAATAATAATAATAAAATAATAATGAGGTATCGGCAATGCGAGGTAACGCTGGTGCTTGGTAACAGTAACAGTAAAACGGTACTTGGTAACAGTACTTGGTAACGCATGAGTCATGTTTTTTCGTGCGTGCAGCCGGCTCCATCGAATTATAAGACGTTATCACGTCAAAAAGGTTTGTTTAACCACAACAACTAAGTTTAAAACTAATGTTAGTATGCTCAAGTAATTTTGAGTGATTGCCAAACGTACTTTACTATTTACTACATAAACGTACTTTACTTTCGTTACGTTGCTATTTTCCTGGTTTGGCGCCGACTTTATTTACTTACGTATACTTACATTACTTTAAGAACTTAGTTATTATGGTTAAATAAAAAAGTTTTGTTATTTTTTGATTTCAGTCTTTTGCGGTTTAATTTTTTGTTCAAAACCCATTATTTTATATTTTTTATGGCTAGATTCTATTAATCACTACTACATGCTTGTGCTTAATAATCGAGAGGATTTTTGTAAAAAATTTATTTTGTTGTATTAAACAACTCGGTATTAAAAACTGTGAGCGAATGATGATGTTGAATATAAATTTGGGAATAGCAAATGTTTAAAAACATCGATATTAGTGAAAAAGACTAAGAAAAGTACCTATATTATCATCACAATATGAAGATGTATGGTGTGAAATTGGTAGTGATGATGATGATGATTACTGTATTGGCATAGTAGCAAATGCCTGCTGTTCTTTAAACAACACTAAAATCCACAAACATGTATGTATCTTTAAAGACTCAGGAGTTCTGTTCAGTGGTTTTGAATCCAAGGTGTACCTTGGCTCAAAATCTTAAGCAGCATATGACTGGGTTACTTAAAAAAAAAACAAAATCACTATTGGTGTCCATATAAATTTCGAGGAGTTCTCTCGATTCCTCATAGAATCCATCACAATTTGGTGACAATCGGACCGACTTGGAAGTTAACCTAATATTACAACAAAAAAAGAATTATCAAAATCGGACGATGGAAAAATGTAATGCTTAGTCATACATAAAAAAATCAAAAATATACGCGTTGTCTTGAGAACCTCCTTCGGTTTTTTCTTCGGTTATAAATACTATTAATAATGCGCTTTCAACTTTTCAACAACAACAAAAAAAGCTAATGAAAATTCCTTTGAAGTACACTATAGTCACCATTATACCAAATTATAAGGGAACTTTTTGATCAAACCCGTGGGTGCACTGAGACAGATTATTCCGTTTTGATTCAAGATACGTGCGGCTGGTCAAAGCCTCTTTGATGCCCCACGCTTTGTCATACCTATTTAATACGGACACGCTTAAGTTATTTCGGTTTCATGTGACTGGTGTAATGGGTACCGATGACGTAAAGTCTAAAATTATTGGGAACACAATTATTGTTACTATTTAATAAAAAAATCTCCAATTTTTTAAATTACACTGAATTATGTAAGAGAAAATATAATAATATTATTAAGTGTGCGAAACCTTTTATCTGCGAATCTATCCAATTGCGTCGGATGGGTAAAATTAAATGTCATAAAAGTACAAGTAGTTAATACCTATTTTCTTGTTTGAATCTCAGGTAACTTCGTATTGTGTAATGTGTATGTATTGAATAATGTGAGGTTATAATAACCCCACATTATTACGGATATATATATTTATACTATACACACACACACAATTTTATACTATACAATACTATACATAAGTCTTATTTTCTATATTATTCACATTTACTCTTACACAAACACTGTAGTTTATCACGTATTGTCTTTTTTCGGCGACATGATGCGCGCTTTGTTGGGGACCTTTCCCCAAAACCTCCGTCGTCGGCCAGAACTCCTACACCTCGAAGGTCGGTAGAAGATGCGTCGGTACTCTCACCACAAAGGAACTGAAGTTAACCTTGTGGCGAGTCTCCAGATGCCCGACCCTTAAGGTGAAAGACGTCTTCTTTCTTATGTGGTCCACGACGTCCTCGACCTTCGTGGACCAGCCAAAGAGTAACTATAATCTTCAATTATTATTGATAAAATCGCATATATGGTAGTCGTATCTATCGTGTTGCAACTGCACTTGAGCTCTGCACTAGACAAACTCTCCTTAAATCTAGTGTAGCTATAAGGTCATCGAGTATAAGGTCAAAAGGACACTATATCTGCACTAGATGAAAAAATCTTCCCTGTCGCACAGTGTTCGATTTCACTCAAAAAAAATCCTTTTGCTGTTTATCGCATATATCGATGAAGAAATGCATTTTAAACGCAAGACTAAAACATCCATGTGTCTATTCCAAATACTTTTTTTTATAAAAAAATGATTTTTCGTGACCTCGATGTAAAAAAAGATTTAATAAATTCTGTAAGCGTGTCTGATCAATATGATTATATATATATATATATATATATATATATATATATATATATATATATATATATATATATATATATATATATATATATATATATATACATTAGTATTCGAAATTACTCATATCTTATTACGCGCTATGTAACGAAGCGGTTTACCGTCCCATAAGAAGTAATCACTTCAAAAATAATTATTGGAGTTTACTTCTTAAGAATCGATTTTCATATAAGGCCCCCGGTATGAAAAAAATATGAGATGTAAAAGCTACTGAACGAATGACTTCCTTACGTTTTCGTGCGCAACCTATTCTGCGCACCTGTCACTTTTTTTTACATGGCGCGAATTTTTGAACTCAAATCGATCGCTAAAGTTTTTGTTCCTTCTGAGGGACGTGTTTTACTTTTTAGAGTAAACTCCAGTCGTGCGTCAGAGCTGACATACACTTTTTATTTTTCTGCTTTCATTTAGATATACTAATACGGTGTCATTTTCAGTCGCTTTCTACCAATAAACATGTAGTAATACGGTTTACAGAAGTATATCATGCTTAATATTATTCAATTTCCTCGACTAAACATAAATACAGGAAGGTAGTCGCTGGCAGACCTTCGAATAAAGCCTTCAAAACTATTTAAAGTGGCTTTGTAGGCAATTGACGGGGTCTCAGGTAGGATATTCTTTAGTACAATACGTCTTGCGGATTTTCTTTCGGTGATACAGAAATATTGTTTCCTTTTATTGTCTATAAAGCTAGGAATTATTTTTTCATAACAATGGTTTTCCTCGATGTAAAAATAGGGATATAAATGTTTTTGCTTCTTTATTATTTTGTTTAAAAGTTACAAGTTCATGCAGACTTTTTTTCTAAGAGAAATACAATTTTAGTTATTCCAGAATAAGGAAGATTTTTAGGTATTCCAAGTTCGAAAACTATTTACAAAATCTAATAAATGTCAATCATAATCGTCAAGCTACACACCGAACGTACAATCATACAATATTTTTCATTGAAATATACATACCTAGTCTATATTAAACTATCGTTTAATGACATAAATAATAATGTTCGATAAATAAGTTTTTAGAAATAATTACCGTATCTACAACATTCACGGTTCCCCTTCGCTTCCGGCGGCTCTCGGAAATACAATTACCAAACTGTAAGAGTGGAGGACGTGACTCAGCCGCAACCACCAGCTAATGTCTATATTAGAGAAAGCACCTTGGGGAACACCCGCATCAAGATAACACCAATCTGAGAAATTATTATTGACTTGTACTCGCTGCGAGCGACCCCGAAGGTAGGACTGGACTGGACTTAATTGAATATGACAATTATAATATAAAATTTATTTAAATTGTATATTATAATTGTCATATCTATAATTATACTGGTTTCAGTATGGTTGACTTTAATAGAAGCTTTTTCTCCTGTTTTTCATCGTCGAGTTTTGAAAGTGCGCGCAGTTCATCTCACTCTAATTCACCCCCTACTTTGTGTGATGAACTTTCTAATATTTTCTGTCACTACAATTCAAACCTCAACATAGCACACATTAATGCACAAAGCATTCCTAGTCATTATCCTGATCTCCTTGCTTCCTTCAGCGTTGCTAACCTTGATGCCATTTTTATATCCGAATCCTTCCTTAAGCCTTCTCTTCCCTCAATTCAATACTCTATAAACGGGTTTGTCCTCATCCGCAATGATAGAACGGGTAAGGGTGGTGGTGGGGTCGCTATATATCTCCGTGCTGATATTGAGTACACAATCTTGAATATATCTCCTTCGCCTTACTCAGAATCAACGGAATATCTGGCTATTGAAATTGTCGCTCATCATACCAAATTGCTCCTGATTGTTTTATATAGCCCTAATTCTTGTATCGACTATTTTGATTCTCTTGACAATCTTCTTACTAATTTTCGTCCAAATTATCAACATGTCATAATCATGGGTTATTTCAATACTTGCCTGCTCAAGACTAATCAATGGTCAGAAAAACTGCAGTCGCTCCTAATAACGTAGCTACTCATAGACAGCTTGATGCTCCTTTTTCCTATCATGACCTTATCTTCTTGTCTTACAAAATTAAACCCCCTAAACGTAAATCCCAATCCTTCCTCTTAAGTAGTTTTAATAATATTGATCTCCAAGCGCTTGAGCTAGATGCAAAAAATTTGAACTGGACATCTGTGCTTCAAAGTTCGAATATAAACGACAAAGTTGACAGCTTTAACAATATAATTTTAAAGCTGTATGATCACCACGCGCCTATCAAGAGAGTCAAAATAAAGCACAACCCAGCTCCATGGTTTACTGAAGCCATCAAGGAGCGAATGGCAGCACGTGATAGGGCCAAGAGGAAATTTAAGCTTTTTCCTAACGAAGTTAACCACACCAAGTTCAAAACTCTCCGTAATCAATGTAATCATTTATGTCGCGATACCAAGCGACGATATTTTTACTCCTCTCTCCTTGACCGTGGCACTGCAGATGTCTGGAAATTTCTTAAATCCGTTGGTATTGGCAAAACTCCTGTTTCCTCTCTCAAAGATTATGACTTGAATACCCTCAATAAGCATTTCTCTTAGCCCCCTGTGACTTTAAATGCTAGTGCTAAAATCAATACTTTGCAATCTCTGTCCAACTTACCTGTCACCTGTCCATCCTTTTCCTTTCTTCCTTGTACGGAAGCTAAGGTCAGATTGGCAGTTTTATCAATTTCTTCTGAAGCAGCTGGTTGTGATAAGCTTTGTTCTAAAATGATTAAACCGATTCTCCCCTTTCTATTGCCTATTTTAACTCATATCTTTAACTTCTCTTTAACCTCTTGCTGTTTCCCACAATCCTGGAAAATGGCAAATATCCTTCCTATACCAAAAGTTAATAATCCTACTTCTCTATCATGTTTTCGTCCTATATCTGTACTGCCATTCCTATCTAAAGTTTTAGAACATATCGCCCACCAGCAGTTCTTTTGATTTTTGATTAAAAATAAACTAATAAGTACACTACAATCTGGCTTTCGTACTGGTCATAGCAGTGTTTCTACACTTGTAAATGTCACTGATGACATTCGGTGGGCTATGGAAAATAAATCTCTTAGTGTCCTTGTTCTCTTAGATTTTAGCAATGCCTTCAATTCCATTAACTTCGATATCCTAGTCGGTATGCTCCAGTCTCTTCTGTCCTGTCCTGGTTTAACTCCTACCTTCGGGGTCGCTCGCAGCGAGTACAAGTCAATGATAATTTCTCAGATTGGTGTTATCTTGATGCGGGTGTTCCCCAAGGTGGGGCGCTTTCTCCTCTTCTCTTCTCAATCTTCAATAACTTTATTACTAAGGTAATAGTGGCTAAATGTCATCTTTATGCTGATAATCTTCAGATATACCATCATTTCACTATTCCTCATGCAGCATCCGCTATAGCTCTTATTAATGATGATCTAAGTCGAATAAGTGAATGGGCACAATCCTTTGGTCTACTTGTTAACCCTGCTAAAACAAAGGCATTATTAATAGGTAGCAAACGGATGTTAGCACTACTAAATAAATCAACACTTCCTCCCATTAGTCTAAACGGTTCATTGATTACCTTTTCCGACTCTGCCAAAAACCTGGGAGTTATCTTTGACTCTCACCTGTCTTGAAATGCCAATACCAACAATGTTAGCCGTAAAGTTTACCACACCCTCCATTCTCTCAAGTTACTCCAAAACTTCCTTCCAGCTCCTACTAAAATTCTTTTGGCACAAACCCTTATTCGACCTATAATCGATTATGCTGACGTCTGTTACCTGGATGCAAATGAAGAGATCCTAAACAAGTTAGAACGTTTGCAGAATCTCTCCATACGTTTTATTTTTGGATTAAAGAAACGAGACCACGTATCCCAATACAGAAAGCAGCTCCAGTGGCTTCCTATTCGCCTTCGCAGAAATTATCGCATAATATGTTTTCTTTTCAATACTTTATTTACTCCCTCATCGCCTTCTTACTTAAAAGAGCGCTTCTCCTTTCCTAATATTCACAACTTATCTTGTAGACCCTTTAGACGCACCCTTCTAGATATCCCTCTCCATCGTACTGACTTTTTTGCCTACTCCTTCACGGTCCACGCTACTAAGCTCTGGAACTCCTTACCAACTCAGATACGTGAGTGTAAGACTTGAGCTATTTAAGAAAAGGCTGCGTGAGCACTATCTGAGCTTAGCCTTTAATTAAAGTGTTATATAGTATGATTGATTATTATTTATAAGTATGTAATTTTTATCCAATATTTTATTGCAATTGTAATGATTTGATATATATTAGTTTATTATAATATATCTATGTAAGTTTTCGTATATATATGCATTCGTTTATTATTATTGTTTACTTATATATACTTTTACTATATACTTTTACAACTAAATTTTCCTATATCAGGTCTGCTGGAAGAAATTCCAATTTGGAATAAGTAGAGTCTTTGTACAAAACTGTTTTCTGTTTTTAAGTTGTCAATGTCAATGTTTTACTATGTGTACATAAATTATTAAATAAAAATAAAAAAATAAAAGAAGTTCCTTATTATAAAAATATTAATTTTAAGTTCTATTCGAGGTATAAAGAAAATAATAAGGACTATACATAAAAATCTTATGTTACGGACGTTTTTTTCCGGCTAGGGTACCCTTTCGCATCGCCTCATGAGGAACTTCGTTCCAAAAAGTACTTTTTTAATCGCTTCTCTTTATAGATTGTATTTGATTAATTTCTCATTAATCAAACACAGTCTATAAAGAGAAGCGATTCACACTCGCACTTTAGGGCTAAATTCTATAATTCTATACTTATCTCTTTGGCTTATATTTTGAAAATCATTATCGGATCAAAATTTATAATGAGTTTCTATGTAATAGTGAAATAATAATAATGTTACCTAATAAATGTGTATATTTTAAGTGAGTTGGGGTAAACGCCTAGGGTAAACGCAAAGTTACATTGACTAAATTAATTACATACAAGAATGAATAATACTACTTTATTGCTTCAGGGTGCTGGCCATATTTAAAAATTATAAGTAATCAAAAATTTGCAAATAGAATTCCAATTTCGCACTTCGAACGGAGTTGTTTTGTGAAGTGCCACGTTTATCGTCTATGAAGCAAATACGGTTATAAAGTAAAATATTTTATATGAACTCGCTTATTTACCGTTGCGGTGTTTTATTCTGACGTAAATGCGATATTGCTTTATATTACGAACTTTTCATATCGGTTATCGATTCAGGTTAACTGCATCGATTTTATTACGTTTCGATAGACCGATCATCTTTATTCTTTGCTTACCTGATATCCTATACGCAATCTATAGTGTACTGAATTTCACCAATTAATAATTATAATTACAAAGTTTAGCAAGAGCAGACAGACCGACGAAACTATAAGGGTACCTTGGAGTTCTACGGGTCTATGTTAATATTTCCCTGTCTTACAATTTAAAATGTAAGACGGACAAAAAGTTTTTTCATATTTGTTTTACATGAAAAATCGTCGTGCACAAAATCAATTATGATAAAATATTTAAAAATGTAATTTTGTAAATGAAAATACAAAATAATAGCATGTTTACCTTCATTGAACGTAAGTAGACCCATACACGCCACGTTTAAATAAACATAAGTAGCCTTCACGCGCCACACTCAACCAAATGGAGTTTGACACTTCACTTTGGTAGTGTTTTTATTTTAGCATTTGTGAGGGAGCGCACGGTCGATAAATTTCGTGGTACTTACGTGGACGTCATTTCCACTACCTCTGGTTTTCAAGTGCCTCTCAGCTAAATTGACCAACCACGCCTATAAGGCTCATCTGATAACATATTTTGCGTTTAAACTTTTGGATTTCAATAAATTTTAAACTAAATAAAACAAGGAAAACATTGTTTTGGGTTTGCTAATCTAGCAAATATTTGGTGGCAACAATGTATACAATATATCCACTTATACGTACATATAAATAAAATTGAAGTGTCTGTTTGTAATTATAAATTAACAGCTTTACACCTAATGCATATGAAAGTATACACGGTACCGACATTAAAAATCAATTTCTAAATTTTTTGTCTGTCGGTCTATCTGTCTGTCCGTTTGTTTGTTCCGGCTAATATCTGAAACAGCTGGACCAATTTTCACAGGACTTTCACTGGCAGATAGCTGATGTTATAAGGAGTAACTTAGGATACTTTTTATCCTCATCATCATTAAAAAAATGTTAGATGCCCAACGAAGTGAGCACGGGTCAGATAGTATATAAATCAAATAAATATTATTTTAGTGTACGAATGAATCAATTTTTATATCGTATCAAAAACAGCTTAAGACATGACCTCAGTTGCTAAGAGTTTAATTGCTGCGAAGTTAAGATATTTCTTTTATGAATTTGTGCATTTGAATTTATAATTAATACCACTTCTAGTGCCAAGCTTCTTAAGAGCAGTCTCAAAAGCATTCTGGATTATAGAACTTTTCAACGTGTTTTGCGTACAGCTAGACTGTGATAAGTGGCTTCTCAGAATTGTCTCTACCGGTAATAGGCGACAGACAACGAACAATTCTGTGGAGGTACTTACCAAATAGTTTTCGAGAAGTCAAAGGGAGTCGGGATGGCGAATGCATGCCTAAACCTGGTTCCAGTCGAGAGGCGTACGCGCGAATTGCAGAAAATATTTCACTGGAATAAGATTCTTGTATGAAAGTATTTGAATCAACTACGACAAATAGGCCCTGAAGTTAAAAGCTTTCTTGTGTATGCACCTTAAATAATTTTGTCTTATTAAGTTTCAAAGATTGTTTTCTGAGACTTGGGAGTACATACAAAGAAATACTATTTATTTCATTATTTATATCTACCTTTAATCGAATGCGTACTCGTAGTTCAAGCGAAATGGATTTTCAATATTAAATATTGCACAAAAGTTGTCGCCGTATTATTTCACAGTAGCAGGTGAAACAAAGTTAATTGTTGCCAGCCATATATGAAGCGGGGCTAAGCCACTTAAACTTCGGCAGCTGAGCGGGGAAATCAGAGCTGGACTTTTGAATGACATTCCTAATAGTTTTACGAAACTTTGAATTAAGAGGATATAACGCTTTAGTACTGTTTGTAGGATTTAATTATAAATCTTTTGACATTTGTCGAAGGCCTTTTATACGTAGGGAATATATGACTGACCTATTTATCGGGAATATATAGGTGAGTCATATATTTTAAAATATAATGCTATCTTCTTCATAAACTATGTTGTAATTCAATGTTTCTATAAATAGTACTCGCTACTCAATTACTTTTTCGGATTCCGTAGTTCCTACAAGGAACTCTATATACAACCGGGAACGTGGTACTACAAGGTACTCTGTCCGTCGGTCCGTCTGTCCGCTCCTGGTAACGTACTTATAGATTGCGAATAAGCTTTACTTTGGCAGTAACTTTGGCAGTTAATAATAAAATATATTTCAGGGATGGGGTGGCTGATAGCTCTCCATACATGTGAAGTGGGGATGATATTTTTTATAATTCTACCCCATCATATAGACTGTGGACTGTGACTGGATCTAATTATATGTCTTTTTAAATAAAGGTTAGGTTACATACACGACTTTTCTCATAAAGTGAACTATTTTCGAGTAATCGGTATCCAAAGTGGTTTACAAATTGGTCCCTCCCCATAGCATATTTATAAACTGTAAGAGGTAGAAACTAGTAAATTTCTATGCTAATAGATGTTAACACTCTTTAGAAAAAATATTTTTAGCGAAAACAGATAATAAGTTTTGAAGTAATTTGAATAAAATTATTGCGCGTTGATAGGTTAGGTTTTAATCAAATATGTTTGCATGTGTCTATGGTAATGAAATGAAGCTATTATTACTATATTATCTCTGCGTGTATATATTTTAAATTGAGGAAACAATTCGTGCGATATTATCAATTGGTTGAAGTTTATTGGAGTACTTTATTGATGAAACACGGCGATGGAAAATATTAATAAAAACCGGGAACGGAATGCTTTCGTAAACAGCCTTTAACGGAAGGGAAAAATAAATTGTTCATTATGTACGGATGGTTGCTTTTTTCTAGGCGAGATGTTTTTATCGTATTTTGAAAGTACGGCCTCGCCGTAGTGATGTTATTATAACATAATTTTATCGATAGTTGAATAAACATGCGCTACTATAACTTAACTAGCAGTGAAGTAAAAATGTAGTGAGTTTGTGTATAAAGTAATGAGGGACAGTTAAAGTGCTAGCACACATGCGGATTCGGTATGGTACCAAAGCCGACAATGTGTAGAGTAGTCCGGCGAACATAATTATTATTAATTGAGTCCGCCGCGGTTCACATCGGACATGGTACGCTCCGTACCAAATCAAATCGTCAAATCAAATCAAAAGAATCGTGCTCTCGTCTGTGGCTGCCTTTAAGGCTTTTAAGGCCGATCGTTTCAGTTAGAACTGACGCCTGAACGGATTCGAGCCCATACACGACACGATTTTTCATCCGTTCAGGCCGAACTGAAGGCAGACCGGACCATGTATGGGCCCCTTTAGGCGCACATGTGGTGTACCACTTTAGCAACTTAAACGAATGTGAGGCTCAAAATAATCTACTATTTTTTCATTTAGTATTACCTATTCCGGCCAAGTGCGAGTCGGACGCGCGCACGAAGATTGTCGTACAAAACGGCAGAAATTACCATTGTTGCATGTTTGAATGACCCCCAATTAATTATTTATTTTATTCTGTTTTTAGTATTTGTTGTATAATAGAAATACATCCTCTCTGAAAATTACAACTGTGTAGCGATTATTTTACTTAAAACTAAATTAGTTATGTTAGTGTAGTGTTAGTATGTTGTTATTATAATATGTAATAAATAACTTCCTACACCGATTTCGGTGACGGTGGCCGGTTTCATTGAGACCAGGCCAGTTAAGCAGGAGTGATTTTATAGTGCCCAAATGTGTGCGCAGTACACAAGAGCACTCTCTCTTCCTTTACTCTCATAACCCAGTGGGACGGATAACCGACACGACTGGAGAGAGATCAGGCGCAGGTACGGCTTTTTACATGCCCATCCGACGCATGGATCATCTTTCTTATTAGACAATCAGGTGATCAGCCTGCATTGCTAACCAAACATAGAAACAACATTTTTTGTTGTTCAGATACGGGAATCGAGCCCACGACGTTGGTCGAGAGCCAAGCTCTGACCACTAGACCACAGAAACGGTTAATATGTTGCTATAAGGTTGTCAATAGGATAAATACTACACTCTAACTTGAAATGGCTTGGGATGGGAAAAACGAAACAATATCCGAGATAAAACTCGTTGATATCCATTACAGCTAAGTCATACATTTACATAAAGGCTCTTCGCGACTACGTGACGATTGTGGATCTACGTGATATAACCAGGACATTTTCTAGAATTTAAAATCACATAGATATAATTATATATACTACATATAGAAGAGTACTAAAAATAATTTACCTTTGTGGCTCAGTGGTTAGTGGATCGGCGCTCAAGCCGGAGATCGCGGGATCGAGGGTTATTAAGGGAGAGTATGAAATATAATTTTGTACTAAAAAAAAGAGAGTATTAACAAAAAATTGTCGTATTGGCCACTTTGATCTCAAATATATCTTCTTTGGTTAGGAATTCCAATTTTAAATATATACCGCTATTTACTTATGTATTTGTGTTTCGAAAAACGTAACTCATTTGTTTTTTCCTCTTTTGGTTTTTTTCTTTGCGTCACTTTGTTTAAAAAAGGTGAAGAAGCCTGAAAGGTGGGTACCTCATGAATTGAATGCAGCAAACCGACAAACGCGCGTCGACTGCTGCGTTACATTCCTTAACCGGCACAATAATGAAGGGATTTTAAATCAAATCATTACCTGTGATGAAAAGTGGATCCTGTACGATAATCGGAAACGTTCATCGCAATGGCTGAACTGAACTGAATCCTGGCGAACCAGCCAAGCCTGCCCCAAGCGATAATTGACTCAAAAAATGTTACTTGTGAGTGTTTATTGGACTAGTGCCAGTGTCGTTTAATACAGCTTTCTTAAATCTGGCCAGACGATTACGGCAGATGTCTAATTGCCAGCAACTGCAAATCATGATGGAAAAGCTAGCTGCTAAGCAACCGAGGTTGGTCATTCGCTCTAGGCCACTGCTGCTTCAGGACAACGCTAGACCACACACTGCATAACAGACGGCTACCAAATTAGAGGAGCTTCAATTGGAATGTCTAAGACATCCACCGTACTCCCCGGACCTTGCTCTAACAGATTACCATTTTTTTCGAAATAAGAATAACTTCTTGGAAGGGAAAATTTCAACTCCGATCAGTCCAAAGCGCCTTCAAAGATTTTATTGATTCCTGTCCGAATGATTTTTTATAGTAACGGTATCAATTAACTACCTATGAGATGACAAAAGTGCATAGATGGCAATGGTATATACTTTGATAAATAAATATATTATGTTTTAAAAAAATCGACTTTTTGTTCCTCCTTTACAAAACGCCAATTTCATATGTAATGATCTAATATATATTTTGTAGGTTTTAAAATTGAGGTCATTTTTAAAGACTCAAGACTTTGTCTATTGCGTACATATTTGTTTGGGTATAAAATTGACATTTCCCCCATAAAAACGGAACTTTGACAAAAAAAACATTATAATATCTTTATTTGTAATATCGTGTGCTTAACCTCTTACACGGGTGATCTCACAGGTCCTAGTGGTTCGGAAAGTGGTCCGTTTTCGTGCCAATAATCATTTATAGGGTCAACATTATGCCGGAACGTGACGCGGTTCTGCTTCGGGGAATTGAATTTTGATACTAGCAGATATATATTTTTTTAAATATCTATATTATGTGGAATATTCAGAAAGTACATTTTATATATAATATAAATAATATTTTTACACTAATATTAGCAAAAATTAAAAAAATAAACACTATTAGGGGTATGAATTACGATACATTGGAATTGCAATCGATTTTTATTATACATAAGATAATATATTCCATTACGTTGTAATTTGCCATATCAAATGACTCATTTTATAAACTTTATGTCAAGTCCCACGGGAACGGGATAAAAAGTCTATGTCCGTCTCCTGGTTCTAAGCTACCTCCCCACCAATTTTCAGCCAAATCGGTTCAGTCGTTCTTGAGTTATAAACAGTGTAACTAAAACGACTTTATTTTATATATATGGATATAATTATATACAAGATTTGCTCGTTTAAAGTAAAAGATAATGTATGCATAATATTATATAACCGAGCGGGACCACGGCACCAATATGATGATAGCAAAGAAAAAATTCTGAATGATAATTATTTATTTAATATTTCGATTCTAGATACATACATGTTTAACTACAAGGAATAACGTTATATTAAATTTCATTTCATTCATTATATTGCATTCATTACATTTCATCGTGTTTCTGTTTTGAACTCATCAATAGCCGAGCGCCGGAGCGTCACGGATGTAAATACAAATAGTGTCACCACCCTGACCCCTCCCTGAGACCACACTAATAACGAACTCATACTATATATCTCTATTTGCTAACACCAGGTATGTGCTAATATTTACACGCGTATGTCTAGCGTGGGGCTAATCCAGTGACATATGATCCGTAATACTGAACGAGTTAGTACATATGTTCAATCAACATTTGGGTGTATTTAGAAATAGCCTGAGTAGACGCCTAAGAGTTCGAAATATTATTGGCTTTAAAAAATCGGTTAATATTTAGGGCATATTGTTAGGGCAAAACCAATGTTTTCAAAGCTAAGGTTTTTTTTCTGTCAAGCGTACGTACAGACAGAAAAAAATTGTTCATATATGAAAAAGTTACGCCATCATGATTTCAGATGATTTTGTCAATTGAAATGAAATAAATGACTGATTAAAACTGCGGAAAGTAAATGTCAAAATGTCAAGATGACAAATGTCAAACCTTGACTGCCCCAAACAATCCTAAAAGTAAGTTTCAGTGTCGACTTTTGCCTCGAAACATGCCTCGTCTATAGTATTACGGGAAAAGCATATTTACGAACGTTATTTGAAAGTCACGACATGGCGTACATAGAAACGGAATAATCTTAATAGATAAATTATTCAATTGCCTGTATCTCGGGGGGTGACGGTTGCGACCACCAAAAGCGGGGTGTTTTGTCGATGAAATTAAATCTATTATCTGCTGTCAAAATCATTTAATCTCGAGACGACATACACTGTATATAAAATTCTCGTGTCATAGTGTTTGCTACAAAACTCCTTCGAAACGGCCGATTTTTATGAAATTTTCTAGGTGTATACGGTAGGTATAGGCCGTAATTTTTACCTTTCTAATACAACCCTCCATTGTTTAATAGTATTGTAATAATCTTTAATGGTCGATAACTCCTTAGTAGGAAGTGTAGGTGTAGACGTTGGTTATTTATTTATTCCAGGTATTCATAGTTACTACAGAACAACGTCTGTTGGGGTCAGCTAGTAATACTATATTTGTTAAATTTTAAAGTAACTGTGAAACTTTTATGCGAAATTTCGAACTCGTAACGTATAACTTTTCGATCTTTAATATTATTGTTGGTATGTACCATATAAAATTATGTCTTTCCGTAATACTTGTACCAATAAATGAACTTTAGAAGCACTTTAATATTCGATAGACAGGACCCCGGCTGATTAGCCGGGGTCCTGTCTATCGGACAGTACAATCTGTTTAGTACAGTTGTACATCTGTTTTTATTCTCTCTTGTAAATGAATATACAATTAAAGTGAAAAATATAAAAATGTATACATTCCTTTGAATTTGTTTTCACAAAGCCCGCACAGTTAATCGGCCGGACAGCTCTTGAGGATTCACTCGACTGAACTCGAGAGTTTTATTAAATCATTTGCTTTTTATGTTTCTGCACTGAATCATACTATCGAAAATATTATATAGCGGGGTCGTGTTCTTCTATGTTTATTTACCTGTGCATAACTTTTTGTAATATTTGTTGGGTGCGGTGTTTGGTGTCGACGCGGTTTTACTTTGACCCACCCACACATTTTACTGATAAACTAATAATATAATTAAAGATGACGACCTCAGTGGTTCAGCGCGTTGGTGCTCATGCTGGGGGTCGCGGGTTCAAATCCCGCCGAAGGAACAAAAAGTTTTTCAGTGTTACTGGGTCATGGATGTGATGTGATAATAAAGTAAAAATCTTAAATATATGTATAGTATAAAAGTATTAAATATACTTCCCGGTTTCTGGTACCTGTAACACAAGTTCTTCGGATACTTAGCACGCGGCTAGATTGACGTGGTGTGAAGCGTCCATAGATATATTTAAAAATTGTCTACGCCTCTTTTAATTTAGTATATCTATTTGTCTATCTATTAAAAGAACTCATTGTCAATTTTGCTACATTTTTGACCGCTCTGTAGGTGACTATTTGATTTCGCCTACCTTCCAGAAGATGACACTCAGAATCCAACACAACCAAAAACTCGATTGGTCACAACACTATTTCCGTTTTTTCCGACAAAAATCGGTCACGGACTGTCAAGTTGTCAGACACGCTCGCGTCGCTGTCAGAAAACGTCGACGTGCTTTAGGTTCGCCGTATCGCCGAAACAACATATGTCATATTATCGACGCGCTTCGCTGACGCTACATGACAATTATTTATCCGTACTCTTTACATCTCACAAAAACATCAAATGAAAAAAGTCAAGTATTTCCTTCACAAAAAGTTTTTAAAGCACGAATCATCAACGCGAACCTAAAATAACCTACCACTTCATCATTTATGAGGGTTTTTATAAAAATAAGTATTACAAAGTTAACAGTGAACTCGTTTTCATAGATTTTGTTCTTGTGAATTTGTAAATTTAAATAGTCAAAAATTATTAATAAGAATGTTTTGGTACTTTTTCTACATTTTCCCTTTAAGCCTAAGCTTAATAACCTAGCCTGACACCAAATTTGAAATTACTGAATCCCTTATAAGTATGCTTTGAATTATGCTGACAATGAGTGAGAACATACCTCCATACCTCCATCCTTACAAAATTGCGTTTTGTGCCACTTAATACCTCATAAACTGACACACGATTTTTACAAATTTAAAACATTAGCTCATGTTGCTTATGACTGGTCGAGAAAAGAAATTTTGACTGCTAGGTTTATTACAAACGCAAATATGGGGGCACAAAAAAGCCGCGAAATACTTCGAGAAAAGTTAGTACGGCCGCTTAAGACTTGGCGAGACAGATTTCTACTACCACTTATAGTCTGAATTACTAACGAATTTTTATGAAGAAGCATACAATATTTTGTATCATACAGTTTGAGTTCTGCATATCACATAATATGGCGGACGGATTGTGTTCTGTGTGCAGAGTGAGTGTTTTTGTCACTCTATAGGCTACTTGACTCATATTTAATTTCATACATTTAAGGAGTAATTCCTTTAGTACTTGGCTTAGGAAAACGTATTCTAGCGATATCATAAAATAATAACTTAAGATTGATCAATATAGTTGATTTAAAAATATCCATTTTTGTCTTTTAAATTCTACCGATGAAAACAACAACACATAATTATGTAGTAGTGAAACGGAACGTTTTTGTAAATAAATACATAGTTCATCTTACAAATTTATTTATGTTAAAATGTCAAACGGAACGTAACACCGCTAATTTACTACTACGGATAGTCCGTAGTAGTAAAATAGCGGTAAATAGCACAGATTACAAATGGTACTACCAACCAACTAACATGGCGAATAGTGTTTTCTGCGGTTTTTAAAAAGTTTATTTTTAAAATATTTTTTTGTAGGTTTTTAGGTTTTAAAATAATGTTATATTATTTTTTTGTGTGTAATGAAACAATTATGAATCGTTTAGGACATAAATAAAAAAAGGTCAAGTAGCCTATTGTCACTTATCGACGTGAGAAAGTTAACTACAATTTGTATGGCGTCGAATTAGTTACAATTTTTGCCACTAGGGATGTTGTTTCGATGCCATACAAATTGTAGTTAACTTCTTCACGTCGAGTACCGATACAAACTCGCACTTAGCACACTGCACATTTCTGTAATATTTCATGTCTCGTAGGTAAGATTTTATTTAATACCAGTCTCGATTGCAGTAAAAGCAATTACTGACTCTTAATCAAAATAATGTTCAATCTCCAAATACAAAATGCAATTATCAAACTAAAACTTCCGCAATTCTAGATATATAGCGTCTTTAGATATTATTATTATTATCACTAATATTATACATGTGAAAGTTTGTGAGAATGGATGGATGGATGGATAGATGTTTGTTACTCTTTCATGCGAAAACTACTGAACGGATTTGTATGAAATTTGGTATGGTAGTAGTTTAGGCTCCGGCTTAAAATGTATTCTACTTTTTATCCCGAAAAAGGATATTCCCGTAGGATACCCGATACAATATTTGCGCGGGTGAAGCCGCGGGAAAAAGCTAGTGAATTATCCTTTAACACTAATCATTTGTAGTTACTTTAACGGTGGCGAAACTTTGAAATAACGTGGGCAAACATGTTCAATGCAACTTTCTAGTTCAAAGTTGGCGGAAATTTGATAGGGTCGTGATTAAAATTCGGAACGGCCCTCAAATTTTACGGTTTGTATTTTTCAAGCCTTTATACTAGCTTTTACCCGCGGCTCCGCCCGCGTACTTATCTAAATTACAGTATCACACGAGAAAACCGTACTTTTTCGGGATAAAAGTAGCCTATGTGTTAATTTAGAGCTCAAACTACGACCATACCAAATTTAATTTCGTCAAAATCCTCTTGCGTAAAGGACATCCATCCATCCTCACAAACTTTCACATTTATAATATTAGTAACATGTAGTATTTTGTATAGCTTACGAATTATTATATTATTTTTTTTTAACTTACCCTAAAAAGGTGAAATAAAATATTAACAAGTCCATTCTACAGAAAATCACTATGGTTTGACATGAAGAGGGAAAAAGAATGTGCACCGCGACACAATCCGTAAGACAATGAATAATACATAATACATAATTTATTATTTGAGGAGCCCATAACCTCATAGTATAAATCCAAGTTTAAGTGAGTATCTAGTAATAAATTAACATTATTAATGTTAGATTGTAAAAATTAAACACCGGACATATGATGATAGATGGAAGAGTTTTTTTTAATGTATATGACATAAGACCTATATTAGATAGAACATAACTTTTGTGATTAACTTATTTTCAAAGAAATCAATAGTTCGACACGTTAAATCCTATAATATTTCCTTTAAAATTAACGATTTGTCAATAGTATAGTATATATATGTTTCACCGACATATTACATAGGGTATATGGGGGCGAGTCGGCGTTGTCGGCGATAGCTGTCGGCAACACGTGCTCAGTATCGACACCCGTAATGATTCCACCCCGACAACTACACTAAATGTATATCCAAAAATATCCGTTGTGGAAAAGATCGGATTCTATTGCTTGTTGCTATATTTAATGCTATATTTAATAGTTTATTCACAATAGTTTACGCTAGTTATTACTGTGTGATTTTTGATTATTTTTATTGAGTGAGTTTTTAAACTAGGCATGGTAGGCGAAATCCGAAAATATAATATAAGTAAATACTGAAAATTCTGAAAGGAGTTCTGAGCCCAAGGATAAAAACTTAAACTGCATCATTGAGTCAGTTCGATTCCTGAATAAGGAAATGAATTTATCAAAAATATTATTAAGAAGTTTGTACAAAGATTTCAATCCTCAAGATAGGCTATGACGTACATTTGACAGAACAAACCTTCATACATTAAAAAGTTACGTCATCTTGGTTTTCAACATATTTCAAATGTGAGCCATCTTGTTTTCACCATACTTCAAATGGCAAAATGGCCTAAAAAAATTCAAAAGATTTTTACATTTAACTGGAGACACTTTTTACCTCAACATGCCTCGTCTATAATAATATTTATATACGTGTATAAGTTTGTATCAAAATCTGGCTCGCAACTCCTTTCAGTACTTTTCGCTATTATAGTTTCAGATCTCGTCTAGCATGTCCACTTCAAAAATTCACTTAGTATACTTGTGTAAGTATGTGAAATTTTTTTGTTTCATTTTATCAGTTACTCTTTATACACAATTCTTATAACTAGTGAGGCAATGCTTACTATTTTTGGGAAATAAATGTGTAATTATTGTGTAGCACACCGAAGGCCCGAAGAGGGTTTGGGATTTTAAGGACCAGGGGTCTAAAAAGGCCACTTTAGGTGTTACATATTATGTTACATATATTTTTTTTTAAACTCATATTATGTGCGCCATTTTATGCATTTCTATTAAAAACTATCAAAATTTATGTTTTCCAATATGATGAAATCTAATTAATCACTTAGCCATTTAAACATTTTACGATTTTTGTATGGAAAAATATATATGAAACATAATATTATGAAATACATAAAGTGGCCTTTTTAGACTCCCTGGAAGGCAAGCGCGCAACACCAGAGGAGTTACACGTGTTCTATGGTATTGCGAGTGTCCATGGGCGGCGGTAATTACATACCATCAAGTGATCCGTCTGCTCGGTCGATTTCATATAAAAACACTGTACCGCTCACAGCAACACTACCTAATGAAACTTCCAAACTTATGTATCAGCTGAAATACCGGAGCTCATGTCGACAGTTGCACTTAATTAAATTCTATAACGCAAGAGATAAATAACCCCTGATCCGGTGAACCTGAAATTTAGAAAGAAACAATCCTTTTGAACACAAACTCTGCACCTATAGGGATGTGAAAGACTTATCGATATATTTGACTTACCGATTTTACTATATAATTTTATATAACAAAAAATAGTTGATTTTTATTACATTAATGCACGTAAGAGCTAAGTTTTAACATAGCCTATTATAAGAGTCCACAATACATCATTTTTTACCTATTTAGAGGAGTTCTACAGAAAAATAAGATAAAATCTATTCATCTAATAATAATAATTATAATAAACCTTTAAAGTATTTAGATAACATTAATCTTTTAAATGCTACGAAAGCATCATAAACTTTTGGAGAATGTTACATCCCTATGGCTCCAGACTGGTGCTAACAGTATTTTCTAAGTTACACCGTCTTTTTGCGCTTTTGTCTATTTTATATCAGCGACATAATATGTTTTTGCCTTGTTATTTTATTTTTGTTTCTATAGATTCTTAGACATTGTCCACATCCTCTGTCTACTTTATAAAATTTTGTATAATCCACTCTCTCCTTCCTATCTTCTCGATCGATTTAAATTTTCTCAACCTTTCGATATCCCTTGTAGGTCTAATGTTAGAACATATCTTTCCCTCCCATCCCATATTAAAAGACGCTTGAAACAGCACTACCTCGAAATTCAATGCATATCAATACCGTTATTATATATACAATATATAATATTTATCTATTATAGGTATAATATAATATTATTTTATCGTATCAACTATGTTTTTATATTTGTTAAGTATGTATATTTTTTTATAGTATACACTACACATTATATTCTTGATTTTAGTAAGGATATAATAATATGTAAGTAGTGTATTTGTAATTGTGCACGTCCTATCTGCTGTCTTTTATCCCATCTCTCTCCGTAGGGCTGCTGTAAGACATTTATTTTTAGAAATAAGCAGTACCTTTGTATCGTCTTTCTTTGTTAAATTGTAATATTATACATTTTTCTTGTGTGCAATAAATTGTTAAATAAAAAAAATGTGTATTTAGTTTTATTAATTATTATACTTTAGGTGTTCTTAGTTAATTTTAATTGATTCCTTTTCTATTATACACGCATAATAATTTAAGAGAAAGAATACGAAACATGCATCTACTTGCTACTAATAAAATTAATAATTTAACTGTTTTATTAATAAATTTAAATTGGAATAATTATATTAATAGTATTAATTTTGTTATTTTGAGTTAAAACAAAATAAGTTTATTAGAAGTTCTCTTGTTTGTTATTCAAGGCTCTGGCTGAATGATTCTATGAATATTACATTAAATATTTGAATATTAATTATTGAATTGCTAAGCATGTCAAAATTTATCCTCAACTGATTTTATTATGAATTGTTTTAAACACTTACGGATTGTGTCGCGGTGATTGTCGCAGATTGTAGCAGCCGTGGTCACGGGAGGTCCTCCCGTGACCACGGCTGCTGGAAAGTAGCCGAAACGTCGAGATAAAGAAAAGTGCACCGCGAAACAATCCGTAAGTGTTTAAAACAATGAACAATATTCGCGTAAACCTCAGAAATTATTATGAATTATTAAATTTATTTAGTTGAAAGAATGGTGCAACGAAACTCAATAATAAGAAACGCAATCTGCATCTATAAAATTCTCCAGCGGTTATTATTCTACGAGCGTGAAAATAGAACTTAAATGTTATTCATATAAGAGAAGTACGAACATTGAGTATAGTGGAGCTACGAGTATAAGAAACTGTGGAGAGGGCATATACGTACGTATATAAAAGTATATAATTTAATTTTATACAATATGTTCTCACTCTCCATAATATAGGCTAGCTATGTCATATGTGGCAGAGATTTCGCCAGTCGCAGCAACAGTAGCCTTACGTTAAGTTACTTAACACATAAAATAATAAGAATAATAATAATATGAGGCAAAAATATAGCTGAAAATACATTGTTTTTCTTTAAATTAACGAGTCCACTTAATAATAAGATGACTCGTAAATCAATAATCTCCTGCCCGCCGAGGCTCCAAGAATCAGAAATATAGAATTTCATTGGTCTCTGCAGAAATCGAGATCAGAAATGCTTTTATCGTTCAAGTATTTGAATTTCCTACGAGCTTACGTTCTTGGATAAATTCCTTTTAAGATGTCGAACGAAATCGCCCGTGAGTTCACAGCCTAAGTATACTGACCTCTCTACCTATATGCGTATTCTATATCGAAAAGTTTTGTACAAATGCACCATGGGTGAATCGGAACTAAGGTATTTTTGTGAGTGCAGGCATTATGAAAAAAAAACTTTCATATTCGATCCAATTTTTCGAGATAATATACTATTATACATATTATTATTATATTGGTACGTAAAGCAGAAACTATCAGTACAGTTTATGAGATTGGTGCATTGCCGAAGTGCCGGAGGAGTATGAAATTATGCCGGTAAATTAAAGTAATCTAAGCATAATTAAAATATAATTATTTATGCTTTGGAAAAACATAAAATTAATACAAAAAAATTACAATACAATATACTACTTCAGATTGTTAATACACACTACCGTGCAATTGATCGATACAATTTTGTTACACGTTGACGTTTGTCAATCTGTCACAACGTTGAGGCAAAATAACCCTTATAAAGTTCGAACTTCAATATTATATTTTTATAGGCCAATTTTGACCACAGGGCGACCCTTTAGTACTAGTTGTTAGCTCTATTTACTATTATTATATTAATTAAGCTACACTATTCAATGACAAGGTTAATAATATAAAATATGTAATGTAAGAGGTATTGTTTTGGATATTCATCGCAACAATCAAATTTGATACGCCCAATTACGCGGTAATAAAGTTATTCAATAATAACTTATTTAACTTATTCCCAATTTAGATTTTGCTCATAAATGAATATTAACTACTAAATTATTGGGAGCTGGCCTTCGGGCAGATTCTGTTATAGGCAGGAAAACCCATCGGGAATATGAATATTTACGGAATAATAATTTGTTTGTCGTTAAATTCTGTCTATATCTGTATTGATTTAATCTCATTTTGTTACAGGTAAGTCTCGAAGGAAGAAAAAGAACTTTAGTGTCAATCAATAAATAGAGATGAGTAAATAATATGATTACAGGTAATTATATAAAATAATATGGTCTAGGGCCCCTATACACGGTCCAGTTTTCCTTCAGTTCGGCCTGAACGGATGCAAAATCGTATCGTCTGTGTGCAATTTCGAGATCGCATCAGTCGGCCGGATGGACTGAAGCGATTCGCCCCAGTGTTGCCAACTCTGTTTATGCGAAACTACTAAACTCGCGTCGTTTCTATTAAAAAAGAGTAGAAATCCCTAAAAAACAACAAAAAACCGCTGCATTGCATTTTCAGTTTTAATATATTGAAAAAATGTTTAATTTTATTTTTTTACGGTAAAATATTATAACATTTTTTACCGTAAAAAAAATATATAAAAATATATAAGTAGGAAATATTACGTAATATATAAATTAAATCGGTAGTTTTAAGCGACATACGGATGCGTGCTACTATGTGCTATTATTGTCATAATAAGGTGTCCCTTATCATACGCTAACACGCCATTTTGCATATTATGATTACTGTCTAGCTATTTTCTACAAAACCACTACTAACAACTAAATTCCTACTAAAGAAGGAATAAACTACTAAATGAAGTAGTAAAATGTAAAACAACTAAGTTGGCAACATTAATTCTGACCTGTACGGATGGACTGAACAGTAATAAAATTCGAGTGTAAAATAAAACCGGTCAAGTGCAAGTCGGCAAGAGGGGTTCCGTACAGAACGGAAAAAATCACGTTTGTTGTATGGAAACCTAACATTTTTATTTCATTCTGTTTTTAGTATTTGTTGTTATAACGGCAATAGAAATACCTACATTATTTGTAAAATTTCAACTGTCGAGCTATCACGGTATAAGAAGGTTAAGATAAGCCTGGTGACAGACGGATGGACAGCAAGTAGTAAGTCAGTAATAGAGTCCCGTTTTTACCCTTTGGGTACGGAACCCTAAAAATGGCAACGTGTTGTAAAGAATATTTATTAGAGTTCATTGAAGTATTTGAAACTTTAGAGCCACCATGGTGGATAAAATCTAAAGACTATTACTTTAAAACAAAGAGAAATTATTTCTATAACAATTATTACTGGAAATATGCATAGCAGAATAATTCCGTTTCGTCGAAGGCGTAACTACAGTTACAGCAAAATACAATTAATAAATAAAGACCAAGAGCATGTCACGACATTTCCAAGAAGGGTTCCGTAACTATCAACGCGCAACAGGTTTTCTTTGAATTACTTCAAAAATTATTGTCATAAAGTTTTTACAGAAGCTAGGAGAGCGGGCAGACAGACAGACAAACAGACAGAAGAATGGACAGAGCGAAACTATAAGGGTTCCTTAAGTATTACGGAACCCTAAAAACACGACGAAGCTCGCGGCAAACCAGATGCGTTTTTCCGTGTACGTGCTCGGATCCGTTCAGGCCGAACCTTAGATAAAAACGTCTAGAAACCGAGTACGCGCATGAAAAGTGAAGCAAATCATACTGAGATATATCAGCTCACTTTGTTCAAACGACCCGTCAGTTGTCAAGCGCTAGTGTATACTACATCTCCGACAATTTTTTAATAGTCGGAAATTATGACGGATAACATTTCATATGTAAGTACTACAACTTGACTTGTATTAAGCCAAATATTTAAAAAAATTTAAAATAAAATCGCATTTTGTCGCCATCTTGCTGCCCTATTTTGAATTGTGAAAATGTACTAGTGATAAGAAATTTATTTTAAAATTTTCATGGCTAACTAATAGTTGTAACTAAGACAAAGTTTTTTAATATTTTCTGATTTTTTAAACTATGAATTTAAAGTTTTTTCAGTATTAAGATAATCCCCATTTTCCCCATTTAATATATTAAATATTCCTTAATACCAGGTTAATATAAATAATGTTTACAAATTGTGTTTAGATGGTTTAAAATGAAATATAAGTTATATTTTATGATATTAAGAAAAACAAATACAATAATTACAATTTTAAGAGCAACATTTTCCGTAAAAAATTGTTCCTTAAAATTGTACACACTCCACAACATTAGTTTAGTATGCGTATCGGTATGTAATGCTTACGCCTACATCGTTTGTTTGAAGACTATCTAGGCGTTATTAATCTAAGGGCCGAACTGACGTCAGTTCTAACTGAAACAATCGGCCTCTCGTCTGTGGCTATAAAAAATACTCAAAAATAAAGGCTATTTTTGAGTATTTTATGTTTTAGAGAAGTAAGATGGATTACGTCATAAAATAAACAAAATTAGGAATGTTACTAGGTAAGTAAAATCAATTGAAACTTTTTACATAAGGGCATTTCTCACAATCTACTGATAAGTGTAAGATACCTTATTCGCATGTTTTGTCTCAGTCGCTTGATTTAAAGTAAGCAGCGAGAAAACTTCTGAATAAACAATCCGACATTCATAAGAAGATTGTGAAACAGCTATTTTTTCAAGCTTTTATTTATTATTTATGTGTATGTATGCACTTTTTACTTTCACTCGAATATAACAAGTACTTATGATTTTTCATGAATTGAAAATTCGCAAAAATATCTGGTCGCGCTATCGCGCGACGTCGCGACATAAGCGGGCATAGTAATACACTTCTGTGTATGGGAATTGAAAAGCCACCACTAAAATATAAAAATATTTTAGTGGTGGCTTTTCAACTGCAAATTTTAAGCTGCCAATATTAAATTATACAGATATTAGGTACGCTATGGTACAACTGTACCAAATATCGTATTTTATATTATCATATTTATTGATATCATCAGTTCAGTATACGGTGACGTGATTGATATCAATGACGTCACCGTATACTGAACGCGTCAGCATAGAAAAC
This sequence comes from Phengaris arion, assembly GCA_963565745.1. Lineage (NCBI taxonomy): Eukaryota > Metazoa > Arthropoda > Insecta > Lepidoptera > Lycaenidae > Phengaris > Phengaris arion. The sequence goes on from OY751431.1 coordinate 28,708,344, forward strand.
TAAATAGTTACTAGGGAAGGCCACGATAAAACTAAATATCTTGGAAACTAATTGACGTATCGAAAAAAATATTTTACAAGTATTTTTTGTTTTCCACGGAAAATGCAGAAAGCTTACATTTAAAATTAGCGACCATTCCGCATTATTTGCTTATTCGTGTAATTGTAAAGATCTAACTAGGTACCATAATTGCAATACATCTTTCAAAATAAAATAAAAAACAAAAATTAAATTTCAAAAACGTTCGAAATAAAAAAATAAACTTGGCTCATACTAAAGGTTACATCAACTACGAAGTTCAGTAACTAGAAACTCCTGGTGAGACAAACACAAATTTTGATTATAACTTGATTAAAGCAATTCCCCAGTGGCAAACAGATGGACCTAGGCAATTTACTCAGTGATTACTGTCGCGTTTCATTTTACACCTCAGTAGATATCAAATAATTAGAATACGAAGGAAATTGGGCCGTATTAATTATGTTTTAGAGTTCAATAATATTATGTAAAAATATAATTTTCCGTATCGAACCTAGGAAGCAGGAAAGTCCCTTATTAACTGATATACTCGCGCCCAGCGTGCAAGCAGGCTTAGTAAACATATTAGGGTAAAACCAGGATAGTTGCCCCAGGAGTATAGTTGCCCCGATTTTAATAATTCAAGTTTTGCGAATGAATTGTATACTGTTTCAATTATTTATTGAAAGACTTTTCAGCTACCACTAAGTTGACTCTGTCGTAAGTCTCTATGTAATTGCATGGGAAGGCAAAATGCGATCAAAGTTTTTCAGGGACACTTGCCTCGTTTCGAGAGAGTGCTATCTATTCTATACAGAATTTATATAAATCAGGCTACTATCCCATACGTGGGATAGATGTCACAAAATTAAGAGGTCTGTTAAAATCGCTAATACTCCGATATTCAAGTAAATGTTTTTTACTTTTTATAAATTGGTCAATGAAAATCCGAAGTACCGGCTCGTTAAATAAATAAAGCATTTAACTTAGAAACTTGTAAGTTTCCATGCTGATAGATTCTTACAAAAATTACTTTGAGCGAAATCGGACAATAAATTTTGAAGTAATTCAAAGAAAACCTATTGCGCGTTGATATTTACGGAACCCTCCTTAGACAATATGTCTGACATGCTCTTGGTTAGGTTATTAAAATAGTGATTTATTCAAATGTTATTCGACATGTCAGTGTTTAGTTTATTTATAACCTTGCTATAATGTTATCCTGAGTAGGTGATCCTTATTATCGCATCACAATATTTCCATAACATTGTTTTACGTCCAAGGCAAAGAACGGCACAATATTTATTTGTAAATTTTTACATATGAATTAAGGGCAGGTGTGTATCAAGTCGTCCGAAACGTATGTCCGCGGCAGTGTACGTTTATTTTTATTGCGTCGACCTTTTTACATGATCGGATTGTCCACTTGATCGCGATAACTTTACGGCATTAGTTTTCAAGTTCGTGAGGTTATCTCCCGCCCTTTTTTTCACTTGAAGGCTTTTATTGTTCTATCGGAATGGGCTTGTTTTACTTTTATATACGGCTTTATAGTTCTTATTGTTATTTCAGTTTTTTGTTTTATTTATTGTTTATCTACTGTAAATAACTGTAGACTACCTGCTGTAAATTTATCCCCCTAATAATAAAAATATTTACACAAATTATTGTAACCTATCCAATGTTTTTTCTGGTACGTTATAGATATTGAATATAACTTTGCTATTTACGACCTCTGTGGCGCAGTAGTTGAGCGTGTTGATGCTCAAACCGGGGGTCGCGGGTTCGAATTCCGCCGAAGGAACAAAAAGTTTTTCTGTGTTCCTGGGTCATGGATATGTATTAAATATGTGTATAATATAATAAAAATCTTAAATATATTAATACTATATAAAAAGTATTAATTATATTTCCGTTGTCTGGTACCCGTAACACTTTCTCGAGTTCTTCGAGAATTTACCACGGGACCAGATTGACGTGGTGTGAAGCGTCCATAGATATTATTATATTATTATTATTGAATACTAGCAGTTGCCCGCGGCTCCGCACGCGTAAATACAGTATCCCACGGGAATACTGCACTTTTTCGGGATAAAAATTAGCCTATGTTTCAATCCAGAGCCTAAACTACTACCATACCAAATTTCATCGAAATCCGTTCAGTTGCTTTTGCCTGAAAGAGTAACAAACATCCATCCACCCTCACAAACTTTCACATGTATAATATTAGTAGGCTTATCCGTTGTGTAAACATTTTCAAAAGAAAGGGGGTTTTAGTCGTTTACGCAAAATTTAAAAATATATTATCCCAAAATATATTATAGCCTACTGTTTTGTGCACTGTAAAACTAATAATTCATCTGCAAATAAGCAGAATCCGAGACGTCATAGACATTGCTTTTTGCACGTTTGCAAAAGGCGATTATCGAGTAAATTGTCCTCGTGGATATTCCCGTCAAATCCACGGCGTAGGTCAATTAAAATCATAATGGAGTATTTTGGAGCCACGCGGGGGAGCGAGAGGGAATGGAGGAAGCGGGACGGAGTCATCCGTTGTGTAATAAAATGACACTCACTTCACCTAAATTTAAACTACCCGGACACATAAAATTGATATCTGAACTAGATATTGCCAGCGACTTCGTGCACGCAAAAGTGAATTCTGCAGGAACCGCACATTTTTGCTATAAAAAGTAGCGTATGTAAAGTCATGGGGAAGGCCCCGTGGTCTAATCTATATCTGTGGCAAACTTGACTTAAATCAGTCCAGTATTATTATTACTGAGCTTATTCAATGCAAACCAACGTACATAAAAATCTTTCCTCTTTTTTAATAATAACAAAGATTAATAAGCGAGGCGTGAGATGTTTATACGTAGAAGTCAAGAGCTTCCACCACAATATTTTTTATTTTGTTAATTGAAAATTTGATACTTGTAAAGGTTCGAAACATTATTTTTATTTATTTTCATACATTTCTTACTATCTAAGATACAATTATATAGATATATACAATAATAATCTAACTACATATACAATTTAGTGAGCATCAGAGTCTGAGCTAGATAACAGAATATCTGTATTTCAGACAGCAGCGCTCTTTATTTTACAATCTTACAATATATAAGTGCATGGTTTTTGTGGTGCACATTTACTTATTTTTAAAATTATATGAAATACACACATAAAATGTATAGGAGTACCTACTAAATACTATTTTTATACTTGAATCATATTACCTTTCATCCAGTCTATTACGAAGCACGAACACCTTTAAATATACTGTTATATTACCTATTTAGTAAACTAAAACAACATTTATGCTAAGTTATGACTTTTCACAAATTCCCTTCCACACCTTTATTACCCAAGTTGGTTCATCGTGAGTTACCTTATATATGTTTAAATTAGCCCTTATCTGTTTTTGCTAGCTCCTCACAAAGTTACGCTCCCCTAGTAGAATATAGCGCTTAATGATTCTGTGGGTTCATGATTTTAATTAATGATACTAAAAATTCAATTGTGTGGTGTTTCCACTCCAATTAACTACGAAGTAGTAGTTAGTTAAATTATAATCGTTCTAAAAATGCTTTTTAACGGATTTTTATGTCATAATAACTATCTTTATTATGAAAAAATCTAAATTCAACGCCATCCGTTCTATGTTCATATTTCACTAAACAAACTTTAGACACCTATTTCACTCCTTTAGGGGATGAATTTCAAAATAACTGTAAAAATTATAGTCAGTAATTTTTATTTATTAACTCGGATATTCAATTTCATTGAAATCGGAGCAGATTTTAAATATTTTTCATACAAACTTTCAACACTTATTTTACACCCTCAGAGGTTGAATTCTAATAAAGCTAAATATCTTATTTAGTGAAATGCCTTTAAAATCATGCATTTTCATTGAAATCGGTGCAGATTTAAAGATTTTTCATACAAATTTTCAACCCCTATTTCACGCCTTTAAGTGTGGAATTTTTCAAATTCCCTACTCAGTACGCATCTACATTATAAATTAAAACTACTGTCCTAATTTCACGTTTCTACTATTAGCGGTTACGGCTGTGTGAGCGTCTATATGTCAGTCAGTCAGTGGGGACATCTCCTTTTATCTTATACTTTTAACGAGACAATTTTGCATATATATATATATATATATATATATATATTCCATTTTTCGAAAACGGCTACAAGTATTACCATGAAGCTTAGTATGCAGGTAGTTTTGGGGGCAAAAATCGATCTAGCTAAGTATTTTTCCTGGGAACTGCGCATTTTTAAGCTATTTATTATTACGTTTTTTCTTTCGTCATGCAAGAATATATCAATAATTCTATTATGTCAGCCCGATTGGCAATTTGATATGCGTATATATAATTTTTGCTTTGTGCGAAAATTGGGAATGTGGTGGGTTCGAATCCCGGTCAGATAAATATTTTTGTGATATTTTTATTTTTTCAAATTTATCAGAACTTTGAGCAAAGCTCGGTTACCTTATTAATTATAGATATTAGATAAGTTTTTACGAGTAATATAACTAACAGTAGGTCACACATAACAGCGAAAGACGAAGATTAGAATGTTGAAGGATAATACAGATTATATTTCACAATTGTATTTGGAAATCTAACACAAATCCTCTTGATCGTTGTAACAAAATAAAAGCGCGTAGAAACCGTAAAATCAATTCCCGGATTCAATAGTTAACGATTAGTACCGTAGGTGTCATTTCAGCGCCCTCCGCAAACAAGACGAAAACGTAAATATTCGACACAACTGTCGTGTCGGACTCGGGAGCCTATGCAAATTTCATTTGCGCGTAATCCACTCAGCGAGATTGCACTTGATTGATAGACGCAAATTGGAAATAGGCAGCATTCCGACCGCGGGCGAGGCGACAAACCGAACGTACAAAAAGTCCGCCGCACACTGATATAATGTAAAGCGTGAGTTGGGCTTTGTTTGAAATTAAAGTTTTACTGTAACAAAATTTAAGTAAAGTACCTTGATGAAATTGCAGAATAGGGTAAATGACTGAAATTTTGTTATTGCATAAATGAATAGTACTCTTAAATATGAGTAACTTCTAAGACGAAACAGTATATCAAAAGTCAATATTTTCAAAGGTAGGTACAGCGATTTGTATACAAATTTTCCCAAGTCTCGTGATAACGCACCATACTAAGTCGTACTAGCTGTGACGTCACGCCCAGGTAAAAAGGTTTGTATATGATGTAAGTAAACTAATGATGTAGGTTTTGTTTACTAATTTTACTAATATTTTGTCAAAATTTCTTACAGTTTCAAAATTTGATATATGAATTAAGACCAGGTTAGAGTAAGAGATTTTTAGAATTAGTGTCAATGAAGCTAAAATGATTACTACGAGGGCGGCACTGAAAATTTCGGGAATCAAGGAAGTGACACAACATTACTATTTAAAAATTTATTTATTGCTTTTCGAAGTATTCTCCGCGAAATTTGACACATTTTTCCATATGATGGAACCAATCATTGAAGCAACCATTCCATTCGGAACTTGGGGTCTCCGAAATGGCCGTTTTGTAGGCGTCCACAGCTTCTTCAGGTGATGAAAATCTCTGACCACGCAATTTATTCTTTATTTTAGGGAAAGTATAGAAATCATTAGGGCTTAGGTCGGGGCTGTACGGCGGATGGTCTAATAATTCTATGATTTCTTGCTCTAAAAACTCTTTTGTTCTGTGCGCGGTGTGACGAGAACTCGCATTGTCGTGATGGAGGATGATGCGGCGGTTGCAGTTCTCTTTACGGAGTTCAGAAACGACCTGTGGCAAACAAATGTTAGCATACCATTCTGCATTAACCGTTCTTTGTCCCTCAAGAGGAATAGTCGCAACATGGCAGGTTTTGGAGACAAACGTGGTCACCATTTTTTTTGCAACATTCCGTGAACGAACAATTTTTGTTGGCTTTAACTCATTTTCGAACACCCAAACTCGTGACTGGTTTTTTGTTTCGGATTCGTACGCGTATATCCAGGATTCGTCACCTGATTCGATGTTGTATACAGCATTTGAGGATCCTGCGTGGAATCTTTCGAGAGTTCTGACGCACCAAGTAACGCGAGCCGCTTTTTGCTCTTCACAGAGCAAATGCTGTATCCATCGGGAAAACAACTTTTTTACACCTAATTGTTCATGCAAGATTATTTGTATTTGACTCATGCCAATGTCTAAAGTTGCCTGAATTTCGCGGTATGTCACATGTCGATCTTGTTCAATCAGCTTACGCACAGCATCAACGTTTTCTTGGGTGACTGCAGTTTTTGGACGACCTTGACGGGGATCATCACTGAGCTTGACACGTCCACGTTGAAATTCAGCAAACCAGCGATAAATTGTGGTTTTGAATGGGGCTTCATCACCAAATGCAGAAATCATCCGGTCAATACACTGTATTTGTGTTAAACCACTTCGAAAGTCATAATAAATCATCGCTCTTAAATTTTCTCGAGTCAATTCCATTTTCTCAACGACTAAACAAGTTTGACAAGACCTTGTGACAAGACCGAGAATCTTTTTTAAAATAAATAAACGGTATTCGATTTTTAAAACCAAGGAGTTTTAAATTAAAAAGATTTTAATATGACAGGAACAGTGGAAATATTCCATTCCCGATACTGTTAGTGCAGCCTATGTAACGCCGAGATAAACAAAGAAAGCTAACGAGAAGCTCCCCTGAATTAAGACAGTGATGATAAATAATTGGTAAAGAGGAAAGTATATTTGTCAGTGAACGTAACATCAGTCAGAATTATATTTCAAACACAATGTTTAAATAAATAAATAAATAAAAAAACATATATAATATTATCAAACAAATATTCTGGTTGATTGAAATTAATAATATTATTTTACCGCATTCAGACAAAAAAATAAACAAATATACTGTTGAGTAAATTAATTAAATAAATGGGTACAAATAACATTTATTTGCATACCGGACATATTACTGTGCGGTACTTATATTAGCTTACGTGAGGTATTTAGATGATTAAATTAGATTAGAAATAAAAGGTAATATAATAACACTATATTTTATTACTTTGTTGAGTCATGGTGAAGTATTTCCGGATGGGGTCATTATGGAATTTGATAACATGATGGATGGATAAGGGTCAGCTCACACCGAGACGCGACGCGCACGCACTTTTTATGGTAGCGATTCAAAATTGAACTTTATTCCCTACACAAAAACACGTTTGTGTGGTGATAATTCAATTGAACCACATAGCAACCTTAATTTTTATAACATGGCACTAAATATGATGTACCAATGATTCGATTCGATTCGATAAGGGTAGAGTGGTCAAAACTCAATTATATACCTACAATAGGTTTAACATAACCAATGATCTGTAAGTGAATGCGCGCACTGGCAATAAAATTGTCTCTGTTGCCCACCATTTTAATGCAGATTATGAACTTTAGCGCACGCAAAATAGAGTTAACCTTTCTGTTAACCTAAACATGATTGTTTTCCTATACGAAAATTTTTTGTGGAAAAATTGACTCTATTTCGCGTGCACTTAAGTCGATAATCGGAATGCAAATGGAGGAGCAAGGAGACAATTATATTGCCAATGCGCGCACTGCTTAATGCAATTCAACTAATTCCAGTAAAAAATTAAATAAAAAAACTTAAAAGATCACTTCAAGTTAAATTTAACAACAAATGGTACGTAACTATGTGTTAAAGAGAAAAGAGAAATTGCATAGCATGAGCTAATTTCGTACCCGTTTAGAGCATCGCTTGCAACAATCCAATTACCGGCAAGTGTATTAGCTCCAGTAAATTTCTTGACCCTATATCCTCGTTGCCTTCAGAATATACTAAGAATACTAGTATACTTGGCTTTCTGAGCGATGATTATTGAACGTGCTCTTTTTCACTCTGACCGTATTTATGAATGCAGAAAAAAAGAAAAAAGAACGCTCAAAAAGAACGCAGGGCTCTGTTGGAGTACGAATAAAAAGCTATACCTATCCTTGCAAGCAGATTTAAAAAAAATAGAGGATGAGAGTCAGTATAATATTCTTCATTCTTGTGAGTGATTCTTCATTTTTCAAACTGTGAGTCATCTCGAGGTTAAGAGATTTTAATATTTTCGTTATATTTATTTATTTATAAGAGATACATTAATAAGAGATTTCCACATTCAACCCCTAGAGAGCTGTGCGTTGAAAATTAAAAAAAAATGATCTTCCAATCTATAGCTTTTATAACTCTGAAACTTGACCAAAACATTTTTTTAGCATCTTTGAGTTTACTAAGAACTAATTTTATGATGTTTCACCCCCTGAGGGTTGTGAGAGGGCGTTTTCCACGTATATAGTCACTCATCACGATATCTCTGAAACCATTAGAGCTAAAGACTTGAAATTTGGTAGGAATATTCTTTTCATCGAGTAGAGGTCAGCCAAGAACGGATTTTATGAAATTCAACCCCCAAGAGGGGTTGCGAGGGCGTTAATTAAAAAAAAATCACATTTTAAAAATACAGCTCTTATAGGTATGAAACTTAGTCAGGATATTCTTTTTGGCATGTTTGAATTTACTAAAAAATAATTTTATGATATTCCACCCCCAGAGGGCTGTGCGTTGAAAATTAAAAAAAAAAATATCTTCCAATCTATAGCTTTTATAACTCTGAACTTGACCAAAAAAATTTTTTTAGGATATTTGAGTTTACTAAAAACTAATTTTATGATGTTTCACCCCCAGAGGGTTGTGGGGGGGAGGCGTTAAAAATTAAAAAAAAATGTTTTTTCCAATCTATAGCTTTTGAAACTCTGAAACTTGGCCAGAATATTTTTTTTGCCATGTTTGAATTTATTAAGAAATAATTTTATGATATTCAATCCTAAGAGGGTTGTGCGGGGGCGTTAAAAATATTAAAAATTTGTATCTTCCAATCTATTGCTTTTAGAACTTTGAAACTTGGCCAAAATATTTTTTTTGGCATGTTTGAGTTTATCAAGAACTAATTTTATGATATTCAACTCCAATAGGGTTGTGCGGGGGCGTTAAAAATAAAAAAAAAATGTATCTTTTAATCTGTAGATTTAAAACTAAGTTTCTAAGTTTAGAATAAAAGTAAGTTAAGAATTTTGATGAGGTGACGAAGTACCAGGCGGGACGTTACATCAGTAGCTCTGAAGCAGTCTGGCGAATATTTCGTTTTCCTATTCATGACAGGTTTCTGGTGTGATTCATCTTGCTGTACATCTTGAAAATGGTCAAAGAATTTATTTTACAGAGGAAGATATGGTTGACAAAGTAATTAATCCTAAAAAAAAGGCTTTTTTTGAGCTTTGCCAAGTTGATGACTTTCCAAAAACTCTTTTGTATGTAGAAGTTATAGCTTATTAAGTATGGAAAAATAACCGCTTTGATAGAAGAAGAAAAGGTAAGGTTGTTTCAGGTTATTTAGGAGACAAGAAATATCAAGTTTTAGGTAGAGTTTATACCGTGCATCCCGGAAATACTGAATGTTATCAAATGCGTCTTCTCTTACATGAGATTCGAGGAAAAGTGTGTTATTTATGTGTAAAGTTGTGTTATTTATTATTTTAAATCATATAAATCGATAAGATGCTAAGTAGTTAAGAGTGTGTTAATTTCGTAAAATCCGTTCATGATAAATTATAAGGCAGCTAGATAACACAATTGAATATTTCTTTCACTTGGCATGTATTATATATACATGCGTGCGTTCCTGGGTCATGGATGTGTATGATGTGTGTGTGATATGTTTTGATTATAATAAAAATCGTATACTATAATGAAAATCTTAAATATGTGTATAGTATAAAAGTATTAAATATACTTCCCGTTTTCTGGTACCTGTAACACAATTTCTTCGGATACTTAGCACGGGGCCAGATTAACGTGGTGTGAAAAGTCCATAGATATTATTATTATTACAAAGCTCCACAACTAAGTAAGGTAATAAGTGAAATAAGGCCGATGACACCGAGTACGCTCCGGATCGGATAAGCTCTCCTTTGTTTTCCCCCGCTGCAACGAATAGGTTACGCTTTCTGCTGGAAGATTTGATATTTTGCGACTATGCTTCCTTCGTACACATTTTAAAATATCGTACGCTTACTTGAATTGATGATGATGTTTTATAAAGGTTCATTGTTTCATTTACTTATAAGTAAATATTTTATTGAATAAAATAAAGGAAAACGAATTTCGTTTATATTCCTGTATAAAAAAGTATTGACTACGCTGTCCGTCAGTCTGGCCATCTGTCTGCCTATCCCCAAGCTGTTTCTCATGAACCGTGACATCAGCACAGTTGAAATTTTTACAAATTATTTATTTCTGTTGCCGCTATAACAACAAATACAAACACATTATTAAATATAATATAAGTGTTCGATATTAGCATTAATAGTTGTATAGATAATTGTATAGAACCCTTCGTGCGCGAGTCCGACTCGCACTTGGCCGGGTTTTTTCACGTTGTTACATATTCCTTAAATAACTCTGTCATCTCCCTAATCATTTCCAGTCTCAAAATTAAGGGGCATTGTATTTTTTTTTATAGCAAGACAACAAGGGAGCGATCCGTGTTTTAAGGAACATCAATATCGATTAAGACTTAATCTCAATTTGTGTCAGAGGAGCAAAGAAACCGTTTGAATTGGTCGAAATAAACGTCTGAACAAAGATCATTAGTTTCAACGCGAATGTTTTTTCTCAACATTTATTTCTGACTAGATGCTATGTTTTGGTAATCATTTCTGTTACACAATACCAACTTTGTTCAAATACCAATTTGATTTTGTAAATATAAATGTTTATTATTGCTTTATATGACTGAATTGGCTTAAGTAAAGAATAAGTTCATAATTCTATACTTAATATATTATGAAAAGAAAATAATTTGATTGTTTGTTTGCATTGAATAGGCTCGGAAACTACTACTACTTTTTTATCTTGGTGACATGTATGGTTCCCGAAACGAAGGCAACATATTGTTAATGTATGTGACATTAACAATATATTGTAACTAGATGAATAATTAAACGTGACCTAACCTTTAAATTTACAATTAAAAGGTAAGGTCACGTTTAAGCACAGATGTTTTATATAGTAATTAAAATGATTATGCAGTTCAAAAAACTGACGGTGATCATCACTAAGAATATGCTTGCTTATTCCTCGCCGCATGAGCGCTCTGTGAAGCATCAATAATGTTGTATGATTGATCCTTTACAAATATTGACTACAAGGGACGGTTAAGCTAAGCCGTCCGCTTACATTAACACCAACGCTGAAAGTTTATAATTCCATCCACTTTAATTAAGCCTCGAGCATGCCATTTTGCATATAACTTTTGTTACTTGTCAGATTCCATAGATGTCTACGAGGGCGGCACTGAAAATTTCAGGAATCAAGGACACAACATTACTATATAAAAATATATTTATTGCTTTTCGAAGTATTCTCCGCGAAATTTGACACATTTTTCCATACGATGAAACCAATCATTGGAGCAACCATTCCATTCGGAAGTTGGGGTCTCTAAAATAGCCGTTTTGTAGGCGTCCACAGCTTCTTCAGGTGATGAAAATCTCTGACCACGCAATTTATTCTTTATTTTAGGGAAAGTATATAAATCATTAGGGTTTAGGTCGGGGCTGTACGGCGGATGGTCTAATAATTCTATGATTTCTTGCTCTAAAAACTCTTTTGTTCTGTGCGCGGTGTGAGGAGAACTCGCATTGTCGTGATGGAGGATGATGCGGCGGTTGCAGTTCTCTTTACGGAGTTCAGAAACGACCTGTGGCAAACAAATGTTAGCATACCATTCAGCATTAACCGTTCTTTGTCCCTCAAGAGGAATAGTCGCAACATGGCCGGTTTTGGAGATAAACGTGGCCACCATTTTTTTGCAACACTCCGTGAACGAACAATTTTTGTTGGCTTTAACTCATTTTCGAACACCCAAACTCGTGACTGGTTTTTTGTTTCAGGTTCGTACGCGTATATCCAGGCGTATATCGTCACCTGATACGATGTTGTATACAGCATTTGAGGATCCTGCGTGGAATCTTTCGAGAGTTCTGACGCACCAAGTAACGCGAGCCGCTTTTTGCTCTTCACAGAGCAAATGCGGTATCCATCGGGAAAACAACTTTTTTACACCTAATTGTTCATGCAAGATTATTTGTATTTGACTCATGCCAATGTCTAAAGTTGCCTGATTTTTGCGGTATGTCACATGTCGATCTTCCTCAATCAGCTTACGCACAGCATCAACGTTTTCTTGGGTGACTGCAGTTTTTGGACGACCTTGACGGGGATCATCACTGAGCTTGACACGTCCACGTTGAAATTCAGTAAATCAGCGATAAATTGTGGTTTTAGATGGGGCTTCATCACCAAATGCAGATATCATCCGGTCAACACACTGTTTTTGTGTTAAACCACTTCGAAAGTCATGATAAATCATCGCTCTAGAATTTTCTCGAGTCAATTTATGTTTTCTCAACGACTAAACAAGTTTGACAAGACCTTGTGACAAGACCGAGAATCTTTTTTTAAATAAATAAACGGTATTCGATTTTTAAAACCAAGGAGTTTTAAATTAAAAAGATTTTAATATGACAGGAACAGTGGAAATATTCCATTCCCGATACTTTTAGTGCAGCCTATGTATGTATTCATTCATAGGAATATTCCATAGATGCCCATAGGCTCATCGATACTATTATTCCATTGATGTCCATAGACTAATTTCTACTATTATCAACTATTTTTCAGTTTGCTCTACATTTTTCAGAAAGGTATTTTCCCTAATAAAATCACACACGAATCGAAATAAGGAGGATAATTAAAAGCGCAATAGCTCCATTAGAACTTTAAATTATATTTTGATTCCGTATACCTACCGAGGTCGAAATGCTAAATAATTAATCTTGGACATTGGAAAATGTTGAATAAGGAATTTTATTAAAGGCAGTAATAATTCTAGAATCACCTTCTTACTTGTGTAAAAAGGTATGAAAAATGTTGATTCAGCAAACTAGCAATGAAAAACAATAATCTATATGTACTAAGGCGGGTCAATAAGTCCGTGACTTTTTGAATTTCTAACCTCCTTACTGAAAAAGCAACACTACTCCTGTCAACAGGCATCTGTCAGTTGACTCCTATCAAAATTTGAACTTGCTGCGTCAGTTAGTTTGTGTTTTACAGCTATCTTTATCAGACTATCCAGTAACTTAAGGAAACAATGGAAAAATGTGAATTTCGTGTGCTTATTAAGCATTATTTTTTGCGAAAAAAAACCATTACCGAGACCAAGGCTAAGCTTGATAAATACTATGAGGACTCTGCACCATCGATTTCAATGGTAAAAAAGTGGTTTACTGAATTTCGTTGTGGCCGTACAAGCACTGAAGATGCCGAACGTCCTGGACGCCCAGTTGAGGTCTCTACACCCGAAACAATCGAAAAAATTCACGATATGGTGTTGGCCGACCGAAGATTGAAAGTGCAAGAGATTGTGGAAGCCATAGGCATCTCGCATGGCTCAGTGGTTTCAATTTTGAATGATCACTTGGGCATGAGAAAGCTTTCCGCAAGTCGACCTCAAACGCAATCGTGTAACAACTTCACAGGAAGGTTTGGCGTTGTTTAATCACAATATGGAGGAGTTTTTGCGCCGTTTTGTAACCGTGGACGAAATATGGATCCATCACAACACACCAGAGACCAAACAACAGTCAAAACAGGGGGTTTCTAAGGGTGAATCGGCGCCAAAGAAGGCCAAGGTGGGTTTGTCAGCCAATAAAGTTATGCCGACTGTTTTTTGGGATGCACGTGGGATAATCCACATTGACTATCTTCAAAAGGGAAGAACAATTAATGGGGAATATTATGCCAACTTATTGGACCGCTTCAATGAGGATTTGAAAAAAAACCGACCTCATTTGGCCAAGAAAAAAGTTCTTTTTCACCAAGACAATGCAAGGGTGCACACATGTGCAGTTGCCATGGCAAAAATCCATGAATTGGGCTATGAATTGCTCCCACATCCACCCTATTCTCCAGATTTGGCTCCGAGTGACTACTTCTTGTTCCCAAACCTGAAAAAATGGCTCGGTGGAAAAAGATTTGACTCCAATGATGAAGTCATCTCGCAAACAAAGGCCTATTTTGAGGACCTCGACAAATCATATTTTTTGGAAGGGATAAAAAAATTGGAGAAGCGTTGGACAAAGTGTATACAGCTCAAGGGGGACTACGTTGAAAAATAAAATGATTTATTTATCAAAAAATCTGTGTTTTATTCCAAAAGTCACGGACTTATTGACCCGCCCTCGTATAAAAGAAAGTCGTGTTAGTTACACTATTTATAACTCAAGAACGGCTGAACCGATTTGCCTGAAAATTGATGGGGAGGTAGCTTAGAACCAGGAGAAGGATATATTCCGTTCTAGTGGGACGTGACATAAATATCAACCATGCTGGTCAACGCCTTACTTACCGTCAAGCCTGCAAATCCAGCACTGGTACCTACGGCCATCATTAGTGTCAAGAATGTTAATCCTACCACTATTATAAATGTGAAAGTTTGTGAGGATGGATAGATAGATTTGTTACTCTTTCACGCTAAAAATTAAATTAAATTTGGTATGGCAGTAGTGGAGGCTCTGGATTAAAATATTTACGGGGGCGAAGCCGCGGGAAAAAGCTAGTATACGCTTTAGCAATGATTTCAAAAATAAGGATGGGTGCTTATGACGTACATTTGATAGAAAAAAAAATGATTCTCTGTACAGTCGGTTTACGGACGATAATTTTACGTGATAATGCCATCACAAGCCGAACGCGTCGTGACAATCGGGCAGAACGTGACAATTTCTCGTGCATGCGGCCGGCGTTCATCGTAATCGATTTTAGACGAAATAAGAAAATAAGACGTTTTCACGACAAAAAATCTTCATGCAAGAAAAAGTTACGTCATCTTGATTTCAGAGGATTTTGTTAATATTTTTTTCTTTTTAATTTTTCAAAATTTCAAACCTCGACTGCCGAAACAACACCAAAAGTAGCAAGTTAAAGTACGAAAATTTTTGCCTCGTCTATAATATAAACGTATATGTACATTGTACCTGATACGATATTGTAGACTTGATCTGACCACGGTAATCATTGTAGAAGTAGCTACATCCCTCGCAGTCAATATTTGTAGAGGATCTGCCAATTACCCTTGCTTGATATCATTTAATACTGTTGTTGATTGTTAAAAGCCTGTTCAAAGTGGCTTATTCTCGTATAATCATAAGTACTTTGTAATAATTATGATAAGATAAACTAAACATAGTTAGATGAGATGGTATTGTTGGACATTATTTTAAATCATGTAAGTTTCTGCTGGTTTCTTAGCATTTAGCAATTATAGATTTCCTAGAATGTCTGTGATGCGAAGGTGAATTGTGTAAAAGACAAAAAGGAGAAACAAATTATAGTAAAATTTTATTTTTTTTCACTATCGTTAGAAAATATAAGGTTTTCAAAATCATACAATTTAAAGACGCGACTTTAAAAACACAGCGAGAATGAAACAAAGTTTAAAAATAAACCTGAAATCCATTTCCTATTTTTCTTTGAACTTTAGGAATTTTCGGGCTAAAAAAATACGACAACTTGACACATTGTTTACATTTACCTTCAAACGTTAGAAAGCAAACATTTAATATTGGGAATCGCAAGGCTCGGTGAGGCTCGGTAAGGCTCGGCACTGCACGGCAATGCTCGGCGCGGCTCGGTGCGGCTCCGGATTGCTCGGCGGATATGCGTGTATCTCCGTACGCATATATCGTGAAATCTCACAGCTGTGGCGTGCATGATTTATATTGCTGATAATAGTATAATCTTAAATCTAAATGGGTATTATTTCCTTCGCAATATGTGAAGGAACCGTTCCACTTTTGCACGTGTGTTATACGTTTGCGTCAGTGAAAACGTGTAACACACATGCGATTTTTTAAGCCTCTATGGCTCAGTGGTTAGCGCGTGAGCACTCTAGTCGGAGGTCACGGGATTGAATGCCACCGAGGGAACATTAATTAAAACAGATCTGTTCTACATTGTGGGAATCTGCTTCTTCTTTTACAACGGCAAAATATTGGGCAACTGAATGTAGACGACTTCAGATGAGGTCTGAATATGAACATCTCTGTGCACAGCCGGTTGTTGCGCTGAAATATGTGAAAAAAAATATATTGGATGTACGACAAATGAAAGTGTAAGTACACGATAGCAGACATTGTAACCATTTCAACAAGTACCGAACATACGATCACCCACCAAAAAATATTTCATGCCCAGATCGCACTGTCAAAAAATGTCAGATGTCATTTAAAACCAAACTTCTGACTCTACATGTCGTAACTCTACAAGCCTAACTTCACAAACTCTACACCTTAGTCAAGTTATGTGACCTGGCCATTTCGTTATATTAGCTTGGGTGTAAGGTGAAAAATTTACTGACTGTTTTTCTGTTATACTATTCTTGTAGGAACGAAACGGTCAAGTCACATAACTTGACTAAGGTGTAGAGTTCGTGAAGTTAGGCTTGTAGAGTTAAGACGTGTAGAGTTGTTATGACAATATTATTAATTTCTTTCTCTGTTTATATATATAGGGTATATTTCTTGCACAACAACATCTTCTTGTTGGCTTCCTATTTATAATAAGTGACAGATCAGGGCGATTCTTGACTCTTCGACTATAGCTGAAAGTTGTGCTTTAACACTACTAAAGTCAATATTTATCTGGCGAACACCTTGCAAATTAGTTACTGTAGAGAGTGCTACATAATCCTGTCCAAAAAAGAACGTAGATGACCCAGTAAATTATTTGATGTGCTAAGTAAAATTTGCCCAGACAGGTAATAATAAAACGGCGATTCAGCAGGACATAATATATCGATAATTGATATCTATCGGCAACATTAAATAAACTAGAATTCTGCATCCATTAAATAATGCAGTATCATCAAAGCGCTATCTATTGCGTGAGATGTGACGTAGAAAAGAAGCATGAGGTACTAGTATACTAATGGCCGGCAACGCACTTGCAACTCCTATGGTGTCGCGGGTATTAATGGGCAACAGTAGTCGCTTTTCATCATGTGACCCAGCTGCTGGTTTCACGTTTGCCCCCTCTTATCATAATGAACAATAATTTAACGGTGTTTTCACACACATAAATTACACTGAAACAATAATATCACTACAATAATCACTAAAACAATAATATGTAACGTATTACTAAAAAAATACAAATCTTTATTATCTTTTATTTTAAATTAGCAAATTTTATAAATTAAGTATAAATGTAAATAATTAATTAATTATAAATGTAATATATAATATTGAGTATCTCGGAAACAACTTGCAGTATTTCATCAGACTTTGCGTTGTTGGCAAATTGGTCGAGGATTTGAATCCTGGTCAGACGATTTTTTTTATATTTCCATGTTCCGTTCCATAGAAAATTCTTCGTATAATCAGAGATTAAAACGTTTCCACTTAACGTCACTTGAATAGAGAAGAAAAGTTCTCAATATGATATTCTTACATAAACTAGTCAACAGTAAAATCGAGTGTATGTCCCTCGCTACCCACGCTAAACTTTAATATCCCTGTTGGAATGCCATAGAAAACATGTAACACTGTTTACATCTACTGGATATAAAACTAACCTAGGAAAGAATTGCCCTATTACTAGAATGACCCAAGCCTACAATGAGCTATCGTCGAGGATCACAGACACATTAACCACAACAGTCTGAATATTTTTAAACCTAGGATTGTTAAACATTTAAATAGCATATCAATCCTATAACATTAACCTATTTATAAATATTGACATGTTAAAAATAGTTTACCAACTAATTATCTTTTAATTAATATTAAGTATTCTTTTTCATTTTTGTTGTATGTTCACTTATTCTCCAATTTTATTATAATATGACATTTTCTTTATTTAGTTTAGTTAATTTTATTATACTCAATCCAATCAATATATGCATATTGCATGCGCATATTTGTAACTTTTGTTGGCTGTTCATAACAATAAAACAATAATATTTAAATGTGGTGGTGGCACTACCATGCCTCCAGATTTTCCGAAGATTTGGATATGAGAAAACTATTCGTAAAATGTCTGCCGCATTTGCTGCGCGTTCCATTTTTTTGACCTCCATAAGAAAATCGGCATGATTATGACTAGGAACCAAGTAACCAAGTGCTTGGCAAAAATGTTGTATTGAGGAAAGTCAAATGTCATCATAATTTATAATTAAAAAATATTTTTATACATATTTTTATCGTTTTCACAGTCAGATCGGGTACTTCTAGGACCCTACACTACATGTCATGTACACTTGTACAAATGAATAGAACCGAGAGGAAAACGGTGAAATAGAAAATGTGTACTCTGAAATGCTTAAGACTTAACTCGATATTGGGTCCGTCTGTTTAACCCATACAGTTTATTCTTTTGATCTGGAGGAAACAATTCGAAAGATATTCAAGGCGCAATAGAATGTTGAAATTGTTTTATTTAGAATCATATTTGTGAGATAAACTTTAGCTTTAAAAATGTTTTATGCAACTCCAGCTGTATCACGGTGATCAGGATTGAGGAAAATATTTATTTTTCGGCTAGTGGGTTTTGCCTGCTTTACATAATACCTTCTAAGTAGAAGTTATTACTTTGAATGTTTCATTTTTACTTTGTAAGTCCATGTTACTAAATAATATTGTATTTAATAAATAATTTTATTTATTGATAAAACTTGACAAAATTAAGTATAAAAAAGGTCAACATAAATAATTAACTTAAGCTAATGCTGGAGCTGTAAAATTTCATGATAATAAAGTGATCGTCGTATCGGTGAATCTAGTTCATAAGCTGGTTGGCCGTTGTCATAAGTTGTTTGTATCTGATACTCGCGCCAGCCCTATCGCCAAGTATTAAGCGGCCATAAATCTAATTTTCTGTCGCAGAAAAGTGATTAGCGGCACAAGCTTTTGTTTTTAAATTCATCAAAATCGAGTTCATAGTTTAGGAGATATTAAGCGGAAAAAAACGCGATTTTGAAAGATATGGTTAGATGGAGGGGTATGGAGGTAGGGAGAGTAAGCGTAATTCAAAGCATACTTCTAGCAGACTTTTAGAGAGGTTATTAGCTAAATATAAAGGGAAAACATAGAAATGTAATTTAAAAATAAATAAATAATTATTTTGAAATTTTTTATTTTCAATTCTGTCTAATATCTTGATTTATTGGCTAGCCATGGTATTTTGCCGAGCCACAATATTCCTACTTATCCTATATGTACCTACAGCAATAGCTGCCTAGACCATATAATGATAAAATCGAAATATCAAAGAACAACGTGTGTCTTAAATACTTACATTACAGATCACCGTCCTGTTCTTATAAATATCAAATATTGGCACCAAAGTAAACTATGAACAAATAGCACTTCAAATCAAACAGTCCAATTTTTATGATATACTGCATACTCAAGACCCCAATTTAGCAACGAATTTACTGGTCCAAAAACTCACAGAAATAATAAAGCTAAACTCGCGCACATTTAAACTGTCACACAAAAAGAGTGCCATCTTGAGATATTTGCGAACACGAGACAAGATGCACCTCCGTCTAAAAGAATCTCCAAACAATGAAATTCTTAAATCGTCTTACAAAAGATACAGAAACTATTGTAATAAACTAGTAAAAAGGCTTAAAGATGAGTATCACAGGTTAGAATTAGAAAAAAATATATGCAACATGAAAAAATCTTGGGAAATAATTAAAAAAGTTACATACACGAATCCCCAAAAATGCTACAATAACCACCTGCTTCAACTAAGAGAAAAGCCCGCCGAATCTGCTAATTACATAAATCATTATTTTGCCAGCGTAGGTAAAAATCTAGCTATTAATATAGGAAGAACACAAATGTCTGTAGTGACCCAGGTATTAAAATAAAACAAACAGTTTCACAACCAAATTCGATGGGGGTACTGGAAACCGATAATGCAGAAATTAATTACCTTATTAAAGGACTAAAAAGTAACTCTGCAGTCGGATTTGATGGCATCTCTTCAAAAATTCTAAAACAATCAGCTTCTATTTTAGTACCAATAATAACACACATTTGCAACATGTGTATGTCTACAGGCATATTTCTTAAGGCTTTTAAAATATCTATTATTACTCCTATACATAAGGGTGGCAGCAGAGACAGTGTCGAAAATTATAGACCAATATCGGTTTTATCGTCTATCTCCAAAGTTCTTGAAAAAATTATGAATAATCGGCTAAAATCTTTCTTAGAAAAATACAATTTACTATCGCCACATCAATATGGGTTCAGATCAGGTTGCTCTACTGAGGATGCTGTTTCTGAACTCACAAAATTAATAGCAAGTGAGATAGATAATAAGAATAAAGTTATTGGAGTCTTTTTGGATCTTGCAAAAGCCTTTGACACGGTCTCTGTTCCTATAATTATTAAAAAACTTGAAGATATGGGTATACGGGATTCAGCACTGCAATTATTCAGAAGCTACTTAAGTGATAGAACTCAACGAACTAAAGTTGGTAATATAGTAAGTGAAGAAGAAACTATAACTTATGATGTCCCTCAGGGAAGTGTTTTGGGTCCGAGCCTCTTCCTAGTGTACGTAAATGAACTCTATAACACATCACTTATTAACGGAAGAGTATTCTCCTATGCAGATGATACTGCCTTAGTTTTCACTGGTAAAACCTGGGAGGAGGCTCGGACTCATGCACAACTAGGTTTGAATATGGTTACTAAATGGTTATCTAAAAATTTACTCACGGTGAATGCCAATAAGACTAAATTTATTAAATTTACGATCAGTCGCAGACGAATGGCACCTGTTGATCTTGCTATACATAACAACTGTAATGACACCTAATGTTATAACTATCCCAAACTGCAAGAAGTATCGAATCTAAAATATCTAGGTATTATTGTCGATAAAAACTTGTCCTGGAAAGATCATATTGCAATACTTACCAAAAGAGTACGTAAACTTATTTATGTTTTTAAGCAATTGCGCAATGTCGCTTATAATATGCTAATTTTAGAAATTTACCGTGCCTTATGTGAATCAGTTCTCTCTTAGTGCATATCAGTTTGGGGAGGAGCCTGTAAAACACAAATGAAACTGCTAGAAAGAGTCCAAAGAGCAGTACTTAAAGTAGCAACATTTAAGCCCTACCATTTTCCCACTCATGAACTCTACAAACATACTCAAGTTTTGACGGTCAGACAACTATTTATTAGAAAGACTCTACTCACACAGCACAGCCAAACCAGTAATCAAGAATTAACTAAAAACTATATATAACAATACTTTCTGGGGCCACTATTGTATAATCACGTCAACAAAGAGATTGAGAATTTTAACACGTTGACCACCAGAGACGAGACCACCACTAAGGTTGCAGTTAACAGCTGGCTTAGCAGACTTAAATACAATGAAACTGAAAATTTAATAGAAATAGTAAAATAAATTGTTAAAATTAAACACACCGCACACATAATATTTAATCATACAGAGCAATCAATCACACACATACACACACACGTACTCACACGCACACTTGCGCACGCTCACATACACACACTCCCACACTCATTCACACACATACCAAACACACAAAAGCTTTTAACTTTATTAAATAAAATAAAATAAAAAATAAAATAAAACAAAAGATATAACATAATTATCTTACCTTTATTACAATCACTGTCGATGTCTTCATACTGTAACCTGCTAGTGAATGTACATTGAAGAGCAGGCAACCCCTACAGCACAAGAGATTCTTAGTGTAGGGTTTGCGCAATAAATTAGTTATATTTGTACAATTTACAGTGTATTTTTTAAAATTTGTAAAAGACGTTAAGGGTAATAAACAACTTTTTACTTTACTTTACTTTTTTTTACTTTACTTTACATTTTACGAATACACAGGAACAAAATGTATGGATACAAGTTCACTGATAACTTTTAATCATTATTTATAATATTATTTATAATACCTATGAAATTGTCGTTGTTGTTTTTTGTCAATTGTCCACACTAATGTTTCCACAGACAAACTAGCAAAGGTTAAAACATCACGGTATCTGAAAACGAGTGGGTTTTACGCCTATATAATGTACATAAATAGAAGCGGCATTCTTTGTAAGTTCCGCAAACGTTTGTTCTAGGATTGAGCGTTTCAGACGGCGCAAATCCTCGGAGTTCATGCGAGGGCACGCGCTACGCATATTGCCTCTAGTGCTTGTTGAATCATGTTTTATGACCCTAGCAATTTTAAAAATGATTAAATTCTTTCGTGTTTATTCTTTTTATTCGGGTACTCACTCAAATATGAGTGATGAAAGTTCTTCTGAAAATATTTCTGAAACTTTGATTTTTTCATCCGTTATTAGATGATTCATACAGTACTCTCCTAGCGATATAACCACTGTTGAAATACTGTAGCGCCTGGGACATGCGGTTTTAAATGTCGTATGGTTGCCCAAGCACATAAGGCATTCTCACAACACAGTCAGTCTAGTCAGTAGGGGCCAATCGTTAACCTGAAAAACGAACCTGTACTCTCTCGAATCCGAATCAAACGGTGTACCCACTAGGCCACGGAGCGCACTATCGGAATTCCACGTAATACGTATGTATTGAGTAACTAAAGTTTAAAATTAATTATGTTACAATGCATATTTTAAAATTTAAGTAATGCATACGATAATAGCAGTAACAGGTATATGAAACCCTTACCATAAGTTATATAATAATTATACTATAATATTTACTCTGTTCCGAGACTGTAGAGATCCAAACTCTAACGTGGAGACGCGTAATAGGCTTGACGACTGATTATTTTATTGTATACTAGCTGACCCGTGCCGTTGGGCGTTAAACATTTTTTGATGATGATGATGAGTTTAAAAAGTATCATAAGTTACGAATTATAACATCAGCTATCTGCCAGTGAAAGTCCCGTGAAAATCGGTCCAGCCGTTCCAGAGTTTAGCCGGAGCAAACAGACAGACAGACGAACAAGCAAAAATTTTAAAAATTGATTTCTTATTGTTAATACCGTATATACATTCATATTATGTATTAAGTAAAAAGCTGTTAATTTGATATTACAAACAGACACTTCAATTTTATTTATCTGTATTGATGATGATAGTATACTAGTATAATAGTATACTCTCGCAAGTATCGTGAAAACGCTCAATACAAAAGTGGTACCTAACTGTGTGTCACTATAAGGTAAAAGTGTATGAAATATAAATAAAATATTTAAATTACTATTTAAATATTTATATTAAATTCTTATAATTTTATTAAAATTATAAGAATATAAATCAATTGAGCACATTCAAAAGAACGTTAAATTCACCCTAGTGGAGGACGATGACGTATTCTTTGCACGGAACACTTTCATTATGCGTCTAGTGTTTAAAGAAACATTTCAATCTGACAACGTTTGTTTTAGCCGCCCCTCCACATATGTAGAGCCATTAAAAAGGTGTATTCTGATGAAACTACTTATTATTTTTACGCCAATATTAATAGTTTTATCTTTAGTTTCTCTTTTTTTTTGTATTAATTTTCATCGTTTTTAAATTTAAATTTGAGGTTTTTAAGTATTTGAGATCAATGGGCATAATATTGTGAAATGCAAAAGTTTTAATATAAGGGAAACAAGTACCTAAAGAAAATATGGAACAGATTATATTAATCTGTTTCATATATTATCTATTCTATATTAGGTCTCACTCAGAAATCTTACATATTGATATAATTTATTCTGGTCTTACATTTTATTAAAATAAGCTACATTACAAAGCAAACGTTGCGCATTCATTTATTTACACTCCACTTAGCAATTTTAGTAACGTTATTAATTAGTCTAAGCTAGGCTATATTGTAATGTTTATTAAATACCTAAATAGGTACCCACCTCGTGTAATAAAAAAAAAGATATTAAATCATGTTTCGCAATATCCATTTTATTTGTAAGTAGATATAAAAGGGTGCTGTCTAGGCTATCCAGAAATTCGCTTGCACATAATTAAATCGCTGTTTTAATGGCTCCATTCGTATCGCTCAGTTGGTAACCGCCTTTATTTGCTTAATATTTTCGTGAAAGGGTGCACTCAGCGGTTTCCCTATGCATATTAGATTATAAGTAATTTGTGCCCATCGTCTTCTGTCTTGAGAATTTTAACTGATTTCGTATTTGACGTATAAGCTTTTAACCTTTCTTTATTGGGTGTATTCGTGATATAGCCTCTGCTATATATTCTGCTCATTTCATTTGTGACTTTGGTACTTTAAAATATTATAAGGTTTTCATAAATTAATGTTTATTAAAATTTGGGTAGTTAAAGTAAACAAAAATACTTGTAAAAATCTGGAAACCCAGAAATTCAAGCAAAAATTGAATCAAAACACCAAATGAAAATCTGGTATTAATATAGGACAGTGGCCTACATTACGATCCGGCCAAAGATTAAATATATTACTAACGTAACCCAGCATTAATTGGTACAAGGAATTTTACTTTGTAAGTTATAAAACTGACGGGCCATCATTTCTTAGCGACAGTCCTAAACACACCACTGGAAGTCGCAAAGTTTGGAAGTATAATAACCGCTAAATGGGTTTAGCGGTAAGTAGAAAATATAAGGGTCCATTTTTTTGGGGACTTGTTTATTCGAAATGTTGGAATAACGTAAACGAAATCTTCTATATCAGTCTACTTAATAAATAAGGATTTTCGATTTTATAATAATCTGAAATAAAAAATATATGAAAGTATAATAACGAAATGTCCAAACTCTGAGCACTGATTTACTGGCATATAATACACAATTTTTAAACCTATAATATTTTTCCTTTAATTTTACAATTTACTGTAAAAGTTGTTTTACACATGATACAGACATAGGTCGATATGCAGTCTCTTAACGGAATGACTACTTTATCCTAGGTGTGACCAAAGCCTTCGGGCAAACCCCGAAAAATATTCCGATTTCCGCTTTTGACTAAAGAATTTTTAGCCAACCTAGGAGCGCCCGAGCTTCGACGTTTAACTATAACACATACATAATATTGTGAAATTAAAGCGTGAAAATTGAAAAGAGCCTAGTTTTTATGGTGCAATAATCATAGCAGTTTCAGGCTATTTTATGGCCGGGCCCCGGTGGCCTCTAATATTGCCAGCCATACTAAAATAAAAACCTCCATAAAGGCCAACGTACAAAATCATGAAAGTAAAAGGCTGTAAAAACAGATAGGCGCTTATTTACTTAGCTCACTCACTATTACAAAAACAATTTTGTTGGGTTTTTTTTATAACACGGCCCAAATATTGCAACATGGCCGCCCCAGGTGTATGGAAGTACTAGACTTTTGTGTTGCAATATACAAACAAAACATGTACAATTAGTTTAGATACATCTAACATGAAATAATGAATACAGTTCGACAAACGTTACGTTAAATATTTATAATATTTTAATGGAAATCTATTTTTTTTAATATTACATTATGATAATAATGATTGAGATTATAATAATAATTTTGACGACCTCTGTGGGTCAGTGGTTAGAGCGTTGGCGCTCAAGCTGGAGGTCGCAGGTTCGAATAACGCCAAAGGAACATTAAAGTTCTGTTTTTTAACCTGTCCCGTCCTGGGTCCTGGATGTGTTAAAAATGCGTACTAAATATATATTTTTTTAAATATGTGTCTAGCATAAACGTATTAAATATACTTCCCATTGTCCCCGTAATACAAGTTCTTCAGGCACTCAGTACGGGGCCAGATTAAAAATAAATATAATAAAAAAAAATATATTTCCATAATAAAGGTTATTAAATAACACTCACGGAATTATTCCTACGTGTTGCCTATCACCGGTTCGGGAACTAACCCGGCGAGAAGAACCGGAGTAAGAAACTCCCAGCTTGACTTGGTGTGAGGCATCAATAGATATTATTATTATTATTACTGAAACATTATGTAAAGTTATCACTGTAGATAATAACGTATATCGCATCTGAATCTTGTAAAGTTTCAAACACAATAACGCGAGCAATACATCAAGATTAATACGTTAAGATTTATTTGTAAAATTCCTCCCGAGCGGCGTTGTAATTCGATTAAAAATTCATTAAAGCGTCCACAGGATCCCCCGGGAATAATTTAGTACGTCTCACACGCTCGACACCTCCCTGCCCGTTTTATCAAAATACGAGTTATGCTTTTCGTCTTCGGGATAAGCGTTCCGAATACGTTACACTTTTAATTCAGAATCATCATCACCTAAACACAAGGCCACAGATTTATCGTCATTAGGATGGTAATTCAAAATATAACCTGTATATTGTAAAATATAACTTTGTTACATTACTTACGACTGGAGGTCGCCCTGTGGTCAATATTCAACTATATTGATTCATATAATTTTTAAGCTTGAAATTTATAAGGGTTCTTTGCCTCTTAGAAAAAAATGTGGCTTATTGACAAACGTCAATTGTAGATCTATCTATCAAAACAAAGTAGTGTGACAATAATCCGAGGTAGTATGTGTTGTTGTCGTTTTTATTAATTTTATATTATATATCTAAGAATATATAAAACTATTACATTTCTGAACACCTTCCTCCACGTAAACACTTAATTTACCGGCCACAAATTTCATACTACTGCGGTTGCACAATTCTTGTAAAACTGATGAAATGATGTTTAACTAAACTGATATTCAAAATGCATACCAAACCGATATATCATTTCATTTATTGATATGTTTAAATATCGAATATTATTGAAAAGCTTTCAATATGTCCACTCTGCAACCAAATAAATGTATTGTAATTTCAAAAGAAGTATTGTCGGACCCGGACATCCTTCATAATATTTTTATAAACAATCGAGTGAAAACCGAACGTTAATGTATTTTGGCCACTGTAATAATACTGTATGTTCTAGAAAGGACAAGATATTTATTTATTCACTAAAGCCCATAACATGAACCTTTTTTCTCCTGAAAATAAAAATACGTAAAGATTGTCGATAATAATAATATAAGCCTAGCTCTATAATGTTATTTATTATTGAATAATGTAGGTAAAGCATATCTACATTTTTCAATAAATAAACAAAAGTATTCAAAAGTATTAAGTTCTCCTGGGATAACGAAATCTCACAAAAATCATCACCGTTAAATGGAAAAAATAATATTATTTAATATGTATAATATCTTTTATAACATATTATTTTAGTAATGTAATTCTACATTACTAAAATAATATGTTATAAAAGTGCTGAAATTGTAAATGAAGTACTGAATATTACTGAATAAATAAATAAATGGTCTTATCCAGGGCACGCAGTTCCACAGCTCGGTATCGGCTTCAACCACTCGCCACAACCCAATCATCAAATATTTGCATTCCGTTGAAAAAGTAATGCCAACGGTTATTAATTTACTACTGAATTCACCTCCGCTGCTGATGCACTGTATTCTGTGTATGCAAAACTGATGAATCTATGCAAATTTTAAAGTACTATTTCACGTGATTTTATTCTTCCAATTCTATCTAGAATTTAGATGCAATTACAAAATTGATTGATAAATTACAATATTGATGTTTGCTCAGAAAGTAGGAAAATGTCTCAAATGCGGCGACTGTAGGTACATATTATTTCTACACTTAGGCCCACTTGCGCAGATCTGGGTTACGGTTAACCCTGGGTTAAAATATGATCATGCCCTATCTTTCATAAATACGAAGAAGAAGAGAGATAAAATTATATTTAACCCAGAGTTAACTTAAACCCAGATCTGCGCAAGTGGGCCTTACTTTCTCACCATTAGCCCTTACACTGAAAATCCTAGTACTATATACTAAATGTGAAAGTTTGTGAGGATAGATAGATGGATGGACGGATGGATGGATGTTTGTTACTCCTTCACACAAAAACTACAGAACGGATTTTGATGAAAGTAGTTTAGGCTCTAAATTAATACATAGGCTACTTTTATCCCAAAAAGTACAGTGTTCCCGTGAGATACGGTCTTTACGCGTGCGAAGCCGCGGGCAAAAGATTGTTTAACATAAGATACCAGTTGTAATACCAGAAAGTAAGATACCAGTTTAGGTATTTACCGTATCTATTTACAACATTTAGCTAAAATTAAATGGAACCGCATCGCGATCTCTGGCGAAAAATTCATCACATTTTCACCCAAAAAATTGGCATCCGATTTAATTAAGTGTCGGCGAGATGATTATGTAAATCATATCTCATTTTATAAAAACTCAATTTCACCCGAGAACCGAATTAGCGGCAGCGCTATAGTAATTACGTGACTAATTACATTGAAATTCGGTTAATTCTGTCATTGCAAATGAGCTTTTCATTCGTACTTTCAAGAAGTTTAATGAAAAATATATTAAGACTAGCTGGTGCCCGCAACTTCGTTTGAGTAGAAGTAACGGAAACGGAACACTATTTTTTAAAACGGAACCCTAAGATAAAATCAGCTATCTAACAGTCCCGCGAAAATCGGTCCAGCCGTTTTAGAGATTAGCCGAAACAAACCGAAGGAAGAAAAAGTTTCTGTGTTCCTGGGTCATGGATGTGTATTAAATTTGTGTATTATATAATAAAAATCTTAAATTGTGTATAATAAAAAAGTAGTAAATATATTTCCGTTGCATGGTATCCGTAACACAAGTTCTTCGAGAACTTACCATGGGACCAGATTGACGTGGTATGAAAGTGTCCATATAAAAAAAACTGTTCACATACAAACATACTAGTCAAACTGAGAACCTCCTTTTTTGACGTGATAATGTAATAATTGAATGAACGCCGGCTGCACGTACGAATATTGTCACGTTCCGCCTGAGTCACGTTCCAACTGTGCCAAGTGTGCGAGAGCGCGGAACACGCGATAGAGAGGCACGATCTGCCTAAGCGTTAGGCTTGTGATGACGTTATCACGTAAACTTATTGTCTGTAAGCCGACCTGACAGACAATCATTTCTTTTTAAGTCGGTTTAAATTGATTTTATATTGTAAATAGGTATCATGTACACTTTCATATGCATTTAGTAAAAATCTGTTAAGTAAATTAATCACAAACAGACACTTTAATTATTTTTTTTGTATAGATGACAAATAAGTATGAACCACTTATTTCTCATCGATCATGTGAGAGTCGAGGTGTTGAAAAGAAAGCCACTAGACAAGACAAGACTTCACCCTTTTCAACTAGACTAGACTGCAAGAACCTTCGATCCTTCATACATATATAAGTCTCTCTAGCTTGTCGTGGCGAATTGTGCTGCATAGACTGGTAGCTACTTTCAAACTTACATACTTATTAGTATATGGAAAACTACAAAAATAAATGGCAAGAGGTTAGAGGAGTGTTTTTTTTTTTTATTAAATAAATGAATTATAGCACTCTTAAAATATATGAATAAGTTCTCAGAAGAAACAGTATATTATTAGAAATCGATATTTTTTATAGGTACAGCCGATATGTTTACAAAATTTCGCAAGTATTATGAAAGGCTGCAGAAGCATATCTACGAAATTTGTGCGTAAATAAAAATTACTATAATGAATGTTTTTGTATATGATGTAAATAATTTGATATTTTTTAAAAACTTTTTTGTATTTTTAGATTTTTAGACACATAAAATCCTTACTAATATTATAAATGTGAAAGCGTGGATGTTTGTTACTCTTTCACGCAAAAACTACTGAACGGATTTCGATGAAATTCGGTATGGTAGTAGTTTAGACTCTGGATTAAAACACAGGCTACTTTTTATACCGAAAAAGTAGTGTTCCCGAGGGATACTATACTTACGCGGGTGGAGCCGCGAGCATCAGCTAGTATTATATATTTTAAGTTTATCGTTATATAGTATTTTCTAAGTATATAAATAAAACTAATCATTTTACATATAGTCGTCTCCCCAATTACTGACATTTAGAATGTACGCTTGTAACTGCGATGTGTTAATGAAAATTGGAATATCTCTAAAACGTAAATCCTAGTGATGGTTCTCTTATCTATAAATTCAAGTACTTAAAACGACTTAACAATTTTAAGCACTTACGTAGTTGAGTGTACTTTATTATCCATCTATTCCCCCGACGTGTTGAGTGTACCCTGGCTAGTACACCGTTCTCTCAGTTTGATTACCGTAAGACTATCGCTCGTTCTACTGAACTTTCTAAGCATTTGATGCTGTAGGTTCACTATAATTTATGAAAGGGCCGTATAACTTTTAACAATAAATAATGGGTTTTAACATCCGAGGTAATGCCTCATAAATATTTGCGCATTTTTTCTTAAAGTAATACACAAATCCGGCTTAGCACTCATTTCGAGGAGTTTATTTAATCCCATTTTGAATTAGTTACTAAGTTATATTATTAATGTTTATTTTTTCATTTGCCCTTTTTTATTATGTTTTTTTTATTGACACTCTGATTTTAAAGCACCTTCTTGAACCTTATAAATTCCATGTTTTTACAAGAAAACTTTTGAACAGCGTACAGTGAAGCGTCAAAAACATTCGGAATAAAAAAACAACTTCTACATTTATTATCTTTTTCAACCGACTTCCAAAACACAGGAGGAGGTTATCAATTCGTGTGTATGTTTTTTTTGTGTGTACGTTACGCGTTAATATTTTCAAAATTCTCTTTTTATTGTAATGAGTTGACTCCTGAATTGGTCACATTGTAATCAAATGGTAGACATGGTGATGGAATCCATGACGAATCGATAGAACTTCTCAAAATTTATAGGGACACCGATGGTGATTTTGACGTCTTTTAAAGAAACTCGAGCATATGTTCGGCATATCGGAACGGCATTTCTCAGTCTTAGAACTGCAAGCAAATGTCACTATTAAATAATCATCATCACCACCACCATCGTCATACCATACACTATGATATTATGTTGATATCTAGGTATTTCTCATAGTCCTTTACATCGATATCAATTTCTTTGAACATTCACAAGTGAAATGGTGTGTTAAGCCTATAAACCCTAACAACGATGATGATGAGATCCATGAGGAATCCAGGAAACTCTTATTAGAAAAGTTAATGATCGTTAAGTTTTCTTACACATTTTTAATTTCCCCGCAACTTTTTCTGTCAACACAACACCACAAAATAGGTTTTTCAACATTGGTCTAGCAGTTCATACAATGAATGACCTAGAGAAAAGGGGATTAATTTATTTTTTTAATATAGAAGATGATCACTGACTATGAACTAATCTAAGACACGGCGCCGGCCAATGAGTAGATTTCATTTTAGAAATCGTGAGTGTGGGACCTCTTGCTCCAACTAACTTCATGGAGGTGTTTTGTGCATAAGTGCTTCAAATCGACATTGAAAACACATGATTATACTACAGTAGAAGTTGCTCGCTACTTTGTTACTTCGCAAAAGGAAATCTCGCGGGAACCGTACATTTCGCCGCGAGAAAATGTAGCTTCAGCTGGATGGTAGAATGGTAATTTGTGTGTTGTTTACGAATTGGTCTCGGATTCGAAAACCGGTTAGATAAATATTTTTGTGATTCTTTTTATTGCCTTTCTCTTATATTTTTAAATATTTTATCGTCCTACTATAACTCCGAACAAATCTCGGTCCCTAGGTACAAGTTAATATTATTAAAATATCACTGAAAAGAAAAAAATAAAAAAAAAATATAGAAACCGATTAAATATTTTCCGATAACTGAATTCCGATTAAAAGCAATTTCATTTTTAAAATCACTAAAAAGTATGAAATAATTATTATTGTCGAAATTGGTCACGAAATAGGTACCAGCCCAAACAATAATTATTTGTATAAATCCTTTGATAAAAAAAAAATAATAATTTTAACACAACTACGTCCTTATACATACAAATAATATTTTAAAGAACTCACGATCAAATGGGCTGGTACCGACTTCAAAAATAAGAAGATTAAGTAGAAATAGTAACATTATGGGAGAATCTAAAAGGTGAACTATTTCGACAATAAGAATTATTTCATACTTTTTAGTAATTATAAGAATGTTATTGCTTTTACTTTGGAAGTCAGTTTCTATATTTTTTATTATTATTGAGAGACCTATCCTATATGAAGTGGAGTTGTGGAGTTATTATTCCAAAGCAAACATTTCAGCAAGTTAGTGCGAAAGCACTTCTATGCTCGCGGTCTCCGGGAATCAACTCCGGACTATTATGTGCTGGTTAGCCCTGGATACAGCTACAGAATTCAATTATGGTTATATACATAAAGTACGGTTCCGTGGTAGGTATACTAAGTTTATATAGAATTAGGGATAAGTGAATTAAGCAGAGCTTGAATCTTGGGCTCATATTATGACTAAAACTGAGCATGGATTGGATTCCTTTAGTCGAATGCACTAGACGTGAAATGAAAGGAAAATTCACATGAAGATAATATTCAACGCAGTTTGAATAAAAGATTGCTAGAATTATTACAAAAGTTTGTTTTAGATTGACGCTCTACAGTGGTGATCGCTAAAATACACAAGTTTCTACTTGGTACCTACTGTAATATAAAAAAAAAACATACCAAATGTATACATCCATTATTTGTAAGCATAACTTTAAGATTATCTATGTAAAAGTGTGTTATTCATTTCGTGAAACGGTACATTAACATAATAATGTAGCGACGCTTGTCGTATTACTTTTACGTGGTATAGTTGTTGTATTTTATAGTTACTTTAAACGGGACAAGCTTGTATATATATAATCGGAATATCGGCAACGGCTGCAAGTATTACCATCAAATTTAGTATACAGGGTTTTGGGGGAGAAAAATTGATCTAGCTAAGTCTTATCCCTTGTTAACTGCACATTTTAAAGCTATAAATATTTTTTTCTTTCGTCGTGCAAAATTATATCAATAATTTCGACTCTGTTATATCAGTACAGTTGGCAGTTTGGTCTGCGTATGTATAATATTTGCGTTGTTCGGAATTTGTAATGTGGTGGGTTCGTATCCCGGTCAGATAAATATTTTTGTGATTCTTTTTATTTTTTAATTGACAAGAACTACGAGCAAGGCTCGGTTTACCCAGGTACTTACTTTTATAAAAAAAAGTTGTATTCAATCAACGTGTAAATAATAAGTAAAAACAACAAAGTATCATGACCGTAGTTTATCCCGTTATTGAAAATATATTTTCAATTGTTTAAAATAGCGCGTTCAATTAAAACAAGTACTCGAATTTTCCCCACTTGAGTTCATGTTTAAAACGACGCTACAACAAACAAAATCGTTTACAATTATTAAATAAATCGCAATTACTTAATAACGCAATCACTGAAATAAACGTATTTTAATTATACTGCCAATTGATCCGTCACATAAATCGTGTAATTTTTGTATTGTTTCGATCTAAAAATCCGTTGTCTTTTACTTGTGC
The DNA here is from genome assembly GCA_963565745.1 of Phengaris arion. Taxonomy (NCBI): domain Eukaryota; kingdom Metazoa; phylum Arthropoda; class Insecta; order Lepidoptera; family Lycaenidae; genus Phengaris; species Phengaris arion. Next base: position 28,742,021 of record OY751431.1, read on the forward strand.
ATTTCTAAGACCAAAATACTTCGTGTACCTTCATAGTGTTACCAGATGGTGCAAAATAGTTCATGGCTAAAGATGGCCGATAAAAATGGCCGATGCCGTTAAATAATAACTTACTCTTTACCCGAAAAGAGAGCCATTTAGACGGGTCGGTTTTCGCCGTGCGGCGAGTCATCTGAGAAGTCACCTCACCTGGTCGAATCGCAAGCCCATTTACACGGGTGACTAAAAAAGCATGCGGCTTTAGGGTCAATTCATACTGGCGCAGAGTCGAAGCGACGTGACACGTCATGATTTTCTCATAGAGGCTAAAACGAATGATATCAAAACTAAGGCTGGGTTATGACGTACATTTGACAGAAGAAACTTCATACCAGATAAACTTACACCATTTTGATTTCAGAAGATTTTTTCATTTTGATTACAGCAGATCGAATATACTACGGAAAGCAAATGTCAAAGTGTCAAATTTCGACTGCCCCAAATAACCCCAAAAGTTAACTGGCCTACAGTTTAAGTGTTGACACTTGTTTCGACATGCCTCGTTAATAGTAATGTAATAAAGACAAAAGATTTGTTAGTTCCTATGTTGGTTTGTATTGAATAAGTTTCGAAACTAGTGAATTGATTTTTTTTGAAATGACTTGCTCGGGTATGGAATAAAACACGGGGCTATTTTTTGTCACGGGAAAATGTACCCCGTGGGATTTATTTTGGCGAGCACGAATGGCAACATCTAGTATTTAGTATAAAAGTATAGGTATATATTATGTCTATTTTTCAATTATTAAGGTACAAATTTGTATTATGATAATACGTCTATATATATATATATACGGTATCCGCACGTCTGCGTTTTTGTAGAGTAGTAGTCGACGCGCGTCGCCGCGTTTTACTCGGGCGCAGTGACGCGTCAGATTTTGACTATACAGTGTGTTAAATGTTTCAGTAGAATACATTTTTCAGAAGACAGTTTTGAAAACCTTGAAACACATAAATAATATCGATTTGTAAATAATCGTCACCCTATATATAAAGAAAGCGTAGATAGTTAATTTGCGCGAGTACGATCGTGTCACCAAGTCTCAAAAAATATTTCCTAAATTAATAATACGATTCGAGATTTTGCGCCAGTGTGAGCTGAACCTTAGTCACCTATCTTCAAAAATGTCAAATGATAAATGGTAAAAAACTTCTTTGTCGTTTAAATTTGAATTAATTTAATGTCATGTTTAGAACGTCAAAATTTGAATGAGTTCTACGTAATTTCGGCTACATCGCGCTTTTAAAGCATCCAGAAATATTGTATAATGGCAAAGAATGTATATTATTATTGTATAATTTATAAAGGCAAGGATTAAGTAGTGAATTGAAAACAAAATACGTCTACTAGTGTAACTTTGTAGTTTCATTCAGTAGATATCTTTTGGGATTCTGTTTGGATATTATATGAATGAGAATGATGATATTATTATTATCATAATTATTGTCATTTTCATTTTTCGCCTGCAACTGAGCGTTTGACCAGTGTGACCAGAATAAATTAAATCGACCATTCTGCAATTCACATGATATCCTTGAGTTCTGCTAAAATCTACCAAAAACTTTAAATAGCAGTTTCGAGATTTAAAACATACCCCAGGGCAGAGCATGCCGAATATACATGAGGTTTGTTTTAAAAACATTTTTTTTATTGTCTTCTAAATCTGGAGATTTTATAAGATTCTCCTAAAAACTGTTAATTTTTTAGATCTGCGATACAATCTACAAAACTCTAAAGTTGTTGAAGAACTTGCCACACTGCCAGGCGCCGTGCTGCGAAAGTCGAATAAAACACAACTTTGGGGCTTGCTGCTTTTAGTCACTCGCGTCCTCGCCGAATTGGCATTTACACGATCGATTTTAGCCATGCTGCGGAATTCGTGCTGCTAGTCACCCGTGTAAATGCTACAAAAGTTGGGACTTGCTGCTTTAGTCACTTGCGGCCTCAACGAATTGGCATTTACACGATCGATATTAGCCATGCTGCGGAATTGCTACAAATTTGCCTAGCCGAATTTGCATTTACACGGTCGATTTTCGCAGTGCGGCTGAAATCGTATGACTTTAGGCACCTGAGTACGCACTAAAGTATACCATTGTCCTGTTTAAACTAATCTTATTGCAAATAATCATTATAATTGGTAGAAAGATCAAATTTTAGATATATACATAGTTATTTCCATGAGGACTAGGTACACTTTTAGTTCCCTGCAATTTTCTATGTAAAGTAGTGGAGCAATAATCCTTGCCTAGCACTTTATAAGAGGTGCGTCTCTCAAATTCCCGTCAGCAAACACAAATTTCCTCACAAAACTCCATTTACTCTAACCTACACGTGCAATATCTCCTTGCTTGAAGAAAATTTCTTGTTACAACAAAGATAGGTTAAGATATAGGTTTTGGATATACACTTTAAAATATTTAGTGATCAAAAATTTTAAAATTATGTCGGTACATTATTATCTTCTCTCTAGTTCATACAACATTAATAAAATAATAATATTAGGTCTCACCTATGAAATTACCGTTTAGTATGAAAAAATTTTAACGAATTTTTTTCATGTATTTTTATTTGTATTAATCGAAATAATCACCCATGCAATCAATGCATCTTTGCCAACGTAGTGGCAGTTTATTGATGCCCTTCTTAAAGAAATCAGCTGGATGGGAGGCAACAAACTCTTCAAAGGCATTTTGTACTGCCTCTCGGGTATTGTATTATTTTCCGCCAAGAAGTTATCCAATTTCTGGAAAAAGTAGTAGTCTGTAGGCGCAAGGTCTGGTGAGTAGGGCGGACGACGAAGAGCTTCCAACCCCAGTTCTTTTCTTCTCTCTCGCGCGTTGTCGTGCCTCCTGCACGACAACGAGACGACAGCGGAGACGAGCAATTGACCAATGCTGGTTGGAGATGTGCCAGCTTCTCCATCATTGTGTTCAGTTCTTCACAGTAGACATCTGCAGTAATGCTCAACCCGTTTGGTAAGACACTGTGATGAATCACACCTGTGATAAACAATAAACAAATGACTACTTTTGGAAAAAGAATTCCATGTTTTTAAAATAAAATTTATTTGAAATTACAATTCTTAGCCAAGCAAAAATTATTTTGATTTGAAATGGTTTTTTCAACCCCTAAATGATAAGGGTGATAACCCCTAAATATTTATTTTATATTTTTTCTACAATATTTTTATTTTTATATTAATATTTGACATGAAAAATACATGCAATGGCAAAACAAAGTTGCCGGGTCAGCTAGTTGTAATAAACTTATAATGAAAACTGCTTCAACGATTTACATGAAATTTAATACTAGTGAAAAATTGATCTAGCTATATCCCAGAGAGAACGGGTTATTTTTTAAAATTTTATAAGATATGAGTTACCTATTTCGTTACTGTTATTTCGTTATTATTATTACTATTATTTTTTATCGTCAAAGCACGTGGCTCAGCTACGCTATTGTGCTTTTTCGTTATTGACAAGCTTATGTCTCGGATTCGAGTCCCGGTGTTTTATACCAGAAGAATATTTTTACGATTTTTTTTATCGTCATCTTTTAATTTCTTCCGTACTACGTAGAAAGTCACGCACTGTTTCTAATATGTCTGGGCAGCATATAGGCCAGAACAAGTCAATGTCCTTTCCAAGCGAATGAGGACTAAGTAACTTACGAATTACGATACATTTTATCGAGTACCTTCTCCAGTATGATATGTAGTTAATTAGTTAATATTTGTACGAACATGTCGATATCACAATATTTATATTTCAGTTTGTTTATTTCTCTTTTTACGAAGTTAACTATCAAACACACCACACGAGTTTACTTTCCAAAATTTATTAGTTAAGCCTTTTTTTATCTTTTGATAAAAGATAAAAAAAGATTTCTTTGGAGTGAAAGACACTAGCTGACATGTCTCCAGACTCTGCACAAACCGTCTAGCATGAGCGTACTAAGGAAACGGTAAAAACTATCATCATACAATACCATTGCCTTCGATGCATTTTTATAGCTTAAGCTATAAACATTGAAATGCGAGACGAAAACTACAATAGCACTTAAATATCTCATAAACGCTATATCACTTCCTTAAAGGACATTGTTATTTATGTGGAATCTTTGCCAACTTTCCGGAAATTTTAGAATGCTCGTGGACACGTAAACTTTTGTTTGTATTTATGATCACTGAATTTGTAAAATGAATAATTATTATTTACTGTCTGTCTATTTTATCTTCGATCTAGCACCTTAAGCTAAAACTGTAATTTTGCACAATACTTAGAAGATGGTCGGGAAGAGAAAAATTGAACTTCCAATACCAATACACCAATGATACATATTATTATTCATATTTAATAATATATTGTATTCCCAATCATATATACATTATTATATTAGGTTCGCTCCTTCGCTTAGGCCATTCGCTCTAGGCCACTGCTGCTTCAGGACATCGCTAGACCACACACTGCACAACAGACGGCTACCAAATTAGAGGAGCTTCAATTGGAGTGTCTAAGACATCCACCGTACTCCCCGGACCTTGTTCCAATAGATTATAATTTTTTTCGAAATTTGGATAACTTCTTGCCGGGGAAAATTTCAACTCCGATGGGGCAGTCCAAAGCGCCTTCAAAGATTTTATTGATTCCTGTCCGAATGGTTTTTTTAGTAAAGGAATCAATGAACTACGTATGAGATGGTAAAAGTGCATAGATAGCAATGGTATATACTTTGATTAAATAAATATATTATATTTAAAAAAAATCAACTTTATGTTCCTCCTTTACAAAACGCCAATTTCATATGTAGAACCTCAAAATGTAAGTTGTTGTACATAACAGAAGCCGATAATGTTTCCTAAATTAGAAGCTCGTAAAAGCACTTAATTATTTTTTAAAATTATATTTATTTTTCTTTCCCCAAAATTAATTAGTCAATAAAATGGTGGACCCTTTATAATTTTCTCAATAAAACAATATTCGACATTATTTTCTTTTGATCGTAAAACATTATGAAATTACACAAAGGCGAGCCGTTTAAGTAATAAAACATAGAAGTCCCTTTTAAAAAATTCTAATAAATTTAATTTGGTATTAATTTTGTTCGGGTTGTGATTTACAGCATTTTATAAATATTATTATTTTTTGACGATGATGGACCATCGACAAAGTTACTTCATTTATATGCCATGATTCATCATGATGAGTTACCAAAAACTGTTTATTGTTCTAGGGTTAAGGGTTTTATCACAGCCAGTCCAGCTTTAAGCATAACTAAAAACAGTAGAAAAAACAAGATAATAATATTTAAAATTAAACTTTTATTTGGCTCATGTATCTAATCTATATTCGTATTTTTGTTTCTTAATTTATTGTAAGTAAGACAATATATACATATTGTAATAATTGTACAATTCGCACCGTTTAACCTGAGAGTAATTTGCCACGATGCCAATATGTACGTGCCGATTTTCACAAACACACCTAAATAATCGATAGAGTTCCTACGATTCTTGAAACAGGTTAAGTTCGGAATCTACGTTTCTAAGTAATAGCTGCGCTCTGTCCCGTCTCGTCAGTGAAGTAAGAAAAGTGAGTCGAGTCCCGCCGCTTGCATACAAATAGTTTACAAATGGTCGCTGTCGGAGCGACGCGCGGCGTCGTGGCGTCGTAGTAAAAGCGGATTCCATGCAAAATAGCATTATCTGAAAGTTCGAATGCGTCTGATATTGATAGTGGCGGTAATAATTTTAATCTAAGAACGTTTTATGTTAACATAAAATCTCTATATTTGTGTCAGTAACCTATACTAAAACGTCTAGTTCTCTCTTTTATGTGTAAAATATTAATATGTGGTCGTTGTTGGTATTTCAATTAAAATTTAATCGAAAAAATATTATTAACAGTGAAAGTTTTAACCATTGCGTTAACTCTCAGACAGCATAATGTTCAATTCTATCTCGTACTTATAAAGAGCTGATTAAAATATTTTAATGAATCAAATTTTGTCTTTCATTACGTAAAGATAAAATTGTGGTAAAATTTTGTATACGCTATTAATAATTTCTTTCTTTAATTTTTAAAGTTGTTACGGTATGAAACAACAATAAATCGTTAGGAGATTTGATGAATGAGGACCGAATTACAGACCTCAATGAGAGTCATTACCATTTTAATCTTCGCGTCGATAAATCCGAATCAGCCTTGATTGCTATGATTTGGGGCTCTTAGCGTCATTATAGTATAGTATATGTATATAACAAGAAATACCAGAGTAAAACAAATATTTAAGTGGGGCTCACGTTCAGTAAACGTGAATTTTTAGCCGTTTTGTACGGAACCCTTCGTGCGCGAGTCCAATTCTCTCTTGGTTTCTTATTTGTGTTTTGGACGGAAGCTTATATATTAAATGTATTTTGTGATAGAGTAACGTAAATATCGTTTCTTTTCCAAGAAACTCAGTCAAAATTGCAAACATAGAGAAAAATATCAACAATGAACACAAGCCAAAAATGTGACAATATAAAATCCCTTTGATATCCTCGCTTGATTCCTCCATTTATGTTGACGATTTCTCGAAGTAAACAAAAAACGTGTAATCTTGATAAAAAAGGGGTTAGGTTCAACACTCGAATGTCGGCAAACATCGCAACTTCAAAAGAATTTCCTCGGTGAATGCAGAAAAAGGAGTAGTTGAACAAAAATCATTTTAATCTTATTTAGTTGAGTCGTCGAGGTGTCGGCGAGACCAGAAGGCAGGTGGCGCATCGCAAAAGAAAACTCATTACTCCTTATTCACCGACGTACATTGACAGTGATGTTACGACGTCATTTTACTTATCGATATTGTAAAGCAACGCCTGATGGAATTTCTTTTTTACTTCAGTAATGGATTTTGAAAGCCGAAAGAATACAAACTACTCGATCCATTTACTATAATTATTAAACTATGTAATTTTTATATTTAGGGCCTGTTTCACAATCTTTTATTATGTGTCGGATAGATATATCGAGCGACAAATGATATCTGTCACTTATCAGTAGATTGTATGACAGGCCCCTGGAATGTCATATCCAATGCCTCAAGTTTGGGCATATTACTTGTGTTGTGTATGCAACAGCAAGGTTATTCTTTGAAAGAGTATGAAATATTGAGTAATTAAAGCTCAAGGTAATATCACTGATTTTCAATATTTAATACAAAAAAAAAGTATCGACACTATATATAATGAAGATAAATGTACATCGATACGGAGTTAATAAAATTGATCAACCCTATGTGGCCGGGCTTGATAATAAATTTTAAAAGTAACACATCAGTATGCCACTACCGTTCCTTCGTCTACATCTAACAGGACAAAGAGAGATATATTAGGTCTGTAGGGGCAACACTGCACGCTTTTTAGCTTTCAAAATGGTCCCACCCATGAAATCCGATTCTGTTTTAATAAATCTGGAATTAATTTGGAACAATCTAGATTATTTTGTGTGTTATGATTTACTAGTTAGCTACGTATCAGACAATAATGTACATTATTTCGATACAGGTATTACATAAATTATTGCAGAAAATGAAAAGTACTACTGCGAAATGATGGCAAATGTACCCAAATGCGATTTTCTTCCAAACCTAATGCCTGCTTCGGAAAGTGTTCAGGTGATTTGGGAGTGCGGGCTACAGATTGAATTTACTTGTGGCCCCAGAGAGAAGATATTTCGAATAAAGCAACTGGAAGCGAAAAACATTTTTTATATAACAATTTTTTCATATTTTTCTCCCGATATATTATGTTTTAAAACCAAAGTAAAGGTTACTTACTTAAGTAAGTAGTTAGACTACACACTATGCAATCTACTAAATTCTGATCGTCTGAAATGTTTCTAATTAGAAGAGACTTTGAAAAAAAAAACAGATATTGAGCTGAGCCGAAAAAAAAAACCGATTTTTTTTGTTGCATTGTGTGTTTATGTTGTCATCATAATAATATATTGTGCTTACAATATTCAAAGGTATCGTGTCAAGTATTAATGCTCGTGTGTTGTGAATGTACCAAAATATGTAACTTTATAACTAACCTCAGTGTCACATCTAGTGTAACAATAATCACGTACGCACACTCCCCGTCCCTCGGGGAGCTTTTCCCCCATTTAGTTCTACAACATCACTTTATGATACTCATCTGCAGATTTTTTATTATTCATAATAATACGCCCAACATTAGTACGTTTTGTTCTTCAAATTACGTTGTATACGAATGTTTACTTTTTATTTCTTTGTATTTATATTTTAATTTTTTTGTATAAAGTGTAAATATAATATCTATTATCTACATTATTCACAATTCGTAATTGAATTTATTAGATCAAAATATTTGTATAAGACGAAATTATTTACTTAAAAAATAACTCTATAATATTGTATCTACACAGAAAATTCAATATAATTTCCTGCTTATCCCATATTCCGATATTCCGATATATTGTGTAGTTCTAAATAAGGTCTAAATATTTCTCTCTCGCATTAATATCACGAGAGAGCCACTTGAGCGTAAGTCTTGTGTCTTGTGCATAAGTTCACAAAATCATTCGAGGATTATGTTAGTTAAACTATGCTTTGACCGAACACAAGTAAACTTATGCTAAGAAACATTTATATATTGGCGTTGGTATATACATAGTTCTTGTGATATAATACTTCTGTTGCTATAATCATCATCACTAACGATAAAAATGCGGGAGCTCAGGACGCCAATTCTGGTATTTAACTTAGACTTTTTATTGACATACAATGAATTATAGATGAATTGTCTTGATTTCATAAACGGATTTTTGGAGTTTGGACCAATCAAAACGTTAAGGTTGGTTTGACGTTTATGAGTATACTATTTTGCTGTTTCAACATATCTGTACGGCATCGAACATACTGTATTATTGTAAGATTAAATTAGCAGAATCGCCTGTAGGTCTCTCCTCATTTCGGTATTAAAATGTCACCAAGGGCAATCTAAAATTATACATTATTCCACAAACCCTGTAAAAGATTTATGATCCCTTATCGGCAACAAAATGACGCATTTACTTAGTATCCAATACTAAACATATGTTTAGATTCGTCTTAGTTAGACCCAGCTCTGTTCACTCCTGTACACCATGCTAAGCATCTCTGTTCACCCCAGTGCTGCTCCCGTCTAACATTACACGCTAATTAATTGGTAATCCGCGTACAAAGCAAATCAATTACTAGCCTATAATTGCGAAGGAGACAGTATTATAGACCTGGACACGTAGACCTCGCATCACGAATCAAATCTACATGGGATTTCATTCTATCAAATTGCATGTAATCTACATACGTTTAGGTATAACCTTTTACATAATATACACATAAAACAACCGCATAAATGATTTTAACAACGATGACAATTTAAATTTATCTATCCTATGTATTTATATATAAACAACGGCTTCAAGTGTTGCCATGAAATTTGGTATGCAGGGGATTTCGGGGGAGAAAAATCGATTTAGCTAGGCCTTATCCCTAGAAACCCGCGCATTTAAAAAAATATTATATATTAATTGTGCAACAACATGTTACTAATTTTGACTCTATTAATAAAAGTCCGAATGGCAGTTTGGTATCCATATTATGTATAATTTTTGGGTTGAGGGCATAGATGTATTATATAGTTATGGTTTGGTTGAGGGCAAATTGGGGTATCATGTTCGAATCTCAAATGTTAATATTTTTGCGCTTCTTATTACTTTTTTTTAATATCATAAACGGAAGATTAACAAACCTATCTTTAAAATCCTAAATAAGTTCTGCAAAAATATTAAAATAACCCAGATACAATAATAGGTCAACCCTTTTTTCTATGTACTATGTACTAGAACTCTGAACAAAGCTTGGTCTCCCAGGTACTAAAATATAATGGAAAAAATTAAATTTAAAATTTGAAAAAAAAAAAACCTGTAACATCCTGCAAAAAAAGTAATTTTTACCAATAAAATTCTCACTGAAATCTTTTAATGGAGAGACTGAATTTTTAAGCTGTTTATGTAGCTTAGTAGTAGTTAGTGTTCATTGTGACAAAATAACATCAAAAGTCCTTTCGAACGAGTTTCATGTGAATTCTAAAGTTGAAGGAGCAATTTACTTGAAATTGTTATCAGGTAGGCACACCTTATACCTCGTAAATAAGAGTACATCAATTTAACTGTCGAACTACAAAACTAATTATTACGACAAAACAAATCTCAATTGCATATTATTAATGTAACTTCATTTATAATGTTTTGCAAAAACGATTACAAAAATTTTGGCCACGTGATTTACTGAGTATGTAACTATGTAAAGACGAATACAGAAAAAAATATATAAAACTCGAAAAAATATACATTATAGAAAATAAAATTACATTGCTCTCTACTAAATGAGAACATTGATCTTACAGGTGATTTCAAAATAATTTATATATCAGCTGTGTGTTCAATGACCTCCTAGTGTCAAAGAGAGTGCAATGTCATTTTATTTTGTATATTATAACGTTTTGTGAAATCAATTACAAAAAACTTGGGCACATGATTTACTTATTATGTACTTATAATTTCCTGTTACGATTAGGTAGTTTTTTTTAAATAGAAAAAAAATCTAGTAAAAAAGTTAATCTTCGCCGTAGAATTCATTGATCAATATCAGCTGATTAACCAGCCGGTTTTAAACTTCTTTTTATTAGGTTTCCGTAATACTCAAGGAACCCTTATAGTTTCGCTCTGTCCATCCGTCTGTCTGTCTGTCTGTCTGTCCGCACCTGGAGCGTCGGTAATTATGAATATAAATAGATTAAATTTGGATAGTCTATGACTATGACTATTGTGTATAGATCTCGGATTTGGCATCATAAAATTTATAATTTTATATTTTAGGCTCTCCATATAATATGTGAAGTGGGATGAAAAATATTTTTTCATTCTACACCATCGTGTGAGGTATCGTTGATTAGGTATTTTAAAATAATGGCAAGGTTTCGTATATGACTTTTTTTTTATAAAGTCAACCATTTTCGAGTAATCGGCCTGCAAAGTTATTTATAAGTTGGTCCCCCTGGCATTTCTAAAATCAATGAGACTTAGAAACTTACAATTTTCTATGCTGATAGATCATGATAAAAACTATTTATTTAGGAAAACAAGCTCTTGGTTAGGTTAGGTTAGGCTTTTAAAATCAGGTGTGTGGTGAATCAGCTCATAGTGTTAGATCAATGGCCTCAGCGCCGAAGATTTATTTCAAACTAGATGTATTTATTTTTCAACTAATATTTTTTTGCGCAAATGTCTTTTTATATAAAGTAAATCATGTTAATCATGAATTTTCTGTTATAGATTTTACAAAATATTATACATTTAATTAATTAATTATACACCCCACCCCATATAATCTAGTCCATATCAGCTGTTGATTAATTTTCAATATTACTAATTTTGTTACTTAAGGTTTTTAAGTCCCTATCAATCATGTTGCAAAAAAAAATTATTATCTTCCTCATACCTACCTGAGTATATGATATGATTTGTGTGTAGTTTAATTACAGGTTAATCTGTTATTTAATATAATTTCTTCGATGATAATACTTCTATACAGTAATTCACTAAAATTAAACATGAAACACGATTCCCGAGAGTTAGCATGGCATCTTTATTTATTGGGCTTTTCCTATTTCCAGGCTCCATTGTAAATGTTGGCTCTACGCTGGTCTCCCTTTAACCGACTTCGAGTTTTCGTTTCCGTTTGCTTTTCCAACTTGGGGATCTTGTTCAGACGTGTTTAAAATTTTAGCACATGTCTCGGCATGTCTCACGAGTTGGAATTGAGAGAATTTTTGAAAATGGCGACATATTGTGAAATTTTAATGGTTCGAAGTTTGAACTATGTACGACTTGAGATCGTGGATTGTGTTCGTATAAAATAACTGTTGATATTTCGCGTTAACAAAAAGCTACGTGAAGAAATTTTAGTCCATCCAGTTTTTATGAAAACTACATAATGTTTAAAGTTTTAGATTATTTTGTTTTTTGCAATTTGGATTCATTCATTGAGAATATGATATTTAAATTAACATATAAGTAGCTACAATTTATAGTTATATAATGATACAGTTTTTGTTAATTATTAATTAATTACTAATACGGGTGATAATTACTAATAAGGTTACCCGGTAAGGTTCATAAACTCACTACGCGAATTTATTATATTCTGAAAAATGTAAACAATAACCAAGAATGTGGGTGGGAACCCAGAACCGGACTAGAATCTGATGGGAACTGAGAACGGTGGATTGCCACCTGGATGGAACTAGGTGTTTTTTTATATTTTTCTGCAGCATAACGTGATTAGACGCCAGTGATTTTATCACAATTTGTTCGACGCGACGAGGTGAAGCCGGGATTGACATGAATTTTTCATGAAGCCTCGCCCCGTCATTTCCATTCTGTAAGTTCCGATTGTTAGAAACATGGTTTCAAATCTTTATGAATAATTAATTTCGTAAACTGTGCCCGATAGATAATCGATAACGGACTTGGGACATTATTTTACAATTTACAAATTATAGATATCGTTGCCTTAAGCATTTTGTAATTTAATAAACGCGGAATGCGTTAAGTTGGTTAATGGGTATTATCATGATATTTTCTTTTTCTTATAAATGCCTTATTTTAATATTTATGCCGAAACCTATTCTTTGATCTTAACTTTAAATAAAAAAGAATTTGAACGTTATAAATTACATCAAGAATTTCGATAAAAATTCAGATCATATTTACCGAATATTGACGAGTATCGAAATTTCATCTAACTCTTTTAATAATACCAAAATTTTGAGCGTTCGAGGCATTTTAATTAGTTTCGAAAAGTCGGTAGTCCGATTCACGCGAGTCAGCCGAATCGGAGCCCGGCAAAAAATTAAAGCCACGGGCAACAGTAGAAAATTGGAAATGTCATTTTCGCTTTTTTTAAATGTTTGGCGCGACGTGTGGCGATACCGCGCCCCCGGCGGTGGCTCACCTACCTCCTGAAAATCACCAATTGGTTATTTTAACCCTTAACTGTGGGGGCGTCACGTTTTCTTAGTTTACGTCACATCGTACGCGGCTGTCATTTTAAGTACTATAATTATGTCACTGCTCGCGACGGCTATCGGACTTTCGTCGCTGCAGTACTTACCAGAACGCAGATACGTTCATTTTGGGGGCCGCGCTGATCCACGATACCAGTTAAGGGTAAAACCAATTGGTTATTTTCCGGAGGTAGGTGAGCTACCGCCGGGGGCGCGGTATCGCCACACATCGCACGCCAAACATTACAAAAGGCGAAAATTAAATTTCCAATTACGTTAGTTTTTTGTCATGTTGAAAAAAGGATGCTGCCACTTTTTTGACAGAAAATAACGATGGAAAATCTGCTACAAAGTGACCGATTTCTCAAAGTTTATTTACAAAGTCCATAGTAACACAAAAAATACTATGTGATTAGCGTCAACACTGAACAAAGTTTCGTAACTGTATTCATGCATACTACGATTAATGAAAACTATTAAGAGACTATGTATGTTATTTATTCATAACTTTGTTTATTATAGATTAAGGATATTATTTTGGGTTTTGTTACAACTTTCGTAATTATTGAAAGTTTTAAAGGCTTTTGTGAGGTAAGAAAAATTATTACCAAATAGTTGTTACTATTTTGTGATCACCTGTTGTAGCTGAAAAAGAAGGTTCATATAAATAAAAACGAATTTATTTCATAAGGCCTTGTTGTTTTTTCATTTATGAGCATTCATTCAACTACTAGTATAGCTAGCAAATATATTATATATGGCGAGGCCTCGAGGCCCCCACGATACCAGTTGAGAACGTCAAATTTACGAGATTCTGGAGCTAGGGTTCCAGAATCTTTAATCTGTTTTAGCCTGAATGTCTTTATTCTTTGTTGTTGTGTGTTGCTTTTAATTCACAATATTGTGTTACTTATTGATTTTGTTATTCATTTAAGTTTGGTACTTAAAACTATGTCATTAACAATTGTTATTTTAATACATACCTATTATGTATGTCTTTTTTAAAAGGCTTATGGTTTTATAAAACCCGTTAAACATATAGGAAACAAGGTATTGTATTTTTTCATGTACAATTCAAACGCTTTCAAATGTTGGATCATAAATAATCCTATCACCCTGTATTAAGCGACAGATGTGGGGTTGTATAGACCTCGCAAGACAAAGTGGACGCGGCCGGTGCGGCTCCCACGCCTGTGTTTTTGTACGATCGAGGAATCCGAATGTTTAGCCGATTGACATACTTCTGAAATAGGTAATAATATTCTTATCGCCCTACGGAAAGCGACTGAGGAGGTCATTATAATATGAACAGATTATTGGGACGATCCAACTGCAAAACGTTAATTTTCTCTGACTGTACCGAGTACTACTCAATTACAGATACGAAAATGGGCGGTCACTGGTCTGTGGCCAAACTTTTCTCATATTCAAAAGTTACGCCCTTGTTTATGAATTACAATTCGCAATATGAATATTTCGATTGTGACCCGTGAATGTTTTGTTTTATGAATTTAATCGTTGTATCTATTTCATTATTGTCTGTCACCTAAAACTGGTATACCTTTACAAATAAATAAAGCACAATTGAAATGTCCGTTTGTAATTTTAAATTAAAAGCTTTAAATAAATAGATATTATGAAAGTATATTATTATACGGTACTTACATAAAAATCATTTTTTTAATTTTTTCTGTCCCTCTTTGTCTGTCTGTATGTCTGTTTGTTCTGGCTAATCTCACAAACGGCTGAACCGATTTTCACAGAACTTTCACTGGCAGATAGCTGATGTTATATGGAGCAACTTAGGCTAATTTTATCTTAGGGTTCTGTTTTAAAAATTGGATTCCGTTTCCGTAAGTTCTACGCCAACGAAGTAGCGGGCACCAGCTAGTTATTGAATAATATTTCACTTTCAATTAGCCAAATTTTGTCTTATTGAAAGTCAAATATGATTAAACCACAAGATTATTTTCTTACCAGCCGTCGACCGTAAAAAAAAACTTGAGAGGTGTCAAGGGACACCCGGATGGAACGAAGTTATAATATATATATTATAATATAAATACATAGTTGATAATGAATAATTGAAGCCTGTGTAATTGCAAAATTCTACATTATTGTCAAGGTGATAAGGTCGTTTTTTGTATCATTTCGAGTGGCAAAAAGTGTCGTGCCAATTTAATCCGCCTAGCCTCCAATTCGCAACGCGCCATAAGGAACTTCGTTCCAAAAAACATTTTCTTATAGGGTCGATTTCAAAATTTAATAGAACAAAACTACATAATATTATTATTATTAGAAATTGAGTCTGCTTAGTCCTGGTCATCACCGAGAAAACATTGTAGGATACTAAGTACACCTACGCTCACACAAAATGTTAGAACATCACCATTGTTGTGGGTACAAACGCAGCGTAGTCGTAGATAAATCGTAGAAACAGATTCCATTTTGAATAAGTTTATTTCGGTAAGCTGTATCAAAAATACCTGTGTGAACGAACAATAACAATGTACCGTTGGTTCACGTGGCAAATCTGCTTAGACCGGATTTTCTATGAAACGTATAATTAAACTCGATATTGGCATGGACATTTTGTGTAGTGAATAAGAGTTTTAACGTATACAATGGGGAGTCTCGCTATTGTTACAGTATTTTGAAAATTGCATTTTCATTCAATGTTTCGCGCGGAGATTGTTGGTGCAATATATTGCAAATCGCGACTTAAAATGTCTAGCTGCGTGGCTTTATTTGGTTATCAGTAACTATATTATAATACTGTCTAACGAGTGAATCGCCTGATAGTAAGCACTACCTAAGCTGCGTTTCGGGTTTCGATCGGGTTTGTGGACACCACAATTACCCGGTATTTTCCTCTCCCTCTTAAAGACGAAGATAATTCCTTGCTTTGTCAATTATCCTAAGAGATTATTTGGCAAAGCAAGGAATTATCTATAAAAGTTTATTTTTCACCTACGTTGGCATCAAATAAAGCAAAGCTTTTCGTTTTAAAGGTATGCAAGTCTGAAATATTTATAACAGTTGACAAAAAATAAGTTCATTTTGCTTTCTATTTTTAGTCTTCTAATTTATTAAGTAACTGCTATGAGCAAACTTACTGCCTTTTCCGTTTCCGAATATAGGGGTAAATGTTGTTCAATTTTTAACTCTGTACGCTTGGGTTAAGCCGCATTGGTAAGTATATAAATATGACCTAGTACGAGAGCCAACTGCAAATTGCTCTAACCTCCGTTTCCGCCGCTATGCACTTCCTCTGTAAGAGTTTCCGACAGACATCTATCTCGCTCGCACACTATTTATTGTGTAGAATAAAAACACGTTTCGCTTATGAGGATCAACTATATTTCAACAAAATGAAACATTTCCATCTTTTTCTAAGCTATTTAGTAAATGTATCAGAAATCTGCTTAAAAACTTTGCAAAACAATTCGAGTAAAGTGTAATTATAAAATACTTTTCCGACTCAATCAATTTGAAACCTGAATACTTGGTTTAGCTTTTAATTATAATAGCCAAATATTTAATTTGCCGAAAGGATTTTAAAATATCCAACAAATTTATTTTTCTGTTTCAAAGGTCTAATAAATGTTTCAATAATAATCAACAAACAGCATCTAAAGGCGGGTACTCCTACAAATAAAAAATATTTACAAAGGTTCGTTAAAATTTGTTTGCGCTACCCGTTGTCGTGTGTTGGAGTTTTTTATTTCATTTCTCTCATTGAAAATAGTAATTTAATAAGATTTCGTCAATATTATCAACCTTTACTTTATAAGCACAACTAAAATATGTAATTTTAGAAAAGTTGTTAGTTGTAACTAAGTACCCGCTTTTGTGTGTTATGCCTTTTTCTAATTTTATATTTCTTTGTTTCAGGTGAGCCTTTCACATGAAACTGACGTCATTTTTACATAAATCATGATGAATAACACATATTTTGTCACTCATTTATACTGTAAAAAATTATCTTATACCAAATCATTAGTATAAATACAGAAGGTGCATTAAGTTCGTCTAAGGACCAGGTATAGGACTACATCCTCCGTGGTCTAGTGGTCAGAGCTTGGCTCTCGACTCGGAGGTCGTGGGTTCTTGGGCAATATAGGTAAAAAATTACTCCTGCGTAACTGGCCTGGTTTCAAAGAAAACCAGCCACCGTCATCGAAATCGGTGTAAGGGAGTTATTTTTTTTATTATTATGAGATGATAATAATAGAATGTTTAATATCAGATATTTTTCGTCGTTATAACACATACCTTATTGCGTACCCTAAAAAGATTCCAAGACCCGAGATTATTTACCGTGTCAGTTTTCCAAATTCATCCCGACAGGAGTTAAATATGATTGAAAGGCTGAAAATAACGGGAATTACTTGACTTTTTTCCGTTTAACTTCCGTATTATAGGATGACGTAAGCCAAATCGCCAACATGTGGCTACCACATAGTTGTTTCTTTGTTCGAATATAATAATGGAATGACTCGCAATATTTTCCTATCCGGGAATGAGATGGATAGTGTAGGAAATATCTCATTGAGAATAACACTTGACGTGTAGTGTTGTACTTATGCTTAAGATTAGCGACTCTTTGAAGAATTCTTGTATAACATACTTAATGTACTTACGTATTTTCAACTATCGTTGGTATTTAAAAATGTACAAAAAATCCTGACAACAATGTTGCAATACTGTTAAAACCTGGAAACCTAAATTATTAACCACATGTAGAAAAATATTAATCTCAGAAATATTGCTTGTAACATAAAGTTTTAAATTAAATATTTTATTATGTATTATGATAATATAATTTTAATTAATTATAAATTAATGATACATAAATTTAAAAACTTACTAAACCGAAATCTATTAAAATTATTGAATGGAAATTGCAAAGAAATGAAAGAGTAATTTTTAGCGCTGAGACATAATTCACGAAAACGCCAAAGAGAGCACAAATTCAATTAAAACGTAAAACAGAGAACCAATAAAATCCTTATATCATGCTCCTCCATGAGACATCATAAATTGCCAGGGGGTGAATATTGGAAATATCGACTGGGGCTAGGTATCGATATCAATTGTCAAGTGCGGACGACGCTAGAAGATTCCGAATCGTGCTGGAGTGATGCATTACATGGTATATAATATCTTTCGCGATGTAGACACCTGTTGCTTGTGATACGAGTATGAAGAAGTGAGAGCTTATAGCAGCACTTCGATCCTAATGAAGCTGTCGTAATAAAATTTTCTGTTATAAATTTGTAACAGTATTTTTTGTTCTGAATATTAAATTCCTATATTCTCTGCTCAATCTATTATTTATGTTTCAATCCATTCTCGAATTGGCTGTAACTGCAGACGTTAATAATTATTATTGTAACTATTTTGTAAGCTGTTTTTATTGTGATGTTAAATTATCAAATTGTCAAATCATTATATTTTTTAACCCTCGACAAAAAAGAGGGATATTTTAAGTTCGTCGTGTCTGTCTGTCTGTCTGTCTGTGGTATCGTAGCTCCTAAACTAAATTGGGGTTTATAATATACGGAGGGTGAATAATACTTTTAAAGGATATTTTTAATATGTGCGTAGCCGAGTCGGGGAACGTGTGAAGATGTTTCTCTTAGCTATAACATATTTATTGATATATAGGAAGAATTTTCCCCTGCATGATTGCAGTTGAAGAATTTACTTCCTCTGTATATTATAAAACCGAAATGCTTATCGTACGATATTACGTATTAGCACACGATAGAACATCGTAGTCCGGTCAATAGCAACTTTTTATCCAGACAAACAGATTAGTAAAGATTTTCTTGAAAATCGAACGAAGTTGATTTTTCTAGTCGCGCTTGCTATAAATTAAATTATTTACTGATGAGCAATCAAATAATTTTTTTCTTTAAATCAAATTTAAAAATATGAATTAAAACAAAAAGTAGGTGAAAAACACAGTTTGCTCAGTCAGGGGAGTGAAATAAAAGAAAGTAGGGACGTGACTAATGAAGGGGCGTTATTTTGATGGACGGAGTCGCCGTACTGAGCTCGGAGCTCGGACGTGCGCCAAATTTCTTGCAAATAATCATGTTTCATTTATTTTTACTTCACATAATATTTCTGTGAAAATGAACTTGGGGTCACGTGTTTAATCACACCGGTTTACGTTCTTCTTATGTTAGTGAAAATTGAAATGTAAGTTACGAGTATTACTGTCAAAATGCTGCTTCACTGCTAGATGCTCTATCCTATACTTTAAACGAGACAATCTTGACTATATATAAAATAGGAATGTCCGAAACGACTGTATTTTCATGAAATTTATTATGCAGAGAGGTTCGGGGGGGAAAATTGATCTAGCTAGGCTAGGAAATGTTTTTACGTTATATTTTTTTCTATTGTCGTGCTACAGTATAATATCAATAATTTTGACTAAATAAATGCCAGTCCTAGTAGCAGAATGGCATGCTTATGAATATTTTTTGCGTTGTTCGAAATTTGGAAATATGGTGGGTTCAACGCGGTCAGATAAATCTTTTTAGCATTTTGACGTGATAACGTCTTATAAATCGATAGAGCCGGCTGCACGCACGAAAAAACATGACTCATGCGTTACCTGTTACCCGTTATCGTTACCAAGTACCGTTACCAAGTACCAGCGTTAGCTCGCATTGCCTTTACCTCATTATTATTATTATTGTTGTTGTTATTGTTGTTGTTGTTGTTGTTGACGTTGTCACGTTCAACTCTCGTCAGTAATACGACTTTACAGACAACCGGTATGTTTTTTTTTATTATTTTTAAATTTATGTTTTTTTGTAATCTACTCGTACTCCTATAAAGCTCGGTTACCCAGGTACTGACATCATTATATTAGTTAAATAGTAGGTAGTCAATACTTGTTTAAGAGCAGTTAAAAAAATGTGTAACTACAAAGAGAAGAAGAAAGTAGTGTTTTCTAGTAACATTACCAGACTTACTAAGCCTGAGGGTCGATTCTCCTAATAAAATCTTACAATAATACAGTTTCGATGTAGTCTCGATATGTTGAAATAGCAAAATGGTATTCTCATACACGCCGAACCAACGTTTAACGCGTTTTGATTGGCCCAAACGCCAAAAATCAGTTTATCATCATCAAGGCGATTCATTTATAAATCATTAAAAGTAACTTGAAAGTCTAAGTTCATACGAAAATTAGGGTTCTGCAAACTTTTCGTTAAAAAATATAAAAGGATGAAGGATGGAATGTCACCAAGTATCATTTGGAAGTTATTTAACGAAATCCTATTGAAAATTAAAACGAAGTTAGAAAGCCAGCTCTAATTGAACTTAGGTCTCTTTTAAGTTAATTAAGTACTTTAAGCAATTTAATTTTTTTCTTTCCCAACTTCAGAAAGTTCGCCATCGCAAGCTTGTTATTTTAGATAAAAGGTTTTTGAATATAATGATACCGAAAGTTTTTTATTTTATTACATCCTACTACTATTATGAATGTGAAAGTTTGTGCGGATGGATAGATATATGGATGGATATTTGTTACACTTTCACACAAAAACTACTGAAATGAATTTGATGAAGTTTGGTATGGTAGTAGTTGATGCTCTGGTTTAACACATATGCTACTTTTTACCCCAAAAAAAAAACTACTAAGAACTAGAAAAAAGATTTAAAATTTTAATTAGTACTTGCTTTTGCCCGCGAAAGTAGTGTCCTACGGGAACACTCCTTTCGCGGGCAGAGCCTCGGGCAAAAGCAAGTACTTAATAAAATTTTAAATCTTTTTTAACATCTTAATAACATGAGGTTATTTCCTTTCTTTTAATTATCCTTTCTATTGATTTGTCTATCGATAAAATATATTTGTATAAAAGTGGATAAAATGCAGTTTAAGTCGCGTAAAAAAAACATAGAACTCTGGGGACTACTTTCCTTATAAATTATCATCAAAGTAGTCGAATGGGAGCAAAGAGCAAAGGATTTTGCGTCATGTCGAATCGTTTAGGATACGAAATACTTTCGAACACTGTTCATGTTGACTTTTGTATCTCACTCGACATCTTACATTGCCGAAACTCGATAAATCGGTTGGCTGACTCGACAGAATTGATTCCGTCTATCTAGATTAAGATCGATGCTTTGTGCTGTCGAACGGTATTAATAAGGTCCTATGTTAGGACACACCGATGAAATACTATTAAGCGCCCGTTTAGGCTTGAGTGAGTGTGAAAGAGCTTCTAAATATGTTGCGATCATTTTATATTTGATAATTAGAAAGAATGGGCCTAGAATGTGGCTTTCGATTTGATAGAAAACGAGAAGTAGATTTTATGTAAATAGTTTTTTACGACGGTAGTTAGGTATCGATAATGAAAATGTAATGTAAAAAATATGAAAAAAATTGTAAAAAAAAGTATGTAAGGATGAATGGATATTTGTTACTCTTTCACGCTAAAACTATTAAACGAAATTTGGCGAAATTCGGTATGGGAGTACCTAGTCTAAGCTCTCAACACCTAGGCTACTTTTTATCCCAAAAAAGTAGGTACAGTGTTCCCGTGGGAAACTATATTTACGCGGGCGGAGCCGCGGGGGAAAGCTAGTTACGTGTAATCAAATCTTTTTGTATTTGATGTCTTCAATGACTTTCTAGTAGACCTCGCTTTTTTCTATCCAGTCGCTATTAATACCTGATAACAGGCGACAAGCGAGCAAGTTTTCACACCGCTCGAGTTTCCACGGAAATGACCGAGCGTTACACCAGCGCAGTAAACTATGCGAGTAGGGTGACAAACTGCGGATTGCGCCGGACACTCGGGATTAGTCAAGTTTCATATAACCACACAATTGAGAACTTGAAGGACTTAGCTCACACGATATACTAGTACGAAGATGAATTTTGAATTTGCTCGTATAAACTTTACGGTAGCAAGATCATGCGAGGATAATAATGTTACGTATCTATCTATTGAATGAGATAAACGACAATTATTAATATGTACCTACAATGTTTACATTGTTCGGTAAACTTTATACATTGATTTAATAATAGTCACCTTTGTTTGATAAATCTTATACTTTAAATGAGCTAATCTTGTATATATATATAGCCGGGTTATTGGCACCGGCTGCAAGTATTTACATGAAATCTAGCTTGGGGGAGGAAAATCGGTCTAGCTAGGTTTTATCACTGGAAAACTGCGCATTTATCAATATATTATCATTATCTAGCTTTTGCCTGCAGCTTCGCCCGCGTGGGAGAGTGTTCGTGGAAAAACTTCTTAAACAAATATACCTGCAATATAGTAATAGCACAGAGTAAAATATATAGGTGCTTTAAAATAAATTTTCACACATACTTTTTAATTTTAAGATATCATATCTCCTACATAAGGATAATTAAATTGTATATGGCTGTGTGTATGTATCTAAATAGCTTCTGAGAATACCACATTATTTCTGATCATTTTTTTCAACTTAGAATGGGTATAGTAACCTATCCTTGAAAGATCTACAATATATCTATGCCATCGCGGACTTTTTTGTAGACCTATAAAAGAGAAACAATCCCACCATACATTGTTTTGTTTTCTATCTCCAACGATCCACAAAACCATAACAAATTATTATCGACCTAAGGAATACCTTCTTATATATACCTTCCTAAGGAACCACTCGGTCGGTAAATGTAAACGGCATGAAAATCCTTTCAGTAGTTTTTGAGATTATCGCGAACATACAGACAGACTCGGCGAGGCACTAACGTATCCTATATCCGTCTCCTGGTTCTAAACAACCTCCTCCCCACCAATTTTCAGCCTCTTTTTTTCAATTTTCAGTCTAAATCTATATATATATATATATATATATATATAGATAGATTTAGACTCTTCTCTTAGACAGTCTGATTGACCCAGAGAGTCGGATCGGATACCCAGTTATTTAATATGAATTTAATAACAACCATAAAGACGATTCATTTGAACTCGTCAGCTATATTATATTGTCAGATTGGACTACAATGATCTATCTATACTGTCGTCATACGGAAAAGGGACACATCCAGTATATTGTCTTAATTGTGTTACATACATAATCCAAATGAGCAGAAAAATGTAAATAAAATGAACACAACATATATTTCTTCACTAGCAAATAGAACGTGTCTGTAAGTTTTTTAGTGGAATCCTCAATTGGAAAGGCAAATACTAAGGCGGGTCAATAAGTCAGTGACTTTTTGAATTTCTAACCTCCTTACTGAAAAAGCAACACTACTCCTGTCAACAGGCATCTGTCAGTTGACTCCTATCAAAATTTGAACTTGCTGCGTCAGTTAGTTTGTGTTTTACAGCTATCTTTATCAGACTATCCAGTATCTTAAGAACAACATTATTTTTTGCGAAAAAATACCATTACCGAGACCAAGGCTAAGCTTGATAAATACTATGGGGACTCTGCACCATCGATTTCAATGGTAAAAAAGTGGTTTACTGAATTTCGTTGTGGCCGTACAAGCACTGAAGATGCCGAACGTCCTGGACGCCCAGTTGAGGTCTCTACACCCGAAACAATCGAAAAAATTCACGATATGGTGTTGGCCGACCGAAGATTGAAAGTGCAAGAGATTGTGGAAGCCATAGGCATCTCGCATGGCTCAGTGGTTTCAATTTTGAATGATCACTTGGGCATGAGAAAGCTTTCCGCAAGATGGGTGCCGCGTTTGCTCACAGTCGACCACAAACGCAATCGTGTAACAACTTCACAGGAAGGTTTGGCGTTGTTTAATCACAATACGGAGGAGTTTTTGCGCCGTTTTGTAACCGTGGACGAAACATGGATCCATCACAACACACCAGAGACCAAACAACAGTCAAAACAGTGGGTTTCTAAGGGTGAATCGGCGCCAAAGAAGGCCAAGGTAAAGCCAATAAAGTTATGCCGACTGTTTTTTGGGATGCACGTGGGATAATCCACATTGACTATCTTCAAAAGGGAAGAACAATTAATGGGGAATATTATGCCAACTTATTGGACCGCTTCAATGAGGATTTGAAAAAAAACCGACCTCATTTGGCCAAGAAAAAAGTTCTTTTTCACCAAGACAATGCAAGGGTGCACACATGTGCAGTTGCCATGGCAAAAATCCATGAATTTGGCTATGAATTGCTCCCACATCCACCCTATTCTCCAGATTTGGCTCCGAGTGACTACTTTTTGTTCCCAAACCTGAAAAAATGGCTCGGTGGAAAAAGATTTGACTCCAATGATGAAGTCATCTCGCAAACAAAGGCCTATTTTGAGGACCTCGACAAATCATATTTTTTGGAAGGGATAAAAAAATTGGAGAAGCGTTGGACAAAGTGTATAGAGCTCAAGGGGGACTACGTTGAAAAATAAAATGATTTATTTATCAAAAAATCTGTGTTTTATTCCAAAAGTCACGTACTTATTGACCCGCCCTCGTACATAATTGAGCAGATATTATTACCAATTTGGTAAGGAATTATTTGCGTAGTCACACAATGAATAAACGTTACTGCAAGAATAAAAGGAAGAACGGTAGATTCTGTGTAGATGCACCCTTTTTCATCGTATTATCATCTTATATGTTCATACAATTATCATATATGCGTAAATGGCAGTAGGGCCTTTTCTACTTAATATTGGTAATATTCAGTCAGATGCATCCAGGCAGTCTTTAGGCGTTGTTAACGAGGATGCGATATAGCATTACTTAATGCTTTTTGGTGAGTTTATTGCAAAATAGCTTTTGCCCGCGGCTCCGCCCGCGTAATTACAGTATCCCATGGGAAAAGTGTACTTATTCGGGATAAAAAGTAGCCTATGTGTTACTCCTGATCTCAAACTACAACCGTACTAAATTTCATCAAAATCCGTTCAGTTTTTTTTTGCATGAAAGAAAAACAAACATCCATCCATCAATCGTCACAAATTTTCACATTTATAATATTAGTAGGACTAGTAAATTTTTTTTGTTGCCGATTGTTAATTGATATAGGTAAGTAAATATGCCCAGTGACATACAAAAATAGGTTCCTCTTGATCTACACTATAAATTACAATCTTACCTAACATCATATAGATTTCAAGTAATCATTCCTGTCAGCTCAGTCAATCAAAACCCAAACGTTACATATGCGCCGGGTTATTTACCGTAAAACATGGTAACACCCGGCTCGCCCGATGAAGATGCAATTGTTCCGGCCGACGGCACAGTTAACCGGGTTCGCCTTCATTACTGCACGTACATGACGCCCGGGCAGTAACGTCACTAATGTGTGACGTCACTGTTAATATTAAAACCGCTTATCACAATTTTCATGGCCTAAAATATTGTACTACTTAGTTTTGATATTATTTCAAATAGTGTGGTAATATTCTTCGTCTTTGAAGGTACAGGGTCAAAGGATAAAACTAATTTCAATCACCTGATCGAAAGAAATTGCTGTCGCCTTTGGACATGACATGACATTTGAGGTATGGTGAAATAAAGATGGCTGACATTTGAGGCATGGTGAAATCAAGATGGCGTAACTTTTTCTTGTATCAATCAATCAATCAGTCAATCAATCAATTATTTATTCACAAGATGTAGTAGTAATGGTGGTTACAATAATTATAAATAGTTGTTACCATAACAATGGTGTGTGAATGTCAAGTTTAAAGTTTTAAAGAACAATTAGTACAAATACAATTAAATAAAATTACATTTAAACATTATGTTTTCATTACATAATTGAAACTAAAACATTAATTTATTAATAATTATGTCAACACTAGCTGTTGCCCGCGGCTCCGCCCGCGTAAATATAGTACCTATCCGTCGGGAACACTGTACTTTTTTGGGATAAAAAGTAGCCTATGTTCTAATCCATAGCCTAGACTACTACCATAGCAATTTTCGCGTGAAAGCATAATAAACAAACTTACATTCACATTTTTAATATTAGTCTATGGCCTGTATAAATACATGGAGATTTCCATACAATATTTTATTAGACATATATAAAAACAATGTTCTGTCAAATGTACGTCATAGCCTATCCTTAGTTTTGAAATATTTGAATTATAGTCTCATAAAACTGGAATTAAATTACTAAAACCTATCACTGAATCAAAGTCCTGACAAACCCTTAAATAATTAAAACTTAAATATTTTTAAACTCAATGAACCTTTACCTACCTGAGGTAAAGGTTCATTGCGTTTAAAAATATTTCACTACATTTTAACTACTTTTAAAATTATCTCAGTGCGCGGTTCTAAAATTTACTTCATAATACTAGTGACATTAGTTCCTTAACCCTTCGTACGAGAAATTATAACGATATATCTCAATTCGAATTATTTGAATGATGCATACATCATCATTTTACACATTAGATACGCCTGACAATACTATAAGAATTTATATCTCCACCGTCTATAAACATACGTTCATCTTAATTAATACAAGACGTGGAATAGCTTCCATGCGGTTTTCGTTATTAAATAATGAATCAACTTTAATTTTCTCATACGTTAATTTGTTAATGGCCTACTTTGGGAACTCCCTAATGTCGTATGATAGTTACATTAAGAAGTTATGGGATCATTTTACAAGGAGACATCATTTGTTTCTCATGTCGATATATCTTCTTAACATCGAAAAGATTTACATATTATATTTCAACATTTATTTTGGTTTTAAAATTATTTTCATCAAAAGTTGATGACTGTTTTTATACTCCTTTATTGTATCGGCAATTTGCTATTTCACTCTATCATCTGTTTTCAATTTAATAATTCATTGAAAGCCATCGCAAATAGATCTCACAATTAACTCTTCATTCTTTCGCAAATATTTGAAGAACGCAAAGAATTAGAATACATTCAAAATTGTGCCTTAATTTTGAATTATTAGGGTCCTAGTTGAATATAGAATAAGGGTAAATTGAAGCCTCTGAAACGTAAAGGGATATTGCTCAAAGTTGGCAAGTAGGAAAACCTAAAAATTCACAAGGTATAAAGTTGGAAAGCTGCGCTCATATAATCTCTGAACTTTAGTTTTTGAAGGTAATATACCAGGATTTTCTTTTGAAGTTACGAAGACCGTGTACACCATAAAAGGTATATTAGTGCTTTAGAAATAGTTTTGTAATGAGAAATGGAAAGGTGCGAAGTATAAATAAATTATTACGTTTTCACGAGCATTGCTGACAAAACACATTACACGCCTGTAAAATTTTAAAACTGTTATAAAATCCCTTTAAATATTTACGATAATTCACTCTTTTCTTTACTTGGAATCCTAATTTCAAGGATAATACACAAAATCGTAGAGATTGAAGCACATGAGCGAGTTTAGATATCATTTTAATACAGACGCCTTGTGGGTCCATAGTTTATCATGTAGTATTAACCTGCCATATTAAATTGCTATAAACCGTCGACAAGTGCTTAGGTTTCGGCTCCAAATTGGCTGTTTTAGTCCTGGGAGAATTATGTAGAGATTTAATACTAAATTAAAGGAGACTCTATTTTCTATGTATTAAGCTCAAACATTTTAGATACTTCATCAATTATTGTAAGGGCATTTTAATACACGTGCTGCTATATTAACATTAAGTGACTACTATTTTTCTTCTTATGTGAGATACATGTTAAAATACGTATTTTATCTCTATCTCTTATTAAATATTGTGATACCATATTATAGTTCAACTAGCTTTTGCCCGCACGTAAATATTCCGCAAGTAAAAAAAGTATCCCACGGGAACACTGTGTTCTTCTTCTCGTGACTGTACATACTTTTCAAATCTTAAAAAAACACCGAACATCGATACGGGATACGCTTCCCTTACTGATCGATTTTTAATAAAACCGAAAGCCTATAACCGTTTCTCATTTAAACAACCATAAAGGTATTTCAAGTGCTTCTTCAGGACGGTTCTTTATGAAGCAATCGCAGCTTTCGTCGAACTTTACGTTCCCTTTGAATACGTACATTACGACATAACAACGAATTGTTTTCGTTCCTACATCACCTTCATCAGTATCGTTATGACATACTTAATATTAAATATTGTTTTTTACGTATCGAGATTACCTTGAGCACATCAACGGGATTTATACTTAAAGAGAGAATCTATCCTATAAATCTTAAGTTTATTATATATAATCGGAATCTCGGATACGGCTGCAACTCTTTCCATTAAATTAAGTATGCAGAGTTTTGGGGAAGAAAAGTCAATATAGATGGCATCTTACATTTTACAATGTGTTTGTAATAATGTAATTTTAAAGCCATAGGAACAGAAATTAAAAAAAACATTAGAGCAAAGCTCGTACCTGCGCTAATCAAGAAAAGATAAAGTTATGCCAGACGTTATGCCGTAGCCATATTTTCTGTAACTTTACGACTGTAAAGTAGAAACTATAGTATTGTCACATAAAAGAACGAGATGAACAGGTACATAAGTAGCTTTGGATTTGAATGCACTACTAAAATCATACGGTGTGACCACGATTTTGTGAAAAATTGTGGGCCGTTGAAGGAGTTGTCAAAATTAAAAAAAAAAGATCGATTTGGATCGTTCTATGAAAGATGTTTCTATGTACGTATTATATTTTCTACTCTGTGGTATTGTGTTAATATATTAAATCCATGAGTTTTTTTTTCATTTGAAAAAAATCACCATTCTAAACGATTTCAAGTAGAGCTCTACTAAAAAGCCACAAAACAAAATTACTACATCTGATTGCTATTTTGTAGCATTAATTCCTTAGTAATTTCAATTGAAACTAATTAAAGACTTCCGGAAACGTTTTGTTGTAAGTTTCTTTGGCACAGTTATTATGAAACACGCGCTTGTAATTATAGGATCATTCCTTCATACCTATATTGTGGTGCTAGTTATATTTCTGTATTTATTTTTACGTGGATTTTCGTATTTTAATATACCAGTTGATTTAAATAGTTTTAGGCGATATAATAGGTACGAGTATTTTTGACTTCCCATTTTATGCGAAACTTATTAATATATTTACAATTATTGTTTGTAAACTTCTAGTCTATTCTGAAACAATAAAACACTATTGAATCTTTAAGAGATCAAAATAAAACCGCTTAAATTCCGTACACAGCTAGTCGAAAACTTTACGAATCAAAATTGACTGCGAACTGCGCCGTGTTTCGACACTTACGCTACTTACGAAGTGTTGAAGCCGCTACTTCGGTAAATGCAAGCGATTATAAGCTTTATAGTTCTTTAATATGGCATCAAAATTATTGCACCGACACGTAAGCTAACTTAAACTAAGTTCCATTGTCTGAATGTTCAAATTGAGCCTCAGTTATGTTTATTATGTGCTCGACAACGTTTTTAACGTATTATCTTACAAGATATTATTTTAATTTAAGAACCTGGGTTATTTGCAAACTTTTAACTTGGCAACTCTATACAACCTTCAAAGTTAATTTGACATAAAATCATTGGTTTTTTCTAGAAACAGTAAAAGTTATATTCACATATAATTTATCATGTTAGTATTTAATTAATTATCAAGTAACTCATAAGGTTATTTGAAATTTTTGTATCACCCTTCGATTTTTTAAATTTGCTGCCATTTCTCATGTTCCACTTTCGTATGCCAGACTTTATGGTACTTCATGAACAAGTACTTATTGTTGTGCTTCCGACTTTTGTTTTTAAATCTATAAATTCTAGTCTGTAAATTCAAAAACAAATCAAACTGTTATTTGAGGCCAAACGACAATCTTGATAAAATGAAACTTCTGTAACAATTTGCTGTACAGTGTACATGTATGTAGGTAGATACATTATAATAATTAAATACATAATAATATGTATAGTGAGTAAACATACTTTATTTACTGATATCAAAATTTGCCTCTCGGCAGTAAATTGTACGTTGAAAAACTCAGCTGTAGGTATATTTTATGTCGACGAAGACCAAAATAATTAACTTCCTCCTCTTTTCTATTTCTTGTATTAGCTTTCTAATTTGTTGCTAAGGAAAACATTTCTATGTGAGAGCCACGTTTCGGCACGAATGGGCTGGCTCGACCGGATAAATACCATGACCTCACAGAAAACCGGCGTGAAATAACGCTTGCGTTGTGTTTCGCTGAGTGAGTGAGGTTACAGGACGCCCAACGGGGATTGGGGGTCTTAAGGACCAGGAACGCAAGTCACAACACCAGAGGAGTTACAAGTATAACTCCTCTGGTGTTGCGAGTGTCCATGGGCGGCGGTAATCGCTTACCATCAGGCGATCAGTCCGTAAAAAACAACCCGCTAAAAAAATATTTATACACCGCAATGTTTGCGTGAATATTCTTTTAAGAACTATTATAAAATTAATTTAATTAAGTAGATTAGATATATTATATATATATATTAGATAGATTGTTTTGATGTTGCCTGTTTGATATAAGTTTTACCATTTTTAATAACCATAATTATTCAAAGTAACCCGACAGCGTCAAGGAATTTTGATGTACCCAGTGTCGCTGTCACGACGTACACGATTGATACTTTTAAAGCTTGAATGCAATTAAACATGCATACACTCGAAAAACATATTATGTAAAAATGTTATTGCTAATTAAATATTTTTTTGTTGTAACTTCTATAGTTTTTATAGATAGTATTTTGCGCTTTTGTTGACATCAAATATGTTTTAAGGTAATTTTTTTTTTATTAGCAACCATATATTCATTGCTACCAATTCTGGGGTTTATTTGTATGCATTTTGGTCTGTGTCCTTTGAAGTAACATTCAGTTTTGATATAATTCTATATACAAAATAACTAAATTGAATAAACTAAAATAATTTATAATACAAACATAGAAAATATATTAAACTATAACAGCTACAAATGTTTACATTTGGACATAGCGGACAACGATTGACAGGTACATGTACAAAAGTTCTTATTTTCCAGAAAAATACATAATATTAAATTACATTTCAATTCTATAAAAACGTAATGGAGATAATACACAACGCACGAAAAATGTATACACCGTCAAAAATTCGCTTAAGAAATGGACGTTGGTTGGGGTCGAATGATAAAATAAAATCATGCGAGAGGCAGGCGCCTGGCCTGAGGGACCGATTACGAAGGTAGCCAGGTTAATGCATAAGTAACGATTGCGTGCTCCGAGGAGCTCCTTATGGACAACCTTTTAAGAAAATGTTCCCTAAACCATCGTGAAAGTTGGCTTAACATTTTTCTTGCATTTGACTCTAATACTCTAAAAGCATATTCGCGATCAACTGTACCTTATACCAATCGAATTTATGTACAAAATGATTTCCTTTTTATATCCACATCCGCAGTAATCCGTCCGTTTTACTTATTCAAGATTTAGATTTTCGGTCAAATATGATTTCCTGTAATCCAAATCATTATTGTGAAGGATATAATATATCATACGGAAAAGTTTTGTTTGCGGATCGACCTATAAGTTTTGATTTGTGATTACAAATTCAAAGTAGGTAGGTTTTTGGAGAGTTGACTCTGTTATCTACGAAAAGCGAACAGATTTTGTTACTTGAGATTGTTGACTTTGATTATTGTCTAACTACAACGTTTATATAATACCCGACGATGAAGCCCAAAAAAGGGGAGTGATATAGGGAAGTATATGTACATGTATGTATGTTTGTCCACCGTACCGCCTAAACTACAGATCCGATTTTAATAAGATATGTGTCAATAGATTTGCAACAGTAGCTCGGGTAGCTTTATAATTAACTTTTTTGTAAAAAATAGATAATTTAAATATGGTAATCCTCACACTAAAAACTTATGCACACGCGCGAGAACTGTTTTACTGTTTGTTTACAGAATACAGATTCTACCATACAGCGCGGGAACCCTGTTTTTATGACAGCAAGTAGGTACCTACTTCAATTTGTATAAAAACCTAGTTTTACAATACACTGAAAATACGCCCGTACGTTTTTCGCCTAATATAATTAAAAATTAATTTGAAGCCTACGTTATTAACAGTGCAGCAATTGACATTCGAAATGAGTTTCATCAAACGCACCTAGATGGGGGCCCAATACTAAATTACGCGGATTGGAAACGCGGCCCGGAGCGTTTTTGTATTTAAATTGCGTTATGGGGACTGCAATATCATGATTGAGCGCTAATACGACTGACCAATTACTCTCTTTGAGATGATTAGATCTGCCGGACAATTCATCAACGGATTGGTACGCTAATGGCTTTTATAATAATCTTTTCATTGTATTAACCAATCGGAAACGGCGACAATTGGATGATGTTTCCATTTTTTAGTGTTCCGTAGAAATAACAATAACAAGAAACCCTTGTAATTTCACTCGGTCCGCCCTTCTAGATTTTGTAATTATGAATATAAATGGATGAAAGGTAAAGTTATAGATTGTGCATAGATTCCGATTTTGGAATCATAACATAATAATATTATATTTTTAATTTTAGAGCTCTTCATACATGTTACGGCAAGACCTAATAGGTATATTTATTACACACACACCCGCGAGTTTATCTTATACTTCAAACGAGACGCCATATATATATATATATATATATATATATATATATATATATATATATATATATATATATATATATATATATATATATATATATATATATATATATATATATATATCGACAACGGCTAATTTTTAAAATTTAGTATGCAGGGAGTTTTGGGGGAGAAAAATCGATCTAGCTAGGTCTTATCCCTTTTATTTTAATTGCGCATTTTTAATAATATATGTTCGTTTATTTCGACGTGCAACATTATATCAATAATTTCGACTCTCTTACGTCAGTCTGATTGGCAGCTTGGTATGCGTACCTTCGTATAATTTTTGCATTGTTTGGAAATTCGGAATGTGGTGGGTTTCAATCCCGGTGTGATTCTTATTATTTCTTTTTCTTTTATATTTTTTTCATTTATTTTTAATTATTTTATCGTTTTACTAAATCAGCGGGCAAAGCTCGATAGTACTTATATTTTAACTCTATTACCTACTCTAGTATTCTAAAAAAGAGTAAATTAGTTGATTTTATTCTCTACCCAAAAAATAACTACAATAACCTGTAACACTTTTTTTGATGTGTCTATGATATCTTTCTTCTCGCTTTCTTGCAATTTATGGGAGTGATTTCTTGAAATGGGACAGAAGTGTGTAACAAGTTGTCGCGGAAGCGCGCGCTATTTGAATTGACGAATGAGCCCCCCCTGGCATTTCTAAACTATCAGACTTAGAAACTTGCAATTTTCCATGCTGATAGATCATTCTAAAAATACACTTAACTTACTTTTAAAAAAACTTATTACGTGTTAATAGTTGCAGAACCCTCCTTAGACATGTCCTGACATCTTGGTTAGGTTATTCAAATTTTGACGTTGATTTCTGTCACTGCTTGATTATAAATTTTCGATATTTTTTATCATATTAGAAAATCGTACTAGGCATTGTGGTTTTTTTAAGTATTTTTTAAAATGTTACACATCATATGCGACTACTGTCAGGCGCGCTCGTTTTTTTTTTTGTTAAAAACGAAATTTATAAAATAGAATATATAGTGGTAGTATTTTTATACTAAGAATGAGAGGTACTAGCTGACATAAGTAACACGCTTATAAATCGCGGCTGATGCAAATTATTTATAGTATATTTTATGCATTTTATAGAAATGAAACATATGATTAGTATAATCTGCTAAAAAATATCTTGTTTTCTCGCAGGGATACAATTTGTTTGTACCATTTTTTGGACATTGTCGACGTCAATAACCATGACGTAGACTTTTTACAACAGTCACTAGACAATATGTACATAGTGCGGCAAACTAAACTTTTTTGATTCTGTATATTAGTTTTTTCGCTCTATTAATATGAATATTTTAGGCACGTGATGACTTTTAGTTAGTGGTTTTGTTATTTACATAGTTGTCTGAAATAAAATTTTGCAAATTCAAGTATTGTAACTTATAACCTTGAATTTAATACTCGTAGCTACTATAGACATCGAAGAAACCATAGCTAGGAAATGTATTGTCTTCAATGAAAACGAGCGCTCTTACAATACTGCAAAATATGGTTTTTCAATTAAATGACCATTATTTCAAGGCTTATTAATTCTTTCTACAAAATTCATAATTATACATATCGTGTATCTAAGCACATTTTTATCACTTATAAAATGTTCTTATGTAGACTGTACTGATTAAAGATGCACAGATGAAAGAGGAACAGATAAACAGCTACATAATTAGATATCGATTTGATAGCACTACTACAAGCATACGCTGTGTCCACGACTGTGTGGAAAATTCGTGGGCCATTGAAGGGGACGTCAAAACTATAAAGCTGTTGCTCTGTACGCATGTGTATAAATTGTCTACCCTGTGCTGTCTGTATCGTCATACTTTTTAATTTGATGCAATATCTGATGCAAACTATTTAAATTCAGCCATACAATGGATTTATCATGCTGTTGCGTTCCACGTACGACGTACGCTCCACAGATGTACG
This sequence comes from Phengaris arion, assembly GCA_963565745.1. Lineage (NCBI taxonomy): Eukaryota > Metazoa > Arthropoda > Insecta > Lepidoptera > Lycaenidae > Phengaris > Phengaris arion. Next base: position 28,776,766 of record OY751431.1, read on the forward strand.
GGACTTCATTTCCTTTCGTTGATGGATGACGGCATATCTTCAATGAGATTTATAATGGTATGTCACATTTCCAGTGTGTCGCGCAAGATTGATGTATACTGTGTAAAAGTGGGAATTTCAATATAATTTTCAATGTCAAGTTGCCGGCATTTTTTATACTACTCTTTGTTTAAATTTTAATATTCCAGTGTAAATATTATGATTTTTGTAGATAGCAACACGTATAGTCACGTTCATAAAAGGCACGACGCTTTATTTATTTATATATGAAAAATGTAAACATTTGTCGATTTGTATTTTATGAACATTAGTGCGTATTACAAGACTAAAATTATAACTAATAATGTGACTGAAATGAAAAGCTACTACACATTAAATTTTAGTATGGCCGAAGGCGAATAATTGGTCTGTTATTTTCGTAACTGTAAACTGAATCGTGAAAGCCTCTTAAATCTATTTTTATTGTAAACATACAATGTAACAGTGTTACCAATCTAGAATTTAGTTCGTAAAGAATTGCATTTTCCTTGCAATGAAAGAGTTTCATGTGTTGTACGAGCGATATGTTTTACTGGCGCCTTAAAGAGTTTTAAGACAACATAAAAGTAAAAACAAAACCATTGTTGCTGGCTTTTATTCTAGAATGTATTACTTTTTTATGAAAGTCATTGTATATGAGACATGACTTATAGAGAAAGTGTATGTAATCATAAAATGTAGTTATTTGATCGAAATGTAAAAAGCATGCAAGCCAGGATTATTTTTCAACAGCAAAACTAGTTGTTAATCAAAGTTGAACCTTACATATACCTAACGATGATGATGATGATTATACACCGCTATCCTGAATCGGGATCGTAAAGAATGTTAGGAGATTAAAAAGAAATATTTGCTTAAAGTCCTTCACAAATCAATACGCGTGACAACAGATTGAATGGGGAACATCTGTACACACCCGCATCACTATTCCGTCGGGCAATACGTCTTCGCCCACCCCGGCACCTCGGTTGGCCGCGAGTAATTCAAAACATTAATTTTCCTAATGGAGTAAGGCTTCCAGCTTAGCCGAGTGTACCTAGGTGTCTCCGTGCGTAAACAGACTGTTGCGCTCTCTCTCTTAATTAATTAAAATGCAAACCGACTATGACTCGCAGAGTGTCTCGCCGCATGTTCGCGATTGCCTCTTTTGATTTACGCTCACGGAATAAGGACGTTTAAACGGTTCAGTTCGGTGCAATTTATTTTCGAGTGGTTTGTAAAGGAACACACGTACTGAGTGTCGCTCCAACTTGTTTCCCTCCACGAGGAAAAAAAACTGTTCGCACGGCTTCCTTTACTATGCAGTTAGCTTTACAATTATTGTTCCTTGTAATTTAACTGCAATGGAGACTTACTTTATTTTAGTTTCGCAATAATGATGTTTATGGTACTAAGTTTATCACAGCTGCATCCTTTTAATAACATTTCTTATTTGCAGATTGAAATTAATTATTATTACCAACACATCTACTAAATTTTATTTTAAAATGTCGATTTACAATTAATTTGTTATATTTTTTGTTTCAGGTAAGTAAAGATTCTACAAAACAGGATTGGGTAAGCTAAATAATATTTTGTTTTGTAAGCTATGTTGACTGTTGATTTTTTATATATGTATTTTTATATACGTTCATTGTTGTAGTATAAGAACTTCAGGCTAGTGCAAGCCTTCAGCAAACCTTCCAAATGTTTTCAATAAATAATATCGAAAATCTCTTTCGAATCATCCTCAAATTCCAAAACAGAGTGAATACAAATCAATATCGCAATAACACTGAATATAAATTGTGACATAAGCATTCCAATTTAAAAATTAATAAACACAAGTTGCGGAATGAAAGTCTTAGATGGCGCGTCTTTGTACGAGATTTTTGCCTTTGAAATTTCCATTCCATATTAACCGGGACCTGTTTCTTTTCAACAAAACACTAACTTTAGAGCGAGCACTCCAAACGGTTGAATATCACAGCAAACGATCCACGTACAGAATTTGCATCAGAAATGCGCAGCGCCAAGAAAAAACCGCGCCCTGTAAATTGTTACTCGCGCTCATTGCGGCGTTTGTCAAGAGAATGACTCTTTTTACGTTAGCCTTGTAATAGTGAAAGTTTATGGGTGTTGCAAGTTGAAATAAGTTTCTTCCACTATTATTGTATTCATTTGTAAAGTGGCTGTAAATTATTTTTTTGCTTTGTACAAGTTCGCCATGTTTATACGATGTGGCTTTGCATGTGGCTTTTATTCGTGAATGTTTTTGCGACTATTTTCGACAGAAATGTGTAGGAGCAGAGACGTTTGTGTGAAATTGCTAGACAAAACAAGTATGCGACTATTAACTGTGATAGAACTAACATAAAACTAACTCATGTTTATAAAAGCCTCATTAGTAAATCTTTGTGTGACGTAACTAACATATTGTGACGAAGATACCGGGACACGCCGTGGCCACTAGCTCTCATGTAAACGAACACGGGTTCTGTATTTTAAATATAAAAAAAGGGGGTTTGGTACATCAAATGTTTATAATAGATAAAAAGGCACTTTATTCTTGGCTTATATTTTATTCAGACAGTCTTGAGTACCAAGCGAAGATCTTATAATGAATTTTGCCAGCACAGTGTAACACACAGTGAATAGTCTTAAAAATTTTATGTTAAAATAGATCCGAGATTTTTTTGCATTTGATTTTGTTTATTTTTTACGAAATTACGCCTTCGGAGTAACGCGGTAAAGGCGTGCACACACTTGAAACGAAATGTGACTCGCCAATATCGCGAACGGAAAAGTCTTAATACACTTAGGTCATTTCAATATGAGCTAAGTGTTATAAACTTTTTTTTACTCTTTAAAGTAAATTCTCAAGAATATTCTTCCAATGAAGCGAGCGAAAATCTTGTTTATTTAAACACGTCGACAAGCGTCAGAGTGGTAAGGGCATTGTCAATTAGGCATTGTTTTCGTATCGAGTTGTACAAATAAAAAGGTGCTCGGCGTTGCCAGTTGTTAATGACGTGGAAATAACAAAGCAGGCTCGACCTGTGACAGCATCGGACACGGTGACAATAAAGCCGTGTTTACATCAACACTTTTTGCTTTAAAACTTATTTACCTACAAGGGTATCATTACATTTTGACAGACGAATAACAGTAAAAAGCGTATAGTGAAATTAAAATTTTTCAGTTCAAAGCTGCAGATAAGTCACTTAATGTTTCGCCATAAAACCGGCCACAAAAACTACAACCGATCATTTCAGTTTAATAAAAGTTTGGAAAATCTTTCATAACTTGAAAAAGGCTTCGACGAACCTCTGGTTATGATTGCGAGGCTTAATAACTCGTCTCTATCGGGGATTATAAACTGTTGGCTCGGGCTTAACGCATATCTTTCAAAGAAGGCGCGTGATGTTTACGTTCGCATGTAGGCCCGGCTTAGTACAAAGTTAGCGGAATCCGCCCGCGATCCGCCCTACGAGTCCACTCTACGTGACGTAATTAAGCCCGTGCCCCCTAAGGCATTTTATAGCCCACTTCACTCTTTGAGCATGAAATAAATACATAAATATTACTGGGATTTGGGAATTCTAATTTTATGATTATCATTAAATAGTCAAGAGATTAAAAGTGATTACTCTTAACGAATGATCTTCTGGCCTGGGAATTGTAATGAGTATTTTGGAATTATTTAACATCTAATAGCTGTATAATCAAATACACGTTAGGGTAAGCTTCTATTTTATCCTTTGAATTCAGGAAATTATGTAACTACTAATTTTCAGTTAAATTCCTATTATATATTGTTTTAATAATATCGCTATAAAATAGTTTCAGAAATTTTAATAACTGAAAAATGCTATGATGCACATCCATAAATAAAATTATGTGAAAGATAATTTTTCGGTTATCATTGGTGATTCAAGCTTTTTTATTTCCTTATTAGTAATTACATTCCTGAAATGTTTGATAAAAGATCGAGCCAAATTCGGCTTAGCCGTTTTTAATTTATTTCAAAGTGATATAGAAATTTCGAATTCATGAAAATGAGTGAAAAGAAAATTGTTCACTTTCCCTTTGCGTTCGCCTCTAATTATATTTTAATTTGACTATAAAACTTAATTAAAAGTTGGGCTTTTTAAGCGTTATATAAATAATGCTTATTTACACAGAAATATTTATAACTATTGAAAGTGGGCTGTAAAAAGATTATTTAATAATTATTACTTGCATATGTATCTATCACCTGATGGAAAGCGGTTACCGTCACCTATGGATTGCCAGCCTTTTAAAAAGCAGTCATTTCTTGGAGGTTTGAAGGTCATAGTGGTCCAGAATTACCGCTGGCGACAATTCAATTCAGAGTTTTAATGTGCGCTGCAGTAATCTCCGGGAACTTCAGTGGAAGGCTTATTATTTGCGCTTATTTTATATTAAAACGTACATTAATACTACATTTTGTTTACGTTTTCTCTACGTGTTCATCCCACAAAAAAATATTAAAAGTTACATGCGTAAATTAAAAATCAATTTTAAATGTAACGTCTCGTTTGAATGGCGCATTTTAAAATAATTTCAAAACATTTATTTTAAAGTTGAAAATGATTTCAGCAACATCAGAAACATTAAACCGCCACGGAGACCGGTAGTTCTGTATGCAACTGACACGTTCCATCAAACTTCACCAAATATTCTTCGAATATTCCACCGGATATTAACTGAAAAATTTCGTTACAGGATTAAAATTAAATGGATACCGATATTTTATAGACCGTGTTTAGGTTTCTGTAAAAATATAGAGGCTTGACTTTAGCGTGCGAGATTTTGAAATGATTATATTTTTTTTGCCTATTTTTGCTATAGAAAGTATTCGTCATGTTGCCCACGGCTAGGAACGCGTTAATTCAGTACGGGAACATTGTAGTTTTTCGGGATAAAAAGGAGCCTATGTCCTTTCCAGTGTCTACTCTGTATCTGTGCCAAATTTCATCAAAATCGGCCCAATAGTTTCGGAGCCTATTCAATGCAAACAAAAAATTCCTTCCTCGTTATATATCGTATAAATAAATCAATATATCAATATTTATCGAAGTTACATTATTTTTAAATGTAATTTATCACTAGATATCTCCTGTTGAGATATTTATTTAGCTAAAAGAAGAGTTTAAAGAAAATAAATATGTTGACCTCGACTTCGTGCGCATAATAGGAAAAACTGCGGGAACCATACATTTTGCCGCAATAAAAAGTAACCTATATCCTTCCCCGTGGTCTACTCAATGTCTATGTCAAACAACAAAATCGGTCTAGTAGTTTCGGAGCCTATTCAATGCAAACAAACAAACATACAAACAAACAAATTTTTCTTCTTCATTACATTAATAGATACAGGTCTCGATGTTACCCAAAATGTTATTTGCTCGTAATTAAATGTCACATATACGAAATATTAATATTCATTTGAAACTCATGTAAAATCTGAATACGCACCGCAACACTCTTTGGCTTTGAAGTGAAGGCTTATATTATTGGAAACCGCAAAACCCAAGGACAAACTGTAACGGGCTCGATATATTGAATTTTGCAAGTATTAATCAAACCGGGTTGGCTATTTCGTATGTATGTATGTCAGTAGTCTTCAACCGCTAGGGTACAGAATTGATGATCAAAAAAGGGTTGTAAAGGCAGACGCACTTTACGCATCGTTTAATTGGCACAAGCATTTAGGCTAGTGAAAGTCGAAACAAGTAAATTGGATTTGTGTGTCCATAGCTGGCGTCCCTTTGACCGCTCTCAAAGTCACAATTCGCATTACTACGCTTCCGCCCCGTGACTAACTTGATTACTCGTCAATTTCATAGGCTCGAAACATTCTAGATCAATCCGGACGGATCATTTTTAAAAGGACACTGATGTAACATCAAAAGACTTCCCATAAAAAATCTTGAGACGATTTTATCACATAATTTAAACAAATTTCAATTCGTAATATTGTTAAGTACTGTTTTGACTGTACACTCTATCACTGGAGCATACTTTTCAGTTATATTTCGAAATTTGTAGGGTTCCGCACTCAAAAACCTACTACCCCTATTGTACTTCAACTCTATTACTGAGACTTTGCTATATGTTTGTCCGTCTGTCTATCCGTCTGTCACCGGGCTGAATATTCGTAACCGTGATAGCTAGACACTTGAAATTTTCAAAGATGATATATTTCTGTTGCCGCTATAGCAATAAATGCTAGAAACATAATAAATTAAATATTTAATGCGGGCGCCAATACAACAAACAATATTTTTTTTGCCTAAATTTTTTCCGTTTAGTACGGTACCCTTCCTGCTCGAGTCCAACTCGCACTTGGCTGGTTTTTTATAATTGTAAACTTTTACAGTAATTAATTCAATTAAAAAACGACTACTCAAAATACAATTCAGTAATCGCTATGAGCTAGTCTTTATCGTACTGTGTATTTTTTTACATGAATCAATCTGTTCACACAATATACTTATAATTAAATCAAAATCAATTATTTTCGACCTTCTTTGTCCTACAGAAAACTTTTTCGTATATAAAGCCGTACACTCAGAAACAAAAACATTATAGAGAGTGAAACTTCATTGGGCTAAGTGGGCGCGACGAGCGAGCACATTGTTCCTATCGTTCCGCGTTTCAACCCACTTATTTACTAGGCGCCCTGTATTATTCAATGTGTAGAGGTGCGTGCAGGATACATTGATTCATTAATGAAAACTCTATTCTTTTGCCGAAACTTTTTAATAATTTCGCTAAGATTTATGTAACTAATAATATAACATCTTCAGGACGCTTCACACCACGTCAGTCTAGCCCCGTGATAAGTATCCGAAGAACTTGTGATAGATGACTAGACAACGGGAAGTATATTTAATACTTTTATATTAGGTAAACGTATATTTAAGATTTTTATTATATTAATTATAGACATTCGTGACCCGGGAACATAGAATTTTTTTTTCTTCCTGCGGCGGGATTCGAAACTGAATGCAGAAACGATAACAGCTGAACCCACCGAAAGATCCCCTCCGACTTGAGCACCAACGCCAACAACCGAGACACAGATGTCGTCAGTTCAGCAGGTCTAAAATGGCCACAATTAGTGAATCGTACGATGAAATATTTTTTGAAAAAATCGCTCTTACAGTAACTTCTAACAATTCTATTTTGACAGTTTTTAATAGAAATTCGTAAAATGGTAGATATAATAAGAATTGCTTAATTGATAACTAACAGAATTATTAGAAGTTACTATAAGAGCGACTTCTTCAGAAGTTCATAGTGTGATTCACTTAATGTGGCCATTTTAGACCAGCTAGCTGGCTGGCGACGATTTTGTTAAAATTGTTTTTATCAAATCAAGCAATGGAGAGTAACAAAGAAAACAATTTAGCATCAACGGTGTAACATGTAAGAACTGCATGCTGGCAGAAGACATTTATGAAGAGTTCATGGTATGAAGAGAGTAAAGACATTCATGAACAGATCATGGTAAGAAAAGAGTATGAAGACATTCATGAAGAGATCATTGTATGAAGAGTGTAAAGACATTCATGAAGATCTCTTTATGAATGTCTTTATATGATTTCATGGTCTGAACAGAGTATGGTATAAAGGGAGTTAAGATATTCATATAAAGATCATGGTATGGAGAGAGTTAAGACATTCATGAAGAGTTCATGGTATGAAGAGAGTAAAGACATTCATGATGATCTCTTCATGAATGTCTTTACATGATTTCATGGTATGAAGTGAGCTAAGACATTCATGAAGACATCATGATATAAAGAGAGTAAAGACATTCATGAAGAGACTAAAAACATTCATGAAAAGATCATGGTATGGTATATTAAATGAACGCTTAAATGTTTGACCATCCTTATTTAGAACTAAACGAAAATTCTGTAATCAAAGTTCTCGGAGGATCTTATTATGCGTAAACTGTAGGTCTGACGTTGACAGAGTCATTATGGAGTCGTTATGGCCGAGACGTTTATGATTAAAAATAAGTTTTGTGATCTGCTAGTTTTATGCTGTTGATGCAAAGGGCGAACGCGGCCTAATAATTTCCTTTTTGTGATCTACTTTAAATAAAGGGAGACAGCGATTAGCGGACGCATTGTATACGCATATTTATTTTGTGATATACAGTAACAAAGAATGTCGCGTATATTCCGCGTTATCTGATACAGGTATTAGCATTTCGATATCTAATACTAAGTTGTTAATGTTACTAAATGTTCACAAGCGTTCATTAATTAATATCTTTTTGTATGTAACAAAATGAACAGTTTATGTTTAAATGTTCAACCGATATTTTGGAAGCCTTTCTTCATTGATTTATTCATAAAAATAGTTTCTAAAAAATGGTAATTTTCGGAAAAATTAAATCATTGGAAAATTCCCGGAATATATTAAACTTATTCCGTTACTTTTCGGAAATGTCCGTGCACTCGGACCACACGGCGCGGCGGCGGAGGGACAGCGTCTGACAGCGGACCCTAATCCGGGCCGCTCCGCGGGGCGTCACGCTGCACTTGACGTTTTTCAATTATAACCATTCACTATGTAACACTTTTGCGCAAAACTACGCCATTGCGATTAAATTGTCGCTAACAACAGGTTCTATTAAATTATTGCGATACGAAAATGGTTGCTTTTCCAACTACTTGGGTAGTTCTTTTGTTGTATCTTGTATAATATGCACGTAAGTATTGTTTCACGCTGAAATATGGAGTGGGTTCCTTGTATACTATATAGACTTTACAATGGAAACTAAGGGTCAATTCATACCGCGACGCTACAAAACGCTACGCCGTGTTGCGTTTCTGAGAACTTTATTAACTTTATTCACCACACAAAAAGATACACGTTTAATTACAAGAGCAGCTCCTTCGACATTGACTTTGATCGACTTGACATTCGAACTTTTGCAATGAAGCGTGTATCTTCTTGTGTAGTGAACAAAGTTTGATTTTGAATAGCCTATCTTAAAAATGCAAATTAATGCAAAATCTGTGCGAGCTGACCCTAAAATGTCTATATACCCAATTCTCATAATGCTAAATGTAGTTCTAGTTCGTATTGTGTGGTGCATTTACAGAATTTTACTCTTCGCGAACAAAGTCGTGAGCAAAACGTAGTACAGTTACGTTAAGGTAAATACATATTTGTTTCGAGACATATATATGAATATATATATATATATATATATATATATATATATATATATATATATATATATATATATATATATATATGTATATATGTACACCTAGTTGGCAAAGACGTACAGAAGATCAATTTACGAAGTTTTACTTCGATCATCTTGTATAAGGACGCGTTCAGAATAAAAGCAATTTATAATTTATTTTTGTTACGTTATTTTTTGTTAAAACAAACAATAAATTATTATGACTGTACTACATTTAAATTTAGGCCTGATGAACTTGTTGACATAAAACACGAAATTTATGTTTTTTTTTTTTTAATACAACTGCACCTAGTGAGAATACAATTTCTATTTATTTTTCTTGTGCCCAACATACTTTCCCAGCTCAAACGTTTGTTTTTTCTAACGTAAAAAAAGCTTTCAGGCGAAAAGCAGCCGTTTTAAAACTGTCACGCGTAAACAGTTTAGCTGTAGTTGTGGCAAAATACATTACAGACTTCATAGTAAAAGGATAAGTAAATTTTTCGCTTTGAAGAATATATTTACCCTTTTATCAAGTCTACTATTTTGTTAAGTCATCCTTGTTTACAATAACTATTTTTTTTAATAAAAAACTATAACCGAGCTACGTAAATTATATATCCTACGTTACCCGAACCATTATTACAAATATATTGATACCCCTTTCATTATAACATCGGAACAGTAGTTAAGGCACTACAGTGGAACAAACTTACATGCATAGACTGCAAAAATCATTACCCTTCCTTTTGGTTTCACCGTAATCAGGTAAAAAATAGGCTCTACTTACAATCTATCACACTAATCCCAAATGTTATGAACACCACATTAAATATCAACACTTCAGTGTGATCGTGGGCTAACCAGCAATCGCTCGCTCTGTGTAGTACCCACCTAACCATTCACTTTATTAGCAAACTTCACGATGAGTCTTTCAGTAATTAGAGTGGATTATGTTCGGGCGACTGCTCCACCGCTTCTCTGATAAAACATCTGCTTACGCGCTTACCCGATATAATGAAAGTGGGCTGTGTGTTCAAAAGATATTGATGGTCTATGTTTACTAGATTTTACTAGCTCTGTTTGATTCTTGTTGTTAAACATAAAGCAATAAAGAAAAATAATATTGTAAAACAATACAATGTGTTTATAAAACAATGCGACAATGTATCTGCATGCAGTTATCAAGGCAAAAGACGCCTCGTTGTTTCAAGGTTGACGACGCGTTGCATCTCAAATCTGAGTGTCTTGCAAGAACAACTGACAGTAGCGTAAATGTAACATTATGGAATGTTTATGGTATGGGCGCTGTCGTAATTTTCATACAATTCTCTTTACATAACGTTTCTAATAAGTACTTGTTCAAGTCAATTTTGTCAATTGTTCCTGCTAACCCCACTGGTTACACTTTTTAGTCTACCTACTATATTTCATATTATCTTTACTACTATGTTTCGCGTTAAAAGGCCTTAAAATACATTTGATTGTGAACTTTAAAAATGTCATCGGAGCAATGTTGACGTGTGTGATGTGTCGCCACTCCGAGCTTCACTAGAGCTCCGCATACAGCGCGGCTCAAGTGGGTAAATGTATCGCACCTACACGTGTTTTTAAACAATTTATCGTAAATGCATCGGGTCTTTAGCATAAATTATTCCCTTTTTGAGGTCTCCAGCAGATATTTTTCCGAGCCCTCCGCATACAGCGCGGCACAAGTGGGTAAATGTATCGCACCTACACGTGTTTTAAGCATTTAATCGTAAATACACGGGTCTTTTGCATCAATTATTCCCTTTTTGAGGTCTCCATCAGATATTTTTCTGAGCCCTCCGCATACAGCGCGGCTCAAGTGGGTAAATGTATCGCACCTACACGTGTTTTAAGCATTTAATCGTAAATACACGAGTCTTTTGCATCAATTATTCCCTTTTTGAGGTCTCCAGCAGATATTTTTCCGAGCCCTCCGCATACAGCGCGGCACAAGTGGGTAAATGTATCGCACCTACACGTGTTTTAAGCATTACAAATTTGTTACAAAAAATATACAATAAGGCTTTAATTATGATACTCTATTGCTATGACTCATGGCGTGAATATATTATTTTATTAATACGTGAAACATAAACTTTCAGTATCGTTTACAAGAATTGTGGAAAACTAGCGGCCTAAGTTAAAGTTTATGTGGCAGAAGATGTGCAGAAAGCTAATGTTTTTAAAAAAAAATGCTTAGAAATATTAGGTCTTTACCTATGAAATTGCCGTTTTGTATGAAAAAATTAAAACGAATTTTTTTCATGTATTTTTTATTTGTATTAATCGAAGTAATCACCCATGCAATCAATGCATCTTTGCCAACGCAGTGGCAGTTTATTGATGCCCTTTTTAAAGAAATCAGCTGGACGGGAGGCAACAAATTCTTCAATGGCATTTTGTACTGCCTCTCGGGTATTGAATTTTTTTCCCGCCAAGAAGTTATCTACTACAGACTACTACTTTTTGCAGAATTTGGATAACAAATTCTGCAAAAAGTAGTAGTCTGTAGGCGCAAGGTCTGGTGAGTAGGGCGGATGACGGAGAGATTCCAACCCCAGTTCTTGCAACTTGGAGACCGTCTGCTGTGCAGTATGAGGTCGCGCGTTGTCGTGCAGGAGCAGCGGAGACGAGCGATTGACCAATGCTGGTTGAAGATGTGCCAGCTTCTCCATCATTGTGTTCAGTTCTTCACAGTACACATCTGCAGTAATGCTCACCCCGTTTGGTAAGAAGCTGAATGGTGAAAAGCTGAGAAGTGATGAATCACACCGGCGCTAGACCACCAAACAGTGACCATCACTTTTCTAGGGGTAAGTTTTCGTTTAGGGCATTGTTTAGGTGCTGAACCAGAATCCAAGCAACTTGCTGAGCGCTTGCGGTTATCAAACAGAATCCATTTTTCATCGCAGGTAACAATGCGGTTCATAATTCCTTCATTTGTGTGTCTGTTGAGCAGTGCAAGGCACGTCTCGACGCGTACTTCACGCTGGCGATCATTGAGTTCGTGGGGCACCCATTTGTCAAGCTTTTTTACCTTGACAATTTGACGCAAATGGACCAATATTGTTTGGATGCTAACGTCGAAAGCTGCTGCTAATTCAGCCGTAGATTGTGTATCATCAGCTTTCACAATCGCCTTTAATTCGTCATTGTCGACCAAAGTCTTCGGACGACCGCGAGGTTCATTTTTCAGGTCGAAATTTCCAGAACGGAAGCGAGCAAACCAATAACAGGTGGTGCGTTGGTTTGTAGTGTTAGCTCCGTAAACGTCGTTGATGTTGCGTGCCGCTTGTGCCGCGTTGCTGCCACGACGGTACTCATATTCCATAATTACTCGAATTTTTAACGTATTCATGATGACGAAAAAGATTGAAACGCGATGAAAATGTAACACTAATCAATAAACAAACGACTACTTTTGGAAAACGAATACCATGTTTTTAAAATAAAATTAATTTGAAATTAGAATTCTTAGCCGAACAAAAATTATTTTGATTTGAAATGGCCAGTACTGCAGAACGGCAATTTCATAGGTAAAGACCTATTATATAAAATAAGTACAACACACACTGCCTCAGATTATTAACACACACTTCTATGCATTTGATAGATATAATTTTGTTACACGTTGACGTTTGACAATCTGTCATATTTTTTTTTAAATCTAAGAGTTTTGCCTCTTACATAGAAAAAAAAGTGACAGATTAAACCCTTATAAAGTGAAAACTTTAAATGAATTATACTTAATACTTATATTAACAATATATGAATTGTATATAAATTTTGACCACAGGGCGACTTCTAGTTATAACCTATATCTTATGCAAACGCGCACAAGCTGCGGAAATAAATATATTATCCATAAATACTATCTATCTTGTCCCTAGTAAAATTTTACTAACAGTTGTACAAGGCTTTTGAATAAAATTTCAATTTATTAACGCTCAATAAAACTTTTCACACTTAATACAAAGACTTTGCTTCCTTTATTTCTGAGAAGCTGGTGACTAACAAAAGATCGTGTTTTAACTTACAAACTCTTTAATGAATGAAAGGACGTTGTGCACAGAAAAAATATATTTCACTATTCCTTCCTCGTGACTTTAGCCACCTGGCTAGTAATTATAATGGACGACAAATTAAGAACAAAATGGTTTAATAGATAAATTATAAAATTGGCCTAATTGATTATCCCAAAAAAATTGAGATCAATAGCCAATAATTATAAGATAATTAAAAGGTATGAATATTTTCAGAAATTATGAATACGCGATAAATTACACATATTCACGTGTTGAGCGATGTGCATGCAGAAGCAAATATTATAAACAATGCTTACTTCCAATCCCACACTATAGACTAGTCAATAAACTAGTCTATAAAAAAATCGTATACTTTAAACGAGACAATCTTGTGTAATATTAGGTCATTACATATGAAATTAGCGTTTTGTAAAGGAGGAACATAAAGTCGATTTTTTTAAACATAATATATTTATTTAATCAAAGTATATACCATTGCTATATATGCACTTTTGCCATCTCATAGGTACTAAAAGACCATTCGGACCGGAATCAATCAAATTTTTGAAGGAGCTTTGGACTCCCCCATCGGAGTTGAATTTTTTCCTTTGCAAGAAGTTATCCAAATTTCGAAAAAAATGGTAAATTGATGGAGCAAGGTGTACCGTGGAGTACGGTGGATGTCTTAGACATTCCAATTGAAGCTCCTCTAATTTGGTAGCCGTCTGTTGTGCAGTGTGTGGTCTAGCGTTGTCCTGAAGCAGCAGTGGCCTAGGGCGAATGACCAACTTCGGTTGTTTAGCAGCTAGCTTTTTCATTATGATTTTCAGTTGCTGGCAAAAGACATCTCCCGTAATAGTCTGACCAGATTTAAGAAAGCTGTAGTGAACGACACCGGCAGTAGTCCACAAAACGCTCACAAGTAAATTTTTGAGTCAATTTTCGCTTGTGGCAGGCTTTGACTGGTTCGCCAGGGTTCAGCCATTGCGATGAGCGTTTCCGATTACCGTACAGGATCTACTTTTCATCAAAGGTAATGATTCGATTTCAAATCCCTTCATACCGGTTATGTAATATAACGCAGCAGTCGACGCGCGTTTGTCGGTTTGCTGCACTAAATTCATGAGGTACCCACCATTCAAGCTTTTTCACCATCTCAATTTGCTTCAAGTGGATTAAAACAGTTTTATCACTAACACCGCAGCCTGAAGCTAACTCGGACGTGGTTTGGATCGATGGATCCGCTTCCACAATAGCCTTCAATTCTTCATTATCAACTTTGGTCTCCATCCGTCCACGGGGCTTGTTCTACAGGTCGAAATTACCAGAACGAAGACGTTGTTTTCTTTTGCGATACCGCCATACATATCATTAATCTTTCGAACCGTTTCTGCAGCACTGGTGCCACGGTGGAACTCATACTCGAAAATAATACGATATTTAAAGTTTCCCATTTTGTAAACAGAGTGACACAAAGAAAAAACCAAAAGAGAAAAAAAAACTTGAGAGGTGAAACAATTTATATTTTATTGTAAGTACCGATCATACTTTTAAATGCATTAAGTGAAAATAAAAGCTGTTAATTTGAAATTACAAACAGACACTTCAATTTTGTTTATCTGCATAGATATAATATATTATATTATACAAAACAAATAGTTGAACTAAGTATACCTATATAGTGCGCGCGGAACTAGTTGGCCGCGCCTTAGGTAGGGACAGGGGTGAGGGGCCGGTTTGTTTGCCCCTTCCGTCCTACCGCTCGCATACCCGGCCCGGCTAGCTAGTCACAATATGTAACAGTTATAACAGTCACAATGTGTAAGTGCAAAATTCTACATTATTGTCAAGGTGATAAGGTCGTTTTTTGTATCATTCTTAATAGTCGTTATTACATTGTGATTTCGAGTGGCAAAAAGTGTCATGCCTATAATCCGTCTAGCCCCTACACAATTCGCAACGCGCCATAAGGAACTATGTTCCAACAAATGAATTACGGATTTCAAAACACAAATGCATGAGTAAATAGCGGTATAAATTTAAAATTTGAATTCCTAACCAAAGAAGATATATTTGAGATCAAAGTGGCCAGTACGACAAAACGCCAATTTCATATGTAAGGACCTAATATTGTAAATTGTATACTAGCATTAATTGCCCGCATATTCGACCGCGTGAAATTAGGTTTTATCCTCTCCATCTCCTATTTTACCCACCTAGTGGCTGAATTTTAGAAAACGCTGAAATACGTAATTCACTATTTTTTTCGTACTCAATTCATACGAAATATTATGCTAATATGTCCAAAAAATAAAAACTTTTATCACGGTCTATTTGATTTTGAATTTTTAAAAAATCCTTCCTTAGAGGATGCCTACATCATATGAGAAATACCTACGTGTGCAAAATTTCAAATTTATTTAGGTGCGTTGATACATCAGGTTTGCCTTTTCTATAACATACTTAGTTTGGCCATAAATACTGTTACAATTAAAAATTAACAAAATATTAGGAGTTTTGCCGAGGAGTTCAATGGGAGACGTTGTGCATTTTGTATATGTTCATAAATTTGTGTTATTTCGGTTCTTAATGTGTAATATTGGTAGAATATTAACCATTAAATATTCTTTATCGTGCACAAGTGTGGGCAAGTGGTACAACTTCTAAAAACGTGCTATTTTGTTTTCCCGCCAAAACTCTCTAGGAACTTTCAGTAAAGCTTCTACCACTTTACTGAATCGACTGACATGACTCATGGACTGTACTGACTATTTATTTGGACTTTGACGAGACTTTAGACTTGACGATATAGGAAGACAGTGTTGAAAATTGAAACGAAAGTTCTATTTCCCGCCTTTGTAACTTAACACAGGCAAATAAATAAATAAAAAAAAATAAAAAAATTACACTTGAATTTGGAATCTGTCATTATTACATGATTGTTCATTGTGTTTTGCTCATTTTGGCGCTAATACATCGTACAATATTTTACGATATTAAAATGGAGTGGGGTGATAAAGAGAACCGAATCGGTGTCATTGCATTACACAAAGTAGGTATGGAGCCAAATGCAATTTTTAAATCTTTCCATACGCTTGGTATTAGTAAAATGTTTGTGTACCGGGCTATTAATAGGTACAATGAGACATCCTCTGTTTGTGACAGAAAAAGATCTGGTCGTCCACGTAGTGTTCGTACGAAATAGGTGGCCAAAGCAGTAAGGGAAAGAATTCAAAGAAATCCTGTCCGAAAGCAAAAGATTTTATCTCGGGAGATGAAGATAGCACATAGAACCATGTCGCGTATTTTAGAAGATGACTTAGGACTTGCAGCCTATAATTTAAAAAAGAATAGGGTGGTAAAATCGAAACAACTACTGAAGCGGTACGCAAAGGGAGGTCACAGAAAAAATTTGTTTTATGGATGACAAATTTTTTACAATTGAGCAACATTTAACAAATAAAATGACCGTATTTATGCTCAAAGCTCTAAGGAAGCTTCCCAATTAGTCGAGGGAGTGCAACGTGGGCACTATCCGACTTCAGTGATGGTTTGGTGGGGTATTTATTAGCTATGAAGGAGTGACTGAGCCATACTTTTGTGAAAAAGGTATCAAAACATCGGCACAAGTGTATCATTACCATTCTTGAGGTAGTGAAGCCCCTTTAACAACACCATGTTCAATAACCAAGAATGGTTCTTCCAGCAAGACTCGGCGCCGGGTCATAAAGCTCGGTCTACGCAGTCTTGGTTGGAAAGAAAAGTTTCGGACTTCATCAAAGCTGAAGACTGGCCGTCGTCTAGTCCCGATCTTAATCCGCTGGATTATGATTTATGGTCAGTTTTAGAGAGTATGGCTAGCTCCAAACGCCATGATAATTTGGAGCCCCTAAAACAATCCGTACGATTGGCAGTGCAGAATTTTAAAAGAGTTTTTGAGTTTACAAAGAAAAGTATGAGAGAAAGAGAGAAATTTTCCAACTTTCTCTTTCTCAACGTTTAAAGGACTGTATTGCAGCCAATGGAGACCACTTCGAATAAGCTTTTTATATTTTAAATTATTTTATAAATATGTATTAAACTAACACACTGTAAAAGTAATAAATGTTATTTGCAATAGAATTTTTTTTTCTTTGTTTCAGTATTTATGGCAAGACTAGGAATAGATAGATCGGTTTCTGGTAAACGGCTGCAAGTATTACAATGAAATTTAGCATGCAGTGAGTTTTGGCGGAGAAAAATAGATCTAGCTAGGTCTTATCCCTGGAAAACTGCGCACTTTAAGCTATATATATTGTTTTTTCTTTCGTCGCTCGTGCAACAATATATCAATAACTAGCTTTTGCCCGCGGCTTCGCCCGCGTAGTAAAGTGTTCTTGGAGATAAAACTACTTCGGCGAATAACTCTCTATTTACAGCAATATACCTACTTCTGATACAATATTGAAAATGTTTATAGGTTTACATTGGGCAAATGGTTAAAAATGGGACCCTACCACCTCGACGCGACATGTGCGACCGCTTGATATATATACATTTTATTATTATATCTATCGCGCTTGAGTATAAAAAGACTATTTAAAAAAACCGCATCAAAATCCGTTGCGTAGATTTAAAGATCTAAGCATACAATATAAGTACATAGGGACAGACAGATAAAGCAACTTGTTTTATACTACGTAGTGAATAATCATTTAATTAGCCATTCAAATATAATTTGACATTCCAACAAAACTGGCCAACTACCTCTATGGATATTCCATAAGAACTGCAGTACAGCATATTCGTTGAGCGAGTACCGAGTCGCGACTCGCGAGTGCCGCCGAGACATGTCCCTGCATTTTAAATCTGTAATATTTTCGAAAATATTCATTTAAATTACATGCTATAAAGGGCCATATTGATCTATATTAAATACACAATATATTTAAGGTACTAAATTGGATAACGATTAATGCTGTATTGCTGAAAATCGCTTCGTAAATAAGCTATTAAATTTAAATCAAAGTAAATGATATAAAAATGGTTATTGTAGGTTATCCCTAAGAGATAGATATATGCTATCGCGGACTTTTTTATAGGCTTTTTTATGATGAATAAAACTGTTGTACATTATTTTGATCTATCTCGTAGGGTTCAGCCACCATTTGCAATGTAAGCCCAAAAAAATGTAATTATTTACGACATCACATTAGTAACCTCAAAAATAACAGTATTTCTCCACTATTTAATTAATGTTATTATACATATAAACCTTCCTCTTCAATCACTCTATCTATTTAAAAAACCGTATCAAAATCTGTTGCGTAGTTTTAAAGATTAAAGCATACATAGGGATATAGGGACAGAGAAAGCGACTTTGTTTTATACTATGTAGTGATTTCGTCTATTAAGTCAGTGTGACTGGCAGTTTGGTTTGCGTATGTATAATTTTTGGTTTGTTAGAAAATTTGGAATGTGGTGGTTTTAAATCCAGGCCAGATAAACATTTTTGTGATTCTTTTAATTTTTTTTTTAATTTATCAGAACACAGAGCGAAGCTCGGTTACCCAGGTACTATATTACTATGCGATAAAAACCAACTACGTGCCTCCGGAAAATGCTTACCCTAGCTAAGTGTAAAGTTATGAGCGTATTTATAGAAGTTTATTTATATTTAAATTACCGTTATGTTAGGTCGATTTGATTAATACTTGAAAATTTGAGAGGCTCACTCGCGGTGGTAGGAAGGTATCGAAATTGTTGAATATTTGGCCAACTTCGCCCGCTCTTCAACTCTCGAACAAGTTTTATTGGGATACTTGTAAAATTTTCGCTTATTTCCTCCCAAGTGTTCTCGGTTGATTAAATAAGATGAATTGACGTAAGCGCGCCACGAAATTAAAAGAATTTCGATTTTTCAATTGCGAAATACGGTTATTTATAAGGTGAATAATATTTAGCAGTATCTATAGGTAGCTAAACTACGTAATTACTGCAGATACATTATTATAAAAGTACTAGCTTGAGTCAGAGGTTCCGCCCGCGTAAATAAAGTATCCCACGGGAACACGTACAGTGTTCTCTTCTCGTCACACGTACAGTGTCTTTCGGGATAAAATGTGGCCTATGTTTCATCCAGAGGCTAAATAAACTAACATCATACCAAATTTCATCAAAACCTGATCAGTAGTTTTTTGAGACACAAATATCCATCCATCTATCCATCCATCCTCACAAACTTTTACATTTATAATAGTAGTAAGATTGGGATAGGTAAGTAGGTAATATTATGTAATAGATACTTTCTTCCTTATAGTAGTAACATAACAACACATATTATTGGTGTGAGCTTATTAAAATCAAAATTTCAACATACCAAATATATAATATTATTATTAATATTACGTATATTTTGGTAAAAGTTAAAAATAGGTCAAAACTAAGTAATAAAACAGCTGGTTTGTAATTCGATGCTAAGCCTCGATTGTAGAACGCAATGACTGAAGCAAAGCGGTTTAGATTTATTTTCAGTTAACTAAAATAGAGAGCATCAACTATACCTTCATTATTATTTTACATTGAATTACATCGATGGATAAACAAACCAAATGAGAGTCAGCAGTACACAAACTATCCGTCTTAAGCACGCAACTCGTAGTGGCAAATCGTAGTGAATTATTGTAACGATTCGCCATAAACACGATCTACAAAACTGCACAGTTTGGCTTCCACCGGCACCATTAAATCGTAACGATAAAACGTTAGGCGTGAAGCTGGCATTAAACTTTTTTTTGCTCCTCGAGAAATGCAAACTCTTTATCCATAAAGTATAAACCCATGTGAGTAAATTAGCTTATATCGTTTGCTTGTTCCTTAATAAATTATATTAATGTTTAAAAATTACAAAACCTATTTAACCTGTAGGGCTTTATAAATAAAATGAGAAAAATTCTCAAAATTATCTACAACCCTTCTAATCACTGAAGCAAATGCAAATTGGTCATGAGCTGAAAATTCAAAATACCCTCCGTTGAAGATTTTTCCTTTTTATTTGGTAGGTAATTAAGATTTCCTTATCAGCGCGTTTGTAAAAAAAAACTTTGAGCGTATAATTGTACAAAATATTAGAACCTCACTTGAATAATTATAACGAGTTTGTAGAGGTAAATTTTTCGTAATAATCCCCGCGCCCGAAGCGGTCCGAACAACACTTTTGTTTTTAGTATGTAATCAGAAGTCAAACAATTTGTGTGTTGTTTGCTTATTAACTTTCCGAAAAAGGGGTGAGTTAACTATTTTCAATCCCCTCTTTAATTGTTCTTTTATTCTAAAAAGCGTTTTTTATAGGGGATGTATTTCGAAAAATATTATAACATACCAAAATATACAACCTACACGTATTAAATGTTGAATGAAACACACCTCTGAGATAAAATATTCGGATGTAGGTGGAGTATGTAGGTATGACAGTTTTTTGATAACATCGTTATGTTCTTTACTTCCTTTATCATAATATATTATAATAAAATGATAATAAATTCAGCTACATTATAAGTAACTTTTTAATAATAACAGAACTTGGTGTAAGTTGTTCAGCGACTTTTTATATATTTTTTTTACAATTGGAATTTATTCAGTTTATTATTGAAACAATCATGCGTAAGAAATCTTATCATTTCTTACGCATGATATTAATAAACAAAATTTTTACCTTCTGAATCAATATTGTGTGTAATGATGGAAACAGAGTAAATAATAAAATGTTTCTCTATATTTAGATCTTATTTCTATATAAAAGTATTTTTAATGTTAGCTCGGTCAATCATTATAACTGAGAATATTTTTTTTCTTTCGTTGATAAATAGAAAACACGCTTCTTAATAAAAACCCAGGTGCTTTCTAATAAATTATTTAAATTTGTTTTCAAAATGAAAAAAGGAACATTAATATTTTTAAAAATACCTAAGTGAGTATTCAGCTTCCTATTTTTAATTAAAAGCGTTTATTGGAAATCAAATATTTATATAAGAACATTGTTTCGTATTTGTATCTTTGTAATTTTAAATTAATGTTTAGTCCTAAACTTAAAACTTAAAATAAATCTACGAAAATTGTTATTTTCAGTATAATATTATGAATACGAACCTAAATTCTAATATTTCGATGTAATAAGTTAAAGTAGGCTTAGCCACTTTCTGGAAAATACAAAATGTAAAAAAACAACAACGTTAAACCATTGTCAACTGCAAACATACATATAAAATTTTAATCTTAATCGAAGACGTGGTCAGTTTTATTTTAATAGGTACATAATATAAACTTCTTTTGCTGATATAAAGACCTTATAACAGCATGATACAATAAAGAATATAAGTAATGACAATGGGAGATAATAATTAAATGTATAAAAACAATTCAATTTTACTTTAGATTCTCCGTAAGAATTGTGCATGCACTATGAATAAAGTGGCTCGGGCAATGAATAAATTTGCCTGATTAAGACATTAATTTCATTCAATAGAAGCCCAAATGAGTGTACAAACAGAGCTACTCCGACTGAAACGATGATATACTTTTTATAAGTATAGCAATAAGAACGTATTTTAATGTGTTGTGAAAGTGATATTATATTTAAAAAAACTGAAAAACGTTTCCTGTTACTATAATACAGTCAGTAAGCAAGTTTGATTTAGATTATTTTACTACAATGTAAAAATATTTTCCCATCTTTTTGCTAAAAGGTGGTCCCGTGCGAGATTCTTACGCCGGTTCGTCTCGCCGGGCTAGTGGTTACCATCATGTCGACCGAAATTCAGAGAGTGTATAAAAATACCAATTAAGAATAATTTTTTATTGACATTTTGACTGTTTGAGGCAAGTATAATATTATATTATAATTAGCTCTTAGACTTAGAAGTCTGTACTATTATTAACTAGATATAGATAACATATTTATTGATACCTAATGATGAAACAAAACCCCATTCTAGCATAGCCCAGGTATTCAAACATAAACTTACGACTTCACTAACAATGTCGCGCTGCAGTAAAACTAATATAGGATTGTAGTTCATTGAAAGTCGGTCGTTATAGGCGGGGTCCGCAATCAATTAGACCGCGCCTGCCGTCACACTATACCTATGTTTACATACCTCCCTCATTACTTACTGACCACTTCGTACATCTATTGACACGGGTGAAAAATATTACTTTCGGAACCCGGCCACTGAAATATGGTTGCTGGAAAAAACTGGTTGACAATTATTACTTTTCCACTGCGAGATGTATGGGAATTGCGTTTCGTTCTTTCTCGAATTTTCGTGTATTCTGTGATCTTTGCAGGTTGCATCTAAAAGTAACTGAATAAATAGACCCGCATTCTTGGTTTGTGTTTGTGTCTGTGATTTTCCAATTATAATTTGAACACTTTAGATTCATATTTTAGGGTCTATTTATATCTATATCATGACTGGCTTTCCATCATCCATCCATCCATCTATCCATCCCCACAAACTTTCACATTTATAATAGTAGTAAAATTTTACTATGTAGGAATTAACGGGAGCTGCGAAAGACATTTTGGTTTGAGATGTAAGTGCTATATATAAAACTCATATATCTTTATTCCATCTTTATATACGATATTATTTTAACTTATTACGTGACTTGAGTTAGCATCACTAAAGCAACTCCTACTCATGGCTTTTGGTTGAAAAAAAACGTATCACCTGATGGAAAGCTATTACTGTCGCCTATGGACACCCGCAACATCAGAGGAGTTGCAAGTGCGTTTCCGCCCTTTTAGGTGGGAAAACGCGTCCTTCTTGAAGGTTTTCAGGACGTATTGGTCCGGAAATACCGCTGGCGACAGTTCATTCCAGATTTTTATTGTGCGCGGTAGAAAGCTTCGCATAAAGCGGAAAAGTTGCAGGTATAAGTCCGAACAATTGCTCGGAGCACTCTCCTAGAGGATGCAGAGCGATGCTACATCTCTGCGTAGTTCCAAGGGGTCGACAATTCGAGCAGCTCTTCGTTGTATACTTTGTATACGTTGTATGCAGAGGGATAAGCTGGTACAGAGGGAGAAGAGGGAAGAGGTAGGACCAATGAACCGTTTCCTACGTGTATGGATGGAAGGAATACCTTACGGAAATTCTCTTCGATAGCTTTGGCAAGAGACCAGAATGCACGAGTTCCTGAAGGGAGACGCTCAAGTGTCTTAAAAAATCTACTGATGTGCTGTGTCTTTGTCCAGGCAATATCTCTTTGAAGGACCTAGATTTTTGTGTTTGCTGCTATTTAAATCCCTTGCTGACACTGCATTAGATCAGGTTTAGTAAGCTTCCTACTTCCAGCGAGAAACTTTTTGGAAGATGAACCAAACCACGGACGGTATCTACTACCAGTAGGCACCACAGACGACGGAATGAAAAGTTCTATACCTTGTACTACCACGTTCACAACAGAGTTAGCAGCGGCGTCGGGATCATCCAGCGAGAAGCACGCCTGCCGCCAGGGTTAGGTAGCAAAAAGCGACCACATCCCATCCCAATCTGCTAACTTGTAAACGACGGTATTTAGCAACACGCTGTAGCAACGCGCTCCTGAGTGGTACAGAACTGCGGACAAGGCAATGATCCGATGAATCAAGTAATGCGGCCACGGATACAGGGAGTATCGGATACAGTCCAACAGGGATGTAGGCATTCACGTTTCTCTGTTCTGTAGTTTCAGTAGTTTTGGCGTGAAAGAGTAACAAGCATCCATCCATCCTCACAAACTTTCACATTTATAATAGTAGTAGGATCTCACCCTGTTGCGTATTTCCGGTTTTATTTATTTCAAGACATTTAGTAGTTTACAAAATTTACAATAATCATTCAACCTCAATATCGGCAACGCATGCGTAATCCGTCTAGTATAGCAGATGCCCATCTCATATTTACGTATCGAAACCCCTTAATTATTTTTTTATGAAATATAGGGGGCAAACGAGCAGGCCGATTGACTGATGGAAAGCGATTACCGTCGCCCATGGACACCGGAGGAATCGTAAGTCCGTTGCCGCCCTGAGTGTAAATTAATTAAGCCCTGAGCGGAAGATTCCGCAGATACTTATACTTTTTACTTCAAAATATTTTTGCGTCGTGTAAGCCGCTGGATCCTAGTAATATTCATAATTGCACATTAATAAACATCAAATGACTTCAAACAGACCAAGAACTTTGTCTAACAAGACCGAACCTTTTGACGTCGCCTGTGATAAATTACCTTAATTACCTTTTTTCTCATTACCTTTCGCGGAGTACAAAGTCATCGAAATATATATAAAACTTATTACATTTTCTGATCGAATATAATTTCCATATTTTTATTATAATTATTCCGTTCTAGTTTATGATAACATTCATTTTTTGCATTTCACATAATTATCTACAGTTTATTTATTATAACGAGCTTTAAAATTATCATAAAACAAATCAGGTTAATTTTACCAGAAGAAATATTCATAAATTTCCTAATTAATGTAATAGACACCTTTTTTTAGGAATACTTTCTATTTGTACTGTGCTAATAAAACAATTAATCAAATAATAAAACCCTACTTGATAAAATCTTAAACAAACGCATTTAAAGCTGTAACAGCCTAAAGATGGGCACGCACATGTGACGCAGCGAACATTGTGTTCTATTGTAGCAGGGGACTTTAATACTTACACACAATGACTTAGAGCCTATAATTGCTTGCCACCAATAGGAACAGAACAATCCTCGAAGAATCCTGTTGCCCTTACGTGCCTGTCGCCTGTATGTGCGGATTATTGGAGCTTCTGCGACCCCGCGACCTTAATACCTATCATCATCATCAGAGAGACATACCCTGCTTAGAGCTACCGTAGTCCACTTACCACTAGCCTAGCGAGGTAGATAATAATCTTTTACTATAAGATTATAATCTTATGCGTAGTCGAGGAAAGGGTCACAGCTGATTTCAAAAAGCTTTTTTTAACTAAAAACTAACGTTTTAAAAGCAGCTAATAGTATAAAAATACCAAATTTTCTGTAATTGGTTTTACCTAACGTTATAAACGTCCTCAGATGAAGTCAAACATTAGAAATAACATAATAACATTATTGTTTTGTTTATTACACATCGCCGCCCACACCTTTTCTTGGTTTTGTACTCGTAAGTATAAGCTACTCGTATGCCTGTACAAAGTTGAATAGTTTTATTTCATAATGAAAATTCTAATAGAAGACCTGTTTATCTACTTAGACCTGCACGGATTTTCTGAATACTTGTTTTTTTATAAAACAGAAAATTGCAAGTTATCAATTTAAATTACATACCGATCCCTATTATTGTCCTACTTGTAGAAATGTAATAGAGTTCCGTAGGTAATGATAATATTTATAAAATATTGATAAACTTATCAAATTTATATTAATCTTATGACTTCTATAGCTATGCTATTTGTTTCCACGATACGTGAAAAACAACTTAATATTTCGTTTACAAACAGTTAGGCGGCATCTAACGAAAAAACGGACCCCATTTTGAATATTCAAATTTAAGCACCAAAATATTTAGTTTACAGTACTGTGCAAACAGGAAACAATGGTCGTCCACAGTGAGTGTTCTATTCAAAACACTAATTTAATAGGATTGCGAACCATGTGACGAGTGTATTGTTTCACATTAAGTTATTTTTGAACCCCACAGTTATTTGGTTTCGGATATCCGTTTGTTTGGTTCGGCCGGGTTTTTTCAATTCGCCAAATAAAATCGTGGAACACTTAATCAGGTCACGTTCTAACGAAACGAATTTAAAGTGTTTATGAGTACCTACTATCTATGAAGTCGGCGTATTAAGTTGGTTTATTAATGAACATTATTGATGTAATGGTGGATTAATTAATGTATCAATCCATTAAAAATCGTAGATACTCAGTGTGACTTGGACGATGTAACACGTCGCCAAACGAAAGCAGGACGGACGATTGTTGTTTAAGTAAGGAACGTTATGGTAGTGTTACAATTTCAATGTTTTACATCTGCCGGGCCGGGTTATTGGTTGCTCGGGCCATTCTTTATTAAATAAAATTATAATAAAAAGTATCTATAATGGACCATATTTATTATATTTCAGTTAAAACTTTACACATATTATAAGAGTTGCAGTTAATTGGAGATTCGACAATCAATCACGAAAAACGATCGTAAGCGGACGTCGCCGTAAGTAAACGCAGAGAAAGAAACGTGATTCAATATAATATTATAAGCCTAAAGCGATTCTTATAAGTCACTAAATATTGTCCGATAGGCCAAATTATATAATAGTTACCAAAAATGCAGTAAAAACCATATCCCGATGTAATGACGTAAAAAAGGGGTCAAAAAGGCCGAAACTAGAAAATAATTCAGATAGACATCCAAAAATGCATTGGTACAAAAATGGTCAAGCTAGAGTCGTGGTCGCACCCACTAATGGCATCTAAGCGTCAGTTCACACTGAGATGCGTCGCGTCTAGATGTCAGGGGGAGGCCTAGAGAAGTTTCTAGAAAACGCGTATATTCGTCATACACATGTATACCCCAAGGTAGACGGCTGCGATTTGACATCGACTGTGCCGAACCTTATAAAGTAGGTGTGACCACGGATTACCTTGACCATTTTTGTACCTATGCATTTCTATCTGAATTATTTTCTTGTGTCAGCCTTTTTAGACTCCATTTTTACCGACTTCAAAATCATGAAGATTGAATAGAGAAATAGTTTCAATTTTAGCCGAATTTAAAAGGGAATTATTTAGAAAATATTAATTATTTCATTCTTTTTTGTACATTTTTAATTTGAAAGTCGGTTTTCATTATAAATAAGAATCCTAATAATAACATTAATTATTATTATTATGTTTCATTCGAAATGTGATGTGTATTATAATTTATAACAATGTTTTTAAAACGAAATAATTATCATTCCAACGTTTTCTTATTATAGTTTAGTAGTTTCGTTTGGCATCGACTAACTCCCGCTCGTAACACGGGCCGGAGGCTTAATTGGTTTCATTTTCAAGTGAACAGGTCCAGTCCGGCGTGACATGCCGGACTTCAGTTCCTAATGCCATGAGCTCGAAAATAGAAATGAACCTTAACTCTTTCTGATAAGAGCTACGAATGGAGACTCATTATAGCATTTTGGAAATTAAATGATATGGCTTGCAATGCTATATTTCTGATGAAACGCTGCATACGCCATTACAAGGTACGTGATTTCTTATGAAATAAGGGAACTACTTTTTTCCCGCGTAAATACGGAATCCCACGGGAACACTGTACTTTTTCGAAATAAAAAGTAGCCTTTGTGCTAAACTAAAGCTTAATCTACTACTATACCAAATTTTATCAAAATCCATACAGAAGTAAAAGAGTTACAAACATCTCTGCATCCATCCATACTAATCTACAAACTTTCACATTTATAATAGTAGTAGGAAAGCTTTCTATTTAGGCTTGTTTTGGATTTGTGGATCGGTGATGTAGTCCGCGTGCGAGTTGAATGCAGTCGAGGCCTGAGGTGCAAAGTCCCCCCGCCGCTCACACCTCGCCACATGCGCCTGTAGTATGTTGGTAATATATTTCCCTTGCTTTTCGTGTATAGTGTCCTTGATAGGTGAGCATTTTTACTTTTAGAGGCTCAGGTTTTAAGATAAGTCATAAAATTATTGCTTGTTTTATGGCTTCAAAAGTTATTGTAGTAAATATTTTATCCTACTACTACTTTTTATACCTAAATGTGTAAGTTTGTGGGGATGCAATGGATGGACGGATGGTTTCGTGGCTCTCTCACGCAAAAAGTACTGAACGGATGATAATGAAATTTGATATGGTAGTAGTTTAAGGTAATAAAATAACATAATTTGTATTTTCCATGTAATATTTCAATTATTTTATTATTATTAATAGTATCTTTTAAAACATAAAATATTAAGCATACTCCTTAGTAGCGTAACTAAGCGTCAAGCGCTCTATGTTAAATGTTAATAAAAACGTCCCATATTCTTTCCCATTTCACATACCGAATTTCAATACGTGTTAAAAATCGGACAATATCTCATTCCTCATGAGGCAGAAGTCGATATGATAATTTATTCTCTATTGTACCGTACAATACACTTCATTACTAGTACAATTTTCATAAATTAATAAAAGAAATAAGGTACACAACAATCACTTTTATCACTGCTCAATAAAGAAGCACAATTTAATATTAAAATACTGTCGTGATAAAATGTTTTCAATGAATTGTATTTTGTCATTATAGTGGGAATGTAATAACTTGTGCATAATATAGTGATGAATCGCATCGACTTAATTTTATAAGTACGTAAAAATTTGTAAACGGCCATTGTATCCCAGTAGCCAATAGTCTTTGGAATCTTACAACAATTGAACTTTTCTTTAATTTTGTGGTTAGGAAATTGTCAAAAATTAAACTTCAAAACAAAGGTCTATCTAGGTAGGTAGATCTAGGTATACTGATATTATGAAGAGATATGATTTAATTGTGTATGTTTATTTGTTTGCAGTGAAAAGGCTCCAAAACTACTGGACTGATTTTCATGAAATTTGGCACAGATATAGAAAAGACCGCGGGGAAGGCCTTAGGCTACTTTTTATCACGGCAAAATGTTTGTTTCACGCGGGATTTACTTTTACGCGCCTGAAGTCGCGAGCAACGCCTAGTGATTATAAAATACCATGATGTAATAACCTACAATCATTTAAGCCAATGTAAAATAGAAAATCAAGATCCGAAATCAACGAAGCGAATAAATCAACATGACCAAAAAAGTCTATGTTCGTCGCCATGGCAACGGCAGGATTATGGCGGCGGCGTACAGATGTAAAGACAAATTTAATTAACATCCGTCAAAGGGTTCGAAAATACCCGCACTAATATGACTATTGGATTCGGCTGTTTAGTTGATATTACTGGAACAATTTCCTGACTTTGTAACATACCTGAAATTATATTATAATGTTTTTTTTTATTTTAGACGTCAATGTAAAATTGATAAGTGTATTAAGTGGACCCACAACAACTACAGCAGTTACTACACATGCGTAAACCGATAGTTACATAATACATATTCATTTCAGTAATAAATAATACATAATTTTCTTTCATTATTGTTGCTTTTCTCCCGCAACACACGTCCACAAGGCGGTGGTAACTCACTTTCTTTCTTTTCTCTTTCTCTTTCCACTATATGATCCGTCTACTCGATTCCCAGACTTCGCTCGTTAGTTACTATACAAAATGATTTCAAAGTTAATTCCCGAGTGATATATTATCGCCAACATTATATTTAAAGCTTAAAACTTTAAGCAAAAAATTTCACGCAAACGTCGTGAAGCATTTGTTCACGCCATAGTAATAATTTGCACGATTTTTCAAAAGACTAGACAACGAGACTGCATTTCCTCGTCTTTATTTTTACAAGGTTCTCCTGAGTGGAGCAATTTTTTCTGGGCGAAATCTGCTAAAACGTCATACCTATCTTTCGCCGTATGAAGATTTAGTAACCTTATTATATTCATATTCTGTTTGTTATACTTGTAAAAAAGTAGATTTGTGCTAGATAGATATAATATTCGTGATATACGTATAATAGAATACTGAATAGCTGGGAGTAAAAATATTACTTCGAATAATAGCGACTTAATTAGCGCAATCTTTATAATATACCAATTCATTGCGTCGTTGGTAAAAATGAATTAACCTTTATAATATAACAAGCCCGCTGCTCCGCCCGCGTAAATATAGTATCCCACGGGAATACTGTACTTTTTCTGGATAAAAAGTACCTAGCCTATGTTTTAATCCAGAGCCTAAACTATACCATACCAAATTTCATCGAAATCCGTTCAGTAGTTTTTGCGTGAAAGAGTAACAAACATCCATCCATCCATCCTCACAAACTTTCACATTTATAATATTCGTAGGATTAAACAGCAACATGGGATTACCGTAATATTGATATACATTGTGCGATTTGACGGTCGCAGACAACCCGGTGTACCAGCTGTGAACCTTATCGCCTTTGTAATAAGGTCAACAAGTAGTGCAGCAACTTGTCGCCGTTATCGACGCAGACAAGGGTCGAAATGTCAGTGACTGTACTATTATAAACTAGCTGTTGCCCGCGGCTCCACCCGCGTAAATATACAATCGGGTATCCCGCGGTAATACTGTACTTTTCCGGGATAAAAAGTGCCTATGTCTTAATCCAGAGCCTTAATTTGTAAGGATGGATGGATGTTTGTTACTCTTTCACGCAAAAACTACAGAACGAATTTCGTCGAAATTTAGTATGATAGTAGTTTAAGGCACTGGACTAAAACATAGGCTAATTTTTATCTCGTAAAAGTACAGTGTTGCCATGGGATACTGTATTTACGCGGACGGCGTAAATACAGTACAAAAGCTAGTATATGTTTTTAAATATGCATCTAAAAGGAAAAATAACCCTAATAAAGTTATATGATAACATTTAATGAATTATAGTCGAATTTCGACCACTAGGCGATCTAGTAGGTATATAAAACCTCCAAGAAATGTAATTTAAGCGTCTTCGAAATTGCCAATTCTAAATAATTAACGATGCTTTGTGTTTGGTCTAATTCTTTTCATTCCTAATTGATTCCCCTTAATTGAAGTAGTTTTTGTTTACAATGAAGTAAGTACTGAACTCCGGACGTATGTTTATAACGAAACCCAGGAGTAATTAGATTTTCGAGTTGGAAATAATTAAGTTTACAAACGATTCGAAGTGTTGATTAGTTCAGTGTGTAATTGTAAAAATGTATGTTCTAAACTTTATTTACAAAACGATTAAAATTTAATTAATATTGTCCACAAAACCATTTTACTGATATAAAGATACTGCTAAAATAAAAATAAAATCTGTGCTACATCAACTACCTCATAATTAAACCACCAAGTCCAGAATCTGATTTTCTTTACTTTATGGATAGATAGTAAATAACTAATGTATTGTGATTAAGCGATAAATAAATAATATTCAAGTTATCTGCATAATGCATATTATTTACCATTTACCATGCCTTTTATTTATAGGAAAATAGAGCAAGAAGATAATAATATAAAAATGTGTTATATAAAAATATTACTCTTTTTATAAAGTTACAATAAAAAACCGGAAAAAATGCAGTGTCAGTTTCATGAGTGAAGAAACAATTTAATGAAGGACCTATCGGATACACGTGTTGAGTGACTCAATTTTATTATTAAAATGAACAAGAATTAAAACACATTTTACGAATATACCAGGAAGCCTTCTTGAAAAATGTTTTATCTGTTAGATACTCTATAGTATTTTTGGATTTTTTAAAAATAGTTGACATAATGCAAAAGGGTTTTTATTTTTGTATTTAAGTTTATTTTTAGTTTTTTATTTCATCAGCTGCATCTTCTCGTGATTCGAAACCACTTTAAAATAATAATAACTCACCACAACGATTTCGGTGACGGTGGCCGGTTTCATTGAAACCAGGCCAGTTACGCAGGAGGAAATTTATAGTGTCCAAGTGTTTGCGCAATACAATAGCACTCTCTCTTCATTTACTGTCGAAATCCAGTGGAACGGATAACCGACACAACTTGCCAGAGATCAGGCGCAGGTCCGACTTTTTACATGCCCATCCGATGCATGGATCATCTTTTTTGTCAGACAATCAGGTGATCAGCCTGCATCGAACCAACGACCTCCGAGTCGAGAGCCAAGCTCTAACGACTAGACCACTGAGGCTGTTAAGCTGTTAAACTTTAAAATATTACCACACTTTAATGGTATGAGGATAAATAATTAATGAATAAAAATCTCCGAAACACAAATATGTAAATTAATTGAGATTTGAAATAAATTTCAGATTTGAAATATTAGAGCTATTTTCAATATGATTTTAGTAAAATTATCGAATATTCCTCAAAGTTGAAGGTTCACGAAAAATTTCAAATTAATTATTCCACACTTGAAGTTTGTTAATCAATACGTACTGGTGTTTGTTTTACAAAATTAATTTAATCTTTGCTTTACGTAACTTAAACTTGATTTTCAATTTTCAAATTTCAAATTTTTTCGTCGTAAAATACATTTAAATCATTTGACAAAAGACGTGAAATAAAAGAATTGTAAAATATTTAGGTTATCACTTCGAATTGTGAAATAAAAAAATGCTTTTGAAGAGCTTAGAAGATACTATTTTAAAAACAAAATTTAATACTTTCCAAGCAAATAATTAATATCTGGATATTTTTTTTATTACACGACTGGTCGTGTAATTATTAATAATAGGTATACCATGGCTTGATGGTTGACTTTATTATACTTGAACCTACACTTTATTACTCACGTAGTTTCACTATTATCCTGAGATTCCCTGACGGTACATACGTTTGACTTTACATAACAATATTATGTAAAGTCAAACGAGTACAAATGTAGGGTTGAAAAAAAAATCAGCTGCTTCCTACAAAAGGGCTACGGCATAGATAGCATTTTGTAGGAAACAGCTGTTTTTTTTTTTAAGTAGGAAAGCTGATCCCATAGTAAAAGTTGCTTATATTTAAGAGTATATTCACTCCTGACATTTTGGACACTGAATAAAAAAACACTGTATAAACTTTAAAGTCTCACATCTTTACAAAAATAGAACTCAAACGATTATTTGTTTGAAATGTTGTAGCAAAATTTATTTTATATACCCTCCTAATAGCATTCAACTGGAAAATATTATACAAAAACTTTGCAAAATTCGTTGAAAATTTAATGTGTGAAAGATTTTAAAAAAAATCTGAGAATAATGAAATGGCATCCAAAAATTGACACTAATTCTAATAAAAAAATTGTAAAATGTAATGCACGGAGTTATGATACTTTCATAATAAAGAAGATCGGTAAGTCGCCATACATTTACTGCCTGGTAATTAAAATACGTGGCCACTAAAAACACTTATTGTAAGCTGTTCTTTATAAACAGGAACAAAAAGAAGCAATAATATTATACATCAAACTCGGGGGATAAAAGATAATTGTTTAAATATAACCTAACCTATTGTTCAATAAATTTCCCTATTGCGGTTTGCGGAAAAGCGATATCTATTAGTGGTGATGTCAATTACGTAATGAAATTAATAACTTGTTTGTTTAGTAATGCAATATACTAACAGATAAATTATAGATGTCGCTTTCACGTTACGAAAACCAAAAAACATAATAATTAAACTTCTTGGTAAGGATGGATCCCTCTATAAATAGTATAGTAAAAAAGTTACTTGGGGTGCGTAACATATCCCTCATATGTTACGCACCCCAAGTAACTTTTTTTTCATAAAACTAGTATTAAACTGTTGAACTATAGAAAAAGAAAATAACTTTATACTCCAATAAAAAATAAATATCTATTAGGCCACTAGATGGAGCTTTTACGCCCCAAATTGACAATTTACAGCATGATAGACTATACAGATTTGATGACAACGATTACCACATATAAGTACGTATATTGCGAACGAATTCTCTGATATTCGGAGATTCATGATAACTTTTTATTCCCAAGTCCTAAAAATATTATTTTTTTATATATTAGATCATTACATATGAAAAGTGGATTTTTTAAACATAATATATTTATTTAATCAAAGTAAGATTGCTATCTATGGACTTTTGCCATCTCATAGGTAGTTCATTGATTCCTTTACTAAAAAAACCATTCGGACAGGAATCAATAAAATCTTTGAAGGCGCTTGGGACTGCCCCATCGGAGTTGAATGTTTTCCCTTGCAAGTTGCAAGAAGTTATCCCAATTTCGAAAAAAATAGTAATCTGTTGGAGCAAGATCCGGGGAGTACGATGGATGTCTTAAACATTCCAATTGAAGCACCTGTAATTAGAAGCCGTCTGTTGTGCAGTGTGTGGTCTAGCGTTGTCCTGAAGCAGCAGTGGCCCAGAGCGAATGACCAACCTCGGTTGTTTAGCAGCTAGCTTTTCCATTATGATTTGCAGTTGCTGACAATAGACATCTGCCGTAATCATCTGGCCAGATATAAAAAAACTGTAGTGAACGACACCGGCAATAGTCCACCAAACGCTCACAAGTAACTTTTTTTAAGTCAATTTTCGTTTGGGGCATGCTTTGGCTGGTTCGCCAGGGTTCAGCCATTTCGATGAGCATTTCCGATTATCATACAGGATCCACTTTTCATCACAGGTAATGATTCGATTTAAAATCCCTTCATTTTTATGCCGGTTGACTAATGTAACGCAGCAGTCGACGCGCGTTTGTCGGTTTACTGCACTAAATTCATGAGGTACCCACCTTTCAAGCTTTTTCAGCTCCTCAATTTGCTTCAAGTGGATTAAAACAGTTTTATCACTAACACCGCAGCCTGCAGCTAACTCGGGCGTGGTTTGCGATGGATTCGCTTCCACAATAGCCTTTAATTCTTCATTATCAACTTTGGTCTCCGGCCGACCACGGGGCTTATTCTGCAGGTCGATATTTCCAAAACGAAAACGTTGAGACCAAAAACGCAATGTGTTTTCTTTTGCGACACCTCCACCATACATATCATTAATCCTTTGAGCCGTTCCTGCAGCACTGGTGCAACGGTGGAACTCGTACTCCAAAATAATACGATATTTCAAATTTTCCATTTTGTAAACAGAGTGATGTAAAGAAAAAACCAAAGGAGGAAAAAACAAATGAATTTCGCTTTTCGAATCACAAATGCATGAGTAAATAGCGGTATAAATTTGAAATTGGAATTCCTAACCAAAGAATATATATTTGAGATCAAAGTGGCCAGTACGACAAAACGCCAATTTCATATGTAATCTAACCTAACCTAATAATAACTTTTTAAGTATCTACTATAAAACCACATATTATGTTCGAAACTTGGCCGCACTTGATGGAAAATCGGGCAGGATTCGCCAGTGGCTTTTATGAAATTTGAATTCAACAACGCAGCTTCTTTTTTCATAAAATGTGTATGTTTGTTGTCCTGTGTAATTCCCTCCAATTTGCTTCCATCTTACTCGTATTCTGTGACCCGCTCTGTATCATTAGCAACAATCGTTCCGACTTGGTTATTATGCATCGTGTTTTATAATTTATGAGTTGAGCCGTTTTTCATTTTCTCCTTTAACGCCGAAGATAATCTCCTGGGAGGAGGTAGATTTACTGCTGGGAAATTATTGGAATACGCTAGTTTTTTGCTACAAGATTTTTATGACAGATTGTAAATTAAAGAATTCGTACTATCCCGGGATGAGATTAAAATTCTAGGGGTATTCGATTGAAATTCCGTAGTGAATGATGGTCTGTTTTGAATTCAAATACATATATCCTAACATACATACAAACAAAGTCATTAACTACTTTTTTACAATGCGTATTAATCGCAATCGGAAATATATGTGGTAATTTTAAGAGCAGCAAATATCATATTACGCCTACTTAAATAATGATTTTCTACTAAGTAACTGGCAACTTGGTTGACAAAAACAAAAACTTCGATATTAATTAAAAAAGAGTCCAAAAGAATATTACAAGAAAATCATGGAACTAGAAAAGATTATGCGCATAATATTACTAGAGGAAAAATTGTTCTTTGATCATATTTGATGTTAGTATGCGGTCCTTAAAACTTTTTTCCGTCCAAGTTTTAACAAGCTCTATGATCGACGGATGGGACAGTGCTAACGAGAGTGTGAGAACTGACAGATTGGGTTCATTGTTTGATCAGAAAAAAGAAAAAGTTTAAAAATGTTCCCAACTCTTGCGTTAAGGTTCTGTGATAATTGTTATTTTATGTAGATTTACATGTAGGACTTTGCAGATATTGAGTAATATGAACATGAAGATTCTAATTAGCCTACTGCTGGCAGTGGTATGTCCCACTGCTGGGCAAATGCCTCCCACAATATCCTCCTGGTCTCCCATTCCTGCGCCGCTTCTGGTCAGCCCGGTTAATGTGCAGCTCGTCGCTCATTATTTATAAATATTTCATCGGATTGGTTACTTTAGGTGACCCCAGGATCGACCATAAGAGAAGGCACTACAATAGTTTCCTTCAAAGTAACTACTTACGGAGTTTTTCATCTTTGTTCCCTTTTCATCTGTACAGTTCTCGACAAAAAGAAATACACTCTTACGTGTTTTGTTAATGTATTATATATATGACGTTTTATTTATTCTTTAAAAGAAAAATTATATATTCTTCGAGAGAGTCAACTTCTTATTAGACTTTTGTAAGAAACGTTTTATAATCTTTCTTAGCGAGTGAATTTATTTCACCTTAACAAGTGACCGTCTAGACTTAAGTACAGTGGGACAGACAAGTATTTTGAGCATACGCTGTGTTGAGTAAGTGCTTGTGCAGTCTATTTCATGTGGTTATTTTAACTTAACTTACTATATGTAACTAATACCAAATTTAAAAATGCGAAAATTGTTAGATCATAATTACGTCTTTCCCATGGATTGATAGTATTTGTTCCGTGTTATCGCTAGAAGTCATAACAGATAATATCGACAATTCTTAATACATTTTATTTCTTTGCCTAATATGATTTGTTTGTTGAGAAAATCAGAATTTCACTCGCAAAATTAGCGGCATTTTGGATGTGCTAAAATCCACACAGATGACGTATAAACCGTTTAAGTATAATATATTAGGGGATGTTCTTGCTGTAAATTTATGATATCATCATATTATATATTTTCTCATCTCGAACACTTTGTTTTCATAAAATGACGCAGAAAATGTCTGAAGGTCGCCAAGTGAACCTAAAACTCGGTGACCCCAGCAAATTAGTACGTTGGCCGAGGTACGTTTCTTTCATAATATAAGATGACTTTTATACGAGAAGCGATATTTTATTTATAGTCTATCTAAAGGTTGAATGAATTTTGCTATTTATTGTAACGATTTAATATAAAAGTATTTGACACAATAGGGTTCTGTCTCTTGTTAAAGTATTTACCTACATTACTATTAATTTTAAATTGCCCGTTATTAAGTTAGAAGTTTTGCGTTGTTGTTGTTGTTGTTGTTGACGTTGTCACGTTCAACTATCGTCAGTAAACCGACTTTACAGACAACAGATTTTTTTTTTATCTACAGAATGAAGCAAAATACATAAACTGTAAGCATATTTTGTACGAAATTTGTAGTATAGAATATATAATACGAATCTGAAAATTCGTAGCATAAACAAAATTGTTACATGTTGTCAAATACCCGCGTATTTGACAACATGTAACAATTCAGTTCTTTTTAATACATTCAGAAATAATGAGTATCACAAATTGATTGACGCGCAAACTTCTAAGATATTGTAAAGGACACTGGCGAATCGTGCCTGATTTTCCATCAAGAATGGCCAAGTTTCGAACATAAGTGGTTTTATAGTACTTAAAAAGTTATTAAACAAAAAAAATATATAATATTTTTCGGACTTGGGAATAAATTGTTATAATCTCCGAATATCAGAGAATTCATATGCAATATTCACTTATCTGTGGTAATCGTTATCATCATATCTGTTTATTATTATTATGGTTAACATGCTGTAAATTCTCGTTTGAGGCGTAAAAGCTCCATCTAGTAGCCCATAGATAGATTTTATTTAAATTGGAGAATAAAGTTATTTTCTTTTTCTATAGTTCAGCATTTTACTTCTAGTTTTATCAAAAAAATGTTACTTGTAGTTTGAAATATATGCCTCTACACTATATATTTATACTATGAAAAATAATTATTATGTTTTTGGTTTACGTAACGTGAAAGCGACATCTATCGTTTATCTGTTAGCATATTGCGTTTCCAATCAAACTCGTTATTAATTTCGTAACGTAATTGACATCACCACTAATAGATGTCGCTTTTCCTTTACTCTTTCTAGCCACGTATTTTAATTACCATGCAGACAGTAAATGTATGGCGCCTTGCCAATCTCCTTTGTACATGTGACCATACATTTCGTAGCAACGTTTTTACGACGCTTGTATGGATAATATGGAAAACGCTTTCTTAAAAAAACTATATTATTTACATACTTAATGTTAGCGTGTTCTAAACATAAGCAGTTATAATTCATATAAAACAAATATCTTTACATAACATAGAATTTGTAACAAACCGCACTCTATGTGAGGGGTACTTTAGACGGAGGGCGTATCTGTATTAAACCAGTACCTGTGAATAATGCGTATCATTTTTTGCCTTGTTCTACGTTTTAACGCTATTCGTGCCTTAGTGGGCTTTATTAAAAGTTATAAATATATAACTTCACCTTTACCTAACTACATGTAGTTGTAAAGTTGAGTGGAGGAGGGATTTAGGCTACGTTACCATTATGTTTCTATGACCCTCTTACGTTGTTTTAATGTATTTTGGTAAACCATAATAAAGTCATTATTTAATTACTAGAAATTTCCCGCGACTTCGTACGCGCAAAACGAAATCCCACGGGATTTGCGTGACAGAGTAACACATCCACACATCCATTCATCCATTATTACAAACTTTCGCGTTTATAATATTAGTAAGGATAAGGATTTACACTTAACTAGAGCTAGCAAATAAATCGATGCACAGGCTTCTGCCCATTAATTTTATTCTAACACTACTGATGCAGCTTTGCAGCAATAGCTTTTTTTTAAATTAATCCAGTTATTATTACATTATGGAGATATGTAGTAATGTCAAAAGTTCTAGTTTTATATAATTGTATACCCTTTTTCACTTTTCACATATAATGCGAATATGATCAATGACAATATACTTTTTGTGTACGTAACTACTAACTACATCCATTATGTACAATATATTTAGCTACTTAAAAATAAATAATTGCATTTTAATTTTAAAAAAAGCACCTTAATAGCCGATTATTCTTGAGTCTCTACACTCTTATCGCCAGGTAAATATTTACGGTGGAAAGTTTAATCTTACGAGTTTTAATGTACCTACTTATTAAACTAAACGAAGTTTTCATGTGAGCCAACTCTATGAAACTTAATAACTTTAATGTATTAAGTTTCAGTCTATTCTGGGATGTTAAAACGTAATATTTTAAGCGATTACATACGATTTTTCAATTGAGTCTAAATGACGTTGCACCCATAAGGGTGCGTTTACAAATTTAACTTAAATTGTTAATAATTGACAAATGAAACCAAATCCAACAAAACTAACAATTGTCACAAATAGACCACATACTTTATAATCTAAAATTGGTTTAAAAATATTTTTTTATAATTTTTGTATAGCAAAAACAATTTTTCAGAATCTTTTCACTAAAAATTTACAAAAAGAGGTCATGTTTAGGATTATTTTTCTGTTCTTTTGTAGCCTCCTTTGTTTGTTAAAAATACCCAGAGATAATGGATATAATCACCTTAAAATTTGCTTTAATGTAATTCAAGAATATTAAAAATTTATTTGGAAAATGCATAAAAAGTCTTCCTCAACATTTACACGTGTTTTACTATTATGCATGGAATCTTAATGCGTACTATAAGGCTTATTTTATGTGGTCACTATCTGGATTTATTCCGCTGTCAAACAAAACATATTGTAAACGCAGGGTGCGTAAGAGGAATATTCACTCCAAAAAACAATTGAATAGCACGTCCGGTAAGATGATCATCCACAAAATACACTAAAGCACATATTATCATCGGTATTGGAATGTGGTCAACTAAACAGTTACCTACTGTGTAAACTGTCACAAGTTCTTACGATACGCGTGTAATTATCAAATACGTATGGACAGACAAAAAATATTGTAATTGCAAATCGATTTTGTGTTATCTATTGCACATTTATACAATTTATATTTGATGTTTATTTGTAACATCTTGTATATAAAATGTTCGTATGTGGTGTTTGTAACAGGAAACGGCGTGACCAATTTTTCGAAAGTAGGGCGCGTAGGTATATGCTTAGGTGTAGGTGTAGGCGTAGGTGTAGGTGTAGGTTGTAGGTGTAGTAGTAGACAGCGGGTGCAGGTTTTTGGTAGTTATTTATTTATTCCAGTTAAGGCAGAACAACGTCTGTTGGGTACAGCTAGTATTATAATTATAATACCTATTTAATATAGCTATTTAATATAAATACCTACAACAAAATACTATTATATTTATATGCGTTTTCAAAAAAAGGATAAAACCAAAGACCCTATAGTCCATTTGAAGTTAGTTATATTGCGTTTGTGGATTGTGATCGGTGACCATAAAAGGGATGGTAATCCCGCCCTCTGCTGACCAATCGAACTGAAACGGTCGGAAAACTCGCCTCGTCTATAAGTGGATTTGATCCCTGAATTCTAATATCTTTTAAGGTATTACTTAATATATTTATATTTTTACTAGCTGTTGCCCGCGGCCCCGCCCGCGTAAATACATTATCCCACGGGAACACTACTTTTTCGGGATAAAATGTATTATTTAATCCAGAGCACAAACTACTACCATACCAAATTTCATCAAAGTCCGTTCAGTAGTTTTTGCGTGAAAGAGTAACAACATCCATCCATCTATCCATACATCCATCCATCCATCCTCACAAACTTTCACATTTATAATATTAGTAGGATAAATAGCTAGAGAATATTGTGTAGGTCACCTAGAGAATGAAGCGGTAGTCTATTTTGCTCTTCAATATTTCACAAGTTTTAAATATCTCTGAAGAAACAAAAATTTTTTTTTTAAATACACATGTTTGTAACCGAAACCCCAAAAAAATTACTCGACCTATATTTATGATTTTGTTTGTATTTATTCGATTGAAACCTATTCTTAGATCAACTGAAACTATTTTTCATATTAACGTGTAATAATAATTTAGATGGGAGAACAATGTTTGCTGGGTCAGCTAGTACATTTATAATTTGAATTTAGAGTCTAAAGCTTATGAAAGAAATAATTGAATAGTAATTACTATTAAATTAAATTACTTTGTTTATGTAATAATCAATTTATAACATTACGTAATACGTTATTCAATAATTGTAAAATGTGTTTTCATTATTTTAAATTCCATGCGACTGAAGTCGCAATTATTTTACATTGATTAATAAGTGGGTTTGTTTGATAAAAATGCAACGTAAACTAAACAGAGCTCGGCAAAAAGGTTTCTCTTGTTGGCCAGGCTTCCCTCGCACCTGAACTTGGCCGCGCTCCAACTTCAGCGGTAATCGTTTACAATTTGTTTGTTTATCACATTTTCTCAACCAATCATATTTTGTCATGAAATAACATTGTATTTATGTTTGTGAGACGTATTTTTTATTGAATATTTGTTAACGTTTTTCTTTTAATCGAAGGCAGGTCATAATCGAGCCCTGACGTCACTGCGACCCAAGTGGATCTATTGTGACTCCTCCGCGTTATAGTACTGTCCCCAGCTCTATGCTGCTCATAACCTGAACGATTTGGTTTTGGTTGCTGCTGCGAATTTCCTCTGAGTATTCGTGCTGCACATGGCACCTGTTTCTGTTTTGTTGAAGTGCTGGACCGTCGAGGAGAAGGTGGAGGGGTGTAGCGTCCTTTTCCCCGCAAAACCTGCAAGTCGTTATGTCACCAACTCCTATTTTGTTGAGGTATTTGTGGAGCTTGCAGTACCCAGTTAGGGTTCTGGTGAGGATTCTTAGTTATTTTCGTAATGTTGGACGACGCCACTGTGGTATGTCTAGGAAATAACGGCGTGACGAGCTGAATGCACACCAGCTAATACCCGCCACAGACCACAACAATAAAACACAGTTCGGTCACAGTAGACATTTCTAGAATATGTAGTACTGTATACGTCTACTGTGACTTAACTGTGCAGTTTTATCGTTATTGTGTAAAGCGAGCATAAGCTGGACTCCGGTGGTGCAGAATTGAGATATTTAGAAGATGTTGGAGGGGACGTTTGTTCATTAGTAAACCAGAATAATTTACAGTTTTAACACACAGGGCTTCTTGCACTATTTCCACTTTAATAAATAAATTAAAGTGAAAATAGTGCAAGAAGTCCTGTGTGTTATTACTGTGAAACATGAATTTCCGCCAAGAACCTACAGTACAATCAATAACATATCAGAATAATCTAGTACACTAAACATGTTTTTGTTACAAATTATAATATATCTCAGCATACAATTTCATTTTTTTTCAGAATATCGACATAAATATTATATAACTAACAAGTAACAACATTGCATTCACAAATGTTATTTAATCTGCTCTAATAGGTTTATGAAACAGGTAAGATTTAATTATTCTGTGTATGTTTATTTGTTTGCATTGAATATGTTATGCTATAGTTGTCGGTTCCAGTGGGATTTCTCATGACGCGCACGATGTCGCGGGCGACATTTAGTCATCAATAACAAGTAACAGATGAATAAAGAAACTTTTCGCGAAATAATAACAATGCTATTAGGCTTCGGTTAACAACATCGAAACTAACTGGAGTAATTACGAGCTTTGTACTAATATCTTTTTAATTGCATATTCCTGTCGTTGTCACAATTTGCTTATGAGTCTTCCTGTTAGATGTAATCAACCATTAGGTAAGTATATTATAATATGTTATGGTTCATTAGAATGCTCTATTTCACGTACGTACGATTACAACATGATGTATCAGTATACACATTACGCACATACCTCAATTTGTGATCTTGATTGCATTAGCACAGTCTACTCACATACAAGTTCAAGAACTTAATCTACTCGCTTAGATACAAAACTAACCTTAGCTGCTTAAAATGATTTTGTTTCCTGGTATATTTGGTAGGTATGAAAATAGGTTGTATGCTCTTGTTCATACCCCTAAGTGATAAGAGTGGCCCACCATATTTTTTTGTAATTTTTTTATTATTATTTTATGATTTGGCACTAAAACGACATATTATAACCCTCAATCTTCACGGTTTTAATACCAACCCTCGTTGTTTAATAGCGATATTAGTACCGTGATAATCTTCAACCCCCAGTAGTCGAAAACCCTTAAATGTGTATAAACTTTCACACAGCGCTGCGCTCGTACGTTGTAGGTGTAGATAGTAGGTGTAGTTATTTATTTATTCTAGTTCCTAGTTACAACAGAACAACGTTTGTCGGGGTCAGCTAGTATTCTAAAATATCAAATCACCAATTCAACTTTGATTTATTTTTATCTAGATTGAACACATGAAGTGCATAAATCAAATATGTATGAAGGAGTAGTTGCGTCGTCATTCACGACACGGCCGCCAGCTGGTCGCAGGTGACCGTAAGACGGTCTGAATCCTGATGTATCTCGCCCAGACACATTAAACCGACTTGTTTACTAATGTTGAATGAATGGGACAAATGGCCCCTTATGGGTTAATTAAGTAATTTGTAAGTAGATCTTTTGTATACATTTCAATGTTGAAGCGATAGAAACAACATTGGCAACGTAAATGATTAGATATGGTATTCACGTACTTGATTCTTGTAGGCATTTGGCATTAATTTCTATGTATCAAAACTAGGACGCTCTATCTATACTAAGATTGAAAAGAGTAAATATTCGTTCGTTTGTATGTTTATTTGCATTGAATAGGCTCCTAAGCTGCTGGACCGATATTGATGAAATTTCCCACATATATTATAGATTAGACTGCGGGGAAGGACATAGGCTACTTTTTATCGCGGTAAAATGTACGGTTTAACTAGCGCACATGAAATCGCAAGCAAGATATTGTACATTATGTGGATTTGATTTATATGAGAGAAAGAAACGGTTTTTTTTTGTAAATGAAGTAAGTAATCTATTGACTTTATTAATTGTAAGTAGTCCTCATGCTCTTTATAAATCATAGATAAGAGTCCATAGATTTACGTCCTGTTTCAATAACCTACTTATATATAACTATTTGGTATATTCGATAATTTGTCGGTTTTTTGCGATACAAATTTGACGTTTCTAACAAATAGTTAATGGTAGATAGGTTATTGAAACGGGCCATAAGAGATAAGAGATCTACCA
Source organism: Phengaris arion (assembly GCA_963565745.1). NCBI lineage: Eukaryota > Metazoa > Arthropoda > Insecta > Lepidoptera > Lycaenidae > Phengaris > Phengaris arion. The sequence goes on from OY751431.1 coordinate 28,821,165, forward strand.
CATCCACTCAGATTCAAATTAATCTTTCTGTGAACAAAAAGACTAGTAAACTATGATAATATTCAAATGTCATTTATTTACTGCAATGATTTCAAAGCTAATTAATATATTTTTTATTTATATTTTAATTATATATTTCAAAGCTAATTAATAGCTCATTTTCATACAGGGAAAAGTTACGCCATCTTGATTTCACCATACCTCAAATGTCAGCCATCTTGATTTTACCAAACTTTAAATGTCAAACATCTCGTCAAATTATCACTCGACATCCTTGTTTATAATATATACGTCTATGATTTACCGTGCAATAAGGATATAATATACAATGACACGTTCATGAGGTCAAATTTTACATTTTTGTTTACAAAAATATTAAATTGAATTTCAAGAGGGTATAACGGCAATTTCACAACCTGAGTGAAGCTTAATTTGCACTATTCTTTCTTAAACATAAATATAAAAATATTATCTCATCCAACAGGCATGTTGCCTAAAAAATTTTTTTTCGTCTATTCGATGTTAGATAACATGTTAATAAACAATTTAAAACTTACTTTTGTAAATCTTAAAATGTTACGAAGATACAAACAATTTAAATTTACAATTAGAGAGATAGCGATATATCGGCCTGTGACGTCACGAGTTGCTACCGCCATACATTTGTCACTAAACAATGTATGGTGGTAGCAGCTTGTGACGTGACAAATCGTGTTGCAAGCAAGAGATGGGCAATGTTTTTTATTAACCTAAATACCTATTTCTTTTAGATGTATATGTAGGTATCTCTATTCATCAATTTTGAAATTTAATTCGTAAAAATGTGTTACATATGCGACACTAGGAAACATCCCTCCAGAATACCTTAACGAAAATGAATTTGCACAGAAGTCAGAACTGACGGTGAACAAACATTTGGAATCGCCAATAAATATACCTTATACATTGCGATGCGACCTTATGTTTGTATGGATCGGTTGCTTCTTATTTATGCTTCGTGATTGCGAATTAATATTACGAAACGGAATCCCGAATGTGTGTTATGCCTTGGGTACCACATTTTGACTTCCGATAGGAGCATGCAAGTATTAAATCTCTTTAAGCAACAATATCGGTATATCTATGGTTTTACGTTTTAACGTGTCAAACAATATATGCAAGGATTCAGATCTAACAGATGAAGAAATCGTACAAATCGTAGCTTTGCGATATGCTTAGCGAAATGAAATTACAGAAAACTCAATGAAAAACGAAAATAAAGGCTTGTCGAATATTTTACGTGATAAAATCGCTTGAAAATATATATAAAAATTCCCATGACCCGTAACGTGGCAGGCCAGGAGAAAAAGTGACACAAATTTTTTATGTTGCTTCTTTTTTGTCGTGGTATCTTATTTAATTTCAAGTGTTATATTTTCTGTGTACTTGCTATTCTGTAACTATCTCATAACTCCTAATATACTATAAACTTCAAAGTTATCCCAATTAACAAATCTACATAACATTTTGCGTTTCTACAACCGTAAAAAGTTATGTAGAGACGCAATGTAGAATTCAAGACACATAATACATGGAATTCAAGTTCAGCCTTCAAAAACTTAAAAATATATTTAAGACTCCAAAAAGAAGATGAAATAAAAGCTATACTAATTTATCGATACATAAAAACTAAATAAATTAACAAACATAACGCATTCCAAATGAACACAATATTATACTCGTATGACGTATATACAAATAATAAAAGAAGCCCAATATTCGCACTCAGATAAAAAATGGAAAGCGAAAAGACTTTACCATAAACCTAATAATGGGCCGTCATTGCAATCATGTTCGGAGGCAACGTGAATAATAATGGGGCTTACTATAACAAAATCAAATAGAATGAGTGCATTAGAAATATAAGTGAAATAGCTGAGTTTTTTGTAATGTGATGTTTAGTATGGAGAGTTGTTCTTGAATAGATATAACATTTTGTTGGCATTGGTTCATCTACACGTAAGAAAATATAATTGTTCGATTGTATAATTTGACTTTTTTCCTATTTTCAAGATGTACTTGTAAATCACCCAGCTTGTAATCAGCATGTTCTGTAATGTGAAAACATGTTTATGCTACGTTTCACAAATAAAAACAATCACGCTATCGCTCCCGCAACATACCGTTTGTGTAATACGTTATCACGGCGGCCACGCGCTCTCCCGCTGCATTGGTAAAAAGAGGCGATGATTTGTTTTAAGACCGAAGATCCCTTATCTGTCACCTCGTGGTATCTCATTGCGTGTTTCCTAAATAATTAATGCAATATAGGGCATCGATTGTGAGGTGACGGAGGGCGCGGGGCGGGGCCTGAGGCGCGGGGGTGCGCGCGGCGCACGCACGCGATTGGCTGTCACGGCTGCGTGAGTGCGTACCCCCTCTCCCGCGTGCGTATGCCTTCGCGCGCCGTTTAGTCAACGTTTATCCGTCGCGAGGGAAACTTGTGCCGCTCCGCTCCGACTAACGTACGAACGTGCTTACCTTCTATCCCTCAATCCTTATCACTTTTGTTGAAATTCGGACTAATTTATCTGTCCCTATGGTTCATCTGGTAGATATTTTGCGTTCGGCGAAAGTTGAATACCCGCCGCCTGTGATTGTAAGTAACGTTTAAAGTTATTTGTAACTTTTTTGTTTATTTTATATTTTTTCAATTGTTTATTTTCATTTCTTTATTATAATTTTTGTTTTCAGGTAATATTGGCGTTTTTATTTTGAGCTTTTGAAAATCTGATAACAAGTGACTACACTTAGACAATATTATGATCGCCGCAAAAATTGTTTGTTTTGAGTTCGAGTTGTTTATTTTGTAACATAATTAATTTAAACTTACTTTATGTGATAACAATTATTTTGTATTAATGTTAAGTGATTCATATTTTAGATTTAAATCAACTTGAATGTTTCTTCTTTACTAAAAGCTACCTACTCTAGTATAATCTTGTAACTAAGAAGAGTAAGATTATAGGAAGTTTTGAAAATAATAAATGTGTTAAGTTCTTACAAGTTTATTGTCTCATAAAAGAGTAAATCATACAAACTGTAGTAACTAAGGCAATAATATTTGTTTTATTATTGCCATTTTATAGCTTTCTGTCCATTCATCTTTTATATTTTATTATATTTAATACATAAAATATAATACATAAAAAATACATAAAATAAAAAAAAAAATAACTAACGGTCTTATTTATAATTTTTTACAAATATTCATTTAAAATAATAACCTTTTTATTTTGGATAGACGTCATTATAGCCTAATAATCATAAAATTACAATTAACAATGAAAAATGTGTGTAGTCGTTTCATAAAAATTTTGCGCTATTTTTCGTCTTTTCGGTTCACGACGTAGTTATAATAGGTGTCATAACGCGTTATGGATTCCTAAACTATCGGGTCAGTCGTAAGTACTACATAAAACTTTTATCATGTCCTAACCAGTACCAGTTGGTTTCCGGAAAGTTTTCGAAGAATATTCCTTCCACGCCCCATTACTCGAAGGGGACTACATTTTTTATAAGTTCCAGAGTTGTACGTGGGTTTGATAGAAAAATAATTGACACAAAGGACAGATTTAATACGTTTTTAGGACACACCACGTGTAAAAAAGGGAAGTCGAAAATTATTTTAATGTTAGTGAACAAATAACTAAATGCAATACTAAAGATTAATTAATTAGTTATAATATATTCATCATCAATAATAATCAATTAATTTTAATTATTTTCAAGTGTTTTATTTTTATTTTTAACATATGGTACATGATGGGAAAATACAAAAAACATATACATTTATTAAAACACTGTTACTGCAACATTAAAGTTTAATGTTATTGAACCATTATCGCTGATTCTAATATTCCAATACCTTACCGCGTTCCCCCTATTTTTCCTTGTTCCTCTAATGGGTTATTGGGTCGTTAATTTTAAATTCGTGGAACGGGTTCTGAATTTTTTATGGAAATTACGTCTACGTTGTTCTTTTCATCCTGTATGGGTAAAAATTTATAACCTTTGTAAAGTTAAGTACAATCTTCCCTAATGTGTTCTATTTTTCGGTGAGGTTGAAACTAAATCTCGTGTGTTCACTAAGATCTTATTTTAGATAGTAATGCTTAATAATAACCTATGCACGTGAATAATAAATAAGATCCTTTGAAATTATAAGATCCACATTTCAAGTTACCCTCGTGATGCCTTTATGATGTCAGGAAAGGTTACAATCTACTTGGCAGCAAAACCCTTATCACATCTAGAACGAGATTCGATAAACGCCTTACTTATATACGATGTCTAAAGCGCCATTTTTCCTCTAGATACATCTCCGTATGTACTCGTACTAGTGAACTACAATATTTCCACACGTATAACGTGTTGTGAATGTATTTTACGCGCCTTTTCTTGTAGTTATTTTTCTTTTTACTGTAAGCACGGTGCGTTCTTTCTTTAGCTTTTCAATATAATTTCTTTTTTTCGCTGTAACGGGCATTTACCTGACATGTGCTTAAATTAAATTTATTACTATTAATTTAACACTTTTCATTTTTATTCACATTCCATTTTCTATCATTTTAATTGAGTTTCATTTTTCTCAATTAAAAATAAAAAGCGGAGACAATTAATAAATTGTTAATAATATTTAATATGAATATTCGTTGAAATTATTCAAATAATCACAGTCTGGTTAACCTCCTGCTGACATGCGACCTATTCAATTAAAATGAAATGATTTTTTTAAATTTCCAAATGAAACTTAACAAGCTTTTTTCGGAAAGTCAACAGAAAAATCTACCACCGGTTCAACCCTAACCTGCCGAGAAGAACCGGTATAAGAAATTCGCACGGGCCATCTTTTAGCAAAAAGATCAAGTCAAAAGTACACAAGTACATAGAGACAGCCTTGCAGGGGTGCATCTTAATCCCAAGGTTTGCAATCATTAACAAAATGAATTACTTTATAATAAGCTTTAGCACACAGACGTTCTTTGACTACTTTTTTAAATTTATTAATAGAAAGGTTTTGAACGTTTTCTGGGATCCTATTGTATAGGCGTATACATTGGCCCTTAAGAGATTTACTTACTTTGCTAAGTCTTATCACTGGTACATCTAGCTTGTGCTTATTTCTAGGGTTTATACAATGAGTATCACTTTTCTTCTTGAAATTTCCTAAGTTTTTGTAACGTATAATAAATATATCTAGAACCTACCTGAGAAGCGACGGTCAGTACACCTATTTTTTTTTTCTCTCATGCATCTACCAAATTGTATCTATGGTCACCGCGGATAATTGGTTCACAGTCAAATTTCCTTTCCTTTTTCTTATTCTACAAAATATGTAGAATGAGGCAAATTTTGACTATAAAATATAATGTGCGACCCCACAAACGTTGGTTTGACATTGTATGTATTTTTTAACACCACATCATATAAAAATAAAAAAAAGGTCGAAAAAATATATCAAATATTTAGGTGTTGAAAAAATAAATTACGACCGACTCTCCGACTTAGCGGATATGCAAAATAATTTTCATAAGAATTGGGCAAGCCGTTTCGGAGGAGTGTGTCCCCGAACACTATGACACGAGAATTTTATATATTAGACTAGTGTTAATTGTAACGACTTCTGTGGCTCAGTGGTTAGCTTGTTGGTGCTCAAGTTTTCTGTGTTCCTGGGTCATGGACGTGTATTAAATATGTGTATAATATGATAAAAAATCTTGTATATATGTAAAGTATAAAAGTATTAAATATACTTCCCGTAGGTACCCGTACACAAGTTCTTGGGATACTTAGCACGGGACCAGATTGATGTGGTGTGAAGCATCCATAGATATTTATTAATAATGAAAAATAGTGTTATTATATTTATGAATATCGCAATAGCTATACAAAATTCAAATAAGAAAGCCTTTGAGTTTACTATAGAAGTATCTCAAATAAAACAATAGTATTAGGATTAATCTTTGTCATAATAAATATTATAATGTGAAGAAATAACTTTCAGTACTTTTACGAGAATTGTGCGAACGGAAGAGTATGATATTTGGCGCATTTCAAGTTTATTTGGAGAAAGGTGTGCAGAAAGCTAATATTTTTTTTTAATCATGCTTAGAAACACATAAAATTAATAAAAATAACAACAACACGCACACTACCTCAAATTGTTAACACACCATACATACACACCAATAACAACCACAATTAACATACCAATCTTTGATAGATACATTTTGTTACACGTTGACGTTTGTCAATCTGTCATAACATTTTCTTTTTTTTTAAGATGCAAAAGAACCCTTATAATGTACACGTTGAAAAATAATAGGAATTATTATGGACGAATTTCGACATCAGGGCGACCTCTAGTAAAGGTAACTGGGTGTTATTTCTATGTCCATTACGTAAACAACTAGGAACTAGTATATATAGTAATAGTAAGCTCGTTCGAAAGTTTTGGAAAAACTAGAGATTACGAAGTAAGCGACAAGCGTCTTTCGTTTTACTTAAAACCAGAGAAAAGTTTTTGTGAAAACTTTGTCCCCCTGCTAGATTAATGGAATAATGATTATTTATCTTCAATAGCTCTATAATAACAAAGGTTTATGCTAAGGATTTTATTTTGTAAATTATTTCATATTTCGTTTTATAGTTATAGTATCTTTCGTCTCGGTATCAATAAATTCATGTTTTGAGCTTTAATATTAACGTTTACTTAGCGAGTAGACATTTAAAACTTTTTAGTAGCTTGCTGAAATTTTTACTACAATTTTGTATTATAATAAGCTCGAAGATCTTAACTTTGAAGGATTTATTAACAAGTTTACGATGTTAAAATTATTCATTAAAATGAGATAAAACATCATCATTATCATTAAAACTCTACAATGTCACTCAACATTTCAACACATTTTTACATACTTTCGAAAAACATCTGTAGCGCAGTGTTTTTAGTAGTTAGTACTAAGTGTTTTCGTTGCCTGGTACCCGTAACATGAGTTCTTCGAACTTACTACGGGATTGACGCGGTGTTAAAGAGTTTATAGATATTATTAATATAAATCGTTTTTTCGTAGCACCCAACCTAACTGCTACGTTAGCAGCTAGGTACTTGCTTAGCACTGTTGTAGCACAGTTAATGATCTATAATCCTTAATAGCTATGACCCAAAAAAAAAATATTTTTTTTAATAGGAATACATCTTGTGATAAAAAAATTTATATAAATATAGTAAGTGTAGAAATCTATATAAATAAAAATGTATTACCGAAATGATTGTACGCGCATAACTTCCAAACGACTGCACCAAATTGGATTAATATTTATTTTATGTGTTCGTGAAAAAAATTAGACAAAAAAATATGGTGGTACATAGTTCGCCGGTTCCTGTTTCTTTTCACATTAGTCCAAGTATTTTCATTATGATTTATTAAATAGTAGCTGATTTAATAAACCATAATGAAAATACTTGAACTAATGTGAAAAGAAACAGGAAATTTGAAACTCGTCAAATTTGGGCTTTTTCAAGTAGACCCTCTTTAACTATCCGTGGTCAACATTTGCATCAATATTCCTTCGATGCTCCCTAAATTCTTTGGCCAAAACACCCTCAGGCTGTTCTATAAATTTACTAAATAAATTATGTTTGGGCGGCAACAAGGCCATGAAATCGTTATTTATAATCGATTTTACTTTCAGACAAAAGCTAATAATTTGTATTCGAAATTCTTGTCCCCCGCCCCGAACCGCATCGACATTTCAACTTTATTAATATTAGCCATGTCCCAATTTTGTGTTAGACTACAGAGTTGCTCTTTCGAATATCTTTAACATACTCGTTTTAAACTTTAGCCAGATATTCCCTTTATTTTAATTACAATACTAACAATAGAATTACGTTGAAATTAAACTTTTTGAAATTCAATATAAAGTTTTAACCTCGCTGTCGTTATTGTTTTAACGGATATTAAATTGGAATTGTTTTCAAATATTAGCGTTTCATTTCTTTGTATTAGGTACTCGAAGTTAGATTCATACTTCTTTAGAATATTTTAAGCCTTATCATATAAACGTAATACATGTGTAAATCACACTTACATTAAAATACTAACGTAACTTGCAAAGGTAACTTTCATAATCAGTTTACAAAATGACGTTATTGTTTAACACGTTGCATGGGCTACCCGTTGATTATTTTATGATTGTGTTTTTATATATTAAAAAAGCATTAACACACTGTAAATAAATCCGGCCCTATAAATTATAATTTACCTACTTCTAAATCAATTGCAACTTCGCTTCCTACTGTAGACTACGCCCTCTGATGAGCTGAAGACTGAAAATCATGCGAAGAAACACCTACATGTAAGTAAATTAAACTAACTAGTTGAATACCAAGTACTTGGGTAACCGAACTTTGCTCGGAGCTCTAGCAGACTAAAAAAAAAAAAAAAAAACTTTTTACCGGCGAACCCACCACATCCCGAATTTTGATATTGTATAGTCGAAATTATTGATATATTGTTACACAATGAAAGAAAAAACTTACATAACATAAAATGCATAGATTCCTAGGGACCTACGCTAGATCGATTTTTCCCCCCCAAAACTGCCTGAATACTAAATTTCATGGAAATACTTGCAGTCGTTTCCGATATTACAATTATAAATATACAAGATAGTTCAAAGTATAAGATTCATTATATTATTAAAACTAAAAATAAAAAATATGGTTTTCTACATGTTACCTTGTGAGTTGTGATTTATAATGATGAAAAATTAAAAAATATTACTTTAAATATTTCATGATAAAGAGCTTCAATATAACACCAGAGAAATAAAACTTATACCAAATAGATTAGGTTAGCGTAATGTAAAGCTGAAAGTCCTCTTGCCCTTCGATATAAAGGTTTTAAGTATTTCAGCACATACGAAACTGAATTAAAACTTTAATTAGACTTAGTATTTACTTATGAATTCAAACCACGCGCCGCATAGAATCAACTAGTATGCCCCATTGACTCTTTGTTATTATCCATTACAGCCAAGAAACCTTCAGGCCTTCTTTGAAATCGATAAACTACATTTTGTAATCACACCTATTACCTACAGCGTATACTTAAAAATATATAATTAATGTGGTACAACAATACATTTTAATGAATATTGTATTAGGACTTGACATTAATTGTCTGCGTCGAAAAAAATCGCGACTTTTATTGTCACTTATGCAAAATATGAAAGTTGGAGTAAGAAAGAAAAACGTACCTTAGATTAGAGGCAAATAGAATACATTGGGGCAAAAACAATGTTTTAAAATTTGTTAAAGGTACATATCGAAACGTATTATTAATGCACACTTCTCTAAAATTAGATTAAAAGCCTACCGGATATTAGTTCAATAATTAATTGAGATTCTGAAATGTTTTAAAGTATCTGAATATGATCATTAAGTTAAATAAAGAGGGTGTTCTTTTGCGAGTGTTGCCAGGTCCATCTTGAAAATCTCGCCTATTTTACCCTTTGTTAATTCCCTACAGGGATAGCTTAACAAACTTCTTAGGTCAACACGAGCCTCAGTAATACAGACGAAAATTTAATGTTCAAAAAAATCTTTTTACAGAAGGGGTTTTCTTTTTCCGAGGATAGTAACACTTTTGTTAAAAATGATTTATTCTTAATCTGAATTATTTATGCTTAAGGAAATGAGAATAAAAAAACAAACCTTTACACTGGAAACATACGAATTTTGTATAAGAATACATTGTTTTTATGTGTTTCATTTATACGTGTGTATTTCAAATGAAATGATATCTAGCATATTGATTCATTTTAGTAAACGGTTTATTAATATAGTAAATAAGCGACATTAGCTTAATTATACATAAATATTATGTTGGAATTTATTTACATAAAAACGTCATGACAATTTTTATTTATTTTGGTACAGTTTTATATTTTTAGTACTAGGACGACTATTACGTACGCCCCACTCTGAATTTCCCCCAATCCTGAACAATAATCGTTGAGTTGTAAGTTTATTTTATCTGACAGCTGTGACGCGCGCCATGTTGTTTTTACGTTGGTACTACTGTCTCATTTAAGGTGATAGCATCACATATTTACTCAGATGACAGGTTGTTATGATAAATGTTGTTCTATTTACTTATCGGACATATTTTGTTTCTGTGCTACTATTTTTATACCTTAGCGTTATTTTCATCAAACTCGATTTATTCACTATTGTTTGACTTACTTTAATTATTATTTTTATTCTAATAATGCTATCGCAAATTATTCATAACTAACAGGCTAGGGACAAAATGATAGTTTAATGAAAATAGCTTTGGCTTACCTACATAGTACCTACAGGCCGTGATGTTCTCATACGCGAATAGAAAATGATATAAATCTAAGTACCCTATTTAATATATAACATGTAATAGATTTCCGCAAAGTTACACCCTATTAACTATTAAATATATCACTTGGTTAACTGAAAATTTTGCTCCAAGTTTGGTTGCGGTGACAAATAGTTCTAAGTTGTATCGCTTTGATTAATTATTAAGGAACGAATTTAGGGTTATGGGGATAAGAAGTTGTAATCGTGGAGTGATGGTACCCTTACGTAAGGAACAGCGGGAATGCGCAGAGGGTTCATTTGGAAAAGTAACCCTTTGAGTGATAAAAGTAAGCTGAGATTGTATTCAATTATTATTTTTGCTATTAATATTCCCCACAATTATAATAACAATAGAAACAATATATATAAGTAACGTGTAATTTCACAAATAAACTATTTTTAGGGTTCCGTAATACATAAGGAACCTTTATAGTTTCGCTCTGTCCGTCCGTCTATCTGTCCGCGCTTCTAGCTTCTGTAATTTTATAAATATACTAGCGGACCCGACAGACGTTGTCCTGCCAGGCTGATTTGTGAATCGAAACCATCCAGGGCGCCACCCAAACGCATACAATAAAATTCATTCAAATAAGTCCAGCCGTTTAGGAGGAGGTCAGTTACATACACACGTAGAGTAGAATTATATATATAAAGATATAAATAACTTTTGAATTAATTGCAAGAAAACCTATTGCGCGTTGATAGTTACGGAACCCTCCTTAGACATGTATTGACATGCTCTTGTTTTTAAGATTTCGAATTATTTAAATACACAGAAAGTTATAGTGTACAAAGTATAAAAAATCCGCTTCTACTATGAAAGTTGCCACAGGCAATAATTTGTGTTGCCTTCAACAAAATAAAAGGCTTTTGCGATGCCTTTTATTGCAAAAAAAAGTTAACATGTTTACAACTCGTAAAATAGCCAAAGGCACTATAAAAATACAAATTTGCCTACATCGTTTTATGGAAAGGGGACTGACAAGAACTCTATTTAATTAAGCGAATAATTTGTTCAAAACACACTCCTATGTCAAACAGCATTAGAACTAAAACCGTTTGTTACTAGAACAAATATTTAAAGTTGTTTTGCACACGGATAGCATCTTTATTGGCTAAGTACATTAGTTTAAGTTGTCTGAACACTACCATAAAAGCCATATGCTTTTAATAACAATAGTGCATAAATTATTATTGTTCATCACAGTAATGTCGTAATCTGATTCTGGAAATGTTCACCAAACTAAAATTCAAATACTTAATTAACCTTAATGAAGCAATACATGGTATTTGAACGCCTCAATTATGTACTCGAAAGTTAAATGATTTAATAAGTTAAGATGGCAACGTTGCAATTATTTAAGTGCACAAAGCCGCGTGCAACATCTCTACTGGATGTGACTTTGTGCGCGCAAAAGAAAATTTCGCGCAAACTTGTCCTTCCCCGTGATCTACTCTATATCTGTGAAAAAAGTGTGTGTCAGCTCCGACGCACGACTGGAGTTTACTCTAAAAAGTAAAACACGTCCCTCAGAAGGAACAAAAACTTTAGCGATCGATTTGAGTTCAAAAATTCGCGCCATGTGAAAAAAAGTGACAGGTGCACAGAATAGGTTGCGCACGAAAACGTAACGAGGTCATTCGTTCAGTAGATTTTACATCTCATATTTTTTTCATACCGGGGGCCTTATATGAAAATCGATTCTTAAGGAGTAAACTCCAAAAATTTAATCAAAATCGGTCCAGTTTCAGAGTCTATTCAATGCAAACAAACAAACAAATTTTCTCTTTATAATATTAGCACAGATAATAATTATTATAAAGAGATGTACGTTTACGTAACGTGTTTATTAGTAAAAGTTAATCATATTATAAAAATATATATATGCATTTAAAAAAGCAGATTAAAATACAATCATATTAGAATTTCGTGTTAAAACCAACGAACATTGTTCATTCATAACAAACTCTTATGTTAGTAAATACTTTGTACCTAAAAGCTAGCCCCGCCTCCGGCCAGCTGTCTCTCTCTACTGCATTGAATAAATGAATCAAAGTAATTTTGTTCCATTTCCACGAATAGATGCCGCTGAAAGGTTTCCGATTCTCAAGCAAAATAAAAAATATTAACTTTGTTATGTCGTTTGTCATGTTTTAATAGATTTTTGCCCGCAACTTCCTTTATGTCGAATAAAGGATATAGTTATTTTAAGGGAGCTGTATTTTTCCATAATTCAAGAAAATCTACGCTATAAACTATATTATGTATATAAAGTGTTAATTAAAATAATTGTAATTATTGAAAACCATTCAGTATCCTTAACCGTGAATAAGTCAAATCATAAAATAATTTTACATGCATTCTCACGCTTCTTAATGTGGTAGCACAAAATAATAAATGAATTATGGAAGTCAAATAACTTCGTCATAAAGTGAAGGGTGTAAAGAAAGAATTTCTAAATTTCGCACCGTACCTTGTACCATGACATGTTTGAAAACATCAAACGAACGATAATTAACTTTAGGAATTCAGAGCATTCGACGCTATGCATAATTCTATGACATGCTTCATTATGTTCAAAGGCTTTAAAATGTTATAACAAATTATACTTTAAAGCATTAGTGTCGTTTTGGCTGGCGAATCTATTTTATTGGAGGGTTGGGGGTTCGAACCAACATAAATATGTTATTTCAGTGTTATTCTAAGAAAATAATGTACAGAGTTCACAAATTTGGTTTTTTTTTCAGATGAACCGGGCAATACAGGTGAAACCAGCGGACAGCGAGAACAGAGGAGGTAAGTCAATTCTTTACAAAAAAGTTTTAGGTAGTAAAAGTTACATCTATAGAAAATAATTTCACATACCTATTTAGATGCTTAATCTTTTTTACTTCTACATTTTTATTTATATTTTTTATTACATTTTATTATATATCTGCTTATAATTATGTAGGTATATAATATTAATTACATTATTGTTTTATTACATCATTTACAAAATATATACTACAAACTACGATTTCTAGCTTTTTAAATTGAAAACTTTATTTATTATTGTTAATTAGATTTAATATTTTATTATAGGTATCTGACTATCTCAAATATTATTTAGATAAAAATTACACGAGAGATATAATTTTCAGAATCAGTTACTATCTTTCACAACCATGACTAGTTCTACAATTATAATATGTTTTGGCACAACTTTATCAATTTTATTTGTTGAATAATTTTTAGATACTACAACAATTAATGAGCTGTGTAAATATATTTCTGGAGTTTGTGCCCTATTGACCTACATTATAATGATATTTAGCTATATAAAGATCCCTCCAATGATGGGACACGTCTTTCCTCTCGAAATAAAGGATCCAGCCCCACTTGACCCTAGAAATCTTCCGCGGCTAAGTAAAAATTTAAAACGATTTATTGCGACCGATCCGCAACGAGGAGATTCACAGACGAACTGGAGTAACCGACATAGCTCGCAGAATCAATAAGTTGAAGTGGCAATGGGCAGGCCACATCGCTCGTAGAACTGATAACCGCTGGGAAGTAAAGGTTCTAGAGTGGAGACCACGAACTGGAAAGCGCAGCGTTGGACGGCCTCCCTCTAGGTGGACTGATGACCTTATGGAGGTCGCGGGCCGCCGTTGGTTGCGGGTGGCACGGGACCGTTCGTTGTGGAAATCTTTGGGGGAGGCCTATGTCCAGCAGTGGACGTCCTATGGCTGTTAATGATGATGATGATGATTGCGACCGAAATACTCGCAGCATTCTATTTAAATATTGATAACCACTTGTGACGAATCAAATTAGACAGTTTTTCCCTTTTTCTTATAGAAGGGACGGATTTTTAAATGCGCTAGCAGGAAAACAACAGTGTTATAATATGTGCTAGCTACATATCCCAAGCCAGCAACTAAACATTTATGGTAAGCTGCATTTCGACATTAGGGCAAACCTTTACTTCTTTTATATAGCAACAATATGTTTTATGTTTCTAGGTTAGGCAATTACACTTATATTTGATTATAACAATTAGTATTATTATATAATATTATAAAAATACATTTCATATTTTATTTCTGTATTGTAATACAGAAATAAAAATAATTTCCTAATTATAACAAACCTGACATTGTTAAATAACAGAGCTAGAGCCCGACGTCGAAAAAGGAGCGCATCGCGAACAAGCATTGGACCACTGCAGATCTCTAGGGGCCCTAAAGTTTGATATGAATCCGCCGCTCTGGCGGTTCGAAATCTGGCACTTTTTTATTGTGACCAAAATGTGTGAAGATTTTTGAGTAAAAAAAGCTCATAAGGAACAAGAAAACTGTTGTGATACACGGCTGCGCCCCAACAAGAAACCGATAAAAATGCAAGTCTGGCAGTCCTACTCTTGACTAGTTTCCAGCCAGACCACCCCGAGCGTATAAGAATTTGTGGGCTAGGACGACTAAACAATATAATAGAAAATCCTTTTTATTGACACTAAAACTTGGTACATTAAATATGATTGTGAATTCAAAATGGCCGCCTTTATGTTTATTTACAAACTTCTCGATATGGGTATCATCTGAAAGGGCTTAAAGAGTAGAATATATTTGATTAAAAAAATATCAACAACCTTAATAATTTTCCCTCTAAGACTCTGCAGCGCTAAAACTATTTAACTATAATAATTTGACATAAAACTGCTCATAGCATAAATTATAGAAAATTATATTAGTTCAATATTGTAGAACATCCTTTAATCGTAAAATGTATGACTGAAGTGATATTGCTAAAATATTGAAAGACATTTTTGCAAGATGGCGGATCGAGTGGTAGCTATATATGAGGTAGCAAATTTTAAATTCGGAAAGAATACATACAAATGTATTAAAATCGCGCTTCATTAAGTGCAAATTACTCATTATTTACCTATTAGTAAGCATCACAGGAGGTAACTTTATCCCGGTCTGGCTGAGTTTTGGCCAGGTTTGAGCATACCAGACTGATGGTTTCCGAAAGAGGATTAGGAGACGAACAGATTGACTTATGACTTAACCTTGTCCTATGACCTTTTTTACTGAAAATTCTTACACGTTCAGAGCGGTCTGGCTGGGAACTGGTCAAGAGTAGGACTGCCAGACTTGCAGTTTTATCGGTTTCTTGTTGGCGCGCAGCCGCGTATCACAACAGTTTTCTTGTTCCTTATGAGCTTTTTTTACTCCAAAAAATCTTCACACATTTTGGTCAATAAAAAAATCTGCCAGGTTTAGAACCACGTTATAAAGAGTTTTATATCTAACTTTAGGGCCCCTAGTGATCTGCAGTAGTCCAATTCTTGTTCGCGATGAGCTCCTTTTTCGACGGCGAGCTCTAGTTCCATAACGCGTGTCCTTAAAATAAACCCACAGCCCCGGAAGAAATTATAGAAATTTACGCGTTGAATAATTTAGTGATGTGTGTAAAATATTTTGTGTATCGATATAATGATAACAAAAGATTATTTCTAAACATAGATTTATGATTTATGACTAATGAAAACCTAAAGTACTTATGAACAGTTTTGTACATAAAAAGGGTACTGAAAAACTATACCCATGATATTAGAAAGAAAGAAAGTTTTTCCGCCTAAACTATACGCCTTGTAGCGGTTACCTGATATCATTTTTATTTTATTAACATTAATTTCATGCAAGTCTCGCGTGACTCTCGCAATTATTTCGACACCTCATTCAGTAGAGTTACAACCAGCGTTTAAGTACTACACGTCGTGTTATAAGTTTGAGCATGAGCCATAATCATCGTACTAAGTTATAAAAACGACGTTTTCTAGAGATAAAATATAAATGACGTTTTTATTCAACCACCTTTGACGTTAAAATATAACCTTGACAAATGCTATATTCAAATTTTTTGTATAACTCGTGTACGTTAACAGATGGATTACCTGTTGGTAAGCTACTGTTGTAGCTCACCTAAAAGTTATCTCTGAAAAATCACTATATTTTAGTCTCTTAGTTTCATGTGAGACCCTGGTATCGCCACAGTATCGATAAGAGTTCCAATTTACCAGAGGGTAAAGGTTCCCTTTAAACTTATAATTACCTTGTAAATTAAAAAGGACTGTAAATAGCGTCAAAGTGATAAGAAACAATATTATAATAAAAACAGATTTTTTTCTGGCTACAATAATATTTACTATTATAGAATACAAAATAAATAAACATAATTGAAAATAGCGTGAAATTTTATTTTCGGCATAAGGCTCTTTCGGCTGAATTGTTCCTTTTTATAGGAAATAATAAATTAGCTTCCTATGAAATAACAATAAAATGTTTACAACCGTACTTAGAGAATTTGTTCTACTCTTATTTAGGGAACTAAGTAATATATTTTAGGCAAAACAAAGAATGAATAGGCTGTTTAATTTGAGGATCGACTGAATAATCTATAAAAACTTGAACTTAAACAATTCTCTAGTAACGAAGAATTGTCGAAGTTCACGTTTTTATATATTATTCAGTCGATCCTCTAATGAAACAGCCTATTCATTCCTTGTTTGCCTAAAATATTTAACTAGTTCCCTGTAAGTAAAAAATTCGTATAAGTAAAATAAAATGTACTTTACGTTTATTTAAGATCAAAGTTCAATATCGATAAGTTAAAACTTTTTTTATTTATACTAGAGGAGTGAAGACTCGAATAAAGTTACTTCGATAGTGTTGAAATGCAATTAGTTATTATGTGTTAATGTTTTGTAACATAAAATACCGAGAGAAAGCAAAGACTGTTTATATAAAGAAAAAAAATAATAATAATGTATATAGTGTGTCTGGAAAAAATACAATAAGCTGATCGATGATAGATGATACCGCGCATAAAATATTATGTATCGATGTTTATACCCTATTTAATCGTAAAGTAATAAAGTTATAAAAATGAGCTATTTTAGATCCGAGTATTGGTAAAAGTCAAATCAAAATGTCCTACCAACTTATACTGAGCATTTGCTAAGCTCTTTAATAATAATTTTATTAGCAAAGCTAATAAAATATGAAGGCATGTTCATTAAAACAAATACTTTATGAATAAATACATACAAATAAAACATTGCGGTTATGTAAATGTTAAAACATTCGAATAATTTAACGATAATAATATTATAATTAGCTAAACATCGATATGCGTACATTCCGTGCGCGCGTCACTAAATTCCCCCTGTTACGAGTCGAATTTAATTATTGGACATCCTTTTGAGGCTTCGTGGGTGATTTCAACAGAATTTTTTGTGCGACTTTTTATATTTTTTATGAAATATAAAGCCGGCCAGCGCCGGGTTTTTTCCCGGAACAAATTCATCCGCTCTATTTCGGTCCGGTTATGTTGGCTCCTTTATGATCTATGTTCATTCTGATATTTCATTTGGCACACGAAAAAATATTATATAAAGGTTACCAACATAAAAGTAAATAGTACATTTTGAGTTTGAAAAAATACAGCAACAAAATACAGGGAGAAGAAGAAAATATTTTTGTAAATGTTTGTTTTAATCTATTCTTACTTAACTTAAGCTGTAACTTAAGTTTAGTCTGAATTGTACTTAAGAATAATTTTATTTTATTAAAATATATTTTTATTAAAATATTATTTTCTTCAGGCGTAAATATGAATGTGGCTTCTACAGAAGTCCGAAAATTATGTGATGTAGATGTGTAGATAATAATTTGTTTAAATAATGTAATTAAATTTTACACGCGTGTTCACGACAAACAGGGCTAATTGGTGTTAGCACTTATTACAATTGAGGTAAGCACACACGCAACCCAAATTCTTTTATTTCGGTTGTTTGTTGGCGTTGTTTGTCTTTCACAATCACTTTCAGCCCAGTGTGATTACGCCGCCAGTACATTTAGGACGCTAACTTTGGACATAATGAAATGTAATGTGATGTCTTTGTGACAACGTTGCCTAGTATTATTTTCAAATTACTTTGCGATGTGCCGAAAAAGGAAATGTTAAGTTATTACATACATTTGTAATTTTTAGGATAGTCGAACTATCTTCTAGATAGTTCAACTATCCTAAAACTTACAACAAAAGTTACAATAAGTAATTTTGTTGCATTCATAAAATAAAAGATAAAATGTTACATGTATATCGCCTCCGGTACGAACAAAAACTAAAGGGGCAACAATTTATGACTGAAAAATTTGTTTCTAAAATGATCAGGTACGCAAATCTAATGATGTACGTACCTTTAATATCACTACAATTTATTGAAGTACCTACTATCATTAATTGGCCGCGGCTTCGCCCGCGTGAAATTAGGTTTTAAGCTTTCATCCTCTATTTTACCCACCTAGTTGCTGAATTTTAGAAAACGCTGAAATACGTAATTCATTATTTTTTCCGTACTCAATTCATACGTGCAAATAATTATGTCCAAGGAATAAAAAGTTACATACAAACTTTTATAACCTATTTTTTAGGGGTTGAATTTAAAAAAAACCTTCCATAGTGGAGGCAGGCAATTAGGCATCCGCCTACGTTATATGAGAAATACCTGCGTGTGCAAAATTTCAAATTTCTAGGGTTTGGCCTGTGCGTTGATACTTCAGTCAATCAAAAGCTTTGCCTTTTATACATTATTATTATAGATTTAGCTAGTATGTAATTTCAAATCTCGTTATTAGAGCTCCGTGGCCTAGTGGGTAGACTGTTTGATTCGCACTCGAGAGAGTACAGGTTCGATTCCCAGGTTGGGGCATGTACCAATGAGACTTTTTCAGATCTCAAATACATTATACGGACGCTCTAACGGTGAAGGAAAACATCGTGAGGAAACCCATAAAAAAAACATGGTTGGCCGCAGACGTATTGACCAGTCATTCCTCTGGACTAGGTCCGACTATGTTGTGAGAATGCCGTGTGTGCTGGAACAACCATACATACGACATTTAAAAACCAACTGTCCCAGGCACTACAGTATTTGAAGAGTGGTTACTTTGCTCGGAGAATACTGTATAAAGCATCCAATAACGGATGAAAAGGCCCAAGTTAATTTCAAATCAAGACATTGATAAAAATATTCGTTCACTTCGTAGTATTAAAAATACTTGCCAAACAAAACCTAAAACAATTTTCTGAGCAAAAACATGTGCAGATTTCGTCCATTGTGGTGTGAACCGCAAAACATTAATTTTGAAAAGCGTATCTTACCACAAAACGCCGTGTGTGCTCACCACGAATTCGCACAATATTGCAAGCCCAACCGTTGCATGCTTGAATGCAAGATGAAAATAGGTTTTTGGCGTTGAGATTATAAATATATATCGTTCATACGAATGTTTGTTTATAATTGGTGAAATTAAAATTGGTTTATTTGGATATATTTTAGATAGATGTATAGGATATTTCACACTCGATCAAGCCCAAAATTCTTAACGTTCAGTGTGAAATTTAACATTAAAAAATGGCGATAGATTCCACTTACTATAGGTAGACAGTAGACGTAGCCAGCTTCCAAGGAAAATATTAAAATGTGTTAGAAGATTAAAATTTACGAAATTATGCTCATATTTTCTTAAAGGCTTGTAATATCACCACAAAAAATTAGATACTTTCACATTCTTTAAATATAATTATATCGTAAAGTAGTAACTAATTGAACGTATTATAGAATATATCAGTGCCAGATTAAGCCAGCGCGGGGCCCGTAGCAAATTCCCGCGGAGCCCCCGAGCCAAAAACGAACGAGCCTAATATGGTCTCATATGAATTGTGAGCAAGCGTAGCGAGCGAGCAAATTTTACTTCTATTTTACTACCTAAGCTAAACTTTACACCCTGAAAGACTGTGTACTTTAGAAAATACAATTAAATCAATAGCTTTAAACTGACGGTCGATACTTAATAATAATATAATATTATGTTAAACGCGAGCAAGCGGAGTGAGCGATCAAAAACTTTTTCCCTACTTTCCAGATTAAAATATGTTAAACTTTAAAACCTGAAAGACTGCACTTGAGAAATTACAATCAAATCAATAGCCTAAAATAGAATACAATCAAATCAATAGCTTAAAACAGGACGTTGGTTTAAAATAAAAATTATAAAAAAAAAACCTTGTGGTGTGTACTTTTGGATTTTTCATACGTTTATAATTTTTTTTTTTCGGCTGTTAGGCGCGAGGCCTGCTTGGATGCTTGGACTGCCAGGCCGTGGACGGTCGCCCACACCGCCCATGGCTTACACCGCCTCTGCTAATATGGAACGTTAAAAAGCTAGATAGATACTTTTTTGTATTCAGAACTTTTTTCATTTCTGCAAGCTGAAAATCGAACTTACAAGCGTCAAGATTTTTATTTGCTGTCGTGTGTTCGATTTTCAGATTTATTGTATTAGGCATTAGCGTGGAGTTCTATTTTCAGCGCTGCTATTACTATTCAATTCAATTCAATTCATTTATTTCAAATTTTCATCCATAGTGTTAGTAACAATAGATCCTTATTCTAGTGTTAGTAAAAATATAAAATAAATTGGAATTACATTATTAATTAATTTAATTATATATATGAGAACCGAGCTATCGGAGCATGGAGCTGCACCCAATGCTTCAACAACATCGAATCCCACCTGCTACCCAACACGAATGTGTTGGGTAGCAGGTGGGATAGGAGTCTGTTTGGACTGTTTTGCACACGCGACCAGAGCGAGGCACATCTCTTTCTAATAATTGTCTGAAAACAAGCTGTATGTGCCTCAGCGAACATAGATGAGACGCTACAGTAACGTGACAGACCAAACAGCATCCTGAATATGTTGTTGCACTGGACTATTATGTTAAGTGACTTTTCCAACGCATCAGACAAAGACAGCAACGTTGTTTAAGTTATCCGTTGTGTAAATCTTTTTATTAGTAAGGGGGTATATCTGAATTGCAACAATTGCTAAATTTCTACTACTGAAATAGGCATAAAATATTTATTTTAGGTTGTTACATCAATATAATGGATACAAAAATAGGTTTAAAATAAGTTCAATGCAAAGTACATTAAATCTATAAATTAATGGACATTATTTTAGTATTTGTGGTCAATCTAACTGGCAACTGAATTGATTTAAAATCGTTCGCAAATCAGTTGAATGGATTATCAATTACCTTGCTGATTTTATTTACCATCCGAAAATATAAACTTTTCTTCCATTTATTTCAGTATTTACAGTGCTGCTCAAAAAATTTACCATCTATAAGACAAAAGCTCTGCAATTCGTTTACTAGCAGCCTGTATTATGTAAAAATACAATATCACAAATATAATATCATTCGAAAATCATTTTATTCGGAGACTTTATTACGTTATTGAAAAACACAATTATTCGAAACTAGAAAATTTAAAATATAAGAACGAAAAGAAAATTTAAATTCTACCCACGTTTCGAGCATCATTAAAATACTAGACGTAGAAGATATTCTCAGAATAAAGGAATTGAATAAGAAAATACGTAAGTGTACCCGTGACCTAATCGCTTGGCGCCAACTCTGTATTCAACTAGGCACGGTTATTAAATTGCTATCACCATACACACGTACGAGGATAGTACAATTACTGAACGTATTCTCGTACTTATGTGCACGTAATAAGGTCCACAATAAAATAACTGGCGTTTCTAGGTTGAAGAGTTAAGGCATTACTGCTTAATTGTTATATAAGCTATACGAGGGTGCAATCTGTGTTCAAATAAAGAGATGTTCTCGACGCTAGCATATTTGACATCGTAACTTCTTTAATTTATTATTCATACTTAGTATGAAGCAATTATTATTACAGTATATTTACGAATATGTACGAAATACACATGAAATGCTTAAAAACAATGATCAAAATCACGTAAATAATACTTAAGAAATTATTTGTTTTATTATGTTTTTTTACCCTACTACGGCAAAGCCAAAAGCAAAGCAAAGCAAAATTTTGTATGTTTGTTCTGACCCAATTTTGATGAATGAGGTGTCCATAGATTCGTAATAATATCCCGGGAACATAGGCTATATAATTTGCATAGTCGGGTTATAGTTTTAATTTTTGATTATTACATTCACAAGTAACAATGACTTTAATTTTTATAAGTTCACATGAGCCATCTTATCATCACAATAATTATGTCAAATGAAAAACATCTGCAACATCCAATTTGTCGTTTTCCGCAGAACTTTTTCGTTCAATAAAACAATATCGAAACATAAGGGTTTAAAATCTTCGAAACGCAGAATAAATTGGTTAATAAATTACAAATTCCAAGTTATTTACTGTACCGGACGTAAATTAATTAGCGATCAATCATTTCCCAAATCGAATTATCCGTTGTGACGACGCGATGGGCGATATCTGGTTTGGATATTGACGGTGTGTAGTGTGTACGCACTGCGCGACCTGACGCAGAAGCGACGCGGCGCGGTGACCATAACTATGAGAAAATATCATCATAGTCGATGAGAGCAAAACTCGTAAAGGCATCAGCTGTGCATCAACAAGTCACGCGTCCAAAAAAAATTACACAAAGGTACAGGATACTTTCATCTCATAGTTCAGCTTAATGGTACAACCTATTAAGTGTCAGCATATAAATCAGTTGCAAACTTATTCAAAAACTTCCTTGCAGATTACATTTTAGGGCTGTATATTCTCAATATTACAATTTGAAGTCAATCATCCGGTAATTCGTAGTTTAATGTTTAAAAGCTAACCTCTCCGGTTCTGATTAATTTATTTACACGAATGACCTCTTGTTTTGTTTTTTGAAGACAGTCCAGGTATACACTGTAAAAATTTCATTAGAAAGGAGCAATAACTGTAGAAGGAACATCGAATTGAACAAACAACAAAACATTGAAAATTAAAAAATAATTATTTCGCCTTTCAAAGGCCATATTTCTCGATAACGCTGTAATTTTAGAGCAAAACTAAAAAAAAATTATATTCGGATTCATGATCGGATGATGTACTTTAGCCACTCAGATCACCGTGGTCGGTCCCACCTTGTTTTTTGGCCCATTCCCTACTCGCCTATTAAAGCACCAAACACCAAAAAACGTTACCGGTGGCGCCACCACGGTGTCTAGATGAGAAACTTCGTATGGAGGATAGCGTGACGTGTGGCGTCCCTTTGCTAGTCCGTCTCAGGTCACCTAGTGCGTACTCACCGCACGCCGATTTTACCTGAGGGCTTGCGCGGATTCGATTGGATTCCATTTTTTATTTTTTTACCATGGATTTTAATCAGCGATGCAGGAAAACTGAAAAATTATTAAATAAAATGTTCTCTGACGTTCTTGTAGTTAACGAGAAATTTAATCTTTAGCCCGTTTATTCCGATAAAGAAATTTTAAATTTTTAAATGTTGAATATTATTATTTGTGATTGGTTGTTTATTTTTAAATACCGACAGTAGGCGTCAAATACAATAAATGTAAGTGCTTTTAACGAAATACTGTTTTTTAAAGAGGCAATTGTATATTTTTTTTAATTATTGTGCTAAGTTGATATATATTATGTCTTATATATATAAGTTATATGACAGGCAATTTACTATTGTATTTTTTCAAGACAAATAGTAAACTAACCTTGAAAAAACATTTATTATTATTATTATATTAAAACATTAATCAAAAACTTTCAGTACAGTTTTACAAGAATTGAGCAACTGGAGAAGTATGAAATTTGGTCGGTAAATTATAATTTGGATGGGTGTGCAGAAAGCAAATATTTTTATAAAATAATATTTAAAATAACGATGAATGAATAACAACAACACACACTACCTCCGATTATTAACACACACTACCGTGTGCTTGATAGATACAATTTTGTTACACATTTTGTCAATCTGTCACAACATTTATACAAAATCTATATAAAAGAACCCTTAATTAAGTTTAAACTTAAAAATATATGAATTATTACGGACGTATTTCGATCACAGCGCGACCTCAAGCTTATAAAAAACCACGACATTTTTCAATAGCACCATAACTGTGAGATAGTATATTTTCCCGCAACTGGAACCTTCCAACAAGCGACATTTATTTTGTGATGACGTAAATGTTGTATGAATGCTCCATCATGACGTGTTGGAGTAAGTTGTCCCGACTAGTTAGCGGAGAGCCACAAAAGGGAGCGAGTTCAACCCAATTACGAAATTCAATACTTATTCGGTAATTATGTGCGGTATTAGTACGTATATGTATTCTGAACTATATTATTCCTATAATTTTCCGGTCATACAACTTTTCTTTTATCCAGTCGTAGTTTACTAAGTAATATCATAATATTAAGTTTTATTAATTCTCTATTCGTTGAATGATTATTTTTGTGTGATGTATTCTTTACAAATAATATTAAATAGCAGCTTACACAGCATTATGAAAAAAGCAATTCAATTTTTTTTTCATTAAATCGACCATAAAACGAGCAGACGGTTCGCCTGATGTGGTAAGCGATAACCACCGCTCGTGGACACTCACACTTACACTTGTAACTCCTCTGGTGTTGCGGACTTACGTTCCTGATCCTTAAAATCTCCCCTATGTGGTGTAGGGCATCCAAAGGGGTATGAGAATTTAAGGAGATCTTTTAATTGAGAAATAATTACCTACGTAGAATAAAAAACCAGTATTTAAACAATCCACATCGCTACGTTCAACACCGGTAAGAGTGAAATCGCGTGCATTGGCCTGTCAATATGGAACTACTAAAGTATTTAGAGGGTCCAATTCATTCGATGCTTCACTGCTATTGAATTAGTGATGAGGCGTGTAACAAATGATATTGTAACTTGCGTGACTTGTAATCAGTAATTTGATGTTCGGATCAAATTATTTTATTATAAAATTATATTATATTTATTATATATTATATATAAAATTTTATTATAAAATAAATTATAAAATTATCAAATTAATAAAATTACTGCATGATTAACCTTTATTTATATATATTCATATTATTTAAGACTAGCACTAATTGCCCGCGGATTCGCCCGCATGAAATTAGGTTTCCAAGTTTCATCCCCTATTTTACCCACCTAGAGGTAACATTTTAGAAAACGCTGAAATACGTAACTCATTATTTTTTTCGTACTTAATTCATATGAAATTTCATGCAAATACGTCCAAGGAATAAAAAGTTTCATACAAACTTCTATCCCCTATTTTACCCCTTTGGGGATTGAATTTTGAAAAATCCTTCCTTAGTGGATGCCTACGCCATAAGAGAAATACGTGTGCAAAATTTCAAATTTCAAATAGCCTTAAGTGTTTTCCTGTGCTTTGATACATCAGTTAATCAGCTTTGCTATTTATTTAAATATAGGTTGGAATACTTTAATCGTTTTGATGTAATATCATAATATGAACCTGCGAACCTATACGATTTTTATTTTTTCATACAAAAAAGTCAGACTTAAAATTAATCACGAAATTCATCATAATATTTATTGTAACTGACACTAAAAAGTAAAAAGTCTGCAGATAACCAAAAAAATATCCAAGAATTATCTTAAACTTACCTTTTTAAAAGTAACTGGTCTGGTCTGGTAGGTTTAAAAGTATGTGGTCGAAATTCGACCATAGTTCATTTAATTTTAAGTTTAACCTTTATTAAGGCTCTTTCGCCTCTCAGAAATGTAAACTTTGTCAAATGAATATGAAAGACAGATTGATAAACGCCTGACAACATTGTAATAAATACATAGTTGTGTGAGTTATTAATCCGGTAGTGTGTGTAGTAATGTTATTTTTATTAATTTAATGTACTTTAAGCATTATTATATTTTATTGCAGATCACTCCTCCTCCATACGTGCAGCAAAAATTTCAAGTATGGTCTTACGAAAACTGTGTGAAATTTGGCACATTTAAAGTTTAAGTGGAGGAAGGCCTGCCAAACGCTAATATTTTAAAAAATAACGCTTAGAAATACATTAAATTTATAAAAATAACAACAATGCACACTACCTCACTCATACTAACATGTTTGTTTATATTACAGTAGGTTTGACACAATTGTCAATGAGTGTCAATCTTTTTTTCACAATCCATAAACAACATTTAGGTACATATTTTCTTGCGTATTTAAGGTTAAGGCAAAAGAAACCTAAAAAAGTTGAAACTTTAAAATTAATTATAAATTATGGTCGAATTTCGACCACAGGGCGACCTCTAGTAAACTTATGCTATACTATATTACCAAAATTCATTCTCCTCCGTTCGCCTAAACTTTCGTAAAAAGGACTTCACGTATGAATGTATTATATTTGATATTTTTTGGTAGGACTCCTAACCTATACTAAGCTACATCGGTTTATCCTTTCTCCTAAGTGACATCTAATCAAAAGATTATGAAAGACAGGATGCGTTTGATAAATGACAGAATATTACATACAAGTACAATGACCATTATCTTAATTCCAGGTCGGTAAAAAGGTGAAAAACATTTAGCTGAAGTAGGTAATAGTCGATTGTGAATCTTTTGTTTTATTATCTGCGGGTCTGTCCCGGTACTGGAACAGCGGGACTCAGACAGGGGACAATGATAAATCGACTCCAGGCCTTGTTACAAGTGGCGAATGCTGACCATAGAATATCTATAGATATACTTAATATTACGGTCGAAAATGTATGTACCTATTTCCAAAACCATGGAAAATCCATAAAAAAATTAAAACCGACTTACAAAGTAAAAATTATGAAATAAAACTTATGTCCTAAATAATTTTCCCTTTTAAATTCGGCTATTATTACTAACACGTTTTAAGAAAGTTGTAAATACAAAAAAGCCTCCGCTAATCTCACTCTCTCGGAAAAACAAACTAAAACGTTATCTTAACCCAGTTTTCTGAGAGGCCGTGGTATTTCCCGAAATTAGCATTACCGATCTGTATCTGTGGGCCTACTAAACAATTACCAGTGATGATAATGATTAGATACTATACTATTAAATAATTATTATTATTTATTGTAGTAGTCAGCGAAAAAATGTAGTAGTAAGCATTAAATATTATATTTTAGCGATCATAATGATCACGAATATAATTTTGGCAATAGCAAAATTTCAAAGACATTGACATCGTTGCACAAAACTCTGATGAGTAGTGAGTACCTACCTATGTCATCATAATAATATGTTGGTGTTTCGTGTGAAGATGGTGGTGATGATGATGATGATTACTGAAAGTAGTATAATGGCATATGCTTGCAGTTCTTTAAACAACGCCGGAATCTCCAAACATATTAAAAGCTTACTTTTTCGTAGCATATGCTTGGACTATTTCAGAAAAATTAGAAATCACTATATGTATCCATATAAATTTAGAAAAGTTCCCTGTACTCATCATGGATCCCATCATTAGGTCACCACTTTGGTGACTAAGGGACAAATTTCGAAATCAACTTTACAACAACAAAAGAATTTTGTAAATAGGTTCACAAAAGGCAAAGTATTGATAATGTCGGTGTAAAACACTATGAGAAGTACCTATTATATCATCATAATGTGATGATGTATAGTGCAATAATGGTGGTGATGATGACTACTTTAATTTACATAGTGGCATATGCTTTCAGTTCTTTAAACAACGCCAAAAACCCCAAATAAGGAGTCAGGAGTTCTGTTCAGTACTTTTGGAGCAAAATCTTACTTTTTGGTAGCATATATATGCTTGGGTAACTTCAGAAAAAGTCAAAATCACTATATGTATCCATATAAATTTCAAGGAATTCTCTCGATTCCTCATGGATCCCATCATCAGGTCACAGTTTGGTGACAACCAATTTCGGATTATATGACATATAAACCGAAAATAATTTTGAAAATCGGTCAACAGACGTCGGAGTTATCGTTGAACAACCACTAACTTGGGATTATACCCTTTACATCAAAAAATAATTTTGAATATTGGTCCGGGGACGGGGGAGTAATCGTTGTACATACAAATATATATACAGCAGAACGTATAACCGCCACCTTTTTTGGAAGTCGGTTGGCAAAATATAAAATGAAGTAACTTAGTTTGTACTTAGAAATTTTCTGAAATACAATGTGATTGTTTAAAAATAGTATTTCAAATAATACTATTTCTAAATTATATTTACAATTACATCCAGATAGAAAACCTGTACTACTTCGTAAATTAATATGCCAAGTACGTTAGTTGAATGCATTTTATATCTAGGCCCCAATAAAGGCAGATTGGTGGCATCTCGTAAAGTGACATAAGCTTACAACTATGTTATGTAACTTTAAAGGCAGTATTGCCCAAGATTTATGGACGCCATTAACATGGAAATAATAATTCCATATTTTATCGACTATAAACGGATTTGATATCTGCTCGTTTGATAAATTATTCAATTTTGACCGATAGCATTGACATTATTGCTTCGGCGATACGTTCCGAGAAATTACTTCGATCGAATACGAGTATCACCTTTATGTTTCGATTTCATGTTAGGTGTGTATATCATATTTACCCGACTAAGGCGAAGCCAAAAGGAAGAGCAATGATTTTGGTAATCTGTGTATGTATGTATGTATGTTTGTTCTATCGAAGCGCCCAAACTACTAATTCGATTTTCATAAATGAGGTGTTAATATGCTCGTAATAATAGCCCGGGTAACATAGGCTACATAACATGCGTAGTCGGGTTGTAGATTTAACTTTCGATTAATAATAATGAAATACCTAGTGTTTTAGGCATTTGGTTTTTGGTGGCATAAAATACTATCAACAGTTATAAAGACGGAAAGAATAGCTAAGTCTATTTAAGTATAATAGTTAACATATTATGATCGTTAATGACGAAAACAATATAATTCCTTCGGAAGTTGGACAAAAACAGCTGAAGAAATACCGACGAACTAAATCATCAGGCGGCATCATAATTTATTAACTCCTCATAAGTGCTAAAGTGTGTACGTTTGTAAGTCCGACGTAACGTCTACTGGTCTGTATATAAATAATTCAGTCGGAGCTGGGAACCCACAGGATTCGATGTTCGAAAAATAAAGCTAATAATGAAATAAATTGAGAATATTCCTTCGTATTCCCCATGTTGTTGAATATAATTTGGTGTCTTGGGACTTTTAATATAGATCTGTATCGAATTTCTGTTGCCAGTTCTCTTTGTTAGTCTCGTATTGATGTAATTTGATACAGACTTAGAGAGAGAGAATTCATTTTTAATTTTGTATCGTGGGACAGCGGGATTTATTTTCTAGATTTAATCAAGTTATTGATTTTTTAATTCATCCCAAAAATTTCAATTGTGTGTTTTTAAAATAACAATGGATTCTCTTTTCAAAACCTACAACCTCTATGAATCTGCTCAATGCAGTATTTTATACCAAAGGATTTTCAGATAAACAGTAAACATATGCTTGTAAATCCAAGGCTATGACAAAAGTATCTTGGTCCCCAGAGTCCCGACGCGAAATGCATTGTAGGAAAACAAACGAGGCGCTCCGAGTATCCCATCGAAAACTTTTATATTTCAAGTTGGGCACAGTTTCGACGGGTTATTTTGTTGGAATGGCCACCTCCAAGTCCCAAGTTTGCCGCAGAGCGTCAACACTCCGTGTCACTTTTTCTTTAGAAGTTACTTTAAAATATTTACGACTCGAACTTTATCAGTGTAAGAAAATTTGGTCCTATAGATTTATCGTATGTGGAAGTTTGTCTAGCTCTTACCTTGTCGTGGCGGGATTTGTAAGTGTTTTATGTAACGTTGTATCCGTTTTTGGTACAGTTCTCGGGTATACCATAATGTAATACCAGTCTAAATTCACATTAAAGCAGTTCCAACATGTAATTTTTAAAATCTATGTTTTATATTTTCTAACTAGATATTTGATACATTTTTAGTGCTAAGTAATTTATTGATCCTGAGATTTGTTTCCCAACACTGTAAAATATGTAAGTTGCCTATAAAATCTGTAAGCTGAAAGCTATGAAAATTACATAATACCTACGATAAAATTTAAATAATATGCTAATTTTAAAAACGAATTTATAATTAAGTTCACGAAAATGTTAAAATCCGATAATACTAATAAATGCGAATTAGCGTCAATAAACTCTTTAAAAGAAAATTAAGCATTGGAATATCTCTAACACCTTCAATATCTTATCCTCTCGGGCGGCCCATACTGTTAGTGTACCATGTTTTATCTTCTGTGGTTGAACTTCAGATTCAGTTAGATTATTTTTGATTTAAATTTTAAAATAATCAATAGTTAATTTAATGTCTTGAAATATAAAATTAATCATTATTATCAATTTAGAGAAATTCAATATAAAAGTTTTTGCTAAAACATTTTAAAATACATTCCCTTCAAAAACAGACTGATGAAACTTTAACCAATACAGCACGAAGTGATACAGATAAATTACTCATAACTAAACTACCCAATTCCTGGCGGATCGATAGGTTTTATAGGCCCCACACCTACAAATAATAAATGAAGCGCGGTGACCTTATCAAAGCATTCGACATTTGCCCCGTAAATAAAGAGCAATATTGAGCGCGGTTATATCATTCCATAAAAGTATCAACTATGCAAGCGATAGTTCGTAAGTTTTTATAATTAAGTTAGCTCCTAATTTTTTGTGCATGGGTATTTGGAACCTTGTAATGACTTTAATCTGACCTTATAATACAATAAGTCAAAGAATATTCTAAAGAATCAAACCAAACAAACATCGCAATCGATGGCGAAAAATGCGCCATCTCGAGTCTTCAGCTAAAATGAGAAGAAGGAAGATTAATACGAGATATTATTATACAAGGAATTAATATTCGTTAGAGACGCGTCATTCTTGTGGGCTGACGAAATGTTTCGTCAAAGTAAATAAAAAATGAAGAAGGAGACTCTTCTCGCACGCCGGGCCCCTGAAAAGGGCCTTGGGCGGGGAACCAATACCAGGGGCTAGCCCCTCTAGTTGGGGTGGGATGACGCGCCCAGTACGAGTACTGGGCGCATTGAGTCAGTTTTAAGGGAAGACCCCCCGAAACCCGAGGGGGAGCAAAGTTCACAAGGGGAGTGACGATTGCCAGCCAGGCACGACCAGGACCGGCGGTCGGCTCCAAACGGCGCGTGGGGGTCCCGACCCGGAGGCCGAGACGCGTGTATGGGTCCACTCCCTCACGCGCCGCGTTTACCGGACCGTGGAAACAAGCGACCTGGGATAGGAAGGGGGGGAAGGGTATTCCCGTGCCCCAGACTTTTGATGTCAGGGGGAAAGAGGCTACCACGGGGCTGACGTGTTGGGGAATAGGGCTGCCCCACGTCATACTCCGGGCGCACTGAAAGTAGTTGCGCTGGTTTTTATAACCGACGCGGGGTAGGTGAGGGGGGCATCAATCCAACGGTCCATGTGTACAGGAGGCGCACCACGCGTGGGGCGTCTCGGCAGCGTGGCTCCGAGATGCTCCCTGCGTCTGGTGTTAGCATATGCGGGTGCCGTTTGGCGAGCGGGCATGCCACGGCAGTGGGTCAGCGTTTTGACCGGGCACGTGGCTTCCGCTCGCTCGGAGAGATTCGGTGATCCTGCAACTTAAGATTAAAAATTAAAGCGTTCGAGGACTGCAGGGGGCGGTGCATAGCACGCGTATGTGTCCCAAGTCCGGAACGCGCGGCGCAGATTTCCGGCAATCACAGTCGGCTCCTCTGATAGAAGCTTCTGGATGCCGGAGATATCTGGGCACGTGTCCGGGCTAGGGCCGGGGGAGCCAGATTTGGGTGAGAGCGGCTATTACGGGGGTGCCTTCTACGAGGGCCTGCATGATGGTCGGGAAAACTTCATCCCCGGCCATAAGCTTCTGGACGCAATTCACGGCCATGGAGAGGAGAGACTGCAGAAGCTCTGCAGTCGATGCGGAGGCCTCACTTTGCACCAACTCTTGTGGCGGCGGAGCGAGCACCGGAGGCTGTGAATGCGGAGCGGCCGCATGGTTTGCGGGCTCCGAGGCGGAGGCTATTTCCACGGCTGTGGTGGCCGCGGAGGTGTTTCTAGGTGGGCGCGGGGGACGCAAGGGGCGCCGAGTGGCCCGCGTGAGGTCCGGCTGCGGAGGCGCGAGCGTGGGAGGCGCGTAGCGAGGGTCGCCAGCGTGCGCAGTACGGCGCGAGACGCGCGTAGGGATGGCCGAACCCTGATCGGCTGTGCGGGGCGGGGGCCCAAACTGGTCGTCGGCCGTCGTCGGGAGGCATTGGGGCGGGGGGGTACCAGTACACCCCCGCGAGAATGCCGAAGGCGACCCGGGGCGGGCAGTGTACTTTCCGCACCAGCTAGGTTCGGTGAGCAGGCGGTGGTGCGTGCGGTCCTGGGTCGAACGTGAGCTGGACCTCGATGAGGCCGGGCTGTACGACGACTCGGAGTCCGCACGGGAATGGGTTAGGTGAACGCGGCTTAGCCTCGGGTCATGGTCCGACATGGTTACGTAATAAACATAACATAGAAATACACAAGTCACAGAAACAAATAACTAGTGTACGTATCACTAACACAAAAGGTACTCACACTTTACGTGGACGGACGATACACTAAGTGACTACTGAATATTTACTACTGAATAATTTTATACTATTTAATATACAATATAGGTACATATATTTAATACACATCCAAGACCCAGGAACACAGAAAAATCTATTTTTAACCGACTTCCAAAAAAAGGAAGCGGTTATACGTTCCGCTGTATATATATTTTTTTGGTTGTTCAACGATAACTCCGACGTCTGTTGACCGATTTTCAAAATTATTTTCGGTTTATATGTCATATAATCCGAAATTGGTCCCGTTGTCTCCAAAATGGTGACCTGATGATTGCATCTATGTGGAATCGAGGGAACTCCTCTAAATTTATATGGACATATACAGTAAATTTAACTTTTTCTGATGTAACCTAAGACTTCAAAATAATAAAGATCGTGTAGACAAATACTTAATTAAAATTTAGCCGAATTTAAAAGGGGAATATCAAACGTTTTTGTGTATTTTTACTTTGGAAGTCGGTTTATTTTGTGTATGATGCTTCATCCATCTTGCTATAAATTGTCTGTGGTAACCACATTCGTAAGATCCGACGAAACATGAGCAACCTCAGTCTCACGTCGAGAAAGTTTTACGCTCGGTGGGACTTGGATTGTTCTGGCGAATTGACTGTTGTGAGTTGTATTATAACTAAGTGACGGACTTGTCACAGCACGTTGTTGCACACTTTTTGTAAACAAAACTAATGTCTAGAAACAACGTTTATGCGTAAGTAGTTTTGGAATAAATTATTTAACTCTATGGCTCAGTGTTTTAAAGTAAAGTTAAAGCCGGAGTTCGCGGGTTCGATACCCGCCTTGAGCACAAAAAGTTTCGTGGCTTCCTGAGTTATGGATTAAATATATTATGTATAGTAGAATGAAAATCTTTTTCATCCTGTTGCCAGTAACAATTCAAGTTTTTCGGATAATTGCACGGGATAAGATTAACGTGTGAAACGTCCATAGATATTATTATTATTATTATTTTTAAACTAACATAACAACCACATAGTCTGTATGCTTTTAAGGCTATAGGTACTGGTAGTCACCGTCACCATCAAATATTATGTTCTTTTGAATATGATCAAAATACCTTCAACAAAACCTACCTTGAAACTCGTAATGGAAAATCACGTTGGTAATAGAAACACAAAATCAAAGTTAATAGAAACATCGTTATCTCCGGTAACAGTCATTATCAGGGCTATTAAATTAATAATGAATGCCCCGGGAGTCATTACGTCCGGGATCGAACCCGGACCGATCATATCATCGATTAGCCGATGACACAGTTTCCCCACTTTAATTACTTTGTTTGTTCCCCGGGTTTGTTCTTACTTTCTCGATCCAATTAGACGAAGGGCTTCGTGATCGATTAAATTTTAATCAAAATTAAAGTAATATAAATAGCTACTAACGGAATCTCGTTTGAATAGTATTACTAAATTTTGATTCAAATATAGCAAGATTTTTTATTTATTTAAGATTACATAGTCTAAGGGCACTCTAATAATGGCCTGTTTCACAATCGCCTTATATATATAATACTATAATACCTTACTAAACAGAGGCCAATAAATGTATACTCTTGTAATTTATTATCCACGACACGAAGGTAAGCGCCTATTGGTGGCATCCATATTAATCACCCAAGACAGCGGCAGTCCGTTCCACTTCAAGAGTAAGAGCCATCCTCCAAAACTTTCCGCCTTCGCTTAATGATAGCTTAATGAAAATTGCTCCTTTGAATGGAATCATGACAACAATACTTATTTAAATGCCCCCTTAGGCTTTTTAATCTCGATTACTGTAATCGTCTTTAATCAGTAGTAATTGAGAAACGCTTTAAATAAAAATACGAAATAACTGATGAGGTATTTGGAAGCTTTATGTAAGCTTCCATTATCGTATTTAAGTAAAACAATCATGGCTCATAATTTAAATCACACAATAAAAACTTGAAATTAATTATATACAAACAGGAATGTACGACAATAAAAACATGATATTCGTGCTTCTCGCTCACATTGTTATAAAAACTGTGTTTCGGGCGTTTTTGTGTGGATGTGATAAAAGTTTTATTGTGCACAATTAAAAGTTTAGGGAGACAAAGCGTTGTAATGAGAACCCAACGTGGGTGATTCTGCAGTTTAATGTCACTGATTGTCAGGATACGGTTAATGTTTAGCTGTTAATGTTTGATTTAAACTCAAAATATGAATATGTTTAGTTGTAGAAACTTTTATTGAAGGTTTAAGAATAACGTAGGACGTATTTAACAGGGTATAATTATGTTAATATAATATTTGTATATGTTAATATAATCTAACAAAAACAAAAAATATATATTATGTTAGTCTACTTTTAAAATCACAAAAAAATACACAAAAATAAAAATAGCATGCAATATGAATATCACAAATCATAATTTATAAGCAAACAGATATGTGAAAAATTCACAAATATGACATCAAAGCCAAAGTGAATTCACAAATACGTCCACAATTTCAATAAATTAATTGCACTCGAGTAATTCGTGCTCCGCGACCGAACCGCGGCCAATTATGAAACGAGCCGCCCACCGCTCATACTACAAATTCCTAACTATTTCGACGTTATGCAACTAGACTAGTTCCTGTGACTTTGGCCGCATGTTAAATAGTTTGGGAAATGCGAAGGTGAAACTCATAATTGGTTTTGTATAATATCTTATACTATAAACGAGACAATTTTTGTATATATATGATCGTAATCTCGGAAACCGCTGCAAGTATTTCCATGAAATTTAGTGTGCAGGGAGATATGGGGGAGAAAAAGGTATCTAAATTGATCTTAGCCCTGGGAAACTGCGCATTTTTAAGTTATTTGTTTTCTTTTTCTTTCGTCGCAACATTATATCAATAAATTCAACTCTATTTTCGTCGCAATAATATATCGATTATTTCAAATATGTCAGTCCGATTGGCAGTTTGGTAGTATTCATAATATGTTTTGTTATTTATAATTTTTGCGTTGTTCGGAAATAAGGAATGGTCGGTTCGAACCCCGGTAAAATATTTTTGTGATTCTTTGTATTTGTTTATTTTTCTACTGGAGTCCCCAGCAAAGCTCGGTAACCCATATACTTTAATAATTATAATATCAATAATCAGAGCTCCGTGGCCTAGTGAGTAGACTCGAGAGAGTGCAGGTTCGACTCCCAGGTTGTGGCGTGTACCAATGAGACTTTTTCAGATACCAAGTACATTATACGGATGCTCTAACGGTGAAGGAAATCATCATGAGGAAACCCGCACATGGTTGGCCCCAGACGTATTGACCAGTCATTCCGCTGGACTAGGCTGCCTATGTTGTGAGATTGGCGTATGTGCTTGGGCAACCATACGACATGTAAAAATCAACTGTCCCAGGCACTACAGTATTTCAAGTGTAGTTACTTCGCTCGGAAGTAACTACACTTCGCTAGAAAACTGTATAAATCATCAAATGACGGATGAAAAGGCCTAAGTTTAATGAGAGTTTAGAGAGCCCTGCTCTTAAGTTCTAGTGAATGTTTAACCCGTCACAAAAACAAAATTGATTCTTTTTGACATACTTATATACAAAAATGTACCCAAAATCATGGGCCTAAGTCTCAGAAACTTAAAGTAATACTAACTAGATAGATTATAATATTATATTAGGGTGTCCGGTCGATGTATGGGAAAACATTTTTTTGATGCTAGGCTATCGCAATAGGTTTCATAACTTGCATATTTTCTCACTGTTTATGAGAATGATATACAATATAAAATTCTGGGACATTTTCAGGGTTCTAACTGCGTGAAAAGTTTTGAAATCTTAAGTTTTCACTTCGGTATCTTCGACAATACGCTAAAAATGTAGAAAAAACTTATTTTAAATGTATTTTATTCTGTAAATCGACTTAATAAATACAACCAAACGAAATTAACAGAACGTTCAGGAATTTAAATAATAAGCGTAATTTCTTCATAATTGCTATCTCCTCCCAAATAAAAAGAAAGTCGTTAAGAAGTTTAAATCCACCTTTAAATTTTTCGGTTTTGGCTATTATTTATTAATGGATAACTAGGTATTATGAATAATAAAAACGTGAATAATCGCAATGTATTTATTTTTATTTCGGAATGTTCATGAGAATAATTCCGTAGAATTGGCGCAGCTAAATCCTTCAAACTTCGATTACACAAAAATTTTATGTAATTTCTGTCTTCAAATGGAAATCATTTATAAAGTACTCTAATATTCTATATTGAATAGAACTTTAAGCCTCTTACGCGTTTATTAATTTAACAATATTGGCCCCCGAACGTACTTTTTATCTCGAAACAACATACTGACGCAGAGATCTTCTGGGTGTGTGAAATAATGCATTTATTTTAATGGAAAAACCTACAAATGACTTTACTCTTTCCGACAATATATTTGAGTATTAATAAAACATAACTAAATGTTTTTGAAATATGTTTGTTTGTCTCCAAACTACCAAATAGAATAGAGAAAACTATTTTACACTAAGTAACATCTTATCAACTCGCTCCATACAAGTTGAATTTTATGATAGATTTTAACAAATAAAAGTTATTTTTAAATGTATTTTATAAAACAACAATCATAGTTAGTTCTAACTATAAAACATATTTGAAAACATTATTAGAACAAGTACTGTTGATCATTTAGTTACTCGGATGGCCTCAAAGTAGCACTAGTTATTTTAATATTACTCAAAATGTTTACTTCTAAATAATGAAATTATTTTATAATATAATATAATATAATGTATATAGTATAGTACTTGCGAACTAAAATTTAATGAATCTGAAGTCCGAATGAAATTATTTTTATATGCAAATCAATATTTTGACTATTTATTACTAATAAATTAAAGAAAAAGTTAAATAACATAGTTATTTTTAAAAATAAGACGTAGCATAATTTCAACGAAAATCCTCAATTTTCCAAAACTCAAAAGAGAAGTAGCGCCCTGTAGATGTTATAGTTTAATTGAATTTCTATTCTTTTTTTTTCTTTTTTTCATTAAATTCTACAACTTTTGCGGGGTATTAAGGTAATTCAAAAAAGTTTCTACGGGACACCCCATTATATATTAAAATTTCATTTGTAGCGTTATATACCAAAATATCAAATAAGCGACATCAGTGAATCTTTAGATATTCATAAAAAAATTATATCATAGAACTTAAAACTTAACCCTCTCTACGATTCATACCAGTTTTCTCCTTAAATTCAATTGCATTTAAACAATATAAAATCAACACAATAA
Source organism: Phengaris arion (assembly GCA_963565745.1). NCBI lineage: Eukaryota > Metazoa > Arthropoda > Insecta > Lepidoptera > Lycaenidae > Phengaris > Phengaris arion. The sequence goes on from OY751431.1 coordinate 28,859,496, forward strand.
CAGTAAAATTGAATTCGTCATCATTGAAATAATAGTCATCGTTAGATATAAACAGACGTTGTTTTGAAATTCAATCTCGTACCTAACAACCCTTAATATAGATATGACTGGAACAATTTTGTGACCCTTGTTGGGTCATAATAATTCCATCGCGATATCGCTAGTAAACAGAACACTGAACACGGGACACAAATAATTCAATTAAAAGTAAGCGGAAAGCGACTTGAAATTAGATCTATGCACTTCTGTTAGTGCAATGGAATATAATGTTGAAGGTCTGACCTTTCTAGATCAGCTTTATGCTTTTTGTAAGTGGCTGTTCTGCTGTTCAAGCATAAAGTTACAAAAATGTTGATTGCTTTTGGTTAAGGTGTTTATAGAATATATACAAATAAATATAATTGAAGTGTGTGTTTGTAATTTTAAATGTACAGCTTTTCACTAAATGTTTATCATAGTTTACACGGTATTTACTATGAAAAATCAATTTTTTAAATTTTTGTTTGTACGTCTGTCTGTTCTGTGTATTTGTTCCGGCTAATCACTGAAACGGCTGGACTAATTTTCATGGGACTTTCACTGGCAGATAGCTTATATTACAATGAGTATTTAAGGCTACTTTTATCTTAGGGTTCCGTTTCCGTTAATTCAACGTAAACAAAGTTACAGGCTCCAGCTAGCAGATAAATATAATAGTTTAGTTATATGCGTATATAGATGTTAGCCGCGACTTCTTACGTGCAAAATAATGGTACATTTTCCTGAGGTAAAACGTAGGCTATGTCCTTACCTGTACGTATTACCTGTGGTCTACTGTCTGTGCCAAATTTCATCTAAATCGGTCTACTAGTAGTTTCAGAGCCTATTTAATACAAAGAAACATACAAACAAACCTTTCCTCTTTATTAAATTAGCAAAGAGTATAGATAATAGTTTTATATTGAGTATATGTGAGACTGAAATATATACATTTTAGTAAAACAGTGTTTCTTTTGTCTGAGGCTTAAATTCCTAGAAAATCTCGGATATGTTTGATTCCGATTTAGTTTTATTATTATAAATCTTTTTAAATATATTTTACCACTACACGTTGACTACACGTTTAGAGTTTTATAAACAGCTTCAGTGTAGTCCTCTTCTTCCAACTTACACCACGTCATTCTACGTCACCCGTCGTTCGTCGTTCGTCTTTGTCCCCAAGATACCTGCGCGACCTCCAATTATCAATGTAATTGGCTATTCAAAGTTAGCGCGATGGGGCGAGATGGGGCGAGATGGGACGAGATGGCGAACAGCACTGTTAATTAATAGAATCAACTGAACATTGAAATTTTCGCTTCAGCAGTCTAAAGGAAGCAATTTGAAGTGAATTTATGTGGAAGCATCCACGACTATAAAGTTATCGCTCGAAAGAAATTTCCATGAAACTTGCGAGTTCCTGATCACAGATGCTCTTACTTGAGTAAAAATAGAAAATTGCATTATGTAAGTTCCTTTAGGTAGACGCTAAATATATTGAAATTAAATAATAATGGCAAACATGTTTTAGTTTTGAAAAGAAAGGTAAAGTCAAAATGAAGTACTGTAAAATACCTAAAAGTTATTTTAGTGATAATTACTTATGGATTTTTGTATAAAACCTAGTTATAATACAATATTATCTCAAAAGTATTACCCTTGTCTTTTTAAAGACTTATTTGAAGAAATTTCATTAACATAATACAAACTAGCGTCTAATGTTGCATAAAATTCATCAATAATATCCACCCCTCGTGAGAGTGATGCGGTGTGTTATCCCTTGCTGGCCAACAATATGTTCGCATGATTGATCACCGGACCCGGCGGGCAATGTATCGCACTTGTATTTACTTACTCAATCAGGTGCTTTGAAAATCCATTTGCAAAAAGTCATGTTGATTGATGCGCCTACGTGGAGTTGCCGTTGTTTCGCCTTTCAGGCCAATTTAAACTCTATACGCGGGAGATAGAGTACATTTTGCGGTGTATGTGTTTAGCTGATATTTTTTAATATTAGTATATCACACACACTAATAGGTGTATACATCAATTTCTCCTTAGCCAAAATATATATTGTGTAAAATAATTAAAGAATATTTTATAAGTAATCGTCAGTAAAGAATTGTGGTGATTAAAAAAACCTTATATTTATTTTAAGATGCCTACTTTTGATAACATAATTTTGTTAAAGCAATATCATAAAGAAGATTATAAAATATACATAATATTTTAACCACTATAATATTACATTAATAAACATTATCTAATCCTGAAGTGAAAAACACCCGGATCATAATAGTTAATATTTCAATCTTTCTTAATGTTATGTGCACAAATTCAGCTTTACTACAGCCACCTTTGTGTTATAAAGTGATATTCATAACAATGCGTAGTTAATATAATGTAATGGCTTAGACAAAAAGATCCACACATAAAATTATACATTCATACACGTTTGCTGTCATTTTTGGGGTCGCGTTTTATTCGTATATCATTTCAACAAAGTTTAATCAAAACTAATTCAATCCTACAAAATATATTATGAAGATCCCTTTTCTTATAATCTAATATAAAAAGGGTAATATAAAATGATAAGTCTTACACTTTTTCGCATAAGTTTCTTACTCATAAATTTTTTATACATTCATATAAAAATATTGCAGTTATATGTATAAAATCAACAATGCAGAGTTATAATAATAATAGTGGCATTATTCATTTTAATGAAACGAATATACAATAAAAACAGACAGAGCAAATTGTAGAAGCTTATAAACAAAGAGCTAACGCCAGGCTTGTAACATAGAACCGCTACGACACGTACGCTACGGTCGTAGCGGTCTACGACAATTCGCTACGGGATGCTACGTTGCCTACGAATATTGTAGCGGTGTGCTACGATATTATCTGCAACGTTATTGTAGCTAGCTTTATTAAATATTTAGTTATTCAAATTACATTTAACATATAAAATATTATTATTTACATTACAGTAAGAACATTGAGTCGAAAACACGAATGAGATATTTTTACCAATATAATAAGTTTTGTAATCATGTTTCATATTAAATTTTACTGCTTTTTGTACCATATATATTTGTATAGATATAGTTAATGAGATATGTGTGGAGCAGTATCGTGGATTAAAGTTGAACTCCGCAGAGCGCGGATAAGCCCCAGTTGCCGCTAACTTTAATAGTGTTCATCAAAGTGATTCAAATCAGCTTTATCAAATTAAAAACCTCACGACTGTTAAAACTTAAATTGTGATTAAGTGTATTTGAGTATGCAGTACGACTTTATTACTAACAAATGTCAGCTTGATTTGGTAATAAAATTATAATTTTTATTCAACATAGAATATTCTATAACAGGTATCTGACCTCTGAAATGTATTCGGCTTAAACCTACTCTAGTGAGATTATTGGTACTAGAAGGAGTATTTTGGGTATGACAGCTTAAATATATAATAAATTACTTCGGTATCTTAAAGAAATATACAGCAATAAAAAATTAAAAAATGTGTTAATAAAATATCTAATAGACAAATGCTTTTACAGTGTCGACGATATCTTTCGTGAATAATTAATTATTTTAAAATTTTAATTATTATTTATTGATAAAATATTTTGTAAAAACTTTGTAATCTTAAATTAATTTATTGACATATTAATGAATTTAGTAAGGAGACCATAATATTATAAATATGACTTTGCGCGCCACTCGAATAGCAGAATACAGAAATATAATAGTACAGAAACAGTGTTATTAATTTTAAAACCCTTTGTAACTACAATCATGCAAATAAATGAATTGAATTGAAATACGAAAAAAGTCGCACGCTTGGGTGCTGAGGAAACGTCATAATATATACCAATATTAATAATTATAAAGAGAAAAAAATTGGTTATTTGTTTGTTTGCATTGAATAGGTTCTGAATTTGGCATACGTATAGAATACGACCACGGAGAAGGACATTCATTTTATCGCGGCTTCAGCGGGATTAACTTCGCACTGGAGGCCTGGAGGCCAATAGTCAATAAACCAATTTTTATCAAATCCATTCAATGGTTTAGACTTGATTGCGTAACAGGCAGGTGGGGTTATTTTTGCTTTTTATAATATAAAGACAATTAATTACTCTCATGGTATACTCGCTAATTATCATAATCAATGAATTATAAAAACGTCCTAAACCGGCGACACACGCTCGTAACTCCAGTGATTATGTCGGTCGTTAGCGGCCCGCCGCCCGCCACCCGCGCGAGATACGCGGTATCTGCATTTAATGACCGATGGTACCAAAACGTCCCAAATGGTACCGAATATTGTACTCGCGTCGTACCTAACAATGTTCCCAAATGGTACCTCCGGGTATCGGCCCGTCTTAGATACATTACGTTTTATTAAGATGTTTGTAATTGTTATGTTAGACAATATAAATACTCATAAGTTAATTGTTTTCTATGGAGCTTAAATAATTATTTCGTACACGCAAAAGGAAATCGCGTGGGAACCGTACAGTTTACCGCAATAAAAAGTAGCCTATGTCCCTACCCGTGGTCCACTCTATAATATATATCTCCGCCAAATTTTATCAAAATCGGTCTAGTTGGTGGTCTTTGGAGCCTATTAATTACAAACAATCGTACAAATAATAAAAATAATTATTACTATTATTATAACGATGTTATATATTTTTCTTATACTCCTAAATAATGTTTCCCAGAAAGAAATATTACAAAAAAACATTTACATGGAATAAACACTGACAAAGCAGTAAACTCATTCAGAAAAAGTAATATATATATTTTACTTTTATATTTAGTCAAAAACGCCATCTACTAAAATAAAAAACAGATTATAAACTTATGAAACTTCGTGAGCTCGTTAAAAAACAAACAAAGCTACACTCTTTGCTGGGATAGTAAATAAATAATCAACACTACTCATATTCATATCGTATTATTAAAAGTTGTAAAAATCTTTCGTCGTTTGAAAGTCGTTTGTTAAAATATCGACATGTTATAAATCGCCAAAGGCCAGCAGCTGTCGTCGTTAAGTCCAACATTTCACCTTCAGCTTCGCTTCAGTACGCACGGTACTGGTGTCTTATTAATTCATCACATGCCAGTTTCGTCGATGACTGGAATATCCCTTTTACTAGTGTGTATGTGAAGAAAATTACATAGCCTTTCGTACAATGTTATAACATTGTACGAAAGGCTATGTAATTTTCTCGTAAAGTTATGTTAAGTTTGATCATGAAGTTATGAATTATAATGTTATGTAAAATTAATTTAGGAAATTGGCCACATGATGGTGAACCAACTGAAGAAAGTTTGAGCTCAATGGCCTCAGTGAAGAAAATTTCTCTGATTACTATTTCTTTTACATTTCTTGAAATACGTTTCAAAAAATGTTTCTGCCTAAACGTCTTTACGATTACAGTAAACCACGTGCCCTTTGTAATTAATTTTACATAATGTTATATATCTTAAGTTATTATAGATATATAATTACAAATTGAAGGTACATAATATTAAAACAAAATCCATTTTTCTATTTACACCAGAAAATAAAGATCTTTTCGTGACAATTTCCAATCATGTCACAAGAGAAGATTATGAAAAAATAATATTTGTATAAGACGAGATCACAATCAATATCAATATCAAGCATTTTTGCATTGCCCATTAAAAATGATATCATACACAATACACATGTCCCATTTCATCTGTATGTCTGTATGCGTAACGATTATCCGGGTTACGAGTTTTTATCCGTACAAATCCGGATAAATGGATGAGATGGGGACGTTTAATAAACATAAAAACCCATCGGAACGACTGAACCCCGGCTCTGATGTTGCAAATCTCGATGTATTGATCTGTTAATTGGAATTAACGAAATGCTAAGCCTTTTATATATTTTTGCGAGCCTGGTATGTGAAATATTAAAAAAGTTAAATACTTTCGAACTCAGCAGTCTAGAGTAAAATTATGCACTGTTAAATCAATGATAAAAAGTCCTTACCGGCTTTTAATGAATTATTATCATTGATCAATTGGTTTAAATTGGTTAATAGATGGTTAATAATTGTATTTATATACAAAAGTTTTTCTAAAAATGGCAAAGAATACAACGAATTTACTATTTTACTCGTATCTTAATACATAACTATGTGAGAATTAACTTTTATTTGTTACGTTCACGATACTGTCAATCAGTCAGCATTTTGTAGGTTATGTCAAAATACGCATTTATATTATAGTCCAATAAAGTGTGAATAAAATATTTATATAACAACGTCAAATTGGCGTTAATATACCGTTAATGACTCGCGTATAAACATTACTCAATTACGTCATTAATGAATCCGCGCGAATTAATATTGAACCGACCGTGAAAGATTCGATTGTCGACTGTTTATATCAGGTGCATTAATAAATGAACTATGGTCCGTTCAGAGTTGTCTTATCTCGGAGTTTGTGTGCGACTTGTCCTTGTGTCATTGGCATAAATGTCCTATCAGACGCAAAATAACTCTGAATGGTATGTACATCTAGCAGCATTTTTTCTATGCTTCTATCTTTTTCTATTACTTTGAACCGATATTGGCTAAGAAAAAAATTGAGAATGCTAAAGTACGCGGCGGAACCCTCGAGACTCAAACCAACTTCTTTTCTTACTCTAGTAAATTACGGTTGTAAGTTACAGGAGAGGATAAATTACAATGCGATGCTGCTAGATGTAATTTAACCCTTACACGTAGAAAATTGAAGTAAATTATTGTTAGTTAATAACATTAATCAACTCATCTGTAATCAGTTAAATTTGGCATGACTTTAATCCGGTCTAAATATATCTTAATCAGGGTTAAGCCTTGCTAATTCTATCGCTCATTCATGTACAATTTATGTTAAGAAACAGTTTAAATGTACTATTCATAACTTGCTAAAATAGATCCAATAACATTATGAAAGAGTGAGAATAAATCAGTGTTAAATGTTTCTAATTGAACTGTCATTTTTCATTTGTATTCTAATAATAGTTTATTTATCTATTTATTCTTCCTATATACTTTTTAGTTGCAATATTCTTCTACTATAGTCCCTTTTCATGCATTTTATGTAAATTAATTTTAATTTGTATATTTTCTTTGCTGTGGCACTTACTTTTAACATGTAGTTTTAATAGTAGCCCTTAAATATGCACATCGATGGTATAGATAAGTACTGAAGTCGAGCGGTGGAATAAGCGTGTGTAGCTTGTTTTTGTGTTACAGGGGAGGAGGGAAGGCGGCGCGCATAGGCGGACAAAGGTAGCGTTTGTTGTGCGTGCCCTAGGCTGTTCTGTTCACTGTCTGTCAAATAGAGCGCGAAGTGAGACGGTTCCACGTCGAATCTACACGAGGTCGAGACTTTTCACCACAGTCGAAACTCATAATTATGTTTAATGAGATCGACATTTTTAATAGATAAAATAGAATAAACTTATAACAGGCTCTCCGCAATAGGAATAGGCTGGTTGACTGTTTTTTTTATTGTATAAGTGAACTCTAAAATATCAGCAAGTTCTGAGAAGAAACAGTATATTAAAAATCTATAGTTTCAAAGGTACAGCGATCTTTAACAAAGAATTTCGCAAGTCTCGTGAAAAAGCTCAATACTAAAGTCGCCGAAACTATGACGTCACGTATTTCTAAAGTTGTATGATTTACATAGGGCGCAAGAACGTATTTGCTTATACCTCCGAAATTTGTGCGTTTAAGTTCATATTTACGAAATTGAATATTCTTTTATTAAATGTAAGTAAATTAATAATATAGTTTCATATTAATTATGTAAAAATAAATCCCAACGTTTTTGTAATTGTAACAAACCTAATTACAAAACTAAAGAAAAAATCTTGTATTTACTCTCTCTATTTACTAACTACCTCATTGTTTCTGAATATATAAATAAAACTAAATTTTTTACATATAGTCTACTACCCTATGCAGATAGATTATTTACATAATTACAGACTATAGAACACGTGGTGTGAGCTCTGTGTTAGCAAAGCAATTCTCTAATAATATTCTAAAGTGAAAAAAGTAGGAATATCATACCGCACAGATTTTCAAATTTTATGATTGCCCTAATTAGTATAACGCCCTAACGATTACGTTGACAACCGTACCTTTATGATAATAGGGGGAAGTGGATTCAGTTTTAGTGGCATTCATTAAATAAATTATTATCTGTGTCGGGTCCTAAACGACTTGATAAAGGTTTGTGGTGAAAATTTTTATTCTTTTTTTTTGTTGGTAACTCATTTTTCTATTTACGTCAAAGTTATTACTTTTGTGTTACAGAGCTTCAATATATTTTACAAATGTCTGGGTCCTGTGAAAGTCAAGATTCGCAATAATATTATATTCAGCTTAAATAAATAATATCTACATTACATTTTAGTTGCAGAATAAATTGAAGGTCTGTATAAAGAATTTCGTGTGTATCCTTTAGTTTTTATGTTGAGTTTCTACAAGTCAATCTCGCCTCGAACTCACGTAGATTCGAACTCGAACATAGTAAACCTCACTGTGCACTTAGTTATCGTCGTGCTGTAAAAATTATTTTCGTATTCATTTTTCGAGAAGTAATTAGTGTACTCAATGTTATTTTGTCATTTATTTGTTTAAATGACGTTGATTTTGTAAAGAGCGCAATTGCTAAATCGCAGACTTTGCCGCTAGTTTAGTTGTTCGAGGATCAACGTATTTGGTGCCGCGCTTGATGTCAGACAGACAACCCACGAAACAGAGGCCAATATAACAAGACAGAGCTAATCGAAGATCGAGGATTCCGTAGATCGACCTTGCCTAAGTACGCCCCAGCCCACACCCTAGACTATTGTAACATTTACGGAACCCTCTGCGTTTGAAAGTGGATCAGTTTAGTGTAATGTGCTAATTATGTGTTGGTCTGGATTTGGATTTTGTTCGTTGTTTCATTTTAACTAAAACTGTGTGTTTATGTGTTTTATAGAGAGCTGTGGTTGTTATTTTTTGTGTCATCATTGGTGAAGCGTTGGATCGCGTGTCGAGGCGGCGGTTACACAAGGTGTTGATAAAACTAGTGCGTTCAGAAATTACACCCTCGTAACCTCTCATCATTAATGATTCGATGTGAGCGATATTCATGTTAATGTTAATGGTTTGTGTAATGAGCACGGAATTCTTGAGCGCACGTAGCACGATGTCAATTTGCAACGCCTTGTCAGTATAATCAAAATTTTAACTTTAGAGTCACGATTTGATTTTTGTCTCACGTTCTTGAGACATAATAGATATTAATTCTATAGTACATTATTCACAATTGATTAATTATTTTGTGGACTTATCTACCCTCGAATCAATCAACTTAAAAAATATGTAGTATCAAATCAATAAATTAGTTCTTTTATCTGTAAAATCGATATAATATCGATTCATCCTTTATTTAAAATCGCGACTCTGAACTCGTTCCCGTCACTGGCACCCGGTCACGCTGCACGGCTCTTGGGGATAATTGGCACGGTAAAGCCCGCCGCTCCACGCACCACCGCTGGGCTTATGTGGTGTGGCTCAATGTTACACCGGTAGCTTGTGATGACGTCACACTGACTGTGCCTTCTCCTGCAGATCGGAAGCTGTTCGTTGGTATGCTCAGTAAACAGCAGACGGAGGAGGATGTGCGCCAGTTGTTCACGCCGTTCGGCACTATAGAAGAGTGCTCCATATTGCGGGGTCCGGACGGCGCGAGTAAAGGTGAGAGGTTTCTTTTATTATAATAAGTACAAAAACCATGTCTTATATTAAAATTTTTAGTACATCATTAATGAATTAACATCTTATTTCGGCCCAATTTGAGTTACACTGATTTTAAGATTGCCGACACCAACGTTTATAATGGTAGGTACGCACTGTTTACGTTATGTACAGGTCAAATTTCATGCAACATATTTTAACTATACGAGTATCTAGAATAACTAATTTTTTACAAATTTATTACAAATTTATTTACACCTCATTTATTAAAATCGGCGCTTAAAATCGTTTAGGCGCTACAGTAGTATAAACTGTCTACATATACATAGACTGCCAAAATCAACCCTTTATTTTGGCTTCGCAGTAGTCGAATAAAAAAGCACTAACAATCCTTAGGTATAAATAGTGTGTAACTTTATAATACTTTTTAGTCATTATATTATTTTCTCTATGTTCAAAACGGCATAATATCTTCTATAAAGGATAATATTACACTCATGTACATTAGATAGACGAGCGAGGCGGTGCCTTGAGACCGTATCCAGGACACCTCAGATACGACGAGACTTATAGGCCGTTGTATTAAAGTACTATCATAAAGTATCATAAATATTCTTTATGATAATAATCTTGATATCACATTATAACTTTTTTGTTATGATTTAGTAAGGTATTTTGATTTTTTATTACATCCTGTATTTATATTGTTATTTAACAAGTAACAATACAGGACGTGTAGGTATGTTTAGACATTTTTTGACAGAAGTATTTAATACATTTTGTACCTGTTGGTTTGCAACAATGTTTTATCTTAATGTTGATGAAAATCCAAGTTTTTTTTAAAATTATCAATTTTTCCAAATATACTTTTAATAAAAAGCAAACTGTAATCTCAAAATCAACCTTAAAATAGCATATGTATAGAAAAACACAAAACATATTTTATAAAGCCCAAGTACGTAATATATTGTAAAAAACATTTATACGTACAAAACGCAATCAGATACGGTGTGACTATAAAATTCATACCCGCATAAATTTAGCCCTTACCGAGCACCCGCTCGGCGAAAATTGAAAACCCAATTTTCTTTGACACAAAATTGAAAGCGTCTAATAAAGATGGGGAGGTCAATAGAGAGTATCACGAACAAAGACGCACGCTCAGCGGAACGTGCGTAATTTGAATCCTGACAAACTTTCGTCAAAAAAATAATTTTGTCTTTTGAAATCTTGGGCACAGCTCTATCTTTTATCTATGCATTTTTGGATTACACAATAATTGATGGTGGGTATAATTTTTTAAATTAAAACTATAACGCAGCTACGTAAATAATAGCCTATGTTACCCGGACTAATATTCTGAATCTATTGACACCTTATTTATTAAAATCAGATCAGTAGTTTAGGCGCTACGGTGGAAAAAACATACATCATACAAACATACATACATACAAACATACATAAACTGCCAAAATCATTATCCTTCCTTTTGGCTTCGCTGCTTTAGGCACCCTGGTTTTTGGCGTCGGTTAAAAATAGTGCCCTTTAAAAGATAATGAAACTAAAAAATTGTACGTGTTTTTGCAATGATAAAACTTTCCTTGACAAGCTCATAAAATGGAATAAAATAACTATATATTCATAATTAAGTATTATTCAATGTCCAAAAGATGTTGTTGTTGAGTTAAAGAATCACGTAAAACAATAATATTACGAGGACGTTATTAGAAGAAGAAAGAAGAAGAGAAATAATAGTGACAATTAAACTGCTAACATCAAAACTAGCGCGCTTAAATAATCTTAATATCTTTTGTCTTACAATTAATTAACCCTAAAATATGTCTGTCAACGTCACAGTGTCACACCCGGCCATCATAACTCATAGCTAAGCACGTTGATATGTTAAGCATGTATTAAAGCAATTAGGCTAGTATTCAGTTTAACCTACCGAATTACAATGGACTGCATAGTGTCAGGGCCGACTGACGTGTTTTGTGACCGTAATGTAAATCAATTTCATAAGTATCCATTTGTAACGTTCAGTAACGGTAATAAGATAGTATTTCTGTACTTATGGATAATAAAAATGAAGACCCGACTTAAAAGTGACTTACTTTAATACTTTATAAGGTGCACAATACATTTACATTTTTAATTTTGTTCGTATAAGTAACTTTTTTATTGCTCAATAAATTCTTCAAGAATTTGTCGTCTAAAGTAATATAGGATGAATAATTTGCTGGTAAAACTCATTAGATATTGTTCTGAATAGTTGAGGCGAGAGGCGGAAACTTAAGTACACGGTAAATACCAACGGCACGTAAACACGACGAGTAAATAACAAATCAGATACCTCAATCGATTTTATAATCATTATTTTAGACTGGTTTAGATTAGGAAAGTAAGTAAAATAATGTAATTATATTTGTATACTTAATTAAAATAAAAAATAATTTTATGTAGGTCATGTCAAATTTTAAATTTTGTGACACAATGCTCCATAGCAGCTTTCTTTAGCGTCACATAGACATATTTCCACATTTTTTGACGCATAATATGCGTGTATCAGCTATGGCCTCAAAAGATGTTCTCTCTATTCAGATATTAATCTGTCATATAATTATGTACGGTAACAAAACTTAGTCAGAATTAGCGCTAATAAAATTTCGGCAACCATAACGTTTACCACTACACAAATTCAAAATGGAGGCACCGCGGCTGCGTTAGGACACGCACGCACTGAGCGACGTGACGCAAAATAACGTACTTCAAAGCACGGCTGAGAATCTTTCGATTTGTATCGTAGTGTGTGTCTATCTGCTGTGACGTACCATTTGTTATTCAAATATAATATTGAAGCCTTTTCCTATATTGCTAATAGCCTAGCTGTCTTATTATTATCTATGCAAAAATACCTATATGATTTTATATAAAGATTACGTATTATTAGTTAGTCGCCTAGTGTGTAAACGACTTTATATGTGTCAGCCCACGACAGCCCGTCTCGGCGTTACGCAACTTTAATTCCATTTTGTTCTCGCTCGAATTTCGACGGATTTTAATTGAGTTTCAGCTCGTAAACTCGAATATAACGGTGTGGTTTGTTAGTTGCCTAAGCGATGCCGTCTTTATATACATAAAGCTTTTTACTATCATTATCGGAGAGTAAAATTATTAACGTTTAAAATGGAAGCGACAATTAACTCGAATTACGCACGACGCGACGCCTTAAACCGTTTTTATGACCGTTACGTTTGTAGACATGTTAATTTTAAATTAAATGGGATTTTAGTCTATTTGATGAAAAAACCTCCTTCAGCTACTTATACGCAAAAGTGTTCTCGGGTTTTCATTCATTAAATGAGCACGTTATCACAATTTTCCAGGTTCTACTTTTGAATAGTTTATAGTTGCGCTACTTTTATTAACCTTGTATATTTGCTAAGACTTTATACTATAAAAATTCAAAGTTTTTGTGTTTAAGAGTTGGCGTAAATCGAGTGCGGGCTATATTTTAAAGATAAGGCACGGGCTTATGTTAAAGCATGTAAATTTAGTAATAAAATGTTTTCAACTAAATCTATATATATATATATATATATATATATATATATATATATATATATATATATATATATATATATATATATTATATAGAGATAAAGACTTGAAATTTGGTAGAAATATTCGTTTCACCGAGTAGAGGTCAGCTAAGAACGGATTTCACGAAATTCCACCCATAAGAGGGGTTGCGGGGGCGTTAATTAAAAAAAAATCACATTTTAAAACTACAGCTCTTATAGGTATGAAACTTAGTCAGGATATTCTTTTTGGCATTTTTAAATTTACTAAATATAATTTTATGATATTCCACCCCCAGAGGGCTGTGCGGGGGCGTTGAAAATAAAAAAAAATATCTTCCAATCTATAGCTTTTTAACTCTGAAACTTGACCAAAACATTTTTTTTAGCATCTTTGAGTTTACTAAGAACTAATTTTATGATGTTTCACTCCTAGAGGGTTGTGGGGGGGCGTTAAAAAAAAAAAAATGTTTTTCCCAATCTATAGCTTTTGCAACTCTGAAACTTTGTGTGAAACAATGTTTGAATTTATTAAGAACTTATTTTATGATATTCAATGCTAAGAGGGTTGTGCGGGGGCATTAAAAATATTAAAAATTTGTATCTTCCAATCTATTGCTTTAAGAACTTTGAAACTTGGCCAAAATATTTTTTTTGGCATGTTTGAGTTTATCAAGAACTAATTTTATGATATTCAACTCCAAGAGGGTTGTGCGGGGGCGTTAAAAATCAAAAAAATTTGTATATTTTAATCTGTAGATTTAAAACTTAGAAACTTGAATTTTGATGAGGTGACGAAGTACCAGGCGGGACGTTGCATCAGTAGCTCTGAAGAAGTCTGGAGAATATTTCGTTTTCCTATTCATGACAGGTTTCTGATGTGATGCATCTTACTGTACATCTTGAAAATGGTCAAAGAATTTATTTTACTGAGTAAGATGTGGTTGACAAAGTAATTAATCCAAAAAAAACAACACTAATGGCTTTTTTTGAGCTTTGCCAAGTTGATGACTTTGCAAAAACTCTTTTGTATGTTGAAGTTACAGCTTATTACGTATGGAAAAATAACCGCTTTGATAGAAGAAAAAAAGGTAAGGTTGTTTCAGGTTATTTAGGAGTCAAGAAATATCAAGTTTTAGGTAGAGTTTATACCGTGCATTCCGGAAATACTGAACGTTATCACATACGTCTTCTCTTACATGAGATTCGAGGAAAAGTGTGTTATTTATGTGGAAAGCTGTGTTATTTATTATTTTAACTCATATAAATCAATAATACCCTAAGTAGTTAAGGGTGTGTTAATTTCGTAAAATCCGTTCATGATAAATAATTAGGCAGCTAGATAACACAATTTAATATTTCTTTCACTTGGCATGTATTTTATGCCACGCGAAGCGGGCGGGTAACGGCTAGTAGTGAATATACAAACAAAAAATCTGCACATACTAAAGTTTAGTATTTCATACAAAGTAAAACTGAACCTAATTGCAAATTAAGTACAATGGCTAAAATTACATTCGCACACAAAAAATTTACAATCGCATATTACCAATCCAAATAGCTAGCTTGAGTGGTTAATTCACGAACAACTATGACAGTACGTTAAATATAAAAGGTTGTTACGGCTTTTTATAAAGTACCTATTAATATCAATTCACATATTTAACGCGTTTTCGGTGACATTTTCACCGCGCACCGGTACCAGGAGTACATGAATCTAGAGGCGACCTCGTTACCGGATATCGTTCCCGCAATAAGGGTGCAGGTCGGAGGAATAACAATCGTAAAATTCCCACAAACTCACTCTTTACAGCCGCGGTAACGGCTGGCTCGTAAAATATCGCCAATTTAGTTCACACTTAGCGATCTACGAGGTCACGTGACGTATTGTCAGCGCTAAAACCAGTAGATAATGCTGTCTCCGACTCGCTACGGTGAATTTAAATTGCCTAGTTCACTTTCGAACGGCTATTGAGATTTCAGATTTCAACTACTCGCTCGTATGGTAATGGTTGTTTCTTCATGATTATTGGCATACAATTTCACATGAATGCGTATTTGTTAAAAAAAAACTTTATTATCAATGCTTAGAGTTAACAGGTTCTTATTATGGTATATCAAGAAAGTTATCGTTGAAAGTGATGTTATAACTTTTATTTCAAAATCATGATAATTATGCAGTTATTGTCAAATTCTAGATGTGCATTGTGCAATCTGCTTGCAATATGTTTTTTATATTAATATATAAAATCTACATGTCTAATTTTGAGATACAGAAAAAATCTCCAACTGTTAAATTCATATTGTGCTAAATTTAACCCGCGATTATCGATTCATCGATATAAATTTGTCACATCTCTAATCTACGATACCTTTTACGCACAGAACGTTCGAGTTCAAAACTTGAATTTGGAAATAGAACAAATGAATTCCGAATTTCGTAATTCGCGACGAGTATGTCTGACGTCACGACGTGCGTTTTGTAAAAACTCTCCGATCCGGAACTGTGATATGAACAGAACATAATCGGCAAAGGGAATGCCACATTTATTATTGTCCTTTGTAAGGGAATGGAACGGGGTTAAAATGGGGGACGCCTGTAAAGCATTGTTAGATGTACATTGCAATTTAAAACCCGTGTAAAGCGATTTTTTTTTCGTCATAGTGTCGTAATGATTTTTCACTACTGAAAAAGATTGTAGAGAACTATCATGATATACCGTTAATTGATTATTTTCTTTATTCATTTACTTGGTTCTATTATTATTATGATATAATATTATCATTGTTTTAATAACGATAATATTATATCCAGGTTTCTTACTTTATATCAACTAGACAAAACCATTATTTTAATGCTAACCAAACAGATCCAAAAGTAATTCACCGTACGAAATGCAAAACCAAGAGCTGAGTGTGTGGGGTAAAATTGAAAGTCCCGGGACCCACCGGAGCGTGCCTGACTTTATTGCCACCTTTTCTGCCGAGGGTCTGACCCAATTCTCAATGAACTAACTACATTTTAATATGTTTAGCCCGTGCGTTATCGTGATTTTTAACCGACTTCCAAAACATAGGAGGAGGTTATGAATTCGTGTATAAGTTTTTTTTGTGTGTATGTTACGCGATTACTCTGCCGTTTGTGGATCGATTTTCAAAATTCTTTTTTTACTGTATAGAGTTGACTACTGAATTGGTCCCATTGTCACCAAATGGTAGACCAACGAATCAAATGGTGATGTCATCCATGAGGAATTGAGAGAAGTCCTCAAAATTTATAGGGACACCGATTATGATTTTGACCTATTTTGAAGTAACTCGAGCACATGCTACCAAAAAGTGAAACGTGCCAAGGTATATGGATCCAAAAGCACTGAACGGCATTTCTCAGTCTTTAAAGATACACGTTTGGAAATTTCAGCATTGCTTATAAAACTGCAAGCAAATGTCACTATTAAATAATCATCATCACCACCACCATCGTCACACCATACACCATGATATTATGTTGATGTAGGTATTTCTCATAGACCTTTACACCGATATCAATTTCTTTGAACATTCAGAGGTATCAAAAAGTAAAATGGTGTGCTAAGCCTGTAAACCCTAACAACGATGATTTTGAGATCCATGAAGAATCGAGGAAACTCTTATTATAAAAGTTAATGATCGTTAAGTTTTCTTACACATTTTTACGGCGCCGGCCAATTCAACATTATGCATTATGAGTAGATTTCATTTAGATCTCGTGAGTGTGGCTACCTCTTTCTCCAACTAACTTCATGGCGGTGTTTTGTGCATAAGTGCTTCAAATCGACATTGAAAACACATGATTATACTACAGTAGAAGTTGCTCGCTACTTCGTGACTTCGCAAAAGGAAACCTCGCGGGAAGCGTACATTTCGCCGCGAGAAAATGTAGCTTCAGCTGGATGGTAGAATGGTAATTTGTGTTGTTTACGAATTGGTCTCGGATTCGAAAACCGGTCAGATAAATATGTTTGTATATTATTTGTTATTCTTTTTATAATATCACCGAAATTAAAAAATATAGAAACCGACTATTATTATAATTGCTTGGGCTGGTACCGACTTCAAAAATAAGAAGATTGAGTAGAAAAATAGTAACATTTTAGCAAAATTTTAAAGGTGAACTATTCAGACAATGATTTCATACTTTTTAGTAATTTTAAGAATGTTATTTGCTTTTACTTTGGAAGTCGGTTTCTATATTTTTTATTTTTTCTACTGACAGATGGGATTGTTCAGAAAACAAAAAGGTATTTCCGTCCGATAGATCCATGTATTGACACTACTTTTTTGATATGCCAATCAAATTATTTATTATTTACCATTCTTTTTCAAGATTTTAGCAAGATTTATAATTTATTTTTTATAAATCTTGTTCAAAATCATGTTAAAAAAATACATGATTTTGAACAAGATTTAGATGCATTGACCCAGTGACCCAGTCTTCTAATAAAATACTTATTACGGCCTCATACTTTATTGAGACACCCTCGTTAGGTGATGGTAGGCAGATGACTGGCTCTCGCAGGAGTGTCGTCTGTCCTCGTACATAGCATAAACAAATATACAAAACCAGCTACAATATACCAAATCTAACAAGACCAGCTTACAGCGACAAATAAGAACTAATTCACTAAGCACTAATGCGCAGAACTCCAGTAAGCAGGTTAATGGCAACTGACAATTTTAGATTCATTCCACGACGCTCCAAAACATTTTCCGACATATTGTTTTCCTTTGTTACTTCGACGAAGTTTACAAGACGTAATTTAAATCGTAAACACAAAGCCTTAAATTTGATATTTATTATATTATTATACACCAATTCCGCAACTGTCAAGAATTTCGCGTCAAAGTCACGTCACTGAATGACGCAACGCACCCGAACCGCAAATCAACCGCCAACCCCAGCATACAATTACATTGTGACAGCGAGCTAGCCTTTGCTGTGGCTTATTAACCTTATTTATGGAACCGTGCTTATCAAACCGTTTTTATTAATATAACATTGTTAAAACGGCTATGAAAATTAAATTCGGTTCATACAAAATATTCATTGATTCACTTTGTCAAATTATGGCTAAATTTAATTAAGTGTATCATAAAAGTAAATTTGCTTTGAAAACGTTGTAATTAGTTTCTAGATGTATAATATCATTATCATGCATTAAACAAAAGTAAGATTGCGATGACTATACATAAAACAACAGTTTTCTTAGTACTAAAACAAGTTTAGTACAAAACGACTATCATGACATATTAAACGCGGAATTCACCTTTTGTGAAGTTAGCGGAGAGACGCGGTGCAGCCGTCGGAATACGAATTTACATCTGAACTGTAAACATAATAAAATTTGTTATAATAAACGTGTGAATTTCATTCCCAACTTCATACAGCGTAAGCACATTTTACTGCATTCTGAGTTGCTTCTCAATTTTATGGCGCTTAAGTTTTAGCTAAATAGTTTAACTGTTGAAAAGGTTTCTGAATTAAATAGTTTTTTTAACCCTAATTTGATAACGAACCTTTCGACATATTAATCAAACAGATATTCAAAATGAATCTGTAATCTGCTTTACATTAATGTTTTTAGTCACATTTTGCTATAATTATAATATAATGAAACTCCAAGAGTGTAACTCCAAGTTTCATGTACTTTCTTTTAGGAAAAAGTTTTGCCTCTTTTTTATTTTTTAAGCTCGTTAGCCTCACTTTTGTGTAAAAGAGCCAGCTACATGTACGATGTTAAGTTCAGGTACACCGTACAATCGTGTTTTCTTTTTCCTGTTTTGTATTTTGTTTTTAAAAGTAATGTTTGCATTTTGTTTTCGCTAATGTATTCGAATGAAATAATATTTCATTATTTTCGTATTCAGCAATTCACATTTTATAGACAGGGTAGATATTTTCTTGTTATTTCTTTTGCCATTGATTTTTATCTTCTATAATATGTGCTATATATATATATTTTGGGTAAAATCAGCTTTTGTACTTTAATCATATATTTTTTAATACCGGTGGAACACAAAATATAATAATCATTTCGATAAAATACCTTTAAACTTTAAACGTACACGTACTAGGAAATCATATATTAGTTAGAGCTCGCTCGCTCTTTGTACCTTAGACTGCACGTAGAATAGAAAACAGTCGTAAATTATGACGTCCAGGAAAACTGTAGTAAGCCGCAAGCTAAATGAGTAATAAAATGTATTTCTACGACTGAATACAAGTTGTGACATGTTTCCGCTAAAATGTTATAGAAATTATTAAATTTGCTCAGAATTTCATACATAATTATGTTAGATCTACATAAATGTGTCGTTTTGAAGAGAATATTAATAGTGAAATTTGTCCTAGTTAGTAATGATCCTCATTAGTAGTCTATTAAACTATTAAATCTAATCTTCCTCACCGTCCCTCGTTTGGTTAAATATAAGTTTATTGTAATATTATTACGTTTTATAGATAAATAAATAAATTTAAAAATTCAATTACAAAAAAAATAACGATTTAAGCTACATTATATGAGAAATGATTTAGACACTACGACAAAACTTAACCAGTAAAAGTTTTGAAACCAAGCAAATTATTGGTCAAGGCAAAAAAAGCGTCAGAATTAGTTGGCTACACTCATTTTGTTAACACACCACTCACAAGATTACGTAAAAATATAAAAAGCCTCTCTGATGAGTAGATTATAAAATGATAAAAGCAATTACGTCGGGAAATACATTACTTAATTACGCCATAAAGATAATGTATCAATAAAAGTTACTGATTAGGAGCCAACTCTGCGGAATGGGCAGTAACTCGTCTTCATGATCGAGATCTACAGCACACCTTGCCGTAATGGCCACCTTAATTAGGCACTTAATAGAAAAACCCTCACCAACGTAACGCAGACATAATGAAGGCTATTGATACGGAGCCCGCACCGTAAACAACTCGACGAGAAAGTATTTTATCAAATTTTTAACGATTGGTCGAGGCTTTTTATTACTGAATTCTAGTTAAAGTTATGCCTCACCGTGAGGCATAAACATTTGATACCAGGCATAAAAATGTAAGGAATATTTGTGTAAAAAATATTTCAGCAATACATCTTGTTCTTGGAAATAAATCTCCCTTAATAGAGTAATAAAATGTTGTATTTTAAATTTTCCAAGAAAAACTTGATAATATTAACACAATTTTTAGATTTTTGTTTAAAATGAAACAGAAATGTAGGTAATATGACACGAGATCCTAATAAATGACACCGTGCAAAACGGTGATCAGTATAAATACGTCGCTTGAAAATTTCAAGTCATCAGCGTGACGCGACTTATGAAACCGCCGCGTCACGCCGCGTCACCGTGACGTGGCGACAGCGATGCGTGAATTAATACCCACTTTATTTCATCTAAAGTACCATCTGTTTTTTTTGTTTATGAGAGTAACAAAATTATGCGGAAAAAGCACTGTAGATAACAACGACTTAAGTTCTACGATGGTGAATACGAATTACTTCGAAAAATTTAATCTTTAAGTCTTAAGTCATTACTTAACATACTTACTTAAGTCATTACGCAAAGACATTTCTTTTGCGTTAGAAATAGGTATGGATAATTTTCAAGCACGTCATTTTGATTTGTTTATTCAAGCTAAAACGTAAATAATTCTTTGAAACTGAAAAATAAGACACATTTATATGCACGTGTGAAGCTGCAGATAGCTCAACACTACTTATCTCATATTTCATTTTTATTTAAATCCTATTGGGAATATTTTCTTGAATTTCATATAAAAATATACCCTATGTGGGAGTAAATACGACATAGATAAGACAAAGACCTATCCCGCCGGGAGGAGCAAGCACTTGACTCTACACACGTTTACCTTTAATGAATAAATGAATGTATGGGACAGTGGAACCTCCTGGGGAATATAATGTAATCTTACTCGCAGAGAAACTAATACGAACTCGTATTAGTACTCTCCAACGATAGAATATTTAATATAGAACTAATTAAAACGGGTAACTTCAATCTATGTGGTAAAGTTAGGTTATATACATTATTTTTGTGTGATAAAAATAAGAAAATTTAGTTATTTATTTGTCATAAAAATAAGGAAATTGAGTTATTTTTGTATGATAAAAATACGGAGTTATTTTTTGTTGTTAATAATTTTTAAATATGTTAATAATTAGGCAAACTAGCTGTTCCAACACACGTTGTTCTGTCTTAATTATGAACTGTAATAAATAAATAAGTACACCCACAACTACAAACTTCATCTACACTGACACCTTCTCTTAACTCTTAACCTACAATTACACCTATACCTACTAACTTACTGTGACTGGCCAATTGCTTTATACAAACCAAATAGTTAAACTGAACACTCCTATTATTATTATTATTTGACAGTCAAGTGACAAATTAAACACAGTGAACAATTAGTATGGGAAAATTCAATCGCTATTTTGAGTATTTCGCCTGCAGTTTTTCCAATATTTCTAAGCGTTTAAACCTTCCCTGAAATTCTACCATTATTTCAAGATCAAAATTAGCAAAATCAGTCAAGTTTTCTCGAGTTTAGCGCGACATTGGAATTGCAATCCATCTTTATATACAAGAAGCAAAAGAAGATAAGAAGATAAGTTGGTTTGTAATAATATATGTGTGGAAATAAGTGAATGCCCCAAAGGGAGATCTCCGACCGAGCGAGATGGTATGCTCGGTCAGGCCGAAGCCACTTGTATGCATTTCGTATGTTGTATATATACCGCCGATCTTAAAAAACTTCGATAGTGCGATTCAGGATTGTGGCGCTAATTGATCCGCCACATATGTATTACCTAAAGTCTAGTAAAAAAATCCTGATTGAATAACTTAAAATAGTACATTTTTTTATTCAAAATTTGGTAACGCAGCATTGAAACGCATGAAATAAATATATTTACAAAGTTATCAACCAAAAATATAATATGAATAAAAACATAGGCACGTTGTGACATTATCATGTTTTTCGATATCTTATTATCAGCATAGTCGGCGGGATAAATATTAATGTGATTCATGAGCAAGGTGAGTAGGGCGCATATAACTCTGTAATATAATAAAGAGTATTCTGAGACATGATGTGTCACGAATATTTTTAATATTATTATGGCAGACATGCGCAAGTTTTCAATCAGTATCCTTAATTCGTTTTTAAGATCTTCATTAAAAAGTTGCTATGGCTGTATAGCCCAGCTATTACAAAGAATATATTGACACGTCATTAAAATCGGACCAGTAGCTACGATGCACGCTACGATGGAATAAACAAACTTATTATATACGTACATACATACCCTGCACAACTCGTCGCCTTAGTCGGGTAAAAAAATTAGTTAAATTACATCTCATATCGTAGGTATGCAGTTCTTCTAAAGAACGAGTATGCTTGGTTCAAAATTTATGGACTGAGATCCCAGCTCCGCCAGACTTTCCTTATATTCTTAATGATAAAATGTATGACATATTGTAGTATTAGTTAAAATGTACAATGAACATTTATATACCCACCAGACTGTGCGGTGGGCCAATCCTCAGGTGCAGGGCGCCAAAGGTACAAAAAAATTGTCTACACTTTACTTAGATTCTGATGAATTCAGAATAACTTATTGAAGTCATTATTCTTTAAATTTAGTATGAACAGAGGTATAAAGGTTTTAGAAGTTTAATGATTTTTATTTGTACGTGGATGATTTTCAATTTTTCATTTTTATGAAAACAAAAAAATAAGCAGTAAATTTCACTTTATAATATTCAAATGTCATTATTCTACTATAATATACGTTAGAATAATTTCAAAGATTGTAAGAAAAGTTAATACATTTTTTTTTGTACCTTTGGCGCCCTGTACCTGAGAATTGGCCACCGCATAATCTGGCGGGTATATAAATGTTCATTGTACACAACTAACAATATGAATAAAATGTATTTTATCAGTAAGAATATAAGGGGAGTCTGGCGGGGCTGGATTCTCAGTCCATTATATACAATGTATAAAAAACATTGAAGCAATCTTTTTGTCTTACCATAATTTAATTTCGTTCCTAGCTTTTGCCAGTAGCTCCGCCTACGTTTTCGGAATAATATAATTATTAGCGTAGGTGTTAATCCAGAACCTAAACTACTACTATACCAAACATTATTTAAAACCATTCAGGAGTTATTGTTAGAATTTTTAAATGTCCATCAATCCTTACAAACTTACATATTTATGATAGGTAGTAAGATTTCACAGCTCTACAGCGTCCGTATATGGTTGATGAGCATAAAACTTTTGGAAAACAATTTCAAATCTATTGTAATACTCGTCTCTGGGGCGACATTTTAACACGTAACAAGTAATGAATCAGGGGCACGGAGGCTTGATTACCGCTCAGCCTCGGGATGGGGCCGGGAGCCTGTTCATTAAACGACGACAATGTAACGACAACGAGGTGAAATGATTACAGGTCATGATGGGAGTGACAGGCGAAACGCGACTCGCGACTCCTCTCTCTAAAAGCTATGAGATATATTTTGTTTAAGTGGTCAAACTGAGTGGTCATTACACACCGAAATGAAACAATACGCGACAAAGCGCTGAATTTTTAATATAGCTATTAAAAAGCTATAGACATAGCTTTAGCTTTATAGCTATAAAGTTTTTTTTTTGGAATTATATTGGAATCAAGTGCTAAAATAGCATTTATATGATAATAGAATATGCAATAACAACTAAGGGTCAGTTAACACCGCGACGATACGCTACGCTTCGTAGTGCTACATTTTAAAGATACCTATACAAAATGGAATTTCAATTCACTTTTTCACAACACAAAAAATATGTGATTACACAAGACGATACACGTTTGACTGTAAGAGTTCGAATGTCAAGTTGCACCGCGCTGCACAGCACAACTATACTAACTATACTAACTATACTTACTATACTAACTATACTAAATATACTAACTATACTAACTATACTAACTATACTAACTATACTAAATATACTAACTATACTAACTATACTAACTATACTAACTATACTAACTATACTAACTATACTAACTATACTAACTATACTAACTATACTAACTATAACATATGTATAACGTGTATCTTTTTGTGTAGTGAATAAGTTCAGTTTTGTTTAGCTATCTTAAAAATGCAGCGCCGCGTAGCATCGCTTATCTTCGTGGTGTGAACTGACTGTTAGTTGTTAATTTTAGCGGTTGATTCTAATAAAACGCCTGGATTGTAACCTATCTCTTTTAAATGAAAAAAGGTTTAATTTGGAACTTGATTTAGAATACTCGAATGCTTTTTAAAGTTAATAGGTCTCCAAGTTATATGGGACGCCACGACCTCAGTTTACCAGTATGACAAGGACAGTATTTGAGGGCCTCTCTCTCTCTTTATAATACTAAATTTGATACACAGTCACTCTGTAATTATTGCAGCACTTATACACTTTTAAATAAAACACTTTTTCCAATTACTTCAAGAGATCTGTCGATAGAGTAATATCCCCGTTCGCTGTCGAGCACGGCCTTTTATAGTTCCTTCATAATCGGTTGAGTGTTTGTTATACGGATATGAGACATTGGCGCCATTTTAAATTCCACTGAAACTCACCATAAAAATCGGTACTCTATTAAAAATAACTCAAAATAATAAACTATGATTTATAAGACGAATACTTTAAATAGTTGCACATTTTTACTATATGTATTTTTATTCTCAATCATCACTAACAAATCGTGTGACATTTCTGGCTGACTTATAAATCGAATAAACAATCCACAAATTCTTTATGGTAAAAATCACTTTTGAAATAATTAAAATGAATGTATCATTTTCTAATATAACAATTTAACATTTATTTTAAAACGATATCACATTATTAATTCACAAAATTTGACTTAAAACGTTGATTTAATTATAATAAAAACAAGTGTCAGGTGTCAGAACAAGAAGTCAATTTTAATAAAGCTGAGCTAAACATTTGAGTATTCGGTCGTTAAGAAAGCAAAAATTATGATCATCCTTTTTTCACATTATCTGTTCTCACCATTTTGATATCGAATGTTTTGTTAGGATTTCATACGTTTTATTTGAACGCGACGGTCTGTTATCTCTGCCCTACAGTTTGAAACTTGGTCATGCGATAATTTAAAATTTTGTTCTAATTTCAATATTAATGGACAGCTGATGTTTATTCTAACAATCAGTTTAATATTCCATACTATTCCCTGTGGGCTGTGACTATTGTACGTTAATACGTTCTTGTAATTAGGAAAAACTAAAGTAAAAAAATACCTACCTACAGACTACAGTCATAAGCTAAACTCAAACTTTTTTCCACAAAAAATATGAGTTAGCTATCTAGTCCATAAATACCTATGCACATAATATGATCCTACTACTATTACGTCTTTACCTATGAAATTGCCGTTTTGTATGAAAAAATTTAAACGAATTTTTTTCATGTATTTTTTATTTGTATTAATCGAAGTAATCACCCATGCAATCAATGCGTTTTTGCCAACGCAGTTGCAGTTTTTTATGCATTATTGATGCCCTTCTTAAAGAAATCAGCTGGACGGGAGGCAACAAACTCTTCAAAGGCATTTTGTACTGCCTCTCGGGTATTGATTTTTTTTCCCGCCAAGAAGTTATCCAAATTCTGGAAAAAGTAGTAGTCTGTAGGCGCAAGGTCTGGTGAGTGGGGCGGATGACGGAGAGCTTCCAACCCCAGTTCTTGCAACTTGGAAACCGTCTGCTGTGCAGTATGAGGTCGCGCGTTGTCGTGCAGGAGCAGCGGAGACGAGCGATTGACCAATGCTGGTTGGAGATGTGCCAGCTTCTCCATCATTGTGTTCAGTTATTCACAGTACACATCTGCAGTAATGCTCACCCCGTTTGGTAAGAAACTGTGATGAATCACCCGACGCTAGACCACCAAATAGTGAGCATCACTTTTCTAGGGGTAAGTTTTCGTTTAGGGCATTGTTTAGGTGCTGAAACACCTAAACAATGCCCTAACCAATCTTCCAACCAATCAACCAATCCAACCAACTTGCTGAGCGTTTGCGGTTATCAAACAGAATCCATTTTTAATCGCAGGTAACAATTCGGTTCACAATTCCTTCATTTGTGTGCCTGTTGAGCAGTGCAAGGCACGTCTCGACGCGTACTTCGCGCTAGCGATCATTGAGTTCGTGGGGCACCCATTTGTCAAGCTTTTTTACCTTGCCAATTTGACACAAATGGACTAATATTCTTTTGACGCTAAGGTCGAAAGCTGCTGCTAATTCAGCCGTAGATAGTGTATCATCAGCTTCCACAATCGCCGTTAATTCGTCATTGTCTACCAAAATCTTCGGACGACCGCGAGGTTCATTTTTCAGGTCGAAATTTCCAGAATGGAAGGGAGCAAACCAATAACAGGTGGTGCTTTGGTTTGTAGTGTTAGCTCCGTAAAGGTCGTTGATGTTGCATGCCGCTTGTGCCGCGTTACTGCCACGACGGTACTCATATTCCATAATTACTCGAATTTTTAACGTATCCATGATGACGAAAAAGATTGAAATGCGATGAAAATGTAACACTAATCAATAAACAAATGACTATTTTGGAAAAAGAATTCCATGTTCTTAAAATAAAATTAATTTGAAATTAGAATTCTTAGCCAAACAGAAATAATTTTGATTTGAAATGGCTAGTACTGCAGAACGGCAATTTCATAGGTAAAGACCTATTATTTTAATTTAATCTGAAAGTTTTTGAGGATGGATTGATGAAGGGATATGGATGTAATGACTCTTTCACACTAAAAATACTGAACAGGTTTTGATGAAATTTGGTATGGCAGTAGTTTAGGCTCTATATTAACACATAGGCTACGATAACTACAGTAAAAGAGTACGATACTCTCGTGGGATACCAAGGGAATAATTTTTCTGTATCCACGCGAGCGGAGCCGCGGGAATAGCTAGTTTTCTTATACATATTATGCGACTAAAAGCGTCAGATCACCCCGGGGCACGGCGGCGCTGCATTTTTAATATAGCGATTCAAAATTGAACTTTATTCACTACACTAGAAGATACACGTTCCATTTCAAGAGTTCCATTTCGAGCTGCAACGTACTGCTGCTCAAATGTCAATCCAATACCGATCCAACTTGAAAATTGCCGTATAAAGTTATTGTAACAAACGCGCTGAATTTAAAATATATGAACCCATAACAAGCCTCTTCAAAGGGCCGGGCATTTGTTATGCAAAAAAATTGAAATATAACGCGCAGGAAAATAATTTGACCATTTATAAAGTAATTTCAAACAATAACATTAGGGCGAGAACTCTTGTTTTAATGACCCTTCTTCAGTAGCGCTTTGGGATAAATTAAAGAACAAAGAAAATTTAAAAAATGCGCACAAAAATTGGAACAAGAAAAAAAAACATATAGAACTTAAAAATGCGCAGTTTCATGCGCAGAAAAAATCTCTTATCTCTATAAGACCTAGCTAGATATTTTTCCTATGCTAATAATCCCCACATACTAAATTTCATGGAAATACTTGCAGCCGTTTCCGAGATTCCGATGATATTTATATACAAGATTTGCTCCTTTAAAGTATAAGTTATTTTCATCTTCTACTTAGCAAGAGCTAGTACAGTTTTTTTTATCCTCTAAGACTTACTTAAACTGTCCAAAAAGTCATGTTATAATACCATCCTGCGTCATGCCCTACCTCCATTGCTGCAACAAATTAAAAAAATAAATTAATCTCGATGTAAAATAAGGACGCGTAAGATTTGGAATTTTAATAACGGGAGGTCACGTAAACTGACGGCGTCCGATCCCTCCTGTGTATTTATGTCCAATAGGAATCTGTACGTGATAGTATATGCCCCGCTACCCCGCTACTCGCTACTCGGCTACCTCGCTACCCCACTACCTCGCTGTTAGTTAAGGCCCATTTCCATTTCATGTCCCCGTTGGCGGGATTACTTTTCCTTATAAAATAATATATAATATATTATTTATATTACAAGTGCTATTTAAGGGTGCATAAAATAGCGCCACCAGTGGTCAAGTTGTTCATCACCAAACTGATGGCCCCACCAAGGTCGTTCCAATATATATATATCTCTCTCTCGCTCTCTACTCTCTCTCTCTAGTCCTTACGTTAACATTAATCTGAAAGTAAAATATTCCGTGTCGATTAGTTTCTTTCCAATTACTCTAGGGGGCTAGAGAATTTTTGGTAGCGAGCGTGTTGTACTGGTTTCCTAGTGAGTCCACACAATCTCTATGATAAAATCGAAAATGACGACGTAGTTGGAATTTGAATAAAGAATTAGCTCACTTGTCTCTCGTATATAAAATCACATAACCCTTTGAATTAATATCCCGTCAGCAGGGACGCGTGACAAACGGGTTGCGCGCGTCATTATGATGCATCGCTAATGATCTCTGACTGATGTTCATCGGTGACCCGTGCCCGCTCGTGTTACGTGTAACCTTTTGTAACGGGTAATTGAAACTTATTGTATCTTATGTCGTGGCGCAATTTTTATTTAGATTTTTCACGTCAAACCAATTTTGTGAAACAAACTTTGTATTTTTAAGTAGGTTGCACAACTTTATTCACAATGAGATGTATATTAAACGTTATAAACTATAAAACACTAACCACTAAATTAATGAAGGGTGAAAGTAGTAAAGATACGCTTAAATGCTAATGATATGCTACAGATTGTCTACTGGAAATACTAGATAAGTGCATGGATTATAAGAGCTTTGCCACAAATCGTGTCAAAGGCCTCTCACTTCGATATTGTAAAAATAACAAATTTTACAGCTCTCTAGCCGAAATCACGTAATGCACCGGAGAGGGTACTTAATTATCATATCGTATAAAATTGTCGTTAAAACTCGACAGAAGTCGATAATGCGAAGTTCCATTGTAAAAACAAGCCTCTCGACAGTGCTTCGTTCACAATGTTCCATATTTTAAAATCCGCACTCGCGAACTTCCAAAGACGGTTTTTGTGCAAATCAAATATTAATTGTCTTTGAAACATTAACTTTATATTTATACACAGGAAAATCAAACAGGGACTATTAATTTAATCAAAAATTATCTGATTTAAATTGATTTCAATTCTTTCTTTTTAAAGTGAAACTTTTATTATTAAAGTGAAACTTTTATTACATCGTCTCAAACTTTTTCGTCTGTGTGTTGCATGTCGCGTGACGGTCGGCCGCGGAGTAGGGATAAAGTGAAAGGCGCTCGTCAGAGCAGCCGAGGCCAATATGGCGGCGCCTATAGTTCGCATCAGCTGACCGTGTAGTGTATAGACTAGTACTCATTTGTGCCAGTGCTCCACGCTATTTTTTGTTATTAAGTTTCACTTTTACCGTGGTTTCATAAAACCACACAATCCTTTTCTTGATTGGTTTACAACCCAAAAATACTTCACATTAGTAAGGCCCTCATAAACATCTTATGAAAGTAGGTTCGCTTTACCTATAGCGTGATCTAGCGGCAAATCAGCGCCATCTAGTATGCCATATGAGAACCAAAGTTCCTTAAGAAAATGAACTTAAAATGTAACGCATAAACGGTCTGTATATTGATAAAGACCGCATTTAACTCGTTATGTAGTTCACGCGAAGATACAAGAAGCGCATTTTATTGTTATTAAGTTTCACTTTTACCGTGGTTTCATAAAACCATACAATCCTTTTTCTAGTATATTTTTGTAATGATTTACAAGCAACAGCTACGTAATAATTATAGTAACAGGTACTTACTAAATTTTTTTTAATAAGGCTTGCTTACATTAATCGTTAACAAATCGGACTGAAACAAAAACAATAACAGTGTATGTAAAAGTATATAATAGATTGTATTAATAAAAATTCATTACAAACAATTCATATAACTTAGCTCGTATTAATTACTTGCAAGTGAAGGCAGCATATTATTTTGTAGGGCAAAAAATCTTCAGTTGGGTCACGTAACTTACTAATTTCCTCCCTCAGGGAGTCACTTCGAGCATTCCACATAGTATTTGGTCCCTAGAATTATAAGTACCCATATAAATGCCGAATGCGTCTTAATTATTATGTAAATACGTGAAGCAAAAACTTTCAGTACAGTTTTACGAGAATTGTGCAACCGGGGGAGTATGGAATTCGGCTGGTAAATTAAAGTTTATATGGAAAGTGTGCAAAAAGCTTAAAATTAAAAAAAAAAATTCTTAGAAATTTAGAAACACTACCTCAGATTATTAAAACACACTAACCTGCGTTTGATAGATACAATTTTGTAACACGTTGATGTTTGTCAATCTGTCACAACATTTACATTTTTTTTTTCTATCAAAGAGGCAAAAGAACCCTTACAGAGTTCAAACTTAAAAAAATCTATGAATTACTATGGGCGAATTTCGAACACAGGGCGAACTCTAGTATTATTATAAATGCGAAGCTGCAGGCTTAGCATGCGCACCCTAGAAACATCGAAGAATCGATAAAATGACATATTGATGAAACACTAATACCATTCGGAGCAAAATAGTTCTTATTGTAAGGCAGCAAGTTCTATGCATCGTCGTTATGAGAAAAAACATTTCGGTTCTTCCCGAGCATGAGCTCACAAAATAGCCTCTTTTGACAGCTAAAGTAGAAACGTTTTTCTTATTTCAATGTGAAATAGTCTTATAATAACGTCAACTACTCCACATCATGGCGGTCCAAGACAAAAAAATTTGATAATTTTTGACAGAAGATTACCCGGCAGCCATTTTAAAAATATGGCTATTTAGAAATGTTGACTTCTATTGACGACCTTGTTACTATGGATTAAGAACTATTTGGATAGAATATTTCTTCTTAAAAATTATTTCTTCGGATCGCCATGTTAAGCACGCTGGATAGATGTGTGCATGGATGGATGAGATTTATAATTATAGCAGGTTTTATTTTTATTTTATTTTTCGTGAGTTAAGGGCTAGAAGATCAGTTTTATTTATCGTATTAGAAATTTTTCGACAACAGTTTTGAATTATTTTAACACTAATTATATTTTAGTAAATTATTTTAGTGATTATGAATATTTTGTATTTATATAATACATGCGAATTAAAGAAAACTTATTTCTCTGAAAACTTTATCATGTTGTTTGGCCAGAATCTGACTACAGATGTTTCCTTACTATGGGCGAATTTCGAACACAGGGCGAACTCTAGTATTATTATAAATGCGAAGCTGCAGGCTTAGCATGCGCACCCTAGAAACATCGAAGAATCGATAAAATGACATATTGATGAAACACTAATACCATTCGGAGCAAAATAGTTCTTATTGTAAGGCAGCAAGTTCTATGCATCGTCGTTATGAGAAAAAACATTTCGGTTCTTCCCGAGCATGAGCTCACAAAATAGCCTCTTTTGACAGCTAAAGTAGAAACGTTTTTCTTATTTCAATGTGAAATAGTCTTATAATAACGTCAACTACTCCACATCATGGCGGTCCAAGACAAAAAAATTTGATAATTTTTGACAGAAGATTACCCGGCAGCCATTTTAAAAATATGGCTATTTAGAAATGTTGACTTCTATTGACGACCTTGTTACTATGGATTAAGAACTATTTGGATAGAATATTTCTTCTTAAAAATTATTTCTTCGGATCGCCATGTTAAGCACGCTGGATAGATGTGTGCATGGATGGATGAGATTTATAATTATAGCAGGTTTTATTTTTATTTTATTTTTCGTGAGTTAAGGGCTAGAAGATCAGTTTTATTTATCGTATTAGAAATTTTTCGACAACAGTTTTGAATTATTTTAACACTAATTATATTTTAGTAAATTATTTTAGTGATTATGAATATTTTGTATTTATATAATACATGCGAATTAAAGAAAACTTATTTCTCTGAAAACTTTATCATGTTGTTTGGCCAGAATCTGACTACAGATGTTTCCCTATCTATTCAATTATATCGGAAGATTATTTCATTCGTTATTTTTCTGGCAGTCCACGTAACATTTTAATGATTCTCATGAGCCAAGATCGATCTGTTTACTTGGATATATATCATGGATGACCAAATAAAACAAACATAGAATACCTTACTAAATTGGATGCTTAACCTCTAGTAATATTTTTATCGGGAGTTCTTAGAGACAATTTGGCTGCGGACTCTCTTCAAAGTTATTCGACTGTGAAGCGGAAAATCTCACTGATTTGGTTTTAATAGTGTGTCTAAGATTGTATTGAAGCCAAATATGTGATATAAAACCAAAGACTACATATAAATTTTCGTTTTGGTGTGTTTTGCTAAAATAATCACCTCATAATATTTTACTGTTTATTCTTTACATGCAGTTTCACGCCTGATGTGCCTACAGAAACGAGCATCATTAATTTTCGATTTCTTTTTATACATATTTATAGGGGTACAGACTTGTACAATATACCTACATAATATTAGCCAAAACCAACACCGACTAGCTAAATATTAAAGTAAAGGATGGTCTAACGTGTCTACACTTAATGAGTATTCCTAGTGGCAAGCGCCAGCAATCTTTTCTTTTACTGCCTGTATATAGGACTCACTTTTTATGACGGAGATAGGCAAGCTTACTGAGCTTTTACGACAAACGGTATGTCATGGAATTACGTCAAAGTAGGTAGTCTACATATTGCGACTGATTTGTTAAACTTAAACCTAAAAATTAAGACCACATTTAAGTGATTGCTTTAAATTTAACTACGAAAACTTTGAACTTTCCAACAAATACAATGGAAACAGTAGTTGACGGTGGTGTTTATGTTGATTATAAGCGAAAGGAGTCATTCGAAAAGATTTAGTCTAATAGATATGATTAAAAAAAAATTAAGTGCATGCACTTATACTGATAAATTTCATTAAAATAGAGGTATCCCACCTCACTAAATTCAGACATCCGAATTAGGATACTACTACCGATTTAGGATGCTAGGATCCTAATTCTATCTTCCTAAATGCTATTTCACTTGACTGAATTTAATTACTTAATCATTTAGGACGTCTGAATGTGGTGAAGTGGAATACGCACTTTAGTTAACATCGCATACTTCCTAAAACTACAAGATAAGATGAGTTAAATCGTTTTTATTCGTACAAATAAACCGACTTACGCTAATCTGTATACGACTCCTTAAACTGACAAATGTAGCTGTAAACATTTTACGCAGTACGTAATCTTCGGATGTATTGAGTCGTTTGATGTATTTCCGAACTTCTTATAACAGTATATTAACAGTATATAATATTATACTGTTTTAAAGCAAAGTTTCAAGTCACTTATTTTATTCGAATACACAAGAATATTATAAAATGTTTTACTTTTAATACAATGTTCCACACAAGTAGATAATTTAAAAAATACTCTTTAAACTCACTGAATATTTTATAAGCACAAGCTTGTTAATTATGCTTTTAATTATGATATCAGTTATTATATTTCCCATTTATCTTACGATCTATCTTAACATTGAAACTGATAAAAATATAAAAAAGAAAATAATGGAACAAAACAGGCAAAACAGGCTTTAATACTGATGATAATAACACGATACTATAAGAAGGCTAATATAATTTCTGTGCGCTTAATAAAATTTCTCATAAAGAGTAGCCGTAGTCTATTCGTAAAATATTGCTCGCATATTGTCGTAGCATACGAAATTAAAAGGCTTGTCTTCGCAATAGTCTCTTAAATTAATGCAACCATACTTTATTGCCTCTTCTGTAGGCAATATGGCAAATAAATGTTACATATATAAACAATATCACGATGGTCCTTTTTTTTGTACATACTTGATCAATGGCTTCTGTTTCAATTATATATATATATATATATATATATATATATATATATATATATATATATATATATATATATATATATATATATATATATATATATATATATATATATATATATATATATATATATATATATATATATATTTATATATATAAGTTAAGTCTTATATTACAACAACAAATTATAACAACAAAATATTTTGTTATAACATAAAGTTTTGAAAAAATGAATTCTGACTAGACACGTATGTGTACGGTTACACGTGTATACGGTTTACCGTGCACGCATCACGTAAAATGTACCGTGACATCGAATATGGCTGTTTATAAGATAAATTGACTGGTGTAAATCTGGAGGGATGATTTAAATGGATGTCATAGAACGTCGGGGCTGGCAAAACGGTCATTTTCATCAAGCATTAACGCTGCAATAAAGTAAAACACTACACCACCCGCCATGTGAAATTTCGCTTCATTATTTTTAATGGCGTACACTGATTTACAAAACGACGCTCGGCTCGGGTGCGGGGCGGCCCATATAAAAACCCAAATAAAAACGGAGACATGTTTTATAAACAAAACTCAGTTTAAAAATATGGTCCGATGAGTATCACGCATGGCGGCGCGGGCGAGCGCGCGGAATATTTTAATGTTCCCTGTTCCACGGCGTTCATGGACGGATGAGCGTCTATGGGCGACGCCTAACTCCTTTCAAATGGCATGCGAATGCCCGGTTTTATCCCAAGTCATCCCGATGAGAACGCTTTTGTGTTCGCCTCCTCCGGCTTTTTTGTATTAATTTCTGTGCCATACGGCCGTTATTTAATAGACCCTAATAAGAATTGTCTCCCTTGTCTGCATTAATTTCGCCGTGAATCTTCTACGCTAAAAAGTATAATAAGAAAGTGATAATTATTACTGCCAGATTCCGTTGAAAATGAGCCCCTAAAATATTTTAATGTGGTGTTGCCGGGATACGTTTCGCTCGGTAATCTCTTCGAATTCTCTCCGAGTAACTTAATGAAGCGCGCTTAGGAAGGGATTATTACGTTTTTTATTCGGGACCCGCGAGAAGGACCGGAGACTATAAGACGACTTGTTTAGACACGAAAAGAAAAACAATCAGGGATCGTTACAACGGAATAACAAAGAAATAACAGCAGTAAAAACCGTTACACGCCTCAATCGCGCAATCTTGCCAAAGTTACACGATCGGTGCCAATAACTTTGTTCCAAATTTCTACACGAATCATTAACATAAAGAAAACAACAACCGTTTAAAATTCGTATCGGGACCACCTTTTTAATACTAAAAATTGCTGTTTGAGAAATGAAAACGTACCGCTCTCGAATTGAATTCATTCCCGAGGGATTCTGGATCGTGATACTCGAGCATAGAATACGTTTTTGGATATTCGGGCGAGTATGTCAGTCACATATTTCTTATTTAGCGTCGAATTGGCCTCATCAGATTTTTTGTTCGGGGCTTTGGCGTCGGTAAAATAGAAGAGACATTAGTGTGAGAATTTTTGGCATATTTTATTTTATCATGGGAATGAGTGGAAATTAAAATTTGAATTTCTTAGGGCTGGCAGTAGCGGGACTGTAATTAGGGATTAATGAGAGACGCTGCATGTCCCGGTATTTCCGGGACAGTTTCGCTATGCTTTTATTGTGACGAGATACAATCTCTACGAATAATAATAAAAATATTTCTAATCAGTTTATTAACTCCATCTGGATAATGAACGAAATGCAACTTGAAATTCAAAGTATAACATTCGGACGTATGAAAGTTAATATAAGGGGCGCTACTTACCCGTTATTATGATTTAACTTGTTTTTTATATCGTACATGGATATATTTTTATCCACAAACTTCATAACACTCAACCTAAACATGTTTCTAAAATTGCCTCTTATATGTAGATTCATTGACTGGACTAAAAAGTTTTGTAACCCACTTTTAATATCCTACCATTCATTTTGTTATGTGTGTTTCGCTTGTTTACCCCTATTTACATCATAATATAAACGTGGCTACTGAAACCACTGGTAGCGTGCATCATAAAATCAATAATTACAATAAATCAATTTGAGAGTGAAGGCTATTGTCAGCGCTCATTAAAAGTAAAATAAAACGCGGCATCCAATCACCATTAAATAACAATTAATCTTTGTGAAAATATTTTTGCGTGCTTCGTAAAATATTTATTCGTATATTTTCACTAACACTACGAAAGATTGGAACTTAGAAAGCCTGAACAAAATTTATACCTTTTAAGTTCGTTACTTTTATAATATACTGAATATTGTCCGCGACTTCGTGCGCTAAAATAACCCACACGGGAACTGTACATTTTGCTGTGATATAAAAGACCTTGTCCTTCACCGTGGTCTACTTTTTATCTGTGCCAAATATCATTAAAATCGTTACAGTAATTTCGGAGTCTATTCAATACAAACTAACATACAAACAAACAAGTCTTTCCACTTTATTATATAACAAGATGCTGTCCGCGACTTCGTCCGCGCAAAAGGAAATACCGCGAAAACCGTACATTTTGCCGCAATGTAAAGTAGCCTATGTTATTTCCCGTAGTCTATTCTATATATGTGCCAAATTTCATCAAAGTCGGTCCAGTAGTTTCGGAGCAATACAAATAAACAAATCTTTCCTTTTTATTATAATAGTATAGATAATTGAAGATTTACAAAATACTACATGGATACATACATTTTTACTTTTTTTTTTTTTACTTTTATATATCCTTTATAAATGATTGTGCTCAAATAGGTATAACAAAAGTTTAAAATATTGCATACAAAGCTTAACCGCGCACGTTACCTTTCCGCAAGTGCAACATTGTTCAAAGTTAGTTTGCAATTGTAGGTTATAATGTGAACGCAAAACGTTGCCATCACATACAAAGTAAACAAATAACCTAATATTATTCATGAATTGAGTGGGTAAGGTGTGGGAACACGGAACTCAGAAGTTATGTAATAATAGAGAAGTACCTGGTTAACCGAGATTTGCTCGGAGCTCTAGTAATATAAATTATAAAAAAAAAGAATCACTTAAATATTTTACTGGGGTTAGAACCCACCACATCCCAAATTTCCGAACATCGCAAAAATTACACATCCCAAAATGCCAATGTGACTGACATAATAATATTAGAGTCGAAATTGTTGATATATTGTTGCACGACGGAAGAAAAAACATTTATAACTTAAAAATGCCCAGGTACCCAGGGATAAGACCTAGCTAGATTGATTTTTCTCCCCCAAAATTCCCTGCATGCCAAATTTCATGGTAATACTTGCAGCCGATTTTGAGAAACCGATTATATATTATGTATATAAGATTGTCTAAGTATAAGATGTTACATGTAAAATTTATTGACGATTAAAACACGTTGAAAAACGCACTGTTATAAAATATTGTCGTACTAAGTAATTCAATAGAACGTTATGTAGATAACTGCTGTATGGGAGCACCTTTAGAAAATAATGAATAAAGAAACATTGTTAAAATATAACAATGAATAGATGAATATCGGTAGACGTGTGCTTTTAATTTTTTGACCCAGTATTGGGACGTGAATTAGTAACGTATGATAAATATGGAAACCCATTACGTGCAGTACAATAGGGACGTGGCGTCAATTTTGTCCAATTTCCTTCGTCTAGTCAGTGCCGCCATTGTGCGGTCGCTGGTCAACGCTAATCCATTAGTGATGACTTACAATGGCCGCCGCGTCCTTTGTGTCATCATCAAATTCACATAAAAACTATTTGCGATGTTCCCGACGTTTCGGGATTTTAATCAAGAAGCCCCGAAGATTTGATTAAAGATATCTTTCGTTTCACCTTAAGCGAGTAGTTCAATAACTTTGGATAATTGCGTTTTGGGCTCGGGGGTATTTTTATGATTTCATTAAGTCTGTCTAATTATTTGACGGTGACTATTTTGGATGGAATTAATTGAAAATGTGAAATTGAAACACGGGCATTTACAGCCCTGTATTCTGTAAAGTTTTTATAGATATATATAATATTTTCAACATGTATAGTTATTTCAATTATCTGTTTTAATGCGAGCTACAAACATTTGAATTCAGGTGCCAACATTAGGGGCGTATCCAAAAAATTCAAACTTCGAAGTCGTTCGATGCGTGAAATAAGAAAAACTCCGATATGGGTTTATATCCGAGTCTGTAATCAATTCGGAACACAGTAGAACTCACGTAGGAGTCGGCGCGGGGCGCGCAAAGTTTTGATGTAAAAAGTTCTCTTTTTATTCGGCGTGTTTGGGAGTTGTCAGATACGCACATGCGAGATTTGAGAGGATTGCGCCTAGTAAATAATTTAAGTTAACATCGGATTTTGATTGTAAATACTTTTGGAGCGATAAATGGGGGAAAGCCATAACGATGATCGTATCAGCGAATTGGAATATCGCAGGCTTTTGGTATTGTATTTGGTGAAATGTTTCTCAATTGCATCTCTAGGAACTAAACTAATAGGGATGCTACGAGATGTTTCGTAGCTTGTTGCTACAAAATATCTCGTAGCACTATGTTGTTGTAGTTTCAATAAATCCCTTTCGAATATTCTAATTCTAAAATAGTCTAAGAAATTCTTATTTTTTAGTCTTGTCACAATATTAAGACCTATTTCGCTGATATAATAAAAATAGCTTATAAAAGGTCTACGAAGCTTATAACAGTCACACGACACTGTAATAGGATATTTAGACATAAATGTAAACTTTTATTATAAACGCAGGTAGCCCTTGTTAGCGTAACATGTTTTCAATAGCCATAACACATTTTTTTATTTAATAAAACGATCAAACTCTCGCCATTAATACAAACATGCGGTATTTAAGAAGCACTGAGGCCTCAGCGGCCCGAGGTGCCGCACGAGCGCTGAATATAAACGAGGAAATCTTAACCCTCAATCTGATGCATGCGCGAAGACCTGAACATTGATTTTTAAACATTCTATTTCACCACTCACGTTATCTTTTCCTTTATAAAATGTATAAAGCAAAAATTTATCTAGAATATTGATTTTCAATTTAATGAAAATTCAGTCTTGTTATAGATCGGGTTTCAACAAATTTCTAAAGATTTGAAGATTAGCCGTTTAAGCATAGTAATATTATGAGCACAATCTTATTTTTTGTCTTAATCTCCTATTGGTAAGAACAGCTTATAAACTTCGAACTATGATCAAAGTAATTGTTAAAATATTGTATTGGTTGTTTTTAATATAATTTATAATTTCCGCTATAAAATTTCGTCATTTCATAAAATAACTCTTAAGATCAACAAAATAAAAAAAATCTACAATATTTAAGGTACATGATAAACTTATTCCTTTTAAAATAATTTATACAAAAGTATCAGAGCTTTATTTAAATAATATCGAGCACTTAAGTTACTGTTCTTTGTTCCATGGATTTAACACGTTCCTTAAGTTTGTGATTCCTTCTGATTTCTGATACCCTAATACTTGAGAATTGTCGACGAGTTTGTTTTAACTTAATCGCGTATTTGACGGGATTACTTTGTTAACTTTCCCCATTATTCGTCATGTTACTTTATCTAAATCTGAAATATAAAATATAACGAAATGTATAAAACCTACATGTATAAAATTTGATACTTTTTATGTTATTCACCAGTTTATGTAATTTGTTATAAAAAGAAGTTATATATTTAAAATTGATACTGCACTCTTGTCCTCAAAATTAAACTTTTATTTATCAAATTAAGTAAAGATATATATAGCTCCAGTAGATTTAAAAAAAAAATCACAAATATTCTACCGGGGTTCGAACCTGCTACATTCCGAATTTCCAAACAACGCAAAAATTACAACGTTTTACAATTTATTTAAAAATTTAGTAATTAAAAATTACAAGGTACGCATACCTTCTTCTTCTAACTTCCAATCGGACTGATATATTATGTCTTTACCTATGAAATTGCCGTTTTGTATGAAAAAATTTAAACTAATTTTTTTCATGTATTTTTTATTTCTATTAATCGAGGTAATCACCCATGCAATCAATGCATATTTGCCAACGTGAGTACAACGTGAAGAAATCAGCTGGACGGGAGGCAACAATTTCTTCAAAGGCATTTTGTACTGCCTCGCGGGTATTGAATTTTTTTCCCGCCAAGAAGTTATCCAAATTCTGGAAAAAGTAGTAGTCTGTAGGCGCAAGGTCTGGTGAGTAGGTCGGATGACAGAGAGCTTCCAACCCCAGTTCTTGCAACTTGGAGACCGTCTGCTATGCAGTATGAGGTCGTGCGTTGTCGTGCAGGAGCAGCGGAGACGAGCGATTGACCAATGCTGGTTGGAGATGTGCCAGATTCTCCATCATTGTGTTCAGTTCTTCACAGTACACATCTGCAGCTCATCCCGTTTGGTAAGAAGCTGTGATGAATCACACCAGCGCTAGACCACCAAATAGTGACCATCACTTTTCTAGGGGTAAGTTTTCGTTTAGAGCATTGTTTAGGTGCTGAACCAGGATCCAACCAACTTGATGAGCGCTTGCGGTTATCAAACAGAATCCATTTTTCATCGTAGGTAACAATGCGGTTCAAAATTCCTTAATTTGTGTGTCTGTTGAGCAGTGCAAGGTACGTCTCGACGCATACTTCGCGCTGGCGATCATTGAGTTCGTGGGGCACCCATTTGTCAAGCTTTTTTACTTTGCCAATTTGACGCAAATGGACCAATATTGTTTTGACGCTAACGTCGAAAGCTGCTGCTAATTCAGCCGTAGATTGTGTATCATCAGCTTCCACAATCGCCTTTAATTCGTCATTCGATCATTTTTAGGTCGAAATTTCCAGAACGGAAGCGAGCAAACCAATAACAGGTGGTACGTTGGTTTGTAGTGTTAGCTCCGTAAACGTCGTTGATGTTGCGTGTCGCTTGTGCCGCGTTGCTGCCACATATCACAATCAATAAACAAATTACTACTTTTGGAAAAAGAATTCCATGTTTTTAAAATAAAATTTATTTGAAATTAGAATTCTTATATATATATATTGATTGTCTCGTTTAAAGTATAAGAATATTGCAGTGGTTAGCATCTGCATAAATTTTTTTTTTTGTTATTATTAAACAAACACAGTACAATATTATATTATGCATGAACAAAAAAATCATGTAGACTTAAGAACGCAGTGCTAGGCGTTTACGTCTGAATCCAATTTATATTTTATGTACCTAAATATAAGTAACAGTTCCGTAAAAGTAAAACGTGAGTAATAAAATAATATTACACTATTAGTAGTTAGGTGAGTGCATTAAAGTCGTGTAATACCTTGATAATTTAAAATAATCAATAATTTTTAAAAATTATTGATTATTTTGCATCATCAAAGTATATATCATTGATATATACATTGCTCGCGCCAGACGTACGGAACCGGTTCTGTGCTGCGGCCCGCGTGTGTGTAGGGTGTTCAATAGCATGTTTGATGTCGTCATCGAAAAAGTGTTCTTTTAATAATATATTAAATTTTTAGCATATCGGTTCCATAGTTTAAATATCTCCACGCTTTGGACATTTGATCTTAATTTTAGTGGTAAAATTGTTTTTAGAATTTTGACTTCTAATTTATAAATTTGATTAATGTATGTTGCGTATGTTCTGCCATAGCTGATTAGAACATATTGAACGTAAGATTCAGCCAATGAGTGGTATAGAAGCAGTTTATTTTTTAACGGAATACGGTTTTTTAAAATGGTGATATTGGCCATAACTTGTCTCAATTTTTTTTAAAACATACTAAATATGATTTGACCAACAAAATTTGCTATCAATAAGAAGTCCTAGATATTTTTGACTACTAACGATATCAAAGGCACGCACAATTTACTAAACTATTTGAGTTATGTAGGCAGGGGTGAGTATGATCTATTAGAGTAACTGGTGTGGCGTATTTTTAAGATAAGCAGATTTTATAATAAATAATTTTGATTTCGCAGCGTTTATCACCAGCCCTATGTCATGACACCATTTTAATACGTTATTAATGTCAGATTGAAGCTTAGATATTGCTGTTTTTAGGTCTTTGTCAACCGCCAAAAGGCATGTGTCATCTGCAAATTGATAGCACATACAGTGATTTAAGCACCGGTGCATAGAATTTACGTAGGAAAGAAAGAATAGAGGTCCCAACACCGACCCCTGAGCGGTGCTATTGGTGACATCCCTATAGCAGCTAGATGTTTGTTATATCTTAACAGTGAATTTTCTATTATTTAAATAATTTTTGCACCATTCGAGCAACGGTCTCCTAATGCCGCAATTATCTAGCTGTTTAATGAGGAAACTGTGATCCAGGGTATCGAAAGCTCG
Source organism: Phengaris arion (assembly GCA_963565745.1). Lineage (NCBI taxonomy): Eukaryota > Metazoa > Arthropoda > Insecta > Lepidoptera > Lycaenidae > Phengaris > Phengaris arion. Next base: position 28,902,238 of record OY751431.1, read on the forward strand.
CAAAAAATCAATAAATAAGGCTAAAACATTTTTTTTATCATTAAGTTGTTCGTTAACTACATCTGTAAAATGTCTCAGGAGATCAGTGACACCTCTACCAGACTGAAATCCGTATTGTTTCGAGTATACTACGTTTTTTATTTTGTAAAAGTTATGAATTTGTTCCGAAACGTATTTTTCAATTATTTTATATATTTATAGCACACAGTACTGAATTCAGACGATAGTTGCAATAATCATTATGTTTACCTCTTTTATAAACAGGTCTAACAAAACTTTCATTTAGTTCGTCTGGATAGGTTCCCGTTTTAATACTGTAATTAATAAGGCTGGTGATAGCTAGTCCTATCACTTTAATATCAGAGATAGATATTTTATCTGGCCCTGTCACTTTTTTAGAGTAGAATTAATACGATTGAATAATATGTAACACACTAACTATATTACAGCTAAGAATATTGTACCTATTCGTTTCTATAATGGTAGGTTTGCTTAGTACATCATTAAATGTACGAAGATGTAGGCTAATATAAAAAAAAAAAAACAGAAAAAAAGCAAGGCCTTAAAATTTGTACGCACAAGTTTTTATTTTTTCTCCCGAAATATCTCGAAATAAACATTATTTTCAATTCGAAACGTTTTCAAATTACGTCACATAACGTTTGTTTACTCGAGATAAAACTTTATTTAGTGTCTTCGAAAACAAATCCTCAAACTATTAGTAGTACGTTTCTTGCGAGATCATCTGTAGAGACTGAGCTTAACTGCCTTATCCGCCGAGATTGGACCCGATCTAACTCTTAAACCTATATGTTAGACGGTGCCTCGTTGCGTAAATAGAAATTACCATTTGTAATCGTCTGTCAAAGGCTTCCTTCATTTACGTCCCGAAGGTACGAACCGCTTTTATGTCTTTGCATTACACGGATCGAATCAATGGAGACAAACGTACTGGAAATATTAATGGGGTTTCGATTCTCGGATTTGCTTAATATCTAAATTCATTTTCGCATATTACGCAATCGTTTACTTATAACTTTAGAAGCTTAAGGACTTAGGGCACCAATACAACTATTATGTACGACAGTTAAAGATTTATGTGTAAGTTTGTGTAAATATATATTTATCAATGCCAAACTCAAGTCTCTAGAAGAGATTTTGTATTTTAGTTTATTATTTAAACAAAAGCAGTGGTGAATATTCGATTTGAAAATTCTTTTGTATTACCTTAACGTTCCCAACGTTACGCACTAGGCGTAACTACGCGGCAGCGGAACTGCGCGATGTGACACGGCTAAATATTCTTTGTAGGAAATTGTATGACATATATCGCACTACGCATACGCTGCAGCGGATCTACGCGACGCGGCACTTCATTGCAGTATTATTAGTAGGGACGCGTGGAGTCGCGCTGCTCCGCTGCCGCTTAGTGCGGTCTTACCTTAAAACGTATAAACGATTTAAATGTATGAGACACGTAGAACGAGACGAAACACATTTAAATGTGTATGTGTCATGTGAACAGTTTCAAAATAAAACAGCGTTCGAACAAGTTTGAGCGTACACTTTATGATGACGTTTATAACATATTTGGAACAATTGCAAAGTGTAATGTGCGAAAAATAAGGTGCTCATATAGTTCCTCGCGCGCCTCGCTGGATACAACTCTATGTGAATTACTTCACGCTAGATGTGACAGCGTGAATTTGATATTCGAAAATTAAATCTGACACTACTGAATACATGTTTCACGTTTAACGTTTGTAACCTTTGTAACTTGCACGTAATTTATTCGGCTCTGCTTTAAATATCTAAATAATTTCAGTGAAATGCTGAATTACATTATGTATGGCAAAATGTATGTATTTTATATTATACAATAGGTAAATTCCCATTACATCTGACATTTTTACACAAATTTGTATTTTCAATCCGTGTTTCACGTACTTTCATACTTTAAACTGACAAAAACATTTTTACTTATAAACTTAATTATTCTCAGGATTTTATACGAAATTGCGCCATACATAAGGTCTTTTAGATTAACAGATACCTGATTCCACTTTATTCACCTGACCCCAGGTGCGAAAACTACTTTGAACTTTAACTGCAAAGATTGTTCTTTGCAGTTTTAGCTTCCTTCATTTTAACTATATTATTTTCTATGAAAAATAATACCTTTTTCCGTGGACTATAATTCAATCTTATAATTTTATTTGTTAAAACATTATGTTCAACAATTTTAACTTTATTAAGACTAACATTAAAATAATTAAATTTATTTTTAACAAGTTATTAACATTAAAAATCACGACATGATAATTCACAGGGTGACCTCTAGTTTAAGAAAATTAATCTTAAAAAAATGTTAAGACAAAATATTACATATATTTTGTCATAACATTGTTTATTAAGTCACATCTAGTGAACACACATCAGCGTCCGTCAACAGCTGAGCTCTGTGCTCATGAGATACAAACTGATCCGTTTTGTTTTCGCGAACGTTCTGTTCTCAAATATATTGAGCCTCGCCCCGACCGAGACGGCTTCAAAATGTTCTCCTCATATTGAAGGACTATACGCTGGAACGGATGAAACTTTCCTAGATACTACATTTTTTTTTTTTAAACAATTCTTTTTTCTTTACAAGACGTAAAAATTGTAGTGACCGATATTGCGTCTTAAAAAAAATCACAGTTAGGCTACAGGACAAACTCTTAACCCGACCATCTTTGTTTGCTGACTACATTGTCCAGAGGATTTTTTCTCAAATTTTTGTTATCATTCTTTGTTTCTTAAATATCGAGCGCCAAAATAAAAAATTTCGAAAAATATTTTTTTCACTATTTCGGCCACAGCTTTTTTAGTTTTTTACCTTCAAATGCACGCGCGGAGCGAACGAAAAGCCATTTCCAATGTCAAAATCAGATGTAGGTATTCGTACATATAATTCAGTTATAATAATTTTATTTCTGACACTAATTAGAATACCTAAAACCAGAGAGGCATTAGGGATGTTGCGTAGTGTGGAATTTCACATTTTTATAAATTAAATTTAAAAATTGTTGATTTAAGATACATAAATCTAAAAGAAATAGGTATTTCGATCGACGCGATTAAAAATTATAAGGAAATAAAAAATATTGCCCATCTCTTTCTCGCAAAACGATTTGTTACGTCACAAGTTGCAGCTGCCATACATTTTGTAATGACAAATGTATGGCGGGTGCAGCTCGTGACGGCACAGGCCTATTATACTTTGTAAGCGACATTCGCAATCTTTCTTGCAACTCTTGCAATGAAACTTGTATCTTCTTGTGTAGTGAATAAAGTTCAATTTTGAATAGCTATTTTAATAATGCAGTGGCGCGTCAAGTCGCGTCTCGTCACGGTGTGAACTGATCCTTATGTAAATTTCAAGGATCAAAAAGAGACTACTACGTATTCTCTACTAAATCCCGAAGTCCGAACAGAACAACCAAAAGCTTTCACGATATTACAGATATCGAAAACAAACAATCGCACAAAGTCTATAAGGGTATAACATCAGGTGGGCTTTTGAGCAATAAAGAGATCCGCAAAGAATAAAACAATTCCAGTCATAGTTCAATGAAAGCACAAACGTATTTTCGGTTTTATTTCCCGGTTCTACTTATCTCCGTTGTCTCCGTAAGATACCGGACAAATGCAATTTTCTGCGAGGCTACGAAACAACGTGCACCGCTACATGTTTTATTGAATCAGTTCCAATTTATGAATACAAAACGAATGTAATATTTTTAAGAGACAAAACCGCGTTTCCCGTATTGTGTACCAAATTCTCAAAATTCTTATGGGTATGAACCTGTTCCGTGTATGCTTAGCAGTCAAATTTTGCCAATTTTCTTTCGTGAATTCAAATATTAAAGAGAAGTGGACTTAAACAAAATTGTATACCAAATCCAGAGACTTCAGCCTTATTTCCAGCTGCGTCGCGTATCGTTTTATTTCGGTGTGAATTGACCCTAAAGTTCAATTTTGTTTAGCTATCCTATAAATGTACCGCCACGTCACGTATCGTACGTTTCAGTGTGAACTTATTCATTAAACAAGAAGATACACAAGAGTTCGAATATCAATCGATCATATAGGGTTAAAAGACTTTGCAATGTATCCGTTACTGCACTAAATTTTATAGCGAAAGCCCATGTGATTAACTCGGCGCCTACACCACAATTTTCGGCTTTAACCCCTTCCGTCAAAGGTGATTTTGTTTAAAAGTATCGTACGTGTTTTTCACAGCACCTCGGGTCTTGGTTTTGGTGTCAGATCATTTAACACGGATTAATGTTGTGGTTTTAACATCGGCACATAAAACGCGGGTGATGTAATAAAAACTTGCTTATTGCTGAGGAAATTGTTACATGACTTGGGTAGGATTAAGTGCCTCGTACGTATACTGTATATATATTTAAAATTTATCAGTAATAAAATATCCTGGCTGCTCGTAAAGTTACAGACACGTGATAAATGTGAATTAGAAGAGACTTTGCTGTATAATATTATAGTACCGGGGTAACCGAGCTTTGCTCGGAATTTTAAAACGCTTAGGATAATAAAAAGAATCACAAACATATTTATCTGACCGGGGTTCGAGCTCACCACATTCCGAATTTCCAAACAACGCAAAAATTATACATACGTATTACGCATACCAAAATGCCAATCGGACTGACATATTAGAGTCGAAATTATATATATTATATTGTTGCACGAAACAAGAACTGTTGTTGTTGCATACCTATATGTAACTTAATAATGCGCAGTTTCCGGTAGATTAGACATAGCTAGATCATGTTTCCCCCCCTCCCCCCCCTAAACTTCCTGCATACTAAATTTGTTTAAAGTTTAACATAAGTAAATGAATTTAAAGTGTTATGCGTATGAGCGTATGAGCCAGAATATGAATTTTGTGTCGATGCCCGACATAATTTTAATGTTACTGTTATGTATTATCTGAGGATAATACTTAAAACTTTTTCACTAGAATAGAATATCACATTTTACATTTTGTGTTCTAAAATTGTCTACGTGGTAAAAACCAAACCCAATTCAGTTCCACTATTTCTTTCAGCCATCGCCTTTCATAAAAAGCATCCTTTAAACATGGCGACGGTATTGATCTAAAATATTTAAATTACTCGTTCAGACTAGCAGTTAACTTTTCATTTTCTCTCAAGATCAGCAATGTACCTTGTTTAAACTCGTGTAATATTGTTATCGTACTTTCCCGAAGCTCGACGACATTCGAGTTACATCGATGTCGTTTCCTTAAAATATTTTCTTTAAATAATAATATCCGTTGCCTATAGCAATTCTAACAAATAGTTATTGGTAGATAGGTTATTGAAACGGGCCATAAGAGAAAGTATGAGCTTAATCTCTTATATTTTTCTACGAAATACGCACATATTTTCTTTTAACTGTTTACATTTAGGTATAAAAATTTAAGCCTGCAATTTGTTGTGAGTAAAATAATAAGATAGAAAAATTTTTAAACAAATTTTGTTTTCTTTGATGAGGTTGTAATTATTATACGTTATCTGTTACATTAAGTGACGTTTTGGTTTTTTAGATAATTTTGTTTTGTTTGTTTATCGTTATAACTATCATAAAGTATTTTCTGTTTCATAGGCCCGATCCTTTCTTGAGATGGATGACAAAAATAATAATAGTTGTGACATTTTAGTAGGATTAGTAGTTGTAGGATAACAATCCTCCTCCTAAATGGTTGCCGTAAAACTACATTTAACACTGTGAATTCTATATTTGCCTTAACGAAATAAATTCACAAGGATCCCGTTACGTTTCACGCGATATAACAACACAGTACTCTTTAAAAGATAAGAATCGTCTTTAAACTTATTTTAAATTTTTTTTAAGCCTGGAGCAGCTGTAAAATCTGCTAAATGATTAGCGGGTTGTGCTCATCATGTCAAGCATAATTAAGTTGTGCTTACCCACTACGCACTATGCAGCTATGGCTACTGTTAGACTGTGAGACGTAATATAAACTATAATTTACCGGCCAAATTTCTTACTCCTCCGGTGTCCCAATTCTCCTGAAATGCTGATGATGATCAAAAAGTAGTAAAACTTACTGGAAATTATTATTTAACTGCATTATATTTTACTATTTGGACAAAAATTTACTATACTTTTTGCCGAGACGGATTGCATGTACTTGTTACTACGACGGTATTCATACGCCACGCGCTGCAGCACACGGTGTTGTTAGACACATCGTTCATAAGAATTCCATATCACTGAATGTGGTTTACCGGCTTTGACCGGTTATTCTATACAACCTGCGTTTCGCGGCTTCGATTTCCGTGTTTTGTGGGGCACTTTAACGCGGATAATTGATGCATTGTCACAATAATTTAGCGGACGAATTCTGCACGCCACGCCATGACTGCCTAGTTTAATTAGTCCAACTAACAGGGCACGGAAAACTATGTTATTTTATTACAGTTAATAACACAAGTCGTATAAAGCAAATAATGCATAAGGAATGATTGAATAAATATGTATCTATCAAGTGCAAAATTAATGTAATTCCTATTGAATTAAAATAATAGTACCTACCTAACTATCTATTACCAGAGAGATCAAGATGGTTTTTGTGTCAATCAAAATGTGTTCTTTCAAAAGTTATAAAATAAAATAAATAACTTACGGTTACACCTAAATGTTGAAACACGTACCTTCCAAGCATAGAGATAGTATTTAAATCAATGATTTCAAAACTAAGGTTGGGCTATGGGCTATGGCATACATTTGACAGAAGAAAAAATCATACAATGAAAAGTTACGCCACCTTGATTTCAGAAGATTTTGTCAGTAAATGTGGACTGATTTTACTGCAGACAGCAAATTTCATAATGTCAAGATGACAAAATATGTCAAACCTCAACTGCACCAATCGACTCCAAAAGTGGGGTTTTTTAAGGTGAGGACACTTTTTGCCTCGACGTGCCTCGTCTATAATATATAGGTCTATATTTTTAATAGATTCAAAAGAACTCAAAAAACAACAATTCATTATTTCAATTAAAGCAATTCCAGTGTCAACCCTGAAGCGCCATCAACTAGTGCGAACACAACGAATTAACATAGACCCAGCACGCCATCCTGTTGTAAAAAGTTAATTAAACATAAACACTCGTACGAGTGGCGCTTGCATGAGCGATGATAAGCTGTTCTTGAACGATGACTCGACTTTATATTACTTTGACATATAAACTAGTTTTAAAGACATTTAATAACTACTATATTTTTTAAACTATAACTCTACTACGTTAATTATATAGCCTAAGTTAACCAGGGTACTATTACTAATCTTTTGACATCTCATTCATTAAAATGTCGGGTAAAAATACAACATGTTGTTTTTATTACAATACGTTTAAAATAAATTTTTAGATTAAACTTCCAAGACTATCTAAATGAACGTAAGCGGTACAATTAACTTCTCATATATCCTAATATAATAATAAATAATTAACCTTACTCAATCTTCATCAGTCACAAAAAGATCGTAACCGGACTTCTCCAAATTAAATTATCCACGATAATTTGCAGATTCAATAGATTCAAGTTATCTAATTACATCAACTATACAACATGTTGTATGTCGCTTATACAGGGGCCACACTCTCTACAAATGACAGATTTTTTTATGTTAAATGAACCAAGAAACAAGCAGATGGATCACCTGAGATCGCCTGATGGTAAGCGATACCGCCGTCCATAGACACTCGCAACACTAGAGGAGTTACATTATTGGTAACTCCTCTGGTGTTGCGATTTGCATTCCCAGTCCATAAAATCCCCAACCCCCTTAGGCCTCCTGTAACCTCACTCACTCGGCGAAACACAACGCAAGCGTTATTCGACGCCGGTTTTCTGTGAGGCCGTAGTATTTACCTGATCGAGCCGGCCCAATCATGCTAAATCGTGGCTCCCCCATGTAAAATACACGGTTAAATGTCGGTTGACACAAAAAAAAAATTAACCGTGGCGTCAGAAAAATCCATCATAAATATTATGAAATTATATTGTACATTATGTGAAAGCACGAATTGACCAGCGACCAGCCCCCTGTGAACGAAAGTCCTGACTGGAAAAAACTGGCGCCTCGCTCGCCACGCGCACATTAGCTGCGAGCTGTCAATCGTGTAAGTCTATCGAATGATGGTTCTTTACGTTAGTAATATATATTCTTTGCTTATACTCTGGTAGGATCAACAAAGCTATAAACTCGTGAAGTCTACGAATCTGGTCAATTGCGACTCGCGAACGAAGGGTTCCGAACAAAACGGCAAAAAAATCACGTTTTTTGTAAATATTTATCTGTGAAAATTTCAACTATATTTATAACGGTTCATGAGATATAGCCCGGTGACAAACAGACGGACAGACCAACGGAAACGGTTCCTAGGAAATTATACGCTCTGCCAATGCATAAGTGCAAACTTGTTGGGACTGTAGCAGCACATTCCTCGGAATTCGTGCATTCACGCTATGTTTAAGCATTTTGACAATTGTTACAAAACAATTTGGCAGTAATCGCAATAATGCGTTACAACGTGTCGTATAAACATTCACGTGAACAGCGCTAAGTGCCGATATTTTGTTGTCTCTGCTGTGATAGGATTTAATTGCTGTAACCGCGTGCGAATAATTTCACTCGTTCCGAATGTTCATCGCGACAAATGATATTAAACATTTAAATATTAACTAAACATTATTGTGTGATGTTTTTAAATCGGCGTGTTATGGCTTTTGTGATTTATAGTTATTCCCACGATTCATCATGCCTTATTATTTTAAATAGGCGGGTACCACAGACCGCATCACCCTATTTTCCATAACCCATTCTGTTGACTACAATATAAAAGTCACTTACTATTAATAATTTATACTAGAAGAACAACAACGTATCACGATAACAACAAAGTATTCAAATAATTTTCGATGTACACTTTTCTACGGGCGTGTTTCATGACAATTAACTATTGAGACACGCTCCCAAAGTACAGATCCAATAACCGATACGGTGGCACGCGAGGCTATTTCTGGTCATAACAAATATTGACCGGACAATGTACGCTTTTGATACGCGGCTGCACTACTTTTTAATAAAAGAGAATGACAAACAGGTATATTTAAACTATGGTCGACGAAGCGCGAAAAGGGTTGGCTGCGGATGGACGCCAAAATAAACAGAGGTTAATGAGTATTGGGCCTGTGGACGTATCTGCCAATAAAGTACGTTTTCATTTATTCCCTTATTAAAAGGGAATAAATGAAAACGTTTTGATGAAATATGACACATATATAAAGTAGATCACGGCGGAGGACATAGGATACTTTTTATCTCGGAAAAGTACAGAATTTCCGCGGTATACCCAATGGTATATTTACGCGGGCGGAGCCGCGGGAAACAGCTAGTATAAAATGGATTGCAATTCCAATATGTTGCTCAACCTCGAGAACAGCTGGACCGATTTGGCTAATTTTGGTCTTGAAATGATTGCGAAATGTCTGGAAAAATTTAAACTGTAAGAGATGTTGGAACAACTGTGGAGAAAATACTAAAAACGACAGTTGAATTTTCCCATACTGTTTACTGTGTTCAATTTGTCACTTGACTGACAAATAATTATAGGTGCGTCAGTATACCTGTTTGGTTAATTATATTCCATACTTAAGACTGAAAAACATGTGTCTGTCCCAGCTAGTAATAAAATAAAAATAAAAAACAGAGCTTGGCTCTCGACTCGGAGGTGGTGGGTTCGATTCCCGCATTGGAACAACAAAAAAATGTTGTTTCCAAGTTTGGTTAGGACAATTCAGGCTGATCATCTGATTGTCTGACAAGAAAGAGTAACAAACATCGATCCATCCATTCATCGCCACGAACTTTCACAGTTATAATAGGATTAGGATAATATAACAGTATTCGTCATCACAAGTCCGCTCTAACCGCTAGACCACCTCCGTAGTCTAGTGGTTAGGACTCAGAAGTCGTGGGTTCGATTGGAGCAACAAAAAATGTTGTTTCTAAGTTTGGTTAGGACAATGCTGGCTGATCAAAAGATGATCCATGCGTCGAATGGATATGTAAAAAGTCGGACCTGCGCCTGATCTCTCGCTAGTCGTGTCGGTTATCCGTCCCACTGAGTTATGAGAGTAAATGAGGGGGAGTTCTCTTGTGTACTGCTCACACACTTGGACACTATAAAATAACTCCTGGTCTGGCCAGCTGGCCTGCTTTCAATAAAACCGGCCACCGTCACCGAATTCGGTGTGGAGAGCTTATATAAAATAAAAATATTAGGTTTATAAAATGTTACCATAAAAATAATATTATGAAGTGTAATTTGTTATCCAAGGTATGACAATGATTTATTAAAGAAAATGTAATAAAATGTGAGAGCCAATTTTCTCAACTCTGACTCTATCCGTACCTGAAGCAGAAACACATTTAGATAAAGTCATTAAAGTATTTCAAAGACTTCTTCGTCCACTAAGTTTTTCACGATACTAATCAAAGGAGTCGAGTCAGTCACAACTTATTTCAAAGTATAAAATTATATTTCTCCTCTATCGTCACTTTTGAGATTAATTTTACGGTTATAAAAGCTGATTTAAGATTTCTTATTTATGCATTCATTTTTTTTAATACTGAAAAGTACGAGAAGTTTGACTTTATTAAATGCCTAACGCTAGTAAATAATAAACAAGGCGTTTTTTAATTTAAAGATGAAATATTCAAAATGAGATTTTAATTTGGTTGTTTTCTAATAAAACATGGCTTAGGAGATAAGCCTTAGCAGGAAAACCATAAAATGTATGCACAAATTTTTATCAAATAAAGAGAAATTCATTTTAAACACTTTGAAATTAATTAGGCTTAAGTCTTGTTCATAATAATATTTAACTTTTTGCCAGGAATTCTAATTAACTATTTCTTATAATTTTGTTACAGGTAAGGATTACGCGAAGAATTTAATTACTGCCAAGAACGAGGTAAATCTGCTAAGCTTCTAATTATTCAATTTATTTATCTTTTATAACCTTAAAACCTAACCAAGATCAAATGTCAGGACATGTCTATGGAGGGTTTCGTAACTATAAAGGCGTAATAGGGTTTTTTCAAATGACTTCAAAAGTTACTGTCCCATTTCGTTCAAAATAATTTTCCAAGAGATTATTTAGCACGATCTATCAGCATGGAAAATTGTAAGTTTCTAAGTCTCATAGTTAAGAAATGACGGGGGGGGGGGGGGGGGGGCAACTTACAAACCACTTTTCAGGCTGATTACTCGAAAATGGTTGACTTAGTAAAAAAGTCATGTATAAAAACTTGCCTTTATTTTAAAAGATCTATTCAACGATATTCCACATGATGGGGTAGAATGAAAAAATATTTTTCATCCCCCCTTCAGATGTGAAGAGCCACCGCTAAAATGTAAAATTATTATTATTTTATGATGCCAAAACTCAGATCTATATTACACAGTATTTAAATATACCAAATTTCATCCATAATTACAGAAGCTAGAAGCGCGGACAGACAGACAGACGGACGGACAGAGCGAAACTATAAGGGTTCCTTGAGTATTACGGAACCCTAAAAATCACCAACGAATGTTATTTTCTTTGGAGTAACATATATTTTTCTGTAATTTTTGTAAAGATTTCATTTTATTGTTTATCATCTACAGCATTTCGTTTAGGTCCAGATTGAGTTAGTAGATAAAGGACTTGAGGTCTCTACTATCATAAAACTATCGTTTGGACTAACGGACATATACTCGTAAAATTTTGTTTTGAACCACGCGATTGATATGTAAATATTTAGAAAAATTCAATATTAAAACACATTGCCGCATTCTAGAATGGTTATTTAAATGTATCGCAACCTTTGAAAAGGTAATATTTTGATGTACAATCACAAAAAGGTTCCGTATCTTGCCCCGGGCGAGGATCGGGGATGTCGGGATCAAATATCAATCTGCGACTCGGCGCGCCGTGATTGGGAATACTCGGTAGTAGGTTCCAACTAAAAACTTGAATACGCCCCGAAATCCTAACTTGAATTTCAATGTTTGCTGCAAAACCTAGACGGAATCGAGATCCAATATTTACATAGCGAGAGGAGAATTAAACAAATCGTTTTAACAGTTGCTCTTCGCTGGTTTATTGGAGTTTTTTTTTCGTTGTATTTGTAAAGCGTGGGTTTTTATTGCTTCGCGAGAGTAGAGCCGAATTCCTACTATTGACCATGTAAATGTGCTAAGTGCATAAAATATTGGAGATTCTATTTCTCTTCTAGCTATTTTAGGGCCCGTTTTGAAATCTAATTATAAGTGTCAGATAGCTTTTTTGCGTGTTTTGTCTCCTTCGTTCGATACAAAGTAAGCAGTGACAAAATTTCGAATAAGTTATTTGACACTTATCTGAAGATTGTGCAAAAGGCCCTTATTTTTTTTGTGTGGCATAGACGTAATAATAAGTACGTTACGTTTAAGCAACAACTAATCATAAAAGATATCATTATAAAACAAGTACTTTCAAGTTGTTCCACAACATTATTGTACTAATATTACTTTATAACAAAAGTAAAATAAAGGTACGTTAAAAGGAGATTTTAGTTTAAATAAATATATTATCTCCTTAAGTACATTTTAAGTTTAAATATCTAATGAAAGTTTACGTCTGTAAGCTCTCTAGTTAAATTTATCGTACGCGTAAATCTTTAAGGACCTAAGTACATAAAACACGATCTCAATTGAAGTAAAGATAAGGGAAAATAAAACCTTGAGTATTTTATGTAGGCTATTGATAAGGCGATTAATACCTGATAGGAGACCTATAAATTGTACACTTTTCTGTTGATGTACATTGTAGGTGGTATGCCTACGTGTAATCTTTACAATGTATTATTTTTGAATTAAAGTATTAAAATTAACATTCAGTTTGGTCTACATATTATCTTTTTATGTGTAAAAATGGATTGCAGTACATTTTTCTCGCTACATCTTGAGAAAGGCTGGACCGATTTGGCTTATTTTGATTATGAAATAAGCGTGAAGGTTCAAGAAAGGTTTCAACTGTGAATAATATTGGAAAATTTTGGAGGAAAATATTTAAAAACCACTTTTCAACAATTTCCCATACTGTTCCTACGTGTCAAAAATTTGATATTCGTTCCATCGGTAGCATAAATTTGGGTATATAGTGTCACATGATTGTCAAATATTTATAGAAGTGTGCGTTCAGTGTAGCTGTTTGGTTGGATTGTAAAACTATCACACAAAAATCGTGCGGCCCTAGTAGGTTGTACGTGTAGATAGTAGGTACTCGGTGTAGGTATCGGTGTTGAAATTATAGATTTATGTAGGTATGTTCATATACGTGTATTTTTTTTCTAATTCAAAGTGGAGACAGAACAACGTGTGTCGGGACTGCGATCAACTAGTAATAAATATAGCAGATAATTTTTACGAAATATTCTAGGTATACATACGAGAATTATAGATTTTAACGCAAGGCAAAAGATTACCAGTTTATAGAATAAAGCAATTTCAATTTTTTATTAGTATCAAACTTAAGATCGTAATATACCTTGTAAACAATGTTAAAACTGAAGTTATTAAAGCTATAACATACCGCATTACATACGAAATGTAATAACGCTCTATGATGTAGGATAGTTCGATTCGTATTCGAGAACGTAATACAGAGGACATCGGTCGACCTTTCCACGCTTGGCCGCCCACCCAACAAGCAAGGTGAGTCATGAACCCGTCAAATTTAGATGGAAATATCTGAGAGAAGTACGATTTTAAAATAGAACTACTAATAACTATTACGTTCAAGTATTTATTTCTTCTTACAGAGAAGTTATTTTGTCGTTGCTGGTTATTTAATGATGATGATTTTTCAAACTCTGTATACAAAAATAAATGTATAATTATATTATAATAATTCAATTAAATGGATATTATTAACAAAACGTAAATACATTTGAATAATTGACAATCATAATATTATATTGTAATCCCGTAAAAATTGAATTTACATAAATTAGTTTTCCGTAAATCTATTTACAGTCTATCATTGAAATAATTTTGCGGTACGAATTCAGCCATTGACAAATATTTGTTTCATGAATATTAACGTTTGTTTTAGGATTTCCAATGGGATTAGAATTATGTGAGAATTTTCATTATGCACATAGGTAATAGTAGTTGTATTACGTGTGTTCTGTGTCGAGCGTAATGTTTAGTAATAAGTGATTTATTTTTATTTATATGACTGAAAAAAACCCAAACCAAAAAATAAGCGTTAATTGCCAAGAGAGAAACGCAGCTTTAACACTCTTCGAGACATCTTTAGAAAGCGTATAGACATTTTGGAGTAAGCAAATACTCTAAAACCAGCTAGGTGTAGTCATAATTTGCCTAATATTATGTACTAAAGTGTAATATACTAACTCGTCACATAACACAATGTTCATGTAGCGAGCGACGAACGATGTAACGAGATTGATAATTATCAGAGTGTCGTGACACCCGCGCCACAACGCTCTCAAGTTACGCTGTGGTCTTGCCAAACTAACGCACATCATTAAATGTCCCTTTGATACTCGAGCTATATGACAAACGTTTTTAGGCTCGTGTTAATCACTTTTCCAGTAATTTTGGCAGCCATTAAAATTAATTAAACCAATCATAATATGAAACGTAATGCACGTCAATGTAAATTCTGTATGAAATATAAGTTAAAACGTTCTTTAAATTTAAAGTGAACTGTTAAGTTGCTTTTAAGCTTTTGTGAATTTTAATAATGTTTTCTTGTTAATAAAATAGTAAACTATCGGAATAATATATCAACGGCCTAAGCTACTTAGACAATAGAAAAGCTTTTACGTTGCTAAGGTATCCTGAATGAATTCTAACTGAAAGTAATCAGTAAAATCAAATACTACTTTAAGTCAGATTAAATTTCGCAGTTATCGAAATGACATTTCAAGTCATTTCCTTCTTTTTCGGTTACTAGAAACAGAAATATATTATTGAAGTGAAACTTCTTTAGCGGCGTTGACGGTGGAATTTCAAGGTCACGTCACGTCACGACATATGCGTCACCGTGCGATTTTGGATTATAACGATAGAATTCTATCGTCATAATGTCATCTGTCGGAAGCTACTTATACGTCTTGCATAACAACTTATCTTTCTAAAGTATGTCTCAATACACAGATGACGCTAGGTGTACAATTTTCAATTTTTATATTTTTTCGAAGCAATGTACTTTAGGCACGGAGAGTATTTTGAATTTTAAGTGATGGACGAAATTTCACTTATGTCACTGTACTTTTTACATGTCATGTTTTGTTTTAAGTCAATATACTAACATAAATTATAAATCAGAGTATGTAAGAACTAAATTGTGTGAAATAACTTCGTCTAGCAAACTGTCAGGTCACAAACACAGATTATGACATAACCGTTCCGCGACCACGTTTGAGTACCCGGTGACCGAAGTGATGGGGTAAGTCTGGCACCTCGTAATATCGAAACGCGCCACACTCTGACATATTCTCAGATCACCGGAGCGCGAAATAAGTACATTTTTGCTCGCGCGCCCCAATAAAAAAATAATAGCATGTAAAAGAATATGCCACTTGAAACTCCTGTGAGGTACATGAATTTATCAATTTGAGATTATACCTTTGCTGACGTTGACGGAATATAGAATTTAATAAAGGTGTTCAATTAAAAAAATGATGCATTTATCAATTTAAGAAATTTTTGTTATTAATGGCACAAGTCATTTCCGATTTGTCAATAATTTCTGCAGTAAAGAATATAAGAAGCACTGCGCTTTTGTATCAATGTTGAGCATAAAGTATAATAAATACTTAAATAAATAAGGAGAAAATTATTTAAGAAATTCATAGCATAACACCAAACTTTATATTTTATCTGACAGAACTAAATTCATTTGTCTAATATAGTAAAAATTGCATCAATTAATAAAGAAGTTAATTAAAAGTATGTTTTTAAACTTAATTAACTTGAATGTTTTCAAAATAAATTTATCTGGCAACAGCCCCCACGTTAGCGAGTTCGTTTAAACAAGAGAATGTCGTTATTTACCTTCCGACCGATCTCCCGCTGACTGCCCTATAAATTGGAGCGAATTCTTCCAAAGCACTTTTAATGAGACCTTTACGATCGCGGAGACTTTGATGCGATAACTTTTTTTTGATATTTTCGTCTCCCTATTGAAAAATACGCTCCGTCCCACTTTCGCGTGTTCGGCTTAGCATAAGTCCATCTCCTTTTGTCTCAAGGCGACGTACTCTAGCATCTGCAGTCAATGGAGCGTTAAAATTGAAATAACAGCGAAAGGATATCTAATGTAATGAAACTCTCATATACTAATATTGCTCTCGCATGTGTGTTTCGAATGACTCTGCAAATCTGCTAATAGCTTATCTCCGCGAGATGGCCTTTGTGATATAATTGAAATAAGAAAATGAGATGTCTTGTGTCTAGTGAAGCATGTGAGCGAAGGAAAGCTTTCAAATAACATTACGTTCCTTCACATTTCCAGTAAAATTGTAATCTGATACAATTTCTACGAATACCCTTTTTTATCAAGGTTTAGATAATCTCGAAAGATTTATTACTGTCAGAAAAGTTATCCATCATTTCAAGCTTCGTTGCAGCATCGAGTTATTTCAAGAGGCTTAGGTCAAAAATATTTAAGTTAAAAAACTGAAGTCAAATAAAAATAATTTTTAAATTAATAGAAATTATTAACTATTTCATATTTGTTGTGTTATAATAAATAGAGTCGTATTAACTTGTGTATAGAACATATTTTTACACCTTTCCTAAAGGCCTCCTTGGCCTAAAGGTTATTAATACACCGCTTTACCCTCCCTATTTACTTATCATTTCCATACACAAACGCTTTAAAATGTTCGTGCGCAAAATCAATAGGCGCTCGGATGATTTAATTAAGCAAGTTGTATTAGTCGGCAAACAAACGCCTTATTGGTCGATTGTAATGTAAGACATTCCGGAAATTGACATGAAAGGAACCAATTTACTCGCGGAACCAACGGGGAACCATCGCGGCGCGACGAGCACCGGCCTTTGTGCTTGTTATTAAATGTTTAGTTACTGTAGTTTTAATTAATATAGGCAATGTTGACACCATTTAATAATTTAAATGGTGTCAACGTATTTTCCATCTCTTATTTGATAAGAGATGGAAAATATTGGTATTATTGACAGTGTCTATATATTGCTATATATTTTTTATAGAAACTTTAACCCGACTACGTAAATTATATAGCCCTGCTGCCCGGACCATTATTTACCCTATTGACACCTCATTTATTAAAATCGGATCAGTACTTTAGGCGCTATGATGTAACAAACATACATACATACATACGTACATACATACATACATACATACATACACATACATATATACACATACATACATCGACTGCCAAAATCAATAACCTTCCTTTTGGCTTTGCCGTAGTCGGGTAAAAAAGATGTGCATGGTTAATTTTATTTTTTGTTACAATATTTTACCTTTTACTTTGGATCACTTTCACACGTAAAATCTGATTAAATAATATAATAAATATATTATTTAATAAAATTAAATTATAGATGCATTGAAATATTTATTCATCTTCAAACAAAAATAAAAAGTTCCTTGCAGGTATTGTTTTATATAACTCAACATTGTACATGACTATAGCCATTATCTTCTATACAAATAATAAAATTTAAGTGTCAGTTTGTAATTTCAAATCAACAGTTTTGCATACGGCACCTACACCAAATAATTAATTTTAAAATTTTTGTCTGTCTATCCGTATGTCTGTCTGTTTGTTCCGGTTAATCTCTAAAGCGGCTGTTTTAAGCAGTAACTGAGTCTACTTTTACCTTAGGATTCCTTAAAAAATAGGGTTCCGTTTCCCTTAATAGTCCCACGCAAGTTAATCTCTGAAGCGGCTGTTTTAAGCAGTAACTTAGGCTACTTTTACCTTAGTATTCCTTAAAAAATAGGGTTCCGTTTCCCTTAATAGTCCCACGCAAGCGAAGTTTCGAGCACCAGGCTAGAAGAGCATAAATCAATACAAATTAGCGCAGGATTTTACTATTAAACTATAGCAGTAAAATACATAATTACTCGAGATCCCGTAACAATAAACACGCGTGATGAACAAAAGAAACAAGTCCGAACAAAATTTCGTGTATTCCCAACATAAGAAAAGTTTCATAGTTTATTATACGAGGTTCATAACTTTTATAAGTTTGCTTCGATTGCAGGCTTACACTAATGACTCTTTGCAAACTCTTAAGCGAATTTATCGCGAGCCCCGATGATACAGAATCCGGAGAGCTAACTACGCTTTAACATGTTCCATGATAATGTTGCAAATGTTTTGTAAACGATACTTATGGTCTAACGCCCGAAATTAATAACGTATCTAAAATCTTAGATTGACTTCAATCTTAGATTATGAAACAAAAATTGACGTGCAGTTAATCCTAGGATCGTTAAAATGTATTGAAATCTTGATCTCAGATAGCTAAAATGAGATTAAGATTGATTATTAATTTCGGGCGTAAGAGCATGTTTCGCAATCTACAGATCAGTGTCAGATATAGCTTATTTGCATGTTTTGTCTCTGTAGCTCGACATAAAGTAAGCAGCGAAAACTTTCGAATAAGATATCCAACGCTTATTAGAATATTGTGAAACAGGCCCTTAGTGTATGTGACAAGTCATTATTTTGAAAAAGATATTGCAGTACTACTATATATACTACTTACTACTACTACTAACTACTACTAGTACTAGTAACTGCTTTCCACAGCGTCCTTGGTCCAGTTTTCTTTTATTTTTAATTTATTAACACAAATATAACATATTTTACAGACATTACATAAATCACCAAACTGTGGAGCACTTTGTTGGCTATTGGAGTATTTACAATAAAATAATTACACTTCTATTTTATACATTTTTCATCAAACAAAATAAAATATATAACAACATAACATATATTATTTCTAACATCTATATAATTTTGTTTATATTATATTTATATACAAAATTATATAGAATATACCATACGATATTTTTAAATAATTGTGTATTGACATATTATACTTATTTTCCTTCTTTACTTCTTTATTGCCATTTATTACAAAATAGTAGTACTATTTTGTAATAAATACTATTTTCTTAAAAGTTGACAATTTTAATTTTTTATTTCTTAAGATATCTATTTTACTGTCTATTAATCGTGTCAAATATCGTCTAGTTCTCTTACCATAATAATTTTTAATATTTGACATTACATATTTACCTTGTGTTACTTTTCTTGTATTATATATTTTATGCTCTATATTTTCTTTATATTTATTTATAATATACTGCTCTAGCGCTATAGTGCAATCAACTTTTGCATGCACTGGTAGTATCTCATATACTTTAAATAATTTGTTGTAATTATGTTTATATTTTAGTTTTACTTTATCATTTACCAGATCTTTAATGAGTCTCACTTGCAATTATTTTATCCTGTCTAGTGTTTTGAAGGTAAGGCCATAACTGCTTATGCCGTAGCTAATGAGTGACTCTGCAAGTGCGTTATATATTCCATACAGCACTTTTTTATTAACAAACTTACTAAGATGATAGAATTTACCCAGTACTGACTGTAATCTATTACACACTTGATTCACCTGTAATTTCCAACTGAGCTTATCATCTACTATCAAGCCTAAATATCTATAATTATTTACTATTTCTATGTTTGTACATTTGCAGTTATTTTTAGTATTATGAAGGCACTCGTAAGTATGTCCAGATATATTTATGTTATTATTTAGCTTATTATTTTTACTGTAAGGTGAAGTTATACACATAGCTTAGGTTAGGTTCACATAGGTAGCTTTATTTTTACTGTGGTTGATTATTAGCCATTATCGTGTACCCATTGAGTTATGCTATCAAAATCCTTCTGTATATAATGTTGTGCATCTTTCATGTTGTTGGATAAAACAATAGACACGTCATCTGCGTACATAAAAGTTTTACAATGTTTGATCACATGCACTGAGCCGGTGGGCACACCCAGAGTGACACTCACCTCATCCCTAGTGACTCAGTCTATCAAAGTGCGCAGCGACCTGTTCTCGAGGTAGGATTTAAACCAGCTACTCACGGGGCCTCTGACACCACATTCATCCATTGTATGCAATAAGACTCCATGGTCTGGGGTGTGACGCCTTTTTATAGTCAATGAATAATGCGGTAACAGAGTTACCTTGGTTCAGGCTACTGTTGATGTAATAGGTGAACTCTGCGAGTGTGGTGGTGGTGCTGCGCCCTTACTGGAACCCATGCTGTGCCTCAGATATGATGCTGTGCTGCTTTACGTACCTACTTACCTGGTTCACAATTACCTTTTCTACAAAATTATTTATCACACACAATATCGCAATTGGTCTAGAGCTTGGCACTCGACTCGGAGATCGTGGGTGCGCTTCCCGCGTTGGAACAACAAAACATGTTGTTTCCCAGTTTGGTTAGGACAATGCAGGCTGATCGCCTCATTGTCTGACAAGAAAGATGATCCATGCGTCGGGATGGACATGTAAAAAGTCGGTAAGATTAAATCACGGGGGAGGATATATAGGCTACTTCTTATCGCGCCAAAATGTACGGTTTCCGCGAGATTCATTTATGCACACACGAAGTCCAGTGTTAAATAAAAAGTATGTTAGGTAGTTTTTGATTTTATCAATAAATATAACTGCCGCCTCTTTGAAGTCGGTTAACAATACGCCGTTTTATATTGAAAATAGATATTGCCTTTCTATGCTAATTATTATTAGGATTGATAGGTTGATAGGTCGATGGTCCTTTGACAAATTCTTTAGCGAGTAATGTCAAACTGTAGTGATCTATAGACGAAGATAGTTACAGCCATCGGGCGTGGAAGTTTCGGTGGTTTAATTAGCCGGTAACTCAATGGTCCCTGTCCGTCGGACCAAACTCTATGCAAACTAAAACCTCACATTTACATCTTATCTCGTGTTACCCGCAATTTGCAATTACTATTACATATTAAATAGCAAGGGAATTATTATTAATATTACCGGTTATGAATGATCATTCAACTTGAATGTAAAGTAATTAACTGGTGATTAATAAAAGTTAAAAATTTCTTACTACTAAGGAATTTTTTAATGTTTTGAAAAAAAACACATTAAGTAGCATAAAAATTCTGACCTATAATATATTTTTTTATACTTTTGGAATATAGATAAACCTAAAACTTGAAAAAGAAGCTTAAAAATCACGACTGCAGATAAAATTCAGACGGCCATAAAAAGATTTAAAACGCTGAAAGATAAAGGACGGTAAAGTATTATGTAAATACTATTAAACTTATAATGTCTTTGTTGAAGTGAGAACGACTTTTGAGCTGTATAAATTCGAGTAGAAAAATTAATTTCAAAACCTCTGTCTTATTCTTTCTTTCAATTATTTAATGTCTCAAAGTCAGTGACTCCACGTTACGAGTTTGCGACAGGCTAGACACTTCTATTATGGCGTCGCATGCCGTAGTGATTTAATACTGCCACTTAAATATTTGCCATTTTTCTAAAGAAATACTGCTTAATAAACTGTTTTCTTAGTTAAAAGTATCTAATTGCACTTTTTTATATTTATAAATAATATCGATTCGTACGTTTCCACACCACGTCAATCTGGTCCTGTACGAAGTATCCGAGGAACTTGTATCACAGGTACCAGACAACGGAAATATAATACTGTTATACTATATACATATGACATATTTACTATACATATATTTAATACACATCCAAGACCCAGAAACACAGAAAAACTTTTTGTCCTTCGGCGGGATTCGAACCCGTGACCTCCGGCTTAAACGGCGCCGCGTTAACCACTGAGTCACAGAAGTCGTCTCGTGTTTTTGTTTTGTAAGCTATGTTTTTCTTGAGCACGAAAAATTTTAACAAGTCTGGGTACATCTCAACAGTATACCAGAAAGACGGAAAGGCTTCAATAAATACT
This sequence comes from Phengaris arion, assembly GCA_963565745.1. NCBI lineage: Eukaryota > Metazoa > Arthropoda > Insecta > Lepidoptera > Lycaenidae > Phengaris > Phengaris arion. The sequence goes on from OY751431.1 coordinate 28,924,453, forward strand.
ATTAGTTTAAAGACAGGAATAATAAAAAAAAATACAAAAGACACAGAGTATAAACTCAACCTAAGTCAACATCATTATAAATCTGAGTCCTGATTTGGCGAATTGAGAACAACGGCAATAATCATAGACAAACACAAAATGCGTTGGGGAATTAAGGACAAAGGGGTAAAATTGAGTCCGTTAAGAAAATGCACAACATCTGCTTGTGAAGGTAGCCTTAAAATGTTTGAGAATTCCTGCAGCGGCGAGTATTTTTCCTCTCGAACTAGTAACGGGCAACATTAGAGTCGGTCTCGTTCCTTCAAATATGTTCTCGGCTACTCTCCTGAAACTTAATAGGTATTTTAAAATGTGCAACTTAAGCTGTAACTGTTTGCATCTGGCAATACTTTTATATGGCTTCTTCGTGATTTTTACCTGATGTGTGGAAAATAAAGTCGCGTTCTAGCGAAAATGGTTTTTAAAAACCTAATTTTGTCAGTTAGTATTCACGTAATATATGCTCTTGAATGTTATAGCAATAAGGTATTTCAAGCCTTTAAAACTTTTTAGAAACTAATTTCACTTAAGAGATATTTAAATTTGAATAATTTGAACAACATTTCTTAAATGTGAAATTAGGACTAATTCACACCAAAACGAAACGATACGCGATGCTGGGCGGCATTTTTAAGAGAGCTATTTAAAATTGGAACTTTATTCAGTACCTTTGACGACCTCGGTGGCTTAGTGGTTCACCGCGTTGGTGCTCAAGCTGGGAGTCGCGGGTTCGAATCCCGACGAAGGAACAAAAAGTTTTTCTGTGTTCCTGGGTCATGGATGTTGTATTAAATATGTGTAAAATATAATAAAAATCTTATTTATAATATATATAGTATAAAAGTATTAAATATATTCTTCTGGATGTTTGGTACCCGTAACACAAGTTCTTCGGATACTTAGCACGCAGCCAGATTGACGTAGTGTGAAGCGTTCATAGATATTATATTATATTGTGTGACTGATGTCTAAAGGAAACGTGTATAATTTTTGTGTAGTGATTATTCTCTAACATTATAGTTCAGTCGCGTGTGAACTGACCCTTCAAACTAACTTATATCGAGATAAATCCATCCATCATAACTATTTCATCAAAACAAATTACTAAATCAAAAATAATCCCATAAACGACCTAATAATTTCGCCTTCTCCTCCTCCGCCTCAGGGACTCAAAATGAATGAACATTTTGAGTCCCTGAGGCGGCGATACCATCAACAAATGAAGATAAGATCTCATAAAAGTTTGATGGACTCGTTCAGAACAGGTTATCTTTGCTTAAGTCAACTCTGGAGGTACATTTTATAAATTGAATTTATAAGTTACAGTACTCAGTTTCAGCTCCAAGTTTATCTATTATCTATAGAAACTTACTTTGAACATTGTGTATTTAAGGTTTCTTATAAGGTCTTCATAATTATTGTTATCTGTGGTATAATATAATGTTTAAATACTTGCTGGCCGAAATATTGAAAATATTTACCTAAATAAAGTTGAATTAGCATTTTGACTTTTTCCTATACCTTGTCTATGCTCAACATTTAAATTAAATATTACCCTCACTGATAAACGAGTCCCTCAAATAAAACAACTATAAAATTCCAAAAATAGTGGACGAAGATAAATGAAGTAATAAAGATAGAGATAGGTAGTCACGGCAGGTTGACCTGATTTAAGTATTTATTAGGCTCGCTCGTTATCGCGGTAAACAATCGCATGTCCTCGGGTGTCTGCAATCAGCCCTCAGATCATCGCAGATAAGTAAAGGGAAAGGGAGACGTGGGACTTCATTAGCATAGCATCGAACTCAGCAACTGCTGATTCGACCCACCTTTTATTTGGAGATTTAACTCACATAACTTTCAACGGGAAACGAATTTCGGCGAGTTCCTTTTGCGTTGGCACGATAAATATAATTCCGTACATTCATCAAACGCGCGTGAGGCTGTATAATTTGATCGAGGGCACATCATTGTCGATGACAATTTCATGCTCGAATAACTTTTATTAAAGTTTATGGCTTTCTATTTTGGTGTTTCTATTTTCTTTTGAAAATACTTTGACTAAAAAAAATTATAAGGTCATGTATACCATCTACCTTGTATCTGAAAAAAAACGTACACCTATTAATTCTAAATTGGTGAACAACAGAATTGGAAGCTATTTCAAATAAAAATTTTACTACAACGATACACTTATTACAGTTTTATTCGTTTCAGCCTAATGACGTCCACTGGCCCACACATAGGTCTCTCCCTTCCAGTGCAACCCGTCGTTCGTGGCCTGTATCCACCGACTCCCTGCAACTTTTCTCAGGTCATCTGTCCACTTGATGGGAGGCCGTCCTACACTTCGACGTCCAGTTCGTGGTCTCCACTCGAGAACCTTTCGGTCCCAGCGGGCATCGTTTCTACGGGCTGTATTATGTCCAGCCCATTGCTATTTTAACTTACTAATGCGCTGGGCTACGTCAGTAATTTTAGTTCTGCTACGGATTTCCTCATTTCTGATTCTATCACGTAGAAAGACTCCGAGCATAGCCCTCTCCATAGCTCTTTGAGCGACACGAAGCTTTTGGAATGTCATAGTTTGTTGTCAATGACCACTTTTCGGCTCCATATTCTATCATCACTGCTTGAAACCTTTTGTCATTTTTGACGAGAAGGTGTTTCTGAGTTCCCCGAACGCTGCCCAGCCGGGCTGGATTCGACGGTTGACCTCTTTTTCAAAGTTGGACCTACCTAACTGGACTTTGTGCCCCAGGTATATATGGTCGTCAACAAATTCGAGCGTAGATATTCCAACGGTCACTTGGGTGGGTACAACATAGGCATTACGCATCATTTTTGTTTTATCCATGTTTATACTAAGTGGGCTGTTGTGAATCTCCACTGAGGCAAAGATTAATAAATTATTACTACGTAACAGATACATCACCTACTCCATATTGTTACTGTACTGTTGATATTGTGTTATATAAGCCGCGGGCAAAATCTAGTGTGTTATGAATTCCAACAATAGGATTAAAAAATTTAAGTGGATAAAGGGGCTTATAAAGGGGTATTATAAGGAGTTCAGTCCTTAATTTACGATTTATATATTAATATCTACCTACCCACATAACAGTTTAAGTATTATTATGTTAAAAGAAATAATCGTGACAATTTGTAAAGATAGATTTAAAATACTACTTACCTTCGTTCGTCTCTCGGCAATAAAAAAATTACAATTTTTATTGGTTTTTTGGCTTTCACAGCCATTCACTTCACAACGTATCATTTCGGCTCGTAATCGCGGGAAACGCGCGGTGCGAGTGCTCTGGCGGGAGTGCGGCGGCCTATTGTTAATTGTGTCTAGCGAGATACTCCAAGCGGTAGGCAAATAACGCGTGTCCTTGAGCGAGTGACAAACGCGTGACAGAGGTCTTCTAGCATAGTGCTCAGGTTTTCCAAAGTTTCTGCCATATCCACGATGTCATCGGCAAATCGAAGGTGAGTGATGTAGTCGCCATTTATATTGATCCCAAGTCCATGCTAGTCCAGGAGTTTGAACGCATCCTCCAATGCAGCGAAAAGCAGTTTCGGAGAGATGACGTGTCCCTGTCTGACGCCGTGCTGCAGTGGGATCGCCTTTGTGCTATGCTCATGTACTCGCACCGACATGGATCTTTACTGTACAAACACTTCAACACTTTCATGTACCGATAGGCGATCCGGCATCTCTGAAGAGACTGTAACACCGCCCAGGTCTCAATCAAATCAAGAGCTTTCTCATAGTCCTCGGTTTTCTGTATAACCTGTATGTGGTCTATGGTACTAAAGCCTCTTCTGAAACCGGCTTATTCGGGAGGCTGGAAGTCATCAAGCTTCCGTTCGAGACGATTCATTATGTCTCTTGAAAACAGCTTATAGATATGGCTCAGCAGCGTAATAGGTCCGTAATTCTTCGGCAAAGTCTTATCTCCTTTGTTAAAGAACAAGATTGCCACGCCTCTGCTCCATGCCTCTGGTGGTTTTCCCTAGAACAAGGCGGAATTAAAAAGTCACTAGAGCATTTTGAATGTCGGTGTTCCACCAGACCAGAGCTCCGAGGTGATCACATCCTCACCCGGCGCCTTGTTATTTTTAAACTATTTAAGAGCCTTACTAATCTTATACAGGCTGGTGTTTAGTTAGCTTGGCTCTAGGATCTTCAGCCAGATTAACGACAGGCTTGGCAACTGAGGTGTAAAGTTGCTCATAGGATCTCTCAACCTCTGCGAGCACCTGAGACCTGTTTGACACAACTTTCCCATCCTCTGTCTTCAGCTTCGTCAACCGAATCTGCCCAACAGACATTTGTCTTGCAAACACTTTGGAGCCCCTCTTTCGCCGTATCATGTCCTCAATCCTTCTAGTATTAAAGAGGCAAATATTGTCCCACTAAGACTTTAATATCTGTCACTTAAGCTGCCCATAAGACTTAGCATCGTCAGAGGTTTAAAGAGTAAGGGTGCTTCGCCTAGCCATTTGAGTAAGCGTGTGGTCGGAGATTTTCTGTGACTTACCTCTACGGCGGGTCTTACACTACTTTGACCCAACCGCATGGATAGTCTCTAAGAACCTATCATTGATTTCGTCCACTAAAGCGTAGTCCTTGAGGACTAGTACTATATCACGGAGACATCCTTAAATATCTGTCTCTGGGTGCCCATAATAAAGTCTATCTCGTTTTTTGTCTCTCCGTCAGGGCTCATCCAGGTCCAATTCCTATGAGGTGGCTTCTGGAAGAAGGAATTTATCAGAAAGAGTGCTCTTCCTTTTCCAGAAAATCGGGCAGCATTTGGCCCCTAGGGTTCCTCTGACCAAAACCAAAGTTTCCCACTTTCAGCGCGTTTTCACCTCGCTTGCCTAACTACGCTATGAAGTCTCCCATAACAACATTGAAGTGAGTTTTCAAGTTATGTATTTCCTTAGGCATACATAACCTCTGCTTTTTCATCTGGGTGAGACGAGGTAGGTACGTAAACTTATATGACCTTCAATGAGATATTCTGAGTATTAGGTACGAAACTTTACTCGACAAACTTTTGATGGCCACGATATTGTTGACAAGAGACTAGTGGACGAAAAACCCGATTCTATCTTGGGACTGTTGGTCGCCTTCCCGGTAGAAGAAAAAAGTTACCAGACGCCAGGGTCATCGTATCTTCTAGGGAATTTTTATTAATAAAATTAAGTTGAAGAGAAAATATTTATAAATGACAAGTAAAAACAGCTGCTAACTGGTCATTACAAGTTTGATTAGTCTAGAACCTAGATATTTACATTAAAACTGTCGATTACATAAACAATAACAGCTAGCAGCTGCATTTATTAATATATTTTTTAATTTAATTTTCATATAATTGACGACCTCTGTGGCTCAGTGGTTGGCGCATTGATGTTCAAGCCGGAGATGGCGTGTTCGAATCCCGCCGAGGGAACAAAAAAGTTTTCTTTATTCCTGGATCATGGATGTGTCTTAAATATGTGTATAATATAATAAAAGTCTTAAATATGTGTATAGTATAAAAGTATTAAATTCACTACCAGTTGTCTGGTACCTGTATCCCAAGTTTTTCGGATACTTAGCACAGGGCCAAATTGACGAGGTGTGAAGCGTCCATAAATATTATTAAATATATTATTATATAATTTTAAAAAATTAAGTTAGTGAAAATTACTAACCGAGTTTTGTTTATTAGTATTTGGAAATATAAGTTAGATCAGACATCTGCAGGAGGCAAAGAAACTTCTAGAAACGTCGAAATAGCACAGCTATAGACAGAGTCTCCACTTCTCCAGAAGAAACGAGAAGAATGATGCTTTCGCGCAAATACTTCTCGAGCGTAACTTTTCACCATGATTCTGGATTTATAGACTTCCTTTATTGTCTAAATTTCTGGATCTAATTGAATTACTAATTGACCCTTGAACTCAGTGGCACCTCAACAATTCTATTAAACGTGCATATTCAGAATAAAACAATACATTATTGTGACGGAATCGCTTACGTATTCCGTAATGCGTTTGTTTTGTTCGCAACCTCTAAGACGATTATTGTGGGGTGTGCGTTTTATGTCCCACTCTCTTGGATCCTCTGACACTTCATTGTATGAATAAATTATTGCCTACACGATTGTTATCAATGGTTTATTAAATAGCTCGCTAAATACTCTGATGACGTGTTTATTGATATATACAAATGAATATGAAATTGTGTTATTAGAGGATAGTCTAATAGAATTGCTACGATTCGTAATATTGGCACTACTGAATATATCGCTGGACCCTCACTACCTTCAATCAACAGTTTTTTTTTTAAATCAAAACAAATAGAATTAGCAATTAAAATTGCTTTGTGAGTATATTGACAATTTTTTATTTGAAAAGTGTTCTACTAGTAATGGAGTTTTTTTCCTGACGTTAGGCAAGTCTTGTATCGCAATAAACAGTGACTGAGGGTAGTCTGGCAACGCAAGTGACATAAAGAACTAACGTACACTCTTCATATATAGGGCATAGACGAATATTATGTTAATACATTCTTGGAATTTGCAGAAAAAGTATAATAAGACAAAAATTTGAATTTTAGATAAGCTTCGATGACAAAATAAAATATTTGTACGTGTAAACACGAGATCTGCTTGGCTTGCGGCCAGCAGTGAAAGCTAAAGTTGGCCCCTGCCGATTGTTTGTGCACATGAGCCAAGACGAGGAGAGAGTGAAGGAATAAACAAATAAACATCAGAGCGAATTTTACGGAGCGGGAGTTAGTTAAATTGGAATCAAATATATTTTGGCGTTGGCGTCTGCGGTATCTATGATCCATCACTTTAAGATGGCAAACACTGAAATGTGTTTTAGTTTCGCTTTCCATCTACACTCCACAGTTTTGTTACAATATGAACGGTGTTGAAATTAATTGAAGTTGGGGCAAACAATTTGTAGGCATAATAAATGTTGATATTTAATTATATTACGTATAAGTCTTTTATTAAATTATTGGAACGAAGTTCCTTATGGCGCGTTGCGATATTGAGTCTAGGCGGATTATATTGGCACGACACTTTTTGCCACTCGAAATCACAATGTAATAACGACTATTAAGAATGATACAAAAAACGTCCTTAACACCTTGACAATAATGTAGAATTTTGCAATTACACATTGTGACTATTATGACTGTTACATATTGTGACTAGCTAGCCGAGCGCTTCATGTTATTAGTCAGTACGGAGCCGGACTTCGCGGCGGCAACACTGCGAGCAGCAAGCAACCACTGTCCCTACCTAAGGCGCTAGTTCCGCGCGCACTATATATACTTAGTTCAACTATTTGTTTTGTATAATATAATAAATTATATCTATACAGATAAACAAAATTGAAGTGTTTGTTTGTAATTTCAAATTAAAAGCTTTTATTTTCAATTAATGCATTTAAAATTATGATCGGTACTTACAATAAAATATAAATTGTTAACATTTTTCTGTCCGTCTGTCAGTCTGTGTGTTTGTTCCGGCTAATCTTTGCATATATATATATATATATATATATATATATATATATATATATATATATATATATATATATATATATATATATATTTCTTCCAAAATAGGCTTCAATTCTTCATTATCAACTTTATATTTATATTATAATATATATATTATAACTTCGTTCCATCCGGGTCCTTGACACCTCTCAAGTTTTTTTTTGTCCGTGATAAGCTTCGGATAAACTAATTTAATAGGTATAGGTACTAACTACGCCCCAGGCTTTACTTAGAAAAGATTTCACACTAATATCTCTTTAAGAAAATGTTTTTACAAGCAACGAAGGTTGTTTGCGTTGATTTTAGATACTAGATGTTAAATATTTTAATACCAAAGTTTAGAAATGATGATTATAATAAGTAATGTTCCAAACTTATTTTCCTGGATTTTGATAAAAAGGCTCGCGGTAATAAAAGAAGAAACAAGATTCCCTGACCTTTCAACTTCTGACTTAAGTCATAAAATTTTAAAACGTTATCCTGGGCAAAAACCTTCAACTTTCTGTCCGACGCATTACAAGTTTTCAAACAAAAAACGAATCCAAGCGAGCTACACCCTAGAGGTTCATACCCTTACAGAAAATGTTAGAATGTAACACAAATTATTATTTCTTGAAAAATGTGATGAAAAAGCTGTCATTTGATAAGAGAATTGTACAATGTACACATTTTAAAATATTGCAGCATTTCAAAAATTCGTTATCTTATATTAAATTAATACACAAATTCTAATAACCAAAAACTTTCAGTACTGTTTTACGAGAATTTTGCAAACGGAGGACTATGATATTTAGCACAGTTATAGATTATGTGGAAGAAGGTGCGCAGAAAACTAATATTTTTTAAATAATCTTAGAAATACATAAAATCAACAATAATAACAACAACACACACTACCTCAGATTAATAATTAGTACACACTACCGTGTGGCTGATGGATACAATTTTCTTACACGTTGCCAATGTGTGTCAATCAACATTTAATTTTTTTATTTTTTCTATTTAATAGGCAAAAGAACCCTTATTTAGTTGAAACTTAAAAATTATGGGAATTATCATTACGACCTCTATCTCTAGTTACCTATTATTTTGAATGCCAAAATTTTTAATTACTTCAAAATAGCACAAAAGACTCCATATTTCCATTTTCATTTCGAGCTAAAAATGCACAACAAAAAGAAGTAGGTCAACGTAATACGATACCGTAGGTCTATTTCTGACTGGTAAATTAAGGAAGACAGCACATCTCCAGTGAATTCGTCAGCCGCAATTGACAAATTGCTCAATTAAGAATAATTTCTATGGAGGATGAGGGTAGGCGAGTAAATAATGCAGCAGTAAGTCAGTAGGAGCGGCTCCGAGTAGTTATGGTGACTTATGAACACACCTTTACGCCGTAAAGTCCGACAGTAAACGTGTTTATTTTGTGACATCATGGGTTAATAGTGAACTAAGGTATGTGTTAGTTTTATCTTAATTGGACAAGAAAATTTTTGAAGTGAAGCTTATTCAAGTATGTGGTAGTGACAAAAGCGGCGCGCGAGCCTCAGTTACCACTACGTACTATTCGAATGTTACGTCTTGTTTTAAATACTGTAATTTGCTTAATTTTCCTATCAAGAAAAGAAAATTGTTAATTTGGGCTATATAGAACAAAAGCCGAGATTTCGTTTAAATCTAAAGCAAAGAAACACATAATGTGAAAAGCGGCCAATCACAAAGCGTTCTCGTAGCGCTGCTACGGCGGTGCTACGCCTCTACAAGCTACAGTTACGCCTCGTAGCCGAACCTCGGAGGCCGAACCTGAGCTAACAAATAATAAATGTGTCCTTTTTACCTAACTGAAATCTAAGTGCAGACTTACTATAGCAATAGGCTTTGATTACTTTTTAATTATATGTATGACTAGCTTTTGCCTAGGATTCACTCGCGATAGATTGTTTTTTTTTTTGTTTTAAAATTATACTCTATTTATTTCGTTTTTTTCATATACTAAATCTAGTATGCATAATATCATAATCTTTCCTTTGAAACTACTCTTTTTGTTGACAAAAACCGCAACGAAATCCGTTGCGTTGTTAAAAGGCTAAGGCAGTTCTAGAACTATGTTTAGTTCTAGGTAAATATGAATTAAGTATAAATTCTACAAATCACTTTCGGATAAACCGTGATACTGAGTATGTATATGCTGGTAGAGCATTAAAATTTATTCAAAAACGACACAGTTAGGTTAGCAAATCAATCTCCATTAAATAATTTAAGCTTTAGCTAAACCAAGTAGAAAGTAATAACTAGCTCTATTATCTACGTGATCGTTTGTTACAATTCAAGCGTAAATCGTCGGATTTAATTAACACATCGACGTAACCGAATAAAGTAGCACTCAACTTTTAGTGTAAAGTTAATTACGCAATGCCGAACCAGTGCCGAAATAAACAAACGGCTTTTCGACAGTGTCAGCATGGCCACGAACGTAGCGTCAGCGGGGCGACTAGTTCGAGCGATTGACACTAAATTGTATGGAGTAGATTTCGTAAGAGAATACTTCTTAGGGTTCCGTAGTAACTACAAAAAACTCGTCGAAGTTTCGCTCTGTACATCCGTCCGTCTGTCCTTCCTTCTTCGGTAATTACTAAGGCGGGTCAATAAGTCCGTGACTTTTTGAATTTCTAACCTCCTTACTGAAAAAGCAACACTACTCCTGTCAACAGGCATCTGTCAGTTGACTCCTATGAAAATTTGAACTTGCTGCGTCAGTTAGTTTGTGTTTTACAGCTATCTTTATCAGACTATCCAGTAACATAAGGAAACAATGGAAAAAAGTGAATTTCGTATGCTTATTAAGCATTATTTTTTGCGAAAAAAAACCATTACCGAGACCAAGGCTAAGCTTGATAAATACTATGGGAACTCTGCACCATCGATTTCAATGGTAAAAAAGTGGTTTACTGAATTTCGTTGTGGCCGTACAAGCACTGAAGATTCCGAACGTCCTGGACGCCCAGTTGAGGTCTCTACACCCGAAACAATCGAAAAAATTCACGATATGGTGTTGGCCGACCGAAGATTGAAAGTGCAAGAGATTGTGGAAGCCATAGGCATCTCGCATGGCTCAGTGGTTTCAATTTTGAATGATCACTTGGGCATGAGAAAGCTTTCCGCAAGTCGACCACAAACACAATCGTGTAACAACTTCACAGGAAGGTTTGGCGTTGTTTAATCACAATATGGAGGAGTTTTTGCGCCGTTTTGTAACCGTGGACGAAACATGGATCCATTACAACACACCAGAGACCAAACAACAGTCAAAATAGTGGATTTCTAAGGGTGAATCGGCGCCAAAGAAGGCCAAGGTGGGTTTGTCAGCCAATAAAGTTATGGCGACTGTTTTTTGGGATGCACGTGGGATAATCCACATTGACTATCTTCAAAAGGGAAGAACAATTAATGGGGAATATTATGCCAACTTATTGGACCGCTTCAATGAGGATTTGAAAAAAAACCGACCTCATTTGGCCAAGAAAAAAGTTCTTTTTCACCAAGACAATGCTAGGGTGCACACATGTGCAGTTGCCATGGCAAAAATCCATGAATTGGGCTATGAATTGCTCCCACATCCACCCTATTCTCCAGATTTGGCTCCGAGTGATTACTTCTTGTTCCCAAACCTGAAAAAATGGCTCGGTGGAAAAAGATTTGACTCCAATGATGAAGTCATCTCGCAAACAAAGGCCTATTTTGAGGACCTCGACAAATCATATTTTTTGGAAGGGATAAAAAAATTGGAGAAGCGTTGGACAAAGTGTATAGAGCTCAAGGGGGACTACGTTGAAAAATAAAATGATTTATTTATCAAAAAATCTGTGTTTTATTCCAAAAGTCACGGACTTATTGACCCGCCCTCGTATAAATAAATATACAATTTTTTACAGTCATAAATTCCACATGGACTTTATTTTTTGGCATCATAAATTAATTAACTATGTATTTTAGGGGTCCCCATATATGTGAAGTGAAGATGTTTTTTTTTTTAATTTTACTCCATCGTGTGGTATCGTTGTATAGCTCTTTTTAAATATAGGTGAGGTTTCATACATGGCTTCTTTATAATGCAAATAAGTGATTAACAAGTTGCCTTCCCCCCCCCCCCCCACTGGAATTTCTAAACTATACTAAACTATAAGAGGTAGACACTTGTATCTTTCATGCGATTAGGTTTTGCTACATACACTTTTAAAAGAGATTACGTCAAATCGGACAGTAAATGTTTTGGGCCGACGCGTATACATTAATACTAGTAATTATACACGCGGCGGCGCTGCAGTTTGAGTAAAAGTGTACTTTGTTATTATTTAGTTTTTTATGGTAAGCAAACGAAATGATTTTGAATCTAGTTCTTTGTAAATACAATAGCTACTACACTTTTTATTTTTCTTAGCGATTCGGTGTCGTTTCGTCATCATCAAGTCATTTCGGTGCTCTACAATTATTATATGGGACATATTTAGTAACATAATCACTACTGTTATATTATGTCATTAACGCTACTCACCCCCGCTTATGCACAGCTTCATGGCCGCACTGTAAATGGGGAGCAGGCGGATTAAGTTATAAGTAACAGCGGCTGGCTGGTCTAAGCTGTGATAGATGGTGGACAGCGCCAATTGTTCCGACTCAGCCAGATTCTGAATTCAATTTGGAATACCAATTTTTAAAGTGTTTGAATTTGAACGCGAAATACAAATTTTGAATGCTAGTCGTGCTCGTAATGATGACGATTGTCTAAAGGCATGAAATACATAATACGCAGTGTAAAATTATCAAGACCTTTTGAAAAAATATAGGTACATTTATCAATTTAATAGTCTTTACAAAGTCGTACTTTTTAAACCAGTATACTCAAGGTTGCTTCTATGTACGCTTATGATTTGTAATTTATGTTTTTATGACCTTGTAACTTTTTTTATTCAATAGAATAATTTTAGCTTTTTCTTGCTAAAAGATGGGCCACATTCAAGTTTCTTACGCCAATTCTTCTCGTCGGGTTAGTTTCCGAACCGGTGGTAGGTAGAAATGTAGGACAATTCTAAAAGAATTTCTAACCTATTTAGAAACAAAACATTTTTTATTTTAATTCTGATTTCTTAATATGAGAAATAAATCAAATTCGGATAAAACAAATTAGGTTTTATGGAACTAACAATTTTTATAAAATTAATGAATGCATCAGATTAGTTTCAATTATTATAACACCTTGATTACATTAGCTCCAGGCTAGTTATGATAGGCTCTAGATCTATCTATATATATATATCTTATCACATAAGCAATTTTAGTCGAAATGAATTTATCCACAGTTCCAGATTAAAACATTAATTGTACCCCTTCGAGTCGGGAGAAAGTTATGAAATCGCGCAAAATTAAACCGTCTCCATTGTAATTAAGGATTATAATATTTGCGAGCGGTGCTCTGATTTCTGCGGGATGCGGTGTTTTCTTTGAAATTTTATATAAACGGACAAAATATGTTTAATTTTGTTACCATTCTAGCCACTCCCTATTTATTATTATAAATTTTTGTACCTTACTATAATAATATTACGTAAATAGAAATGGTAAGATTGAAAAAAAAGCCCAAATTAAACGTCTCCGATATTTCTTCCAGCAGTTTTTTTTTTTAATCACTAATATAATCTAAGCCTCTAAATCATAAATCTAGTAGTTGAAATGTTATTATATAAAATGAAATCACGCCAGAATAGGCTCTCGAAAAGTCTCGTGAAAACGCTCCATACAAAAGTCGTACCCAATTGTGACGTCATGATTTGGTAAAAGCGTATGAAATATTAGGCCACAGGAACACATTTGTGAATATCCCCGAAATTTGTGCGTTGAAGTTCAAACTAACAGTAATGGATGTTTTTGTATTTGATAATAGTAAACTAATGATGTAGATTTTTTTACCAATTTAGCAAAAAAAAATTGAAATATTTTGTATTTTTTAGATGCATCTCATTAATAAATTACACATAAAATATTTTTTTTGCGTTTATCAAGTAGTTACTAATCAATATTTCTGAGTATATACATAAATATTTTACATGTAGTCGTCTGCCCAATCATAGGGATGAAATAAAAAAATATATCACTATATTCAAATAAAATGTTTGTGATAGTTAATTAACTGCCTGAACAAGAAACTTTTTATCCCAATCCATGTGTCATTTAGCTCGTATAATAACCAAAACCGAACGATAAAACAATCTCTTATGAACATGTAAAAACAAAATATTAGCGCTATAATAGACATACGTATGAAATTCATTCATCGCTACGAAGGCTTTAAAGTAAATAATTGCTTTTTCCGAAAAAACACCACATAAAAGCGTTTTAGGCGATTTTAATTACAGAAATATTATAAAGTTGTATAAAAGCAATTTAGGCGGAAACGGCCGAGAGGGATAAAAGCCATAATATATGAAAAGCATAAATAATTATGAGAGTCCACAGGCAGTTAGTGTGTATCATGTAGGGTGGCTACGAGGCTTTTAATTTAGGACTATTCCAAAATTCCTTTACTAAATAAGGGAGTGTATTTCCCTCCTAAAAATCCGGCAACGCACTTGCAACTCCTCTGATGTTGAAATGACGGTAATCGCTTTCCATCAGGTGATCCGTTTGCTCATTTGCCCCTAGTTTTATAAAAAAGAATCCTCACCGCAATTGGTGAGGAAGATTTACGAAAAACTTTTTTTTTATGAAATGAACCAGGAAACGAGCAGACGGATCGCCTTATGGTAAACGATTACCGCCGCCCATAGACACTCGCAACACCAGAGGAGTTACAGGACTTGCGTTCCTGGTCCTTAAAATCGCAAAGGGGGGATCCCCTTGGGGCTCCGTTTTCTGTGAGGTTAAAATGGTTTAAATGATCTTCTTTTGGTTAGTTAATTTATTTATAGTCTTTTAATTGCTAAGATTCATACATTTAGATAATAATAATAACATTTAGTATAAATTAGAAAAATATCTAATGTATATAAAATATGTAACGATTTTACAGATATATCATACTAGTTTGCAGACTAGTTTGCAAAGTTGTAAACTATTACACATTGGTTACCAAACCACTGCAAATTTTGTGAAACACTTGGTATCATGGGATTTTTCCCATGATACCAAGTGTTTCACTTGTCCATCACAATCATATCCGTGATCCGCAAACAGTTTGGTCACCCTGGTTTTATGGGGCACGTGAATAGAGGGTGTGCAAACAACAAGGTGTCATATAGAGGGTGCGTACGAAAAATAAATACTTGCGAAAATCTTCAAACGCCGTAATGTGTTTGCCGCCGCGCGACGAGCGCAGATGAATATAGTTAGCGTTAAGTTGTTACAATGTTATAGAGTTGAGTTTTAGTTAAAAAGCAATATTATATAATATATTCTTTTTAGTTTCAGTTTTGCTTCAGTGAAACCGAATCTAAACAACAAATAGGAATTTTTTTCGGGACCTGGTAGAATAAAAATGCCAACAAACAATAATGTCATTTATTCAACCCAAAGTCAATGGGAACAAAAAGTCGTCGTAAATACGATCACTCCCATGATACCCAAATAAGTTTGTTCAAGTGATTCCACACTTAAAACTTTCACGCAACTATAAATTCCCAAATTCACACTTGATCAAACTTCAGAACTCAAAGCTCCTAGTGTATTATGAAGATAAACATAACAGATTTGGTTTTACAAGGTATAGATAGAACTCGAGAATCCGGGTCAGTAAGCTCGACAATTTTATGCAAAATCGACCCTATGTACACATGGGAACCAGTCGATCAACAATATAAGAAGAATAAACATACCTCCAGCGATCTATTGATTTCGGCTTATCCAAGATTAGACCTCCCTACGTCTAACTATCTAAAGCCCCTTTCATTATACACTTTCATAGCGACTTAATTGTAAAAGTTGTTAAGCTCTAATAATTAAAACTTTCTCGCTTAATTGGGCAATGTTTTCTATATTAGCTTCTTTTTTGTTACTGAGAACTAGTTTTGTATCGTGTATTTTAATTAAGTTTAATTAATTTTATTTTTGAATATTTGAGATAAAGTTATGAATAAATTAATTGTTTTAATACTTTTCAAATCAATTTTAACTCCGCGCCGTTGTAAAACTTTCAACCGAAAATCAATTCTTGAACTTTCAAAACTATTAAAATAAATACTGATAGAAAATAATAGATTTCATTTTGTTAAAAAAGATAATTTTGGAAACATTCAAAGCTCTTCAGTTCGTGGCAAGCGATAAGTAATCAAAATATTATAAATCTAAACAACAGATAGACTGAATATAAAAGTAAAGCCGCTAGTAGGAAATCATTATATACTATAAAATATATGAATGAGAGTGCTTGTTTTTTTGTTACGCTTTCACGTAAAAATTACTGACCCGATCATTATGAAATATGGCACAGATATAAAGTAGACCACGGGGAAGGACATAATCTACATTTTATCGCGAAAAATACAATATAGTTCCTGAGGAATACTGCATTTACGCGGGCGGAGCAGCGGACAAAAGGTAGTAGTTTATAAAACAGGAAACAT
The DNA here is from genome assembly GCA_963565745.1 of Phengaris arion. Taxonomy (NCBI): domain Eukaryota; kingdom Metazoa; phylum Arthropoda; class Insecta; order Lepidoptera; family Lycaenidae; genus Phengaris; species Phengaris arion. The sequence continues at coordinate 28,940,677 of OY751431.1, forward strand.
AATCCGCCCATTTATTAGTTCTACGTGCGAATAGAATAGACTGCCTCCTTTCAATACCGAACAATATCTTTAAGAAAATTACGCAAATGTGTTCCAATATGTCCTATACTTTATGCCCCGATCCCAATATTGTAAAAACTTTGGGCGACATTCTCCCTTTTTATAGTACCATCTTGTAAAATTTATTGACTATTCTCGCAGTCAAATTTCTTTGAGGCGTATTGACCTATCAACGGCTTTTCCCTATCTTTTGTGTATCTACTTTAGGATATCTATTCCATTGGACATATACGTGGGATACTATGGAGTTTATCTTGCATAATAAATTTTAAGTTTCTGTTCTTTTATGTAAAGACTGGTGGAGCAATTTAGATCTTGCCTACTTACTTTCCTGTTTTTCTATAGCTATTCATATTAACTGATCTAAGAACTGTATCATTCATGTGACATTATTATGCTAACGTTAATATTTTAAAAAATTTCTTCTTAATGTGTCGCAGCTTTTTAGCTAAATCGAAAACGATCGAATTAGGATGTTTCCAAAACACCAACATTCAATAAATTTTTTTAGCCGATGATAATTGAATATTCTATACCACCAAACACAACATTAATGTTTTAAAAAATACGCCCCAAAAATGTTAAATCAGTACCATTCAACATTTCCCAGAATCACATTACGTAAAAAGTGGGAACCAACACCCACAAAGAGGACGTTAGAGCGTACAATAAAAGTAATAAAGTGTATTTGTAGACCGATCGGCAGGCGGTAATTAATGACCAATCTCTGGAGACTCACCGGCACTTACCTAATTAATTAACTCGCTTGAACCCGTAATGAATGCTTCTATGTCCTGAAGGTTTTAATTTTGTATGACAGTGTAGAATTTTTAGTCTGATACTCGCAATTTTCTCTTATTTTCTACTTTATTTTTGATTCAGTAAAGGAAGCATTCTGAAAGGTAACGAATTGCTATTGCGTAATAAATATTCATATTTATTACGCAATAGTATTACGCTTTGATAAATAAATATATTTGAATAATTTGTGATGATTATTAAGTGAGAAAAACGTGAATCATATGTGACACAATTTAGGACAAAAATGTATTTCTGGCAAAGGTAGCACCTTAATTTTCACGTTGTAAAAAAGTTATCTGAAAAAGTAAAAGTTATATTTGCGATAAAATTTGCGTGTATATTACATAAGGTATCACCGCCTTTCGATTGGAACGTCCCAAGATGACACAACCTGGAATATATCACACAGATAATGCCTGGGGAAATTTCAGCTCTTCAATGACGTTACAATAAAAATATATTATTATGTGTAAACAAACATTTTGTTCTAATAGCATATAGATGGTGAAAATTTTTGAAATCAAAAATATTTTAAAAAGACATTTTAAAACAGTATTTTAGTAACAGAAAATATTTTTGAAGTGAAAACTTCTTCTTCTCTTAGTTTGTCATGGTTTTTCTTTCGTCGTGTAATAAAAATAAGATATGAGTAAATTCGTACAGTTACGTAGCCACTAGAATTTTGCGTTGTTGACGAATTGGTCTCAGTCTGACTAAATAGTTTTATTCTTTTTATTGTTTTTCTCTTTTATTATTTTATTTTTTCTCTTTTAACGTTCGTCCCTATAACTGCCAATTTTTTTTATAAAAATGGGAGAAAAAGCGTTATTACAAAATATGTATATAGTACCAAAAATCTAATTGCGTTTTAATAACAATTTGTCACTGTTCTGTATTTCTATCGAATAAGCCACAAAAAAGATTTCTCTCTAATACTCACAATCTACGATCAATATTTGTAACTTCATTTGTAACGAACTTTTCACCGCAAAACCGACCCAATGCCGCACAGTTCGTTAGTCGCCTTCCTAAACACGCGTTATTACAAAGCTGTTCTTGCTACAGCTCTGGTACTAATAACGTTGATATTCAAAAACCTCTGGTATTTCAACATAAAATTTTATTATATTATTATAAAAACCAACCCGAGTACGTAATTTATATAGCCTATGTTACCCGAGCTATTATTGCGAAAGTATTAACATCTCATTTATTCAAATCGGATTACTAGTTTAGGGGGTACGGTGGAACAAACATACATACATACATAGATTTGCCGTAGTCGAGTAAAAATGCAAAGTCTCAAGTATTTGATTTTTGTAACAATTTTAAGTAAACATAGATAAAAATATGAGTGGCGCGTCTTATGATATCTTTGTAGATATAATGTTTTACAAGATACTGAAAATAGCAAACAATAAACGTTATAAATTATAATACCTTTGGAAATATTGCATATTCTGGTTTTTAGCATTTTACTGTGACGTCCATGTTTGTGGGCCGACAGAGCCGTTTCACAGAAGCAATATTACCTTTGATCCAGCTTATTTAAACATTGGATTTTTTGTACTTTTATTGAGTCGTTCCCTTGGCTTCTGCTCAATATTTTCGTGTTTGTATTTCGGGAATATGAATTTTATCTAAATGGTAATTGAAAGTAATGAAATATAATTTCATCATCAACTTCTTATAGCGATTGTATTGGCAAAAAATGTTACAGCAAAATTTAGCACGATAAGACGTAGCCTTAATTATTGTAGTCCTTAATTGGTACAAAAAATGGTTTTTAATTTTGCTAAAAAAGTACATAAGTAATTATTTTTCATTGAATTAATATTTACTTTTTTAAAATTAGTATATTATTATATTAAAAATATATAAATTATAACCTAGATACAAGCAAAAAAACCAACATCATGTTTACTAATGCGTGAAGCAAAAACTTTCAGCACATTTTTCAAGAATTAAAGGAGGGGTATGATATTTGGCACAGTTAAAGTTTATGTGGAGGGCGGTATGCAGAAAGCATCTTTTTTCTTAAATAATGCAAAGAAATACATAAAATTAATATAAAATAATAATAACACACAACCTCAGATTAGTATCACACTACCGTGCGTTTGATAGATACATTAAGGATATTTAATTTTGTACATTACTTTTTCATGTTGACGTTTGTCAATCTGTCCCGACATATCATTTTTTTTTTTTTCTATATAAGAGGCAAAAAAATTCTCATAAAGTCCATACTTAAAATTATATTATGAATTATTATGGTCAAATTTCGACCACGGGGCGACCTCTAGGAGCCATAAATCGAAGCAATACAAAAACTCGTATAAATGTTAATCGGCCCATGATTTTTAACGGGCGAGGTGAGCCGTAGCCGTATATCAACACCAAACTGTCTTATTGCTCAGTTTGTTGCTTCTTCTTGTATTTTATTACCAATTTACACCCTACAACTGCAAGTACAAAGATTGTATAGAGTTGGGAAGTTGTAACTTTTCTATATTATTTTCAATAACTTCAGATTTGACATTTTAAGGTGGAACTCCCAAAGTGTATTTGAAGGTTTGAGCGTTTTAAATATCTTAAAAGGCGAAACTCTGAAAGATTCAATGTTCTGTCCACCTGTCATTTTAAACTTTTCACCGATTTCAAATTTTGTTTATTTATATACTTTTTATGCTCTTTTTTTGTAACCTTGTAATGATCTAATAAGGATAAAAAAATCTAGTGTTACAGTAAAAATAGTACTATATTGTATTTAATATCAAACTACATATTAGCCACATATTCACTCCCAAAAACAATTCCTTAAGATTTATGCAAATAGAATCTATATGGTAGAGAAGCAAAACTTTTTACATTTCGTTCAAAATAAAAGGAAAAACGTCAAGACTGAAAGGATACGCCAAGACATTCAATAGAAGTCAATGTATCGATTTAATTTAATCGAATGGGTACGTCACTAACAAAAGACATATCCCTGGAAACTGTTCGTGAGGCGAATACCGACCTTGCGAAAATGTTACGTTTACTCGGACAGCGTTATTGCGGTTTTATATGGAGGAGCACTTATCTTAAAATGAGTAGGCGGGCTGAGGTGTGTTACTCGGAATCTTGATGACAGCTTTTATTAATCTAGATTGAAAGCTCTGTCCCACTGGTTTCGGATTTCGTTAAGCCCAATCACGTATTCAATTCTAGTGATGTACTTCTAGAAAGGTAGAGATAAATCGAATTTTTTATGTCTTACGTTTGGTTCTAATAAAACGTACAATAGGTTTTACGATCGATCCTAAATACCGAAGATGGCGAAGTCTATTGCAAACAACATTTTTGATGCTACCAATTTTATATAAAGCTCTTTGCTTTTCTAACTTAGATTGTGAAATAAAATTAATAGGACAAATTTATTTCAAATTAGTCCAAGGTTCTAAAGTTATCTTACGCGTACATTTTATGTAGCCACAATCTTTCTCATTATTACTATACATTTTTTAACAATTAACAGCATTACTATTCTTAGATACTTCCCCTTATTTACTGTCATGTATTATTCTCTTTGTAATATGTATTATCCCATAACACCCATAATCTCGAATCAATTAGTGGGCTCTATTAATAATCAATACCATGGTATATACAATGGCGTTAATAAGAGCCGGCACTGACCCATTTCGTAAGGAACATAATACAGAGTTAGTTTCGTATTAAGAAGGTCTGCCGAGAGAGATAAGGGAGTGACTAGTGATGCGGCTAATTGTCTATGTTACATGTACGTGTTTACTGTTTGTAGTTATCGAGTATCGATAATTTCTGAGCAGTTACCTCACTATTGTGTGTATAGTAATGAAACGCCAATTAATTTTTATTCAATCAGTTTTTTAAGTATAAGATATCACTTTTAGATTACATTATATCTTAATGCAGAAGACTACTCTACTTCTCTTCTCTTTTTCTTATCTCGGTATTTTATATTTATCAGAAATTTATTAATAATGGGTACCTATTTAAGGATAATATTTTAATAATAAACAGATCTTATTTAAAGAAGCGCCGTTGATTTTACTCTAAGAAAATACTTTTTTCTTTTATCTAATCATAATTTAAATAACCTGTTCCAATGTTATCAGGTTATGCAAGCGATGCTTATCTAGGTTTAATGTTACTGGGTCACCTTTATTAGGGTTGGCAAAGGGCATGAAGCTGCAATATTTTATGAAAGTTATAGTTATATTAAGCCCTAATAGATAAGTGTTGTTAGAATTACTGCACGACCCGACCCTAAAAGTTTACGTTTGTTTTGATAAAGTGTAATATGATTAAAATGATTTAAATAACATATGACCTAGGAAGTTAATTATTTAGATTATTTTGACACTTATTAGAAAAGTAAGTATCTAAGTCAATATGAAAGTCACAGTACCTATGTTTTGTATTGTTTTGGACTTATTGTATATAGAGTATTTTACGATCACATGAAACGTTCTGCAACACACTCAAGATTACTCTCTCACACGTTTCTTTTGTTTTTTGACGACGTAGACATCGCCTTATCGAATCCAATCATGAACTTCAAATACTACTAGACAGTATATTAAGCCTAAACATTAGCACACAAACACCGAGAACCGCGAAAAGCGAAATTTAAGCGATAGAGCGAGATGCAATATAACGCAATACGTTTCAAAGAGTGTGATAGTAAATCTGATAGTTTCGCTACCGCGGCGTCAGTCTGCTAGAGGTGTTAAAGCAAAAAGTCAAAATGAGAAACAAGAGTTTTTCTGCCTAAGCCTGTACACGCGATCATATTTCTCCAAAATAAATGTGTTCGCAGCAATCCTCCAGATAAGGCCACGCACCTAAACCATTGATAAGACACTACGCATAGACTCTCCACTTAATTGCTGGCTATAAATGTCGTAGTGTGGAACAGGATAAAGGCGGTAGCGTTTCAATAAATATTTGCGAATTTGCTTCTAAAAAAATGTAATGTTGTGTCAATTTCAAAATCACAAGCAAATTTGTTGGGAAAGATTTTAAACTAATGTATGTTTAATTATGATTATCATGTTAACTATCTTGGTTTTTTCCGTATTTAAAAAATACAGATATAATGTGTATTTTTACAAAAACAAATTTCAAAGCATGTCTGAAAGTTATTGTTAAGAGCAACACAACAATCACAGTTTGAATAATTTTGACATCATTGTGATCTATTCGTTTGCCTTTGAAGGTGTAGCAAAATTAGTTTTTCAACTTATTGTAATTAAATATTTCGTCACTTGTAAGTTGTACTAAGCCCAAAGGCAGTCAGAGGTCACGCTAAGTTATTTCGGCGATGAATATTTCACATTTAATAACCTGACAGATTATATTTTGTATCTTTGATCAAGAATATCTTGGCTAGAATAGCATTTTTGTTTAAATGCTTATAGTATAAGGTAGGACACTTATATAATTGAAAAATATAATTTTATTTTCACATAAGGATTAAGATACTTCACAAAAAAAATATTTCTTTAATATTCCGTAATACAACAAGGAAATAACCTACATCTTTAATCTATAGTCAAATATTTATATTACTATCGTAAAGAATCGTCGTTCCACCAATTTACACGAATGACAGCTCGCGGCTGTGTGTGCGTGGCGTGACTTCTTTCCAGCCAGGACATTCGTTTACAGGGCTGGCTGCTAGTCGTTTCCTACTTTGACATAATTGACAATACAATTTCATAATAATTATTTATGATATATTTGTCTGACGCAACGTTTCATATTAATCGGTGTCAACCTTAGGCTTACGTCAACATTGCTGACATTCGCCGGTGCTCGAGCTGTCATTTGTAGAGAGTGTCACCCCTGTGTCTACAAGTAAAGTGAACGGACCTCTAAATATATTGACAGTCAAGTGACAAATTGAACACAGTGAATAGTTAATATGGGAAAATTTAATGACCGTTTTTAGTAACTTTAATTTTTTTGGGTTCTGTAATACTCAAGGAACCATTATAGTTTTGCTCTGTCTGTCCGTCTGTTTGTCGGTTTGTTCACCCTTCTAATTTCTTAAAATATTATGAAATTTGGTATGGTTATAGATTTCATTTTTGGCATGATAAATACAAAATAATTTTATATTTTAGGGGTGGCTCCCAATACATGTGAAGTAGGGATGGTTTTTTTTACTCTACCCCATCGTGTGGGGTATAATTGAGTAGGTATTTTTAAATAAAGACAAGACATCATACATGACTTTCTTATAAAGTGAGACATTTTCGAGTAATCAACTTAACGTGTTAACGAGATAAACGAGTGCCCCCCTTCTAATCTATAAGATGTAGAAACTTGTATTTCTCCATGCTGAGTAGTCATATTAAAAACTCTTCGGAAAAAATATTTTAAACAAAATCGGACAATAACTTTAAGATTAATTTGAAAAATTAAAAACTACTGTATGTTTATAGCTATGGAACCTTCTTAGCCACCTCCTGACAATATGCTCTTGGTTTGGTTTTACCTTGAGCATTGACTTTTGTGTTCAAAGTTAGAGGCTTTGTTTACAAACATGAAAAAATCCTTATTTTTATATAGGTATTATTAAATAGGTATTAGATTATGTTTAAAAGGTTCATATTTTTTATGTTGTCTGTGTAGACAAAAAGATTTGAATCTTTAATAGGAATTATTAAAGATTCAAATATTTTTGTCCACCAAACTCTTCCAAATACAAACACTGAGTTTCTTTAAATAACATTACCGAAAATTTGAATTTATCTATAATATAAAAATGAATCGCTAAATGTGTTGGTAAGCGCATAACTCAATAACGTCTGGACCAATTTGGCCAATTCTTTCTTTTTAATGTTCGTTGAAGTTCAAGTTTGGTTTTTACGGCGAGAAAAATTCTAATAATTGCCGGAAAAACCCTAAAAACAGCCCTTTTCTTTTTCCCATACAAACGTTTTCTAACTAAAACGTAGAGTCAATTTGAGCTTTATCGTTATTGCATAAAGTTCATATTATATTACAAACACTCACTGTTGTCTAAGCAATGTAGGTGTGTTCCTAACGTCAATGAGTCAATTTGCACTTTATTACCGCTGTACAAAGTTCAAATTCAATCATATCTATCAAATAGTGTGCGTGTGTGCGTTGGAGCACAGAATACATCGTTGGAGGATTTAATGTCGCGTTCCGAAACTTTTTGGTCGGCTTCGCGATATTATTTCTTTTGTTTTAAAATGCATCAGTTTTCACGTCATTACATCAGTTAAACACAAACCGCGTTACCAAAATTATTTTTTTATTATTTTAATATCCCTATTTTACATACATAAAACATTGGATGGAAACATTGGCTTAAAGGATTTGACTCCAAGTCATATCAAATTTAAAAAAAGATGGAATTTGAAACAACATTAAACTGTCGATGTCGATTTGCCGGTGTACAAGAAAAAACTTTGTACCCCTTTTTACATTATGCAAAGGTAGGAGGTTGCACAGTTTAAGGTTGTATGGAGGAGTGAACTGCACAAATATTTTTATAATAATGCTTAAAAATATCTTACAGATAAATAATATATTACAGATAAATAAAAATGAAGTGTCTGTTTGTAATTTCAAATTAACAGCTTTTTACTTAATGCATATGAAAGTATATTCGGTACTTACAAAAAATACCCCTTATTAAAATTTTTGTCTGTCCGTCTGTCTGTCTGTCTGTTTGTTCCGGTTAATCTCTGAAACGGCTGGACCGATTTTCAAGGGATTTTCACTGGCAGATAGCTGATATTATAAGGTCTAACATAGGCTACTTTAATTTTAGGGTTCCGTTTAAAAAAATAGGGTTCCGTTTCCGTTAGTTCTATGCAAACTAAGTTGCGGGCATCAGCTAGTTTATATATAAATAAATTAGCATTTTCGGTAATGTTACATTATTTCATAGTTATTGTAATTCTTCCGTTATCACTCTGCAATTCACATCAGAATACACAATAAGGCAAAAGGTAAAAAGTACGTTAATGACACAACTCGGAAGCTTCCACCGTTTATTTGACGAAACACCAACTTGGAGCTTAAATTTGAACACTCTTACCTTTTGCATGACTTCTTTTAATAAATTTTCTTTTGATTCTTTTATTTGTACACCGGGCTTATTTATTTTCGTTCGGTACGTTCAACGCTTTCTTTCGATTTTTTCATTACTTTATGTTTGTTTATTCAAAAGTTTTATAGTGATTATTGTCTGTTATTCTCACTCGTAATATCAGTGTAAATAATTGTTTAAAACAATAGATTATTGAAAAAAAGATATGTTTATAAAGTTAGACGACTTCTGATAAAGTTAATTTAGAAACGAATTCAATTAAGCTAAAAAGGTTAAATAAATTTTAGAATCTAGTCCGCTTCGTATTAAGTTGTTAAAATTGATTAAAAGTTGGTATTGGTTGTATGGTTGGTAAAATGGATAGGTAATTAATAAAATTGAGTAACTAAAATTTACTTAATGTAATATCAATAAATGGCTGAGGCACTACGATTTCACTCAACATTTTTTAAACTTAAAACATACATTGAAGGTAAAATTTAAAGAAACTAAATAAAAGGACACAAGAAATATAGGTACCTGGTGGCTTGAGTTGCGACGGCATCGAAATGGTCGTCTGAATTTTACAGCGCTCTCGATGGGCGGCTGACGACCGGAAAAATAATGAGGGAGGAAACCATGCGGTTCACGCTGAATGCTCCGTATTGCGCCTAACGAAATACAGCTGCTTATTGTTACATACCCTGCTATATGCCGAGCGCTTGGTGAATGTTTTGTGTTGTTAATTTTTTTCATCTCCTAGTTCTACTTCTTTTTATATTTTTCTAGTGGCAGCTCATTGAAAATTAAAAAAAAAGTTTTTTAGTATAAAAACACATTTCGTTGAGAAAAAAAAATTACAACACTTAGGTGTTACTCCTACATAAATCGGTATTGTGAATACCGATTTATGTAGGAGTAACACCTGACACACAACACACCTAACATGGCCATTTCTCGGATAGAGGAAATAAAAAGACTGTTTATAAGTACCTATATAACCCTTGCCATAAAACCCGAGTGAAGTGATAATTTGACGTCACCGGCGTCATTGAAATGGCGGGCGTGATAACGGCCACGACTGACGGTCACGCGACGCCTCTGAAACTAGATAACTTGATAAATTAGGCTCTTGAAGCGAATCCACGAGAACAAAATATGGTCTTGTTAGCTTGTTTCCTTCGTGTGATATTTTTCATATTCTTCTTGTCCTTTCTATGCTAAGTATTTGAGTTATTTATTTAATGCAAAGAGGACTATAACACTATATCAGCATCATCGTGACATGTACTCCAATAGCTACATAGTATTTTAGATGATTAGGAAAAACGCTCGGTACTAAGCAATAATTTACTTTTATTTGGATATTTTAATATTTAATACAGATCAGCACAACATGAAGGTTTATTGAATACCTACTAAAAATCTTTTCCTAACGATACCTCAAATACCAGACAGATAGAATGACATAGACATGTTATTGAAATACTTTTAAAAGATTATGCGATTAAGAACTTTGTGCGACTCCACAAACACCTGATGAGATAAAGTGCTAAATTACGTTAGGCCATTGTTTTAGTGACGTGAGGACCGAACAAAGCCAACTTCTTAGTCTTTTGTTCGCCGACGCTAATACGAATGGTAATAGAAAAATTAAATCAGCGAGTGAATTTGCCTGCATTTATATTGTTCTGCTTTCGCTTTAACGTTTGTGCTGAATGTGAACTCTAAGTGCCGTAAAGGCTATATCAGCCTGGTACAAATATGAAACAATTGTTCCCATAGACCTACATATTATAGATGAGGCATGTTGATGCTAAAAGTGTCCACACTTAAACTGCCCCTTTTTACTTTTCGGGTTGTTTGGGACAGTCGAGGATTGACATTTGTCATCTTGACATTTTATAATAATCAATCAATAAATATAACAAAATCTTCTGAAATCAAGATGTCAAAACTTCTTCTTGGGTGAAGATTTTTTCTGTCAAATGTACAACATATGCTATCCTTAGTTTTGAAATTATTTTTCCCCTTATGAAAAAAAGAAAAGACTTTATTGATATTATGTATTTTATATACTACCATACATATTTAACATATTGTTATAACATAACGATAACACGTAACAACACTTAAATACTTGATTTGGTTACATTTTAACACTAATTTATTAACATTATTAACATTAATTTTAACCTAAATGTAAAATCTGTATACGTGTATCCGATTTAACGCAGAGTAAAAAATAAATATCTTCATCATATACTAATTTTAACTTAAAATTAAAGTCTTAATTAATTAAAAACACCTCTCGTATAATTCAAAATTAAAATTGCGTACGTTTAAATTGCTATCGTATTATCGTTTAAAATGATATTAAAATAGAGACGGTATTCGTGTATCGCGAACATAATAATACCTTATATGCAGCGTTTAGAGCTTCTACTTTGTAAATCTCTCGGGTGTCTACGGATTTAATTATCTTCTTTCGTGTACAGTCGAAGTACGGAATATGAAAAAAGAAATCAATTCACGATGCTGGGCTTGCATGGAAATGCTTAATTCATCACGTTCATAATTTTGGAGGAAAATAAAATATTACAGAAGTGTTTTGACACGAAAACAATTTCGTTTAGAACAATCTAATATCTTGTACCTAGCTAGGTACAAGGTAAAGCCAGTAGAAGCTTCTACTGGCTTTCTAAATATATCACTATATAATTGAACTTTATCAATAAGCACGAACGAAACACTTTGAAGAAATAGTTGCTTTGTTTATCAGAATACGTTAAACTTTTCGAACGGAACCCCAGTCTTTACATAAACATATTTTAAATAAAATTCTCGTGTGTGGTGTTTGATATCAAAACCAATCAAGCTCTGATCAGTCAATAGATCTGCTCCTCTAAAAAGGCTTGACTGATTGTTATGAAATTTTGAATGTGTATTTGGTAGATATGGGAATGGTTGTAAGTTATTTTTCATACCCTCAAGTAATTGGGGTCGCAATTGTTTTGTCCTTTTTTCTTATTATTAGCATTAAAAATATATACAAACCTTAATTTTCACCCTTCTAACTCAAACCGCCTTTGTTTAATAGTGATTATTAGTACTGTAATAATCTTCAACCCTCAGTGTTCGGTAACTTTGCACACATCACCTGTAGGTTGCAGTGGTAGATAGTAGGCGTAGGTTGTTGGTGTAGGTATAGGATTAGGTGTATGTGGTAGGTATAGATTGTAAGTGTAGGTTTTAGATGTAGGTAGTTATTTATTTATTGCAGTTCAAAGTTAAGACAGAACAACGTTTGTTGGGTACAGCTGGCAATATTATAATATCCATTTCACCACATCGAAGCTTGACTGTACTAATGAAAAATCGCAAAACAAATAACCTATGTAACCGGAGAAGCATTTTAAGGTGCTTAAAGATTGCTAATTGGAAAGCTAATATTGCTATAACAATAATTACGATGGGAAGGCAGGTGTAAACGATATGCCTATTGTACAGAATCCTCTTAGTATTTTAATTAGAAAATTTGGCATTAATTAGGGTTGCTCTGATCATTCTTAAATGTTTTAATTGGTTGTTTTGTTGGACAGACCTTCCAGTTATAAAATACTCTTCGTTTGTGTTTCCGTAAACATGAACTTTTAGAAATTCCCTCGTTCGGTAGGTATTTCTCCTTTATAATACGATATACATAGGTATTTCAGGATAACAAACAAGTATTTCACAAAAATCCTTGAACTTTAGCATTTCAAAATTGGAAAGATGCATTTTTTAAATGTCACACATCCAGGCTTTGTGCTTGAGTGATCTAAATAAAGTTAATTTCTTAATAATATATAATAACACCATTGCGGCTTTGTTTTCAAATGTCAAAAAGGGAGCGATATTACAGGGGCGTATTCAGGAGTTCGCGGCGATAAGAAGTTGGGTGAGTGTTTCATTGGACTTGTTATCTGTTTGAGTTACGTGGACTTGATCAACAATCGGAATTGCTTAAAAAAGAATAAAACTTCATTGGATGGACAGTCCACTTTTTTGTTTGAGATAAAAAATATTCTTGAAGATAAGGTTAGTGGTAAAACTAAAACTCGCTAATTCTGTTCCCCTACTTATTCTGCTAACTACGTGCAAATCACACTCAGCATACTGAACAAAAGTAGGTAGGTAAATATTATACCAACCATTTTTTAAACTTGCCTTCAATATATAATCATCTTCAAACTGATGTTAACAAAAAATTAAATTCAGCTCTGTAATGCAAACTAGCACTTACACGGCATCTTAAAACATCTATTGAGTAAATCAATCAATAATAACTAGAAAACTAAATAAGAGCTTGTAATATGAGTCGGTATTCCATTACTCATCTCATACATTTTCGCCATTTTAAGAGCAAAGATCGGAAACAATAAAATAAAATATGTGTAGATATGAAAACTCAATAATGCTTCAGTTAGTATCGCTCATCTCATATTACAGTTATCAGAGAACTTTCCCGCACAAAACTTCTACGGACTCCGTAAACAAAATCCATCTTGTACTTTGCAATCATCAATAACGTTGTTTTTGCCACGTAAAGTATGAATTATACTTGTTTTGTTTTGTAGTTTGATTTTATAATATTACTATGTTCTCGACATGAAAGCAGTCGACAGAACGTTAAAATAAAAAAAATCCTACAACGATTATAAATGTGAAAGTTTGTGACGATGGATGTATGGATGGATGTTTGTTACACTTTCACGCAAAAACTACCGAACGGATTTCGATGACATTTGGTATGGTAGTAGTTTATGATCTGAGTTAAAATAAAGGCTACTTTTATCCCGAAAAAGTACAGTAATCCCGTGGAATACTCGACACTATATTTACGCGGGCGGTCCCGCGGGAGAAAGCTAGTAACATAGTAATTATTCTCACCATCCTGCGCCCGGTACCAGTTGTCTGAATATCTGATGCTTGGGACTGGAGCGCTATCTAGTCAAGTATTTAACATCAGCATATCAGTTATATAAGATGGATACTGGATGATACTGAAAATACTTTGTCTATAGATGCTACGTGATTGATACAAATGACCATCATTATCAGTCTGGTTAAGTCTCGCCTATTTCTGGCCTTGCAATAAGCTCTATTCATAAGTCGTGCCGTTTGAAATAGCTGTGGCTGACAGCTTGTTCCACGATGCTTTGTGAAAGCTGTCAACAGTATGAAGCAGCTAGCGAAGGTATTAATTCAGACAGTGCCAGCTAGGTGACATTTGTTGATTTTGGATTTATGCTCAGGTACTTTAACAATCATTTCTTATGAAGACACTCACGCCCTTTATACACCTACGTTCGCATGCGGCAGCGAATCGCTGCGAAAATACTGCAGTAGCGAAACACCTGCGGAAAACTGCAGTTTTTTCGCGAAGAAAGAGCATTGTAATTTTCTTCTTTTCTTGAACTTTCCTCTATACCATCTCTTTTTTTGTATTTTTATAATCTGCGTATCCTGCGTATGACACGGGATAATTTCGAAGGGAATTCAAAAATATTTCAATAGTTTCGGTTTCCACGGTGCGAAAATCTGTCCTCATCGACAGATCGCCTGCGGACGCCTTGCAAAGTGTAACGGACATTTCACAGTTCCTTCAAAATTATACCGTCAAAGACGCAACCATTTAATCTAGCTTAGTGCTAGAGAGAGAAATTTGCGTAAATTTCATTTTATAAATATCATACGATTCCTCAGTAAAGGGAAAAGTTATTATAATTTAAATAATTACTCGAAATTTACTATGAAACAGTAAACCACTGCGGCCAAAGATTAAAAAATAGGTTAGATGAAAGCATAATTGCTATTTTATTACAACGGCATAGGTCGCAAATCTGCAGGAGGTGGGGTATACACTGTGATATTTTAACTCATTCCGATGAATATTCATGTAAAATATGATTAGCAGTTTATATAATAAATTACCTCTATTTCGCCATAGAACTGAATTAAAATAATTACGGAAAATGAAATGTGAATGAGAATTGTACAATCTAAAAGTATTTTGGTAACATTTAAACAGCGGGTAAAAAACAACCCATGTCTTTTTTAAAGAAAACTCCCATAAAGTTTGTGCAGGTTTGTGGATTATTTAATATCAACTTTATGTCAAAGCATTTTATCTAAACTCTTGGACATACATCTTAATTAAGCAGCCAGTGCCACAAAGTTGTCATAGCTTCACGACATTCTCCCTTAATAGATTTTGTTTGAAGACTACTTTAATAGGTACAGTATTCTTTGATGTCAATTTAACGTACTTTAGTGAAGAACGAATTTTGTTTGTACCCATGTTATACGTCTATATAAATTGAATAAAGAATTATTTTGACATAGGGGAAATTTTCACATACGATGTAAGTACTCTTTTGGAGACAAAATAGAATTGTTACCTGCTTAACTGCGGAATATTTAAAAAATGGGACTACAGTATATAACTAATATTTCATTCTTGCATTACTTACATTTACTTTTAAGTGAAAAAAAAAATCTACTTTTGCCCTAATCAAAAGTAAATAGAAATATTAAAAGTGACGTCATAATAGTTTTTTGTATTGCTCATACCTCGGATCCCCATTACTAAAGCCGTAACACATAACCCACGGTTAATGTGTTGCTTGTCACCTAAACAGTTATTTATTGCTACACCGCCATAAAGGTGGCAAAGTTTACCGACATCGAGCAAAACAAACACTTTGTTATACAATGTACAAACAGACGACAAATATATATATAATATTAGACGGTCGCTGTCGAACATATCCATATGTATATTGTTTGTTTTTTTTTTCAATTTTGTTTTTCATTTCCTTTAATTACAAATTTTTAATTCATGAATAATTAAAATAGCCCCCAACACCGGTTACGGTAACGGTGCCCAGTTTCATTAAAATCAGGCCAGCTACGCAGGAGTTATTTTATTGTGCCCAAGTGTGTGCGCAGTACACAAGAGCACTTTCTCGTCCTTCACCCTTGAAACCTAGTGGGACGGATAACTGGCACGACTGGCGAAAGATCAGGCGCAGGACCGACTATTTACAAGCCCATCCAAATACGGATCATCTTTCCCGTCAAACAATCAGGTGATCACCCTGCATTGTTGTAATTAAACTTGGAAACAACATTTTTTGTTGTTCCAAAGCGGGAATCGAACCAACTACCTCCGAGTCGAGAGCCAAGCTCTAAACCACTGGACGGAGACTGTTATTAAATAAATTAATTACAATATTAACAAGCACAGGCTAATTTTCTTATTTGCCATATTCCCGCTTGATATATTCTGTTCTGCATATATAAAGATGTTGGTTTGCTCACGATTCACCTCCCTCCGCCTACCTACCCCCCCCCCCCCCCGCCATTGCGTTGTTTTCGCGACTCTCAAGAATAATATCAAAATGTAGATGAACAAATTACACAGTCATGAAATGCACCTTGTCTGACTCAACTCATTTGTGCACTAGTTAAAGAATTTGTAACCTTTTCAACACCTTCGTGAATTATTTCAAAAAGCAGATGTTGATTGTGATGCTGACAATATTTTGTGTAAAGTGCGGGCGCGGGGCGATGAGTCAATGTACGAAATTCTACGTGCTCCGTGACCGCACTTTATACTAATACTATTCTACACTAATTTTATAAAGAGTTAAGGAAGTTCTACACTAATATTATAAGGAGGAAAAAAATCTACATGAGGCTCCGTACCATACTTTTAACACTGGGTTTACTTGTATAACAAGTTAAGTAACTCTATTTAGGTATCCTCCGAGATAATATATTGACTTTAAACAATACACAGATATTCAAATCGCGATATCAAAATTCACTTTCGAAGTCTAGAGGTCGTAAATACTTCGCGCTCTCGTATCTTCGCAGTTCAACAAATCCAAATAAGTTTTCAGTGCGGCCATAACGCAGATAAACGCCATTAAGCAATAAAGAATATCATATCTGATCTGATTTGAAGTGGGAGAGACAAACTTTAAAAAATGTAATGCTTCCGATACATATACCAATGTTGGACGCGAAAACATTTGGGGTGCTATCGACGACTGTAAAGGCCTTTCGAGGATAAAAAGTGATCTGCAAGTTGCCAGCCAGCAACCAGCGGGAAAATAGATCCTTGGCCGGGCTCCAACTCACCTGACGCTACGCATTATTTCCTTGCTGCTGACAAAATGGCGGAAATTATAACTTTCTTCCAAACTTGCATTTCTTATTTTTCTTATTACCTGGATGGATTCAAAGGTATAATTTACAATGATTTTGAAAGAAAAGCGCTTGTTAATAATATTATAAGGAATGATGTATAATAATAATATCTATGGACACTTTCACACCACGTCAATCTGGTCCCGTGGTAAGTTCTCGAAGAACTTGTATTACGGGTACCAGACAACGGAAATATATTAAAAACTTATTCTACTATATACGTATATTTAAGATTTTTATTTTATAAAACACATATTAACTTCACATCTACGACCCACGACCACAGCAATATTTTTGTTCCCTGGCGGGATTTGACCCGTGACCTGCGGTTTTTAGCGCCAAGGCGCTAACCACTGGGCAAGGCATATAGGTCGATAATTGTTATCAACAAATCATATAACACAACGCATAGAAATACATTTTATTGTATTGTAATAGTTTTTATAAAAAGCTAGACTTAGTGCTTACTTTGTTTTTCACATAAATTTTTACAAATTCACTTTAATTTTTGATCACACGATTACGTTGTAGAATACCTTTATGACGCACAACTACCCATGGGTGGAAAGCATAAATAATCCAATAGAAACGTTCCAAAATTCCAAACTTAAATTTATACAAATATCTATCCGATTTTCACGGAATTAAGTTAGGAACAATCCTCCATCTTAATATAGGAACAAAGACACGTGTGCGGTGAACGAGGAACAAATAGACCGTCGTGCTGTAAATATGTTTGTCAACTTTGACTTCTCACTTGCGATCTGCAATTAGAAGCTAAATTTTCTAATGCAATTTTGAATTTTTGGTTATTAACAATGTACATTTTATGTCATATTCTTATAAATATAAAAGACAATGTTGCAGTATAGTGCCAGCATAACTGAGAACTATAGGTAAATTGTGAAATGAATTCATAATAATAATAATATCTATGGACGCTTCACACCACGTCAATCTGTCCTCGAACAACTTATGTCACGGGTACCAGACTACAGAAATATATTTAATACTATACGTATATTTATGTTTTTTATTATATAATACACATATTTATTACACATCCATGACCTGGGAACACAGGAAACTTTTTGTTCCCTGGCGGGATTCGAACCCGCGACCTCCGGCTTGAGCGCCAACGCGCTAACCACTGAGCCACAGAGGCCGTTAAACATAACTTTAATATATATTTTAAAAAACTTGAGAGGTGTCAAGGGACACCCGGATGGAACGAAGTTATAATATACATATATATTATAATATAACAAATATACAGAGATTAGCCGAAACAAACACACAGACTGACAGACGGACAGAAAAATGTTAACAATTTATATTTTAGTGTAAGTACCGATCATACTTTTAAATGCATTAAGTGAAAATAAAAGCTGTTAATTTGAAATTACAAACAGACACTTCAATTTTGTTTATCAGTATAGATATAATATATTATATTATACAAAACAAATAGTTGAACTAAGTATATATAGTGCGCGCGGAACTAGCGCCTTAGGTAGGTTGCTGCTGTGCTGTACTGAGTAATAACATCAAGCGCTCGGCTAGCTAGTCACAATGTGTAATTGCAAAATTCTACATTATTGTCAAGGTGATAAGGTCGTTTTTTGTATCATTCGTAATAGTCGTTATTACATTGTGATTTCGAGTGGCAAAAAGTGTCGTGCCAATATAATCCGCCTAGCCTCAATATCGCAACGCGCCATAAGGAACTTCATTCCAATATATTACGAGTGCATGTAACAATTATTGCATCGAATCATAAAGACGTATATACGTTTTATTTTTTATCAAATGTAATGAATTCATTAAATTATTATTCATACAATTTAAACAGCTCGACACTCAACTTCGTTGGACATGCACTTTTCAAAGTCTGCACATTGTTGCGTCTGGCGCCAGCGGGGCTGCCGTACGCAATTGTCAACCGTTTAATAGCTTCCCGTTTGATACTTATTAGTTTTCCAACAAAATTCAAAGTTCGGACATGATAATATCTCTGGACCGTTTCCGACTTCCGATATTTTTCTGCTACACTGCATTCGATATTTGCCAATCAAGACAGTTTACGAGTTTAGTTTTCTTAATCGTTGTATATTGTTATTAATTGTTTACTTGGTTGTGTTGTGTAGTATATTTAATATTTTCTATAATAATTGCTCCCCACACCGATTTCGGTAACGGTTTCTTTGTGACCTGGCCAGCTACGCAGGAGTTGCTTTATAGTGCCCAAGTGTGTGCACAGGACACAAGAGCACTCTCTCTCTCTCTTCCTTTAACTCTCGTAGCCCAATGGTGCGGATGACCGACACGACTGGCGAGAGTCCGACTTTTAACATGCCCATCCGACTCAAGGATCATCTTTCTTCTCAGACAATCAGGAGATCAGGCTGTATTGTCCTAACCAAACTTAGAAACAACATTTTTTGTTGTTCCAACGCGGGAATCGGACCCACAACCTCCAAGTCAAGAGCCAATTTACTGGAGTAACTGGACTTGGAGGTAACCACTGGACTACGGACGCTGTTAATTATAATAAAATAATAATATTTTCTATATTACATTTGTTTGAACGTAAAAAGGCAAAAGCTGAAATTGATCATAGCACATAAATCTGGATAGCATAATCGCAAGCAGGTAGCTCCTATGATACAGGTACATCTCTACACTGATGGTTCGTACTCAAATAAGAAAAATTTGGGATCCACTTCTATTTAAAGATCCACCTTCGTGCCGATACAATTATCGATATCGATAAAAGGTCCATTCGGAGAAATCGGTCATCACAAATTAAACATAGCCAAATGAAGCTGAAAGAGTCGTAAGAATAAAACCAATCAGGCATAATTCCACGGCGTGCTCCGACAAAAGGGAAAAAGCTCGCAATCTCTTTGCTCCCTTTTTATCCCCCACAAGATTTCACCAAAGCTAATCCAATAAAATCACTTTACTTAACAATTTGTGACTTATCAGCTATTGCTAGTATTATTTTTAGTAACTTCATCATTAGTCTCGCTCTTTTATCGGTGTTCTTATTTAAACAATAACGGCACTGGTGTTAGAGGTTAATTGCTTGTGAGTAAAAAATGTATTTCACTGGTAATTATTTTAATTAGCTTGTGAGTAAAAACATCTTTCACTTGCAATTATTTTACCCTCGAAAAATATAATCTACCCACTTTGCTTAACGTATGTATAAAAATTGTACAATACTAATGAAAATATTTACACTACGGATATGAATCCAATGTTGCTGCCTTTGTCTGTCAAGTGACTTTTCCAACAATCAGACAAAGACAGCAAGATTGAATACCTTATCCGTAGTATAAATATTTTTATTAGTAAGGGGGACAGTATATAATATTATATGTTGTACTTCTTTTTGCGATTTTCGTAGATGAATTATTAACTATATTGCTCAAAATATAAAATAAATACATTTCTATGTAACATGACGCAAAATTGGTTAATAGAGTTAATAGAGTAGAAATCTGAAAATAACGGCGAAGGGATAAAAAATAACTTCTCAAATCTCAAAGGCCTTTGGGGTCCTATAACCCCTCTAGTGTTAGTGAGAATTCGTCCAAAAAAAACTCCACCAAAAACTATAAAGCCCCACGCCCTTAGAGGCATCCTATCACATTTTGTTCGAAGTGTCGAGGTAACTTAGCCCTTTTGTTGTATGACCAAAAAATTCCTATAACAAAGAATCGTTATATAAGATTACCCGGGACTGATAAACAAAAGGTGATTCTGTAAGAAAATACACGTGAAAATTTGCAATTTTCCTTCATACGCTCAAAGAAATCACCTGACACGTCTAATATTTCTAAAAGATCACCGCCATTCCGGTAACTGATTTAGTTGTTAAACCCAAGTTTCGGGTCTCCTATAATCCTATCTTCATAAGCGGGGATCCATCAGTCGTCATTAAGGGGACAGCGGTGTTTTATCTCTCTCTACCTCGTTGTTTTTTTTTATATTCCGTTCCGTTTCTCGCACCTGAGGGAAATAAGATTGATACGCCCCTGGTCGCAGCCACTGCGCTCTGACAGGTTTTTATTGAAAAATTGAACGATAATTCCACAACGTGGCGTTGTTTAAGAATTTTTGTATTTTTTCATTATGATTTTTTTTTTCAATATTCTTATGCCTCATTCATTCTGTATACCACACACTTTTATGTTTTTAACTTAATTCAGTATGCTCTAATCTCTTTAATCATTTAAATAGTAACTTTGAATTTAGCTTGGCCTAAAGTTTAAATATTAAAACGTTAAAGTCTGTTTGATAAATGGCATATTTTTGTAGAATGCGTTAGTTAAAATCTTCCAAATACCTATTAGGTTAAACAAAGGAATATGTATATATTACTAAACAAAATTGCTTGAGCATTTATGAGACAAAATAGAACCCTGTCAGTTAGCGTCGAGTGACGACATTATCTTAAGTAATATGTTATCTAAAACTATTCCATTTCATTATACAAGACAACCCTTAATACCTTGAGGCAGTGTTTCCCAAAGTGGGCGACGCCGCGCCTTAATGGACGGTGGGACGGTTATACATTGAAGTTATTAACCCGTGTGTGAAATATACGGGAATTCTGTCCTTACTGTGATTACGTCCTTTTTAATCTTGTGTTTTAAAACTTGATAAATGCATTCACAAATCAATATGTAGGTAGTAGGTATTAGACAAAAATAAATTACAGCCTCAAAAAGACGTAAAAAGACCTGAACTATAAAAGTATAACGGACGAATTTTAAAAAATATTTTCAATTTCACTATAGACTACAGAGGTATCGAGTTCAATCTTAATAGTAGATACCTAAGTAAAAATATATAAGTACACAACTGAAAACCTACAAATTCGCATAATAAAAATTTGGATTTAATATCATCCAAGTTGAAAATTATAAAATTCTTCCAAAATACAGCTCGCAAATACACTCAGCGAAGATTTTTTCGTAATAATAAAACAATGTTTATTCTGTCATATACTCCTTTCATTTTCTGCAAATCTAAAACAAACATTCGTTAACTGAAAAATCATCCACCGTCCCTCGGTTTAAGGTTGCTCTTGTTTCATTTATGACGCTGGTATTTTCATTTGATCACAACTGTTATAATATTTCTTATACAATCAGTACTTTATGTTATCCTATTTATCATTGTTCATGTGCACCTAACCTGTTCAATCATATAGTACTAGCTATCGCCTGCGGCTCCGCACGCGTAAATAAAGTATCCTACGAGAACACTGTACTCTTTCAGGACAAAAAGTAGCTTATGTGTTTATCCAGAGCTTAAACCTACTACCATATTAAATTTCAGCAGTTTTTGCGTGAAAGAGTAGCAAACATCCATCCATTCATCCATCGTTACAAAGTTTCATATATTTTATAACTAGCTGTTGCCTGCGGCTCTGCCCGCGTAAATACAGTATCCCACGGGAATACTGTGCTTTTTCGGGATGAAAAATAAGTTTTAAGTCAGAGTCCAAACTACTACCATACAAAATTTCATTGAAATCCGTTCAGTAGTTTTTGCGTGAAAGAGTAACAAACATCCGTCCATAATATTATAAATGTGAATATTTATAATATTAGTAGGATAGTAGTATGATAGGTCGATGAGACAATGATAATAATCATACTAAAACTTTATCCATAATGCATTCGTTATTATCTATATAGTACATTGTAACATAGGATATGTTCCCGAATCCAAATATATTTTGTCTACTTAATTCCAACTTTGAGAGTTACTGTCTCGGAGATATTACACGTAAGAAACTAGCGCTTAAATTAAGGAGTATGCAAATATCTAGGGCCCAGATATAATATACCTTTCCGTTGTTTACCGGGTTGTCCGGGTCTCCCACCCGAGGCCGTTTGACATTACACGTCGTATAAAGGTAAATTACCGGCTATCCGACCTTGTTAACGGTACAAATGTCACTGTCAAATGACAAATAGAGTTTTAATAAGAAACTGTTGGTTACGACTTAGAAGTGATAAGAAATTGTTTAATACAACATCTGCGAATTATATCGATAGGAGCATACAATCTTTCGTCTTATATGTAATATTTATTTAAATGAACCAAGTTCTAGCTGTTTTCTTTTTACATCACAAACGTTTGCCGTTTGTTTTTAATTGAATTAAAAAAACTTCCCGTACAGGTTAGTACATATGTATTATGTACCAACCTGTTATTATCAATAAAGATTATTTTTATAGACTATAAAAGAACTACCCACATGTAATTAATATTAAGCTATTCATAACTTGTTCCAGGCTGTGCATTCGTGAAGTTCAGCTCGCACCAGGAAGCGCAGGCAGCCATCACAAGCCTACACGGAAGTCAAACTATGCCGGTAAGTCCACATTCTTGTACACTACACGGGGACTGGTATGCTGTTTATTGCTAGTTCCTTAGGTTAAGGGCTTGTTTCACAATCTACTGCACAAGTTTCAGATAGCTTATTTGCATGTTCTGTCTCAGTCGCTCGATATAAAGTAAGCGACGACAAAACTTCCGAGTAAGCTGTCCGACGCTTTTTAGAAGATCGTAAAAACAGACACCAAGGGTCTGATTCACAATCTACTGATAAGTGTCAGATAACTTATTTGCATGTTTTGTCTCTGTCGCTCGATTTAAAGTAAGCAGCGACAAAAATACCGCTAAAAGCTATCAGATATTGATATCTAAGCTCAAATAAACATTGCTATTTCTGCTAGAAGTATTTCAAGAAGCTAATAAAATAATGATGAATAGTTTTAATAATAATAGTATCTATGGACGCTTCCACACCACATAAATCGGGTCCTGTACTAAGTATCTGAAGAACTTGTATCACAGGTACCAGACAACGGAAACATATTTAATACTGTTATTAAAAGATATATAAGATTTTTATTACCTTATACATAGTATATTTAATACATATCCAAGACACACAGAAAAACTTTTTGTCCCTTCGGCGGGCTTGAAACCCGTGACCTCCAGCTTGAGCGCCCATGCGCTAACCACTGAGCCACAGAGGTCGTCAATTTAGAAAATTCATACTTTGTCAAAAAACCTATATGGCGCATGGCGTATTGAATTATTATGTGAGCGACGTACTGTCGTTCAAAAAATAATCATGGTTGATGATGAATGATGATAAAAAAGTATCAGCTGAATTTAGTTTTAAAAGTTAGGAACGCCTTATGATTTTATTTACTAGCGTGGGTAATATTTGTAGCTTTCATAAAAGACTTTATAAAAAAAATATTTTCGTATGACATCGTCTAAAAAACTAGACTCGAACACGACGCAAAAACAATTTTATTCAATTTCGTTTTATTCTAAAAGCATATTAATATGCCTCAGATAAGCTTTGCCATGCATACGCCGTTTGATGTAAACACGAAAATAAAATTAAATTTGTATTCCAAACGAATATTAGATATTATTTTTGTGTAGTACCTACTTAATAAAGAATAAATTTTGTTATACCAATAACCACGTTTTTATTGGATCACGTCTGCTTAATATTGATACTTTATAACCGATTGACCTTACAACAAAATATAACTTCGTATGGTTGATAGGTGTAAATAGAATTTTAAAGTATGAAGGTCGTTATAATCAATACAAAACGTCTTATAATATATTTTTCAGCGAATTAGCCACAAGAGTTGCGTTTTATGTATGTTAAAAGAGCTTTACACCCTGATAAAATGAAAAACTTTCAAATCAAGAACTTCGCCTGAATCCTGATGCTAGATGAGGCTACTAAGCATTTGAACTTAATGCCTAAGTTCGGGACACTTAGTGAATTCCAACTGCCGTTTGTATCTTGTTTTGTGCAGTAGGTACGTTAATAGTTCGACTGAAACTGTTTTAAGCATCTTAATTAAACGGCCAATTAAATCCCAACTTATACGCACTGGGGCAAACTGGAGCCTAAATTTCACAAATTATTTAAACGATCGCGTTCTATTATGGAACATTTAGCCACCTATTTAAATTTCATCCTCATTATACACTTCAGCGTTTATCTTCTAGTTTCTAATATAAGCGATAGTTATCTTTATCTGAAATTCAATATTTATTTCATTGTTTTCTGATCATAAAATTTTAACGACTGGAGTCTAGACTCTAATGATTGTCTACACCAGGTTTGTTTTCAAAGAATTCTATTGTCAATTTTTCTTTTCCATATAATGAAACACTCAGTGCATTCTGATAAATGATAATGCAGTTTTCTCCAGTGATTCGATTGACTTATGTCGACAACAGAGAACATTTATAGGTAACCTACATAAGTCATCTCTACTTTTCATAGAAGACCGTTAAATAGACCGTCCCGTATGCCTATTCATTTTATAGTATTTTTACGGTATCGTGGGGTAATTCACAGTTTTATGGTGATGTGTGCCTAGGCTAGGTTTAATGGTTATAGAATTTTATTTTCCAAACATTTTCTGAAACAATCCATCTACATCAGCGATATTTTTACGGAAAACATGAAAAGCCTTTTTAACGTTGTCAAGTATAATCAGCTATTCTAGTACCTAAAACTGAATTTTGTATACTTTTTGGAACTTTTATATACGTAATATATATAATTATCTATACATACTATTTATCATAAGTACGTACAACCTTAAAAGTTGCTAATACTAACAATATTATTAAAAATCTGTACAAATATGAATACAATTGACACACCTATTGAAAACATCATTCCAATTTATCGAAGTGTAGTTAACGAAAACACCGCCGAACCATGTTTTCACTTCAATAAAACTAAAACAGCGTTGCATTGTTGCCAATGAACACATTTCGCCGTACATATAAGCTTGGGGCTTAACAAAAACTCCTAAAATTGACTGTCCAAGGCAGCCGCTTAACTTTTAATTAGCGGTGCTGTTCGAACGCCGCGCGCGTCCGCTTACACTCTGTAACCATTTTAAATGCCACTCGTGATGATTTTGTATACAGATTAGTTGTGAGATTTCAGATGTTCATCATTATCGTTTTTTTTCAGTCCACCTAAGTTTTAGATTTAAGACAAAAGGACGCAATAACAATAATTACACTTAATTTTGATTTTGATAATGTTATAAAAATGCAGATTATAGGAATCGTAAGCGTCAGTTCACATCGAGATGATGTGATACGCGATGCGGCGCATGCGCAGGCAAGATGACAAAAAATTTAGTGCATATTTTTTTTTCCAGACTTTAATATACAATTTTTGAACTTAACCTATACAAGTGCGCCACAAACCGCATCGGTTTATCTGAGCACAATAGTTCGCACAAACATGAATAGTACTCCTTATTAATATGAGTAACTTCTCAGAAGAAACGGTATATCAAAAGTCAATATTTTCATAGCTACAGCGATTTCTATACAAAATTAAGTCTCGTGAAAACACTCCATAATAAATTCGTACCTAGCTGTGACGTCACGCCTAGGTTAAAGTGTATGAACTATGCCGCAGGAACATATTTGTAAATATCTCCGATATTTGTGCGTTTAAGTTCATACTTACCATAATGAATGTTTTTGTTTGGGATGTAAGAAAACTAATGATGTAGGTTTTGTTCACTCATTTAGCAAAAAAATAAAAATAAACTTTTTTGTACTTTTTAGATGTATCCAATAATTACTAAACTACACATAAAACATTTTATTTTTTTACATTAACCAAGTAGTAGTGCCTCAATATTTCTCAGCATATTAATGAAACTAAATATTTTAGATATAGTCATCATCCCTATTGAATTTTATTCATTACACAATAAGATAATCGTTTCATTGCAAGAGCGGCGCCGCGCCACGCATCGCGGTGCAGTTTGACATTCGAACTATTGCAATTAAACGTGTATCTTCTTGTGTAATGAATTGAGTTCAATTTCGAATCGCTATCTTAAAAAAAAATGCAGCACCGCGTCGTGTATCGTATTTTCATGGTGTGTACTGACGCTAATATATCATATAAGGTTTAAACTTTATAATATCTAAGAACATTTTAAAGTTACCTATCTTCATGTTGATATAAAAATTTACATTGTGCCTGATATCTGATCTTCATAGCCGTATACGAGGCTAAGAGCCATATTAGCTTAGATTAAATAGGCCGTCGAAGGCTTTAACGATTATGAACGTTAGATATGGCCGAAGGCGTAACCGAGATACGGGAATAGTTCATAATGTAATATCACATTTACCTCCTCGTACATGTAACACGCAAATTATTGCTATATTGGAAATCGTGTAATACAAAAAAGGAATTTCATACAATACTTTTGTAATAAACTCTAAGTTTATAACATCTGGCAGCTTTACCCGCCAGTTTATTAAGTTATTTTATCAAATTATCTGGTGTAAGTAATTTGATTTACAAAAGAGAAAAAACGAGAAGTTTTCTAAAAACTGAAAGGCTTAAAACCTATTACATATGTTACTCAAAACATAGACACATTTATAAAAATATATCAAATATCACAGATGTGTTAAGAAAAACAGATTGTAACTGTTAATTTTAAATAACCATTTACATTTTACATTCCAATTAAACATTGATTCCGTAAAGACACGAAGCAGAAAGCTCCTTACCAATACTCAATTGGAATTATCAACAGTAACACTGAACAATAAGGCCGGAAGCACACCCCGTATTTTAAACGCGCAGACGACGCGCATTTTTTGAAACATGCGTTATCATATATATATAAATAATTATATATCAATACGTAAAACAAAAACTTTGTACTCGGTTTTACAAAATTATGCGAATGTAGAAGTATTAGTTTTGAAAAAAAATTAGAACACTTCCGCCGATTAATTGTTCACACCGTGCTTATGATACAACATAGACAACATTATTTATTTTTATTTCGTATCTTAGAACCCTTGTAAAGATCAAAATTCAAAATTAAATATTCGAATCTCGTTTAAAGTGTGTATACGCGGGTCATCTGTGGCGTTTAAAATACGCCGTGTGCTTACGACCTAAGAGTCGAATAGAATTTGGGGCCGGCCGATAATGCCGCGTCAACAAAAGCGCCCTTCGGGTCCTCTCTTCCCTTAATGATGTTTTTGTCTGCCCCGTCTTTTACTTGCAAACTAGTATTAAATTATAAATTGATTTGTCCTTATCTGTGAAGGGAAATCATTGGAGCACAATTGTAGAAATAAGTGTATAAAATTAAGATGAAATTTATATCTTATTGGACTATAACTACAGACTTAAACATCTTTCTAAAAGACAAAAAGTAATCTTGGTGGGCACATCTCTTAGCCAGCAAGAAGAAACAAAATATGTAGGTTAGTTTTGGATGATTATTACGATTAGTTCATCAAAATATTATGTTAAATATAGTCAGAAAGAATATTTACTTATCTCACATATAAACACCCAATTTCATTTCTTTATAATTAACACACCCCTTAACAATTGGACACCCCAAGTGTTCATCTTATATTTCCCGGGAATTCTCTTGCTTTAACAATGCAATGTGCATCAGGCGACTTTATACGAACTATAAACTTGTTTCGTTTAATAACAAGTCGGTAGAAGTTATGAGATAACCGACATGTGGCTTACTCTCAGCGACATAAAATCTTCATAGTCGCTTTTTAGTGTGAAATCTGGGTTATAATTTTAGATAAGTTGCCAACTACAAACTTTGAGAAATAAGTACATCATTTTAACTTAAGTTTGTTTCTAGATATAATATAAAGTATTTGCGGCTAGAAAAACAACAGATAACTCCCATAGTTTTGATTTTTTCAAAGCACTTGATTTCATATTATATCCTTATCATAAGTTCATAACAAAAGAAGCTTATGGTGGGACTCTAATGCAATAAGCCTGTAATAAAAAGTAGCCATCTTAGAGGTTAGCCGAACAGACATATTTCGTTTAAACTCAGAACTCGACCTTTTGGATTATGATCAATTTCAGTCGTAAACTACTTGACCGGTCGAGAATATTACATTAGTTATAAAGTTTTGTATTCTTCATTATTTGGCAATAATTTACATAACATATTAATGTAATGCTAAAATTATGTAGGTACATTTTAACTTTTCAGATTCTTCAGAGATATTTATATATATATATATATATATATATATATATATATATATATATATATATATATATATATATATATATATATATATATATATATATATATCTTCTACCATAATATTTTTGGTAACGACGCACCGTTTTAATATACTAGTAAATAAACTCTCATTTAACGTTAAACCTTCGGGGATCCAATTTTACGTATCACAAGTTCAAATTAGCACGTGCGCGGCTCACGATAATGAACGGCTCTTCCTGGAGCTTGTAATTGCTTGTTAGATCACACGTATATAGCGGTGAGTTTCCAAACAAAAGACTGGGGTTCGAAATCGAGTTTTGTATAACAATTTTTTTAGAGTTTTGTACCAAAAGGGTAAGAACAGAACCCTATTACTGAGACTTCGCTATCCGCCTGTCCGTCTTTCTGACGCCAGAAACGGGTAGGTCTCTCGTGAACCATAATAGCAAGACAGTTCAATTTTTACATGTGATCTATTTCTGTTGCCGCTATAGCAAGCTGAATACTTCCATAAGTAGGTAGGTAGGTAGGTAGGTAAGGTAGTTTAAAAAGTAACATCAATGTTCACACATCAATATAAACTGACCAAGTTTATATTGATCTGTGAACATTGATGTGATTCCAAAAATCATGTGTTCATCATTTATTTCCAATTACTATTTTAGAATTATTTTAAAATAGATTTGAATCAATATAAAGTATCGAGCACGTATTCACATGTATGATATTCGAGATTCCTTTTATAATTTACATGAGAAAGTCGTAGAAGAAAAATATCCCTGAAATATGTGGCAGATACGGAAAGTTATTTAACTTGTGAATTGTGTGACTTTTCGGTGGAAATTTTTATTATAAGTCTTCGTGAGTGTGGTTAAATGAATGCAGGGATAAGTAAAAGCCCTTTGTTATCGTACTTACCATGACACAATGTACGCCGAGTTCGATTTTACATCTCAACGTCTTTTGTGTAAGAACTCATAAAGTGAATCCGGCTGGCTTTCGGAATTTGAACTTTATATTGTTTTACATTAGATTTAAGTTGCAAATTGAAATGTGTTTTCACTTTGATTTCACTTGGTTGCTTGCTTAGAACTCAGTAAACGCAAGACTTAGGCATGCTAAGCTTAAATCAAATAAGCATAGACTATTTGCGCCTTTAACTTCAGATCCTTCAAGTAAAAAATCCTTTTAAGACTTAGAAATGTCTAGAGCCCAGATAGGCTTGGGCTTTCATTGAAACATCAATTAAGATTTGAGCGTCAAATTATTCTAATACAAGACAGGTCGTCGTCTCCGCAACCTTGAAGTGTCACAATAATCTTGACTGAGATGTGTCGCAGCCTCAGAGGTCAAATGTTAGAGCCCAATAAAATACACACTCGTAAAATACTGTCGCTGTGCCGTTACATTTGTTAAGTGGAATTCACAACTGAAAATCTGGTACATAAGTTTTTACGTTTTATTAAAAATTTTTGCTTGTAAGCTTTGTAACAAAATAGGTAAACTTTGCGGACTTTGTGTCCGCTGCTTCGACGGAAAAAAACAAAAGTCATATTTTTTATATCGAAGATTGCATCGGTGTGATTACCTTTATATGCCAAAATAACAGTTTCATATAATCCATTAATAAAAAAGTTTGATATATCAAACTAATTAAAAACTGGTCAAGTGCGAGTCGGACTCGCGCAACTAGTGTTCCGTACAAAACGGCAAAAAAATCACGTTGCTGTAGGTATGGAATTGGCGTTGCCCCTTAGATATTTGTTTAATACTGTTGTAGTATATTTTGTCGGTATAACGGCAACACACATACAAAAACTGACAACGTACAATATGCTCGCGAGAAGATTTTAAACGAAAACTGACTTTCGAGGAGAAATTATTTAAATTAACGTGAGAAAAGAAAAAATGGCAACTTTAAGCCTCATTCAACATTCAGGCCCATCGGCGCTATTCGTAGCTGTCAATTTACGCCGGAAAAAAAGTTTTAACGATTACTCTGGCTTTCGAGTTTAAATAAAATGGATTCCAATTAACGGCCCATGTCCTACGAAATTCTTCAACTTTCTAATAAAAACGTTAATTTTAACTTTATCTTCAAGGAGTTATTTAAACAAGTTTGAATCAAGTGATGATTCATTAAAAATTACACTGGAACGTAATGTTAGTATTAATTTATTTATTTATAATTTAAAAAATAACCTAACCAAGAGCATCTCAGGATATGTCTAAGGAGGGTTCCGTGACTATCAACGCGCAATAGCTTTTCATTGAATTACTTCAAAAGTTATTGTCTGATTTTGCTCAAAATATTTTTCTACAGACATCATACCATGATCTATCAGTATGAAAACTTACAAGTTTCTATCTCCTATAGTTTAGAATTGCCAGGACCAACTTATAAACCACTTTGGATTTTCACTTTGGATTTAGAACCGATTTCTCTTAAATGGTTGACTTTGTAAAAAAGTCATGTATGAAACCTTGCATTTATTTTAAAAGACCTATTCAATGATACTCCACACGATGAAATAGAACGAAAAAATATTTTTACTACTTCACATGTTCCATACATGATATCTCCACCCCTAAAATGTTATATTACTCTTATTTTATGATGCTAAAACCGAGATTTATACACAACCGGAACCCTAAAAAACATATTCATAGTCCAGTGGTTTAGAGCTTGGAACTCGACTCTGGATGTCATAGGTTCGGTTCCCGCGTTAAAAAAAATGTTGTTTTCAAGTCAGGTTAGGACAATTCCGGCGTGTCTGACAAGAATGATGATCCATGAGTCAGGACCATCTTTTTACCATGATGTAAAAAGACAGTCCTGCGCCTGATCTCTCCAGTCGTATCTGTTATCCATCCCACTGGGTTATGAGAGTAAAGGAAGAGAGAATGCTCTTGTGTACTGCGCATCTTTTTGGGCACTATAAAATAGCCCCTGCGTAGCCGGACCGGTGTGGGAGCTATTTTAAAGAACGCATTTAAAAAATAATAACAACCTATAATAAAATAACGACACATAAAGATTCTTAAATAAATTAAGAAGAATTTCTTTATATTTATATTAAAATTATTAAGAGAAATTAAAATATTCACAATCTTATTTACATTTTCAGAAAACCTGTGGCTTATGATGATGATGTGAACGTTTAAAAGCCTCACTTTACTATGCTGCACATAATGTTAATCTTATTCTCCTACATTGAAATATTAATAGGCAATATCGGCGTTACAGTGCAATGTAGTATCATCAAGCGCCAATCTGTATTGATGAGGCCAAATCAGCTCCAGTCACGTACCGCAGTTTATAATATTACCCGTTTCATTGTTTATCGTTTCCTCAAAAACTTCTTAAAGGGGAGAAGTTAATAAATTAAGAGATTGCTACACTTTGCTTTTCGGGCACCCAACGCACACAAAGCGTCATCTAGTGGTGTAAATGGTATTAAAAACGATCAATAAGAATTTTCGATTCTTTTTTTACTGTCACCAGACGGCGCTTGGTAGCCCGAGGGTCCGTGTCGTGTCAAAAAGCTGTCAGATGGCACGAATTTAAAAACACTCATTAGTATAACATTTCTATAAAATACTAGTTTCAACCCGTAATTATGTACAGCAGCATAACGTATTGTTGCTGTTTTACTTAAACGTGTAGATAAATGTTACCTATATAACATTCTCATTATTTATAAAAAAATTAAGGCACATAATATATTAAGATTGTTTTATTTTTAGATAAATAGTAAGTCTATAGTAGTCTACCCTCTTCCAATTCTAAGCTTTATAGGCAGTGTTTAGTTCAGCCATATCAACTTAGAAAAACAAACTTTTTTAGATAAACACAAAGTTTTAATTGATGAAGTAGAACGTTATATAAAGACTTGAAAATTTAAACATTCTCAAGATGTAAAAGTAAACATTTACTCTTACTTTGCTCTTCTTTGAAAACAAACAAAACTTTTTGCAGAACTATTTAAATTAACTTTTAAAAGAGTGTTTCAGAACCTAACTAAGAGCTGCGGAAAGAGTTAACGAGTAAAAGGACAATAATAATTTTATAGACGAAATGAATGTTTGAAAAGTATAATATATGAAAGGCAAAGCTGATTGACTGATGTATCAACAGACAGGCCAAAACTAAGGCTAGAAATTTGAAATTTTGCACACTTATTTCTCATATGACGTAGGTATTCACTGAGGAAGGATTTTTCAAGGGGATTAAATAGGAGATTTAAGTTTGTATGAAACTTTTTATTCGTTGGACATATTTGCATCAAATTTCATATGAATTGAGTACGGAAAAAATAATGAGTTACGTATTTCAGCATTTTCTTATAATTCAGCCCCTAGGTGGGTAAAATAGGGGATGAAATTTTAAAACCTAATTTCACACGGGAGAAGCCGCGGGCAAATAATGCTAGTGTTGTGATATTTTTGGTTATGTTTATTAGGTATTATATAGCTATTTATAATCATTCCTATCTTAATATAAGAATTAAATAAACCTAACAAAGAGCATCTCAAGACATGTTTTAGGAGGGTTCCGTAACTATCAATGCACAATAGGTTCTCTTTAAATTACTTCAAAAGTTATTATACGATTTTGCTCAAAATAATTTTGCTTGAATGCAGATAGGTGATGATGTATTGATAGTTATATCATCACCTATCGGCACGAAAACTTACAAGTTTCGATCTCGTATATTTTAGAAATGCCACATAGGGGGGGGCAACATATAAAACTCTTTGGAGAACGATTACACGAAAATACGAGTACTTTGTGAAAAAGGCATGTATGAAACCTTGACTTTATTTAAAAAGACTTATTCGACGATACCTCACACGATGAAGTAGTATGAAGAAAATATTTTTTATATTGAATGATGTCAATGTGATGAATGTGAATGTCAAAGCCAAAATCTATAATACCCAATCTATAAATACACCAAATTACATTAAATAATATATCATAATTACAGAACCTAGAAGGGTGAACAGACAGACGGACAGAGCGAAACTATAAAGGTTCCTCCTGTCCTGCCGAACCCTAAAAATACAAAAGTATAACCGCCTGAAAACCCGTATTGGACGTCTATCCAAAAGGACATTGTATCAACAAAACTTCATCCCGACAAATCAGGGAACACACTCAGTCGGCAACGGGAAGAATCGACCTAAATTGGGCTCACAAATTTACAAGATCAACAATCACTGTTTTTACTTTGAATTAGTTCTTTTGAAGCTGAATAAGAACTAAGAAAATTCTTTTAGCATATTTGAGGAGCGTGGCTCGTGGGTCGCTCTAGTGGGTGATGGCTACTCTTGTAAGTGGGTGGCGATTAGATTTCAGATGGTATGCATAATATTATGCGCGTCTAAGAAGACTAAACACCTTTGAAGGCACGTAGCACTAATCGGTCGAGTAGTTGTATTGAGCTAATCGGGCCTCGAGCATAGACGTATTAACTAAGGAAAAATCATGTCAAACGTTAGCCAGGAAAATCCTTATACAAGAAAATACATGCCATTGAAAACCGATCGAAATACGATGTCTACAATCGAACTACATGTCGTATGCGTATTGTCGTAGGCCGCGATGACCTCCATAACAGACTTTAATTTTAAAATTATTAAGAAAAAACCTTATGTGCTTTAATTACAATAAATAATTGTGATTTTAACCAATGGATTATGATTAATTTTATCTCGTCCGTGTTTTTTACTCGTTTGTTGTAATTTTGCATTCTTTAGCAGCGAAATATTACTATCTATATTTTCAAACGTAAAACTAGGGATGTTTGGCTTCGACATGCCCTGACCCTAGTATATATAGTATGTCCTCGAGTTATTCTAGGAGTTTCATGTTATGAGCCTTATAATATCATGTTGGAGCTGGCTGTTTCTATCAAGTATTAAAACATAATATACAAGTATATAAAGAAATATACAAGTATTCTAACAAGAACTGAGAATAGTGAGTTTTACTATTCTCAGTTCATATGAGAAAATTTAGTAAAAAGTATTTAATAAATATCAAATACTAAAGTGCGTAGAAATACATGAGTTGTATTTTACAAATAAGCTAAATTACTTATTATATACTTTTAAAAAAAACACCTTTGAAGTGCCACATCCTACCACTAACGTGACCTTTCAATGTAAGCTTACAACCAAAATGTCTTGGAGTAAGCATTATAATAGTAAGGTTGTTGTAACACATTTCTATAATTGCACCTCTTGTGCTTCTTAGAACTCGGAGCTATAAAACTTTGAAATAATGAGGTCAAGAAATAATATATAATATTATGTAGTGTCACCTCACACATTCCCAAATTGTGATATTTTTCATATTTTTCACAAGGGTCAAATGCAGTTCGTGTAGTTAAATTGAACAAAAATTCTACTGTCAATAGTTTTCATAATAAAATTTTACGTTTTTAAATAACAATTTGTTTTAAAGCTCTAGAATGATATCACGTATATATAACAAATGGCAACACTGCACGGTCGCACGGCTGCAAATTATTACGTGCGACAACACTGCACAACTTTACTGGCCACTCACTTTATTGTTCTAATTTCAGAATTTAAACTTAGCAAAAATATTTTACCTGTAGTTTAATAAGGCTCAGAAAGTATTTTTTTTTATTAATGTTAAGTTTTTACTTTACAGTGGTGACAAATTTTTTGTGGACCAGTTTTGAAACAGCTAAATATAGAATATGCCAACGCCAATCACCTTTTATGGGAAATATGGTGTGAAACTAAAATAAGAGGAATAAGAAAACATAAGAAACCAATTCCGCGTCAACATTACCCAGTGTTATCGGAGACTATACGCTCCGAAAACAGTTTGCGAAACTTGCTTACAATCCGGCCTCATATTACGTACAAACTGTATCCATACGTCGCGCGCTCTTGTGCCTTATTGAAAACATTTACATATCTATGTGGCAACCCTCTTTCCCAGGCGATTGCGAATTGTGAAATAAAGTGAAAAGACGCACGGCCAAACTCCGATCGGCTTTGTTACGCAAACGTCATTACATGACTCCAGCGGCACCTTAAAAGATACCATGGAGTTTTTATACAAAATGGCAACCATAATCGGCAATCTTTAAATATTACACCTTCCCACAGAAGAAAAACTGAAAATCGAGGACACTTTTATTTACATAGATGGCAAAACGTGACTCTTTTTAGAAAGTTTAATGTGGGGCAAGCAAACTTTTCAGGATAAATTCGTAAGACCTGAAGTGTTTTTCAATAGGTACTTCGCTAGTCTAACCTTTCTTTTTAATTCAAACTTACTAGAATGTACCTCATATACAATACCTGATAATACTACTGATATAATACTACCTAATAATGTACCTGATATACCTGAAAAAAAGAAATACAAGTTTTTAGTCATAAGATACTTTGATGCAACATAGTTTTGCATCGAGTAGATTAACTGCAGCTGAATATAATCCGAATATAAACCGATCATTGAAATTTCCTTGAGAGTTCCTTCGATATTTAAAGGAAAAAAATCGCCTTTCGCCGCACTTAAACACTAAACGCTTTCTAGTAATCGGGGGGGAAAATTTATTAACATAAAATAACAAAGGATAATTAGCCCCCGTTGAGGAGCGGACACCGCGCATAAAATTACCGCGCCTTTGCATTAAATCAAGAACTTGGCCTGTTCACCGTGCTGCATTTATACAGCAGCGTGTTCAAATAAACCTACAGCTTTTTGGGTCGGTTGTCTAAATTGAAGGTGTATTGTTTTCTATTTTGTGAAACATAGAGCATTCAATTAATAAACTCATAGTATCATATTAACGTAAATCTTTGTAATTTTGTTCTATTTAGGTATTACATTGATCACTATTGCCTCTCTCGTTATAATTTCTACATATTTTCCCTTTTACAATCACGCCAGGAAATTCCAGTATATTAAAGTAAAGTTGTTGGGAACTAAACAAGCAGAACTGGCAAACAACAAGTTTACTTAACCCAATGTTAACGATATGAGTTAACATGTTTGTTAGCCTAATTATACATGGTTACTATCATAACAATCCAATATGGTTTTATCTTGTAATTCTGTTTATTTCTGACAGTATGAAAACGTTTCGATAGCGTCGCATCGATATCGATAAGTAAAACGATACGTCGATAAATGTCATCGTAGTTATCGATGACAGTTATCGACATATCGCTTTTATTGTATTTCCGAGTTCAAACTAAACTGCCGCCTATCTTAAATCTATCCGGATGCAACTGGAAATCCCAACTGTTATTTTCATCGAATACCTATGGCAACTACACTGTCCATTCGATTTATGATGACGTTACACAGTTGTACAAGGCCCTCTGAATATTAAATAGAGTACCTGAACGGTATTCAAATAGCAAGACCGGTAGAATAGTATATTACTTACAGATGTAATAGCTTTTATTTAAATCGAGTTATTTTTTTATTATATAAAATGCTTTTTCCGCTAAAACACTAAATCCGAAACTGATTTATGATTTACTAGTTGGAAAATTGATTGATGATTATTGTTAATAACATGGAAATATCATTAACAGTGACATGTTATAATTGAATTACGAATATTAATTTTCATCAAGCGTGGCGTTTCGATTAAGTTCAAAATAATCGCATAAATATTAAAACATTTTACCTTTATCGATTAAACCCTCTCAACTCCGTGGAGGCTGACGGGGGCTCGACATCGCGGTTAGGTGTCCCAACCCTAACCGCAAACATCGCCACGGTTTAAAATGTCCACGCTTCACTTCACTGAAACACCGCTGAAGAATGGTTTATTTAAAAATCATTTACCGGCGACTTGACTTTTAATTTTTTTATCGATAAACCATATCACTATAAAATTTTACCTATAAGTTTTATATTTTTTGCTTTTATGCACGCGCTCTTTCGATATAAGCCTAGAAAAAATTTTCATTAAAAGTATACGTTCCTATAACTTTTCATGAAAAAAAAATATTCTACAAATTGATATATATATATGGTAGACCTTATAATATCAGCTATATATGCCAGTGAACGTCCCGTGAAATCGGTCTAGCCGTTTCAGAGTTTTTTTTTTTTTAATTCTTTATTTTAAGGATTTTAGTACATGAAATGTCTATGCCTATCCTATCGTACTCTTAACAGTAAACACAGCACATTTATAAAAAAGAACTTAGATAATAACACTAATTAAGTATGTATATTATATCTAGTATAAAAACTATCCACTAACATCGAAAGCTACCAGCATACTAGACGCATCAGTCTGGTTCGGCTAGAATGCTGTGTAGAGCACCTACATTATATCAATTTATATTAAATGTAGTAACCAGTCGATCTCTTTTGTCACTGTTTCTGGTACATTCCATCAAGCGATGGTATAAGTCATATCTCTTATTACATTGCTCACAAATGGGAGAATCAGTTATTCTCATCAAAAATAAAAAAAAATCTACTAGGAACGTGGCCAGATCTTAATCTACATACACTGTTTCTGGTACATTCCATCAAGCGATGGTATAAGTCATCTCTCTTATTACATTGCTCACAAATGGGAGAATCAGTTATTCTCATCAAAAATAAAAAAACTTCTACTAGGAACGTGGCCAGATCTTAATCTACATAAAGAAACAATTTGCTGCCTGTTAAACCTAGAAACGTAAAACCACGGCGTACGAAGAGGCTCACATTGGATACATTTATACCAAATACCGCTCGTTTTCGATCGTTCATCAAAATATTCCTGTAACATTAATCGACACTTGGATCTATATTTAATCAAAACTTTCGTAAAGCTTGGTAATACGTTAAATTTTTCACCTTCTGTTATAGCTGATTTTGCCAATCTGTCAGCCTTTTCGTTTCCCGAAAGTCCAATATGAGACGGAACCCATTGCAATGTCACAATTATACCGTTGCCACAAATGCTATTTAATTGATTTAAGATATTGTATGCCAAAGTTGTACCTCTGTAATCAGAGGTGCACTTGACAATATGCATGAGGGCACTTTGGCTATCTGTAAAAATTACAACTTTGCGAGCATACTAGAAGCATAATTTAAGGCCTGTGACAACGCAAGAAGCTCCACAGTCATGATTGATATACATTCTTAATCTTAAATGTTTTGTAAAAATTGTTAATTGGGCCATAAAAAGCCGCTCCAATACCAGTAGACGTTTTAGACCCGTCAGTATAAATCCTATGGAATCCAAAATATTTAGACCGAATCTCATACAATACTTCATGTTTTAGATGACTACTATCAATATATTGCGCTTTTGAACCAACCACAGATTTCAGAGATTCACAAATTACACTTTTTACGTTAAGACTAGCCAACCAAGTATTAGATTTAAATATTTGAAGAGGGTTAGACGTGGACATAATATCTTGTTTGATTTCATTAAAACATGTTGGCACCAAGGGTTTCTTCTTATGTAACCAAAATCGATTATTAAGCAAGCCGTGTAATTTACCAAATAATTGTTGACTTATATTATTAGATATAGAATTGGCCTTTAAGCAGTATTTATAGCATAAGTACGCTCTTGGGATCGACAGCGGTGGAACACCTAACTCGATTTCCATTACGTATATGGGGGTTGTTTTAATGAAACCACCAATAATCCTGAGAGCTTGGTTTTGTATCTTATCAATTTTAGTTAAGTGACACCCAGCTGCATTATCATATAAGTAACTACCGTATTCCAGACGACTTCTAATTACAGAGATATACAGTCTACGTAAATGAACGGGGTGGACCCCCCAACTTGAACCTGCTAGAACTTTTAACAGGCTCAAAAATTTTGAAGCTTTTTCACATGATTCGTTAATTTGCTTAGACCATCTTAGCGACTTATCTAAGTAGAATCCTAAATACCTAAAACAATCAACCGACTCTAATTATACATTTTTAATATGAAGTTTTAAATCTTGCCTTCGACGCGCTCGCGTCAAAACACAATATTTCGACTTACTGACTGATAATTGTAATCCAATCTCATCCAGCAACTCTGAGAACTGATTAAGAGCATTTTGTAAATTAATAACACTGTCGTTGATCCTATTGTGATTTGCAAAAATAACAAAATCGTCTGCATATTGAAAACTATATACAAAATTTATCAGTTGACAAATTCTAGAAGTGACAATATTAAAAATTAAAGGACACAATTAAAGGACAAATTCCAGTGACACAATGCTCAGGATGCTGGAGATATGGCCATAATAGGAAAGTATGACCAATTCAAAAAATAAAATGCCCTAAATGTGGCAAGAATCATGAAAATTGTGAGATCAAGAAATTCATGTGCCTCAACTGTAAGGGAGATCATATGGCACTTGATAAAACTTGTCCGGTTTTTACAAAAGACAAACATACAAAAAAAAATTATGAGTAAAAATAACTGTACATATAAAAAAGGTGTAGAAATTTATTACCTACAAAATAATGCGGAATCTTATGCTCAGAAATCGGAGCAAAATGCCACTTCAAGTCAAATTACAAACATGATCCAGTCTGATTATCCGGGTCGTATTACGTATAAGGATGTATTATTAAACAAAAATAGTAATGATGATATTATAATGGATGACATAATTGAGGAGGATACGAATAATGAAAAGGAGCAGATCAAAAAGAAAAAGACTTTAAGCATACAGAAAAGAAAATCAAAGGATCCAAAATCGAGCCAGAGTTTTGAAAAAGTGGGAAGAGGAAAAGAACATGGAAAGAACAGGCATATGAACAGCGAGGAGTGTGAAGGAGAGGAAACGAATAGTAGTGGTGATGCACAAAGTAATAATAATTTAGGTTTCTTCGTGATATTGAAGATTTTGTATGAGAAAATTAAAGAGATTATTATGTTAAATATCTCTTTAGAGGAAAAGATAGTTTTGTGTATAAAAAAAGCGAGTGGGGCTATGTCGGGGCACACGGCCGTTGGTTTTAACGTGAAACGTCTATGTTAGCGAATCGCTTTTAAAGTAAAAGATTGAAATGAAAACAAGATGGACGCTGTTTTAAGTATTTTAATAAAAAGAACAGGTACGTAATAGAAACAACAAACACACGAAAGAATCACCACGCTATAAAGTCGGAGTCACGAGTTACACTGAATAGAAACAAGCGTGAGCGCCGGTTTCGCACAGTTATCGCAGTATCCCTCCCCCACCGCCCCGCTTGACCCCGACACGAACTCAATGTCATAACAGCGAGCTGACTATATAAGTGAAATATTTACACCACATTTTTGTTTCTAAGACTAATCGTTTTTTAATTATTAAGGTACGATGATATAGACCTTTTCGTTACGGTCCAGTTTTTAAACCTGGTACCCGTATGTTTCGGCGCGATTTTAAAGACGTTTCACGTCAAAAATACTGATAAAAGAGGTTTCGTTACGTGTATGTGAAAGATTTCGAGGCACAGATTTCCTTGATTTAAATTTTAAACAAAATAATGGCTAGTTTTGATTCTAAAATAAATATAGCACAGTGGAATGCCCAGAGCTTGCAACCTTTTCTAAATAGGGAAAAAATACATATCGCTTTAATAAGTGAAACATGGTTAAAAAAAGACACATCTATTAAATTTACAGGTTATAATACATACAGACAAGATAGACTCGATGGTTATGGGGGGGTAGCTATTGTTTGCCACAAATCTTTTCGTAGTTTTAAAATCCAAATCTTAACTAATAATTCAGGCATAGAAGTTGTATGCATTAAAATTCTTAATTGTAAACTTTTACAATATATATTCTTTCGATTTATTGCCCGACATACGTTCGTACGTCACCATCTGATTGGGATTCCCTTTTTTCTCAGTTTCCTTGAAACTCGTTGATTCTAGGGGATTTTAACGGACATCACAGTAACTGGTCCAACAGGTCGGACACACGAGGTAATCAACTGTTTGACTGTTGTATAGATAATGGGTATATTTTTCTTAACAATGGTCAGGCTACTAGAATTAAACTTGTTAGTGGTATACTTCAGGAAACTTCTCCGGATATTTCATTTTCATCTGGGGACATTGCTGTAAACTCCGAGTGGTGTTTGAGTAATGAATGTTTAGGCAGTGACCACATAATTATAAAAATATTTTTAAAATTTCGAGAAATTTAAATTAATTACACTTAAAAGAAACTTTAAATTAGCTGATTGGTCAAAATATAAAGATATTGTCGAATATTTATTTTTAGAATGTAATAAATCTTTTCCTAGTACAAGAAATGTATGACAATTTTAAAAAAATAATTACTAAGGCTGCAGAAGAGGCCATTCCAAACAAGAAAAATTGTATAAGCCCGGAACGTAATTTTGTTCCCAAAGTCTATTGGAGTCCAGAGCTATCTAAGGCTGTAGCTCAACGTAGGCTGGCATTAAAACATTTTAGAAGAAATCCCACCCCACAAAACCTTTCAATTTTAAAATTATCTATTTCAAGGGCTCAACGTTCAATAAGAAAAGCTAAATCAAAGAATTTTCATAATTTTTGTAATACGAGGGC
Source organism: Phengaris arion (assembly GCA_963565745.1). NCBI lineage: Eukaryota > Metazoa > Arthropoda > Insecta > Lepidoptera > Lycaenidae > Phengaris > Phengaris arion. The sequence goes on from OY751431.1 coordinate 28,983,587, forward strand.
GGGTCAATAAGTCCGTGACTTTTGGAATAAAACACAGATTTTTTGATAAATAAATCATTTTATTTTTCAACGTAGTCCCCCTTGAGCTCTATACACTTTGTCCAACGCTTCTCCAATTTTTTTATCCCTTCCAAAAAATATGATTTGTCGAGGTCCTCAAAACAGGCCTTTGTTTGCGAGATGACTTCATCATTGGAGTCTAAATCTTTTTCCACCGAGCCATTTTTTCAGGTTTGGGAACAAGAAGTAGTCACTCGGAGCCAAATCTGGAGAATAGGGTGGATGTGGGAGCAATTCATAGCCCAATTCATGGATTTTTGCCATGTAAACTGCACATGTGTGCACCCTTGCATTGTCTTGGTGAAAAAGAACTTTTTTCTTGGCCAAATGAGGTCGGTTTTTTTTCAAATCCTCATTGAAGCGGTCCAATAAGTTGGCATAATATTCCCCATTAATTGTTCTTCCCTTTTGAAGATAGTCAACGTGGATTATCCCACGTGCATCCCAAAAAACAGTCGCCATAACTTTATTGGCTGACAAACCCACCTTGGCCTTCTTTGGCGCCGATTCACCCTTAGAAACCCACTATTTTGACTGTTGTTTGGTCTCTGGTGTGTTGTGATGGATCCATGTTTCGTCCACGGTTACAAAACGGCGCAAAAACTCCTCCATATTGTGATTAAACAACGCCAAACCTTCCTGTGAAGTTGTTACACGATTGCGTTTGTGGTCGACTTGCGGAAAGCTTTCTCATGCCCAAGTGATCATTCAAAATTGAAACCACTGAGCCATGCGAGATGCCTATGGCTTCCACAATCTCTTGCACTTTCAATCTTCGGTCGGCCAACACCATATCGTGAATTTTTTCGATTGTTTCGGGTGTAGAGACCTCAACTGGGCGTCCAGGACGTTCGGCATCTTCAGTGCTTGTACGGCCACAACGAAATTCAGTAAACCACTTTTTTACCATTGAAATCGATGGTGCAGAGTCCCCATAGTATTTATCAAGCTTAGCCTTGGTCTCGGTAATGGTTTTTTTTCACAAAAAATAATGCTTAATAAGCACACGAAATTCACTTTTTTCCATTGTTTCCTTAAGTTCCTTCCTGACGCAGCAAGTTCAAATTTTGATAGGAGTCAACTGACAGATGCCTATTGACAGGAGTAGTGTTGCTTTTTCAGTAAGGAGGTTAGAAATTCAAAAAGTCACGGACTTATTGACCCGCCTTAGTAGTATTAGCGAGTCAACAAATGTCACTGATATGTGGCGCAAGATGAGGTGGTTAAAAGGAATTAAACAGGCAAGACACTATACTTCAGATAGGGATAAACTAGATCTTCTGTCCTCTTTAACACCTGATTACGTGTGTGATCCCCCACTGTCATTTTCTTCAAATAATCCTTGTCTAAACGCTGATTTTACTATTTATGAATTGGAAAGCTCTATGAAGAAAAAGGATTCGGCGACGGGATTTATTATTCGATGATTTTTAATTTACCACTTGTAGGCAAACATAGATTACTTACCTTATACAATTCTATATTTGGTGCTGGCTGCATTCCTATCCAGTGGAGAAAGATTGAGATTGTGCCAATCCCTAAATATAATAGCAATACCGACTGTAAACTTAGACCAATTGCGTTAATGTCAAGTTTATGTAAAATTTTTGACTTGATGCTGCGTAATCGGCTTGAATGGTATATAGAGCATAACAAAATATTGTCACCCAATACTTTAGGTTTTAGAAGAGGACAATCCTGTCTAGACTGCTTGTGTCGTCTTGTGTCGAATATTCAAATTGGTTTCTCACAAAATATTTCAACTGGTGCTTGTTTTTTGGATATAGAGGGGGCATATAATAATGTTTCAATACGCAAAGTAATATTAGTTTTAGATGAGTTAAATGTGGGTTCTAGAATGTGTACTTACTTGTGGGAGTTTTTAAAAGAGAGGCATCTTGAAATTAAATGTGATGAAGAAGATAAGTTCATGGTTTCAGAGATAAGCCGGAACAAACACACAGACTGACTGACGGACAGAAAAATGTTAACAATTTATATTTTATTGTAAGTACCGATCATACTTTTAAATGCATTAAGTGAAAATAAAAGCTGTTAATATGAAATTACAAACAGACACTTCAATTTTGTTTATCTGTATAGATATTAATATATTATATTATACAAAACAAATGGTTGAACTAAGTATATATAGTGCGCGCGGCTTAGGTAGGGACAGGGGTGAGGGGGCGGGTTGCTTGCTGCTCGCAGTGTTGCCGCCGCGAAGTCCGGCTCTGTACTGTACCGTAATAACATCAAGCGCTCGGCTAGCTAGTCACAATATGTAACAGTCATAACAGTCACAATGTGTAATTGCAAAATTCTACATTATTGTCAAGGTGTTAAGGACGTTTTTTGTATCATTCTTAATAGTCGTTATTACATTGTGATTTCGAGTGGCAAAAAGTGTCGTGCCTAAATCAATCCGTCTAGCTTCCATACAATTCGCAACGCGCCATAAGGAACTACGTTCCAATAATATCTGCCTGTTTCGAATATAAAATAAAAAAGGAATATTCAATGTAATGTGTTCATCGTTCAATCAAAGTTCCATTAGCAAGGCATCCCTTTATTATATTAAAAGTATGCGCAGTCTACAAATGAAATTTCAGTTAAAATTGAACATAAAGCTCCGAGTCAATATCATATGAGTCTTCGATAAAGACTACTTGAGTATTCGACGAAACACATAGAACAGAGTATTCAATTAACTTATAATCCGAAACAGTTAATAAAATCCAATCTGGACATAAATGAATCACAGAGAATACTCGAAAGTTCAAAGGTAGTTAGAGTCCCTTTTTTTTCTCGGCTAATAAATTCAGCAAAAGCGGAGCGGTTCAAGAGGAGGCCGTATGCAGATGTCTGTTTGTCCAGTAATTACTGCCGATGTTTGCAGCCGCTCCCTGCTTCAAAAACAAAGTGGTGCAAGTCAATGGCTAAAGAATTAATGAATCACCAGCAGCAGAATAAAATTGAAATAATTTAGCGCCTTGGCGCTCCAGCCGGAGGTCGCGCTTTCGAATCCTGCCAGGGAACAAAATGTTTTCTATATTAATACTTCTGTCTGTGTGTAATACTTCCGAATAAGCTATTGAAGAAGAATGTGAAACCACAATCTTCTAATATGTGTCGGAACAAGCCAATAAAAATTTCGTATTAAATAGGTAACAACAAAAATAGATATTTTAAAAATATTAAGATTTAAGAGGGATAGACCGATGATCTTCAATATAATATTTAGATAAGTATACTAAGTGTACTTGTGTATTCAGAGCTTCTTTCTAAAACAAGTTTTACCTATATTATAAAAAATATTCATAAAAGAAACGAGGTAAACTTATATAATGTATTATGATGTGATCAGGTTTTTAGAGACGACTTTAGCGACTTCGATAGAAGCGCCTGAATCTAGTTCAAACTAGTTTAAGTCCGTTACACAAATTGACTCGCTCTCCTCTTCTTCTTGCGCCACCTTAAAAGCACCCATTATATATGCATCAGGGGTCCCCCATTTTTGCATTCGTAATGGGGGATCATTGTGTAATTATTCACTCGTTAGTGAACCAATCTATGCGTTATATAGGCGGATCAGGATCGCTTAGTGGCCAATTTAGAATGCGCATCTTGGGTCGCGTTTCTCCCATAAATCTACATTTATAACGTAATTTTTATTAATATGTATTTTATATTCTTTTTGAGTTTCCCAAATTTTCATAATTATTACAAAGTTTCGTTGTTTTGAATTTACTTATTATGTTTTATCTAAGGCGACAGGATTTTAAATTAAACCGTTTTGAGCCTGTTTCATAGGTAGTCAAAACAAAAATTATGTTCCTACAGTTTATAACTTATACAAATGACCAACAACGTAGATAAGTTAGGTGTAAAACAGATCATTTAAGTCTTTTCTATACATAAAAGATTATCTTTCTTATCAGACATTAAAATCTAGTCGAATACAATTCATCCGTTGAGACCTCATCCTATACTAATATAACAAAGGGGAAAGATTTTATGTTTGTTTCATGGAATGAGCTCCGAAACTAGTGGACCGATTCTAATGAAATTTGGCACAAACATAGAATAGACCACGGGAAAGGACATAGGATACTTTTTATCGTGGGAAAAATGTACGGGATTTTCTTTTGCGCGTAAGAAGTCACGAGAAACATCTAGTTGTGAATAAATCGCAAAAATGTGGCTTATTAATTTTCCACTTGACCACTCTAGTTTTCTAAACGAAGACGACGAGTATTATACACTTATTATTATATATACTTATACCGTATGGAAATATCCTATACAATTTACAATAGCGGATATACAACAAAACAATATCGTAAAGCTCATTACAATGAAGTACCGTATTGGTTTCGTCCGGTCGATGTTTTATTCTCTACACCTTGTATCTGCTGATTAAATTCATCCGAGCCCCACGGGATATGTTCCTGGTGGACTACGGTTTTATTCCGTGAGTGATTTCGATTTTTTCCCGGTAGTTCTTTTTTGTCATCAACAAAAGAAGGAAGATTCATTTTGTTTCATGTTTTTTTTTTATTTGTAAACTTTCATCTTACTTTTTGTGTATTAATTTGCACTATTATAATATTAATATTGCGATATTAAATTCCTATGAATCCTATATAGTATATAAAAGGATTGACATCAATTATTAAAATATAGAAATTATATATTTAAAAACAGTTACAAAAAGAAATTATGTGAACAGTAATAACACACAGGACTTCTTGCACTATTTCCACTTTAATAAGTATTTTACATTAATTTTAGTCTATTACACGACCGGTTTCGACAAAGTCATCATCAGGTGTAGGTAGATTAAAATTTTTAAAAAATTTGTTAATATTGTGCAAAGGGTTGCCAGCATCATAAAATTTTTACAATTTTGTGCAACGTAATTTAAAATTTTATACCAACTTATTCTAAACTATGTGAAGCCACCATAAATCGCTGGTATCTAATATAATATGAGTCAGTATCAAATGATACGAACAATAACATTACTAACCTATATTGAAAGGATTACGCAGAATATAAAAAAAGATAACAGAAAGCATAATAGCATTAGTTTCGCCGGAAAACATTTAATGTTATCGTGGAAAAATAAGCCTAAGGAGATAGAATGTGACAAGTTTAATGACCCCGTGTTTGTTTGTTTTGGTGATTTACTCAAGGTAGAGGTATCAAGTATTGGCGGCTCGCCAAACTACACTTTGGGGAATAGAAAATGTGCTATCTTATACATTGTGATAAGTAATAAGTTGTCATCCAAAGAATTATGCAAGAAAGAATTATATACTTGTTTATTTCTCACAAATAACTACGAAATAATACGTTAATATTTTTTACTTACATAAATCGTTATAGCTAAAGCTAATCATAACCTATAGCTAAACAATTCTAGACACCCTACTTAGTAATTACATACTATAAGTCGTTTTAACAGGTAGGGCACACTAGGGGTGAGTCCCATTTAAACATGTCTTCCACCCTTAGGCCCAGTGGCGTGCGCAAAAAATATTATATTTATTATACTTTTCCACAAATTTTAATTCACGTAACAAATGAAGCTAAATATTTTAAATCGCAAGCCACACTTTGAAAACTTTTAAAATACACACTTAAACCAACGAGAACAAAGACCAGAGTGTAATACAGAGATGTCTTTGTACAATCTTGGTAGGGCACCCTCTCCGTTTTCCTAATTTTGCTGGACTCCGATACGGAAATTGGGTGCCGTTTCAGCGAAATGAAAACCCTAATTGTCGAGAGGTGAAATGCACAATCCCCTAACTGCGCGCAGTTAAAAATACAAATACAGGTGCTGTCTACGTAATGGTGGCGAAGCGTTTGCATTTAACTGCTTCATGCAAGTTTCATGCAGAGGCGTATTCTTGAATAACTTTAGTTCGTTTGCATAAAAACTCGCATTCAAATTAACATTGGGATCCATTCACCTTGGCAAATTTGTTTTCGCTTCGTATCGTTAAATTTGGATATGTGCCTTTTTTGTTCAACGATTTCTAAAAGATAAAAAGTTTCACATTAGAAAGTTGATGAAACCAGGTAAATATATTGGCCCGAAGTCCAATTAACTATCGTTACTCAAGAGTAAACAAAACAATGGCTTCAGTTAAAAGCTTAAAAGTTCGCCGAAGTATTCTGTAACTTCCACTTCGTATGTAATTTTTGTTAATTTAAATACTGTTATATACATATTTTTATGATTCTATTTAATTTGATTATTATTTTAATACAAAGTCTAAGGCCCACTTGCGCAGATCTGGGTTAAAGTAAGCCCTTGGTTAAAATCATGTTATCTCTCTCTCGTTCCTCATATTTATGAAAGAGAAGGCATGATATTTTAACCCAGGGTTAACTTTGACCCAGATCTGCGCAAGTGGGCCTTGTCATATAATAGCAGTTTTGGCCTGTAAATTACAACAACCCGTCTTATTAACATCTATAGGTTTAAACCCATATTATTAAATATAGGTTGATCTTAATTAATTATGATTAATTTTAATTAAGTTAGGTATATCTACTAACGACGCAAAAGAAATAACATTCAGCGTTGCAAAATAAACAGGACGAAAAAGCCAGCTCACAAATTACTGCTTAATGTTTCGCATCTGCCGTGTGGACGGATCTCTAGAGTCAAGCTTGCGTCGAGAGATGGTCATTTACATAAAATAACAAGTGGTGCCTCGGGGCAGGGCGTTTCACTCGAAATCTCTGCGGCATTTGGTGGCCCGATGATAATTATAAATATAATTCAAACTGGCCCCGGCTTTATAATAATTAAATTGCTTAAAACGTCATAGATTGAGCTGGTGCAAATAAGCTTTGTACTTGGTATCGTGGTAAGTCTTACTGTCTTAACAACATCTGAAAGCGCGGCAGCGGTGTCGTCATAATATTTTCTTGTAATACTTTACTGCTTTTTTATCTGTTCACTATGTAAAAGTAAAGTGAAGAATCATAGTTTACTTCAACTGCTAAAAGCTTAAATGTCGGAATTAGGTTATGACTATTTACAGATCCGTACCCAAAGGATATAAACGGTATTACTGAGACTCCTCTGTCCGTCTGTCTGTCAGTCTGTCACCAGGCTGTATCTTATGAGCCGTGACAGCTAGACAGTTCAAATTTTCTCAGATTATTTATTTTGCGATTGCCGCTATAAGAAATACTAAAGACGGAATAAAATAAATATTTAAGTGTAGCTCCCATGCAACAAACGTGATTTTTATGTTGTTTGGATGTAACCCTCAGTGTGTGAGCACTAAGCCGGTTTTATTATACCTAAGAACTTTTATTTGAAGCTTATGTTTAAAGTAGATTGATGAAGATAGTTGATATTTTATTATATACGACATACTAAAGCCATTAACAATATCTACAGAGGAAATGTAAATTAATTTTACCTTCGCAAACTTAAACTATTTGCATTCCGCCAGTATTGTGCTCTAAAATCGTGTTTATCTATTCTTTCAAAGGGAAGATTTGGCGAATCCGACGCTCCGGTTCGAGTCGAGTTTGCGATAAATTGATGGTAGGCACACCGTTTGTAATAAAACCTGGAGTATTTAACGCTCGCGTACATTCAAAAGGGAATAAGCAATCGGAGGTCCGGGCTCACGGAGCGTAAAGAATCGTATTTTGAGCGAAGCGTTGTTTTATAAATAAACAGCGCGCTATCAGTTGTCGACACTCGAGCAACTTGACGCCGGATTTAATAAAAATACTCCGTGTAGCTGCCGGTATAAAGAAACCCTTATCAGCATGAGCGCTGAAGGATAAATTATGTGAGGTGGCGCGGGGAAGATGAAAATTAATGAGGTAAAAAAACCCCGGCGACGAAACTACGCTCGAAACGCTCGTAGTTTTTACCAACGGTTATGTTAAATGGACTCTATGTTAAATCGAGCTCTCAATGTATTACGACCGCTTTTAAAAATTATTGTCGTAGCGGTTTTATGCAACAAAAGCATCTTTTATTTTAGTACCAAAAACTAATATTGCAAAAGATAACAAATGAAATCAGATATTTTGTTTCATAACTAAGGTATATATAAAATTGTTCTATTACAAAATTTACACGAATAATCGGTGATATATTATTAGAACACATAATGTTCCCCTTAAATTACCTAACGTGACTCAAATTTCGCGATATAAACTCCTAATAAGAAAGAGGGCGGGATGACTTCATTCCATTGCTCATTTAAGCAAGTCACCGGGGAAAAAAGAAATACGGCAACCATTATTTCTACTAGAGCTGCAATCGGGATAAAAGATATAATAATATAAGGGCCTTCAGCCGAGAGGACTTCGCGATGAACGTAATATTTCTATGAGATTACTCGCTACAACTCTCACTGGCCAGGAAAAACCGAATTGTGTTTGGTGAACGGTTTTTTTTTCTCCATTAAGTTGATGAATCTTTGAGTAAAGTTTCGTCAATAGTTCGTCAATAGTCTGAAATTATTGCAAAAATTTTCATTATTAATGTTCAAATATTTTTCTGCAGTATAAAATTAGACTTAAATATAATTACAGAGAGACTTTTTCATAACGTAACCGTTCATTTTACATATTATTATAAGCAAATATTTTTATGGAATTTTAGTGAACTGAAGATATTTATATATTAATAATATTATATCTATGGACGCATTACGCCACGTCAATGTAGCCCCGTGCTTCGTATCTGAAGAACTTGTGTTACGGTGTCCAGAAAACGGGAAGTATTTAAAATAATTTCATACTATACACACATTTAAGATTTTTACTATATTATACACATATACAATACACATCCACGACCCAGGAACACAGAAAGCTTTTTTCCCTCGGCGGGATTCGAATTCGCGACCTCCGGCTTGGGCACCCGACACGTTCAACCACAAAGCTACCGAGATCGTCAAATTATATTATGAGCACGACCTTTGTAATTCTTTATACTCTCAACAAACAAAACGCTTAAACATAATATTTAACTTTATATTAAAAGCAATTACTCGATAATAATAGCATCTAGCAAATACACAACAACATTGTGTTAAAGATATATATTTGTCTGCAGCTTGTTGCTCTCGAATGAATTGCATTTGAATCAATAACACCCCTAACTCTTATACCAGCTGAATGCTTTAAAAAGCCTGAAAGCTATTTTATGATCTAAACTTATTCATCATTGAGAGCTTAATGAAATTGATTTGAATTGTAGAAAGAAATGTTATTAAATTTGTTTTGCGATAGAAATTTGTTTGAAGGGTTTGAAGCGTTTTTATTTTGACTTTGCGTTTTATGTATAGAAGATTAAAAAATTCTTAATAATGTGAATATCGTTGGGTTTTAAAACGATTTTCTTATATTTTTATAATTTTTGGCTCTCTACGTGTTAAAAAAGAATATAAAACAAAATGTAACATTAAAAATAACAAAGATATTAAACTTCTTAATGTCATGTGCGAAACAGAGGGACACAACCGATCGTGATGTCACAATATTAAACCTCCATAGACTTTACAACTAGGTGATGTCTATGCAGGTGCATCGTTTTGAGAAAAAGAAGATCATTTTAAAATTCGTCTCTTTTATTTTCTATGTTTTCTTAATAAATAGCTCAAAAGTAAATAAATTTATTTTTTATGAAACAACCCAATTTGGGAATTGTGTATTCATAAGATCCAAATTTTATATTTACGAATACAATTATTTTTCAGCACATTTAACATAATTTTTTTGGAGGTTTTAATATAATAAGTTCCTATTATAAGTGCATGTGCTCTTGTTTGAATCTTTATCGAAAAGCTTTCAAAGAATTCTGCGCAGAAGGAAAAGAAGTCCCGCGTTCATTAGCCTCTACACGAGGATTTAAAAAAAACTTCACGTGGAGTTTAGGCCGAGTCAAGTTTTCCATCAACAAAATTAAGGTGCGTGCTTAATTTCAAAACTTTCTCCTAATGGATTTGAAATTTTACTTTTATAAGGCCTTTGTAATCAATTTATATTATGACAAACGTTAAATACAGGAGTTCGAGAATCCTTTGAAATACTAATTAATTGAGCCTTACATAGAATTTTTAAATCAATAGCGCCATTGACGATTTTCAGATTAACCTTTTTCGCCCACGGTTGTTATTTATAGAAATGTACTATTGTTGTTTGAACTTGTAAAGGTTTTTTGTTGTAATTATAAAGCAATTTATTTTTATAAAAGTATTTTATCAACATCACGTATTTAGACTATCATGATTATTTATTAATTAATGTTTAATAGTGATCATAAAGTACTTATAAAATATATTTTGGTAATTATACAATTGCTGTTTTTTACTTTTAAAAACAGCAATACTACAATTAATTAAAAATTTTAAAACAGGTCATTAGCAGTAGGTACCATATTTTTGTAAAGTACTAAGTTTTTTGGATTTGAATCTATCCCTAAATTATTTTTGTTTGTAAACCATCCCTTCATAGATTATGAAAAATCATAAAACTTCATTCAATATTCTCAGTCTGAAACAAGTGTCGAATAAAAACTAGTCCGGCCTGCTGAATAAAAGATTTTGCATAAGCCCTCTCGTACCTAATTGGGACTTAAAAGGCTATCCTAATCAGGGACGGGAGTTCGTGGACTTTGTATGACGTAATCAACTCGGGCTTCCATCACTATTATGGATACAAGTGGATACTTGGATATTTTTACTTCCTATATATATTTTTTTATATAGTTCCTTAAAAATATGTTTTATAATACAAAATATGCACAAGTTATGCGATATTCTGTATTAAACGATGCCTCAACGAGTAGAAAAATAATCTTTACCTATTTTAATAAAATAATTGTTAGAATAAAACCGGTCGTGTAATATATGAAAGTTAATGTAAAATGTAAAAAATTAAAGTGAAAAACGCGCTAGAACTTATGTGTTAATGTATGTATTAATGCTGTGAAACATGAATTTCCATCAAGAACCTACAGTACAATCAATAACATACATATTTTATTCTTCAGAACCGGCTACGTAGCAAATTCTCTCTGTAGCTTTATATCTATGGTCGCAGCACCCATGCTGCGAACCTCTAAAAAGTTGAAAGGTTTTTGAACTTTATCTCCAGTACCTTTTAATATTTTTAATATAAACGGATGTATTTTAAAATCACGTACAATACATGTTTTATCAAAAGAAAATATCTCCAGTTTAAATGAGCCACAAACAAAATATTTTTTTTTATATTCTGTATTGATACTTACTTCATTTACTACAAGTGATACTCGTAAAACGAGATCGGAGGTAAAATATAGGCTATGTTGGAAAAGAACACGAAATAAGGTTTCACGAATGAATTCACATCGGCTATTAAATTGTGTATTAATACGAAGGTATATTGAAATAAATAAGCTGTTAAGGGCTGTCTACACGTGTATAAGAAATTTAGATTTATTTAAATAAAAAGTATTTAAAAAATATAGAAACCGAATTCCAAAAAAAAAAACACAAAAAAGTAAAATACTTTTTAGTGAATTTAAGAATGTTATTGCTTTTACTTTGGAAGTCGGTTTCTATATTTTTTTAATATCTTTATTTTTTTCTTTTCAGTGATATTATAATATTATTAACTAGTACCTCGGAGACCGAGCATTGATCGAAGTTTTAGTAGGACGATAAAATATTTAAAAATATAAGGGAAAGGAATTAAAAAGAATCACAAAAATATTTATCTGACCGGTTTTCGAACCCGATACCAATTCGTAATCCCAACAATATGTAAATCATCTCCTAAAGTCCGTTGATCGCACTAAGGGTGCGGGCCCAGATAATATTTCTCCCATATTTATATCTCGCTATTCTCGTTGTCTTACAAAACCCATCACTGCTCTTTTTAAACGCTCTATTAAGGAAGTTTGGAAGTCTGCCTTCGTATTTCCTGTTCATAAATGTAAAAGTAGAAATGAAATCAAAAATTATAGGTCCATCTCAAAACTATGCATATTTGCCAAACTATTAGAAAAAATTGTCTATAAACAACTCTACAGCTCTCTTTCAACCTCCTTTATTACTGAGCAGCATGGATTTCTACAGAATCGTTCAACCATATCTAACCTCTTAACTTTTGTAGATTATGTCACGGAGAGTATGGACTCAGGTGGTCAAGTAGACGCCATATTCACCGACTATAGTAAAGCTTTTGACCGTTTAGATCACTCTCTGCTCCTTGAGAAGCTTTATAAATCTGGAATACGTGGTAATCTATTTAGATGGTTTACTTCCTACGTTGAAAATAGGTCCCAAGCTGTAGTTGTCAATGGTTTTACATCTTCATGGTATGTCATGCCATCAGGCGTCCCTCAGGGCTCATTATTAGGACCGTTGTTGTTTAACATATTTGTTAACGACATATCAACATGCTTTCGGCATTCACGATTTCTTTTGAATGCTGATGACATGAAGATATTCAAAAAAAATAAAAGTCTGCACGATTATTTGATTGTTTCTACTGCAACAAGATCTCGGCAGACTTAAGGTATACTGTCATCTCAACATACTTGACCTGAATGTCACCAAATGCTATTGAGCCGAGTTTTTTTTGAGCCGAGCCTCTCATGCCATTGACAATACCTATTTACTTATAAATCAAGATTTAAAAAGAGTAAATGAGGTCCGCGATCTAGGTATCATTGTATTCATGACTCAATGATGACGTATAACAAGCACTTTGACCACATAATAACTAACGCTAAGAGATCTCTGGGCTTTGTTATGAGAATGAGCTCTAAATTTGAAAATATAAAAGTAGTAAAAGTTCTTTATTGCTCGTTTTTTCGCAATGTTCTCGGGTATTGTTCTCAAATATGGAACCCACAATATGATATTCATATTAATCGGCTAGAGTCACTTCAAAGAAGGTTCACAAGATTTCTGCAATTTAAGTGCAACACGTCGGGCAATAACTATGAGTCTAGGTGCAGAAGATACCATCTCCTGCCGTCTACACTTGAGACGTCGAATAGCCGACATCTTGATGCTGCTCAAAATCACCAAGCATAAAATAGACTCCCCTTCCCTCCTTTCAAAAATAAATTTAAAAGTCCCCCTACGATCTTCTAGAATTTATTCATATAACACCCTCCATACCCCTTTTTCCCACACAAACTATCGAAAAAATTATTTTTTTATAAGATCATGTAATTTTTTAATGATTTGAGTAAAAATTATAACATTGATATATTCAACTTATCAGTTACTGGCACAAAAAGGCTAATATCTAAGCACTGGTTTGAGGCTGTTCTCTAACTGTTGATTCATTGCTAACTGCTAAGTATAATATGAAAACCATTACGTGTACCATTTTAAAACCTTTAAATATGTACTTTTTATTTTGAATATTAACTTGTATTGTAGTTTTACGTGTCCGAAAGCTTTGTTGCTACTAAGTTTTTAGATGTGGAAATGTATAAATAGTGCTAATATATATAACATTTAATTTTGTAATAAATCACAGTATGTTTTCCTAAAAAAATAAAATAAAATAGTTTTATACCATACAATGCTTATTTTTTATATTTTACGCAAAATTTTAATGCTAACAAAGAACACTAAAGATATTTTTATTATAAACAAAAAAAATAATACATTGAAACCCAACTTTGAACATAAGATTCAAGTGTCAGCCCTGGCAATTGTTGAACCAAACAAGGTCTCTCAGATCGGCCCTGCGGAGTACGGTGTACGGAAGAAAACTCCTTTTACTATAATTGGACGATGAATAATACAATAGGCAGTTATTGCGGACCCGAATTCGAAAAAGCGCTTGTCAAATTGGCCGCTTTTTACTCCCGCGCTCCGCTTCATCAACGTGAATTTAGAATCTATGTCCCTATTACCATGGAGTGTTTACTGTGCGTAATGATGTTCTGAAAAATAAATTGTGTTATTCACTTAGGATAACTTGATTAAATTTAGCTAAAAATCGTCTACGCGCTAATAAATGATAGCCCATGATAGGTATTTGTAGCAGTAGTTATATTATTAGAATTTCTGAAATATACTACGGTCACCTCTGTTTAGCTTTTTTATACGACTACGATAACACTTTATAACACTGTAGTTAATTATTTAAAAATTGTATATTTGACGTTTAAAAGGGCAAATTTAAATAGAGAAAACGCAATATCAACAAAATTACCCAAAGGCTAAGACTGGGAGATTTGGGAACGCTTTCGGCACAAATTTTAGCAGTCAAATCTGTTCTACACCACTTTTATGGCAAAAGGATTTGCCTAAGATTGCCCTTAGTTCCTTAGGCTTAAATTAAATGTTCGTACTTAATTGCTATAAAGATTTCAGTAAGAAGCTTTGGCATTTAATGTTCTGAAAACGTTTTCTATTGTATTTTTAATTAAATAAAACGTAGCGTTTTTATTCTTAGAACTAATTGTTGCCGCTGCTTTGTACATTTTGTTACAATATTATAATTGGATGTTTAGTGAAAAATGTAGGTCAAGATTTATATTTATATTTCGTGTGTACAACAATATGCAGACAATTATTAGTTTGTACGTAAATATAACAAAAAATAATTTGTTGATTAAATAACTAACAGTAGTGCGTTAATTGTTTTAACCAATATCAACAAACCTCCGACCGTTCGATACTTTACAATTGACACTCTTTATCATCGGCTCAAACCGGCGCAAACTCGTTTAAACCAGTTTAATCTCAGCGCCGACCAATCACACCTCGCCATTTGCGTTTCAATTAAGTGAGACTGAATCTGCGGTCTCACATTCATTATTACATCACTCAGAACATCATACTCCTAGGTATTGACGTATATACTCAACTATAAATGCGGGCCCGGATGAACCACTGTGTACTAAACGGTTTGTAATTCAAGATTTTAATGACAACATTTCGTATGCGGCGTTCAATTAGTGTGTCAAATGTACCAAAACCCGCATTGTAATTCAATGCGAGTTTTGGCCAGTTACTTAAGTTAAACAAAAATTACTATAGTTTGGAAAAAGCACAAAGATTAATTATTATTTATAGCCTTTCACTCACTTTTCAATCACTTTTTTTTTATAGCTGTATACCGACCTATCGGATCTCATATCACAATGATGTCCATATATTAAAATATCAATAAAATGAAATATAAAAACTGTTAAGCAATAAAGTAACACCATAACTTTGTCCATAAAAGTGACCTTTTTCCGACCGAAATAAAGCATAAAAGCATTTTTAATAGCCTAATGTTGTGAAATACATTTGTTGCTGCCTATTAACATTATCAATGTACCGTGAAAATTATAGAGAAAGACATTGTAACGAAATTGACGTTTGCTTTCAAGCATTAACGACACTGTACGACAACCGTAAAAAGAAACGTTTTGTAAAATGTTTTATCTTTATTTACAATTTATATATCAATGTTTTATGAGTCAACTATCAGACGCTGCTTGATTCAATTTATTCTTTAAAGTAGGTTTCCACTAAGCGATCTATTAATCACTTTAAACGATTATTCTTTGGCGAGTTTCCAAAATGGTTTTGCGGTGAAGTTATTGATATTCCATTATTAATACCTTTGATTCTCTACTTTGCTTTTAGTTTCACATTGCTCGATTTAAAATTCATTTCTTATGTTTACCTCCTCGATCTATTTCAAACTGTGCTGTGATTTAAAAACTTAGATGGAATTTAAAAATTTTGTTCGTCTTTTTTTATAAAATAAAAATTTCTTTTAACAGTTTTAGAAGTAAACATTTATTTTTATCTCGTATCTCATGCACTACCAAACTGTTTACAGCATAAAATTTTATTTAAAAAATTATCATTATCAATGATTATGATTATGTATATTACTTACCTGTGGTCGAATTTCAATCAAAATTCATACATATTATTAAGCTATTGCATAGCTTCTATCGCGGGCCTTGAGCACGGGGACCGAATCCAGAAATTCCGTAACGAAAAAACCTCACGCTCCCCACTCCGACGGGCACGGAGGTGTGGCTTGAAGGCCGTGCATCGTCTAACGTCGTTTCAGTTCGGCAGTCTTCGACACGGCGTTGTGTGCGTGCGATTAGACGTATTGTACGACTCTACGAAACTCGCACGAATCGAGACGAGCTGCTCCGAAATCGGACGAATACATAAGCAGCTGTTTATGAGAAAGTATATAGGTGTATAGGTATTTATGTACAACAGTGAATAGCTGTACTTGTAAAATTTGTGTATAAAGTGTTTTGAATATGAATGAACAAATTGCATTTATTATTAATGAAGAAAGTCACGAAAAAATAGTGAAAGAAAAGAAATACGGCATAAATAAAATAAATAAATAATTATAATTGCATAAGTTGATACAAAATGCTATGCAATAGCTTTACCGCGGCAGTCCCCGAGTGCCACACATCTTTTTTTTTTGTTTAAAATTTTAGTGTTATTGTGCCTCTTAGATACGCAATAAACATGTATAAATTGTGTCCATGATATTTACAGTATTGAATTTACACATTTGCCGCTCATAGGCTGTTCAGTTTTTGCCCCTTCCCCCAAACATCCTTCTCAAAATTACTCTTCTTATACTAATCAACAGTATTTTTTTACCATTGTCCTGGTTGAAATTTGTACCAAATAGCTATTTGTAAGAGTGTATTCCTTAAATAAAAACATCAGTGCGGAATATATTATGATAATGATAACATTATATTATGTTTTGTACGTGGACGTGTCTCTAATTTCGCGGGATAAAATTTGATTTATCCAATTGTTTTGGTTTAATTTGTAACAAATACCTATCTGAAAGCGTTTATTCTTTGGAATAATCAACAGCGCGAAATAGACCATAGACTACTAAATATTAGAAATAACATTATTATGTTCTGAAAGCTGAAATGTCTCTAATTTTGCAGGTTTCTATTGGATAAATCCCTATGGACCAAAACAAATGACACACAGTAACACACTGTCAAAATCTGCAGAGTGTATATCTTCTCAGTACCAAAAGAATCCGCCGCCGCCCGCCGCTCTCATCTAAAAAATATTGAATTTAAAATGTAATTTATAATATTGAAACGCTTTTAGAATATTTTGCATCGAATATTACCGCAAGTATAGGGTACAGAGCATTTAGTTTTTTTTTTTTTTTTGTACTTGGACGTTAGAGTGTAGGTACAGTACAGTACTAAAATATTATTTTTTGTAAAATTTAAATTAATAATATTTTTTATATTTCTGTACGATAAAAAAATGTATAGACTACATTTGCCGCCCCCTAAAATTTGCCGCCCTAGGCTTCAGCCTACTCAGCCCTCTGGTAAATCCGCCTGGGTATTTACTACTATTTACAGATAACAGATAAGAAGACATAAACAAATTATTGCCCGGCTGCTGGATTTGCAGACTGGACCGTGAGGATGGCCTTTAAAATAGGTCCCAAACTGTGAAAACATGATTTTTGCTTCACGTATTAGAGCGTTTTCACTTATCGCGATAAGACGTCGCTTATCGCGCGCGATAATATGAGCCAGCTATAATATTATTTCATATATTGAAAAATATACCTTTTTTATTATTATTTTCCTCTTAGATTTTTTTTTTAAATAATGTTGTGACAGATGGACAAACTTCAACGTGTAATAAAATTATATCAAAAGCACGGTAGGTAGTGTGGGCTAACTGAGGTAGCGATAATAATTAAAAACTATTATTAGTATAATAATTAAAAGAATATCAGTCCAGCTCCATTAAAATTACGAGAAATAAAATTACACTCATGATTTTCACATTAAAACCGAACGTCAAAACTCATAGGGTATGAACTCATGACAATAATGAATCGACCATAAATCGATATAGATTTAACAATTCAAATACTCGATTTTGTTCGACGGCGATTCGAAAATCGATTTGGTTTCAAGTAATAACATTCCAGATGGGACAACAATATCGATGTTTTTTCAACTTGTTAAGGTTGCAACACTACAAATTTCAAACAAATAAATCACAATGTGTCCAGACTGTCTAGAACTTAAAAATTATGTGTGAACCAAATCCATGGTATTGTGTGTTGCTGATATTTTCATTAATTTAATGTATTACTAAGCATTATTTTAAGAAATTTAAGGTTTTCGCACGCCTTCCTCAGCATTAACTTTAATTGTGCCAAATTTCACTCTCATCCGTATGCACAATGCTCGTAAAACTGAACTTTACATTTTCGCTTCACGTATTAATTTTTAGATATTATAAATTTATTGTTAACACACTTTGTGGATACTAGCCGACTGGTAGTGTTTCCAATAGTTGATTTACAATAAAACCTAACAATTTTACTACCCTCCTCTATGTTTTCATTTATCCAACATAAATCACCATTTATTTACCTAAACTGAATCAGCCTGCCTTCATCTAGTTAAAATGAATTAGTATATCTCCATTATCAGTAGGAACCCATTCGTCTCCGTATTGCCTTCCTGGCTGTCAGCGTGAGAGGAAGGCCTGCGCCGGCCGTTATTCAGTAGATCCAGATCGGCCGGCCTCATAAACCATCTTGTTCCATCATCAAGATACTGGATATTAACTGCTGTATAATTTTGTGAACTAGTAAAGATACACCAAATTTTCTAAATATATACGACACATTGGTAATATTGTGCGAGTTACGCCGCTTCTCCTCGCCGGGTTAGTTCTCGAACCGGTGGTAGGCATCCCGTAGGGATAATTCCGTAAGTATTATTATTAATATATATGGAAATAAAACTTTTTGAATTTAAATTTGAATTTGTGACAAAATTAAACCGTAACAAACGGTTTAAAAATTCGCTTGTGCTGACCGTGTGGTAAGGTTACGTACGCGTAATTTTTTTTGTAGTAATTAATATCCTACAACATTAACTAGATCGAAGTATTTGTTTACAAACGATCTTACTTAATATTATAGTTCTCGTCGATTCGTTAGGGAATTTGCCTATGATCGCACTTTTTAATATTCGTGTCGCACTACACTGCGTATAAAAATCGGTGTAAAAGTGTTAGCGTCTCTGCCACACTAACAATGCCCTGTAATTGGACGTTACGACGTAATGAGAGTGACTAATAACTCGTGAACAGAGACACGTAGGTGGGTGTTAATGTATAACTTTAAATAAATATCATTCATTGCGATTTAAAAAAATATTACTGAAACGAGACAAACTGTGACTATTGGCGTGGGCATATTGTAGCTCACCGCTACGCCAATGCAATAATAATTTCGATGTTTCTAATCCTACCGGGCGATGCAATTATTTTTAAGCAATGAGAACTACGTTAGTGAAGCCACTAGTATCTTCACTGCATTTAAAAAAAAACTTAATTTTAAGCCTCGCACAGACAGAACTAGTCTTAAAATTTGTCGAATATGTCGCGTATTACTCGCGACTATGCATAAGACTAGAATTGACATCGAAGTGAGGACCTCCCTGTTCATTTTACTCCTGTCCCTCAATTGGCCCTTTGAATGGACCGTAGGGATTTGTACCCATTCACCCGTCCCTACGCGGGTAAAAGCCAGACAAATCTCAATAAAAATGCGATTACTCATGTGGTATTAAAATTATATTATCCAAATATTATTTGATGAAAAAATCCAAGGCTTAAAAACGAACCGAAAAGAAAAACTAATATGTTTTTGCATTTAAGTTTTTTAATATTCATTAAAACTATGATTAAGACATCGTAATAAAATAGATTGTGCCTTTAAAGTATCCAGCTGAGATAAAACGACAAATATTTATAGTCTGTATTTAAACAGTGCCGCAATAAAATTTAAATAATAAAATGTAAATTTCGCAACGAAAACATATAATAATCGAAGGCGAAAGAATTGTAAACAATCATAATACAAACATTGAAATCACAATCGGAATAAATAATCCATCAATGGTATAATTCAATATTCAGATATGCGCGGTCACGGACTCCCAATTCCAATGTTTTTATTATACCCACCGATATTTGTTTTCGCAAATGTAAAACTTTTAATGTGATTAAAAATATTTGGGCTGCATTCACGCCTTGGAGGCATTTAAGTACAGTGTGCGTCAAATATGTCTAGACGAGTAACGTCTCAACACCAAAACTGATTATTAGTAAGCGTAGTCTTAGCACTTTTGACAACAAAACCGAATAATTACTTAATGTTAGGACAACGCAAGTCACGATAAAAGCTCTAAAAAGTTTGATAACTTTTACTTAAAAAAGTTAAGTATAAAGAAGCGCCTGTATAAACTGTTTTGAGAAATATTATGAGTATGTTAGGTACGTAATTTAATAATATTTTTTAACGTCTAGTTCGTTTACAAAAATATACGAGCATTAGGTATGTCTCTTATAAATAAAATTTATTGCTTTAATTTCAAAAGCTGATGCTGATGATGTCATAATACAAACTTGGTAAATGTATCATGGCGCTGCATCTAACTAGACAACAATAGAACTTAATGATCACGTGAGCGCTCTTTCTCGACTTGTACCCCCCTGCACCCCTCGCATCTGTAACCCACCTCGCATCTGTGACCCCTCGTATGTGTAACCCCTCCTCGTATCTGAAGCCCCCCTCAGCCCATTAGCCGCCGCCAGTGCCGACACATGAAATGACGACACACGACCTGAACCTACTAATCACGTGAACACCACGTCTGTATGAATTCTAGTCTCATTTGAGAAGTTGAACTTCGTAAGCTGTTTGAGTTATACCTGGAACTTAATATTACTATTTTCATATAAATGAATTTATGTTCTTTGGGCTTAAGAGTATATAAGCAAATAAAGCAAATAAGAAGCAAATAGAAGTATAATTTGATTAAATATTCTATTTACATATTCAAAACTTGTTATTAAAAAACTATAGTGGCATATGGGGCAAAATAGTCTAGGGGTAAGTCTCTTTACCCACCTTAAATAAAATTCATATAACAATGAACTCCATTTATAAGTTTTAAATATTTAAATAATTTAAAAATATATTTTCGATAAGATTTTTTTATTGGTTCTAAAACTAAGTCTAATTGAAGGTTGTCACTTAATTAAAAAAGAACTTTCATTAATTTTGTAATCCCAAAATAAAAACAACTACCTACTGTTAAAAAGTAATAATTCCTCTGAAATAAAATAAGCCGATTTTCAATTCCAGTAATTAAAGAGTAAACATTTGATTTTCCTTATTTTATTTACAATTGTTTAATTACGCTGTAAGTAGGGCTGTATGCTGTGTAGCGACAGCAGTTGTTATAATTCGAAGTTTGAACCGAACTTTATAGATTTTCTTTCAAACGGGATTTTAAAGAGAAATGAAAATTCATCGAATGTTGTAGTTTCGTTTTATTGAATAATTTTATGATCTGTAATTACTTAACATACAAATATTTTAAATTAATTTGTTACCCTTTCGTTAAGTGAAAAACTTTGAAAAATAATTTACTCTTCTCCGGCGCAACTGGACGGTTCCGTAAGAAAACACATTTATTAGTGTCCACTAGCTTTCTGTCCATAAGATTGTCGAAATGTTAAGTTTACTAGTTTTGCACGCAGCTTCGCCAACATTTAAATCAGGTTTCTATGGACAAGTTGCCCGTTATAAATCCATTCCTACCTGACACATTTTTAAGCTATTGCATAGCTTTTATCGCGGGCTTTGAGCGCGGCGACCGAATCAAGAAATTCCGTAACGAAACTAAACTTAACACCCTCCACTCCGACCGGCACAGCGGTGCGGCGTTGAAAGCCGTGCATCGTCTAACGTCGTTTCAGTTCGGCAGACTTCGGCACGATGTTTGTGTGCGTGCGATTAGACGTATGCGTGTAGACTTATTATGCAATAGCATTACCGCGGTAGTCCCCGAGTGCCATTATTTCTATAATATTCTATTTTTACCATACTACGGCGAAGCCAAAAAGAATGGTAATGATATTGGCAGTCTATGTATGTATGTATTAGAAGTATGAATTGTTCCCTCGTAGCGACTAAACTACTGGTTCGATATTTCATTCAATTTACAAAAATCCTACTATAAATTAAACATTCATTGCTGTCACTGCTATCACTATCAATAGTATAATTAGTAATTGAAACTGTGATACTAATTTCTAAAAGTTACACAACGAAATCACAATATCTTACTAACCACGAACCATAAATAATATTGCGCGGCCACGCTAAAATATTCAAAGCTAATGGTGCGGTAATTAGCCATTTAAAATTCAAAGGGAATTTTCGAAGGAAACTATTCCATTATTGCGAAGTTTCTCGGCCGGTGCATTTTTGGACGTCAGCCATACTTGTTGCAGGGGTAGCCAACCTGTTGCACGCCCGAGCCTACGCCGATATTTTTCTCCATAATGAAACGCTAGTTCCCGCATTGTACTGGTACCGGAGCTTTGCATTTTTAAGGACTCCCCAGCCGTACGGCAAACATGTTTCCCTCGCTATTTTATTAACAATGTTCATTCAGTGTTAATAGACACTTTGCAGTGTATTTGGTTTGAGAATTATAGTTGAAAGCGTTTTGTTCAGAGATTTAAGCTATTCTTCCTTTTGCGCTATTTTAAGTGAAACAAATACAATGATTGTAAAATGAAGAATAAATAATACATAAACTCCAGTGAAAATAGACATTCAAGCATACAATAATTTGCGCGCGACTGAGAATTTGCAGGACACCATTATTTTAACGAATTAACGTTAACTAGAGGTCACCCTGTGGACGATATTCACCCGTATTAATTCATATGATTTTAAATTTTGAACTTTATAAGGGTTCTTTTGCCTCTTAAATAGAAAAAATTAAAAAATGAAAATGTTGTGTGAGATTGACAAACGTCAACGTATAACAATATTGTTTTAAGCTTTCAAACGCACGGTAGTGTGCGTTATTAATCTGTGGTAGTGTGTGTTGTTGTTATTTTGTTGTTGTTATTAAAAACATAATAGAAGCTTTCTGCACACCTTACTCCATATAAACTTTAATTTACCGTCGAAATTTTATACTCCTCCCCTGTCTTAAAAGTCTCGTTAAACTGCTCTGAAAGTTTTTGCTTCATGTATTAATATAAAAATCCAGTTTCAATGCTTGTGCAAAAATTATAATGATTATATTATGTAACATAATATAATGAAAACTACTTCGTTACTCAATGCTTAAAATACTCATGCCTAATTCTTCACTAAATAAACTGCACAAAACAATCGCATCTAGGCAAAAGCAACTGGCAAATAAAGTGAGAATACTAAATTGAAAATAAATAATTAAAGTACTTTTATAAAGTGTGAATTGCTTTAATTCAATATGGCGGAGTCCGTATCTCAGGCGGTCATCGCCGAGGCAAATTGAAGACGTCTGTATCCACAACACTGTAGATAACATCTTTATTATACCATCATTTTCGCAATTTCAAAAAGAACTTTATTATATTTCTTATCTTTTTTTGAGGACAGATTGTAATAATGTATTTACTTATTTGATGAAGCTTTTTATGTTTTATTTCTTAAATTTCTTGTCCGCTTTTGAATGTTAAAGATCTTTTTTAATAATCTTCTTTCTCATAGCGAAAGATGACATCAAAGTGGTTATCATCTGTCACTTGATCTTCTACGACCCGCACAAAGCATATTTAGATCTACTCAATGGATCTCCGCAAATAGTTAAGAACTAAGAAGAAATATTGTCTGTAATAAATACAAATCCCAGACACATTACAATATTTCATGGAAAACATGCCGTGTCTATTCTAGTGAGTTATAGATCCTATAATTTAATCTCAATTACGAAAGCTGAACCCTGATTATCGTATTTAACTAAGACTTACTACTACTATCATAAATGAATCGTTTTGTTTTTTGGAGTTTGGACTAATCGAAACGCGTTTGACGTTGGTTTGACGTTTATGAGAATACCATTTTGCTGTTTTAACATATCGAGACTGCATCGAAACTGTATCATTGGAAGATTTAATTATCAGAATCGATCTACTGATCCATTATTCCTTCGTAGTTTAGGTGACCATAATAACTACAATTTTTATATAAAAAAAAAACTATAACCCGACTACGTAAATTATATAGGCTATATTACACGGGCTATTATTACTGGAGCTCCGTGGCCTAGTGGGTAGACCGTTTGATTCGCACTTGATAGAGTGCAGGTTCGATTCCCAGATTGTGGCGTGTACCAATGAGACTTTTTAAGATCTCAAGTACATTATATGGAGGCTCTAACGGTGATGGAAAACATCGTGATCACCCGCACATGGTTAGCCCTAGACGTATTGTCCAGTCATTTCTCTGGACTAGGCTGACTGTGTTGTGAGAATGCCGTATGTGCTTGGGCAACCATACGACATTTAAAAGTCCCAGGCACTACAGTATCTCAAGAGTGGTTCCTTCGCTCGGAGAATACCTACTGTATAAATCGTCCAATAACGGATGAAAAGACCTAAGTTTTTTTTTTAATTATTACTAATCTATTGACACCTCGTTAATTAAAATCGAACCGGTAATTCAAGCGCTACAGGGTAACATACATACCTACATACATAGACTGCCAAAATCATTACTCTTCCTTTTGGCTTCGCCGTTGTCGGGTAAAAATACGAATTTTGTCGCACGAGCACATACCATTTTCCGTAGGCGAAGGTTAACTACAGACCATTGTTTAGAAGATCGTAAGATATTTCTCTCGTCTCGTCTGCGTATGCTTTTTTGGGTGCTTCTAAATATCAACAAAGTTTCACCAACTTGTTAACAGTTTAAGAGTTTAATCAATTTATTCTGAAGAAAATATTTCTATTTGTTTCAGGGAGCTTCCTCGAGCTTAGTGGTAAAGTTCGCGGATACGGAGAAAGAGAGACAGTTAAGACGGATGCAGCAGATGGCAGGCAACATGAGCCTTCTCAATCCCTTCGTGTTCAATCAGTTCGGTGCCTACGGAACCTACGCGCAAGTTATCACCGAGCAGGTTAGTTTAAACTTCAATATAGACATCTCAGATTAAATAGCCAGATGTAACGCACGGAACGCAGGGATTGATGCTACCTTGCCTTTTGAATATATGTGCGTAAGGCACTCGAGAAGCACTGTCGGTACACGCACATCTGTGTGCGTCTAATGATAGATACCAGTAACAGAAAAATACTCCCAAGATTTTTTTACCCGCGTCGGAACCAAGACGGTATGAGAGGTAATGAGAGGTTGTTTGTCGCTTTTAATGTTGCCAAGTATTTCCAAAATACTGGTCCAATTTACATGCGGTTTTAAGTCGTGGGTTTGGGTTTGAACTTTGATTGGGGAATGTTATTAGATAGATTTTATGATTATAACTCACCAGGGGTGCAGTTACTTCAATAAAAATAACCATGTTTGTCATCTATACCCAAAATGACTATTCCGATTTGAAAATTAAATATTCAGATGCATGGTGCATAAAGCCTCCGAAGGTTCTGATAAAAGTGATATTACGCCTTTCATCCACTGGCTAACTTTTTAAGTAGACTTTTAGTACACAATTTTTTGATTGGAAATCATTTGCCTATACCTAAAAACCTCTATTTATGCAAAATAACGAAAAGTTTAGATAATATTACTTACGCCATTATTTCACTCGTGTCTTCATTATTGGCAAATGGTGAAAGTAAAGTACCTACCCCACAAGTATTTTTGAGTTATAAGTACCTGATCAAAGTAAAATAGCTTTTTAAGTACCTACTCATAATATCACAATCCGATTGTATTTAAAAATAAATTACTATTATTATTACGGTAATCGTTTATTATCATTATTATTATTATTTTAGTTTTTAAATTTCTTAGATTCTCCTTTTCGGGTATTCTACTAAAGTTGTGCGGGCTTGTGGCCAAGCAACCTTATGTAAACTGTAAAATTAATTTATAGACAAAAATTTCCCAACGATTCGACACGTATTTAGAATGATTTCTTTTTGCCGGGTTATATATGAGAGTGGGTGAATGTCAAGTGTTTTGAGGCTAGTGTGGAGTGTTTTAGAAATGATTCCAGTACTGGAAATGGAGATGGGTATGGTTTTATTTTTATGCATTTATTGCAATTAATTCTAACATTCATAACATTGAACCAAGAAGTAAGTTCGCCAAATGTAGATAAAATAGTCGCCTAAAAACTTGCAACACTGACAGCTTGATGTTGACATTTTGTATTCCGAGAGAACCGCAAAGTTACATTGTAAATATTAATTAAAATAACAAAATAATCAATAGTTATTTGTGAAATGATATTCCATTTTCTTTCTTTTTTTTCGTCTTGGGAACTACTTCTGCAGTGTTTAAAAACACAAGACGGCATTTTTTTTGTATTTACACTTCGACGTGTGTTAAAAGTTCGTGACGTGTATGCGCTACGACCATGGAGCTGTTCTATAATACCTCCATGGGTACGACGCTCTGTTTAGCACTAAAGTGAAATCGTAGCAGCTTTTGGTTTCATAGGTTTAGTTGTTACACCCAGATGTTTGGTGCGCTCAATCTGGTAATGTATCTGAGATAGACATTGGTAACCTTTAGAGTTTAGACGTTGATGCTGTATAATTAACAAAAATGTACAGGTGTGCAGTGTAAACTCTTAACTCACTGAACTTAAGACAGTATGTAGATACTACAAAAGCGTCAAAGTATCATTTTGATATCTTCAATATCAATAGATTAATAAAAATGACCTCATTGTCAATAAGAGAAAAAAAAACCCGACTGCGTCATTTTGATGTACCCAGTGTCACTCTCACGACTAATGAGCGTGCCAAAAGAATATACATATATACACTCGAAAAACATAACCCTCCTTCTGGCGAAGTCGAGTAAAAAAGCTGCTATCGATAAAAAAATCACTTGCATGGATGGTCACATCACTTTTAAAGTATATTACGAAATTACCTGTTAGATGGTTCTGCTGTTTAGTGAGATGATTAAAGAAGACTAATTCGATATAATGTTATAACAATGTGCTCCGTGGCCAAGTGGGTAGACCGGTTGATTCGCACTCGAGAGAGTGCAGGTTCTATTCCCTGGTTGTGACGTATACTAATGAGACTTTTTAGATCTCAAGTATATTATACGGACGCTCTAACGGTGAAGGAAATCATCGTGAGGAGACCCGCACATGGTTGGCCCCAGACGGATTGACCAGTCATTCCTCTGGACTAGGCTGACTGTGTTGGGAGAATGCCGTATGTGCTTGGGTAACCATACGACATTTAAAAACCAACTATCCCAGGCACTACAGTATTTCTAGAGTGGTAACTTCGCTCGGAGAATACTGTATAAATCATCCATAATGGATGAAAAAGCCTAAGTTTTTTTTATAACAACGATAACTAGGTCGATTAAAGAAACTATATATTTCCAGCAACAAGCGGCGTTAATGGTGGCGGCGACCGCGCAAGGTTACATTAGCCCCATGACGGCGCTGGCGTCGCACGCGCTCAACGGAATGGCCAACTCCGTCGTGCCGCCTACCTCAGGTAACATGATCTTCTTTTTTTAACTCCCGCGTAATGACAATTTACTCAGCGTTCATTTAAAAAAAGTGTTCATGACTCAAACTGTCAAATATAAAAGGAGGTTAAGAAAATTATGATTCTAGAACTTTATCACATTAAATATTAGATTTGATTTAGATTAAGTTTTCTGTAGAATTGTAAGCTATTATAGATGCATTGGCTGGGTCTTCTAATGAAATACTTATTACGGCTTCATACTTTATTGAGACACCCTCGTTAGATGGTGGTAGGCAGACGACTGGTTCTCGCAGTAGTGTCGTCTGTCCTCGTACATATATAAGACATAGACAATAGACATACATATTGTAATAATCAAATGAGCTGATTATACACTTTTAGATACTGCGAAATACATATTATATATTAAAAGGGTGTGGACCTGTCCGTCTGTATTTAATACACTATTAAATATAGACTTATCAGAATTATTTTGAGAATAGAAAATTATACCTATTCGCTTAGTTGAAAGGAGTCTGAACATGGATTTGAGAGTATAAATAGAAATTCGAGTTGTAAACAATAAGAAAGGGTAATATAAAATTCAATCCCGAAGGGACGAAAAGGGTATTTAAATCTTAATTATGTCCCCGAAAATGAGCTGCTTGAATTATCTCGTAATCATATTAAGTTTATTTAAGTAATCAACTACCATACATTTTAATTTCGTTACAATTGTACAGCAATAGTTAAGTGAAAGTGAAATGTCAAAAAAAAGAACAATGCCGTGTTCACGTTGACCAATTACAATACGAGAAGCTCAAGTACAAGAGTTTTTTTTTAACTGCACTGTAAATAGAACTGTGTTCTAATATAACAGAGCTGAAAATCATGTAGAGTTAGATTTTTGATTTTCAGGTCTATTGCAATAGCGCAGAGTTCTATTAACAGTGCAGTTTTTCTATCGCGATCACAAAAAACCCTTATGGGAACGAGGGCTAAGCCATTTTGACATATGTAGTTACACGTGATTTTTTATATTTACTGTCTTCTTGACTCGAATAGACTATATATGATGCTTGTTATTTTATCGTCCTTGCAACAAAAAACGTATATTAGAATAGAATGTTGCCCCATATTGTGTCCTTTCATAAGTGTTCTATGCTCATAAAAACACACGACGCGAGTCCAAGTTATATTACGCAATGATTATAATGTTATTTTGGCCCAAGTGTAATAGTTTTTAGATTACTTATAATGTATTCAACTTGTCGAGTCATTTTATGGCAGCCAAAATCACATGTGACGTGTTTGCAGCTAAATTCACTAAATTCTCACTTGCAGACAATTTCACTGGTCTGGCGATAGGCACGGGTGGACAGCCGCTAAACGGTGCCTTGCCTTCGCTGCCTTCGCCCACGATGCCGAGCTTCAACATGGCGGCGCAGACGCCCAACGGCCAGCCGCCACCGCAGGACGCAGTTTATACCAACGGTATACATCAAACGTTCACCGGCCGTAAGTCTATTGGAACTATCGTGTTCATCCATCATCATCACTCATTCATCTCTGGTAAAAAAAAATTCAAAAAATCTCGTGACGCTCTGTTATCACTGTGGAAAAACTAGATGTTTATTTTCTGATGATGTGTGTGAATTAGTTTGGCTGTGTAAATGGCGTGACACTGTGGTGCTTTATCATGCCCCACTTTGTGTCGTCATAATACATAAGTATTACAAACACAGAGATTACTCTGTTACTCATTATTTAGATTACTCTGTTTCACATTTGCTTAGCGTTCCATGTTTTAGTTAAGAACTGGTCCAGTTTTTTCGCACAAGTTCGCATGAATCATTTCCATACACATTCCAATTATATATTATATCAAATGTACGGCGTTTCATTATATTAATGTGTTTGTGTTGTAGCGGTGCCCGTGACGCAGGGTATTCCCAACGGGGAGGCGGCGGCGCTGCAGCACGCGGCGTACCCCGGCATGCAACCGTTCCCGGGAGTCGGTGAGTAACGCTAATAGATGTTGTGTAATCGGTTGTCCAGATGATGTGGTGAACGCACGATTGACGCAGAGTTCAAATGCTGTCGCGCATTTGCGGAATTTCGATGAAAATATTAGAAATTCATGTAGTCCTTTTGATATAATTGCGTGCGAATTGCGAATAGATATTATGAGTCGTACGTGAATCGCATCATCCGGGCAGCTAGGTATCTACATGTTGTATTAGGTATGGATTATATGTCACGGATGTATATCGCTAATAATAATAATAACTCAGTGCCAAAATTCGTAAAGTTGGTTACATACAAATAAATGCAACATAATGTTTAATTTACAGTCATTTATTTTGAGGATGTGTTTGCTCTTAATATTGTAACAACGTATTCTTGTTTGAAAACGACCAGTGCAAATGGACTTAGTACTAGATGTTTTCTATTTTTTATATTTTTTTTATTTCAAAAACAAAAATTTAAAATGACCTCTTTCTTTTAGCCTTAATGTTTTAATTTTATCACAAAGTATGCTCCATAATTCTTAATTAATGTTAAGTAAATGAATTTACATTATGTTTGCGAGTGCAAATATTTTTCGGGACAAAATAAAGATGTAAGACAAATTTTAATTAAAAATTCGCTACCGAATGAAGCGAGAGGTCTCGAGGAAGTAAACAGAGCTGGAGTACCCAAATCCTATTTGACAGCTGACAAATTGAGTGAAATATTAGTTGTTTGTATATTTGTATCCGCATAATGAGATTTATCGCCTTTTAGTTGAAGTTTTCTTACAAATATTTTTTTGGTGTTCCAAAATAATTCGTAGAATATTTAACACTCAAATCAGGTAACATAAAAATAACGTAATTTTATTATTACTTATTTATTCTGGAGGCCTCAAAAGGCCGCTTTCAGCGATTCACATTAAATTCTTGTTATGAATTACTCTAAAGATCGTAAAACGGCCACTTGACTGTCAATTCATAATTTAATTAGGATACAATTCATAAGCAGAAATACATTCATTTGAAAACTTTCTATGAGAATCCCTAAAATGGTCCGCTTATGAAGAATTGCTCTAGTGTCAAATAGTGTCAAAAAGCAGATTCATAAAAAGTTACTCGTGAGGCACTTCTCGCAATAAATATTATGTATTTTATCTAAATACAATGAATTCAGAACTGCATGAAAACTTTTTAGATAATTTTATTGTTAGTGTGAGCCGTCTTAGCGAAAAATATCATTGAACAAGTGCGTATTTTCGAAAAATGGATAATGGACATTGATTTCCAAATTCAGAAGTCTGAATTAGTAGAATTATTTCGCCACAATAAAGGCTTGTGTCGCTCATACAAGAGTTGGAACCTGGAAAGTAAGTAAACGTTTAATAAATGAGTAAACTATTTTAAGATGTGTATCTTATATTATAATTATTACGATTATTTCAATTTAATAAATATAACCATCGCAGTTTTCTATGACATTTCTATAGTATAGTAGGAAGATAACCAATAAGTAATTAGTTCTTTATTTTTGTTGAAGGTATTCTACGTATTTTACCTTAAAAGCGATTTGGTTTCGAGGGCCCCATTGTTTACAAACAAACGTGAAACGTCAAACAAAACTCGGCGTGACGTCACCGAGTTGCCAGTCCAAGAACAAGAAATAACACGAAATTTTTACATTTCATTCACAAAATTTGTACACTTCGTTGTATACCTTAAATATAAATATTTTAATGTAGTTATTGGTAACTTTTATTTACATGCCAAGTACTAAAATAGTTCTTCAAGATTAACCTCTAAGACTAGTAATTTTTACACAAATACAGAATATGCGGTTATTCGGTTGGTTACGGTTATATAATTTTTTCATGTGGCAACATAACCGACAAATATGAATTCGCTAATGAAATGAATTGTTGCAATGTTGCTATAAAACATGACAATATTACGAACTTTTAGCAAAATTGCAAGGAATGCTGCAAATGATTTACTTTGAGCAATATTGCGCGATGTGGCTACTTAAGGCCTGCTGTTTGTTAAAATCAATAATGTTCCGCCTACCGAATTTTAAATTATATTTCAAAAAATACTTTTAAGAACAGTCGTTGAAATTTTCTTTTTTACCGAAAATGCTCTGTATGATAATCACAAAATTGTATCATACCTATAACGATGTATGCAACAGCGCCGCCTCCTCGCACTACGCTATATGTGGACATACAGTAGTTATATATCAATGTGTCAGTGTTTTCTGTTCTTTAATTTTTATTAAGTGTGCAGTTTTAGCACTACTGTAGATCAATATTGTACCACGATGTATAAACTATGGAAAAAAAAGTGATTTTATTCATTATTGTAAGCTTTATATTGAATGTAAGAGTAATTAATGTACGCCTATGTAATTAAACAAAGGTCCAAAAAGACGCTCGGGACTATCTTGACATAAATATTTTAATATTTAACCGAAGTAATTTAAAAACTTATTACTAGAATAGTTTTAATTTGTTAAAACATAGCTATTTTATTAAACATAAATACTATCTGCAATTTATTTAAAATAATTTTAAAATACACTATATAACGTAGAACCCTTCCATTGGCCAGTCCTATTTTAATTTTACGACTACCCGCAAACAACATAATTTGCAATAAAAGTCGACAGTCTTCGTGCTGTCGTAAATAAACGCAAATGAAATAGTTGTCCCCAGTGTTCGAGTGGCAATTTGTTTAATTACTTGCATGTACACGCGACATAGGTGTTCATTGTGTTCAATGGCGTTAATGTTCGACAGCTTACCCAGCGGTTTATGGCCAGTTCCCGCAACCCATCCCACCTCCGATGTCGACCATTGCGCCGGCGCAGAGAGAAGGTAAGTGGAGCCCTGAGCTGGTAGGGCTGCCAACTTCAAGTTATTATTGCCTCAGTAATTTCAACAAGACTGATGTGATTACGGTAGCGTATTTTTCTGTTAAATATGTTGCGGCACAACATTCAGACCGAAGTTAAGTAACGGGTCGCGACTCCTATATTAAAAAGTATGATGTTGTCAAAATATTTTCAATGTTTTACGAAACAAGGTTTTGAAGATGCAATAAAAAATTCATTTCGGTAAAATCAATGCACAGCAATTTAAAAATTATAAACATTTGTATTATCGCAAATATCAATATGTTACTAAAAACAGAGGAGAAAAGAGTTGACAGCCCTAGATTTTAAACCATCAGTAATCCAGACAACATTAGATTTTTCTGTTTTTTCGTCAATAAAAATAAGCAGGTATAAATCTGTTGCTTTAGATCTCTACTGCCGTGTTTCTGTTGTAAAAGTTGCCGTAGACAAATTTCCAAAAAAATTGTTTGGATAAAGTGTTGGTATTTTAAAAAATAATTTCTGTCTTCTGGTGCCATAGTGAGTTCTTTCGCATGAGTTCAATAAATAAAACGTTATATTAACACTATGAAACATTAATGTGAACTAATCTCTTATGTGAAAGTGCTCTTTATAGTTAGTTACTTTGTTTATGTCTGCATGAATATATGTCATCGATATACTTACCTGTGGAAAAGCCTTTACTAATGTATTGTTTACAAAATGACATATCCAGGTATTTACATCGGTGTCTGCTTCTCCAATGTTGTACAAATGTATCACATTCTGTGACTGTCAGTGTGTAGTTATATCGTGTTTACCTCTATTCACTGTTCACCATTCTTAGAATTATTACCTTCAGTCATTGTGTTTAAGGGCAGATTTGTGAGTTCTTTAAAGATTTTCTTGTGTTTCCAGGCTGCTCCATCTCGGGGCCCGAGGGCTGCAACCTCTTCATATACCACTTGCCCCAGGAGTTCGGAGACGCTGAGCTAATGCAGATGTTCCTACCATTCGGAAATGTTATCAGCAGCAAAGTGTTTATCGACCGGGCCACTAATCAAAGCAAATGTTTTGGTAAGTTCCAAAAATATATTAAAGTATGGCGTAGCCGATAGTAGGTATCGCATCGGAATGGCGCTACGCCATGCAGCATCATAGCAGTGACAGCAATGAACGATTAATTTATACTAGGATTTTGAACCTGTAAATTGAAAGAAAAATCGGACCAGTAGTTTAAACGCTACGAGGAAACAATCATACATACATACATAGAGTGCGAAAATCACTCTTCCTTTTGGCTTCGCCGTAGTAGGGCACAAATAGAATATTATTTAAAAAGAGATGTGTCAGGTAGGAATGGATTTTGTGGCGGGTAACTTGTCCATAGAAACCTCATTTAACGTTGACGAAGTGCAAAACTAGTAAACTTAACATTTCGACAACTGAGTGCTAAGTGGAACGTTAAACGCGCTTACGATTGAATGCGAAAAGAATTCCCATTCAATCGTGAGCGCGTTTGACGTTTACTAGGAATTTTTATGTGATTTGTACAGCGCCACCTAATTGTAAACGCGACAACTAGGTCAAATCACAAATTCGTAGTAAACGCCAAACGCGCTCACTATCGAATGCGAAAAGAAAAACTCACACTTAGCACTCTGATCGTAGCCGATCGCATGCGTCATGTCGTAAAGTATGGTGTAGCAATCCGTAGACGTCACGTAGCGAATATAATGTATGGTGTAGCAGTCCTTAGACCTCGCGTAGCGACAATATATATGGTGTAGCCGTCCGTAGACCACGCGTAGCTAACATAATACATATTATATGGTGTAGCAGTCCGTAGACCTCGCGTGGCAAACATAGTGTATGGTGTAGCAGTCTGTAGACCTCACGTAGCAAAGATACTGTATAGTTAAAAGTTCATAGTCGTCGCGTATCGAACATAAAGTGTAGTCAAGATTCGAGTTGCCGATCGTAGGCTTCGCGTAGCGAGGTATAAAGTATGGCGTAGCCAAGTGTGTACAAGGTGTACTTTTTTTTAAGTTTTTCTTTTATTTTTTCCAGGCTTCGTTTCATTCGACAACCCAACGTCGGCCCAGGCGGCGATCCAGGCGATGAACGGTTTTCAAATTGGCATGAAACGATTAAAGGTGCAGTTGAAGCGGCCCAAAGATGCCAACCGACCTTACTAACCTTAGACGCCGTCCCCGCGCGCTCTGGCAGTGCTCAGGTATTTTGAGATCTGAATAATGTGTTAACTTATTTTTATCTATATTTTATATATAAATCAAATAATCTTTCTTTCTTTATTTTTTCTTATATATGAAAAGGATTGAAGTTCCTTTGTCTCGCTAAAACTTGAGAATGGCAGGACCGATTTGGTTAATTTTGATATTTAAATAATTGTAAAACCTCAGGAATGGCTTGAACGGTAATAAAAAAAGAAAACACTTAAAACGATGCATAATTTTTCCAAACTAACTGTTCCTGCCAGACATACACACACCGGCATATTTAGCGGAACATAAAATAAAGGTTTGATATCAGTATCATATAAGGTTTCTGGCTGGTTTATACGTCATTTAATTTAAAAAGAAATATTTTCAAATTAAGAACACAACTGAACATCACATTTTATGCAATTGTTTTAATTTTATTCAAATACACCTTATCTGGAGCGAACTTCGAGTATTTCTTCCTTCTGAGTTTGATTTAAAATTTCATTGAAATACTGTTTTTTGTTTTTTTTTTTTTATCGCGTATCTTTTTGGAGTTGAGGACTGAATTATGCCTGACTTAGCCCCAATGGAGATTGCCAGGGCATTCGAAATGCGAAGAAACGGTCAAACCTACAGAGTGATATCCAGAGATCTTCGCCGACCAGTTTCAACGATCCATCGCAGTATCAAACGGTTCAGGGAGACCGGTACTTATGTGAGAAGAGCAGGACAAGGCAGAAAAAGACGCAATTCGAGTAGGGATGATCGTTTCATCCGGCTTCGTGTACGTAGGAACCCCCGTTTGACGGCCGTCCAAGCCCGACATGAGTTAGAAGCAGTGCGGGGTGTAACCGTAAGTGAGCGTACGGTACGAAGAAGGTTTTAATAAGCTGGTTTGGGTTCATTTGTGCCCGCCAAGGCTCCAAGGCTCGAGGTAAATCATCGTAGAAACAGGTTGACTTTTGCTCAGGAACATCGACTTTGGAACGCGGACCAATGCAGTAAGGTATTGTTTAGTGATGAGTGCAGAATTCTCTTAAATCAAATTGACGGCAGGCAAAGAATATACAGACGCAAAGAAGAACGATACATTCAGACAAATTTTGAAACTACAGTTGCATAGGATCAATAATGGTTTGGGCGGGCATTTGTTTGGGAGCTCGCACAGACTTGGTAGCGATTGACAGAGGGAGTCTGACTGCAGACTGCTATATCAGAGAAGTTTTAGAAGAAAATGTCGTACCGTTTGCCCCATATATCGGTGACGATTTTGTTTTTATGCAGGATAAGCTCGGCCGCATACCGCTCGGGTAACTCAAGCTTATTTTAATGATATGAATATCACTGTTATGGAGTGGCCGGCGAGAACATCGGATATGAACTCAATGGAGCACGTTTGGGATTTGCTGAAAAGAAAAGTTAAGTCCAGAATTCCAGCTCCTGCCAACGTGGGTGAACTGCGAATCGCCGTAGTTGAGGAATAGCGGAGACTATCCCAGGAGACCATCGATAACATCATTCTCAGTATGCCTAGACGGGTAGAAACTTTAATAAGAGCACGTGGAGGAAATACGCGATATTAATCACCATTTTTCTAATTTAATTAATTGTTATTTTAATATTAATTTTCACTTTTCCCGGTTACATGAAAAGTTCAAAAATGTACCATTTTTCACAAATAGCCTTTACTCGCAAAATCTGTTCTCAATGTGATCTCATTTGAAGTAAAACAAATGAAACTTTAAATAACAAAAGAAGTGTAGTAAGTAGATTTTAAAATAAAACCATATTTTTTTAATTATGGACCTTTTTTTGTGTTCCGCTAAATATGTGCCGGTGTGTTTATTTTGATGTTCGTTTTGTCATTAGTGTAAATTCGGGTCTCCAGTGTCACTTGACTGTCAAACGTTTAAAGTGAGTTCAGAAATGTTGTTGGAATGCAAAACAGTAGGATGATGACTATTTAGTTTCATTAATATACTACTAGGAATTACTACTTGGTAAATGTGATAAAAATATATATTTTATGTGTAGTATATTAGATACGTCAAAAAAAAAATCAGAAATATAATTATTTATTTACTTTCAAAATTGCGTAATGGGTAAATGCCGTTATGTAATGTATAAAATTAGCCGGCCCTAGTAGGTTGTAGGTGTAAGTTGTAATTGTAGTTATTTTGTTTATCCCGTATATACAGAACATACGGCTGTCGGTCCAGCTAGTGATAATAATGTAAGGATTATTGCAAATTGAACACTTAGCTTGTTATGTTGAGAAGGTGATATATTATGGTTACTTTCTTTTTCAGAAGTGGCGAACGAATTCGCCGCCTGGCACCGGACCGCGCGCTATCAGCCGTTTTAAGAAGTTTAATAAACATTGATTGTATAGTAAATATCATTAATTACATTACTTACCTAAATATGCAAGCCCGAGGCGGCGAGTATACTATATTAGTTAAAGTAAATTATTGAACAGCGCGTAGGAAGCTTCATTCTTATCATTATCGATTAATCATTAAATTACTCTATTATATTATTATATATATACAATTTATTAACTTTGATTAAATTATTATTATTATTACAAATGACACGTTATAAAATTTTGTCATTTATAATCATACTTCTACTTCTAAGTACTTAATATTTAACTGAAACTTTTAACATAAATTTATTATACTAGTTATTTGCTTGAGAAAAGCCAAACTGAATTTATTAAGTAAGTTGAAAGTGTAAGAACAAATGTATTTTAATTATTGTATATTACATTGTAATGCTGGGGCGGCGCACGCATCTTTGCTCCTTCGTCGTTCGGTTGTTAGTGTAGAGGGCGCCGAACTAAACACTAAGGGCGCCGCCAGTCGTTACTTTTGTTGTCAATAGGCTAACGGCAAAGATGTCTGTCCCCCTGGCCGCGACCTGTTGCCTCCCTGCCGCGTCGACCTCATAAGTGTAAGCTGCGATGTATATCACTATCGGAGTAAAGCGTCCTATATTTTGTTAAATTATATTACGTGTGTGTCTGTAAGCTACCCCGCTGGGCCGCGTATCATGGCGGTTCCGATGTCCCGCGAATATGTGACTGTAGTGACAATCGTTGCGACTCGCCCATGATCGGCTCAGCGCCATCTACATATTAGAGAACGTTGCCATGTTGTTAACATTAAAATTAAATGTTCGTATTAACGCTGTGTACAAATCAAAGTGCACTTCAACATAAGACCGAATACATAAGGCCTTCGATTCGGAAGATCGTGTTTTATGTGTTGTAAATTCCAAATGGGCTGTGATATAAAAGTATATATCAAAATTATGGATTGTACAGGCCGTCTATGCATATTCGATGTTTCGCTCTGTTATGCCGCCCGCGAGACTCATTTCGAACCCTCCGAGTCCACAGGCGTCCGACTGACTTCATTGTTAAGTTTCATTTCGGACAGCCTTTGTAATCGTACGACAATAATGACAAATCGGTATGGTGCTTGAGAATACAGTCGCCGGCGACTAGAAAAGTTGTAGATAATCTCCAATGTTTAGACAAATGCTGCTGTCGGTGCCGATTCTCGAGTGGGGCCTATCTCGTGAACAGTCTTCATGCTGCCACTAAACTAGGTGTATAGTAGGTGTACATAGGCGGCGGGCGGACCGCGTCCATGCGACGTCAATTCACAAGAGCGTGATCTCCCAATTATTTACTTCATGTGTGTGTGTCTGTAAACATATATCTATACGTGTTAATGTTACGACCGAGTAGCGACGAGGGAGCCAACAGACGAGCGCAACTAATTACAAAATTAGTGTAATTTCTACAGAAGAAAACATAGATTCATAATCAAAAAGTACCAATATAACTTTAAAATAATATTGAGATACCTTAGATGTAATGCGCGCACGCGGGCGAACGAACCCCGGTGTGCCGTTGTATGTAAACGTTACAGCTTTAAATGACATGACAATTACTGTCAAAAATGTGGTCCGAGACCGGGTGTTCTTGTTCTCTGTGTCTGTCTTGTCGGTGGTACGACTTGGAATGAATATTACAACTTAACTTTTTCTGAACACTCAATAACCAGCTAAGATTGTTTAGCCAACTTTAAAATAAGAACACCCGGTCTGATACGCCTTGTTTTGTTGATGGCAGTAGCCAATGACATTTTTGGCAATGTTGCGAGTGCTAATAATTTTATTTTTATAAAAAGTGGCTTCGATTAGACTAGATCAGTTCGAAAGTTAATGCTACCTCATCAAAGTGATAAAATGATAGTGACTAAACTAAATCTGAGTGATTATCTTGTCAAAAAATAACAAATGAACACTAAACTGAACGTTGCAAAGATCTACTAGTTCCATAATTTGCTGTAAGAAATGTTAGGTATGTTTTATTTTTCATTTCACCTACTCATGGCACATATTGAAGGGATGGATAATTGTAAAGCAGTTAATTTTACTTAAGACTCTAAATACTGACTTGTGTAAAACATTTCAATAACTATTAGTTATACTACGAAGTTGCTCTTTATAAAAATAGACAAGACGAGCCAAATGTTTGAAGTATCGTACGGAATATGGTTTTCAATTCCTGTAATGAAATTCTAAATGTTATATATTGAAAATGCACCCTAATTTATATTACGTTATCGTCTAACTGAAAATCTCCGTCCGTAACCATGTTTTATATCCGCGACCCGAACACTACTCCTGCGATGGACGTTCCGTACGATACGTCAGGGGCTGCGAACACCGCCGCGCACGGACCTCACCCTGCGTACTTTAGCTGAGCCATACGGATACTATCAATTTTTATCTAGTGCTTTAATTGAATATCTCGGCTTAATAATTTGATTGTAAGAGAGCTAGTATTTAGCGGTCCCCGCGGCGGCGGCGTTCTAACGAGCGAGCCGAGGCCCACGCCCGCCCTAGTCAAATATTACACACAACACGAGACATAGAATTTTATATTTACACAAATAATTATATTATATTGATATAGTATTCTAGTTTTAGGCGTTTATGAGTTACTAGTAAGCAGTGTGAATAAAACGTTGTAAAATTATTGTTTAAGCGTAGTTACCTAGTTCATTTCTCTTTGACATGTCTGTGCAATATTTATTACGCTTCCTATTGTTTTAGCGTTCTTGATCCATGATGCTTTTCGTTCATTTATTTCGTTATCATTTTGGATTGTTCGATGTGGTCTCGTGTAGACGCCGGAGTCGGCGAGTGTTCTACATAGTCCGTTAATATTCGACGACAATACTCTCGCTCTGTGAACGGGGTCGGACGCGTTGATGGCGACAACCGAGAGAGCTGTAGAGGCTTCGATATTAACGGGAAAAGTAACAATACTGGTCGAAGAAAATGTATGAGTTGCATGCAAACTCTATATAGTAAAGTGTCTACGGCCAGTGTTGCGATGTTTTCGCAGGGAGCCGCTCGGGTCGTGCGGGAAGGCAATGCGCAGGCGGCGTAGCTACTAGGTTACAGAGTAATCGATGCCAAACCGGAACACGTATACTTAGTAGGTATATCGA
Organism: Phengaris arion; assembly: GCA_963565745.1. Taxonomy (NCBI): domain Eukaryota; kingdom Metazoa; phylum Arthropoda; class Insecta; order Lepidoptera; family Lycaenidae; genus Phengaris; species Phengaris arion. Next base: position 29,023,835 of record OY751431.1, read on the forward strand.
TAATATCACCTCGTCGGTAATGTAAGTGCGGCCGAGGTCGCCGACCCGGCCCACGATATATTGTATATCTTTATACTGATTAAAGTAACCCTTAAATTAATGCGGCGACGCACACGTTTTTAATAGAATAAAATGTCCTCTCTGAATGTATAAAACGATCGCCCACGAAGTGATTATAGGATACAGGGTATGCTTTGCAATTATTTAAATGTTATCTTAATATTCTTCATGTAGGCAGCGATTGCCGAACTTTCGGCCGTCGGTCACTCACTGTTACGGTAGCGGCTGGACGAAACCGCCCGAAAGTTTGCGGGTCGGGCAGGGCTGCCTATTAGTCCAGCTTATCCTCCTCCTACATGGACATTGGACGTATTCGCATGAGGATTCTGATGCAGTTGGCAGCCCTGCCGCGCCGCTCGGGACGGTTCGAGTACAACGCCGGCGCGTCTGTCGCCGGCCGGACGCGGCGCCCGCGTCGCTTCACTTTCGGGTCCACTGTAATTTGTCGCGAATTTTTATATTGTGACTATCTAGCGTAATCGAGCCCTCGTCCTCATCTTAGTTGCGAATTCGCCTGCTCCTTTGATCTACTCGTCATCCCCATATAAATCTAGTTACTATTAGTGAAACACTTTAGTATAAACGGCACGGGCCTGCGACCGTTCGTAGTCGCGTCTCTCTAGATAATTTCGTTCTATAGAATTGGATAACGGAAACTAAATTCGAAATCTTATAATTCTACTAGTATTACGGAAACTAAATTTAAAATCTTTGAAACTTTTTAAAATTTTACTAAACATTTGTATCGCATACGGATTTATAGTGCTCGAGTAGTTGGATTACCACGCGGTTGGAGTTATAACGGTAGATAACGAAAGGTTTAGAAGATGTAAGTAGACCATCGAGCGGTGTTGCACACGCGGGAGTCCGGGTGCGGCAGACGGTCGGGAGACGCCGACGCCGAGCGCCGTTCGATGCTAGTTTGTAAGACGATTGCCAATGTTACGATCAAAAGTAACTAACATTAGTTTTCATAATAGTAATGATAAAATTATATATCTTATTTATATAATAAAAAATGAAGAGATGCGCATAGTGCTTTTATGAAACGTAGAACCTAGTTACGAAACGATCTAGTCATATCCTCTTCATTTCTATCGCTTAGCATAGTTTAGCTTCAAGCACGGTTTACCTACTTTTTTTTTCTTAACGGGTGCGTGAGACATTAGTTACATAATCTGACGGAGATACGTTTGTTCTGTCTGTATCTTATACCCCCTTTATCCTCAGTATAATCGCCGTCTAATGCAGACCTGTTTTTCTAATAAGTTATCCAGAATATTGCTTATTATTTAACTACGTAGTGATAGGTTTAATTATTGTAATCGATGGTGATGTAAGATAATTAGCGATGATTTAAGATTAAGTGTTACTTTTATAGTTCTGCGAAAATTAAATGCTGGTGTTGCATATTCTCATTCGGCTTAAAATCTTAATTATTATTTATAGATTAAAAACAAATTATGATCCCTTACGACTACAAAGTACTAATCAATACCGCCCGAGTGCGAATCGGACTCGCGCACGCAGGGTTCCGTGAAGTTTCCTATACCTACAACATCAGACACTATATCACCTTATTCATATCGAGCAAAAACACGTATACGTGTTTTTGTAAATATTTTGTAAATATTTATTTTATTGTGTATTCTTTGATATAGCGGCAACAGAAATACATTATTTAACTATTACGGTTAGTGAGATAAGGCCTGGTGACAGACAGACAGACAGTGGAGTCTTAGTAGGTAATAGGGTGGGTCCGTTTCTATTCAAATAGACCAGAAACGAGAAGACGGATCATCTGATGATAAGCGATAAATGGTCCTTAAAATCCCCAACCCCCCTTGTGCCTCCGTTGGCATAGGAATATACAATGTTAATAGGGCAGAGTGCAATATTTTAATTATTATTTGACGAATAGATCCCTTACAAAATATGTTTGCTGCTTGCAAAGTATTGTAGGAAAACCCATGAGCCAATGCAACGCCAGTTAGTAAAATACGCCGTCCTAACAAGATCTTGTATATCATCCGTTTTCAGTATCGCTGAGAAGTAACATGGATGCCCTGGAATGTTCACAGTTACTGAAGGCTGCCCTAGAACAAGAGAGACATTAACTGAGAATGTATTACATAATAACACTTTTGATTACCTAAAGAAAATGGTTTTTAAATCATTGAGAAAATCGGTTTTTACGTGGTTGGTTGTAACATTAAACTATATTCTGATTTCATTTGTGCCCTGTACACGTATAGTTCTTACAGAGGATCGGACTGCGTTCCAAACCGCGGAGGGATCGGTGCGGCTCGAATTGTTGCGCTAATTACGATTTAACGACAATGAAATATTAAAAATACATCACGATTTCAACTAACGGCGTCTTGCATAATACGTCATAGCGCGCGGTTCAAACTGTGGTAAATTCACTGTCATCGACATGCCAGATTAGACTGCCCGCCCCGCGCATTTCCACGTTCAGTTCGGAGCGCGGTTCGGAATGGCGCGTTCTATTGCCCACGATCAGAACTGTACGTGTGACGGGCGCTATTGAATAGAATCAAGGGTTACTGAAGTTGCCGTTTTGTTTATCTAGGGCTAAACACCAAAACTATTCTCAACTAAATGTACATAATTAAAGTCATATCTACGTTAGGAGCTTACTAGCGTTTTACCCCGAGTCCTCTCGGGCGGGTGACAGGGTGACGCTGTGTTAATGCTAAGGAGTTATGCAATATATTATATAGTGCGCATAATGCACAAGTTATTACGCGCGCGTAACTGACGCGTAATCGCGCTTAAGAACTTCCGCCGCAAATCCAAAAGCCTTATGTTTACTTAAGTATAAATGACTAGTAACATATATTTCACATAAACTTTTAATCGACATATTAGAATTGGAAAATATCAGTTACTGTGGTCGTGCTGCCACTTCATAAAATTTAATCATGTGAAATTTGTCGCATCCTGTGTTACCACGTTTATTATTAGTACCATAGACAATTAATGTCATATTTGATCGTTGATTTTAAAACATAGCACGACCATATTAGGAGGCCGTGAAATTATAACATCATAATATATGCTAAATTAGTAGCTACATTTCGGTTAATTAATATTAAAGTAATTTCTCTTATTATTTTGAAAGTGCCCATTCAAAAATAGAGAATATTAATATCTTTTCACGAAGAGTACAAAACACAATTTTTGAAACATTAACTAGGGATTGAAATATGCACGCCTTACTAGTCTCTTTACATATTACCCTAGTAGTCAGGATCGTAGGTACGAGCGATGTACGCTGTTCTGGATAACTTATATCATAGTGTAGACGTGGGACTGCTCTGCTCTCGCTGTATACTTAAGATATTATCGACCCTAAAAAAGATAACCGTACTAAGAAAACCCCATTCGACCAGGAATCAAGAAGCAGAGCAGTCGTTAGCTTAGCAAAGGGATACCCGCACAGAGCTCTTAACCGTGATGCCTTTCCTAATTACGATGACGAAGTTCGGAAACAAAAATGTATGGGATTGACATAACGTGCGCTAAATGACATATGTGCGCGATACCACAGTACTATACATTTTTGATTTCTAACTTCGTCATCGTAATTAGCAAAGGCATCTTGGGCTAACGGCTCAGGTATCCGAGATATACGCTTGTAAAGATCGTCCAAAGTACCCTAATCTATCGTTCCCGATATAAGTTCCGTTTTGCGCGAACGTATATCTAATTTTAAATATAAGACATTGTACATTGATGCATCTTATTCAGTGTAACTTTCGCCTATAAATAATTTTTCGAAACTAATTATAGAACATAAAATAGAGATTTGTGTAAGGAATTGTAAAACGTTTTTCATAAAACCTCTCGATAGCCGCTTAAAAGATAACGCTGTTTATTTAATATATAGTTTTATATACCGATAGATTTGCTACAATGTATTATAGGAGAATAGTTAAGATAGGACAGTGTTATACCTTCGGTTTGTTTTATAAGAACGAAAGGAATTTGTAATATACCGAAAAGTTTATACATGTTTATTTTTTGGCTGGTAACATAATGTAGGTACACTTTACTAAACCTTCTGACCTGGTTCATTTCGAATGCCTTCCTCATGTTATTAGATACAAATTATGGGCGGCGATTAAATAATTTCGAAGTACAAAAGCATCTTATAATAATTTAGTTGAAATTGTTTGCAAAAACTAAATAAATTAATTTAGTTTTTAATTTATGCTTACAAATCGTTTTAAATTGATGTGTATTATCAAAGTTGTTCTGTTATAAATTATTTAAATTTTACTAAGTATTTCTCATTATTGTGTCATAATATTATTATTATTAATAATACAATACAATGTATATGAATTAAATAGCAGCTGTCGAACTGCACAAACTAATTACTGTAAGCCGTGATGTAATTTAGTTTGTTGTAATTAAAGCGTATTCCAATAAATCTTATTAAACCTGTATTTAAGGTTAAGTCTATATAACACACAATGGTTACGAAATGCACGATATACCTAATATTTCTGTGTAATAATAAAGATTCCCTTCCTTCCGTTCCGTCTCGGGGTGTGCGATTTACGTTATGTCATTGTATGGACGAGTATTTTTAACAGGTGCACAAACGAATGTTCCTTGTGCGTGAAATCGCACACCGTGGGAGACAAGCTTTACGAGATGAGATGTTACCCTCAGTGCATATGATAGCTGATTATACGCATTGTTATTGCTACACCGAATATTGTAAATTTAATGAAACTAATGTGAAAACGCCGTTAGTTAATGTTAATTTTAATTATTTATTTTTTAGTATAGCAAAATTCTGTATTTAGCAAATCAACAGCATAGTATCACTTTATTACGAAACTAATACAATAATAATTTTCCTACTTTGCATGTTTTATTCTTAAAAACTATTATCAAGTTGAATATGTATACCTATTGCTAAAATTTCAAACTAAATTACTATTCAATTATTTATTATTATACACTTATTACGTTTAGTATGCTAGAAATATGATGAAGGATAATAAATAATTTTAATTATATTATGTACGAGTTTTATTTGAGTTTTAAATCCTCACACAACCCAATATAGCAAAATTCAAAGATAAAAAATATTTTTTTACAAAAATATTCCTCACATGAAAATAGCATAGAAAACAAGACAAAGCATGTAATCATCACTCATACTTTCTTTTGATTGCCCTCCTGCCCACAACTTTTCGGAAAGATCCCTCTCGAGTAAATAAACGATCTCTACAATGTCCTGATACATACCAAACAATGCTGAAAAAACAATTAAAATTTGCTCCTCTATCCGTTTACATTCCCCGTAACCATAGATTTTCTTCACGGTGAGAAAATCCAGAATCTTTCCAATTTTCCATTTTTAATCGCTCGTATGTCGAACTTTAGTATTGCCATTTTGGTTTGATTTAAAATGTTCTTTTGATTGATTCGTTTGATCGATGGCCGCAAAATCGAGATTTTATCAAAATGGCGCCAACTATGCCATAATCCTTGCAAAAATTAAAGGGCATTACGTGGAAATGTGTATTTATCCGGCATTAGAGCCTGGCTAAATATATCTCGTCAACATTAAATGTTGGTCTTGACCAGCCACTGGTACCAAAGGAAAATGAACAACATCGTATTTAAACTTAAGGTGATGAATTTTCTAAGCAATGAAAAAACATGTGCATATAAGTTATACCTGTTGCCCGCGGCTCCGCCCGCGTAAATATAGTATTCCTCGGGAACAATGATCTTTTTCGGGATAAAAAGTAGCCTATGTTTTAATCCAGAGCTACTACCATACCAAATTTCATCGAAATCCGTTCGGTAGTTTTTGCGTGAAAGAGTAACAAACATCCATCCCTCCATCTATACATCCATCCATCCATCCATCCTCACAAACTTTCACATTTATAATATTAGTAGGATTAGTAGGATTATTACAATATATTTCATTGCATAAAACCAACATATTATTTTATTACAAAGTCACATAGGTTTTTTAGTGAAGTAATCTGTAATTTTCTTTGACATTTTCTTTTTCACTTCAGATGTTACTTCAAAATGTACTTCATCCTCAGCATTATCAAATTTGGTTTTACACATGCCATCTTTGAAGAACAATTTCTTCGGACTGTTCAAATTCAATTTACCGCTTTCTTCGTCTAATTTTCCCATTTCTTCGAAGAGTTTCGATGTATTTGGTGGTTTGCTATCCTTCTTCGCATTTTCAGAAATCTTTGAAAGTGACGTAATGCCCGATGACGACGCCATGTTGTTTTCCGAATTGTCATTGGTAGATGGCGACATTTTGTTCATAGTCGCTATTTTGTTTATGCATTGTAACTTATTAGTTTTTATAATTTCTTTGCTGTCTTCAGTAATATCTACTATTTTATTTTCGTCAGCTTTACTGCAGCCCTCCATATCAGAAACTATGGTGAGTTCATTGTCATCGTCAGTAAACATGTCAGGGGACTCTTCTAAATGCTTGAGAAATGCGAGCGAATCTTCTTTCACTTCTTCTGTACTCTGTAATAGACAAAAATAAATATGAAACTTTCACCAACAAAACATAGGTAATATTATTTTGGTCCCTTTGGCAATAACTAACAACTGTGGTTTAAAAGGCCAATAAACGACTAAACCACATTTCTTTCTAGTTGTGATAATTAAGATCTTGTGCTTGCATAATCTGTCACTCTCATTGAAGCCAAACAAAGATACTCTGCCTTGTTAGCAAACATTTAAAGAAATTTTTAAACGCTTCTTTAAGAAAGTTTGAGAATTTGGCCGTGATTTTGATAGGCGCACTAAGTAACAGTAGCGAGGCGTCTATACAACTCGCATAATATTATCGGGTTCCCTTAATTTATAAGGGAAGCCGATAATAGTATGTCGAGTCGAGCCGATAATATTGCTTATCTATAATTTATAATATATATTAATGTTTAAAGTAATAAAATACAATTCGGGCGGCTTCCGGCTAACCATTCCTCGGAACTCAAGCTTCGCCGCTGCTATTATAGAAGAATATAGGAATAGCGTTTTATAAATGTTTAACACTTACATAGTCCATTAGCTCTATTGGATCTGTGTTACATGCCAACTGTCGTTCCTTCCGAGTCTGCTCTAAAAAGGTATTGAAACTTATCTTAAGTACATCCATTTTGCAGTATTTTAATAAATATCCGTATAGCTCACCTGCAAAGTAAAGAAATTTTAACCTAAAAATGTATTTCTAATGTTCAAAATCAAGCTCGCAATCCGAACTCTTGCAATGAAACACACTGTCGTACTTTTGTGTACTAAATAAAGTTCAATTTTGAATCGCTATCGCTATCGCTAATGTGCGTGCAGCATTGCGTAGAGTCGCATATCGGTTTGAACTAACCCTAAAAGTACTTTTAGATATAATATCGAGATTTATTTCTATTTTAGTTTATCCCGACGATTCGCCTACATTACTCCGGAGTGGCCTCTTTTAGACAAATTGTTCAGTAAAAGTGATTATACCTTCTCTGATCAAAGGAGGAAACCGTGTCGGGAGTTAAGTGTACTTATTCTGTATTGAAAGTTATTTATAATGAATACACAAATACTTACCAATAGTAACATGGTGCGAGGCGAGAAAAGAATAAACTTTCGCGATGTCGTCCCTCAGCTTTGTGTCTCCGAATGTGAAGTAGGCGAGAGATCTACCGGCATGTATAGCCGCCATGGCCTGAAAAATTAAATTATTATAATATAATATACAACAATTTACTCTTTCTGTTTAATAATTTGTCAAAATACAAAAGATAATGTTAGTAGCGATTGAAATAATACATAGGTTGAATTTTTCAAGTAGGCATGGTAGGTGAAATCCGAAACTTTAAGGAAAAGCAAAAAGTGCTTAAAGGAGTTGCGAGCCCGATTTCGATAACAACTAAAACTTCATTCAACTGTATACACGAGAAAACTATGGATTGGTTAGTTTTATGCTCTTGACTTACAAATTTGTTTAATCAAGCCTAGAGTAAATCGTCATAACTTAGGTCAGGCAATCCAGGCTGTGCGCGTTGATTGATAGCGCCACGTTCGACGATATACTACTCAGAAATACTTCTCGAATGCATTCATGTTGCGGTGTAGTGTATTCGGTTCTCGAAAGCACTTGTGCGAGCACGTACCTGCACGAGCCACTTGATCTCCGCAGAACCGCCGAACGCACCGCAGCCCCAGTTGCCGGTCGCCACGCCGGGGTACTGCAGTGTGACGTCACGCGCCTCCTCGCCCGGCGCCTCGCTGCCGTACACTGAGAAACCCGTCCACGCCTGGAAATAAACATACTTATTTTGATCTGAGATAAAGAAAAAAATATTTGATTTCTTATGTTTACGCGAATATTGTTCAACACTTACGGATTGTGTCGCGGTAAAATTCTATAGTACCCTAATTTTAACCGAGAAGATGGCTGGGAGCTGCCATCTAGTTGGGATCCAATAATAAACAAAATAAAATGTAATTTAAAATTACTGCGGGTTCAAGATACTGTTAGTATGTTTTGCGTGGATCGGAACACAAATAATAATTGAAGAATCTTCGGGTAGTTTGAACAACTTCAACAAATAGGATAATTGACACCTCAGTCCTCCCGTGACATAGGCTGCTGGAAAGTAGCCGAAACGTCGGGAAAAGGAAAGGGCACCGCGACACAATCCGTAAGTGTTTAAAATAATAAAAAAATATTTGTATGTCTCTTTTATTAAATTAAAACGACAAAGGAGCAGACGGATCGCCCATAACAATTAGTAATTACAGCCGCCAGTAAACCCGCAACACCAGAGGACTTATAAGTTGCAGGTCTTTAAAACCTCTAACCCATCTCTAACCCACCTCACTCACCGGCGTGAGTGATTTGTGATATTTCTCCAATTAGACCGTCCTACTTTTAATTCATGTCCAAAGCAACACTCCTTCAGCCCCATATAAATATGTGTATAGTATTACTAACCTTGTTCAGCTCTCTAGTGATGTGGAGGGGCGTGCACTCGTGCACGCGGCTGCGATAGGGCAGCGCGTCGATCGCGAGCACGGCGGTGCGGCGGCGCCCGCTCGAGTCATGCGGCGCGCCGTCCGCGTGCATGCCGGCCCATGTGAACGACGACGAATAACCCGTATAGTTGCTGTAGCGCTCGCATCCTGAAATTATCAAGCTTATTGTTAAGTAAATAATAATAATAGGAAAGTTAAACAAAATTTACGTTTGTGTCGAAAATATATTTTTGGAACGAAGTTCCTTATGTATAGGCGTGTTGCGAATTGTATTGGGGCTGGACGGATTATTAGGCACGACACTTTTTGCCACTCGTAATCGCAATGTAATAACGACTATTAAGAATGATACAAAAAACGACCTTATCACCTTGACAATAATGTAGAATTTTGCAATTACACATTGTGACTGTTATGACTGTTACATATTGTGACTAGCTAGCCGGGCCTTAGGTAGGCAAGCGGTGGGACGGAAGAGCGCTTGGTGTTATTACTCAGTACGGAGCTGGACTTCGCGGCGGCAACGCTGCGAGCAGCAAGCAACCCGCCCCCTCACCCCTGTCCCTACCTAAGGCGCGGCCAACTAGTTCCGCGCGCACTATATATACTTAGTTCAACTATTTGTTTTGTATAATATAATATATTATATCTATACAGATAAACAAAATTGAAGTGTCTGTTTATAAAATATAAATTGTTAATATTTTTCTGTCCGTCTGTCAGTCTGAAATAATTCTTCCCTTTTATTGAGATTAAATAAATTCACATTCGAGACATATTCGAAGTTCAGTCCACTACAAACATCATCTACATTCTTCATACAGCTAATAAGGTTATAAGGATATTAAGAGTTTAACATTAATCATGATTTTTTATTGCGTTTAAAGAATGCTTAGGCTTACCAATCATTATCAAAGCTTCATTGGGCTTCAATACTTCTGTAACTAGTAGCGATACAAGGAGTTCTGGACATATCATGAATCTTATTTCTTCCTGTACGCAACCGTAATTTAGCACTCCACCACCAAGGTATCTGAAATATTGTGAACACTATATTACTCATTGTTTACAAACTAGCCTTCTCTGTTTGTGTGAAGAAAATAATCTTTACAAACATGAAACATTAGTTTACCTATATCATGATATTAATTATATGTTAGTGATATCATTATGTTATCGATATCATTTTTTGATAAGCATCTAAACATGATTTAGACTTTTTAGAGCCATCACTCGCTACAACACTGCCAATGGTTCCTCGATACTATATACAATATGTATTGTGCTGTATTTAGGGTAGCTCAACTGAACCCCAATTCTCGTAATTAACTCACACTTTCATTTTACTTTTATTGAATTATAAATGAATCGACTTGATATCACTAACTGATTTTTGGAGTTTGGACCAATCAAAACGCGTTTGACATTGGTTTGACATTTATGAGAATACCATTTTGCAGTTTTCAGGATAGGGATTGGATCGTAACTGCATTATTGCAGAAATGTATCAGCAGAATCGAGCTTCAAGTGTAAAAATGGTGTTGCTACTACACTAATTTGGTGCCTTTAAATCGGCTGTTTGCAACCTGTACTGTACTGTTGGTAAGTAAGGTAAGTAACCCTTATTTACATACTTGTTGGCAAAATCCACTTGTACCAGCCCATCTGCGTCTTCTATAGTGCCCCTAGGGTCGATATGCAGCGGCAGCGCCGATATCGGCTGTCTCGCCGCCGACCACTGCGGCATAGAGCGCGCGACACGCCGCCGCAGCGTCATCACACCTACCGGCACTGTACTGCAGAAGGCCGGTTATTAATATAGTATCAGAAGAGGGAATAAAACTTAGAAGTACTTCTTCTTCTTTCGTAAATGGCTTACAACAGAATTTTGCCACCTAAAATGTATTTATTAATTTATAATGGTACATGCATCTGAATCTGGATGAATTTAATTCTTTTATCCCTCTAATCTATTTTGCTAGTTTAATTTATAAAAAATAAAAGTTATTTATATCACCTTTAGTACACACCCGCTTGAAATAGTGGCAAATGCATTTTAATTTTTCCAGCACATGATCTGCTGGTGAACAGTTGAATAGCCTGCAAACAATTAAAAATATATAAATCAAAAATATTTTAAGCATTAAAAATTAAATCAAAAGATTAAAAAAACTTACACATTAAAATTGATATGTGGATATGTGGAATATTCAGAATTTTTTTTCATTGTATTCCTTCTTGGAAATGTACAAAAGAAGGCATTTGCCAATAAACAAGAAATCTGTTGCTGTGACATTGAGATGGATCTGTCCTTGTCTTGCCTGGAAACAAAAAATACTTTTATTTATCTTTCTATTTAAACAGTGAGAATTAACTCATAGTTTTCCAAAATCTATATAAGTCAGATCTGAATTCAGACTGATGAATTCATAGATTTCTGACTGCATGTATCACTTCTGACTCGTAATCACAACCATGTATGTAGGTCAATTTCTTATGAATGTCTTTTGAAAATTCTATAAATAATTCTTTAATTTTTATACAAAAATGGCTTACATAAATTAAATCAGGATGTTTTTCTGTAGCACGGGATTTGTGCAATTATTTTAAGAGACATTACGTGTTAAAACTGCCTATCGCCTTAGATTTGTATTGTATATCACACCCTTCTTCTTACGATGATGGTCTTATAAATATGAGTGATTTATAAAAAATCTGCACAAAAATTCTCCTAAACATAAATTTATAAAGATAACAATCTATTTAATAGTTTTTCATAGCTAGATATGTATAGCATTGAACATGCTAAATAACACTTATTTACAGTGCAATAAAGAAATAAAATAATAATAATAACATCTTTGGAGACTTCCTCACCATGTCAATCTGGTCCTGTACTAAGTAACCAAAAAACTTATATCACACGGAGCAGACAAAGGAAATATATTTAATAATTTTAAGCTAAACACATATTAAAGATTTTTATTATACTATAAATATATTTAATGCACACCCAAGACCCAGGAACATTTTTAGCCCCTTTGGCGGGATTCGAACTCGTGAGCTCCGGCTTAAGTGCCGGCGCGCTATCTACTGAGCAACAGAGGTTGTCTATTACAAATTTATTTGGTTAAATTTTTTTTTTACATTAAAACAAAATTTAGACAAAAGAAAACCTTTAAGAGTGTATTCCCTCCTATAAGGCCGGCATCGCACTTGCAACACCTCTGATGTTGCGGGTGTCCACGGGCGACGGTAATAGCTTTCCATCAGTTTGCTTGTTTGCCCTCTAGTTTTATAAAAAAAAAATATTGGATCTGGACAGAGTTTAGTAGATGAACATTGTAAACTTACTTCAATAGTGGAATGGGTGATTGTATCAACTTTGGTAAAGCTAATGCCAGCTTAGCAATTTCAGGTAGTGTCACATCAAAAAAGTATTTTGATTCATCCTCTTCTAGATACTGTGAAATATTTCGTTATATACCAATTATAAAATATTAAAGAATAATTTTGCTTAAGCATCCACAAATTTAGCAAAAAAAAATACAATAACATAGAAAATAAAACAGTTAAGGTGTATAGTTGGCAATTCAGTTTAGTATAAAAATATTTCATAGAAAATAAATCATCTTACCCCATTAAAAAGCTTATGGAGAGCTGCAAATTTCCATCTGGTTTTATATTGTGTGTTATAACTTAGAATAGCTTTAATAAGTTCCTGGCTATTCCTGATGGGCCGATTCAATGCCCTCTGTATCATCTCCCAGCGTTTCACTATATGTTTTCCACCTGAACTCTAAACAATATTTTGATACACTTAGAATACTGTTATTTTGAGCATGTTATAAAGTGCAGTGAAAATCTATTATAACAACATTGAAGGTATAAATAATGTTCATAATAGCCATAAGTTGTTATAACTAATATTAAAATTTCATAATAAAAATAGCCTAACCAGGAGCATGTCAGGACATGTCTAAATAAGGTTCCACAACTACTACTATCAACTCGCAATAGGCTTTCTTTGAATCACCTCAAAAGTTATAGTCTGATTTTGCTCAAAGTAATTTTCCTAAAGAGTTTTTAGCATGATCTATCAGTATAGAAAAATACTAGTTTCTATCTCCTATAGTTTAGAAATGCTAGGGGGGAGGGGGGGAACACTTATAAACCACTTTGGAGGCCGATACTTGAAAATGGTTGACTTTGTAAAAATTTTATGTATGAAACCTTGCCTTCATTTTAAAAGACCTATCCAACAATACCCAACACAATGGGGTTAGTATCAAAAAATGATTTTTATCCCGACTTCAGAGCCACCCCTAAAATATAAAATTATTATTATTTTATGAAGCCAAAACCGAGATCTATACACATTACATTACTGTACCAAATTTCATCAATAATTTATATTCATAATTACAGTAGCTAGAAGAGCGGACAGACAGAGTGAAACACCAGTTTGTTGTTATATATGTGTGTTGGTGTAGAAAGAGTATCTTTTTTTTTCTAGTCAAGAAATACAGTAACGCAAGCAGGAATAATTGACAAATACATATTTGTCATGTTATCGAATGTCAATTGTATGGGCGCAGTCATAGTTTTTATACAATTCTCTTTTTACAATGTTACAAATATGTAGTTTTAAATTGTTCCTGCTAACCACACAGAAAATGGGACTTACATTTTCAACAGGGTATAAGCTGTGTGATGAATATGGAAGTCTGACATGATCATCATCCCATTTATCTTTACCGATCTGTGGTTTTGGAGGCCTATCAAGAGTAGCGCCATTACTAGGAATATGATACAGTACTGTATGATTGTATGCAGGCTGAATTAGCGGGAACTCGGGAGCACCCCATGGCGAATTAGAGCCCTGTATATGCGATATAGGGACTCCTTTCCACTCGCTATGCGTAGACATGTTGATATATCTTTTAAAAAGCTTGTACTTGAGTATGCTGATTTTTGCAATAACCTAAAAATTATTCATTATTCCATATTATCCAATATAAAGTTTTGAGCTTGCAAACATGTTACACGTTGTTTGATACATTAATTTCAAAACGGACACACGTATAGTTTAATAAATTACTATGATGAAAATAAAATAAACAATTTTCGATATAGGTACAACCTATATCAAAATTACTATCTACACGTACGTGACGTACGTTTGCTATTAAAAGATAGTTATCTTTTAATAGCAAACCAATATGAAAACAACTAATGATAACTTTCGGAAACGTAGTTTTGTAATTTTTATGAACCTATAATATACCGGAATCACATAATGTTAAGCTGTATAAAATAATTATCAATAAATAATTACTTTCATTAGTTTATTTATTCCCTAATTATTCATTAAATTTTTAAAATTCGGTAAAAAGAAGTATAACTCGAAATTAAAAATTGACGGCGAGACGAGTTTTTTTTTTTTTTAAGATATAGTAGAAGGTATTAAATCATTTCCAGTGTCAAGTTAAAAAGACGGGAAAGAATTGTAAGGAGTTGTGGAGGACACACAAAATAGCACGTTTTTTGTAGTTGTAGTACTTGCCCACACTTGTGTACGTCAACGAATATTTAATAGTTCTCCTTACTATCTACCAATATTACACATTAAGAATCGAAATAGCACAAATATTTGGTGAAATACAAAAACAACAACGCCGCATGTTGACATTCACGTCAAAACTCTACCTATCTTTTTCTTTTTATTAATCTTTGGCTTCAAATGATAACTTTTAACAAGTCTTGAATCAAGCACCGACAACCGGTTAGCCAACAAATATTTTGAAAAAGCGGGTTTTTGAATTTTCGTTTCAGTCAATCGTTTGTGAACGTTTGTGACACCTTCATAAATGATAAGTAGTCACCTTTGTCATCTTTCCAGTGTGACCAGATTCAGTATTTTAATACTTTTTCAGTATATTTCATCGATTTTGCCGAACATCAGTATATTTTCGGGTATATTGCTGGTAGTCAGTATTTTTGGGTATATTTTGGTTGAAGTTATGGCAACACCGTAGTGAGTGAACGTCTTTGCGACAATGTTTGCGGAATTCCCCGGAACGCGAATATCGGGACTTTCCCGGATTTTGTTTATTCTTATCTATGAGTTAGTACGAATTTCTTTCGATAATTCGGGGATTTCCCCAAACTAGAAGATGTTTTCGTCATCATATAAATAGAACGCGATCGATCTTCGTTGTTTTATTTATTTAGTTGCATTCATCCGGACAGCATGTCTAGTTTTCAGCAAAGTTATTTAGCTAAGTGGGAACAAATTCCGGAATTTTCTTCGTGGCTTTCACGTTATAAAGATGACGAGTTCGCCGCATTTTGCAAAGCATGCAATTCGAAACTGCAAAGTAGATTAGCATCTATAAAACAGCATGCAAATACTGAAAAGCATAAATCGAACTTGATGAAATATAAAGGACAGTCAAAGGTAAGCATAACTCGCTTTACAAACCTATTTCAAGGAATTCGAATATATTTTAAGTTAATAATCCTAGTTTTGTTTCTAAAAACCAGTAGGTAACAGCTGTGAAATGCGGCGCTGTTATAAAAAAACTAAGCAACCAAATATTTTTAAAATTTCAGGTTGATACATTTTTCAAAAAGGCCCCACTGAAAGACGAAGTCAAGAAAGCTGAACTGCGTTTATGCAGTTTTCTGTCGGAACACAACATCCCATTTCGAGCTATGGACCATCTTAGTGATGTTCTAGTGAAGTGTTTTACTGATTCCGATATTGCGAAAGAATTTTCCTGCAAGAGATCCAAAGCAGCCGCTATAACTTATAATGTTTTAGGACCCAATTTCGAAAAAGATATGATTGAGGACATACTTGGTACTGCATCTCTTTCAGGTAAACCAGTATATTCAATTATAATCGATGAGAGTACAGATGTTGCAACAGTCAAAGTATTGGCTATAGTAATTAAATACTTCTCTGAAACTAAATGTACTGTACAAACCAAATTCCTTGATTTAGTTGATTTAAGTGGTGAGACCGCAGGTCAATTATTTAATTCGTTGTCATCAAAATTATCCGAATTAGGTTTAGACATAAAAGACGTAATAGGATTCGCTGCTGATACTACGAATGTGATGTTTGGTCAACATTCTGGCATTGTTGCAAAAATTAAAGAAGTAAACCCAAAGTGCTTTTTCATGAAATGTGTTTGTCACTCTGCAGCATTAAGTGTTAGCCACGCCTGTAAAATACTGCCTAGAAATTTAGAACAAATAGTAAAAGAAGTATATGGATATTTTTCTCAAAGCAGCAAGCGTCAAAGAGAATTTGCTGAGTTCCAAAATTTCACAGACACTGAAAATCATAGAATTTTGCGTCATTACGACATAAGGTGGCTTTCACTTCATGCCTGTATTAGTAGAATAATTGAGCAGTGGAGGGCATTGCAATTGTTCTTTCAAGACCAATATTTGAGTGATCGCAATATGTCATCAGAATTTTTATTTAATTCTTTTACCACTGATATAAACAAATTGTATTTTTACTTTTTGGACTACATTTTGCCGATTGTAAACAAATTTAACATAATTTTTCAAGGCGACTATCCGTGCATTGATAGACTGTATGATGATGCATCTAGTATGTACTTGTCGATTTTGGGTTGCTTCATGAAAGCTAATTACATCAAACGTACGGACAATGTATTTACGTTAGACCCAAAGTCTAATGTAAATTATTTGCCACTGAAAGATATGTACTTAGGTATTCAAGTAGGCCAAGAATTAATCAAACACAGAGAAAATCTAAACATGAAAGAACAGATTGCTGAGTTTTTCAGAAGGTGCCAATCATTTTTAATTGAGTTGAGCACGCAATTGAAATTACGTTTGCCTTTTGAAAATCCAGTTTTTCGAGAACTGAAATTTCTTAACCCACACACTGCCGTGCATAAAGAATTTCGCAGTTTACGAAATGTAATAGAAGCTTTTCCAATTTTCCCATGCGAAGTACAGCCAGAACAAATGCAGTTAATTGACGAAGAATATAGAACCCTAAAGTTTGATCGCGAAGTAAGTGATTTGTTACAATCTTCCAGCACTGGCTCACCCATCTCGTGTGAACAATTTTGGGTGGAAGTTGGAAAAATTTCTAACAGTGATGGCATGTTAAAATACAAAAATATAACTAGTTTTAGTAAATCTCTTCTATGTATACCGGTGTCGAATGCTGCATGCGAGCGCATATTTTCAAAGATAAATTCAATAAAAACGGACCAAAGAAACAGATTTATAAACAAAAATGTGTCAGCTATTTTAAAAACAAAGCAAGGTATTAAAGATGAAGGAGGTTGTGTAAATTTTAATCCTTCGAAAAGGATGTTAAAATATAATTCTAACATTTATTGTGAGCATGAATAAATAAAACGTTTTAAGAAAATCAGTATTTTTATTGGTATATCTGTCCTATGTTAGTCGGTATATTTCAGTATTTTTTTGAGGTGCCTCGGTATTTTCTTAAAATTAAATCTGGTCACACTGCATCTTTCTGTCAGTCACCTTTGTCCATAAATAAGGAGGTCTTATGAAAAAACAAGGGTACGGAAGCTGAATAGCGAGGTCTGTTGAAAAAACCTAAAACAAACAGACATTTAGGGGTTAGTAACTAAAAGCTATGTGACAGTTTTATGTTGTTAGTTGTTATATAATATGTACATAAGACTTTAATAAATGAAGTATTTACAAAACATAAAACAGATTTAAAATTGATAGGGCGAGGAATAGTAGGAGGAAGGAGATCATATTATAGGGAACACAAATTTTTAGTACAAGAGAAAAATATATGGTCCAAGGTGCCCTCGTCTAAGCTACAGTCACAAAGGGAGCTGTCCCTTACCCTAATTTTTGCTAGGAATACAGGCGAGCAACAATGACCAAGTCTGAATCGACAGATTGTTGAGCACACTGTTTTACTTGGATTTATTATTTGAAAAACCATGACCTAACTGGAATACCATATTGGATTTCAAAATAATGTTTGCCTTTACTCTCACTTTTTCTGGCTCATTCAGAGTACAACCTGATGATCATATGACTTTTAGCTAGTGGAATAGGTCTTGACAATAAAGTTTATACTGGCCGAAACCACTAGCTTGTCTCGCATAGGAATCTACACTTTTATTACCAGTTATTCCACTATGACCTGGTATCCAAGCCAGCCCGACCTGAATATTAACTGAATGACATCTAAAGAGAAGCTGTCTTATTTTCAAGATTATGGGGATTTACATTTAGAACTAAACTGGTTAGAGGCAATGGCCTCCAAAGCACATTTGGAGTCAAAGCACACTGGAAGACAGGGCAAGGTAGATGGGTGAGCTTACGGTAGCTAACTAAATGGCAGGGAAGTTCTTTGCGAGACCAGTAATTGGAAGAATCGACTAGTTATGAAAGAATGTCAAGTTTGCCTATAAAAGGATGAAAAGAATACTGTTAAATTTTAAATACAAATCTATCCGCTAGGCATTGCCTCCTGATGCTAAGTGGCGGGTCCCAACATTCTGATTGTCAGTGCCTTTGATTAAATTTTGTCGAGTGTTTTAGAGGGATTTTATTACACGGTTCTAACAAAAAGAAATCGTAGTCTAGGTGGCTGCGGACAAGCGAATTGTACAACTGTTTTTGTGTACAGGGATGTGATCCCCACCACACGCAAGAGAGAGACCGGAGAATATTTAAAATTTTCTCGCATTTCTTCGCTATGTGATTGATGTGGTGTACACCAGTCATCCTGAAGTCCAAAAAATACCTAAGAATTTAACCTTATCTTTCACCGGGAAAACTTGTTGGTTATATTGAATGCTTATATCTGGTATACTTTTGGATCGCGTAAAAACAACAGCGGAGCTTTTTGGGATAGCGATGGAAAGTGCGTGTCTATCCATCCAATCGTTTAGATAGCTTATGGCAGAGTTGATGCAGGTGGAAAATTTCATTATGTACTTTGAGGCAATGTACATGGTCAAATAATCTGCGTATTGAATAGCCTCACAAAAACTATTAACGATCTATGTCGGAGGTATAAATGCTGTAGAGGAGTGGGCTAAGGAGTTACCTTGCGGTAAGCCTCTGTATACGGTTCTAGTGGAGAGATTGGAATTATGAAAGGAAATGTTAAGGGAACGTGAGGAGACGCTATTACAGATGTTGTTAGTGATCTTTACAGGGACATTCAGCTGTTGCCGTTTCTACCTGAGCACCAAAAGAGACACATTATCGTACGCAGATGATACATCCAAAAAGATCGCCACCACATGTTCCCTTTTCGAAAAGGCAATGCGTGTATCAGTTATAAGGGTACTTAAACCGTCCATAGTGCAAAAGCCTTTCCGAAAACCAAACTGTGTCTTGGATATAACACCCTTATTCTCTATAAGCCATTCTAGCCTGTTTTTATTGAGGTGTTCCAAAATTTTTGATAAAGTGGCCGAAAGAGCTATTGATCTGTAACTACAAGGGTCGCTACTCAGTTTTCCTGGTTTAAGTATAGGCAAAACAAATTGTGAGCGCCATTCCTCCGGAGGAACTTCCGACTGATAAATGCCATTAAGAGTGTTAAGGCATACTAATGGTGTGTTAAGGCATACAAGTCCACTGTTGGATATGAATGAACAAGGTATTCCATCTTCGCCGGGAGCAGTATCCCTGAACCTAAAACTAGTCGAAATTCTTCCAGAGAGAATGGAGAATCAAAATAATCAGAAGAAGGGCCAGTAGATGTATATGTGGTGGATTCCTTAAGAGGAGCCGTCAGCGACGCCAACCTTTGAGAAAATGCTCCAATCCACTCAGATGGGTCATTGGACTGACGGTAATCGCTTGCCAGGAACCTCAAAATCTCTTTATATTTTCCCAAATCGTCGACGGGTTTCGACGCAGGTGAAAGAGATAAACAAAATTGGTGCCAACCACTTTTCTTTTTTTCTGAAAGCAGTTTTCTGACCTCGGCTGCAATTTTTTGGTAATTAAGGAAATTTTCAAAAGTCATTGATCTCGAATAAAGCCTTTCCGCATCTTTACTATTCGGAATCCCACCACGGAAGTAACAATCTGCCATCTCCTGAGTGTTTTAGGGGGATTGACATTGATTTTTTTGGTATTGAGTGTGAGCGTTATCTGTGTTTATAGGGGAAATGAGGCTAGCTTCAACATCTGTAGCAACTGCAAACTTGTTCCGATTGGCCTTCTCTATTTCGTATTTAAGTCTGGGGGTGAGATTGTCTGTCTTGTCGATTCAGTCATAGTAATAGCAATGGAAAAATGATCACTACCATAAGAATAGGGAATTACATACCACGAACACAAGGATGAGATAGAAGGGGTGCATAATGACAGGTCCACCATACTCCTCGTATTCTGTAAGGGAGAGACCCGCTGAGTTGGAGACCTATCATTAAGAACCACTAAGTTGTTATCATCTACAATGTCTATTATCATTGCAGAATTACAATTATTAAAGTAGGACCCCAGGATGTATGGTGGACATTAATGTCACCTAATACAACCAGTGGGAGGGAGATTAAAGAAATGATAGAGGAAAGTTCAGAAAAGATGGAGGAGTTTGAGTAGGGTAAGTATACACAAACTCGGTCAGCTACAATATTATACAAACTACTATGTATAGGAAGAGAAAAAAAAGAATATGTACAACGACTGGAGACCAGAAGGGCTACTCCAGCCTTACCATCTACTCTGTTATCCCGAAAATATGAGTAACCCGGGACACGAAAACGTCAGCTGGACTTTAACCATGTCTCCTGGACGGCAATAATTGATGGCCTATTAACAATTCTTTAATAGTTTCGGATTTCGTTAGGATTCTATTAACAATATTACAAATGTCATGTTTCTTATTCTTGATGCTACTACAGTTCCACTGGATCATAAAGAATTGATCCACAGCACAGTGTTTAGAAGCTGAGTCAGATTTGCACGATTTTTGTTCGGAGTCACTAAACCGAGAGACTAATTGGATGAGGGTGTTAATGAGGGAGTCAATAAAGTTGTCGTTCGGGGATATATCAGTAGCTGAGGGAAATCCACTCCCATTTGGTAATTGGGAAGCGGATTCCTGAATGATATTTCTGTGTGCCTGGAGCCAGTGGACACAGGGGTAATTGAACGGTGGGGAGTATAAATGGTTTTTCTATAAGAAGTGGTAACAGAGGATTTGGGTTGAGATTTAGGATTAGCTGTGGCAATCGCAGAGGGGGAAGTTCTTTCCGAGTCTGTAAAAGAACAGCTCACATGGGGAAATCGAGCCGAAGCTTCCATGTATGAGATGCTCTCCTGCGACATGACGAGTTTATTATTTTTTTTGTTTTTTATAGTCATTGATTTTATGGATAAATGTTGTGTTGATTTCTAGCACGTAGATGTACCATGAAATAGAGATTTACTTATATTTAAGTGATTTTCACAAAATATACAATCAACTTTTAGTTGTAAACTAGCTTTTTCCTGCGGCTTCGCCTGCGTGGAATAGTGTTCTTAGAGAAAAAAACTTTTTCAGCAAATAACTCTACTGACTGCAATATATATACTCAAATGTTTTTTCGAGTTTCGTACGCAATGGGTAAAAACGGGACCCTATCTCCTCGACTCCGACCGGTCCAACCGCTATGTCCCTGAATTTTAAATCTGAATTTAATATCTTCGAAAATAATAATCTATATTACATGCTGTAAAGGGCCATATTTATTGAAGCATATTAAATGCACAATGTATATAAGGTACTTAATCAGATAAAGATTAATGCTGTATTTCTTAAAATCGCTTCGTAAATAAGCCATTATTTCTCATAAAAAGTAAAGGTAACCTTACCAAGAGCATGTCAGGACATGTCTAAGGAGGGTTCCATAACTATCAACGCGCAATAGGTTTTCTTTGAATTACTACAAAAATTATTGTCCGATTTCGTTCAAAATAAATTTTCCTAAAGATTTTTTAGCATGGTCTATCAGCGTTAAAACTTCTCTAGCATGAAAACTTACAAGTTTCTATCTCCTATAGTTTAGAATTAATGTCAGAGGGGGGCCAACTTACCAACCACTTTAGAGCGGCCTCTATATAAAATATATATAATCCATGCTAAAAATTTTAACGCTGATACTCAAAAATGGTCGACTTTTTAAAAAAGTCATGTATGAAACCTTGCCTTTGTTTTATAAAACCTGTTCACAATACCCCACATGATGAGGTAGAATGAAAAAATATTTTTCACATCTTCACATGCATGGAGAGCCACCCCTTAGCCAATATTAAATAATAATTATTTTATGATGCCAAAACTGAGATCTATGCACAATCTATAATTGCACCAAATAACATCAATTTACATTCATAATTACAGAGGCTAGAACCGCGGACAGACAGACAGAAGGACGGACAGAACGAAACTATAACCTTGTGTATTACGGAACCCAAAAAAATGGTTATTGTGAGTTATCCCTCAGATATAGACATATACCATCGCGGACTTTTTTGTAGATCTTTTTAAGGTGTACAATAACTTTACTGTAGTACATTATTTTGATCTATCTCGTAGGCTCAGCAAGCGTTTGCAATGTAAGCGAAAAAAAATGTGTTTATTTACGACATTAGAAACCTCCTAAATGATCAGTGTTTCTCTACTATATTATGCATGTTATACACATATAAACCTTCTTCTTGAATCATTAAATCTATTAAAAAACCCGCATCAAAATACGTTGCGTATTTATAAATATCTAAGCATACATAGGGATAGATGAAAAAGCGAATCTGTTTTATACTATGTAGTGATGATTAAGGATACCTAATATTATATTTTTGCTAGTTTCAACTTCCAACCAAACTTTCCTCATTTTGAAATCTTCCGGCACTATAATGATCAACTTTTCTGGAGTTCTACTGCCATTATACATATATGAGTTTAGGGCATAAAATCCGACTTCCAAAGTAAAAATGCATAAGTATGAAAAAAAAACTTATTTTATAAATTTTTTCCCGCGGCTCCACACACGTAATTATCCCACGGGAATGCTGTACTTTTCCGGGATAAAAAGTAGTTTAATTTCATTGAAATTCGTTCAGTAGTTTTTGCGTTAAAGAGTAACAAACATCCATCCATCCATTGTAGCATAGCTATTTTAATTGCACCCGTAACACCATCCTCACAAACTTTCACATTTATAATAGTAGTAGGATTTCCCTTTTAAATTCGAATAAAATTTTAACCATTTTAATTTTTATTTTATATTTAATTTTAATTTTTAACCATATCCTAGTAGCTTTCCATCTACTTAAAAACTTCTTCTTTTAAAAATGGCTCCTTGGTGAATCGCCAATGTCAGAGTGTGATGGCGGGACGTAAGAGTAGGTTTTATGAAAAAACAAGGGTACGGTGAACTGAAGGAAGTCTGTTGAAAGATCTCTAACCTAGAACAAGCACAAATATTTAGGGTTAGTACCACATACTTTACAATTTTATTTTGTTAGTAACAATATATATACACAAAATTTCAATAAAAGGAGTATTTACAAAACATAGAGCAGATTTAAAATTGATAGGGCGGGGAAATGTAGGAGAGAGGTTATCATACAGTGACGTTTGGTTATTTGGACAAGAGAAGAAGATATGGTCTAGAGTGCCCTCATCTAGGCCACACTCGCACAAAGAGCTATCTCATACCCTAATCTTAGCAAGAAAAACAGGTGAGCAGCAATGACCCAGTCTCATTCGGCAAATAGTTGAACACACTGTTTTACTTGCTTGTCTAAATTTAAAAAACCATGGTCTAACAGGGATGCCATTTTGAATATCAAAATAGTGTTTTCCCTTGTTTGTACGAGTTTTGGCCCACTCATTGTGCCACCTGATATTCATGTGATTCTTAGCTAGGGGAATTAAAATATCCTGGCAATAAACCTTATATTGACTAGTCACACCTGATGATATAGTGTTTTTAGCATAGGCATCTCTCGTTGCCAGTGATTCCACTATGGCCTGGTATCCAAGCCAAAACTACTTGGATACTTTTTGTGTGACACTCAAAGAGAAGCTGTCTTATTTTCAGGATTAAGGGAAATTTACATTTTGAGCGTAACTGATTAGAGTTAATGGCCTCCAGGGCACTTCTGGAGTCTGAAAGTATGATGGATTTGTTGAGGTGATGGGACTCAACCAAGGTACTTACCTTGGTTGAGTTCCATCACCTATAGGCACTTGCCTCCAAGATAGCCAGAGTTTCCCCTGTAAATACTGATGAATCTGGAGGTAATTTGAAGTTTAAAATCACATTAACTTTCGGAATCCATACGGCCACTCCAACACAGCCACTCTCCAAAAGCTTAGAGGCATCCGTAAAAATAATCCTTAAAATGTTGATTAATGATATGTTGAAACTGAGTGTTAACAATTGCAAAATTTAGAAGCACTTTTGGAAAGAAGGTAAGTGCATTATAGGAAGTGGAAAAAAGAGGACTTAGTCTATACTGGAAAATAGGGCAAGGAAGACGGGTAATTGTATGGTAGCTGATCAACAGACAAGGCAGTTCCTTATGTAACCAGTAGCTTGAAGAGCTAGCTAGCTGCGAAAGAGTGTGGAGTTTTTCAATGAGTGGATGGGAGGAATTTTGAAACAGTTTAAACATAAACCTATCAGACAAATACTGCCTCCTGATGTAAAGTGGTGGATCCCCACACTCAACTTGGAGCGCATTAATTGGTGACGATCTCATGGCCCCAATAGTAATTCTCAAGGACTTTGACTGAATTTTGTCCAGACTCTTCAGTGGTAATTTATTGCAGGGTTCCAAAAGAAAAGAGCCGTAATCTAGGTGACTACGAACCAGCGAATTGTACATCAGCTTCTACGTGTAAGGATGCGAACCCTACCAGACACCAGAGAGTGATCGGTGAATGTTAATATTTTTCTCATATTTCTTCGCCACATGGTTTATGTGATGAACGCCAGTTAGTTCGGAATCCAAAATATACACCTAGAAACTTCACGTTATCCTTAACCGGGAAAACCTGTTGATTGGATTGAATGGTGATGGTTGGTATAATTTTGGAACGAGTGAAAACAACAACAGAGTTTTTGGCAATAGAGATGGACAACCCATGTCTATCCATCCATTCATTAAGATAGCCAATGGCAGAGTTGAGGCGGGCGGAGCATTCCGCTATATCTTTTGAAGCAATGTACATGGCTAAATCATCTGGAGTACTGGAGGACCTCACAAAAGCTATTGACAGTAAGATCAAGGTCAGAGGTATATATATATTGTAGAGGAGTGGACTGAGGACATTACCTTGAGGGAGGCCTTTGTAAATAATTCTAGGGGATGGTTGGGAGTTTTGGGAAGAGATGATAAGAGAACGGAAGGAAAGGGAATTACAAATATAGTTTGTCATCCTCGCTGGGACACTCAGCTGTTGCAGTTTTTGCCTGAGTATCGGAAGACTGACATTGTCGTACGCAGATGATACATCCAGGAACACCGCTACCACATGTTCCATTTTCGAAAAAGCTATGCGAATATCGGTTACCAGGGTTCTTATACTGTCCGTAGTTCGAAAACCGAACTGTGTTTTAGATAACACACCCCGACTCTCCATTAGCCATTCCAACCTGTTTTTGATCCACCTGATCAAAAACAGGTTGGAATTCTAGAATTTTTCCTAGTCTAGCCGAAAGAGCAATGGGTCTATAGCTAGATGGGTTATTAGCAGGTTTTCCCGGTTTAAGGATAGGTAAAATAATTTGAGAACGCCACTCCTCCGGAGGAACCTCCGACTGGAATATGTCATTTAAAACTCTCAGACATAGGAGTTGTGTGTCTGGACCACTGCTGACAATGAAGGAGTATGGAATTCCATCTGCACCAGGAGCGGTATCCTTTAATGACCCTAAAACCAGACGAAATTCCTCCAGAGAAAATGGGGAGTCTAAATAATTTGAATAGGATCCTATTCAAAGAGAAGATTACAGAAGAAGAAGAATACAGAAGTGACAACGCAAAGTTCGTCGAGGGATGGAGCCGTCGGAGGTGCAAACCCTCGCGAAAATGCGTCAATCCATTCAGTAGGATCATTAGACTGACGGTAATCGCTCGATGATAAGGAACCACGAAATTTTTTAATATTATTCCAAACGATCGAGGGCTTAGACGAAGGTGACAGACTTAAACAAAACTGTCGCCATCCTTCTCTCTTTTTTTCCGAAAATAATTTTGAAACCTCTGCCGATTTTTTTTGTAATTTAGAAAATTTGCCATTATCATGGCCGTTGCGTAAAGTATTTCAGCATCCTTACGACACTTACAGGCTGAAGTACAATCGTCATCCCACCAAGGAGGGGATAATCTACGATCTCCTGTGTTCTTAAGTTGGAACTTGAACTTAAGGATGTTCTTTAAATTTTGATACTGAGTGTGAGGATCATTTATTTTTGTATTATCAGAAACAAGACTAGCTTTAGCGTCTGTAGCTATTGCGAATTCGGCCCAATTCGCCTTTTCGAGCTTATATTTTTGTCTTGGTGGATTAGGGGCTATTGTCTGTCTAGTCGAGTACGTTATCGTTATATGAATAGAGAAATGATCACTACCATAGGAGCTGGAAAGGACAGACCATGAACACAAAGAAGAAATAGACGGTGAGCACAATGAGAGATCTACCACACTCCTTGGGTTTTGCAAAGGCGAGACCCTACGAGTGGGACATCCATCATTAAGCACAACCAGGTTATTATCATCTAAAATGTCCATGAATAGTGACGAGTTGGAGTCATTGAAAAAGGAGCCCCAGGTTGTGTGGTGAATATTAAAATCACCTAATACAACCCGGGGAAGAGAAATGGAGGAAATGATAGATGAAAGTTCGGAAAGGATGGAAGGATAAGGACTGGGGATACTGTATATATCCCCAGTCCTAATCCTTCCATCCTTTCCGAACTTTCATCTATCATTTCCTCCATTTCTCTTCCCCGGGTTGTATTGGGTGATTTTAATAAATAGACATATAAACAGTATTTAAAACACGGACAGCCACAATATTAAACAAACTACTATGTACAGGAAGAGGAAATAAAGAATATGTACATTGACTGGAGACCAAAATGGCTACTCCAGGCTTACCATCAACTCTGTCATCCCGGAAACATGAGTAGCCCGGGACACGAAACCGAGAACCGGGCTTTAACCACGTCTCCTGGACGGCAATAATTGATGGCCTAAAACAACTATGTTGCAAATGTCCTGCTTTTTATTTCTTATGCTACGACAGTTCCATTGAGAACTGATCCATTGTTGAGTACAGTATTAAGAAGCTGAGTCAGGTTAGCACGAGTTTTGTTCGGTAGCCCAGTCACTAAACCGGGAGACTAATTGGATGAGGGAGTCAATAAAGTTGGGAGAGATATATGTACTCTAGGGGAATCCACTCCCATTCGGCGATTGAGAGGCGGGTTCCTCAATGATGTTCCTGTGTGCCTGGTGATCATAGCCAGGGGTCACAGGGGTAATAGGACGGCGGGGAGTATACACGGTTTTTCGATACAATGTTGTGACAGGGGATTTCGTTTGTGATCTAGTGTTCAAAGTGGCAATTGCTGAGGGAGAAGTCTTGGCCGAGTCTGCAAAAGAACGTCTCACATGGGGAAATCGAGCCGAAGCTTCCATGTATGAGATGCTCTCCTGCGACATGACAAATTTGATTTCCTTTTGCCTAGCATGCTCTGGACAGGATGAATTGTTAGCTGTATGTGATCCCGAGCAGAACAAACAAGTTAGATTTGACACCACACAAGTTTCACCCTCATGCGACTGTCCACATTTATAACATCTGGGCTGTGACCTGCATTGGGCTTTAATGTGTCCAAAACGACAACACTTATTGCACTGGATAGTTGGAAGGCGGTATGTTTCAACAGGTAATGATGTAAAATAACAATATACACGAGGAAGGAGTTTTTGTCCTGAGAAAGTCAGGACAACTGATCGGGTTGGAATCCATATAGGTTGTTGTTGGTCATTAAAAGTCTTCCGACTTAGTCTCCGGGCTTTGATAACCGCCCCATAACCTGAAGGGACATTCAAATTATCAACGATTTCCTCCATGGACCAGTCCACGGGCACATCGCGTACTATACCCATGCGGGATATGCTGTACGACGGAATCGAAACAACATACCCGGCACTGGTGATTACTGGAAGGCTTAAAAAGGAGTTAGCATTTTCTGCGGAGTTAAACTCTATTGAAATGCGATTTCTACCGATTTTTTTAACCCCATCCATTTTTACATTTTTTATGTTGTTCTTGTATAAAAACTGTCCAAATTCCATTGGTCGTAGTGTAGGTCCACTGTCAGACTCTGTCTTCAAAACATGTACCATAAATGGTGCGACATAATTTGTTCTATACACTTTTTTGTTATCATAGTCGGGACAAACATAATTTAGCTGTATAGAAGGGATGGAATGAGCATTATCGGTCATTCTTTTAGCGGTTTTGTTAATGCTATCAGGGTTAGCACGCTTTCTTGAGCCTATATTGTCACATTCCATCGATTCTTGCAGGCGTACCTGGATATAAGGACCCCCTCCGTCGGGTTATCTTAAAACCATTTGCCAGTGTCAAGTAAAAAAGGCGGGTAATAGAACTTTCGTTTCAATTTTCAACACTGTATTCCTATATCGTCAAGTCTAAAATCTAGTCAAAGTACAAATAAATAGTCAGTACAGTCAATGAGTCATGTCTGTCGATTCAGTAAAGTGGTAGACGCTTTATTGATAGTTCCTAGGGAGTTTTGCCAGGAAACACACAGATAGCATGTTTTTAGAAGTTGTACCACTTGCCCACACTTTTGCACGTTAACGAATATTTAATGGCTAATATTCTACCAATATTACACATTAAGAACCGAAATAACACAAATTTATGAAATTTTACAAATTCCACAACATCACTCATTGAACTCCCCGGCAAAACTCTCTTCTGCAGTGTTGCTTGTTTATAAAGTAAAAATGCTTAATTTCAGGATAAGTTTATTCCGTGGTTTATCCGCACATATTTTAATGTAATAAAGAATAACGAATTTAAACAAAAGTTTGATAATATAATTAAATAATTATTTTTAATTAATAATTTCAAAATTAACATTTGACTCGACACTCATGTGTTTGACGTTTAACTCTATTGTATTAGCGCAGAGTTCTAATTTCAATTCTCTGATTTTTCACCGGTGTTTCGGATTCCGGAGCATAATTATGGTCCCAGCCTTAGGCGTCATACTCACCGTCCAGCCTGCAAATCCAAGGCCGCGGACTTGTAGGCAAAAATTAAAAATGATTGACACTAATGAATAATGCTCAAAGAAAACAGCTGAGTTTTTGCCGGGATGTCAATGTATGGCACATTGACATCCCGGCAAAAACTCAGCTGTTGTTTATGTATTTCATCCAAAATTTGTGTTATTTCGGTTCATAATGTGCTTGTAGAATGTTATCCATTAGAGATTCGTTGACGTGCACAAGTGTGGGCAAGTGGTACAACTTCTAAAAACGTGCTATTTTGTGTTTCCCGCCAAAACTCCCTAGGAACTTTCAGTAAAGCTTCTACAACTTTACTGAATCGACTGACATGACTCATGGACTGTACTGACTATATATTTGGACTTTGACTAAACTTTAGACTTGACCATATAGGAATATGGTGTTGAAAATTGAAACGAAAGTACTATTTCCCGCCTTTTTAACTTGACACTGGCAAATGGTTATAAGCCGATGCCATATTAAAATTTTAAAAAAAAGAAGGACAAAATTTGTTTCAGTACGTTTCAGTAGTACAAAAAAACCTACCTAGCTTCAGTGGTATTACTTATCATCTATGGTACCTAGTACCTAACATCTATGAAGATTTGACAGATGTTTTTATAGGAAGCATAGATTCTCAGTAAAATAGATTTTAGTATTAATTATTTATTATCATCTATGGCATTACTACCGAGAGGTTAGGTTTTTGTAAAATTGGAAAGACCTAGTTTATAAATATGATTGTAAGATCCGGATAAACATACTAAATCCAGTATTTATAGAGTACTTCTTACAAGCATTCGTTGGAAAACCATAAAAGCCATCAGAGTATTTACTTTATGAATTTAACTTCTTAGCGTAACTCATTGTTATGGCTTTAAGTAGGGTTGGAGAACTCCCGAAGGATGCAGTTGTTCTGACTGAAGATGAAGCTTCGAGGTACATTTGGAAAGTTGTAACAAATTGGGAATTCCCATCAGATATGTAAGTTCTAAATATACATACAAGAAGTCCATAAAAATTAAGTACAATGGAACCATTTGTTCAGGAATACCCACTCTTATACGTAATGTTTTTTTTTGGTTTCTGTACCCAAAGGGTAAAAACGGGACCCTCTAAGACTTCGCTATCTGTAGAGTTGATATTTTTACAGGTGTATTTCTGTTGCCGCTATAACTAAATAAATACTAAAAACAATAAAATTAAAATTTAAGTGGGGCCACCATACAACAAACATAAATTTTTAGCTGTTTTGTTGGAACCCTTTGTGTGCGTGTCAAACTCGCACTTGGCTGGTTTTATAGAATATAGAATTCTTATTCTTCTTTATAGTGATACTTTTATGTTTGGTCTACAGATGGGCATTAAGGCATGGAGCCACAATTTTAGGTGCAATCAATTCATTGGCTGGTGTCCTTATAAACAGACATTATAGATGGAGATTTAGACTGGGTTCGTATGGATACATGTCATCCACAATCCCTATTGTTGTCATGCCTGGAATTTTAACTGCTCTCATTCATAGACAAGTGAGTATTATTTATAATATTTAGGAATAATATAATCATTAGAGATTACATATTGATGTAGTACATTATTGAACAGTTCAAATAAACCCTCTTTTATTTCAGCTTGTTTCTACTAAAGTATTATTGAATGATCGCACATGTCCAGTCTGCTATGAAGTGAAATCCATAGCTATACAAGTAGGATTTGGAACTGTGTATCCGTTGGTGTTGGGTGCAACTGCTGCACTAATGGTAATTTTATTTCAGAATAAGCCTTTTGCGCAACATTTGATAACAGTCAAGCTTACAGCCAAATACTAAAATGAGGCTTATAATTAGAAGGGGCTCTTAATTAACAGGCTGTCTCTGTCTCTGCTCAGCAGAGTGACAACATGTG
The DNA here is from genome assembly GCA_963565745.1 of Phengaris arion. Taxonomy (NCBI): domain Eukaryota; kingdom Metazoa; phylum Arthropoda; class Insecta; order Lepidoptera; family Lycaenidae; genus Phengaris; species Phengaris arion. The sequence goes on from OY751431.1 coordinate 29,055,209, forward strand.
ATTTATTCATACTATATAAAAATTAACATTATAAGCATAGCTAAGAAGCAAAAAATTTTACATTTTATGCACTAACTCAAGAAAAATTATAGTGTGTGTGCTTAAGACCGCACAGCAGAAGTGAAATCTTCATTGGCAATCATAATCAATTGATGTGTAAATAAAGTTAATAATATTAGAACTGCTCGCCCGATCGAGTCTTTCACCTCTCCTCACCTCAAAACTTTTACAAAAAGTTAAAAAGGGACAGAAGACATTCTGATATTTCTCTCGTTTAATAGTTATTTAAGTTCAACATAAACACCAGTGTGTGAACAGAGGGAGATTATCATAATATTATAATGGTTGATATTAAATTGCCCCGATAGATTTTTCGGAAATTTTGTCTACAACTTTACAAATTACCTACAAAAAGTCTATGTAGTAAATAATTTAAAAAGCTAGTATATTTCGCGAAATGGATTTGTCACTTGGGTTTTTTCTTTATTTTTTTACAAATTTTCAATATTTACATTTCTTTTTAGACTTCTACTAAAAGTTGATATACATATTTTGCGAAAATCCAGATAGGTCCCTCATTTCACACACACAACGCCTGCGCGCGTCGCCGCTGCTGTCACTGGCCCGCCACCGGGCCGGTTCACAGCGAAATTTGAGTCAGCGGCCTTAAGTGTATCTGGTCGTTAGTTTAATAATACTAATTTTGAATTAATTTATTTTCAGTTTGCTAACAGATATTCAACCTTTAGAGTTCCTATGCTACATGAGGGCCCAAAGACAATGTTTAAGTTTTTACGACAACACACAGTGAAGTTATATCCGACATTAACTTATATGCTCGTAACTCAAGTTATTGCTTCTGCAGCCATTACATATTTCCAGTTTGAAAACACCCTCACTTTACGAAAGAAATTGATTGAAATTGAAGAGAAATTGGAAAATGAGCAAATGAATCAAGTCTTATAGTCTTTAAAGTTCTTATGAATTGTAGGACTGTAGGTGCATATTTAATGTAGACTTAATAAATGTTGATAAAATATGTTTAATTTTATTAACTTTTATATTATGACTTTATGATGATTTATTATAATTTATACATAAAACTGAGACAAAATCTTGGTCAATTGAATCAGAGAAAAATGAAAAAATAATATTTCATGTAACTTTTCACACATAACACTGGCAAGGATAACCCCATCCATGGAGACTAGAGGAATCAGAAAAGAAGCATTTTGATGGACACTTTTTCTTCTAGGTATGGAGCTACGTCAAAAAGCGTTAATTAAGGGTGGCGCTAGTGTAGCAAGGGTGAGAATTTCAAAGAAAGCAGCAAAATTAAATCGAAGCTTCTTTTTAGGTTATATTTATAAAAATCGACTACGCTAGTAGTAATTATAATTTTCATGATTGCCTGAATTATCTACTAAAGTCGCCAAAAATAGTTCATTACTAAACTCGCTTCCCTCCTAACTTCACTCCATTTATTATTGCTAACTTCATATTATCATACACCCTTATGGCTCTAGCACCATTCTGGCCAGTTTTGGAACTATTATTCAATCACTTTCGTCGGACACTATAAGTTTTTGCCTTAAAGAGATGGTGCTCTCGGGTTCACTAAAAAAATACAATATTTTTTTAGAAAAGGTTTACTATCTATTCAGAGATATTTTGATATTAACAAAATAAGCATTGATATAATAACAATTTGTATTAAAATACCGAACAAGTAAGGTGACCACTTAGTCTAGAATCTTTTTTAATTCTACAGTAGTATTATTGCGTATATTTACTGCTACATTGCTGCAGCAGTAAACATACGCAATAACTGTCGCTAGTAGTGTTATAGAACAGTAGTGACATCTGTTGAAGCGAGGTCCAGCTATTATTATCGAAGCTATTATCTTAAGTACAATAAGTTTATAGTATATTCGCGTGAAGTTTACAGTGAACAATCAGTGCGAATGTAAAAAATTACCAATGATGCATAAGGCGTGTTTACATTCGTACTGATGATTCACCACAAACTTAACGCAAATAGACTATAGTGGTTTTGGCTCCAACATTTTTATGATTTAATCGAGTCGTTACAAAAAAGTTTTAATTATGAATCAATGAAATAGTGTTACATCTTTATTAGCTTCGAAAAAGTACTTCTAAATACATACACTTTAATTTCAATATAGCTATTTTATTTAGTTACAATATTTAGACTCGAGCATAATTTCACAGAAAAAGATGATTTATCCATAGTGCCCTTTCAATATTGTCAGTTTTGTATGCTTGAATCTCTAAACCTAAATCCTGATTTTCGTTTTTATTTTATTACCACAACACAATCTCATATTTACCTATGACTAATTACTTACTTTACTATCATAACTCATAAACTTCTCATAATCTGCCTCAACCTAAATTAATGAACAAATTGATCACACAAAACTATTCTCGTTGAATATAAAACAATCTAAAGATATATAACGATAATATACATAAAGACCATAATATTCTTTCTTTCACTTTTGCAATATATTGATATTGTTATTAACCTCAGCCATATAAACAAATTACCTAATCATATTTTTTCCAACACAAGTCACAAGAAGAAACAGGGGTTTGACATATTTTTTTTAATGGCAAGTTAAAGTATGCTGCTGAGACGCGGTTGTGATTACGGTGTTATTGGTTTTAGTTAACGCAATATGCGTTACGGTACCATCTCTCATACCATCTCCAAATTATTCCAGAAATAAAGTCGAATTTTTCGACCTACCTTAACTAAGGTTTTAAACATGTTTAGCTCGATAACAAGTATTTAAAGTCACAACCATATGGTTTTGTTGTTCGTGATATTAAAAACATATTTAGTTAAAGTAAAAACAAAGACATTGCGCCATTGATATGTGAGCAAATAGCGAATCATTTTTTGTTTTATTAAATGTAGACATATCAAAGAAGCGTTGTTTTACATTTCTTTAAAAATCTGATTCGTTCTATTGTTGCCTATATAATATTTTATTTCTTTGCTGACCATAATGACGCATATTAGTCTGGCGATAGTACTCGCATATTATACATAAAATATACACTCAATTATGTGATATTATCTATTTAAGTACACATAATGTTTCAGTGCGTACTGATGTTTGAGATTTTTACAAAACACATTTTTAGTAAACAATTATAGCCCTGGCCTTATATCTACTTATAATTAAAAAAATAGTTTTTTCACATTTTATTCCTTTTCAAAATTTTTTTTTTATATTTTTCGTATATAGTGCACACACAACACAGAAAAAATACAAAAAACTTTATGATTAATGCAATCATCACAGCATAGGTATTAAGCTGCAATATTTTTTAAATTCCCTAGTTTAAATGTTATGTTAATGGAAAAATTATTAGTGTCCTGCTCAAAAAGTCCTTACTTTTCAGCACAGACACGTTACAAACAAAAGGAGCAACTTTAAAATTACAATAATCCAAGATAGTCAAGTTTGACTAAGACCGATTAGGAATTGGAACTAAGATAATAAAAGACCAAAAGCAAAACATTAAATAATAAGGCTCCATTAATTTATAACATGTGAAAAAACTTTCTTCTAACCACATACAAATGGACATTAACAAACAAACAATTAAATGACGATTCTTTAAACATCTCCCTAACTTAACTCTAAAACATAAAACACTATAAAATACAGCCGACTTTAATAATTGCAGACGAGACATAGTGGGCGGTAAAATTAAAACTGTAATAAATCAACCATATACTCCTAGTTGAATATGTTTAAAATTTAAGCTGACTTTTAGTTTTCATAGCTCAAATAACTAAGGTCAAAATTACTTGCTTATGGAGGTTGATATATTACAGCAAATAATAATCAGTGTCTATATCTTATATAAACTCTCGCCCAACAATCACTGAAAGCCTCCTTCATGTATGATAAAATATTTTCGTCAACTTATTTTAAAATATATCATGTATCCGTTAATGATTCGGCATTATTATTCGTGTTAGATAATAACGTTTTAGTCAAAACTATGATCTAAGTGACCGTGAAGTGAAGTAAGTAAACTTATGCAGGCTTTACTTATATTGTTTTACGATTTTTAAAATTAATAGATCCGGTAACAAATACAGTCCAATAAAAAGATTTAGGATCACAATGATATATTAAGAAGTACAGCTGGTCTAAAATGGCCGCATTAAGTAAGTAAATAATACTATATATTGAAGAAGTTTTTCTTAAAGTAAGGGTCAGTTCACACCACGACGATACGTGACGCGGCGCTACATTCTTAAGATAGCTATTCAAAATTGAACTTTATTTACTACACAAAATATACACGTTTCATATGACATCAGTCATACACGGCTGATGCGCTGTGCAGCGCGGTGCAACTTGACATTCGAACTCTTACAATGAAACGTATCTTCTTGCGTAATTAATAACGTTCAATTTTGAATAGCTATCTTGAAAATGTAGCGCCGCGTAGAGAATCGTTTCGTACAATAATTGACAAGCAATTTTTGTGTGTCATTTTACGCATTTCTATTGAAAAATGACAAAATTGTTGAATTTTTCGTAAGATTCTATTTAAGTTCTGACATTTAGCCATTTTATGATATTTAAAATGAAACAAATTACGAACGTAATAAGAAACACTAAGTGTCCTTTATATGCCTGCAGATCGCTGAATATAAAATTGCTCGATGTTTTTCTTATAAAGACAACGTAATTACGTACAAAAGTTTTTCAATCTAATGTTCGGCAATGGTGTAAATTATATTGTCCGGAATCTCCCCAGCCGAAGATTCAGAGCACTGAAAATAGAACTATGGGGCTGATAAGATAGAGTTGAAAATCGAACACATGGCAACACACGGCAGCCATTTCGAAAATCAACGTTCGCGTGTTCGATCTTCAACTGTATTATATTTAGCCTAGAATTCTATTTTCAGTGCTCTAATTTTTTTCTGGCCGGAGAGGTTCCAGATAATATAGCCCCAGCCTTAAATAGAAGCTTCAAGCACCGGTTTTTGTTCTAATTAAAGTCGATTTAAAAAATAAGTGGCTTAATCATTAGCTATAAATAATATTGATCTGAAAGACATAATATAAGTTTTTGATGGATAAACAAAAAAAAATGTTTTGCCGACATTAAAATTAGTTCTAGTCTGTTATATTTATTACATAATATTATCAATATTCTGGAGTATTTGACTTAATTATGTTAAATTTTAAGGTACCAAATTAAAGTAATTACTATGGTTTTAAAGTATCTTATTTAGATGACATTTTATAATGGCTTAAAACTTGATCAAGGCAATATTATTACTCGATTATTACTGTTAAGTTTCATCTATATATCAAGCTTACTTTTTCATAGAAATGCAAAATTAGCTAGATCTAAACCAATGATCATTCTCAGCTAGAATATCTAATTTTACGACACAACTGTTAGTTAATGTATAATCAGTAATCACACATGCTGCGAAAATAGTTGCATGTTTTTTTTACTTCATATTGTTACAAAATTCAAATGTATTTCAGAATTCTATTCAAATATTTGGATAACATTTTAGACCTTTATTAACAAATTCAACCCATTTTAGTATGCATACAATAAGTTGACTCCAAGATTATCAATATTCAAAAACTCTTGTTTGTTTAGCAAACATTTTCATTTGTAACAAAATGTCAGCTCAACGAACCACTTTGATGGCACCATTCTCCAATCTGAGGAATGTAATTGGCAGTGATATATATTAACCTCATACCATGTCGACGTAGCAAGATCTTGTGGGGCTGGATTCACTTTGAGCATAATTCTGACCTATACCACTTACGTACGGTGCACTAGAAATATATTTAGAGACTGTGTTACTAATATAACCACTCCCACTCGTCCAATACAATTTGTGTGTAAATGTATTGTCTGCGAACCGGTTCGCTAGGCCATAGGGCGATACCGTTTGCTAGCACCGTTGGTTCACATAATCATTATAAGACGCGGACACCTCTTCTGATTGGTAGCGAGTGAGCTTGATGCTTCGTCTCATGTCTGGAGTGATAGCCGCCTTGTACCCTCCCTTACGCAGGAGGGAATCAATAGTTTGTATTTGGTCCCAGCCTGAAATTCGAAGATGCATACTTAACTCTTGAACACCACAAAAAAAATTTTTACGTAGTGCCGGTCACCAGGCACTTACAAAGCATTTAAAGTAGACTTGCAACGAATATTCGGTTACTATTCGGTATTCGGCTGCTTTTATTATATTCGGCCGAATACCGAATATCTACATATTATTCGGCCGAATACCGAATACTTAAATAATATATTTTGTCATAGAGAAATAATTGGTAAAATGAAAAATTAAAATCGATTGATTACGTATATATTCATATTTTCAACTCCAAAATCTAGAAACTAAAAATCAAGATACGAATTTCGTATCTTGATTTTTAGTTTCTTGCCCCTTAGGGAACGTGGGTACCAACTTATGATATTCTTCATTGTGTTTATTTTTTAAATGATTTAACATTCCCGATGTTGTCGCCTTTCTTCCAACGCCACCACGAGAAATTTTTATTTCGCACAGTTTACACACGGCACTTTTTGGGTCATCCTCGAAGTATGCCCATATAGGCGATTTTTTTTTAAAGGCCATAATCGATTTTTTTATTATTAAAGTACGTTCGTAATTATTTAATTGTTTATTTGTTAAATTTCACACTATCACACTTACAAACAGATCAAAACTAAGAGAGCACAATAAACTGTAGGTACTTAACGTAATACGATATCCACGAAATGAACTTGTCGAAACATGCAGTGCGTTAGCAATATACCGCGCAGAGCAACAGCGGGCGCGCGGGCGATGAGTACATTAGAACAAAACAAAGGAGCGCGAAACAATCACGTCTGTACAAGTTTTTGGCGCTAAAATCCAGCCGAATACTTTTGCCTAATATTCGGCTATTCGGTCAGGGGCCTCGCCGAATATTCGGTATTCGGTATACTGCCGAATATACTATTCGTTGCAAGTCTAATTTAAAGGCGTTTTATTACTTGTTAGAATAATATTTAAAGAAATAATATTATTATCTTCATGACGGATATTTGGAGCAAGGCGCGAGTATCTTCAGAGGAAGTTTAAATTGTGAATTCACAACAAGAGCGACTATGTCGAGTACCTTTGAATTAACACCGAAACAAAACGATAAGCGATGCGGCGCTGCATTTTTAAGAGAACATTAAAATTAAATATTAAAAATTACACAAGATATAGGTTTTATTGTAAAAGTTCAAATGCTTAGTTGCACCGCACTGCGCATGTGCTATGTATGACTGATGTCATATGAAGCCTGTATCTTTTTTTGTAGTGAACAATGTCAATTTTGAATAGCTATCTTAAAAACGCAGCGCCGCGACGCGTCGCGGTGTGAACTAACCCTAAGTGATACGAAGCACGCACTATTTTTAAGCACAGCTCTATTGATGGCCGATGACGCGAAATCATTGGAAAAGGGACTATAGGCTACGTTTTTTAATTAAATAATAATAGTTATCAATGACATATTTACAATGACACTTTACCTTGTTCAGTAGCCACTTGAGGTAAGTAGGTTGCAGTTCGCTTGGATCCTCGTTCGCTGACGAATTCTATACGGATACCATGTTTGCCCAGCTTCCAGTCAAGATAATGTTCCGCCTCTTCAAAATGTTGCAGAATGGACACAGAAACAGTCAAACGAGGCACCTCATCGCGGGTGATCGGCGAAAAGCGGGAGTCTTTTAAAGCACTAGTTATTGCATATTCTCTTAATCCTGGAACAACACATCATTACGTTGCATTTCTGTTTGCTTATCTGTGTATTGTACGTACCACATATGTTCAGTATCTTTTCCCATAATTTCAGCTTATGCTTAGGTTGATTCGTCTCATCTTATTAAGCAGGAGTACCTTTACATCACAATGCATTACTTTATTAAATCTTTAAATTAATTATAAATTATTTTCAAACAAAAATTTAAAGCGACTTCCAAAGAAAAATGCACAAAAAAGTATGAAATATATATTTTTTTTCTTAATAATTCCCTTTTTAAATTCGGCTAAAATTTTAACTATTTGTATACTCAATCTTCATAATTTTGAAGTCTCTTCTGTGGACCTAATAAACAATCACCAGTGATGATAATGGTTAGATACTATATTATAAAATAATCATCATTATATATTGTAATTTGTAGTAGTCGGCGCAAAAAATGTAGCAGCAAGCATTAAATATAATATAGTGAAGATGATGATCAGTGATCACGAATATTATTATATTGTATAAGCGTATACATTGGCCTTTAAAGGATTTACTAACTTTGCTTAGTCTGAACACTGGCATATCTAACTTGTTCTTATTTCTAGTGTTTACACAATGATTATCACATTTCTTTTTGAAGTTGTTTAGATTCTTTCTTACGTATAACACAATTTTCAAAGACATTGATATCGGTGTACCAAACTCTAAAGAGTAGTGAGTACCTTTATGTATATGTCATCATAATAATGTTATGTTGGTAGGATAATGGTATTGGGATCGTTTGAAGATGCTGGTGATGATGATGATTATTAGTAAGTGGTATGATAGCATATTATACTTGCAGTTCTTTAAATAACACCGGAAACTTCAAACATGTATCTATAAGGACTCTGAACGATCTGTTCAGTACTTTTGGATCCAGGGTACTACAGGTAACAGGACTACAGGACTACTTCAGAAAAAGTCTAAATAACTATATGTCTCCATGTAAATTTCTAAGAGTTCCCTCGACTCATCATGGATCCCATCATCAGATCACCACTTTGGTGACTATAGGGACAAATTTAGAATTATAACCTTTACAACAACAGAACATTTTTGCAAATATGTTCACAAACGGAAAAATAATGTTTTTAAAGCAGCTATGGGCAACCTTTGACATGTTGAGGGCCAAACTTTCGCGTGCAAATACGTTCGCGGGCCACGTTTAAAAGTACTTAGTGCATTTTAAAGTAGTGATAATATTTTTTGCGATATATATTAGACATGAAATAATACGACAATGTTATTATAGTACAATTTATTATAATAACAAAATGAAATTAAAAAAAGGGTACATTATAATTAAATCGTTAAATTTGCAATTGTTACAAACTACGAAAGTTAAATACACCTAAAGAAATTTGAGAAAAATTGAGCTTGAATTTGGGAAACTAATCCCTCGATATTTGGATTAATTCCACTGATACAAAGGCGTAAAGAATTTTCCAAATTATCATTAGTCAGTCTTGTACGATATGTTGATTTATTAACTTTCATGAATGAAAAGAACTGCTCGCATTTATAAGTACTGTCAAACGCACAAATCAATCTTCTTGCGAATTTTCTAAGCTGCGGAAAATTGTCTTTTTCTAGGTATTTTTTGTAGAAATCGCACAACTCTACGTCTTCAAATTTGGATTTTAGGAGTGTTTTCTTGAATCTCGATCAACTCCATTTGTAAGTATATTGGAGCATTTTGTTCATTACATTTTGTAGGAGTAGCAAATAAACTGAAATAGTCTTCCATTTTTTTAAAGTAGCTAAATCTGTTCAAAAATTGTTCCGATAGTAACTTGAGCTCTTCAGCATATTGAGCATAAGCAATATTTTCATACGCAGAGCGCGTGTTGAAATGGTAACTTACCAGACAGCATCTGTGACTCCCACAAGCGTAGTTTGATCTGAAACGCTTTCAAATGGCTGTACAAATCATTTACTAACTGTCCATGTTTCTTGAAGATTCAAATTTAAATCATTCAAATAGCCTGTAAGATCGACCAGAATTGCTAAGTCACATATCCATTTTGGGTCACTTAATTCAGATAGTCGTTTATCTTTTATTTTCATAAAGTCTGCTATCTCATTTCTAAGCTCGTAAAACATTTTCAACATTTTTCTTTTGCTTAGTCATCTGAATTCACAATAATATGTTACGTCGTTATATTCAGTTGATATTTCATCCAAAAATGCCTTGAACTGACGATGGTTAAGCCCTCGGGATCGAATAAAGTTGATGGTTTTTACTACCACATTCATAACATTCTGGAGCCGAATGGACTTGAACACAAGTTCTGTTGGTGGATAATGCAATGCAACTATCAAATAATCTTTTTGCACATTTAATTCTGTTGCTTTTTCGTTCAAAATTCCGATGAAACCTTTACGTAAGCCGACCATAGAAGGTGCACCATCAGTGCATACTCCAATTAATTTTGACCACGGCAAGCCAAAACTTATGAATACCTTTTGAACTTCAATAAAAATATCCTCTCCTGTAGTGGTTCCTTTTAGCGGCTGTAAAGCAACAAATTCCTGAGTAACAGTGAACTCCTTATCAACACCTCGAATAAATATAGCCCGTTAAGCTGTGTCAGACAAATCGGTGCTCTCGTCTAATGCTATGGAAAATGATTCAAAACCAGCCATACGGTCAGTCAATGTTGTTTTTATATCATTAGCCATCATTTCTATACGTCGAACAACAGTTCGTCTTGACAAACAAAATTTTTAAAATTCATTTTTCTTTTCAGGACACAAAATACCGCAAACTTCTAACATACACTCCTTGATAAATTCGCCTTCGGCAAATGGTTTTAATGCCTTTGCCAATTTTGAGCTAACTATAAAACTAGCTTTCACAACATTATCAAGTTGTATTCTTTGTTTATCAAACATTTGTTGCAATTTTTCCAATTTGCGGTAAGCTTGTGGATTTTGTCTGTTCTCAATTGTCCTGTCAGTGAGTGCAGCGTAGCATGCTTAGTTGAGTAATGCCTCTTTATATTGAATTCTTTAATTACTGAAATGGATTCAATACTATTTATTTATACCATTGTGCAAGATAAAAAAGAATTCTTCAGTCCATTTTTCTGGAAACTGACGACCCTCTGTGTCTACTTTTCGTTTATTTCCACCAGACATCAGTTTTGTTTACTTTTCGTTCAATAACATAATAACAAACTATAGTTAGTAACCACTGAAGATGCACATAAAGTCACAAAGCAAGTTGACGGCTCGAGCAGTTCGCTAGGATATCGCTTGTCCAAATTATCACCTCGGTAGCTCAAATAGAACTGAACTAACGTTCGGGCCCTCCACCCGCATATATAGGCAAAATGAAGGAATAATCTGGAATAAACTAGTTTAGAATAATTGAGAAGCAATAAATCTTTAGATGTGTCGCCCGTGAGGCGGCAAACCTCAAAGAATTTAATCGAGCAAGCCGAGTGGCGGCGATTATCAAAGAGTCACTCCCGTGAGTATAAGTACCTATTTGATCGAGCAAGCCGAGTGGCGGCGATTATCAAAGAGTCACTCCCGTGAGTATAAGTACCTATTTGATCGAGCAAGCCGAGTGGCGGCGATTATCAAAGAGTCACTCCCGTGAGTATAAGTACCTATTTGATCGAGCAAGCCGAGTGGCGGCGATTATCAAAGAGTCACTCCCGTGAGTATAAGTACCTATTTGATCGAGCAAGCCGAGTGGCGGCGATTATCAAAGAGTCACTCCCGTGAGTATAAGTACCTATTTGATCGAGCAAGCCGAGTGGCGGCGATTATCAAAGAGTCACTCCCGTGAGTATAAGTACCTATTTGATCGAGCAAGCCGAGTGGCGGCGATTATCAAAGAGTCACTCCCGTGAGTATAAGTACCTAATGTAATATTTTTTTGATTGGGTTTTTTCAAAATGTCCCTCGGGCCGGATCATATCTTACAGCGGGTACCGGATCCGGCCCGCTTGTTGCCCATATATGGTTTAAAGATATCAATGTCGGTGTAAGATGTGTAAGGTGTGATGATGGTGGTGATGATGATGACTACTGTAATTGACATAGTGGCATATGCTTGCAGTTGATTAAACAACGCCGAAATCACCAAACATGTATCTATAAGGAGTCAGGAGTTCTGTTTAGTACTTTTGGATCCTGTTCAAAATTTTGCTTTTTTGTAGCATATGCTTGCATTACTTCAGAAAAAGTCAAAATCACCAATTTGGGATTTTACCCTTTACATCAAAAAAAATATATATATACAGCCCAACGTATAACCGCCTCCTTTTTGGAAGTCGGTAAAAAAAAAGAAAAATATCACACACTCAATAAACATCAAGAAAGTAATAAAGTATAAACATAGTCAACTCTTACCATTTGCCCCACATGATATTTGCTAGTTACCTATTATAACCATACCCATTCCCCAACTGAATAATAATTCGTTTTCATTTGTTAATAAAAAAAAAAGTTCAGAAGTTGTATTAATAATCAATTATTCATTAAATCGATAAATACCTGAGTGTAAATGCATAGCATTGAAAGTCCCAATGCAACCTCTGAGACGGTGTTCTTTTCCTATCTTCCAGGTCACAAAGAGAGGGCTGAAACAGAAGCCCAATACTTGTGTTTAACTTAGACTTTCGATTTACTATCAATCTATATAATATATAAAAGAAAGTAGTGTTCGTTACACTATTTATAACTCAGGAACGCGGTTATAAATAGTGAACGAGAATAGTGAATAAAACGAAAAGGAATCGGCTGAACCGATTTGGCTGAAAATTGGTGGGAAGGTAGCTCAGAACCAGGAGACGGACATAGGATACTTAAGTGCCTCGCCGAGTTTGTCTGTCTGTATGCTCGCGATAATCTCAAAAACTACTGAAAGGATTTTTATGCCGTTTAGATTTACCGACAGAATGGTTCTTTAGGAAGGTTTAGGTCGATAATAATTTGAAAAAATGATAATTGTTGAAGGGTTCGGAAAAAATCAAGCCGTCTGGGAACTTTATCAAAAACGCTGCCTAACTTAACCCATGGAGATAAATAACAAAACAATGTATGGTGGGATTGCTACTCTTTTATAGGTCTACAAAAAAGTCCGCGATGGCATAGATATGTCTATCTTTTAAGGATAGGTTACTATACCCATTCTAGTTAAAAAAAAATGATTTGAAATTGAAATAATGTGGTATTTTCAGAAGCTATTTAGACGGATACAATTTAATTATCCTTAACTAGGAGATTAAATCTAGGAGATATCTTAAAATTTAAAAGTTTGTGTAGAAATTTATTATAAAGTATATATTTTTACTCTGTGCTATTACTATATTTGCTAGTGGTTTTTTTTCCACGAACACTCCCACGCGGGTGAACCTGCGGGCAAAAGCTAGTTAATTATAAAATAATCATATGTTATCATAAACTGAAGCAAAGTGTGTATTCTACTACACTATTTTTAGTCAAGTTAAAATCCCAACACTGTAATTTTGAAATTACATTTATTACAATTCCTACTAACAAAACAAGTACAAAGACAGCAGTTGCTTGACGTTTGTAAGATCCAATACATATTATGCACAAGCCCAATGCATCAAAGGTGCATTATTGTTGGATTAAAATAGCAGAATTGACCTTCAGATTAAATGTTTATGTATTCAATATAAAACAACTGTGTAATTTGAAATGCCTATTCATGGTAGCTACTATAAAAACCCTCTTAATGTACAAACAAACAGAACTTCTGCAGAAGCAACCTTATTATAACAATCTATTGTGACATCACAAGTTTTATCTAGCTGGTTGGAGAATTTTACAATATAATGTGTTTACAATAGTGAGAAAACTTAGCCAAGTGAATGATTTATTATTCACAAATGTTTTTTTCACAAACATTTAGTAAGTACAACTTGACTAAGCCAAGTATCTCAAAATGTGCTTAACTCTCTTACTTCTTTGGGTACATTTAGCAATACAACTCGGTCAAAATATCTGTGCACCTGACGTCAATGACGTCATTTTGGAGCTCTGGTTTAAGGAAATTTAAATATGTTAGCATGTTCGCCCTCGCTCCCGCAAGATTTGACAACTCTATACAATTTTCAGCTTTATTGAATTAACACAGAGTTTTATTTACAGTGCAGTTTTTTCTGTTGCAACCACAATAAAACATTAGTGGGAACGTACTGTCATGCAATTTTACTATACAGTGTGATAAATGTTTTGTTCTATCAATATATTGCCGGAACCAATTTTTCTGAAGATATTTTTTAAGCAAATTTGAATAAAAAGTATTTGACAAGTGACTGTCATTAACTGACAAATTTAGAAAGTTATTTATCACACTGTATTTGTAAACAGAACTCTAAGCTGAGCAAAAACAAAAAATATTTGTCTCCATACTCAAAAACTTATATGCGCGCAAAACTGTGACAGAGGTGTGTGTGATACACACAAACATAACTATCTATGTGTAGATGTGCCAATAAAACTAAATTTAGCTATACCTTAGACAAAAACAATAATTTTGTATTTATTTTGTACACCTTTTTATTTTAAACAAATTTTTTTTGTTGAATCAATGGCAGATCAAAATCAAGCCCTGACGTCACTGCGACCCAAGTGGATCTATTGTGACTCCTCCGGATATTAGAACTGGCCCCAGGCCTATGCTGCTTATAAACTGAACAATATGGTTGGGGTTGGTGCTACGAATTTCCTCTGTGGTAGAGTATTTGTGCTGCCCAAGGTACCTGTTTCTGTTCTTTTGAAGTGCTGGACAGTCGAGGTGGAGGGGTGTCTCATCCTTTTCCCCACAGAACCTGCAAGTTGTGTCACGACTCCTATTTTGTTGAGATGTTTGTGGAGCTTGCAGTGCCCAGTTAGGGTTTTGGTGAGGATTCTTAGTTGATTACTACTCATTGAAAGCGCCAGTTCTGCACGTCTTTTGTTAAAGCCTTAAACACATTTTACTTACAAAGTTATAGACACATTTTACTTACAAAGTTTTATAGTTTTATAAACAACATACTTAACAAGATGTGCTATATCACTTATCAGCAAAGTACACAGATATTTTGAGTGGGTTGTAGTAAAATACAATTATTTTCTTAAACCAGCCGTTCAGTTGCCTAGTTCCCAAAACATACTAGTGATCTACATTCTTCAAGATGATACCTAAAAGTGGATGAATGGAAAAGATGCACTGAAAAGGCAGTGGGAAGAATGAATGTATAGAATCATTATTAATTATTCTTATACCCACACAAAAACATAATTTACAGGCTAATTATACAACAATAAAATAATTATGTACTGCTTTACATTCACTACCAAGTAGTTTGCTTCTATATAACATTTTTTGTAATTCTAATTAATATTTTCCTTTCTAGTCAATTGCAACAGAACAAAGGAAGTCTTTGTTACATTGCAACACGCACCTTTATTGGTCGAAAGATGTTTTGTAAGGTCAATGGTATACAGAGGCGGGTCGAATTTCGTGAGATATAGGGATCAATACTTACTAAGCATCATTTGTAAAGTTTGGAGTTTGTGGAGGTTCCATGCTATGCAGCTGACAATACAACACATCAAAGCAAAAGTAACACATATCAGGAATAGCCACATATTCTTGGTAGCCGTTTATAGGTCGGTCAACATGATTGCCGAAAGAATTGTTTAGTTTCTGTTTTTTCGTTCCACAACATACTGAAGACATGATGGATGGTATCAAAAATGTTGATAAAACTGCAGCTAAAATAATTTGATAAAATAAACACACTGGACTTGGTCGTTTTACTTTTCTTTCAGATCTTTCATCTTTGTCTATTGCAGATTTCAGTGTTGCCTAACATAATAAAATTTGAATCGGACGTGTCCGACATTATGAAATTGTGAAAGGTAAAATTGAAAAATTATTTAAATAAATACATTCATCCATTTCATTCCCGGTTACAGAACTCTTTCACGGAGCATAAGTGTAGAAAAAATATGAAAAACCGATACTATACCTAGGTAGGTACAAAGTAGGTATTTTTTAATGACTTATGGCATGATGCAAATGATAAAAAAAAATTAATTGTCTATGTGGCGATGGCTGTCATTTAAGTTTTAATTTATTTTCTAAAAAGGAAAGAAGCTTTCAGTGATTGTTCAAAGATGATATTTACGTGAATCATGTACATGTTTTTTATGAATTCAAAAGCTATAATTAAGAGTACCATACACCGGTGGTGAAAATCGTTAGGCTATGTTATGTATAAAAGTATTATAATTGACGGCGATGGCGTCTGATGGAGAAATTTATTGTACGAATGATCCTAATTTCGCTGTTATTTACTCGTTCTTGAAAGTTTTTGGTGAATTATACTGCTTAGAAGTACCTACTATAACAAAACTTCAGGAACTAATCGAGAACACCCAAGAAGGTAAAGCAACGGCCGCAATGTCATGTATGATAAACAAACTATAAAATTATGAAGCATAATAATTACATGTACTTTGTGTTTTCAGTGTTGGATCCGTTGAAAGAGTTACACATACGATTATTACGGAGAGCGTTGAAATCCGTTCAAAATAATCGATGGGAGAGATCCTTGATAAAGTTCTGTCATCAGCAAGCTCATCA
Source organism: Phengaris arion (assembly GCA_963565745.1). NCBI lineage: Eukaryota > Metazoa > Arthropoda > Insecta > Lepidoptera > Lycaenidae > Phengaris > Phengaris arion. Next base: position 29,071,694 of record OY751431.1, read on the forward strand.
TCAGGAGGCGTGGGAAATTGAGAGATTTTCATATAAGAAATCTAGCACTCAAGTTAAATTAACCGTATTAAAAGTAAGCTAGGTTCATTTTCCTTACAATAACAGCTTGTTTCTCTTGGTTTCAGAGAATAATAAAAAAATATTTTTTTTAGCTTTTGTTAGAATACCAATTTACCTGCCACCCTAAGTTTAAAAGTGCTGTCAATGCAATATCATGTAAGGAGCTCAGATTAAATCCTGTTGGGCGAGACAAAAATGGATGTGTTTATTGGTTACAAGTTGATCATGAGGCTAATCTCTGCCTGTACAAGGAAGATCAAGATGAGGAGACATGGCAATTGATATCATGGTATGTAAAAAAAAATCTGTTGGCCCCAGCAGATGTACATTTTGTTAAGGTGCTATTTTGAAACCAAATTATGGTTACAAATATACATGATATAGATAGAGCATTATCATATTTTCAGTAATCGTGAAGAGTTGGTCAAAGTTATAAATCAGTTGAAGAGTGGAGAAGAAATAACAGCATCAGCTATATCTAATAATGAAGATTCTAACAGTGCAGATATACCTCAAACTACTGAAGTAAGTTAAGTATAAAATAAAATGCTGCTTGTATTTTTAATAGTTACTTACTTTCAATTTCTTTTAGGCTGACAAGACAGTTAAAGAAACTACAGGGGAAGAAGAAAATGAAGAGTTTTTAAGTCCAGAGTCAGAATCAGACCATGAAAGTGATGATCAGAAACAGCAGGAAAAAACTGAAGAATGTAAAGAAAACAAAAACGATGCAATAGATTTGAAAGAAGAAATAAGAAATGAACATCAGGAGGAACCTAAACTAGAACAAAAAGACACAGAAGAAAGTATTAATTTAAGTGACAATGTAGGTGATAAGGATAATTTAAAGAATGTGGAAGCTAGTGATGTTAGTGATAAAGAAAGTACTAGTAAACCTGCTATTCCAGAGAAAAATAAATCAGATCCAGCAAACCAACCTGTTGAAGAAACTGAGCCTCTTGAAAAAACTGAAAATGAATCTGTGAGTGAAGCTATAGAAGAGCCTGTTATGATTGTAACAGGTGAAGGCAATGGTGCAGATTGTGAAAGTTCTTATTTTATTGGAGACGAGATTGAAGAACCTGTTTATTATGTTTTTGGAGATGGTTGGGGAGCAGACAATGATACAGGAAACCCAGGCGCTATAGAAAAAACTGAACATGACAATAAAGGAGAAACTCCTATAGAAGAATGCAATGGTCAAAATCACAATTTATCTAACTCTAGTAATAAGAAAGGAAAAACTGTAATGCTTAGAAGTAGTGTTGTAAATAAGCGATCATTAAAAAAACAACCCGATGAAAGTACAGAAACACTAAAATCTGATACTAAAAAGCATTGTATAAGAGATTTTGATAAAGCTAATGGTTCTAATTTGAATAAAGAGAGTGATAAAAGAGATAGTAGTGTTACAGATAAAAGTATTAAAGATAGTAAAAATGTACATACAAATAAAAGAAGGAAAAAACTTAGGACTAAAGTTAAAAAAAAGAATGTTTTGCAAAAAAAGGAAAAAGAGGATAGTACAATTAACTCTGTCTCAGAAAATGAAAACTGTCAAAATAGTAAAACCAGTATTATAGAAAAAAGGAAAAGTAGTCTATCTTCTGAAAATGAGCATTGTGATCAGGAAAACACAGAACAGGATCTTGAAAAGTCTTCTGATAAAGAGCAGAAGGTTGAAGATGACCTTCCAACTAAAAAGTTAAAGCTAGAAGATTCTGAGGAGATTTTATCCAATTCAAAAGAAATAGAGAGTACTGAAGTCAAAAATGAAAACATAGATGAGGGTGATGAAGATAAAAATAAAAAAAATGAAAGCAATGACAATATAGAAGTAAATTCGGATGACCATGAAATTGGTAAAAGAAAAAAGATTAAAGCATGTAAAGGAAAAATAAAATCTAAAATGTTTTTAAAAAAGAGTGGTGAATCTAGCAAAGATAAAGGTGGTGTGAAAAGGCAGAGTAGAGCTTTAAAAAGGAGTTTGTTAAATACTACAAGTGATAAGACTAATGAATCTCAAACTGAAAGTGAAGAGGAAGAACCAGTAAAAGGTGGTAAAAGATTGAAAATGAAGGCTAAGAAAGTTTTAACATCTCCTAGGTATATATTTTCTATTGCAAAACTTCAGTTACTTTTAAATAGTTTTGAATCTGTAGATTATTATTATAACATTATCACTATTTTTATTTTTTAATTTATTTATTTCTCTAAATTTAAAATCTATCATAACAGTACCATAACCTAATTCGACAGACTAGTACATAACTAATATTTAATATAAATTAACACTATTTGAATCATAAAAACAAAATATATTGAATTATTTATATATCTAGATAACAACATTCTTATAATCATTATGTTTGAATGTACATATGAATTTGATTTTCAGAAAAAAAGTGGAAGCAAAACTGATGGCAAAATCTTCAAGTGAGTCAGAGGAAGAAACTTTACAGAATTTAGGTAATTCTCATTTTAATTTTTGTTATGTTATATGATTTCTTTTATTCAAATATAATAATGTATTGTTATTTTTAGTGAACAGATTTACAAATATCTACACTAATAAACAGGCAGATATAGTAAAATCACGTTTGTTATGTCTTTCAAGACTCGTCGTTTTTTATACATTGTCTGTCAATTCGTAGAAAAACGACGATTGCCGAGGGCCATTAGCAACATGGTCGTATTGTACAGCTTAATCTTTCTCATGTTGAGAGACTTATTTTCCAGTATTTTATATTACTGGTTATGGAATGATACTTATTATTAAGATGGTATATAATTTCAAGTAATATTCGCAGCCGGAAGGAAATCGAAAAAAAACCTCAAGAAGAAATCTAATAAAAACATAATAGATAAAGCAAAAGTTGAATCAGAGGAGTCTGATACGCCAGTGCGGCAGTCGCGCAGAATCGCCCAGATGAAAATCAAGGAGGAAGCCGAAAGACGACATGCTGAAGAGGTGGCGCTTAGGGAAATGAAAATGATACACACCAAAAAGGTAATTGTGTTTAAGTGAAAGTCCTTTGTCCACTGCTGCTATCTCCATTAATCTCTTGGATGAATTTAGAAAGGTTTTTTTAGCAGATGTTACATTTAAATACTTATATTATTTGTCTTATCTAATTTGCAACTGACATTTATTATCTCGGAAAAATGGCAAAATTCTCGAAGATGTTATGACATAATTACTATCTGCATGGCATGACAATCTGCAGATCAATCTTCAAGCAATGCATTGTTCAAGACTTGTGTTGATGGATTAGTAAGTGGCACAGTAACTGTTTTTTATATCATAAACAGATAAATATTATATTCCATTGTTACCATTAATACACACTACACAAATAAATTTTTATAATTGTTTTACACAACTTTTTTGTTGAATTTTAATGAAGTTTCTAGTATGATATTGGCATAAATTGGCACAACAAGTTCGTCCCCTTTTCAGTCAAAGGACGACGAGGAAGAGTGGAAAGCGAGCGGCGGCAGTAGCTCAGAGGCGGCGCCGCGGCGGGCCTGGCGCAAATGGCGGTCTGATTCTTCCCCCGAATCCGACTCTGAGTCTGATGAGCCATTGTTCGAACATGAGGAGCCTGAAGGTAAATTACTAAATGAGACAAAATATGAAGTCCACATAATATTATGTATACATACAATATGTAGACTCAATTTGTCTTTTCTTTGCCAGAAAGGGACTCTTATATTTAAATCAATTATAGTTTTTTCTTGAATATTTATGATACAACACTAACAAAGATATAAAATATATTACAAATAAATGCATTATAAATCTTTAAAACAACGCACTTATAATAATTTCGAATAATTATCTACATTTATTGAAAGATCGATTTTTTATTTGACAGCCATCGACGATACTAAGTCGGACCATGAATTTTCACCGGAATCAGATCTGGAGAGTGGTGAACCAGCGGAGCCATTGAAACGGGTGCGGACATTGCAGGAAGGTAAGTTATATTGTCTAAGTTTATCAGCCCTCCTAGTTCAATGATTGAAATAGGTTTTTTTTGTCTATTCGATGTTAGACAACATGTTAATAAACAATCAAGAACCGATTTTCGTATATCTTAAAAAATAACGAGACGCAAACAATTTAAATTTACAATATGAAAGAGAGCGATATATCGGCCTGTGGCATCACGAGTGGCAGCTGCCATACATTTGTCATTACAAAATGTATGGCGGTAGCAACTTGTGACGTAACAAATCGTTTTGTGAGAAAGAGATGGGCGATATTTTTTATTCTATTATTATAATTCTATTGCTGATTATTCTAATCTAAATACCTATTTATTTTAGATTTATATATCTTTAATCAACTATTTTAAATTTAATTTTCAAAAATGTAATATTCCACACTAGGCAACATCCCTATTTGACACTAAGGTATAATACCAATGTGGGTTTTTAAATTCGTGACATCTGTCAACTTTTTGACACGACAACGACCGTCGGGCTATCATGCGCCGCCTGGTGGCAGAAAAAGAATCGAAAATTCTTATTGACCGTTTATGACACCACTTACGCCACCAGATGACGCTTTATGTGCGTTGGGTCTGCCCCCGGCAGAAAAAATATCAACCACCCTCATTAAATTATGCAGTCTATATATTTGATGTTACACGCGCATGGGCTTAGCTTAAAGTTATATAAGATTGGTGGGCGCCCAGTGCGCAGACCAAAACGACTAAAAATAGATTAAAATATAAATAATATTAATACTTCAGCCATCACAATCTGAAGTTTATCTATGACAGACCAGGACCAGTATTGTGGATTTTTTTGTCTGTAATCAGCGGCGGAGGACGGCGCGTGCGTCCGCTGCGGCAGCGGGTCGCAGCCGGAATGGGTGCTGCTGTGCGACAGCTGCGACGCTGGCTACCACGCCTCCTGCCTTAAGCCCGTGCTGCTGCTCATACCGGACGGCGACTGGTACTGCCCGCCATGCAGCCACGTATGTATATGCGCTCTAACAAACAAACGGCACTTCGCCATCCGCAGCCGGCGATGGTTGGCAACGCCGACTGCTGAACACGTGTTGACATTAAAGATGATATTTTTTTCGAGTATTACAGTTATTTTTCTGCCTAATTGTCGTTACATAATCAGTATACCATGTGCCTGAAGGCTTTGTAAATGCTTTTTGGATAATTTAATTACATATTATAAAGAGTAAACATTGACAAATAACACTATTTATTATATACTATATATATTTATTAATGTTGGTTATCTAAAAATATATTTTTGGTGACAGAAAATGTTGATAGCCGCATTGGAAGACGAGTTGGTCAAGTATGATGAGCTCCTAGCGAGTGTTGAAAAGGAGAGGGAACGGAAAAAATTGGAGGCACCATTAAAGGAGGAAGGCACGGGTGAGAAACCGACAGAAATTGAAAAGACTGAAGACAGAAAATCGGATGATGAGTCAGGTATGTATATTTTGGGCTTGTTTTTTATAAAAAAGGGAAAATAAAATAGAAATTTAGGTATTGAAATTTTAAGTACACCTATATAATATTGCTTATATTTTTAATAACTTATTTGAATAACCATCAAGCAATTCAATGTCGACAATCATTAAGCATTTGACCCTATAACTTTTGCATAACGTAAGTGTCAACCATGGAGCTAGAACAAAGCTTTTTCTAGCTCCATGTACCGTTACGTCTTATCCTTAAAAAATATTTATTTATGATAGTTTGCCGCTGTCGCTCCTATGTCATAATAAATCATACTGTAATTTCAGGGTCGGACAGCAGCTCGTGGTCGTCGTCGTCGGGCGGCGTGTACCGGCTGCGCACGCGCCGCCAGCTGCCCGTATCCTACCGGGCGCAGGAGTACGACAGGCTCATCAGCTCCGCCATCAAGGTAAGAACATACGCTCTATATGCAAAATTAGGAAAATGCAAACATACATACAATAGGAACAAAACCTGTATGCTGTAAAAAAGAAACTAAACACACCACAAATATTTTTATATTAAGGGTTTGTCTGCGTCACAATTCAGTATTTCGTTCTCTTTCTAATTGCAAATACCTATAAATCGTTTGTAATTTCCTTGTTTTTTAATAACAATGTTTTACAAAATATGAGCTGCCAAATGCCAAAGAGAATATTTTTGTTTGTTTTATGCAGGAAGAGTATGTGGAACCCACCACGAGTGCAGGTAATCAGGGAAGAGGAAAAGACATATCAACTATAATAGAGGCCGCTGAGGAAGAAAAAATGAAGGCTGAGCGAGAAGCTATTGAACAAGTATGATTTTCAAATCTACAGGCTTACACACATTCGCTTGATAAATTAACTCTGAAGTCTAATTCTCGTAATTAAAAATGTTTAAATTGCAGTATGGCTTCAGTCTCAAGTAAAGCGGTCATATTCGGATTCGCGTACGTCACATCACATCAATTCGTACACGTGTGACTGAGACAAAATATACTGGGACTGGAGCCATATGAATTATAAATTACGAGACAATATTTATGAGCCTTAGTATAAAATATAGACACATAGTCAACATTTGTGTCAGTCCCTGTCTATTATACTTTAATGACTGACATAATTTTTGGATCACATTATTTTTTAATATTTTATATTATTGGTTTGGTTGTTTTTGCTCAAAGTTTTTGCTAAATAAAGTCTGTGTATAGGGTATACCAGTGGAGCCAAAGAAAATGAAGAAAAGGCAAAAAAGGAAGCCAAGGAAACTCAACTCGTTGGAAGTTCCTTCGGAGGACGACGACGAAACGGATGAAGATTTTAAAGATACTGGGTATGTTGTTTTTCATGTATGAAACGACTAACCGCGCAAATACAGTATCCCACGGGAACAAACATGTGTTAACAAACTACTTTTTCCGGATAAAAAGTAGCTTGTTAACACATGTTAATCCAGAGCTCACACTACAATCCATCTATCCTCACAAACTTTCACATTTATATAGGCACCTAATAATAGGTCTTTACCTATGAAATTGCTGTTCTGCAGTACTGGCCATTTCAAATCAAAATAATTTTTGTTTGGCTAAGAATTCTAATTTCAAATTAATTTTATTTTAAAAACATGGAATTCTTTATCTAAAAGTGGTAATTTGTTCGTTGATTAGTGTTACATTTTCATCGCATTTCAATCTTTTTCGTCATCATGGATACGTTAAAAATTCGAGTAATTATGGAATATGAGTACCGTCGTGGCAGCAAGCGGCACAAGCGGCACGCAACATCAACGACGTTTACGGAGCTAACACTACAAACCAACGCATCACCTGTTATTGGTTTGCTCGCTTCCGTTCTGGAAATCTCGACCTGAAAAATGAACCTCGCGGTCGTCCGAAGACTTTGGTCGACAATGACGAATTAAAGGCGATTGTGGAAAATGATGATACACAATCTACGGCTGAATCAGCAGCAGCTTTCGACGTTAGCGTCAAAACAATATTGGTCCAATTGCGTCAAATTGGCAAGGTAAAAAAGCTTGACAAATGGGTGCCCCACGAACTCAATGATCGCCAGCGCGAAGTACGCGTCGAGACGTGCCTTGCACTGCTCAACAGACACACAAATAATGGAATTTTGAACCGCATTGTTACCTGCGATGAAAAATGGATTCTGTTTGATAACCGCAAGCGCTCAGCAAGTTGTTTGGATCCTGGTTCAGCACCTAAACAATGCCCGAAACGAAAACTTACCCCTAGAAAAGTGATGGTCACTGTTTGATGGTCTAGCGCCGGTGTGATTCATCACAGCTTCTTACCAAACGGGGTGAGCATTACTGCAGATGTGTACTGTGAAGAACTGAACACAATGATGGAGAAGCTGGCACATCTCCAACCAGCATTGGTCAATCGCTCGTCGTCAATCCGCTGCTTCTGCACGACAACGCGCGTCCTCATACTGCACAGCAGACGGTCTCCAAGTTGCCAGAACTGGGGTTGGAAGCTCTCCGTCATCCGCCCTACTCACCAGACCTTGCGCCTACAGACTACTACTTTTTCCAGAATTTGGATAACTTCTTGGCGGGAAAAATATTCAATACCCGAGAGGCAATTCTTCAAAATGCCTTTGAAGAATTTGTTGCCTCCCGTCCAGCTGATTTCTTTAAGAAGGGCATCAATAAACTGCCACTGCGTTGGCAAAGATGCATTGATTGCATGGGTGATTACTTCGATTAATACAAATAAAAACTACATGAAAAAATATCGTTTAAATTTTTTCATACAAAACGGCAATTTCATAGGTAAAGACCTAATATTATGGCACCTAAACGTCAGTTTGCACCGAGACGCTAAGGCCTAGAGAAGTTCCTAGATAAGACCCTAAGATAGATACATACTGTGATTTGACATCGACTGTTCTGAACGTTATAAAGTTGGTGCGACCACGGCTCTACCTTGACTATTTTTTTACCTATGCATTTCTGGATTTCTATCTGAATTATTTTCTTGTTTCAGCCATTTTAAACCTCTTTTTTATAACGTCGGGTTAAAGTTTTTTTAACTTATTTTTTTATTTCATATTTTTCCGTTATCCAATCGAATATGTTTTTGTAATACACGCACAAATAACACTTGAAATTAAAAATGAGAGAATGAGCGCGGAGTAATTTTTTTTTCTACATTTTAAGAACGATACTAATAATAATATTGTAATATTTATAAAATAAAATGTATTTTAAAATAATGTGTACATACTTATAATATAAAAATTATATATGTATAGTCTTATTACGTATTATTATTATGTATATATTACGTACTGTTCGAAAATTGGACAACTGGGTTTCTACGAGCATTTTAAACGTGTATTTTGGGATATTTGTGCAAGCACGCCACAAATATGTGTAATATATATTGCCAAGACGTTTCTTTTGATATCAAACACGTGATGATTATCTTGGTTTAATTTTTTTAGATGTTAGAATTTGAGGTTCAATTGTCGAAATACAAATTTTTTTAAAAAAATATATAGCCTATGTTACCCGCGGCATCATTACGAATATATTGACACCTCATTTATTAAAACCGGACCAGTAGTTAAGACGATACGAGGGAACAAACATACATACATAGACTGCCAAAATCATTACCCTTCCTTTTGGCTTCACCGTAGTCGGGTAAAAAGGAAGAATATATGCATGAAACTCGGGGATAAAAGATAATTGATTAAATATAACATAACCTATTGTTCAATAAATTGCCCTAATGGCGGTATGCGGAAAAACGACATCTATTAGTTGTGATGTCAATTACGTAATGAAATTAATAACAATAGTTTGTTTGGAAACTCAATATGCTAAAAGATAAATGATAGATGTCGCTTTCACGTTACGAAAACCTAAAACATAATAATTATTTTTCTTAGTATAAATATAATAGTATGGGGGGTTCTATTTCACACTCCAAGATTTTTTTTTTAATAAAACTAGTACTAAACTGCTGACCTATAGAAAAAGAAAATAACTTTAAACTCCGATTAAAAATAAATCAAATCTAGCGGCCCAATTAGATGGAGCTTTTACGCCTGAAATTGACAATTTACATCAGTGGTTCCCAGACAATGATGATGGTTATGAAACAAAAGATGTTTCATAGACCACTTTCAAAATTTTGCTGGATCCGGTGGACCCCCTGCATCTACATTCTACATTACTTTTAATTTCTAAATCTTGAAAAAAAATTGAGAAGATTAGATCTATCTATGGAAACTTGCGTTGTGGCTGAGTTTCAACGACGAATTAACAGTTTTCGAAAAAAAAAGGTTAGAATTGATTGCTTGATAGGGTTAATTATTTGATAATGAAGTAGGTAGTTTAAACAAATTTTCAATTAAATTTTAATTCATTGTGTTCTGAGCGGATGTCAAAAAGCAAAGTTGGCCAATCGAAAAAGTGACTCCATCCAATTTTACTTTTTTGAAATCTACAGTGAATCAGCACAAGGACCAATCAATTCCCACAAATTTTATTTAGAAAACGTCCCATTCGGAGTAGTAAAGAAATATAGTATATTTCCTTGTGTTATAGGTACCTATATATATTATATATTCATATATATAAATTACTACACTAATAATTATTATTGTTTTAACAGTCGTAATATAATCAAAATTAAACACTTATTTATAACGTAATGTAACTTCTACAATGGTAATTACAAAAAAATATATAATTTTAATGAGATGGATGTACTTGATAGATTGACAGCAAATTATTAATATTTGGCTTGAGTTTTGTAAGGAATAACCGCAAATCGCCCCGTTCTGTGATATTCAATCTGTTCCTTTTTTTGGTAATAATTTTGTAACGGCACTAAAACTTTTTTTGACGAGATATGACGAGAGAAACGCTATAAGAAGCTTTTGCGCGATTCCCCACAGTCCAGGATATTTTTCAGGTGTTTCTGCCTGCAGTATAAATTTTTTATACCTTCTTTTAGTTCAGCTCCTCATTAGTGCTAAGCTCGAGTAGCTCCTTTTGTAATATGACATTCTCCACTTCCGTTTTATCAAATGGATTTATGATCCATGGTGGTATTTCCATCGACAGAATGTCTTCAAATCTGCTTTTAAAATCATCATGCAGGGCAATCAAATGTTGAATGTATGACTGAATATCTTCATCAAGGCAGTCTACCTGCGATAAGTTTGAAAACTGTGAAAATTCGCGCCGACCAATATTTTCCTTCATAAATTTCTATTTACCAATAAAAGCTGAAATAACACTCTTTGTTTTTATTAAATTAAGGCTGTCCCCTTGTAATCGTAAGTTGAGGTCATTAAATTTTTGAACAAATCTGTCAAATACGCGATGTCTGCTTTAAAATTGATTAGTTTTTTTTTTAATCAGGATTTTTACTTTCCCGAAATTCTAAAACTGAGTCAAAAAGTGAATAAAATCTTGATAAACATGCACCTTTCGTCAACCAGCGTACTTCGGTATGTAACAGCAATCGTTGGAAGTTTTCATCATTTTCATCGCACAATTGTGCAAATAAGCGCGTATTCAGTGCATTGCTTCTAATTTTGTTAACTGCATTAATCCCAAATTGAAGCGATTGGTGCAATCTATCACTAAAATTTTTCACTACTAGATGTTGTCGGTGGATAACACAGTGAATTGCAGTTACCCCTGGTATAATTCTTTTAAGAGGGCCTATAAACCGTGAGTTTATCGCCCGACCATGGCAGGAGCTCCATCTGTTGCCACCAAAATAATGTTTGTAAATGGAATCGATTTTTCTTTAAAAAAATCACTCAGGACATTAAATATTGATTCACCTTTAGTGTCCGTCTTCAAAGTTTTCGCGAATAGTAGCTCTTCATGAATTTCTTCGCCCATAACAAATCGAACGTACGCCAATAATAATGCTTTATTGCCATGTAAAGTTGACTCATCCAGTTGAATAGAAAAATGAGTTGTTTGCAGATAATCACACAAGAAACTTTCAACATCAGAGCTCATTTCATCAATACGTCTTTGTACAGTGTTGTTACTCAAAGGAATTCTTTTGAGTATGTCAAATGAAGATTTGTGCAGAACAGTTTTTAAAACATCTTCAACAGCAGGTAAAATTAACTGTTCTCCAATGGTGTGCGGTTTTCCAGATTTTGCTATAAGTAATGAGATATTGTAAGATGCCCACAAACCATCATCGTTGCTTTCAGACGTTGAAGCGAACATACTGTGCACGGTGGGTCTCTTTTCATATTTTTCCTGTAATGTTTGAAAATATTTTAAATCTTTACCTATTTTATCAGGATGACACCTTCTTAGGTGGTCTTCCAGCTTTGATGGTTTCATAGAGTCATTGCTCAAAACTTTGTTGCATAAAAGGCATGTGGGCAATCGTTTACGTACCTGTGATGGAAGAAAACCAAATTTTAAATATTCAACACTGTACTGACGATACTTATTCTTAGATTCGGTTATGTTTCGTATCAATTACCTACCTGTAAATAATAAATAAAAAATTCAAGATTTAATACAAAATGATGAAAAATGCGCCCTTTTAGCATTAGGCACGCGATATTATATTATATAGTCAGGTAGGTACTTACTTTTCCTACACTGGTAATCACTAATATCGATTCACTTTTCTTTATGAAATTTCGGAAACAAATGAGTAACGTTTATTCTTCACATTCTTCATATTGGTGAAGAATTAAACACGTTCAGACAAGATTACAAGTACATACACCACAAGTCGTATTAATTTGCACGTTTGAACACGCATTGCGGACGGGACGGCGGCGGCCGGCGCGGCAACAAGTCTCGACGCGTTGTACTGAATATGGAATTTGCAAGTTTTTACAAGTAACAGTCGCTGAGCTTCTTAAAATATTATCTGCCTATATTGATAGGAGATAATTCTTATTGAGAAGGTTTAATTTAGGTATCATATTGTTTGTGTTGTTGTATTACTATATGATGGACGGTGTGGCTCAATAAGTTATAAATGAAATTGAAAAAGGAAAGTGGCATCGGGACGGATAGCTCAACTGGTCTACCAGCGCACTCGGCGCGATACCGACATGGTCTGGGTTCGACTCCCAGTTCGGAACTATCCATTTTTTTCTCAATTTATTTATAAATTGTCTTATTGAGAAGATTTAATTTAGGTTTCATATTATTTAAAATAACAAGCCAACGTTTTAGTTCTTCACTATCGAAACCAAATTAATTTTCATGCACCCCTGCTTACGATTGTAGACCCCCATTTTTTGTCACGTCCAACGTAGACCCCCGTTGAGTCACCCGCGGACCCCAGTGGGTCTACCTGGACCACTGGGAATTACTGATTTACATCATGATAACTATAGACTACAGATATGATGACAACGATTACCACAGATAAGTACGTATTTTGCATATGAATGAGGATGTTTGATATTTTTTCTGCCGCTACGGGCCAGGCCCAACGCACACAAAGCGTCACCTGGTGGCTTAAGAGTCCGTATACGAAATTTTGCCGATTTCGCTGATTTAACAGACGTGATTTAACAGTTAAAATACAGTATTTCTATAAGTTTTAATGCACAACATGTAAGATCATTTCAATTATAATCTAATGTTGTAACTAATTTTTTTTTTTTTAAGTATTTTTAAATAATCCAACTCAAACCCGCGACAGTTTTGTGATTTTTGCTGTAAATGGTTTAGAATATCACCTGTTTATGGATTGTATTGACGTCTTAACGGTATGAAAAAAATACAATGTACTGTTGAGAAAGTCGTCTATACAATGTTGGAATTACTTTTTACCACTTTAATATGAAATAGTTGAGTAAAAAAATATGTAACTCGGCAAAATTTTAGAGAAAATGGGCAAAGAATTGCTGTTAATTTCGGCAACTTGGAGCTGTAATTCATAAAAAGAAAACGGCAGAAATAATCTATAGATAAAATTCTATCCAATTCGAGAAAAAAGAAAAAAAAAAAAAAACAAATTGTGCCAAAAAACACGATTCAAAACCTAAATCTCCCATTATATTACTCGCCGCAAGGCTCGAGTCGGCAGTCCGCGCTGAGCGCTTTCAGAGGGTGGCCGTATCGCTCTGCGCTCCCCGCCAATCCATCGAGATCGCGCAACGACTACAACAAACGTGACCGGACCGCGAGTTCTTGATACTTTAGTAGGTAAGTTTTTTTTTAATATTTTGTGATGATTTTGACATGTAGCTTTGAATGTAATGTTAATGCAATCATTTATTATGCTTTCACAGTTGGGTTCGCTGGACTGATTTTTGTAACATTTTTTTAATTATGATTAAAATCAAATTTTCATATTCTCAGATCCGAAAATAATAGATGGCCGGAAAGAGCAAGAGCTTTAAATATGGTGCTGTGAAGCGCAAAAAGATTTTATTAAATAACTTTAAAGGTTCAAAGCGAGCCAAGAATGATTCCAGGTCAGTAATACATCATTATATTAATCTATTTTAAGCATTACTACTATGCGCGACAAAGGAGTGAAGAAGGTATTGTGATGGCTAAAAAATTAAGTGTGTGTGTCCGTCTGGGGCTCTTATTCCCAAACTACTGGACGGATTTGGAATTTTGGATGAAATTTGGATACGGGGAATTTTTTTTTTATTACTCTTGTCATTTTTTTTTAAATTCCCCTATCTTGATTTTTTAGGGTTGTCATCATAGTAAATAATCTTATTTTATTTTTTTCTCGAAAATGGCTCTAACGATTTTGATGAAACTCTGTACATTAGTATAACTTTGTATGGTCTACTTTAGGTCTTAGTTTGGGTAGGTAAAATTTGAATAAAGTACATGTCATACAAACCTAGGTGGTTAACAAAAATGGCGAAAAAATATGGCTTTAAATAAAGATACCTCGATTCCCCTTGATCAGCGAAAATTACTAACAACTGAGCGACTAAATCGTCTGCGGGTTGCAGTCAAAGCGGCAGTTAGGTTCCGGAAAGCTGAAAACTCTCTAGCATCCGAACAAATTAAAAAATTGCAATAAGATATAATGAACAGTCCCCTGCATATATTTGGTGACCATAGTAACTGTGAAGGATATTACTGCAAAAAAGAAAAAAAGCAGGAGCCGAATTATACACCTCACATTCCAGTATTACTGAAAAAACTTTCAGCAAATGCCAGTGCTCTAGCTTTCCATGCTAAAAGCTTGTCGCAAAATTTAAACAATAACAGGTTGTTGTACAATTTAAATAATAGCAGTATTCGCTTTACAATAAGAGCCCATCTAATATCGAATGATATCACTTTTTTTCAGAGCCGAGCGATTCAACTCGTTGGTTGCAAAAAACGTTGGAGGCAAGCGCATCAATTACGCTTTGAATAATTCATATGCATTGAGGTGCTACGCTGCTGTAGTTGCATTTAACACTGGTACTCCCATAGCTGCGTTATATAAAAAGGTTACTGCAAAAAGTCCGTCGCATGCCGTAAAAAAGTTTGAGATGAGGAAAAGGAAAAAAAACTCCAGAAAAAAGGTTCGGAAACCCAAACGGCGTATCGATTTTAATAGTGGAAGTGCAGATTACGGAGAAATTTGTCAAAAGCCGGACATGACACTCGATGAATATGAAATTGCAAAGGTTCGCTACTGAAATATTATTTGGTTTTTCCCCTTATTAGATTTTAAAA
Source organism: Phengaris arion (assembly GCA_963565745.1). Classification (NCBI taxonomy): domain Eukaryota; kingdom Metazoa; phylum Arthropoda; class Insecta; order Lepidoptera; family Lycaenidae; genus Phengaris; species Phengaris arion. The sequence continues at coordinate 29,086,915 of OY751431.1, forward strand.
AATATATATCTATGGCTTATTTCACAGATCGAATATGTAGATCATATGAAACAACAATTTGCTGACAAAGAAGCAATTGAAAGAGAAACTCGCCAACAAGCCGAATGTGCACTATGGCACGAATTGAGACGGAACCTGGTCACTGCATCTAATTTTGGCAAGGTGTGCAAAAGGCGACAAATAAGTTCAGCTCCACTGGTTAAATCCATGTTATACTCATACTCCTTAGATCATGTACCCGCTATATTACACAGGAAAACCTCTGAAACAACTGCCCTATTACAACTAGCAAAACAGGAGAATATTAGTTTAATAAAGTGCGGTCTGTTCATAGACGAAGAACACTTTTTTTTTAGGTGCCACCCCTGACAGTTTCTATGAAAATGGGATCATCGAGATCAAATGCCCTATAACAGCGGTTGGTATGAACCCGGAAGAGGCAATTCGTGCCAAAAAAATAAATTTTTGGAAGGTCGATAAAAAAGGGGAAATAATATTGAACACAAATCACAATTGGTATTACCAAGCACAGGGGCAATTGCATATTACAAAAGAAGATATTTGTTTGTTTGCTGTGTGGACTGGCACAGACTTTCCATTGAAAACTGCAATCATCAAGAGGGATGACAATTTCTGGGAAACAAAAATAAAAAATCGGCTTATAGATTTTTACTATAAGTGCATTCTCCCAGAAATTGTCGACCCTCGAAAATGTCGTTCAATGGAACTTAGAACTTGTTCATATTAATAAACTAGCTGCTGCCCGCGGCTCCACCCGCATAAATGTTGAAAAAAGTATGTGTTATTCCAGACTATAATCTACCTCTGTGCCAAATTTCATCAAAATCCGTTCAGTAGTTTTTGCGTGAAAGAGTAACAAACATCCATACATCCATCCATCCTCACAAACTTTCAAATTTATGATATTAGTAGGATAAATGTGCCAGTTTATCGATGTAAGATATTTAGTTTTTTTATTCATTTGAAAATATACCTACAGGTTGAAGATTGATGTAAGACCCATACGAACGTATTCGAACTGTATGGGGCTTCCACTCATCATATTGAACAACATTTCCCAAGGAACCCATAGTCAATTCTTAAAAAAAAAACGAAGCTCCATATAAATATGTTCAAAAGTTCAAAGTTGTTCAGTTTGATGAGTACAAGCCCCACTTAACGGATCGGGTCGCTCGGTCAGGTCGGTCGAGATATTTAGGTTTAAAAATATCAATGTAACGGATTATCATTTCGTTTTTTGTGAACTGCCTTTATTTCCTGTAAAGTTACGAATATAGTAACATTTTTGATACAATATATTTCATGCAAACTAATTAACCAGACTTTTTATTTCAATTAAAAAACCACGATATTCAAATACACGTAAAGAATAAAAAAAAAGAATATCTAAGGATCAAAACTGTTTAATCACCAAAATTACCGTCGACTCACGCACAAGCGACAGAGCGTCCTCGCGTTTGTGTGTGTGCGCGTTAGATACCTAATTTTGCCAGTCTCGATTTAGTTACCGGCCTCTTAAGTGGTATCAATAAGGATTTTTGATTCTTTTTCTATCACCAGGCGGCGCTTTGTAGTCCGACGGTCCTTGTCGTGTCAAAAAGCTGTCAGATGTCACGAATTTAAAAACCCTCATTCTCTGATATTTGGATGTTTATAACTTTATATTACTAAGTCCTAAAATATATACATTTTTTATAATAACTTTTTAAGTACTATAATACCACATATGTTCGAAACTTGGACACTCTTGATAGAATATCAGGCAGGTTCGCCAGTGTCCTTTATGTTATTTACTAATTTTTATTTAAAAATGAGATAAAAAAGGAAGAAAATAATATGTCTATGTCAGATTACTATTAATATATTTTTTTTAGAAATATACCCACATAATATTCCTTTACTTCATAAAATCATTTGTGACTTGAGTGCTTACTTAAGTAACGTTTAAGTGCTCGGCTGTTAGTGTAGTGACTGTATCATAAATGTGAAATTAAAAAAAAGAGAATTTAATGCAGTAAAAACTCAGATTCATGACTATCTATACAATACATAGCATAGATAGACCCAGCAGATTAATAACTAAAATAGTAGAAGAAGACATATCGTTCCTTATGCTCCTTACGACACACGATAATGGAGAAAAATGAGATAATTTAATTATTCATATATTAATTACATTTTATTATTATTATTATTGTAAATAAGAAAAACAACCAAAAGTACAAAAACCTATTCACTTTAGTTTATTAACATTAAATATTATATTCATTGCTTTATTATTTCTTATTTGTATTAATTCTTCTTCCAAGGTAAATAACTTAAAACTGACAGCTAACTCCATATTTGATATAACTCTATGATCTACAGTCCGTTCATAATTATTTGACCTCTGACGACATATAGAATACTTTCATAGAAACTCCAAGGTAAAATAGCTCTGAACGAACTATAAAACAACGCAACACATTTTGACAAATACAAAAACAATATAATATATTTTATTAGTATGATGAATACTTATAACAAATATTTAACAATTTGCAGAATGGAGTCCTCATCAGAAGAGATTTCATCGTCAGCCGAAAGGGACAGTACTAATGATTCGCGTTCTTCAGACTCCCTACCCATCAGACGGACTTGTAGACCGGAAAAGAAAGGTTGAAGTTTTTTAAATTTAATTACTAAAACAACCTAAATAAATAAATAAATCAACCTGATAAATAAATATTCGTAACTAGTAGTCACGTTGTTTTGTCTTAACTATGAACTGGAATTAATGAATAACTAACCTATACTCCAATATTTCTCACCGTTTAAACCTTCCCTGAACTTCCACAATTATTTCAAGACCAAAATTAGCCAAACCGGTCTAGCCGTTCTCGAGTTTTAGCGAGACATCCGAATTCGAAATCCGAGAATCCGAAAGGCAATTCATTTTTATATAAACACACCGGCATATTTAGCGGAACACAAAAAAAAGGTCCATATTCAAACAAATATGGTTTTATTTTAAAATCTACTTACTACACTTCTTTTGTTATTTAAAGTTTCATTTGTTTTACTTAAAATGAGATCACATTAAGAACAGATTTTGCGAGTAAAGGCTATTTGTGAAAAATGGTACATTTTTGAACTTTTCATGTAACCGGGAAAAGTGAAAATTAATATTATAAATAACAATTAATTAAATTAGAAAAATTGTGATTAATATCGCGTATTTCCTCCACGTGCTCTTATTAAAGTTTCTACCCGTCTAGGCATACTGAGAATGATGTTATCGATGGTCTCCTGGGATAGTCTCCGCCATTCCTCAACTACGGCGATTCGCAGTTCACCCACGTTGGCAGGAGCTGGAATTTTGGACTTAACTTTTCTTTTCAGCAAGTCCCAAACGTGCTCTATTGGGATCATATGCGGTGATCTCGCCGGCCACTCCATAACAGTGATATTCATATCATTAAGATAAGCTTGAGTTACCCGAGCGGTATGCGGCCGAGCATTATCCTGCATAAAAACAAATCGTCACCGATATATGGGGCAAACGGTACGACATTTTCTTTTAAAACTTCTCTGATATAGCGGTCTGCAGTCAGACTCCCTGAGCAAAAGTTAACCTGTTTCTACGATGATTTACCTCGAGCCTTGGAGCCTTGGAGGGCACAAATGAACCCAAACCAGCTTCTTCGAACCTTCGTACCGTACGCTCACTTACGGTTACACCCCGCACTGCTTCTAACTCATGACGGACTTGGACGGCCATCAAACGGGGGTTCCTACGTACACGAAGCCGAATGAAACGATCATCCCTACTCGAAGTGCGTCTTTTTCTGCCTTGTCCTGCTCTTCTCACATAAGTACCGGTCTCCCTGACCCGTTGGATACTGCGATGGATCGTTGAAGCTGGTGGACGAAGATCCCTGGATATCACTCTGTAGGTTTGACCATTTCTTCGCATTTCGTGTGCCCTGGCAATCTCCGTTGGGGCTAAGCCAGGCATGATTCAGTCCTCAACTCCAAAAAGATACGCGATTAAAAAAAAACTAACAAAAAACAGTATTTCAATGAAATTTTAAATCAAACTCAGAAGGAAGAAATACTCGAAGTTCGCTCCAGATAAGGTGTATTTGAATAAAATTAAAACAATTGCATAAAATGTGATGTTCAGTTGTTTTCTTAATTTGAAAATATTTATTTTTAAATTAAATGACGTATAAACCAGCCAGCAACCTTATATGATACTGATATCAAACCTTTATTTTATGTTCCGCTAAATATGCCGGTGTGTGTATATACGAATACATATACCATACAAATTATGATGATTGCCGAGAGACATTAAGAGAGTAAAAGTACTGTGCAGTAAAATTAATTTATACCATGAATGCAATGGGCACATACTACATTGCAAATTCCAACTACTAGTCAATATGATGTTTCAGATCGTCAAAGGATCATCGAATCGTCACCAGAATCAAAGAAAAAGAAGAAAGTGTTTGACGACAGTTCTAGTGATTCAGCTGCGGAGAAAAGGGAGTGGAAGAAAAGGTTAGTTTTTATTTATCTTTTTCGCATGTATATTAATTAGACTGTCAAAAAACAAAAAAAAATCTCTTGAGTAAATGCATGTAAAATGTTGCTTTAATAGACAAAAAAATCTCCTAAAATGTGAGCTCGATATCTCAAAAATTGAGCTGGCTCATGAGGGGGTCCCCTTTCCCATTGAAAATACATTGCAAAAAAATGTTTTTTTTTAAATTTTCACTATAAATAGTAGAAAAAAAAATTCTCAAATTTTCGTTTTCTCAATCTTATAGGAAATTAAATTCTCTACAAAAAAGGTCTCTATCATTTTTTTGCTCAAACTCATAGGAAGAAAGTTACAGGGCTTTGAAAAAGCAGGAAAAAGTGAAAATTTTAAATAAACAAAAAATGCATATTAATTTTTACATCAAATAGAATAAAATTCTTCTTTTATTAATTTATTAATTATTTTATTTCATTTTTCACTTATACACTGTTTTAGCATATATATGTTAGAGCGTGGTGACGATCCATGAATAAATACGACGGAACACTTTACAATAGATGTTTATTCCACTAGAGTTCGAACACGAATGAATCAAACTGCAGGCAGGCATAGTTTTTATAAGGCGATCAAAACAAGTTACTGGAAGGGATAGGGCAGGGTATGGTAGATAGGTAGGGAGGTAGGGGCGCGTAGTATTTTGATCGACTTATATTACAATCGAATAAACTAATCTAGATAAATAATTATGATTAAGTATTTATAAAATTGATTTAAATAAATTACACATTTTACTTTAATTACAATAATTATTTGTTGAAACAAATTATTTTATCAAATATTCAAATTTATAAACCTATCCTACGATAATTTTTAACTTTATTTAATAAGACGCTATCACGGCCGTTCTGATTAAAAGCTCGTGCTCTGATCGGAGATATATTCAATCTGGGAACAAGAGTGCAGAATAATTCTTATTGTTTTAAAACCAAATTATAAGTAAATTCATAATATATCGTCACTCAATCAATGAAATTTTTCGATCGCCTAGTTATCAGACTAAATCACCTAAGTGATCCGTACGGATAAGTGGCGCACAAAATATACAATCATTTTGTCCAGTTGCCAGACTAAATCACTCACGTGATCCGTACAGGCAAGAGACAAATTTAATATTATTTGGCCCAGTTGTCAGACTAAATCACTTATTGACGTGATCCGTTCAGACAAGTGGCACTCATTATACCGCCCAGTTGTCCGACTAAACCACAATCGTGATCCGTACAGACAAGTGGCACTCATTATACTGCCCAGTTGTCAGACTAAACCACAATCGTGATCCGTACAGACAAGTGGCTATTAATTTTCATCGTCTGATTCGGTAACGCTATCACGGTTATCTAAATTAGGGGTTGGAACTGGTCTGACATGTTCGTGTGATACAACAGTTACATTATTATTTCTTAAATTTTTAACTTCATACCGATCATTTTCTAGTAATTTAATAATTTGATAGGGCCCTAAATATTTGGGACCTAGTTTATTTTTTGACCATTGGGTATCTTTGCACAGAATATACTAAGGCGGGTCAATAAGTCCGTGACTTTTTGAATTTCTAACCTCCTTACTGAAAAAGCAACACTACTCCTGTCAACAGGCATCTGTCAGTTGACTCCTATCAAAATTTGAACTTGCTGCATCAGTTAGTTTGTGTTTTACAGCTATCTTTATCAGACTATCCAGTAACTTAAGGAAACAATGGAAAAAAGTGAATTTCGTGTGCTTATTAAGCATTATTTTTTGCGAAAAAAAACCATTACCGAGACCAAGGCTAAGCTTGATAAATACTATGGGGACTCTGCACCATCGATTTCAATGGTAAAAAAGTGGTTTACTGAATTTCGTTGTAGCCGTACAAGCACTGAAGATGCCGAACGTCCTGGACGCCCAGTTGAGGTCTCTACACCCGAAACAATCAAAAAAATTCACGATATGGTGTTGGCCGACCGAAGATTGAAAGTGCAAGAGATTGTGGAAGCCATAGGCATCTCGCATGGCTCAGTGGTTTCAATTTTGAATGATCACTTGGGCATGAGAAAGCTTTCCGCAAGATGGGTGCCGCGTTTGCTCACAGTCGACCACAAACGCAATCGTGTAACAACTTCACAGGAAGGTTTGGCGTTGTTTAATCACAATATGGAGGAGTTTTTGCGCCGTTTTGTAACCGTGGACGAAACATGGATCCATCACAACACACCAGAGACCAAACAACAGTCAAAACAGTGGGTTTCTAAGGGTGAATCGGCGCCAAAGAAGGCCAAGGTGGGTTTGTCAGCCAATAAAGTTATGGCGACTGTTTTTTTGGATGCACGTGGGATAATCCACATTGACTATCTCCAAAAGGGAAGAACAATTAATGGGGAATATTATGCCAACTTATTGGACCGCTTCAATGAGGATTTGAAAAAAAACCGACCTCATTTGGCCAAGAAAAAAGTTATTTTTCACCAAGACAATGCAAGGGTGCACACATGTGCAGTTGCCATGGCAAAATCCATGAATTGGGCTATGAATTGCTCCCACATCCACCCTATTCTCCAGATTTGGCTCCGAGTGACTACTTCTTGTTCCCAAACCTGAAAAAATGGCTTCAAATTGAATGCTAATTCAAATTGAAAATTCCCGCCGCAAAGTTATTTCTTATTACAGTGTGCGTACAACCGAACCAGAATCCAAATATCACTCTTACGAACTAGAAACTCTCGCAGTTGTAAAAGCTTTAAAACATTTTAGGAATTTTCTGTTTGGTAGACAATTCACGGTGGTCACTGACTGTAACGCCCTTAAGGCAAGTCGAACAAAAAAGGAACTGACACCACGAGTGCATAGATGGTGGTCCTTCTTACAAAGTTTTGAATTCGACATTAAATACAGAAAAGGTGAAGAAATGTCACATGTAGATTTTTTGAGTAGAAATCCTCTTGTTAATATGCTTTCTAAAGATTCATCTTGGATTGTCGTAGAACAGAAAAGAGACTTTGATTTAAATAAAATAAGAGAGTCAATAATTAACAAAGAAGACCATGACAAAAAATACTCAATGAAAAATGATATCTTATACATAAAAATTCAAAATGATATAGGAAACTCATGCAATAGAATAATTATACCAAACGCTCTAGTACGTAATCTTATAAATGAATACCACCACACCCTTTTACACGCTGGTTGGGAACGAACTTTACATAAAATCAGAGAACACTTTTGGTTCAAGAATATGTCTTAAAGAGTCCGACAGTTTTGCGATAATTGTTAAAACTGTAAAGTCGGTAAAGAAGCATCAGGTAAAAAGCAAATAAATCTTCACCCGATCGACATTAATGGCCCTTTTCACACAATTCACGTTGATTTGATTGGAAATTTAACAGGAGGCACGCAAAAAGCTTACGCATTTGTTGCGATCGATGCTTATACTAAATTTGTTATCATCCACCCACTTAAAGATAAGACCTCAAGTCTCATTCTTAAATCTATCCAAGAGGTGATCAATCTCTTGGGTACCCCCAAACGCATTATTTCAGATAGGGAACCAGCTATAATGGGTAAGGAAATTCAGGAACTTTTTACATCTGGGGGCATTGAACATCCTGCTATCGCCAAAGGGGTACCATGAGCAAATGGTCAAGTTGAACGATTAATGCGCACTATTAAAGATCACCTTAGTGCCACAGCTCAATCTCAAAAAAGGTTTTGGGTTACAAAGTTAGGCGAGCTTCAACTCTCGATTAATTGCACAAAATCTAAGGCAACTGGACATTCCCCTTTAGAATTATTAATAGGTAAAATTTGCGCTCCACCTTCTATCGCACAATTTACACAATTTCTTGAAACAAATACTAACCGTGATGAAATCCGCAAAGAAGCTGAAATCAGAATGACCGAACAGTCCCACAAAAATAGAAATCGTTTTAACAAAAAATGTGCGACAGTTATTTCATTCAAATTAAATGACTATATTCTGTGCAAAGATACCCAATGGTCAAAAAATAAACTAGGTCCCAAATATTTAGGGCCCTATCAAATTATTAAATTACTAGAAAATGATCGGTATGAAGTGAAAAATTTAAGAAATAATAATGTAACTGTTGTATCACACGAACATGTCAGACCAGTTCCAACCCCTAATTTAGATAACCGTGATAGCGTTACCGAATCAGACGATGAAAATTAATAGCCACTTGTCTGTACGGATCACGATTGTGGTTTAGTCTGACAACTGGGCAGTATAATGAGTGCCACTTGTCTGTACGGATCACGATTGTGGTTTAGTCGGACAACTGGGCGGTATAATGAGTGCCACTTGTCTGAACGGATCACGTCAATAAGTGATTTAGTCTGACAACTGGGCCAAATAATATTAAATTTGTCTCTTGCCTGTACGGATCACGTGAGTGATTTAGTCTGGCAACTGGACAAAATGATTGTATATTTTGTGCGCCACTTATCCGTACGGATCACTTAGGTGATTTAGTCTGATAACTAGGCGATCGAAAAATTTCATTGATTGAGTGACGATATATTATGAATTTACTTATAATTTGGTTTTAAAACAATAAGAATTATTCTGCACTCTTGTTCCCAGATTGAATATATCTCCGATCAGAGCACGAGCTTTTAATCAGAACGGCCGTGATAGCGTCTTATTAAATAAAGTTAAAAATTATCGTAGGATAGGTTTATAAATTTGAATATTTGATAAAATAATTTGTTTCAACAAATAATTATTGTAATTAAAGTAAAATGTGTAATTTATTTAAATCAATTTTATAAATACTTAATCATAATTATTTATCTAGATTAGTTTATTCGATTGTAATATAAGTCGATCAAAATACTACGCGCCCCTACCTCCCTACCTATCTACCATACCCTGCCCTATCCCTTCCAGTAACTTGTTTTGATCGCCTTATAAAAACTATGCCTGCCTGCAGTTTGATTCATTCGTGTTCGAACTCTAGTGGAATAAACATCTATTGTAAAGTGTTCCGTCGTATTTATTCATGGATCGTCACCACGCTCTAACATATATATGCTAAAACAGTGTATAAGTGAAAAATGAAATAAAATAATTAATAAATTAATAAAAGAAGAATTTTATTCTATTTGATGTAAAAATTAATATGCATTTTTTGTTTATTTAAAATTTTCACTTTTTCCTGCTTTTTCAAAGCCCTGTAACTTTCTTCCTATGAGTTTAAGCAAAAAAATGATAGAGACCTTTTTTGTAGAGAATTTAATTTCCTATAAGATTGAGAAAATGAAAATTTGAGAATTTCTTTTTCTACTATTTATAGTGAAAATTTAAAAAAAAAACATTTTTTTGCAATGTATTTTCAATGGGAAAGGGGCCTCATGAGCCAGCTCAATTTTTGAGATATCGAGCTCACATTTTAGGAGATTTTTTTTTGTCTATGAAAGCAACTTTTTACATCCATTTACTGAAGAGAAAAAAAAAAAAAAGTTTTTTGACACAGTCTAATGTATATACCTATATAAGTTTTTCCTATCAGATTTTCACTGACATTAATACTTTTACCTAACCTTTTTACGCAGAGCAAAATCTAAGCCCAAGAAGTCACGACGCGATAAGTCATCCAAGTCGAAATCATTAAAGTCATCGAAGAAGTCACGTCTGACTCAATACGACGCGGCGGGGAACGTGATACGGGCGCGGGTGACGTACGGCGGCCTCAGTGACGAGGGTCCGAACGATTGGTCCCCCAAACACAGGACGAGGCAGAAAAAGATCAACTACACTGAGATGCCTAATACGGAGTCTGAAGATGTGAGTATATTTTGTACAAGTTTTGAAGCTGAATAATGAAACCTAATTCACGTATTTTTAGTCACGCAGTCAATGAATAGGTAATATGCATGTGACACAAAAATGGATACGATGTATGGATTTATTGTAAAAATATATTTTTTTAAAAGAACAATTTTCCATCTTTTTGCTAAAAGATGGCCCCGTGCGAGTTTCTTATGCCGGTTTTTCTAGTCGGGTTAGTTCCCGAACCAGTGGTAGGCATCACGTAGGAACAATTCCATAAGCGTTGCTTTGTAACCTATATGGAACAGTGGCGAAAGGTTTTGAAGAACTCCATCTTATCGGCTTCCCTTTCAGATTACCTCACGAAGACCTCCGGCCAAAACTAGTATATGGAAAACAATAATATCTTATACAAGTCAGGTCGGACAAGCGATAGCGCGATGTAGACCGATGCAAACGACATCTATGCGCTGCACGTTGCAACTTTGACACGAATATTGGAATCACAAATCTCTTTAAAACCCGATATATTCCGAGTTATAGTGGGAGATCATAGAAACTTTATCTCGTTAGAAATAAAGTTGAAATTCAAACTTGTTTTTAATAGCCGGCTGGCCAACTAAAGAACAATATTATTAATATGGTTTCTCCGATGACAGTTCGAAGTAATTAAGGGCTATTTTTCTGTGACATTAACCCGCAATTTTGTAGCTTTCACCAATGAGGAGCCGTTATTAGATACTATTACGTGCATTATGCCACGAATGGATTTTGAAAAGTAGCTCGGCGGTACCTCAGACACGCGCCATTGGATGTAAAATCATGTTATTACGTTAATAATCATTATTTTGGAATTATATTGAGCAGTGAGAAGTGATAAATATAATTCGTCTTAAATTTAAAGTAATACGTGTTTATGTTCTTATATGTGAATATTGAATGTGAGACTATTTGTGTTGTGTTTATTGTTGGTGATAAATCGTTTGAATATATCGACCGTTACGGTAAGCGGAAAGTTGGATTACTCCCCCCCTTCCCTCTGAAGTAAAACCACACTTCGCCACTGATATGGAAACTCTTTTGATTTTTTTTTGATAAAATATTTTTATTTGTAATCTTAATCGCTAAAAAAACATACCTGTACAAATGTTTTTAAAATTTATCGTGAAGTAAAACTGAAATTTAATCATCAAAAAGTGTTTTTTTTTCTAAATCCCGCGCAAATTAAAAAAGGATGTGTGAGGTGATGCAAATTAAAGAAAAATACGTGTAGTAAGTAGTGGCGGAACAAAACGTGTCGGCATCGTACAGACGAACGTGTACCAACTTGCGAAACTATTTCTTTTTTTATATTTATGGCGGAAGGCATTAAACCATTGCCAGTGTCAATTTTAATTGTGTCAAGTGAAACAGAATTTTTGTATTAGGCTGGGACTATATCCGGAAGGCTGAAGAAAATTCTGAGCATTGAAAAAAGAACTCTGCGCTAATACAATAGAGTTGAAAATCGAACACATGAGCGTTGAGACAAATGTCAATGTCATATATGACAGCTTGACACTCGTAACTTCCATTTTCAACTCTATTGTATTAGCATAGAGTTATATTTTCAGTGCACTGAATTTTCCAGGGCCAGGCGGATTCCGGGTGATATAGTCCCAGCGTAATAAATCTAAAAGTAAAGAAATCTCAAACCACGAAATTTATGTTTTTTTTATAGTTCGTATAATGATAATGTAAATAAATAAAATCGAAAAAAAATCGCGACACTGGCAGAATGGTGCAAAACTTTTGCAACCGCGATTGCCATAAATAAAAGAAAAAGAAGTTAATTCATGTTTTCTATGGTTTGTTGTTTTCAAAATATGAATATTTATTTATTAGATATATTTAGTACTTATCACTAGGATATTAAATAAAAATTAATGAATTAAATATGTTTACGAACTTTTCGTTAGCTAGGTTGTTTTCGTTTGTAAATAAAACAAGTATGCATAGGAAATCTATTTCAATGTACTGACTGATCTTCACAACAGTATAAAGTGCTCAAACTTTCATACACTGTCTCTTCTCATCGCCTTGCACCACTTTTTCCTACATACTTGCACCTTTCGGCATACGAAAATAAACTTTCTCAGGTACTACACCTGTTATTTTCGTATGCCGAAAGTTCTTTTGTGCTATTTTCGCACATAGGGACGTCACATATTTATAACATAACCCATGTTATAAATATGTGCTGTGGTTTTCCAATGTAATAAGTTGATTTTATCACTTAATTTTATAAATTTGTGAACTAATCACGATTCGAACGAACTTGTGAAGGACAGTATGTCAAAGTCAAACAATGATTTTAACTGTTAACTGTCTATTTTAGGTGCGATGACGTTCAATTCAAGCGCGCGAAAATGGCGTGTATAAATCGCCCAAAAATGATTGTGATTTTAAAACATTTTTTCCAGCCTAATGGATAATATTTTGGATGTGTTATATATATTTGGTAATGTTATAACCAGTAGAAACGTTAAAAAAATATACATGCATATTCCCCCCTATTATAAATGTACCGTCTTGTTATCATAAACTGACCCCAAGTCGATAATCTAGCCACGAAACATATTAACATGACATTTATAACATACAAGTGGGAATAAGTTTCTATTTTACACTCAGGATAATCATCCACTTTTCATAGGAGATGCACAAATCAAGCGGCAAGCACATGGACAGTTCGGACGAGTTTAAAGTGGAGGACTCGTGGGACTCGTCGTCGGGGTCCGAGCGGCAGCGATCCGCGTCCAAAGAGAAGGCCCGCGCGCTAGAAGACCTTACTCAGAAGACTGCCATAGTGCCCCTGTGTAAACTGCCGGAGCACGTGACGCAGGCGAAAACTGACGAGTTGAGGGCACATCTTGGTGAGTACTGCACCTCACTAAATTACTCATGGGACTCGTCTTCGGGATCTGAGCGGTGACGGTCCGCGCTCCGGGAAAAGGCCCGCGCGCCCTCACGAGTCCTCTCTTGAGGACCTCACGCAGAAGACGACCAAAGGGACGCTGTGTAAACTGCCGAAACACGTGATAAAGGCGGAAACGAACGAGTTGATGGCACATCTGGCTGAGTATATAAAATGTTGAATAATGAAAAAATTATATTATCTTCGTAATACGACTGCTTTTTCCTCGCTAATTAAGCAAATTTTCTTAAGTTGCAATATGCGTTCAGAAAAATATGAGAGTAATATTTTACGACGCCCGCACATACCGACAGCCAAGAACATCATGATGAAGTTAGCTGATAACTGTCACTCAAGTTCCGTGAAGACTCGTAGGTAACTCTTTACGTGCGTACATTTCATATGTACGCACGTAAAGAGTTACCTACGAGTCGCATACATGTCGCATACGCATGTTTTTTTTTCGTAGGATAGATTAATTTTTGCGACATACTGGTTCAGTAATCAGTTGGTTGTTTACGATGATTTTTTTTTCTAATAAAAAGTAGCACACTTCCCTGAGTTAGTCCTTCGATCTGATTGATAATGATATTCCTAAATTACAGAGGCTCAAAGTGCAGCACAGAACGAACAGAGCAACGCGTCAGGCACACCGAAGATGTCACGTGGTAGGGGAAGCAGAGGCGGCCGAGGCAGCAGGTAAAATGTCATTCATTTAAGTTCTTATCTTAGTGAATGAAGCTGATATATTGTAAACGACATTATCCACCAATTATGTTACATACCCGAACGATTGTTTGAATGAAAAAAGGCTTTGTGTACGGTGCAACCGTACAAAGTGCAAAACACAAACGCATCATCATCAATTTTGTATATTTTGCGCGCACGCTCATTTCAGATATAATTTTAGTTTTAAGTCAGTTCTCACAAAACTGTCGAGCATTGCGGACTAGTGTTACTCATCACCAATTATCTTATATCATAGCAAATATCTATCTTATCATTTATTATATCAAGCAATCCATCTAGCAACTTAGTTTTATTTAAAAATCATCAACATCACCTATGGTAGCAGCACCACTTCTAGGTGTACAAACCATACACTTTGCTTTGAATATTTGTGCATATATACTTACCTATAAGTAAGTCCATAAGTCTTCGATTGTAGGTAATCTAATATTTATTTCATGAAAAGAAGCGATATGTTAGGCATTCAGGCACACTTAAAATGACAATCATAGACAAACTTTGTAAAATATATAATACATACTTGCACCGTGACAGTACTAAGATTCCTGTTGTTTAGGGGCGGTCGCGGGCGCGGGCGAGGCGGGGGCGGTGAGGGAGGTGACGACGCGTTCGCCAAACTTGTCGGCGTCAAGATCAAAGGTATAGTGACAGTCCATTTGAATATTTTCAATGATTTTATTGAACTGTAATTTAAATCATTACAAGTTTCTGAAGTTCTTTCTCTGCTTAATAAAATGATTTATCAATTATTACAGAACTCAAGCCAGATGACGGTCCACTGAAACCAAATCAGGTTTGTCACATTTCTATAGAAGAATTAGAAATACATTTAATTCCTTTGAAATGTTCAAAGTTAAATCCATTTCTTTAACATCCTTAACAATAGTTCATGTATTTTAGATTGAGCGGGAAAAGAAGAGACAAGAAAGGGAAGCAAAACTAGCTGAGAAGGAGGCAAAAAAAATGGAACGTTTACAGAAGAAAGAAGAGAAGGAGAAATTGAAAGAAATGAAAGCAAAAGAGCGGGAAGAGAAGAAATTGGCCAAAATCGCGTTACAAGAGAGCAAAAGGGTTAAGAAGGAGAAACCGGAGTTTGGAATGGCGCCCATGGGCTACGGCGTGCCGATTAGAGCGATGGGGCAAGATAGGAATTTCAACCCCAACCAAATGCACCGCGCCCCGGGCGATTTTCCAGATCAACGGTTCCCCACTACACCGAGGTTGCAGGTTGGTATAGTAAGTGGTAGTTATTATAGTATGTACGCGATTCATACAAATAATGTTTAATTTAAAATTGGCAAGCGCTAATTATAAATTAAATATCAAATTAGTATTCAACGTTGACGTTTGACGCCAGCGGCCCACGCACAAAACTAACTTTATTAAATGCGCATGCGCGAATTGTGCACAAAAAAAGCAAACAAACGCGACTTACGTGATACCGTAAGTTAAGCTTATATTGACATACAAAAATATTATAATATATGACAATTTATGTCATATATTCTGCAACGTTTTTATAATAATAATTTGCAATTTTTTTAAAGCTCATATTTTATTTAGGTACGTCCTGAACTAAGAGGCATTGCCACCGCCGAAGACCGTTTACACCGCCCCGACCAGCCTAATGTTCTCAGAGAAGGTATTGTATTTACAATTCATGTATATTTTATCTTAATAATTCATTTATGTATATTTTATAGGAAATCTCGCTATCATGCGAAAACTTCACGAAAGTAAATTGAAATGTCATTAATGCGCTGCCCAGCTTTTCGTAATGTATACAATAAATAATAAAACGCTCATAGTGCAGTAGTCTAGTCAGTAAATTACTTAGTTGTAGAGTGCATGAGCGGAAACCTAAGCGATTTCTTCAAATACTTATTCAGGGTGCTTGAACAGTGAACAGTGGTGAAAAACCTAAAATTGAGACCTTTATCCCTTCCTCCTCCTCCCCCGGTTCGCCTCCTAGACGTCAGGACTTTTAGTATGTTTTCTCCCTAAACACCCTGAATAAATTTCTGAACAAATCGCTTAGGTTCCCGCTCACGCACACTATGGGTATAGTGTTTTGAGTCACTAATTAAGTCTCTGTATTTTGTTTTGCTAGTAATATGCTACATATGGTTTTTATCTATTTTTTTACTTTAATCATCTTGTTTGTAGGAACTCTATCGGTGGCGGGGTCGCCGCAGCCGTTCGCACCGGCGCCGGAGGAGCCAAGCGTCATCACGCGCATGCCGCACATGCTGCAGCAGTACAGGTACGTCGCGCACGCATGCACGCACACACGGGTACGCAAGAACGCACTTTTTACTAGTACGCCGTTCTTGCATACGCGTGTGCTTAAGTTTAATATGAAGCTTTACTATAGATTGACTCGGAATTTTATTAAAGTGAAACTTTTATTACATCGTCTCAAACTTTTTCGTGTGTGTGTTGCATGTCGCGTGACGGTCGGCCGCGGAGTAGGGATAAAGTGAAAGGCGCTCGTCAGAGCAGCCGAGGCCAATATGGCGGCGCCTATAGTTTGCATCAGCTGACCGTGTAGTGTATAGACTAGTACTCATTTGTGCCAGTGCTCTACGCTATTTTGTTATTAAGTTTCACTTTTACCGTGGTTTTATAAAACCACATAATCCTTTTATTTATTTTAAAATCGAAAGTGATTTTTATACTTAAATATTTCTTTGCAGGAGTCAAATGATGTACTCTCCAGGAAATCCGCCATACGGTCCTCCTCGAGTTCAGGGGATGCAGATGTATCAAATCCACCACCAGGGACACCCACAAAATGTTTCGCGACATCAGTACCCTCCTCAGTATTATTCACACATTCAGAGTCTACAGGGGTACAGGCCGGGAGGACCACCGCAGTCCTCCTCCCCTAATGGCCCACCAGGCTCCGGAACGCACGGACCCCCAGCCCAGCAGCACGGCCCCCACGGCCCGCTGGGCCAGCCGCACAGACCTCACGGCCCGCCCGGCATGCACGGGCCTATTCCCCATGGACAATCTAATCTAGGTCCACCCGGAAATCTACCTCCCGGACCGCAGGCTCTACATCACAGACCTCAGGGCCCGAGTCCGCAAGGTCATAGAATTACATCCCCGCACGTGGCTCCCGGCGCGCATAGACCGCCGGTATCCTCCCCTCACATACCGCCTTCTTCGTCACCGCATGTACCTCCCGGTTCGATGCCGTACGGCCACCCCGGTATGAGGCACATGGGGCCCCACGGCTCGCTTGGGCCAGGTCCTCACGGTTCATCTGGTCCAATGCTCATGCGACCCTCGGGGCCTTTCCCTAGCCGGTCCGACTCTCAGGGTCCGCATGGTCTTCATGGTCCCCCGCCTCACGGACCCCAAGTACCCTCGCCACACGGACCGCACGTACTCTCACCCCACGGACCCCATGTGCCGTCACCCCACGGACCCCATGTGCCGTCACCCCACGGACCCCATGTGCCGTCACCCCACGGACCCCATGTGCCGTCACCGCATGGCCCTCACGTCCCCTCTCCGCACGGACACCATGTTCCATCGCCGCACGGCCAGCCAATCCCATCGCCACATGGTCTCCACGTTCCCTCTTCGCACGGCCCGCACGTGCCCCCCGGGATGCCGCACGGCGCGCCACCGCCACACGGCCCTCCTAACATACACGGGCCTCCGCCGTCGTCCCCGCACGGACCGCCGCCGGGACCGCCTGGCGCGCTACCGCGAGGGCCCTCTCCCGGTGTGGCGGCGGGGCCCCGGGCGCCGCCTATGAATCTACAGAGCAGAGTACCACCCGTCACGTCGGCATCCTTGTCTAACACCGCCGACGCGGCAAACCCTCATCGAACATCACCACCGGCGAGCAAGGATTCCGAGGCGACTAAAAATTTACCCATAAAGATCAAGGCTGAAGTTAAAACTGAGCAACCGGAGTATCAATCTCCGCCGGCGTCGCCGTCGCAGCAGCCGTCTCCCGAACCGTTGCGAAACCACCCTAAAATCAAAAGAACCGAGAACAAAGACGGCCGACTCAGATTCCCTCTCGGCCCGTATGCTCCACAATACGGACCGTACGGCCCGTACGCTCCGAGCGCGGCGCAACCTCAGGAGGCCCTGCTGAACCTTCAGGCGCGACTCCAACCTCCTCCCATGCACAGAATGCCGCCAAACGTGCACCAGTATATGCCCACGAATCTCAGTGAGAATAAACCTGGAGATCGCAGTCCAATACCCCGGCCCCAAGGTCCGGAGCGGTCCAGCTTGCAGGACATGCTACGACCGCAAATGCCTCCGAACATTCGACGGCCGCTGGGTCACGAGGGTCCCACCATAGCGGACATGCTGCAACCGGGTGCACCCGATCGCTCGGGTATTCAGGACTTGCAAAGAATACAGATTCAAGATAGGTCCATGCTACACAACATGCAGCGGCCGCCGGGCCCTGGGGGGCACGTGCCACGGGTGCCTGGGCCGCATCCCGGGCCGCACGAGATGTCCGGGTTCGACAGGCCGGTGATGCAAGACATTCCTAGGTCACGGACGCCGGAGAGGCTGACGATGCACGAGCCTCCTAAATCCCAAGTGCAAGACCGGCCCATAGCCTACGACCTGCCCAAACCGCAAGAGAGAGCTCTGGGCTTGGAGTGGGCGAGGGGTTCTGGCGCTGAACGTGTTCCCGTAGATGAGCCGCCGAGACCGCAGAGCTCCGGGCCGTCGCCCCAGGACGCATTGAAGAATCTCGAGTCCGACGTGCCTAGGACGTTGCACGAAGTACCGAGACAGCACGACGCGGGGGGACATCCGCCGCACGTGCTGCGCGCGCCGGCCCCCGAGCGACATCCAGGGCACGACATGCCGCCTCACTACCCGTACATGCGACCGCAGCTGCGACCGTTCGGGATGCCGATCCTGCGGCAGCCGGGCCCAGGAATGATGTCTCACTTTGGCCAATTTCAGGATATGCATAGAATTGAGAGGCCTCCACCGGTACAAGCGCGTGAATCGGCGTTGGCGCCAGCTAAGCCGCTGTCACCGGTGCCGGCCCGACCGACGACTCCGAAGAGTGAACCGGAGTCTGTGCAGAAGGAAGCCCCGCCGTCGCCGCCGGACGTTAAGCCCCAGTTCCTAAAAGTACCGGAGCCTGTAAATAGTGCAAGCGGGATGAAGTTGGGGCCCGTGAAGGCGGAGCCCCCAGGCGCAGGTCCGCGGGAGGTGGGCGGCGTGTTCGGGGGTCTCGTGAGCTACTTCTCGAGCCAACGCGAGGATGACTTAGATACGTAGTGCTAAAATTAGATGACTTGTAAATATAAAATAGATAATTTTATTTATATAACGGCTGTAGCGCCTAGTGACGTACGCTATGTATGATATTATATGAGAATGAAATATTTAGTTTGACAATGAAGAGTCTTTTTGGTCTCGAATAAAACGATGTATTATTTTGGTTATGTTTAAGTGAGATTTATTTATACACAAATCGATATGAAGTACTTACTCTATACTCTTAATACGAATTTTATTGAATAACAATAACTTCATTTTGCAAAATAAATGTTTTCTCAAATTTTGTACTTTTATTTCCCATGTATAAAAAGTGAAAAGTTAATACGAGGGCGGGTCAATAAGTCCGTGACTTTTGGAATAAAACACAGATTTTTTGATAAATAAATCATTTTATTTTACAACGTAGTCCCCCTTGAGCTCTATACACTTTGTCCAACGCTTCTCCAATTTTTTTATCCCTTCCAAAAAATATGATTTGTAGAGGTCCTCAAAAGAGGCCTTTGTTTGCGAGATGACTTCATCATTGGAGTCAAATCTTTTTCCACCGAGCCATTTTTTCAGGTTTGGGAACAAGAAGTAGTCACTCGGAGCCAAATCTGGAGAATAGGGTGGATGTGGGAGCAATTCATAGCCCAATTCATGGATTTTTGCCATGGCAACTGCACATGTGTGCACCCTTGCATTGTCTTGGTGAAAAAGAACTTTTTTCTTGGCCAAATGAGGTCGGTTTTTTTTCAAATCCTCATTGAAGCGGTCCAATAAGTTGGCATAATATTCCCCATTAATTGTTCTTCCCTTTTGAAGATAATCAATGTGGATTATCCCACGTGCATCCCAAAAAACAGTCGCCATAACTTTATTGGCTGACAAACCCACCTTGGCCTTCTTTGGCGCCGATTCACCCTTAGAAACCCACTGTTTTGACTGTTGTTTGGTCTCTGGTGTGTTGTGATGGATCCATGTTTCGTCCACGGTTACAAAACGGCGCAAAAACTCCTCCATATTGTGATCAAACAACGCCAAACCTTCCTGTGAAGTTATTACACGATTGCGTTTGTGGTCGACTGTGAGCAAACGCGGCACCCATCTTGCGGAAAGCTTTCTCATGCCCAAGTGATCATTCAAAATTGAAACCACTGAGCCATGCGAGATGCCTATGGCTTCCACAATCTCTTGCACTTTCAATCTTCGGTCGGCCAACACCATATCGTGAATTTTTTCGATTGTTTCGGGCCTCGGACCTCAACTGGGCGTCCAGGACGTTCGGCATCTTCAGTGCTTGTACGGCCACAACGAAATTCAGTAAACCACTTTTTTACCATTGAAATCGATGGTGCAGAGTCCCCATAGTATTTATCAAGCTTAGCCTTGGTCTCGGTAAAGGTTTTTTTTCGCAAAAAATAATGCTTAATAAGCACACGAAATTTTTCCATTGTTTCCTTAAGTTACTGGATAGTCTGATAAAGATAGCTGTAAAACACAAACTAACTGACGCAGCAAGTGCAAATTTTGATAGGAGTCAACTGACAGATGCCTGTTGACAGGAGTAGTGTTGCTTTTTCAGTAAGGAGGTTAGAAATTCAAAAAGTCACGGACTTATTGACCCGCCCTCGTAGAATACAGTATAGTCTTTTTCATATTTAATAAAAGAGTAAATAAAACAACTGTGTTAGTATTTCTAAAATATTATAGTTTATTTCCGAGGCCGACCAGCAACCTTTTTGCTTCCAGCCGCCTGCTTGTTTTTTCCTCCAAAAGATATAGGCTGTTCTGAAAAGAGAACGAATTGAAGTAACCCAATCTAAAAAGTATGATTCATACACCATTAAAAAGTACAAACCAGGTGGTGTTATCTTAAGTGAGATGTCATAAGTTTTGCTTTTAGGTCTTTTAGCTGCAGGTTCTAATTTTTCTGGAGTTTCGCTTGGAGTCACAGTATCTTGTGTGGCTGCCCATCCGTCCTAAATTGGAGAGAAATTATAATTATAAAATGTAAAGCTAGAAATGTTTGTGAATGAAGTGGTAACAACATTCCCTTTCCGACTCGTCGTCACACCAGTTATCACACCAGTGTGACAAACAAGAAAATAAAAACTTGTTTGTCACACTACTGATTTTTCCACACCATTTAAATATTGCATTTATTTCCTAACTAGTGCTGTCCTAGTTATACTACAGAAGTTATACTACTAGTTAGTTAAAGGGAAACATTTAAATTATGTATTACATAGGCTGCACTAAAAGTATCGGGAATGGAATATTTCCACTGTTCCTGTCGTATTAAAATCTTTTTAATTTAAAACCCCTTGGTTTTAAAAATCGAATACCGTTTATTTATTTAAAAAACGATTCTCGGTCTTGTCACAAGGTCTTGTCAAACTTGTTTAGTCGTTGAGAAAATGGAATTGACTCGAGAAAATTCTAGAGCGATGATTTATTATGACTTTCGAAGTGGTTTAACACAAAAACAGTGTGTTAACCGCATGATTTCTGCATTTAATGATGAAGCCCCATCCAAAATCACAATTTATCGCTGGTTTGCTGAATTTCAACGTGGACGTGTCAAGCTCAGTGATGATCCTCGTCAAGGTCGTCCAAAAACTGCAGTCACCCAAGAAAACGTTGATGTAAGCTGATTGAGGAAGATCGACATGTGACATACCGCGAAATTCAGGCACTTTAGACATTGGCATGAGTCAAATACAAATAATCTTGCATGAACAATTAGGTGTAAAAAAGTTGTTTTCCCGATGGATACCGCATTTGCTCTGTGAAGAGCAAAAAGCGGCTCGCGTTACTTGGTGCGTCAGAACTCCCGAAAGATTCCACGCAGGATCCTCAAATGCTGTATACAACATCGTATCAGTTGACGAATCCCGGATATACGCGTACGAACCCGAAACAAAAAACCAGTCACGAGTTAGGGTGTTCGAAAATGAGTTAAAGCCAACAAAAATTGTTCGTTCACGAAGTGTTGCAAAAAAAATGGTGGCCACGTTTGTCTCCAAAACCGGCCATGTTGCGACTATTCCTTTTGAGGGACAAAGAACGGTTCATGCAGAATGGTATGCTAACATTTGTTTGCCACAGGTCGTTTCTGAACTCCGTAAAGAGAACTGCAACCGCCGCATCATCCTCCATTACGACAATGCTAGTTTTCACACCGCGCACAGAACAAAAGAGTTTTTAGAGCAAGAAATCATAGAATTATTAGACCATCCGCCGTACAGCCCCGACCTAAGCCCTAATGATTTCTATACTTTCCCTAAAATAAAGAATAAATTGCGTGGTCAGAGATTTTCATCACCTGAAGAAGCTGTGGACGCCTACAAAACGGCCATTTTGGAGACCCCAACTTCCGAATGGAATGGTTGCTTCAATGATTGGTTCCATCGTATGGAAAAATGTGTCAAATTTCGCGGAGCATACTTAGAAAAGCAATAAATACATTTTTAAATAGTAATGTTGTGTCAATTCCTAGATTCCCGAAATTTTCAGTGCCGCCCTCGTAGCTTATATTTTCAACGTAATGTTTCAAGAAAATGTCCTAATGATATTTCACCATTTAAAAGTTTTAATTGGCAGGAAATTATAAAATTATCTTTATCAGTTTGGTCGAGCCTTCTTTTTTTAATATTAATTTCCTTTTGATTGAATAATTCTGTTAATAATTTGAGTATGGTTACGCAATTTTTATTAATCTTTTTATTTAATTGGGAGTGCCAACTTTCACAAACGTTGTTAGTTCGGTGCCTTTGACCAACTACATTCCAGTCGGCGATGTGTTGTTCGGCCACTGTCGGGCCATGTATGCTATGAACTGTTTCATCTTTTCTCCGCTCAATTCATTAGACTGTTTTTATGTACTCCCATCCGTTTTTAATATCTTCTAACGGAGTTAACGGCAATACAGTACATAATCCCACAATTCTTTTATGTATTTTACTTTTTAAACCAATTGATTTTGCTTTTCGCCATAAGCTTTGACAATAATGGTAGTAACACTTTTTTATCGTAATATATGGAAAAAAATATCTCAAGGCATTTGCTACGGCAATCTCAAAATCAGCGTGAAATAGATGAACAATGCAGCGTATGTCGACTCTTTTTTATCACTCATAAGCACATGAATAAGCGGTATCACGGAAGTTGTTTGAGACGTGATCCCCAATTCGCCAAGTATAGAAAGTAATTGTGGAAATGGCTCTGGACAACTCTTAAATGTCGCATCTACAAAATACTGTTTCACACTTTTTAATAATTACTTTGCATCTGCAGAACAAAAATTAATAGTCTGGTATTCTCATATTGATAGTCAGCAACGAGATATTTCTCAAATGTAACGGGTACTTGTACTTCCTCAATATATTTGAAAACGGTCTTGCTGACTTTTAGTTTCCGTTTTCGTACATTGTAAAGGCTGCACTTTACGCTATCAAATGGTGGTACTGTTAACCCTTTTTCTTTTAAAGATCTTATATGTTTCTTGTAGATTTTAGGCATTGGCTCCGCAGAAGTACCAGCCACTTCATGTATTTTGTGGATCGTAAATGCTATTTCATTATCGTTCTCATTTGGTTGACATGTGTTTTTTTAAAAGTTATAAAAACAGTCGAGCACAAAAGGACTCGACTGTTTTTATAACTTTTTCTCCCTGTGAAGTAATACGATGACTATGACTAAATGATACTTATACATTTTAAACTGGGTTTCTTCCCGTGATATAAAAAAACGGTTAAAAATGTATAAGTGTTATAATAGTGACCGTGAAAGATTAAAAACATTTATGAATAAATGAGATAATAATTGCACTTAAAATTTAAAAAAAAACCCCAACGCACGCACTTATTTGGCTGCTGTAGCGCCCTCTGGTGGTCTACCACCATAAAAAATGTGTAGATTCCATTTGCTGGTGTCGTCTGCGGTCGAGTTCCAAATAACACAGACAGACAGACACACATAGCGGTTACAAATGTTGGTACTTATGCTTATTTACCGTTCGAAGCATTCATATTGGCAAAATCACGTACAAACGTAGGTAGGTATATGGTACATACATTTATTGTGACAGATCCTGAGCACTTTATGTTGTTACGGCGGTTACGACAAAACCATATTTGAGATAAATTTTTATATTCTTTTTGTTTATAGTATTGATGTCTCTTAAATAACAAAACTTGTGCACGTTTTCTATTAATTAAACAATGTTTGGATGTGCAATTATTTATATTGATTTATATTATTATCACAAACATTGCGTTTCCTACTGGCCAGCACTAGATAAGGTTGCATTAATATATCAATCACTGGACATCCACAAGGCCATAGATTGCACAAATTACTACGAAAAAGATACTCTGGTGTGATAACTGGTGTGACGACGAGTCGGGAAGGCAACATTCCTACAAAAATTCGAAAGTTTCAGATTTAGTAAAATTATTATTATTTAAATATAATATTATATGTTGATATTTTTTTTATTTATTTCTCACCTCTGGGTCTTCTATCTCGGGCGCTATGGGTAGAAAGGACAGTAAACTTTCATCTTCAGCCTCCTCGTCAGAACTGCAGAAGGCTGCCACAGGCTCACATGACGTCACATCCACCTGTCAAAGAAAAAAAATTCTAAGTATAAATACTGTTCTTCCTGGGATAATCTGGGTCTGAATCTCTCACATAAACTATTTTGTCTCAGACATAATTTAATTTGTTAACAAAATCTGGGACATTTAAAACATTTATTTTAAAGTTTTGGAGTTTACTCCTTAAGAATAAGCGGTTTGCCGTCCCATAAGAAGTAATCACTTCAAAAATAATTATTGGAGTTTACTCCTTAAGAATCGATTTTCATATAAGGCCCCCGGTATGAAAAAAATATGAGCAGTAACATCTACTGAACGAATGACAGCGTTACGTTTTCGTGCGCAACCTATTCTGCGCACCTGTCATTTTTTTTCACATGGCGCGAATTTTTGAACTCAAATCGATCGCTAAAGTTTTTGTTACTTTTGAGGGACGTCTTTTACTTTTTAGAGTAAACTCCAGTCGTGCGTCGGAGCTGACACACACTTTTTTTTGCTATGAATGTCAGCATGAGCAAGTTTATTAGACATTGGGGTAGAAAAAAATTGTCTGCTTTTTTTTCTACGCATTTTCCCCCCTAGTAATAAAAATATTTACACAACTGATTAGTTATTCGATGTTGCTGTCTGTGTCTGATACTTTGGAATGGTCACATGTCAGACAAATAAAAATAAAAAAAATAACTCCCCGGACCGATTTCGGTGACGGTGGCCGGTTTCATTGAAACCAGGCCATTGGCCATTTCATTGAACGCGGGAGTAATTTTATAGTGCTCAAGTGTGTGCGCGGTACACATGAGCACTCTCTCTTCCTTTACTCTCATAACCCAGTGAGATGGATAACCGACACGACTGGCGAGAGATCAGGCGCAGGTCCAACTTGGATCATCTTTCTTGTCAGACAATCAGGTGATCAGCCTGCATTGTCCTAACCAAACTTGGAAACAACTTTTTTTTTTTTAATTCAGCAACATTGAATAGCTTATCAGTTGTGTAATAAATATTTTGATTAGTAAAGGTAGCCTTCCGATGTATGTGACCTCGACGCGTGATCGCGATCAGCAAACTCGCTAATCAGGTTCTCTGGCCACGCCCACCGGTCGCGCGGATCATTTAGTCGTCATATAAATTTTCATACTAAGCAGTGGCTCCGTGACCCTATTTCGGTATCTGGTGGCGGTCTCGCGTCGTATGCATCGGAAGTCTAAGAGGGATAACGGGGTTTAGGTATTAAACTAACCTCAACTTCCTCATCAAGCTGGCTCTCCGCGGCCAGGTCCACTGAGCGGTCTTCATCCTCCACGTCAAATTCACTCTCCCTCTCCTCATACTCCACATTCTCGTCCAGCTCTTTGAAGTCTGGCGCAAAAGCTGACCAGTTCTCTACCTGGTTCTGAGCCCATATTGATACGACACCTATAAGACAACACTAATTAAAGAGGGGACAGACTTGATAAAATGCAAGATGCAAAAATGTTGCTTTTATGGCAGCTTGCATTTAACATATGGAATTACATTTTCTTTGGATAACACCGATTTTTAATCGCCAGAAAGCGTTACAACCTTATAAGTTACTAGCTTTTGCCCGCAGCTCCATCCGCGTAAATACATATTTGAGATACTGTATTGGAACTGGAACACTGTATTTTTTCGGGATAAAAGCCTTTGTCCATCCGCATGGTCTACACTATATCTGTGCCAAATTTAATGAAAATCGGTCCAGTAGTTTCGGAGCCAATTATTCAATGCAGACAAAGAAACAAATCTTCCCTCTTTGTTATTAGTATCAAACGTCGCCCGTCGGTATACGTGATGCCTACCAGAGGTTCCGGAACTAGCTCGGCGAGAACCGGTGTAAGAAACTCGCGCGGGGCCATCTTTTACCAAAAAGATGGAAAATTGTTCTTTTAGAACAAAAAAAGATATTATAACAATGTTATGACTGAAACTACATAACAAGAGTACAATAGTACATAGAAGTAGCCTTGCAGGTGGCCATTCTATTCCCATGGTGTGCGATCGTCAGTAAAATATATCGATATTTCGAATGTACACCAATACTTACGATTTTCAATATTTTTGCAGACACAATATATTAAAAAAGAGTTTACTTATAAAATTACCTGCACTGATGCTGGCTATGATTGGTCGCACAGGATGCCATACTACATCAAGTAGCACCTCTCCCTTAGTTCCTTGTAGGATCTTTACGAGGTTGCCGATGGCTTTCTCCCAAACGTATAGAGCGTGTTGACGTGCAGAGCCCGCGCAGATGTACTCTCCGTCGCCGGAGAAACAACATTTCTTCCATGTAGTTCTATCAAAGTAATTAATTTAGAAAATTTTCAGTCTCATAACAAAAAAACTATATATTGTTTGGAGTATTATTATCCTTAACTAAGTCCCAACAGACCCTAGATGTTCGATTGTAGCTTCGATGTTAGATGCAAAATGTTTTTTGTCACACAATATAATACACACACCGGAATATTTAGCGGAACATAAAATAAAGGTTTGATATCAGTATCATATAAGGTTGCTGGCTGGTTTATACGTCATTTAATTTAAAAAGAAATATTTTCAAATTAAGAAAACAACTGAACATCACATTTTATGCAATTGTTTTAATTTTATTCAAATACTCCTTATCTGGAGCGAACTTCGAGTATTTCTTCCTTCTGAGTTCATTTAAAATTTCATTGAAATACTGTTTTTTGTTAGTTTTTTTTTAATCGCGTATCTTTTTGGAGTTGAGGACTGAATTATGCCTGACTTAGCCCCAACGGAGATTGCCAGGGCACACGAAATGCCAAGAAATGGTCAAACCTACAGAGTGATATCCAGCGATCTTCGTCCACCAGTTTCAACGATCCATCGGTATCCAACGGTTCAGGGAGACCGGTACTTATGTGAGAAGAGCAGGACAAGGCAGAAAAAGACGCACTTTGAGTAGGGATGATCGTTTCATTCGGCTTCGTGTACGTAGGAACCCCCGTTTGACGGCCGTCCAAGCCCGACATGAGTTAGAAACAGTGCGGGGTGTAACCGTAAGTGAGCGTACGGTACAAAGGTTCGAAGAAGCTGGTTTGGGTTCATTTCTGCCCGCCAAGGCTCCAAGGCTCGAGGTAAATCATCGTAGAAACAGGTTAACATTTGCTCAGGAACATCGACTTTGGAACGCGGACCAATTGAGTAAGGTATTGTTTAAGTTTTAGAAGAAAATGTCGTACCGTTTGCCCCATATATCGGTGACGATTTTGTTTTTATGCAGGATAATGCTCGGCCGCATACCGCTCGGGTAACTCAAGCTTATCTTAATGATATGAATATCACTGTTATGGAGTGGCCGGCGAGATCACTCGATATGAACCCAATAGACCACGTTTGGGACTTGCTGAAAAGAAAAGTTAAGTCCAGAATTCCAGCTCCTGCCAACGTGGGTGAACTGCGAATCGCCGTAGTTGAGGAATGGCGGAGACTATCCCAGGAGACCATCGATAACATCATTCTCAGTATACCTAGACGGGTAGAAACTTTAATAAGAGCACGTGGAGGAAATACGCGATATTAATCACCATTTTTCTAATTTAATTAATTGTTATTTTAATATTAATTTTCACTTTTTCCGGTTACATGAAAAGTTCAAAAATGTACCAGTTTCACAAATAACCTTTACTCGCAAAATCTGTTCTTAATGTGATCTCATTTTAAGTAAAACAAATGAAACTGTAAATAACAAAAGAAGTGTAGTAAGTAGATTTTAAAATAAAACCATATTTTTTAAATTATGGACCTTTTTTTGTGTTCCGCTAAATATGCCGGTGTGTTTATTATTGTTTGTTGTAATTGCTTCTTATAATTATTTAAATTTCTAATTATGTAGTCATGTAAGTACTTACTTGTTAACTAAGTCCTGCAATTTTTGTATTGGTTCAGGTTCCCCATTCATACCACATTTGAGAACTGTATTTGTGTCATAAACTCTTATTACTCTATCTGATGTGTTCACAAGGAAACAGCTGAAAATAATTAATGTAATCTATACAAACCTGACACTTCTAGCCCTTTACTAATAAAAATATTTAAACAGTGGATAAGCTATGCAATGTTTTTTCCTTGTCTGATATGTGGGAAAAGTCGCTTAACAGATGTGGGGTCTGTATACAAGTGTGTGAATGCTGAAGCATGCGAGAAGTTATTGTGTGTGTCAGATATATGTGTGGCTGGATTTGGTTAGCGAGAATTAAATAAGCAGTTGATATGATATATCATCGGCGTCTTTTACTTGTGTACCCTGCTGGGCTCCCCTATATAATATATAGATGTCTTAATCATTATAACAGACAAGGACAAAATATTGTATTGCTTATCCATTGTGTAAATATCTTTTTAGTTAAGGGGCTATAGTGTAACTCTACTCTACATACTTACATACTTTACAGCAGGGGTCGGCAACCTTTTGGCAGGCATGGGCCACATAGAGAAAAGGAGAAAAGGGCACAGGCACTTGTAAGGTAATTTTGTACCTAATAGATATCTACCTAGTTATCTATTTTAGGTACGCGCGCTCTTCGGTACTTTTGAAAAACTGCATTTGCAGAACATAGGTAGCCAATTCATAAAATGTTGGTGTTTAGGTATGCTGTGTAGGTAGGTGTATGAATATGTGTAATTTGTGAAATGTGTGAACAATTATTTTTGTGACCGTATTAGTTAATTTTCATTTTTTAATTTAATTAAGACTTTAATTCAAAAATAACAAAACAGTCGCAGGCCGCATGCGGCCGGGGGCAGTGTAGAGTATGGCTAAAGGACATTGGGTATTTTACTATGGAACGATTATTATCCACAGCAACCAAAGATAAAATTTGGTTAGATGTAGGCGTAATTGCATCGTAAATACAATGAAATTGGTCACATATCTGTAGGAGGTGAGGTAAATACTGTAATATTTTTAGTCATATAATTATAAACGTTATAATATATTATAAATGTCAAATATTCGTATAAAAATAAAATGTGGTTAACAATTTTTGTATTATCTACACTTCTCCTTGGATCTGAATTGTCTCCATGGAAAAATTTGTAGAATCTAATTGTATTTTGGTTTGTGGTTGTGACTTTTTTGAAAAGCGGGTTAAAAACTCCAATGTCTTTTGATAATACAATAATTACTATTTATAAAATTAGCAATATAATTCATGCCACATTGCCTTATTAGCATATATTTTTTTTTTATATATCCAAAATGTTATATGTAGTTGTGAAAGAGAAAATAATATAAATTCATTCCGTTTTCACAACTAGTTAGAAAATTAAGCTGTGACAACAGAACAAGGGACAATAACCAGACTGCTGTTTTTAATATTTTTTTTACTTACTCTCCACGTCTAGCAAATTCTATGCTTTTAATGCCTGTAGTGCTCGATGTTCCTACGGTGATTTTAAAACTGGCTTTTACAGTCAAAGTCTGAGAATTGAGTATCAATATCTTTCCTTTAGCATTGCCTGTGTATACATGATCACCTCTTCTATCAAATGAAGCAATTACATTTATATCACCCTGTAATATGAAAAGTTACATTGTGAAATTAAACTGCTTTAGGAGTATTGAGAGTAAAAATTCAAAGAAACATAACACAACAATAATGCGGTATGTATATTGTATATAATAATAACATTGTTATTGCAATTTTGGATTGTAAGGAGATTTTAAGAGATACTTAAATAATTCTCTTCTCGTGTTATAGTGTCCAGAGACACACTCCTCCAAAACAGCTTGACCGATTCTTATGAATTGTTTCTGCAAAATCGGTAGTAATCTATTTTTTCAACCAACCAAAAAATTTTTTTAGCAATTTTTTTATTGGAACGCCAGCCATAATAGCCAAGAAAAAACGTCCGTAATATAAGATTTTTATGTATAGTCTTTATTATTTTCTTTATACCTCGAATATCTTAAAATTAATATTTTTTTAATAAGGAACTTCATTCCTATCCGGTGTCCCATGACACCACACGGTTATTTTATTATTACTTAATAAGACAGAACAACGTCTGTCGGGATCAGCTAGTTTTTATATAATTTTATTTTGCACTAGCTGCCCCAACATTTGTTGTTCTGTCTTAACTATGAACTGGAATACGTACACTTACACCTGCACATACCAACCTGCTGGGACTGGCAAATTTGTTTGAAATAAACCAAAATAAACTAACAAATTAACACAGTATGGGAAAAATCAATCATCGTTTTTAGTACTTTCCCTGCAAGCATTTGAATATTTCTCAACATTTGAACCTTCCCTGAACTCCCACAATTATTTCGAGACCAAAATTAGCCAAATCGGCCCAGCCATTCTCGAGTTTTAGCAAGACATCAATCACTTAGTAGCAAATCTAATTTTTACTAAGTACATTGTATGTGTATTAACTTAATGAATATTTTATTTTTTAAATTATTAAAATTCGTCAAGTAATGGTAGATTTATTAAAGTTTTTCTAAACCGCTGGTTTGATCTGATGGGAATGGGATCTGTGTGACAATGCATGATTCTTAACGCTTGTGCCTCGCATGCATTGTTTTTGTTTACATTAAATATTTTAGTTGTGTTGAGAGGGAAGGCAGATGCTGTGTTCATTCTCGGACGCGTTTTTTGGAACTAATCCACGAAAATTGCTGTATCTTGGTCATTTTTTGTCCGATTTAAATAATTTCTTTATTAATAGTATTTACTGGTTTTTTGTCGCTAAGTACTAAATAAGTCTGCATACACAAAAAACATTACTGACCCTCATTACAATCAATTTTTATATATAAGAGAAGATTAGTCCAAATGATTAAACAAGAAGTACATACATCTTCATCAATTGGCAGTATTTTATGTTCACCATCTGTGTCCACTAACAGAGCCGCATGTCTCATTGGACACACGAGGAATCTCTTATCATTTCTGGGATCAAACTGTACTCTTAGTATTGGTGTTGGAAATCTGTATCTCTGTTCACACTCTCCAGATAAAACATCCCAGATGCACACATTATGATCTGTCGAAGCTGAAAGAAGCTGTAAAGTAATAGTTAAAATTGTAACATGAAACTGCATAAATAATCTAGATAAAATTAAATTTACATAAATATCTCTGTAATCTTATTACTTTAAAATAGGTTATGTATCTTTTTAAT
Organism: Phengaris arion; assembly: GCA_963565745.1. NCBI lineage: Eukaryota > Metazoa > Arthropoda > Insecta > Lepidoptera > Lycaenidae > Phengaris > Phengaris arion. The sequence goes on from OY751431.1 coordinate 29,119,047, forward strand.
ATTGCCTCTAATTTTTTACTATGGACCTAAAATATGGCCCTATATTGATAGATAAGTTATTACTCACTTTTTTACAATTCCTTGACCAACTCAAGCTACAAACAGGATAAACATGTGCTGATATTGATTTAGCTATTCCTCGTGTGAGAAAATCCCATATAAACACTCTCCCATCATTGCAGCCCACAGCCAGCAAGGTGCCTCGTCTATTGAATGCGCAAGTTGCAGCTAAGGAAATAGAATCTAATGCGCCATCAAATTCCTACAAGCAAATGAATTTAAAAATCATAACAAACCAAAAATCATATTGAGTTGGTATTCTGGGCTTCATTCCTTTACATACCTCAGGATAATTTTGTCCGAATGACTCTGCAACAAAATGAAATTAATGAATCAGTATCACATTGATTTATTTAACACGGAAAAAAAATATAAAAATGTTATAACATACTAACCAAGCAACTCTAAATTCATTATTGATATTGACGCTCAAGGGGTCACTCGTAATTGATAATTTTTTGTACAATTGCAAGTAAATTTTAATTCAATATAAACTTAAACACATTCACTTTTATTTGTTGTTTTAGAAATTAAACACAACCAAGCCGCAAGCGAAGTGCAAACAAATATTGACTTTTTTTTTTTTTTGAAGATTTAATGGCCTGGTAACAAGACCTTTAAGCCAAGTCTTATATTTTAGAGGTGCTTCTTGTAAATATACACTTTAAATAGTTCCCACAGTACTTTTTATATATTTGAATAACGCACTATAACACTTTTTATTTTGGAGCAAATCACACAATAATTGGCGGCGGGAGGTATCACTGACTTCCATTATTTCACTTGCCAACACTAGTCTTTGAATGGCGAAGTTTGGGCACTTGAAGAAAATGTGGTTCATGTCGGCGATCTCAACGTTACAAAATGTGCAAATATTACTGTTTATTATGTTTAGTCTCATAAGATGTGCAGGTGCAGAGTTATGCCCAAATCTCAGTCTATTTATGGTTGTGATAAAATCACGGCTAGCTATCTTAAGCTCGTGGTACCATGGTTTTACTTCTAACTTTTTTTGTATCCGTCCATACCACTTTCCTTTGAGTTTTTGGTCTTCATTCCAAAAATATTCCCACATTTTCCTTAAAGACATATTTACATTATAATAAAAGTCAGTCATAGGTACTCTCACTACACTTTTGACATTTAGGGCGTTGACCCCATCATATGCAGTTTTGTCTGCAATTTCATTTCCAGAAATACCTTTATGTGAAGGAACTCACATAAAGGCAATTGTTACTCCTTTATTATGTAACCGCCAGACAGAATCTTTAATAAAATAAATAATATAATTCGTTTTAAAGTTAAAATTAATATGCTTTAGACTATTAATGAGACCTAAAGAATCTGATAAGATTAGAAAATATTTACAATTATTATTTAATCCACTAATCAATTTTAAGGCTTTAAAATCGCAAAAACTTTAGCGATCGATTTGTGTTCAAAAATTCGCGCCATGTGAAAAAAAGTGACAGGTGCGCAGAATAGGTTGCGCACGAAAACGTAACGAGGTCATTCGTTCAGTAAATTTTACATCTCGTATTTTTTTCATACCGGGGGACTTATATGAAAATCGATTCTTAACACGTTCGCGGACACTTGAACCGATTATTTAATGTCACTTTGACACTTCCTTTTTGTATGAAATGCTTTAGCCGCTCCGTCACTGGCAGAAGTTACCAAGTATTCAAATACGATCACTCTGGCTATAGCCTTCGCCTGCTATAGACGTTCCGTCATTAGTGATGGTCATAAAACATATAGAATTTGGACGTGCCGGTTATACCCTGCGCCTGCTTTTGTCGTTCTGTCACTGACAATACTCAATATGTATACATAAAGGCCGCATCTGCTATAGCCTGCGCGCTTCACGTTATCACCGTCTTCTTCAGAGTCGGATACGTGAGTTGTTGATGACCCGCTATCTACATTAGGTACGTAATTAGTATCTGAACCATAGTCAACATCTCAATCGTTGTACGGATCCTCTTCTGACTCTTCTTTTTCACTTTCGCTCGATGTTTCTGGTTCTTCTGACTCTGAATGACAAGAGAGTTCGCCTGAGCTCGCGTCATTGAATAATTTCATAATTCTTTCATTCTCCCGCTCATATGGATCGAGGACTTTTTTTGAGCCTTTTCGAGACATCTAAAAAGTAGACAATGTACTCAGTATAAGTGTATTTCATTTCGGAGGTTAAATTATAAACTTTACGTTGGTAATATGTTTTACCCACAGACTAAAAGAATAACATATTATTCTTTTAGTCTGAGGTATTACCAACTTAAAATTTAGTAATACAGAGAAAATTACATGCCTACATTGAAATACAACATAAGTTATTAATGACATAAGTATTTTGTGAAGTATAATCATTAAAAAATAAATAAAAACCAAATATACTCGATACTTACGTCGATCAAAATCCGCGCGCACAAACACTTCTACATCAGCGGGGCACTCGCCGGCCAACTGAACAAATCATCATACGATCGCCGCTGCTATAACAGGTGTGTCAGTGTGAGTGCGCACACAAATGTTCCTATTAGTATCACATTTGTATGTGTAAAAATACGTGTTATGTGACACCTAGGATATTGAAAATCTCAATTTGGGGGCACTTGATAATGAACTGTATGGTAGTAGTATGAGAATTCGACTGCTAAAGCATGTGTGTCTCTAGAGAGCAGAAAAATAACGACGGGTATAGCAGTCGCGTCATTCTACACAGATCACTGATGAATGCCATAGCCGGCGTGTCCGCGAACGTGTTAAGGAGTAAACTCCAATATAATAATAATAATAAAATGCGAGGTAACGCTGGTACTTGGTAACAGTACTTGGTAACGCATGAGTCATGTTTTTTCGTGCGTGCAGCCGGCTCCATCGAATTATAAGACGTTATCACGTCAAAATAAAGAAAAACCAAAATAAAAACAACCACAATCCGAGTTTTGCCGGGGAGTTTAATGGGTGACGTTGTGAATTTGTAATATTTCATAAATTTGTGTTATTTCGGTTCTTAATGTGTAATATTGGTAGAATATTAACCATTAAATATTCGTTAACGTGCAAAAGTGTGGGCAAGTGGTACAACTTCTAAAAACGTGCTATCTGTGTGTTTCCCGCAAAAACTCCCTAGGAACTTTCAGTAAAGCGTCTACCACATGACATGACTCATTGACTGTACTGACTATTTATTTGGACTTTGACTAGACTTTAGACTTGACGATAATTATATGAATACAGTGTTGAAAATTGAAACGAAAATTCTATTTCCCGCCTTTTTTACTTGACACTGGCAAATGGTTTTAAGATAAGCCGACGCCATATATTAAAAAAAAACATAATCCATTGTGTCAAGAAAAATAACGAGTGATATCCCTTATGGCTGGGACTATATGCACCGGAATCCGGAAAACCGTAGAAAACCCTGAGCATTGAAAATAGAACTTGCGCCAATACAATGGAGTTGAAAATCGAAGTGTCAGGTGTCGAACTGTCATATTTGACAGTGACATTTGACTCGACACTCATGTGTTCGATATTCAACTCTATTGTATTAGTGCAGAGTTCTATTTTCAATGCTCAGAAGTTTCTACGGCCTTCCGGACGCAGGAGCATATTATAGTCCCAGCCATAAACGATACTATATCGGATATCGCATCGAAGGTATGAGAGGGACAGGGATGTATTTTACTTAAGAAATATATTTTCTCGTCTATAATCTTTGTCATTATCGACGCAATATCCGATAAATCATAATGGATATTGAAAATACCCACTTATGACAAAGCATAACAGCGATTCCGGCATGGAGGTATTAAAGAAAGGAAGTGTTGTAAGTAGATTTTGAATGTATATCGGGTGAAATAAATCTGATATACTCCAAATATAGCATTTGCGCAATTTACAGACCGCCAAATCTAAAAAAAAGTAATTTCATTACAGAATTAGCTAGATTAATCAATTACTTTCCTAGTTCACAATCTTTTATAATATGGATATGAACCTGGACATAATAAAACTGAGTCCAATTATCACACAGTAATTAAATAAAATTAGTGGCATAAGTTTAATTTGTGGTATTAGTAGATAACTTATTTTATATAACTTATTTTATATAACGGATTTAAAAATATGGCGATACTTTAACTAGCTCGTGCATCGATCGCGCTTATTCGAAATACGACGGCGCATGAAGTATATACGGCCGTTAACAGTGACGCGCCAGCTGCTTATCCGGCTGTGCAATAGGTACTCGGCGCACAGTGTAAAATCACCAAAACAACCAGACAGATGTTTTCAAAACTAAATAATAATGAACTTCGTACTAAACTGTCGCGCACAGACGGGGACTATCTGTTGTTGCTTAAAAATCCTAACGATATTGTTAATAAGATACACAAAATATTTAACATGGCCTATGATAAATGTACAATGTACAATACTTTCGGCAACCAGACTAGTAGACGTAGACGGTGTCCATGGAGCAACGAAGCTCTCTCGAAAATGTGTCTTAAAAGAGATAAACTGTTTCATATTTGGCAAAAGAATCCTAATGCTAATAATAGATTATTATACAATAAATAAGTATAGAAATAAAATAAATAAATACGTCCAGAACCTAAAAAATAACTATATATACAATGAAAAACATCTGCGATAAATGTAAAGTATGGCAAATAATTAACAATTTAACTGGAAAAATAACATGTAGCATGGAATCTATAATAATAGGTCTTTACCTATGAAATTGCCGTTCTACAGTACTGCCTATTTCAAATCAAAATAATTTTTGTTTGGCTAAGAATTCTAATTTCAAATTAATTTTATTTTAAAAACATGGAATCCTTTTTCAAAAGTAGTCATTTGTTTATTGATTAGTGTTACATTTTCATCGCATTTCAATATTTTTCGTCATCATGGATACGTTAAAAATTCAAGTAATTATGGAATATGAGTACCGTCGTGGCAGCAAGCGGCACAAGCGGCACGCAACATCAACGACGTTTACGGAGCTAACACTACAAACCAACACATCACCTGTTATTGGTTTGCTCGCTTCCGTTCTGGAAATTTCGACCTGAAAAATGAACCTCGCGGTCGTCCGAAGACTTTGGTCGATAATGACGAATTAAAGAGCGATTGTGGAAGCTGATGATACACAATCTACGGCTGAATTCGCAGTAGCTTTCGACGTTAGCGTCAAAACAATGTTGGTCCATTTGCGTCAAATTGGCAAAGTAAAAAAGCTTGACAAATGGGTGCCACATGAACTCAATGATCGCCAGCGCGAAGTACGCGTCGAGACGTGCCTTGGACTGCTCAACAGACACACAAATGAAGGAATTTTTAACCGCATTGTTACCTGCGATGAAAAATGGATTCTGTTTGATAACCGCAAGCGCTCAGCAAGTTGGTTGGATCCTGGTTCAGCACCTAAACAATGCCCTAAAGGAAAACTTACCCCTAGAAAAGTGATGGTCACTGTTTGGTGGTCTAGCGCCGCGCCGGTGTGATTCATCACAGCTTCTTACCAAACGGGGGTGAGCATTACTGCAGATGTGTACTGTGAAGAACTGAACACAATGATGGAGAAGCTGGCACATCTCCAACCAGCATTGGTCAATTGCTCGTCTCCGCTGCTCCTGCACGACAACGCGCGACCTCAAACTGCACAGCAGACGGTCTCCAAGTTGCAAGAACTGGGGTTGGAAGCTCTCCGTCATCCGCCCTACTTACCAGACCTTGCGCCTACAGACTACTACTTTTTCCAAAATTTAGATAACTTCTTGGCGGGAAAAAATTCAATACCCGAGAGGCAGTACAAAATGCCTTTGAATAATTTGTTGCCTCCCGTCCAGCTGATTTCTTTATGAAGGGCATCAATAAACTGCCACTGCGTTGGTAAAGATGCATTGATTGCATGGGTAATTACTTCGATTAATACAAATAAAAAATACATTAAAAAAAATTCGTTTAAATTTTTTCATACAAAACGGCAATTTCATAGGTAAAGACCTAATAATATTAAAATCTTTCAATTCAGATCCACTTCAAATAGCAATTTTTCAAATGAATTTGAAAAAAATATTAAAAATATGACTACTAACAATTCGTGCTCGATACCTATTCTTTCGCCAAATACCTATTGCATATTACCAGACAGATGTATGCGTTTCCAGAAAGCTATTATGGAAATAACATGTATAATTATTAAAAATATGAATGACAAAAAAAATCCGGGATATCATGGAATTAGACCTACAGACATAAGTACATTTCAAACAAAATTATATCGTTAATCAGTAATCACACACTTGATAAATTGGTATATGGCAACTTCCACGGATAAGATAAATGAGGTTGGATTGGCAATGTGAGCGGGGCAGACGCGCCCCGCGTCTTTTCGTTTCGCGTTTTCTAATTATTTTTGATTACAAATAAAGATAATACATGTTGATATTTTTTTTCATTTTCTATCCCAATACCAATTAAATTCGCCTTTGACACAATGTTTTAGTTAGTATAAAATTACGAGTGCTCCCGTTATTAAAATTTTTCATTCAATTACCAATAAGTACAGGACGGTTTACGATTTACGATGAGCCCTCGGCAAAAATAGTGGGGATGCACATATTGTACACGCGCAACCATACTTGCCCCGCTACTCCCCCCGCCGCATTCAAAAGTTAGGGCTCATAAATCGTAAATCTAACTGAAACTAAGATGATTTCAAGATTCAAGTTTGACCATTTTCATTATCGAAAATTCCTATCGACCATAGCAAGCCCTAGCGTGTGTTTGAATTTTGAGCATGTGGTTGTGTCGTAACGTTACCGACTCAACGTAGTGTGAGTACCAAATCGCAGCCCTCTGTTCTAGGTGTGATTTGTTAATTAGTGTGCGTAATTCGTGTATGTATTATTATCTCTTATGCAGTGGAGTTTATTGGTGGGAGACAGGCGGCGACGCTGGTTTTCAAGTTAAAGTGTCACGGTTGCCAATCCAACCTCATTTATCTTATCCGTGGCAACTTCTATCTACCCAGATTTCAAAATAGGTAGGTATTGTACGACCGATATATAAAAAGGCAATCATGCGGACTACAATAAATGTCAGCCAATAGCCATATTATCTTGTCTTGATAAGGTAATTGAACGCTTTATGTGTGATCAAATAAATAACTATCTACCAAAGAATAACATTATAATCCCCAATCAATACGGCTTTCAAAAAAAATAAAAGCACGACACAACTGCTTCGTAATTTCACCGAGGAAATAAACCACCTCAATAATAAACAAGACATTCGACAGACGACATTCAAGAGTGTTATTTATCGACTTCAGCGGGGCCTTTGATGTTTTAAAATATGACACGTTGTCGAAAAATTATCACTAAATGGTATGATTAAAAATTATCATACAAACCGTACCACTTCCGTAAGATTGAAAGCGAATTCAGCGCGCCAATACCTATTCTCACAGGAACAGCTCAAGACTCGATAATTGGTCCAAATGAATACCTCATTTATGTTAACGATATGCTTATAGTGGTCGACAAAGCCTCGGTATATCAATTCGCCGACGACACCTGCCGGTTGCCGGGAGTAGCATCATGTACGCTCGCGCGGTAGGTACGGTCACGCTGCAGGAGACATTTAACAACTTGTGTAAGTGGGCATACGATATAGGGCTTGTATTGAACGCAGATAAAACTAAACCCACAAGGCTCAGTACAGACCCTCCATCGTTGCTCGCACCCATTTATGTTTACATAGTTACATACTAAAGTTCGCCTGTACATCTACAGACTACACCTATAGAAAACGTTAATGCTCACATGTATGTAGGCCTGATTATTGATAATGTTATAACCTGGGGAGCACTGAGAGAACGGGTTTGCACAAGATTAAGATCGATACTGGATAGACTAGCGGTTCGCAAATATAAACTACCATATAAAATACTTAGACTTTTGTATATGCCCCTGGCGGATTCTGTAATAAGCTACGGATTGAGTAGCTACGGTGTAACATACAAATCATACATTATATACAAATTACAGCTAAAAATTCTAAAGATTTTCTTATGTGTTTAGGTAAACTATACTAAGAAATAATTTAAAAAATAACGACAAAGTTTTATTTCAATATTGTAAAGTTATTAATGTCTATTATAAAATAAAATTCTGTATTATTACCGAAATTAATATTACTGAGTATTTAGAGGAACATGTAAGGCCTAGACATTTAAGACCCATATAATATGGGTCTTAAATGTCCTCTAAGGGTATATTAACAAATATAATTGTATATTAACAAATATTGTCTACCAAAAATAACTAACATACTTATATGGCTCAAGAGCGCTAAAATATGTTATACCAAATTTTTTTAATTAATTACCTGCCGATTTACAAAACATGTATTTAAACTTAATTAATTACAAAGGTAGATACAAAATATTCTACTTAATAAATCCAAGCTTGAGTAGTTAATTGCTGATAACAATGTAACGAAAATTAATGTACATATTACTAAGGCCCAATTTCACCAACGTATTGAAACGACGTTTAACGCTGAGCTTCGGTTTAAGATCTGTCTATCCCGTTCTAGCATTGAATGGGAGAGGGAGATAAAATCCGAGTTTAGCAATAAGCGCGTTTATTTGATTTATCAAAAACTGACAAATTGATAAACAAAAAATATTATCAAAAAGAATTGAAATTCTTATAGCTCGTTTTTGATACCACTTACGCCACCAGATACGCTTTGGGTGAGTTGGGTCTGCCCCCTAACGGCAGAAAAATATCAAAAACCCTCATTCTACTGCGCCCAATAAATGGCGCTAAGCGTAACAGAAACAAACTAGCGATGTTTTGTACTATAATATATATCTAGCTGATAGCTGACGCAGCTTACTCGGAATTCACGTTTTACGTAAGCTCTACGTGTCTTCAAAATGATTAGGTATGTTTACTTACTTATGTAAACATACCTTAGAAGTTAGAAGTAGTTTTATATTAATAATTTTGGTTATTTCACTAGATTATAGTTACTACTTAGGTATATTTACAAATTAAAACTAAATAACTAGGTATAATGGGATATAAGAGGTACCTGCGAATGTAAATACCCAGTAGTCATGACCGCTAGAAAGCACAGTCGTCCATACATGTTGTGTACCACTTATGAACGTTATTGCCATAACAACAAGGTCGAAATGTGGTAAATCTACGCGGTTATAATTAGCCAATGCCTAAACTTCACTTTCCTTCAAATAAGTATGTAGTACAGGGGCGTGCGCTCCTTGTAGGCAGAAATCCAGTTTATTTATAGTTTTCTTAAAAGAATTTTCATTTTAACATTTGAAAGTGTGTAACCTACATTTAACAGTTTATTACTGAGTTTCTATATTATTGTAGTGATTTGATTTTACTAGTGCGGTTGTTGATTTTTTAAAAATGTTATTTGATTGTGAGGTTTGTGTTAAAAATGTGTGTTTATTAAAAATTAAAAATAACAAGTTCTCACAATTGTCATTCAGTGAAAAGATTCAAATTCTGTCTAAAGTTAGGTGTGTACCCGAGTTACAACAATTAAACCAGCAAAAAAATAATGTAACTCGAAAATTTCATGTTAAAAGTTATGAAACGTATAACTGGCTGTGTGGTTGTGTACACACGATTAAATTATATTGTTTTCCTTGCATATTATTTAGTAATTTACATCGGGATATAGTAATCTCATGTAACCGGAACCTTGAATATGTGAAAATTTAAGCTGACTGACTGGTGAGTAGTTATAATATTTTAAAATATGCTTATTATTTTACTAATTAGAATTTCTTCCGCCGCGACGATCGATCGCTGTTTTGTCTGCGTTGCCGTAGAAGATGTACATGAATAGTAGTACGTCTAAGAATTGCTCTGTTGGCATGGTTTCGACTTAGAGATCCGTCGCTTGGCCGTAGCTATGCTAAAAATCTATAAACGAAAAAGTTTTTGTGACCGAGTACTTCGCCGCATACCCAGTGTCATAATAATGTGCACGCCACTGATGTAGTATAAAATATGGCTCCTTATTATTTGTAAATTTTTTTAACTATTGCTCATAATTAAAGATACATTGCCTAGTTTTTAATAAAGCTACGTATTTCTATAAGCTTTGAGAAAAAAGACAAATGTATACATTATAATATACATTAAAACTACACTTAAACTATATAATAAAGTGTACCCATTGGTGCATTAAAATAATATCATAGTGTCGTTTCGCAAGTCGCATATTATGTAAACTATAATATAAACTTGGACTTATATAGTTTCTCGCGTTATAAATGAACATCAATAAATATTTCTAAATACTCTTATGTTATAATAATCATACTTTAGGCAATAAATACCCCATTTTAGTATTTCTTCACTATGGTCATCATGCCTATTATATGCAACATAAAATATACCGACTTAGTCAACAAAAATATTTTCCCAATGATGGGTAGTGCAGAATTCTAGAAGTTTTGTCGAATGATAACATTCGGTATATTTTATGTTGCATATAATAGGCATGATGACCATAGTGAAGAAATACTAAAATGGGGTATTTATTGCCTAAAGTATGTTTATTATAACATAAGAGTATTTAGAAATATTTATTGATGTTCATTTATAACGCGAGAAACTATATAAGTCCAAGTTTATATTATAGTTTACATAATATGCGACTTGCGAAACGACACTATGATATTATTTGACTATAAAGTCACGTTAAATATATTTTCTATCTAGTCTCTTATTTAGTATAAACAACTCTTACTTAATTCAACTTAGTCGACACTTTCTCGGCTGTCAGTCAGCAAATTTCTTGTATCAGCTTGGTTGATATGAAATTATCCTTAAATAATAGCAAGCATATTTTCTTATTTGGCATCTCTTATAACATCAACACATTCACATCTGTATTTACCGCCAAACACATATCCTCTATTGTCATATTCATTCAAATACCTACGTACTAATAGCTATAACACAATATAAATACAGTATAGTACAGTACCATCTCCATACTAGACCGCCGCAAACGTATACACGTTATTTACACGGCCGCTAACGAAACCTCAAATAGCAGAAGCATGGAGTGTCGTTGCATTGAACGAGTTTTATTTAGTTGTAGCGCGACTCTTGTTCATTGTCAACGCCATCTTTGTAAACGTACCGGCCATACGATCGGCCACGCTCAATCGTAGGTCAAAAATTCAAGGATACGGCTGAGCTCCGCTACTGTACATTAGTTATATTGTGGCTATAGTCTAGTCGCAAAAACTGATATTTGCGGTTGCAAAGTCTTCACGTTTCGTCTGCCCCACTTGTCGGATATGAGTCTGGTAACATAGTCTGGTGTTAACGCGGCCACTATTACTATAAGGTTCAGGAAACCAAATGTAGCTGAACAGACAAGCTTCGTGTAGGTGCCGAGGACATCACCATCGATTCGCCTGCAAATAATACGATGTGAAGTGAATAACAAAATAATCATACTAATATTATAAATGTGAAAGTTTGTGATGTTTGCCGTTTGGTACTCTTTCACGCTAAATCACCTGAACGAATTTTGATGAAATTTGGTATTGTAGTAGTTTAGGCTCTGAATTAATAGATAGACTAAATTTTTTCAAAAAAAAGTAAGTAAATTGCTCCCGTGGGATACCGTATTTACTCGTGCGGAGCCGCAGGAGAAAAGCTATTAAGTTCATAAGATCCTAAGAACGCTATTGTAGTAACCTAAGTTGCTAATATTACTGTCATCATCTCATAGGAAAGGATAGAATGGCAACAAATGGTGTAGGGACGTTTTTGTTTCGCCACTATGGCAAATTCTGATTCGCAACTAATACATAATTATGTACAGTCGCCAATCGACCCGGTGTGCTCTTTTAAACCTTATTACCAAGGTAAAGGGTCGAATAGTGGTACACCGGTACATCGGTTTGTTAAAGTAAGTATAGGATTGATGCGGCTGCTGGCTAAAACTCTACCGCATAAGTTTGATGTTGAGTACACATTTCTGTCTGTTGTTCTAATAGACGCACCGCTAAGTATAGAATAACATACAAACATAGGCAAGTACTTACACGTTAATAAGTGAGTAGACTGTGTTAAAAGCCATATACGCTAATATCGAGATCAGCGCGGACAGTATGAACACCAGTGTCTGGTATCTCGCCTGCAGCCACAGCTTGAGGGTCACCACTATCATGAGTAGATGGAAACAGCATGCGCCGTACGACCTGAAATGACATTAATTTAATAATAATGAATAAATTATAGTAAAATAGAGTTTTAGAATCAACAATAACTTCTAGGAACTTTACTGTTAGAGAGGGTGCCTTGCTTTGGCACCAATGAACCAGCTCGACAAGATACCTATAAAAAACTGGCGTGAAATAACTTGTTTGTGTTTCGCCGAGAGAGTGAGGACTGCGGAGTAGGGGATCGAAGATTTCTAAGACTGCACTTTGTTATTGCCCATGGGCGGCGATAAACTCTTACTCAAAGGCTATCTGCCTTCCATAAAAGAACTATCTCATTCCATAAAAGAACGAAATAGGTAAGTAGGTACTCTCTGGGTTAGAAAAACAATCAATATTTTCTGGCTTTCGCTGGGACTATATGCCCTGGAATCCTGAACGCCGGTGAAAATCCAGAGTAGTAAAATTAGAACTCTAAAGCTGGGACTATATGCTCCGGAATCCGGAACGCCGGTGAAAATTCTGAACACTGAAAATAGAACTCTGCGCTAATACAATAAAGTTGAAAGTTTAAGTTTCGAGTATCGAGCTGTCATATATTATAATATTGACATAAGACTCGACACTCATGTGTTTGATTTTAAATTCTATTGTATTAGCGCAGAGTTCTACTTTCAATGCTTAGAATTTTCTACGACCTTCCGGAGTCCGGATCATATAGGCCCAACCTTATACAATAGAGCTGAAAATCGAACACTCAAGTATCGAGTCAAATGTCAATGTCATTTATGACAGCTCGACACACGACACTTTGATATTCAACTCTATTGTACTAGCGCAGAGTTCTGTTTTCAGTGCTGTGAATTTTCCCGGGCTCGCCAGATTCTGGGTCATAATATAGTCCTGGCCATAGAAGCTAATATTAGGTCATTACATGTGACAATGGCGACATAAAGTCGATTTTTTTTAAACATAATATATTTATTTAATCATAGTAGGTATATACCGTTGCTATCTATGCACTTTTGCCATCTCATTTGGTAGTATGGTAGTTCATTGATTCCTTTACTAATAAAACCATTCGGACAGGGCTCAATAAAATATTTGATGATGCTTTGGACTGCCCCATCGGAGTTGAATTTTTTCCGCTGCATGAAGTTATCCAAATGATATCGAAAAAAATGGTAATCTGTTTGAGCAAGGTATGTACCCGGGAGTAGGGTGGATGTCTTACACATCCAAATTGAAGCTCCTCTAATTTGGTAGCCGTCTGTTGTGCTATGTGTGGTCTAGCGTTGTCCTGAAGCAGCAGTGGCCTAGTGCGAATGACCAACCGCGGTTGTTTAGCAGCTAGCTTTTCCATCATGATTTGCAGTTGCTGGCAATAGACATCTGCCGTAATCGTCTGGCCAGATTTAAGAAAGCTGTAGTGAACGACATCAGCAATAGTCTACCAAACGCTAACAAGTAATTTTTTTGAGTCAATTTTCGCTTGGGGCAGGCTGTGACTGGTTCGCCAGGGTTCAGTCATTGCGATGAGCGTTTCCGATTATCGTACAGGATCCACTTTTCATCACAGGTAATGATTCGATTTAAAATCCCTTCATTATTGTGCCGGTTGAGTAATGTAACGCAACAATCGACGCGCGTTTGTCGGTTTGCTGCACTCAATTCATGAGGTACCCACCTTTCAAGCTTTTTCACCTTCCCAATTCGCGTCCAGTGGATTAAAACAGTTTTATCACTAACACCGTAGCCTGCAGCTAACTCGGACGTGGTTTGCGATGGATCCGCTTCCACAATAGCCTTCAATTCATCATTATCAACTTTGGTCTCCGGCCGTCCACGGGGCTTGTTCTTCAGGTCGAAATTCCAGAACAAAAACGTTTGAACCAAAAACGTACTGTGTTTTCTTTTGCCACACCGCCGCCATACACATCATTAATCCTCGAGCTGTTTCTGCAGCACTAGTGCCACGGTGTAACTCGAAAATAATACATTTCAAGTTTTCCATTTTGTAAACAGAGTGACGCAAAGAAAAAATCAAAAAAAGAAAAAACAAATGAATGAGTAAATAGCGGTATTTTGAAATTGGAATTCTTAACCAAAGAAGATATATTTGAGATCAAAGTGGCCAGTACAACAAAATGCCAATTACATAATTATATAATGACCTTATATAACAGAACAAAATTCTATGAAATATATGAAAAAAAAAAATACATTTTGAGACAACGACAATTTGAGAGTACACATTTAATCAAAACGCCAATTTCATATGTAAGGACCTAATATATTTAAGGCAAATATTGTATGTGGCAACTATTCATTGTGTGTAAACAAATTCAAAACTAACCATAAATCCACGGTATTGCCGTCCGGATGTATGACGGGTATACAGAATATAACCCACGAGAACATAAATATGACGAGTGAGTGGTATGTGGCGGAGACGCCCCACGCCACGAAGTACGGCCATGATAACAGCTTGTTCTTCTTTATCTCTCTGTATAGTGTTGGGTTTCTGAAAAATAAATGTTTTTTACATTAAGTTGCTTATTACGCCATAGCCTAAGGGTCAGCTCACACAGAGACGCGACTCGACGCGGCGCTGCATTTTTAAATTGCTATCTAAATAGCGATTCAAAATTGAATTTTATTAATTACCCAAGAAGATACACGTTTGATTATAACAGTTTGAAAGTTGCACTGCGCTGCATAGCGCATGTGCAGTGTATAACTGATGTCATATGAAACGTGTATATCTTTGTGTTTAGTGTAAAGTTCAATTTCGAATTGCTATTTCAATAATGCAGCGCCACGTCGCGTCGCATATCCTGCCAGACGACATTAGCCATGATAGCCTGGTTTAGTTATCCCATACCTCAATAGGCTTAGCGTCAGTTCACACCGAGACGCGACGCGACACGGCACTGCATTTTTAAGATAGTGATTCAAAGGACACTGGCGAATCCTGTCTGATTTTCCTTCAAGGGCGGCTAAATTTCGAACATATGAGGTTTTATAGTACGTACTTAAAAAGTTATTATGTATAAAAAAAATATATTTTTAGGACTTGGGAATAAAAAGTTATGAATCTCCGAATATCAGAAAATTCATGTGGAAAATACGTGCTTATCTGTGGTAATCGTTGTTATCATTCTGTATAGTCTATGGGTATTATGCTGTAAATTGTCAATTTTTTATTAGAGTAGGTATAAAGTTATTATCTTTTTCTATAGTTCAGTACTAGTTTTATGAAAAATAAATGTTACTAGGGGTGTGAAATAGATCCCTCTATACTAAATATGTTTATATCAAGATAATAATTATTATATTTTTGGTTTTTGTAACGTGAAAACGACATCTATGATTATAATATATGCATATACATCTATCATTATTAGCATATTGCGTTTCCAAACAAACTAGTAATTAATTTCATTACGTAATTGACCAATAGATGTTACTTTTCCGCAAACCGCCACTAGGGAAATTTATTGAACAATAGGTTAGGTTATAATTTTAACCGACTTCCAAAAAAAGGTTATACGTTCAGCTGTATTTTTGTATGTTCAACGATTACTTCGCCGCCTGTGGACCGATTTTCAAATTTATTTTTTTGATGTATAATCCCAAATTGGTGCTTTTTTAACATCAAAGTGGTGACCTGATGATGGGATCCATGAGGAATCGAGGGAACTCCTCGAAATTTATATGGACGCATATGGTGATTTCGACTTTTTCTAGAGTAGTCTAAGCATATGCTACCAAAAAGTAAAATTTAGCACCAAGGTATACCCTGGATCCAGAAGTACTGAACAAAACTCCTGACTTCTTATACATGGTTGCGGATTTCGGCGTTGTTTAAAGAACTGCAAGCATATGCCATCATACCACTTACAGTAATCATCATCACTACCACCACCACCACCACCATTATTTTTTCCACTACAGATCTGTACAGAATTCTGAGGATGTCACTATTTAGTCCCCACGTTGCTTTCGCTGCCCTTGTCATTTCCTTGCATATATTTACCGTCTTTTTATTCACCTCCACAATATGTTCTTTAAATGTGAGATTTCGGTCTATGGTCAGCCCTAGAAGCTTAAGGCTGTTTGAGTAGCTCAGACTCGTATTGTAGAACTCCTTTGGGCTGATCAAACTTGATTTTCTTTGAAACGATGATTGTTTGGGTTTTATGAGCCACAAATCGGAGTTTGCGGCTCATATGGCTTTTCTCTCGCTTTCAGGGCCTTATTGGTGATTTCTTCTACTCCTTTTCCTTCGTTTCCAGTGGCTATGATTAGCAAATCCCCAGCAAAGGCCTGAACGTGTGCTTCCAGATTTTCCGCTTGTACTAGGAGTGGGTACTGTGTGTGGTACCATTAGGATATTCCACATTAGTGGACTCCCCACTGAACCTTGTTTGCAGCCCTTTTCTGCCGTTCGTTCTTTCGGTAGTATGCCCTGCATATGTAAGTTTGATCTTCCGGTCATTTAGGTAATCGAATATGGTTTTTAGTAGGTGTTTGTCGATATTTTCCTGTGTAGTTTTTGCTTTATATTGAGCCACCAGGCTTTATCAAATGATCCTCAACATCTAGCGACACGACAGCTGCAATTTTCTTCTGTTGGACTGCTTGTTGTATTATTTTTGTGGCGTCGTAGAGTACATCTTCAGTACTGCGGTGGGGCATGAACCCATATTTTCTCGGGTTAAGTTGCCTTTCGCGTCCCAGGCTCAAGAGTCCAGAGCAATCTTTACACAGGATTTTTCCAAACACCTTTCCCATAATGGGTAAGAGACCAATGGGTCGACAGGATTTTAGGGCGGTGTAGCATTCTTTGGCGGATTTCCTTAAGACTTAATAATGGTGGCTCTTTTCCATATTTTGGGAAAACAGCCAACTCTAAGGCAGGCATTGAAAATTACTGCTAGGGCCTCTGGGTCTGCTCTATATGGCACAAATATCAGATATGAGCCCATCTTCGGGTGCTTTTTTGGGGTGCATGTCCTTGAACGTCGTGTCGATTTCAGTCGTTGTTATTTTGGTAAGTTGACCAAAGTCAGTCGTATCAGTATTGTCTCGTTCTGTCCCAATAGTTTTTGCTTCTTCTCTAGTGTGCTTGTTGTCTACTGTGTCATTCATCATCTTTGTCCTCTTTCGGGTAAAATGTCGCAGCCAGGAGTTGAACCAGATTGTTTTTGGTCGCAGTCATGGTCGTTTGCTTTTAGTAGTAAGTCGTCTTGTCTTTTACTTGTGTCTCAGGACATATTATGTCCCACATTTATTCTCTATCTTGGGTGGTGCAAAAGTTTTTTCAGCTCTGAGTTTTTGTTTCTTTTCTTGTTCGTCCAGTTCCTTTGTCCACCAATTTATTTGTTTTTTTTGTGCTTTTTTGTTTTATTTTATCCCCTCATCACTAGTTTTTTGATGATTTCCGTGTATATTTCTATAATGCGATTAATATATTTTTTGGTTTTCAGCAAAGATTTCAAAACTCAAGAAAGGCTATGACGACATACAAGAAAAAATTACGCCATCTTGGTTTTCACCATACTTCAAATGTGTGCCATCTTGTTTTCACTATACTTCAAATGTCAAAATGGCCCCAAAAATCTCAAAAGAGGCCTTCAGCCATTTAACTGAACACACTTTTTGCCTTAACATGCTTCGTTTATAATATATACGTTCTCTGGTGTTCAGTAAGTCAATCTTCTGTTCAGTCATGTCATTGTTTGTAAGTTCGTCTCTAATTGTCTCTTTCAGTTTTGCCCAGTTTGCTTTGTCTGGTGTTGTACATCCTTGTTGATGTTGATTGTGTGATTGTTCCTTTCGTGGTTTTGCTTGCCTTTTTTGTGCTGACGTAATATTATGATGTAAAAGATTTGTGACTTACTTTAAAAGCAGATCAGCCGGCCACCGCTGCTCGGTAACTGACAGCAGGAGACACGGCACCGAAGTGAAGACCAAATTGTAGAACGACAGGTACATAGAGTCGAATATTGACTGCGTGGAAAACGCTGAGGTTGCTTGAAACATAAACTGAAACAATAAGTATAATTGAGATTTTTATAATTAACCATTATAAAAATGTTCTACATGTTTACTTTTTTTTTACAAGGTAGGCCCCTATAATTTTTGAATTAATAAAATTATAAGAGCCATTATAGTTTTTCTTCAAAGTTCATTACATGGACTACCATCATGATTTTTTTTCATATTTTTCAAGCCAGCCGTTTAGCTTTTAGATGAGGGGGGGGGGGGGGGGGGACGCCCCATTTTCGTTTTTCGCGTTTCATCTTTCTATCACTTACTTTTTGGACGGTAAGCCGAAGACGGACGGATGGACATGACGAATCTATAAGAGTTCGAGAGGCTTCGATTACCTTCACGTTACAAATATGGTATGTAGCATAAAGCATTAGGCTCAATGTTGCTATCCAAAGACCAAGTCGATCAACTTTACACAGTTTCTGCTTGACTTGGATAGCAAAACTTTTTTTCTATTAGATCCAAAGTTTACGAGGGTTTCGTAGATGTTTGTTTACCTACATAAATATTTATTTCATCTAGAATTGTGACCGATAATTTAGGTATTTACAATTTACTCACCATTACATTACCTAACACTAGATTCTTGTAGAAGAAGTAGTGTATGAGAGTTGCGAGCCGTTGATAATACCAGTGGCCCATCACCAACAGCATTTTTTTTACCATTGCGAATTTCGTGAAGGCAAAATCCGCACACCTACAACAATATAGGTAGGTTAAACATTAGGTTATATAAACTTACTAGGTACCTACTATTGATTATTATAAAAGTGAAAGTTTCTTAGGATGGATGGATGTTTGTTACCCTTTTACGCAAAAACTACTCAATGTATTTCGATGGTATGGTAGTAGTTTTTTTTTTTTTTTTTTCCCCTACCGTAAGCAGGGCCAATTTTTTGCTTTGTTTTGTGGTTACATTTAATGTTTGTTTTTTAATTACAATTTTTTATTATTACATTTCATTTCTTTTGCTGTCATTTTTAAACATTTCTCTTATTACTTATTTCATTATAATCTTACATTTATATCTTTTAACATCTTGTGCTATTGCTTTACATTAATTTTTTGCATTGACATTTACATTTTTCATTTCTTTAAATTCTTTCTTTTTTTTACAATCTCTTACTTGCTTATATAACTCTATTTTTTGCTTAATTTGTACATTTCCTTACATTTCATTTACATTTATCGATACATTAAAATTCAGTTACACTACTTTTTATTTTGCCTTACATTTTTCTTTTCCAAATTTGCATTTCATTTTTATTTTTCTTTAATTTATTTCTCTTTTTTACATTTTCTTACTTACTTATATAACCCTATTTCTTGCTTAAATTTGTACATTTCATTTACATTTATCGCTACATTAACATTCACTTACACTACTTTTAATTTTGCCTTTCATTTTTCTTTTCCAAATTTACATTTAATTTTTATTTTAATTTTACATTTCTCTATTTTATTTCACATGTCTAGCCCTTTTGTTCTTTTCCTGTTTCTATCTCATTCTACATTTTCTACTTTACGTTTTTCTTTTACATTTTATTCCTTTACATTTTGTTATTTACATTTTTCCTGTTTGCTTATCAGTTTTTTATTTTATATCTTTACATTGCTCTTTTTAATTTGTATTATGTTATGTCTAACTATTACACTCATTTTCTATTCCTATCCTATTCTACTTTTTCTTTACATTTTTTACATTCCTTCCATATATTTACTTTGCTTTATATTTTCTTACTCATCCCACTACTCCTATCCCATTACCATCATTCAGCCCAGGACGTCCGCCCCGGAATTTTGCACAAAGATTATTTACATAATAATAATTGTTACAGTGTGTGTGTTCTCCCATGGCTCGTTTTTTGCCACTAGTGCCAGTATAATTATTTGGGACAGCGGGAGGGTATGTCTTTTTTATAGCTAATGCTATATATGCTACTTTATTACTCAATAATCCCATATATATGCAAAGTCTTTTTACCCAGATTTGTTATACCCACCGCTGTCTGCCTACCTCCTTCCTTCGCATCATTGGCTTAAAATTAACTACAGTTAATCATAATATCCAATGTTGGGGTTTACCGGCGGCTTACTGGCACTACTGGTGTTCGGCATATGCAACCGTTGCACGCGCTATGGCGTCCCACCTCTGACGGACCGGACACCCCGCGCTGAATGCATTATGATTGGTGTTATCTAGCTTTTCATTTTTGAAATTAATGCAGCAAGCATTTTTCCCAGCCTTCAGCTCCTCGCACTGAGACTGGTGGTGTGTCCCGGAGCAATGGTCGCACCTCTCCTCGGCGGTACTGCAGAATCGCCGCCCATGTCCGTACCCTAAACAGCGCGAACACTGTATCAGAGGGGACTGGTCGGCGACTCGAACACGCTGCATATCTATATATAAATAGCCCGCTTCGGTGAAGCACAGCCACAGCCCCGGCGACACAGTCAACACCACGTGCTCAGTGCCTTCATCCTTTCCCCGCTTTCTGTACTTAACCTCCATCCTACAGTCCTTTCCATCCAGGACCTGCTGCATGAGGTGCTTATTTTGACTTTTTATTGCTTGTATTATGTCGTCATTGATGTTAGACTTAAGCACCCCATACAGCACAACCTGCGGATCTTTATTGTCTATACTCTGGACTTCTAATTTTCCCCCACTTTTCTCTATTCTTTCTTTGACCTTATCTCTGTCCTTCTTATTACTTAGTCCTATGATGACTTTCCTATCTTTTCCCTTTCTAATCCTATCTATTTTAATTCCCTCTTTCATTGCCTCTATAATTGCTCCTACTTCTGTCACTATCTCTGCACTCGTCATAAAGTCTTCTCTATCTGTCACTACTAAAGAGTGGAGGGTCACGCGTCTCGGCTCCGGCGGCTTGGTTTCCCTTCCGCCACCGGCCACCGCCGCATATGTCGCGGGTCTTGGTTCTGCCGGGGCCCTGGCCCCCCACTCTTCGACAGCCCTACTTAAATTTTTCTCATTTTCCTTTGCTAAATCCTGATTTTCCTTTCTAATTTCCTCTACCCTGCAATTTATTTCCCCTTTTATACCCTTACATTCGATTATGACCTCCTTATTTAACTTGTTTATCTCTTTTAATTTGTTACTTGTCTCCTTTCTTATGTCCTGAC
The DNA here is from genome assembly GCA_963565745.1 of Phengaris arion. NCBI lineage: Eukaryota > Metazoa > Arthropoda > Insecta > Lepidoptera > Lycaenidae > Phengaris > Phengaris arion. The sequence goes on from OY751431.1 coordinate 29,140,567, forward strand.
TTAACTTTTCTACCCCACTTAACAACTCGACTGCCCTATTTAAATTCTCTTTACTTTCTTTTGCCGATTCCTGGTTTATTTGTTTTATTTTCTCTACCTTATTATTAATCTCCCCTTTTATACTCTTACATTCCTTTATAATCTCTTGACTTAACTTGTTTATCTCTTTAAAATTTGTATTTTTGTTATCCATTATTTCCATACTTAATGCTTTTACAATATCTGTCAATTCGATTGCCCTGTTTAAGTGGTTCGTACTGTCCTTTGCCAATTTCTGGTTTACAAGTCTCATATTTTCTACCTTGGTGTTTATCTCATCTCTTATCTCCTTACAGTCCTTTACCACCTCTCGATTTAGCTTATTTACTTCTTTAAATTTATTATTTGTCTCCTCTCTTACTTCCTGAATTAACTCTTTTACCCCATTTATCAGTTCGGATATTTTGTTATTATTTTCCTCATTTATTTCTTTCATTACTTCCCTTATGTTGCTGTCGTTTATCTTATACATCCTTTCATCCATCATTTTTTTCATTCTTTTATATAATTCTGCAATCTCTCTCTTACACTCACAACTTTTTGGGGTTCCTTGCTCACTTCCTCTTTCACACTGTTCATCCATACCACCTATTTTCCTACTTTCCTTTTTACTTAATAACGCGAACTTCCCTATATGGTCAGAAATCTTTGTAAGATTATTTGCCAAACCAAACTTTAACTCGCTTCTCATGTTCCTAGTCTGGTTCAGCAAATGGATACTGCTCCTGACCATACTGGAAGTTTCGGCCAGAAGGGCGTCGAGGGGGCTGTCGGGGCTTTTAGGGGTGTCTATTTCTATTTGGCTGCTACGCCGGCTACTATCTCCACTACTCCTACTGCCTGCGGACCCCGGTCCCTCCATGGGTAATCGATTTGGGTTCATGGGGTTTTTATTGTGTGGGGTATGAACCATTGCCATTTTTATTGTTTTTACTTAATTGTGTATGTATAGTTCTAATGTAAAAATGTAAAATGCAAAATGCGTGTATATCTATTTGTATATTTAAAATAGTTGTATTGTGAAGTGGTTAAAATGTAAAGCTGTGATTTACTTGGGGGAACGCGTCAAGTGTAAATTTGTAAAATAAATATTTAGTATTAAATATAATTATAAAATAATAAGGTAATATATTGTATGTCTAGGATAGTTTGGACTTTTATAGTTGGCGTACTTTTGTTTTGATGGGTGACTTCACTATGTTATTTAAGCGTTATAATACCAGGCTCCGATTTTTGTTAGGTATGTGTTTTGCTGTCCTAGGTTAAAATTATTACGCCTGATAAACTTTAGTATCAAAACCCGATCTTGTCGGTTTTTTGCTCTTTGTTTTTCACAGGAGCTTTATTTTGTCACAGCTATTTGCCTACAACTTTGTTGACTCCAATAAAAGTCACAAGTCCGGTTGTATATCCTTAGCCTAACAACTGCACCAAAAATGATGCAGTTGGTCCTAGATGAGAGTCAAGTATAAATGTATAATCGTATAATAGTCAAAATGTAGAGTGTATAATTTAAAATGTGTGATCCTATGCTATTCTATACTAAGAGCTGCCCCAATAAGGAAGCAGCTGGTCCGTCTATATATACGTAAATCCTAGGTTATCTTAAAGCTAGCAGCTGCGCCAAATATGACACAACTGGTCCTAAATTAGTGTAGTTAGTTATAGATGAGTTTAAATATCACAGTCAATTACGCTCTATACTTGTCAGTTGCTCCAAGTGATACAACTAATCCTATAACTCAACCTACTTTGTTCCCAAGTTTGTTTTTTTTTTTTGCAATTTTTTGACGTCTTCCGTCGGTCAAACGTTCCTACGACTAGCCTAAGATTATGGTAGTAGTTTAGGCTCTGGATTAAAACATAGGCGGGAAAACTGTACTTTTTCGGGATAAAAAAGTTTTTTTATCCCGAAAAAGTACAGTTTTCCCGTGTTATAATAATGTATACACAAAGAGGATGTGTTCAGTTCAATCCGAAATAAAATGTTTAAAAAATATGACATAAAGCTCTCTTTTTAATTGTTACTTAGGATTAGTTCGATACGTTATGACTAGATGGCGCTCAGCTTATATCGCGCTATCATTTTTGTCGTATTTACTGTCACTGTTTCGTATTATACATTTTAAATCACAACTATTCTATAGAATTTTTCACTTTAAATAAAAGTCAGGAAATGAAAGAAAAGAGCAGACTAGCAGACTATTACCTAGCAGCCTGATGGCCTTCTTTCCCAAATATCCCAAAGCCGACGTGAGCTTCCTGTATCATAGATATGTCGTTGGCTCCATCGCCTATCGCCGCTGTGATCGGATGTTCTTTGCTGTTCTTTATTAGTTTTACTATCTGTAACAGTTAAGATTTTTTTCCACACATTTAAAGAAGACTTTCAATTTATAATCCTCACAACAAAATATGATGTGACAGTATAAAATAATCTGGAGACAGCGCTGTTGTCTCCCTCAAATTATAAAAATATAATCTATCACGATCTGATAAATTAATTTCGTTTTTTTTTTTTCAAGTATTAATTCAAATGATTATCGGCAAATATTATTTAATTTCATAAAATAATGTAATGTGTTTTAAAAATGTTATATTGTGATCACATCGATTAATCTCTATAAACCACTAAGGCCACTGCCTCGAATGTCGCAGTAGCAGCGCGCGCGAGCGGGTTCCATAGTCATCGCTTTACAGGAAGGTAGAGTGTCAAGCAGTGAGTGGTGACTATGGAGCACCCCTGGCCCCTGCTCTACAGTCGCGGCGGCGGTAACCGGCGGCGCGCGCCGCGAAATTCGAGGCAGCGGCATACAATTATTATATTCATACCTTAGCCTTCTGTATAGGGGACAGCCTGCAACACAACACTGCATGGCATTTCAGTGATATATCAACAAAGGTATCCGCCAACGCTGTATCTAGGATTTGACTCATACTCGTACCATCGACGATTAACGTAAGGTCCCTATAACTGGGCTCTTGTAGGGCCCGCTTACAGTGTTCCAATTGGGCCAACATAGCCTCCTCATTTTGAACGTCGACCAGGAATAACCGTCTGTCGTTCTCTGAGATATGAGCACAGGATTGTGCTACGTTTATCGCTGTTTCTACCTGAAAAATAAAGTATGCTATGTCGTAATTTTCATTGAAGTTTTGAAGTGTGGGGCCACAGGGCCAGATTGACGTGTTGTGAAGCGTCCATAAATAAAATCTTTTTTAGCGGCGAGGCGTTGAGACTGATATTTATGGGTGCGTCACGTCACGACACGATTTTGGAGATAGCGCCATCTGTCGTAAGCTACTTATACGCCTTACATAACAACTTATGTTTCTAAAGTACAGCTCAATACATAGATGATTTATTAAACTTACTAACCTTATCACCAGTAAGCATTCACGTCCGCTTGCAACGCTGTTAGAGTATTCAATACATCGTCTTGTAAACAGTCCTCCACTGCGGTCGCGCCGACTAACTTCAGCTGTTTCTCCAACACCCTGATCTTCAGGAGAGTCTCGAGCCCCAGCAGTCCTCAATGATTAGTGACCATTGATGATGATGACTTACGAAACATACCTTGTCACCAGTAAGCACCCACGTCCTGATCCCCGCCGCTCGTAGCGCCGCTAGAGTATCAGCCACGTCGTCCTGTAAACAGTCCTCCACTGCGGTCGCACCGACTAACGTCAGCTGTTGCTCTAATACTCTGTACTGTTGTGTCACCTGCTGGAGCTCCTCTGCGCTCTTGCCATCGATGAGCTTTATAGCTGTAATAAAGAGCACTTTTTAGATATTACTCAAATATGCGGTCGCCTTGCCAATATACGGTCGCCGATAGTCCCGCTGTTTCACATTTAATCTTATTAATATGGCAATAAGGCCCAAAGTGATAAAGTTTGTCGATGACCGCACATAGTTCCAGCAGAGTGCAGCTATCGATCATACTGCCTGCAGTGGGCAGTGCAGGGCCTTTAGGCGAATCCCATACATTTTTTACTTCGCCGTCGAAATTATTGAATGCATCTTGACTAAAAGCCCTGGCTGAAAAGACGACGACGATGAACGATGATTAAAAAAACCTATTAAATATACACTTTGCTTGATACGTATATGGCTTGTGATTATCATTGTTGTAGAATTTTCATAATTAAAATAAATGCTTCAACCGAAAACCCGGTACCTAATATTTGACAACCGGTCCTTGTTGTAGCCCAAAAACCCGGGATTTTCCGGTTCTTTCGGTTTCGGGTGAAACCAGTTCCGATGCCCTCGTCAGTCATACCACCCCAACCGTTTTATTTATCTTGGTTTACGTAATTAATTTTGCAAAGTAGAAAAAAATATAGACTATTTTTTTATTGAAGTCCTGAAAGTTGACTTTCGCCATATGTTTTCATGTTAGGTACGTGTTTGTTATCTTATCGATATTAGTGGAACCATTAAGAACTTACTTAAACAAAGGTGTGTATTGGGTGTGAACTACACAATTTTTACGCGACTACGGCGAAGCGAAAGGTAATGATTTTGGCAGTCTATGTATGTATGTATGTTTGTTCCCTCGTAGCGTCTAAACTACTAGTCCGATTTTAATAATGTCATGAGGCGTCAATAGATTCGTAATAATGCCGCGGGTAACATAGGTTACATAATATTTTGTTTCGAAAATCAGACCTCAGATTGTAAAAAAATTAAACCGAGATAATCACGTCCATCACGTGTTCAGTATTAAAAGAAAGGTCTTGGCAAGCACATTACAAATATGTATAATGTATTTATTATATAATATATTAAATCATATCGTTTAACGCCCGAAAATAATAACGTATCTAAAATCTTAGATTGACTTCAATCTTAGAATCTCAAACAAGAATTGACGTAAATTGACGTGAAGTTAATCCTAGGATCGTTGAAATGACTCCTTCCCATTTGGCCTAGAAAACATAGAGCCGTAGAAATGTATTGAAATCTATATCTCAGATAGCTAAAATGAGATTAAGATTGATTATTAATTTCGGACGCTCGTATATACCTACGTTTAAAATGCGGTCGTACAATTCGTACAATCCAGTTCCAAATCCAATTTTCTAACAATACGTAATATAACACTATAATTAATATTAAATATATAATTTATATATTAATATACATAATTGTACCTTCATAAAACATATTTTATTTTCTAAATATGATTTATTATAGAAAAAAATAAACCCGTAATGCTAATTGTAAATAAATTCTAAATATTGTAAATAGTTGCATAGACAAGCGATTGTTCCAAAATAGTACTTCCATTTTGGAAGGAAGTGTCTTATCTGATAGCCAAATCGGCGTATTTTAAATGTTATAAATGTTTTTGCGAATTCAGTATTTCAGTGTGTACGTTCTCTACATTCACTACATTGACTTATACTTACGTCTATTACTATGAATGTCAATGGATGAATTTTAATTAACAATAAGCGACTCAATGAGTTCTTGAAATCAATTTTCACACACCCCTCATAAAACTTGTATAGTTTCAATCGAACTAAAAGCTCTTTGAAGTTTCAATCAGAATTTTAATTATAGAGCGAACATTTATTTAGCGTTCTGCATTTTATATCGTGCAGTTTTCTTTTGTTTTAATTAATTTAGTACCCCCGATATAATATCTAGGGATATCGTATTTCTATACAAAATATACAAAATGTGACCTTAGTTAAGACCGATCCTAGATTTGATATAATGTATCTTAACTGAAGATTCATAATGCTGCTAACCCCGTGACCAAATTTTAACGCCGATTTGTATGAGAATGCGACGTCCTTAGATATACAAAAATATCTCAATGCCATATTACTTTGTTCAGTTTCAATTTAATATAAACGTTAACAAAGAGTAGTTAGTAGAATCAGGCGTTACATTGCGGAAATCCATAGCATACAATTGCATGGCGATCGGTGGTGTTCTTGTTTCCGAGTGTACGCGATAAGCAGTGTGGTAGGAATGGATGTAGGATGTAGGATGGTTGCACTCACACATTTGCTTGCAGGTTGTGGGTACATTTGCGCGGGATATTGCTAAATATAATCTATATAATATATACATGAAGCGAATATTTCAGGTACAGTTTTACGAGAATTGTGAGTACGGATGAGAGAGAAATTTGGCACAGTTAAAGTTAATACTGAGGAAGGCGCGCGGAAAGCTTAGATTTCTTAAAATAATGCTTAGAAATACATTAAATTATTGAAAATATCAGCAACACACACTACCATGGATTTGGTTAGGTTAGGTCCCTAGTATTAAATTGTAAACAAAGAGAATAATAGAACACATTAGCTATCAATTTAAATGACACGTATTTAACATGCAATAAATAAATACAATGACGTTTTAGTTTGTTCGATTTTTTTTTTTGTACGTTTTGATTAAATCGGTTTTGAACAGAGTACATTGATATATGTAGGTAATACTCACACTCTGCGACTTTTTCGTACTCTTCATTGGATATTTCTCTGTACGCTATGGCCAATGTCCTTAAGCCTTTAACAGCGAACGTACTTATATCCTTGTCAGTTTCTTCTATGAGAGCCGAGTCTTTGCAAATTGGGAAAACTGAGGTCTCAGCACCTTTACAAAACAACCATATCTGGAAAAAATATGACATTCTAAAGTGTATTTAAAATAAATACTACTATCTATAGGCTAGCGTGGTGAGAAACCCAAGCCCTATTAGTCGGTGATGATGATGATGATAGATGTCCATATCCAAAATTTATGTGATTCATATAAATAGATAAATCACTCTACATAATATATTTTGTGTTGAAGATTGAATGCAATTATCTTTATTGTGCACACAACATAAAAATATAAAAGAAAAGAGATAAAAAAAGAAAAAAAAACAATATATTAAATTTCAACTTTAATGTTATGATACTATACGACGATGATATGACGCAATATTTTGCCCAATTTAGGGAATTATTATCATATCTTCAATTTCAAGTTTAACTGCGAAGATTACTTATCTAACACCATACCAAGTTTAGCTGTAAAAATTGTCTAAAGATTACTACATATCTAGGAAGGTCACGACTCACCTTTCCGTCCTTATCTCTTACTATGATCGACATTCTTTTCCTTTCCGAAGTGAACTCTATGATCTGTAATCGTTCGTACATTTCTGTGTCTTCGCCAATCTTTAGGAGCAAATTATTGCCTTCCTCACCCAGAAAGGTGACGCCTACTCTATCTGCCATTTCCACTAAAGCCTTCTCATCAGGACTACTGCCCTGGTAGTCCATTTTACTGCCACTCTCGTTAAGCCCATTCCAAGCCATATTATCAGATATTCTGCCACTCGCTTTGATACTCTTTTTCTTATGAAAAAAGTTCAAAAGCTGCATATTCCCTTGACTCGAGAGTCGCGCGCTCAACTTTCTCATGTCCTCACTAGAAACTTGTACAGAATGACAGAGAGCGAGGATTGTGAAGAAAAATTTAATGTCTGTCTGAAATAGAAAGTGTTACCAAATTATATAGAATAATATATATATATATATATATATATATATATTATTTTATTAAAATATATTAATATCCTACCTAAATGTGGCTCTGCAGCAATAGCTGGTATAGAATAAAATAATATATTTTGGTATATGATACAATAGATAAAGTGCTACCAACGCATTTATCTTAAGAGTGGTAAAATCCATAATACTTTATTATTACACACTGTATATAAATTCACATAAATGAATGATGCTGAATAAAGTTATCGACGATAAAAAGTACATTCTATCTGTGAGTCTTATGCTTCCTAATGAACCTAAGTTTTCCTTTATCATACAATTTGAAGGCTTTCGACTGAGCGTGTTGGAACAATTAGAAATAATTAAAGAAAAGAACAACAATAGACTTGCATTATTTGATGACCAAACTTGCTTAACTACGTCACCGCTCATTAACCTGTTTGGTGGGGATACTAGTAGCTAGTAGGGTATATAAGGTGGTGGTTCGGCTGGCGGCATTACTCCCCTTTCCCCAGGTTCGTTCGTTCCACGGTCCGGTAAACACTGCGCGTGAGGGAGTGGACCCAAACACGTTTCGCGGCCTCCGGGTCGGGACCCCCACGCGCCGTTTGGAGCCGACCGCCGGTCTCGGTTGGGCCTAGATTAGCACATCGACACTCCTTTGTTTTGTTGTTGCCCTCTCATGGGTTTACCCCGCGTTCTGCCGCGGGGGGTCTTCCCTAAAACTATACGACTCATGCGCCCAGTATTAGTACTGGTCGCGTCTTCCCTCCCCAAGTAGAGGGGCTATGCCCCTGGTTTTGGTTATTTCCGCCGTAAGGCCCTTTTCAGGGGCCCGGCGTCGAGAGAGAAGAGTCTCCTTCTCTAACCTGCGGCATTACTAACGAACTTTGTTCGCAGGTCCACTTCCTAAGGATGGTCCAGGTTCGGGGCGAAACGCGCGTCGAGTTTTGCAACCTGCATGGTGGTGTGGGGCCTTGCACGATCTTGCTGACATTGTTGCTTGTGTAGTGGTGGTGTTTGCATGATCTTGTTTCTGAGTGTACGCATAAGCAGTGTGGGAGGAGGAAGATACTTTTACGCATGCTTATGCGTGCACTCACACATTTGCTTGCAGGTTGTGGGTATTTTTTCGCGGGATCTCGCTATATATAATGTTATATAAGTTGTATGCTATGGATTTCCTCAAAAATACACCAGATTCTATTAACTATTTTCCTTTATCACTGAAGTTCATAATATTTGCGTATATGTGTACATTAGCTTGTAGCAATTAAGCCGATAAGTCATCGGTGCTCAGGGTCAGTACACAGTCAGTCAAGTTCATAGACTACTTTTTATCGCGATAAAATTACGGTTATCCCCGTGGGATACTGTATTTACGCGGGCGAAGCCGCGGGCAAAAGCTAGTATAATTATATTACCAAGTTATAAAGTGCTGCGCGCTCTCTGCCCTCTATCTCAAAAACGGTTGACTGTATGAAATAATTATTCAGATAATATTTGTAGTGTATTTTATGCTTTACGCATTATTCATATTAGATATTATCGAGATTTTTGAGGGAACATAATATAAACGCTATAAATGCTATAACGAAGGTGTATATTTCCAGCTTATTATCTCTCATGATGATCGAGATTTACGCTAATTCATTGGACTAGTAGTAAGTAGATAATATGGTTAGACTTTAGAGTATTTCTAAAAACAGTTAGTTTCCAACTTTTAAAACCTGATTTTTATCCATGTTTGTACAAAACAGATATATGTTTATCAATAATTTTAAATAAGTAATGTATTATTGTACGTAATCAGATACGTACAAAATTATAAAAACAATTACTGTGACGATAGAGCGATGATAATCGCATTGTATCTTACACATTAAAAATTATCCTTATCGTAGAAATTATTCATGAGTACATAATTTTTAGAGTTCCGTACCCAAAGGAAAAAAGGGGACCCTATTACTGAGACTCAGCTGTCCGTCCGTCTGTCTGTCCGTTTGTCACCAGGCTGTATCTCATAAACCGTGATAGACAATATTTCACAGATAATTTATTTCTGTTGAAACAGAATAAAATAAATATCTAAGGTGTCTCCAATGCCACATGCGTGGTTTATTTGCCGTTTTAATAGTTAATGGTACGTAACCCTTCGTGCATAAGTCCGACTCGCACTTCACATACATGTTACATCAATAGGTATGCCTAAAAATGTTTTTCGTCTATCCATTATTAGACAACATGATAATAAATAATCTTAAACCCACTTTTGTAAATCTTAAAAACAATTGTAACATACAAAAATTTCAATTTGCAATAAGAAAGAGAGCGATATATCGGCTGTGACGTCACCAACTTCTTTTGCTATACATTTGTTATATACATTAACAAATTGTTTTGCGGGAAAGAGATGAGCAATTTAATTTTTAATCCTGTAAACATAAATAACTATTTCTATTAGATTTTTTTAAGCTATTGCATAGCTTCTATCGCGGGCCTTGAGCGCGGGGACCGAATCCAGAAATTCCGTAACGAAAAAACCTCACGCTCCGTGCATCGTCTAACGTCGTTTCAGTTCGGCAGTCTTCGACACGGCGTTGTGTGCGTGCGATTAGACGTATTGTACGACTCTACGAAACTCGCACGAATCGAGACGAGCTGCTTCGAAATCGGACGAATACATAAGCAGCTGTTTATGAGAAAGTATATAGGTGTATAGGTATTTATGTACAACAGTGAATAGCTGTACTTGTAAAATTTGTGTATAAAGTGTTTTGAATATGAATGAACAAAGTGCATTTATTATTAATGAAGAAAGTCACGAAAAAATAGTGAAAGAAAATGAGTGAGTACTCTATATACATACATTTTATTATTATCACAAATGCAGTATTAATTTTGAATTGCAATAGCTTTACCGCGGCAGTCCCCGAGTGCCACACGTCTTTTTTTACTAGAGATACATACATAGCTTTGATGTCTGCACGCTAAGAACATAACTGACCTGAAAAGTATCCGCGGGCTCGTCAAACCTCTGCGTATCGTACAGCTTCGAGTCCCTCTCCTCGTAAATCTGTCCCTTTATAGAACACGCTTTGAAGATCATGAGGTTCTTAGTCAGAGTACCCGTCTTGTCTGAAAATAACACTTCCACTTGACCAAGTTCCTCATTAAGGTCAGAAGTGTTGGCTATAGCTGGCCTTCCTGTCTCGTTACATCGTAACTCCTCATCCCATCCGATGAAGAGAGCACCTAAAAATCCATCAGACATATTATGACGTCATTAAAATCATGATGTGTACAGAGAACAGACATGTGAAACTTCATTCATCATCGTGCTAAAGTACATCATCATTTCAAAAAAGAATAGAAAATTTTAAATTTGTGCACCTAGCACCATCTGCGCCGTTCTTAAGAAATTTAAGTTATGTAGATTAGTTAGATATTTAAGTAGCTTCCGACAGATGTATCGATGGCATTATATCCATTATATCGATGGCGTTATATCCAAAATCGTGCCATGAAGTGACGCCGTCGAAATTATCGATCTTGCCTAAAGGCCCTACTAAAATTTTACTTTCTATGCTGCTAAAACAATTTCACTTTAATAAATTTGAAATACACACTAACTGAGACGTATCGCGCGTGTACCATTTTCAGGTTACTTTGCAGCGTACGGAGATTTCTATTTAGTATGAGTTAAGTAGACTAATGGCCGATTTCAATAACCTATCTAACAATAACTATTTGTTAAAAACGTCGTCATTCAATAATTCGCCGGTATTTTGCGATACAAATTTGACGTTTCTAACAAATAGTTATTGGTAGATAGGTTATTGAAACGGGCCATTATTCACGTACAACAGACGTATCCACGACACAGCTATACCCCATTTGTACCAATGTAAGACGAAAACAAAAGGAATGATAATGATGTAAGCTTATTGTATTTGTACGTTTGTTACACCGTAGCGCCTAAACTAATGATGAGGTGTCAACAGATTCCTAACTATGGCCCGGGTAGCATAGGCTATACAATTTGCGTAGTTGGGATATAGTTTTTAACTTTTTGATTAATGTAAAGCAGGTCAAAGGAATATTATGATGTCATCATAAGCGCAATCCGATCAGCAGATATAGACCTAAAAAATAGCAGGCACATTCTCATTTATATCCTACTAATTACTATCCTACTACTATTATAAATGGGAAAGTTTGTGAGGATGAATGGATGGATGGATGTTTGTGACTCTTTCGCGCACAAACTACGTGAACGGTTTTTGATGAAATTTAGTATGGTTGTTAGTTTTGCTCTTCGTAGACTACTCTTTATCCCGAAATCTACGAAAAAGTACAGTGTTCCCAGCGGATACTGTATTTAAGCCGCGGACAGAAGCTAGTGTCAACATAAAACCTTTACTAACTTACCAATAAACTTATACAGCTCTATAGTGACGTACAAAGACATTGGTATGATGTAATAGTATAATAGCAGAAAAGAGAAGAGATCTTGTAGTACGCTTTTGATATTCAACGGATGCACGTCGGCTTTGCCAAGGTACGCTTCCCTCTGGTAGTTCCACTTGTCTATGATAACTTTCGCCACCAGTGAGAAGGCCATCTCTATCACCAGTACGTATATGAAGACGACTAAAAAGCAGTTGACGGCCGCTTCGCTTGAGGAGAATTTGTTGCCAGAGTATTTGGAATTTAGTGCCAGTTTGGTCTCTTCCCCTGAAAATTGAATATTTCACAATGGTGCCATATATATTTATCAAAAATAAACTATCATCATCTTCCGATAACGTCACTATTTTTGGGCCACGACAAGTCGCTCCTCAATGTCAGAAGAATTTTAGATTGGCAGAATTCGCGTGCACGGAGCACCCGTTGGGCTTTCCAAATCACCATGTATTTTCTACAATTTTGTTTTTTTTTTTAAAGTAACTGAAAGACTTAAAGTTTTTTTTGTGTGTATTTATAACTATGTAGGACTTTTTTTGAGTGCAAAGCTTGACATTTTAATACGTATACGATGTACGAAGTTGTTCAGGTCGAAAATTTTCAAAATTTCACAAAAACCAATAATAACTTGAAAACTATTGAAAATCGTAGAACAGACACGGGGATGATTTGGATAGCCCAAGGGGTGCTCTATCAAAAAAACTCGGCGTGACCATACTTTCTGGAAAACTCTGTATTTTTATATCTTGTTCTACTTCTAAAGACGCTGTAGCTACATTAAACAAAAAAAATTAAAACCGACTTCCAAAGTAAAAATGCACAAAAAAGTATGAACGAGAACTTATTTTCTAAATATTTCCACTTTAAATTCGGCTAAAATTTTAACTATTTTTCTACTCAATCTTCATAATTTTGAAGTCGGTACCAGCCCAAACAATATCCTACAGTATTTTATAAAACTCACGTTCAAATTTGATGGTACCGACTTCAAAATTAGGTTTTAATTATTTCTTTTTTGTTTAAAAATAATATTTTTTCTCTTTTTAGTTACATTTATTATCTATATTATTATGAACACATTGATACATATGAACACAAAAGCTCTGATGAGTAGTGAGTACCTATCATCATAATAAGTGGTATGATGGCATATGCTTGCAGTCTTTAAACAATGCCTGAATCTAGAAACATGTATCTATAAGGCCTCAGGGGTTCTGTTCAGTACTTTTGGATCCAGGATATACCTTGGTACAAAATCTTACTCTTTGGTAGCACATGCATAGACTATTTCAGAAAAAGTTAAAATCATCATATGTAAAAGTACTTTTTGGTAGCATATGCTTGGAATACATCAAAAAAAGTCGAAATCATTGTATGCATCCATATAAATTTCAAAGAGTTCCCTCAATTTATAATGGATCCCCTCATCAGGCCTCCACTTTGGTGAATAAGGGACAAATTTTTAATTAAAGTTGTAAAGACAACAACAAAACAATTTTGCAAATAGGTTCACAAACGGCAAAGTAATGACTAATGTTCAAAGATATAAATGTGGGTGTAAAATATGGTGTAAAATATCATCATAATGTGATGATTTATGGTATGATGATGGTGTTAATGATGATGATCACCGTAATTGACATAGTGGCATATGCTTGCAGTTCTTTGAACAACGCCGAAATCCCCAATCATGTATTTATAAGGAGTCAGAAGTTCTATTCAGTACTTTTGGAAAATCTTACTTTTTGGTAGCATATGCTTAGATTATTTCAGAAAAAGGCAAAATCATATAAATTTCGAGGGAGCTTCCCTCGATTCCTCATGGATCCCATCATCAGGTCACCACTTTAGTAAAAACGGGACCAAATTGGGATTACAGCCTTTACACCAAAGAAAGAATTTTGAAAATCGCTCCACAGACGGCGGAATTGTCGTTGAACATCGAAAAAAAATATAAATACAGCCGAATGCATAGCCGCCTCCTTTTTTTGAAAGTTGTTTAGTTGTTGCTTACCAGTGTACACGGCGCAGCCAATAGCCCACTCTGTATTCTTTACCCTAGAACCTCTCAACATGATGTTGTCTGGAGTGAGAGGCAGGCTACCTTGTCTAGGTATCTCCAGACGACCATAGAAAGTGTACAAATCCGCCACAGGATAGGGCACTTCGATACGCAGTCCTTGCGGTAAAATATCTAAAAGGCAAAATTATGTGTCTTTATCTAACAAATCGATACGCGATGCGGCGCTTCATTTTCAAAATAGTGATTCAAAATTGAACTTTATTCAGTACACAAGAAGATATAAGTTTCATTGCAAGAGCGGCGCTGCGCTGAGCGGTCTAGTTTGACATTCGAACTCTTGCAAAACGTGTATTTTCTTGTGTAGTAATAAAGTTCGATTTTGGTTCGCTATGGAGCGCCGCGTCGGGTATCCTTTCGTTTCGATGTGAACTGATGCTAATACCTATAAAGGTTTAGAAATTAAGACTATTAGTGACAATCTTATAGTGTTATGATTTTTTGACTAAAACATCTAATGAAGAAAGTATGACCGTCAACACATTCTGCAAATTATATCACATTTGTAAAACAGATAATAATTTGTACAAAACACCTTTGTATCACATCTGATAGGCATCCCGCGACGGCTCATTGTTTCTTGATACGTTAATGTGGATTAAAAATAAGTTCAAAAAACTATAACCCGACTGCGTAAAAAAGGGGTCTAAAAAGGCCAAAACAAGAAAATAATTCAGTTAGAAATCCAGAAATGCATAGGTACAATAAAAAAAGGTGTCTAAAAGGCGGAAACAAGAAAATAATTCAGATAGAAATCCAGAAATGCACAGGTACAGAAATGGTCAAAATATATCCGTGGTCGCGCCGACTTCAAAATTAGGAAGATTGATTAGAGAAATAGTAAATATTTTAACCGAATTTAAAAGGAGAATTATTTAGAAAATAAGTTTTATTTCATACTTTTCTGTGCATTTTTACTTTGGAAGTCGGTTTTAATTTTTTGTTTTATAAGGTTCGGAACAGTCGATGTTGTTTCGGCCTTTTTAGACCCCTTTTTTACGTAGTCGGGTTATAGTTTTTTAACTTATTTTATTATTTCGTATTTTTCCATTTCCCAATCGAACATATTTTTTTGGAATTAATAAGTAATAAGAACACTTAATTAAAAACAATTAAAAATATCTTCTTCACGAGCGCGGAGCGAGTGACATCTATGGAACGAATAAATACTAAAAGTGCTAATAATTTATTTCACCTGCATTACCATATTAAAACGGATGAGCCGATTAACCGATTTTAATCTAGTTTTTTTTGTTTGCATGCTGACATGATCGAGGGTGTTCTTAGCTTATAATTCATCAATTCCAATTCAATTCAATTCAATTCAATTATTTGCTGTAAAAGTGGTAAGTACAATAGTTGGTACAAAATTTATAGGTCATTTATATAACACTTTTAGCTACATAAAGATAGCATGCAAATATTTATAAGATTAATTTAAATTATGAAGCTTCTAAAATACTAACATTATTATACAAATATCCTATTCCAATTATCTCATTTTACTTTACACTAATAATTACATGTCAAGACTTTTAAGAGGTTAATTAACAAAAACAAGAAAAAAAAACATAAATATAGAAAAATACAGAAAATCATACAGTTTACATCACACATTTAGAATAATAATAGCAATCGCAAAAATAATAGTTAGTACATTATGTCGTAATAGTAATCGAGTAGATAATAAAATTGATTAAACCCGTATTGAAATATGTAATATAAAGTGATTTTATCATCATCTCAAATGTCAATTGTTCAATAAGTTTTATAAAATAATTACAATAATACATGTCAGGATTGTTTAAAATATGACATAAATGAGAAACAAACAAAAAAAATACAAAAACATACAAACCACCATAAAAATAATAATCATGTATAGATAGTGGCCCTTAATGTCAAGTTAAATATAAAGTCACCAAAGATTACATATTAAAGTACTAAATGTCATATAAAATCATTACTTCATGTATTACTTATAGTTATTTTATTAATTAAACATGTACATGTTTAATTAATAAAATAACAATCGAAAGCTATGTGTTTTACACATAGCTATCGATTGTTATTTTTTAGGTTAAATAATTATTTTTAAAGGAATTCCTTTAACGAGTAGAAGTTTTTTATTTTTAACCATTTAATTATTTCCTTTTTAAATTTATTATACGGTAGTGATTTTATATGACATGGAATAGAATTATATGCTTTTATACACATGGCATAATATTGTTTCTGATACAATGCATTTTTCGGGATGACGTCAAGCACTAGTCTGTCAGGATTTCTCTTATTCCTAGGGTATACGTCAGATGCTTTTTTAAAAGATATATAATTTATTTTTACATAATTCACTAGTTCGTAAATGTACATGCTCGGTAAAGTCATTATATTTAGTTTTTGAAAAAGTGGTTTACAGGACTTATGCGGCGGCTTACCACAGATAGCTCTTATACATTTTTTCTGCGCAATAAAAACTTTGTTAACATCCGTGGAATTACCCCACAGTAATAGGCCATACCTTAGAATTGATGCCACATATCCATGATAGGCTGATAGGATTGTATACATCGATGCAACTTGTTTAAGTTTTCCAAGTACAAATACAAATCTGTTTATTTTACTACAGACTGATACTATATGGGCTTTCCAGTTCAAGTTCTCATCAATGTACAGACCAAGAAACTTGGTATGTGTGACCTTTTCAATGCTCTCATTTCATACGTAATTTTGTCACAGATGCCTGGTTTAGTTCTATAATTTTTAAATTCAATAAAGTTAGTTTTAGTCAAATTTATATTTAAATTATTATTAGTCATCCAGATGATTACATTTTTGATTAAATTATATATGTCAATATCAGTGTTATTATTATAATTTTTTATGAGTATAGATATGTCATCTGCAAAAAGGGTGGAATTATAATTCGTAATGTCAGGAAAATCGTTGATATAGAATAAGAACAGGAGTGGACCGAGAACACTGCCTTGGGGTACTCCTACTATATCGACTCTACATTTAGATCTCACGGCGGTTAAAATATTTTTTTTAGTAATAGTCATAACTTCGGTATATTGTTCTCTATTAAATAAATATGATTCTATCATCAAAGCAGGACCTCTGATACCCAGGTTACTCAATTTCCTTAGCAACACATTGTGGGATACGAAGTCAAATGCCCTTGACATATCAAAAAAGATGCAGATGGTTGACTTTACATCATTTAAATATTTAACAATATTCCGTACTAATGTAGATGCTGCTGTGGTAGTGATTTTATTACTTTGGAAGCCGAACTGTTGTTGTTTAATTATGTTATATTTTTCTACGAACTTTATAAGTCGCTTGTACATTACCTTTTCAAATATTTTAGATAAAATGGGTATAAGCGTTTTAGGACGGTAATTTTTTAATAACGATTTATCTCCTTTTTTAAATAAAGGTTTGACTACTGATAATTTGAAAAGCTCTGGAAATGTGCCCGTTTCCAAAGAAAGATTTATTAAATGGGTAATTATAGGAGATAATTCATTTCTGTAGTATTTTAAAACCTTATTAGATACACCGTCATATCCTTCAGACTTTGTATTTTTAAGTGAATCAATTATACTATTAATTTCAGAGTAACAACATGGAGTCAAAAACATTGAATTTTGAATATAAGTATTATTAGTATTAGGTAAAATAATTTTATTTGGTTTGGTTTATTTGTGAAGTTAATTAAATAATTATTTAATTCATCATCATCTGCTCGTTGACTGCTGACAATTCTGAGGTTATTTAATTTTTTTATTTTGTTACGCATTGTCTATAAATATTTTATATATGAAATAAAATATATTTTATGCAGGTACTATATATAATATAATAAATAAACTATATTTTATAGTCCTATATTACGTAATGTTCGAAAATTGGAAAACTGGCCTGTATGAATTGTACGACCGCATTTTAAACGTGTATTTTGATATTAATTAAATTATATATAATATAATATATTTGTACATACTAAGGCGGGTCAATAAGTCCGTGACTTTTTGAATTTCTAACCTCCTTACTGAAAAAGCAACACTACTCCTGTCAACAGGCATCTGTCAGTTGACTCCTATGAAAATTTGAACTTGTTGCGTCAGTTAGTTTGTGTTTTACAGCTATCTTTATCAGACTATCCAGTAACTTAAGGAAACAATGGAAAAAAGTGAATTTCGTGTGCTTATTAAGCATTATTTTTTGCGAAAAAAAACCATTACCGAGACCAAGGCTAAGCTTGATAAATACTATGGGGACTCTGCACCATCGATTTCAATGGTAAAAAAGTGGTTTACTGAATTTCGTTGTGGCCGTACAAGCACTGAAGATGCCGAACGTCCTGGACGCCCAGTTGAGGTCTCTACACCCGAAACAATCGAAAAAATTCACGATATGGTGTTGGCCGACCGAATATTGAAAGTGCAAGAGATTGTGGAAGCCATAGGCATCTCGCATGGCTCAGTGGTTTCAATTTTGAATGATCACTTGGGCATGAGAAAGCTTTCCGCAAGATGGGTGCCGCGTTTGCTCACAGTCGACCACAAACGCAATCGTGTAACAACTTCACAGGAAGGTTTGGCGTTGTTTAATCACAATATGGAGGAGTTTTTTAACCGTGGACGAAACATGGATCCATCACAATACACCAGAGACCAAACAACAGTCAAAACAGTGTGTTTCTAAGGGTGAATCGGCGCCAAAGAAGGCCAAGGTGGGTTTGTCAGCCAATAAAGTTATGGCGACTGTTTTTTGGGATGCACGTGGGATAATCCACATTGACTATCTTCAAAAGGGAAGAACAATTAATGGGGAATATTATGCCAACTTATTGGACCGCTTCAATGAGGATTTGAAAAAAAACCGACCTCATTTGGCCAAGAAAAAAGTTCTTTTTCACTAAGACAATACAAGGGTGCACACATGTGCAGTTGCAATGGCAAAAATCCATGAATTGGGCTATGAATTGCTCCCACATCCACCCTATTCTCAAGATTTGGCTCCGAGTGACTACTTCTTGTTCCCAAACCTGAAAAAATGGCTCGGTGGAAAAAGATTTGACTCCAATGATGAAGTCATCTCGCAAACAAAGGCCTATTTTGAGGACCTCGACAAATCATATTTTTTGGAAGGGATAAAAAAATTGGAAAAGCGTTGGACAAAGTGTATAGAGCTCAAGGGGGACTACGTTGAAAAATAAAATGATTTATTTATCAAAAAATCTGTGTTTTATTCCAAAAGTCACGGACTTATTGACCCGCCCTCGTATTTTTAATGTGCTTGCCAAGACCTTTCTTTTGATACCAAACACGTGTTGATTATTTCGGTTTAATTGTTTTAGATGTTAGAATATGAGGTTCAATTTTCGAAATACAACATTTTGAAAAAAAATATATAGCCTATGTTACCCATGACATCATTACGAATCTAGTGACACCTCATTCATTAAAATCAGACCAGTAATTTAGACGCTATGAGGGAACAAACATACATAGACTGCCAAAATAATTACCCTTCCTTTTGGCTACGCCGTAGTCGGGTAAAAACGTGGGGATTTTTATGAATAAACTTACTATAAAATGATGATATTTATCAGTCTGTGTCGCATGAATGATAAAATATGATTATTTAATCAGTGTTTCAGGTGGATGTTGATATTTTACGTGATATAAAACGATTTAGATTTTTTCATGACAAAGAGTTACACAGTGCATACGAAGTTGTATAGTAATAAATATCTATTTTATATTCTATACTAATAAATAAAATTGAAGTGTTTGTAATTTTAAACTTAATGCATATAAACCGTACCATGATCTGTTCAACTATTTGTTTTATAGCGTAAATCGGTCCAGCCGTTTCAGAAATTAGCCGGAACAAACAAACAGACAGACAGACGGACAGACAAAAATTTTCAAAATTGATTTTTTACTGTCAGTACCGTATATACTTTCATATTCATTATTTGAAAAACGATTTAGATTTTTTCATGACAAAGAGTTACACAGTGCATACGAAGTTGTATAGTAATAAATATCTATTTTATATTCTATACTAATAAATAAAATTGAAGTGTTTGTAATTTTAAACTTAATGCATATAAACCGTACCATGATCTGTTCAACTATTTGTTTTATAGCGTAAATCGGTCCAGCCGTTTCAGAAATTAGCCGGAACAAACAAACAGACAGACAGACGGACAGACAAAAATTTTCAAAATTGATTTTTTACTGTCAGTACCGTATATACTTTCATATTCATTATTTGAAAAACAGTTAATTAAAAATTACAAATAGACATTTCACTTTTATTTATTTGTATATATAGATTTATTTTTATACACAATATACAATTTCAGTAAATATTAAAATCGTCTACCTGTTGCCGTTATTAATATCGAGCTAAAACGGCAAAAGAATCACGTTCGTTGTATGGGAACTATTTATTTTACTCTGTTTTTAGTATTTGTTGTTATAGCGGCAACAGAAATACATCATTTGTTAAAAATTCAGCTGTCTCTAGCTATCACGGTTCACGATATACAGCCTGGTGGCGGACAGTCTCAGTAATAGGGTCTCGTTTTCACGTTTTGGGCACGGAAAACCAAAAAAACATCATATATGCGTATTTTTTTTTTGTAACGCATGAACCAAGCAATAAACTAACTCTTACCAGCAAAGGCTTCTAAAAAGGGTATGGTTATTAAGCCTGCACTTTGTTTTCATTAAATTGAGGACCTCTGTGGCTCAGATGTTGAGCGTGTTGGAGCTCAAGCCGGGGGTCGCGGGTTCAAATCCCGCTGAAGGAACAAAAATTTTTCCGTGTTCCTGGGTCATGGATGTGTATTAAATATATGTATAATATAATATAAATCTTAAATATGTGTATAATATAAAACCATTAAATCAATTTCCGTTGTCTGGTACCCGTAACACAAGTTCTTCAAGAACTTGCCACGGGACTAGATTGACGTGGTGTGAAGCGTCCATAGATATTATAATTATTATTAAATAAAAATAAAAAATCTCTCACCAGCAGTATAGCCCACCAATGGGGGCGGTACTCTCAGCGTCTTGAGGTTGGTCTCCCCGTCCAGGTTCGCAGTAGTGACGAAGCACTTCCCCACCTCACCCGCAGCGCACAGCAGCACCAGGTCGGCTGGCACCTCCTGGCCTCGCTTCACACGGACCAGGGTGCCGGGAGCCACGGTGGAGTTCCGGACCTCCTTTATGACGCCCTTGTGAACTATTTCCACTGGAAAAATAAATTACTTTATTTATTTTTTTATTTATATCAGTGCATAACTTAAAACCAATTACATGATAAAATATGACATACCTATAAACTCTTGTCGAGTTTGTCCAGACATATATAATGTTCTCGACTACATATTTTAAATACCTAATTGTTACAATATGGTTAGATAAAAAATATATAAAAAATATAAAGAGCCTGCAATATTTTAACTAAACTTACATAGTTTTTAAATATTTCTAACTTTCATAGTAAAAAATAACAGAATTTTAATTAATATGCTAATCACCATTCAGCAGGTATAACTTAAAAGTAATTCTTCAAAATAGTTGTATATGGCGTAATGCATTAATAAACTTGGTATAGACAACTATTTGTTTGAATTATTTTTTAAACAAAAAAATACGTGTGGCACTCGGGGACTGCCGCGGTAAAGCTATTGCATAGTAAGTCTACACGCATACGTCTAGTCACACGCACACAAACACCGTGCCGAAGTCTGCCGAACTGAAACGACGTTAGACGATGCACGGCTTTCAACGCCGCACCGCTGTGCCGGTCGGAGTGGGGGGGTGTTAGGTTTATTTTCGTTACGGAATTTCTTGATTCGGTCGCCGCGCTCAAAGCCCGCGGTAAAAGCTATGCAATAACTTAAAATTAAAACTGACTTCCAAAGTAAAAATACACAAAAAAGTATGAAATAAAACTTATTTTCTAAATAATTCCCCTTTTAAATTCGGCTACAATCGTAACTATTTCTCTACTAAATCTTCGTAATTTTGAAGTCATAATACCTAGACCGGAGTGGACCTAATAAATAATCACCTATATACCTAGTCTTGCCATAAATACTGAGACAAAGAAAAAAAAATTTCTATTGCAAATAACATTTATTACTTTTACAGTGTGTTATTTTAATACATAAATATAAAACATTTTAAAATAGAAAAAGCTCATTCGAAGTGGTCTCCGTAGGCTGCAATAAAGTCCTTTAAACGTTGAGGCCAGTTATCAATAGAAGCACGCACTCTTTCCATGGGAAAATTCTTCACTGCCAATCGTACGGATTGTTTTAGGGACTCCAAATTATCATAGCGTTTAGAGCAAGCCGTACTCTCTAAAACTTACCATAAATCATAATCCAGCGGATTAAGATCGGGACTAGACAACGGCCAGTCTTCAGCTCTGATGAAGTCCGAAACGTTCGTTTCCAACCAAGACTGCGTAGACTGAGCTTTATGATCAGGCGCCGAGTCTTGCTGGAAGGACCATTCTTGATTATTGAACATGGTGTTGTTAAGGGGATTCGTTACTTTCTCAAGAATGGTATCTTGATACACTTGTGCCGATATTTTCATACCTTTTTCACAAATGTATGGCTCAGTCACTCCTTCATAGCTAACACCCCATCAAACCATCACTGAAGTCGGATAGTGCCCACGTTGCACTCTGTCGACTAATTGGGAAGCTTCCTAAGAGCTTTGCGCATAAATACGGTACGGTCACATCCGTAAACAAAATTTTTCTGTGACCTCCTTTTGCGTACGGCTTCAGTAGTTGTATCGATTTTACCACCCTAACCCTAACCCTTTTTCTTTTAAAATTATCAGTTATGATATATATATATATATATATATATATATATATATATATATATATATATATATATATATATATATATATATATATATATATTACAATAAAATTTAAGATCTGCGTTGCATATTGTGAAAAAATTGTTTGAAAATGTTGAGCGTAACTTGATAAATGTATTACGTAAGCACGTAAATGTATTATAATGTATTATGCCTTAAAAATCTAATGTTAATATGTAAGTTATTTCATTTTCCTATTACTTGTACCATTTTTCGTCTAATTTAAAGAAGAGCTCAAAAATAACAAAATATATAGACTGGTATAAATTCTACGCCAGGCTACGTTGCTACGGCAATCTTGTAGCGGGCTACGCTGTGTAGCAATGGCGTAGCAAAGATAGAATGGCTTCGGACGTAGCAAATCTAATAATTAGGCTTCTACTATTTATTCTTGCCAGAGGTCGCGCTGTGGTCGAAATTCGCCCATAATAATTCATATATTTTTAGATTGAACTTAATTAAGGGTTCTTTTGCCTCTTACATAGATATTTTTAATGTTGTGACAGATTGACAAACGTCAATGTGCAACAATGTCAACGTGAAATCGGTACCAGCTAACTTAAACGTGAGCTTTATAAAATAATGATTTATCAGGATATTGTTTGGGTATATTTAGTAGAGTAGGTATTGTTGGGATATTATTAAGAAAATAAGATTTATTTCATACTTTTTTGTGTATTTTTACTTTGGAAGTCTGTTTATTGACGTGATAACGTCTTATAATTCGATGGAGCCGGCTGCACGCACGAAAAAACATGACTCATGCGTTACCAAGTACCGTTACCTGTTACCGTTACCAAGTACCAGCGTTACCTCGCATTTTATTATTATTATTAGTTATTGTTGTTGTTGCGTTCAACTATCGTCAGTAAACCGACTTTACAGACAACCGATATTTTTTTTTTAAACAATTATACTGTAATATTATTTCACTGTATTATTTTTAGACTATTTCATTGTATTGTGCCTATTGTTTCTAATCTTCCGCCTACTTGTAATCAGATTAACTTTATTGATTTTAAGCTTGGATTATAAACATCCGCTTTGCCAAAAGACATGAAGGATCAGCTGTTACTGGTTTTAAAAGACCGCTTAAAGGATAAACATCGACTTAATCCATATCAGGACAAGAAAATTATAAATAAAAATTTAAAATATTATATATTACTTCTATATCTTGTAATATAAATTAGCAAGCATATTTTTTATTCCACCAGCGTAAGTAAATCACAAATCGTATTATTATAAATCATTTCATTAAAATCTTATTAGATTCTTATTATTTTCTTTCATTTTATACGTCACTATTATTGGAAACAAAAATAGTTTTACACATTTTAAACGTTTCATTTGTATTTTATTCGTGTACGTTCTTAACTATAAATAACAATAAATGAAAT
The DNA here is from genome assembly GCA_963565745.1 of Phengaris arion. Taxonomy (NCBI): domain Eukaryota; kingdom Metazoa; phylum Arthropoda; class Insecta; order Lepidoptera; family Lycaenidae; genus Phengaris; species Phengaris arion. Next base: position 29,165,010 of record OY751431.1, read on the forward strand.
TCACTTTTAAATTTTACCATAACATTTAAAATTCACTATCCAATATCTACAAGACCTGTGTGACCTATGTTAAGTAGGCCACCGAGTTAAAGATAATTAATTTTTATAACCACCATTCGATTGTACCGTATATAAAATCGTTTGTACCTTAAAGGGGTAAAAATTACGGGGTGACAAAATTTGCTCAGCAACCAAATTGAACATATAGTGATTGTACCACCAAAAAAAACTTTTTAAATTGTTTTTTTAATTTGAAAAAATAACAAAAAAAATATTTCAATAATTATGAAAAATCTAGCTAATCATTGTACATAACGGTATATATGGGTAATAATTGATTTACATCGAGATACATACGATTTGTATCAATGAATGAAATATTCTTTACTGTGCACACATATTTAATTTTTTTTATTATTATTTTTTATTATTATTATTATTTTTTTTAATAGCAGCTAAGAGGCAAACGAGCAAGACGGGTCACCTGATGGTGAGAGATTCACCGCCGCCCACGGTCACCAGCGACGCCAGTGCGTTGCCTACCCTTCAGGTAAGAATATGCTCTTTTCTTGAATGTCGCAGTTGTTGGGGAAGACCGCTGATGGCAACGAATTCCAGAGATTTACCGTGGCAGAAAACTGTTTTTAAAATGCATTGTAGTGGAACGTCAACCATCAGATGGTTTCGGCGGCTTCTATTAAATTGAACAACGCCTCAGAACACTCCCCATAGTAAATATATATATATATATATATATATATATATATATATATATATATATATATATATATATATATATATATATATATATATATATATATATATATATATATATATATATATATATATATATATATATATATATATATATTTATATATAATAAGAGAAGAGATAAAAAATAATAATATACACATACACAGGTAAGGCGGTCTTATTACTAGGTAACATTCTCTTCCAGCCAACCTTGGGTAGAGGAAATAATAGAAAAGAATTTGGCGTGCATGAGCATTTAAAAAGAACACAATAAAATACAAAAACAATTAATAAATGCGTTTAAACAATATATATTTAAACGCATTTATTAATTGTTTTTGTATTTTATTGTGTTCTTTTTAAATGCTCATGCACGCCAACGTATACATACATATATAAATTTTTATAAATTACTTTTATTAAAAAAGTACTTACATACGTAAATAAATACATAATATATATTACACGGATACACAAATAATTTTAATTAAACTTTATAGTCTTATGATAGAAAATAATAAACAATAATAAAAACAAAAAAAATTTATTGATTTACCTGACTACAAATAGTCAAATAATGCATCTTAACCATAGTTTTAAAGCCATTTAACGTTTTAGCAAGTCTGATATGTTTTGGTAATGAATTCCACAGCTTTACACCAGTAACAGCAAATGAGGAGGCAAAATGACTCGCAAAAGTGTCTTATATCATACTAGAGAATTTGGGGCAGAATTATACATGTTTAATCGTTTGTACCCGTTTAAATTAACAAGTATATCATTTCTACTACTATATACCTTATTACTACTAAATATCAAGTCGGCAGAAACGATTTGTCTCGGGGTACAAATAATAGAAAATCGTTAGTGACTCGCGAAATTGTCTTATATCGTACTAACGCTTTTGGACAGAATTATACGTGTTTAATCGTTTGTACCCGATAAAATTAACAAGTATTACAATACTACTACTATCTACTTTATTACTACTAAATATCAAGTCGGCAGAAACGATTTGTATCGGGGTACAAACGATAGAAACCCATCAATGACTCGCCGAAAACTCTTATATCGTACTAGAGCATTTGGGGCAGAATTATACGTGTTTAATCGTTTGTACCCGATAAAATTAACAAGTATATCATTTTTACTACTATCTACTTTATTACTACTAAATATCAAGTTAAACGGGTACAAACGATTAAACATGTATAATTAATTCTGCTCCAAATTCTCTAGTATGATATAAGACACTTTTGCGAGTCATTGTCGGTTTTCTATCGTTTGTTTCTCCGATACAAATCGTTTGTATCTCGATGTAAATCAATTATTACCCATATATACCGTTATGTACACTGATTAGCCTTATGTTTTACTCATAGATAGATTTTTCATAATTATTGAAAAAAAAAAATATTTTTTTTTCAAATTAAAAATACATTTTAATTTTTTTTTTTTGGTGGTACAATCCGGTACAAATGATGTACTTTAAGATGACATCAATGAAATCACTATATCTTCAATATGTCACCCCGTAATTTTTTCCCCTAGCCTAGTACAATCGAATGGTGGTTATAAAAATCAATTATTTTTAACTCGGTGGCCTACTTCACATTGGTACGTGTGTGTACTTCTGTCTTGACGTATGGGCCGGGAAAATTCAGAGCACTGAAAATAGAACTCTGCGCCAATACAATAGAGTTGAGAATCGAAATGTCGAGTGTCAAGCTGTCATAATATAATATGAGTTTTACATTTGACTTGACAGTTGTGTGTTCTATTTTCAGCTCTATTGCATTAGTGCAGAGTTATATTTTCAGTGCTCTGAATTTTCTCTGGCCTTACGGAATATAGCCCCAGCCTTAATCTACTAAAACTCACCGATTTTGTTGTTGACCTTATTGTCGGCCTTGTGTCGGAGCCAGTCCTCGTAGCCCTGCTTCACCGCAGTCACCATTACCATGAAGCTCAGCGGCGCGATACTGGTCATCGGTGACACCGGACTATCTGTATAGATAGCAGATTAATTGAACGAGTGACAATTCTCTAGTTAAGCCCTAACCTACCTTATAAGGTAGCCTTCCGATGCACGCGACGCGCGACACGAGACCGCGAACCGAGACCGAAATAGGGTCGCGGAGCCACTGCTTAGTTATATGGAGCACTAAACAATTCCGCGACCCGCGTCGCGCGACCGGTGAGCGTAGCCAGATAACATAAGGAAGACTACCTTTACAGTAACGGCAAATGTAGGCGTAGCGACGACTGTATATCAAAATATAGGGATTTTATCATTATTGTAATACTTGCCACAATATCACGGCAATCCGTTTCTGCTAGTGCTAAATGCACTAGCAGAAACTGATTGCCGTGATATTGAGTTTTGTGCAGCCACGATCATGTATTGGTTCATATCACTGTATGACACAGGACGATAGTTTTGAATGCGTATGGCTGGGACTGTATTATGTTCCGGAATCCGGAAAGCCGGGTAAAATTCAGAGCATTGAAAATAGAACTAAGCGCAAATACAATAGAGCTGAAAATCGAACACACAAGTGTCGAGTAAGAGATGAAAATGTCAACGTCATATATAACAGCTCGACACTCGACACTTCGATTTTCAACTCTATTGTATTAGCGCAGAGTTATATTTTCAGTGCTCTGAATTTTACCGGGACCGACGGATTCCGGATCATATAGTCCCAGCCTCACAGTGGCCATACAATTTGCCTCGTTTCAGCAGCAATTTTAGGTCGACGATAGGCATAATTACTACGACAATCGTTAAGATAATACAATATACATACCGATGACAATAGAAATGACCGTAACTATTAAGAAGTAGAAGTTGACGACTCTCCGGAACTGTTCCGATAAGTTTTTCGGCAGGAACATAAGCAGCGTGTACTTAGACGTCTTTATCTTGTTGTGTTTCTTCTTTCCCCCTTCCGTGACTACGCCCACTTCGATCTGACGCGTCTCTGTCGCCGCTGAGACCTTGTTGGACTGAAAAATTGTTTTTGTTTAGATCTTATCACCAACTGAAAAAGGCAGAAAACATCTGCAATATTAATTGCAGTTGTAATGGCACCTCAGAAAAGTTTGTGCACCTGGATTATTTTTGCAGGTTTTATTGCTATAAAATATGGTTAGAGCTTACACTACTATAAGTTAACACAGCTAGTGTGAAATATTTTCAAACACGAAACCTGGATTATCTTTTTAGAATGGTTGGATACACCTGCAATATCGTTACCAACTACTTAATATTGTTGGTATGGAGTTTTGCCGGGGAATTATTTAATGGGTAACTTTGTGGATTTTGTATTTCTTTCATAAATTTGTGTCATTTCGGTTCTTAATGTGTAATATTGGTAGAATATTAACCATTAAATATTCGTTAACGTGCACAAGTGTGGGCAAGTGGTACAACTTCTAAAAACGTGCTATCTGTGTGTTTCCCGCCAAAACTCCCTAGGAACTTTCAGTAAAGCGTCTACCACTTTACTGAATCGACTGACATGACTCTTTTTTTTTTCGAATGGGTCTACGCTAATGGCTTTTGGCCGTCTTAGCTTAATATGTCTGGTGACTGCCATTTAGCAGTCGTTTTGGTGGGAATACGATGAGGGAGTTTGACCCCCTCTTACATCACCCCCCTGCGGGTGATGTACGTACCGGTTTTGAGGGATAACTACGGATAAGTTACTTTTAGGACTGGAGAGACCGAGGTCCCTCCTGCTGAGGGGTCCGAACCCTTCCTCACTCTCTGACGAGTGTGGTTGCTCGCGCGCGGTAGCACAGACTAACGGCGTACGAGTTTTTGTACTGATAGAGTAGCTTCACATGACTCATTGACTGTACTGACTATTTATTTGGACTTTGACTAGACTTTAGACTTGACGATATATGAATACAGTGTTGAAAATTGAAACGAAAGTTCTATTTCCCGCCTTTTTTACTTGACACTGGCAAATGGTTTTAAGATAAGCCGACGCCATATATTCAAAAAAAAAGATTATCTCTTGTCACGTGATAGTTATGACTGCTCATTTTATACCTTAATATTTTTCATACCTCATTATAATCTCCTGAGTTCATTGACGAGTTTAAATGCGAAGTATTGTATCGATATAATATATTATTATTATCCACGATCGAATACATTCGGCCTAAGTTGATAACAGACGAGGAAATAAGATAAGCATTGATGAATGTTTACCTACTTGTCAAGTTACGTTCATTCATTATCCTATTTTTGTTCCATGTAGCGATCGGGAACCTTGAACCAACTCAGATGGAGGGCCGGAATCAAATACACATATTAACGACTAGCTTTTGCTCACGATTTCGCCGCATAAATAGAGTATCCCACGGGAACACTATTTCGGGATAAAGCGTAGCCTATGTGTTATTCCAGGGCTTAAACTACTAAGTACCATACCAAATTTCATCAAATTCCGTTGAGTATAGTTTTTGTGTGAAAACAAAAATTCATCATCACAAACTTTCACATTTAAAAGTAGTAGGAACTAGGATATAGTATGATATCAATCGTTTATTCACCAGTTACTTAAAATTAGTACATCAGTCGCCATTCGCAAAACTCAATCTACTTGGGAAGCTGGAATCAGCGGGTTTGTAGTGTTTACAATTCAAGGTTTTTTTTTATATGATCCTATTTATATGGCCCTATTGACTATATAAATTCAGCGACCGCAGGGACACCTCTAGTTGAAGTTAAATGTACAAAACAAAATGACTAGACAAAACAAATTATACACCAGAAGCAATTTTAGAGTGTGAAAGTTTTTATAAGTAGAGACTTTTCATTATAAATAAGTTATTACTTCGATAAGGTCGTGGGATAAACAGCTGTCGATGGCTGGTAATAATTTTTACAATCGATAAGTTCTAGGCCGGTAAAGTTCCATGCAAATTTCTAATTACTTATTAACGCAAATTACAGGCGTTGCTAATTGAATCAATAAATTCGCTTGCTATATTGATATTTTATTGAACTAATGTGACCCTTCACATTGGCGGACATCGTCGGTTATACGATGACGGTATTAGCTAATTTTGTGCATTACGTGAAGAAGTTACAACTTACGGCAGGTCCAGATTTCCATTTACTGCGCTTAATAGAGTTCTTTAACGTCTATTCCCGATTTCCCCCACTATTTGTGGGGGACAACTGGTGGACATCGAGAAAATAAGATACTACTTAGCTACTATTATTACCGATGTCCACCAGTGCTGGACAAATAGTGAGGGACATCGGGAATAGGCCGCTCACTAATACCTATCAGTCAAGACAAACTATAATTTCTTCGACCATATAGTAGATAGATACTACTCTTATGACTTACTTACATATATATATTTTATTAAGCTGCACATAAACATCGAATTGAAAGTTGCAAAAGGCTTTTACTACGTATATTGATAGTACCAGAAAAAATTAAAGCTCTAGAAAATTTTGTTACACCTTTCACGATATTACAGTAACTTGTCTAGAAGACAAATACACAATATTTATTACATTAGTTACAGAGTACTGTGTAGAGTTTGATTCATTTTAAATTACAATCGGTCAATGCCGATAAACAAATCGATTTCCAGTATTTGTTTACTTTATGCTATTCAAATCAAATATTAGAGCGAACAAATTAGTAGGTAAGCGTAAGCTTGTCGCATGTAAATATGGTTCTGATCACAGACTAGATACTAATTAGAGATACGTATAATATAATTATTATATTAATACGCAAAGCAAAAACTTTCAGTACAACTTACGAGAATTGTGTAACCGGAGGCGTGTGAAATTTGGCCGGTAGATAGATAGTTTATGTAGAGGAAGGTGTGCATTATTTAAAATAATACTAGCTTTCTAGCTAGTATTATTTTAAATAGTGCTTAGAAAGCCTTCGGCGCAAAACAAAACACTTAGTAGCAAAACGACATACCTAGTAGCAAAACGACAAAAGAACATATTCTCAAATTGTCACAATCGCTAATGGACAGAAGTACAGTCGTCAAAATATTAAGTTTACAAGCTTGTGCACGCGACTTCGCCCACGTTAAATAGATATTATTTTCTTTAGACCCGTTACCCGTAATAAAGTCTGTTCCTACCGGACATCTTACTATATTCTATTCCTCTTTTTTTATGAAATGAACCATAAAACGTGCAGACGGATCGCCTAATGGTAAGCGATTACCGCCGCCCATGGACTCGTAACACCAGAGGAGTTACACTTGTATCTCTTCTGGAATTGGTCACTGGCGTTCCTGGTCCTTAAAATCTTCAACCTCCCCTTGAGCCGTAACAAACTTTTGAGACAACACTTGTATATATATTATGATTGCGTTCTTACTTTAAGCATTAAGATATAGTAAGAACGCAATCAAGAGTTAGAAAGCCATGGAGGCACTCTTCTTCATGGAGGCAACTCTTCTTTTAATATATATGAGGTAGGTAGAGCTAGTGACGAACGTATACGGGAAAGCGATTGCTATTTGGCGAAAGCCAATTTCGAGTGTTTCGGATAGTTTAGTTTTTGCAAAATTTATATGATAGGTATTATGTGCTTCCCATAAGGCTTAAAGTAGTCCAGGAAAATTAGATTGAATTTGCACAAATCTGATAATAATAATTTGTAGGAGAATAATAGGACCACTTTTTAATTATTGTGTATATCTACTTAACTCTTTTTTTTTCTTTTGACCTTGAATTTTTTTTTGTAGGACGAACTTTAATTTTTTTTTAATGTGTTCTGATTAGCCATTACAATTTTATGAATTGTGTTCTAATTTTGTGCTAACTATACCGTGCTATGTATTAAGTAAGGCTTTACCCTCATGTGGTTGATGCGTCATCCTCATTGCACTCACTGAAGCCAAGTCGTCATTTTCTTGGCCGGGGCGTGAGATCCTTCGCATGTGTCATTCGCAATTACAAGCTACGTGTGCGAATGGGCAACACCCAGTTATGAACATTAACACAGCAGGGATATAACTTAGTAATAAGCAATTACTAAAAGGATAAATTAGGAGCCCAAAATATGAAAGCTGAGACTTGAGAGACATAAACAAAGATATTTCTATTAAATATAATGAGAATTATTCCCCATCCATTACTATTAATTCTCATTTCTACCTATCTTTAATTTTCATTCAAGTACTGTGGACTTTATTAAAAACATTTAAATTTTATGTAAACGACGCGTAATAGCGTTTTTCTTGGGACACAAACACAAACTTTTGCTTTAGGCTACTTTGAAAGGAAGGCCTTTATCAAAAAGCTAAGCTCTTACTAGGTAGGTTACTGGTCTGACTTAGCCCGTTTAAAAATATACCCATTTAGATTCAAGGTTGTTAAAAAATTTTATCAATTGGCGCTTCGTAGTTCGGTGAATTTTTTAACAAAAAAATATTTTTCAATTAAGGGGATGGCAATACAATTTGTATAGAATTATTTTTTGGCAGTTATATGCCTAGTGGTATACTTTTCCTTTTTAAAAAGGCAAAATAACGTAATGAAACACCAGAGATGTTACAGATGTACGTAGGCCTGAAGAGAGCATAGGTGCTGTCAGGGAATTTAATCCTTTAGCAGGTTGACCGTTCTCGGAACTTGTTGATGATTAATTTTATTACCCGACTACGGCGAAGCCAAAAGGGAGGGTAATGATTTTGGAAGTATATGTATGTATGTATGTTTGTTTGTTCCCTCGTAGCGTCTAAACTACTGGTTCGATTTTAATAAATGAGGTGTCAATAGATTCGTAATGATGCCGCGGGTAACATAGGCTTTATAATTTTTTTTAAATTATATATTTCGAAAATTAAACCTCAGAATCTAACATCTAAAAAATTAAATCGAGATAATTATCACATGTTTGGTATCAAAAGAAAGGTCTTGGCAATCACACTACAAATATTTACATAATTTGTATATATATTATATTATATCATATTGTTCAAGTCAAAATATACGTTTAAAACAATTCGTACAATATTTGTCCAATTTTCACAAAACATTACGTATAATAAGAGTATAAATATATAATTTATATATTATGTTCCTTCATAACATTATATTATATTTTATAAATATAATTTTTTACAGGAAATACATAACAAATTAAAAAAATTAAATAACACCTAGGTATATTGTCAAGCAGTGAACGAGCCGATGATGATGAATTATAGCTAAGACCACTCTTAATTATGTCAGCTTTCAAACAAAAACAACTAGATCAAAATCGGTTAATTGGTTCATCCGATTTTAATACGAAAATGAAGATGAAATCAGTTACTAGCACTTTTATTACTCACTCGTTCGATAGATTTTTTTGAATCGCGGTAACGTTGTGTTTAGAAGTTTATGATATATTCCACTACAATTATTGTATAAGATACGATTAAAATACGATTAAAAGTGAATAAGTGATTTAATTGCTTTGGTGAAATGAATGAATGTTGAATGATCTCTATTGCGTTTATTGAAATCTGAATATAAATTATAAATAGTTATATTTTATAAATCATTCTTCGAGTTCGAATCAAGTCGTCATTTACTGTGTATGCTATGGTTAGTTCATTTTAATTTCAGTTTTTCAGTTACTTTATTATTTATAAATATTTATGTAAAAAAATTTGCCCGCTTGTGGATAATTTGTAAAAAAATAGTTAGATTGGGAAACGGAAAAAAATTAAATAAAAAAATAAGTTTAAAAAAACTATAACCGGACTACGTAAAAAAGGGGTCTAAAAAGGCCGAAACAAGAAAACAAATAGAAATCCAGAAATGCATAGTTACAAAAATGGTCAAGGTAGAGCCGTGGTCGCATCTACTGTTCGGAACAGTCGATGTCAAAACTGTCTGTAATTATCTTGGGGTATGCATGTGTACATGACGATATACGCAGTTTCAGTTTATACCTAGACGTCACGCATCTCGGTGTGAACTGACACTTAGATGACGCCATTAGTGTGTTCCACTTATCGCGCGGTCCACTTTTTTTACGTAGTCGGGTTATAGTTCTTGAAACTTATTTTTTTATTCATTTATTAAAATATAATATCATAATAAGCAGCTTTGGAATGTAATTGACAGTTGTATTGTGTAGGTATGTAGGTTGTATACAAGCAAATTATCCACCTGCTAAAAGATATATGTCTTCTGCACATCAACATTCGCTCTTTAAAAAATAACTTTAATGATTTATTACTAACTATAGGCATTAATTTATATAGACTAGACATTATCATCATCACAGAGCCAAATATAAATTTTACTTTATTATCATTTTATACAATCCCAGGATTTGTGGTTCATTCATATACGCGAAAAGAACGGAAAGGAGGAGGAGTATTAGTTTATTCACGAGCGGAGCTAGTAGCATCTATGATTGAGACACCTGCGGTTAAAACCGCTAGCACGATGCGCTCAGTAGAGTGCGTGTCAGTAAAATTTAACAGTAATGGAGAAAAAATCTACTTAATATCACTTTACCGGCCGCCCAAATTTTTTAAACGTGATAGGATACAAGAGTTTTTTATAGAGTTGCGTAACTTACTTGATAGTTTCCCGAAACATTCTAAAATTATCTTGTGTGGCGACATAAATATAAATCTTTTAAATAAAAGCGACAATCGTGTCATATCTTATGAAAATATTTTAGCAGAATATGGATTCACGAAATGTATAAATGATGTAACACGAAGAGAAGTACTTTTAGATAAGATAGTAGAATCATGTCTAGACCATATATACATCAGAGCTCCAATTGCCTTAATAGACTCAGCAGTCATAAAGCATAAGACATCTGACCACTATTATGTATCCGCAACAATTGAATGGAGACATATATCTGACACGGATCCCGCGATTCACTCCGACGAACACTCGACACAACGTTATCTTTCAACAACAAAACGTATTTTAGACAATCGCCTTGTCAGAGAAAAGTTACAATCAACCAACTTCGATGATTTATTAAGTATAACTTGCCCAACTGAATTATACAAATCCTTTGCTAACATTTTTACTAATATATATAGCGAAAGTTGCAAAATTCAACCAACCATATTAAAGCAAAACAAAAGAAATAAAAAATATTGGTTAAATGCTAATTTGAAACTCATGATAAAAGAAAGAGATAGGTTATTTCATGTCTGGAGTAATGATCGTAAAAATATGATAAAAAGGTTGGCTTACACAAACTATAGGAATAAATGTACAAAAGCTATTAATAAATGTAAAGTCGCTTACGATAAAAAGAGTATATTAGATTGTAACAAAAATATTAGGAAAATATGGGAAAAAATAAATAGTCTATTAGGGAATAACAAACAATCTTTAGACGACATTATACTAAAACATATGGATAACAGTAATAATATAAAAGAAATATGTGATAATTTTGCAAGAAGCTTTTTGATAGAGATAGACGAATTAAAACATAAATGCGCTGATAAATGGATAACAAGAAATGACTATATCATTAGATCAGATGTATGCATGAGATGGCAACCAGTAAATTCTAAGGACGTCAAAAGAGTCATTGATAAAATGGATGTAAACAAATCACCTGGTAGTGATCTGGTACGCATGTCAGACTTAAAAATTGTCGCCGACAAAGTTAGCCCTATCATAGCCAGCTTAATTAATTTATCTATTACTCAGCACGAAGTTCCACTGAAATTGAAAGAAGCAATCATCCGTCCAGTTCACAAAAGAGGAGACCACAAAATCGTCACTAATTATAGACCCTTAGCTATACTGTCTAGTATCGACAAAGTTATTGAAAAATGTGTAGTAAATCAACTTGGAAATTTCCTACATAAAAATAGAGTTCTGACCGAATGTCAATACGGTTTTCAGAAAGGTAAAAGCACTAACAAATTATTGGCAAAATTTACCGATGAAATTAACTCACATTTAGGGGTTAAAAAATTTGTTGTGGCAATATTTTATGATTTCAAAAAAGCATTCGACACCCTTGAAACAGAAACCCTCTTGAATGCAATGGACGAATGTGGAGTGGGGCAACCGCTGAACCAATGGTTTCGGGACTACCTCACTTCGCGCTCATATCGTGTAAAAGTAGGCAACACGCTCAGCGACAATATTGCGGTCAAATATGGGGTTCCACAGGGCTCTGGGTGTGGGCCAGTGTGTTACCTACTACACGTCAACAGTTTATGTGGAATACTCAACTGCTCATCATACATGTACGCGGACGATTTATGTACTCTACGCGCTGGTACCGATCTGGCAGAAACATGTCGCTTAGTACAACAAGACATTGATACTGTGGTCAGATGGTCTCACGACAACGGCTTACTTCTAAATTCAGAAAAAACAAAATTACTTGTCATACATTCTCCTTACTTATGCACTTCAAATTCGCCCCCTATGTATAGCCATTGTTTTGCGTGCTTTAATAATAATCATACAAATTGTCAATGTAAGCCTATTGATCAAGTTGATTGTATAACTTACCTTGGTGTCAAAGTAGACAAACATTTTTCTTGGTCATGTCATATAGACTACATCGCAAACAAATTAAGAACTCTCCTAGGAAAATTTTATCATCTAAGTCTAAAAGTACCGAGAAGCATATTAAGGTGTTTGTACTTTGCATTAGTTGACTCAATTCTAGGTTATGCCCTTGATAGTTATGGTCTGACATTTAGAAGTTATCTAAATAAACTTGAATCTCTACAAATAAGATTTTTAAAACTCATAGTCAGTAAAAAACCCAAATCTATTTCTAAAGGCGACTATTCTAAATTATTTAAAATTTGTAAAATTCTCCCAGTTACTTTAAAACACAAATACCTTTTGGCGATTAACAACCACAACCATAATAATATCCATAACCTAGAAATACTGCAGCACAACTATGGTACTCGGTCGGTATCGGAAGGCAAATATAAGGTACCCAGAGTTCTTAACTACTTTGGGGACCGAACTTTAAATAAAAGGATACCATATCTGTTAAATAGCTTGCCCAACGATATTCGACACGAGACTAAAAGAAAAACCTTCCAAAAAAACATGTACAAACACCTTTTTACTTTATTACCTTATTGTACATCCTTCACCACCTAAAACATTATTTTAATCATTACTCTAATTTTATTTTGCTTTTTTTGTTATTACAATATCTAATTTTGTATTATTAGTATTATTAATGTTGTATCTTGTTAATTTTATTTTTATACTCTGTCTATAATATTAAGTTTTGTAACATTGATCCTACAGACAAACTGAAGAACAGTTTTGTAGGTCTTTATTTAATATTTTTTGTTTATTGGTCTGAAGTAATAAATAAATAATAATAATAATAATAATATAATTCTCTGATAGTACGTACACCTGGCAGACCCTTATGCTTGCTTATCACCGACTGTTGCAGCCGCGAATAATGATATATTAACAGCTACAGCAAGGAACCACGTATTGACAAGTATTTATGTGTTGACATTACGAATCTAAACATCGCGACTTCCCCTTAAAACCTTCATTATAAATTAAAATATGATTTACCGACAATGGTCTGTTCTCGACTTTCAGCCATCTGGCCTATACCACCTACACCTCTATTATTAATATTTGATATTCCATTCGCTGGTGAACTATTAACTTGACATTTACATTCTGATTTCTGTGTCGATTGTTTAATAAGACCGAAGTAAAACAGCTGTTCCCATTTCAGTGCATTTACAGATTTGTTGTCATACTGAATAATTGAATATACATAAAGGCATTTGTAATCCAGGGCTTTTTGACTCTGGATTAAAAATTACAGGGTCCAGGGGAATTTGTAAAGCTTACCTGAGTATCCAACCTAATTTAAAGAGATCTGATCCGAGATTCAGTCTCTACATTTTACTTAGATACCTATTGTCTAGAAACAGGCTAATACAGTATTTTCCTGTATTTTTTTTATTACATATATAAATAGTTCTCTGAAAAAAAATCTTCTTATATATACTTAATTGTTTTTTTTAAACAAAAAATGAAAACCAACTTCCAAAGTAAAAATTCACAAAAAAGTATGAAATAAAACTTAATTTTTAAATAATTCCCCTTTTATATTCGGCTAAAATTCTAACTATTTCTCTACTCAATCTTCATAATTTGAAGTCGGTACCAGCCCAAACAACACCCTGATAAAACTATATTTAAAATAGAACTCACGTTCTAGTTGGCTCACATTGAAGTTAAAAATTTAAGTAAACCATTTTAAATTTCACCAATTGAACTTACAAACTTATGAACCCTGCAACCAATTGAAATTATGAACCAAAAATCGCATTAAAACATAATATTTAAACATCTTTGTTAAAAATTATTTTAAAAAATCGGTTGTCTGTCAAGTCGGTTTACTGACGATAGTTGAACGTAATAACGTCATGTTTATAGTGCGCGCGGAACTAATTAGCCGCGCCTTAGGTAGGCGTGTTGCCGCCGCGAAGTCCGGCGCCAAACTGAGTAATAACATCAAGCGCCCCCGCCTCTCCGTCCCACCGCTCACATACCTAAGGCGCGGCTAGCTGAGGTAACGGCAATGCGTCATATTTAGCGAGGTAACGCTGGTAACAGGTAACGCATGATTCATGATTTTTCGTGCGTGCAGCCGGCTCCATCAAATTATAAGACGTTATCACGTCAAAAAATCTTTTTTCATATTAACATGTTATTAAAAGTAAATACATCGTTGTCTTGAAATTACGTTTAAATTAAAACTAAAATAGTTTTTGCTTGCGGCCTTCGACACTATGAATGAAAAGTGTTTGTAAACTTGAGTATGGCTGGTCGAGACTGTTACCCAGTTTAGGTACGCCTTATATTGTTTTTTAATGTTTAGTTTCAATTAATTTTTACTAAAAACCTGACTTCGTAGATTATTATAGCCTTAGATGTTACCCGGGCTATTGTAACGAATCTATTGACGCCTCATTCATTAAAATTGACCCAGTACTTTAGGCGCTACGGTGGAACAAACATACATACATACACTGCCAAAATCATTACCCTTCCTTTTGGCTTCGCCGTAGTCGGGTAAAAACAGACAGACCGTAATCTCGATAGCAAATGATTGTTGTTCTAATCTAGGCACAGATGTACTTACTCGCCACCAACAGCACAGGAGTAGGAAACATGATCGCAAACAATCCCAAAATCGTTCCATACGCATTTTACACCGTCACATCAAACACGTATGTTCCACAAATTCAACACAGATGTACTGAACTATCTTATCATGCCAATATGATATCAATGAAAAAAACTCTGATAACCAATCAGAAAACCTAGACCTTCTAATTTAGCATTTACATGCTCGTAGATAAAGTAACATGTTTGACAGCCAATAAAACCACTTCCGTGAATTTCACGGTTTATCATTTGTTAAAACATCAATCCATCCTCACAAACTTTTACATTTATAATAGTAGTAGGACGTAATATGTAACGTATGCTGGGTGACTTTTTATACCGTTTTGAGAGAAACATAGCGTCGCTGCGCCTGCCAAATTCCATATGAGCATTTTTTTTTATTTTTGTTTTTTTTTCACTGAAAATGATCCTCGTTTGATTCTCCACGTGCCCATAAAACTCTTTTTGTGATAATCGCACTGGAAACGAAGTCAAGAAATTCCACAAGTGTTTTGATCGTTAGGAAAAATTGGTAAGTGCAGAAAATGCACATAAAGGATTAAGTTCAGGCCTCAGTCGCACCAACTGCGTTAGAGATGTGAGTTATGTGATGTAAGCAATCGTTAAAAAAGTTAAGAATGAGAAAATCACATATATTAGGTCCTTACATATAAAATTGGCGTTTTGTCGTACTGGCCACTTTGATTTCAAATATATCTTCTTTGGTTAAGAATTCCAATTTCAAATTTATCCCGCTATTTACTCATGCTTTTGTGTTTCGAAAACCGTAATTTATTTGTTTTTTCCTCTTCTGGTTTTTTCTTTGCGTCACTCTATTTACAAAATGGAAAACTTGAAATATCGTATTATTTTCGAGTACGAGTTCCACCGTGGCACCACTGCTGCAGAAACGGCTCGAAGGATTAATGATGTGTATGGCGGCGGTGTCGCAAAAGAAAACACAGTGCATTTTGGTTCCAACGTTTTCGTTCTGGAAACTTCGACCTGCAGAACAAGCCCCGTGGACGGCCGGAGACCAAAGTTGATAAATAAGAATAAAAGGCTAATGTGAAAGCGGATCCATCGTAAACTACGTCCGAGTTAGCTGCAGGCTACGGTGTTAGTGATAAAACTGTTTTAATCCACTTGAAGCAAATTGGGAAGGTGAAAAAGCTTAAAAGATGGGTACGTCATGAATTGAGTGCATAAAACCGACATACGCGCGTCGACTGCTGCGTTACATTACTCAAACGGCACAATAATGAAGGGTTTTTTAATCGTATCATCATCTGTGATAAAAAGTGGATCCTGTACGATAATCGGAAATGCTCATCGCAATGGCTGAACCCTGGCGGACCAGCGAAAGCCTGCCCCAAGCGAAATTTGACTCAAAAAAAGTTACTTGTTAGCGTTTGCTGGAGTAGTGCCGCTGTCGTTCACTACAGTTTTCTTAAATCTGGCCAGACGATTACGGCAGATGTGTGTTGCAAGTAACTGCAAATCATGATGGAAAAGCTAGCTGCTAAACAACCGAGGTTGGTTATCCGCTCTAGGCCAATGCTGCTTCAGGACAACGCTAGACCACAAACCGCACAACAGACGGGTACCAAATTAGAAGAGATTCAATTGGAATGCTTAAGACATCCACAGTACTCCCCGGACCTTGCTCCAACAGATTAACATTTTTTTTTTCGAACTTTGGATAACTTTTTGCAAGGGAAAAAATTCAACTCCGATGGGGCAGTCCAAAGCCAAAGGTGTTATTTGTGAGTGACATAGGCTATATATTAACCCGTAAAATGAAAAGACTTTTTCGTTGTAACCGTATTTGCAAAGTAAGTCGGAGAAAAAAATGGTTTATGTGTAGTAGAGGCAAGGGCGCTGTGTCAATTGTTCCTGCTTGGGCCGCTGAATCAATTCATGAAAATGTCACTATCGCCAATGAATTGATTTATCTTACTTATCTTTCTGGGCCTTTTGAGATCGCGGAAAACCCAACATGTTAAAACTTTCGACATTAAAGTGATTTAGCCTTCGAGTACCTTCGAATACTTTTCAATCACGCGGCACGCCTCAATAAAATTGTAATATAAAGATTTTAATACCGAACTAGTTGCAGATTGTACCTACCTACAGTTCCTGCGGTCATGACATTTTGTGACTCAAAATATGGCATTTATAAGAAATCAATAAAACCCTCTAAAATGTTACATCAATCTCATCGTATATGTATAAAATATCATTAGATCATAATAATCATGATATTAAATTATTAGTTCGATGTTGTAAAATAAATTTTTAATAAGTAAGAAAAAAAAGCTAAGTATGCCGCAGCCTAAGCATAACAGCCTCCGTCGTCTAGTGGTTAGAGCTTGGCTCTCGACTTCCGTCGTGGGTTCGTTTCTCGCATTGGAACAACAAAAAATGTTGTTTCCAAGACGTTTGCTTAGGACAATGCAGGCTGGTCACCTGATTGTCCGACAAGAATGATGATCCATGCGTCGGATGGCCATGTAAAAAGTCGGACCTGCGCCTGATCCCTCGCCAGTCGTGTCGCTTATCCGTCCCACTGGGTTACGAGGGTAAAGGAAGACTTGACACACTTGGGCACTATAAAACTACTCCTCTGTAACCCAGCCTGGTTTCAATGAAACCGAAATCGGTGTGGGGAGTTATTATAATCTTAAACCAAATGTAGGTAATTGGTAAATAAAGATAAAAATAAAGAAATACTAATCATCATATTCTTTAATAACTTGGCATTTTAATGACTGTACGAGTTATAGTTAATCTCACCACAAATAAAGAAATAAAACTAATAATAAAATTATTTAATAAATTGATATATAAATTCTGTAATAATTATAGCTTAATCCAGCTATACTCTAAGTGTGTTCCGCGGAACCTAGGGTTCCGCGATACCCCTGTTTCTGGTTCTGCAAGAATTTAGAAAAAAAAATCAAAACACCTCTCTCTGGTCGAACGTTTTGACTCCGCCCGCCGCGCCGCCGCCGCGCGTATACTTGTGAGCGCGCAGTCCCTTTGATAAAAGTCGCCTCTGAATTAGAACTATAGTTGTGAACAAACTACTTTCGGCTCTAACTTCAAAACATAAAGTCGAGATTGTTTACAACGCATTTTTGTATTTCTATTTTTATTTCCGCTTTTTGTTTATCAAAGGCGACGACTCGAGTATTTTTGAGAATGTTCGAGATCGAGTCTAGGACTAAGTATAAAAGCGGCGATCGCGCGTCGCGACTCCGTCAGTCAGTTGACGAATAGCGTTCGGAGCGATAAGTTCCTACCTACCTACTTACAAGCTGGCTAGCGAATTGCGGAGTTTAAACGTGATAATATGTAACTAGTGTTTATTGTTCTACTGCCTGCTGTATTCTGATTGTATCAGATTTGTACATTTCTTCTTTGGACTAAACTTAGTCTCTTATAAGCAGTAACGATTCTGCATTATTTTGACCCCACCATCCTGACGTGTAACATTATTATTAAAGAAGAATGGGACGTTGGCTTAAAGGCGTTAAACGTGTTGCAACAACATCCTCTAATGACGCTGAATGTTCAAAAGTAGTACGCGCGGAGAATGCAGCAATAACCGATCCAGACGATGATGCCACGACGTCAAGCTCCACGGTTTCAAAGACGAAAAAAAGGAAGTATGATGAATCATATATCAGTTTCGGATTTGTTGATTCTTACGGCTCACCTCTCTGCATGCTATCTAGTAAACTGCTTCCTAATAGTTCCATGGCACCTGCCAAATTGCGCCGACATTTAGAAACTGTACACCCCGAGTCTAAAGACAAGAATAAAGAATTTTTTGTTCGCACAAAAGAACAGTTATTGGAAAGTCAAAAAAATATGATGCATGTAACACAAACTATCAATGAAAAGGCCACGGAGGTATCATATTTAGTTAGCTATCGCATTGCACAAGCAGGTGAAGCGCACACTATCGCTGAAAATTTAATAAAGCCATGTGTGTTAGACATAACAAAATGTATGCTCGATGAAAAATCTGCAAAGCATCTTTCTACTGTGCCGCTATCAAACGATACTGTTTCACGGCGAATTCATGATCTGGCAAGCTACGTCAAACAAGAACTAATTACACGTCTACAAAAAACAAGATTCGTCTTGTTCTCATGTAAGTGGATCTTGTATCTTTTTTATGAGAATAAATTCTTTAAACCCAAATGGATGAGTCAACTGATGTCGCTGGTCTGGATATCTTGCTGGTTATCGTGAGATATCCATATGAAAGTTCTTTTGAAGAAGACATGCTTATGTGTTCACCGCTGCCCACAAACACTACCGGGGAAGAAATTTTTAATAAAATAAACATATTTTTTGAACAAAATAATCTCAGTTAGAACGATTGCATTCACATTTGTACAGATGGGGCCAAGGCGATGACAGGTAAAACAGCAGGAGCAGTGTCACGCATAAAAAATAAAGCGCCTAATTGTAGTTCCAGCCAATGTATTCTGCATAGACAAGCACTTACGATGAAGCAAATGCCGTCAAATCTAAAATTAGTTATGGATGAAGTGGTAAAAATAATTAATTTTATCAAATCACGATCACTACAATCCCGATTGTTCTCATTATTGTGTGAAGATTATGGCAGCAAACATAAAACACTGCTGCTCCATACAGAAGTGCGATGGCTGTCTCGGGGTAAAACTTTAACAAGGCTATTTGAACTTAGAGCGGAGTTACAAATGTTTCTTTCAGCTGATACTTCTTTTAATTTGAAAGACCGTCTGTATGATAAAACTTGGTTGTTCCGATTGTCTTTTATGGCGGATATCTTTCAAAAACTAAACGAATTGAATTTATCATTGCAAGGTAAATAGACAACAGTGTTCCAGGCCTATAACAAAATAACTACCTTCAAAAGAAAATTAGATTTTTGGATTGTTTGCGTTGATAAGAAAGAAATAGAAAGCTTTACGTAACTCAGTGAGTTTGTTAGCGATATCAAAAACATTGTTTCAAGATGATATGTTTGAAGAATTGGTCCAATATTTCACTTCGATGCGCGCATCTTTTGAAAAGTATTTTCCCGAAGAACAGAATACAAAAATAAAACTGAATTCATGGATTCATAATCCTTTTTTACCCAACTTGCAAAAGCCCGAAAGTATATCAAACAAGATATATGAATCTCTTTTAGAAATGTCATCAGACACAAGTATGGAGTCACTGTTCTAAACGATGCCTCTCAACGATTTTTGGTGAAGAATTCGTAATGAATGATTCTTCTCCCGTTCCCAACAACATATTTGTGCGAAACAGGATTCTCAACGTATGCAGCCACGAAAACAAAATATCGCAATAGACTGGACGCCGAACCTGATATGAGACTGCAACTGTCTTCTATCAAACCTGACATCAACCAATTAATGAAAAATAAAAAACAGTTTCATACCTCCCATTAGTTAGATTTTTTCTTTTTTAATATCTTGTAATAATGTACTTGCCATGTGGCATGTTAAAGTAAGTAATAATCAGTAACTGTTACATTGTACTTTTATTATGGATATTAATAAAGAATACACTTTTAAAAACTATTGTTTTATTGTAGGGTTCTGTCAAGTATTTTGCTTTCCAAAAGGGTTCTGTAACCAAAAAAGTTTGAGAACCGCTGGCTTAATCAAACCATCTCGTAATTCCAGAATAGATTCAAAATATCCTAACAAATTAATAATTATAATTAAATTAATATTATTAAAATAATTAATATTTCAAAATAATCAATTAAGACAATTACCTAATAATTTAGCTATAACTTATAAAATAGGTTTAGACAATGTTACTTATCTTATCTTGTGTGATTACTCTCACGGCCAGTCCAAGACTAACATCAAAATGGCGGCACAACCTCTTATAAGTGTCATTTAGCGCTATTTTTACACCGGAACTTACTACTATGGCAATATTTCACAGCGGAAGTTCATGTAAATAATTATTAAAAAATAATATACAATGAAAATCATTAGAGGAGGCCTATGTCATGCGACTCACTGAACTTAGAGACATCCTATAATAACCCTTACAATAAAGAGCTCAGGATAATAAGGCTATATAGATAGATAGATGGAATTATTTTTCAGATCTGCGAAAGCACAAAACATAGCTAGATTCTTCTAGCAGATGTTTTGGAAGGAAATTACTTGGACCATTCCATTTCTGAATCCACCTTGTACATCCCACAATCTTCTAATTATCTGTCTTGTACGACCCCCCTCAATAAGTATCATATGTAACTTCCCAATAATGTTAAGGAGACTGATACCTCGGCTGTTCTTGCAGTCTTGCTGTGACCTTTACACAAAGGCCTAATGGAATAATCTGGTATTTAACCACTTCGTTAAGGAGGTAACCGCTTCTTTTCTTAAGCAAGGACAGATTATCAAATACAAGACCCTCGCCAGTCCTCAGCATAATATGGGACTGATACCCTGTCATAGCACAAAGCCTTACTTGACTTCATACGAATTTTTATCGCATCCAAGATTTATTTTATACTAGCTGACACGTGCCCACTTCGTTGGGCGGTAAACATTTTTACTTGTGATGAAATTACGATTGTGGTTCGGTTAATACTGAGTGCTATGGTTTATTTCCTGACTGCCAAAAGGAGGGTTATATTTTAACTGCTTATTTGTGTGTAAAGCTTTTGCCCGCGACTTCTCCCGCGTGAAATAGTGTTCTTGGAGAAAAAAACTTCTTCAGCAAATAACACTACTCACTGCAATATACTTCTGTATACAATATTGAAAATGTTTTTAGGGTTTCGTACCCAATGGGTAAAAAAATATCACCTCGACGCGACGTGCGCGACCGTTTGATATACATAATTTATTAACCCCCTTACTAATAAAAATATTTACTTAATGGATAACTTAAACAACGTTGCTGACTTTGTCGGTTAGTGACTTTTCCAACGCATCAGACAAAGAGAGCAATGTTGTTTAATTTATCCGTTGTGTAAATATTTTATTAGTAAGGGGGAATGTCATTATTTATAAACAATTCTCTTTTTTAATATTTTTCTGAGGATCGAGCGAGTTTTTGCATTTTTAATTAGTTTTAGGATGCCTGAGCGCATATTTATCTATATGCGATACTTTTTAGTTTTTAATCCTAGATCGCTCAATTTACGGGACAGTGCTTGTTTTGTAGATAAAAAGTTTTCTATTCTATAGTAGAAGGATATGATATCGTAGCATGTTATGAAGATATACAACAATATGACATCGTAGCACATTACAAAGTTGTAGAATGATAACTTAAGACGTCCTCAATCGTCGCAGTGTACCCAATGTCGCATAGTTCCTTTGTCGTGTCGTATTGTGTGTAATAGAGTTTGAAGTGGGTACCAGTTATTATTGTTTTAGTCTCTTTAGAGTAATATTGTTCTGTCCAAGGTTCTGTGGTTTTAATCCTTCAGGTGTTGTTTGAAAAAATCACTATTCATACCGAGAATAACAGACATACCTATCATGAATTTGCTGATGGGTTGCAGAATGATCTAATTCGACTGAGTGACCTTGACTCTAACCAAGTTTCTGATAAAGTGCAGTTGGAGTATTGTCATGACCTTTCTTCTTAATTCTTTTTTTCTTTCTTGCTTTCCAATAAAAGCAAAAATTTATTATCTGCATTTTCCTGTTCATTGCCTCAATACATATCAATTAATTCTAACATTCTAGGATTGAACCAAAACAGATGTAGGTAGGTATAATACCAGTTTTTATTTAATGTATTTTCCATATTCATCTAATTTAAGTTTGACAATTGGTGTAATTAAACCGAGAAATGTTAAAATTATGTTTTGGGAAGAACAAAAAGCTGACAGAATGGATTCTGTGTTGCATGGGTGAACTATGAAGTAGGGCCTGCAAAACAACGGATGCTCCTGTTGAGTCACAACACTGTAAAAGTCTTCTTTTTTAATTCTGAAACAAAAGGATTTTAGCTATAAACAATTTTTCTTTATTTTTTTTTTACTTTATAAGGTCAAACATAACATATTCTCATAACAGGTTGGAATTGTAATGAGTATAAGAGAAAAAAAACATATATATGATTTTTAAATATAACAGAAGAAAAAGAAATCTTATAAGAAGGAGGTATTATATTATGAGAAGTAATAATTCTATAACTTACACAGAAGGAGACAAGTGTCTTATCTCTTCCAAACTTAAAAGTGTCCCATCACTCTTCCATATATTAAAGCTAAATGCAGGAACACTGTAGCTCAGATTATAGAAAATAATGAATTCTGCCTTGCAAATGTTTTTATCAATATTATGTTTGATAAATTCTTGTTTTTTTAAGTAGCACTTGCAAATTTCATTTGACTCAGGTTCTAATATTTCCCAAGTATCATGGCATTTTCTTGATATATCAAGAAATTCCTTAATTGATTTATAAAACTCTGCTGGCGAAAGAGTCATTTAAAAATGGTAGTTTGTGGTAATCAGATAAAATTTTTCAATGTTTTATTTTATTTAGGTGCAGCTGTACATGACTTGGTTCAATTTTTTTTTTCCTTGAGGTTCCGATGAGAGGGATCCTAATGTCGTCGGCATAAAAGTCCTGTCCGAGGCGAAAAAACTGTAAAGAGTTTTTAAAAGTTTGATTTTATTTACACATATAAAGGCGCATTTACAAATTTGATATTTAAAATTTGCTGTTTTTTGATCCATTTTGCGACTAAATGAAACTAAATTCTACAAAACTAATAATTGTCACAAATACTTAGTATAATAATATAATATCATTAATAATAATAATACTTAATAATTCTCTTCTTCTCTTCTCTCTCTCTATAATACTTCTCTAAAATAGGTTTAAAAATATAATAAAAATTATTATTTTTACTTAATTTACATACTTATATAGCAAAAACAATTTTCCAGAACCACTTAACCTTGTTTGTTTAAAAATACACATTTACAGATAGCGAAAATAATCACCTCAAAATTTGCTTAGAATAATAGAAGAATATTAAAAATTGATTTGGAAAAAGCATTAAAATTTGCCTCAAAATTTTCACGTTTTGTTATTGTGCATGAATCCTATCCTATCCTACGATTTGACATTCGGATTTATTTATTATTTAAATAAATGGCGTCGGCTTAAAACCATTTGCCAGTGTCAAGTTAAAAAGGCGGGAAATAGAATATTCGTTTCAATTTTCAACACCGTATTCCTAAATCGTCAAGTCTAAAGTCTAGTCAAGTCACGATAGTCAGTGCAGTCAATGAGTCAAGTCAGTCGATTCAGTAAAGTGGTAGAAGCTTTACTGAAAGTTTCTGGGGATTTTTGGATGGAACAAAAATGCAACGAACGAATACAAACAACAAAATAACACGTTTTTTGAAGTTGTACCACTTGCCCACACTTATGCATGTTAACGAATATTTAATGGTTAATATTCTACCAATATTACACATTATGAACCGAAATAACGAAATTAAGAAAATATACAAAATCCACAACGTCACTCATTGAATTCCCGGCAAAACTCCAACATTCAGATTTCGGCTTAATTTTAGTTTTGAGACATTTTTTAAGTGACCTGTGGCATAAGCCAAAGACCTGGATACAAATTCTTTTAGTTTTCACTGTTTTTCATTATTAAATAAAAACACTAGGTATGTAGCAATATTATCTGCTCACCTCGTGGCTCACCTCAATAATCTCATAAATTTTTATTTGCAATCAAGGATCGTGATAGAATTTTGAAAATAGACGATTGGTAAACAACCGACGCGACTATAATGTAACGCAGCGTTATAAATTGAAAACTCTTCAAAATTAAGAAACATAATTAATTAATTAGTAAACTATTTGCAACTTTGTTTTTCTTCATAATATTATGTCACTAAACACATAAAAATTAATATTAGATAAATATCTAATAAAATAGAAATGATTATTAGATATTATAATTGCAAATTATTAAAAATAATTATTCAATTATAATATCTATTTTTGTTTAAATTCATTTTTCTTCATTACAATAAAATATGTGCAGATAAATTACTTATCCTGAAATTATGCATTTTTATTTTTTAAACCAGCCACGCTACAGAAAAAATAACGGCTGTGACAGCATTAAAAATATCGATACCAACTTTATCAGTATGTTTGACTATAATTTTTTCAGATTTTCTCAGAATACAATGATTCGGGATGTCTGGATTCAAGGTTGTGCAAATCATATTTCGTGGACTAAGCGTACGAGAACAATTTGCTTCATGTTTTGTAGTATAAGCGGTTAACAAGAGGAGATATTTTGTAATTCGTATTTACTATAATATATGGCATACTAAGCGAAATTGTTAATTAAATGTTGTAGTAAAACAAAACTCAGTTTAGATTATTTGTCTCAAAAGAAAACTCCTGTTTCCAAAATCATTACTTTTGTACATTTTTTTTTAATATTTTTTAATTTTAAATAAAAATTTTCACGTAGATAGGATTTTTAGAAGTTTTTCAGTATAACTTATTTAAATTTTTCTGCAGACTAAAGAACGTCACAGACGTCGAAGATATATTTTTTTATTTTATCTTGAGATGCCTGGATGTTTTTTTTTATATTATAGTATGTAATATGAAAATGTGTAGTATCTAGGTCTGTGATAATTCAGACAAACTGTATAGCAAGCGATATTTCATCTTATTAGAAAATATTATAGTATCCTCGCTGTTGTAATGCCCCTTAGAAATAATATAATAGCTTAAAAGGTTAGTCACGCACTCATTATAATAAAATCACAGTTTTTAAGTAGATGGAGAGCTACTAGTAAATTTATTCATGAAATCAATATGAGTATAAAAGCCATATTAAATCACATATTGCATCTTTTCAATCAATTTTTATTATATAAAATCAGTCAATTTATTTGAATAATTACGAAAAAAATCACTTAAAATGAATATATTTATGTTTATTTCTGTATAATTTTATATATCCATAACATTTCGTACTATTTTGTTCACTATGGAAAGTACCCTATTATTATCGCCGAACTCATCGACATTTAAATATCGATAGTGTAAAGCGCTAGTTTAGAGTAAGAACTGTTTTCTGAATCATGCGAGATGTGGCCAGGTATCGATAGTGTAAAGCGCTAGCGTTGCTTGAATAAAAATGACATTTGTCGTACACTACAGGCTGTTTCCTTTGTGTGTTTGCACATGTGTGCGTATAGTTTACATTTGTGTTTGACAATATTTTTGTGAGCATGCGATGTGATTGAAAATGCATTGCATGCATGCAGTGTGTAATTAAATTACTTTTCTATCAATCAATCAAATTAGTGTGCGTTCCTCGTCCCCTCCACAGAAAGTGGCAGACTTTTTCGCATAGAAATTAGCCGTCATTTCGTCTCCGTTTGGTTGGATGCTCTAAGTATTTCGGTTCCGCCTTTTTAACTTTGAATGTTAGTAATTAATTATATATATACTTGTCTATCGCATTAGGATAAAGTCTGGTATTATAGATTTAAGGTTGAATAAATAAATTAAATAAATAACTTGAAACTGGCAATTAGAGGTGTAAAGTAACGGAAAAAAGTGTACCCGTATGTAGTCGTTACTATAACAATTAGTACTCGTTACTATAGTTTCGTTACGTTACTCGTTACTCCTGATACCTCAAAATAAGCTATGTTATGTTAGAAAAACGAATCATGTCATACGCATATTTGCGTACGCGTATAGTAAGATGTCGCGGTGTCGCAACAATCGTAATTTGTAGAAAACATAGTTATACATTACATAGTATTACATACCAAGCTGCGTAAGGTGCATTTTTTCACTTTTATGCTTTTTGCCCATACAACGAAAAATGCTAGTAACGAAATGTATTCGTGTGTAAAGTTTTGTTATTCAGTATCAGATGGCGCAACCGTTACTCAGTGCCGAATACTTCCGGTTTGCTACAGCTCTACTGGAAATAGATTAATACCTTCCACTATATATTTAAAAAAAATCACTGTCAATAAGCTACAACAATGAGCCCCCCTTCCCATCTTCGCTTTTCCCTCCTCCGTATTCCAACAAGTCACAGGACACAGAGTACTTTTTTATATTTAGCAACAAGTCGCGTGTTGCCGGCAAGGGCGTTCAATTATTGCTGACTTTATCTAATTTTGGGTATTAAGCGTTATAAAAAAGCTTTATCGCAAAGGTAAATACTTCATGATTCAGCATTTTGATTGTAATTTCATTTACATACCTACATGTAGTTTGTAGTTGAAAACATAGTATTATTTTTCTGTATTAAAACAAAAATAAAATACTCATATGTAATATTTTATCGCTTTAATGAATGAGTTACTAACTATTTAATATTTATTGATTATTATAGTAGTTAGTATTATTATAAAATACTAAGTTTAATCCAATAATCTTTAAAATCCCATGTCATAAACTAATAATATTTGTCACCTTGTGCAATATTTTTACATAATGTTTTTTCAGCCATGGATGCCCTAAAGAAGAATTGGTTTTCTGAATCATGTGAGATGTGGCCAGGAAGTACCTTCTCCTTCGAAGTTAAAGAAGTCCTGTTAAAGGAACAGTCACCATACCAGGAAATTCAGGTTTTTGATACAGCAAGCTTAGGAAAAGTTTTAGTTCTTGATGGAATCATTCAGTGTACAGAAAAGGATGAATTTTCATATCAGGTAATAAAATCTAAAAAAAAAAATACCTTTAAATGTAATAACATAAAATATTGTTTTGTTATGGATTAAACATTTTTTTTTTCAGGAAATGATATCATTTCTGCCTTTGTGCTGCCACAAAAATCCTGAAAAGGTGCTTATAGTTGGTGGTGGTGATGGGGGTGTGGCTAGAGAGGTGGCAAAGCACCTCAGAGTGAAGCAAATTGTACAGGTATACATATAGCTCAATATAACCTAAATATTAAAGGATCCTTTAGCAAATTTGTATCTACACTGCACAGTTAGCATGTATACCAACCACCACAGAAATCACCATAGAAATGTGTTTTATCTAGACAAGTAATTTTGTCTATTCTTCAGTAGAAAGAAACCATTTCTATGGTGGTTATGCTAAGCATTCAGAGCTATAGTATATAACATGACTGCTATGATATTAGATAAACAAAAATATATGCTGGGCCTGGTATAGGTTAACCCAAAACTTAACTAAAATAAAAGTTATCAGTAATCCATTAATTTTAAGCCACACTAACCTAACCACTGGATGAGTAAAACCAACAAGAAAACAAAAAAAATCACATCTATTTATAATATTTTATTGTACTTTGTTTGATAAGACACTTAAGTACCTAATATTTCTTGAACTTTATAAGCTCCTGATAAGGGATTTTTATCTCAAAACAAACATATGTCAGACTTATCAGCGTACTATACGGATGTTCCTAAAACATCTTTGTCTATTATACATTTAATGTTCAAATTACATTTATTATAAATTTTCTTAGAAAAACGGTTGTTAATGTTATGGAACTGTTGATGTTGAAATAGGCTACTTGACCTTGTTTTTATTTATGTCCTAAGGGCTTCGTAATTGTTTCATTACACAAAAAAAATAATTTCATTATTTAGAAACCTAAAAACTGTCATGTTGGTTGGTTGGTTGGTTGGTGACTGTGCTGTGACGTCATACTAGTACTATTTGTAAACTGTGCTATAGTCTGTAGTAGTAAAATGGCGGTGTTACGTTCCGTTTCACGTTTTGACATAAATAACTTTTTAAGATGTCATGAACTATTTATTTACAGAAACGTTTCGTTTCACTACTACATATGTCTTTAGAGTCTTGTTTCTTGTGTCTACACATCCTTGCCGGAATTTACTTCGAGGTGTTTTCATCAGTAGAAATTAAAAAACAAAAAATGTACATATTTTTAAATCAACTTTATTTATCAATCTTCAGTTTTCAATTTATGATATATAAGATAGAATACGTTTTCCTAAGCCAAGTACTAAAAGAAATACTCCTTCAATGTATGAAATTAATTATAAGTCAAGTAGCTTATTATATGTTGTTGCACACCATCTTACAACTGCTACTTATGTTTTTTTTTCCAGGTGGAAATTGATGCCAAAGTTGTTGAGGCGGCTAAGAAATTTTTGCCTTTTATGGCAGTAGGATTTGACAGCCCAAAAGTTAGTTTACACATTGGCGATGGGTTTGAATTCATAAAAAAGAGCATCAATGAATTTGATGTCATCATAACAGACAGTAGCGACCCAATTGGACCAGCTGTGGCTTTGTTTCAAGAAAACTATTATGCACTTACAAAGAAAGCTCTAAGGCCGGGAGGCATAGTGTGTTGCCAAGGCTCAACTTACTGGGACAACATTGATCTAGTAAAGAATACTCTCAACTTCTGCAAAAATCAGTTCCCTGCAGCAGCATATGCAACAACTTCTGTGCCAACTTATCCTGCTGGACAAATCGGATTTATCATCGGATCTCTGGACAAAGACATTGATTTTCAAGTGCCTACACTGGTATTCAGTGATGAAGAAATTAATGATATGGATCTTAAATATTACAACAGTGATGTCCATAAAGCTGCCTTCTGTCTTCCGACGTTTTTGAGAAATAAGTTAAGGGAATAATTCTGTGGTAAATGTAGATATCATATATTTGCATTTATTTTTGTATGCATTTTATACTTTTGTATGACAGGATAAGTTTTTACAATTTGTACATTCTTTTATCAAAGTTCAATATATCAAATGAATATTACTTGGAAATTTTACACTCAAAGTTTCAAAATCAAAATACAATTAGGACAAAAATTAAGGTTCTTAATATTTATAACAAATGCCTGGTGACTGAGGTGAATTTGTTGGTAGTTTATCTTTTCATTGGCGCTATTGAATCTATAACGGGTTACTGAACAAAAGAGGGTCAATATTTAAACTAAGTTCAACTTAACTGGGCAATGAGGTTCATTTATCAATTCCAAAACAGATACAGAAAGCAATTTAAATAACTTAACAGAAAATTATTATTTTTCTTAATTAAAATAGTTTTTAGAAGAAACAAGATAGTTTAAAGCGCTATTTCACTTCCTAAGTAACGAAAGTTTCTAACCTAGTAACCACTTGATAGATCTGCGCCAGTTAAACTTTGTTTATCTACAGTCTATGTAAAATCTTTAGAAACCAGGCATAAGAGCACAAGATTTATTTCATACTTAGGTAAATTTTGAATTTGGCAGATAATTTTAATTTTTTGATTCAGTAATAATGTTTTAAATATTAAAACCCGTTTTTTATTCTGTAATCCGTCTGTCTGTATGTATTATACTGTTACTGGATCAACACTTAATTTTGCTGTTTTGTTTACATTCCAATTTTAAAACTTTGGCATTCCGTAACTTATTGTATTTAAACTGATTTGCTTGTGCCTTATTTAGGTCGATTTACTTTAAGATAGAAAAATGCTTAAACACTTTTTATAGATATATTTTGCCATACCGTTTTTGTGATATGTTTAAGTGTTTTTCTTCTCGATCATATTTCAAATAAAATATTTTATACTGTTGCACATTTTTTACTCCTGTTATATCAAAATCAAATAAATATTCATGTTTATAATTTAATTTTGTTTTATTATTTACCCTGGGGGAAATGCTGCCGATATAAATACGATATTTGTGCTGCAGAAGCGAGCTGTTCGGGCAATCTACAAGCTGGCCCCCAACACGTCATTAAGAGAGAAGTTTAAAGAAACTGGAATCTTAACTGTAGCTTCTCAGTATGTTCTATCAAATGTATTATATGATAAAAAAAAATTATACCTATTCAAAAAGAAAAGTGACAACCACAATAGAAATACCCGAAATAAGCATAAGCTTGATGTACCAGTGACTAGGCTTAGTAAAGTAAAGAAGGCCAGTGTATACGCCTATACAATAAGATCCCAGAAAGCGTTCAAAAATGTTCAATTAATTAATTTAAAAAAGTAGTTAAATAACATTTGTGTGCTAAAGCCTATTATAAATTTAATGATTTTATGAATGATAGCACACCATGGGAATGAGGTGACCCCCTGCAAGGCTACTTCTGAATTACATATATTATTGTACTCTTGTTATGTAGTTTTAGTCATAACATTGTTATATATGCCTTTTTTATATTTTAAAAGAACATTTTTCATCTTTTTGATAAAAGATGGCCCGCGCGAGTTTCTTACGCCGGTTCTTCTCGCCGGGCTCGTTCCCGAACCGGTGGTAGGCATCATGTAGATCGACGTTCAAAAAGTGTATGAAAATACAAATTTTGAATAAAAAATTTTGACTTTTGACTTTGACTTTGGTTAAAACAATGGTAAAATAACTCATATTTTTATTATTTTATTTTATTTTTATTTAATATAAGACTAGATTTCTTGAATAACAACCAAGTAACAAAACACGTAAATACCAAAATAAATAGATAGAAGGCGTATACATCGAGTAAGGCTAGCTGTATCCTGTTAAGTCTTCGTGCCTCGCTAGACATCTCCAAGCCCTTATGTCGTGCAGTTCCCTCTATGTGGAAAATGGCTGTATCCATGGGGCTGCTAGGGCGATCTTTCCACATATCACTAACCAGCTTTGCTTGAAGGCGGGTCCTGAGAAAGATATGGTAAAATCTTAGAATAGATAATATTGCCAAATTAGTATAACATATTGTTTACAGTATATTGCTTGTACATCAATAAGCTTTTTCGATGCCACCATGCCACGCTAGATAGTGTGCGTATTTAATTTAATCGCCTGTTATAATAGTTTTTAAGAGTACCATCTAGCGGTGAAAAGTTGAACTAAAATCTTTCATTTTTAGTTCGACTTTTCTTTTTTTTCGAGCGGGTCTGATAAAGACCCGCTCCGCTCCTTTTCAACCTTTTTTGCCACATATAATAATCTTTAAGTATTCAATGTATTTCTTAAGTTTATGTGGTCGTGGGCTTTATATGATTTTTTTTTTCAAGGGAAGTACAGACTAAGAGATTAAGTGAGATTCTGCAATGTGTGGATAATATATTTTAGGGTTTTTTTTCTTACTCACGTTCGGGAGCCCCAGGGGAGATGACTACATCTATAATATTTAGTTTCATTAATATACTCAGAATTATTGAAGCATTACTACTTGGTAAATGTAAAAAAATATAATATTTTATGTGTAGTTTATTAAGATTAAATGTAGTAGTAGTGCTGTGTAGTTATACTAAGATTAAGGTATAATTATTATTTAATTATT
Source organism: Phengaris arion (assembly GCA_963565745.1). Taxonomy (NCBI): domain Eukaryota; kingdom Metazoa; phylum Arthropoda; class Insecta; order Lepidoptera; family Lycaenidae; genus Phengaris; species Phengaris arion. The sequence continues at coordinate 29,197,240 of OY751431.1, forward strand.
AAGATATTTATTAAGATATTTTATACGTTTATTAAAATTATGAAGATTTTATTAAGTAATTAAATATAAGTTAAATGTGTTGTCGACTACGAATAGCAGTGTGCGGAAAAACTAGCAATGGTTTATGTTTCACTGTTTAGTTAAGTTTAATGTTATGTATTTCCTTATTTTTTTTTAATTTAATTATTATGTACACAGAATAATAAATTATTAAATCTTAAAACTATAAGGATACAATTTAGTACAAAGGTACTACTTATTCCAATATTGGAATTTCTTTCAGTAGACCCGATATAGGAGAACATAAAGAAAATTTATTAATAAATAAATACTTAAATAAATAAATAATAAGTATAAAAAAGGTTTTTTTGCTAAATTAGTAAACAAAACCTACATCGTTAGTTTACTTACATCACATACAAAAATATTCACTAGGGTAAGTATGAACTTAAACGCACCAATATCGGAGATATTTACAAATATGTTCCTGCGGCCTTATACTTCATACACTTCTAACTAGGCGTGAAGTCACAGCTAGGTATAACGACTTTAGTATAGAGCGTTTTCACGAGACTTGCGAAATATTGTATACAAATCACTGTACCTACCTTTGAAAATGTTGACTTTTGATATAGTTTTTTCTGAGAAGTTACTCATATTTAATACTACTATTATTTATGCAATAAAAAAAATTCAGTCATTTAGCCTATTGCTTTTTATTTAGCTGATACAGCTGTAGCTACGCCCCTGTCTCCCAGGTACTATGATACTATTAAATCAAAATGTGCACTACTCACTCTGTCGACAATACTTTTTTCAATTTCCTGTCAAATTCCTTTTCTTCTACTTCAAGAAGTTCGATCACTTCGCCGATTCCCGCTCTCTGCGCATGCGCAGCGTTGCCAAACTGATCTCCGAGGATTGGCATAGCCAGCACCGGCACTCCAGCGGAGACGGCTTCCGTCAGACTCAAGAGTCCTCCATGAGTTACAAAAGCCACGCAGTTTGGATGATCTGAAGTAAAATATTGTGTTTTAAAAACACCTGATATAAACTTTTACGGGTAAGCTAAATGTACACTATGTCGGGGTAGTACATAATGCCATGTCAATTTTGTTTCTGTCCAAAAAAAAAACTATCCGTTTCAGTCATGATTTAGAATTATTTTTAAACAAAAAATTAAACCGACTTCCAAAATAAAAAGTGTGAAATAAATATTATTTTCTAAATAATTCCCCTTTTAAATTCGGCTAAAATTTTAACAATTTTCTACACAAATTTCATTATTTTGAATTCGGTACCAGACAACTTAAACGTGAGTTCTCTACTAATTTTAGCCCGATTTAAAAGGGGAATTATTTTTAAAACAAGATTTATTTCATAATTTTTTGTGCAAAATGTATGTAAATACTTTAGAAGTCGGTTTAATTTTTTGCTTTAACAATATTAATTTTTTCCTTTTTAGTCATATTTATTATATTTTTAATAACACATTTTAAGAAAGTTTAAAAGAAGCGTTCAAATGTATAATTGAATACGCGCCAAGATTCCATTAGTTATTGTATATAAGATAATGATGATGATTACTTTAAGTTACTTTTTACAGTTACTTTCAGTTCTTTAAACAGCGCCGAAATTTTGTATTTTATTAAATACAATTTATGCGATATATTTTTTTTATTTTATGAATAAAATAATCATTTTTACTTAAAAATTAACTTTAATTTTAAAGAAATATTTTTTGGAACAATATAATATTAACTTTGAAGCTAGTACGGAATTACGTGCAACGATTCCCGGATTAGATCATGATCCTAGCACGGACAAAGTAAGAGGTTTAGCAAAATAACGATTATTTCTTTGAATTAAAAGATACGAGGCAAAATAATAAAAAATTTTGAACAGCGTCCAAAATAAAACAGTTTCCACTTCCTTCATTTTTTTAATCTTTCCTCAAAGTAAAAAATGCCATACCTAGTATGAGGTAACATGGTACATTTACCTTATTTCTGCAAAAAAACGCTTGTTGTAATAAGCTTAACTTTGTTAATGTTACATTTAAATTATGCACACTTAATTTCAAAACAAAAGTAAAATTTATGCAGATTTTGGTTTTAAAAGTAGCGTAACTAATTATCTCATCACGCCAGTTGACGTCAAAATTAAGTAAAGTAGTATGTCATTATATCCGCATCTTACATAGTCCTCACTACTCATTATTGTTAACCATCTCACTAACTCTTAAATAAAATGGTACTTGCTTAATAAATCAAATTGTGGCAGCCATCGTACAATCATCACGTTTTTTGGCAAGTTCTGTATGTCGGTCTCCCATTTCATCACGATCCTTTGCGGCAATCTCTCGAAGACGTTGATTATGGCTTGCAATAGTTTCTCTGGTAGTGTGGAACCTTTTACCAATGATCCAAAACTCATCACGATGAATCCGTTTTCTGAGGATTCTTGGGCGAATTGATGCAGTGCCTAAAAATTGATTGTTTAGAATTTAACTAGGTAACTCAAGGTGGAGATCGGCAAGTGCAATGACAAAGTATTTAACTTAGTGGGAAGCGTACTGCCTTGCTTGAGTACTTAGATAGTGCTTAAGAATCTTAACTAAGTGTGACTTATTCTTAGTATAAAAATATGGATTATTATATTTAAAGGACCTAACTAAAATCTTTATAAACCCCATTAAAATAAATGACTATGACAAAGGTATTTTCCCTTCACAATAAAGCAGGTACCAGCTAAGTATAACGGGTATGTCCAGTGTCTACATAAGTCATACTTGAGTACGATAAAAATGTAATTAAGATCATACTTAAGTAGAAACAGTATGCAAAGTAGTTCTTCCGCCGGATGATAGGAATTGAATTAATTATGTTGAGTACGTAATAAAATATAACATGGACTAACAAAATAGTCCGTAATCCGTAATAAATAGTATAATCGGCTACAAGTATCACCATGAAATTTACTATGCAAGGAGTTTTTAGGGAGAAAAATCGATCTAGCTATGGCTTATACCTGGAAAACTGCGCATTTTAAGCTAGTTATGTTTTTTCTTTCGTCGTTCAACAATATATCAATAATTTCAATATTATTATGTCAGTCCGTTTGGCAGATTGGTATTTTGCTTTGTTCGGAAATTTGGAATGTGGTGGGTTCGAATCTCGGTCAGATAAATATTTTTGTTATTCTTTTTGTATTTTTAAATCTATCGGAACTCCGAGCAAATCTCGGTTACCCAGGTACTAAGTATTTTTATAAGAGAGGGACTTTAAAGTTGTTGTGGGGTAGATAGAATAAGACTACAATGGCATAATCACAGATTAAATCCTACTAATATTTTAAATGTGAAAGTTTGTGAGGATTGATGTACGTATGGATGGATGGATGTTACTCTTTTACGCAAAAACTACGGAACGGTTTTTGATGAAATTTGTTATGGTAGTAGATTGAGCTCTGGATTAACACATGGATTACTTTTTATCCCGAAAAAGCACAGTGTTCCCATGGGATAAAGTATTTACGCGAGCGGAGCCGCGGGCAAAAGCTAGTAAATAATAGCGCTATAATAATAATTAATAAACGATGAACATAAACCAGCATTCGGGTACTTATCTTTCAGTGGCGTAGCGAGCCTTCGGGAGGCCCAGTAAAAAAAAACATTTTGGAATCCCTAGGCCCCAGACCAAGGGAAGGGTAAACATTTTTATCAAACGGAAAAAATTGGTGTCATTTAATTAAATAAATTTAATTAAATGACACCACTTTTTAAATTAATTTAAGATTTTCATCAGTCGGTTTCGGTCATAAAATCAGCGGAGTAAAGTGTGTGTAAGAGAGAGAAATAATTTTAGAATATGTCCGTATCTAAAAGACTGAAAACATAGCTAATAAAACACAGATGTAATTTACACAGGAGGGGAGCGACTCTATTATTTTTAACCTTAGCTGCTGATCCTTAATATTTCTACGTGATACCATGTGATACTTATGTTTCTGTGGTCGTGGTCGTATTATGATTTTTTTCTCGGAAAAAGTGGGCTAATAGTTGTGTGGATATAACATTATGAGATTTTTTTGATACACATTCGGGGACTTCTGCAACCCGGGGACCCCGTATAATGGATACGGCTGATACAGCAATAGCTACGCCCCTGTGATCCTTCTTAATATTTAAGTACCTACTTAATGCGTAAAAAGTAAGCTCATTTCGCGTAGTAAGGCTGTGTTTCGTCATTATAATATTCACTGATCTTTGTTTTTTAAGTAGGTAGTAATTAGTGTGGTTTATAAGTACATATAGTTTTGTATATTTACTTTGTCGTAGGTCAACTTCTTCGAAGCCAATAAAGTATTCATTACCTTGCCCTTAATTGTCATTGCCACGTATGAAAGGACATATGCATTTCTAGATTGTTATAGCCGATTATGTCATTTATTATTTATTACAAACAATAGATAGTTAGGTACCTAGCTTAAACTTGAAATGAGCAATTCTTGTTTAAAAAATATATAAAATCAGAATCACTGTAACACATGGTAACACCTTCAAATTTAGTAGGTAGTTATGCATGTGGTTTTGGGGGTAAAAAATGTATCTAGCTAGTTGTTATCCCAGCGAAACCGCAAATTTTTAAGTTGTTATATTTTTTTGCTTCGTGGCGTAATTAAGATATTATTACGAGGTAAATATTTTGTTAAAGGGTGTGGCTCAGCTACGTATTTGTAGAACTTTTTGTGTCGCGTTGATGGTGAATTGGTGTCTCGGGTTCGAGTAGGTACCTATCGCCATCTGTTATTTTTTTCCGTACTATGAACTAGAACTCTGACCAAGGCTCCGTCTCCCAGGTACTCCGATAGGCGATAATACATACCTAAGTGAAGGACATAACATAAAGACGCTGCAGCGACCTTCAAGATGTTCTATTGCTGGTTCTAAGATTTCGATTGACTACAATTATAGGTTAAAGGATTGTAATTGTAATATCAGTCAGCTGCTAGGCACCTAGTTGATATTACAATCAAGCCAGTTACCTACCATTAGAAATTAAAAATCACACAGATACTGTAGTTTCGAGCCTACTTATCACCTTCGTGAGCCATAGATTGGGAGCAAAATTATTATTTATTTCACAATTATCCAATGCAAAATAGAGAGCTGGGACTGCGGCAGGTTTAACACGGTGTCAATTGCTGCTAACGGAAATAAAGAGGCCCAGAATTTATTTTTCTACAATCGTGTCGATCTATAAATAGGTGTTACAACACACGTGTGAGCAGACACAAAGACTTAAACAATATGTTTGATATCAATTGACACACGCTAGGGTCAATTGATAACAATAGCTTCTTCCTATTACAATTGCTTACATCCTTCTACAATATTATATCTAGGTAAGTACGTAGACTGTAGTTCAAAATAAACTAAGGCTAATGGGTAGGTAGGTAGGTAGTCTATTTCATCCTAAAGATGGATGGATGGATAGAGTACCTACTATAGGATGAAATAGAATCCTATTGAAGGTACATTATTTCATAATAAATAGTTTATTTTTTTCCTGCTCGACTAGTTTCTAAACATTATCTTTGCACTAGGACGCCTTAAAATATTTAAACACTAAGAAAGTGACCGCAACGAGTGCAGGCGTGGTTGAACTACGTATTCGGTATTTAGTATTTACACGTGAGTATATAATATGTGTGCGTGCGCACGATTCAACGGCGCGGCGCAGCGGAGCTAATAAGCAATTTTCATCTTATATGCGCCGAGATGCAACTCGTTCGATACTAGGTACCTACCATAGTAGACAACATAGACGGCATAGCTATAACACGAAGATACCTAATAACCTACAGTTAGTTAACAAATAATAATAACTTTCTGCTTCTTATAACACGTCCACATTAACTGTGTATTTTTAATCACGTGCCCTCGTCGTTTATAAAACGTGACATTTTAACGTGCTTATGCAAACAAAATAATATCGAATTAGCTAGATATCAATTCGCGTCAAGCCATCACCCGACTTCCTTATCGCAGAAATAAAGCCGAGCTCACGAACCAGGTCATGACCGATAGCATATGATGCTGTGTAACAAATCATCATCATCACTGCCAGTCTGAATAGACCTCTCCCAAGACTTCCGTCTTCCACATCGTAAGTATCATTAATAAGCCTTATTTTCATTCTATATTCTACTGCAATCTTTGGTCTTCGCTTTTTAACCAGAACGTCAGTTATTACTTAGTAACTAAAAATATACCTACTTACCGGTGGTAAACGATTCACAGTCCTGTTGTGAAGGTGTAGTCCTCCTACTTCTACTACAGAAGGAGGCAGAATACGTACGCCATTCCACGAGTAATGCGTATTCACAAGCACTACACTTGTATTCTTTGCTATATCTTCCAGGGGCGGCAATCTTCCGAATTTGTTCTCTAGTAGCCTCTGTTCCTTCCATCGTATTTCTATCTCAAACCAGTAGATGTAGAAAAAGAGCATGAAAGTATTCACCGTCCTCTCGTAGAAGCTCATTTGATCTGTGAAAGGTAGTGTCATTCCAGGAACATAGGATGGGTTGTCCGAAGCTCCAACCCTGGAGTGGCTCCATGGTAGAAGTGCGGAAGACATGAGGCCGACTGAAGGTACACCATAGTTATGTATCACCCCTAACATACAATCACTGTTGAAATGCTCCACTAAAATAACATCATATTCTCCGTTACCAGCAATAAATTCTTGAAAAACCTGCGAATTCAGGACATTTTCGCATAATTTTAAATTAGATTTGGCCAAATGTGTCACTAAAGGAATATGATTGAAATATTTTATGGTGTACGATGTTTCCAAGTTCCTCAAATCTATGGACTCGACCTGCAGAGGTGCAAGTCCAACTAAACTGACATCTCTTCTATTTTCGCGGCTCGGTTGAGGAAAGAACGAAACAACGGTGAGATGATGTCCACGATTCTGTAACTCTTGTAGAAGGGGCTCAAAAACCATGTGGTGACTCTTTCCTGGGTAGGGCAAGAGGCAAAGTATCCTGTATCCATTGTTTACGCCGAAAATGACGCTTAGCACTAGTAAAATAAGTTTCATTTTTCCACAAACTGATATTTATAACGAGCGAGTTCAAAGAACGTCGCAACACTACTAACTACTATATTTAACTGAGTTTGTGAGATTTAAATATCCTTAAGATATTATGAACAGTGATGTAAAGTGACAAAAATAAAACTCGAAGTGAGAGTAGTTTTGAGGTAAGTACCTAGTTACTTATAATATATTACAATGTTTTCAATATCTATTATTTACCTACATATTATGTATGCTTAGGAGTCGGATAATATTATTCTGTATCTACTAAAAGTTTCTGTATCTACTAAAATAAGTTGAAAACCTACCTACGGGAGGCCCATAGGTTTTTTAATAGCTGACCTAAGATTTATAATTTTCACTGGGTTTATTCTCTTCGATCGTTTTTACAACAGTTTATTTAAACTTATAAATCCCATATGAGTTAACATAATAATATAAAAAAAGTGTTTGAATTTTTTTATTTGAAACGTAATAGGTACCTACATGTTTTTAATTCACCAAACATTAAAAACCTCAGATGATAACGAAAGTCGCAGACACATTAAAATACAATGAAATAACTATTTATAGCAAGTAATTCGTGAATATAATGATTTGTTTATAATATTACTTGCATTTGCCCGCAGTTTCGCCCGCATGAAATTGGGTTTTAATAAACGATATCTTTATAATAATAATTTATAGTCTATATTCCTAATTCTGATGTACCTAGAGACCTACTCGTAATACGGGTGCGCGCGTGGTACCTGCATCGGTCGTCGTCGGCCGCGTGAATTTATTTTTCTCGCGTGTACTTTTTAACCGACTTTAAATTACAAGCTGTAAAGGGCCATATTGATCTATATTAAATGCACAATGTATTTAAATTACTTATTTGGATAAGGATTAATGCTGTATTGCTTAATCGCTTCGTAAATAAGCCATTATTTCTCGTGAAAGTAAAGGATAAATATAAAATGGTTACTGTGGGTTATGCCTAAGAGATAGACATATACCATCGCGGACTTTTTTGTAGACCTGTATATGGTGAACAATACTGTTGTCATTATTTTGACAGTAGGTAGGTACATATAGCATAGGGACAGACAGAAAAATCGTCTTTGTTTTATACTATGTAGTGATGTATTTCAAATAAATATAAAAACGATTATTTAAAACTTACCTACCTACAAAAAACATACATTTAAAAATAAATATTGAAATTTTGGACATTTATTTAAAAAGTAAGATAGCATAATTCTTTGAGATGAACTGATTTATCATAATAATATTATAATCTATAACTCGATAAAACACCGCTGGACATCTGGGCAACTAAATACAGATATTTAAAAACAGAGCACAGCAGCTAATGCCGTATAAATAAAACGGCATATCTATTGTTGAAAAGTTGTTCCACATATTTGTATAGTTCAACTATTCGACTAAAGATGGCGTTGATATAAACACTACAGATATCTCAACTGTTAATGCTACAGCTTGGTCTCTCAGCTCTCACAAACGAGTCAGTAGTAATACTTATCTATGGAAAAACGAGGCCGATCGTTTCAGACAGAACTGACGTCAGTTCTGCCTGAACGGATTCGAGCTCGTACACGGAAAATCGCATCAGTACATTTTGGTTTGCCGCGAGCTACGGTCGTGTTTTTAGGGTTCCGTAATATATTATTTTATATAAGTTATAGATTCGCTCTGTCCGCTCTCCTTATAAGTTGGTCCCCCCCTGGCATTTCTAAACTATAGGAGATAGTAACTTGAAAGTTTCCATACTGATAGATCATGCTAAAAACTCTTTAGGACAATAACTTTTGAAGTAATTCAAAGAAAACCTATTGCGCGTTGATAGTTACGGAACCATCCTTAGACATGTCGTGATTTGTGACATGCCCTTGGTTAAGTTAGGCTATTTTATTTTTATTTTTTTATTAATTGTATTTTGCTGCAACTGTAGACTGTAGTTACGCTATCGACGAAACCAAATTTTTGTATTATGCTACCATAGCCTTACTATTGAAAAAAAATGAAGGTTAAGTGGAAAGAAGAGTCATAGTCAATGGAAGTATAGTTTGAAGAAAAACAAAAAACTACCTCATTTTAAAAAACGTTTTTATTTCTAATAAAAATTAATACAGGAGCCTGAAAAATAATAACGTCTTACATTTGACTTTAATATTTTAAAACTATGTTGATAATTGCAATTATTACTTGAACTTAAAGAAATAAAGTTGAATAAGAAAAATAAAAATAGGTCAGTCAGTGGACTATGAACTTTTTAATAAGTTTGTATTTTTTATAAATTGGTTCGTACTCCAGCAGAAGACACAAAAATAGAAACAAAATAGATTATATTCCTAAAATAATATGTTAGAAACATGAAAAAACAAAAATGGACAAAAATTTAACATGAAAAAAAAAGATCATAGTCAAGACATTGACCTATTTTTACACTTTCACTAATACAAAAATGAAACATCCTATGAAACTAACATTAATTTATTTGAGTATTTTTACTTTCTCTTATTAATTTACTGTGTAGTAAATTAGTATAAAAAATTTGCGCTTCCAATGTAGTGCAAGTTTTTTTAAACATTAAAGGTCATTAACCTTTGGTAAAGTTGGATACAATTTTGTTATATTATTAATATCTGGCAATTCTGAATTTCTAGCGTTTTTAATAAGACTTTAAAATAAGACTCATACCTGGCAGTATAATGATCAGATCTTATCAATATTTGACCAGAAGCCGTGTTTTTACCAGCTGTTGACGCACAGGTCTGGATGCAAAGGGACACTTAGCAACAAAGTAATTTTTGAACAACTTACCGAAAAGTTTTCGAACATAAAGAAATAATGGGCAATCAATAACAAGAAAAGGTTCTGTATTAGTGCGTGCTTTTTCAACCACAGAAAACCAGTCACTTGGCATTTCGTATGGAGTTTTGTTGGTTGATTAAAGCCATATTTTTGTTACACTCCATGTAGGAGTGACCTCTGACAGGAAATATAATAGACACACTATCAAACCTCTTCATTGTGTGAACCAAGTAATAAAAGTACCGGAACATTGTATAATTCTTGTTTTGGCCGCTGCAACTATCACAAAAAAGTAACATTCTTTAGTTGAGCAGGTACAAAATGGGTAATAAAATTATGCGGCATTGAAACCACATCATCTGCACCTTTCTTACCTCTTGTTTCATTGTAAGCTTAGAAAAAAGATGATCTTGTAGCGAGTTGATGTATATTTAATAGATAAAATTAGAGTTGTCAACAATAATAAGCATTGTTAGTACTGACATTAGGAAGAGGCAAAGTCTTCTGAAAATCAAAGGCATAGGCTTCAAACCCAGGGTCATTCTGTGTTTTGATTGGCTTTTCTTTTGAGGTCATAAAATTAATAAGCTTTAAGGTGGTGAAGTTGTAATTGAATATGTTTCAATTCATATTGCTTCTCTATATTTTCTGGTGTCTGAGAAAGAACATTTTCTAGATTTGCAATATTACCCTTCATTTCATCGCAAACAGGTGTCTGTCCAAGGGATACCATAGGAAATATTAAACATAGTTAGGAATATACGGCGGTATGTATCATAACTGACTTTAAGAGTAGGGTGATCTTCCTCAAATATTTTATGCATTTTCTTTACATTAATTTCTTCTGGCAAGTATATTCTCTGTGAATCCTTTATGCTATAGTGTGACTTTCTACCTTTAAACCCGGCTATATTTTTCATAACAGCCTGTCTGGATTCTTCAGACAAGTGATAGGCATGATTTCAAATTCATTTATTTTTGCGTATGTGTGTTACAATAATAGGTCTTATAATATTTGATGTAGGTTCAGCACATAGGCCTCTATGGGCATGCAAAATTAACAATAAAAAATAATTATTACCGTCTACATTCTACAACAATTAATAGATTATTAATAATCATCACACTCATAAAATTTATAATTATGTCAAATTTTCAATCGAATAAATTAGGTAAACATTAAAATGATGTCATGCAATTACCAATAGGTCATAAAAGTATTACAGTCAACAATAATTAATATAATATAGTAAAATTAATTCATTAATATTATTCAAAATTATTATGTATAAAATGTCATTAAAATGTCAGTGTAAATAGGTAGTAAATTTCTCCATAAAAATATTTAAAACATGTCATAGTACGTAATACATTTAGAATAATATTATTATAACAATAGTTAATTGATTTTTATGTTTATAACAAGTCAGTGATCAACATTCGATACATATTATGTTTAAAATTTACATTCATAACCAATTAATTAGTCACGAAAGAGATCTTCGACAGTATAGAAGCATTTATCGACTAAATACTTTTTTAATTCATTTTTAAATCTTTGAATGCTGTCTATTTCTTTAAGACTCTGCGGTAGTTTATTATATATTTTAGTTGTCATACCAAAAACACTTTTTCTAATTAGGTTTTTATACATTTCTAATTAGGTTAAAATTTACTTTTTCTAATTTCTAATTCTATTGTGTTGAAACGCTCAAACAAATGTAGGTTTGATCGCACAAATAATGCTACTTCATATATGTACAAACACGGAAAGGTAAGAAGTTTATATTTTCTAAAATACGGCTGACAACTCTCAGTTGTACGTATATGGGATATAATTCTGATACATTTCTTTTGCGCCTTAAATATATCTTCACGCATGGTGGAGTTATCCCAGAATATGATACCATAACGAAGAGTAGAGACTACGAAACCATTGTAGGCCATTAACAAACCTTTTTCATTAACCACTTTTGAGGTAGTATAAAGAGCATAAGAAAAATGATTTACTTTTCTACATACATGTTCTGAATGTTTTATCCATTTAAGATCTTTTTCGATATATATACCTAGAAATTTTGTAACTCCAATATCTTCAATTTTATCCCTATTATATTTGATATTTAATGTCTTTAATAGTGGCTTTCTTTGCTGGAATTCATTATATGTGTATTCTTTAGATTTATGAGTAAGTTATTAGATTTCAACCAATTTATAATGTCAATTAAACTTTTATTTATGTCATTTTCGTAACTACTAAGATCATAACAGGTAAACACAACAGTACTGTCGTCTACGAATAGAGTCATGGAGTACTTTATGCAGCGAGGGAAATCATCTATGTATATCAGAAATAAAAGAGGCCCCAGAACACTACCCTGGGGAACGCCATATTCTAATTTTCGAGGTTTTGAGGAGTATGTAAGCTCTGTTTTTGTTTTTGTACATATTCTTGTAATTTGAGTAATTTGGGTTCTATTTGTAAGAAAGGATTTTATCAAATTAAGGATACTTCCTCTTACCCCATATATATTCAATTTTTCTATAAGTATATCATGTCTTACGCAGCCAAAGGCTTTAGAGATATCGATTTGTCCATATTTAAGACTATTTTGTTTAAGAAATTGTAAATAGCTAAATTAATAGATAAATCCTTTCTGAATGCCTTTTGTTCATCAGCAAATAGATCAAATTTTTCAAAATATGAATACAAAGTTTTATATATAATTTTTCCTATAATTTTCAAGAAAACGGAAATAATAGCAATTGGACGGTAACACGTTACATCTTCTTTTTCGCCTTTTTTAAATAGAGGTTTGATTATGGCTGTTTTGAGTTCAGTAGGAAATGTGCCATCCTCTATACAAAGGTTGATAATATGACTAAGCGGTGATGCTATTACTTCAGCCACACTTTTTACTACCGGGGTAGATATGTCGTCAATACCGACACTTGTTGTATTTTTTAATAAATTTATTTTTGATTTAATGTCAAGAGGTGCTACATAATTGAAAAATAAAGAATTAAAGTGATTACATGTCAAAGTATGTCTATAGTTTAAAATGTAATTATTATTTAAATTTTTCACGTGGTCAATAAAATAATTATTAAATGTTTGTGCTATATTATTTTGAGGGTCTGATATAATTAGTCCATTGCTAGTTTTAATATGTTTTATTTGGTCTTTAGGAAGGTTATTTTTATGCCTATTAATGATGTCCCAGGTTGCTTTTGACTTATTTTTCGACGTATTGATGTAATAGAGGTTTTGCGCTTTTTGAGTCAAATTAATTATCCTCTAAAGTTTTTTTGTGTAAGTTTGATAAACGTTTTTGTTATAAGCACTCGGAACTTTTCGGTATAGCCATAATAACTTGTGTTTTCTTTTACAGCATAGTTTAATTTCCTTAGTGATCCACTTGTGTTTTTTATTAGTTGAAATTCTGAGTCGAATAACAGGAAAACAAAGATCATAGAATAGCTTAAACTCATTAAAAAAGATACTGAAAGCTTGATTACCCGTCGTGCTCATATAAACATCTGTGATTTTAAGCTTTCTAGGTAATATTTGAATTTTGTTAAGTTTTCATGTGAAAAATTACGTTTGTGTTTGTACTAGTATTTTAAAGTGAATGCTGCTTTTGCCGAGTAAGATAATCTGAGCATTGTGGTCTGAGAGCCCAAGGTCTAAGTTAAGGCTCTTCCTTCTATGCAGATTGTGTAAGATGTTATCAATACACGAGTTACTTATTTAATTTAAATAAAATATTTAATTTAAATAAAAAAAAGAGTTAATCGAGTTGGTGAATCAAATTCAAATTTTAAATTGTAACACTATGCTGTTTGAAGAAATCGCCGTGAATATTTATCATTTTTACATATGTTTATATTAAAATCACCACAGATGATTATTTTTTATGACTTTTGGCACAAATTAAATTTAAAATTTTGTCAAACTGTTCAAAGAATAATTCATATTGGGCGGGGTTGGTTTTTGGGCTCCTGTATATACATAAAATTATTGTTTGATGGTCTAAAAGTTCGATAGCGCAGCATTCAATGATATTGCTAATAGACAATTTATTAACGTTCTTTAGTAACTTGTATGTAAAATAATTTTTAGTAATATACAACTTCCACCATTTCGATTATCTCTCGAGTAACTAGAAACTAATTTATATGGAGCACAGTCGAGCAATTCGGTATCAGTATTTAACATATTGTGCTCAGTTATACATAGGACGTCTACAGTTAATTTACAATTATTTAATAAGTTTTGTAAATGAACATTTAATAGATTTGCTTTATTTAAAAGGCCGTTTATATTTAGATTAAAGACAGTAAGATTATTTATCAAGAAAAAATGAATCTGAGCCTGGATTTTTCTTTTGTTTACATGGGACTTTGGTATTTCAAAATAAGAGTCCATTTTGGTATTATTATTATTATTGAGCAAATAGGAACTTCTGTTTATGATATCTTGTAATTTTTTTATTTCTTGTTTTGCATTTAATAATTCATTTTCTAATAATTCTATTTTCTTTTTAAAATTTTCGGTCATCTGTGTTATATGTTCACTGGGTAGCGTGTTCCTTACACTGCCTTTATTCACAGTTGTTTTTATTTTCCTAATGATAGGCGATGTCATACATGAAAGGATTTTTCAGTAATGCCAATTTTTTTTAAATAGGTTTAATGTTTTTTCTTGCTGTAATATAATTCGTTTGAATTCCGTGTTTTCTAAAGATAATTTGGATATCTCTTCATGAGCTGAATCCAATTGTATTTTTTGACTTTGAATTTGATCTTTGAGCTCCTTTGTGATTTCATCATTATAATATATGGATGTGTCTGGTAAACTTTGAGATGATAGGTCAAAACAGCTCTCCATATTTGTTTTTACATCAACGATAATTGAGACAGATCTGCATATGATTTTGATTTGCTATTTCGTAGAGTAACATAATATTCAGAATCCATTTCTTTATTTCTGTATTTTTCTTATTTTTTCTAAAAATGTAAAATTATCGAGTTATAAGAGCGACACCTTTTGACGAGTAGATACAGCTAGCTAATTACAGCAAAAGTGATATCTGTGTTCATTTATGGAAATAATTTGTTTTAAAAGTGACATCTATTGTCATTTTGATAAATTAATTTTGGTAGCGACATCTATTGTTGAGTAGTACGCAACTTTCGCATCGACCGTTGCTATGTTCTTTAATTCAAATTTCTTTTGCTCTGTTGATACTATTACGGACTTTTCTAGTTGACCATATAAATGATTTTTACTATTCACAATCTATTTATTAGCTATCACACAAATGTACATGATGATTTGAAAAGGATATATACAGTTTTTGATTCACTTTTAACGCTTTATGCGCATTATTAGGCTGGCAGTTTTTACACCATTATCTTCTAATTTCACTAGTGTTTATCATGGATAACACTGTCACTTATAGTTTAATTGTCACTTATCACTATTCAATTTAATTCTCAGTTGTAGAGTCACTTTTTCCACTTAAACATATTATTTAATACGGAGACGATGTGAACCGTTAAGTCCTGGCATGGCCACTCCATTTCCATGTTTCCTTCTCATGTCAGGCTTGGATTTTCCTGAAATAAGAAAATTAAATATTAGAATCAATTACTAAGCACTTACTAAAACGTAAAAACCAAAGCATAAAATAAAAACACATTGCAGTTACACACTTTGCTTGCATAAAGTTTTTTTATATTTTGCACACGCTTATTAGAAACTCCATTCATTGCTAAGAAAGCTTTGTAAAAACATATTATTTAATACAGAGACGTTGTGAACCGTTAAGTCCTGGCATGGCCACTCCATTTCCATGTTTCCTTCTCATGTCAGGCTTGGATTTTCCTGAAATAAGAAAATTAAATATTAGAATCAATTACTAAGCACTTACTAAAACGTAAAAACCAAAGCATAAAATAAAAACACATTGCAGTTACACACCTTGCTTGCATAAAGTTTTTTTTATATTTTGCAGACGCTTATTAGAAACTCCATTCATTGCTAAGAAAGCTTTGTAACACACAGGTTTCTCTATCACTACATTGTTTATCATGAAACGTACTTTGTATAAATATGACATTGTATGCATATAGAGAATACTGAATGAAGGATTTTTCAGACTTCGACGCTGCTTAATAGGCTTTACTCTAATAAGACCAGATAGATGTGAAGACTGCTCGTCTGAGAAGTCAATTCATTAAAACTTAGTATGATCCAACGTCGTACTTCGTCAGGAACCCATTCAAAGCAATGAAATCTCGAGCATTGGCAATTTTCACCTGTACAGTGTCTTGAGATTCGTAACTTTTTCATAACATCACTTGTCCTGATAGCTTATCGCCTTTTTTGGGGTTTTCTGTTACCACACACCTTGCCATTTCACTATCGTCACTCATTATACATTCGTTTATTTATTATAATATAGAATGAAGCACAAAATCACAATCCAAAACAAGCAACGAGCCACGAAAAATTCCTATTACACTGACAGTAGCTGCATAGATAGTACTACTCTCGGACGAAGAATCAAGATAACAAATCTGCTGTTTCTTGATTTATAAGATTTTTGGATTGCAACTTTTTGATGATAGCAGAAAGCTCAGCGTTTTTTTTTTCAATTCTTCGACATCTCGATCTTACTACGGCCAATTTCTTTTTCCGCGACTGTGCCAAAAATGTTTGCCGATTTAACTTTTTTATTAACTTTTTTTTCCGCGGAGTCATTGTTAGAGTTGCATCAGCTTCATTAATATCGCGTTCTTTCTAAAACAATAATTACATAAATTTATAATAATGACAGTCATTATCTTTATTCATTTTAGATATTGTTGGTAATACTCACAATTCCCATCTCTATACTCTTCGTGGCTGTAGAATGTTTGTCACTGTAACTCACATGTTGCATTTCCATCCTTTGTTCGGAGACACTACATATTGGAATATTCTGCAATAAATAACATAAAGTTTCAAAATGCATAGTCTCGTCCATTTAGACGAACTTTATATTATTAACTAGACCAAAGAGTCCCACTGCTGGACCCCTCCCCATCATCCTTCCGTTCCTATGTATGCTCCCACCAGTCCGTCGGTGCCGGTTGTTATCGTAAGATAAAAGTCGTTAAACAGTGTCAGAGGCCCATGGGCGGCATGAGAAGAGACCCGAGCCCCAGTAGTGGACATTTATGGGTTATGATCACGGATAAGATAAATGAAGTTGGATTGGCAATGTGGGCGGGGCAGACGCGCCACAGGTATGATTAGACAATCATACTTCAACCGAACAACGCGTTCATACTTTTTAGTCGCTTGTTGATTGCCTCGCAGTACGGAGCAGCGCTAAAATCGAAATTCCCTGTTGTACTGTTGTATTGTTTCCCTGTTGTGATTGTTACGTGCAAATTAAAGAGTCAGACATCAAATATGAAACAAGGAGGAATTTCTTTTCATCGGTAAGCATAAAAACCTTAGTTTTTTTTGTATTTATCCCAAAAAACTAGTTCGAATTATGAAATTCTAAGTAGAAACGACAATTAAGCCAAGAATCACAGAATATATACATTGCTGGTGAAGTACGCAAATATTTCGCGTGAAGACATCTGACGCGCAATGGGTTGCGAAGCGAGCCAAATTACCGCGCCTCTTCGGCTCGTTCGCGTCACGTCCGCTTTGGTCTCCTGGATAGTGCAGTCAGTGATCGTTATGATTTATCGACAAATTATTTTTCTTCAGCATGAGTTACTACTGTTCTCCGTAGTAAAATTTTGCTAGTCATTTTTTTGCTACATAATATTGTTGTTGACGAATGTAGTATTTGATGCTGAAGCGAAGAAGATGCAATACCAACAAGTATTGGTTCATTACTTGTTGGTATTGCATAATAATATGTACGCTTGAGTATCTGAAAATTTAAATTATGAATATTTCGTCTACAATAAAAAATAAAAAAATTAAAAGACTACGACTGTACAAATGGCAGTGCTACACTGCCATCGTGTTCTTTTTTTGCTTTGATTTTCGAATTATTTTTGATTACAAATAAAGATAATACATGTTAATATTTTTTTTTTATTTTCTATCCCAATACCAATTAAATTCACCTTTGACACAATGTTTTAGTTAGTATAAAATTACGAGTGCTCCCGTTATTAAAATTTTTCATTCAATTACCAATAGCTACAGGACGGTTTACGATTTACGATGAGCCCTCGGTAAAAATAGTGGGGATGCACATGTTGTACACGCGCAACCATACTTGCCCCGCTACTCACCCCGCCGCATTCAAAAGTTAGGACTTATGAAATCGTGAATCTAACTGAAACTAAGATGAATTCAAGATTCAAGTTTGACCATTTTCATTATCGAAAATTGCTATCGACCATAGCAAGCAAGCAAGCAGTGCGTGTGAATTTTGAGCATGTGGTTGTGTCGTAACGTTACCGACTCAACGTAGTGTGAGTACCAAATCTCAGCCCTCTGTTCTAGGTGTGATTTTTTAATTAGTGTGCGTAATTCGTGTATGTATTATTATTTCTTATGTAGTGGAGTTCATTGGTGGGAGACAGGCGGCGACGCTGGTTTTCAAGTAAAAATGTCACGGTTGCCAATCCAACCTCATTTATCTTATCCGTGGTTGTGATAATGATATTGATCATAACACTTACAACTTCCTTCTCTATACGCTGCGTGGATGTAGAAGGTATGTCACTATGCGCATGTTGAATTTCATCATCATCTTCACTACTGTCTGGAAACCTCTGAAATTTTGATTTGAACATGTATTTATAATTTATCAGTCTCGTAAAGGAGAATGCCCATAAATGTATGGAATCTCGTACCAAGTTGCGTCAAAACCAAACTTTGTTTTTACAGTCTATGATTATAATATTAGCTCCTATAAAAATTTCTTTGTAAACAAAACTGGGGTTTCAGAGTAATTTGATAAAATCGAAAATAACCTCAAAATCTTCAAAGTACCTACGTCCTTGTCATACACGAACGAACGTTATTGCTCTAAAAACAAAAGGCGCTTATATTAGTAAGAATTTCGAATTATATCGTATATATTTATATATTACCTAATACCCGTTACCCGCTCATGGTATAATCACCGAATTCAGTCCCGCATACTGTGTTGTGACTGAAAGCCGCCGCTATAGTATCTAATATCTAGGGGTATTTATTATTATTGAATACTTTCTCTTTTCACAATGGACACATGCTCATACTGTTGACTGGAGTCAAAAATAAAACAAACAGAATGTATTTTTATTTTATCCAAACATTGTCATAGCAATAATTATACTTTATACATAAAGGTACCAGTAAACATTCCGTTTCAAAACAATTAACAAATATACAGTGATTAGATGTACTTGCAGCACGTTTGTACACAGAAGACATAATTTTTGGGTTTGTCGTGATTTGAGGAGTATGATAGTTTAATTAAGGAAGTGGAGGCGGCTGAGGTATATTGAGATCTGCACTTGATCCAGCATCTGTCAAAATACCTCTTGACAGACCAGGGCGATTGGAGTCTTGCTCCTCCAGCAAGCAGCACAAACTCTTTCCAATCTTGAGATCTAAAAAGTGATATGTAATATAATATAATTATTCATTGTATGTTAAATCTTAGAAA
This sequence comes from Phengaris arion, assembly GCA_963565745.1. NCBI lineage: Eukaryota > Metazoa > Arthropoda > Insecta > Lepidoptera > Lycaenidae > Phengaris > Phengaris arion. The sequence continues at coordinate 29,216,846 of OY751431.1, forward strand.
TAAAAGTGACAACAAATAAAAATATTTTATGAAATATTATGAAATATTTGTGAAACCATGTTTATTAGGACACAATAATAAAAGCACTACCAGCAGTATCAAATATTAGAGACTAAAAATGAAAATATCAATAAGATATAATTTAATATAAACAAAAATAATTACCAAGTGCAGCTGAACTAGTCTAATTATAATGTTTCTCTCATGTCGATCTTGTCTTACAGGATATGTTCTTGTAGTACATAGAATAGACTGGCCACAAGAAAAACATACTCTTCTATGACCAAAAGCAGGCAAAGACAAACTTCATTCCCTGGTTGTGTTTGCTCTATCTTTAAGCAGTGTCAAACACTCTGTACAGAGCACAGAATCTGAAGTCAGCTGTAATAAAACAATGAATTAAATAGTGTTTGTAATATATTCATAGAAGTAACACCTGCACTCTAAATGGTTTGACTGCTAGAACAATAATTGTGAAATCAAAGACTTTTAAGCCTTTAATGTTTTTTCTGTTGTTATATTTTCAGGTGCTAGTTTAAAATATTTCTTTGGAATGATAGAAATTTCTCTATAATTCTTAGAAAAACATTTGTCAGGAAATACATAGAACCCTTAGACTTTATATACCTTCTTAGACTTTAATATACTTTACTTATTCAGAAAATAAAATAAGGTCTGCTTACCTGAGTAGGAGTTATCCACGATTGTAATAAGTTAATCATTGGAGTAGACACTTGTTCTAAAGTATGTGTATTTTGATTTCTGGGTATCAAAAATAAACTATTGATACAATATTTTTTGCTGGGTGACACTAAGAATCGCCATTTTTGCACAATGAAATATATACGCAGAAAAAGTTCACAAAATATAAACAAGTCCTGCTTATTTATATTTTGTGAAATTCATCTGAAAAATAAAACACAGACGGACCGCACGTATTCGCAAATGTCGCAATGTCAGAAAATATGCGTCGGTTCTGATTTAGGGATGTCGATAAATCGAAGTCTATGAAAAAAATCGATTTTATGTCTAATAGCAGCACTGAATCGATTAGGTGTAATGGATTAGCTTAATTTTACTGTTATTTAACATACATAATATAGAAAAGCTATTACATAATATCAATAAATAATATCATCATTCGGAAATTGTTGTTAAAGCAAGTAATATTTATTAAAATTGGAATAACGATTGCAATAACTGTTTTAGTCGAATGACTCAATATTGTTACAATATATTGTTTGATGTTTCTAATAATGCACTACATCTCTATAACAGAATGCGGAGGTAGTCATTTAATAATTTTTATTCTTTAATTTAAATTCCCGGTTCAAAAATTGGATTCCTGGCGTGTAATTACGTAAAAAAATTGAAAAATAATTACTATAAAATTTTCATCTTGATGCAGGACTTTTTGGTACCACTTTTGGGCATTCTCCTTTAGATGTATCTTATAATATTATAAAACCCACACTATTATAATGCCATGCAAAGAACTCTCCATCATCCTTCCACTCGTGCAGGCCTACCCGCTTATATTAAGTATAAATATTTAATTAATTTACTTACGTGTATGAACAGCGTTGGAACTGAAGATTCATTTAAGAACGTCTTTTGTTGAGTTCTTCTGAAGCAATTATAATTGAAATGTTTAGAACAAATACGCGTATTTTTTCCAGGGGTCCAATTTCTTCGACCTGTTGATTTTACCCATGAATCATGCAGTATTTCGTCTTTTGGAAATCTAAAAATATCATTTAAAAACCATACACTGCATTATATACCATAATCTCATTTTAAAAAATATCATTGGTAAAAGTAGTTTCGAATAAAATGAAGCTGAATATATCTAATACAAAATAATGCTAATTATAAGCGAAATAACAATTACGTTACCCCACAAATTATGGGTAATTTTTATTTTGAGATACTGGTATCCCAAAAATAAGAGTAACCCAACAAAATTTAAACGACGTACAAAATGGCCCCATGACATTGAAATCAAGAAACTATTCAACTTAGACGGATTATACTATATTTTTACATTATTTCACAACTAGAATTTTAGATATTTCTACATACTACATATTGAAGCTTTGTTATTGTGCAATGTAACGAAAACTTCACTTGTTAGTACAATTCAAACTATACAAAACGATAAATCATACATACGAATGGAAGGTTATGTTTTCAATTTTACGCTCGCTCCGACTGTTACAGCCGATAACACAACAATGCACCATAATTATTACTTTCTACACACCTCCAACATTAAGCACAATACAAAAAACAAAAGCAAATCAAGTTCTATTCGCAACAAATGACGATCACAAATGTACATGTCTGATTTGTTGGGCACGTATAGCAAACGTGCCCACCAAAAAAAGCTAAACTATGACAAAGACAAAAAAAATGTCTTGCCTTTATCACTCTTGAGAGTTTTTGTATTCATTTATCCTGCTCTAACATAGTATTATTATTCGACTGTCGAGTCCATCTTGATTCTTCGTCCGAGGTACTACCATAGATGATAAGTAATACCACTGAATGGTACTACTACTGAAAAGCAGCTGTCAAAACAAAAAAGCATAAAAGATTTCCCTTTACAATCAATGATGATGATTTCATACCGTAAATACACACACCGGAATATTTAGCGGAACATAAAATAAAGGTTCGATATCAGTATCATATAAGGTTGCTGGCTGGTTTATACGTCATTTAATTTAAAAAGAAATATTTTCAAATTAAGAAAACAACTGAACATCACATTTTATGCAATTGTTTTAATTTTATTCAAATATTCCTTATCTGGAGCGAACTTCGAGTATTTCTTCCTTCTGAGTTTGATTTAAAATTTCATTGAAATACTGCTTTTTGTTAGTTTTTTTTTAATCGCGTATCTTTTTGGAGTTGAGGACTGAATTATGCCTAACTTAGCCCCAACGGAGATTGCCAGGGCACACGAAATGCGAAGAAATGGTCAAACCTACAGAGTGATATCCAGCGATCTTCGTCCACCAGTTTCAACGATCCATCGCAGTATCCAACGCTTCAGGGAGACCGGTACTTATGTGAGAAGAGCAGGACAAGGCAGAAAAAGACGCACTTCGAGTAGGGATGATCGTTTCATTCGGCTTCGTGTACGTAGGAACCCCCGTTTGACGGCCGTCCAAGCCCGACATGAGTTAGAAGCAGTGCGGGGTGTAGCCGTAAGTGAGCGTACGGTACGAAGAAGGTTCGAAGAAGCTGGTTTGGGTTCATTTGTGCCCGCCAAGGCTCTAAGGCTCGAGGTAAATCATCGTAGAAACAGGTTAACATTTGCTTAGGAACATCGACTTTGGAACGCGGACCAATGGAGTAAGGTATTGTTTAGTGATGCACTCATTAGAATGCTCTTAAATCAAATTGACGGCAGGCAAAGAATATACAGACACAAAGGAGAACGATACATTCAGACAAATTTTGAAACTACAGTTGCATACGGTGGTGGATCAATAATGGTTTGGGCGGGCATTTGTTTGGGAGCTCGCACAGACTTGGTAGTGATTGACAGAGGGAGTCTGACTGCAGACCGCTATATCAGAGAAGTTTTAGAAGAAAATGTCGTACCGTTTGCCCCATACATCGGTGACGATTTTGTTTTTATGCAGGATAATGCTCGGCCGCATACCGCTCGGGTAACTCAAGCTTATCTTAATGATATGAATATCACTGTTATGGAGTGGCCGGCGAGATCACCAGATATGAACTCGTCCAGAATTCCAGCTCCTGCCAACATGGATGAACTGCGAATCGCCGTAGTTGAGGAATGGCGGAGACTATCCCAGGAGACCATCGATAACATCATACTCAATGTGCCTAGACGGGTAGAAACTTTAATAAGAGCACATGGAGGAAATACGCGATCTTAATCACCATTTTTTAATTTAATTAATTGTTATTTTAATATTAATTTTCACTTTTCCTGGTTACATGAAAAGTTCAAAAATGTACCATTTTTCACAAATAGCCTTTACTCGCAAAATCTGTTCTTAATGTGATCTCATTTTAATTAAAACAAATGAAACTTTAAATAACAAAAGAAGTGTAGTAAGTAGATTTTAAAATAAAACCATATTTTTTTAATTATGGACTTTTTTTTGTGTTCCGCTAAATATGCCGGTGTGTTTATGAAAACGACGAAAGTGGATAATTTTAATAGTATTCAGTGACTTTTGTAATTGGAAGTTGTTTGAATACTCAATTTAGAAAATTTACGATTAGAGAGAGAGAAATTTATCCGGCGCCCCGAGCGGTAACGCCACTACTGCTTGAATGAACTCTAATACTAAATGAACCCAAAGGGAAAAAACCGGACCCTATTACTGAGACTAAGCTGTCCGTCCGTCTGTCCTGCCTGTATCTCCGTAACCGTGATAGCTCAATAGTTGAAATTTTCACAAATGATGTACTATTTCTATTGCCGCTATAACAACAAATATTAAAAACAGAATAAAATAAAAATTTGAGGCTTCCATACAATAACAAACGTGTTTTTTCCGTTTTGTACGGAACCCCTCTTGCCGACTGGCACTTGGCCAGTTTTATTTTACACTCGAAATTTATGCAACATGTCCTATGATAAGTTAAATAAATAACAAAAAAATACACCTTATCTTAATAGCACATCGTAGCACGCGTCCGTAAGTAGCTTAAAACTATCCATTTAATTTCTATACCTACGTAATATTTATTACTATTTTTTATTTATTTAACGGTAAAATTATGATATCTTCAATATAGTATAACTGAAAATGCAGTATTTTTTAGGTATTCCTTCTAAGTTTAGTAGTTTTTTTCAGCAGAAATCGACGCAAGTTTAGTAGTAACTTCAAAAAAACGTGCTATTTTGTGGTTTCCCTCCAAAACTCCCTACGAACTTTCAGCAAAGCCTCTACCACTATCTTTACTGAATCGATTGACTTGACTTATTGACTGCACTGACTATTCATTTGGACTTTGACTAGACTTAGGCTTGACGATTTAGGAATACGGTGTTGAAAATTATTGTAACGAACATTCTATTTCCCGCCTTTTTAATTTGACACTGGCAAATAGTTTTAATAAAAAGGCCGAACTGAAGGTAGGACTATATATGGGGAGTAGGAAGGGATTAGGGGCGGTCAACGGACGTTAAAGAAATAAAAGATTTTTTAAATTTATTGACTTATTTTATTAATTATTTTCACATTCGCCCCTCTTGTCTCTGCTTCATTGAGCGCTGAGAAAATTGATCCTGATCTTACCTTCTTTAAAATACGTTTGTCATGAAATGGATGAGAATGTGCCGATATTCTGAAACAATAACAATAATTGTATTAGTATTAGTACTTATATTAAATTAAGTTTCTCAGGAGGAATAAAAAAATATTTGTGGTTTATACGTACTTAAATTATTTTTTATTCCTGATTAGACTTTTTTATTCTGCCTGTTTGTGCTCATATTTATAAAAAAATAATTTTGCTTAAATCTTAATCTGTTTATTCCAAAAACTAAATAAGCAAAAAAAATACCTCTGTACGACTACTTCATCTTTGGTAATTATGATGGCTGGACATTTGAATTGGTTAATATATTCCACACATCGCCACTGTCTCGTCTTGTCTTTATTTGTGTATTTGAGGTAATATATAAATCTATTTAATATTAACTGTATTGACCCTCTGTTTGATACTGTGTACTGTAATTGGTTTTTACCTGGAATAAAAAAGAATTAATAATATAATTCATTGAAAGTGAACTGAAAGTCTAAGTTAAATACGAGAATTGGGCTACAGAATCTAACTTACATATATTCGACATTGTAGTCAGTGAATCTGTTTCAGTCACTTTTTCTGAATTTTTCGTTGTAGATACAAAATATGGGTCAGGTTCTGTTGCTTCCACGTCACTTGTGTCCATGTTTGGAGAGCTTAAATGTAATCATCATGAACTTAGATAGTAAAAACATACAATAAGGGCGTTTTCACATCTTATCACACCAATATCCCATAAAAATGTGTTTGATATAAGTGCGTTTTATAAATTTCCAGTTCGATATCGGATATCACGCCAATAATGATATAGCGACAGCGACCGGGTTGCGCGACACATTACTTATTTTGAATTTACATGAACCGCATCGCACAACCAGTGGGTGTGGTCAAAGGACCTATTGCTCTGGTCTTGGTCATGGGTTGCAGTCGCTAAGATGGGAATACTAACCTTTAGACACCTTTACCATAGTGTTTGTTGGGAGCACACCTTTAATGTTTATACCCAAATAGATAGTCTTGGTACACAATCTATTTCTAAAATGGTTAAAAATACTTACTTTTGTTCCCTATCTATCCTTTTGGATTCTTTGTAACTGTTTTTTGAAACATCAATATCTTCTTTTTGTGCTGCTGACATATCTGATGGAATGGAACCATTTGGTTTTAATTTTCCCGATAACAGTTGTGCTATATCCTGCAAAATAGCAATTGACAAAGCTTGGAAAATTTGTTACATTGTTAAGATAATTATTGTATAAATGTTTAAAATAATCATAAAAATCCCACCATGTCTTCTAAACCCTTAATATGTAGCTCTTTTGCCGTTTCTAAAAGATTGCTGAGATTTTCTAATGCAACTGTGACCTCTCCAGTGTAAATGTACTCCAAAATAGAGCATAATGTTGAGTGAGATATTTTCTGTAAAAGAGAAACAGGAAATGAAGGGTACAGGCAAAGAACAGGGTATGTCCTAATGAATTGATTTTGAGAAAAAGACAATTTAAATTTAGAAGTGTATTATTTTTAATGAGATCGAACCATGCAATACCGCATTTTTGGCAGTTTTTTTTTAATGTAATGATTTGAAGTTAAAACACCATAGACAAAGGAGAGGTATAATTTAACAATTCCAGTACTTTCAATAGAATAATCATTACTATCATCACCACAACGAATAGTTAATTTATTTATTTTGGATAGACAAAGATATGTTATGGGCAAAGAACAGGGTATGTACTAATGAATAGGCTACTTGGCTCATATTTAATTTCATACATTGAAGGAGTATTTCCTTTAGTACCTACTTGGCTTAGGAAACCGTATTCTAGCGATATGATAAATTAAAAAGTTAAGATTGTTAAATAAAGTTGATTTAAAATATGTATTTTTGTTTTTTAATTTCTACTGATAAAAACACCTCGAAGTAACTTACGGCAGGGATGTGACGACACAAACACACTAAACACATATGTAGTGATGAAACGGAACGTTTCTGTAAATATTCATGACATCCTAAAATGTTATTTATGTTAAAACGTCAAACGGAACGTAACACCGCCTTTTTACTACTACGGACTATAGCACAGATTACAAATAGTACTAGTATGACGTCACAGCACAGATATTCTATTAATCAACATGGCGAATAGTGTTTTAGACGGTTTTAAAAGTGTATTTTTGAAAAAAAAAATTGTAGGTTGTTAGGTTTCAAAATAATTTTATACTATTTTTTTGTGTGTAATGAAACAATTATGAAGCATTTAGGAAGTAAATAAAAACAAGGTCAAGTAGCCTATTGATTTTGAGAAAGAGACAATTGAAAGTTTATAAGTATATTATTTTTAATGAGATCGAACCACGCAATACCGCAATTTTATTATAATACCGTAGTACCGTACCGTACCGTAATAACAAAAAATTGTGACATTTCCTGTTCCCTGTACCCTTCAAATGCATTTTAATTATAATAAATTCAATGTATAACTCCTAACTCAGATTTTGGTGATGGTGGCCAGTTTCATTGTAACTAGAGCAGCTACTTAGGAGTTTAATTATTAGTGCCCAAGTGTATGCGCAATACACAAGAGCCCTCTTTCATCCTTTACTCTTATAACCCATAGGGACAGATGACTAACACAACTGGCGAGAGATCAGGCGCAGGACCGACTTTATACATGTCCATCCGATGCATGGATCATCTTTCTTGTCAGACAATTAAGTGATCAGCCTGCATTTTCCTAACCAGACTTGAGAACAACATTTTTTGTTGTTCCAACACAGGGAATGAACCTATAAGCTCCAGAGTCAAGAGTCATGCTCTAAATCACCGGACCACAGAGGCATCAAAATGAATAAATACATAAACAAGTTGTCCAAAACCAGGGGCGTACTGCTGTATCACACTTATCAATTATATGGGGCCCCCATGCTACTACAGGGGCCCCCAAACGTGTTACAGAAAAAAAAATCGTAATATCATTATAAAGCCCATAAATACAGAATAAACATAAACAGCCCATAAACAGTCTTGCAATAAATGATTTGATTTGATAAGGTGAAAAATTATCAGGCCTGCTATACTCCTATCACCGATGTAAATTTATTACTAATGTGTTTTTAACATGCAAGTAATCATTTCTAAGCAAATAAGTATTTTAGATACGGACAGAATTTTAAATTATATCTATCTTTTATTTTAAATTCCCTGTCTCTCTCTCTGGCGCGCGTTACTCCGCTGTTGATTTTATGACCAATCTTTTTTTTTTCAAAATTTCGAGGTTTCCAGACCTAAAAAATACACAAAACTTTCGGCTCGCTCGCAATTGATTACATGCAGAACCTATATATTTTACTGTATGTCTTTAAGATGACTTAATGATATTAAAATGTTTTAATAAATTAAAACCCGTATTATATTTTTAAAACAATTTGGCCTGCTCAGCTCAGCTAATGATTTTTACACAAAGATTAGAATCAGCTAATGATTTTCAATGTGTCAAAACTCTTAGATACTCTACGAGCATCTAAAATTTAGTTAACACTCCTCTGCTAATTTTATGGCCAGCCATTTCAAGTCTCGAGCCTTCCAGAAACAAAATATTCAAAAATTTCGGCTCGCTCGCAAATGTAAAAAAAGTAAACAATAGTTTACATAAACTCTATTTTTATTGTAGAGTTGGTGAGTTACGTTATAATGTTTTATAAAAAAGAACCGGTAAAATATTTAAAAAAAAAAATGTCTGGCCCGCTCCAATCTGCTGATGATTTTAGTAAAAATTTTTACAATATCCGAAAACTCTTGAATATGAACAATCTAAAATTTAGTTCTTAACACCGATGCTGATTTTAGACCAGTTTCTTTCAAGGGGTTCTCAGTTTCAAAAATTATACTAAAAATTTTTGTTCGCTCCCTTCATCCGCTCGCTATTAATGACTTTAATTTAAATTAAATGACAACAATTTTCTCCCATTTGTGAATATTTACCCTTAGGCTGGGGGGCCCTAAAATTTTTTTGTTATGGGGACCCACATTCAAAGGTCGATTTTGTAGCAAATTGGTAAGAGAAATAAAGAAGACCGGCTAGGGGAACAGTATGCAAATAATAACTTAATAAAATTAATAGAAAAATATTTGGGGATGTTTTCCCCCTTCTTCTTTGCATACTGTTGTTACCCATGTAGCACTACCACACATAAGTCAAATGAAAGATCTTGAAAAGTCAATCATTTTATTGTATAGTAGAAAATCTCTAAACCATGGAAGAAAAAAGGGGATGAGGGTTATAAGTTGCAGACTTACCTATTAGTCTGCATCCATACAAAAATGTCCCTTATTCTTTATACAAATTAACATTTGTAACATTAAGTTCAAAAGACTTCAAATCTATTATTGCAAATGGTGGGAGAAAGTAAAAATATTTTCTAATTATTCTTAAATATATTTTAAAATAATGATTTGGTGTGGTTTTGAAGAAATTACTTACATTCAAATAAATAACAGGGTGTGGACATGCCGCTGCAGCTATTAGGTTCTTGATGTAAGGACTGCTGATAGCCATCACTAGCTGATGCACTTTGACAAAATGCCCGTCTGCAGCTAGTGTCATATCTACAAACTCGGAATTCTGAAATTGTAAGAATTATAAAATCACATCCTCTTTTTATAACTTCCATTAACAAAGATAAGAAGTTATATGCATTTTTAACTTTTTACACAACTTATAAAATATTCTAATTGGTGTACAATAATTATAGCACCGGCTAAACAAAACAGAAGAAAACAGCAGGACTATAAAAACAGACAGCCAGAATGTGCAAATAAATAATGTGCATACAGTCTACAGAAGAATAGAATATAGTTTTCTTAGCTTTAACCCATTTTAATTAACGAAACAAACACACCTGTTGTAGTGTACTTAAGCTATGGCCTATGTTTTTCAGATGATTACTCCAGGAAACAGACAATTGGGCCATGATGAATTAAAAACTCTTCAATATTATAATTAGGTAAACTTTCATATGTTACGATTGTTATTTGAATAAAAGTTAGTTTATATATAAATAAGATTTTGTAAAACAAAATAATAAACACTTACGATTCACAAATAAATCAGAGCATTGTCTTCTTCTTTTTTTTTATTTTATTGTAGCCATTTGCCAGTGTCAACTTAGAAAGGCGGGAAATAAACCTTTCGTTTCAATTTTCAACACCGTAGGTATTCCTAAATCGTCAAGTCTAAAGTCTAGACAAAGTCCAAATAAATAGTCAGTGCAGTCCATGAGTCATGTCAGTCGATTCAGTGAAGTGGTAGAAGCTTTACTGACAATTTGAAGGGAGTTTTGGAGGGAAACTCAAAATAAACACACCGGCATATTTAGCGGAACACAAAAAAAAGGTCCATAATTAAAAAAATATGATTTTATTTTAATATCTACTTACTACACTTCTTTTGTTATTTAAAGTTTCATTTGTTTTACTTAAAATGAGATCACATTAAGAACAGATTTTGCGAGTAAAGGCTATTTGTGAAAAATGGTACATTTTTGAACTTTTCATGTAACCCGGAAAAGTGAAAATTAATATTAAAATAACAATTAATTAAATTAGAAAAATGGTGATTAATATCGCGTATTTCCTCCACGTGCTCTTATTAAAGTTTCTACCCGTCTAGGCATACTGAGAATGATGTTATCGATGGTCTCCTGGGATAGTCTCCTCCATTCCTCAACTACGGCGATTCGCAGTTCACCCACGTTGGTAGGAGCTGGAACTCTGGACTTAACTTTTCTTTTCAGCAAGTCCCAAACGTGCTCTATTGGGTTCATATCCGGTGATCTCGCCGGCCACTCCATAACAGTGATATTCATATCATTAAGATAAGCTTGAGTTACCCGAGCGGTATGCGGCCGAGAATTATCCTGCATAAAAACAAAATCGTCACCGATATATGGGGCAAACGGTACGACATTTTCTTCTAAAACTTCTCTGATATAGCGGTCTGCAGTCAGACTCCCAAGTCAATCACTACCAAGTCTGTGCGAGCTCCCAAACAAATGCCCGCCCAAACCATTATTGATCCACCACCGTATGCAACTGTAGTTTCAAAAATTGTCTGAATGTATCGTTCTCCTTTGCGTCTGTATATTCTTTGCCTGCCGTCAATTTGATTTAGAAGAATTCTGCACTCATCACTAAACAATACCTTACTCCATTGGTCCGCGTTCCAAAGTCGATGTTCCTGAGCAAAAGTTAACCTGTTTCTACGATGAGTTACCTCGAGCCTTAGAGCATTGGCGGGCACAAATGAACCCAAACCAGCTTCTTCGAACCTTCTTCGTACCGTACGCTCACTTACGGTTACACACCGCACTGCTTCTAACTCATGTCGGGCTTGGACGGCCGTCAAACGGGGGTTCCTACGTACACGAAGCCGAATGAAACGATCATCCCTACTCGAAGTGCGTCTTTTTCTGCTTTGTCCTGCTCTTCTCACATAAGTACCGGTCTCCCTGAACCATTGGATACTGCGATGGATCGTTGAAACTGGTTGACGAAGATCTCTGGATATTACTCTGTAGGTTTGACCATTTCTTCGCATTTCGAGTACCCTGGCAATCTCCGTTGGGGCTAAGCCAGGCATAATTCAGTCCTCAACTCCAAAAAGATACGCAATAAAAAAAAACTAACAAAAAACAGGATTTCAATGAAATTTTAAATCAAACTCAGAAGGAAGAAATACTCGAAGTTCGCTCCAGATAAGGTGTATTTGAAAAAAATTAAAACAATTGCATAAAATGTGATGTTGTGTTCTTAATTTGAAAATATTTCTTTTTAAATTAAATGACGTATAAACTAACCAGCAACCTTATATGATACTGATATCAAATCTTTATTTTATGTTCCGCTAAATATGCCGGTGTGCCTTGCTTGCCCACATTAAGGAATATTTAATGGTTAATGTTATACCAATATTACTGGACATGGACTGTACTGACTATTTATTTGGACTTTGGCTAGACTTTAGACTTGACGATATAGGAATACGGTGTTGAAAATTGAAATTGAAGGTTCTATTTCCCGCCCATGGAGAATAGATGTAAGAAGTACCATCTCCATACATGAAAAGTGTCCGTAAAATAGCGTTAAATAGGGGGCGCTACAGACGCAGACGGGAGTAAAGCGGCATTTAAACGGATAATTAAATCTTAGCATCTTCTTCGGTTTTATATATAAAAATATTTTCATGATTTACTGAATTAACTACTTTTAATCTACTAAAGTCGTCAAAAATTTTAAATAACTAAACTCAACTTACTTTACTTCATCTTTTATTGCTAACTTCATATCACACACCCTTGCCACTCTAGCGCCATTATGGCCAGTTTTGGAACTATTATTTAATTACTTTTGTCGGACACTTTTTAGCTTTCTGCCCTAGAGAGATTGTCCTCCTTACCTCTATTCTCCATGTTCCGCCTTTTTAACTTCTTCTTCTTTTGGCATAGCCTTCCTTGTAATAGGAGTTGCCAGCGTCAGAGTGATGCAGCAGATATTCAGTGAAAAACTGATGGCGTACAGTGCAGGGAATGGCTCATGCAATGACCTCATGGGTACCTCATGCAGATACAAGTAATAATTACTAGTATAAAAACAGAATAATATGCAAAGCCAATGTTTCTTAGCCTTTTTTTTTTAAATAAAAAATAATATAATGAACATATATAAATAAAATAAAAATTAATGATTGTCAAGTTAAAAAGGCGTCCGATATCGCGGCCGTTAATGTGATAGGCACGATATTATATTTTCTAATGGGAAAACGCTCTTATGCCGACCACATATAATGAGTGCGCTCAATATTTACTGAGAGAACTTGTATTCGCATTTGAAGCACTTTTGAGTAGGGATAGATTTTGAGCATTTGCGGCTCGCACAAAACTAAGCACCTACCTACCAAGTACCAACGCAGAAACTTGAAAAAAAAAAGCATAAATTCACTAAGGACTTTAGTATAAAGACCTTTTCAAGAAAGAAGTCCACTAGACGCAGCGCTTTGATCGTGCGACAAAATTTGCCAGCATTATTTATGGGTATCAGAATACCTTGATTCTGCTGTTCTACTTCACAAAACTCCTTTACCTTGAGTATAATTTCTCGGGAACCACTTTTTACACTACAACCCCAGCAACAATTTAACAAATTTAGTTCCACCATCTCTAATTGCTGCGGGACTTCTTTTGTGAAAAGCACTACTTACCTAGTATAATACCTACCGTGAAATATCACGAAACAATTTTTAATATTCAATCAGGTTTAGTTAATTAATAAGGAAAAAAGAAATTGGTAGTTATATGGACTGCCGTTATAAGTGAAACGGTATTTAGGTATACCGCTTTCAACAATATTATACTATAGTACCTGGGAGACCAAGCATTGCACGGAGTTTTAGTAGGTAGTGCGAGAAAAAACTAAAAATTATAAAAGAAATAAAGAGAGTATAATTATTTCGTCTCACCAAGATTCGAACCCAAAAATCCAAGTGCCTTAGTAGTTACTAATTAAAGTAGTAATATATTTTTAGTAATTTCAAATTTTAATGTCAAATATGCGTAGCGCAGTTGCATATTTGACATTAAAATTTGAAATTACTCATATCTTACTTGTATTACACGACGAAAGAAAACAACTGGCGCATAACCGAAAATCGTGACTTTCACGTGGATTTTTCTATAAAATTTCTCACATACGTCGATCAAGTAGTCTCACTACAATAATTAAGAGTAATAAATCAGTCTTAACATATTTTAATTTCACTTTACAGTAACACCCTTTTGTGTAAGTGTATTATCTTCATAAGTTTCTAGTACATCAGCCAAGTGTTCATTATCTCTTGGTTTTTTGAACTGTCTTCTTTTTTGTGAAACCTTCTTTCTCTTTGGCACTATAGGCTTTCTGGGTCCATGGTCTTGCATTGATTTAATGCCCTGTTTCTCTAGATATTCCTCAATTTTAGCATCGTCCATTGCATCTACAGCTGTAGCACGCCATAGCTTCACAAATTCTTCATCAACCTGTAATGTTTTGAATATTAAAAAAATAATGTAGCAAATTTACAAGGTCATAATATTGTAAGATCATAATAAACAATATACATCTAGAGTAGCCGTTTTGTCATTGTAAAATAATATTTTCTTCTTGTCTGTTGGCCGTGCGATGTATAATATTTCTTGTGCCAAGTTTTTGAGGGCCCTTTCACAATGTGGTAGAGATTCTTGTACATCTTCTAGAAATATACCTCCAAGTCCTTTTAAATCATGTTGCTTTAGTAACCTGCAAAATTATAATATTATTTGATAATTTTCTTCTGACCAACATTGATTTTTATAGAGAAAATAAACAATACTGAAAGACATGGGACTTAGGGCATGTTTCATAATCTACTGATAAACGTGTCAGATAGCTTCATTGGATGTGTTGTTTCTGTTGCTCGATATAAAGTAAGCAGCGTCAAAACTTCCTGATGAGCTATTTGAATGTGGATAACTCTCTTACCTTAATAATGACTTTTTGTCTTTTATTTTGTACACAGGCTTGAATATGAATTTTCCATCAGGTGTGCTTTCAATCTTTGGATTACTTGGCAATGCTTCTGTTTGTAGCCACTGCAACAAAACTATAATGAGTATGTAACTGAGAATATAATGATTATTACATTTAGTTATAGTCAGTAGGTATATTTATTTTACTGTAATATTTCTACCAAACATCAGTAAGTAAGTTAAGCAATAATTTTATTGGATTGCTGATATTATCTATGTACATTGTACATACATTATGTTCTATCAGGGAATTTATTTCCTAAACAGGTAGAGTGTTCTCATCATTTATTTGTATTATAATATAATGATAACATGCAGTCACAATACAATTGTCAGTGAAAATTGTCAGTTTGATACCATTAAATCAAAATAATTATAATAATAAATAATTATTATAAATAATTATTATTAGTTGTTTATATTATTGTTAGTTTGATTATATTATAATACGAAAAAATTATGACAATGGTGACTGCTTATCAATTAGATTCCCTGATAGTACATATAATACAAAGCTAACAGCCCATCTCTGATTTCTTAATAATTAGGTATATAATGATAGTTAGCAATGCAGAATGAGAAACCTAAACATTGTTTTCCTTACCTGTTTAATTTTATTTCCCACATCCAATTGATTAGTTTCGTCCAATATTTCATCAATAGTAAGAGGGTGGTCATCTCCATCTTGATGTCTCGCTCTCATGTGACGGACAATACGGGCAAGAACACCAAATCTGTATGATGAACTCCCTGCCATGGTTTTGTAGCTAAAACATAGTATTTACTGTCATGTTATATACAGCAGTCATTCTTTAAGACAGAAGAAGATTTAACTCAAATAGACAAATTAAATTTATCTATACATATTAGAGAGTAATTATATTTACTTAGTTGCATCCAGCTTCGGCCCAGCACTGACAGAGCTAGAAGATGACTTGGATTTCTTTTTTGAATCATCTTTAAATTGTGTATCATCTTTCTTTTTCTTTTCAACACTGAAACATATCAAAGAAATATAATAATGGTGATTGTTGCTTTATCGAAATACAAATGTAAAAACTTTTATATAGGTATTCACAAAATGAATAATTATTTAAGTAGTCACTTTTAAAAGCCCAGGCGTATAAAATTGTATTTGTATTAAGGTAAAAAGTACCTACTTGTGCTATTTAATTTTCTGATTGTCCACATATAGCTCTCAATAAGCTTGATTATGAAGGAATGAAAATAAGATCTAGATAACATCTCAAGTAGATCATGAACAGATATTTTGATAAGGTTTCGTCTGTAGTCATATTTTACTATCACGATAAAGATGATAGTGTTGTAGTAAACTATGTTTGTACGTAGGTATAGTACAAAATAGTAGATTACTATAATTTTTAACCAACAAGTCGTAATAAGTGGGAGTGCGCACGAGAAAGTATTGCACGAGTTCAGTTGCCGTGGTTATTGCAAACAAATAACAAGTATGGAACTTACCTTGGTGTAGCTAGTGCCTTTTTCCTGAATGCTTCACGTTCCCGCAATAGTGCAGGATCCATTGTGAAGCCAAACAAAATCTCTAGTCAAAGATCGATCTATACGTAAGTTTTGTTTATTTTATGTACATTTCACTGTAGGTTTATTATTTTCCAGTTGATTTACATACAAATTTACAAAATTCTTCATAAAATTCTAACGTCACCTGTCATTTGTCATTAGTACTTTTTTAATATGGCGGTAATGGTATAATTTGCCAGTGTCTAGTTAAAAAGGCGGGAAAATATAATTTTTGAATAAGTTTAGATTTTAACTATTTTTCTCTTGGGGGGGGGGGGATTGGAGGCGAGGCTGGGCGACCGCCCGGGGCGCGCGCCGGTTAAATAGGGGCGCCGCAGGCGTACTTTTCTACACTGAGGAAAACGTACATACTCATAAATTCTCTAAATTGAGTACTCAAACAACTTCCAATTACAAAAAAACACTGAATACACTGGGTACCCCAAAAAAACAAACAAAGTACGGCGTGGTACACACATATCCATGCAAAGTTTCATATTTCTAGCACTAACTGTTAAGTTTAGAAGGTAAGCTTGGATTGGAGGATGTGGGACTGACGGACGTTGGGATCTTGAGACGTGATCAACGGAACCCTAAAGAGAGTACTAAATAGCTATAAAGAAGCTGCAATACAGCGCGAAAATTGTTATGGTAAAATTAATGCCAAAGCCCCGCATGCTTATACATAAGCACTTGGTCTTTAGTTTGAGTAGGTAAATTAGTATTTTTATAACCGACTTCAAAAAAAGGAGGATCTCAGTTTGACCTGTATGTTTGTATGTATGTATGTATGTCCGCGAATTTCTCAAGAACCACTGATGCTATTTGGACGGGGTTTCCACCATTGAATAGCACATTTATCAGGGAAGGTCATTGCCATACAACGTTTCAAGGTCAGATGAAGATATTCGGAGATAACCCATGGCACTCTTCAACAAGTAACACCAAGTGACGCGTGACTACTGCTTTGATCGGCCTTAACTTTTTTGATTTTGATGCTATTTAGACGGGATTTTCTCGCACTCGGGAAAGCACAGTTATCGGGGAAGGTTATTGCAACATTTCAAGGTTAGATGAAGATCTTCGGAGATAAGCCATGAAACTCTGATAACGCGCGATTGCTGTTTTAATCGGTCTTAATTTTTTTAAACGACTTCAAAAACAAATAACTAACCAAGGGCATGTCAGGACATGTCTAAGGAGGGTTTTGTAACTATTATCGCGCAATAGCTTTTTTTCAAATTAATTCTAAAGTTGCTGTCCGATTTCATTCAAAATATTTTTCTTAAAGAGTAATTAGCATGATCTATCAGTATGGAAAATTGAAAGTTTCTTAGACTCATAGTTTAGAAATGCATGGGCAACTTCCCACTTTGGAGGCCGATTACTTGAAAATGGTGGAATAAAAAATATACATACACATATATGGAGAGCCACCCCTAAAATATAACTCAAACTCATTTTTTTTTATTTCCATGTAGGTAACCAAGTAACTATCATAGAATTGTCCTACATGATGCCTACCGGTTTTAAAACTAGCCCGGCGAGAAGAACCGGCGTAATATAAAATTATTATTATTTTATGATGCCGAAACCGAGATCTATAAGTACACAGTAGGTACATAACTGTACCAAATTTCTTCAATAATTTATGTTTACAATTACAGAAGCTAGAAGAGCGGACAGACAGACAGAGGGAAACTATAAGAGTTCCTAGAGTACTACGGAAACCTAAAAAAGGAAGCTCTCAGTTTGACTTGTTGATTTGAACATACATAATATGTACTAAGGCGGGTCAATAAGTCCGTGACTTTTTGAATTTCTAACCACCTTACTTAAAAAGCAACACTACTCCTGTCAACAGGCATCTGTCAGTTGACTCCTATCAAAATTTGAACTTGCTGCGTCAGTTAGTTTGTGTTTTACAGCTATCTTTATCAGACTATCCAGTAACTTAAGGAAACAATGGAAAAAAGTGAATTTCGTGTGCTTATTAAGCATTATTTTTTGCGAACAAAAACCATTACCGAGACCAAGGCTAAGCTTGATAAATACTATGGGGACTCTGCACCATCGATTTCAATGGTAAAAAAGTGGTTTACTGAATTTCGTTGTGGCCGTACAAGCACTGAAGATGCCGAACGTCCTGGACGCCCAGTTGAGGTCTCTACACCCGAAACAATCGAAAAAATTCACGATATGGTGTTGGCCGACCGAAGATTGAAAGTGCAAGAGATTGTGGAAGCCATTGGCATCTCGCATGGCTCAGTGGTTTCAATTTTGAAAGATCACTTGGGCATGAGAAAGCTTTCCGCAAGTCGACCACAAACGCAATCGTGTAACAACTTCACAGGAAGGTTTGGCGTTGTTTAATCACAATATGGAGGAGTTTTTGCGCCGTTTTGTAACCGTGGACGAAACATGGATCCATCACAACACACCAGAGACCAAACAACAGTCAAAACAGTGGGTTTCTAAGGGTGAATCGGCGCCAAAGAATGCCAAGGTGGGTTTGTCAGCCAATAAAGTTATGGCGACTGTTTTTTGGGATGCACGTGGGATAATCCACATTGACTATCTTCAAAAGGGAAGAACAATTAATGGGGAATATTATGCCAACTTATTGGACCGCTTCAATGAGGATTTGAAAAAAAACCGACCTCATTTGGCCAAGAAAAAAGTTCTTTTTCACCAAGACAATGCAAGGGTGCACACATGTGCAGTTGCCATGGCAAAAATCCATGAATTGGGCTATGAATTGCTCCCACATCCACCCTATTCTCCAGATTTGGCTCCGAGTGACTACTTCTTGTTCCCAAACCTGAAAAAATGTCTCGGTGGAAAAAGATTTGACTCCAATGATGAAGTCATCTTGCAAACAAAGGCCTATTTTGAGGACCTCGACAAATCGTATTTTTTGGAAGGGATAAAAAAATTGGAGAAGCGTTGGACAAAGTGTATAGAGCTCAAGGGGGACTACGTTGAAAAATAAAATGATTTATTTATCAAAAAATCTGTGTTTTATTCCAAAAGTCACGGACTTATTGACCCGCCCTCGTATGTACGATTTCACAAAAACTACAGATTATATGAGCGCCGAAAGGTAGATCGGCGGCGGCGTCGTCGGCGGTGTGACCTACAAATGGGTTTTTTTTGAAGTTGGTACTCGGTACTTAAAAAAACGTGTTGTTCATAGTTATATTTTTATTTATTAGTTTTGTTTAATACAAACAAACTACAGGCTTAATGTTTATTTATCATGCTGAGAAAATTTATAAATTTCCTACAATTATTTTTATTAATAATATAGGTATAATTTTTTACGAAGTCCATCAGGGTTTTGACTAACTAAAAAATCTAGGTCGCTGGTCAACTTCGTTCTCTTCATCGACCAAAACTGGTCACGAGCATCAGCCAGGAGTTGTCTTGCATGCATCGCTGCTTCATGGACGTGGCATACGTCCTGGATGGTCTACAAAAACATCTACTCATCGAACAAAAGAGTACGGATATTGAGAGTCGAAAGATTTTGTCTTTTGTCGATTTTGTATTAACAAAAAGGTGCACAAATCACTCACTACCTGCACAGTGCACATCCAGGAATAGAATAAATCTCTTTCTAGCCAGGGATATGGGACTGGCTCAAACTCCGGTTCCTTACCAATCATAAATCTGGGCTTCATTTTATGTCGGTAATAATTTTACAGGCTAGGAGCGACAGGCTGAGCATTCACGACAGCATACATCACGCGGTTGTAGCACTCTCGCGACACACAAACATCCGTGTTACTAACCGCTTTGAGGACTCCATAGCTAATATTATCAGGTGAACGATGAATGCGTCGATCGACGAGATATTTGACCATAACGTTCGAATGACCATACGAGACGGGCAAAAAATAATCATTAATAAAATTATTAAAAGGGCAAGGGAACAAAGGTGACCTATATTTTTTAGTTTGCCAAAACCCTGATGGACTATATTATTTTGAAATAAAAAATTAAACCCACTTCCAAAGTAAAAATGCACAAAAAAGTATGAAATAAATCTTATTTTCTAAATAATTCCCCATTTAAATTCGGCTACAATTTAACTATTTATCTACTCAATCTTCATAATTATTAATTTTGAAGCCGGTACCGGCCAACTTAAATGTGATTTCTATAAAATATTGTTTTATCAGGATTTTGTTTGTCCTGGTTACCTACATTGCAATCTATACCGAAGCCCTATATGCTCCGGAATCCGGAATGCCGGTGAATATTCAAAGCACTGAAAATAGTACTCTGCGTTATTACGACAGAGTTGAAAAGGAAAGTTTGAGTGATTCATATATGACATTGACATTTGACTCGACACTCATGTGTTCGATTTTCAACTCTTTTGCATTAACGCAGATTTCTATTTTCAATGCTCAGAATTTTCTACGGCCTTCTGGATTCCGGATCATATAGTCCCAGCCTTATGTGATAGATCAATATAAATTACTACTACAGAATCAAATATATTATCATAAAAGATTAACAAAAAATATGGTACCCATTACATATATGATTATCTCTGTAGTTATCCTATAAACATCTCATAATTACAAAGAAAATGCAATTAATACGAAACCTTTTTATCATATTTTATCATCAGCCAGACCTGCAGTCTCGTGTTGAGGTACAAGAGGAGAAGTATCCGACATGGTTTTAGCTTGCCTCAAACACCTGCTCTATATGTATTAATTTAATTGATAAAGTCACAATATCGTTTTATCCAAAGATTTCAAAACTCAAGATAGGCTTTATCGTACAATTGACAGAACAAATCCTCATACAAGAAAAAGTTGCGCCATCTTTTTTTCACCTTCAAATGTCAAAATGGCCTCAAAAATCTAAAAAAGAAAAAAACATTTAACTGGATACACTTTTTCGCTCAACACGCCTCGTCTATTTATAGTATATAGTATGGTTTTATCACTTAGAATAAATTTTTGCTTCTACTAATAAAAACTTCTAAACAACGCTCAAAATGAAATAAAAAAGATTATATTACATTAATATATATATATTTTAACTTTTAAGTAACTAATAGGACAATTCTTTTATTAGTTCACAATACCTGTTCCACTAAGAACTTGCTGGGTACATAATTGATGTTTGTTTGTTTGACTAGTTTTGCCAATGCCATAATCGCGATATCTTCGTCGCCGAGTGGACGTCGAAAGTTATTTAATTTAGGTATGTTACTTTTAATGTTTTTAACTGGCTTTAGTTGCATTTCATAAAAGTATAATATTAAAATGTGCGAATATTTTAGTTTATTTATAATATTATGTCTTATATTGGGTGTTGTGATATATAAATGACCGTAAGTTCTATTTTGTGGTCTCAAAATTGCTTAAATCCGTGTTTTTTGGCAGGCAGATAATAGAGAAAATATAAAAAAAAAACTAAATATTTAAAATTATTCTATGGTCGAAATGTTTCTATTGGTGCTTAATGTCTATAACCTACCTCGTAGCTACCAGCTGATAGATATACGGGATAGCTTTAATAATGGTCGAAATTAATATTTTAAGAAAAGGTATTTACTTTTTCAATTCTCCACGCCCCCATTCTAGGCCAAGGTATTTATGAGCTCTTTACATGCATCCATGTTCTGCATTACATGCATGCATTAAGTAATGCATATTTTATCACCGGAAAAGCCTACCTACGTAAAATTATAATGCGAAAAGAACCAATCGATATTATTTACAGGCATAAAGCGATAAAAATAATGTACAATAAAGGTTGTCGTAGAAAATCACTGCCTCAGCACAATTACTTACAAATCTTTTGATCCTGTTTGTGGGCGGCAAACTAGATTTAAAACGATTAGGAATAAAAAAAGAGGACGGATTTGGATTATTGGTAGTTTAGTAGGACAATCATGAACAGAGAAATTGTAGGTTATTGTCATGGTAGAGATTTAAAGGCTATAAGAAATATTGTTAGTGCATGGGTTGAGCCCTAATCCTCCCTTAGGTTTCTTAACAATAAGTCAATCACATCCTATCCTACTACTATTATAAATGTGAAAGTTTGTGAGGATGGATGGATGGATGTTTGTTATACATTTACTCAAAAACTACTGAACGGATTTGAATGAAATTTGGTATGGTAGTAGTTTCAGCTCTGGATTAAAACATAAGATACTTTTTATCCCGAAAAAATACAGTGTTCTTGTAGGATACTGTATTTACGCGGACGCAGCCGCGGGCAGCAGCTAGTTATAACTTATACTTAATGTCTTGGCCAATAATAATTAATAGGTCGTCCGTCGTCTTTAATTCTAGTCCCTCCCAATACCCAGTTCTTTTTGAAATTAGGCGTATTTATCCTCCTACTATTATTAATGAGAAAGTTTGTGAGGATGTATGGATGAATAGATGGATGGATGGATGTTTGTTACTCTTTCACGCAAAAACAACGGAACGAATTTTGATGAAATTTGGTATGGCAGTAGTTAATTATAAACATATTATAATAAAAAAATTAAATATATACCCCCTTACTAATAAAAAGACTGATGCGTTGGAAAAGTCACTTGACAGAGAAAGACAGCAACGTTGTGTTATCCATTGTACACAATTATTTTTATTAGTAAGGGGGATTATGTATAGTATAAATTTACTTTCCAGTGTCTGGTCGCCGTAACACACGTTCTTCGGATAATTACCACGGGGCCATGGTGGTGACGTGGTGTAAAGCCATAACTATGTCTAATCATATTATTAACTAGCTCGCAACTTCTATTGCGTAGAGCTAACGGTAACGGTACCCTATTTTTCTAACGGAACCCTAAGGCTACAGTAGCCTAAATGATTCCTTTAAACATCAGCTATCTGCCAGTAAAAGTTCCGTGAACATCGGACGCGCCGTTTCAGAGATTAACCTCAACAAACAGACGGACAGCCAAAAATAAAGAATAAAGTTTTTTTTGAAGTATCCACCAAATACTGAAACGATAGTTACATTAAGTGACGCTCAAGTCAAATTGTCTTTGTCATTTCGTCTAACAGATACAGACATCGACAGCCTGTGACATGTGAATAAGAGGGCCTCAGATTAAATAAATGTGGGCTCTTAATTTTCATAAGCATTTCAGTATTCGGCCATAAGTGTTGTACTCGTAAAGACTATTATTTATATGCATTTTGTGAAAAACTGGTGATTTGAAATTATTACAAACAGAGATTTTATGTATAGATTAAAAACCCTCCTGCCTGACACACTAACAATAGTGTGTCACTTTTTGATTATTAAACCGTTCACTGCAAAAATGGAAATTTTATATTAATACATACCTAATATTATAATATTATTGTCTTGTTTCAGGTGAATCATGGGGGTTCGCGTGGTTCAGAAAATATTTTTCCTATATCTAGCTGTACATTAGTGAGTACCTACACATAAATCATACTTTTATAAATTTATAACAATTATTCAATTATTCATGTGTATATATTTAGTTATTTGCGTGTCGACGCTTCACATCATACACACAGACAGGCGGTCTCTTTAAGTGAACACTTCTTTTGCCTTGATGTGTTCCCGCCTCCGGGGGTCAATTCTCGTAATGAAGGTGTTTGATATTTTTTCTGCTGCTAGGGGGCAGACTCAACGCACACAAGGCGTCATCTGTTGGCGTATAGGGTATTTACACGGGTGCCTAAAGCCGCACGATTTCAGCCGCACTGCGAAAGTCGACCGTGTTGGGTTTTATCCGACTTTCGCAGCACGGCGCCCGGCAGTGTGGGCCAGGTTTAGCAAAATCCTGCGATTTTAGCAGAATCAGAATACAATTTTAGAATTTTGTATATTGTATCGCAGATCTGAAAATTTTGCAGTTTTTAGGAGAATCATATAAAATCTTCAATTTTGAAGATAATAAAAAAAACATACCGGTTGTCTGTAAAATCGGTTTACTGACGATAGTTGAACGTGACAACGTCAACAACAACAACAACAATAATAATAATAATAATTAGGTAAAGGCAATGCGAGCTAACGCTGGTACTTGGTAACGGTACTTGGTAACGATAACGGGTAGCAGGTAACGCATGAGTCATGTTTTTTCGTGCGTGCAGCCGGCTCCATCGATTTATAAGACGTTATCACGTCAAAAACGTTTTAAAACAAACCTCATGTATATTCGGCATGATCTGCCCTGGGGTATGTTTTAAATCTCGAAACTGCTATTTAAAAGTTTTTGGTAGATTTTAGCAGAACTCGGATATCATGTGAATTGCAGAATATCTACTGAATGAAACTACAGAGATACACTAGTAGACGTATTTTATTTTCAATTGAAGTCTTTAGAACTAATCCTTGCCTTTATAAATTACTAGTTTTGTCTGCAGCTTCGCCCGCGTGGTAGTGTTCGTGGCAAAAACTTCTTAAGCAAATATACCTGCAATATAGTAGTAGCACAGAGTAAAAATATATACTTTATAATAAATTTTCACACGTACTATTTAATTTTAAAATAAATTCCTAGATAAGGATAATTAAATTGTATTCGTCTAAATAGCTTCTGAAAATACCACATTATAGGTACAATTTCCCACCATACAATTTCCACAAAAAAATGTCCGTCTCCTGGTTCTAAGCTACCTTCGCACCAATTTTCAGCCATCTGTATATATATAATATTGACAATAGCTGCATCGTGCTATCCAAAAATATTATATATTATATAATATTTTTGGATAGCACGATGCAGCCGAAATGACGTAGAACTCATTAAATTGTTTTGTTGTTCTAAATATTACAGTAAATAAATTCAAATTTAAACGACAAAGGTGTTTTTTTTTAATTTATCATTTGACATTTTTTAAGATACGAGGGCGGGTCAATAAGTCCGTGACTTTTGGAATAAAACACAGATTTTTTGATAAATAAATCATTTTATTTTTCAACGTAGTCCCCCTTGAGCTCTATACACTTTGTCCAACGCTTCTCCAATTTTTTTATCCCTTCCAAAAAATATGATTTGTCGAGGCCCTCAAAATAGGCCTTTGTTTGCGAGATGACTTCATCATTGGAGTCAAATCTTTTTCCACCGAGCCATTTTTTCAGGTTTGGGAACAAGAAGTAGTCACTCGGAGCCAAATCTTGAGAATAGGGTGGATGTGGGAGCAATTCATAGCCCAATTCATGGATTTTTGCCATGGCAACTGCACATGTGTGCACCCTTGCATTGTCTTAGTGAAAAAGAACTTTTTTCTTGGCCAAATGAGGTCGGTTTTTTTTCAAATCCTCATTGAAGCGGTCCAATAAGTTGGCATAATATTCCTTATTAATTGTTCTTCCCTTTTGAAGATAGTCAATGTGGATTATCCCACGTGCATCCCAAAAAACAGTCGCCATAACTTTATTGGCTGACAAACCCACCTTGGCCTTCTTTGGCGCCGATTCACCCTTAGAAACACACTGTTTTGACTGTTGTTTGGTCTCTGGTGTATTCTGATGGATCCATGTTTCGTCCACGGTTAAAAAGCTCCTCCATATTGTGATTAAACAACGCCAAACCTTCCTGTGAATTTGTTACACGATTGAGTTTGTGGTCAACTGTGAGCAAACGCGGCACCCATCTTGCGGAAAGCTTTCTCATGCCCAAGTGATCATTCAAAATTGAAACCACTGAGCCATGCGAGATGCCTATGGCTTCCACAATCTCTTGCACTTTCAATCTTCGGTCGGCTAACACCATATCGTGAATTTTTTCGATTGTTTCGGGTGTAGAGACCTCAACTGGGCGTCCAGGTCGTTCGGCATCTTCAGTGCTTGTAAGGCCACAACGAAATTCAGTAAACCACTTTTTTACCATTGAAATCGATGGTGCAGAGTCCCCATAGTATTTATCAAGCTTAGCCTTGGTCTCTGTAATGGTTTTTTTTCGCAAAAAATAATGCTTAATAAGCACACGAAATTCACTTTTTTCCATTGTTTCCTTAAGTTACTGGATAGTCTGATAAAGATAGCTGTAAAACACAAACTAACTGACGCAGCAAGTTCAAATTTTGATAGGAGTCAACTGACAGATGCCTGTTGACAGGAGTAGTGTTGCTTTTTCAGTAAGGAGGTTAGAAATTCAAAAAGTCACGGACTTATTGACCCGCCTTAGTAGGTGACTAAGGTTCAGCTCCACCCGCGCAAACTCTCAAAATTTATTGGATACTTGGTGACACGATCGTACTCGCGCAAATTAACTATCTACGCTTTCTTTATATATAGGTGACGATTATTTACAAATCGATATTATTTATGTGTTTCAAGGTTTTCAAAACTGTCTTCTGAAAAATGTATTCTGCCGAAACATTTATACCCGAGTAAAACGCGGCGACGCGAGTCGACTACTACTCCACAAAAACGCAGACGTACGGATACGCACGCCGACGCGCGCCGTCGTGCGCTACCGTATTATCATAATATAAATTTGTACCTTAATAATGGAAAAATAGAAATGAATATTATGCTTTAAGCATAGACTTAAAGCATACTTATAGCTTGCCTATACTTTTATACTAAATACTAGATGTTGCCATTCGTTCGCGCAAAAAAAAAAGAGGGGTACGTTATAATTTTGACATGTCTGTCTGTCTGTGTGTTTGTCCGAGGCATCGTAGCTCCTTAAAGCGAATGGTCCGATTTAGATTTTTATGAAAGCCGACATGATCGAGAGCGTTCTTATCAATAATTCATCATCATCAGCTCGCTCACTGCCTTACAATACGGGGGTTAACTAGTTGATGAAAGGTTCATGAAACTTCCACTGATCTGAACGGTTTAATATTTCGTATCCTGGCACTTTAGCAATATTGCCTACACTTGGTAACGTTAAGCTGATGCTGCAGCATCACCTGGAATCAGTAGGACACCCAACTCCTCACAAACTTACAGTAGAGGTATCGTTTTAGGGCTCGGGCTCATTTTAGTGATCTCAATGAATAGGACAGATAAATAGTGATCATTTACACCTGATGATGCCGCATTACTTGGAACCTGCAGAAATCCCAACTTTTCACTAACGTACAGCGTATCGTGTTTGGGCTCACTGAAAAGGCATTCATTCGGAATAGGATGTATATACATGGTGATAGTCTGCACCTGATGCTTCAGCATGCTATAAGAACCTCACATATTACATTAAAAATGTATACATATTTTATAAATATGTATACATTTTTATAAAATATGTATACATTTTATTGTGCTGGTAAAAATATAGTATGTATCTATAGTCGTAGTATTTATAGTCTAAGGAACCTTCCACTTATGGTCAGGTCATAATCAGAATTTCAAATGGAATGGACTTCGCAGAGACCAGTTAGAAGAAGGTTGTACCTAATTAAATTGATTTAAAAAGTATGAAATAAAAACAAAATTTAAAATTTTAAGTTAGCGCCGAGTTATTTACTTTTTATAGTTTTGTGCCGGTACTTAAAATTTTTAAGTTTGTTTTGGGAAGTTTTCACTTCTACTTATTTGAGCTTTGCCTAGTTTTCCCCATCAATGATGAAAATGGGCCTTCAGCCATGATGTGCTCGATTTCCAGGGCAATTTATTTTAATTCCACACTGCACACTGCACTCCCACATCTATTGAAACCCCCCTCAATTGAGCATGACATGGTAACCAGCTGTATTGTCCGTCATCAAATAATTACGGACATTAATCTATTTTCTAGACAGATTAATGGATTTTAATTAATCAAACCTCTTAACTCCTTTAGAGATTAATACGATAATCTGTTGATTGTGCTTTGTTTACGGGACTGCGATAAAATTAGTGCGATTTACACCGCAGCTATTTCCTAAGTTAAGTACTAACTATACGGACAACAGACGTAATTGTCCTGTCTTAACTATGAACTGGAATAAATATATTACTACCTACTACATAGTAAACCTACAGTTACTAACTCAACAACTACAGCTACAAGTTACAACCTACAACTACTACCTACTCCAGCAACTACTACTCACACTAACCAGCCCAGCAACCAGCAAAAAATACATACACTACCTACATCTACACCTACAACCTATACCTACACTTACAACCTACACCTACTTACTACATACGCCTATAGCCTACAGGCGATGTGTGATAGAGTTATCGACCACTGAGGGTTGAAGATTATTACAGTACTAATATCGCTATTAAACAATGTGTGTTGGTATTAGACGGGTGAAAAATAGGGTTACATGTATTTTATAATGCCAAATCAACTGAGAGAGGTTTTGTTTGTTCTTAGCGTGTTAGCGGATGATGATACGCCAGTATGGCGGTGGTCGTGCGACGACGGGCGCTGCGTGAAGACGCGCAATGACCCCAAGTTCACCGAGCCCGCCCTCTCGCTCGAGTCCTGCAAGATGTTCTGCAACGAGTACGGTAAGCTCATCATCATCATCGTCATAATCATGAGCACACACCAGGATCCCGATTGTCGTGCGACGACGGGCGCTGCGTGAAGACGCGCAACGATCCCAAGTTCACCGAGCCCGCCCTCTCGCTCGAGTCCTGCCAGGTGTTCTGCAACGAGTACGGTATGCTCATCAAGATCATCGTCAGAATCATGAGGACACGCCAGTATGACGGTGGTCGTGCGACGACGGGCGCTGGGTTAAGACGCGTAACGACCCCAAGTTTACCGTGCCTTTGCTTGGTGTTTGCTACCTCAACCAAATGTGTTTTATTTGTGGATACTTCTACACCACGTCAATCTGGACCCGTGGAAAGTTCTCGAATAACTTATGTTACGGGTAGCAGATAACGGAACTATATTGAACACTTTAATACTATACACATATTTAATACATATCCATGACTCAGGAACACAGAAACCTTTTTTTGTTTCTTTGGCGGGATTTAAATCTATAACCTCCGACTTGAGCAGCGACGCGCTCGACCACTGAGCCACTGAGGTCGTCAATGTATTGGCACTGTTCTGTAATTAGGTATTTTCTAACATGAAAAATTTAAGTTTTTTTAAATAAATTATGAAATAATTAGGTATTACAACATGACAAAAGTAAAAAGAATTAGGATTTTATGTGTAGTTTTGTTATTATATGCATTTCGAAGTATCGAAAAAAATGAAATATGTTTTAAAACATTCGTGTATAAATCCTATATAATTAGTTTACTTCAAATACAAAAAGATTTGCTATGGTATGTATGAACGAAAACGCGCAAACTTCGGAGACATCATTTATTTTGTGCATAGGGCCATACATTTCGTAGCAACATTAGTAGCTTGTGACGTCACCTACTTGTACGACTTTTATATGGGGCGTTTTTACATGACTCACAATAGTGCTTTTTAAGAATCCGCAATATCTGAAAATAATGATTTTCAGTATATTATTCCTTTTGTAAGCTGTCTCATTTTTTAGGAGCACTATTCATTTATGTAATAAAAAAAAACCAGGAAATACCGTATTGCGCCTCTTTATAGGATTACTCTGGCCCAAACCAACTGGTTACACGAACTTGGGCACGTACCTGTCCAAGATAAACATAAACACTATCGAGGTGCACTTGGACAAACTGGGCCGCAGTGACGACCTCATGGAGGCTGCCCGATTGGTAAGTCTGGAAGAAGCCGCTTTCAGCGGTAAAACCGCTATTTTGAACTTTTATTTAGAATATCTATATTAATAACTATACTGTAAGTCTCTTATGTGCAAATAAAGAATGTAGAAATAAATTAGTGAATTTTACAGCTCACCTAATGCGAACCTCCTTCAGAAACAATTATCACAAGGCGCGATAACTAAATTTACGACATAAACCATCTTAATGGCTCTTAGTGTCGATTCACATGGAAACGAAATGATACCCGACATAGCGTTGCATTTTCAAGATAGTCTCTATTCAAAATTGAACATTAATCATTGTAAGAGTTCGAATGTCAGGTTGCACCGCGCTGCACAGTGCAGTGTATGACTGATGTCAATTGAAAATTAAAAAGAGTATCTTTTTGTGTAGTGAACAAAGTTCAAACGCTTCTTAAATTAGGAGGCTCCTAAGTCACATGCTATCGTTGTCATTATGCGAAGCAGAGACAGTAATAGGTTACTCGAGAGTCTCTAAATTTTAAGAAGCGTTTGAGTATTTGGAAGGTAGTATATTAGTATGAGAAACAAGAAAATAACTCAAATATTATTCTTTCTATCTTTCTTTCTTTCTATCTTTCAGAGGTTTAAGAAGCTTGTGTCCCAGTCTGTGCCCAAATTCGTGATTCCAAAAGCGAGTGGAAAGTCCATGGATGTACGTTTTGTAATCGAAGACCCCAATGTAAGAGGTAAATAAAACATAATCAAATATATAACATAATTAAAACATAAACGCTATAGGAGTAAATAAATAATTAACACTAGGTTGGTCTGAAAAAAAAATTACTAAGCTATCGGTAAATGCCTTAAAACACTAATGTGTTTCTTCCTGCTATGTGAATGGTAAGTTTGGACTGTGTGTAAGAGGTTTTCGTCACCCTACTTGTCTTGATAGTTTCTTATATACCTGACAGCAATTTAGCTCATTAATCTTGTAGATCCAGATTCACATACAATGATTCGATATGATACTCGTTTCTCTATTACCTTCTTTAGTTATATTGCTCTCTGGTCTATGTGTTTTTCTCGCTCTATATCTCTACTTTTCTCTTTCTTCCCCAGAATTCTCCCAGGACATGGACGAGAGCTACGTGCTGAACATATCACCAGGCGCCAACGAGAAGGTCAACGCTACTATCATAGGCACCAACTTCTTCGGTGTACGAAACGGCTTGGAAACTCTGTCCCAGTTGATCATATACGACGACATAAGAAACAATGTTGTGGTAAGTGAAAATTATCATGAGATGGTGGAGATTAAGAAAACCTAACCGACAACAGCAAGGCCTCTATAAACCTTACTCTAACTCTATTGAATGAGCTCTACCTCCTTGTAAAATGTTTTTTTTTTTTTAATGTATTTATTCAAGGATTTTACATAATTGTTTTCTTATTCTAAAAACCGCCAAACTGCATATCAGTTTGTTGGCGATGTTAAAATTGGTAAAATTATTATATGTACTAGCTGTTATCCGCGGCTCCGCCCGCATAAATACAGTATCCAACGGGAATAGTGTACTAACTCGGGATAAAAAGTAGCCTATGTTTTAATCCAGAGCCTAAACTACTACATAGGCTGCACTAAAAGTATCGGGAAATGGAATATTTACACTGTTCCTGTCATATTAAAAACTTTTTAATTTAAAACTCCTTGGTTTTAAAAATCGAACACCGTTTATTTATTTAAAAAAAGGTTCTCGGTCTTGTCACAAGCTCTTGTCAAACTTGTTTAATCGTTGAGAAAATGGAATTGACTCGAGAAAATTCTAGAGCGATGATTTATTATGACTTTCGAAGTGGTTTAACACAAAAACAGTGTGTTGACCGGATGATTTCTGCATTTGGTGATGAAGCCCCATCCAAAACCACAATTTGTCACTGGTTTGCTGAATTTCAACGTGGACGTGTCAAGCTCAGTGATGATCCCCGTCAAGGTCGTCCAAAAACTGCAGTCACCAAGAAAACGTTGATGCTGTGCGTAAGCTGATTGAGGAAGATCGACATGTGACATACCGCGAAATTCAGGCAACTTTAGACATTGGCATGAGTCAAATACAAATAATCTTGCATGAACAATTAGGTGTAAAAAAGTTGTTTTCCCGATGAATACCGCATTTGCTCTGTGAAGAGCAAAAAGCGGCTCGCGTTACTTGGTGCGTCAGAACTCTCGAAAGATTCCACGCAGGATCCTCAAATGCTGTATACAATATCGAATCAGGTGACGAATCCTGGATATACGCGTACGAACCCGAAACAAAAAACCAGTCACGAGTTTGGGTGTTCGAAAATAAGTTAAAGCCAACAAAAATTGTTCGTTCACGGAGTGTTGCAAAAAAAATGGTGGCCACGTTTGTCTCCAAAACCGGCCATGTTGCGACTATTTCTCTTGAGGGACAAAGAACGGTTAATGCAGAATGGTATGCTAACATTTGTTTGCCACAGGTCGTTTCTGAACTCCGTAAAGAGAACTGCAACCGCCGCATCATCCTCCATCACGACAATGCGAGTTCTCACACCGCGCACAGAACAAAAGAGTTTTTAGAGCAAGAAATCATAGAATTATTAGACCATCCGCCGTACAGCCCCGACCTAAGCCCTAAAGATTTCTATACTTTCCCTAAAATAAAGAATAAATGGCGTGGTCAGAGATTTTCATCACCTGAAGAAGCTATGGACGCCTACAAAACGGCCATTTTGGAGACCCCAACTTCCGAATGGAATGGTTGCTTCAATGATTGGTTCCATCGTATGGAAAAATGTGTCAAATTTCGCGGAGAATACTTCGAAAAGCAATAAATACATTTTTAAATAGTAATGTTGTGTCACTTCCTTGATTCCCGAAATTTTCAGTGCCGCCCTCGTACCATACCATACCATACCATACCATATTTCATTGAAATCCGTTCAGTAGTTTTTGGGTTACTCCTTTACAGTAACAAACATCCATCCATCCATTCATTCATCCTCACAAAAAGTTTGTAAATTACACATTTGTAATATTAGTAGGATAGCTTTCCTTTTACATTTAGTTTACAAGTAAACTTTCATAATGATCTCTATAATAACAGTATCCCACGGAAACACTGTATTTTTTTGAGAAAAAAATAGCCTATGTGTTAATCCAGAGCTAAAACTACTACTATACCAAATTTCAACAGAATTAGTTGAGTAGCTTTTGCGTGAAAGACTAACAAACATCCATCCATCTATCCATACAAACATCCATCAATCTATTCACATTTCTAATAGTAGAAGGATTATAGGATATATATTTTTAATTATGTTATAAATATAATTGTCAATAATTGGAGAACATACATGGGAATGTTACTATATACTCGTAAAAAACAATATGGCTGGAGAGCTGTATCCAGACAGGTTCTCAGACTGGACTCCAATCCAAACAACGAGAACCTGTCTGGATACCATGTTAGAAAAAGCTCTATTAGGTATTTATATGCAGAAGATAAATAAGGCACTTTGAGCTGCAGTACTATATGGACATTAACGAAAATATCTAATGCTCATTTTTTTTGTCATCACTAAGACCTCTACAATGTCGTGACTCGTGACATTTGGTCGGTGTGAACGTCCCTTCGTGGTACCGGTTTAGGATCAACGAACTTGTTTTTGCATACATTATCTATAGAGGACGATTCCGAACGAAAGTTCCTTGGACAAACAAAATCTCTAGAAAATAAAGTCAAACTTCAAAGTCATTCGACATTTAATAAGAACAGTCCGTTCTAGAAGTATTTTGCCTCGTAGTTTCTATGAGATCCTTATGTCCTCGGCGTAAAGGTCCAGTTTGAGGTAAAAAAGGTCGGAACGGTCTGTGAGAGGTTCTTACACAAGGAAAAATAATCACTTGAGAACAACTTCTTTAAGTCAGTCAATCGTCAACGTCAAAACGTCAATCTGGACCGCTAGTAATAATAATAATAATAATAATAATTTATTTCTCCCAAAAATTACAACTTATTAAATAAAAATAATTAACTTACTTAAATAAACTATTATTATAATATAATATTTATCGGTAATTACAAAGGACACTGGGCATTTTCTATGCAACAATTTGCTACGGCGACCAAACATAAACGCATATCTGTACGAATTTTGAGACATTTCAATGAATGTTTAATATAAATCACCAACACATTGATGGAGATACCACTTTACATAAATCTGAACCAAAATAAATGTATGTATGTACACAAGTATGCGTGTGTATGAATGTGTGTGTGTGTGTGTCTGTTTGTGTTTTGAGTGTATGTGTATGTGTGAGGGCAAAGTATCTCTATTGATTAAGATATGTTATTTTGGTAAGTATACGAATAACTTGTGTTACGGAGACCAGACAACGGGAAGTATATTTAAGATATTTATTATCTTATTATAAACATATTCAATACACATCCATGACCCAAGAACATTGATAACTTTTTCTTCCCTCGGCGGGATTCGAACTCCAGCTTGAGCACCGACGTGCTAGCCACTGAGCCACAGAGGCCATCGGTCGAAAAATCGCGAGGCTCTATTGTTAAGAGTTCGTTAAAATAATAAAAGGATAATGTTTATCGATCGTTTTCCTGTCCTTGATACCAGTTTGAGTCATAGCATTGTCCTGTTGTGTCTGGGGACATCAAGTTTTAATTTAACACGAAAATTTGACCATATCATGCAATATTTGTCATTTTGCATTAAGCCTTTTGAACTTAAAAAGCTTATGATCATTTTAAATTTTTATACAAGTTTATAATAATCTCTCCAATTTTAGTACCGGTTTTCACAGAAGAAATTACAATAGAAATGTCCACAAATGACTACTGACTTACTTGGATGACACCTTTAGGGCAGTTAATGCCTTAAATTGGTAATGGCTAGTCGCCATTTAGGACACACAATTATATTATTTCGAATGTATAACTAAAAGGCGGTTGTTTTTCAAGCATTTATGGATCTTCAAAGCTTGAGACAGTACCTACGTATTTTTAAGTAATGATCAAAAGTTAAAAACTATAAAGCGACTTCATAAATTATATAGCCTATATTACCCGGGCCATCATTACGAATCTATTGACACCTCATTAGTTAAAATAGGATGAGTAGTTCAGGCGCTGCGGTGGAACAAGCATACAAACATACATACATACATAGACTGCCAAAATCATTACCCTTCCTTATGGCTTCGCCGTAGTCGGGTAAAAATTACTAAATATCGTCGATTTAATAATCTAAAGTTATTCATTCATTATTTTACTATTACAGATTCCAAGAGATGTCACCATCAAGGACAAGCCCGTGTACCCGTATAGAGGAGTGCTTCTGGACACTTCCAGAAACTACTTCTCCATCGAGTCGATCAAGACTACCATAGGTTCGTTTCTTCTCCTAATAATAGCTATGACACCGATTTACCTCTATTAAACCTAGTTATATATACAATTTTTTTTTCATTTAGTCTACTTTCTAAAATAACTGGCATTTATTACAAAAAATCTGATAGAATATAAGAAACCTTTTTTTTTTTTAATAGTCGTAAGTACAGTTGGCTTTTTACCTGACTACGGCGAAGCCATAAGGAAGGGTAATGATTTTGACAGTCAATGTATGTATGTATGAATGTTTTTTTGTTCCGATTTCAATGTTTGAGGTGTCAATAAATTCGTAATAATGGTCCGGTTAACGTAGGCTTTATACTTTGCGCAGTCGGGAGTTTCTAACTTTTGCAACACAAAATGCAAGAAGCTAGAGGAAATAGGTTACACCACTCACCAGAAACCACTTTTTTTCAGAGGCGATGGCAATGGTGAAGCTGAACACTTTCCACTGGCACATCACTGACAGCCAGAGTTTTCCGTTCGTCTCCAAGAAACGACCAAACCTGACGAAACTTGGAGCATACAGTCCTGCTAAGGTAAATTATTTAATATTATTATTATTATCTACATATTTTAAAATGTTAGTAGGTAGACATGACAGAATTTGGCCAATGGCCAATTTTGAATCGGTGTCTTTATTAATGCAGCGCCGCGTCTTATTGCGTCTCGGTGTGAGCTGACCCTAAGTGATATAGCGCGCGATACGTCATTACCACACATTTTGATTTCTAACTTCATCATCGTAATTAGCAATGGTATCCTGGCTAAACGGCCTGATTACATAACTGTGAAAGATCTAAGAACTTATGCACATTAAAGGCACAGAAAAGGAGATGGTCAAAAATGATGTTTAATATGTCATTTTGCTGAGCTTTGTTTTAATTCGCAGGTGTACACAAAGGAGATGATCCGCGAGGTGGTGCACTTCGGGCTGGAGCGCGGCGTGCGCGTGCTGCCGGAGTTCGACGCGCCCGCGCACGTCGGCGAGGGCTGGCAGGACACCGGCCTCACCGTGTGCTTCAAGGTACAGCTGATCTAAATTGAAAAAGAAAAAAACTGTCAGCTTTAGGGTGTTCCAAAAAGTTGTGTCAAGCCGAGGTTCAAAAATTTAGGAAACAACTGGAATAATCGTGGAACATAAAAAGTAACACCATGTTACTAACGGCCCTCATTGGCCCTCATTGGAAAGACATTGATGACGTGGTCATACTGTATATGTGCTGATTCGGACACACCAAGGGATGCTTTATGTCAGGATGTCAGCTTGGGTCGCCCTGTATAGCAGTTTTAAGAAGACAAAATATTATTTAATGCTTTACAGAATTTTTGCACTCATTTGCCAGTAGGTACGCTATGAATTATAAAAGTAATATGTATAATATATGTAGTAATAGATACGTATAGTAATAGTATACGTGTAGTATACGTGTTATAAAAATAAGTTTCGAAACAATACAACATATCAGAACAAAGGTGATTAACATAGCTTATGTTCGTACAAAAAAAAAATATACTTGTTACAGGCGGAACCATGGGCGAAGTACTGCGTGGAGCCTCCATGTGGCCAGCTAAACCCCATCAAGGAGGAACTCTATGACTATCTGAAAGACATTTACGCAGATATGGAAGGTAATTTATTTTTACTATTAGAACTAGAAAAGATCTAGCAAAAATAGTCAAAAGCGCAGGGGACATAACGTATATATTATAGTCGAGGCGTGTTGAGGCAAAAACAGTATCTTCTTAAATGGCGCCACTTTTGGAATATGGTGAAATCAAGATAGCTGACATTTGAGGTATGGTGAAAACCAAGATGCCATAAATTTTTCTTGTATGAAGATTTGTTCTGTCAAATTGACGTCATAGCCTATCTTTAGTTTTGAAATCTTTGACCGGGTAGTTCAGTACTTATTAGTTCCTTAGACACTTGACACACGGACCTATTACAGAATATGCCCGAACAATTAATGTTTGCGTTTGCAATCGCATGATTCTGATCCCGCCAAGATATTCCTTAGTCTGAAGGTCGATTCTGCGGATTAAATCCTGCAATAATAAAGTTACGGGCCAGTCGCGATATGTTAGAACTGCAAAATGGTATTCTCATAAATGTCAAGCCAACGTCAAACCCGTTTTGTTTAGTCCAAACTCAAAAAAATTTGATCAGATACCAAAAATAATATACGATTCATTTATAATTCAATGGTAAGTAAAATGAAGGTTAATTACGAGAGTTGAATAACTTTTTCCCTGTTTCAGACGCGTTCCAATCACCCGACATGTTCCACATGGGCGGGGACGAGGTGAGCGAGCGCTGCTGGAACTCCTCCGAGGAGATCCAGCACTTCATGATCCAGAACCGCTGGGACCTGCAGAAGCCCAGCTTCCTCAAGCTCTGGAATTACTTCCAGACTAAGGCCCAGGATAGACTGTATCAGGTATAATGTGTTTATAAACTACGACGAATGAAGTCTGCATGCTATGATGATCTGTTAAAGTATCATCATGTGTATTATGTGTATTATATACATCTAGAACTAATTTGGCTCAATCCCTTTTTTATGTAAACAAGTCACACTTACTGCTTATGTCTGACGCCACATATCCTTCCATAATGTGGTTTTAGGCATATTTTTCACAACAGATATTGTTGCTATGGAAAAAAATATAAATTCGCTGATAATGTTACCTGTTACTATGATATTATTACTTTATTGGTCCATGCTGTTACGATGGGAAAAAACCCGACCGAGTGCGAGTCGCACTCGCGAATGAAGGGTTCCGCACAAAACGGCGAGAAAATATTTTTTGTTGTATGGGAGCCGAACTTAATATTTTTTCTGTTTTTAGAATTTGTTGTTGTAACAGCAACAAGCAAAAAGTGTTGTAACGGCAAAAGAAATAAATACATTATATACACAACTCTCTAGCTATCACGGTTCATGAAATACAGCTGGTGACAGACAGGCGGACGGACGGCCTTGTACCCTTTGGGTACGGAACCCTAAAACTAGGAATTTGTTAATACTAGTCAAATTTTATTTATGTGATTATTTATTGGTATCATTAATAATTTTTTTTCGTAATATTAACATAAAAACTACTAAGGCGGGTCAATAAGTCCGTGACTTTTTGAATTTCTAACCTCCTTACTAAAAAGCAACACTACTCCTGTCAACAGGCATCTATCAGTTGACTCCTATCAAAATTTGAACTTGCTGCGTCAGTTAGTTTGTGTTTTACAGCTATCTTTATCAGACTATCCAGTAACTTAAGGAAACAATGGAAAAAAAATGAATTTCGTGTGCTTATTAAGCATTATTTTTTGCGAAAAAAAACCATTACCGAGACCAAGGCTAAGCTTGATAAATACTATGGGGACTCTGCACCATCGATTTCAATGGTAAAAAAGTGGTTTACTGAATTTCGTTGTGACCGTACAAGCACTGAAGATGCCGAACGTCCTGGACGCCCAGTTGAGGTCTCTACACCCGAAACAATCGAAAAATTCACGATATGGTGTTGGCCGACCGAAGATTGAAAGTGCAAGAGATTGTGGAAGCCATAGGCATCTCGAATGGCTCAGTGGTTTCAATTTTGAATGATCACTTGGGCATGAGAAAGCTTTCCGCAAGTCGACCACAAACGCAATCGTGTAACAACTTCACAGGAAGGTTTGGCGTTGTTTAATCACAATATGGAGGAGTTTTTGCGCCGTTTTGTAACCGTGGACGAAACATGGATCCATCACAACACACCAGAGACCAAACAACAGTCAAAACAGTGGGTTTCTAAGGGTGAATCGGCACCAAAGAAGGCCAAGGTGGGTTTGTCAGGCAATAAAGTTATGGCGACTGTTTTTTGGGATGCACGTGGGATAATCCACATTGACTATCTTCAAAAGGGAAGAACAATTAATGGGGAATATTATGCCAATTTATTGGACCGCTTCAATGAGGATTTGAAAAAAAACCGACCTCATTTGGCCAAGAAAAAAGTTCTTTTTCACCAAGACAATGCAAGGGTGCACACATGTGCAGTTGCCATGGCAAAAATCCATGAATTGGGCTATGAATTGCTCCCACATCCACCCTATTCTCCAGATTTGGCTCCGAGTGACTACTTCTTGTTCCCAAACCTGAAAAAATGGCTCGGTGGAAAAAGATTTGACTCCAATGATGAAGTCATCTCGCAAACAAAGGCCTATTTTGAGGACCTCGACAAATAATATTTTTTGGAAGGAATAAAAAAATTGGAGAAGCGTTGGACAAAGTGTATAGAGCTCAAGGGGGACTACGTTGAAAAATAAAATGATTTATTTATCAAAAAATCTGTGTTTTATTCCAAAAGTCACGGACTTATTGACCCGCCCTCGTACTGTCTATAATATAGTATTTGTATGCGGTTATAATTGTCATCATAATTTTTAGGCGTTCGGTAAAAAAGTGCCGATTATACTGTGGACCAGCACGCTGACGGAACTCAGCCACGTCGAACAATATTTGAACAAGGACGATTACATCATCCAAGTAAGTCACAACAGCTGTAAATTTTAGCTGTTTATATTTATAACCTTTGCAGAAAAAAGTTAAGCATACATTGCGTTTAAATGAATTATAAATACTTAATAATGTGTCTCGGATTTCCTCTGGTCACATTACTAATCTAGGTTTGGGTTATATATTGCTCGATAAATTTCGTTGACAAAAATTTCCTTGTGTATCAATTATAATATAATTCCTACGATAAAATGAAAACTTATCCTGATGAGTTACATGATAATTAATTAATTAGTGCCTATATTATAAACAAAATATGCAATTGATTTTGAAGGTCGTATAGAGTTGCCTAGTTAAAAGTTTGCAATTAACCCAGGTTCAACTTTCATTTGCCATTTGCCATAATTAATTAATAATCATCAGGATAAGTTTTTATTACATCGTAGGAATTATAATGTTGCCACTTTTAGATTTTATAAATTTGCCGCCATTGCTCAGGTTCAACTTTCGTTTGCCATATGGTATATGCCACCAAATAGCAGTTCAATGATTTTGCCAACTTCTAGGTGTGGACGACGGGAGCCGACCCGCAGATCCGCGGGCTGCTGGAGAAGGGCTACCGGCTGATCATGTCCAACTACGATGCGCTGTACTTCGACTGCGGATACGGAGCTTGGGTTGGCAGCGGTAGGATTTACAACTCCTTTAAACGAACAAAGACTTCAGGTCGTAATTGAGCTCTGACGTCACTGCGACCTGATAAAGTGCATCTATTGTGATTTGTGACTCCTTCGCGTTATAGTATCGGCTATACCATATGCTGCTCATAAACTGAACGATATGGCTGGGATTGGTGCTGCGAAAATTTCCTGTGAGTATTCGTGCTGCCCAAGGTATCTGTTTCTGATCTGTTGAAGTGCCGGACAGTCAAGGAGAAGGCGGATAGGCGTCTCATCCTATTCCTCGCAGAATCTGCAAGACGTTATATCACCAACTCCTAAAATTTTGTTGAGGTGTTTGTGGAGCTCTCAGTGCCCAGTCAGGGTTCTGGTGAGGATAAAGATACAGTGACGAATTAAGTTATCATATTGTGTGTTGTGTAGTCATCGAAATATTTTGTCCCAGCCCTTATCTCTTTAGAGAATAATATACTATCAAGCTGGAAAATAATCTAGAATCCAAATAAGCGTATCGAATTTTGGCTTATAATGGAGTCCATATAAGAGCCCTTATTTTATCAAATAGGCAATTTGTTGATACACGACTCAAAATCCACTGCAGAGTACAGCTGGTATACGTCTTTGTTCAACGATTTTAAAATATATAGTATACGAATGACTAGTTTTGCTTTTTTATCTGTGGTGACGGTATCTACTTAGTCTGGCCATAAACAATGTTACAGTTAAAACTACACAAAATATTACATTTGAATTTGGAAGTTGTCATTTTTATATGATTGTTTTTTTTATTTTATTTATATATGGCATCGGCTTATAACCATTTGCCAGTGAAAAAAAAGAACTGAAGAAGCGGGAAATAGAACTTTCGTTTCAATTTTCAACACCGTATTTCTATATGGTCAAGTCTAAAGTCTAGTCAAAGTCCAAATATATTATAGTCAGTACAGTCCATGAGTTATGTCAGTCGATTCAGTAAAGTGGTAGAAGCTTTACTGAAAGTTCCTGGGGAGTTTTGGCAGGAAACACAAAATAGCACGTTTTTAAAAGTTGTACCACTTGCCCACACTTGTGCACTTTAACGAATATTTAATGGTTAATATTCTACGAATTCCACAACGTCACCCATTGAACTCCCCGGCAAAACTCTATATGATTGTTCATTGAGTTTCCTCATTTTGGCGCCAATACATTATACAATATTTTGCGATATTAAAATGGAGTGGGGTGATAAAGAGAACCGAATCGCTGTGATTGCATTACGCAAAGTAGATATGGAGCCAAATGCAATTTTTAAAACTCTCCATACGCTTGGTATTAGTAAAATGTTTATGTACCGGGCTATTAATAGTTACAATGAGACCTCCTCTGTTTGTGACAGAAAAAGATCTGGCCGTCCACGTAGTGTTCAGAAATCCTGTCCGAAAGCTAAAGATTTTATCTCGGGTGATGATAATAGCACCTAGAACCATGTCGCGTATATTAAAAGATGACATAAGATTTGCAGTCTATAAGAGACGTACTGGACATTTTTTAACTGATAATTTAAAAAAGAATAGGGTGGTAATATCGAAACAACTACTGAAGCGGTACGCAAAGGGAGGTCACAGAAAATTTTTGCTTACGGATAAGAATTTTTTTACTAGTGAGCAACATTTTAACAAACAAAATGACCGTATTTATGCTCAAAGCTCTAAGGAAGCTTTCCAATTAGTTGATAGAGCGCAACGTGGGCACTGTCCGACTTCAGTGATGGTTTGGTGGGGTATTAGCTATGAAGGAGTGACTGAGCCATACTTTTGTGGAAAAGGTATCAAAACATCGGCACAAGTGTATCAAGATATCATTTTTGAGAAGGAAGTGAATCTCCTTAACAACACCATGTTCAATAACCAAGAATGGTCCTTCCAGCAAGACTCGGC
Organism: Phengaris arion; assembly: GCA_963565745.1. Taxonomy (NCBI): domain Eukaryota; kingdom Metazoa; phylum Arthropoda; class Insecta; order Lepidoptera; family Lycaenidae; genus Phengaris; species Phengaris arion. The sequence continues at coordinate 29,259,423 of OY751431.1, forward strand.
GCCGGGTCATAAAGCTCGGTCTACACAGTCTTGGTTGGAAACGAACGTTTCGGACTTCATCAGAGCTGAAGACTGGCCGTCGTCTTGTCCCGATCTTAATCCGCTGGATTATTATTTATGGTCAGTTTTAGAGAGTACGGCTTGCTCTAAACGCCATGATAATTTGGAGTCCCTAAAACAATCCGTACGATTGGCAGTGAAGAATTTTCCCATGGAAAGAGTGCGTGCTTCTATTGACCTAGTGCCTTAAGGTTTAAAGGACTGTATTCCAGCCCATAGAGACCACTTCGAATAAGCTTTTTATATTTTAAATTGTTTTATATTTATGTATTAAACTAACACACTGTAAAAGTAATAAATGTTATTTGCAATAGAAAATTATTTATTTCTTGTTTCAGTATTTATGGCAAGACTAGGTATAAAAGTTAAATGTTTTCAGGCAACAACTGGTGCTCACCCTACATTGGCTGGCAGAAGGTGTACGAGAACAGTCCCAAGCTGATGTCTCTGGAGTACTCTGACCAAGTTTTGGGTATGTTTTGTTTCTGATTTTAAAATATTACCGCATATTTGTCTGACTGTCAATGCATGTCTTTGTGTTTCGTCTTCTTTCACGACAGGCTATAATCTTTATGGATGCAAGCACATATTATTTTAGCAGTTTTGTGATGTCTCAAGGTCGTATATCGCCCATATCTATATTAATCCTGTACACGACATGCCTTGGGCTGGGACTGTATTGTCCGGAATCCGGTAGGCCGGGAAAAATTCAGAGCATTGAAAATATAAGTCTGCGCTAATACAATAGAGCTCAAAATCAGACACACAAGTGCCGAGTCAATCGACAATGTCATAAATGACAGCTCAATACTTCCATTTTCAACTCTATAGTTATAAGCGCAGAGTTCTATTATCAGTGCTCTGAATTTTCCCGGGACCGCCGGATTCCGTATCATATAGTCCCAGCCGACCTTACTGCCTTCTCTATTACCACCTGCCTTAGATTTGTGGCTGAGTCCTTACTACTGATATTTCGTAGGTGGCGAAGCTACACTGTGGTCGGAGCAAGCAGACTCCGCGACACTAGACAGTCGCCTGTGGCCGCGCGCCGCCGCGCTCGCCGAGCGCCTGTGGGCAGAACCGCTGTCCAGCTGGCGTGAGGCCGAGAGGAGAATCCTGCATATGAGGTAATGCGCTGAGGACACGCTTTAGGCTGCGGTTGGAGTGGGTGGATTCACTGCGCCTCCTGTATGTAGAGTCACATCCCTAGTAAGAGGCGCAGAAGAAAACACGTGGGACTTTAAGGCCTACTGATTAGACGTACTGTTTGGTTAGTCGGAATGCGGTCAGCTGTTCGGTTAACAGCAATTAAAAATATGTACTTATTTATATATAATTAAATAGTTAATTATTCGCACTGTAATGCGGCTGCCACCCGCTCCGGTCGCTCAGAGCGCTGTGACCTAACTGCTGCTGAGGCCTGCTGCTTACTAACGACTAGCCGCTTAGTCTTAGTACTTAGTCGGGCCGCTTGCTTGTGTGAGACGCCATCCAGTCTATACATAAAAAAGAAATCACATTTTTATGACGTCGCGTCGATCAGAAATGTTAGCTACAGTTCCATGACTACGTAAATGAAAGTAGCGTTGATTTTCAATCAAAGTTTTCTTATTCACTATGTAGGACGAAATGGGTCATGTAATAACTATATTTTTTATAAAAAAACCTATAATCCGACTATGTCATTCATTATATAGCCTAAGTTACCCGGACCATTTTTACGTATTTATTGAGACCTCATTCATAAAAATCGGATCTGTAGCTTAGGTGCTACTATGGAACAAACATAGATTAGACTGCTAAAATCATCACCCTTCCTTCTGGCTTCGCCGTAGTCGGATAAAAATAACAAGATGCTAAACATTATCCAACTTGTATTCCAGGGAGCGTCTCGTCCGCGCTGGCATCCAGACGGAGTCTCTGGAGCCGGAGTGGTGCTACCAGAACGAGGGCTACTGCTACGCCTAGTGCTGCCAACCAACTCCCACCTTGCTACTCTCCGTCCTTCAAGTGTCTTTTCATATCTCGTAATAAATAGTTTTGTAATAAATATTGCGCCTTCAAAAAACATTGTTTTTTTTTTTAAATATACTAGTTAACTGTTTCCTGGATTGTTATAGCAATTTAAATTTAGGTACAGTATTAAAAATAATAGGTCTTTACCTATGAAATTGCCGTTATGCAGTACTGGCCATTTCAAATCAAAATAATTTTTGTTTGGCTGAGAATTCTAATTTCAAATTAATTTTATTTTAAAAACATGGAATTCTTTTTCTAAAAGTAGTCATTTGTTTATTGATTAGTGTTACATTTTCATCGCATTTCAATCTTTTTCGTCATGGATACGTTAAAAATTCGAGTATTTATGGAATATGAGTACCGTCGTGGCAGCAACGCGGCACTAGCGGCACGCAACATTAACGACGTTTACGGAGTTAATACTACAAACCAACGCACCACCTGTTATTGGTTTGCTCGCTTCCGTTCTGGAAATTTCGACCTGAAAAATGAACCTCGCGGTCGTCCGAAGACTTTGGTCAACAATGACGAATTAAAGGCGATTGTGGAAGCTGATGATACACAATCTGCGGCTAAATTAGCAGCAACTCTCGACGTTAGCGTCAAAACAATATTGGTCCATTTGCGTCAAATTGGCAAGGTAAAAAAGTTTGACAAATGGGTGCCCCACGAACTCAATGATCGCTACCGCGAAGTACGCGTCAAGACGTGCCTTGTACTGCTCAACAGACGCACAAATGAAGGAATGTTGAACCGCATTGTTACCTGCGATGAAAAATGCGTTCTGTTTGATAACCGCAAGCGCTCAGCAAGTTGGTTGGATCCTGGTTCAGCATCTAAACAATGCCCTAAACGAAAACTTATCCCTAGAAAAGTGATGGTCACTGTTTGGTGATCTAGCGCCGGTGTGATTCATCACAGTTTCTTACCAAACGGGGTGAGCATTACTGCAGATGTGTACTGTGGAGAACTGAACACAATGATGGAGAAGCTGGCACATCTCCAACCAGCATTGGTCAATCGCTCGTCTCCGCTGCTCCTGCACGACAACACGTGACCTCATACTGCACAGCAGACGTTCTCCAAGTTGCAAGAACTGGGGTTGGAAGCTCTCCGTCATCCGCCCTACTCACCAGACCTTGCGCCTACAGACTACTACTTTTTCCAGAATTTGGAAACTTCTTGGCGGGAAAAAAATTCAATACCCGAGAGGCAGTACAAAATGCCTCTGAAGAATTTGTTGCCTCTCGTCCAGCTGATTTCTTTAAGAAGGGCATCAATAAACTATCACTGCGTTGGCAAAGATGCATTGATTGCATGGGTGATTACTTCGATTAATACAAATAAAAATACATGAAAAAAATTCGTTTAAATTTTTTCATACAAAACGGTACTTTCATAGGTAAAGACCTAATACTTTTAATATGTTCACGCTCAAAAATTCTACGAACTCGTATCATCCATAAGTTCCTGTAACACTCAAGGTCAAGGCCAAGGCGCTGCATTTTAAAGAAGAGCTATCTTCTATGTAATATCTTCTTGTGTAATGAATAAAGTTCAATTTTAAATAGCTGTCTTAAAAATGCAGCGCCACTTCGCATATCGTTTCGCTTCAGTGCGAATTGAGAATTAAGAGTTCACAAAAACAAAACCACCCACTAAACACTTATATATTTATTTAACAACAACCATAAAGAACAATCTTCTAATAAATGAATGGCAGTTCTTCAACGATTCCGATGTCGCTTCTTCCGCATCTATAAAGTACCGAACCTTGCCCAGCAGTCGGCAAAATTCCGTCCACTTCCACTGCGCCCACGAACGGCAATCTCCCGTTGACGATAACACCGCCACTTATGATTAGTGGTGCTTCGGTCTCCACGCAGAAGGTTGGTGTTGGTAGATCCAGTATCCTTCTCTGAAAGTCTAGATTTATTGGAGAGGGAACCGCTTCTATGTATGCCGGCCTGAGGCATTGTGCTTGAATATTCTGAAAATAAACAAGGTTCTTTGAATATATTTATTATTTTTAACCCCCGGCCCCGACGAAAAAGGAGGGGTTATGTGTGACGTCTGTCTGTGTATGTATCTGGCCGTGGCATCGTAGCTCCCAAACAGATGAACCGGTTTTGATCTAGCTTTATTGTTTGAAAATTTTGTTTGATAATTCTATCATCTATTCAACCGACGCGACGTATGATAGAGTTTGTTGTAATATTATGTAGAGACGTATTTTCTGATTATCTTGTCGCATTTCGACAGGATTTGTTTTTAAGGATAACGCATAAAGAGGGGTGTCATAGAGTTTGACGTGTCTGTCTGCATGTATGTCTGTGGGTCTGTCCGTAGCATCGTAGCTCCTAAACGAAAGGTCCGATTAAGATACGGGTTTTTTCTGAATGCCGGCATGATCGAGAGTGTTCTTAGCGATAATTCATCATCATCAGCTCGCTCACTGCTTGACAATAGGGGTTATATTATATAGGGGTTATAAGATTCTTAATTTCATAGTTATAGATATAATATCTATAACTATGAAATTAAGAATCTTATCTATATAATTGACCTTATTAACATCAGAAATTTCAACAAATTACATAAATACATTACTGTGTTACTGGTAACAATGCATTACAAGAGATAAGGCACGTATGTTACACACACAAATGACCACCTACTTGAAGACTACCATTGCATGTTCCAAAGAGTAAATAATTTAATGGTTAATGAAAGTATGCCGATACAAATTTTACACAAATTATACAGAAAATTGTGAATAGTTATTAGTTTTATGTTACGTTTAATGGTTTATAGGTGGTAATATTGTCTCTACCGCGCGTAATTATCTGTAAATTTTTTGTGACTCAAAATAATTTTATGTAGGTACCTACTTATATGTAATTATTTTATTAAATAATATTTTAAAAGAAATAATGCGTAGACACTAATTTCGAAAATAAAACAGCAATAGGTTATATTATCGTAATAGGTTATAATTAATAACGACAAAATGTAGAGCACAATTCATCTAAAAATTCTATTCTACCAATAACAGTTTAACTGAATAAACAAAAAATTAAATCGACTTCCAAAGTAAAAATGCACAAAAAAGTATGAAATAAAACATATTTCCTAAATAATTCCCTTTTTAAAATTGGCTAAAATTTCAACTATTACTCCACTCATTCTTCAAAATTTTGAAGTCGGTACCAGCCCGAACAACATCCTGATAAAACAATATTTAAAATAGAACTCACGTTCAAGTTGGCTGGTACCGACTTCAAAATTTTGAAGATTGAAAAGAGAAATGGTTAAAATTTTAGCCAAATTTAAAAGGGGAATTATTTAGAAAATAATTTTTATTTCATACTTTATTGTGCATTTTTACTTTGGAAGTCGGTTTAATTTTTTGTTTAAAAATAATAATAATTTTTCTCTTTTTAGTGATATTTGTTTAATTATTATTAATACATTTTAAGAACGTTTAAAATAAACAATCGAATGTATAATTAATACGTGCCAAGCTTCCATTCGGTATTGTAAAATGATAATGATGATAACTGTAAGTTACATAATGGCATGTGCTTGCAGTTCTCTAAACAATGTCAAAATTTCCAAACGCGTATCTTTAGAGACTGAGGAGTTATGTTCAGTACTTTTGGATCCAGGGTATACCTTGGTGCAGAATCTTACTTTTTGGTAGCATATGCTTGGGTTAATTCTGAAAAAGCCAAAATCACTATATGTGTCCATATAAATTTCGAGGAGTCCCCTCGTTTCCTCATGGATGCCAACATCAGGTCACCTCTTTGGTGACAACGAGACCAATTTCGGATTATACCTAATACATCAAAAAAAGAATTTTGAAAATCGGTCCATAAACAGCACAGTAATGTTCAAAGATTTCCGTGTCGGTGTAAAATACTATGAGAAGTACCTATTATATCATAATTATGTAATTTATGGTGTGATGATGGTGGTAATGATGATGATTACTTTAATTGACATAGCGGCTTATGTATCCATATAAATTTTGAGGAGTTCTATCGATTCCTCATGGATCCTATCATCAGGTTACCACTTTTGTGAAAACGGGACCAATTTCGGAGTATCCCTCACATCACAAAAATAATTTTGAAAATCGGTCAACAGACGGCGGAGTTATCGTTGAACATACAAAAAAAAAATATACAGCCGAACGTATAACCGTCTCCTTTTTTTGGAAGTCGGTTAAAATACCCTGCTAGAGCTAAGTTTTGCTAAGGCAAATTGAGGAGTATTCAGATTCTTGTTTACCAGGATTTAAAAAAAAACTCACCTTAATAAGAAGTAGAGTAGAGAATAAAGTAAATATCTTCATATCCATATTTAAAGTCAACTTATGTTTCACCGAAATATTAACCTACTGTTATATACTGAGTTGTTAGTCAATATCATATTATTACTATCTGTGTTACTAAATTTTATTATAATTATTGCATTACCCATAATTTTACTTAATAATACCTTATTGGTTAGAGATTACAGCCGCCTACAGGTACTACAAGTGTCTTTCTATTAAATTTAGTATGAGAACATAGACGTTATTTTACGCCGGTTTTCTGGGAGGTGTTGTAATAACACTCATCGCATCGGCCCCTTCGGGCCGAAGCATGACTGTCGTCTGTCACACATGACACAGTATTAGGCATTCCCACGACAGTTTCAGATTACGTCGACTTATTGGAAAAAGGAACTGTTTGTTTTATAATAATTATGGATATTATACACCATATTAAATAACCAGCCAAGTGCGAGTCGGACTCGTGCATGAAGGGTTCCGTACTATTAGTACTAAAATCGAGCACTAGTATTAATATCGAGCAAAAAACAGCGAAAAAAAACTTTTTTTTGTATTTATTGAATTTTTATTAAAAATTAAATTTTACTATTTATTTTTAAAGAGTAGGTATATACAACAAAATACGAATATACAACTCAACATTCAGTAAATATTTCAAGCGACTGCCTATTGTCGTTATAAATATCGGGCAAAGAAAATATTATTTTTTTCTGTTTTTTACTGTTTTGCTGTCGTAGCAGCAAGTTACCGCCGAAAACGCAATAGTGTGTGTGACTTTTCACACACTGAAAATGTCAACTGTCTATCTGTTACGTTACGTATACGGATCTTTAAAAAATAATTTATACATCTACCTACAATTTTTAAAAGAATATCTGAAGTTTCGTGAAAATTTGTTTTTGTAATTTTCTTCATTATTTCACATTACGATGTATTAATATAAAATCACAATAATATTGAATATACGATGCGCAAAAAATTTGCAATTCGGCGCAATGCCAAAGCTTGCATACTGAGGAAACGTACGAAAATAATCATTTTTACATGTTTATTGTAACAATGACTATCGGCCAGGTCAACGTTCCGTTTGCGATAAATATTCGTTGATTTTATTAATTATTATTAGCATTGAATTGTATGTAAGGGTTCATGTGGTATCTAAGCTACTAATTTCTTGGAAACTTTCTATTTTCATCATCAACTTTCAATACCAAAGTTAGAAAATCACGAATTCATTGACGCAATTTCAGTCGGAGACTGAAAGTCAGTAGCCTGAAGGTCGATTCTGCTAAATAAATCCCGCAATAATACAATTACGATCATGTCCCGATATGTTGAAACTACAAAATGGTATTCTCATAAACGTCAAACCCGTTATGATTGACCTATCATAACTTCAAAAAGCAGTTTCTGATATCATGACGTATCATTTATAATTCAATAAAAGTTAAATGAAAGTGTGAGTTAGTTACGAGAGTTGGGGTTGGGTGAGAGGAAATTTGAAGAAGGTAGAAGGTTGTTAATGTTTAGGGTGCCGCACCAAGGGTACCCTATTACTGATCAGACTTCTCCTTCCCTCCGTCTTCCGTCACCTTAACCGTGATTAGCTAGAAATATGAAATTTTGGAAGGAAGGTGTATTTCTTTTGGCGCTATGACAACATATTATAGTAAAAAAAGAATAAAACAAATATTTAAGGGGGGCTCCCAATTCCCATACAACAAACGTGATTTTTTGCCGTTTCGAACGGAACCGTTCGTGCACGAGTGCGACTTGCACTTGGCCGATTTTTATACCTAGGCTAGCTAGCTAGCGTCCACTTATACCTAATATGTATGCAGGCTGTGGCATTATATATTTATTCATATTTTAACACTGAAGGTATTAATTAATAAACACGTAAACAGAATTATCCAAATGCTTCAAAATACCTAGACTTTCGAAAATATACAGCGCATTATTTTGACCATTCATTTATATAATTAGTAAGTAATTTAAAACTACATTTTATGTACCTACCTAATTAGTAAATTACAATTTATTGTAAAAACAGTGTATTTAGTGTAGATTAAAGAAGACAAATTAATGGGTTGGTCGATATCCTGCGTTGTTTAAAAACAATACGGAATTTAAGTGACGTCAATGTCTTGAAAATTGTGAAACTTCCTACTCACTAAGAAATCGTAAGAATGTCCATAATGTTTGAAAAGTATACTAAATCAATCAACAAATAAAAAAGTAGAAATCCAAGTATGCTACGGCTTACTCACCCAACAGATAGAGTACATACCTCAGAATATAATCGTGCTACTATTATGAATGGGAAAGTTTGTGAGGATGGATGGATTGATGGATGTTTGTCACTCTTTCACGCAAAAACTACTGAACAAATTTTAATGAAAGTTTTGATGGTAGTCTGGATCAAAACATTTATTCCGACAAAGTACAGTGTTCCCGTGGGATACTGTATTTACGCGCCGCGGGCAGAAGCTAGTATATTATTATACCTACTTACCTGCCATTTCTGCTCTATATTTTATACTCTCCATTTCAGACTCCACAGTCTGACTTGTGTGGTATATTTTAACTATAGCATTTATTACGTAACATTAAAAATAAACTGACTGCAACTCGTAAACCCATTTCCACTAACCAAGTGTAAATAGGACGGTCTTTAATCGTTTGACTTTCTCTCTCCTCTCTCCTCAACTGCAAGGAAACATGGCCCTTATCACAGAGCAATGAAGCAACAGAGCTTTTAAACTAATGTTTTCATAAACTTCGATTAAAATCATATTTTTCATTTCAATTTGTTATTACTGCGATGACTATAAAAAAGTTTAAACTTTAATTGTGATATAAAGTGTCCCTAGTCCTAGATATGTCAATTTGAAATAAAAAAAATAATAACATATTCAAAATGTGATGTGTTTTATCAGAGGATTATGAATTAAGATTTTTGTTTTTAGGAAATATGAACCTAAAACATTACTTACTAATTTATACTTTAATGTTAGTACAAATTGACCAAAAACACACATTATAAATAAATAAAACAAACATATGAGGAGCTTTACTCTATAATAATTACTCTGTCATTAGCTACTCTGCAAGCCCGTCCCGTTGGTGTACCGATAATTTTCGGGTAGTGCGGTGTGGATCGACCATGTGGACGGTTGGTGTGCTGCTAATGGCCGCGGCCGCTGGGGCCATCACCCGGGACCAGTTCTATCCCCACGGCGCGGGGCTAGACCAGAGATTGCCCCATGGGGCCAACGTTTCCTCCCCGCAAATCGCTCTCAACGTCCCCATCGCGTTTTACGGGGAAGTCTACGATACTATTTATGTAAGTTTCTTTTCATTACTTTTGTTACTGGCAAAGGAAAATAACTCTAGAGACGTTTGACTGAGCGTTTGACACTCTTTTTACTTTTAAAGAAATCAAATTGCTGAAAGTATCTAGAGGAAAGCTTGCAAAACGTTTTACTATAATAATTACCAGATTAAATTTTTGCAATACTTTTGATGATTGTTCAAACACTGCTAACTGCTAACCCCTTTTTAAACTCAAAACAATAGGGGGACTTTTGCTTAATGCCGATTGTGTTAAATAATTTAACTGACTGAGTCACTGTATAAAAGCACTGATGTTTGATTAGTATCGTTAGGATGTCTTGAATGTCTTAAGTATGTCATTAATGTATGTAAATAATACTATTTAGATTTGGCCATTGTTACAAAATTCGTAATAAAATAGTCGCTTGTGTTATATAAATTTTATTCACGCTGATGTATGCAAATATTTTTAACGTCTACGTTTGAAATTCCATACACTACCTACACAAGTAGGAAAACTTCAGTGTGGTGTATGAATATAAAGCCTTCACGATATACGCGCACCGCGCCGGCGATCACCTTATTCCATGGGGCAGGGGTTCCTTAACTTTTAAGCAAGGGAACATTAAACAAATACCTTTTATTTCATGGAACCCCAAAAGGGGATGGTGACTGTGCCCTATTCCTACCTACTTACATAAGACTAATGAGCCCTTCTTATCGTATACGACTTACAAGTATTTTGCACTATTTCAAAATAATATTTGTAACCATGGTACTATTTAAAAGACACCCACTTTGAGAATCCCAGGGGCTCGTATATTACAGAGCTTCCCAAACTTTTGTACACTGTGACGACGTGACGACCTTGGGGATGTGCTTGTTGTACTGGAGCTTGAGGCTGGATTCACAACCCACAGGACAATTCTATGAATTGTCGAATGTCGCACGTCGTCGCGCCTCTACGACACATCGACGAAGTCAATCGAATCTATGTAGACGCCACAGGATAGAGGCACAGTATGGGAAGCCCTGGGCTAACTAGTAAGTAAACCTCAACCAGTAACCCTAATTAGTAAAGATCCTCTCCAACAGAACCCATACTCGAACGTATGTTTGAGGGTTATGCATTTAGGAGTTTTGCCGGGGAATTCAATGGGTGACGTTGTGGTTTTTGTATTCCTTTATTAAATTTGTGTTAATTCGGTTCTTAGTGTGTAATATTGGTAGAATATTAACCATTAAATATTCGTTAACGTGCACAAGTGTGGGCAAGTGGTACAACTTCTAAAAACGTGCTTATTTGTGTTCCCTCCAAAACTCCACTTTACTGAATCGACTGACGTGACTCATTGACTGCACTGACTATTTATTTGGACTTTGACTAGACTTTAGACTTGACGATTTAGGAATATGGTGTTGAAAATTGAAATGAAAATTCTATTTACCCCCTTTTTAACTTGACACTGGTAAATGGTTTTTAGCCGACGCCATATTTAAATAAAAATAAAAAATAACTACCCTAATTAGTAAAGATCTTCTCCAACAGAACCCATACTCGAACGTATGTTTGAGGGTTATGCATTTGTTTTGAAAACAGGCAGTATTCCTACCGAGCTTGTCAATATCAAGAATTGAGGACTTTCTTGATATTGACAAGCACGGTAGGCATACTGACGTGACTCATTGACTGCACTGACTATTTATTTGGACTTTGACTAGACTTTAGACTTGACGATTTAGGAATATGGTGTTGAAAATTGAAATGAAAATTCTATTTACCCCCTTTTTAACTTGACACTGGTAAATGGTTTTTAGCCGACGCCATATTTAAATAAAAATAAAAAATAACTACCCTAATTAGTAAAGATCTTCTCCAACAGAACCCATACTCGAACGTATGTTTGAGGGTTATGCATTTGTTTTGAAAACAGGCAGTATTCCTACCGAGCTTGTCAATATCAAGAATTGAGGACTTTCTTGATATTGACAAGCACGGTAGGCATACTGTCTTTTTTCAAAACAACTTGCAAGGTTTTATTAGTTAAAGTAATATAATTATTGGTGTCTCTCAACTTTGCAAACTGCTAAGTTACAGGGACAAGCAGTCGTAGTACCTACTACAGTCATAATAGCCTGTATGTAGGACCTATTCACAGGCTGTCGCTGTCCTTACGCGTTTGTGGTTTTTAATTTGTTATTTCTCGTGACTTCAACAATAATTTTGTACCGACTACTGAAATACATAGACTGCAAACGAGCAAATGGATCGCCGCTTGGTAACCGATCCGCCGCCCATAGCACATTACAGAAGTGCCAAGTGCATTACGGTTCGTACGATTATTTCACGCCAGTTTTTTGTGAGGCCGTGGTAGCTAGTCCATTCGCGCCGAATGTCTTTCAAACGGTAAAATAATATTTTGGATTACTGTGGACGTCAGTGACCGCCGTATTTGACCGCTCCACCCACGTGCATTTCCGCCGCGCCGCGCTTATCGCTTGCACATTGCAAATCTAGCGGAATTTGGTAAACATATTGTGTTTGTGATAAACAATATGCGTGTTAATTTACTTAAAATAAATAGGGTTAACAAAGACTTATCAATATCCTTTCTTCCTTGCTAATATTCTTAATGCGAAATATAATATAATAATATCTATGGACGCTTCCACACCACTTCAGTCTAGTCCGGTACTAATATCCGAAGAAATTGTATCACAGGTACCACACAAAGGGAAGTATATTTAATACTATTTGTTATACTATACACATATTAAAATTGTTATTACACTATAATACAATTATTTAATACACATCCAATACCCAGGATTTTATAAAAGGTACAGGCATATATTAGAAGCTGGGGTCAGGACATAGGATACTTTTCATAGAGGAGAAATGTACCATGAACAGATTTCAGTTTACGCGATCGAACGGAACGCGATTACGGACAACATCTTGTCCCAATTTAAATATTTCGAAGGGTTCTAAGTGCCTTTTACAAAATTAGAACTTCGCAAAATGAATATTCATTTAGATATTAGATATTTCTATATATCATCACTCGCATCATATATCACTTTTGATATTTTACGCCTAATAGGCATATCAGCAGATCGTTCTAAGAGATCATTGAAGTCAAACGTCAATCGCCTCTTGTCTCTACAAGGTTTTTCACATAGACTACGATAGCTCTTATTTTGTACCTGCTCAATACTTTCGCATAATATTTATTTCGCATTAAATATTTATAATACCTAACAGGTAGTGTACCTAAGTTGATAATGTATACTAGAATTTGGAACTACTTTCATCAATATTTAAAGTTTATAGCTAGGGAGCTGGTGGCAATTTAGGCGTATCTACGAGTTTGTCGTCGTTCATACTAACACGTAATGTAGTCTGGGAGTCTGCAACTATGTGACCTAGAAAAAACCTTGTGGGGAACTCAGGTAGCTCTGATTTTTTTGTAAGTTCGAAATTTTATGTACTGTCAAAAATTATACTATCGTTTCTGCCATCATATATTATTAAAAACATTTCATTGTATACAATTACCTTCAGTAAGAAAAATATAAAGGCGATGGAATGATATATATGTAAGTATGTGTAAACTACATTATTTATTGAAAGTTGTTTCGTCATTCATTGTTAAGTACATAAATACGGGAGTTGTAAGTTATGATGTAAAATATAATTAAGTAATGAAGTTGGGACAGTCTTTTTTTGGAACAATGTATCGTTATCAGAGTTTAAGCAAGAGTCGAGACCTCTGTTGTGTACCTACGATATGAATTTATTATCTCTAAGCGGGTCACAAACGTTCAACCAATCAAAATAATATATTACTATTTATTACGTAATTCTAAACTACGATCTATTGTTAGGTACCATCCTCTAGATATTCTGGGAACCTTATAAAAACTGCCTCCGTACTGCTTCAGAATTCTTACTCGGGAAAGTTGTTAATGTGCAAACACCAAATCTAATTACAGATTTAACTTTTTCAGGTCAACAACTACGGAATCCTTACGTTCAGAGAAAACATTCCACTGTTTTTAAATGCTGAATTTCCCCTGCCGTACCCTTCTATAGCTGCGTTTTACACAAACATAGATACATCAGAAACTGGGGCAGTATATTTTAGAGAAACTAATGAATCTCATGTACTGGCAAAGGCAGAAGACAGTATACAGAGCAATTTCCACGATTATTATGACTTTGTTCCTACGAGCGTGTTCTTAGCGACGTGGACTGATGTGACCTATTTCAATGAGTCTCAGGGCCGCAGAAACAGCTTCCAGATTGCTGTTATAAGTAATGGCACTGACAGTTTCGTTGAACTGCTGTACCCTGAAAGAGAAATACAGTGGATACAGAAGGAAACATTCGCTGGCTACTTACCCGATGCGAAGGCACAATCAGGATTTATTGCCGAAGACGGACGGCTGTTCACACTCCGTGGCTCCGGCAGTCATCACATTAGAAATATTGTTTCGTAAGTTAATTTCATGTTCTTATTTTAGAAACTTGCAATTTATACTTGTATTTATTTTTTCTAACACCTATTTAGGTTGCTAATAATTATAGGTCATTCAACAACAATTTTTTTTAGATGGTCAAACATTCACGATCCAGGTAGATATGTTTACCGAGTGGGAATCATACCATCGGACGGTAATATTATTGTTCCCGATCAGTACGATGAGTACCAAGTTGAAGTCGAAGAGGAGTCGAAGACATGTGCCCAGAGCGGTACAAGCGTTTGCCACATTCAAGCCAGATGTGTAGACTACCAAGCCGGCATCTGTTGTCAATGTATCGAAGGCTTCTATGGCAACGGGAAATCCTGCATCAAAAACAACGTCCCACTTAGGCTCAATGGAAAACTAAATGGAGTTATTAACAATATTAATTTAAATGATGTCAATGTTCAAGCTTATGTGGTAATTGCTGATGGTCGCACGTATACAGCGTTGACGCAAGCGCCACCCTCTCTTGGTACAAGTTTACAAACTTTGAGCGTATTGGGAGGAGTAATTGGATGGCTCTTCGCTAAGCCTATAGGCTCAGCTATGAATGGTTACCAATTGACAGGTGGCGTATTTAACTACACGGCCGATATTTTTTATCCACAAACTGGAGATAGAGTCACAATTAATCAAGAGTTTTTAGGACATGACGTTTTTGATCAAATAACCTTTGATACTGATGTACGTGGTTCCATTCCGACAATTTCTGCAGGTGCGAAAATAGAAGTAGGCGAATTTCAAGAACTGTACACGAATGTTTCTCCAGGCCTAATGAATAGTGCATCGAGTCGCACATACATAAATAAAGCAACCTCACAAACATACGAACAAAGGGTTACACAAACATTTTCATATATTCCATGCAGATTCGCCCCGCTATCAGAAGAAGTCAATTTACCAATCACATTGAAGGTCGTAAAAAATTATTTAGGATATGAAATGAGAGAAAACATTGTCCGATACGGTACAACCAACAAGGTCATTTTAAATGATCAGGAAGATCCCTGTATTGAAGGACGTAATACTTGCGCTCCTCACAGCGCTTGTGTAGCAGAAGGTGATACATACACCTGCGTTTGTCAAAGTGGTTTCACAAATATTTATTATGAGAAATCGAGTGCTTGCATAGATATAGATGAGTGTGCGGCTGGAACTCACAACTGCGATACAAACGCTGACTGTTATAATCATGAAGGAGGATTCCAATGTAGGTGTCGAGAAAATTACGAAGGAAATGGAGTAAGTTGTAAACGCATTTCAAGATGCAGGGATAACGTTTGCGACCCCAACGCCTCATGTGTAGAAGGACCACAAGGAGAGCCGATGTGTGTGTGTAACGATGGTTTCGTTTTGGAAGGTAACAGATGCTATCCGTCTTATAGATGCGATCGTTGTTCACCCGATGCACACTGTCAATATCATGAAGAGTCGAACTCGTACAGTTGTCAGTGCAATGAGGGTTACATTGGTAATGGATATGATTGTGAGGTAGAAGAAACTACCGAAAGAGAATACATGGAAGTGACCGAAACAAGTACTACTCCTTTAAAGACTACATCGTATGCGCCAACTGAGTCAGAATACAAAGAAGATTATGTTTTAGCTAGTTGTGGTGTTTACGGATGTTACTGTCCCGAGGGTTATAGTTTGTTTAAAGATTCAAGAAACGTTGATTTATGTAGAGTAGATTCTTTAAAAGAATCAGGACAAAGTCTGGAAAGTAATGATACATCAACGAGTAAGTAATTTTGAATTTTTAAAGTAGTTCTGGTTAATAAAAATTTTAAAAATTATATGTTGAATTACATCAATTTTATTATTTACATAATATTTTATCGGTTTCAGTTACTTGCACTACTGATTCAGATTGTCCACCCCACGCTATATGTTCATTTTCTGGCGAGCAGTATTACTCTGGTGACTCTGACGTAGGACATTGCGTCTGTCCAGAAGGATATGAAGGTGACGCTTATGAATGTCTCGAAAAAACTGGACCTTCCTGTTCTTGTGGAGCTGGAGGACATTGCATTGAAACAAACGCTGGTGACATGATGTGTGTTTGTGATATTGGGTATCACGGCGACGGCTACGACTGTCGACCGAACTTCAGTTGTCAGAACAACTCCGACTGTGAAATCAATGCGGAATGCCGACCAGATGCGTACAATGAGCTAGTTTGTCAATGCATCTCCGGGTTTGTGAAGGATGAAAGCGATGCATGCATACCTGACGGGCAGCTGTGTAATGGGGCAGTGTGCGCCGAGCACGCATTATGTTTATTCGATGATACTCTAATTATCAGTTACTGCCATTGCGATTCAGGATTCGAAGGCGACGGAATCTCGAGCTGTGTCGCTCAAGGTAGAACTTGTGACATAACAAACGACTGCAATCCTTACGCCGTTTGCACATTCGTAGAGTCGTCGTACCAGTGTGTCTGTCGTGAAGGATATACTGGTGATGGATACGTTTGCAATCCAGAGATAAGTTGCAAAACTAACCACTACCTGTGTGATCAACACGCGTCATGTTTGAAAACTAGCGATGGGTACGAATGCGAGTGTAACACCGGGTACAATGGAAACGGTAGTCACTGTGAACTGAACCCGAGGCTAGCTGGCAATTTCTTAGTAGCGAGCGACGGTGCCTCCGTTTATCGTGTCCCTTTCAAAGTGACTCCTCGAGAGTTTGCAACGCCCTTAAACAGTGGAATTTACCAAATAGCAGTAGGTATTGACGTGGACTGTCATTCGGGAAGGATTTACTGGGGTGACGTGAGTGGCAATGCTATCAAACGAGCAGCGTACGATGGATCTGGATCTGAGCAGTTTTTGTCAACTGGTATGTATTCTGCAATGGTGACTACACTTGCATCCACAAAACGTCTCTTATACTTATGTACAATACCTGCCAAAAAGGATTGCACCTCGATCTTTGCAATTCGACAGTAACCTAATTTTAGTTAGTGTCGAATTACAAAGCCGACACTAGCTGATTAGGAGTCATCCGTAAATTACGTCACATGTGACAAGGAGGGGTAAGCCTCGTGTGACGTAATTTATGGATGGATCCTTCTCCCTTATGTCTTTTCGAAGGTCGATGTGCATTCTTTTTGACTAAGTAGGTACTGTGTATTAAGTATGATACAAAGCATAATAATAATATCTAATAAAAATGTTCAGATGTTCAAGCACCGGAGGGCATTTCGGTCGATTGGGCAGCGAGGAACATATTTTGGACCGACGCAAAGAAATTGACGATAGAAGTAGCCAATATAGACACAAAAGTGCGAAAGGTCTTATTTAGAGGAGACGGTATCTTTAATCCAAGAGGAATTGTAGTGCACCCATCAAGAGGGTAAGCGAACTTATAAGTTTTTATTTTTTTTATTGTAATAAATCATCCTACTATACCTACTATTCAAAAATATGTGAAAGTTTGTGAGGATGGATGGACGGATGTCTGTTAAAAAAAACTCCGCCTCGCAAAAACTACTGAACGGATTTTGTTGAAATTTAGTATGGTAGTAGTTTGAGATCTGGATTAACACATAGGCTACTTTTTACCGCGATAAAGTACAGTGTTCCCGAGGGGATACTGTTTTTACGCGGGCGGAGCCGCGTACAAAAGCTAATTATATTTTAAAGTAATAACAATAACTCTTTTTATGCATCAAAATATTAATAGCTCATTATTTGTTACACTTTTATAAAATTATCCAACCATAATTCCAAATTTCGCCGTTTTTTACAGTAAAATATTCTGGTCCGATTGGAATCGGTCCGGGCCGAAAATAGAATGGGCCAACATGGACGGGTCACAAAGGGGAGTATTCTTGGACCAAGCAGACGTGAAGCTGCCGAACTCCTTAGCTATCGATTGGGCAAGAGACAGGTTGTGTTACGCCGACGCTGGACTGTTCAGCGTGAGGTGTGTTGGCATCGACACCTTGGAGAAAGAGGTCATCGCCAGCAACTGCTCCTATCCGTTTGGATTAGCGATCAACGGAGAAGAATTCTACTGGTCTGATTGGAAGAAGTAAGCATAACTTTTATTTTCTAAATTTAGCAACTTGGAAAAGTTATTTATCTAGATTCTAGAATATTTTTTCTTATTAAAAGTAATCTTACAAGTAATTATGATTTTCTTGAAACTATATTTTATAGTAATAATCATAGCTCCCCACATCGATTATGTCATGTCCTTATTCCTCCGGTAATTAAGCAATCTTTAATACAATGCACTATCCTGCACTTCCAAATTCAATCAATTTAAAAATTAAATAAATCATTTGTGAACACTTCAAGCTTTACAAACATCTTATTTCTTTTAGGCTCAAGATAGAATACATAGACAATTTGACGCAACTGAAGGGTCAAGTGCCCATCGCGACCGCGTCGAGAAGACTTTATGGAGTAGCAGTGGCGCCCGACCAATGCCCAGGGTTCAGCAATGTCTGCCAGAACAGAAACGGGTACTGCCAGATGAACGAGATCTGCCTGCCACAAGGGCAGGGCAGTAGAACTTGTGTCCCAGGGGATTAATAATTACCTACTAATATGCTAATGAAAGACTACAGTGTTGCCAGTTTTTTAACCGAAAAAAAAACCAATAGAATCGTAGAAATATCATAAGAAAGCAGAATTAAGTGTTAAAAATGTATGTTGATTCATTATGTCCCGATTATAATATTATAATAACTAAAATTATACGCTTATGTAAAATAAATTACATTATTTTGCCATTTGTTTGAAGCAATAATAACTACTACTGCGCAAGAAAAAAAAAGAATTATACTACATTATACTACTATCATGGAGAATAAAGGTAAGGAGGACAATCTCTCTAAGGTAGAAAAGCTAGTGTCCGACAAAAGTAATTAAATAATAGTTCCAAAACTGGCCATAATGGCGCTAGAGTGGCAAGGGTGTGTGAGATATGAAGTTAGCAATAAGAGATGAAGTCAAGTGAGTTGAGTTTAGTTATTTAAAATTTTTGACGACTTTAGTAGATTAAAAGTAGTTAATTCAGTAAATCATGAAAATTCTAATTACTCGTATAGTCGAAAATATTTTTATATATAAAACCGAAGAAGATGCTAAGATTTAATTATCCGTTTAAATTTTGCCGCTATACTACCATCTGCGTCTGTAGCGCCCCCTATTTAACGCTATTTTACGGACACTTTTCATGTATGGAGATGGTACTCCTTACCTCTATTATCCATGACTACTATAATCAATATTACAAAAAAAAGTACTTAACCGCGTCATAACTTTGTATCTGTACTCAAATAACATTATCACTTGTATAATAAATGTTCTATTTTCATATCACTTTTAAATATTTTATGTAGTTATAAAAACACTTAATACTCATTATTAGTAAGTTTTTATTAATAATAATGTTACATTCATACCAAAGCTAGGTTTAATTTTATTTAATTCTACATTTAATATGAGTTCTTGTAGATTTTCTTATATATAAATAATAATTTCAAGACTTTAATATCAGTTTCTATAGAAAATCTAATGTGATCACTTTAAAAAACTAACTTCAATTATGTATTTATGTTGTAAATAACCTAATAAATTTATTTGAGTAAACAATATTTTTAGTGACTCAGTTGAGATGCAGCCAAATCTATATGAAATTATCCTACCAAATATGAAATTATTATATAAATTTCTTTATAATAAATTAGGAGTGTATTAATCTATGCTTCTTCCAAATCTTAATAATTAAAAAAGCATGGATTTGCCTATTACTTGTTTCTCAGGAATTGTTTCATACAGATTTTTAAATTTTACCCTTTTTTCACCAAAAAGGAAATTTTAAATTCTACACAATCTAAAATAAAATTAATATAAATTACATTTTTGTTATGGAATGATCAGCCCCACACGTCTTCAGTACGGCCAAACTTGAACACCAAGGAACCAGCAAATATAAATGCGTTTTGCATAAACAGACTCACACCTGGCCATGATGGTTTTGCACTTCCTGAAAATAAAATAAAAATTGTTATTTACTTCACCAATTCTATTTACAAAGAAATAATTAATACTATGTGTCCGCTACTCATTAGTATGTGGTTATAAGAGATATCACTAAACAAAACAAATTGATTAGCTTCATAAATTTCTTCAAAATACGAACCAGTTTTTTCAAATAAAACGGTTACCTTAAGTTTGCCCTATGTGTTGTATGTTCCTTAATAACAACACTATCAAATGGTGTAATAATCCAGGGTGTGTATTTTTGTTCAAAATCAGTTAGTTGAATTCTAGGCTATGTCAATAACAAATGTGATTAGCAGTTTGTTCAGTATCGGACTTTTTGTGTTGTTGGAAAATGATATGAATATTTTTGTGATTCTTTTTATTTTATAATATTTTATTTATTTTTATTTAGCTTTAAAATTTTTATAATTAGTAAAGCTTTAATTGCCCGCGTAAATACACTATCCCACGGGAATACTGTATTTTTCCGGCATAAAATGAAGCCTAAGTTTTAATCCAGAGCATTAACTAATACCATACCAAATTTCATCAAAATCTGTTCAGTAGTTTTTGCGTGAAAGAGTAACAAATATCCATACATCCATCCTCACAAACTTTCACATTTATAATATTAGTAGGATTAAGTATTTTATCATTCTACTAAAACTGTGAGCAAAGCTCAGTCTACCAGGTACTATTTTTTAAAATTGCTCTGGTTACTATTTCTAAAAAGTAAGCACCTGATGATGACTCCGTAACTTTATAATAAAAACAAATTATGAAGAAGATGAAAATGCCAAATACATTAATATCAATTTAAATACAAGTTAATTTTAATAGAGTTCAACTCCTTATAAGCTTTATAATTTACCTGCATTAACATAGTTAGCGAATAGAATCCAACTGGCAGCGATGAGTGAGGCAAAGCCTAAAACGAAACCTAGGAACAGCCATAGCCGAGAACCTCGAGGCCCCATACAACCTCCGGTGTATGTTTCCCCGCGGACCTGGAAATTATTGTTCCAATTATTATAAACTGATAAATACAAATTTGTATTTTAAATGGAACCTGTGTGTGTATGTAAGGAAAGGTTCGTAAAAGTATATGTCAGGACTACAGTAGTCTAAACAAAATGAGAAACTTGTTCAGTGAATAAATAACCTTCCATCTTCATCATTACATTTAATTATCAGGCACTTGTTAAGCATTATCTTACTTATGTAAAGTAACTAACTTTTTAGGAAAACATGGTCATACATAATATGGTTTAGTTATCTCACCTGTGCATTGGATACAGAATTCACCATGAGTAGAGACAGGGTCGCCATGACACCACATACATGGGCTGCATTAGGCAAGTCTGATGGATATATAGAGGCAGCGTCAATTATAAACCACCAGCCAGTGAAAAACTGCAATAAAGACAGGAGAATTAATAATAGTTTAATATATGAATAATTGAATAGTGATTTTCTTCGTATTTTTGTTAAGCTGAAGTTTAAATGTTACACATGCATTAGTTATTTTCTTTTTTTCTACAGTTTGAACTTGTATTATGATGAGCATTGCAATTTAATTAGCAACAAAGAACATCCATCAAAATCAATAACAAAGCATTAGAAAGTGGCCTATTAATTTGGATACAATATTATACTACGATTACTCGGTAATATAGAATTAATTTTATATATTATGCCAATTACTTATGTCCAAAAGTAATGATGTGTTAATTATAATAATTTATTGAGTGTTTCCAATCGTGAAATTTGTGAATCATCTAATACAAACCAAAAGTCCAGCGAATATCGAAGCTAAGATATTGCGCTTTTCACCACTTTCAAACCAAACACAGCTCGGCATGGTTATATTATCAAAGCAGCTCATCTTTAATTAAGTTTAAATGTATCCGATCTCTAGTTTATAACAATTATTTGAATTTATTTAACAACAAATAATTTTGGGCCTTTTACAATTTGGAAAGATTGACAAATGTGTAATGACAGCTGACGTCTGACACTCACGACTTTTAGTTTTTTTTAAATAATTATACAATGCTGCTTAAAACTATTTCCAGTGTCAAAATAAAAAATAAAGAATTTTCGTTTATACTTTTAACATAGTTTCTCTAAATCATCCAGTATAAAGTCTATTCAAAGTCCAAATAATACGTCAGTGCAGTCAATGAATCAAGTCAGTCGATTCAGTAAAGTGGTTGACGATTTAGACACTTTATTGAAACTTCCTAGGGAGTTTCCTATTAAATATTCGTTAACGTGCACATGTATGGGCAAGTAGAACACCTTCAAAAAGCGTGCTATTTTGTGTTATCTCCAAAACTCCCTAAACACAAAATAGCACGCTTTTTGAAGGTGTTCTACTTGCCCACACATGTGCACGTTAACGAATATTTAATGGTTAAAATTCTACCAATGTTACACAATAAGAACCGAAATAGCACACATTTTTGGAGTAAATACAAAAACAACGAATTCTCTCTTCTATAAACCCTCTAAAACTTCCCACTAGAACTAAATTATTTCTTTTTATAAGGGCGGTATAACATAGAACCATTGCTAACGTTAAGGTAAAAAGGCGGGAAAATAAAATTTTCATTTATGTTTTTAACAACATTGAGCGCCATATACTCGTAAGAGCGCAATTCAATAATTTTATTTAGATGTGGGTATTTTTCTAAAAATTATGAATTATTTTTCAGCCTAAACGTCTTGACATAAGCATTAGGTCATAGGTAAACATGATATTGGTATTGGTATTTGATTTTGAACAACCATATCAATAATAATATAATATCATAGCGCCGAACTGAAATAACTTCGATAGCGCGATATAATTTTTGGGGCAGGGCCGCGCCCGCGCCGCGCCGGTGGCGGCGAAATACATAAAATATGTATTTCGCCGCCACCTACATCGGCGCCGCCGGCCGGTGCTGCGGCGGGTGTGTAAAGGCGCATACCTACTAAATCTTCCTAGGGAGTTTTGGTACTTGTACTGTGGTTTTGGAGAGAACACAAAATAGCACCACTTACCCACACGTACGAACGGAACGTGGCGCACGTTAATGAATATTAATAAATGCTTAATATTCCACATTAAGAACGAATTCCACGAAAATCAAGAAATAACACAAATAGGAAGGAATTAAGTAATATTTAAGATTTCATACCTATATATACAAAGAATAAATTTTAATCATCAAAAAACGAAATCCGAATGCATGTTTTCGAACAATAGATAGACGTAAGGCTGGCTAAATATTCTATTGTCAGCTTAAGCAATCATTAAGGTTTTCCAATTATTGTTGCTATCTTTTGAAATAATATTTTACGAAGGTACGAATGCGCTTGCCACTGTCTAGGCACTAGCGAACGTCGAAGAATCTGACATCCGAATTTTTCTTAAAACAAAACCTCCCTCCTCATTACTCAGCTACGACCTCCCTTCAAAAGCAATTTATCGTCCAACTTTTTACGGTCATTTGTTTTTCAAGTAGAGTGAAGTTTAAATAGACAGCAATACGTCAAGTAATATGTTTGTTTACTAAATTAACATACGTAACCATCGTACGCAAGTCGCAACGGAAATGAAAACACGATACCTACCCCCTTTTTAGGATTTTCCAAGGGTAAAAATGGGGCCCTATTACTAAGACTCCGCCGTCCATCTGTCCGTCTGTTCCTCTGTCTGTCTGTCATCAGGCTGTATGCAAGTGTCCGACTCGCATGTGGCCGGTTTTTAAGGGTATCTCGTTTTGGTCAGCATGCAAGTTTTATACAAAGTTAGGCTGCATAACCTTGTAAAAAGAGCATGGCAACCGGTTAAGTTTGGCAACGTACCTACAGATTTCAACACTGCAAGTGCAGGAGGCAAATCTGATTAGTTTTATTATTCTGTTAGTGAACCGTAGGCACTTGCAGAATTCAGCACAGTGTGCGATTGCCAAAAATAGAGTTAGAACATTGTTTTCTGAATTAATTACTATTTAGCCAAGAAAATGCTTAAGAACTACTATACTACTACTACAGATAAGTTATCTGAAACCATTCGGTATCAAGTAAGTCTTTGTGAGCTACATATTCGTCAGTCGTCAATGATGATTCTTCTAAACATTATTTAGGTCTATCTGCATCGCGAGTAATTGTATCGCTGTTGTAGTTTTGGGGCACGCCGCACGCCGCGTCTCCGCGCCACATCCGGTTGCTGCTGAATGATTCGCAGTTTCCTGTTTTCCCCGACTTCTGCTATTAACTACCGACCCCTTATCTGCCTTCTTGTTCTTTACCAGACCCTTAGCGAATAGCTATATTAGTTTGTAAATAAATTATAACTTTCGACTTCGTAATAGTGAGTAATGTCGCTGTTAGAAAATATTTTCCTTTTAGGGTGAATACTGTAGAAAAAGATGTAGGCTGCTTCCTGCCAGAAACTATACTGGCTCTCTTTTAGATAAAAACATATAGTTAATAGAATCAGGCGTTACTTTGCGGAAATCCATACAATTTAATTAATATTATTTCTAGCACGTTTGCTTACAGGTTGTGGGTAGGTATTTTTTCGCGGTATATTGCTATATATATGATATTAATCTAAATTGTATAAAAACATATAAGTAGGATGAAAAATTATTTAAAATAATCAAATATTATATTATATGCTGTATCAACTAGAAACGTTTATAACCTCTTCTCAAATTATTATTATCAACAGGTGCATGGTTACGTTAGTTAAAAAATATTCGTCTTCAAGCTCTCACAATTAACATAATGATATTATCATTTTTAGGGATCCGTACCCAAAGGGTAAAAAACGGAAGTATTACTGAGAATTCGCTGTCTGTCTATGCGCCTGTCGGTATGTCCGTCCTTCTGTCAATAGGCTGTATCTCCTTAACGTTGATAGCTAGACAGTTGAAATTTTCATAGATGATGTATTTCTGTTGTCGCTATAACAACAACAACAAAAACAGAATAAAATAAATATTTAATTAACAGAATAAAATAAATATTTATTTTAATTACATACAACAAACGTGATTTTTTTGCCGTTTTGTACGGAACCCTTCGTGCGCGAGTCCGACTCTTACTTGCCCAGTTTTATTATTTTACGGCTGAATACTGAAACGCTTATCAAAATTAGGAGCCCTCCTATTCACAGGCTGTCGCTATCTCTGCTAGCCGAAAAGACAAGGACAGCATGTGACTTGAGCGTCACTTAATTAAATTATCGTTTCAATATTTGGCCGTTAGTGATTAATTAAATTTTGGAGTAGAGTTATGCTTAAGGATGTAACTATATTTATTTAAATATTTTCTTAATCTACCCTCAAATCTATGTTTATACGGATTACGGACCAGCTCACGCGTCGCTTCAGTCGCAAACCGCAGTCATCAGCGCATGAGTCCGGTTGCATCGCGCGCGCACCTTCGCGGTGCTTATAAGTAGCATGCAGCAAGTTCTAAATAAGGCTGTGAAAAATCTGTTAGCTGCCACATCAAGCAGTCCCAACACTTCGAAGTCAAGGTCAGTGCATGTACTTACCTAAATTTATTGTCCTGTAGGATGTACTGATGTCCTGTCCACAGGAGTACAGAGTCCTATAGGGTGTGTAGGACACACAACGGACGCCACAATAAACAGTCCTCAATTTTCATAAAATTTAATGGTCCCGAAAACGAAGTGTGTCAATAAATTTGCCAATCTAATTAATTGTTAAACTAACCAAAACCAAGTCTACCATTCGTAGGTTTAAATCGATACCACTAAATAACCTTTTCGTATGAAAGTTACAAGTTGTCTAGCAAATCTAGAGTCTAAGCTAAGTCTCAGTAAAATGACTATTAAAATCTATTTAAAATCGATACCACTAAATAACCTTTTCGTATGAAAGTTACAAGTTGTCTAGCAAATCTAGAGTCTAAGCTAAGTCTCAGTAAAATGACTATTAAAATCTATTTAAAATCGATACCACTAAATAACCTTTTCGTATGAAAGCTACAAGTTGTACAAGTACAAGACTCAGTAAAATGACTATTGAAATGCATTCTCCGTTCGATTAATCTATGCCAATTTCCCTCGAGGAAACTGCACCTCTGGATCACGATTGTCATTCCCCGTGGTGCCAGACTAGTTTTGCTACGTGACTCGTGTGCTGTATTACTAATTGATGATTCTTAATGAACGCCATATGTGTAAGCTGTATATTTTGACGACGGTACTTCTGTCCATTAACAATAGTGTCTCCTTGCGAAGCCGTCCTCTTGAGGATCTGTCCAAATGCTACTGTGTCCAGTTGCGCCGGAATGGCAAATGCTAGTAAACTAAGTATTTTGACGACTGTACTTCTGTCCACTAGCGATTTTGTCTTTCCAATTCGTCCAATTACTACTGTGTCCAGTTTTGCCGGATGAGCGTAAACAAAACCCAGAATTTCAGTTTGACTTGCACAGATGGTGCCTGTTTTAATACTTACTCTAGTAGTTAACTTTTTAAGTAGTCTTCTTACTTATCTTATCATAGCGTCTAAGTTATGAACAGTAGATTACGCTTCTTGTAAATAAACGGGATATTTTAAATGACCACATAATATTGCTTAACATTAACTTTAAGGCTGGGACTATATGATCCGGAATCCGGCGGGTCCGGGAAAATTCAGAGCAGTGAAAATAGAACTCTGCGCTAATACAATAAAGTTGATAATCGAACACACAAGTGTCGAGTCAACTGTCAATGTCATAAGTATATTATGATGACAGCTCGACACTCGACATTTCAATTAGGTATTTTACTACATGTAAAAATGATGTTTTTTTAATAAATTAAGAAATAATTAGGTATTTTAATTAGATAAAAGTAAATAGTAAAAATTATATTATATGCATTTTGAAGTCACATAAAAGTTCAAATATTTTTAAACAACATTAGTATAAAAATCCTACATGACATACCTAATTGGTTTACTAACATCAAAAGCAAAAAGATTTACTATGGTATATATGAACGTAAACGCACAAATTTCGGAGATATCCGAAATTTTGTGCTTAAGGCCATACGTTTCGTAGCAATTATAG
Source organism: Phengaris arion (assembly GCA_963565745.1). Taxonomy (NCBI): domain Eukaryota; kingdom Metazoa; phylum Arthropoda; class Insecta; order Lepidoptera; family Lycaenidae; genus Phengaris; species Phengaris arion. The sequence continues at coordinate 29,286,801 of OY751431.1, forward strand.
TAGCATGTGACGTCACCTACTTTTACAACTTTTATATGGGGCGTTTTAACGTGACTCAAGTGCAAGGACAAAAGTGCTCCATACAATCCACAATATCTTTGAAAATATTGATTTTTAGTATGCTATTCCTTTTGTAAACTGTCTTATTTTTCAGAGCAAACAATACAGGAAAATACCATATTTTCAACTTTATTGTACTAGCGCAGGGTTATATTTTACCGGGCCTGCAGGATTCCGGATCATATAGTCATATACTCTGCGCTGAAGATCGAAGTGTCAGGTGTCAAATGTCAGATTTTTTTCTTACAGTGCTGTTTTTTCTGTTGAGACCACTAAAACACGCTCGTGGGAAACGTAGCATAAGAGGATGGCGCTGCGAGCAAAAGCTAATAATTACGATAAGTCTCAAACTTGTCCAATGATTTCTGTAACATTGATGGCCAAATTCCCAGAAGTACCAACATTAAATAAAAAAAAATTAACGAAACCACAACGTTCACACCGTCTCCTGATCTCCTCCCAGCTACACTTGTCATTACCAGGGATGTATAGCGAGGTAGAAGGTAGTAAAACGTTTACGAGCCGTCATTAAGTCGAGGGACATTTAAGTGCTGAATCAAATATCACTCAAGCATATCACCATTGCGAGGACTCGGTTTTGTTGGAGTACCTACGTAAGTTATTTGATTTTATTCTTAGAGGGAGACAAACTCGAATAATCTCGCGTGCAAGCAGTATTATATTAAATAATATAGCTTCTTGAATAACTGGGTCAGAATAAGTAGGCTAGGTACAGTAAATCCACGCTGCTAATTCCGGTACCAATTACTAACTAGTTACTACGTAAATTCCGGGTTCCGTACACAAAGGGTAATTGCGTACAAAAGGGACCCTATTACTGAGACTCCGCTGTCCGTCCGTCTGTCAGTCACCAGGCTGTATCTCATAACGGTGATAGCCAGACAGTTGTAATTTTCGCAGATGATGTATTTCTGTCGCAGCTTTAACAACAAATACTAAAATAACCGGCCAAGTGCGAGTCGGACTCGTGCACGTAGGGTTCCGTACCGATATACCAATATTTTACATGTTTAGGTACCTACTTATTATTTCGTTATTTTTGTACAAAATTTTCCAAGTAAGCGAATTTTCTAAGTCTCTATAACTCTTGAAGTAACAAAGTCATTTATGCAGTTATTCGTCATATTAACTAACATCACATATTTTTTCACATTTTTCGAGCCAGCTATTTAGCTTTGGGGACGTCCTATTTTTAAAAGAAAATGCGCTTTAAAGTTGAATTTCTCGCAAACGGTTACCTAGGGTTAATCGCGAGAAAATAAATCATCCCCACTTTACGTGTTCCCTTTACACGTACTCTAAATTTTTTTTTTGCGATAGGATTAGGATTTTTTAATGAAAAATGTACGGTTCTTTTAGCGCGCACGAAGTCACGGGCAACATCTAGTAAAATATAAAGTTGTAAGCGCAAAATATACTGGGTAAAATTCCAGCGCTTTCTGACTACAAGTTCAGGGCGGAGCAAGTGTTTTGTAATATTTATGGTTTAACAAACAAGTCTTACTTATTTGCCTGTGTACCTTCCCTTAAACTTTACGAAGTAAGCAATCTCGCATATAACATACCCAACGCGATACTTAATTACAAAAAAAATACTACTAAACGGATTCGCAAGAAGCAAGGATCTGTTTTCCGAATCATAATATCAAGCACCAACCGTGAAAGCATAAAAATGTTAATACTTATACTTTTTTTTATAAAGAACTCGCTTATTTTAAATTAAAACCCCAAACAAGGATAATATTATCAACATTTTCGCAATTTAACCGAATTTTATTCATATTTATTCATTTTCATTAATATATTTCGTTAAACCTCAAAGAGCCAAATTTCCATACAATAAACAAAATGGAGCTATCCTTTTGTAGTACTTTTGAGGAACCGTACTGTTATATCAGGGATCTTGAGAGTTAAACAGCTCTCCACGTCAACCGCACAACGATTCTCGAGTATAATTGTGTCAGATCTTGGGCTTCAAAACAACTAGCACAATTACAAAATCGTAATTGTTAGACTCAGAATCATTATCATCATCGGCATCGCCTCCTTTTGATGATGCCCAGCAGCCCCACAATAACGGAGAATATTCGCTTATTTTAAATGTAACCTTCTTTCTCCGTGAAAAATGAAAAACACTCGTGAAAGAATTATCGATTACTAGCTGTTGCCCGCGACTCCGCCCGTAAATATACAATCGGGTATCCCGCGGGAAAACAGTACTTTTCCAGGATAAAAAGTAGCCTATGTATTAATCCAGAGCCTATACTACGAGGGCGGATCAATAAGTCCGTGACTTTTGGAATAAAACACAGATTTTTTGATAAATAAATCATTTTATTTTTCAACGTAGTCCCCCTTGAGCTCTATACACTTTGTCCAACGCTTCTGCAATTTTTTTATCCCTTCCAAAAAATATGATTTGTCGAGGTCCTCAAAATAGGCCTTTGTTTGCGAGATGACTTCATCATTGGAGTCAAATCTTTTTCCACCGAGCCATTTTTTCAGGTTTGGGAACAAGAAGTAGTCACTCGGAGCCGTATCTGGAGAATAGGGTGGATGTGGGAGCAATTCATAGCCCAATTCATGGATTTTTGCCATGGCAACTGCACATGTGTGCACCCTTGCATTGTCTTGGTGAAAAAGAACTTTTTTCTTGGCCAAATGAGGTCGGTTTTTTTTCAAATCCTCATTGAAGCGGTCCAATAAGTTGGCATAATATTCCCCATTAATTGTTCTTCCCTTTTGAAGATAGTCAATGTGGATTATCCCACGTGCATCCCAAAAAACAGTCGCCATAACTTTATTGGCTGACAAACCCACCTTGGCCTTCTTTGGCGCCGATTCACCCTTAGAAACCCACTGTTTTGACTGTTGTTTGGTCTCTGGTGTGTTGTGATGGATCCATGTTTCGTCCACGGTTACAAAACGGCGCAAAAACTCCTCCATATTGTGATTAAACAACGCCAAACCTTCATGTGAAGTTGTTACACGATTGCGTTTGTGGTCGACTGTGAGCAAACGCGGCACCCATCTTGCGGAAAGCTTTCTCATGCCCAAGTGATCATTCAAAATTGAAACCACTGAGCCATGCGAGATGCCTATGGCTTCCAAAATCTCTTGCACTTTCAATCTTCGGTCGGCTAACACCATATCGTGAATTTTTTCGATTGTTTCGGGTGTAGAGACCTCAACTGGGCGTCCAGGACGTTCGGCATCTTCAGTGCTTGTACGGCCACAACGAAATTCAGTAAACCACTTTTTTACCATTGAAATCGATGGTGCAGAGTCCCCATAGTATTTATCAAGCTTAGCCTTGGTCTCGGTAATGGTTTTTTTTCGCAAAAAATGATGCTTAATAAGCACACGAAATTCAATTTTTTCCATTGTTTCCTTAAGTTACTGGATAGTCTGATAAAGATAGCTGTAAAACACAAACTAACTGACGCAGCAAGTTCAAATTTTGATAGGAGTCAACTGACAGATGCCTGTTGACAGGAGTAGTGTTGCTTTTTCAGTAAGGAGGTTAGAAATTCAAAAAAACGCGGACTTATTGACCCGCCTTAGTACTACCATACCAAATTTCATCAAAATCCGTTCAGTAGTTTTCACGTGAAAGAGTAACTTACATTCGCATTTATAATATTAGTAGGGATGTAGTTTCCAAGATATTTCATTTTAGGCTGGGACTATATTATGCTCCGGAATCCGGAACGCCGGTAAAAATTCAGAGCACTGTAAATGGAAGTCTGCGCTAGTACAATAGAGTTGAAAATTGAAAATTCGAGTGTCGAGCTGTCATATACGACTTTGACATTTGGCTCGACACTTATGTGTTCGATTTTCAACTCTATTGTTTTATTTTCTACGCACAGAGTGCTATTTTCAATGCTCCGTCCGTTTGGCCGCAGAAAGAAATTTCTACGGCTTTCCGGATTCCGGATCCGGGATCATATAAAGGCGGTGACGTCATACCATAACCTACTTCGCTACTTTGTAACTTTGACCGCGTGTAAAATCATACTCAATAATTTTGAATATAACGAAAGCTAGTGTAAGTATCTATCTGTTTACATAATAGCTTTACAGTAACAAAGTTTCAAGTGATTTTATGTATACCTAGTAACATTCTCTATTAAGCGTAGCGGCATACCACAAAGCTAGACAAAGTTTTCTCGTGCCTTAAATATAACTACCTACGAGCTTTGCTCGGTTATTACTATTTATTGTAATAACTCGAAAGCATAAATCTTATTCACGTAATCAGTATAGGTAAATGTTAGACATATTTATGAGAAATATATATTGTTATCTCAAACATTAACTACATTTTTTTAAACTTGTCTAAAAACAATATAAATTAAAAAATTATATATAAAATTGAACATATAAAAAAAACAAAAGTAAGTCACCGAGCGGGATTCTAGCCCGTAATACTCGTTTCTTGCGGTCCGCGTCTTAACCCGCAGGACCAGACGGACAGTGACCGGGAAGACGAAATTAGCGACCATATTCTGCGTGGGGACAGAAAAACGCATGAAAACTCGAAAACACGCGTTTTCCCAAACATAAGACTAATCTAGATCGATTGCTTACCCCCGAAAACCCCCATATACGAAATTTCAGCGAAATCGTTAGAGCCGTTTCCGAGATCACAGAAACATATATATAAAAAAAAATACAAGAATTGCTCGTTTAAAGGCATAAGATATATCTCGCGTTAAGGGTCACAATCTCCGAAACAGCTGACATCCGTTCAGTATAATGACGACAGGTTTTTTTAGCTCTACACGGAATTTTATCGTCTCTAGATTTTGGATTATCCATAATTATTACGACAATTTGTATAAATTAGGCATTCGACGTAAAATATTGGCTGTCAGACAGTACATAGTGCTCAAAAAACCTGCCTTCATTATTCTCAACGGAAGTCAGCTGTTTCGGAGATTCACGCTAAGGTCAGTTTAATTCGAATTATCCGTCATTGGTTTCGACGGCTCCAAAAATAAGGTAAACATAAACATTGCCTTTTAGACACTACACGTACAAATAAAAGAGTAATTTGTATTAGAAGAATAGTATCTTAAGGGTCTTCCCACACGTACCACAACAAAAAAGGTGGACAAGCTGTGTTTAAGTGTGAGCCACATCGCAACCACCAGCGACTGTTTACACCGGTAATTCATAACAAACATCGATATTTTGTAGGTACAACGCACTGACAAGAAGTCACATCTGGACCACATTCTGTCTTGTATGTCGGGTGTGGTGTGGTTGTGGTACGTGTGAGAAGACCCTAATAAGTCTTAGATATAATTAAAAAAATAACTATAACCCGACTACGTAATTTATATAGCCTATGTTAGCCAGGCTATTATTACGAATCTATTGACACCTCATTTATTAAAATCGGACTAGTAGTTTAGGCGTTATGGTGGAACGAACATATATACATACATAGACTGTCAAAATCATTACCGTTCCATAGATAAATATACCAATTTTTTTAAATTTTTTTGTAGATTTAATAGCCTGGTAACAAGACCTTTAAGCCAAGTCTTATATTTTAGAGGTGCTTCTTTTAAATATACACTTTAAATAGTTCCCACAGTACTTTTTATATATTTGAATAACGCACTATAACACTTTTTATTTTGGAGCAAATCACACAATAATTGGCGACGGGAGGTATCACTGACTTCCATTATTTCACTTGCGAACACTAGTCTTTGAATGGCGAAGTTTGGGCACTTGAAGAAAATGTGGTTAATGTCGGCGATCTCAACGTTACAAAATGTGCAAATATTACTGTTTATTATGTTTAGTCTCATAAGATGTGCAGGTGCAGAGTTATGGCCAAATCTCAGTCTATTTATAGTTGTGATAAAATCACGGCTAGCTATCTTCAGCTCGTGGTACCATGGTTTTACTTCTAACTTTTTTTGTATCCGTCCATACCACTTTCCTTTGAGTTTTTGGTCCTCATTCCAAAAATATTCCCACATTTTTCTTAAAGACATATTTACATTATAATAAAAGTCAGTCATAGGTACTCTCACTACACTTTTGACATTTAGGGCGTTGACCCCATCATATGCAGTTTTGTCTGCAATTTCATTTCCAGAAATACCTTTATGTGAAGGAACCCACATAAAGGCAATTGTTACTCCTTTATTATGTAACCGCCAGACAGAATCTTTAATAAAATAAATAATATAATTCGTTTTAAAGTTAAAATTAATATGATTTAGACTATTAATGAGACCTAAAGAATCTGATAAGATTAGAAAATATTTACAATTATTATTTAAACCACTAATCAATTTTAAGGCTTCAAAAACTGCATATGCCTCTGCCGTAAATATTGAACACTGTTTATCTAGAACAAAGCTTTGAGCAATCTGTTTTTGTGGATCATATATGGCACTTCTCACATGTTCATTACCTTTACTACCATCAGTATAGATTGTATAGTACTTACTATTTTCTTCTAAAAATGCAAGAAACTCTGAATTGTTGTCAATAGACTTAGTTAAAATCATAATAGGATGTATTATACTACTATATGGATGTGTGTAACATGGCCAGTGTGAATGTTTTTTGATGTTTGAATAATGAGACTGTATTTCTAGGAAAATCCGGCACAAAGTTGGAGATGTATGTGTCAGAAGATCTTGAGGTGAAGCTAGTGGACCATCTGTAATGATTGGGTGAGGTACAATTCTATTTATGATTTGTAAATTATTTGATGACAATAGTTTAAGACAGTATCTTTCTGCAAGCAAAAGTCGTCTCAATATCAAAGGCATAATATTTGTTTCAACTTCCATGGCCCTTATGGGAGTTGAACACATTGCCCCTGATATAATCCTCAAAGCCTTGTTCTGTATCACATCTAATTTTTGGGTATGTGTGCTATTCAAATAGGCCAAAGAACTGTAAGTAATCAAAATGGCTTCTTACAATAGATTTGTATAACACTGAAAGTATTTTGGGATCTGCGCCCCATGTAACACCAGCTAGACATCTTAAAATGTTAACACCTTTCAATGCGTTTCTGGATATATATTTAATGTGGTCTTCAAATGATAGCTTCTGATCAATGTAAACACCCAAGAATTTGTGTGAGGCTACTCTTTGAATAACCTCACCATTATAAGTAACATCTATTGCAGGTGTGTCTTTTCCAAATATCATGACACTACTTTTAGTTGCATTTATTTTCAAATTTAATCTTAGCTGGTAATAATTACATAACTGCATTAAACAAGCATTAACATTTTCAATTGCTACTGTTAAGTTAACATCTGAACTGTACAACACTAAGTCATCTGCAAATTGATGTATATTTACATTTTTAATATTCACATATTTACATATCTCCCATATATACAAATTATATAGCAAAGGCGACAATGTTGCACCTTGCATTGTTCCCTTAGATACAATTCTAGGTCCGTGTAAAATATTATTATGTTTCACATATAATATTCTGTTAGTAAGAAAATCATAAATCCATTTACATAAGTATCCAGGTACACAGGCATTACTCAGTACCTTCACCAGTATACCAGGATCCACACTATCAAATGCACCTTGCACATCCAAAAATACACAAACTGAGTGTAATTTATTACCTTTTGCATTTTTCAGATCATTTATGAGGGAAATAAAGCTATCAGCACAACTCCTTCCTCTGCGGAATCCATATTGAACATGAGGGATGATAGTATTAGATTCTGCATACCAGTCAATGCGAGATTTCACCATGTTTTCAAATATCTTTCCAAGACATGACGATAGGGAGATTGGACGATATGAACTAGCCTGATCAGGAGATTTATCTGGTTTAAGTATGGGTATCACACATTGAGTTTTGCATGAATTTGGTATTAACTTTTTATGCCAAAGACTATTTAGAATGTTCAAAAATATTTTTTGTATGGTATCAGGTAAATATTTTATTAATAAATACGGAAAATCATCTAAACCAGGACTAGTATTTCTCCTAGAACATATACTCACTAAAAATTCAGACCATGTAAAAGGATCCAATAGAAACCTTGATTGAGGATTTTCGTTATTAGAATTAAAATAATTTTCTAGTAAGTTCGGATCGACTAAATTAGAATTATCTGATAGTTTGTCTAAAAGTGGTTGTACAAATTCATTTGTATATGACTTATTAACAGTTCTAATACCCTAAATCTTTTAATGAGATTCCAGATTTTGCTGATGGGAGTAGTTCTAATAAAACTATTACAAAAACTATTCCAACTATTCTTCTTTTGCTCTTTTATAGTACGCTTTTTTAGAGCATTTATTCTTTTATAATTGATGTAATTGTCTAATGTAGGATCGTTTCTGTAAAGTTTCAGAGCTTCATAAGATTTGATGACGGCTTGTTCACATATAGTGTTCCACCAGGGGGCTGGTGGTCTACTCCTGAAGTTGGTTCTAGTAAATCTAGGAACAACCATTTGCTTAAGTTTTATCAAGCCTGCTACAAAATTCCTCATAAGATTTCATTGGGTCCTCTTCACTAACCATCATTTCATGAAAGACTGAACTAGATAATTCTTTATACTTAGCCCAATCTGTTTTATGGTATAAAAATCTGTCATCATACTCGTGGATTGTGTATCTTTCAATGCACATTGTAATGTTTGTAATTGTTGGATAATGATAACTACCCATGGCATCATCATGTACAAACCATTCACAAAGTGGGGCCAAATGTGGACTAACAAAACTTACATCTATTGCTGAGGGATTCGTGTAGGATAATTTACTGTTGTGAAGCTACCATTATTCAAAATGCATAAATCAAATTCATCAATTATATCATACAAATTTTGACCTCGACTTTTGGTGGACAGACATCCAAAAGCAATATGATGTGCATTGAAGTCACCGCTTATATAAACAGGTTTTGGTAAATCTCTTATAATATTGCGCAATTTATTCATTCTTATGTGCCCACTGCAGGGAGGACAGTATACACAGAGAATAGTCAATGTTGTATTCTCAGTATATACACATATAGCTATTGTTTGTATATCTTCATAAAAGGTTGTATTTATAATATTGTATTTCAAATAAGGTTTAACCAATATTCCAACACCATTACGTGGGTTTTTAGAATTTTTGTTGTAAAAATTATAACCAGAGATACGAAAAGATTGATGGTCTTTTAACCATGTTTCATTTATTAGACAAATATCAATATATTTTTCATTTAAAAATTTTGTAGGAATAGGTTTTTTATTATTTAATCCTTGAACATTGAATTGCGCAATACGTAGAAATGACGAATCACGAGATTGCGTATCCATTATGTTGACAGATTTTTAATAAGCATATCTTTAATTAATGATGTGGTAATAGGTTCATCATCATTTTTATTACCTATTTGAACCAGAGTGTTTACTAGGGCCATAAGTACATCACTGTTTCCTATTATTTGAGATTTAATATCAGTAATAATTACATCTTGAGAGATAGGTTTAATATTTACAGATTTATTTACATGTTTATTTACACTTTGAGACATATTATTTACACTATTTACATTTTTATTTGCAGGGATGGGACGTGATGGCAGAGGAGGAAAGTCAACATTTTCTTTTGTAGTGGTGGCAGCGCTTGCATAAGTAATTTTATTTTTCTTTTCTAATATTTTCTTTATCTTAATTGGACATTGTTTGGAAATAGCCAGATGAGGTCCACTGCAATTGATACAGCAAATCTCATTTGTTTTATTACATTCTTTATAAAAGTGTTCGCCTGAACAAATTGAACAACGCTGCTTGCCATTACAAATCTTAGCCGAATGATTAAATTTAAAACATTTATAACATTGTTGCAAAGGAGCAACATAATCGAATACTCTATAGGAAAATAAGTCATACTGTACATTGTCAGGTAAAGTGTTTGACAAAAATGTAATGCTAACAGTTTGTGTACCAATTAAATCATGACCAACTTTTCTCATGAATCTTCTTACTGCAACTATTTCATATGTAGATGTTAAATTAGTAAATAGTTCTTTATTCGATATATTTGCCGGTACAGATCGTATAATGCCAGTTTTCTCAATTTGAGCAGCTGGAATATACGCTTTCATGTCATATTTTTCGAGAAAGTTAATATTGTTGATAAAATTATTGGCCGTGTTATGTTGTTTAAATATCACAACTATCTTATTTGCGTTAAGACGCCGTATTGCCACAACTCCTTTTATGTTGGAAAATATACTGTTAATATAAATTGGACTTTTATTTCCAAGTCTCTCCTGTGCTACTTTGCTTTCTATAAATACTTTGAATTCTGTGTTGATCGAATTTTCGGAATATAGTCTCTTATAATTTGGTTTTCTATAAGCTAAAAAGTTACTCTCACCACCTCCGCCGCCAGCACTTGAAGCCCCCCGAGAATCATCAGGAGGCCGAGGTCTTTTTGAGGTGGGCGGGTTATCCCCGCCCGCCTCGTCTCCGTCCATTTTTATTATTTATGCACTATATTTATTTAAAATAAAGCTATTTATACTTATTTACAAATACAATAATAATAAATAAAATTTTTGATGCGCGCCATTTCAAATTCCCGCCAAGCTAAATATTCCAATATTCCAGTTCATAGATAAGACAGAACAAAGTGTGTCGTGACTCGGGAGTCAGCTAGCTTGCAATAAAATATCAGTTAATATTAAGTAAAATATAAATTCCAATTATCCAGTGAAAACGATGAAAACAGAATCTGATTAAATTCATACAAAGGCCGCAGTCGACTAGTAAAATACACGCGACGATCTCTATTTGAAGGACGACAATGAATAAGTAGCATAATATAGAGAGACATCTAGCTTACTTTTACACCTATCTTATCAGAGAAAAATAAGAAAAGTTAAACGGTAATAAAAACCTTTGTTGTGCCTATGTGAGTTCCACTTAAATATTTATTTGATTGTTTTAGTATCTTATACTTTTAAAAAGAGCAATTCTTGTATATAAAATACTAAATAATCGGAATCTCGGAAAAGTATTTTCATGAAATTTAGTATGCATGAGCTTTTGGTAGATAAAAATCGATCTAGTTAGGTCTTATCCCTGCGAAACTGCGCATTTTTAAGTAATTATATGCTTTTTCTTTCGAATAATTTTTACTTAATAAATATTAGTCCGAATGGCAGTTTGGTACGCGTATGACGTATGTATAATTAAAAAAAAAAGAAAATTTCAACTATCTATCCCGGTTCATGAGATATAGCCTTTTGACAGATAGATATACAAACACCCTTTGGTTTTTTTTTTCGTTTTTCCTACTAGGTCATAGGTGTTAGATTTTTCAAATAACATTAAGTTTTAAAATTGGCGAATTACCAAATTTTCCTATGTTCTTATCATCATTTCCTAAGATTATTTTCTAAAGAATTTCGAATTAGCTGACCAGCATGCTCTGTACATAAATTTTTCACTATTAAACTTACACAGATGTGTGATATGACACATCTGCATCATGGACATTCTTTGATCAAACCTCAGCCGCACCACTCAATGTGAAGGTATTTTCCAATTACTCTCGAATCCTTCCATTTCCCCTCGTTGGGAATTTTATTACACCTGTCCTTGTCTTATGATATCAAATTTTGGGCGTGCGAGGGGAACAGAGACAGTCGAAGGTTTTGAGCGATCTCACGGGTTAATTTCCATTCGCCTGAGGCCACGTCTCGACTCCTTTCGTATGCAAATGGAAAAGGTATATCAACTATTAGATATTACTAATCTACTAATTACACAGAATATAATAAACATACCGAATATTTTAGCATTGAGCGTACCAATTTGTTTGTAATAAAATCTGAGTTGTTGGCAAGAGATCACCGCTGCCTTGCTAATAGCATGAATTTAAACGCAGTCACAAGACTGGCTTTTGATGAACGACTAAATGGATGACTTTAGATCATATGTCGGCTTCTTGGACCTTAACAATTTTGCTGAAAGAAGTGTTTTTTGACGTGATAACGTCTTATACTCGTAACTCGATGGAGCCGGCTGCACGCACAAAAAAACATGACTCATGCGTTACCTGTTACCCGTTATCGTTACCAAATACCGATACCAAGTACCAGCGTTAGCTCGCATTGTCTTTACCTCATTATTATTATTATTATTGTTGTTGTTGTTGTTGTTGACGTTGTCACGTTCAACTATCGTCAGTAAGCCGACTTATAGACAACTGGTATGTTTTTTGCTTTTTTTTAATTATTACTGAGCCCTTAGCTAATAAAAATAATTATGTTTGATACATTGGAAAAGTCACTTGGCAGACAAAGGCAGCAACATTGTTTAAGTTATCCGTTGAGTAAATACTTTTATAAAAATGTATATATATCTACCCGTATATTTAATATAAGAATCACCTCCATCATTTAGTTACTTTACAACTTTATATTGACAATATTATTCTTCACTTTTATAGAGCTATATACTGCTCTTTCGGATACATTTAGGCTTTTGCTAAGCACCCCAAGGGGTCATAAGCATGGAATGAAACATCGTCACGTCAGAGGTACTCCCAACATTAATTAATACAGGCATAAGTCCCATCCCGCAGGGGTCTTTGGAGACCGACGCGATCCCTAGTAATAATTATAAATAGACCCCAGGGCTTTACATACCTTTCTATTGAATTTTCTGGATCTTTCTAAGTCCTCCGATTAATTTTTATAATAATTAATGTTATTTGTGGGCTTCCGAGAATCTGAGGTCTTAAAATTATGCTGTTGATAACAACATTAGGGGAGCTATGAAGTACTTAATACCTTAGTTTAGCTGTATCTATTTTTGATAGTCGTAGGTACAAAAATTATGAAAAATTAAATCAATTTTTACTAATATGATAAATGTTAGCCCATCTTTAGACTTTTAAAAGTAACTTTTATAGATCTCTATAATAGTGTATATTTATTTAGATATAGTATCATGAATGGTAAAAGAGCGAAAGGACTCTTTAAGATTCAAAACCAACTGGCTCGACAAGATTTTTCTTTCATCAAAACTCTGAAAATTCACTTCGTTATCTTAACACGAATAAAAAGTTTGTGGAGTAAAAAGTCTAGCCATTATGAAAGTTTATCTTGATCTAGGTGTCTGGGTAAATCCTTTGCTTAAATTAACTTTTAAAGACTTTATTATTTAACGTTATATTTGCCACAAATGGTTTAGACTTTAGAATCAGGCGTACAATCACGAGCACTAATTACATGCACCTATTTGTTCGAAATTTTCAAAGTCACGTACTCTACCTTGACCATTTTTGTGCCTATGCATTTCTGGATTTCTATCTGAATTATTTTCTTGCTTCGGCCTTTTTAGACCCCTTTTTTACGTAGTCGGGTAGTTAAAAAATATATATTTCCGTATTTTTCCGTTTCCCAATCGAACATATTTTGGAATAATATTAATATGTAATAAAAACACTAGAAATCAAAAAAAAAAAATTGGCGATCGTGAAGAGAACTTCACGAGCGCCAATTTTTTTCTACATTTAAAGAACGATTTACATATATATCATATATTTAATTGATAATCAAGAAATGCAATAGAGCTCATTCAACAGGCAACACAATTTTACATATTAGTTATTCACCGTATAATTTTTTTTTTCGAATGGGTCTACGCTAATGGCTTTTGGCCGTCTTAGCTTAATCGGTCTAGTGACTGCTATTTAGCTAGTCGTTTAGTGGTTTGGCCGTATAATATTATGTAGTCGAATATTATATCCATCATTTCAAACACAACGATACTGCGATTCAGAAATATGTAAGACTCGTATAGTGACATCTATCGAACGTAGTAATAAAAGTGCAAATAATTTATTTCATCTGTATGTTTTATAATTAAAAACCAAACCAAGAGCATATCAGGACGTGTCTAAGGAGGGTTCCGTTAATAACAACGCGTAATAGGGGTTTTTTTTCAAATAACTTCAAAATTTACTGTCCGATTTCGTTGAAAATAATTTTCCTAGAGAGTTTTTAGCATGATCTATCAGCATGGAAACTTACAAGTTTCTATCTCTTATAGTTTAGAAATGCTAGGGGGGAATCAACTTACAAACCACTTTGGAGGCAGATTACTGCCTCGTAATGGTCGACTTTGTAAATAAGTAATGTATGAAACTTTGCCTTTACTTTAAAATACCTATTCAACGATACCCCACACGAGGTTATTGACAAGGTTGTCTGGTAGAAATCGCTTGTAAGCGAGCGATAAGACCGCCTTTTGTCCCTAGTGTTAGTGACTGTATTATTTGGTTCTACTTTTTGGTGCGCAATAAAGTGTTCATTCATTCGTACATTTATTACGGAACCCTAAAAAGGGATGAACCGATTAACCGATTTTAATCTAGTTTTATTTGCTTGAAATTTGACATGATCGATAGTGTTCTTAGTTATAATTCATCATTGTCAGCTCGTTCACTGCTTGACCATTCAGGGGTTATTTAAATTTTTATTTTCTTAATGTCTTAGTGCTAGATCCGGCATAAGAAATATATACGCTCATCTGTTATTTATTAGTGATAAGAAATAAAAGATAAATAATATTCACATTGACACATTGCAAATAGGTTGCCTAGTTAAATTGCTCACGGCCGCCGATGGCCGTTCCGGTCGCTAGCGGCCATCGGCGGCCGTGAGCGGCGGCGGTTGTCTTAAGCGAAACTGTGGTAGGGTGTGTAGTAATGAAGACCAAGTTGAAAAACATTTCAATAAACAATAGTATATATATATATATATATATATATATATATATATATATATATATATATATATATATATATATATATATATATATATATATATATATATTGAAAAAAAAAAGTTCATCATTACGAATCACATCCGCGCATCATTACGAATCTATTGACACCTCATTTATTAAAATCGGACCAGCACTTTAGACGCTACGAAGGAACAAACATACATACATAGACTGCCAAAATCATTACCCTTCCTTTTGGCTCGCCGGCTCGCTTTTCACCCGACGGTGAAAATTGAAAGATACTTAGTCCTCATAGTTAATATTAATATTTGTTTGTACTGTAGGTTCTTGGTGGAAATTTATGTTTCACGGTGTTAATACAAGAACTTCTGGCGCTTTTTCCACTTTTTTATGAATTTTACATTAAATCAGTAGGTATACTGTTATTACGCGATCGGTTTCGACTAAGTCATAATCGACTTAGTCGACCTTACTTTATACGAAGAAAAAGTGAAAAAAAGTAAATCTGTGCTTATGTAACTTCTTTCTTACTCACGATAAACGTGATAATTAATATTCCGTACGCAAATGGAAAAACTAGGTGGCCTGGGCCTTTAGTCAAGAGGCATTCGATAATTTCGTTCGCGAAGTTCGAAAACAAAATCCCATTCGGATTTGACATAAGACATCGCAAGCGACATGTCACTTAGCGATGACTTATGTCAAATCCCATACATTTTTGATTTCGAATTTCGCCGTCGAAATTATCGAAAGCAGCTTGACTAAAGCTTGTACTAATCCCGACCAAAACTGGCCACATCAAGCTAATATATTCTGTAATAATCATCATGTGGCCAATTTGAACCTAATCAAAATGCAAGTGTTTGTCCACAGTTGACCTAACGCTGCGAAGTTATAAAATTACATTTGTCAGGTCCAACTCATGAACGTAGAGCGATTATTGTAATTATTGTGCGCGGTTTAACTCCACTTACAAATAAATAAAATTGAAGTGTCTGTACATGTATTATATTAAAAAGTATAATCGGTACTTACAATTGAATACTTTTTTTAAATTTTTGTCTGTCCGTCTGTCTATCGGCCTGCCTGTCTGTCTGTCTGTTTCGGCTAATCACGTCACGGTCAACGGGTCTTTTACGGGCAGATAGCTGATGTTATAAGGAGGAACTTAAGCTACTTTTATGTAAGGATTTAGTTAAAAAAATAGGGTTTCGTTTACATTTGTTCTACACAAACGAATTTCCGTGCACCTGGTAGTAATAAATTATCTCCTTTATTATTTAAAGGCCTAAATTTTTTTAATCAGAAGTAGAACTTCATAAGCAGAAAGAGTCGTCTCGCCTACGTAGCAGCACTACAATTTTTTTTCTGTCTAATAGGCAACAGAACCCATATAAAGTTCAAATTTAAAATTATATGAATTAATGTGTGCGAATTTCGACAGGGCGGCCTCTAGTCCAGAATAAAATTTCCAGGAATTGACGCTCATTAAATTTACAAATATGCTTATAACCCATAATATAAATTAGGAACCCTCCCTCTCATAACTTGGACGTAGGCCATAAACATACAGGGCGATATATAATAAGGGCCAATGCGTAGGTCATTAAGTTGGTCACCCGAGCGACGTTACTGCGGTATCAAACTGTTTTATTGCGGTCGACGCATGATTTAATGAAATCTTTCATATTGAAGATAAGGAGAACTCGTAAATTGCCCCGGCTATATATATGTATATAAATTCCATTTCTAGCATTGTAATTGTTGTAAGAGGATATGTACTTACGAGTAATAATAATGAAAAAAAGATTTTTGCTCTGTTTTGTTTTTTTTTTCATTTCTGTATTAGATAAGTACCTACAAAATAAAGTTTTAACATAACACAAGAAGGGCAACTAAAAGTTTTCACAGATAGAAGTAATGTATAGTGAAAGAAGAAATGTAAGTCCAGCAAACAAACATTAAACAGAGATTAAACAATATTTGTAAAAATATATCTATAATATAAAATCATAATAGGTCTTTACCTATGAAATTGCCGTTCTGCAGTACTGGCCATTTCAAATCAAAATAATTTTTGTTTGGCTAAGAATTCTAATGTCAAATTGTAGCAAAGCTACATTTTTTAACGTATTATTATAGCTAATAACGACGCTCCTAGCGTCATATATTGGCTGTTATTGCTAACTTTAATAGCTAATTTATGTTAGACGACGCCATCTATTTGCAAACGTTTCTAACTGAAGCTTCATCTCCAATATTTCTTTATTGTGGCATTTGGATAGCGCATTACCGCTAGTTGTCAGTTAAAGAAAAAAACATAATGACAGTAGGAGTATATAAGGGCTGTCGCGAATTGACAGGGCCTTTTGCTCCTGCCGAATTTCATTGTTCAAGTTTTTCTAGATACAAGTGTATCTTATATTTTAACCCCGTGTTCACGGTGAGTAATTTAGTATAATATTTGTGTTGTGAATATTTGGAAAATCACGCTTGTGTTAAAACGCATTATTCTTTCATGTAAACTATCATCTTGGTAAAATTAGATGTCAATTATTTGATTGGCCATACCACGTGGTATCATTTGTAGTTTTATCTTACGTTCTTGCATTGTTAAAATATTAGGATATTTGTATCCATACCTTAATCATTCTTGTATATCATTTATATTGTGATGGTCACACAGCCCTTTGGTTTTGACCGTTTGGGGTTAAGATCACACTGAGTGACGGGACTCCTACCCACACGTTTTTCATGAATTTTCCAAGGATCTATACACCGGGTTCAAGGCACCGATTAAAAGGACTTATACCTAGCTATTTTCCCACATCTGGAGTTCTGAGTGCCGCTAGATATTCCGGACTGCACAACTTGGTTTTGAAATCTGTCTGCACCGCCCCTCTTGGAGGATCTATCGACGACAATCGGACGCAGCTGTGACAGAGAGACGCTACCAAAAGTTGGAGCCCCATCTCGCTCTCTCGCCACGTGCTAGACTCCTGGACTAAGGACCTGGACTCCTCAGCTAAGTTCCCACGTGGTTTAAAGCCTCTTAGATACCAATAGACGCCAAGAGGCTAAACCAGATCGTACGGCATTCTGCCCACGACCCTTATTTTTTTTAAAATATATATTGTCACGGGAAATACATTCTTTTATTTAAATTTAACCCGTAATAAAATTAATTTTATTTAAAAAAAATGGAATTCTTTTTCCAAAAGTAGTCATTTGTTTATTGATTAGTGTTACATTTTCATCGCATTTCAATCTTTTTCGTCATCATGGATACGTTAAAAATTCGAGTAATTATGGAATATGAGTACCGTCGTGGCAGCAACGCGGCACAAGCGGCACGTAACATCAACGACGTTTACGGAGCTAACACTTCAAACCAACGCACCACCTGTTATTGGTTACCTATGAAATTACCGTTTTGTATGAAAAAATTTAAACGAATTTTTTTCATGTATTTTTATTTGTATTAATCGAAGTAATCACCCATGCAATCAATGCATCTTTGCCAACGCAGTGGCAGTTTATTGATGCCCTTCTTAAAGAAACCAGCTGGGCGGGAGGCAACAAATTCTTCAAAGGCATTTTGTACTGCCTCTCGGGTATTGAATTATTTTCCCAAATTCTGGAAAAAGCAGTAGTCTGTAGGCGCATGGTCTGGTGAGTAGGGCGGATGACGGAGAGCTTCCAACGTCAGTTCTTGCAAATTGGAAACCGTCTGCTGTGCAGTATGAGGTCGCGCGTTGTCGTGCAGGAGCAGCGGAGACGAACGATTGACCAATGCTGGTTGGAGATGTGCCAGCTTCTCCATAATTGTGTTCAGTTCTTCACAGTACACATCTGCAGTGATGCTCACCCCGTTTGGTTAGAAGCTGTGATGAATCACACCGGCGCTAGACCACCAAACAGTGACCGTCACTTTTCTAGGGGTAAGTTTTCGTTTAGGACATTGTTTAGGTGCTGAACCAGGATCCAACCAATTTGCTGAGCGCTTGCAGTTATCAAACATAATCCATTTTTCATCGTAGGTAACAATGCAGTTCAAAATTCCTTCATTTGTGTGTCTGTTGAACAGTGCATGGCACGTCTCGACACGTACTTCGCGCTGACGATCATTGAGTTCGTGGGGCACCCATTTGTCAAGCTTTTTTACCTTGCCAATTTGACGCAAATAGAGCAATATTGTTTTGACGCTAACGTCGAAAGCTGCTGCTAATTCAGCCGTAGATTGTGTATCATCAGCTTCCACAATCGCCTTTAATTCGTAATTGTCGACCAGTGCCTTCGGGCGACCGCGAGGTTCATTTTTCAGGTCGAAATTACCAGAACGGAAGCGAGCAAACCAATAACAGGTGGTGCGTTGGTTTGTAGTGTTAGCTCCGTAAGCGTCGTTGATGTTGCGTGCCGCTTGTGCCGCGTTGCTGCCACGACGGTACTCATATTCCATAATTAGTAATTACTCGAATTTTTAACGCATCCATGATGACGAAAGAAAAAGATTGAAATGCGATGAAAATGTAACACTCATCAATAAACAAATGACTACTTTTGGAAAAAGAATTCCATGTTGTTAAAATAAGATTAATTTGCAATTAGAATTCTTAGCTAAACAAAAATTATTTTGATTTGAAATGGCCAGTACTGCAGAACGGCAATTTCATAGGTAAAGACCTATTATTATAAAATTGTTACCTAAGTGTGACAATTACTGTACCTATTGAAAATTTGCAATTTAAAGTGTGTCACTGGTAATTTTTACGTATGACAGATTGATGAAACAGGCAAAAATTTATTTCACAGCAAATTTAAATAGAGACGAGGGTGCAAGATGCAAGATGCATTGTGTATGTATAATATACTAAGCACAAAATATTGCTAAGGTGGAATATCAAAAACTAAAGAATGATTATTATACAGGGTGTCCCAAAATTATCACGTCACACTGACACCGGAGGTGAACCCAAGACGCATTGAACAAGCCTAACATGCCCATAGAAAAGTTTCGTGGGTTTTGAGTTATGACCAGTTTTAGTCATTTTTTTAAAATCACCTTTTTTTGTAATGTTCGTATCATAGACTTTTTAAAATGCACTTTATTTTACTTTTTTTTATGTGTATTCAAGACTAGTTACTTATTTATTATGAAACAAACAATACTTAGTCGATAAGTAATGTGAAATAACGACTGTTGATAGTTAATCTCAATTTTATTCTCACATAAAAATAATAGTTCCGAGTTTGAGCAGCCACCGTGAAAAAAAATTACTTCAAACATAATGAACAGATACCTTTAAAAACTTCCCTATGCCATGCCGATTCCAAAATGGTGTAACACTTGTATTGTATATTATTGATAAATTATCAAATTTTAGTTGTTTCTCATCAATGCCCTACGTAAGTGGAATAAATAAAAATAAACCAGTAAGTCCTGCAGTTGCCACGATCTAGTAGGTATAGAATTGGTCTAGTAGGGTGTCTTTTTTTTACCTGGCTTAGTAATTGGGACTGAAAGAGATAAAAAATAATACGCTGTTAACACCGAAATGCTATCTATCTGTTGTGGACGTGTACAGTATTTGAATAATGCCAGAGCAGACAACAGTTTAGTGTGAATAACACAGTATCTCTGCACCTCGCTCGCTGGAATGAAATTTTTAATCTCACTTCTTTGATCTCCCGCGTTCTCCCTGCCGCTAGAGCACCAAATGACGTCATCAAGCCATATGCAGAGATTTGTGGGCATTTTGTGTGGGTGTAGGTGTTGAAAGAAAATAAAAAAAGTTTCGTATGAATTTTGCATTTATTTTGTTTACAACAAGTGTTCAAATTGTCTTCCTACCATTCTTATGCACAAGTGACACCTTCGTATAAAATTTCGGTTGAGTCTTCTTATTAAGCTTATAGTCGATATTTCACGGGCTGCTTCAAATACCCTTTGCCTTAATTCAGCCTCAGATGTAATCGGTTTTGCGTAGACTTTATCTTTTAAACATCCCCAGGAGAAAAAATCTAAAGGATTTAAATCCCGGGAACGTGGCGGCCACAAGATCGGTCTCAGTCGCCCTATCCACCGGTTAGGGTATGCAATATCGAGGTGCCGTGAGTATCGAAGCCCATCCATCCATTCAGGACAGCTGGTAACTCGAATGGTCCTACTATCTGACCATTTAATATTCCTGTCCACAAGTTAATTTTAAATTGATATTGAGAGCGAACTTCTCTTTTTTCATGAGGGTTGGTTAGACGCCAGCTATGAAGATTATGGAGATTAAGGTATCCATCTCGTTTCTCGTTTCGTTCAGATTCGTCGCTCCACAAGATATCATTAAAAAAGTTTGGATTTTCTCTCCATTTAGCAATCATTTGGCGACAAAATACATCGCGCCGTTGGTAGTCACTTGTTAGAAGCATTTGGACACGTGTTATGTGGTAGGGATGGTATCTGTGCCGCTTTAAAATTCGATGTGCCGACGATTTTGGGATCCCAGTGCGCCGTTCAATGATCCGCACTGAAGTACCTGGCTCCTGGCGGACTTCATCCAAAACAACATCATCATCTACAGTGCGGGGTCTTCCAGCGCTTGGGCCTCTCGATCCTGGTACTCGACCCTCGCGATATGCATTAACAACGCGCAAAATAATTTCGTAGTTTGTCGGCGTACGATTAGGATACCGTTTTGCATACAATCGTGCAGCCAACCTCGCATTGTGAGTTACGTTCCCGCGAGTCGAAACTCGCCTGGTTTCACCATAAATTAGATGCATGTCTGCGTACTCGCTATGAGAGTAAGAGACGTTGGGATTCGCCATCGTGCCCGTTCCACAAAATTCCCAAAAAAATCAGTGTCCGGTTGAGCGCTAAGTCGTCGTTTCCAGTTTACAATAGTCCAAATTCACAAGCAAAACAGAGTCCAGTAGAAAAGCCAAAAACACGTTGAAAATCACAAAACAAAATGCAGAGGCGCAGAAAACACGTCGGTAGCACGAAACGCAAGGCAACGAACTGGCTTTCTGGCTTCTGGCTGGGGCTGGTCTGGCTTGCTGGTCACTTGGTCAAGTATCTGCTATCGCTCTTTCTTTTTAATACTTGTTTTACAGCGTTTCTTTTGTTATTCAGAACCCGTGTTGGGCCGCCAGGCACATGGCAGGTAAAATGTGTATGACGTCATCTTCGCCTCAACAGCTTTATTCCCTCTCTCACGTATTGTGTAAAGAATCAAAGGGCAAGTGTTACACCATTTTGGAATCGGCATGGCATAGGGAAGTTTTTATAGGTATTTGTTCATTGTTTGAAGTAATTTTTTTTCACGGTGGCTGCTCAAAGTCGAAACTATTATGTTTATGTGAGAATAAAATTGAGATTGACTATCAACTGTCGTTACTTCACATTACTTATCGACTAAGTATTGTTTGTTTCATAATAAGTAACTAGTCTTGAGGGAGTACACATAAAAAAAGTAAAATAAAGTGCATTTTAAAAAGTCTCTGATACGAACATTACAAAAAAATGGTTGTTTTTTAAAAAATGACTAAGACTGGTCATAACTCAAAACCCACGAAACTTTTCTATGGACATGTTAGGCTTGTTCAATGCATCTTAGGTTCATCTACCTCTGGTGTCAGTGTGACGTGCTAATTTTGAGACACCTTGTAATAGTAAATGAGGACGAGAAAAAATACTTATAGGTGTAGAAGAAATAATTAGTTAAGTAAGGATTATTTAAATAGTAAAAATGTTCATGAAACTTTAAAAAACATTGAGATACAATGCTCTGGACCTTAAGTACCCCGTCCTGTACCACACTCTATATAATATGGTCGCATTCTTTATAGAAGGTAAATCCAGTTAGTCTATGGTCTTAAAGTGCGTATCCGCCTGGTCACCATTGGGAATTTTCGGCTAAAAGTATACGTAAATAAACGAAATCACATTGCTGTTTTCGAGTCTAGTCTTCCATATTTGAAAAAATAAAGTGAATATTGTAGGTAGGTATTTCTTTTAAATTGGATATTAAACAAAAGGAATAATAATAAATAGCGGAGGTCGGTCGCACTGTGGGCGAAATTCGCCCATTATTATTCATAACGTTACATTTTTCATTCATTCATATATTTACAAGCATTATTTAAAAATAATAGCATTCTGCACATCGTCGTCCTCCACATAAACTTTATTTTACCGGCCTCCTCCTCCTATTGCAAGTTTTGTTCACTGAAAGTTTTTGCTTCACGTGTTAATATAATAATTACATTACACGCCCCCAGTTTCTAAATACGAATCCACTTAGAACTTTAACACTTTGAAAAGAGCTTTTTAATGTTTGAATTTTTTGTCGATAGAAATAGACAGCTCCAGATTTGCAGTCAAAATGTCACTGGCCGTTACCATTTATATTGAGGCACACCTGAAACCACAGATTAAAGAAAGACGAACAGATACACAGCTTTATAGTTAGCTTTCGATTTCATTGCACTTCTACAAGCACACAGTGTTTCCACAATGAGGGTTTTTAAATTCATGACATCTGACAGCTTTTTGACACGACAAGGACCGTCGTGCTACCGGGCCGCCTGGTGACATAAAGAATCTAAAATTCTTATTGACCACCAATTTTGATACCACTTACGCCATAGATGACGCTTTGTGTGAGTTGGGTCTGCCCCCTAACGGCAGAAAAAATATCTAAAACCCTCATTGTGTGGAAAAATTGTGGGCCGTTGATTGCGACGTCAAAATTTGACATCGACATCAAGATTTCAAATTTGGATCGATTTGGATCGTTCTACGAAAGATGATTTTCTGTACGTAAGTATATATATTATTTCAGCTCTGTGCCTGAAACTGCATACGTATAATCGTTGCTAGACTTTCCTCCCTTTGTGACCCTTGCAGGCTTATTTCGCTTTGATTCTAAGATCTTCCGCCCATTACACAACGTTCTACAATTTACTATTGAGCAAGGTGAAACCAATTTGGAGAGTGATCCTTCGCAATCCTTGCTATAACGTGTTCTTGCTAAATATATGACTTGATGTTATCTTATAGCTTAGGTTCCTGATCTCTCGCGCCAGTCGTGTTGGTCCGTCCGTCCCACTGGGTTTCGAGATTAAAGGAAGAGAAAGTGCTCTTGTGTACTGCGCGCACACCTGGGCACTATAATATAACTCCTGCGTAGCTGGCCTGGTTTCAATGAAACCGGCGACCGTCACCTAAATCAGTGTGGGGAGCTATTATAGCTTAGGTGAGCATATCTAAAAATTTGAACGAAAAAGCAGACGGACCTTTTTAAAAGTTTAAGATTATGAAAATTAATTTCTTGTGTAAAAAATAAAAAAATAATAAAAAATAATAAAAATAAGTATAATAGTAATAAAAAAATTATTTTCGTGATCATTCGTAATATGCATTTAGCACATTTTTTTCTTCTTTCATCAGAAGGTTGTATTTCTTCGTTTAATTTCAATATTTATTTACCTAAGCTACATAGTTATGCTACGTTAAACTACGTTTTTTCATTTATGTATAATTTACGGAGAGAACAAAATGTCCTCCTTATGGAGGACATTTTCATGTACTAAAATCACACTATGCACTATCCCTGACAGTTTGTAATGGAAAATTTTGAAAAAAAAACCGGCCAAGTGCGATACGGACTCGCACACAAAGGGTTCGTACAGAAACAATGAAAAAACGTTTGTCATATGGAAGCCTCGCTTTGGGCACGGAATCCTAAAAATGGCAAATTCGACTAAATATAGATGCGACGGCGCTATTGATTTTGCCGGTTATTCCTGGATATCTGCGGTTTAGCGCGTCTGTGTCGGGACTATCTGTATTATCATAGACTTTAGAATATTATTACGATTCGGTTTATAGATTTTGATCCCAGTCAGACAAACCGGCATAGTGTTGTTACTTGAATTCCTATTTCTTTCGAATCTTCAACTGCATACATTACTAAATTAGCAAGATTCTGCTCAAAGACGGTGTGTTAGTTGCTTGCAGGTCGTTTGCAAAGACCGCCAAGTAACTAACAGAAAGTTTCTAAAAGTAGCAAAGTACTTCATGCAGGATAGTCTTTAAGGATGCTACTTGGATGCTATATTTTATACGAGTAATAAGGATTTTCATAGTGAGATATGAGTGACTATTATATTAATAGGTGAAGCAAAAGTTTTCATTACAGTGTTACGAGAATTGTGCAACCGGAGGTGTATGAAATTTTTCCGGTAAATTAAAGTTTATGTGGAGGAAGGAGTGCAGAAAGCTAATATTTTTAAATAATGCTTACAAATCAGAAATTATCAAATAATAAAAATAACAACCACACACACTACCTCAGATTATTTACACACACTACGTTTGTCAATCTGTCACAACATTTACATCAAAAAACCACAAAAACTGTCTAAGGGGTTTATGAACCCTCCAAAATTCAAACATAAATTGATATGAATATTATAGACAAATCGACCACAGGACGACCTGTAGTAGTTTACAAAACGCACGTACTTGAAGATGAGTCTATTGTTCGCAATCCCGTCCGTCTGTCCGGGCTCCGGAGTGTCCGGGTATCGATTGTGTTAATAATTCACTCCGCAGCTCCGCCGGTCAATTAGTCGCAGCATTGTGACCTGTTTACTCTGTCTACCTACCGTTTAGAACTACTCTGAGGCACAAACTAAAAAAAGTTTCCTTGATAAAGTTCGTTATTGTGAAGAAAATCTTGCCGGGGACCAGTTGCAAGATTTTCTTGATGGTGGATAAAAAATTGAGATTAAAACTCTTTATAACCGACTTTCAAATTAAAGGATGTTCGAACGATTGTTTGCTCCGCCGTGTTGACTTGTTAGGGTAGAGAAATAGTTAAATTATAGCTGAATTGAAAAGGGAAACTATTTCAAGAATAGGAATTATTTCATACTTTTTAGTGTTTTTTTTTTAAGAATGTCTTGGACTGCCTTCACTTTGGAAGTTGGTTTCTATATTTTGTTGTTTAAAAATAATATATGATACTCATTTTATCTAGGTACAAGATTTCAGTGCTGGACAAAGACATGCACAAATGAATAGCCTTCATCGCGTTAGTGTCAGTTCCAACGGTTTCTAAACGAAAATGTAACTTTTTCAGTGGCCGAGGTTGTACTGGCCGCTAATAATCCTAAATCGAAGAAATCAAAGCAGAATACCTTGTTATGCGATTCTATCCGAATAATTTTCCAATCGTTCGAAATGCCTCCACTTTAACACATTATCTGTCAGTTGAAACGGTTTCTAAACGAATGTAACTTTTTCAATGGCCGGGTCGGACTGGCCGCTAACAAATCTAATTTGCGCCTCCACCGTCACGTCTCGCGTTTGAATTCGGAAACGGAACACTTCACGCGCTGGTTTTTATCACGTCTC
Source organism: Phengaris arion (assembly GCA_963565745.1). Classification (NCBI taxonomy): domain Eukaryota; kingdom Metazoa; phylum Arthropoda; class Insecta; order Lepidoptera; family Lycaenidae; genus Phengaris; species Phengaris arion. The sequence continues at coordinate 29,313,084 of OY751431.1, forward strand.
TCTCGTTCACCTGCTCGATGACTTTTCAATCATATTTGATGTCTGAACCCTTATCGTTTAGTCGTTAGAGAGCTAGAGAGTTAGGTGTAGTGGTTCATATTTAAATAAATTGATAATCATCTCGGGCTCATACAAGGAGTTTAAGAGACAGTTTCAGGACTAATTTTGAGTATTAATTAGCGCGGGTCCAAGTTTCTTTTTGAAAAATAATAATACTGATGATAATATTCAATCTATAAAACTTCTTTACTAATAAAAGTTAGCGCATTCGCTGGTGAAAATTTTTATGTCAATATTCCTGATACAAATTCTCAAAGTTTTATAATAAAAACTATAACTATTGAGCAGCGTTCACATTCGATTCAGTTTCAACGTTTCAAGGCGAACACAAAGCCGAAAGTCATGGCTCAAATTACTTTAATATTTCAAATCTGTATGTTATTTAAGCATTAAAAAAATTGTACAGAAAACTATAAAAATAATGATCGACATCGTAAAATACACAAGTAAGTTAACTTACTATCGAGTACTTACTTACTATCGGTGAATACTACTTCGTATCGAGTAAAAACATACTGCCACCCACGGCGCATAATGTCAGTGAAAACGTTCCCTAAGCGTGGGAACCTCATTTTATATACCATAAACTTCTCGGTTGGTTTCATTAAATAGTTTAAATGAAGGAAACAAGTTCGATGATGTCTCTCAGGTGGTTTTATGGCGCAACTTCATCGGCCGGCAGTTTAAAGTTGCCTTTAGATATTGGGAAACTTTAATAAGTTCGATATTGATTTACGCATTCTATATGTTATATTAATATTGACAAAGTTAACATTAAATGTACAGTCTTAAGCGGTAATATAGACGTGCCTTAATTTTTACATAAATGTGGGTGGGTGGGTACTTGGTGGCATGGTGGATTTGAACTTTAAAACTTTTACGCATGACTCATTCCGCGCTTCAAAATATATTTATGTAATTAAAAACAATGAAATAAAATGCATTTATGAGATTTAAATAATTGACAGATATCGCATATTTTAATAAAAGTAGACAAAGATAAACAGAGATAAATATTCAGAACTAAAGGCGTTTTTTCTGTCACGCAGATTGAGACACGCATGCGGTTCAGTGGGTCAATTCTGCTAAATTAAACCTGCAACAATACAATTACAATCAAGTCCCTAAGCTTAAAATTTAAACTGCCAAACCAGTATATTCTCGTAAACGTTAAACCAGCGTAAAACGCGTTCTGATTGGTCCAAACATCACAAAGTCAGTTTACGATAACAAGTCGCTTCACTTACAATACAATCAAAGTAAAATGAAAGTCTACTTTAATACGAGAATTGATGAATAATTTTATACTGGATGTTGCCCGCGACTACGTGCGTGCAAAAGGAAATCACGCGGGAACTGCACTCTTCGCCGCGACAAAACGTTGCCTATGTCCCTTCCTGCGGTTTACTCTATATCTGTGCAAAATTTCATTTAAATCGGTCCACTAGTTTCGTACCCCTTTCAATGCAAACACACATACAAACAAACGAATCTTTTTCCATCATTATACTAGTATAGACATCTATTTTTCCTATCACGCGAGCAGCACGTGGAGCTGTCTATCGCCCGCGTGACAGGAAAAAGGCCTTTACTGTTATTTTGCTTAACTGATTCTATTGTATTGTTAAAAATCAAATATTTATTACATAAAAAGTAGTTTTAAATAGACAGCTTGAGCAGCTGGCCGGAGTACGGCCTGACATCTCGCACCCTACTCCAGCTAAGGTTTATCTTTATCAGCGGTTTTCTTGTGGAAACTCATGTTTTTTTCAAACAATGTGGCATGGAGTCGACTGTTTTTTTGTTGGTGGAGTTTAATAGGTTTTTTTAAACAGAAAATATGAACTACTGCATTATCTACTACAGTATACTTTTTACTGTATATTGACTAGCTTAGGTATTTCATAAAAACCATAGGTGTACACTGGTACAAATAAAACAATAGAAGTCTAGTATTTAATATATAAACTAGCATCTAATAAAACATGTCGTACAATCCTACTACCATTATAAATGTGAAAGTTTGTGAGAATGGATGGATGGATGTTTGATAACTCCTTAACGCAAAAGCTACTGAACATATTTTGATGAAATTTGGTATGGTTGTAGTTTAGGCTCTGGAACATACGCATTTATCCGGAAAAAGTACAATGTTCTCGTGGGATACTGTATTTACGCGGGCGGAGCCGCGGGCAAAATCTAGTTTTAAATAATAATTAGTAATATTATCGACGACCTTACCAAATAGTTTAAAAATACAGTAAGTCGGTACTAGGTAAAGCTGCGTCTACTCCACTATTTACGTCAAGAGGCTGCTTCGAACCTTTTAGGGGAGTCCGTTTAAAAATGTAATAGTTTCAGACAAGGCACTGAATTGAATTTCCCTTTTAGAGGTCCGCCCTATGATCGAAATTCGCTCAAAATAATTCATAATAATATCTATCCTGGTTTTACCACATTAATAAATAGTTAATACGTAAGTTTTACCCTAATGTGTGTGTGTCGGTTCAGCTGGAAGACGTCCACTGCAGGAGATGGGCCTTCCTCATAGATTTCCAGTGTGACAAAATCTACGGATTGTCCAAATACTGCTTTACCTTCTCATACCATATCAGCCACTGTTTTCTGCACTTATTTATTCGAATACCTTCCTAAAAATGATTATATTTCATGACAATAATACTCTGGGACAGATACGTGAATAACTAACTTTATGAAAATTTAAGTAAGGCCGACGCTTGACGCGGGTCGATATGAGATAAGTTTGGGATTTAAATAATAAAATATACACCAGCCACCTTTACCATCCAAATGTAACATACTTTTAACCCTTTTCAAGACATTAGTACTAACGTTTTCTTCTGTAGCTTATTGTTACACTAGCTTTTGGGCGTGACTTCGTGTATCGCGTAGATATTATAATCTATACTATCTGTATTATCAAGAAGAATGATTTGTTTGTTTGTATTGAATAGGCTCCGAAAGTACTGAACCAATTTTGTTGAAATGTGGCACAGATAAAGAGTAGACCACGGCGAAGGACATAGGCTTCTTTTTGTCGTGGGAAAATGTACTGTTCCCGCGGGATTTTCTTTTGCACGCACGAAGTAGCGAACAACATCTAGTATGGTATATATAAACTGTAAACTATTACCCCCTTACTAATAAAAATATTTAAACAACTGAACTATTCAATGTTGCTGTCTTTGTCTAATACGTAGGAAAAGTTACTTTACTTACAAAGACAGCTACAACATTGAATAGCTAATCAGTTTTGTAAATATTTTTATTAGTAGGGAGGTTACTGTTCAGTGGTTTAATCCTAAAAGTTCAACAAACAAATTAACACTTGCATTTATAACATTATTTAGAATAATGTCTTCAAAAGGGCTGTAATTTAATTGCTTATTTATTTTTTAAATCGTTTTTTCGCGATCAGCGTTAAAATATACAATAGAAAATTGTCGGAGAAACCTAATCTGAGGCCCTTTTCTGAATCAAATACCCTTAAATACGGCATTCCCCTTACGAAAGCTTTTAAAGGGATTTGCTTTAAAAAACAGATAAAATTTTACAAACCTTTCACCACAGTCGAGTGCATAGCATTTAGAATAAAGAGATAGGACCTTTTACGAAAGAGGAGCACATAAAATTTAGAATTAAAGAATCCCTTCACCACAGAGACTGCATAGAATATTTTAACTTTAAAGCCCTTTCAAAGGTTGTACGATAAAGATGTCACCAAAAATGAAATCGTGATTCATTTATTTATGAGATTAGAAATATGGGGCTTACAATAATATCCAAACAAACATTAAAAGGTAAAATCTTTAATCTTAAAAATCACAGTCGAGATGTCTCTCTCGACATCTCGACTGTGATTTTTGCGTAAAATGGCCAATTATGGCGTTCTTGATGTTAGAAACAAAGATACATTAACAATTTTGACATATTGAATAGTGCAGAATAGCTATTGGCCTAGTTAACTTTTTAATTAAACCCAAAATTGCAGAGAAAGATTTTCATAAAATGCGCGAATCACTTTTTTGAGCTGCTGGATTGAACTACTGTTCTAAGCAAATTAAATAATAAAATGAAAATGTTATCTCCTATATAGTCGTATAGTTCGTAGCGACCTTCGAATTTTGAAATATTATCTTTGATTAAATATAGAAAAAATCTCAATAAAACTTCGAAAATAGCTTTAAGTTTTAAACTGTGAATTACTCCTATCTACGATAATATTATAATTAAGCAAAATTTATACCAGAACAATTATTGTTACTTCATGAGGAATAAAGCTTCTATCATTTTAAAACATGAATTTATTAACCTATTTCAATAAAAACGATAAATACAACTGCAAAATTACTACAAAACGCGAAATGTCGGGAACGCTTCAAATACTCAATCTCGCAGAGTGCAGATTTGTAATAGCGCTCTTAAAGGTCGCGGTTTCGAATCCCGCCGAAGGAACAAATAGTTTTTCAATGTGTTTCTGGGTCATGGATGTATATTAAATATGTTTATAATATAATAAAAATCTTAAATATATGTATAATTTAATAGTATTAAATACACTTCCCGTTGTCTGGCCCCCGTAACGCAAGTTGCTCGTATACTTAGCACGGGGCCAGATTGCCTTGGTGTGAAGCGTCCATAGATATTATTATTGATATTATTATTATAATGTGGACATTTTACTTTCAATTTAAAAGCGAATGTTTGATTTTAAACGATTTTTTGTCTTGCGCAAACAATTAGCAATCTCGTCTCGGAACACAAACGGAAAACCCTACAATATGTTTAAAGAGGAATTTAAGACGCAGGGTGACTTTTATGTGTTTGCGGATTCGCTTTCTTCCCTCTGTTTTATTATGTAAATACGGTATCGAATGTTTCCTAGGCCGCAGATGCGTCATTTTGTATTTTTCAGAGAACGAAACAATGTAAAAATTTAAATATATTTTTATACGTGTCAGCCGAACACCTGATGTTATTGTATCGCAAACGATATTCGTGCTCTATCGAAAATTATATTCGATTTTTTATTTTCTACACCTTGCAGCTTCCGTTGGTTCTAGATTTATGTTAGATATTTGGTTCGCTCTAGATATTTGCTATGCAATAGAAATATTCTTATCTACCTATACCTGTTTATTGTCTATGTTTAACACAACGGTGTACTTGGTACGTATTGACTAAAAGTATCCCTTATCAGGATGTACCCGAAAATCGCTTTGAAATTCGAACCACGGCTAGTCAGTATCCGAATCGTACTCAGGCGACACCTAATCGTCCCAAATGTGTAGACAACAGCTTCACAGAGATTTCTATGACCGCATAATGCACTCAACCCGGAGGGTGTAATGTGAGTTGAGACAGTTACTTTTAATGTTTAAAGTTGGTCAAACTTAATAGAACCTGGATGAATATTAATGATGCACGCATGCAAAAAGGCAGGTACGTGACATATTTTTCAATGCTAATTTTAAATTAGAAAGTTTTCTTTTTAACAATCAGAAACCTACTCGCTAGGATTTCAGTGGAAGTTTAAGAGAAAATCAATCAGTAGAGACTTTTTTTACCTTAACGTTTCTGAACATTGGTATTTATAATTTGTAATTGCAGTTGTTACAAGTTTAGATTCTAAAGTAATTAAGTAATTAATCCATAGTTTAAAATATAAGTTTACGTTCTATAATAATAACATAAATAAATATAATTTTATCAAGATACTCTGTCACATGGACGTACGGCTGTAATTTAAAAAAGTAATTTTAAAATTAGCATAGACATTAGACATTTATAAAAGTCCAGTTCACAAACAAGCCTGCAACATACGCTCGCTGCATGAGGCTGTATTTTGCAGCCAATCACCCAACACTATCAATATATCGAATGGCAGACGTGTTCAAGACTATTTTTTGTAGCTCTCGATATTATGTTTGTTTTGTGTAGACTGTAGTAGGTACCTACGTCGGTTTCTCGTTTTTGTTGAGAATCAATGATTCTACTGACATATCTATAAATAGTGTAAACCGTGTTACTAGAACTACTTAGATTGTAGAATTAAACATAGTGATGATTATCTATACTTCTATACTAATATTATGAAGAAGTAAGATTTGCTTAAATATTTTTGTTTGAATAGGCTCCGAAACTACTTGACCAATTTTAATTAAATTTGGCACAGATATATGTTAGAACACGGGGAGGGGCAAAGGCCACTTTTATCGTGGCAAAATGTACGGTTCCCGCGAAATTTCTTTTTGCGCGCACGAAGTCGCGGGCAGCATCTAGTTAGGTTTAAGGACAATACACCGTTACGGGTGGAACATTATTTATATAAACATAAAACTAAAATAGTTGTGATTTTAATGTCTATTGGAAGACTATAAGTTTACCCAACTCGCTGTATATTCGTTCATAGAAGTTCAAATCTAGTATTCATATAGCCAAGGAAGATGGTTCAATGTGCATTACGGGTAAACCAAATTTCACACTATCCCGGATATCTATATATCGGATTTGTATAATTTATTCATGATTAAAATATTTAGACTAAATCTTTCTTCTCGTTATATTTCTTTCCTTTACTTGGTTAGAAGTTACTGTGTTTTGCTTCACCTACGAAAACATCTAGCTGGTTAATTACTGATCGTGGAATAAAGGACAAATAAAGAACCTGTCCTAAAATACTGCCAAAGTGCAATTCGCTCAAGGCTTTTTCAGCATAAATACGAACTTACCCCACTTACTAGGGGGCCAACAGCCGTCGGCTAAGCTCATTTACCCTGGATCGTAATTGGCCCACTTAAGATAAACCTCTACATGTATCCCGAAGTGCTAACCCTTGTATTTTTACCATTTTACCATTGATTTCAAATATATCACATAGTATTAGATGAGGAATTGGCTGTGACGTATACACGGCAAGCAGAGTAGAAAATTATTATTTTCAAAACAACTAGGTTTTAAATCACAATGCTGGGTAGGTAGGTAGGTAGGTACCTAATAGATGTTTCACAAAACTCATTTTGAATTTAATCGTAAATACTAATTTTCGATTGAACTTTGTTGTTGAAGTGTACGTAGCAAAAACTTTCAGTTCAGTTTTATGAGAATTGTGCAACCGGATGAGTATGAAATTTAGTATGAAAATTAAAGTTTATGTGGAGGAAGGTTATAATTTTTAGCGTATATTTTTTAGAATAATCCTTACACACGCGTTTTTTTTTCTATCTACGAGGCAAAAATAGAAGACTTATAAAGTTAAAAACTTAAAATGATGTGAATTATTATGGGCGAATTTCGACCTATATTACATTCTCAAACATACATAACTAAAACTGCCATTATATTATCTAATTAAGGTAGAGGCACATTTTAAAAAATAAACTCAAATAATCGTTTACGAATTACGACGAATCGATATAGGCAAATCAGTGATAACAGGGGCTTTGAACTTTTATCGTTCGTCCCGTCCTTATCCGCCTCCGATCTACAAATCCAATTTCCTAAAATAGGGATCGATCCGACAAATCATTTGACCAACTGCATTATAGTCGAGTTTCGTTCGGGGGCTAAGTTTTGACAACTATTTGATTGGTTTATTCACCTACTCTTAGTTTCATAGTCGGTTGATCGTATTATTAAATTAAGCAAACAATTTTAAGGGAGTGTGTAGATAGTTTAATTTTTTTTTAATCTTGCTTAGTAGATTTCATTTTCTCTCTGAGAAAACTAAACTCTTTAGGAAAATTATTTGGAGCGAAATCGGACAAAAACTTTTGGAGTAATTCAAACAAAACCTATTACGCTTTGATAGTTACGAAACCCTCCTTAGACATGTCCTGACAATGTTTTGGATAAGTTAGTTATTTTATGAAAAATATAAATTTTATCATACAATTTAATAACCTTGTAATTTTAAGCATGCGATGATGTGCAGGCGTGACTATCGACTGAGAATAGTAAGCTAATATCTCCTCAGTACAATAGTAAGATTGTACTCCTACATAAAGTACGATACCCCAAAGTATCCATCCATAAAAAATACCAGAAGATTCCGTTTTCCACTTGAGCGGTTTTAGAGACCCATTAAAACAATAGAAGCGGTTTGGCTGCGGGTCACGTACGTAAGTAATTTTAAAGGAGATCGCTGGATTTGGGCCTTAAGTGCAACGAAATAGATTTATTTGGCAACAGATGGGGACCGTCCTTATAAATGTATCAGAAGTTGTCTTGTTTTTGGTTCTTACCTTTTTGTTTCAGTGACATGAATTCGGCTTGCGATCTGTATTTTATGGGTATGAGTTTTTAGTGTTCCGTAGTATTAAAAGAATCCATAGTTTCGCACTGTCTGTTCGCCCTTCTAACTTGTGTACTTATATAACCTAAACAAAGTATTGCTGATTTCTACTTTACTCCCTCTTCCCTTTCTACTTTAATTTTTAAAATAAATATACGTACGCATACGATTTTCTTAAAAAAGCATAATTCTCTAAACGGTACAAAACTTTTGGCATAAACTCGCGGATAAAAAATGGGTCAAAAAAGTTTATTGTTGCATTCCACATCAAGATTCAAATAAACGTTAAAATTAACTTAATTCAGTTTGTAACTCTCACCCTCCGCTAGAGTGTAATTAAAACAAACAAAAGTTAACTTTACTCTGCCCCTAGGATTTGGACTCGTTCCATTTTTATGGTCAAATATAATGAATATAAATTAAGAATTCAGGCAGTGCGATTCGTTATAATTCGAGATCTTGCATTTTAATTTGGTTATATTAAAAGTTACACGCTGCGAATGTTTTTCAAGTTTATGGATTTTTCTAATTAATTTTTCGTTTGATGTTTGTAAGCTGGATTTTTTTCCCAGCCAGTGTCCAAACTTTCAGGAATGAATATACTCTTGAATATAGGCAACTTTTAATATGGGACCAACTTTCGTACTTGAAAAAAAAAACAGCTGTTTCCTACAAAATTCTATCTATGCCGTAGGCCTTTTGTATGAAACAAACGCGAACTCCCCCATATAAAGGATTTTTTTTGAGTAAAACAATTATTTTTCTGCCTAAACGTCTATACTTAAGCAGTAGATCATATGCCCTAATATATGTTTGTAAATGATTTTACCGAACCTTAGGTATATATTATATTTTAACTCCCAGAACCCAGATGGTTCTAAAATTGACATGCAAATCACGGGGCAACCGTATCGAAGCTTTCCTTATCAAACAACCAGTAAAAACTTTTTTACATAAAATCTAAGATTCTCATTTGAATACTTAATATCTTCGTTAGCAATTTTAACGCGAAAATTACCGAATGAATTTAAGTGGTGAAATAAAAAATAATAATTTTATTACAGTAATTGAGTTCAGTAATGGTCCGAGACATTCCGAATAGACCTTCGTCTGAATAATAGCAGCGTTGGCTCTCTGACTAGGTGTGTAGTGACTAGGTAGGCTTAATCTCGCGGCGGCGAAGCAGCAGTAGGTGTTTCAGCAACACCTATAACAGCCTAATTGATAATTAAAAAAAAGTCTCCTTGGTCTAGGTGGTTAGAGCTTGCCTTTTGACTCGGAGGTCGTGGGTTCGATTCCCGCATTGGAGCAACAAAAAATGTTGATCCCAAGTTTTGTTAGGACAATGCAGGCTGATTGTCTAACAAGAAAGGTGATCCATGCGTGATGGGCATGTCAAAAGTCGGACCTGCGCCTGATCTCTCGCCAGTCGTGTCGGTTATCCGTCCCACTGGGTTACGAGAGTAAAGGTAGAGAGAGTGTACTGCGCACAAACTTGGGCACTATAATATTACTCCCGCGTAACTGGCCTGGTTTCAATGAAACTGGCCACCGTCTCCGAAATCGGTGTCGGGAGTTATTATTAATTTTAAGAAGCGTACGTTAAAAGAACCTTTAGTTTAGTTAGAATATTATTACCTGATTGAATGTCTCCCGCGACTTCGTGCGCGCAATAAGAAGTAAGGAATCTCGCAGATCCATACATTTTGCCGCGATAAAAAGTAGCCAACCTTTCCCCGTGGTCTAATCTATGTCGGTGCCAAATTTCATCATAATCGGTCCAGTAGTTTCAGAACCAAACAAATCAACCTGTATCCTGCTAATATTATAAAAGTAAAAGTTTGTGAGGATATATTTCACGCAAAAACTATTGAACGGATTTCGATGAAATTTGGTATGGTAGTAGTAATAAATAATAATCATATCAAATTATAACCTGTTTGTGTACTAAATATGAATAAATAAATAAATCTTTCCTGTTTATAGTAATATTATAATCGATCTTATTTAATAATTTTGTTTATAGGCTATATAAACTTAATTACTGATTAAAGAGAGCCATCCAACAAATGGCGCTTCAATTTTGAATCAAAAAAAAAATATTACAAAATTTTACGGACAGGTTCTGCCAGATATAAATCTATCTGCCAATCGCAATAAATCGTTATTTGACAATTTATGTAGTCAACGCTTTCGCAGTACAGTTTCTGAGGGAAAATGGCTGCCTGAGGTCATCGTGGTCGCTCGGTCCTGTACAATATAACCTACGTGCTAAACAAGAAGTAAGGATTAATTTAATCCTACTACTATTATCAATGTGAAAGTTTGTGAGGATGGATGGATGTGTGGATGGATGCATGGATGGATGTATGCATGGATGGATGAATGGATGCTTGTTACTCTTTCACGCAAAACTACTGAACTGATTTCGATCAAATTTGGATTTAAACATAGGCAACTTTTTAAAGTTTTTAAACCAAATAAGTAGTACAGTATTCCCGTGGGATATATTTACGCGGGCGAAGACGCGGGAATAAGCTAGTTAAGGAATAAAAGTTAAGATGTATACAGTACACTCTTTCTAATTTACCTAATTAGCGGTCGAGTTATCAATTTGTAATAATGATAGTTAAAGAGTTATTTGGCGAAAGCGTTAAATTGCAAAGTAAACTTGTAGTCATTGTGCAATCCTACTAATATTATAAATGTGAAATTTTGTGAAGATGGATGGATGTTTGTGACTCTTTCACGCAAAAACTACTGAACGGATTTTTATAAAATTTGGTATGGTAGTAGTTTAAGCTCTGAATTAGGCCACTTATTCCACAAAAGTACTGTGTTTTTGTGGGATAAAGTTATTACGCGGGCGGAGCCGCAGACAAAAGCAAGTTAAAATATAAATTTCAATTTCACATACATTTAGATTAGATTTCGAAAAAAAAACTTTCCTTACCTACGCAGTTTAGGCGAGTAAGTAAGTAAGTAGCATTTGGCAACATTTTAGGATAAGTAGAGTTACGAACGCAGTGAGGGTTGTATTCTTCTGAATAGCATATTCTTGTGAAGTGGTTTAAAATATAAACTTACTGATTTTCTTTTGTTCAAAATATAAGTGTTGCATATGTCAACAGTAAGTTTATGAGATGAGTTTTGCCGGGGAGTTCAATGGGTGATGTTGTGGAATTTGTAAAACTTCATAAATTTGTGTTATCTCGTTTCTTAATGTGTAATATTGGTAGAATATTAACCATTAAATATTCGTTATCGTGCACAAGTGTGGGCAAGTGGTACATCTTCTAAAAACGTGCTATTTTGTGTTTCCCGCCAAAACTCCTTAGGAACATTCAGTAAAGCTTCTACCACTTTACTGAATCGACTGACATGACTGTACTAACTATATATTTGGACTTTGACTAGACTTTAGACTTGATGATATAGGAATACGGTGTTGAAAATTGAAACGAAAGTTCTATTTCCCGCCTTTTTAACTTGACACTGGCAAATGGTTATAAGCCGATGCCATATATAAATTAAAAAAAAAGAAGTTTATGAGATGTAATTGTCAATGTCATATTGGCAGATGTCATGAAGTAAAGCCTATTTAGTTAGGTTTATTTTAGTTATGTAAAAGGCTATTCTCAGTGTAGAGGCTGTTGACGTATTTGTGTTAGACATACTTATATCATTTGTAATACGTATCTGTGATAAGCACCAATAAAGGAGAATATAAGAATTGTTGCTATATTATTATCATCACCACACAAGCGTAAGAAGGACTTACATATCAAGAGGTCGTAGCTCGCTACAATAATCTACTCATTTATTACTACAATATTCTCTTAATAGTTTATCTGTAATTAACGATTTAAAACGGTTAAAACATTTGCACTTCCAAATAATAGTTGGTCATACTCTTGTAATGTATCTAACACGTTTATACAAAGGATTTTTTAAATTATGCTTACATTATTTTGTAGTCTTAATTTTGGGTGGGTAGTTTGAAAAACAGCCTAATGATTGCTTGTGTAGCAAGTTGAGGATTGTCTACAGCTGAGTGCGCCATTACTTACTCGCCTTTAGCTCTTGGACCAAGCGTGAATCGCTGTAAGTCTGTGAAATAGGTCAACGTAAGTAGGAATGCACCAGATGTCGCTTCGGTGACAGTAAATTTTATTGCCACGTATTCTACACTACAAAACCTTAAGCTTGGATTTGAAACAAACGGCAAAATATGTAGCGCCAACTACAATACAATATGCCGCAAAATATATCCTACTATATATATTACTATTATAAATGTAAAAGTTTGTGAGGATGGATGGATGTTTGTTACCCTTTTACGCAAAAACTACTGAACGGATTTTGATGAAATTTGGTATGGTAGTAGTTTGAGCTTTGGATTTGGAGCGCTTGCACCGGTTAGCGGCTGATAAATGTACGAGGGCGGCACTGAAAATTTCGGGAATCAAGAAAGTGACACAACATTACTATTTAAAAATGTATTTATTGCTTTTCGAAGTATTCTCCGCGAAATTTGACACATGTTTTCATACGATGGAACCAATCATTGAAGCAACCATTCCATTCGGAAGTTGGGGTCTCCAAAATGGCCGTTTTGTCGCCTACAAAGTCCACAGCTTCTTCAGGTGATGAAAATCTCTGACCACGCAATTTATTCTTTATTTTAGGGAAAGTATAGAAATTATTAGGGCTTAGGTCGGGGCTGTACGGCGGATGGTCTAATAATTCTATGATTTCTTGCTCTAAAAACTCTTTTGTTCTGTGCGCGGTGTGAGAACTCGCATTGACGTGATGGAGGATGATGCGGCGGTTGCAGTTCTCTTTACGGAGTTCAGAAACGACCTGTGGCAAACAAATGTTAGCATACCATTCTGCATTAACCGTTCTTTGTCCCTCAAGAGGAATAGTCGCAACATGGCCGGTTTTGGAGACAAACGTGGCCACCATTTTTTTTGCAACACTCCGTGAACGAACAATTTTTGTTGGCTTTAACTAATTTTCGAAGACCCAAACTCGTGACTGGTTTTTTGTTTCGGGTTCGTACGCATATATCCAGGATTCGTCACATGATACGATGTTGTATACAGCATTTGAGGATCCTGCGTGGAATCTTTCGAGAGTTCTGACGGACCAAGTAACGCGAGCCGCTTTTTGCTCTTCACGGAGCAAATGCGGTATCCATCGGGAAAACAACTTTTTTACACCTAATTGTTCATGCAAGATTATTTGTATTTGACTCATGCCAATGTCTAAAGTTGCCTGAATTTCGCGGTATGTCACAGGCCGATCTTCCTCAATCAGCTTACGCACAGCATCAACGTTTTCTTGGGTGACTGTAGTTTTTGGACGACCTTGACGGGGAACATCACTGAGCTTGACACGTCCACGTTGAAATTCAGAAAACCAGTGATAAATTGTGGTTTTGGATGGGGCTTCATCACCAAATGCTGAAATCATCCGGTCAACACACTGTTTTTGTGTTAAACCATTTCGAAAGTCATAATAAATCATCGCTCTAGAATTTTCTCGAGTCAATTCCATTTTCTCAACGACTAAACAAGTGTGACAAGACCTTGTGACAAGACCGAGAATCTTTTTTTAAATAAATAAACGGTATTAGATTTTTAAAACCAAGGAGTTTTAAATTAAAAAGATTTTAATATGACAGGAACAGTGGAAATATTCCATTCCCGATACTTTTAGTGCAGCCTATGTATAATATGGCACGTTTGTTTACTCAGGCTGGGACTATATGATCCGGAATCCGGCGGGTCCGGGAAAATTCAGAGCACTGAAAATAGAACTCTACTGTAATACAATATAGTTAAAAATCGAAGTGTCGTGTTGAGCTGTCATATTTGACATTTACATTTAACTCGACACTTGTGTGTTCTATTTTCAGCTCTATTGTATTAGCTTATTGCATTATTGGGATAACCCAATTATAGTCCAATAAAATTTGCTTAAATCTCGTAAAAAGTATAACAAATCAGGCTCGAATTAAGGGTTAAGTTTGGGGAGAAATATTTTTGAGAATTGGGTATTTGAAAACATGTAAAAATTTAGTTTTTTAAATAAATAAAGAAATAATTAGGTTAGGTTAGGTTTACAATCTGATAAAAGTAAAAAGAATTAGGATTTTATGTGTAGTTTTGTAATTATCTCATATGCATTTCGAAGGCACTAAAACGTTTTAATATTTTTTTAAAACATTAGTGTATAAAACCTACTTAATTAGTTTACTTACATCAAATACAAAAAGATTTACTATGGCATGTATCAACATAAATGCGCAAAATTACGAGATATTAGAAATTCTGTTTTTAGGTCGATAATAATTTGTTAAGGTTTTGTGGAAATTGTTTGATTTATGACGATAGTTGTTGAAGGTGTCGGAAAAAAATCAAGCCGCTTGGGAACTTTTATCGAAAACGCTGTCTAACCTAACCCGTTGGAGATAAATAACAAAACAATGTATGGTGGGATTGTTTCTCTTCTATAGGTCTACAAAAAAGTCCGCGATGGCATAGATATATTATAGATCTTTCAAAGATAGGTTACTATACCCATTCTAAGGTCTAAAAAATGATCAGAAATAATGTGGTATTTTCAGAAGCTATTTAGCCGGGATACAATTTAATTATCCTTATCTTAAAATTAAGAAGTACGTGTGAACATATTTTATTATAAAGTATATATTTTTACTCTGTGCTACTACTATATTGCAGGTATATTTGCTAAAGAAGTTATTTGCCACGAACACTCTCCCACGCGGGCGAAGCTGCGGGCAAAAGCTAGTAAAAGTAATAAAAATTACAACAACAGACACTACCTCAGATTGTTAACACACACTACCGTGCGTTTTATGGATACAATTTTGTAACGTTGACGTTTGTCAATGTACCAAGATTTAGTTTTTTTCTATTTAAGAGGCAAAGAAAATGTGAAAATGTTTTAAAGTTCAAATTTATAAATTAAATGAATAGTTATGGGCGAATTTCGACAAAATGGCGACCTTTAGTAATGATCTTCTTATTTAAAAAGATGGATTGCAATTCCAATGTCTCGCTAAAACTCGAGAACGGCTGGACCAATTTTGATAATTTTGGTCTTGAAATAATTTGGTGTTTTCCTATATGTAAAAATTTAGATTTTTTTAAATAAATTAAATAAAAATTAGGTTTTACAACTTTATAAAAGTAAAAGGAATGAGGATTTTATCTTTAGTTTTGTAATTATATGCATTTCGAAGTCACAAAAAAGTGTTTTTATTTTTAAACTTTAACTTTTTTTAAATTAGTGTATGAAACCTACATAATTAGTTTACTTACATCCAATACAAAAACATTTACTATGTTATGTATCAACATAAATGCGCAAAATTACGAGATATCAGAAATATTGTGCATACGGCCATACATTTCGTAGCAACATTACTAGTGTGTGACGTCACCTACTAGTACGACTTATATACGGGGCGTTTTCACGAGACTCACAAAAGTGCTTCAAACTATCCGCAATATCTTTGAAATTTTTGATTTTTAGTAGACTATTCCTTTCGTAAACTTATTTTCCAGAACACTATTCATTTATGTAATGAAAAATAGAGGAAAATACAGTATTGTGGAAATTAAGGGAAGGTTTAAACGGTGAGAAATATCGGATGTATAGTATAGGCGTAGTAATTTATTGATTCCAGTTCATGGCTAAGACAGAACAACGTGTGTCGGGTCACCTAATAATTAATAATATAATCTGCAGCTACTGCTCCATTTACACTTTACACAACTAATATCCTCATTACGTAAGTGCCTACATATAAAACCTCTGTTTTTATAAAGACTGATATATCGACAGGGATTTAAAGCACGCCGATACATTTTATTAAACAGCACTATCAGTTAGTCTAGAACTGGCGCATAAATTAGACTGAGGCGGGACATTTCAGGCTCATTAAACACGTCTAGAGTCCGGCTGAACGTATCGACGATCGGGTTCTGTATGTCATTTATTTTGTATGTGGGAAAGACGAGGTTTTTGATCAGTATTTATTTAGTTACAATATGTTTCAGGACATATACAATTATTAAAGTATTTTCTGGTATTAAAATTCTCTTTTAACTAACGGCACAAGAACATTGAAAACTTTTCTGTTCCTCGGCGTGATTCGAACCCACGACCTCCAGCTTAAGCGCCAACGCATGGTTACACTGCAGCATTGAGATGACAAAGGTCGTCATAAAACTAACTCTTTTGGCTTAGACAGACTGAACAGCGCTGAAAATAGAACTCATCAGTCTGCACTAATACAATAGAGTTGAAAATCGGCGTGATTCGAACCCACGACCTCCAGCTTGAGCGCCAACGCATGGTTACACTGCAGCATTGAGATGACAAAGGTCTTCATAAAACTAACTCTTTTGGCTTAGACAGACTGAACAGCGCTGAAAATAGAACTCATCAGTCTGCACTAATACAATAGAGTTGAAAATCGAACATACGGCAGCAACATAGAAACTCGACGTCCGTTCTATTTTCAGGGGTGTTTTTGATGTGTAACATCTTTCCTCTCGCTTTCTTCGCGGAAGCGCGCGATATTTGAATTGACGAATGAGCGCGTGGTGGTAGATTTGGCCTCCAGAATATTTAAATTTTGAAAAAGTTTCCGTATTTTTTTTAACATATTAGAAAATCGTACTAAGAATTGTTTTTTTTTTAATATTTTCACATTATTATGTTACACATCATATTATTATGCGACTACTGTAAGGCTCGCTCGATTTTTTTTCCGGCCGGTGAGATTCCGTATGTAGTCCTAGCCTTAGTCAGTAAGAACCAGGCTTAATCCAGTTTTCATTTACCCCATGTTCAGTCAACGGTTATAATAATTTGTAACTACTCTGGTGTTGCGATCTAACCTAATCCAACCCCCTTTGGGCCTCCGGTAACCTCACTCACTCGGCAAAACACAACGCAAGCGTTATTTCACGCCGGTTTTTCGTGATGCCATGGTATTTACCCGGTCGAGCCGGATCATTTATGCCAAAGCGTGGCTGCCCCACAATTAAAATTCAAATGTTCTTTTTTATTTCGTATACATATCACTGCCAGCAAGCAACACAAGATGGCGGGTGTGTCGTGTTTTGCACTGCCTTATATGATTTTATCACACTGAGCTGATCATTTTAATTTTATAAGGGAATCCCTTATTGTCTCCAATAAAAATCCTCGGGGATGATCCAGAAAATTTAATCTGGGGTCTGCTATAAAATTTTGTAGTAAATCGGCTGGGATTTTATGTACTTAGGCGGGTCATGTGTACATGACTCTGAATATTGAAATAGGATACGAAACAAAACGACACCCATAATATTCCGGCATAAACACGAAATTGATTTGAAACCTTTTTGGTTTACATGCGTTTTTTTCGTTTTTAGAAAGCCTACGGGTGAATTCGCATTTCACACAGAAAGGAAACGATACGCGACATGGTCCTGCATTTTTAAGATAGCTATTCAAATTTGAACTTTATTCATTACACAAGAAGAATCTTAAGTGTTCGAATGTAAAGTGGAAGCACAGCATATGTGCAGTGTATGACTGATGTTATATGTAACGTGTATCTTTGTGGTACACGGTGTCTCACATCTCGGTGTGAACTGACCCTAAAATTTATTATATTATGGCCGCCGCGGTCCCTAAGCGGATTGATAAACAAAAAAAAACCCGGTCAAGTGCGAGTCGAACACGCGCACGAAGGGTTCTGTACAATACGGCAAGAAATCACGCCACACCAAAATATTTATTTTTTTAGTTTTTAGTAGGTATTTCTTGTTATAGCGGCAACAGAAATACATCATCAATGAAAATTTCACCTGTCTAGCTATCACGGTTCATGATTTACACCCTGGTGACAGACAGACGGACAGACGGACTGACGGACAGACAGAGAGGCGGACATCGGAATCTCAATAATAGGGTCTTATTACCCTTTGGTACGGAACAATAAAAAAATACTTTTTACACAATTTTGACGGCCAATTTGACACTATTGACCGGTTGTGGATCTGCATGCTGGACCGTGAGTACCCTTTAGTCGTAATAATATTGTTTTGATTTCATTACCTACCTGTAGTCTGAATCAAAAATATTTAAAAATTCCCCTCGTGGGTTATAAAAGAATACCTTTAATTTCCTACCTTCATAGATAAATCATTAGTCTTCCTGGGCGCTCTACCCCGATGATTTGTCTATGCTTTAAAAATATTTTAATAAAATGTAGCTTTACCACTATAATGCTCTCAGGTGTAAGTCGTCTATATAAAACTTCATTGTAATGAGCTGTATGTAACTTTTATTGCTGAATTTGAGATAGATTGGTCGGTGTAAAATCTGTCAACGATCGGGAGTTTTTACGACCATCGTGGGACACTTTTATTATCAGAGAAAACCTTTAATAAAGTAAAACCCCTCAAGAATTTTATGATATGATATTTTATTTTTTGTCACCGAATTCTGAAAAGTCTGAAAAATTGTAGAGGTTAGGAACTCTTAAACAGCTACATATACCTAATTCTACTCCTACTCGACGGCGCCTACGTAATTTATCGGAACTGAAAAATTAAATTTTTTATTACTGTTTGCAGTCTCTATAAAAGTATCTTATTTTTGTAATAGCGCTCCAAAATGTACCCTTACACAAGAATATACACGTTAATTGCAAGAGTTCCTTAATGACTGTTTAAAAAATTTGGCGCACCGTCAAATATCGTCTCGTTTCGGTGTCAGCTGACCATGCGAGGTAACGCTGCCGCGAGCATGCGACAAGGCCGAAACTACCACTTACGTGTGTTCGCCGCAGTATATGTGTATAATATGCTGTAATAATATGCATTTTTAATATTCTAATTAAATTAAAAATGATTTTGAATAAAGTATTGAATCGGGCAGAATCAATTGCTTATGATGGATTGTCATATTCTTAAAGTAACGTAACTCGGCTGTTCCGGCAATTTTTTTTCTATATGTGTATATAAAAGGCAAAGCTGATTGACTTATGTATAAATACGTACAGGCCAAACCCTTAAGGCTAGAAATTTAAAAATTTGTATACGTGTTTCTAATATGACGTACGCATCCACTAAGGAAGCATTTTTCGAAATTCTACCCCCAAGGGGGTAAAATAGGAGATACAAGTTTGTATAAACTTTTAAGTCCTTGGACATATTATTTGCATGATATTTCGCATGAGTTGAGTACGAAAAAAATAAGAAATTACGTTTTCTAAAATTCAGCCCCTAGGTGGGTAAAATAGGGGATGAATGTTTAAAACCCAATTTCACGCGGACGAAGCCGGGGCTATTAGACTATTTAAATTTCCAGATCCGATACATTTTTGGCTATGTTTACTACATAAAAATAATACATAATTGCTGTAAATGATTGGAAGTGCCAGTTACGATTCAGAAAACAAGTTCATTTACCTACGTGGTATTCGATCATAACTCAATTTTCACGAAAACCTTATAAAATTTTGGATTTTGATTTGATAGAAAATTTTCATAAAGATCTAACTATTATTGACAAAGTTATGCAAAAACAAAAAAAAAATCTTATTGATATTTTTAATATATTACAAATTCAAGATTAAATCCCCAAAGTATTGGATTAAAAAAATAGATTATATTAAAATGGATTTTGTTACGATTAATCAAAAAATTGTACTTAATAATTCTAAGAATCCTATTCTGTTATTTACCAATACGATCGCAGATTGAATTGGCAGATCCGGAATAATAACGCAATCAACAGTAAAGCACTCGTAAGCCATATAAATTACGAGATAGTAATAAAAAGTGAGCTCTACCAGAGATGCATTGGCCCTACTATGTGCAACTCACTTTATAGTAGGTAGTAGGTATACAGGTGTGATCGAGTTTTGCTCGAATGAATTGCTTGAAATGCTGAATTAACACTTGCTGGTATTATTTATTTTATGACAATGCAGTTACTTTGCAAAATATAATATCTTATAGTTTTGATTTCCTTATTAGTGGCTCGTATAATTAGTTATAATTCTTTAGTTCACTATAAATATATCAATTACTATAAACTAGTACCTATGTGGGTTCAAAATATTACAGAAACTATAGCTGCCTGGGTACAAAAGGGTACCTAGTAAAATTCACTCAGATTACTGACCTTAGCGTAAATATACATACTACGAGTATAAGTACCTTCATATTTTTCCCGTAGAGATAAATATTAAATATAATTATTTTCATAATATTACATACTTAAATTATTATTATCATACAATGAAAAAAATAATTGAAGTAGGTACAGCTTCTATTTCACCGGTAAGAGGGGATATCTTAGATCCAGGTGCTCCAATAGTAGGGGTACGGCGTTAATTTTCTACGAGTTTTACAATTTAGATAAATCGTTGTAAATTATTCACGGAGACTTGTAATCCAGCGGACTGTCACCCGTTTGATTGTAATCCTGTACATCTGTAACCTGGGTGCAGCGATGATTAAAAACGTCGATGATATTAAGTTTTATTTTGTAACTTATAAGAGTTATGTACTAAGGCGGGTCAATAAGTCCGTGACTTTTTGAATTTCTAACCTCCTTACTGAAAAAGCAACACTACTCCTGTCAACAGGCATCTGTCAGTTGACTCCTATCAAAATTTGAACTTGCTGCGTCAGTTAGTTTGTGTTTTACAGCTATCTTTATCAGACTATCCAGTAACTTAAGGAAACAATGGAAAAAAGTGAATTTCGTGTGCTTATTAAGCATTATTTTTTGCGAAAAAAAACCATTACCGAGACCAAGGCTAAGCTTGATAAATACTATGGGGACTCTGCACCATCGATTTCAATGGTAAAAAAGTGGTTTACTGAATTTCGTTGTGGCCTTACAAGCACTGAAGATGCCGAACGTCCTGGACGCCCAGTTGAGGTCTCTACACCCGAAACAATCGAAAAAATTCACGATATGGTGCCGACCGACCGAAGATTGAAAGTGCAAGAGATTGTGGAAGCCATAGGCATCTCGCATGGCTCAGTGGTTTCAATTTTGAATGATCACTTGGACATGAGAAAGCTTTCCGCAATATGGGTGCCGCGTTTGCTCACAGTCGACCACAAACGCAATCGTGTAACAACTTCACAGGAAGGTTTGGCGTTGTTTAATCACAATATGGAGGAGTTTTTTAACCGTGGACGAAACATGGATCCATCACAATACACCAGAGACCAAACAACAGTCAAAACAGTGTGTTTCTAAGGGTGAATCGGCGCCAAAGAAGGCCAAGGTGGGTTTGTCAGCCAATAAAGTTATGGCGACTGTTTTTTGGGATGCACGTGGGATAATCCACATTGACTATCTTCAAAAGGGAATAACAATTAATGGGGAATATTATGCCAACTTATTGGACCGCTTCAATGAGGATTTGAAAAAAAACCGACCTCATTTGGCCAAGAAAAAAGTTCTTTTTCACTAAGACAATGCAAGGGTGCACACATGTGCAGTTGCCATGGCAAAAATCCATGAATTGGGCTATGAATTGCTCCCACATCCACCCTATTCTCAAGATTTGGCTCCGAGTGACTACTTCTTGTTCCCAAACCTGAAAAAATGGCTCGGTGGAAAAAGATTTGACTCCAATGATGAAGTCATCTCGCAAACAAAGGCCTATTTTGAGGACCTCGACAAATCATATTTTTTGGAAGGGATAAAAAAATTGGAGAAGCGTTGGACAAAGTGTATAGAGCTCAAGGGGGACTACGTTGAAAAATAAAATGATTTATTTATCAAAAAATCTGTGTTTTATTCCAAAAGTCACGGACTTATTGACCCGCCCTCGTATGTTTCGATTAATAAATACATAAGGTATGTAAAGTAAATTATTAATTACTAGCTTTTTTCCGCGGCTCCTCCCGCGTAAATATACACTATAATAATGTACTTTTTCAGGATAAAAAGTATCCTATGCTTTAATCCAGAGCCTAAACTTCTACCATACCAAATTTAATTGAAATCCGTTCAGTAGTTTTTGCGTGAAAGAGTAACAAACATCCGTCCTTACAAATTCTCACATTTATAATAGTAGTAGGATTAAGCTTCCTTTTACTATAAACTTTAGTAGATGCCTCCGGTTGGTATGCAATGTTCAAAATGTCAAACTCACAAGTTACAACAGCGGCTTCGGAACGGATGAAGAACATTTTTTAATCTTTCCGGATAAATATGCATGCTCTTTAATGAGGTAACTGATACATTAACCCCCGGTTTCTGAAAGGCTAATCAAAGCTAAAATTAACATAACAGCGTTTAACCTAACCAAAATTAAATTAACAGGTCAAATCTCTTGTCAGTTGTAACTTGAGTTGCAAAAAGCTTGATCAGTCGTTTGATTTGATCAACGTGTTGTTGGTTAATAAAACGAATGTCAAAATCATGGTCAAACCATATGTCAAACGCTGTTTTCGGTTTCTGGAAAGCTACTTATGGCGTAAATGTGTCATGTCAAGATGATCAATAATTAGTAAATTTATCTGAAATTAACGTTTCAGAAACGCAAATTGATTTAACAAGCCTGTTAACTCAAAAAAGTGTTAGTTCGTCGACTATTTGATTAGCCTTTCAGAAACCGGGTGTAAGTATTGTACATTTAAACCAAGTAAAAAAATTATCATTCACGTTCTATTAGAATTACTAGGTTTTTATGGGGTAAAAAACGAATGTAGTATGATGTTCTCTGATATAGAGTTAGCATAATTAGTCTAACAATACATATTTCATTCTTTCTAAAAATCTGGCAGCCTAAGGGTCAGTTCACGCCGCGACGAGATGCGACGAAATGCGACATTGCGCATTTTTAAGAAAGCTATTTAATATGTAACTTTATTCATTACACAAGAAGAAAACGTTTCATTGTAAGAGTTAGAATGTCAACCGCGCTGCACAGCGCATGTGCAGTGTATGATGTCATAATATAGAACGTCATCTTTTTGTGTAATGAATAAAGTTCAATTTTGAATAGCTATCTTAAAACACTGTCAACTTAACAAAACTTAAAACAAAACAAAAATCGGACTAGTGCTTGAAAGGTTCCGTACAAAATGGTAAAAAATCACGTTACATGGAAGTAGACCTTTTTAATATTTATTTTATTCTGTTTTTACTACATATTTGTTATTATAGCGGTAACAGAAAAACATCATCTGATAAATTCAGATAGATAGATAGTTTTATTTGCATAGAATGTTGCTAAATACAATTAGATGTTACAATGTTTTTTGAGCCTTATACATTCTACCATACGGCATGCGAAAATTTCACAATTATATTAATGAAAATTAGTACCGGCACCAAAAAACAAGTAAGGAGATGCTGACAGACGGACGGATAGACGGACCGACGAACTGACATACAGACAGCGAATCCCTGTAATAGGGTCCCAATTTTACACTTTGGGTACAAAATTCTAAAAATGCGGCGTCGATTCGCGTTGCGTCTCGTCGCAGTGTGAACTGACCCTAAGTGATAAAAAAGACGATTCTCGGAGTTAAGCTAACTGCAATCTACGGTAGCCAAAGTGTAAACAATCTTGAAATGCGTGACTTAAAGTATGAGCGTTCGCTCAGATCCAAAGAAATCGCATCGGCTTCAGTTGGCTTTTAACACGTTCTTGGGTTTGGCGCAAGACATAGGACATCTGCCTCGGAGAAGATATCAAAGTTTTTGCTAGTTTAGTCTTTGTCAGCTTATGTACAGTGCATTGAATCTCATTTTTCTTCCAGGCACAAAGAATATTAAAATTTAAAACATTTATAACAATAGTAATAGTAGTAGTCGTAAGTAGTAGTTTATATATATTTGATTGATTTTCATCATTCATATATATTATAATACGTGAAGAAAAAACTTTGAGTACAGTTTTACGAGAATTGTGCGAAAGGTGGATTCAATTGGCACAGTTAAAGTTCATGTGATGGAAGATGTGTATAAAGCTAGTAGTTTTTGACGTGATAACGTCTTATAAACTATAAATCGCTGGAGCCGGCTGCACGCACGAAAAAACATGACTCATGCGTTACCTGTTACCCGTTATCGTTACCAAGTACCGTTACCAAGTACCAGCGTTAGCTAGCCTTGCCTTTACCTCATTATTATTATTATTGTTGTTGTTGTTGTTGTTGTTGTTGACGTTGTCACGTTCAACTATCGTCAGTAAACCGACTTTACAGACAACCGGTATTTTTTTAATAATGCTTAGAAATAAATAAAATTGATAAAAATAAAGTTATACACACTATGAGGTGTCCGTAACTTTATTTTACACTACCGGGCGTTTGTATAATAACAGTAGGTTTGACACAGTTGTCAATTTAAAATTCTTTTACATTCCGTAGACAACCGCCCACCGAACCGCCGTAATCAGCTGAGCACAATAGTTTTTTCCTAATCTAAACAAAATATTTATAATATTATGTTTATATTACTATTTTATTTGAGATTGAGGTATATTAATATTTTTAATGTGGGTAATAAAAAGAGATTTTATGTCATTTATTTACTTTAAAAAAATGTGTAGGTACCAAAGATTAGTTAGTACACTATCGTGAAATCGTTCAAAGTATTTCAGATAATTTTATTCTGATCCATGGTTTTCCTAGGCAAGTACCTAGTTTTTTTATTACTGTCGAAGGCAGGTCAAAATCGAGTCCTGACGTCACTGCGACCCAAGTAGATCTATTGTGACTCCTTCCCGTTATAGTACCTGTCCCAGGCCTATGCTGCTCATAAACTGAACGATGTGGTTGGGGTTGGTGCTACGAATTTCCTCTGAGTATTCGTGCTGTCCAAGGTTTCTGTTCTGTTGAAGTGCTGGACAGTCGAGGAGAAGGTGAATGGGTGAGTGTCCCCGCAAAGTTTGCAAGTCGTTGTGTCACCAACTCCTGTTTTGTTGAGGTGTTTGTGGAACTTGTAGTGCCCAGTTAGGATTCTGGTAAGGACTCTAAGTTGATTCCTACTCATCTTATCTTAGTGTACTCAACTGAGTAGGTACATAAGAAATTTTCATATTTCATGTGATTGACTTCAATGAGATAGCAACGTTTTAACATGACTTAGAAAGTACAGAAAGCTAGAAGAAGCCATCCAAGCTGTCCTGGGTGGTTTTTATGATGACCATAATCTAGATTTGACTATTTTTCTACCTGTGACCCCATTGTGGAAGGTAAGTAAGTGGCTTGATAATGATTGACTTTATAATTGTCATGGACAACCATTTATTGTTGCTCGATGTTCTAAGAAGTACTGGAGTTATTGTCAAAGCTTTTGTAGTATACTACATAACGTAGAGGTGTTTTGGAAAACAGTAGCTTTTTGTTATTTGAGGATAGCTTCAACATTCCTCAAAAAATCGTACCACACGATATATAACCATTTCATCATAAACATATTCTTGCCTATCAAGAATTATACTTGGGTAAATAAATATATTATCTTTGAAAACTTTGTGGTCACAAATACTACCTACCAAGACCGCTTCCGTATTATAATTCGAGTTTTATACTTCTTATAATAATAATAAACAATAATATTCGTTATACTCATTTATCATTAAAAAAATTTTTTTACTCATTGAAGTTAGGCAAGTAAGATAAGGAAAATTCTTATAATATTCATGTTCCCATTGTACTCACTTGAGTACGACATAAAAAAGTATTACAATATTTTTTTTCTACTTTTTTGAATACAGGTAGGTATTTGCCGCATATTTAATACAATAATAAAAAAATTACATGGTTCTAACACTTGTTGAAAAACACTAAAAAAGTTGAAACTCAAAAATTTAAATTTAAATTGCGACGAATTTCAACGACTAGCCGACCTCTAGTTATATATAATGGCCCTTTACTTTACTATTAAATATTAATAACGTTAACAAACCACAATCGTATAGTGCTTATATCCTTGTATCGTTCTGCAGTAAACGTACTTCACTCACGATGCCTCTGGCCTAAGCTATAATAAAAAAATAAACAAGACTTAAAAGGTATATCTCTATGCTTATAACTTGCACAGCGCACAGCCGTCACCAGGATAATGCAGATTGATTCGACTCAACTCTGAGGAGACAAATTCGATTTGCAACCGACTCGTACGGGATTTGACGCGGTGAAAAATAAGCCAGCTCAGACCGCATGCAGCGAATGCTGGAGACATTTACTGCATTATCACCTTTGAACTGAGGCACACTACACATACATAATAGACTTGTTGACTGATTTTTACCCGACTACGGCGAAGCCAAAAGGAAGGGTAATGATTTAGGCAGTCTATATATGTATGTGTATTAATTTTTAATAAATTAGGTATCAATATATTCGTAATAATAGCCCGGGTAACATAGGCTATATAATTTACGTAGTCGGGTTATAGTTTTTACCCAAAAATATAGTTATTTTTATTTGATAAATGAAAATACTCTTAAATATGAGTAGCTTCTCAGAAGAAATAATGTATTAAAAATTAATATTTTCAAAGGTACAGCGATTTGTTATACAGAATTCCGCAAGTCTCGTGAAAACCCTGTGTCGTGAAGTCCAGTCTCTTTCATATTATAATGTACAATATATAAAATTGGATGGCTGTACGAGTTTAAAAAGTTACAAAGTTATTGAGGTAGCTATTTAGTATGTTATTGAGTCATAATCTGAGCATTAGTGTGTGTGTGTGTGTGTGTGTGTGTGTGTGTGGACCCTAGCCCTACACCAAGACATCGTCGTCTTAAGTTCAGTAAGCTAAGTACCTACTGCTAGGGTCATATGTTTGTTGTGTGAATCAATGACAATAAGTATGTTTACAATCTGCTATGCAATCGATTTTCAGTGTCATCATAATCGAGGTTCAATATATAATAAAATAAATGCTTTTATATTTCATGAAAAAAAACTATTTATGTAGGATTTATACATTGCCTAATTAAGTATGTAAAAGAACATTCTAACTTTAAATACTATATAATAATTTAAATAATACACATAGGTACATACATTTTTATATTTATTTACATTTGTCAAGCAATAATGTTGCAGAATATATAAAATAAACTAAATATTTGACATGTAGTACTCCCATATTCCGGTGCTGACAAAATGTGAATCTATTTAACTTAACTAGTACTTTAAACGTGAATTTTCTGAGTTTTATCTTCGTCATCATGAGTATTCATAATCTTATTTCATACTTTATTCTTATCCCGTTGTTGATCTCTGATTTAGATTTTACTTCTTCGTAAACAAGGTCTGTGCTATATAGAACACTCACCATCAAAAACAGAATCTTTTCTAATGGTTTTGTTTACTTTGTATTTCCTTACACACTGAATTTTCCGTTTGTCATTGCAGAGAACCATTATTATAAAATTCCCATGGATTTTTGTCTCACACTAACGAAGTCGCAGGCAAAATCTTGTAAATTTGTTAGGAAAATATACAATTGGGAGTAGATACGAGAATAATACTCATCAAACAGCTACCGTACTTAAGGAATAATTTACCAAAGTGATACTAATTTAACGTAAACTACTTCAAAAATAAAGAAAGATTAGCGAGACAGTAGAGGCGCATCCGATACAGTACCCGAGCCGTTTACAATCAGAATCGCTTAAACGACCCTCTTTAACTCGTAATGGGGTAAACTTAGTGCAGCAGAAACGATGCCAAGTTTTATTTCTTAAAAAGTCCGGGACATTACGGAAATGTTTTACGTGTAGGGAATAAAGGGGATCCCGTGATCCCGCAGATAAATGATGAGGTCGAATAGTTTGGAACGTAATTATATTGACTTCTGGACGTTAAGTATTACTTACGATGTTAGACTATCTTTGAAGATTTAATATTTGACTTACTTTGATGCATCCTGCGGCCAACAGGCTAGGTCCAGGTCTATTTCCGTGGCAACTGGCCTGGATGTCATGCTTTTTAGATTTACCAGCTCTAATGAGAAAGAAAATTATCTTTGTAGTTAACTATAATATTAAAGTTAATATGGTTTTAATGCATTACTTACCATGCTAGACTACCGACTAACTTTAAAAATTTGATGTTTGACTAACTTTGGTGCGTCGAACAGACGTCTAGGTTGTCGATGTCATGTCATGTTTTTTATATTTACCAGGTTTAATGCGACAGCAAATTACTTTAGTAGTTAAAGATAATATAGGACAATAACTTCTAAACAGTTTACATAATAATTGATGTATTTCAACTAGTTTTAAAATCTGTTTTTTTTTTAAATATTGTATGTGAACCTTTTATGTTTTTACCAATAAATATAATTATAATATAGGCAATATGGTAAATAGAATATCTTGGATAGTATATTCTATAGCTCATAATTATGTATAAATTATATATTTCTATTCAGCTCGCAAATGTTTTATTGTAAAGATAATTGGAATATATTTTTCCATTCAAGTAATTAACTTCTATAAAAAAAAAACATCCATTGCGGCTCAATTTCCTTTAAAGCAGTAGTGATACCCGCAGTCGAACTTAGACGAAAGTTCCACCTCCAGGGTAAAGTTTTGTCGACGACACGTAGTGAAGATGTCTCCACAGACATTCCTAAGACAGACAGATATGGGTACGAACTATAATTGACCCACCAGACACATAGAAATATTATATGAGAGTTTAAATTCAAAACTAATCTATACTAATATTATAAGGAGGAAAGGTTTGTTTGTTTGCATTGAATAGGCTCCGAATCTACCGGACGGATTTTGATGAAATTTGGCACAGATATAGAGTAGACCACGGGAAAGGATATCGGCTACTTTTTACTGCAGCAAAATTAACGGTTCCCGTAGGATTTTCTTTTGTGCTCACGAAGTCGCAAGAAACATCTAGTATTTATTGCCGTTACCTATGAAATTGCCGTTTTTTGTATGAAAAAATTTAAACTAACTTTTTTCTTGTATTTTTTATTTGTATTAATCGAAGTAATCACCCATGCAATCAATGCATCTTTGCCAACGCAGTGGCAGTTTATTGATGCCCTTCTTAAAGAAATCAGTTGGGACGGGAGGCAACAAATTCTTCAAAGGCATTTTGTACTGCTTCTCGGGTATTAGATTTTTTTTCGGCAAAAAGTTATACAAATTCTGGAAATGGTAGTAGTCTGTTGGCGCAAGGTCTGGTGAGTAGGGAAAATGACGGAGAGCTTCCAACCCCAGTTCATGCAACTTGGAGACCGTCTGCTGTGCAGTATGAGGTCGCGCGTTGTCGTGCAGGAGCAGCGAAGACGAGCGATTGACCAATTCTGGTTGGAGATGTGCCAGCTTCTCCATCATTGTGTTCAGTTATTCACAGTACACATCTGCAGTAATGCTCACCCCGTTTGGTAAGAAGCTGTGATGAATCACACCGGCACTAGACCACCAAACAGTGACCATCACTTTTCTAGTGGTAAGTTTTCGTTTAGCGCATTGTTTAGGTGCTGAACCAGGACACAACCAACTTGCTGAGCACTTGCGGTTATCAAACAGAATCCATTTTTCATCGCAGGTAACAATGCGGTTCAAAATTCCTTCATTTGTGTGTCTGTTGAGCAGTGCAAGGCACGTCTCGACGGGTACTTCGCGCTGGCGATCATCGAGTTCGTGGGGCACCCATTTGTCAAGCTTTTTTACCTTGCCAATTTGACGCAAATAGACCAATATTGTTTTGACGCTAACGTCGAAAGCTGCTGCTTATTCAGCCGTAGATTGTGTATCATCAGCTTCCACAATCACCTTTAATTCGTCATTGTTGAC
This sequence comes from Phengaris arion, assembly GCA_963565745.1. NCBI lineage: Eukaryota > Metazoa > Arthropoda > Insecta > Lepidoptera > Lycaenidae > Phengaris > Phengaris arion. Next base: position 29,343,317 of record OY751431.1, read on the forward strand.
CAAAGTCTTCGGACGACCGCGAGGTTCATTTTTCAAGTCGAAATTTCTAGAACGGAAGCGAGCAAACCAATAACAGGTGGTGCGTTGGTTTGTAGTGTTAGCTCCGTAAAGGTCGTTGATGTTGCGTGCCGCTTGTGCCGCGTTGCTGCCACGACGGTACTCATATTCTATAATTACTCGAATTTTTTACGTATCCATGATGACGAAAATGATTGAAATGCGATGAAAATGTAACACTAATCAACAAACAAATTACTACTTTTGGAAAAAGAATTCCATGTTTTTAAAATAATTTTAATTTGAAATTAGAATTCTTAGCCAAACAAAAATTATTTTGATTTGGAATGGCCAGTACTGCAGAACGGCAATTTCATAGGTAAAGACCTATTATATTGTAGTTGATGATAATTTCTATTAATGGATTGCAAGACTCTTGCAGGTAGGTGCTTTTTGTGTTCTTTGATCGTTCTAAACTTAAGTAACAAAGACATAAGTAAATCATAATATCGTTATTCATCTTAATTTATAAAGCTCGAACCCCAAAAGGGCAATATTGTATTACATCATGAACTAATGATCCCCACATTTAATATAGCTGACTCCACGACACATAATACCGCAATAAGAACAAAACGTAAAGAATAAAGGATAAAGACGGTACACGCGTCGGCCGGGAGTCGAACCTGGCACGTGACGGGAACACAAAACACACATCGGAACTCCAGTCTCAAAACATTGCATTTCAATTTTCACTTTACCCAAACAAAATAAGGTTACTTTTTCCACAACAAATGGTGTACGTGACGTGCTGGAAAGCTGCACTTAGATACATATATAGGTAATAAAGTTATAGTGTAACACTATTAAGATGATCCATGGTGACACAGTAGAAGTATAAATAGGACATTGAGGCCGCAACCAGGATGTGTGAGCTGCTTAGAAATCACTGGTTAAAGAAATATAAAAAAAAATAGAACGTTTGTATTTTAGGGAAAGGTGAGGGGGGGGGGGGTTGTTGTTTGTTCGCCGTGCGACGAGTTGTTTGACAAATCGCCTTGTCGTTTTTGTTGGCCAGATTGCCCTTCGATCTAGCCGACGGAAATACTGTACCTACTATTTGCATATGTGTTAATGAAGAGCTGAAACTACTACCATACCAAATTTCATCGAAATTAGTTCAGTAGTTTTTGCGTGAAAGAGTAACAATTATCCATCCATCCATCCTCAAAAATTTTACATATTTTATAATAGTAGCAGGATGGCTACTGGAAGACTCATGAGAGTTGGCACATCACTTATGTGAACGTTATAGAGGTTAAATTATTCCACGTTTTTTTCGATCAAACTAAAACAAGTATGTTGGCGTAGTAATGGCGTAGTAACATTATGAAGTTTGTGGTAGAAACAGACGTATATGACGTAAAAATCGGTCCTTATTTCGTGCCCCGTCAAACCTTCCAGTCATTTTCCATAAAAAGTATACGTTACTGTGCACGGATCTCGTGGAAATCCCTTTAAAGATAAGCTCGCCCTTTCCACCCTTTTGGGGAAATTTATCTTATATTATGTTCTCTTTTGTTTTTACCGTTCATATGACAAACGGTTGTAACTTTTTAATCTTTTGTATTTAGTTGTCTTTATGTGAAGGTTACGATCACTTATTTAATATGCACATGACAAAGAAGTTGCCTATCAATTTACACATGATTAAGTTATGATTTCTAACATTATAATACATACGCTTTGTACAATTTGATATATAATAAGAAGGAAAATTCCCTGAATTTTATAGCTGTAAATGCGCGCATTTTTCATACAAATTGGCATTTTGGAATAACGGAAAGCCTTTTAATACTTTCTGCGATAAAATATCGTGGAGTGCGCTCAGCCAAGCCTTCCCTTTTCGAGGTCAAAATGCAATCATGTAATCTTTTTAGAGGCCGATAAACGCAGCGCGCTAAGCAGCTGCCACTTTGGCAAATTATTGGGAGATTTTCAGGAAAAAGTTGTCACCCTCCGAACGAGGGTAAGGAATTTGATAGCATGATTTTCCCGAGGCGTACGGAGAATGTTAAATTACAGGCGAAATGAAAGATAATAGGCCGCCCTCTTAAAGGAGAAAAGTTTGCATGGGGAAAAAGTTTATATCCCATAAGATTTTGGAATTCGCCCCTAAGGCATTGGTAAGTTTACGGTTTTACATTATTTATTCATAGCTCTCTGACTCGGGATATGGATCAGATTTTCAAATATACTAGTTATTGCTGTGACACAATTTTGGTAACTTGTATGTAAATTTTAAATTGTATTTTTTGGTAATAAATTTACATTTACCCTAGTGATAGCTGAAAAAATAGTAAAGTAATATTTCGTATCTATCCAATAAAGTAGATATTTTAATTTTAGACTATATAGATTCATACGTTTTAGTGTGACGTAAAAATAAATAAATAAAAGGTTAGTGCCTGTTGAATAATATTAAAAGTTAAAAGTCAATTAAAGGTTGCGCAAATAAAACTAAAAAATCAGTTCAATGAACGTTTATTTTGAACTAATACGAACGCATAGTAGAATTTACGATAAATATTTATAATATTATAATGGTTTTATAACAAAACATCGACAATAAAGCGTTAAATAATTTCACCAACATTTTATAAAGCCACAGAGATTGCAATCGAGTAGTTATTATTGTATTCGCCGGTCGCGAATCACAGTCACATTCTCAAAATATTAAAGCTATATAGAACATGGCCAAAGACACAACAATCTTAATAATTACATAATATAACTTCGATAACAAACTCAAAGATTTAAGGTAAAATTCGTTAAAAATTATCTGAAAATGAATCATTTAATATTATAATATAAAATGTACATATTAATAGAATATTTAATTACATTCATATTATGGCATTTCGTTTTAATATTGGACATTTTGTGATCAAAGTACAGACATGATATTAATTTAAAATACTGCTCGTTAATGTCTGAAAGGGAAGACCGAGGAAGACTCTGAGCTTTCGAAATATTATAAAAGTACAAAATGAGTAGAAACAACTTTTTGAAAATAAAGTGATGATCTGTTGTAAAATTGTTCGATGCATTTCATATTTACAACAAATTTTATTTTGATAAAGTCGCTAAGAAAATTGAAATCACGCCTTAAAACGCGTAAGAAGCTTCATAACTTTAGAAAAATACAGTGGTAACCTCGTTGGATCCGTGCCAAAAGCTTCTGTATAATTACGATTACGTCTAGAGTACAAAAGCAGTCTCCAGATTAAATTCGGTAACGTGGCTTAACGATATGAACTAATTCGAATTTTTATGTTAATTACATATAATAATATGTGCGCCAATAACATATTATTAAAGTCGATAAATACTAATGTTTACTAAAAGTCGCTTATCTCAGGGTCTGTGTCGGCATACTTACATGTGAAGGGGTTTCTTAACCATGAACAAAAGGAACCGTTGCTGTGTTGCTTATATTTGGCAGTGGTATGCTTTTTGGCATGAGCTCTAGCAACAGCTGCTCTTCGTGTGGGATATGAGTCTAAAGAGGAGGCATCCGAGTCTCGAGGAACAGAATCGTAGCCTGACTCTGCTCGTCTTGATGTTGCGGCTGGACTGTGTTTACCAGTTCTGGGCGTAGATTCATGACCGCTGTCATATCCATCGGGCTTGCAGCTTGCTACTACTCTCGCAACATTCTTATCTCCTTTTTCAAATTTCTCTATTCTTGGCTCCCTTGTCACAACCGGAGGCGTTACTTCGAGATGCAAATTTGATTTTAACTCTCTAAAAGTACTCGACGGTGCCCCATTTCCAGGGATACGATTTTCTTCACGTAGATTGGGATCAGAGGCACCATCAGGATGTCTCAAAGAAGCTATTCGCGTTTCAGTTATATCATTACTTCGATACCGTTCGAAGGCTCCATAAGAATCATTATGAAGTACACCTAAGTCGTGAAATGCATTACAATCACCTACTGCACTACCCGGTCTAGACATTGTTCTTTTGCAACTGTCACATATTTTATCACTTGGTCGATATGCAGGTTCACTGTAAACAGAACCATCTCCATGATATTCTTCAGTATCTCTTACATTACACAAAGAAAGTGATTGGAACTGTGGAATTATTCTAGAAGAAGCTAAGTTACCACCACATTCTAAACCACGTTTAGACCCATACAACTCTGTTAATTCCAACAAGTCATCAATTCTAGATCGCGACGATTGTATACTTTCATGAGGATTGAAGTCGCTGTTTTGATGTTCTGAATAATTTTGAGTATAAAGTCCCATTGCTTGCCTTAAATATGCTTCATGTCTTATCTGTCTTTCAACTTCACTATATAAGGAAAATGTATCAGTAAACGTAGAAGCAACTGTCAAATTTTCTTGACTTAAAATTCTCAGAGGATGCTCGTCGCCATCTTCTAATTCAATTCCTGTGTGAGTATTGTCTACCAATCCCATACAGTAAGCTATATCCTCTTCTGTAACTTGAAGGCAACTGTCTTGCATAGGTACTGGTTCAGATGGTTCTTCTACTTCTATAATTTCTAGAAAATCATCGTCATAGTTACCAACACCTTTACTTATACCGTGTTGGTCAATACTTCTACTGTGGTTAGAAATAAGCTCATCGTCCATTCTCATTCTTTCCTTATATTTACTGTCTAGACTTTCAACTGACACTTCTCTACTACTTAGACTACTAGGTTGGATTAAAGGTAAAGCTGGGGGAATTTCTGCTAGTTCTTCACTATCGTCGTCTTCGTCAGGTTCGTTTCTGGCAGAAGATTTAACACTATTAGATTTTTTACTTGAATTTGTGTCTGGTGGACCCAAATTTTCCTCTTCTATAGCAATTCCTTTTGAACCAGCCTTTAATCCTGTTCTTATTACTGATTCTTCTACATGAATGCGCCTTGTTATTTCTTTTACTTCCATTCTATGTGCTTCTGCTTCATCCATTACTTTTGACACTGATTCTTTATGTGCCTGAATTTTATGTGTAGGAGAATTATGTCTTGATTTATTTATTTGACATGTCTGATTTTCAACCCATTTTCTAATCATATTTTTCTTGTGGTTATCCATATATCCGTAACCAATATTTTCATTGGTTAAAGAATTAAGGACACCCATTTGTAAGGGCACACTGTTTGATTGATTGGATGATACGTCAATCTGTACAGGAATTTTAGGTTCCTGCATAGGCCCATCTATCCACGTTTCCCGCTTTTTACTTTGAGTTTCTTTAATTATATGCCGAACTTCTACTAGTTTAGATTTAGATATCCTGGGACCATCAATCCATTGCTCATCACTAGTACTTTTTCCTTCATCAACATGTTTTGCAGCAATTTTCTTAGATGGCATTACTTTTAATGCTGAATGCATTGGTGACGATTTTGGGGTAGGAACTGGTTGTGCACCTTTTAATGGCGATGACTTTGGAGATGAATGTAATTTGTGAACGGGACTTTTTTCCTCGATTACCTTGGAAAGCGATGACTTATGCCTATGCTCTGCTGAAGATCCACGAAAAGCTTTGATCAGTACCGATCTCGTGTCACCTGTGGTAATATTTGGAATGTAAACTGGGGGGTGCTCACCATCTGTAGCATCATCTAAAGGACCTATGTAAATAACAGTGTCTGCAGATAAATCACTACTCGATGGATCAGGTTCGCTGCTACTAGGTTTTGAAGCATCTTCACCAGAACTACCGCCAGAACCAGCATTATTATTAGAACTATACTTAATTTTTCTTCTACGAAGCCTGTGGATTCTAGATGCTAATTGTAGTGTTGTAAGTGTATCGGAATAGTTTTGTGTGGTCGGTGAAACATGAACTATCATAGCTGTATGGCAAGTTAGAGACCCCAGACATTCTTTTAACACATGTGTTAGATTATGGTCGCGATACGGTAAGTGTCTTTGACCGTTGAATATGGCAAGAAGAATATTTCCTAATCCAGACAACGGTATCCCACCGTTTGTTTTTCCACGTTCAGCATTTCCTAAATCTATTAAATGTAGTCGGCTCCGTCCTCCAGCAACTGCAAAAAAAGAAAAATAAAATTATTGACGAATATAAATTTTTAATATTAGAGGAAATTGGTCTAATTTATCCCGTTTGCTAAAGTACTATTTTATTATATTTAACTTCGTGCGCGCAAGACGAAAACCGTTTTTTTCTTCAATAAATGTCCTTCCCTGTGGTCTACCTACTCTATATCTGTTCCAAATTTTATCAAAATTGGTCCAGTAGTTTTGGAGCCTATTCAATGCAAACAAACTAAACTTCTTTTTTATTATAGTATAAATATCGAACGTGAATATTTTTTGTATTCTAAAAATGTTCTATTTATTCGGAAACTTACCAGCTCCTTTGCCGCCGACGCTATATTGGTATACGTGAAGTGTGTACAGAAGATGGCTGTCCCTTCCTTCTTCTCTAGTACCGCGCGTCGACAAAGCTGCGTCCAGGTAGAACGCTGCTTTCTCAGCGCTATGTACCCTCAGCTCTGATTGATTTTGAAGATGCGTTCCAAATAGTGGATCGTCTCTGAGATACACTCCTGGAGATTGTTCAGAATCTGAAATAAATATAAAAGAATATAAATACATTATTAATTGACGAACCTACTTATGTACTTAGTTATTCTAAAATACCACTTAAGAGGTTTTCTCTCGCTATAATTGTTCGCTATGAGCTATTTCTCTACGAAGGAAAAATTATGAATATAATTGGAAGAAAATAAGCTCATAACTGCCATGATAAGCCTAAGGAGGGCTTACAAAGCGTCACCAGGTAAATTTATTTTTCATTTTTATTTAAGATGGTTTCTTTAGAAGACGCAATAACATATCTGTCTTTAGAATTTTCTACTTGCTAAAATATCTATCACTGCATTTTTCAAGCTAGCTTTCATTTTTTTCTATAATATAAATTGGAGATAGGTATTAACCTATATGATATATATTATCAATGCACATAAATATAGAATATAAAATAAACATAATATAGAAGTTTATTAATATGCAATAAAATAGTTTACCGTTCTGATATGGTGCTAGCAGGTCTCTTATTTGGTTAGTGTTGGTGCAGAGTTCCACGGCGGAGACCCTCACAGAGAACCGGGTTCCACACTTGTGCCTCTGTTCCGAAATGCCCCGGAACAGCCAAGATATGGCGCAGGGAATTGCTCCGAGGGTGGAGGATGACTCCGGGCGCCCCAACATTGTGTACGACTTTCCTGTAGAAAATAATGTATTAAGAAAGTGTGGTCATAGCTCAGAAAGTATTTATATCAAGAGATGGGTAACAAACGGGTCGAAACAAACTTGGGTATTGCCTAATACGTACAGTTCCTTTAAAAAAATGCAATAGCATCAAAAATGTGGGTGTAATATCAAAGCAAATAACATTCAAATAATAATAATTAATTATTATTGTTTTGTAGACGATTTGAACTGTAATAATACTTTCAGGATAGTCGACACATTTGCATACCTACTACATGTATCTTTAAGCCACATGTACGGATAACACAAAACTGATTCCTCTAGTAATATTTTGATTTAATTCCATCGTAACTACAAACCAAACTACTCGCGTGTCTTAATCCGTACGCCATACACTTCCACGTAATACCAACTGGGAAATAATTAAAAGCTTCAAATTATTCACTCAGCTGGATTCGACAATCCCTAAAATAAGCGGGATGATACAGTAAGCCAGGTTGGTGCGGATTCCGACCACGTTTCCTCCAAACTTTCGTTCTTCATTCAATTTGCATTAAAGTCTTAATCCTCGACGTTAAGCAGGACTTACACAATGTCGGTTTGAGGCTTTGTATAATCGTGTTTAATTGTTCTCTGAAGGTAAGTCGGCAGTTATTGGTTTCGTGTTATCATATTTATTACGAGATTTCAATGTAGTTAGTGTTCTCGTCACGGATCTAGCAATAACAATTCAGCCGTAAAATTGAAGCTTTCTTTATTTCGGGACTAAATCTAAACACTTACCCCCTTCCTAATAAAAATATTTAGACAACGGATAACTTAAACAAGGTATCTAGCTATCTTATTCTATCATGTGACATTTCCAAGGTATCAGATAAAGATATTGTCTTTATCTAATATGTAAATCTATTGTGTAAATATTTTAATTAGTAAGGGGGTTAAAGGTAAATTACTAATTAATTGTTGCAGATGTAATGAAAAATAAAAACATTATATTATTCATATTTGAAAACCAGAGTCAAAAATGTGATTAACATTTTGGACTCTGGTTTTAAAATAAGATTACTGAAGTATTTATTGTTATATACCTACTAATATTGTAAAATCATATTGATTGGATTATAAATATTAAAGTTTTGCCGCCGGCAAACACACAAGACAAACTCTAATCATTACAAACCTCCACAGCAAATTGTAATCTAAACCAATCGATTTCGTATCTAGAATATTCAAATTAAAATAAAAGTAAGTATATTAAGAGGTAGACTGGCTTTGGATGCAAATTCGTAGATGTGAAAAGTTTCGCGTTGCGGCTGTTTCATAAACTGCAACTTCTTAACGGAATATATTAACTAGCTCCTTAGAGAGCTAACGTAAATCCGGATAAAGTTTTTGTTTATTAATTTCATCGACTTTAATTAGTTTCTACCTTTGACCTTGTGGATTTGCAGGAACTTTAAGGTTTTAGAATTAGGTATAATTTCCCTTTAAGTAAGCTTTTCGTATGCTCATACTTTATCTTATACTTTACACGAGACAATCTTGTATATATATAATCGGTTTCTCGGAAACGGCTTCAAGTATTACTTGTACTATTATGACGTATTCTGTGGTATTACCATGAAATTTAGTATGCAGGGAGTTTTGAGAGAGAAAAATCGATCTAGCTAGGTTTTATCCCTAGTTTACTACGTTTACTACGAGTAGGAAACTACGCGTTTTTAAGTTATTTTATGTTTTTCTTTCGTCGTGCAACAATATATTAATAACTAGCTGTTTCCTACGGCTCCACCCGCATAAATATACCATCGAGTATCCTGCGGGAATACTGTCATTTGCCGGGATAAAAAGTAGCCTATGTTTTAATCCAGAGCCTAAACTGCTACAATACCAAATTTAATAAATCTGTTCAGTAGTTTTTGCGTGAAAGCGTATCAAACATCCATCCATCAATCCACCCATACATCCATCCATCCATATCCCGCTGCCGCCGGAGCTGCGGCGTTCACCGCCCAGGCTGCGGTAAAAAATCATAAACAAATCCTAGTGCAGCGGCACAGTGTAGCGTAGTGCAGTAGTGCGTGTGTAAGCGTACTAAGAGCCATATACGAGCTCGTATACACTACACAGTATTTTAAATGTGGTGAAAGTAGTAATATAAATATTTTGTAATTAATTAATTCACGTTAAAGTAGTAACTTTGACGACAAAATTATATAATTAAGTTAATTATTGTCTAGATTCATTTAAACGATAGGGTATTAGGTACGAAATAAAATAGAAAATTCGTTGTTTTAAAAATGTAATATAGGCTGACATAATCATATGATGAAGAGCCTTTACATAAAGAATAAAAAAAAAAAAAAGTAATATGGTCCGTACCAAGTCCCGCATGTCCGAAGCAGAAGAGGCAGCCATCGGTGCCGTTGATGACGGCGTGGATCACGTCCGTCAGCGCGCTCGAGCAGATCTCCGTCTGGAACAAATATTAAATTAGTAACATATGTTACTGCCTAAGGTCGATATGCAGTTTCTTCCCAGAATGACTACTTTATCCTAGGTTTGACCAAAGCCTTTGGGAAAACCCCGAAATAAATTCAAATTTCGGCCTTTGGCTAAGTATTTTTAGTCAACCCTAGAGGTTCCTAGCATTTCAGCCAAACGTCAAAAATAAAAAGTATCTTTTTTCGGGCTTTGCCTAGCCGATCTTAGAAGTAACTGGTGGACTCTTAGAGTATTAAACCAACGGTGGACTCAAGTCAAAGGCCAGGCAACACTTCAATTATTTGGGCTTTGACTAAGACGTCAAGTCAGTCTTAAACATTGACTGGTCAAACCTAGGAGCGTTGGAGTTTCGAGGTTTGACTATAATACATATAGATAGATAGAGAGATTCAGACACGTGTAGCGAAGGTCGACGATATTTTGCGTGTAGACTTTTTTCACATACTGAAAATTCATAAATGGTACTAAGAAAGCTCTCATTACCCACATATCCTGAGAAAATTTGTGTTTTGACACAATTTTTTATAGTAGCATAGATAATAATAAAATTTGGATAGGGACTGTTTGAACTAAGTGTACATTTAATAACACTCTGCAAATCGGATATAATTGAGGCCTAATTTTCGTGCTTTAGGTATAGGGATTTAATCCACTCAATTATCTAGCACCCGCGAACCCGAGTACATTCTAGAAGCTTCTTAAGTAATTCAAAGCGAGTTCGGAGCATACGTGAGGCGGTGGTTTATGGCCTATAACGCCGCCTTATATCGGCCCAACCTCCAACGGGAAACCATTACGTTTAAAAATTCAAAATTTATACCCAAATTTGGTGGTATAAGGATTTTCAGATAAATAAAGAAGTGGTTTGAAACATTTTCACGTGACAACGTCTTATAATTCAATGGAATCGGTTCCACGCACGAAAAAACATGACTCATGCGGCGTTACCTCGCTCTGAGGCGTTCCATTTATTATTATGACGTTGTCACGTTCAACTATCGTCAGTAAACCGACTTTACAGACAACCGATTTTTATAAAATTTTTGGTGCCCCGTTTCTATAGATATTGGATACATATTTGCTATTCTAACCTTGCAGGTACGTGGTGCTAATTTTACTCACAAGAAAATTAATATTACCTGTAGGTATGTGGAATTTTGATCTCATATAATATTATTATATCTTTATAATATTTATAATATAAAAGGCCTATAACAGCCTCCGTGGTCTAGTGGTTAGAGATTGGCTCTCAACTCGGACGTCGTGGGTTCGATTCACGCATTGGAACAAAAAAAATGTTGTTTCCAAGTTTTAGTTAGGACAATGCAGGCTGATCAGGTGATCAGCCTGCTTGTTTGACAAGATGATCCATGCGTCGGATGGGCATGTAAAAAGAAGGACCTGCGCCTGATCTTCCCGCCAGTCGTGTTGGTGGTTATCCGTCCCACTGGGTTACGGGAGTAAAGGATGAGAGAGTGCTCTTGTGTACTGTGCACACACTTGGGCACTATAAAATTACTCCTGCGTAACTGGCCTGGCCTAAAATAAAACCAGCCACCGTCATATAAGTGGCCGTCATATAAAAGGTCCCAACTGAATAACTTACGTATGGGCGCTCGCACAGCCGTAACCGCTTATAATAGAAACGTGAAATTTTGACAGTAGTTTAAAGGAGAATGCCCATAAATGTATGGAATCCCATACCAAGTTGCGTCAAAACCAAACTTGGTTTTTTACAGTCTATGATTATCATATTAGCTTCTATAAAAATTTCTTTGTAAACAAAACTGGGGTTTCAGAGTAATTTGATAAAATCGAAAATAACCTCTAAATCTTCAAAGTACCTATTGTCATACACGAACGAACGTTATTGCTCTAAAAACAGAGCAAGGGGCTTATATTAGTAAGAATTTCGAATTATAGCGTATATATTTATATATTTACCTAATACCCGTTACCCGCTCATGGTATAATCACCGAATTCAGTCCCGCATAGGTACTGTGTGTTGTGACTGAAAGCTGCCACTATAGTATCTACTATCTAGGGGTATTTATTATTATTGAATACTTTCTCTTTTCACAATGGACACTTATGCTCATACTGTTGACTGGATTCAAAAATAAAACAAACAGAATGTATTTTTATTTTATCCAAATTGGAATAACGATTGCAATAACTGTTTTAGTCGAATGACTCGATATTGTTACAATATATTGTTTGATGTTTCTAATAATGCACTACATACACTCTATAACAGAATGCGGATGGAGTCATTTAATAATTTTTATTCTTTAATTTAAATTCCCGGTTCAAAAGTTGGATTCCTGGCGTGTAATTACTTAAAAAATTCGAAAAATAATTACTATAAAATTTTTATCTTGATGCATGAGACTTTTTGGTACCACTTTTGGGCATTCTCCTTTACAATGTAGACGTGCACTAAGAAGGAATTTTGAAAATTCTGCCCTTAAAAGAGTGAAATAGGGGTTGAAAGTTTGTATGGAAAATCTATTAATCTGCACCGATTTCGATGAAAATTGAGATTCATGCTCTTAAATACGTGTTTCAGGGTTTTTTTGAATTCAACCTCTGAGAGTGTAAAAAAGGGTTGAAAGTTTGTATGAAAAATATTTAAAATCTGTTTTCCATGAAATTTAATATCAGAGGTATTCAAATAAAATTAAAGAGATAAAGGGATAAAATGGGGGTCCAAAGTTTGTAACATAGTGAAATATCAACAACTGAATGGATGGCGTTGAATTTTGGCACGCAGATAGTTATTATAATGTAGAAATCCGTTAAAATAGGATTTTTCGAAATATATACTCCACGGGGTTGCAATGGGGTATCTAGTTTACTTAGAAATTGCAAGATAAAAATATTTTTAGACTTTAATTCCGCAATGAAATTAGCAACTCTTTATATCTTAATGAGTTCATTTCTTAACTTGCGTACCGTATTTTGAAAAAAATTGTGCTACAGCGATACGTGACCTGCACGCTTTAAGCAATCTTTTCCACTGAACGCTTACTCAACTCGGCAACTCAGCTCAGCGTCTATCGATTCAGATGAGTTATTCAGTCTGTACTAGTGTGTCTAGTCTGAACGTGTCTTGGAAAGTCAGTTATCACTTTCTATTAGGTTAGTCGGCTCGCCGTTTACTGTTTCTTTGTAAATACAATATGTATTATGAATAAAGGTTTCAGTTAAAATATAAAGTGAAATATCTACATTTTTATAAAAACTATAACCCGACTATGTTAACCCGATTATATAGCTTAAGTTACCTGGGCTATTATTACGAATCTATTGACACGTCATTAATTAAAATCGGATCAGTAGATTAGGTGCTACGGTGGAACAAACATACACAAATATATACATACCATGCCTTTTGGCTTCGCCGTAGTCAGGTAAAAAGTATAGGTAAATAATCAATAAGTTTAATTTCTTCATCATAAAAATGTTTTAAAAGTCAACAGCATTTTAAGTCGCATCAAACTTTTATTGTATTTGATATCGACAGGATTCTAACGCGATTTGAACGTGTAACATTAAGACGATAAAATTCTACCGTTCTCGAATGTTCCTCAGTTATGAGTGTTAGTTCAGATAAAATTTCACTTCGCAAAGCTAAATTTCATTACGATCGGTTCAGTCTGCTGGCAGACCACCGGCGCGTGCTAAGCCCCTAAGCCCCGGCCAGCTGAGTTATAGCTGCATGCAGTATAGTATATACACCGCTTCATATAGACAATATAGAGTAGCCCTGCCAACTTGCATCATAGACGGGGCTACGCTTGGGTTTTACAGGCTATTAACTTGTCTCATGAGCTTTTATTTCTTGCTTATTGCGTGTTTCTGCTGCGACATTTGACGGTTTTATGTTATTTTTAAAGCTCATAATGCTACATCAAAAATATTTTAAGTTTAGTTTGTAATTTAAGTACTTAATATCTATATTATATATATGCTATAATTTGTAAATTGGCGTTAGCTTAAATTCGTTTAATAAATTGATTCCATAGTGATTTTGCAGTTAAACTGTTTCTCGTGTATCTTTCTCAAATAGAAATGAACTATCATATCTATTTGAACTATTTGAACTATCAAATCGCTCAACGCTCACTATATAAATGTTGGATTCGGGATCAAACAATTGGTTCGCTTGATGCTGGACTGCTGAAGCACAAAGTCCAAAAAGGTAAAATATTAAACACAGATAAGACAAATTAGTTATTATATTAATTTGAACACATAGAAAATATTGCCGTTTATACGTTAGAAAAAATAATGTTCTTCTAAACTTGGTGAGTGAACAATAATGTAAAACAATATGCAAACAAAACAATGATCACCCATCGAAACATAAGTCAATGGCGAATTAGTGATGTAGTCGGCTACAAATTAAGCCGCGGTAAGTGGCTAATGCATGGGAGCGGATGAAGGGATTATAGGATATTAATGTCGACGCGCCTGCGACATTCTAATGTGCAGGCTCCATAAATTATGATCTATGTGCACGCCCCTGCGTGTGCAACGCGCATAATAAAAAACGAAGTTTTATAATTCGGGGATGTTTTCGATCAGGAAATGTTTTGTTTCCAGTAGGTAAACAATAGGGATGTTAGTGTTATTATAAATTATTTTTTAAAATTGTTTATTAATGATACATAAATCAAAAATAAATACATATTTAGATTGACGCGATAAAAATTATAAGCAAATAAAAAATATTGCCCATCTCTTTCTCGCAAAACGATTTGTTACATCACAAGTTGCAACCGCCATACATTTTGTAATGACAAATGTATGGCGGGTGCAACTCGTGACGTCACAGGCCGATATATCGCTCTCTTTCATATTGTACATTTAAATTGTTTGTATCTTCGTTATTTTTTAAGATATACGAAAATTGTTTTTTTTTTGTTTGATTGTTTGTCTAACATCGAACAGACGAAATTTTTTTTTTTTAAGTATCATGCCTATTCACACCGAAAGCAAACAAATAAAAACGCAGCATCGCATATCGTCTCGATGCGGTGTGAACTGACCCTTAGTGGAAAACCAGCCTAAGGCCGTTTGTCCACCGCCATCGTCAACGGGACGTCAACGAGAACGAGATTATTTCTGGACGACGACAACGAACGACATTGTAAAGACGAAAAAAATTTTTTAGGCAGTATGCCTATGAACAAATCAAAAAAGAAAGTATCTATCTTAAGTTAGTTAAAAAATAATCTGAACGGTTTTTACGATTTAATTGTTTGTCAATTAAATCGTAAAATACTATTTTTATTATTTAGGTGTTTTACAATAAATACGATGAACGTTTATCAACCGTCAGAAC
Organism: Phengaris arion; assembly: GCA_963565745.1. Lineage (NCBI taxonomy): Eukaryota > Metazoa > Arthropoda > Insecta > Lepidoptera > Lycaenidae > Phengaris > Phengaris arion. Next base: position 29,358,444 of record OY751431.1, read on the forward strand.
AAGACGTTTTGTAGGAAACATTTAAAGCTCCACGTGATACAATCCCAGAAGGCTGCACCGAAAACATAATCATAATAAAAGTTAAACAAGCAAACAAGTTGGATCAAACAAAATACACAGCTTGACATATTACGTTATTCAAATTTCAGAAATCTGCGCTCCCCAAAGATAAAACTCGCCCGACAAACTAACCCTAAGATATTTTCGAGCGGCGAACGCTTACGAAAAATGTAAAATTTACTGAGCTTCGTCGGTGATACTCGAACTCTGCATAGCCTTTTAACAATTTAAACATGAATTTTGCTCCGTTGAGAAATTCTCTCGAAATTCAGTAGTTGAGACGTCGCGACATCGGCTACTCGCAGTCCCGAGTTAAGGAATTGTGAGTTCTAAAAATGTTTTCCCTGTTTACGCGGAGGTGCTCTAAAACGTTTGGGGTTTCCAAAAACTTCGACACGTTCTATTTGCACTTAAATGTTATCACATTGTTCCGCCGAGACTCGTGGTTTGAAAAATATATTTGCCGCGTCTAATTGAATTCCGTAGTATTGTACCTTCAATTACTTAGTTAATACTTTTTGCATCACTAAAATTTTCGTGGAATAAAACTTTGTTTCAATTACTATTTAACAAACACAAATTAGTAATAATGATTTAAGAATATTAGTTGAATTCAATTACTTTTGAAAGTATTTTGTTAGTTTATTAGTTTAATCCCTTTTTTATTTCAACTTTTGTGAAAGGCATAAGAAATCAAAGGCAAATTTAATATTTATAAATTTCAAAGAACTTTATAAACTTAGATCCGATTACGTTCGGGTTCGTTTGATGTAATAAAAAGTGTCCTTTTTGCCGTCTTGGGAGTTATTTTGCATAAGGAAATGTCTTGAGTATCCCATGTCTTAGATCATTATGGCCTCTGACGTACGTTATTTTACTAGCTGCACTATTTTTAGTACACTTAGGGCCTGTTCCACAATCCTGCTAATATTGAAAATGTGAAAGTTTGTGATAAATGTTTGGATGGATGGATGTTTGTTACTCTTTTACGCAAAAACTACTGAAAGGATTTCGATTAAATTTGGTATGGTAGTAGTTTAAGCTCTGGACTAAAACATAGGATACTTTTTATACCGAAAAAGTAGTGTTCCCGTGGGATACTGTATTTACGCGGGCGGAGCCGCGGGCAACAGCTAGTCTTCTAATAAGTGTTGGATAGCTTATTCGGATGTTTTGTAAACATGCAAATAATCTATTTGACACTTATGAGTAGATTGTGAATCAGGCCCCCTTAGATTACAAGATTACTCCAACTTCCCTTGTGTAGTAAAATTAGAGCGAAGTTTTCAACCTACTACTTTAAATTCGCAACTGCTACGAAACCCGCTACGCGGTCGCGTAGACCCGCTACGAAACGCTACGAATCACGACTTATTAAATTACTACGCATTTTCATACAAGCAGAATGTGATGATGATGTGAGACTTCAGAAATATTACATTTTACACACTTGCCTAATACTGTAACAGCCAATGTACTAAGATCTATAATATCGACAGCAATATATTATTGTAAGTCAATGACTACGATATTAACAGATGAATTTTTTGGATTTTTCCAATCTCTCTCTCGATATTCCCTAGTACAATACTATATTATAGAATACTATACAAGTCTAATAATCTCAGAAATTACCTGTGGGTCGTCCTGCGAGAAGAGGGCGTCGAAGGCGAACATCTTGGGCGCGGCGACCCCCACGCGGGCGTCGGTCGCGGCCGCCTCACACACCGTCACCTGCCGCTTGCGTTTGTCCAGCGAGACCGTCTGGGAACCGCTCGTGAATGGCCCTTCTCCAACTGCACCCACGCGTAACATCACTTTCACCTGGAACAAACAGATTAATTTAGTTTTAAGATCTGTTTTAACATTACAAAAAAGGAACATTTTACCGTCTCGGGACGCCTCACGCCACCAGTAACTTATCGTTGTCCACGGGTTAGCTTGGGCTCAGCTCACACCGAAACGCGACGCGACGCGATACATAGATTTCTAATTTCGCACCGAGCTGCGTAACGCGCCGCTCTTCCAATGAAACATGTATCTTTATGTGTACTGAATAAAGTTAAATTTCGAAACAGTAATTCAAAATGTAGCGCCGCGTCGCGTATAGTTTCGTTTTCTTGTGTATTGAATAAAGTTAAATCTTTAATCGCTATCATAAATCAACATTTATCAACAGCAAAACTGATTATAATATTAGAGCGCTTTCGTAAAAAAAAAAGGTTGTCTGTAAAGTTGGTTTACTGACGATAATTGAACGTGACAACGTCATGTTTATAGTACGCGCGGAACTAATTGGCCGCACCTTAGGTAGGCGTGTTGCCGCCGCGAAGTCCGGCGCCGAACTGAGTAATAACATCAAGCGCCCTGCCTCTCCGTCTCACCGCTCACATACCTAAGGCGCGGCTACCTGAGGTAACGGCAATGCGTCATATTTAGCGAGGTAACGCTGGTAACAGGTAACGCATGAGTCATGTTTTTTCGTGCGTGCAGCCGGCTCCATCAAATTATAAGACGTTATCACGTCAAAACGCCATCACCAACGTCAGTAAGTCGTACTGTCTCCATTTTGTAGGTTCAGTGGTTACGTCTGTGACTAGTACAATTTAACCGCGCATAATACTTACATAGTTACCATAGGAAAAATTACAGTATTTAAACTTTATATTGAACTTGTTGTTGTTTGTTAAACTTGGCTACCTAGTTTTTACGAAAAAACTCCCTTATTAATAAAATATTTACACAAGCGATACGCTGATTAATGTTCCTGTCTTTGTCTGATACGTTAGAAAAGTTACTTGACATACAAAGACAGCATGGATAAGAATAAGAATAATAAGAATACGAATCGTTTATTCCTTTTCTCTGAAACAATTACACAACAATGAAAAAAATATAATATACAAAAACAATAGTAAAAAAATAAACCAATATAAAGCTAATTGAACAAAAATTAAACATAATAATATTAGAGTATCCATAACAATATAAAACTAATTATATATTAATATAAAGTGTAAATATTTTTATTAACCAAGGGGATATGTATTATTTACATATTTGAAACTGTTTACTATTCTAATTACACAATTCTAAACAGCAATTACTATTGACTAGTTGGAGGGCCGTGATTAGTGACGTCACTATGCCGCGCCGCCGCGAGTGATTACGTCGAATTAAGTACTTCACCTGTCCTCGAGGACGATGAGTTCGTAACGAGCGCGATGTAGCGACAATATTGATACCAACTTGTTTAATAAACGTGGAGTATGTGGAGATTGCATGATGTATCGTAAATTAGTTAATTATTTTAAAACAAAGATTATTTTGAACTTGGCTTGACACGATACCGCGTGACTAGATAAAGGCATATTATGTATCTTTAAACTATTATTTTTTCAGAATGCAAATGACATTGAAATTTTTTATGGATATTTTGCTACGGTGACCAAAAATAAAATAAGGTTAGATGAAAGCGTAATTGCATTTGGAGTACAACGGGATAGGTTGCATATCTGCAGGAAATGGGGTAAATCCTCATATAATATTTTAACTCATTTCAACGAATATTCATACAAAATATTATCAACAATTTGTTGATTATCTCCACTTCTCCATGGATTTGAGTGAAAAGTGAACATCGGGTTATAATCGCAATTATTTTTTTCAAATTGAGATTTTAATTATAGTATAAAAGGCTAATTGTAAGAATAAATCGAATATTATTGCCAGTCGGCTCAGGCTTGGGTGGCTCAATTTACTACAAAGCCTTTTCCTCCTCTGTTTTTTCAAATTGTACCTAACACTACACTCATTGTTTCAAATGGAATGTAAGCTCTCACTACCATAAGTGTAGTGTGGATAATTCGCATGTCGTCCACATCCACACAATACAAATCTCTCACAACCCTAAGACCTTCAGTTTTAATCAGCTAATGTCTAATTGAGCTGATAAGCTGTACGCGTGATGACTGCTTCATTACGATTGAGAATTCCATTACATGATTACTGCACCCGTGGTGTGCCACTTTTGAACCTAATTGCCATAGTAATAAGGTCGAAATATACCGTGTTTGTTGGCGACCGTACATGTGATGCTAATTCGCGAAATGCGCTTTCGCCTGAATTATAAATAGCGTTGTCTATCCTTTGTACAGACAAACATGCCGCTGTGTTCTAATTTTGAAATGTTTGGGTGTGAATGGGGTTGCCCTATCATTTGTTACGATGAAAAAAAAAATTAACATCAATCTGCGATTGACTACAATCGATACACAATAGACATAAAATTTAAGTGTTAATTTGTAATTTCAAATTGATAGCTTTGCACTAAATGCATAATACGAGGGCGGGTCAATAAGTCCGTGACTTTTGGAATAAAACACAGATTTTTTGATAAATAAATCATTTTATTTTTCAACGTAGTCCCCCTTGAGCTCTATACAGTTTGTCCAACGCTTCTCCAATTTTTTTATCCCTTCCAAAAAATATGATTTGTCGAGGTCCTCAAAATAGGCCTTTGTTTGCGAGATGACTTCATCATTGGAGCCAAATCTTTTTCCACCGAGCCATTTTTTCAGGTTTGGGAACAAGCAGTAGTCACTCGGAGCCAAATCTTGAGAATAGGGTGGATGTGGGAGCAATTCATAGCCCAATTCATGGATTTTTGCCATGGCAACTGCACATGTGTGCACCCTTGCATTGTCTTAGTGAAAAAGAACTTTTTTCTTGGCCAAATGAGGTCGGTTTTTTTTCAAATCCTCATTGAAGCGGTCCAATAAGTTGGCATAATATTCCCCATTAATTGTTCTTCCCTTTTGAAGATAGTCAATGTGGATTATCCCACGTGCATCCCAAAAAACAGTCGCCATAACTTTATTGGCTGACAAACCCACCTTGGCCTTCTTTGGCGCCGATTCACCCTTAGAAACACACTGTTTTGACTGTTGTTTGGTCTCTGGTGTATTGTGATGGATCCATGTTTCGTCCACGGTTAAAAAACTCCTCCATATTGTGATTAAACAACGCCAAACCTTCCTGTGAAGTTGTCACAAGATTGCGTTTGTGGTCGACTGTGAGCAAACGCGGCACCCATCTTGCGGAAAGCTTTCTCATGCCCAAGTGATCATTCAAAATTGAAACCACTGAGCCATGCGAGATGCCTATGGCTTCCACAATCTCTTGCACTTTCAATCTTCGGTCGGCCAATACCATATCGTGAATTTTTTCGATTGTTTCGGGTGTAGAGACCTCAACTGGGCGTCCAGGACGTTCGGCATCTTCAGTGCTTGTAAGGCCACACCGAAATTCAGTAAACCACTTTTTTACCATTGAAATCGATGGTGCAGAGTCCCCATAGTATTTATCAAGCTTAGCCTTGGTCTCGGTAATGGTTTTTTTTCGCAAAAAATAATGCTTAATAAGCACACGAAATTCTCCATTGTTTCCTTAAGTTACTGGATAGTCTGATAAAGATAGCTGTAAAACACAAACTAACTGACGCAGCAAGTTCAAATTTTGATAGGAGTCAACTGACAGATGCCTGTTGACAGGAGTAGTGTTGCTTTTTCAGTAAGGAGGTTAGAAATTCAAAAAGTCACGGACTTATTGACCCGCCTTAGTATGATATACCTACACCAAAAATATTTTTTATTTTTTAGTCCATCTGTCTGTCTGTTCCGGCTAATCTCTGAAACGGCCGGACCGACTTTGACCTGACTTTGTAAACCGGAAGATAGCTAATGTTATGAGGAATAAATTAGGCTACTTTGATTTTACAAAAAAAAAAGTTCCGCGAAAACCAAACTCACTGACTATCTTTAACCGAAACAAACAGATAGACTTAAATAAATACTTTTTGATGTAAGTACCGTAGGTAAGTACTTTCTAAGTACTTTCATATTATAATGTGTTCTTTGTGAAAAACTGTTATCTCGAAATTACAAACAGACACGTAAATTTTTCATATCTGTATAAATAACTAGCCGTTGCCCGCATTTCCGCCTACGTAAATACAGTATCCCACGGGAATATTCTACTTTATCGGGATAAAAAGTAGCGTATTAACCCAGAGCTTAAGCTACTACCATACCAAATTACATCGAAATCCGTTCAGTAGTTTTTGCGTGAAAGAATAACAAACATCCATCCATCCTAACAAACTTTCACATTTATAATATAAGTAGGATTTGTTTTCATCATAAAAAGGTAAAGGTATAACACAAACGCGCTGTTGACAGGGTAATCCCTAAATCCAGGTGTGACATGGCCTGGAATTGTTATCTAGCTGCCAGACTCTGTTCCTTGTCAAATATTAATCACAAAGATTTATGTGACAATTTAATACTTTATACGTAGGTAATGCTTTGCACTGATTGACGTGCTCAAGCTCCCATGATCTCAATAACAAATTAAATTTCAATGACAGAATTTGACTTTAGCTTTAAATTTTTAATAAAAATAATGAAACGTAGGCAGGCTTTTACCGTGAAATATGTAACGTTTCATGTTTTTAATATCAATCACAGACATATTGGGAAACTAATTTGAATTTTGATTGACACACTGCTCATCTAAATGTATTACGCTTAGGCAGAAACATAATTGTAAATTAAAAAAATACTATATCTACTTCGATATATTAGAAATTGACACTCAGTAAGTTATTGACCTCTCATAGCTGATTTCAATTGATATAAATTGATTGAATTGATATTATTATTATTATGAAATCAGAAGGTCCAATGGCCTGAGTGTCTAAGTATTTAAGAAAGAAGTATAACCAGTATGTAAATAGGTAGATAGTGTAGTAACTGGGACAGGTGTTTTTATATCGTGTGCTTGCCCAGCACAATATAAGCCGTTCTCATCTTACTTTCTATTTATAAGATGTCAGGTTTTGAATCTCTGAGAGATAAGTTTAAAGAAATAGGTACCTATTCTGATCGTCGCTTCTCAATAAATTTTGGACAATGTGTTGTATGTCAGAAAGAATCTAAATAATTTCAAAAGAAAAGCGACAACCATTGTAGGACTACTAGAAATAAGAACAAGTTAGAAATACCGGTGATCAGACTAGCACCCGGTTTCTGAAAGGCTAATCAAATAGTTGATCAACTTACACGTATGTTGAGTTAACAGAGTTGTTAAATCAATTTGCGTTTCTGAAACGCTAATTAGTGAAAAATTTACTAATCAATGATCATCTTGACATGACACGAAGTGTGATTTTTAACATGGTCACACAGTGTGTGGCGTCCAGTGTGAAATTAATGTAAATTGCCTAATGCCATTTCGAAAAAAAAACAATTTGTCAAGCAGATAGCTGTCAAGTGTCCAGAATGAGGTATTTTTCGACTTAAGTCGTTAATAAGTAAGTAGTAAGGTTTGAGTTTAGTATTAACTACATATATATATATATATATATTCATATCAATCTTGATTGATCTCATTGAAGAGTTATGTGCACAAATAATAATTTTGTAAAAATTTGGAAATCAAGAGTGATTATTATTACTTACAGCTTCTAACAAATAAGTACTAGGTACCGTATAAAAATATTACAAGCGCCAAATTAACTTAGTAAAAACAACCTTCTGTAAACGATATCAGTGGAAAAATGGGAAAAAAATAATATTTTTCAAAAGTTAATTCGCCGAAATGCATTGATCAGTTGACAATAGATTTGACATATGTTTAATCTATGATTGCGACTTAAATAGCTTTCCAGAAACCGAAAACAGAGTTTGACATGTCGTTTGGCATTAGTTTTGTTAACTAACATGATGATCAAATCAAACGACTGATCAAGCTTTATGCAACTCAATTTACACTTGACAAGAGATTTGACCGCTGATTAGTTAATTTTGGCGTTGATTAGCCTATCAGAAACCGGGGGTTAGCAAAGTAAGTAAATCGTTTAAAGGTTCATGTATACGCCTTTACAATAGAATCCCAGAAAACATTCAAAATCTTTCCATTGATAAATTAAAAAAAGTTGTTAAAGAACGTTTGTGTCCTAAAGCTTATTATAAGGTCAGTAATTTCATTAACGATTGCACACCTTGGGAATAAGCTGATGGCCCCTGCAAGGCTGCTTCTATGTACATAAGCATGTTCTACACGTTATGTTTGTACTTATTTTTTTTTTTAATGAACAATTTTCCCATATTTTTGCTAAAAGGTGGCCCCGTTCGAGTTTCTTACGTCGGTTCTTCTCGCCGGGCACGTTTCCGAACCGGTGGTAGACCGACGTTCAGAAAGTGTATAAATACCAATTTTGAATAAATTATTTTGACTGACCTTATTATTGTCATTTTTTATTTGTATTGCTTTTTCATTACGTTTTTGTGACAACAAAATCTAAATCTCTCCAAAAAAATTTGAGAAATTATATACATTAAATATTTTAAATACCTATTTGCGCAAATTTCAATAGTTTTTGTTATCTTGACTAACCTTTCCAACCCTCTTCCGTCACTGACAAGAAAACTCGAAATGTTTAGATAATGGAGAATTTAAACGCAAAAAAAAAAACAAATCTCACGCAAGGAAAGTTACAAACTTTTTTTACCCTAATTCCGACAGTTGGAAATTTTTGGGTAAAATTGGACAGAAGTCGTTGCGTTGGCAACGCGTTCATGCATAAAATTAAAGACGGGTAATGAAACGCGCATCCATGTGCTAAGCTGAGTTAGGGTTGGTCCTTGGAGGTGCTTCTTCTTACAAATAGGAGACATTTGGATGAGGAACTTCGTCGAAATGACAGCCCTGAGATATTCCTGTTATAAAGTTTGCTGGGGCGGGCCCGGCGCGGCGCGTCGTTGCGTTCCAGCGATCACAAAAATGAAGGCAATATATTGGACAATGTCGAATTTAACTTCCTTAAGAATCTTCACCTATCCGTTTAGTAGAAGACCTTATAGATAGTATGCGTTGTAAATTTGAAAAAAAAATAAAGGCTAGACAAACATTAACAGAATTTTAAAAAACGGAGAATATTATATTTATTAACGGTAAAATGTAATAACGAAAATTTAAAAAAACAATACCAGAATTATGTATTATTTGTTACTCATAAACTCATGTAACAGTTACATTCCGATATTTTTCATGAACTTGCTCGAAATGAAGTCAATCGATTCCGACTACCGTTTTCATATTGAAATATCTTTTTGCAAAAACAAACGGATTCGACATTTTATTGAAGCCTCGGTTGTTTGCAAATGCACCGAGCTACCCGGCTACAATTTTATCAAGCATGCTACACACGTTCAATATTCATTAAGAGATTTGAATCGCACACATACCGAAGGGATTTGTAAACAACGAAATACTTGACCGTCTCAAGTCGGGTATTCTCGGCGTTTAATGACCCTTGACAGACAATTTCAACGTTGATGGAGTAATCCAAAAAAACCAGATTATTTTTAGATACAGGCATTAAGGGTAACGTTTATATTTTGATATTTGTGGTGCCATTGTACTACCGCATAGGTATATATATATATACTAAAATTATAAAGAGGAAACTTTGTTTGTTTGTTTGCATGGAATAGGCTCCGAAACTGCCGGACCAATTTCAATGAAATTTAGCACAGATATAGAAAATACCACGAGGAGATACTACTTTTTATTGTGGCCAAGTGGATTTTCTTTTGCACGCACGAAGTTGCAAGTCGCGTGTTACTTATAATTTCATATAATACGAGGGCGGGTCAATAAGTCCGTGACTTTTAGAATAAAACACAGATTTTTTGATAAATAAATCATTTTATTTTTCAACGTAGTCCCCCTTGAGCTCTATACACTTTGTCCAACGCTTCTCCAATTTTTTTATCCCTTCCAAAAAATATGATTTGTCGAGGTCCTCAAAATAGGCCTTTGTTTGCGAGATGACTTCATCATTGAAGTCAAATCTTTTTCCACCGAGCCATTTTTTCAGGTTTGGGAACAAGAAGTAGTCACTCGGAGCCAAATCTGGAGAATAGGGTAGATGTGGGAGCAATTCATAGCCCAATTCATGGATTTTTGCCATGGCAACTGCACATGTGTGCACCCTTGCATTGTCTTGGTGAAAAAGAACTTTTTTCTTGGACAAATGAGGTCGGTTTTATTTCAAATCCTCATTGAAGCGGTCCAATAAGTTGGCATAATATTCCCCATTAATTGTTCTTCCCTTTTGAAGATAGTCAATGTGGATTATCCCACGTGCATCCCAAAAAACAGTCGCCATAACTTTATTGGCTGACAAACCCACCTTGGCCTTCTTTGGCGCCGATTCACCCTTAGAAACCCACTGTTTTGACTGTTGTTTGGTCTCTGGTGTGTTGTGATGGATTCATGTTTCGTCCACGGTTACAAAACGGCGCAAAAACTCCTCCATATTGTGATTAAACAACGCCAAACCTTCCTGTGAAGTTGTTACACGATTGCGTTTTTGGTCGACTTGCGGAAAGCTTTCTCATGCCCAAGTGATCATTCAAAATTGAAAGCACTGAGCCATGCGAGATGCCTATGGCTTCCACAATCTCTTGCACTTTCAATCTTCGGTCGGCCAACACCATATCGTGAATTTTTTCGATTGTTTCGGGTGTAGAGACCTCAACTGGGCGTCCAGGACGTTCGGCATCTTCAGTGCTTGTACGGCCACAACGAAATTCAGTAAACCACTTTTTTACCATTGAAATCGATGGTGTAGAGTCCCCATAGTATTTATCAAGCTTAGCCTTGGTCTCGGTAATGGTTTTTTTTCGCAAAAAATAATGCTTAATAAGCACACGAAATTCTCCATTGTTTCCTTAAGTTACTGGATAGTCTGATAAAGATAGCTGTAAAACACAAACTAACTGACGCAGCAAGTTCAAATTTTGATAGGAGTCAACTGACAGATGCTTGTTGACAGGAGTAGTGTTGCTTTTTCAGTAAGGAGGTTAGAAATTCAAAAAGTCACGGACTTATTGACCCGCCTTAGTAGAATCCTTCACGCTTAAAGTTCGGACCGCGGTTTGGACTGCGATCGAACTGTCGTGCTAATAACGACGTCAAATTCGTCCATGGTTTGGAATGCCGGATTTTTACATTATACGTCAAAATACATCATACCACAGTTAAAACTGTGGAAAATACGCTGTCATCGACATTCCAGATCGGACTGTCGCATTTACACGTTCGCGCTATTTCCCGGGGTCCGAATCGTACGTGTGTGTAGGATTAGTGGGACAGTCCACCTATAGAAAACTTTACTGCAACAACATGTCAGTGTAAATATAATAAGTACGTGTTCGAAGTTTAAAATCTCAAACGTATGGAATTTGACATAGGTCATCGCTAAGTGACACGTCGCTAACCACGATGCCTTATGTCAAATCCTATATACTTTGTTTTCGAACTTCGCTGTCGAAATTATCGAACGCATCTTGGCTATTAATGCCTTATGTCAAATCCCTAAGTAGTGAATTACTATATTTTAAACTAAATGCGCCAAAGCATAAGTAACATCAACAAAATCCATTGTTTCCTAACAAAAAAGTGTCATCTCTCTCTATTCGAACATAAAGTTTATGAGCCAAATATTACAAGATTGAAAATACATTTCAGCGTCGTCTATCAAAATCTTAATAAAACTCCATTCCGCTCGCAGCTTATGAACACCGGCGCTTGGTTAAACAAAGATGGTGCTGTGAAAACGTCGCACGAAAACGCTACATATTCAATATTAACTACTACTTTTATTCCTCCAGCGTATATTTAAATTTTGAACTATTTGATGTAGCAACGTGCAGTATTTTTGTATGGATAAAATTATGCTAAATAGTTCTACGTGTTTCGAACAAGGTAGCATAGTAGATACGATTTTGTTACTTTGTTTTACATAGTCCACTTTGGTTCTATAACTTGTCCTATCACTCACTATAGTGCTATAAAACTTACAAGAAGAATATTAATATTATAACAGTTATTCAGGTCAGTTTAGCCATATAAAATTTCAGTAGTGAGATCGGTAATGTCATTTTCTAAAAAACCTTACCTATATTAAATATTATTGTACAATTATTATAAACTAGATGTTGCCCGCGAATTCTCGCGGGGACCTTACATTTTGCCCGATTAAAAGTGGACTTCCGTTCCCGTACTATTCTCTATATCTATGCCAAACTTCATCAAAATCGGTCTAATAGTATCGAAGCTTATATTCAATACAAACAAGCAAATCTATAAAGAAGAAAAAATCATCGACTTTTCTGTTCATTTGCTAAGAGTTTTGAGACTCCCCAGAATCATTGTCACTTACGCTTATATACTGGCCAATTTAAGCTGAACGCACACTGCACATTAAATCATAGCATACGTTCACTGTTCAGTATCACGTGGAATGAGTTACGTAAATCGTCTGCAGTGGTTAACACCGTAATATTGTAAGCGACACTTTAGCCCCTGTCTTGAGGTTCTATCTCCATATAATCTAAAATTGCTAGAAGAGATACAGGAAATATTGGATAACGGTCAGTTCACATGCGCGGTGTTCACGTGCGCAAGTGCAGTGTACGACTTATGTCATATGAAACGTGTATCTTTTTGTGTGGTGAATAAAGTTCAATTTTGAATAGGCGTCTTAAAAATGTACCGGCGCGTAGCATCGCGTATCGTCACGGCGTTAACTGACAAGGGTCAGATAACACCATGACGATACGCGATGCTAATGCTGATGACTAAGGAGTCATCTATATTCGCGCGTGAGACAAATAATTCTCCTAGGTCGGTATCAAGAATTTACCAAAGAAAATTGCTGTTCGAAAAATAATAAGATATTACAAGGAGATCTTTGTTTCTACAAAATTTTACAGGAACCAAAACCACAGAGTTACGGATTAAAAGCTAAGTTAAATATATTGAATGTATAGGTACAATGTTGTAAATTCAACTTTATTTATTGTTTAGTGATATTGAATAAGTGTAAGTAAAGTGATAGTGATTGAAAGTAAAAAAGAATAGTGAAAAATATTTCAGGTGTTTCGGAATAAAATACAAAAGAACGTATAAAACTTATTTTCACTTCCAGATGTATTAAATCTTTGAGTGCGATGAAGATGGTATCAGGGCGAACATAAATTTGAAGAGGGCGCCGCGGGGCGTCGCAGGGCGTCTCAGGGTGTCGCGGGGCGATGCTCAGGTGAAAATTATCAAAAGGGGGCGACGCCAGATTTAAACCAACATAGGTTACGGAGCCATAACTCTACTCTATACCCTGTTATCTATGGCGAGCAATAAAATATTATGAACTTTGGCAGATCCAGTTTGTGGATATTTATCGACGTCATTTAATACGGAATTGTTCGACTACATGTGTGTTATGTGTACAACTTGTACACTCTGTATTTTGCTAAAATATGTTTTATAATTTTCGAAAAATATTTTTTTATTATGTATTGTATATTATTATGTGAATATTCATACATGCTATGATTAATTCGGAATTTAAAGATTAAATATTAAAACATCATCTGCGACCGGTGGAAATTCCGGTAAACTGTATTTATACGTTAAATTTCGAATTCATTTTTGTGGTGTATTTTTAATTTACAAAAAAATAAAAATTACAATTTTTATTTTTTAAGTACTCAATAATACTAGAATTATTGTATTTTATTTTATTGATATATAGTCTTATTCTTATACCAAATAAATTAAGCATGGTGCGAAAACTTTAATATGACAAAGTGAATTTGATAAAATATTAATATAACCGAACTGGGTACAATAATATTAATTTTGATGTCGTGCAAACTTGGTCACATATTGGTATACAATACCGAGGCTCCGTATGAAATATTACCTAACTTTGTCTCGCACAATTTCGCGAAAAAGAAAAGGTATTTCTGTTGACTTTATTGTGCACGCTTAAATAAATTGCTTCGGAAGTTTTCATTTTATCAGTTGATGAAGTTTGTGCTTTACACCACTTTTATTATGAAACACATTTAAAACAAACGCAAATACTACAGATACCTAAAACACTTTCACGAAAATAATAAATATAGAACTTTTTTGAATACATACGATTTTGCTTACAAATATATTATATTACAGTGATAACAGAAAAAAAAACATATCGGTTGTCTGTAAAGTCGGTTTACTGACGATAGTTGAACGCGACAACGTCAACAACAACAACAATGACAACAACAACAACAACAATTATAATTATAATAATGAGGTAAAGGCAATGCGAGCTAACGCTGGTACTTAGTATCGGTACTTGGTAACGATAACGGGTAACAGGTAACGCATGAGTCATGTTTTTTTGTGCGTGCAGCCGGCTCCATCGATTTATAAGACGTTATCACGTCAAAAAATTACCTTAGCTACGCGACACCATAAAGATTTTTATAAAGTTTGCCTTCGAAATCAGCAAAGTAAATATTTTTAGGTGACATGATACAGAAATGCAATGCACTTAAATTAATTAGTAAATATTTCTAAGAAACGAAAGGGGTCGCTCGAGAAAATTCTAATTGAATTCTATTCAATTACAATTTTCCCAAGCAATTGTTTTTAATGTTCTAGAATAAACACGGCGTTTTAGAGGATTGATAGGGAAGGTGTATTCGGGAATGCTGAACACTGTAATAAAATTTAGAAGGCCGTTTAATATTTTGTTTTGGGGCTTTACGATTTAAGCAGTTTGAATGTTAATTAAGCTATTTCAATTATCATATTTTCGTTTTTTGTATTGTAAAAGTATTGTTACGGTATTGTTATTTAGTATGTCTTTATAAATTAAGTACTAACATTAATAATATAGCTCAGTTACTTATAATATAGAGAGTCTTTATGGGTGATTTAAAGGCTCGTTGAAGCAGGCTTAAATAAGGTTTTCTTCAAAATTCCCACATCAAGACAGTGTAATAAAATTGAGCAAAATATGTTTTATTTATAGCCAACATAGCCAAAACAACAGAGAAAAAAAAAGTTAAATACCAGCAAAGTGCGAGTCGGACTCGCGCATGAAGGGTTCGGCAAAAAAATATTTTTTCTTGTATGCAAGCCCCGCTTAGACATTTATTTATTCTGTTTTTAGCATTTGTTGTTATAGCGGCAACAGAAATACATCATCTGTGAAAATTTCAACTGTCTAGCTATCGCGGTTAAGGAGACCCTGGTGACAGACCGACGGACAGACGGACAGACAGCGAAGTCCCAGTAATAGCGTCCCGTTTTTCCACTGTAAAAAAAGACGGAACCCTAAAAAAGTTTTCGTTTCAGTTAGAACATTAATAACTTTATTAAATATTTATTTAATCTCATAAAGTGCAGAACATAAAAACTTTTCTCGAAATAACCTATAAAGTCAAAGCAGGTAGCCTGCTCCTGCTCCTGTTCATACCTCTTTATTTAAAGAAAAAGATTTAAAGTAAAGTTGGGCAGTGATCGTTAAAATTGCAAGTGTGCGAGTGAAAAGTTGTAAATTTAAATCACTAAGTCTAGCGAGTTGCGGAAACTTGCAAACTTACAAATTGGATTACTGAGACTTTGACACGACACTCAAATCATGCTCAAAAATGTTTGAGGGCCAATCAAAAGTTACGTGAATCGCATAATCGGACCGAATCACACGTAGAAACGCATTGTTTAACGTTGTATTATGTTAAACGAGCTGGCGCCCGCTGCTTTGTTTACGTAGAACTAACAAAAACGGAACCCTTTTTATTTGAACGGGACCCTAAAATAAAAATATCCACTGAGTCACAGAGGTCGTCGTTACTGACATGTCGATACGAACAAATTATGACAACAGTAAACCTGCTTATGAAATAGATTCCCTAATATAACAGACACAAAGGTGCTAAATCCATACTTATTTATAATAAAACAATATACATATTTATATATACATATTTATAATAAAACAATATAAGCAAAATATTTTAACTAATGTCATGCCACATATACTCGATGTAGGGTCGGGTTAGGAATTAGAATACAGCTCCCTAGGGCCCCGTCAAGAAGGCCAGATCACAGAGGCAGCTAAACAAAACAACTGGGGTAGAATAAACCTTTGCCGAGTGTCATGAGTTTCGATATTTCAGCACGAATCAGCAATAATATTGTTTCGAAGAAAGCGACAGGTATTGCGACCACAAGCTCAGTTGCAGGTAAAAGTTAAAGGACAAAAGGTTAAGCACCACTGAAAGTGTTTTTATTAACATCCATTTTCTTAGTGAAAAATACGGCACTCTGTTATTACAATTGCCCGTTCTTGGAGTAGTTTAGTACGATACAGCATAGAGGCAGAAGATACACACTATTTTACTGAAGGGGCCATAAAAAAGATGAAAATAATCTCAGCCAAATAATGATGTAAACAAAAAATCTTGTTACATAAACATCTTAATAAAATATCAAACTCTAATCTAAAAAAAATATCACACAAATGCATATAATTACGATTATTTTCGGTATGAAACGTTAAAAAGGCAAAACATTTAATCCGAGAGGCATTGGAGGGCCTCATTAAGGTAGATGGCCCTCAACGAAGTTGCCGTCACGTAGACACGGTCATTAGCACCTCCCATCTGAACTTGAATTATGAATATAGAATATGGGTTGCAGTCAAGGACCTTAAGGTCTAATCAAGAAATACAGTTTAAAAAGTGGATTTTTTTGGGGAATTTCAAAGTTTATCGTATATATAAATATTATATAAGTATTGAGCAAATCTTTCGTTCTCGGAAATTTTTCATTTATTTCAATATTACGATCTTTAGTGTCACTACTTTTTTTTTCTTCATGTAATAATATTATGATTGTACATGTATATTCACGTGTGTACACTGTACTGGGTACGTAGCATGTTCTTAAATAAGGTTTTTTGAATGTAAACAACTAACTCTTAATTAATATAACAACAAAACAAATACACGAAGTACGGAAAATATATAATAAACAAAAAGACACAAAATATTTCATAAAGTCCCACGTCAGTCAAGTGCTATAATTATTATCTGTATTTTTTAAGGGCCAGTATAATATGCTATCTCTGCAAACCATAAGGAAATAGCGTCTGAGGTTTTATGCATCATTTTAAATTTGGAATATATGACACCCCATCTCGTCAGTTAAGTTGCTTCATGTTGGAGGGTTAATGATACGCCTCTCTGCCTCTCTTGTTATGATTTAATTTGCATTTGCTTTCAAACTTGTTTGCAGTTCAGCAGTTGTTGTCCTTTAAAATCTTAAATGTGCTATATACTAAATGATTTTTGTTTGTCTGTTTGTCTGTTTCGAGAGAAACTAGGTATGTTTTGTATTAAAATTAGAATATAATATATTTAAATTAGAGTATTAATAAAATAAATAATAAAAAACTAAAATCCCGACTGCAAAAAACATACCTAAGCAACGTACTAAAAAGACCGAAATAAGATTGAGCTGAAAGCCTAAGTGAAATAATTGATATTATGTTTGGTGGCAGGTGGGACCCATTTGCAAATCATACAAAAATAAATGGGTCCCGCCTGCTACCAAATATAATGTCAATTTCACTTACGCTTACAGCTCAATCATGTTGTGTACTTTTGAACTAGACATTGGCAAATGGTTTATGCCGACGCCATATACCTACGTAAATAAAAAAAAATACTCTATTTAATGTACCTATTAAATATTATATTCTGTCGAAACTTAATTATATACATAATAATTAAGTATCGGTATTATGCACGGAAAACTCTATATTTTTGTCTCCTATTGGATACATTACACACAACACATGACGTGTTGTTTCTTTATATTGAAAAAAAAAAGTATCAAATAGGAGCCAAATGACATGGGCGAAATCTAGTGGGATCTAAACGTCATGGACATTCATTACTTTTAACACCAACATTTATTACTTTTAGACCAACAAGTAAAACAATGTTTTTATTTAGTTAAGTTCATAAAATCTGCAGTTAAACTTCTTACCCCAGCACGCTAACAGCAGACCTGTTGTTTGTGATTTTTTTTAAACTGTTCATAATAATTTTGCAGATGCTCGTCCCCTAACGATTGTTACAAGTTTGAGAGCATTTACGTGCCTAAACGTGAACTGAGGGATCCACAAATTAAACAAGTTTTACGAATTTAAGTGACTCCCGCGCTCCGGTGAACTTAATAATTAGTTAGTTTCCTGATTCTAATCACGGAGGATTTTCATTTTCTCTTCGCGAGTTTCATAATTATGATTATTATCTTTTACAACGCGATCGTCTTGTGAATTATTTGTGTTCAAAATTGGGGTTTTTGGGTTATGTCTCTTTTTAAAGTTGAAAACTCAGTTTATTTTGTTTAATCATAGACATAATATAGAAAGTATTCAAATAGCTTTAATTAGTAGCCATAGTAAAATAGTGAATTTAGCATTTCTATTTACATACTAGGTACTCCGTATTTTAAGTTTACGAAAGAATGTGCCATCAGGGAATCAAAATCTTAAGCAGTTGACCGTTGTCATTATTTGTTCGTATAATATTTTAATATTATGATATGTAACTGACATGTCATTGACTTTTGACATTTGTATTCTTACTACATATCGTCATTATATTAAAAATAAATTACGAGAGCACTCTACCTGCTTATGAATTAACTTCACTGATGACAAATTCTTTCGTTTTTAACTAAGAATTGATAGATGAAACTGCGTTAACACGTATAATGAAAACATTAAGTCTGTCCAGGCCGAGTCCAACCAAACAAACCCATACGTATGTCTAGATTCGAATCGAAGAGACAATCTTGTGAACTCTCAGACCACAGACGGTCGTCAAAATGAAAACGAGATTAATTGAACACTAAGGCTGGGACTGTATGCTCCGGAATCTGTAAGGCCAGGAAAAATTCAGAGCACTGAAATTGAACTCTGTGATATTACAATAGAGTTGAAAATCGAAGTGTCGAGCTGTCATCTATGGCATTGACATTTGACTCGACACTTGTGTGTTCGTTTTTCAGATCTATTGTATTATATTAGTGCAGAGTTCTGTTTTCAGTGCTCTTAAGTTTTGCCCGGCCTTACAGTTTCCGGAAAATATAGTTCCGGCCTAAGGCAGATAAAATGTTATGTTCTGGCGACCAGATTCCGTAGTTTACTGGATAAATTGTCTTAGAAAATAAAACATAACTAACTTTTATTTAGAAAAATAACGAAAGTTATTTCCAATGTCTTGGCTTACGTTTTTATATTTGTTTATCTAGTAAAGTGCTACTTGAATGGGCCTCTATAATATTATCATCTTTTTCTGTCAGTAATAACATAAATAGATCTCTATAGCCAGGCAAGAAAGAGAGTAGGAAACATGAAAATATATTTATTATTATAAAGTCCAAAAATAATATTACAGCAACTTGTTCTGTTCCTTATAATTTTCCAAGTGTACCAACTTCGTATATTTTCTCTCTGAAGTTACGGGAAAAATACGTGCAGTGTATGTCAACAGAGGAAGGGTCTAACCGAGCTAGGAATTTAAACTCCCCAAAAACTCGGGAAATTATTTGTTTAATAACAATAAGAGAATTGTTTTTATTTAGACATGAAAAGGAAGTTCATTAGACTTAATAACCTGACAGACATAAAAAAGTCTAATTAAAGCAGTCTACCTCATAATTTTTACGTCACTGGATTACAAAATTGTAAAAATCTAGAGCAGAATTGGAAGCGTAACACGTTTTGCCTTACTTTGTCAATGTAAACATAATATCTCTAGGTGTCGCCTTGTACTCAATGTACCTAAAAATAATAATAATAATTTATTATTGACGGAGCAATGTGCGTTTAATGACAACATATAAATTTCTATTGTACTCCTATTCGTATTAATGACAGATTTATTGATATTGGCACTTGAAAAGACATCACTCCCTGATGGAATGTCTGTTTGATCTATAAAACAGTTATTAGTTATTAAATACAATTTGTATACTGATGTAAGTGATATTTCGTCGTAAACATACACTCATCTATAAAACGTCCTCACTGTCGGTTCTCTGTTCTTATCATCATAAAACCACGTCTTTACAGCAAATTTCGGTCCGAACATAATAAGTATTAAACCTTTTATACTTAGTCACCGCTTCTCAAACTGTAGTTTAATATATCTTGGGTTTTTTTAAATAATATAATAATTTATGCCAACGGCTTGTCTTTTTACCCGACTACGGCGAATCCAAAAGGACCAGGTAAGGATTTTGGCAGTCTATGTATGTATGTATGTTTGTTCCAGTGTAGCGCCTAAACTACTGTTCCGTTCTAATTAATGAGGTGTCAATAGATTCGTAGTTATGGCCCGGGTAACATAGGCTATATAACTTGCGTGTTCGGGTTATAGTTTTTAATTATTGATAGTAAATTTTATTTAAAATCATGATTACTTACCTTTACACGAGTAAAATCAATTAATGCTCGAGTAATTAAGATAATTAATAATAATTAATTAATAATTAAGGTCTATTAGAACTTAACAACTTATACGTACTTCTTATTTAATTTTATTTAAGCAAAGACCTATAAGTATATGACGTGATACCACGATATCACATGTTACAGATTTTAATTCGTCCAGTCCAGTGTTGCCAGGTCTTAAAACCAGTGTATCGTAATTTTGCTTGTCAAATTCCATATGAAATCCGTAGGGTAAGATTCTAATAAAAATCCGTATAAAATCCCTATAAAAAATGTTGATGTGTTCCACTTTTGATTAATAAACAAAAATAATGTAGTGAAAATGTCATAAAATGAGTGTAGTGAAAATGTAAAAAAAATAGGTATCAGTTTTGTATTTATGTGTAACACCTGTTTATACTTATGTTTATTGACAAAAAACTTTTTTTCATCCGTTATTGGATGATTTATACAGTATTCTCCGAGCGAAGTAACGACTCTTCAAATACTGTAGTGCCTGGGACAGTCGGATTTAAATGTCGTATGGTTGCCCAAGCACATACGGCATTATAACAACACAGTCAGCCTAGTCCAGAGGAATGACTGGTCAATACGTCTGGGGCCAACCATGTGCGAGTTTCCTCACGATACTTTCCTTCACTGTTCAAGCGTCCGTATATTACTTAAGATCTGAAAAAGTCTCATTGGTACACAACCTCGGAATTGGATCTCCACTCTCTCGAGTGCGAGTCAAACGGTCTACCCACTAGGCCACGGAGCTCTATCTCTTATTGATAATACTATGCTATGGGTATTTTATTTACTGAAGTATAAGCATTAGCTACAGTTTGAGAGACGCTGATCAATAATACAATATGTGGGGTCCCTCACTTGCGGAACATACGTAACTAAAAACTTGTGTCGTTAATAAGTTATCTCATATATCTCGAAAACAATTTAACGTCAAAGCCAACACATTGGGCGAACATGTGACGTCATAAAGTAGGTACAGTTAGCAAAATATTTTTACGATTCAAATTATTTCACTCTCTCGTATGTTAGAATTAAAACCACATAAACCTTAACTTTTTGACTTTTTGTATGCTAGAAATTTTTATTCTTGTTGAAAGCGTTGAATTTGTTTAGTAAGCCATACTTTTTACACTCTTGCCCCCTTACTAATAAAAATTCACACACTGCGTAGTGCGTATTAGTGTATTATATAGTATTAGTGCGTGTTATAACTGCGGAGTTCTATTTATGAGTAACTTATGAGTTGTACTTCATATATATTAATTCTTAGGCTAGAAAATTATTTTTGCGCCCTGAAAACATATGTTTAATTATCATGATGATTAATCTTTTTTGTATTTTTTGTAAGAGACAATGACCTAATTTCATCAATTTTAATCCAGAAAAAGCGAAACTAAGTGGATATAAGGGTTCTTAGTAGTGCTGTGGGATTTAGATGAGGGTATTCAAAAGGTAAGGAGTATGGGTACTAACTACCTTATACCTATAGCTACCTACCTATTATACAGACTAGAGCTTGCCCTGAAGGAAATGGGGTTATACCTATTGCGACCTATCTGTTATACAGGCTAGGGCCATCCCCCGAAGAAGAACCAGCCTTGTATTGTTTCTTGTACATAAGGTTTGGTAAAGTCGATTATCTTAAAATCAAGGATCTTCTCGGCATAATTATTGTAAATTAAGATCTTCTGCTTATGTTAAGATGTTTAGGCAGAAAAATAACAACCTAACCTCAGGTAACCCTCCGCCTAACGCAAACTATATAAAGAATGATTTTATTCCCCCCGAGTATGACATTTTTTTTTGCATAAGTTTTTTTTTACATCAGCAGTAGATCATAAGCCCAGAAGGTCCATAATTAATTTTACTAAAGATTAATTTTACAAACGTTTTTGTTTAAGTTTTTAGTTACTTTTTTTAATGCAAAAATAAACTTGGTTTCACGACATCGAAACACGACGTAATACGTATTTTCCTATTGTTATTTTGTTTAATCGCTGCAATACTTTTCACTAAAATCCCGATACAAGTTCCTGAAGGTATTCAGACTAATTGTTATTTGTTTCATGAATACCGCAAAATCGTGACTAAACGCACTTTGTCACATATTTGGTCAAAACGTTTGACTTGATGGGCCGGTTCACGCTATTCATTCGAAATTTATTTAACTGTGACCCTTATTGGAAGGGATTAAGGGCGATCGGGTGAAGGTTTAATGGAAATGCAATAAAGAATTCGTGGTCTGTAAATGATGTAACTTGTACCGGGGGAGACATTAGAATTTGTATGACCACTAAATACTGTGATACTCATCGAATAGTCTGATATTTATTGCGCGTGTGACGGAACGTGACGGTTGTTTAGCGAAGCTTTAGACTGGTTTTCCACTAAGGGTCAGCTCACACCGAAACGAGACGATACGCGATGCTGCGTTTTGATTTGTTTGGTTTCCGGTGTGAATAGGCCATGTTGCGTAAAAATATTTTTTTCATCTATTCGACGTTAGACAACATGTTAATAAACAATCTAGAACCCATATTCGTATATCTTAAAAAATAACGAAGATACAAACAATTTAAATTTACAATATATGAAAGAGAGCGATATATCAGCCTGTGACGTCACGAGTTGCATCCGCCATACATTTGTCATTACAAAGTGTATGGCGGTGACTTGTGACGAAACAAATAGTTTTGCGAGAAAAAGACGGGCAATATTTATTTGCTTATATTTTTTAATCGCGTCAGTCTAATACCTATTTCTTTTAGATTTATGTATCTTTAATCAACAATATTTTAAATTTAATTTATAAATACTATAATACTATAATACCCTTACCGGCCCGACACTGGCACGGCTACTCACATAAGCAGCTCGCTCAATCTTGAATCGCTATCTTAAAAACAGCCGCGTCGCGTCACGTCACGTCGCGTCGCGTCGGTATATACTGACTCTACTTGAAACCGCACAATATTATAATCCAGTCCGAGCCGCGACGCGGCATTTATATGATAACAGTTCAAAATTGAACTTTATTTGTGTTTGAACACAAATAAAGTTCAATCACGTGTCGCACGTGAGCTGACCCTAATACATATTGGTCCAATTTTAGACCTTTGAACCTACTGCTAAGCAAGGGTTACATTCAGATTTCGCCCTGCCAGAGCATTAGTACAAACATAGAAATACGAAGTCATAATTAAGAGTAAAGCTAAAATGAAAATCCAGTAGGGCGGGGTGTGTTACTTACATTACAGGACACGAAAACTCCATAACTATCCTTTATTCAAATTTATTGTCCTGCACTTTAATGTAGTCGCAGTATTTAGTTGCCCTCGGGAGACCGTTGAACTCCGTGTTCGCAACTCAACTAATAATCCTTTCACTGTATTTGGGACAAAGAAATCTGTTAATTTATTTGCAATGAAAGAGAGTAGGTACTCCGGAGTGACACTCGAATATATCTATTAACTGACTAAAAAAACATACCGGTTGTCTGTAAAGACGGTTTACTGACGATAGTTGAACGTGACAACGTCAACAACAACAACAACAACAACAATAATAATAATGAGGTAAAGGCAATGCGAGCTAACGCTGGTACTTGGTAACGGTACTTGGTAACGATAACGGGTAACAGGTAACGCATGAGTCATGTTTTTTCGTGCGTGCAGCCGGCTCCATCGATTTATAAGACGTTATCACGTCAAAAAGAAATGCTGAGTTAAGGCTCAGTGGTACAGTAGCACGATTCAAATTAATTAAGTGGCCTTTTTTTAACCCCCTACGAATTTTGACGTGTCTGTGTGTCTGTCCGTGGCATCGTAGCTCACAAACGGAAGAACCGATTTTGATCTAGTTTTTGTTTGAAACCTTAGCTATAATTCATCATCACCAGCACGCTCTCCTGCTTCACAATTCAGGGGTTACTTAAAAATAATAATTTTGTTCATTGTACCTAATTATTAGCACCCGGGCATCATCTTTATTCTAAACTTGTAAAATATTGAAGTTGAAGGTTGCATGTAAACTATAATATTTTGTGTTTCATATTATATATATCAACTCGTTGTGTTCTGTAATAAAACAGTATAGGATTTCTTCTAAATTCTCTAGAATTTAAATCTAAGCTATACAAGCAAGTAGGCAATTACGTCGCCAATCGATACCAGCCACTAGGCTCGCAGCGAGACAGAAGAAATGTTTTATGTAGAGTTCTGTCAGCGGCAGTTGTTTGAGCGCAGATTTATTTATGTGCCTTTTGCAACCTCCTGCGTAAAGCCCGGATGTCGTTATCGATATTTTCTTTGCTATGTATAAAGTGGCTGTATAAAGGCATGTGGAAAGCCTTTAAATTACTACAAGTACATTATGATTACTGATTGTTCTTCTACACTACATGTATTATAAAGAGGAAAGATTTGTTTTTTTATCTGCATTAAATAGGCTCCGAAACTTTTAGACCAATTTTAATGAAATTAGTCAGATACATAGAATAGACTACGGGAAGGGCATGGACTACTTTTTACCACGGGAAAGTATACGGTTCCTGCGGGTTTTTTCTGTGCGTACGAAGCCGTGGTAAACATCTAGTCGTTGAATATTACCTATCCTTATTAGTGTCAAAGAAAATCTTCTTCGCTCTTGTAGTTGTATCTTTATTTCCTCGACTAATTAACGTACAAAAAATGTAAATCGATTACAGCATGAACTGGTAAACTATATGATATCTTTTATAACAAAATAATTCTTCGTACTAATTTGAGACACGGTATAATTTCTGCAAGAAAATAATGCAAATCTTGAACAATATTGTTTAAATCTGAGTCTACCATGAACAAGCTCACCTGCTAACAAAGCCACGGTGTTCCGCTTTAAAACAAAACTGGGGCCATTGTATAACTTGGTTGTGACCCCTTTATTTTACTTTTTAATTCTTATTTAAGAAAGATTCTTACGTGGATGGAATACTTCAGAACCGGTCAATCATTTAATTTCAGAATTCTGTTGTTTTAAGAGGTATAATATTTTTTATTTAATAATAAGCCGTCTTGAAACTTTATTTTATTCATATTTTTAAATAATTTCAACAGTAAATGTTTTACTAGTTTTTATTTTTTCACCGATTTTATTATTTTAGATTTAAACAGCAATTAGTTTGTATAGTGAAAAGAAATGAAGTGATCTACCAAAAGTTAGTCTGTAAAGAAAAATTGTCCTTTTTCGTGTATTTCTAAAATCGGTGCATAATAAAAGTATACCTACACGAGCCGGGCCAAGAAGGTACAACCGAAACGAGGACAAAAGTTTCGATTCATAAACAATATTCATAAAAGAAATTTATGTAGCATTCACAACCGATAGCGGGAACTTTTGTTGCATACTGTACAACAATGCATATAAATAAGAATGAAAAATTCCGCTACTTCTCTATGACGGGGGATATTTTTATTTTAAAATTTTTGAATACTCCCCGTAGTTTCCTCCGTCCGGTCTGTCAAAATAATAACAAGATGAAGTGCTCGGCTGTCCGGACTTTTGAAATTTGCCTTACTAGTCTTACTACAATCCATTTTACTGACTTATTTCTTGATATCTTCTAATGAAGATACCAATGCCTTTATCAGTGTCAAAATGTACAACTTTTAACGTTATCATATACATTACTTATTTTGAATTTGCAAATTATTTTGCCAATCATTATAATATATTATATTAAGACGTGAAGCAAAAACTTTCAGTACAGTTTTACGAGAATTGAGCTAACGGAGGAGTATGATATTTGGCACAGTTAAAGTTTATGTAGAGGGAGGTGTGCAGAAAGCTAATATTTACAAAGTTAATGCTAAGAAATATATAAAATTATTAAAATAACAACAAAACACACTGCCTAAGATTATAAACAAACATTACCGTGCGTTTGATACTCGTAGATACAATTTTGTTACACGTAAACGTTTGTCAATCTGTCACAACATTTTCATTTTTTTCCTATCTACGAGAGAAAAGGATCCTAATAAAGTTCAAACTTAAAAATTATACGAATTATCATCCTTTAATCTATTGATATTAATTATATCCAATACAGTAATTAAAAAGTAATTTTACAGAAAAACGAGTGGAATTATTACAAAATAATTTAAATGCCGTAACCTTAGGCAAAACACTTACAATAGTTGCTAACTATTGTGTGTTTTTAGGGCATTACAGATAACACAGTAAAATTTAACACGTCAACTGCGTCGGTTGTCCAGATTCGTATCACGGACTATCTGTACAAGTGATAACAAATACAAACGAGCCATCAAACTCGAATTAAACTCATTACCCATTGCCGGGGAGTGGGCGAGCGTGGCGTGACTCGTGCGCGTTATTTCAATTACCTCAATAAAGTACAGGAGTCAACAGTAGTAATGAGCATTACGGTTATCGTACACTATTTGATGTACAATATTTTTAAACGCAACCTCTAATGGTTAGTGGGTAGTGACACGCTTGAAGTCTGGAAGTCGGAGTGGTTGTTGTAATTATTGTTATTTCTATTTCCGTGAGAAATTTGTAACGTGTTTTGTATTTTTTTTACAAGTTTTTATTTAGTTTCACCTGTTTCTTTTGTGTGAAGGCAAATGTTGCGAGGCATGTAGAGACAAAAAGTGTCCACACTAAAACTGCCCTACTTTTTAGGGTTATTTAGGGCAGTCGAGGTATGAAATTTGCCTTGCCATTTTGACATTTATATAATAGTATAATCGCATCATAATCTTGACTTATATGCGGACTGCATATAAGTCAGTTCACACCGAGACTCGACTACACGTTTAATTCCAAGAGTTCAAATTTCGAGTCGCACCGAGCGGTGTAGAACGGGCCGCTTTTGTAATGAAACGTGTATCTTGAAAGGTGAATAAAGATCATTTTTGAATCGCTTTCGATAAAATGCAGCGCCGCAAATGCGAATATTCTGAAACCATGATGGCGTAACTCTTTCTTGTATGAAGATTTTTTCTGTCAAATATACCTCATAGCCCATTCTTAGCCTTGAAATCGGTTGCCCCAATACAGTTCGCCGTTAACATGCAATTATTGCTATACTCGTTGGCATTAAACCGCCTATTGCCCGCAAATCTACGTTTGATAAGCTTATTACCGGCAAATTAATTAGTGCCAGCTCTATTAGACCAGGAATGACTTTGGAGCTTATAACCGCCAATTTACAAGCTCCGGCGGAGCATTAAGCTTTTATTGAATTGAATTGGCTGTCTAATTATTTCATTTGAGTCATTCATGTAAACTGGAGTGGCTGGTAAGATAATGTTGGCATTTTGTAAATATGGAGCTTTCACAGGTTGTGGTTAAATAAATAGATATTTAAGCTACTTTAACATTCACAGATTTCGTGCCGCATACGATTATCACATTGGAAATGAATCTACCGAATTCGAAAAAACGACTTTTTTCAAAAAGGTTTATGCTATAGGGTAAACGCTTGACCCGATCGTCTGTTTGAGGCTTGAATTGTAGTTGACTAGATTGTCTAGAAGAATTTTTTTTATATCATGGAAACGAATAATGATATCAAATTTTTGATATCATTATTCGTTTCCAAAATATTGAGCGCCAAAATAAAAAATCGGAACTTTAAAATTTAACTTAGACTTTCAACTTACCAACAATTCATTATAAATTAATCATCCTGTTATCATAATATATGACCGAAAGTCGGTCTATTACACTATTTTAGTACAATTAAAATCCCAGCACAGTCATTTTGAAATAAAATTGACTACAATTCATAAATAAAGCGAGTATAAAGACAGCTGTTGCTTGACGTTTGCACGATCCAGTGTTGCCAATTATTGTCAGATAAGGCACGTCTCCTGCTCGTGTTTTTTTGAAACATTACACAAAATCATCGAAATTGGGGCTTGACTATGCACATTTGTGTACGCATACACAATATTTTTGTCTTCCGAGACGGACGGAAAACATTCCACGCGCGGGTAGAGAGGGGAAGGGGTTATGACATCCCCACATGTCAAAGTGAAAAAAAATCC
Source organism: Phengaris arion (assembly GCA_963565745.1). Taxonomy (NCBI): domain Eukaryota; kingdom Metazoa; phylum Arthropoda; class Insecta; order Lepidoptera; family Lycaenidae; genus Phengaris; species Phengaris arion. The sequence goes on from OY751431.1 coordinate 29,387,010, forward strand.
GGTTGACGGTTCGGTCCGAGTCAAATTGGAGTCAATTTTATAAATATAAAAGAATGCCGTGTGGTTCGCTTAATCTACAATCAAGCTTCGATACAATAATAAAAGCATCGCGAGGAAATTCGTCGTTTGACGTTTGTTTGAAGTATAGTAGAATAAGATTTTGATAGGATCCGGACTGTATCGAACAAAAATTGAAGCTGCATTATTGTTGGATTAAAATAGCAGAATCGACCTTCTGGAATGTACGCTTACGCTTACAACAGCGCCGTTAAATCATACGCGCGCACACATACTTACGTGAAAATACGTAATTCAACTACGTTTGCAGTCATTGCGGTCACTTCCTTTGTGTTTAAATATTTTGAGGCGTCCTAGTGCAAAGGATTTTTTTTAAACTGGTCGAGCAGGAACCCCAAGTAACAATTTATCGTCGTACAATAGTTTTGTACACGTTATTATATTACCACAGCCAAGTCACACTTACGTTTTAATAACGTTCATTAAACGCGAAAAGAGCCTCATTTATACGACCAACGTTGTTGTACAATCGTCATACAAAAGTCACAAGTGTCTTCGTTGAAGTCATTCAAAAGTCGTGTGAACGTTAAGAAATTACCACTTTCATCGCACAGTAGTTTCATAATAACTTTACAGCGACTCGTTTTGTCATATTGTGGTCGTACAGGTGATTTGAATGACTGAAACGGTTTATTTGAGTCAAGTCACAACACCTGTACGACTGTTTTTTTTCTCTCTTGTTAGTGACTTGGTTACTTGTGGTTTTTGGCAAAAGATTTGAGTGCAAGTTGTGTGCAAGTGTAAGTTTTATGATAATATACCTATGTAAATAGTATTCACTATTCACAATTCACACGCCCCTTCGTAGTTTTGTGTTTGAAACATTATAAGATTTTTAATAAAAATAAATTTATTTCTAAAAATGGAAGATATGCTTCTTTTGTCGCATACTTACCTCTTTATGACGCTATAAAGACAGCAAGTTGTTTTAAGGTTATTTCAGGACCATGCAATACCTACGCCATCCGCCATTACTATTAGGGTTCCTCAAAAAATTAAAAACAAAAAAAAAAAAACAAAAATAAATACTGCAATACAACTGGAAGTCGTACAAGCCTTGACTTATATGACGTTTTTGTTTGTTGGGACATTTTCGATATTGTATCTTATTCTTTTTCCCGATGTATCCAATGCGGTATCTGTAGAAAGATTCATCAGCTTGTGGCTTAATCCTGTTGAGATTGAGATACCGCCATATTATCTCCAATAACATTTGCGGGTAATAAATATTGAATGCTCTGTGACGATACGCTGCACAGCATTATATATGCGGCCGCTCGTTATATACTGATGAAATTGCGCAATTCGCAGGGTTTGTAGGTGCGCAATTCCAGACTTATTTTCATAGTTTATTAGTGTCAGTAGTGGACACCTAGTGCAGTGAGACATAAAAATAAAATTCACACGAACCAAGTGGCTTCCCCTTATTAGACACAATAAGTAAAGTGCTGATTGATGGACACATTCTTAATTGTAAACATTCCAATTAGTAATTTAAGTTAACAGAAAAATTACTCACTATATAACTTTAATTGCTTTAAGGCTATAATTTGTATGTATTGTAATTTTATGTAATACAAAAAGAAAAATTAAATTAATAATTTGTGCTTATCTCTCCTTTTTACCCGACTACGGCAAAGCCAAAAGGAAGGGTAATCATTATGGCAGTCTAATATCTATGTATGTTTGTAATATGTAGTCTATGTACGAGTATGTCTATTGTATGTATGTTTGTTCCATGGTAGCGCCTAAGCTACTGATCCGATTAATGAATGTGGTGTCAATAAATTTGCTAACTCACTCGGCGAAACACAACGCAAGCGTTATTTCACGCCGGTTTGCTGAGAGGCCTCGGTATTTATTCAGTCGAGCCAGCCCATGGCATTTTCACGTAAAATAGTATAATATTCTTAAGAGTTTTACCACTTTTAATTGTTATTTTTTATTTTGGTTTTATTTATAAGCCCACTAATTATTTACTTTACTATTATTCTTATTTTTAACGTAGCTGGTTAATAACATGTTTAATCTAAACTAATTAATATAATGAAGAGGAAATATTTGGTTTTTCGTTTTTATTGAATGGGCTTCTAAGCTACTAGGCCGATTTTGATGAACTTTGGCATGGATAATCATAGACGTTTAAATTATAGACGAGGCATGGTTAGGCAAAAAGTGTCAATTAAATGGCCAAATTTTTGGGATTTGAAGTATGGTGTAAACCAAAATGGCGTAACTTTTTAATGTATAAAGATTTGTTCTGTCAAATGTACGTCTGTCTATCTTGAGTTTTGAAATCTTTGTAGATAATAAAATATTAGCTCCCCACACCGATTTCAGTGACGGTGGCCGGTTTCATTGAAACCAGGCCAGATACGCAGGAGTTATACTATAGTGCCCAAGCGTGTGCGCAGTACACAAGAGCACTCTCTCTTCCTTTACTCTCATAACCCAGTGGGACGATGACCGACACGACTGGCGAGAGATCAGGCGCAGGACAGACTTTTTATATTCCCATCCGACGCACTGATCATCTTTTTTGTCAGACAATCAGGTGATCATCCTGCATTGTCCTAACCAAACTTGGAAATAAAATTTTTTTTGTTGTTCCAATGCGGGAATCGAACCCATGAGCTCCGAGTCGAGAGCTAAGCTCTGAACCACTGGACCACGGAGGCTTTATTATTGGCATAGATAGATAGTAGACCACGGGGAAGGACATAGGTTACTTTTTATTGCGTCAAAATGTACGGTTTTCTCGAGGTCACCCTTTAGGCACACAAAGTCGCAGGCAACATCCTAGTATTCAATATAATTAAAGTACTTCTCACCTTAAAGAGGAGTTTAGTCTTTAGCAAACATGAAAACTGTGTCAAAATCGTAAACTCCTGTGCTTCATTCATCTTTATGCAAATTTTAAATTGAACATAAAACACGGGCATAAACCCGCGTCTACATAATTCAAACAATACTTAACCTTATCACAAAATTGATCGAAGCTCGTAAATTAGTTGCTCCGGGGGGCGGTGGTAATAAACTCTTTCATTTTTACACTTTAAACTGGCTGTTTCGCCGTCGAGCTATAAAATTGTCACCAAGTATTTACGTCGCCTCTAATTCTCCAGACAGTAAATTGTGCATGCTATGTTTCTTGCACTTGTTTTTAAATACTAAAATGGTATAATTTAATATAGGTTGGCTTTACATAATTAAGCGTTCACCATGTCAACTATTGTAAGTTTAAGTAAGAAACATCTTTCCCCTCCATTGTAGATGGCAAAATTTTTAGCGTTGTACATCTTATGGTCAGCTCACACCGACACGCAACGCGGCGCTGCTTTTTTAAGATAGCGATTGAAAATCGAATTTTATTTACTACACAAGAAGACATATGTTTCATTGCATCGAGCTGCGTAGCGCGGCGTCGCGTCGCGGTGAAGGTTCTAAAAATCTAGTTTAGGGACCGTTGAAATTCGCGTTAGTACAATAGTCAATATTTTCTAAATACCTGTCTAAGTTTTATAAGGTTCTATGCACTGAATGAGAGACTGAAAATTTCAGTAATTTATATTTGTTGGAAAACAAATGTTTTACGCACCTAGCTGTGGAGTTGCCACATACAAAGGTTTACAAATTAATTCCATTCACCAGAACCTCAATCAAAGAGAATTTTAAGCGCACTAACATTATTATTTCATACTCCGCATTCAGCGGCCTGTGTTCGCTGTGGCATTTTAATATTTTTGCAAATTGTGGCCATGTTTGGGTGATAGTGAATGTTTGTTATGGATTTTTAATTTGACACATATCATGACAGCTATTATTTGTAGCTGTGATGATTTATGTATTTGCATGATTACCGATATTGTTAGTGGGTAAATGCATTAAAGTATTTAAGTTGTTCACTTTAGAAGATACATGACATGTTATGGTCTTTATTTTAAACTAGCTGACTCGGCAAACGATGTTACGTGATGTATATGTCTTTCTTCATACCTTTTCCTGACGGTAACGAACACATAAAAGAAAGATTTATCCAATTTGGTGCAGTCTATATATATATAATGCCATGTATATGAAACAAATATATCAAGCAAAGGCGGTGCTACATCAAAATTTGAGGTCGGATGTGTTTGTACTTCATTCCTTGTTTAGCATAGATAATGTAACTTTGGAACATTGTGTTGCAATACGGAACAGCTTATAAAAACATCAATATGTAAATGCAGGTAAAACGAAATGTAAAAACCTAACCAAAAGCATGTGTAAGGAGGGTTACGTAACTGTCAACGCGCAATAGTTTTTTTTCAATTACATCAAAAGTTGTTGTCCGATTTCGCCCAAAAAAATTCCTTAAAGACCAAAGACTACACACATGACCTATCAGCATGAAAAGTTTAGCTATCTCTTGTATTCTAAAAATGCCACGGCCCCCATCTAACCAACTTGTAAACCACTTGGGAGGCCGATTACTCAATAATGTTTGACTTTGTAAGAAAAGTCATGTAGGAAACCTAGGCAAGGTTTCCTTTTTAAACTTTTACTTAAAAATACCTATTTGACGATATCCCATACGATGAAGTAGAAAAAAAAATCATTCCCACTTCACAAGTATGGAGAGCCACCCATAAAATATAAAAATATTACTATTCAATGATGTCAAAAACTAATTTATATTCATAATTTCAGAAGCAAGAAGGGCGATAAGACAGACAGACGTCCGACAGAGCGAAACTATACGGATTCTTTGCGTACTACGGAACCCTAAAAACGAAACGACAAGGGCAGTGACAAACTGTTTACATCGCCGTAAGGCAACAAGCGGTGCAATAGCTTGCATTAGTTAGACGAGCCGGACTGTACGGCCGTGCGCGAAATCACTCGCACTCCAGTAAACGTGCCACGCGAAAAATTGCCCTACCACAAATAGATACGGACCAATATAGCGTCTCCCATTAAACTCCGTAAGTGGTAAGTTGAACTCTATTCAATAATTTACCATTCTCCATTCCGAATAGTACACTTTTAAGCCCGAGAACACATGTCTAGACAAATGTCAGCGGATTCGAGAGACTATCTATTTAGAGATTAAATATTTGCATTTAAAAGACTTGAAAAAACACTTGCTTCATTCTAGCGGAAGATCATAGACAAAATTCAATTGAACTGAAATAAAATACGAAACTAATTTTACTTATAAAGGTCATTGGGCATATCTGACCCGCTTTGCGAAGAGTGGCGGACATTAACCAAAATAGTTTTAAACTAAGGGGAATAATATGACCTTTCATTGCATACAATTATTTCATTAAAAATCAATGGAGAAAAATGTACAGGATCGTTTAAAAAAAATAAAAACAAACAGTTTCAGAGGATTTTATTTCATTTTATTGTTACATATATCAACAGTAAGATGTAACTGTCAATGTCATTATTGACATTGACAGATGTCATAAGTAAAGCCTATCGAGTTAGTTTATTTAGTTGGCCAAAAGGCTATACATAGTGTAGACGTATATATTGTGCTAAGCATATCTCATTACATATTGTAATACGTATTCGTTGTAAGCACCAATAAAGGAGAGTATAAGAATTGCTGCTGTATTATTATCGTCACCACACGAGCGCACGAAGGACTTACAATCAAGAGGTCATAGATCAACACACTTATAAAGGCAATAAAAGATTTTTAATACCAAACAGCATTTTGCACGGATGAGCCAATGTTCAGAGGCATATATACGCCATCTCTTTCGCACATTAGACAAGTAGAACAAGTTTCGTTGCGTTCGCGCACTGACTCACCGCCCTCCGCGCAGTCCTTTGGTAGCTACCGTTGTGATCTGTACGTTTACCCGGTTTGTTTTATCTATTATTTTATCGACTACATTAGCGTGTTTCATGGACTCTGGTTATTTTCTTTTGGATTGGTATTTCGTTGATCAAGAATCGCAAGGTCTTATTGTCACGAGCACATACGACCAAACGGGGATTATATCATAGAATTGTATCGCCACCAACATTTAATTAATAATAAGATATTGATCAGAGGGCGAATTCAGTCACGTCATATTCGAATGAAACAGTACTATACATATATTTTGTTAAACCCAACACAACGCGGAAGACAAAGAATGGAAGAATACTACTGCTCATGTTTACACGGCCGCCGCACTGTCGGGAGCTGCGCCCATATCGCTAGCGTAGTTTATTATCTATCTTGGGCCAGACATCAAGAAGCAACAGACGCACCCGCTGCCTTTTTAAATGATCTGATGCTTGATTTGGATCAAATAGAATAAAAATAAATGAATGAATTAGCGTTTTATTCATCTTCCGTATATCAGTTTATAACACTTGAATTTTTCAAGATTCCCGTGGATCACATTAATGTGACTAATGCCATAGTAAATCAGAGCCATATGTCAATACACTCTGATATATTTCGCTTGTGTCCGCCATGGGTATGGTTTCCATACTAAGGCGTAATAAACATAAAACTCTATAGAAATAAAGGTCATTGGACCTTTATTTCTATAGAGTTTTATGTTTATTAACGTATCGCTTTGCATGTGTAATATTCTTATATAAATATTCATTATTCATCATATAATTATGTAATACTAGCTGTTGCCCGCGGCTCCGCCCGCGTAAGTACAGTGTCCCACGGGAACACTGTACTTCTTCGGGATAAAAAGTAGCCTTTGTTTTAATCCAGAGCTCAAGCCACTACCATATCAAATTTCATCAAAATCCGTTCAGTAGTTTTTGCATGAAAGAGTAACAAACATCCATCCATACTCACAAATTTTCACATTTATAATATTACTAGCTGTTGCTCGCGGCTCCGCCCGCGTAAGTATAGTATCCCTCGGGAACACTACTTTTTCGGGATAAAAAGTAGCCTATGTTTTAATCCAGAGTCTAAACTACTACCATACCGAATTTCATCGAAATCCGTTCAGTAGTTTTTGCGTGAAAGCGTAACAAACATCCACGCTTTCACATTTATAATATTAGTAAGGATTAATAGGATATACGTGAAGCAAATGTTTAGCTTTTGGAGGGGGCTCTAAAAAAGCTAAACGGCTGGCTCAAAAAATCTGAAATAATTCGTGATGGTAGTCCATGTGATGAACTTTGAAGGGAAACTACAACGGCTTATATAACTTTGTTGGTTCAGGAGTTGTAGAGGCTTAACTTGTATAATGCGCTTACTCGGAAACCTTCGTACAAAAATAATGTATGTTATATAAATAATAATGGTGCACGATTCCGACTCGCACTTGGCCGGTTTTGATTATTTTTATAGCTAAGAGCAAAACAACCCTTATAAAGTTCAAACATAAAAATTATATGAAACATTATGGAAGAATTTATTTTGATATTTTTTCTGCCGTTATGGTGCAGACCCAACTCACACAATGCGTCATCTGGTGGCGTAAGTGATACCAAAAATGGTCAATAAGAATTTTCAATTCTTTTTCTGTCACCAGGCGGCGCATGGTATCACGACGGTCCTTGTCGTGTCAAAAAGCTGTCAGATGTCACGAATTTTAAAACCCTAATTGAGTATGTTAATCTTATTTAGATCAGTTTCAATAATTTTCGAGACATTGGATGATATACGAAAGTAATTTGCATATTGGATACTGGCTTAACCAGCAGGGACAGAGGCGTGGGAATCACTGGCTGACAGGATACGAAGCTTAAGCTACTGGTATGGCTCATTTTCGTCCCTACGAAACCGAAGGGCATAGCAGTTATTTATTTGTTGACAAGCATTTGTTAAGACAAAACGTGCGTCGACTGTCGGGTCGACAGACGGTGTTTTGTCGCTAGTATCTATTCCTACTTAATAATATTATAAACAGTAAATATTTGTTTGTTTGCATTGAATTTTTGATTTTGATGAAATTTTGCACACATATAGATTAGACCACGAGGAAGAACATAGGCTACTTTTTATAGCGGCAAACTGTACGATTCTGGCGGGTGCCAGGCAACATCTAGTAGATAATTCTAAAATCTAAAGTAATGTTTAATGTATCTTACTTATTTCTCAGTGTGCTAGTTTATAACATTTTTTGTTAAGACTTATAATAATAATAATATCAAGATAATATATTAAGTCCCTGAAGGGCTTCTGATAATGGCTATAATAAAAAATGTATTTTTTGTCTCGGATAATAATAATTATAAAAATTTGTGATTGTGGCATAAAACTTGAACTATCCAAATAAGTAAAAAATCTAATTTTGAGCCGAAAATATGTGGTAAGCATTAATATAAATAAATATTCATAATATTATATTCGTGGAAATATTATATCAAATGAATTACATGAAATTGTATATAATGTAAATGAAGGCACAGAATTGGCTTGGGGCCAAACGGTGGATAATTCGATAAAAACACCACCAACAAGAGGTTAGTGCCAGAACTTTAAGTTTATTAGGTGTTTAATACCGAATTTCACGTGAACTCGGTTAAACGTGTAGCAAATGATGAGAACTTATGATAAAGCTCATAATGACATTCAGAGAAAAGTTTTTCACTAAAAATGTATTTAAAATAAGGGAATTACTTTTGCTTTGAATATTTTGCTAATAATGCATAATTTGTAAAGCTTACAAGAAAAGCATGCTTTACATTCACGCGTCCAACCTATTGAAATTAAATCCCAAATATTAGGTTAATTTTAATTTCCTTAACTATATATTTAAAATAATTACCTATACAAGGAAATGTATGGAATTTATGACTTGGATATGAAACTTATATTTGTGGGCCCAAAACCTATTAAATGTTTCTGAATTCACCTGAGGCCACGTCTTACAATTCCTGTAATCTATGGGAGGTTCTTTATTGGAAAAACCTTTTTTTATTCGTGGACATTCCATTCGAAATATTATTTATTTTGGCCGGTATTTAATATTGTATGTGGGTCACATTCGATAAAGGAAAATATTTGGGCACAATCGATACATTCCTTCCATATTGTCCTTTTAACACAAAGTGTTTGGTGATTTAGACGGTGTAGTAGTGTTTTAGGATATGAAAACCGGCCAGGTGCGAGTCGGACTCGCACACGAAGGGTTCCGTACAAAATTACAAAAATCTAGCTTGTTGTGTTGGTGCCCCCTTAAATACTTATTTTATTCTATTTTTAGTATTTGATGTTATAGCAATCATCTAACAGAAATCATCTGCGAAAAATTCAAATATATATATATATATAGCTATCAGGGTTAAGAAGATACAGCCTGGTGACAGACGGACAGCGAAGTCTCAGCAATAGGGTTCCGTACCGTTTATACCATTTGGGTACGGAACCCTAAAAACATTCCAGGATGAATGCATATGAAAGTACAATATCTGTCCGTCTATCTGTTTGTTCCGGCTAATCTCTGAAACCTGCCTGCCTTCTGCTGCTGGGCCGATTTTCACGGGACTTCCACTGGCAGATAGCTGATATTGTGTAACATAGGCTACTTTATCCTCGGGTTCCGTTTCCGTTAGTTCTACGCAAAGTAGCAGGCACCAGCTAGTCTGCAGTATAATATGATAATATTTTGCCCGTATAGGAGTATTAAATATTTTTTTTATAGATACTCATTTACGGCGCAGAAATCCCCGGGTTTCATCGTTTATCTACCCTTTCGAGAGACATTAACATGCGTGACACGACCTTTTAATGACGAAGTTATCCTTGCATCATATTCTAAGAGGCGATAAGGAAAACTGAGTTTTATAGTAATTATTCTTTAATATTATTAATATTTCCTTCGAATATCTGTTAAACTTCGTCTATTTATTTAAATAATTATGTCACACTCTCAAAACACATTTCAGGGTTCCGTAGTTCAGGTCTCGGACCCCTTATAGTTCCATCATGTCCGTCCGTCCGTCTTCGGTTTACAGTCCAAACGGTTAGTGCTAGAAAGGTGAAACTTTGCATGGATATGAATATTTATAACGACGATATGGTTATAAAATATTAAATAACATCACGAAAAATGTTGGCGTGAAAAAAAATATCCGCGTAGGAGAACATTTAAAGTGGGAGATTTTTTTTCATACGTCTACCCTATAGTGTGGGATATCAATAGATCTTTTTAAAAATATTCAGAGGTTTATACGGTGATTTTTTGATTTAGGTATCCGTTGGAAAGTTTAACAACTATATAGCGCATTTCTTTGTTAAAATAGTGCTCTTCTCTAAAAACTAAACGGCTGGCTCGAAAAATGTGAAAAAATTCAAGATTCTAGTCCATATACTTAACGTTCCATAACTTTGAAGGAAAACTATAACGGCTTCGATAACTATGTTAGTTCATGAGTTATAGAGGCCTAACTTGTTAAATTCGCTTACTTGGAAAACTTCGTACAAATATATCGAAATAATAAGTAAGCATGTAAATATTATAAAGATTAAATGAGGTGGCTACGGAACCCTATTCTATGCGCAGCCAGCACGCACTTGGCCGGTTTTTATTTATACTATGCCAAAAACTGTCGTGCAAACAGATGCTCCTGAAAAATAAACTTTAAAGGTGCCATTTGTATCAGATGGGGTACGGAATAGAGCTTTAAATTCACAAACTAGGAGCACGGAGAAAATTATGCTTTGGATTCTAAACCCGTTGGCTGTTTAGGTCTTTTTACTAGTACTCGACTTTGCGATCTGCTGTTACGTGTGTAGCTGAGCTGGTCTTGGTGTGGTTATTTTCCCGGCGCACTTACGTAGTGGTTTATGTTCTGTGTTCAGCAAAACCTCGCTAAATTCTATTTTCTCTAGTGTTATTGTATTTTTTACATTTTATGACGAAAATTTTACGTGTTACATTATATTTACATTTTGATACTAGGATTTATCGGCTTTTTATTTATTTTTGTAATAGATGTCGTACGCTACATCGTTAGCTCAAAAGGAAATCTCGCGGGGATCGCGAAATTTGTGAATATCTGTGCGAAATTGCCTCAAAATCGGTCAAGTAGTTTCGGAGTGTAATGCAAACAAACAAATTATCAATCAAATCCTTCCTCTTTATATTATACGAGTGTTGACTTGCAAGTTGCAATGCAAGTATTTTAGTAATAAAAACTATGATTATGTACCTACGCTTAAATATATATAGCCCCAAATCATAAACCGAAGGTGTGATAAACTAACATTTTACGAGCAACCGTCCTCAAAGCTGGTGTTGTTAATAATTTAGCGCAGGCTTAGTTCAGTGTGGACACGCCCGCCAGACCGCTAATGTCATAAGATAGCCGCTTAACGAGGCGCATTGCAGCCTAGCGCTCTCTAACTAGCTGCATAGTGCATACACCTCAAAACCAATGTAACTACAGGTGAGGGGAATATTATCATGCATTCAAATAACATCAATATTTTAGTAGTTACAATAGTTCGATAAGTAAAGTGTTATTAGTATGAGGCAAATGCAATGATTTTAAATTTGTTGTAAAGTAGTTTTCGACATATTGATAATAAATGTTTGCAAAATAATATAATAATATTAATATATGTCTCGGTCGCATTTTTCATTTAAGCGTGAAAAATATTTTAAAAAATAGTACTTGTTGCATGTAAAATGAAGGAGGTCGGTGACGGCGCGCGCGGTGGGCCGGAAAATCCGTTTTCCACACTAACGATTATAGGGCTTACGCAGTAACAAATACAATATGCGCAATATTTTATCTTAAATTCACGCGCTCTACTTAATATAATGACAGAGCCGTGGTTATTGCACGGCATACAGCCATCGACATGCAGCGGTTGCGAGTTGCGACGAAATATGCTAATATTTCGGGCTGGATTTTACGTAGGTACTAAATTTTATCAACTTGTAAATGTGAATATTCAAAGTGTAGCTTTATGGTCTTTCTCACCTACCTGTCTTTATTTAAATTACTTTTACGACTACTTAGTGTAGCTTACTTTTTTATAAAACAATAGGTTTAAGGTTGTATCTGAATATATATTATTATTAGGCTGATTCAATTTGGCCCATTCTCCCGTATTAAACGATTTCTGTTAAATGGCAATTTAAAATCGATGATAAAATCAAGACTTAATTATCAGTAAAAACATGTATTTAAGATATGCTTCTAAGTAATGCTAATATAAGATGGATATCTCCCATCGCTAAGGACCCTCGTTAACGGCCGATGATCTGTACTCATTGAACGCAGCCAATTAGCAGGCAAGAGCTTAGACGGTGTTGGGGTGGTCACACAGTAGCTGCAGCTATAGTAGGGTCGGCTATATGGAGCTATATTTTATAAAATATGAAAATTTCTCGCTAGATATATTTTTTTTTGTACTTTACGATATTTTATACACAATAACAAAGGTACGTCAAATGAAGGTGGAATGATTTGAAAACAATATTATAAAAGATAATTAAAGAATTGTATTGATTTGTGCGTTACTTATGTATATTGCTAATATACTTAGGTACGTTTAAATAAGAAAAAAAAACAAGTAAAAATATATATATTTTTTTATTATAATTTATAATTTTTGGTTGTTTGCATCTTCATCTTGCATAGGCTGCGAAACTGCTGGACCGATTTTGATGAAATTTGGCACAGATGTAAACCACGGGAAAGGAAATAGGCTACTTTTTATCGCGGTAAAATGTACAATTTTTGCGTGATTTTCTTCAGCGGGCTAGAAGTCGCGGGCAACATTTATTATGTCATAAGATGTGCCTTTAAATTGAGTGACACGCTTTATGGTGATATTTTTAGAGCAGTGTGATTGTATCTCTCCAGCAGAAGATATAGCTTAGCTTTACCGCTACACCAGGATTGGTTCTGCAACAAGAGCGTGACCGGAGTTCGTTACCTCCAAACGTAGGTACATTAGCGCGAATCACCTCTGCTATTTTGTTTTTATCACACAAAGAATTCACCATCTAAATCCAAGACAGTTGAATAATAATAATTCTACTTTCCAAGCCACAAAACAATCAAATTTAAGTACCTACCTTCTTGTAGGTGTATGCTATTAATCATGAGCGTTATGTATATTTTAGTAATATTTAGAAATATTTGTTATATTTATACGTGAAGCAAAAACTTTCACTACAGTTTTACGAAAATTGTGCGAACGGAGGAGTATGATATTTGGTACAGTTAAAGTTTATGTGGATATTTAAAAAAAATAGCTCTTTGCACACCTTCCGTGTGTAAAGAGCAAATTTTTAGTAATAATGCTGACAAATACATAAAATTCCCACACTGCCGTGCGTTTGATAGACACAATTTACACGTTAACGTTTGTCAATCTGTCACCGCATTTACATTTTTCTATTTTTTCTATTTAAGAGGCAAAAGCACCCTTATTAAGTTTAATCTTTAAAAATTAAATGAATTATTATTAACGAATTTTGACCACAGGACGAACTCTAGTAACGTATTTAAAATAATAATTCTACCAAGATATAATTTACACAAGTCAGTCCAAAATTCATTCCTCACCAAATTCGTTAGACAATAATCAACACCAGGTATAATGTTCAATTATAAAGTTTACGGAATTAATTTACCTTGCCGACCCCTGTGGGCTCTTTAACTCCGAGGCGGCGCAGCAGCGCGGGGGGAGGGGGCGGCGGCGCGCGGTGGAGTACGCCACTGAATCCGGACGACACCTCCTCTTCCCGTTTTCTGCGCTCCCGGTGCGGTGAGCCGCCAGTGCATTTTGTTGTCCTGGAAAGATTTTGAATTTTTATCGCATTCGCAGACATATTAGCAGCTTATTGCTAATGCAATAGGTGTTGCCAGATGCTACCGAATGCTAACTAGTTTCAGTCTGACTTCGGTTATTAGATTTTTAGATATAGTGCGAGTTTTCGTCACGTTAGAAGTGAAGAAGTTACCTAAAATAGTTATAGCATCGAATTAGTTACCATTGTTTGCCACTAGGGGCGTTGTTTCGATTCCATATTCGATACAAATTGTAGTTAACTTCTCTACGGCCAGCAGTGACAAAAACTCGCACTCAGCACACTGAAAAAATATCGTCCTGAATAAAAGCAAAAATAAGGTATATTGATTATTTCTACGAAACCTGATCATTGAGCAATTTGGCTGTGTACCTTCTCGAAAAACCGAACCGGAAACAATCTAACCACACTCCCGTACAGGATAATATGTGAATATTAAAACTGCCTCAGCACTAGCGAACCCCTTAGGAGTTTCTGATAAATAGTCGTTACGTGATGTCCCCGGTGGCCTTTTTTACATTTTTCAAAAATTCACACCGCGTCAATATTCGCGTAAAGGGCCCTGTACACTGATGGATAGCTTTTACGTGACTCCGGGCAACGGATCGTATTTTATTTTAATGTTAGCAGTAGATGGCGGCTTAAAATTGAAAATTCTCAGGGCATATTGGGAATCATTCGTGATCCTTCGGAATTTCATTTTAGTATGCAAATGTTCTTCTTTTAGTTCTTTCACGTGACGTCTACGTGACGAAATCATCCGCTTGATTACTTTATGGGAATGGAGAACTGAATCCGTGGTTGCGTTTACACTCAGCCAAGGATTTAACAGCCCGTAATTTAATGAACTATTTTTACCCGACTACGGCGAAGTTTAAAGGAAGGGTAATAATGATTTTGGCACTCTATGTAACCACTGATACGATTTTAATTAATGAGGTGTCAATCGATACGTATTGTGGGATGACTGGAAGCCCTAAAGGGAGATCTCCGACCGAGTGAGGTGGTATGCCCGGTCAGGCCAAAGCCCACTTGTATGCATTTTGGATGTTGTGGCACTTGTGGTTGTGGCGCAATTCAGGATTATGGCACTAATTGGTATGTCACATTACTCCCTCTCGAACACCCGAGAGCGAATCTTGAGTCTTTTTTGCTTAAGTTACGAGTGCCAGAGAGTCCCAGTGAGTCGAAACTGTGCTGCTGCTGCACGGGCTCTAGTGAGTCGGAGTGCGGGCTGATGCTACGAGCTAACCAGGAGAGATGTGCTCTGCTTGCTGACCGGTCGTTGTAGTGAGTGCCCGATGAAGCCAATGAGGGTTCGACCAGGCCGCGGTGCGTTGAGGCTGGTGGTCGATGTACTCGAAGAGGCTGAAGCTGGCTGGCGAGATGCAGTGGGGCGGGGCGGGGAGTGATGATGATGATGCCCAAAAGGTTGGAGGCGTGTTCTGTCGAGGGTCACCAATGTGGGATGAGTGGAAGCTCCAAAGGGAGATTTCCGACCGTGCGAGACGGTATGCCCGGTCAGACCGAAGCCCACTTGTATGCGTTTTGGACGTTGTAATATATACCGCCGATCTTAGAAAACTTCGATAGCGAGATTCAGGATTGTGGCCCAGGTAACATAGGCTGTATAATTCATGTAGTCGGGTTATAGTTTTTTATAAAAATTGTAGTCATTCAATAGTTCATTATAAATAATGACAATTGTTGAATTGAGATGTTTGGTTATTACACGTAGAGAATTTAAGTGAAACTAAGTTATATGTATAAGGTGTCTAACATTTTAAAGCCTTAATATTTGGAGACATATGCATTATTGAAGGTCGTTTCCATTTGCATCATGTAATGCTATGTTATATTGCGCTTCTTATAACAGTTAGTAAAATGGGAATAAAATATTCACGTACCTTATCGAATTAATTTTCTGAAATAAACTAACAGCCCCAGTAAGCTTTTAAATACTAGGGAGTTTATTCATTCATTAAATTATTTTATACTATTATTACCTATTACAGGAGTATAAAAATAAACGGTATTTAAATAGCGTGTTTCCCTTTGCGTGCAACTACCCTCAGTTTACAGTATTAACATTCTTGGGGGAGTGTTTGGATACCTCTCGACTTGGGCCTTCGTGTCCCCACTAGTGGGACCGTGGGCCGTTTAGATATGGACTGAAGGATTGCATATTGATTTGTTTACATAGTGACAAATGGCAGGAACAGGGCAGAAACTTTCAACGCCCATTCTGTAAGAAGCTTTAGTTGCTTGAAAAGGGGTCATGGTAGTCTGCGCTAGTTCCATCAAAGTGGGTGCTGAAAATAAGTTGAGAGTTTTGAAGTGAAACTACTTTAGCGGCGTTGAGAGTGATATTTCTAGATCACGACACAAATCGGGGTATAACGCCATCTGTCGGAAGCTACTAATACTTCTTACGTAACAACTTAACTTTCTAAAGTACGGCTCACAGATAAATGTAAGTATTTATTAGTTTTTGAATTGACGTTAGGCACGATGAGAGTATTTTTGGATTTGGATTTGTATTTTTGGACAAGTGAAACTTCATTAATAACGTTCTGCTTATTAAATAATACCTCACCGGGTAACAGTACTTGTCGCTTTTGACACCTTATCTACTCTCTGTCTCTCTCTCTCTCTCTTATTAGGGCGAGTTGTACTATAAAATGGAAGTTACATAAAATTGTAGAGTTGAAAAAAAGGCAATTACCTTTTTCTAATGCAACTCATAATGCTAATTTATATAAACCTAACCTAACAATTCACGCACTTAACTAACGACACGTAGTAATTTTTAAAAATTATTTGTTTTGGAATCGTTAAAGCAAATGTTACCGTATAATTTGTAGGTATACAAAGTTATTGTTGGTATAGCGTGTCCTTATCAAATAATTATGTTCTGAACAATAACTTACATAGGCTTTCAGGTCAAAATTATAAATTTCTGGCGCTATTTCTATGGTTTAGGAAATGGGAACATTAGTTAGTTTTGTAATGCTTATGAACTTTTGTTGTTATCATTTTTCCGTATCTACGTATAATAAATAAGCGTTGAGTGAGAACATGAATATTATTATTATCTACTGCATGTATTGAATAAATTATTGCGTACCAAGTGTAATATATTTTTAAATTAAAAAAAAACAATTGTTATTGTGGAAGTCTGTACTAATTCTTCGTTGACGGTAGTAAGCCAGTATTTTTTTTGTAATTTATTAAAATGACATTAATGTATATATTATACATGAGGCGTGTCGAGGCAAAAACTGTCCTTACTTTAATGGCCCCACTGTTGGGGTTTTTTGGGACCATTTTGACTTTTGAGGTATGGTGAAATCAAGATGGCGTAACTTTTTCTTGTACGAAGGTTGTTCTGTGAAATGTACGTCATAGCCATCCTTAGTTTTGAAATCATTGTATGTGAAGCAGAAACTTTCAGCACAGTTTTACGAGAATAGGCTACTTGACCTTGTTTTTCTTTTATGTCCTAAACGCTTCATAATCCCCATATTGGTTGATAGATTATCTGTGCTGTGACGTCATACTAGTACTATTTGTAATCTGTGCACAGATTACAAATAGTATAGTACAAGTAGTATAGTCCGTAGTAGTAAAATGTCGGTGTGACGATCCGATTGACGTTTTGACATAAGATGTCATGAACTATTTATTTACAGAAACACGTTCCGTTTCACTGCTACTTATTTATATGTGTTTAGTGTGTTTGTCCCATCATATCCTTGCAGGAAGTTACTTCGAGGTGTTTTCATCAGTAGAAATTAAAAATATATAGATATATATATATATATATATATATATATATATATATATATATATATTCAAATTAACTTTATTTATCAATCTTATGTTTTTAATTTATGATATCGCTAGAATACGTTTTCCTAAGCCAAGTACTAAAGGAAATACTCCTTCAATGTATGAAATTAAATATGAGTCAAGTAGTCTATAGTGCGTGTGTGTGTGAATTTTATTTTTTCAATCTAAGAGGCAAAATAACCCTTATAAAGTTAAACTTAAAATCATATTATGAATGATTATGGGTTGAATTACGTTCAACATATAGAATAATATATTATAGTTTTCAGGAAACAAATACTTAGATACACACCAATAGACAAAATTGAATTCCTATTGATATTGGAAGACTGCAAAGATAAACCCAAGAGGCGAAATTCACTCAAATCCAAATAAAACATAACAAATATGCTGTGGATAGGAATCTTGCGATTTCAAAGGATGTTTATGCCCCTATGATGTCGTTGATTTTACGGGTCGACTGTCGCACTGAAAACAATCTGCGAAAGGCCGTCTCCTGACATTTGATAGAATACTTGGACCATGAATAAGCTAGCGCGGCCATTTTGTCTTTATTATTTTTCTAAGAAATCAAGATGTCGTCGGCCCTGTGAAGTCAGGCTTGAGCGGTATGATTATGTTCGTTTATCGTTTCTTATTGATTCCTAATATATTTCCCGGAAAGTATCTGCATTTTGTCATAGTAACAATTTTATTTTTCTGTACGAGGTTGCAAATAATGAATAATATCCATTCATTAATCTTCACAAACTTTCACATAAATGTGATATTATGTGAAATAATAGGAGTAGGATTGAAAGTAGTAATATTATTAAGATGTTGAAGAATAATATTATCACGTTGAGTATAGTCCACAAGAGGAATATATTTTTACTCTGTCGTATAGTTGCGGAATGAGGGTTTTTTAAATTTTTTCTGCCGCTAGGAGGCAGACCCAACTCACACAAATCGTCATCTGGTGGCGTAATTGGTATCAAAAACAGTCAATAAGAATTTTCGATTCTTTTTCAGTCACCAGGCGGCGTTTGGTAGCCCGACGGTCCTTGTGCCCGTGTCAAAAAGCTGTCAGATGTCACGAATTTAAAAACCCTCATTAGTCGTACCATTCTCTCCGAGCTATAATCTTTTCCAGTTACATTGCTGTGCTACTCTCACACCTTTCATTTCTGACTAGACGATTTTTTTGGTAGCGACCTCGTGGCAATCGTCCAGGGACCAACCAATATTAACTATAACCTATCGCGACCCTAGTAAACAATATCGAACCTTATTGTGTTCACGTAGGGTCTAAATTTACTTTTCTCGTTACACCAACAACGTGACAAATGCAGCATTGTTTGGGAAAATGACGGCAATAAATCTAAAGAAAGGCCTTTAACAAAACTGTCCAATAGCGTTCCAGCTTTTCAATACACGCTGTGTACCGACTCTCGTACTTGTTAAAATGTTAACACTTTAACAATAAACGAAGTTCTAGAAGGCTTGGAAAAATAGTCTAAACTATAAAGCACATTTTTACCCACATGCTTATTGCTGATGATACGATAGGTAGAGTTAAAAAAATACGTGTGGCACTCGGGGACTGCCGCGGTAAAGCTATTGCATAGTAAGTCTACACGCATATGTCTAATCGCACGCACACAAACACAATGCCGAAGTCTGCCGAAGTCTGCCGAACTGAAACGACTTTAGACGATGCACGGCTTTCAACGCCGCACCGCTGTGTCGGTCGGAGTGGGGTGTTAGGTTTATTTTCGTTACGGAATTTCTTGATTCAGTCACCGCGCTCAAAGCCCACGATAAAAGCTATGCAATAGCTTAAAAAACGTTAAATGACTTAAATTGTTAGTAGTACAGAGAATATTGTTTTAAATTTTTGTCAAATCGTATTTAAATTGATGACCCTTTAATAGTAGGTGTACCTAAATATATAAAACTCGCAACATTTGGCGCAACGCGTACAGTAAATAGATAACTATATACTCAACTTATGGGTACGTTGCAATGGTACAAAAGTGACCCGCTAGTATATTTTTACCCGACTACGGCGAAGCCAAAAGGCAGGGTAAGGATTTTGGCAGTTTATGTCTTATGTATGTATGTGTATGTATGTATGTATTTATATTGTATGTATCTATGTATGCATGTTTGTTCCACCGTAGCAAACTAGTGATCCAATTTTAATAAATTAGGTGTCCCGGGTAACATAGGCTACCTATGTAATTTACTCGTCTCGTAGTCGGGTTATAGTTTTTATAAGAAAATTATAGTTATAATCATAAGCTTTTTATAACATTTTCTGTTAAATATAATATGACTGTTGTCATAAATTGTTCATGTTATCATAATGTTAAAATGACATGTCTTTGACAAATGTATTGTGACTGAATGTCGTCATTATAATATAAGTAAATCATGAGAACACTCCACCTGCTTATGAATTATAATCTCTGATAGTACATTTAGGTATAGCTTTTAAGGCGGTGAACTGAACTAGTTTAACATTTGAAACTAACCCATAACTTCCACATGCGAAAATAATTTGTCCAATCGTATTTAAATTGATGACCCTATATTAGGTATACCTAAATATATAAAACTCGCAACATTTGGCGCAACGGGTACAATAAATAGATAACTATATACTCTACTAATGGGTACGTTGAAATGGTACAAAAGTGACCCGCTAGTATATTTTTACCCGACTACGGCGAAGCCAAAAGGCGGGGTAAGGATTTTGGCAGTTTATGTCTTATGTATGTATATTGTATGTATATTACTATGTATGTATGTTTGTTCAACCGTAGCAAACTACTGATCCAATTTTAATAAATTAGGTGTCCCGGGTAACATACGGGTAATTACATAGGTAGCCCTATGTAATTTACGTAGTCGGGTTATAGTTTTTATAAGAAAATTATAGTTATAATCATAAGCTTTTTATAACATTTTCTGTTAAATATAATATGACTGTTGTCATAAATTGTTCATGTTATCATAATGTTAAAATGACATGTCTTTGACAAATGTATTGTGACTGAATGTCGTCATTATAATATAAGTAAATCAAGAGAACACTCGACCTGCTTATGAATTAGAATCCCTGATAGTACATTTAGGTATAGCTTTTAAGGCGGTGAACTGAACTAGTTTAACATTTGAATCTAACCCATAACTTCCACATGCGAAAATAGCCTAGAGTTTAAATTGTGACGTGATACGAAATACTTTTGGCCAATATGACACATAAATCATGCAGTTTCATGTCGAAACACATGTATAAAGGCAGCGGTACCTACTTGTTAACCCGCTGGTTTACACGGATTATTATTTATGTCCTTGCTTGTATATAAATTATTTAGCTTTCAGTTAAAGGTTAATGTCAAACGTAATAATATGCGACTGTGTTTTGACTGTATCTTTTGCGCCTCTATAAATAGTAATTGATATCTAAAAAGATGCATGAGATAGTGCCTACGTATCTTATTAGTTTCTTTTTAAATGTACATCACTAAGTTATGCTTCATTTTCTTAACAAACGTATACTAAACTAATACGATATGTCAGAATTCAGAATGTAAGTAAACAGAGACATACGTATTAGGAAACACCTACATATTATGAAATTAATTATCATTAAAATTTTACAGTAACAGCCTCCGTCGTCCAGTGGTTAAGAGTTTAGCTCTCGACTTGGAGGTCGTGGGTTCGATTCCCGCATCGGAGCAACAAAAAATGTTGTTTCCAAGTTTGGTTAGACTGATCACCTAATTATATGACAAGAAAGATGCTCCATGCGTCGGATGGGCATGTAAAAAGTCGGTCCTGCGCCAGATCTCTCGCCAGTCGTGTCTGTCAGCCGTTCCACTTCGTGTCGAAAGTCAAGGAAGAGAGTGCTCTTGTGTACTGCACTCTCTTATGCCCAATATAGTGCCCAACACTATAAAATAACTCCTACGTAGCTGGCCTGGTTTCAATGGAACCGGCCACCGTCACCAAAATCGATGGGGGCAGCTATTATTATTGTTATTAAAATTTTGAAGGTAGAATATCAATATTAATATCGAAAGTAATAAAAGAATGAAGGATTCCCCTGCTGTGTAAGTCGAGAGCCAAACAACATGGGATATTAATAAAGAGGTGGGCTTTGTAAAACTCTTCATTAGAGATCATACCATTGTTGTGGCTGTTCTTTTTGTTGGCGGATCGGCGCTTTTTGTGGCCTCGTCTAAGTTACAAGCAACGTGTGGTTTTTTTATTTTGCAGCGTGTGATGAATTTATGAGATATTTGGTTAAGTGAATTAACGTTTTGATTGTATCCTTCTATTATTATAAATGTGAAAGTTTGTGATATTGAAGGATGGATGGATGAATAGCGGAGCCGCGGGCAAAACCTAGTTCCTTTGTATTATGCAAAAGGTATGGTTATCAAAATATTTATATCACTATACGAGGAAAACTTTATAGGATAACGGTGTTTAATTTGATATGTAATAAAGATAAATCCAGTAGGATTTTTAACTACAGCTGATAATAACATTAAAAAATATTTTGGGCGACATCCAGTTTTACAACATTTAACATTACCCCTTGGCCACAAACGCAATATTAAAGTCCCGCCAAAAAACTATTAAAACAATTTTCGCCTTGTTCTTAACAACTAGCCCAAGCGCCATTACGTCCCCTAAACACCAGATGGACGCATAATATGGCGCTTTGTTGGCCATGGAAGTTTCTAGGGGGTCCGATATTGTACAGCGTGTTCACTATTTGAAGCTAACAATAGACGGTTTTTATAGGATATATCTACTTAATGTTGAGGTAAATTACATAGGTATATTGTTATATATGTGATGTGAGTGCCAGTGCTGATAAAAATATTGAACGAAAGAAAACCTTATTCCTACAATAACATAGACCGTGTAAAAAACTATTTTTACTGTCGGGGTTTTATTCTATATGCATAGTATTTTTCAGTATATATGAACTGTACTGAAAAATACTTTCACGATGTTTCAGAAGACATTTGCATAATACTAAAGTGCTAACGGTATAAAATATAGCGTAAGAATAAGTAAAAGTTATGCTCTTTTCTCACCACTTACATCCACACATTCGCTGTATGCTCAAGACCTAATCCCCATTTATGAGGAACCACCCTAGACGCCAGATGGAGGCGTAATACACAGGAAAAGTTTCGTTAAGCGTGTACCAGATTTATGCAGACACGTATGAACCTAAAACTAAGACATGCACCGTGTGTTTTATTTTAGTTTCATTTTATTGTATTAAATCACCAACAGAACAGAATTTGGTACATTTTAGGATATATATATATATATATATATATATATATATATATATATATATATATATATATATATATATATATATATATATATATATATATATATATATATATAGGTACTTATAGATGGAAGAAGTTCTAATGATAGGCGAAGTACATCATGCATATTTGCGACAATGAATATGAAATATGATATATATGAGATGACATATTAATATCTGGATCTATAATTAAACCTTTATTAAGTGAAATTAAACCCATTTATTATTATCTGATTATACTATGATCAAAACATGAATGAGAAAAGAACAATACATGAATTACTGTAGATAAATTATTTTTACCAATGTTTATAAACGGGCATTTTGCAAATTACGAAAATTATTTTTTGACAGAAAAAATCTGGCCCAATATGTAGAGAAAATCACGAAAAAGCTAATTAAATTTAAAAAAAGGTGATATGTAACGTACTTAAATATTTTTAGTCTTAGCGCTATAAATTCAGCCAGCACATGTGCCATATAAACTACGGGCTCAAGCAGTTACTTGGAAACTAAGTCGTAAAACACGTGGAGATATTGTGACGCCCTAACGCAGCGCCCTGGCGCCCTGACGCCCTGACGCCCTGAAACGCCTTTATAAATGTCATCACTCCAAACTTTATATTACACAAAATAAGTAGAGGGTACAAATGTAAAAAGTTTTGCAGTGCTTTAATGTAATGCGGCTGTAAAGATTTTCATAGCACCTGATTTACGGATGTTTTGATTTGTGTTGCATCTTCGAGCGTATTTTGATCTAAAATGAATATCAATACTGGACTACAACAGTATGAGATGTAATTAATGCCTAATCAGATTCTGAAAAATGAAGACTGAACTTTACCTACAATCATAAGAATTTCCAATTTACTTAAAAAATATATTCCCTCTTAGACACGTTCTAAACAGATAAAGAAGCTTCAAGACAAATCACGAAATTATTTCCTCGTGATAACAACACTTAACAACCTCCGCTCATATCCGGAGGCTGACGGATGCGATATGGAGACGTCGCGAAAAAATATGGCGTTACAGGAAACGAATACAAATACGAAATAAAAATAAATGTTCAGTGGAAATTCGGAGCGCGGAAATGAGAAAAACCATACGATGCTCAACCCCCACGAGGGCCAGACTTTAATACCACGCCTGTGTGAAAAACAATAGAATTAAATATATGAGAATTTATAGATGCTGATTCAATATTCGGATTTTCTTATGAAATATGTGTCACAGTTGTGAAATAGACCCACTTTTGTGCACGAAAATATATGCAAGCATTATTACAATGTACGCGAAATATTACGAGGACAATATTAAAAGGGACAGTAGAACAATGGGGACATATTTTGTCCCGCTTTATTGAGTTTTTTTTATAGAAATTTATGTAAATTACAAAAATGCCTATTTAGCCTTGAAGAGATAAGCTTGAGTTAATTGTTTTATAATTAGGAGTTCGACTTCTCTTTAAATTATCTATTTGATTTAGTTCGATTAACTCTACCCCATAGTTATATTACTTGGTAAGTAAAACGGTCCTAACAAGTTAGGTTTTTTTTTATTATAGACTAGATATAATACATAATGGAATATGGTTAGAACTAAGAAAACAGGATAACAAATTACATGAAAATATGCAAACCCTTTGTCTATAGTTTTGATGTGAAACTATTTCTATTTACGATGTCTGCTTTGCATAGCTGATGAGCACAATACTAAGCTCATCTGTTGATATTTACTTGCCAGGAAATTTCTATATAACTATATCTCGTGTGCCTCCGTATTTGCGTAGAGGGGAGATTTTGTAAACAGATCGAGTATTGGTTATCTAATGCATTTATAATTCCATATTTATATTATTTGCATATAGCGTTTTATTGCAAATGGATTTTTTCGCGGATAATATTATTTGCAAATAACTTGTTTGAAGATAGCTTTTTCTTGGAATGAATTTATTTCGTTGCAATTAGGTTTGTAGTCTGTAATATGTTATTACAGACCACGTTATGTAGTTACAGTTGCGGTTAATCCATGTGTGCTGTATTTTAATGACCTAATGCAGTCGGATTAACAATTTGACATATACAAACAAACGAAACAAGAGAGAATTTATGTACAACAAAAGGGCTAGCAGGCGTGCTAACTGCTAGACAATAGCCTAGTACACCGAACTCGCTGTCATGTCACAAAAAGTTTGACGGCCGAAATGTTGCTGAAGATTGCAAATAAATGTTGCCAATTGCAGATAGCTATTTAAAGTAGGGGAATATGATTTATTGGCATCCCCGCAATCATTGGACCCAAAGATTTAAAGTACATATACTTACGTTTTTTTCTTATTTATAAACAAAAAAGGAAAGAAACATAGTATTGAGGAGCATAAAAATATTTTTTTTGGTTTTTTTAGCCAACAATTGGCTGTTTTCCCTACTTTAGTTATTTTTATCATAAACAATAGGTGCCTTACAGCAAAACCATCTTGCCAATGGCAATATTCGATTTTCTATGGAATATGACCGACGATGTATGATAGTAATCGACGATTGCCGAAAAATATTGAGATCGTGGTCGCACTGTACATATTATATTCTCTAAAGGAGATTTCCTTAATTTTTGACATGACAGTATAAAAAGTGTCAAAATCTGTTTGTTTTTTTCCTTCAGAATGGCCAATATTGTAATTTAGTTTTAGCTTAAAATCAGTCAGTTAGCACAGTAATATTCGAACCAAATAGACACTAAACTAATATCGGTAATATTGAATAAATGTGAGGCAATTTCGTTAATGTTATACTGTGATTACACTTTAATTATAAATAATAGGGAACGTATATTAATTACCACTTAATTAATTGATCTACAAAAGCGTAATGGTGAACATACAGAAGATCAATTTTAATTCTCATATGACGTGGCAGGTTTACGTTTTACCCAAGTAATCTTAGTATGGTACGTACTTGGCTAGGTTTAAAAACCCAAGGTACTTTATAGGAGTTACAGAAAAAAGTTCTTTAAAAAAAATTATAATTAATATATGTATGTGGTTCTTGTTTGACATAACCTGTAATAAATAAAAGACGAAAGTAAATATCGGCTTATCTAAAAGCATGCAAATCAAGCAGGATAAAAATATTGCATGAAGTATAGTGCCAGCGCTTTATTTAAAATTTCTTGATGCATTGCAAAATAATATCCAGTAGGTAGAGAGACATTCTTCATCACAAAATTATTGGAGTATACTAACATAGCGGTTGGATAAAGATACATTTATAATCGAATAATTTAACGAACATTTCATAAAATGTGAGAGTTATGATTTTCTCTCAAAATAATAATTAAATTCAAATTATTTAATGAACATTTGCATATTTTGTTAGTAAACGAAATATATATATAATGCGTCATGTCAGTATAAATATTTTGATATTATTGGGTTAATGAATTAAATTTGTACCACGTTTGCATAAATTATTATTTTAATTAGGTATGCTAATTTTACCTACCGCAAATATCTTTTTGTTAAGGTACCTGGTTGATAGTGTTTACCTGTTTGATTGGTCTAACAATTTATTGTTCTTATGAAACAACTATTGTCTTGTATTTTACTATTCTCATGTATGTTATTCAAATCTGGTACCTGCTTAAATAGCAACTATTACAAAGTAGGAAAGGCGCAAAATACTAAGACACAGAAAATTTTTAACTGACTTCCAAAAAAAGGAGGCGGTTATACATTCGGCTGTATATATACTTGAGATCGTGGTCCTTAAAATTTCCGAAAATGTTCAGTAGCTGCTGTAAAACGAAACCCCAACCAAAGTAATCGCGACGATTGCTATTTCCCATAGACTGGGGAATTTTATTTCTATGTAAATTTACATAATGATATTTTTGTCGCGCAAGTTGCGGCAAGATTTACTGCGGCAAGTCTCACGGGGAGGGCTTTGGGATGAAACAACGATAAGCGACAAAACCTAGAGGAATCAAAGGAACTTTCCAGATTTTTATCATCACATTATTCTCGGTGAATCATTATGGCATTCGAAACGGGAATGTATGATTATTTATGTGAATGAATAATTAATATATTTTGAATGCTTAACGCATAATGTGTGATGTGAAATATGTAATTAGCGGTTGTATTATTAAATTTATGAAACTATATTTATGAACCTGGTTTACCAATCTTATGGCAAATGTAGGTTTAAAGAAACTATTAGAAAAACCTTATATTTCATCTTATTCCTACTAATATTATAAATATGAAAGTTTGTGAGGATGGATGGATGTCTGTTTGTTACTCTTTCACTAACTTTTAATCAACAACATGTAATATGTTGTTCTTTACTACATGTTACTGTAATAGGCTATATGACTGAATTTACTTATTTCATAAATGAATGGTACCCTTAAATATGAGTAAGTTCTCAGAAGAAACAGTATATCAAAAATCTAAAAAAAAATTTTTTTCAAAAGTATCTACAGCGATTTTTATAAAAAAAATTCGCAAGTCTTGTGAAAACGCTCCATACTAAAGTCGTACCTAGCTGTGACGTCACGCCTAGGTTAAAGTGTATGAAGTATACGGCTGCAGGAACATATTTGTAAATATCTGCGATATTTGTGCGTTTAAGTTCATACTAACCATAATGAATGTTTTCGTATATGATGTAAGTAAAGCTTTGTTTACTAATATTTTAGCAAATATATATTTATATTTTTTTGTACTTTTTAGATGTATCTAATTACCAGACTACACATAAAATATTATATTTTTTTACATTTACCAAGTAGTAATGTCTCAATATAACTGAGTATATTAATGAAACTAAATATTTTAGATGTAGTCATCATCCTTATTGTATTGTTACAATTACAGTAATATGTAACATACGGTTTTTTCACTACACTTACTACAGTAATTATAGTAACATCATTTTCTCGTTATGTGTCTGCAAAGTGTCATCTGCTTTCATAAAATCTAGAAACCATAACTGTAGTAAGTTTTCAGCGATTTCACGATATGCATCAAAACATATTGTACAAAGTGTAGTTTGATGCAATGTCGATGATAAAGCATAACTTACATCTGCTGAAAGCGGGTCGGCAACGCTCATATATCGCTCGGTGTTGTGCTCGGTTGCGATTTACTGTTCCAATCGACTTCTAAATATGCTACGTCTTATAAACTGCTGGGGGAGCCTTTTATGGGACTCGAATACTGCTTTACTATGGCTTTCCTTAAAGAGATGCATTTCAAATAGCTTTTTAAAGTGATGCAGAGTGAGGAATTTCAAATGCGATATATATATATATATATATATATATATATATATATATATATATATATATATATATATAAAAGGCAATGCTGATTGACTGATGTATCAACGCACAGGCCAAATCCTTTGAACCCCTAAGCCCCAACCCTAAGGCTTGAAATTTTGAAATTTTGCACAAGGAAGAATTTTACAAAATTCAACCCCCAAGGGGGTAAAATAGGAGATTTAAGTTTGTATGATTTTTTTATTCCTTAAACATATTTGCATGAAATTTCGTATGAATTGATTACGGAAAAAATAACGAGTTATGAATTTCAGTGTTTTTTTAAAATTCAACCCCTAGGTGGGTAAAATAGGGGATGAAAGTTCAAAACCGAATTTCACGCGGGCGAAGCTGCGGGCAAATAATGCTAGTTAGGAATAAAAGTGAAACGATGAACGACGAATAGATGTAAGGAAATCTAAGGTATGTGCTTTCACGAAAAAAAGGCTGAATAGATTTAAGCCTAGATTAATGTGGTTTACTGCAACACCTTTCATACCGGCAAGATGTCCACTTCCCTAAGATAGATATAATTCGTTTCTTGTGAACGAGATAGCAGAGAAATAGCATTAGTTTAAACCGACGCTGCACTGCATTTTTAACCGACTTCCAAAAAAAAGGAGGCGGTTATACGTTCGGCTGTATATTTTTTATTGTATGTTGAATGATAACTCTGCTGTCTGTTGACTGATTTTCAAAATTCTTATTTTGGTGTAAAGGGTATAATCACAAGTTGGTCATGTTGTCACCAAAGTGATGACTTGATGATGGGATCCATGAGAAATCCTCGAAATTTATATGGATATGCTACCAAAAAGTCAAATTTCGCTCCAAGGTATACCACCCTGGATCCAAAAGTACTGAACAGAACTCCTGACTCCTTATAGATACATGTATGGGGATATCGGCGTTGTTTAAAGAACTGCAAGCATATGCCATTATGTCAATAAAAGTAATCATCATCAACACCACTATCATCACATTATGATGATAATTTAATAGGTACTTCTCATAGTATTTTACACCAACACAGATATCTTTGAACATTACTCTGCCGTTTATGGACCGATTATTTTAAATTCTGTTTTTGATGTAAAGGGTATAATCTGAAGTTGGCCCCGTTGTCACAAAAGTGGTGACCTGATGATGGCTTCCATGAGGAATCGAGGGAACTCCTCGAAATTTATATGGACATATACTGTGATTTTTACTTTTTCTGAAGTATCCTAAGCTTAAGCTTCCAAAAAGTAAGATTTTCCACCCTGGATATACTTTGGATCCAAAAGCACTGAACAGAACTCCTCTTTAAAAATACACGCTTGGAAATTTCGACATTGTTTAAAGAACTGCAAGCATATGCCATTATGTAACTTACAGCAATCATCATCACCATCTTATATAAAATACATAATGGAAGCTTGGCGCGTATTCAATTGTACATTCGATAGTTTATTTTAAAAGTTCTTAAAATGTGTTAATAATAAAGGGAAAAATTATTATTTTTAAACAAAACAGTAAACCGACTTCCAAAGTAAAAATACACGATAGGTATGAAATAAATCTTATTTTCTAAATAATTACCCTTTTAAATGCGGCTAAAATTTTAAATTATTTCTCTACACATAATACAATCTTCATAATTTTGAAGTCGGTACCAGCCAACTTAAACGTGAGCTCTATTAAATAATGTTTTTTTAGGATATTGTTTGGGCTGGTACCGACTTCATTAAGACAGCAATTCAAAATCGAACTTAATTCACACAAGAAGATACACATTCGAATTTGTGTTGTGTGTTTCATGTTTGTGAATTCGAATTGAAATGAAACGTGAGTAGTGAATAAAGTTCAATTTTGAAACTCTATCTTAAAAATACAGCGCGGCGTCGCGTCGCATCTCGGTATGAGTTGACCCTTCGAGTGAGATGAAAGCGCATACGTTGATTTTCAGACAGCATTAACACTTGCAAAAGGTTAATGATAATGATGATATTAGATTCCAGTCGTTTTTTTAGCTTTGGTGACTTATTAATTGATATTTAAACTTTCTATTTTCTAATTTATACTGGTTAGTATTTTCTGAAAGGGATCCGCATTAGTTTATCAGGCTTGCGACAAGAAGTATAGGTTAGGGGAGGCTCTAAAAGTTCATCAGGCTAAGGGTTTAACGTGGATGTATCACCCTGGACAGACGATGCATTTGCATTCCCATTACAGTCGCATGTTTGTCGCCCGCACGCTACAATGTTGGACAAATACTTTGCGACGTGTTCGCTGCGTGCAAAACACACAGTGTTATTACGTAACTGGAGAGATCGGTGTTCAAATTATAATGATACAATATATTATAACATTTTGGAAAGGGACAATAGCAAAAAAATAATATTTGCAACCGAGAATTCTCGGTTGTACAAACAATATATTACATAATAATCATATTATATCCATTTTATCTACTAAGTTCTCATATCTTTGAAAATAATTGTCAAGTGTTTCATAATCGTACTTTCTGTTTCCTTTGTACCTACTAAGGCGGGTCAATAAGTCCGTGACTTTTTGAATTTCTAACCTCCTAACTGAAAAAGCAACACTACTCCTGTCAACAGGCATCTGTCAGTTGACTCCTATCAAAATTTGAACTTGCTGCGTCAGTTAGTTTGTGTTTTACAGCTATCTTTATCAGACTATCCAGTAACTTAAGGAAACAATGGAAAAAAGTAAATTTCGTGTGCTTATTAAGCATTATTTTTTGCGAAAAAAAACCATTACCGAGACCAAGGCTAAGCTTGATAAATACTATGGGAACTCTGCACCATCGATTTCAATGGTAAAAAAGTGGTTTACTGAATTTCGTTGTTGCCGTACAAGCACTGAAGATGCCGAACGTCCTGGACGCCCAGTTGAGGTCTCTACACCCGAAACAATCGAAAAAATTCACGATATGGTGTTGGCCGACAGAATATTGAAAGTGCAAGAGATTGTGGAAGCCATAGGCATCTCGCATGGCTCAGTGGTTTCAATTTTGAATGATCACTTGGGCATGAGAAAGCTTTCCGCAAGTCGACCACAAACGCAATCGTGTAACAACTTCACAGGAAGGTTTGGCGTTGTTTAATCACAATATGGAGGAGTTTTTGCGCCGTTTTGTAACCATGGACGAAACATGGATCCATCACAACACACCAGAGACCAAACAACAGTCAAAACAGTGGGTTTCTAAGGGTGAATCGGCGCCAAAGAAGGCCAAGGTGGGTTTGTCAGCCAATAAGGTTATGGCGACTGTTTTTTGGGATGCACGTGGGATAATCCACATTGACTATCTTCAAAAGGGAAGAACAATTAATGGGGAATATTATGCCAACTTATTGGACCGCTTCAATGAGGATTTGAAAAAAAACCGACCTCATTTGGCCAAGAAAAAAGTTCTTTTTCACCAAGACAATGCAAGGGTGCACACATGTGCAGTTGCCGTGGCAAAAATCCATGAATTGGGCTATGAATTGCTCCCACATCCACCCTATTCTCCAGATTTGGCTCCGAGTGACTACTTCTTGTTCCCAAACCTGAAAAAATGGCTCGGTGGAAAAAGATTTGACTCCAATGATGAAGTCATCTCGCAAACAAAGGCCTATTTTGAAGACCTCGACAAATCATATTTTTTGGAAGGGATAAAAAAATTGGAGAAGCGTTGGACAAAGTGTATAGAGCTCAAGGGGGACTACGTTGAAAAATAAAATGATTTATTTATCAAAAAATCTGTGTTTTATTCCAAAAGTCACGGACTTATTGACCCGCCCTCGTATCATCCAAAATAATCAGCATTTATGGCGCCGAAAGCCGCGTCCGCGTCGTCTGCGCGTTTTAAATACGTCATGTGCTTACGGCCTTAGATTAGTCTTGTGGTCATGGTAGTTCTTATGAGTCTTCTATAATATTTGGTAGATTATGTAAATTTTTCAATAAAATTTCATTATAAAAGTCGACGATTCGTTTACAAATATCGCTTGCTATTCTCACCGCTCACGTAATACCCCACCGGTATCGATGTAATTAATTTACCTACAGTTTTTCGAATTGCAACATTTTGCTCTGCAACATGAAACTCACATTTGCAATTAATTTACTAAATGATGCGTTTGCTTTTTTGTAATTTGTGTCCGTTCATTAGAGACTATACAGGAACAAATATTAAACCACGGGATGATCGATTTATTGGAAGTAACGCAATAAAACGATCATCCCGTGGTTCGCTACATGGTACATGGTCTTTGTGAACAAGGAAGGGCTTTTTTAACGGTACCGGTCTTTTAGCATCTCTATAAGGTCCGTTGGAGTATTTGTAGACTATTTTTTATGTTTACGCAACAAAACATTGGCCGCAACCTTCTGTGAGGACAGTTAATACAAAAAGTGTACGAAATACACTCGCTAACATGCCTAAATTAAAGCAGGCTTAGCTAAAATAGGTATCGGCCAACCCTGAATGTTTGTTTTCGTTTAAAATAAATCAAGGTTTAAAACAGCACGCCTTTCATTTTTACTCAAGAGCGCAGATAAAAACCATTATTTTTAAACTTCATGAGTTTTTTCATTAAAATTAAGAAAACATTAATGATAAAATAGGTTCAAATTATTCCTTACTAATTAATTTACAAAGTTCTAACGATAAAATTACCTAAAAATATAATATTGAGTGGGAGGACCACTAATATTGTAATTTTCAAACCTACCCGCATTTTTTGCCAAATAGAGTATTTTTGGATGGGGCAAGATGGGTCTATGGGAAAAGTTTGTCAGATATTTTTTGTATATTTTTCTGCCTGGGGGTGCAAGAGCACCTTCTTGACCCCCTCCAAGAGCCCATGTTAACTTATAACAATACGGTATTTTCCTGTATTATTTTACTACATACATTAATTGTCCTGTGAAAAATAAGACATCATTATATTGATACATACCATAGTAAATCATTTTGTATTTGATGTAAGTAAACTAATTATGTAGGTTTTATACACTAATGTTTTAAAAAATATTTTACTATGTGAATGTATAAAATTACAAAACTACACGTAAAATCCTAATTCTTTTTACTTTTATCAAGTTGTAATACCTAATTAATTCTCAATTTATTAAAAAAAAAAAACAAATTTTTACATGTAGGAAAATACCCAATTGGTATACCGTACAAATGCGACAAAATAATATTTAAATTTTATATAAGATTTATTCAACTAGAGATTGAGATTTTGCGACAAATGTCTCCGGCAGCGGCCGGTTTCAGGTGATTATCTTACAGCTTCATCAAGATTAACGGTGCTCTACTCTTAGCCCTTATAAATGAATTTAGCCAAAGACTTGTATTATTTATTTATATATTTAGATGTAAATGATTTTTGTCTGTAAGTATAAATGATTTTTCATTGGTAATTTTACTGTTGCCTGAAATTTCATCTTTTGTTCATCGGCATTGTGATGATAGCACTTATAGGTTTGCCCCATAGTTTGCTTTAGTTTGTGACAAACGGGTCAAAAGGTCTCGGATAAGGGTCCTTAAATCTGCTACATTCCAAAAATAACATGGATGGTCTGCGCCCCAAAACTTGAAAAATTTTGGGGGATTTGCCCTTCCTAAACATGAAAACTATTTCAAGTATTTTAAAATTTAAATTATAATGTAATATCCAACAACTCTTTTGTTAGTTAGTAGCCAAAGATAAGGTGACTATATAGTCGCTTACCATCAGCCTATACCTTTACTCGTTCGCCTCCTATTTCATAAAATAAAGATCAGTGAATTCTATAAGAACCCCTTTCAAACTAGCGTTTTTTCCAGCGCTCGAAGCGTTTGGTCAACGTTGACCTAAAGAGGAAAAAAAGTGTGAAGAGACACAAATATAATAATTAATACGGAAGATAATACTATATGATATGCTTCATTATTATGCACAAGTACAGTGGAGGTATGCGTCACTGTCACAGTCGTACTAACGGAAGTGTAATCTGGGTCTAACACGGTACATTAGTGTGACGCCGCATCAGCAAGCTACAGGGAGATCTTTTCGTCGTGCCACATTAGCCCTGTGAGCCCCGATACGACTTATTTATGTACCTCATGACAAATGGTGAAAGTCGTAACCTTGTCATAACAAAAAATATTCGCGCAAGAAACTGATAATATTTTTTTCAGATCACTAAGCAGCTAAAGAATACCTTATCGTCTGCTTTAAGATAATTGGCTTATAATTGCCGAATGGTAAAAACCAATGGGGAGCATGCATAGATTTTTTAATTAACTTTTCGAAAATATCGTAATAAGCCAGGAAATATTGTCTTTGTAATGACATATCTACGATCAACTGTTGACGAAATACAGTCATAGCAAAAGTGAGATCGTTGGAGAGCATTAAAAGTGTCATGTACAAAAAAATATGCACGAGTGACGTCACAGCAGTTGAAAATGTATGAAGTACATATAAGAAGTATATAAATACAAAATTGATTTTATTAACATAAATACTGCGTTTATGTACCTACATCATTATCATAACTAAAAAGTCACAAATAACTTAAGGATATGAACAGTAGGTGACTTCGTTATTCAATAATAGCAAAAAGAATCGTCATTATTTTAGTCCTTTTAAGTCCTGTTACTTTTTATATTTATCAACTGATTACTGTACGTTTTGCAGGTTTTCGTCCATATGTATGTCGCCTCTCGGAAAATATAAGAGTATTCTAGATTGAAAACAAATGCATGTTCACTATTCGAAAATAAAATTATCGCTACCGTACCGTTATGTTTTCTCATTTGTTGGAAGTTTGCAATGTGCAGTCAACTACCACGCTAAATTTAAAGTGTTTCTGTTGCATAATATCAACAGTAGTTATAAGAAATATAATAATTGTCAATGTCATATTGACAGATGTCACAGGTAAAACCTATTTAGTTAGGTTTATTATATTATCATCACCACTCAAGCGTAAGAAGGATATGTAAAACCAAGAGGTCGTAGCCCTCTACATTCCTGTTTCCATTTTACCCCAAAAGATGGATTACATGTAGTCAATGGTTTATAGATATTGGATACTAGCTTTTTCCCGCGGCTCCGCGCGTAAATATATTTATATGTAAATTCCCACGAGAACACTGTACTTCTTCGGGATAAAAAGTAGCCTATGCCAAATTTCATCGAAATATATTCAGTAGTTTCTGCGTAAAAGAGTAACAATCCATCCATCATCCATCCATCCATCCTCTCAAACCTTCACATTTATAATAGTAGTAGGATACGTCGGAAATGAAGACAGTGTGTCAGTTTGCGTTGGTCACTGTCGATGTTAGTTAAGTCAACACGACGCGGCGTGCATGTACCGGATAATCCCTGTATTGTGGGCGATATACTAATGCGTCCCACATAGCAGGAATACTAGATACAGCCCGGGTCTTCGATCGTTTGAAATTAAATTATATGTCATACCATCAATACAATACAATGCGTTATTTTGTCGGGATCAGTCTCTTGACTACGGCCATGCAAGCAAAATAATTTTTTTTGTAGTCTGGTCAGAAAACCCTCAATAACAAAACAGTGACCTTAAAATAAAATCAAGCTATCGACTACGATATTACTGGAAGATGTAAAACATTAAAATTATTTTGTGCAAATCATTCATACCCACTGTTATTACATTACGTTAAGTGTAATAATATTATGTTTATTACGTTACAGAAAAAAAATACTACAAATAAAAGGCCTTCAAAGTGCTACCCCATGCTACCCCATAGTGACACTATGATAAATATACTTTTGTTGCAGATGGACGAGGATTGTTTAATCAGATATACGAAAAGGGAATCTTCCTTGTTCACTTGCACAGAACCTGATATATTTTGACACATAAAAAGGTTTATTATATTAAGCAGTAGGCATAAAGTTTGCAAAACTTTTGATGTCAGAAAATCAACATTATCTACTAATTAATACGGAGAGAATTAACATAATATTTCAAATACAGAGTAAAGAAGTATTAAAATTTAACTAACCCAATACCGCCGCTGTACGCAATTGGGTACACCTACAAATTTAAGTGTAGAGTAAAATTAACCATAATAAGAGTGATTGTATACAAGTAACTCGATAAAAGGATAATGTTTTACTTAGATTATAATAATAAAACAGGAATATATTTATAAATATTGTCACTAGCCAGAAACAAAGTTGATAGACTTGGAGCTTGTACATGTAAGGTTACTGTTTCGTATTTTTTTGAGTGCTTAATGTTCAATATATGTTGATTTTACTATTTATAATTTTTTAATACCCTGCCGTACGCACTTGAGTACAACGGCCGAATACGAATACGTAGAGCAAATTTTTAAATGTTTTTATTATTTTTGATACAATTTTGTAATTAATAATTTAAAAAAAATAGCATAAGCTGCAATAAATGTTATTAAATAATATTAGATAGGTGTTGGCAGTAAAAGTACCGAATTTTGGTTGTGGCCTAGACAAATCAATACATTTTCGGAATGGAAAGTAGGTTTTTGACATATACATAATAGTAAGCTTGTCCAAAAGCCTGGCGAAGTGAAATATGTTAGCTCGTTTTTCGATTTTTTTTCAAATTCAATGGTTGGATCAACTAATTTCAGTACAAATTTTACTTAATTTACTTTTTAAAGCCTTAGAATCAATTAAACAGTATTTTATTTCTTTAAACCAATCTACCAAATATTGATAGTAAAATAATGATGAAAAATATTTTTTACAAAAACTACAGTAAATTGCTTGCATATAAGGCGCCATTGTACACAAATGAGTACCCCCCCTGAAGGGGGAGGAATTTTTAATTTTATTTTTGTGTGCATGTGGTCTATATTTAATAAAAAACAGTACATTTTATTCAAATTACTTTTCTGACTTTAATTTGGCGGTGAATGGGTTAAATGCTAAGTATACAAGCTCAATTCTAATTAAGGGCCACAAAAAATGACGATCATTAAACGTATACGAAACGTATCATCAGGACGTACAACGTAAAATATATTTTTCAAATAATGAGGAGGTTCGCCTCAGTACAGACTACAGTGTATAGGCTTCCAGTATTCTAATTCCCCGCTGCCCTATTTCCCGGTAATCCAGCTTTATTTACTATCGTGTTCCGGGATAATTAATATACAACACTATTTTATTTCATTACGAAGGGAGCGCGGCGACTTAAGTTAGTATGTCGAACAGTTGCGCACGTAAACGGACTTTCTGAAAACTGTTGCTAACGAAATCAAACCTTAGAAACAGTGAAATGAAATGTGATTTTCAGGAACATATTAAGTTTCTGAAAAACTTGTAAGAGTGAATTAGGCACTGTAAAGATAAGGCTGGGACTTTATTGTCCGGAATCCGCAAGGCTGGGAAAAATTCAGAGCACTGAAAATATAACATTGCGTTAATACAATATAGCTGAAAATCAATCACACAAGTGTCGAGTCAACTGTCAATGTCATATATTACAGCTCGACATTCGACACTTCGATTTTCAACTTTAATTGTATCAGCGCAGACTTCTATTTTCAGTGCTCTGAATTTTCTCGGGCCCGCCGGATTCCGGTACATAATATAGTCCCAGCCTACTACTAATACTAGTTACTGAATAATAGCTTCATTTACTACTTATAGTATTTCACTGTTTAGTTTCAAAATATTTTCAGTAAAAATGCCTCTAATGAAAAGTTATAAAAGTGAAGTCGGGCATGTAAATCTTCCACCACTCGTATATGTCACCAATAATAATAATAATAATTGTTATGATAATGTGTTGTGTGGATATAAAATTTGATTTATAATCAAAATATACATTATAATAGTATTTTATGTTAATTATTTTAGTGCAATAAATTTTATTTAGTACTCCAACACGTTTTCATGATAGCTAATATTTTTGAAACGGTGCTTTGTATTTAATTTTCTTTCAGCTAATCTCATACTATAAACGTTTTTGAATGAAATGAAATGAAATGAAGACATCATATTTTATGTTGCTATTAATATACAAAATTACAGAATTATTTTTTTTTTAAGTTATTTGGCAATAGTGACTAAGTATGCTGTAAAGTTATTAATTTAGTTTCAGATATAATAAACTTTAAAAAAAAAAATCATTTAAAAAATTTAAACAGAAACCACGTTTTATATTGTGCTGAAACTATCCATCCATCAGAATGCAAATAATGTCAAAACAAGTTTGTTATCATTGAATGACAGGGTCGCTCACCCTAGCACATACTATGAAACGCAGCACGCTGCGTAAATTTATTGACAATGCGTTATGGAATGTATGAAGAGCGACACATATCGCTTTCTATTGACGATAACATAATACTTCGGGTCAATTATCTTTTTTCCACCTGCACTTTAGGCCAGGACTATATTGAGCACTGAAAATAGAATTCTACAACAGTGTCGAGTTGTCAGATTGACATTGACATTTGACTTGTGTGTTCGATTTTTAGCTCTATTGTATAACCGCAGAGTTCTAATTTTATTGCTGTGAATTCCGGCCCCGGCCTAATGGATTCCGGACAATATAGACCCAGTCTTAAGTAGATAGTTAGCTACATATATTTTCTCCGTTCCGTTTTTTGGTATTTTATATGTTATAAATACCACTAGTTATAGTTTATCTAGTGGTAATTTAACATATAAAATACTTGCAGCCAGAAGTCCTACCTATTGTACTTCTTATTCCAAGTGCAAAAATTAGAATAACGAATAACATGTCCTGTATGTAATTCATGTTACTTTCCTGCGTCTTCGTGTAATTCCACTAAGTCTATGTTTTCTATTTTAGCGGTGCGTTTGTTAACGTAATTAACGTTGACAGAACATGCTACGCCATTGTGTCTACAAATACACCGACAGTCCGTTTCCAGTTATTTTACCTCGGATATTCTATGAGAGTGATCCTTATGTCTACGGCATAAAGGTCCTGTTAGACTATCCTGTCAGAGGTGAAATAACTCTAAACGGTCTGCAGTTATAGGTTCAAGAAAACACCGATACCAATATTTTCCTTATATAATTATGGAGACGGATTATGATCTTGAATGTTAATTATTTATTAAGGTAGTTAATACACAGGACTACTTGTAACTTGTAACTATAGTAACTGTGAAATAAAATTGAGAAATATTAATAAGATAGCATTTTCCCTCGGCTGAACCCGCATAAATATCGTACCCCACGGCAAAATTGTACTTTTTCGGGATATAAAGTGGTAGCCTATATTGTGTTAATCCAGAGCCTAAACTACTACCGTACCAAATTTCATTAAAATCTGTTCAGTAATTTTTGCGTGAAAGAGTCACAAACATCCATCCATCCAGCCATCGTCGTTGACGACCTCTGTGGCTCAGTAGTTGAGCGTGTTGGTGCTCAAGGTGTCGCGGGATCGAATCCCGACGAAGGAACAAAAAGTTTTTCTGTGTTCCTGGGTCATGGATGTGTATTAAATATGTGTATGATATAATAATAATCTTAAATATATGTATCGTATAGAAATTATTAAACATATATCCGTTGTCCCGTAACACAATTTCTTCGAGAACTTACCACGGGACCATATTGACATGATATGAAGCGTCCACAGATATTATTATTATTATAACTATTATAATCCTCATAAACATAACATTAACATTTTAAATATGTAGAAAGTAGGAAAATAATCTAAGCTAATGTTATTAAAGTGGAAAGATTTAATTCTTTGTTTGCATCGAATAGACTCCGAAACTACGAGGGCGGCACTGAAAATTTCGGGAATCAAGGAAGTGACACAACATTACTATTTAAAAATGTATTTATTGCTTTTCGAAGTATTCTCCGCGAAATTTGACACATTTTTCCATACGATGGAACCAATCATTGAAGCAATCATTCCATTCGGAAGTTGGGGTCTCCAAAATGGCCGTTTTGTAGGCGTCCACAGCTTCTTCAGGTGATGAAAATCTCTGACCACGCAATTTATTCTTTATTTTAGGGAAAGTATAGAAATCATTAGGGCTTAGGTCGGGGCTGTACGGCGGATGGTCTAATAATTCTATGATTTCTTGCTCTAAAAACTCTTTTGTTCTGTGCGCGGTGTGAGAACTCGCATTGTCGTGATAGAGGATGATGCGGCGGTTGCAGTTATCTTTACGGAGTTCAGAAACGACCTGTGGCAAACAAATGTTAGCATACCATTCTGCATTAACCGTTCTTTGTCCCTCAAGAGAATATAGTCGCAA
This sequence comes from Phengaris arion, assembly GCA_963565745.1. Classification (NCBI taxonomy): domain Eukaryota; kingdom Metazoa; phylum Arthropoda; class Insecta; order Lepidoptera; family Lycaenidae; genus Phengaris; species Phengaris arion. The sequence continues at coordinate 29,427,637 of OY751431.1, forward strand.
CATGGCCGGTTTTGGAGACAAACGTGGCCACCATTTTTTTTGCAACACTCCGTGAACGAACAATTTTTGTTGGCTTTAACTCATTTTCGGACACCCAAACTCGTGACTGGTTTTTTGTTTCGAGTTCGTACGCGTATATCCAGGATTCGTCACCTGATACGATGTTGTATACAGCATTTGAGGATCTTGCGTGGAATCTTTCCAGAGTTCTGACGCACCAAGTAACGCGAGCCGCTTTTTGCTCTTCACAGAGCAAATGCGGTATCCATCGGGAAAACAACTTTTTTACACCTAATTGTTCATGCAAGATTATTTGTATTTGACTCATGCCAATGTCTAAAGTTGCCTGAATTTCGCGGTATGTCACATGTCGATCTTCCTCAATCAGCTTACGCACAGCATCAACGTTTTCTTGGGTGACTGCAGTTTTTGGACGACCTTGACGGGGATCATCACTGAGCTTGACACGTCCACGTTGAAATTCAGCAAACCAGCGATAAATTGTGGTTTTGGATGGGGCTTCATCACCAAATGCAGAAATCATCCGGTCAACACACTGTTTTTGTGTTAAGCCACTTCGAAAGTCATAATAAATCATCGCTCTAAAATTTTCTCGAGTCAATTCCATTTTCTCAACGACTAAACAAGTTTGACAAGACCATGTGACAAGACCGAGAATCTTTTTTTAAATAAATAAACGGTATTCGATTTTTAAAACCAAGGAGTTTTAAATTAAAAAGATTTTAATATGACAGGAACAGTGGAAATATTCCATTCCCGTACTTTTAGTGCAGCTCTCGTATTTGACAAATATTTTTGTAATTTGTCACGTCCTATAATGAGTGGCAAAATGTACGGTTCTCACGAGACTTTCTTTTCCATGTAGGTATAAATAATAAAATGAATTATATTCTATAATTGTTACTGATTACCAGGATTTTTTTTTGTTTACTAATATTAATGTAACCCTGAACAGAAAAGAACATTACCTTTTATAATTATGAAATTTACTGCAAGATGTAAACAGTTTATCACAATTCACCTACGCTTATCCACAATTGAATAGCATCTGAAGACAATGTTTATTCCAGGAGAATACTTGAGACAATAAAATACAAGGAACGTAGCTCCTTACATCTCAATGAGCCGTTCAAGGAGGAAAATAATTAAAAATTCCATCAGACATAACGTTTTGACCAAAACGCCGTCATTGTCGCGACTTAAGCTTAATAACGGAGGACAAAGATGGAGACATTAAAACCTTTCTAGTAACAAAAGTATATCTCGAGATAAAATGAGCAATAAGTTATTTGAACGTGGGCTATGAGACGAGCGGTGAAATAGGAAAGCGTAAGCGTATTAAACACAGTTCGCCGAAAGTATTGTTGTCGTTATGGTAAGCATATAGATAATACTCAAGTAAAATACTCGTGTATTTAAGTGAATATAAAATAAAGTAAAGTATTTTATACTACTAGAGGACGCCCTCTGGTCTGAATTCTCCCATGGTAATTTACATAATTTTTAACTTTATAAGGGTTCTTTTGTCTCGTGGCGGACCAATTAGCGCCACAATACGAACATCGCGCTGTCGAAGTTTTCTAAGATTGACGCTATAATATATACAACATCAGAAAAACCACTACAGTAGGCCGAGGCCTGACCGAGCACCTCGCGCGGTCGGATGCTGGGGCTCTCCCTTTGGGGCTTCCATGGCTTAGATAGAAAAGATAAATAAAAAAATCTAACACATTAGCAAACGTCAACGTAAAACAAAATTGTATCCTATGATTTATCAAACGCACGGTAGTGTGTGCTAATAAATCTGAGGTCGTGTGTGTTGTTGTTGTTTTTTTTAATTATTAAAAATATATTAGCTTTCTGCACACCTTCCCCCACATAAACCTTAATTTACCGGCCAAATACCGACAACTGCACAATTCTCGTAAAACTGTACTAAAGTTTTTGCTTACGTATTAATATAATAAATAATAATTGGTACTAGCAATGTTCCCAATTTGCACACAAAACTGAAATACGCCAATACAATCGCTTTTTTCTTGGCACTCCGCGCGGCTCCGAAGGGAAGTAACATAAAATACTCAAAAAAAATATTTTAAAAGGTGGACGGGGTAAGTACGCACCTGAGATAACTTTCACTCCGGTCTGAATACAACAACAGATCGATTATTGTTTGCTAAATACTTTCACAGCGCGGACGTACTATGGTAAACTTCATACTTACAATTTTTCTAAAACAACTCATACTTATATGATATTAACATGCACTAGGCTAAAAATATGTTTGTTTTTAAAAATATTTTGCAGAAAACTATTAATTTCTTTTAAAAAAAAATATTTCCTGATAAAAAGAAAGGGACTTGACTCTTTAACGAAATTAAAACACCTGATTTGGGTAAAAAGGCAAGTGGCATCTAAAATCATCGGCTCCCGCTTCTCGCTGATTACATTATGTAAATTATACATCCACCCTTATCCGTCTCACCTACATAATATACACGGATCTTACGCAACTGGAAGATTCCTTTTTTCGTCCCGTATTTTTTTAGTCCCGTTACATCCAGTATGTAACGGGACTAAAAAAATGATTTCTTATTCCGTTTCAGGAGGAATATGGCATTTTTGGTATAAAAAATATAAATAAAAAAATTATGATAATTTTACATAAGAGTTTATTTAAAACATATTGTGCACTATTGTATAGCGCTCGTACATATTACTATATCTTATACCTTTATTTATATATTTATATGTTTCTGTCTCGGAAGCGGCTCTAACAATTTCGTTGAAATTTGGTATATGGGGGTTTTCGGGGGTAAACAATCGATCTAGATTAGTCTTATGTTTGGAAAAACGCGTGTTTTCGAGTTTTCATGAGTTTTTCCGTGCACGCAGAATATGGTCGCTAATTTCGTTTTTCCGGCCACTGTCCGCCTGGTCCAGCGGGTTAAAACGCGGACAGCAAGAAATGAGTATTACGGGTTCGCATCCCGCTCGGTGACTTAGTTCTGTTTATTTTATATGTTCAAGTTTATATAATTTATTAATCTTTATTATTTTTGGACAAATTTAAAAAATGTAGTTAATGTTTGAGATAACAATATATATTTCTCATAAATATGTCTAACATTTACCTATACTGATTACGTGAATAAGATTTATGCTTTCGAGTTTCACCATATTACAATAAATAGTAATAACCGAGCAAAGATCGGTCGCCCAGGTACTGTGTTTTTAACTGTGAGACCGCTGTCTTTAACATATTATACATTTAAAAAAGTATTTCAGAAAAAATAATAAAAATATTAAAATTACAAAATATGATTGGTACCCTATTGACCCCCTATATTATTGGTGCTTATCACAGATACGTATTACAAATGATATAAGTATGTCTAACACAAATACGTCAACAGTCTCTACACTGAGAATAGCCTTTTACACAACTGAAATAAACCTCTCTAAATAGGCTTTACTTCATGATATCTGTCAATATGACATTGACAATTACATCTCATAAACATACTGTTGACATGTAGGATTAATCCAACTTAAGCGAGTTAAGTTCAATTATTATGAGAATAATATTATACTGTTATTTTTTATTCCGTTTCAGGAGAGACATGGTATGTTTGTATCTAAAATAGAATATAATTTCTTTAGAAAAGTAAATTTGGTACAATTCGTAAAAAATGGAATAACTTTTAAGCAAAGTTAATCACATGTGACTAGTTCCATGTATAGGCAGGAAGGTAGCTTGCTTTCCACATTCTCATCGCTAAAAAAAACAAAAAAGACCATTACGTCTCATTCCTTAGCAATAACAAACAAAAAGAATAAAAAAGTTACGACACAATCTCTTTAGATCTTTGTTTCCATTTAAATATATTTCGGTGTGAAGCGTTTCGTCACCCTCCTATTGGGGACATTTCAAGATTAGCGTAAAGAAGTATGTTTCTATTTAAAACCTCTTATTCCTTTTTCCGTTCACGAGAAATCCGTGAACATCTGTGTTGAGCGAATCATAGGTATTGTTTCCGAGAACGACTCTTGTGTGGAAATTATTTTCGCTCTAAATCAATTCTTAAGTAATTTCACGCTTTATTTAAACATATTTGTGAAGATACCAAATACTCAATGACTGTATTATGTCTTTTTCAATTATTTCAAGCAATATTGTTCTTGTTGGTTAGTGTCCAAACTGTTTATCTGATTGCTATCAAATTTTGCGAACTTATTGCTTTCTTCCAATGAATCTTCAATAGCATTTCGTTAATTGAAAATTAGTTAGGCAGAAATAAAAGGCAGATTAAGTTTTTCAAATTTTTTGTCAAATGCCTACCTAATGCGTGGCGCAGGGCGACAGAATTAAATGTTATTTTTTAATGAATCACTATCTTTATAGAATCTTCAGAATTTTTTGGCAGAATATGGCACGTCTGATTTCAATCATCGGAAAAAGAACGGGCGGCCTTTAAAGTGTCTGGCGTTTCAATTCGGTCGTATAAATCATATCAGGCGCTTCTTCAGCTGCGCGAGCGAAATATTGTATCTGTCAAAAATGGCCGACTACCGGGCACATCAATCAGAAGGGATCGCTTTGTCTGAGTTGTTGGGGTACAGAAACGGTTGATTACTATCTCCATTTGCGTTTTTTTATTGTTCGCAGAAAGTTTTATGTTATACTTGCTTTTTCCCGCGGCTCCGCCCGCGTAAATACAGTGTCCCACGGGATCCGTATATCTTTCCGCAATAAAAAGTAGCCTATCCTTCCCCGTGGTCTAATCTATATCTGAGCTAAATTTCATAATCATTGGTCAAGTAGTTTTTACGTGAAAGCGTAACAACCAAACAAACAACCTCTCATTCACATTTATAGGTAATATTAGTAAGGATGTGTTATTTTATGTACCTATTTTTTAAGCTAAGTTTAGCCATTTACATAGTTTGGTTCAGGCTTGTATTATGTAACATCAAGACTTATGTTCAGAGCTGCTAACATTCAACATGTGTTTTAGGTAAATTCTGTTTTATCTTCCTTCAATACTAGCCAGTAAAAAAAAGGATTGTGTGGTTTTATGAAACCACGGTAAAAGTGAAACTTAATAACAATAAAATGCGCTTCTTGTATCTTCGCGTGAACTACATAACGAGTTAAATGCGGTCTTTATCAATATACAGACTGTTTATACGTTAGATTTTAAGTTCATTTTTTTAAGGAACTTTGGTTCTCATATGGCATACTAGATAGCGCTGATTTTCCGCTAGATCACGCTATAGGTAAAGCGAACCTATTTGCATAAGATGTTTATGAGGGCCTTACAAACGTGAAGTATTTTTGGGTTGTAAACCAATCAAGAAAAGGATAGTGTGGTTCTATGAAACCACGATAAAAGTGAAACTTAATAACAAAATAGCGTGGAGCACTGGCACAAATGAGTACTAGTCTATACACTACACGGTCAGCTGATGCGAACTATAGGCGCCGCCATATTGGCCTCGGCTGCTCTGACGAGCGCCTTTCACTTTATCCCTACTCCGCAGCCGACCGTCACGCGACATGCAACACACAGACGAAAAAGTTTGAGACGATGTACTATATAAAAGTTTCACTTTAATTAGTCATCTAGCCTAAGGTAAGCTGAGTAATGAGTATTATATACTACATTTAGTTAAAACGTTAGGATGGAGTGTTTTGATAATACTGTACCTAATTGTAAAACGTAGGTATATATCGTATATGAATAGTAAGTTGGATATAAATCCTATATACTCTATGTTGTGTACTGTATATTGAATTGATACGATCCCAAAATCGATCACACAAAGAAACGTATTTGCACAATAGTCTTAAGATCCGATAGAAGAAAAGCGGGCGAACGAATCGAAATCACGTACACGTAAGCGCGTAAGTCGAAGACAAATATTATGCACCCCGATGTTCCGCAATATCGGGCAGGTGCCGGCCAATACGTCGGAACAAATGTACGGACGTGACCCGCGTGTCTACGCCGACCTAAATACTTCCAATGAGGGTATTTAACTATTGGTCAAGACGTTACGTTCAGGAACACCTGGACCAATTTAATTTGCTCATTTAGGGTTCGAAGTCTGAAACTGTAAGTGCAGTTACAGGGAATACGTCATTATTCTAGATATGCTCGTAGTAGCTTCTAGATTTTAACGTCATTTTTAGCGTTCCGTAATACATAAGGGACCCTTATAGTTTCGCTCTGTCCGTCCGTCTGTCTGTCCGCACTTCTGGCTTCTGTAATTATGAATATGAATGGATCAAATTTGGTATAGTTATAGATTGTGTACAGATCTCGGATTTGGTATCAAATAATAATTTTATATTTTAGGGGTGGCTCTCCATACATGTGAAGTGGGGATGAATAATGTGCTCTTGGTTTGGTTTTTTTCTATCTACTAGATGTTGCCCGCGACTTCGTGCGCGCAATAAGTGATCCCGCAGGAACCGTACATTATGCCGTGATAAAGTAGCCTATGTCCTTCTCAGTGGTCTACATTTATTTCTGTGCCAAATTTCATGATGATCGGTTAAGTAGTTTTACGTGGAAAAGAACAACCAAACAAAGAAACTCACTTTCGCTTTTATAATATTATAAGTAAGGATAAAGATTTATTGAAGGACCTGTTTCACAATCCACTGATATGTGCCAGATAGCTTATTTGCATGTTTTGTCTCTGTCGCTCTATATAAAGTGAGCTGCGACAAACTTCCAAATAAGCTATCCGACACTTATTAGAAGGTTGTGAAATAGACCCTAAAAGTTATATAAAGCTATTATATAGATATAATAATATTTAATTTAAAAGTTGGTTTCGTTATTTGTTAAAAAAGGTTTACTCTCCACTTACTAATACATTTTAGGTAGTTATATTTTCAAAGATTCAGACTGAACCTATAATAATAATAAAAACAATGACAAATATCAATTTCATTATCGCGATATATTGCAATTAACAAGATCCGAGAAACTCAGGATATCTCGATATCCCAATCTCGATCGCTTCCTCTTCGTTATTATCTCGGAGATATTATATGGCCGTTTCGGCCCAGCGATCCGAAAGCGACAAGCGAGTAAACGGATACGGTATTTGAAAGAACCAACGATTATGGCCTCCATAATTAGATAATCAGCTCTATTCAATAATATAATATAATATTTTATTTATATATTATATATTATATTATATATATATTATATATTATATTATATATATATATATATTATATAATAATATTATTAAAAAGTTTGGTATTGGTTTTGATAGTTTTAGCGTTTTGTGCTTCGACATTGCTTGTAAAAATCTTTTCTCTATTTCAGGTGTCATTAAATCTGTTTTTTATAAGCGTATACTCTAAGCCTAATAATATTATAAATGTGAAAGTTTGTGAGGATGGATGTATGGATGGATGGATGTTTGTTACTCTTTCACGAAAAAACTACTGAACGGTTTTCGATGGAACTTGGTATAGTAGCAGTTTAGGCTCTGGATTAAAACAGAGGCTACTTTTTATCCCGAAAAAGTGCGGAGCCGTGGGCAACAGCTAGTTTTACATAAAGTTAACATTACTGTCAATATTAATTCATTACAGCAATATTAATAAAAGCTGGTATCAGTTTCTGAAATAACACAATCCCAACTGACAATAGGTAGTATATCAATATACTAATTAAAAATAATACCACAATGAAGTTAAAACAGCAAATAATAACAAATCGAATAACAGTTATCTACCAAACAAAATCTGCATTCGGCTGCAGCAAAATTTTATGGCCGCCGAATATTCGCCTCGAATTTACACAATTAACGCAATTTATTAATTAAAGGACTGCTAGTGTAAATGAGTTCAAAATAAACTGGTTATCCGAGCGTTCTATTGGACCGGCAAATTTCACTGAGCCCACAACAGTTTGCACATTTTCATTTGCGGCTTTCGCTCTAATGCCTCCGCACTTTATGTTAAAACTGTTAAAAAATTTACTTGTGCAATGTGCATTAATGAAATTCTTTTTTTATAAAACTGTTTTCCGATCGCTTGGTGAAAAGCAAAAGAGTTTTGGATTTGTTATGCGATATTTTTTTCCATAACATATTTTGTAAAATTGTAACATAAATAATCACCTAACTATAAAAACAACATGAATTTAACTGCTAGTTCTTTGAAGTCAAGAAAAATGAATATACTTGCACTAGTATTTTATACATTAATTAAGGGCCTGTTGCACAATCTAGCGGTATTATTTAGTGTCAGATAGCTTATTTGCATGTTTTGTCTCTGTCGCTCGATATAAAGAATATAGGATGCGACAAAACTTCCGAATAATCTATCCAACACTTAGGTACTCGTACTAGAAGATTGTGTAAACCTAATACATGGGTACCTTAAGGGTAAGGATTACTATGTAACAAATAGTTACCAAATCAGTGTTGTAATTACGGGCACATGCCATTTGTTAAACTGCGCTTTTTCATCCAATACGTCGTTGGCTCGTATCCAAACCTCCGTTTAAACAGCAGTCATTAATTAACCTTTCTGAGAGATGTCTACATTAAAAACTCATAATTTTACGACTATTTGATAGCAAAATAAGTTTTGTTCCTTTTATCAGCAATTTTTCACCCAATGCAATTTTATCCACTATCGAAAATGACTTCACTCGTGATATTTTGTGCTTATTTTGAATCTCTAATTTACTAACCGACTTCCAAAAAAAGGAGGCAGTTATACGTTCGGCTGTATATTTTTTTGTATGTTCAACGATTTCTCCGCCGCCTGTGGACCGATTTTCAATATTTTTTTTTTTTGATGTAAGGGAATAATCCCTAATTGGTCTTTTTGACATCAGAGTGATGACCTGATGATGGGATTCATGAGAAATCGAGGGAACTCCTCGAAATTTATATGGACACATATGCCATCATACCACGTACAGTAATTATCATCATCAACACCACCATCTTCACACGAAACACCATCATATTATTATGATTACATACGTAGGTACTTTAATGCTTACTGCTACAATTTTACCGCCGACTGTAACAATAGATAATAATAATTATTTAATAATATAGTATCTAATCATTATCATCACTGGTGATTGTTTAGTAGGTCCGCAAATCGATATCGCACATTATTGTGGGAAATACCACGGCCTCTCAGAAAACTGGCATGAAATAACGCTGGAGTTTTTTTTTTTGCCGAGAGGGTGAGAATAGCGGAGGGTTTTTTGTATTTATAACTTTCATAAAATGTGTTCATAATAAGATAATAAATATAACTAAAAAGAGAAAAAATATTATTTTTAATCAAAAAATTAAAACCGACTTCCAAAGTAAAAATGCACAAAAAATTATGACAAAACTTATTTTGTAAATAATTCCCCTTTTAAATTCGGCTAAAATTTTAACTATTTCTCTACTCAATCTTCTTAATTTTGAAGTCGGTTTTTTTTGCCGGCAAATTTGAATCTATCCTACTCGATATTGTTTGGGCTGGTACCGAACCGAAACCGGGAATTATTTAGAAAAAACTTTTATTTCATACTTTTTTGTGCATTTTTACTTTGGAATTCGGTTTTAATTTTTTGTTTAAAAATAATGTACACACTGAATAATATCTAGCTTATTTCGTCAAAGGATATTAAAATTTATGTGCCTTATAAATTTTAATAATGAGCGATTGCAATATAAAAAGGTCACAGAGTAGGTACTTGTTGCATACTAAGTAACAAGTATTACCTCTAAGTTATCTATAAATAGTAAAGGTTACAAAACAGATGATCGCTATCCGTTACGTTAAATCGTGCTGGAAATCTGTTACGACTTTATAAAGCATTTGCTGTGTCTTAACATTTAACTATTCATTAGATTCCTTTACTAAACTGTGATTATTCAATTTACACTACGTGAAAAAATAGTCATCCAGATGAATAAACTGAAGTGCATTTGTCAAAAGTAATCCCTTCATATAAACTACTTTAAATCAAATATCGATTCTCTAATATAAAGTCCCTAGTTCTTACTTGTGGCAATAGATGTCGTTTTAGAAGATAGCTCGGGTTATTCCATTTGTATTTAACGTGTACTTTAAGTGTCGCTTTCGGGTTTTATTAAATCCAAGTAGCACTGAAACTATAAGTTTTTTACCCCAAAAATGTCAAACTATACAACAGAATTGGATGATATCTCATATATGTAGGTAAATTTTAAAACATTCATATTCTGTATGGCTGACGTGCAGCGCGTGAACTTTTTCTAAGCCCCTAAAATTACACCCCCGCTTAGAAAACATGGATGTCGCCGGGCCCCGGGCGGAATTAAAATGAGAAGAAAATTCCAGCTGCGAACAACGTGACGTCAGAGGCGGAATACAACGCTAACGGTGGAAATATACGAGAAAAATTTGATGATTTAAATACAAGTAAGAAAATGTGTCCTTTTTAAGAACGCATAAAAGATGTATTCAATTCGTAAAAAACACAAGCAGTATTTGTGCAAAGGTGGAAAATCCTACTACAATTATTGTAAATGTGAAAGTTTGTGGGGATGGATGGATCGATGTACGGATGGATGTTTATTACTCTTTTACGCAAAATCTACCGAACGGATTTTGTTGAAATTTGGTATGTAGTAGTTTAGACTCTGGACTAAAACATAGGCGACGTTTTATTCCATAATAGTACAGTATTGCCGTGGGATGCTGTATTTACTCGGGCGAAGCTGCGGGCAAAAGGTAGTAAATAATAAGGTAAGTCCGTTGATCGATTAAGGAATGGGAAATAAATGTATAAAACATTGTGGTATATAAATGGTTCAACATAAAGTAAACGTTCGATCTTTACTTGATATTGAAATTGAATTTGTACTCTCATTATTGCAGAACCAACGGAACGACAACAATAATAACAATTTAATTTTTTATCTAAACCCAATTATCTTCGCTAATTTCAGATAACGGGTAATGAAGTTTTAACTAGATTGCGACTCAACGCCGGCCAATATATCAAACTCCAATAATCGCCCATAATTTACACAGCAGAATAATATTCAACATGAAAATGAACGGTTTAAAAATAAAATTTATCGTCCACGAATATAAGTTAAAATTATGGTGACGGGACTTAGGAATTGATAGAAGAGTGTGCTGGGAAATTTATAACGGATAACATTACCATTTCATAAATCGAGTGAGATTTTATTGCTTCAATTCACAAGAATTGACTTTGAGATGAATTGAATGTCTGTTCAATGATGGCAATAGCTGCGATTAATCATTATAATTACACGAATCCTTTAATATGAATGCCACACACAAATAATGGAAAGACTATGATGTCAGTGTATTTAAATGTAAACTTGATAAAATCAATGAATTTATTTCTGACGAATGTTTCATAGATTTTCCTTATTACTTAGTGTTGAAGAGTGAAAATATTCAGAAAACTTAAATCAAATGTAAATCTGCATTATTTATCGCTTGTTATAGTACTAGTTTTAGCTGTGTTTATTATTATTTATAGTCTACAATAATGTGTCTGGCAAATCCAATAATGTCAGATGAATCCATAATTATCTACAGAAGAGGCGATGCCTAAATATCTTACTCCGTGCCGCATACATTTCATCTGTCATTCCAGCTCCAGCTATTTAATATCCTTGGTTAATCTATTTTATGTCCTAAATATAGGACACACTGTAGTAATAAGACATAATATGTGAAGAATAATAATTCCTAAGACGTGTGACCATGTCAAAATTGATGAATTACTTCAATAGTGTCCAAATGCAGAGTCTGCCAACTGAATGTCCGTAAATATAATTAATAAAAAAAATAAAAAAATATATTTATTATATATTTTGTATAAATACGGAGTTTTTATCCTTTTTTCCATAAAAAAATCGATTTTTTGATATGCGTATCGCCATTTTTAGGATTCCGTAGTACTACAAGGAACCCTTATAGTTTCGCTCTGTCTGTCCGTCAGTCGCTCTGTCTGCCCGCCCCTGCTAACTTCTGTAGGATATAGATATTCATTTATGTAATTTGGTCTAGTTTAAGATTGCGTAAATAGATAGATTTTACTTTTGGTATTGAAAAATAATAACAATTTTAAATTTTAAGGGTGATTTCTTTTTCGTGTTCAAAGTTCAAACTCATCATCCATCTACACCTGTAGAGTATCTTCGGATAAATCTGTAAAAATTAAGACTAGGACACGTGATTTTTTTTATAAACTCAACCATTTCGAGTAACCGGCCTCCGAAGTGGTTTACAATAACTTCTAAACCACTTCGGTGGTCCCCCCCCCCTAGAATTTCCAAACTAAGAGTGGTAGAAACTTGTAACCTTTCATGCTAAAGACTCATATTAAATACTCTTCAGGAAAATTATTTTCAACGAAATCGAACAATAACTTTGGAAGCAATTAGAAAAAAATCTATTTCGCATTGATACGGAAGTGACGGAACCCTTCCATAAGCCGTCACCTACACGCTCTCGGTTTCGTTATTAGTATTGAATTTAAACATTAACTTTTCTCTGTAAGTTGGAAAATACATAATATATGCTCGTCGGATTATGTTGGTCTATTGGATGATTAGCTCATAATCAAATTTACTCCATGATCAATCTATGAAATCAACTTGCCGGTAAATTATGGTTTATTAGCTAGGCACGGTTTTGTAATTGAATTATTCTATAATCATTTAGTTTATTATCTACTTGCTTTTGCCGCGGCTCTGCCCGCGTGAATACAGTATCCCACGGAACAACATCACGGAACACTATGCGCGTGCGTGCATGTCCTGCGTCCATCCATCCATCCATCTTCACAAACTTTTACATTTATAATAGTAGTAGGATAATTGGTATAGTAGATTTTAAAATAAATTTTAATAATAATGCATTGTAGGTGATTTTATAACCAATACATTACCAACATTTATAGTGAGAAGAAGTTAAGAAATCATGTGTTTATATGACAAAATGGCTTACTTGAATGTAAATCAGCTTATGCGTCGTTGGTACATTTTGACATTTGTATGCGTGATTCACTGCATTATTAACGCGAATACACTGTAGATTGTAATTTACTGTAACATAGCAATAATTCCTAATAGGTATGTTTTAGCAACGACTTACATATATATAATTGTAGACGGCATAATGTGATGCTTGAAATTATTTACCTAAAAATAGAAAAAATAATGAGTTAGTCAATTGCCTGGATTAATAGATCTGTGTCTTACTTTTTATATCAGCTAAAGGTATTGCACCTGTAGGATCACGCATGGTATCGATTAACAAAAGCTGCTATAATATAAATTATTATAATATAATAGTAATAATAATATTTATGGACGCTTCACACCACGTCTGGCCCGTGCTAAGTACCCGAAGAACTTGTGTGACGGGAACCAGACAACGGGTAGCATATTTAATACTTTTATACTATACGTATATTTAAGATTTTTATTATATTATACATATATTAATTATATTTTAATACACATCCATAACCCAGGAATATAGAAAACATGTTGTTCCTTCAGCGGGAAACGAACCCGCGACCTCTGGCTTGAGAGGCTCCGGCGCCAACGCGTTAACTGAGCCACAGAGATCGTCAAAATTTCATTCCTCTCTATAAAGAAACTCTACATAGCAGCGGATATTGACGCAGTAGTCAGTACCGATGTCTCGCAGTTCGTTAGGAATGCGATTAAAAAGCAGAACGGGCACCGGAGCAAACAGCCATCGTAATATTTGATTCTTGTGTCGAGTAAATTTCAATCTACTTGTCGTTATTGAAGAATCACTTCGGGCTTTTGTAGCGTCTTATAGTAAGGACAATTTTTGCTTTTTTTAAACATACGCTTTATAACATACGTGAAGCAAAAACTTTGTGCTAAATTTTACGAAATTTATGCGAACGGAGGAGTATGAAGTTTGTCACAATTAAAGCTTATGTGGAGGAAGAGTGAACTCTAATTGTATTTTTTTTATTTTTATGAAATACATTAAAATACAAATGTGTGACACAATTTTGTCCGACATGCGTCAATCTTTCGTTCCTATTCCCATTGCGTGAGCGACCGAAACGATCGAACGGTTTGACTCAAACACGTAAATTTTGGTTTGATTCAAACCAATTTGATCGTTTACAAAGACAAACCGTTCAAACGAGTGAACGGTTTGTCAAACATTTACGGGTTTGAAGCTCTTTTGATAGAATTACATATTTTGTCTGCGTTACGAGTCTAATGACAGCGGCGTACCGACCCAAACTGCACAGTTCCGTTTCACAAACCAATCAAACCGACATAAAACGATTGCACCAAATACGTAAGGTTTGAGTCAAACCGTTTGATATCTCGGAGGCGCTTCATAAGTAAAGTCTTTGACAAAAGAAACCTTATAAATATCAAACTTAAAAAACCAATAAGATATAGTCGAATTTCGATCACTAGAATTGATAGATGTAACTAATTTCTTAAAGCGTTATAATTGCAGACAAGTACGTAACCTGTATGTTTTCTGGTTAACACAGATTTTGCTATTTAGCTTACAATTCAACTTACTTAACTTACTTACTAAGAATCATTGCACGATATCAGGTTGCAGGTTGTAAGTAATTAAACGTTTTCATAAAATAAAATAATAAACTTTTCTCGCCGCCATGTCTGAACAAAAGTCCATACGCTATAAGCGTCATGTAAATCAATGGTGTAAAAGCGCGCGAAACAATGATCAATATCAGGAAGTGGAAAGTTTACGAACGAATTTAAAAAATAAACATTTTTAAATCCGGCACCGAAAGCAAATGTCTGTAAGCCTTTGCTGCAGTCATTGTATTGATTTTGCATCCGGCCGGAGACTAAAATGGGCTCTCGGCGTGTGGCTTAAAATAAATACTGTTAAATTGCAAAAAGTACTTCGTTGGCTTGGTTTTTACTTGAGACAAATATATTTGAGATTATAAATTTAAATATGACTTTTATAGGTACTTATCTCAAATTACTATTGTTCATTGCGTAATAGAAGGCGCACGTGTACGACCGCGACACAGTGTAACTAAGACCACAGAGTGGAAATATATATATATATATATATATATATATATATATATATATATATATATATATATATACTTACGTACAGAGAAACTGCTTTCATAGAACGATCTAAATTGATCCAAATTTGAAAATTTCCCCTCCGCCGGCCCACAATTTTTGCACACAATCGTGGGCACACCATGCTTGTATCAAATCGAAAGCTGTAGCTGTTTATCTGTTCCTCTTTCTTTAATCTGTGCCTCAGAGCGAGAGATAGAGAAAATAAAATATGCGGGGTGCTTTAATTTTATCAGGATGAAATATTTTACCCAAAATTAGGCCGCAATATGACGTTATTAATAACAGTATACATAATATGTTCTTCGTTTACAAAAAAATAACATGATTGGAAACATGTCCTGACCACTCTCACTACGCATGGATACTCTCGCACTGCCGTAGAACGTGCTGCTTAGAAGGCCACGTGATCGCCGCGCAGTATCGTTTATTATTTTATAGGAAATTCTGATCAAAACTTAAGGTCAGATGTTATAAATTATATTTATGCAACGCGAATCGCACACTTCATGCTCCTTGAATATCTATTTTTGTTTTGAAGACATAGCATTTTAGATTAATTACGACAATTGGCCGTCGAATGCTTACTACATTATTGTTTGTAAAATTTAAAAACGGATTTTTTGACGGGTTAAAATTTTCACAATATTTTTTCTGGTTTTCAATATTTTCCCCAACTTTTTGTCTACAGTCTGTAGGCAGTAAACTTGTAGGCAAAATTGCTGATTGAGTGATATTGAGAGGAAAGCACTAAGCAAAGCTTCCTCCTTGATTGCGACCTAGATTGCCCACTTGGATTGCTTACACGAGCCTTACAAAAGGCTATGAAATAAAGGCTTTCTTAATTAACATTAAAGTGACGTTACAATATTACGGGCCTGTTTCACAAATCTTGTAATGTGTCGGATAGCTTATTCGGAAGTTTTGTTTTAGCTTACTTTGTATCGAGCGACAGAGGCAAAACATGTAAATAAGCTATTTGACCCTTATCTATAAATTGTGAAGAAAAAGAAAACATGTTAGAAAATGGCAGAACAATATTAGTTATATTTAATAATATAATAATAATATCTATGGACGCATCACACCACGTCGATCTGGTCCCGTGGTAAGTTCTCGGAGAACTTGTGTTACGGGTACCAGACAACGGAAATATATTTAATACTTTCATATTATACACATATTTAAGATTTTTACGATATTATATAGATATTTAATACACATCTATGACCCAGGAACGCGGAAAAACTTTTTATTCCTTCGGCTTGTGCACTAACACACTCAATCACTGAGCCACAGAGGTCATTAAGACTCTTAATTACTAATTACTTAATCAATTGTTACACAATACACATAAATTAACAGGTAACATTATCCGATGAAGCTATGAGCATCATTGAACGTGTTTATCCAATACTTAAAACAAATATATTTTCATTATGTTGTGACATAGATGAAACCCCGAAACTCCTAAATTGAACACTAAACCAACACCGAGATTTATTACGAAGCCAACAAAAAATATAGCCAGCCATAACTAATTACGTCAATCAATCGTTTTAAAAACATAAAAATAACGCGCACCAATCCGTCTGTTACAGATAAGCTATTACTGGCATGTGGCCAAGTTTACTTGACATAGAGCTTGACTAATAGCTAAGCATTACTTGTACAGGCCAATTAACTATTGAACTATTTCATAAGCATTAAATACACGCATCCGATCTGTAAGGTGAAAAATCAGGTTTGTTACAGTGACGAAACAAAATTAATTTCGCTGATTTCGCTCCAAACGAAAATTATTAAAGTGAAACTTTTTTTTTACATCGTCTCAAACTTTTTCGTCTGTGTGTTGCATGTCGCGTGACGGTCGGCCGCGGAGTAGGGATAAAGTGAAAGGCGCTCGTCAGAGCAGCCGAGTCCAATATGGCGGCGCCTATAGTTCGCATCAGCTGACCGTGTAGCGTATAGACTAGTACTCGTTTGTGCCAGTGCTCCACGCTATTTTGTTATTAAGTTTCACTTTTACCGTGATTTAAACCCACATATCATAAAACCACACAATCCTTTCATTTTTCTCATATGTGTAGAACGCATGTAGTTGAAGCTTAAAAAAAACGGTCCTCTCAATTCGCTCCGAAACAAAACTTAAAAAACTACGATAGCGACATTGCCGGTACGCGACTGTTGAACTTTGCGCAGGGTTCGATTCCATTAAATTGTAATCGAACCCGTGTCAATCGAGTCGAATGAAAAGTACGAAGATTACGACTGAAAACTAAAAAAGCAAATAATTAAACTACCTGTTCTCGATGCTCATACTTTAAATTGATAAGGTGTGATTGATGCTTAATGCAATATATATATTTGCATTTAATTAATCTGTGAACTCAAAATGTAAAAAAATAACCATCACATTACTGTGCTAAAACTATAAGGAGCTGATGTTGAGTATCTGAGGAATAAGCATGAACAATTGACGACTACGTATTCGTAACATTATCGAATGCATAGGCGCTGTCATAATTTTCATACAATTTTATTTCGATAATAGTACTTATACGTACTTGTTATTTGTTCGTGCTAGCCCCACTGAAGTGGTATCTTAAAAACAAAACTGGAAAACTCACGACAAATAGCTTTCAGACAAAAAACTGTTACCGCCAAACATTTTAAAAGTTTCTGTTTAAAATGAGAGCCAAAAATATGTTGCCATAACACAAAACTATCATATCTATAATTTTATTCATTTTTGTCGGCTTCCTTCCAACAATGTGCTTACTATCTCTATTCGAACTTCGGCTGGCGTCCACTCTCTAGATTATTGGAACAAATATCTTGTTAGATAGGTATTTTATTTAGCTTGTTGGCTTGGTAGAGGTACGCGTCGCTACGCAGACAAGTTGTACAAAATAGTTTCGATCCCACAAAAACCTACTAGTAATAGCACATTCTGACGTAAGTAGTCACTGGTAACCATATTATTGATAAATTTATAGTGCTCATTGCCAAGTCACTATAGTAAATATAAAAAAATAAAATTATCCACATGCAGTCACAAAATTTTAATAAATAGCTAATAATTAGACTTGGTTTCTACGATATCTCAAAACTTTTTACGTGAAAAAGACTTGGCCCTTTTTCATTTAATAGTTTTTGTGGGATATGATTTCTTTTAGTAGATAGATTAGATTGATTGATGATTGATTAGATTGATAGATTAGATCTATTTTGGTTAATCACTACATATTGTCAAACAGAGTCCTCCGTTATGTTTGTCTGTTTGCGATAAACTCAAAAATTACTTCACGAATTTCCATGCGGTTTTCACCAATAGGTAGAGTAATTCTTGAGGAAGGTTTAGGTGTATAATTTATTTAGTTTTTTTTTTTTTTTTTAATTATACATAATATAAGAAGAATTCTTCATATTATAAGAAGATATAACGATTTCTAAACATCAGGCGAACGTGTTGCTTGTTTCCAAATTTAATAGTAAAAACTTATTACAATTTCATACTTAAGGGCGATCTGTTTGTTTGCTCGTTTCCTGATCTATTGCATAATTAAAATGACTACCGCAACACCAGAGGAGTTACTAGTGCGTTTCCGATCTTTAAAACCCACTTTAGGCCACCGGTATAGATACCTTACTGACGTAGCGAAACACAACGCAAGTGCTATTTCGCATCGGTTGTCTGTGAGGCCCTCTTATTTATCCGGTCAAGTCGGCCCATTAGTCCGGAAGCATCTATTCGAACCTAAAATAACCAAATTACCACTTCTCAATTTTTGAGGTTTATATAATAAATAAATATAACAAGGATTACAAAGTTATCAGTGAACTTGTGTTCATACATTTTGTTCCTGTTAATTTGTAAAATTAAAAATTCTAAAATCTTTTTTTTTTCAGAACTTTTACTTTTTCTTTATTCTCCCTTTATATGTAGCTCTTAATTTAGCCTGACAGCAAATTTAAAATCTCTAAGTCTGTTAGAATACTTCTAATTTTGCTTACTCTCTACCTCCATACCTCTATCCATATCTTTCAAAATCGCGTTTTTTATCGCTTAATATCTCCTAAACTATACACTTGATTTTTATTAAATTTAAAACAAAAGCTAGTGCCGCTAACGACTTCTGCGCGACGAAAAGTCAGACCACTAGCTCTATTACAAACGAAAATATGGGAGCACGAAAAAGCCGCGAAATGCTCCGAGAAATGATTAGATCGAGAAAGTTACTTAAAGACTAAGACTTGGCGATAGCGCTGCTGCGCTATCAGATTATTCACATCCGCAGAGAATCCTGCGACGGCTTTTTGTTTTTTTATGGCTTATGTGCAGCTCCAAACAGCATAAATTATCTAAATCGCCGTATCCCCTCTCCTCAATGTAAGGATAAGACTTTAATTGAACACGCAAGCCTACTTCGGATTAATGAATATAAATATGAACTTTATCAGGATGCCCACTACGCTAACCCATTGCAAATCCTACTACTATTATAAATGTGAAAGTTCGTGAGGATGGGTGGATGGATAGACGGATGGATGGATGAATGATGATGATGATGATGATGTTTGTTACTCTTTCACGCAAAAACTACTGAATGGATTTCGATTAAATTTGGTATGGTAGCATTTTAGGCTCTGGATTAAAACATAACAACAACACACATTTTTATCCCGAAAAAGTACAGTATTACCGTGGGATTCTATATTTACAATGGGCGGAGCCGCGGGCAACAACTAGTTAAATATAAACATTAACATAATAACAGATAGCCAGTCAAAAAAAGTTGCGAATTTGCACGTTTTAAAATCTAGATCAACAGCTTTAAACGTAAAGTAGGGTTACGTTTGAAGGTTTACAGAGCGGTAAACTAAAACGCTGTGTCAATTCCATGACATATGCATGACATGTCGTAATTGACCGAGTTACCTAATTACATGTCAGCAAAAATATACGATTTTTAGTACTTCGCTGAACGCTGAGACCGCGCAAATGGTCGGCGAAAAAATGTTCGAGTTTTTTTTTACAAGTTACCGTGATAGCGTGACCCCACTTTAACTATCAAAGAATATGCGACAATTTAGAAAGATATACAAAAACTTTCTAAATGTGTGCGTAAACGTTTTTTTTAATCATTTAAATTCGATATCCCTGGCTAAAAGAGATCGGGCGGAGATCCGTTCAGAATTTTCAAACACACTACCTAATTATTTTTTCATGGGCTGAGCACAATATAGTAGATTCTGACCGGACACGGCGGATTCGCCTTCTACTTGAACAGATTCAAGTTGAAGGAGGATCCGTCGTGTTCGTGTCAGCCAGGAGTTGAGGAGACGGTTCCTCACCTGTTACTGGAGTGCCCAATTTTTGCTAGCAATAGATATGATATTGAGCAGAAATTGGGCACATCAATGACGGGTGAGAATCTGCCTTCCATCCTGGGGGGAAAAAAGAGGGACATCTTCCTCGATTATTGTAAGATGATTGTGGGTGTAGTTTGTAAGAGAAATTGTGATATTTTAGTGTGATATTAGTTAGGTTCTATTGTATGTTTTGCTGTGATATTAGGTTAGTCTTTTACTCTGTGCCGTCATTTTATTGTTGACATTTTAATTGTTTGAGTCTTTTTATTGGAATTATTATTGAATTATTATCTTATTGGAATTATTTTTGAATTATTTTTATTGGAATTATTATCGAATTATTATCTTATTGGAATTATTATTATTGTGTAATTATTATTATTAATTGAAATGTAATTTATTGACATGTAACAAATTTAATGATACTAAAGTATGAAAAATGTTAATTGAAAATGATTGTTAAAAAAGTAAGTGTAATGATAATGTTAGAATTGTAAAAAAGGACAAAAGAACTAGAAATTATAAAGAAATGGAAAAATAATAAAAGAAAATAAACAGCTCTGATAACGTTAATAGTAGATGCATAGTACGCTCACCAATAGCAAGTCCGACATAATTATTGTTATAGCCTTATATTAGATCATTTCTTTTTTTCTTACAAACTTAGTCCTTTCGCAAAAAAATAAATTTACTTACTTTAGTAATCAATTACTTTACACACTTATGATATATCTTTTGGTTCACATCTATTGAGAATTATGTGGGTCCTCTTTCCTCAATGTATTAATAGCGTAACATACATACCTGGGTACCTCCTTTGCAGGACTAGACTGTGTCTCCTGGTGACTGAACGACGCCATCTTATTTCATTAGTTCACTCATTGTTCTACGTCTCAAAGTTAAACACACAGTCACTAGAATTAAGCTTGCTTTATTTTATTAGGAACATTGTACTGCAAAAGAAAATGTGGAATCTTCATTGTAATAATAAAAGATATAATATTATTGTTTTCTTTGATAACATGAAAAATATTCAGGAGCTAAGTGATATAATATTATATAATAATAATAAATTATATAATATTTAGGTTTCTTTCATATAATATACACAATTCAGCAGACCCTCTCATTGCAGATTCATCGCGAAAACATGGCCGAAATTATTTACTATTATGGTTTTTTGATCGCATCTTACGAAATATATTTTGCGATTCTTATAGGAGACCTAATTTCCATTTTATCTTTATCGCATTCACAAATAATGTTTATTACAACATTACGCCTATCATAAAAGCCGGCGAGGTGTTCGATATTAAATTGATTTGTTCATCACATTTTACGTACAAAATTTACAATTGGCTGTACAAATAAATGCCGTAGTCTAGTAAAAGTTCCTTTTATGATCAATAAAATGCATTCAGCATTGAAACTCGTTAAAGGAACGATTTGCTGAGATTTATTCGACAAGTTATAGCGAATAAACCCTCCTGTTGTAATTAAGTTTTAAGCTTCAACAGTGTGTGATCGTACCTTTAAGAAGGTATAAATTCGTTCGGCACTAATTGTTAATTTTATGTTTCAAGGCGGCTAGAGTAAATAAGAATTAAGATGGAGACTAGGCAGTGAGCTATGAAAAATAAAACAAAGAAAGAGAAGTTTGTCATGATCGTGTAATATGAAGGCTTATGAAAGTATCTACCTGGGAGACCGAGCTTTGCTCACGGTTCTAGCCTACATAATATCATTTTTACATTAGTACGGAAAAAATGGATTGCAATTATATTGTATTTTATAAATTATTTTATTAGGGGTTGAGCTCCATGGCATAGTACCCACTAGGCCACAGCTCAACCCCTGATATTAATAGCACGACGACAGAAAAAACATATAATTACCTAAAAATGCGCGATTTGCCAGGGATAAGACTTAGACTAGACTTAGACTTAGACTACATCGATTTGTCTCCCCAAAACTCCCTACATACTAATATCTCATGGAAATACTCGAATCCGTTTCCATATATATTCTTATTATATAAGGATAAAATATTCTATCTAGAAAATAATTGATGGCTACCTAGTTTAGTTCTAGCGTTCAAAAAGCTAGAACGTTCGCATATTAAACGAATCCAAAATAGTAACGAGCATGAAAAAGAAAGTAATCACTTGAGCCAAATACTTTATAGTAGACGATTTTATAGAACAGGTATTTAAAAGTCTAAGCAACAATTATTTTTACTACACTGTAAAATTGTTTTTATTTGAAAAGCCGTAATGTAGCCTTTAGCAATGTAAGCGGTCGCTGGATGCACATAGACGCAATATTGCCATAGACGTAAATATTCTGTAGACACGGAGGTAGGCACCGTGCAGCTTCTCTAAATTACTCGACAACCACACTATGTCAAGAACAATGTGTGCAATTCACATGCAGTAAAAGTGAAACCTGTAAAAATATGCTTATGCCTATCACATGTATTGTGTGGAATATAGGTTGTCTCTTTTTACTGACGCTTTTTCTTTTCATTGAGTTTTAAATAATTTATTTGAAGTGAAAAGTTTTTTTCGTCCTTAAGATACAGCAAGGCCTCGTACCTAAAAGGATATCGTTTAACGATCGCTCAGTGCATCGTCTATGTGTCTATGGTGCGATGTTAAAAATTTACGACACCGCTTTTATTGTGACGTCACTCGGCGACTCCGGAATAATTAAAGTTGGAGCGTCTTGCTAAGTACTGAATAAATCATAAACTTTAAAACAATTTCAGTTACAATTATAGCGGGGGAAGTTTGATTGAAATTTCAGCACGCATACAGTATAATGTCTATCCTTTATTTTACTTTTACTTATGGAGTAAGGTTATTAAAACTAAAAAGTACTTAGTTTCACTACCTACACTTATAAGATGAACTATGTTTACTTGTTTTAAAAAACATGATGTGTACAGAAGTCAAACTTCATTTATCATTTAAAATCCAAAAATACTTTTATCGTGCGTAAAGGGTATATATCACTTCAAAAACGAAAGAAAATATAAAAATTGTTCACCTAGCGTCGTCTTTTTATGAGCCGTACTTTTGAAAATTAAGTTGTTGTGTAAGTAAGGAGTATAAGTAGCTATAGACAGATGGCGTTATAACGAAAACCGTGGCTTTATACAAAAAATAACCAAAATCGAGACGTGACGTAACCTTGAAATTTCGCTCAATAATTATTTGTTACACAAGCACCTTTGTTAAACCAAAAAGGTAACAATTGAAAATTTCAGGATAGGTACACGCCTATCGAACAATGGTGAACCATTTCAAAGTAATTGGGCTAAATTGAAATAGTTTCACTCTACTCAAATCATTTGTTGAATACCATTTTACATTTTTTCCAACAATTTGTTTATCGATGAAAATTGTATTCTCGAATCTGTCTATTCGAATGTAACATTTGTTTCGTTTTTTTCAGTTTATATTGGCAACTTAATTGTTGAATTTTACAAAAAAAAATTGGTAACATATAAAATTTTAAATTAAATGGTATTCTATGTTTGTTTTTTTTTTTTTTTTAACGTGTCATGTCATATTTTTATCTAAATTCTAATGTTATGCGTTACGTCGTGTCTGCGAGATCAATCATTACGAAAAAAAATCTTAACTTAGATTTTAGACAACATTAAAAAAAACATTGTCGAAAATTACATAATGCTATCACGCCTACTTATTTCAAATAACAAGCAAGTTCCCAGGAAGCCCGATCAAGTTTAATTAATTTAAGAATTTTTTGAGAAACGCGAAACCCGTGAAAATTGAGAAATAGACTTTTCACGATCTTATTTTTCGATACTTATTTTTCTTCTAAGAAAAGGTAGTTTAATTTTGCATTTTTATTAAAAAGAATTTAAAAGAACTTTTTCTTCTATACAACAATGAAATCGAATTATGAAAGAGTTATGAAAAGTGCATCGTTTGCTGTATATTTTTTTTTAACAAAGAACAAAACCCGCCCTGAACTTTGGTTTGTTTCATCAGTTATTCTTCAAAGAGGATTAAGAAAGTCAAACATATTTACGCTAAACTTCTTGACTATTTGTTAATTCAGTCAGTGTACGGTCGCCGACAAAGCCTGGGAACCCGGTGTAGCACGTTTCGACCTTATTGCCATTGTAATAAGGTCGTAAGGAAAAGTGGCACACCGGGTTTTCCGGTGACCCTACGCAGGCCTCTAGGGCGTAGGGCGGGTTTATGATTATTACTTATTATAAAACAACGGTTTCGCTCCCTGGTTTTATGGATTATAAATTTTATTAGCGTATGTTTTCGGACGATCACGTTTATTGCACAGCAAACTCATGGACCTACGGTGTAGAGAATATTTGGTATTAACAAAGTGTATGTACAATTCTTCAGTCTAAAGAAAAGCGGTCGCATCGCATAAGAAAATTGTGCGGGTTAGACAAAATATACTGAGACTTGAACCATACTGCGAATTGAACATTTTTGATTACCAAAATTAGCCTTCTAGTTAAATACGTTTTTTTAACAATGTATGTGAGCACTTGTAGCGATATCAGGATATGGAAATTAAATTATTGAATATAGTAGAATTTCAAAAAAAAGTATCGAACTCGACAAAGAAAATTATTCCAAAATAAAAGATAATATAAGCTTTTTTTCTTTAGTGATATAATTTTATCAATTAAAAAGAGAATTATGTTTTTTGTAATTATGTTTTTTGTCAAGGGTTAAAATGTGTTTGTCATTCTCTACAGCCGTGTGTCCCGCAACTTAAAGCTTCATGCAGGGTATTTTATTACGTGCATTTACATAGTTTGCTCCTACTATTAATTAGTTCTGTACTTTTGTTTAGTTTCCCTTAAACGATAATGAAGTGCCCCGTATGGCGTGACCGAGTCACTGATTCGGAAATTCTTCAAACTTATTGCTCTGACTCTCCCCTATAAGTTGCATTTTTGATAGTTTGTTTATAGTTTTTTGTTTACTATCTATGGTGATTTATGTTTGGCGTTTTCTTTTGAAAACTCAGAAAAATTATAAGTGTTTCTTACACAAAATCGATCAATT
Organism: Phengaris arion; assembly: GCA_963565745.1. Lineage (NCBI taxonomy): Eukaryota > Metazoa > Arthropoda > Insecta > Lepidoptera > Lycaenidae > Phengaris > Phengaris arion. Next base: position 29,453,271 of record OY751431.1, read on the forward strand.
TTAATGCCTAGACTAGCAAAAAAAATGTGTATTCTTCTGTAATCTACTTTGTGTAAATATTGTTCGTGATTGTATTAATAGGACTAATATTAATATGTATTCTTTGTCATACACTACAATGAAAATTGCATAAATATTTTAGTAGAAATCCAGCAAATACACAGCTAGAGGAATACAGGAATAGTTTGAGCGTGATTTACTTAACAAACACTTTTACCAAAATTGCCAACACGTCGGCTGTAAAAAACGTAAAAATCCCCTTTACGGCGTTTCATTGGTTTGTAAAGCTGTGCGTTATAACTTCCGCACTTACTGTAATGGTTGTTTTGTTCGAAAGGAATTGGATAAAAATAAACATCGGTTTTCCCGTGCGAGACCGAAAAATAACGAATAGGTACGTGTTTTTATATGTCATGCCCGCTGGATGTTTTTACAAACGCTGTCGCTTAAATGTCACAGCTCACAAAATTGAACCGATAAATTGTTACATGGCGAAATGAATGACGAAAATGTTTTCATTCCAGAAGCTTCGATTATATGCATCCAAAATATAATATTGTTACTTTCGAATTAGAATAGACTTAATTGGATAGCTACTTAGTTCTAAATGTATTTTTCGGCTTACAACCAAAATGATAATATTCTGTAGCTTATAAGTTGAAACAATTGCACTCAATAATTTCTTATCTTATACTTTAAACGAGACAATCTTGTATATATACAAAATCGTAATCTCGGCAACGTATTTACATGAAATTTAGTATGCAGGGAGTTTTGGGGGAGAAAAATCGGTATAGCTAGGCTTTAATACCTGTGAAACCGCGCATTATTAAGTTATGTTTTAACTTTCGTCGTGCACCAATATGTCAATAATTTCGGCTCTATAATATTAGTCCAATTGACAGTTTGGTTAATTTTTACATTGTTTGGAAATTCGGAATGCGGTGGGTTCGAACCCCGGTAAAATATTTTTGTGATATTTAAAAAATAAAATAATCTACTAGAGCTCCGAACAAAGCTCGATTACCCAGGTACTTAGTTCTTAATGGCAGATGTTCCCGTATAATTTAATTCTAAAATATGTTCCATTTTATTTTACAACAAGGCTTTACATTGTAGCGAAGTTTCAAGCACATTTTGGGAACAGCGCGTATCCCCAGGACACTTTTAGTCCTGCAAACAGAATTTTTAACTATTGAGAGCGAAACATCTGCTCTTCATAATCTGGGGTACGGGGTGAGGTTGACACTTCAGAATTCAGTTTGTACTTCAAAGACTATCAGGATAATTGAAGTGGTATTACCAATGTACCTTTATGTGGATATTCTTTTAGTTTTGTTTCACTTCTAAGATCCAAATGCAGGTCGCATCCTAGGTGCGACCACGGCTCTAGCTTGACCATTTTTGAACCTATGCATTTCTGGATTTCGATCTGAATTATTTTCTTGTTTCGGCCCTTTCAGACCCCTTTTTTACGTAGTCGGGTTATAGTTTTTTTATTATTAAATAAAGAGCCTCATAGCACAGTATAAGAACTGAGGTTTGATACATGAATTTTAATAATTTAAACCATTCTCGAGTAATCGACCCCCTAAGTGGTTTACAAGCCCTCCCTGGCTTTTCTAAACTACAAGAGATAGCAACTCTTAAGAAAATTATTTTGAGCGAAATCGGACAGTAACTTTTGAAGTAATTTGAAAAAAAAAACTTATTGAGCGTTGATATTAACGGAACCCTCCTCAGATATATTGTCCTGACATGCTGTTGGTTAGGTTATTATACCTACTGGAAAGATGAACCTCTTATAAGCTACAAGTACTGTTATTATATTAAATCGGAAGGTGATATGATAATAGTTTAAATTCGTTTGGTTACAATATTTGAGACAGTTTCAATGAAAGGAAATATACAAATATCATTTAATCCTTCGTCGTAGCATCCGGTATCAAGACGCTAACGAGGTAAGTAAGAGCAAATACGTTCATCAGATACAATACAGCACACGGGCATTAGAGATGCATTATTTGTTGAGAGCTCTCATGTGTTATTTACTGTGTATGTATGCCGGGTAACAGATCACTACAGTGCACATTTCCAGCGGGAATGATCCAGATTACTTCGTGTTTAATGAAGCTTTTATGTTAAACACAAGTTTAAGTTTCCGCACATTTCGAATGAAATCCCACTTCAACTGATCCTTTTAGATGTGATAATTGCTATTGGGATTAAATTTTATGGCCACATTACTAAAGTGAATTACTTTTCTCTTAATTGTCTCTTTATCCATAAACATTATTAAAAAGTGCTGCGTTACGTGCATTATTATTAATAAGCGTTTTGAAGTACAAATAATTCATTGCGTTATAATTGTTATAGTTTTATCAAAACAAACACATCAGTAAACAGCTATTGATATCAAAGTCGTTTAGGACCGCTCATAAAGTCAGACAAAAATTAAAATGCTCACGCAATCTTAGGTCTCAAAGCAACAAGTATAGACTTCAGACTGGGGCTTGTCGTGTGCTCAGAGCCTCAGGACTGCTGACAGTATGAATATCTAGTCTCAGAAATATTCCGAAATTTAGCTGTTTCAATACCCACAAAAATTATAAATTATATCTTCTTTTACTACTGCACTGGAGACAGTACCACAGACTCTGCGGTTTTTCCTTGTACTGTTTTAAATGTCAAAGTTTGATGAAGTAAGGATGGATGGATGGATGTTTGTAACTCTTTTACGCAAAAACTACTAAACGGATTTCGATGAAATTTGGTATCGTCGTCGTAGTTTAGGATCTGGATTAAAACATAGGATACTTTTTATCCTGAAAAAGTGCAGTAGTCCCGTGGGATACTATTTTACGCGGGTGGAGCCGCGGGAAAAAGTAGTTAATTTATAAACATAATAATTTATTCAAGTGAAACGTACAAAATGTAGCTGAAGAATTTTCCATAAAAATGTCAGCCACTTTGATGGGTCACTGGGTATAGGGTAATGCTGGGTAATGGTCCTCTACAAACAAGCCAATATTTCGTTTGACATTCCGTTAGACTTGTCATATGCAGAGACAATGTTTTTGAATAGCCAATTTCGGCATCAAAAAAATCCGGCAAAATCAACAAAATTACTATTATTAATTTACCATTTCAAAAATTAATGATGGTAGGTAAAAAAACTTCAAAATACAAGTCTATTACATAGAATATAGATGTTATAAATACAAACAGTACTCTACATATTACAACCACTCTCTTAGTAGAACTAAGTAGTAGAAAGTAGTAGAAAGCTAACACGCCTTGCCTAATTTCTTCACATTTTTTTTTCTTAGCAGCTATTTTATGATGTACAAAGTTATTGTCAGGACTCAGGCTTTACACGCTCACTGGTTTTGCATAAATGCGTTCTAGATCTTTCGAAAGCACAACACAATACCTTTGTATCCTAAAATATGATGTCCTACAATATGTGATAAGAAATTATAAGCTATTTTAAATAGTTTAAGAATGATAAGCATTGAAGAAAATAAATCTGACAAAACGAGCTAAACTGATTTATAAGAATATCTAGAAATGATTTACTTAATAAACGAAGTTGAAAAAAATATTAAATTGTACGATAGCTTTCTGATTATGATAAGAATCGCCCTGTATACGGCATAGATTCGATACTGCTACCTTACTGTGAAGTCAACTGATGAGAGTAATTGCTTAGAAATTAGATACAAGAGAAAATGAAACACATAATTATTGTGATACTACTAAACAAAACAAAAATGTAAAGCAATTAATAATCCACTTAATATTTCATTATATTTGTATGAAAGATAATACATGTGATACTTTATAAATGATTTGATTGAAAGCGATGAAAATGCAACTCTACTGCATACCGCCAGCAGCGGATAGAGGTAGCCTGCTGAATATGTATGAAACGCTAAAGATCGGAAACCCGGATAGAACGAGGGTTGAAAGGTAACGTGTTAATTTATTTCACAAGTTTTACATCAAAAGAAAACAAAATTAAAAATAAATCCATTATTGTTAAAGTTATAATAGGAAAACTCGTTTGAATTTCGGATACCTTATTTACCAAAATTTTACTTACAAATTAAAAACCTACTCGAAAACGTGTAATTAAAATGTATTCATCTCAAAGCTTCAAAGAAGCGGTTATAAGCACTCAGGAGAACACTACACACGAAAATACACACGTTCGTTCGACGGAGGGACGTGCGTCCTCCTCCACGGCGGGTGCGATACTGAACTTCCGAATTCTGTGCTTCTACATCTCGTACCTCCGGATAACCGCTTACAGGATTAACTGCGCCAAACCAAAAAGAGGATACGGCCAGTCGCTTCTTACTCTCAAAAATCTTTTCCTGATAGCGGTATTTATTACGTGTTTGTAGTTTTATTATTAATGTTTAGAATAAGGCTTCGATATTACTTAAAATATATGATTTCTATACGTATTGATTTAATAGTGACTAAATACTTTTACAGATTTAACGTCGTCGAAACAGAAAATAAAAGATCTACCATTTTTATTTTCACGGTTTTCACGATGCTTTTAGTTTGGTGTCCATAAAGCTTTATGATAAAATAGTGAGTAGATAATATCGGCATAATTGTCTGAAATTGAACTTTTCCCAACACGATTTATTGGGAATATAGAATGCTTATGTTTCTAAGACAGAAAATGCAGATTTTAAAAGCACTAAGTGAGTAACTTTTAAATGTATTTAATATAAATAAACAACTGTAATTAACAAGAGTCAAATGCAACAAAGCTAATTAGGGGCATTATATTAAGCAATAAAGAACTGAGCCCTCTCAAGTAAAAATGCAGAAATCCGGGGGAGTAATTACTCGAAACGGCTCTCAAACTCGGACAAACATTTTGTCTATTAATTAGGAGACCTGAGACTTGGAGGCTTTTCGTTTGGCGCCAAAAGGTTCATTTGCAAGCCTAAAGGTTTCCGATTTATTGCGTAATCGATTGCTTTCTCGTCTCCACGATTCTTATTTGCATCGATTTTCTAATTAGCTATTTTTGGAATCGCTTAGAAACCTCTACTGTCTTTTTGCTTTTACTTTGTTTTTTTTGTCGTCTTTGTCGTTTCTTATTAAAAAATTACCAAAGCAAAAATCTAATTAATTATTATTAAGCTTTTATTAATCTTGGTTATTACATCCATTATTCATGTAATATTTTATTAAACCTACTTTAAAATATAGACGATATTCTCGTCACTTAGTGCCTGTTAGGTAGTCGTACAGATTCCTAGACCCAGCAAAAAGCTAACTGTTTTAGACATATATTAACTAGGATTGCTTGTTTGTTCTGTAAATGTCACATTAAAACAATTATTCTGCGAAATACCATTAGTTCCGAGTACACTCCCCGTTTGGGTATAACAAGACAGCAGGTGAGCGGTACAATGTATTATGCACTTACCAAGAGCTGTTTTATTTATGACGCTTATTGAAAATACGATAAACGTCTAGATGTATCCAATTTTCTATGGCAAGTGGATTTATTGCTCCCATTTTGATGTAACTCAACAGTCAGTTACACTGTACGTTGAAAACATCAAATATAAAGTTTTGTGTCAACCATATTTGGTTGAAGTAGAGAGTTAGTCCCAGTAGAGCAATTAATTAATATATCACGAAATTTATATTTATTAGACAAATGAAAGAAGTAGGTAAGTTACCTATCTAAAGATAAGTCCGACTCACACACGCCCGCATAGTCAGAAATTAAGTGACACCCTTCGTTTTAGACTTATCTCAATTTGACAAAGGGATAGCTTTTAATCTCAATTAGTATTCCATGATGTGAGCGACAGGGCTTTCTATCAGAGGCTCGTCAGAAGTCAACCCGCCTGTGAGTAGTCCACCGATTTTCCGTTTCGTGATCCTTATTAAGCGTGGATATGCTTAGTAAGGATCACGGGCTTGGCGCATGGATGGATGTATAATTTTTAAGGTAAAATATATATGAAAACGTGAAGCAAAATCTTTATGTACTTCTTGACGAGAATTTTTAAAACGGAGGAGCATGAATTTTGGTACAGTTAAAGTTTAATAGTTCCTCCGGGTGTGCAGGAAGCTAATTTTTTTTAATAATGCTTAGAAATACATAAAATTAATAAAAATAACAACAACAACAACAGCCCCTTACAACACTACCTCAGATTATAATCTGAGGTGTTGTTGTTAATAATTATTAACACACACTGTCGTGTGTTTGATAGATGCAATTTTGTTACACATTTTACACGTTTCTCAATCTGTGACAACATTTATATTTTTTTTTTATCTAAGAGACAAAAGAACGCTTATGAAGTTCAAACTTAAAAATTATATCTTTAAGCGAGACAATCTTGTACCCATGGTGTTTTTTCAGTCAGTGTCCAAACATTCAGGATTTAATATACTCTTCAATATAAGAAACTTTTACAATCAGATCATCTTTCCTACTTGAAAAAAAAAATCAGCTATTTTATACAAAAGGGCTTCGGCATAAATAGCATTTTGTAGGAAATAGCAGATTTTTTTTTCAAGTAGGAAACCTGATCCCATAGTAAATGTTGCTTATATTAAAAAGTATATTCACTCCTGAAAGTTTGGACACTGATTGGAAAAACATCAAGTATATATAATAATCGTAATCTTGGAAACGGCGGTAAGTATTTCTATGAAATTTAGTATCTAGGGAAGCTTTGGGGGAGAAAAATCGATCTAGCTAGGTCTTAACCCTCGGAAGCTGGGCATTTTTAAGCTATATATATTTTTTCTTTAGTCGTCATCATATTAGAGTTAAAATTATATAATATAACAATAATTTTAACTCTAATACGTCCGTCCGATTGACAGCTTGGTATGCGTATGTGTAATTTTTGCGTGGTTCGGAAATTCAGAATGTGGTGGGTTCGAACCTTTTTTTTGTGATTCTTTTTTTTTTAATCTACTAGAGCTTCGAGCAAAGCTCTGTTACCCAGCTACTGAATAATTATGGGCGAATTTCGACTACTAGCCGACCTCTATTTATTTTATAGACCTCTACTTATTAATTATTATGTTCAATATTTCATCTCTCATAAATAAGTAGATTTCGAATAAAAGCATAGTAAATATAGTCATTTGAAATTAAATAAACTCCTTATCCAGATAATTCAATTGATTTTCAATTTCCAGCCGACATTATTTGATAATTTTATTATTGCCTATTGATTTCTATTTGACAAACATTTTGCCAGCTATTGTTTCAATAATTTCAATCAATGAATAATTTATTAAAATTATACATCCTACCTCAATTTTTTCACTTACTTTTATAACCTGTGTGTATATAAAAAAAGTCCGCCATGACTTTTCGGTCAAGCACGTCGAACTAACCGCTAAATGCTTAACACGCACACAATCAAAAGTGTTGTTCTCCAATAACCGTAACGTACGAATTAACTTCATGTTGTAGGTAAATATGTTGAAGATCGTTTTATTTTATTTGTCTTAAAATATAGAAAAAAGCTTACGACTATAATGGGGAGATGACTGCATCTAAAATATTTTGTTTCATTAATATACTCAGAAATATTGAGGCATTACTACTTGGTAAATGTAAAAAAATATAATATTTTATGTGTAATTTATTAATTAGATACATCAAAAAAGTACAAAAAAGTTTTTTCTTAGCTAAATTAGTAAACAAAACCTACGTCATTAGTTTACTTACATCATATACAAAAACATTTACTATGGTAAGTATGAACTTAAACGCACAAATATCGGAGATATTTACAAATATGTTCCTGCGGCCATTTAAGCAGTGTATGTAAGGCCGCAACATTAATACTTTACCTAGGCATGACGTCATAGCTAGGTACGACTTTAGTATGGAGCGTTTTCACGAGACTTGTATACAAATCGCTGTACCTTTGAAAAGATTGACTTTTGTTATACTGTTTCTTCTGAGAAGTTAGTTATATTTAGGAGTACTATTCTTTTATGCATTAAAAAAATTCAATCATCTAGTCTTGCGGGGCTGGCTACTGCTGCCGTTACCCTACTTAGGAAACAATCTCACAACTTATTTTTTTTTTATCTAAGAGGCTAAATAGATTATGAAGTTCAAACTCAAAATTTTAATAAAATTTTCGCCATAATTTTAAATAAAATAACGGGCGAATTTCGACCACAGTTTGAACTCTAGTCTATATAAATATCTATTATCTATAAAAAAATGTTGGCATTAAAATTTTTCCTGACTCATGCATTGATTCTATTGTCATTTTGTTTCTGATCGTTATCCAATTTTTTGTATCTACTGTTTGTAATGTATTAATTATTGAATTGTAATTATTATGTATTGATATTTGTTAATTCTTGATAATTTTATAACAATATGTAATCATTTGAAATTCGTGACTAATTAAAATAACTAAAATTTATCTATTTGCACACTATGTATGCAGTTCAATATGTGGAAATGTAAAATGCTAACATCTTATTGTACACTAGCTTTTGTCCGCAGCTTCGCCCGCGTGGGAGAGTGTTCGTGGCAAAAAACTTCTATAGCAAATATACCTACTGCAATAAAGTAATAGCACAGAGTAAAAATATAATATACTTATAATAAATTTTCACACGTACTTTTTATATTATTATAATTTTATATAAGGATTAGGTAATATTGTATCCGTCTAAATAGCTTCTGAAAATACCACATTATTTGTGATCATTTTTAAATTAGAATGGGTCAAGTAACCTATTCTTAAAAGATAGACATATCTATGCCGACCGACTTCAAAAATATGAAGATTGAGTAGAGAAATACATAATTAAAATTTTAGCCGAATTTAAAAGGGAAATTATTTGGAAAAGACATTTTATTTCATACTTTTTTGTGCATATTTACTTTGGAAGTCGGTTTACATTTTTTGTTTAAAAATAATATTTTTATTTATATATATTATTATTATTAACACTTTTTTTTGGGTTTTATGTCGTTCAGAAAGCCCCCCTAAATGTAATAGTTTTTCCTATATATCTTTCATGTACAGACAGCGACCAGTTACGATTTCATTATATTTCTATATTATATACATATAATATATAATATAGAAATTCCTAGCAAATAAATGATTTGAATGATTGATTGATACGATGATTATATGTATAGAAAAAAAATATTTTCTACCTACTTTATCTTATAACCAGGTATATAATAGTGACAAATGTTTTGTCTTGATAAAAATCTCTTCATTTAAACCATATTCAATATGCAACCTTTAAGCTAAATTGCACATCTATTGTTATTTTAATACACACCACAAAATAATTAAGCGAACAATGTATTCAAAACATTTTCAACACATTTTAATGAGCTCAAAACAGGCCTAAAGTCTCCCCTAATATCAATGGTGCATTAAAGTAAGTTAAATTTGTTTTCATTATAATATTCACCTGCCCAGTGGCCCGTTTAATACTCCCAATCCTGGGGGAGGTGACCTCTATTATACGACGTCACTTCAAGTACTCGTAACAGATTTTTATTTGATACATTTTAAACGAGATTATCCCTTATATCTTCGAAAATAGGATCTAAATTAGATTAAAAGGCCGAGGGCAGTAAAGGGGAGCTTAGTGCAAGATGCGGCCGCCCCTTGTAATAAAATAGTTTTACTCGTGAGAAGGTATGACAAATCAATAAAAGAATGTTGGAAGTGTAATGTAATAGGTATTATTTTCTGATTTAAATGTATTATAATTCACACTGACCCGTTTTTCATAAAATTAAAATAAGGACTGCGCTATTTGTAACTGCTACAAAGAATTATCAGAAAACTTTGACCATTATTTAATGTAAAAAGATTTTTATAAACAACTACGTAGGTACAATGTACATATAATTTAGATCTTTGTGAATCTTTCGGATAAGACTAGAATATTTATAACCTGAATGACACATACAAACGCTTTTTTAGTATTTTTAGTTACGCAATTTTAGTATGCTTCAAAATATTCAACCGTCTCAATTATAAAAACTTGGAAAACCCAACGTTTATATCACAATCTGAGATTAAACGTGCCGCGTACCAAAATAAAATGTTACAAAAATGTCACGATCGTCCCAAAGCCTGAGGGAAAATTGAATATTACACAACCTAATCCTCCTTATTACTTGACAATATCCACCAAATTTCCAATCAAATATGTCGGCTCATCACGTGAGGCCTCGTCGGGATCAGATTAATTGCCATCCACTCTCCAGCCAGATTAACGACACACCAAAAACGTCAGGGACTTAGTTGCCCCATTCTCCCCGTGATAATGGAAAACGTTTATATATAGCCCAATAAAAATTAGCGAATGCAGTGATTTTTCAGATTCTCTTTGTGTGTGTGTTCTTTCTATTTCTAATTAAGACATATTAAGTACAGTACGACCAAGTTCTAAATAGTTTTATGGTATCGTCGTTTTTTATACTTCTCCTGTCATAAGAAATACGATTGCCGAGGTCCATTAAGAAAGAAGTTTTACTATATATGCATTTGAGGTGCTTTTCATGTTATCTATAATTCAGTTTCATTGTGAAATATTTGCCGATTACAAAGGTAAGCTATATTGCTTGGTATCGCATTATTAACTAGATAAAAAATATTATGCACACTATAAAATGCACAATAAGTTTATTAAAACCTGATTAACACAAGTAATTGGCTGTAAATCACGCCTCGAGTCAGATTGCGCGCGTAAGAATTTTCTTCTTTTTAAGTTACGACCGTGAGATTGGCAACAAGATTTTGATTATATTTAAAAAGTTTATGATATTCAAACAACTCTGTAGATGAAATATGCTTTTTAAATTAAAACTGGCGCGTCGTTAGAATATAGCTTGTCTTAAAGTGGAAACAGTGCAAGAAGTCCTGACTGTGATAGCTTGTCTTAATTTTATTTTGAACACTAGCTGGTGCCCACTTTGTGTGGAACTATTAATCAAAACGGAACCCGATTTTTTTTAAACAAAACCCTTAGATAAAAGTAGCTTAAGTTACTCGTTATAATATCAGCTATCTGCCAGTGATAGTCCTGTCAAAATCAGTTCGGCCGTTGCAGAGATTAGCCGGGTAAAACAGTCAGGTGTAGGTACTGTCTATTATACTATCATATGCATGTATCTAGTGTAAAGCTGATAATTTAAAATTACAAACAGACACTTTATTTTGGTTATTTGTATAGATAAAAATAAAAATTTATAATACACTTTGGTACAAGGCCTGCTTAAGTAGTTATATACACCATTTCATAAAGCACCAACATTCGTTACCGTAATAAACCCACAGGATCTGTCTAAATCTAAAATTCTATAATCATAATGGATTGAATCAGTGTTGTTGAAATATTCTGTTGGTGGGGCATCAATCAATTTACTGCACATCAGCGCCGAGTGTTAGGATGTTTGTAAATAAAGACGGATCGCACGTAAATCCGTGTTCTGGGATTATTGATGTCTTGTGTACAAATTTATACAAATCTGAAGTACTGGAACCATTGTTAGATACAATGATTTGTGCAAGAAGTCCTGTGTGTTATTACTGTGAAACAATGATTTCAAAACAAAGGCTATGACAAACATTTGACAGACAAAATCCTCACACAAGAAAAAGTTACGTTATCTTGATTTTAGAAGATTTTGTCAATTAAACGCGGACTGATTATACTGCGAAAAACAAATGTCAAAACGTCAAGATGACAAATTTCAAACCTCGACTGCCCCAAATAATCCCAAAAGTAGGGCAGTTAAGTGTGGAAACTTTTTGCCTCGATATACCTCGTCTATTATACATAGATAAGTTAGGTTAGATAAAAAAATGAAAATGAGAGAGCTCTTATAAGCGCTCTGTATCTTAATATACTTTAAACAAGACAATCTTGTATATATATAATCGTAATCTCGGCTGCATGTATTTACATGAAATTTATTATGAAGTTTTGGGGGAGAAAAATGGTACCAGCTAATTTTTATCCCTGCGTAACCGAGCGTTTTTAAGTTATATATGTTTTTTTTCGTCGTGCAACAATATATCAATAATTTCGACTCTAATAATGTCATCTGGCAGTTTGGTGAATTTTTGCGTTGTTCGGAAATTCGGAATGTGGTGGGTTCGAACCCCGGTAAAATATTTTTGTGATTCTTTTTTTTTTAATTTACTAGAGCTCCGAGCAAAGCTCGGCCACCCAGGTACTTATGATGCAGGGTGCTTATATGAACAGACTGAACAGTGATACTTAATTTGTGGTTATTAAGGTGGTGTTATAATTCTACGATTATTCTTTATACATATTTCCAACCCTTTAATTAAGGTTGTAAGTTTACGTTGTAAAAAAGGACTCAGGGCATCATTTATTCAATATTTAAAGTCAAGATTGTTCAAAATATAACAAGAACCCATCCGGGGAAATGCGCAGGCGCGCAGAAAACTAGCAACTTATAAATTCAGCGAAATTCGCGAGAAATAAAAAAGAAAGAATAAAATGGCGACACGGGGAAAATGACAAGGCGGATACCTCGTGTCAAAAGTCATGGCAGTTGGAGGGTTATATGAAGTGAAGCGGAGGTAATTCCAAATTGCTTGCTGTACACTCACCTGGGGAAAGGGGAATATTTTACACCTTTTCAATACTACCGGCGAATTTTTCTAAGAAGTATTTATTTATTTAATCTAATCTAACCTAACCTATTTAAAAAATATCATAGAGCGAAACAATATTTTATTCGGCGCTTTTTAAGTGTATGAAAAGAAAGAAGCGCCGAATAAAATATTGTTCGCTCTATGATATTGTATTATATTTAGTTGTGGGCTCGCATGCCCGATCAAATCTGTTCGATTTTTGCGTACATATATGGATTTCTTTAAATGGGTGAAGATACTGCTGAAATAGATGTAAATCAAATTAACTCGTGACAGAAATGAAATCTGTTGAAATATGTTTTGTTATTGTTTTTGAACCCAAGACTTGTGGTAGGGTTCTAAACAGACACACACACCACACACCGCACACATACACGATACACCACACACCAAATTAGGATCCGCGCTCCAGTATCCAGATGGATACATAGATATGTATTTTAGTAAGTTAGTTATGAACCTATAGGTATATTTGTAAGAAATTGTTTGTTACATAATATATAAGAAATAAAGACTGTAGGTAATAACTAGGTATGTATTCTAAGTAAAATAAAATAAAAAATATTCAGGTGAACTGTACTGCTGCACCGCGCTTACATTTGGCACCCACTTTCGATATCAATTGCCTTAACGTGAACAAGATCATGAAATATTTACCTTTTCTTTAAAGAATAATTTGCAAAAACCTCGCTTACATTCGTTTATGTCTGTTTTGTTTCTTTTGTGATATTGTTATATTATCATATTGTGGGAAAGGCCCGTCTAAATCTTATTTTGTATTATTTTTTTATTCACTTTTACTAACTACGGTCTATACTACCCTACTTAATACCTACTTTTGTTTGATTTACAATTTTTTAATTTTCATTAGCACTACTAATTTAATTTCCAAATCAATTTCAATTGAACTATATACCTTTTTGAAGGTATTTAGTACTTACGTTAAGGTCTTAAGTATTCCAAAGCGCTAGCATTTTAAAATTAGACTGCCAAGCTATTTGCACTCGAGGGGTGGACAAAAGCCTGTATTGAGCGGGGCACGAGACCAGCCTAGCCAGTACTATTCACCCACAGATGATATGTTTCAAGCTTTATGACGACCGATATTAATACAAAAATATTCGTCTGATCATGAGACATGCATCTAGATACCTATAATAATAATTGCTGAGCTATTTACAATTTAGCGTCTTCATTCACTTAAGGTGTCAACAAGATGTGTTTTAGTTAAAAACTTACTTCTACCGACACATATTAGAATACCTATCTATCTACGAACGATATGCTAACCTATTTAAAAAAAGATAGCGTATGATTTTCCTGTAAAGCAAGCAATAATTTAAAACATAAATACTAATAAAACAAATAGCAGCACTAAAAGTGTCAATATAGTCAATCAAATAATTATTATTAAATAAATATGTAGACAATGAGAGTTATTTGGGGCCGTAATGCAATTAAGGGGGCAAAAACTTTGGACGGGCATGAATCATTGGGACCGATTTATCGTCTGGTCCTTGTTTTTGCCCGGGGCAGGCCGATAATGCCCGTTACAAATGCACGGATTTGCGACACGCGGGGGATAAAACGATAAGTGGTGATAATATATAATTAATGTAAAACCTTTACATATATATATCGGTAGAAGTAGGCAATAATCTATAATATAATAGATATTAGTCTATGGACACTGTCTCGTTAATTTGGCTCTGTGTTAAGTATCCGAGAGCTTGTGTAAATAAAATTTCTGTTATCTGATACCTGTAGTATCAGATAACAGAAATTTTATTTAATACTTCATTTACGATACATCCATTTTAATACACATCCCGGAACATTAAAAACATTTAGATCCCTCGGCGATTTTCGGATTGGCAACCGCCGGCTTGAGCGCCGTCGCGCTAACCACTGAGCCACAAATGAAATAGGTCGTCATTCTACCTATTTTAACCGACTTTATATAAATATATTTAGAACTGTTGTGTTTTATAGATCGAGTATCTATTTTATGTCAATGACAAAGGAACACAATATTGTTTTAAACACTTAGGGATTGTGTCGCGGTACACTTTTCTTTTTCCCGACGTTTCAGCTACTTTCCATTTCCATTCCATTTCCGGCAGCCGTGGTCACGGGAGGACTGAGGTATCAATTGTCCTATTTGTTGAAGTTGTTCAAACTACCCGAAGATTCTTCAATTATTATTTGTGTTCCGATCCACGCAAAACATTCTAACAGTAAAAGTATCTTGAAGCCGCGGTGATTTTAAATTACATTTTATTTTGTTAATTATTGGATCCCAACTAGACGGCAGCACCCAGCCATCTTCTCGGTTAAAATTAGGGTACTTTTTAATTTCTATAGCCTCGCGTATCATTATTGGGCGATAACGGTGTTCCTTTGCCAGTACTTGTGTCTGACCAAATGTTATGTAATGGCGAGTACAGTAATTAGTAATTATAAAGCAGAAACCAGAAAGCCATAATGAAATGTGGGGCAAAATTTTCAAAAATTATAAAGAATCATACATAGGCTGCACTAAAAGTATCGGGAATGGAATATTTCCACTGTTCCTGTCATATTAAAATCTTTTTAATTTAAAACTCCTTGGTTTTAAAAATCGAATACCGTTTATTTATTTAAAAAAAGATTCTCGGTCTTGTCACAAGGTCTTGTCAAACTTGTTTAGTCGTTGAGAAAATGGAATTGACTCGAGAAAATTCTAGAGCGATGATTTATTATGACTTTCGAAGTGGTTTAACACAAAAACAGTGTGTTGACCGGATGATTTCTGCATTTGGTGATGAAGCCCCGTCCAAAACCACAATTTATCGCTGGTTTGCTGAATTTCAACGTGGACGTGTCAAGCTCAGTGATGATCCCCGTCAAGGTCGTCCAAAAACTGCAGTCACCCAAGAAAAGGTTGATGCTCTCCCCGTCAAGGTCGTCCAACAACTGCAGTCACCCAACAAAACGTTGATGCTGTGCGTAAGCTGATTGAGGAAGATCGACATGTGACATACCGCGAAATTCAGGCAACTTTAGACATTTGCATGAGTCAAATACAAATAATCTTGCATGAACAATTAGGTGTTAAAAAGTTGTTTTCCCGATGGATACCGCATTTGCTCTGTGAAGAGCAAAAAGCAGCTCGCGTTACTTGGTGCGTCAGAACTCTTGAAAGATTCCATGCAGGATCCTCAAATGCTGTATACAACATCGTATCAGATGACGAATCCTGGATATACGCGTACGAACCCGAAACAAAAAACCAGTCACGAGTTTGGGTGTTCGAAAATGAGTTAAAGCCAACAAAAACTGTTCGTTCACGGAGTGTTGCAAAAAAAATGGTGGCCACGTTTGTCTCCAAAACCGGTCATGTTGCGACTATTCCTCTTGAGGGACAAAGAACGGTTAATGCAGAATGGTATGCTAACATTTGTTTGCCACAGGTCGTTTCTGAACTCCGTAAAGAGAACTGCAACCGCCGCATCATCCTCCATCATGACAATGCGAGTTCTCACACCGCGCACAGAAGAAAAGAGTTTTTAGAGCAAGAAATCATAGAATTATTAGACCATCCGCCGTACAGCCCCGACCTAAGCCCTAATGATTTCTATACTTTCCCTAAAATAAAGAATAAATTGCGTGGTCAGAGATTTTCATCACCTGAAGAAGCTGTGGACGCCTACAAAACGGCTATTTTGGAGACCCCAACTTCCGAATGGAATGGTTGCTTCAATGATTGGTTCCATCGTATGGAAAAATGTGTCAAATTTCGCGGAGAATACTTCGAAAAGCAATAAATACATTTTTGAATAGTAATGTTGTGTCACTTCCTTAATTCCCGAAATTTTCAGTGCCGCCCTCGTAGTACCAATTGTGGTCGAAATGTTAAAGTGGAACAAAATATTGATTTGAGTATCTATAAGTATTCGAAGTAGATATTTAGTACAACAATTTAACTAAACAAAAGAGAATAAAATAAAAGTGAAATAAGAGGAAAATATGTATTAAAAACTTACAATAATATTGAAACACATGCACCTACTGCAAACAACATTGTCAATAATGAAGACAAATGCGCAACATCTGAAATGAAAGGTAGTTCTTATATTAACGCAGTAATAATCACAATAGAAGAACAAAAAGCAATTCTGTTAATCGAAGTGCTGGCCGTTTGTTATCGTCCCACTACCGGCAAATGGACAAATCAGATTATTTCACCCACTATGAGTCTGTAGATAACGTTTGACGATGTGCGGCGCAAGTCACGGGCTGAGAGTAAATCGACACCGTGAAGTAACGATAGGGAATCACTGTACCGTACTTATACAAGAGATATGTTTGTCTGCATTGAACAGGTAGTAGCCTGTTCTACTAAGTCCTACTAGTCCTGAACTAGTAAATTACTACTAGTACAGTACTAGGAACTATTAGACCGAACATAATGAAATTGAGCATAGATAAAATAGAGTAGACCACGGGAAAGGACATAGGCTATTATATCGTTAAAATGTACGGTTCCCGAGTAAATAATGTTGGCTAAATAATGTTGGCTTCCTAATTTTCATTTCCTTGGCTCTTTTCTTTAAAAGTAAACTTTTACATGTTACTTAACTTTACGCAGAATTACCTGTGATAGACTATAATATTATTTTTGCATTATCAACATTTTCTAATGAATAAATATTACATCATTTCTAAACCTATAAAATATGTTCTTGATAGGAAACATTATTTTATACACCGGTCATAAATTTTCATTGGTAAGTGAAAAATTGTTATTAATTATCAATCTCTTGCACTTTCAATCTTCGGTCGGCCAACACCATATCGTGAATTTTTTCGATTGTTTCGGGTGTAGAGACCTCAACTGGGCGTCCAGGACGTTCGGCATCTTCAGTGCTTGTAAGGCCACAACGAAATTCAGTAAACCACTCTTTTACCATTGAAATCGATGGTGCAGAGTCCCCATAGTATTTATCAAGCTTAGCCTTGGTCTCGGTAATGGTTTTTTTTCGCAAAAAATAATGCTTAATAAGCACACGAAATTCACTTTTTTCCATTGTTTCCTTAAGTTACTGGATAGTCTGATAAAGATAGCTGTAAAACACAAACTAACTGACGCAGCAAGTTCAAATTTTGATAGGAGTCAACTGACAGATGCCTGTTGACAGGAGTTGCTTTTTCAGTAAGGAGGTTAGAAATTCAAAAAGTCACGGACTTATTGACCCGCCTTAGTATTATCTGCAGCTTGTACCACGGTCGATACAAGGCTATAAATTAAGAGATCCCTGCTAAGTCCCCAACAGTTAGCGCGCCCCGCGGCGTCGCTTGCCAGCGAAGACATTGGACCATTTGTGTGGAAATTATCTAAGCCAGATTATCCCCGTCTGGACATTATTCTTTTGGTCCATGAGTAATTCCTAATAATTCATTATCAAGGGTAAATATCTTGTCAAGAGAAGTGTGCGCATTTTGGAAGTAGAAAGAAATAACAATTCATCTTATGGCAGCGAGCACCGTATTCTTGTGAATCTCATTTGAAATCATACTATTGTAACCAGTTCCTATAAAAGTTAATTTTTTGACTTATTTTAATAAAAATATTTATGAACTAAGTGAATCCAGAAAGCTTTAAGGGAATTATTATATAAAAGTACCTACTACTGATAACTGTTATAATACTAATCAAAATGACATTTTCCAATATTAAAAATATAATTTAATTTATTGAAAGTACTCGTATGTGAAACACACCTATAAAGGTATAGTTGTCAATTTTATTAAAAACTAAAAAAGCGTTATGAGTAAACAAAAATTAAACATACTTTGAGATATAAAACGTATTTCAGCATTACAATGGGACGTCTTCATTGTCCGAAGGCTTGGAGCTTCGCATTTGCCAACAGTAGCCAGTGGTGTAAGTCATAAGAGAGATGGGATAAAAAATAAATACTTAAAATGTACACTACCTAATTGGCAATAAATTTTCGTATTAAACTAATTTAAGAGCAAACAAATAGTAATTTCAAATAAAGTGTTTTTATTTTGAAAAAATACGATCGTAGTCTGTTGTGTCGTTTTGAGATATTTCATAGAAATCAAAACAGGAGAAGATAAAATATGGCAGCAACAGGCAGCCGTGACACACTTAATACTAGTATGGTTGCCGATGTTACTGTCGATGTACTTTTATTGTCTACTTTATGGAAATGTCTTTGTAATTTGCTATATTGTATTCTGTGTTATTTTAGTTACTAAATAAAAAAAGTTGCTAAAACTAAGGTTTTATATGTTTTTATTAATAGCACTTGCAATAAAGGTGCTATTTTTTTATTAATGAAACGAACCAGGAAACGAGCAGACGGATCGCCTGATGATAAGCGATTAGAGCCGCCCATGGACGAGTTACACTTGTAACTCCTCAGGTGTTGCGACTTGGGTTCCCAGTACTTAAAATCCCCACCACATGGGCCTCCGGTAATCTCACTCACTCGGCGATACACAACGCAAGCGTTATTTCAAGCCAGTTTTCTGTGAGGCCATGGTATTTACCCGGTTGAGCCGGCCCATTTATGCCGAAGCGTGGCCCACAATTCAAAGAGAGATTACAAATCAATCGATTATTTCGCATGAACTTCGCTTAGACCCCAATACCTTTATTATGGTGCTAGAATCGCGCCGCTCTCTCCTGCCGCTAAACGCTGATCAATTAAAATTCCGCGCAGTGCTATCGAGGTCTAAATTGCAAATTTAATACAGCCATTTGCATCCGAAAGGGGCTGTGTAAAGTCGTTTTTCTATTCAGTGATTTGTACTCTTTATCTAATAGCTTTATCTGAATTGGATATGTGATGTCCCTTTCGTTTTATCTCTGGCAGAGAACTTTTTCTGTAAAAATTGTTATAGATAAAAATAAAAACTACGTCATAAATAAGAAAGATTAAAAATGAGAGTAACGAATAAGACGCTCTAAGATAATTGTTTAAAGTCAAGTCAATTTCTTCCTCATTAACGAAACCAGCTTTCTGCCTTCGAAAGCTACAATAATGACTTGTAATCAATAGAATTCAACAGTAGCATAAAAACCTCTTTGCTTAATATTTGAATGGACATTAAATAAAGAATACCACTCCCGAAACAAGATATCATAACCGGTGATTAAATTTTAAAACCTTCAACAGGATATGCTCAAAGCCGTCCATCTGAACCAACAACATAATGGACTCTGATTACATATCAATTTACCTCAGCCCCACCACGTGAACCTTCTTACCAAGTAATAAAGTTTGAAGTGGAGTGAAAAGCGGAAAACCATTGTAATTCATTGGTTAAAAGATCGGACACAGTATAAATATGTTTTTAATTGATTCCGAAATGTATCAATTTTGGTCAGCGCGGTGCAATATTTGATTGAACAGTTTATTTAAATTTTATTTTAGTTTTGCATAAATGTTATTAATTGAAAGTTCGATTTCTAAATAAAAAAATACATTTGAAATTTTGTGCTTTTTTCATAAAACTCTAGGGTATGTTACAAAGATATTAATTTTACCAATAATTTAATATCTTAGAAATGTTAGTTTTATTGTTGATAAAAATATATTGGACATCATAAAAATAATTACAAGAATAGACTGCGGAATGTACAAAATAGAATCATTATGGCTCGAAAAAACTGAAAGTCGCACGCACAGTCAGGGGAATGAGAATTTTATATGAGACAGTGGCATTATGGCGTTTTATTATTCCAGCGGTACCCGCGGACGTGACGCCAGGGTAATGATATTTCTTCTGCGGTCTCCGCGTTGCTCTTTTGTTTCTCATGCTATTTAATGGAATCTCAATAATTTATGAAGTTAATCCTATTATAAATGTGAAAGAGATGGATGTATGTAAAATTTCTACTATTAAATATAAAAGTAGTGGACATAGACAGAAGATGGAGTTTCACACAAAAACGGATGCAAGTTTACATTCTGGATTAGTTTCTGCAAGGTTGACAGATTTTCTTACCAGTCAAACGAAGTATCGAAAAAATAAACATTCCGATTATAAACTAAATATCTGAACAAGTACTATTTTTAGGTACGGTAATGTTAAAAATGATGAAACTATTAAACGTAATCATAACGATGTATTTTATGTTCTTGTGGAGAGAACTGTATAAGTTTATTTTGAGATTCCTAAAATAATTTCATTTAGTATCCACCAGCAGGTCTAAAAGGGCCACATTAAGTGAATCATCGAGAATCAAATACAACAGCAATATGTCATTACACTTACAGTAACTTCAAACCATAGCTTATAGTCTTATATGAGCCCTATTGCACTCCCGTGGGGATAAATTTCGAAAAATCCTTTTAAAAAAACGGATGTCTACGTCATAATAACTGTCTGCGTGCCTAAATTCAAAGCAGTACGTCCAGTAATTGATACAACCTTTGTATATACAAACTATGGACCACCATTTCACTCCTTAGGGGACGAATTAAAAAACTATAAGATACGTATTCAATAATTTGTGTTTATTAACATGGAAATTAAATTTAAAATCGGGGCAAATTATGAAGATTTTTCACAAACTTTCTACCCTTATTTTACACCTTCAGAAAGTACCTAAATTCGAATAAATTCTGAAACAACTATCGAATGAAATGTATTCAAGACTTGACAAGACTAGACAAGAGCATGAATGTCAAATCTCATCGAAATAATTGCAGATTTAAAGATTTTCCGTACACACATTCAACCCCTATTGTACACAACCAGGGGACGAATTTCAAAAAAGAGTAAAGTACAGAAACTGTTTAATTATTTTTATTTATTAGCCCGTATATTTAATTTCATAGAAATCAGTAAAGATTTTCAATTTTTACTATACAAACTTTTAACCGATATTTACACCTGCAGAGGATGAATTACAAATAACTGCAATATACGTACTAAATAATTTTTATTTATTAGCTCGGATATTAAATTTCATGGAAATTGGTTCAACAGTCATCAATTTTTAACCTTATTTTACATCCTCAAACTTTGAGGGCAAACATCTATTATAATATAGAACAACGATTTTTTTTATTGCGCTATATAGCTTACCCAGATTCATATGGAGCTAAGCGCAATAATAATAGTGCCTGGAAATAATGAAAATCTAATATTTTTGTAATTTTACATTTGTTTTTATTTCTATCAATATCAGGTTTATTTTTATCCATACAATCCGGTAAATTAATAGTGACTTTTTATTTATTAACTGAGCATTTAATGCGTCCAACGGAATTGTTTAGTCACAAGTTGTTAGCGCAATGCTTTAAGTGCATTGGGCGCAAATTATTGTTTTATTTTAGTGATGTATTTAAAAAGTACATCTATTATAAATGAGCAATATTCTTAAGGGGAGCCGGCTTATATAGACATCTCGCTCGTTGTCAAATAAGATGATTATTAGAAGCTATCTGTTAGATGTGTGATATTTTACGCATTTCTATTGAAAACTGCCAGAATTGGTGAATTAATATTATTATTTTTATGATGATTCACCTGATGTGTAGCCATTTTATGATTTCTGAAATAAAATGTATGGTGACGTAATACGAAGCACTCGAAGTGACGTTTTTAGATCTGCTGTATGAGTGGAGGACAGTTTTTCAAATCAGTTTTAAAGCAGAAGTATATTTTGTTATGAACCTTTACAAACATTTTCACGATAGCTTACGACATCTAAAAGTTTGAAGACTAATAAACCCTTTGGAGTCACCGAATATCTTCAAAGCCCTGAACAGAGATCAAAAAACAGTTTTTGCTTTCATGTATCGCAATGCTCACAAACATTTAGGCTACCGTTTCCTTTTAGCCATAGGTGTTCGGGGAGTCCGATCACGGTGATGAAGAAATTTTAAGCATTCTAATTTAAAATAAAAAAAAGTTAATTATTCATGATTGTAAAGTCAAAGATTTGATAACTACTTTACTGCAACAGCGTATACAGCTTATTCATTATTATTATCGTAATATAAATAAAAGACGAAGAGGAAGACGTAATAATTGGCACGAAAAATGAAGAGACAAACATTCAAATTAATTTTAATGAATATTATAATTTACTCATGCCTATAGATCTGCACAAGGTATAAAAAATTAGTTTTGTTTAAAACTTTTGATACTAAAACTGGTATATTTCGAATGAAATGTTGTACATAAGAACAAAAAACTGATAAATATATTATTTTGCGTCCAATTTTCCGACTTTTTAAGTTCCCCTCGGGGTGATTCTATACAATATAAAAGTTCCAAACTAGTTCAAACAAACTCTGATATAATCATGATTCCGGATTACTTTGTATCGTAATATTATGTATTAAAAAATTTCACAACTCCATAATGTATCGTGTTTGTAGCTTGAACTTTAAAAGTATTGTGAACTATAAATTTAAACTTTGTATGAATCGTATTACATCAAACGTATTTAGAGACGTTATTATATTGGCACCGATATAACAATTATTAAACAATATTTTTAAGTATATAAAAATACACTAAGCTTAGTTGTGACAATACTTTATTATTCTTTCTGGGTCAAATGGATCATTCTCTTTGTATGGCCATTTTCACCCTTAGACCGTCTTGTCCTAACTGTCAGTATAACCGTTTTGCAAAATCAATTACACATTGAAACTTTCTGGAAATGATTTACTGTCTTTGTAAAGAAGTTTACTCAAAAAAGAAATTGAAAAAAAAACTAGTATGAATGAGAGGCACTTAAAAGTTCATTTAAATGATTTTGAAATTATCTGTGAGGTCTCTCACAGCTGTTAGCTGATCAGTGTAGTAAAGAGTGTAATGTAATTTTATTTTGTTTTATAATTATTATAACAAATCGCATTTCATAATTATTTTTCTGCCTAGACGTCTTCACAGCAGGAATTTTGACCAAAGTAGAAACTTTGGGCAAAATAAGTAGAAACTTTAACAGAAGTTATTAATTTTGCAAAACGTATTTAATTTGTGCTAAATATTATCACAGTCCATAATTGGGTATCTAGGTCAAGACATGTCAAATTCATGCTATCTTCAAATCATCAAATCAATTTCCAGGATCTGAGGACACCACAAGTGTAATGTCTGCGAGCGCCTGAAATTGGTTTATTAAGGCGGTATCAACAGGAAGCCTGTATTGCTATATCGGCCCGCATTCGATATCAATTTTCGATAGCCCAATTACCTTTCCTCAATTTCTTGAATGTACGTACAGAGAGTTCAATGATTATTTTGATGACGTGGTGATGCAGAGCCTATGTGCAGCAGATGATTTGTACAAACAGAATCCAATATTTTATATCTTTGTAGCGTTAGTAAAGTTTATTTTACTTACCAGCTAAGAGGAGTTTATTCACCAGTTGACGTATGACCCCCTATTATTATCAGCTGCACGTATTGTGCCAATAACTAAGACGCCATTTTTAAATTGAAATTCCTTATAGTTAATACTAAGTTATATTAAATATTATGTTGTATGTAATATGTATGTAGCTAATGGATGCTATATTACTTACTAGATGATGCCTGCGACTGCGATAAGAAAATAGTGCGGGATTTCCTTCCCGTTGTCTACTCTATATCAGTGCCAAATTTCATTAAAATTAAATTTCATTCATTAAATCAGTAATTTCGAAACCTATCCAATGTAAACAAAAAAACAAACAATCAGGTCTTTCCTCTTTATAATAATAATGTAGATTAGAAAAATATTCCTTGTTGAATGTACCAGCAGTGTGTATTCCGGAGTTCTCACTACGGAGAGCTACGAGGCAATAATAATAATTAGGTGACATTTCTTTGGCTTCATTCTGAAAATTGGGTTGTCGATCCCTCGCATTATTAAGAATCTCGTTAGAAATTATTTTTTATTCGTCTTCTTCTAAATTGATGTAATTGAAGGAAATTAAAGTAGGCAGGCACACTGTATTGAAAAATACCAATTTAATTCTGTTTTAAGTTTTGCTATACTATTCGAATAGACACATAAGTAGGCTTATGTTGAAAAACTACGGTTTAAATAACTACTAACTAGATATAGAAAATTAACGATGACGTTAAAGAAAACAGAGAACGAAAAGAGTTGTCGAACTTCATTAGAAAAGATGTGGATTTCTGGTCAGTGGGCAATAGAAACACAATCCAGATAACCAGATTTCTTTGTGAATTCCAGTGATTTTGCTTTTGTAGCATCTGATTATTTTACAGTTCTTTGTCTAGAAGATTAATTTTAATATTGTAACTTCTACTCTTTAATGCAACACATGTTTTATTACAAATTGCATTCAATACTACTCTAGCAGCCTTGTCAAAAATGGATGCAGCGTCTTTTATATTCAATATATTAGTAAAAATAGCACACACCTCGTTCAACTTAGGCGTACTTTGTAAAAGTTATACCAAATTATATTTGATTGACAAGAAGTGCTTCCCCAAGGAGTTTCGCTCCCAGTAATTTGATTGAGACACGAGACTTTTCTATTTTCGTTCCCTTATTGAGTTAAATATAGTGCAACGTACCTACATAGTTCTATGACACTCTATTTCTATTAATATCTTTATCCTCAGTAGCTCTATTATGTCAAGTCACAATATCATTACTTTGAATTTTATTTCAATTATTTTTTTTGTACAGTTGATATGATATGTCATTGTAGAATAAAAGTAAACATACACCATAGTGCCCAACGTCCAATAGGCATGACGCTAGTAGGCTTGATCCGATCTGCAGTTCGTCCATAAACACCACAAACGTATATCTGTCATGCTAATTCACGCCCAGACACGGTCAGTTCTAACTGATATCGTCCACGACCCCATACCACCTCTCGACCAAACGGCATGAAGCAGCCGATCCAATCGGCTGCTTCATGCCGTTTGGTCAGGCAGGTCGACAGGCAGGGCGATGGCTACCATTAGAGATTGGTGTAGTGTTATAATATGTAGCACATGCTGCCTGCTATGTAGTGTCTGTAACCTACCGTTCTAGGTCTTAGCTGAGATTATGATCTACACCTTAACTGTATGTTTAACTACCTTTTTACCGCGGCTCCGCCCGCGTAAATATAGTATCCCACGGGAATGCTGTACTTGTACGGGATAAAAAAATCGGTTGTCTGTAAAGTCGGTTTACTGACGATAGTTGAACGTGACAACGTCATGTTTATAATGCGCGCGGAACTAAATGGCCGCGCCTTAGGTAGGCGTGTTGCCACCGCGAAGTCCGGCGCCAAACTGAGTAATAACATCAAGCGCCCCCGCCTCTCCGTCCCACCGCTCACATACCTAAGGCACGGCTAGCTGGGGTAACGGCAATGCGTCATATTTAGCGAGGTAACGCTGGTAACAGGTGACGCATGAGTCATGTTTTTTCGTGCGTGCAGCCGACTCCATCAAATTATAAGACGTTATCACGTCAAAATTATGTTCTAATCCAGAGACTAAACTATTACCACAGCAAATTTAATCGAAATCCGTTTAGTAGTTTTTGCAAGAAAGAGTAACAAACATCCATCCATCCATCTATACATCCATCCATCCTGACAAACTTTCACATTAATAATAGCAGTAGCATATACTTAATATTAATTTGATTTCCATTAATAAATTTATCTTGTAATATGCTATATTAAAATACAAGGAAAAGTTATGGAAATCATAGACGAAAGAGGAATACAATAAAGTAAAAAGCTACGGGCCACGTTAGTATCAGGGGAGGGCCATTAGAAGATTAGCTACTACTGAACAATATTACTGAATGCGCATTATGTGAAACCCTTGCGTAACTTGAGTTATCAAGTTACGCAAGGGTTTTCACGCACAGGCGTGTTATCGATGTTCTCACGTCATAATTTAGTAGAGTACCTATGCAAAATAAATTCAATGTCTTTGCAAAAACGTTAAAGCTAGTTGAGGCAAATGGGCATACTTTATTTTTATTTCCGGGTTAAGAGGAACTGAACATACTTTTCGTTTGGCACTGGCCAGAACCTCAATTCTCGTATTTAAAGTAGACTTTCATTTTAGTTTGATTGTATTATAAGTGAAGCTACTTGTTATCGTAAACTGATTTTGTGAAGTTTGGACCAATCAGAACGCGTTTGATGCTGGTTTAACGTTTACGAGAATACCGGTTTGGCAGTTTTAGCGCATCGGGACTTGATTGTAATTGTATTATTGCAGGTTTTATTTAGCAGAATTGACCCTCTCATCGCCACTGGGAGAGAAAAATCGGTTTAGCTAGGTCTTATTCCTTAGAACAACAGCCTCCGTGGTCTAGTGGTTAGAGCTTGGCTCTCGACTCGGAGGTCGTGGGTTCGATTCCCGCATTGGAACAAAAAAAATGTTGTTTCCAAGTTTGGTTAGGACAATTCAGGCTGATCACCTGATTGTCTGACAAGAAAGATGATCCATGCGTCGGATGGGCATGTAAAAAGTCGGACCTGCGCCTAATCTCTCGCCAGTCGTGTCGGTTATCCGTCCCACTGGGTTACGAGAGTAAAAGGAGGAAAAAGTGCTCTTGTGTACTGCGCACACACTTGGGCACTAGAACATAACTCCTGCGTAGCTGGCCTGGTTTCAATGAAACAGGCCACCGTCACTGAAATCGGTGTGGGAGCTATTATTATTATTCCTTAGAAACTGCGCAAGGAATCTGCGAAAACTTATAAAAATTTTAAGCAATATAATATGTTTTTTATCTTGTCGTGCAACAATATATCAATAATTTCGACTGTCTTACGTCAGTCGGATTGGCAGTTTGGTATGCGTACCTACGTATAATTATTGCGTTTTTTGGAAATTCGGATAATGTGGTGGGTTCGAATCTCGGTAAGATAAATAGCTTTGTGATTCTTATTACTTTTTCTTTTATATTTTTTTATGAATTTTTAATTATTTTATCGTTCTACTAAAACTCCGAACAAAGCTCGGTCCCCCAGGCACTAACAATAATATTATACACGCTATCGTATGTACGTTAAAATGTCGCTACTGCGATCCTTACAAATATTTTATTTGAAAGTTCTCTCGCTTTTACGTAAAAGTTCATTAATTACATGACCACTGCGGAGTGTATTACAAAACAGATTCCCTAGTACTTTCTAACTAGAAGTAAAACATTAACTATTTGAACACTTTCGTGACTAATAAATTAAGTCGCACTACACAGTTGGTGGATAATCTCAAAATGGCGGTGTTTGTAATACTTTACACTTGGTGGAAGCCATGAGATACCGTTAATTATGTTGTGCTGACATCTTAATTTATTATTCAAATAGCTCTTTTATTCGGCATTCGGAAAAAAGCTGTGCGTGTACCTAAGCTTAAGGGTCAGATCACAACGAGACGGTACGCGACGTGACGCGGCGCTTCACTTTTAAGATAGCTATTCAAAATTGCAGTTTATTCACTGCACAAAAAGGTACACGTTTCAGGCATAAAGTGCACATGCGCTGTGCAGTGCAACGCAACATGACAATCGAACTCTTACAATGAAACGTGTATCTTCTGTAATGAATAAAGTTTAATTGTCAACAGCTTTTCGGTGTGAATTGACCCTAAGTAACTAATAACCGCTATATTGGTAGATGAACCAACTCTGAAGTGTGTCTTTCTTCTATGGAAATAGAAGAGTCGAGTACAATTTTATCATGCAAAACAAAACAGTAAGAGGCCTTTGAGACGAATATACTTTATTAAGTACTAAGATACTACAGATATAATCTGCTATATTTCTAGTAGACTATCTTAGTAAATTTAAACCATAAAATAATACTAAATAACAATTTCGAGTATATTATACAGGTGGTAACGAATTAACCCGTTTATGTCATCATAAAGGATGATGATGATGGTGATTTAATTCATTATTTAACCGCTTCCTCTTATAAATCGCGACATATCACAGCACTCGTTTCCCTCTGCTTCCTGTATGTCACTTCCTGAGACTTCGCAGGTTGTACTTTTACTGGCCGATGTGGCCTTCTTACCGTGATTTACGCGGATTTATAGACTGACTGACATTCTCCAACTGTTTTTACAGGTGCTAGACGGCTTTTTATGAACTTTGCTCTTCAAAAAACAAGAGGTTTTTTAACATAAATTTAGCTGTTTTGGTTACTTGGTTTGCGAGACTTTGAAATGATTTTTTTTATACCCATAGCTACGACATTTTTGAATATGAAGCTTATTTCAAGTAAAACATTAAACTATTTTGACCACATGGTAAAAATAGTTTTATTTAATGACTATTATGTAGATAGTTCGTATCCTGTTATAGAATTTTTTATTCTTTGCTCTATTAGGTTAAAATAAATCAACCGTGATTTCTAGTTGAAAAATAGGCAATTGTTATAACCCTTAGTCCATAGGGCTCCAAGTTTACTGCGTAAATCATCACCCTTCTAAGGAACAGGGCTACATCCATTTGCGAAATGGCCGGCCTCCTATTAAATGTCGATTTTTCACATTCAGAAATACGGTCCCCTTCTCTTGGGATTTTTAAGGGTAAGTTTCAGCGTTGCTGTTATGAATAAAATGAAGTTTTTGAAATAATTAATGTGATTTCTTTCATTTCAATATTTTGAAATTTCACATTTTTGACAAATGGTTTCTCAAACAGATTAATTATATTATTAAGTCGATACATATACTAATAATGCGCGGAACTCAGATTGGTCCATACCGCGTGGGGTGCACCGTGCAGATATTAAATTGTAATTGAATTACTATAGAAATTCGTGTATACAGATTTTGAAATATAATTTAAATTGTAAATAATTCAATTTGTATAGAAGGCAGTGGCAGGTCAGGGAATTTAATTTATAACCAGGTAGAGTATTCTCATAATTTATTTGTATTACAATGACGACATGCAGTCACAATACATTTGTCAATAACATGTCAGTTTTATATTATAAAAGAAACATATAATTTTATGTACCTAATAAACAAATATCCCAAGGAAATACTGTGCTTTTTCGGGATAAGAAGTAGCTTATGTTTTAATCCAGAGCATTAAACTACTACTATACAAATTTCATAGATATCCGTTCAGTAGCTTTGCGTGAAA
Source organism: Phengaris arion (assembly GCA_963565745.1). Lineage (NCBI taxonomy): Eukaryota > Metazoa > Arthropoda > Insecta > Lepidoptera > Lycaenidae > Phengaris > Phengaris arion. Next base: position 29,483,091 of record OY751431.1, read on the forward strand.
GAGCAACATGGATTTGTTGCTCTTTCACGCAAAGCTACTGAGTCCTCACCAAGTCTCACATTTATATTAGTAGGATTTCCTGACAGCGCAAATTACCACACACTTTTACTCGCCCTTGCGGTTTGTAATATTCTTCGCCTAAATCTGATCTCTTAGAAACTACAATACATCATGCAAAACATAATGCGCATTAATTTGTTCATTACCTACTAAACCTACATAAATGACACGTTCCCCTTTTCCTCTGCTTGACACCGTTAATTATTAAGTAGGATTGATGGCATCCCCCAGGTATCCCCACGTCGGTATTCGTTACGGAGTTCTGACAGAAAGTAACCTATGTCGTTACAGCAAATTAGCATTGTTTATTAAGAACTCAATGGGGTTGTAGTTCTTTGATTAAAATTATTATTGTAATAATACGTGTGTCTAATGTTGTGTCATTTCCAAATTGTGTCTGGGGGTTTCAGACTATAACTGCCGAAGAAACTTTAGTAATTATAGTATTAATTTCAATCTGAACTTTTACGCAAGAAGTTTTAGAAGCATATAGGTAAGTACTATTTAGTATTAGTATTATTAGTATTAAATACTATCCTACACAGTAAATTTTACTTCTAAATGTCACCCTGTGGTCGAAATTCGAGCCTCTTAGATCCGCAAAAGAAATATGTGAAATGTGAATATTGTCTATGTAATGATTGAAAATTGTGTCAACCCTACTGTTAACTAACGCATGGAAGTGTGAGTGAGGTAATGTGTGTAAATTTATGGTTATGAATTTTATGTATATATATATATATAATCGGTATCTCGAAAATGACTCAAGTATTACCATGACATTTACTATGCAGGGAGTTTTGGGGGGAGAAAAATTGTTCTAGCTAGGTCTTATCCCTGGGAAACAGCGAATTTTCTAGTTATATATATATATATATATATATATATATATATATATATATATATATATATATATATATATGATTTTTCTTTCATCGTGCAACAATATATCAATAATAATTTCGACACGATTGTGTCAGTCTGATTGGCAGTTTGGTTTGTATCTTTTGATTTGTGCGGAAATTCGGAATGTGGTGGGTTCGAATCTCGCTCAGATAAAATATATTTTTGTATTTTTTTTATTTTTATTTATCAGAACACCAAGCGAAGCTACCCAGGTTGCCCAGGTACTTAATTAATATATATTATGATGATGAACGATATAACATCATATAACGCTGGTTTTCGATTAGGTAACAACTAGTCAATTACATTTCATGTAAGTCTGATGATAATGAAATAACCTAGTAATCCTATTCTTATTACCTATACCATTAAATGTAATTAATTTAATATTCAAGGGGTCTTATTACATAAAAGCTAACCAAACAGTCGGTAGGTCTACAAAATAAACTTAATAAATACTGATATTTTGTGGCTTTTCAAACATTACGTAGTTAAACTAGATTAATAATATGATCTTAACTACATTATAGAATTTTTAAATATTTACAATATAAGAGAGAATAAACCTCTTAAAATCAATTAGTGAGTAATGAAAGTCAGTCGGAACGTGTTAATTTGTCGTGTTTACTCGCAGTCAATCTATCGGACGATTTGGGTCAATCCACAGCTGAAAACAATCGCGATATTTGTAAAGGATTTTGTTGAAAGATTTATTTATTTACTGCAAATAATTTCTTTTAATTTTGATTAAATCTATGTCTTTCACCAATATGTAAACTCTGTTCAAATTCAATTTACTATTTTTGTATACAAAACGATTGAATTTTGTCAATTTAATTATACATCCAATACTTCTTTAGTATATGGTAAATAAGTGACATTTAAATTGGTAGCATTATAATGTGAAAGTTTGTGAGGATGGATGATTGGATGTTTGTTACTCTTTCACGCAAAAACTACTGAATAGTTTTTGATGAAATTTGGTATGGTAGTAGTTTATGCTCTAGATTAAAACATAGAGTACTTTTTAACCCATAAAACTACTGTGTTCCCGTGGGATACTTTACTCACGCGAGCGGAGCGGAGCCGCGCTGGCAAAAGCTACTACACTATAATGCTACCGATTTTAGTTGCAAGTCTTTTTGTTTACTTAAAAGTTAATTTTGATCTGAACAGAATATACAAAGTACTTTCATATCGTTTTTACTTACACTGAATCTATTTAGTCACAACGTTTATTAGAATAATAACGAAAGTGAGTAAACGCTTTCCCCGAAATAAATTCTCCATTTCCATTTACTTAGTACCTACGCCATACTTAACTTGCTGCACTCGGTTTTTTTTTCACTAAAACGTTTAAGGAATATCGTGAATCACGCTAATAGGACATGCGTTTATTTTCAGATGGACCACCTACATTCTACACTATCTGTTTGGAGGAAAAGAGAAATAATTGGTATTAGAACAGTCTTTAATCTACTGGAAAATACTTTGTTATGCTGATCTATGTGGCATCTATTTTTTTTTTTTTGTTTTTAAGTCTTCACAGAAGCTTTACATCAATATTTTTTCGTTGCTGAAAAATTTTGATTATTTTTTATTTTACTTACAAAAGGTGATAGTGAAGGATAACCCTAAAATTCTTAAGCCTTTGATAATGTACAAAACACTTTATCTATATAAAGTTCATTGTCGTGAGAAACTCGTGATTGCAGAGAAGTCAGCTAACGCCAACAAAGTAAATCTTTCACTATGATTTGAGTAAACACGGGAGCGCTCTGATATTTTTTGTAAAATACAATGTAGAGTTCTGGGAACGATAAGGACTCACGTCTCACTTAAGGGGCTGGTGTAAGAGAATATAGAATGAACCTATACAGTTATAGCACAGATTAAAGAAAGTCGAATAGATTAACAGCTATGTACATAGTTAGTTTTCTATTTGATTGCACTACTACAAGCATACGTTCACAATTCTTACCTTAATGTCTGGTAATAGTAGCACCAGAAGAAACTCCTTTCGAATTCCTCGACTATAAACAAAAATTATTTTAAAATTTCACCATTCAAGCGTGACTTCATCCCGTGATTTGGTCCCCTCTCGTCAATCGGTGGCTGAGAATAAATAATGTCTGGTAATAGTAACACCAGAAGAGATTCTCGATTAACTTGTATAAAGTTTTAAATCTAAGCAAATTCTGCCACTTAATAGTTTGACACCTCATAATTATTACCTTAAAGTCTGGTAAAACAGTAACGCCAGAAATTCCTCGACTGTAAACAAGAATTATTTTAAAATTTCATCATAAAAGCGTGACTTCATCCCGTCGCTTGGTCCCCTCTTCGTCTCTTGGTCCCCTCTCGTCACCTGGTGGCTGGGAATAATTTATGGCGTTTCTCGAAAGCCATCGCTGTGACAGTGTCAATGAGCCGACGCCCCCCACAATTAGCATGAATTTCATAATGGCACGCGAGTCGCGATGCCATTTGTTGCGATGTCTAAAAATATATTGTGATAATATGAGCGGTACAATTTATTTGTAGTAGGTTCTTATGAAAAACATAAAACAGTTAAATATACAAATTGATGGACGGATAACAAAGTGATCTTTTAGGGTGTGGTGGTCTTAAAATTATGTCAGCAATCAGTCTTTCCGTGTGGTGTGCATTATTTTTAGTAGCGACAGTAATTATTATTATCAGATATAACTATTTTCACCTTCTATTAGGTAAAAATAGTATAAATAAGCTACCTACTTATCGTGTGCAGTATCTACGTGTTCCACCACTGATATAAAGAGCGCATTTTTTTTATCATCCAGTAGGGAAGAACCAGGATAGACCCCACACTTTTTGAAATCACTCCATATACCTTGTTAAATGAAGTCAAATTCTTATTTATATACTTCGAGTTTCCAGTAATCAATTTTCATAGTATTAGCGATTTCAGTGTATCTCTTCATTTTGTGCCATCTATGCCACGTTCGGTATAGTTTCCTGATACATATAAATCCCTTATAGGATAGATGTCCTGAAACGGGACAACTTTCCCCGAAAAACTTTGATTCGCATTTTGCCATCCTATGCAATCACACAGAGACATGCGACACGGTCAATTTAGTAGTAGCTGAAAGTCTTTAGGTATTCAAACAGTGTACAGTTCATTCGCAAAACTGGAGTTATTAAAATCGCCGCATCTATTTCACTAGGGCATGTATCTCGGGATTACCCTACAGTTCTAACTAACAGACACAAGTAGTCACATCTTAAGTGTAGATATTTATATCGCAATATTGTTTCAGTAGTTTTTTCTCCTCGTTGACGTTTACGGCGGGTCAGAGACCCAGAGCCGCTACCGAACACTCGTAAAACGAATGTGAATCACTCGGATAGCTAAAGTCAATAATTTCTTAATATCACGCACACAACTTTTACTACCAAGTTTCACTTTACTTTTGTTGCGGAAGAACTCGTTTAGAATTTTAAATTTCATTGGTATTTTCACGATACGTTACCAATATTTTTTCATATTACGCTCGATAAAATTATAAGTAGGTAATTCATGTATTTTTTTTATCAATCAAGATCAAAATTGCACAAAACCCAAACAATCTAAATTTCAGAGGTTTTTTCCCAAGTTTTTATGGGTCAGTGTGAACAGAGACGCGGCGCGCACTTTTTAAGATAGTGATTCAAAATTGATCTATTCACTACACAAAAAAAGATACACGTTTCATTCGTCGTCATCAAACGTGTATCTTGTCAACTGACCCTAAACTCCAGAGTAAAAATCGCTACATTATAAATCCACACTAATATTATAAACATGATGAATTTGATTTATTGTACGTTTGTTTGTTTGATTGCAGTGAATATTCCCCGACTACTAGACCCAGTTTTATCAACATTTGTCACAGATATAGAGGAAAATACGTAGAAGGACATAGGCTACTTCTTATCACGACAAAATGTACGATGCCAGCGGGATTTCCTTTTCCGGGCAACTTCTATAGTCTATAAATTATTGAATAAGACTAGTCTCTTTAAATATTCCCGAACAAAATGGACAGAACCAATAATAATTGCCTTATCTATTCACTTCTACAGTCTGTACTCTCAATACTACATTATACAGAAATACATCCCCAAAAACGTTATTACTTTCAAACAAGGCGATGTAATTTTTAATGCAGGTTTCCATAAAAACTCATTAAAACCGGAAACACGCTTTATGTCTTCATTGTTTTAATAGCGCAACAATGTAGCCAACCTTGTAACCGCTTTTACGAGGCTGTAAATCATAGCATAAAAAATCATTTTAGTGGTCTAGTTACTGCTCCTTAATTTGAACCAGACGTCTGACGCCCCTATTGTAATTATGCAGAACCTCCGCCATCTTTATTAGCATTATTTATAGAAGAGTCTATGTTAATATAGTTGTTAAAAAATCAGTCTCTCTTATGTTTTATTAGTTTTAGTTACTTTAGTTTATGTGTAGAAAGTAAAATAATGCTTAGAAGTACACAAAATTAATAAAAATAAAGTTACAAACACTACCTCACTCAAATCACTATGTATATGTGTAATAATAATATGTAGGTTTGACAAAATTGACAATCTTTTGAACTGAGATCCCAGGCCCGCCCAATTACCCTTATATTCTTATTTCTTACTGATATAATATTGTATAATATCCTGATGTAGTATTAGTGTGTACAATGAACGTATGTATAGCCGCTAGTTTGTACCGTGGGCCTATTTTTAGGTACAAGGCGCTAAGTAGAGCAAAATTATTGTAATAATAATTAGTGTGAATTTCACTTCATAATATTTAATAGTCATTATTCTACTTAACATACGTTACAATAATTTCAAAGGCTTTAAGAGAAGTTGATACAATTTTATTGTGCCTTTGGCGCCGTATACCTGAGAATTCAACCACTAAACAAACCAGCGGGTATGCATACGTTCATTATACACACTAATACTACAATATGACATACAGTTTATCAGTAAGAATATAAGGGTAGTCTGGTAGGCCTGGGATCTCAGTCCATAATAATAATATCTTCGTTTCTCTATGGAAATGACAGTCGATTTATGAAAAACAACGACTGTCGAAAGTTATTGAGATATATAGATACTTGTACATAGATAGGTACCATCGACAAAGTTTCTGCTCGTCCAGTTCCTAAACATTTTTCTTTGCACTGGGACGCCTCAAAATATTTTAACACAAATGAAGTGACCGCAAGGACTGCAGACATGGTTGAACTACGTATTTACATGTATGCCTGGTCGAGCGGCAACTTATTCTAACGTACGTTTCTGAAACCATTCTGACACAATAGTCACGCTTGCAATTTGTTTATAAAAAAATAAATACTTTAACATCTACTCACTACATAGATTAGTATGTAGTCACTTTAGCTGAGCATATTATGATAAACATTATTATGTCAGACACATCATCGAATGACCCAATTTCCTTAATATTAAATATTACACAAACACGCGTGTAAGACCTCAAACGAGGAATGGAAAATGCGTAACGAGCGCAAAAAGCCTCTTATGTGTCAAAGTAAACAAAGTACAGACTAATGAAGTTACAGAGTTTACTTTTATGTTAAGAGGAGAGAACATGTGAAGGAGAATCAATAATACGTTTGAATTAATATTTAATAAAGTGTCGGTAATTTACAATGTGAATTAAAATGTATTATGTTCTGCAGCTAAAATAAACATGGCTGTAATTGAAATGAAATGTTTTGCTAGATACATCAAAGTTGATATTCGTCAGTCGGATATTCCTATTACCTAACTAGATGTCGTTCGCGACTTCGTGGGCGCAAAACGAAAACACGCAGGAATCGTACATTTTCCGGGATAAAAAGTAGCCTATATCCTTCCTCGTGGTCTACTCTGTATCTGTGTCAAATTTCATAAAAATCAGTCCAGTAGTTTCGGAGCCTATTCAATACAAATAAACAAACCAATCTGTTCACGCCAGACCGACAGACCGAGACGTATAGAATGAGTATAAAGGAGATTCAAATAGGCCAATCACGTGCGAGTATGGCCGACAGACTGGAAAGCGCTGTGAGAAAGTGACTTAGGGACTTGCCAATTGAACCTCTCACGTGCAGGACGTTTTTTCAGCTCATCCGTTTTCAGAACGTTTTTCAGATTCTTACTGAACGCGTTTACGTGTGCGCATATTTATTTGTGCCCGTCAATACTAAACCAAATTCGCCGGCGAACCGCGATAAATCTATCGATAATCCGCTCAATAGATGAGTAGTGTAGTGAGAAGAAACCTCCGCCCAGATCCAGAACCACCAGCTCAGCAAAAAGATCAGTCTGCCAATTTGTCTCCAGCCCTCACGTTATCCTACGTACCCACCTACCTCAGCCCAAAATCGCGTATGTAGGTCCTAGCACTTACACAATCTTTTCTCTTTATAGTTTTAGTATAGATAAAGTGCGGTCACGCAGTACGTAGTATTTCGTACATTGACTTATAGCTACGTGTCTCTTTCACTGGCGCACGAATATATTGCTATCGCGCTCCTATCGTGTACCTGTGTAAACGCTATAGCAATATGTTCGTGCGCGAGTGACAGAGACAAGTAGTGTTGAGCCAATGTACGAAATTCTATGTGCTCTGCGACCGCACTTTAGTATAGATTAAAGGTTTGAAATTACAACTTAATACTCTTTATATTTACTATTTGTGTAGATGTGTAGAGTCTATATATAGACTGCTGTTTTTTTTTGGAATGAGTCTGTGCTAATGCCGGAGAGGCGTTTTAACTTCATCGGCCTATGGCTGCCGGTTGGCTAGTTGTTTTGGTGTCCCCCGTGTTTGGTCAACCCCCTCCTACATCACCGCCCTATAGACTGCAGAATTTCCAACAACTTATTAATACAGTGTAAGTACATAGAAGTGACAGTGGAAGTGTGAAACAACAGCGAGTGGCAGCAGGCCAGCAAAGTTGTGGACTTTGGGAAGATGCAGCAAACTTTATGGGAATTTGATTTCCGTAACGCTACTATTACATTGGTCCTATTAAATAAATATAAAAGAGACCGATTGTCTGTCCTAAAGTTCTAAAGATCTTTTGTAATTGTGATTTTCCAATTTCTTATATAAAGAAAACTTCGCGAAAATGTGTCGCAATTGAACTAGGTTATTTTTAATTCGAAACAATAATGGGCGAGTTTGATATATTCTGCGATAAAAACAGGCATTGCGCCACCACTCCGTCTTCACGGCGGTTGACCCTTCCCACGGGAATTCGTTCCCAATTAGCCTCATTCCAGGATGTCGGTCCTCGGTCTTTAGACTTTTTCTACATTTTCCTCCCGCTACATTATTAGAACTTTTTCTTCGCTCCACGATCCCGCTTTAAAAAACAAAATTACAATGTAGAAAATGGATCTTCATTTTACAAATTCCTAAAAATTTCAACATTCAATACATTTTACGCTTCCATTTCAAAAAGAACAAAGTGCCGCGGCCATATTTAAACGTTTATCGCTAGTTTTTAACCCGTCTATCGGCTATTAAGTTCCGCATTTCGAATGTTTCGCTCCCAAATGGTATTAAACGGCCCCCTTTCATGCAGCAGAGTCCGCAGTCCGATTCAAAAGGGGATGAAATCCACAATAAAGGCATATTAACGAAGCTTTCGGATATATTTTGGGACGGATGGCTCGCGGCGTCAGGGTGTGCACTCTAAAATTTATCGAGTTTTCATGTTTTCAGGACTATGTAAAACATCACTTGACGTAAGTACCTATCTTTAGTTTTACATGACGTGACGTTATAATTTCAATTGTCATTTCAAAGAGCAAAAGGCTCTTTTACTCGTATATAGGGAGGTTGATAATAATTATTCTTCTTTATTAATAGTATATATACCTATTATCAGGATAATCGTATGCAATAATATCTGATGCGATAGCAAACATTGATGCTAAATTAATATGATGTATCTTCAAATCTGATGCCTGAAGTTTGTCCAATATTTTATTGACAGTAGATCATCAGGATTTACGTCGATAGGATACTAGCGCATGATAACGTTGTCAGGTATAAAACGTAACAAAGCGAGACGTGAGAGTGGTGGACAAAAGGCAGCTGAAACAATATAGGTTGATTAGCGCTGCGTCAGGTGAGCACGCCGCGCCGTACACGATACCGACATGGTAATAATGTATTTGTTGTAGGAACTGAAGTATAGGCATTCATCATCAATATACATTATACATTCTATCTAAGGACAAACTCGTGTAGTAGTAGAGTTAGATTATGTTATAAAATTGTATTATTTTAGACTTGTATCACAAAAACCTACATGTGACTTCAAGGTTTAAGGTAATAAGGTTTAAATGTAAGCAAGGCAAGCGTTAGTTAATATTTTACATAGAAATGAGACACCTGTTTCTCTTATTAAATATATTATAACAAATTATATTTTTTTTAGTTTTAATATATATTAAAACAAAATTAAAAATTTAAATAACCCCCGAATCGTCAAGCAGTGAGTGATAAATTATATAGATAAGAACATTCTCGATAATGTCACCGTTGAAACAAAAAAACTAGATCATAATCGGTCCATCCGTTTGGGAGCTACGATGCCACGGGCAGATATACAGACAGACGCGTCAAACTTATAACACCCCTCTGTTTTTGTAGGCGGTTAAAAAATTAGAACATCCGTAACTGATTTGGTTTAAAAATTAGATAACGCTTATAATCAAAGCTTTGTCTGTGCAGCATAGTTATAATTCAATGATGTCTCACAGAAATTCAAGGCACATCGCTGGTAATTATAGACGAATTCGAGTGGCCGATAATATTATTTGGGCACAATTTGGGCAAGTTGAAGTCCCATTAGCAAACAGGTCACAGGGCAAGCTGACCGTCAAGCTCGTTAGTGCTACAAACAAATTCGATTACCTAACGATGTAGACAGACAGACGTGTCAGACATTACCAAGTCCCGCAAATTGTGTAAAGTGCAAATTTCTATACGTTTATTAGCTATTGATCATTTTGAGTTTTTTTTTTTATAAAGTAAAATTTTTTTAATAATGTAAACAGACAATTGCGAGAAAACTTAGTTTATAGATATCTCGTATTGTAATCACCAATTGAATACTATACTAGCTGGCATCCGCAACTTCCTTTGCGTGGAAATAATAACTGAAGCGGAACCCTAATTTTTAGACGGAACCATAAGCCTGAGTTACTCAGGTATCTGCCAATGAAAGTCTGGTCAATATCGGTCCACCCGTTTCAGAGATCAGCCGGAACAAGTAGACAGACAGAGAGACGGACGGACGGAGAGACAGACAAAAAATGTTAACATTGATTTTTTAATGTAGGTACCGTATATGCTATCATAATATGCATTTAATCCAAAGCTGTTAATTTGAAATTACAAACAAACACTTCAATTTTATTAATTTGTATAGATTACAACGTGTTTCGGTGACTGGTGACCCAAGCAATAATCTCTATCTATTGACGCTTTCACACCACGTCGATCTGGGTTCTTGTCAATATTCTTCAGTTAAATCCCGTTTGGATTTTCAGCCTGGCACGGGGAGAGCTGGTAAAATTGGGACTTAAGATTTTTATTAGAATATAATACACATATATATTATTTAATACACATTCATGACACAGCAACACAGAAAACTTTTTGTCCCCTGGCGGGATTGGAACCCGCGACCTCCGGCTTGAGAGCAAACTTACCAAATATTAATTGTTTGACAAATCTAAAAATGTAACTGTGTATCGTATCTAATTCTAAAATAAATTTGCGTATATCTGTGATAGTGTTGGTGTATTTACTAATTAATTAGTTGACACGTTCTCCTGGGAAAAAACAACTTATGATTTAATTCCCAACAAACTCTGAAAGTTTTTCTTTCACGAATCTGACTGAGGACAACAGTAAGCTGTTCAAGTGAAACAATTACAATAATGAAACAATAGTGTCAAAGACGATGCCCTTCGACATACGGAAATGGATAAAGTCGAATTACCGGTAGAGAGAATAGGTGTAGTTATACCATTGTATGCCTGCCTCATTAGTAATGGAAACAATTAAAAAAATTTCACTTTACAACATGACTTACCATTAAACGACACATGGAACTTAATCCTTTGTAATAGGAGCCGAAATTGCGTGTTTCTATATCCATCACAGTAGATAGAGAACTCATACGTTGGCCCTTCGGCTTATCCTTTATGAGCATTGTGAGTTATCCCTGAATGGCATTGTTTTAGTCACCTGTTGGCAAGTGTTAGTTTAATTGTGATTGAGACATCCTTTGTTTTGTATTCGACTAAAACTTTTATGAAGGGACTAACTTTTTGTTTTCACTTGAGTTTGAGAAGGGCGGAAATGCGTTTGTAGAAATCTTTGGCGTAACACAATATGTGACACTATTTTTATATTATTTATGATTGTATAAAATCAATTACGGAAATCTACTACTTACGTAATGTCACTTATGCAGAAAAATATATAAATTTCTAAAAAAAATTCTACTAAATAAAACAACATTGCGCTATTCAGGCACTGAGGTCATTAACCTCACAGAAACAGGTGATACGACGGACAGCAAATACTTTGCCTATATAACACCAATACAAACAGCTATGTGAGTTCAATTACCTTAACAGCGCCAATTTAATAAAATATAAAATAAGCCCCATGTTATAAACTAGCTTTTGCCCGCGGCTCCGCCCGCCCGTAAATACAGAATCCCACGGCAACACTGTACTATTTCGGGTTAAAATGTAGCCTATATGTTATTCCAGAGCTTAAACTACCATACCAAATTTCATCAAAATCCGTTCAGTAGTTTTTGCGTGAAAGAGTAACAAACTTCTATCCATCCTTACAAACTTTCACATATTTTATAACATTAGTAGGATATAAACAAGGCTCCATATAGGCTATAATGTTTCTAATTTAAAATCTCTTACTAATAAATAAAATATTATGATTACATTGAATCGGAACGGAGTAGGTATACTCTAGCCCCCTTACTAATAAAACTATTTACACAACGGATAACTTAAGCAACGTTGCTATCTTTGTCTGATACGTTGGAAATGTCACTTGTCAGAGAAAGACAGCAATGTTGTTTAAGTTATCCGTTGTGTAAATATTTTTATTAGTAAGGGGGTAGAAAGAAGTCTTACCATGTAGAAAGTCTACAGATATAGTATTTCGGTATTCCATATAGCTATTCCACTATTATCCCAACTGCCAGGGTTCTGATCTCATCATAGTTGAGGTCAGTTCACGCTTCATACAGACAGACGACGCAACGATGCTTGAAGTTCTGCTTGTTGATGCTGCAAAAATATGTGTTATATGCAGCTCTCCGCAGCGCAGCGCCGTGCATCTTCTTAACTGAAAGCATCTTCTACTGAATAAAGCTCAATTTTGATTTACTATTTTAAAAATGTATCGACGCGTTGCGTATCGTCTCGTTACGGTGTGAGATGACCCTTAGGCTGTAGTGAAGAACGTGATATACAGGTTGGCAGGCTTTGAAGATTGGTCTTCTTAATCTTTTCAAACCATTCGAACATCTATAAATATACTCGAGAAATTAGAAAACTCCTACTGGTATCAATGCTCCTCATAAAAACTTCCGTGACGGTGCGGTGGCCGGTTTCATTGAAATCAGACTAGCTACGCAAGAGTTATTTTATAGTGCCCAAGTGTGTGCGCAACACACAATATCACTCCTCCTTCCTTTGCTCTCGAAACTCAGTAGGACGGATGACCGACATAAGTAACGAGAGATCAGGCGCAGGACCGACTTTTTTATTGTTCCAACGCGGGGAATAAACCTACGACCTCCGGAGTCGAGAGCCAAGCTCTAAACCACTGGCCGACAGAGGCGTCAACGCAACTATATATTAATCATAATACATTAATTATGAAGATTGAGTCAGTGCGATCTGCCGTCTCCAGTTTTAATTAAAAGTTGAGATTCATTGGGCGGGCGTTAATTTCTTTGCTATCTCCACGCAGCTGGCGGACCCTTGTATTGTGTGAAATATTAAAGAAATAATTCACGATGCACCTTTCTTTGAATTTTAAAAGCTTTTAAAGTGACGATTACATTGTTAGTGAAAATATCTAGGACTGTGGGTGCATATTGTTTAATGCATATTGCAGATTTTAGGGCTACTAACAAAATATTACAAAAACGGCACATTTGAATTCAGAAATTTTACTTAATGTGAAAGGTTGTGGGCATGTGACGTTTGTTTCTGCTGGTTAATTAAACTATTGGTGTGAAGGATAATAGATTTATATTGCTTGTGTAATAAATCTTTAATGTTTCCTTCAATACCATGGCTTTAAATACCATTAAGATAATAATCAAGATGGCGATAAACCAATAAATACTCAGGTATACAGTCAGGAGCGGACGGAAACGAAAATTGCGCGCATTTGTCAAAGTCCCCCGCGGAAATGGTGCATAAATAAAGTCCAGTTAAAAAAATATGTGACGACCCCTACCACGGATGAGTTATCGATTTTATTACCATCACTAGCTGGGCTGAAAAGAATACTATAAGGTGATGAACTGTAGAAAAAAAGATGAAGTAATTGACTTTTAATAATTAACGTAATTATAATCTTTTTAGGTCCACTTGCGCAGATCTAGGTTACAGTTGACCCTGGGTAAAATATCATGTTATCTTTGTATTTATCATAGAGAAGGCCTGATATTTTAACCCAGGCTTAACTTTAACCCAAATCTATGCAAGTGGGCCCCAGTCCTTAAAACATATCAAGGTTAGTTACACTATTTATTAAACTCAAGAAAGGCTTGACTGATACTAACTGACCTAATATATTTCCTGCGTGAACGATGTATACGTCCACATCTACTACAGATTATTTATTTTATAAATAAAAATATGTTAAACATTACATAGTCATTTACACGGTGTATAAATAAAGGAAGGGAATAAAACTTTACAGACGACTTTTATTTTAACAGTATCACGCCTGATGCCAAGTCTTATACAGTGATCAGTTCTGCAATATCATTCTTCTCATCCATCACTTCTGTGCACTTTGCAGTGAAACGTATTAAAAAAGTTAAAATATCTTGAGTATATAATGTAAAACTTAGCTTTATTACCCGACTGGGTTATGTTTTTTTCTACTAGCCTTTCCCGCGGCTTCGCTCGCGTAATACGTAGTTTTTACTTGAAAGAGTAACAAACATCCATCTATTCATCCTGACAAACTTTGACATTTACAATAGTAGTGGGATAATTATTACTATAATAATAATTAAAGTCCAGCTCATAATATATTTATTTGATATAGGACATCATGTAGGATTATAGGTAATCAATTCTACACGAAACTTGACAGCCTCTTTCAGCTTTACAAATGCTTTGCAAATTAATAACTAATATTAAAAACTGATATGAAAATACAAAAAAAAAATCCACATGTTTTCACTATCGAGGACTTACAGTTGGGCCAATGATATAGTGCACATTTTACAAAGTAAGCCATAAAATTGGGCGTAAAAATAGCCGGTAATATCGCTGTCTGTACGTCTACATACGAACATGGCTGCCGTGTCATACATTAATATTTAATTTATAGCCGAATACGGAACATTTATTTATAACGATCAAATGTCTATCATCAGTAAGCTCTGTATGTAAAACTTTTAGGTAGTATTGTGTACACTTGAACTGTGTAGTCCGCTTTTTACATAAGACTATGAACTTTTCGCTTTTTACGAAAAATTTACGTAAAAAGCGGAAAGTTTATGTTATATTAAATGCAGGGATTTTGACGATTTGCAATAAGTAAACGAACCTATATCACAGATTAAAGAAAGGAGAACATATAAACAGCTACATAGTGAGATTTGATTTGATTGCACTACTACAAGCTAAAGGTGTGTGCCCACGACTGTGTGGAAAAAATGTGGGCCGTTGAAGGGGACGTCAAAATTTTCTAATATGAATCGTTATATGAAAGCTGTTTCTCTGTACTTAAGTATTTATTCTATTTTTTGTTCTGTGCATATATTACTCGAAGTTGAAAAATGACATCCTGTTATTACATGTCTTTTAATCTCGATGTCAATACTATTATACAATCTAAATATAAAAGGAGATGTCTCCACTGACTGACTGACGTATAGACGATCGCACAGCCGTAACCGCTAATAGGAACGTGAAATTTGGACAGTAGTTTTAATTTACAACATTAACGCGCACTAAGAAGGGATTTTGAAGAATTCCACTTTTAAAGGGGTTAAATAGGGGTTGAATGTTTGTATGAAAAATATTAAAAATCTGCTCTAACGTCACTTAACGTATACACTATACTTTACCAATATCAACAACTGGTCTTATTTTGGCACTTAGATAGTTATTATGTAGTAGAAATCCGTTTTTTTTAAAGATTTTTCGAAATACATACCTACCCCACGAGGATGCAATGGGGATCCACGCGGAGAAGTCGCGCGCTAAAGCTAGTCAATATTATATTGTTAAATAAATACCCTGTCGTTGTGCCGTCCTACGCTGCCCTACCACGCCGCCCTATGACCTACGCCGCCCGGGGACCGCTGGACTTCCGCTACAAATGAACAAAACGGGCACCTGATTGATTTACACCGCTCTCCCAGCTCCACAGACATGCCCACGACCTTTTAATTAATTTACCGCTTGTTGATATTTCTGATATACAGTCGGCAAAAAAGACACATACATTTTGTTTATATAACAAGATTTATTAAGCATTTTTTTGCCTAAATTTATAAGGTAAAAAATCGGCAACTAGTAGAAGGAACCACTGATACCCTATGTCGGTCTAGCTGATATGATGAAACACATTGCCGTTATTTCACGCCGGTTTTCTGTAAAGTCGTGACAATACTGCGGTCAAACATCTGTAGCGGCTACTAATTAAAACGTCTTTCGTATTCAGAACAAAAGAAAAAAATATAAAGGAAATAAACATTTTAAGTGATAACAATAAGCTACATTTTGCGTTAACGTCTTACATCTGTCCGTTAACAATAAATGTTGAAATGTTCCGATGGGATCGACTAACTGTTATTGTTATCCCGCTGTCCGGGATACCCGAACGGAGCGGGATGGGGATATTCCGGAACATTATCATAACCGTTCGCGTTTGTTACTCGTGGATCATAACAATTATCTCCGCCATATTTCAGAATTAACGTTCGATTTTTAACTTTTACGCGGCAATTTGAGATATTTAAGTGACATTTACATACTGAAACGGCTTTGCCCGTTCGATACAAGTACATTCAAGTATTATTTCTTGTTTTATTTTATTATGAAAACGTGTTAAGGGTCAAGTAGACTCTATGTTTTATTTAGATTAGATTAGTGTAGTCATCAAAAAACCAGACAAATACATCATAACATGAGAATACATTATAATTAAATTAATACGTGAAGCAAAAATTTTCAGTACAGTTTTCCGAGAATTGTGCGTTCGGAAGGGTATGATATTTGGCACAGTTAAAGCTTATGTGGAGGAAGGTGAGCAGAAAGTTAATATTCTTTCAATAATACTAAGGAATACATAAAATCAATATAAATAACAACAACACACACTGGCGTGCGTTTGATACATACAGTTTTGTTACACGTTGACGTTTGACAATCTATCACAACATTTACATTTTTTATAACGCTTTTATTAGTTTCACCTGTATGTTTGCATGCTTGCTTGCTTGTTTGTTTGTTTGTAACCGGCTCCTTTGGGTTCGATTTTGTCCTACTTTAAACGATCAGATCAGATTTAATTCAAACTTTGCACACCTGTCAAAGACCGATGACAATCCAATAATTCGATTTAATTTAATTTTAATAATTAAATTTTTATTAATTTTAATAAGTAATTTTAAAAAAATTAATTTTAAAAATTAATATTATAAATTATTATAATAAATAATCATGCGTGCAGTTCCAGGCTTACTCTTTGGCAAATCGTACTAAAAAGCAGAAAATAAATTATAGTTTAAAAAAACCAAAAAAATCACGCTTTTGTAGAAAATCTAACTAAAAAATTAAAAAATAAAATTTAATAAATTTGGATTAAGAACAGTGTAAATGAAAAATAAATGTTTATTATTGTAAAAAAGCGTGGGGGCATAGTGTTAATAAAAAATAAAAAATAAAATTTAATAAATTTGGATTAAGAATAGTGTAAATGAAAAATAAATGTTTATTATTGTAAAAAAGCGTGGGATGCATAGTGTCAATAGTTATAAACATTTTATTGGCAGATATGAGAAGGATCTTCACTTTGATAATATCTTAAAAATCACTTTAAACGGAATCTGACCGTTTGAAGTGGATCAAAATCAAATCCACTGGAGTCGGTTACATACAAACAAACGTACAGGTGAAGACACTGCACCCCACGCTTTTTTACAATAATAAACATTTATTTTTCATTTACACTATTCTTAATCCAAATTTATTAGATTTTATTTTTTATTTTTTAGTTAGATTTTCTATAAAAGCGTGATTTTTTAGTTTTTTTAAAGTATAATTTATTCTAACTAAGAAGCAAAAGAATCCTTATAAAGTTCAAACTTACAAGTTATAAGAATTCCTGGCTATTGCCCGCGGCTCCGCCCGCGTAATTACAGGATCCCTCGGGTACACTGTACTTTTTCGGGATAAAAAGTAGCCTATGTTTTAATTCAGGGCCTAAACTACTACCATACCAAATTTTATCGAAATCCTTTCAGTAGGTTTTGCTTGACAGAGTAAAAAACATCCATCCATCCTCACAAACTTTCACATTTATAACAGTAGTAAGATTATAACATTAGTAGGATTCTGGGCGAATTTCGACCACCGGGCGACCTTTTTTAAGATAGATACTTAATTGTTGTTATTTCACGAAGAATCCTTAAAGAGATATGAATGGGTATACCATAAAATAATAGTATTACAGTTTATTATCAGAAAAAATCCCAGTCACACAATATAATAGATTTTTTCTTCGACGCGAGCGAGTCGCGAGTAAGGGCCGGTTCAAAATATTTATCACTTTTTGTTGGACGTCCCATTGTCCTGTTGCGCAACTCTAAAGACCTGATAAGCCTAGACCGTACAAAGCCTAAGTTAATTAAAGATAACGAAGATTTAGTCTTGCTCCTAATGGATTTTCTGTGCTTTTAAAAGATTAAAAATAAGCCTTTCACAATTGTATCGGAGTTAAAAAGAAAATTTTAACCTCCTTTAGTGACCTCGTGAATAAAGCGCGATTTCAATAATAATGAGTCTTTCCTTTTTAAGATAGATAGTAAATTATCTATTTTTAACCGACTTCTAATAAAAGGAGGCGGTTATACGTTCGGTTGTATATAATAGTATTTAAAAATATATAATATATACGAGGGCGGGTCAATAAGTCCGTGACTTTTGGAATAAAACACAGATTTTTTGATAAATAAATCATTTTATTTTTCAACGTAGTCCCCCTTGAGCTCTATACACTTTGTCCAACGCTTCTCCAATTTTTTTATCTCTTCCAAAAAATATGATTTGTCGAGGTCCTCAAAATAGGCCTTTGTTTGCGAGATGACTTCATCATTGGAGTCAAATCTTTTTCCACCGAGCCATTTTTTCAGGTTTGGGAACAAGAAGTAGTCAATCGGAGCCAAATCTTGAGAATAGGGTGGATGTGGGAGCAATTCATAGCCCAATTCATGGATTTTTGCCATGGCAACTGCACATGTGTGCACCCTTGCATTGTCTTAGTGAAAAAGAACTTTTTTCTTGGCCAAATGAGGTCGGTTTTTTTTCAAATCCTCATTGAAGCGGTCCAATAAGTTGGCATAATATTCCCCATTAATTGTTCTTCCCTTTTGAAGATAGTCAATGTGGATTATCCCACGTGCATCCCAAAAAACAGTCGCCATAGCTTTATTGGCTGACAAACCCACCTTGGCCTTCTTTGGCGCCGATCCACCCTTAGAAACACACTGTTTTGACTGTTGTTTGGTCTCTGGTGTATTGTGATGGATCCATGTTTCGTCCACGGTTAAAAAACTCCTCCATATTGTGATTAAACAACGCCAAACCTTCCTGTGAAGTTGTTACACGATTGCGTTTGTGGTCGACTGTGAGCAAACGCGGCACCCATCTTGCGGAAAGCTTTCTCATGCCCAAGTGATCATTCAAAATTGAAACCACTGAGCCATGCGAGATGCCTATGGCTTTCACAATCTCTTGCACTTTCAATCTTCGGTCGGCCAACACCATATCGTGAATTTTTTCGATTGTTTCGGGTGTAGAGACCTCAACTGGGCGTCCAGGACGTTCGGTATCTTCAGTGCTTGTAAGGCCACAACGAAATTCAGTAAACCACTTTTTTACCATTGAAATCGATGGTGCAGAGTCCCCATAGTATTTATCAAGCTTAGCCTTGGTCTCGGTAATGGTTTTTTTTCGCAAAAAATAATGCTTAATAAGCACACGAAATTCACTTTTTTCCATTGTTTCCTTAAGTTACTGGATAGTCTGATAAAGATAGCTGTAAAACACTAACTGACGCAGCAAGTTCAAACTTTGATAGGAGGCAACTGACAGATGCCTGTTGACAGGAGTAGTGTTGCTTTTTCAGTAAGGAGGTTAGAAATTCAAAAAGTCACGGACTTATTGACCCGCCTTAGTACATATATTTATATATTTTTTTTAATGTTCAACGATTACTCCGCCGTCTGTGGATAGAATTTTAAAATTATTTTATGTATGGGGTATTATCCCAAATTGGTCCTTCTGACACCAAAGTGGTGGGTGACCTGATGATGGGATCCATGACAAATCGAGGGAAATCTTCGAAATTTATATGGACACATATGGTGATTTCGACTATTTCTGAAGTGGTCTAAGCATATGATACCAAAAAGTAAAATTTTGCACCAAGATATACCCTGGATCCAAGAGTACTGAAAAGAACTCCTGAGTCCTTATAGATATATGTTTGGGGATTCCGGCGTTGTTTAAAGAACGGCGAGCATATGCTATCATACCACTTACTGATCAAATCATCATCATCATCATCATTACCACCATCTTCACACGAAACACCAACTTATTATTATGATGACATATGTACTAACTACTCATCAGAGTTTTGTGCACTGATATCAATTTCTTTGAAATTTTGCTATTGCCAAAATTATATTCGTGATCAATGATCATCATTCATCATCATCACTATAGTATATTTAATGTTTACTGCTACAATTTTGCCGCCGACTATTACAATAGGTAATAATAATTATTTAATAATATAGTATCTAATCATTATCATCACTGGTGATTGTTAAGGTCAGCAAAGCGAAACACCACGGCCTCTCAGAAAACTAGCGGTAAATAACGCTTGAGTTTGTTTTGCCGAGAGAGTAAGAATAGCGGAGGCTTTTTTGTATTTAAAGATAATAAATTTAACTAAAAAGAGAAAAAAAAGGATTGTGTGGTTTTATGAAACCACGGTAAAAGTGAAACTTAATAACAATAAAATGCGCTTCTTGTGTCTTCGCGTGAACTACATAACGAGTTAAATGCGGTCTTTATCAATATACAGACTGTTTATGCTATATAGATTTTAAGTTAATTTTCTTAAGGAACTTTGGTTCTCATATGGCATACTAGATGGCGCTGATTTGCCGCTAGATTACGCTATAGGTAAAGCGAACCTATTTGCATAAGATGTTTATGAGGGCCTTACTAATGTGAAGTATTTTTGGGTTGTAAACCAATCAAGAAAAGGATTGTGTGGTTTTATGAAACCACGGTAAAACTGAAACTTAATAACAAAAAAATAGCGTGGAGCACTGGCACAAATGAGTACTAGTCTATACACTACACGGTCAGCTGATGCGAACTATAGGCGCCGCCATATTGGCCTCGGCTGCTCTGACGAGCGCCTTTCACTTTATCCCTACTCCGCGGCCGACCGTCACGCGACATGCAACACACAGACGAAAAAGTTTGAGACGATGTAAATAATATTATAAATATTATTTTTAAACAAAAAATTACCGACTTCAAAATTAAGAAGATTAAGTAGAGAAATAATTCTAGCCGAATTTAAAAGGGGAATTATTTAGAAAATAAATTTTATTTCATACTTTTTTGTGCATTTTTACTTTGAAAGTCGGTTTTAAGTAAAGAAGGTTTAGATACTTTTTTAAAATCTACTTACCTATTTTGACAAGAAATAAAAGGTACAACGTTTGTGTACTTAATACGGCGGGGGATTCGTAACGAATATTCCCCCGAAAAAAGAAAGGTTAGGTTAGGTTAAACATGCATTTGTTTTAATTCAGCAAAATTCTTATAATTTCCGAAAGGCAACATAAATATGGATCACGAAATGCAAAAAGTACAGTAATCAGTTGCTAAATTAAAAAGTTACAGGACTAATAAAAAGACTACAAAAAACTATGTTTTTTTACTGTGATAGAAAAACCTTACTTTTAAAATTATACACTTATTATAAGATTGTATAACATACCCTATGTTTACTAAGACTAATATATCCAGCGTTATAGCTGAAATTTAATAATTATTATTATGTTAAATTGATACGGCATACATTACCTACTATAATGTGTAATCTATAGCTAAGATTCCACCATACGACTCATGTAAGCCTTTCTTTAAATAATTTAACATCATGACACTACCTAGCTTATACATTTTAGAATTTTTTTAATTTGTTATACACAACAATGACATTTTTACACAATTAATAGATAAGTACCCGACAAAATATTTAAGAAACTCAAATAGACTGATCATAGATAAAAAACCAAAAACAACCCTTTTTATAAATAATGCCTATTCAATGTGTGTAAAGATATATAATAAGGTGCCTAAGCATATAAAACAAATATCTAAAAAACACTATTAGAGAAAAAAATGTTAATAAATAAATCTTATTATGACGTGAAAGAGTTTTTAATGAGCTGAAATTTAATTATCATTATTAACATTATATTTTTTTATAACTATTGACATTTTATGGAGCTCTTGATTTCACATTTTAATTTTTTTCTTTCTTGACATTTTTATAGTAATCTAACAATTGTATTAACAACATTAAATTTTGACATTCTATATATTGACATAATGAATGATGTTTGTAATTAATACTTAATCATTGACAATTTGATTCTATTATTAAATGCATCTTAAAGCGATAGGTATGATATATAATGAAACTATAATCGTGTTAAAAATAAATAAAATATTTGCACGTCGTTAACTGCGACCAAATATGCGCACTAATGTTAAAAAATGTAACACCTATATGTAACCATATTTCACCAAATAAAGCATCATGTCATTATAAACCTCCTTTAACTAAACCTTTAACGAAATAATCTTACTCCTAATATTGTCATTCCAATTTGTGAATTACCTGAAACAACAAAAAAAAAATGATTCATAAAATAATAATATTTACCCAAAGCTCATTCAAGTTCATTAAACAGTACATTTCAATTCAGGCAGGTTTACGATACAAAGATTTCCTTCACAATAAGGCTCCTACATATTAAATAGGTACGTACTGTCTTACTATACTGAAGTTACCATAGATGTCTATACAATACAATATCCTTTAATAATACAATAAAGATCCAGTGCCGATATGTTGAAACTGCAAAATGGTATTCTCACAAACGTCAAACCAACGTCAAACCCGTATTGATTGGCAACGCCAACGCCAGACTCCAAAAATCAGTTTATGATATCATGACGATTCGTTTGTAATTTAGTAAAAGTAATCTCGAAAGTGCAAGTTAATTACGAGAGTTGGGGTTCTGCACATTTAAAAGTTGTAAAATCACGTTAGTGTCATATAACTTGAGTACTTATTACATTTACGAGAAACAGTAACGACCATAAACACTTATTTTTGCAACCACCGTCACAGGCCAACACTTAGCTCTTTCGTTTTAAACTCATAAAATGGAATGTCACCTCTACAGCTTAATTTAACTTCAACGACTTTCAACCCTTGTGATAAGGTCCAAATTATTTATTGGAGGTGAAAAATAGCCATTCCCTAAGGTCGCGCAAACACCGCCTCCGAAATGTTTTGTGCGAAAGTAAACTTTGGTGCGTTGTAATAGGATTGATGATTGTGCAGAAACATTAGTTGGCGGTTTGACAGTTTTGAGTGCATAGTCCTTCGCTAGCATTATGTCTAGGACGTTGGGAAGCCGCTTATCGGTTCCCTGGAAAATGATTTCTTGGTAGTGTCCTTATCTTCCATTACCGCGAAAAAATTTACTTTGTTATTTTGTAGTTTATACACTAACCCCCTTGCTGTCGTTGCTGATGCGTTGGAAATGTCACTTAAAAGACAGCAACGTTGTTTAAGTTATCCATTGTGTAAATCTTTTTATTAGTAAGTATTTGTGTTACGCTTACATAATACAAATACTTAGTTAATTTGTATTAGGTTCGTATTTTCGTATTACGTCAAAAATATGATAATACAAAACTGTCATGTCATTGACAATAATTGTATTGCATGTCGTCATTATAATACAATTAAATTATGAGAACACTCTACCTGCTTATGAATTAGATTAGTACTTACCATACCATAACTAAAACGCTTGAGAACGCTTTAGAGAAACAAAATTTTGCACGTTTCTAAGTGAATTTGGAGCAGAGAACTTGACTAAACCAAAAACCTACTCTAAAAAATACTAATACCTACTCTAAAGCTTTTGTTTTTAAGTTTCCTAAAGCAATAACAAAACCCGCAATCATACAGAGAAATTCTGTTCATTACATGAAAATTTATTATACTTAAACAATTCTATTCACAAAAACCTCACGTATCTTCATCTGACAAATCAACTTGTGTTGAAAACTCCATACCTGGGTACAATCAGGCTGCTTTGCATATGAAAGCCGACGCGCGGAAAATTATTTAATATTGACATTAATTAAAATGAAGGGCCCGGCAGGGTCGCCATTTCCATATTTAAAGAGTCCAGTAAAAGTTTCGGATTTGCACGAGCGGGATATTTTGAAACAATTCGTTTTTTTTTTTAATATGATACGTTCAAACTGGAAATTTAAAATTAAAATACAATATTGTGAAAGTTGTTGCAAAAATTAATAATAATTTCAAAAGCTTGATGAGATTTTTATTTTAAAAGTTATTGACCTTCAGGTTACTATTACGTGGATTGAAACGAATAACTAAATATTACTAAAACAATAATATTACTTTAAGATTAAGAAATTATTACAATTACTAAACGAAATGCCCACTTAATTTCATTAAAATTTCTTTGACCTACGGTAATTCTTCGTCCGTCCTACTTTTTTATTTACTTAATTATGGAAAATGCTTTAAATAATGATAAAACTACCTAGTAGTGGGTAACTATATTTTAAGTTTTTATCTTTCATCCAACATTTAAAAAACTATATTATCTTCATCCATTTTAAAACTTAACACTCAAAATTGCCAGTTACTTTAAAAGGAAATTCATACCCCAAATAAAATATTTTAAAGTGGATTCGCAGCGAAGAACTTTAAAGATCTTTTATCTCTAGAGTACTTGAAGTTGTCTCTTAAGATTAAAAAGTGTTACGTATTGGTAAGTTTTGAATCAAAAACGTAGGAGACAAATTCCTAACCCATTTACGGGTTAAAAATAATCTCGGTCGGGGGTTAATGCAGTGATATCTAGAGACGAACAGTAAACACAGCTGGAGACGTTACCACGAGCTCAGAAACTTGAAAGACATTTATTTCATATGGTGATTTTTCTCACAGACAGAGAGAGAAATGTTTAAGAGTTAAGTTATTTGCCAGGTTATATATAGATTGTTAGCCACTAACCTCCGCAACTGAGACTTCGCCCACTTTTGTTTTATTTACAAAATATAACAAAAGTTGTCCATGTTCAATGGTATGGTAGTAGTAGCTTAGCTCGGAGCTCTAGAAGATAAAAAAAAAATCACAAAAATATTTAACCGCCGTTCGAACCCACCACATTCCGAATTTCCGAACTACGCAATAATTAACCAAACTGCCAATTGGACTGACATTAAAGAGTCGAAATTATTGATGTATTGTTGCACAGCGAAAGAAAAAACATATACAACTTAAAAATGCGCAGTTTCCAAGGGTAAAATCTAGCTAGAACGATTTTTCTCCACCAAAACTCTCTGCATACTAAAGTTTATGTAAATACTTGCAGCCCTTGTCTAGATTACGATTATATATTATTATATACAAGATTGTCTCGTTCAAAGTATAAAATTACTAGCTGTTGCCCGCGGCTCCACCCGCGTAAATATAACCTATCCCTCGGGAACACTGTACTTTTTTCGGGATAAAAAGTAGCCTTTGTTCCAATCCAGAGCCTAATCTACTACCATACAAAATTTCATTAGAGTCCGTACAGTAGTTTTCGCTTGAAAGCGTAACAAACAAACTTACATTCACATTTATAATATCAGTGGGGATGTGCATCTAGCACATGGATATGCATCTATTTTTAAAATGCGAAATGAAAAATAGGATCACGAATATGAACTGCGTAAAGAAATACTTTAGATACTAGGTTTTGTTTTATTATCACAGAACGAAGCAATCTCGTAGGTTCTTATTATTCTTACTAACACAGGCGACTAAAGCTGCACCGCAGATTACATTCGGTGAGATCATACTCACGAGTGGTTACATTGCCATTTAGACGGTTGATTTTCGACGTGCGGAAGTAACTGTGCGGCTTCAGTCACCCGTGTGAGTAAATTACACCACCATAATTTATTTGTATTTTACTTTTCCGTTACCAATAGACAATCTGTTAGGTACGTTAGGTACGTTCGTATAATTTCCGTTACCAATAGACAATCTGTTAGGTACGTTCGTATAAAAACGGTTTCGAGTCTGATGGAACCACTGGTAAGGCCGTGCCTCTCCTAAAGTGCACTCCGCAGTTCGCCAAGCGCGAATGAAATGAAAGTTTTGCTCCCGTTTTCGTTTATTTCGTTCAGTAACGTTGTCGATTTGATTTATTGTTTTTCGGTGGCCGTTTAATATTTCTCTTTGAACTAAAATCGATGGTATTATTCGTTTATTGACAAGAGCAGCTCTGTTTGAACTGATATTTATTTTTTGGTTTCATTGTTATGGTTGTCTTACCGAAATAATATATTTTGCTTTCACACCGCGTGCTTTCCTAAGAATAACATTTAAAAAGTAATCCTTGTTAGGGTTCCGTACCCAAAAAGTAAAAACGGGACCCTATTAGTAAGACACGGCTGTCTGTCTGTCACCAAGCTGTATATTATGAACCATGATAGCTAGGAAAATGAAAATTTCACAGATATTGTATTGCCGCTATTACAACAAATACGAGGGCGGGTCAATAAGTCCGTGACTTTTGGAATAAACACAGATTTTTTGATAAATAAATCATTTTATTTTTCAACGTAGTCCCCCTTGAGCTCTATACACTTTGTCCAACGCTTCTCCAATTTTTTATCCCTTCCAAAAAATATGATTTGTCGAGGTCCTCAAAATAGGCCTTTGTTTGCGAGATGACTTCATCATTGGATTCAAATCTTTTTCCACCGAGCCATTTCTTCAGGTTTGGGAACAAGAAGTAGTCACTCGGAGCCAAATCTGGAGAATAGGGTGGATGTGGGAGCAATTCATAGCCCAATTCATGGATTTTTGCCATGGCAACTGCACATGTGTGCACCCTTGCATTGTCTTGGTGAAAAAGAACTTTTTTCTTGGCCAAATGAGGTCGGTTTTTTTTTCAAATCCTCATTGAAGCGGTCCAATAAGTTGGCATAATATTCCCCATTAATTGTTCTTCCCTTTTGAAGATAGTCAATGTGGATTATCCCACGTGCATCCCAAAAAACAGTCGCCATAACTTTATTGGCTGACAAACCCACCTTGGCCTTCTTTGGCGCCGATTCACCCTTAGAAACCCACTGTTTTGACTGTTGTTTGGTCTCTGGTGTGTTGTGATGGATCCATGTTTCGTCCACGGTTACAAAATGGCGCAAAAACTTCTCCATATTGTGATTAAACAACGCCAAACCTTCCTGTGAAGTTGTTACACGATTGCGTTTGTGGTCGACTGTGAGCAAACGCGGCACCCATCTTGCGGAAAGCTTTCTCATGCCCAAGTGATCATTCAAAATTGAAACCACTGAGCCATGCGAGATGCCTATGGCTTCCACAATCTCTTGCACTTTCAATCTTCGGTCGGCCAACACCATATCGTGAATTTTTTCGATTGTTTCGGGTGTAGAGACCTCAACTGGGCGTCCAGGACGTTCGGCATCTTCAGTGCTTGTACGGCCACAACGAAATTCAGTAAACCACATTTTTACCATTGAAATCGATGGTGCAGAGTCCCCATAGTATTTATCAAGCTTAGCCTTGGTCTCGGTAATGGTTTTTTTTCGCAAAAAATAATGCTTAATAAGCACACGAAATTCACTTTTTTCCATTGTTTCCTTAAGTTACTGGATAGTCTGATAAAGATAGCTGTAAAACACAAACTAACTGACGCAGTAAGTTCAAATTTTGATAGGAGTCAACTGACAGATGCCTGTTGACAGGAGTAGTGTTGCTTTTTCAGTAAGGAGGTTAGAAATTCAAAAAGTCACGGACATATTGACCCGCCTTAGTACTAAAAACAAAATAAAATAAATATTTAAGTGGGGCTTCCATACAACAAACGCGTTTCTTTTGCCGTGTTGTTCGGAACCATTCGTGTGCGAGTCCGACTCGCACTTGGCCGGTGTGCCCGGTTTAATTATATTCGATATTTGACGACCTCTGTGGTTCAGTGGTTAGCACGTCGCCGCTTAAGCCGAAGGTCGCGGTTTCGAATCCCGGCGAAGGAACAAAAAGTTTTCAGTGTTCCTGGGTCATGGATGTGTATTAAATATGTGTTTAATAATAGGTCTTTACTTATGAACTTGCCGTTCTGCAGTACTGGCCATTTCAAATCAAAATAATTTTTGTTTGGCTAAGAATTCTAATTTCAAATTAATTTTATTTTAAAAACATGGAATTCTTTTTCCAAAAGTAGTAATTTGTTTATTGATTAGTGTTAAATTTTCATCGCATTTCAATCTATTTCGTCATCATGGATACGTTGAAAATTCGAGCAATTATGGAATATGAGTACCGTCGTGGCAGCAACGCGGCACAAGCGGCACGCAACATCAACGACGTTTATGGAGCTAACACTACAACCCAACGCACCACCTGTTATTTGTTTGCTCGCTTTCGTTCTGGAAATTTCGACCTGAAAAATGAACCTCTCGGTCGTCCGAAGACATTGGTCGACAATGACGAATTAAAGGCGATTGTGGAAGCTGATGATACACAATCTACGGCTGAATTAGCAGCAGCTTTCGACGTTAGCGTCAAAACAATATTGGTCCATTTGCGTCAAATTGGCAAGATAAAAAAGCTTGACAAATGGGTGCCCCACGAACTCAATGATCGCCAGCGCGAAGTACGCGTCGAGACGTGCCTTGCACTGCTCAATAGACACACAAATGAAGGAATTTTGAACCGCATTGTTACCTGCGATGAAAAATGAAAATGAATCTGTTTGATAACCGCAAGCGCTCAGCAAGTTGGTTGGATCCTGGTTCAGCACCTAAACAATGCCCTTGAACGAAACGAAAACTTACCCCTAGAAAAGTGATGGTCACTGTTTGGTGGTTTAGCGCCGGTGTGATTCATCACAGCTTCTTACCAAACGGGCTGAGAATTACTGCAGATGTGTACTGTGAAGAACTGAACACAATGATGGAGAAGCTGGCACATCTCCAACCAGCATTGGTCAATCGCTCGTCTCAGGTGCTCCTGCACGACAACGCGCGACCTCATAATGCACAGCAGACGGTCTCCAAGTTGCAAGAACTGGGGTTGGAAGCTCTCAGTCATCCGCCCTAGTCACCAGACCTTGCGCCTACAGACTGCTACTTTTTCCAGAATTTGGATAACTTCTTGGCGGGAAAAAAAATATTTTACCCGAGGGGCAGCTTTTTTACCCGAGCAGCAGCAGCCAGCACTTTAAAATGCCTTTGAAGAATTTGTTGCCTCCCCGTCCAGCTGATTTCTTTAAGAACGGCATAAATAAACTGTCACTGCGTTGGCAATGATGCATTGATTGCATGGGTGATTACTTCGATTAATAGAAATAAAAAATACATGAAAAAAATTCGTTTAAATTTGTTCATACAAAACGGCAATTTCATAGGTAAAGACCTAATATAATAAAAATCTTAAATATATGTATAGTATAAAAAGTATTAAATATATTTCCGTTACCTGGTACCCGCAACACAAGTTCTTCGAGAACTTACCACGGGACCAGATTGACGTGGTGTGAAAGCGCCCATAGATATTATATTATATAAACTATAAACTTAGGCCTTTTCATCCGTTATCGGATGATTTATACAGTATTCTCCGAGCGAAGTAACCATTCTTGAAATACTGTAGTGCCTGGGACAGTTGGTTTTAAAATGTATGGTTGCCCAAGCACATACGGCATTCTCACAACACAGTCAGCCTAGTCCAGAGGAATGACTGGACAATACGTCTGGGGCCAACCATGTGCGGGTTTCCTCACGATGTTTTCCTTCACCGTTAGAGTGTCCGTATAATGTACTTGAGATCTGAAAAAGTCTCGTTGGTACACGCCACAACCTGGGAAGCGAACCTGCACTCCCTCGAGTGCGAATCAAACGGTCTACCCACTAGGCAACGGAGCTCTTATAAATTATAAACTAGAATGGTTTCGCTATTGGAATATGACAATATTATGGACTCCGGAAGGTAAACCTTGTCGATATAATCTAGACATTTCTATCACCCGTTCATAACCGATAACGTACACATATGTATTAAGCCCTAGTAATTATTCCGTCAGACGAACAAAGCTGCAGACGACAATTTATGGACTGGATAATCCATAAATACCCTGGTTCATACACTTGAACAGACCTCACAGTAATCTGTGAGATTGATGAAAACTAACATAACTTTTGAGAACCTGTGCATATTGCGTGTACGCTAAGGAAATAATCTGTATCTATCTACGTTAACACAAACGAACCTACATAGATAAAGTATAATTAAAAAACCGGCCAAATGCGAGTAAGACTCGCGCACGAAGGGTTCCGTACCATTATACCAACATTTTACATGTTTACTTAATATTGCGTTATTTTTGTACGAAGTTTTCCAAGTAAGAGCATTTTACAATTAGGCATCTATAACTCCTGAACTAACAAAGTTAGGTATATATATAGTTATAGTTTTCCTTCAAAGTTCAGCACATGATTTTTTCATCATCCTCATGATCATCATCACCATCATGATTTTTTTCAGATTTTTTGAGCCAGCCGTTTTGCGTTTATAGGGGGGAGGGACTCCCTATTTTAAAAAGAGTTTACCTAATATCTCGCAAAATCAAAAATTCGTTTTCGCGACCTCTCAATGTTTTTAAAAGATCTATCTAATGATACCCCACACTGGGGGGTAGACGTAAGAAAAATATCATCCCCCCACTGTGTAGGGGATGTACCTGGCCAAAAATATATTTTTTTCATGATTTTATTTTAGCAATGTGTTGACATCATGTTTCATCTTTCTAGTCCAAGCCGTTTGGACGGTAAGCCGGACGGACGGACGGACATGACTAAGCCGTAAGTGTGCCCAGACCTAAACTACAGAACCCTAAAAACAGTGCTTTATAGTATAAATCCTAGGTATGTAGGTAAATAGAGGAAATAAAACCAAACTAAGTATGCCAAAATACTCTATTAATTGTATCCTGGGTAGAGTATACTATACCCTGTTTCTCTCAAGCACTATAAAAAATCACCCAGAACGTATAAAGAGGGCAGTGACGCTCTCGGTAACGGCAACGGTCAAAATCTGATGCTTAGCCCGGATGAAGTCACCCGAACGTCCATATGGAAGCTTCGCTTCAAAAACCTAACTACAGCTCACTAGCCGTTAAAAATGTAAAACATAAATGTTTTCTAGCTAGTAGCAACTAGCAACCCACTCCCTACCATGGAATGATTCAGAAATGAAATGAAATTGGAAAATTAATACCCTTCCAAAAATAGCAAAAAATCCCTTCCTCGTATTACAATGTCAATGTAATCTGTAGTTTGTGTAAATAACGTGTAATCCGAAAAGACTGTTTTCCTCATATAAATTATAAGAAGATTGTAGATGGCAGCTTCCGATCTATATTTAGTTTGAAAGTATATTCAAATTGCTACCAAGTACCAGCGACCACCGTAAAGAGAGCCGCGGATTCTAATACGGATTTCTTAAAAATACAAAGGAAAAAACGACACGCATCCGTCCAACGTATATTGGAATCGAACAGCCCTTAAATACACATATTCTGCAGCAAATTTAATTCAATTTTGTTGGCTCACCCTTAACTCTTAATTCTATTATCATAAGGTTCGGAATCGTCTAATTTCGTGCAATTGACTGCATAATACAAATGGTTTTTCTACGCTTTTAAATAGATGTTGAAAGAAGACGACGGGTAGCCATCAAGATGCTCTAATAGGCGTATCGTATGCTTAAAATAATTTACAAATTGATTGTGTGAGACTGATTCCAGTATCGTTCGAGTCACGGTCGCTTCCTTTTCAACTATTTGTGTAGGGAAAACATGTAAACATTTTAAAATGAAACATCATACTTATTGTGATAGGTAATTTATATTCATTTTTGTATTTTTGTAATGAAAAGCAAATGCTACTGAAATGGTCCTTAAATATAAAATTAAAGTAAAAAGTTTAATGAACGCTTTTAATTTGGCTGAAGGCCTGGATTGTGATTAGTAAGTTGTTGAAGGACATTTTAAATATCCATGGATAGATCAAAAAAGGAAAAAATATAGTTATTTATAAAATATAAATATAGGTGCCTCACTTTTGTGCGCGATTTCGTCTGCGCGGGGATTTCCATTGCACCCCCGTGGGGGATGAAATCCTTTTTTAACGTGTTTCTACATCATAATAAAAATAATAAAATATGTTTTCAATGATTTGTATATAGTAATAGTAATAGCTCCCCACCGATTTCGGTGACGGTGGCCTGTTTCATTGAAACCAGGCCAGCTACGCAGGAGTTATGTTATAGTGCCCAAGTGTGTGCGCAGTACACAAGAGCACTCTCTCCTCCTTTACTCTCGTAACCCAGTGGGACGGATAACCGACACGACTGGCGAGAGATTAGGCGCAGGTCCGACTTTTTACATGCCCATCCGACGCATGGATCATCTTTCTTGTCAGACAATCAGGTGATCAGCCTGAATTGTCCTAACCAAACTTGGAAACAACATTTTTTTTTTTTGTTCCAACGCGGGAATCGAACCCACGACCTCCAAGTCGAGAGCCAAGCTCTAACCACTAGACCACGGAGGCTGTTATGTATATGATTTGTATATATTACCTCTATTAATATGAAATTTTATGGAAATCGGGACAGATAAACATTTTTCTTAGATACTTTTAACCCTTATTTACACCCTAAGAGGGTGAATTCTAACAAACACTGAAACAAGTACTTAATGAAATGTATTGGAAAAAAAAAATCATTTTCATTTTAAGTGCAAATTTCAAGATTTTGCATATAAACTTCCAACCCTTATTTCAACCTTTAAGGGTAGAATTTTTCAGAATCCCTTCTTAGTGTGCGTCTACATGGTAAATTAAAACTACAGTCCAAATTTCACATTCCTACCTATATATATATATATATACTTTGATTATACTAAACAAGAAATAAATATTATAAATAAGTAGGACGTAGGTACTGCATAACTCAAGAAATGCATAACTCAAGCACCTTTGTTGTAAACAGTGTATTTTTTGCGATTTCAACTGCATTTATTTTGTAAAGGCAGAATTATATAGAAAAACAGATTGATAATAGTCATAAATTACAATACGTCAGCGAAGTAGATAATCTCTGCCGGTATCATTAAAATACAACATTTTTAGCAGTCAAACCGCCATCTAGTGAACGTTGTAGAAAACACTTTTTTATCCCGTGGGAGTTGTGGGATACTCCTTGATACGAGCGCAACATAATTTGAAGGACGATGCCTAGATGGCGCTGAATCTGTCCTGAAACTTCAGATTTTTTTTAAGTATCGCATCGTACTTTTTGTATGATAATATTACCAAAGTTTATTTGTAACATATACATTAGGTATACCAAATAATAATTAAGAAATAAGAGAAACGTGTTATTTACAATAGATTTAAGAATTTTCATATTTTTTTACAGGAATGAGGTGTAACCAGGGTTACACCTCATTCCTGTAAAAAAAGTGAATCTCCTCATTCTTGTGAAAAGTGAAAACTATTATAAACGATTATTTAGGTAGATACAAGTTGACCCGGCAGACGTTTGTTCTGACTTAACTATGAGCTAAATAAATAACTTCACCAATATACGCCTACATCTTCCATCATATTGGGGCCAGACTCTTTACGGAGTTTAGTCCATAAGAAACGATTTTCATATATAAGCCCGGGATATGAAAATCAATGGGAGTCAAATCGACTTCACGATGTCACACGGTCACACGGTACGGTGTCACGGTAATGCGTCGAAGCTGACGCACACCCTTTTTTTTAAAATACCTAAAAATGTTGGACAGTCAAGTGACAAATTTAACACAGTTAGTATGGGAAAATTCAATCCTCGTGTTTTAATATTTTCCTCACATTTTTTTAATTATTTCTCACCTTTATTGAACTTTCAAGACTAAAGCCAATTCGCCAAAAATTTGCCAAATCGGCCCAGCTGTTCTCGAGTTTTAGCGAGACATTGGAACCATTTCCACCTTTACGATACATAGTATATTCATAAATAAATTACACATTGTTTTGTTATAAATATGTGATTCAAGGTAAAACGGCATACCTCAAAATCAAATGTAAACAGATACAATATTATGGCATGCTTGTACCTATCTCGAGTTACGGCTCGTCAGATTAAATTCCATTTCCCGTGAAGAGGTAACGCAAATAACTCGAGTTATTATCTTTGAGTTTGCAACTTGTGATAGTTGGGGCTTTATGATTAAATAGAAATTTTTTAAATTAGTAATGTTTTAAAAACTTTGATTACTTACTATCTTGTATGGTTAATGACTATAATTAATTAATATCTAGAACTACAATAAAAATATTTAATGGTAAATTATCCTTGGTTATAACTTGTGTTGATAGGTATGTAGGTTTCTGCACTTATTATTATTGTATAGGTATGTAACGGAGGTAGAATCTTTCAGGTAAAATTACCTGAATTTAGTTCGCGTATCCACTTTTAATTAGGTCTCTGAGTATATCCAGTATATGGCTTAATCCCAATTATACCAATACCTGTTAGTGTTAATCGTTTGTCTAAAAATGGCTTCTTTTTCAATCATCAATACAAAGAGCGAGAGAGAAAACATGTTATTTGATCGACGATTAAATTTAACAGGTGTTGGTGAAATTGACACATAAAATTAGGATCAACACAAGATATTCATAACCCCCAACGCCAACTCTTTTGGTTTGACTATTGACATGTCTGTATGTCAGACGTCCGTGACATCGTAATTCCTAAACGAATTGACAGGTTTTAATGTTGATCAAGATGGTTCTAAGCTATAACTCGTATTTAATAATCATCAGATCG
The DNA here is from genome assembly GCA_963565745.1 of Phengaris arion. Classification (NCBI taxonomy): domain Eukaryota; kingdom Metazoa; phylum Arthropoda; class Insecta; order Lepidoptera; family Lycaenidae; genus Phengaris; species Phengaris arion. The sequence goes on from OY751431.1 coordinate 29,517,910, forward strand.
CTTACCGGTTGACAAAAGAAAGTTAAGAATGTTGGAGTTCAGACTTCAGTGTCTACATTCTACATACCTACTTCAAATTTCTAATCTCTAAATATATTATATATATATATATATATATATATATATATATATATATATATATATATATATATATATATATATATATATATATTTAGAGATTAGAAATTTGAAGTAGGTATGTAGAATGTAGACACTGAAGTCTGAACTCCAACATTCTTAACTTTCTTTTGTCAACCGGTAAGCGATCTGATGATTATTAAATACGAGTTATAGCTTAGAACCATCTTGATCAACATTAAAACCTGTCAATTCGTTTAGGAATTACGATGTCACGGACGTCTGACATACAGACATGTCAATAGTCAAACCAAAAGAGTTGGCGTTGGGGGTTATGAATATCTTGTGTTGATCCTAATTTTATGTGTCAATTTCACCAACACCTGTTAAATTTAATCGTCGATCAAATAACATGTTTTCTCTCTCGCTCTTTGTATTGATGATTGAAAAAGAAGCCATTTTTAGACAAACGATTAACACTAACAGGTATTGGTATAATTGGGATTAAGCCATATACTGGATATACTCAGAGACCTAATTAAAAGTGGATACGCGAACTAAATTCAGGTAATTTTACCTGAAAGATTCTACCTCCGTTACATACCTATACAATAATAATAAGTGCAGAAACCTACATACCTATCAACACAAGTTATAACCAAGGATAATTTACCATTAAATATTTTTATTGTAGTTCTAGATATTAATTAATTATAGTCATTAACCATACAAGATAGTAAGTAATCAAAGTTTTTAAAACATTACTAATTTAAAAAATTTCTATTTAATCATAAAGCCCCAACTATCACAAGTTGCAAACTCAAAGATAATAACTCGAGTTATTTGCGTTACCTCTTCACGGGAAATGGAATTTAATCTGACGAGCCGTAACTCGAGATAGGTACAAGCATGCCATAATATTGTATCTGTTTACATTTGATTTTGAGGTATGCCGTTTTACCTTGAATCACATATTTATAACAAAACAATGTGTAATTTATTTATGAATATACTATGTATCGTAAAGGTGGAAATGGTTCCAATGTCTCGCTAAAACTCGAGAACAGCTGGGCCGATTTGGCAAATTTTTGGCGAATTGGCTTTAGTCTTGAAAGTTCAATAAAGGTGAGAAATAATTAAAAAAATGTGAGGAAAATATTAAAACACGAGGATTGAATTTTCCCATACTAACTGTGTTAAATTTGTCACTTGACTGTCCAACATTTTTAGGTATTTTAAAAAAAAGGGTGTGCGTCAGCTTCGACGCATTACCGTGACACCGTACCGTGTGACCGTGTGACATCGTGAAGTCGATTTGACTCCCATTGATTTTCATATCCCGGGCTTATATATGAAAATCGTTTCTTATGGACTAAACTCCGTAAAGAGTCTGGCCCCAATATGATGGAAGATGTAGGCGTATATTGGTGAAGTTATTTATTTAGCTCATAGTTAAGTCAGAACAAACGTCTGCCGGGTCAACTTGTATCTACCTAAATAATCGTTTATAATAGTTTTCACTTTTCACAAGAATGAGGAGATTCACTTTTTTTACAGGAATGAGGTGTAACCCTGGTTACACCTCATTCCTGTAAAAAAATATGAAAATTCTTAAATCTATTGTAAATAACACGTTTCTCTTATTTCTTAATTATTATTTGGTATACCTAATGTATATGTTACAAATAAACTTTGGTAATATTATCATACAAAAAGTACGATGCGATACTTAAAAAAAATCTGAAGTTTCAGGACAGATTCAGCGCCATCTAGGCATCGTCCTTCAAATTATGTTGCGCTCGTATCAAGGAGTATCCCACAACTCCCACGGGATAAAAAAGTGTTTTCTACAACGTTCACTAGATGGCGGTTTGACTGCTAAAAATGTTGTATTTTAATGATACCGGCAGAGATTATCTACTTCGCTGACGTATTGTAATTTATGACTATTATCAATCTGTTTTTCTATATAATTCTGCCTTTACAAAATAAATGCAGTTGAAATCGCAAAAAATACACTGTTTACAACAAAGGTGCTTGAGTTATGCATTTCTTGAGTTATGCAGTACCTACGTCCTACTTATTTATAATATTTATTTCTTGTTTAGTATAATCAAAGCTCAGCTTGTTTAGTATAAATTAGCTCTAGTTTATTATTTATATGAAAAAAAAAATTCGAAATTTTTATCGCCGACCAAATTTGAACTGGGTCAAATTCCAGCGAGCGAAGTTGGACCAGCGAAATCCTTTATTAATCCAGGATTTATTCCTTCTAATGCGCACCGATTTGGGCTTAGTTAGCAAATTCATTGTTTTTCAGATATAAAAAAAACGTTACAGATGAAATCTGAAAAATACTGTCGTGGGTAGTCTAGTTTTTTCCTTCCTTAATGGAGACTCTACATTTTGTCAGTGATATATTAGCGTGATTTTTAAAAAAGTTGTACCTACCGTCCACCAGCGGCGAAGGGTAGTTTTACTTCAGTTTGTAGTTTTCGCCCTAGACGCTAGACGTGAGTTGTGCAAGTTTTTTTAAAGGAAATTTAGCACCATATTATGTATGATGGTCAAGGTCGTTTCAAGCGTTTAGAGTTGTGTCGTGTCCGAGAGAAATTGTAAATAATTCGGTAACTATAAGAATACCTACTATTAGGTATATTTCAAAATACAAAATAGGTAAGTACTTAATAATAAAACGTTTTTCTGTGTATTAATTAACTTTTGTAAGATTATCATAATATATTAAAACACTTCCACGGTACTACCGCCTATTAAATAATAATATATAATATTATGATCGTCTTTTATTATGATAACTACAAATTACAATTGATAGTAGGTACGTATCCAACTTCCCGCTCACCGTAAAAGTCAATTTATTCAAATGATTTATCACCAACAATAAACACAACACAAGTGCTAAGTAGTTTCACATTCAATATTCACATATAAGTACATAAACACGTATTTGTTTAAACTTTAAGACGAATTATATTTTTCCCTTCTCACTGCTCAATATAATTTCAAAAATATAATAGTAGAACAATAATTATTATTAACGTAGTTAATAACATGATTTTACATCCAAGGACCGCGCGGCTGAGTTACCGCCTAGCTACTTTTCAAAATTCATTCGTCTCATGATGCACGTGATATTAATCTAATAATGGCTCCTCATTGGTGAAAGCTACAAAATTGCGGGTCAATGTGACAGAAAAATAGCCCCTAATTACTTCGAACTGTCATCAGACAAATCATATTAATAATATTGTTCTTTAGTTGGCCATGGCTATTAAAACAAGTTTGAATTTCATCTTTTTTTCTAACAAAATAAGGTTCCTATGATCTCCCACCATAACTCCGAATATATCGGCTTTTATAGAGATCTGTGATTCCAATATTCGTGTCAAAGTTGCAACGTGCAGCGCATAGATGTCGCTTGAGTCGGTCTACATCGCGCTATCGCTTGTCCGACCTGACTTGTATAAGTTCGCTTGGTCACCGAACGAGAAATGGGGCTTTTTGGCAGTAGGTTACCCATCCGTGCAGGGTCTGTAGGCTACACCCTTAGAATCATGATAGGCGCTCATAACTATCAGTTATACTTTCTGTTTACAAACCTATTTTTTAGCCATTTGTTTATGAAATACTACGTGAAAGAGAAGGAGGGGATTTGGCATACACGATGCTCACCGAGAGGGGTAAAAACTAAAAAGTGGTCACATAGTATGGGTACGTTCCCTTACCATACATACGTCAATTACCATCAACGGTAGCACACGTGGTGTAGATACAATATATTTATGACCATAAAAAATAATAGTCACGAAAAGCCAACACTGATTAATATTCGATGGATGTGACATATCAAAGTGCCGCTGCCACGAGCCGACTTCGGAGTGTGACGTGCATCACAAGTGGGTGTGTGTGGTCCTGTGTTAGTGAACAGGATATGATTTTTGGATCATAAATACACATTATCATCATTGAGTAACTTACTGTTAGTGGCCCCATATATGGTCCGGTTTTCCTTAAGTTCGGCCTGAACGGATGCAAAATCGTATCGTCTGTGTGCAATTTCGAGATCGCATCAGTCGGCCGTATGGACTGATGCGATTCGTTCCAGTGTTGCCAACTCTGTTTTTGCGAAACTACTAAACTCGCATCGTTTTCTACAAAAAACTACTAAAAGAGTACCGATAACTATAAAAAAGCACCGCGACAAAATCCGTAAGTGTTTAAAACTATAAAAAAGCTACTAAACTTAGGAATCCCTAAAAGTTTTTTTAGGGATTTTGTGTTTACAAACATACATACATTTTCAGGTTTAATATTTAACCGTTAAATAAAAAAAATATAGTAGGAAATATTACATAATATATAGAAATTAAATCGGTAGTTTTAAGCGACTTACGGATGCGTGCTGCTATGTGCTATTATTGTAAGGTCATAATAGCACGTAGAAGCAAGCCATTTTGCATATTATGATTACTGTCTATCTATTTTCTACAAAACCACTACTAACAACTAAATTCCTACTAAGGAGGTAATAAAATACTAAATTTAGTAGTAAAACTTTGTAAAACAACTAAGTTGGCAACATTAATTCTGACCTGTACGGATGGACTGAACGGCAATAAAATTGGACTGAACGGCAATAAAATTCGAGTGTAAAATAAAACCGGTCGAGTGCAAGTCGGTGAGAGGGGTTCCGCACAAAACGGAAAAAAGCACGTTTGTTGTATGTGAGCCTCTAATTTTTATTTTATTCTGTTTTTAGTATTTGTTGTAAATAGAAATACCTTTATCATACATTTGTGAAAATTGTAACTGCCGAGCTATCACGGTTTAAGACGGTTAAGGTATAGTCTGGCGACAGACGGACGAACAACAAAGTCTTAGTAATAGGGTCCCACTTTTACCCTTTGGGTACGCAACCCTAAAAATGGCACGTGGTCATAAGAAATTTATTAAAGTTCATTGAAGTAATTAAAACTTTAAAGCCACTATGGTTTATAAAATCTAAAAACTACAAAACAAAGATAATAACGAAAGACGAAAAAATTAATTGATTTCTATAACATATTACTGGAAAAATGTATGACACAATAATTCGGTTTCGTCGATACCATGATTACAATTGCTACAAAATACAATAAATAAATAAAATAATAGCCTAAACTGACCAAGAGATGTCACGACATGTCTAAGGAGGATTCCGTAACTATCAACGCGCAATAGGTTTTCTTTGAATTACTATGAAAGTTATTGTCATAAAGTTATTACAGAATCTAGGAGAGCGGCGGATAGACAGACAGACGGACGGACGGGCAGAGTGAAATTATAAGGGTTCCTTAAGTATTACGGAACCCTAAAAATACGACCGAAGCTCGCGGCAATTTCCTGTGTATGTGCTCGAATCCGTTCAGGCCGAACCTTACATTAAAACGCCTAGAAACCGGGTACGCGCATGAAAAGTGAAGTAAATCATACTGAGCCATATCCGCTCAGTTTGTTCGAACGACCCGTCAGTTGGCAAGGTCAAGCGCTAGTGCATACATCTCCGACTATTAAAAACATTATAACGGTTTGTGTCGTTATTGGGTGTCACAATGCATCGGCAAAGAATAAAAAAGCTTCGGACATAAAATTTCATATTATGTAAGTATGAAATGTTATGTCCGAACAATGTGACATGTATTAAGTCAAATATTTAAAATATTTTAAAATAAAATCATATTATGTCGCCATCTTGCTGCCCTATTGTGAATTGTGTGATACTAGTAAAAATATTTTTTTTTAAATATGTCATGGCTAACTAATAGTTGCAACTAAGACAAAGTTTTATAATATTTTCTGATTTTTTAAATTATGAATTTAAAGTATAGCCCGTATTAAGATAATCCTTAATATATTCCATAATACCAGTTTAATATAAATAAAGTTCACAAATTGTATTTAGATGGTTTAAAATGAAATATAAGTTATATTTTTACATCTCACGATAGTATGAAAAGCAAATACAATAATCCCAATTTTAAGAGTACACACTACACAACTTTAATGTTTTGTTTGTGTGCGTGTCGGTATGTAACACTTACGCCTACATCTATCTGTTGCTTGCTTCACTTTGTACGATGCGTTTGTTTGAAGACTATCTAGGCTTTAATAATCTAAGGGCCGAACTGACGTCAGTTCGGTCGGATGGGATTTTCTTCGTGTATGTGCTCGAATCCGTTCAGGCCGAACTGATGTCAGTTCTAACTGAAACGATCGGCCTCTCGTCTGTGGAGGCCTTAACTGATGTAAAGGCGTCTCTCCTCAAGCAGGGTAGGCTTTCTCTATCCTGTATCCTCCTAACTCTGATGAGAGGACAATAAACCATAAGGTGAATTTTTGATTTTTAAATATAATATCAATAATTATTTTATAAAAAATGAAATTATTTTTAATTGCTGAATAGATTTAAAACAAATGCTTTCAGTATTGTCCCACTTGTTGACCTACCACTGATTCGGAAACTGACCCGGTGAGAAGAACCGGCGGGGCGTAAGAAGGTCGCTTTATAGCAAAATAGTAAAATTGTTTTTTTTACTCTTTAATATTATAATATTTATTTCAGTTGCTAACATTCCATCGTAACTTAGATGTAAGGTTTGGAGATTATTTTATTAGGAGCGAGATGGCTTAGAAGACGCACTTGCAATTACTCCGGAGCAGCGTTTCATGAGTAATCGATTTTAAAATGTCTTTGGTAAACGCTAACCGGCATTGTTCACATTTATTTAATTATTTAGCCAACTTGAACGTGAGTTTGTTAGGGCTGGCACCGACTTCAAAATTATGATGATTGAGTAGAGAAATAGTTAAAATTTTAGCCGAATTATTCAGAAATAAGATTTATTTCATACTTTTTTTTGCAAGTAAAACTTTGGAAGACGGTTTTCCTTTTTGACGTGACAACGTTTTATAATTCGATGGAACCGGCTGCACGCACGAAAAAACATGACTCATGCGACGTTACCTCGCTCTGAGGCGTTCCATTTATTATTATGACGTTGTCACGTTCAACTATCGTCAGTAAACCGACTTTACAGACAACCGATTTCTTGTTTAAAAATAATAATCTACCTGATTGTCAAAAGAGCCCAAATAAAGATTAAACTTTAAAATTGTATGAATTATTATTGGCGAATTTCGATCACAGGAGTTTAAATTGATATACCATATTATTATCTGGCCCTGGATGTTTTATATCAATGTCACGATCGTGAGGTATACGATTGTTCCTTGTTGCGTTTTCTTTGAACAGCTTAAAAAGAGATTCCCGCTATATCTATGTCGGTCTCCTTTGTCTATTGTTATTTTTTATGTGAGCTTTGCGTGCTGTCCTCGAATCCCATCCTTACAGAATTTAAAATACAAATTATACATTTTTAGAACTGATTTCCCTGAATTCAATCTCTCAGTACAACGGATCTAATTATGTACTTCGTGTAACATAGTCCGATGTTAACTTTAGGAGTGTTACAAGTCAAGCAGAAATGACGTCACAAGTTTAAAATTTACCCATATTACAATAGGCATGTTCCCCAAATTTTATTTTTCGTCTATTCGATGTTAGACAACATGTTATTAAACAATTTAGGACCTATTTTTGTAAATCTTAAAAAACAACGAAGGTATAAACAAATTAAATTTACAATAAGAAACAGATCGATATATCGTCCTGTGACGTCACGAGTTGCTTTCGCTATGCATTTGTGATTAAAAAAAAGACGTGTGGCACTCGGGGACTGCCGCGGTAAAGCTATTGCATAGCATTTTGTATCAACTTATGCAATTATAATTATTTATTTATTTTATTTTATTTATGCAGTATTTCTTTTTCTTTGATATTAATTCAAGTTACACTTTTTGAGCGTGGTGACCGATAAGAAAACAAATTTATATAGACTGCCGAACTGAAACGACGTTAGACGATGCACGGAGCGTGAGGTTTTTTCGTTACGGAATTTCTGGATTCGGTACCCGCGCTCAACGCCCGCGATAGAAGCTATGTAATAGCTTAAAAATGGCGGTAACAGATTGTGACGTCGTCGTCACAATCTCAAATCATCAAATCGTTTTGTGAGAAAGAGATAGGAAAAAATTTTAATGCTTTATGTAGGTTTTCTGTAGGTTAGGCTAAATTTATGTAGGTACCTACTATCTCTGTTAAAAAATTTGAAAATTTAATAAGCAAAATTGTGAAAATCGACAGTCTAGGCAACATCCGGTTCCTATTGTGGATTCAAACTGCAATTTGTATACAGCAGCAGGGAGCAAGTAGGCCCCCACGAATCACATGTAAAATTTTCTAAAGACGGTAAAAGGCACGCCCGAATTCTCAAACGGTTCTTAAAGTTAAGGGCTTCTACAATAACAAGGTGAGCATGGCAGCATGTGACATAAGAGCCTATTACTCTAAGTAGCATTTGAGAGCCGTTGGTGTCTGTTATCTTTAACTCTAAACGAGACAATCTTAAATATATTATATAATCGGTTTCTCGAAAACGGCTGCAAGTATTACCACGAAAGGAGTTTTGAGGGAGAAAAATCGATCTAGCTAGGTCTTATCCCTGGGAAACTACACATTTTTAAGCTATATATTGTTTTTTCTTTCGTCGTGCAACAATATGTCAATAATTTCGACTGCACTAAGAGGCATTTCACGTCAAGCGGCCAACTAAAAAAAAATTAGGGCGTGAATTTTGTTTATACTCTGGTAGTCGGTAGACGTGGATGTGTACACACAATGTCTTTTTCGTATCATACTTTATTGCTGAGTTATGAGCTTTTAAAAAATTACTAAGAGTAAAGTCCGTTATATTTTGATAGTTATTAATATTTTCATCAATTAATTTTTAACAAAAACCAAAAAGTATTGTTTTTTATAGTTAAGAAGTTGAAATATTATTTTATTTTATCGAATTCTAAATTTGTTTATTTTTGCGTATAGTAAACCGGAAGTAAAGATTTCAAATCGATATTTCAGTAACATCGACCTTTTTATTTTTAAATATTTTAACCTTGAATTAAAGCTTTAAATTTACTTATTCTTCACAAAAAAGTGATCGCTAATAGTTTAAGGGGCCCGGTATACGGTCCGGTTTTCCTTCAGTTCGGCCTGAACGGATGCAAAATCGTATCGTCTGTGTGCAATTTCGAGATCGCATCAGTCGGCCGGATGGACTGAAGCAATTAGTTCTAGTGTTGCCAGCTCTGTTCTTGTGAAACTACTAACTCTCGTCGATTTCTACTAAAAACTACTAAAAGAATACTGAAAACTATCAAAACAGCTACTCAACTTAGGAATCCCTAAAGCCCCCAAAAAACCACTGCATTTTAGGTTTTATTACATTAAAATTTTATTATTTATTATAAATTTTATCGGTAAATTAAAATATACTAGGTAATTACGTATATAGTAACTAAACGGGTAGTTTTAAGAAAATTACGGACGAATGCTACGATGTATTATTATGACAAGGTGTAAAAAAGCTGTATGGTTTCGTGGGACACCGGATAGAAACGAAGTTCCTTACTATAAAAATATTAATTTTAAGTTCTATTCGAGGTATAAAGAAAATAATAGAGACTATACATAAAAATCTTACGTTACGGACGTTTTTTCCCGGCTAGGGTGGGTGCCCCTCCGCATCGCCCCATAAGGAACTTCGTTCCAAAAAAAAAAGATTTTTTATAAAATATAATTAAAATTATAACTATATAAAATTATAAATATAATAAATAATAACAAGTTCATACTTAAGAGTAATTTCAAAAGGGGCATTTCACGTGACGTGAAACGTCCCAGTCAGTTCGATTGGCAGCTTGGTATGTATAATTTTTGCTTTGTTAGAAAATTAGGAATGTGGTGGGTTCGAATACCGGTCAGATAAATATTTTTGTGATTCTCGGTTCGCTCGGTTACCCAGGTACTTTACCGTTAAATAATCAATCACTAAACGTCAGTGAAATGTACACGGGGGTTATCTAATGTGACGGACAGCCTCCCGCTGCCCCCCGCGGCGCGAGTTTGCATTATAGATGCAGCCTTTCCCTACAGAGGGGATGAAACTTTGAATATAATGTGCAGATCGATTGTTGAGCGAAATTTAAAATCATATACGAAGCACCATTGAGACTTTATATTACTCAAGTAGGTAACATTCATGGAGCTAATAAAATATCCATTTCACGGGAACTCAAGCCGCGAAGAAAAACATGACGAGTCTGCGAGTCAAAGAAGAAATACAGTTTTCCTCAGAAATCTTCGAAGGCCATTGAAGTTTGCCGTGGAGGCTAACGTGGTTGACTAACTCAGACTCTACCCAGCCTTAGTAGTAAAGGGGTAGCACCACGGAATAACATGTTTTCTGTTTTTTTTTATGACTACAAGACATAATGTAAAATTTAAATGTTTTAATTTATAATATGACAATTAATTACAATGCATTTATAATGACAAAAAAGTGTTGCATTGTTTCCAATAGTACTTATGACAAAAACGTTTGAAAGCTCGGAAGTTCTTCGCGCAGCCCACGAGATCTAGAAACACAATGGACGCTGTTCAACATTTCGATTCTTTCGTCATACCAGAGATCACACTCCCAGAGTATGCGATGAGCAGTTTGTTCATAAGGGCTACCTTCGGTCGAACACTCGCATAGCGGAGACGAGACTAATGTAAATCCAAAAAGTTTCGCTTTAAAGTTTCCGTGTCCTGTCAAAAATTGTGCGGTAGTGGTCTATTTCTATCCATTGCTTCGACAGTCGATCGCGTACCGAAGGGAAGAAATTATATAGGTGACGCCCTTTGATAGTGTTGTCCCACCGTTCCTGCCACTCAGAAATTAGGTTCTGTATAGAAATATCTAATGGTTCGAATAATCTAGTTATCTTATTACTCTCTTTCGCGCTTAAAAACTCAGGGTTAGTCATTTTTTTATTTTTATAATATAGTGCTGAACGACGCTGTATCTCTAAATCTACTGGTAGGACTCCGGCTAAGACTGGAAGTGCTTCAGTACTTACGGTACGGTATGCCTTACATAAAAATATTAAGGCGAGACGTTGGCTTTGCAAAAGTTTACGACGGGCCGCTCCTATTGTAGCCCTATCTGTCCAAGCCGGTGCGCCATAGCATATGCTGCCGAGGTACGTCGCATTATAAATTATTTTTAATGTTTTAAATGAAATGCAGTCTACGTATATATGTTTGCTTGTTTGTTCCACCGTAGCGCCTAAACTACTGGTCCGTAATAATATAATAGCCCGGGTTCGTTCGTATCAATAGCACAAACTTCAGCATTATAATTTACGTAGTTGGGTTATTCTGAAGTTTAGTATTAGTCCTTCTATAAATGTTAAAGTTCGTGAGGATGGATGGATAGATATTTGTCACTCTTTCACGTAAAAACTACTGAACGGAATTCAATGAAATTTGGTATGGTGTTAGTTTATGCTCTGGATTAAAACATAGGATACTTCTTATCCCGAAAAAGTACAGTAGCCGTGGGATACTGTATTTACGCGGGCGGATCCACGGGTAACTACTGTATCTGGTTTTTTTTTATAAAATTATAGTTAGCATTTGTTGTATGCATGATTCGCCTATGGCTAAAATCCTTACTTATATTATAAACGCGAACGGTTTGCAAAAATATATGTATGTATGCATATGTTGATCGTTGGATGTTTGTTACTCTTTCACGCCATAACTTCTTTTTGTCTATCTATTCTAAATCTGAATTCAAATTCAATATTTTTATGTAGTCACGTAGGCACGCTACGACGTCGTCTTGGTTTAGTCTGTACTCAGTAGTGAGGATGCTTAGCTTTATAAGAACTTTAATTTCATTATAATAAGTAAACTGTTTAAGCCTACTAGCACAATATAATATATTTTTAATTATTTCAAATTTAATTATACCATAACTTATGGCATACATTTTCATTGTAAATTATTTTGTCCAACATTCAACATGTAAATTGTAAATATGTAATATAAACCTTTTGTTATCTAAAATATTATTAATTCTGACCACCTTATTATTGAGTCTGATTAGACCTTCAGTCCTGAAGAGAGGACCTTCGTAGTAAGTAGGAAGAATTAATGAGGTTTATAAGCCTCTGATCAACATCATTACAACGTCAGTTGAATCTTTTGTGAGAGACACCTGAATATCACTTAACAACAACGAATACATAAGCTAATTTGCTTAAAGACCTTTCAATGTTAGAAGTTCCCGCAGCCGAGCTAGACTTAATAATATATCAAACTAATTATTTCCTTGCATATTATGTACTACTTGATTAATACTGGTATAGGTATCTTTATTTTAGTAACTTTTGGCAGTACAGTACATACGTACGTATATAATGTATGTTTGTTCCACCGAAGCACCTAAACTACTGGTCCGATTCCAATAAGGTGTCAATAGATTCGTAATAATAGCCCGGGCTTTATAATTTACGTTGTCGGGTTATAGTTTAAAAAATAATAATAATAAATAAATAAATTAAAAAAAAATATTTAAAAAAAAATTAAATAAATTTATTATGTAAAGAAAATTTTACTGTCATTCGTGAAAATTCAGTATAAATTTTATACATATAAATATTATACATTCGTGAAAAATATTGTATATTATTATATAATTATAATCGTAATCTCGGCAACGGCTGTAAATATTTACATGAAATTTAGTATGCAAGGAGTTTTGGAGGAGAAAAATCGGTTTATCTACATTTATCCCTAGGAAACTGTGCATTCTTTCGTCGTGCAACAAAATGTTATCAATAATTTCGACTCGATAATGTCAGTCCGATTGGCAGTTTTGTTAATTTTGCGGTGTTCAGAAATTCTAAATGTGGTGGGTTCGAAACCGGGTAAAATATTTTTGTGATTCTTTTTTTTTTAAATCTACTAGAGCTTAGAGCAAAGCTCCGTTACCCAGGTACTTTTATTGATTAAATAAAATAAGCGATACTCTAATTTGTAACTTTACCTATACCATTAGGTATGTAGCTGGGGTGATGGCTGGTTCTCCTTCATAGGGAAGGCCTAGCCTGTATAATAGGCAGGGATTTGGATGAAGGTCTTCAAAAGGTTAGTGGTAAGTGAAGCCGATAGGATTGGAGTTATAGGAACCCCATTAAATGAGGGTCTTCAAAACGTAAGTGGTAAGTGAAGTTGACAGGAATGGAGTTATAGGAACCCCATTGGATGAGGGTCTTCAAAACGTAAGTGGTAAGTGAAGCCGATAGGAATGGAGTTATATGAACCCTATTGGATGAGGGTCTTGAAAACGCTAGTGGTATGTGAAGCCGATAGGAATGGAGTTATAGGAACCCCATTGGATGAGGGTCTTCAAAACGTAAATGGTAAGTGAAGGCGATAGGAATGGAGCTATAGGAACCCCACACCACTGGTAGGGCTAAGAGAGACTGCAGTCTTAAAAAAAAAGATGGTGGATTTGATTCTTGTTGCCTAAAAAAGTAAATTGAGTTAATAAATATGAGTTAAACATTAACCTACTAATAAAAATATTTACTCATCAGATCAGCTATTTAATGTTGCTGTGTTTGTCTAATTTTTTTAGTGTAGGCAAAATATTATATACCTGATATTCAATGTGAATTATATTCAAGTTATTACACCAAAAGTATTTTAAACCTAATTTATTAAACATGTTTTTACTATTTAATAACCTATGCTAGTTGATGGATGACGGGAACCATCGAAAGTAATTATGAGGGATTAGCACGGTCTGTGGGACACTTTTCGGTATAGCCGGGTGTTAATATTGAAAATTTATGGAAAGGTACGGGTAAATCATTTCCGAACTTGGTAACCCTCTCGATATATTAACAAGAGGTGGGTATTAGAGAGAGAGAGGGGAGAACAATTTTGTTACTAACTTCTACCTTGGTTTTTTTTCGGTTAGGTTCAATTCACAAACGAAACGAAAGGATACTCGATAATTTTTACGGTCACTTTTGAGAAGCTATTTAAAAAATGCAGCGTCAAAAATAGTGTAACCTTTTTAGGGTTCCGTAATACATAAGGAACATATATTAATAGTTTCGCTCTGTCTGTCTGTCTGTCCGTGCTTCTAGCTTCTGTAATTATGAATATAATATAAATTAATCAAATTTGGTATAGTTATATATTGTGTATAGATCTCGGTTTAAGCATCATAAAGGCATGATACGATTTTTTTTCAAAGTTAACCATTTACGAGTAATCGGCCTGCAAAGTGGTTTATAAGTTGGTCCCCCCCCCCCCGGGCGTTTCTAAACTATGAGACATAGAAACTTGCAATTTTCCACGCTCATAGATCATGCTAAAAACTCTTTATGAAAATTATTTTGAACGAAATCGGACAGTAACTTTTGAAGTAATTTGAAAAAAATCTTTTACGCCGTTATAGTCACGGAACCCTTAGACATGTCCTGACATGCTCTTGGTTAGGTTATTTCCGTTAATATTTTTCAAATCCAAAGAGCGTTTTCATATTTCGCGATGCGATAGCCGAATCGATCGGAGAACGCTCTTATGTCTTTGCCATTTTCCCATAATTCAATCCGTCCCATATCCCACCGATATGCCATGCAATGACAAAGACAAAGCTATAGTAAGTTTCAATATAAAACAAATACGTGCCTCTCACATTCGGCCGCGATATCGGATATCGTTATCGCGTAGTGTGAATATGCTCTTACGTAGGCAAATCCTTATGTAAAGCCTATTTTCACAAACTTACCTGCCTAAAACACTTAAACCACGGTATAAACAGGGACTGAAATGTCTTCCTACCTTTCTAATTTCAGCTCGATTTCATTATCGCGGCGGACAATGGAAATAATTAATAATCTAAAATGGCTGAACATCGGAATGATTTCAAACAATGCGACGATCGCTGGGGTGTATAAGGTAAGGTGATAATTATGCCCATTATAAGTGCTTACCGCTCAATTAGATACGATTTCAATGGTAAATTAAAGTTTTAGGTTTGTGGTCTTTTAACACAAAAAAATAGGCTACGATGTCATGGAGTCATTTCGCGATGTTATTCAAACATTTTATCGGTTGAGATAAATGATCAGAATGACTGAGAGGTAGGTACTATTATTATATTACACGATGGGGTAGATGAAAAAGTATTTTTCATTCCCAGTTCACATCTCCATATATAGAGCCAGCCCTAAAATATAAAATTATCATTATAATATGATACCAAAACAGAGATATATACACAGTCTATAACTATACCACATTTCATCCATTTAAATTCATAATTACAGAAGCTACATTACAAGCTAATTACAGGGCGGACAGACAGACGAACAGAAAGAAAGTCGGACGGTCAGAGCGAAACTACAAGGGTTCCTTGAGTTTTACGGAACAAACAAAACGAACTTTACTTATCAGTTATTAGTCTGTAGGTACCTACTTATTTTTGTTTGATTTCTTATGTTTATCTACGCGAATATTCATTATAAAACTAAACACGTAAGTACGGGTTGTGTCGCTGAACGAAGAAAAGTGAACCGTAAGTGTCACTTACGGTTCATTTTTCTTTTTCCCGACGTTGCAGCTACTTTCCAACAGCCGTGGTCACGGAAGGACTGATGTAACAGGTATCCTATTTTTTTAAATAATTGCTCAATTTGCCCAAATTAATCGTGAGTGTATAAAAGATGATTTCTAAATTCTCATGAAATCTAAGGCTACGTTATAATAACTCAAAACTTACGTAGGTATAGGCTACAAAAAATACAATTTTCTCTGAAAAAAAAAACCAACACTTTCAAATAAAACTGTAGCAAAAAGATAGCTAATTCAAAACAGATGAACAAAGGGTGAGTAGGGGTAACTTTTTCGTCTGTGAACTCATACCTTCGTGATCGTTGATGGCCGTGATTACGTGACGGATGGGTCTGACCCGCACTCTCTAATTTGTTTAGGTACGTCGCGGGGTTCATGACCTTAATAAGGCGAGACAATAGTTTTTACTTTAGGGTCAGCTCCCACCGAGACGCGAAGCGGCGTTTTTAATATAGCGATTCATTCATAACTGAGCTTTATTCACTACACAAAAAGATTTCATGCAAGAGCGGCGCTGCACTGCGCAGCGCGGTGCAAGTCGCAATTCGAACTTAACGCTTCTTCCTCTTTAAAATGGCCTCTCATGAGGAATAGCCAGTGTCAGTGTAACTTTATTAATTTAATAGTTTTTGTCATATACACAGGCGCCAAAACAACACAAATTAATAATTAATTTTAAAAATAAATACCCAAAAAGTCTCATAGATTATAACACTCGTTAATGACAAATATTAATTAATATTAAATATTAAAATAAAAGCCCAGTAATTTCCATAATCTTGTACACAATAAATTATATTATGTCGCGTGCAATACCAATATCAGCCAAAATTGTTTGAATAAAATTTTTATGAACGTGTTGTAGACATAACTTTTTTAATTTTATACTTTCTGTAAAATACTATGACATTTTATAACTAAAAAAATGTAGTGTTAATTTATGAAATTAAAAAGTGTAATCACACTTGTATTTATATTTTATAGTAAAAAACACATTTTTTACACAAAAAAACTTTAAATAATTAATCTTTAATTTTTGTAAGTAAAACCATTAATAACTATAAACATTTGTTTTGACCAAGTAAAACGTATGAAATAATATATCATTGCTCGTTCAGTATGTTCATTATAATGTCTCTGAAACTGAACTAGTCCCTACTGTAAAAACTCACAAACGCGTACTCAACTCGATAATATGTCACATTAATCATAGCTCGCCTCATTAACAATACCTTATCGCATTCTACACATTTTAATGATACTTTAAAGAGGGGTAACTGTATGAGTATCGTTCTTTAGTTATTTTATCGAGTCCCATGTTTCATTGGTGAGAGTTAATGTGTGTCAGCACGCAAATTGTGATTAAAATTAAAAAGAAATGTTGAATTATTTGAAAGGAATTGTGAATAGCCGGTAGCAGCTAACAGTAATGGTAATATGATACGGCTTTTTGTAATGAAAAATGCTACGTTTGATTTAAGTGTGTTTTGGGAAATACAGAAATAGTTTTTTTTTTGTATTCGAGTTTCATATCACATTTTAGCACTTGGCTATGAAAAATTGGGATAAAATTTCAGTTTAGTACAAAATGTACACGACATTAAACACTAAGTCACAAAAGTTTATTCGTGATTTACACATTATGAATATTATTACTTATTATTACGATCACACATATAAAATATTAGGTAGGTATCATATTTGCTTTTTTTTAATATTATGGCTATCAAACAAATAAAATAGCATCTAGGTTCTCATAATCTGAATAATATTCATTGACACATTTTTCCATTTTGGCCCATCACAAGAACGCCATCAAATACCCTTTAACACAAGGGAGCTCCTGAAGCGTAGTATGCCGAATATTTAATTCAGGTAGGTAAAGCGGCGTACAAAGAAATGCGAGTTAATCGACCTATATAAACATTGATCCTACTATGAGTTTCACTTTTGTTCAAGTATAGAAGGAATAAGTTTTTGTATATTTCGAATTACAAATAAAATTTGTTATATGAAGTGAAGAAAAGTTAATATATCTTCAAAGAAATAGAATATTTTTAAATGTACCTAATTAACACGAAATAAAATAGTAAAAAGTGTATGTAAGTAAAAATGTGTAAAGTTTTTCACGTTAACAGACACGACTAAAGTAATGATTTGATTTCTTTAAAAGAACAAAGATAAGGATCTCGATTGTGAGTTTTCGTGGTAGTTGTCCCAAAATACTATTGGATCAAGCGAGCCCGAGGCGGCTTCATTATTTATTAAATATATCCAAAGGCCTTAGCACAAGCTAAATAATTGTTTTCCTCAAATTTCAAGTGAAAATGTTTTTATACTGAAACGGAGTTTTTGTCGCCTGCAATTTTGGGGCTTTAATTTTTATCATTATACAAGAGAGGGTTTGAAGTTTCGTTATTTAATTTGTATTAATAAAAAAGATAGGGAAAAATTCTAAATAAAAATTCTTTGGTAGGCCAAAGGACTCGTAATAAAATTAACATTGAATATTTTTATTACCTATATTGTACATATTCCTAGATTAAATTAAACAATAACAAGATTTCTCTCTGGCCCTAGGGAAAGGATTGTAACAAATTAAAAGCCATTGCAATTTGCCCATTAATACTGCACATTTTCACTTTAAAATTCATACGAATCTGTTTTATGCAAATCTCAGGGGTGAAGACATAATAACTGTTCTTTGTAACATAATGAACGTGAAAAGCGCATTAAACGTAACCTGTATCATGTTATATGCAGTGAAATAATTAGAACTAAAGACCATAGCTTTAAGGTGAAAAGAATATCTACCTTGAAAATATCCAATTTGTAATGAAAGTTGTAGCTTTATTAGATATGTAGGTTTACAGTGAAAATTCAAATGCACATTTTATATTTTCTTAACTTACTTTATGTTAATATTGTGAAATAATGTTAGTGAGGGGGGTAACAATAATTTTTGTACCTATGGCGCTGTCAATCTTTGCACATAATATACATCTTGTAACTGAGAATAGATATGTATAAAATATAATTTACTTTAAAGTTTAAAAAATAGTATAAATTAAGACTAATTTTCTATTTGCAAGTATATAACCAGAGGCAATTAATTTGCAATAATACCTGGTTATACAAATGCGGAATAAGCTAAAAACCGGCCATGCGCGAGTCGGATCCGCGCACGGAGAGTTCCGTATAAAACGGCAAAATAAACAAGTTTGTTATATGGGAGCCCCACTTAAATATTCAATTTGTTCTATTATTAATATTTTGTTATTTTATCGGCAACTAAAATACTTATCTGTGACAACTGTCTAGCTATCACGGTTCATTATAGCTAGACAGCTCATGATAGCTAGAAAGTTAAGATTCATACAGTCAGGTAGACATACAGACAGCGAAGTCTCAATAACAGGCACCCGTTTTTACCCTTTAGGTACGGAACCCTAAAAAGGCGTAATAAATAGCGAATTTACAAAGCCAGTCATAACAGTCCGGGCGTCATAAAAACGAATAAGAGCGTCTCATTTCTCCGCTCCTTGTGAATTTTAATAAGGACACTAGTAGATGGTAATTTAATTATTTAATATAAAGCGTCGCACGCCACCGTCTAATTGACTCCGTGAGTACAATTCAAGACACAACTCTTTAGAAAAATAATTGCTATTTTTTAAATGACAGGCGTTTTTAATATTTATTATCTGTTACTCGAGTGGTGCTACTTTCTGAATAGTTTTTTGAGTACGCGTATTTTATTAAGAGCTTGTTTCATTGAAAATATTGTTGGTGTATTCGTATTTCTTTTTGCACTGGGGTTGTACAATGTTGAGTCTTATACAGCTTAACTTTACTGTTATCAGTTTTTTCCAACTTTTTATGAATGTTTTAGTCAAGTTTTTGAACGACTAATTAAATTGTTTACTTATTAACTATTACTTAATTAAGTAAACGTAGTGTAACTAAATTACCTAGTTTCAACTTCAATCAGAATATCTGCTAGGTGTCTACTTTATTTAAGGTTTAAAAAGGTTTAGGTAGTTTTGTATATTTGCTGTGAATAAAATGCATTTTTGTAAGAATTTAGCTTTTCATTCACGTCAGTAAGACTGCCAATAACATTGATGAGAATTGAGAACTGTACAACTTAACTTTCAACCAAACTAAAGTTATTCAATACACAACATATTTATATTCCAAATTCGCTTGTATTTGAGTGTTAATCTAGGTTTCTGTTTATTTAGCTCCAGGTGTTTGTGAATATTTCACATGAATAAGGGTTAGCACACAAAACTGCGATGCAACGTCGCATCGTAAAACAAAAAAATAAAAACTAGCCTAACTCATCGTAAGTCGCAATACGCGCTGCGAAATCAAGATCTTCTTAGTTTCTTCTGGCTATATTTTCTTATCTAATGACGGTTGAAGGAATTTTGAAGGTCATCGACGAAATAATCGTCATACCAAACTCTTTGTCGAATTATATCGCATCGCAGCTATTCGCGTCGCAGTTTAATTATAATATTTATGGACGCTTCACACCACGTCAATCTGGCCCTGTGCTAAGTATCCGAAAGACTTGTGTTACAGGTATCAGACAAATGGAAATATATTTAATACAATACATATATTTAAGATTTTTATTATATTATGTGTATTAAACACATATTTAATACACATCCATGACCCAGGAACACACGAAAACTTTTTGTTCCCTCGGCGGGATTCGAACCCTCGACCTCCGGCTTGAGCGCCAACGCGCTAACCACCGTACCACAGAGGTCGTCAAATCAGCAGCAGTTTTCTGCGTTACGAATCCGCGCGTTGTGCCGATTCACAGCTTTGTGTACAAGCCCTGAAGCACAGTCTGCTCCCTGCATTTTGCTTACTAATCGCGCCAGTAATAAACATACATTCAGCATGTTCTGCATTTAACGTCGCTGTGTTTCCTGCATACCTAATGAAATTTATATTGACATAGTCTTAGCTCCTGTACCCAGGGAAGATAGACCTATCGCACGTCATTAACTTTCTTATACTCATATTCATAGTATTAGCTTTTGCCTGCGGCTCCGCCCGCGTAATGAAAGGATCCCACGGGAACACTGTACTATTTCGCGATAAAAAGTAGTCTATGTAATCCACAGCTTAAACCACTCTCATAGCGAATTTTATCACAATCAGTATCACAAACAGTAGATTTTGCGAAAAAGAGTAACAAACATCCATCCATCCATCCTCACAAACTTTCATATTTATAACAGTAGTTGGGTAGAAGTATTGAGACGGATTAAGGAGTAAGAAATACAGATAGGCATTAGATAGTACTTTTGCCGATGACACTTCACTAATATTCAAAGTGAAGCGACAACAATAAAATAACGACGAGGTGAACAGCGCTCGCTCGAGTATAGTAAACTGGTTTAGTGTTATAATTAACTTTTAAATGCAAATAAAACAAAATGTTTAAAGTTTAGCTTGCCAAATGTTAGGCAAGTACAAACCAATTAACTGCTCAATGATGAGAAAATGAACTTGGTAGTCTCCACTGTATTCCTAGGTATTACGCTAGATTGTAAATTACAGTGGGGTCCTCATATTGCTCACCTAGCAAACAGATATTTATAAAATGTCCCCTTTTGAATCTCTGAGAGAAAAGTTTAAAGAAATAGGGGTACTGACCGTAGCTTCTCAGTATATTTTGGATAATTTATTATACGTTAGAAAAAACTTAAGCAATTTCAAGAACAAAAGTGATAATTATTGTATAAACACTAAAAAAAGGAGAAGCTAGATGTTTCAGCGATAAGACTTAGCAACGTTAGTAAATCTTTTAAGGCCCGTGCGAGTTTCTTACGCCGGTTCTTCTCGGCGGGTTAGGGTTGAACCGATGGTAGCTTTTTCTGTTGACTTTCCGAAAAAAGCTTATTAAGTTTCATTTGGAAATAAAATTTTCATTATCAGTTAAGGTCGCCGATTTTGATGAAAATTATGATTACAATTTTATTTATATTAAATTTATTTCAGGTAGTAAGTTAAAAGTTGCTATGAACTATGGGAAACATTGGACATCTCAAATATACCTACCGCGATAAAGACTACGGAAAGTGATAATTAGCATTAACTTAGTTTTGGCGGCATTCATGGTAATTTTGTAACTAAAGATTTTAAGACTAAATAAACATAATAATTTTTTGTGTTCCATTCTGCATTTTCACTCTATAGTGGAGTGTCTGAAGAGTTTGATCTCGGAGTTTAATTACTTCGAAAAAATAATGTAAGACCTTTCAATTGATGTTGTAAGTATGGATAATTTTTTTTTAACTACCTACCAACTAAAATATTTACCAAATTTTTTTTATCCATGCAACATAATTTAGAAGGACTTACATTAATTTATTCAAAGTAATTGGATTCCGAGATTTTACACTTCTGCCGCTTGAGGCAATCCACTGCTACGACCGGTGTAGCGAATGAGGGTGTCTATATTCGTAACATCTGACAGCTTTTTGACACAACAAGCCGCCTGGTGACAGAAAAAGAATCTAAAATTCTTATTGACCGTTTTTGATACCACTTACGCCACCAGATGACGCTTGTGTGAGTTGGGTTTGCCCCCTAACGGCAGAAAAAATATCAAAAACCCTCAATTAAGAACAGTACAACTCTATTCATTTAAATTAAAACGTCTCTTGGTAAGTTTTGTTCGTCGTCATTTATTTTGTTTAATTAGTCATCCGACACAAAAAATAGCAGGGCTCAAAGCACCCCATGTATATGTACTCCACACCGAAAACATGATTAACCCGTGCGTGCACAGAAGATCAAATTTGTAAAGACTCATTCGTTAGCGGACGGGTTATGCTTTTCAGTCCGCCTCAAAGCTGGATAATAGAGATCACATCACACCTTTTGAATGAGTGAAACCGAAGTTCTTTGACGTGACACCTCACATCTCTGAAAAAATCAACTGAAAAACTTTTTGATTTTTATGGAGCGTCCTTTATTATTTAATGCTTTTTCATGTCGATTTCGACGCACGTAATCTCTACGGTAAATGTTTATTTTTTAATCCAGTGGTGAAAAACACACCTTACAGTTACAGTTTTTACCACGTTGGAGTATTTCAGCCGGATGGATTAAAAGAAATTATTTGTTGTTAGGTTGTCGTGTAGTGCATTTACAGTATTTACAGTAATTAGACAAAATGTCAAACAAATCAGGAAAAAGAGAAGGCAGAGCTTTTTTCCTACTCTTTCAGACTGTTTATTTAAAAAATGTTGTAAATAATCTTCACTAAACCATGCATTACTAACTATATTTTTTTATAAAAACTATAACCCGACTTCGTAAAATTATATAGCCGTTACCCAAGCTATTATTACGAATCTATTCACATCTAGTTAAGTAAAGTCGGATAAGTAGTTTAAGCTATACGGTGGAACAAGCATATTATCATTACCCATCAATATGGCGTCGCCGTAGTCGGGTAAAAATATCACATCTGCTAAAATAGTCCATGCACATAATTCATATTATGATACATGGAGAGATCTCTTTGAATGTCTCTAGTACTTTGAAGTGTATTTGATAAAATTAGCCGCTGAACCGTGAACATACATCTTAAGTTAGTAGTCATAGTTCGCTTGTTCGCAAATGGCTCTTACACGCTGAATATTCTCAGAATATTAATTACATTTTACAAAGCACATTACGCATATGTATGAAGATCCTTTATGATTAAGTGGTTGCGCTACCTTTGGCTTTTATCGTTGGTTTTTGAGGATTTGTTTTGATGTCTGTTGTAAGAGTGGTATTTAAGCTTTAAATGCTACTTAAATTTTATATGCCATATACTTATATATAGATACGTTTCCCTTTTGTCTTAACCCAGTGAGATAAAATATGCGCCTCTTGTCCCAACTATGCCTTACCTACAAAATAATATCAAATTTTTAGATTTACCAAATATCTAAAAAGCGAAAGGATTCCGTCCTGTTAACGTCAGTTTAACATCACTATTAATTAAAACTCATTAAGTTTATTATTTATTTATTTTTGCTAATTTAACGTATTTTTAAGGACCTATATTTAAAAAAAAAACTATTAGTAAAGCTCGCTTCTACTCCGCATACCCTTTAAATGTGCCAAATTTAATACTCCTCCGTTCGTATAATTTTTTTGTAAAACGGATTACAAAGTTTCATGACTCACGTAATAATATATAAGATGATTTATGCGAGTGGAGACGTAAATGTCCTTGGAAATGAAAAAAATCTTTACAACCCATTACAAACAAATTAAGTATAGAGGGGCTTTAAACAAAACGATTACATTTCCTAAGGATAGGCTTTTGGCTCATTACTTGTGAAACGACACAGCTTTACTGCTCGGCTTTATGGCCCTTAGTACTAAAAGCTGATAAGTCATCCATGAAAAGCATGTTATAATAGGTACATCCCACTATCTGCCTGCAGGAAAGATAGCACGGGATTAATCTAATAGTGAATTATTGACGTAATACGTATGATAAATAATATTATTAAACCCTTCCTATTATAAATCACATGTAGCCGTAAAATTATAATATGTATAATGTTTCGCTTACATCCGTACAAGGGTATGGGAGTAGCACTTGAATTTTACAGAATTTTAAGCACTAGTAGCGATAAAGATACGTAGGTCTTAGGAGTTTAACGGCCCGTGAGAGGAGCGGTAACACGCGGGCTCACTATGTACGTATATTGTATAAAACTCGTACTCCATGCAACATAGAGATACGAGCGTCCTAGCGCTTAAACATTTATTAGTTCCATATTATTTGCTGAAGAATATTGTGCCGATATTCAACGCTCGGTTGTAAAAGGAAACTTGTGAATATTGTACGTTATCTTAGATGTAAAATTTAGACTTGTCTACAGTGCAACTACATACTTAATTTCCTTCAGTAGTCATCGTTTGGGAATGACAGACAGAAAACGACGATTTCCGATAGATGTATGAACGTAGTAGGACTGTATGTATGTTTAATGATAACTTCGATAATACTCAACGCTTTCATGATATTGATAAGGTTAAAGGAGATGCAATCCCATTTAAAAAAATATACACCTCTGACATTTTAACTCGACAATACAAACGATTTACCACCAGACTAATTGGTACAATAAGCTGAAGATTGTATTGATAAAGTATAAAGGGAGCCGATCGCTTCTGACATTTACGTGGAAGGACGTCTATCGGGGATGACAGATCGTCCGTATCACGTGGGGGGAGGACTGATCGCGATCTCATCTCGATCTCATCACGGTCTCACCGCTAATCTCATTGCCATCGCACGTCCCACAATGGGCGATTAGATGTGCGATTGTATTGCGATACCGTATGCGCATTTGTGCGGTACAGGCGATAACCTTTCATGCTAGTATAAGAAGATGTCCTGGCTCACTACGCAATTAAAATAGAACCTTCATAAATAGGTACGACTGTCTATAAGGTTTTCGGTACAAGAACTTATTGAGACGAACTGTGTGGCTCTGTGGTTGAGCGTGTTGGTGCACAAGCCGGGGGTCGCGGGTTCGAATCCCGCCAAAGGAACAAAAAGTTTTTCTGTGTTTCTGGGTTTCATGGATGTGTATTAAATATGTGTATAATATAATACAAATCTTAAATATATATGTATGTACAGTATAAAAAGTATTAAATATATTTTCGTTGTCTGGTACCCGTAACACAAGTTCTTCGAGAACTTACCACGGATCCAGATTGACGTGGTGTGAGGCGTCCACAGATATTATTATTATTATTTTTGAGTGTATTCAAATCAATTGTGATTTCAGCACTCTATTTTATAACTGGGCTAATTAGTTGCAATAAATAAGCAAAGTTATTATAGACTAGCTGTCAGTGTGTAAGACGACATACGAGGGCGGCACTGAAAATTTCGGGAATCAAGGAAGTGACACAACATTACTATTTAACAATGTATTTATTGCTTTTCTAAGTATTCTCCGCGAAATTTGACACATTTTTCCATACGATGGAACCAATCATTGAAGCAACCATTCCATTCGGAAGTTGGGGTCTCCAAAATGGCCGTTTTGTAGGCGTCCACAGCTTCTTCAGGTGATGAAAATCTCTGACCACGCAATTTATTCTTTATTTTAGGGAAAGTATAGAAATCATTAGTGCTTAGGTCGGGGCTGTACGGCGGATGGTCTAATAATTCTATGATTTCTTGCTCTAAACACTCTTTTGTTCTGTGCGCGGTGTGAGAACTCGCATTGTCGTGATGGAGGATGATGCGGCGGTTGCAGTTCTCTTTACGGAGTTCAGAAACGACCTGTGGCAAACAAATGTTAGCATACCATTCTGCATTAACCGTTCTTTGTCCCTCAAGAGGAATATTCGCAACATGGCCGGTTTTGGAGACAAACGTGGCCACCATTTTTTTTGCAACACTCCGTGAACGAACAATTTTTGTTGGCTTTAACTCATTTTCGAACACCCAAACTCGTGACTGGTTTTTTGTTTCGGGTTCGTACGCGTATATCCAGGATTCGTCACCTGATACGATGTTGTATACAGCATTTGTGGATCCTGCGTGGAATCTTTCGAGAGTTCTGACGCACCAAGTAACGCGAGCCGCTTTTTGCTCTTCACAGAGCAAATGCGGTATCCATCGCAAACAACTTTTTTACACCTAATTGTTCATGCAAGATTATTTGTATTTGACTCATGCCAATGTCTAAAGTTGCCTGAATTTCGCGGTATGTCACAGGTCGATCTTCCTCAATCAGCTTACGCACAGCATCAACGTTTTCTTGGGTGACTGCAGTTTTTGGACGACCTTGACGGGGATCATCACTGAGCTTGACACGTCCACGTTGAAATTCAGCAAACCAGCGATAAATTGTGGTTTTGGATGGGGCTTCATCACCAAATGCAGAAATCATCCGGTCAACACACTGTTTTTGTGTTAAACCATTTCGAAAGTCATAATAAATCATCGCTCTAGAATATTCTCGAGTCAATTCCATTTTCTCAACGACTAAACAAGTTTGACAAGACCTTGTGACAAGACCGAGAATCTTTTTTTAAATAAATAAACGGTATTCGATTTTTAAAACCAAGGAGTTTTAAATTAAAAAGATTTTAATATGACAGGAACAGTTTAAATATTCCATTCCCGATACTTTTAGTGCAGCCTATGTACGTTGTTCTGTATTAGCTATGAACTGGAATAAATAAATAACTACACCTAAAACCGCAACTACACCTACAACTACCGCTACACCTACAATTTAACCAACTCCTACACCTACAACCTATACGTTTTCCAATATTTCTCACCGTTTGAGCTTTCCCTGAACTTCCAAAATACGGTATTTTCCTGTATTTTATTTCCATAAATGAATAATGCACTAGAAGCAATAGACATGTTGAAAACTAAAGACAGATTACAAAAGGAATAGTATAATAAAAACCAATATTTTCAAAGATATTGCGGATTGTTTGAATCACTTTTGTGAGTCTTGTAAAAACGCCTCATATAAAAGTCGTACAAGCAGGTGACATCATACGCTACTAATGTTGCTACGAAATGTATGGCTAATAAACTAATTATGTAGGTTTTTTACACTAATGTTGTAAAAATATTTCGATTTTTTTGTGATTTCGAAATGCATATAATTTATTTAAAAAAAACAAATTTTTTTCACGTCGCTGTCGCTTATCACTCACACCACAGCATTGCACAAGAAGAACAGAAGGGTCTTTATACAATACTTAGCTCTGAGCGAAAAATTTCTCATTGTTCGATATCACAGACAAATTACCTACTCACTACTTATAAACCTATCTGATAACAATATATCGGTCCATTCAATTGAATTTAACTTTCATTCTTTGTGTCGTACATGCTTATCTATTATGAAGCTGACTATTAAGCTTTAAGCTGGGACTGTATTGTCCGGAATCCGTAAGGCCGGGGAAAATTAGAACACTAAAAAAAATTAACTCTGCGCTAATGCAATAGAGCTGAAAATCAAACACACGAGTGTCAAGTCAAATGTCAATGTCAAATCTGACAACACGATACTTGTGTGTTCGATTTGTAAAAAAATCCTCAAAAACGTCTCACGCAATTTATGGATGTCCGGTTTTGGGATACATTCTTATCGGTTATCGTTGTAATGAATTTTCAGTTTTTTACAACGAGTCACACTCGTAATAAACTGTAACTCATTCTGTAATCAGCTGTAATCAGTGTCTGTACATAGTTCAAAGGCATATTTAAAAATAAACAGAACGTAAAACCTACGCGAAGAAACAAAACTAATATGTATAATGTAGTATAACTTTTAAACTACATTAACAGCAATCAGTCATGTTTTTTGTGGGGTATGCCAGACTTCTGGCGACAAAAAACCAGTAAATACTGTAAAGAAATTATTTAAATCGGACCAAGAATGACGAAGATACAGCAATTTTAGTGCATTAGTTGCATAAACGCTTCCGAAAATGAAGCGAGTCGCTGTGACGTCATTTGTCGTCGTCGTTAACGTTAAACGCGAGGCACAAGCGTCAATCAAGCAAACAATCGGAGAGTGAATACTTATGCAATACCTATGAATACAATCAAGCCGTTGTCGCACGGATCCCAACAGATGACGCCATCGTAACCAATTCGTTTACAACGTTCGCGCGTTACAAACTAGCCGTTCAGAAAAACTTTAATAAGTCTACCATTTCTTGGCGGATTTTAATAATTTAAAAAATAAAATGATCAGTAAGTTAATTAATACACATACGATGTACTTAGTAAAAATTAAATTTGCTACTAAGTTTTTGATCCTCATTCCGTGAAATAATATTAGAATTTACCCCGCAAACCTCAACATTAGCTAGGGTAAAACAATATTTCCCGAAAGAACTCAATAGAGCAATAAGTGTTTACGGGGGCCGGGGCCGAGGCTACAGACGTATTAATCAAAATATGTCATAAACGAAACGTGCCTCGTAAATATACCGGACAAAAAAGCTGTGGAGTCGCGAAGGCAATTTGTAAATTTATTGCGTTAAAGACTCGAAAACATCTGTTTCGGACAAAAAGTTGGGCCCGTTGCTATCTTATTAACTTTATTAATAGGCGGTTAAATATAGTGGAGAAACAGATGATTTATGCTGTTGATTTGATTATGCTGAAAAAAAAACAAGAGCATGTCAGGACATATTGTAAGGAGGGTTCCGTAAACTAACTTTAACTAACCAATGAGGCCCGGTTAATGGTTATTCGTTTCCAGAACTCGTATTTGAAAGAAAACTCTGCGCTAGTTAAACTTAATTTATCTAGAGTTTATGTAAAATCTTCAGAAACCGGGCAATAAACGGGCACCAACAATTTAACCGCTAAGGGTCAGTTCACACCGTGACTAGACGCGAAAAGGTGCTGCATTTTTAATATAGCTATTCAAAATCGAACTATATTCAATACACAGCAAGATTTCTCAGTCAAGTCAATAAAAGTCAATGTCACTCATATAGTTCTTTTTTTTAATAGGATTGCCGAAGGACATTATCGACATAGTCTCAATCTATAATAACTATGAAGATTATAAATTTACACAGTTTTTACTATGCTTGTCGAAGGACATTAGCAACATAGTTTCAATGTATAATAACTATGAGTTTTAATATACTTTTATAACAGGTGACGTATGGGTAGTTCCAAAATACATTAATAATACCGATTGGTGCACACCCATGGGCAGCCATGGGTCACCTGTCGGGTGACCACCGGTAGCTATTTAGGTGACGAAATACCGGTTTTTGCTCCAGGTTCCATAAACTATACCCAAAAATACCCAAACCATAAGCGTATAAAAGCGTAATAGATTTTTTCAAATTACTTCAAAAGTTACTGTCCCATTTCGTTCAAAATAATTTTCCTAAAGAGTATTTAGCATGATCTATCAGCATGAAAAATCGCAAGTTTCTAAGTTTCATAGCTTAGAAATGCCAAGGGGCAACTTATAAATCACTTTGGAGGCCAATTACTCAAAAATGGTTTTTGTAAAAAAGTCATGTACGAAACTTTATCTTTATTTTAAAAGGCCCATTTAACGATACCCTACACGATGGGGTAGCATAAAAAAAAAAATATTTTTCATCCCCACTTATGCTCTGCAATTATTATTATTTTATGATGCCAAAACTGAGATCTATAAAAAATCTAAAGTTTGCCAATTTCATCAATTTATATTCATAATTACAGAAGCTAGAAGAGCGGACAGACAGACTGACGGACGGACAGAGCAAAATTATAAGGGTTACTTGAGTACGACGGAACCATAAAAATATAGCTACTAAAGAGGAAAAACAGCCCTAATCGATTGGGTAAATTTAGTTATGAAATACTTTTGATGCATAGAAGTGTACCTACTACATAGCATACTTAATATAAAATATATTGTTCTACGTAAGTACAGTCGGCTATTATAATGTCAATCATAATAATAGGAAGTAGATCGCCGGTAGGTCGCCCTGTGGTCAAAATTTGCCCATACAATAATAATTCATATTGTTTTAGTTTTTAAGTTTATAATAGTATAAAAAAGTATTAGCTTTCTGCACACTTTTCTCCACATAAACTTTAATTTACCGGTAAAATTTCATACACCTCCGGTTTAATAATTCTCGTGAAACTGTACTGAAAGATTTTGCTTCACGTTCACGTATTAAAAATGACTGTAATTATATACTTCAGAGATTTAACGACTAAAGTTTCAAGAGGTAGAACGTTTCACTGTAATAAGTGTCTAAGTAGGTATGTAAACATATTTAAAAGAGAGAATACACTCCACAAATAAAGAACACTATTTCATCAGTTCATAATATAAAAAAGTATATAAACTCAGCATAAATTTGAGTAAAACACACACAGAATTTGCAAAGTAAGTTAAAATTAGGATATTAGGTACGTAGTAAAGTAGTCTGTGGCAGTAATTTTGTGAAGAACATTGTTCACAGACTATGAATATTGAATAGATCTTCATAAGGACAGTCGGCAAAAATATAGGAATAGCAAATGAGCATAAAAATAATATTTCTGCCCGTGACGAAAATTCGTTAGTAGTCAAAAATATAATATCTTATAATTTAAATGAGACAATATACATCTATATATAAAAAAAAGTCCTGTTAGTTACACTATTTATAACTCAAGAATGGCTGAACGATTTGGCTGAAAATTGGTAGGGTGGTAGCTTAGAACCAGGGCCTATAGTCAAGATGCATTCGATAATTTCCAAAGCGAAGTGCGAATTCAAAAATGTATGGGATTTGACATAAGTCATCGCTAAGTGACATGTCGCTTGCGATGCCTTATGTCAAATCCTATACATTTTGTTTTCGAACTTCGCCGTCGAAATTATCAAATGCATCTTGACTAAACGCTCAGGAGACGTACATAGGATACTTAAGTGCCCTGCCGAGTCTGTCAGTCTATATGTTCGCGATAATTTCAATAACTACTAAGAGGATTTTCATGCCGTTTACATTTATCGACCCTCTGGTTCTTTAGGAAGGTTTAGGTAGATAATAATAATAATTTGTTAAGGTTTTGTGAAAATTGTTTGATTTATGATGATAATTGTTGAAGGTGTCGGAAAAAATCAAGCCGCCTGGGAACTTTTATCGAAAACGCTGCCTATCCTGACCCGTTGGAGATAAATAGCAAAACAAGGTATAGTGGGATTGATTCTCTTTTATAGGTCTGAAAAAAATTGGCATAGATAAGTTTGTATTTTATAGGATAGGATAACTACCTATTTCCCATTCTAAGGTTTAAAAAATGATCAGAAATAATGTGGTATTTCCAGAAGCTATTTAGACGGATACAATTTAATTATCCTTATCTAGGAGATTATATCTAGGAGATATCTTAAAATTAAAAAGTACGTGTGAAAATTTACTATAAATTTTATATTTTTACTCTGTGCTACTACTATATTGGAGATATATTTGCTAAAGATGTTTTTTGCCACGAACAATCGACCCACGCAGGCGAAGCTGCGGGCAAAAGCAAGTATTATATAAAAGGCAAAGCTGATTGACCGATGTATCTACGCACAGGCCAAACCCTTGGCTATAAATTTGAAATTTAGCACACGTATTTCTCATATTATGCATAGGCATGCTATATGGAAGGATTTTTCAAAATTCATCCCCAAGGGGGTAAAATAGGGAATGAAACTTTGAATGAAACTTTTTGTTCCTTGGACATATTTGCATGAGATTTTGTTAGATTTGAGTACGGATAAATAGTAAGTTACGTATTTCAGCGTTTTCTAATATTTAACCCCTAAGAGGGTAAAATAGGGGATGAATGTTTTAAATTATTATAAAGATATCGGTTAAAAAGCAATTTTACGCGGGCGAAGTCACGGGCATTATACTATCTTGTATATATAATCGGTTTCTCGAAAGCGGCTGCAAGTATTACCACGAAATTTATGATGCAGGAAGTTTCGTGGGAGAAAAATCGATTTAGCTATGTTTATACTAGGAAACTGCGCATTTTGAAGCGATATATGTTTTTTTGTCGTGCATGTTTTTGTTTTATGATTTGATGAATTTGACATATTTTACTTTTCAATGCTAATGCGTGCCATTATCATGCGTTCATCTTTGTATATAAGTAATTTGAAATCATTGTATAAAATATTTTTTTGAAAAATAAACATTTCGTAACGTAAGTACCTACGAGGGGAGGTCCAAAAGTTCGCGGAATGAAAGGGTTGTTAATAAAATATAACAATAAATTTATTTTTCCTTTTCAATATAATCACCCTTAAGTGTAATACATTTATTTGATCTATGGATTAATTTTTCTAAACCATCGAAAAAATATTTTTTGTCTTTGGCCTCAAAATGCGCCGAAATTGCCTCCTTCACTTCGTTATCGTCGGAAAATTTCCTTCCCCTTAGCTCTTTTTTTAAATTTGGAAACAAATAAAAATCGCTAGGGGCCAGGTCTGGACTGTAGGGTGGGTGAACAAGTGGTTCGAATCCATGCGTGTGAAGAGCAGCCATGGCAACTCGGCTCTTGTGAACCGGCGCGTTGTCTTGCAAAAGCAACACACCCTTGGCCAATTTTCCACGACGTTTTTCTTTAATTGACTCATTTAACTTTTCCAATATTGTGGCGTAGTATTCTCCGGTTATAGTGGTACCTTTTTCTTTATAATCAATCAGTAATTAATGATGCCTACCACCGGTTCGGAAACTAGCCCAGCGAGAAAAACCGGCGTAAGAAACTCGCACGGAAACCTTTTATCAAAAAGATGGGAAAACTGCCGCGGTAAAGCTATTGCATAGTAAGTCTACACGCATACGTCTAGTCGCACGCACACAACGCCGTGTCGAAGACTGCCGAACTGAAACGACGTTAGACGATGCACGGCCTTCAAGCCACACCTCCGTGCCCGTCGGAGTGGGGAGCGTGAGGTTTTTTCGTTACGGAATTTCTGGATTCGGTCCCCACGCTCAAGGCCCGCGATAGAAGCTATGCAATAGCTTAAAAATTTACAATGTAGTAACTTAATCTACATAACAAAAGTCAAGATACTTATGTAGGTACATAGAAGCAGCCATGTAGGTGGCCATCTTATTCCCAAGGTTTACATTCGTTAATGAAATCATTGACCTTATAATAAGCTTTAGGACACAAACGTTCTTTAACAACTTTTTTTAATTTATCAATGGAAAGATTTTGAATGTTTTCTGGGATTCTATTGTAAAGGCGTATACATGAACCTTTAAACGATTTACTTACTTTGCTAAGTCTGATCACCGGTATTTCTAACTTGTTCTTATTTCTAGTATTCCGACAATGATTGTCGCTTTTCTTTTTGAAATTATTAAGATTCTTTCTGACATACAACACATTGTTCAAAATGTATTGAAAAGCGACGGTCAGAATACCTATTTGTTTAAACTTTTCTTTCCGAGATTCAAAACATGACATCTTATAAACGATCAGAAATAATGTGGTATTTTCAGACGCTATTTAGACGGATACAATTTAATTATCCTTATCTAGGAGATTATATCTAGGAGATATCTTAAAATTAAAAAGTACGTGTGAAAATTTATTATAAAGTATATATTTTTACTCTGTGCTATTAATATATTGCAGGTATATTTGCTAAAGGTTTTTTGCGACGAACACTACCACGCGGGCGAAGCTGCTGGCTAAAGCTAGTTATTGAGATATTGTTGCAAGACGAAAGAAAAAACCATATATTTAACTTAAAAATGCGCAGTTTCGCGAGGATAAAACCTAGCTAGACCTATTTTTCTCCCCCAAAACTCCAATCACAGTAAATTTCATTTGGTAATATTTGCAGCCGTTGCCAAGGTTACGATTATATATATATACAATATTGTCTCGTATAAAGATTAAGATAATTAGATATAAGTATATTATACATACGCGTCAATTGAAAAAAAATAATTAAAGTAAACAATTTTTTAATACAATAGTATTCTTTTTTATCAATAAAAGTAAATTAGAGCAAAAACCGGCCAAGTGCGAGTCAGACTCGCGCACGTAGGGTTCTGTACCATTAGTAATATAAACCGTTATAGTTTTCCTTGAAAGTTCACTACATGGACTACCATAATTTTTCAGATTTTCCAAGTCTGCCGTTTAGCTTTTAGAGGGGACGGGGACGGCCTATTTTAACAAAAAAATGCTTTTCAAGTTGAATATATCGCAAACGAATACTTCACATAAATAATCGTTTCAGCAACCTCTTAATGTTTTTAAAATACCACACTATGGGGTATACGCGAGAAAAAAAATTCATCATCACTTGACGTGTAGGGGAGGTACCCCAAAAAAATATTTTTCGTAATTTTATATTAGCACTTTGTTGGCATGGTAATTACATATTCACATAAAGTTTCATCTTTCTAGCACTAACCGTTTGGACGGTAAACCAAAGGCGGACGGACGAATGGACGGACGGACGGATATGACAAACCCATAAGGTTTCCGAAACTTAAACTACGGAACCTTAACGGAAACTTAAAAAGGATACTATAGTGTATATTTATTTTAATTTACGCGTAGCTGTGTGTGTAAGTTATTATAGTGACTATACACAATACAGAGTACCAAATACTACAGTGTCTGCAGGCGGAATTTCCTCAAGCCGGCCCGCATAGTAAAACTTTTGGACGTACTTGTCAATAAATCACAAAAAGGAACATATTTCCCATGGGTTTTTAATACTTTTACTGGCGAGGGAATATAGAATTATAAGTTCGTTTATCGTTTAACAGTCTTTTAAAAATTAAGGAAAGGGGGTTTCGTTTAAAAATATTGTATTTTTATGTAGTTTGTATCTTTGCATACTAATTGTTACGTCATGAAGTATGTTCAATGTCCATACCACATATTTTGAAGATGACCAGATAAACAGCTACATAGCTTTCGATTTGATTGCACTACTACAAGCATACGGTGTGTCCACGATTGTGTGTTAAAATATGGGTCATTAAAGGTCATTAAACGTCGAATTTTTCAAATTTAGATCGAATTGGATCGCTCTATAAAAGCTGTTTCTCTGTACGTAAATTTAAATA
Organism: Phengaris arion; assembly: GCA_963565745.1. Lineage (NCBI taxonomy): Eukaryota > Metazoa > Arthropoda > Insecta > Lepidoptera > Lycaenidae > Phengaris > Phengaris arion. Next base: position 29,553,299 of record OY751431.1, read on the forward strand.
TTTTCCACTCTGTGTCCATACCTTAGTTTTGTTACGATTTAATGAACAGTATCTTATTATTATCCGACTGGGTTATGTTTTTCGCGCGTATCTTGTATGTATGTATGTTTGTAAATTCCTTTATTCCCACGTACCAAACGGATGGTATTCGACAATTAAGATATCGCTAGATTTGATAACCCAAGTGACAGCTAGTTCAAACAAAAAATACAAAATGGCGGATTTTGGCTCCAAATTGTGAGTAGCTCAAACAATTTTTTTAACCAAACCTATCGAGTAGGGTATCAAAATAAAGGAAATTGAAAAGAGTTTTCAAAAATATACATATGTCCTGATTAAATTTTAATCAGAAATAGTTACAACCATTTTATTACTTGAATTATTCGAATAAATTTGTAATCAATGCATTCAAATAGTCGTATTTTTTCTTCAAGTTGACCAAGTGTATGTTGGATAAACTAAAAAATCTAAAGTAAAATAAATAATTTAAAAAAATAAAATTTGCTTAAATTAATTATAATTAAAAAAAAATAGTACATAATATATTTTACTCATGATAATTCTAATGATACTCATAATAAATCTTCATGACTAATTACAAACTTAGAAAATACGTACCTATACTATTGGTTAATAAAAAAGGGGTTTAAAAACGCCGAAACTAGAAAATAACTCAGATAGAAATCCACAAATGCATAGGTACAATAATGGTCAAGCTAGAGTCGTGGTCGCACCAAAACAAACCCATTTAAGCTCCAGTTTACGCCGAGACGATAAGGCCTAGAGAAGTTTTTTAGAAACACACCCCAAGATAGATACAGACGGTTGCGATTTGACATCGACTGTGCCGAACCTTATAACCTAACCTTACCAGACCACGGCTCTACCTTTGACCATTTCTGTACCTATACTTTTATGGACTTCTATCTAAATTATTTTCTTGTTTAGGCCTTTTTAGACCCCTTTTTTATAACGTAGTCGGGTTTTAGTTTTTTTTTAACTTATTTCTTTGTGTCGTATTTTCCCGATTCCCAATCGAACACGTTTTTGGAATAATATTAATAACTACCTAATCAAAATACTTGAAATTAAAAATAGTATCTTCTACACGAGCGCGGAGCGAGATCATTTTTTTTTTAGATTTTAAGAACGATAATAATATTATAATATTTATAAAATAAAATATATTTTATGAAGGTAAATAGGTAATAAGTAATATACATAAATATTATATATATTTTATAGTCTTATGTTACGTAATGTTAGAAAATTGGACAACTGGTTTATTTAATACAACCGCATTTTATTTAGGGCTGATTTTTTAATCGTCAGACAACTTTCGTCTGAGGAATAAATATGTCTTTAACAGATTTTGTATGAAAAACTTAAACGTGTATTTTAACATATTTGAGTTGGTCTTATAAAGGTCTTGACCTTTCTTTTGATACTAAACACATGATGATTATCTCGGTTAAATTTTTTTAGATGTTAGGTTGATTAGATTTGTGACTTCAGGTTCAATTTAGAAAAAAATAATATACTCAGCCTATGTAAAAATAAAAATAAACCCTCACTCGTTAAATTTTCACACTAATGCTAGCCTAAACCTGGCAGGTTTGCCTGTAGAGGTAATGGCGTGTATGTTGCACAACTGTGCAGGTATCCATACAGCAGCAGCTCAAGCTTACCTGACAGGTGTAACTGTGCTGGCAAACCTGTCAGGTGCCCTACGTGTATGGCTAGCTTAACACGAACCACGTAACCGTGATCAGATTCGTCACAAATCTACAATAAAATCTTTCGGTCTCAGTGCTTGTGGGCGCAGTCCACAGCAAAGTCCATGCGGGACGGACCACATCGCTTTGTTCAATTCGTCAACAGCTGATAAACATTACCAAATACCTAAAACGATCGTGGTGTCTATTATTATTGTTGATTTCACTTTTATTGTTCTCGCTTTTTTATATTTTAGAACTATTAGCTAGCTATTTGCTTATCTTTTAGCTTGTAAAACTATTTTTGCTATATTGGAATATTATTGTAACGATAAAGTTGGGGAAATCTTATGTATCCTACATTGGGGTAAGAGGTGCAAGCTTTTATTTTCCGCATCTTGCCCTAATCGACAATACCTATGTAAAATGTTAGGCGGCTCTTAACTTTTCGATAAAGGTTATAATGTAATTTATTAATTTATAAAATAACCTTTTATCTGTATAGAGTTATCCCGAGTTAAGTGAATTCTTAACACATTTCGCTGCACACTTTCGGCATGAATTTCTTATTTACCGATATAGACGGACGCCCCCGGGAAACGACTCGACTACACATCAATTTAATATTCCATTATAAGCTTCCAGCTAGCCACAAAACGAAAAACTAAAATCGAAGACCAAATAAATTGCTTTACGTGGACTTAAGAATCCTAAATAAGCCATACGTCATTACTCAAAATTAAAACTTAAAATAAATAATTTATTTTAAAATTTTATTTACGTAATTACGATTATTACTTCTTAATTCTTTTTTATTACATTTTGTTTATAATAATTTACTAGCTGTAATTTAATTATGAATTCGTATAAATAAATAACTGCACCTCCACCTACAACCTACGAGCTACACCTACATCTACACCTACAACCTACGGGCTACACCTACAGCCTACATCTACAACCAAAGGGCTACACTTACAGCTTACATCTACACCTACAACTTACGGGCTACACCTACAGCTTACATCTACACCTACAACCTACGGGCTACACTTACAGCTTACATCTACACCTACAACCTACGGGCTACACCTACAGCTTACATCTACACCTACAACCTACGGGCTACACCTACAGCCTACATCTACAACCTACGGGCTACACCTAAAGCCTACATCTACACCTACAACCTACACCTACAGCCTAAAACTACAACTACACCTACCAACCTACTGGGGCCGGCTGTTTTTTCTTAAATATACGAAACAGGTAAACAATGCACCTAAAAGTATTTGATTCTCGTAGTCAAGTGACAAATTAAACACATTGAACAGTTGGTATGTGAAAATTCAATTGTCATATTTACTGAATCTAGGACGACTAAAATAAGGGAAAAAATTTCAATCTTTTCTGATTTTCTTTGTTGGATGTCTGATGGGTGACGACTAGAGAAGTTTATTTTCATTTATATCTTGTGATATATTTTTGTCAACAACGCCAAATCGATATCACTCGGGATCATTTCCAGCAAACGCTATATCAACCCTCAAGAACTCTAAGTTAATAAATATTGGTTTTGCCACGTCCCGGCTCGCGCGGGGTACGTAAGACCTACGGTATTAGCTAAGTTTCACAGTTAAAGACGTATTAACGAAACGATGCATCTAATTGCAAATTTCTTTCGAACTTAAATGGAATGGCTTTAGAAGAAAGCGGGCAAGTTTTTCTCGTTTTCCGTAATACATTCTGATTTTCTTTTGATTATTAATTTTAGAAAAGTTCTACTCGTCAAGGAATTTTAGTTAAATTAATTTAGATAATATTTGTATGGTTTTTTCGATGCGTTGGAGCGACAATATATTTTATTAAAGCTAGCTATACACGTAACGGTGTACCTGACAGTTTTGCCTGCACAGGTACACCTGTCAGGTAAGCTTGAGCAGAGTAGTATGGAAATCATTTGTGTTGAGCTACATACACGCTTCCTGTATACCGGTACTGTACAACTCAACTGTACAGGCAAAACCGTGACGTGTATGGCTAGCATTGAAAGTAATTTTAAAAACATCGGTTGTCTGTAAAGTCGGTTTACTGACGATAGTTGCACGTGACAACGTCAACAATAACAACAACAACAACAACAACAACAACAACAACAATAACAATAACAATAACAATAACAATAACAATAACAATAATAATAATAATAATAATAACGACCCGAATCTACAACATTCTACAATTCAACCCACAAATAATAATCAACCCATAACTCTATTAAACTCTTCTGAAACTGTAGAAAATCTAATAGCACCAGAGACAAACAACGCTGAAATACTCACAACTGATGCCGATCAAACACAGAATCACAAAATTAGACAAGTATTTACAGAAATGTTAATCAAATACGCCGATACAGATCCAACACTTAGACCGGTAATACCAAAACTCCAGATTACACGCAACATAATAAAGACGGTAAATTCACTTAACAAGTTAATAGGAGAACATCTAGAAGCGAAAGGAACGCCAGATTTAACGGAAATCCACAGTGCTATTTATTGCGCTGCAATATCAACTACAACTCTACACACTAAACTAAATAACCCCCCTGAAAAAGATATATCAAATAAAACAGGAGACCCGAAAATGCCAAAATGGCAACTACGAATTGAAAATAGAGTCAAGAAACTACGAAAAGAAATTGGACAACTTACAAAGTACCTTAAAGGAAATCTTAGCCACACAAAACAACGAAAATTAAACCCCAACAATCTCACTGAAAATCAAATAGTAGAATTATTAGATACTCTGAAACAAAAACTGCAAACACAATCAAAAAGACTCCGCCGACTTAAAAACAGTAACTCTAGAAGAACGGATAATTTATTTTTTACTAACAATCAAAAGCTCTTTTATCAAAATTTAAACTCCGAAAATATTAAAATCATACAACCGTCTAGTACAGATACAATTAAGGACTATTGGGAAAACCTATGGTCCAAACCAGCCCATCACAACGTACACGCTTCATGGCTTGATACCGAAATAAGTGAATGTCACAATATTAATCCAATGCCTGAAGTTATAATAGATGATAACGATGTCACATACGGCATAAAGAAGACTTTGAACTGGAAGGCACCAGGGTCAGATAAAATTCAAAATTATTGGATAAAATATTTTACTTCAACACATCACTACATCGCCAAAGCATTCAATTCAGCCCTTAAGGATCCCAAATTAGTGCCGCTATTTATGATGCAAGGAATAACATATCTAAAGCCTAAATATAAAAACGATACTAAAAATCCGACTAAATACCGTCCAATCACCTGCCTTCCAACTCTTTACAAACTACTTACGTCAACAATCACACAAAAACTAAATACTCACATTACCTATAATAAAATAATCCCTGAAGAACAAAAAGGCTGCGCTAAAGGATCAATGGGCTGTAAAGAACAACTTATATCGACGCCCAAATACATAATCAAACTAAAAAAGATTATAAGAACCTTTATTACGCATACATAGATTACCAAAAAGCCTTTGATAGTGTCCCGCATCCTTGGTTGATACATGTACTAAAAATATATAAGATTCATAATACTTTAATTCACTTTCTACAATATATAATGCATAACTGGTCTACTAAACTCAATCTAAGAACAGTCAGTACTACCGTCAGTACCTCACCAATCAAAATTAAGCGTGGCATTTTCCAAGGCGACTCACTCAGCCCCTTATGGTTTTGCTTAGCTTTAAGCCCTCTATCTAAAACTCTTAATAGGTCAAACTTAGGATATATTATAGATAAAGTCAATAAAATCAAAATCACTCACCTTCTTTACATGGACGACATAAAACTCTTCGCACCTGACAGGCAACAACTGGAACAACTATTAAGATTAACGGAAAAATTTAGCGCTGATATTTACATGACATTCGGAACTGATAAATGTAAAATTAATTGCATTCTTAAGGGCAAACATACACATACAGAACCACTCAACTTAGAACTACAAGAAGGAACAATAGACAGCATGCAAGCGAAAGACACATATAAGTACCTAGGTTATATACAAAATACAGCTATAGATCATAAAGAAATAAAAAATACATTAAAAAATAAATACAAACAGAGACTAAATAAAATTTTAAAAACGCAATTGTCAGGCCAAAACAAAATTAAAGCTGTAAATACCTATGCGATCCCTATATTAACGTATTCATTTGGAATTATCAGGTGGTCTGACACTGATTTGGAAACCCTCAACACCGCAACCAGAACCGCTTGTTACAAACACAATATTCAACACATCCATTCAGCAGTTGAAAGATTTACAATAAATAGAAAGCAGGGAGGGCGTGGTTTTATAGACATAAAAAATCTACATTACACCCAAATAGATAACCTCCGAAATTATTTCAAGACAAAAGCTAACACAAGCCCACTTCATAAAGCCATTGTAAATTTACCTCATTCTGGAACACCGCTACAGTTAAATAATGACAAATTTAACCCTAAAAATAAAATAATTAATGATGAAAACAAAATAGAAAAATGGAAAAGTAAGGCTCTACATGGTAAATTTCCGTACCAGTTAGGTCAGGACCATATCGATCAAGCCGCGGCATTCAGTTGGTTAACTAAGGGTAACATTTATAGTGAAACAGAAGGGTTCTTAATAGCTATACAGGACCAAATTATCAAAACTCGCAATTACTCAAAATTTATCCTCAAAGAAGCCATAGAAACTGATAAGTGTAGATTATGCTACCTAACCACGGAGACAATAGACCATATTACCGGAGGATGCAGTGCACTAGCAAATAAAGAATATACTCACCGTCACGATAACGTAGCCGAACATATACATCAATTAATAGCAATCAAGTTTAACCTTATAGATACACATACACCGTACTACAAATACAAACCATCTAACGTTCTAGAAAATGACTCCGTAAAACTCTACTGGGATCGCTATATCGTCACAGACCGTACCATCCTAAGCAATAGACCAGACATAACCTTCACAATTAAATCTGAAAAAACCACTTACCTTATAGACATCGCCGTTCCAAACACCAACAACCTGAAACAGAAACACACAGAAAAAATCCAAAAATACATACCGCTTGCAGATGAGATCAAACAAATGTGGCATCAAAACACAGTAAAAATAATCCCGATAGTCATCTCCTCAACGGGCGTTATTCCAAAAACGCTTGCCGTTGCACTTAAATCCCTTAACCTTCACAAAAACACATATATACAGTTACAAAAGTCAATCGTTATAGATACCTGCTCTATAGTCCGCCGCTTCCTTAATTCATCTTCATCCTTCCGTACAACTCACAACAATTAAACTTCTTTCACGCTACATGAACAGGATACTTGGCAATCGCCCGTACCTGCTTCATTCTCCCGGTTAAGCCGAGACAAATATATGTTAAATAATAATAATAATAATAATAATAATAATAATAAGGTACCGGCAATGCGAGGTAACGCTGGTACTTGGTAACGATAACGGGTAACAGGTAACGCATGAGTCATTTTTTTCGTACGTGCAGCCGGCTCCATCGATTTATAAGACGTTATTACGTCAAAACGCATTTTTAACCACACTACGGCGAAGCCAAAAGGAAGGGTAATGATTTTGGCAGTCTATGTATGTATGTATTGTATGTATGTATGTGTATTTATTTCACCGTAGCGCCTAAACTACTGGTCCGATTTTAATAAATGAGATATCAATAAATTCGTAATAATAGCCCGGGTAACAGAGGCTATATAAGTTACGTAATCGGGTTATAGTTTTAAGCTATTGCATAGCTTCTATCGCGGGCCTTGAGCGCGGGGACCAAATCCAGAAATTCCGTAACGAAAAAACCTCACGCTCCGTGCATCGTCTAACGTCGTTTCAGTTCGGCAGTCTTCGACACGGCGGCGTGCGATTAGACGTATTGTACGACTCTACGAAACTCGCACATAACACAAACAATACATAAGCAGCTGTTTATGAGAAAGTAATTGTAAAAAATAATAATTTAAAACCCACATGTATTGTAAAATAATAAAAATATTTTAAACAATATTAACTTTTTATTTATTTAATAAAAGAAAAAATTGTTTTCTTATTGGTCACCACGCTCAAAAAGTGTAACTTGAATTAATATCAAAGAAAAACAAATACTGCATAAATAAAATAAAATAAATAAATAATTATAATTGCATAAGTTGATACAAAATGCTATGCAATAGCTTTACCGCGGCAGTCCCCGAGTGTCTTTTTTGTTTATAAAAATTGTAGTTATTAACGATTACTATTAAAAAGTTGATATGTTTATAAAATATCAATTTCTCGTACTATATTAATTTCAGTAACCCTCTGTATCTTTCACCCAGTGATCATCAATATTTATTGCTTCACTTCAAGCAAATGCTGTTAAATAAATTGTATTGAATACGTAAAGCGAATAACCCTCTCTTGCCGGCTGTTTAAAGTATTAAAATACATAATATGGCGTATACCCATAGGTATTGGTAACATGTTTACGAACAATTTAAAATTACTGGTGGATTGAGTTTTTAATAATGTAAGGTAACCCCCTAGAAGGTGCAGCGCTCCATTCGACATCAAAGGTCCTGACTGTAATGAAAGTGCTGCGGCGGCGGCAAATTAAAAATATTTTCAAATTGTACCTACCGCCCGCGAACATTGTTTTCAGCTTGTGATACATAAAATATTACACAGAAGTCCGTTATTACATTATACGATAGCGGTACGTGGTTTAAAAAATGTTTGAAAAGTTCGACATTATTACACGTGTGAATGTAATTTGCCTTTAATTTATCAAAGCTAAAATCCTTATAGCTTGTATATGTATACACGATACAAATTATAAGACTTTGTTCTTTAGCCACTGCTAAGGAAAAAAGTCTTACATAGGTGGGTATTATCCCCATACCCATCCATATCAATTATAATATTGTGTTAGACTCGAAGATTGGTTCATGACATGAGGTTCATGATAATTGATTCAAAGGTGTTTAGATTTCCTGAAGAGCTGCCGTTCGACCTATACTATCGAACAAGTTGCCGATCGACCAGAACCCCAATTCTCGTAATTAACTTAGAATTTAATCTTAACCTACTTTACGATCCATAGGTGCATACACAAAATTAAAAATATTAAGTAACCTCCGAATCGTCGAGCGGTGAGAGAGATGATGATGAATTATAGCTAAGAACACTCCCGATAATGTCAGCTTTCAGACAAAAAAAACTAGATCATAATCTGTTCATCCGTTTGCCATGGACAGACAGATACATCAAACGTATAACACTCCTCTGTTTTCGTCAAGGGTTAAAAAGCAAAAAAAATATCATTAATTAAACAGCAACCTAACGCAGATATTACTAAAATTCAATATCCCTCCACAAACCATCAAATCAACTCATTGACCCAAAACCATCACTAGTAGAGAAAAATAAATTTATGGTTAAATAAAAAATAAAAATTATAATAAACATAATGATAATAATTTGTACTTGAAACATAAAAATTTCCCTTCTGTTATTCTATTTGTATTGTAGATGTCATTACTCTAATGAGATTTTCCGTGCAACAGATAAATCTGATACTATAGTTTAATTATATTTTAGTCTCCAGCTAGCTTTACTTTGATAGTAATTGGAAGCTACAATCATTATTTAGTTACCAAAATATGAAAACTTTCTTCTTAGTCCTTTATTTTTTGGCCTTAAATTTGATGGAATATTATAAGAGGCAAATATTAATAATCAATTTTGGTCCTAGTAATAATTAAAGTTGTAGCATATTTATTCTAGGAATTAATCACCTTCACATCAGCCTTTAGAATGTTTGTGGAAATGCCCGGACCATCGGAGTCCGACAGAGCTGTCAAACGTCCCCAAAGTGTCTCGCAGTACATATCATTAACAATTTAGCCCGCACTGTTTATATGCTGAAAGTGTTTACTATGAATGTCAGATTTAGACTTTATTTTAGCAAAATACAAGCTTAAACAGTTCGTAACTATGACAAAACTAAATTACTAACTAGTGGATATTATATGACATCACATCGCATTGAAGGGTGAGATTATGCTGGTATGGTGCACTGTTTTGTTAGGATTAATAGTCTTAAATATTAAACATTGTTTTACCTACACTACTATTATAAAGAGTAATGATTTGATTGTTTGTCTGTTTTTTTGCATTGAAAAGTCTCTGAAACGACTGGGCCCGTTTTCATGAAGTTTGGCACAGATATAGAATTAACCACGGGGAAGGACATATATTACTTTTTGACGTGATAACTTCTTATAATTTGATGGAGCCGGCTGCACGCACGAAAAAACATGACTCATGCGTTACCTGTTACCAGCGCTACCTCGCTAAATATAACGGCAATCGTTACCTCAGCTAGCCGCGCCTTAGGTATGTGAGCGGTGGGACGGAGAGGCGGGGGCGCTTGATGTTATTACTTAGTTCGGCGCCGAACTTCGCGGCGGCAACACGCCTACCTAAGGCGCGGCCAATTTGTTCCGCGCGCACTATAAACATGACGTTGTCACGTTCAACTATCGTCAGTAAACCGACTTTATAGACAACCGATTTTTTACTGCGGTAAATTGCACGCACGTCCTTTGGTTCTTGCGAGAATTCCTTTTGCGCGCACGAAGTCGTGGTTAACATAATATTGTTGTTGTTGAAAATAATTTTAGTAAAGGTAAATTCCGACTATACCTTATACGTTCATAAATTAATATTTCACAGTTATTGCTTTAGATTTTTCATAAAATTATGCACTTGCATAATTCTATGTATTATGATCTCCGGCGCTCTCGGAAAACGGTTGAAACAGGGTTGACATTTCACGATAGTAGTGGTACTTCTTTGAGCGCCACAGCCCAAAAATACTGCGAACTGCAAAACATTCAGCGCTACCATTAGATAATTCATTGTATAGACCGTAGAGAATTAGTCTTTCTAGACTCTAACTCCTCTCTACATACAGCCAAATACTCAAACAGCTAAGGGTCAGTGCACACCGCGACGATACTCGACGCGCAGGTCTGCATTTCTAAGATTTCTATTCAAAATTAAACTTCATTCATCACACAAGAAGATACACGTATCATTGTAAGAGTGCGAAAGTCAAGGTGCACCGCGCTGCGCAAGTAGTTTTAAGTCATTACTTCTACGTTTAAAGGTTATCGAGCTTCGAGCTTCGAGCTTCGAGCGGATCTTAAATAGTTTAAACCTTGTGAGTATTCAATTCGATTCGATATCGTAACAAGCTTGATTTTCAGACTTCTAGTATTTCAATCTAATATTATATTATGGTACAAACAAGATTGAAAAAAAACCGTTTATTAGGTATCGTATTTACAGATATTCTCATAATATTATTTTGTTGTATGTCATTATCGCAATACACTTTAATCCCCTCAATATGTAGTCATATTTCTATAAAGTTGTAGTCAATCTAGAAATGACTGCAAATGCGCCAGGGTTCCAACTCGGAGTTGGCAAAGTGGGTTGGGCAACTTTGTCGCTCTAATAAAACTTGTGCCAATCTGAAACACGCCAAAGTACATACTTAATCAGGAGCTAATTAACCTCCCAAATTTTTTGCCTCCAGGTTCAGTGGCTGCGACGTTCTGGATTCGAATCTTGAAAGCAATGATTATTCTTTGCTCTATCTTTTGTTAATTCATATTATGAATTTGTGAACTGTCATTGTCGTTAACTTATAAGAGTCAGTAGGTTATACTAACTTTTATATATTATTATAATCTTTTATTATTGTATCTTGGAGCTTGGAGTTTACGCATCTGTGGTAGGTTTATTGAAACCATATTTATCGATAAACACTTAAAATACGCACCGCAATCCTTACTTATATTATAGTATTATATAAGTTACGCATCCACACATACATACGAAAGTTTGTATGTGTGGATGTTTGTTACTCTTTCACGCAATAACTACTGAACGTATTTATGAAATTTGGTATGGTAAAGACTGGACTAACACATAATATATTTGTTTTTTATCCCAGCAAAATGTACGATTCTAACGGGATTTATTTTTGGCGCCTATGATGTTTTGCGCTTACGAACTTGCGAGCAACATGTAGTCTATACTTCTATACGAATATAATAAAATAGAAAGAAATGTTTGTTTGTTTGCATTGTATAGGCTCCGAAACTACTGGACTGATTTTGATGAAATTTGACATAGATATAGATTAGACCATGAGAAAGGATGTGGGCTACTTTTATTGCAGTAAAATGCACGATTCCAGCGGATTTATTTTGGCGCGTACGAAGTCGCGACAAACATCTAGTGTTCAATAAACTGCCATTTCAACATTGCCCCACTTCCACACTTCATAACATAGCCGTGAGCCGGATTACGTGACATCGACGTGACATCAATGGCGTCTTGTCACATTGTCACGTCAATCACGCCGTGACGCCGTGCAGCGTGAAGTAAATTAATTAATTCAGATGCTGTGTTCCGTTGATTTGACTTCTATGACTTAATTATACGACTGATGGGACTTCTGATATTAGTTTAGTGCCACGTGGATTGGCGCATAATAGCCTTTATTCTATATTGTAACATGTAGTTATTTTCAAATAGGGCATTTCTATAGGTAAAGATGTCACCACAAGACGTATTTCTGCTCCTCTTGAACAAAAGAAAAAACGCTAAGACGAAAGTACGCTTTTAACCCAACTATAACCTACATAAGATATTTGTTACAATTTCAGGTTGGACATATTCTGTAGTATTAAAGCGACAAAGTTTTACCTATCAGCTTAGTTGAAATCATTAATATGTAGATACGAGGGCTGCACTAAAAGTATCGGGAATGGAATATTTCCACTGTTCCTGTCATATTAAAATATTTTTAATTTAAAACTCCTTGGTTTTAAAAATCGAATACCGTTTATTTATTTAAAAAAAGATTCTTAGTCTTGTCACAAGGTCTTGTCAAACTTGTTTAGTCGTTGAGAAAATGGAATTGACTCGAGAAAATTCTAGAGCGATGATTTATTATGACTTTCGAAGTGGTTTAACACAAAAACAGTGTGTTGACCGGATGATTTCTGCATTTGGTGATGAAGCCCCATCCAAAACCACAATTTATCGCTGGTTTGCTGCATTTCAACGTGGACGTGTCAAGCTCAGTGATGATCCCCGTCAAGGTCGTCCAAAAACTGCAGTCACCCAAGAAAACGTTGATGCTGTGCGTAAGCTGATTGAGGAAGATCGACATGTGACATACCGCGAAATTCAGGCAACTTTAGACATTGGCATGAGTCAAATACAAATAATCTTGCATGAACAATTAGGTGTAAAAAAGTTGTTTTCCCGATGGATACCGCATTTGCTCTGTGAAGAGCAACTACTCTTACTACTAGGTACTAGGCTCCAATACATGGCGTCCAGAGGCTACGCGCTTATTTTTATATTAACGCGCGTATCGTCCATCACATGTATGCCACCAGACATTTTGTCTTGAAGCTCTATGCACGTAGGTTTACGCGCGTAGTTCACGTTTCCGGACAAGGTCTTACCCTCCCATAAGAAGTTATGACTTCGAAAATAAGAAAAAACACAAGGGGCCTTAGACAAAGTGCAATATTGTAACAATATAACTAAGTTTGTAAAGAATAAAAGTAGTCACGTCCCTTATAGATAATATATATTAATCGCGCGCATTTTTTACCACGCTTTTATTAGCTTCACCTATATGTTTGTGGGCTTGTAGGTTTGTAATTATTTTCAAACTTTGTAATTGTAATTAAAGAAGTCGCCTTGACTAACTACACCAACGCCCTACACCTACAAACTACAAATACTAGCTACATCTACAACCTGCAGGTGATGTGTGATATTGATTTATTATATTTAGCATTCATTTGCAAAAATGTTTCATGTATTTTTTTTATCCCAAGAATGAACTTCCTAATTAAATGTGAATTGAAAAATTAAACACGGCAAATTAACAACGTACATACGAAGCCTTTAAAATTATACAAAAACAAAGTTACAAAGCCTCGGAGGAAATAATTTCCATAATTATGAACGTCGGTTAAATGAAACAAGCGGTTACCGCCTGTCGTTTAGCCGCGAACGACTCGAGAGAATTAGACGATTCGTAACTCGATAAGATCCAAACGTTTGTTCATATTTATCGGGAAGTTGTCTTATTTTATATTTGAAAAAGTGTAGGAATTTTTTTCATTTTTGGCGGATATAAATTTGTATGCACGCTTGGAAGTGCGCTTTGTCTTCACAAGAATAGACATACTGACAAATAATTTGGACATATGACAGATTTCCTTTATCAATCTGCAGGCTTAGCATGCGCGCCCTAGAAACACCGAAGAATCGACAAAATGACTGATTGAAGCAACATAAATACTATTCGAATCAAAATAGTTCTCATTGTAAGGCAGCAAGGTCGATGCATCGTCGTTATGAGAAACAACATTTCTTTTCTTCCCGAGCATGAGCTCACAAAATGGCCTCCTTTGACAGCTAAAGTAGAAACGTTTTCTTATTTCAATGTCAAATAGTCTTACAATAATGGCAACTACTCCACATCATGGCGGTCCAAGAAAAATAGTTTCTTTACGTTCAGTCATTTACTTGAAAATTTGATCATTTTTGACAGAAGATTTCCCGGCTGACATTTTAAAAATATGACTATTTAGATATGTTGACTTCTATTGACGACCTGTTACCATCGTTTAAGAACTATTTTGCAACGAACTGTTTTGGATAGAATATTTCATCTTTAAAATTATTTCTTCGGATCGCCATGCTAAGCTCGCAGTTGTTTTGTCTTTCTTTCGTTGAAAGAAACCATTTCTACGGTGGTTAATCTAAGCGTGCAGGTAGTTCTCTAACGTAATAATAATATGTACTAGACTATTGCTGATTAGCAAAATAAGTAAAAATTGTAAAAGTCTATGTATACGCCTTTACAATAGAATCCCAAAAAACGTTAAAAATCTTTCGATTAATAAATTTTAAAATGTTGATAAAGAACGTTTGTTTGCTAAAGCTTATTATAAGGTCATGGATTTCATTAACGATTTCACACCTTGGAAATAAGATGGCCCCCTGCAAGGCTGCTTCTATGTACATAGTATGTTCTATGTACTTATGACTTCTGTTATATAGATTAAGTTACTACATGATAAAATTATTTTTTTGAAATGAACAATTTTCCCATCTTTTTGGTAAAAGGTGGCGCCGTGCGAGTTTATTACGCCGGTTCTTCTTGCCGGGCTAGTTTCCGAACCGGTGGTAGGCATCATGTAGACCAACGTTCAGAAAGTGTATAAAAATACCAATTTTGAATATTTTTTTTTACTTTGACTCGACTTTGACGAGTAAAAAGTACTAATAATATGTACTAGATTATTGTGCTAGATGTGTCCGTTACTTCGCGCGTGAACTCCCATGGGAACCGTAAATTTTGCCGCGATAAAGTAGCCATGTCCTTCTCCGTGGTCTGCTTTAGATCCAATGTGCCAAATTTCATGATGATCGGTTTAGTAGTTTTTACGTGAAAGAGAAACAACCAAACTCACTTTCATATTTATAATATCAGTAATTAACTGCCTTAACAAGTAGCCTTAATATTAATGAAATTATAAATCTTTTATTGCAACTTTTAAGCTAACAATTATAAATACAGAGCATTTATATCATTATTTAAACTTTTCAAGCCTAAATAAGATCCAATATACCTTTAATCGATCGTGTAAGACGTCGGGGAAATCCCCTGGGCGACTCGGTACGTAACAATGCCATTACACCGGGAGTCCGGACCGGTCCGGCAGAATATTTTTAAATAGTTTAATGTCAGTTCTTATCGTGATATTATCACTTTAGATGGCTAAGCTATCAATCTATTACATGAAAAAGTATGTGTTTGGAAGTTAATAAAAATAAAAGGCATGTGAAAGAAAAAGAGAAGTATTTTATGAAAAAACTTTGAGAAAATTATTCTTGGTATTAGGTATTTTTAAAGAGCTGTTAGACAAACACTGTTTAAAAAATCGGCTCAAGAAGCTTTTTACCCGACTACGGCGAAGCCAAAAGAAAGGGGATTTTGGCATTCAATGTGTGTGTGTTTGTTCCACCGTAACACTTAAGCTATTGTTCGGATTTTAACGAATGCGGTGTCATAATAGCCCGAGTAACATAGGCTATATAATTTGCCTAGTCGGGTTATAGTTTTTAACTTTTAATTATTATCTTATAAGAACAGCATATACACGTACAGCAAGTATATAACAGCAGGTAAGGTATATCAGTATGAAAGAAATTAAAGTTGGAACTTTGAAAACTTTTAATAAATCACATTTTTGTTTCAGTAGAGAATCTCTAATTCAATATTATATTTACTGCTTTTACTATGGATACAAATTATAATGTAACACTTCTTTATTATGTATATTTTATTTACAAGAATGTAAAAGTATACAGGGGGTTTTTCTAGTCAGTGTCCCAACTATTAGGAGTGAATATACTCTTGAATATAAGCAACTTTTACTATGGGATCAACTTTTCTACTTGAAAAAAAATCAGCTGTTTCCTACAAAATGCTATCTATGCCGGTAGCCCTTTTGTATGAAATAGCAGATTTTTAGGAAAGTCGATCAGGAAAACACCCTATATAATCAATATAAGCATATGACATTTTGAAGACTTCGAAGCTCTCATTAGGCAAGCAGATCATAAATGAAGGAAAGAAAAAGCTCTTGTCATTTTTCACTACTTCATAATAAAAAAAATATAGAAATCTTTCGATGTAATTTATCAAACATCATATCTCTCAAAGTGAACGCAAAAAGGGCTACTTTATACTCGATTAAAAGATGTTTTCTGTCATAAATCGTGGGTAATGTCGACAAAGGAGTCAATTTATGTTACCCCGAGGTCAACTTTACATATCTTGAGATTTCTCAAAGATAATTTGCCATATTTTACGCGATAAATCCACCATAATAACACCGCGGCTACGCACCGGAGAGATTTTTAAGGTCTGTAATATACGGGAGTGACTGTCAAATTATATTCATGCAGAAACTTAATAAAAGGCCCCCAAAATTTATACGGTTCTTATAAAGTGACTTATGAAGTATTTAAATAATGATTTCTTTGAGTGATGGTGCTTTTTTAGGGTTCCGTAATACATAAGGAACCCTTATATTTTCGCTCTGTCCGTCCGTCTGTCTGTCTGTCCGCGCTTCTAGCTTCTGTAATTATAAATAACGGAACCCTCGTTAGACATGTCCTGACAAGCTCTTGGTTAGGTTATTGATATTTTTTTGTCGTGTAGGTACTCGTAAGTACATAGCCGGTTATTACCGCACACAAATAGTCAGGCCAGTTACTGAATGTGATAAGAAGACATTTTTTATTTTCAGTTGTAGTACTCAAAGCCTAATTAGGTTTTAATTACCGTAGTTTCATTTAAAAGAACGGTAGCTATTAATTTTTGTATACATACGAATGAAATTTTCGAATAAAAAAGAAACCCTTTCCAGAAAACTCGAAATGTTTCTGTTTCTTAGCACCTATTAATTTTAAGCAATTTTTATGGAAATACTTGACGCCGTTTCCGAGATTCTGATTATATTCATACAAGAATGCTCATTTACAGTGTAAGTCGTAAGATAATTAATTATTATATTAATACGTAATTTATTACAATACGTCATGTAGTTTCCGAGATATTTAATTTCAAAATAAGTGCGTGAATCGGGATACCACCAGGCCGGCGCTCGACGCGATGACGTCATAGCACATCGCAACACTCGCTCAGTCCGCTCGCGCGCTCCGGTAACGCCGCGTCGCCCGTATCTTTTACTATTAAAGTTTAAAAATGTCTAATCTACATGCTAGAAAAACAGGTGTTGTGCTAAAATGTACAAATACAACTACCAAGACACCTGAAAAGTTTTTTTTCACGTTCCAAATGATGTTCAAATGCGAAAGAAATTATAAATTAAAAATATCGGTTGTCTGTAAAGTCGGTTTACTGACGATAGTTGAACGTGACAACGTCAACAACAACAACAACAACAATAATAATAATAATAAAATGCGAGGTAACGCTGGTACTTGGTAACGGTAACAGGTAACGGTACTTGGTAACAGTACTTGGTAATGCATGAGTCATGTTTTTTCGTGCGTGCAGCCGGCTCCATCGAATTATACGACGTGATCACGTCAAAAAAAAACTATGGACGCTTCACACCACGTCAATCTGGCCCCGTGCTAAGTATCCGAAGAACTTGTGTTACAGGTACCAGAAAACGGGAAGAATATTTAATACTTTTATACTATACATATTTAAGATTTTTCTATATTATACACATATTTAATACACATCCATGACCCAGGAACACAGAAAAACTTTTTGTTCCTTCGGCGGGATTCGAAACCCAGCGAACAACAGCGACCCCCGGTTTGAGCACCAACGCGCTGAACCACTGAGCCACAGAGGTAGTCAAACCACAAAAATGGATAAAAGCTATGAAGAGGTTGGATTTATTTGAAGCCAAAAGTACAGTTTATATATTTGCTTATTATAAACTATTAAACACTATTAAACATTTTAAACACAAATTAAAGACGGACAGATAAACAGCTTCATAGTAAGCTATCGATTCGGTTGCACTACTAGAAGCATACGACATGTCCAGGATA
Organism: Phengaris arion; assembly: GCA_963565745.1. Classification (NCBI taxonomy): domain Eukaryota; kingdom Metazoa; phylum Arthropoda; class Insecta; order Lepidoptera; family Lycaenidae; genus Phengaris; species Phengaris arion. Next base: position 29,571,804 of record OY751431.1, read on the forward strand.
TAGTGGAAAAATTGTGGGCCGTTGAAGGGGACGTCAAAATTTTCAAATTTGGATATATTTAGGTCGTCCTACGAAAGCTGTTTCTCTATACGTAAGTATGTATATAATATTTAGTCACAACGCAGCATACGTTGAAATGAACAAGCAAATACATGGGATAGAAAGTAATGGTTTTATAATTTGATTAGTTTCAGTTCATTAGAGTCGGTAGCACAATAAAACGGAATTGACGACGTTGCGTGCGCCTCCTTATCAGCTCTGGTTAACAAAAACTTAATTAATAAGCTTATTAATTTACCGCGGCCTAACGCGAACGGTTAGTAATTATAAAAATGCGAAATTCGTGAATATTGTTTGTCTGGCTCATGACGACAGATCTATTATTATTTGCACATTTCTGTGCTAATATTTTAATAAAGAGGATAGATTTGATTGGTTTTTTGTTTGTTTGTTTGCACTGAATAAAAACTATGGGCCGATTTTGATAAGATTTGTAACAGATATAAAGTAGACCACCGGGAAGAACAGCATACTTTTTATCGAGGCAAAAAGTAACGGTTCCTGCATGATTCTTTGCACGCCACATGAAGTGGGCAACGCCTAGTAGATACTATATAATATTACTAGCTGACTCCGACAGACGTTGTTCTGTATTTACTATAAACACTAAACAGGAATAAAATATAATAATTAGGTATACCTACTAACATCTACAACCTACATAATATACTACTTACACCTACAACCTACACCTACTACCCACACCTACCTACACCTCCCACCTGCACCTATACCAACAACCAATACCGACAACCTCCCCTTGTGTATTAACGTGCTATTTTATTACTGCCCTACAACTACCCTTACAACCTACAGGCGATGTGTCAAAAGATTTCACACATTAAGAGTTATCGACCACTAAGGGTTGATTACAGTACTATTATAGCTATTAAACAATGAGGGTTGGTGAGATGTGTCAAAATTGAAAATTATTATAATATGCATTTTTAATGCCAAATCATAAAAACAAATACAAAATAATGAGGTGAGCCAACCTTTTCTCTTAAGGATATGAAAAATAGCCTACAACCTACTTACATTTACCGAATACGCCTGCAAAATTTCAAGCAACACATAAGGCACTTTGACTAATTTCGTAGGGAAAACGAAACTTGTACTACCTATACTGGTACAAAAAATATAAAATTAGGTATAAAGGTAAAATAAGGAAGAAGTAAATAAATGTGTACTTGATTATTTGAAATTAGGTACATATTTATTTAAATTATTACTTAAATTAACAAGATTATTCAAATTAACAAGAACTACAAATATTAGAAAAGTAAAACTCATAAATTTTCCTCACGATCCATGTGTTTTTGTCCTCTAAACTACTACTTACTTATATTCCAAAAGCTTGTATTTACGCAGGTCAAATATTTATTTATACTCCACCTCGAGTGAACTATATTTCATAATAACATATTATTTATAAATCGAGCTTCATTCACTTAACCTCTAGGAATAATTGATGTACGCGGAAATAATGAAATAAGCTGCTACATTTAGAGTGAAGCTAGTAAGCTTTTCCATAGGGTAGAAAATACATGTACTTAGGTACGTAAAGAAAAACAGCTTTCATAAAACAATCCGAATCGATCCAAACTACAAAAAATTTGACGACCCCTTCAACGGCCCAATTTTTCCACACAATCGTAGACACACCGTATGCTTGTAGTAGTGCAATCAAATCGAAAGCTAAGTATGAAGCTGTTTATCTGTTCGTCTTTTTTGACGTGATAACGTCTTATAAATCGATGGAGCCGGCTGCACGCACGAAAAAACATGACTCATGCGTTACCTGTTACCGTTACCAAGTACCAGCGTTACCTCATTATTATTATTATTATTGTTGTTATTGTTGTTGTTGTTGTTGACGTTGTCACGTTAAACTATCGTCAGTAAACCGACTTTACAGACAACCGATATTTTTTAATCTGTGCTTTTTCTTTACTAGTAACTAGAAGTAGTTACGTGTAACGTGTATGTTGTACTTACTGAGTAATTTAACGTTAATTTTAATTGTTGGGACTTAAGTTGTGTGGAAGAAACTGTTATAAGGAGTAATACCATATATTTATACAGTTCCTAGGTGTTTGCCACCCTTCTGCACACCTACGTCCATATAGACTAATTCACCGGCCATATTTCATACTCCTCCGGTTGCACAATTCTCGTAAACATTGCTAAAAATTTTTTCTTCACGTGTTAATATAATAATAAGCTCATAAAATCTATATATCTTCCATGCGTCGGAATGTTAATAGGACGCCCGCGCCTGATCTCTCGCCAGTCGTGTCGGTTATCCGTCCCACTAGGCTTCGAGAGTAAAAGAAGAGAGCTCTTGTGTACTGCGCACTCGCTTAGGCACTATAAAAATAACTTCTGCGTAGCTGGCCGGACAGATATAAACCGGCCACCGTCACCGAAACTTGTTTAGAGAGCTATTATTATGCTCTTATAAAAAACGAAGTTCCCTCAAAGTCCTTCGAGAACTTCGTGCGCAAGTGCGTGAGTCGCAAACGACCACACAACTGTTCTTTTAGGGACAGCGATTAAGGCTTTTTTACTCACATAAACTACGACCAACAAGACAACAGGGTGACAATGTTTATGATAATAAGCTCTTTGGATAAAAAAATAGCGAATTTCTTCTACCCTCTTGACTTACTTTAGAGTGTGGCTGTTTATACATTTACCGGCCCGGACGGTACGGTAACGGCCTGGCACCGGCAGCCAAAATGTATAAATTAAGCATCATTATCATATTATACTTAGTCTGGCCATAAATACTGTTACAATTAAAAATAAACAAAATATTACATTTGAATTAGGAATATGTCATTTTTATATGATTGTTCATTCAATTTCTCATTTTGGCGCCAATACATTGTACGATATTTTGCGATATTATTTGATAATGGAGTGGGGTGATAAAGAGAACCGAATCGCTGTGATTGCATTACACAAAGTAGGTATGGAGCCAAATGCAATTTTTAAAACTCTCCATACGCTTGGTATTAGTAAAATGTTTGGTATTGTTATTGTACCGGGCTATTAATATGTATAATGAGACCTCTGTTTGTGACAGAAAAAGATCTGGCCGTCCACGTAGTGTTTGTACGAAAAAGGTGGTCAAAGCAGTAAGGGAAAGAATTCGAAGAAATCATGTCTGAAAGTAAAAAAAATTTTCTCGGGAAATGAAGATAGCACCTAGAACCATGTCGCGTATTTTAAAAGATGACTTAGGACTTGCAGCCTATAAAAGACGTACTAGTAATTTCTTAACTGATAATTTAAAAAAGAAAGGTGGTAAAATCGAAACAGCTACTGAAGTGGTACGCAAAGGGAGGTCACAGAAAAATTTTGTTTACGGATGAGAATTTTTTTACAATTGAGCAACATTTTAACACACAAAATGACCTAATTTATGCTAAAAGCTCTAAGGAAGCTTCCCAATTAGTCGACAGAGTGCAACGTGGGCACTATCCAACTTCAGTGATGGTTTGGTGGGGTATTAGCTATGAAGGAGTGACTGAGCCATACTTTTGTGAAAAAGGTATCAAAACATCGGCAGACGTGTTTCAATACCATTCAACAATCAACATACCATTCTTGAGAAGGTATTAAACTAGTACACTGTAAAAGTAATAAATGTTATTTGCAATAGAATTTTTTTTCTTTGTTTCAGTATTTATGGCATGACTAGGTATGTATAGAGATGCGTGAAATAAAAATTTCAAATACAGTTTTACGAGAATCGTGCGTACGGATGAGTGACCAATTTGGCACAATTAAAGTTTATGTGGAGGAAAGTGTGCAGAAAGCTGATATTTTTTTTAAATATTGCTTAGAATTACACAAAATTAATAAAAATAAAGTTGCACACACTACCACGCTACACTATCATGTGTTTGTATAATTACAGTAGGTGTTAGTTTTGACACAATGTCATTCACATTCCATAGACCAAATTTACACATTTTAATTATATCAATAATCTGAGAGGCAAGAGAACCGTAAAAATATTAATTAAAACATTAATTAGGAATTACGGTAGACAGAGCCACAGGGCGACCTCTTATAGTATTATTTTATATATCTCTGTATAGTATTATTGATCATTTCAATAGAGGTAGATATGTTGGCGAGACAAGCTTGTAGTGAGGGTATACCTACGAATACATTGCCCTTCTTCACTGATTGTTTTTACTTAATTCGGGATTATTGTTACAACCTATGGAAAGTTCATTTTGATGAGCGATCGGTGGAAAAGGTTATATGGTATAGGACAATGCAGAACGAGCCCTGAAAGACTCCTTGGTTAGATAAATGTAGACTAAAAAGGGACATATTAACTACAGAGTTTAGATTGCGTTCCGGGCACATTCCACTTAGTAAATATGCTTATATGATCAATAAAGTTCCATCACCGCTTTGTTCTGAGTGTGGCATCATCATCATCATCATGATGCGTTACATATTATGGCGGAGTGTGTTTGGAACGAGGATGCAAGAAGCGAAATGTCGGCAATTACTGGGGACTTGAATGAACTTGGAGAGTGTAATAGAATTCTGTGTTATCCTCCTTCTGACACTGCTAAAGCACTGTATAAAATTGTTACTTTTGGTTTTCGTCGACGCTCTTAATTTACCTACTTGTATGTTATAAAATTATTTAATTTGTCTTTGTTTATTTTTTTTATTTATAAATGGCATCGGCTTATAACCATTTGCCAGTGTCAGGTTAAAAAGGCGGGAAATAGAACTTTCGTTTCAATTTTCAACACCCTATTCCTATATCGTCAAGTCTTAAGTCTAGTCAAAGTCCAAATATATTAGTCGGTACAGTCCATGAGTCATGTCAGTCGATTCAGTAAAGTGGTAGGAGTTTTGGCGGGAAACACAAAATAGCACGTTTTTAGAAGTTGTACCACTTGCCCACACTTGTGCACGTTAACGAATATTTAATGGTTAATATTATACCAATATTACACATTAAGAACCGAGATAACACAAATTTATGAAATATTACAACTTCCACAACGTCACCCATAGAACTCCCGCCAAAACTCCATCTTTGTTTATTATATAATATATAGTCTAACGGAGTGGCGTAGTTCGCAAGAACTAAAACTCGTTAAATAAAGAAAAAAAACTCGAGACTTTTCAACTCTATTGTATTGGCCCAGAGTTCTATTTTAAGTGCTCTGAATTTTACCGGACCCGCCGGATTAAAATCGTCGCTCAATAAAGTAAGCAGTGAGATAACTTCCGAATAAACTATTCGACACTTAGGAATTGTAATACCGGCCCTGCATAATCACACGTGTTTTCGGACTAAGGTAGCAAAAGCCCCTGTGACAACAATAACTTTACTTATAACTTTCTATTGGTGAATTTAAGGCTCAGCCTGTAAAAAAACATTAAGGTAGTGTGTTTGGTGGCCCTGAAGGAAACATTCATCCCAGATAAGGACTGGACATCTACTTTTGTATTCCTTTTGATCTAATCTTTAGGAGACTGTGGTAAATAGTATATGTCACTATTTGGGTTTATTAAACACTGTGAGACGGATAGACTGATGGACAGCGAAGTTTTAGTAATAGGGTCCATATAATAATAATATCTATGGACGCTCTCACATCACGCTAATCTGGTCCCGTAATAAGTTCTCGATGAACATGTGTCACGGGCACCAGACAACGGAAATATATAAATTTAATAATTTTATACTATACATATATTTAACATTTTTATTATATAAAAACCGACCCACCGATTTCGGTGACGGTGGCCGGTTTCATTGTAACTAGGCCATTTACGCAGGAGCAATTTTATAGAGCCCCAGTATGTGCACATTACACAAGAGCACTCTCTCTTTCTTTACTCTCATAACCCAGTGTGACGGGTAACCGACACGACTGGCGAGAGATCAGGCGCAGGTCCGACTTTTTACATGCCCATCCGATGCAAGGACCATCTGTCTTGTTAGACAATCAGGTGATCAGCCTGCATTGTCCTAACCAAACTTGGAAACAACAATTTTTTGTTGTTCAAACGCGGGAATCGAACCCACGACCTCCGAGTCGAGAGCCAAGCTCTAACCACTAGACCACGGAGGCTGTTATTATATGATACACATATTTAATACAATATAACCATGACCCAGCAACACAGAAAACTTTTGTGTACCTGACGAGATTCGAACCCGCGACCTCCAGCTTGAGCGCCAACGCGTTAACCACTGAGCCACCGAGGTCGTCAAAATCACTCATAGTATATTGCATAATATGATTCTAATAAAGTACATAACAAAACAAATGAAATATATTGAAACAGCTAACAATCACTCATCACTCCCAAATCATTCAAATAATAACAATTATACACAAACATTCCACTAATCAGTTTTCTTTGTGATAATGTAAATGTAATTATGATATAGAATTAATAATGAACTAAACGTTTTGGCGCACAAATTAATAACTGAACTAAATTAGATTTTGGAATATCACAAATATTTGAGTTTCGCTAATATTTAGGCAAATTGACCTATGTCCAGTAGCGTTGAATTGAGCTGGTGACGGTAAATTTCATAAAATTTACTGATTGCTGACTTTTAGTTCTATTAGGAGGACCTTTTTTATTTCTGACCTGGTATTATGTTAAAGCTAGCAAAGCTAGTGCCCGAAATTATCAATGGGTAGAAGAAAATCTTGAACACTGGAAGGTCTATCAGCAGATCTGAGAAACGAGCGCATTACAATATCACGTACTAGTTCTCATTTAGTGGTCCAAAAAATAAAACGGAATGTTAAATAACAAAACATTAAATATAAAATATTGATATTTTATTATTTATTGATTTTATTATAAATTTAACGGTTAAATAATTGAAATATACTTGGAAATATTACGTATATTAAACGGGTAGTTTTAAGAAAATTACGGACGAATGCTACGAGAATTATTATGATAAGGTGTCAATTTTTTTTTAGTTTTTTTTGTGCCTAACCTAGGCCATTTTGCATATTATGATTACTGTCTGGCTATTTCCTACTTAAACTCTACGAATAACTAAACTCGTACTAAACAGGGAATAAAATACTTTATTAAGTAGTAAAACTTTGTAAAACAATTAAGTTGGTAACAACAATTCTGAACTGAACGGACCATGTGTCAAATCGCTTGTATTGTGCGGGTGTGTATTGTGAACAAGCGTAGTGAGATTTCCAGGTGTAATAAGTAATAAAATTCGCGTGTAATAATAATAGAACTAATAAACACGACCGTACCTTGCGGCAAACCAGAACGAACTGATGCGATTTTTCCGTGTCTGTGCTCGAATCCGTTCAGGCCAAACTGACGTCAGTTCTAAGGGGCCCCATACACGGTCCGGTTTTCCCTCAATTCGGCCTGAACGGATGCAAAATCGTATCGCCTGTGTTCAATTTCGAGATCGCATCAGTCAGCCGTATGGACTGAAGCGATTCGTTCCAGTATTGCCAACTCTGTTTTTGCGAAACTACTAAACTCGCGTCGTTTTCTACTAAAAACTACTAAAAGAGTACCGATAACAATAAAAAAGCTACTAAACTTAGGAATCCCTAAAAGTTTTTTTAAGGATTTTGTGATTACAAACATACATACATTTTCATTTTAATATTTAACCGTTAAATTAAAAAAATATAGTAAAATTATTACGTATAATATAGAAATTAAATCGGTAGTTTTAAGCGACTTATGGATGCGTGCTACTATGTGCTATTATGATAAGGTGTCATAATAGCACATAGAAGCAGACCACTTTGCATATTATGATTACTGTCTAGCTATTTTCTACAAAACCACTACTAACAACTATATCCCTACTATTCGAAATGCGATATTTGAGACAAGGTGAATGCAGTCTACCTTACTATTTATAATATCATACAGAAAACCCATATCGAGGACAATGCGTCTGTGTTCCAGAGTCAACATATCGTACTCGGCGCAAGCGTCTTCATGTGCTGAAGTATTTGCGGTTACGATAGTTAAGATGGGATATGAACTTTTTTGTATTATTTCTAGTCTGGACTTATAAATAATGTAATCAGGAGAATAAATAGGGCAACTATATTCTAAGATACTTCTTACAAAAGCGGAATAGACAGACTTGAGAGCTGTAATGTTTGTGAATGGTTTACAACTGCGGAGAATAAAGCCAAGATTTTTGTGAGCTTTGGTTATTATTTTTTCGATATGATCAGAAAACATCAACTTGGTATCTAAAGAAACACCTAGATCCCTAACACCTCGTTTCCTTGGAATTACGCTACCATTGAAGTTGTAATATTGGGTAATAGGTTTTTGTTTACGAGTAAAAGTTATACACTCACATTTGCTCGAGTTAACTGTAATGTTGTTCATTATATAATACGAAAATAAATAAATTAAATATCAAGTATTGCCAGTAGTAATATAATCCTTAATATATTCCTTAATATCAGTTTAATATAAATAAAGTTCACAAATTGTGTTTAGATGGTTTAAAATTAAATATAAGTTATATTTATACATCTCACGATATTAAGAAAAACAAATACAATAATTCCAATTTTACGAGTACACACTCCACAACTTTCAAGTTTTGTTTGTGTGCGTCTCGGCATGTAATGCTTACGCCTACATCTATCTGTTGCTTGCTTCACTTCACTTTGTACGATGCGTTTGTTTGAAGACTATCTAGGCGTTATTAGTCTAAGGGCCGAACTGACGTCAGTTTGGTCGGTTGCGATTTTCTCCGTGTATGTGCTCGAATCCGTTCAGGCCGAACTGACGTCAGTTCTAACTGAAACGATCGGCCTCTCGTCTGTGGAGGCCTTAACTGAAACGATCGGCTTCGCGTCAGTTCCCAGCCTTTAGCGTCCTGCAGGCCGCGTATACTAGTTTGGTGCTAGTTGATTTAGTTTACTACAATAATATAAATAAATGGTGTAAGTACTAAGTAGGTACTTGATCAAGTATACTCTATATATTGACATAGGATTATTTATTGAGCGGATAGGAAATTATTTATTTGTGCTGAATATACAATAAAGAGCACTTTTCAAATAACGAGTCAATCATTAGTTTTATAGACACCATTGATTATTGAGACTTCATTATTACTAAACATGCTCTTATTAAAAAAAATATTTACTGACATCAAAAATACACCAAAAATTATGAAATAATTTTATTTTCTAAATAATTCCACTTTTAAATTCGGCTAAATTTTTAACCACTTCTCTACTCAATCTTATTAATTCTGAAGGTCCTTCTTAATCGGTACCAGCCCGAACAACATTCTGAGAAAACAATATATTTTAAAATAGAACTCACGTTCAAGTTTACTGGTACCGACTTCAAAATTTTAAACAAAAAGTCGGTTTCATTTTTTGTTTAAAAATAATATTTTTTCCCTTTTTTAGTGATATTTTATAAAATTATTATTAATACATTTTAAGAACGTTTAATATAAACGATCGAACGATGAATTAAATACGCGCCAAGCTTCCATTAGGTATTGTAAATAAGATGATGATGATGATTACTGTAAGTTACAAAATGCTTGTAGTTTTTTAAACGATGCCGAAATTTTCAAGCGCGTACCTTTAAAGATTGAGGAGTTCTGTTCAGTGCTTTTGGATCCAGGGTATACCTTGGTGCAAAATCTTATTTTTTGGTAGCATATGCTTGTTGTACTTCAGAAAAAGTCAAAATCATTATAAGTATCCATATAAATTTCGGGGAGTTCCCTCGATTCCTCATGGATCCTGTCATCAGGTTTCCACTTTAGTGACTAAAGAACCAATTTCAAATTATACCCTTTACAACAAAAAAAAAATTTTGCCAATATGTCCATAAACGGCAGAGTAATGTTCTAAAGACATCCGTGTCGGTGTCAAATACTATGAGAATTACCTTTTATATCATCATAAGGCGATGATGGTAGTGATGACGATGATGCTGACATGTCCAAGTGGACTACTTCAGAAAAAGTTGAAATCATAATACGTGTCCATATAAATTTCGGGGAGTTCCCTCGATTCCTCATGGATCCCACCATCATCACCACTTTTATGCCAAAAGGACCAATTTGGGATTATATTCTATATAAATATTACTTGGCTTAATATTAATATTAATATACATCAAAAATAGAATTTTGAAAATCGGTCCACAGACGGCGGAGTAATCGTTGAACATACATAAAAAATATATACAGTCGAACGTTCAACCGCCTCCTTTTTTTGGAAGTCGGTTAAAAAGGACTATAGAAGGTAATATTTTATAGATAATAATAGATGTTGCCCGCGACTTTGAGCGCGCAAAAGAAAATTCCGCGGCAACCGTACATTTTGCCGCATTATAAAGTAGCCTATGTCCTTCCCCGTGGTCTATATCTGTGCCAAATTTCACCAAAATTGGTCCAGTAGTTTCTGAGCCTATTCAATGCAAACAAACAAACAAATCTTTCCTCTTTATAATATTATTAGAATAGATTTATAACACTGGAAAGGAATAGAGTTCGTAATATTTCAAAGATAATAAATAACACTAGATATTATAAGAAATGTTATATTAAGAAAAAAAAAATATTAAAAGTTTATAAAACAACATGATCCTGAAATACTAACATTTTCAAGTCGCCCATATTGAAAAAGTAAACACAGACGTAACCTAGTTTTGTAGAATTTCCGGAGGCCTACATTCATGAAGCTTCAGGTGGAAAATAGTAGCTCTTAATTAGCATTCAAACAGTTGACTTCTATTCAAACATCGTGAAAGAGTTTGAAAAAGTTAAATCGTAAATACTCGGAGTTTTTGACCACGGGAATGTTTAAAGTTAACCCAAAAAACGAATGAATGCCGGTCATTAGATCCACACTCAAATTGAGGAAAATAAAATGTTTAGAGACCTTTAAAACAATCCGCACTTTACTGTTTAGAATTCGTTATATTATGAGCTTTTAAAAAGATTTACAAAATTCAGGGTAGGGGAACAAAAAAAAATTACCTTTCTCATCATGTCCGTAGCCCGTATCAATTATTATTATTTGAAAGATCTAAAATAAATATATATCAGAATATATTACTTTATCTAGAAAAACGACGGCCAAAGGTAAGAAAGGTATAAAAAATCATTATTGTTATTTGGTATATTAGTCAACACTTTGTCGGGTTTATTTCGAAGATTTATAATTAATTATTAAGATTTATAAATTTGTAAATAATATAAACAAATTGTTGTTGTGTGTTGTAAGAATTTAAATAATAAGTTTATGTGACGTACTCTAAGAATGTAGAGTCATTGTAGAGTTCAAGATTTTGTATTATTATAAGAATAATGTCTACAACGACAATATTAAATTATTGTCGTTGTAGCCAAATTTTGTTACCTTGCAGTATATAAAAAGGCTATAATTTTAATTAATGTTATGTTAATCAAAGAGAACTCCTGCTGTTTTACATGTTTCAATGAAGTTATACCCAAAATAAACACACGCTAGAATATTCTAAATAAAAGGAAAGTTATTTATTTTGGTATTGCATGTAACTTAGGTTTTCTTCTAACTGTCGGAATAGCAAAATTAAGCAAGTGCTTGCTATAAATATTTATTAAATATCCTATTGTAAGTTATAATGATTATTATAAATATTTTATAATAAAAAAAACTCTTATTACGATTACCTAAATTTTAAGGAAAATGCGACGGAAAATCACGGAAGACGTTCGAAAACTCTTGTTTACAAAATCAACAGGTACCGTACCTTACGTTCGACGAATGGCTGGGCCTGCGGCACTCATTCCTTCGTTTCTTACACTCACTATCCACTCTCTTATCACTGTCACGTATAGTGTGGTATCTCGGCTGATAGCTTTCCAGTTGCGAGTAAAGTCGCGCGCGTAGCGCGTCATTTTGACCCCGGAGCGACATAGGGTTACGCGCGCCGTCGACGCAGGCTGAAGCCACACTGGCGTACGACGGGACCCTTTCAGCTACCCCCGGTCGGCGTTTTTCCTCGAAAGCCATACGCGGCGGTCGAGGCTGCATGAGGCTTATCTTTTTCTTCTTCGCTGTGGAACTCACGTAGAAAAAGTAACCGCTACGGTCCATTTTCGGCGTGTTCACTTTTACCTGTAAACAAAGAGTATGTATTATATAATTTTTTATAAACATGTCCGTGCTAGTCCTAAACAAAGTGCAAAATGGAAAATTTATTTATAAGCTCGAAGTTAAACAACTTATGGCCAGACCGTTTGATTCGCTCTCGATAGAGTGCTGGTTTGATTTCCAGGTTGTGGCATGTAGGTACGAATAGGACTTTTTCGGATCTCAAGTACTTTACACGGCCGCCCTAACGGGGAAGGAAAAACGCGTATGGTTGGCCCCAGACGTCCTGTCCAATCATTCCTCTGGACCTGGCTGACTGTGTTGTGAGAATGCCGTATGTGCTTAGGCAACCATATGACATTTAAAAACCAACTGTCCAGGCACTAAAGTACTTCAAGAGTTGCTACTTCACTCGGACTACTGTATTTATATCTATATTTCTATGTTTGTATAATAATTAGTTAGTAAGGAGGTGTATATATATATATAAAGCAAAGCTGATTGACTGATGTATCATCGCATAGGCCAAATTAAGGCTAGAAGTTTAAAGTTTTGCACACGTCTTTCTGATATGACGTAGACTAAGGAAATATTTTTCAAAATTCAACCCCCAAGGGGGTTAAAAGTTAGTATGAAACTTTTTATTCCTTGGAAATATTTGCATGATATTTCGTAAGAATTGAGTACCTACTCAAAAAATAATGAGTAATGTATTTCAGCGTTTTCTAAAATTCAGCCCCTACGAGGGTAAAATACAAGTGTACAAGCATACAAGTTTGTATAAAAGTTTTTATTCCTTGGACATATAATTTGCATGAAATTTCGTTTGAATTAAGTACCTACGGGGAAATAATAAATTAAGTATTTCAGCGTTTTCTAATATCCCACCCCTAAGAGGGTAAAATAGAGGATAAAAGTTTTAAATTATTATAAAGATATCGTTTAAAAACTATTTCACGTTGGCGAAACCGCGAACCAGTGCTAGTCATCTAGTAACGGATGAAAAGGCCTAATTTTTAACCAATTAAGAGCTTGCATAGCTAAAATGAAAATTAAATTAGGGGTCAAGTATGAAACGTCCTTTGTAAAAGGAAGGTACAGTACAGTGTAGGAATGAAAATACAAAGTTCATTAAACATTTGTTATCTATGGCCGGCGGTGGCGCATGAATTTTCTATCAATTCTGTCACGTGACGACCGCCTGTCAAAACACAGCCTGTTTTATCAGCCTTTGAAAAGATGCAAAGTGAATCGCCCAGCTGAATGCGATTGGCAGAATGCTTGATAAAACATTGTGCGCTACATAAAGGATTTTGTCGTGTTTCTGTAGAGGTCTATTATTTTTGTATGGGGCACACTTTTGAATTCACAAAATCTGATGACAACTTTTGAGTTCGCCCGTAGTTAGGGTTCCGTACCTCTAAAAAGAAAAAAACAGCACCCTTATAAGATCACTTTGATGTCCGTCCGTCCGTCCGTCTGTCCGTAGGTATCCTCCAGTTAAAATTAAAACTATATACTCAAGTCTACGGTCCCTTAAAGCTGTGAAAAATGAGACTTAAGTTAACGTAAAAAAAGATACGGCCGTTTTTGCCACAAAGGGCGCATATTTCGACACTCTCAAGGGAATCAAAATTCATAGGGTAAGTACTACTTTTCGTTGACCAAGAACTATGAAATTTGGCAAGTAACATCGTTAACATATACTTACTAAAAGTACAAGAAACAATCCAAAAACTACAAATTTGTAATTAAATAACAAAGTAGGGGGTCCTAAAGTCTAAGAGAGGGGAATTCGAAATCATGGGACTCGGTATGGAAATATGAAAAATTACAAAAATAGTAGCTTCTGCGTACAAACTTTTAGTACCCATTTTCAGGCTCAGCTCGACAAAAACTGAGAGGCCCTCGATTCCTGAATTATTATTGTTTATGATGTATGATGAAGATACTTTGTACTGAACCCTACGTGGGCGAGTCCGACTCGATCTTGTCTGCTTATTTTGTGACTAAATCAATAAATGCGTAGTCTGAATTAAAGGTTGCAATACTAAATTTTACTTCAAATTTACATAGAATAAAACTTTTTTTTAGAGCTTTAGATAGTTCAAATTGAGTTCCGCGTGAGTTAAAATAGGTAGTAAATATAAGGTTTTTCGAAATCAATTACGGATAATTTGGCTTAATACACTCTACTCATTATGTAAAAACGTTTGGAAAGAAAAAAAATTAAAAAATATAAAAAGCTTATCCTCAATTGCGCTCTTTCTCCAAATTTATTTAGGTCATTAACCTCATAGAAACAGCCGATTTAAAGGAGAAGCAAATACTTTTTCAAAATAATATCAATACAATCAGATGTATGTGGTCAATAACCTTAACAGCGCCGTAAAAAGTGTACTGTAATTTTAGTAAGTATATTTTAAATTATTTTTGGCCAAAACGTCTTTACATAAGCAATAGATCATATGCCCAAAGTATCTGTAGTTGATTTCGAACAAGCTTATTTAAGGTCGCATTATTGTAATGCCAACTTTACAACGTGGCCTCAAAAGGTTTGGCGCAGGGTGTCCCATATATCCCAGGTTATCACAGATAGAGTCTCCATTCGTCATGTAGAGTGGTGATCGTATCTCTCCCGCCTGCAGCTCTCTTTCTGAATACTAACTGGCCGCTCAATATACCCTCTGTCTACACAGTACTCTGTACCCTACATTGATAGCGCGCTACCCCGAAGGTATTTTTCTGCATTTCAGTCCCATTCAAAACATGATTATTCCACTTTGATGTATCTCTCGCTTGTTTTCTTTGTGTGTATTGTAATTTCAATTATCGTAGTTTAGTTAGTAAGGGCGCGTTTATACGACCACAACAATCAACACTTTCATTCATAGCACATTGAGTTTTATCGCCTAGGTCACAAAGCTCACCCAACCCAACCATCACGGTTGGATAATTGTTATTAGTTCGTAAGTTGTGGCCAGATCTAAAACGCTCAATTTGCTATGAATGAAACAGGTGTTCGCCTCGTCTAGCTGGGCCCTAAAGTATTTTATTGTAGAGGTTTCTGCGACATTCAACTTGGCTACTTATCTACACCAGTATTACTAAGAGGAAAGATTTGTTTGTCTGTATGTTTGTTTGCATTGAGTATACTCCAAAACTAATGAACCAACTTCGATGAAATTTAGTACAAATATATAGTAGACCAGAAGAAGGACATAAGCTATTTTTTTATCGCGGAAAAATGTACGTTTCCCGCGGCATTTTCTTCTGCGCGTACGAAGTCGTAGGCAACATCTAATAGTAATATATTTAATATCAACTCCAATTTACAATTGCAATAAGTAGAGCTCCATAGATTATATTGATTACAATGGTGAAATAATGCAGGTGTGTTTTTTACCAGTCAGTTCGATTCCTGCATATAGTGAAGTAGTTTAGGTTTGTATTTCAAATTCAACATAAAAATTTGTTCTTAAAATATACGTATACTAGCTGTTGCCCGCGGCTCCGCCCGCGTAAATACAGTGCCTATCCCTCGGTAACACTGTACTTTTTCCGGATATAAAGTAGCCTATGTTCTAATCCAGAGCCTAAACTACTACCATACCAAATTTCATCAAAATCCGTTCAGTAGTGAAAGACGCGTGAAAGCGTAACAAACAAACTTACATTCACATTTATAATATTAGTAGGGATTAGTACCTGGGTAACCGAGCTTTGCTCGGAGTTCTAAAAAAATCAAAAAAATAAAAATAATCACAAAATTATTTATCTGACCAGGATTAGAACCCACCACGTTTCGAATTTTCAAACAAAGCAAAACTCCTTGTATACTAAATTTCATAAAAAATACTTGCAGCCGTTTCTGAGATTACGATATTACAAGTTTGTCTCGTTTAAAGTATAAGATTATAGTGAATTCTCTAGCAACTTACAATAATGTCTTCCATATAATCAGTGCCACATATCATCACATAATTTCCCATTTGTCGTGAAGTGTGAACCTCTGAGGCTTCGTACTTGATTAGTAGTTCCCTCCCCCGAGAATCGTATTGCTATTAAGAGGTAGCTAAGTAGCTATCTATCTATCTATCTATATATATAAAACGCAAACATGATTGACTGATGTCAACGCACAGGCAAAAGCCAAATCCTTAAAGCTAGAAATTTGAAATTTTGCACACGTATTACTCATATGATGTAGGCATCCGCTAAAGAAGGATTTTTCTAAATTCAACCCCCAAGGGGGTTAAAAGGAGATAAAAGTTTGTATGAAACTTTTTATTCCTTGGACATATTAGCATGATACTTCGTATTTGTCAGCAACATTTAATTATAATATAACAAAATAAATGATTACCATAATATTATTTATGTATTGTCTAACACTGTTCCTTAAAATAATAGCAAACAATACATTGTAAGATGCAAAGCTAGGTAAACATGGCGGATAGTCGAAGTACGAAGGTAAACATGCCGACGTGGCACCGCGTCTCGGCATTATGTGTTCTATCAAATAATACGCTACATACAGCTAACACAGACACACGCCAAACTTTAAAAATAAAGTAAACAAAATATAATATTCAAACTTTTGGTACAAAATATTTTGAAAACTTTGAAAATTCATAAAATTATTCGCAAAGCTTCCACGGACTCCTGATATCCTAAGATACTTTTTTGCCGTAGTAATCATCATGATCACCATCGACCACAATGACCATACAATTAGGAGGGGGGTTGTGGTTAAGGTATCTTATTAATGTAAGGAGAATTTATCTAAAGAATCCATTACCATTCCTCAGTCAGCTAAGCGATGCGACAGAAGCTAAGCGATAAAGTGACATTTCATTTTAAGCATTTGATATTTATTCCTCTTACTTATTCGTCGCATCTGCAGTTCCACTCGATCGTGAATACTCGATACGTCTCGGGGAGGTCTCGGGGTGTGTCAATATAGGAATTAGCTCGAAGAGACCAAGAGACAGATAGGGACCAAAGGTGCAGGTGTATTCCTTATCAACTTCCGTGTTCCTTTGTTTGCTTTCATTGCATAATATTATATTTTTGGATATATTAGATCTACACCATTGTTCACACATTTAAGTTGAAATACATGTGGTGAATTTTGCTGACAATCTTATACTTTAAACGAGACAATCTAAATGTCTCATCAATCAACATAAAAGCGCAAAATTACGAGATATCAGAAATTTTTAGCATTTACCCATACATTTCGTAGCAACATTACTAGCGTGTGACGTCATCTACGAGTATGACTTTTATAAGGGGTGTATTCACGAGACTCACAAAAGTGCTTCAAACAATCTGCTATATCTTTGAAAATTTTGATTTTTAGTACCTATACTATTCCTTTTGTAAACTGTCTTTTTTTTTTCAGAGCACTTTTCGTTTATGTAATAAAAAAAATACAGGAAATAAATATATATACCGTATTTATAACCGTTGGTCGAGTTACTCTCATTTATGTTTATGATTATTCTTTTGCGCAATGTAATCATTATTATTTTCGTATAAATAGCAGACCTTCAGCTATGTTTTATATGAAGTTCTTGTATCACAAAGGAATTATTCATAACCTCGTCGTTTCTTCTGAGAATATTTTGAAGTAAGAAATTCAGCGGGTCAGCGGCATTAATACGGTAGGTATTAACGTCTTTTAGTAAACGATTTGATCGCGTGTCCATCTCGAACTTCCACTAATTACCGACGGGAAACTTGCCTTTTATTACTACGTGTATATTTCCCTCCCAGCTCCCCCTGTAGGGCATTTATTAATATTCAGTACGAAGAAAATATTTACAGCAATATATTATTATATTATAATATCTATGGACGCTTCACACCTCGTCAATCTGGCCCCGTGCTAAGTATCCGAAGAACTTGTGTTACAGGTACCAGAAAACGGGAAGTATGTTTAATACTTTTATACTATACATATATTTAAGATTTTTATTATATTATACACATATTTAATACACATCCATGACCCAAGAACACACTCAAACCTTTTGTTCTTTCGGCGGGATTCGAACCCGCGACCCCCGGCTTGAGCACCAACGCGCTGAACCACTGAGCCACAGAGGTCGTCATACATATATTTAATTATATATAATTATAGATATTAGCTGTACCCAACAGTCGTTGTTCTGTCTTAAGGCCGAGTTTGCAAATGTGACATGAATTGGCTGTTTTGTAGTCGATTTTGCGACCAGATGAAACCAAATCCTACAAAACTATCAATTTGCTCAAATAGAATACTATTTCTTTGTCTGCAAATAATAAAAAAAAACAATTATAAAGTTATGATTTTTGGTACAGCAAAAACAAATTTACAGACCTACTCACCCAAAATTTACAATAAGAGTTTTGTTTAGGATAGTTTTTCTGCTCATATGTAGCTTATTTTGTTTGTTTATTATCTATATTATTTTATAAAATCTATAACCCGACTACGTAAATTATATAGCATGACTTGGCAAACGTTGTTTTGCAATATATATTATTTTTATCATTTAGGGGTTGAAAAAATAGATTACGACCGATTGTCACACCTACCGAATATGCAAAAAATTTTTCATAAGAATCGGTCAAGCCGTTTTGGAGCGAAGGACTGTGTCCCCGAACACTATGACACGAAAATCTTCTATCTATCTTTATATATATAATTCTACTG
Organism: Phengaris arion; assembly: GCA_963565745.1. NCBI lineage: Eukaryota > Metazoa > Arthropoda > Insecta > Lepidoptera > Lycaenidae > Phengaris > Phengaris arion. The sequence goes on from OY751431.1 coordinate 29,590,713, forward strand.
TACGTGTGTATGTCACTGAACTCCTCCTAAACGGCTAGACCGTTTTACTTTTTTATTGTATGCGTTTGGGTGGCACCCTGGATGGTTTAGATTCACAAATCAGCCCGACAGGACAACGTCTGTCGGGTCCGCTCGTATAATTATATAAAAGTTAAAGCTGATTGACTGATGTATCAACGCACAGTCCAAACTCTTAAGACTAGAAATTTGCACACGTATTTATCATATGATGTAGGCATCCACTAAGGAATAATTTTTTAAATTCAACCCCCAAGCGGGTACAATAGGGGATAATTATTTGTATGAAACTTTTTATTCCTTGGACATATTTGCATTATACATATTTCGTACGAATTGAGTACGGAAAAAAAAATGAGTTACGTATTTCAGCGTTTCCTAAAATTCAGCACCTAGGTGGGTGAAATAGGGGATGAAATATTAAAACCTAATTTCACGCGGGCGAAGCCGCGGGCAATTAATACTATTTTATAATTAAGATGTTTCCCGGGCTATAAATAAGATGCAATTGTATAATTTATTAATATCAGATCAGTAGTTTAGGCGCTACGGTAGAACAAACATACTACTATACATACACAGACTGCCAAAAGAAAGGGTTATGACCCTTTCTTTTGGCTTCGCCGCAGTCGGGTAAAAATACCCATAATATATATTTTTTAATATGATAAAATGAAGATTTACAAAGTTAGATATATCTTTAAGAACTAAAACAGAAATAAGCTTATTATGTACGAGTATATTAAATTTATAAAATAACCCAGACACAATAAGATATATACCTTTAAAACCTACCTTTAATTTATATACCAACCATTTTTTTTTCAGTAATAGAACTCCGAGTACAGGTCGGTCTCACAGTCTCTCTTATGCTGGTTGTTTTTTTATATTTCAAAATTCAAGCGCTCTTAATGAAAAACCCTTAAGCTTCGGATTATTTCGCCTACCATTCGCACTTGAAATTCACCCTTTATACTTTAGATAGTTTACTTATAGTAAAAAAAATGTAATACAAAATAACTAAAATAAATAAAAAAGTGAAAACATTTTAATGTGCAGCACACTTTTAAAATAAGAAATTTAGATATATTTACTATATGATAAATCCCTCTGAGTGTTACAAGTTAATTAATAAATAGTTAAACACTATCATGTAAATACCTATTTAAGACTCAAGTTACAACAATACAAGATGCGCCATCGTCGACTTTGTTGACTAAATTTTAAACGATACTTCGAAGTTTGCTCTCGTAGTTTGGACAACAGTGGGTCTAAAAGGCCACTTTAGGTGTTCCATATTATGTTCCATACTTTTTTTTCCATACAAAAATCGTGAAATTGTAAAATAACATGATTCAACTGATTTCATCGTATTAGAAAACAGCAATTTTGAGTTTTCAATAGAAATGAGTATGATGGCGCACATAATATGAATTGAAAAAATATATGAATCAAATATTATGAAACACCTAAATTGGCCTTTTTTGACCCCCAGGTGTTAAAGTTAGTTACCGCAAAACGCTACTCAAACAACTTCCTGATGCTTCTTAGACTTGTTTGCAAGGACTTCTGATTGCATCATCGTCAATCATTCGGTTTTGATGTTACGGAGGCAAATGTTGATAAAACTACTCTTTGTTGTAGATATACCTATCAGTATATTATTTTTAGACTAAGCGTCAGGTAATACCGCAAGAAGACAGTACGCGGTGCGGCGTTACATTTTAAAATAGTGATTCAAAATTGAATATATTTATATACTTTTACATTCGAACTCTTGCAGTTTAACGTGTATCTTCTTGTGTATCCAATAAGGTTAAATTTTGAATAGCTATCTTTGAAAATATAGCACCGCGTCGCTTATGTCTCGTTCCGGTGTAACCTAACGCTTAGTCTAAAAATAATATTATAGCGTAACCAACAATACCAGAATAATGTAGGTACCACAAGCTTTTATCGACGTTAAAGCGCGAATAAAATGTATCACTATAATATTTTCGTCATTAGATGACCACTCACACTTAGCCAAAGCTAAAGTGCTGATATAACTGCGAAAGCTATAAAGTGCGTAATAAAAAGGCCATGCATGTCTTGCTCTGACGTTACGGAATAAGATTCGCTTCCAAAGCTTGAGGTAAGATATATTTTAACTAGACGGTAAATGCACGCAAAAGACGGAAAAAGCAGTCTTCCTTACATATTTCAGATGTTGCCTGATGTTATTTGTATGTTAGTTTGTTTGCATTGAATAGGCTTCGAAAATACAAGTTCAATTTAGATGAAATTTGGTACAGATATAGAGTAGACCATGGGGAAGGCCATAAGCTACTTTTATTGCGGCAAAATGTACGGTTGCCGCGGCATTTCCTTTTACGCGAACGAAGTCGCGGGCAAAATCTAGTTTTAATATAAATAGACTAGCTGATGCCTGCAACTTCGTTGGTGTATAACAGCTAACAAAAAAGGGACCCTATTTTTTTAAACGGAACCCTAAGATAAAAGTAGGCTATGTTACTGCTTATATCATCAGCTATCTGTCAGTGAAAGTCCCGTGAAAAATGGTCCAGTCGTTTCAGAGAATAGCCGGAACAAACAGACTGACAGAATTTTAAAATTGATATTTTATTGTAAGTACCGTATATACACTGCACTGCGGTGCACTTTCATATGCATTTAGTTAAAAGTTGTTAATTTAAAGTTACAAACAGACATTTAAATTTTATTTATTTGTACAGATTTGATGATTTGAAAGATTGACGTTGAATGTTAAATCAATGATTTTTTGAACCATTTTCATTACTATTTGAAGTATTGAATAAATCTTGAACTTGAATCGCAGAGTTGTCTACAATCCACACAATGAAATATATTATATCTTCTACACAACACATACTTGAAAACATATAACAGTGCACTTCAGGTTGGCATATCAATGAAAAGATTAGCTCTCATAACCTCAGACCTTCGAGTGTCTAAGTGGTACAATGTTAGGGCGGGGTACTGTCTGTGAATAATGACACGGGGTGGGGCAGAATAATGCAAACATGGTTTGATTTAACCTCTGCGATATGGTAAACATTGGCCCCTATGGTCGAATTAAATTTCTCGAAAGAGGGTACATGATCACATAAAAAATAGGACCTGGGTAACCGAACTTTGCTTGGAGTTCTGAGAAATTTAAATAAATAAAAAGAATTTAATTCTCTAATCTAATTTTCGAACAAAGCAAAAATTATACATAAGCATACCAATCTGCCAATGGGACTGACTAGAGTCGAAATTATTGATATATTATTGGACGACGAAAGAAAAAACAAACTTAGACCTTTTCATCCGTTATTGGATGATTTATACAGTATTCTCCGAGCGAAGTAACCACTCTTGAAATACTGTAGTGCCTGAGACAGTTGGTTTTTTAATATCGTATGGTTGCCCAAGCACATACGGCATTCTTACAACATAGTCAGCCTAGTCCAGAGGAATGACTGGTCAATACGTCCGGGGCCAAACATGTGCGGATTTCCTCACGATGTTTTCCTTCATCGTTAGAGCGTCCGTATAATGTACTTGAGATCTGAAAAAGTCTCATTGGTACACTGTACAACTTGGAAATCGAACCTGCACTCTATCGAGTGCGAATCAAACGGTCTACCCACTAGGCCACGGACCTCTAATGTAGCTTAGAAATGCGTAGTTGCCAAGGATAATCTGATAAATTTCATGGTAATACTTGCAGTCGTTTTAGAGATTACGATTATATACAATTGTATACAAGATTGTCTCGTTTAAAGTATAAGGTATAAAAATATTAATATCTATGGATGCCTAACACCACGTCAATCTGGTCCCGTGCTAAGTATCCAAACAACTTGTGTTACAGGTACCAGACATCGGGAAGAATATTTAATACTTTTATACTATACAATTATACATATATTTAAGATTTAATTTTTAAGCTATTGCATAGCTTTTATCGCGGGCTTTGAGCGCGGCGACCGAATCAAGAAATTCCGTAACGAATATAAACCTAACACCCCCCACTCCGACCGGCACAGCGGTGTGGCGTTGAAAGCCGTGCATCGTCTATCGTCGTTTCAGTTCGGCAGACTTCGGCACGGTGTTTGTGTGCGTGCGACTAGACGTATGCGTGTAGACTTACTATGAAATAGCTTTACCGCGGCAGTCCCCGAGTGCCACACATATTTTTTTTAAAAAGATGGTATCTAATATAATATATTATATGGACGCTTCCTCCCTGTACTAAGTATCCGAAGAACTTGTACCACAGGTACCAGATAAAGGAAATATATATAATACTTTTATACGATCCACATATTTAAGATTTTTATTATACTATACATATATTTAATACACATCCAAGATCCCAAGGAACACAAAACTTTTTGTCCCTTCGGCAGAATTCAAACCCGCGACCTCCAGCTTAAGCGCCGACGCGACTGAGCCACTGAGCCACAGAGGTGGTTATTTAGTCATGGGTCCTAAGGAAGTCGGTTAAAAACTTACACACCTAACGGCCTAATGCTCAAACTTGGTATGACTAGGAGAGCATGAGACTTGTGAGCCCCTAAATTTAAGATGTGTTTGGGTATTCGGCCGTAGACTTAACAAGCTGTTGGTTAGTAGAAGTCTCTGCTTACCCGCAGTCTGTTCGGATGGGCAATGGGCATGTAAAAAGTCGGTTCTGCGCCTGATCTCTCGCCAGTCGTCTCGGTCATCCGTCCCACTGGCCTATGAGAGTAAGACTATATGACTATATGATCCGAGGTCCGGCGGGCCGGAACGCCGGAGAAAATTCAGAGCACTGAAAATAGAACTATGCGCCAATACAATACAGTTTAAAATCGAAGTGTCAAGTGTCGAGCTGTCATTTATAACATTGACATTTGACTTATCACTAGTCTGTTAGATTTTCAGCTCTATTGTATTAGCGCAGAACTCTATTGTATCACGAGTATTAGTGTCTAAATATGCGCATGTAAATAATATTATTATTAGTTGCAAACTTAAATTAAATGTTTTAATAATCTTTTTAATTATATATTACATCTGATTCTCGTATTTAACTTAGACTTTCAATTTACTTTCAATTAATTATTTATAAATGAATCGTATTGATATCATAATCTGACTTTTGGATTTTAGACCAATCAAAACAATTTTTTTTAATGGTAACGTCAAACGTTTAAGAATTTTGCTGTTTTAATATATCTAGAGTTTTCTAGATATATTAAAACTTTTCTAGACTGCATCGAAACTGTATTATTATAAGATTTCATAAGCAGAATAGAGATAGAAGACCTACTGTAAAAAAAGAATATGAGGGACTAATTGAAATTGTTAAAACCTTTGCATATTTAGCTACAGGTATCTTACCTTCTTAGATTAAGTGTTAAATAGGTATCTTATATGCAATTGTATTTATTGAATTAATTAGCAGAGCGCTCCTCTGTGCTCGCTACTCCGTCGCTTCTTAACCTTATTACAGACGCTCAAGTAATTAAACTTGCTCTATGTATACTGTCATTATGTTTACTTGAATAAACATATATATATTTGTATAGACAATAGATTGGTGACTGCAATTGCTAATAAAACTACTTATAGTTTTAATCTTAAAACTATCAAAGTAACAAATGGGCGGACGAAAGGAAATAGGACAGATTTAATTTCAGTTAACTTTTGCTTGATTAAAAGCCTCCAAAACTATACTTACACTTTAAAAGAATTTTACAATTTACATCTTCCTATAATTTTGTAAAATTATTATTTTATACGGATTAATTATTATTAATTTTACAAAATAAATAGCTACTGTAAAGTTACAAAAATTGCTTAAAATTAAAATATACAGGAACTGGAACTAAATTCATTCATCTTTTGTTAACATTCTCTCACCGTGCGCCCTCACCTCCAGAAAATTTCAAATTGAACACGAGTGCCAAATCTCCCCAAAAATCGGTAATAGCGCGCTCGGGCTAGGACAAGGTACAAAAATGTGAACAATTACACTTCCAGTATTGTTACAGGATGTATGCATAATCCGAAATAATGATGCATCGGCGAACATTTAATGCCAAGGGTGATTCTCCCTCCGTTATTTGTTAAGGAAATACAAAGGAAGTAAGTATTAATCTTCTATTGGCCGACAAGCTCGCAACCGGCGACCCCTGGAGTGAGGTTCCAGATTTTATTCACTGCTGCACCCCGTTGTTTTCCCCTCGGCAGCACACACGGTCGAGAAGGATGGCTAGCAAAGTCCCATAATTCCTAGTCAGTCATCTGTCATAATTCCTTATGGGCTTTTTTTAATCTTTCCGGAGAAAGGCTAGAATATAAAATTTTGACTTTATTATCTATAGAAATAAATAAAATTGAAGTGTCTGTTTGTAATTTTAAAATTAACAGCATTTCACTTAATGTATATAAAAGTAAATACGGTACATTCAATAAAAAATTGTTTTTTAAAATAATTATGTCTGTCTGTTTGTTCCGGCTAATCTCTGAAACGGCTGGACGGATTTTAACGGAACTTTCACTGGCAGATAGCTGGTATTATAAGGAGTACCTTAGGATACTTTCTGTCATCATCATCATCATCATTAAAATATGTTTAACGCCCAACGAAGTGGGCACGGGTCAGGTAGTAGATAATAAGATTGCCTGAAAGATTGAGCATAAATTTTAATGCAATGCCAACCCTAATATAACTACTTAAAAATCGTAAAACAAACACAATTCTCTAAAATATATTACCAGTTTAGTAAATTTACTATTTACATCTTAGTTTAGTGTATTAAAAATATTATTTTATGTGCATTAATTAATATTTTTAATTAACCATATAATCAGCAGGTAGAAGCTATAAGAAAAAAAAAAAACAATTTCAATCTGAAATTTAAATTAGTTTTCCCGATTTTAAAATAGACAAGCACGATTTTCTTAACTGTGTGTTAGTAGGCGTAAGAAATCAGCCCTTCTTTCACCGTGGCAGTGCATTTTTTAAGTGATTTCTTTTATTACGACGCACGGACAAGAAAAACCCAATATGAAAAATGTACTAAGAGTGAAAAGTGCCATTTTACGAGCGCACTTTTACGGCGTAACATAAATTACTACTTTAATGATGTACTGTCGTATCGACCATGAAAAATGAACCTCGGGCGTTATAGGAGCTTAATAGCTAGCGGCTACTTAAGCTTTTAGCTCAAAAGATTTTTTAAATTCCCCATCATGAAATCTAGAAGAGTTAGATTTATAATGAAAACTAAAACACGACTCTATCCCTTATAACTTTATGAGGAATAAAAAAATTCATTTTACTATTTTATTATTATTCGCCCACTATCTTCACTTATTTAAAAAACCGACTTCCAAAGTAAAAATGCACAAAAAACTATGAAATAAAACTTATTTTCTAAATAATTCCGCTTTTAAATTTGGATGAAATTTTAACTATTTTTCTACTCAATCTTCATAATTTTGAAGTCGGTAGCAGGTAGAACAACATCCCGATAAAACAATATTTAAAATAGAACACGTTCAAGTTGGCTGGAACCGACTTGAAAATTCTGAAGATTGAGTAGAGAAATAGTTAAAATTTCAGCCAAATTTAAAAAGGGAATTATTTATGAAATAAGTTTTATTTCATACTTTTTTGTGCATTTTTACTTTGGAAATCGGTTTCATTTTTTGTTTAAAAATAATATTATTATTAATTTTTATTTAATTATTAATAATATTTTTCACCTTTTTAGATATATTTGTTAAATAATTATTAATACATTTTAAAAACGTTTCAAATAAACGATCGAATGAATACGCGCCAAGCTTCCATTATGTATTGTATATAAGATAATGATAATGTTTACTGTAAGTTACTAAATGGCATATGCTTGCAGTTCTTTAAACAATTTTGAAATTTCCAAACGCGTATCTTTAGAGACTGAGGAGTTCTGTTCAGTGCTTTTGGATCCAGGGTATACCTTGGTGCAGGATCTTACTTTTTGGTAGCATATGCTTAGGTTACTTCCGAAAAAGTCAAAATCAATATATATGTCCATATAAATTTCGAGAAGTTCCCTCGATTCCTCATGGATGCCACCATCAGGTTACCTCTTAGGTGACCAACTTCGAAGTTATACCCTTTACATCAAAAAAGAATTTTGAAAATCGATCAAGATTAACAACAGCGGAGTTATCGTTGAACATACAAAAAAAACATACAGCCGAACATATAACCGCCGATAACATATAACGCCTTTTTGAAAATCGGGTAGAAATGGATGTCAATTCCAATGCCTCGCTACAAGTCGAGAACGGTTGGACCGATTTGGCTAATTTTGATGTTGAAATTATTGTAGTTGTTCAGGGAAGGTTTTTAAGTGGTGAGAGATATTGGAAAATATTTATGAAAAAATACTAAAAACAACTATTGATCCCATGCTAACTGTTCACTGTGTTTAATTTGTCATTTGACTGTCAAATATTTATTGATGCGTTTGAATGATGTTTACTTGTTTGGTTATTTATTTATTCCAGTTTATATTTAAGACAGAACAACGTGTGTCGGGACACCTAGGAATTCATATAATTTTAAGTTTGAACTTTTTAATGGTTATTTTGTTTCTTAGATAGAAAAAAAAAAAACCTCAATTTACCAGCCGAAATCCTCCGGTTGCACATTTTCTGGAACGTTAACTGATTCTGTCGACGTGCAAAAAGTTCACATTATTTAATCAGGGAACCATGAAACAAAAACTCAGTAATTGATAGACGAGTGATTAGTTGGGGCAGCGTTTGGGGTGATAATGGTTCTGATATTTTCAGACGCCATGACTGGCACAATATGATCCAGTAATGACCGATATGTGTCCGGAAACTTTTACTAATTAGCCCTGTGAAGGTTGGAAAAATTGTTACGAATATCACGACGATACGCGACGCGGCGTACAAATAGGTAGGTACACGTTTAATTGCAAAAGTTCGAATGTGAAACTAGACCGCTCTGCATAGCCCGAAGCGGCGCCGCTCTTGCAATGAAACTTTCATCTTCTTGTGTACTGAATTAAGTTGAATTTTGAATCACTTTGTTAAAAAGGCAGCACCGCGTCGCGTATCGTTTGGTGTCGGTGTGAGCTGATCATATATAGCTTTCTTTAATTAAAATCCAACATCGTCACTTTCAACATTTTAGATAATTTGTTTAGAACAGGCAATGAGCCTGCTTAGAAATGAAATACAATTTGCTAAAATTTAAATTTCTTCTACACATCTACACTCTCGTTTATACTTTACTCTGCCGTAGTAAGATGAAAGCCTTTTAGATACATGTAGTATTTTAATTACAGAAGATACGTCTGTTAATACCGAGGGCGTTACATCCCTTTGAATTAAAGACATTATTAATTGCTTTTTATACGGAACCCAGCTGTCATCAAACAAATCAACGTCGGGAACAGAAACTTATAATTGGTATGAATACTGAGGACCCCACTGTGTACTGTCACAGTGACAGTCACTGTACAAATAACCGAGGATTAGGGGACCCACTTATCTACATCCTTACTTGCACGACTGTGAACAAACTAGATCATAATATATACCATAGACTATCATTATTCACAAAGATGACAGAATCTAGCTCTTAAAATGACTTGACTTGGCTTTTATATATTGGCTATTATATATTATATAAGTATAGTAAAAAAAAGTATCCGAAGAACTTGTATCACAGGTACCAGACAGCGGAAATATATAATATTTAATACTGTTATACTAAACATGTATATATTTTTATTCTATACATATATTTAATACACATCCAAGACCCAGGAACATAGAAAACCTTTTTGTTTCTTCGGCGGGATTCGAACCCGCTATCTCCAGCTTAAGCGCCGACGCGCTAACCACTGAGCCACAGAGGTCTTCAAATATAAAATATGCTAACTAGCTAGCAGGATTATTGTACAGTCTACTCCATTCATTTAGGAATGACCTGAGCTTGCTTTGGAAACGTTAGTGGTCGTCGATGATTATATTTTTCAGTAATGAAAAAAGTACAGGACTTAGTCACCCTGTCAGAAACTGGTGTGATATACCTAGCTATCCAAAATCCAGATATACGTAGACTGTAGAGTTAGCTATGAAATCGCTTAATTCGGCGAACGGGGGTGCGTGGGCATGCTAACTCAATATATATCCCCCTAACCTATGGGCGAGAGATTTATTAATCTATCTCCTTAACGCGTTTTAACTGGGCAAATTGAAAAATTATGTGCCGACGTCTTAGCTCACCCTCCGTCTGGGATGACTTTATAAATGATGGCTATATATTACAATTTCTTAAGTATACAACAATTACTAATATTGATACTTGATTGAAATGTTTGTTAGTGGATGATACGTAAGTTGTTCACACGAACATAAAAAAACCTGAGATGACCATCATCAGGTATTTAATATTTATAATATATTAATACTAAGCAAAAACTTTAAGTACAGTTTTATAAGATTTGCGCGAACGGAGGAGTATGATATTTGGCACAGTTAAAATTTTATAAAGAGGAAGGTGTGTAGAAAGCTATCAGTTTTTGAAAAATCTATCTAAGAGGCAAAAGAACCTATAAAGTTCGTACGAAGTTCAAACTTAAAAAATATATGAAATATTATGGGCGAATTTCGACTACGGGGCGACCTCTAGTTAACTATAGATTTTTGTATCTATTGAAAAATGTTTGTATGTTACACATTAAAAAAAATCCAGTATTACAAAGAAAAAGAAAAGTCGTCAGCAAAATCGACAAAGGTTACCAAAATGAAGTAGGTACGTTTACAAGGTGAACTGGAGTCTTCATTGAAATGAGACCCATATTACTAGCGGCGACCCTTACTGTCAATGATGATATTGATGAAGAAGAAAGTACCACTAACAGAGCAGCTAATATCAAAGCCAACTGTAACGTGGTAATGACAAAATCCACAATAGAATTATAATGAGATAAGCACAATGGCTTCTCAGTAATTGGTCCTGAGCCACCCTCCTTCCGCAGAGGACAGGAACCAGGATGGCCTGAAGAGCTTTTTTAATAAGGTTTAATCCTGTAGGAAGGACCAGAAGAAAAATAAAAAGCTAGTTTGCATTTGTAGGTATTTCAGACATTCATTATTTACGTATTCCATTCATAAGGTAGGAAACCTTGGACTAGCTATCGCAAAAAGAAACTATTTGTTACCTTTGTGGTGAAAATTATATCGGATTTGTAGATGAAGATGATGAAAAAATCAATGAAATAAAGCAGCAACCCTTGAACCAAATTCTACAGCGAGGACCACTTTCTTCATGCCCTGCCACAAGAAATTTTTGTAGAAATTTATTATAGAAATCATACTACTATAAAAATGAAAGAATGTGAGGATAGATGGCTGGATGTTCGTTACTCTTCACGCGTAAACTACTGAACGGATTTTGATAAAATTTTGTATGGTAGTTTGTGTTCTGGATTAACAAATAGGTTACTTTTTTCCCCGAAAAAGTGCAGTATTCCCGTGGAGTGCTGTGTTTATAAAGCTAGTGAACTCAGATTGATTAACAGATAGGTTACTTTTTATTACAAAAAAGTGCAGTATTCCCATGGGGTGCTGTGTTTAAAAAGCTAGTGAACTCAGATTATAAAACAATAGGCTAGTGAATTATAAAGTTCAGAAATTACACTAAACAAGTTTGTTGGATGACTGTATGACTGTAGAAAACAGTCAATAAGAATTTTCGATTATTTTTCTGTCACCGGGCGGCGCTTCGTAACACGACGGTCCTTGTCGTGTCAAAAAACTGTCACGAATTAAAAACCCTCATTATCAGAATCGACCTGCAAAACAGCGTCTGTCGGTTAAGCTAGTATAATTATAGTAGAGATTTATCTTGTCTTCGTCAACTTTATGGGTTCTAGGCCATTTTGAAAATACTAATGTGAAATTTAGAAGAATCGTTTGTTACTAGGGTGGAGAGTGTCGAGACCATGATGTTGATAGAATGTTGATTGCAAGTCATACGAGAGCAAAACCTACAAACCCACGCTACGGTCACCGCCTCGCCTTAGTTTATACAGTCATCGAACGAACTTGTTCTGTGTAATTTTTGAACTTTATAATTCACTGAAACTTTATAATTTCTGAACCTTACTGATTATAAATCTTCCCTAGCTATTCAGTTCATGGAAAATCTTCATATACAAATAATACACGCTGTCGTTTTTAAATTGAAGGAACTATCAGTGGATGTAGTACTTATATGGATAGCTCATCAAGGAATAGCTGATGGTAACGAAAAATCTGACCAGATGGCTAGAGAAGCTAGCTCAGTGCCATATACAAGTAACGACATACCTATTATTCTATTCGATGCTAAACGTGAATTGTCTGACATTATAACTCATATGTGGAATGAATCAATTGCTGATTTGAAAAAATGTTTTAAAAACTGAAATTAAATTTAAAATCAGTATATAAGACCAATGTGACAAACCCGGCTGAGAATAGGTCACACCAATGCATCTCACTCTCATATTTTCGCGAACAGCACTCCTCGGACTTGTCTTAGATATGATTTACCATTTACTGGAAGGCATATCTTAATTGATTGTATTAGTTATAATTCTGAAAGACAATTATTTACCCCTACCGACGATAGGTGTATTTTGTTGAGCCGAGCCCTGCAGTCTTAACTATTTACTTGGAATAAATAAGTTACTACCTACATAATATGTAGGTAGTTAGGTATTCCAAGATAATATCTATACACACCTACAGATCTACACCAACAAGTACACCTACAACCTACACCTACATCAACTATACCTACACATATAACCTACTACCTAGAACCAACTGAAGATATGTGAAATAAGAAGCCCTAAGGGGCTATAAAAAAGTTTTCTCGGTAATACCAAACATACCTGCAAAATTTTATAGAAATCAATCAAGCCATTTCGGAGGCGGTTTTGTACAAATTATTTTACTCCTCAAAGTAGTCAACTTAACATAAAATAGATAAATCTCCTTCATCTACGTCAAATTATACTTTAACGTTGTGTTTATGAAAAACTTGACGACCATTTTGATGTTAGTATTGGACTGGCCGTGAGAGGAATCACACAAGATAAGTAACATTGTCTTAACCTATTTTATAAGTTATAGCTAAATTATTATCTAATTATCTTAATTGATGATTTTATAATATTAATTGTATAATATTAATTATTTTATTAGTATTAATAATAATAATTTAATTATTACTTTGTTTGGATATTTTGAATCTATTCTAGAATTACGAAATGGTTTGATTATGCTATAATTCGTACAGAATTAAAATATCAACTTACGAGGTCGGCACTGAAAATTTCGGGAATCAAGGAAGTGACACAACATTACTATTTAAAAATGTATTTATTGCTTTTCGAAGTATTCTCCGCGAAATTTGACACATTTTTCCATACGATGGAACCAATCATTGAAGCAACCATTCCATTCGGAAGTTGGGGTCTCCAAAATGGCCGTTTTGTAAGCGTCCACAGCTTCTTCAGGTGATGAAAATCTCTGACCACGCAATTTATTCTTTATTTTAGGGAAAGTATAGAAATCATTAGGGCTTAGGTCGGGGCTGTACGGCGGATGGTCTAATAATTCTATGATTTCTTGCTCTAAAAACTCTTTTGTTCTGTGCGCGGTTTGAGAACTCGCATTGTCGTGATGGAGGATGATGCGGCGGTTGCAGTTCTCTTTACGGATTTCAGAAACGACCTGTGGCAAACAAATGTTAGCATACCATTCTGCATTAACCGTTCTTTGTCCCTCAAGAGGAATAGTCGCAACTTGGCCGGTTTTTGAGACAAACCTGGCCACCATTTTTTTTGCAACACTCCGTGAACGAACAATTTTTGTTGGCTTTAACTCATTTTCGAACACCCAAACGTGACTGGTTTTTTTGTTGCGGGTTCGTACGCGTATATCCAGGATTCGTCACCTGATACGATGTTGTATACAGCATTTGAGGATACTGCGTGGAATCTTTCGAGAGTTCTGACGCACCAAGTAACGCGAGCCGCTTTTTGCTCTTCACAGAGCAAATGCGGTATCCATCGGGAAAACAACTTTTTTACACCTAATTGTTCATGCAAGATTATTTGTATTTGACTCATGCCAATGTCTAAAGTTGCCTGAATTTCGCGGTATGTCACATGTCGATCTTCCTCAATCAGCTTACGCACAGCATCAACGTTTTCTTGGGTGACTGTAGTTTTTGGACGACCTTGACGGGGATCATCACTGAGCTTGACACGTCCACGTTGAAATTCAGCAAACCAGCGATAAATTGTGGTTTTGGATGGGGCTTCATCACCAATTGTAGAAATCATCCGGTCAACACACTGTTTTTGTGTTAAACCACTTCGAAAGTCATAATAAATCATCGCTTTAGAATTTTCTCGAGTCAATTCCATTTTCTCAACGACTAAACAAGTTTGACAAGACCGAGAATCTTTTTTTAAATAAATAAACGTTATTCGATTTTTAAAACCAAGGAGTTTTAAATTAAAAAGATTTTAATATGACAGGAACAGTGGAAATATTCCATTCCCGATACTTTTAGTGCAGCCTATGTATTAAAGAATATTGTAATTAGTATTTATTTATTTGTGGTTTGATTAGCAATAACTCGTACAGTCATTGAAAAACCAAGTTATTAAAGAATATGACGATTAGTATTTCTTTATATTTATCTATGTTTACCTATTACCTACATTTGTTTTAAGATAATGATTAAAGAAAATTTTACTTAATAAATTGGGTTGCAACTTGAAACCATTAGTACTTATTTACTATTATAATGAGGAAAACTTTTATACATAAAAACTATTTAACAATGATTTCGTGTTTTAATTCATATTTTTGATAGTAACTATTTTGGTCATTATGAGTTATCATATTAAAGCTTATCTTATTAATATATATATTATATCATATTTAACACACGCATTGTAATAATAACGGGAAAAAAAAATTCAATATGATCGTACGTAAATAGCGGTACTTATTATTCAAAGCTACAACCTAGTGAAAAGTATAAATAAAGCACAAGCGCAATTATTTATAATCAGGCAAATATGAACGGTAACATAGACGGTAGCGCGTATCCCACTCAATATGATAAGCCATATAAAGGGCTCCGTGCATTTAAATTGATTTTAAAGAGGCACTGGATTATGTCGATAATTATTGCGATAATTGGTCTGATGGTGAGCGCCAACTGGAAATATTTAAGAACACTTATCGGGAGTAATACTGGCGTACCGCATGTGACATTTTAATTGGTAACACTAAGTTTTTGATTGGTTGCAGAGACTGATCATATCACAAAATATTTTAATTATTATGATGCGATAGAATTGTTCTTTTTTTTTTAATTTCACAGGTTTCACCAATTTGCACAGAACAAAAACACATATTATAACGTTAAATATAATGTATTAAGTATTATGTAGTTTTTAAAAAGAAAATCCAAAATCAATTCATCGATTCAAACCTTCAAAAGAAAAAGAGCGTACCTACTCCTTTCTAAAAGGGCGGCACGCATTTGCATCTGATATTGCGGGTGTCCATGGGCGAAGGAAATCGCTTTCTAATGTGATTCGCCTGCTCGCTTGTAATCTACCTAATTATAAAAAAATCATCATCATAGTGAATCATTATCATCTAGTGTTAAGATTATAGAAAAATAGCCTTCACTCTCATAATATATTTCAAATCATTTAATCTTCTAATTCTAATTCACATAGGTACTGCAACTATAAGTGTATAGATCTTTATGTGTGTTCAGCTATTTCACGTCAAACAACTACATTAAAGTACTAAAACGATAGCGACGCTCAAGTCACATGCTGTCCCTGTCATTTCGGCTAACAGAGACAGCGACAGCCTGTGAATAGGAGAGCTCTTAATTATGATTAGCATTTCAGTATTCGACCATTACTTTCATAATATTAGTAGGACAGTAGGATAAAACAATTGATGCCATCACAGGCGGCGAAGATACTATTAACTATAATATTTTATCTATACTAATATTATAAAGGGGAAAAGTTTATTTGTTTGTTTGCATTTAATAGGCTCCAAAACTACGAGACCGATTTTGATGAAATTTGGCACAGACAGAGACACATTAGACATCGGGGAAAGATACGGCTACTCGTACTTTTTATCGCAACAAAATGTACGCTTTCTGCGGAATCACAGACGGCTAAAATCCTATATAGGTTTTTTCATATTAAGTACTGTAATATGAAATATATCCAGGCATCTTAAGATAAAATATTATACTATCTTCGCCGTCTGTGACCCCCTTAGTAATCGTAGGATGGTAGGATAAGTTATAATAGGATAAATCAATTATAATCGAATGCGAGTCATTGAGACACGGCCATCAGGCGCGCCAGGCCGTTTTCACGGTACGATTAACGAAAATAAAAGCCTACGCGTGTAAACGAAACGACCGGTAATGAAAACCTTTTTTTGTTTCACGTGTCGCGGTCTGGAATTTGTGTGGATTTGACATTATTTTTTATTATATTTTTGGAACGAAGTTTCTTATCGCGCGTTGCGAAAGGGGCTAGACGGAAAAAATTAAGACTAAAAGTTGTAACGACACTTTTTGCAATAGTTGTAAGCCGTGCGGCGTGCGCGTGTTTCTCTGTCTGTCTCTCTCTCTCTCTCTCTCAATTATTACTAAAATTGAACCTACTAATTAAGTTTATATTACATTATATTTGTTAATAATAAAAAAAATATTATTATAACTCAAAAAAAATAATAATATTACAATTCCTTCACTAATTAATCGAAAGGAACTTCGTTCCATTCGGGTGTCCCTTGACACCTCTCAAGTTTTTTTAAATGATAAAAATAAGAAATATTTTAGCAGAAATTGCTTTCCCGTTTCCTATGATAAGAAGTTAGAAATAGATGCATTAGAAAAAAGCTATGATGTATATTTCATCAGGATACCTATGATTGCATTTATGTGAGCAAGGTGTCCAGATACCTTCCTAGTTCCTGATCATGTTGAGCGTATTTTTTTTTTCAAATTAAATTAAACCACAATTTCATTCCTTAATATAAAATTGTTATACTTGGTAAATCTTGCTCTGCTCTGTCTTATTATAGAAGTAAATAAGTCACGTCATAAGATAACATATTTTTTAACTATCATATCCACATCAAGCTGCATGCACACGGCACGATTTCCGCCGCGCGGCGAGCATCATAATCGCTCGCACCTGTCACGCCGCGCGCGCCGTCCGCTCCGTCACTGTCCGCCGTCCGCACACAGACACGCCTAATTAACGTTGTAGAGTTGTAGGTCACTACGGAGGGGTAGTATATAAATCATTAATTTAACTGTTATCAACATAGGATAGCAGGTAGTACGTGTAAAGTTCCATATACATATTATAAAAAAGAAGAATTCTTGATTGCAAAAAAACATGAGTTCCGAGATTTGTTTATTTGGGTCTAATTATTTTTAATGCAATATACATTATACATAATAATACTCGGTCTACAGGACCTAATAGGCAGTACGCATAAAAATAAAATATAAATTATGTGGCCAAAGTATGCAATGAAAAGGCTTTTGAAATAATGATCCGCAATCAAAATCGACGCAGCAATTAATTGGCGTACTAAAAAGGAAAATCAGACATTGATCCGTCAGTATCATTAGGCATGAGACACTTTACAGTACACACTATACACTCGACACCAAATACCAGTCACCCCGGATTATACACCACACGCGGACACGTTTTCAATTTACAAAACACAATCCTCGCTTTGACCTCTCTGTATTTACGTACGATTTCCATTAAGGTGTTTTATATTTTCACTGGCAGGTTTTTATACTAATAAACATTATCTTAGTCTACATTTTGTTAAAAAACCTTTGATAAAGCTGGGTAATATATTGAATTGTTTTGCATTAAGGCTGAATCTTTTTTAACTTAAATTATTACAATCCATCTAGTAACATTGATACACAATTTTAAAAAAGTACAGCAAAATTTTTTTAATTTCAGAACACTAACTTTGAAGTATAGTATTATTTATTTTTTAGCTTGTTTTTATATATTTCCTCGGCGAGTATTAGGCGTAGTGCTGACGCGCGGGGTGACGAATGAGTGATTCGCAGCTCGTATTGTTGCGTAGCGCACCTGAGTCACAATTAACCAATGTTTTGTAAGGGTGCACATTTGGTGCGCGCTGATAGTTATTTACGTTTGTATTGGAATCATTTGTAACCTTTTTATAAGAATTTCAGCTGGTACCCGACGCGTTGCCATGTAAACGAATTGAGTTTTTTCTGACGTTAATATTATGACACTTATTACTAATACGATGACAATATTATGACATTATATTCAATAAAATGCTGTTTTACGTGCAATAATTAATCGCTTATAAAATATATTTTAGTTATCCATTTGATTTTAACCAGTAATTGCAAATAGTAATCTTTTTTTTTAATATTTACACAAAAATATGAACATTTGTTCTACATTTGCTGTGTTAGGATTCCACAAGAAATCTCTAGCACCAAAAGGTTATTTTAAGAATAGTTGTTATTCATGTATCAATAATGTAGTTATGCTAAGCTCTAGATCCAAAAATAACAAAGGAAACCGCATGAATTTCACACAAACAGTAGTCGAACTAAATAAAGTGGCTTTAGCAGGGCTTAATTATTATTTGGCATAGTTTGAAGTTTATGCATCAACGCAACGACAATCATTAAAATTTGCATACAAGTTGCAAAGATATTTATCGTAATATATATCGTAAATATATTATATTATTTATATATTATTATTAGGAAAATATTGACCAAATTTATAAAAATAATAATATAATATACTCGAGTATATAGTTTATGTTGCTTGATTTAGAATCATTACTACGTAAGTAAGATAATATAATTTTGTGTCTAACCTTTTACTAGTTAAATTTCCGAAACACGTTAAAGAACCAAGTACCTACATCATAGCCTTTCTGTATCAGACTACGCCAACGACTGCGCCCGAAGCAAAATAATCTACATAGTTCACTTAAAACCTAATTTATAAAGTTTGAAATCTTGTAAAACCCTTATTTAAAGTTAAATATATATATATATATATATATATATATATATATATATATATATATATATATATATATATATATATATATATATATATATATATATATATATATTAACTTATTCTTATTCAACTTGTGCAGTTAAGAGTTTATTAATGAGAAAAAGGCTATAAAATCTGTTTTTATAACCTGGTAAAAAAATATAGGTAATAATTATCGATATGTAACGTCTTTCGTAAAATGGGTCGGAAGTGTGTAACAGGAAGTCACGGAAGCGCGCGCTATTTAAAATTACCAATGAGCGCGCGGTGGTAGAGTTGGCCGTCAGATTTGAATAAAATATTTCAGTATTTAGCTTTTTCTTAATTTTGACGTTGACTTCTGTCACTGCTTAATAGAAAATTGTCCGTATTTTTTATCATATTCGAAAAATGTACTAAGCATTGTGTTTTTCTTGAATATTTTGATAAAATGTTACACATTAATTGCGATTACTGTAAGGCTCGCTGGTTTTCTATAATATTCACAATACCTTCTTGTAATTTTAATCTACAGAATTTAATAAATATAATAAGGGTTTAAAATTAAACATGATAGGTAAATTAAACAACGACAGTAAATAAATTCATAGTGATAATTGCATTTGGTAATCTAAAATGTAAAATACCGAGAGATATTTCGGTTAAATGAGTGAAAACTTTCCCCCTAGATAGATGCTGATGTTTTTTATTTGATTTTGCATCCAATTTGCGCCTCACGCCAACAGCGCGCGGTGGCCGCGGGGTCGGGTGATTGAGTATGTACTAAGCTTAAGTTTATAGTGCGTGAAAATTGATTAGGTGATATAAATTTGACTTTGAATGAACGAATTTAAGATATTGTAACCAAGATAGTATTGTTATTGATTTGTAGGAAGCAATAGACAAATCTCTAGCAATAGACAAAAGTTCACGTTCGAAAATTTATTTAGAACGAAGCCGTCATTCGATTTCGAATGTGCATTTCTAAGTGCACAAACTGTGTTGCGTTCTAAAAAAATCGAACTTTGAATTTTTATTATTCAAATATGCCCCTGATCAGGTATTCGTTTTACTAATATTAACATAGGAATTTAATTGCGAAGCTTTTCTCATTGAGAACTTTTTTATATAATACATCTATGGCTTTTCTAATAAAAACCCTTCCAAAGTTTTCTCATCGAAATTGTTCTTAAACGCTTTTAATGGCTTCCGAATAAAAGTTCCATTAAAATCCTTGTATAATCTGATACTTAACGAATACTAAGCAATTCATATCACTACACGTGTACAGTCTGAAACCATTATGACGATTCATATAAAGGGGATGTTCCATGCATGGCAGAAAAATGAGCCTTGTAATCGTAACGAAATTGAAAAAAAATATGGCCATTTTTTAACAAAAAATTAGTAACGTAGCTTAAGTTTGCGCTAGTCAACGGCTCTGCTGTTATTTCACCTAACATCGGGGAAACAAGCATGTATCCATAAAATAGTAATCTATACATAGAAGAGAAGCTATAGTGCACACATATATACTGCTTTGTAAAGTGTTTTAGAAAAGGCGTCCTCAAATTACGCAAATCGACACGCAGCTGGTGGTGTTTTATGAAAAAAAATATTTAATATTTTTGTCTGAAGTAAAATTATCTCAATTGCTGAATAATCAAACTGTGTCGGTATGTTGCTGGCTTGCTTTTTTATTTTTATTCTTCGTTTGTTTTTTATTTACGGTCAAAGTTGCGCTAAAAATCCGATGTTTGGATGCTATTATCTTCTAAGCTAATTTAAATTTTAGAAATATAAGCACATACCAACCTAGATAAGAGTAATAAAAATCGATATTACGCTTAAAATTTGGATCTACAATGTTTGACTTTTGGATAAATCATCAACAGCGTTTGTATGGAGAAAAAACCGACTAGTACAGCCTTAAGGGCAAACACCTGCAATCTACTTATTTATAATAATAAGAATTATATTAAAAATCATAAACTTAGGTATTATTTGTTACTTATACATTTAAACATATTTTTTGGAAAAGAATTAATGTGTAACTCTTGGACTGTACTTCAACATTTGCGTACCCTATACGTATTAATCTGAAGAGGTCTCGAATTGAAACCGACATCGATGCCCCCCGTTGTCCCCCGGTGGTGAAAACCAAAACACGGAGATCAAAGCGACAATGCGCGAGGGTGAATTTGTCTAGGTGATTGTACATCCATAACATATTAACACTGGATGCGACAAGGTTATACATTTTTGCATTTTTACGTGCCAAATATGGAAACTCAAGAATATATAATAATATACTATAACTAATGTACTATCAGGGAACCTTATTCATATGCAGGTTGACCGGTGTCATAATTTGTTTGTATAATAATATTGTGATATCAAACTGACATGTCATGTATCAGGTTTCATTATTATGATAAATTGAATTAAAATCCCTGATCCCTATGCAGACTTTATAGACCCTGTTTAAGGAGGAATGTAATTTATATGTAGATTCAGCACAACTTTCTGTTATTGAAAGATGTTTTAGGCTTAACACAAGCCTTGTTTGCATAAACCAAGCACATAATCGTAGTGTTAATGTAGTTTTTAAACAATATGTAGCGTTTTAAAATATTCCATTCACATGCTAGATCATCATTACAATTAATTCGAATGATTAATGGAAGAATGTGGCAGAGGATTTCTTTAAAAAGTGAAAAGTTTCTTTCTTTACCGTGCCGGAGAAGCCAGAAGCTTTTGCAGTTGAAAAAATCTTACTAATATCATTCATCCCTCTGTGGCTCAGTAATTAAGCGCGTTGAACAAAACTTTTTCTGTATTCCTTGGTCATGGATGTGTATTAAATATATGTATAATATTATAATAAAAATCTTAAATATATGCATAATGTAATAAAAATCCTACTAATATTACAAATGTGGAAGTTTGTGAGAATGGATGTATGAGTGGATGAATGTTTATTACTCTTTCACGCAGATCTAATGAACGGATTTCGATGAAATTTGGTATGGTATTAGTTTAGGCTCTGGATTAAAACATAGGCTACTTTTTATCCCAAAAAGGGGGTGGGGCTGTGTCGGGGCACACGGCCGTTGGTTTTAACGTGAAACGTCTATGTTAGCGAATCGCTTTTAAAGTAAAAGATTGAAATGAAAACAAGATGGACGCTGTTTTAAGTATTTTAATAAAAAAGAACAGGTACGTAATAGAAACAACAAACACACGAAAGAATCACCACGCTATAAAGTCGGAGTCACGAGTTACACTGAATAGAAACAAGCGTGAGCGCCGGTTTCGCACAGTTATCGCAGTATCCCTCCCCCGCCGCCCCGCTTGACCCCGACACGAACTCAATGTCATAACAGCGAGCTGACTATATAAGTGAAATATTTACACCACATTATTGTTTCTAAGACTAATAGTTTTTTAATTATTAAGGTACGATGATATAGACCTTTTCGTTACGGTCCAGTTTTTAAACCTGGTACCCGTATGTTTCGGCGCGATTTTAAAGATGTTTCACGTCAAAAATTATAGTGTTCCTTTGGGATACTGTATTTACGCGAGCGGAGCCGCGGGAAACAGCTAGTCTTAAATATAATATACAATATTTATAGTAAAAAAGTATCTATTAGATATACTTCCCGTTGTCTGGTACCCGTAACAATTTCTTTGGATACTTAGCACTGGGCCAGACTGTTTGGCCCAGTGCTGACGTGATGTGAAGGATCCACAGATTATTATAATCCCAGCACTGGTACAAGTTATGCTACTATTTTTTCTATAAGCTCTTCCATAGCTCTATATCCTCGTTACTAATAAGTGCGGTGAGCGATACAGCGCACGTCATTACGCGACAAAGGCCAACATGTGTCTGAAAACGCGCTTTGTATCTTTATCGGGTTCTTCGTTGCACCTTCAATCCCGCTTTGATACCCGCGAAAATACTGCGCTATGCTTTTTTGACAAAAAGGTACATGTGGTAGGTAAATGTTTATCATGTATTTTTGTCGCAGCAGGATTGTATAATCCACGGTATTACATTCCGGCTACCTGTTATCAAAAACAGGGCCGTTTTGAAATCCGGCGGTTCAACGATTAGGCGGATTGTCATTTCAATACGTTCTTCAACAAGGCGTCCCACGTTTAGCCGCAATATCTTACTTCCATTTAGATTCTAGCGTGACTTTACTTACAAAATAAAACAATGTTTATATGAAAATAAATTTTAATAAGAAAAAAGCTACAAGATTTAGTTTTGACGTGACGTCTTATAATTCGATGGAGCCGGCTGCACGCACGAAAAAACATGACTCATGCGGCGATACCTCGCTCTGAGGCGTTCCATTTATTATTATGACGTAGTCACATTCAACTATCGTCAGTAAACCGACTTTAGAGACAACCGATTTTTTACGATATTTCTTAGTTACTAATCAAAAATTATTAACATAGTTACGATTATAAGATAAGACTGCGACTTATCTGACCAGCAAACCTACAATTGGAAATTTGAAAAAAAAAGTTTTTTTTAATTATTTTAAAACTTTATTAATAATAATATTGATATTTAATGCGAAAAACTTGTCATTTTTTTTTTCAATTAATTATAAACAATTAAAAATTTATAAAATTAAAAAGAAATCTCGTGACTATGAACGCGCTACGGTCGGTCACCATAGTTGTGACGTCATAATGTTAAAGCTATATAATGAAAAGTCAAGAAAACGACTATAATTTTGAATTTCAAACGCTTATACTTACGATCGCCAGCTGCGATACCCTGGAGTCAAATCTGAAAACTAACATTATGTCGTCACACGCGCTCAGATTTCTTCAAGAGCTGTCTATCGGCGTGTCTTCGGTACTGGATTCAATTTTTTTTTTTTGATATCCGGTACGCTGGCTGCATAAACGAAAAATTGTTCCGTTCCGCCTGACATGATCGTCCTGTCTCCCAGTGCGAGCTAGTGTCCCGCTCACTCCGCGTTTCGTGCCGTCCCGTTCTATCCGTGTTGTAGTGATTCGCTCACTATGCGGTAGTGCCGTCTCGCTCCAAACGTGTCGAGTGTCGCGCTCACTCCACGCTCGTGTCGATCCGCACCAGTGCATTGCCGATACACTCCGTATAGCGATCGTCAATTCACTCCTTATTCGTAAGAATAAAGAGTGGATTGCCACCTTGCTGAGGAGTTGCCCTGCCCTTGGCCTCCCGTTGGAACTTGTTTCCAACGTTGGGTCACGGGGAGCCAGCCTCCTCTAAGTTTTAAATCCGTGCAAGTAAGTACACTATCGTGACTACTTTGACACTAGATACGTGTTTCGTGTTTAGTTTTTATCGTTGTTGTATGATTACCGTTACTATAAATGTCCTGTGTGTATGTGTGCATGTTTTTATATAGTGTTTGTGACATTATAAACATGTCCCCCATTTTATACGGTGGACACTAATACAGTGCCCCGTTACCATGGCCGACCGTGGTTCGCGGCCGCATAGCCGCGACCGCCCCAGCCATTCCCGCGCCAGCTCTGGTGCGACGCGCAGCGGCCCCTCATCAAGGTCCAGCTCGCGCACGTCCGAGCACGCGTACTTATCCGCCACCGAGCCCAGCTTGAGCGGCACGGATACCGCTCGCCCCGGGCCGTCCTCGGCATTCTCGCGGGGGTTCATGTACTGACACCCCCCCGCCCCAATGCCCTCCGACGGCGACCCGCCGCGAGTCCGGGCGGGGGGGGGACCCTTTTCGGGGCCCCCGCCTCGCCCAGCCAGCAGGTGTGCACCCCCCGCCACCCTCCTGCAGCCGCCGCAGTGAGCACCAAGCTCACTTTTACCGCCTCACCGGCATCACCGCCTCAAGAGGACCACCGTGCGGTAAGTGCTCCTGTTCCGAGGGCCCCCGTGCCGGCCCCCTCGACGAGCAGCATGCCCCCGCCCCCTGCCCCTCCCGTGCACCAAACGGCAGCGACAGGAGGTATATTCCGACATCTCGCCGCCTGCCAAGCGAGCCGATCGCCCGGCTACCTACGCCGCAGCGACTACCGCCCCCGCACCGTCTGGTTCTCCCGTGGCCTCTACTTCGAGGGCCCCTTCGCCGATGGACGTAAACACGAATTCCCTTGCAGCGAACGCGACCTCACCGCCACCGAAACCAGCACCCCGATGCCCTCCCACCATCGTGGAGAAGCTGGAAAACTGGATTGACCACTTCAGTCGCCTCAGGGACCTCCTGGGGCACCCCCCGAACGCGAAGACGTACGGCCATGGGGTAAAATTCACCCCACAGGGTGAAAAGGAGTACCGATGCGTGCAGCGGTACCTGGCTGACCTAAGCGAGTCCGCCCAGGTCAGCTGGTACTCGTACGCGCTGCCACAGGACCGCGGTTTAAAGGTAGGCATCCACGGCCTACCGGTCGACACGCCTACGGAAAGGATTGCAGCAGACCTTACCACCAAGGGTTTCGAGGTAGAGCACGTGTCCAGAATCCTCGCTAGGAAGGACCGCCCCGGATGCTCCTACTTCGTTCTCCTGAAACGCACCTCGAACCTGGTACCATACCAGGTACCTGGTACCTGGTAAGGCATCTACCAGCCTGGCGCGGAAAGAGCGGCCCCGCCCAGTGCCACCGTTGCCAGCAGTTTAGACACTCCAGCTCAAACTGCCACCGCAAGCCGGCGTGCGTCAGATGCGGCGAGGAGCACGCCGCCCCGGATTGTCCCCGGCAAGGAACCTACATGCGGGCCCCATTAGGTAGAGGTTCAAGTCCAAGAGGGTAAGTCATGCCCCTACCATTACCGACATAGAGGTTCCACCGCCGCCGCCCACCGCCACATCTCTAATGACGGAGGCAAATGATATTACCCCTCGTCCCGCCGCATCCGCCCCCCCCTCTTCGACCCGGAAGCAGCGGAAACGGACCAGGACCAGGACAAAAAAGAGGGCTAAATCCGGTGCGACCTCCAATGCCGCCACGGACTCGGAGTACAAGCCCCTCACCCTCCCCCTCCCCCTGTTGTAGCAGCCCCGCCGGCTGATGAGGCCATCCTATCGCCCCCCCCCCCTACCGCAGCGCACCCCGCGCCCCCCGCGTCCTTCGCGCACTAAACGCACCGTCCAGCCAGTCACCAAACCTGAGGTGACCGAGGTTTCCACTGAGCCCGCAAACCCGGCGATCACTACCGCCACCCTTCCCTCACGTGCCCCCCATTCTTCCCATCGCCGTGAGCCCCCCAGGACCACGGCTCAGCTTTTACAAGCCCTGCTCTCCCTGGCCATGGATGTTTTCAACAGAATCCTGGCCGGGGAAGAAATCCTCCAAACCCTCCTAAGGGTCCTCCCCGAGGGGGCCTCCCTCTTTGCTAAATTAATATCCCAATGGCTTCCCACGCCCAGTTTGCTTAAAGGTTGTCCACTGGATCGTCCGGGGGGTCCGCGGCAAGGTGGCCCCGATTCGCCACCTCCTTCGGGAGTACGAGGTGGACGTCGCCTTGCTGAGCGAAACCCTCCTGTTGCCCGAAAACCGAAAGCGAAACCCCCCTCAGGACCGTTTCAGTGCTCCCGGCTACCACATCTGCCGCCAGGACTTTCTGGGGGGCGAGCGGGCGATCAGAGGCCTCGCCATTCTGGTCGGCAGGAAGTTTCTGCACCAACTCCTACCCCTCAGAACGAGTCGGGTACTCGGTGGTGGGAACATATTACCCCACCCACTACCCCGAGAACCCCCTATACACTCCGGATGTTCTCGATGTGGCAATCACCCACCAACTCCCGGGTGACCTACCGCAGCCTTACCGGAGCCACAGCCCCCGTGTGCCCCCTGTTCCACCCAGATGGAAACCTCAGGTACCGTGCAGAAGACAGAGCAGACATTCATGGCGAACACCTAGAGCGCCAGTTTTCACCGCTGCCGACGACCGCAACGGAACACGCCCTAATGGTCTCTGAGGAGGTAAAGGTTTTCCTTCTTCTCCCCCCACCCCCCTCCCCCCAAATTTCTCCTTCTCACCGAGGAAGGTCCGAAAGACCCTCCGTCGCCTAAAACCAAAAAAGGCCCCCGGTGCAGATGACATCCGAAATTCCGCTCTCCGCCACCTTCTTTTCAGGACGGTGGCCGCCCTGACTCGCCTCTATAATGGTATTGTCAGGACCGGCCACTTCCCCTCCCCCTGGAAAATGGGTCTGGTCGTAACCATACCCAAGCCCCACAAGAATCTAAGAAGGGCTGAGGGCTACCGGCCCATGACCCTCCTTTCTACCCTTTCCAAAGTCTTCGAACTCCTCCTTCTAAAACACCTTTCCCCCTACCTCCCTCCTCGTGAGGAACAGTTCGGGTTCAGGTCCCACCTGAGTACCACCCTCCAGCTGGTACGTGTTGTTCATCACCTGTCCGTTGCGGCTAACAAAAAGGAATCGTCGGTAACTGTATTCCTAGATATGGAGAAGGCGTTCGACAGTGTCTGGCATGAGGGTCTGCTCTGCAAGCTCATCCGGGCCAACGTACCTCCCCCCCCTGGTAAGGCTAGTGGCCTCCTTCCTCTCCGGCAGGACCTTCAGGGTTCGCGTTGACGGAGTCCTCTCCAACGAGCGCCCCATCGCCGCAGGCGTTCCCCAAGGTAGTGTCCTTTCACCAGGACTCTACAACTTTTACGCCAGCGATGTGCCCGCGGACCGGGGCACCACCGTGGCGTTGTACGCCGACGACACAGCGTACTTCTCCTCCTCGCTGACCACCGAACATGCTGCCATCAAGATTCAGAGGACGCTGGATCTCCTCCCTGACTGGCTGAGCAAATGGCGACTCTCTGTCAACGCAGGTAAGTCCCATGCGCTCGCCGTCAGCACGAGGTCGACTCGCCGACTCTCTATGGCCGCCCAGTGCTCAGCGGCGGTAGCAAAGGCGAACGCGGCGGTAGCGCTGCTGCGCCCGGCCTACGCGTCCCCGCAGATCCCCCTGAGGATGCGCATCGCCCTCTACCGGACGTACGTACGGTCCCGCCTGACGTACGCGGCACCCGCGTGGCACCACTTGCTCTCTGCACCCCAGAAAGGGTTGCTGCAGAGAGCCCAAAACCGGGTGCTGCGCAGAATCGTGGGCGCACCGTGGTACGTCCGCCACCGCCTGCCAAGGGATGCCATTCCTCTGGAGAACCCAGCGGAGCCACGCAGCCCGCCCCACCGCCCGCGAAGAGGAGGAGCCCTGACGCACTTAAGCGCTACACCCAAGCGCAATGATGCGCCCTGGCGCAACAGCGCCTCCGACCTCATCGCGGGATCGTATCCCCCCCTCCTTACCGCCCCCTTTCACGGGCAACAGATGCCGGTGAAACTCGTCTTACCGCGTCCGGGGCCTGACGAGTGGCAGCCCTATTGCCACCCCGTCGTCCTCGTGGCGTACACCCCCCCCCCCCCCGGACACAAAAGTCGGGGCCCGGAATTCTTTACAATTTCCCACCCCACCACCACGGTCCGGTAAACGCGGCGCGTGAGGGAGTGGACCCAAACACGTTTCTCGGCCTCCGGGTCGGGACCCTCACGCGCCGTTTGGAGCCGACCGCCGGTCTTGGTTGGGCCTGGATTGGCAAATCGACGTTCCGTTTGCTTCGAGGTTGCCCCCCCATGGGTTTACCCCGCGTTCTACCGCGGGGGGTCTTCCCCTAAAACTCAACGACTCATGCACTCAGTACTCGTACTGGGCGCGTCATCCCACCCCAAGTAGAGGGGCTATGGGTTTGGTTTCCGCCGTAAGGCCCTTTTCAGGGGCCCGGCGTCGAGAGAGAAAAGTCTCCTTCTCTGGACCGCCTGACCTGAGCCGGTCGTGCAAGCGAGAGCGCGGAACAAGCGATAGAGAGGCACTTTTAGCGTGCGGCTTGTGATGACGTTATCACGTAAAATTATCGTCCGTAAACTGACTTTACAGACAATACATTTTTTAATTACATAATTTTATCAGAGCAACTTCTCATTCAATATTAAAAGAGTAAATTACAATTTTCAGACTACTCGTTGATAGCTAAAATATAAACTTAAGTCACACTTTTTCTCTAGAATTTGTGAAGATGTACATGACAGCCCCAGCAGTAAGAATAAAATAGTATAGTTAGTTCAAAGTAACTTCTAAGCACCCATAAAAAAACTCTCAATATCAAGTAGTAAGTAAACAGCTTACTACTAAAACATCTTCAACATATTGGATACCAGTTAAAGCTACACCAGAGTGTAGAGAGTTTTAAATAGACTAAATATTGCCCGCGACTTCATGAGCGCAAAAGGCAATCGCGAGGGAACTGTACATTTTGACGCGATAAAAAGTAGCCTATGTCCTTCCCCGTGGTTTACTCGACATCTGTGCCAATTTCATCAAAATAGGTCCAGTAGTTTCGGAGCCTATTCAATGAAAACAAACAAAATATGTTTCCTCTATATAATATTAGTGTAGATTGCCGTTGTATACTGCCATATGAGAAAAAAGGCTGTTGCCCGCGGCTCCGCCCGCGTAAATACAGTATCCCACGGAAACAATGTACTTTGTCAGGATAAAATTTTGCATAATATATTTTAATCCAGAGCTTAAACTTCTACCATCTACTATTCTATCAAATTTCATCAAAATCCGTTTAGTAGTTTTTGCGTGAAAGAGTAGCAAACATCCATCCTTACAAACTTTCACATTTATAATAGTGGTAGGATTGCGTTTAAAAGCACTCTTTCACCTGCTCTTTGTATTATAAGAAGTAAACCAACAAATATCAGTATCGTCCATTTGCTTCCCCACTATGAGGTGCCCTCAAATTTTGGGGGACGAAATGACTAATTGTGAGTAATATTGGCATAAATAATCGTTTTCACGTCAGAGCCTGCAGATGTTGAGATTGCATGTTGAAGAAATGTCAAATTTAAAAGGAGGGTGGGGACATCTGGTGTTAATTTTGGTTAACGTTTTTCATACCCTGACAGTTGTACCTTGAAATTATGCTGCGGTAAATCATAATTCATACTGCTGTAAAGGTGCTTGCAAATATTTCGCCACCTACGAACGCAATCATCACCAAATCGTAAGGAAAATTTCTTGTTATAGGTTTATTTCTTGTGTTGGCATTAAATGCTTTCACAGTTGAGACTTCTGTGAACTTATGACGGAGATATTTTTTTAAATTTTATTATCTCTTTTAAATCTAAAATTGAGATAATTTTTAATTACCCCACTATAACTATTGAATTTTGACGCATCGTCGAATTTAACCCTCGCCACAGAGTACAAATGTCACTATCCTTACACTCCAGTACCATATGAAAAAGCCTCTATATTCCCATATGAGCAACCTTAAACCGTATGCTATTCTAAATAAGTTCAACCATAACAAATGATCGTTCCGCGTCAATTTGTCTGGGAGTCGTTAAAATCGCGTTTCCCCTTATTAATTTCTCCCTTCTCCCCTCTGTCTCGCGGAAATACGTTGTTATAGTCAAATTTACGATATTGATAGATGTTCTATCGATTTCGGGGGAGCTGGAGGATAACAAATTGTTCCAATAGCTGCGGAATAGGAAAAATATAGGGAACACCGACACGCATATAAGGAAATATCGAAAATATGCCAGGTGTGATGCTATTTATACTCAAAACCCAAATTCCGGTCTTATGAATTTGAAATAGTGTCTTGTATTGTACGAGACACGTATTGATAAAATTCATCAACAGACAAAGTCCCTGCTCGATTAGTTTCTAAATAGTTTCCTTTTCACTAAACATCACAATTCAAAATATTTAAACCCAAAGGAAGTGATCGTGTCGACTGCAGACGTGTTTAACGTACGTATATACAAGTGAGTATGTGTGCGTCCGTACGATTCATCAGCGCTGTTAGGCGATTTTGATCTTATGCCTGGTAGAGCGGCGACTTGTTCGATTGTACATATTTGATTACTTGTATTTAAGTATTTTTTGTCCACAAAGTTAGATCAATAAAAAGTCAACTCAGGTATTGTTTCAAAAATGCTGCGGCCTTTTTAAGCCACATCATATTAAACTAAACGTCCATATCAAGTAATTTTAGGTATTGGCAGCTGAATACTAGTTCCAAAACTGTACCAAACTCTCTATAAAAAAATCGGTTGTCTGTAAAGTCGGTTTACTGACGATAGTTGAACATGACAACGTCATGTTTATAGTGCGCGCGGAACTAATTGGCCCCGTCTTAGGTAGGCATGTTGCCGCCGCGAAGTCCGGCGCCGAACTGAGTAATAACAAACGCCCCCGCCTCTCCGTCCCACCGCTCACATACCCAAGGCGCGGCTAGCTGAGGTAACGGCAATGTGTCATATTTAGCGAGGTAACGCTGGTAACAGGTAACGCATGAGTCATGTTTTTTCGTGCGTGCAGCCGGCTCCATCAAATTATAAGACGTTATCACGTCAAAAAAAAAAAAAACAAGCTTAAGGAGTATGTAACAAAAATCCAAGGAATATAAATATTATGTGCTTCCATCATATAACATTATACTGCACGCAAGGCGCTAGACGTACTCGTATAAATTTAAAGTCGCGATGATCATTCATATTACTCATAAATCATACTCCAAGTCAATTTACACCGTCGCTGTATTCGTTCAAGAATCCACACCCCATGATTCCATTAGGCCCTACCATTTGCTACTATTTCTAATGTAAAAAGTCGACGCAGGCCTGAGATAAAACTTGGTAGGTACCAGTGGCGAAGGCTGGTCCTCCTTCATAGGAAAGCCCTACCTGTATAATAGGTAGGGGTTTGGATAAGGATCTTCAAAAGGTAAGTGGTAAGTGAAGCCAATAGAAATGGTGTTATAGGAACCCCAGGCCACTGGGAGGTACTTTTTTTTTATTGGCAAATGTTATTATTTAAAGAAGTTATTCATCATAGCAATCAGGTAATCACTGGTCATATATCTGTGCAGAACGACCACGATCTTAATGGCTTTCGGCAATCGTCGTTTTTCATACATCGTCTATCACTTCCATAGAAAAACGAGGATAGCCGAGTGATATTAGCTAATGGTTTTACTGTAATATGTCTAGTAATCGCATAAATTTAATAAGTACTATTGATGCAAACCACTTGACTATTGTTATTTAAAATCAGATTTTTTTTTGTTGTAAGCTTTGAAAACTTTCAATATTTAACTACATAGTCTATCATATAGACATTGTCGATGTCATTCGTAAACATTCTATTATTCTAAGCTGAAGTTAAGTTACTAATTCATAAATTAACCTAACCAAGAGCATGTCAGGACATGTCTAAGGAGGGTTCCGTAACTATCAACGCGTAATAGGTTTTTTTTTCAAATTACTTCAAAAGTTACTGTCCGATTTCATTCAAAATAATTTTCCTAGAGAGTTTTTAGCATGATTTATCAGCATGGAAACTTACAAGTCTCTTACTCCTATAGTTTAGAAATGCAACTTACAACCACTTTGGAGGCCGATTACTCGAAAATGGTCGACTTTGTAAAAAAGTCATGTACGAAACCTTACCTTTATTTTAAAAGACCACCATCAACGATACTCCACACTATAGGGTAGAATAAAAAAATATTTTTTATCCCCACTTCACATGTATGGAGAGCTACCACTAAATATAAAAAAAATATCATTTAATGGATTAATTTAAAGGACCCCTAAATTTAAGTGCCAAAACTGTGATATAATTATTTACAATCTATAACTATACCAAATTCATCATCATTCATCCATTTATATTCATAATTACAGAAGCTAGAAACGCGGACAGACAGACAGACAGACAGACAGACAGACGGACGGACAGAGCGAGACTATAAGGGTTCCTTGTGTATTACGGAACCCTAAAAAAGACGTCGGGCTTTTATGACCCGCTGTTTAAAAAAGTGTTGACCACAAACCAAAATACTGAGAATATTAATTAGATTGTACAATTTTCATTCACATTTAATTACCTGTAATTATTTTAATTTAGATCCATAGAAAAGTGGAGATAATCAATATATTGTTATTTATATTTTATATGAATTTTCGTTGAAATGAGTAAAAATATATGATAATAATTTATCCCTCCTGCAGATATGCGACCTGTGTCGTTGTAATCCATGTGTAATTACGTATACATCTAGCCTAATTTTGTCTTTGAAATAGAAAATGCCCAGTGTCCTTTGTAAATGACAACTGTTATCATAAGTTATCCAGACAGGTAGAAGCCCCTGGTACCGGGACGGCCGGGGAACCCCCTACGCAAACTTCCTGTGCCATTTGAAATTCATTCTTCACGAATCGTGTGATGTAATAAAAATACCGTTAGACGCGAGGTGGTGGCTGTGAAACGTCGATAGTTCAATTTCTAGATAAAGACTTTCATTTTGACGACCTCTGTGGCTCAGTGGTTAGCGCGTTGGCGCTCGTGCCGGAGGCCGCGAGTTCGAATCCCGCCAGGGAACAAAAAAATCTATGCAGATAAATAAAATTTAAGTGTCTGTTCGTAATATTAAACAAACAGCTTTTCACCTAATGCATATGAAAGTATATTTGGTACTTACAATAAAGAATCAGTTTTTAAAATGTTGGTCTGTCCGTCTGTTTGTTCCGGCTAATCTCTGAAACGGATGGACCAAATTTCAAAGGACTTTCACACGCAAATAGCTGAGGGTATAAGGTATAATAACATAGCCTACTTTATCTTAGGGTTCCGTTTAAAAAATAGGGTTCAGTTTCCGTTAGTTCTATGCAAACGAAGTTGCAGGCATCAGCTAGTCTTAAATATAATTTCAAAGAATAAAGTATTAAATATATGTCCATTGTCTGGTACCCACACGGATAAGATAAAGAGGTTGGATTGGCAACCGTGACACTTTTACTAGAAAACCAGCGTCGCCGCCTGTCTCCCACCAATGAACTCCACTACATAAGAAATAATAATACATACACGAATTACGCACACTAATTAACAAATCACACCTAGAACAGAGGGCTGCGATTTGGTACTCACACTACGTTGAGTCTGTAACGTTACGGACACAACCACATGCTCAAAATTCACACGCGCGCTAGGGCTTGCTATGGTCGATAGGAATTTTCGATAATGAAAATGGTCAAACTTGAATCTTGAATTCATCTTAGTTTCAATTAGAATCACGATTTATGAGTCCTAACTTTTAAATGCGGCGGGGGGAAGAGCGGGGCAAGTATGGTTGCGCGTGTACAACATATGCATCCCCACTATTTTTGCCGAGGGCTCATCGTAAATCATAAACCGTCCTGTAGCTATTGGTAATTGAATGAAAAATTTTAATAACGGGAGCACTCGTAATTTTATACTAACTAAAACATTGTGTCAAAGGTGAATTTAATTGGTATTGGGATAGAAAATGAAAAAAAATATCAACATGTATTTTTCATCTTTATTTGTAATCAAAAATAATTAAAAAATCAAAGCAAAAAAAGAAGTACATGGCAGTGTAGCACTGCCATTTGCATAGTCGTAGTCTTTTAATTATTATTTTTTATTGTAGACGAAATATTCATAATTTAAATTTTCAGATACTCAAGCGTACATATTATTATGCAATACCAACAAGTAATAAGCAAATACATTATCTTCTTCGCTTCAGCATCAAATACTACATTCGTCAATAACAATATTATGTAGCAAAAAAATGACTAGCAAAATTTTACTACCGAGAACCAACTGCTTAAGTAACTGCGAGAAGTAACTCATGCTGAATAAAAATAATTTGTCGATAAATCGTCGATCACTGCTGCACTATCCAGGCGACCGAGCGGACGTGACGCGAACGAGCCGAAGATGCGCGGTAGTTTGGCTCGCTTCGCAACCCATTGCGCGTCAGATGTGTCTTCTCGCGAAATATTTTGCGTACTTCACCAGCAATGTATATTTTCTGTGATTCTTGGCTTAATTGTCGTTTCTACTTAGAATTTCATAATTCGAACTAGTTTTTGGTAAAAAATACTAAAAAAACTAAGGTTTTTATGCTTACCGATGAAAAGAAATTCCTCCTTGTTTCATATTTGATGTCTAACTCTTTAATTTGCACGTAACAATCGCACAACACGGAATTTCAAAGGATTTTAGCGCTGCTCCGTACTGCGAGGCAATCAACAAGCGACTAAAAAGTATGAACGCATGGTTCGGTTGAAGTATGATTGTCCAATCATACCTGTGGCGCGTCTGCCCCGCGCACATTGCCAATCCAACCTCATTTATCTTATCCGTGGGCACCCATAACACAAGCTCTTCTAGAACTTACCACGGGGCCAGATAGATGTGGTGCGAAAGCGTCCGTTGATATTGGTATTATTATTTTAAAACCATGCATAAGGAGAAATTACAGGTAATTTTTTGTGGCAAAATTATTTACCAGCTTCAAAGTTAAGTAAAAATGCACTTGCCACTGAAAGTAACAAATGATCAGGCACTGGTATTAATTTAGGATGAAATACGAGGGCGGCACTGAAAATTTCGGGAATCAAGGAAGTGACACAACATTACTATTTAAAAATGTATTTATTGCTTTTCGAAGTATTCTCCGCGAAATTTGACACATTTTTCCATACGATGGAACCAATAATTGAAGCAACCATACCATTCGGAAGTTGGGGTCTCCAAAATGGCCGTTTTGTAGGCGTCCACAGCTTCTTCAGGTGATGAAAATCTCTGACCACGCAATTTATTCTTTATTTTAGGGAAAGTATAGAAATCATTAGGGCTTAGGGCGGGGCTGTACGGCGTATGGTCTAATAATTCTATGATTTCTTGCTCTAAAAACTCTTTTGTTCTGTGCGCGGTGTGAGAACTCGCATTGTCGTGATGGAGGATGATGCGGCGGTTGCAGTTCTCTTTACGGAGTTCAGAAACGACCTGTGGCAAACAAATGTTAGCATACCATTCTGCATTAACCGTTCTTTGTCCCTCAAGAGGAATAGTCACAACATGGCCGGTTTTGGAGACAAACGTGGCCACCATTTTTTTGCAACACTCCGTGAACGAACAATTTTTGTTGGCTTTAACTCATTTTCGAACACCCAAACTCGTGACTGGTTTTTTGTTTCGGGTTCGTACGCGTATATCCAGGATTCGTCACCTGATACGATGTTGTATACAGCATTTGAGGATCCTGCGTGGAATCTTTCGAGAGTTCTGACGCACCAAGTAACGCGAGCCGCATTTTGCTCTTCACAGAGCAAATGCGGTATCCATCGGGAAAACAACTTTTTTACACCTAATTGTTCATGCAAGATTATTTGTATTTGACTCATGCCAATGTCTAAAGTTGCCTGAATTTCGCGGTATGTCACATGTCGATCTTCCTTACGCACAGCATCAACGTTTTCTTGGGTGACTGCAGTTTTTGGACGACCTTGACGGGGATTATCACTGAGCTTGACACGTCCACGTTGAAATTCAGAAAACCAGCGATAAATTGTGGTTTTGGATGGGGCTTCATCACCAAATGCAGACATCATCCGGTCAATACACTGTTTTGTGTTAAACCACTTCGAGAGTCATAATAAATCATCGCTCTAGAATTTTCTCGAGTCAATTCCATTTTCTCAACGACTAAACAAGTTTGACAAGACCTTGTGAAAAGACCGAGAATCTTTTTTTAAATAAATAA
The DNA here is from genome assembly GCA_963565745.1 of Phengaris arion. Classification (NCBI taxonomy): domain Eukaryota; kingdom Metazoa; phylum Arthropoda; class Insecta; order Lepidoptera; family Lycaenidae; genus Phengaris; species Phengaris arion. The sequence goes on from OY751431.1 coordinate 29,627,613, forward strand.
ACGGTATGCGATTTTTAAAACCAAGGAGTTTTAAATTAAAAAGATTTTAATATGACAGGAACAGTGGAAATATTCCATTCCCGATACTTTTAGTGCAGCCCTCGTGCACTACATGCATAAAGAATATGAGTCCACCATATCTTTTAAAATAATAATGCCAAAATTTTACCTAACATTCCCAACTAAGATTCTAATTTATACTTTACCATGGTCGAATTATTAATATACCTTGTCGAATAAACCTACCACCTTTATTAACCTACTAATATAATAAACGCGAAAGTTTGTCAGTATGGATGGATGGATGGATGTTTGTTACTCTTCTTTCACGCAATAACTACCTACTGAACGATTTTTGATTAAATTTGGTATGGTAGTAGTTTACGCTCTGTATTAACACATGTTTTTTTATCGCAGGAAAATGTATGGTTACCGCGAGATTTCTTTATGCGCCTACGAAGACGAAGGCAACATCTAGTCTACTTATATTTTTGCAGCAGCTTAAGAAATGTTTCAGCTTATACCAGCTGTGGCTAGAAAAAACTAAGCTACTAGAAAAGGTTTGTTTAACCCCAGATGCAAAAGAGGAGTATAAATTGCAATACGTTTGACGTGTCTGTCCCTCTGGCGTTTTCCCTTTTCTTCGCATATTTTTTTTGGCATGATTTAACGTGGGATACTTCAATATGCATAATTTTGTTAATCATCATACTTTAACATACTTATTTCTTGACATACTATATCATTAGGCATAATAATTATCATTTAGACTAATGTTTTTGTCCTAGTTTAATATGGCATAACTCGTTAAGCATTTTTTTTTGTCATAACAATTCTTTGGCATAACTCGTTAGGTATAAATAACGTTTGTATAGTTTTGGGTTAGGTTAGGTTAGAACTTTTAAGCTATTGCATAGCTTCTATCGCGGGCCTTGAGCGCGGGGACCGAATCCAGAAATTCCGTAACGAAAAAACCTCACGCTCCCGCATCGTCTAACGTCGTTTCAGTTCGGCAGTCTTCGACACGGCGTTTTATTTTTAAGATTTAAGACGGAAGTAAAATCTATCTCTGAACCAAATATTAAAGCAAGGCTAACGCCGTTTTAGTAAGGACGTGCGCCGATAGATGGCGCTTTAGCGCCATCTATCTATCTATTCTTTTGCTTCATTAATTTACTAATAGATGGCGTTCCCAGCTTGTAATTCATGTACGTAGTATGATTTTCACTAGATTTTGGAAGCACAAAAGGTGTCCTAAGAAATGTGGGAATCGAACTTGGGTTACTTTGCTTACACAGCCATGACATGTAATGTACACGGCTACCGACTCTTAGACGAGGCACTTAAAAAGTTGTATTTAAATGGTAGGTTCCTGGATTGATGACGAATAACGAATATTAGTCCAAAGTCCACTTTTTATATGAGACAAAGAAAACTGACGGCCGTTAATATTTTGCGCGAAATGTTCGATTATAATTTTTTTTGCACTTTTCCACTTTTTAGAGTTTTGTTTTTTGAACATATAAGGACACTGACGATACTAAACAGTATTTAATGCACTTTAGTACTAATAATAAGTTGATATAAAGTTTTGAGAGTCATATAGTTGTTTTAGATTATTTGCCATTTTTCACAGATGAAATTCACCACAAACACTTGTATAGTAGAATCACTTACTTACACTTGTGTTAATCACTTTTTTTAAATTATATAAGGATTTTTTGTATTTTTAATCGGAATTAAACTGCGGAGATGATTTTGACGATTTCGAGCTTCTACCCGCTTTTTTTCAATTTTTTTTATTTATTATTTTTTAAGCTATTGCATAGCTTCTATCGCGGGCCTTGAGCGCGGGGACCGAATCCAGAAATTCCGTAACGAAAAAACCTCACGCTCCCCACTCCGACGGGCACGGAGGTGTGGCTTGAAGGCCGTGCATCGTCTAACGTCGTTTCAGTTCGGCAGTCTTCGACACGGCGTTGTGTGCGTGCGATTAGACGTATTGTACGACTCTACGAAACTCGCACGAATCGAGACGAGCTGCTCCGAAATCGGACGAATACATAAGCAGCTGTTTATGAGAAAGTATATAGGTGTATAGGTATTTATGTACTTGTAAAATTTGTGTATAAAGTGTTTTGAATATGAATGATCGATTTGAATATGAATGAAATCGCAAACTTATGTTTCTTATTTCAGTTATCATAAACCTATAGTTTCAATGCCTGCAATTCCTGAATAACCAACAGCTACTGTAAGATAATAAAACCCACATGTATTGTAAAATAATAAAAATATTTTAAACAATATTAACTTTTTATTTATTTAATAAAAGAAAAATTTGTTTTCTTATCGGTCACCACGCTCAAAAAGTGTAACTTGAATTAATATCAAAGAAAAAGAAATACTGCATAAATAAAATAAATAAATAATTATAATTGCATAAGTTGATACAAAATGCTATGCAATAGCTTTACCGCGGCAGTCCCCGAGTGCCACACGTCTTTTTTTTTATTACGTTCCAAACGTCTTCGGAATGGTATCACGGCCTCACAAATACCCGGTGTAAAATAAGGTTTGTGTAGTTTTGGGTTAGGTTAGGTTAGAATTTTTTTATCACGTTCAAAACGTCTTCGGAATTGTAACACGGCCTCACAAAAACCCGTTTGACCCGAAAAAACGTTTGTACCTATAGTTTTGGGTTAGGTTAAGTTAGAATTTTTTATCGCGTTCAAAACGTCTTTAATTAATTTTATATCATTATGCCCCATATATTTATGCTTTGTTAAAGTATGCTTGAATATTGTTATACGTCAATAAAATATAATAACAATAAGTATGCGTAATGATTTTTATGTCAAAAAAAATATGCCTAAACAACTATGCCAAATTAATAATATGCGTAACTATTTTACTACTATTAGGACGAATTAAATTATGTCAAGTTAAATTAAAACCTATGATTTTATGCGAAAAAATAAGGAACCGTCTCTCTGACTATCCGTGGTATTGTAGATCCTAAACTAAAGGTCCGATTTAGATGCCTTTTCTTTGTTTGAAAGCCGACGTGATCGAGATGATTGATGAATTCATCATCATCAGCTTACTGCTTGCAAATTGGGGGATTACTCAATTTTTTCAATCTTAATTATTTTGTTAAAATTTTCGGTGTCTAGTATAACACATCAATGTATCCAAATGATAAATTATGCACCCCCTCGATTTAAAGATTGTTCGCGATGCATTACGATCCCCTTTTGATATTTCAAAGGTAAATGGAAGTTAAATGTGTATTACGAAGTAATCGAGCGACGTAATTATTGTTAAGGATAACTTGATTTCAAAAATCCAATAATTGGATAAAGCCATTATGTATTTTTAGTCCTATTAAGAAAAGATTCTAAGAAAACGGTTGTATAGTCTATTTTATCTTAAAAAAATTATGTGAATGCAAGATATTTATATTTTTAAAAAAATTTAATATTTTAAAAAATCAGCCATTTGCAAGTCGGATCCGCGGACGAACAAAAACGGCCAAAAACATACATCATATACTGTGAAAAGTTCAATTGTCTATAACAGCTTTCACGGTTGAGGAGATACAGCATGGTGACAGACAGGTGGACAGACAGACAGACACATAGATAGACAGAGAAGTCTCAGTAATATGGTCCCGTTATTACCCATTGGGTACGGAAAGCTAAAAAACATGAGATAATAAAAATTATCTTAGGTGATAAGATAATTTTGGCTGCCTACCTTCATCGGGCAGCCTAAAACGTTAGTTTGGAATCCAAAAAGCTAGAGGGATTTCAACTCTAGGTTCTAGATAGTAAGTATCATCTTACTATAATACAGTTTCAATGCTAAAACATCAAAATGGTATTCTTATAAACATCAAATTCATGTTTAACGCGTTTTGATTAGTCCAAACTCGAAAAATCATTTCCTGATATCAAAACGAATCATTTATAGTAAATTGAAAATCTAAGTAAAATACGCGAATTCAGGTTCTGTCCTAACGACAACACCTGATCAACGAGACGGACTCATGATAGAAAGCCTATTTAGTCATCATCAGGTGGAGCTCGTTTCCTACAAGCGAATATGAATCTTACTACTATTATAAATGTGAAAGTTTGTGAGGATGGATGGATGGATTGTTACTCTTTAACGCGAAACTACTGAACGGATCTTGATGATATTTGGTACGGTAGTAGTTTAAGCTCTGGATTAACACATACGCTACTTTATATCGCGAAAAAAGCTAGTACATAAATAATGGTCGATGATGTTGATGAGGAAGGCACATTACAGATGATGATGATGAATGGTCCTTCACCAGTGACCTTAATATAGAAAGAATTATTATTACGAACAAATAAGCGAGTGCTCAGTACGAAACTTTTGTTCCTGACTTTGTTTAGGGAAGGGATAGGGCGCCACATCGGTCAGCCACGACTATTCCACAACATACAGCCATACGGAGACAGTGTCAATACAATATACGACTAATTTACAGACAGAAAGTCTGGTTATACCAACTGAATATTAGTGACGACCTCTGTGGCTATGTGGTTCAGCGCGTTGGTGCTCAAGCCGGGGGTCGCGGGTTTGAAAGCTCTGCGGATACTTAGCACAGGGCCATATTGACGTGGTGTGAAGCGAATATTATAGATATTATTGAATAAGGTAAATAGAATTTCGTATCAAGTTCCAATTTTTTACGAGAAATTTAGTCAGTTGTGCCAAATAGTTTTTCAGGATACATAATTACTATTAGAATCCCGTAAATATGCATAGCTTACTTTTGTTACAAAAAATTATGCAGTAGCATACTGCATAGGTATGGGTCAAAATTTGGACGTATATTGTCAGTTAAATACTTAAAGCCTAATACCGCCGGGTGCTACAAGTATGTAATCAGCGCCCTGCACATGTAAAGTTCGGACCGCGGATTGGACTGCGTTCCAAACCGTGGAGGGATTAGTGCGGTATGGACTGCAAATCAAACTGTCGAGCTGTTTACGATAGACGCATCAAGGTTTGGAATGCATTATATTGGTCTTACATTATACGTCAAAATACGTTGGTGTTCAAAGCGCGCGGTTCAAACTGTGGTAAAAGCGCTGTCATCGACATGCCAGATCGGGCTGTCAGCCCCGCGCATTCACACGCTCGGTTCTCAGCGCGATGGCTGAACTGTACGTGTTTTTATTTTTATTCATTTTTATGAAATTACCCAGGAAACGAGCAGACGGATCGCATGATGATAAGCGATTACCGCCGCCCATGGAAACTCGCAACACCAGAGGAGTTACACTATTTGTAACTCCTCAAGTGTAACGACATGTGTTCCCAGTCCTTAAAATCCCCAACCTCCCTTGGGTCTCCGGTAACCTCACAATCAGCGAAACACAACGCAAGCGTTATTTCACGCCAGTTTTCTGTGAGGCCGTGGCGTTTACCCGGTCGAGCCGGCCCATTTATGCCGAAGCGTGGCTCTCCCTTAATTAAACCGTGTTTGATCATTATGGGCGTAAAATAATTGATACCCTAATTCTGATGTGCAAATTAAACTACAAAAAAATTATAATCACTTCATTTTCAACCATAGATAATAAACAATGATGATTAAATCAAAGAGCACGGGGCGATAAACCGACACTATTAGAGGGGGATGACTCAGCAAATAGCCGTATAATAATCTGGGGCCTGGCACTTCAGACGTACATATCACTCACAAAATAATATAGGTAGTAGGATAGGATAGGATAGTATTTGTAGGGAAAACATTGTTTTTTAAATGGAAAATACGGCTTATACCAGGTTCAACCCCTAAACTAGTTTTTAGCCTCGTTCTTTTTGAACCTAAAATACTTGAAAATAAGGCTAGAGTTTAAATCCAACATGGAAAAAACCTAAAAATCAAATGAAATTTGTTATTCGTGCCATTGAATAAAAGTAAAATACTATAAATACTGTCGTGAAAATAATAATATAATATATATATCCAATTAAAATTATATCTCTTGAAAGAAACACCTTTGCTATATGCTCCGAAAAATTTATTGGAAAATATGAAATTGTGACTTAAAAAACTCAAGTGTTATGACCTCTACATACTTTTTGCTTCGAATTATTGAAAAAAAATATGAATTAATTTATATTTCATAAAATGTGCATAATTAATTAATAAAAGAGAGTGACCTTCATTTTATAATTTATTTTCAATATTTTTCAGATTCATAGTTTAAAAAGTAGATCAAGTTTAAAATTCAGGTCAATTCAGCCAAGGTCAGGACACAGCATTGATGAATTTATTAAAATAACTTAAGGCTGGCCTGTGGTCTAAATTCACCCACAATAATACATAATATTATAATTTTTAAGTTTCAACTTTATACGGATTCTTTTGCCTCTTAGATACAAAAAAAATGTAAATGTAAATTGACAAACTTCAACGTGTAACATAAATGTATCTATTATACGCACGGTAGTGTGTGTTAATAATCTGAGGTGCTGTTGTTGTTATTTTTGTTAATTTTATATATTTCTAAGCATTATTTTAATTGTGCCAAATATCATACTCCTCCGTTCACCTGGACTCGTGGACCACTAAATCAATAGAATCATCTCGAAATTAAAATTGTATATGTGAACCCCATCTTTTTAGGGGTCCGTACCCAAAGGGTAAATACCCTATTACTGAGTCTTCGCTGTCTGTCTGTCTGTCGTCTGTCCGACTGTCCGTGATAGATAGACAATTGTAATTTTCACTGATGATGTATTTCTGTTCCCGCTATAACAACTAACACTAAAGCAGAATAAAATAAATAGTAAAGGGGTTTCATACATGCCGTTATGTACGGAACCGTTCGTGCGTGAGTTCGACTCGCACTTGGCCGGTTTTCCAATGGACATTCATTAAAATTTGTTCTTATCGGATTCTTCTAAGTGCGCCTCTGTGGAGGCGCCGGCAATAACAGAGATAAAAAAAAACCATTGGCACCTCTATCACCGCAGCCATGGGCTTATGATAATGCATGCTAATCTCACGCCAGCAGCGTGCGCCCCTGGCAGCATGACTGTATAATTCAGTAGTTATAAATTTCAACACCCCATTGTCAATAGCGCATCTCGAGTAGGAAGTGTTTGATATTCTGTAACATGATCATAATGTTATTCATTTATTATAACTTTACCGCCATCACTTGGTGGAGAATTTGCATAAATATTATTATAATAATATTATGACTTGTTCATTTTGATCCAAAGACGGCAACTGTATTGGACCCCATATAGTTTATTGTTTTTATACAGTCAATTATTTTCCTACTACTAATTAATAAATCCTCCTTCTATTATAAATGTGAAAGTTTTTGAGGATTGATGGATGGATAAAGGATTGTTACTTTTTAATGCAAAAACTACTGAACAGATTTTTATGAAATTTGGTATGGTGGTAGCTTAAGGTAGTAGCTTAAGCTACTACCTTAATACTACTATTCAATCAATCAATCAATCAATCCTTTACTGCAAGAATATGGTATACATAAGGTCTTAAAAATATTATAATAACTAGGATCCCACATTCTGCCATCACAATGGCGCGCAAAATATCCTTAACATGCAAGGTGTTAGGTGTGTGAAGTTAACATTTATAAATTGTAACAAATTGGAAATAAATAAAATATAGACATACAGTTAATAATTTAGAAGCATCAAAAATTATTGATCATAACAATTTAAATAATAATTAAATAAATCACACAATTTTAGTATTAGTCATAGAAATTAAATAATGATATTATACGGCCCTTAAGTATTATTTAAAACAAAAGGGCATAACAAAAAAAATTGTCACAAGTATCTAAAATCAATATAAAAAGTAAGTTATACGAGGGCGGGTCAATAAGTCCGTGACTTTTGGAATAAAACACAGATTTTTTGATAAATAAATCATTTTATTTTTCAACGTAGTCCCCCTTGAGCTCTATACACTTTGTCCAACGCTTCTCCAATTTTTTTATGCCTTCCAAAAAATATGATTTGTCGAGGTCCTCAAAATAGGCCTTTGTTTGCGAGATGACTTCATCATTGGAGTCAAATCTTTTTCCACCGAGCCATTTTTTCAGGTTTGGGAACAAGAAGTAGTCACTCGGAGCCAAATCTTGAGAATAGGGTAGATGTGGGAGCAATTCATAGCCCAATTCATGGATTTTTGCCATGGCAACTGCACATGTGTGCACCCTTGCATTGTCTTAGTGAAAAAGAACTTTTTTCTTGGCCAAATGAGGTCGGTTTTTTTTCAAATCCTCATTGAAGCGGTCCAATAAGTTGGCATAATATTCCCCATTAATTGTTCTTCCCTTTTGAAGATAGTCAATGTGGATTATCCCACGTGCATCCCAAAAAACAGTCGCCATAACTTTATTGGCTGACAAACCCACCTTGGCCTTCTTTGGCGCCGATTCACCCTTAGAAACGCACTGTTTTGACTGTTGTTTGGTCTCTGGTGTATTGTGATGGATCCATGTTTCGTCCACGGTTAAAAAACTCCTCCATATTGTGATTAAACAACGCCAAACCTTCCTGTGAAGTTGTTACACGATTGCGTTTGTGGTCGACTGTGAGCAAACGCGGCACCCATCTTGCGGAAAGCTTTCTCATGCCCAAGTGATCATTCAAAATTGAAACCACTGAGCCATGCGAGATGCCTATGGCTTCCACAATCTTTTGCACTTTCAATCTTCGGTCGGCCAACACCATATCGTGAATTTTTTCGATTGTTTCGGGTGTAGAGACCTCAACTGGGCGTCCAGGACGTTCGGCATCTTCAGTGCTTGTAAGGCCACAACGAAATTCAGTAAACCACTTTTTTACCATTGAAATCGATGGTGCAGAGTCCCCATAGTATTTATCAAGCTTAGCCTTGGTCTCGGTAATGGTTTTTTTTCGCAAAAAATAATGCTTAATAAGCACACGAAATTCACTTTTTTCCATTGTTTCCTTAAGTTACTGGATAGTCTGATAAAGATAGCTGTAAAACACAAACTAACTGACGCAGCAAGTTCAAATTTTGATAGGAGAGAGGAGATTTTCAGTAAGGAGGTTAGAAATTCAAAAAGTCACGGACTTATTGACCCGCCTTAGTAGCAAAACATGTCATCATAACAACAAAATCTTAATAGTATTTATAATCCATAATCATCATAAAATCAAATAAATTCATTAATAAAATATTATATCAAAATCATTATAATGTTATGTAAAAAGTAAAAATTATATACTTATTTAATATCATTTTTGTAAATTAAGGTAATTTTCATTTATCTTTCTTTAAATGTCATGTATTCATTTAATGTATAAAAACAATTATTGAACAACCATTTAGTTAATTGTCTTTTAAAATTATCTAGGTTTAAGCTTTTGAAATGGTCAGGCAGCTTGTTATATACAGTAATGGCATTGATGTACACATTTTTTTTATAGATATCATACCGGCACTGAGGCAGATATAGTTTATACTTGTGTCTTGGTGTAGCACTTCTATTATTAATATCAGAATTTTTGGGAAAGTACTGTGAATTTTGTTTTACAAAAGTACAAATATCCCTAATGTACAAGCTTACGAAGAGGCAGAATACGAAATTTCTGAAAGAAGGGTTTGCAACTGTCTGAGAGCCAAGCTCCGCAAATGGCTCTTACACACTTCTTCTGAACCTTAAATGCCTTGTCAATTTCAACAGAGTTCCGCCATAGCAATAGCGCATACGAGAGCACCGAAGACACATATCCCAGTATGCGCATAATCCGGCCGCGGTTGAGACTTTGATACGTAACATTTTAATTGCGTATACAAACTTGTCTAGTTTATTGCATACGTGGCTTATGTGATCTTTCCAATCACAGTGTCCGTCTACTAAAAATTTTGTGGAATTAACTTCTTCTATTTTAATGCTGTCAAAGGTTAAATTTAACTCAATTTGTCGTGTTCTATAGTCCCTAAATTGAATAATTTTAGTTTTATTGATATTAATTTTTAGATTATTATATTTAAGCCATGAAATTATTTTGTCAACCGTATTACAAATGTCATTTTGGAACGAGTCTACATTCTCACATTTAATTATTACTGTTGTATCATCCGCGAATAAAATAGTATTTTGATCTGTTACTGTTATTAACACCGGCTACTTTTTATCCCGAAAAAGTACTCTGTTCCTGTGGAATACTGTATTTGCGCGGAGCCGCGGGTAAAAGCAGAGTATAGAGCATAGTATAAGAATCACACACACTTATTTACATTAAGGTTTGGACTTACCGCATTCAGTGCTTCTATTTCATGTTGGCTCAGCTTGTACGAGGCTTCTGAGCCAACCAGGCGCGGTGAAGAGCTGCAAAAGAAAACTAAGTGTAAGTTCCATTAATCAATAATTATCATTTTAAACAAATAAATTAAATAAACAAATAAATCTATATAACACTTATAAATATATATACAATAATAAATAGGTACTTCATTCATCATTTAAAATCCAAAATATTCTCATCGTGCCTAAATTACATCATGTCAAAAATATTGAAAAAATATACTCCTAGCGCCATCTGTTTATTGAGCCGAACTTTAGAAAGTTAAGTTAATATGTAAGAAGAATAAGTAGCTTCCGACAGATAGCGTTACATCACTGGCACTTTGAATACGAAAGGAATCATGACGATTGTTGAAAATTAAAGTCTTATTCCCTACCTAATTCTCGGTGTTCTTAATTATTACAAACAAAATAGCGAGATAATGTAAGAGAATTGAACGTTTTAATAATGCAGGATGTAATTTATCCCGGGCAGAGTCACAAGTCGGAGATGCAAACAGGTAAGACAAATACGCCCATTTCCCGCGGAGCGCGCCCAAACGTCCAACTCGACAAATTGCACTCGACAAGGATTATTCTGGAACAATGGTTGTTATAATTACAAGAGATTTTAAATTGTAATTTAGTACTAATAAAGTTTATTTTGATGCTTATTCTACTACTTTTGTTTGAGAAATAAGAGCCCAATACTCACTCATAGCCTGCTCTAGGCTATTCTACATTTTATGTGAATATTTATTTTAACTCTTTTATTATTGTCTCTAATTTCCTTATCTGTCAATTTTACCTACTGCAACACCATTTTACCCTAAACTAATTCTAGTCATCGCTTTTCTCTAACCTTGCTCTCGGTTATTTTACTTATGCTGTATAAAGCAACATGCAATCATTTGCATCCTAAAGGACTTTAAACGATATCACTTCCATATCGTTAAATCGCCACCCGCTTTAACCGGAATAGGCATCTTGCGGCGTAAAAGCGCGAAGTTTCTCGGCTTATTTATGACACTAATTTGCTAACAGATTCGCGACTTTTCTTTTTTTCGTGGCCGTGGTGGGATAGAGTCGTAAATTGCATATAAGACATGAAATACATTAATGTTCCACGCGAAATGATGAAGTGCCCTTATTTATACTGAGATTTTAAATAATTCACTGAACTTTGCAGACTTTGGTTCAATGTTAGAAAGTTTTGGTAAGGAAGTAAAAAAGGAGTTGAAGAAACATTGCCACATAGTTTAGAAATACATTGTTATAATTAAATAATCTATGGCAGAAAATATATCATTACCACATTTAAAGCATAATATTAGGTATTTACTACAGTGGCGAAGACTGGTTCTCCTCATAGGGAAACCTTAACCTGTATAATAGGCAGGGATTGGGATGAGGGTCTTCAAAAGGTGTGGTAAGTGAAGCCGATAGGAATGGAGTTATAGGAACCCCACGCCACTGATGTACTATGTACTACCTATATGGTTATTCTCATTTATAGTTTATGAGTTTCTAGAAAGGCGTAAACTTGGTGCCAGTGTGAGTTCACACCACGACGATACGCAACGCTACGCGGCGATGCAATTTTAAGGTAGCTTTTGAAAAGTGTATTGAATGAAGTTCAATTTTGAATAGCTATCTTAAAAATGCAGCGCCCGGCCGTATATCGTATTGTTTCGGAAAAAATCCTATTGCGCGTTGATAGCTACGGAACCCTCCTTAAACATTTAATTAACTCATCAAATTAGTATCCTAGGTCGAACCGATTCTTTCTTGATGCAAAAGTGACTTGACGAATTATTATCTATGTGTCTTTCGTTTAGCTATTAAATAAAAGTGTTAATGTAATGAAAATTTGTTTAAATAAAGCATATAACTAGTCCCAGGCACACATGGTACGTCATTTGCTCATATTTGTAGTTTTTGATCAATTTCATTAAATATTTCCATAGTCTTTAGGTATTAAAAAGAAGAGAAAATTGCTAAGGTAAAATTAATGCAAAACCCGCATGCAAATACAATAATAGTAATTTAAACTTAAATGATTTATTTTATTCAATCAAAGCTTATATGAACGTTTTTTATACGTAAATAGGCGGACACTTGGTATAATGCCCTGTCTTTTGTTTTAGTAGGTAAAATATCATTATTATTATTATTATTATTATATTATATTATATTATATTATTAATTATTATTATTAAAATAATAATAATAATTATTATCATTATTTTAATTATTAATTATATTATTATTATTATTTTATTACTAATGATATTCGGTTGTTGCAGATTCTTCTAGCCAGATACTTTCCACGTATTTCAGTTCCGACATTTTTCAAGTAGGACTTATGTGTAGGAAATGTGGGTTAAAATACAAAAGAATTAAGTTTCCCCCTCCCCCCCCCCCTCCCACTCCTATATTTTACGGCAAATATTCTTCGTAAGTCAAACTAGTAGAAATAACTAGAAAATAAAATTTACTACTCTTAATTACTAGTCTAGTATTAAGAATAGTTCCTAGTTCACGAGGCCTGCAGCGTCTGCACACTAATTACCTAATATTCCGGGTATAGGTGACGGATCCTACACAATTACCATTACGCGGCTAACTTTATTGGCGGCTAATTTTTATGTGTATTATTAGAAGATAACTTCTAAGTAAATAAGACTAATTTTAGAAGTATAGGGCTCTATACTTTGTCTCGTCAATGTTTCAAGGGAAAGTTAAATGGAATTATGTTTTTATTCTATCTATATTCTATATATAAAAAGACATAGCTGATTGACTAATGTATCAACGCACAGGCTAAGCTCTTAAGGATAGACATTTGAAATTTTGCACACGAATTTTTCATATGACGTAGGCATCCACTAAGGAAGGATTTTTCAAAAAAGGGGATAATTAATAATTAAAATAATTAGGGGATAAAAGGGGAATAAAATAGGGGATGAAAGTTTGTATCAAGCTTTTTTTTCCTTGGACATATTCTCATAAAATAATGAGTTACGTATTTCAGCGTTACTAAAATTCAGCCTCTAGGAGGGTGAAATTTGAGATGAACGTTTGAAATGATTACAAAGATATTGTTTAAATCATCATTTCACGCGGGCGAAGCCGCGGGCAAATGCTAGTTGATAAAATAAAATAAAAAACGTGATGACGTGTACAGAGTATACGTGGCAGAAGTGAAACTTCATTCATCATTTAACATACAAAAATACTCTCATCGTGCCTAAAGTACATCATTTCAAAAAAGAATAGAAAAATAAAATGTACAAAATAATTGGCACTATTGACAGGCTGCTATACCTACTTGCAGGCTGGATCTGACCTAACCTCTAACCTAACCTAACCTTACCTAAAGCCATTTTTGTATTGAGCCTTACTTTAGAAAGTTAAATTGTTATGTAAGAAGTAAAGGTAGCTTCCGACAGATGGCGTTATATCGATGGCATTATAACCAAAATCGTGCAGTGAGACGTGATGCGATATTGAAAATTCACTGTTAATGCCACTAAATAAGTGTTATTTCAATAATAGACCTTTATAATATAATAGGTATTATGAAAAATATATAATTATCACTAAATAGTTTAAAAGTAGTGTATATCCCTATGTTTGCTTAGATCTTTAAAACTACACAACGGATTTGAATGCGGGTTTTTTAAATAGATAGAGTGATTCAAGAAGGTTTCTTAATAAGCTCTAAATTTGTTTCTGTCGTTATTGTATATTATATATTTTATTATGTTTAAATTTAATGAAGCTTTCTTAGTTTGTACACCTACACTATCTTTTCATTTTCTATGACCGATCTTATAAACAAAAGCTTGGCTGGTAGAGATTGCTTTTTAGCAATAAGTTCGCCTTTTGTACATCATTTTATGTAAAATTTACAGTAAAAATTGTTTAATTTTGTAGTTTTTGGTGTGCAATAAAGTGTTATTGTATTGTATTGTATTGTATTGTATTGTATTGTATTGTATTGTATTGTATTGTATTGTATTGTATTGTATTGTATATATATGTATATAACATGCATAATATAGTATAGAAACACTGATAATTTTAGAGGTTTCTAATGTGATCTAAATAAACACATTTTTTGCGCTTATATTGCAAACGCTGGCTGAACCCTAAGAGATAGATCAATAATGTACTACAGTATTGTATACCTATGGCTGGGACCTGGGACTATATGCTCCGGAATCCGGCACGCAGGTGAGAATTCAGAGCACTGAAAATGGAACTCTGTGCTAATACAATAGAGTTGAAAATCGAACACATGAGTGTCGAATCAAATGTCAATGACATATATGACAGCTTGACACTCGTAGTGTGTGTGTCACCTCCCTATATATTGTAATGTAAGTGAATTAAAGGAGCAGTTAATAAACGTTATTCGCGAGCACAACATATTTGATTGGACTCCTCAAGCCTGCACATTGCACTTCCAACTTCAACTCGCGCGAAAAATATATACGTCGCGTCGGGGTGACAGGGTCCCGAATTTACCCATCGGGTACAAAACCCTAAAAAATAGTTTCAATATTGTATATAGAAGTATATTGCAGTGAGTAGAGTTTTTTGATGAAGAAGTTTTTTCTCCAAGAACACTATTCCACGCGGGCGAAGTTGCGGGCAAATGCTAGTATTAACTAATTTAATTTTAATTTTTCACATTATTCATTTACAATAATCTTAAGACTTATTTATCTGCGTATACTGTATAGACTGGCTATAATGTAACTCGTGAGTAATTTTTAACCTGGTGTCCGAATCTTTGAGACATCTCTTGAGATTGGTGTTGTGTACATTGTGGCCCCCTTACATTACCAAACTCACAATTATTAAATTTCATGGCTAATTTGCGTGGAATCATCTGTCAAAATATATCACACTGCAAACATAAACACCTTCAGCGCATCAAAGAACGCCGTAAACCTCTGAGGGTGCGTTCGTACTCCGTGACTGAGACTGATGTCTTCGGACAGAGGAATGAGAAACCAATTTTTAATTGTTATCTATTTATGTCACGACTCATAGTCTTATTGTAGGTATTACGATATGTCTATTGTCGTTATAATATTAATAATAATAATTTATTTATTCACAAGAATGCAGTACAAAGGATAATATTTAAACATTACAAAGGATCTGTACATTCTACCATAACAAAATGGTGTGGGAAATTTTTAAAACATGCAATTGATTAAAACTAATACTTGAGAATAATAATAATAATAATATGAAGATTAGATTTACAAATTCATAATTATTGTTTTCAATGTCGAAGTTTCAATCAAATAATAATCATAACATAATATAATAATCAATAGGTTTAAAATCAATAACACATTACACATTAAACAAATTATTAATCCATCGTCTTTTAATTCTAATGTTATTACCTGCATAATATAATTAAATAATTAAATTTTACACCTTAATAACTTTTTTTGTGCGTAATGTATTCATTTATATTATAAAAACATTTTTCTGCAAGCATATTGTCAAATTCCTTTAAATTCGTTATAGGGTAAATCTTTAAACTCATCCGGTAAAACATTATATATTTTATAATTTGTACAAATGCATTGTCTTCATAAATATTTAAATTACAAAGCGGGAAATAGATTTTATAAATATGCCTTTCATTTTTGCGTCCTAAATCCGAATTGAGTCGAAAGTATTCGGGGTGCAATTTTACAAAAGTACAGGCTTCTTTTATATACATGCAAGTGAGGGGCAGTATCTTAAATTTTTAAACAATGGTTTGCAACTGTCTAGGAACCATGCTCCAGCTATAGCTCTAACACACTTTTTTTGCAAACGAAACGCCTTATCGATATCCGTATAAGGCGTTATGTATATTATCATATTATAATGATTTCATATAAATAATACTAGCTAATAGATATACCCAACCGAAGTTGTTCTGTCTTCATTAAGATCTGGAATAAATAACCTACCTACATGCACCTACAGTTTATACACCAACCACTACACCTACCACCTACACCTACTTCAACAGGTGATGTGTAAAAGAGTTATCGACCACTGATAGTTGAAGATTATTACAGTTCTAATATCACTATTGAACAATGGGGGTTGGTGTTAGAAGGGTGAAATTTGAGGGGTATATATGTATTTTTCAACGCCAAATCATAAAATAATAATAAAAATGACAAAAACATACAAATAATTGAGGAGTTCTGTAATGAACACTGTGACACGAGAATTTTATATACAAGATTATGAAGAAACAAGAAACTTCGGGAGAGTTTCGTAGCTTCTACGTGCATTCAATATGCAGCGTCTATTGTGAACCAGCTGGAATAGACGTCGATTAGTTATGACTTAAAGCGGCTTTCAGACTACGCTATAATATAATAGCATATAGTATATAGCTCATAGCACAACAATATCGCACACCATTCATTGTTATGGACAGGTTCAAACTGTACTGTAGTATATATTATTGGCTATATATATATATATATATATATATATATATATATATATATATATATATATATATATACTATACGCTATAAAATAGTGCGATACCCTGAGTTCATGCTGTGCTATATCGCGCGCCGTCTTCCTCCTCCCTTGCCCCCGGCCGTCCCGCAAGCGAAACTCGCTAGTTTAACTTTAACTTTAATTAAACTTTAACTCGCTAGACACAACCATACTGAGCTTGATATATAATACTATAAATGCTTGCGACCACCATGCTATATAGTATAGCATTAGGTCCTTCTTTGCTATACTATATAGCAAAATAGTATAGCGTAGTCTGAAATGAGCTTAAGACTTAAGACGTGTCTGATACCTAAATCTAATAGAATTTTATACATGGTATACTATAATTCCAATGAAATTTTAACCTAATATTGGGATACAATATTACGTACCTATGTAATGACAGTAAGCATTACGAAAAACATGCGTATTTTACAGAAACACAGCATGATTAACATTTTCTGACTACGCATGCACACTCTCTCACTCTCACTACGCATATATACATATGTATATGTAGTACATAGCGCTGTCTTTGAAGGTCAGGCGCCCGCCGCGGAGTATCATCCGCGTTATGAATCTAGTTTTGAAGACATCATGTTTATGGAAGATCTAGTTATGAAGTATGGTTTTGCTTCTGTGTTGGCCCAGTCTCGATCCTAACGCACGTTTATAATTACTAAAAAGTTTACCTTCTATTCATCATAACCCTATAAAATATACACGTAGCACGCGCCAGTGGCACAGGGGCGACACTCTCTACAAATGACAGCTCGAACGCCGGTGAATGTCAGCCATGTTGACGTAGCCTAAGGTTGACCCCGAAATAATATTAAACGTCGCGTCAGACAAATCTATCATACATATTATGAAATTATGTCAAAGCATGATACTACTTTCGGCCAGCCCCGTGAACGAAAGTTCTGGCTGGAAAAAACCAGGTCCCGCCCAGCCACGCACACACAGCCGCGAGCTGTCATTCGTGTAAATCAGTGGAATGACGATTCTTTACGTTAGTAATATATATTCTTTGCCAGTGGGCGTGATATTATATCGCCAAATGTGTACGTGTTTCAATAATAAAAATAACTCCAACATCTGTCACCGCGCCTGCTCGTCTGTTTGTTCGTCTAATGAGTTACAGACTGTCAACAAGATTTCAGAGTTTGGGGGCGAAATGGGTAATATTTCAGTCCGTTTGGGGTGTAAATACGTTTATTGTAATTAGAAAAGAAAATTTGTATCTCGTTCTTGCAATGTTTCGTCGCAGTCATTTTGAAAATCTTATATTTAATATTTTCTGTCTACCGTCTACGATGCTTTGTTTGTTATCTGATAGAATATGTCATTTCAAATTTATGACATGATTTTAACATAATATTATTAGTAATTTAAAAGCTTAGGTAGTACCTTACCTACAAGTATCTTATGTCGCGGTCGATAGGTTACACTGTTGTTTAGTACTAAGGCGGGTCAATAAGTACGTGACTTTTTGAATTTCTAACCTCCTTACTGAAAAAGCAACACTACTCCTGTCAACAGGCATCTGTCAGTTGACTCCTATCAAAATTTGAACTTGCTGCGTCAGTTAGTTTGTGTTTTACAGCTATCTTTATCAGACTATCCAGTAACTTAAGGAAACAATGGAAAAAAGTGAATTTCGTGTGCTTATTAAGCATTATTTTTTGCGAAAAAAACCATTACCGAGACCAAGGCTAAGCTTGATAAATACTATGGGGACTCTGCACCATCGATTTCAATGTTAAAAAAGTGGTTTACTGAATTTCGTTGTGGCCTTACAAGCACTGAAGATGCCGAACGTCCTGGACGCCCAGTTGAGGTCTCTACACCCGAAACAATCGAAAAAATTCACGATATGGTGTTGGCCGACCGAAGATTGAAAGTGCAAGAGATTGTGGAAGCCATAGGCATCTCGCATGGCTCAGTGGTTTCAATTTTGAATGATCACTTGGGCATGAGAAAGCTTTCCGCAAGATGGGTGCCGCGTTTGCTCACAGTCGACCACAAACGCAATCGTGTAACAACTTCACAGGAAGGTTTGGCGTTGTTTAATCACAATATGGAGGAGTTTTTTAACCGTGGACGAAACATGGATCCATCACTACACACCAGAGACTAAACAACAGTCAAAACAGTGTGTTTCTTAGGGTGAATCGGCGCCAAAGGAGGCCAAGGTGGGTTTGTCAGCCAATAAAGTTATGGCGACTGTTTTTTGGGATGCACGTGGGATAATCCACATTGACTATCTTCAAAAGGGAAGAACAATTAATGGGGAATATTATGCCAACTTATTGGACCGCTTCAATGAGGATTTGAAAAAAAACCGACCTCATTTGGCCAAGAAAAAAGTTCTTTTTCACTAAGACAATGCAAGGGTGCACACATGTGCAGTTGCCATGGCAAAAATCCATGAATTGGGCTATGAATTGCTCCCACATCTACCCTATTCTCAAGATTTGGCTCCGAGTGACTACTTCTTGTTCCCAAACCTGAAAAAATGGCTCGGTGGAAAAAGATTTGACTCCAATGATGAAGTCATCTCGCAAACAAAGGCCTATTTTGAGGACCTCGACAAATCATATTTTTTGGAAGGGATAAAAAAATTGGATAAGCGTTGGACAAAGTGTATAGAGCTCAAGGGGGACTACGTTGAAAAATAAAATGATTTATTTATCAAAAAATCTGTGTTTTATTCCAAAAGTCACGGACTTATTGACCTCGTATAACATATTGACAGAGTTTTGCCGGGGAATTCAATGGGTGACGTTATGGATTTTGCATTTCTTTCATAAAATTGTGTTAGTTCGGATCTTAATGTGTAATATTGGTAGAATATAAACCATTAAATATTCGTAAACGTGCACTAGTGTGGGCAAGTGGTACAACTTCTAAAAACGTGCTATTTTGTGTTTCGCGCCAAAACTCCCTAGGAACTTTCAGTAAAGCGTCTACCACTTTCCGAATCGACTGACATGACTCATTGACTGTACTGACTATTTATTTAGACTTTGACTAGACTTGACTTGACACTGACTTATATATATATTATAATAACGTTACATTGAAGTAATAAAATAACGTTACATACACCACCTCAAAAAAATAGGGTCTAATTTTATAATTATATATATATATATATATATATATATATATATATATATATATAGTATAACATATTGACAGATATCAAGCACAGCCTATCTAGTTAGTTTATTTTAGTTCTCAACACACTGTTGATGGGATTTAAAGTTATGGTAGGTACCAGTGGCTTGGGGTTCCTATAACTCCATTCCTACCGGCTCACTTACCGCTTACCTTTTGAAGACCCTCCTTACCTATTATACAGTCTAGGGCTTCCCTATGAAGGAGAATCAGCCTTCGCCACCTATATATTAGCATTATCTTTTAAACTTTAAAATACCTTCAACATTTTTTGCTGTAACATAAAGATTTAAGGCAATAAATCATTTTCCTCGAGCTCAGTTGCTTAGAAATTCAGTCTTTGTCTAATCTTGAAGATGAAAGAAAATTTTAAGATGCCAGACTGGCAACTGACGAGTCTCGAAACACTCGAGAGGAGAAATTTACTTTTTCCCTTTTTCTTGCGAATTGTTTTAAAGATTTTCTTCCGAGCGATTTTTTCCGACCTATTTTTTACATGGCTTTTATTGGAACTTTGAACAATCACTGATTACAAATCTATAAATAAAAATGATGTTGTGAACAGTTTCGTTACAAAGATTTAGGTATTATAATAATATTATATAATTATATTAAAATAACATCACATTGAAAACTATTTGATATCTCTAACCTTTCTCTCACTATTACCACAGAGTAAATAATGTGTAATATTAAGTATTATTACTATGTGTCATTAAAGCAAACAAAACAATAATAATAATAATTTGCTGACCCTCACCAGTTGCCTAACCATGTTAATGATCTAGGGGTTATTTTAGTTTAAGAATGTTTCATGAACATAAGTATTTTGTATAGATATTTTTACTCGTAAAAATAATAGGGGAGGTACAATTAAAGTTTTAATCACGTACAATTAAAACAACCTTGTAGTTTAAATTTTCATTAGTCTATTTGCGTTAAGAAGACAATGGAATTATGCGTAATTAATATGACAAAATGGCTTACTTTAATTGGGTAATGAGAACATAGCTTAGGTATGTGTCAATGATCAATATTGACATTTGTACGCATGATTCACTGGCTTCTTTTCAACGCTGATGGGACGCCCTAGAGGATGGGCGAATCTAGACTAATATTTATATGTTGCGCCATCTAGTTGTTACTTAATGTTACGAAGCCCGCTATAACGCCCTCTAGTGGTATAATATGGAACTGTAACACTGATTCGGTCCGCGATACAGTACGTCTACTGTCCTACAGATGGCAGTTTAATCAATAAAATGTGGGAGTCTGTTGATAAAAGTGAAAACTAATGAAGTCTTTTAGTAATTAACTTACGTTTGATTTCAAGATTATCATGTATAATATTTAACTAGAACCAAAATATGCAAACTTCTACACTATGATTGCAACAGTTCGGCGCCAATGGAAATTACACGACATTTAACATAATAATTCAATATAATTACTACCGAAATATTTAACAACAGAAAGTATCTAGTAAAATATTATAACTTTATGAATATTTTTAACTTGTAAATAAGGTAACTCTCACTACGATTGAAATAATAATAAAATACCCTTACCTTATAGGGGTGTAATACGTTAACAATTTTACTGACAATATTTCTAATTAGGGGTGCACGGTGCACCCCTATTGCCAAATAATTCATACACCCTTTCAAATCTCATATTAGCAATAATTGTCGAGTATTGACTTTATTGTTATTGAAAAAGAAATGAGGGTCACTTTTATTGAATTTCCAAAAAAAGAAATAAAAAAGAAGAACTTTTTTCAACTTTACAGAGGTACTATTATGTATATTAAACATATATATTAAAGAAGCTATCTATTAGCTAGAAATATGATACATGGTATAAATTTAGATAGCAAATCGTTTAAGAATAGCAGTTTCTAAAATCGTAACTTAGTAATGAAGGCTTTATTTTGGGTCGTAAAGATTTGAGTGTTCCGGAGCCGGCAGGACTTATCATAACATCTCAGAACCATCTAATGAAGGTTCACGCTTTATGGCCAGTAAAACAAAGGTCAGTTTATGGCGAATCTCAATTTGGCATAAATTGAAATGAAAATTAAAACACTCGTGGATGATTTCTGATGATTAATTAAACAATTATCTCGTGGAATACCAGTAAATACAAGGCATTACAACTTAATATTATGACATAAATTGGGGAAACGACTACATGTAAAATCATTAGTTTTATTTATACCTACACTAAGAAATATTGAGGTATTACTTCTTGATAAACGTAAAAAAATATAATATTTTATGTGTAGCTTAGTAAATAAATGCATTTACAAAATACAAAAAAAGTATAATAAATGTTTGATAAATTTCTAAAAAAACCTACATCATTAGTTTACTTACATCATACATTAACAGCCTCCGTGGTCCAGTGGTTTAGAGCTTGCCTCTCGACTCGGAGGTCGTGGGTTCGATTCCCGCATTGGAAAAACAAAGAAGTTGTTTCCAAGTTTGGTTAGGACAATCCAGGCTGATCACCTGATTGTCTGACAAGAAAGATGATCCATGCGTCGGATGGGCAGTCGTGTCGGTCTGTCCGTCCCACTGGGTTTCTAGAGTAAAGGAAGAGATAGAGTACTCTTGTGTACTGCGCACACACTTGGGCACTATAAAATAACTCCTACGTAGCTGGCCTAATTTCAATGAAACCGGCCACCGTCGCCGAAATCGGTGTGGGGGAGCAACATCATATACAAAAACATTAAATATTGTAATTATAAGCTTAAACCCCCAAATTTCGGAGATATATACAAATATGTTCCTGCGGCGTAACTAGTGACGTCACAGTGAGATACGAATTTTGTATGTAGCGTTTCCACGAGACTTGCTAAAGTTTGTAAACAAATTGCTGTATCTATGAAAATATACATTTTTCTGAGAACTTACTCATATTTAAGGGTAAGTACTATTCATTTATGCAATAAATTCAGTCGTTAGCCTATTCATTGATTTGATAGATGTCACTATGCACAAGCATTGGCTGTAAATGCTTCAAAACCATAAGTTTCTTCACTGGATGTTGATTGGTATATCTCCAACCGAAAGCTCTACATCAGATGTAATTTAATATTATGATTGAGGTGGTGTAAATAGCATTAGCAGATACTACATTATTATTTTATCAGCTGCATACCGATATCGAAAGCTGTTAGTTGTTACATACAAATTTATTAATTAATAGCATTTGTAATTTAGGAAATTGTTTTATAATTATTCCAGAAATTATTCATTTATGAATTCAAGCTGCGTGCCGTGCCGTGCCTATCACACATTTGAAATTTGAATTAATTATAGTACGCGTGGTATTATTTTGTTTAAATTATGTTAATCACCTGATGATGACAACTGTCGGACGGCATAGGTGCGTGATCATATTATAGGCTTTATTCCAGAAGTAGGGGGTTCGAATGCCAGTATTAATGCATTTAACATCTAATATCTATATGCAGCAGATTTCATAAAATAGGTCAATCAAATTAATTATTATGTTATTGATAGAGTAGGTACATAGCTTTACTGAAGTGAAGCTGGTAGGTAATATCTAAATCTAGCCATACATGATACACGTAAGGGTTACACCTGTCAGGTTATGCTGAATGGAAACCCGCTCAGTTGTGCAACATACATGATCCGGTTAACCTGTACATGCAAACCTGTCAGGTATTCCGTTACGTGTATGGCTAGCATAAGAAGGTACTGAGTGTTAATACATAATATCTAATAAATGATTATTACCTAGAGCCACACCGATACGTACTTCTGAATAAAGTCAGCAGCCTAGTCGTCTATGCTAATTTAATTTTATTTATTTATTTGTTTATTTACACTCAATGCACAAAAACAGGTACATAGGCGGACTTAATGCCATGTGGCATTCTCTACCAGTCAACCTTTAGGCGTACAAAAGCAAAATTGTGCAGGTGCTAATAGAGGAAAAAAATAAGTCAATAATCAGCTCTAAATAAAATAATAAGACGTAGCTAAAACACGCATATAAAGTACTTTAATATAAATACACAAAATATATGCCATATAATATTAAAAATATTAATACCATACTATATAATATATAAAAAATAATATTATAATATACTAGGATTCTGCCAATTGAATCGCATAAAACTCACGGACTCTGCGCTTAAACGTGTCTCTGGTTTTGGACATCCTGATTTCTAGAGGAAGAGCATTCCAGAGAAGAATAGCCTGTATGTTGAAAGACGAGTGAACGATACCGGATCTATGGGAAGGGCAAAAAAGAAGTGCGTTGTTAAAGGATCGGAGGATCTTGTCGTGACTGCTGCAAAGATACTGTAATGATGAAGTTAGATATTTGGGAGTATTTGGATGATGTAACAGAGAGTACAGCATACACAAGGCCCGTACAGAGCGGCGCTGTCGTATTGGTAACCAGTGCATCTTACAGCGATAGGCGGAAATATGATCAAATTTTCGCAGATTGAAAATAAATCTTAAACAAGAATTAAGAAGGCGACCAAGTTTATTAAGTTTGTCGGCATTGAGATCGAAAAAGCACACATCTCCATAGTCTATGATGGGAAAAATAAGTGATTGGACGAGCATTGTCGTGACCGGGAGAGGAAGGAAATTTTTAATACGATAGAGGGACCGCAAGATGCCAGTGCAAGAAACATTTGTAATATGAGTCTGCCAAATAAGAATCGAATCGATGTGTAAACCAAGATCCTTGACGCTTGAACTAAAAGAAATAACAGAGCCGTTATAGATAACGGAATGGTGGAAGGGTTCCTAGGTCCACTTTGATTAAGTATCTAGGAGTACCCAATAGAATGGCCTGACACTTAGCGGGATTCACGGTTAGTCCAAAGTTATTACACCAACCTTTAATGGCATTAAGATCTCGATTTACGACTTCGATGGCAGTTGATAGGTATTCTAGTTAGTATGCCTGGCCTTAGAGTTGTAGGTCATCAGCATACAGATAATACGCACTGCGAAGTATTCTAGTTACAAGATTTATGAAAATTGAGAAGAGAAGGGGAAAGAGAATACCGCCTTGGGGGTCGACAGAGTCAAGATATTGCCAATTGGAGGACGACTTATCTGTACGTACAGACTGTTGACGCCCCCTTAGATAGGAAGAAAGCCAAATTTAGTGTTTCAGACGAGATCGAAAGACATGAGAGTATTGCCAGTAGGATGTCATGATTGACATGATTAAATGCGTTTGAGAAATCTACCAACACCTGGACTGTAATCTTAGAGTTCTCGAAGCCTGTTCTAATATCACCTGTCACTTTTAACAGTGCTGAGGTTGTACTATGTCCAGGTCTGAAACCGGATTGAAGTGGAGAAAGTAAATCGTTTTGGTAGACACATCTAGACAACTGCCTATGGACGCAGGCTTCAAGAACCTTCGATAGGTAGGGAAGGATGGATATAGGGCGAAAGTGTGTAGAATGACCGGGGTTGGTGATTTTCGGAAGCGGAAGTACGAAAACTTTGCGCCACAAGGTTGGGAATTTAGATGATTTGAGGGAAAAAATAATAATATAGGTAATAGGAGGCAAAAGTTGGACTTGGATGGAAGTAATCATACGAGGACTAATGTCGTCACATCCCGTAGCTTTAGAAACAATAGACTTGATTGTCTTGTCGATTTCGTCCAAAGCAACAGGAGAAAACTGAAGTGGCACTATATTGGGACGAGGTAAGCAGTTTAAGTACCTGATGGATTGTAATTTAGTATGACCATCTAGTGCTGTCGTGGTAGAAAAATGGAGATTAATATCGTCAGGACTAATAGTACTAGGCAGTTCAAGATCATGTGACTTGCCTACACCAATGGTTTGAAGGAACTTCCAAATATTGGAAGGGGATGAAGAAGCTACAATCTCAAGAATATGGCGGCGTTTGGCATTACGTATCATCTGGTTGCAACGATTCCTAGCAACTTTAAATGCTGCCCAATTAGTCACGCATCGGTCTCTTTTTAATTTAATACGAGGTACGATCCCTGCGCCTCATCGCCACCCGAATTTCTTCAGAATACCAGGGTGCTGGTTGGTTTTTTAATTTGATTTTCTTTATCGGTGCATGAGTATTGTACAACCTATTTATGGTCTCATTAAAAATGTTGATTTTATCATTAACAGTTAATGCACTAAGTAATGGTTCCCAATTAATAGTTGCTGCGTCGTTACTTAGCCGATCCATATTAATCTTATTGAAACATCGCTTATATATCATTCTAGGACGAGGTTTAGGGGGTTTTAAGATATAGGAAATGAATATGAGGTCGTGATGAGAAAAGCCAGGAGCAGGGAGTTGACCATGGGATTGTACCAAAGAGGGATTAGAGGTAAGTATTAAATCAAGCCAGGTATCATCACCGTTGATGTTATGATGTGAAGCAGAAAGCGGTAAAAGATGAAGACTGGATGATTCAACTATGTGGGAGAGTTTTAGTGATCGAGAGGAAGACGGGTCTAAAAGATCTGTATTGAAGTCACCCATTATGACGTGGTGTGCATACTCCAAATTCAACGCCTCCAGAACAGACTCTAGCTCAGAAAAGTAATCGACAGAAGGAGGGCAGTAGACTACTCCACGGGCTAATTTAGTACATTTGATACAGATCTCAAGAAAAAGGTATTCTGCAGCAGCAGAACCATCGGTAGAGGAGGAGGCTATTATTTTGTAGGAAAGATCGCTACGGAGATAGATGGCTACTCCACCACCACGCCGATCAATCCGATCATTGCGGATAAGAACGTAGCCGGGCAAAGCATAAGATGTGGAGAGAATATGATATTTGAACTAACTCTCAGAGATCAGGATGGCATGTACGTTTTTACCAGTGAACGCTTCGATCAAATGTCAAGTGACTTGGAACACTTTGCGCATTAATGTGACAAATGTTTATAAAACGATTATTTAGGAAACTAAAGTTATGAGATAACGTTTCACCTAACGTATAAAAATAACTGTCATCAGTGGATGAAATACTTGAATCATTGGCAGATTAAAATGACTCGATCTCCGACATAGATACCTACAATTAAATAAAATAATATAAATTAGATAATAAAATACAATATATAGGTATTATATTTATATTAAATAATACTCCTACGTCCTTTTATCATCATCATCATCACACAAATGATGAAATCACGAATGAATGACATCACAAAATTTTATCGAGCGCCAAAAATAAGGAAATAAAACGAAACATACATACATTTATTGCGTAGCACAACAAATAAAATTTCGGTTGGCCAACAAGTTAAAACCAATAGCGTTGCGATTTGAGCGCCATAGCGCGTGTATGTAAACAATAAAATTCCTATTTAAGTCCTAATCATAACCAAAAGTAGACTTATTTTGCGCCAAGATATCAAGATATCAAGATATCGAGATATTCAACCTTATGTAGTAAGAGTAAGAGTCGTTTCTGCTTGTTGCTAAGTTTACGTGTGTAGGTGGGTAGTTGGAAAAGCAATAACTGACCAGCGCAATGGCACACGACACCGGAAACACGTGGCCGATCAAAGGGACCGGATGCTGTAAGTGTCATTGTAACAATATGCTCTTGTTGCTAGATTTAGACCTACGAACTTGTAGGTTGTCTAAGATAGGCAAGTCTTACCTATCGAAATCAAATAGCTGTTTTTCTTTTCTGTGTATTTGAATATTCATTACTAGCTTTTGCCCGCGGCTTCGCCCGTTTGAACACTGTATCCCACGAGAACACTGCACTTTATGTGTTAATCCAGTGCTTAAACTACTTCTTTTAGTACCATACCAAATTTCATCAATATCATTTCAGTAGTATTTGTGTGAAAGAGTAACAAACTTCCATCAATCCATCCATCCTCACAAACATTCACATTTATTAATTATTATAAGTAGTAGTAGGATACTCCGTTTAGATCCATTTTAATCTAAACGTTAGTAAAACGTACTAAAAGATCGCTGTTACACTACCAATTTAAATGTCACTTATTTCCCGTGCAATTAAGGAATACGATGACACATTTATTTGGTCGAATTTAATATTTTTGTTTACGTTTCGATACAATTTAATCAGAACGGAGTATATGAACAAGTTTCCTATAATTTACAAAGTAATTTAGATATCAAAAACATTATTTAGTTAATTATCAGACCTTCTTTGCTAGTGGTTAAGTTTTATGACAAGACTTATCACTATATGTGGTTTATTCCCTGACTAGTGAATCCGACAAAAATTTATGTCAGAAGTGGGATTCGAACCCACGCCCACAGAAGTGGACTGCGACCTGAACGCAGCGCCTTAGACCGCTCGGCCATTCTGACGGTGACGATTGTTCATAAAAATATGGGCGAGTAACAAAAATAAGTGACAAACTTCTCGTTAGCTTTTGTTATTAGCTTTTGTGTCATACCACTGTCAAGGTGGCGCTTAACACGGTTTGCAAGGTACGCGTCATAACATCGCTATATTTACATTTTGCCTGAGATGCCATCAATAAATTCACACTAGGTCAAATGTGGTGGTATAATTTCTTCGAGGTGGAGGAATTCTGGCCGACGGCTGAGGTCTACCGGAACCTCCGGGGGAGGCTCCGGAACTAAGCGCGCATCACGTCGCCGACAACACGTGATAAAGTGTACTTTAAGTAATAATAATATGTATATAATATTTGTAATATAGGCCTATGCCACTCGAAATAAACGTTATTTAATTAATTATATATAATACCTATCTCCTAATTTCTTTTTCTTTTACAGGGCTGATAACGAATGATCAGGACAATACAATATTTTTATCGTCTCCAAACCACAGACAAGAGCATAGAAAGAACGCCCCTTTACAAACACTCGTTTACTATTTATAATCACCCCATATTGCATATCACGAATCACATGTCGTGGGAAAGTACAGAGGACCAAAGTGTCTTCAGATTTTTTATGGAAAGCGCTCCCCCGTGACTCGTAAGAAATTACTCCATTAGATGATTAGAAATCTTAAAAACATTGCCGTGACTGACCTGAGGGAATTAAGGTTTTTTACGTCAACTTGTATTGGGTTTGCAAAGTATTCTTTTTTTTCCTTGTCGGTGCAAAGTTGGGAAGATTTTTCTAGCGAGCGTACGGATACTATTTATCCGCAAGTCGCAACGTGGGCATTCAGTGAATGTTTTTTTCAATGCAATAGTGCTGAAAAACGAAAACTGTCTAGAGTGAAAAAGGGACAGAAAGAAGCAAACTAATATCTCATATTATCTACTGTTTTATATCCGAAAAGTGTCAATGTTTTAGACATACCAGAATTTTGCTAACGAAGGAATATGATATTTTGCACAGTTAAAGTTTATGTGGCAAATAATATTATTTTAATAATGCTTATAAATAAGTATAATTTAATATAAACAACAACTACACAAGTACACACACTGCCTCAGATTATGTACAGGCACTTAAGTTGAGATTATATGATCCGGAATCCAGCGGTCCCGGGAAAATTCAAAGCACCGAAAATAGAACTCTGCGATAATACAATAGAGTTGAAAAACGAAGTGTCTAGTGTCGAGCTGTCATATATGACATTGAAATTTGACTCGACACTTGTATGTTCAATTTTTAGCCCTATTGTTTCAGCGCAGAGTTCTATTTGCATAGCTCTGAATTTTCCCCGGCCCGCCGGATTCCGGATTATATGGTGCCAGCCTAACGTGATATATACAATTTTATTACACGTTAGCGTTAGACAATCTGTCACATTTACATTTCTTTTCTATCCAAGAGATAAAATAACCCTTTTATAGTTCAAAGTTAAAAATTAAAATTGGAACTTACTATACACCACAGGGCTGCCTCTCGTTTATAATATTCCGCCTCTAAGATGTGATTCGCAATCAGTATTCTTATCGAAGCCATTGTATCTTAGGTATTGGTTATTTTTCAACGGTCTTGCCCGTCATACGATGTATTGTCCAGAGTGCCTATTGTGAGGACCGGGCCCTCAATGCGTAATTCTAGATGACGTAGATGCAAATGGGAACAAGGACTAGAAGACTTTTGTTGTGTTGTGAAATATTACTTAGCCGTATCTAGTGGATTATTATGTCTATAGTAATGAAAGTTATTATTGAATGTGTCTAAGAGATCCTTATTCCTGTATCAATTATTAATTTTGCGATAACTTCTTGCTTATTTCTTACTTATCATCATGACTTCGGGTCTCAGGAAGTCAATCGTTTTTTGCTTGACTAAAAGCGATCTGCTTTCTTACACATTTTATCTCTTAATCTATATCGATAGAATAATTCTATTTCTTTTCAAATTCTATCATGTATATCTATCTAACATGTTAGAATAATTTTAATCTTTAAAATTTAATGGTGTCCCATTGCAGTTGAATTTTCAATCTGTTTCTCTGATAGTGTTGGTGTGTTACAGAACTTCTTCAACTTGTAAAAAAAGATTTAAACATGCACATGATAAATTACGGACATAATAAATAACCAGCCGTATTAATTTCAGTGATATGTGAAAAGCGAATTCCTCTTTAGCGATGTAAAATCGTAAAAAGCCGTACATTTTATTTTCATGTAACGAATTTTATTTTTACACACACTTTAAAAAACATCGCATGTGTACTTATTTTATATTTCTCTCATTTAATTAAATACACACAGTTGAATAATAATAATCACAAGAATCATTTATTCCTCTCCTCCGAAAAAAATTACACAATCATGAGTAAATATATACAAAAAACAACAATAGTAAAATATAAAACAAAATAAAATAATTGTTATTTGTTTTAAACAAAAAACATGCCCCAAAATATGGCAGTGCAATGCCCAGAAAAAAGTAAAAGGGGATCCCTCGGGTTATGACAGCGTTTTTAGTCGCTATCCCTGGTCTTCCGTGATCCCAAATCCCGTACTGTAATAGCCGAATTACAGTGGAACTGTAGAAAAAAAAATATGGGAAAAAGTACATAGGACAGTACATAGTAAATAAAATATAAAACTCTTACTTAAAATCACTGTTGTTCACTAGTTCAAACACGAAAAAGTAAGAAAAAATGATAATATTATGACGTATGAGTTTATTTTTGCTTAAATATTTTATAATGTGTTAGAATAACATAAAATAATTATGGACTACATACATAAAATATAAAATATTGAGTAGTAAGTTATAAGAAGATAAGTACTACATTTACATAAACAGTATTGAGAGACATGATATTTACGTAGCTAATTATATATTTGTTGTTGTAATAGATAATACTTAAATTTGAGTTTAGAGTTGTTATATGCCACATGGTTTATAATATTAGAAAATCTCATTCATTTCACTTTAAATTCTGCCACTACCACAACCTCCTAATTATCAGAACAGAAAAATATATATACCACATCCATAACACCTGATTCTTTAGAAGTCACTTAGTACTCTATATTGACATCATACATATCGTGTTACCCTAATGAAATAAAGATTTCACCGGAATCTAAATAATATATCGGAATATTAGCTGATTTGTAGGGTTCCGTAATATATAATAAACCCTTATAATTTTGCTCTGTCCGTCCGTCTGTCTGTATGTCTGTCCAGGTTTCTAGCTTCTGTAGATATGAATATAAATAGTTGAAATTTGGCATAGTTATATACTGTCCGTAGATATCGGTTTTGACATCATAAAATAATAATAATTTTATAATTTAGGCGTAGCTCTCCATACATGTGAAGTGGGGGTGCAAAAAATATGTTTTTATTCTAACCCATTGTGTGGGGTATCGTTGAATAGGTATTTTAAAAAAAGGGAAGATTTAATAAAGTATTTTTTACAAAGGCAACCATTTTCGAGTAATCGGCCTCCAAATGGGTTTATAAGTTGGTCCTCCCTGGCATTTCTAAACTATAGGAGATAGAAACTTGTAATTTTCCATGCTGATTGATAGATCAAGCTAAAAACTCTTTAGGAATATTTTTTAAACGAAATCGAACAACTTTGAAGTCTACTTTTGAAGTCATTTGAAGAAAACCTATTAAGCGTTGATAGTTACGGAACCCTCCTTAGACATGTCCCGACATGCTCTTGGTTAGGTTATTTGTTACGTTTCTATTTTTAGGGTTCCGTAATACAAGTTCCGGTTAGGTCAAAGGGCACAGAATTCTGTTTTTTTGAGAATATCTCGTTTTCTCTGCCTCCTACCGTCTTTGCATGTATGTATAAGTTGTTATTCTCTACAAATTTTATAAAAAAAATGTAAAAACGGTTCGATGTTTTTGAGATATAAGAGGCAGTGTGCAAAGTGCTCAACCATACGTACCTTGAGAGTAAGGTCAATCGTAAATTCCAATAGTATGCAGTTTTTATATTTGATTATTCAATAAATATTATATATATATATATATAGATATATATATATATAACGATTTAATACCTGACATGCATATCTATATTCATTTTAAATAAAATTCTCATTGAAATGACTTTTGACATACCTTTGACTTACAAATAATGAAGCAAATCTTTGAAATATAGTTTACCCAATATATTTCTTATATTTTAATCAAATTATATTATGAAGGATAATAATGCTTCTACTAAAAATTACACTATATAATATACCACCTCCATAAAGCGTACCTAACTACCTACTATAAAATATGCCATATCTCTTTATAGATTATAAAATACCGCAACCGTAGTAATTAAATAAAAGTATCTCTTTTCCATCCTTTAAAATATGCATAATCCTAAATATTCATTTCATCTATAGAATACCGCATCCATATCCCAATTCCACTTGGATGGTCCTCCTGTCCCCCTGATGCGTTTGAAAGACCTCTTCAGACCTGGGTCAAAGTAATTCGTGTCTAGCCCTTTGAAATGCTAAGTGTCGCATAATTGCGGTGTAATGAGGAATGGCACTCGTCATGTTTTACTCAATTGGGAAATGCCATTACGCGATATTGACGAAACATTATGGATTAATTATTTGGATCATTATCGTCTGTCTATGAGCCACGAAAGAAACAAATTATTTTATTTATTTGACGATTTGACAAAGTTGCTTCGAGAGATCGGTTGGCAAGTCTGAGTATGTATATGTAAACATAACATAGCACAGTGTACCTACTTTCTTAATGTCCCTCGGCAATCACAGTTTCTATGGAAATTACTGACAAGGTATGAGAAACGACTATTCCCGAAAGACATATTGTATAACGTAAGCCTGCCTTCTTTTAGAAAAATTCTGAAAATATAAGTATTATACAAAGAATGCTTTTGGGAGAGAGATTAATTTTGGAAGATTTAATACCGAGTATAATAATCCAGTAAGTACGTAGGAGGTACATTAATTACCCACCTGTACGAAATATTAGAGAAATTAGTATTAATACTCCCATAACTATAATAAAAAAAACCATACTTATTTAGATTTTTATTTTGTAGTTCACAAACGAAGCGAAACAACTCTACGTCGACAAATTTAAAATATTGAAGTCTGAAACTCTGAAAGTACTCCGTACCTTTTAAAGTGATATTAAAAGCTACGTTCGCGTTATAAATCTATTTTTCATAAGCATGTGACTAGAAAGCTGCAACATAATATGTTAACAGTTCTCACATTTTTCATTTTTAAGCTTACAAAGTTTAAAAGCTGACGTCACTCGACTCATCAGAGGTGGGGCGGCGCGAGTGTGGGCTGGGCGCACAGAGATTTGGTTTATGCTACAACACAACGTACACTGTGCAGGTTACATTTTTACTCATTAGTTTAATTATTGGTTAAAATTCATTTTGGTTTGCTGCACGTTGGGTTATCCTACTACTATTATAAATGTGAAAGTTTGTTAGGATGGATGTATGGCAAAACTACTGAACGGATTTTGGTAAAATTTGGCATGGCAGTAGTTCAGGCTCTGGACTAAAACGTAGGCTTCATTTTATCCGGGAAAAATACGGTGTTTCCGTGAGATTTCAAATTGATACTTCCACGTGTTCTCGAAATCTAAGAGGTTTCATTAACAAACACACGGACGGATGGACAGACGGACAGACTGACAAAAAAGTAATCCTATAAGGGTTCCGTTTTATACTTTGAGGTATGGAACTCTAATTAAATATAACAATTTAATAATATGATTGTAATAATTTGAGTAAGCTTATTACTTTAGGTTACAAAATACTGAAAAATAATAATATGCAATCGTACAAGGAATGGTTTAAATGTGTAATACGAGTTAGGTAGCTACAATTATTTGCTAAATATTTGGTTACGAGATGAAATGATTTGAAAAATAATATCATAAGCATATGAAATGATGCTCAAAGTGTAATGTTTAATTTGTATAAAAAAATATATCCTTGGTGATCGTCGACTGCTTAGGATGGGCGCCGTTGTGGGAATTACTGGCGAGGGACGGCCATTGAGAGACATGTTAAGATAATTTAAGTAGAATAAATCCTGTACATTATTCAATTGTAGTTTTAATAACTAGACGAGAATACCGATTGCAGAGAGGAGTTTACATTTGGTAATCGTTTATATTTAAACACGATCGAGCACACGTCCGTTTACAATGGAATTCCGCAACATTTTTTGATCTCCGCTTTCCGCTAACACTGCGGCGGTCGGTAAAACAACACGTGCGGGTGTTTATTATTATATTCCGTCATCGAAATGCGCCGGTGTTCTGTTCGGGGTGTGCATTAATTCAACCGCATATTACATTTCACTCCGCGTTCAAAAGAAACCTTTGTTTGACATATTCCCGTTTTAATCTATCAAATATGGATTTTGCTATAAGCGCAAACGAAATATGCTGCTTTTTACGGTATAAATAAGTGTTAATGGAGGAAAATGACAAAAATGTAAAGTACTCAAGTAATCCACTCCACTCGTGAGCATGGTTGCTATATTATATTGTAGAGTATCGGAAATTTTCAGATTTGCTATGGAATAAGAGCAGCATACGAGCTGGCGAATCGCCTGATGACGAGAAGTACAAGTGCGTTGCGGTATAACCACCGAGTAACTTCGACTCGAATTTCATTAAACATGGAATTAGCTTTCTGCAAGTTGAATGAATGCAGTCGGTTCAATTACTCATACAATAGATCAGTTATAACAGGACCACACTCGATACTGTAATCGTAGGCCAGAGGTCATCTTAAACAGTCGTAAAATGTAAGGGAAATACAATTTATAATATACAATATTATGTATAACATACATGTCTTGAATGCTATTGCCTGCAACATTGTACACATAGAACGAAAATGTTCGCAGCGTGATGTTATGTCAGTCGACATAATACTTTATAATATACTCGACGTTAAACGTTATGCAAAATCAATTATATATTGAGATATCAATTATTAAGAATATTTCGGGTATAATATGATATAAGTGTTTATGTAAAGATATATGCAGAAAAATAATTTTAAAAAATAGAAATACACTAAATAAAATAACATTTCACTCTCTATAGCGCTGAGGTCATTAATCTCACAGAAACAGATGATTTTACAGAGGATGCTTTGCCTAAATGACATCAATACAATCAGCTACGTGAGGTCAATGAACTTCACAGCGCCCGCGCCGTGAATAATTATTTCAAAAAAATTTCAGCCTAAACGTCTTTACATAAGCAGTAAATCATATGCCCAAAATATCCGTATTTGATTTTACATAAAGTAAAATAAATATACAATCCAGAGAGAGAAAGATTTATTTTTAATATAATTCTTAGATAAATATAATGTTTGCAAAGCGGTTGCAGCTTAGAGTAAATATGAATACTACGAGAAGGTTTGCCACATGCTCGCTTTATTTACACATTGTTTTATATCCTACTTAGTAACTAATTCTAGTTTTAATGTAAGTAATTCCGGTGCTATGGATGTTATTGGAATATTTGGGGAACATTTCAACAAGTTAAACTGAGTACGGCGCTTAAGCCACGCTTAAACTCTGATCTAACATCTTGTACCGTGACTTATTAAGTTATTACTCTTAAAGCAGTATTAGCTAGAATTTCAGACTACAGTTATCCCCTTTCGACTTAGACATGTCAACTGTACGAAATTTTAAAATTATGTGCGTACATGCTTTTGCTATGCCCGCGTTATTAGCAGTATCCCAAGGGAACACTGTACTTTTTTGGGATAAAAAGTAGCCTATGTGTTAATCCGGAACCCCAATTCTCGTATTTAACTTAGACTGTCATTAGATTACATTTATAATAGTTACTTAATGCCACTTAGATTTATAATAAACGTATCGTCTTGTTATCATAAACTGATTTTGAGTAAACCAAAACACCGTATTCTCATATCTCATAATCACATATCGGTAGAAACCATTCTACCGAACCGGTCTAACCATTCCTTTCTGTCACTTTGTATCGATTTGACAACTGACATTTAACATTGTAAGATATAATGTTGCCAAAGTATGGTTTTATTGATAAAGTGGCGATTCTAAGTTTAATGATAACACGGAACATCATTTTACTATGATTTAAACATAGTAAAATAAACTATGTTTCGTATGTGATATGTTTATAATAATTGCGATAAAATTATGTTGTTTTTTTTTCTGTAAAGATCGATTCAATAATATTACATTTTACGTTTGTGTTATTTCATTTCGATATGTGAAATATTTAGGGTATTTCGTGCTTAGAAAATGGCATCCCCAAAAAATTACATATTTGTGACCCTAAACTTAAAGAAGAATTTTGCCGGGGAGTTCAATGGGTGACGTTGTGAAATTTGTATTCCTTCATAAATTTGTATTCCTTCATAAATTTGTATTCCTTCATAAATTTGTATTCCTTCATAAATTTGTATTCCTTCATAAATTTGTGTTATTTCGGTTCTTAATGTGTAATATTGGTAGAATATTAACTATTAAATATTCGTTAACGTGCACAAGTGTGTGCAAGTGGTACAACTTCTAAAAACGTGCTATTTTGTGTTTCCCGCCAAGACTCCCTAGGAACTTTCAGTAATGCTTCTACCACTTTACTGAATCGACTGACATGACTCATTGACTGCACTGACTATTTATTTGGACTTTGACTAGACTTTAGACTTGACGATTTAGGAATACGGTGTTGAAAATTGAAACGAAAGTTCTATTTCCCGCCTTTTTACTTGACACTGGCAAATGGTTATAAGCCGATGCCATATATATAAAAAAAAAAACTTAAAGAAGAAGAAGACTATCAGCTGTAAGTGACAAAGTGAGATTTCGATATAGATGTTAATAACAGAATACCGTTTTGTATAAACAAGTGTCACTTTGTGTAACCGACCGAATTTTAGGTAATTTTTTACCCTTTAGGCGTTTGTACCGCTGTAAAACTAGTGTAACTGTAAAATAGCTGTCAGATGTCACTAATTTAAAAACCCTCATTTGGTGTTTGGCGCTTATATAGGTTATACCTTCTAACAGTCTATAATATTATTATTTTAGTTATGCTAAATCAATTAGACAAAATTTCATCAAGATCGGCTAAGTATTTTCTGATTGCCCGGGAGTCTGTAACAAAAATAATGACCCCAGCTGTTAAAGCAATTTACTTGCAACAGGTATATAAACTTTTTACAACAGGAAGATTTGTTTTAACATCTCATTTACTTGGACATACAGCTAGTACTTAAAACTCATGAAGAGATGTCCTTTTAAGTGTACAACGATATTTACTTATCTTAAAGTATGTCAAATCCCATGTGGAAACAAGTGCATTACATTGTTAATAAACATTTATTTCCTACCTAGATGCAGCTTATGCTATATCAAGTTACTTTTCAACGGAAACATAACAGTATGTATTTTAAGTAACATGTTATTGAAACAAAAAGGTTTTTGTGAGCAACTCTACAATTCAGAATTCACATTATTAGTTACTAGCTGTTGCCCGCGGCTCAGCCCGCGTAAATACAGTATCCCCATGGAACACTGTACTTTTTCGGGATAAAAAGTTGCCTGTGTTTTAATTCAGAGCCTAAACTACTACCATACCAAATTTTATCGATCAATCCGTCCAGTTTTTGCGTGAAAGAGTAACAAACATCCATCCATCCATCCATCCTCACAAACTTTGACATTTATAATATTAGTAGGATGTGTTTGCAATAATTAGGTTTGAATAATATTATGCAGTGTTAAATAGTTATCTTATATTTCAAAAGTTAAAACCATTGTAAAGGAATGGGTTCATCTTTTGTTTCTTTCCTGGACTTTGAATTCCAAAAAATGTTAACATATTTTAACAGCAATATTTAAACACCGCGATGTACTTTTAAATATATCAAATATCTAGATTTTAAAGTATATCAAAGACTTTAATGTGTAATTAGTAGAAGTATCAAATGTCGATGCACGAAGCAATCGGGATCGGGAAATTCGGTGAAACAGAACCTGCACTTGTACGAATGCACTAATAACTTAGTAGGGCGGGAGTTACCGACATTTGAAGGACGAGTCAACGATCAGTCCCCACCGAGCCGCGATGCAGCGCGCACTTTTTAAGATAGCAATTTATAAGTAACCCCCGACACAAAAAACTATAAAAAGTAAATAAATAAATGTCTATTTTAGCCTTTCAATATTTTTAAAGGATCTTTTTAATGAGCGTCGCCGTGTCGGGGACCGCGGTTTTTTTATTTTTTTATTTTACAATTTTTAAATCAATTTATTATTACAACCTTCTTCTAAGTGGTCTCTACGAAGTCCATTCCATTTGAAATTCTGGTTATACCTATGTTACCATTGACTAATAGACCATAAGTGGTCTATAGATGCATTCCTAATATATTTTCACCAGCACATATATATATATATATATATATATATATATATATAAATAAATAAAATAAAAGCTGTTAATTTGAAATAACAAACAGACGATTCAATTTTGTGTATCTGTATAGATATAATATATTATATTATACAAAACAAATAGTTGAACTAAGTATATATAGTGCGCGCGGAACTAGCGCCTTAGGTAGGGACAAGTGTTGCCGCCGCGAAGTCCGGCTCCGTACTGAGTAATAACATCAAGCGCTCGGCTAGCTAGTCACAATATGTAACAGTCATAACAGTCACAATGTGTAATCGCAAAATTCTACATTATTGTCAAGGTGATAAGGTCGTTTTTTGTATCATTC
Organism: Phengaris arion; assembly: GCA_963565745.1. Taxonomy (NCBI): domain Eukaryota; kingdom Metazoa; phylum Arthropoda; class Insecta; order Lepidoptera; family Lycaenidae; genus Phengaris; species Phengaris arion. Next base: position 29,666,903 of record OY751431.1, read on the forward strand.
TTAATAGTCGTTATTACATTGTGATTGCGAGTGGCAAAAAGTGTCGTGCCAATATAATCCGCCTAGCCTCAATATCGCAATGCGCCATAAGGAACTTCGTTCCAATAAGTAAGCGAAGTTCTAGTAGCATGCTGCATCATCATGTGCAGACTATCACCATCTATATACATCCTATTCATTGGAGCCTTTTCAATGACCTGAAACACGATACCTCTTCTGTAAGTTTGCGAGTTGGTATCCTACAGATTCCAGGTGATGCTGCACTATCAGCTTAACGTTGCCAAGTATAGGTAATTTTGTTGTGTAAGTGCCAAGTGTTGTGTAAGTCAACGGTGTGTAAGTGCCGGGATACGATATATTGAACCGATCAGACCAGTGGAAGTTGCTTACAACCTTTCATCAACTAGATAACCCCCTGTATTGTCATGCAGTGAGCAAGCTGATGATGATGAATTATAGCTAAGAACACTCTCGGTCGTGTCAGCTTTCATACAAAAAAAACCGCATCTAAATCGGACCTTTCGTTTAGTAGCTACGAAGCCACGGACAGACACACAGACAGACACGTTAAACTTATTATAACACCCATCTTTTTGCGTCGAGGTTTAAAAATTGAAGATACACGTTTCCTTGCAAGAGTCCGAATTGCGAGCGGTGTTGCTCTTGCAATGAAACGTGTAACTTTTTACCCGACCAAGCCAAAAGGAAGGGTAATTATTTTGGCAGTATGTATATATGCAAACACATATGCATACAGACATAGAAATAAGGTGGAACAAAGTTCCACCCTAGCACCTAAACTACTTATCCAATTTTAATGAACGAGGAGTCAAAAGAAACGCAATAATGGCCCCAGGTAACATAGGCTACATAATTTACGTAGTCGGATTATAGTTTTATAAAAATTGTAGCTATTATGTAGTAAATAAACTTCAATTTTGAATCGCTATATAAAAACTGCGCGTTGCGTCTCGGTGTAACCTGACGCTAAATGCTGGTTAACTCTTATGTGTAGAAATTATGTTTAATATGAAATCAAAAACTTATGTGGTAATATCGTAAATATCTTTAATCTTGTTTTTTTCCTCTCTTAAAAAAAATCAATTACTATCTCCGTGAATTTTATTTACTAATGATATAAATCCTGTATCCTTTTAATGGTATGAGCAAATCAATGCGGATCTGTATTCAAACCCCGTCGCACTCGCACGAAAACATCGCATCAGCCGCATATGCGGTGATTATTCGCGATACATTGTATGAGAATTTGCATGGTTAGTCATTAAATTATTTGAATTTTAAACCACGGTTTAATTTCATTCACTATTAATTCTGATGCATAATGTATGCATGTAAACAAACTGAATTTGTTCAAAAGTAGGTTGATTTTTACTATTTTCATTTGAGTAACATATAATTATTTAAAAGAGAAATGTGTACAAAACATCACTTGATCTGGCCTTTCCATATGATAGTTACTCAATGGACTTTTCAATGAAAAAAAAAATTAATTAGGGGAAGGTTAGGTTAGTTAGAAGGGTTAGAAAAGAAGTTGGGGTTAGAAAAAAAAAAGGTTAGAAGGGTGAGCTGAAGCCCGAGGTATGACGGGATTGGTATCCCGATGGTGAATTCCTGGTATCTGTTTCCGATAGACCGAGCATATCCGTTCTAGCACCTTAAGATCGACAGTTGTGATAGTTGTTAATCATACTAGTTTTCAAAAAATCTTTCTCACTTGTAAATTATTGAGAAAAAAGTAATTTAGTTGATACGCTTCAAATTTTTAAAAATACTGTTAGTTCAAGAGTGTTAAAAGTGTTTTAAAAATCAGCAACCACAAGAAACATACAATACTTAGGTAATTAGTTTAAAATAAAATTCATTACATTTATTTTTTTATTATATTTTAAATGGGACAGAGAAGCAGAAATTTCAAATACAAAAGAATGATGTGGTTAAATGAAAACCCTGAACAGAAAGCTGAACAAAAAAGAATACGATAGAAAAAAAAACACAAAAATGAAGCCCACATCTATTAGAGGATACTGGCGAATCCACCCCGATTTTCCATCAAAAGCTGTCAAGTTTCGAAAATATGTGGTTTTATAGTACTTAAAAAGTTATCAGAGAATTCATGTGCAAAATATGTACTTATCTGTGGTAATCGTTGTCATCATATATACAGTATATGGTTATCCTGCTGTAAATTGTATTAAATTTGATGTGTAAAAGCTCCATCTAGTGACCCAATACATAGATTTATTTTTATTGGCGTAGAAAGTTATTTTCTTTTCTATAGTTCAATAGTTTAGTACTAGTTTTATGAAAAAAAAATTGTTACTTGGGGTGTGAAATATATCCCTCTATATTATTTATATTTACACCAAGAGAAATAATTATGTCTTTGGTTTTCGTAACGAGAAAGTGATAGAAGTGACATTTATATATTAGTATATTGCGTTTCTATACAAACTAGTTATTAAAATCATTACGTAATTAACATCACAACTATTAGATGTCGCTTTTCCGCAAACTGCCACAAGGGTAATTCATTGAACAATAGGGAATATGCATGTGATACTAAAATGGATAAAATATTTTATTCTTTATCGCTAAAAAAACATAACTGCACAAATGTTTTTTTTTAAATTTATCGTGAATTAATAATGAAATTTAATCATCAAAAAGTGTTTTTTTTTTGTTAAAACCCACGCAAATTTCAAAAAAGGATATATACTGGCGGAACGAAACGTGACGTCATCGTACAGTCGAACGTTTATCAGCTTTCAAAACTCTTTTTTTTATATATTAAGGCGGAAGGTATTAAACCATTCACCAACCAACCAACCAACAAGCCAGTGTCAATTTTATTTATTTATTTATTTATTCTTCATGTACACAACAAAAATAACACAAAATATTACAAAATACACAAAAGAGATGGTACAAAGGCGTGCTTATCTCTAAAAAGAGATCTCTGCCAGCAGACCTTACACAGAGTTTAGGAAAAATAAAATAAGTAGGACACAGGTAGTACAGCAAAGAATAATATCAGATTGAAAAAGAGACAATTACTTACAACTGATTTATAATGATAATAAACTAATAAATACAATATACTAATACATATTATAAATATAATAATACCTACATAAAAGAATAATAAACAAAAATTAATGAACCTAATAAATAATAATAATATGATAAAATAAACCTACATAAACTATTTTGTTTCTGATGACAATAAGAAATGATTCTTCAGCCTAGTCTTGAACGTGTCCACTGTTGGACCCTGCCGCACATGTTCAGGGAAAGCATTCCACAGCTGGGCAGCTCGGACCGTGAACGAGTTGGCGTAGAAATTTGAGTTACACCAAGGGGTGTCGACACAATTTTCATTGTGACAAGTGAAACAGAATTTTCGTATAAGGCTAGGACTATATTATGATCCGTAATCCGGAAGGCCGAAAAAAATTCTGAGCATTGGAAATAGAACTATGCGCTAATATAATAAAGTTGAAAATCGAACACATGAGTGTTGAGACAAATGGCAATGTCATATATGGCAGCTCGACACTCGTACTTCCATTTTCAACTCTATTTTTTTAGCGTAGAGTTCTATTTTCAGTGCACTGAATTTTCCAGGGCTAAGCGGATTCCGGGTGATATAGTCCTAGCATAATAAATCTAAGAGTAGAAATCTCGATCCTCAAAGTTAATGTTTTTTTATAACTCGTATAATGATAATGTAAATAAATAAAATCGAAAATAAACTATAAATTCACGACACTGGCAGAATGGTGCAAAACCTTTGCAACCGCCATTGCAATTGCCATAAATAAAAGAAGAAGAAGTTAATTCATATTTTCTATGGTTTGTTGTTTTCAAAATATGAATATTTTATTAGATTTATTTAGTACTTATCACTAGGATACTACATAAAAATGAATGAATTAAATATATTTACGAACTTTTAGTTACTAGGTTGTTTTTGTCGAGGTTTGTAGGAAATGTAAAAAAAAAACAAGTATGCGTAGGAAATCTATTGACTAATCTTCACAACAGTTGAAAGTGCTCAAACAAGATTGATAAGAGAAACTTTGTCTGTTTTTTTGTTATTTTCGCACATAGGGACGACACAATATTTATAACATGGGTTACTGTGCTTTTCCATGGTAATAAGTTGATTTTATCACTTATTTTTATAACTTTGTGAACTACTCACTTCGTTGTTTGTTTCTTCTTCTTCTTCTTTTGGCATAGCCTCCCCTGTAATAGGAGTTGCCAACGTCAGAGTGATGGAGCAGATGTTCAGTGAAAAGCTGATGGCGTACAGTGCAGGAAATGACTCATGCAATGACTTCATGGGTACCTCATGCAGATACAACTTATAATTACTAGTATAAAAACAGAATAATATACAAAGCCAATATTTCTTAGCCTTTTTTTATTAAGCCCTACATAATATACAGAACATAAATAAATAAAATAAAAATTAATGAAAATTAGTTATACTTTAATTAAATATAATATATACGTTGTTTGTTGATATCGAACTTGTGTAGGACTGTATGTCAAAATCAAACAATGATTTTAAACTGTCAACTGTCTATTTTAGGAGCGATGACGTTGTGACGTCATCACACAAAACTCATAAGCTCTTTTTCATAACTAGCATAATTATTCCCTTTTTTTTATTAAAAAAAATCACAGATTTCGTGCCTCACATGTGGCTCATACATATAATGGTACGATTATAATAAATGTATCCACCACATAATGGACGAGATTATGTGGTGGAAGACCTGTTGAGTTTAGAGCATTAAGGAACTCCACGGGATAGTTTAGCATCCTTACCGGGATTCGAATCCACCACATTCCGAATTTCATGACCATGGAAATAATCGTCCCAACCCACCAACGGATTTCAAACCTATCTCAGTTAATAGCTCTTGCCATGCTGATTATTATTTAGTATAGTGTATGTTACGGTGTATGATTATATTCCTATGGATATAACTATATTACGGCTTTATCTATCGTAGTACGACTATAATAGTTATATTCATCTCAGGAGTGGGGTATATACAGTGATTGGAATTTATTTTTTTATTGTTTTATATTAGCGACCCACTCCATCATTGCACAAGTGCGTTTTATTATACATATAAATCTTTTTCTTGAATCACTTTATCCATTGCTGAAAACTGCATTAAAATCCGCTGCTTAGTTTAAAAGTTCTAAGCGAACAGGGAACTGAGCGACTTAATTTTATACTGCGTCTAACTAGTCTTCTTTTTCTTTTTTTACTATATTTTACTAATAGTAAACCTACTTTAACACAACATCACTGAAAACCTTTACACAGTATAATATGAAGTCGCTCAGTTTTTAACTGTTCGATAAGATCTTTTAAACTAAGCAGCGGATTTTAATGCAGTTTTCAGCAATGGATAAGGATTCAAGAGGAAGCTTTATATGTATAATACATTGCATCCGTGCGAAGCTGGAGTAGGTCGCTAATAATAAAACAATAATAAATGAAATTCCAATTGCTGTCAAAACCCCACTACTGTGGTAAATGTCCCTATACTAAATAATTATCAGCTTGGCAAGAGCTATTAGCACTTAATAAAGTGAGATAGGTTTGAAATCTGTTGGAGGTGAGGACACTGCCCATACAGTTTTTTGCATGCTCCTTTCCAAGCAACGCTAAAATTATACATAGGTACCCATACCAAGCTGTCAATCAGACTGATGTAAGAGAATCGAAATTATTGATAGTATATTGTTGCACGACGAAAGAAAAAAAAACACATATTGCTTAAAAATGCGCAGTTTCTAAGACCCAGATACTATACTGGAACGAAAAGACATTTCCAATGTCGAAAATGTGTGGATTATATCGCTATTTGTGTTAATGATTAAACTTTCCTGTATTTCCAAAGTTGACGTTTAGTCAAAGATTATTTCGTCTGGTCTGGACCCATTAAAAAGTTGAGAAATGCACAAGTACGACTCATGCAATCGTCCATGCATTAGTAACGAAGACACGCTCGGTGAATTTTAAGTTTCGTAGGCTACAATGATTCTGGTACCTAGGTGAGAAAATTTATGAAAATAATGGATAAGTGCCTTTTTATTATCTTAATAGGTATCGCCAATTTGTAAGAGGCTGGTGAGAAATATCAGCCCCTTAAAAAATTGGCGCGATTGAAGTCCACTGCTGCTGCTTGTCTGTAAGGACGGTAATGATTTGAATAATAGAGGACAATGATAAAAATTTCTACCATAGATTAAAGGATACTTCGTAGACCGTTCGGCACCTTCATCAACTGCACCTACCACTTCATAGATTGTCGGGTCAGATAGCGACGAAAATAATGATAGGAACATTAACAAAAGAGTGCAATGTTTAAAAATCGCTGATATAACATTGGATACTCCAACACGTGTAGCATAACCACCGTAAAAATGGTTTCTTTCTATGAGAGAATAGATAAAACGACAGATAGATAAAGGAAATCTGTCGCTTTGTCCATATTATATGTCAGTATGTCGATTCTTGTGTAGACAAAATGCATTTCTATGGTGATCATCTGGCGTTCTGGAGTTCTAGCAGAAACAATGATCGCAACGAACGTTTTCGAATGAAACTTATATAGGCGTTGTATATGATTTTCAGACAATTCTCATTCGATAATCGTAATGATTACGTTACTGTCAATTGTTCCTGCTACGTTTACGAATGAAATTTGTATAGGCGCTGTCATGATATTCATACATTTCTCATCCGATAACTTTACGATTACGTTGCTGTTAATAGTTAATATCGGCTGTGGTGCTGGTGCAATGATGATGCTGACATAGGATACCACACTTGGTCTATGTATCCTATGATTTATAGACCAGCGGGCGCGTCAACAGTATCGAGTTCGCGCACGTGTGGTACTGACTGCCGTCACGTTCCCATGACCATGTCTGATCATTAGTGGAAACTGGAAATCATCATATTCATTATACTATTATAAATGTGAATGTTTGTGAGCATGGATGGATGGATGTTTGTAACTCTTTCACGCAAAACTACTGAACGGATTTCGATGAAATTTGGTATGGCAGTAGTTTTGGCTCTAGATTAAAACATAGGCTACTATTTATCTCGAAAAAGTACAGTGTTCCCGTGGGATAGTATATTTACACAACATCAACTATTGAAGAAGTTGCTCTTACATTAACTTCTAATAATTCTCTAAATTGACAAAAAAGTAATTCTTATTATGTGTACTATTTTACGCATTTCTATCTGTCAAAACAGAATTGCTAGAAGTTACTGTAAGAGCGATTCAAAAGTTGATGTTTCATAGTACGACTCACTTGATTAGGCCATTTTAGACCTGCGAGCTATAAAGCTAATTCAGAACCAATAACTTTCGGAGCGCATTCAAAAGTTGTGTGAAGCTAATTCAAAAAAAATAACTTACCGGTTAAACTGTTGCAAGTCCCTGGGAGGGGGCATCGGAGTGGGGATCCTCCTGCCCCCCCGCACCACTCCCTCGTTCATCGTGCCGTCAACCCTGGAACAAAACACTATTCTATACAAAAATTTCACTTATGACAAATTTAATGTCATCCAAAACGCAGACGGCATTAGAGAAATTACTCACGCAAAATCATTTTAAAGTTATTTTTGTTTAAAAATTTGAAATGATGGTCTGTCTGCAGTCTAGACGTAGCCTAAACGACATCACATCACATATTTACTACATAGGTTACTGGTAGTAATATACTTTTAACTCACTCTTTCACCGTTTGTTTCGCACTCGAGGGAGTGCAGGTTCGATTCCCAGGTTGTGGCGTGTAACAATGAGACTTTTTCAGATCTCAAACTTACATTATACGGACGCTCTAATGGTGAATTGTTGGCACCAGACGTATTGACCAGTCATTCCTCTGGACTAGGCTGACTATGTTGTGAGAATGGCGTATGTGTTTGGACAACTATACGACATTTAAAAATCAACTGTCCCAGTCACTACAGTATTTCAAGAGTGGTTACTTCGCTCGGAGAATACTGTGTACATCATCCAGTAACGGATGAAAAGGCCTAAGTTTTTAGGTCACTCGTAAATGGAAATAGGTGACGTAACTTAATTGTGTAAAAAAAAAACAAGTAGCAACATCTACAAGGCTGAGCCTGACACTGATATTGTCCGGGGAAAATAGAGAGCACTGAAAATAAAACTGCAGTAATACAATAGAGCTGAAAATCGAACACACGAGTGCTAAGTCAAGTAATATAAACATCAAATCTGACAACTTGACACTCATGTGTTCGGTTTCCAACTCTATTATATTAGTCCAGAGTTCTATTTTCAATGTTCTGGTTTTTATCCGACCTTACTGACAATATAGGCCCAACATAATACAGCATGTATAACGGCACTGGGTACAAAATATAAGTTTGCATCTTCACATACATTTTTTCCCTTTTTACTGGTCTCGCCTTGGTTTAACTACATATTTTAACTAAAACAAAATATAAAGTTTCATCCTATCGCCGAACACACAATATGAAGGATCAATTTTTCAGAACAAAAGCGAGCCTGCAGTAGGACGCAGTCTAACTTTTATTTTAATTTTCGTCCGATTTTGTTGAGCTAGTTTAGTTCTAGTAAGTCACAAAGCTTTCAAAGATAAATAATCTAATAGAAAAGTAATAGTAATAGTAATGTAAAACATAGGAACCGTATTACATTGTATTCTGTATATTCACTGTACCAAAATAATAATAAATGGCGCTTAACTTGCCGAATTGTAACTATTATTATACCAACTGAAATTCAATACAGCGTAACGGTTAATTACGACAAGAGCTTTAGAAACAAGACCTATGTGTATTCAATCTGACTAGATATAATAGGAATTAATTCATCAAATTAGACTAAACACTCAGGCCTTAGGGCATATCAGCATCTGGTCAAAGCTGTCCATTGTAAATGATAAGCATAAAGCTAGGAGTACTGAAGGCAGTTACAGTACTAACTCTAGTCAGTCAGATAGTCTAAAGACTAAACACTAAAGTCTAAAGGGTTCTCAGATCCGGGGGTCTAAAAATGCCACTTTAGGTGTTTCATATTATGATTCATTTTTTTTTTTCAACTCATATTATGTGCGTCATTTTACGCATTTCGATTGAAAACTGACAAAATTGATGTTTTCTTATACGATGAAATCTGATGAATCATGTAGCCATTTTATAATTTAACGATTTTTGTATGGAAAAAAAATATATGAAACATAATATGAAACACCTAAAGTAGCCTTTTTAGAAGCCCCGATCTTCATAATGGTCAATTCAAACCAACAGTCTGATAGCCCTAAGTCCTAAAATAAAAAATTGCATCATAAAATAAGAGAAAAGAATTTTGAGAAAAAAATGCATGTAATATTTTAGGCACAGCAAAAAAAAATCTAAGACACCAAGTCACTCACCAGCTACGAGGACCTTCTTTAAAGGCAAAGAAACCGCCATACACAAAACAACTAATAAAGTGAGAACATAAAGCTGGAGACTACTTTTAATTAACAAAGAAACTGGGTTATTCTCAAAGAGGAGTCCTGTGCCTGGTGTCACAGCTAACAATCTTTCTTTTGTCTGCTGGCACGATTGAAATTCATATTCGGTAGAATGAATCCGATCACAATCAAGTATTATTGTTTTGATATATTTGTGACGGTTTTGAGGCCTTTGTTATTGAAATACAAAAATTTACATTTCACGTTGATAAAATTGTTGGGAGTGATTTGAACTTAAAACAATGAAATTGTATTTCTTTCTTAAGTTTAAATAAGCGCTGTTGACTTTCGGCAAAGACTTTAATACTTAATACTCTATTTAATACTCCAAATTCAACTCTATTAAGTATTTTTATCGAGGTTTTCCACAAAATTTATCGCTTTGTAAATATGCCTTGAAAGCAACAAAAGTATGAAGTCACTATGAAGTTATAAAGAAATCCATCTTGCGATATTGTCAAAGTGTATGTAAAACTTTACTAGCGATTATACTCAGTGATCATTCGGGCAGAAAATTCATGGACTTAGAAGTTATTCAGACTTGACGTGTTCGAGATAAAATTTATTCAAATGGGTCTCCTTAATTTTTAAAGTTTCGTCAAACCCGAGAGAAACCAACAGAAATATTTGCATGGAATAAACTTTATATAGTCTGGCTCGTTTGACTCTGTAATCTTGTCAATGAGACGTTTCAACAAAAGATGTGGTGCTTGCTGTTTGAAGTTTTTGTTTCTTTATTACAAATGCATAGTACTTGCTTCGTGTGGAATCTTTTGTGTTTTCTTTATTGAATTTAATACTTTCGTCTAAAATTAAACTTGTTACCACCATTTTTCGTCGCGTTTCGCAAAACATTTCATCGTTTTTGACGAGCGTTCAACGAAGCAAGTGCGTTTAGTCTAGTGGTTTTTAATATCCTTTGAGAAGTATAATAATTCGAGTTAATATCATAAATATTAAACACAAAATGTCGGTAAAATGTAAAAAAGAAAAAAACAACATAAATGCTGGTCGATTTTTCAAGTAAGTATCCATACGCTAACCATATATTTTTATTTTTTTTAATGAAATGAACCAGGTTATCGGCAGACAGATCGCATGATGGTTAGCGATTACCGCCACCCATGGACACTCGCAACACGAGAGGAGTTACACTTGTAACTCCTCTGGTGTTGCGACTTGCGTTCCTGGTCCTTAAAATCCCCAATCCATATACCCTTGGACCTCCGTTAACCTCACTCATCGGCGAAACACAACGCAAGCGTTATTTCACGCCGGTTTTCTGTGAGGTTGTGGTATTTATTCGGTCAAGCCGGCCCATTCGAAACTTAGATATTGTACATAACTAAAATTCCATAAAGTATAAACTAGGATAATATTTTGGTTCTAACTCCTAAAGGGAGTGCTTGCTTCTGATGTTGAATCAGGTAAATTTAAAAGTTATATAGCACGTGCAATTCGTGTATATCAAAGTTTTAGCAGGAAACGACTTCATAAAACTTGTATAAGCGAACAAATACGATCAAATTATCCACTCCTACTTTTATGTGAGGGTTGAAGATATTTCCATTTATTATGTGGTGAATGTTGGGAATTGTTAATAACAGAATATGTCATTGACAACGATGGTTGTAAACTTCAATCATTCGTTGTTTGAAAAGACAGCACAGGTTTGTTGTTTTTTTACATTATGCGGAACTAAATCGTTACTCCGCTACTTTTGGGGTTGTTTGAGGCAATTGAGATCTTGACATTATAACATTTACTTTCCGCAGTATAATCAGCCCGTACATAATTAACAAAATCTTTTGAAATCAAGATAGGTACTTAACTTTATCTTGTACGAAGATATTTTCTGTCAAATGTACGTCATCCTTAGTATTGAAATCATTGACCTAATATTTGTCTTGCAAATATATAATTATTACATTATCTATTAAATTACACTTTTACCAAACTTATAATTCCTCTATCTTCGATATATATCAATGAATTTGCATCATGCACGTACGTTCTACGTTTTTGACGTAATAACGTCTTATAATTTGATGGAGCCGGCTGCACGCACGAAAAAACATGACTCATGCGTTACCTGTTACCAGCGTTACCTTGCTAAATATGACGCATTGCCGTCACCTCAGCTAGCCGCGCCTTAGGTATGTGAGCGGTGGGACGGAGAGGCGGTGGCGCTTGATGTTATTACTCAGTTCGGCACCGGACTTCGCGGCGTCAACACGCCTACCTAAGGCGCGGCCAATTAGTTCCGCGCGTACTATAAACGTGACGTTGTCACGTTCAACTATCGTCAGTAAACCGACTTTACAGACAACCGATTTTTTGTCGAAACTGACTGTCACATTATTTTGGAGTCTTCAGTCTATAGAAGAATATGAGAAGTCGGAATGGTTGATCTGATCGCTTTTGTCAAGGACGTCACTTTATGATATTTCTTTGTCCGTACTCAGCTAAAATTCAGGGTTATCACAGAAAGTTTTGTCAATTGTATTTATACATAACCGCGATTATGTAAAAATATTTCTACTTGTGACATCTTAAGATACGAGTCAATTATAATTATTTTGACCTTTGTTTCTAAAGCCTATGGTCCTATGCCTTCGTTTTTATGCGTTAATTATAATAAAATAATCAATTAAGGTTCCTTAAGCTCCTTAACTCTTTTGAAATATTTGCATAAACCACAACAATAACATGCACACTACAGCTATGCCCATAAGGATGCGGAGATTATCAATTTCACAAAAGCAGCCCTGTAAAGTTGTCCACTGAAGTTTGTCGCGTACACTTTCATATTTTAGGAGAATTTTCTGCTTCAGTGTTAGCTGTGTCTTTGTACACGTTCCTTGGTTTAGCTATAAAGTCAGGTTCTGATTAAAACTTTATTTCTCTTCAGGTCTCGTACTTAACAGAACCTGAGTAAAAAAGTGGGATATATTTTTAGTCTGAAGGTTGATTCTGGTAATTAAATCCTGCAATAATACAATTACGATCCAGTCTCGATATGTTGAAACTGCAAAATGGTATTCTCATAAACGTCATACCAACGACAAACGCGTTTGATTGGTCCAAGCGTCCATAAATAATTAGTTTATGATATCGAGACGATTCATTTATAATTCAATAAAAGTAATATGAAAGTGTAATTTATTTTTTAATTATATATATAATATTCTAATAGTGTAGAACAGCTTAATCACATACAAAAAAATCGTTATCTTTCGTTTTTTTTCTGCAAGTAGACAGAAAATATATTTAATCGTTGCTTGGCGTTCCATTAAACATTACAATCTCTATCAAAGCTCTAAATCTAAATTTCTATATATAATTTAAAAGTAATGAATCCATGAATAGTTAATAGATTATTGTAAAAAATTCAGTAAAGTAAGGTGTCTAGAACCTTTGAATATCTCGACTATAATTCCCGAACGTGACGATGCATAATATTTTTTAGTTCATCTCGACTTAATTGGACATTACTCTGTTAATGATCTAGGGGACTAAAACCCATTTTATAGATCATTCTCATACATAATTTAAACGTTTTTAGGGTTCCGTAATACACAAGGAACCCTTATAATTTTGCTGTGTCCGTCCGTCTGTCTGTCTGTCCGCGCTTCTAGCCTTTGTGATTATCAATATAAATGGATGAAATCTGGTATAGTTATAGATTGTGTATAGATGTCGGGTTTGGCATCATAAAATAATAATTATTTTAGTTGTGGCCTCCATACATGTGAAGTGGGGATGAAAAATATTTTTTCATTCTACCCCATCGTGTACCCCACACGATGAAAAGATCGTTTATAATAAAGGCAATGTTTCATAAATGACTTTTATAAGTCGACCATTTAGTAATCGGCCTCCAAAATGGTTTGTAAGTTACCCTCCCCCTTCCCCCAGCATTTCTAAGACGATGATCAAGGAGATAGTTAGTTAGTTCCATATTAGTTTCCATGCGTCATGCTAAAAACTCTTTAGGAAAATTATTTTGAACGAAATCGGACAGTAACTTTTGATTAATTTGAAAAAAACCTACTATGCGTTGATAGTTACGGAACCTTGCTTAGACGTATCCTGACATGCTCTTGGTTAGATTATTTTTAAAATCTCTTACAATTTAGATGATAGTTGATTAATTTAAGTTTTTTTTTTTTATTAATGAAATTCTGTAGATAACAGATATAGAGTTGATTGATGATGAAACGGATTACAGTATTATAATCGGTGGTGCTGGTGGCATGTACTAATAGCATGTAATTTTTTAGAAGGCGAAGTTAAGTTTGAGGAATATTGTGTGAATTTTTAAGTCTACTTATCCATCAAGAGTAACACAAACAATTTGCGATAACGGCAGTAAAAAATAGTGGTAAAGCGTTCAGATCTCTCTTCTGCAAAGATACTTGTAGTTGCTGATGATCGTTTCACTGGCAGAACAAAGGATGGAAATACGGTTGCCTCCATGAAATATAATATTGAAATATAAAACTCGACGTGAAATTATAGTTTACATTAAATTCTATTAAATGCTATTGGGTTTGATATTTCCATTAAAGAAGCTATTCAAAATACTTTTTGAAAGAGGATACTAAATTTTAGATATTGTTCGCCAGAAATCAATTTGACCGTGCACTGCGCTTCGCTTATCACTTTAATAGGTTTCGATAAAACTCTTTCATCAATCGTGCAGTGTAAATTTGGCTCCAGTTTTGGCTAAAATGAGTTTGAGTATTTTAACAAAACGATTAAATTTGCTTGCTTTGATATTTAAAACATACCCGTTTCGATTATATTTTGTCGTAACTAAATATTTAATAATTTTTAGGGTTCCGGGCACAAATTGTAAAAACTATTCTATCACTAATACTTCACTGTCCGTCCGTCTGTCTGTATGTCTGTCACAAGGATGTATCTCATGAACGGTTATAGCAAGAAAGTTAAAATTTTCACAGATGAGGTGTATCTGTTGCCGCTGTAACAACAAACACTGAAAATAGAATAAAATAAATATTTAAGGGGGCATAAATATGCCCCATACAACAAACGGGATTATTTTGACCAAAACTTAACACTATGAGATACTCAATATTAGTACTAATTGTTGTATAGGTAATGGTACAGAATCCTTCGTGCACAAGCTCAACTCGCACTTGGCCGGTTTTATGACCAATTAATTAGTACAAAAGCACTTAAAGTGCACACGAACCCAAAAAAAAATGTCAATAATTGTATACAGGAAATTTTATACTATATGACGATTTTGGAAGGAGATTCTTATTAATCTGAGAGAGCTATCACCACACCAAACTATACAGAGAGACAAAGAAAGGCAAACATAATAAAATTATCGAGTTTCAATTACGAACGCCACGGAACTCTAAAATCATTACGATCGCATCAACAGATACTCGTAAATGCAGTCCTGTTGCTCATTTATTTTTAAACAACTCAGTTCTGTGAATCGTACCTGTATTCTGCAATGTGTTGCAGATGTGAGGACGTATAAACTTATGATAGGTACTTGGTGCATAAACTCAAAATCTCGCAATGGATTTAGGGGAAATTCTGGTTAGCGACTACGGATCGTTTTGGGAACATCCGCATTCGTATTTTCCAATGTCTACGGCAAATATTCCGAAAATCGAATTTCGTATGCTAGTAATACATTAAGTAACGCTTCTGTGGTTCAGTGGTTAAGAGCTTGGCCCCTCGACTACGGAGGTCGTTCGATTCCCGCATTTGAACAATAAAAACTGTTGTTTTCAATAAGGACAATGCAGGCTGATCACCTGATTCGAATGAGCATGAAAAAAGTCGGACCTGTCTGATCTCGCGCCAGTCGTGTCATGTCGGTCATCCGTCACACTGGTTACGAGAGTAAAGGAAGAAAGAGTGATCTTCTGTACTGCGCACACACTTCGGCACTATAAAATAACTCCTGCGTAGCTGGACCCATTTCACACCGAAATCTGTGTAAGACCTATTATTATTAGTATTATAGCCTCGGTAGTACGAGACCTAGTTCCTACATAGTACATAATACGTACATACATAGCGTAGTACTACTAATAGTAGTACTAGTTACTAAAGTATTGAACTATTAAGAAATAAAAGGTTTTTCATTTTCATATTCCTAGAACTCAAATTATAGCATGCACATTATACAAAAGGTAGGTTTAGAATTTCCTAAAATACATTATTATTTTAAGCCTGTCGATTCAGGTGACGCGTATATTCCCACTGAGTAATTTAATTTAGCTTAGACCTCATAAAGCCTACCAGTACCTTATTTTGTTACGTACAGTCGGTGGCATTGTATAAATATGCCTCAAGTTGTTATATTATATTAGGGCGCTGACTAAACTAAATGAGATACGGTCGCGGACAAATCCGGTGTACAACTTTTGAACCGTATTGCCAAGAAATGAAGGTAGAAAAGTGCTACACCTTGTCGGCGACTGGTACGTACAGCAGAACCATTTGTTTCTAATGTATTTCGCCGATCGTCGTTTTTCATCGTCTGTAATTTTTATTTAAAAAAAAATGATCGCCGAGAACTACTAGCAACCTCTGTACTGTACTACGAATATGCCAAAAGTAATAGACACAGAGTGCTCTGAGGTACTAGATTAGAATACAATTATTGGCAGTGCAAAGGTAATTTCATGACCATAGTGACAATTTGACAAATCCGTATGTCCACAGCACAATGCTTTAGGTAGGTATATGGGCGAATAGCTTTACCACAATAAATATAGTACCTGGCCCCTTGGGTAACCGAGCCTCGCACGGAGTCCTAATAGATTTATAAAAAATATGAAAAAGCACAAAAATAGTCTTTTGACCGGAATTCGAACCCCAGACACCAATTTGCTTTATTTTTTAATTCATAGACATAGAGCTGATTTTTTAATCATCAGATAACTTTTATCTGAGTAATAATTATGTGACTTTGACGGATTTTGTATGAAAAATCTATCAAAGTAACAGATTTATTCATCAGGTAAAAGTTATCTGCCTAAAATCAATATCCAGATCTGCTAAATCAGCCCTTAAAAATATTAAATTATATTATGTCACGCTGAACTAGAACTTTATGTATAACTTATAAGCTTTTTCTCCCCCAAAACCCCCTGCAAATTTCATTTAAATACTCGCAGACGTTTCCGAGATTTTGATTTTATATAAACAAGAATTGCTCGTTTAAAGTGGAAGGTTACTAATAACACAAAACAGTAGGTATATTATTAAAAATTCTTACTTCAAATACTTTCTTACTTCTACTTTCAAATAAAGCCTAATAATATAAATAGTACTGGCAGAATTTCGTTAAAAAAATATTATATATTTTCTTACTTCTACTTTCAAATAAAGCCTAATAATATAAATAGTACTGGCAGAATTTCGTTAAAAAAATATTATAGCCTATTGGTGTTTTCTGCAAAACTTTGAACCAAAATGAGTATATCACGCAATATTATTTACTATTAACAACAATCATCAGAAATGGAACAAACCCCCATACTTGTGTAGTGCTCAAATATGGCCCCTTTATTTACTCAGGGCTGTCAACAATCGAATTTTGTTTGCGCAAAAGTCTAAACGAGAGAATTAATTTACAGTCAGCAGATTGCAAATGCGATGCGTAGAACTTTTGATATTTTGGTTGGTCATAGTAAAGGAATGCATGCATGCATGAATAATAATAATATTCAAACTGAAAAAATATATATATAGTTGTCAGAAATCAAATTTAAAATATTTTCGGCCGAATACTGAAACGATAGTTATATAAATTAAGTGACGCTCATGTCACATGCTGTCCTTGTCATTTCGTTGTTCTCGTGAAATATAATAATATACGAGCGTCCCACTCCAACACCGATTTCGGCGACGGTAGCCGGTTCAATTGAAACCCGGCTAGCTAAGCAGGAGCTACTATAGGACTTATTGTATAGCGCCCAAGTGTGTACGTAGTACACAAGAGCACTCTCTTCCTTTTTACATCCATCTGATGCATGGATCATCTTTCCATGGTCATCATGTTCCTAACCAGTCATAAAAACAACAAAATTCCAACGCGGGGCTAGAACCCACGACCTCCGGAGTCGAGAGCCAATCGCTTAACCACTGGATCCCATAGGTTAAACTAGTAGTGAAATATTCTACTGGTTTAACCTAAAATAAACTAAATGTGTGATAATAAACAGGCGTGTTTAGTCTTTTTCTGTTAACGGCTCAGTACAAAGGTCTGCGGTTCAACGACTGATGTTATTCTAACACCTTGATAGAGTTGCATTTGGTTGTAAACATCGAGCTCAGAAATAGGGCTGTCAAAAACAAAGAGTATTTTATTTAAGGAAAAAATGTTTAAGTATTAAATGATATTCCCAAAGTTTACTTATCTATTATATATATAAAAGGCAAAGCTGATTGACTTATGTATCAACGCACAGGTTCCCTTAAGGCTAAAAATTTTAAATTTTGCACACGTATTTCTCATATGACGCAGGCATCCACTAAGCAAAAATCCGCAAAGCTGATTGACTTATGTATCAACGCACAGGCTAAGCCCTTAAGGCTAAAAATTTTAAATTTTGCACACGTATTTCTCATATGACGCAGGCATCCACTAAGGAAGGATTTATCAAAATTCAACCCCCAAGGGGGTAAAATAGGCGATGAAAGTTTAAAACCCCATTCCACGCGAGGGAATCAACGAAAAATTAATGCTATTTTAATTATTTATCACAAGAAGTTTTTAAAAATGTTTGTCTAGTGAGGCGAAGATTACAAAACTCAATATAGGCTATGACGTACATTTGACGGAACCAATCCTCATACAAGAAAAAGTTACGCCATCTTGGTTTTCACCATACATCAAATGTCAGCCATCTTGTTTTTACCATATTTCAAATGTCAAAATGGCCCCATAAATATCAAAAGTGCGGCCATTTGGAGACACTTTTTGCCTCAACATGCCTCGTCTATAATATATACGCCTATGTAGTGAGGACTGTGAAATAATTTGCAAAAAATTTTGATAACTTGAACTTGAAAAATTGATACGCAAAAACGAAGTGACGACAAACCAGTAGCATAAAGTGAAAACTCTGCTTTCGATTTACATTACGTTTCCGTCAGACAAAAGATACTTATAGGCTATTGGCATCGTCTATTGATTTCCGATAGACGTAATCATTTTTCTCTAGCACTTGTACGGAATATATGATAACCAAAATATAAATTACTTATTGTTGCCCGAGACTTCGTGCGCGCATAAGGGAATGCCGCGGGAACCGTGCATTTTGCCGCTATAAAAGTAGCATATATGTGTGCTATATTGTTTAAAATTAGTCTAGTAGTTTTCGAGCCTATTTAATACCAAACAAAGAAACATGAAAATCAACAGTTAAATCACTCCTCTCTATAGTTTTAGTATATATACCATTTAGAAAATGTTATTTATAATCATTCTAAATATAGAAACAGCCTTACAGTGTATTTTGACTTCCTGCCTTTGACACAACACAATACTGCCAACTTTACCGTCGCACCGAAAGTGTTACACACTCCTGACTCTCACTCCCACAAAATATAACAGAATGCGAGAGGAAAGATATTACACATCAAAAGAAAGAAATGCAGTACAGTCATTAATATCTCACGAGTCACGATCTCACGTATCGAGGCCTGCAAAAGTGATAAGGGGCAGCCCTATTCATAGGCTGTTTATGCGCCAGCGCATCCCTGTAGGAGTGATGTCGGAATGAAATCAACATGATTTAATTCGACCCAGACTCAAAGGGAATTCCGATCAGACAGACTTGGAATGCATTGCACATGGTTTCCTTTACTTTTGCTTAGATTGTTTCGAAACGGACTCACTGTTTACTTCTTTGTGCTTACATACAGTGAATAGTCACGGGTATTTAATTATCTGCCTAAAGGCAATTTTTATAGAATACCCGATAAAATCGTAATCTATACTAATATTATAAAGAAATAGATTTGTTTGTTTGTTTGCATTAAATAGGCTCCGAAACTACTGGACCTATTTTGATGTTTAGCACAGTTATAGAGTAGACCGCGGGGCAGGATATAGGCAATTTTTTATCACGGCAAAGTGTACGGATCCTGCGGGATTACCTTTTGCAGCTTGATGATTACGCACGGAGACACGGGCAATATCTAATATAACATAAAATGGCTTTCTATCCTGTTAGCTTAGATGTTTAAACTTAGACTCTTAGCCTTACTGATAATATAATTTATTGATTTAATGAAAATAAAAATCAAAAGCACTAAAAGACACTACAGCAGTAATTAACTATGACTATGAAATAGCCATCTCTAAATGCCTTTAACGAAATTGGATCATTTCTGTTACGCTCAGAACAATCGCCATATTGGATCGCTATTGAAATTAAGACCAATTAAAAAACTGAAGACAGAGTTCTGCGAACCACAAAGTAAGGCCGGTCTAAAGTACGTCTCGCCGCGGAATTACACTGTGTCACGCACACAAAATAATAGGTAACGACTAACGAAAGTTCGCCTTAACTTGTAAGGCGAGCTGCCGCGGTGTATGGTGGTTTATAAAGGGTGTTATAGGTTTGACGAGTCAGTATGTCTGTCTATGTGTCTGTCTGTGGCATCGTAGCTCCTAAACGAAAGGTCAGATTAAAATGCGTTTGTTTTTTGTTTGAATGCTGGAATGATCGAGAGTGTTCTCAGCTATAATTCATCTTCATCAGCTCGCTCACTGCTTGACAATTCGGTGATTGCTTTATATTGCTGATAATTTTTTAAATTTCATTAATAATATAGGTATGTAATGCGTTGCTACACGCGCACTACATACATAAAAAACCGGCCTCAGTTATTGTTTGCCAAGGCTCTATCTTCACTTTTTTATTTGGTTTGAGGATTGAAATTAAAATTGTTACGAATGATTCCGACACAGGTTGGAAACTTTCAAGATATTTCAATATGAAATTGCCTTTGGATACTAGTATTGGTTTTTTAATTTTGCAAATTAACGCAGCTATAACCTGAAAAATATCTTTATATTGTTTGCTTTTGATTGCAAATTTTTTACAGGGATTTCATTTTGTAAATTCAGTTTATGTTCAGACCATTTTCCATCTGTATTTCGTAGATTTAATGCAGTATTTCATAATTTGTACACTACAATCGCTTGCGCTTGCAGCCTTTACTATGAACAACATAAAAATCGATATGAAAATTTCACTATAGTTTGTGACAATACCTTCAACAAAAATATTACTTTCATCTTTTCACTTTGCATCCATTCTATTCTGCACACAAAGGTTATTGTAATTTTATTCTGGCAACATTGTCCACCATTTTAGACGGAATGTATACCAGAAAGTCCACGGGAACGAACGAACGTTTTATTTAGTTAAATATACAGGAATTTGTAAAATTCAATAATACAAATTCCACCATACAAATGAGAAAAATTCAGTATCTTTGTGAGTTCAAAACGGCAACGTTCTCCTTTGTAAAATACATTTTTAAATGTTATTTTTGGTTGTTTGATGAAAACCTGATAGATTATGTACGACGAAATCGTTTGATTTACCCAGTTTACACCGAAACGAAACGAAACGCATACATAGCAATTCAAAATTGAACTTTATTCATTACACAAGAAGAGATACACGTTTCACTGTACGAGTTCGAATGTCAAGTTGCACCGCCCTGCACAGCGCAAGCACTGATGTCATATGAAACGTGTATGTGTGTAGTGATTATTCACTGAACTTTATGTCCAATTATGATAACTATATTAAAATTGCAGCGCCGCGTCACGTCGCGTTTCGCCGCAGTATGAACCGACCCTTATAATCCGCTGTCACTGCTGAAAGCTAGTATAAAATATATAGACTCGGTCAATATTTTTTTAATTAAAAGGCGAGTACCTACTATTTAATTATTATCAATGACGTCGTTTTTGTTTCACTACTAAAAAGTGATTCGACACTGGCGAGAATTAAAAATATCAACTCTATCATTGCCTTGAAGGCACATGGAGAACTGCCGATCTCTTCACAAAAATCCTACTACCATTATAATGTGAAAATTTGTAAGGATGGATGGATGTATGAAAAGGGTGTCTCTTTTATTTCAAGTTCGATAATTTTCCCATACAAGTTACAAGGGGACAACCGTACGACCTGCAATTAAATGTTTCATTTGTCGTCTCATACGTTGTTTTTTGTAGATTTCTTGTGCGCAATTGTTTATTGCGTACCTAAAGATGTCTGTAAAATTCAAGAGTGGTAAAAATAATGCCTAGGCACCAAATAAATGGTGCAAAATCAACACAAAATCTTCTAGTTTTGGCAGTCCTATTTTACGTGTATTTTACATTATTTATGAAGTCAAACTGACTGCCAGTTTAAGAAACGTAATAATAATAAGATTATATTCTTTATAAGATTATAAAACATACTCGGACAGTTGAATAGGATTACAATTGTGGAAGAAAAATCATTTTCAAAGAAACAAAGAGAGCAAAGGTCACCCAAACCATTGCTCAGGTGGTGTAGACAAAAAAATTGCGGAGAAAGAGAAACACTTAGACAAAACCGATTATAAGAAGAAGAAAGAAAGTTAACTTCTTGTCCTTTTGTTTATTATTTCATTTTTTTTCGTTCGACCTGGCTACCTTGGTTTTTTTTTTTTAAATACTTTTTCTGTCTGAATTTTCATCTTTTTAAGGCACTGGGATGTGCATTATTTAATAATGTTTTACAACAAAGAGTTATTAGTTGTTATTTCTAAATTTTCTTGTATATAACATTGAATATTCAAAAGATTCGGTCATAAAACACATTCTCAGTTCTGGACGCAGCATGCCAGACGAGATTTTTTCGTCTATGTACGAAGGGCAGAAGCAATCAAAATGTCTTTCAGAACAACTTATCTGAAGTAATCTCAGTATCAGGGTGGAAAACTGTCGCCTAATTACATGTATCGACAAAATTGAAAAGAAGAAAATTTGACAATTATTGCTACATTTGACGATAGAGAACAGCTTCTAGAACTTAAAAAACCAGGGAACTTATCGGGAAAGATCAAGCTGAAGACATCTAAACTGCACTCTTTGATAGGAATCTTCATAAAAAAGTACGTAAATCACGGCTAACAAAATAAAATAAAGAAGGTTCTTGTTGCGCTGTGTCGTCAGCATCGAAACTTGTACCACGCCTGTAAAAACTGACCTAGAGAGAAGTTATCCGAACTGGTTGTTATTATTTTATGAGTTTAAATAAGTATTCATGTCAGCCTTGTTTTATTTTGATCCTAATTTACCTAATTTTTGTACTTATATTGGTTTTGTAGCAGAACAAAATATCAGTACAGAACGCAATTTTTTGTAAACTTTGCGGCTCAGTCGGTACGGGTTGCATTCAGTAGTATAAAAAATAAAAAAATCATATTTAGATTGGTTTTAGCATTTAGAAAAAATGTGGAGAGTATGCATTTCAGATTAACAAAAAAAAATTATTTTTCACTATATATGGGACTAGCTGTTGCCCGCGTCTCCGCCCCCGTATCCCGAAAAAGTATAGTATTCCTGTGGGATACCCGTTACTATGTTTGCGCGGGTGAAGCCGCGGGAAAAAGCTATAGTGCTATATAAAAAAATACAATACCCTTCACTTGTGTGTAAAACAAAGCTGGGTCACGGTGACCCGAACTTGAATAAGCAAAACGTAATGAACGCACTTCAATAAGGTCCCCAGTCCCCTTGCCAATACACGCGTTGTTGAGTTGTACTAGTTAGGTATTTTTTGGCAATTGTTT
Organism: Phengaris arion; assembly: GCA_963565745.1. Classification (NCBI taxonomy): domain Eukaryota; kingdom Metazoa; phylum Arthropoda; class Insecta; order Lepidoptera; family Lycaenidae; genus Phengaris; species Phengaris arion. The sequence continues at coordinate 29,690,336 of OY751431.1, forward strand.
ACTGTATTTAACTTTGTGAGAAAAGAACAAGCAAAAGCTTTATTTTACGCTGCTTTTCTCTGAGGCTGTGGCATTTTTTCAATAGAGAAAATACTAGCTGCTATAAAAAATGATCTATCTAGTTATCTATTTATTTGTCATTATCTATTTGACTAAAAAAACAGCCTCCGTGGTCTATTGGTTACAGCTTGGCTCTCGACTCTGGTCGTGGGTTCGATTCCCGCATTGGAACAACAAAAAATGATGTTTCCATGTTTGGTTAGGACAATGCAGGCTGCTTGTCTAAGAAGAAAAATGATCCATGCGTCGGATGGGCATGTAAAAATTCGGACCTGCGCCTGATCTCTCGCCAGTGTCGGTCATCTGTCCCACTGGATTATGAGAGTAAAGGAAGAGTGCTCTTGTGTACTGCGCACACACTTGGGCACTATAAAATTACTCCTGCGTAACTGGTCTGGTTTCAACGAAACCGGCTACCGTCATCGAAATCGGTGTGGGGAGTTATATCTGACTAACAGAAGAAGTCACGCGATTGGCCGCGCTGGAGCTTCCAAGCCAGACTAATCAAAAATGCACAACCACAGCTTTCAGCTTATCATATTCCCCAAAGGCCGAGAACTATTACGGCATATCTTACGATTTGTGTGCATTAAACATGGCCGTGCCCGGCGAATTTTATGCACGGACCCTTACAATAAAATGTGCGATGCGTATAAGAGTTGTTAAATAATAAATACGGCCAACCCTAGTAGGTATCCGATAAAAATTCAATTACAATCGATTTTACTAAGCCCTGAGCACTATAAAAACGTAATAAAATATTCAAATATCGATTCAACAAGGATCCAATTTGGAGTTTCTTTGTTTAACGGCGGGGGGTGGGATTTTTGAAAGCGCCGCAACACTACACCCCCAGATTGACGCGCTCAACTTAGCGCGGGTCTACACTTGCTTTTTTTCATGTGAGCGTTAAATTATGTAGGTAATTAAGTTCTTTTTATTATTTTAAATTTACAAATTCCTACCTAATTTTACTAGCCGTTTCCAATTTTTTTTATAATTAATTTAAAGTAAATGATTTTTTTTCCCCCGGAAGATTATTAAATAAATATGTATTTGTATATTAATGTAAAATAAATATGTACCTGTATGTTTAAGACTACTAATGAAAAACATGACCTAAACAAAAAGTTATAAAATTAAATTCTTATTGACAATTGGGACAAGGTGGTGTAATACGGTATTTTCCTGTATTTTATTTATTACATAAATGAATAGTGCTCTGAAAAATAAGACAGTTTACAAAAGGAATAGTATAATTTTATATACAATGTAACACCTATCTATATGTACCAATTTCCTGAAATAAAGTTTTCTGATTCTGAGCGCCCCATATAAAAGTCGTACTAGTAGGTGACGTCACACACTAGTAATGTTGCTACGAAATGTATGGCCATATGCACAAAACTTCTGATATCTCGTAATTTTTCGCATTTATGTTGATACATTCCATAGTAAATCTTTTTGTATTTGATGTAAGTAAACAAATTATGTAGGTTTTATAAACTAATGTTTTAAAAAAAATATTTCAACTTGTTTATGATTTCCAAATGCATATAATTACAAAACTACACATAGAATCCTAATTCTTTTTACTTTCATCAAGTTGTAATACCTAATTATTTCTTAATTTATTTAAAACAACTAAATTTTTAATTTACATGTAGGAAAATACCCAATTGATAAATATTGGCAGCACAATACAATATGTAAGTTCCTCTTGACCGGGAAAAGAAAATAAAGTACATACGCCTCACTTGCCTCAGCTAAACTTACATAACGATCCACATTACTCGTACCATTTCCCATTTTCATACATTCGCGGTCCGCTTTTATAAGTTATTTACAAACATTTGAGCGTCGAGTGCCGTAAATTAGATTAAATAAGGATTATTTCGACTTCGCATCATATTTTACCGATATTAAAGCACGTCCAAATAACTGTTCAATACATTTTGACTTTATTAAAGCGAATCTCTCGGATAATAACGTTCGAAAATACACTACACAATATCAATAAAAAGCTCGAGTGTGTCCTCATTTTCATTATTTATAAAAATGATAAGATACCAGCTTTATTAATCACCTCTAAGTAAGGGTACCCTACTTTCTTGTGTCTTTTCTTCTATGTTTTTTCATAATTTCAATCGAACGATTGATAATATATATCAAATTTGTTCGCAATCATTTTATCGAGCCAGACAACTGAAAACTATGAAAAACCTGAACACAGACCAAAACAATCACAAAACGCGAACTCAAACGGAAACAGAGAGCAAACACAAAATTCACCATCAGAATCGAATCATAATGTCAAAGCGCGCCGAGTTTACATTGCTTATTGACACATCCGACTACAAGCTGTCAGCGAAAATTAAAAAATAAATCCGCAGTGTAAACCCGGCCTACTATTGTCCCGGCTTTTGAATAGCCTATTGTGAATACGTTGTAAGGAACCAATGGAGCAGGGACATACGGACACACATGCTATATTATGTAACACTTGCCGGTATGTATCTACGCTATTTTTGAGACACTGGTGAAAACCCTTAAGTACTTGGTTTTAGGCTGTTTCAAGCCAGTTTCTAGCATATTCTTCCCGCATTATGTAAGATTTTTTTTTTTGACATTTTCCCCTGTCGCATTTAAAAGGTTTCCAGATCGGTTGTCTGGTTAGAACTTTCGATTCTTAAGCCTCGTAAACCTTGAAGCGTTATGCCGTGGTCTCATTTAAAAAAAAACACTTTTAAATGTTTTAAAGTTAAACTAGTTTTTTTCCACGGCTTCCACAAGATTTAACTACGAATAGTTAAATCTTGTTTTTACGTACAAACTTTATCCCCCCACACTATGTCCTTAGACTTAAAGAGTAAATTTTGAAAAATCCTTTCTGAACATACGTCTATTAACTACTATAAACTACCTTTCTGCCTTTTTGTATCTTAATAGTCTTATAAGTCAAGCTGTTTTCGAGATTACGCGTAAGCCCATGCTAGCTTTGCGTACAGACATGCAGAAATTATAAACTTCCGCCATGGTTTGACTTGGGCTTAAACTCTTGAGGCCGATTATTATTAATTCCGCTTCCTCATTCATTTCGCCAATTTCTAACTTAACCTTTTCCAACATTCAATTGTAACTTAGCCGCCATTTTAATTTTAGCATTTAAAGTCACCTTTTAAGCCATTGTATTATTACAGTCCCCTGTAACATTGTATGTGGGTCAGCAAAGTCCTTTTTGCAGCTTACCTTTTTGTTTTACGCACTTAAGTTTTGTATTCAAGTTTCGCCTGATTAAATTTCCCCGTGTTTATATAACCCGTAAAATGAGCGTTTTAATAATAAAAACCATTGAAACAGTTTTGTTTATTTTTCACTAAACCGCAAATAGTTACGGACTAGTATGGAGTAAAATTTTTGCGGCAAGAAATTTTCATACACTCGTTTAGTTCAAAATACTTTGTTAGTTAACATAATAATATAAACGACCTATTCTACTTTGGATCACCTATAATTTAAATAAAATATACTTGCACCTTTATCTTGATCACAAGAAAAATTTGTAAGATAAATTTTGCAATAAAATTACATTTTTACCCGCTGTTTAAAAAGTAGCGACCACAAACCCAAAAACAAGTAGATTGTATAATGTTCATTTACATTTAATTTCCCGCAATTATTTTAATTCAGATCCATGGAGAAATTGAGAATATCAATAAATTGTTATCATATTTTACACGAATATTCATTGAAACGAGTTAAAATATCGACGACGGTTTGCCTGCACAGTTGAGTTTAACGGGCAAGCCGGCGTATAGGCTGCACAACTGCGCTGGTTTCCACACTGCACACTCACCTGACAGGTGTAACTGTTCAGGCAAACCTGTCAGGTACATGCTTACGTGTATGGCTAGCTTAATCCAGATGTAATCACGCTTACATCTAACCTTATTTTATCTTTGGTTGGCGTGACTAATTGTTCCATAGTAAAATTCCCCATGTCCTTTCTACTCTTGCGCGTAAAACCGCTATTGTAGTATATTAATTATTCAAAACTTTATATAGTTTCAAAACTTAATATAGTAGTTTCTTAGAGCAACCAAAATCATAGACGCCACAAAATTCATAGCAAGTATACTGGGTGATTTTTATTCCGTTTCGAGAGAAACGGAAAATATGTTTTGTGTCAAAACTAGAATATGTATACAAAAGCATTTGTGACAAATCTCAAGTATTTAAAAGTTGGAAAATCTTAATAATATCATGAATTTAGGTCACTATACTACGCGGGCGACAGGGCGCCGCGCCGCCTCACTCGCCGCGCGCCGTTGTCCGCTCCAATCACGCGCGATATGGTGTCAATTATTTGTAATTTCAATATTTTTATCATTTTCTCTGAAATACTTTTGAAATGTATAAATTAGTGCATAATGATCTTAAATTCAAGTGCGATCTTGTAAAACAAAATTTTACGAAGTTTGAAACAAGACAAAAAGAGTAAACTAAGTACTCTATATTTTCATGTACCTATTATTATTATTATTATCCTGTTTCTCTCGAAACGTAATAAAAATCACCCGGTATATATGAGGCAGCCAACATGAAATCCGCGCGTAAAATAAATTTTACTGTCCGTAATAATAACCTGAAGCTAGAAGTTAAGACCATTCGTTCCAGTAACGAACAGTAGGGATGGAACTTCACTTAAAATAAGAAATATAGTGATTTAACTTAAGCAAATTTACCTATTGTTAGAAATGAGTAGTAAAAGATACAATTGGCAAAAAGGCATGTGCCATTAGTCATAATTAAACCATTTTTTTAAATTAAAAAACATTAAAACAAAACAGGAGCAATAAAAAGATACTGCCGCAATTTTAAAATAATAGTAAACAATAATCTGAATACATAGTTAAGTAAAAATAATATAATGCTACAATTAAGGTTCTTTAAAGTTTTAAAAAGAAAGAAAGAAAGAAAAAAGGCTCTATAAACTGGTACATGTTTCTTTTATTTTATTTGTGTGACAGCCCTGAGTTAGGATTCGGCACGGCCGCGGCACGGTCTAGTCTTGTGAGGGACCGAACACTTACGGGGTACAACACTCGTAAAACCTACAGACACTCTGCTTTAATTACCACTTAAAATAACGAAAAATAAGTAAACAGAAAAGTTCCTTGGCGGGATTCGATCATGCTACTCGCAAGTTTACTCGATTATAAATCAAATCAAAGTCGAGTCAAAGATTTTTATATATATTATATACCCCTATTACTAACATCCTAAAAAGCCGTGTGGTGTCGTGGGACACCGGATAGGAACGAAGTTCCTTATTATAAAAATATTAATTTTTAGTTCTATTCGAGATATAAAGAATAATAAAGACTATACGAGTACATAAAAATCTTACGTTAAAGACATTTTTTCCCGGCTAGGGTACCCCTCCGCATCGCCCCATAAGGAACTTCGTTCCAAAAATCTCACCATTTTTTATACAATCGACATACCACAAGGTCAAACCCTACAGCTTCAATAGTTCCAAGCTGTACACAATAAATTCCGTTTTCACAACTTCTTTCGAAATTAAGTTGTGAAAACGATCTAATAAAACGTTACCCTTTTCTTCGTTCTTCTGCGATCGGATCTCTTCAGCAATCGGAAGAAAATAAAACTATTTTGAACTACGTCAGTTGCAAGGATTAATAGGTAATGTGTATGAAGTCCTTAAAATAGACTCAATGTGAAATGATCTGCAATATTTCCGATGCGACGGCTCTTTCAACATTCGCTATTTTAATAATGTATGGTGCATGTTTTTTTAATGACGCGATGAAGGGAATCGAAGAGCAAAGTCGCAAAAGTACGTGATGTTTTTGACAGTTATTTTTTACTAGCGGGTAAAATTAATTTAATTAATTTTATCCCACGGGTATCCCACGGGAAACGTATATTTTCCCACGATAAAAAGTAGCCTGTGTCGTATGTATGATACGTTTAGATGGTGCCAGGTGTACCGTGCAAGTGGAATTATTTGTATAACTGACAATAACCCACTTTAAGGGTCAATTCACACCGAAACGAAACTAAAAGCGACTCAGCGCTGCGTTTTAAAGATAGCTATTCAAAATTGAACTATATTTATTACACAAAAAGATTCACGTTTCGTTGTAAGAGTTCAAATGCCAAGTTGCACCGCGCTGCACAGCGCATGTGCAGTGTATAGTGTCTAGTGAATAAGGTTCAATTTTATATACCTATCTTAAAAATGCAGCGTCGCGTCGTGTGGCGTATCATCGCGGTGTGAACTGACCCTTAGACCACGTTTTCTACACAATTTTCCACATTGGAACGGGGTTTCCACGGGTTTTATGTCATTAAATATTGGTCAAAAACATCACTTTGCCAGTAGTTCTTGTTGCCATACTTCAGACCGAAAGCCGTGACAGAAAATGTGGCTAAAGCGAATCATCTACACACTGATAGTCCCGAACACGCAACCCTACACTTATCATTAATCAGAATTATATTTATTGAGTACGGAAATGGTGGAAATGGTTAAAAATCATATTTAGTTTATTAGCGAAAGAGATTTTTACTTACTTGATAGTATACCCGAAATATTTTATACGCATTTTTTGGTTGGTTGTTATTATTTTTGTCACTTAATCGGTACTTTAAACAATAAGCATTAACTCACCCTAAGTTTGTTGCTTTAAGAACCAAAATAATCATTTTAGGTTTTTCAACGCCCACACCAAAGTTTAAATTTTCTTCTCAACCATAAATAAATCTAACCTACATAAGAACAGAGTTCGTTATCCTAAAACGATCAAAACGTTTAGTCATAATCCTCCATTGCACAAATTGTTTCATTATGGACCACACTACAACAAATTAATATCGCATGACAATTTTAATGATTGGATTTCAACGAATCCTAAATTCTAATTTACGGGATTAATAGCATTTTAATCGTAACGAGCGAGGGACGGTTTAAACGATTATAATTCAGAGCAGAGGCCTGTTTCGCAATATTCTAATAATTGTTGGATTGCATAATAGGAAGTTTTGTCGCTGCTTAGGTACTTTACACCGAGGGACCGAGACAAAACATACAAAAAAGCTATCTGACCCTTATCAGTAGTAATTTAGTAGTAGTTATTAACACACAACTTTTTATACAATTTTCCACTTTATTTAGGTTTTTACAATAACTTTATACATATAGCACGACCGGTTTCGATTCATTCATCATCACGGTAATCGTAACAGCTCGTGTTATATGTATAAAATTATTGTAAATAAAATGGAAAAGTAATTAAAAAAGTTGTGTGGTATTATTGAGAACATGAATTTCCACCAAGAACCAACAGTTAATCAGTTACTTATCAGTTATCAGTTAATTGTAAAACAGGCCCCGTCTGATGCACGGTTGTGTCTGCGTTAGATAAAAATTAAAAAATATATATTACAGGTTAATCGTGACCTGGACCTAGGACCCATTCCTCAATAACGGTAAATAGCGAATAGTGACTACATTTTTGGCTTCTAGTGCACGCATTAGAAAATAAACCTTACGCTCAACGCTGCAACAGATGCTGCAGAAAATAATGTACTTATGTGTTTAGTTACAATTTACAAGCACACGCTTGCAAGATAAATATCTACGACTAAAAATATCTTCAGAGGCGGCGCATAGGGCGCATCTCAGGGTCCAGAAATTTCTAAACCAAAAGGCTGCCGTGGAAGTGTTAGCGTAAGCGAAGTGGTTAGCGTCTAAAATATTCCCCTAAAAGGTCAAGCTTCGAAATTGATTGTTTTAAAACAATTGTTTTAGGTAACTAACCTATGTAATTTTGTTTCCAATTTGCCGAGTCTATCTATCCACTCTTCACAGGTGCCCGTTAACACAGCCTCCAATTATTTTTCCATCAATTACGTCATCACTCTTACACTGACATCTATTTCGAGTGGCCAAAGTGTCGACTTGTAGTGCAGTTGAAAATTGTGTAAATCTATGCGCTAGTTGATTGATTGTACCAAATTAATGACGCCATTACAACAATCGTCAGCTGTTCTGATTAATTATCGTCGTTACTAATGTAAAATATAAAACATAGCTAAATTTTCAAAGTTTAGACCAAAAAAGCCCCATGGGACCAAATGCCATAGAGTATAAAAATCTTTTTATTTGTTTATATTCTAATAGTGTAGAATGTACGTATGATGGTGGAAGTCGCCTCTACCACAGCGGCGACACTCTCTACAGATGACAGCTCGAGCACCAGTGATGTCAGCCATGTTGACGTAAGCCTAATATTAGTTGACACCAAAATATTTTTAAACGTCGCGTCAGACAATTCTATCATAGATATTATGAAATTATATTGTCAATTATGTCAAAGCACAAAACGAACAGCGGCCAACCCCTAATCCAAAATCCACATTGGGAAAAAGTTCCTCCCCGCTCGCCTCCGCATTCGCCCAGCCACGAGCTGTCATTCGTGTAAATCGGTGGAATGACGATCAATCAATCATCAATATATATTCTTTGCCTCTACCGGCGCGGCGGAGGCCTCTCCTAAATCTTTCCAAACGATTTCTAGCTAATTGCATCCAGCTATTGCCATAGAGTATACAGAGTGAATTTTTCAAGTAGGCATGGTAGACGAATACCGAAACTAAAACGAATAGCGAAAAATAGTGACAGAAGTTGCGAGCCTGATTTTGATAATAATATATGTATAGACGCTGTCACACTACGTCAATCTGGTAAACTGAAACTACATCAATTTCCCTAGCCAGAAATCAAACCCATTCATTCCAAACAAATTTTGGAAAAAAATATCTTCAGAGGCAAAATGTCCCTGTATTATTACACCATTCGATAGTGTTGCTAATTTAAAGGAAAAAAAATCTGGAAAGTAGCATATGGTGCAATAATACAGAATGTGATTTTTTTCCAAAATCATTCGATTATTAGATAAGAATATTGATTTTTAGAATTCCGTAATACTCAAGGATAGTTTAGCTCTGTCCGTCCGTCGGTATGTCGGTCTGACTGTCTGTCCGCGCTTCTAGCTTCTGTAATTATGAATATAAATTAATGAAATTTAGTACAGTTAAAGACTAAAATATAGATCTCGGTTTTGGCTTCACAAAATAATAATAATTTTACATTTTAAGGGTGACTCTCAATACTTGTGAAGTAGGAATGAAAAATATTTTTTTATTCTACCCCATTGTGTGGGGAATCGATGAAGGTTTAATATAATATAAAGGCATGATTTCGAACATGACTTTTTTACAAAGACAACTATTTTTGAGTAATCGGCCGCCAAATTTTTTAAGTTGCCCCCCATGACATGTCCTGACATGCTCTTGGTTAGGTTTTTTTAAATCTAATAATGCAGTTTTAGTTTTTATCAAAATCGAGCTCGCGACTCATTTCAGCATTTTACGCTATTTCTTCTTCCTTATAGTTTCAGATTTTGCCTACCTTACCCACTTGAAAAATTCACCTATATACTTATAGACTTTTAAAATCATAATAACATTATCGTACCTAATCCGCGAAACCTTAGGACGAAGTAGCTATTTCGAAGCCTGTACCCTGAAGGTCGATTCTGCTAATTAAAATTTAAATCTTACAGTAATACAATAATACAGTTTCGATGCAGTCTCGATATGGTACAACAGCAATATTTCTCATAAACGTAAAACCAACATCAAACGCGTTTTTTTAAACGGTCCAAACTCCAAAAACCGTTTATGATATCAAGACTATTCATTTACTAGCTGTTTCCCGCGGCTCCGCCCGCGTAAATACAGTATCCCTCGGGAACACTTCTTTTTCGGGATAAAAAGTAGCCTATGTTTTAATCCAGAGTCTAAACTACTACCATACCGAATTTCATCGAAATCCGTTCAGTAGTTTTTGCGTGAAAGAGTAACAAACATCCACGCTTTCACATTTATAATATTAGTAAGAATAATTCATTTAAAATAAATTTAAAGTGTCGGTTAAATATGAGATTGGGGTTCTGAATTAAATTGGTTCTGAATTCTGAATTAAAGTGCTCTTACAGAAACAATAATATTGAACTGTATTTATTTACTACTACTTTTCCAATTACAAAACTTTATCTAGGCACTAGCTATTATCCGCCCGCGTAAATACAGTATCCCACGGGAACACTGTACTTTTTCGGAATAAAAAGTCTATTAGGTTTTAATCCAGAGCTTGAACTACTACCATACCAAATTTCATCGAAATCCGTTTAGTACTTTTTGCGTGAAAGAGTAACAAATATCCATTCATCCATCCATCCTCACAAGCTTTAATGTTTATAATAGTAGTATAATATAGCTAATATAGCTAGTAAAACGCTTTACCAGTCAGTATGTTAATGTTTTTCTGTAGATTTAACAATGCTAGAGTTATCGTAAACAGGCTCCCCTGCCTGAGGGATCTAATCTGAACTATATAAAGATGTTTAATCGTTGCGCCGCTGCGGTCCAGAGATATTACGTACCAATGAACACCATAGCATAACATATTCAGTACGACAGTTTAAAAAATACGCATTTTATATCTATACATCTTTAATAATTCTATACAAATAAATTTCAATTTCAATTCATTCAGACACACAAAAAAATATAATATACAGAACAATATTAATACATATCTATTAACTATGTGATGTAATAGCTGAAACGTGCCGTGTTATATATGACAGCTCGACACTCGAAACTTCCATTTTCAACTCTATTGTATTAGCGCAGAGTTATATTTTCAGTGCTGTGAATTCTCACCAGCGTTCCGGATTCCCGAGCATATAGTTCCAGGCCCCAGCCTTAGTTATAGGTAAGTCTTCAGGAATTGACTTGCATAAAAATTCACCAACCAATTTACTAATAATAAGAAAAAGGTTCATAATGGAAATAAATCCGTCTCATAATGGAAGATTTTAAAATATTTTTATAATGTAAAAATCTTCAAAACACAATATGATCACAAATTATTTTAAAACCACTCGGTAGGTCTGTAATTGGATTATACCATAGAGTAGAAATATTTCCTTTCTTTAATCTGTGATTATACTAAGTAACAACACATAAATGAGGGACGAAAATTTTAAAATACATCCATTAGATGCCTTAGATATTTCTATAAAAATAACTGAGATAAATATTTGTGTTACTGCTTTATATCGGCGGTGTACCCACCCCTCTAAACGCGTCAAATGCACTCCCCCTACAATATAAATCTAAAACAAGCTACGTATATTACCCTTGCACATTGCAACGCTACAAACAAAATGTTGAAGGTCGACCCTCCGGAAAATCACGTAAGCGATAATCAACATTGTGGGAAACAGTTTAAGACATAGAATTGAATAACAAGTGTTTTTGTCTAACATTAATGCACGAAGCCGAAAAATCTCACTTTCATTATGTGATCTATTGGTTTTTGCAGTTCGTTTGTTTTTGACATAGCGTGTTAAGACTTAAAAGGGGATAGAAAATAATTGATAATATCCTGACGACTGCGCTAATCATTTTTTTATATTTTATCTAAGATTATATCAAATTAGTATTACCTAATCATGAATTAACCAAAAGAATGTTCATTGTTTATGCATTATATTGCTCTGTGTCTCTTGTAAGAGAAATGTTTGTGCGATTTTTGTAAATATTTTAGGTTTAATCTTGGTATAACCGCTGCTTTATTTAAGCTTTGTTAATGTATATGGAAGTTCAAAGATAAGAGCGGATTATGTCGGACTTATCAGTCTTGTGCCGAAATGAGCCCTTTGAGTGCTACGAGCGATACTGAATAAAATAATCCATGAGTTCCAAGTAACTCTATATATAATTTGTTACCAAATAATTAAATTTATGTACTTATGTTTTTACTTCGTTTTCACAATAAAATTTTTATTCATAATAATCTCTTCTGAATTTTAATCGCTGGATTATAAACAATCCACGTGTTAGAGTATAATTAAACTGTCAATTCCTATTTATTTCATACACACACACCAATGAACCATACGTTGGTTTAATATAAGTTGTATTTTACACAGGTGGTGCAATGAGTGACATCAAAATGTTAACTAAACCTTCGTACATAACCGAGCTTTGCTCGGAGTTGTGATAAATGGAAAAAAAATCCAATTTTCAATCATAGCAAAAATTATACACACGCATACCAAACTGCCAATTGGAACCGACATAATGAATCGAAATTATTGATATATTGTTGGACGACGAAAAAAAAACATAATGTAGGTATAGCTAAAAATGCGCAGTTTCCCATAAGACCTAGCTAGATCGATTTTTCTCCCCTAAAACTCTCTGCATACTAAATTTCATTGTAATACTTCTAATAAAGTTACATAAGATGTTCAGTGATCATTATGATTATGACGTTCTTTTTTAATAATTACTAAATATTTATAGAAAACTAGCTTGGCTTCGCCCGCGTAGTATAGTGTTCTTAAAGAAAAAACTACTTCGGCGAATAACTCTCTATTTACAGCAATATACCTACTTCTGATACAATATTGAAAATGTTTATAGGTTTACCTAATGGTTAAAAATGGGACCCTATCACCTCGACGCGACATGCGCGACCGCTTGATATACATTATATTATTATATCTATCGCGCTTGAGTATAAAAAGACTATTTTAAAAAACCGCATCAAAATCCGTTGCGTAGATTTAAAGATCTAAGCATACAATATAGGTACATAGGGACAGACAGATAAAGCGACTTGTTTTATACTACGTAGTGAATAATCATTTAATTTGCCATTCAAATATAATTTGACATTCCAACAAAACTGGCCAACTACCTCTATGGATATTCCATAAGAACTGCAGTACAGAATATTCGTTGAGCGAGCACCGAGTCGCCGCCGAGACTCGCGAGTGCCGCCGAGACATGTCTCTGCATTTGAAATCTGTAATATCTTCGAAAATATTCATTTAAATTACATGCTATAAAGGGCCATATTGATCTATATTAAATTTACAATGTTTTTAAGGTACTAAATTGGATAAGGATTAATGCTGTATTGCTTAAAATCGCTTCGTAAATAAGCTATGAAAAAATTTAATTATTTACGACATCACATTAGAAACCTCAAAAATAACAGTATTTCCCCACTATTTAATGAATGTTATTATACATATAAACCTTCCTCTTCAATCACTCTATCAAAAAAAAAAAACCGCATCAAAATCCGTTGCGTAGTTTTAAAGATTAAAGCATACATAGGGATATAGGGACAGAGAAAGCGACTGTGTTTTATACTATGTAGCGAAGTAAGAAAAAAGTTTTTGTATTACTTACTGTCTGTTCAGAGTTATTTACCTTCGACAGGACCTTTATGCTGACGTAAGATTCACTCTCATAGCAACATCGAGGTTAAAATATAACTCGGACTGTAGCTAGGTGCTACGAGCTTTCAGTGCTAAGTTTTGCAGACCTTTCAGATGTCGTGGTTTATGGAAATCTATTCGTCATTCTGTATCGCAAACTCGATTACGGAGAAAGAACGAAAATAGCTGAATCGGTGAGATTGAAAATTACCATTCACGTGTTTTTGTCGAGAACTCGATTCGGAGAACGTATTTCAATTTCGACAAATTTGGAAATGGGTAATCAAAGTTTTGTATTCGAAGTGACTTTTGATTCAGTTAGAATTTAAAGTTTTTGTATGATAATATATTTGATTGTGTGATGATTATATTAATCTGACTGGACACGAAAAAACTAAAGCGGATAAACATTGGGTGTTTATGACTCGTTTTTTAAAAAAGTCGCGCCCACAAAATACTATTACATTGTACAATATTCATTCATATTTCATTTTCCGTAATTATTTTAGTTCACTTCCACAGGGAAGTGAATTAAAAATAAGTTATAATCAATACATTGTTTAGTCATATTTTGTAGGAATATTTATTGAAATTATTTAAAATATCACAGTGCTACCCTATCTCCTGCAGAAATACTACAGCCAACTACAACAACTACTACTACTACTACAACTTTGCAAACAAGATACAATACGGTATTTTCCTGTTTTTTTTTTTACATAAATGAATAGTGATCTGAAAAATAAGACAGTTTACAATAGGAACAGTTTACAAATAAATAGTAAAGTTACTACAAATCAAAATTTTCAAAGATATTGCGGATAGTTTGAAGCCCTTTTGTGAGTCTCGTGAAAACGCCCCATATAAAAGTCGTACTAGTACTAGTAGGTGACGTCACACGCTGACGAACACACACTGATATCTCGTAATTTTGCGCGTTTATGTTGATACACACCATAGTAAATCTTTTGTATTTGATGTAAGTAAACTAATTATGTAGGTTTTATAAAAAATAAATATTTCAATTTGTTTGTGACTTCGAAATGCATAAAATTACAAAACTACACATAAAATACTAATTCTTTTTACTTTTATCAAGTTCTAATACCTAATTATTTCTTAATTTATTTTAAAAAACGAAATTTTTACATGTAGGAAAATATCCAATTACTCTTGCATCTAACCAAATTTTATATTTCATCGCCTTGGTCGTTCCATGGTAAAAACCCAATGTCCTTACAGGTAATTTATAAGTTTATATTTACCAAAATTGCTTTGCAAATATTACGGGACTAGAAGTGAGTACTTGAAATTTCATTGCTGCAAATACCCCGTATGGACTTGGTTTCTTGTGTTTATCATTAAGGGGCAGCTCACACCGCGACGCGACGCAAAGTAACGCGGCGCTGCTTTGAATTCTTGCAACGAAACGTGTATATTCTTGTGTAGTGAATAAAGTTCAATTTTGAATCGCTTCCTTGTAAAAGCAACGCCGCGCTGCGTCACGTCTCGGTGTGAACTGACGCTCAGTCCGAGCTTGAATAGTGTTTTCACTAGTTAGTTTAGAGCACAAAAAAGTGGCTTTACTTTTATTTATCTATATGAACATATGATAATTCTGTCTCTATGTATTCAGCGCCTGAACCAGTCTGCTTCGTTATGTCCCCCCACTTCTCTCTAGTGCCACTCCCGTCAGCGCAAATCTTTTGATAAGCAACACGGCGGAGGTAACTTTTTACACGCGTGTTGATAAAAAAATGTATTTTTCTTCTGTTTTTTAATAAGCTGATGTTGACACATGAGGTTTGTTATTGAAAGTTTGTGTAGGATGATAGGCAAAGGATTTTTCAATGGAAATGGCATGTCTGCGATGACTTTGAAGTGGATCACAGTGTGTGCGTCCAACACATGGAGGCCCCGTTACATTAAGAGACGTCAGTGAGTGACCTTGGACGATGAAGGCACTGTCTACTGTTTTACGCAAGTTGAGGGTCCAACTGCCAATTTATTACCTACTAGCTTTTGCCCTTAGGCTTCGCCCGCGTAAATACAGTATCCCCATGGAACACTGTACATTTTCGGGATAAAAAGTTGCCCATGTTTTAATCCAGAGCCTAAACTACTACCATACCAAATTTCATATCTGTTCAGTAGTTTTTGCGTGAAAGAGTTACAAACATCCATCCTCACAAACTCTAAGATCCGCACAAATTTTATATAGGATCACTTTAACGTTCCCAAATGAATATTACGTTATTATATATGGTCAATTGATGTCTAATAATTAATTATAACTAAATTACAGATTAATATGAAAGGTACAGAGCTTCGCCTCAGCGCAAACGGGCGACTGTAGACACACTGGGACACAATTTAAATCTACACTAATTACATTATGACGAGGAAAGATTTTTTGTTTGCATTGAATATGCTACAGAACTACTGGACCAATTATTGTGATGACATTTAGCACATAATATTATTTACAGTTTTTACTATATAAGGTCGAGAAAAATCAACTACGAAATTTCGGGCACATGATTTACTGCTTACGTAAAGACGTTTAGGCTGAAAAATAATGGTCCTACTAGAAAAAATATTATTTCTTTATATGGACGAGTTTGCGTTTAGCAGAGAGTCAACCCATACACGAGATGATTTTTTACTTCTAGTAGGTATGACAAATATTTGTTTGCCTAAGTGTATTTACACAAACAGTGAATCATGTGCCCGAAGTATTCGTAATTGATTTTCGGAGACGTATAGAAGTTATAGACCACGGGGAAGGATGTAGCCCATGTAGGCTACTTTATAAAATGTACAGTGACCGCGAGATTTCCTTTTGTGCACACGAAGTGGCGAGAACTAACATTTAGTTACAGTACCCGGCGATAAATATTGCACATTGACCTTTGGAAAGAGACAATCGGCTAATTTCGGCTTCGTAGAGCGTTATCTCTGTCGCACACTACCTATGTGACGTTTTGTCAGTCGTTGTTTGTTGTTTGTTTTTTTTTTTTGTACGTAATAACTGGCCTGCTAATTAATGTACATTTTCTAAATTTAAATACTTTTAAAACTAAAAAAAAATCTAAAAATAAAAATAAAAATATCTAAAACAATCTCTAACCTTATATAATATTATAGTTTTGAAAAAAATGTAATTTTTATAAAATTGTACTTACAATACCTACATAAATACGCACACTTTTAGTTCTTTCTTTTGCAGGGCATATTTTTAAGTTACCGCGAACTACGTGTGCGTAAATCATCATCATTATCATGATTCGTAAATCATCAAAATATCATCATCATCATCATCAAGCATATTATATAGGTACATCATACATCATACATGAAGCAAAAATGTTCAGTACAGTTCAACAAGAATTGTGTGAACGTAGGAGGCAGATATTTGGCACAGTAAAAGTTTGTATGGTTCCTCCACATGCGGTGTGCAGAAGGCTAATATATTTCAATAATGCTTAGAACTTGATAAATACACGTTGACGTTTGTCAATCTATCACAGCATTTTCATCTAAAAGGCAAAAGAACATTCACAACCTTAAAAAATATATGAATCATTATGGTCCAGTTTCGACTACAGGGTAACCTCTTGTATACAAAAATTGTCCGTGTGTGGTCCGTTTGCGCTGCCTTCGACTTTTTATTTGAATTTATTTTACGGCGAGTATAACATGTACCTAATGTCAGCGGTGACAGCCACTCGTCTCTAGAGGCACTGAGTCTTGCCTTGCAGAATGTTAGAAAATGGCTACATTTTAAAAACAAACTAATTAGATATCCGTTCTACGCCTCGTACTCAAGAGCTCGGCCATTCATTAAGATGGAGTGAAGGAATTTTTATATTACAAAAATCTTCTCACAAAAATGCCAGTGAAATATTACGTGAGTAGGTAACTAAGAATAACTTTCAGGTGCTACAGAAAAGAAAGGCCCGAATAAGTGCGAATACTTTAAATTTTCAGTGTGCTTGTTTATAAGTAGTAACCTACCTAAGTACTCTATATCTCATCATTAAGTAGGTATTTTATTTGCAAACATAATTGTATTCGGGATACCATCGTTTCTAAAAGGAGATTTACTAACGACTACCGACCCGCCCTGGCTTTGCATAGATGCAATTTATCACACATCTAAACCTTCATTTTGAATCACTGTATCTATTGCTGAAAACTGCATTAAAATCCGTTGAGTAGTTTACATATCTATGCGAACTGGAGGTCTAAAAAGCCCATTATCTTTACATAGTATAAAATGAAGTCGCTTCCTTTCCAGGGGGTCTAAAAAGGCCACTTTAAGTGTTTCATATTATGTTGCATATATTTTTTTCAACTCACATTATGTGCACCATTTTACTTACGCGTTTCTATTGGAAACTGTCAGACTAATATGATGAAATCAGATGAATCATGTAGCCATTTTACCATTTCACGATTTTTGTATGGAAAAAATATATGAAACATAATATGAAACAACTAAAGTGGCCTTTTTAGACCCCCTGGAAAGGAAGCGACTTCATTTTATACTATGTAAAGATAAGTTTTATTAAATAATTTATGTAAACATAGACTTGGGCTTATACGACTTTATGGTAATGTAATTTATTATTACAACCTAATTAAAGTTCTAATTATAGGTAGGTGCTAGTACGGTACTAGACACTAGGGATACAAGAGTACCTAGTACCTGCATAGTAACAAAAAATATTTTAACCGTTAAATAGCCTCCTAAGAACCTTCAAAAATATTACCTATAATAACTTATTATCCTATGGGTATGTATCTATAAAACTTAAATTAATATTTGAATATTATTATAGTTCTCAGCAGAACGACCGATCGCAAAAACATATACTATGTAAAACATATACTATATGTAAAATAACATTGTTTAAGTACCTACTTAATAACTTAATAATTTTCTAATTACTTTCTACGAATTTTTACTATTTCATGAAGTTACTTTTTATTAGCTACAAGTAAATACCACTTACCGATTAGTAAAATACATCCGTATCACAAATCAGAAGACACCGAACATGATCGCAATATCGTAAAAGTTAGCGAGGAGACGGGAGCGCGCGGCCACTCCCGGCGGGACAAGCGACAACTCTGGCGGGAACTGCGTGTTGCCAGCAGCTTACCCCAGACACCTGGAGACTTACCCTAAATTTTTGGAATTTACTGAATTTTGTTCCCTAAAGTCAGTAAAAGAATTTCACCGAAATGTGTGAACTTGTTAAGGTACACTATTTTTACTGGCAACAAATTTGACTACTTATTTGGGTTTACATTTATTTGGGTAACATACAATTTGGAGATTATGCAGGATAATTTATTTAAATATTAAACAAAATACAAGATTTAAAAGCAAAACCTGAACACGAACGTAATATCATTTTGTAATCAGCTTGCCGATCTGCAAATCAGTCTTTACAAAAAAAAACCACAGCCGAACATACCCGCCCATAAGAATATAACCACCTCCTTTTTACCCGACTACGGTGAAGCCAAAAGGAAGGGTAATGATTTCGGCAATCTGTGTATGTATGTATTTTTAATAATAATGGTTTTTTCACAAAAGTGAAAATGTGTATAAAAAGTTGTGTGATATTATTATGAACATGAATTTGCACCAAGAACCAACAGTATACTTACTAAATCAGTTATAATGTGTGTATGTTTGTTTGTTCCACCGTAGCGCCTAAGCTACTGGTCCGATTTTATAAATGAGGTGTCAATAGATTCGTAATAATAGCCCGGGTAACATATGCTTACATAAACAATTTACGTAGTCGGGAGTTTTTATAAAAAATGTAGGTACCTAATTAATGGAAGTCGGTTAAAAATCATGTAACAACACGTCGGCGTAGCTGGTTCAGACTTTTGCCCAAAAGTCGGCATTTACTAAACTGGCAACACTCTCTCATCCAGGATCATGAATGAACTCGCAGGGAAAACGCATTCCGAATTCCGAAAACAATGCCGCGTTTTTTTTTACTTTTCAACCCATGGAGGCTGAGTCTCGTTTGATTTCATTGCTCGCTTTGTTCGAATCGAGAAAATGAATTAATTCATTTTCGGAAGTAATAAAACCAGTATGTATAGCAAACTTATTTTGTTACTGAAATGCGAATCTGATTATTGTTCAGACTGATAGACAGATGAAAAGTTGTATAGCGATGCTTATGTCAAATCTCATACAGTTTTGATTTTGAACATCGTCGTCGTAATTAGCGATGGCAACTTGGCTAAAGCCTCAGACTACGTAAACTATTTAGCCCAAAGATTACAAAACTAAGGATAGGCTATGATTTATGACGCAGGTATATAATATTTTGACAGAAAAATCTTTATACAAGAAAAAGTTGGAAGTTGGAATCTTTGGAATGAGATCCCAGGCCCACTATTCTCCCCATATACGTATTCTTATTGATAAAATGTAAGTCATATAACATATTGTAGTATTAGTTGTGTTATGTGTACAATGAACGTTTGTATACCCACCAGCTGCCCTATTATGAACTTCAACTGACAAATTAGAATGGGCTTCATTTTGACTTTTGAACTTTTTAAAACACAATTAAAAAAGTTAAAATGTCAAAATTTTGAAATAGGTAAGAACTTTTTAAATTGTGTTTTAAAAAGTTCAAACGTCAAAATGAAGCCCATTCCCACTTGTCAGTTGAAGTTCGTGGGTAGGGTTGCCAACTGTGGAAAGGACCAACCCGGGAGAATTTGATGTTGAAGAATTTTATTGAGCGGGGGGCAAAAGAAAATAATTAATTATTAATTATTAACACCGCGCGCCGCTAGCAAGCGCAAGTTTGTTGGCCGCAAAGCGAGTGAGTAGCGACGAGCAAGCGAATGATGCATTTAATTTTTAGAAAAACCGGAGAAATTATTGCACTGCCGGAGGTAGGGAGGTTAACCATTATTACCGGAGTCTCCCGGGCAATCGCCCTCTCGCAAGACTCGCCGACCGCTAGTGGAGGGTAGTAACCCGGGAGGGTTGGGAACACTAGCGGTGGGCCAATTCTCAGGTGCAGGGTGCCAAAGGTACAAAAACATTGTAGGTACTCACTTTACCAAAAAAAGATGTGACACTTTTTGCCTCGACATGCCTCGTCGTTAAATACGTCTATCAATCAATTAATTATAAAGCTATGTTACCCAGGCTATTATTACGAATCTATTGACACCTCATTAATTAAAATCGTATTAGTAGTTTGGGCGCTATGATGGAACAAACAAACATAAATCCTTCCTTTTGGCTACGCCGACAATAACTTTTGACTTGTGACGAATGTGAATAAAAGCTATTGCGCGTTGATAGCTACGGAACCCTTCTTAGACATGTCTTGACATGCTCTTGATAAGGTTATAAATTAACATATTTTATAGTCTAGACTCTAGACCATATTTTATCATACAATAAATTTAACAATGTTTTAAATTAAAGATTGTGAAAGCGCCATCTAGTTTTAAAGTATTAAACTAGTAATATAGAGAGTGGTAGCTAAACGCCAAAGCTTACAACTACGAGATTCGACTTCTCTTCGCTAGGTGACGCAACGATAGACATAAAAATTGTGAAATTGATAAAATAATAATTTATCATAGCACCTAAGATTATCAAAGCACCTCAGATTAAATATCCTATTGTTTTATAGTCTTCTATCTCTCCGTCATTCTTTCTCTCCGACTCTCAGTCTGTCCATCTCTTCGTCTGTCCGTCCGCGTCATTCCGTTTGTCTGTCTGTCTCTTGTGAAGGGGTCATAACTCCAAATGGTTCGTGTAATATAACACTCGGTGAGGCTCGCCAGATAATAGTTAGTTAGCTTGATCTTGGCTTGACACACTACCGCGCGTTTAGATAAAAATTAATGAAATTTACTATAGTTTTAGATAACCTACTAATAATACCAATATATAAATATCAAATAATACCAATAATTTTACATTTTAGGGGTGCCCCATAGGCGCATGTGAAGTGGGGATGTTTTTTCCAGTCTACCCCATCGCTTAGCATTTCTAAACCATGTGAGTAAGAAACTTGCAATTTTTCGATGTGATGGGTCATGCAACTCTTTAGAATTTTTTTTGAACGAACACGGACTGTAACTTTTGAAGCAATTTGATAAAATCGTAGGTACATATAGTTACGGGTGCGTTCCGAAGATGTCCTGCTCTCGGTTTTTGTTTTCCTCACAATTTTTAAATATTTGTCACCAGCCCGGACAACATCCTGATAAAACAATATTTAAAATAGAACTCACGTTCAAGTTGGCTGGTACCGACTTCAAAATTATGAAGATTGTGTAAAGAAATAGTTAAAATTTTAGCCGAATTTCAGAGGGGAAATATTTGTAAAATAAGTTTTATTTCATACTTTTTTGTGCATTTTTACTTTGAAAGTCGGATTTCATTTTTTGTTTAAAAATAATATTTTTTCTCTATTTATTACTTAGGTATATTTATTATATTATTATTATTATTATAAACAAATTTTAAGAAGGTTATAAATACAAAAAAGCCACCGCTATTCTCACATCTCGTATATAATAATTATTATGTATTAATGTAGTAGTCGACGAAAAAACTGTAGCAGTAAGTATTAAATAAATATATTATAATGATGATGATGATCACGAATATAATTTTAGTAATGGCAAAATTTCAAAGACATTGATATCGGTGTATAAAACTCGTAGTCCTATGTAGTCGATGTGTAGTGAGTACCTATGTCATCATAATAATATGTTGGTGTTTCTTGTGAAGTTGGTGGTGATGATGATGATGATTACTGTAAGTGGTATGATGGCATATGCTTGCAGTACTTTAAACAACGCCGGAATCCCCATACATGTCTCTATTAGGACTCAGGAGTTCTGTTCAGTACTTTTGGATCCAGGGTGTACCATGGTGCAAAATCTTACTTTTTGGTAGCATGTGCTTGGACTACTTCAGTAAAAGTCGAAATCACCTTATGTGTCCATATAAATTTTGAGGAGTTCCCTCGATTCCTCATGGATCCCATCATCAGGTCACCACTTTGGTGAAAACGGGACCAACTTGGGATTATACGCTTCACATCAAAAGAAGAATCTTGAAAATTGGTCGACAGGCGGCGGAATTATCGTTGAACATTGAATTACATATTTAGAAAATAAGTTTTATTTCATACCTATTTGTGCGTTTGTACATTTTATCTATATGATATTTCGTAATTGGTAATTGGGCAAGAGCTATTCAGAACAGGTTGTAAGGCATCAATTAACTTTCTTTCTCTATGATACAAGTGAGAGTAGGTATTGATTAGCTGTTAAAAAATACAGTACCTGATTAGTGATTACGCCAGTATAGTCAACTAATAAATCTATAATATCCTACTACTATTATAAATGTGAAAATTTGTGAGGATGGATGGATGGTTACTCTTTTACGTAAAAAATACTGAACGGATTTCGATGAATTTTGGTATACCTAGTACCCTAGTTTAGGCTCTGGATTAAAACAATGGCTACTTTTATCCCGAAATAGTACAGTGTTCCCGTGGGATATTTTATTTATGCGGACGGAGCCGCGGGAAAAAGCTAGTCATAATATTATAAATGTGAATGTGAGTTTATATGTTTGGTTGTTACGCTTATAATAATAAATAATAACTCCCCACACCAATTTCGGTGACGGTGGCCGGTTTCATTGAAACCAGGCCTGTTAGGCAGGAGTAATTTTATAGTGCCCAAATGTGTGCGCAGTACACAAGAGCACTCTCTCTTCCTTTATTCATAACCCAGTGGACGGATAACCGACACGGCTGGCGAGAGATCAGGCGCAGGTCTGACTTTTTACATGACCATCCGACGTATGGATCATCTTTCTTGTCAGACAATCAGGTGACCAGCCTGCATTGTCCTGACCAAACTTGGAAACAACATATTTTGTTGTTCCAATCGAACCCACGACCTCCGAGTCGAGAGCCAAGCTCTAACCTCTAGACCACGGAGGCTGTTTATAAACACCTCCGATTATAAACACACAGCAACCGTGCGATTGATAGATACAATAGCAAAGAGAATGTAACTATACTACGTAATAAGAGGTGGCACTTTGAATAAAAAAAAAAAGTTCGAAATTCAAAAGTATACCGTAACTTTTATACGTATTATCGTCTAAAAGTGCAAAAGATTCAAGCCTAAAATGAAAAAAATAAATTAAAAAAAAAACTATAGCTACGTAAGTTATTATTATCGATTTTTTTAATTTTAAGACTCAATTATTAGGTCATAAAGGTAAATAAAACAACAAAACAACTATAATTCGATCGGTTTTATTGCATTTAAAAAAATATACAAAAGTAAGGCAACGTTCCCACGAGCATTTTTATGTAGTCGCGACAGAAAAAACTGCACTATAAATAGAGAAATAGATAGAATACAATCTCCCACCCACCTTTCCCCTGGTCGGTTGAGTCCGCGGTCCGACAAACGCGGCACGTGCGGGAGTGGCCCCCCATACATGTTTCCCGGCCTCCGGGTCAGGCCCCCATGCCCCGTTTGGAGTCGACCGCCGGTCTAGGTCGTGCCTGGCTTGGCAAAGTATTCCCCCTTTTGCTCGCCCACAGGTTTCCCCCGCGCTCTGCCGCTGGGGTCTTCCCCAAAAACTGTCACAATGCGCCCAGTACTCGTACTGGGCGCGTCATCCCCACCCCATGCAGAGGGGCTCAAGCCCCTGATCTTGGTTCCCCGCCCAAGGCCCCCTTCAAGGGCCCGGCGTGAGAAGACGTAGCCTACAATGTAACTCAACGCTAATACAAAACAGCTGAAAATCGTGTACAACTGTCAAATCTGACATTTTACACTTGACACTTAGATTTTCAGCTCTATTGTAGGTTAGCTACAGAGTTATATTTACAGTGCAGTTTTTCTATCACGAGTCGCGACCACAAAAGAAACTCTCGTGGGTACGAGGGCTCAAGGTTTGTAACCAACATACGGCATAGCCTGATTATCTTCAGCGGTTATCCGTTGGTGCAAAATACGTACTATAAGCACCTAACAAGTGTGTAGACTTGTAAAGCTGTGGGATTATCTTATTATGTCGTAATGGGATTTCTTGTTGACCTTTGGCTGATTAAATCAAAGGCTTTAAGCGGCGGTGCATCTCATTACACCATTGCAATGTAATTCTATTTTTGTTATGGTGTCAGAGGACGCTCGATACGCGCATGACCGGCGATCTTTTATCTGTGCGTTCCTCGAACTAGATCGCGTTCAGTCCGCACGCCGCTACGCTGTGGCGCGGCCGCGCGCTTGCCGTAAAAAAAAAAACGCGCGCGCAAACGAGTGTCAAAATGCGACGTAACTTAAAAATTTTATTTCTGCTCGGTGGTGTGTGGATTTTCGTGTTATTCTATTATATGCAGCCGGATTCCAGCCATTCGAAGGTAATATTTATGTTTTGTGGATCAGCTGTTAAATTCCCTCTGCAGTGCGCATGATCGAAGAAGGAAAACTGCAGTAACGCCTACGAATATATTTTGTTACAATTGCCTACAATTAGGGGAAAGTGATGTGATGAGTGATGTTGTAACTTCCAATCCCATGTAATTGAAAAAATATCTAAATTTTTTTTTTTAATAAATGGACCAGGAAACCAGCAGACGGATCGCCTGGTGGTAAGCGATTACCGCAGCCCATGGACACTCGCAAGTCGCAACTCGTAACTTCTCTAAGTTACACTTGCAACTCCTCTGGTGCTGGGCGTTTTTTATTTTTGTTTAATTTGCGTTCCTGGTCCTTAAAATCCCCAACCCTCCTTGGCTTCCAGTAACCTCACTCACTCGGCGAAACACAGCGCAAGCGTTATTTCACGCCGGTTTTCTGTAATGCCGTGGTATTTATCCGGTCGAGTCGAGCCGAAGTATAGATCTCTCACGTTTCTGGAAAATTCAAATTCTTTTGCTATCTTTAATATGTAATATGATATAAGTATATATAGTAAAATTTTAATAATCTCCGAAACTACTGAACCGATTTTGATAAATTTTGTCACGGAGACTGAGAGATTTTTATCGTGAAAAAATGTTCGAATCCCGCGGGATTTTCTTTTGCGCGTACAGAGCGCGACTCTGAAACAAATAGTAATGTTAATAAAGACAATTAGTTTAATTGGCTGACCTAAATGGTGACTACATTGAGTTTGCCATTTAACTTTTAGCCTTCATTTTGAAATCAATCTTAATCAACATGAATATTCAAATAAAACGAAATGTAAATGGCCATAAAAAACAATTGTTGTTATAATAAACAACCTTGTGCGATATCAAAAATATCCAAATTATGTTATTTTTTTAGCATTTTTTTAATGCGAAGTTTAAACATAAATTTTCAATTTCAAATTTCAAAATTCAATGCCTCAATGCAAATTTACTAGGGGAGGCTTTTGACTAATGCGTTTCATTAAATATTTCGGCCTGCGTACATTTTCTATCTCAATTTACTTTTAATTGTTAAAGCTAAGTACCTACCTAAGGTAAAAAAAAGTTAATTTTTCAAAATTCTGAACCCATTATGAGTCTCAAAATACACATCCTTGTCGATACTTATTTACTTAAGTATATTCATTGATCTAAACTCTGAATTGATTTGGCATAAGAAAAATCCCAAACGCTCTTTTCCACTTTTTTTATGTATTTTTTGAGATAGTTGACATTTGAGGCTAAGAAAGGAAAGAGACTCACACTAAGCACTCGGAGAGTTGGCAAATTTCGCAAGTTTGTTTTTTACGAGGGTGGACTACCAGCTGTTAGTGCTGGACTGTGGTTAACACGAAGCAGTTAAACTTTATGACATATCGCTAATTACTGTACAGCGGTCAATACCACAGACAACAATGATTCTACTACAATACAGCTTACATGGCTTTATGGCCGCTACCTTGAATTTCGCGGTGAGCGACGCGGCGGCGGCAGCGGCGGCGGGCAGTGACAGCAGCGGCGAAGCGCGCAGGGTGGCATAGTAACCGCTTGTCAAAATGAAATGTGCTCCTGTCAAGCGGTGATTATGGCGCCAGCCAGCGCGCGTCGCAGCCTCAGCGATTTACGCCCGCGCGCTCGACTCTGCGATCGATTGGCGTCTTCATATGTTTTTGCTCTGCCCGTTTTGCAGTCGCCCGTATTGCGATTATCATCCGCGGCGACTTGTAATCGCGCAAATCACGGGCGCGACTGAAAATCGCTCCGTGAGTTCTTAGCCTTACTGCCCGCTGCCGCGCCGCTCACCGCTTAATTCGAGGCAGCAGCCAATATTAGAAAATTATTTAAAAAAAGATAATACTTTAGTCTTAAGATACCAACAAAGTCACGGTTTAATACATTTTATTTAAAATTTGCAAAACTTCTATAAAATATTATTGTGACAATCTTTAAAATAGTAACAAAGTAAAGTATTAATCATGTCGTGTCACGACTCACGGTAGTCGGTACACTTGTGAGATTTCGTTTAAAATATGTAGTAGATAATATATTACGATAATATTTTATGATTTACCCTCACCCAGAGGAAAATCGTATCCAATCATTTATTTTTTATTAAATATATTATTTATCTGGGGCCCGATTCTATTGCATTCGAATTTTTCCCGTATGATATTCGTTTACTAAGTTGCTTGTTCTAAAGAAAAGTTCGAATGTAAAATAAAACTCGAAATCTGGGGCACTAATAGAAAAATTTACATTCGAACTATCAAGTCGAAACTGGCATAGACTGTACTACTACTGTATTATGTACATTCCGTTTCGGAGTTTTAAAAGATGCCGAAGAATGAAGTTGTATTTGATTTATAATCTTATCGAACTTCAGAACATTGAAACCACCATATTTCATTTTAACAGCTAGTCCACCATTCGGAGGGTAAATTTGCGTACGAATTATGACCTCTACCAGTCCGTAGCACCCGTTTCATTCTAGTGACATTGGCCCGAACCATTTCGAATGTAAAGTTCTGAGAATACAAAAAACTGTATTTCGATCTAAAGAAATTCGAATTTCGTATGTAAACTTATCGCTATTGCTTGAAAAACGGGCCCCAGTGTATTAAAATCATTTCGAATGATGGAAATTATGTTTACGGAACTTTTGGTACCCACTTTTAACATCACAATAGGAAAACACTGCACATTTTAAAACAAAGTATTTATACTTTATACAAGGAAATAATACCTGTCGTGATGTATGTTACGGATAAGGATATCTGAGAACTGAGATGTTACCGCAGCCTTGTGAAGACTCCCGTGCATCGCGATGAAACATGTCGTGTGGGTTATTTTATTGCAATTGCAGAGGAACATTAGCAAGGTTATTTTATTCTACATTATATGTATACTTACTATAAAATGTATAATTGTTTATTTTTGGTGTGTAACATCTTATTCTCGATTTTTCTATTTCGCGGAAGTAATTTTGTAATTTGGGATGGAAAGTTACAGAGATGCGTGCAACCATTTTATTTGCTATATTTTATGACAAATCTGAGATGTCAGATGTTACTACGGCTATAATAACATTGACTAGCCATACACTATACTACGTATCGTCCCATCGACTCGACGCTACCGATTGGATCAGTTAGAAATTACCGTTTGTAACTGTGGATTGGCATGACAGTTCATACTTTTTATGTTATGTTAATATGGAACTTATCCAATCGGAATCGTCAAGTCGATTGGACGATAGCCTGTATAGACTATAGTGTATGGACTTGTTTCATAGCCCACCACTGACGTTCCCACAGCGGGGCTCGGGTCTATTCTAAGGATGAATATTAAGGCCCATATTAAGCAGATCTCGGTTAATGTTAACCCTGAGTTAAAATATCATGCCTTCCTTTTCAAAGATACGAAAAACCAGAGGGATAACATAGTATTTAGCCCATGAATAACTTTAATCCAGATCTGCGCAAGTGCGCCAAGACTTAAAGTCTAGCAATGTCACTAGGTATAAAAAAATGTATTCAAGAGCAATTTTTTTTTACGGCGGGCTAACCAATACCAGGGGCATATGCCCCTCTAATTGGGGTGGGAAGACGCGCCCAGCACTAGTGCTGGGCGCATGAGTCTCAATGTCTTAAGGGAAGACACCCCGCGGCAGAACGCGGGGTAAGCCCGTGGGGGTGGGCAACCGACAATGTTCGAGGGAGTGACGGTAGACCAATCCAGGCCCGACCAAGACCGGCGGTCGGCTCCAAGCGGCGCGTGGGGGTCCCGACCCGGGGGCCGAGAAAACGTGTATGGGACCACTCCCTCACACGCCGCGTTTTGCCGGACCGCGGACACAAGCGACCTGGGGGAAAAGGGGAAAGGGGTAGGACTTCCGGGCCCCGACTTTTTATATCGGGGGGGGGGAAGGAAACGCCCCGGGGACGACGGGGTGGCAATAGGGCTGCCACTCGTCAGGCCCCGGACGCGGTTAAGACAGGTTTCGCCGGCATCTGGTTTGCCGGCGAAAAGGTAGGGGGGGGGGGGGAAACAATCCCGCATGTGGTGGTGGCGCGGTTGCGCCGGAGCGCATCAATGCGCTGGATGCGGCGCATCATTGCGTCTGGGCTCCTCCTCTTCGGGGGCGGCGAGGCGGGCTGTGTGGCTCCGCTGGGTCCTCCGGAGGGACGGCATCCCTCGGCAGGCGGTGGCGGTCGGGCGGGCGGGCATGCCACGGCGCCAGGTCGGTCAGTTCGACCAGGCGCGAGGCATCCGCTCGCGCGAACAGCTTCGCGGAGAGCTGGGCCACAAAGGCCTCCACGCTCTCCACCCTGAGGTCCCTAGAAATGGTGGCGTTGCGGACGTACCACGGTGCGCCCGCGACTCTGCGCAGCACCCGGTTTTGGGCTCTCTGCAACAACCCTTTCTGGGGTGCAGAGAGCAGGTGGTGCCACGCGGGTGCCGCGTACGTCAAGCGGGACCGTACGTACGTCCGGTAAAGGGCGATGCGCATCCTCAGGGGGATCTGCGGGGACGCGTAGGCCGGGCGTAGCAACGCTATCGCCGCGTTCGCCTTCGCCACCGCCGATGCACACTGGGGGGCCATGGAGAGACGGCGGTCCAGGGTGACCCCGAGATATTTGGCTGTCCTTCCCCACGGGATCACAGCATCACCAATCTTCAGAGGCGCCGGGAAGGAACACCTCGTGCTGACGGCGAGCGCCTGGGACTTACCTGCGTTGACAGACAGTCGCCATTTGCTCAGCCAGTCAGGAAGGAGATCCAGCGTCCTCTGAATCTTGATAGCCGCATGCTCGGTGGTCAGCGAGGAGGAGAAGTACGCCGTGTCATCGGCGTATAACGCCACGGTGGTGCCCCGGTCCACGGGCACATCGCTGGCGTAAAAATTGTAGAGTCCCGGCGAGAGGACGCTACCCTGGGGGACGCCTGCGGCGATGGGGCGCTCGTTGGAGAGGACTCCGTCAACGCGGACCCTGAAGGTCCTGCGGGAGAGGAAGGAAGCCACTAACCTTACCAGATGGGGAGGTACGTTGGCCCGGATGAGCTTCCAGAGCAGACCCTCATGCCAGACACTGTCAAACGCCTTCTCCATGTCTAGGAATACGGCTACCGACGATTCCTTTTTATTTGCCGCAACGGAAAGGTGGTGGATAACACGTACCAACTGGAGGGTGGTACTCAGGCTGGACCTAAACCCGAACTGCTCCTCACGAGGAGGGAGGTAGGGGGAGAGGTATTTTAGAAGAAGGAGTTCAAAGACTTTGGAAAGGGTGGAAAGGAGGGTAATGGGCCGGTAGCCATCAGCCCTTCTTAGATTCTTGTGGGGCTTGGGTATGGTTACGACCAGACCCATTTTCCAGGAGGAGGGGAAGTGGCCGGTCCTGACAATACCATTGTAGAGGCGAGTCAGGGCGGCCACCATTCTGAAGGGGAGGTGGCGGAGGGCGGAATTTGGGATGCCATCTGCACCGGGGGCCTTTTTAGGTTTTAGGCGCGTGAGGGTCTTTTGGACCTCCCTCGGTGAGAAGGAGAAACTTGGGGGGGAGGAGGGGGGGGAAAGTAGGAAGACCTTTACCTCCTCGGAGACCAGTCGGACGTGTTCCGTTGCGGTCGTCGGCAGCGGTGAGAATTGGCGTTCAAGGTGCTCGGCATGAATGTCTGCCCTGTCTTCTGCGCGGTACCTTAGGTTGCCATCTGGGTGGAACAGGGGGCACACTGGGGGTGTGACTCCAGTGAGGCTGCGGCAAAAGCGGTGGAGGGAAGTCCAGTCCTCTCCCGCCTCCAGGATGCGTTGAGTCCAGTCGGCTGCGTTTTGGTCCTGAAGGGCAGTTTTTACCTTAAAAGTGAGGTGGTTTAGTCAAGAGCAATTCAGTTACACAACCATATTTAAGTATCAGCAAGTCTAAAATGGCCACAATCCAGTAGCGTGGGGTTCCAATAACTCCATTCCTATCGGCTTGACTTACCACTTACCTTTTGAAGACCCTCATCCAAATCCGTACCGGATTTGGATACAGGCTAGGGCTTTCAAATTTCAATGAAACATCAACTATTGAAATTGAATAGATGATGTTTCATAGTACGATTCACTTGATGTGGCCATTTAGACCTGCAAATCTAGTTGGAGGTACGAGGGCGGGTCAATAAGTCCGTGACTTTTGGAATAAAACACAGATTTTTTGATAAATAAATCATTTTGTTTTTCAACGTAGTCCCCCTTGAGCTCTATACACTTTGTCCAACACTTCTCCAATTTTTTATCCCTTCCAAATAATATGATTTGTCGAGGTCCTCAAAATAGGCCTTTGTTTGCGAGATGACTTCATCATTGGAGTCAAATCTTTTTCCACCGAGCCATTTTTTCGGGTTTGGGAACAAGAAGTAGTCACTCGGAGCCAAATCTGGAGAATAGGGTGGATGTGGGAGCAATTCATAGCCCAATTCATGGATTTTTGCCATGGCAACTGCACATGTGTGCACCCTTGCATTGTCTTGGTGAAAAAGAACTTTTTTCTTGGCCAAATGAGGTCGGTTTTTTTTCAAATCCTCATTGAAGCGGTCCAATAAGTTGGCATAATATTCCCCATTAATTGTTCTTCCCTTTTGAAGATAGAAGATGTGGATTATCCCACGTGCATCCCAAAAAACAGTCGCCATAACTTTATTGGCTGACAAACCCACCTTGGCCTTCTTTGGCGCCGATTCACCCTTAGAAACCCACTGTTTTGACTGTTGTTTGGTCTCTGGTGTGTTGTAATGGATCCATGTTTCGTCCACGGTTACAAAACGGCGCAAAAACTCCTCCATATTGTGATTAAACAACGCCAAACCTTCCTGTGAAGTTGTTACACGATTGCGTTTGTGGTCGACTGTGAGCAAACGCGGCACCCATCTTGCGGAAAGCTTTCTCATGCCCAAGTGATCAATCAAAATTGAAACCACTGAGCCATGCGAGATGCCTATGGCTTCCACAATCTCTTGCACTTTCAATCTTCGGTCGGCCAACACCATATCGTGAATTTTTTCGATTGTTTCGGGTGTAGAGACATCAATTGGGCGTCCAGGACGTTCGGCATCTTCAGTGCTTGTACGGCCACAACGAAATTCAGTAAACCACTTTTTTACCATTGAAATCGATGGTGCAGAGTCCCCATAGTATTTATCAAGCTTAGCCTTGGTCTCGGTAATGGTTTTTTTTCGCAAAAAATAATGCTTAATAAGCACACGAAATTCACTTTTTTCCATTGTTTCCTTAAGTTACTGGATAGTCTGATAAAGATAGCTGTAAAACACAAACTAACTGACGCAGCAAGTTCAAATTTTGATAGGAGTCAACTGACAGATGCCTGTTGACAGGAGTAGTGTTGCTTTTTCAGTAAGGAGGTTAGAAATTCAAAAAGTCACGGACTTATTGACCCGCCTTAGTACCTATAAACATCTAAGAGAAATGGTAGGTACAAACAAACAAAATAATAAACGATTACATACCTTCTGAGTATTATAAGATTAACTAAACTTGAAATAAACTTGAAAACACGTTTTATATGTTACCTGTAGGCTGTATTGTATGAATTGTTATTTTACGACGAGATTACGACTATAACATGAAATAATCTCATCCGCGCCGCGCCGGATCTAAACTTGATTTTAACTATTTCATGTTCCGCGTTGCATAAGTTATTGTTACATGAAAGTTATAAGTAGTAGATACGACCAATTTCGTTCATGCCAACACCGAAAATACTCATTACTCCACATTTTTAATTTTATAACAGCTTTAAGACCGTGATAAACCTTTCTTAAGTGAAACTTACACTTCTTTCACTGGTCGCGTCACGTCACGACTCGCGTCACGACACGATTTTGAATATAACGGCATTTTTTTATATAACATCCGTCGGAAGCTACTTATCCTTCTTACTTAACAACTTAACTTTCTATTATTTTTTGCAATGATGTTATTTAAGGCACGATGAGGGCATTTTTTATTAATTTTAAATGATGAAGTTTCACTTCTGCCACGTGTTCTCTGTCAGAGCACAAAAGACCAGCGGCCAGCCCCGTGAACGAAAGTCCTGGCTGGAAAAATCTCACGCCCCGCTCGCCGCGCGCACCCCCGCAATACGTCTAGCCACGCACACAGCTGCGAGCTGTCGATCGTGTAAGTGTATCAAATGACGGTTCTTTACGCCTGTGTTATATTATATTCTTTGGTAGTCTTGGTAGAGCGCAGATCAACAAAGAGCACGCACGCGGTACCTTCACTTTCTGTAACACCTTTAATCTTGTTTTATGTTTATTATTGTTTTATTGATTTTATACCCCGATTATCGCGGTGTCAACCATTTTCAAAATATGTACGTATAAACGGATACGATGGCAATAAACGTATATATTATACTACTAGGTAGTATAATATATATACGTTTATATATTTATATAGAAAATCATATTTTTTTCCATTCATAATACAGTTATAACCCTACATTTGTTAATACTGGCTGCGCTCTTTGGCCATGTTTCCTGGCGTATTGGTTGGCGCATGCGCTGTCAAATACCAAGAAACCTTTAATTTTGGTTACCTGTCAATTTAAATACAAATTTCAAATTTGTTTACAACTTGCCATGTAACCTTTGTTATTAATTAGTACTACGTTTAGCTGATGCAACAGCGCATGCGCCAAGAAGTACGCTGACGAACACGACCATTATGTAGATTGTTTGACTTTGTCACAATTAATTTTTGTTTGTTAGAAAGAGACAAGCAATTATAACGAATTTGAAAGAAACACGGAAGTTCAAACAAAGCGAGTACTGAATCACAAATTCACAAGTGACAATGAGTTAGCCACATTAGGCCACTATGCAAATTTAGACATTTTTTCGCGTTTATTTTGGTATCCTGAAATGTATTTTCTATTTCAGCTTACTCTAAATTGTATTATAGTAATCTTTATATTATATATGTCACCGTAAAATTGTAAATACCGTAAGATTATAATATAACTAGCGAGATTGTAAAATGTCGAAAGATTGTAAACCGAAACATAGCATTATTTTCATCCGCACATCCGAACATCACATCCGAACTGAAACTGTTAAATTAAAATCTTGTTGTCAACTATCCGAAGGCTGGCCCTGATTGGTCGGTCTTACAGTAGGCCCTAAAACAAATATGGCGGCGCGGAGCATACCACTGATTGGTTGAACGGCATATGCCCCGCGTGCGTTCTGTTGCATGCCATTCCACAATTTGACGGTTTCTTTCCGATAGATAATACGGATAGAAAGTATGGCGTTTGGCACGCAGATGACGTAGAAATCCGTTAAAAAGGTTTTTCGAAATACACAACCACGGGGGTGCAATGGGGATCCGAATTCCGACCGCAGTCGCGCGCAAA
Source organism: Phengaris arion (assembly GCA_963565745.1). Lineage (NCBI taxonomy): Eukaryota > Metazoa > Arthropoda > Insecta > Lepidoptera > Lycaenidae > Phengaris > Phengaris arion. The sequence continues at coordinate 29,724,716 of OY751431.1, forward strand.
AGCTAGTATTGTACATGCCGAAATCCACAAACAATAAGCGTAACAAGCACATTGGGGAAATGAAGTAAAATAATATTAATTGTTTCTATTCGAATATCGCGCGGATAGTACAAGCACAAGCAAAGATTTCAAAACTCAAGATATGGCAAGGCTATGACGTACATTTGACAGAACAAATATATATGCTTACAAGAAAAAGTTACGCCATATTGGTTTTCACCATACTTCAAATGTCAGCCATCTTGTTTTCACCATACGTCAAATGTCAGCCATCTCGTTTTCACCATACATCAAACGTCAAACGGCCTCAAAAATCTCAAAAGTGGGGCCATTTAATTGGAGACACTTTTTGCCTCCACAAGCCTCGTCTATTATATATACGTCTGTGAGCACAATACAAGCTATGACTGCCAGATATAGAACTTTGTGGTTTAACGCAGAATAATTTACAGTAACTAATTTATTTAAAAAAAATAATTGTATAAAGACTTGTTGTCTTTATACAATTACTTAAAAAAAACTTAATTTCAGTAAAGCATGCCAATAGCAATGGCATATGTCTTGACTAAAGTGCGGTCGTGGAGCACGTAGAATTTCGTACACCGACTCGCCGCTACTTGTCTCACTCACTCGCGCATGAACATATTGCTATCGCGTTTACACGGGTACGCACTACGTGATAGGATTTTAGCTCTAGTAAAGAAATTAATTTCGTTAAGAGTCTTGAAATAATCTAATTTCTTTCACTAAAGCATGAATGATTCGTGTTTAGCAAAAATAATATTTTTAGTTGACCATTTCTAATTTTACATATTTTATCATTTCAAATATAAATTAATGAAAATTGATTGAAAAAAAAAAACAAAGACAAGATGTAGGTAGGTATATTTTTGATTGACAACCTCTCACTTTAGGTGAGATAAATTAGGACAGGTTAAAAATTATTTTTATGTTCGTACCAATGAGATAAAATATAGTGCAAATAACAATAATTGAGACTATATCGTATTAACAAAGGCAAGCTTCTTAAAATAGCTCTATACCTCTACATAGTTGTATGTTTTGATTCAGCTCGATACGTCTAGCCGTTTCCTATGTATTACTTAAGCAGCTTAAGCATAACTTAAGTACTGATTGAACTTTTCCGTTTTGCAGAAAAGTTTATGTCTAGGTGTTGCCAAGAAACACAGGGTGTATTTTTATCGGGATGAGATATTTGACCCAACATTAGGGCACAGTATCGCCTAAGTGAATGATAATGACAGTATGTATAGCAAAAAAATCGCATGTATATAGTATATAGTATATAGTATATAGTATATAGTATATAGCATGATTAACTGATAACTTTCACTACGCATGGACAGTGGACACTGGACACCCTCGCACTGCCGTACGCCGCGCCGTACTTGAAGGTCTCGCGACCGCCGCTCCGTATCGGCCGCGCGGTTTAATGGTTATGTATAGACGTTAATTATTTCATAGGATAATCAGGTCAAAATTTGAGGTTAATGAAATATATATGTATATACTACTATATATACTAACCACGAATTTTTGAATATATAATATATTGTTGTTTTGATTACATTCGAAAGAACCCTATTTAAATTGATCCAAGGCTATATTCTTTTCATAATATATTTTGATACAAGGTATAACCACCAAAAAAATGTTTTTAGTTCCTGCTGTCACCGCGTCATACTCGTTTTTTTCCAAGCTGCACCTTAATTCATACTACAAACATTACTCTTTCACAATTACTCATGTAAATGGACACTAAGCTAAAATCGGCTCATTTTGATACTCAATATCGTGATTTTAGCGCTACTTTACACGGGCGTGAGATGTCACAATTAGGCCATGTTTACACGGTAGCGATAAGCAGGGGACTGAACTTTATCACTGCGCGCGGAAAATGACATCATATTCACCTAAATAAGATAGTTTCGTAAACTTTATACAAATGAGCACATTGCCTGGTGATAAGCGATTACCAAGGGATAACACCAGAGGATATCTAATATATAAAATTCTCGTGTCATAGTGTTCGGGGACACACTCGTCCGAAACGGTTTGACCGATTCTTATCATTTTTTTTTTTGCATATTCGGTAGGTTTGAGAATCAGTCGTTATATAGTTTTTCAACGCCTTAATATTTATTTTTTATTTTTTCGACAATTTTTTTAAAGTTTAATATGATGTGGCATTAAAAAATAACACACATTGGTAAAACATCGTTTACCGGGTCAGCTAGTAATATATAGGAATAAGTGATTTGCTGATCTCTCAAGGGTACCGCATGCTCTCTTTCAGTGAAGGTTGATTATGCCTAAAAACAAACCTAATAAATCTTTCGTTAGTATGCTTTAATTAAAACCTTAACAATGTAATTTTGCTGTATAAAAAAGTATATATTTCTTTCGGATCAGATTTATAACATGAAACTCTACAATTTCACCCTTTGTAGAGCAAAATTTAGAAACACGATTCAAAATCCACAAAACAAAGCCAAGCTTATAACTTTGTATTATGTTGACCGCAATATAACGTGCTTCCGTGCATTCTAGCATTTTAATTTATCAGCTCAAAGAGAAGGATAACTACAATGGTGGTGAGCGAGATAAATATATGGACAGAGTTCAGTTTTAGGCAGGCTGCTCTCGGTCGATATCAAAACATAAGGGCTGTTTATTTAGGGTGTAATCCACAAAGAGAAATTAAAATATCAAAATGTTAAAACTTTTAACCGACAAAGGAATGGAATTAAAAATAGTATATTAATTTGTATTCACGCTTGACTGAAATAATATTCTTACCGCAACGAACATTAGATATTATCATCAAACCTATTTTTATAAAAATTCAAATGGCATATTTAATAACATACGGGGTCGGGCGTTTTGTAAAGGAGGAACATAAAGTCGATTTTTTTTTAAACGCAATATGTTTAGTTAATCAAAGTATATACCATTGCTATCTATGCACTTTTGCCATCTCATAGGTAGTTCATTGATTCCTTTACTAAAAAAACCATTCGGACAGGAATCAATAAAATCTTTGAAGGCGCTTTGGACTGCCCCATCGGAGTTGAATTTGTTCCCTTGCAAGAAGTTATCCAAATTTCGAAAAAAATGGTAATCTGTTGGAGTAAGGTCCGGGGAGTACGGTGGATGTCTTGGACATTCCAATTAAAGCTCCTCTAATTTGGTAGCCGTCTGTTGTGCAGTGTGTGGTTTAGAGTTGTCCTGAAGCAGCAGTGGCCTGGAGCGAATGACCAACCTCGGTTGTTTAGTAGCTAGCTTTTCCATCATGTTTTGCAGTTGCTGGCAATAGAATCTGCCGTAATCGTCTGGCCAGATTTAAGAAAGATGTAGTTAACGACACCGGCACTAGTCCACCAAACGCTAAACGTAATAAATCTAAGAGTAGAGAAATCTCGATCCTCGATATTTATGTTTTTTTTATAATTCGTTTAATGATAATCTAAATAAATAAAATCGAAAAAAAAATCTATAAATTCTCGACACTGGCAGAATGGTGCAAAACCTTTGCAACCGCCATTGCCACTGCCATAAATAAAAGAAGTTAATTCATATTTTCTATGGTTTGTTGTTTTCAAAATATGAATATTTATTTATTAGATTTATTTAGTACTTATCACTAGGATATTGCATAAAAACGAATGAATTAAATATGTTTACGAACTTTTCGTTAACTAGGTTGTTTTCGTCGAGGTTTGTAAATAAAACAAGTATGCGTAGAAAATCTATTTCAATGTACTGACTGATTTTCACAACAGAATAAAGTGCTCAAACAAGATACACTGTCTCTTCTCATCGCCTTGCACCACTTTTTCTTAAAAAGCCTGCCAAAAGCTAATATTTTTAAAAATAACGCTTAGGAATACATTAAATTTATAAAAATAACAACAACGCACACTACCTCACATACCATAAACAACATTTACATATTTTTATTTCGTTAGATACGCAAAACAAAACAAAAGCAAAACAAACCTAAAAAAGTTGAAACTTTTAATATTAATGTTAAAATTGTGTTGTTACTTGTTGAGTAATAAATAACTTATTTGTAAATATAATTACACTTACTGTGGCCATAACCTTCCGCGTAAGCAAGAAGCCGATAAGAGTTTATTAGCTATGTTTCTTAGCAAGGTTTGCTTACAACAAAAATTCATTACAATTACTGATAGAGTTTAGTCGCTGACGTAGTTATGCACATTGAGGCGCTCATTTTATGAATCATGCATCTTGTTTTTAGGGTTCCGTACCCAGAGGGTAAAAAAGAGCTCCTATTATCAAAATTCCGCTGTTCGTCCGTCTGTCTGTCTGTCACTGTGCAGTTTAATCTTTGTGGTCTGTAGCGGGCATAAGTCTGCAAAGGAAACAATATTCTTAATTCATGCCTCGAGTCTTAACCGTACTTACTTAAGCATGCGATTATCTCTGACACGAATCGGATAAGTTCATCCTAATTCACGACACGAATAAGAAAGTTACGTTTGTAGGTCCAAGCGGGGAATAATTTGAAAGTTGTTTAGTACACATATTACATGTCAATTTTTTATACGTAATTCCATGTCAATTACTGCACCAAATGTGGGCTTATGTAACCCAAAACTAACATATTAGACCGACTTTCTGAAGGTTCAAATTGCGTGCATGTAGAGATGGAAACTGCGCACGCGCTTAACATTTTAATATCTAAAGTCTAAACTAATATTTAAGACATGAGGCTGGGACTATAATTATGATCCGGAATCCGGAAGGCCGAAGAAAATTCAGAGCGCTGCAAATAGATCTCTGCGCTAATACATTAAAGTTGAAAATCGAAGTGTCCAATGTCGAGCTGTCATATATGACATTGACATTGACTCGAAACTTGTGTTTTCGATTTGCAGCTCTATTGTATTAGCGCCGAGTTCTATTTTCAATGCTTAGAATTTCCCCGGCCTACCGGATTACGGACAATATAGTCCCAGCCTAATACATAGCAACTTTCCAAAATATTGACAATAATTTCAAGAATGTAGAGCTAAACTTTTGGCTGCAGTTAGCGAGGCGAACCTAGGTACCACGTATTTTTTAAAACAGTCTCCGTGGTCCAGTGGTTAAGAGCTTGGCTCCCGACTCCCGAGGTCGTGGGTTCGATTCCCGCGTTCGCGAAAAAGTTGTTTCCAAGTTTGGTTAGGACATTGCATTTAGGACTGATCATTATATTGTCGGACAAGAAAGATCCATGCGTGGCATGGGCATGTAAAAATGTCCGACCTGCGTCTGATCTGTCGCCAGTCGTATCGGTTATCCGTCCCACTAGGTTTCGAGAGTAAAGGAGGAGAGAGTGCTCTTGCGTACTGCGCACACACTCGGGCTCTATAAAATAACTCCTGCGTAGCTGGCCTGGTTTCAATGAAACCGGCCACGTCACCGAAACCGGTTTGGGTAGCTATTATTGTTTAAGCCATTAATAAAAAGCGATTACATTATTTTATCTTGTTACGTAGTTGAGAAAAACGAAGAAGTTGTTTAAAAGAACTACCATTCAACCTACCGCGTTTGATTGACAAAATTTTAACAATTTGACGCTCATAAAGACTACCTACAAGAAGTTAAATTATTTTTGCACGAGTTTTGTGTGTAGTTGTTGCCAAAACTCTATTGAACTCCCTTCCAATTCAACTTTTTCACTCTATATGATTCTTAAAAATAAAATAAAATAATAAGGAAAGATAACTATCTCCTATTTAGAAGTCGGTTGAAAATAGGAAGTCCTCTTGTAATGAAAATTTTAATACATTTTAGTAACTTTTTATGTAAAAGATGATGATGAATAGTGCAATGCAAGTTTAAAAAATATATTTTCAATTATCGAAATAGTTTATTCGCAAACGTTTTCACAGGCTCAGTGAAGCGTGGTACCGAATTCAATAATACTTAAAACAAGCGTTCAAAACGACGAAAGTGTTAATTCGTGTTAAAACGTTTAAAAATCAAAGTGGTAATAAGTATCACAGATTACTAAAAAAATTGTTACGTCGTGATTTATACTTTCACTCGTATTAAGCGTACAGCAAATGACAAGAGTAAACAAGAACTAAAACTGTATTTTATTAATAATAAGATACAATCCTATTAATATTATAAATGTGAAAGTTTGTGAGAATGTATGTTTGTTACTCTTTCACGCAAAAACTACTAAACGGATTTCGATGAAATTTGGTATGGTAGTAGTTTAGGCTCTGGATTAAAACATAGGCTACTTTTTATCCCGGAAAAGTACAGCGTTCCCGAGGGATACTGTATTTACGCGGGCGGAGCCGCGGGCAATAGCTAGTTAAACACAAATGATAAAAGGATAAGTTTGACATTGAAAGATAATATTTAAAAAAACATCTTGTTTCGAAAGTTCAAGAGATCGCTATAAAATGTAAAAATATTAATTATCCTACCGAAATGACCTTATAACATAATCAAGGTTACATTATGACTTGTTAAGATGGAACATAAAAAACCAGATATAAATGTCATAACTCATAACGTCATGATCACTTAATCGTGGATTATGTAGCGATTCTCTTCACGCTACTCAGCTGTTTGTTGAAGTAATCAGAGCGTTAAAAGTTTTGTTTACAATTCCGTTACGAATTAATAAACTCTGATCTTTGATTAATAGAATCAGGAACAAATTTTGATCGATTTTCTTTTGGTCTTATGCAAACTGTTTGGTCACACTTTGTCTATACTAATATTGTAAAGAGGAAAAATTTTATTTGTTTGCATTGAATAGGCTCCGAAAGTACTGGACCGATTTTGATGAAATTTGGCACAGATATAGAGTAGACTACGGGGAAGGACATACGCTACTTTTTATCCCGGAATTTTTTACGGTGACCGAGTGGTTATCTTTTGTGCGCATGAAGGCGCGGGCACCATCTCGTTAATAATATAGTGATTAGTGAACCGTAACAAAAGGGATTTTTCGGTATACAGCTACAGTTTACTATGTTCACAAAATGTAACCGGAGTTATTTAGTAACCATTAATTTATTTTTAATTGATTCTAATATGAAGGAGCTGTTGCCGTCGGCTTCGCCCGCGTATACAGTACAAAGGGACAAACACTACTTTTTCGAGATAAAAAGTAGCCTATGTTTTAATCCAGAGCCTAAACTACTAAAATAGCAAATTTCATCGAAATCCGTTCTGTAGTTTTTGCTTCAAAGAGTAATAAACATCTATCCATCCATTAATCCATCCATTCTCACAAACTTTTACATTTATAATATTAGTAAGATACCTCGCTCGCAATACAAGGATTCAACAAGGAATTGCAATTGAGATTGAAGTAGACTAAATTTTTCTTATAGGTAACTTCTATTTTCAAAACAGAATCCTTTCAGGTTTTGCGTTTCTAAATTTTAAATACGATGTTTCGTACGTAACACTAATTAGTGTTCTGTTTCAGAGGAAATATTATTTCCTCTGTTAAATACCTGCAAAACCGATAGATGTAATCGCTCCTTACAGCAGCATGAATCACAAACGAGGTAAATATGATACGACATGGTAACCCTTACACATTTTCATAAACCTGCCTTGCCGCATCAGTAATCGCAGAACATGTTTTTAATTGGCTCGGAAAACTTCTTTGCGGTGTAGCGTTCGTGACATTGTTATTGTTATTTTTAATTAATAGAATCATTTGTCTTGTGAATACACAGTAAAATTACTATGATAAAATCTATCTTTCCGTTTGTCTAAGTGTCTATTAAGTTTTTACATTGTAAAAATATATATCTTTTTATATTATAATAACAATTTTCATCTTTTTGCTAAAACACGAACCGGTGGTAGGCATCACGTAGGTATAAGTGTTTTTATACTTAAATGGAAGTGAGACTTTTGAATTTTTAATTTTTGTCTGTGTCTTGTTGTGTGAAGCGAAGTTGACCAACCTTCCCTCGATGCTAAATAGTTTAACAGTTAATGTAATAGATCTCGAAACAACTGCAGTGACAATTGTGTATGCAATTTTTAAACGAATGTAAAATTTCACTTTTATAGCGTATGGGCTATGTAGCTTATCGTCTGGTCTATTTCTAATTTGGCCCGTATCTTTGTTAGTGCTTGTGGTTGTACAGTATCACTATTCTTTGCACTGGTACTCCTCAAAATATTTAAAAACACAAATGTAGAGACCGCATCGACTGCAGACGTGATTGAAGTCCGTATTCACACGTGAGTATGCGCGCGTGCGAATTATTCTATTGCACTGCTAAGCTATTTTCATCTAATGCCTGGTCGAGCGGCCACATGTTGGATAGTATACCTCACCTATTTCCTCGATGAGAGTCTTCCTTCTTAATACCTAATACTCTTAAATGGGCAACAGAGCCCATGGTAGTTTGTATGTAGAGAAAGCACATCCGTCGGTCGTCCTGCCGTTTCTAGTGCTTTCATCTGGCGCGAACCTCAGACGAATATCTAATCTAGTTTCTAAATAGATTAATCATAATATCTTATATACAGCTAAAACTCAGCGTCGAATGCACGGAGGTCATCGCGAACAAGCATTGGAATTTGGACCACTGTAGATCGCTAGGGATCCCAAAGTTTGATATAAAACCGCCACTCTGGTGGTTCTAAACCTGGCAGATTTTTGAAATGATTTAAATGAAACTTCTCCATATGGGGTTTTGTCCATTACGATTTTCTCTCACGAAAAAGCGTTACGGCCCTTTAATTTATTTGTAATACAAATAAATCTCGGTCTTTTATTCATTTTATTTCTTTTTCTTTTATGATTTTTGAAGTGAAACAAATATTTTTTATTTTTATAAGTGATTGTATTTCAGGCACGATGAGAGTATTTTCGAATTGATGTTTCACTTCTGCCACGTGTACCTACTCTGTACATGTAATTTTTTATTGACCAAAATGTTTGAAGATTTTTTGAGTAAATAACCTAACCAAAAGCATGTCAGGACATGTCTAAGGAGGGTTCCATAACTATTAACGAGTAATAGTTTTTTTTTTACTAATTTTACTGTCCAATTTCGTTCCAAACAATTTTCCTAAAGATTATTTAGCATGGTCAATCAGCATGGAAAATTACAAGTTATAAACCATTTTGGACGCCGATTACTCGAAAATGGTTGACTTTGTAATAAAATCATGTATGAAACCTTACCCTTATTTAAAAGACCTATTTAAGAATACCCCACACGATGGGGTAGAATGAAAAAATATTTTTCATCCCCACTTCACATGTATGGAGAGCCACCCCTAAAATATTAAATTATTTTTGTTCTATGATGCCAAAACCGAGATCTATATACAGTCTTCAACTGTACCAAATTTGATCAATTTATATTCATAATTACAGAAGCTAAAAGCGCGAACAGACAGACAGATAGACAGACAGTCAGACGGACGGACAGAGCGAAACTATAAGAGTTCCTTACGTATTACGAAACCTTAAAAAGTGGCTTTACTTTTATTTATCTATATGAACATGTGATAATTCTGTCTCTATGTATTCAGCGCCTGAACCAGTCTGCTTCGTTATGTCCCCCCACTTCTCTCTAGTACCACTCCCGTCGGCGCAAATCTTTTGATAAGCAACACGGCGGCACAAAAACGGGATATATATACAGTCTTTAACTGTAGAAGCGGGGACAGATATACAGAGAGACAAACAGACAGACAGACGGACGGACAGAGCGAAACTATAAGGGTTCCTAGAGTATTACGGAACCCTAAAAAAAAAGAAAAAGAAAACTGTTTTGTTCAACGGCTGCGGGCCAACTAGAAACAGATAAAAATGCAAGTCTGGCAGTCCTACTCTTGACCAGTTTCCAGCCAGAACGAACGTGTAAGAATTTGGAGAGAAAAAAGGTCATAGAGAACAAGGTCAAGTTATACGTCAATCTGTCTCTTCTCTTAAGTCTCTTAATCCTCTTTCAAAAACCATCGGTCTGGCATGCTTAAACCTGCCCAAAACTCAGACAGACCGGGATTAAGTTACCTCGTGTGATTAATAATAGGTAAATAATTAATAATTTACACTGAATGAAGCTTGATTTTAATAGACGTACTCTTTTCGAATTTTAAATTTGCCACCTCATAATGCTACCACCACTCGCTCTGCCATTATGAAAATATGGCGATGTCTTTCAATATTTTGGCAATATCTCTTTACAGAGATATTTTACAATAAAAGTATGTTCTACAAAATTGAACTAGATACAATTTTCTACAATTTATCTTAAAAGAAGTTTTATGGCAAATTGATAGTTTTAGCGCTGCAGAGCCTTATAGGGAAATTTTATATGTGTAAGTGATATTTTTATAATCAACTATATTTTACTTTTTATGCACTTTCAGATGATATCCATATCGAGTAGTTTGTAAATAAACATAAAGACCGCCAATTTATGACAGCGGCCATCTTGAATTCACAATTATATTTAATATACCAAATTTTAGTGGAAATTGTAATACGTAGATTACTTTAGCTTTAGCTTACCTTAAATGGTTAGGGTCAGTTCACACCGCGACGATACGCGGCGCTTCATTTTTAAGATAGCTATTGAAAATTGAACTTTATTTTCAACGCGAAAAGAAACACGTTTCATATGACATCAGTCATACACTGCACATGCGCTGTGCAGCGCGGGGAAACTTGATATTCGAATTTTGATTTCGACAATGAAACGTGTATCTTCTTGAGTAAAGCTCAATTATGCGAAGCTATCTTAATAAAAATGCAGCGCCATGTCGCGTATCGTTTCGTTTCGGTGTGAATTGACCCTTAATGTGACCACGGCTAATGCGCCATTGGTCAATTTAGTTTTTTTGGACATTCACTGTCTTCATAACGCGAATAGACTATAGTATATAATATGCTGCATGTTTGTTTAGAAGTTTCTCGACCATACTCAACAATTTTGTTGCTGCAAGGATCAAAGTTCAGATTCGAACCCCGTACGTCCGGGTCGAGGGACATCGCTATCACCACTATATCACCATATCTCACAAACCAGTTCAAATGTCACGACACAATAGCCAGAAATATATGAATAATGGAAATCAATATTAACATTTTTATTGCTTAATAATTAAAATTATGAACGTAACTTATTGCAGTTTATATCTTATACCTCTAAACGAGCAATTCTTGTATATTTATTTACTTATATGTTTCTGTGATATCGGAAACGGCTCTAACGATTTCGCTGAAATTTGGTATATGGGGGTTTTCGGCGGTAAACAATCGATCTAGATTAGTCTTATGTTTGGAAAACGCGTGTTTTCGAGTTTTCATGCGTTTTTCTGTCCACGCAGAATATACAGCGGGTTAAGACGCGGACGGCAAGACACTAGTATTACGGGTTCGATTCCCGCTGACTTACTTTTGTTTTTTTTTTTATATGTTCAAGTTTATATATAATTTTTTAATTTTTATTGTTTTTAGACAAGTTTTAAAAAATGTAGTTAATGTTTGAGATAACAATATATATTTCTCATAAATATGTCTAACATTTGCCTATACTGATTACGTGAATAAGATTTATGCTTTCGAGTTTCACCATATTACAATTAATAGTAATAACCGAGCAAAGCTTGGTCGCCCAGGTACTAAAATTTAAATTGGCGAAAAAAGATGTAACGTGCGGGGCGTCAATTTTTTTTATAATGTACGACACAAATTTTTTTAATCACATTTTCCTGGCGTTCTGGGTTTTTAAAGGGCAATTAATTATTATATTGGGAGCTTCAATAACCAAATGTTTTATGACTTCATCTAGGTAAAACCTCTTTTGCTTGTCGCTGAATATTTTTACCACTAAAAGATATCCTGAAGAATTGATGGTTTTATAAGCCGGTAAAAAATAATGCTCATGTCTGTCAAATCCTTTATAGCACTTTATATATAATAAAATAAAAATAATTAAAAAAAAAACGACGGGTTGCACTCCGGGAGTGCCGGCAGAAGTGAAAACTTGAATATTAACGTTGTGCATTTTTGATATTTTGGAATGCTTAGAGAATAATTTTGTACGAATTGCTTTCATTATCAGCATAAAAGTACTATTATTTATGTGGTGGAATACAATATTCATTTATTGCGCTATCGTACACAAACATGACAATTTATATTACATTAAAAATTTAACACTTCAGAACTATTACAATTATTTTACATAATAATAATAAATAATAAAATAAACAAAATAAATTAATAATATTAATCTCATCCATGGATGCGCGTGGCACGCTGTAACATTAACACACACGAACATTCGCGCAAGCGCCCTGCGCCGCCTGTCCTTCTCCATCCGTCTTACGAATTTTCGATCAGGTCACGTGTCCGGACGCAAGTTTAGAAATTTTTACCCATTCCAAAAAAAGTACACAGCGCCGCTAAAGAAGTTTTCACTTCAAAAACCTACAAATTAAGTGATGCCAAAGAATATTATTACTAACGTAAAGAATCGTCATTCCACCGATTTACACGAATGCTGGGCGAATGCGGAGCCGGGCGAGACGTGAGTTTTTTCCAGCCAGGACTTTCGTCCACAGGGCTGGCCGCTGGTCGTGTTGTGCTTTGACATAATTGACAATATAATTGCATAATATTTATGATAGATTTGTCTGACGCGACGGTTAATATTATTTCGGTGTCAACCTTAGGCTTACGTCAACATGGCTGACATTCGCCGGTTTTCGAGCTGTCATTTGTGGAGAGTGTCGCCCCTGCGGTGATGCCGCAACCTCAACCTCAATAGTTTCACTATTATAGTATGTACGTATTTTCAATTCGAAAGTAAAAAATTAAAGGAACTTAATTAATTCCTAAACGAATTAATTAAAAATTATTTACGACGAAGTTTCACTCAAAGGCCGTAATTAATATTTTCCACTTTTCTCGTAAGTTTCGCTTTCAGCTTATGTGGAGCGAATCATTATAGGGTCGTCTTTTTCATATACTGTAGAGTACATATTATACTCTAGTCCACAACAGAATATATATTTAATAACGTTTCTAGAAAATAATTACGATTTACGAAGCATTTACTGCTTATTTAAAAACGTTTAAGCGGAAAAATTGCCTAAAAGCTTTCTGGTTATTTTTTGGTTACGATGTAGATTGTGTAAAAATAAATAAATATTATGATAAAGTTTGGTCCTTATACACATCAATATTTGTATTGAAGTATATTCAACTTTCGCATAATTTATATTTTACAATATTTTAGTTTTCATCTTCTTGGTAGGTTTCTGTAACTCAGTGTTAGGAAAGTTAAGGCAAAAAACAAGTCAAGTGCGAGTCGGACTCACGTAAGAAGGGTTCTGTACCATTTTATCTGTACAACTCTATCGAGCTATATATCGAGCAAAAAAATTTGTTGTTACAGGTGAAACCGAAATACATGTTTAAAAATTTCAAATATCTAGCTATCACGGTTCACGAGATACAGTTTGGTGGCAAACAAACGGATAGTGAAGTCTCATTAATAGGTTATAGGTTCTACGCTTTGGGTACCTACGGAACCCTAAAAAGTATACGGTTCAACCCTCCAGCGTTGTTGCCAACATAGTCATTTTTATCACTGTCTCCACGCTAACATCTAATGTTACCTCTACTTTCTGTGGAGCAGTCTCTTGTGTAACATTTCGTCGAGAACGAAGTTAACCGTATTGAAGGTGTAATCGGAAGCCAACCTAATTTCATCTTTCAATCGATCTTCAAGCTTCTTTTGACTTTTTAGGGTTCTTAAATGTTTTTTTTTTTATAAATTATATTTTATAAAACTGCTAAAGCCGAAAACTGATTTCATGAACAAAGTGTGCAATATTTACAGAAAAATATAAACGATGTACCCTCGTATTAATAACAATATTTATACAACTGATTGGCATTCAATGTTGCTGTCTTTGTCTGGTGCATCGGTAAAGTCACCTTGAATGTTGACAGACAAAGAAAGCAACATTGAACTGCTAATCAGTTGTGTAAGTATTTTATTAGTATTTTTTAATTGACAACAAAAATATTCATCGGTTTTTTTTATGTAATATGAGCAGACGGATAGCCTGATGGAAAGCGATTGCCTTCGACCATGTACTCCCGCAAGACCAGAGGAGTCACATGGGCGTTGCCGGCATTTCAAAGATGAATACACACGTTTCTTGAAGGTTTGAAGGTCGTAATGGTCCGGAACTATTCCAAAGTTTTATTGTGCGCGGCGAAGAGATCAGTATAATATGTAGAGCAGTGGCATGGGGTTCCTATATCTCCATTCCTATCGGATACACTTACCATATACCTTTTGAAGACCCTTATCCAGATCCCTACCTATTATACAGGCTAGGGCTTCCCTATGAAGGAGAACCAGCCTTCGCCACCGGTATGTAGAGTACATTACTATCAAGAAAAGGTTACAACAGATTGCAGAAGACCCATGATGAGACTTTAACACTAATAGCATAATCAATAAAGCGTTTCCTTCGTTAAATTTGCATGAGGTCATTATATGTGCCGACAGCGGTGATTTGTTTAATCGTACATATATTAAACAGCAATTTATTTTAGCTATCATCACTAACACCTATGAATAATCTTTTATGATTTTAGGGCCTGTTTCACAATCTTCTGACAAGTGTCAGATAGCTTATTTGCATGTTTTGTCTCTGTCGCTCCATATATTATAGTAAGCAGGGACAAAACTTCCCAATCAGCTATCCGGCAGTTATTAGACGACTGTGAAGTAGGCTTTCGGAGTAACTTCTGAGTTTATTTTACTACTCTTACTTACTATTATTACTCTTATTACGGTACATGTATTTTTTAGGAAGTTAATGACTCGGCTTTACTTCTAAGAGGCCATTTTTATATGACAATTATTTTAAGGATAGGATGATTTTGGCAGCCTATGTATGTATGTATGTATATTTGTTCTACCGTAGCGCCAAAACTACTAATCTGATTTTAATTAATAAGGTGTCAATATCTTCCTAACTGGCATTATTTGTCCGCGGTTTGCCCGCGTGAAATTAGGTTTTAAACTTTCATCCCCTATTTTAGCCACCCAGGGGCTGAATTTTAGAAAACGCTGAAATACATACCTTATTATTTTTCCCGAACTTAATTTATACGAAATTTCATACCAATATGTCCAAGGAATAAAAAGTTTCATAAAAACTTAAATCTCCTATTTTACCCCCTTGGGGGTTGAATTTTGAGAAATTCTTTCTTAGTGGATGCCTGCGTTATATGAAAAATACGTGTACAAAATTTCAAATTTCTAGCCTTAAGGGTTTGGCCTGTCCGTTGATACAGTAAATCAGCTTTGCCCTTCGTTAGCATAGAACTAACGGAACCCTATAATAAAAGTATCCTATGTTAGACCTTAAAACATCTGGTATCTGCCAGTGAAAGTCCCGTGAAAATCGGTCAAGTCGTTCCAGATTAGCCGGAACAAACAGAAAGATAGACAGACAGACGGACAGACAAAAATTTTAATAATTGATATTTTATTGTAAGTAGGTACCGAATATACTTTCATATACATTAAGTGAAAAGCTGTTAATTTGAAATTACAAACAGACACCACAATTTTATTTATCTGTTTAGCAGATAGATAACGACGAACGAAGAATTTTTGAATATTCACTAATTTCCTTTAAATTTTCATCAAAGTCCACCACAATCTTCAGCTGCATTATATACTTTTGAGGTTATTTATTTTGTTGTCTGTTACTTAATAAAAACATCGTTACGTCATGTTTTCCGAGGAATCTGGGTCGACTTATGCTTTGGTGCGAAACATAAAAAGTGAAAAAAAAATCTTTAGCGCCACTTAGAGCGGACCAGATTCCATATATGTATATTAAATGGTGACAGACAACGGAAAGTGCTTAACGTGTTGTGTTTCCATTCGCTATTTTCACATATCTAAATAGAAATTTCAACTCTATATTTTCAAATATGAAATGCATGAAATTAGTTTTAGAAAATTTACACAGATTTAAACTACGTCACGTTGCGCCGCGCGCGTCTGGTAGGTATTACGTAAATAAAATATTTTGACATACTTTTGCGTAATTTATTTATATAAGCTACTTTTATCCCAACAGAACGCATTATATATTCTGTGGTGTCCTACAGATTAGATTTTCGTCCCGGTTTCGTGGTATAGATTTATTTATTTATTTATTTGGCATGGCATTATCTACCAGTCAACCTTTGGGCGTTACAGGAGCAAAATTATATAGGTGCCGGTAAAGTGAAAAAAAAATGCTGAGAAGAAGAAATCAAAAAATCCTTGATGAAATAGGGATACAATCATGATACAATACAATAATATAAATACAATGAAGATAGACAGCACAAATATTATAAAAATATAATATATACTTTCTAGTAAGTTATCAAATAAATTAATAAAATCAACAAGTTACAAATGAGTCTGTCTGATAGTTATCGACAGAAGATATTTTCATTATGTAATAGGAACACATTAGGGCCGTGTCGATCTCTGAACTACTAAATACCTGTTTTGTTAATGGTCAATGTATTTTTTATTAGTAACTAATGAGATGTTTGTTTTACAAGTACATGAGGTTATCTAAGTTGTGCTTTTATGTTACAGTCAAAGGTCGATATGCAGTCGCTTCCCGGAATGACTACTTTATCCCAGCGGGCTTAGCATGGCGAATAATTTTAAAGAAGAAATATTCTATCCAAAACAGTTCGTTGCAAAATAGTTGTTAATGTATGGTAACAAGGTAGTCAATAGATGTCAATATTTCTAAATAGCCATATTTATAAAATGGCTGCCGGGAAATCTTCTGTCAAAAATGATCAAATTTTCAAGTAAATGACTGAACGTAAAGAATCTATTTGTCTTGGACCGCCATGATATGGAGTCGTTGACATTATTGTAAGACTATTTAATTATATTTTATTAAACTATATTATATTTGACATTGAAATAAGATAACTTTTCTACTTTAGCTGTCCAAAGAGGCCATTTTGTGAGCTCATGCTCGGGAAGAAAAGAAATATTGTTTCTCATAACGACGATGCATCGACCTTGCTGCCATACAATAAGAACTATTTTGCTCCGAATAGTATTATTTTTTCTTAAATCTGTCATTTTGTCGATCCTTCGGTGTTTCTAGGGTGCGCATGCTAAGCCTGCTGGTGTGACCAAAGCCTTCGGACAAACCCCGAAATAAATTCCAATTTCGGCCTACGACTAAAGAGTTATTAGTCAATCCTAGAAGTTCCTACCTTCCAGCCAAACGTCGAAAGACACATTTATTTTTGTGGGGTTTTGCCTAGTCGATCCTAGAAGCGAATGCAGGTGGACTCGAGTAAAAGGCCGACATACTTCAATTATGTGTGCTTTGACTAAGACGTCAAGTTAGACATCGCGGAATAGTCCAACGTTGGAGTGCCGGAGCTTCGATTTTTGTCTATATTATTTTTATTCAAACCTTATCCTGATAATAACGAACACAAAAGAAAGATTTATCCAATTTGGTGCAGTCGTTTGGAAGTTATGGGCCTACAAACATTTCGATCATTTATTTTTATTTATATAGATGTCTATTTACAAGTTCAGATTTTTGATTTGTCTTATTCCTAATTTTAGGTTTTTTGTTACGTTTGCTAAGCCAATTCAATATAGAATTCAATATAGAATTTAGATTCAATTCAAAAAATTCAATATAGAATTTAGATTGCATATAATATACTAGCTTTTGCCCGCAGCTCCGTTCGGGTAAATACGATAATCCACTCGAATACTGTACTTTTTCGGGATAAAAAGTAATGTGTGTTAATCCAGAGCTTAAACTACTACCTACCATTACCATACCAAACTTCATCAAAATTAGCACTGTAGTTTTTTCGTGAAAGAGTAACAAACACTCACTCATCATTCATTCATCCATCCTCACAAACTTTCACATTTATAATTGTACTACCTAGGCACTGGCTGTCGCATAGATAGATTTTAATCCTGGTGGAAATTTGTGGGTAGATTAATTTATGTTAATAGAGAAGTAGACCTCCAATAGAGAGATATATCATATTGCTTGGTATATGTATGCCCTTATATTAATCGGTCTACACTAGGAAATGTGCCCGTACCTTAGAGTACGGAGTAGTTACGGAGTAGAAAGCTAAACACCAGCAGATAAACAAAGAAAGTTAATGCGCGATCAATGAAGATAAGATTAACCTGAGCGTGCTAACTTTACAGTAACCACAGTCGTGGCTTGTCATTATGGCATCATTGAAAACAGTTCAATTCAACTACTCAACAACGAGAGGAGGCTTCGGCACGTTTGTCTTCCAAAAATCTAAATCAAAGACTGAACCAGGAGCGTGTCAGGATTCTAGGCATGTCGGGTTCTGTAACTACTATCAACGCGCATTAGGTTTCTTTAGATTACTTCAGAAGTTATTGGCCGACTTCACTCAATATAATTTACCTCAAGAGTTAAATCTCTGACCTATCACCATGGAAACTTACAAGTTCCTGTCTCTTAGAAATGCAAGGATTCTTTATTACGCGGTGAATAATTGACATATAAATTGGGGTAATTATAGCCGACTTTATAATCGGAACGGAGTACATTATACTTAAAGAATATAATATATATCCTACTTTCTACTAATATTATAAATGTTAAAGTTTCTGGATGGATGGATGTTTGTTACATCTTTCATCATCTTTCACGCAAAAACTACTGAACGGCTTTTAATGAAATTTGGTATGGTAGTAGTTTGTGCTCTGGATTAAAACAACAGGCTACAGTTTATCCCGAAAAAGTAGTGTTCCCGTGGGATACTGTATTTACGCGGGCGGAGCCGCGGGCAACAGCAACAGCTGGTTATTATATATTTCTAACGTAGTATAATTTAGTGATCAGAGTGGCTCCTCCATGCCCGCTCTACTGGATTTTGTGCTGTTTTGTGCGTGTTAATTGAAATGCTGTAAAAATTTAATAATATTTTCTGGGCAAATCGTTTTAACAAAATGCTTTTATTTGCAACTTTCAGCACTAAAATATTAGCCGATTCGATTAGCCATAACACTATTCGCCACTTTTGTTGCTTAACTGAGTTTAACTTGCTCCTTAGTCCTTATTAGTATTTAGTACGTAGTACGTTAATATACCTACTTATATTGATAAATAATTCTAGTGGTGCTTTTGTTCCTTTTATAATATTATAGTGTATCACCAATTTACTTATTTGTTACAGGAATAAACTCTTAGAAACTCTTTCCTACGAAATACCGATGTAATAAAACGTATAATAAATAGATATAAGTTGGTGATTGCTCTGAATTTACTGAAGTAAAGTGAAGTTTACTTTTTTATATTTAAAAATATAAGTTACATATATCACGACATATACTATAGTAATATATTATATTTTTTGATATAGGCAGGTAGGTATGAATACAAAAGCGATAAGGAAATGTCCGAAAGCAAAATAAATCACTCGTAGAAATTAGGAGAAAAAAAATATGTAAAGTCCGTTATTAATTTTATTTTAATGTTTTGTAAAGCCCCTAAATAATTAGTATTATTTTAAAAATTAATTATAATTAATTAATAATTATTATTATACTCTCACATTCGTTTGGCGTAGGTGCTAATAATAACTGAAACGTAATGTATATTGGTACATTTCAGTTATTATTTAATAGTATCTACGGCAAACGAATGTGAGCGTAACTAGTATTATAATAAGTAAATACTAATAATGTCATAAGAGAAGCATGAGACTTTCTCGGTCAGAAGAGAAGAAGAGAAGCATACTTTTATCGCGGCACTGATTGTCTTAACTTATGCATGCTTATTAATTAGGAACTATTTAGTAATCTGTCTCTATACTCCATAGTCTATTGTAGCATTATGCCCCGTCTGACAATATATTTTTTTAAGTCGACGCAAAATTTACGACTGCAGGTCACTTACTTGGCGTGGGAGAGCCATGCTTCGGCACGAATGGGCCGGCTCGAATGGATAAATACCACGGCCTCACAGAAAACCGCCGTGAAATAACGCTTGTGTTGTGTTTCGCCGAGTGAGGCAGGTTACCGGATGCCCAAGGAGGGTTGGGGATATTGAGGACCAGAAATGCAAATGGCAACACCATTGGAGTTGCAAGTGTAACTCCTCTGGTGTTGCGAGTGTCTATGGGCGGCGGTATTCGCTTAATCGCTTATCATCAGTCGCTCCGTCTGCGGTTTCCTAGTACATTTCATAAAAAAATAAATAAATACAATAAAAAATCTCGTATTATGTAATGGCTAAAAATATCATTGAACTAGATCTCGGCTTCTCACGCTCACGAGCCTCTGTTACGAAACAATTTACCTTACTTAAAATTACTTACAGACAACCATAGAAAAATATCAATATAAAATTGAAATTTTAAATGCTGCGAGAAATCCATCATGTACATTACTCATCGAAGTTAATGACTACTTTAAACCTAATTAACTATAGATAAATATGAAAAATATATATCTATCTATTACATCTTAAATTCATTGGCAAAAAATATAATGTTGAATACAATGTGATTATCTTCATCTTTTTTTAACGCTTTGTAATCAAAGATTGTGTGTTTCAGTGAGTACATAAAATTAATTCAACTTGACTACCGTTTCATTCTAAGCAAGAGGCGAAAGTATTATAACCGTAACAATACAAAAGGGTTGGCACATACGACCTTGTATAATATATCTATATATATAAAAGAAAGTCGTGTTAGTTACACTATTTATAACTCAAGAACGGTTGAACCGATTTGGCTGGAAATTGGTGGGGACCTACCTTAGAACCAGGAGACGGACATATGATACTCAAGTGCCCCTCCGAGTCTGTCTGTCTGTATGTTCGCAATAAACTCAAAAATTACTGAAAGGATTTTCATGCTAATTACATTTACCGACGACCGTGGTTCCTTAGGAAGGTTTAGGTCGATAATAATTTGTTAAGGTTTTGTGGAAAATGTTTGATTTTTGACGATAGTTGTTGAAGGTGTTGGAAAAAATCAAGCCGTCTGGGAACTTTTATCGAAAACGCTGCCTAACCTAACCCGTTGGAAATAAATAACAAAACAATGTATGGTGGGATTGTTTATCTTTTATAGTCTACGACAAAGTCCGCGATGGCATAGATATATATTTTATACCCATTCTAAGTTTAAAAAAATGATCAGAAATAATGTGGTATTTTCAAAAGCTATTTAGACGGGTACAATTTAATTATCCTTGTCTAGGAGATTATATCTGGGAGATATCTTAAAATTAAAAACTGTGTGAAAATTTATTATATTTTAATTTTTAATTTTTTTAAATGTATATTTTTATTCTGTACTACTACTATATTGCGGGTATATTTGCTAAAGCCACAAACACTCTCCCACGCGGGCGAAGCTGCGGGCAAAAGCTAGTATTTTATATAACGACATGACTTTCGCTACGATACACGGTGGTGACCCACAGACTTTGGCCTAATGATAAGTCACGGTGACTGAATACATAAGGTAAAATAGATTAACCCGATAAAAGAACTGTAAGCGAAAAGCCTATTTTTTCACTTTACCATGGAATTAATAAATCAGTCCGATAAAAAAACATTCAGAGCAAAATTTAGCCCCTTTTTTTACTGACAGCAGATAAGATCAGCAGCGTTGAAGAAACGAGTCAACCTTAGTGGTTACGTGAGGGTTAAAAATGTTGCTTCGTCACAAACTCCAAATTATATATTTCTTAGAGCAGTTGTCGTGTCGCCCTTAAGCTTTGAGTGTCAGTCAGTGCTTTAAGGGTTAGTTCACACCGCGACGATACACGGTGCTGCATTTTTGAGATAGCTATTCAAAAAGATACACACTTTATTTGACATCAGCCAAACACTGCACATGCGCTGTGCAGCGCGTTGGAACTTGACATTCGAGCTCTAACAATGAAATGTGCATCTTCTTTTGTAACGAATAAACTTCAATTATGAATAGCTATCTTAAAAATGCAGCGCCACGTCGCGTATCGTTTAATTTCTGTGTGAATTGACCCTTAGTTGTTTTAGTTTAGTGTTCCGCGAGATACAGGTGCAATTTAAACTTAGCAGTTCGCTAAAATAAACAGCCGTTAAGTTTGGTAACAATTGACCTAGAAGTAAGTCCATTTGTCACTATCTCAGACCAAATAAAAAGTAAAGACAGCGCTTTGTCAATAAAAAGCTGAGACCGTTTTTTTATGTATGTAGTGCGCTTGTAGCTACGAACTACATACATAAAAAACGCACACACCGCGACAATTCGCTTTGCAAGGTAAGGCGTAGTTTCGTTTCATGCGTGTGCGTGGCACTGTGCAATTACACGGCGAGACGTAGTTTAGATCGACCTAACTCTGTGGTTTGCAAACTCTGTCTTCACTTTTTTATTTGGTCGGAGATCACTATAGCAAACAGCTATAGGTATCATTTTAACCCATAGTGTGTGATTGTAATCTTATACTTTAAACGAGACGATCTTGTATATATATATATCGGTATCTCGACAACGGCTTGAAGTATTACCATAAAATTTAGTATGCAGGGAGTTTTGGGGGAGAAAAATCGATCTAGCTGGGTCTTATCCCTTAGAAACTGCGCATTTTTAAGCAATTTATGTGTTTATTTTTATTTCGTCTAGCAACAATATATCAATAATTTCGACTCTCTTACGTCAGTCCGATTGGCAGCTTATTATGTGTGCCTACGTATAATTTTTGCATTGTTTGGAAATTCGGTATGTGGTGGATTCGAATCCCGGTAAGATAAATATTTTTGTTATTCTTATTATTTCATTTTCTTTTATATATTTTTTTATTATTTTATCGTTCTACTAAAACACTGCCAGTAGTCTCCCAGGTACTAACTACAACAAAAACCACTAATGATAGGCATAGCACAATACACCGAATACCATTGTTACAGTTTCATAATAGAACAATCACTACTACTAACTACTAAATAGCCATATTTGTTACTTGTCAGTGTTGTTACTCGAAGATATTCCAAAACAATAGGTAACATGATCGATGATCGCCTTTTCCGGGTAACTCGAGGCTTGGAGGTTAAGTGACTGGTAATTGTAGCTTCTGTTGTAGGAAGCATTAGCTGTCCTATACCTACCTACTATGACAAATATTTTTGACGTGATAACGTCTTATAAATCGATGGAGCCGGCTGCACGCACGAAAAAACATGACTCATGCGTTACCTGTTACCCGTTATCGTTACCAAGTACCAGCGTTAACTCGCATTGCCTTTACCTCATTATTATTGTTGTTGTTGTTGTCACGTTCAACTATCGTCAGTAAACCGACTTTACAGACAACCGGTATGTTTTTTTTTTGTCTGAACGTCTTTACACAAGCAGTGAATCGTGTGCCCGAAGTATCCGCAATTGATTTTTGGAAACGTTATGTGTTTGACAGTGAAGTATGAGAAAATTCAATCGACTAGCATTCATGAAATTTCTCCAATGTTTCTCACCGCTTAAACCTTCCCTGAACGTCCACAACTATTTCAAGACCAAAATTAGCGAAATTGGTTCATGTATATAAGAGAAGAAGGAGATTATGTTGGCCCTATAAGGGTGTAGACTTGTAGAGATTTCACGCAGGTTTCCTCACGGTGTTTTTATAACGCGATAAATACGCGATAAATGGCGTTTCAACGCGAGATTTCAGCGATACCGCAAAAATATGCACAGGTTTTAACCGAATCGAGACGATATGCGACGCTGCGCTGCATTTTTTTATAGAAGAATACACGTTTTATTGCAAGAGTTCTAATGTCAAACTGCACCACTCTGCATAGCCCGGCGCCGCTCTTGCAATGAAACGTGTATCTTCTTGTGTACCTATTGAATAAAGTTCAATTTTGAATCACTATATTAAAAATCGAGCGCCTCGTCGCGTGACTTCTCGTTTCGATTTGAGCTGACGCTAAGTGTTAACTGCCACTACTTAGACGTTCTTTTATTTTTTTCCAATTTTTTGATAAAGAGATACAAGTCCTCATGAGACTTTATAGTTTATAAGAGTAACAGCTGTCTAGGACCTAGACTTTATACTGTCAATAAACAACTATTTACGCATATAATATATAATTCCGGTAAATGGACTGTAATTTTAATTACATAAATATTAGTTTTGTCTAGCAATAATCATTAATCGGGGATCGTGGTTCGTGACTAGAAAAGCTGAGCCGGTAACTTTCGAAACCCGTTCGTAAGGTCTGCGCCATGTCTGAGCAGGGTGTACCAGTTGTGCTGCCCCCTTTAGTTTAGGAGAGGCGAACACAGTTCCGTGTTCGTTCTCCGATCTCCTGTCAATATAACTTATCCCGGGATACTTAAGTGAATTTGTTGGTAGTTTATTTATTCAGCTTTTGGTTCGTTAACTTTGTTTCTGAACCAAAAAGAGAGAGAGAATTTTTTCAAATGACTTCAAAAGTTACTGGCCGATTTCTTTCAAAATTATTTTCCTAAAGAGTTTTTAGCATGATCTATCAGCATGGAAACTGATAAGTTTCTATATCCAATAGTTTAGAAATGCTGGGGGTGGGACCAACTTACAAACCACTTTGGAGGCCGATTACTCGAAAATGGTCGACTTTGTAAAAAAATAATGTATGAAACCTTGCTTTTTTTTTCAAAGACCTGTTCAACGATATCCCCCACAATGGGGTAGAACAAATATTTTTCATCCCCACTTCTCAAGTATGCAGAGCCACCCCTAAAATATAAAATGATTATTATTTTATGACTTAGAATAAATAAAACTACTGGACCGATTTGAAAGAAATTTGGCATAGTATAATATAGAGTAGAACTCGGGAGGAACATAGACTATACTTTATTATACAAAATAAACAGTTCCCACTGGATATTATTAGTTCAAACTTTTAGGATAATCTCCTACTTCCTGTACATCATAGTATGTGGTAAACCTAAGAGTCCATTGTTTTGTGCTTACATCTTTATTTCTAGTAAAGTAAACAGAAAACAATGTGTAACGACTAATGAAGGGCCTTACAAGTTCTAACAAGCGAGCTATGCGGTAGGAAATCGCATTTTCCACTACATTATTGGTAACACGATACGCTGAGCAAATAAATCGCTGTTAATAAACGTATTACTTGAACGAATTATGCTCAATAATCACCGTTCTTACTTAATCCTATAAGTAAATAATAATGATTTTTATTGAGAAAGAATGGTAGATTTAGATTTTAGAAGATAATAAGTACAAAAGTAGAGCTGTGTGCCGAGTGCGAGATTTTGTTACTACTCGCCATGAAGAAGTTGACTATAATTTGTATGGGATCGAATTAGTTACTACTGTTTGCCTAATTAGTTACTATTAGTAACGGGCGTTGTTTGATTGTTATTTTCATCATCTTATGTTTTTCTCTCTTTGGGATATGAGATTTCTACATAAAACTGTCGAAAGCAACAAATATCTATCAATGCGCGCTGGGAACGTGTCAACGTTGCGCTACTTTTTACTCGCTCAAGGCTTTAGTGCAGTGCGGTGCAGTAGACATGTCCCACGCGCGAGGTATGCAGCTACGTACAGTACAGGACGCCATACTATATTGTCCGGTATTGTCCGGTATTGTCCGGTATTGTTGTGTAATCTTGTTATTTTTTTAATGTTTTATATTTCCCAGTATTATTTTTAAAATATATTAGCTTTCTGTACACATACATTTTGTATTTACAAGCATTATTTAAAAATGCACCTTCCTCCACATAAACCTTAATTTACCGGCCAAATTTCATACTCTTCTCATTACAAAATTCTCATAAAACTGGGCTGAAAGTTTTTGCTACGCCTATTATAAAATGAATGGTAGTAACCACGTGATGTAGTGCGCGTGAATGTCAATTTTAAATATTTTTTATTTTCGAACTTCTGATTGTAATTATGTATGTCACCTTGACAACTTCCCTGTGTCTAAGAGCAAGAACACATTAATATTGTTATAATTAATTCAAAGTACTAAGGCGGGTCAATAAGTCCGTGACTTTTTGAATTTCTAACCTCCTTACTGAAAAAGCAACACTACTCCTGTCAACAGGCATCTGTCAGTTGACTCCTATCAAAATTTGAACTTGCTGCGTCAGTTAGTTTGTGTTTTACAGCTATCTTTATCAGACTATCCAGTAACTTAAGGAAACAATGGAAAAAAGTGAATTTCGTGTGCTTATTAAGCATTATCTTTTGCGAAAAAAAACCATAACCGAGACCAAGGCTAAGCTTGATAAATACTATGGGGACTCTGCACCATCGATTCAATGGTAAAAAAGTGGTTTACTGAATTTCGTTGTGGCCGTACAAGCACTGAAGATGCCGAACGTCCTGGACGCCCAGTTGAGGTCTCTACACCCGAAACAATCGAAAAAATTCACGATATGGTGTTGGCCGACCGAAGATTGAAAGTGCAAGAGATTGTGGAAGCCATAGGCATCTCGCATGGCTCAGTGGTTTCAATTTTGAATGATCACTTGGGCATGAGAAAGCTTTCCGCAAGTCGACCACAAACGCAATCGTGTAACAACTTCACAGGAAGGTTTGGCGTTGTTTAATCACAATATGGAGGAGTTTTTGCGCCGTTTTGTAACCGTGGACGAAACATGGATCCATCACAACACACCAGAGACCAAACAACAATCAAAACAGTGGGTTTCTAAGGGTGAATCGGCGTCTAAGAAGGCCAAGGTGGGTTTGTCAGCCAATAAAGTTATGGCGACTGTTTTTTGGGATGCACGTGGGATAATCCACATTGACTATCTTCAAAAGGGAAGAACAATTAATGGGGAATATTATGCCAACTTATTGGACCGCTTCAATGAGCATTTGAACAAAACCGACCTCATTTGGCCAAGAAAAAAGTTCTTTTTCACCAAGACAATGCAAGGGTGCACACATGTGCAGTTGCCATGGCAGAAATCCATGAATTGGGCTATGAATTGCTCCCACATCCACCCTATTCTCCAGATTTGGCTCCGAGTGACTACTTCTTCCCAAACCTGAAAAAATGGCTCGGTGGAAAAAGATTTGACTCCAATGATGAAGTCATCTCGCAAACAAAGGCCTATTTTGAGGACCTCGACAAATCATATTTTTTGGAAGGGATAAAAAAATTGGAGAAGCGTTGGACAAAGTGTATAGAGCTCAAGGGGGACTACGTTGAAAAATAAAATAATTTATTTATCAAAAAATCTGTGTTTTATTCCAAAAGTCACGGACTTATTGACCCGCCCTTGTATCACGTATCTAGAGCACCAAGGACATTACTTTCACAGGCCTTACATCATTTGCGCTCATCCATAGCACTTTGCATATTACACTGCAATTTACTCGTGTCTATTAGAATTTCGTCAAACTCTCGCACTTAGTTGCGTAGTTGTAGATTGACATTGTAATTTTTAGATTAGATTATTTGAGTTCTACCTAAAAACTGGCCAAGTGCGAGTCGGACTCTTTACGAAGCACGAAGGGTTCCTACTTCCTTAATTTTAAGTACTATTACTTCTAATATCGAGAAAAAAAGGGAGAAAAAACACACGTTAATATTTAATTTATTTTAATTTAATTACCTGTTTATTTTTAAAGTTAAGATGTAACAACTAAATATTCTGCGACTATTTCAAGCATTTACATGCTGCCCTTAATAATATCGAGCAAATAACGGCCAAAAATCATGTTTGTTGCATGACAGCCCCCCTTAAATATTTATTTTATTATGTTTTTAGTATTTATTGTTAAAGCGGCAACAGAAATACATCACTTAGGACATACAGCCTGGTGACATAAGAAAGGGCGGACGGACAGACAGATAGACAGATATACGGCGAAGTCTCAGTAGTAGGGTCTCGTTCTTGCGCACCCAAAAAATTATAAAAATAATCTATAATAACTTACCGACTTGATACTTTAAATGAATTTGTAACTGAGCCAGTGACAGATTCCCTTTTCGGAAAACTGCCTTTATTTGTATTAAGTACACTAACATAAGGTCTGCCTATATAATATATATATCCAGACGCGGATACGAAACCATTATAACATGTAGGTTATTTTGTAAACCGTCTTACCATATAGATATATGGAGAAAATTATGACATAATAATGTATCCATGTAAAAATATTATTAAGCTATTGCATAGCTTCTATCACGGGCCTTGAGCGCGGGGACCGAATCCAGAAATTCCGTAACGAAAAAACCTCACGCTCCCCACTTCGTCTAACGTCGTTTCAGTTCGGCAGTCTTCGACACGGCGTTGTGTGCGTGCGATTAGACGTATTGTACGACTCTACGAAACTCGCACGAATCGAGACGAGCTGCTCCGAAATCGGTTATCATAAACCTATAGTTTCAATGATAAATATTCCTGAATAACCAACAGCTACTGTAAGATAATAAAACCCACATGTATTGTAAAATAATAAAAATATTTTAAACAATATTAACTTTTTATTTATTTAATAAAAGAAAAATTTGTTTTCTTATCGGTCACCACGCTCAAAAAGTGTAACTTAAATTAATATCAAAGAAAAAGAAATACTGCATAAATAAAATAAATAAATAATTATAATTGCATAAGTTGATACAAAATGCTATGCAATAGCTTTACCGCGGCAGTCCCCGAGTGCCACACGTCTTTTTTATATTCAAAACTACTTATGTCAGTGAAGTGCTGTGCTGAATTCTCACATTAGCAATGTAAACGTTACTTTTAAAATACACATAATAGATGGGGCAACTGGCAACATACGCCCACAGCTACAAAATCTAATGTAGAATAAATAATAACGAATACAAGACACCTGTGGTTATTGTGGTGAGTTTTTTAATGCATTGACATTTGTATACACAACGAATGATCAATGTGCGCTAAGCAAATAAACCTCTCTTATTTTTTAAATGTTTTTTAATCTGATGTTTTTCTTTGCACAGCTACAGGCTCATAATCACCAAATTTCATTTCAAAATTGGTTTTATGCCAAAAAAATTGTAGCTACAATGATGACTGTTACTTTAAACGGTTACAAAATTATATTACTAAATATTGACAGAGCAGCGCACATAATTCTATACCCTTTTTTGTAATATTGCTTTTCAGTGAGTATCTTACAGAAAACCATGAATTCGGGAACGTTTTTTTAAGTTTAATAAATTGAACAAAAACAAAACAAAGTCCATAAATTAAGCATTGCTTAATTATATGGATGTATTATGTATCTATATTAAATAAACAATAATAAAAACAATGCATACAATATCTTCTACATGCAAAATATGTAAAAAATTAGAGAAGTTGCCATTATCGTGCATAAAATTTAAGAAATTTCAAAATATTTAAATCTCTTATAATCTAATTTGATTTAAAGAGTTACATGGACAGAATAAAGGCTCTTTAATATTTCAACAATATTTCAATTAAATACGCAAAATTAAATTAAAGAAATCTGAAAAGTAAAAAATGACAAACTATAACATAATCTAAAATTTGAGACTATTTATTTACTTCTCAAATAAAACCTATTTAGGACCCGTGTTCCAACTCCTTCCGTATATATGAATTTTAATAAGGTTATCATCAAATAAAATAAATAAATAAATATCTATGGACGCTTCACACCACCTCAATCTGGCCCCGTGCTAAGTATCCGAAGAACTTGTGTTACAGGTACCAGAAAAAGGGGAAGTATATTTAATATTTTTATACTATATATATATTTAAGATTATTATTATATTATACATATATTTAATACACATCCATGACCCAGGAACACAACTTTTTGTTTAAAAAATATATATAGTTAATACAACTATATATATTTATTAAACCAGCATAATTTTGCGTATTTAATTGAAATATTGTAGCGTTCCCGAAATTACAAAAAGTCATATTTTTTTATTAATAGCCGAAGGCAGTAAATTGTTTACTTATGTTCCCTGGGTTTATGGGCCATTATTACAAATCTATTGACACCCCATGCGTTAATATCGGATCTGTAATTTAGGAGCTACGGTGGAACAAACATACATACATAGACTGCCAAATATTCCTTTTGGCACGCCGTAGTCGGGTAAAAAGCTTAAAAAGAATTAGTTCCTCTTTAAGCTCTTTTTAGTTTTTTTTTTCTTTTTGTCAGAAGTCTTCATTACGCTGTTATTAAAACGCAACGAATTTTTTAAATAAATTATTCAAAAATAATTGTGCGTGAATCGTCCTTGGAAACACTACTTAATTATCATTTCGCGAACGTTCTCGAAATGAGTATTTCAAATAAACGTGCACTTTAATTGTACAGCAGTCATCTTGCATGCGACCTAACTTTGTGAACAGTTATACTATTATAGATTTCTTCGTTATTTCGAGTTGTAAAAAAGAATTTCATCAATTTATATCAATTTATATATTAATTGTAATAAATTCACGAACTGACGGACTTTTGATGTACGCTCAAAGGAATAAGGAATTGAAGGTACATAACACTTAATTAAATTTAATTTATTTGACCATAAATACACTGACAGCTGGCTGGTTGTTATTGTGTTCTTTAATTTCTTTTTTTTTTGATTATCGATGCGTTCACTGAATTGAATAATTGTGTGTTAAGGGACAAAATATTTTTGCATTTTTTTTATTAAAAATAAATAATATTTTTTTATAATTTTTATAACAAGATAGTATTTAAAAATACGGTATATTAAGTAATGTTAGGTGTTCAATATACCTTAGATTTCTTATTAATATTTGGACTTGTTTAAGATCGTACATGAGGACGCGTTCCCGACCTGACTTTCTCTGCATGTATTTTGATTTAATTTAAAATTTACTTATTTGTTAATTTTCTTTTCTTAACAAAGTCAAGATTTATGACATTAAATTGCTAGCAAAACCAATTCTGGACCTTGGTGATTTTGAGCATTAGAATAGTATAGAATAGAATATAATAGAATTGTAGGTAGGGTTCCCAGTATTTTCATTCATCTAGAAATCTGAAAAGTAAAAAATGACAAACTATAACATAATCTAAAATTTGAGACTATTTATTTACTTCTCAAATAAAACCTATTTAGGACCCGTGTTCCAACTCCTTCCGTATATATGAATTTTAATAAGGTTATCATCAAATAAAATAAATAAATAAATATCTATGGACGCTTCACACCACCTCAATCTGGCCCCGTGCTAAGTATCCGAAGAACTTGTGTTACAGGTACCAGAAAAAGGGGAAGTATATTTAATATTTTTATACTATATATATATTTAAGATTATTATTATATTATACACATATTTAATACACATCCATGACCCAGGAACACAACTTTTTGTTCCTTCGGCGGGATTCAGACCCGCGACTCCCGGCTTGAGCTCCAACGCGCTGAACCACTGAGCCGCAGAGTTCGTCAAAAATATTAAAAGTAAAATAAATTACTGCCTACTTTAATAAAAGATACCAAAACAAGGCAAAGTAAAAAGCAAAGTAAAGTAAATAAAATAAATCTCACCGCCAACCTCTTATGGTTTAAATGTAACTTTATCAGGAGTTATGTCGTGTACACTTAAATTTGTAACCT
This sequence comes from Phengaris arion, assembly GCA_963565745.1. Taxonomy (NCBI): domain Eukaryota; kingdom Metazoa; phylum Arthropoda; class Insecta; order Lepidoptera; family Lycaenidae; genus Phengaris; species Phengaris arion. The sequence goes on from OY751431.1 coordinate 29,756,428, forward strand.
ACTTTTGTGATGTCACTTGGTGTATTCCTGAGGTCAAGACGCAGAACACGAGAGTTACACCTTTTATATTGTAAATGTAACTTCATTAGAGGTAAAATATGTAGTGTACACTTGAATTTATAAGTGTACTTGTCTCAGGTCACTCGGTGTATTCCTGAGGTCAAGACGCAGAACACGAGAGTTACACCTTTTATATTGTAAATGTAACTTCATTAGGGGTAAAATATGTAGTGTACACTTGAATTTATAAGTGTACTTGTCTCAGGTCACTCGGTGTATTCCTGAGGTCAAGACGCAGAACACGAGAGTTACACCTTTTATATTGTAAATGTAACTTCATTAGGGGTAAAATATGTAGTGTACACTTGAATTTATAAGTGTACTTGTCTCAGGTCACTCGGTGTATTCCTGAGGTCAAGACGCAGAACACGAGAGTTACACCTTTTATATTGTAAATGTAACTTCATTAGGGGTAAAATATGTAGTGTACACTTGAATTTATAAGTGTACTTGTCTCAGGTCACTCGGTGTATTCCTGAGGTCAAGACGCAGAACACGAGAGTTACACCTTTTATATTGTAAATGTAACTTCATTAGAGGTAAAATATGTAGTGTACACTTCAATTTATAAGTGTACTTATCTGAGGTCACTCGGTGTATTCCTGAGATCAAGACTCGAGACATGAGAGTTACGTGTTCAACAGGCATTCGGAGTTAGATTATATCGCATGCTCAACTGCATCGTTTTCAACTGCATTAACATAACGCATAGGCTGATCAATCGAATATCAAATGCATCTTGACTTGACCTTTAGCCTAGTTGCCATCACTAATTACGACGAGGAAGCGGTCGCTTATGTCACATAGCAATTCTATGTTAAATCTCATATCAATTCGTATGAAATCAAATAAAAAAATCCATACAGGATGTTAAATAATCCTCCTTCGACAATATGTCCTGGCATGATGTTGGTAAGGTTAATATAAGAAGACTATAAAAATATAAGTATTATCTTTACAGATACACAACAATGTAGGGTTTTCAACCTCTGGACCTCACACATTCTAAATAGAACTTCTAGAGGTTTAAATATTATGTCGTTTATGTATATCTACCACTATTAGCGACGACGGTCAGTAAATCACATGGTCTGCCATTACCACTAGCAATTTGCATGTGGTTTATATTGACTTTCGCTTCTTACGTAATGTAAGTAGCTACGATTTATGCATTGCTAATCCTGCATACTAAATCACAGAGGCTTTTAAATACTAGTAATTTACGTGACACTATTAAATCTCTAACTTATAACGTGACACCAGCCAATGAACATTACGCTCCTCCAGCAACCTGAAGGTCGATTCTGACTTACGATCCAGTCCCGATATGTTGAAATTGCAATATGGTATTCTTATAAACATCAAACCAACGTCAAACCCTTTGTCCAAGCTACAAAAACCAGTTTGCGATATAAAAACGATTCATTTATAATTCAATAAAAGTAAAGCATAAGATAATTACCAGAATTGGGTCTCTGGCTCTTGAGATTCCCTCACACAGCACACTACACTTCCTTATATTCCAAATCCTTCACTGTTCGTGCTGCAACACTTTGGAGCTCACTGCCTTTGTAAATTAGTCGCGCTGATTCAATTAATATTTTAAAAAATAAAAAATACTTTCTGAATAAGCCCAGATTTTTTTTTGTCGTTCTTTTAATTGTTTATTTTTGTGTTGAAAGTAAATAAAGCTTTATTAGTTTGTAGGTATACGTACACGTAACACGAATCACGATCTTTTCCTCTCCTGTACCAATCTTATAAACAAAAGGTTACCTGCTAGAGATTACTTATTAGCAATAACTTCGCCTTTTGTACATCAATTTATGTGTTTTTTTTTTTATTAAATTGTGTCATTTTGTATTTTTAGCCGACTACGGCGAAGCCAAAATGAAGGGTCATGATTATGTTTGTTCCCTCGTAGCGTCTAAACTACTGGTCCGATTTTAATAAGTGAGGTGTTAATAGATTCGTACTGATGCCGTGGGTAGCATAGGCTTTATAATTTTTTTCAAAATTTTGTATTTCGAAAATTGAACCTCAAATTCTAACATCTAAAAAAATTAATGAGATAATTTTTATGTGTTTGGTATCAAAAGAAAGGTCTTGGCGAGTACACCACAAATATGTATATATATATATATTTTATATATTTATCGTCTGATGGTCAAATTTGTAAAAAAGTCATGTGTAAAAAAAACATTACCTTTACTTTAAAAAACCTATTCAACGATACCCCACACGATGGGGTTGAATAAAAAAATATTTTTCATCCCCACTTCACATATATGGATATAGGGGTGGCCCCTAAAATATAAAATTATTATTATTTTATGATGTCAAAACCGAGATCTATACACGATCTATAACTATGACAAATTTCATCAATTTATATTAATAATAGACAGACGGACGGACAGAGAGAATCTATAAGGGCTCCTTATGTATTACGGTACCCTAAAAAATTGTCAAGGTGGAGCCGTAGTCGCACCTACTTTATAAGGTTCGGCACAGTCGATGTCAAATCGCAGCCGTCTGTATCTGTCTGTAGGGTGGCACTGAAAATTTCGGGAATCAAGGAAGTGACACAACATTACTATTTAAAAATGTATTTATTGCTTTTCGAAGTATTCTCCGCGAAATTTGACACATTTTTCCATACGATGGAACCAATCATTGAAGCAACCATTCCATTCGGAAGTTGGGGTCTCCAAAATGGCCGTTTTGTAGGCGTCTTCAGGCTTCAGAGCTTCTTCAGGTGATGAAAATCTCAGACTACGCAATTTATTCTTTATTTTAGGGAAAGTATAGAAATCATTAGGGCTTAGGTCGGGGCTGTACGGCGGATGGTCTAATAATTCTATGATTTCTTGCTTTAAAAACTCTTTTGTTATGTGCGCGGTGTGAGAACTCGCATTGTCGTGGTGGAGGATGATGCGGCGGTTGCAGTTCTCTTTACGGAGTTCAGAAACGACCTGTGGCAAACAAATGTTAGCATACCATTCTGCATTAACCGTTCTTTGTCCCTCAAGAGGAATAGTCGCAACATGGCCGGTTTTGGAGACAAACGTGGCCACCATTTTTTTTGCAACACTCCGTGAACGAACAATTTTTGTTGGCTTTAACTCATTTTCGAACATCCAAACTCGTGACTGGTTTTTTGTTTCGGGTTCGTACGCATATATCCAGGATTCGTCACCTGATACGATGTTGTATACAGCATTTGAGGATCCTGCGTGGAATCTTTCGAGAGTTCTGACGCACCAAGTAACGCGAGCCGCTTTTTGCTCTTCACAGAGCAAATGCGGTATCCATCGGGAAAACAACTTTTTTACACCTAATTGTTCATGCAAGATTATTTGTATTTGACTCATGCCAATGTCTAAAGTTGCCTGAATTTCGCGGTATGTCACATGTCGATCTTCCTCAATCAGCTTACGCACAGCATCAACGTTTTCTTGGGTGACTGCAGTTTTTGGACGACCTTGACGGGGATCATCACTGAGCTTGACACGTCCACGTTGAAATTCAGAAAACCAGCAATAAATTGTGGTTTTGGATGGGGCTTCATCACCAAATGCAGAAATTATCCGGTCAATACACTGTTTTTGTGTTAAACCACTTCGAAAGTCATAATAAATCATCGCTCTAGAATTTTCTCGAGTCAATTCCATTTTCTCAACGACTAAACAAGTTTGACAAGACCTTGTGAAAAGACCGAGAATCTTTTTTTAAATAAATAAACGGTATGCGATTTTTAAAACCAAGGAGTTTTAAATTAAAAAGATTTTAATATGACAGGAACAGTGGAAATATTCCATTTCCGATACTTTTAGTGCAGCCCTCGTATCTTGAAGTATAATTCTAAAAACTTCTGTAAGCCTTAGAGTCAGCTAAGCGCGAAGCATCTCGGTGTGAACTGACGCTTAGATGCCATTAGCGACCACGGCTCTAGCTTGACCATTTTTGTAAATATTCATTTCTGGATTTTAGACCCATTTTTTTCGTAGTCGGGTTATAGTTTTTTTAACTGATTATTTTTTCTCCATACACGAGGCTGTTAAGCTGATGAATATTTATGATGTAAATTTGAAATATTTTGTAACCTGCAAGAAGTGTGAAGTGGGTGTGGTCTGAATTCATCCAAAAAGAATAAGGTTAGAATTTTTATGTTAACTTTAATAGATATCGATTTGTTTTGCTGCAGTTGTAACTTGACCAGTGCGTGTAGCATGACCACCGTAGAAATGCGTTTTGTCTGTACACAAGAATAGACTAACTGACGGATCGTTTGGATAAAATGACAGATTTCTTTATCAATCTGTCATTTTGTCTATTCTTCGTAGAAAGAACCCATTTCTACGGTGGTCTGCTACTGGACTCATTTCCCGAAAAGGGTTAGATAATAACTAATTGAACTAATTACATGGGTAATAATTAAGTCATTATTATAGAGGTCATAATCGCTAAAAAGACTGCGGAATGTTCGTCAGTCTAATTATAAATTAGTCGCTCGTCGAAAATCAAGTGGCAATTAATCGTGTACCCAATAGAATACTAGTTTAACGCTTCCTTTACTGTCAAGGTCTACAAATTCCAGAATTTAATTTTCTTTAATTTAATTACAGATTTAAGCACTTATTTTTTATATATAATCTATGATTTTGTCTCGATATGATTAGAGAACTTGTCTCATTTTAGAAGATTTTTTAAATCTCCATTTACCTACTTATATTTATAATTTTTTTAAGACTTTACTTCTTTACCGAGAGTCTATTTCAAGTTTTTGTTGACTTTTAATGATGCCTAATGAACGTAACAAAATGATCTTTACATATATACTTAATTACAAAATAATTGAAGTGTATGTTTTTTAAATTGTAATTTCAAAGTAAAAGTTTTGCACTAAATGATAGAATATTCGGTAGGTACGTACCTACTCGAAAAAATCAAATTATAAAAAAAATTGTTGTCCGTCTCTCTGTGTGTCTTTTTGTTTCGGCTAATCTCTGAAACGACTGGACCGATTTTAACCTGACTTCCACTGGCTGATGTTATGAGGAGTAAATTAGGCTACTTCTATCTTCCGTTTAGAAAATAGGTTTCCTTTTCCATTAGCTCCACGCAAACGAATTTGCGAGCACCGGCTAGTTTCAAAATACGACAATTTAAAACATTGCTTACAATCCTACTACTACGAGGGCGGGTCAATAAGTCCGTGACTTTTGGAATAAAACACAGATTTTTTGATAAATAAATCATTTTATTTTTCAACGTAGTCCCCCTTGAGCTCTATACACTTTGTCCAACGCTTCTCCAATTTTTTTATCCCTTCCAAAAAATATGATTTGTCGAGGTCCTCAAAATAGACCTTTGTTTGCGAGATGACTTCATTTGTTGTTTGTCAAATCTTTTCCACCGAGCCATTTTTTCAGGTTTGGGAACAAGAAGTAGTCACTCGGAGCCAAATCTTGAGAATAGGGTGGATGTGGGAGCAATTCATAGCCCAATTCATGGATTTTTGCCATGGCAACTGCAAATGTGTGCACCCTTGCATTGTCTTGGTGAAAAAGAACTTTTTTCTTGGCCAAATGAGGTCGGTTTTGTTTTGAAATCCTCATTGAAGCGGTCCAATAAGTTGGCATAATATTCCCCATTAATTGTTCTTCCCTTTTGAAGATAGTCAATGTGGATTATCCCACGTGCATCCCAAAAAACAGTCGCCATAACTTTATTGGCTGACAAACCCACCTTGGCCTTCTTTGGCGCCGATTCACCCTTAGAAACCCACTGTTTTGACTGTTGTTTGGTCTCTGGTGTGTTGTGATGGATCCATGTTTCGTTCACGGTTACAAAACGGCGCAAAAACTCCTCCATATTGTGATTAAACAACGCCAAACCTTCCTGTGAAGTTGTTACACGATTGCGTTTGTGGGCGACTTGCGGAAAGCTTTCTCATGCCCAAGTGATCATTCAAAATTGAAACCACTGAGCCATGCGAGATGCCTATGGCTTCCACAATCTCTTGCACTTTCAATCTTCGGTCGGCCAACACCATATCGTGAATTTTTTCGATTGTTTCGGGTGTAGAGACCTCAACTGGGCGTCCAGGACGTTCGGCATCCTCAGTGCTTGTACGGCCACAACGAAATTCAGTAAACCACTTTTTTACCATTGAAATCGATGGTGCAGAGTCCCCATAGTATTTATCAAGCTTAGCCTTGGTCTCGGTAATGGTTTTTTTTCGCAAAAAATAATGCTTAATAAGCACACGAAATTCACTTTTTTCCATTGTTTCCTTAAGTTACTGGATAGTCTGATAAAGATAGCTGTAAAACAGAAACTAACTGACGCAGCAAGTTCAAATTTTGATAGGAGTCAACTGACAGATGCCTGTTGACAGGAGTAGTGTTGCTTTTTCAGTAAGGAGGTTAGAAATTCAAAAAGTCACGGACTTATTGACCCGCCTTAGTATTATAAATATGAATGTTTGCGTGGATGGATGGATGTTTGTTGCTCTTTCACAAAAAACTACTCAACGGATTTTGATGAAGCTTTGTTTGGTAGTAGTTTGAGCTCTGGATTAACACAAAGGCTACTTTTTCCGGCGGGCAAAAGCTAGTAGGTATGGTATAATTTTGATAATCGCAACAATACGATTTAACATTCATATAAACATTGGTAAATGTGAAATTGTATTAGAGTTTACGTAATATTTAAATTGTATCCATGTGATACCAAATGTAGGAATTGGGTTAATAGTGAATATTCAAATTTAATATAATCACGTCTATTAAACATCCACAATCGATGCTAAAGAAGATTGTACACGATAAAAATAAATGTCGAAATTCAAATGATGCAGACATTTGTATTTTAAATACGTTTATGCCAATTTTAGTAACCATTTGATTTAAAATGAAATAAGGTTTACATATTGTTAATGTGTAAACCTGTGTGTGTGTTTTCTATTTAATTACCTATGAAAAAATAAATCAGGACACACGAAATAGGACCCAAAAATACTAGGTTATTTATTATAGGTACCTAAGAATTTGTTAAGCCATTTCAAAAATGAATATTTGTTACTCATGATCTGATTGCAAAATGAATTATGTAATAAGAGGCTGAAAAACATTGGACGTTTTTACCCGCTCGCGCTGCCTAAAAAAGTTGCGACCACAAAACAAAATACTATTAGAATTCAGATTGTACAATTTTCATTCGCATTTAATTTCCCGTGATTATTTTTATTCATATCCATGGAGAAGTGATGATAATCAATAAATTTTTAAATATTTAATATAGTTAAAGTATTTACCTTACCTCCTGCAGACATACGACCTATGCCCTCGTAATTCAGGTACAATTACGCTTACATAATCTAACTTAATTTTATATTTGCTATCGTGGGTAGGTAATTGTTTCATAGTAAAATTCAAAAGGTCCTTTCAAATAATCTACCATCTATTATCTTTGTTCCCGTGGGGTAATTATTCCATAGTAAAATTCCCAAGGTCCTTTCCAATAATCAACACCATAGGTATATCAAAAAAATGTATATAGACTCTTGGTAGTGTCATAATGCTCAATGTGTTTTTGTTGCAGGAAGAAAACATAGCTCTCCGCTTAATAAAAGCACATTCAGACGTGGAGGAGGCTGAGAGTAGCCCAGCCTCCCCTGAGGATATATTTGGCGTCAGCACAGGAAGGTCGTACTTCGACGAGGCAGGCTATGTGTCTGGCGGGGCTAAAGATAGCGACCCATACGTCAGGAATCGGTTCAACCAGGCTGCCTCTGACAATTTACCCAGTAACCGAGCTATACCGGACACTAGGAATGCTATGTAAGTACTAATGTGACCTAATGAATCATAGATTGCATAAATGCTTCTCATAGAACATAGTCCATAGATTGCAGCAAGGTTTGGTGCGGCCTGAAATGAATAAGTAGGTATTATGACTTATTATGTAAGTATCTTATAAGAGGGAACCATTATAACAGGCTATTTTACAAAAAAAACATGTAATCGATGCTAGATATCGTGGTAATAAACAATCTAAAACCTAACTGATTATATATTTTTGAATCTCGAACAAATTCTCGGTCGCGTCGTTAAAATGGCTGCCCACGAAGTCGACGTTATTTTCGAAAACTGACGGAACTAATAAGGGTTTTGAGTGGCACTCACTTATCTCGGGTAACTGTTCATGACGTGAAAATTATAGCAACACTTTCAATAGATTACACCATAACATACAAAGGTAATGTGTGTTACTGATAAAGGTAGACATAATGTAAAACATAGCCTGTATACAAAGCTATAGTTTTTAATGTGGTTGGTCTAAGATCCGGTATAATAAATATATACCCTCTATAACGTGATAAGAATTAAATGATAGATAATATTCACATTGATACATTGCTAATATGTCGCCTAGTTAAATAGCGCCCTAAGGGCCGATTCACGCCGAAATGTCAGCGGAGCGGCGAGCAGCATAACTGTCATATACTTAATTTTAAACTGTATCTACATTACTATAAAACACGGTTTCGCTTGAGACAACCACCGCCGCTCACACCGCTCACGGCACCGATGGGCGCTACGGCCGCTAGCGACCGTATTAATAGTAAATAACTAGGCAACCTATTTGCAATGTGTCAATGTGAATTTTTTCTAACATTTATTTCTTATCACTATTAATTAACAGATGAGGGTATATATTTATTATACCGGATCTTGCACTAACTCTTTCTGTCTCATTCTTGAGTCTGTTGTAGTGATTTTGTGAAATGTGGGAAGGAAATGTATAAAAGGTCAGGTGTGCAAATATGTTTAACATTTAGTCTACTTTATTAAAAATCGCTAGTTCCTGAGTAATAGGCCTTAACATTGTTTACGTTAGGACCTTTTTTTGTAGTTCGTATTTGTTTTATCAGCACTTTGTCACCCTCGACAGTCCCCTAGTAGTTCAATTCAGTAAAATCGATATATTTTACAATCTACTTAAAAAATTTACTGGCCCGGTTACGAGCAATGTTCATTAGATTAGCTATCTTAAATATTAGAATTTGATAGGAATGACGTTTAAATGCTATCATAAACAAAATATCAAAATAAAAGTTACCCGGTTTTTTGGAATCATCCTTAGAAACTTTTGCGTTTATAATATTAGCACAGAGTAGAATATACGTATATATATATGTAAAAAGAAAAAGCTTTCATAGAACGATCCAAATCGATCCAAATTTGAAAATTTTGACGTTCGGACAACGGCCCACAATTTTTCCATACAATCGTGGACACACCGTATGCTTGTAGTAGGTAGTGCAACCAAATCGAAAGCTAACTATGTAGCTGTTTATCTGTTCGTCTTCCTTTAATCTGTGATATTAGTAAGGATACCCCAATTTTTGTCCCAAGGTGCCGACTGAAGAAGTACGATGATGACTTACCTCCGACGAGTGTCATCATCACATTCCACAACGAAGCCCGCTCCACCCTTCTGCGAACTATTGTCAGGTAAGCTCCTACGGCTTCTCATTTCCTGGTACTTTGCGGCTGTGATTTTAAAATCTTCATACAGTAATACAATACAGTTCGCATTATACTTGTAGGCAAATTGAATAAATTACATCCAACCTAACCTAACGCGTATACGTCAAGATGAGACAAATCTGTACGTGTGTAGATTTCATCTGTCTTAATCCCCTTCTGTGTGTAAATGCAATACAAGTAAGTTGGAAATTCAAACATATTTATTTTAAATTGTTACTTGTGTGACGTGTGTTTAAATTTTTGTACAATTTTAAATGTTAATCTTCATTATAGAAATGTTACCGTTTTGGTTAAAACTTTCAATCCTCACCAGTTAAGCGCGGTTTACACTATCCTTTCTGAATGAATGTGTGGAGTACTCTTAAACAGTATAACAATACAATTTTAACAAAAAGATTTAATTGTTCAATGTGAATTTTGTCATAGAAATATGTTTCTAGTTTCTACTCGTTAACACAATGGAGGAGAAAGATTTTCGCCTTTTAATTGTTTGAGCATTCGCATGACTATATTGTTTCATAACTTTTTACACATAATAGAATCAAGGTGAAATTTTTCACTTCAATTACAAGCATTATGTTTTTGTATAAATCATTCTAAAGGGTATTTTGTTCCTATCTTTTTCAGTGTACTCAACCGCAGTCCGGAACATCTCATCAAGGAAATCATATTGGTAGATGACTTCAGTGAAAATCGTAAGTACCTAGTTGCTGTTACAATTAAATTATTTGTAACACATTTCATTGCAAGAGTTCGAATTGCGAGCTGCACCGTTTAAACCGGCAGTTAAAAACTATTAGGGTCAGTTCACACCGAGATGTAACGCGGCGCGACGATGCTGTAATAGTATGCATAATTTTGCAATCAATTTTCAAAAAAAAAGTGCGCGCAGCTATGCGTCGCGGTGTGAATTGACCCTAACGCCTACTTTATGCTTTCGGGTGCGTGAGTAGTGTCTAATGTAGCAATTTGCTTGAATTGTCTAATTCTCTGGCTGTTAACCTTAATTCTCAAGGATCTAACTACTTAAGTACATTTACAAAAACAAATTTAATTTTAGGCACACTATCCAACATTTTTAAGAACGTAAATCTTACGAAAACTTTCTCCTGCCCCGGCAGTTGGCACAAACAGTTAATTGTCCGCAAACACACAGTTAGCACATTGCTGTGTACACGTTTGACAAAACCCTAGCGTTTAAAAAGTAATTTACTTGACTGTTGGACTCGATTTCGTTTTTTTCGCGTTAGGGACAATTCACACCGAAACGAATCGATACGCGTCGACGCGCCGAATGTTTACAATAAAGATTAAAAAATGAACTTTAGTCAATAGGCAATACACAAGAAGATACACGTTAAATTGCAAGAGTTCGAATGTCAAACTGCACCGCTCTGCATAGCTCGGCGCCGCTCGTGCAGTGAAAAGTGTATCTTCTTGTGTACTGAATAAGGTTCAATTTTTAATCGCTATTTAAAAAAAATTCAGCGCTGCGTCACGTCATCGTCTCGTTTTGGTGTGAGCTGACCCCTCGTATATCGTCTTATTTATTTTCGAGACCATTATCTTTAGCTGTTAAACTCGTACATGTTTCTAATACTTTGCGTTGCCCTTAGTTTTCCTTTTTAAAAGTCTTTACCTTCTTTACCGACTACGGAGGGTTATGATTTTGACCTTTTTTGAGTTAGCCTGTTCCCTTATAACTTCGAAAGTTCTTACAAATTATAAGGTATTGTCGATTGCGATTTGCGCTATACCAAATTGGTCGCTGGTTCTTGGCTAATGAATAATGAAGATCCATACTTTAAACGAGCTAATCTTGTCTACGTATATCATCCACATAATTATTATCTTCATAATATTATATAATAATCGGAATCTCGGAAACAGCTGTAAATATTTACATTAAATTTAGTATACTCCATGGCCCCTGCATGGAGTTTTGGGGGAGAAAAGTCGATCTAGCTAGGTTTTATCCCCGGAAATCTGCGCATTTTTAAGTTAAATAATAAGTTTTTTCTTTCGTCGTGTACTAAGGATATGAATGATTTCGATGTCTCTATGTAAAATCTGGTTGGCGACTTGCAGACATTTGACTTGGTGCGCTGTTGGCAACTTTGTCTCTCAGGTTCGAAATTCGAATCCCGGTCAGACAAAATATGTTTTGGTGATTATGTTTATTTTAAAATGTTTTATTTATTTTTAATTATTTTATAGTTTAACTAAAACTCTAAAAACTCTTCTCTCCCAGGTAGTATACAAATGCAATGAATGAATGCAAATGTATTAAGCAATGAATCAAAATTAATGCGTTGGGTGTGCGTTGTGAGTGCAACAATAAACGGGGCAAAAGTCAACTGAATATTGATAAAATATATAGTTGGTTCGCCATTATCAATGTAACGAACAACTATAATTATGTTACGAGAGCAATGCAGTACCTATATACTATGTATTAATCAAATTTAAAATAAGTATGTATTACATTTAAATTTTAATGTAAAAACTTTTTTTTTTTAAATAGTTAAATGTAACTAATAACATTTCTTTGAAATTTGTTTAATACGTATTTTGTTTGTTATAATAAATGCTAGTTTGATGGTCATTATGTAAATTCTTGGTATGAATGCTGGTATCAAAAATATTTCGCGCTTTAACTTCAAACTTGAAAATCCCCCCAAAATCGCAAAAATAAAATAAGTACTTGAACAATCCCCCTTAATTATTTTTATGATTAAGAATACTTTCAATACTACATGAATACATTAATAATAATAAGAAGAAAAGAAAAACAAAACTGTGATATTATTATGTCAATTATCAATTAAAATATACTTATAAAATCTCTCTGGATCCGACATTCATATAACAGTTCCCACCTAACTAATACCTTAATTAAAATAAAAAAACTAGTAAATAGAATCCCCTAAAAATAACCCCAGAATATTCTCTCCCTAAAAAGTCCCTGGCTATTACCAATTTAGGGGGGAAAAGCCTTCAATTGGTAACAGCCACAGTACCCACATGATACAAAAATACTTTTCTACGCGAACGATTTCAAGAAAAAACACCATATTATAAAGCTGAAGTAAGTTCTATAGTGGTTTCCCAATCAAATTGTCATAGTTGGTAACAGCAAGTGCTAAATATCACAACGCCATGTGAAAACACCGTTGACACGAGGTTACATTACACACAGTAATTATTACATTTAGAGCCGTTGTTAATGTTTTACAATCTACTGATAATGCGTCAGATAGCTTTGCATGTCTGTCTCTGTCGCTCAGTATAAAGCAAGCAGCGTCAAAACTTTCGAATAAGTCATCCAACACTAAGGGCCAGTTTCACAAACTTCTAATAAGTGTCAGCTAGCTTAACTGCGTCTTTTGTTTCTGTCACTCGATATAAAGTAAGCCACTGCTTACTTAATCACTATTAAATATTGGATCTGCTACCTCTCATCTCTTATAGTTACTTTTTCTTGGTCCTTGTCCTTTTTAACCCCTCGATGAAAACAGACGGATGACAGTCTATAAGTTTGACATTGCTGTATGTGTGTCCGTCCGTAGCATCGGAGTTTTCTTTTGTTTGTAAGCTGACATGATCGAGAGGGTTCTTAGACTTCTTAGCTATAATTCATCATAATCAGTTTGCAGGGGGATACTTCAAATTTTAATTAGGTTTTAAAAAAATGAAATAAATAAATAAAACAAAACAAAGCAAATACAACAAAGAACAAATAAACGAGGCTTAGAACAAGGATTGGTTGGTAGTAGTAGCACAAACCATCGAAATGGAATCCATTCATCATCCAATCAGGATATTGATCGTGGATACTCCACTGTCCCTGATATTATATATAATATATTTACAATGCATTGTCAGTCGCAATAAACAACTAATCTATGGAATGGAGTATGAACTGTCGCGTGCGCTATTTCCGTACTGATACGACATAATGATATATCCTGAGGAAAAAGGGAACTAAATGTCGACAACTATAATTATAACTTCTTTTTCTCCCTCTCTGTCTCTCCCTCCCTTCCCTCCCTCAGTTCCCTCAGCCTCCCTAAATCACAATCACGCGTACCTATACAATCTAGAAAAGTAGCGCCACACACTTATAGGAATGGTATATACTTTATTTACTCTGTGATTAGGTATAGGTCCGCCATAAAGTTCGACAAATGTACACCGGATTATATTATACAATAGTGATCCGGGGGATTATGTCAAAGTCGTAAAATGTCTAGATAGTAGATGCCCAGGCAAGATTTAACCAGTAATGCTAGCTACACACCACAAAGATAAAACTGCACAGTTCGGTCACAGTAGACGTATACAGTACTACATCTTCATACTAGACCAATATGTCTACTGTGACCGAACTGTGCAGTTTTATCGTGGTCTGTAGAGGGCATGAAATGTCAGTCTTAGAATTACCAGATAGTAATAAATCGAAGTCTTAGAATGACCTGGCAGTAAATTATAAAAAAAAATTCTAAGACCTCATTGAGCGATGTGCTAGATATAAGTCAAATATCAGGAAACTCGTGGGTGAACATAACACAAAAAGTATCGGTTACTCTCCTTCCTTAATATCATGAACGTCAAATTTTTTACACCAACACGATACCGACCAATGCTGATAAAAAAGATAAATACCTAAATTGCTACTAAAATAAATAACTAAATTACTATTGACGATTTACCCAAGATGGCATAATTTAATATTTTACACTTAGGAAATTTTCCACAAACTATAATATATGCTAAAAATAACACACACCACGCCACGTCCAACCACGTCTAGATATTTTATGACTTAAAAGTTTAAAGGCATTCTACGATTAGGTCGGATCGAGACATAGACATTTTAAGATAATATCGACCTCTTACGATCTAGACCGAAATTCGCCACGGGACATTTACGACTTTGACAACCCTGCGGATCGCTTATAATATTATGTTGCATCGCGCAGCATCTTCAGATGATTGTGCTAAGAGGTCTGGCGTTTCGGGCAGCTATGATGACCAGGCATGACGCGATCCTTCTCGATTGCCCTCTATATCTTTTAATTTTTCTTCGTCAGCGGAAGACGGCGCAGCTCTCCGAGCCATCAGTAAAGTCAAGGTCATCCGCAACACCAAGCGCGAGGGCCTCATGCGGTCTCGAGTGCGCGGGGCTGACCTGGCCACTGCTCCTATACTCACCTTCCTGGACTCGCACGTGGAGTGCAATTTGCACTGGCTGGAGCCGCTGCTGCAGAGGATTAAAGAGGTAAGTGATTTTTGACCACTAATTTTCCATTACTGTTCCACCTTCATTACAGCAAAAAAAATATTATAGTAATTGTTAAAAAGTACAAAGGAATAATTATTAAGCTCACTGCCGTCACTGGTACCTAGATTGTATTTACACAGTCATGTATTCTTTGTTTTTTTAACCGACTTCCAAAGAAAGCAGGCGGTTGTTGCAGTATTACATTCATGATTTACAACAATTTCGATGGGAATACACTGAATGAAAAATTAAAAATCTTAATCAACTTATCGTTGTAAAACAACTTTATCGAATTTATGGCCTCCATTTTATGGTTATTTTTGATTCCCGACGTTTTATTCTTTCAATCAACCACAAAAGGACTATAAAATATCGCGATAATATCAGTTAAATTTGAAATCGAATTTGAAAGTTGGTAATAAAATTCCTTTTCGATTCTCGTACTCGAACGGTCGATAGTCATAATGTATGTATGTAGCCGGCGCGACATCCGTTTCGCAATTCCTAGATATCGGCCACTTACGCAAGAATCTAGTAGTAATAACTTACGTGACCGACATTAATTGATCTGTAGGCCGTTAGCAGACATTAGTAGGCTGTAAATACTCTGTAGGCTGGGGATATAAGTTTAGGTAACGGCCGCTGTAAAGATGTATTAAACTTTCTAGAATAGACGAATAGATTTGGAATACAGTTTGAATAATACGAAATTTACATGGGCGATTGTCACCGTGCGCCTAGTTTAGAATTACTCTGTCCCCCCTATTAATAAAAATATTTACACCACGTATACTCAATCTCTGTTGCTGTCTTTATCTGTCAAGTGGCTTTTCCCGCGTATCTGATAAAGACAGCAACACGGATTAGCGTATCCGCGGTGTTAATGCTTTTATTAATATTGTACGGGCTGCGGCCATTGTACCGGAGACTGGCCAGCATAAGCCTAGCTGCAGCGTTTTGAAAAAGCGATAACAGTATGACAGCTACCAATGACGTCAGGTCATACTGGTCAGTATTACTGGTATAGTTTAGGAACACAAGCTACATCTTTTACTCTGAAGTCTGAATGTTGGAAGGCAATAAACGCATAATACTTGAATCGCTACCTACTTGAAATGACAAATTGATTTCAAATATTACACTTTGCTACTTGCCTTGTTAATTCTCCATTTCTCTAGTATTCTTCTCACATTCTTCTGCTGCAGTAAAATAACGTAACATATATTAAGTACCAAGTCTGCGGCAGCGATTGAGATCTCCAGCTGGAACGTTCTACATCGCTTTTTATTACTGGAAGGGAAAAATAAAACCGGCCAAGTGCGAGTTCAAAACGGCAAAAAACCACGTTTGCTGTATGGGAGTATTAATATTATATTAGTATTATTATATTAACTTAAATATTTATTTTATTATGTTTTATTAGTTATTGAATTTTATAGTGGCAACAGAAATGCACCATCTGTGAAAATTTCAGCTGCTTAGCTATCCCGGTTCGTGTGATCCAGGATAGATGGACAGACGGACAGTCTTAGTAATAGGATCCCGTTTTTAACCTTTGGGTACGGAACCCTAAAAAATAAATCTCAGTTTTATAAAAAGCGACTAATTGTAGTTGGTCGAAACGAATGAAGGGCAATGTCGTGGCCTTCGCGAGGTGCCAACTGCCAACGTATTGTGTGTCAGCGGTCTAATGACTCAGTGTCACACAGTGATGTCCTTAAATTTAAATGTGAAAGTCGGTTCAAGACAAAGGTGGAATGTAATTGGTGTTATGTTTTGCGGAATAACAAAAGACTGCAGTCATAATATATCAATTTACATACTACGGGAGTAATTAAAGAGAATTAGTCTGTATTATGTTCACGATGGTAGCATACTGCGGAAAAACCATACATCACTGAAATAAAGTTAAAGACTATTAAAATGAGCACACACAACTCGTCAAAAAAACCAACTTCCTAACACAATCAGTCGCGATAAGCTCTAGACTAGACTCTGGAGTCAATATTACGTCACGGAGTCCTTGCAGTGGTATTAGGTGTATCGGTTTGACACCTTTGCAACTATTTCGCGTACTTATATTGCACATAATAGGCATGTTGTCAAAATATATATTCCGTATATTTAATTAATATATTTAATTAAATTCGTGAATAGATCGGCTCCACCGAATAAACACCACTGCCTCACAGAAAACCGGCGTGAAATAACACTTGCGTTGTATTTCACCGAGTGAGCGTGGTCACCGGACGTCCAATAGGGGTTGGGAATTTCGAGGACCGGGAACGCAAGTGCGCAACACCAGAGGAGCTACACTCGGAACTTGTTGCGAGTGTCCATGGGTGGCGATGATCGCTTACCTATTATCAGGCGATTCGACTGCTTGCTTCCTGGTCCATTTCATTAAAAATCAATTTAAAATTAAAAAGTATCATCATGGTGTAATGTTTTCATAATGGCTAATGACTAGTGGATTGTGTGAGTGGGATTTAATGAATACAAGACCTATTTATGGGATCTATAATACTGCGGCGGCAATGAAGCAAACAGTTTTTGCACATTGTTAAAAATATTTTTCTAGACGCAGATTATAGTGATTGCAAAAGTAAAAGCTGAGATATGGCTATATTGTATTGCAAATGTCACTATAATATACAAGTGTGTTACTGAAATTAGACTGTCAGTATTCTAGACTTACATTATAACTGCTTAGGCAATCTCAAAGGTTAAAGAGATAAGAGATCGCTCCGCCTTATGCCCGCTACACAACTAAAGTTTTATCGTAACGATTTACCGGTGTAAGCCGAACTGCACACTTTTATCGTATCGTATCGTACCGTACACACGATCGATAAAACTGCACATTTCTTCTCCCACCGGTAAATCGTTACGATAAAACGTTAGTTGTGTAGCGGGCTCTACTTGGCCAAAGGCGAGTGACGTCAAGTTGAGATTTGTTTGAGGAGCACTTAACACCATAAAAATTTATCTCTGTGTTCTGTGTTCCTGGGTCATGGATGTGTGTAAATATGTGTATAATATAATAAAATTCTTAAATATATGTATAATAAGATTATTTAATAATATGGAAATAAAAGATAATGTGTTGCTTTACAACTAAAGAAACAACATTTAATGCTAATATTTCACAATTTAAATAATATTTTATACAAATCATTCATAAGAAATAAAATATAAGTCTCATTCCCTTGACAGTTGACATTCATTGTCAAGTCTAAAAAACAATGAGGTTACATCTCCCCCTCCAGATCAGACTCCGACCGCTGCAGCTGTAGGAGCTGGAACCATCTTCGTAATGTGATAGAAATTTGATTCACACTTCTTGTGACCAGTGTCTACTCTGTATATAGAGTCAGATATCTTTTCCAAAACCTCAAAAGGCCCAATCTTTAATTCATATAACTTTCTTCTATTAAGTTTATTTCCATTTTCAATATATACGAAATCACTAACTTTCAAATCTAGATCTCTCCTCTTTCTATCAAATTTTTGCTTATTGTATAAATGTGACTTCATAGAATTTTCAAATGCCAATTTTCTGTCCCTTTTTAAATCATCATCTGTAGAATTTTTTTTTAATTCAGCTGGTAGAAGGGTGTAATTTTTGCCTTCCAGAAGATTTATTTATTTACACTAAAGGTGTAAACTTTGTAACAGTATGTTCTGTCTCATTATATCTTTTGATACATTCATGAGCAATAGTTGTCCAGGCTAAGTTATTGTTATTTTCATTTATCTTACATCTTATTTTATTTAAAATAGTTTGGTTTAATCTCTCATTTAAACCATTTGAAAACGGCGCATTCACGGCAGTAAAAACTATAGTTATATTTTCTATATCTAAAAATGATTTAAATTCTTTTGAATTTATACCTGGATATTGATCAGATAAAATAATGCCAATCTTATGTTCCTGTGTCACTTTCTGCAATAACTTTATAAAATCATTTGTCTTCTGTTTTTTCGAGGTCAAAATGTAAGCATATCTTGTAAAGTGATCCACTAAAATGTGTAAATATTTTTTTGTAGATCGAGATCCACCAAATCTTCCAATAGTGTCTATTGGAAGATTATATACATAATAAAGAGAATATACATTATTTCATAAGGACATGAAGCTGGTCCCAACTGAGACAATAACCCATAATTATATTTACCTCTGGACTTATTTCTTATGCACACTTCACATGTCACACATATTCTTTATATTTCTCATCAAGTTATTTGCAGTATAAAATGAGCTTATTTTACTCCTTATCTGTTCTGCTCCTATGTGACAGTAGAGGTAATGAATATCTTTTATTAGCTTTTTACTAAATTCTTCCGTTAGTATGATTTTTTCTTTTTTCTTTGACCATTTATAGTATACGAGTATTAAATTTTCAAATTTTAATTTATTTTTATTTTGTCTTATGTATTCATTTCTTTGCTGATCACATTAAATATCTTCTATTTTAACAAAATTTACAATTTTTAAATTATCATCATGATTACAATCTGGTTCCAATACTGGATTTCTACTAAGACTATCAGCTTCCAAGTTATATTTACCCGGCGAATAAATAACTTCAAAATTGTATTGAGATAAATAATATGTAAGATCTCCTAGTTCTTCATCTGGTCGAGATTTAATATTTATTTTTTCTAAAGGCTTATGATCTGTAAAAACTATAAACTTTTTCCCTAATAACCAATGTTGCAAATACTTAACAGCCTCCTTTATAGCTAAACATTCTAAGTAAATAGCTTTTTTCTTTTTCTGAGTATCATTCAGTTTTCTTGAAAAATATGCACACGACTTTTCCTCACCATTAAGGTTTTTTTTATTAAATAAGGGGGCAAACGAGCAAACGGGTCACCTGATGGTAAGCGACTACCGTCGCCCATGGACACTCGCAACATCAGAAGAGCTGCAGGTGCGTTGCCGGCCTTTTAAGAGGGAATACGCTCTCTTCTTGAAGGTTTTCAGGTCGTATAGGTCCGGAAATACTGCTGGTGACAGTTCGTTCCAGAGTTTTACAGTGCGCGGCAGAAAGTTACGCGAAAAGCGCACGGTGGAAGACTGCCACTCATCAAGGTGATGAGGACGGTATGTTTTTCGCGTGGGACGATGGCGAAAAGTTGCAGGTGGTATGATTCCGAATAATTCCTCAGAGCACCCCGTGATACAACCGATAGAGGATGAAGAGTATAGCTACATCTCGGCGTAATTCCAAGGGGTCCAAGCTGTTTGAAACACTATGGCAGTCAACAATTCGAGCGGCCCTTCGTTGGATACGATCCAGAGGGAGCAGTTGGTATTTTGGCGCCCCTGCCCAGAGATGAGAACAATATTCCATATGAGGCTGAACCTGCGCCTTGTAGAGTTGTAGGCGTTGGTCCGGACTGAAGTACTGTCTCGCTCTGTTAAGAACACCAAGCTTCTTTGAGGCTAACTTGGCCTTACCCTCTAGATGATATCGGAACTGGACTTCGCTCGATATGTTGACGCCAAGTATCTCAATGCTAGGGGAGATGGTTAAAGATGTGCCCTCGAAACGAGGATATACGACCATTGGTGACTTTTTAGTGGTGAACGCGCAGACTTGTGTCTTGGCGGGGTTGAATTGGACTAAGTTACGTCTACCCCATTTAGAGACTTTCTCCAATGAATTCTCTATTATAGACACAAGTTCGTTTCGACTCTCAATGACATTTAGCCGAGAAATATTGGGGTAGCCGGTATATACAGCATCATCTGTACTATCATCCGCATAATGAATGCCGTTGGTCTGTAACATGTCATTGATATGCAGTATGAATAGGGTAGGCGATAGCACACAGCCCTGAGGGACACCAGCATCAACAGACTGAGTTTCCGAGCATTCGCCGTCAACTTCGACCTTTATGCTTCTATCTCCAAAGAAACTAGTGACCCGCTTACATAATTTCTCGGGCAGCCCGTATGATGGAAGCTTTGATAGCAGCGCTTTATGCCAAACCCGATCAAAGGCCTTCGCAATGTCGAAACTAACAGCCAATGCCTC
This sequence comes from Phengaris arion, assembly GCA_963565745.1. Taxonomy (NCBI): domain Eukaryota; kingdom Metazoa; phylum Arthropoda; class Insecta; order Lepidoptera; family Lycaenidae; genus Phengaris; species Phengaris arion. The sequence goes on from OY751431.1 coordinate 29,777,379, forward strand.
TCCCTTCGACTCAATTGCCTGAGCCCAACGATGAGTTAGGTACACTAAGAGATCACCAGCCGAGCGACCCTTACGGAACCCGTATTGCTTGTCGCTTAGTAATCCCTGGCCGTCCAAGTATCGAAGAAGCTGGCTATTGATAATGGATTCCATTATCTTCGAGAAAAGAGAGGTTATAGCGATTGGTCTGTAGTTAGAAGGATTTGAGCGATCACCTTTTTTGGGGATCGGGTGCACCAAGGCTGTCTTCCAAGAAGCCGGGACGATGCCTGCCAGAAGAGTAGGAGAACCGAAAAAGACGCGTCAAGACCGGAGCCAACTCTGGAGCACACTTTTTCAACACAATAGGAGGGATTCCGTCAGGCCCACTCGACTTTTGGATATCAAGGGAACGGAGGGCTTTTCGCACTGAGCGCTGATGAAACCGAATATCCGACATGATGCTCGTGCATCGCGGTATGGTCGGCGGTTTCTGCCCCCCGTCATCCAGGGTCGAGTTTGACGCAAAGAGCTTGCCCAGAAGATCGGCTTTGTCCTTTGCGTCCTGGGCCAACGATCCATTTCCTATGTGTAGGGATGGTAGGGTTGGCTTGCAGAAATTTCCTTCAATAGTTTTGGCCAGAGACCAGAATGCACGGGTTCCCGAGGGGAGGCGCTCAAGTCTCTTACCAATTCTATTGACGTGCTGTTTCTTTGCCCGAGTGATCTCTTTCTTGAGGGACCTAGAAGCAAGGTTGTACTCCTTTTTATATGTGCTGGTACTTAAATCCCGAGCAGACACTGCATTGGCCCAGGTTGGCCCAGACCCAGGCCCAGGTGCATTGGATAGCCTCCTGCTTCCGGCGAGAAGCTTTTTTGGGGGATGAACCAAACCAGGGACGAAATCTGCCGCCAGTTGGCACTACAGAGGACGGAATGAAAAGTTCCATCCCTTGCATCACCACATCAGCAACAGAGTTGGCAGTGTTGTCGGGATCATCCGGCGAGAAGCACACGTTCCCCCAAGGATAGGATGCAAAAAACGACCGCATCCTATCCCAGTCTGCTGACTTGTAGTGCCACTACATATACACACGACGGTATTTAACAGCACGCTGTCGTAAAACCGTCGTAAGTGGCACAGAACTCCTAACAAGGCAGTGATCCGATGAACCAAGTGGTGCGATTACGGATATTTGGTAGCCGTCATGATTTGAAGTCAGCAGAAGGTCCAACAAGGAACGATTCTGACGATCCACATCTGGGATTCGCGTAGGCGTAGTGACCAGTTGTGTCAAGTCGTTCGCAAAAGCAAAGTTGCAGACAGATCTCCCCGCATGATCAGTTTTACTGGAATTGAGCCAGTCGGCGTGGCGGGCATTAAAGTCGCCAAGTATTATGATCTCTGCGGATGGGATCTGCCGCTGCACAAAATCTGAAGCAGCTTGCAGGTATTCCAAGAGTCGGTCCGTCTCGGGGTCACCACTATGGGACCTATATAGGCACGCATAGACGCGAGGGTGGTCGTCGCAATCTATGCGAGTCATAACGTTGACAAGTCCCTGTCCTCAAGATTGCTGAGGCGGCGAGAGCTGATATCATCTCTGACATACACACACACTCCAGCTTTGGGCAGTTTGCTCGAGAGAATACCCTGGGTGGGAAAGGTATGATGTGTCACTCGGAGATGATATCTGCGTCTCGGTTAAAAAGAGCAAAGCCGGCTTTGCCGTCTCAAGGTGGTAATGGACGGCATTAAGGTTGGAGTGTAATCCCCTGATATTACAAAATTCCATGTTTAATATCGAGGGGGGTGCCCTTGTGCGTTTGCTCTTGCCCCGAAAACATTGGAGCGCAGTTTTGCCCTCCCCAGAATACGAGGGGCAGCCTGGACGTCCACGCTCAGTTCCAGGGGTTCCTGAGCATGGACGTTCAGAGGGGGATTCTCCAACGCAGTTGGTACCCTCCTGGGGTAACAAATTGCTTTTCAACTGCGGCATTTCTAGGGGGGTAGGGGATTGGGCCTCCGGTAAACTCACTCACTTGGCGAACTCACACTCACAGCGCAAGCGCTGTTTCACGCCGGTTTTCTGTGAGCCCGTGGTATTTCTCCGGTCGAGCCGGCCCATTCGTGCCGAAGCATGGCTCTCCCACTGCAAAAAGCCGTTTTCCCAAGTCCCAAGTCCCAAGCTGTGGCTGTTACATGACAGCGCCAATACCGAGTATGCTGGCGTCAGTATAAATATGTATTGGTAAATCAGGATCAAAAATAGTTATTATAGGCTTCTGGCACATTAAGTTTCTAATCAACTGAAAAGATTCTTCACACTTTTTTGACCAAACAAATTGTTGCCCTTTTCTCAATAAATTATGTAAAGGGTCTAAAATAATTGATATATTTGGTATGTTTATTTAATTGATTTTTCCTAAAAATTGATGTACGTTCTTTTGCGTCTTTGGTACAGGAAAATCTTTTATTGCAATTAAATTGTCTTTCAAAGGAGCAATCGTGTTGTTCTTAATTATATGACCAAGGTACTTTACTAAATCTTGTGCAAAGTTACATTTTGAAAATTTTAATCTGAATCCTTCTTTTGATATTGCTTCCAGTAGTAATGATAAATGTGTAATATGTTCTTGAAACGTCTTAGAAAAAATCAAAATGTGATCAATATAATTTACAGTAAAGTTCGATAGTTTGTGCTTCCTTATTATATTGCTTAATACTCTTTGAAAAATTGCTGGTGAAGTTTTTAATCCAAAGGGTAGGCAGGTCCATTGAAAATGTCCATCTTGAGTTACAAAGGCTGTTTTATGTCTGTCTTCAATTTTGAGCGAGATTGACCAAAATGCCGAATTAACATCAAGTGTTGTAAAGTATTTACAATTTAGAGTTTTCTGACTGTGGTATTACAATTTTTTTTTAATCTCGGAAATCAATGCATAATCTGGATTTCCGTCCATCTTCTTTTTTATATGCCAGATTAACAGGTGCTGCAAAAGTACTATACGATTCTTCAATCAAATTTTCTTCCAATAATTTAGCCACCTGCATTTCTATCTTTTTTATCTTCTATACAATATCTATATGGTCTTTTAGCACAGTACTTATCGACCAATAAATCAATATGAGCTTCGTAATCTTTTACTCTACCAACATCGTAAGTGATTCACCATAATAGTAATTTTTTTTTCTCTAGATGTTCGTTAAAATTAATTACATATTCCTTGTTTGCTTTGTCAAAGTTTTTTGTTCTATAAAATGTATTTATTTTATAATATGTCTTATTCTCCATAAACGGAATACTTTGTTTTATTTCTAAGTGTTCATTTTTTATTATGTCTTATCCAATAAAAAAATCGTAATCGAAGTTTTCTTCGTCTACGACAAACACATTGACATTTCTCTCTATATCGAAAATCCTTATTTTGAGTGTTATCATACCAACACTTTTTTTACGCCATTAATCGTCTTGAGATTCGCATTTATACCGTTCTTATTATTTTGACTACCTTTTAATGATAAAATTTTGGAATTTATTAAGGACACATTCGAGCCTGAATCATAGATCCCTTTTATTTTTAAGGAGTCATTTAATTCAACTTAAATTTTGATTAATGGCGGGATATCAAGTTTTTTGGATCAATTTCATTTAATTTAACTTCTAACTCTGAATCGTTAACGTTTCTTCTGGGGTATCTGTTTTCTCCTACTCCTCGTGGGTTTCTTGTATTTTTATTTTGTTTTTCTGATTCTTTGTCAGCATTCCTTCTAAAGTTGTTTTCAAAATTCTTTCTGGTAACTAAATATTCTAGACCTCTTATTTGGTTAAATAAATCTAATCTTTATTAGAGAAGGGATTTTAATCTATGAAGATTATGCCATCCCCATAGTTTTATACAGATAAAAATACAAGCAGATAATAACTACTAAGCATAATATTATTTAAATATTAATACAGAACCCTATTAACATTTCTTAGCTTTATCGCTGATTCTACTAGTTTGTATAGCATCTTGGCCTCGTCCGATGTGGGACAAGCCAAAATGCTATTACATACACCGATTTCATGTAAATCTATGCCGTGAACAGTGCAAAAGGTACTCCTCTCCCCTTCGTTCCGGACACATTCCACCATCACGTGATAGACATCCTCAACTTTGTCACAATCAGTACAATTTCTGGTATTTACTCTGTTCATCATAAACGCGAAGCTATTTAGTGGGATGTGTCCGGAACGAAGTCTCATAGCAGTTACTATTGTATTCCTAGAAAAGTTGGACTTCGTAAACCAGGCAGACGATCGTAAGTTAGGCTGTATGGTCTTATACCATATTCCTTTGGCTTGAGAGCGCTCATCGAAATATTCATTCCAAATTTTTATACAGTTTTGTTTAACTAAGTATAATGTGTCAGTGTAATATGGTAAACAATGTATCGTCGTACCGTCGGATATAGCTTCTCTTGCGAGACGGTCTACTGTTTCGTTACCTGTCAGCCCTACATGCGATGGTATCCACTGTAATACTACCCGATATCCCCGAGATGAGAGTGTCAGTATAGCGTCTATCATTTTGTAGGCTATCGGTGATCCTCGACCGTTCGAGGTGCACCGAGCCACATGCTGAAGCGCACTTTTAGAATCAGTGAGCACTACATAGTCGCCCGGCTTAAACGAAGAAATATACAAGATGGCTTCTAATATGGCAAATAATTCCAAACTCATGATTGATATTTTTGTATTAACGTGAAATTTCATTGAGATATCTAATTGTGGATCATATATAGCTAGCCCGCATTCGTTATTATATTTGGAGCCATCTGTATAAACTTTATAATATGGATAAAAATTTTCACTTATAAAACTGCAAATACGTTCTAAATCCGATATTTTATAATCTCTTTTTGTACTGTTCACAGGTTCTATCTTATGTTTAATTATACTTTGAAGATTCACATTACTTATCCAAGTATTAAGTGAGAATATACCCAATTGGTTACTTGTATATAAGGCTGTGTCTTTAAGGTATCTATGCACTGAGATCAGAATAGGTTTATTTTTACAATTCCAATAAGAATTTTGACATAAAGGTTCTAGTTCATGTAAAATACTTAATATGTTGTGGTTCGAAAAGGATTTAATTTTAAGATAATATTTACCAGCGAGATATTGTCTTCTAATGAATAAAGGCGGTAGATTTAACTCTGACTCCATTATGTGAATGGGTGTAGTTCTTATAAATCCCCCTATGACGCGCAAACATTGGTTTTGTATTTTATCTAATTTCGTCAAAAGAGTCTTACAAGCGTTACCATAAATAAAAGTTACATAATCAAGTTTACTGCGAATACAAGAAATATACAGTCGTCTCATGTGAATAGGATTAACTCCCCAGCCCGGTCCAGACAACACTTTAAAAACATTTATTATTTTAGATATTCTACTAACTAAATCATTTATCTGTTTAGACCAACGTAATTTTCTGTCCAGCCAAATGCCTAAATATTTGATATCATCTACTACTTCTAAGGGTCTACCATAAACATTAAGAGAAATTGAGTCACATCTATGTTTATTTTGAAAAATACATATTTTAGTTTTTGTGGCCGACACAATTAAACCTACGTCAGCGAGCTCATTAACAAAGTTATTTAATGCTATTTGTAATTTTATTCTAGAAATTTCAATATTATGATTCGTAGTGTATGCACAAAATCGTCGGCGTATTGAGATAAACATACTTCAAGTTCAGGTTTACTTGCATCCTTCGTCAGAATGTTAAAAAGAGTAGGGGATAAGGGATCTCCTTGGGCTAATCCCAATGAAGCATGTCTACTTATTATACTATTATTTGTGAGTATACTTAATTTCCTATCTTTTAAGAAGTTCCAAACATATAAACATATTTTTTGTCCTAGACCGAAACTATCCATTTTTGTAATTAAGCGTTCTGCGTTAACATTATTGTAAGCGCTGTCTATGTCAATGAAGCAGGACAAGGTGTGCTGTTTTTTTGAAAAGCCAGTAGGCTTAGATAGTTTGTCGAGACTAGTATCAAGTATTCAAGTATGAATACTTGATACTAGTCTCGACAAATTATCTACAGTAGATCTACATTTACGAAAACCTGTATTCTCGTCAGATAACATATTATTGCTCTCCAAATGCCATTCTTTCTATTCAATATAATATTATTAAGAACTTTACACACGCATGAGATTAATGAAATGGGTCTTATGGCGGATACAGACTGGGGGTCTCTTCCGGGTTTAGGTATCGGAACGACAGCTATGTTATGCCATTGATATGGTATAATGCCGCTTGTAAATATTATGTTGTAAATATTTAATAAAATGTCTTTTCCATTTTCTGGTAAATTTAAAAGCATGGAGTAGGATATGTTATCACTACCTGGCACGGTGTCAGCATGACGCAAACAGACATCCAACTCATGTCTTGTTACAGCCGATTCTAATTTTAAATTTGAGGATATAACTAATGGGAATACATTTAAAACATAATCAGGAGCTAAGTTCTGTAATAATTCGTACGCCGTATCTTTACTTATATGTTGTCTAGGAGTATTTAGCCCTTTAAACCACCTCATTCTTTTCCATAAGGCAGCTTGGGAAGTGTTTTCATCTAAACATGAGCAAAATTCTTTCCACCCTTCGTTTTTGGCTTTACGTATATGTTTTTGGGCTAATTTAATTTTACTTTTCAAAATATCAAAATTTCTTGGGGTGGGACTACGCCGAAATTTAGAAAAGGCTAAACGTCTTTCGGCAACTAATTTGGACAGTGAGCTATTCCAGTACGGTTTTGGGGTAAAATTATTCGTAGGGTTTTCATTAATTCTAATAATTGGAATGTGTTGATCGGCCGAAATGTATATTAATTTAACAAAAGAATCATATAGCTTCTGAAGATCTTTAGAAACATTAAAATGGGTAAAAAGGTTTTCTAGGGTATTATGATATTGTGTCCAATCAGCTTTTTTATAATTAAACCTTCTTTGTAAATTACTGTGATTATTACTAACGTGTGTGGTAATCTTTATAATAAGGTGGTCACTTCCCAACGACTCATTAGTTATATCCCAATAAAACCTACAAGCCACATCCGTAGAAGCTAATGAAATATCTGGAGAAGATTGTTGAATTTCATTATTAACTAATTTAAAACGTGTGTATCTCCCATCATTTAAACTTACTAAATTTGAATCCGTAAGTGCATCATATATTTGAGAGCCCCTTTGGTCTATTTTATGGGACCAACTTGTGTAGTGTCCATTGAAATCGCCTAGGATTAACAACTTTCTGTTAAATCTCGAAAAAACATAATCCCAATCTTCTTTGGATGTATGTACAGATGGCGCGCAATACAATGAAATAACGTATTCTAAATGTGGGCAGTTATAAATCCTTACGCAAATGAGTTCCATACCGGTATTCAAACTATCTAAATGTATACAATTTGATTTGATCGATTTATGCACCAGTATAGCAACACCGCCATAGCCGTCGTTCCTGTCCCTACGGTACACAGTATAACTATTCACCTTAAGATGACTGCCGGACTCTAACCACGTCTCACTAAGACAAGCAATGTGAATCTTCATGTGAATTAATATGTGTTCCAAATCTATTAATTTTGATCTTATACTTTGACAATTCCATTGAGCTAAATTTAACCTAAAATAAATTTTATTGGGTTCCATAATTTAAATACAAATAATCAAACAATAACTTACAGAGAGGCCAGTCTGAAATATATTCTACTACACTCAAAATAATCCATTCTAAGCAACACTTGATCACACTCGTAAATTTTGTCCCTACAGATGTCTCTCTTAAAAATATAATTTCTTTTATTCGTGTTACTAACTCTTCCACTCGTACGTGTTTATGTGGTACTTTTTCTTCTTTTCTTTCTTCTGATTTCGACCCTGGATCTATTGAAGTCTCCTCTATTACGGGACTTGAAGTGACATTTCTATCAGGCTTAGTATGAAGACGATCTTTATCATTTCGGAAGATATTACGTTTGTGAATAACATTCTTCGTCGCCGCTTCTAAGTATGAAATCGTTGGGGTCTTATACTGATTTTCTGTCTTATTTGTATGGGTTAAATTTTTGTCTGACACGTTGGAAGATTGTTGCGAAGGAGGACCAAGACTCTCAGGGTCAGATGGCGGAACATAAATAGATAAAGCTTTTCTATAAGTACAATTGAATTCCACCATAATTTCTCTTAATCTTTTTTCTTTTTGAAAAATAGGGCATAATGTTTTGTGTAAAGCCATATGGTTTCCATCACAGTTAATACACTTATAGTTTCGCGTTTCACAGTTAATATGGCTTTCGCCGCATTTTGGGCACACAGTTTTATTAGTGGGACATTTTTTTGTAGTATGGCCATATCTCCAGCACCTTGAGCACTGGGAGACAGGAAAGACGTACGGATTAACTTTTATACGTAGACTATCGACAAATATGTATTGCGGAATAAATGTACCTTTAAAGCATACTTGTACCGCCTCACTTGGCATCCATCCGTCTCCTTCCCGGTTACGTTTTTGTAATCGACGCACTGATATTATTTTAGCTGGATCGTTGCATGAAATGGATTTAATTATGTCTTCTTCAGATAGGTCTTGGTCCACGTCTTTTATTACACCAAAGGAAAAGTTTCTTTCCATTGCCCTTGTTATTCTCCATCCTTTTTCTATAAATTCTTGACAATTTTCAATTTCATGTGCACTTAGTTCACTTCCAATATCCAAACGAATTTTAAAGGGGTTAATGTATTTAACGTTTTCTATATCGGCAATATTGTAAGCTTTAAACAATTTAGCTAAAGAAAAGTGCTTAGGCATTTTTTCGCTACAAGAAATATATATCTCAATCTTTTCTTTTAACTGTGTTTTAAATCTCTTCTCTTTACTTTCTACTTTAGTCCATTCCCCTTCCTCTTCAATTTCTTCATTAATTTCGTCTCTTCTTCTTTTATCCCTCCTACAATCCTGGTCCTTTTCTACCAAGGCTGTTACTATTAACTCTTCTGAACATACTTCTAATTCTATGTCTGACGTCATGTCTTGTTCACTCAATTCTGCCATTATTTCTTGTTGTAAATTTGTACTATTCATTCTAGTAAATGTTGAATATCGCGGGCGATAAGCTTGTTATCACTCGCATACACAGTAGGTACCGGGCACCGGTGCGCCGCGCCGATGCGACGGCGCGGGCGCACACAACGTAGGTAAGCACTTGTTTGTTATTTAGATTCGCTTAATACGTGCACACGACCAACTCGTACGCGTACCGCAACGAGACCAAAAATCTTCTGTTGTTCTTAAAATATTTCTGTCGATTTTATTTATCACAAACGTAGGTAGTCCCGTTGCAATCAAATCAATCAATGTACAAACATCAATGTTTTTGTTCACTTCCAATAAAAGTCTCTCCTTTTTCAAGGCATAGTCTAATAAATAACCTTGTCTGTATTGAAATAAAATTGCATACTTGACTGGTGACCAACCTTTGTCAGCATAAGTTTCACAGAAACATTCCTTTCATGTTTTCCATTCCGAATTAATTGTATATTTAATCATCATGGAGGTATACCAGTCTAGGTCCTCTAAAAATGCTCTTATAATCTCAATTTTCTTTGCATCTTCAACAATTGATAATCGTGAACATTCCTCTTCAAATCTATTCATCCATTGACATGCATTAGATGTCCCCCTGAATCTTTTCCAAAATAAATTTGTCTACAATATTTCTCGAAATTTTTGGTTTATTTGATTCCATGCATTTATGTAATAATTATGTCAAATACTCTTCCGAAATTCCTATATGTTGTGGTGCTCTTTCAATTTTTGAAGTTATTTCCTCTAAAAAGTATCCGTTAAATTGAATGTTTCCATCGTCATCTATATAGGTATCATGTATTTCTTGTGTCATTTTAATCCATACTTGTCTTCTCTCATGCCTTTTCATCAATGTTTTTTTATATTATCATATACTTGCGTCTTAAGAATAGCATCATGTAATTTGGCCGGCTGAAGTTCTTGCGGAATCAAGTATATTCTTTTATCAGTATCAGTAATCGAAGTTAAGCAGATAATATTAGATTTTGGATCATTACTTGCTTTTACTGCATATTCAAACCTCAGTTTTTCCATTGTTCATAAGTTATAGCGAAAATGTTGTTTTATAATAAGATTATTTAATAATATGGAAATAAAAGATAATGTGTTGCTTTACAACTAAAGAAACAACGTTTAATGCTAATATTTCACAATTTAAATAATATTTTATACAAATCATTCATAAGAAATTAAATATAAGTCTCATTCCCTTGACAGTTGACATTCATTGTCAAGTCTTAAAAACAATGAGGTTACATATGTATAGTATAAAAGTGTTAAATATACCTACTTTCCGTTTTCTAGTACCTGTAACACAAGTTCTTCGGATACTTAGCACGGGCCCAGATTGACGTGGTGTGAAGCGTCCATAGATATTTATTTATTTATTATTTATTAATTCGAAGGGAGCAAGCCGAAAATGTCAGCACTCGTTAAGGACTACTGTCGTTTGTGGTTCCACAGTTACGAGCACAAAAATACATACACACAATTTTTGAACAAATATTCGCCTGCGTTTTGTATGTGGAAGAAACTTTTTTTTTTTTGGTTTGAGCGACTACGTCTTGGGATATTGGAACGATCAAGAAAGACTTCTTGACGGCATTTGGCTGATGTTGATAATGATTAGTATTTAATAATGCAGACGGCATACGTCGTGTATAGCCGGCACTACACAGCGGTATGTAGAGGACTGATGTGAATGGTAATGCCAATACTCAAGGAGCAGGGAATGCGCGAATTCGTGTGCCAATTTGTCAGAGAACGTGGAAAAAATGTTCTTTGATAATAAAGTAGAGTAGATCCTTTTACATTCTTCTAAGAAGTGTCGGATAGCGTAGGCTGGGACTTCTCGCGGGGACATACATTACATACATTACGTACATTTTACTACGATAAAAAGTATCATATGTGTTAATTCAGAGCCTAAACGACTACTATACCAAATTTCATCAAAATTCGTTAATTAGCTATTGTGTGAATGAGTAAAAAACATCTACACATCCATACTTACAAACTTTCGCGTTTATAATATTATTGAGGATAGGTACCTACCTATCCTCATAAAACTGATAAAAGAATAGGTACCTACCTATCCTCAATAATATTATTTTCTCAATAATATCATTAGGTAATGATACTCATTATTCATACTTATCGATAGAAAGCCATCATAATATATTTATATTCATCATTGGTTTATTTATGTAGGATTCAATTATCTATTTGTTTATAAATAATGGGTAATATACATAATTTTGACAAAGCATTCACTTTGAATGACAATGCTCACTTCGATTGCACAAAGATCTGGGCACTAAAATCCATAGTTTATTGCTCAAAGATTGGGTCAATAAGTCAATAGTTATTAAAGTAATATTGTATTTGAAATGTATTGAAAATATTGTATAGAATATCGATTGCACAGTTTGTGTCAGATATTACAAATAAATTTAATTATAGAATAGGTAATTTGATAGTAATACAATAATAATGACCATAATGACCAGAGACAATTACGAGCGCGGAAATGTGCGGTGAAATAGTGACCTCAGTAACAAGATGAGCCGTTGTGTTACAAAAGCAATTTAGTTCGAAAGGCACTTGCTTCACGTACAAGATCATATACAAGGTGCAAGAAGTGAGCGGTAGCAATTTGACAGCTTTTACAGAAAAATATTTTCTTCCAAATTAAACTTACCAAGCTTTTCCGGAAAGTCAACAGAAAAAGCTTCCATCGGTTCTACCCTAAGCCGCCGAGAAGAACCGGCGCAGCGTAAGAAAACACACGTAAGAAGCACGTAATAAACGCGCACCGGGCCATATTTTAGAAAATAGATTTAATATATATTAGATATAACAAAAGTACTTGTGGCATCTTATATTGTACATAGAGGGAGCATCTTATTCCGAAGATGAGCAATGGTTAACAAAATCGTTTACTTTATAAAATAAGTAAAAGATTTACTTACTTTGCTAAGTCTATTACAGGTACATCTAGCTTATTCTTATTTCTAGTGTTGCAATGAAAGGAACAGTAAGAGCGGGATAAACAATAATGGTCTAATCCTCTTCGTATACTAATGGGGACGGACGTTAAGGTTACCATTAGAAAACAAAACAATAACTTTCGTTTTTATCATCTTGTATAATGAGGTGAGAGTTATAACCATAAAGAGCTTTATATGGATGATTTTAAAATATATTATTTTCACATTCTCAGATATCTATAACTGGACAATACTAAATTTGATATATTCTGCACTTATAAGAATTATATAATTAAGTTGAAGATTGTTTCAAAATTATCATAGCAAGTTGTTTCAATCTAAGTAAGTCAAGATAAGTGTATCTGTGGTAAATCATGGTAGACGACCTAATTTTATCGATTTTAAATACAGAAATAGCTTACAAAATAAAGCTTATACCTTGTCCACCATCGCCCAAGTGAAGCAGAGTGAATGGAAGAGCCGGCGTTACACAACGTGATCGTCCCTTCACCCGGCCGGCCAGCACTGGCATATCAGTACTTGCAGGCCAACAGCCAGTCCACTGCCATTAAACTTGCAAGCCAGCCTCGCAACTCTTGCGATGCACGATCTTGCCCAACGCCAATCACAATTAACGGCGAAACAATTCGCATTTCGCACGCGCGTCTTATGTAAAATGATTCTTCAATACTATAGGCGAAAGTGAGTTTGCCTTAATCTGTATATTTTTTGGAAAAGTCGATAGATTTGGGTGAAAAAAGACGGTTAATGAAAAGTAAGTCATGACTCTATTTCATACTAATACGAAGAACTAGAATAAGATGATATTTAGTCAACGAATCAAAAGGCGTTGGTGTTATTTGCTCTAAGTGGCAATTCCCATAAATGAAGAGCTGGGAATTAAATAACAAAAAATTTCTGAACAAACTTTATATTTTATCGTACTTAATAATTTTTGAGTTAAGCTTTAAATATTCATTAAGACGCTCCGATAAATTTGACGAAGGGTAATTAATCCGTATCGATCCTGTTCGATTCCTGAAAGGTTTAAATTTATCTCTCGATCAAAATAACTCTGAAAATCCAATTTGATCCTCTTTTGTCGACATTCTGTTCAAAACGAAATCCCTTTGTTATATGTATAATACTAAATTCACTGCAATAAATATATAAGTAGTTCTTTAGGCTAATCACTAATGCATAAATCACACTTGTAGCAAAATAGCGACCTCTCACAAATGATGATGATGATGATTATTCAATTTTATGCAACCACGGGCAAGGTTATCATTGAAGAGGAGTCAGTCATCGTATCAAGGTCGCGATGTCGCGCAAACCGGACCCCAACTGTGTCACACGTCATGAAGCTCTCGGACTACACTATGCGACTGACATTTCGCAACATACAAATATTTGCTTTAAGCTGTTGGACTAAACGATTATGATATGTTGTAATTTATTTATTAACAACAAATTACTATTACTTACTTCGTAGTCTAAACTAAGGATCGGTGGAGTTCTCTAGTTTCTCTCCTCTATTGGATATATTGATCCAAGCAGTTGAAACAAAAGTTACCCCAAGTTTATGTTCTATGGAAATTATTATGTAATATATTAGGGATTCCTTCGGTCCATATCACTGTGTACGAGACTTGAGTAGTCACTAGCTGTGCCAAAATATAGTTCAAAGTCGAAATAAAGTCGACGTGAATGTGATACTTTTTCAGTAAGTTTAGTTTTAAGTTAAGAATTGTTCAAAACTCAAGGTTCTCAAAGTATAAATACCAAATACCTATCAATGCAACGTGACAACTTGCTTAATGTGACCTTTGCTATTACCACTACTTTTACGTTTTACCTTTTTACCCGACTACGGCGAATCCAAAAGGAAGGCTAATGATTTTGGCAGTCCTTGTATGTATGTGTGTTTTTTCCATGGCAGTATGTATGTGTTTGTTCCATCGGAGTGCCTAAACTACTGATCCTATTTTAATGAATGAGGTGTCAATACATTCGTTATAATTTCTCGAGTTACATAGGCTATATATATACTTTGCGTAGTCGTGTTATAGTTTTTAACTTTTGATTATTTCCACACTATACTACCAAGTCTCTGTCACCTAAGTCTTGTTAACTTGCTCTTTATTCTAACTTACCTCTGACCTAATAAACTTATTTATTTTAAAATAGTGGTAGACGCAAATTACCAAAATTTTATAGGTATTTTAATTATGGAAAACTCTTATGGAGTTCTATAATAGGTTCAGTTAGGACTAAACAAGACTGGAGTGTTCGCTATTCCACTGCATATTTTATAAAGATTACGCTAGCATGAGATTGTCGTCATGCTGGAGGTTCGATAGCTCAAATTATAAGTTATCTATTCCAGGATCCAACCCGTGTGGTTTGTCCGGTGATCCAACTAATTTCATATTTGTTGTCTGTGTCTGCCTTGCCTGACATGTGTAATACGTCGTTTTCATTGGTTATCGCTGTCTATTTTCCTTTCTACTGTTATTTCTACTATTTGTGAAAACTTTTAATTGGCCTTCTTGTATTATTTTTACGTTTTATTATATTATTTATTATATATAGTATTATTTTATGTATCCCATCTAAGTTTTCCCGTAAATAAAAAAATTAAATAACATATTATTTAGAAGGATCACGCTAGCTGCTAGCATAAGATTACCTACTTATTGGAGGTTCGATAGCTCACATTGTATGCTATATATTCCAGGATCCAACCCGCGTGGTATGTCCAGTGATAGACGTGATCAGTATGGACACTTTCCAGTACATCGGAGCGTCAGCCGACCTGCGGGGCGGCTTCGACTGGAACCTGGTATTCAAGGTAAGCCCCTTTTACTTAGTGTCTGTAATTATGACCTTATATGCTATAACAGCTTTAGCCTACGTGCGTGAATCAGTTGAGAAATATTCGTGATGTTAATATTCTGGGGTTTTTGGAGCAATCCTACATAAAGGACAATGGGAAAAAAAGTATGGAACCTGAGACCACCCTCCAATAGCAATCCTATTCCTATTGTAAATGTGAAAGTTTCTGAGGATGGACCTAACCTTGGGTCTTAAGACTCTGGACCCAAGGGTGGAGGTTGGATAAGAAAGGGCTACTCGTGTTTACCTCTACGCTTTCGTGGATCGGTAGAGTCTAATCAAGTACATGGGTAGAAAAATATTAGACGTAATTGTACTTAAAAAAGTGTATTTTTAATATTTTTTTATGAAATAATAAGTCCTATAGCTCCAATCGGACAAAAGTAACAATTATTGTTGTTCCAGTTTAAATGACCTATCCAACGACATTCATCTTTTTGCTATTGAAGGGTGGTCCCCAATTCTTCTTAGGGTGTCATAATACCTATTATGTTTGGTGATGCCTATTAGAACTTACTGAAATAAATTAAAACGTTAGCCACACAGCCTTCGTCGCCAAAAGCAATGACCCTGCAGGCAAAAGATCAAAATAAAGTCAAAAGCGCTTAGTCACTAAGCCCCGTATTAGGTAATAGACAAAGGGCAACCCATTCCCCGTACATGAATGCTTGGGCCATATTAATCTTAATGTTAATTCCAAATTACAACCACGTCTTAAAAAGTGAATTTTGGACACGTTGTATGCTGTTTCTGCATTTTCTACCGACACAAACTAACATATTACGCAAAGTAAACGCCTCAAAATCTACCGCTGCTTAGTGCATATTAGTATTAACAAATTGTACCCAACACACGTTGTTCTGTCTTAACTATGAACTGGAATAAATTAATTACTACCTACATACACCTCTCTAACTAAACAGTACAGTAAACTCTACAGTTTCTACACCAACAACTACGCATAGAACCTACACCTGCTAAGAACACCTACTACTTACCTCTACTACAACCTACAGGTGATTTGTGGGAGAGTCAATGACTGCTGAAGGTTGAAGATTACGTATTACATATTTTTAAATCCCAAATCATAAAATAATAAAAAAAAAAACTAGGGTAGGCCACCCTTATCCTTTAGGGGTAGAAAATAGTTTACAACCTATTCTTATACCTACCGAATACATCTGCAAAATTTCATCAAAATCGTTTGATAACAATACTTTATATCAGACCATGGATCCATAATTGTGTTAGTATTATAAAAATGTTCATAAGTACTTTCATTACTAACGTAAGTTATAAAACTATGTTAGTAATGAAAGTACATAATAAGAATTGTTTAAATATAGTATTTAATATTTATATAATATGAAGATTAGTCCAGTTTCTCCGTATAGGACTTCAAGTTTAATAGCAATTTCCTTCAAGTATCTGTTGGAACTGTCTCGCATTCTCTGTTAGCGGATGTGAACATCGCGGATGCGCTACAGTACCTAGGCAGTCGCATCAGAAACCTGAAGGCATATTTATATTGCACTTTAAGCGCATTGACAGCTCGCTGCGTATGACTGGTCCACAGGCGGCAATTGTAGAATGTTTGCGCATAAGCTCGAAACAGTGTACACTTATCACTGACAAAACATTTAGCAAACCTGTGGGTCAGCATATTACATCGAACCGCCATCCCTCGGCGCTCACGTTCGATATCGGGATGATCGCTGAGGTTTTGATCTATAATATGCCATATATATTTAAATTGTGCAACCCTCTTTAGCTGTATACCATTTAAGGCTCTGTATAACGCCAGTGACCTTGGGCGTCAAGTCCCATACAAATTTTGTAGGCGACAAGGGCGTATCGCGCCGACCGGAGAATGTTGAAATCGGATAAACAATTGCTATCAATATTTGAGACAAAATTTGTAAAAACTAAAACGACCTTCCCCTGAGTCTTGTCTTACTTAAAATACTGAAATAATTTTCACACTCGTGTGACATATAGAAGAGAAAAAAGGTTTTAACTTAAAAAATAAGGGTGGACTTATCTTTAAATCAATGGCATATTTTTAAATCAATATTTAATTTAAAATTTCAATTTATAAAAAGACAGTCCTCGGCTAAATATAATGCAGATTAACGTATATTTTGCGATTATTCAATACGAACATGACTGAGAAAAAAGGTTTCAAAGAACTGCAATTTTAAGTTATATCCAGCACATAACCCCTTAATGACACTGGTGGGACACTATCAGTAGTGAAAGAAGCAAGAGCTAGGTTTGAAAACTATGAATTCATTTTTCCCGACATTGTACATAAGCCCGTGTTCACCCACATAGCTTTCACAGACTTGTTACAGTTTGCGAAGGGTACTGATCGATGGGATCAGTACCTCCATATCGTCGGCGCAGCTAATATTATTAATCATCTGTCCGTGAATTGAGGACCCCACGTTGGTGTCACTGAGCTCACGAATCAATCCGTCAATGTATAAGTTGAAAAGCGTTGGCGATGTTAGCCCGCCCTGCCTCACAGCACACTTTAAACAGTAAGCATGTGATAGACCACCTGACGGAATTTAAGCCGTTTCGAAGGAGTTCTATAACAAACACTGTGACAAGCAGAGCTTTATCATCTTTAACTTTTCAATTCCAGTGGGAGTATCTATCCCATGCGGAACGCAGCTCAAGGCTGAGCGACCCCACTCAGGTGATACGAACTCCCATGATAGCGGGAGGCCTGTTCAGCATGGATAGGAAGTACTTCAGCAAGCTTGGCAAGTACGATATGAAGATGGACGTCTGGGGCGGGGAGAATCTGGAAATTTCCTTCAGGTAAACAATTTTGGTTAAGGACATGTTTCAAAATCGCCTAATAAGTGACGAATAGCTTATCCGGAAGTATTGTCGCTGCTTACTTTATACTGAGCGACAGAGACAAAACTTCCGGATAATAGGATAATGATATGAGAATGGTAACAGGTCTAAAACAAAAAAGTTCGTTGTGAACAAATATAATAACCGAAAGAAGTAAAATAAACTACCTAAGTGTTAAGTAAATAGTTATAATATTAGGTCCTTACATATTAAGTTGGCGTTTTGTCGTACTGGCCACTTTAATCTCAAATATATTATCTTCTTTGGAATTCCAATTTCAAATTTATACCGCTATTTACTCATGCATTTGTGTTTCGAAAACCTTAATTCATTTGTTTTTTCCTATTTTGATTTTTTCTTTGCGTCAATATGTTTACAAAATGGAAAACTTGAATTATCGTTTTATTTTCGAGTACGAGTTCCACCGTGGCACCAGTGCTGCAGAAACGGCTCAAAGGATTAATGATGTGTATGGCGGCGGTGTCGGAATTGAAAACACAGTGCGTCTTTGGTTCCAAAGTTACGAAATTGTATTTTAATCCACAATTGTTGTTTTAATCCACTTGAAGCAAATTGGGAAGGTGAAAAGGCTTGAAAGGTGGGTGAAAAAGCTTGAAAAGTGATTTTTTTTGTTTGACCTCATGAATTGAGTGCAGCAAACCGCGCGTCGACAACTGCGTTACATTACTCAACCGGCACAATAATGAAGGGATTTTAAATCGAATCATTACCTGTGATGAAAAATGGATCCTGTACGATAATCGGAAACGCTCATTGCAATGGCTGAACCCTGGCGAACCAGCCAAAGCCTGCCCCAAGCGAAAATTGATTCAAAAAAGTTACCTGTGAGCGTTTGGTGGACTAGTGCCGGTGTCGTTCACTACAGCTTTCTTAAATCTGGCCAGACGATTACTGCAGATTTCTATTGCCAGCAACTGCAAATCATGATGGAAAAGCTAGCTGCTAAACAACCGAGGTTGGTCATTCGCTCTAGGCCACTGCTACTTGAGGACAACGCTCACGCAACGCACAACAGTCGGCTTCCAACTTAGAGGAGCTTCAATTGGAATGTCTAAGACATATACCGTACTCCTTGGACCTTGCTGCAACAGGTTACCATATTTTTCAAAATTTGGATAACTTCTTGCAAGGGGAAAAATTCAACTCCGATGGGGCAGTCCAAAGCGCCTTCAAAGACTTTATTGATTCCTGTCTGAATGGTTTTTTTAGTAAAGGAATCAATGAACTACCTATAAGATGGCCAAAGTGCATAGATAGCAATGGTATATACTTTTATTAAATAAATATATTATGTTTTAAAAAAATCGACTTTATGTTCCTCCTTTACAAAACGCTAATTTCATATGTAATGACCTAATATTAAAAGGAAAAAAATGTTCATAAAGTAGTAAAACAAGAATTAATTAAGTCAAATTGTCATAAAATTTATAGAAACCAATGATCACTAAGGTATATTTTTTTATGTAGATAATAATAAAATATAATCGTTAAAAATTAAAGAGCTTTTTAAGACTGAAGAACAAAAATTAATTCAAGATTTTACATCATGAGAAAAAAAATAAATGTAATAGTGGTAAAACCAGTATAGATTCGTGCAAAATGTAATTGGCTAAAATATAATCTATAATGTAACGATGCGGGGTCACCGATAAATATTAATTTATCTAAATTTTATTCATCCGTTAAATATCAAAATATAGATTAATATTTGACCTTATAATATATTATATAATATATATTTAAAAAAACTGGAAATTTTATTAATATCCAATTTTTTTGTAGACTAGATCAAGGACATTAAAATAATTAGCGATCTTCACGTGTTTTAAGCTAGCCATACACGTAAGGCTTTGCTGAGTAGTGTGAAAACCTGCACAGTTGTGCAACATATACGCTCCGGTTTACCTGTAATACGAAACTGTAGAGGCAAACTTGTCAGATTTGCCTGTACAGTTTCGTGCATTAGTCGTGTATGGCTTTCATTGGAATGTTCTAGTATAACTGAAGTTCGGCGTCTTGTCGTTATGGTTACGCGGAATTGTTGACATAGCAACACGATCGATGAAAACTCTTCCTGTTATAATTAGGTAAAGGGAAACATATTGTACTTCTAATCAATTGAAAGTACTATCTGGTATAAAAATAAATTAATTTATTGTAAAAATTTAAATGATTTGCTTTACCAAATATCAACCGAGACATATTATGTCTCGGTAAAATAAATATTTGGTAAAGTGGTCATGGCAAAAACTATTCCTTCGATTGAATTAGCTCTTGAGAGCATCTTTAGTTTTGAAATCTTTAGCCGATATTATAAGAGCCTTAGAAACGGAATAGGCCGATTTTTATTTTTAACAATATTATTTATTTTAAAATAAAAAATATACATTTAATTTCATTAACACATTACAGAAATCAGGGGCCCGATTCTCGTGCAATAAAGTTCACATTCGAAAAAATTTGGTCTAAGACATATAATCTATTCGCGTTAGGAAGTCAGTGAATCATGCTTACATATTATATCAACATTGCTTACTTAATTGGTAAATTTGAACAAGGCTTATACGTCATTGGTCAATTTTGAGATTTGTACGCATGATTCACTGGCTTCTTAAAGCAAATATGCTATAGTTTAACAAGCTTTACACGTCATGACGCCACTAAAAGGTCTGTTGACATTTTAAAATATTTAAAGTCCACTAAGCTATAAAATGTTGTGCTTGATAACGGAAGAGTATTCATTATACGTTGAAAAATAATGAAATAATAAAAAATAATCTTCAATCTATTTCTTATATCCTTCTGACCTATTGTTTATCTGGTCTGGCCAGTGGCCAATAAAATAGTTTTTATTAGGTAATAATTAATTACAATATATTATATTAGACATTCGAAACCTTGCGAGGCACCTCTAAGGCCCACACAGACGAGAGGCCGATCGTTTCAGTTAGAACTGACGTCAGTTCGTCCTGAACGGATTCGAGCACATACACGGAAAAAAATCGCATCCGACCCAACTGACGTCATTTCGGCCTGAACGGATTCGAGCACGTACACGGAAAAATCGCATCAGTTCGTTCTGGTTTGCCGCGAGCTACGGTCGTGTTAATTAATTGTAAACTCACTACGCTTGTACACGATACACGCCCGCACGGCCGCGGTTCTGACGAGAATTGAAGCGATTTGTCACATGGTCCGTTCAGTCCAGAATGAATGTTGCCAACTTAGCTATTTTACAAAGTTTTACTACTCAATTAAGTATTTTATTCTCTTCTTAGTAGAAATTTAGTTGTTAGTAGTGATTTAGTAGGAAAGAGACAGATAGTAATCATATGCAAAATTGCCTAGATTAGGCACAAAAAAACATACTTATTTTTTTACACCTTATCATAATTAATACATCGTACCATTCGTCCGTAATTTTCTTAAAACTACCCGTTTAATTACTATATACGTAATATTTCCTAGTATATTTTAATTTAACGACAAAATTTTATAATATAACAAAACCTAAAATGCAGTGGTTTTTTGGGGGATTTAGGGATTCCTAAGTTGAGAAACTTTTTTGATAGTTTTCAGTATTATTTTAGTAGTTTTTAGTAGAAATCGACGCGAGTCTTGTAGTTTCGCAAGAACAGAGCTGGCAACACTGAAACGAAACACTTCAGTGCATGCGGCCGACTGATGCTATCTCGAAATTGCACACAGACGATACGTTTTTGCATCCGTTCAAGCCGAACTGAAGGAAAACCGCAACGTATATGGGGCCCCTTACACTCGTTTTAATAATTTATAATTGGCATGAAATATAAAACTTTTGTTTCAAAAAGATTATATGAGTTTAACTTATTAAAAGTGAAACATAAAATTATTCATAAACATACCTTTTCTGGAATATAAGTAGCCCAGGGTCAATTCATACTGAAACGGAATGATACGAGACATGGCGCTGTATTTTTAAGATAGCAATTCAAAATTAAACTTTATTAATTACACAAGAAGATTCACGTCTCATTATGCATTCGAATGTCATGATGCACCGTGCTGCACAGCGCATGTGCAGTGTATGAAACGTGTATTTGATTTTTGATGTAGTGAATATCGTCGCATATCGTCGCGGTGTGAACTGACTGTGTATCCTGATCAGAATTTTATCGATTTTGTATAACATAAGAACTTTATTTATCCTTTATTTTTAAATAAAAATTTAATAAACAAACATTTATCAGGTGGAAAACGGGAAAACGTTGTGAGGATGAATCACAAGCCTTTCTTTACCTTACTTTAGTTGGGAAGTATACTATGATTTATATGACGACCTCTGTGGCTCAGTGGTTGCGCTCGTTATAGCTCAAGTCGTAGGTTGTGGGTTCAAATCCCGCCAAAGAAACGAAAAAACAACGTTTCGGACTTCATCAGAGCTGAAGACTGGCCGTCGTCTAGTCCCGATCTTAATCCGCTGGATTAAGAATTATGGTCAGTTTTAAAGAGTACGGCTTGCTCTAATCGCCATGATAATTTGGAGTCCCTAAAACAATCTGTACGATTGGCAGTGAAGAATTTTCCCATGGAAAGAGTGCATACTTCTATTGATAACTGGCCTCAACGTTTTAAGGACTGTATTGCAGCCAATGGAGACCACTTCGAATAAGCTTTTTATATTTTAAATTGTTTTATATTTATGTATTAAACTAACAGACTATAAAAGTAATAAATGTTATTTGCAATAGAATTTTTTTTTCTTTGTTTCGGTATTTATGGCAAGACTAGGTAATATAATAAAAATCTTAAATATGCTTATAGTATAAAAGTATTAAATATACTTCCATTGTTTGGTACCCGTAACACAAGTTCTTCGAGAACTTACTATGGAACCAGATTGACGTGGGGTGGAAGCGTCCATAGATATTACATGAAGTTGTAATGTTCCAGGGTATGGCAGTGTGGAGGCTCACTAGAGATAGTCCCCTGCTCACGCGTGGGTCACGTGTTCCGTAAACGTCACCCGTACACCTTCCCCGGCGGGTCCGGGGCGGTGTTCGCCCGGAACACGAGACGAGCGGCCGAGGTGTGGATGGACGATTACAAGGAGCTCTACTACCGGTCGCAGCCGCTGGCCAAACAGGTGGAGTTCGGAGAGTAAGTACACCAATCTACGAAAATGTGCGCTATAATACATTTCCAATTTAATTGCAACGTAGAGAAAGATACAAGTAAATGTCACAATTTAGCGTGTAATAAAGAAATACAATAGCGCTCCGGACACGTAAAGTTCGGACCGTGCATCGGATCGAACCGCGGAGGGATCTGTGCGATTTGGACTGTCGTGAATGCATCCATGATTTGGACTGCTGGCGTCGGCGGCGAGGGTTGCAACCATGGAGGTTATAAAGATATAAATAGCTCTTTATATGTGCGTACGTGGACGCAAATGACATGTTAATTTGGTCGAATTTAATATTTTTATTCACAAATTTGATATCTGATCATTAACAAAAAGTATTAATTGTGTTATAGAATATACTCTATTTGGATTAAAGAATCTATAGTAAGGATTATTTAGTTTATTTATAATAAGGATAATTTGTACCAAATTTATTTTTCATTATTCTCTTTTTATTCGTGCCCTCTGAAAATAATTTATTGGCTTTATAATGAAGCTTACCTTAAAAATAAGAATATTCATTTCTAGTATTTTTTATTAATTAATAGCGGGCTTAGCGTGGCGATCCGAAGAAATAATTTTATAGAAGAAATATTCTGACCAAAACAGTTTATTGCAAAATAGTTCTTAATCTATGGTAACCGTAAGGTCGTCAATAGAAGTCAATATTTCTAAATAGCCATACTAGTATTTTTAAAATGGCGCCAGGAATTCTTCTGTCAATAATTATCAAATTTGTCTTGGAGCGCCATGATGTGGAATGGTTGACATTATTGTAAGACTATTTGACATTGAATTAAGAAAACGTTTTTACTTTATCTGTCAAAAGAGGCCATTTTGTGAGCTCATGCTCGGGAAGAAAAGAAATATTGTTTCTCATATCGACGAAGCATCGACCTTGTTGCCTTACGATAAGGCCTATTTTGCAACGAATGGTATTAATGTTTCTTCATTCTGTCATTTTGTCGACTCTTCGGTGTTTATAGGGTGCGCATGCTTAGCCTGCTTTTTTATATATATTGCTATTTTACATATTAATGGCTCATATTATGTATATTTCAGTATATCTGAGCGGCTGGCGATCCGCAAGCGGCTACAGTGCAAGCCGTTCCGCTGGTACCTGCAGCACGTGTATCCGGAGCTGGCGGTGCCGGCGGGCGGTGGCACGCGGACCGTGCGGCAGGGCGCGCGCTGTCTGGATACCATGGGACATCTGATGGATGGGACGCTAGGTACCTACATAGCCTTATTTTTCCTTTGGCTATTGAGTAATTCTGTACCTATTTGATCCATGGAACTGTAGGAAGATTGCCGGTTCATTGACATAACACGTCGCGGTGTCAGAATGCTCCATCCAGCCTCTCACCTAGACCAAAATTATTTGGAAACCTGATAGCATAATTTAACACTTTTTGGTTGTTTTCAATTTATTTTATCACTGATTTCGTCAGTCCTATATTCATTTATAATATCACAGATATGAAATTTTATCTCCAGGTATGTACCCCTGCCACAACACTGGCGGCAATCAGGAGTGGACGTTCGAGAACGGTCTGCTCCGGCACCACAGCCTCTGCGTGTCCCTCTCCGAGGACCGCGTGACTGCAGTCCTGGCTGCCTGCGACCCCTCTGACGACGCGCAGCAGTGGAAGCGAGACGGTCAGCTCATCAGGCACGCGAAGTTAGACTTTTGCCTGGACAGCGATCGACCGGCGCTATACCTGGATCAGTGTGACGAAGATAAGTCCAGCCAGCTGTTTACATTGTAAAATTGTTGACAAAAGTTAAGGAGTTCGTAATTCATGAGCCCATCAGTCATTGAAATTATGACGCGCAGCAATGGTAGCTAAGCTCGATTACTGCCTAGACAGCGACCGGCGTTATATCCGGACCAGTGTGACGAAGATAATCCAGCCAGCTTGACAGCTGGCAGTCTAATCACACTGTAGAATGTTCTGTGTAACAAAAAATTTATTTGAGAAAAAAAGTTGTACCATGAAACTAAACGTGCGCATCGTTCAAGCAGAGTGCTATTTTGCTAATGGCGACTTAAAAGTATGCATTCGGAACGTCCCTAATATATCTTCTTAATTAAATTAAAAAAAATCGGTTGTCTGTAAAGTCGGTTTACTGACGATAGTTGAACGTGACAACGTCATAAGAAATGAGTCATGTTTAGCGAGGTAACGCCGGTAGCGCCGCATGAGTCATGTTTTTTCGTGCGTGCAGCCGGCTCCATCGAATTATAAGACGTTATCACGTCTAAAGGTATTCGTAAACAATACGTACAAACATTCCATTAAATAAAATAGTGGGTAAGTAGAAAGTAGCGAGTAGCAACGACACACCAACCTACATACTGCTATTCGGCCACGTGATAAGAATACTCATTAATTAGAAAAACTAAGTGCACATTTAAATGATACGAAAAAGAAATGCAACTCACAAAAAGCAAAAAATATACGTAAGAGAAACTCGCGTTCGTTTGTTTTTTTTTTGTGTGCATAATATGCACTATTTGTAATGTGAAAGAAAGATTGTCAATTTTTTCAAATGAAACAAATTGTCAAACCAACATAGTCTACTGTTTTTTTGCACATGTGCAAATCGGGCACATAAGCACAAAATAGCAAACGAACACGGCAAATAATTTTTATTCGCGTCCAGTAAGTGACTTTGTTCGACGAAATAATTTTAGTACCTACTTGTTATTAATTATATTGTTATAATTTATGTATTGTATTAATTTTGATAAAAAGTAAATACTTTTTAAAGTTCCATTATTATCAATAGTGAATATTCCATCACATAGCAGCATTTATAGCATCACAAACATTATTTTAAAATTAGAATCTCAAGGACAAAAATAACAATGTTCATAGTTGGTGGTAGTTACTACGAAATAATATAAAGAATACGAAACTAAATAAGTATTACATAATTTGAAATAAGTATAAATAATGAATACCTACTTATTCATTTTATGTCATCTAGTTTTAAGATCATTACTAAAAATGCTTAAAATAAACACGCTGTATATATTCATTTTTTAGTATAGAACGTTATTATAAAAAAAAACATAGAGTTACCATAATGTATATACATTTAATTATAAGTAGCGCCGGGGATGTGGAATGTGGTTATCATAGAATAGATATTTTATATTATAAAAATTGGCGTTTATACTTAGGGTCAGTTCACGCCGAAACGAAACGATATGCGTCGCGGCGCTGCATTATTAAGATAGCTATTCAAAATTGAATTTTGTTAATTACACAAGATACACGTTTCATTGTGAGAGATCGACCGTCAAGTTGCATGCGCTAGAACTTGACACTCTCGATCTCGACTAGACTTACGAAATCGATGTCATATTAAACGTGTGTCTCTTTGTGTAATTTAATAAAGTTCAATGTTTATTAGATAACTTAAAATGCAGCGTCGCAACGCATATAGCCTCGTGTCGGTGTACACTGCCGTATGTAACCTACCCTTAAATAACATATAATAATGCAGTCGCAAAATCTTGCAATCTAAAACAAGCACATACAAGACAGCAAGGTTTTAGAGACGATTTGTTGTTTAAATGATTTTTTATATTTTTTTGTTTTTTTTTTATATTTTAAGTGTTTGAAAAGTATGGATAGTTTAATATTAATAATATTTTTTTACATTTTTTTTATATTTTATATAATTTAATTATTCCAATAATTGAAGATAAATAAAGTTCAAATAATGCATTCCCATATATTTAAAAAAAATATTTAATGATTTGTTTGTTTGTTTATTAATATTTTGTATAAAACATTTATAAAGTGTTAATGTGAAATTTCACTGCCATTTTATTCCTAATTACAAAATTAAAAAATCTGCACTCTATCCGGTATTGTTATAAGTTTTTCATGTACTCAAATACTGAATTTCATTAGCAAAAAGGACCTCAAAGAAAAAAAGATATGTTTCAACTACAAACGTCGCTGATTGTTTTAAAATCAATAACCCATTATTACTTCTTCTGTGTGCAGTTTCTTTTTTGTTTAAATAGTAAACGACTTTTGCAGTTGACTGTGCAATTAAGTGTATTTTTTTATCTTATTACTGTTATTATGTTTACACATTTTTTTTATATTTTATATAATTTAATTATTCCAATAATTGAAGATAAATAAAGTTCAAATAATGCATTCCCATATATTTAAAAAAATATATTTAATGATTTGTTTGTTTGTTTATGAATATTTTGTATACAACATTTATAAAGTGTTAATGTGAAATTTCACTTTTACTTCTTCTGTGTGCAGTTTCTTTTTTGTTTAAATAGTAAACGACTTTTGCAGTTGACTGTGCAATTAAGTGTATTTTTTTATCTTATTACTGTTATTATGTTTACACATTTTTTTTATTTTTACAAACTTTAGTTTAAAACGTTAAATTTAATGTTACTTTTCAACAAAGTAGTTGTCTATGATAAAATAATCCACCTACCTTAGATAAGTGCCTCCATGTGCACAGTCATGTTAAATGTTATTTTAAAAATTGCCTTAAAATTACTATAGACTTACAGCTTGGCAAAAAAGAGTATGACGCTGTGACAGGAGGAACTAGAAACATTTTAGGCTGTATTTTCAAATTCATTAAAATATAATAAATAAATAAAATTTAATGTCATTCCAATCTAATATGGATAAAAGATGATACAGTCGAAAATGTTTTAGTTCCTTCTGTCACCAGGTCACACTTTTTTTGCCAAGCTGTACAAGACCTTGTAAGAACTACACTTAC
Organism: Phengaris arion; assembly: GCA_963565745.1. NCBI lineage: Eukaryota > Metazoa > Arthropoda > Insecta > Lepidoptera > Lycaenidae > Phengaris > Phengaris arion. The sequence goes on from OY751431.1 coordinate 29,805,241, forward strand.
ATTATGGAACATTGTTAAACGTAAGCAGATAAGAAAATATTTTTTAAGCAAAAGCTTTTTTTATTTTTATTTAGGTGCTTCGAAGCTACAAATAGTTTCAAGGACTTTGTTTGTTTTTGTCTCAACGGTTTTATAATGTTTCACGAGGAATTGAATTTAATGACTTCTACTTAACTACTTAAACTACTTAGGTACACTAGTAGACAGTATGATTTTGATACATATTTATGGAATGAGATCCCAGGCACGTCTGACTACCCTTATATTCTTAGTGATAAAATTTATATCATATTGTATTATTAGTGTGTGCAAACGTATGCGTACCCGCTATAATAATATATTAAGGGTAGTCTGATCGGCCGGTGGTTTCAGTCCATTAGTAATTAAAAGTATTATAGCTTTTGAGAGTTAGTGAAATGGAGTTCTCTTTTTCAAAATAAAAATACTTTTGTCATATAAGTGGCAAAAAATGCGTTAAATTTTACTACTAGCTCTACCAGCAAGCATAAAAAGTCCAGTGATAAATTTGTACATTTTATTTTATCCTTGATAATATTTTTCTTCTGTATCTTCTCGAATCATGGCTACGCTAGTCATCTTGTATAAACTTATGTGTAAAGCAAATGGTGATTTTATGTTAGTGAGATGTATAATTTGATGAATATAATATGACTTATCCGAAAAAAATATTCTTTACATTACTTCTCAGTCCTCTTATATTGCGCTCCTCAGTCCTCTTATATTGCGCTCCTCAGTCCTCTTATATTACCCCCCTCAGTCCTCTTATATCATAATTCATGTATTATTGTACATTTTGTACTTAATTATCTATTTTTTTTCGCTGCCAGTAGGCTAAGTATTTAATTTTTGCCGCGAGAAGATCGAGATGCGAGCGTTGAGCGATGTAAATATGTTTTAATCGCACTAAATTCCACTTATGTACCTACTTATGTAGTAAGAAAAAAGTGTGAAGTAGGTAATAATATCTAATATAACAAACCTAATATATTCTGTTACTTGTCATCTATCAACAACAGAAATCACACTATTTTACTTTATTTTAAATTACAACATGATCATTTTTTTGCTACATGTTCCTTTTTTGTAGTAAATGAAGAGTTTTGAGTTTATAGTTGGTAAAAAATAAAATAAAGGAACACCTCGAAGTATAATTGATACCTACTATATTTTTACAGTTTTTTTAAGTGCACAGACTTTCAGATAGGATTTTCTTAATTTTTTATTGCTATGATAAGCAAAAGATTTCTCGCTTGCTTCGACCGCCTCTGTTACCTACTTCTAAACTGAAATGTCTTCTTTTAATGTAAACAGTATTTTAGAGTTTAAAATTTGAACAGATTTAACGCTTTAACGCTCGCGTTTAACAGAAAGAAAGTATTTTAATATCATTTAGTACTGATAGATATCCAGTCCTCCGCCTGCTGGAAAGTAGCCGAAACGTCGGGAAAAAGAAAAGTAAACCGCGACACAATCGGTAAGTATTTAAAACAATGAACAATATTCGCGTAAACATAAGAAAATCAATATAGTACTGATATTCTGTTTTAGACGGTTGATTTAATTGTATTTTTCGAAGTTCACCGTCTTTCAGGGCTTAAAGTTTGAACAGACGTAAAGACATATTATGATAATTAGTACTGACGTTCAGTTTTAGGCTATTGCTTTAAGTATATTTTTCTGAGAGTAGTGTAAGTTTCAACTGGTTTGGACAGGTAAAATAGAAAAAAATTTTTGCTCGCTCGCTTTTTACATGAAGAAAATATTATATTAATTAGTATCGACGTTCTGTTTTAGCTATTAATTTGAATGTATTTTTCCGAAGTTTACAGTCTTTCAGATAGGTTTTAAAGTATAATTATATTTTAACTTGTAAAATAAACATATTTTTTTGATATTTGAATCCCCCACTGCTTAATGGGCGGCAAATTTAAATGAGCCGTCCCGACCGGTCGCTAAATCTTTAAATACGCCTCTGAATCACAAAGAAAAATTATTTGATGGCACGTCTATAACCTCATTAAACTTTTCTTGAGAAAAATGGCACGTTAATACGTAAAGGTTACAAGATGTTTAGGGATGCCTAAACTAAGGTCTAAGATAGGAGGGCCCACAAGCAAAGATTGCTTAGGACACTAAGTTACCTTAATCCGGCACTGTAAGTTGATCCCATACTAAAAGTTGCTTATATTCAAGAGTATATTCACTCCTGAAAGTTTGCCGTGGCCGGGAGATTGACGTAAAAAAATTAGGTCCCTCGTGTCGTGGGGTATCCGTATCACCCCCATGTATGTTCCGCGAATTTTCGTAGTTTAATTTTATGATTTTTTTCTGAATTTTTGAGAAATTGCGACCTGACCAACTTAAAAAAATTCTAAAAAAAAAATTTGAAAAAAAAAACTGATAATCAGATGGCTAATTTTAAGAATTTTCCACCTCGCTGTCTTTGAAGGCCGATTTTAGCCAAAGTAACTCATTAAGTAATACTTTTTTTTAATAATTATGAAAAGACTAGCGCATTTTTGAGGCCTATTAAGAAGCCATGAAGTCTCCTATTTCGACTTTTTATTTAAAGTTGAAAATTTCACTGATAATTCACCGATCGTAATTTTTTCATTTTAGCCCAGCATTTCTCCCGGCCACTCTGTATATAGGTTGGATGCATTTTAATTTAACCAGGGGTGGATTACGATCGGGGCTATTAACGAGTCACAGGATAAAGGCAACAAATGACTGACACAACAATGCAGAAATAAAATTTAATGTAAAAAATATAAGAAAATAAAATACAGAACTATTTTATTTACCTAACCATTTTGCATTCCGTTAAAAAAAATATTTAAAATAATTATTACTAAGAGTGTAAGATTCATAATACTTATCTTTATTAAATTACACCTACACTACAAATACTTAATCGATTAATTATTAACTTTTTAAGTTCTTTTATAAATAATTTTATAAGTTATAACTAACGCATGCAATATCAAATCTTAGTTACATAAATTAGTTAATATTGCCTACATAACTAAAATTTCAATTTAAGTACCAATTTTAAATTTTTAAATATGTATTTTATCATAGGCAAACCACATTTATGACACAAATTGGCTCTGTAAATGTTTCGTTCAATTCCGATAATAATATCGGAATTCCGATATGGATATCCAATATCGGAATTGAAAACCGTCCGATATTGCATGCCCTAGTCATAACATATTACCACAGCCATTACATTATCTACTGTAAAATTTTAGTTGCGGTGTATAAACACGATTCAAAGTAAAAGAAGGAATTGGTGAGTGAGTGAATAAAGAACAATAAGAATCTTATTTTATATTGTTACAATATAGAAGCAGTAAGTGAAAAGTATCACATATTTCAGATTTTTTACAATTAAATAACCCTATAATCATAATCCCTATATTATATTTACAATATTGTTATATTACCTATTAATAATTCCATATAAAAATAATAAGAAAAAAACAGTAAGAATCAATAATACACCAAAAACAGTTAAAAAATATATAAATTTAACCTAAGGGCGTGTTTAACAATATTCTAATGAGTGTCGAATTACGGTTAGCTTATTCGGAAGTTTTGTCGCTGCTTTCCTAATATCGAGCGACCGAGACAAAACATGCAATTAAGCTATCCTGACACTTTTCAGTTTTTCGCAAGTGGCCGCAAATGTAGTATTTAGAAGTATACAAAAATACTTTTAACTACTATCATTAGTAGCTTTGTACAGTTAAACCTTACAAAATGACCCACGGCAATTTTTGTATGAAAACGATCGGACGATGTTTAAAAAAACGACGACTGCCGAAGACATTGAGGTCGCGGTCGTAGTGTATTGTGGAGTTCATTAATTTAAAAATGCTTTCGATGTTTGTAACTTGATTTGTTTGTAACTGTATAAATAAAAGGATTTGAGATTTTTCTGTGGCCTTCACATAACATAGAACATTGTACTTCGTATGTATCAATTCTCAGAATGTTGCATATCGCAACGCACTTTAACGTTATTGCAGTATATAAAACCGGTTCTCTATAAAACAAGTGCTAGTCGGACTCACTCACGAAGGGTTCCCCACACAAAACGGCAACGGTTTACTAGATTTTAATATTTATTTTATCCTGTTTTTAGTATTTGTTGTTGTAGCGGCAACAGAAGTACATGATCTGTGAAAATTTCAACTGTCTAGCTATAACGGCTAAGGGGATACAGCCTGGTGACAGACGGACGGACGGACAGATGGACGGACAGACAGCGAAGTCTCCGTAATAGGGTCCCGTTTTTACCCTTCGGGTACGGAGCTCTAAAAATGTACACTTATAATATGTCACCATTATCACCAACGAAGTTCATAGCTTTGTTTTCAATTTCACATAACTTCACTCATTTTGTTCTTGATGAACCTGCCTATGACTTTGATGGCTCTGAAGGCGTAGTTCGGGGACAGCCTCTGCCGCAGCAGGTAGTACGTCGCCAGATTCGACAGGGCGAATATCACTAGTAAAGCTCCGAAGTCCTTCCAAAACGACGCACCGGACATCCCCAGTAGGTGCACGAAGTGTCTGAAACAGTAGACATATATACTATAGAAGATTTAGAGGACGACTTTTGAACAACTTCGCGGCCCACGTCGCAAACAATACGTGTTTAGTGTTAGTTTTAGAGTTAGTTTATTAAATATAGTTATATTGTGTATGTTAGTCTATAAGGTATTTATAATATGGGCATATGCAGCCTGAAATAAACGGTATTGAATTTAATTTTTAACTATAGACGAGGCATGTCGAGGCAAAAACTGCCCCCATTTAAATGGCCCCACTTTTGGGGTTGTTTGAGGCCATTTTGATGTTTGAGGTATGGTAAAATCAAGATGGCGTAACTTTTTCTTGTATGAACATTAATTTTCTGTCAAATGTACATCATAGCCCATCCTTAGTTTTGAAATCATTGAGTCTAAGGGCCTGCTTCACAATCTACTGATCATTGTCAGATAGGTTAAAAATTAGCATGTTTTGTCTGTCGCTGGATATAATGTAAGCAGCGACAAAACTACCGTATAAGCTATCCGTAATCCGACAGTTATAAGAAAATTGAGATACATTAAATTAAACATTTTATGTAATATGTACTTTTTAGCACTTTATAATAAAATATTGAAAGGGCAAATCCTAAAACAGTATCGGATCAAGCAAAAATGCATATGCTGTGCGGTGTGTGTACAATTAGAGTTTTTATATTGTTCTGCCGCTAGGGGGCAGACCCGACTCACACAAAGCGTCATCTGGTAGCAGAAGTGGTATTGAATAGTTGTAATAAGAATTTTGGATTATTTTTCTGTCACCAGTTAACTGCCGCCCTTATCATAAACAACGCATTTGCATGGCGGCAACTTTCGAGTAATTCGCGCCTAAAGTTTAATTCTTTTTTTTTGTTGTCCCTATGAAACTAACAGGAATATTCCAAATATTTTTGTATTTTTTGGTGCCTTTGAATGTGAACTTTGCATGTGCGATGCTATATTTACATATTTAGTTGTTTTGAATATTTTTAAAGACGAAAAATTGTTTATGACTAGAAAACATGGATTGTAATAATGTTAATTTACTAAGCATAATCAACGCATGTATGACAGTTGCGTTGTTTATGTCTAGGGAAATGCATTTGTGTTGTTTATATCTAGCAAAGATAATGGATTTACTTACATTTAAGTTCACATTTATAACGTATATGTTGCACATCATCATCAGCTCACATGCGTTTATTTTTTTTTTGTAACCGAACAAAAAAAAACAACTTAAATCATTTTAAATATTTATTAGAATAACAAAAAGAAGTCCGTCAATAAAATATTATGTGCTTAAAATAGATGCATAGCACTCAATGGACGGTGCGATAATGCTTAATTTATTAGTTGTACTTAGTTTATCACAATTATTTTCATGGCAATACTTAACTTATTATTAGTTGAACTAAAATAATTGAAATCAGGTTTTCTTTGAGTAAGTAATAATTATCTCTTTGTAAAATTATAAAACACATAATATAAAATAGAACAATGAATCTATCCAATCTGTTATTTACTACATAAATATAAGTTATAATTTATAACAGATCACGCATTTTTATGTAATGAGCAACAATTTACTACGTAAATAACAAGGATAATGGGAATTAAAAAAATTGTCCCCTGGAACCAAAAAAAAACGAACTCTTTCATTGATAAACTTAAAATAAAAAACAAAACATATCAAAATAAATTCTAAGATACTAATTTAGTAAAAAAAATCAGTAATTTTGAGTTAAATCTTTGGCATCAGAAACGAATAAACTATACCAAAAATGTTTAGTATTTTCTGGCATAAGAGGAACAAGCTTTGAAATAATGGACAGTTTTCGCTCTTCATTAATACCTCGCGGTTGTACCTTAGCAGTGACTGTAGGAAATTCTTGTGATTTTTTCACTCTAACTTGCAAAAAATCAAGATCCTGAAACTCGTCATCAGAATGACTTCTTTTATATTTCATTTCGTAGAGCCCTTTCTCAAACCTGATAGCCATCATATCCTTTAAGTGGCTCATTTTTTTTTAATTTATGTTGGGAAACGTGATCTTGATAATTAAAAAAATCCGCTCATCAAAGCCTTTTTTTATTACACATCTAATTTTGGCGTCATTTTTAGCATTATATCCAAGTGTAGTTAAAAAATATGATTTACATACCTCAACTCGGTCATTACCAACTATTAAATGATAAACATACGAACTCTGTCTCTGATTATTACTTGATGTTATTCTTCTATGTAATTCTTTTTGGTCTATCATACATTTTATGAATACTCCCTGCTCTTCATAACTCATAGTAATATAAGTATCATGAATTTTCTGCCTTTGTTCATGATTTATTTTTGTGTAACATTTCTGTTTACATGTTTCATTACACGGGTTTTTTTAACATTTTACATATACAAGTGGAGAATAATTCTTATAAGTAAATAATACTCGTAAGTAAATACTGACGAAAAATACTACGAAAGAGATAGCGAGCGACGAATCAACTCAGCAGGAAAATAACACAGCAGAAGAGCCTATTATAAACGACCAACAGAAAATTTTAAATGTGGTAAGCAATAATAACACTAATCAGGAAGAAAGCATTACTGACGAAATGAAAAAATCTGGAAATCCAAGGCAGAGGAGAAAAATTAAAGAAATTTTGAAAGACTAATCATTAAAAAAAACCGGGTAATGAAACATGTAAAAAGAAATGTTACACAAAAATAAATCATGAACCAAGGAAGAAAATTCATGATACTTATATTAATATGAGTTATGAAGAACGTATTCATAAAATGTATGATAGACCAAAAAGAAGTACATAGAAGAATAACAACAAGCAACAATCAGAGACAGAGTTTGTCCGTTTATCATTTAAAAGTTGGTAATGACATTTTTATAAGTAGAGAATAATTCTTTTATGTGAATAATTATACTCGTAAGTATTTACTTACGACCATTATTTACTTATAATAATTATTCTTTACTTATAAAAATGTTAATAAATGTTACTACTGATGGAAATTAATATCTTTGAAGTTATTATTTCACAGAATATGTGAGTATGTACCACTCACGAAACAAGTAAATAATTAATTAAAATTTAGTGTAATTACAGAGCAATAATATATAAAAAAGTAACAAAAACGTAATTGGCACGTTACTAAATTCATATATTATTAATTTGTATTTAATAATCGCAAATGTAACAATTGCGTTACTTATGTTCTTGCTATCTTGTTTAAATTCTTATTAAATACTAGTCATAAAACACACAAGTGGCAGATAAAATGTAAATGAGAAATGAAATATAGATGTGAATGAAATGTTATTCCTAAGCATAAACATCGCATGTGATTTTGTGATGTTTATGATTTGTATAAAATGGTAAAAATATGTACTTTACTAAGTATAAACGTCACAAGTACCAAATGCGTTATTTATGCTTAGTATTTCATACGTCGAAATTCTAAGTAAAATAGCCATAAACACGCATGTTTGCATATGATGTTTATTACTAGTAATAAGTTTGGAAAAGATCACATACGCTGTTTATGACTAACAATAAAATTAAAACTATGGAAGATATTAAAAAACGAGTGATTGATCCTGGTAGATCTCGTTTCAGCGATTCCGAATATACTAATAACTAAATTTCATAAAAAATGTCGATTGCGTTGTTTATGATAAGGACGGCAGGCATATCGCATTTAGATGTCTGTCGTATCAAACAGCTGCCAAGTGTTTAAGAACCCTAATTAAGTAAAACTATGTAATATGTACTTTTAAGCACTTTTTAAATAAAATATTTTAACTGCAAATCCTTAAATAGAGTCGGATCAAGCCCAAAAAATGACATCTAAATAAGGTTTTACTTACTTAGCACTCTTGTATTCGCAAAACTCGACTTCGTCGGGGCAATACAGGTCCTTTCTCGACTCTCCATACACGGCCACTATGAGGCCCTCCAGCGCGTACCGCAGGAAGGAGCAAGCGCGGGCGATGCCCCAGATCAGAGGAGGCCTCTCGTCCCCGTTGCCCATCCCGTACACCGCGAGTAGCATCAGGGGCACACTCAGTACAGGGCCCACGAACATAGAGTTCTGAAAACGAAATTATCATTATTATTGACTAGATATATTTGCCGCCATAAAAAGTACCCTTCCCCTTGGCCTACTCTATATCTGTGAAAAATGTCATCATAATCAGTCCAGTACTTTCGGAGCCTATTCAATCAAAGCAAAAAAGCAAAAATTGTCGAGCAAACAAAAAAACATCCCAAGAAACAAATATTTTCTCTTTCTAATATTAGTATAGATGAAACGCCTTATCAAGAAAAATAATCGAGGCCTTATTTAGTTTCATCATCGTCGTCTTATAATTATAAATATCATCATCGTAGTATCACCTAAATAATGAAGATCTTTTCCGAAACTATGTAATTACAAAAATATTTAGATAAGATTAAAGAAGTATTACTTACCACGACATTAAGTGTTGACGAGATGAGTGTACCCATGGATTCGGAAATCAGCGCCACCATCACACACACAGTCAGGAACATCACGATCCTCACGATCTCCAGGGGCTGGTTGGTGATGGGGTACACTATCACGAGGAACAGCAGCGCGAAGAATACAGTCAGAGGTGTTCTGGAGACGACCAGCGCTGCGTAGTACGGTTTCAACCCGTACCATCGGTTGAAGTATTCCCGCTTTATAAGGGACACTTCTGTTGGGACTGAAAAAAAAATAGGTTATTTAATTAACTGTCTATTTTTAAATAAATATTTATTTTTTGCTTCTTTTAAAGTAGTATAATATAAGATCCATGGATGCTTGTTGAAGGGAAGGACTTGTGTTACGGGAACCAGACAACGGAAATATGTATATTCAACGCTATTATAAACACACCGGCATATTTAGCGGAACATAAAATAAAGGTTTGATATCAGTATCATATAAGGTTGCTGGCTGGTTTATACGTCATTTAATTTAAAAAGAAATATTTTCAAATTAAGAAAACAACTGAACATCACATTTTATGCAATTGTTTTAATTTTATTCAAATACACCTTATCTGGAGCGATCTTCGAGTATTTCTTCCTTCTGAGTTTGATTTAAAATTTCATTGAAATACTGTTTTTGTTAGTTTTTTTTTAATCGCGTATCTTTTTGGAGTTGAGGACTGAATTATGCCTGACTTAGCCCCAATGGAGATTGCCACTTCGGGCACTCGAAATGCAAAGAAATGGTCAAACCTACAGAGTGATATCCAGAGATCTTTGTCGACCAGTTTCAACGATCCATTGCAGTATCCAACGGTTCAGGGAGACCGGTACTTATGTGAGAAGAGCAGAACAAGGCAGAAAAAGACGCACGTGTAGTAGCAAGGTGTAATTTTTTTTTGTGCCTAACCTAGACCATTTTGCATATGATTACTGTCTGGCTCCTTCCTACTAAAACACTACTTACAACTAAATTCATACTACGGATGGAATAAAATACTTAATTTAGTAGTTTTTATAGTTTTAGTATTCTTTTAGTAGTTTTTAGTAGAAATCAATGCTTGTAATGCGAATAGTAGATTCGCAAAAACAGAGCTGGCAACACTGGAACGACTCGCTTCAGTCCATCCGGCCGACTGATGCGATCTCGAAATTGCACAGAGACGATACGATTTTGCATCCGTTCAGGCCGAGCTGAAGGTTCGTAAAAAGTTTCATCGTTCGAAACAAGACCGTATATTAAATTAGCCTTATTCGATTTTAATAAATTAGGTGTCAATATGTTTGTAATAATAGTAAATAAGGCTATTTAATTAACGTAGTCGGGTTAAAAGTTAAAAAGAATATAGTTATTTTTATAAGTATTGGCTAATTATTTTAGTTTTGGAATAGATTATTTTGTTGTAAAACATTTTCAGGTAGGAAAGATTTCCATAAAAATTAATGGTATGTATACAAGTACAACAATACAATTGTAACAAGTTTTGAACTATCTGTTACACGGTTAGTAATTTAAGTATTCCTATATTATATAATATATTATACTGGAAATCCGTTTTTATATATATAATATGAAAACATTATAATATAATGATATTTTAACATAGCATTTACTCAGCGATATACTTAATATTAAAATTAATCTTGAATAACGTATTTGCCAATCCAATACCTTCATAACGTGAACATGAAAATAAGGCAATCTGGCATACATACCCACAGTGTGTGTCGTCTCGAGGCTAAAAGATTTTAACAGCAGCTAATAGGTTTAATTTCTTCGACAAAACACCGCCTTTTGGGGTTGCAACTATCACCGGTTTTGACCTCGAGGCGACACACACTTAACGCTATGTATTTTAGTTTTTACCTAAATAATAATTGCTATCTGGTTCAATTAGGCGTAGACGCAATAAGAGTAGTATTTATGAATTTTTTAATGCTATAAGTATAAAGTATAAACTATCATTAAATGAAAAAGAATTAAAACGAGCACAAACAAATTATAAAACATATTTTTGCCTATTCGAAACTGATCTTAATGTATACCTACCTATTGTATAATAAGGCCATATAATTATATATGAACTGTCTGAAATGAATAATGTAAGATAATTGTTATGCTCTTCGACTTTTCCTGTTCACATTATAATATTCATTGCTAATCCTACTAATATTATAAATGTGAAAGTTTGTGAGGATGGATGTATGGATGGATGGATGTTTGTCTCTTTCACGCAAAAACTGCTGAACGTATTTTGTTTAAATTTGTTATGGTAGTAGTTAAGGCTCTGGATACGGAAAACGTAGGCTACTTCTTATCCCGAAATAGTTCAGTGTTCCTTTAGGATACTGTATTTACGCGGGCAGAGCCGCGGGCAACAGCTAGTATCTATATAATTACAACATAGCACATACATAATAATAGTTTAATATACTTACATGCTAATAATATAGGCATCATAGCTGTATACAACATAGCTATGATACAGGCGTAGCAGAACCCGAAGTTGAACATCGCTTTGCTGCCGTCGTCGCCGATTCCCATATACAAGGCGCCCACGATGGAGCCCAGGAACACGTGTAGGCCCAGCCGCAAGTACAGGTAGCTCTGGAACAGTAACTCATTAGGCCGCTGCCACCGTGAGCGGCAGCGAATTTCAATGGTGTCATGCTTCTGCCTGCAGCTAAGGCCGCTGCTTCGTATTACGCGGTGAGCGGCGCGGACGCGGAGGCGGGCAGTGACATGAGCGGCAACGCGCGCATGCGGACGCCATAATTACAGGAGTACATATCTGACAAGCGGTGACTATGACGGCCACCTCTGCGCGTTGCCGACACTATTGAAATTCGTCGTCAATAAAATAGATTTCTTGTGAGCGTTTTATGTTCTTTTTACGAGCTTTTTATTGTTCCATTGTTTCGCGAGACTCGAGACGCGAGACAGCGAGTCCACATCGTACCTAGGACTAGATAAAATTCTGGGGCTGCTGTGTCTCTCTCGCGTATCATTAGTTGTTTCCTCAGATCCGCCTCGACTCAACCTCAACTGAGATATCCTTAGGAAGTACCTCAAATTTGGTATTATTATTAAACGTAATTTCAACCTCAGCTGTTTGCTCCTCCAGTAAGGTTGAGTGGAGGTATGACGTCATAGATAGTCATAGAAAAATATGTTTTTTTATGTCCACACCGATAGTTACCATTGAAACTCGATCCTAATTTGCCAGAATGATGCTATAAACCTTCGTTTAAAAAATAATCAAATTTAACATCAGTGTCATTGTCAAGTATGATTGGAGTTTTGCCGGGGAGTTCAATGGGTGACATTGTGGAATTCGTATTTCAATTTGTGTTATTTCGGTTCTTAATGTGTAATATTGGTAGAATATTAACCATTAAATATTCTTTAACGTGCACAAGTGTGGGCAAGTGGTACAACTTCTAAAAACGTGCTATTTTGTGTTTCCCGCCAAAACTCCCTAGCAACTTTCAGTTAAGCTTCTACGACTTTACTGAATCGACTGACATGACCCATGGACTGTACTGACTATATATTAGGACTTTGACTAGACTTTAGACTTGACGATATAGGAATAGGGTGTTGAAAATTTAAACGAAATTCTATTTTCCGCCTTTTTACTTTGACACTGGCAAATGGTTATAAGCCGATGCCATATATACATAAAAAATAAAAAAAGTGTGATGTGTGTGAAGTGTGAAGTGTGAACTGTGGTCTGTGGACTCTCAGGTATAAGTACGCATCTATGTAACCCGTGAATCCCTAACTAGTACTGTCGTCGTGTTGATATTTTCACGTTAAGTTTCGTAAAGGTAATCCAGAAACTCAAAAAAAACCTCCGTGTTCTCTTTAAATAAGTAACCCTCTGTAATTGCGTAATTGCTTCAAATAATTCCGCTCTGTTTATAAGTAGAACTAATATAAATATCGAAAATAGACGCTCGAGAGAGCCTCAAGTTTGACAGTTGATTCCTCGACTCGCCTAAGGAAATTCTTCAAGTCGAGGACATTTTGTTGAACTAATTATACAATTATATTTTTATATAATATATTTTATATGTAATACACGAATATAATTGTATAATAATAATTATACAATTATATTCGTGGATTGAGGTTGAGTCGAGTGGAGGAAATCTCGAGGAAACAACTAATACGGGTAAGGGATACTTAGTATGGCGAGATCTTATCTTCGGGAAATAGATAAGATCTCGCCATACTAAGGCAGATCCTCGAAAAACTGTTATCCTTTTTTTTATTTAGAAGCAAATATATACTTAAAACTAATGAACAGAATTATCCTATTAAATTAATAGACACGTAAGATATTATAATATATTTTATTATAAAGGTTCCCATAACGTTGTCCTATTTTGCCGCTCTTAGCTACGTCAGTGCAATATGTATCTAGATGTAAATGCAAATCTAAATACCTATGCACATACTATTGTAATTTTCATAGCAAATATCTTTTGTAATCCTACTCTAATGAATTGATCAAAGAATCTGAATAAAGTTTTTCATATTATGGATGGTACTTAGTACTTACCCTATTTCTAACAGTCTGCAGCAGCATTCTCTTCACCAGCACACTGAATTGCTGGCAGAAGCTGCTCTCGTAATTGTAGTTGTGTCCCGCTACCCCCTGCGTGCTCTTCCACTGGATATCCTCCTCATCATTCTCCGCGATGGCGAACTCCCGCCATTTCTGATTCCTGCCGTTGTCTATGGCTGAGACCAGCTTGTCCAGATGGTAGCCATACTCACCACTCGACACTTCGATTACTGCAATATAATTTTAATAGTGTGAAATAAGGATCCAATGTGTTAATCGTCAATCATTAAATAACCATCCCTATTACAAAATCAAATACCTACATTTTTTATAAAAAACTATAACCCGACTATGTAAACTATATTGCCCGGTTACTATTATTATTACAAATCTATTGACACCTCATTTATTAAAATCGAACTAGTAGTTTAAGCGCTATGGTGGAACAAGCATATATATATATATATGCATACATTACATACAGAGTGACCTGAAATTCGATACATTCCTTTGAAAGACAGGAAGTAGACCTCATTTACAGTAATATTTTTCATGGCATCCCCTATGCGAAAGTTGATATTTACAAAAATTTCAATAAAATTTCAAAAATTTTTTCTTTATTTTCGACTTTTTGACTTTGACATGACGTATTTTTAAAAATGTTTGTCTTTTTAGTGATTTTTTTTATGTATTTTAACTATCAATGAGTCAAATAATATTTTTAAGGAATAAATAGGGACAAACTAAGCGAGAATTTTTCATTATGAGACATGAAACAGAATTTTCTTTTAAGAAAAATACACATTTTTCTTAAAAACAGGTGATTTTCTTTAAAAAGTTGTATGATACAATGCGTACAAATACCTTAAATAACTTTCTTGCCTCATAAGCTTCCAAAAAAGGTACAAATATGTACATAAAAATATGAACATGTAATAAACAAAGACAAAACAATCATCAGCTAACGTTATTTCAAGTCAAATCAAATCAAAAAAAATTTATTCAAAATTGGTATTTTTAAATACTCTTTTTGAACGTCGTTACTACGTGATGCCTACCACCGGTTCGGGAACTAACCCAGCGAGAAGAGCAACTCGTCTGGGGCCATCTTTTACCAAAAAGATGGAAAAATATTCTTTTAAAATCAAAATTATTACAATGTTTGCTTATGTCTATGTAACAAATAATAACATAAGATAAGGAGCCACCTTATTCCCAAAGTGTGCCGTCTTGAATTGAAAATTGAAGTCATTAATTTTATAATACGCTTTGGCACACAAACGTTCTTTAACTACTTTTTTAAACTTATTAATGGGAAGGTTTTGAACCTTTTCTGGGATTATATTGTATAAGCGTATACATTGGCCTTTAAAGGATTTACTAACTTTGCTTAGTCTGAACACTGGCATATCTAACTTGTTCTTATTTCTAGTGTTTACACAATGATTATCACATTTCTTTTTGAAGTTGTTTAGATTCTTTCTTACGTATAACACATTTTCCAAAATGTATTGAGATGCGACGGTCAGAACTTTTATTTCTTTAAACTTTTCCCTTAGAGATTCAAAAGTCGACATCTTATAAATAGAACGTATAGCACGTTCCTGCAGCACAAATTTTGTATTAATGTCCGCAGCGTTTCCCCACAAGAGGATGCCGTACGACATTATGCTATGAAAATAGCTAAAGTAAACTAATCGCGCGGTCTCTATGTCGGTAATTTCTCTAATTTTTTAACAGCGTATGCTGCAGAACTCAGCTTATCTGCCAATTTAGCAATATGTGGTCCCCACTGTAACTTACTATCTAATGTTATACCTAGAAAAACAGTGGTGTCTACTAATTTCATTTTCTCATTATTTAATAGTATATTGGTTTGTGCCTGCGTAACATTTGGCAAGCTGAACTTTAAACATTTTGTTTTATTAGAATTCAACAGTAAATTATTAGCATTAAACCAATGTACTATTTTTGAGAGAGCACTATTTACCTCGTCATTGTTAGATTGTCGTCGCTTCACATTAAAAATTAGTGAAGTATCATCAGCAAAAAGTACTATCTCATGCTTATCATTAACTAGATAAGGTAGATCATTTATATAGATGAGAAATAGAAAAGGGCCCAAAATAGACCCCTGTGGTACGCCTAGTTTAATTTTAGTACCATTAGACCTTTTGGAATTAACTTCTACAGTCTGTGTTCTATTTATTAGATAAGAGCTTAGAAGCTTTAGAGCCGTGCCTCTTACACCATAATGGTATAATTTCCTGAACAGCGTATCATGCTCCACACAGTCAAATGCTTTGGATAAATCACAGAATATACCAAGTGCATCCTGTGACCTCTCCCAAGCTCCAAATACACTGCACAGAAGACTAATGCCTGCATCTGTTGTGGACCGACCTTTAGTAAAACCAAACTGATTACTATGTAACAAATTATTCGAGTTGAAGTGAAAAATTAATTGATTTAGAATAATTTTCTCAAAAATTTTATTTAAAGTCGGTAATATGGATATTGGTCTATAGTTAGCTGGGTCTGCTTTATTCCCAGCTTTAAAGAGAGGCATCACCTTGCTGTGCTTCATCAAGTCAGGGAACACGCCACTTTTAATACAATTATTAAAAACTAATGCTAGGTGAGGGGCAATGATGTCAATTACTGGGTTTATAACTTTTGTGGACATACCCCAGAGATCAGTTGTACTTTTAATATTAAGTAATTTAAATGCCTTGATAATGTCTCTAGAGTATATTTCTTTGAAAATAAAATTTACATCACATTCCCTCACATTATCTCTAAGTAATTTTTCGGCAACTGTAGGTGATGAATTTAAGTTTTTTGTAGTTGAGATCGGAATGTCTGCAAAAAACTTCTCAAATACTGTCGCAACTTCAATGTCAGAACTAACTTTTTTATCATTAACATAAAGTTCAAATTTAGAGTTGCGACTGGCGACTCTTCCAGTCTCATCTGCAATTATTTTCCATGTGGTTTTCACTTTGTTTTTAGAGTTCTTAATTTTTTCTTTGATGTGAAGAACCTTCGCTGCTTGACATACCTTCTTGAAAATCTTCGAGTATTTCTTGACATATAGTTTAAAAGCTTCACTCCTGTTCATTGACTTCTCGTTATACAAGTCATATAATCTTTGTCTACTAACAATAATACCTGCAGTTGCCCAGTTACTAAAATTATTTCTTTTATTATTAAATCTGACCGATTTAGAAGTAAATACAGAGTCAAATTGGTTTTTTACTACTTTAAATAAATTATTAAATCTAGAATTACTCTACCTGAGGCGACCTTTTTTTTCAATTGTTTCCTTTGTTCAAACTTCGGGATGTTTCGGCTACTGTCGTCGCGGCCCTTTGTCAATGAGTTAGCGACTGGCTTAGAGAGCAAATTTAGTAGCTAATATTAGTTTTAAGTCAACTATTGCCGTGTACGGACGTATTGTTGCTTTAAACTACACCCTTACTTCTACTTGTGATTTTTTTGTATCGCGATGGCTGCTTTTGAGTACGATGAATACGCTGACATCTTGTTTTGTTACGGACTTTGTAATGGTTGCTGCTGCTGCACGAAGAACATACGTTAAGCGTTTTCCGAATCGACGAGTGCCAAACGTTAAGAGTGTTTTGAGTGTTTTCAACAACATTTCGACGAATTTGGGAAAGCGGCCGTATTGATAGAAGACGTGGCGATTCAGGCAGACCTCGTTTGTATGCTCCAGAAGAAGAAGAAGAAATTTTAACACTTTTTCAAAATGATCCTTCTATTTCTACAAGAGCGGCAGCTAGAAGACTTGGATTGAGTCAATGGAAGGTATGGTTTACAGTACACACAGCGCGTCTACATGAATTTCACTACACACCTGTCCAAGCGTTGGAAGAGGGAGACCCGGTTAGAAGAATGGAATTCTGCCGTTTTATGATAAATGCAGACATGGAGGATCGCAATTTCTTCTCAAGAATATTGTGGACGGATGAATCGAAATTTGACCGTGACGCGATAAACAATTTCCACAACACACATTACTGGGCACCAAAAGGAGAAAACCCCAGGATGAAAAAAGAAAGGGCCCATCAAACCAGATTCAGTCTAAATGTCTGGATGGGTATAATTAATAATAATTTAGTTGGACCTCATTTTTTGCCTCAAAATTTAAATGGTGAAATGTACGAACATTTCCTAAGAGAGGAGATTACTGGTTTAATGGAAGATGTGCCAATAGCAACTCGTCGTAATATGATTTTCCAGCATGATGGTTGCCCGGCCCACTTCCGCCTCGGCGTACGCCAGTGGCTAGACCAAACTTACCCACATCGCTGGATAGGTCGAGGCGGGCCAATTCCTTGGCCAGCACGGTGTCCCGACTTGACCCCGTGTGATTTTTATCTTTGGGGTCATATGAAGGCTTTGGTGTATACTACACCCATAACTACTGTAGAGGAGCTCAGAAGCCGCATAAGAAATGCAGCAGAAGAAATCAAAACTAGTCTTACTACCAGAATAATCAAAACAGAGGTACGGAGAAGACTACGGGCCTGTATCAGAAACAGAGGTTCACATTTTGAACAAGACCTAAAGTAGAATATTTATTATTAAATTTAATTAAACATTGATGTTTTTTAAACACAATAAACGTAATTAAATTCAAGTTTTTCCTTTTATTTTAACCTTATCGCAAATAAATCGATTTAGACATTATTTCATTTTACTTCTAATATGTTTACTACAACGTCATATTTTTATGTAGACATTTGCACCTTTTTGGAAAGCTAATGAGATAAGGAAGTTATTTAGAATATTTGTTCGCATTGTATCATAAATTTTTTTAAGAAAATCACCTGTTTTTAAGAAAAATGTGTATTTTTCTTAAAAGAAAATTCTGTTTCATGTCTCATAATGAAAAATTCTCGCTTAGTTTGTCCCTATTTATTCCTTTAAAATATTATATGACTCATTGACGGTTAAAATACATAAAAAAAATAACTAAAAAGACGAACATTTTTAAAAATACGTCATGTCAAAATCAAAAAGTCGAAAATAAAGAAAAATTTTTTGAAATTTCAATAACTTTGTAAATATCAACTTTCGGATAGGGGATGCCATGAAAAATATTAATGTAAATAAGGTCTACTTTCTATCTTTCAAAGGAATGTATCGAATTTCAGGTCATATACTGCCAAACTCATATACTGCTACTACTGTATACTGCCAAAATCATTACCCTTCCTTTTGGCTTAGCCGTAGTCGAATTTCGACAAGAAAGAAGCTTAAGAATTAGGGATGGTAGTAATACAGTAACCAATGATAGCGATAAGTATATAAACCGGCCAAGTGCGAGTCGGACTCGGGCACGAATGGTTCCGTACAAAACGGCAAAAAACACGTTTATTTTTTACTGTTTTTATTATTTGAGGTTATAGCGGTAACAGAAATACATCGTTTGTGAAACTTTCAAATGTCTAGCTATCACGGTTAAGGAGATACAGCCTGGTCACAGACAGACGGACGGACAGAAGAACAGACAGAGAGACAGCGATTTCTCCAGTAATAGGATATATAATAATTTCTCCCATTTTTACCCTTTGAGTACGTAAATCCTAAAAATCAGTATAAGATCATAAAACTTACCAAAATCAGCCGGGTTATAAGTCCTCGGGCAGGGCAGCTGTAACTCCTTCAAATACGGCACCACACCGGCTGCGGTACCCTGGTACGCGCACCTGCCCTCCGCCACGACATATACGTGGTCGAAGACGGAGAACAGCCGCGCTGAGGGGGTGTGGAGGGAGCAGATGACGGTCCTCCCGCCTCGAGCTACGCGCTTGAGTAGGGATACGCATGTGGAGGACGCGACGTCGTCCAGACCGCTGGAATGGAAATCAAAATATTTGTTAAAGTGATGCGACTCGAATAGGATTTTGTGACAAGAGTCGCTCGAGCAATTTTACTACCTCACTCGAGTCATACTCGAGTTTTTGAGTCACTCGAGTAAAAGTCTCACTCGAGTTGCAAGTTTTCATGTAGGTACTTTTATGTATCTTTTTTTTTCTTTATCGAACTTTCAATTAAAAGCTTATCAATTTTTACCTTAGTGGCAACAGAATCAACTCGATGCGCCGAGTTGACTCAGTAACTCGAGTGCATAGACATTAGACATTGATGCTCGAGTAAGATTTTTTTTTCAATCGAATACGAGTTTGACCTGTTCACTAGAGTGACTTCGAGTCGCATCACTAGTTTTATATAGGAACGAAAATCAAATTCATAAGAATAAATTATATATATATATATATATATATATATATATATATATATATATATAATAAATTAAAATACAGGGTTTATATCAAAAAACCCCAACACACCATACTTTCATTTGATATCCATATTGTAGGAGTGCATTTAAAATTTCTTGTTGACGGGCCATCTTGGGTGTTCCGCCATGTTTGATTTAGAATGACGTCACTTTATTTTTTTAGAGCTATTCTCAGCAAGCCCTTTTTTTTGATACCCGTATTGTAGGAGTGTATTAAAAATAACTTGTCGGCCATTTTGGGTGTTCAGCCATGTTGGATTTAGAATTACGTCACTTTATTTTTCGAGTTATTCTCAGCAAGCCTTTTCATTTGATACCCATATTGTAGAAGTGCTTTAAAAACAACTTGTCGGCTATTTTGTGTGTTTCACCATGATGGATTTAGAATGACGTCACATAGCTAACCATACATTGTCATCCTAACTAAACGTGTATACAAAATTTCAGCTCAATCAGTTGAAGATAATGCTTCAAAATTGAGTTGCGAAATTCCACCCGAACAAAATACATACATTGCAAGGTAAATAAAAGCTGTTATACTATGCCAATCAAACTTTATATTTTATATAATTCATTGCTTATAAGTTATAACAGTTATTACTCTAATTAGTAAGGCTGGGACTATATTATCCGGAATCTGTGAGGCTGGGGACAATTCAGAGTATTGAAAATAGGACTCTGGGCTAATACAATAGAGCTGAAAATGATGAACACACGTGTCGCGCTGTCATATTCGCGCACACAGCCACGCGCACACATAATGCCACAGCATTGACATTTGACTCGACACTTGTCTATTCGATTTTCAACTCTATTGTAATCAGCGCAGAGTCCTATTTTCAGTGCTCTGAATTTTCCCGGGCCCGCCGGATTTCGGATCATATAGTCCCAGCCTTATACTGACTTATGACTTACGTGGTAGGCTCATCCAAGAACACAATTGGAGGGTTGTTGACGAGCTCCAAAGCTATGGACAGACGTTTCCTCTCGCCCCCCGACAGCCGCTCCGTCACCGTGTGCCGGGCCTTGCCCAGCCGCAGGAGCTGGACTATCTCTTCCACCTTTAACATGAGGTACTTAGGTTTAGTCCAAAATATTCTACTAATCAGTGATCCTTGTCTCTTACCGGAATTTTCAGAAGAAGAAGAATGTTTTTACATACAATTAATCAAATGTATGTATAAAAAAAGAGGTTATTAACTACACTTTAAACTATTGATTCCCAACATGCTTTTATTGTTTTTTATCTTAGGAAAATCTTATTGTAATAAAAGTGATTTATCCCTTAATAACAGGTATGTAACGTTTTATAATAAGCCAATTAAAGTACTATTAAGGTCATAAACGCTAATAACAAATAATAACAATAATGTGAGTAAGATTATTTCAACGTTACTTCCTGCAAAATGTCCAAAGGGCAAAAAACATGCATGCAGTTGCTTGATAAATAATCTAGATGGAATCTGGTTGGAATACTTTTTTGCTGCTAAGTTGTTTCAGTTGAAACTGACTTTTTTGACAAATAGTTGGAACGCAGCCGCACCGCAAACGCTGTCAAAACAAAAAGTTGATATGATGCCATTTTATCTCGCACGTTTCTGAAATGTTTCTTCTTTTGGTGTGTTAAAATGTTGAGAATATGAGGAGGGAGGTAAAAATGACTTGTAAAATAAAATGAAAATAAAAGTACAATTAAGTTACGATTGGAAGGACAGTGCGATACTGAAACTTGTTCAGCCGCACCGGGATCGAACCGAAACTGAATCATAACCAAATCAGAGTTGAACCTGAATTTAAACGATAAACAATAGCGCGATTGGCCTGCTGATCAAAATGTAAACAAACTGTTACATCTCGTTGTCTGCAACGTACACATAACTATGCGGATTTCCTTATTCTTAACAACACTAAACCTGGCGTAAAAAATTAAAGTGAAAACGCGCCGGTTAGCGCATATTAACTAGCTACGTAAGAAAACAAATGGACATATTTCAGAAGACGACAGAATTTCTCATTATATTGTGATTATGATCATGACTACACATTCTAAAAAGAAAATATTTGAAACTACGTGCTAACTGCATTTGAAAATATATGGAAAATGGTACAAAATCGCTCGCACAATTTTTGTATCAAAAGTCAGAAATAATATCAGGTCACTATTGTCTATATCCAATGTTTGGAAGGTTTTCTCAAAAATACTAATAGTTTTCTTCCTTATTTAAACTACTAGTCTTTAACTGCTAAAGGGTTGAACGTTTTCCATGAAAGTTGGTATAGTAGTGGTTTATGCTTTGGATGAACGCGTAGTCTACTTTTTATCCCAAAGAAATAGCGTGTTCCCGAGGGATAATGTTAATTGTGTGTATATTTGACTGTCCTTCACTGCTAAAGGGTTGAACCGATTTGAATGAAAATTGGTATGGTAGTGGTTTATACTTTGGATAAACGCGTAGTCTACTTTTGATCCCAAAGAAATACCGTGTTCCCGAGGGATAATGTAATATTGTGTGTATATTTGACTGTCCTTCACTGCTAAAGGGTTGAACCAATTTGAATGAAAATTGGTATGGTAGTGGTTTATGCTTTGGATAAACGCGTAATCTACTTTTCATCCCAAAGAAATACCGTGTTCCCGAGGGATAATGTATTATTGTGTGTATATTTGACTGTCCTTCCTCGACTAAAGGGTTGAACCGATTTGAACGAAAGTTGGTATGGTAGTGGTTTATGCTTTGGATGAACGCGTAGTCTACTTTTTATCCAAATGAAAATACAGTGTTCCCGAGTTCACGGCTATAGGGTCCCAATAAACAAACTAAGCTTATGAAATTAAGTACCTATATAAGTTCTAAACTCTTATACTTGTTAGAAAAGAGCATTCATTATGTCAATTTCCTTATAATGGCATATTAATAGAAGATTTGGCTAATATTACCTTTATTCTTATAATTTAAAGTTGGGTAAACTTAATAAATCCAACTAATACGGCTACAATAATAGTTCGAAATGTGTTCTTCTTATGGGGACTAGTTTTTTTTATAACGTAACCCTTAGATAACCTGGTAGCCTGAGAAATTCCTTATAACATCAGCTATCAGCCAGTGAAAGTCCGGTCAAAATTGGTTCGGCCGTTACAGAGATTAGCCGGAACAAACAGACATACAGACAGACAAACATTTTAAAAATGTATGTTGTAGTGTAGGTACCGTTTTAACTATTATATATGCATATCCAAACACTTAAATTTCATTTGCCTGTACAGATTTTCCTTCAAACATTTTAAAACGAGAGAAGATTCCCCAAGATTAAAATTTTAAACCTGACTGTCAAAATTAATAAGCCACAAAGCTCTGTTTACAATTGACGTAATAATAATTAAACAAAACGAAACCAATACTTACAATAATAGCCTTCCGATCCTTCCTGATACCGCTCCCAAGCTTCAGATCAGCGGCCATCATCATCGCTTCCTGCACGGTAATCAGGGGCTGCAGCAGGTCATCTTGCATAATGTACCGGGACAGCTTGCGGAAGGTCCGCAGGTCTCGCGGTTCGCCATTGGTGGATATTAGACCAGACGCTCCAACCGCCCTGCGAAATATGTTGTCCCTTATTTAAATCGATTGTAGGTACATGATGTTGATTTTGAGTGATAACAAAGAAGTAGATAGGTGTGTCAGGATCACACTATTATTTTGTCCATTCATTGACGTTTCCGACGTCCAGTGTTGGAAGGTGGAACACATTTTTAAACCGACTTACAAAATATATATATATATATATATATATATATATATATATATATATATATATATATATATATAAAATTTATTTTTGTATATTCAACGATTACTCCGCCGTCTGTGGACCGATTTCAAAATTATTATTTTTTTATGTAAAGGGAATAATCCCAAGTTGGTCTCGTTGTCACCAAAGTGACCTGATGATGGAATCCTCTGATGAAATCCGAGCGAACTCCTCTAAATTTATAAATTTATATGGACACTTATAGTGCTTTTAACTTTTTCTTAAGTAACCCAAGCATATGCTACCAAAAATAAAACATTTTGCCCCATGGTATACCCTGGATCCAAAATTACTGAACAGAACACCTGACTTCCTATAGATACATGTATGGGGATTTCGGCGTTGGTTAAAGAACTGCAAGCATATGCCATTATGTATTCTTATATACAATACCTAATGGAAGCTTGGCGCGTATTCAATTATACATTCGATAGTTTATTTTAAAAGTTCTTAATAGCTATATGTTAATAATGACTAAAAAGGGAAAAATTATTATTTTTAAACAGAAAATTAAACCGACTTCCAAAGTAAAAATACACAAAAAACGTATTAAATAAGTAAATATTATTTTCTAAGTAATTCCCTTTTTAAATGCGACTAAATTTTTAACTATTTCTCTGTACAATTTTCATATTGTTAAGTCGGTACCAGCCAACTTAAACGTGAGCTCTATAAAATAATGATTTATCAGGATATTGTTTGGGCTGTTTTATTTCATACTTTTTTGTATATTTTTACTTTGGATGTTGGTTTAATATTTTGTTTAAAAATAATTTGGTTTTCAGTCATCATCAGAAGCCCTACAGGGGCTAATATTTTGATGACTTAACAAAAAATGTTATAGTTTCAAGGGATCTATTCACTAGGCCATGGATTCTCTTATAATAAAGCAAGACTACTAGAAAATTAAATATTTACTTAGACCTCAGTAAATATTTATTTTTGTACCTATTTTAATTCTTAGGATAGGTAAAATAAGAGTTATTTTTATTTATTGTATTATTTTTCATGCACGCAGTACAATTTATAACTATTTACTTTTATGTTTAATATTATTTTTATATAATATATTATATAAAGTTTTAAAACATTCATTAAACACAAATATGATATCAAAAATTTGTTATTTGTCGTCATGACAAATCGAAAGTTTATTATGTAGCTGTTTATCGGTATATATCCTCTGTCTTTATTCTGCGGTATCAGGTATGTTCGAGCAATTTTTCCACCCTTAAGTAAGTATGAGCACCCAGAGGAGCTATGTCTCTCCCAAATATCAAACTCTCCATTAAATAATTTTGGTAGTTCTACCTTTATAAGTATAAAGCAATTAATATTACGTTTTAGGCTGGAGATTTATGTGCATATCGCGTGGGCCTGACCTTGTACAGAACTCCAGAACATGTTGTGATGCAATGCTTAGCTAATTTGCACAGCCTTCAAACAAACAATTCGAGTCTAATAAGAATATGACCGTGCATGTTTTTTTGAAAATTTTAGTAAAATATTTACTAATCTGTCAGTTCACAAGTAAATATTAATTTAGTTCCTAAGAGCTTGCAAAATTCTGCATTTTTACTAGATGCAAAACGAATAATGAACATGACGTAGGGTTTTAATATGTAATTAATACCTACTTCATAAAGATAACAAAATCCCCATTGCACCCCCGTGGGTTATTCTTCTTGATGGCCCTGTTCCTTGAGAACAAAATAAAGATTCAGCGACCAAAAATACGTAAGGTATCATATACTATAGCCAATCAGCTCACCGTGGTCTGTCCAAAAATGTTCGTCATTTACAGAAAAATAACATGATTAATATATCCTGACAACTCGCACTTCGCATGGACATCATCACACTGCCGTACAGCGCGGCTTCATGTTCACGCGCTTGCTAGTACAGGCGGGAGCGCGGTGATGAAAAGAATTTAAGTATTTTATAGTGTCCAGTCTGGTCAAAATTTAAGGTCATAAGCATATACATTTTTGGAACGAGAATCGAACACTGATACTGAACACGCTCCTTGAATATCTATTTTTGTTAACTGATCATTCTGTATAAAATGTATGTAGATAGATGAGGTGCAGTACACACTGACCTGTACCCCGCCAGTATGTTGAGCAGCGTGCTCTTCCCCGCGCCGGAGGGCCCCAGTATGGCCGTCAGCTGCCCGGAACGGAACTCGCCATTTATACCGCGTAGAATTATTTTTGACGCTGCAACAAGAAAGATTGTCTACTTAAAAGATTATTCATTTATAGATAAAAGTTACATATATAGAGAAGACGAAATTCTAGGGGGTGTGCGCTCGATATAACTGAAAATTGGAGTTCTTTGAAACCGACTTCCAAAAAAAGGAGTCGGTTATACGTTCGGCTGTGTATATATATTTATTTATTGTATATACTTTTTTTTGTATGTTCAACGATAACTCCGCCGTCATCGTACCGACTTCAAAATTATGAAGATTAAGTAGAGAAATAGTTAAAATTTTAGCCAAATTTAAAATGGGGAATTATTTAGAAAATAAGTTTTTTTTCATACTTTTATTGCATTTTTACTTTTTCTCATCATGGTCGAATTGAATAATCGCAAAAAAAAATGTTAATCTGCATTATATCCAGCCGAGAACGGTCTTTTTATAAATTGAAATTTTTATTTAAATATTGATTTAAAAATATGCTAAGTCCACCCTTTTTTTGAAAGTTACAACCTTTTTTCTCTTCTTCTATAAGTCACACGAGTGTGAAAATTATTTCAGTATTTTAACCCTTGAAAGATAATTTACGTCCGCGAGCTAACGTGGGACGGCTGTGTCGCAGTGGTAAGTAAGCTTGGTACCTAGCTACCTATATAGGTAGCTAGGTACCAAGCTTACTTACTAACTTAAGATAATCATACGTCTCGTGAACGTACGCCATAGCTTTATAGCTATAAAGCTATGGCGAACGTTCACGAGACGTATGATTATCTTCTGTGTAACTTTTCACAGCGTAGATTATTTTTTTTATTTTTATGTATTTTGACGCTTATTTTTGTTATATTAAAGATACATATGATATAACTATACAATGACAAGGCAGACAGCGTTAAGGTAGAAGGATTATTTAGGATTTATATCACAAACAAGCCAAATAAATATGGCATCAAAATACTAAGGCGGGTCAATAAGTCCGTGACTTTTTGAGTTTCTAACCTCCTTACTGAAAAAGCAACACTACTCCTGTCAACAGGCATCTGTCAGTTGACTCCTATCAAAATTTGAACTTGCTGCGTCAGTTAGTTTGTGTTTTACAGCTATCTTTATCAGACTATAAAGTAACTTAAGGAAACAATGGAAAAAAGTGAATTTCGTGTGCTTATTAAGCATTATTTTTTGCGAAAAAAAACCATTACCGAGACCAAGGCTAAGCTTGATAAATACTATGGGGACTCTGCACCATCGATTTTAATGGTAAAAAAGTGGTTTACTGAATTTCGTTGTGGCCTTACAAGCACTGAAGATGCCGAACGTCCTGGACGCCCAGTTGAGGTCTCTACACCCGAAACAATCGAAAAAATTCACGATATGGTGTTGGCCGACCGAAGATTGAAAGTGCAAGAGATTATGGAAGCCATAGGCATCTCGCATGGCTCAGTGGTTTCAATTTTGAATGATCACTTGGGCATGAGAAAGCTTTCCGCAAGATGGGTGCCGCGTTTGCTCACAGTCGACCACAAACGCAATCGTGTAACAACTTCACAGGAAGGTTTGGCGTTGTTTAATCACAATATGGAGGAGGTTTTTAACCGTGGACGACCCATGGATCCACCACAATACACCAGAGACCAAACAACAGTCAAAACAGTGTGTTTCTAAGGGTGAATCGGCGCCAAAGAAGGCCAAGGTGGGTTTGTCAGCCAATAAAGTTATGGCGACTGTTTTTTGGGATGCACGTGGGATAATCCACATTGACTATCTTCAAAAGGGAAGAACAATTAATGGGGAATATTATGCCAACTTATTGGACCGCTTCAATGAGGATTTGAAAAAAAACCGACCTCATTTGGCCAAGAAAAAAGTTCTTTTTCACTAAGACAATGCAAGGGTGCACACATGTGCAGTTGCCATGACAAAAATCCATGAATTGGGCTATGAATTGCTCCCACATCTACCTTATTCTCAAGATTTGGCTCCGAGTGACTACTTCTTGTTCCCAAACCTGAAAAAATGGCTCGGTGGAAAAAGATTTGACTCCAATGATGAAGTCATCTCGCAAACAAAGGCCTATTTTGAGGACCTCGACAAATCATATTTTTTGGAAGGGATAAAAAAATTGGAGAAGCGTTGGACAAAGTGTATAGAGCTCAAGGGGGACTACGTTGAAAAATAAAATGATTTATTTATCAAAAAATCTGTGTTTTATTTCAAAAGTCACGGACTTATTGACCCGCCCTCGTACCTATGATGTGAGATAGTGACACGAAATATATGATAAACGCTATGCCTTACATAGGAAAGGCGACGAATTCCAACGACGTGTCTCAGTGAGAGTATAACGTAAAGGAGTTGTTAAAACCTGCACATGGGACCAATCGGAATGTAACCTGCGATAATTGGTTCACCTCAGTGCCTTTGGCAAAATCATTAAATTAGAATCCCTATAAACTGACGCTAGTAGGCACTATACGTACGTACAAGAGGGAGATTCCAGACCAAATGAAGTACACTCGTTCTCGATCAGTCGGCAATTCGATGTTCTGCTGCGATGGGCCTTTGACACTAATACAAACCAAAGCCTTCTAAAATGGTATATTTGCTACCTTTGTGTGACAAATAAGGCACAATAAACCAAGCAACGGAAAAACCTGAAATGCTCATGTATTACAACCAAACAAAGGGAGATGTTGATACATTTGATCAAATGTGTTCATCAATGTCTTGCTCTAGAAAGACGAATAGATGGCCAATGGCTGTATTTTATGGCATGCTAAATATATCGTTTGTTAACTCATATTGTCACAATGTACTCTCCAAGAATGAAAATCCACTGAATAGGAAGGTGAAGAAATAAAGTACAGTGCTAACTTCAGTTGGATGGAAAAAAGGTTGGAAGCTCCGACCTTAAAGAGATACTAACGCCAAAATATTAAAGAACTGCTTCCTGAAAATACAGTGCCTAATTATCAGGAAAGAGACGAAGAAGAACCTGTAAAAAAGAAGATAGATATTGTATCAAAAATACGAAGAATGTCTAAAATGGAGTGTGCACTCTGCAAAAAACCTATTTGTGGTAGTCACAAAAAAGAAATATGTAATAGATGTGTTTAATTATGTAAAAAGATTCTCCTCGTTATGTAAAAGGCTGATAAGCATTTATATATAGTAAAAAGTGCCAAAATTTGCTGTTACTATACTTGCTGTTCATACTGTCAACTCAATAAATATAATAACAAAGTAAATGCTTTATTTGTTTGCATAACACTTTAAGTAATATGTAAGATCCTATAACTAACTAAAACTTGCATATTTTTTACAATATATGTTAATAAGGTATCTGGGATGTAAGTTTATCTTTAACGTCATCTCGTATATAATTATCTTTCTAGGGTTAAATAAGACAAGACTCAGGGGAAGGTCGTTTTAGTTTTTACAAATTTTGTGTCGAATATTTATAGCGATTATTTATCCGATTTCAATACTCTCCGGTCAGCGCAATACGCCTTTGTCACCTATAAAATTAGTATGGCACTTGACGCTCAAGGTCACTGGCGTTATACAGAGCCTAAATAGATAATTTGGACATGCAAACAATAAGTAAAAACACTAGCGCGAAAAAGTTTCTCTACTTCTTTAAAAAATAAACAAGTAGGGTAAGCTCATGTAATTCGGTGATAATTCGGTAAAGGGTAAGAAAAACCGGCTTATATTTAATTAATTATTTTTATATTTATTTAAAACAATAATCAGACTTTTCGGTATCCTTTGAGCACAAGAGATCATTAATTTAATATAATTAACTTACTTTAAGAATATTTTTTAAAAAGTATGATGACTTGGGTAATTCTGTGATAATCACCTTAATTCGATGGCGCTACTACTCTAATTTTGATATAACATAATTGAATGAGAAATTATTATTTTTTATCACCAAATTAGCCAAGTATGTTAAATTAACAAAAAATTACAGTAACAAAAACACAAAATAAACTCTGTTAGATAACCATATTTTTAACATATAAGAAATAAAAAAAATATAATATTAAGTAAGTAGGTACAGCAGACTTTAATGACATTTCATTATATTTTCAAATTTTTTTGTTCGGTAACCATCATCTAACATGTCCTTATCCATCTGGAAAAACATTACAAAGACTTACTTAATTCGGTGATATTAAAAACTACACTAGGTTTTTAAAATGCGTCAAAATAGCTACAATGTTTGTCATTGTAATCCAATATTTTTTTAAAGGTTAATTTACTTAATTAATCTAATTGAAAACTATTATTAATATAAAAAACAAACAAACACAATTTTTACCTTCTTAATGCGGTGATACTGCTTCTCCGTCAAATTGTCGAAAACGGTAACTTTTTAGTCCCAGTAAATAAGGTCTTATAATATAACTAATAACAACACACTAAAACTAATTTTTAATATTAATCAGGTGATCAATTTTACGTAATTTGGTTCAATTTTTATTCCTATTAAGCACTTTTTACTATTTAAAACGAATTAATTTCATCCACACTGCAATGCGCTGGCGCTGACAAGTCGAAACGTGCGCGCGAAATCACAAATCGTGTTATTGTTACCATCTCGCTCGCACGATCTTAACAAAATTTTGCACACAAAAAGAAGCTTTATGCCTCGATTGTAAGGGATAATATAAAATAGTTAATTTTCCTTACACAAGGCGGGAGCAGCCTCAAAACACGGTATCACCAAATAAGATGAGACACAATTACATGAGCTTACCCTAGTATTTTTACGTTTTTATTTTGCTTTTCAGTCGCGTTTTTAATATGTATCAGATAAGATCTGTAGATTACGCTATAAAAGCCGAATGTAGCTTTGATGTCGTCAACATAATTTACCTGGTAAGAAGGATAAAGTATATTATAAATATTTAACCCCACTAGTGTCATGTTAAAGTTTATCTAGATTAATGTCAACAGCATACCTACTAACCCGTGAAATGTCAGCCGTACACCATATTACAACATATTATTATAATAGGTATTTTATAGTATTTTTACATATTTATTGATTAAGGCGACCTACATCGTAAAAATAGGCTTTTTTAAAAAAAAGAAAATGAGACGAATGCATACATTTTAGTGTAGCAAAAAAATATAATATGTTATCTTGATTATATTTATAAAGGGACCTAGTTACGTTTTCAAAACACGTTTTCTGTAAATTTTCTCTATGATAAAAAAAAATCATAAAATAACCATTAAAATTCATATTTTTGTAGTTGTTTTTGGATTATATTTTGTAAACAAAAAAGAGAAAATTAATAACAGTTTCGTAATACATAATAAAATGAAGGGAATTGTCGTTTTTATTTTTCGATTGGAATAGGATATTTGTTATTTGATTTGGATTGATTTATTTCAATGATAAATAATTCGGACGAGTCGAATTAAACAACGCGAAATAGCAGTCATTCCTTCACTTTCATATCTATGGAATCCGATAGCACCGGCCGCTGTTTGTCCACCGCCACTGACAAGTTGTATTAATGGATATATGGCGTATTTAAATTTCATGGCCATTTTTATCTTGTTGTTATGTTCTCGGTGATGCGGACGTCCCGGTGACGGTGGCGGTGGACACGTTTATACTTGTATTGTTACATATATCAACTGTAAGATGTAACTGTCAATGTCATTATTGACATTGACAGATGTCATAAGTAAAGCCTATCGAGTTTATTTAGTTTATTTAGTTGGCCAAAAGGCTATACATAGTGTAGACGTATATATTGTGCTAAGCATATCTCATTACATATTGTAATACGTATTCGTGGTAAGCACCAATAAAGGAGAGTATAAGAATTGCTGCTGTATTATTATCGTCACCACACGAGCGCACGAAGGACTTACAATCAAGAGGTCATAGACCAACACATGGTGTCAGGTGTGGGGTTTAAAAGAAAACGAAAATTATGAACAAAAAAGAGGGTACGTCGAAAACTCCGGAAGCTTCGAGACAATCTGGGTGTGGGAACTTAACAATGGCAGGTAACGGAGTACAGAAGCTTGAGATCTCTACAGAAATTATCAACAATAATGCTGAAAATTTTAAGAAATGGACGCAGTCATTCGAGATATTTCTACTGGCGTCGGGCATGGAGAAAACGGAAGACAAAAGAAAAATTGCAATCATGCTGCATTCCATGGGAGAAAAGGGTTTAAACATATAGGTACAATTCCTTCAATTTGGACCTAAGCACTGCTACTTTCCAAGAAGTCAAGGCAAAATTCGTCGAGTATTTTGAACCCAAAAGAATTTGACGGTGGCACGACACAAATTCTTTACGTTGAAACAGCGTGTGAACGAATCCTTGGAAAACTTTCTAATGGAATTAGAAAACGCAAGTCATGCCTGTGAGTTTGGTTCGCTACGTGAGTCCCTTGTAAAGGACATTCTCATTGCTAATATGGCCACAAACTTCTCGCAATTTCGTCAAAAGCTACTACAAGAACAGGACCTATCCCTAGAAAGAGCCAAACTCCTCTGTAGAACACTGACGATGGCGCAGAAAAATGAAGAATCAATCAATGCAGCAGATGGAAGAGAAGCCACAATATACAAGCTACACAAAAGTCGTCGGTCCAGTTCCCCCTCATACCAGAAAAGAAAAAACGCAAGTTCCCCATCATGCCAAGGTCACCCAAGGTCAGCTACGCCTGGATCAAGAACAACGTCGTGTGTAAAGTGCAACACATCGCATGGTCGCCGCAACTGTCCAGCTTGGAAACACAGATGCAGGTCATGTTTTAAATATGGACATTTTACTCATTTATGTTTCAAGAAAAACAGTGTCAGGACTGTTGTTACTGGGGAAGGTAGCATAAATCTCGATGATGAATCAAGCCCCAAAAGTGCTGAGGCTGAGGCTGAGAGATTTACAATAGGGGCATTGTTCAACATTAAAAACATAAAATCACAGAATGCTAGTACAAATTTGATAAGCACAACAGACAAGTCCTGGTACTGTTCTCTTAATATAAACAACAAAAAGGTAGATTGCCTAATTGACACTGGCGCAGACATAAATGTGATGTCTTATCAAGTATTTAAAGAATTGAATCTTAAATTTGAGAAGCAGAGTAAAGAAATGTGCAAAAAATATCATATATTTGCCTACAGTGGGCACAGAATACCGATAATTTCAGTGTTAAACATTTGTTGTTTAGTTGAAAACAAAACAAAACCGGAAAACATTACTTTTGTTGTAACAAAATTAAATTGTCCAACTGTGATTGGTTTACCCACTTGTATAAGAATCACAAAAATATTTATCTTACCGAAATTCGAACCCACCAAATTCCGTATTCCCATACGCAACGCATACCAAGCTACCAATCAGACTGACGTAAGTGAGTCGAAATTATCGATATATTGTTGCACGATGAAAAAAAATAGATTTATATAAGATTGACAACAGAATGAAAAATAAAACACATAAATATTATTTTGTTTGTTTGTAAAGTGTATTTAATTATATTAATTATTATAATCATTTCTAATCCTAATAAATAAGTCCATCACCACGAGGAACATGTATTAAGCAAATTACGTTTATAATTCACGCGTTGTATTAATCGATTTATTTTTATTAAATAATATAATATTTACAATAAATATGATGTAGCCAGAGAGACTATTCAATGTCAGAAACTAAAACTAGGTATTGGAAATTGTAATTTTTTTGGTGTTAGATAACCGAAGTTTCATGTTCAAGGCTATATATATATCCAATAGGATATCAAATTTTATTGTGTATTTATGTATTTTTTTAAGTCAGGCGACAAAATTTAGCTTTCTGCTACGCGAACGAAGTTGCGGGCAAAAGCAATATTAGATTTTGTAACCGCTGAAAAATTATGCGAAATATTAAATTTTGAAATGACGTCTTAGAATGAAACGTCAATGTGTGTAATGTGTATGTTGTAGTGCGTATGTTCCGCAGTTGTAGTGCGTATGTTCCGCAGTTGTAGTGCGTATATTCCGCAGTTGTAGTGCGTATGTTCCGCAGTTGTAGTGCGTATATTCCGCAGTTGTAGTGCGTATGTTCTGCAGTACTTCGACCGCATATTATACCTAATAATGATATTATTCTGGCATTTTATTATTTAAACCATCCATGAAAAAGGTACAAGTTGTATTTATGTCGTAAATAATTTAGTGCAGAATAAAAAAAATGAGTAACAAAAAAATACGGAGAGCGATAAAGCAAAAATATGAAAATATGTAGTGATATATTATTACCGCTTTATTTAAAAAACAAGAAAGATAAGAAATATATTATGTAATGACATTTGAACCTAGACGCTACGCTTTGTTTCAGGCGGCCAAAAAATTCGCTAGGATATGAAGCACATTACCGCAATTACAAAATTACGCTTTTCTACGTTATGGACTTATATATTTTGCCTTTGTATAAATATAGGTACTTATCAATCATTTTTTGTAGGTTTTGTTCATTACCAGCAGAGTGTTTTTTTTGCATTCATTATACTTACAGTAGAACCACGCTGCTAATGGCCCTCTTATGGAAATAATCTTTTATGGAAATGACAGACGATGTATGAAAAACGACGATTGCCGAAAGAACATTAAGGACGTGTTCGTACTATACCATAATTTCTGAAAATATCTCTCTATGTAGTGTATCTATGGCTTTCTCAAATCATGTGTTTTATTTACCTACTTCGATTTATAAATTGCTATTTATTTTAGATTTATTTATGGGCCATAGTTACGGTCCAGCGTGCAAATCCAGCGCCGTGGTCTTGAAGCGCAATAGTAGACAAAAATTAAAAATGATTGACAATAACGACGCTGGATTTACAGGTTGGAAAGTGGGTATGGCCCATTTTCGTGTGTTATTAAAATGCGTATTATTTCAATTCTAATTTGGAATGTACTCATATAACCGTGACCCTTGTGTGCCCTTGCCTTGTGTGAATACAAATGCTGTAATTGGTGTGATTATTTCAGGCATTGTGTGTTCGGGATTAGCATATTGAGCTATGTGTAATTATTTTAAACGTATATTTAACTACAACTTACAAGTTACAACTTACAGCTCAATGTAGAGCAGATTTTTTTTAAATTTTTCACTTCGCCATTTAAAGTATTTCCGGCAACAGTGTGAAATCGCCTCTAGATGTTTGACAACACATTGTCATATTCTATTCTAATGTAAACATACCTTTTGTTTTCCCTAAAGCCATACGTAGCCCTATTATAAAAAAAGGCTATTCGTTTTATACCAGCTAACCTTTTTTTTATTTATTGATGGCGTTACGGCTTAAAACCATTTACCAGTGTCAAGTTAAAAAGGATTTGGAAAGGAAACAAATAGAATTTTCGTTTCAGTTTTCAACACCGTAATTCTAAATCGTCAAGTCTAAAGTCAAAGCCAAAGCCTAAATAGATACTCAGTGCAGTTAATGAGTCAAGTCAGTCGATTCAGGAAAGTGGTAGAAGATTTACTAAAAGTTTCTGGGGAGTTTTGGAGGGAAACACAAAATAGCACGTTTTTGAAGTTGTACCACTTGCCCACACTTGTGCACGTTAACGAATATTTAATGGTTAATATTCTACCAATATTACACATTAAGAGCCGAAATAACACAAATTTATGGAAGATATATAAAAACAACAGCGTCACACATTGAATTCCCCAGCTAACCTTAACAGACTACTTAATCCTAAAAATGTGACACTCAACTACAAAGGCTCAGGGTCTGTTGCACGATCTACTGATAAGTTTCAAATAACATAATTGCATGCTTTGTTTCTGTCGCTCGATATAAAGCAGCGACAAAACTTCCGAATAAGCTATCCGACACTGACACGAAGATTGTGAAACAGACCCTAAGGCTTTAGATGATCCTTTAGATATCAAATACAGAATAATTTTGTATGTTATATGGCAGGTCGAATGCAATGTTTAGAAATAGACGTTTGAATCGCTTACATGGCAACAAAATCTGAGGGCCTAGCCGCCTAACCAGACCCTCGACGCGAAACCCCGAGAAAATAATGTGGACACTTCTCGCCTTCTCGCCGCACTCTCACAGACACTTCTTCCGAATTACAAAACTTCTGGTGAGACTTCTCGTTTTCCCGTGAGTTGAGATGCTGTTTAATGTATGAAGTAACAAGCATTAAAAATTCCGAAGAAGGAAGTAAGTTACCTAAAGAAAGATGCTACAGAAACAACAAAGTAATTTATGGAATGAATAAAATATTGACGAATGATTTGCAAACAAATGCGGTTAAAGTGAGGAAGGTCAAGAAAAGGGGGCATTGACCGTAGCCGCCCAATCAGTAATACGCCGCACTAGATAAAAAACAGCCGTTATGCAACGATACACATTCTATATGTCAAGGCCGTGTGCAGACCGACACTGACTCAATCCTATATGACGTGATGTTATATTGTGTGGGATTTATTTTTAACCGACTCCCAAAAAGGAGGAGGTAATGTAGAATTTACCTTGTTGTTGTTAATGGGCTGAGCCCAATTTACGAACTGCAGAAAGACGTCATATTGTTAAAGCCTAGGGCTATTGCAATCTTAGTCCTTTTGCTTAAAATTTTTAGTCGGTTAGTAGAAATACTACCAAGTCTGTGGGGCTAAGTCAGGCATAATTCGGTCCTCAACTCCAAAAAGATTCGTGATTAAAAAAAAAAACTAACAAAAAACAGAATTCAATGAAATTTTAAATCAAACTCAGAAGGAAGAAATACTCGAAGTTCGCTCCAGATAACGTGTATTTGAATAAAATTAAAACAATTGCATAAAATGTGATGTTCAGTTGTTTTCTTAATTTGAAAATATTTCTTTTTAAATTAAATGACGTATAAACCAGCCAGCAACCTTATATGATACTGATATCAAACCTTTATTTTATGTTCCGCTAAATATGCCGGTGTGTGTATTATACCTTAGCCTTTAGTCAAGATGCATTCGATAATTTCGACGGCGAAGTTCGAAAAGATAAAGGGATTAGTCTTTTTTTTTAATAATAATAATAATCGTTTATTTGCATAGGATGTAGGTTACAAAAGTTCTTATATTTAAATATAGTGTCACAACATTCTGCTTTAAGAAGCGTGCAAATGTCCTTTTAACAATAATAAACGGCCACTTGACCGCCAATACTTAATTTGATTTAAGATACAATTCATAAGCAGAAATACAGTCATTTGACAACTTTCTATGAGAATCCCTAAAATGGGTCCGCATACGAAGACTTGCTCTAGTGTCAAATAGTCTCAAATAGCAGATTCATAAAAAGTTACCTACTAGCGAGGAACATCTCGCAATAAAATATATTTTGTGTTCTATATAAATACAAAGAAGTTAGAACTGTATGAAAACTTTTGAGAGCATTTTAGTGTTAGTGAAAAATGTGTAAAAATTGAAAATGTAAAACAATTGAACAATTGTGTGTGCGTATTGTCGAAAAATGGATAATGAACATTGATGCCGAATTCAGAGGTCTGAATTTGTAGAATTATTTAGCCTCAATAAAGGCATGTTTCGCTCATACAAGAGTTGGAGCCTGGAAAATATTGCCTCCAATGTAAGTAAACATTTAATAAATGAGTAAACTATCTTTTAATAGGTATGTATCTACTTATTACGATTATTTCAATTTAATAAATATAACCATCGTAGTTCTTCTCTATGATATTTCTATAATATAGTAGGATGGTAACCAATTAGTTATTAGTTCTTTATTTTTGTTTCAGGTTTTCTACGCATTTGACCATAAAATTGATTTGGTTTCGAGGGCCCCATTGTTTAAAAACAAACGTGAAACGTCAAACAAAACTCGGCGTGACGTCACCGAGTTGCCAGTCCAAGAACAAGAAATTAACACGAAATTTGTATACTACATTGATTACCTTAAATATAAATATTTTAATGTATTTCTTTGTAACTTTTATTTACAAATGGCAAGTACTAAAATAGTTTTTCAAGATATATCTCTAAGACTTGTATTTTTTACTTAAATACAGAATATGCGGTTATTCGGTTTGTTACGGTTATATAATTTTTTCATGTGACAACATAACCGACAAATATGAATCTCCTAATGAAATGAATTGCTGCAATGTTGTTATAAAACGTGACAATATTACCTACGAACTTTTAGCAAAATTGCATGGAATACTGCAAATGATTTACTTTTAGGGATATTGCGCGATGTGGCCATCTTAGGTTTGTAACTGTTATTTGTAAACAATAATGATTGGAAATTCTAGTCATTGTTTGCGCTTATTGCGTTGAATATTGCATAACAAGTATTCATAATATAATAATTATTGTCAATACAATTAATTAAATACCTAGTATTTAATTCATTGTATTCAAGTATTCAACACTTTGATTTTTTATATAAATTTCTTGTTTTGTAGTTTACTCGCATATTGTAATATTTACACGCTTCTGTACCAGCTGAAAGCAATATTTAGGTGTATACCTAATATGTACCTAAATTATAGTAAAAAATGTCGTTCTTAAGCAAGTTTCTCTGAAACTTTGTTGGAAATAAAGATTTGTATTTAGTAATTAAAATTTGTAAGGTTTTACAAAATATAATGATATTTTAACATAATATGTACACAATATAACTTATTATCATAATATTATACTACTATTTTAGGTACATACAATGTGTTCTCAGCTTTTAATATGTAGCAAAAGGCTCACCGGTAACTTGTGAGCTAGTACAGAGTTATTGCCATCGATGCTCAACACCCTCAGGCCTTAAACAAGGACGGAAGGACACAAACACTTCATAAGAAATCCCTAATCAAAGAAAAGTAAACTAATAATAAACCTGTTATAAAAAATCAAGTAGTTTTAACCAATTAAATACTTAATATTTGTTCTCTATAGTATATTTGTTACTAAATAATTGAAATATTCTTTATAATTTTCCAGGACTATAACTTTAAAGGAAGTATAATTAGCTGGGAGTAATAAATTATGAGTACCTCCACTGTATAGGGTACTATTGCAATAAACGTAACTAACCTAACAGTTTCATATACCATATACATACAAAATATTACATGCGGCCATAATACTTTGAAATAGTTACAGGAATTGTCTTGCTAGACTTATAAGGATGGATTAATCTGAGAGTATCAGAGAATAAGCTCTGCAAAATGCGAGAGGAAAGATGTTACACTTCAACAGTTCAAATACTGAAATTTTAACAGACATTACATATTATTTAAATATTATTATTGAGGACAGTTAAACAATACTAACAATAAATTAAACATAATATTATTATCATACATTATATCTTCTGTTTTTTATTGATCATACAGATTTTATACAGATTTCTTGCCAAATGGTCATAGGACACACATTTTATGCAGTTTTTAACAGGTTACAGATAAACATTGCAATGATCCTGGCAACACTGGGCAGAACTTAAAGAAGAAGAAGATTTCAAAGAGTTTATAAATTAATATTATTTTTTGTAAATTGTACCTAATTTGTTTGTTTACAACATGGAGAATAAGAAAGTTCACAATTTACTCAGTTATCCCTAGAAAGACAATCTACGTCCGCGAGACGTAGACTGCGGTTATTTGCTGTCTCTTTTTACCTACAATACGCAGAGCGCTCTGTCTGTCTCAGCCAACTTAGTCGTCAGCCGGAGCTAACGTGGGACGGCTGTGTGTGAAAGTCATGTTTAGATTTTAAGTTTATTTTCTTACTTATAGATATAAAACTATAAACTAAAATAAATTTAGATAGGTACTCTTGCATTGTGTTATTATTTAATCCATCCTTATAAGTCTAGCAAGACAATTCCTGAAACTAATTCAAAGTATTATGGCCGCATGTAATATTTTGTATGTATATGGTATATGAAACTGTTAGGTTAGTTACGTTTATTGCAATAGTACCCTATACAGTCGAGGTACTCATAATTTATTACTCCCAACTAATTATACTTCCTTTAAAGTTATAGTCCTGGAAAATTATAAAGAATATTTCAATTATTTAGTAACAAATATACTATAGTGAATAAATATTAAGTATTTAATTGGTTAAAACTACTTGACTTTTTATAACAGGTTTATTATTAGTTTACTTTTCTTTGATTAGGGATTTATTATGAGGTGTTTGTGTCCTTTCGTCCTTGTTTAAGACCTGAGGATGTTGAGCATCGATGGCAATAACTCTGTACTAGCTCACAAGTTACCGGTGAGCCTTTTGCTACATATTAAAGGCTGAGAACACATTGTATGTACCTAAAATAGTAGTATAATATTATGATAATAAGTTACATTGTGTACATATTATGTTAAAATATCATTACATTTTGTAAAACCTTAGAAATTTTAATTACTAAATACAAATCCTTATTTTCAACAAAGATTCAGAGAAACTTGCTTAAGAACGACATTTTTTACTATAATTTAGGTACATATTAGGTATACACCTAAATATTGCTTTCAGCTGGTACAGAAGCGTGTAAATATTACAATCTGCGAGTAAACTACAAAACAAGAAATTTATATAAAAAATCAAAGTGTTGAATACTTGAATACAATGAATTAAATACTAGGTATTTAATTCATTGTATTGACAATAATTATTATATTATGAATACTTTTTATGCAATATTCAACGCAATAAGCGCAAACAATGACTAGAATTTCCAATTATTATTGTTTACAAATAACAGTTGCAGACCTAAGATGGCCACATCGCGCAATATCCCTAAAAGTAAATTATTTGCAGTATTCCTTGCAATTTTACTAAAAGTTCGTAAGTAATACTGTCACGTTTTAATAACAACATTGCAGCAATTCATTTCATTAGAAGATTCATATTTGTCGGTTATGTTGTCACATGAAAAAAAGTGTGTGTCAGCTCCGACGCACGACTGGAGTTTACTCTAAAAAGTCTAATTTTGTGTGCAATGCAAAGCGACTAGCGATCGATTTGAGTTCAAAAATTCGCGCCATGTGAAAAAAGTGAAAGGTGCGCAGAATAGGTTGCGCACGAAAACGTAACGAGGTCATTCGTTCAGTAGCTTTTACTCCTCATATTTTTTTCATACCGGGGGCCTTATATGAAAATCGATTCTTAAGGAGTAAACTCCAAAAATTATATAACCGTAACCAACCGAATAACTGCATGTTCTGTATTTAAGTAAAAAATACTAGTCTTAGAGGTTTATCTTAAAGAACTATTTTAGTACTTGCCATTTGTAAATAAAAGTTACCAAGAAATATATTAAAATATTTATATTTACGGTAATCAATGTAGTATAAAAATTTCATGTTAATTTCTTGTTCTTGGACTGGCAACTCGGTGACGTCACGCCGAGTTTTGTTTGACGTTTCACGTTTATTTTTAAACAATGGAGCCCTCAAAGTCAAATCACTTTTATGGTCAAATGCGTAGAATACCTACCTGAAACAAAAATAAAGTACTAATAACTAATTGGTTACCATCCTACTATATTATAGAAATATCATAGAAAACTACGATGGTTATATTTATTAAATTGAAATAATCGTAATAAGTAGATACATACCTATCAAAAGATAGTTTACTCATTTATTAAATGTTTACTTACATTGGAGGCAATATTTTCCAGGCTCCAACTCTTGTATGAGCGAAACATGCCTTTATTGAGGCTAAATAATTCTACAAATTCAGACCTCTGAATTCGGCATCAATGTTCATTATCCATTTTTCGACAATACGCACACACAATTGTTCAATTGTTTTACATTTTCAATTTTTACACATTTTTCACTAACACTAAAATGCTCTCAAAAGTTTTCATACAGTTCTAACTTCTTTGTATTTATATAGAAGTATAGAATATGTCTCGCGGACGTAGATTATCTTTCTAGGGATAACTAAGTAAATTGTAAACTATCTTATTCTCCATGTAGTAAACAAACAAATTAGGTACAATTTACAAAAAATAATATTAATTTATAAATGCTTGGAATTCTTCTTCTTCTTTAAATTCTGCCCAGTGTTGCCAGGATCATTGCAATGTTTATCTGTAACCTGTTAAAAACTGCATAAAATGTGTGTCCTATGACCATTTGGCAAGAAATCTGTATAAAATATGTATGATCAATGAAAAACAGAAGATATAATGTATGATCATTATATTATGTTTAATTTATTGTTAGTATTCGTTTAACTGTCCTCAATAATAATATTTAAATATTATGTAATGTCTGTTAAAATTTTAGTATTTGAACTGTTGAAGTGTAACATCTTTCCTCTCGAATTTTGCAGTGCTTATTTTATGATACTCTCAGAGAAAAAGCTCTGCAAAATGCGATGAGAGGAAGAAAATACTTGGAACGTGTATAGCGGGAACGTGTTGCTTACAATTTTCGTTCAATGTCCTCACGTTCAGGTCTGTTTGACAAAACGGTACGAAACCATTACGAGACAGTCAATTTGATCATATCATGCTTGAAGTTGATAGCACCTACTATGGTGGAAACATATTATTGTATTACATTGACTGTTGCTACTTAACTAAATTCATGCTTATCCTTACGAAGCCTATGTTAATATCATTCAAACAATAATAACACCTATTATAATAATATTATATACACAGATTTTATTTAACAATGCACTCTGATATTGAATAAATAAATACCTACCTAAATATTTCAAACTATATAATTTATTTATTTTATTTTATTTTATTCGGAAAACTTACAGCTAACAAATGATAACATTAATAATTTAACTTAGAAATAAAAAAGTCAATAACAAGTTTTCACTTATACACAGCAAGTTAGAAAAGCTAGAAAGTGATTAAAACATCTTAAATTAATCTTAACCTCAAATCCATAAGAACTTATATTTTAAAATTAAATTATAAAATAGTAAATAATAATAAAAAAAAACACCGCAAAAAGCAAACCTACTTTGTAAAACAAAATCGAAAAAAAAATAAAAATATATTTAATAAATAAACAATTCCACACACAAATCCCACCCAAAGCAAAAATCTAAATGATCCGATCTATTTCTAATTGGATACAAAGTAGTACAAGAGCAGGTGAAAAACGCTTTAGTTAAAAGTTTTCTTATCTTAGTAGATTTTAATGCAACAATATCCTCAAGGCAATTGTCGCTTAGGAATTTGTTGAGTTGGGTGCTCGATCTACATATAAATGAATTGCGAAGATAGTATGTATTGTACGGCGGCACGTGAAACGGTACATGGTTACGGAAATATCTAGTTGGGACATTGAAGTTATATTTGCTTAACAACTCAGGGACATCCACAGTATTGTTAATTACCTTACATGCGTACGCACGATCATATATTTCTACGGTAGTACACTAGGAGGAAATTAAACTTTTTGCACTTTGCTTCATAGTCTGGAAGGTTAAGATGGCATTTAAATTGAAGGAACTTTAAGAAACGTTTTTGCACAGATTCAATTCTGGTTTTATAAATATCATAGGTAGGATTCCAAACCTCAGAACAGTATTCCAGAAGACTGCGCACATAAGAGCAATAATCAATTTTTAAAGTTTTAATAGATTTCAAATGTTTACTAGATCTTATTTTGAATCCCAGAGCCTTTGATGTTTTGCCTACAATGAAATAAAGATCCTCGTCAAAAATTAATTTATTATCAATAATTACTCCAAGATCCTTAATAACATTCTTTAAAACCAATTCCTCATTCTTGAGCTTATATTTAAAATTAATCAATTTAGTTTTGCGACTAAAGTTTAAGGCAAAACACTTCGTTACATTTATATCCAATTTGTTAACCACACAGTAATTGCTAAATCTATTAAGATCCTCCTGTAAACGCCAACAATCGTCTTTTGAGAATATATTTTTCAGTATTTTGGTGTCGTCAGCATACAATAACAGCTTAGAATTATGAAAACATGTGGACACGTCATTCAAGAATATGGCAAAAGTAGGAGTCCTAGTAGTGACCCTTGCGGGACACCAGAGGGTACTGACATCCAACTTGATGTACATCCATTAAGTGCTACCGCTTGCGACCTGTTGCTAATATATGACGAAAACCAGCGATAAAGGTTGCCATGTATGCCCGCAGTCAAAAGTTTTTATAGTAAAATACAGTGGTCAATACGGTCAAAAGCCTTGCTGAAATCCGTCAATATAACGTTGACTTGCGCACCCACATCCATATATGCACTAACATAAGCATACGCGACTAGAAGATTTGATGTACTAGGGCGGGTCAATAAGTCCGTGACTTTTTGAATTTCTAACCTCCTTACTGAAAAAGCAACACTACTCCTGTCAACAGGCATCTGTCAGTTGACTCCTATCAAAATTTGAACTTGCTGCGTCAGTTAGTTTGTGTTTTACAGCTATCTTTATCAGACTATCCAGTAACTTAAGGAAACAATGGAAAAAAGTGAATTTCGTTTGCTTATTAAGCATTATTTTTTGCGAAAAAAAAACCATTACCGAGACCAAGGCTAAGCTTGATAAATACTATGGAGATTCTGCACCATCGATTTCAATGGTAAAA
Source organism: Phengaris arion (assembly GCA_963565745.1). Classification (NCBI taxonomy): domain Eukaryota; kingdom Metazoa; phylum Arthropoda; class Insecta; order Lepidoptera; family Lycaenidae; genus Phengaris; species Phengaris arion. The sequence continues at coordinate 29,849,849 of OY751431.1, forward strand.
AAGTGGTTTACTGAATTTCGTTGTGGCCGTACAAGCACTGAAGATGCCGAACGTCCTGGACGCCCAGTTGAGGTCTCTACACCCGAAACAATCGAAAAAATTCACGATATGGTGTTGGCCGACCGAAGATTGAAAGTGCAAGAGATTGTGGAAGCCATAGGCATCTCGCATGGCTCAGTGGTTTCAATTTTGAATGATCACTTGGGCATGAGAAAGCTTTCCGCAAGTCGACCACAAACGCAATCGTGTAACAACTTCACAGGAAGGTTTGGCGTTGTTTAATCACAATATGGAGGGGTTTTTGCGCAGTTTTGTAACCGTGGACGAAACATGGATCCATCACAACACACCAGAGACCAAACAACAGTCAAAACAGTGGGTTTCTAAGGGTGAATCAGCGCCAAAGAAGGCCAAGGTGGGTTTGTCAGCCAATAAAGTTATGGCGACTGTTTTTTGGGATGCACGTGCGATAATCCACATTGACTATCTTCAAAAGGGAAGAACAATTAATGGGGAATATTATGCCAACTTATTGGACCGCTTCAATGAGGATTTGAAAAAAAACCGACCTCATTTGGCCAAGAAAAAAGTTCTTTTTCACCAAAACAATGCAAGGGTGCACACATGTGCAGTTGCCATGGCAAAAATCCATGAATTGGGCTATGAATTGCTCCCACATCCACCCTATTCTCCAGATTTGGCTCCGAGTGACTACTTCTTGTTCCCAAACCTGAAAAAATGGCTCGGTGGAAAAAGATTTGACTCCAATGATGAAGTCATCTCGCAAACAAAGGCCTATTTTGAGGACCTCGACAAATCATATTTTTTGGAAGGGATAAAAAAATTGGAGAAGCGTTGGACAAAGTGTATAGAGCTCAAGGGGGACTACGTTGAAAAATAAAATGATTTATTTATCAAAAAATTTGTGTTTTATTCCAAAAGTCACGGACTTATTGACCCGCCCTCGTAGTAGACCGACCTTTTAGAAAACCATGTTGATCCGGAGTGAACCAACACTTAGTCGTTATGTAAACTTGTTAATATGCAATATTTTCAAAAAGGTTCGCAAAAATGCAGTTTGGATATTGGTCTATAGTTGCTTACATGAATTTTATCACCTCCCTTATGCACTAGGGTAATAAATGCAGACTTCCATATGCTTGGGGCATACACTTCTATCAATGATCTATTGTATAGTAAACATAGTGGAGTAGCCAAGCACTTAGCGCATTTAATTACAAATATAGGTGGGATATCGTCTGGACCTGAACCCTTATTTCGATCAACAGATTCTAAGAGTTTTAATATGTCTTCATCAGAAGTAACCTGAATGTTTCCAATAGTATTGTGATTTACATTTTTCGTTTTAAAATTCAAGTTACTAGGCGTAGAGTTAGAATTTAGAAAATTAGTTTGAAAGTAGGTAGCAAACAGGTCACAGATTTTGTCACTGGAGGTGCAAATTCTCCTTCGTAATACATAGAAGAAGGAAACGTGGAAGTGGCTCTACTATTATTTTTGACAAAAGACCAAAAGACTTTAGGATTATCATTTAAAGAGCTTTCTGTTTTATGAATGTATGATTCATAGCACGATTGTTCTAGTAATTTGGCTCTTTTTCTTAGAAGGGAAAAAGAGAGGTATCATTAAAATTCCCGTATAGTTTGAATTTTCGGTGAAACTTATGTTTCTCCTTTAGAACCTTTTTTAGAGCAGAATCATACCAAGGGGGATAATAGTTAGATGAAATAACTTTGTGGGGTGTGTGAGTTTTACGAAGGTCATAGATAATGTCGTAGAAGTATTTTAAAGCTACATCTAAAGATTTGTTGCTAAGGTGCTCGTCCCAAACAATTGTGTTTAACGAGTTGCAAATCGAATCAAAGTCACCTCGGCTGTAAATTTATTTCAGTCTCTTTTTATTCTTAGACATGCTTGTGAAATCACGTATTAAATCAATACATAATTAACTATGGTGAGGTATGTCCTCTGGGACTAAGGGATCGTCACAAGCATTTACATTAAGTTTATCTGAAGAACTACCCATTGGTGAAACCGTTACCTAGAGATCTTTTGCAGAGGTATGCCATTCGGAACGTCCAATTGTTGCTAAATCGCGTCGAACCGCTAAAAGCACTCCTCCTTCAAGCGCTTGTTTTGTTATACTGTAGTCTCTATCACGCCGCCAAACAATATATCTACTATCAAACAGCTCCTGATCATTAATACCTTCTAGAAGCCAGGTTGCCGTAATCGAAATAACATCATACGAGTTGAGAAATATGTTCCTCTTAAAGATGTCAGTTTTAGTGCGTAGACCACGAGCGTTTTGATTGTAAATTGTCATATTAGAATCCATTTATAAATAAATACATATTTTGAAAAACTCAATAAAAATAGCGTAATAAATTTGTAATTAAAATGATAATTGGCGGAGAAATACTGAATTATATTTATGAAGGCAATAATAATGAGTAGCATTAGAGGCAAAATCGTAATATTATTAAATAAATACGAAATAAAGAAAAAATATAGCAGAAAGGTGGTAAAGTAAGCATAGATCAAACCAAACGCAAACATAGGCAAGTGTGAGTGAAGTGAGCTTGGTAATATTATGCAATTTAGGAATATAAAAAAAGAGGTTCGCAACATTTTGCGGTGGTTAACAATTAAATTAGAACCAGAGCATGACATACAAATATGTGACTAAAATGACAGGCGAGTATAAAACAATTAAGGAATAAACAAAAGCAATAGATTAAAGAGCAAGTTAATAACAAAATAGTAATATACAGGGTTGAACTAATTACATAAAATGAATAACAATACATTTGGCATACTAAGCTAATTTGTATAAATCCAAATCAATAGCAATAATATGAACTGGTGACTTATCATTTTTGCGGATATGAATTTTACAGAATTTCACCCAGACATATTGATATCCTTTGAGCCTCGAGAATTCCTTAGCTTTAGTTAAGAGCCTCTTTTGATCGGGGATAAGATGGTCGTTAATATAGATATACATCTGTCTTCATCACCAACTCCGACATCTTTTAAGCTTATTTGTTTACGCGCCCGTGAAGCAGCAATAAATTCTTCCTTAATGAACCGGTTAATGAAACTCACGATTATTGATTTGGACTTGGAACTATGCGATGGGACACGAGCAATGTAATTGATTTGTGTTTTTGGGAATGAGTAACCCACAACTGTAGATATGGAGTTAACAATTTCAAAAAGATTTTCATTTGGCTTTGTCGGAAAACCCTTTAGTTCTATATTGTTCATCCGAGACCACTGCTCCCGATTGGTATAATCTTTTTTGAGTAACGCCAGGTCTCTGGAGACAGCCGACTCAAACTTTTGAGATTCTAAGACTCGTTTTTCGATGTCTACGACCTTTATCTCCAAGTTATCAACCATAGATCTGTTGAAGTCACATGTCATTTTCAACTCTGAGATTTCATTTTTATTAATTTAACTTCATCAAATAGATCTGGAAGCTTACTGAGCTGAGATTTCATTTCACGTAACTCCGACATAATCATTTCGAGAGTGACAGATTCAGATGCAGTCGGCGTTTTAGGGCGTGGACTCGACGAAAGCTTACATTGTGGGCATCTCCTACATATTAACATGAGTCTGAGCAACAATCAAATTCAATTTAAATTTATTTAATTAAGTAATTAATAAAGGTCAAGACAATAATATTATAATGAACACGCGGTTTTCAGATATTGCCCAGATTTCGCAAATAAACTGAGCTCTTAATAACTAATAAGCAAGCAGTATAAACAGTATAAACCATAAGGTAAGGTAATAACACATCACCGACGAGGTCACAGCTAATAATAATACTTATTTTAATAATTAGCATTTATACTGCAACATCTCATATACATTAGTTCAGCATGCAGAAAGGAAAATAGAATATCAAACAGCACAGGCCGATTACAGTACAACGTTTCATAATGTCACTCGGCTTACGACAATTAAAGCATTTCTATGGCAGCGATCGATGATGTTTCTGCGGAGCACGAAGATTCCCGAAGGACATTATGAAGAAAGCACGTAGGTTTACAGTGCATAGTCACCTAGCATCTTATTGGTCAAATCTATCACAACTAATACTGCACTAAGGGCCTGTTTAACAATATTTTAATAAGTGTTGGATAGCTTATTCGGAAGTTTTGTCGCTGCTTGCTTTATCGAGCAACAGAGGAAAAACATGCAAATAAGATTGTGAAACAGGCCCTTATACTAGTTATTATTCAGTGCTTATTTATTGCTACTCGTACTTGCGAGCACTAGCCGGGCGGGCGGCTACGGCCACTCCCGTAAGCTATTAATAGCCTAGCTTTTCTGCAGGACGAAGTACGGCCACTCCCGTAAGCTATTAATAGCCTAGCTTTTCTGCAGGACGAAGAAGTATAATAGATCCTTAAACATGCAATTAGAGCTGTCAATGCAAATATTGCACATAATATAATATTCTTATATTAATTACACAAAATTATCAAGAATGTTAATAACTTGAGGTAAATTAAGCTAAAGCTTTTGCCCGCGGCTCCGCCCGAGTTAATACAGTATTTCACGGAAATATTGTCCTTTTTTCTAGATAAAAAGTAGCCTTAATCTAGCACTTAAACTACCAGTTACCACACTTTCATCAAAATTAGTTTAGTAGTTTTTTCGTGAAAGAGTAACAAACATACATCCATCCATACATCCATCTAACCATCCATCCATACAAATTTTCACATTTATAATAGTGTAGTAGGATTTACTACACAGGAGTTTTTATTTTTTGGCCCATTTATCTTTTATATCCTGTCTGTTCACAAACTGATGTAAAGTGATGATCGCTTTTTACCTCTGTCATTTGCTCATTTCTCAGGAAGTTAAAAAGTGACGAAACTTGTGGATAATCTGTTCGGAAATTAACTAGCCCTTAGAAAGTTAAGGCACAGTAAAGTTTACTGTTATGGCCTGGTCATATACTATCCATATTTAAAAGTAAGAAAGCGAACCATGATGGCCAACGTTCGTTTACAGCGTTTTCACACTAGCCGATTCGATATCGGACCGATAATAAGAGACAGATATATTATGTTTCAAATCGACATAACTATACTCGTACTCGTCATTCTCATTATCGGTCTGATATCGGAGTAAGCCATACAGGCTACGGTCTACCGGAGAGGTTATCTGTACAGGTTTGCCTGCGCATGTCAGCCGAACGTCGGTAGCGCGTATGGGGACATTCCGGTGTACCGGTGCGGTCTTCAATGTGTGCTGTGGCCTGTGTGCGAGTTTTTATCACTACTCGCCGTGAAGAAGTTAACTACAATTTGTATGACATCGAAACAATGCCCCTAGTGGCAAACAATGGGAACTAATTCGGTGGCATACAAATAATTGTAGTTAACTTCTTCACGGCGAGTAGTGACAAAAACTCGCACAGCACACTTACTGTGTGTTCGATTTTCATCTCTATTGTATTAGGCCAGAGTTTATTTTCAGTGCTGTGATTTTTTTCGGCCTTAGGGATTCCGGACAATACCAGCTTAAAGACCGTACCGGTACATCGGAACGTCCGTTCCCCATATACACGCTACCGACGTTCGGCTGACATGCGCAGGCAAACCTGTACAGGTAACCTCTCCGGCCTGCGCAGGTTTAAAGAACTGCGCAGGCCTATTCCCATACACGTTGTGGTATACCTGTGCAGATATGCCTCTCCGGTGGACCATAGCGTGTATGGCCAGCATTATTGGAATTTCGGTTAAAGTACGAGGAATAATAACGATTCACTCCAAGCCAAAACAATTGTGATTCCTCGTTGAGCTGACCCCGCCGTGTCCTTACTGTTCTATATACATGCTAATGCACCTTTATTGTGTTGTTCAAATGGGTAACACGTTCCACGTAACGTAACGTTTTTAAATTTTTTTTCTTAGACTTTGTTAAGCTGAGAATTTTAATAATTTTATTTCGTTTAAGACATACCGCATAGGATATTTGAGCTTTAAAATTTCGAAGACAGTATGAGTCTATCAATTTTTTATTAACCCATACAAATCGTTTACTTTTAATAGCTAGGTTTTCTAGGTTAGCCCTCGTTCCCACGAGAGTTTTTTAGTAGTCGCGACAGAAAAAGCAGCACTGTGTGATATTACAATAGAGCTGAAAACTATAGTAGAGTTGTCGAATCTGACATTTGACACTTGACACTTCTGTCGCGACGCGCTTAGTGATAAAAGCCGCGTCCTAAATCTAATACTTTATGTGTCGTTTACAAGGTCAGTATTTTGTAATACCCGAAATGCCGAGCGAACAGATAACACACTGTAAATGTCAAACTTTATCTTCATCTGGTATACAGAAATTAGTTATTTTGATTTTACTATTATTAATTGGTTGTGTAGTTCTTTGGAATGCTTTGTTGTTGCATAAAGAGTTTAGGAGTAAATGTTTAATCCCACCAAAACATTTTCATGTAAAGTATAAGACCAAGATATAATAGAGATACCATGTGACTCGCACTGTCAATAAGCCAACATCAAAAACCAACTCTACACCTTTGTCAAGTTATGTTGCCTGGCCATTTCGATACATTCGCGAGTGCGTAAGGTGAAAAATTTACGTTCTGTTATACTATTCTTGTAGGAACGAAACGGCCAAGCCACATAACTTGACAAAGGCGTAGAGTTTGTGAAGTTACGCTTGTAGAGTAAGAAGTTTGGTAGAGTCAGACGCTTGGTTTTACATGAGATCTGATAGCTTTTTGACAGTGCGAGTCTTCTAATCACTTTACATGAAATTTTTTTTGGTAGGATTTCATTTCGTTTTGAAAGTTTTAATGACAGTATTTTTTTTATTGTTACTATTTATAACACGGATCCCTACAACAAACTTCAGACCACTAGAGTAAAAATTTGCGTAGGTAAGTATCTTACAAATTTTTAATTCCCTAGTTTAAGGGGTTGGAGGATAAAAGTTGCAAGTTTGACAATTTTTATGTTGTTTATGTGCTAATACTAGCTTATATACCATATTTCAGCTTTCTATGACATCCGGAAGTACCCTATAATTTTGCTGATCATCAGTGAGTCAGTGACGAAATCAGGGTCTTTTAGATATCAATAAAATCTGAAGTAAGACCTATGCAATCAAAACTGTGTGACGACCTCTGTGGTTCAGTGGTTGAGCGTGTTGGTGCTCAGGCCGGGGGTCGCGGGTGCGAATCCCGCCGAAGGAACAAAAAGTTATTCTGTGTTCCTGGGTCATGGATGTGTCTCAAATATGTGTATTATATAATAAAAATCTTAAATATATGTATAGTATAAAAAGTATCAAAATTTCCGTTGTCTGGTACCCGTAACACAAGTTATTCGAGAAATTACCACGGGACCAATTGCGTCCATAGAAAAAAACTGCATGTTTAAATAGTCTGCTACTGGGAACATATCCTGAAAATTTCGTTTATCTAGTATAATCCAACCAAACCCAAGTTATATGGGTTCAAAAAATCGACGAAACGATTCGAGAAAAGGTGGTCTGGTAGTGCCCTTGCGCTTCGCTTAGCTCGTCGCTCTCGCAAATTGAAAATTTTAATGACTAATTTGCAGCAATTTGCATTAAACATCCATTAAGCATACGAAGTTAATTGTTTTTTGTCAAGGTTAAATAAAAATAAATTCAAAGTAATTTTCTGCTTGCATTATCGGAAAATTTTGTAAGCCAATAAGTTTTTATTGTTGCACTTTCTGGCTTCGGCGTCCTAGTAGCTATGAATTATTATCAGTAATATATAGTTATCTACTTTTATAACATAATACATATTAATTAGTAACAACAATGTTGTTGTTTCGACATCAACCGGCAAGCTTAGACCAAATATAGTGAAGACAGAGCTTTTTTAAACAAAACCCGAGGCCGGTTTTTTATGTATGTAGTGCGCGTGTGGCTACGTCTAGGCGTTGCTTATACCGGCCTCAATCATTACTGTGTTGTTAGCAGAGCACTGTCTTCTCTTTTTTATTTGGTCTGAGCCGTCAAGTAGGAGGAGAGGAGACACGCTCTGCATCTCACAATTCACAGAAACGATCTAGCCTCTAGATTGCACGCTATTACTTCAAGTACTAGGATTGTTGCTTGCAATATCAGTAATAAGACCCAGCAAACCATCTGCCATCTATTTGTGTGTAGTTTGAGACATATTCTCAGACCTACCGAATATAATAATAAATACCGAAAAAATCGGTCTAGCCGAGGTCTACGCAGGAGAATGGTTACAAACACTGTGGCACGAGAATTTTATATATTAAATAGTTGTCCCGGACACACGCTGTTTCTGTGTATTAACTATGAACTGGTAAAGATAAATAATAATAAAACAGAACGCTAGGTGCGTAAAATATATTGGACGGTCAAGTGACAAATTGAACACAGTAAAATATTCAACCGTCGTTTTTAATACTTTCTCCACAATTGTTCCAATATCTCTCACCGTTTAAAGCAGTATTTTTCCTACCCACCAAGATCAGAGGTTTTTCGCGTCACTACGCGCAAACTGTTATGTAAAGTCCACACCTTAATAGTTCTACTGGGTGACAAATGCTTTTATTGTAGGCATTTAAATTTTTTTTCACGGATAGAGTATCAAAACAGGAAACTATTAAGAAAATTAAGACGCGACGCACACACCAGAAACTACTTAACAGTATTTTAGAACAATTTGAGTATCAGCCAAACATATTTTGAATGTCTTGTCGTCAAGCTAAATGAAACTTTAGATTGGTAAGAGATTAGGTAAATTCTGTTAAAGAGATAACTTCAGCCCCCAGGACCTCAGCCCTCGTAACATCCATGGCATGACCACAGAGACCCTAGAAATGGGTGTTTTCTATATAATAGCTTAAATAATAGCAGAACAAACAAAATGACAGGTTGACAGAATCTACATAAATAAATAAAATTGAAGTGTCTTTATTTGTATTGTATTGGCTCCTAAACCACTGGACCGATATGACCAACCGTTTGTCTGTCTGTCTGTTTGTTCCGGCTAATATCTGAATCGGCTGGTTTTCACGGGACTTTCGCTGGCACATAGCTGATGATAATAGCTTTTTAAGCTACTTTTTTTTAACATTCCGTTATAAAAGCAAAAAAAGTTGGGGGCGCCAGCTAGTAAAATATAATACTACTAATTTGTGAGGATGGATGGATATCCGGATGAATGTTTTTTACTCTTACACGCAAAAATTACTGAATGGATTTTGATGAAATTTGGCATGGTTGTAATTTAAGCTCTGGATTAACATAGGGATACCTACTCTTTATGCCGAAATAGTAGTGTTCCCGTGGGACTGTGGTTACGCGGCGGAGCCGCGGGCAACAACTATAATCTATAGTTCTTGTTGTAAGGTAACAACTTTGAAGTACCAGAGGGATAAGAGCGCTATTGCTGCCAAAAAGAGGGCCTGACTATTTTTTAAACTTAGTAAATTAACGTGCTAAGCATAAAGCAGCCTAAACTGACTTCGCACGCAGAAACACAATGAAATTCATAATATGAAATTACATTTCTAAAATGTAACATAACTCATACGCGCGTAGTATAAAGTGTAATTTTATGGATCCAACTATTAATTATATTTGTTGTTATTACTATGTGTAGTCACGATTTTACGATTGCAGATCTCTTGTACGGATATATGGTTCATTAATACAACATGCTCGTAAAGGTTATTGTGTTGTAATAAACCTAATGTCCTAATTCCTTTACTTTGTCTTATGAAACAGCCGCTGCAAGATGCAGATTTTGTACAAACGTTACAGGCGTGGCGAAGCGTTACAGCATTATGCTCTAACAGACTGTTCGACTAGCTACATGGGAGCCGGGAGGTGCCACTAAAGGATAGTAACGCACTCGTGACTCCTCCGTGTTGCAGGTATCCAGGGACAGTATTCACTTGCAATCAGGTTTTTTTTTTGTATTGAATAGGCTCCGCCACTACTGGACCGATTTTGATGAAATTTGGCACACACACACACACAGTTGACCTCGGGGAAGGAAGGGCAACATTTAATATGATAGAAGATCATAAAATTTAAAAAACTATGTGAAAATCAGACTGCAAGAATGTGTTTATCACATTATATTATTTATTTTAACTTTAAAGTATGTACATAAACTAAGAACACTTTATTAGTTCGTGTTTCTTAGAAGCTTTTAGACGTATTTGTCATGATGACAATTCAAATATAGAATTCTAGAGACCCATTACTTGGTTCTAATTGATAAAACCTATTCTTAGTTTTCGCGGTTTAGTGCTACGTTCTTATTTTTTTACATTTACCTTGCGAAATCCCAAACTTTTTTCTATTTATATTACTATGCTAATTATATTGCCTTGAAAAACGTTTTTAATATAAAACTGTCAATTTACAAGTTCGTTCAGTAGGCCTAGCATGCGCACCCTAGAAACACCGAAGAATCGACAAAATTACTGATTGAAGAAACATTAATACCGTTCGGAGCAAAATAGTTCTTATTGTAAGTCAGCAAGGTCGATGCATCGTCGTTATGAGAAACAACATTTCTTTTCTTTCCGAGCATGGGCTCACAAAATGGCCTCTTTTGACAGCTAAAGTAGAAACGTTTTTCTTATTTCAATGTCAAATAGTCTTACAATAATGTCAACTACTCCACATCATGGCGGTCCAAGACAAATAGTTTCTTTACGTTCAGTCATTTACTTGAAAATTTGATCATTTTAGACAGAAGATTTCCCGGCAGCCATTTTAAAAATATAGCCATTTAGAAATATTGCCTTCAATTGACGACCTTGTTACCATTTGTATTAAGAACAATTTTGCAACGCAGTTCGTTGGATAGAATATGTCTTCTTTAAAATTATTTCTGATTCGGATTTTCGGATCGCCATACTAAGCCTGCAGATTTCCTTATTTTAAGTGACCTTTTTATGGTAGAGTCGTAAATGTCGGTTAAACATCAGTCGCCGATTGAGTATTGACGTAAGTGCAAATTGTTCCTCATTATGTTATATTTTTTATCCTGAACTAATAATATTAAATAATTTAATACTTTATAAGTAATACCTGCGTAATTAATATCATATACCGCTTTGCTCGGAGTTCTAAAAAAATAAAAAGAATCACAAAAATATTCGTCTGACCGGGATTCGAATCCGAGGCACCAATTTGCTAAAGAGGCAAAAATTACACATACCAAACTGCCTTTTGTTTTGATTAAAACTGCCTTTTAACCAAGTCAAAAATATAGAATCTTAAGAAACCATACTGAACTTTGAAGCCAAAATTAGCGAGGACTTAAGCTGCGCGTCCACTGGATCGGAATCGGAGCGTACGCAGCGTACGGATTTGTTGCTTTGTATTGATGTCTATGGTACCGCGTCCACTGGATCGGCATTTCTGCGCCTGAGACCGGTATATATGCCGGTGACGTCATCCGCAGTGAACGCGTCATTCGGATTCCGAAGGTTTCAAGTTCTGACGTGTTTGCGACGACGCGACGGCTAAACATAAATACTTATTCACGATGAATGACGATATTTTAATTAATTTAGTGGAAAAATATGAAGAACTTTACAATCTAAAACATCGACATTATCATAACCAACTGAGGAGAGTAAATTAAAAAAAGGAAAATTAATCTTTTTGAGTTTATATTATGAACCCATATCTTTCGTTTCCTCTCGTTTCTCTTTTCCTCTTCTGATAAAATACAGCTAATTACAACAATATCCTCGTCACTATCCTCCATAATGCAAATGCACGTTAACAGGCTACGACGGACTAAAAATAACTAAATTGCCGATGATGAATCCGAATGCAGTGGACGCACCCCATCGGCATTTCGTAAATGACGACGCTTCGTACGCTGCGTACGCTCCGATTCCGATCCAGTGGACGCGCAGCTTTAGGCTCGGACTATATGATCCGGAATCCGGCGGGCCCGGGAAAACCAGAGCATTGAAAATATAACTCGGATAAGAGCGGAAAATCTAACCCACAAGTGTCGAGCCAAATGTCAATGTCATATATTTATGACAGCTCGACACTCGACACTTCGATTGTCAACATTAGCTGTATTAGCGCAGAGTTCTATTTTCAGTGCTCTGATTTTTCCCGGGCCCGCCGGATTCCGATATTATAGTCCCAGCCTTAAATTTCAACGTTCATGTTCTGTGGACAATAAAATAAATGCCCACTACTCACTCACTACTCACTCACTACTCACTCACTACTCACTGGTAGACAACTAGTTTTTGTAGTGCTGGATACCTACTACATACTAGTGCGTCATCAGTTTGTCCTTCTGTGTTTAGCTCCATGTGCCCATAAATAATGAATATCTATTGTCAAAAGCAAAAAATTGTGTTAAATTTGTAAATGACTATTAAACAGTACCTACACTAATAAGTAAAGACAGTAACTAAGCAAAAATCTGTCATTTATTAATTGCAACCATATTTTAAAATACCTCTGTTTAATAATACTAGACTGGATGTTCCGCCGCGGCTCCGCCCGCGTAAATACAATATCCCACGGGAACACAGTACTTTTTCGGGATAAAAAGTATTCTATGTCCTATCCAGAGCTTAAACTACTACCATTGCAAATTTCGTAATTTGTAAGCGGCATATGCTTGCAGTTCTTTAAACAATGTCAAAACTTTCTTTAAACAATTTCCAAACGCGTATCTTTAAAGACTGAGGAGTTCTGTTCAGTGCTTTTGGATCCAGGGAATAACTTGATGCAAAATCTTATTTTTGGTAGCATATGCTCATGTTACTTCAAAGTCAAAATCACCATATGTGTCCATATAAATTTCGAGGAGTTCCTCATGGATTCCGTCATCAGGTTTCCACTTTAGTGACTAAAGGATCAATATCGAATTATACCCTTAACAACAATAAAATAATATAAATAAAATAATTAACGGCAGAGTAATGTTCAAAGATATCCGTGTCGATGTAAAATACTATGAGAAGTACCTTTTATATCATCATAATGTGATGTATGGTGTGATGATGGTGGTGATGATGATTACTCCAATTGACATAGTGGCATATGCTTGCAGTTCTTTAAACAACGCCGAAATCCCCATACATGTATCTATAAGGAGTCAGGAGTTCTGTTCAGTACTTTTGGATCCGGGGTATATCTTGGAGCAAAATCTTACTTTTTGGTAGCATATGCTTGGACTTCTTCAGAAAAAGTCAAAATCACTATATGTGTCCATATAAATTTCCAGGAGTAACCTCGATTCCTCATGGATTCCGTCATCAGAGTGCTAAAAGTCTGACTTTTTCTTTTCGCATTCGATCAGCGCGTTTGGCGTTTACTAGGAATTTGTATGTGATTTGACCTAGTTGTAAACGCGACAACTAGGTGGCGCTGTACAAATCACATACAAATTCCTAGTAAACGCCAAACGCGCTCACGATCGAATGCGAAAAGAAAAACTCACACTTATCACTCAGGTCATTACTTTGGTGAAAACGCGACCAACTTGGGATTATACCCTTTACATCAAAAGAAGAATCTCGAAGCTCGATATTAATACTAGGCACTAGGTAATATAGTAAATACATACGAGTAGGTAATGGTGCGCGAGTTCGACTCGAACTTGGTCGGTTTTCAAGTATGCGCTGTTCTAATTTTCCCTTCTTTAAAATGTACAATTTCATGGGACATTAAACCTTAAGAAAATAATTGCAACGAAATATAATAATTAATTTCTTCATACATTCGGGCATTACAAAAGAATAATTATGTATTATGTTTTGTATTGTTTGCGTTATTTTGTGCAATTTGTTGTTATTAAACACTTGTGAGTCGTAAGCCGTGTTTCACGAAATATGCGGTTTTTTACCGAGTCTATGTTTTTATGACGTCACCTAAACAAAAAGAAAAAGAAAAACAATTTTTGGACGTCCAAAGTTATAATCAAGAGTTTTAATTGGAAGAATAATACTTTGATTGATAGAATAATAAGTAACTCCTTGATGTTAAGGTAAAGGTCAATTTTAATCAAATTTATGTTAGAGGTCGAAGCTTAGCAACAGGTGCAACAGACTATGCAGAGATGCACAGCGTCGCCACATTCATTCTTCAGTTAGTAATGGTGATCCTGCTAAGGTGTGGTCGTTCCTTAACTCCTTAGGTATTGGCAAATCAAAGTCCTCCCTTTCTCCCAACCTTGACCTTGATGTCCTCAATCTTCACCTCATCACTACCAGTCCCATCCCGGCCTCCGTTAAACAACAGTCCATAATTGCCCTTTTACGTTCTCCGACATCTGATCCTCCGTTTTCTCCTTTCGTTTTTAAAGCCATCTCTATGCCAGAGGTTGAGAAAACTATTTTAGCAATTAAGTCAAACGCTGAGGGTGTTGATGGTATTAGTAGGAGAATGATTACTCTTAGCCTTCCTGTTGTACTCCCTGTCCTCTGCCACATTTTCAATTACTCGCTTAGCTCCAGTACATTCCCTAGTTGTTGGCGAAAAGCTGCAGTAATCCCTATACCCAAAGTGAAATGTCCTACGTTACCCTCTCATTTCCGACCTATATCCATACTCCCATTCCTATCAAAAGTACTTGAGCGCCTTGTCTATCAAGAATTAAGTACATTCATTAATTACAATGCTTTGCTCAGTCCTCTTCAATCTGGCTTTCGTCCCGGACATAGTACGGTTACAGCTCTAACCAAGGTTTCTGACGATGTGCGCCTGGCCATGTCTAATCAGCAACTTACTGTTTTAGCCTTACTCGATTTCAGTAATGCCTTTAATACTGTAGACCATGACATCCTTATTGCAATGTTAGGCGCACTTCATTTCTCTGATGATGTGCTGGAGTGGTTTCGCAGTTATCTTTTTGGGAGGCAGCAATGTATTCGGGCCAATGATCGGGTATCTAGGTTCTGTGATATATCTACCGGTGTGCCTCAGGGTGGTGTTTTATCCCCTCTCCTTTTTTCCATCTTTATCAATTTCCTCACTCCCCTCCTTTCATGATTCTTCCACCTTTATGCAGATGATCTTCAAATTTACACCCACGCTCCTGCTAATGACCTTAGTTCGGCTTTCGCGGCAATTAATAAGGATCTTGCGACAATCCTCCATTGGAGCCAGTGCCACGGCTTAAGGGTCAACCCCAACAAGTCGCAAATTATAATTATCGGCGGATCGAAGCAAATAAATAGGCCTAACTATGACTCCCTGCCTAGTATAACTTTTGACAAAGTAACTTTACCTTGTAGTGGGGTAGTTAAGAACTTGGGTATTTACTTCGACTCAACCCTTAGGTGGTCTCACCACATTTCAGAGGTAAGTCGTAAGCTCTTTGCTGCGGTGGGGTCACTTAATCGTTGGAAAAACCTACTTCCCATTAAGACAAAAGTCGAGCTTGCGCAATCTTTACTTCTTCCTATCTTGGACTATGCAGATGTTTGTTTGATAGACCTCAATGAGGAATACCTTAACAAATTAGAAAGATTACAAAACATCTGCATCAGGTTCGTGTATGGGCTGCGCAAGTTCGACCACGTCTCTGAGTATCGACAGCGACTTGGTTGGCTGCCCATCAGGCTTCGTCGGGAAGAGCATGTACTAGCCTTCCTATGCAATATCTTATTTGACCCTCGTTCTCCCCCATATCTAAAGGATTGTTTTCAATTTCGAAGTGCTGACCAATGCCGTGCGTTACGCTCCGAGTACAGGAATAAACTTCTTGTGCCAATTGCCAGGTCCGGTTACTTTGCAGATTCTTTTGCTGTGAAGGCTACGCACTTGTGGAATGATCTTCCACGTGACATCCGAGAGTCGAAGTCACTTGCCATTTTCAAATCCAAGCTCCATAGTCATCTTCGAAACAGAGTAGCTCGCCTAGTTTGACTCAATTTTACTTTATTTATACATGAGAGCCTCTTCTTAATTAAATATAACTATGCATGCAACTTTATATTATTATTTTGTTGTATTACTTATTTTTATTTTCAAACCAATTAGAGATTCTAAAAACGTACTTAAACAATTATTTATTTTTATTATTTTATTATTAACTTTTTATTACCCCGCTATTTATCTATTCGATTTACCTCTCCTGTCCTGCAGGGTTGCCTGGAAGAGATCGCTTATAGCGATAAGGCCGCCCTTGCCCACATTTAGGTTATAATTTTAACTAATTTTAGTAATTTGATTGTACGTACTTTATAATGTGAGCAATAAAGTGTTTATCTATCTATCTATCTATCTTAACCCGTGAATATATATACATAGGCTGCACTACAAGTATCGGGAATGGAATATTTCCACTGTTCCTGTCATATTAAAATCTTTTTAATTTAAAACTCCTTGGTTTTAAAAATCGAATACCGTTTATTTATTTTACTGATACTGTGCGTAAGCTGATTGAGGAAGATCGACATGTGACATACCGCGAAATTCAGGCAACTTTAGACATTGGCATGAGTCAAATACAAATAATCTTGCATGAACAATTAGGTGTAAAAAAGTTGTTTTCCCGATGGATACCGCATTTGCTCTGTGAAGAGCAAAAAGCGGCTCGCGTTACTTGGTGCGTCAGAACTCTCGAAAGATTCCACGCAGGATCCTCAAATGCTGTATACAACATCGTATCAGGTGACGAATCCTGGATATACGCGTACGAACCCGGAACAAAAAACCAGCCACGAGTTTGGGTGTTCGAAAATGAGTTAAAGCCAACAAAAATTGTTCGTTCACGGAGTGTTGCAAAAAAATGGTGGCCACGTTTGTCTCCAAAACCGGCCATGTTGCGACTATTCCTCTTGAGGGACAAAGAACGGTTAATGCAGAATGGTATGCTAATATTTGTTTGCCACAAGTCGTTTCTGAACTCCGTGAAGAGAACTGCAACCGCCGCATCATCCTCCATCACGACATTGCGAGTTCTCACACCGCGCACAGAACAAAAGAGTTTTTAGAGCAAGAAATCATAGAATTATTAGACTATCCGCCGTACAGCCCCGACCTAAGCCCTAATGATTTCTATACTTTCCCTAAAATAAAGAATAAATTGCGTGGTCAGAGATTTTCATCACCTGAAGAAGCTGTGGACGCCTACAAAACGGCCATTTTGGAGACCCCAACTTCCGAATGGAATGGTTGCTTCAATGATTGGTTCCATCGTATGGAAAAATGTGTCAAATTTCGCGGAGAATACTTCGAAAAGCAATAAATACATTTTTAAATAGTAATGTTGTGTCACTTCCTTGATTCCCGAAATTTTCAGTGCCGCCCTCGTAGTAATTATTGTGTCATATTATTAATTACAAATTAGTATATATAAGGTTGAATATATAAGGTTCGGTGAAATCAATTATGGATATTTTTGGAATGTGATCTACTGCTTATGTATAGACGTTTAGGCCGAAAAAAAATTGTCATACTCGAAAAAAAGAAATCTTCCTTTTAGTTTGCGTTGAGCGAAGATTCTCCCATACATTAGATGATTTGTTTGCTTTGAGTACGACAGTAATTTTTTGCCTGAACGTTTTTATAATAAGCAGTAGATCATATAACCAAAATATCCGTAATTGATTTTAACCTTAATAAATAAAACCTTATATAAATCATGAAGGTGGATATTTTCTTCCGTTTCCGCAGCACGTATGATTAACGATTTGAGGACACCTGGGCCTGGTCCCTTTCAGATTTTGCGTCAAATACTTCTGTAGCAAGAATAAGGGTCTCGCCCTACGAATAACAAAGTCTCGCCACACAATGGCTGTTTTCGCCGTGCCGTTACCGGAACGGTAAATGAAAAACCGGCAAAGTGCGAGTCGGACGCGCGCATTAAGGGTTCCGAACAAAACAGGAAATAAATCACGTTTGATGTTTAACGGCTCCCCCTAAATATCTATTTTATTCTGTTTTTTGTATTCATTGTTCTAATAGCGGCAAAAGAAATAAATAATCTGTGAAATGGTCAACTGTCTAGCTATGAAATGGACGGACAAACGGACGGACGGACGGTGATAGACAGCGGAGTCTCAGTTACAGGGTCCCGTTTTTAGCCTTTCGGAACGGAACCCTAAAAGCATGGTATAATATCATATATTATTCAATATTTTGCTCCCCTGGCAGCCGGCCAGTCGCCGGTGCCGGACCAGTAAGTGCTGTAAGTGGAAAGTTAGTAAAAGGGTAACGACTAACGGTCAGGTCGGTGACCAGTGTTTTGTAAGCGAATTGTAAAAGAGCAATGTACATTGTACAGGTCCTACAAGCAGAAAAAGGATTTAGAACGAGCCAATTTATTATTATTATTGGTATTTTATAAAGTCATACGAAACCTGATATTGGTGAATTTACTGCGGTAGATACATGGCAGTTGACTGTATTCCACTATATTATACTATAAACGAGACAATTATATTGTTTATAATATATAATCGTAATCTCGGAAACGGCTGCAAATGTTTCCTTGAAATTTAGTATGCAGGGAGTTTTTGGGAAGAAAAAACGATCTAGCTAGGGCTTGTCCCTGGAAAACGGCACATTTTTAAGTAATATAAGTTTATTCTTTCGTCGTGCTTCAATCTATGAATAATTTCGACTCTATTGCGTCAGTCCGATTTGCAGTTTGGTATGCGTATTTTGTATAATTTTGCGTTATTGGTTCGAAGTTCGAACCGTGGTAAAAAACTTTTGTGATTCTTTTTTTTTCTATCTACTGGAGTCCGCGCAAAGCTCGATTACCCAGATACTACATATTATAAGTAAATACCCACTAACAATAAGTTCCAAATCGTTCATGATTATTGTGTTTAATTGTTGATGGTTCACAGTTCACACACAACACTACGTCATTTTGAGTTGATCAAAGTATATCATCAGTGGCAGTCATCATCAAAGACCGGAGACCACAGATTGTTGTTAAGTAAACTTCCTTCCAGCAAGTGGAAGGCCATGGAAAGTAAAACTCTGTGAACGGAAACCTGGAGATTGGCAGCCACGTGAGATGTACTCACGTGCCCGAGATAGTGATGGGAAATAATATTATTTATATCGATACTTAAATATGACTTGAACAAGGTTAAATCATATAATAAAAGCGCCCTGAAATCGGACAAATTTGTTTTACAAAAATTGTTATTAGATGAAAATCTGGACTGACGCTGTGTTTGTCGGTGACTGACAACCATATTTGAACGTTCGAACTGCCTTATTTTTGACAACTATGTTTGAATTTTGATCCTCGGTTTGATCGTGTGAGCTACTGTTTGAAGATAACGTAAAATTTTACAAATAAATTTGTCAAACAAAGATTGTTTCCAAGGCGCTTAAAGTCTTGCTTGATAATACATTACATTCTTAAGTATTAGCCATGCATTTTCATTTAGTATGCGTCCGATATGCGTCATGTTTTTTAATTAGTAGGTACATCTCAAATATTAAAAAAAAAAACTCAAATTTTATTATTGTCTAATTTTACTAAACGCTTTTGTGTACCTTGAATAGTTAAATTATTGTATGTAAATATATTACGTAGTGTTCATTGTTAATTGTTATATTTCGTTAGTTTCTTATTATATTGTTACAAGAATTGTAACAATATAATGAGTAATACAATATTTAAAAAAATCCCACGTCATTACCTAATCTATAATATAAAAATGAATCGCTAAATGTGTTGGTAAGCGCATAACTGAATAACGCCTGGACCAATTTGGCCAATTATTTTTTTTAAATGTTCGTTGAAGTTCAAGGATGGTTTTTACGGCGAGAAAAATTCTAATAATTGCCGGAAAACCCTAAAAACAGCCCTTTTCTTTTTCCCATACAAACGTTTTCTAACTAAAACGTAGAGTCAATTTGAGCTTTATCGTAATTGCATAAAGTTCATATATTACAAACACTCACTGTTGTCTAAGCAATGTCACCTACATTCCTAATGTCAATGAGTCAATTTGCACTTTATTACCGCTGTACAAAGTTCAAATTCAATCATATCTATCAAAACAGTGTGCGTGTGTGCACTGGAGCACAGAATACATCGTTGGAGGATTTAATGTCGCGTTCCGAAACTTTTTGGTCGGCTTCGCGATATTATTTCTTTTGTTTTACAATGCATCAGTTTTCACGTCATTACATCAGTTAAACACAAACCGCGTTACCAAAAGTGTTTTATTATTTTAATATCCCTATTTTACATACATAAAACATTGGTACGGATAAAGGATTTGACTCCAAGTCATATCAAATTTAAAAAAAGGTGGAATTTGAAACAACTGTCGATGTCAATTGCTATCAATTGAACGGATTTCGATAAATGTTGGTATAGTAATTTAGGCTCTGGATTAAAACAGGGTACTTTTTATCCGGAAAAAGTACAGTATTCCCATGGGATACTATATTTACGCGGGCGGAGCCGCGGGAAAAAGCTAGTAGATTATAATAACGTTTATATGGAATTAATTTCAATTGCATTGCTTTTAGCATGAAACCGTAAGAAACGTACACCTTTTAAACGTGGTACCTATCTATAGTCCAAATTTCGATTAAAATGTAACATTTACATCACTTATGTAAAATTGAAGTGTCGATGTTTCAACGCATTTATCGACAAAATATATCGATATTCACATCCCTACAGTTCACGTGCAGATCTTTCGTAATTGTTAGTCAACTCCAAGCTAGCCGTATTGCAGAAACGAATACATCTCAAACCTGCATACGACACTTCCACAGTTTCAACTTTTAACTTTCATAACACATTTTAGCCTTTAGCTGTCGGTATGAAATATTAATTGTATATTTTTAATATAGGTACATTAGTTATAATGGTCGTGTTAGTAATTTTGTAACAATACAATATAGTGTTTTAAACCGAATGTCTTTTAACCGCTCTTTAAAAAAGTGGGGACCAAAAACCGAAATGCTATTAGATTGTACTTTTTTAATCACATTTAATTTCCCTTAATTATTTAAATTCACATCCATGGAGAAGTGGATATAATTTAAAAAAATGCTAGTGATATTTTTATATCATTAGCATTTTTATACATTTTTTTTTACAGGACAAATATGTCCAAATGTCCTTTTCAGGGATATTGAAATTTTAAAGCTCACAGTTAGGTTAGGTTAGGTTAGTACATGAGACGTAGTCGTAAAGAAGAAGGGAAAGGCGCAGAGGAGCGAAGAAGAGAAAAAGAAGGACAAAGCTTCAAATAAGAAAAAGAAGAGGAAAGGTAGGAAACTAAGTGCCCCCAAGACTGCAGCTGTAGTCTTAAACCTACAACCTGGGGCTGAGGAGCGTGGAGTTACCTACAAAAGTGTAATGGAGCAGGCAAAGCGGCACATCGATCTTGCTGCCTTAGAGATCCCGGCCGTAAAATACAGGCTGGCTGTCACTGGGGCCCGCATACACGAGATCTCAGGTGACGCCCGCAAAGAAAAAGCGGATGCCCTAGCTGGCAAACTAAGAGAGGTTCTAGGGGAAGAGAACGTTCATGTCTCTCGGCCCCAGAAATGCGCCGAACTGCGCATGTCCGGCCTGGACGATTCTGCCGATGCAACAGAAATTGCAGAGGCTATCGCCAGAACCGGCAATTGCCCAGTCGGCGACATAAAGGTCGGAGTAATCCGCCGAGATCGAAGCGGCCGCGGCACGGCCTGGCTAAAGTGCCCGGTAGAGGCCGCCAAGAGCATAATGGCACCCAACACGAAGGTCTACGTCGGCTGGACTGTGGTGCGAGTGTCCTTATTATCCGCGCGCCCCATGAGGTGCTTCCGGTGTCAGGAGTCTGGCCACACGCGGACAAAATGCCAATGTGAAGCTGATCGCAGCGGACTCTGCTTCCGCTGCGGCCAGCCGGGTCACACATCAGCGCTATGTCAAAACGCGCCTCACTGCACATTATGCGCATCGAATGGGAAACCGGCAGACCACCGCGTAGGTAGCCCTACCTGTGGGAAGCCTGCTCCTAAAAAGAAGACAAGCTCTAAAAAGAGAAAAGAACCCCAGAAGCCCGCGACAATATCTGCGGCTGCCTCTGGAGCGGAGCAGGCGGTAGAGATGGAAACTCAACAATAATGGCCCAAACCCGTTTCCTACAATGCAATCTAAACCACTGCGCCCGGGCACAAGACCTTATGTCACTCACCATGGCGCAGTGGTCCATAGACGTGGCAGTAGTGGCCGAACCGTATCGGGTGCCATCTCGAACGGATTGGTTCGACGACGTTGAGTCTTCCGTTGCGGTGGTAATCGGTCCCAAGGTCGTGTTATCTTCCAGTTGTAGCGCGGTCAAGGGCCATGGCTTTGTGGCAGTTAGTCTGGTGTCATTGACGGTGGTGGGAGTATATTTCTCGCCGAATAAACCGCTGGTTGACTTCGAGGCTCTTCTTACGTGTCTCACCGCCCTCATAGGCGGACTGTCCCAACCGGTTGTTGTCGCCGGGGACTTCAACGCAAAATCTACGCTTTGGGGGTCACCGGCGACAGATGCCAGAGGGCGAGCAGTCTCTGATTGGATGGCGACAACCGGTCTCGTCTTGTTGAATCGTGGAAATGTTGGAACTTGCGTGCGTCAAAGAGGGGAGTCAATAGTGGACATAACGTTTGCCAGTCCAACTATTGCGTTTCGAGTTGGCAACTGGCGTGTGCAAGAACAGGTGGAAACGTTATCTGACCACCGATATGTCCGCTTTGACATCCCCGCCCGCGTTATCGGCGGTCGTGGTCGCGCTTCTACAACAGACATAGGCCCAAGGTGGTCGCTAAAAGGTCTAGACAAGGAAGCTCTGTTGGAAGCCGCGATCGTGGCATCTTGGGCGCCGCTTCCAGCGGAAGGTGAAGTAGACGAGGCTGCAGAATGGCTCAATGAGGCAATGGTTGGTGTGTGCGACGCGGCGATGCCGAGGGTCGGACCTTTCGAGCCCCGGCGCCGAACTCACTGGTGGCGTCCTGAAATAAAACAGCTCCGGGACGATTGCGCGTCTACTCGACGCCGCTACGCAAGATATCGTCGGAGACAGAACAGGAGCTCAGAAGAAGAGGAAGCTCTCTACGCCGATTATCGTGCGGCGCGCATCGCACTCAGTGACGGCATAAGAAGTGCGAAAGCCGATGCGTGGGAAGAGTGGCTCGCAACTCTGGAGCGGGATCCATGGGGCAGGCCGTATAAATGGGTGAGGCAAAAGCTTCGCCCTGCCGCCCCACCTCTCACCCAGAATCTCGAACCTGAGTTGCGCCAAACCATCCTGTCGGCCCTATTCCCGTCCAGGCCTGACTGGACCCCGCCAACAATGGCCCCGCGCACAGAGGAGCCAGAACAGAAAGAGGAGGAGGTGCCGCCTGTGACATCCACAGAGCTAAGTGTCGCCGTGTACAAGATGGGTCTTAAGAATACGGCCCCTGGCCTTGACGGCGTGCCTGGGCGCGCGTGGGTCTTGGCCATGGAAGAAATGGAGTCACGGGTACTCGCCGTCTTGACCAGATGTCTGGTCCAGGGCAGAGTACCTCGTCGCTGGAAAACGGGCAAGCTGGTGCTCCTGCGGAAAAATGGGCGGCCAGCAGATCAGCCGTCGGCATACAGGTCCATCGTCCTATTGGACGAGGCATGTAAATTGCTAGAGAGGGTTATTGCGGCGCGTATCACGCAACATCTAGATCGCGTCGGGCCCAATCTTAGCAATAACCAATATGGGTTTCGTGCAGGCCGATCGACTATAACTGCGATTGCGCATCTGCGTGACACTATAAAGGACGCGACAGCCCGGGGTGGGGTAGTGTTGGCGGTGTCATTAGACATCTCTAACGCCTTCAACTCCCTGCCCTGGGAAACCATCAATGAGGCACTCAGGTACCACGGAGTACCCAAATATCTTTGCAGGGTCATCCGTGATTACCTCTCCGCCCGATCGGTGCAATACCCGATACGGGAGGGAGTAGAGCGACAGGAGGTTGAGTGTGGTGTCCCGCAGGGGTCGGCCCTTGGACCGCTCTTGTGGGATATCGGGTATGATTGGGTGCTCCGTGGTGCCTTTCTTCCCGGAGTAGACGCAATATGTTACGCCGACGACACATTGGCCGTCGCGCGTGCACAGACCCACAGAGAGGCAATAATCCGTGCAACAGCTGCGGTAGCGCAGATAGTGCACCGGATTCGTGTGGTGGGCCTCACTGTGGCTATCGACAAGTCAGAGGCCATCGTTTTCCACGGGCCGAGGAATGCACCACCACCTGGCATGAGCATCGTAGTGGGCGGAAGTCGAATCGGCGTCAAACCATCAATGACGTACCTCGGCCTGGTGTTGGACAGTCGCTGGAGCTTCAAGGCCCACTTCGCCCGCCTTTCGGAGAAGATTACCAAGACTGCTGGAGCATTGGCAGGGCTCCTCCCGAATCTTGGGGGTCCGAGCCTCGGTTGTCACCGTCTTTACCTGGGCGTAATCCAGTCTATGGTAATGTACGGTGCACCGATCTGGACGGAGAATTTGTTGCCTGAGAACCGACAAGTCCTCGGCAGGTTTCAAAGAATAATGGCTATCCGGGCGGTGCGCGGATACCGCACCGTATCCAGGGATGCGGCGTGCGCGCTCGCCGGTAGCATACCATGGGACATAGAAGCCGAGTCCCTAGCTTCAGTCTACTGGCGCCGCCAAGCTGAACGCCGGGAACTTAACGGCAACAACCCACCTCTTGACATCGTCCGGGGGTGGAGAAACAGCGCAACAGAGCGTGCGCATGGATCGAAAGGCTGGAGGATCCACGGGTAAGCGTGGACTTGCTAACGGCCATCCGTCCCGTCATTCGGGAATGGACGAAGAGGAGAAAAGGCGTGCTCACCTTCCGCCTCACACAGGTACTGACCGGGCACGGTTGCTTCGGTCAGTACCTGTGCGACATTGTCAAGCGCGAGCAGTCCACCGCTTGCCATCACTGTAGTGACGACCGGGACACTGCGCAGCACACTCTGCTGGCCTGTCCCACATGGAGTGTACAGAGGGCGGCGTTACAAGACGCCATCGGACCGGACATCTCGCTGCCAGCAATCTTTCCTATGATGCTGAGCAGTGAGGACTCTTGGAGAGCAGTCGCGACATTCGCAGAATGCGTTATGTCCGCGAAAGAGGAGGCCGAGCGCAGGAGAGAATTGGAGGCGGAGGAGGAAATATTTTTGGTGGTCGCAACACTCACCCCCCGAGCTACAAGCAATTGAATATGTTATGTTTTGGTCACTACCTTACATTGAATAAAACGGGTGTTTTGTCGATAAAATTAAGCCTATTATATAAGCCCATATGTGCTGTTAAAATCTCTTGACCTCGAGACGACATACTGTATATTTTTTCGTCCGTCAACTAGACGGATAATTTTTTACTTATACCTATGAATCCGCTTAGTGGACGGCTGGACACTTCGTAAAACAACTTACATTTCCCATTCTTGACAGTGTAGGTGAGGTCCTGGAAGCCGAGGTCTATGGGCGGGCGCGGGGGCAGGTAGGACAGCTTGCCGTCCCCCAGCGACTGCGGGCTGGACAGTTCCATGTCACTGAATACACATATCAGCCAACTAATGTACGATCTGGAACAAGAGGGGGGAAACTGTACTGGTTGATAGGGCAAACAATACAGATGTCTTACTACTGTTATATTTTATAAGTGTGAAAGTTTGTGGGGATGGATGCACGTTTGTTACCGCTTCACGCAAAAACTACTGGACGGATTTTGATGAAATTTGATATGGTAATGATAGTGGTCTCAGATCTGAATTACTTATGGTACTTAAAGTACCTACGGTAGGCTACTTTTTATCCTGAAAAAGTACCATGTTCCCGTGGGAACATATTTACGCGGACGGAGCCAGGGGCAAAAGCAATTGTCTTAAATAATAAGGAGTTAAAAATCTAACCGCAGTGTGCGCGTAGTCAACGCAAACTATATAGCCTATGTTACCCGCGCCATTATTACGAATCTATTGAAATGTCATTCATTCAAATCGGATCAGTAGTTTAGGCGTATAGGGGAACAAACATACATACATAGACTGCCAAAATCTTCCATGACTGCCCTTCCTTTGGGGTAAATAGGGGGAAATAGGGTAAAGAAGTATCTCTTGACTCGGACATAAAAAGAAACTGGCCAAGCGCGAGTTGGACTCGCGAACAAAGCGTTCCGAACAAAACGGCAAAACCATTACGTTTGTTGTATGGGAACCCCACGTATATAATATTATTAAGTACCTGTGTAACTGAGCTTTGGTCGGAGCTCTAGTTAATAAAAAAATACAAAAATATTTTAGCGAGGTTCGACCCCACCACATTACTTATTCCCAAACAACGCAAATAATTACACATAATTTACATACTAAACTGCCAATAATACTGACATATTAGAGTCGAAATTATTGACATATTATTGCACGGTGAAAGAAAACACATATATAATTTAAAAAAGCGCAGTTTCTCAGGGATAAAACCTAATTAGATCGATTTTTCTCTCCCAAAACTCCCTGCATGCTAAATTTCATGTAAGTACTTGCAGCCGTTGCCGAGCTTACGATTATTATATTATTCTGTTTTTAGAAGACAGACAGAAGTAACTCATCTGTGAAAATTTCAACTGTTTAGCTTTCACAGTTCAGCTTGGTTAGTTGGTGACAGACAGACGGACGGACGGAGTACGGACAATGGAGTATTTTAAATAAGATCCCGTTTTTACCCTTTGGGTACGAAACCCTAAAAAAGTAGAGTATGCGCTCTACACCACAAATACTAACGCTCTACACCACAAATGAATAGTCCTTTGCAGTGTATTGTGAAATTATAAGTTTTAGTAATTTCGATATTTTAACTTTATTTAATTTTATTATTTATTATTAATTATTATTAATTTAATATTTAATTTAACGTTATTGATTGAATATTGTAACCAACTAACGAGCGTTACTTACAAATACCGATTCCTTTCTTTCTTAATGAAATCTAAGTAAACTGTTAAAATTTTAAAATAATTAATATTTAAATCGCTTAATTAGTCTACGAGTTTTGACATTGCGTTAAATAGATACCTAGGTAGGTTAAAAGGTAATACCTAGGTAATTAAAAGCTTCACATCCATTAGGTACTGACCTTGTTTGTTTTGAATTTGTAAAAATATGTAAATTATTGTTTCACGATTCTATTCAGGTGTATGGTAATTTTGGATGTGAATGAAGAATGGATGGATTTTAATAAAGCTTTTAATTTTTATTATTTACAACACTGGACGAAATATTTCGGATATTTTGTAAGATTTTGTCATGGCCCATGGGATTTACCTAGTCCTCTCGAGGGCGAATTTTGTATTTGGTACGAAACATGAATAATACCAACCTAAGCACAGATTACTCAATAGTGTACACTTTTTATAAATACATTAATAGATACATGACAATATTATAACACTATACCTAACTTATAAGGGACATGGTGTCTCACAGACTACTGAGTACTTTCAAAGTTAAATTTCGTCATGAAATTTCATTAGAACGATTAAAAATAGTGTTGATTGTATTATATGAACTATTGGCATGTAACAAAACAAATGTATATGAATTCAAACAGTTTTGATGATTACTGAACAAAAAAATATTAATTAACAATTAATGGTACTTTTCAGCCGTAATTGACATGAGACGCTAATTTTACCATTTTAATAAACAATATGACAAATTTAACACTTTTTACTTAAGAAAGCTACTCGTGAAAACAAGAAATAAAAAATTCGGACACCTACTGAATTTAGCATAAATCATTACCAATTTTTGCAAAAGAAAATTGCAAACATACCTATGGGATTGTAATAACCCACACACGTGTACACTATTTGTGTAGAGAAATATTTAAAATTTTAGCCGAATTCAAAATGGGAATTATTTAGAAAATAAGATTTATTTCATACTTATTTGTGTATTTTTACTTTAGAAGTCGGTTTAATTTTTTGATTAAAAATAATATTTTTTCCCTTTTTAGTCATATCTGTTATATTATTATTAACACATTTTAAAAACTTTTAAAATAACTATCCAATGTTTTATTAAATACGCGCAAAGCTGCCATTAGGTATTGAATATAAGATGATGATTACTGTAAGTTACATAATGGCATGGCATTTAGTTCTTTAAACAAAGTCGAAATTTCCAAATGTGTATCTATAAAGACTGTGGTGTTCTGTTCAGTGCTTTTGGACCCACGGTATAACCTTGGTGAAAAATCTTACTTTTTGGTAGTATACGCTTGGAGTACTTCAGAAAAGTCGAATTCACCATATGTGTCCATATAAATTTCGAGGAGTTCCCACAATTCCTCATGGATTCCATTATCAGTTCACTACTTTGATATCAATAGAACCAATTTGGGATTATACCCATACATCAAAAATAGAATTTTGAAAATCGGTCCACAGACGGCGTAATCGTAATTGCGGAGTAATCGTTGATAAAAATAAAAAATATATACAGCCGAACGTTCAACCGCCTCCTTTTTTTGGAAGTCCGTTAAAAATAGAACAATAGAGCCAAATAGAGAAAACAGAGGGGAGTTATAAGTTTGAAATTGTCATGTCTGTGTGTATGTCACGATGAATTTTAAAATAACATATTTACGTATAGCTATTTGTTAAAATCAAAATAAATATAAATATTAAGACTGTATTTGATATGGATGTGATGACTCCTTCACATATTGTTCGAAATAAAAAATATCCCCTGCCGAACATATTGTAACCTCCTTATTTTTTTGAAAGTCGGTTAAAGAAGGGGAATTAAAAAATGGAGGATCGGTAAAAATGGCTGTAATATATAAAATTTAAAACTTTAAGTAACCCCCAATTGTCAAGCAGTGACTAGCGAGCGAGCTGACGATGATGAATTATAGCTACGAACACTCTCGATGATGTCAGCTTTCAAAAAAAACAAGAATAAAATCGGTTCATCCGTCTGGGAGCTACGATGGCATGGGCAGACACGCAGACACGAAACGTCAAACTTTTAACACCTGTTTTCGTCGGGGGTTAAAATACTATGACCAGAACAAGCCAGCTTCTATAATGTATATTCTCACCCTTCCTTGGAAGAATGCATTATACTTTAATGGCTGTAACAATTTGAGGTAGACTTGTCTTTCTGTTAGCCTAAGAAGCAGCTCTTTTATAACCGCCGACGGAAACAGACGGGCTTATGCTGGGACTATATGCTCCGGAATCCGGAACACCGGTGAAAATTCAGAGCACTGATAATAGAACTAAAGTTATATTCTCAATTCTCAGAATTTTCTACGGCATTCCGGATTCCGGAACATATAGTCCCGGCATTAGACGTGTCTGTCTGTGTTCGCGTACTGTTCCGTCTGGGCCACTTTAAAGTTAAATATCTTGCAAACTAATAGACGTATCGAAATCATTATTTCACGAGTATTTTTTATTTTTCACTGAAAATACAGAAAGCTTACATTAAAATTAAAATCAGTGAACATTCGCCATTCGATCAAATCACCTATACAACCCTACTAATATTATAAATGTGAAAGTTTGTAAGGATGGATGGATATTTGTTACTCTTTCACTCAAAAACTACTGACGACGGATTTTGATGAAATTTGGTATGGTAGTAGTCTATACTACTCTGGATCTGCTCTGGATTAAAACATAGGCTGCTTTTTATATACCCTTATTATTATTTTAGATACCCGATTGTATATTTACGCGGGCGGAGCCGCGGGCAACAGCTAGTATATAATACATGGCTAATGGCTTAGATACAATAGGATAGGGTACAATGAACAATAATTGAACCAGTTGACGCTCAACCAGATTTAAATTAGATCAAAATCAAAATCGCTTAACAGCGCCGATGAATCGTGCGCACGCAAAGTGAGTACTTGGCGTAATACCACGCCTGCAGTCGATGCGGTCGCTTTCTTTGTATTTAAATATTTTGAGGCGGCGTGCCACTTTTAGGAAAATGTTTAGAAACTGATTGAGCAGAGCCTTTAGTCAAGATGCATTCGATAATTTCAACGGTGAAGTTCGCTAATAAAAATGTATGGGATTTGACATAAGTCATCGCTATATTTTGTTTTCGAACTTCGCCGTCGTAATTATCGAATGCAACTTGACTGAGGACCCAGGAACTTCGCCGATATTGTAAATGATAATTTTATACGTCAAAAAAAATTGTATCTACTAAGATATAGACAAACGAACTATATCCTTTCTAAAACCTTCAACTACTTTTAATTGATGCTGACCTTTAAATAATGAACCTGCTTTAAAGCCTTTTTTGTTATTATCTTTAAATTGATAGACCTATTACTTACTACATATTCATATGTACCTACATATTATATTACTTTGTCCTTGAATTTTTATATAAATTGTACCTTTTACATGATAAATTTATGCTCAACATTTAATTACATTAATATTCTCTACTAGTAACAGCCTCCGTGGTCTAGTGGTTAGAGCTTGGCTCTCGACTCGGAGGTCGTGGGTTCGATTCCCGCGTTGGAACCACAAACAATTTTGTTTCCAAGTTTGGTTAGGACAATGCAGGCTGATCACCTGATTGTCTGACAAGAAAGATGATCCATGTGTCGGATGGGCATGTAAAAAGTCGGACCTGCGCCTGATCTCTCGCCTGTCGTGTCGGTTATCCGTCCCACTGGGTTGTGAGAGGAAAGGAAGAGTACTCCGACGTAACTGGCCTGGTTTCAATGAAACCGGTAACTGTCACTTAAATCGGTGTGGGGAATTACTTATTTTATTATTATTCTCTACTAGTAAAGTTAATACTTAACGTCAAATATGGTAGTATTAATAATTCAAAATTTTTAAAACAGATGGTAATTTATATCATAACACTGATAAAAATATAGGTAGTAGGTATTATGTAATTCAACACAAATTGATTTGGTGATTTTAGTTTTATTTAGATAAAACTTAATTGTATATTGTTAAATTAAGTGTATCACAAAATTGTAGGTAATTAATACATATTTGATATTATAAAAGTAGACTAAAAACCGGCCAAGTGCGTGTCGGTCTCAAAAAAATCACGTTTGTTGTATGTAGCCGCACTTAAATACTTAATTTATCCTGTTTTCAGTATTTGTTGTTATAGCGGCAACAGAAATAAATAATCTGTGAAAATTTCAACTGTCTAGCTATCACAGTTCATGAGACTTTTTTTTTTATTTTTTGAATGAGTTTTTAATTGGCATAATTAAATATCACACTTCAACCATATTTAAAGGGTCTTTCTAGAGTTTTAACGAATTCCAATTGTTTTGCATTAAAACACGTTTTCATGCAGTTTTAAGATGTCTGGGGGTCTAAAAAGGCCACTTTAGGTGTTTCATATATTCATAAATTTTTTTCAACTCATATTATGTGCGCTATTTTACGCATTTCTATTGAAAACTGAAAAAAATATATGAAACACCTAAAGTGGCCTTTTTAGTCCCCCAGACCTCTTAAAACTGCATGAAAACGTGTTTTAATGCAAAACAATTGGAATTCGTGAAATCTCTAGGAAGACCCTATAAATATGGTTGAAGTGTGATATTTAATTATGCCAATTAAAAACCAGTCCTGTGTATTGCGTCAATCTAAAATTTCTTTATGTATTTTGTAAAATATCAACGTCATTATAGTCAGTAATATATACTTATTGTTATGTTATTAAAATCCAGATCCCGAAAAAGACATTCTGTTCTAATCCAGTAGGTCGATTCTGCTAAATAAATCTTATACTTAGCAGGGGCGGTCAGAATTCTATTGTACTACATTGCCGGTTTTAGAATTACCAGCGCCCTGGGCGATTACAGTTTTCATTATTTTCATACAGTTTTAGTATTTATCAAAATCGAGCTCGTCACTCCTTTGAGCATTTTTCGCTAAGCCTTATAATAGTTTCGGACTTTGCCTACCATGCATGCCTACTTAAATTTTGGCTTTTGATCACTTTCGGCTTACGGAAACCGTCAGATTATATTATTTCTGTTTTTCTAGTATAAGATAAGAAAAAAAACAGACGCGCTCGAGCATGTCTACACGATTACGATAACGATTTAAGCGTAACCTAGGGGTTAAATCGGTTGCGCTTAAATCGTCAGATTAGCAAAATGAACACTTAATAGTTGGTAATTAACCCCTATCTTAATCTGACGAGCTCGATCATGTCGAAAGATCGAATATTTTCAAATGACGGGTTCCCCTTAGCGAACCTCTCCACATAAAGAGCTCATACTCGCTAAGGGTATTTATCAATATGTATATTCCCTTATATTAATCTAACGAGCTCGAGCATCCGAACTTCCCTCTTCGACTCCCTAACCGTTATAAATTCTTCTTCTTCTTCTTTTGGCATAGCCTCCCCTGTAATAGGAGTTGCCAACGTCAGAGTGATGGAGCAGATGGTCAGTGAAAAGCTGATGGCGTACAGTGCAGTACTCATGCAATGACTTCATGGGTACCTCATGCAGATACAAGTTATAATTACTAGTATAAAAACAGAATAATATACAAAGCCAATGTTTCTTAGCCTTTTCTTTGTTATTTTTTATCAAGCCCTTTATAATATACAAAACATATATAAATAAAATAAAAATTAATGAAAATTAGTTAAACTTTAATTAAATATACATAATCAAAGTTTTATGTGATTTGAAGTTCAGTTCCGGTGTTAAATACAGCAAAATTGTGTTCTCCGAAAGGTCAAACCAACGTCAAAATAATTTTGAGCGAAATCCGACATCCTATTTTGAAGTAATTTGAATAAAACCTACTGCGCTTTGATAATTATTACGAATCCCTACTCAGACATGCTTTTGCTTAGGATGTTTAAGAAAGTTACAATAGCGTTTAAATAATTATTCATTGAGTTATGAGTTTAAGACTTTAAGACCTAACGAAACCACCCGTAGTTTATTTCACGTGTTTTTTTTTATTTATTGTGCCAAACTTTAATAAGTAATAATAGTGCAGCATAGTAAGTTGTTAGTTGCTTAATTTTCTCATGTCCCGTGTCCGCCTGTAATAGCGACACACAGTTTTCTTTGTCCATATTCCATTAATTAAATTTATAGAATTTTGCTAACATTTGCAAAAACGCCTACCAATAATTTCTATTTTTTCGACAAGTTGATGGTATTACGGACGCGATTGCAAAATGTGTTGTTTGACTGCGGCCAAGTGCGGCCTGACATTTCTTTAAAAATATTCTGTGCAAGAAATCCAGACAGTGACCAAATAAATAAACCTTATTGCTATCCATTAAGAGGAAACAGAAGGGCCACGCAATGTTCGGAAAAGCAAACAAACGTAGTCTCCTGTTTCCTCCCTGGATAATGCCGGTGGATTAACAATTTTTTTCCTGAATATCTATGGATACTATTAGCATATCTCTATGATTTCCTTTTTCATAAATTAATTGTTAAAAGAGATATGGACGTTTAAAAACTTGAAAAAATGGCCAGATTTTCCGCTGTGTTCAAACATCCAGAAAACAAATTTATATAAAAAAAATGAAAACATAGGAACACAGGTCAAGCCTTTTTTGAATTTTTAATGAAAATAGTACTTAAATCGTTTAAGTTTTGCAGAAGGAATCAGGGGGGGGGGGGGGATGCTTTCCATACATTTCGTGGCCCTTCTGTTTCCTCTTAAGATTTTTATGCATGCTAAGACGTGAAAATTATAACCTAATCACCTCTTTTTGTAAATGTTTTTGAAGAGGTTCTGGAAAATTGTTTTTGC
The DNA here is from genome assembly GCA_963565745.1 of Phengaris arion. NCBI lineage: Eukaryota > Metazoa > Arthropoda > Insecta > Lepidoptera > Lycaenidae > Phengaris > Phengaris arion. The sequence continues at coordinate 29,883,692 of OY751431.1, forward strand.
TATACTAATATATTTTTTACATCACATTTTTTAACACTTTACAGATAGTTGTTATTTTTCAGATTTGGTTTCATTTGGTCGCAAAATCGACCAAAAAAACAGCCACTTCGAAATCTTATTTAAAACGCGTCCTTAACACACGCTAAAGTTTACCTCGTAAAGCAAATGAAGCGACACACACTGACAGTGATGTCCGATGTACACGCTAGACAAGCAAATAAACCCTTTTGTTCTCCCGTGTTCCCCCTAGCTTCCCCACCTCGTGGATCTGTTTGCTTTGCGTGTGCGGGCGTCATCAATCATTATGATGTTACGTTATTGTTACTACGATTATGCTAGAGACTTAATTTGTATTTTCCTTACAAAATAACAACACTGGACCTTTGTCACGTTTTATGTACAAACGCATCAAATACTGATAAAAAAAATATGACGATTGTAAAAATACTTTATTTATTAATATTACAAAAGCGTTTCTTGCTATATTTCAATGCCGATTATGAAATTTTGTATGACATCGTCAGACTTTGCCCATACGAAACGACTGTAGGTATTAAATCTGTTTTGTATATCAGTATTATACTAAGGCGGGTCAATAAGTCCGTGACTTTTTGAATTTCTAACCTCCTTACTGAAAAAGCAACACTACTCCTGTCAACAGGCATCTGTCAGTTGACTCCTATCAAAATTTGAACTTGCTGCGTCAGTTAGTTTGTGTTTTACAGCTATCTTTATCAGACTATCCAGTAACTTAAGGAAACAATGGAAAAAAGTGAATTTCGTGTGCTTATTAAGCATTATTTTTTGCGAAAAAAAACCATTACCGAGACCAAGGCTAAGCTTGATAAATACTATGGGGACTCTGCACCATCGATTTCAATGGTAAAAAAGTGGTTACTGAATTTCGTTGTGGCCGTACAAGCACTGAAGATGCCGAACGTCCTGGACGCCCAGTTGAGGTCTCTACACCCGAAACAATCGAAAAAATTCACGATATGGTGTTGGCCGACCGAAGATTAAAAGTGCAAGAGATTGTGGAAGCCATAGGCATCTCGCATGGCTCAGTGGTTTCAATTTTGAATGATCACTTGGGCATGAGAAAGCTTTCCGCAAGATGGGTGCCGCGTTTGCTCACAGTCGACCACAAACGCAATCGTGTAACAACTTCACAGGAAGGTTTGGCGTTGTTTAATCACAATATGGAGGAGTTTTTTAACCGTGGACGAAACATGGATCCATCACAACACACCAGAGACCAAACAACAGTCAAAACAGTGTGTTTCTAAGGGTGAATCGGCGCCAAAGAAGGCCAAGGTGGGTTTGTCAGCCAATAAAGTTATGGCGACTGTTTTTTGGGATGCACGTGGGATAATCCACATTGACTATCTTCAAAAGGGAAGAACAATTAATGGGGAATATTATGCCAACTTATTGGACCGCTTCAATGAGGATTTGAAAAAAAAACCGACCTCATTTGGCCAAGAAAAAAGTTATTTTTCACCAAGACAATGCAAGGGTGCACACATGTGCAGTTGCCATGGCAAAAATCCATGAATTGGGCTATGAAATGCTCCTACATCCACCCTATTCTCCAGATTTGGCTCCGAGTGACTACTTCTTGTTCCCAAACCTGAAAAAATGGCTCGGTGGAAAAAGATTTGACTCCAATGATGAAGTCATCTCGCAAACAAAGGCCTATTTTGAGGACCTCGACAAATTATATTTTTTGGAAGGGATAAAAAAATTGGAGAAGCGTTGGACAAAGTGTATAGAGCTCAAGGGGGCTACGTTGAAAAATAAAATTATTTATTTATCAAAAAATCTGTGTTTTATTCCAAAAGTCACGGACTTATTGACCGAATTATACATTTTCAAAAATATATTTTACATATTCAAAGGCTTTCAAAAAGCTGTTTATAATAAAAAAATACACACAGCCGAACGTATAACCGCCTCTTTTTTTGGAAGTCGGTTAAAAAAGATAGAAATTCTTTGTGTCATAATAACCCAACCAAGGGTACAAGGGTATAAAACTCAACCTATTAGAACGGGTTGGGTATAGATATAATATATTATATTATACAAAACAAATAGTTGAACTAAGTATATAATATAGTGCGCGCGCAAAAAATTGGCCGCGCCTTAGGTAGGGACAGGGGTGAGGGGGCGGGTTGCTTGCTGCTCGCAGTGTTGCCGCCGCGAAGTCCGGCTCCGTACTGAGTAATAACATCAAGCGCTCCTAAGGCCCGGCTAGCTAGTCACAATATGTAACAGTCATAACAGTCACAATGTGTAATTGCAAAATTCTACATTATTGTCAAGGTGATAAGGTCGTTTTTTGTATCATTCTTAATAGTCGTTATTACATTGTGATTTCGAGGGCAAAAAGTGTCGTGCCTATAATCCGTCCAACCTCCATACAATTCGCAACGCGCCATAAGGAACTTCGTTCCAATAACAACAACACACACTACCTCATATTATTATTAGCACACACTACCGTGCGTTTTTGTTTTTTACAATTTTGTCACACTTTGACGTTTGTTAATCTGTCACATTTACTTTTTTTTTCTAAGAGCCAAAAGATTAAAGTACCCTAATAAAGTTTAACTTCATATTATATTGCGCAGGAATCTAAGTACTAAGTAGCTTTAAAAATATGCTTCTCCCATTTCTATTCTATCCAAATACCAAATTTCATCAAAATCCGTTCGGCGGTTTAGCCGTGATTGCGTGACTGACAGATTGTATTATTTTTGTTTTTGTAAAATTAGGTAGTAAGGATATAGAAAAAACAATTTGTATTCATGCATACAGGTACAATATCGACAAAGTTCATGCTCGACCTGTTTCTGAACATTGTCCTTCCTATTCCTGATCCTTCCATTGTGTTCCTGCACTAAAATTATTTAAAATACGTATACGTATTTACACGTGAATATTGTATGATGTTCATTTATGCCTGGTCGAGCGGCAAATGTCCGATAATACATAAGTATCCATCATGATCAACTGCAAACGTATCTTTAGTCCCTATAACTGAGAGAACTTTCTTCAAACTGGACTTGGCTGCAGTCCACCTCCTCCACATCTTATTAGCTCCCCACACCGATGTCGGTGATGGTGGCCGATTGCATTGAAAGCAGGTCAGCTACGTAGGAGTAATAACTCCTATATAATGCAGTACACAAGAGCACTCTCTTCCTTTATTATCGAAACCTAGTGGGATAACCGACACGACTGGTGACTTTTTACATGTCCATCCGTCGACGCATGGATCATCTTGCTTGTCAGACAAACCGGTGATCATTGTCCTAACCAAACTTGGAAACAACATTTTTTGTTGTTCCCAGTGCGGCAATTGAACCCACGACCTCCTATCGAGAGCCAAGCTCTTAACCACTGGACCACGGAGGCTGTGCCTCCACGACTTGTTTGTATTGTTATAGTTATTTGATTACATTTTTCAGTTTTCTAGAATCTAGACAAGAACCTCAATTCTAGTATTTAAAGTAGACTTTCATTTTACTTTGTATTATAACTTATATTCTCGCTCCGTGGCCTAGTGGGTAGACCGCTTGATTCGCATTCGAGAGAGTGCAGGTTCGACGTTGTGGCGTGTACCAATGAGACTTTTTCAGGTCTCAAGTAACAACAACACACGGACGCTCTAACGGTGAAGGACAACATCGTGAGGAAACCCGCACATGGTTGGCCCCAGACGTATTGACCAGTCATTCCTCTGGACTAGGCTGACTATGTTGTGAGAATTCCGTATGTGCTTGGGCAAGTATACGATATTTAAAACCAACTGTTCCAGGCACTACAGTACTTCAAGAGTGGTTACTTCGCTCGGAGGATACTGTATAAATCATCCAATAACGGATGAAAAGGCCTAAGTATTTTATAACTTATACGTGAAGCGATTTGTACTTTGTACATAGACTGATTTTGTGACGTTTGGACCAATCAGGAGGACGCTTAGACGCTGCTTTAACGTTTACGAGGATATCGGTTTGACAGTTTTAGCGTGTCGGGACTTGATTGTAATTGTATTATTGCAGAATTTATTTAGCAGAATTGACCGTCTGATTATAGAAAGTAAATAAAGTCGTATCGTTAATTGGAGACAAGCCACGAGGCCAAACGTTTGCACAAGCTAACTGACCATAAATTTTGTAGATTTAATAATTACCAGCATGAGGATAAATACTTATTATTTATGTTATTAGAAATAGGTAGTGCAGAACAACCCATGCGTTTTATTAATGATATCTTCGTAAACTACATTTGTTAAGAAACACCTAGATTTCGCCCAGGAGTGTTTGATGTTATAATATTTTTTAAAAAATCGGTTTCGACATCATAAAATAACAATTATTTTATTATATTTCAGGGGTGGCTCTCCATACATTTGAAGTGGGGATGAAAAATATTTTTTTCTTTCTACCCCATCGTGTGGGGCATTGACAAATAGGTATTTTTAAATAAAGGCAAAGTTTCATACATGACTTTTTACAAAGTCAACCATTTTAGAGTAATCTGCCGCCAAAGTTGTTTATATGTAGGTCCCTCCCCCTGGCATTCCTAAACTGTAAGACATTGGCATGGCAAGACAGGAGCATGTTAGTATCTGCTGATAGATCGTGTTAAATACTCTTTAGGAATATTATTTTGAGCAAAATCGAATAGTAACTTTTTAATTTAAAGAAAACCTATTGCGCTTTTATAGTTACGGAAACTTCCTTTAACTTCCTTCCTTTTCTTCCTAACCAAGAGCATATCCGGAAACATTTCCGGATATGTTCTTGGTTAGGTTATTACCCTTTCGATACGGAACCCTAAAAATGATGACTCATTAACAGTTGCGGCTTACCAGACTTACGCCCGAATACTGACACGCTAATCAAAATTAAGAGCCCTCCTTTTCACAGGCTGTCGCTGTCTCTGCTAGCCGAAATGACAAGGACAGCATGTGACTTGAGCGTCACTTAATTTAACTATCGTTCCAGTATTCGGAATTCGAATGTCTGCAACTAATTACTTAAACATATTGCATATGATAAGAATTCAACGATAATCTTATATACCTTTAAACGAGCAAATCTTGTATATTTATTTATATATATGTTATATATGTTTCTGTGGTCTCGGAAACGGCTCTAACGATTTCGCTGAAATTTAGTATATGGGGATTTTCGGGGGTAAACAATCGATCTAGATTAGTCTTAGTCAGAATATAGTCTCTTTCAATTTTGTCTGATTGGCAACTGTCCATCTGGTCCTGCGGGTTAAGACGCGGACGGCAAGAAACGAGTATTACGGGTTCGAATCCTGAATGTAATTAGACAAGTTTTAAAAAATGTAGTTAATGTTTGAGATAACAATATATATTTCTCATAAATATGTCTAACATTTACCTATACTGATCACGTGAATAAGATTTATGCTTTCGAGTTTTTATTTTATCGAAACTTTCTAGCAATAGTGCAAAACGAAAATTTTACCGATACTTTGAAACACAGTTTCTCGGGTAATTTTTGTGACCACCGAGCTAAGCTCGGTCGCCCAGGTACTGAACATTGAATTGACGCAGTTTGATGCGTTTCGACATAATGGCAAAGATTAAAGGTAGGTACATAAGTATATATTTTTACTCTGTTAAAGGTTAGCCGAAATAAGGTCCCTACTCCCAACTATGTAATTTCGACATTTACTGATCTGATATTATTTCGATGATGAAATTTGAACGCGTGAACAATTAGCGCAAAATACACTAAATATTTCGTGCATCTGGATTTAGTTTGTGTAGTTACTGTAATTATAGTGAAAACAGATTAACCCGATTTTTTCAAGCAGGGAGCGAGCTGACGAAGATAAATTGTAGCCAAGAACACTCTCCATCATGTCAGATTTCAAACAAAAACAGACACACAGACAGACAGGTCAAACAATACCCCTCTTTTTGCGTCGGGGGTCAAAATCATTTATAACGACGATCGTGTCATTTATATAATTGCATTTTTATGGTGCCAGATTATTATGGTTCAAATTATAAGGTATTCCTGATATTAAAATATAATTATACGGTGATTTTTTATTCCGTTTCGAGAGAAACAGAGCATGTTTTGTGTCAGAAATAAAACATTATAATAATATGTACCAAAGTATTTGTGTCAAAACCAGTCAAAGCTCGACTATTTGAAAGTTGGAATTTTATGATTTTTCTGAAACCCTTTTTTTAATGTAAAAATTAGTAAATAGTGATTTAAATTAGCAGTGCTGTTGTAAAACAAATATTCATCAAGGTTGTCTGGCAGAAATCGCTTGTAGCGATAAGACCGACTTTTGTGCTTATTTATGTTTAGTTTTTCTATTTTGTGCTTATTTATGTTTAGTTTTTCTATTTTCTATGTGTTAATAAAGTTTTTCATTCATTCATTCATTTATTCATCAAGATAGAAAAAGCTTAAAGAAAACTAATTATGGCATAGTACACTATTTCGTGTAGGTACCTATTATACCCCGTTTCTCTTGAAGCGTAGTAATGAATCACTCATAAATTCAGTAATCAGTATAATATATAGTAGTAACATCTTTGGATACCTTTTAAGGTTTCGTACCGAAAGGGTAAAATTAATGCTAACTTATGGAGCTTCTTAGTTCTTAGTACCTACAGATGTTGACATAAACTCCATACAGTTTCTGTCAAAATCTCTGTGTGACTCGTTAAATGTCTCGGCCGCACTGGCCGTAAGACTCCTCTGTCTGTCCGTTCGTCCGTCTGTCCGTCCGCCCGTCCGTCCGACCGTCTGTCTGTCTGTCATCAGGCTGCATCTCATGAACCGTGATAGCTAGATAAATTGATATTTTGCCGCTATAACAATAAATGCTAAAAACAGAATAAAATGTTACCCGCGGCATCATTACGAACCTATTGACACCTCATTTATTAAAATCGGACCAGTAGTTTAGACGGTACGAGGGAACAAACATACATACATATATACATATACTGCCAAAATCGTTACCCTTCTATTTGGCTTCGCCGTAGTCGGGTAAAAATACCCCAATAATTGTTTAAAAATTTTAGAATACAAAATTGAAATATTGTATAATATTTAACATATTTTAGTACATTCTAAATATTCTTAAAGTATTTGTAATACGAATAAAATGTACCGGTTGAGTACCGATTGTTCTATATCTACATTCTACATTATATAATAATATTATAAAGAGGGAAGATTTGATTTATTTGTATGTTTGCTTACTTACATTACTACTGGAACGATTTTGATGAAATTTTGCACAGACACGGAGTACCTACACCACGGGGAACGCGGAAAAACGTACGGTTCCCGCAGGATTTCTTTTTGCGCACACGAAGGCGTGAGCAACATGCAGTAGGAAGTAAAGTTAAACTAAGATTACGATCTAAAACGACAGAATATTTTCGTTATAACCTACTTACGAGCTACGAAGTATTTATATTGTTAGTGCTTGATGATTAAATAATAAAGTGTTATGTATTAATAGTTTGTTTTGTTTGCGATCGCCGGTTGCGGTTGTAAAATTGATAACAAACATTTTGAGAATTTTGTTGGTACTTATTCTAAAAATATTTAAAAAGTAGAAGCCCCTGTTGACATACCTACTTTTTATTTTTAGCAATATGGGTCAAATCTGGTTATGCATGTCTCTGTTCCACTGTATTTGATACATAATCTTTAATTTAATTAATTAATGTTAGAAGCTAAAAACCGTAGCTAAACACAAACCGAAATGTCGAAATAATAACCCCAAATTAATAATAATATTATGTTAGGCAATTGAATTTTAATTCTTACCTGCTGAATGAAACTATTTTAACACACTAAACACAAGGTATACAAAAAATAAAAATTAAAGTACAAAAAAAATTATACGAAAAAAAAATAACTGTTTGAAAGGCCGTTTGAGGGCCGCGCCGCCGCGTCGATTTCGCACAAACCTCGACTTACGACTAGCGACTTGGCTGGGTGCAATGTTCGTACTAACGAGTATACAACCATAGATATAAACATAACTCGGTTACATTACTGGCTCTCACCACACCATATCTGAGGGATATCCTGTATGGCCTAAAACCTGAACAAAAGAACGACAGAATTCGCACTCAAATTACATTCAACATTGTGTACCTACAATAATGTTACATCATTCTTTCATCTTTTTTATTTCACATACCTTATGTCTTTCAGAAATCTTTCAGAAAATTTGTAAAAAGCATGAAGTTTTATATTTTTTTCATTTTTAGTGGGTATTATTTTTTAAACAAATACAGAATGCTGGCCAATGCCATGCAGGTATTATGCAAGTTTGTGCGCTGGATAGTTATCAGTATATGTACCGCAACGCGGTATAGATTGTTATGTAATTGGGGCCGTTAGTGTCCCAACTCCCAACTCATGCGACGCATAATATACGTAGACGTAGGACATAGGAGTCAGGCTATATTATTGTCAGTTTAGTTTATAGTGATTATTGATAACGTCATTTATTTTACCTGACGAAAACAGGGGTGTTATGTGTCTTTCCGTGGCATCGTAGCTCCTAAACGGATGAACCGTTTTTGCTCTAGTTTCTTTGTTCGAAAGCTGACATGATGAGATTGCTTGCAGTATAAAATAAAATAAACAAGAAAACACTGAAAGATATTTTTATATGCAAAGTTGTTTATGGTATTTATGAAAAGGTTGAGGATTTGTTACTAAAAAAAAAGGTTGGGTAAGTGCTAACTATACTAAAAACCGCACTTTAAACAACGATCATCTATCAAAATGCTGCCAAATGAAAAGAGTTCTAAATTCAAACAATACAAACGTATAAGTCGAATTTTTAACAATCGACATGGTGCCTTTTTTTAGTCAATTTCACAGATTAATTGTTATTTTAAGGTTAATGACGTAGGACAAAACTGTTTTTCAATGAAGTCCAAAGGAACGCCTAGATGTTTGTTTAGAGCCGTATTCTTGGTCGATACTTAGTTCTAGGTTCGCCTTAAAGACATGCTTAAGGTGACATTTCGATTCACAGTCGTAACTTAATTAAGCATTGTCTTAAGTATAACCTCAAGTATGGACTTAATCAGGCAAGACTTATTCAAATAGTATTCACAATCGATTCATAAGCAATAGCATAGTTATTTATACACAGTCATATAAGGCAGTTTTATTTATCCCAATAAGACCGTACTGGTTTCAAAGTGAGGTTATATAGGCTGTCCTAAAATTAGCACGTCACACTGACACCGAAGGTATATGAACCCAAGACGCATTGAACAAGCCTAACATGCCCATAGAAAAGTTTCGTGGGTTTTGAGTTATGACCAGTTTTAGTCATTTTTTAAAAATCACCATTTTTTGTAAGATCAGAGACTTTTTAAAATGCACTTTATTTTACTTTTTTTTATGTGTACTCCCTCAAGTCTAGTTACTTATTATGAAACAAACAATACTTAGTCGATAAGTAATGTGAAATAACGACAGATAGTCAATCTCAATTTTATTCTCACAGTAAAATAATAGTTTCGACTTTGAACCCGTGCAGCCACCGTGAAAAAAATTACTTTAAACATAATGAACAAATACCTTTAATAGTTTGGGACAGCCTGCATTTTCAAGTCATCTCCAAAGGTGACGTCATAAGAAACTCAAGACACCTTTATAAAGCGATTTTTTTTAAATTGTGATAAAAATGAATTCGTCTTCGTCTGAATCGAGTGATATTGAAGATATTAGTGACATTGATAATGATGAAGAGGATAATGAAAGACACATTCGTAGACATTTTCGTGACCGACTAAATCCTTTTGAGCTGTATGATGATAATCAATTTAAAAGACAATTTTGATTTAACAAAGATTCTGTGCTGATTTTTTAATTTTTTTTTCGATAAAATTCAGAAACTGGGTGCACGCGTTCACATTGCGAAAAACTGTACTTTGTCTCGATAAGAACTACGATTGCTTCCGATATGAACCCTCAATAAGTACCGTTTATAGATCACAGATGGCGTTATGTAGCATTGTTAGCAAAAATATTGTTTTTATGTTAAGAAAGGCTGTGTAAATTTTGCTTCTTAACGGGCCTTTCGAACTGTAAGAATATCACAATACACAAAAATCTTACGCTTTTTCTAATGTTACGGATGTTTTTTGCCGACTAGGGTACCCCTCCGCAACGCCCCGTAAGGAACTTTCGTTCCAAAAATTTGACATCACGTAAAACTACAAAATTTAATTAACTCACGATATACAATTCTTTGTTGCTAAATTAATACCTTGGTTGAAATAACCAATGAAGAATTATATTCATCATTCATTTTTCTCCAAGCTTAGTCTTTATCTTTCAAAGTAGCGCTATCACTTCTTTTATTTTCAATAATGTGCTTGTACTTTTTTAATTAGAGCCTTAGACCAGTGATCGCGGGCACAGATTAATAAATAGTTCGACTTCCGCCACGAACAACTTTTTAGTATATCGTGCGACGCGCTTAAAATCTTTTTAACCGACTTCCCAAAAGCAGGAGGTCTACAATTAGACTGTATGTTTGTTTCTTCATATTTTTTTATGTATGTTACGCGATTGAAAATGTTTTTTTTTTAAATTTGATTTCCAAATGAAACTTAACAAGTTTTTTGGAAAGTCAATAGAAAAAGCTACCACCGGTTCAACCCTAACCGAGAGCCGAGAAAAACCGGCGTAAGAAACTCGCACGGGTCCATCTTTTAGCAAAAATATGGAAAATTGTTCGTGTAAAAGAAATATATATTTTACATTGTAAAATTAAATCTATGTTAAATATAAAAAAAGTCAAAAGTACACAAGTACATAGAGACAGCCTTGCAGGGGTGCATCTTATTCCCAAGGTGTGCAATCGTTAATTAAATCATTTACTTTATAATAAGCTTTAGCCTTCGATCACATATTGCTTTAGCACACAGACGTTCTTTGACTACTTCTTAAATTTATTAATAGAAAGGTTTTGAACGTTTTCTGAGATCCTATTGTATAGGTGTATACATTGGCTCTTAAAAGATTTACGTACTTTGCTAAGTCTTATCACTGGTACATCTAGCTTGTGCTTATTTCTAGTGTTTATACAATGATTATCACTTTCCTTTTTGAAATTGCTTAAGTTTCTACTAACGTATAACAAATAAACCAAAATATACTGAGAACCGATGGACAGTACCTACTTAAAGTTTCATTAAACTTTTCTCTCAGAGATTCAAAAGGGGAAATTTTATAAATAGCACGAATAGCTCGCTTCTGCAGCACAAATATTGAATTTACATCGGCATTTCCCCATAAAAGTGTGCCATAAGACATTCTACTATGAAAGTAGCTGAAATAGACCAGGCGTGCCGTTTCTTCATTTGAAAATTCTCTAATTTTTTCTGACTGCATATGCTGCAGAACTGAGTCTATTTGCTAGGTTAGCATAATTGGCGGAGTAATCATATTGATTACTCCGCCAATTATGAATCGACTTTGATGATTCTTTTTTTGCAAATTCAAAACAGTAAAATGGTACAGACTACCGTCACAGATTACTAAATATTAGGTCTTTACCTATGAAATTGCCGTTTTGTATGAAAAAAGTAATTTTTTCATGTATTTTTTATTTGTATTAATCGAAGTAATCACCCATGCAATCAAGGCATCTTTACCAACGCAGTGGCAGTTTATTGATGATTTTCTTAAAGAAATCAGCTGGATGGGAGGCAACAAATTCTTCATAGGCATTTTGTACTGCCTCTCGGGTATTGAATTTTTTTCCCGCCAAGAAGTTATCCAAATTCTGGAATAAGTAGTAGTCTGTAGGCGCAAGGTCTGGTGAGTAGGGCGGATGACGGAGAGCTTCCAGCCCCAGTTCTCGCAACTTGGAGGCGATTGACCAATGCTGGTTGGAGATGTGCCAGCTTCTTCATCATTGTGTTCAGTTCTTCACATTACACATCTGCAGTAATGCTCACCCCGTTTAGTAAGAAGCTGTGATGAATCACACCGGCGCTAGACCACCAAACAGTGACCATCACTTTTCTAGGGGTAAGTTTTCGTTTAGGGCATTGTTTAGGTGCTGAACCAGGATCCATCCAACTTGCTGAGCGGTTGTGGTTATCAAACAGAATCCATTTTTCATCGCATTAATTCCTTTGTTTTTCCTTCATGTTGAGCAGTGCAAGGCACGTCTCGACACGTACTTCGCGCTGGCGATCATTGAGTTCGTGGGGCACCCATTTGTCAAGCTTTTTTACCTTGCCAATTTGACGCAAATGGACCGATATGGTTCTGACGCTAACGTTGAAAGCTGCTGCTAATTCAACCGTAGATTGTGTATCATTAGCATGTATTATGGAACAATCGCCTTTATTTCGTGATTGTCGAATAAAGTCTTCGGACGACCGCGTGGTTCATTTTTCAGGTCGAAATTTCCAGAACGGAAGCGAACAAACCAATAACAGGTGGTGCGTTGGTTTGTAGTGTTAGCTCCGTCGTTGTCGTTGATGTTGCGTACCGCTTGTGCCGCGTTGCTGCCACGACGGTACTCATATTCCATAATTACTCGAATATTTAACGTATCCATGATGACGAAAAAGATTGAAATGCGATGAAAATGTAACACTAATCAATAAACAAATGACTACTTTTGGAAAAAGAATTCCATGTTTTTAAAATAAAATTAATTTGAAATTAGAATTCTTAGCCAAACAAAAATTATTTTGATTTGAAATGGCCAGTACTGCAGAACGGCAATTTCATAGGTAAAGACTTATTATAAGGTTGTCCAAAACCAATTACGGAAATTTTGGGCATACGATATACTGCCTATGAAAATACAATTAGGCCGCAAAATAATTAAAAAATTCGAAAAACAAAATTACTTGATAAAATGACAGTACGCTCTTTGCTGCGCTGCCGAGGTCATTGACCTCACACATCTCATTGTATTGATGTTATTTAGGCAATGTCTTTACTTCTCCTTTAAGTCAGCTGTGAGGTTAATGACCTCAGCGCCTTAGAGAGCGCAATGCAATTTTATTTAGTATGAATTTTTTTTAAAGTTTGAGAACCTACCTATTTTTTTCTGCCTAAACAGCTTTACATAAGCAGTAAATTATATATTATGCCTAAAATATCCGTAATTTATATTGAACACCCTCATATAATATAATTCTGGTATCGTGTTCAATGTTCATGTACCAACACCAAATCTAACACACCATATTAGGTATATGGCTTTCTTTGTCTTTATTGTTTTACCTTCGTCCAAAGTTCAAAAGTTCAACACGGGACATTGAGTTCTCAACTGACGCAAACCTGAGGATTACAGGTTTAATAATAATTTTGCTCGCTACCCAGTTGAAATGCTGACATCAATGCGTTTATAATTTATTCATTTTAATATTTTCACTACCAAGATAAAGCAGGTGCTTAAGGCATTCCTTAAGCACCTGCTTTATCTTGGTAGTGACAATCTGCATTTTAATGTATTCAAGACATAATGTAAATTAAGAGAAATTCTTTATCCACGAGTATCAAAAGAAAAAGTGGTAAATGATAATAACAAAAAAAGATAAACAACGTCGCTGTGGGTCACAGCTTGTGTTAGACCTACTAGATGGCGCGGCGAGCTGGGTGCATACCAGTCGATGATGGCGCAGAAACCTGGCCCGGAGGAAGCTGAGGTGGCCTTTGCCCAGCAGTGTGATAATCTGGACCACTAATAATCTGTGTTTCGTCCACCTTATTATTCTGGTCGAAATTCGTGCCTAATTCCCATAATTTTTAAATTCTGATAGAACAAAAAAGGCAATGTTATGTGGTTGTACGAGGGCGGGTCAATAAGTCCGTGACTTTTGGAATAAAACACAGATTTTTTGATAAATAAATCATTTTATTTTTCAACGTAGTCCCCCTTGAGCTCTATTCACTTTGTCCAACGCTTCTCCAATTTTTTTATCCCTTCCAAAAAATATGATTTGTCGAGGTCCTCAAAATAGGCCTTTGTTTGCGAGATGACTTCATCATTGGAGTCAAATCTTTTTCCACCGAGCCATTTTTTCAGGTTTGGGAACAAGAAGTAGTCACTCGGAGCCAAATCTTGAGAATAGGGTGGATGTGGGAGCAATTCATAGCCCAATTCATGGATTTTTGCCATGGCAACTGCACATGTGTGCACCCTTGCATTGTCTTAGTGAAAAAGAACTTTTTTCTTGGCCAAATGAGGTCGGTTTTTTTTCAAATCCTCATTGAAGCGGTCCAATAAGTTGGCATAATATTCCCCATTAATTGTTCTTCCCTTTTGAAGATAGTCAATGTGGATTATCCCACGTGCATCCCAAAAAACAGTCGCCATAACTTTATTGGCTGACAAACCCACCTTGGCCTTCTTTGGCGCCGATTCACCCTTAGAAACACACTGTTTTGACTGTTGTTTGGTCTCTGGTGTATTGTGATGGATCCATGTTTCGTCCACGGTTAAAAAACTCCTCCATATTGTGATTAAACAACGCCAAACCTTCCTGTGAAGTTGTTACACGATTGCGTTTGTGGTCGACTGTGAGCAAACGCGGCACCCATCTTGCGGAAAGCTTTCTCATGCCCAAGTGATCATTCAAAATTGAAACCACTGAGCCATGCGAGATGCCTATGGCTTCCACAATCTCTTGCACTTTCAATCTTCGGTCGGCCAACACCATATCGTGAATTTTTTCGATTGTTTCGGGTGTAGAGACCTCAACTGGGCGTCCAGGACGTTCGGCATCTTCAGTGCTTGTAAGGCCACAACGAAATTCAGTAAACCACTTTTTTACCATTGAAATCGATGGTGCAGAGTCCCCATAGTATTTATCAAGCTTAGCCTTGGTCTCGGTAATGGTTTTTTTTCACAAAAAATAATGCTTAATAAGCACACGAAATTCACTTTTTTCCATTGTTTCCTTAAGTTACTGGATAGTCTGATAAAGATAGCTGTAAAACACAAACTAACTGACGCAGCATGTTCAAATTTTGATAGGAGTCAACTGACAGATGCCTGTTGACAGGAGTAGTGTTGCTTTTTCAGTAAGGAGGTTAGAAATTCAAAAAGTCACGGACTTATTGACCCGCCTTAGTAACTTGTAACAGACTAACAAACGTCAACGGTTAACAAAATTATATCAAACGCGTAGTAGTCTAAGTTATTGATCTGAGGTAGTGTGTGTAACGTTATTTTTATTAATTGAATGTAATTCTAAGCATTATTTAAAAATCTCACGGGACCACTCCACTTTTTCGATAAAAAGTGACCTATGTGTTAATCCAGGGCTTAAACTACTACCATACCAAAATTCATCAAAATCCGTTCAGTAGTTTTTGAAAGAGTCACAAACATCCATCCATCCATACATACATACATCTATTCATCCATTCATCAATCCTCACAAACTTTCACATTTACAATAGTATTAGGATAGTAGGATTAGCCTACATGTTCCCACAAGTTCCACGGTAATATTGTTACATCTATAACAGAGGGTCAATTCTGCTAAATAAATTCTGCAATAATACAATTATTACAATCAAGTCCCGACATGCTAAAACTGTCAAACCGATATTCTCGTAAACGAACGAGCAACGTCTAACTCCTCCTGATTGGTACAAACGTCACAAAATCAGTTTATGATAAGTCGCGAGGTTCAGGGCTCTGGCAATCCTAATTCTTCTCCAAAAAAATTACACCACCACTTCAACTATACTTACTCTTTTCGTAAAATATGACATGATCATTGGTAGCTTTTCAATGTTTACTTCCTTGGGAAATCTACTGCAAAACGTGAGGTCGCAGGTTCGTAATTTTGCACTATACAGAGCTATTGTGCTGTCAATAGTCATGTGACATGTCTCGCCAGCTAGTTGTCACTAATGAATACTATGATAAAAACACTTTTTGCTGCTATTGAAATTCACTCTTCACCATTATATCCAACTTAGGATTTTTCCGAGTATCTACTCTATTTGACCCTTGGACGTTGGAAGTTGAATCATACACATCGGAGAATTTGTGTGAAGTGAAAAAAAAAACAACAGTCCACTACCTACACAGGAATGTCAAGATAGCGCAAGCTCGCAGAAGTCGCTGACCCATGCTACGAGTAAGTGTGACTTCCATAGAATAAAATTCTATGTTTGGCATTTTTTCCTATTGTTCTTATGAATTGCTAAATATGTATGTGATAATTGGTAAGGTTGATGACTTCTGTTGCAGCTGACTCCGTAGATCATGTGGATAAGGCGAGGCCGCCCGGTGCCACTCACTTTTGCCAGACAACAAAGATGAAATGAGCCCTTGTCGAACAGATGTGCAATGCGCATAGTCACGTGTATACGAAATGTCAAATGTACACTTAACTATGTGTCATTAAAATATGAACAAATTGTATAAACGTACTATACCTATAGGCGTAATGGACTGAGATCCCAACCCCGCCAGACTCCCTTTATATTCTTACTGATAAAATGTATGTCATAATTGTTGTAGTATAAGTTGTGTACAATGAACGTTTGTAATACGCACCAAATTGTGTGGTGAACCCATTCTCAGGTACAGGGCGCCAAAGGTACAAAAAATTGTACTAACTTTTCTTACAGCCTTTGAAATGATTCTAACGTAAGCATATTATAATAAAATGAAAAACCTTGAATATAAATATACTGAAATGTATACGGATTGTTTTTTTTTATGTTGTAGTTTCCATAAAAATAAAAAAATAAAATCATCTACGTAGAAATAAAATCACTAAACTTCTAACCTTTATATACAACTAATATACAAATAGAATATGACATACATTTTATGAGTAAGAATATAAGGGGAGTTTGGCGGCGCTGGGATCTCAGTCCATAATGTGACCACCGATGGCAGAGTTAAGAGTAGTTGTAAGTAGTAAATAGTACCTGGGTAACCGAGCTTTGCTCGGAGTTCTGAGAAATTTAAATACATAAAAAGAATCCCAAAATATTTATCTGACCGGAATTCGAACCAGCCACTTACCGAATTTTAGAACAAAGCAAAAAACAAAACTAAACTAAAAAAACTAAAAAAAAAAAACTTAACTAACTAACATCTCCGTGTTTTCACCTGGCATCTGCGGGTTCGCAAAAAGTTCTCTATAAATGCGGTGAGCTTTCGGTAACCGGCATCCCCTGCCGGTTACCGAAAGCACCACGTAAGAACCGCAACGCGTCGTCCCACGACGTGACGGTGGTTTTTACCCCTTGCCACCACGTAGCTGCGTCGTGTGTCAGCAGCATGGATAAACCGCGCACTGCATTATCATCACTGGTATTCGTACAGTCTTTGTAGGACTCGACCGCGTTTACGAAAGCGTCTAGCGACTCTTGCGGCGCACCGCTATAGCGTGCCGTGCAGGCAGCTAAGTTCCCTGCAGGAATAGCGGGCGTCGGCGAAGGTGAACCGGCGTGGCGTTGCGTCTCGGAGACCGGTGCGGGGGACGACGTTCGCTCTAATATTTTCGTAAATATCTCGAACGTGGCGGCTTGGCTCTGCTACATACAACATCTGCAACAGCGTCGCTGTGAGGCTCTGAGCGTCGATGGGTGACGATGCCGCGGCCGCTCCGGCGTCGGTACACGGCGCGGGTGGCGGGGGCGAAGGCGTCGGACGCGTGGCAGCAGGCATGGGCGAGCCGCTATCCTCCGGACTGTCGGGTTCCGATTGACGGCGACGCGAAATTCGTTTTGATCGCGTCATTATACTGAGTTCGATAATAACGATTCACTAATCACTGAGTACCTAAAAACTTTTCACAGTTCGGCCCCGAGTTGGGCAGCCATTTTAATAAATGAAAACCGAAAATGTCTCGAAAATGTTTATTGAACCGGAACACAATTTCATAATATAGTGTTTTTAACATTGGTTTCACTTATTAAAAATAATATTACTAACTTAAAGGCCGAAATTAAAAGTATAAAACAATTTACAAAGGTGAAAACGCGGGAAACAGTACACAGTGAATATATCATCTAGTCAGATCGGTAGCGCGCGGGAGTCTGGCGAGAGCGCGTCAGACGCGACCCGCAGGAAGCTTGTCCTGACGCGTTGCTGGCCAGCGCGGCGGCGCGTTTGCACTGTGGTGCGAGCGAGAAGGCACGGTCTCCGGTGCACTCGTTATAACTATTGTTTTATTTTAGAAATTATAAATAAATCGCATATTTATATAACAAAACAGTGTTTGTATTAGAATTTCTTATGATAGAAACTATATAAATAATATAACGAGTGCACCGGAGACCGTGCCTTCTCGCTCGCACCACGGTACAAACACGCCGCTAGCCATCAACGCGTCAGGACAAGCTTCCTACGGGTCGCGTCCGGCGCGCTCTCGCCAGACTCCCGTGCGCTACCGATCTGACTAGACCATTGGTTCCGAACCTGGGGGTAATTACCCCCGCGGGGGTAAAACAGCCAGTCTATAGGGGTAACACAGGTGGTACCTAAAAAGATGAATAGACAGAAAAAAAATTGTTTCAAATAAAATAACAGTAGGTACGCAGCTTGCCGCCCTCTCGCGTTCATAAAATCGCGGTGAGAATTATAAACTATGTACATTTAGGCGAAAAGCAGCTTCAGAATACCCTGTCATTGCTGAAAGAGTTCTGAAAATGTTGGTACCGTTCTGTGACACTTATAGATGTGACAGAACGTTAGTAACAAACTGGTATTGTAAATGTGCATTTTTTTATAAATAAAGATATATCTAGTACTTGCTTTAAATCATTTTTGGGGATGGGGGTTAACTGGGGGCGAAATCTAACAGGTCATAGGGGTAACAGTTCTGAAAAGGTTAGGAACCACTGGACTAGACGATATATTTACTGTGTACTGTTTCCCGCGTTTTCGCCTTTGTAAATTGTTTTATACTTTTAATTTCAGCCTTTAAGTAAGTAATATTATTTGTAATAAGTGAAACCAATGTTAAAGACACTATATTTTAAACATTTTTAAGCCATTTTCGGTTTTCATTATTAAAATAACAAATTTATATCATTTGATTTTGTTAGATGAAACTAGCCTATTCAGTGAACGCATCGATAATAAGAAAAAGAAATTAAGTAAACGCATCCATTTGGTGTCAAACGTTAGTAGAAGAAGAACATAATATTGAGTTTTGCCGGGGAGTTTAATGGGAGACGTTGTGGTTTTGTATGACCTTCATAAATTTGTGTTTTTTCGGTTCTTGATATGTAATATTGGTAGAATATTAACCATTAAATATTCGTTAACGTGCACAAGTGTAGGCAAGTGGTATACAACCTCTAAAAATGTGCTATTTTTGTGTTTCCGCCAAAACTCTCTAGGAACTTTCAGTAAAGCTTCTACCACTTTACTGAATCGACTGCATGACTCATGGACTGTACTGACTATTTATTTTGACTTTGACTAGACTGTAGACTTGACGATATAGGAATACGGTGTTGAAAATTTAAACAAAAGTTCTATTTCCCGCCTTTTTAACTTGACACTGGCAAATGGTTATAAGCCGATGCCATATATAAATAAAAAAAAGGCAGGCAAATTAAATTTAAGTGTTATGTACCCTCAATTCCTTATTCGAGAGCGTACATCAATAGTCCGTCAGGTCGTGAACGCATTTATTTCAATTAATTATAATAAAAACTAAATTACAGATCCGATTTTAACGAATGAGGTATCAATAGATTTGTAATAATGGCCCAGGGAATATAGGCTGTACAATTTACTGCCTTCGTCTATTAAAAAGAAAAATACTTTTTGTCATTTAGGGAACGCTACAATATTTCAATAGGAGTTTTGCCGGGGAGTTCAATGGGTGACGTTGTGGGATTTTGTTTCTTTATAAATTTGTGATATTTCGGTTCTTAATGTGTAATATTGGTAGAATATTAGCCATTATATATTCGTTAACGTACAAGTGTGGGCAAGTGGTACAACTTCTAAAAACCCGCCAAAACTCCCTAGAAACTTTCAGTAAAGTGTCTACCACTTTAATGAATCGACTGACATGACTCATTGACTGTACTGACTATTTATTTGGATTTTGACTAGACCTTAGACTTGATGTTAAAGGAATACAGTGTTGAAAATTGAAACGAAAGTTCTATTTCCCGCCTTTTTTAATTGACACTGGCAAATGGTTTATTACATTACATAACCTTTATTCTGTCCATGTAACTGTTATAATCTAGACAATAAGTTTTAAATATTTTGACATTTCTAAAATTGTATGCACGATAATAGCAACTTCTCTAATTTGTTTACGTATTTTGCTTGTAGAAGATATTGTATGCATTGTTTTTCTTATTGTTTATTCAATATTGATACTTATTAAACCCATATAATTAGCAATGGTTAATTTATTTACTTTGTTTTGTTTTTGTCCAATGAGGGTGTTTGATATTTTTACTGCCGTTAGGGGACAGACCCAACGAACACAAAGCGTCATCTGGTGGCGTGAGTGGTATCAAAAACGTTCAATAAGAATTTTCGATTCTTTTTCTGTCACCAGGCGGCGCTTAGTAGCCCGACGGTCCTTGTCATGTCAAAAAGTTGTCAGATGTCATGAATTTAAAAACCCTCATTTATGAATCTTAGGAAAACGTTCCCGAAGTTATGGTTTTCTGTAAGATATTCACTGAAAAGCAATATTTAAAAAAAGTAGAGAATCCTGTGCGCTGCTCTGTCAATATTTACTAATATACAAATTTGCAACAGTTTAAACTGAGAGTCATATCATTTTATCCTATTATATAACGAGTGCACCGGAGACCGTGCCTTCCCGCTCGCACCACAGTGCAAACGCGCCGCTGCCCAGCAACGCGTCAGGACAAGCTTCCTGCGGATCGCGTCCGACGCGCACTCGCCAGACTCCCGCGCGCTTCCGATCTAACTAGATGACATATTCACTGTGTACTGTTTCCCGTGTTTTCGCCTTTATAAATTGTTTTATACTTTTAATTTCGGCCTTTAAGTTAGTAATATTATTTGTAATAAGTGAAACCAATGTAAAAACACTATATTGTGAAATTGTGTTCCGTTCAATAAAAATTTTCGAGACATTTTCGGTTTTCATTTATTAAAATTATAATATATTTTTCTAAACTATTATAATAATTTTTTTTGGCATAAAAATTATCTTCACAATAAATTTTTCACTTTCACAACTAATTCAGAACCTTGGTGATTTTGAGTCAAGTCAAGTCAAGAAATCGGGTCGCATCTAGTGTTTCCAGATGCGATTTGATTAAAATCAGGACTGAAGGCAACAGAAATCAGGATTAGAGTCTACAAATCGGGACTGGCAAAAAAACTGTACTTATTATTTTTTAACTCAAAACGTTACGTACGTATTGTTAAATGCGTTATGCAAGCCAGCAATTTTTTTTTTCTAATTATACTCGTTACATCTTGTTAAGAAAATACCTACTGTATACTTGGAAAAATAAACAATAGGTACAAAATATACTGTGTAATAGTGGCGACGGCTGATTCTCCTTCATAGGCAAGCCCTAGCCTGTATAATAGGTAGGGATTTGGATGAGGGCCTTCAAAAGGTACTTGGTAAGTAAATCCGATAGGAATGGAGTTATAGTAAACCCCACGCCACTGCTGTGTAGTGTGTATGTTAAAAGCGAGCGAACGCAGCGAGCGAGCAAAAATTTTTTCCTATTTTGCTGGTTAAAATTTGATCAATTGCTATTTATTGACTTTGCATCTTACAAAAACAAAAGAGTAAAACAGAAAGTAGTTACGAAATGTTAAATTATGTAAAAATTTAAATTCGCGACGCCAAGGCTGATTTATTATGACTTGCCTTCGGGTAACAAAAAACTATAGAAGTTAAAGATTTGTCGTCTTCTCGTTCTTGGAGCGCAAAACTTTTACGATCGTTTTTCGAAGTTTTTAAGTTTTTCATTTCTAGGCGAGACGCAGGTGAGTATATTATCTAAATAAAAGGACGAATATAAGTATAAAACTATTTAGATCTATCTAACTCTATATTTAAAATTGATTTGAAAAATTAATAAAAATCCTTTTCAAAATGTTCACCTGGTCTGCTATTATGCATTAATGTAATGGGTGTCATTAAGGTTTATTTCATTTGTTCATTGTCTGGATTTGTTTACATTTATAAGGTAATGTCAGTCCGCACTTTGCCTATGTCAAACAACACATATGGCAAACGCGTCCTTAACAACATTGTATAGACGTCAATAAGTAAATAACTTAAATCGTGTCTAATATTATTATTATTGGTACTGTTTTACCTGGTTTGCTATTTTCATGTTTCATTTATATACACGTGAGATAACACGCCAAAAAGTATTGTTTGAGGTAAATATATGGCTCGTACATTAATCACTAAGATGAGGACAATGACTCTGACGTTTTTATGTATCTAATAAGATGTGTTGTAAAAAAACTGACGTCAGAAAACCCAAAACCATAATCAGATAATGTATGATAAATTACTTTTGAAATCGCCACTAAGTTACATTACAATGAGTTTATTTTAAGCGACGGATAAATCTGAATTCTAAAATGTTATTTATTTAACAATATTAAATTAAGATTTTTTATGCGCACTCAGTGGTGCGTGTATAATATTATGTTCTCATCGCTTCTGGTGCTCCTGGGCCTTTAATCAAGATGCATTCGATAATTTCAACGGCGACTGCAAATCCCATACGTTTTATTTTCGAACTTCTCCGTCGAAATTACCGAATGCAATCTGACTAAAGGCTCTTTCTAAAGACTAAAGGTTCTCGTCCCCAAATTCATCAGTTTTACAGAAAAATACATAAAATAAAGGAAATACAAATATACAATACCTACATACTTTATACTCTTTCTTCAATAATGTTCTAAGAAACATTTAGCGTAGTTTTCCATTGACAGTCAATGATAAGTCAATTAGCTATTTTTTACTGACACGTACAGGGCCAGCAAGGGCAAATGCTAGTGTAAGGTCAACTTATAGAATGCGTTGTGCAACAGAGGTCACAACTAATGAACCAGACATCGCGTCGAGACAAACGCCAAAATATGTAAGTTAATTTGTACCTATACCTATTTTTATTCTAATGGGTTTCATACAGAGATCTCAGTATCTCTGATGATACCCATTATAGGTACAATTTACAAACAAGTCGACCTAGATCTCATTTTGTAGAATTCCTCCTCCTCCGCGTCCTCAATCCGCGGTCCGTCCCCCCAGTTTGGCTACGAGGGAACACCCTGTGAAGCAATTTGGCCATCAAACACCATAAGTCCATAACCAACCTGAACCATTTTCAAGTCCTATCAGTTGACATTAAATTGTAGAAAACACTCACTATATTATTTTAGGGCCAGGATCTAAATCCTAAGAATGACATTTGAATAAAATAGTATCTAGGTAGGTAATAGGTATATATAACGAATATCATAATTATCCTGTTTACAACTAAGTAATATAATATACTTCCTATAGATCTTAATAATTAGGATATACCTACAACTGATTAAAAACATTATTTATTAAAAATAACATCAGTTATTTTAATTATTTACCTCTCCTCCTCTGAACTGATATGTTTAACAGTTCACAAAACATTCCACGATTTACATCTATAATAATATTGTTATGATTAATATTACTAACTAAAAGTTTCGAAGTGTTTCACTTTAAGCTTCCATATCCGTAAGCGTTAATTTATGTAGAAGCCGAAGGACATGGCCAAAAATCCATACAAAAAAAATCTGAGTTGTCGACTCAGTTTTTTTTTCAGACAGACTCGACAGCAATGAAGTGTTTGCTAATGGGTCTATTTTAAATCATAAGTACCTACTAAGGCGGGTCAATAAGTCCGTGACTTTTTGAATTTCTAACCTCCTTACTGAAAAAGCAACACTACTCCTGTCAACAGGCATCTGTCAGTTGACTCCTATCAAAATTTGAACTTGCTGCGTCAGTTAGTTTGTGTTTTACAGCTATCTTTATCAGACTATCCAGTAACTTAAGGAAACAATGGAAAAAAGTGAATTTCGTGTGCTTATTAAGCATTATTTTTTGCGAAAAAAAACCATTACCGAGACCAAGGCTAAGCTTGATAAATACTATGGGGACTCTGCACCATCGATTTCAATGGTAAAAAAGTGGTTTACTGAATTTCGTTGTGGCCGTACAAGCACTAAGGATGCCGAACGTCCTGGACGCCCAGTTGAGGTCTCTACACCCGAAACAATCGAAAAAATTCACGATATGGTGTTGGCCGACCGAAGATTGAAAGTGCAAGAGATTGTGGAAGCCATAGGCATCTCGCATGGCTCAGTGGTTTCAATTTTGAATGATCACTTGGGCATGAGAAAGCTTTCCGCAAGTCGACCACAAACGCAATCGTGTAACAACTTCACAGGAAGGTTTGGCGTTGTTTAATCACAATATGGAGGAGTTTTTGCGCCGTTTTGTAACCGTGGACGAAACATGGATCCATCACAACACACCAGAGACCAAACAACTGTCAAAACAGTGGGTTTCTAAGGGTGAATCGGCGCCAAAGATGGCCAAGGTGGGTTTGTCAGCCAATAAAGTTATGGCGATTGTTTTTTGGGATGCACGTGGGATAATCCACATTGACTATCTTCAAAAGGGAAGAACAATTAATGGGGAATATTATGCCAACTTATTGGACCGCTTCAATGAGGATTTGAAAAAAAACCGACCTCATTTGGCCAAGAAAAAAGTTCTTTTTCACCAAGACAATGCAAGGGTGCACACATGTGCAGTTGCCATGGCAAAAATCCATGAATTGGGCTATGAATTGCTCCCACATCCACCCTATTCTCCAGATTTGGCTCCGAGTGACTACTTCTTGTTCCCAAACCTGAAAAAATGGCTCGGTGGAAAAAGATTTGACTCCAATGATGAAGTCATCTCGCAAACAAAGGCCTATTTTGAGGACCTCGACAAATCATATTTTTTGGAAGGGATAAAAAAATTGGAGAAGCGTTGGACAAAGTGTATAGAGCTCAAGGGGGACTACGTTGAAAAATAAAATGATTTATTTATCAAAAAATCTGTGTTTTATTCCAAAAGTCACGGACTTATTGACCCGCCCTCGTATTTAACGTCACGAACGAAGAACCGAAATACGCCGGGTATGTAGATAAGACCAAGAATAAAATCCAATCATAAAAGGTGGAGATATAGGTGTACGTATATACTTGTTAGTGGAGACATCAGACAGGCATAACATGAATTGCCGTTTATCTTAGATTTATACTTAATATTGTCTCGGATTATCATTTTCGTTTGTTGCAAACCAAACACAAATGAAAGCGAGCGAGCAAATATTTTGTGTATATATATGTTCGCTAAAAGTTTTTTCTATATATGTAGTAAACATAACTGATAGTCTTTACACTAAAAAATATTTAGTCATAAAATGAACTGCGAGCGAGCGATATTTTTTTTTGCATATTCACCTCTCGGTAGCGTCTTCGATCTTGCCGATAAGACGATAGCTGCTATATATAGTGTATGCAGTGTGGCTACTGTAAGACATGACTCACGAGTCTCGTGGATTAACTGTCTAAAGAAGGTATACGCCCGCTTAAATACAGTATCCCACGGGAACACTCTACTTTTTTTGCCTATGATAAAATTTCATAATAATAAATACACTGCCAAAATTATTACCCTTCCTTCTGGCTTCGCGGTAGTCGGGTAAAAACATACAATGTAGCATTTTGTCGTGGGTAATTGGGTATCTATTTACCACTACCGGATATTCGCAATTCGGTCGCACAAAGATCGCAGGATGCGACCTTCGCGGGAGTCAATAGCACTTAATACTTATTTTCATTATTGTATGGTTTTTACCTGACTACGGCGAAGCCAAAAGGAAGGGTAATGGTTTAAATACAATATGGTAAACTTGACCCAAAGTTCATTACTGTCTGAACATCGTTGATTGATTACGTCGGAGTCTGACGACATAGAACTTGACTTTAAACACTCTCTTTTCGTATTAACTGATAGCTAAATCCTAATAAGTTTTTATACATTTTTAAACCCTTTGTTTTCAAATTAACTGATTGCCCAAAATGTATATCCAATTTTTTACAATATGTGACCAAGCTTGCATAAGAACAAATTACGAGACTATGTGAAAAATAAAAAGAAGTGTAATTAGAAGTCCATAGCTAATTACGACGATGAAGTTCGAAAACAAAATAGTACGGTATTTGGCATAATAAGCAACGTTATGTGAAATAGCGATGCTAATATTTCTTGTTCTTATACCTTATATATATATATATATATATATATATATATATATATATATATATATGAATATATATATATATATATATATATATATGAATATATATATATATATATATATATATATGAATATATATATATATATATATATATATATATATATATATATATATATATATATATATATATATATATATATATATATATTCTTTTTATAATGTAGGTAACATTGCATACTTTAGTCTTAATGAAGGTTATTTATCAGTATCAACTACCAAGCAAATAATAAGTTACTTAATCTGTGAAATATTTATAATAATTATTACATATGAAATAGGTGTTTTGTAAAGAAGGATCATAAAGTCGATTTTTTTTAAGCATAATATATTTATTTAATCAAAGTACGTACGATTACTATCTATGCACTTTTGCCATCTCATAGATAGTTCATTGATTCCTTTACTAAAAAAAACCATTCGAAACAGGATTCAATAAAATCTTTGAAGGCGCTTTGGACTGCCTCTCGGAGTTGAATTTTTTCCCTTGCAAGCAATTTCGAAAAAAATGGTAATGTGTTGGAGCAAGGTTCGGGGAGTACGGTGGATGTCTCCAACATTCCAATTGAAGCTCCTCTAATTTGGTAGCCGCCTGCGGTGCAGTGTGTTGTCTAGCGTTGTCCTGCAGCTGTGGCCTAGAGCGAATGACCAAAGTCGGTTTTTTAGCAGCTAGCTTTTTCATCACGATTTGCAGTTGCTGGCAATTGACATCTGCCGTAATCGTCTGGCTAGATTTAAGAAAGCTGTAGTGAACGACACCGGCACTAGTCCACCAAACGCTCACAAGTAACTTTTTTGAGTCAATTTTCCCTTGGGGAAGGCTTTGGCTGGTTCGTCAGGGTTCAGCCATTGCGATGAGCATTTCCGATTATGGTACAGGATTTTAAGTGTGTTTATGAAATTTGAAGAAGGTATCTCGCAAGTCTCAATACTATGAGCCAAATTTGACATGTTTATGTGAAATAGTTTTTTAGATGTTCAAGTATGTTATAACTTAAAACAGTAGCGCCGTGTATACGCGAGCGCCACTGCACCGGTTACAGGTGCGAACAAAAAAAGCCTATACCTACTGCGGTACGCTCGGTAGGTGCAATATGCATCGCATTCGCCGTATGGGCGAATAGTGTGCGCGCGCGCCGTATCATGAGCGAGCACCGATCCAATCATAATAATTGACAGTTCAGTATATTGGTACAGGTGGAAAGATTAATCAATCAAAATGTTTGTCCTTACTTATAATAAAAAAATGTGAAATGAGGCATGATGGTGGAAGGTTAGTACACAACAAAGTAGATACTATTATTATTGTATACCGCAATATCCCACAAGCCGTATTAATACAAACCCATCTTCGGGTTTTTTAACACTGTAATTGGTATACTCTAATATGATATTTAAACTATACATACTATTATATACTTATAAAAAAAAGATATGGCAAAAAAAGTGTTTTTATGGAGATATATATATATATATATATATATATATATATATATATATATATATATATATATATATATATATATATATATATATATATATGTATATATATATATATATATATATATAGCTATGTATATATATATATATATATATATATATATATATATAGCTTGAAAAAATGTTTCGTGTAATATTGCACACGGTTCGAACTTTGACTTGACAAGCTTCCGCATAAGATCTTTGCCGTGGTAAGTTACAAGGATGTGATTAAAATTACTTAAAGGCAGCCACAGACGAGAGGCCGATCGTTTCAGTTAGAACTGACGCCTGAACGGATTCGAGCCCATACACGGAAAAAATCGCATCCGACCCACCTGACGTCAGTTCGGCCTGAACGGATTCGAGCACACACACGACACGATTTTGCATCCGTTCAGGCCGAACTGAAGGCAGACCGGACCATGTATGGGCCCCTTTACGAAAGGAACTTTAACGGCTTTTGCATAATTAAATTGCTTAATAAGTGAGAACTTGGCTTGCTATAGGAAAAAAGTAATTGTGTGTAATTGCTAATTATTATGGAGTGGAATTAAGTAGGAGGGCCCTCAATTTACCGGGAATAGGGCGGTAGGCAGGCCTATAATTAGACAAGGGAATTACAAATTATTGTCTTGTAAAGGAATTGCAATAAGTTATTTACATAAACACCGGTCAGTTTCACGGATTTTAGCGGCTATTAGCACCGCAGCAACGTTAAGGTCGAAAATGTGTTTTGCAGCTTTTCCTTGGGGCTACAGGGTATGTGTAAGAAATGTGTTTCTATATTATTATGTCGATAAAATTATAAGGAATAATATAATAATAATAATAATAATAATAATAATATCTATGGACGCTTCACACCACGTCAATCTGGCCCCGTGCTAAGTATCCGAAGAACTTGTGTTACAGGTACCAGAAAACTGGAAGTATATGTAATACTTTTATACTATACATATATATATAATATTTTTATTATATTATACACATATTTAATACACATCCATGACCCAGGAACACAGAAAAACTTTTAGTTCCTTCGGCGGGATTCGAACCCGCGACCCCCGGCTTGAGCACCAACGTGCTGAACCACTGAGCCACAGAGGTCGTCTAGGATATATATATCTCGTCGTCAATATAAAGGATGTCTCCAAAATATAAATAGATTCTCAAGGAGCGTAATCAGTAGGTAGCGATTCTCGTTCCAAAAATATATAAGTATATAACATGCGTCAGTGACCTTAAATTTTGACCAGATTATCCTACGTAACAATAATATATATGCTTCCACACCACGTCAATCTTGTCCCGTGGTAAGTTCTCATAGAACTTGTGTTACGGGTACCAGGCAACGGAAATATATTTAATACTTTTATACAATACACATATATATATCGCTACTTAATATTATAAATGTGAATGTAAGTTTGTTTGTTACGCTTTCACGCGAAAACTACTGAACTTATTTTGATGTAATTTGGTTTGGTACTAGTATAGACTCTGGATTAAAACATAGACTACTTTTTATCCCGGAAGAGTACAGTGTTCCCGCGGGATACTCGATAGTATATTTACGCGGGCGGAGCCGCGTAAATATACTATCGAGATAGAAAAATTTCCGAAGATTCAAGATAGAAATTTTTACTGAAGACCGGACTTAGAAAATTTTCGTCAGCTGTTCTGAATATAGAAAAATTTCCGAAGACTCAAGATAGAAATTTTTACTGAAGACTGGACTTAGAAAATTTTCGTCAGCTGTTCTGAACATAGAAAAATTTCCGAAGACTCAAGATAGAAATTTTTACTGAAGACCGGACTTAGAAAATTTTCGTCAGCTGTTCTGAACATAGAAAATTTCTGAAGATTCAAGATAGAAATTTTTATTGAACATTGGACACAGAAGAATTTATCAAGCTAGAACATTGGAAATTTTATCAAATTTATCAACGAGAATCAACGCCAGATCTAATCCTAGATTGGACTCAGAAGATCGGACTCGGGGATACAAGGATACACCGTTGCGAACGGAAGCAAGGATTCGCAGATTTTTACCGAAAAACCTCCCGAAGATTCTTGAAATTGGAAAATTAACTTTGAAGATTAACATTGAAGATTAACATTGAAGATTAACATTAAAGATTAACATTTGAAGATTAACATTTGAAGATTAACATTTGAAGATTAACATTGGAAGATTAACTTAACATTTGAAGATGGTTATGACCAGAAGTCAGAGTGGGGGAGGAGAACCAGCAACCACATCGACTTCCGGATCCGCCACGATCGCCGTCCGCTGCCGCTAAGAGCCAGCCGCCGCCGACCGAGGGAAGAGCGGATCTGCTTCAAACTATTTTGAAACCGAGACCAGGTACCAGCAAGGCGCCTGCACCCTCGGAAGTACAAACCCTAGCCAGAAAGAAGGCTATTTCAATTAGATCGCGTCGATCGATAGCAAGTGTCGTCGCGCATATGCATTACGAGGCGGAGGAGAAACTCGCCGCTCTTCGTAAGAAGGAACTGCAGATCGAAGCAGAACTTATAAAGAAGAAGCTCGCCGCTGACGTCGCCGCTGCAGAAGATGGTAGCAGCCCCGACGACGACGAGCCATCAGAACAGGTGGAGCAACGTGTCCGAGCCTGGCTAAGCGAACAGGGTCCCAAACCCGAGGAGGCTAGACAAGAGCCGACATCTATGGAAGAAAGGGATACGCCGAAGCCAGAAGACATGCCACCGAAGGGAGCCCAGAAGACGAGGTTCGAGTGGCCGCAGCAACGCCGCCCACGCTCACCCACACTGCCCACGTCTAGGGCTAATGGGGTGGAACATCTTGCCGAAACACTGGACAAACTGCTGAACCAACGCCAGTCGCGCCACACTACGGAGTTGCCTATATTCTCGGGCGCTCCCACCGAATGGTTGCCATTCAAAGCAGCCATGGAAGACACCACTGCGTTCTACAAGCTCAAGCCGACCGAGAACTTAGCTCGTCTGAGAAGCTGCCTACGGGGAGAAGCGAGAGAAGCCGTGGCACCACTGCTGAGCGTCGCGACGCCGCCCGAACAAAATATTATGAAGACTTTGCAACAATGCTTCGGTCGACCCAAGGTTATGGTCGATCGCATGATGGAAGACCTGAAGAAGATACCGAGGCTCGGAGGTTTAGCGGCAGAACTCAACCAATTTGCAGTGAAGATTCAGAACATGGTAGCCAACCTGAGGAAGCTGAGGCACGGGTACCTCTTTAACCCGTTGCTCACGAGAGATATCCTGGAGAAGCTCAGCCCATACGAGAAGAGCAAGTGGTACGACTACGCAGAAGAGACGTCGCGCTTCAGGAACGAGCCCGATGTCGTCCTTCTCTCTGAATTCTTAATGAGAGAAGCGGACAGGGCGCTGCGCTACGGGTTCAGCACGGCACCGATGAAGGAAACACCGCGTCCACCTCCTAACAATCCGAACTAAAAAGCCCGAACAAGAAGGCCAGTCTTCGCGATAGCAGACGAAGGCAGGGATTCGCCGAGTCGCAGCCAGCCAAATAGAACACGTGAAGAGTCAACGAAGTGCCCGTTATGTGCCGGAGATCACGCTCTGTTCCGCTGTGCTGCTTTCAAGAAACTGAGCATGCAGAAGAGATGGGACACAGTCAAAAAGGAAGGGCTGTGTTTCCGGTGCATACGGAGTAGGCGCAGAAGATACAACTGCAGAGCGAGGCCGTGCGGCGTGAAGGGCTGCAACTTGCCTCATCACGCGCTGCTGCACAAAGACAGGTCCGGCGGCGCCCCACAGACAGAGGACGCCGTGATCACCGCATCGGTCACCTCCGACCGCGCGGTGAAACTTAAGATGAGAAGAATTCAAGTCCTCGGTCCACGGGGCGAAGCGGATATCTTCGCGCTGTTCGACGAGGACTCGACAGTGACACTACTGGATGAAAACGTCGCGAAGGCTATCGGCGCAGACGGCCCACCGAAGGTGCTGAGGATGCACAGGATCAATGCCGAGAGAAGGGAAGAAAAAAGCCGACTCGTACAACTTCGCGTACGGAGTCACGACGATTACCAGATATGACGTCACTGCGAGAACCGTGGACGGATTGAACCTACTCACTCAGTCCGTCCCAGAATCACTGTTCCGACTTGCTCACCTGCGTGATCGTGATCGTGATCGAAGAGATATGCTATGAAGACAAGAAACCCCAACTTCTCATCGGCACGGACAACTGGCAGCTCATAGTATCCAGGGAGCTGAGGATCTACCGATTATCTAGTATTTCAGCGCTTTCTAAAATTTAGCCCCTAGGAGCGTAAAATAGGGGGTAAAAGTTTAAAACCTAATTTCACGGGGGCAAAGCCGCGGGCAACTAGTGCTATTATAGTAGTAGTGCTAGTATTTAACAATTATTTTTTATTATATAATACAAATATTTAATACACATTCATGACCCAGAAACATAGAAAACTTTTATGTTTCTGTTCCGCCGAATGAGCACAACAAGTGACAAGTTGCATTACACAAATGTACAATAGAGCGAGTAGAAGTTAAATATAATAAAGGCTGAATCAATATATAATTCTATTCCTCTTCTATATTCCTATGAAGACCTATGGGCAAATAAACAGGGCCTTTAGTCAAGATGCATTCGATAATTTCAACGGCGAAGTTCGAAAACAAAAAGTTTGGGATTTGACATAAGGCATCGCAAGCGTCATGCCACTTAGCGATGACTTATGTCAAATCCCATACATTTTTGATTTCGAACTTCGCCGTCGAAATTATCGAGTGTATCTTGACTAAAGGCCCTGTTCCTTTGGCGGGATTCGAGCCCGCGACCTCCGGCTTGAGCACTGACGCGCTCAACCACTAAGCCACAGAGGTCGGTCAATATACCCCTACTTCAATTCGATTTATAACCGCGCAGCCGGTGCTGCGCGGCGGGCGAGTGACCTTCAAAGCCGGCGCGATGTACGACAGTACTTAGATACATAAAATTGTAGCCTAATGTTGTATTAAATATTTCATTCGAATAAAAATACACCTCTAACCTCTATAATACTAACTGAACCCGTCCGATGTTGTTTTGTCTTTACTATGAACAGGAATAAATAAAACCTACTACCTACACTTACTATCTAGCATCTTTATCTACAACCTGCACATATTACTTCCACCTACATAAATATATCATACCTACACTTATGTGGTGTGTGTAAGAGTTATCGACAACTGAGGGTTGAAGATTGTTACAGTACTAATGTCGCTAATGGGGGTTAGTGTTAGAAGAAAGGTTAGAAAAAAATTAGAATTATTAAAATATGTTTTTAATGAAAAATGATACATTATAATAAAAATAAAAAAATTGGTCAAAAAATAAAAATGTTGGGGTGGATCACCCATCACTGAAGGGCAAAAAATAGTTTACAACCTATTCTCATACCTACGAAGTACACCTGCAAAATTTCATTAAATCGGTCAAGCCGTTTCAGAACAGATATGTATCAAACACCACAGTAGTAAATATAGGTTAATAGAAACTATAATAAGTAATTAACACATATATAAACATAATAAAAGCATAAAAAGTTCATCGCCTCAAATTACCAATGATTGAAAATTATAATCAATAAAGTTCAATCAAAGCCGCTCCTATAATTAATACCTTGCTTTTATCTCCGGGAGTTTGGTTTTCTGTTCAGTTCTATTATGAACACCACAGTCGAAATCATGCTGCCGATGATGAGTATATACCACGGCACGATTACCTTCGACTTCCTCAGCGACTGCTCGAAATAAAAGTTCTTCCTCTGTTCGTCCAGCAGCCTGTATAAGTAATAAGTGATCATCCCATTTTCCCTGAGTCGAAGAAACAAACTCTGCAATCTTTCCGTCATCGGGAAACCTTTATACAAATAAATGGCGTATATCACCTTATTCGTCGGATTTTTAAAAGCATATATCTCGGACTTTCCGTAGTCGTCATAAAAGTTGTACTTATAGTAGGAGTACACAGCGTATATGGTATAGGTGTAGAAGTTCTCAGATTTACTAACGGTTCTTATACTCTTCAGAAGAGTATCGCATTGCCCTAAATTTCCGTGATCACCCACATGTACCCCTTTATCAACCGAAATAAAATATTTTGCCATCAATGAACTGACGCACGGCTTCAAATTGAATTTTTCGATATCATCCTCGTTTGCTATCTGATAGTTTTTGCTAGGATTGGTGATTAGTCCGACCAAACTAGATTGGTAAATAGAGCTCATTAAAAACGCAAACCAAATCCAAAATATAATTACACATTTGATATTACAGTTGACAGGTATTCTGCTCCCATGTTGAAAGAAGTAGTCGCACATTTTGAGGAATAGTACGCCTTTGTCGTTGGATCTAATCAATAGAAGCATCAGACCGTAGTACGCTAGAAATGCGCTTATAAGTATCAGCCACACAGCTAAAGAAAACTCTAAGTAATAATTCCGCCAAGGGTCTACGTCTGTGGCAGCTTTCACTAAAATTCTAATATCGTCTACGTACGGCAGGTGTACCCATATAAAGTCGAAGGCTGTGGCCCTCGAATTCGTGAGGAGCATACCTCCAAACATCATATCGTCCTTTTTCTCCTGAATCGACATAAGTGGGCCTATGGCGGATAAGTTTTCCGATATTATGGAAAAGTTTTCAGCGTCATTGCTGTAGTTATAGTGGATTATGTTGAACTGTTCCCTTTCGCCTATTATTTGCATAATAAACTCCTCCACGCCTGGTGGACTCTTTTTTATAGACGAATCGATGCTGTACGGAGGCCAGTGTGCACTGTTCGCTCTGAATGTGCAGTTTCTGAGTCCCGTGATGAATTTGTAAAAATATATATCATTTAATGGACCCAAACAATTACCCATTTCAATGATCCTATCGAATCTTTTCCCGCATGCATAATTTTCAAACGGATTGTATGTGTATAAAATTGGATCTCGAGCATTGTCAATGACGATCGCGTTGTATATGCAGAATTTTAGTAGAGTTTGAAATATCGGCAGTAAATCTCTCTGTTCCAGGTTTTCAATGATGATGAGGAACTTTTTCTTTGGACACCAATCTGGTTCCCTTTCCAGATTTGGAAATTCATGAAGGAACTCCAGAAGGTTCCCAGCCGCTACGATAAAGCCGTCACTCTCCGAGTTTTTGAGGTTGACAGTGTTCCTCGAATTTATACCGACGTGATACAAAAGAGATAGTTCCTTTAAAATGTTCTCTCCTTCTCTGAATGCTATGTCGACGAATGTAACTTTTGTTCGGTAGGTGTAGTAATTTTGGACGATTTTAGTAACGCAAAGACTGACGTCATCGTTTACCGTTGTTGTTTCAGCCAAACTGTTTAGGATTTGGGCTAAGCTAAATAGTAGATGGAGCTTCATTGCGAAAAGAAGTTGTCGGAATGATATTTGATAGTTGATGGTAAATCATTGTAATTACAGGTTAATTATCCGTATTTATAATTCTTCTAGTGCAAGAGCCGTGGGACAAAACATCGAATGTCGAAAGAATTTTTGTGACCTACTGCGGGCCATGTTAGTATTTATTAAACGTCAAGGTGTTCATCATCAAAGATCGTGGTACGACCACGGCTAAGGTAGGAGGCTAATATGTGTCTGCAATTAAGTAGATAAATCTATAGTTGACATATGATTTTCTTGTCCTAAGCCTTGTCGATTTCCGTTCCTAATGGCCGAGAATATGACGCGCACACTTCACAGTACTAAGGTCATTATTTTATCAATGAACTAGTTTCGTCCCAGCAATCAGGTTAACCTAAAGAACGTGGAACATTCAACTGACTTGAACTTATGTATGCAACACTAGCGACCTACAAATTCGGAAGATAAGAGAAGAGACCCTTCATTCATGGCAACAGTAGGTAATAATTATTGTTTACCATACATCGACAGTATTACGACGGTCGACTTTTGATTCTTATTACTTGGAGCTGATGATACAAATCCTTCCTTTCCCTTGAATTTTGCCAATTCTACATTAATCAACAGATTTTATATTGACAAATATAACAAAAACAAAATTTAAAAATGTAAGTTACCCCCGAATTGTTAAGCATTGAGCGAGCTGATGATGATGAATTATAGATTATATAGAATTATAGAGCTCTCGATCATGTCAGCTGCCAAACTAGATCCAAATCGGTTCATCCGTTTGGGAGCTACGATGCCAAGGACATACACACAGACGAGACAGACAGACGAGCGTCGGAGGTTAAAAATTGGCTTACGATTTGGCAATACGGCTCGTCAGAATTGGACATTCCTTTCACAAAGTTCATACTTCGAATGATGTAGATACGGCGCGGGCGGTTTTAATATCTCTGCACAATCCTTAACATACCAATTAAGTACAATACAACTATCAAAAAACAATACGGATAAGTATAATATTATTATGTCCTTGCGATGCAACTTTAAATTTTTTTTTTATTTATTTACTAGCTTTTGCCCGCAGCTTTGCCCGCGTGCGAGTGTTCGTGGCAAAAAACTTTATTAGCAAATATACCTCCAATATAGTAACAGCACAGAGTAAAAATATATACTTTATAATAAATTTTCACACGTACTTTTTAATTTTAAGACATCTCCTAGATATAGTCTCCTAGATAAGGATTATTAAATTGTATCCGTCTAAATACCACATTATTTCTGATTACTTTTTAAACTTACCTATCCTTAAAAGATAGACATATCTATGCCATCGCAGACTTATTTGTAGACCTATAGAAGAGAAACAATCCCACCATACATTGTTTTGTTATTTATATCCAACGGGTTAGGTTAGGCAGCGTTTTCGATAAAAGTTTCCAGATCCCTTGATTTTTTCCGACACCTTCAACAATTATCGTCACAAATCAAACAATTTCCACAAAACTAAGGTTTTGTTAAGACAAATTATTATCGACCTAAGCCTTCCTAAGAAACCACTTTGTCCGTAAATGTAAACGGCATGAAAATCCTTTCAGTCGTTTTTGAGATTATCGCAAACACACCGACAGACTCGGCGGGGCACTTAAATATCCTATATCTGTCTCCTGTTTCTAAGCTACCTCCCCACCAATTTTCAGCCAAATCGGTTCAGCCGGTCTTGAGTTATAAACAGTGTGACTAACACGACTTTCTTTTATATATACAATAGATGTATATACCATAGATTATTATATTAAACTAGTTGTTACACTAATTTTAAGTAACTACTGCTTTTGTGTCAAATGAAATACAGAACTAATGAATACAAAACTGGCCAAGTGCGAGTCTGACTCAGTAATAGGATCCCGTGTTTTTACCCTTTGGGTACGAATCATTAAAAAACGATGGCACGGAGGCGCGAGATATGGAGGACCTTGAAGGAAAAGAAAAAACCGAAACAGTAGTCGCATATGATGTGTAACATTTTATGAAAATATTTCAAAAAACTACAATGCCTAGTACGTTTTTATAATATGATAAAAAATACGGAACTGCAATAAGCAGTTACAGAAATCAACGTCAAAATTTAAAAAAGCTAAACACTGAAATATTTTATTCGAATCTGACGACCAACTCTACCACCGCCCGCTCATTCGTCAATTTAAATAGCGCGGGCTTCCGCGACTTCCACACACTTCCGTCCTATTTCACGAAATCACTCCCACAAATTGTAAGAAACCGAGAGGAATGATGTTACACATCATTGACATCAAAAAAATTGTAGCAAAAAAAACGTTTTCAATTATATTTTTTGGTTGTTAGTTACATATTTAATATTAAAAACCTTCAATAAGTAACAACTGTTTTTCTGGCTCTTGAACAGACAGAAACAAAATATTAAATTTTAAGTTAGTTAATTTTAAGTTTTTGTTAGTAAGTATCTCCCAATAGGTATGAGGTACATAGTTTGTTGGCCAAATTTGGTCTCTGCTACTTTTCTGGTTGACCCGAGCCAAAAATAATAATTAACTTTATCATTTTGAAATAATGCAAATGGCGGATGAAACAAATTATTGTTCACTACTCAAGAAATATTAGTTCTTTTTCTCCAGAGGCTAAGGCCTAGTAACTATTTAGTAATCTGTGCTAGAGATTAGACCAGTTAATTTCGAAGAAGATATATATATATATATATATCAATGACTATAAATAAAAGTAATATTATGCTAAATATTTAATGAACTATTATGATATTGTGGGAATGAAGAATGTATTAGACGTTGGTATATGTAGGCAAGCCAGAGGCACACACAGACACACTTTATAGTTTTGCATAAATAAACCAATATTAACAGGATTAAATTGTATTAAAATCAAATAGTAAATAATTATAAAATCGTACAGTAGTAGACAGTAGTACGAGGGCTGCACTGAAAGTATCGGGAATAGAATATTTCCACTGTTCCTGTCATATTAAAATCTTTTTAATTTAAAACTCCTTGGTTTTAAAAATCGAATACCGTTTATTTATTTAAAAAAAGGTTCTCGGTCTTGTCACAAGGTCTTGTCAAACTTGTTTAGTCGTTGAGAAAATGGAATTGACTCGAGAAAATTCTAGAGCGATGATTTATTATGACTTTCGAAGTGGTTTAACACAAAAACAGTGTATTGACCGGATGATTTCTGCATTTGGTGATGAAGCCCCATCCAAAACCACAATTTATCGCTGGTTTGCTGAATTTCAACGTGGACGTGTCAAGCTCAGTCCAAATCTCGTCACGGTCGTCCAAAAACTGCAGTCACCCAAGAAAACGTTGATGCTGTGCGTAAGCTGATTGAGGAAGATCGACATGTGACATACCGCGAAATTCAGGCAACTTTAGACATTGGCATGAGTCAAATACAAATAATCTTGCATGAACAATTAGGTGTAAAAAAGTTGTTTTCCCGATGGATACCGCATTTGCTCTGTGAAGAGCAAAAAGCGGCTCGCGTTACTTGGTGCGTCAGAACTCTCGAAGATTCCACGCAGGATCCTCAAATGCTGTATACAACATCATATCAGGTGACGAATCTTGGATATACGCGTACGAACCCGAAACAAAAACCAGTCACGAGTTTGGGTGTTCGAAAATGAGTTAAAGCCAACAAAAATTGTTCGTTCACGGAGTGTTGCAAAAAAAATGGTGGCCACGTTTGTCTCCAAAACCGGCCATGATGCAACTATTCCTCTTGAGGGACAAAGAACGGTTAATGCAGAATGGTATGCTAACATTTGTTTGCCACAGGTCGTTCCTGAACTCCGTAAAGAGAACTGCAACCGCCGCATCATCCTCCATCATGATAATGCGAGTTCTCACACCGCGCACAGAACAAAAGAGTTTTTAGAGCAAGAAATCATAGAATTATTAGACCATCCGCCGTACAGCCCCGACCTAAGCCCTAATGATTTCTATACTTTCCCTAAAATAAAGAATAAATTGCGTGGTCAGAGATTTTCATCACCTGAAGAAGCTGTGGACGCCTACAAAACGGCCATTTTGGAGACCCCAACTTCCGAATGGAATGGTTGCTTCAATGATTGGTTCCATCGTATCCATCGTTCCATTCCATCGTGTGTCAAATTTCGCGGAGAATACTTCGAAAAGCAATAAATACATTTTTAAATAGTAATGTTGTGTCACTTCCTTGATTCCCGAAATTTTCAGTGCCGCCCTCGTATCGTTGTATCGTTTATTTAATACAATCTATATATATATATATATATATATATATATATATATATATATATATATATATATATATATAAAAGAAAGTCGTGTTAATTACACTATTTATAACTCAAGAACGGCAGAACCGATTTGGCTGAAAATTGGTGGAGAGGTAGCTTAGAACCAGGAGATGAACATAGTTTACTTTTTATCCCGTTCCCGTGGGACGTGTCATGTGACATAAAACGTGGTATAACAAAACGCAACTGACATGGAATAACAATTCGCAACTGACAGCTAAACGTAATGTTGTCTATGGTTAAGTATGGGTAAAAAGACAATTGGAAATTTTGAAGTTGACCGGTTGTGTTTGTTTCGAGTTTCTATTAACTTATTTTGCCGATATTATCATTAATAATGCCGCGACCAAGACGATCGAATAGACAGACAGACGGACGGACAGAGCGAAACTATAAGGGTTCCTTAAGTATTACGGAACCCTAATAATGGATTGCAATTCCAAAGTCTCGCTACAACTCGAGAAGGGCTGGACCGATTTGGCTAATTTTGGTCTTGAAATAATTGTGGAAGTTCAGGAAAGGTTTAAACGGTGAGAAATATTGGAAAAATTACGGAGAAAATACTGTAGATGTAGGTGTACATGTAGGTGTAAGTTGTAGGTGTAGATGTTGGAGTAGGTTATAGGTGTATGTATAGTTATTTATTTATTCCAGTTCATAGGCCAGAGACAGAACAATGTGTGTCGGGACAGCTAGTAATATTATAAAATCGTACTAGTATCGCGCTCGTTGGCTCCTGGCCTACGTTGGACGGCAATTCACCGTGAGTGATGTTTTACTTATGGCGCTTAGTGTCTTCATCAATCATCACACCATTAGCTGTAATGACGAACAGTCCACAGAGCAGGGCCGTCTTTAACCTATTAGGGGCCCTGGCCCACATTAGAATAACGGGCCCCCATTTTTTTTCTCTTTTACCTGTTCAAACTTTAAACCCTGAAAGACTGTATATTTTGGAAAAATACAATTATATCAAGCCCAAAACTGAACATCAATACTGAATATTATACTATGTTCTTTACGCCAAACACGAGTGAGCGAAGCGAGCGAGCTAGCAATCATTTTTCCCATTTAACAGGTTAAATGGGAAAAATGTTAATCTGTTCAAACTTCAAACTTAAACACTGAAATATGGCGAACTTCGAAAAAATACCATAATATCAACCGGCTTCTGTTCAAGCCAGTTTAGTACATCGGTACTAAATAATTTAATCTTATGTTCTTTATGTCATGACTTCATGTCAGAGCGAGCGAAGCGAGCGAGCAATTTTTTTTTCCTATTCAACAGGTTAAAACTGTTCAAACTTTAAACCCTAAAAGATTGCGAGAATAGGATCATATTGTAATTTAAATTAATAAAAGCAAAATATATACTTAACAAATAACTTATTATGTTAGGTTTGTCATATAATACCTATTTCACACTTTTTTCGTAGTACATAATTACAAAATTTTGTGATCAGTGACGTGGCCAAAATATTGTGTCGCATGCCATAGGTTCGCCATCTCTGTTTTAGGCTATTGATTTTATTGTTTTCTCTAAAGTACAACAGTATTTCAGTGTTTAAAGTTTAAAAAGATTTTAATAGGTAAAATAGTAAAAATTATTTTCTTGCTCGCTCCATTTGAACGCGTTTTACATAAATAGTATCATATTAACTTTGTATCAACGTTCTGTTTTAGGCTGTTGATTTTTTTTTGAAGATAACTTAAAATAATAATCTTTCAGATAGGGTTTTAAGTATAATTAGATTTGAACCTGTAGAAAAATGTTCGCCACTTTTTGGCACAATGGGCCGCCCCATTGTGCCAAAACATTTTTTTTTGGAGTTTACTCCTTATGAATCGATTTTCATATAAGGCCCCCGGTATGAAAAAATATGAGGTGTAAAAGCTACTGAACGAATGACCTCGTTACGTTTTCGTGCGCAACCTATTCTGCGCACCTGTCACTTTTTTTCACATGGCGCGAATTTTTGAACTCAAATCGATCGCTAAAGTTTTTGTTCCTTCTGAGGGACGTGTTTTACGAGTAAACTCCAGTTGTGCGTCGGAGCTGACACACACTTTTTATTAGAGTTAACAAACAGTAACCATAGTACATTTTACCAAATATTTTAAACACTTAATTCTTAATACTACGGTACCAACATCGTTAACTACAGATTACTTAACTTAGATAATTTTTTATAGTACATTCAGTTTAGGAACAGATGTGGACTATATGTATAATTATTATTATTTCATATTTTAAAGTAGGTAATGTGGGAAACTAGGTAGATTATGTAAAGATAATATTTAGGTTCGTAGGTAGGAAGGAATTGTGTAGGTCGGTGGGTGAGTAGATTGGTATGTTAAGCATAAATGTATAAAACTATTTCATACAGATGAGCGTTGCAAATTCAGCTAAAACCATAGCAAACTAGTCGTCCTGTAATACTTTTAGAATTTCTTTTTTATATTTTATTATCTACTTACCTTACATTTTATTACCTACTACCTTATTGTTAAATATACCTAAACCTATGAAATTGCCGTTTTGTATGAAAAAATTTAAACAATTTTTTTTTCATGTATTTTTTATTTGTATTAATCGAAGTAATCCCCCATGCAATCAATGCATCTTTGCCAACGCAGTTGCAGTTTATTGATGCCCTTCTTAAAGAAATCAGCTGGACGGGAGGCAACAAATTCTTCAAAGGCATTTTGTACTGCCTCTCGGGTATTGAATT
Organism: Phengaris arion; assembly: GCA_963565745.1. Classification (NCBI taxonomy): domain Eukaryota; kingdom Metazoa; phylum Arthropoda; class Insecta; order Lepidoptera; family Lycaenidae; genus Phengaris; species Phengaris arion. The sequence goes on from OY751431.1 coordinate 29,926,072, forward strand.
TTTTTCTCGCCAAGAAGTTATCCAAATTCTAGAAAAAGTAGTAGTCTGTAGGCGCAAGGTTTGGTGAGTAAGGCGGATGACGGAGAGCTTCCAACCCCAGTTCTTGCAACTTGGAGACCGTCTACTGTGCAGTATGAGGTCGCGCGTTGTCGTGCAGGAGCAGCGGAGACGAACGATTGACTAATGCTGGTTGGAGATGTGCCAGCTTCTCCATCATTGTGTCCAGTTCTTCACAGTACACATCTGCAGTAATGCTCACCCCGTTTGGTAAGAAGCTGTGATGAATCACACCGGCGCTAGACCACCAAACAGTAACCATCACTTTCCTAGGGGTAAGTTTTCGTTCAGGGCATTGTTTAGGTGCTGAACCAGGATCCAACCAACTTGCTGAGCGCTTGCGGTTATCAAACAGAATCTATTTTTCATCGCAGGTAACAATGCGGTTCAAAATTCCTTCATTTGTGTGTCTGTTGAACAGTGCAAGGCACGTCTCGACGCGTACTTCACGCTGGCGATCATTGAGTTCGTGGGGCACCCATTTGTCAAGCTTTTTTTACCTTGCCAATTTGACGCAAATGGACCAATATTGTTTTGACGCTAACGTCGAAAGCTGCTGCTAATTCAGCCGTAGATTGTGCATCATCAGCTTCCACAATCGCCTTTAATTCGTCATTGTTGACCAAAGTCTTCGGACGACCGCGAGGTTCATTTTTCAGGTCGAAATTTCCAGAACGGAAGCGAACAAACCAATAAGGTGGTGCGTTGGTTTGTAGTGTTAGCTCCGCAAACGTCGTTGATGTTGCGTGCCGCTTGTGCCGCGTTGCTGCCACGACGGTACTCATATTCCATAATTACTCGAATTTTTACCGTATCCATGATGACGAAAAAGATTGAAATGCGATGAAAATGTAACACTAATCAATAAACAAATGATTTCTTTTGGAAAAAGAATTCCATGTTTATAAAATAAAATTAATTTGAAATTAGAATTCTTAGCCAAACAAAAATTATTTTGATTTGAAATGGCCAGTACTGCAAAACGGCAATTTCATAGGTAAAGACCTACGACCTAAAGACGGAGATAACGGAGACAAAGTTTTTGTTATATGTATCAGCAAGTCTATGATGATATGAGTATATCAACGGAGATAAAGTTTTTGTTATATGTATCAGCAAGTCTATGAAATGGTGAGCGCTTACCAACATTGGTTCGACAATTCGACAAACAGCAGTAACAAAAATTTTATGAGGTCTACGACAATGTGTTTTAATGGGTATTCTATAGCATATTTTCTTATTTAAAGAGATGCAATTAAATCTATTATGACACAGATCATATAGTAACATCATTTCGAGTTGGATTCGTCTAGATCAGGGGTCTCCAAACTTTCCAGCCTTAGGGCCAAACTGATTACTCCAGTAAGTTCCGAGGGCCAAAACCATATTATCATTGTTGCCGGTGGTAAAAAGTGAAATAGTCCACTGATGAAAAAAAACGTCCGAAAAAGTACGCAACGTTTAAAAAAGGCTGCAAACCGGACTAAAGTCCGCAAAACGGAAACACTGCATATTATTAATTTTCCTGTCATTATCTATAATTTCTAGATTAGTCGTAGAGTACGAGCCATGAGGAGTAACGTGACACGACATCTGGTGGACACAAGCGGAAATATGTAGTACCTTCTATCGCTAACAGATGGCGCTAATAGCACGAACAGAATAATCTCGTTGGTTCGAGAAAGTTCTGGTGTCTTACACTCACTTCTAGATGGCAGTAATTGGAATATATAAGAAGGCTAGTGGCGCAACCACAAGTCAGTTCCTATGACACTGTTGTGAAATAAAATAGTGCGTACCTCCTTAAAACGTGTTTGTGCGTGTTTAAGATTAAGACATCTTTGTAACAGTATTTTGATTTGAATTGTTGCTTTTGTGTGTGATTTAGTAGTATGGAATAGAAGCGAAAAATTGATAGTGAATGCAGAAAATTCAAAGATCAGTGGAACATTCAGTATTTCGTAATGGAGTCCAGTAACAAGGCGCTATGTTTGATTTGCAATGAAAGCATAGCCGTTCTCAAGGAATATAACATTAAACGTCATTATGAATCAAAACATTTTCATAATTAAAAATATACAGGAAGTTTTCGGGCAGAAAAAATCGAAGTTATGAAGCGCGGATTGAAATCGCAGCAATCTTCATTTACAAAACTCAAAACTGAACAAGAGGCTGCAACTCGTGCCAGCTTTCGTGTGGCTCTTGAAATTACAAAACGTGGATAACCATTTACCGATGGAGAAATGATCAAAGAATGCATAATTGCAGTAGCCGATGAAATGTGCCCTGAAATTTAATAAAAACTGTCAGTATGTCAGCAAACACTGTGGCTCGAAGGGTAGAAAACATCGCTGAAAATATATCCTCTCAACTGTTCGACAAAAATGGACATGTTGAGTGGTTTTCTTTGGCTTTGGATGAGTCAACGGATGTGTCAGTCATACTGCTCAGGTGTTGATTTATATTCGAGGAGTAGATAAAAGCTATGAAGTGCATGAAGAACTTCTTGATATGTATAGTATTCATGGCATAACTACTGGTACAGATATTTTGAAAGGAGTTGAAATGGCCATTAATCAAAAGAACCTTCGATGGAAAAACTTGAAATGTATTACAACTGATGGAGGCAAAAACATAAGTGGGAAAGATAAAGGAGTGGTCGCTCTTGTGTCAAAGGCTGTAGAAAATGACGGTGGTTCAAACCTATTAGTCTAACATTGTATCATTCATCAATAGTCTTTGTGCGGAAAATGTTTGGATATGACTGAAGTTCTGAAACCAGTGATATCAACTGTTAATTTTATCAGATCTTTTGGGCTGAATCACCGACAATTCCGACAATTTATTGAAGAGTTTGGAGAAAATGACTTACCTTATCATACTGCCGTACGTTGGCTTAGTTGTGGGAAAGTTCTTCAGCGCTTTTTTTAACTTCGAGCAGTGATCGATTTTTTTTTGAATGAAAAGCATCGCCCTCTTACTGAATTACAAAACAACGCATGGCTGTGGAAGTTAGCATTCTATGTTGATTTGACAAAACATGTGAACGAACTGAATTTGAGATTGCAAGGAGAAAACCAGCATCTTCCTGATTTATACACTAATATCAAATCATTCCGGAAGAAATTGATACTGTTTCAATCACAACTACGAAGTAAATGTTTTTCACATTTTAAAAAATGTGAAATATTCAGCCACACCACTGAGACTGAGTTTCCTATCGATTTTGCAATCGAAACTTTGAGTGCTTTGAAAATAAATTTTGATACTCGTTTCTCGGACTTTGATGCCATTGCGAATCAAATAGATGGGTGCCGCGTTTACTCACAGTCGACCACAAACGCAATAGTGTAACAACTTCACAGGAAGGTTTGGCGTTGTTTAATCACAATATGGAGGAGTTTTTTAACCGTGGACGAAACATGGATCCATCACAATACACCAGAGACCAAACAACAGTCAAAACAGTGTGTTTCTAAGGGTGAATCGGCGCCAAAGAAGGCCAAGGTGGGTTTGTCAGCCAATAAAGTTATGGCGACTGTTTTTTGGGATGCACGTGGGATAATCCACATTGACTATCTTCAAAAGGGAAGAACAATTAATGGGGAATATTATGCCAACTTATTGGACCGCTTCAATGAGGATTTGAAAAAAAACCGACCTCATTTGGCCAAGAAAAAAGTTCTTTTTCACTAAGACAATGCAAGGGTGCACACATGTGCAGTTGCCATGGCAAAAATCCATGAATTGGGCTATGAATTGCTCCCACATCCACCCTATTCTCAAGATTTGGCTCCGAGTGACTACTTCTTGTTCCCAAACCTGAAAAAATGGCTCGGTGGAAAAAGATTTGACTCCAATGATGAAGTCATCTCGCAAACAAAGGCCTATTTTGAGGACCTCGACAAATCATATTTTTTGGCAGGAATAAAAAAATTGGAGAAGCGTTGGACAAAGTGTATAGAGCTCAAGGGGGACTACGTTGAAAAATAAAATGATTTATTTATCAAAAAATCTATGTTTTATTCCAAAAGTCACGGACTTATTGACCCGCCCTCGTATGTTATGTTTTTATTTAAAATGTATAAAATGTTAGTTGGATTCATTTCAATAATTTGTTAGTTATTATATTCTGAAGTTAAATTTTCTGCATATTATACATGTCTTTACTCATTACAATTCTGTGTTTCTTTATCCAACTTATCACAAAAACAATAACAATAAACCTACAACAATGTTATGATTAGTTAGCCCATGACCATATCAATGTAGATGTTATATTAATAATTATTCAACATAAAATTAGAATACTTCAGTAAACTAAATTTAATTTGCTATAAAAAATATGTTCTCTAAAAGGAGTTTTCAAGTATGCTAGCTCTTCGCGGGCCGGACAAAATCTGTCCGCGGGCCGGATGTGGCCCTCAGACCGTAGTTTGGAGACCCCTGGTATAGATGTTAGTGAGAGAAGACTGTGCCAAGGTAACAAGGCCTGTGTAACAAGGTATTGTAAGACTCTCATGAATGACAACATCATTAATGCGTGGAGCGCAGAAATTTCTTCTGGACCATTTCAATTGCGTCACTATACTTTTTATAATAGGGGTTCCAGATGGCTACAGCGTATTCAAGATGTGAACGTGTTAATGGGTCCGGGTGCAAAATTTCTAAATACGCTTTTCTATAGGGACCATCCACACGGACCAGCCGGACCAGCCGGCACAGCCAGTACCGCGGCTTGGGAACAAATTAGGCATAAAAGATTGTCACTTGACAATTGACACTAATGGCGGCCATTTGTATGGGTACTGGGTTGGACCGTACGGATAGGGAATCATAGGGATATATATCGTGTAGGCTTTTCACTACTTACAGCAATTGACTTTTCATTTTAAGGACCTGAAGAACGTCGTGAGCAGTTTAGTGACTTCTATGGAGATAGCTATATTCCGTATATTACCTACCACTTAATTGGTTTATATAAAGAATAGGCTACTTGACTCATATTTAATTTCATACATTGAAGGAGTATTTCCTTGAGTACTTGGCTTACGAAAACGTATTCTAGACGAAACGATAGCATAAATTAAAAACTTAAGATTGATAAACAAAGTTGATTTAATCTTTTCACATTTTACTTTCATTCTATAAGAGTGCTGTAGTTATATCAGATGTAATAAGCCGCTATATAAGTAAAAGAGTATTAAAATACCCTTTTTTGTAACTTACAACAAACTGAACAAGTAAACTTTTCAAAATTATACCATATAATTTTATTTTCAAAATTTTTGTCGTCGTAGCGATATGAGACCCAGACCATTCAACGCAGAATTTTTTTCTGAATCTAGCTGTGTGTTCAGTCTACTTACGCCATCCTTACTACTTACAGCAATTTATACGTCTTCCTATGTCGATATTTTGTGTTCATTAGGCACACTTGTCTAATTTCCTGTAACCTACTGTGCATATAAATAATGCGAGAGGCAAGCTTTAGTATAGATGGGTCAGCAGGGTAAGCTCGCCCGTAAAAATTCCTACTTACCGTTATTAGCAATATGCGATACGTCTGCTCGTCTGCTAACAAATTCCTAAAAAAAATTAAATTAGTTTACTTATTACTACGTTGGAAGCCTCAAGCCAGGAAACCTAGACACAAACATAATATGCTGTGCGGACTCTCTAAAGAAAGTTATGGGTACAAGTTTATACCTACTTGGGTACTTCTAGGATCCTGTAAGGCTACCCCACACAGGCGCGTTATTGTAGGTCGATAATATCGCATGCGGTATTGCGATAATGCGTCCCGATTTCTTACACACAGCTGCGTTTTTATCGTCCGATATTTCTTACGAGAGAGCGCCGCGACGGCACTATACCATCTCTCTCAGGTATGCAAAAAAAGTCAACGCAGCACACGCACATGCAAGGAAGACTCAAACAAGTCTCTGTCTGTCTATAAAATCAAACGTCCTACAAGTACTAACGTTATTATCGCAGGTGTGTGTACGGTCGTTTGCGTCCTGATACAAAACATTCTAGAACTCATATCGGAATATCGCAGGACGGAGAAACGCAACGTCCTACTTCCATTGCGGCGTTATTATCGCAGCAGTGTGTAACTACATGACCATCCTAATACAAAATGTACTGAAAACAGATATCGCAATAACGCATGCGATATTATCGACCTATAATAACGCGCCTGTGTGGGGGAGCCTTTATCCTGTTTCACTGGCCAGTTCTTTGTAGTACAGTTGTGTGTTGAGTAACGGCATACTGAACTTGACATGGTTGCATGAGATAGCACCGTCACAGGATGCGCCGGGTCAACGATCGGACGCCACAAACAATGGTACTTAGCAGTACTGCTGCCAGCATGCTACAGTCCGTTGGGAGTTATTCACCTCTGACAGGACCTTTATGCCAACGATATAATGATCACTTTCCTAGAAATCCGAGTTATATGAACTCGTATCGGGCTACAGGTAGTTTGTTATTTGGTACAGAATACTTTATAAGTTTGTGTAATACCTACGTACAATAAACACGAAACTACGAACAAGTTGCCGCTCGCTTGACAGCGCCGACGAATCCTGCGCACGCACACATACTCAAGTGGGGATTTGGCCTTCAACCACACCTGCAGTCGATGCGGTCACTTCCTTTGTGTTTAAATATTTTGAGGCGTCCTTGTGCAAAGGAAAATTTTAAGAAACTGCAGGTCCAAAGTGGCCACATAAAGTGAATCGTATTATGACAATATAATATTTAACATCTAGGTATTCAGTTTCAATAGATGACGTTTCATAATACGAGTACGATTCACTTTAAGTATATGGCCATTTCTTAATTTCAATAAGTAGATGATGTTTCGTATATTATGTTGTTATAAGTTTGAGCTCTGACGTGTTTGTCTGTGTGTCTGTGACATCGTAGCCCCCAAACTGATGAACTGATTTTGGTCAACTTTTTTACTTGATCGACAAGTCAGCTTTCAAACAAACTTCACTATCGATAGTGTTCATCATCAGCTCGCTCACTGCTTAGCAATTCGGAGGTTTTTTAATATCATCGTCATCATCATCATCAGCCCGTAGTCGTCCACAGCTGGCCTTTCCCATTTCGCGCCACCGTACCCGGTCCTCTGCCTTCCACATCCAACCGCTTCCCGCCACTCTCTTTAGGTCGTCGGTCCACCTCGCGTGAGGTCGTCCTACGGGGCGGGTTGTTCGCGGTCTCCACTCCAAAACCTTTCTCCCCATCGGCCATCGGCTGCTCGACAAATATGCCCTGCCCATCCCATTGCCACTTCAGTTTGCTTATCCTGAGGGCTATGTCGCTGACCTTTGTTCTTCGTCGGATCTCCTGATTCCGGATTCTATCCTTCAGAGAGACTCCGAGCATAGCTCTCTCCATAGGTCGCTGAGCGACCTGGAACTTGGGGACGAGGCCTTTTGTGAGCGTCCACGTCTCGGCTCCGTAGGTAAGGACCGGAAGGACGCACTGGTCAAAGACTTTCGATTTGAGGCACTGGGCCAGTTTTTAATGTCAGTAACATTGACATTGAGGCCAGTTTTAAATACTGACATTAAAATTTTAAAAAACATACATAATTGTAATTTTTTTGGTGATAAGATTCTAGTAGGAATTAAAATAGATAAGTGAGGAATACTTGCCTTTACTTTTAAATAGACTTTACTTAATTTATTTTTACGTATTTTATATTGAAAAGCAGGTGTAAGGCTGTTTTTTTAATAATTTTAATTACTGCTATATCCGTCATTAAACGATTGAAAAGGTGCAACTTGAAGGTACAGTACCTATTTACACATAAATAATATTATATTATCAGCTTTGGACGCTTTATATCACGTCAGTCTGACTCCGTGCTAAGTATCCGAAGAACTTCTGATACAGGTTACCAGACAACAGGAAGTATATGTAATAATTTTATACTATACATAATTATTATAATATAATATGTATAGTATAAAAGTTGTTAATATTTTTTAAGATTTTTAATTAGGTTATAAACATATTTAATACACATCACGACACCCAAGACCCAGGAACAAACAAAGGTTTTTGTCCCCTCGGCGGGATTCGAACCCGCGACCTCCGGCTTGAGCACCACCGGGCTAATCACTGAGCATCAGAGGTCGTCACATAGAAAAATTACAAAGAGGTGCAATAATCATTTCATACAACAAATACCTAATATTTTAACATAAACATTTATATGTTGCACATAAAACCTTAGATTTATTAAAATACCTCAATTTAGTACCTACTAAGTATTTAGACTCGGTAGGTACTCATTTAATACATAAATATATTACGGCGATATTAAAGCTATAAACTTATTATTAACGACAAAAAGGTGATTAAAATAACTAAATGTATAAAGCAAAAAGTTAAAATAAAAAAGCGACCAAGTGCGAATCGTGCTCGAACGACGGATTCCGTATAAAACGTTGTATGGGAGCAACAGAGTTTTGTAATTATTATTATTTAAAAAATAGAAAAGTCATTAGCAAGAATCAATAGCTAAGTATTTTATGTAGGTAGGTACTCTATTCAGAGTCCTTAGTGTGAGATCGTTACGTTAAAATGTTATCTTTTTGTTGTTATTGTTGATTTGATCCGAGTGCTAAGTGTGAGTTTTTCTTTTCGCATTCGAACGTGAGCGCGTTAAAGTTTACTAGGAATTTGTATGTGATTTGTACAGCGCCACCTAGTTGTAATCGCGACAACTAGGTCAAATCACATACAAATTCCTAGTAAACGTATTAACGCTCACGATCGAATCCGAAAAGAAAAATTCACACTTAGCACTCGGATCAAGACAACAATAAAAACAAAAAGATAAAATTTTATTTCTATAGCGCACGGTAAATTGCAAAATTATTATAATTGTATGATGCCAAAATTATAAAATTATTAGCCAAAACCGAGATCTATACACAGTCTTTAACTGTAACAAATGTCTGTTTGTCTGTCTGCGCCACCAGCTTCTGTAATTATGAATGTATATGGATGAAATTTGGTACAGTTAAAGAATGTGTATAGATCTCGGTTTTGGCATCATACAATTATAATAATTTTACATTTTGGGGGTAGCTCGCCATACACATGTGAAGTGGGAATGAAAAATATTTTTTCATTCTACCATATCGTGTCGTATCGTTGAATAGGTCTTTTAAAATAAAGGCAAGGTTTCATACATGACTTTCTTACAAAGTCAACCATTTTCAAATAATCGGCCTCCAAAGTGGTTTATAAGTTGGTTTCTAACAAACACTGACTGACACGTGAATTTTATAAAATATAAGATTGGGCAGACCGAGCCTTCTTTGTGTCTTTTGTAAAAAGGCAATAATATATAATTATATATTAAATATAATATAAAATTGTATATTTACATACTTTAAGCATTATTAAATTACATTTTATCTGTTTACATCACTAAGTAGATATTTATGTTTTCTTACAAAACCGCAGTCCAGTCGTAACTAAGAATTATAACATTTAAATAAGTAGGAGTCACAGCAACTCGACAATCACTTTATTGGAGAATGTTAATTAACAATTTTTTAAATATTTAGTTATTATATAAAGTCAAGTATTTATGTAACGTCGCAGTTAACGATTCTACATTAATTTTAATATGCTTTTGTCATTCGAAATGTCTTTCGGGGGAGAAAAATCGATGTAGGTCTAGGTTCTAGAAACTGCGCACTTTTCAGCAATTAGTGTTTTTTTTTCTTTCGTCGTGCAACAATATAATATCAATAACTTCGACTCTCTTACGTCAGTCTGATTGGCAGCTTGGTATGCGTACCTACTATGTGTAATCCCGTCTGATAAATATTTTTGTAATTCTTATTATTTATTTTTCTTTTGTATTTTTATATTTATTTTTATTTATTTTATCCCCAGATACTTTATACTTATATGCCACGACAATTATTTAAACTTCTATACGCGTGTGGAAATTTTGGAATTTGTTTGTTCACAGGCGTTATGTCGTGGATACTTATGTTAATCTCCTATTAAATAAAGTAACACCTCCTGACTGACTGATTCATCAACGTCGAGGCAGAACTACTAAAGCTAGAAACATAATATTTGGACCGTGGCTTCCATTGTGACGTATAGATCCACTAAGAAGTGATTTTGCGAAACTCCAAAGGGGGAAAAAGAGATATCAACGTTTGTATGTAACTTTTTTGTTTGTGTTCAGATCTGTTTAAAATTTCGTGATAAAGCTATTTGACATGATCTACTTTTAAGTAGACCATTTCAAATGGCTCTAGTTCAATATTTTCTAAAATTCTATCTATTAATTGGTAAAAACGGGTAGTAAGCTTTGTGTGGGGAAAAATATTAAATGAGCTCGATAGTCGTGCGAGGCACGAAATCTGTGAATTTTTTATGATATATTTTGCACAGCGTCTGCGTAACTTCCGTGGAAATGTATTTTTATTGTAATTTTTATTTTTAGATTACAGATTTGCTGTCTTTTCATTTTAAAAACTAGCAAGACAAGGACAAAATGGTTACTTTGCGTACAAAATGGCTATGTAGACAGATATTGACACCTCATTTATTAAACCAGTAGTTTAGGCGCTACGGTGGAACAAACATACACATACATACATATACATAGACATTTTATATTCATTTTAAGACACATACATTTTTATTTCCATGCGCCAAGGGTTGCTTGGAAGAAATCGCTTTATAGCGATAAAGCCGCCTTTGTGTTCATGCTAAAACTGTTAATAATAATAATTTAAATCATACTTGTACATTCTTGAACAAAATAAAGCATACGTTCATTCATTCATTCATTCATTCATTCATTCATAGACTGCCTAAATAATTACCCATCCTTTTGGCTTCGCCCTAGTCGGGTAAAAACAGGCATTCTGTGCAATAAAAATAGAATCGCAAACCGCAAAGATAATTTAAAGTTTAGTGTATTTTTAATTATGTAAAAAGCAAACACAAATTCATAGACGAGGAGTCGAGGAAAACAATTGTTACAGAAAAATATGTTTTTATTACAAATTTTATAAAAATAACTATCAGTAAATAACAGTAAATTCTTTATTTAATACAGATACATAAGCTATATTTAACCCAAACCAGACACGCTCTATTTACTATCTAATTCGTTACCTAATATGTTTGTACTGCAAGCACTGTGTACTTTACAGTCTGGATATTTAACAGACATAAGGCAAACCGAGAAGGCAAGACCGTTTTCATGAGCAAATCATATGTTAATATAGTTTTCATAGCTAGTCATAATTTACGATCATAAAATTAACGCTGAATTCTGAAAATTCAGATTAAAAATATTTAATTTTAATTAAATTCAAGACCAATAAATTATTGTTTTTTTTTAAGATGAAATTCACAAAATATCTACTAATAAACCTATAAACACTTTTCATATTTGTTTTATGTTTAATTTAAATAATCATAAATTCATCACAATATTTTCATAATTACATATTTTAGTAAAGCTATATTCTAATATTGTCATTGATGATTGAATACACTCTATAAATTCAGACAAATTTTTGGTTTTCTTAAATATTCATTTAAAAAAAATTACAAACTAAATACGTATAGGTACCTATAATATTTGCGAAACTAATTATTATTTATAAGTACCGAAACCCGTTCCTAAAGTGACAAAAGGAAACGTTAAAAACTTTTTGCCACAATAATTTAAGTAGCAACATTAATTATTATTATGACATAATATATTTTAATAGTGGTATAGCGATATGCATATAATATTTTTTAAATTTAGAATGAACAAACAATCCAAGGTTCTCGGACTATTTGAATATTTTTGTGACAATATACGGACGGTTAATGTAATTCTGAGACGTATCACTGAACATGTAAAGAGTATATCTCATACTATAAAGGCACATTACAAAGCGATCACGAATATTTTGTCATGTTTAATAAAAAAAAACTTCATCACATTTATTTGGAATGAATTCCGCGGACGAATTCTCTATAATAACATCACAATTATATATTTTTTTACCTTAACCACTAAATACACTAAACGGCCACTCACTGCGTACACTAAATGACACCTAAACGGCGAACGATAAAACGCCTTATCATTGACACTTATACAAACTTTATTCAATGTTTGTTTTTCGTCGCAGAGCGACTTTGTGAAGAACGAAATGAAACACTTTAGGGCATCGTTTCTCAAGTGGGGGGTCGAGTTTGTTTTTAAAGGGGTTCGCAGTCTGTTGAAAAATAATAAATACAAACTACATATAGGTACAAAAGATTCGTTCGACAATTGTAGTCCAGAACGTCCAGAGAAACGAACCAGTGTAGGCTAGTGATAAAAATAGCGCGCTATGTATTTACATATTAGTATTATAAGTTTAGTGACGGGGTCGCAAGACTTTTTACTTAACTTTTTGGGTTTTGTCGTGGGTCGCGACATAAAAATGGTTGAGAAACGATGCTTTAGGGTAACCAAAAACAAAAGAAGAGGAAGTTTGACAGCTGTCGAATGGCCAAGTGTCAATGATCGGGCATTCCCCGGTTTGACCGCTTATCTGGTGGACTTGAGTTTCCAGCGCAGGAAGAGGAAGGCGGCAATACGGAGTATGAGGAATATGAGACAGAGGGCCGCGATGTCGAGCGTGAAGTCCGCGTCCAACATGTCTAGCTCTTCCAGAGTAGTTAAGGGGTTCTTGAAGTGGCAGTACGTCTGAAAGTTAGGACATAAATGTAATGGGGAACATGCATAGTATTTTTTTTTTTAATTGGCTTTTCGAAACATTATTATTTACTCAGTATTCTTAGCCAATATTGTCTTTTTATTGGCATATCTACGATCAACCGTTGACGTAATACAGTCATCGCAAAAGTAAGATCGTTGGAGAGCATTTAAAACGCTCTATACATAAAATGATGACAAGTGACGTAACAGCAGTTGAAAATGTATGAATATATTAAGTAGTAAGTACCCTATGTTCAATATTACTATTAAGTTTTACATATCAAATCATAAAAAGGCGGGTGACCCCTGGTAAATGAAAACATTAAATGTATTTTGTTTAAGTACTTTAAACTCGCTGTCATGAGAGACACACTTTGCAATGTACAAGTTTCAAACATTCAACATAATAATATTTCGTTATTAGTTATTACTGATTGTGCAGACATCTTAGGCAGAAAAGGGAGTCAACGTAGGAATCGCGGAATTATCCTTTAATATCTCAGGTATCTTACACATTGGCATATTTTTTACTTTTGACACAACATATTTTGTAATGCTAAAATAAAGGTTAGTACAAAAATTCAGCTTATTCCGTTAAAAATTCAAATTCTATCTTTCTTTATTCACACACACACATTCGTAGGTGAAATGCTTATTTCATTGGGCTATAAAGAGTAAAAAGAAGGAAATCATATTTTGAAGTAATATTTCATTAAAACAACGATCTTCCATCGCAATGAATGATAATATCACTACAACACAAGACTAATTTGGTTTCTGTCGGCTACAGGCAATTTTGGCCATTATCCTTTTCATACCATAGACATATATATATTATAGACGATGCATATCGAGGCAAAAACTGTCCCCACTTAAATGTCCCCACTTATGGAGTAGTTTGGGGCCATTTTGACATTTAAGGTATGGTAAAATCAAGATGGCTGACATTAGAGGTATGGTGAAAACAAGATGGCGTAACTTTTTCTTGTATAAGGATTTGTTCTGTTAAAATATACGTCACAGCCTATTTTTAGTTTGAAATCATCGTTTCATCCTCTTACCTGATGGCACTGCAGTTTGGTGCGGTTGAAGCTGTACGTCGCCAGCGCGGTGCCCTCGAACCCGTAGCGGATGTATGACACGTACGTGATCCACCGCAGGTACACCGGGATCGCGTTGAACGACACGAAGAACCCGCTGAACAGCAGGAACGGGACAGACATAACGGGAGCGAGGAACACGCCGTTCTGGAAAATAAATACAGGTTACATTTTATTAAACGAGCCGCTATTAGATGTCGACCGAAGTTTAGAAAGTGTATAAGAATACCAACGTTGATTATTTTTTTTACTTAGACTTGACTTTGACAATTTAAGCTGAAGATGGCTTACACGACACAGACTATAGTTTTCTAAATAATATATTTATTAGCCCTTGACGACAACAGAGGGGAGTTATAAGTTTGACGTGTCCGTCTGTCCGTGGCATTGTAGCTCCTAAACGGATGAACCGATTTTGATGCTGACATGATCGAGAATATTCGAGTGTTCTTAGCTATAATTCATCATCATCAGCTCGCTCACTGCTTAGCAATATGGGATTTACTTTTTTGTTTATATTAATCTATCATCTACATTTCAAAATATACACTTCTAAATATCTTCCTTTTCTGATTACGGAACTGACGCTTTGCGCCATGAATAAATTATAGTTTAAAAAAACTAAAAATCACAGTTTTATAGAAAATCTAACAAATAAATAAAAAATAAAATTTAATAAATTTGGATTAAGAATAGTGTAAATGAAAAATAAATGTTCATTATTGTAAAAAAGCGTGGGGTGCAGTGTCTTCACCTGTACGTTTGATTGTATGTAACCACTCCAGTGGATTTGATTATGATCCACTTCAAACGGTCAGATTTCGTTTAAAGTGATTTTTAAGATATTATCAAAGTGAAGATCCTTCTCATATCTGCAAATAAAATGTTTATAACTATTGACACTATGCACCCCACGCTTTTTTACAACAATAAACATTTATTTTTCATTTACACTATTCTTAATTCAAATTTATTAAATTTTATTTTTTATTTTTTAGTTAGATTTTCTATAAAAGCGTGATTTTTTATTTTTTTTTAACTATAATTTATTTTTTGCTTTTTAGTACATTTTTGCCGAAGAGTAAGCCTGGAACTGCACGCATGATTATTTATTATAATAATTTATAATTTTAATTTTTAAAATTAATTTTTTTTTAATGGTTAAAATTATTAAAATTTTAATTATTAAAATTAAATTAAATCGAATTATTGCATTGTCATCGGTCTTTGACAGGTGTGCAAAGTTTGAATTAAATCTGATCGTTCAAAGTAGGACAAAATCGAGCCCAAAGGAGTCGGTTACAAACAAACAAACAAACAAACAAGCAAGCAAGCAAGCAAACATACAGGTGAAACTAATAAAAGCGTTATAGTAAAAATCACGCCATAACTGCGCCCACGAAGAGGCCCATTTTTCTGTGGCAACGTAAGAGATGGCGTATCGTTCATCTCTCCCACACTTCAGACATTTTATGTAAGATAGAAAGAGACGCAATACCTGCACGATCATGGCTGCACACACTACGAGGCCCACGCTCTGTGCAACGCAGGTGATGGCGTATCGTCCATCTCTCAGACATATCAGATATTTTACGCAAGATAAAAAGAGACACAATACCTGCACGTTCATGGCGGCGCCCACGACGAGGCCTACGCTCTGCGCGACGAAGGAGATGAGCAGGCAGGAGGAGAGGAACATGGAAAAGCGGAACCACTCCAGCGGCTGTGACGTCAGCAGGTACACGATCACCACGTACATCACGCAGAATATCGCCTGGGGAGAGAGGGTAATGTTAATAACTATGTTACGTAATTTACCACGTGACAATTTTTTCTAAAGCAAGCTAACGAAATTCGTTTGTAGATACTTTCACAATGGTTGCTTGCGGATCCTAAATAATTATTTAAGTCCTACAAAATTATTCTATTAGTCCTACATATAATACATAATACGGGTATTATAGGTTTTTTTTTATAAAAATTGTGGTTATTAAAAATAACTATAATTTTTATAAAACTATAACCCGACTACGTAAATTATGTCTAATTATATCTAATCTATTGACACCGCATTTATTAAAATCGGACAAGTAGCTTAGGCACTAAGGTTGAACAAACATACATACATAGACTGCCAAAATCATTACTCCTCTTTTTGGCTTCGCCGTAGTCGGGTAGGAAATAACTTATTATGCATAATTATAGATTAAAATCGAGTACTCACTTGGAACGGTATATCGGAGACTGTGATGGCGAGGTAGTAGGACCGTAGCGAGTACCATCTGTTGAAGTGCTCCTTTACCAGTACAGGCATCTCGAGAGGGACTGAAACAAACGACGGTTTATTACTATTGAAGAAAAAAACTACATAGATAGAATACAATTTGTTTTTATAAACTCTAAGGGCCTGTTTCACAATCGTGTAATAAGTGGCGAAGAGCTTATCCGGAAGTTTTGTCGCTGCTTACTTTATACTGAGCGACAGAGACAAAACTTCTGGATAAGTAAACTATTCGTCACTTATTGTTATATATATTTATATACACTTATATATATTTATGAATGTTTTTTATTTTTAATAAAATATTTACACAACGGATAAACAATCAATGTTTGTGTCCTTGTCTGATACGTTAGAAAAGTCACTTGACAGACAAAGACAGCAATATTTAATAGCTTATCCGTTGTGTAAATATTTTCATAAGTAGTCAGGGGATATAGGTATATTAGGTGCATGTATCTAGGCAATGGAGCTAGTACAAAGAGGAGAGGGGACATAAGCGACTGTGCACTGTGATTTTTAGTCGGCCCCAACGTCATCACAATGGGCGTGGCCTAAATCAGTGTACGTTCTGTGTTCGTAAGGTGCACAGCTGTGATAACGATATTTTTCTGTACTTTTCGAGTTTCTAAGAAGAAAAGGATGAAGTGTTGTGTATTATCTTGTAAAAATTACTCGGATAGGCGTTATGGTGCTATTGAGGGATTTACATTACATGTGTAAGTAATTAAAAACTAAATTTATTACAATTGTTCTAGAAATGTCTTAGCGTCTTATCGTTAGGTATATTAGATTTTATTCAACTTGCCAATAGATGGCGTTTTTAACCTTTGAACAAGGGGATTAAAAATATTATAATCTAGATAGCAAGATTTCAATATAAATATATTATTTTAATCATCATATGTATAAAAGTTTTTTTACAGTATTTCCTAAAGACTTTTCAGTCGCAAAGTTATATTTAGTTTTCTATAAATTATTAAACGCCATCTATCGTCGAGTAAAAAAAACACAAAAGCAGGGGTATTTCGATTAATTTTACCTACTTTTTTTACGAAAACCCATATTGTTTCGTAAATGGATAGTAAGTAATTTAAATATATATTTATTTGATTTATCAATAAAAATAACATCGTTACTTACATAATAAATGCATATACTAAGTATGTATTGCATTCATAGGTATGAACACTACATCCTATTTACTAAAATAAATGTGAAAGTTTGTGAGGATGGATGGATGGAAGTATATTGGTTACACTTTCACGCAAAAACTACTGAACGGATTTGGATAAAATTTGGTATGGTAGTAGCTTAGGCTCGGGATTAAAACATAAGCTACTTTTTATCCGGGAAAAGTACAGTCTTCCCGTGGAATACCCGATACTATATTTACGCAAGCGGATCAACGGTAGGTCGGAAAAATGGCCAGACGGACCAACCGACGGACCGATGGCCAGACAGCTGGACGAACGGACGGACGGACGGAACGGGACGGAAAAGTTTAAGAACTTAGTGTTTATGGTTAAATAAAAAAGGTTTGTTATTTTTTGCTTTATGTTTTTTCGGCGGTTTAGTATTTTGTTAAAAACTAAATAATATTATAAATTTTTAGTGACTAGAATCTACTAATTACTATTAACTACATGCTTATGCTCATTGATCGAAAGGTTTTTTGTAATAATTTTATGTTGTTGTAATAAAAAACTTAGCATAAAAACCTGTGAGTGAGTGAATAATGATGATGATGATAACACAAGTCAACAAAAAAAATTAAAAATTTTGGTGCCGAGATATTGTTAGTGGTTTTGTATTAGGTATGCACTGTCAACACTAAACATATTTTTTATCTTTTTTTCCTACGTGTAATTTTTGATCTACCCGCAGTTTTAAATATTGGTAATAATCAGTACTTTCTTGTGCATGATTTGTTATCTTATCGATACATTTCTATAAATAAGTTGATTTTTATATCATGTCTTCATCGCGAAGAAGTTGTCTCAATGACCCAAATGTGTTTTGTTACATTTGTGGTGCATACACAGTTAAAAAGTTCAGAAAACCAATAACAGATTTTATAAAAAGTGCTTATTTTTCTTACTTTAAGTCCAAAATTGTCGATGAATACAAGCCGTGGATACCTCAAATTGTTTGTAAAACATGCTATGAACATTTGCGACAGTGGATCAGTGGTCAAAGAAGTCGTATGAGGTTCGGAGTGCCTATGCAATGGAAAGAACAAAAAAATCACTTCGATGACTGTTACTTCTGCTGTGTCAATTTGCGTGGTGTTAATGTTAAAAAAATGACTTATCCTGACTTGGAGTCGGCTAGAAGACCTTTGCCACATTCAGAGGAAATACCTGTTCCAAAATTATGTTCCATTCGTGAACCATCATTTGAAGAAATCGTTAATAAAGGGAGTAGCGACAGTGATTTCGAAGGAATACCATCTACAGAACCAAAACTTTTTACTCAAGAAGAATTAAATGATTTGATTAGGGATCTTGAACTACCTAAAGAATCTGCGGAGGTTTTGGCTTCTAGATTAAAAGAAAAAAACTTGTTGGCGTCAGGTACAAAAGTGACATTCTATCGTACAAGAGAGCAAAACTTGCTACCATTTTTTCAATCGGAAAATGATATTGTTTTTTGTTCGGATGTGCAAGGCCTTATTCTCGAAATGGGTCTTTCAGAATACCATCCAAATGAATGGCGCCTCTTTATAGACAGCTCTAAACGAAGCCTTTAGTGTGTCCTTTTACACAATGGCAACAAACATGGTTCAGTTCCCATTGCTCATTCAACAAAGTTAAAGGAAGAATATCAAAACATTTCACTTGTGCTAGACAAAATAAAATATGCCGAACACGAATTGAGTATTTGTGTTGACCTAAAAATGGTTAACTTCTTATTAGGACAGCAAAGTGGATACACAAAATACCCATGCTTTTATTGTATGTGGGACAGTCGTGCCAAACATCAACACTGGGAAAATAAAGATTGGCCCGTACGTGAGACGATGGAAGTGGGAAAGCAGAATATCATAAATCCGCCTTTGGTATCACGAGATAAAATTATACTGCCCCCCTTGCACATAAAGCTAGGCCTTATGAAACAATTTGTTAAAGCGCTAGACAAAAATGGGCAATGTTTTTCTTATATTACGAGAAAATTTCCTGGTTTGAGCACAGAAAAGATAAAAGCGGGAATTTTCGACGGCCCACAAACAAGAATATTAATAAAAGATACTGATTTCTTAAGTACAATGAACAATTTGGAACGACTCGCGTGGACATCGTTTGTTGAAGTTACCAAAAACTTTCTCGGAAATCACAAGTTGAGTAACTACTCTGAATTTGTAAATGGTATGCTCTAGCATTTTAAAAACTTAGGATGTAACATGTCCATCAAAGTGCACTACCTTCACAGTCATCTTGACAAATTCCCAGACAATCTTGGATCCTATAGCGAAGAACAAGGGGAGCGGTTTCACCAGGACCTAAAAACTATGGAAGACAGGTACCAAGGCCGATGGGATCGGCATATGATGGCTGACTATTGCTGGGGGATGCAACGTGATAGTCCCACCACACCTCATACTCGAAAGTCGCGAAAAAGAAAGTTTTTATTTAATTAATATTGTAATAAATATTTTTTTTATGTAAATTTGTTTTTTTCTTTACAAGACAAAATCTATAAAACTACACGTAGGATAAATATCTTTTTGCTATTAATGTAATCAGTTTATGGTCTTAAGTCAAAAAAACAATACAGCTTCTTGGCACCAAAACTAGTGTTGACCAGTGTAATGAATATAAATTTGGGAATGGCAAATGTTCGAAGATATAGATATCAGTATAATATCAAATACTTAATAGTCTATGAGCGGCAATTGCGTAAATCCGCCACTGTTGTTATGTTCTCTAATAGAAATATTATTAGGATTATGCATTAATAGTTTTAGAATAAAAAAAATGTGGTAAATGACGAAGAAGATCAATACTGTTTCAAAAACTGAATGTAAGATCAAACAAATTCCATTTTTCATTTACCACAAACCATTTAATTTAACACTTTTATTATTATAATATTTCATTAAATAAAACATAACGAGATGGCTTACAAAATAAATAAAAATTACTCCCTGGTTTAATTCTTAATAACTACGTCCCTGTCGACCAATATGTAATGTTGCGTTAAGTACCATCTAGTGTAAGATAGCAAAACTACGTAGTAAGGTCGATAACAAGAGAAGTGGGCGGAGTCTGACACCCCCCTCACCCCGCAAATTATCACGCTTAGTTTCATACTAAAAGTTCATTATAACGACTCCTATTTGTACTAGCTCCATGATCTAGACATTAAATATTTTGGTGTCACTGTGAAAGAACCTGCGTGTATGAGAAGACTCACGGCCGAATACTTAAACGATAGTCCCTATCATTTCGGCTAGCAGAGACAGCGACAGCCTGTGAATAGCTGGGCTCTTAATTTTAAACTTCAAAGGCATGCGTAGCTAAGCAACGTAATGCTCCTCACATTTAAGTGAGAATCCTTACCCTTACAACATACTCTGTTAATAACCAATTCATGTAAACAAAACTAAAATACTACCAATTTAAAAGGCACTTAAAAACCTTGCAATAAAGAAATACGATGACATTCTAGTTTGGTTGAATTTATTGCTTTCTATACTAATATTATAAAGAGGAAAAGTTTTTTTTTGCGTTGCATATATGTATCGGCAATTAGCTCCGAAACAACTGGACCGATTTTGATGCAAGGACACTGGCGAATCCTGCCTGATTTTCCATCAAGAGCGGCCAAGTTTCTAACTTATTTGGTTTTATAGTACTTAAAAGTTATTAATTATTATATAAAAATAAATAATAATTTTAGGACTTGGGAATAAAAAGTTATGAATCTTCGAATATCAAACAATTGATGTACATAATAAAAAATTAAATTAAAGCTCCATCTAGTGGTCCAGTAGATAGATTTATTTTAATTGGAGTATAAAGTTATTTTCTTTTTCTATAGCTCAGCAGTTTCGTACTAGTTTAATGAAAAAAAAATGTTACTTGGGGTGTGAAATAGATCCCTCTATACTATTTATATGTAACTAAGAAAAATAATTATTATGTTTTTGGTTTTCATAACGTGAAAGCGACATCAATCATTTATCTGTTAGTATTTTGCGTTTCCAAACAAACTAGTTATTAGTTTCATTACGTAATTGATTTTTTTATCTTTTATCCTCCGAGTTTGATGTATAATATTATTGCTTTTTTTGTTCCTGTGTTCATAAAGTACAACTTACAATAAATACTTTTTGTAGCCTCGTATTTTAATTACCAGGCAGTAAATGTATGGCGACTTGCCGGTCTCCTTTGGCAGAGATATAGAGTAGACCACGGGGAAGGACATAGGCTACTTATTATGGCGGAAAAATGTACAGTTTCCGCAACTTTTGCGCGCACGAAGTCGCGGGCAACATCCAGTTGTTTACAACATTTGCTTAGTGCACAGAGTATATTTTAGTAGCGACTGCGGACATTGGCAGTCGATCATGATGATAAATCATCTTTATAGCTGCGACTATTTTAATTTTTACACATCGTCTGCACTTAAATATCGCCTTGGACGAGTCAAGTGTAAGAGTATAATTAAGTAAATAACACGTCGAGGTATAACATCTCCGCCCCACTTCCCACACCGGTTACAACAGTTGACTTGATACATACGACACAGCAATCTATACAGATAAATAAAATAGAGGTGTCTGTTTGTAATTTTAAATTAACAGCTTGTAACTAAATGCAAATGAGAGCATATAGGTTTTACTTTACAATAAAAAAATCATTTATAAAAAAATTAACCGACTAATCTCTGGAACGGCTGGACCGGTTTTTATGGGACTTTCATTGGCAGATACCCGATGTTATAAGGAATAACATAGGCTACCTTTGTCTTAGGGTTCCGTTTCCCTTAGTACAAAGCATACGAAGTTGCGGCATCATCTTTAATAATAATATAATGTATTTTAAAAGGAGTTGTAAGTCGAGGTATTTAGATGTATCTATAATTACCCCCTTACTAAGTTACTAATAAAAATACTTACACAACAGATAAGCTATTCAATGTTGATTTCTTTTCTGATACGTTGGAAAAGTCAAAGACCGCAACATTGAATAGCTTATCCATTGTATATTTTTAATTGTAAGGGGGATAATGTTTGTAATGTTTGGATATCTGTCTGTCTGCATGTTAGGACTTAGTTTTGCCTAAGCGCGCACTGGGTGCGAAAGATATGTTTGTTTGTATGTTTTGTTTGCATTGAATAGGCTCCATAACGTTGGACCGATTTTGATGAAATTTGGCATAGATATTATAGAGTATACCACAGGGAAGGACATAGTCTACTTTTTATCGCTGCGAAATGTACGGTTCCCTTGCGATTTATCTTTTTGTGCGCTTGAAGTCGCGGGCAACACAAGTATACTAGTAACACTGGTCTGCAAAAAATAATATTTTTTCTCTTCTTTCTTTTTTTTTTCTCTCTTTTCCACGCGCGACAACATCGTAGTAGGTGTTGGAGCACCGGAATTTAACAATCAAATATATACAGCACATATATTTCAAAATGAAGCCCATTTCTTTTCGTCAGCTCATCCCAGAAACGCTCGAAGTGTATGCCCTTTTGATTAGACGATCATCGTCAAAGCTGGAAGACCACCTAAGAAGGTGCCATCCTGATAAAGTAGGTAAAGATTTAAAATATATTCAAACATTAAAGGAAAATTATGAAAAGAGACCCACCGCTTATGTTATGTTCGCTTCAACGTGTCAAAACAACGACGATGGCTTGCGGGCATCTTACAATATCTCATTACTTATAGCAAAATCTGGAAAACCATTGGAGAACAGTTAATTTTACCTGCTGTTGGAGAGATTTTAAAAACTGTTCTGCACAAATCTTCATTTGACATACTCAAAAGAATTCCTTTGAGTAACAACACTGTACAAAGACGTATTGATGAAAAGAGCTCTGATGTTGAAGTTTCTTGTGTGATTATCTGCAAACAATTCATTTTTCTATTCAACTGGACGAGTCAACTTTACCTGGCAATGAAGCATTATTATTGACATATGTTCGATTTGTTATGGGCGAAGAAATTCATGAAGAGCTACTATTCGCGAAAACTTTAAAGACGGACACTAAAGGTGAATCAATATTTAATGTCCTGAGTGATTTTTTTAAAGAAAAATCGATTCCATTACATACAAACGTTATTTCGGTGGCAACAGATGCTCCTGCCATGGTCGGGCGATATCGTGGGTTTATAGGCCATCTTAAAAGAATTATACCAGAGGTAACTGCAATTCACTGTGTTATCCACCGACAACATCTAGTAGCGAAAAATTTGAGTGATAGATTGCACCAATCGCTTCAATTTGTGATTAATGCAGTTAACAAAATTAGAAGCAATGCATTGAATACGCGCTTATTTGCACAATTGTGCGATGAAAATGATGAAAACTTCCAACGATTGCTGTTACATACCGAAGTACGCTGGTTGTTGAAAGGTGCATGTTTATCAAGATTTTATTCACTTTTTGACTGTTTTAGAATTTCGGGATAGTAAAGATCCTGATATAAAAAAAAAATCTAATCAATTTTAAAGCAGACATCGCGTATTTGACAGATTTGTTCAAAAAATTTAATGACCTCAACTTACAATTACAAGAGGACAGCCTTAATTTAATAAAAACAATGAGTGTAATTTCAGCTTTTATTGGTAAATTGAAATTTATGAAGAAAATTATTGGTCGGCGCGAATTTTCAGTTTTCAAACTTATCGCAAGTAGACTGCCTTGACTTGACTGCCTCAGACATACATTCAACATTTGATTGCCCTGATGATTGATGATGATTTTAAAATTAGATTTGAAGACATTCTGTCGATGGAAATACCACCATGGATCATAAATCCATTTGATGAAACGGAAGTGGAGAATACCTAAAACTTGATATTTCTTGACTCCTAAATAACCTGAAACAACCTTACCTTTTTTTCTTCTATCAAAGCGGTTATTTTTCCATACGTAATAAGCTGTAACTTCAACATACAAAAGAGTTTTTGCAAAGTCATCAACTTGGCATAGCTCAAAAAAAGCCATTAGTGTTTTTTTTTTTGGATTAATTACTTTGTCAACCACATCTTGCTCAGTAAAATAAATTTTTTGACCATTTTCAAGATGTACAGCAAGATGCATCACATCAGAAACCTGTCATGAATAGGGATACGAAATATTCGCCAGACTGCTTCAGAGCTACTGATGTAACGTCCCGCCTGGTACTTCTTCACCTCATCAAAATTCAAGTTTCTAAGTTTTAAATCTACAGATTAAAAGATACATTTTTTACCCTCTTGGAGTTGAATATCATAAAATTAGAACTCAAGCATGCCAAAAAAAATATTTTGGCCAAGTTTCAAAGTTCTAAAAGCAATAGATTGGAAGATACAAATTTTGAATATTTTTAACGCCCCCGCACAACCCTCTTTTTTTTTTAACGCCCCCCAACACTCTGGGGGTTAAACATCATAAAATTAGTTCTTAGTAAACTCAAAGATGCTAAAAAAAATGTTTTGGTCAAGTTTCAGAGTTATAAAAGCTATAGATTGGAAGATATTTTTTTTTTTAATTTTCAACGTCCCCGCACAGCCCTCTGGAGGTGGAATATCATTAAATTATTTTTTAGTAAATTCAAACATGCCAAAAAGAATATCCTGACTAAGTTTCATACCTATAAGTGAATGTGATAAAAATAAATGTGATAAAAATAAATGTGATAAAAATAATGTGATAAAATGTGTTTTTTTTTTAATTAACTTATATGAAGTTGATTAACTTATATGAATATTTTAATTAAGCATTAAAATCTTCATATTCAAAACATAAATTTTTGAAGGAGGATTTGCAGTTTGCAGACCAGCGTAATTTGTAGAAGAACAATTGCCAAAATAATAATATAAGAATGAATACTCACAGCTGAGTATAGTGATGGTCATAGACGTGTACATCAGGAACAGCATATTGAAGAACAGGAAGCCCAGATTGGATAGAACTTTGCTGCCGTCGTTGCCTATGTTGTAGTAGAGAGCTCCGATGAGGAAGCCGACGAGTATATGCGCGAACAGACGCAGGTACATCAGAGTCTGGAATAGACAGTTTATTAGTAGAGATATAAAAAAAAATATTTAAATCTATAGTTTCGAAGCATAATTAAAAAAAAAACATCTACTGTCGCTTCAATCCTGATGAATATTTTGGTTTGCAAATCAATAAAATCTTATACTTTGAACGAGACAATCTTGTATATATATAATCCGTATCTCGAAAACGGCTGCAAGTATTGCCATGAAATTTAGTATGCAGATAGTTTTGAGCGAGAAAAATCAAATGTAGCTAGGGGTCTTATCCCTGTGAAACTGCGCATTTTTAAGCTATATACGTTTTTTCTTTCGTCATGCTACAATATATCAATAATTTCGACACTGTTACTCGTCAATCCGATTGGTACTTTGGTTTTCGTATGTATCATTTTTGCTATTTTTGAAAATTCGGAATGTCCACCACATTCCGAATTTTCAAAAAAGCAAAAATGTTTCGTTCGAATCCCGGTCAGATAAATATTTTTGAGTTTTTTTTTTTTTTTTATCAGAACTCCAAGCAAAGTTCGGTTACCAAGGTACTACTAATAATATAAGCTTGCGTTTTTATTCGCTGTAAACTACAATGCAGTTCAGAGAAAAGTCACAGACAACAGAGATGATAGTAAGAGCGGGAATCATGGACAACTGGCATTTATATTTTTTAAATATTGTCTATAGTAGGCTAAATTTAAATACTCTTAAACATAAACGTAACTCCTGAACGTAAACCTACGAAGCCCATACTAGCCATGAGGTTATCCTAGGTATCCAGTATATCTGGCCCAATTTCAAAATTTTCAGGCAAATAAAAAATGGCTGGATGGTATGTAGAATGGAACTCGTGAAATGTTTCTGTTAACTGTCAGGTACTTAAATCATAAAATAAGTAATATTATGTAGATTACAAACCAACCATTTGGAGTCTTTGAATCTATCGAAATTAATCAAGCTATCCAGATGGGTGATTTTAAATTACTCAAAATATATTTTAAAAGTTTTAACCCTTATTAGGTACATACTAAGAGCTCCGTGGCCTAGTGGGTAGACCATTTGATTCACACTCGAGATAGTGCAGGTTTCGATATCCAGGTTGTGGCGTGTACCAATGAGACTTTTTCAGATCTCAAGTACATTATACGGACGCTCGAACGGTAAAGGAAAACATCGCGATCAAACCCGCACATGGTTGGCCCCAGACGTATTGACCAGTCATTCCTCTGGACTAGGCTGACTGTGTTGTGAGAATGCCATATGTGCATGGGCAACCATACGACATTTAAAAAACCGACTGTTCCAGGCACTACAGTATTTCAAGAGTGGGTACTTCGCTCGGAGGATACTGAGTACATCATCCAATAACGGATGAAAAGGCCTAAGTTTTTAGGTACATACTAATATATCATAAAAATAAATTGCTGCCAAATAATTAGTCTTTACAAATTATCTGTGTGCGTCTTAACACCATTTGCTATTGAGGTGAATTTATATAAAATAAAAATTATAATTGATGGATGTAGGATGCAAATCTTATACTTTCAACACGCAAATCTTGTATATAATATTATTTAATCGGAATCTCGGACACGGCTGCAAGTATTTCCATTAAATTTAGTGCACGGAGTTTCGGGGGAGAATAATCGATCTAGCTAGGTCTTATCCCTGAGAAACTCCGCATTTCAGGTTATGTAATATGTATATTTATGTTTTCGTTGCGTATTATGATAATATGAGTGATTTCGATCTCTAAATGTCAAATCCGGTTGTTAGCAAATTGATGTCTCGGGTTCGAATCCCGGTTAACGAATATAAAAATATTCTAATATAGTTATTCTTTATCCCAAAAGGGATAAAGAATAACAAAAATATTCGTCATTATTTCTTATTCTTTTATAGACATTTTTTATATTTTATCGTTATACTAAAACTCCGAGTAAATCTCGGTCTCCCAGATTCTAATATTATATAATATACATAAAAAACCTAAAACAACTTAGGCCTTTTCATCCGTTATTGGATGATTTATACAGTATTCTTCGAGCGAAGTAACCATCTCGAAATACTGTAGTGCCTGGGACAGTCGGTTTTTTTAAATGTCGTATGGTTGCCCAAGCACACATGGCATTCTCACAACACAGTCACCTAGTCCGGAGGAATGACTGGTCAATACGTCTGGGGCCAACCATGTGCGGGTTTCCTCACGATGTTTTCCTTCATCGTTGGAGCGTCCGTATAATGTACTTGAGATCTGAAAGTCTTATTGGTTCACGCCACAACCTGGGAATCGAAACCTGCACTCTCTCGAGTGCCAATCAAACGGTTTACCCACAAGGCCACGGAGTTCTATATAATATACATAGAATATATAAAATCGAGCCCGTCTGTCACGTTTTAACTATAATCTTGCCACCTGACCTTTTACATAAAATCAACATTAGCGTCGTAATTATATAAATTACTTCATAAACTTCCCGTCCGGACCGTCACTTTATCACGTCTGGTGTATTAAAGTAAGTAAATTAATCAAGAGAGGAATTAATTAACGGTGCATTGCAAATTGCTCTTTTACGTTGACTGAATTAATATCATATGACACTCATGCACCAATAAGACCAGTTAAAATCAAACAGCTGCCAGCTCCTTGGCTTACTGATGATTTAAAATGATTAATTAAACAAAAACATTTCGCAAAAACCAAATATAAGCAATGTAATTGCGAAGTCCACCGAGAGAAATATATAAGAATTAGGAATCGCTGCAATAAAATGTGTAGGGATGCCCTGCGTCGTTACATCCACTCTTCTGTGGAAAATGGCGATCCATGTAAAGTCTGGAAGTTTTTGAGGACACTTGGAGTAGGCAAAAGCTCGGATGATAACTTGTTTAATAAATGAAGATTTGTTAAATAAATATTTTACTTCCGTTTCTAACTCATTTGACCATTATATCAAATCTGAAACGCTTATTCACCTTGCTAGGTCACCAATCCCCGATTCCTCGCCTTTCGTTCTTAGCCAAGTTACGGGTGATGATGTCAAAATACATGTCATGTCCATCTCCTCGAATGCCGTAGGTGATGATGGAATAAGTCGCAAGATGATAATTCCGATTCTTGACATCATTACGCCTGTAATTGTTTATATAATCATTATATTGATATTTGTGTTTTCCCAAGTGCATGGAAGGAAGCCAACGTAATTCCATTCCGTAATTCCAAAGACATCGCGGCCTAGGCTGGCGTCTAACTTCCGCCCTATCTCAGATTTACTTTTTATCTCTAAAGTTTCAGAATAGCTGATCAGTCATCAGCTTACCAACTACGTAATAGACAATAACCTTCTTAGGTCCTTTCAATCTGGCTTTCGTCGTGGACACAGTACTACTACCGCACTTATTAGGGTTACCGATGACATTCGTCTTGGTATGGACAATAAGCTAAATACCATTCTAGCCTTGTTAGACTTTAGCAATGCATTTAACACTGTCGATCATGATGTACTACTGAGTTTGCTAAGGTCTATCAATCTTTCTCCCCAACTGATTGGCTTAATCCGCAGTTACCTTGTGGGTCGTCGTCAAAGAGTTAAAGTGGCTGATAGTTTTTCGTGCTGGACCTCTATCACTACCGGCGTCCTTCAGGGTGGCGTCTTGTCCCCACTTCTCTTTACGATTTTTATAAACTCCATTACTAAATCTACTACTTCATTGTTTCATTTGTATGCTGATGACTTCCAAGTCTATACTCAATCTTCCTTGATTAATCTGCGTAATGCTATTGACTCCCTTAACAGAGACTTGGAAACGATCTGTAATTGGAGCAAGCGTCACGGTCTCTTTATTAACCCAGCTAAAACACAGTTGATTGCTATTAGAAGCCCTGGGCTGGTGTCGAGGATTGACTGGAACAGCTTGCCCCCCGTTCTTTTAAATAATGTAAACATTTATTTTAGTAAATGTGTAAAAAATTTGGGTGTTTATTTTGACGACACATTATCATGGTCTCAGCATATTAAAGAAATTAGTAAAAAGATTTTTGCAACTTGATTCTCCGTTTGTCGCCTTCGTTACCTTCTTCCAATTCCAACTAAGATTAAAATCGCTGAATCCCTGTTTCTCTCAATTCTTGATTATGCAGATGCATGTTTTACCAATCTCACCGAAGAACAACTAAATAAGCTCGAGCGACTACAGAATCTCTCGATAAGGTTTATCTTCGGTCTAAAAAAATTTTACCATGTGTCAGATTTTCGATCAAGACTGAAGTGATTGCCTATACGTTTTCGCCGGGACGCTCGTATTCTCTCTCTTATTTTCTCTATTATACATGACCCTTGATTACCCTCATATTTAAAATATATTTTTAAATTTCGAAAAGCTACTGTTAAAGACTTACGATCTGCATCCAATTTTCAACTAGAATTAGCCATGCATAAAACTAAATATTATGCCTCCTCGTTTGCTGTTACTGGTGTAAAGCTGTGGAATTCGTTACCAAAACATATCAGACTTGCTAAAACGTTAAATGGCTTAAAAACTATGGTTAAGATGCATTATTTGACTATTTGTAGTCAGGTATATATATATATATATATATATATATATATATATATATATATATATATATATATATATATATATATATATATATATATATATATATATATATATATATATATATATATATATATATATATATATATATATATATATATATATATATATATATATATATATATATATATTATGTTGTGTGCACAATAAAGAATATTTCATTCATTAATTCATATGTAAGTTTTGTCCACCATTTTGAAAAATATAAGGCAATGTGATATGATTATTATATTTTATTGATATGATTTAGTTACGTTTCCTGCTACTAGAGGCGCTTATATCCGAATAGATATAAGCGCCTCTATAGATAAAAGCGCCTCCATAGATAATATAACAAATATAGGCTATTCTGATACAGCCCAGCTTCGTATAGAGCTGAGAAGTAGATGTTGTCAAATAAAATATTTCAACTGATACAGATAACCAGTTACAAAGAAGTTGTCATCGATCGAATTCGAACCCTGATGCGTTTTATCTAAATACGTCAAAATCAAATCTCCATCCAAAATTAGATTACACCCAAGGGAGCAATAATTCATTAGTCATAACGCTAAGTGAGAATTGCGACTCTCTGCGGGCGATAGTGGGGAAAGCTAATTTTGCCGCTTGCCGAGATTTGCATGTAGTATCTGAGAGCGCGGCAGCACCCTTGCCAAGTCAAATTATTCAGATGTCAGTGGCGTACCCAGTCCCGTCTGCTGAACAGCAGCGTCCTTTTCAGCACGACCCAGAACTGCGTGAACTCGGACGTGGCGTAGCGGCGCGGCGAGCTGCCCTCACCAAGGAGCGCCACGGACGCATTGTCTTGTTTCTCTGTGTCCATTTGCACGACCAGGTCACCTGCGATTTAAAAAAAAAAACATTGGATTTGTAGTTCGTTATTAATGCATATTGTCTATTTAAAAATATATATCCTGAATATGTTCGTTTTTCGTCACTAATTAATAATGTTCGTTTGGTCTCACTCTAAGCGAGGTCAATATAAGATTTTAGAGACTAGATGTAAACATAATGACAAAAATCAAGCATTTTCGGGGAATAAAAGTATTTATGACAACAAAAAAACACATTAGCAAGCAAAAATAACGCGTAATTTTTTCGATTAAACTTTATCGTTTTTTTTTTGGTTGTTGCTAAACTTTATCTGTGTCCCGGAAAGGTAAAGAAATATATGTGTATACTGTGTATAACATTACACGATAGCGGAGTTCAAAGTTCACCGCTAGATAACTTCCTGATTCCGTAACATAACATACAAACAACTACAAAGATATAATATGTTTAATTAATAGATCAATAATTGTGAGAAATATGTAAACTTACAGCATGCCCTGTCTCTAGGCCCATACTTTTGCAGTATAACAAATTACATAGACAAGTTTTAAGTACTCTTAGGAACCATGGTTTGAACTCATAGCCCGGATACTAGATAACATACGGAGATACACCTTGCATTACTTAAATTGTGATAAAAAAAATTTTGAATGAAGACGCTCCATGCCTACTTGGCTCCACAAATAATCTCTAGTGATTGAAATATACATGTAGATTGTAGGTACTTAACTAGTTTAAAAAATAATAAAAAATTACATTATAATCGATAACTAGCAAAATTTTGCTGTTGCTAAAGTTTAAAAAATATAAGCCCATAGTATTATATTTCTAGTAGGTTACTAAGTTCACTGCCATCATTAATGTCATGGTTTTCCTATTTGTATGGACGCTTTCACACCACGTCAATCTGATCTTGTACTAAGTATCCGAAGATCGAAGTATCACAGGTACCAGATTACGGAAGTACATTTATGGCTACTTTTGTACTATACGTGACATATTTAAGATTTTAATTATACTATACATATATTTAATACACATCCAAGACCCATGAATAAAGAAAACTCTTTCCGGTTTCGAACCCACGACTTCCGGCTTATGCGCCGACGCGCTAACCACTGAGCTACAGAGGTCGTCGCCGTGAATTCCCGCATTATCTTATCAAAATACAAATTTTATTTAAACATAATTTATAGGTAAATAATAAAATCAAAATTAAGTTAGTACGAACAAAGCTTTGCAATTTTCCACTAGTTTTTATACCAGATAATACAAGTTACACATCTATTTATATAAATTAGCTTAATGATAAGTCGAACGGTTTAATTATTATCAGATTAGAGTATTTTAAGAAAAAGTTTATTTCAATTTTTAGGATATCAATATATATTTTGTCTTTATTATTCTGTAATAAGCCACAAAAGTATTGACTGCTATGAATAGATTTTGTAATAAACTAGTTGAAATCACCTATATACATAATTTGAATACATATACATAAACACAGTCTGTAAAATGACAGTAAACATAACAATGAGTCTGTCTCAACTAACTGACAAGAAAGGAAAAAGAAGTGAAATGCTTAAAAATTTTCTGACTGTAATCATAAATCAGTTACGGTATCGTCAGTTATACGAGGGCTGCACTAAAAGTATCGGGAATGGAATATTTCCACTGTTCCTGTCATATTAAAATCTTTTTAATTTAAAGCTCCTTGGTTTTAAAAATCGAATACCGTTTGTTTATTTAAAAAAAGATTCTCGGTCTTGTCACAAGGTCTTGTCAAACTTGTTTAGTCGTTGAGAAAATGGAATTGACTCGAGAAAATTCTAGAGCGATGATTTATTATGAATTTCGAAGTGGTTTAACACAAAAACAGTGTGTTGACCGGATGATTTCTGCATTTGGTGATGAAGCCCCATCCAAAACCACAATTTATCGCTGGTTTGCTGAATTTCAACGTGGACGTGTCAAGCTCAGTGATGATCCCCGTCAAGGTCGTCCAAAAACTGCAGTCACCCAAGAAAACGTTGATGCTGTGCGTAAGCTGATTGAGGAAGATCGACATGTGACATACCGCGAAATTCAGGCAACTTTAGACATTGGCATGAGTCAAATACAAATAATCTTGCATGAACAATTAGCTGTAAAAAAGTTGTTTTCCCGATGGATACCGCATTTGCTCTGTGAAGAGCAAAAAGCGGCTCGCGTTACTTGGTGCGTCAGAACTCTCGAAAGATTCCACGCAGGATCCTCAAATGCTGTATACAACATCGTATCAGGTGACGAATCCTGGATATACGCGTACGAACCCGAAACAAAAAACCAGCCACGAGTTTGGGTGTTCGAAAATGAGTTAAAGCCAACAAAAATTGTTCGTTCACAGAGTGTTGCAAAACAAATGGTGGCCACGTTTGTCTCCAAAACCGGCCATGTTGCAACTATTCCTCTTAAGGGACAAAGAACAGTTAATGCAGAATGGTATGCTAACATTTGTTTGCCACAGGTCGTTTCTTAACTCCGTAAAGAGAACTAAAACCGCCGCATCATCCTCCATCACGACAATGCGAGTTCTCACACCGCGCACAGAACCTAACAGTTTTTAGAGCAAGAAATCATAGAATTATTAGACCATCCGCCGTACAGCCCCGACCTAAGCCCTAATGATTTCTATACTTTCCCTAAAATAAAGAATAAATTGCGTGGTCAGAGATTTTCATCACCTGAAGAAGCTGTGGACGCCTACAAAACGGCCATTTTGGAGACCCCAACTTCCGAATGGAATGGTTGCTTCAATGATTGGTTCCATCGTATGGAAAAATGTGTCAAATTTCGCGGAGAATACTTCGAAAAGCAATAAATACATTTTTAAATAGTGATATTGTGTCACTTCCTTGATTCCCGAAATTTTCAGTGCCGCCCTCGTACTGCCGTGGTTAAGAGGCATATTACATCTCGACTGTGATTTTACGTAAAATGGCCAATTATGGCGTCTCAGAAACAAATATACATTAACAATTTTGACATATTGAAAGTGCAGAATAGCTATTGGTCCTAGTTCGTAGCGGCCTCGATTTTTATAAAATTTGCTTAACTTTTTAATTAAACCCAAAATTGCAAAAAAAGATTTTCATAAAATGCGCGAAGGCACTTTTTTGAGCTCCTGGATTGAACTAATGTTCTAAGCAAATGAAATAATAAAATTAGAATGTTATCTCCTATAGTTAGAATGTTATCTCCTAGTCTGGCAATAAATACTGTTATAATTAAAAATAAACAAAATATTACATTTGAATTTGTGAATGTGTCATTTTTATATGATTGTTTATTGTGTTTTCTCATTTGGCGCCAATACATTGTACAATGTTTTGCGATATTAAAATGGAGTGGGGTGATAAAGAGAACCGAATCGCTGTGATTGCATTACACAAAGTAGGTATGACAAATACAATTTTTAAAACTCTCCATACGCTTGGTATTAGTAAAATGTTTAGGTACCGGGCTATTAATAGGTACAATGAGACCTCCTCTGTTTGTGACAGAAAAGATCTGGCCGTCCACGTAGTGTTCGTACGAAAAAGGTGGTGAAAGCAGTAAGGGAAATAATTCAAAAATCAAATAAATCCTGTCCGAAAGCAAAAGATTTTATCTCGGGAGGGCACCTAGAACCATGTCGCGTATTTTAAAAGGTGACTTAGGACTTGTAGCCTATAAGAGACGTACTGGTCATTCATCACTTAACTGATAACTACTGAAACGGTACGCAAAGGGAGGTCACAGAAAAATTTTGTTTACGGATGAGGAAATTTTTACAATTGAGAAACATTTTAACAAACAAAATGACCGTATTTATGCTCAAAGCTCTAAGGAACCTTCCCAATTAGTCTACAGAGTGAAACGTGGGCACTATCCGACTTCAGTAATGGTTTGGTGGGGTATTAGCTATGAAGGAGTGACTGAGCCATACCTTGTGAAAAAGGTATCAAAACATCGGCACAAGTGTATCAAGATACCATTCTTGAGAAGGTAGTGAAGCCCCTTAACAACACTATGTTCAATAACCAAGAATGGTCCTTCCAGCAAGACTCGGCGCCGGGTCATAAAGCTCGGTCTACGCAGTCTTGGTTGGAAACGAACGTTTCGGACTTCATCAGAGCTGAAGACTGGCCGTCGTCTAGTCCCAATCTTAGTCTGCTGGATTATGATTTATGGTCAGTTTTAGAGAGTACGGCTTGCTCTAAACGCCATGATAAATTGGAGTCCCTAAAACAATTCGTACGATTGGCAGTGAAGAATTTTCCCATGGAAAGAGTGCGTGCTTCTATTGATAGCTGGCCTCAACGTTTAAAGGACTGTATTGCAGCCAATGGAGACCACTTCGAATAAGCTTTTTATATTTTAAATTGTTTTAGATTTATGTATTAAACTAACACACTGTAATAGTAATAAATGTTATTTGCAATAGAATTTTTTTTTCTTTGTTTCAGTATTTACGGCAAGATCAGGTATAGTCGTATAATTCGTAGCGGCCTTAAAATTTTGAAATATCTTTGTATTAATATAGAAAAAAATCTTATTCTAAGCCAAAAAAAAACTACGAAAATCGCTTTGAAGTTAACTGTGAATTACTCCTATCTACGATAATATTATTATTTAGTTACTTCATGAGGAAAAAAGATTTTATAATTTTAAAGCATGAATTTATTATAACCTATTTCAATAAAAACGATAAACACAACTGCAAAATTACTACAAAATGCGCAATGTCGGGAACGCTTCAAATACCTAATCTCGCAGAGTGCAGATTTGTAATAGGGCTCTTAATGTAGATCATCGTTTCTCAAGCGGGCGACCCTTGGGAGGGTCGAGTTTGTTTACTACAAAATATCAACAATAATAATAAGTAATAGTACAAAAGATTCGTTTTTCGAACTGATCTTTTCTATCGAACGTCGAAAAAATCGTTCGAACGTACAGCTGATAAAAATAGCGCGCTATGTACATATTGTTATAATTTTATAGTGACGGGGTCGCAAGACTTTCTACTTAACTTTTTGACTTTTTCGTGGGTCGCGACATAAAAATGGGTGAGAAACGATGATGTGGATAGGTTGTTTATGTAACAAAAATCTCCTTAAACCTGCACGTCGTGTGTAATTAAACAATCAGTACAATCGTTTTAGCTACAAGACATCATAAGAAGTGTAGCATATAACCTTGGTATGTATAACGAGAGTAAAAGGAAAATTGTTTACCCACTATCTACTGCGTCGTTAATAACGCTGACAAGTCTTGATACTAGTTCTTTGAATATTTGAAACATCAAAATAATTTTCCTTAATCACTACAAAAGTCAGCAAATACATATTATATCTACAAAATTATTTATTGTTTTAGGACAATTGATCTTTAGGAAAAATACATCAACTACAAGTTGTATATTACAAAAAATAATAAATAAGCTTATCCTTAATCACACAAAAGTATTAAAGGTATTTTAAACAAGGAAATATAATATTTTCTCATTCGTACATTCAAAATAATAAATATAAGGTTGAGCAAAATCAATTACGGATATTTTAGGCCGATGATGAAAAAAAACTAAATAAAATTACATTGCGCTCTTTATGGCGCTGATGTCATTAACTTCACAGAAACCGGTGATTTAAAGAGGAAACAAAGACTTTGCCTAAATAACATCAATATATCAGCTGTTCGAGGTCAATGGCCTTTACAGTGCGTACAGAGCTTAATGCAATTTTATTTAGTATAATATTTTTCGATTTTTTAATCTTTTTTCTGCCTAGACATCGACATTATCAGTAAATCATATACCCAAAATACCACGGGTATTATTGATTTTAAGCAGTCTATACTAATATTATAAATAGGTAAAGTTTGTGAGGTGGTAAGGGGTAATCTCTGGATAACTGAACCGATTTTGAAAATTCTTTT
Source organism: Phengaris arion (assembly GCA_963565745.1). Taxonomy (NCBI): domain Eukaryota; kingdom Metazoa; phylum Arthropoda; class Insecta; order Lepidoptera; family Lycaenidae; genus Phengaris; species Phengaris arion. The sequence goes on from OY751431.1 coordinate 29,962,903, forward strand.
ACCAATAGACCAATATTATTTGTGAGTGACATCTAAGGCTATATTTTAACCCGAAAAATGAAAACACTTTTTCGTGGTTGCCGGATTTGCAAATCTGGAGAAAAAACGCTCGAACGAAATGGGATAAGTCGCAGAGAAAAGTTGTAGAGCTTGATAATGCCTACAAAAAAGTCAGCGACAGCATATTATGTCTAATTTTTATATATACGAGGGCGGCACTGAAAATTTCGGGAATCAAGGAAGTGACACACAACACAGCGAAATTTGACACATTACCATACGATGGAACCAATCATTGAAGCAACCATGCCATTCGGAAGTTGGGGTCTCCAAAATGGCCGTTTTGTAGGCGTCCACAGCTTCTTCAGGTGATGAAAATCTCTGACCACGCAATTTATTCTTTATTTTAGGGAAAGTATAGAAATCATTAGGGCTTAGGTCGGGGCTGTACGGCGGATGGTCTAATAATTCTATGATTTCTTGCTCTAAAAACTCTTTTGTTCTGTGCGCGGTGTGAGAACTCGCATTGTCGTGATGGAGGATGATGCGGCGGTTGCAGTTCTCTTTACGGAGTTTAGAAACGACCTGTGGCAAACAAATGTTAGCATAGCATACCATTCTGCATTAACCGTTCTTTGTCCCTCAAGAGGAATAGTCGCAACATGGCCGGTTTTGGAGACAAACGTGGCCACCATTTTTTTGCAACACTCCGTGAACGAACAATTTTTGTTGGCTTTAACTCATTTTCGAACACCCAAACTCGTGACTGGTTTTTTGTTTCGGGTTCGTACGCGTATATCCAGGATTCGTCACCTGATACGATGTTGTATACAGCATTTGAGGATCCTGCGTGGAATCTTTCGAGAGTTCTGACGCACCAAGTAACGCGAGCCGCTTTTTGCTCTTCACAGAGCAAATGCGGTATCCATCGGGAAAATAACTTTTTTACACCTAATTGTTCATGCAAGATTATTTGTATTTGACTCATGCCAATGTCTAAAGTGGCCTGAATTTCGCGGTATGTCACAGGTCGATCTTCCTCAATCAGCTTACGCACAGCATCAACGTTTTCTTGGGTGACTGCAGTTTTTGGACGACCTTGACGGGGATCATCACTGAGCTTGACACGTCCACGTTGAAATTCAGCAAACCAGCGATAAATTGTGGTTTTGGATGGGGCTTCATCACCGAAGAAATCATCCGGTCAACACACTGTTTTCGTGTTAAATCACTTTGAAAGTCATAATAAATCATCGCTCTAGAATTTTCTCGAGTCAATTCCATTTTCTCAACGACTAAACAAGATTGACAAGACCTTGAGTCTAAAAAGTAGTTTTTATATATAAAAAAATAATTTAAAACGGTGGGTCATGTTTATTGGTCAATATTGTCAATAATAATTATGAAAATAAATGAATTTATCGTTTTAAGTGTATAAAACAAAATACTTTTCCTTTTACTGTATATAATTATGCATAATGGTTAAAGAGATAAGACGACATAGAACCGCGTATGGAACCGCGACCGTGCCGTAATCTATTGAGTGATATTTCTATTACACGTTTTTTTTTTCATTACAATGAATGAGATCAACATACTGATTTCCCGGTTCCCCGTTCCCGGTCAAGTCAAACACTATAAGTACATTGATACGGTGTGTAATATTGAGGATACTATCCTCAAGAATTTTTAAATTCTTTGAGCGCATCTGGCTTACCTCCTCACGACCTCATGTTAAGTTGGCATTCCTATCATGCTGTTCAGAAACTTGAGCCTCCTCAATATGTGTAACCGCACAAGGCTCCTTATAAAAGAGTTGCGGGTGAACTTTATCATGGCGACCATTCTCACAGGCCCAGCAGTGGGTCAACTGGCTTATATTCCGCGGATATCCATGGTTCCATCAGATTTACCTATACCGTTTAAAAAGCAACAGTATTCCGTCAAGATCTCTTTTGCCCTCACCATTAATAAGTCCCAGGGTCAAACATTCTATCTGGTGGGCATTGACTTTAGAAACCAATGTTTTTCCCATATGTTGCCTTATCGGCGGGTTGGTACTCCTGAAAGACAATATATTTTGGTACCAAATAATAACATTATATCTAATATAGTATACAGAGAAATAAACATAATTTATTCAATTTTAATGATTTCATTCACTCATTTGAAACCCGTCAATATAGCCAAATTGGCATGCAAATACACACATAAATAAGCAGTTAAAGCAGGAAATAAACCATAGCACTCAGTATTAACCCAACCACAATCGTAATTTCATAACAAATAAAAATGTTTACCGCCCAACGATGTGGGCACGGGTCAGCTAGTCTTATATAATCCCACGGAGTTAGTCCAATGGAGAAACCTATGGTTCCGTGCAACTATTGTTTCGAACAGATTAAACCACAGAGCTGATATATGAGAGGAGACGGCATAAGCAACTGTGCACTGTGATTTCTACTCTGCCCCTGACAAATTTTTGTACTTGTCGAGTTTCTTATAAGAAAATGATGAAATGTTGTGTCTTATCATGTAAAAAATACTCAAATAGGCGTTCTAATGCTATGTAGGGCATTACATTTCATATGTAAGTAATTAAAACTAATTGTACTATAGAAAAGTCTCTTAGCGTCAGTTAAATTAGAAATTATTCTACATGATATACGTTTTAAGCTTTGATCACGGGGATTAATAATATATTCTAGATACGTACTAACTCAATATTTAATATATTATTTTAATCATCATGCGTACTAAAGTGCTTTTGCAGTACTTCCTAAAGACTTTTCAGTCGTAAAGCAATATTTAGGTGTCTGACTCCGCCCACTCATTTACCGGAGATGAGTGGGCGCAGTCAGACACCCCCTCGCCCCGCTAAATATCACGCTTTGTTGCATACTGAAATCTACTAACAACACCTCCTTTATTTAAACGCATAGCTAGATTACGAGAAAAACTACAGTAAATTGCACCAAAATTAAAAAATAATTAAATTATTATATTCTTAGGTATTATTACCAATTATATTATTGTTACTTATACATCTGAACAAAGTCCAAATAGATCTTTATGGTCCGGTGATTCAATAAAAATATTTTATCGCGCTACAAAAATCTAAACAGTAAGTTACTTTATAAGAGAAAGGATTTTTATACATAATATGATATAAAATTCATGAATTGAAATTAGAGTATGCATTGGCTCTAATGGGTCGGTTCGACAGAAGTAATGCTACGGTCTAACAGAAATCCGACGCAAAACGCTCGTATTTCGCCGTAATAGTGCCACAAAGGTACAAACGTATGTAACGTTCTACTTATTAGCCTATGTAAGTATGTACTTACATAGGCTAATAAACAGAAGGAGTGGTAATCCACTCCTTTCCGTCGCGCAGTCCGGTAAAAAAGAGGGTAAGAGGCGGATATCGCATTTGAAAGTCCGTGAATGCAAGGCACAACGAACGCAAAACAAGAGATACAAATCCCGACTATTAGTAAGACGAGAATCATATCTCGTTCCTTATTCCACACTTATATTGACTGCCATAAAGTCGTAATTCCAACGTCGTAATACTGGACTCCAAAGGCGACCAAATTCGGCGCGCCTTTTTTCGTCCTTGTCTCGCCACGTTGACTTTATCGTTCTTCTCTCTCATACCATGAAACAGATAATCTTACCTTTTCCCTTAGAGATTTCGTTGGCAGCGTACTGCAGTAGTCCATTCTGTAGACCATTCGTTCCGTTCGGCGCACTCTCTCCGTCCTTGTCTCGCACGTTGGCAGCGTCGTTCTTGTCGTAGACCGCGAGAGACGCCGCCATGTCGCTCTTATTGTTGTATTCCGTCTGGTTGGGTAGAAGCATGCCGTTTCTAGGATAGCAAGATTTGATTAGGTATATGACGACATGAAGCGATTTATGCAATACCTGACCAGAAATATTTAAAAAAATTGAGGTAAATTCACGAAACACGAAATAAATCATTAATGACAAAATTTCGAGATTTAACTAATCACATCCCAGTTTTAGGGGACTTTACTGTTGCTGCATTAATAAATATAGACCAGGATTCACGCGCGACGCGTAACGCGTCATCTAAACTTTGTAACGTGATAATCTTTACTAAACCTTAAGATCAAATGTTTCTAAATATACTGCGAAAATTATATGCATACCAACATTATTTACTATCAAAAAGTCAAATATTTAGCTAGCCAGCCACACAATGAGCTGACATCGGCATTACCTGATATCATTCCTGCCGTTCTCAATCGCGCGGACGAGCTTGCCGGTGTTGTCGCCGTACTCGCCGCACGAGACCTCGATGATGAAGGAGGCGGGGTTGTGGTACGAGGGGCACTGCAGCTTCAGGCTGCCCAGCCACTCCACTGGAAACAAATAATTTAGCCATTTGGTTATGCAGCCCTGGATATATTGGTATGCCTAGGAGAAACCAGCATGTAACTCCACTGGAAGTAAATGGTTGACCCACATGCATAGGAGATTGCCCAATCTACTGGAAGTAAATTGGTGAGCCATAATATAATTACTCAAAGAGTAGTAGTAGTTGAGGAAAGTAGGGGAGCTAATGAACCTGACTGTTGTGAAGAACCTGCTGAAGCCCTGGAGATATTAGTTTAGCAAAGGAGAATATTTCATTTCGCATTTAAGGACCGCATTATTTAGCAATATGGTTCTTATATGAAAATGATCTTTAAATCCAGAGCTGAGTAATAGGTCTGAAAGTCTTGAGTAAGGTGCCTGATTGTTATTTTATATTTGTCCCTGGCATATGCCAAGTTGGCAATTGCCAGAGGCATGACCTAAATTAATATCATAATTTATGGATCGCACTGCTACTCAGCCCTGTCCCTGACCCCTATATCCACAAAAGGTAAGGAAGCTTAAAAGTCATAATTATTGTTGTTCCTTGGCAGGATTTTCCGGATGCCTGATTTGAATAGGTCAATTTAAACATAAATAAAAAATAAATTAATGTGGCATTTAACCCTGTTTAAAATAAATCTCTTAGGGTTCCGTAGTACTACAATGTCGAATTTTCCGTTTTTGGCGATGGCCGAGGCGATTTCACGTGTTTTTTTTTCAAAAGTTAACCATTAATTTCAAGTAAGCCCGTAGCATTTTCAAACTATAAGAGCTTTCCATGATAATGACTAATATTAAATACTCTTGAGAAAAAATTTCATCGAAATCGAACAATAAATTTGAATAAAAACTATTTCGCATTGATTCGTACGGAAGCCTTCTAAACGCCATGTCCTGACACGCTCTTGAGTAGGTTATTTAAATATGGAATCACTGCAATCGAATGTTCATTAACCATTTCAAATTCAATGTGGTTTAATGCAGCGTTACGAGGAAATAGCCGCAAATAAAAAACCACAGCCATGACGGCTGTTTCTACGAAAACCTCTTTTACACTTTACGACTCACCTAATCGTCCAGTACTGCCTTGATACACGCATTGACCGTCAGCCAATGTATACAAGTGGTCGAACATCTCGAACAATCTCGCGGAGGGCTGGTGGATGGTACAGATGATAGTTCTGCCGCCTCTTGCAAGGGATTGCAGCAGCTTAATACAGGAGAAGCATGAGGAACTGTCGAGACCAGAGGTGGGCTCATCAAAGAACATAATAGGAGGATTGTTGACAAGCTCCAAGGCTATGGATAGACGTTTCTTTTGGCCACCAGATAGGTTTGATGTCATGGTTGTACGGTGCTCCGTTAGACCAAGTGTCTCGAGGATTTCTTCGATCTGAGAAAGAGAAACATAGTTTAGGATAGTCTTAGCTATGTACATGAACATAAACAAAACAGAAACAAAACAGAAACGTAAGATTAGTAGAAAATATACTAAAATTACTAGAGCGATAATAACACCAAGCAATATTGCAGTCATTATGTAGTCGGAAATAGTACTTATTAGTTTGCATTGTATTCGAAAGGATAATAGAAATACTGGAAGGCTGTAATGTAGTGTTTCCCAACCTTTTTTTCACGGACCCCCCCTTGGATTATCCTACTAATATTATAAATGTAAAGTTTGTGGATGGATGGATGTTTGTTACTCTTTCACGCAAAAACTACTGAACTGATTTTGATGAAATTTGGTATGATAGTAGTTTCAGCTCTGGATTAAAACATAGGCTACTTTTTATCCCGAAAAAGTAGTGTTCCCGTGTGATACTGTATTTACGCGGGCGGAGCCGCGGGCAAAATCTAGTAAATAATACTTTCGTGCAAAAACGTATGGAAATAAAATATAAATATTGTAAGTAGTCGAAACTTGTCTAATAACGACTGATGACGCGTCGACAGCCCCTGATCTAGGGGGGGGCTAGCCGGGACCCATGTCCCAGGCGCCGGCGCGCGGCGAGAGCGCGGAGTGAGATGCGCTGCACGAACATTTATTCGCGAGGCGCGTAGGCATAGTTCAAAATACACGCCCGCTCGCCCGCATGATAAACTTATTGTTTTATATAAAAATTGAAAATACTTTTTAAAATTTGTTCTCCACACAACAGTGTATGTAGTTATGATTCATGAAATAATGTTGTTTTATTTTATATTTATTAACTTATTTTCCAAAAACTTCCTTTCTTTATGAAAAAAAGTAACAGTTTTTTTAACCAAATGTGTTGGCGAATATCATTTTGAATTTAGTTTATAATGAGCCCTTGCTGAGCTCCGTGAGAATAGTGTGCAGTTTTTCAGATGTATATCAATAATTTTAAAGGCCTCTGCTATTAGCCTCGCCTATATATGTACTGTTGACAATGATGAATGACCATTAAACTAACCACTTCCTCCTTATCTGCAGTAGTGGTTGCTGTAGACAGTTTGAGCGAGGTTGCTACAACCATCGCCTCCTCAACAGTAAGGTTGCCGTGCAGCTGGTTGTCCTGCATAATGTAGCATGACAGTTTGCGGAAACTTGACAGGTTGCGCTCCATGCCGTTGACAGTTATGCTACCTTCCATGCCAGATGTCCTGTGAACGAACAGTTTATATTACTTTCCCGTTACAATTTAATGTTCTATGTAAAGCGATTGTAATAATAATTAAATAAAAGTGATTAAGTAATAAGACTATTGTAAATTTTTACTATCGTATGTATTATTATACTATAATATATAGTGATTGAATGTCAGATCATTTTATTTCTATTTTCTGAATTATAGTAATGTACCGTCACAATTATATAGGTATCCACTATCCATCTATGTTTAAGCTATAAACGTTTCTATATAGCGGTATTAATTATATTTTATACTTTATAAAGTATAAAATATAATTAAAAACGCTCTTCTGTAGGTACAAATTAAAATTCGTGGAAATATAATATCTATCAGCTACAGAACAAAATTCCTTCGAATAATTGAAAATCATTCCAAAACAGGTAAAATCACAAGAAACTACAAAAATAGCTTGTTTTGGTAGTTTCCCGATCATTCAATGACGCATCGCAAATGTCACGTTGACAATTAACGTCGTTTTAATAACAATAAAACTGTCAATCAAATAATAATTACAACCTTGCCATAAGCGAAACAGTTCGCTGTGCCATTATTGTATTGTGGCTTATTATGCGCAAATAGCAATGTCATTGTGTATTAATTTAAATATAATGGCCGCAATTTTGTGTCAAAAACCATCACCCGACCTTGATATCTGCTGCTGATATCAAGGTCGGGTGAGTGAAATGAGAGACGAGGAAAAATAGGTAAGTACCTACCTAGAATTTTCCAAACCCTACTGCAAAAAAAGACAGATACCTAAGCAACGCACTAAAAAGATCGAAACAAGATTGAGAAAACAGATACAATAGGAACTGAAAGCCTTAGTGAAATAATTGACATCAGGCGGGACCCATTTGCAAATTATAAATCGTACAAAAATAAATGGGCCCCGCCTGCTACCAAACATAACGTCGAATATTTCACTTTAGGCCCCACACACCCCACAGACGAGGCCGATCGTTTCAGTTACAACCAGCGTTGCCTGATCCGGATTTTTAAATCAAAATTAAATGTCCTGCGCGGGACGGCTAAGTCCCGCTTTTCGAGATTTTTTAATGAAATCAGAATTACTCATCCAGTTTAATCTACAGAGGTCTTCATCTTTATTAAAGAGAAAATAAATACTTTAAAAGAAGTTATATCTTCACAGAAATATCATGAATAAGTAATTCTTATAAATAACTATTGTTCTCTTATTATAAGTTGCAATATGTAACACTCACTCCTTAGACTATTTTTTGAAACGCCATATTTTCCTAATGAATAAAACTTTTTTGATTTGGATTGGTTTTTTTATGTTTTTATTCAGAAGACGAATAAGACTCAACTATTTAGCGATGGGTAAATCTGATTTAAAGTAGCATATTTTTATTTAAATACATTTTCTATGAATATTTTACTATCTATTGTTACGGAAACGTAATTTGAACTAAATAAAAAACACGATAAATATTCAAAAACTTTTGATTATATACGTTTTTTTTCCTATGTCCCCGCTTTCGACGAAAGAATCCCGATTTTTCACTGAAAATGTTCTAAAATCCTAACTTGGCAAAAATTATATTTATTCCCAAGGTGTGTAATCGTTAACAAAATCATTTGCTTTATAACTTTAGCACACAAAGGTTCTTTCGAGTACTTTTTAAATTTATTAATAGAAAGGTTTTGAACGTTTTCTGGGATCCTATTGTATAGGCGTATACATTGGCCCTTAAAAGATTTACTTACTTTGCTAAGTCTTATCACTGGTACATCTAGCTTATGTTATCTATATTAATTAGGTATGTATAATTCTAGTGTTTATACAATGATTATCACTTTTCTTCTTAAAATTGCAGTTAAGTTTTTTCTAACGTATAATAAATTATCCAAAATATACTGGGAAGCTACGGTCAGTACCCCTATTTCTTCAAACTTTTGTCTCAGAGATTCAAAAGGGGACATTAAATAGCACGAATAGCTCGCTTCTGCAGCACAAATATTTAAATTTATGTTGGCAGCATTTCGGAAAAAAGTCGCATCCGACCCAACTGACATCATTTCGGCCTGAACGGATTCGAGCACATACACGAAAAAATCGCATCAGTTCGTTCTGGTTTGCCGCGAGCTACGGTCGTGTTAATTAATTGTAAACTCACTACGCTTGTACACGATACACGCCCACACGGCCGCGGCTCTGGCAAGAATTGAAGCGATTTGTCACATGGTCCGTTCAGTCCAGAATGAATGTTGCAAACTTGGTTATTTTACAAAGTTTTAAAAAACGATAGGGTTGGTTAAAAAAATTGAACTACTTACAATTTGGCGCCAAAATCCGATATTTTCTTTGAACTACCTAAGGACACTTGGGTTTTTGAGACAAATCTAACGATACCTTAACTGTCGAAATCCATCAAGCCGTTTGGAAAATACGTGGAATAAAGGAATTTACAAACATACATACAAGATACGCGCGAAAAACATAACGCAGTCGAATAAAAATACAAATAACATGGCTTATTTTGTAAACCACCAAAAACCATGATATGATTGAACCATGAAATCTGGCAGAATACTTTCGTATTGAAATGAGCGCGGAAAAATACCAAACCTTTTTCCCAAAAAAAAGAACACGATAATATTTTTCTTGGCGTTTTTTTATTGTTTTTACTATGCCGATTATAATATGTTAATTAGGCACGTGTTTCACAAAGGAATTGGTAAGCGGTCGATGGTCATTATTACTTCACTGGAAGCCGGTGGAGCGGTTGCACAACCTCTGCGTACCGTAGCGTCATGTGAAACTTGCAGTTGACGTTTGGAATGTATTATTAATTATTTTTGATGCGATTCGTCTAATCCGACAAGTGACAATCAATATATATATATATATATATATATATATATATATATATATATATATATATATATATATATATATATATATATATATATATAAGGCTTCAATTCTTCATTATCAACTATATATTTATATTATAATATATCGCACACTAGATGTTTATTAACTCATTATTTATTATAATAAAGGCGCAAGGCAAAAATCTGCATTTGCGTCATTGTAGTACTAGACTACACGGCTTGATAGTACTTTATGTTTATGTAGCACTATTAAATGTCAATTTTTATTGTAATTAAGGACAACAATAATTTTGTATTTATAGGTATTTATTTAGTGTAAATAGACGCAATCTTAGAATGCTTGAAAAGGCTATTAAAGGATACATCCCTGCATCTTTTTCCAAAAATACAAAGGACAACCAAACGTCAGATTCAGATGTCGAATCAGTTTACTTCGCCGACAAAAATGTAGGCGCATCTCGGAATTTTGTACCTACAAAAAAATGTTTAGCATCTAAAAAATCGGTGAAAAGGACAGGTAAGTAAAAAACATAATAATAACCTGTGCTTGTTGTGGTGTATTGCTCTTTTTGTTGTTACGTGTGTGCGTGCTTTTATTAATTATTATATTACAGAAGGTATAGGTAGGCTGGTGAGGAATGATTCGTGTGTCTTTAATAATTACAAACTAGTTGAGCAAGTCAGCTGTGCAGAAAAGGAAGGCTCATCAGTAAATAAAAATGAACATGAGCAAGTGATATCAGAAGAAAATGAAGACTTATCGGAAAATAATAATGAACAAGAGCAAGTGAGATCTAGAAAAAAGAAGACTTATCGGAAAATAATAACGAACAGGTACAGGTGAGATCTGGAGCGGAAAAAGAAGACTTATCGGAAAATAATAATGAATAAGACCAAGTGAGATGTGAAGAAAAGGAGAATGTTGCGGAAAATAATAGTGAACAAGAGGAAGTTGGTTGTGAATAAAATGAAGATTTCTCGGGAACTGATAGCGATGATGATTTCGTACTAAATAAATCAAGAAAATGTAAGCTTGTCTTGTCTATATTATCGTCCAGTTCTTACTCTAGTTCATCTGGATCATCTAAAGGCTCGTCGTCTAGCTCCTCCTCAGAGTCATCTACTGGTTCTTCGTCTGACTCGTCGTCCGGACCATCAGCTGCTGGTAAAAAGGGGAAAAAAAAGAAACGAAATGTTGCAAACTGGAAAAGAAATGCAGTTAAACTTTTGAAGGACTTCGGAAAAGAATATATTTCTCGCACTGGGAAAACTATAAAAGCTAAAGAAATGAAACCTCCTTGTCCAAATAAATGCCTACTATCTTGTGCAACCAAATATACGAACAGCCAAAGACAAAAAATGATTGATAATTATTGGAAATTGTCGTCATTGCAAAGACAACGGGATTATTTATCTTCTTATGTATCGCTTTTGAATTCGTCTGTTCGCCGGGTCAAAATTATTACTACCAAAGAAAGAAAACCGAATTGTTGCTTCTCTTTCTCACTGCAGGGAAAACCTGTAAGAGTGTGTAAAACATTTCTGCTTAACACTCTGAAGATCACGGAGAGAACACTTCGAACAGTCGTTGCAGCTAAAACTGGTTCTGGTGTGATTCCAACGGATAGACGTCGAAAACATTTCAAGAAGAAGCAAGATCCAGAAGTGGCGCAATCAGTGCGAGACGACATCAACTCTATTCCGCGAGTCGAAAGCCATTATATCAGGGCTAACTCTTCCCGCGAATATATTGATCGTGATCTTACTATTGCTGAAATGCGTCGGCATTATAAACAAAAGAGGGATTTAGAAAATAAAGTTGCAGCCAAATATTAATACTATGCTTATATTTTTAACACTGAATTTAATATCTCATTCTTTATTCCCAAAAAAGACCAATGTGACGACGCATGCGAGGCGTACAAAAATGCTGTGGGCCAAGAGAAATAAGCACTGGAAGAAAAATATAAGGAACATGAAAAACAGAAAGTGTTGAGTCGTAAAGAAAAGCAGAAGGATATAAAAGCTTGTGAAAAGTCTAACTCAAAAGATATTGTTGCTATTTATGACTTACAGGCTGTAATGCCGGTGCCATTAGGAGAGACCTCAGCTTTTTTTATAAATACAAGTTAAATTGCTATGACTTCACGGTACCTACCTACTTATTTATACTTTTTGTAATTTGTAAACGTTATGGTACATTTTGATTTAATGATGTCTTAAAGTTAAAACCTATCACTCTATTTTACAGGTCACTGACGTCAAAAATAAAAGCACTACTTGCTTTGCCTTTATAAATTTCTGGAAAGTGTTGCAGAGTCCGAACTTAACTGTAATGTTACATTTTACTCTGACAACTGTTGTGAACAACAGAAAAATAGGTAATTTATTTACTACCTACAATTCAAAATGTACATATATAGATATGTACAGTTTATTTGCATTTCTTTCTCATTTTTCTCATTTGCTTTCATTTTCTTGTCTACAGGTTCATGTTTGCCATGTATTACTACTCTGTATCAACATTGAATATTAACTCTGTATCTCATAAGTTCCTAATTCGCGGGCACACCCAGAATGAAGGAGATAATGCCCACTCCCTCATTGAGAAAGCCATTAAACAGGCTAAAAAATCAGGTCCAATCTATGTACCAAGTCAGTACGCTTAATTGATACGCAGCGCAAAAAAAACTGGAAAGGCTTTTAAAGTGGAGGAACTCAATTATGACGATTTTATCGATATCAAGGCTCTGGCTGAGGATATAGGCATTAATTCAGCAAAAGACATTGACGGAAATACAGTGAAATTAACGGAAATCAGAATGGTTCGGTTCCTGTAGAACAGCGAAACTTATGAGTACAAAACTACTTACAGTGAAGGAGAAAGTTGGAAAAATATTCCCATCAAGATCAGGTCAGGGACAGGGCGTAGATCAAGAAAAGAGACCAACATAAATATCCAAACTGACGTAACATTGAAACCAGCTTACACTTCCAAAATAAATATTAATGAGCGTAAAAAGAAAGATTTGTCTCAACTGCTGCATGATAACATTGTTCCGAAACAATACGGTTTTTTCTATGATTCTATTTTTTAAATTTGCTATTATAGATACTAAAATTATGTCACTCAAGTTGATTTTATAAGGTGCTATGCTCAAAAAGTTTGTTTTACAATACTTATCGAAAATTTGTTATCTCTTTGTTTTAATACTATTTTGCAGTTCCTGCTCTATGTAAGTTAAATAAAAGTCAACATAAAATATTTCTATTACATAGATTGTATTATTCATTTTATTATTTTTGTCTATGTCATACGATGTGTACTACTTTCGACTTTAAGACGTTTGTACTATGATAGTAGTACTATAATTATCTAGGATAGTAAATATTCGAAGGCTGATGAAACAAAGTTCCTATTTAATTGTTTTGAAAGATTTTATTAAAAGTAAGTTTCTCTATCACAATAACATTGTGTTAAATTACGATAAATACTCTGTTTCTTATAATAATTTTAAGGTTCTCAAATTATTATTATTTATTATTATTATTATAAGCCTAAGCTGTCCCACTGCTGGGCAAAGGCCTCCCCAAAGACTTCCATCTGTCTCTCTCCTGCGCCACCGCTGGCCAGCCTGGCTGGTATGCCTCCAGCTCATCACGCCATCTTTTTCTAGGCCGGCCTCGGCGGCGGCGTCCGTCTTCAGGTGCCCACTCTGTTGAGATCTTTGCCCAGCGGTCGGAATGCATACGGCCAACGTGACCCGCCCAATCCCACTTCACTTCACTCAAATGAGAATATAAAAATATTTATTTATTTTTATTAAATAATATAATTAATAATTATGTTACAATTAGGTATATAACTACCTGCGATTTATATACTTTTGAAAAACTAAATGAAAAAGGCTGTTTGAAGCAATTTCGGTGTGATTACAATAAAAGTTCTGTTAATTAATACTTACAGAATAAGACTTAAAATAATAGTTTAATTCTGTGATTTTCGTTCCATTAAGTTGTAACTAAGAAAAAAGTAAAAAAGTTAGATTTTTGTACTTAATAACAAATAAAAAAACTTAAATAAAATCGGGTTTTATTAGAACAATAAATGACATAATAACACTGAAAAAAAATCATCTTTGATGCAACAATGACACAATTGTTATTCATATTATTATTTTTTTGTATTTTTAAATATAAATATTATTATTTTTCTTTTTTTTGTCTATAGTAGGTATAGGTAATTAAACAAAGTTTAACATTAGTCCATTTTCTTTCAAATTTAACAACAAACATATATTTTGCAATTGTGTTTGTAACAATTTTAAAATCAAAAATCGCTCTACTGTAAAATTAACAAATTGACAGTTGCGTCATTGTACTAAGGCGGGTCAATAAGTCCGTGACTTTTTGAATTTCTAACCTCCTTACTGAAAAAGCAACACTACTCCTGTCAACAGGCATCTGTCAGTTGACTCCTATCAAAATTTGAACTTGCTGCGTCAGTTAGTTTGTGTTTTACAGCTATCTTTATCAGACTATCCAGTAACTTAAGGAAACAATGGAAAAAAGTGAATTTCGTGTGCTTATTAAGCATTATTTTTTGCGAAAAAAAACCATTACCGAGACCAAGGCTAAGCTTGATAAATAATATGGGGACTCTGCACCATCGATTTCAATGGTAAAAAAGTGGTTTACTGAATTTCGTTGTGGCCGTACAAGCACTGAAGATGCCGAACGTCCTGGACGCCCAGTTGAGGTCTCTACACCCGAAACAATCGAAAAAATTCACGATATGGTGTTGGCCGACCGAAGATTTAAAGTGCAAGAGATTGTGGAAGCCATAGGCATCTCGCATGGCTCAGTGGTTTCAATTTTGAATGATCACTTGGGCATGAGAAAGCTTTCCGCAAGTCGACCACAAACGCAATCGTGTAACAACTTCACAGGAAGGTTTGGCGTTGTTTAATCACAATATGGAGGAGTTTTTGCGCCGTTTTGTAACCGTGGACGAAACATGAATCCATCACAACACACCAGAGACCAAACAACAGTCAAAACAGTGGGTTTCTAAGGGTGAATCGGCGCCAAAGAAGGCCAAGGTGGGTTTGTCAGCCAATAAAGTTATGGCGACTGTTTTTTGGGATGCACGTGGGATAATCCACATTGACTATCTTCAAAAGGGAAGAACAATTAATGGGGAATATTATGCCAACTTATTGGACCGCTTCAATGAGGATTTGAAAAAAAACCCGACCTCATTTGGCCAAGAAAAAAGTTCTTTTTCACCAAGACAATGCAAGGGTGCACACATGTGCAGTTGCCATGGCAAAAATCCATGAATTGGGCTATGAATTGCTCCCACATCCACCCTATTCTCCAGATTTGGCTCCGAGTGACTACTTCTTGTTCCCAAACCTGAAAAAATGGCTTGGTGGAAAAGATTTGACTCCAATGATGAAGTCATCTCGCAAACAAAGGCCTATTTTGAGGACCTCGACAAATCATATTTTTTGGAAGGGATAAAAAAATTGGAGAAGCGTTGGACAAAGTGTATAGAGCTCAAGGGGGACTACGTTGAAAAATAAAATGATTTATTTATCAAAAAATCTGTGTTTTATTCCAAAAGTCACGGACTTATTGACCCGCCTTTGTAGTTAGGTGCGATATATATTATAACTTCGTTCCATCCGGGTGTCCCTTGACACCTCTCAAGTTTTTTTTTTAAATTATGGTACCTTTTTGTAGGGTAAAAGCTTCCCCCATCATTTTCCATTTTTGTCTGTTTTGGACACATTACACCCAGTCTTTTCTGACTATTATAATAATATCGTCTACCGTTTCTTCTCTCTTACTAGGCGTAGGCTTGCCAGATGGCGGGGAAATCCGGGATTGTCCCGGAATTTTGCGTCTTGTCCCATGGTCCAGTAATCAGACCTTGTTGTCCCGGATTCCAAAAACCTACTAGTTTTGTAACAAAATAAACTAACAACGAATGACACGGCTGGCCTGCCTATGATTGCAGGCGGCGCGAGGGAGGGGAATGCTTTTTGCAAAGCTCTGACGGAGAAAAACTAGTAAAAATGTCAATATCCTTTATAATAAATATTAAAAAAATAACCTGTTTATTTTATTTTTTATTTTTATAAGACAGATAGTTTTATTTATTTTTATTATAAGATAACTTGTATTGATTATTTATTTATCAAATTGAGATTTAGATAGAAAAAGAAGGTGCTCTATTTGGTTTATTTTATGCACCACCAAAACTAAATTTATAAGAGAAAGATATTGTTAATTTTTTTCAGTTTATTACGATCTAATTAATAATATAGTCTTCATTTTCTACCAAAGTTTAAATTTATTGATAAGCTAAGTGCTCAATTTTATTCATATTTAACGTGTTGATTTACTACCAAAGTTTTAAGTCTAAGTTGCATCTTAAAATTATAACTGGCTTCTTATGTTTACGCGAAAATTGTTCATTGTTTTAAACACTTACATATTGTGTCGCGGTGCACTTTTCTTTTTCCCGACGTTTCGGCTACTTTCCACGGCCACGGCTGCTGGAAAGTAGCCGAAACGTCGGGAAAAAGCAAAGTGCACCGCGACACAATCCGTAAGTGTTTAAAACAATTATAATTACTGGCGTTAATTACCTACTAAGTACTCTACGGTCTACCTATCTAATAAAACTATGTATTTAAAAATAAATGGCATTTTCCTTTTCAAATACAAATATAAATCTTTTGAAAACAAAAAACCAAGATACTTTTTACTATGGCCACGACCCGACATCGTTGTCCTAGAATTGTCCCGGATTTGATAAGTTTCTATCTAGCAACCCGAAATAGGCGTCTTATATCTTTCTAGGCCTCCTAGTTCCTATACTTTAAAAAATGTAGACTCTTTTTGTCTCCGCTCCCTGTTTATTGTTTTATGGGAGTCTTATTATCATGGAAAAGGGTATTGCTTTGCAACAACGCAGGGTAAGTTGTAGAGGCTAGTTTCTCAAGACAAGGAAATAGTTGTCCGCTGACGTCGCGACCTTTACAACGGAAGCCTCCGCAAACCAGATATGCCTGTTCGGTACGTATTTGACCATTTACATAAAACTACAACAAAAAAATACTAACTCACAAAATGAGCGAATATACCTAATTGAAAAATAAATATCAGGCTTTAAAAATATGATCAAGTGATTTTAAACCGTACGCGTCAATTATTAAAATTCAAATTACGGTACCGCAAAAGTGTGACGGTAGAGTTTCTGAAAACGGTTACGTTAAATTGGCCCTAAAATCTAAATCGATATATCCATTAGTGATATTATTTTCATGTACTTTGTTGATAGGGCTTCGAGTCATTTATTAGGGTACTGTAATACTCAAGGAACCCTTATAGCTTCGCTCTGTCCGTCCGTCTGTATGTCAGTCCGCTCCTCTAGCTTCTTATATATATATAATAAAAATATTAAATATAAGTATAGTATAAAAGTATTAAATATATTTCCGTTGCCTGGTATCCGTAACACAAGTTCTTCTAGGGCTGGTTTTTTATGTAGAATTAGATATGATTGGAGTTCTATGAAGGTGAAAACCATTATTTTATGTAGACGAATTTGTTTTCATTGACTGGCTTGTTGACTTGCCTTAGCCGAGTCGCCGTAAAATTTCCAAATGGTTGGCCGTTTCCGTTGCATTTGTTATTATACAAGTATACTTACAAGGTAAATACATGCAGTGTTTACATTTATTTAAAGGCATGTATATTGACTACTAGCTTTTTCGCGCGATTTCGTTTGCGTGGATCGCCATGATTGCACACCCGTGTCCTACGTCTTGATAACTATCTGTGTGCCAAAATTCAAAGCAATACAATAAGTTTGTTATCATTTCACAATGCAAACTTTGGACCCTCATTTCACCCTTTAGGGGACGAATTTCAGAAAATTATAAAATACACACAACCAAAAAAATCAAGATTTTCCATACAAACTTTCAACCCATATTTAAATAGATCTTTAGGGATAGATTTTCTTCTGAATCCTTTCTTAGCGTGCCGCCTACGCCATGAATGAAAATAACTGTCTTAATTTCACGTTTCTACCACTAACCACTTAGGTTACGGCTGTGCGTGCGTCTATACTATATCCCTGAGTCAGTGGGGGGCGGGGTAGGCTTGCCAGACGGCCGGGAAATCCGAGATTGTCCCGGAATTTTGCGTCCATGTCCAGTAGTTAGACCTCATTATACCGGATTCCGAAAACCTATAAGTTTTTGAGACGGCTGGCCTGTCTGAGATAAATATTAAAAAAAATAACCTGTCCGCAGTTTTATTCTTATAAGACAGAGAGTTTTGCTTATTTTTGTTAAAAAATTGCTTGTATTGATTATTTATTTATCAAATTTAGATTTAGATAGAATAAGAAGATGCTCAATTTATAAGATATTGTTAATTTTTTTTTTCAGTTTATTACGATTTAATTTATAATATAGTTTTCATTTTCTACCAAAGTTTAAATTTATTGATAATGCTAAGTGCTCAATTTTATTCATATTTAACGTGTTGATTTCACTACCAAAGTTTTAAATCTAAGCTGCATCTTAAAATTATAACTGGCGATAATTACCTACTAAGTAGGTACGTTGATATCTATCTAATAAAAGTATTTATTTAAAAATATATGACATTTTCCTTTTCAAATAGAAATATAAATCTTATGAAAATAAAAAAATAAAACAAGATACTTTTTACTATGGCCACGATCCGACACCTTGTCCTTGAATTGTCCTGGATATGATAAGAAGTTTCTATCTGGCAACCCTAAGGCGGGGGCATCTCCTATGGCAAATTTAAAGATTTCCCATACAAACTTTCAACCCTTATTTCAGCCCCTTAGAGATGGATTTTTTTAAATCCCTTATTAACGTTATGAATTAAAACAACAGTCAAAATTTTAAGTTTCTACCACGCACAGCCGTATTAAACGCTTAATACGGCTGTGCGTGTTTTAATTTATATTAATACTAGCATTAATTGCCCGCGGCTTCGCCCGCGTGAAATCAGGTTTTAAACTTTTATCCCCTATTTTACCCACCTAGGGGCTGAATTTTAGACAACGCTGAAATACGTAACTCATTTTTATCCATACACAATTCATACGAAATATCATGCAAATATGTCCAAGGAATAAAAAGTTTCAGACAAACTTTTATGACCTATTTTCCTCCTTTGGAGGTTGAATTTTGAAAAATCCTTCCTTAGTGGATGCCTACGTCATATGAGAAATACGTGTGCAAAATTTCAAATTTCTAGCCTTAAAGGTTTGGCCTGTGCGTTGGTACATCTGTCAATCAGCTTTGCATTTTATATATTATATAGATATATGTCAGTAAGTCATCGGGGACATCTCCTTCTATATAATATATTATGTATAGATTCTGCTTTGTGAATGCGACGCCTGCTACAACTCTCTTATATTTTATCTCAAGAATTCTAACGTGATTCCGTTATCAGCTTGACATATGAGTCACATATAAGCTATCGATAATAGGGACAATTACTTACCGAGAACATCATTACCGAGAAATAATAAAGAATATTAAGAGGCAACAATCCAAAATTTGAGTATAATTTCATGACAAAATTGAAGGTCCTTATGAAGACCTTCGCCTTTATCCTTAAGTGTGCAACTTGAACTTTAATTCTCAGCCCTTTTATCGGGTAATTTGAGGAAATGCCAAGGTATATCAGAGAAATTTTAATCGTGCTTTTAATTTTGTTTAAATTGCTATTTGAAGGCCTACATTTTCATTCTCCTGGCCTGTCCAACGCGGCAAGACCGTTTTTAGTAAACATGCCGATAATTAACACCTTTTAATATCAATTGGCAAAATGTATGATTAGAACAGAATTAAATAAATATACTACAGTAATAATTAGAAAAAATAAAACAATATTTCCTTTTTTTTTTTTTAAATATGTTCAATTTAACTTTTGTCCAACGTTTTTTCCTTATTTCCCCTGGCAAATTTCATCTCGCTACTAAAATCATGAAAATAATAGAACTAGATTCGTACAGTGAACTTTTCTATCTCGGTGCGATAAACAAACTTATAATATTCATTTAATATATTTTGTGTTTAATGCTATAATTTCATAATACTAAAACAGCATAAGTGTGACACATAATTAACCTAAAAATTTCGTATGTCCATTAAAATAATTGAAATTGTACCACTAAATTATATTTACAAGTTATTGATTTTCACTATCCATAATTTATCTACCCTGGCAATATAAAAAGTACTAAAATATGCATAAAATGACTTGCCCTTCCGTGAAATTATATACAAACAGTACAATGTTTTTTATGAAATTTTAATGTCACAGATGACTTTTGTTATAGGGTAATAAAAACGTAAAATAAAGTAAAAATGTCTCAGAACCGTTTCATAAAATTCTAAAACTGTAATATTGAATCTAACCTAACTAATAACCACTAACCATACAATTACATTATTATTATTAATTAGTACTTATCTGGATAATATTAAATTAACTTAATTAGTTACAAATGGTTGTCATATAACGTTAATTAATAATTAAATATGTTTTGCCGTCATTCATAATAATTATTCACTTTTGCTTTTCGCTTTATGCGAAAATATTTTTTTTTAAAGTCAAAGATATAAAGAGCAAATGTTTAAATCAATAAAATGCCAATAAAAATCCAATCCAATACAAATTCAAAAATACAATAAAATCCAATAAAAAATAATAAAATCCACTATAATAATATAATTCAATAAACCTTCCTAAGTTCCGACTTATATTAATATTTACACAACTGATTAGCTATTCAATGTTGTGTCTTTGTCTGTCAAGTGACTTTTTAGTGGGGGGATAACATAGTCAACACTGTCTAGAAATAAACATGATAGGAGAATATGATCTATTGTTGGCATCCACCCAATTATTGGCCCCCAAAGATTTAAAGTACATACTCTGGTATTGGCTACCCTTCATTTATACACAAACAAATAAAGAGAACATAGGTACATAACTAAGTACTGATAAGTGTTAGATAGGTTATTTTCTTGTTTGGTCTCTGTCGCTCGAATTAGAGTAAGCAGCGCCAAAACTTCCGAAAAAGACATCCGACACAATATATTAGAAGATTGTTAAAAGGGGCCCAAAGTTTCGGATTTAATTGGAAGTTTTTCTGTAGCTGTTTACTTTATATCGAGCGCCAAAGACAAAACTCTGACACTTATCAATAAGTTATCAGTAGATTTGTTATACAAGGATTTATCAACAAGGTATTTTTCTCACGAGTCACGACTACGAAATTACATGATCAATGTAATTTACTTTTAATAAAACTTTTACTATTATCATTAATCAGTATGCGACGATAATCATAGTTTGAGAGTGTTTGAATAATAATATATATTTTTTAAGTTTAAACTATAACCCGACTACGCAAATTATACAGTGTGTTTCGTCTCGAGATAAAGATATTTTAACAGCAGATAATAGATTTCGCACGCATTTTACTTAATAAGTGGGCTGTCAGTTGTCAACTTGGTGTTGTCATAAAATGCACAACGTATGTGCATTGACATTACCCAAATAACTTGGTAATGTGATCCTCCGGCTTTTAAATATGTGCCATATGCCACTCATTAGTCTTATCAAGCGCCTTGGTAATTAATCTATTTTACATAATGACGAGTAGATTAAAAAATATTTTCTTTTAACACAAAACACAAATCAAGAATAAATTACCTACCACTTTTTACAGTAAAATTTACAATTAAAGTAGTTTATTTTAAAAGCCGTTCGACCAGCGCGGCGAAACCAATTTTGTGGTAGTAGATAAAATAATATGAGCAAAATATATAACCTTCTCATGTCGATGCTATCGCAATTCGTGGTTGCAATATTAGTCAAATATTTGTAAGTGTTTACCGACCTGTACATCTGATAGCGCGGCCAGCGCTATCGCCAAGTATTTATCTACCGTAACTATATTTTCTCGAAGTATTTTACGGTTTTTTTGTGCCCCATATTTTCGTTTGTACAAAAGCTAGCGGTCTGAATTTTTGTCGCGGAGAAGTCGATGGCGACACAAGCTTATGTTTTAAATTTCATGAAAATCGTGTGTACAGTTTAGGAGATATTAAGTGGCAAAAAACGCGATTTTGAAAGATATGGATATATCAGGGGCGTGCGCTCCTTGTAGGGAGAAATGCAGAGCTTTACTTGTCATTCACAGATATTTTAATAAAACGTTCGCACGTTTTAGATGACTTTAATTAATAGTAAATAAATTAATTTAAAAAAATATAATAACTTAAAAACGCCTAATATTTTATAAATAGCAACTCATGCGGTTGCTTTGTGCAGGACAAATCATCGCATGTATGTGTAATTTTCATACTTCGCAAACGCACACACCCATGAATATCAACATGATTATATAGCGGTAACTCATGCGGCAGGCGATGGCCGAACCGAGAGCCGAGCCGAGAGCTTCGGTTCGGCTATCCGATCGCTTCCGAAAACCGCCGAACTGGCTTGTCGGAAATTATTCGTTGCCTATAATCCAAGTAAAAATAATAAGACGCGAATCTGATCAATCACTTATGCACATTATGCATTTTTGTTTAGTAAGGTGTATTGTTTAAATAGAAGAAACGTTTTGTGTTTCGCGGGGGCCATATTTCATATTTCATGTGATAAGCATTGTTTACAATTTAATCGTTCCTGTTTATTTATAGTTTTCTTAAAAGATTTTTGATTTTAACATTTGAAAGTGTGTACAATTAACAGTTTCTTACTAAGTTTCTATAATAATTGTAGTGATTTCCTTTTACTAATGCGTTTGTTGATTTTTTTAAAATGTACTTTGATTGTGAGGTTTGCGTTGATAATGTGTGTTTATAAAAAAATAAAAATAACAAGTTCTCACAATTGTCATTCAGTGAAAAGATTCAAATTCTGTCTAAAGGTAGGTGTGTACCCGAGTTACAACAATTAAACCAGCAAAAAAATAATGTAACTCGAAAATTTCATGTTAAAAGTTATGAAACGTATAACTGGCTGTGTGGTTGTGTACACACGATTAAATTATATTGTTTTACTTGCATATTATTTAGTAATTCTAGTACAGTGTGGACTGATTCGGGATATTCAGATTTAAATAATTTCTATTCCGCGGCCTCACTCACTTGGATAAGATATTTGAGGTGGCCGAAATCTTGCGTTTATTTACATCGGGATATAGTAATCTCAAGTAACCGGAACCTTGAATATGTGAAAATTGAAGTTGACTGACTGGTGAGTAGTTATAATATTTTAAAATATGCTTATTATTTTACTTATTAGAATTTCTTCCGCCGCGACGATCGATCTCTTTTTCTCTGCGTTGCCGTAGAAGATGTACATGAATAGTAGTACATCTAAGACTTGCTCTGTTGGCATGGTTTCGACTTAGAGATCCGTCGCTTGGCTGTAGCTATGCTAAAAATCTATAAACGAAAAAGTTTTTGTGACCGAGTACTTCGCCGCATACCCAGTGTCAGAATCCTGTGCACGCCACTGGGATATAATATTATAGATGGAGGTAGGGAGAGTAAGCATAATTCAAAGCATACTTCTAGCAGACTTAGAAATTTTAAATTTGCTGTCAGGATAGGTTATTAGCTAAATATAAAGAGAAAATATAACATTTATTGAAAAAAGCCAAGTATTTCCTTCGCAAAATGTTATGAGATGTCGTAGAGACCAAGTCCAATTCAAGAAAGTCCATTTAATTAGTTACTCATAAAATGTTTGTTACCGTATGTAGAAAACGTTATTTTTATTATTTATTATATTATAGTAACTTGGCAATGTTACAATCAGAGATATTTACAAAATATATGTTCATGCGGCCTCATACTTCATACACTTTTACTTAGGCGTGAGCTAGATACGACTTTAGTATGGAGCGTTTTACGACACGAGACTTGTACGACTTCACGAAATGTTGTATACAAATCGCTGTACCTTTGAAAATATTGACTTTTGATCCTCTTCGTGCTGATTTTTCAATCGTCGGATAACTCTTATCCGAGGAATAAATATGTGACTTTGATAGATTTTGTATGAACAATCTGTCAAAGTTACATATTTATTCCTCAGGTAAGTTATCAGACGATTGAAAAATCAGCCCTTAATATAATGTTACTACATATATGCTTACTGTTTCTCCTGATAAGTTACTCGTATTTAAGAGTACTATTCAATATTCATTTAATGCATGCAGTAAAATAATCATCTAGCCTATTTAAAATATTTTGTTTATTCCTAGCAATAAAAAGATTGTATATTACCCAAAGATTTCAAAACTCAAGATAGGCTATGACGTACATTTGACAGAACATATATTCATACAGTAAAAAAGTTACGTCATCTTGGTTTTCACCATACTTCAAATGTCAAAATGGCCTCATAAATCTCAAAAGTGGGGCCATTTAACTGGAGACACTTTTTGCATCAACATGCCTTGTCTATAATATATACGTATATGATGTTACCGCTAGTATTCTTCTTGTATCTTGGGAGAAAGTGTGTTAATATGACATGCAAAGTGAAACGTCCAAAAACGAAAGAGGCCACCAATTTAGTTGTACTTTTTTCAAGTAGATAGTTGATACGGATAATGTTATAACTTAAATAAGGAAAATCTGAGAACGCTAAGGCCTTAAGCAAAATAAAAGTTTCCCTGTGCTTGACCCAATAAGTTGCATTAAGTGTGTTTAACGCGAATGCCCTTCATATAAGGAGACTTCATACAATTATAGTAACTTTTTTTTAACTAATACCCGACTACAAAAATTATATAGCCTTAGATGTTATCCGGGCCATCATTACGAATCTAATGACACCTCATTCATTAAAATTGGATCAGTAGTTTAGGCGCTATCGTGGTACAAACATACATACATACATACCTACATAGACTGCCAAAATCATTACCCTTCTTTTTGGCTTCGCCGTATTCGGGTTAAAACAATATAAAACCTAAACAATTTAGTTAAACACACCGTACTAATAAAAATGTTTACACAACGGATAACTTAAAGAACGTCGCTGTCTTTGTCTGTCAAGTGACTTTTCCAACGTATCAGACTAAGGTAGCAACGTTGTATATGTTAACCGTTGTATAAATATTTTTATTAGTAAGGGGGTATATGTTTAA
The DNA here is from genome assembly GCA_963565745.1 of Phengaris arion. Classification (NCBI taxonomy): domain Eukaryota; kingdom Metazoa; phylum Arthropoda; class Insecta; order Lepidoptera; family Lycaenidae; genus Phengaris; species Phengaris arion. Next base: position 29,988,058 of record OY751431.1, read on the forward strand.
AGGCAAAGGCCATACATTCATACGCTTATTATTCTAATTAGTTTAGCTTCATACAAAAATTTCTAGTTAAGTAGGTAGACAAGATGATAAATCATACAATACACCGGAAAATAATTTATGAGACAAAATTATTATTTCACCAAAAAAATATATATAATTGAAGCTTCTTTTAAATTCATGTGTAGAATTTAATGTGTAGTTAACGATATATTATTACTAGTGAATTTAAGGGTCCTTGTCGGTGGAGTACTAGGAAGAAGAGGATTAAGTTCCAGTGGCGGGGGTTCCTATAACTCCATTCCTATCGGCTTCACTTACCACTTACCTTTTGAAAACCCTCGCCCTATCCCTACCTATTACTTATACAGGCTAGGGCTTCCCTATGAAGGAGAACCAGCCTTCGCCGCTGTTTTGTTCCATTATAATGTGCGCTTGTGCAGTTCTAGCACTAAGGCTGAGGCTCCGTTGCGTTGTCGCAGCGTCGACGCTGCGTCGTTTTTCATAGATTTTTAAAACATGCCGTATTAATGCGTTGCGTCCACGAACGCGACATTTCAACGGAACGACGGACAGGAGACGAAGAGGGCGGGTGGATGATGCACCTCATCATCACCCTCTTGCATTGAGATGCCGTGCGTCAACGCAACGCAGTGTGGCATACAATGCGTGAATCCAACGCAACTAATGGGACCTCAGCCTAATACTTGGCTTTATAGTATCTTAAAACTTAATTCATCACATGAACTAATTAATCAGCAATTCGTTTTCGTCTCACCAGACCATGCTCTTTTGGGCCAAATCACTAATTCTTAATAACTCAGATGTTTCGCACATAATCCACCATCACGGCAAAAATAAACTTGACAAAAATTTAAAGAGATTCTTTAGACGGGTATTTTTGTTCACACCAGGAAGAGGCGTGTTATCTATATATAAAGGCGGTCCATTCACGTCCTATCATTTAGGCACGGCCGATGCGAGCTATAAGGACAATTTCATTTTCCAATCCATCTCTTTGTACGACTCGAAATTCTCTCATATAGGTTGTTATATTACTAAAGTTGGCACGTTCACATTACTCACACATATTATGCAATTTCATATAGAGTGTGTGGCTCCTTTGGATATTATAAAGTGGGGTGTGCTCATATTATATTGTCTCGAATTTTCCCGTTAATATTTTGCCAGAATCAATTCTATCGGAAATAATTTGTAAAATCATTGTCACTACAGACACATCACACTAGTGTAGATATTGTAAGGTTACCTTCGGGTTATTACGAGTACTATGTGTACAATGTACATAACTATACTTGTAAACACTGAAGAGTCAAATTATTAAGGGACACAAATATCTATTTTTTGTGATAAGAATCCGCTAAGAAAGGATTGCCCAAAAACTTACCATCTCAAAGATCAGGAAAACCCGAATCGAAGTTTAAACTTAATGTAAAGAACATTAAACAAAACCACTTTGAGTTTGAGAGAATGAAATTGATTCGGTGTAAGCACCGAAAATGGGTGTTCATACTGTTGTCTTAGTTATAAGCTAGAATATATTATTATAATACAATCCTACTATTATAAATGTGAAAGTTTATGAGAATAGATGGATGGATGGATGGATGGACGTTTGTTACTCTTTCAAGCAAAAACTACTGAACGGATTTCGATGAAATTTGGTACGGTAGTAGTTTAAGCTCTGGATTAAGGTATAGGAATTGGTACTTTTTAAACCGAAAAAGTATAGTGTTCCTGTGGGATACTGTATTTACACGGGCTGAGCCGCGGGCAAAAGCTAGTCGACAATGAAACTCACTTGTATCCTGTGAGTATGTTGAGCAGCGTGGATTTGCCCGCGCCGGACGGTCCCATGATGGCAGTGAGCTCCCCCGACCGCAGCCGCCCCGACACAGACTTGAGGATCGTCTTCTCATCTGGGGAAGAAACCATAAACATTGTCATTTATCATACAAGTCAAATAAATCTTATAGAATATTTATGTACTATACAAACGATTAGATTCTCTGATCTAATCCTTTATCAGGTAGAGGTTAGAGCGTAATTATAATACGAACACTCTACCTGCTAAAGGATTAGATTCCCTGGTAGTACGTATACCTACACTAAATGGCAAACATAATGGTCATGATCTCCTAACACACGGCTGCGAACTTTCAATACATAAAACAAAATTAAAAAACTTAAGTATTACTCCCGACACAAAAAACTATAAAAAGTGAAGAAATAAATTATTATTTTAGCCTTTCAATATTTTAAAGATGTTTCTTATTTAGCTACGTATAGCTAAAAAAGAATATGCAGTACAAGTTTTAAATATTTTACGTACCTATATTAAAAAATTATAGCCATTAGAAATATTTATTGCTAATTTTTTTATTCTATATCGTTGTAACTTGTAGTTAAGAGAAACATCTTCACACCGCGTTCCCCCGACTCGGGGACGCCGATATTAAAAAAATGCTTTAAAAATATTGAAAGACTAAAATAGAAATTTATTTATTTACATTTATAAAAAGTTTAATCTTTTTTTTTATTTCATACTTTTTATATTAATTCAATTACAACCTTCTTCTAACCAATTAGAAGAAGGTTGTAATTAAATTAATATAAATAAAAACTAAACAGTCTCTGCGAAGTCAATTACATTTGAAATTCTGTTTATACCCATGCTACCATTTACTAATTGACCATAAGTGGATATCATATATCCATATCCTTGGACTATCGATACGACTAAAGTTAATATTATATTTTTATATACTCATTATAAAATCAAGCATTTCGGCATAATATGTAATTGCTTCATTAATTGCCAGTAACTCTGCATTCATAGTTGAAAGGATTACCAGACATTTCAAATAGTGCACTATACTCTGAGGCACTGTCGAAAAATGCAGCGTCAAGAACATTGACATCCTTAGATCCATCAGTGTAAATTTTCCGATAATCACATTATTTTTCATTTACTTCCTTATGAATATCAAAACGCAGAGAGAGAAATATGATCATCGTAAGTTGCTTTAGAACCAGTGACATTATGGAGACTAGTAAATATTATGTTTTTAATATCTACAGCTTAACCAAACACTCAAGGACAATAAAGGAAACATATCTGTTGCATACAAGTTTTCACTTTTAGTCTCAGAATAAACTACAGTAAAAGAGGCTTCTTTTTTCTACTGCAATATCTATTACTAATAAATGAGTTGTCAAGATAATTAAAATTATTAAAAATAGCACTATTAGACCAGGACTGTATTAGAGATGTAAGATTAAATCTTGTCTACGCCTCCCTCTACTAAAAATACTAACAGTCGATTTGCTAGACGATAATCTGAGACCCAATTCTATTTACACAGGTACGCGATAGGAGCGCGATATCAATAATATATTCGTTCGCGAGTGAAAGAGACAAGTAACGATAGTCAACTAACGAAATTGTTCGTCCTCCGCGACCGCACTTTAGATGATAATATCAGTTAGTAGATACATAGTTTTTAGGTCATTTCGATAGACAATGATTGACGCAACATATGGCAGTAATTGATAAGGAGTCATATATATTACACAGACGGCACAGCTGAGTCATATAATAATATGATGCACTGCACAAGCTTTTCTATGAGTGAGCGTCGCGGAAAATACACATTTCCATTGTTACTACTGGTGAGTTTCAATGTGCATTGTGCTATAAGTACTAAACTGTAAGGTACTTAAAAATTATCACGAGTATTATCTCTCCTACTAATATCTACGATTTACACAATTTTTAGGGTTCCGTAGTTCTCGTCTCGGAACCCTTATAGTTACGTCATGTCCGTCCGACCGTCCAAGCGTCATCGTTATTACCTTCCAAACGTGGTTGTCCATGTCAATGAAAGTGCTAAAATGAAATCACGAAAAATATTATTTTTTGGGGGTTGGCAAAAAATGCTACGTAAAGTGGGGATGACATTTTTTTCTCGCGTCTACCCCATAGCTGTGTTGGGTATCATTAGATAGGTATTTTAAAACATTGAGAGATTGCCGAGACGATTTTTTGATTTAGGTATCTGTCTGCGAGATATTCAACTTTCTAAGCGCTTTTTTTTTGTTAAAATAGGTTCCTCCCCCTCTAAAAGCTAATCTGATGGCTCGAAAGATGTGAAAAAAATCAAGATGGTAGTCCGTGTGATGAACTTTAAAGGAAAACTATAACAGCTTAGATAACTCATAGTCATAAGTTATAGATAGAGGCCTAACTTGTTAAATGACCTTAGAAAACTTAATACCTTAATAACTTAAAAAAATAACGAAATAATAAATTATGTAAAATAATATAGGTATTAAAAATAAAATCGTAAAAGGAGCGATATAATATGTATTTATTTATTATACATTAAACGAGCCAATATTTTGTAAACGACGGGTACTTAATAAACGCAGAGACTCACTCTAACACATATATATTCGAATGATAAATATAGTAAAATACAATTACTAAATTAACATTATTTAGAATAATGATTAATAATTAACTTTGGTTCATTAATTAATTAATTTAAGTAATATTAACGTAGATCGCAAACGATGTTCTCTCGTCGAGTGCCGAATCCGCAAAAAGCCCGTTTGCAACCAAGCACGTCCGTTTTTACAGCGCAGTGGCGTCCTTAGGCGGCAGCAATCTACGCCATAACAATTATGTTTTAATTATCACGTAATTACACATCAGCGCCAACAACCGCTATGCACGCCACTTGAAGGAGTCACAACAAAGACGCAGATCCATAGTACTGTAGAAATGGTTTCGTTCTGCGAATAGACAAACGACAAATTGATAAAGAAAATCTTGTCATTTTGTCCATACAATCTTTCAGCAGTCAGTATGTATATTCTTGTGTAGACGATTTCTACAGTGGTCATACTAGACGAATTCATTGAATTCATTGAATCCTACTACTATTATAAATGTGGCATGCCATGCCATAAAAAGTCTATGAAAAGCGACGCAGCGTCGGCGCTGGGACAACGCAACGCAGAGCAGCGTATCGCACTAATGGAGCCTCGCTCTAAAAGGCCTATTACACTACACGGTATTCAACGACCCTTGCCCTTATTTAGGGCAGTGTTATAGAATTCCTGGAGTAAGGGTCCCTAATTAGGGCGACCGGACGGTCCCGACAAGCCTTGCTCCCTAATCGCCCTTTGTGATCGAGTAGTGTAAAAACACTTAGCTAGAAATCTAAAAGTCTTTGTCTAACACATATACCCTGTCTTAAAATTATGTCTTCTTTATTTATATACAGAGCTGGCTAATTTTAATAAGTATTCAAATTCCTCCTCGCCCATTTTTAAATATTTTTTTAAATCCAGTGGTTCCAGAGCACTGAGTATACGCATATTTGAGTGCTTTTCTCTTTATTTAAAGTATTAGTTAATTTCAAGCAGAAGAAATTAAGAAAAGAAGAGAAAGGGGGCCGGTGTTCAGTGCAGTGTAATAATCGACGCCCTTGCAAGGGGCCACACCCTCCCTGACTACCAGCGGGCTTAGCATGGCGATCCGAAGATATAATTTTAAAGAAGAAATATTCTATCCAGAACAGTTTGTTGCAAAATAGTTATTAATGTATGGTAACAAGGTAGTCAATAGATTTCTAAATAGCCATATTTTTAAAATGGCTGCCGGGAAATCTTCTGTCAAAAATGATCAAATTTTCAACTAAATGACTGAACGTAAAGAAACTATTTGTCTTGTACCGCCATGATGTGGAGTAGTTGACATTATTGTAAGACTATTTGACATTGAAATAAGAAAACGTTTCTACTTTAGCTGTCAAAAGAGGCCATTTTGTAAGCTCATGCTCGGGAAGAAAAGAAATTTTGTTACTCATATCGACGATGCATCGACCTTGCTGCCTTACAATAAGATCTATTTTGCTCCGAACGGTATTAATGTTTGTTCAATCTGTCATTTGGTCGATTCTTCGGTGTTTCTAGGGTGCGCATGTTAAGCCTGCAAGCTCTGAATACCGTGTAGTGTAATAGGCCTATAAGGCTGGGACTATATTATCCGGAAACAGGCGGGTCCGGGAAATGAGAGCACTGAAAATAGAACTCTGCCCTAATACAATAGAGTGGAAAATCATTGTTTCGAGTCAAGCTGTCATATACGACATTGACATTTGACAAGACACTTGTGAAGTCTGCGAACTCGCTCGAAAACTTTACCAAATTCTCTTCCGGTTGAGAAAAGCTCGTAAAGATAACATGCAGAATATCGCCAAACAAATATGTCGGTCTTATGCCAAAACAAAAGATGATAACACGAAGAAGAAGATAACATGGTATTAATACTGGTGATGATGATGACACATCTGATATTACACGTAGTTGAAGTACCTAATTTTTTCTATATCAAGTTTTTTGCTCTTACAGCGATCCTCACAAGCGTAACGAACTACCAACAAAAACCACAATTACTTTAAGCAAATGCATATTTTGGCTGCTTGGTATCTTCAACATGTGTAATATTCGACAACGACCTTCGTTGGTTTTTTTTTTTTGGAGGTGGTTGAGAGCGTCAGTGCTATAGCCGGAGGACGCGGGTTCGAATCCCGCCAAAGGAACAAAAAAGTTTTCTATGTTCCTGGGTCATGGATGTGTATAAAATAAAAAATATCTTAAATATGTGTATAGTATAAAATTATTAAATTTATTTCCGTACATGTTTTCCGTGTAACACAAGTTCTTCGAGAACTTAGCACGGGAACAGATTGACGTGGTGTGAAAGCGTCCATAGATATTATTATTATATTAAGAACTTAAACAATTTTTTGATTCATAGAGCACACGATATTACAGCCCTTTTGACCGCAGTCACATTTTCGTGACTGTCATTGTCAATGAGGGTGTTTGATATTTTTTTCTGCCGCTAGGAGGCAGACCCTTCGCACACAAAGCGTCATCTGGTGGCGTAAGTTGTATCAAAAACGGTCAATAAGAATTTTCGATTCTTTTTCTGTCACCAGGCGGCGCTTGGTAGCCCGGCGGTCCTTGTCGTGTCAAAAAGCTGTCAGATTTCACGTATTAAAAACCCTCATTATAAATATTTGGACATAGCATAGTAATTCTAAGCTCTGACCAATTTATCCGCGTCAGTAATCGAATCCTTGACCTTATTCAAGTGGAAAAATCGTCTTTACATCTACGAGCATCTGAACTCTATTGGTCAGAAGAGTCAGGAGTAGGTCCATTTTCAATTTATACCCAACTAACCCACTAAAACCAATTCCACCTTTCTGGAAAGTGGTCTTATTATTCCAGTATCACTAACACGTACAGCCTAGAAACTATACAATCTAAATCAAAGATATGTACATTATAAACATTATTAATGCGCCTCTTATCACCATTTTAACACGATAATGTGTTTAGGTTATATGTTCTAATTTAAATTAATAAATGATTATTTATTAGTATCAAATGCAGCTCTTAGTGTTTTTATGACATCATGTAGACTTTAACACTGATGACAATTAGTGATATGAGATAATGAGATATTACCAATACACAAATGGCGAAATCAGCATTTCAAATTTTTTGCAAAAATAATCGAAAATAAAAGTGATAATTTAAAAAACTAAATATCGAATAATGGACAAGACATTATTTTTCTGGGTCAAGACTAGGATTGCCAGGTGTTCCGATTTGCGAGGGACGTCCCGATTTTCAGGGGTCTGAGGACGCGTCCTGATTGGGACGCTAAATGTGCCGATAAATCGTAATAATCAAAATAGCAAATCCGACAATTACAGAAAGAGTATTTTCCGAGACCATCTATCTATCTATAAATCTGGTCCGTCGAGGACGAATCTGTGTGTGTCATGAACAGGAGGTCAATTTGGAATACAAAAACTAAAAAATAAATATAGCATGACGCGGTGCAGCAGTAGACTGTAGCAAATAGTTGTAGTAATCTTATACCTTAAACGAGGCAATATTGTATATTTATAATCGGAATCTCAAAAACGGTTGTATTTCATAGCATTCTAGCTGAACCTAATTCTCAAGCAGCTAGAATGCTTTATTTCTTTAATTTTAATTATTTCTAGTTTTGGTTATTATTTAATATTAAAACGTAGTAGTACAATATTTAAAATGAGGCACGATGGGATTGACATCGTCATTACTTGTACAAAAATTCCTTGTAATAAATAAGGAAAAAAACATGAAATTTTGTTTGCAGTAAGTTTTGGAGGAAAAAAATCGATCTATCTAGGTTTTATTGCATGGAAACTGCGCATTTTTAAGTTATATTTGTTTTTTCTTTAGTCGTGCAACAGTGAATTAATAATTTCGACTTCTTAAATGTCAGTCCGAGTGGCAGAATAGCATGCTTATGTATAATTTTTGCGTTATTCGAAACTTGGGAATGTGGGTTCGAAGTTTCGAACCCGGGTAAAATATTTTAGTGAGCCATCAATTAGTAGTGAACATTTCGTAACTACCTTCTTTTTTACTCTTTTGTTTTTTTTAAATGCAGTCATTAAATAGGAATCGATAAAATTTTAACCAGTAAAATAGGTAAATTTGGCTCGCTCGCTTTAAACATACAAAGTATATTAGTACCTTTGTTATATTTTGCACCATTGCTTATTTCACCAAGTATACAGTCTATTAGATAGGGATTTTCTTAACAAAATTAAACCACATAAATTAGAAAAAAAAATTTTGCTCGCTCGGCTCGCTCGCATTTAAATTTAGTACTTTATAGATCATCTTACCACAATTAAATGTAAACTAAAGTGCGGTCGCTGAGCACATTAAAATTTTGTCCATTGACTTATCGCTACTAGTATCTTTCAAATATTAGCTTTATCCACACCTTCCTCCACATAAACTTTAACTGTGCCAAATATCATACTCCTCCGTTCTCACAATTCTCGTTCTTACATGTTTCAATCCAATTTTAGCTAGATACCTAAAGAAGACCATTAGGTATGTATTGTGATTTGTGATGGTCAAGTTAGTCAGTAGTCACTGTCAGTAACTCAGTTCACTCACTGACTGTACAGTTACTTATGTACAAATATTGACTTGACTTTCGAAATATCGCTAACTAAACAAACAAAATACACTTGCGTGGTAAAGCGCAAGTAATGTACCATTGGCACGTTGAATTTAGCAGGAAACCATAAAAGCAATAAAACGATTATAAAGTACGGATTTAAAATGATCCTGCAGCTCGGTGCTAAAACATAAATGTTTGCAAGATTCCAGATTGAGAAAATTGTTTAGTATTAGAATTCAGCACGCACTATCTACTACCCAGAACCCACTCGCACTTAGCAGAGGACAAACCCATCCTGTATACGATAACAACATTATAATCTGCAGCCCAAGCAAGGGCAACTGACAACAAAGCATTCGTAAGGCGTAACTCAATCGAATGAAAATTGTATGAAAATCATGACAGAGCACCTATACGAATTTCATTCGATAACGTTACGAATACTTTGTTGTCAATGGGTCGTGCTTGGGCTACAGTCATCATTCAGAAACAGTTCAATAAAGACCAAAATGAAAACGCAGCAATGTTTTGGCACACAATCTAAAACTGCTCCAGAGCATACAATCAGTTGTTGCTGACTGACTGACCCGCGCATATTCAGATATGCGTGGGTGCCGACTTAACTTTCAGACATGAACATTGAAGTACAGTAAATTACTTTACTGTGTATCTTTACCTAAGTTTTATTTCAATAGGCGTTTGTTTAAATAAACTTTAGCTAAAGATATACAGTAATTAATGTTGCAGAAAAAGAGCACCAACTGGCGAATTTTTTAACCGCTCACGTTTCATCCGATGGGGGGATGAAATTAAGTAATCCTACCCAGCCTATCATAAAAACTATTCGCGTGCCTAGCAACCTATTCAGTGGTTTGAAGTGTAAAGTGTTGATAGATCAATCAGTAACAACTAACGGACAGCTAAACGATAAACGTGTATGTAATGTAAATGGTGCATTAAGGCTGGGAGTACCGAGTAACCGTAGGCCGGGGAAAATTCAGAGTATCGAAAATAGAACTCTATGAAAATCTATTGAAAAAATAGAGCTGAAAATAAAGTGTCCCAGTCTAGTGTGTACGCGCCTTAAACCGGAAGATTTGAGGTGTCATACCTTATAAAAACATTTTTACTAATGATAGCCTTATTCGTTTGAACTGAAGACGAGTTTACTGAAAACCAGTTCCTTTGACGTCACATTATATGACTCTTGACACCTAACATGAAGATGAATTATTGAATACAACGGGTGTCTTATTTCGTAACATTTATATCTGCCTACATATAATAAATTCGTAACTGGTCGCTGTCTGTACATGGAAGATATAAGAAAAAGTATTACACCCGGCTTTATGAACGACATAGAAACCAAAACAATGATTTTTAGAATTTTTGTCTGTTTGTCTGTACGTTTGTTCGCGCTAATCTCAGGATGAACTGGACTAATTTTGATGAATTTTTGTCTGTTTGTCTGTACGTTTGTTCGCGCTAATCTCAGGATGAACTGGACTAATTTTGATGAATTTTTGTCTGTTTGTCTGTACGTTTGTTCGCGCTAATCTCAGGATGAACTGGACGAATTTTGATGAAATGGTAAACGGTAATAATACGTAAAATAGTAAAACGTAAAATAGTACTTATGGTAGTAGTTTAGACTTTGGATTATACATAGGCTACTTTTCACTGCGGAAAATGTACGGTTCCTGCAACATTTGATTTTGCGCGTACGAAGTCAACGGCTTAACCGATTTGAATGCGGGTTTCACTAATGTGTTTTGGTTACTCCTCTCCACTTAAAATTTAATTAACCGACTTCCAAAAAAGTAGGCGATTACACATTCGGCTGTTTATGTCTTTACTTTAGGTCTTTACCTATGAAATTGCCGTTCTGCAGTACTGGCCATTTCAAATCAAAATAATTTATGTTTGGCTAAGAATTCTAAATTCAAATTAATTTTATTTTAAAAACATGGAATTCTTTTTCCATAAATAGTCATTTGTTTATTGATTAGTGTAACATTTTCATAGCATTTCAATCTTTTTCGTCATCATGGATACGTTAAAAATTCTAGTAATAATTATGGAATATGAGTACCGTCGTGGCAGCAACGCGGCACAAGCGGCACGCAACATCAACGACGTTTACGGAGCTAACACTACAAACCAACACACCACCTGTTATTGGTTTGCTCGCTTCCGTTCAAGAAATTTCGACCTGAAAAATGAACCTCGTGGTCGTCCGAAGACTTTGGTCGACAATGACGAATTAAAGGCGATTGTGGAAGCTGATAACACACAATCTACGGCTGAATTAGCGGCAGCTTTCGACGTTAGCGTCAAAACAATATTGGTCCATTTGCGTCAAATTGGCATGGTAAAAAAGCTTGACAAATGGGTGCACCACAAACTCAAATCGCCAGCGCGAAGTACGCGTCGAGACGTGCCTTGCACTGCTCAACAGACACACAAATGAAAGAATATTGAACCGCATTGTTACCTGCGATGAAAAATGGATTCTGTTTGATAACCGCAAGGGCTCAGCATGTTGGTTGGATCCTCGTTCAGCACCTAAACAATGCCCTAAACTAAACTTACCCCTAGAAAAGTGATGGTCACTGTTTGGTGGTCTAGCGCCGGTGTGATTCATCACACCTTCTTACCAAACGGGGTGAGCATTACTGCAGATGTGTACTCTGAAGAACTGAACACAATGATGGAGAAGCTGGCACATCTCCAACCACCATTGGTCAATCGCTCGTCTTCGCTGCACCTGCACGACAACGCGCGACCTCATACTGCACAGCAGACGGTCTCCAAGTTGCAAGAACTGGGGTTAGAAGCTCTCCGTCATCCGCCCTACTCACCAGACCTTGCGCCTACAGACTACTACTTTTTCCAGAATTTGGATAACTTCTTGGCGGGAAAAAAATTCAATACCCGAGAGGCAGTACAAAATGCCTTTGAAGAATTTGTTACCTTCCGTCCAGCTGATTTCTTTAAGAAGGGCATCAATAAACTGCCAATGCGTTGGCAAAGATGCATTGATTGCATGGGTGATTACTTCTATTTCAATACAAATAAAAAATACATGAAAAAAATTCGTTTAAATTTTTTCATACAAAACGGCAATTTCATAAGTAAAGACCTAATATAACATTTTTTTTTGTATGATAAACGATTACTCCACCGCCTGTGGACAGAATTTTTTTTTTGCTGCAAAGGGTATAATCCCCAATTGGTCTTTTTTACACCAAAGTAGTGACCTGATGATGGGATCCATAAGGAATCGAGAGAACTCTACAAAATTATAAGGACATTTATAGTGATTTCGACTTTTATAGTCAGTAAAATTTTGTGTCAATGTGTACGATAGATCCAAAAGCACTGAACAGAACTCCTCAGTCTTTAAAGATTAAACGTTTAGAAACTTCGGCATTGTTTAAAGAACTGCAAGCATATGCCACTTACAGTAGGTAAACATAATCATCATCATCAACACCACGATCTTCTTACAGTACACCGACATAATAATATTATGGTGACATAGGTACTCCTCATCGTTTTGTACACCGATATCAATGTATTTGAAATTTTGCTATTGCCAAAATTATATTCATGATCATTATCATTACTATAATATTATAATGCTGACTGCTACATTTTTCCGCCGGCTACTACAATAGATAATAATAATTATTATGTTAATTTAATTATTATGTTAATTAGTACCAGTGCTGCATATGCAGGCTGGACGGTCAGTATGGCACTTAAGTAAGCCGGGGACGAGCAAGGCATCTGGCCTGGTCATTTTCTTTCTTTTTAGAGGGTTTTACCAGGTTGGATATCAATTCTATATCTTCAGACTTATAATAACAATTTTACATTACGAAGGTCCTTATTGCATTGCGAACGGGAAGTTGTTAAAAGTTTACGCCGGCCCGGCCGTATCGTTCATTTCGGCCTTCAGGAACAATCCGTTCTTAAATTTTTATATATTAAAATTTCACGTTGCCGATAAACATTCACTCAAAGTACGTGATGGTGTTTATTTTAGTGTGAACAGTGATTTCCTCTTTCACTCACGCTTTATATGTATACTAACTCTTTTAACAATTTTGGTATGGTAATAGTTTAGGCTCTGGATTAAAACTTAGGCTACATTTTATCCCGAAAAAGTACAGTGTTCCCGTGGGATACTGTATTTACGCGAGCGGAGCCGCGGGCAAAAACTAGTATATTAAGTATATTAAATTAATTAGTATTGTTTTAGATACTTTTCCGGCAAGAAACTCTGAAGTATAATTATTCTAAAGCGACCAAGAAGTGTAGAAATTGTTATTAAACTGAGCATGACAAATAATACTCAGTTGGTATGACGTGGAAACAAAGAAAATGTTTTTACACATTCAGCCGTCACTCTTATGTCCTTTGTTTCGAAAAATCAAAGCCAGAAATTCAATTTAAAACAAAGAAAAATACCTGTACATGTTAAAAAAAACGGAAACTAACTCCTGATGTTCATTATGATCATCAGCGAGGCGGACGAATTTTTTGTCAAGAGATGTAAATTGTATATATACGGACTACGGACACTGACAGCTTGATTGTCTGCTACTGTAGTTTAACTAGCAGATAGTTTAGCAAATATGTAGGTAGGTACACCATTTTAAAAAAAGTATTGATTTTTAGGGTTCCGTAATACATAAGGAACCCTTAGTTTCGCTCTGTCTGTCCAGCAGCTAGCAGCTAGAAGCGCGAACAGACAGACAGACGCCTGTCTGTTCGCGCTTCTAGCTGCTTATAAATTGATGAAATTTGGTTAAGTTATAGATTGTGTATAGATCTCTCTTTTAGCACCATAAAATAATAATAATTTTATATATTAGGGGTGGTTCCCCATATATTTGAAGTGGGGATGAAAAATATTTTTTCATCCTACCCCGTCGTGTGGGGTATCGTTGAATAGGTATTTTAAAATAAAAGTAAGGTTTCATACAGGTTTTTTTTACAAAGTCAACCATTTACGAGTAATCAGCCTCCAAATTAGTTTATAAGTTGGTCCCCTCCCCCCCCCCCCCCGGCACTTCTAAATTATGAGACTTATGCCCGTTTTCACCAACTGACTCCTAATTTTACCTGTCGTTTAGCGGCCATTTAGGGCGCCTCTTAAGAAAAATTGTCTTTACCAACGCTTAGGTGTCACCTAAGACCTTCGGGGGCCTCTAGGCCCTTCTAGGCGACTTTAGGGGCCCGATATTTCGCGCCTTAACTGTCACCTAACATTACATTGTGATTAAAAATACGTGAACCCCTTGAAATGGAAGACGAATGCTTGAATTATTTTCTAATGACTTGTTACCAAAAAGACCCCGTTTATATCGCCAAAGAGTGGAACATTTTGATAAATATGATGATATCAACTTCTTCATCCGATAAAGGTTGACAATACAGAGGGTTATATTTTTATTAGAAAAAATTGAACATATTCTTGAGTATAAAGACAGGTAAGTGTATTATTCACTTACATTTTTCATTTAGGTACTTTTCTCGTACTTACCTACATACTCCTTTACCAATGGAATTTATAATTTTCTAATGATACTTGGATATCATGTCGAAATCAAAAGCAGTGATTGTTCTTTTAATATGTATTTACATGTACCATTACCTACTTGGACGTCTCTGATACAATTTCATACAAATAGGTATGTCGTATGTCAAGTAGCAGGCAGCGAAACATAGTTAATGGAAAATATTTTTAATTAATCTTATCAAAAATGATATCATAATTAACCACAAAAGAATAAACGAACAATTCGGAGGTTGTTTTTAATTTACAGCACAGTACATTTTTAATCAAGCTGTACGTCATCGTCTTACTAATTTAGTTATTTTTAATTAAAAATAATTTATCAAAGCATACAAAAGTACACTAGCTTGGATTTATTTATGTTATATTATTTATCTGAATTATTTATACTAGAATTTGCAATGTTACATTTATCGTTATATATGAGCGCAAATTGGAAAAAAGACTGTCACTTAACTAGAAGTTCCATAGTTAAGTGTTACCCAGCTTGATGAAAATGAAATTAGGTAGGTGCCGATTTTAGGAGACCACCTATCCAAAGGGTCACTTACATAAGAATCGTTTAGGAATCAGTTGGTGAAAACGGGCATTAGAAACTTACAATTTTCTATGCTGATATATCATGCTAAATCTCTTTAGGAAAATTATTTTGAACGAAATCGGACATTAATTTTTAACGCGGTTATGGTTACAGAACCCTCCTTAGACATGTCCTGACATGCTCTTGGTTAGGTTATTAAGTATATAATATGTTCGTGGTCAATCGTGGCTACATTGACGATTTAAGTAATATCTTTTTGAAAAAATATAAATGTTATTAAACTGAAGTCTGAAGCCCAATAATTCCCCATAATAAAACTGTACAATAGGGGAGATATAAAATATTTAGTTTCATTAATATACTCGGAAATATTTAGGCATTACTACTTAGTAGATAAAAAAATATATTTTATGTGTAGTTTATTAATTAGATACATCTAAAAAGTACAAAAAAGATTTTTTTTAGTAAATTAGTAAACAAAAACATTCATTATGGTAAGTATAAACTTAAGCGCACAAAATATATCGGAAATATTTACAAATATGTTCCTACGGCCTTATAAATACACTTTTACATAGGCGTGACGTCACAGTTAACGACTTTAGTATGGAGCGTTTTTACGAGAATTGCTAATTTTTGTATACAAATCGCTGGTGTACGTGTGGACTGAGGGACCTACCTGAATTTCCCCAAAATAGGTATAGCAAATTTTAGTAGAAGTCTAAAAAAATTGAAGAACAAATCTGGGAATTTGTAAAAAGATAGTTTAAGAACTACAGCCCTCAAAGTGTGGTCCCTCAGTTCACACGCCGCTATTTTCCAAATCTCGAAAACTAAGTGGATTATGTTTTTTCACTACAGAATTTTAGTAAAACTTTTGTGAATGTTTTTACATAGACCACATAGCATCAGAGATAAAAATTCTATATCCACCGATGTTCACACAAAAGTGACATATTCATTTCGCGATACATAACTGACTTTTTTAATTATTTTAAAAATTACGTGACCTTCTCTGATGCTATGTAGTCTATAAATTGGTAAAAACTTTTACAAAAGGTCTACTAAAATCCTGTAGTGAAAAAACCATAATTTTCCTCATACTTTTCTAGATCTGGAAAATAGCGGTGTGTGAGGGACCACACTTATACACAAACAGCATACTGCAAATTAAACATTCTAATACGGGGAAATGGGAATAGGTTTATGAATATTGAGCACGAAAAAAGTCAATAACCGGTCAAGAATAATAACATTAAGCTATTTAATGAGTATTCATATCGATGATGAATATATATTTATATATTATTTATTTCATTATTTATTAATTTATTTATACGAATATATTTGGCTGATGATAGATAATATATTCAGATACATAGACACTTCCTCTTACGTCAATTCCTTACCTGCACACGTAGTAGGCATGATGATAACCATAAAAATAGTTTCTTTCTACGGAAGAATACACAAAATGACACACTGATAAGGAAATCTGTATTTTTTTCCATACAATATGTCAGTATTTCTATCGTTGTGTAGACAAAACGCATATTTTCCATGGTGGTCAATGGTCACGCTACGCGTGCGGTCAGAAAATAATGGAGTAAGTAGACCATAAACATTAAACGGACAAAGTTAGATTATTATGACAATATCGAGTCATTATAATCCATTAGTTAATGACCTTAGTATATTATCGGTCATATTTTTAAGTATTCACTTAGAAAGAATCGAAAAATATATTTGACTAAAATTTTAATGTCTTTTGGTATAATATTCGAAAACATTAATCTTTAAATATTTTGTTCCTATAGATAGATAAAGTTATAAACTAAGTACAAAATATTTTCCTGTATACATTTTCAACTCCATTTAAGGAATAACAAAAAATGCTGAAAGGACTTGCAAGCCCGATTAATAAAAACCGGCCACGTGCGAATCGGACTCTCTCACGAAGGGTTCGGTACAAAACAGCTAAAAAACACGTTTGTTGTATGGGTGCCCCACATAAAAAAATATTCTATTCTGTTTTTAGTATTTGTTGTTATAGCAGCAACTGAAATACATAATCTGTGAGAATTTCATCTGTCTAGCTATCACGATATACAGCCTGGTGACAGACAGACAAACAGACGGACGGACAGCGGAGTCCCCTTTGGGTACGGAACAAAACTAAACTGATTAATAAAAAAATATGTAACGAGATTTTTTATAAATCAAGTTTCCCTAACCTGGAAAAGATTGATTTTGTTTTGGTAAAAAAATACACACCTGTATTATCACACCATTCGATAGTGTTGCATTATATTAGAAACAAACTCTGGAAATCTTATTGATAGGAGTTGTGAGTTGTGACGCAACAAAAGCATTGTTTTATTGTTAATATACATGAAGATTTTCTCATACTATAATGGGAATTACATTGCTTATAATAATAATCAGAACAAAACAAGTCACAAATACATAATTCATTGAAATTCAGGTACAATCGAATACATTAATTAATGTGCCACTTTCAAAAGTAATGTTGAAGTGTTAAAAGAAGGTAGGTACCTTATCAGTTATCACTGATTAGTCGCCCACTTAGCATAATGCGAAACTCTTGACTTTTGAAAAAAAAAATAACTTACTGCTTTTGCGTCCTTCCCGGACTTTGTACGTGAGGTCGGTGAATGCCAGGTCCACTGGCGGCCGCTTGGGCAGATGTGTCAGCCTCTTGGTCTGCGCAGGCACTATGGTCACCCCCGTGTGACTCCCTTTCCTGTCGGGGAGGAGGATATTAGTCTCCATGGGCCCAGCGCACTCCAAATCCACTGTCATTTTACACAATGAAACTTATTATCTACGTGATAAGGAAGATGTGGCGTAACACGTGCTACCAGCCACACTACCGCGCACAGACTGGTCACTGGTATCGCAGACGTACTACATAGTGCGAGTATTTACGAGTACACTCGATTGCTTGAAACGAGTAGAAAATCGATTTGTGACGAAGTAGTCGGGCTGGGCAAAGAACAAGAGTTATTTATTACCCAGTATAAAAAGCCTGAGCGATAACCTACGGACCTCATGACATTGAGAAGTAGTCGGTAGGAAGAGTAGTACCTATACTTATCACTGAGTAATCAGTGTTTACAGCTTACCAATATTGGCAAGCACTGGACTTACGCTCTAATCACGTATCTCTAAACCTATTTAGGTTTTTAATGATTTATCGATATTTCTTTAGAAAAATCGATAAATCATTAAAAAATCGATATCTAATGCCTATCTTTGCGTATCTACTCTAATTACTGGTTGCCAGTTGGCCATGTTGTGACGTCCACATTTGAACTTTGCGCTTGCGCCACGGTCGCGCGTAATCACAATAACAAGCTTTAAAAAAATAATTAGCACAAGTTTTTACAACATTGCCAAATGCCAACTGTTTGTTCGTTGTTGCCCTTAATCTTGTGCGTGTAGAACTCAATGTAATAAAGTTTTTTTTCATAAAAAATTTACAATCAAATATTAATTCTATCACCAAATCTTAAGTAATTTCTGTTGCTACATGTATATTCTATTCCATTATATTCAGATCTCTTGAGGAAGGGGGGTTGTTTTAGAATAGGGGTAGCCTAAATAGGGGGAAGGGTCACCTAACCACCTAACTCCCCCTCCACTATAAGATTTGGCAGAATGCCCATAAGTGCCTTATAAATTCCCGCCCGTGGGCATTTATTTATTTGGGCATAAATGTTTTGTTAGAAAGTAAACTGAATAAATTTGATATTTCGTTACCTAAGCTGGCTTAAACTATTAATTTAGGTTATTTTTTAGTAAATTCCAGATTATTAAAAGGTTTTTTTTGGTGTGTACTTATTAGTACAATTTTCAAAGTTGTATCTTTTATTGTTTTAAAATTAAGATTTTGTATTATTGATCATATAATAACAAAACGTACCGCGCGAAATTATATATTATTATTATTAAAACATTTGGCAGGAAACATCTTCATACATGAAAAAGTTACGCTATAGTCATCTTGATTTCAGAAAATTTTGTCAAATAATATAATAAGCGGACTGAATATAACAGCGGAAAGCCAATGTCAAGATGACAGACGGCCCCAAACAACTTTAAACGTGATTAAAAAGTTGTAACCTAACCTAACCCAAAACTACACAAACGTTATTTCACGCCCGGTTTTTGTGAGGCCGTGTTACCACTACGAAGAAGTTTTGAACGTGATAAAAAAGTTCTAACCTAACCCAAAACTACACAAACGTTATTTCACACCGGGTTTCTGTAAGATCGTGTTACCACTCCGAAGAAGTTTTGAACGTGATAAAAAAGTTCTAACCTAACCCAAAAATACACAAACGTTATTTCACGCCGGGTTTTGTGAGGCCGAGTTACCACTCCGAAGACGTTTTGAACGTTATAAAAAGTTCTAACATATCCCAAAACTACACAAACGTTATTTCACGCCAGATTTTATTGAGGTTGATGTGTTTTTTACAATTAATTTATTTTATATATATACCTACACATAAATTTTTATATATAACTAGCCGATGCCCGCAACTTCGTTTGCATAGAACTAACGGAAACGGAACCCTATTTTTTAAACGGAACCCTAAAATAAAAGTAGCCTTTGTTAGACGAAAGTCGAAAAAGACGAAAGTTCACAAAGACACCTTTGATGAAAGTCCCGTGAAAATAGGTCCAGCCGTTTCAGAGATTAGCCGGAACAAACAGACAGACAAATAAACAGACAGACGGACAGACAAAAATTTTAAAATTTGATATTTTATTGTAAGTACCGAATATACTTTCATAATATGCATTAAGTGAAAATATGTTTATTTTAAATTAGAAACAGACACTTAAATTTTATTTATCTGTATATATCTGTATATACAGAGTGACCTGAAATTCGATACATTCCTTTGAAAGACAGAAAGTAGACCTCATTTACAGTAATATTTTTCATGGCATCCCCTATTCGAAAGTTGATATTTACAAAGTTATTGAAATTTCAAAATTTTTTTCTTTATTTTCGACTTTTTGACTTTGACATGACGTATTTTTAAAAATGTTTGTCTTTTTAGTGATTTTTTTTATGTATTTTAACCGTCAATGAGTCAAATAATATTTTTAAGGAATAAATAGGGACAAACTAAGCGAGAATTTTTCATTATGAGACATGAAACAGAATTTTCTTTTAAGAAAAATGCACATTTTTCTTAAAAACAGGTGATTTTCTTTAAAAATTTGTATGATACAATGCGTACAAATACCTTAAATAACTTTCTTACCTCATAAGCTTCCAAAAAAGGTACAAATATGTACATAAAAATATGAACATGTAATAAACAAAGACAAAACAATCATCAGGTAACGTTATCTCAAGAATTACACTACCTGAGGCAACCTTTTTTTTTTCAATTGTTTCCTTTGTTCAAACTTCGGGATGTTTCGGCTACTGTCGTCGCGGCCCTTTGTCAATGAGTTACCGACTGGCTTAGAGAGCAAATTTAATAGCTAATAGTTTTAAGTCAACTATTGCCGTGTACGGACGTATTGTTGCTTTAAACTACACCCTTACTTCTACTTGTGATTTTTTTGTATCACGATGGCTGCGTTTGAGTACGATGAATATGCTGACATCTTGTTTTGTTACGGACTTTGTAATGGTAATGCTGCTGCTGCACGAAGAACATACATTGAACGTTTTCCAAATCGACGAGTGCCAAACGTTAGAGTGTTTTCAACAACATTTCGACGAATTCGGGAAAGCGGCCGTGTTGATAGAAGACGTGGCGATTCAAGCAGACCTCCTTTGTATGCTCCAGAAGAAGAAGAAGAAATTTTAACACTTTTTCAAAATGATCCTTCTATTTCTACAAGAGCGGCAGCTAGAAGACTTGGATTGAGTCAATGGAAGGTGTGGTTTACAGTACACACAACGCGTCTACATCCATTTCACTATACACCTGTCCAAGCGTTGGAAGAGGGAGACCCGGTTAGAAGAATGGAATTCTTCCGTTTTATGATAAATGCAGACATGGAGGATCGCAATTTCTTCTCAAGAATATTATGGACGGATGAATCGAAATTTGACCGTGACGGGATAAACAATTTCCACAACACACATTACTGGGCACCAAAAGGAGAAAACTCCAGGATGAAAAAAGAAAGGGCCCATCAAACCAGATTCAGTCTAAATGTCTGGATGAGTATAATTAATAATAATTTAGTTGGACCTCATTTTTTGCCTCAAAATTTAAATGGTGAAATGTACGAACATTTCCTAAGAGAGGAGATTACTGGTTTAATGGAAGATGTGCCAATAGCAACTCGTCGTAATATGATTTTCCAGCATGATGGTTGCCCGGCCCACTTCCGCCTCGGCGTACGCCAGTGGCTAGACCAAACTTACCCACATCGCTGGATAGGTCGAGGCGGGCCAATTCCTTGGCCAGCACGGTGTCCCGATTTGACCCCGTGTGGTTTTTATCTTTGGGGTCATATGAAGGCTTTGGTGTATACTACACCCATAATTACTGTAGAGGAGCTCAGAAGCCGCATAAGAAATGCAGCAGAAGAAATCAAAACTAGGCTTACTACCAGAATAATCAAAACAGAGGTACGGAGAAGACTACGGGCCTGTATCAGAAACAGAGGTTCACATTTTGAACAAGACCTAAAGTAGAATATTTATTATTAAATTTAATTAAACATTTATGTTTTTTAAACACAATAAACGTAATTAAATTCAAGTTTTTCCTTTTATTTTAACCTTATCGCTAATAAATCGATTTAGACATTATTTCATTTTACTTCTAATATGTTTACTACGACGTCATATTTTTATGTAGACATTTGCACCTTTTTGGAAAGCTAATGAGATAAGGAAGTTATTTAGAATATTTGTACGCATTGTATCATACATTTTTTTAAGAAAATCACCTGTTTTTAAGAAAAATGTGCATTTTTCTTAAAAAAAAATTCTGTTTCATGTCTTATAATGAAAAATTCTCGCTTAGTTTGTCCCTATTTATTCCTTAAAAATATTATTTGACTCATTGACGGTTAAAATACATAAAAAAAATCACTAAAAAGACAAACATTTTTAAAAATACGTCATGTCAAAGTCAAAAAGTCGAAAATAAAGAAAAAATTTTTGAAATTTCAATAACTTTGTAAATATCAACTTTCGGATAGGGGATGCCATGAAAAGAGGTCTACTTTCTATCTTTCAAAGGAATGTATCGAATTTCAGGTCACCCTGTAGATACGACTACGTGGTTGTCAATTGTTCTTGCTTGGCCTACAGCACAAAATTTATCAGTACGCATTTATACCTTAATCCTTAAAGTACCATGAGAATATTTTATTATTTTGTATATATAATTTATTATGTAATAGCACTCAATACCAAAGATAAAAGTCAAAACAAAAGTGACTTGATTTGACACTTGACAGCGGAACTTTTTTTTCACTGTCCAAAAAAACAATCCTCATTATATGATTCCCTCCCTTCTACAATTACTCGCTCTAGCGACTTAAATCTATTCTGTAAATACTGCTTATATTGAAACTTTATGTACATAATATATTCTTACTAACAAAATAAAACTGTGGTACTAACCCTAAATTTTTGTGTTTGTTTTTTTGATATGACTTGGAGTCAAATCCTTTAAGCCGTACCAATGTTTTGTATGTAAAATAGGGATATTAAAATAATAAAACACTTTTGGTAACGCGGTTTGTGTTTAACTAATTTAATGACGTGAAAACTGATGCATTTTAAAACAAAAGAAATAATATCGCGAAGCCGACCAAAAAGTTTTGGAACGCGACATTAAATCCTCCAACGATGTATTCTGTGCTCCAACGCACACACGCACACTGTTTTGATAGATATGATTGAATTTGAACTTTGTACAGCGGTAATAAAGTGCAAATTGACTCATTGACGTTAGGAATGTAGGTGACATTGCTTAGACAACAGTGAGTGTTTGTAATATATGAACTTTATGCAATAACGATAAAGCTCAAATTGACTCTACGTTTTAGTTAGAAAACGTTTGTATGGGAAAAAGAAAAGGGCTGTTTTTAGGGTTTGTCCGGCAATTATTAGAATTTTTCTCGCCGTAAAAACCATCCTTGAACTTCAAAGAAAATTTAAAAAAAGAATTGGCCAAATTGGTCCAGGCGTTATTGAGTTATGCGCTTAGCAACACATTTAGCGATTCATCTTTATATTATAGATTATATTAAGAAACCAGCATTATTATATAAATTTTAGTGATAAAAACACATTTACGTAAAAACTTTTGTGAAAAACGTGAAAAAAGTAAAATACTCATTTCCTCGCCCTAAAATTGGTACCAAAATGATGGGGTAAGTAACACAAAACTCGACCATCAAAATATAAAAATTCCGGCTACCCCTGTTCTTTAGAATTCTTTAGAGTTCAAGGATCTTTAGATCACCCCCGATTTAAATAAATGAGGTGTCAATAGATTCGTAATGATGTCGCGGGTAACATAGGCTATATAATTTTTTTCAAAATTTTGTATTTCGAAAATTGAACCTCAGATTCAAACATCTAAAAAAATTTAACCGAGATAATTATTATTTGTTTGGTATCAAAAGAAAGGTCTTAGCAAGCACACCACATATGTATATATATTTTACATATTTGTCGTGTGCTTGCACAAATATGTCAAAATGCACGTTTAAAATACGGACAGTCGGCTCGCTCCGTGCTGGTAAGAAGATATTTTAATTTCAAGTGTTTTGATTAGGTAGGTACTTATTAATATTATTATTCCAAAAAAAAATTCGATTGGGAAACGGAAAAATAAGAAATAAAAAAAAAGATAAAAAACTATAACCTGACTACTTAAAAAATTCACAGATTTCGGGCCTCACACGACTATCGAGTACATTGGAATCGAAACTACGGAATTCGAAAAAATATTGTCGCTGAGCGACGAGAAAGTCGTCGAAAGTATCTCTGAAAATGTTAACTGTCTAGCTATTACGGTTCACAAGATACAGCCTGGTGCCAGGGAGACGAACAGACATACAGCAAAGTCTCAGTAATAGGGTCCCGTTTTTCCCCTTTGGGTATGGAAACCTTTGTTTTAGTTGCTTAAAAACTTTTAAGCAACTAAAACAAATAACTTTGAAGCCACTTAAACAAAATTGTACTTCTATTTTTGGACAAGTTTTTTTTCCGGTTCCGGTTGTCCGACTAAAAGCACGTAGTTCAAGCCCTCCGCTAAATTATCGTATAAGTGTTTAAAAAGTGTCAATCCGGTGCGAAAAAGTTGTGTATTTTCACCAAGAACTTAATAAAAGAAGATTCTATAAAGATCACAGTGCAAATCCAACAACACGCAACAAAAACTTGAAAAAATATATCGTGATTTTGCATTTTTACAACAGCTGTTCTGAAAGTTTGACATATCAACATAATACGTAGGTACATCGAAGATACATCGCGTCATCCAATACGTCACAACCATAGATTATGAAGTGACAACTGACAGAAGTACCGACCTAACCAAATTGATACCTCAGCTGACAGTTGACAGCTGTGGGGTTACCAACTCAAGTTTCCACCAACTAGTGATACCAGCAACAAACAATCAAATTACTACTAAAAATAGACAAAAGTATGGAAGTATTATTGTTTAAACTGAATGAAAAGCTACAGCAGCAAGCAGCTTTAATAACAACTTCGGTAACAAAGAATGTAATGGAGGCACTTGACAAAAAGTGAAAATTGTTTTGGAAGAAAACAAATTACTAAAAAACCAAAGTAATAAAATTAGAACAGAAACTAAGCTACATAGAGAAGCAAAAGCGGAAGAACAATCTAGTTTTCTTTGGTATCGAAGTGCTCTTCGATACCAAAGAAAACTAGATTGTTGTTGAGGGAAATCCGATTACGAACTGATAGATTACATCAAAGAAATGATAATTGACTTAGGAATTCCACTAGAGAGTCACGAAAAATAAACAATGTCTATCGAATTGGGAAGTGGCAAACCAACAAAAATCGCCCAGTAATTGTCTCCTTCACAACCCATTGGAAAAACATCAGATACTAACAAACAAAACTAATTTACCCCTGGCACATATGTCAAGGAAGACTACTCGAAGGAAGTACTTGAGAAAAGGAAACAATTACAGCCGCAAATCGAAAAAGAGAAAAAAAGGGAAACAGGGTATTTCTAAATACGATAAAATAATAGTGAAGAAACAGTCTGACAATAATAGAGAAAAAAGGAAAAGAGAGGGATTATTCTCACCAAACTCTCCAACGCAAAAGAAAGTCAGTGCTACAAATAACTTGCCACAAAAGTATAATACTTTGCCCAAAACAGCATCAAAAGAAACTATCAGACCAAACATATTCAACTACGTCGAGAGGAAAGGGTCCAACAACTCAACATCAGAAACCCCAAAAAACTAACAACCATCACCGAAAACCGGAATAACTAAAATATAAATAAGCGACTCGTAAATAAGCCAAATTCAGAAATATGCACCCCAAGCCGGCCTAGCTAGTAGGGGAAGATGACTACCACCGTCAAACTAAAAATAAAGAAAAAATAAAAAAATAAAAACACACTAAGTATATGCACCTACAATGTTCGCTCTCTATCATCATTTGAAAGATATATATAGAACTAACATACGCTCTAAAAAATATAAAGTGCGACATAATAGGCCTATTAGAAATAAAACGAGTAGGCTACAATATCGGAGAATACCAGAAAAAGAATGTTTCGGCCTTCATCAGAGCTGAAGACTGGCCGTCGTCTAGTCCCGATCTTAATCCGCTGGATTATGATTTATTGTCAGTTAGAGAGTACGGCGTGCTCTAAACGCCATGATAATTTGGAGTCCCTAAAACAATCCGTACAATTGGCAGTGAAGAATTTTCCAGTGGAAAGAGTGCGTGCTTCTATTGATAACTGGCCTCAACGTATAAAGGACTGTATTGCAGCCAATGGAGACCACTTCAAATAAGCTTTTTATATTTGAAATTGTTTAATATTTATGTATTAAACTAACACACTGCAACTTTTTTCCCGCCACCTGAATTATATCATGGGCCCATTGTTGCTGTGGTCTACCAACTTTTCTTTTGCCCGAGGGTCCCTTCCATTTGGTGGACTCTATTGTCCACCTTTTGTCTTTGCAGCGTTCAATGTGGCCAGACCATTGCCATTTTAACGTAAGTGCATGTTTTAGTGCATCTGTGAACTTTGTTTTTTTCCTTATTTCTTCACTTCTTATTTTTTGTATCTTCCTGATTTGTAATATGCTTCTCTCCATTGCTTTTGCGTATTTTGTATTTTGGTTTTAATATTTTTTGTAAACCTGGATAAGGTTTGACAGCCATAGAGGAGGCTGGACATGATACAGGTGTCCATTACAATTTTTTTCATAGGTAGGTTGTAGTTGCCTTTTAATATTTCTTTTAATGACCAATATTTTTCCATGACAGAGTTATTCGCCTCGCTACCTCGTCTATGTTATAATTTGTATCAATTGTTATTTATTTTCCTAAGTAAACATAGCTGTCAACATAATCTATTGCGTGTCCATTTACTTGTATTGGTCTTTTGTAATTGTTATTGGTCATTATTTTTCTATTTTCATTCAGGTCATTATATTTCTATTGGTCTTGTTCGTGTTCATATTAACTTTTTTACTTTTCAGACTGAGTGTTGTGACCATTTCTTCTAGATCTTTGGGTGTTTCAGCCTGTATTACTATGTCATCTGCAAATCTTAGGTGATTGAGGTATTTCCCATTTATTAGTATAGTATACTAATAAATGGGAAATACCTCAATCACCTAAGATTTGCAGATGACATAGTAATACAGGCTGAAACACCCAAAGATCTAGAAGAAATGGTCACAACACTCAGTCTGAAAAGTAAAAAAGTTAATATGAACACGAACAAGACCAATAGAAATATAATGACCTGAATGAAAATAGAAAAATAATGACCAATAACAATTACAAAAGACCAATACAAGTAAATGGACACGCAATAGATTATGTTGACAGCTATGTTTACTTAGGAAAATAAATAACAATTGATACAAATTATAACATAGACGAGGTAGCGAGGCGAATAACTCTGTCATGGAAAAATATTGGTCATTAAAAGAAATATTAAAAGGCAACTACAACCTACCTATGAAAAAAATTGTAATGGACACCTGTATCATGTCCAGCCTCCTCTATGGCTGTCAAACCTTATCCAGGTTTACAAAAAATATTAAAACCAAAATACAAAATACGCAAAAGCAATGGAGAGAAGCATATTACAAATCAGGAAGATACAAAAAATAAGAAGTGAAGAAATAAGGAAAAAAACAAAGTTCACAGATGCACTAAAACATGCACTTACGTTAAAATGGCAATGGTCTGGCCACATTGAACGCTGCAAAGACAAAAGGTGGACAATAGAGTCCACCAAATGGAAGGGACCCTCGGGCAAAAGAAAAGTTGGTAGACCACAGCAACAATGGGCCCATGATATAATTCAGGTGGCGGGAAAAAAGTTGCAGTGTGTTAGTTTAATACATAAATATTAAACAATTTCAAATATAAAAAGCTTATTTGAAGTGGTCTCCATTGGCTGCAATACAGTCCTTTATACGTTGAGGCCAGTTATCAATAGAAGCACGCACTCTTTCCACTGGAAAATTCTTCACTGCCAATTGTACGGATTGTTTTAGGGACTCCAAATTATCATGGCGTTTAGAGCACGCCGTACTCTCTAACTGACAATAAATCATAATCCAGCGGATTAAGATCGGGACTAGACGACGGCCAGTCTTCAGCTCTGATGAAGGCCGAAACATTCTTTTCCAACCAAGACTGCATAGACCGAGCTTTATCACCCGGTGCCGAGTCATGCTGGAAGGACCATTCTTGGTTATTGAACATGGTGTTGTTAAGGGGCTTCACTACCTTCTCAAGAATGGTATCTTGATACACTTGTGCCGATGTTTTGATACCTTTTTCACAAAAGTATGGCTCAGTCACTCCTTCATAGCTAATACCCCACTAAAACATCACTGAAGTCGGATAGTGCCCACATTGCACTCTGTCAACTAATTGGGAAGCTTCCTTAGAGCTTCGAGCATAAATACGGTTATTTTGTTTGTTAAAATGTTGCTCAATTGTAAAAAAATTCTCATCCGTAAACAAAATTTTTCTGCGACCTTCCTTTGCGTACTGCTTCAGTCGTTGTTTCGATTTTAATACCCTATTCTTTTTTTAATTATCAGTTAAGAAATGACCAGTATGTCTCTTATAGGCTGCAAGTCCTAAGTCATCTTTTAAAATACGCTACATGGTTCTAGGTGCTATCTTCATCTCCCGAGATAAAATATTTTGCTTTCGGACAGGATTTCTTCTGCTTTGACCACCTTTTTCGTACGAACACTATGTGGATGGCCAGATATTTTTCTGTCACAAACAGAGGAGGTCTCATGGTACCCATTAATAACCCGGTAAACAAACATTTTACTAATACCAAGCGTATGGAGAGTTTTAAAAATTGCATTTGTCTCCATACCTACTTTGTGTAATGCAATCACAGCGATTCGGTTCTGTTTAACACCCCACTCTATTTTAATATCGCAAAATATTGTACAATGTATTGGCGCCAAAATGAGAAATTTCAATGAACAATCATATAAAAATTACAGATTCCAAATTCAAATGTAATATTTTGTTTATTTTTAATTGTAACAGTATTTATGGCCAGACTAAGGATAATAAAGACGAGGCATTTGAGGCAACTGTCTCCACTTAAATGGCCCTACTTTTGGAGATTTTGGGGCCATTTTGACATTTCAAGTATGGTGAAATCAACATAGCTGACATTTGAGGTATGGTGAAAACCAAGATGGCGTAACTTTTTCCTGTATGAAGCTTTGTTCTGTCAAATGTACGTCATAGCCTATCTTTAGTTTTAAAATCTTTGTTTTCAGGGCATTTATTATTACATTTAAATGAAAAAGGATAAATGTTTACAAGTATGTTATAAAAGAAATATTTTGTAGTATAAGATACAAAGTATCAACAACACTCTACTTGAGGGCTAAAATTCATACTATATTCATTTCTGTTACCAAGATTTCTAGACAAATGTTTTGGATATTAATCATCAAAGTAATTTTGGATGTAAAGCATTGAGGAAATTTAACAGTTTAAATACCATAGTCATCATTTATTCTCCATCCCACAAGTTTAAGGTGTAGAAAATTCTGCACAATCATTTGTTTACCTACTTTAAGTTCCAAATAAGGTGTTCTATGTGCATTATTATGTAATTTGTGTTTTTTAACCATATTGAAACTGGTTTGGAATAACATAGTACTGTCACCTACTTTCTTACTTTGATTATGCAAGCATTTACTCAGTGTTGAGGTTTAAAACTTAAACGTTCGATCACATTACAAAATAAAACATATTAATATGATATTTATTACTAAATAAGAGTCTTAATCAGTCACCAGGAATTCTCTTCAAAATAAGAAAAAATTAAATATCAATAGAATAAAAATGTATAACACCTAGTTTAAATAGTAACGAAATTGAGGTAGTTAAGTGGCGTTGTTTCCAAGCTACACAAAGTTAAAAACCTTGCAATGCAATGGATAACTCAAATAAGGAGGTCAGGGAGCTTAGACCTGTGTTTTGTTTGTTCTAGATTGTTGTTTAAGATTATTGCTTACCCCAAGTTGTTAATTAGAAACCTATTCTCCATTATTTGTAACGAATAAAGCACTTGTTTTGAATTAAACACTACACATTAGTTATAAAAGAGTAAACACGTAAACACAGTAATAAAATGTCGCGTTATTTTTTTCAAGTTTTTTGCTTGCGAAGTTGCGATGTGATTTTGCAAGAAGTGTCAAGTGAGATGTCAACTGCCATTTTTTTTTTTTAATATATGGCTATCGGCTTATAACCATTTACCAGTGTCAATTTAAAAAGGCGGGAAATAGAACTTTCGTGTCAATTTTCAACGCCGTATTCCTAAATCGTCAAGTCTAAAGTCTAGTCAAAGTCCAAATAAATAGTCAGTGCAGTCAATGAGTCATATAAGTCGATTCAGTAAAGTGGTAGAAGCTTTACTGAAAGTTTCTAGGGAGTTTTGGCGAGAAACACGAAATAGCACGTTTTTAGAAGTTGTACCACTGCCCACACTTATGCACGATAACGAATATTTAATAGTTAATATTCTACCAATATTACACATTAAGAACCGAAATAAGACAAATTTATGAGGATATACAAATTCCACAACTTCACCCATTGAACTCCCCGGCAAAAAACATTTTTTTTAAGCTATTGCATAGCTGACGGGAGGCAACAAATTCTTCAAAGGCATTTTGTACTGCTTCTTGGGTATTGAATTTTTTCCCGCCAAGAAGTTATCCGAATTCTTGAAAACTAGTAGTCTGTAGGCGCAAGGTCTGGTGAGTAGGGTGGATGACGAAGAGCTTCTAACCCCAGTTCTTGCAACTTGGAGACCGTCTGCTGTGCAGTATGAGGTCGCGCGTTGTCGTGCAGGAGCAGCGGAGACGAGCGATTGACCAATGCTGGTTGGAGATGTGCCAGATTCTCCATCATCGTGTTCAGTTCTTCACAGTATACATCTGCAGTAATGCTCACCCCGTTTGATAAGAAGCTGTGATGAATCACACCGGCACTAGACCACCAAACAGTGACCATCACTTTTCTAGGGGTAATTTTTCGTTTAGGGCATTGTTTAGGTGCTGAACCAGGATCCAACCAACTTGCTGAGCGCTTGCGGTTATCAAACAGAAACCATTTTTCATCGCAGGTAACAATGTTAATGTGTTATGTAAATTTCAAGGAGTTATGCAGACGGATACCGAGCAGCATCAAATACTTGAGGCGTCTATTGCGAGATGGGTCGGAAACATTTTAGATGCGCGCCTGGCAGTTATTGAGTCGAGGCTTCCACCAGAAAATTTCCGTCCTCCATTACAGGCCGCAACAAGGGTGGAGGAAAGGAGGAGACGGAGCGAATCAACCATATTGGTTGACCCGCCGACGCTAGTAGATTTCCCGGAACTACCGCCGGTAAACGTCCGTGATCTCGAGGTGCGGCCTGCCCATCGTCCGGCGTCTTCAAGGATGACTAAAAAGGCAAAGAAGGTAAAAGGTGGCGTTTCTCGTCCTAAAGAGAACGTGCCTCCTAGAAATGAGGAGGCTCTTGCTGCGACATCCGCCAACTCACCTTTAAGTAACTCACCTCAGTAAACTTACCTTTGAGTTAGCCGGTAGATGGCGCACAGTTAACATCGAGCTTTTTTTTTTGTAACTAAAAATAGTAAAACAGTGCGAAAAGTGTTAAATCTTATAAAATTGTGTATAACTAGTATCAATTCACGTCATAGAACGTTATCTCTGAAAAACGTGCATGGACAACAAAAATATCAACGTTTATAAAGTGAAGTGATAAAACTGGTTTTTAACCCCTAAACGCAAATAAAACTATATTATCTAAGTGTTGTGAGTAAAACCTGGCCAGAAAGGTACTGTAAACTATAAAATTAACACTGTGAAAAGTGAAATAAAAAACAATTGAAATTATTTTGATCAAGAAAAAACGTTACATTCAAAACAGACAAAGACATTAAAATATATTTAAAAATGCTATCTAGCCAAATCTGCCTGAATTAAAATAATCATCATCTAGCTAATCAGCTTACTAATGAACTTATCGATGAATCACGAATCAACGAAGAAAGACCAAAAGATGGCGCGACAAGTAAAATGTTTTAAATGTAAGAAAATTGTAGAGTCGAAGAAAACTGCATTCTGCTATATATGCAAAAATAATTTTGAATTCGAATGCATAGGCTTTTCACTAACGGTGTATAAATTGTTAAGCCAACAAGAAAAGAAAACTTGGCGATGAAAAGTATGTATTGAAAAGGACAAAGAAAGCAATAAAATAACTACAAAAAATACTAAGAAAACAGCATCTTAAGTTAGGCCAGCAAACACTGATAGAAGAGACTACTCAATGCACTAAATCACCGCAAACCCCGAATCCAAATACTTCTTATAATTCCTGTGACTCAGATTTACGCAGCAATCAAAGTTTATCTGACGATGCTTCATACTCTACTCCTAATATATTATCACGCAGCTTGGAAGGAATGACGCCTAATGAAACTACTAATATACTACAAATGAAGGACACGATTGAACAGCTCTCTACTACACTTGAAAGTACACAAAATGAACTTGAAAATCTGATTCTGGAAAATAATAACCTTAACAAACTAATAAATAAACTGAAAAATTTATCTGACCGGTATCAATGTATAGGAATAAGTAAAATCTATAATGGTAAGAAAACTACGAACCGGTCAAACTTCAAGCATAACGAATGTGGTGTACCACAAGGTAGTATCTTGGGCCCATATCTTTTTCTGCTCTACATTAATGATTTACCACATGTAACTACACAAAATACGATTTTATTTGTAGATGACACGACACATAATTAAATGTGAAGCCGAAGAAGATAAAATAAACGTCAATTTTCCTGGCAAGAGGGAATTAA
The DNA here is from genome assembly GCA_963565745.1 of Phengaris arion. Classification (NCBI taxonomy): domain Eukaryota; kingdom Metazoa; phylum Arthropoda; class Insecta; order Lepidoptera; family Lycaenidae; genus Phengaris; species Phengaris arion. The sequence continues at coordinate 30,020,910 of OY751431.1, forward strand.
AAACGTGTTACCTACTCTGCGCGAAATGAAGTGTTATATATAAAAATATCTTTTCAGTCAGATATTTTGATTTAATATTTTTTTTATCTATAATTAAATATTCTACAACATTCGATATAGTATACTGTTAGCGACGCAATATAATTTAAATCTCCCGCGAAACCGTCGCATCTCGTAGTTTCCGCTCCTGACGAGACAATCAGAGCCATCTAGGATTAAATGCGAATATAATTTGAAGAAAACAACATCTAACTGATCTAGCCCTATCTAGTTACGGTACTTTTTCTTACTTTTTCCAGTAAAGAGAAATAGGATCAATTTATACGGTCAATAGCGACATCTTGTATTGAATAGCAATACACGAATAACGTTCTAGCTTGGAATATTCTGGAAAGGAAAGACAGTGACAGCAAGTATGAGACAAGGATGGAAATAGAGTCGAGTATTTTCTACGTATTTCGGTAGCCAGAATATATGAATATATAAGCGGGATCGTGAGGCAGAGCAAGGCAATTCAGTTCAAATACAATTCAATTCAGTTCGGAGTTTAATACGAGCGAATATTTCATGCGCCATAAGTGTCTTATAGTTTAGTTGCGGCGACACGAGATTTACGTTTACCGCGCAACAACTGGGAAATATTACTCCGTCAAATGGATATCAGGAAATACTTTGAAAGAGGTGAGTCAAAATAAAACACATATGTACCTAATATGATTATTTGATTTGTTTAAGGGGGGGTTTTACTCTCTTGTAAGTGTATATATTTAGCATATTACTTACAATATTTAAATTTATAATTACAAGACGTGGTTTTGTTATAATTACATCTATGTTCTATGCTCTTTCATTTATCAAACATTATCATTTCATTTATCAAGTATTATTTTAAATTACCTAGTTTTGATTATTTGGCGTTCAAACCACAATGTTAACGAATTTTGAATATCGCAATTTTACTTTTACTGATAGGAAGTAAATGATATTTGAATGTGATGTTTTTATAGGTATCTTGATCTTTATTTTCGTCCTATGCCTAAAGACCGTAAGAGTAATTTTGTTTGTGTATCCATTTTTTAGGGACAACACGCGAAAAAAGAAAAAAGTTCGGGAAAGTAGCAATGGAAGCGATGAAAATGACAACCATGATAAAACTACTCATGTAATGCTAAGATCATTGCATGCTAACATTGGACAAGCGTCACATTCTCCAGCAGAACCTGTAAATATATCTGTTGCCGACTATTCTTCTCTATCGACATCCCAACAAACTTATGACGTCGACGTCGATCCTGAAATTATAGTGGACGATGGCTATTATGAAAATGATCTGGGTCGTTATGTTGGGTTGGCTACCCAGCTATCGACGGAAAAAAAGAGGGAGTTGTTACAAAATCCTTGGATCCCGCCCAAAAATTACGATTTTGAAAGTGATGCAAGCCATTTGAAAAGAAAATTTAATCGTGCTTGGTTGGATCAATATGCACCAGGGCTAGTATATTCTAAGCGACTAAAAGGCGCTCTTTGAAAGCATTGTGTTTTGTTCCCTCCACCCATCAGCACTGTGAGAGGAATTTTGGGATCATTTATGGTCAGGCCATATATAAAGTTCAAAAATATGCATGAAGATTGCCGAAGCATGCAACGACCAACCTTCACCTAACAGCGACAAATGCTGCAAAAATTTTTCTTTAAAATGTTCCTGTAGACATCCAACTGCAAAGTGGACACCAAAAAGCAATCAATGAAAACAGACAAATATTGTCATCAATTATTTCTTGTATAGTATTTTGCGGTACACATGATATACCTCTTAGGGAAAAACAAGCAGATGAGGGTGTTTTATTACATTTATTGAAGCTGAGAATCAATTCAAGGGACGACAAATTAAAGATTCACCTGGAAATGTGCCGTCGCAATGCAGTTTACACATCGCCAAAAATACAAAACGAATTGATAAATTTATGTGTCGAAGTTATAAGGGAGAATAATATAATAAGTGAGGTTCAGAAGAAGACTGCGTAAGCCATGGTGGCTTACGCAGACTTAGCTGATGAATCAGCAGACGTAGCTGAAAGAACAGCTGTCAATAGGCGTGCGGTTCTACGACGAAAGCAAATGGAAAATCAGAGAAGAATTTGTAGGGTTCGTTGAACTAAAAGCACAAAATGCTTCAGCAATTGCCGAAGCAATTAAGAAAGAAGAAAAAAAAAGAGAAATTAAGAAGTTGAAACGACATTACGACAGAAAACTATTGCAGGATTCTGGTGGTGACTCGAGGAAGCTTTGGAAAAGTATTGCCACAGTAACAAACCAAAAAAAAGATAAATGTGATAACTCTAAATTGCTACATATTAAGTCCTCGAAAATGGATTCCGTTAATTACATTAATAGGTACTTCAGTAACATAGGTAGAGAGCTTGCAAATACTATACCGCTGTTGCACTCTGATCAACCCGATGTTACTCCTGCGGTTTTGCCACAAACCTCCTCCTTCGCTCTTTTTGACACTGATGAGAGAGAGGTTTACAATGTCCTCATAAGCCTAAAGTCTAATAGCGCACCTGGAAGAGACGGCATCTCAACTAGTTACCTCAAGTTAGCTAGACACCATGTTGTGCCAGTCATTTGTCATCTTGTAAATTTATGTTTCGAGAAAGGTGTTTTTCCTACTGCGTTAAAAGAATCCATTATTACGCCAGTATTCAAGGGTGGGGATGAGCTTTACATTAGCAATTACAGACCAATCTCAGTATTAACTGCAATCTCAAAAATTGTTGAAAAAATAATAAATATTCGTATCGTAAATTACCTATGCAAATATAACATCATAGCAAATAATCAATATGGTTTTCAATCTGGCAAATCAACTGCAGACGCCGTTGAGGCACTGACGTCTGTAATTGTTAATGAACTAGATGCTAAAAATAAATGCCTAGCTGTTTTTCTCGACCTAAAAAGGCATTTGACACAGTGTCAATCCCCATCCTTGTAAAAAAGTTGGAATATATTGGAATTAGAGATGTTTCACTAAAACTGCTTATAGACTACTTGAGTAACAGGACTCAGAGGGTCAGGGTCGGCGAACAGGTGAGTAACAGTGAAAAAATAGATTATGGAGTTCCTCAGGGAAGTGTACTCGGCCTAACCCTGTTTCTGGTCTACCTGAACGATCTCTGCAATCTAAAAATACCTAATGCTCATATTTTTTCATATGCTGATGACACTGCAGTTATATTCACAAACACAACTTGGGAGGCGGTTAAGACTGACACTGAGTATGGGTTACATATAATAGCGAAGTGGCTAAGAAAAATTTACTCACGCTAAACACCCAAAAAACAAATTACGTGACCTTTGCACTTACTAATAAGACTCAGCCTGAAGTTGACCTTAACATCAGAGTACACCAATGTAGTAACATACTAGGCGCCTTAAATTGCAACTGCTCTACACTAACTAAAGTAAACGGTGTGAAGTACTTAGGTATTATGCTGGACCAAAGACTCTCGTGGCATTCTCAAATAGATCTTGTTCCCTCCAGGTTACGTAAACTTATTTGGCTCTTTAAGCTTCTTCGTCACGTTACCACAAGAAAAATAATAGACCGAATCTATATTGCTCTGGCTCAATCGATAGCGATTTACGGCATTACAGTTTGGGGTGGCGCTGACAAAACAAGGTTTATTGATGTTGAGAGAGCGCAAAGGGCACTACTTAAAGTCGCTTATTTTAAAAAGAGAAGATTTTCCAGACAGACCTTACACAATACTACCAACACGCTGTCTATTAGAATAAAAATTCATAAAAAAACATAAAATTAGAATATGACCCAAAAATTTTGGAAAAAAGAAGGGACTACAAAGTAGCAAATGTTGCACAGTTACGTACAAAATTCGCCCAATGTCAGTTCCATTACTTTTTCTCGTATTTATACAATAAATGTAATAAAATACTAAAAATCTACTCTTTAAATAAACGCGACTGCAAAATCAAAGTTACAGCCTGGCTTAAGACCCTAAATTATGAAGAAACTGAATATTTTCTAGTATAAGTTTTAATTTTTAAAGCTTACTATTACATTATTTTACTATAAATTACACCATATTTAATATTTACACTATTTTAACTATTTACACCATATTTAATATATACACTATTTTTACTATTTACACAATATATTATTTTAATATTTACAATATTTTTACTATTTACACTATTTTTAAAATGTTATTTTACAACTAGCACTTTATCTACTGTTCACGATTATGTTTTATCCTAAGGCACACTACACACACACACATACGCACACACACACACACACACACACACACAGCACACACACACATCCTCTGTTGTTTTTTCTATAGTATTAGTTTTAATCTAAATTGCTGTAACTATTTCATCAGCAAAATATAAGAGTGTGCTAATGAAGAGTGGCCTTTCCTGACACAGGTGCTCCTAGCACTTAATAGGGAAGGTCAACCTCTGTTTATTATTATGTATGTGCTATCTTGATGAAATAAAATATTATTAAAAAAAATATATATTAAAAATATTAAAAAAATTGACAATTTCTTGATTAGTTCTAACGTCCCAACCGAAGATTGCGTAGGATTTGGATTCGATGGCTGTTCTACAATGACAAGGAAAGAGGGTGGCGTACAAGCCATTTTGAGAAAAAAATATCCTCGTGCTTTATATTTTCATTGCTCAAGTCACAAACTCAACCTTGTTGTGAATGATGCGAAAGCAGTGCCAGAAATTAGAAATACTGTCGCCACTGTAAAGGATGTTATAACGTTTTTCAGAGAATCGACTACACGTCGAAACTACGCTCGTGTTAAATCGTGTCGCTCTAAATCGTGATCGATTGTGTGAGACGAGATGGTCCGAAAAAGTCAAGTCAGAAAGTTTTCTCCACATTTCCCAGAGCTTGTGAAATCTCTAGAAACGTTATCCGTAGAGGGAAATTATGCCACCAGAAAATCTGCATATCAGTTGCATTCAGCCGTTACAAAATCAGTGTTTATTGTTGCTCTACAAACAATAGCCAAATATTCAGCAGTTTTAGAACCAGTAGTTAACAAACTGCAAGCTAAATCGATCGACATGTCTCGGTGGGGGAACACATCAAAAATATCAAGGACATTCTCAGAAATGACCGCGAGTTTCCTAATAGAATAAGTAATGAAATACTTCAAAAAGCGCGAGCTGTTGCAATGGATTTGAACATAGAAATTTCGGTTCCAAGTCTTCACAAGCAAACACATAGAAGTAATCCGCCATCAGACAATGATAACGAATATTGGCGGCATTCCCTGATAATTTTTTGATTTCCCTGATAATTGATTCACTCATTTCATCGTTGCATATTCGATTCTCCCAAGAAAATACTCCGGCGTTTGCTTTAAGTAAGCTACATCCCTTGTATATGACCAAAACCAGCATTACAGTGTTACACAAGAACGCAGAATCATTCCAAGAATTTTATAACCTGGATATCATCGGAGAACTGAACCTTTGGCATAATTTATGGGCGAAGAAGGCTTTATCAGATGATTAATTAAGGGAATGTTCAACGAAGCCAACATTTTTTACCCTGCTGTCAGAAAGGCATTGATTATTTTAAGCACTATCCCATGCACCACGGGATAGTGCTTAAAATACATATGTAAGGAGGGCTATTAATCCACAACACACTTTACAACTTAAGTTATTTCACTTTATTATGTAACATGAGTTTTTTTACAATGTCAGAAAACCGCGAATAACATAGAGGTGCGCGTGCGGCGGCGCCAAATCGTATTTCTCCACTGACTCATGCGCGCGAGCCACGGCGAAGGCGATAGCGGGGCGGGGCTTTTATTAATTAGTTTGATTATGACACAAAACAAATTATTATATATATATATATATGATTATTGGTATGGTTTTATACTTCTATGTGTTTGCTTGTGAAGACTTGGAACCGAAATTTCTATGTTCAAATCCATTTCAACAGCTCGCGCTTTTTGAAGCATTTCATTACTTATTCTATTAGGAAACTCGCGGTCATTTCTGAGAATGTCCTTGATATTTTTGATGTGTTCCCCCACCGAGACATGTCGATCGATTTAGCTTGCAGTTTGTTAACTACTGGTTCTAAAACTGCTGAATATTTGGCTATTGTTTGTAGAGCAACAATAAACACTGATTTTGTAACGGCTGAATGCAACTGATATGCAGATTTTCTGGTGGCATAATTTCCCTCTACGGATAACGTTTCTAGAGATTTCACAAGCTCTGGGAAATGTTGAGAAAACTTTCTGACTTGACTTTTTCGGACCATCTCGTCTCACACAATCGTGATAGGTTTGGAGCGTAGTTTCGACGTGTAGTCGATTCTCTGAAAAACGTTATAACATCCTTTACAGTGGCGACAGTATTTCTAATTTCTGGCACTGCTTTCGCATCATTCACAACAAGGTTGAGTTTGTGACTTGAGCAATGAAAATATAAAGCACGAGGATATTTTTTTCTCAAAATGGCTTGTACGCCACCCTCTTTCCTTGTCATTGTAGAACAGCCATCGAATCCAAATCCTACGCAATCTTCGGTTGGGACGTTAGAACTAATCAAGAAATTGTCAATTTTTTTAATATTTTTAATATATATTTTTTTTAATAATATTTTATTTCATCAAGATAGCACATACATAATAATAAACAGAGGTTGACCTTCCCTATTAAGTGCTAGGAGCACCTGTGTCAGGAAAGGCCACTCTTCATTAGCACACTCTTATATTTTGCTGATGAAATAGTTACAGCAATTTAGATTAAAACTAATACTATAGAAAAAACAACAGCGGATGTGTGTGTATATATATGATTATTGTATATATAATAATTTGTTTTGTGTCATAATCAAACTAATTAATAAAAGTCAATCTCAAATCAATCAGTCAAATCTTCTCGAAACAGGTATGAGCTGCCCCCTCCTAGCTGACATCTGGGTACGCCCTTGGCTGATACTGTAGAGAAATTCTACAGATATCGATAAAGCGTTTCGTTTGCAAAAAAAGTGTGTTAGAGCTATAGCTGGAGCATGGTTCCTAGACAGTTGCAAACCATTGTTTAAAAAATGTAAGATACTGCCCCTCACTTGCATGTAAGTATATAAAGGAAGCCTGTACTTTTGTAAAATTACACCCCGAATACTTTCGACTCAAATCAGATTTAGGACGGAAAAATGAAAGGCATAAATGTAAAATTTATTTCCCGCTTTGTAATTTAAATATTTATAAAGACAATGCATTTGTACAAATTATAAAAATATACTCGTATTATACGGACGAGTTTAAAGATTAACCCTATAACGAATTTAAAGGAATTTGACAATATGGCTTGCAGAAAAATGTTTGTATAATATAAATGAATACTTTACGCACAAAAATAGTTATTAAGGTGTAAAATTTAATTATTTAATTATAATATTATGCAGGTAATAACATTAGAATTAAGAGAAGATGGATAAATAATTTGTTTAATGTGTAATGTGTTATTGATTTTAAACCTATTGATTATTATATTATGTTATGATTATTATTTGACTGAAACTTTGACATTGAAAACAATAATTATAAATTTGTAAATCTAATCATCATATTATTATTATTATTATTCTCAAGTATTAGTTTTAATTAATTGCATGTTTTAAAAATTTCACACACCATTTTGTTATGGTAGAATGTTCAGATCCTTTGTAATGTTTAAATATTATCCTTTGTACTGCATTCTTGTGAATAAATAAATTATTATTATTATTATTATTATTATTATTATTTATTTATTATTATTATTATTATTATTATTATTATTATTATTATTATTATTATTATTATTATTATTATTATTATTATTATTATTATTATTATTATTATTATTATTATTATTATTATTATTATTCTATATCTCGGCTTAACCGGTAGAATGAAGCAGGTACGGGCGATTGCCAAGTATCCTGTTCATGTAGCGTGAAAGAAGTTTAATTGGTGTGAGTTGTAGGGAAGGATGAAGATGAATTAAGGAAGCGGCGGACTATAGAGCAGGTATCTATAACGATTGACTTTTGTAACTGTATATATGTGTTTTTGTGAAGGTTAATGGATTTAAGTGCAACGGCAAGCGTTTTTGGAATAACGCCCGTTGAGGAGATGACTATCGGGATTATTTTTACTGTGTTTTGATGCCACATTTGTTTGATCTCATCTGCAAGCGGTATGTATTTTTGGATTTTTTCTGTGTGTTTCTGTTTCAGGTTGTTGGTGTTTGGAACGGCGATGTCTATAAGGTAAGTGGTTTTTTCAGATTTAATTGTGAGGGTTATGTCTGGTCTATTGCTTAGGATGGTACGGTCTGTGACGATATCGCGATCCCAGTAGAGTTTTACGGAGTCATTTTCTAGAACGTTAGATGGTTTGTATTTGTAGTACGGTGTATGTGTATCTATAAGGTTAAACTTGATTGCTATTAATTGATGTATATGTTTGGCTACGTTATCGTGACGGTGAATATATTCTTTATTTGCTAGTGCACTGCATCCTCCGGTAATATGGTCTATTGTCTCAGTGGTTTGGTGGCATAATCTACACTTATCAGTTTCTATGGCTTCTTTGAGGATAAATTTTGAGTAATTGCGAGTTTTGATAATTTGGTCCTGTATAGCTATTAAGAACCCTTCTGTTTCACTATAAATGTTGCCCTTAGTTAACCAACTGAATGACGCGGCTTGATCGATATGGTCCTGACTTAACTGGTACGGAAATTTACCATGTAGAGCCTTACTTTTCCATTTTTCTATTTTGTTTTCATCATTAATTATTTTATTTTTAGGGTTAAATTTGTCATTATTTAACTGTAGCGGTGTTCCAGAACGAGGTAAATTTACAATGGCTTTATGAAGTGGGCTTGTGTTAGCTTTTGTCTTGAAATAATTTCGGAGGTTATCTATTTGGGTGTAATGTAGATTTTTTATGTCTATAAAACCACGCCCTCCCTGCTTCCTCTTTATTGTAAATCTTTCAACTGCTGAATGGATGTGGTGAATATTGTGTTTGTAACAAGCGGTTCTGGTTGCGGTGTTGAGGGTTTCCAAATCAGTGTCAGACCACCTGATAATTCCAAATGAATACGTTAATATAGGGATTGCATAGGTATTTACAGCTTTAATTTTGTTTCGGCCTGACAATTGCGTTTTTAAAATTGTATTTAGTCTCTGTTTGTATTTATTTTTTAATGTATTTTTTATTTCTTTATGATCTATAGCTGTATTTTGTATATAACCTAGGTACTTATATGTGTCTTTCGCTTGCATGCTGTCTATTGTTCCTTCTTGTAGTTCTAAGTTGAGTGGTTCTGTATGTGTATGTTTGCCCTTAAGAATGCAATTAATTTTACATTTATCAGTTCCGAATGTCATGTAAATATCAGCGCTAAATTTTTCCGTTAATTTTAATAGTTGTTCCAGTTGTTGCCTGTCAGGTGCGAAGAGTTTTATGTCGTCCATGTAAAGAAGGTGAGTGATTTTGATTTTATTGACTTTATCTATAATATATCCTAAGTTTGACCTATTAAGAGTTTTAGATAGAGGGTTTAAAGCTAAGCAAAACCATAAGGGGCTAAGTGAGTCGCCTTGGAAAATGCCACGCTTAATTTTGATTGGTAAGGTACTGACGGTGGTACTGACTGTTCTTAGATTGAGTTTAGTAGACCAGTTATGAATTATATAATGTAGAAAGTGAATTAAAGTATTATGAATCTTATATATTTTTAGTACATGTATCAACCAAGAATGCGGGACACTATCAAAGGCTTTTTGGTAATCTATGTATGCGTAATAAAGGTTCTTATGATCTTTTTTAGTTTGATTATGTATTTGGGCGTCGATGATAAGTTGTTCTTTACAGCCCATTGATCCTTTAGCGCAGCCTTTTTGTTCTTCAGGGATTATTTTATTATCAGTAATGTGAGTATTTAGTTTTTGTGTGATTATTGACGTAAGTAGTTTGTAAAGAGTTGGAAGGCAGGTGATTGGACGGTATTTAGTCGGATTTTTAGTATCGTTTTTATCTTTAGGCTTTAGATATGTTATTCCTTGCATCATAAATAGCGGCACTAATTTGGGATCCTTAAGGGCTGAATTGAATGCTTTGGTGATGTAGTGATGTGTTGAAGTAAAATATTTTATCCAATAATTTTGAATTTTATCTGGCCCTGGTGCCTTCCAGTTCAAAGTCTTCTTTATGGCGTATGTGACATCGTTATCATCTATTATAACTTCAGGCATTGGATTAATATTGTGACATTCACTTATTTCGGTATCAAGCCATGAAGCGTGTACGTTGTGATGGACTGGTTTGGACCATAGGTTTTCCCAATAGTCCTTAATTGTATCTGTACTAGGCGGTTGTATGATTTTAATATTTTCGGAGTTTAAATTTTGATAAAAGAGCTTTTGATTGTTAGTAAAAAATAAATTATCCGTTCTTCTAGAGTTACTGATTTTAAGTCGGCGGAGTCTTTTTGATTGTGCTTGTAGTTTTTGTTTCAGAGTATCTAATAATTCTACTATTTGATTTTCAGTGAGATTGTTGGGGTTTAATTTTCGTTGTTTTGTGTGGCTAAGATTTCCTTTAAGGTACTGTGTAAGTTGTCCAATTTCTTTTCGTAGTTTCTTGACTCTATTTTCAATTCGTAGTTGCCATTTTGGCATTTTCGGGTCTCCTGTTTTATTTGATATATCTTTTTCAGGGGGGTTATTTAGTTTAGTGTGTAGAGTTGTAGTTGATATTGCAGCGCAATAAATAGCACTGTGGATTTCTGTTAAATCTGGCGTTTCTTTTGCTTCTAGATGTTCTCCTATTAACTTGTTAAGTGAATTTACCGTCTTTATTATGTTGCGTGTAATCTGGAGTTTTGGTATTACCGGTCTAAGTGTTGGATCTGTATCGGCGTATTTGATTAACATTTCTGTAAATACTTGTCTAATTTTGTGATTCTGTGTTTGATCGGCATCAGTTGTGAGTATTTCAGCGTTGTTTGTCTCTGGTGCTATTAGATTTTCTACAGTTTCAGAAGAGTTTGATAGAGTTATGAGTTGATTATTATTTGTGGGTTGAATTGTAGAATGTTGTAGATTCGGGTCGTTCGTTGCATTATGTGGGATGGTAAGAATATCGCAGGGGCTAAGCTGTATGTCTATGCTACATATTGTATTGTTCTGGTCATTGGAATAATCGAACGTATGCGCTACTGTATTTTTTATCTTGTCTCTTTCATGACTTGGTATTCTGTTATTGCGATGTATAACACGGATTTGATCTGCTAATCGTTGCTCAGATATGTGGCTTAGTTCAGGGTAGGACTCTGTGAATTTTTTATGGAGTGATGGTCTGAATGCTGTGAGGTTAGATTCGCATGATGTTATAATGTAGTAGCAACGGAGAAGTTCTCTGTTTATTTGATCAGTCCATTTCATCCGTTGTCTACTTTTTCCAGAGAGAGTGGTTGGAGGAAGCATTTCCTGCAAAACACTTCTTACTGGAGTGTTTGTGAGATGAGGCTGCGTATGAGTATTATGATCTACGATATTCGGATTAATGTATTCAGAATTTCTCGTAGACAGACTCGTGTCAGGAATGGGCACCGGATTAGTAGCTATTGCTTCCTGTGTAACATCGTCTGACAATGGTGATAATGTGGTGGATCGTGATGAGAATGAGTTATTGAGGATGAATGACTGTGGTGAAGAGTGAAGCGATGGAAACAAGCTGACGGATAAGGTAGGTGATGAAGGATATGAGTATGTGTTGCTTATTGTTTGGATATTAGTATTCTCTGCAGAAGTACTAGACTGGGCAGTAGGATGCGATACGGTGCCCCCCCCAGAATACGAGGGACAGCCCGGGCCCGAAAGCCCGGGGCGGGATTCTCCATTGCTTTTCGCGCCGGTACCCGCCTGGGGTAGTATATTTCTATTACGTAGTCGCATTTTTCTTTTAATATATTAGAACAAAAATAGGAAGAGTTAACGAAAAAGGAAATATAGGAAGAGAAGAAATAAAGGTGGTGAAAATTAGACAAACCAAAACCAAACCAAAAAAAGATGCAAAAACAAGGGGTGATTAATAAAAAGGTGAAAGAAAGAAAGAAAGAAAGAGCCGATGATCAGCCACGTGAGTACCTCACCCCGAAGAGAGTGGGGTGGCGCACCCAAGTGTTGCCCGGGGACACCAACTAGGAGGGACCGGCTTCACCCCCTTATTATTATTATTATTATTATTATTATTATTATTATTATTATTATTATTATTATTATTATTATTTAACATATAATTGTCTCGGCTTAACCGGTAGAATGAAGCAGGTACGGGCGATTGCCAAGTATCCTGTTCATGTAGCGTGAAAGAAGTTTCATTGGTGTGAGTTGTAGGGAAGGATGAAGATGAATTAAGGAAGCGGCGGACTATAGAGCAGGTATCTATAACGATTGACTTTTGTATCTGTATATATGTGTTTTTGTGAAGGTTAAGGGATTTAAGTGCAACGGCAAGCGTTTTTGGAATAACGCCCGTTGAGGAGATGACTATCGGGATTATTTTTACTGTGTTTTGATGCCACATTTGTTTGATCTCATCTGCAAGCGGTATGTATTTTTGGATTTTTTCTGTGTGTTTCTGTTTCAGGTTGTTGGTGTTTGGAACGGCGATGTCTATAAGGTAAGTGGTTTTTTCAGATTTAATTGTGAGGGTTATGTCTGGTCTATTGCTTAGGATGGTACGGTCTGTGACGATATCGCGATCCCAGTAGAGTTTTACGGAGTCATTTTCTAGAACGTTAGATGGTTTGTATTTGTAGTACGGTGTATGTGTATCTATAAGGTTAAACTTGATTGCTATTAATTGATGTATATGTTTGGCTACGTTATCGTGACGGTGAGTATATTCTTTATTTGCTAGTGCACTGCATCCTCCGGTAATATGGTCTATTGTCTCAGTGGTTTGGTGGCATAATCTACACTTATCAGTTTCTATGGCTTCTTTGAGGATAAATTTTGAGTAATTGCGAGTTTTGATAATTTGGTCCTGTATAGCTATTAAGAACCCTTCTGTTTCACTATAAATGTTGCCCTTAGTTAACCAACTGAATGACGCGGCTTGATCGATATGGTCCTGACTTAACTGGTACGGAAATTTACCATGTAGAGCCTTACTTTTCCATTTTTCTATTTTGTTTTCATCATTAATTATTTTATTTTTAGGGTTAAATTTGTCATTATTTAACTGTAGCGGTGTTCCAGAATGAGGTAAATTTACAATGGCTTTATGAAGTGGGCTTGTGTTAGCTTTTGTCTTGAAATAATTTCGGAGGTTATCTATTTGGGTGTAATGTAGATTTTTTATGTCTATAAAACCACGCCCTCCCTGCTTCCTCTTTATTGTAAATCTTTCAACTGCTGAATGGATGTGGTGAATATTGTGTTTGTAACAAGCGGTTCTGGTTGCGGTGTTGAGGGTTTCCAAATCAGTGTCAGACCACCTGATAATTCCAAATGAATACGTTAATATAGGGATTGCATAGGTATTTACAGCTTTAATTTTGTTTCGGCCTGACAATTGCGTTTTTAAAATTGTATTTAGTCTCTGTTTGTATTTATTTTTTAATGTATTTTTTATTTCTTTATGATCTATAGCTGTATTTTGTATATAACCTAGGTACTTATATGTGTCTTTCGCTTGCATGCTGTCTATTGTTCCTTCTTGTAGTTCTAAGTTGAGTGGTTCTGTATGTGTATGTTTGCCCTTAAGAATGCAATTAATTTTACATTTATCAGTTCCGAATGTCATGTAAATATCAGCGCTAAATTTTTCCGTTAATTTTAATAGTTGTTCCAGTTGTTGCCTGTCAGGTGCGAAGAGTTTTATGTCGTCCATGTAAAGAAGGTGAGTGATTTTGATTTTATTGACTTTATCTATAATATATCCTAAGTTTGACCTATTAAGAGTTTTAGATAGAGGGTTTAAAGCTAAGCAAAACCATAAGGGGCTAAGTGAGTCGCCTTGGAAAATGCCACGCTTAATTTTGATTGGTAAGGTACTGAAGGTGGTACTGACTGTTCTTAGATTGAGTTTAGTAGACCAGTTATGCATTATATATTGTAGAAAGTGAATTAAAGTATTATGAATCTTATATATTTTTAGTACATGTATCAACCAAGAATGCGGGACACTATCAAAGGCTTTTTGGTAATCTATGTATGCGTAATAAAGGTTCTTATGATCTTTTTTAGTTTGATTATGTATTTGGGCGTCGATGATAAGTTGTTATTTACAGCCCATTGATCCTTTAGCGCAGCCTTTTTGTTCTTCAGGGATTATTTTATTATCAGTAATGTGAGTATTTAGTTTTTGTGTGATTATTGACGTAAGTAGTTTGTAAAGAGTTGGAAGGCAGGTGATTGGACGGTATTTAGTCGGATTTTTAGTATCGTTTTTATCTTTAGGCTTTAGATATGTTATTCCTTGCATCATAAATAGCGGCACTAATTTGGGATCCTTAAGGGCTGAATTGAATGCTTTGGTGATGTAGTGATGTGTTGAAGTAAAATATTTTATCCAATAATTTTGAATTTTATCTAGCCCTGGTGCCTTCCAGTTCAAAGTCTTCTTTATGGCGTATGTGACATCGTTATCATCTATTATAACTTCAGGCATTGGATTAATATTGTGACATTCACTTATTTCGGTATCAAGCCATGAAGCGTGTACGTTGTGATGGACTGGTTTGGACCATAGGTTTTCCCAATAGTCCTTAATTGCATGGAAGCGGCGGACTATAGAGCAGGTATCTATAACGATTGACTTTTGTAACTGTATATATGTGTTTTTGTGAAGGTTAAGGGATTTAAGTGCAACGGCAAGCGTTTTTGGAATAACGCCCGTTGAGGAGATGACTATCGGGATTATTTTTACTGTGTTTTGATGCCACATTTGTTTGATCTCATCTGCAAGCGGTATGTATTTTTGGATTTTTTCTGTGTGTTTCTGTTTCAGGTTGTTGGTGTTTGGAACGGCGATGTCTATAAGGTAAGTGGTTTTTTCAGATTTAATTGTGAGGGTTATGTCTGGTCTATTGCTTAGGATGGTACGGTCTGTGACGATATCGCGATCCCAGTAGAGTTTTACGGAGTCATTTTCTAGAACGTTAGATGGTTTGTATTTGTAGTACGGTGTATGTGTATCTATAAGGTTAAACTTGATTGCTATTAATTGATGTATATGTTTGGCTACGTTATCGTGACGGTGAGTATATTCTTTATTTGCTAGTGCACTGCATCCTCCGGTAATATGGTCTATTGTCTCAGTGGTTTGGTGGCATAATCTACACTTATCAGTTTCTATGGCTTCTTTGAGGATAAATTTTGAGTAATTGCGAGTTTTGATAATTTGGTCCTGTATAGCTATTAAGAACCCTTCTGTTTCACTATAAATGTTGCCCTTAGTTAACCAACTGAATGACGCGGCTTGATCGATATGGTCCTGACTTAACTGGTACGGAAATTTACCATGTAGAGCCTTACTTTTCCATTTTTCTATTTTGTTTTCATCATTAATTATTTTATTTTTAGGGTTAAATTTGTCATTATTTAACTGTAGCGGTGTTCCAGAATGAGGTAAATTTACAATGGCTTTATGAAGTGGGCTTGTGTTAGCTTTTGTCTTGAAATAATTTCGGAGGTTATCTATTTGGGTGTAATGTAGATTTTTTATGTCTATAAAACCGCGCCCTCCCTGCTTCCTCTTTATTGTAAATCTTTCAACTGCTGAATGGATGTGGTGAATATTGTGTTTGTAACAAGCGGTTCTGGTTGCGGTGTTGAGGGTTTCCAAATCAGTGTCAGACCACCTGATAATTCCAAATGAATACGTTAATATAGGGATTGCATAGGTATTTACAGCTTTAATTTTGTTTCGGCCTGACAATTGCGTTTTTAAAATTGTATTTAGTCTCTGTTTGTATTTATTTTTTAATGTATTTTTTATTTCTTTATGATCTATAGCTGTATTTTGTATATAACCTAGGTACTTATATGTGTCTTTCGCTTGCATGCTGTCTATTGTTCCTTCTTGTAGTTCTAAGTTGAGTGGTTCTGTATGTGTATGTTTGCCCTTAAGAATGCAATTAATTTTACATTTATCAGTTCCGAATGTCATGTAAATATCAGCGCTAAATTTTTCCGTTAATTTTAATAGTTGTTCCAGTTGTTGCCTGTCAGGTGCGAAGAGTTTTATGTCGTCCATGTAAAGAAGGTGAGTGATTTTGATTTTATTGACTTTATCTATAATATATCCTAAGTTTGACCTATTAAGAGTTTTAGATAGAGGGTTTAAAGCTAAGCAAAACCATAAGGGGCTAAGTGAGTCGCCTTGGAAAATGCCACGCTTAATTTTGATTGGTAAGGTACTGACGGTGGTACTGACTGTTCTTAGATTGAGTTTAGTAGACCAGTTATGCATTATATATTGTAGAAAGTGAATTAAAGTATTATGAATCTTATATATTTTTAGTACATGTATCAACCAAGAATGCGGGACACTATCAAAGGCTTTTTGGTAATCTATGTATGCGTAATAAAGGTTCTTATGATCTTTTTTAGTTTGATTATGTATTTGGGCGTCGATGATAAGTTGTTCTTTACAGCCCATTGATCCTTTAGCGCAGCCTTTTTGTTCTTCAGGGATTATTTTATTATCAGTAATGTGAGTATTTAGTTTTTGTGTGATTATTGACGTAAGTAGTTTGTAAAGAGTTGGAAGGCAGGTGATTGGACGGTATTTAGTCGGATTTTTAGTATCGTTTTTATCTTTAGGCTTTAGATATGTTATTCCTTGCATCATAAATAGCGGCACTAATTTGGGATCCTTAAGGGCTGAATTGAATGCTTTGGTGATGTAGTGATGTGTTGAAGTAAAATATTTTATCCAATAATTTTGAATTTTATCTGGCCCTGGTGCCTTCCAGTTCAAAGTCTTCTTTATGGCGTATGTGACATCGTTATCATCTATTATAACTTCAGGCATTGGATTAATATTGTGACATTCACTTATTTCGGTATCAAGCCATGAAGCGTGTACGTTGTGATGGACTGGTTTGGACCATAGGTTTTCCCAATAGTCCTTAATTGTATCTGTACTAGGCGGTTGTATGATTTTAATATTTTCGGAGTTTAAATTTTGATAAAAGAGCTTTTGATTGTTAGTAAAAAATAAATTATCCGTTCTTCTAGAGTTACTGATTTTAAGTCGGCGGAGTCTTTTTGATTGTGCTTGTAGTTTTTGTTTCAGAGTATCTAATAATTCTACTATTTGATTTTCAGTGAGATTGTTGGGGTTTAATTTTCGTTGTTTTGTGTGGCTAAGATTTCCTTTAAGGTACTGTGTAAGTTGTCCAATTTCTTTTCGTAGTTTCTTGACTCTATTTTCAATTCGTAGTTGCCATTTTGGCATTTTCGGGTCTCCTGTTTTATTTGATATATCTTTTTCAGGGGGGTTATTTAGATTAGTGTGTAGAGTTGTAGTTGATATTGCAGCGCAATAAATAGCACTGTGGATTTCTGTTAAATCTGGCGTTTCTTTCGCTTCTAGATGTTCTCCTATTAACTTGTTAAGTGAATTTACCGTCTTTATTATGTTGCGTGTAATCTGAAGTTTTGGTATTACCGGTCTAAGTGTTGGATCTGTATCGGCGTATTTGATTAACATTTCTGTAAATACTTGTCTAATTTTGTGATTCTGTGTTTGATCGGCATCAGTTGTGAGTATTTCAGCGTTGTTTGTCTCTGGTGCTATTAGATTTTCTACAGTTTCAGAAGAGTTTGATAGAGTTATGGGTTGATTATTATTTGTGGGTTGAATTGTAGAATGTTGTAGATTCGGGTCGTTCGTTGCATTATGTGGGATGGTAAGAATATCGCAGGGGCTAAGCTGTGTGTCTATGCTACATATTGTATTGTTCTGGTCGTTGGAATAATCGAACGTATGCGCTACTGTATTTTTTATCTTGTCTCTTTCATGACTTGGTATTCTGTTATTGCGATGTATAACACGGATTTGATCTGCTAATCGTTGCTCAGATATGTGGCTTAGTTCAGGGTAGGACTCTGTGAATTTTTTATGGAGTGATGGTCTGAATGCTGTGAGGTTAGATTCGCATGATGTTATAATGTAGTAGCAACGGAGAAGTTCTCTGTTTATTTGATCAGTCCATTTCATCCGTTGTCTACTTTTTCCAGAGAGAGTGGTTGGAGGAAGCATTTCCTGCAAAACACTTCTTACTGGAGTGTTTGTGAGATGAGGCTGCGTATGAGTATTATGATCTACGATATTCGGATTAATGTATTCAGAATTTCTCGTAGACGGACTCGTGTCAGGAATGGGCACCGGATCAGTAGCTATTGCTTCCTGTGTAACATCGTCTGACAATGGTGATAATGTGGTGGATCGTGATGAGAATGAGTTATTGAGGATGAATGACTGCGGTGAAGAGTGAAGCGATGGAAACAAGCTGACGGATGAGGTAGGTGATGAAGGATATAAGTATGTGTTGCTTATTGTTTGGATATTAGTATTCTCTGCAGAAGTACTAGACTGGGCAGTAGGATGCGATACGGTGCCCCCCCCAGAATACGAGGGACAGCCCGGGCCCGAAAGCCCGGGGCGGGATTCTCCATTGCTTTTCGCGCCGGTACCCGCCTGGGGTAGTATATTTCTATTACGTAGTCGCATTATTCTTTTAATATATTAGAACAAAAATAGGAAGAGTTAACGAAAAAGGAAATATAGGAAGAGAAGAAATAAAGGTGGTGAAAATTAGACAAACCAAAACCAAACCAAACCAAACCAAAAAAAGATGCAAAAACAAGGGGTGATTAATAAAAAGGTGAAAGAAAGAAAGAAAGAGCCGATGATCAGCCACGTGAGTACCTCACCCCGAAGAGAGTGGGGTGGCGCACCCAAGTGTTGCCCGGGGACACCAACTAGGAGGGACCGGCTTCACCCCCTTATTATTATTATTATTATTATTATTATTATTATTATTATTATTATTATTGTTATTTAACATATATTTGTCTCGGCTTAACCGGTAGAATGAAGCAGGTCCGGGCGATTGCCAAGTATCCTGTTCATGTAGCGTGAAAGAAGTTTAATTGGTGTGAGTTGTAGGGAAGGATGAAGATGAATTAAGGAAGCGGCGGACTATAGAGCAGGTATCTATAACGATTGACTTTTGTAACTGTATATATGTGTTTTTGTGAAGGTTAATGGATTTAAGTGCAACGGCAAGCGTTTTTGGAATAACGCCCGTTGAGGAGATGACTATCGGGATTATTTTTACTGTGTTTTGATGCCACATTTGTTTGATCTCATCTGCAAGCGGTATGTATTTTTGGATTTTTTCTGTGTGTTTCTGTTTCAGGTTGTTGGTGTTTGGAACGGCGATGTCTATAAGGTAAGTGGTTTTTTCAGATTTAATTGTGAGGGTTATGTCTGGTCTATTGCTTAGGATGGTACGGTCTGTGACGATATCGCGATCCCAGTAGAGTTTTACGGAGTCATTTTCTAGAACGTTAGATGGTTTGTATTTGTAGTACGGTGTATGTGTATCTATAAGGTTAAACTTGATTGCTATTAATTGATGTATATGTTTGGCTACGTTATCGTGACGGTGAATATATTCTTTATTTGCTAGTGCACTGCATCCTCCGGTAATATGGTCTATTGTCTCAGTGGTTTGGTGGCATAATCTACACTTATCAGTTTCTATGGCTTCTTTGAGGATAAATTTTGAGTAATTGCGAGTTTTGATAATTTGGTCCTGTATAGCTATTAAGAACCCTTCTGTTTCACTATAAATGTTGCCCTTAGTTAACCAACTGAATGACGCGGCTTGATCAATATGGTCCTGACTTAACTGGTACGGAAATTTACCATGTAGAGCCTTACTTTTCCATTTTTCTATTTTGTTTTCATCATTAATTATTTTATTTTTAGGGTTAAATTTGTCATTATTTAACTGTAGCGGTGTTCCAGAATGAGGTAAATTTACAATGGCTTTATGAAGTGGGCTTGTGTTAGCTTTTGTCTTGAAATAATTTCGGAGGTTATCTATTTGGGTGTAATGTAGATTTTTTATGTCTATAAAACCACGCCCTCCCTGCTTCCTCTTTATTGTAAATCTTTCAACTGCTGAATGGATGTGGTGAATATTGTGTTTGTAACAAGCGGTTCTGGTTGCGGTGTTGAGGGTTTCCAAATCAGTGTCAGACCACCTGATAATTCCAAATGAATACGTTAATATAGGGATTGCATAGGTATTTACAGCTTTAATTTTGTTTCGGCCTGACAATTGCGTTTTTAAAATTGTATTTAGTCTCTGTTTGTATTTATTTTTTAATGTATTTTTTATTTCTTTATGATCTATAGCTGTATTTTGTATATAACCTAGGTACTTATATGTGTCTTTCGCTTGCATGCTGTCTATTGTTCCTTCTTGTAGTTCTAAGTTGAGTGGTTCTGTATGTGTATGTTTGCCCTTAAGAATGCAATTAATTTTACATTTATCAGTTCCGAATGTCATGTAAATATCAGCGCTAAATTTTTCCGTTAATTTTAATAGTTGTTCCAGTTGTTGCCTGTCAGGTGCGAAGAGTTTTATGTCGTCCATGTAAAGAAGGTGAGTGATTTTGATTTTATTGACTTTATCTATAATATATCCTAAGTTTGACCTATTAAGAGTTTTAGATAGAGGGTTTAAAGCTAAGCAAAACCATAAGGGGCTAAGTGAGTCGCCTTGGAAAATGCCACGCTTAATTTTGATTGGTAAGGTACTGACGGTGGTACTGACTGTTCTTAGATTGAGTTTAGTAGACCAGTTATGCATTATATATTGTAGAAAGTGAATTAAAGTATTATGAATCTTATATATTTTTAGTACATGTATCAACCAAGAATGCGGGACACTATCAAAGGCTTTTTGGTAATCTATGTATGCGTAATAAAGGTTCTTATGATCTTTTTTAGTTTGATTATGTATTTGGGCGTCGATGATAAGTTGTTCTTTACAGCCCATTGATCCTTTAGCGCAGCCTTTTTGTTCTTCAGGGATTATTTTATTATCAGTAATGTGAGTATTTAGTTTTTGTGTGATTATTGAGGTAAGTAGTTTGTAAAGAGTTGGAAGGCAGGTGATTGGACGGTATTTAGTCGGATTTTTAGTATCGTTTTTATCTTTAGGCTTTAGATATGTTATTCCTTGCATCATAAATAGCGGCACTAATTTGGGATCCTTAAGGGCTGAATTGAATGCTTTGGTGATGTAGTGATGTGTTGAAGTAAAATATTTTATCCAATAATTTTGAATTTTATCTGGCCCTGGTGCCTTCCAGTTCAAAGTCTTCTTTATGGCGTATGTGACATCGTTATCATCTATTATAACTTCAGGCATTGGATTAATATTGTGACATTCACTTATTTCGGTATCAAGCCATGAAGCGTGTACGTTGTGATGGACTGGTTTGGACCATAGGTTTTCCCAATAGTCCTTAATTGTATCTGTACTAGGCGGTTGTATGATTTTAATATTTTCGGAGTTTAAATTTTGATAAAAGAGCTTTTGATTGTTAGTAAAAAATAAATTATCCGTTCTTCTAGAGTTACTGATTTTAAGTCGGCGGAGTCTTTTTGATTGTGCTTGTAGTTTTTGTTTCAGAGTATCTAATAATTCTACTATTTGATTTTCAGTGAGATTGTTGGGGTTTAATTTTCGTTGTTTTGTGTGGCTAAGATTTCCTTTAAGGTACTGTGTAAGTTGTCCAATTTCTTTTCGTAGTTTCTTGACTCTATTTTCAATTCGTAGTTGCCATTTTGGCATTTTCGGGTCTCCTGTTTTATTTGATATATCTTTTTCAGGGGGGTTATTTAGTTTAGTGTGTAGAGTTGTAGTTGATATTGCAGCGCAATAAATAGCACTGTGGATTTCTGTTAAATCTGGCGTTTCTTTCGCTTCTAGATGTTCTCCTATTAACTTGTTAAGTGAATTTACCGTCTTTATTATGTTGCGTGTAATCTGGAGTTTTGGTATTACCGGTCTAAGTGTTGGATCTGTATCGGCGTATTTGATTAACATTTCTGTAAATACTTGTCTAATTTTGTGATTCTGTGTTTGATCGGCATCAGTTGTGAGTATTTCAGCGTTGTTTGTCTCGGGTGCTATTAGATTTTCTACAGTTTCAGAAGAATTTGATAGAGTTATGAGTTGATTATTATTTGTGGATTGAATTGTAGAATGTTGTAGATTCGGGTCGTTCGTTGCATTATGTGGGATGGTAAGAATATCGCAGGGGCTAAGCTGTGTGTCTATGCTACATATTGTATTGTTCTGGTCATTGGAATAATCGAACGTATGCGCTACTGTATTTTTTATCTTGTCTCTTTCATGACTTGGTATTCTGTTATTGCGATGTATAACACGGATTTGATCTGCTAATCGTTGCTCAGATATGTGGCTTAGTTCAGGGTAGGACTCTGTGAATTTTTTATGGAGTGATGGTCTGAATGCTGTGAGGTTAGATTCGCATGATGTTATAATGTAGTAGCAACGGAGAAGTTCTCTGTTTATTTGATCAGTCCATTTCATCCGTTGTCTACTTTTTCCAGAGAGAGTGGTTGGAGGAAGCATTTCCTGCAAAACACTTCTTACTGGAGTGTTTGTGAGATGAGGCTGCGTATGAGTATTATGATCTACGATATTCGGATTAATGTATTCAGAATTTCTCGTAGACAGACTCGTGTCAGGAATGGGCACCGGATTAGTAGCTATTGCTTCCTGTGTAACATCGTCTGACAATGGTGATAATGTGGTGGATCGTGATGAGAATGAGTTATTGAGGATGAATGACTGTGGTGAAGAGTGAAGCGATGGAAACAAGCTGACGGATGAGGTAGGTGATGAAGGATATGAGTATGTGTTGCTTATTGTTTGGATATTAGTATTCTCTGCAGAAGTACTAGACTGGGCAGTAGGATGCGATACGGTGCCCCCCCCAGAATACGAGGGACAGCCCGGGCCCGAAAGCCCGGGGCGGGATTCTCCATTGCTTTTCGCGCCGGTACCCGCCTGGGGTAGTATATTTCTATTACGTAGTCGCATTTTTCTTTTAATATATTAGAACAAAAATAGGAAGAGTTAACGAAAAAGAAAATATAGGAAGAGAAGAAATAAAGGTGGTGAAAATTAGACAAACCAAAACCAAACCAAAAAAAGATGCAAAAACAAGGGGTGATTAATAAAAAGGTGAAAGAAAGAAAGAAAGAAAGAGCCGATGATCAGCCACGTGAGTACCTCACCCCGAAGAGAGTGGGGTGGCGCACCCAAGTGTTGCCCGGGGACACCAACTAGGAGAGACCGGCTTCACCCCCTTATTATTATTATTATTATTATTATTATTATTATTATTATTATTATTATTATTATTATTATTATTATTATTATTATTATTATTATTATTATTATTATTATTATTATTATTATTATTATTATTATTATTATTATTATTATTATTATTATTATTATTATTATTATTATTTAACATATATTTGTCTCGGCTTAACCGGTAGAATGAAGCAGGTACGGGCGATTGCCAAGTATCCTGTTCATGTAGCGTGAAAGAAGTTTAATTGGTGTGAGTTGTAGTGAAGGATGAAGATGAATTAAGGAAGCGGCGGACTATAGAGCAGGTATCTATAACGATTGACTTTTGTAACTGTATATATGTGTTTTTGTGAAGGTTAAGGGATTTAAGTGCAACGGCAAGCGTTTTTGGAATAACGCCCGTTG
This sequence comes from Phengaris arion, assembly GCA_963565745.1. NCBI lineage: Eukaryota > Metazoa > Arthropoda > Insecta > Lepidoptera > Lycaenidae > Phengaris > Phengaris arion. The sequence continues at coordinate 30,044,843 of OY751431.1, forward strand.
AGGAGATGACTATCGGGATTATTTTTACTGTGTTTTGATGCCACATTTGTTTGATCTCATCTGCAAGCGGTATGTATTTTTGGATTTTTTCTGTGTGTTTCTGTTTCAGGTTGTTGGTGTTTGGAACGGCGATGTCTATAAGGTAAGTGGTTTTTTCAGATTTAATTGTGAGGGTTATGTCTGGTCTATTGCTTAGGATGGTACGGTCTGTGACGATATCGCGATCCCAGTAGAGTTTTACGGAGTCATTTTCTAGAACGTTAGATGGTTTGTATTTGTAGTACGGTGTATGTGTATCTATAAGGTTAAACTTGATTGCTATTAATTGATGTATATGTTTGGCTACGTTATCGTGACGGTGAGTATATTCTTTATTTGCTAGTGCACTGCATCCTCCGGTAATATGGTCTATTGTCTCAGTGGTTTGGTGGCATAATCTACACTTATCAGTTTCTATGGCTTCTTTGAGGATAAATTTTGAGTAATTGCGAGTTTTGATAATTTGGTCCTGTATAGCTATTAAGAACCCTTCTGTTTCACTATAAATGTTGCCCTTAGTTAACCAACTGAATGACGCGGCTTGATCGATATGGTCCTGACTTAACTGGTACGGAAATTTACCATGTAGAGCCTTACTTTTCCATTTTTCTATTTTGTTTTCATCATTAATTATTTTATTTTTAGGGTTAAATTTGTCATTATTTAACTGTAGCGGTGTTCCAGAATGAGGTAAATTTACAATGGCTTTATGAAGTGGGCTTGTGTTAGCTTTTGTCTTGAAATAATTTCGGAGGTTATCTATTTGGGTGTAATGTAGATTTTTTATGTCTATAAAACCACGCCCTCCCTGCTTCCTCTTTATTGTAAATCTTTCAACTGCTGAATGGATGTGGTGAATATTGTGTTTGTAACAAGCGGTTCTGGTTGCGGTGTTGAGGGTTTCCAAATCAGTGTCAGACCACCTGATAATTCCAAATGAATACGTTAATATAGGGATTGCATAGGTATTTACAGCTTTAATTTTGTTTCGGCCTGACAATTGCGTTTTTAAAATTGTATTTAGTCTCTGTTTGTATTTATTTTTTAATGTATTTTTTATTTCTTTATGATCTATAGCTGTATTTTGTATATAACCTAGGTACTTATATGTGTCTTTCGCTTGCATGCTGTCTATTGTTCCTTCTTGTAGTTCTAAGTTGAGTGGTTCTGTATGTGTATGTTTGCCCTTAAGAATGCAATTAATTTTACATTTATCAGTTCCGAATGTCATGTAAATATCAGCGCTAAATTTTTCCGTTAATTTTAATAGTTGTTCCAGTTGTTGCCTGTCAGGTGCGAAGAGTTTTATGTCGTCCATGTAAAGAAGGTGAGTGATTTTGATTTTATTGACTTTATCTATAATATATCCTAAGTTTGACCTATTAAGAGTTTTAGATAGAGGGTTTAAAGCTAAGCAAAACCATAAGGGGCTAAGTGAGTCGCCTTGGAAAATGCCACGCTTAATTTTGATTGGTAAGGTACTGACGGTGGTACTGACTGTTCTTAGATTGAGTTTAGTAGACCAGTTATGCATTATATATTGTAGAAAGTGAATTAAAGTATTATGAATCTTATATATTTTTAGTACATGTATCAACCAAGAATGCGGGACACTATCAAAGGCTTTTTGGTAATCTATGTATGCGTAATAAAGGTTCTTATGATCTTTTTTAGTTTGATTATGTATTTGGGCGTCGATGATGAGTTGTTCTTTACAGCCCATTGACCCTTTAGCGCAGCCTTTTTGTTCTTCAGGGATTATTTTATTATCAGTAATGTGAGTATTTAGTTTTTGTGTGATTATTGACGTAAGTAGTTTGTAAAGAGTTGGAAGGCAGGTGATTGGACGGTATTTAGTCGGATTTTTAGTATCGTTAGTTATTATTATTATTATTATTATTATTATTATTATTATTATTATTATTATTATTATTATTATTATTATTATTATTATTATTATTATTATTATTATTATTATTATTATTATTATTATTATTATTATTATTATTATTATTATTATTATTATTATTATTATTATTATTATTATTATTATTATTATTATTATTATTATTATTATTATTATTATTATTATTATTATTATTATTATTATTATTATTATTATTATTATTATTATTATTATTATTATTATTATTATTATTATTATTATTATTATTATTATTATTATTATTATTATTATTATTATTATTATTATTATTATTATTATTATTATTATTATTATTATTATTATTATTATTATTATTATTATTATTATTATTATTATTATTATTATTATTATTATTATTATTATTATTATTATTATTATTATTATTATTATTATTATTATTATTATTATTATTATTATTATTATTATTATTATTATTATTATTATTATTATTATTATTATTATTATTATTATTATTATTATTATTATTATTATTATTATTATTATTATTATTATTATTATTATTATTATTATTATTATTATTATTATTATTATTATTATTATTATTATCATCATCATTATTATTATTATTATTATTATTATTATTATTATTATTATTTAACATATATTTGTCTCGGCTTAACCGGTAGAATGAAGCAGGTACGGGCGATTGCCAAGTATCCTGTTCATGTAGCGTGAAAGAAGTTTAATTGGTCTGAGTTGTAGGGAAGGATGAAGATGAATTAAGGAAGCGGCGGACTATAGAGCAGGTATCTATAACGATTGACTTTTGTAACTGTATATATGTGTTTTTGTTTATTATTATTATTATTATTATTATTATTATTATTATTTATGACGGACGCACAAATACATACTACTCATGGAGCTGTTTTACAACATTATGCTACCACTAGGCTATTTTAGTAGAAAAATGTCAGAATATTCAAAATATTCTACACATGATTGGGAATTGTAAGCTCTATTTATAGCTATTAAACATTTTAAAAACTTAATTGAAGGTCGAAAAATAACTATTTTTACTGACCACAAACCCCTATGCCTTTACTAAATTAAGGAGAATCCGACGAGAATTCGTCAGTTAGCGTATATTAGTGAGTTTACCATGGATATACGACATATCACGCGTAGCGATAATGTAGTGGCCGATCCTAGATCCTAGATAGTCTAGAAAAGAGACAATATCGTGTCCCACGACTTTAGATTTCGCGGAGTTAGCCAAACATCAAGCTGCGAACGAGTACCTATCCGCGCGAAGCGCTGCACGTGTCAAGTGGCAGTTTATAGTTTAAGTAAATTTATTTACCTGATTCTGAGACACTTATTTTTTGTGAGGTTTCAACGAATAACATTCGACTGTATTTGACTCCAAATTTTAGGAGATTAGCTTTCTTGAGTGTTATATGTCTTAGTCATCCAGGTAACTATTAAAGTTACTAAAAATTTAATTAAAAATAAATTCTTTTGGTCATACATGGATAGGGATATTACTAAATGGGCCAGAGCATGTGTTCAGTGTCAAAAGGTCAAGATTACTAGACATACTGTTGGTTAAGAACCATTTCAACGAGTAAAACGTTTCCAACACATCCATATTGATATAGTAGGTCCTTTGCCTATTTCGGTTGATGGTCATAGATATTGTGTAACGCTGATAGACCGTTTCACCAGATGGCCGGAAGCGTTTCCGGTCAATGATATTACAGCTGCAACGGTAGCCCAAGTAGTATTTGAGGGTAGGATATCGCGTTTTGGCTGCCCCTCTAAGCTAACAAGTGACCTGCTAGCTTAGCATGCGCACTCTAAAAATACCGAAGAATCGACAAAATGACAGATTGAAGAAACATTTAACCATTCGGAGCAAGAAAAGGTCTTATCGTATGACAGCAAGGTCGAAGCAACATCGTTATGAGAAACAACATTTCTTTTCTTCCCGAGCATGACCTCACAAAATGATCTCTTTTGACAGCTAAAGTAGAAAGGTTTTCTTGTTTCAATGTCAAATAGTCTTTCAATAATGTCAACTACTCCACATCATGGCGCTCCTAGACAAATAGTTTATTTACCTTCAGTCATTTACTTGAGTATTTGTTCGTTTTGGAACGAAGTTCTTTATCGCGCGTTGCGAAAGGGGGCTAGACAGAAAAAATTAAGACTAAAAAGTTGTAACGACACTTTTTGCTATAGTTGTAAGCCGTGCGGTATAGTATATATAATATAATATATTTTATCATTATCAACTATATATTATTTTATATTATAATATAGTACCTGGTCGACCGAGTTTTACTCGGTTATTACTATTTATTGTAATATGGTGAAACTCGAAAGCATAAATCTTATTCACGTAATCAGTATAGGTAAATGTTAGACATATTTATGAGAAATATATATTGTTATCTCAAACATTAACTACATTTTTTAAACTTGTCTAAAAACAATAAAAATTAAAAAATTATATATAAACTTGAACATTAAAAAAAAACAAAAGTAAGTCACCGACCGGGATTCTAAGCCGTAATACTCATTTCTTGCCGTCCGCGTCTTAATCCGCTGGACCAGACAGACAGTGGCCGGAAAGACGAAATTAGCGACCATATTCGTGCGTGGACAGAAAAACGCATGAAAACTCGAAAACACGCATTTTCCTAATAAGACTAATCTAGATCGATTGTTTACCCCCGAAATATACCAAATTTCAGCGAAATCGTTAGAGCCGTTTCCGAGAGCACAGAAACATATAAATAAATAAATATACAAGAATTGCTCGTAGTATATATGTGAGTATATAAGTAGAAGTTATAATAAAACTTCGTTCCATCCGGGTAACCCTTGACACCTCTCAAGTTTTTTTTGACAGAAGATTTCCCGACAGCCATGGCTGTTTAGAAATGTTGACTTCTATTGACGACCTTGTTACCATATTGTGTTTTCTTCGTACCGCCATGTTTAGCCCGCAGGGTAGACAATTTGATAGTGATTTGTTCGCTCAGTTGATGAAATATTTAGGCATACACGAAATCCGCACGACAACTTATCATCCGCAAAGTAATGGCATGGTTGAACGTTGGCATAGAGCGCTTAAAGTAGCTCTTATGGCTTGTTTAAAATGCAATTCTTTCAATTAAAATAAAACAATTCTTGGGTAGACGAGCTGCCAACAGTGTTAATAAGTCTTCGCGCAGCTACTAGAAGTGACACAGGCGTCAGTGCGGCCGAGCTGACCTATGGTAGATCGTTAAGATTACCGGCTGAATATTAAGATGAAGTTAATCTTGATGGATCAGATTACGAATATTTACAAAAATTAAAAGACACCGTAATCTTAAACCTAGACCTTCATGTCATAAAAAATTATATATTTATTCATGACGACCATAATAACTGTAAATACGTATTTTTAAGGAATGACATGACACATAAAACACTCCAACCTCCTTATGATGATCCGTACAGCATCATAAATAGGAAAGGAGACTTTTCAGATCCAATTAGGTAATAGAGATGTAACAGTCTCAGTAGACCGTTACCTCTCTATACTTAGTAACTCCGAAACCACATATTTTCTTCATAATGGGAGAAAAAGAAATTTGAAAATCCCAAATTTCTCCAACATTTCTATAGCTTTATATATCGCTCGTATCTCAAAATAGGTATTGCCATATTTTTTTCTATAATCGGCAATCGCTTCTATCTCGGAAACGGTACCTACGTCCTACTGAAAAAATGATGAAAATTTCCTTCCCCTTAATAATAATAACACAACCACATATTTTCTTCATCATGGGAGAAGTTTTGCTCTCTCTGTCCGTCTGTCCGTTCTCCTCACTTCTGTAACTAAGCGTATAAATTAGGGATGTTATGGAGGTCCGATTCCGGTTCCGAAAGGTCGGAACCTCCGATTGGTTTTTCACTTCCAATTCAAGTTCCGGTTCCGAAACTTTTGAATCGGAGGTATATTGAAGGTCGGCAGAGCGATTACTTTTACATTTATTATTGTTTTGCATTTATGATCGAGTTATTCGCAACTCATAACGTTTTGTTTATTCGCAACTCGTTTTAAGTAAACTTAGAGTTATTAATAAGTGTTGGTGTGTTTGGCTAACTATTGAAATGTGACATATTTATTTGATTTGGACAATGACACCAATAACGAGTTTTATTTGGAATTATTTTGCGATGCTTACACTTTGCTGTCGTCAATTTGGCCGAGCGAAGTGTAAACTTTGTGAAAATATTATTATATTCACGGAATGGAGGTTACAATCACAACATCCTTCTTTTTAGATTTTTCAGATTCAGATCTTTCATTCAGAGATTTCAGATCATTTAGATCACCTCCGGTTCCGATAAAACAAAATTACAAACTCAGAATCCGACTCCGGTTCCGATATCGTCACTTCCGTTACATCCCTGGTATAAATGTATGAATTTTGGATGATGTCAACATGTTGAATACGTATTTTTAATATGGTCACATCGGTTTGTTTAATCAGTCGTTTTGAGCAAAGGACTCAGCATCCAGCTCACAATAATTATTTAAAAAAATAATCAGTCGTCAATCAAACAGCTGCAATTTTTATTACGTCAAAACTTTAAAATTCAAAACAATGATGTAAAATCAGAATCAATATTGTTCGTGATAAATAATGAATCAGCAATTTAATTATTGTTAGTCGAAATAGTTAAAATGGAAACCGTTACGGTGCGTATATTATATATTATTTAATAATACTTCTTTGTTGATATGTGCTTATCGAATTTGTCTTTGTTTTAGAATTTTTCTATATCGCTCATAAAGGGGTTTATAGACAGTCTACGTGGCGTAACTGTGCTTCTATATTTAGATAAAGAAATTAATGAACGCGCACTCAGTCGTTCACCGCAATTAGAATTCGAAAAACATAAACAGAAGCCAACTAAAGTTATACAGTAAGCCAACTAAAGTTATACGTAATTTTAAACCTTACTGTTTATAATAATGTCTATGCTATTATAATTTTCCACTAAATACTATATTTTAATTCCTTCTTTTAATTGGATAATGAAATGTTTCTCTAAATTATATTTATAAGATTTCAGGAATTCCATAATTGTAAAGTGCAATAGGTATACATATATTTTGTGATTGACCTTTCTGATGTCATTTATATTAGATTAGTTATTTCCTAAGGACATCATTTGATATAGGTAAACACCTAAAAACATACACATTTTTCACAAACAATTTTTTTTTAAACTAAATATTTGGCTATCAGTCTATGAAGTTTGCCAATTTAATACAGCTGTTTGTTATATTGTCCATTTTAAATTTTCAATGAAAATATTTTATATATAGGTAACTAGTTAATTAAATTGGTATTTAATTTTTAAAGGTACAATGAAATATGTTGTATTCTTAAGATTTTAAACCGCACTGAAAATTATTATGTTTATTTTCAGAGAATCAAAAGTACTTACAAGGGTGTTGCAGTCCTGCATACTCAATGGATTTATATTTCTACTCAGCATACTCGTGTTTGAGTATATGTTACTTCCGTCGGTGAAGTACTTAGTAATTGTAGTGTTGGGCCATGATCCGGGTGTGGCGCACAATGTCTGGGGGTGGATACAACCATTCCTCTCTATGACGTTCCGCATGATATGGGTCTTACCACTGTTTCTGCTTAGCAAGCTTGTGAATAGCTTATGGTTCCAAGTGAGTAGAAACAACATTAAAAATAAAATTAATTTTGAACAGTCACACAAAATTTATTATATGTATACACCTGACTACATAAAACTATGTAGGTTTCTTACAGATAGATACTACTTACTTACTTCCCTATAGATTCATAATACAAAACAAAATAACCTAACCTAACCAAGAGCATGTCAGGATGTGTCTTGAGGAGGGTTCTGTAACTGTCAACATGTAATAAATTGTTTTAAAATTACTTCAAAAGTTACTGTCCAATTTTGTTTAAAATAATTTTCCTAAAGAGTATTTAAAATAATCTATCTCTGTCTATGATACGATATGATCTATGAGTCTCATAGTTTATAATTACCAGGGGGGGATCAACTTGTAAACCACTTTGGAGGTTTATTATTCGAAACTGGTTTACTTTAAAAAAAAAAACACATGAAACCTTGCCTTACCCCGCATGATGGGATGAAATGAAAAAAAAATTCATCCCCATTTCACATGATGTATGGAGAGCTACCCCTAAAATAATTTTTTATTATTATTTTATGAAGCCAATACACACCAAAATTCATACATTTATATGCATAATTACAGAAGTAAGAAAAATGGACAGTTGGACAGACAGAGCGAAACTATAAGGTTTCCCTTTTTTTTTTAATCAAATCCTTTTATTGCAAGAATGTTGTAGGTACAATGGTCTTATAAAATTACTTTTGTTCTAACATTCTGCTATTACAATGGCGTGCAATATGCAATATTACTACAAAATAAAACTTAAAAGAAAATTAAAACTCAAGAAATTATCAATTATTTTATTTTTTTTACAATACAGTATAATAGAGTATCAACGTTATTGATGTCAGATAATTTTTTATGATAATTTGTGTTATTAAATTGGTATTTATTGTTGTAATGTCATGTCAGATTTTTTAATATAAATCAAATTCATTACATTATAATTAATTATTTAAATGACATATATCCATTTAATGTATAAAAGCAATTATTTAAGAGCCAATTTGTTATTTCTCTTTTTAAATTATTTAGTTAATATTTAATTTGATTATAAGTTTTAAAATGGTCGGGTAACTTAATAAAAATGATAATGGTGTTGATGAACACAAACACGGCACTGTGGCAGATACAATTTATACAAATGTCTTGGTTTAGTGCTTCTATTATTAACATCAGCATTTTTTGGAAAGTAGTGCGGATGTTGCTTACCAAAAATACAAATATCCCTAATATATAAGCATATCAAAGCTAGAATCTGCAATTTCAGAAACAATGACTTGCAACTATCCAAAGGCCATGCTCCGCAAATGGCTCTTACATCTTTCTTCTGAACCTTAAATGCCTTATCAATTTCTACAGTTCCCCCACAGCAATAGACCATACGAGAGCACAGACGACGCATATCCGTAGTATGCGCATAGTGCGGCTTCGGTCGAGACTTTTAAGCGTAACACTTTAATTGCGTATACAAACTTGTCGATTTTATCACACACGTGGTTTGTGTGATCCTTCCAGTTACAGTGCCTATCTAAAATAATTCTTAAAAATTTTGCGGAATTCACTTCTATCATTTGAATTCCGTCAATGGTAATATTTAATTATTGGTTGTGTCCTATAAATCTCTAAATTGAATTATTTTAGTTTTAGTTAGATTAATTTTTAAATTATTGTAATTAAGCCAGGTCATAATTTTATTAATTGTAATAGACATGTCATTTTGGAACGAATTTATATTTAAATTATTGTAAATAAGCCATGTCATTATTTTATTAATTGTAATTTTGGAACGAATTTACATATTCACATTTAAATAAATCCGTTGTGTCGTCTGCAAATAAAATGTTATTTTTAATCTGTCACGTTAATATAAAGTTTCGTTTATATAAATCAAAAATAGTAATGGACCTAGTATACTGCCTTGTAGGACTCCGAAATAATTGCACAAAAAGTCGGACCTGCTAGTAATTTGTTTCCCTTTGTCAATTTTTGATATTTGTATTTTGTACACATTGTTGTCGTCCAGATAGGTAACTTTTAATTCAATACAAAGCTTTGCCACGTATGCCATATTTTTCGAGCTTATGTAGTAGAAGCTTATGATCTACGAAGTCAAAAGCTTTGCTCATATCTAGGAATATGGCGACTACAGGCTATTTATCATTTATAGCTTCTGTTACATATTTTATCAGATTAAAACAAGCTAAAGTTGTGTTATTTTTACGGAAACCGAATTGTTCTGGCCTAAGTATATTGTTGTGGTGACAAATGCGTATAGTCTTTTTATCAAGATTTTCTCGAATATTTTAAATTTTTAATAACCTTAAAAATGGTCCAAGTGGACTTGCGCACAAAGAGTTCTGTACGAAACGGCAAAAAATAATGTTTGTTTGTAGCAGGCAATGTTATTATTTATTAGTCATTGTGTATCCTACTACTATTATAAATGTGAAAGTTTGTCAGGATGTATGGACGGATGGACGGATGTTTGATATTCTTTCACGCAAAAGCTACTGAACGGATTTTGATGAAATTTGGTATGGTAATAGTTTGAAAGGAAAGATAGAAGGAAAGAGGGGTAGGGGAAGGCAAAGGAAAAACTATATTAGTCAACTTGTAACTTATAAACGTGAGCTCTGGATTAACACAGGGTAGATTTTATCCCGAAAAAGTATAGTGTTCTTGTGGGCTATTAAGCTGGAGCCGCAGGCAAAAGCTATTTTTTAATAATAATATCTATGCATCATTAAATCACTAATCTAGCTTTTTAGTAAGATATATTATATGTGCATATGTTTTCAGGATATAGCTGATTCAGCATACAGACATAGACGTGGACGTCCGCAGTTTATGTCAAGTGTCAGCAAAATAATTGCCGACTCTCTGTTCAGCTTACTGGTGCAAGCCCTATTTCTAGTTCAGGTGAAAAGATCCTGCTACTATAAAAATGTGAAACTTTGTGAGGATGCATGGATGGATGTTTGTGACTCTTTTACGCAAAACCACTCTAAGGATTTAGTTGAAATTTGGTTGTTACAATGTTCCCATACTGTATTTACACGGTCAGAGCCGCGGGCAAAAGTTAATATTTTTATAATTTTAACAATACAATTAAATTTTTTAAACCAAGCTGTCTTTTAACTTTGCATAAAATAGTTTTGTTTTTTTTTTCTAACATCTTATACTTTAAACGAGACCATCTTGTATATACGTTTCGTACGTATATACGTTTAATATATAATTGGTTTCTCAGAAACGGCTTGTATTACCGTGAAATTTAATACACAGGAAGTTTTGGGGGGGGGGGGGGGGACTGGTATTATTTATATATTGTTGAAAGAAGAAAAAAACATATACATATAGCTTAAAATGCGTAGTTTCCTAGGGTACGCCCTGCATACTAAATTTCATGGTATTACTTGCAGCCGTTTACGAGAAACATATTATAATTATATACACGATTGTCTTGTTAAAGTATATTTATTTAACACTGTTTTATTTAAGCTTATTTTACAACATTAATATTTTATTTCCAGAGTATGCTAGTCAGTATGTTACCGATAACGTACATAGGAGAGGTACTATGCCTGGTACATATGTGTCTGCTGTACTCTCTGTACTCATTCGAGTACAAGTGGTTTAACATGGGCTGGGAGCTCCATAAAAGGCTGACCTTTATCGAGACCAACTGGCCTTACTTCCTTGGCTTCGGTCTTCCACTAGCAGTACTGACGCAGATACCCCAGTCGTATATTATAAGGTGAGTACAGATACGCCCCTAACGTGTGTTGAAAATTCTGGTTAATATTATAAATGTGAATATTTGTGAAGATGTACCAAGTTTCTATTGAACTATACATCATTTTAATATAATAAAAGTCGTAAGTATGGACTTTGGCACATATTAAAGTCCAAATAAATTATTATCTTTCATGCCCGAAACTCAATCTACGAATAACATGCTTTTTGATGTAATATAAGTCCTTAAGTTAGATAAGAAATACATAATATATTCTTTGCTCTTGTCTCTTATCATGAGTTTAGATTTGATAATATTATTATTAAGTTGTTAAGGCGACAAAAAATGCTGAGCAGTAATTACAGATATTTCTTTCGTGTTTATGCATTTATGAATTTATGCACATAATCAATAGTATAGTGAAAATAAAAATCTTGGAATGAGAGATAATAAGCTGGAAACTCGTATACACTTTCATTTTGGCGTTCTTTATACACTCAAAAGTCTCATAAAATCTCGAGTTTACGTCGAAACTACAAAGTTATTCATAGTCAAATATTTAAAAAAAATGTTGCCATATACCTAATCTGGATTCTCAAAACTCCAATGATCTTAAGAGGAAATATTTGTTTGTTTGTTTGCATTGAATATGCTCCGAAACTACTGGACTGATTTTGATGAAATTTGGCACAGATACGCTATTTCTTTAAAATTTTTCGCTTTGCTTTTTTCGCGGTAAAATGTACAGTTCATGTGGGATTTTCTTTTGCGCGCATGAAGTCGCGGCCCACATGTAGTATTTAAGTAATAAATAAATTAAGGCGCGGTATGTCCTAAAAATAAGCATCTTTAAAAAAAATTGAGACAAATGAATACATTTTAGTACAACAAAATATATATTAATCTTGATCATATTTGTAAGGGGACATTTGTTTTCAAAACACGTTTTCTGTAAATTTTCTCGATACAAAGAAATCATAAAATAACCATTAAAATGGATATTCTTGGAGTTGTAACTGTATTATTTGTGAACAAAAATGTCAAAATTAATTATAGTTGCGTAATACATAATAAAAAGAGGGAATTGTCATTTTTATTTTTCGATTGCAATAAGATATTTGTTAGGATTAATTTATTTCAATGATAAATAATTCGGACGAGTCGAATGTAACATCGCGAACTGGCGACTTACCTTCTCTTTCATATCTATGGAATCCGACAGTACCGGCTTACGCCTCTTGCTAAGGAGACGTATGTCATTATTTCCGCTTTGTGTTTGCTCGGTTTACATTGTGTTATTTTACCTCCGACTTGACCTTTATGCCGACATAAGGATCTTAGTTTGTAATGTTTTTTTCTTTCGTCGTGTAATACTAAAAACATATGAGTAATTTCGCCATCTTATGTCAGATACCCGGTGGCGCAGCTACGTAGGCTATTGGATTTTTGCCTTGTTGACCAGTTAGTCTCAGGTTTGAATCCCGGTCAGACGAATATTTTAAATTATTTTTCTTTTATAATTGTTTTTTCTCGCACTATTAAAACTCCGAGCAATGCTGGTTCTCTCGGGTACTATAGTATAATGTTGAAAGATGTATACTTTATTATTTATTTTATTATTAGTTTCTCTAAGTTGTTGTATTCGTGTAGAATGTAGATTATAAAAAAAGGTAAAGAAAAAAATATGAAGTGATTGTATTCAATGTAAGTACAAAAACACATCATAATGGAAATACAGTCCGTTTAGATTTATTTCCACAAGGTTAACCGTGTTTATCTACGGGATTTTTTATTAGAATGTAAAAAAACAATTTTTACCGTGCATGTCGAGTCCTGTGTGGCGGGTCCTACGCCACGCTTGGGGAGAGGGGGGCACAAGTTACGTGTTACGACAAAATGAAATGACAATTTGTGTGACAACTTGACATGCAATAATGGAAATACATTCAAAATTTATATCTCCAATCAATAATTTTCATGTAAAATAATCCCAATACGAGACCATAATATTATGACTAGCAATAACAAAATGTTATCAGATCTCGTCTAGAGCCAAGTTCTGAGTCTACACGCCCCAACTCTACAAAGCCTGAATTTAAAAACTCTACAGCTTAGTAAAAAATAGGCGTAAAATGTAAAATATTATATTCACAGTTCATTACTTTTCTGTTATACAAAAGCTCATGTAGTAATGAAACTGCCAAGCTATTCATTTAGTCGCTGAATTTTTCCTGTTGGAAGAGAAGTCTTTACTACCAGTAATAGACAAAATAATAGAGAAGTTTGTATGTTCGCAAATACAAAATTTATATTCTAAGAATAAAATACTTTCTGCGAATCAATATGGGTTTCAACCAAATAAATCGACAGTTCAGTTACTTTCAAAGTTTACTAATGAAGTAAATGAATGTTAAAACAGAAAGAGACATGTAATACTGCTTTTTATAGATTTTAGTAAAGCATTTGATACTTTAAAACACTGTACATTACTACAAAAACTAAATAACTCTGGAATTAGGGGCCCTATCTTAAATTGGTGCAAAAGCTACTTGACTGGCCCAAAATATAGAGTGAAAATTGGAGATGAATTTAGTGATGATATTACCTACTACCTTACGTACGTTAATGACATGGAATATATGGTAAAGCACTGTTCTGTATATCAGTACGCAGATGACACCTGTCTGGCTGGCTCCGGCTTCTGGCTTCCAGTGAAAACCTTAGTACGGCAGCTCAGGAAATGCAAGACGACTTCACAAGTATTGCTAAATGGGCTCATGATGCTAATCTTGTGATAAACGAAAAGAAAACAAAAATAATAATATAGTCCACTCCACCCATGCTAAACATTTTCCTTCATTTAATATCATTGCACACGACCACAAGTGCTTGCATACTATAACAAATTGTAATGCTACGACATGTTTGAAAATAGAACAAGTGTCACATCATACATATTATCTAGGACTCATAGTAGATGATAGATTTGGCTGGTCATATCAAGTAGATGCTGTTTTTGATAGTTAAAGTTGAGCCATACTAGCTAAATTTAATATTATTAAAAGTAAAGTTCCATATCGTATTTTATTAAATATTTATGTAGCATTAGCAGAGTCAGTTATATCATATGGTATCACAAGCTATGGGAGAACATTTAGATCCAATACCTACATAAACAACATTTTTAAACTACAATGCAAACTACTAAAATCCATAATATCAGCGAAATTAAAACAGCAGTACAAAGATAACGTGACAGACTTATTTGCAATTTGTAAGGTGTTACCTATATTTGACAAATTCAATTTATCATTTTTAATTGAACAGTATTATAATAAAGATCTATTAGTCCCAACATGTCACAAAATAACAAGAAGAAAAGTATCTGATGGAATGTTTGAAATACCAAAATGCAAGAATTTCTATGGCAAAGAACAGTGGAATATTTGCTGCCAAAACTCGTAAATAGTGTCCCTCAAAATGTAAAAAATAAGTTAAATGGTAACAATTATAAGCTAATATATAAAACACTTTTTAATGAAAACTTATAAGACAGTAATTTAAGTATTGTAAATTGTGTAATTGTATATTGCGCGCGGTGAATTTTTGCTGTACCGCTCAAACCTTCGTAGGTTTATGGTACACATAAAGCTGTATCAAAAGATTTATCATGTATTTTTCAATTAAATAATAAAAAATTATATCCCAAGGAAACTACGTTTATAATTCACGCGTTGCAGCGTTGTATTAATTGATTTGTTATTTATTAAATAATACAATATTTACAATAAATATGATAGCCGAAGAGACTATTCGATTAAACCAGGGGTCTCCAAACTACGGCCCGAGGGCCACATCCGGCCCGCGGAGAGCTAGCATACTTGAAAACTCCTTTTAGAGAACATATTTTTTATAGCAAATTAAATTTAGTTTACTGAAGTATTCTAATTTTATGTTGAATAATTATTAATATGACATCTACATTGATATGGTCATGGGCTAACTACTCATAACATTGTTGTAGGCTTATTGTTTTTGTGATAAGTTGGATAAAGAAACACAGAATTGTAATGAGTAAAGACATGTATAATATGCAGAAAATTTAACTTCAGTATATAATAACTAATAAATTATTGAAATAACTAACATTTTATACATTTTAAATAAAAACATAACTTATAACAAGCATAATGACATATGAAATACTAATGAGATTTATGTAACTGAGATTTTCCACTGACAATAGTTTGTAGTTGTGGACTAATTTTACTTGTACCAATTATTAAAAGAGAATTAATATGCTCATCAGTTAATTTAGATCTGTAAACATTTTTTGTGTACTTCACTTTGGAGAAGGTCTTCTCACACAAATAAGTAGTACCAAAAACAGAAAACAGCCCACGAGCAAATTTATGCAAATTATCAAATTGTGTCAGTGGAAGACCGTTATAAAATTCCAACAAAGATGAGTTTTGATATTTGTTCTTAATTATATCACTGCACTGTAGATCAATCATTTCCATTTAAAGTTCCGGGGCTAGGGTTTCAATGTCAGTATCAAAAGGATTCTGAAAAATCTTAATTTGATTCGCAATGGCATCAAAGTCCAAGAAACGAGTATCAAAATTTATTTTCAAAGCACTCAAAGTTTCGATTGCAAAATCGATAGGAAACTCAGTCTCAGTGGTGTGGCTGAATATTTCACATGTTTTAAAATGTGAAAAACATTTACTTCGTAGTTGTGATTGAAACAGTATCAATTTCTTCCGGAATGATTTGATATTAGTGTACAAATCAGGAAGATGCTGGTTTTCTCCTTGCAATCTCAAATTCAGTTCGTTCACATGTTTTGTCAAATCAACATAGAATGCTAACTTCCACAGCCATGCGTTGTTTTGTAATTCAGTAAGAGGGCGATGCTTTTCATTCAAAAAAATTTCGATCACTGCTCGAAGTTCAAAAAACCGCTGAAGGACTTTCCCACAACTAAGCCAACGTACGGCAGTATGATAAGGTAAGTCATTTTCTCCAATCTCTTCAATAAATTGTCGGAATTGTCGGTGATTCAGCCCAAAAGATCAGATAAAATTAACAGTTAATATGACTGGTTTCAGAACTTCAGACATATCCAAACATTTTCCGCACAGACTGTTGATGAATGATACAATGTAAGACTAATGGTTATGAACCACCGTCATTTTCTACAGCCTTTGACACAAGAGCGACCACTCCTTTATCTTTCCCACTCATGTTTTTGCCTCCATCAGTTGTAATACATTTCAAGTATTTCCATCGAAGGTTCTTTTGATTAATGGCCATTTCAACTCCTTTAAAAATATCTGTACCAGTAGTGCCATGAATACTATACATATCAAGAAGTTCTTCATGCACTTCATAGCTTTTATCTACTCCTCGAATATAAATCAACACCTGAGCAGTATCTGACACATCCGTTGACTCATCCAAGGCCAAAGAAAACCACTCAACATGTCCATTTTTGTCGAACAGTTGAGAGGATATAATATTTTCAGCGATGTTTTCTACCCTTCGAGCCACAGTGTTTGCTGACATACTGACAGTTTTTAATAAATTTACCTTCTCAGGGCACATTTCTTCGGCTACTGCAATTATGCATTCTTTGATCAGTTCTCCATCGGTGAATGGTTTTCCACGTTTTGCAATTTCAAGAGCCACACACGAAAGCTGGCACGAGTTGCAGCCTCTTGTTCAGTTTTGAGTTTTGTAAATGAAGATTGCTGCGATTTCAATCCGCGCTTCATAGCTTCTAATTTTTCTGTCCGCAAACTTCCTGTATATTTTGAGTAATTTTGAAAATGTTTAGTTTCATAATGACGTTTAATGTTATATTCCTTGAGAACGTTTGCTTTCATTGCAAATTAAACATAGCGCCTTGTTACTGGACTCCATTACGAAATACTGAATGTTCCACTGATCTTTGAATTTTCTGCATTCACTATCAATGTGGGAAACATTCTTTTCCATACTACTAAATCACACACAAAAGCAACAATATAAATCAAAATACTGTTACAAAGATGTCTTAACCTTAAACACGCACAAACACGTTTTAAGGAGGTACGCACTATTTTATTTCACAACAGTGTTATAGGAACTGACTTATGGTTGCGCCACTAGCCTTCTTATATATTCCAATTACTGCCATCTAGAAGTGAGTGGAAGACACCAGAACTTTCTCGAACCAACGAGATTATTCTGTACGTGCTATTAGCGCCATCTGTTAGCGATAGAAGGTACTACCTATTTCCGCTTGTGTCCACCAGATGTCGTGTCACGTTACTCCTCATGGCTCGTACTCTACGACTAATCTAGAAATTACAGATAATGACAGGAAAAATCAATAATATGCAGTGTTGCCGTTTTGCGGACTTTAGTCCGATTTGCAGCCTTTTTTAAACGTTGCGTACTTTTTCGCACTTTTTTTTTCATCAGTGGACTATTTCACTTTTACCACCGGCGACAATGATAATATGGTTTTGGCCCTCGGAACTTACTGGAGTAATCAGTATGGCCCTAAGGCTGGAAAGTTTGGAGACCCCTGAGTTAAACCACTAATGTCAGGAACTAAAACGAAGTATTTGAAATTGTTTTTTTTTTTGTATTAGATAACCGAAGTTTCGTGTGGAAGGCTATTGGATATCAAATTTTATTGTGTATTTATGTATTGTACAAAATCAGGCGACAAAATTTAGCTTTGTGCTACGAGAACGAAGTCGCGGGCTAAGCAAGTTAGATTTTGTACCCGCTGAAAAATGCTAAATATAAAATTTGTATGTGTATATATATGTAGTGCGTATGTTCCGCAGTTGTAGTGCGTATGTTCCGCAGTACTTCGACCGCATATTATAATAATATTATTTTTGCTTATTTTGCATTTTATTATTTAAACGGTCCATGAAAAAGGCTAAAATTGGAACATAGATTCTTTATGACATAACAATATTGAACGTTCACGTGAACTTTATTTAACAATTATGTTTTTTAGCGTTTATAGCTTGGGGAAACTTCCATTTCTCGAATCGCGATGGCTAAATTTTGAATTAGAGATTAAAACAAAATTATGAATTAGACCACTAAGTCAGTAAGACAGAAAATAGTAATTTATCACACTTTAGAAGTCATTTTGTACTGGACGAAAATGACGTAAATTATATTTTCATACTCTGGAGGCTGTCCCAGATATGATACCATTCATATTTTAAACCTTAAATCGATTTTGTCACTTTTATGACCATTTAAAAAAAACAACCACAAATTACTGAATTGCTCGAATTGCAAGAGGCAGAAATGACACAAACTTAATAATAAGCTCCCTGGGGACTACTCTACACACGCAAAAATTTAGCGACTTTAGAATTTTTCCCACTTACCACCTCAAAAACGGTTAGCGCGACCCTTCTAAGTATTTATATTAGGTAGGTACTTTATGATTAGTTTCCCGAAGTTGTATTTATGTCGTTAAATATTAGTGCAGATTATAAAAAAATGGGTAACAAAAAACACGGAGAGCAATAAAGCAAAAATATACAGTGATATATTATTACCTATTTATTTAAGAAACAAGGAAGATAAGAAATATATTAATTTGTAATGAGATTTGAACCTAGACGCTACGCTTTGTCCCAGGCGGGCAAAAAACTGCTATGAAGCACATTACGAAATTGTCGAAATTACGCTTTTGTACATTATGGCAAAATCACTTTCACGTTATTCGCGCAAAGCACCCCGCAGTTACGGGGGCGGCATGTCCCCCACTCGTCTCCTTCACCCCCTCGAATACTTCATAGTTGGCGACTCATCTCGCCTTAACATTTCGCAGCTCTATATTATATTTTTTGTTTCAGTGGTTGTGTGTTCTCAATATTCTTCCCTGTATTCATATTGAGTGGGAACGAAGCGACGCCAGTCACTGGAGGGTAAGTTCAATGTTCTCAAACCTAGATTTTATTTCAATAACTTTTAACTTTTTAATAAGATACTTACAGTACCTACTAAAATGTATAAATAACTAGCTGTTGCCCGCGGTTCCGCCCGCGTAAATAAGTATCCATCGGGAACACTGTACTTTTTCGGGATAGAAAGTAGCCTATGTTTTAATCCATAGCCTAAACTACTACCATAGCAAATTTCATCGAAATCCGTTCAGTAGTTTTTGCGTAAAAGAGTAACAAACATCCATCCATCTTCACAAACTTCATATTTATAATATTAGTAGGATAAGTGATAACCATAACATTTACCCGTAAGAACCGTAAGTTTTTAGAGCATTATTATACTACTCACTAACAGAATTAATTAATATTAAAAAGTTAAAAGACTCATACAGTCAAAGTCCTGAATCGCTAGCACAATCCACTGTCGTATATTGTAGAACATCGAAAGCGCGATAGATTTTTTTTTATATCTACGCTTCACACCACGTCAGTCTGGCCTCGTGCTAAGTATCCGAAGAACTTGTGTTACGAGTACCAGACAACGGGGAGTACATTTAATACTTGTATACTATACATATATTTAAGATTTTTAATTATACATATTCTAGCTTTTGCCCGCAACTTCGCCCGCGTGGAATTGTGTTCTTGGGATAAAACTTCTTCAGCATAACAATAATGAAAATGTGGTAAATGTGGTGGGCTAACCTAACCTAACCTAACCAAGAGTATGTCAGGACATGTCTAAGGAAGGTAAGGAGGGTCCGTAACTATTAGCGCGTAATAGGTTTTTTTCAAATTACTTCGAAAGTTACTGTCCGATTTCGTTCAAAATAATTTTCCTAAAAAGAATTTAGCATAAATAATTGCAATTTTCTAAGTCTCATAGTTTAGAAATGCCAGGGGGGGACAAACTTATAAACCACTTTGGAGGCCGAATACTCCAAAATGGTTGACTTTGTAAAAAAGTAATCTATGAAACCTTACCTTTATTTTAAAATACCAATTCAACATTACCCCACACGATGGGCTAGAATGAAAAAAATATTTTTCATCCCCACTTCCTTCACCCGTATGGAGAGCCACTCCTGAAATGTTTAATTATTATTATTTTATAATGTCAAAACCGAGATCTATACACAGACTTTATCTATACCAAATTTCATCCATTTATATTCATAATTACAGAAGCTAGAGGCGCGGACAGACGGACGGATACTATAAGGGTTCCTTATGTATTAGGAAACACTAAAATTTTTTGATATATCTCGTAGGGTTCAACCAGCGTTTGCAATGTAACCACAAAAAATGTGTTTATTTACGACATTAGA
Source organism: Phengaris arion (assembly GCA_963565745.1). Classification (NCBI taxonomy): domain Eukaryota; kingdom Metazoa; phylum Arthropoda; class Insecta; order Lepidoptera; family Lycaenidae; genus Phengaris; species Phengaris arion. Next base: position 30,065,586 of record OY751431.1, read on the forward strand.
AACCTTTAATGCCTCTAAGCTCGAAGCATGCATAGGGACAGACATAAAAAGCGACTTTGTTTTATACTATGTAGTGATTTAATACACATGCATGACCCAGGAACACCGAAAGCTTTTTGTTCCCTCGGCCGCATTCGAACCCGCTACCTCCGGCTTGAACGCCGACGCCCTAACCACTAAGCCACAGTAGGCACCAGATTTTGGGCATTCGACTCGACGTAGTCGCTATTCTCACTCAACTTTCAACATATTGTGTACTCAACTTTTTGTCTAAAAAATTCAACGCAACAATATTCTCTAATGCTTTTTAGTTTTTTTTTCAGTGAGTATCCACTGCGACTGTTTTCGCCGGTGGTCGCGATATCCAACGGCATGTTCCGGTTCGTGAAGAACAACGCCAGCGACGACCGCAGCAGGTGATTGCTGAAATTACTCAAACCACTGAACTTATGACGTGTATCGAGTGAGAGTTTTGTTACAAATTAATATATTTTTTCATATTTGGAAAACATTATAGTCGTTGCATTATTTATTTTTTTGCAATAAGGGTCATCCATTAATCACGCGAGTCTCTTAATGCTTCGAGGTTCGGAATATATTACGAAATATGGGAGGGATAAAAATCGTCTAAAAAACATCACGTGATTAATGGTGGGCCCCTTATACTGATACAGTCTACGTACATTATTATTAATTACGATACTTGTTTACAATTTCAGTACAAACTGAAAATAAATACTTTTAGAACCAACTTAAAAGAAAATTGTTTAATTAATTGTGTTAATTTTTTTCTTGCTCAGTGACTTGCGGTTAAGGTAATTATTTATAACGGTAGCTGGTATGCTTTGAAATTTTTTTACTATTATATAAATTATAAAAATATGTAAGTATCAAAATCACAAAAATTCGTTTACAAATTCACAGTTTAAAAACATAATTTCTTGAAAAATTGACAATGTTTATTGTCTGTTTATCTACAAAAATATAAATATAATTGAACAAATAAAATATAGGTGCTATTGTATAGAATCATGCTAATGTAATGAATAGTATGTAAATGATTAAGGTTATAATCTGAAGAGGCACACCTCACGACTTAAACACTGTACTGTACTGTCGTACTGTACAGTATGTACGCTGTACAATCCTGCCGTGCTAAAGAACATAAAATATTGTTTTAAATTAATGTCCTAAGAAGAATCACAACATTGTTTAAATAACCTACTTTATACAATAACATTTAGGCGGGTGACTCCCTTGCACCTCTTCTGGCATCTGTGATCGATGTGTTTACCGCTTCCCATAAAAAAATCCTTCAGCTCGTTTGACTCTTAAAACTGGTATTCAAGACCACGAAATAGAAAACAAGTGGAAGTGCGAAGTATGCGCAGCTCGCGTGCCACGACTAAGCGTTCTTACGCGTACTTATTTTCATTCCAGGTCCGACAAATTTCATTTCGCTTAGAATACTTAACGTAAGTTTTCGCAGTATAACATAATGAACCTTATCCATTGGTGTGAGGGAATATTTTCAAATAAAACATGCTACTTTTGGCTAAAATATGCCAATCAACCGAAATCTTTGTGTGTAGTGCGATGTATAATAATGATTATCGGTGTATTTGTGTGAGTTTGGCGACAACGACTTCTATTAACTTCCATACTAATAGACTACTTGACTCATATTAATTTTCATACCCTGAAGGAGTATTTCCTTTAGTACTTGGCTTAGGAAAACGTATTCTAGCGATATAATAATTTAAAAACTTAAGATTGATAAATAAAGTTGATTTAAAATTAAGTATGTATTTTTTTTTTAATTTCTACTGATGAAAACACCTCGAAGTAACTTCCAGCAAGGATGTGACGATACAAACACACTAAACACAATTATGTAGTAGTGAAACGTAACGTTTTTTGTAAATAAATAGATCATGACATCTTAAAAAGTTATTTATGACAAAACGTCAAACGGAACGTAATACCGACATTTTACTACTACGGACTATAGCACAGATTACAAATAGTACTAGTATGACGTCACAGCACAGATACTATATCAACCAACATGACGAATAGTGTTTTCGGCGGTATTTAAAAAGTGTATTTTTATAGATTGATAGTTTTCAAAATAATGTTATATTGTTTTTTTGTGTGCAATGAAACAATTATGAAGCGAAGAGGACATAAATAAAAACAAGGTCAAGTAGCCTATTGTGTTATAATATATAAACACTTTCACTTGTTTTCTGTTTCGAGTTCAAGACTATAGATGCCACTTGCTCACTGCTAAAACGCACATACTTAAATCAAATTATCATTTATGTAAAACGTTAATGGATAAAATTACTAAAAGTTTATTAGGAAAATATTTTATTGTCTAGGCATATGAAGTGGCTTAAAATTTTAACGGAGTAGGTACTAAGTTAAAAACTTGTGTTTTGACGAATTTCAAGAAGGAGGTTATTTTTATTGAATATTATTATAAGTCGAGGGGTCTAAGATAAATCATTCGAGAAATGATAGTTTATATTATGCTGAATTGCAATTGTTATAAAAAATAATTTGCTTTTATAATATGGAAGTCTACTTTGTAGAAAGATATTATGTATATACTATTATTACTATAATATTATGTATTGGTGTATGCCATTTTTGTACTTTTAGAATTTGGTGCCTGTTGATCAATATACAATCGAACAAGTTGCCGCTCGACCCGGCACAAGACTTCAACCACGTCTCAGTCGATGAGGTCACTTTCTGTGTGTTTATATACTTTGAGGCGTCCGAGTGCAAAGAAAAATGTTCAAAACTGGTCGAGCAGAAACTTTGCCGATATTGTACAGTCAGCCGCAAAATGCTCAGTGGTGTGTAAATAATAAATTTTGCTCGTTGTAAATAAAATGTTACGAGTTTGTCGCTGGCTGTACCTGCATATGTTCCTCTAGGTTTAGTGGCGCATTGCGAGTTGTAAATTGTGATTTTATTTTTACATGACATTATTTATTAAAGGTACGGACTGATCATTTTGTTTCTTTTAACTGTTAGAGTCGGTTCACACCGCGACGATACGCGACGTGGCGCTGCGTTTATGAATTATAGCTATCTTAAAACAGCATTATAAAAGCAGCACCGCGTCGCGTACCGTTTCGTTTCGGTGTAAACTGACCCTTAGCATAACTGAACAGAATACTATAGCACCTTCCAAAAAGTATTTTGATGGCAATCGTAAATGACAGTTTCAGATAGTATTTCTTTTTAAATTAAACCACGTTCATCATAATATAACATTTTAAATTCACAGATAGCATCATAGCAAAAAAGAAAGTGTAACAGTCAAATATATTTCATTATCGTATAAACATTGGTCACTACGACTAAGCATACTATATATGTACTTAGTATGTATTTACGTCATGATTATTAACGAGTGTTACTTACAATAAAGGCTTTTTAGTTCAATTGTTCCAAGAAGCATGTTTTTTACATTGAATTGGTGCCATTTGATTTGAACCTTAACATTTTGGGCTTATACTATTAAAAGTATAATGAACAATTTAGTAAAATGAATCAATAAGATAACACAGAAGACTGGATTAAACAGCACCACGCATAATATTATGCATAACATGCCTAAATAATACTTATTTATCACAATAATTATAAAAAAAATCGGAGGAATCATAAACATATTATATACTTATATAGTTAATATTTATTATCCCTTCTAATCGTTAATGTATTTTTAATCAACAAGATTAGCATGATATGTCTTATAATAAGGTTACATGTATGTCACAGGAAAAACTACAGTACTTGGCCAACAAGACAACATCAACCTAAGTCCCCTTGCCCACGGCGACTTTTTGTCGTGATGGTGTCGCGCGTTTCGTAAACGATCGACAGCATTGCTAGTAACGCGCGTTAGTCGCATTTGCAACGTGCTACAGAAGTGATGCCAACGAGCTACTAACACGCTACAGCATTACGACTGTATCGGTATTTTAAACGTCACATAATGTCCGCCAAGCAATCTTTCTTTGACTGCTGCTGCTTTCGGCCGTTTACGTAAAAGCAACACCAAAGACAACGTGACTAGTGTTGCCTCAACGGAGTCCATCTTGCAACTGTGACGATCGCAGGCATTTTTGTACCGTTACAGAATCGCGACAGTATCACGTTTGCGACGCGACTGCATCGTGTTTATGTGGGCGAGGGCACACAGCTAGCGACCGCATCGCGACTGTATCGATACAAATGCGCTAATACAATCGCTACTGCATCGCTACAAAATGTCTTCGTGGGCGATTGCCCTAAGAGAAGACATTCGGTTGGTATCAGCTTTATAAAGCACGCATAATTTCTGTCAAACACTGCCAAGTGCTAATGTATTTTTAAGGCCGCTGCCTCGAACACAATAGCCTAAGGGAAAACGCTCCACAAACCCGGCAAATTCAGTACCTACCAATATTGAACTATATGCCATAGTAATAAGATCAAAACCTGGTCTGTCGGCGACGTGCATAGTACATTCCATTTTTGGCAAGTACTATAGTTTTGTACAATTCAACAGTGGAAATATCTAGGACATTAGACAACAAAATTATTTGGATGATTTAATGGACGTATATAATTCATGTATGGGATATAATGATCTTTAAATACACCATTAGATAATTTGCATGAATGTAAACAAAATTAGGACTAATTAATTTATCTAACGTACACATTATAAAAATAACTTATTTATAATTATGAAAGTTAAACTGTATGTCCTGTAGGATTGGGATGGGTAACAGAAACACTTCTAGACTGCTGTATAACAGACCCACTCGGTCGGTGGTCGGTGTTCGAATGCAGCGAGAGCTTGCGCTCCCACCAATTCAGTCAGATACACAACTAGTTTACCCACTCCACTGTACCACGCCACAAGTGTGCGTGTGTATATTTATTATTATAAATGTCAATACACTACCTGTCCGAAAATAAAATAAAAATTAGATGATATCTACGGAATGCTATCAATAAAGAACTAAAACGATTTTACAAAATTAAGTAATTATCAATTCCTTTTACTAAAATAGTGGAATGCATGTTCTTAATTGTTATTTTTATTAACTTTGTCATACAACTTGTACATAAACAAATATAACGTGGTTCGGTATAGATAATAAAGTATTATTATCTTAATATCGTACTTTGAACCATAAGATATTTTGATTATTACAGTAAAATTTGATAAAATCATTAATGGTCTGTTTAGCAATTTACTGATAAGTTTCAGATAGCTTATTTTCATGTTTTATCTTTGTCGCTTAGCAAGATGTAAGCAGCGGCAAAACTTCCAGATGAGCTATTCGACAATTATTAGGCCATTGTGAAAACACGCCCTAAATAAAATAAATAGAGATCAGTTAAAATATTCTTAGGTTTTATAAAACGGTAACTATAATAAAACTTAACTAAGGCAATTTAAGAGAAAAATAATTCACTTAGGTATAAAAAATCAATAAAACTAAATTTGTCAATATCATAAAACCAGACACAATAAAAAAAATCTCATATTATGTCAATATTATGTTCGTCTGTAGGTTATAAAAAATAATGTCAATGACTATAAATTAATATACAATACATAATTATAATATGAAACACATTTATACGCCATAATCATTAAAAGATTAATTAGAAATAAGTAAGTTATCAAAAAAGATTTACGTACACAACATTACGTTACGATGGATACATGAAGAGAAATATATATCTAGTCATATAAAATAAAGTATAAACGATATATTGAGATCCTGTACCTGTCTTGTTCTTACAACAATAAACTTTAGCATAGTTCAATTCACAAGCGAACTTAAATATGTTTTTCACTTGTACGCACACGTACTTTGCGTACAGCACACAATTTTGCATACACATTAATACCAGAAGATAAACGGTATAATTATCAATGAATCGTCTTGTTATCATAAACTGATTTTTGTAGTTTGGACCAATCAAAACAGGTTTGAACTTGGTTTGACATTCATGAGAATACCATTTTGCAGTTTAAACTTAATGGGAGAGGATCGTAACTGTATTATTGCAGTATTTAATTAGTAGAATCGACCTTATGATTTTAGTTATTATTGTATTCTGTCTTTCACAAAGTGTAGACAAAACATTTATTATTTATTGAAGTTTACATCATTTTTAACTGTGTCATTGTTAGGTCAAACCTTTAGTTTTTCATAACTGTATAAAGAGTAGGCGCGTGCCGACAAGCCGGTGTACCACTTGTGGACCTTACCATGTGGCCATAGTGGCCATGGAGACTAGAGGAAAGGAGCACCATCTCCATACAATAACCTTCAATAATCAGGCGTTACTATTCGAAAATCCATAGCATAGCAGGTTGTGGGTATTTTATCTCGGAATATAGCTAGATATAATTGTTCGCGCGTTAGCGCCGAACATATGCGAGATCCCATACGAGCGCGCCCGACGGCGCTCTTTTGTCCCACTCACACGCACGGGAATGTTCGCGGCGATACCCGACGCAAAACCACTACGCCTACAACCCTACTCGTGGACACTCACATTTTAATTGGCTTTTTTTTATATAGAATTATTTTAAAGTTGTAGAACCTGAATATAATTAGTCTAAAGTATTCAGAATTTCATTTATCTCTTATGTACTATCGTACAATAATATTAATCAAATTGTGTACTTTTTAAGTTTTCTGCCATAGAGATGGTGCTCCTTTACTTTAGTGACCAGTCTCCGTGACTATCGCGATAAGGCTCACAGAAGTGGTCCGGCTTGTCCGGCGAACGGACCAAAAATTTCAAAACTCAAGATAGGCTATGGCGTACATTTCACAGAACAAATCTTCATACAGTAAAAAGTTCCGCCATCTTGGTTTTCACCATACTTCATATGTCAAAATGGCCCTAAAAATCTCAAAAGTGGAGCCATATAACTGGAGACACTTTTTGCCTCAACATGCCTCGTCTATAATAAATGTACGTCTATTTAACGGACATAATATTTAAGTTCGATTGTGAACTGTGTCTAATATGACTAATGTACACCAATTAAAGCAACCTGACTAGAATCATGCCGACCGCGGCGCCCACGGTGAGCCCGACGCTGAGCATCGTCGCGATCACCGAAGAAGCTTTCTCCTTCTCGTGGACCTCGACAACCCTGGAATTACAGTATGATCACAATCAATTTATTCCATTCAATATTTGGCTACGGTCACAACCGACGAAGTCAATTACTACAGTTCCCAGTCATAGAGAATGCACGACGACCTTTGTATATTCAGTTTGTAGAGCATCACCCTGTCGATATCGAACGCTTCACACCATCTCTACAATGTTGACATAATTAACATTGTTAATCGTGTATCGAGTCCCTACAACACAATGTGAGTACTGGACAAATTAAACTAAAATCTGAAGGGGAAAAGCACTCGTGCTTTTCCCCTTCGGATTTTCTCACGAGTGCTTTATTGCAACAGTAGTAAAAACGGTGCTGAAAATATAACTACGTTAATAGAATAGACCTGAAAATCGAAGGCAACAAATTAAAAACTCATGGTTCGTATTTTCGATTTTCAGCTCTGTTGTATTATCGTATAGTTCTATTAATCACCAACCAAACATTACGAGATCTCAGGATAGCAAGTACTCAAGTAGGATCTACTTGCTATCCTGATTAATGTCGGCAACGCACTTGTGACTTACCTACCTGGTATTGCGGGTAACAAAAAACTTACTTTGTAGAATTAATCATGACGATATTGCATATGTATCCATTGGTGATCGCAAACACCACCATTATCGCGATATACTCGTAGTCGTACGGGAACAGCACGGGGAGGTGCGAGCGGGGCTGCGCGTTACACACCATGAGCATCGGCACTCCGATCACACGGAGCACGCTGGCTACTGCTATTATCCACTGGTTTGTTGGCTGGAAAGATAGGATGTCCTATGATAAAAGCTCAAAATGCCATAAAAATATAATTGAACTCTGATTTTTACCCGACTACGGCGAAGCCAAAAGGAAGAGTAATGATTTTGCCAGTCCGTGTATGTGTGTTCCACCGTAGCGCCTAAACTACTGGTCCGATTTTAAAAAATGAGGTGTCAAAAGATTCGTAATAATACCCCGGGTGACATTTATGTAATAGGTAGGTGTACGTAGTCGGATCTTAGTAAAACAACAGTGAAAACCTTTTAACTGTCAAAGAAGGCAATAGTACCTAGGATTGTCGTTTTACTGACTGATGTTGTTATTGATCAGAGCCCCAATTCTCGTATTTAACTCAATACTTTCAATTTACTTTCAATTAATTCATCTTCATCACATATCAAAGTCTTGATATCATAAACTTGTTCTTTTCTTAAGTTAGGAACAATCAAAACGTCAAACCATCGTCAAAACGATGGTTTGACGCTTATGCGAAAACAATTTTGCTGTTTTAATATAATATCTAGATTGCATCGAAATTGTACTATTGTAAGATTTGATTAGCAGAATCGACCTAGTTATAGTTAACCGGAAAGAAATATCTTTGTTTTTGAGATGCTGGCTAGATATTTAATGCAAGTCTCCACGCACTCTGCGTACAGCTCGCAAAAATATTAAAAGCTACACTTAATATTTATCTGACAATAACAGAAAATGTGAAGATATTGTCATGGGGACAATGGTACTTTTCTTTTTCACCAAGATATCTGTTTGTTGTTTCCGATAACCGTTATTATGCCGGGTAAAATGTTCGATAATCCAGACTATAAAGTATAGTCCATTAGCCAAAGGTCCAAAATTCATACTAAAAAACCCAGCGTCGTCAGCAATAAAATGTTTTTCAATGGGTTCACTTTAAATCATATTCGATGACACCAAAGGTGCAACGCTGAAATACGCCGGGTATAGACGTTATCAGCAAGAATAAAATCCAAGATCATAGGAGGTGGCGGTGGAGATGTAGGTGTAGATGATGTATTTGTAGATGTAGGAACTGTAGGAGTATATAGTTTGATTGCTGTTGTGGGGTGTAGCCGTGTAGGCATAAATTAGAGTTGTTTCTGCCTCCACAATTACGGAACTTCCGCAAGGAATCCTACCTCCGCACATTGAAACTGTAGGTCCGTACGTCGTAATAAGTATGTACGAAAATACCTACAATTTCAACACCAATAACTACACCTAAACCGACCAACATATGTATACATTACAACCACGTTTTTAGGGTTCCGTAATAATCAAGGAACCCTTATAGTTTCGCTTTGTCCGTCCGTCTGTATGTCTGTCTGTCCTGGCTTCTAGTTCTGTTCTATTATGAATATAAATGGATGAAATTTGGTATAGTTATAAACTGTGTATAGATTTCGGTTTTGGCATCATAAAATAATAATAATTTTATATTTTAGGGGTGGCTTTCCATGCATGTGAAGTGGGGATGAAATTTTTTTTTCCTTCTTCCCCATCATGAACGGCAGCTGCTATACTCTAAGTGTGTTCCGCGGAACCCTAGGGTTCCGCGATACCCCTGTAGGGGTTCCGCAAGAATTAAGAAAAAAATCTAAACCTCTCTCTGGTCGAACGTTTTGACTCCGCCCGCCGCGCCGCCGCCGCGCGTATACTCACAGCGCGCTCACAGCGCGCAGTCCCTTTGATAAAAGCCGCCTCTGAATTAGACACTATAGTTGTGAACAAGCTACTTTCGGCTCTAGCTTCAAAACATAAAGTCGAGATTGTTTACAACGCATTTTTGTATTTCTATTTTTATTTCCGCTTTTTGTTTATCGAAGGCGCCGACTCGAGTATTTTTGAATGAATGAAATGAATGTTCGAGATCGAGTCTAGGACTAAGTATAAAAGCGGCAATCGCGCGTCGCGCCTCGTCAGTCAGTTGACGATTAGCGTTCGGAGCGATAAATTCCTACCTACCTGGTTACAAGCTGGCTAGCGAATTGCGGAGTTTAAACGTGATATGTAACTAGTGTTTATTGTTCTACTGCCTGCTGTATTCTGATTGTATCAGATTTGTACATTTCTTCTTTGGACTAAACTTAGTCTCTTATAAGCAGTAACGATTGTGCATTATTTTGACCCCACCATCCTGACGTGTAGCATTATTAATAAAGAAGAATGGAACGTTGGCTTAAAGGCGTTAAACGTGTTGCAACAACATCTTCTAATGACGCTGAATGTTCAAAAGCAGTACGCGCGGAGAATGCAGCAATTACCGATCCAGACGATGATGCCACGACGTCAAGCTCCACGGTTTCAAAGACGAAAAAAAGGAAGTATGATGAATCATATATCAGTTTCGGATTTGTTGATTCCAAAGGCTCACCTCTCTGCATTCTATGTAGTAAACTGCTTCCTAATAGTTCCATGGCACCTGCCAAATTGCGCCGACATTTAGAAACTGTACACCCCGAGTCTAAAGACAAAAATAAAGAATTTTTTGTTCGCAGAAAAGAACAGTTATTGAAAAGTCAAAAAAATATGATGCATGTAACACAAACTATCAATGAAAAAGCCACGGAGGCATCATATTTAGTTAGCTATCGCATTGCACAAGCAGGTGAAGCGCACACTATCGCTGAAAATTTAATAAAGCCATGTGTGTTAGACATAACAAAATGTATGCTCGATGAAAAATCTGCAAAGCATCTTTCTACTGTGCCGCTATCAAACGATACTGTTTCACGGCGAATCCATGATTTAGCAAGCTACGTCAAACAAGAACTAGTTACACGTCTACAAAAAACACGATTCGCCTTGCAAATGGATGAGTCAACTGATGTCGCTGGTCTGGCTATCTTGCTGGTTATCGTGAGATATCCATATGAAAGTTCTTTTGAAGAAGACATGCTTATGTGTTCACCGCTGCCCACAAATACTACCGGGGAAGAAATTTTTAATAAAATAAACATATTTTTTGAAGAAAATAATCTCAGTTGGAACGATTGCATTGACATTTGTACAGATGGGGCCAAGGCGACGACAGGTAAAACAGCAGGAGGAGCAGTGTCACGCATAAAAAATAAAGCGCCTAATTGTAGTTTCAGCCATTGTATTATGCATAGACAAGCACTTGCGATGAAGCAAATGCCGTCAAATCTAAAATTTGTTATGGACGAAGCGATAAAAATAATTAATTTTATCAAATCACGACCACTGCAATCCCGATTGTTCTCATTATTGTGTGAAGATTATGGCAGCAAACATAAAACACTGCTGCTCCATACAGAAGTGCGATGGCTGTCGCGGGGTAAAACTTTAACAAGGCTATTTGAACTTAGAGCGGAGTTACAAATGTTTCTTTCAGCTGATACTTCTTTTAATTTGAAAGACCGTTTGTATGATAAAACTTGGTTGTTCCGATTGTCTTTTATGGCGGATCTTTCAAAAACTAAACGAATTGAATTTATCATTGCAAGGTAAACAGACAACAGTGGTCCAAGCCTATAACAAAATAATTAACTGCCTTCAAAAGAAAATTAGATTTTTGGATTCTTTGCGTTGATACGAGAGAAATAGAAAGCTTTACGTCACTCAGTGAGTTTGTTAGCAATACCGACTCAGAAATGTTTCAAGATGATATGTTTGAAGATTTGGTCCAATATCTCACTTCGATGCGCGCATCTTTTGAAAAGTATTTTCCCGAAGAACAGAATACAAAAAAAATCATGGATTCATAATCCTTTTTTACACAACTTGCAAAAGCCCGAAAGTATGTCAAACGAGATATATGAATCTCTTTTAGATTGTCCTCAGACACAAGTATGGAGTCACTGTTCAAAACGATGCCTCTTAACGATTCTTGGTGCAGAATTCGTAATGAATATCCAATGCTTGGCAAAATGGCTCTGAATATTCTTCTCCCGTTCCCAACAACATATTTGTGCGAAACAGGATTCTCAACGTATGCAGCCACGAAAACAAAATATCGCAATAGACTGGACGCCGAACCTGATATGAGACTGCAACTGTCTTCTATCAAACCTGACATCAACCAATTAATGAAAAATAAAAAACAGTTTCATACCTCCCATTAGTTAGATTTTTTCTTTTTTAATATCTTCTAATAATGTACTTGCCATGTGGCATGTTAAAGTAAGTAATAATCAGTAACTGTTACATTGTACTTTTATTATGTTTATTAATAAAGAATACACTTTTAAAAACTATTGTTTTATTGTAGGGTTCCGTCAAGTATTTTGCTTTCCAAAAGGGTTCCGTCACCAAAAAAGTTTGAGAACCGCTGATGTAGGGTATTGTTGAATAGACCTCTTTAAATAAAGGCAAGGATTCAATCATGACTTTTTAAAAAGTCAACCATTTACGAGAAATCAGCCTCCAAAGTGGTTTATAAGTTGCTCCTGTTAGATTCGTTTCCGGATGCGTATAACATTTGGTGGCCAAGGTTTAATAAAATTATAAATTAATTTTATAGTAGTTATAATTGTAATTATTGATACTGGGTAAGATTATGAATTAATTGATAATTATTATCGCAAAGATTTATAATTATTACATTTTGTATTACTGAACTTCCGGTTAGTGATTGTTATTATGATATATTGGTGTAAATAAAAGTAATTTAACAGATAAAGTAAATCATTCGATAATTGTTTGTACTATTAATAAATTTATTTGGATTCTTATTTTGTAATTTAATTATTTTTATATAATTTCCGGTGCCGCCATCTCTACACTTCCGGTGCAACGTAAGAATATAGATGGCGGCTGCTATAAATGACGATGCCTGTCAATTTTGCGGCAATTGCCGACTGAGCATGGTAGAGTAAAGTACTACTGGATAAAAGTGTACTGGCAATCGAATGAAAGTTTTACCATAAGATATTATAGTGCTTGTTTTCTTTGGCCAACTTCTATACTCCTGGCATTTCTAAACTATGAGACTTAGATACTTGCAACTTTCCATGCTAATCATGATCAGATCATTCTAAAAACTCTTTAGGAAAATTATTTTGAACGAAATCGGACAGCAACTTTTGAAATAATTTGAAAAAAAAAATACACGATTATAGTAACGGAACCCTCCTGAGAGATGTCCTGACATGCTCTTGGTTAGGTTACTATTAATTTATGGGAAACGTCATTTTTTCATACATCGTCTCACGTCTGTCGTTACCATAGAAAGACTGATATTATTCTTGCTCATAACTTCTATACCCGGCGTTTTTCGGAATATTATGTAAAGTGAACACATACAAACATATTCAACCGTTTCATTACTGTCGACTCTGGGCCAATTTCGGACATCACCAAATATTGAATTTTTTGTTGTATTTAGAAAATTTCAAGACAATAATACATTATTGTCTAATAGCCGCCAATTTAAAAATCGAATACACGAATAATATTATCTCAATTTTCAAATGTTAATGTGTGTACCTACTCCAGATATATTTTAAATTATGTATCTTTGTGAGTCATGTTTAAAACATACTAGTCGTACAAGTGTAGCGTACATGTATAATGTACATAATATAGGATAATTATGTATCATTGATCAATAAGTGACTGCCTGGACACACACACACACACACACACACACACACACACACACACAAATATCATACCTATAGAATTTTTAAAGGCAAGAACCAATAATATAAAACCAATTGATGTTAATGCAAATTGCAATAAACTACCTTGTCCTTTATTTAACCTTCTCATATTTAAAATGATAAACATGTTAGGATTTACAAGCAGTAAAGTACACGAATGTTTACTTATAAATCGAAAATTCCAGTTTTTATAAAGTAGCACCAAGCTGGGTGTCTACTGGGTCAGAAACTACTTAATTGTATGTTTCCACTTACCCTAAGCAAAAACCCAGACATCAGCCTGCCCGCGTAGTCACCACAGTTGAATATCAAATAGTTGACCACAGGCACGAAGAATATATCTGCAATTTAAACGAAAATTCTCATTAACTGCTGTTGTGAACCTTAATGAGCAAAAAATACATTTATAACCAACTAGGTATGCAGAGCAAATTTGTTTTTTTTTTTGAAATTGCAAAATCGCATGGCCTTATTTGCTGACTGTAACTTATCACTGTTTGAACAGTTATAAGGGTTCCGTACCCAGAGGGTAAAACGGAAAACGGGAAGACTCCGCTGTTCGTCCGTCTGTCTGTCCGTCTGTCACCAGGCTGTATCTCATGAACCGTGATAGTTACACAGTTAAAAATTCCACTATTTTATTTCATTTCTGTTGCCGCTATAACAACAAACACTAAAAAACAGAATAAAATAAATATTTAAGGGGCCACACACAACACGACATGTTTTTTTTTGCAGTTTTTATATTTGGTTTAATGCTAACCTAACCTAATCTTACCCAACGTGCTCGAGTCCGACTCGCACTTGGCCGGTTCTTTCCTTTTAACCAGTGTAAACGATTTCATCGACTTTTTTATTGCTTTTATAGAATCATTGAAGGACAAACTAAACACAACGTCGCACGCGCAACCTATACGTCATTTCAGAGCATGCCAATGATCAATGTTGTTTTTAAATGGAGGTTTGTATATGCCATGACCTTATTATACAAAAGGAACAAATGTAAGTTAATCTTCATTTGACTCTCTCGTGACCAATAAATTGCAGATATTTTAATGACATCAGAATAACAACAAAAAATCATGAAATGTTCGATTTTGCTATCGTCTCTACTTGCTACATTGGCGTACCAATTTTGTGTTGTGAGTTGTCTCCATTGGAGTATCCCATTGCAGATTTTTTTTTTCATTTTAATACACTACTGCAAAGCCGGCAACGCACTTATACTCTCTCAGGTATTGCGAGTGTAGACACATCGCCTAATGGAGAGCGATCAGCTTTCCATTAGGCGATGTGTCTGCTCGTTTTCCGGCCTCAAATTCCATTTACAAAGACGCAAAAACTACTCACTATTCCAATCCGTGCCCGCCGTGGAGGGGTGGGACTCCACCAGCACCGTCACGGCGGGGTACACCGCCATGGATATCCCGAACACCGCGAATATGCTGAACGCGTACACCCATATCTTCCTCAGAATAGTCTTCACCGACGCGTCCCTATGTCTATTCACAGCCAAACCGGAGCCGCGAAAGACGTGGTGCGTAAAAAAATCTATCCTGTATAGCAGTACATAGGATAGGAGGGAGGTAACTACGACAACGTCCGCTATACAGAAGTATATGAGCGCGCTATGCAAAGGGGATATCTTGAACGCGAGCGATATCACTTGGGCGATTGCGGCTATAATTCCGCCTAGGGATTGGCCACTGATGACAGCTGTCATGTACTCCTCGGAGAACTTGCTCGCTATGCCGACTATGCCGCCGATGAAGATCGCACTTGCAGCTGGAACAAAACAGGTACGTTAATCGCTGACGCTGGCTTCCCATGTGAGTGGGCCTAGGCAGATACTACTGCATAGGTATAATCTTACACTTGAAACGAGACAATCTGGTACATATTTTATAATCGGTTTCTCGAAAACGTCTGCTAGTATTACCATAAAATTTTGTATGCAGGGAGTTTTCGGGAAGAAAAATCGATCTAGGTAGGTCTTATCTCTGGGACACTGCGCATTTTTAAGTTGTATAAGTTTTTTCTTTCGTCGTGCAACAATATGAATTAATAATTTCGACTGTAATATTTCAGTCCGATTGGCAATTTGGTATGGATATTGGGTATGAATATTTTTTTATTTTTTCGATAATTCGAAATATGGTGGTTCGATTTCCGGTCAGAATCAAATGACCGAATTAGGTTCAAATGTGATTCTTTTTATTTATTTAAAATTTATGTGAACTCCGAGTAAAGGTCGGTTACGCACCTAAGTAATTTCATTTAATTGGTGTCACAGCTATAATATCAATATTTTTTATCTATTACCAAAACATGAAAACAAGGACACATAAGACTCATTTACATAAGGCCGATAACTAAAAAAATATAAAGTAGGTGTCTACATTAAAAAATCTATGTACAGACAAATTTTAATGAAAATTTAAACACTTTTCTTGGTAACTAAAAGTTCAGTTTTGCCTATTTAGCCTATTTAGGCTAGGACCATAATATCGTCCGGAATCCGGAGAAAATTCAAAGTATTGAAAATAGTAACTGAACTTTTATTATAATAGAGTTTAAAATCGAACACATGTTCGAATTGTCAGATTTGACATTTACATTTGACTCCAAACTCGTGAGTTCGATTTTCAGCTCTATTGCATTAGCACAGAGTTCTATTTTCAGTGCTCTGAATTTTCACCGGCCTTACGGATTCCGGACAATATAGTCCCGACCTTATAGCGAACTTTCTACCGCCGTGTGTGCACTGTGCGGCCGTGTACAGTCGCGGGCAGATGCGGTGGACCACTTTGAAACCATATTGCCAAGACAGTGAATCGGTGATTTCTAAAACCCCACATGTGACACAGACCTAACTTTTCAGGAGACAATAAAAACTGATTATTCATTTATGTTGTGGTTATTTAGTCGTTTTTCAGTTTATATGTAAAATATATAGCCTAACAAGGTATATGAAGGTACATTTCGTATTTTAAAATATTCATATAATGTATGAAACCAAGATAAAATTGCATCACATGTGGGGTTTTTGCAAAAACTACTGTTTTGGTAAAGAAATCAATTAGTTTCTAGGAAATTATGCAACTGAAACAAAAAATATATACATGAACAATATATTTATTAAATAAAAAGTTGTTAATCTTATAATCCAAAGCAACCTTAGTCTAAATTTTCGGTAATTTCGACATCACATTCGAGCAAAAATGTATGTAAAGAAGTTTTTGTATTCTTCTGGTACATAAGGGAAAAGTTTTTTCAGGTCATTCACCTTCTTTATATTGATATGCACATAGCCCTCATTATATACCTTCAAAATTGGAAGAAACACATCACTTCTACTTACAAATTTGAAGGTATGTTTATTGAAATCATTGTCAATATATTTACGTGCAATGATTGTTCCTCTGTCTTGATAAAACCTTTACCTTTACCTTACCTTTTTCCCATGTGACTCTAGAGATATTATATTTTTTTTGTGGTGGGTACCCCACCAATCTTAAAATTTAAAACGTCACTACTTTCAATCTACAGTGAAATTCTTTTTGGTTGAAGATTCTTCAATAATTTTGCATATTTCTTCCATAAAATATAACCGATCCATTACACGGAGTCTACGTTTAGCAACACTAAAATATCTGTCACATGGCAGAAATGAGTGGCCTCTGATGGGAAAGTACTGATTTATGGAGTGAAATCTTCCAGAATCCACCAATGCCAACAGAAACCTAGTGACAGTGTTATTTTTATTCAGCCCACCACAGCCATCAGATAATACGTATAAATGCTTCACTGTGCTTGGGATATTTTCATCTATGTATTTCATCATAAAGGAGCACACCTCGTTGGGTCCCTTTTTCGCCTGACCTTCGTGATATACATAAAACAATGATTTGCTACTGAGCAAGTCATGGATATTGAAGACATTGACAGTTAGCTGACGCAAATAGAAAGTTTCTTGAATAGGTATAGCAGGTAGCTGCAAATTTTGCAGGTAGCTGCAAATTTTGCATGTAGTTCAAACATATTCCTGAAACCTCCGGATTAGCTTTACATTCCTCTGTAACTTCCTTCATTCCTTCCTTCCTTGAAATGACAGAGAGTTTTGGTGTGACAGTTACGTTCAGAAACATCAATTGTTACTGCACAAGTGGTACTTTTGAAATGACCGAGAGTTTTGCTGTGACAGTTGCGTTCAGAAACACCACATGTTACTGCACAAGTGGTTGGTGTTTTTGAAATGACCGAGAGTTTTGGAACGCTTTTTCACACCTATTAACCAATGTCACAAGTGTGTTTTTTGCAGGGATCGATAGGTCTACATCCATAGATTATGAATACGGAACTATTCTATAACTCAATTTCGGAAAAAATGTAACATATGGGGTTTTAGAAATCATCGATTTAAGTAATAAGGTCGAAAAGTGGGACACTGGATCCGTCGGCGACCGTACACTCGCAGAAATTAGC
The DNA here is from genome assembly GCA_963565745.1 of Phengaris arion. NCBI lineage: Eukaryota > Metazoa > Arthropoda > Insecta > Lepidoptera > Lycaenidae > Phengaris > Phengaris arion. Next base: position 30,083,688 of record OY751431.1, read on the forward strand.
GGTGTACCGTGACCTTACACCTACTCCTTATCCCGTTGTGCCACAAAAGTTACATGACATGGTCAGGTGATGATGATGATAGTCACACATGGGCAAGAAGTATCTAATTAGTCATCGCTTATCTGCCGACGGCGACCTATTACATACTTGTACGAGACAAACAAATTCTATGTAACATTACCTAATATATTAAGCCCCTTACTAATGAAAATATTTAAACAGTGGATTTAAAAAGTTATAAGTACTATGTTTTGTCTTTGTCTGATACGTGGAAAAAGTAGCTTGGCACACAAGGACACAACAATCCATTGTGTAAATATTTTTATTAGTAAGGGGGATATAAGAAAATATTAATATTAATATATAAATATTTTAAAAATCAATACTTAATCTGAATTTTAGTTACCTAGCATATAAGATAAGTTAAATATTTCATTTTTAATACAAAGAAGTAGTGGATAATACGTAGGTACTACATATTAATAATATCTATGGGTGCTTTCACACCACGTCAATCTGGTCCCGTGCTAAGTTCTCTGAGACCTTGTTTTACAGGTACCAGACAACGTAGTATGGTATTTAATACTTTTAAAGATTTTTATAATACACATATTTAATAGACATTCACGACCCAGGTTCACAAAAAACTTTTTTGGTCAATGACGGGATTCGAACCCGCGACCTTCGACTTGAGCGCCAACGCGCTAACCACTGAGCCACAGAGGTCCTCAAATACTATGACCTATGTTTATGACTTTAATTATTAATTTATTTTTTTAACGTTGACTATTTTTATTTAAAATCGTTCTTTGGCTAGTTGTCACCTACTTACTGTTTTAACAGTTTCTCTTTGTCACAAAAAATTAAGGTAAAAGTAAGGTAATGTTACCTTTTAAAATGTACAGTACTTATGTCCAAATTTTTATAGAAAGAACAAAAATGAATGCAACCGATTTGTATTATGGCCATTTTAATGTAGATTAAAGTTGCATGCAAGTACAGTCACTTGATTCTAAATCATTCGCGAAAATTCTCTATTTTAACAATTTTCATCTTTATCAAAAAAGAGTAAGGTTTAATTTTTCACAACACACGTGAAACGTTTATCTAAATGTCTAGGTTAGACCCAGTTTATCATTAGTTCTTTTAGGTTAAGCTACTAGTTCATGTAATCTATGTAAATACGGAATAGTTTTATTATCTTGCAGCTGTTATCATTATTTTACTAACATTATTAAAATGAGCTCGTGTTGAAGAGGCTTTACCCTAAAGCTTTAGTTTAGACTCTAACCTTAAGTGTACTACTAGTAGTAGTGTCTAGTAGCTACGTAGTAACTATTTAGTAATCACAAATCTGTGCTACTGACTCAAAACTTAAAACAGCTCCAAACTCTTAGAGCAATTATTATAGGTTACTAGACTCATATTTAATTTCATACATTGAAGGAGTATTTCCTTTAGTACTTGGCTTAGGAAAACGTATTCTAGCTATACCATAAATACTTAAGATTGATAAATAAAGTTGATTAAAAAATATGTGTATTTGTTTTTTAATTTCTACTGATGAAAACACCTCGAAGTAACTTCCGGCAAGGATGTGACGACACAAACACACTAAACACATAATTATGTAGTAGTAAAACGGAACGTTTTTGTAAATAAATAGATCATGATATTTTAAAAAGTTATTAATGTCAAAATGTCAAACGGAACACCGACATTTTACTACTACGGACTATAGCACAGATTACAAATAGTACTTGTATGACGTCACAGCACAGATAAAATCCATCAACCAACATGACGAATAGTGTTTTCGGCGGTATTTAAAAAATGAATTTTTATAGATTGATAGTTTTAATAATTAAAATAATGTTATATTGTTTTTTGTGTGTAATGAAACAATTTTGAAGCGTTTAGGACATAAATAAAAACAAGGTCAAGTAGCCTATTACCAAAGGCATTAGTATGGGCATTTACGTTTGCGAAAATGACTGTTTAGAAATTAAAAGGGAATAAAATATAAAGAATCAAATCTATTATAATTTTATAAATTTATTTATAAAATTATATTATAATTTATTCTTACAACAATTTTTTTCTGTAAAAGTAGTTATGTATTATAAGTTATAACTCATAACGCAATGAACAATTTCGCTCCTGTAAAGTACAGTCAGGATGGCCGAGCGGTCTAAGGCGCTGCGTTCAGGTCGCAGTCCACTTCTGTGGGCGTGGGTTCGAATCCCACTTCTGACAAAGATTTTTTGTGCTCAATCTTTTCACTTATTTGAAACTACTTTAATTTCAAGCTAGGATGGACGTAAAACTTTTTGCTTCAATGCTGCACACAATAAAAATCCCTGCAGAAATTTTAAGCTTTAAGAAGTTCTATACATGACACCATGACTGTATGTTATTTGATATTTACTTGAATCGGAGTAAGTCACGCGTCGCTTTCGCATTTAAAGTAAGTAAGTTATAAGTATCCTTACAATGACTCAAGTCATATTACATAACCATCTAATTACTAGTAAAATAATGTATGTAATTAAAAAAATCGAACCTTTACAATATAAAAATGGAAATAACTACTCAAGTACTACCTATTAAATGTGCTTCTTTAATACTTCTCACGTTAAAAAAACAAAAGCTTAAAGTCTAAAAATGTATTAAAATATATTATAACTCACCAGTCATAATCACAACAGTGACCATCGTTATAATGAAGAAGGTGTTCTGGCACTCATCCGTGTCCACCTGCACCAGAGCAGTGGTCACTAGAAACGCCAGCGTTACAATAATAAGAGACCCCTGGAGTCTACATTTTACAGACACCCTAAAACAATTAACATTATGAATAAAGTAGACATGAAAGCACATTTTGTAAGTATCGGGGTGAGAAAAGTAAGACAAGATAAGAAAATGTTTATTAAATAAAATCTAAATACAAATATGCCTTACTTTCATGCTTGTATGCTGATTGCTGACTCACAACTCTTTAAAAGCGTCAGTTTACATCGAGACGCGAAACGCGCGTAATTTTTAAGATAGCGATTCAAAATTTAACTGTATCCACAACACGAGAAGAGTTCTAATTTCGAGCAGTGCGGCGCCGCTCTTGCAATAAAACGTGTAACTTATTGTGTAGTGAACAAAGTTCAATCTTGAATTGCAATCTTAAAAAAGCGCGTCTCGTTGTGAACCGACGCTTAAGGATTGAGGGAGAAGGAGGATTTACAAGTTCAATGTAAATTGGGTTGTAAACGTTGCTAAATGCTCAAGAAAATATTTACTTACCAGTGTCCATAAAGTGAGTTTAGCACAAGGAATATTAAGTTGGGTATAGCTGTAGCCACATTGAGGTACGATGTGAACTCAGTCTGGAACTGAGTTTTTCTGACAAAAATTGTAAGATTGTGTGGTGTCGTATCGCGAAACTTATACATCCAGTACTGCAAATAAGTATTTCATACATTTTATAATGTAAAAACAGCAGACCTCCTTGTAACAATACAAGTTGTACCCACTAAAAAGTGGGTATAATAGAAATGTGTAACTGGAAATCAGTAGGTCGATTCTGTTAATTAAATCTTATAATAATACACTTTTGATGCAGTCTTAATATGTTAACAGTTAAAACGGCAAAATAGTATTCTCATAAATGTCAAACTAACGTCAAATGCGTTTTGATTGGTCCAAACTCCAAAAATTTGTTTATGATATCAAGATTATACATTCATATTTCATTGAAAGTAAATTATAAGTCTAAGTTAAATACGAGAATTGGGGTCCTGGTGTGCAAATAGTTTAATAGTATTTACTTAAATATTTATAATAACATTTACTTTAAAAAAAACATACATTTAGAATATTCTTTTTAAAATTGTACCCAATTCATGGTCTCTTTAATATTACCTTTATATTTTAAAAAAAATCACTGACATGCATAATATGAGAGAAATTATAGAGAATTATAATAAGTTATTGATGTTTTTTTGACTAGTTAACTAATTAGAACATATAGCTTATCTATAATATTTGTTTGTTTGCTTTGAATACGCTCCGAAACTACTAGGCTAATTTTGGTGAAATTTAGCATAGACATAGAGTAAACCCTGGGAAAGGACATAGCATCTTATGCATACATGCATAAACAGTGCCCATAAGCATCTTATGGGCACTGTATTTTCACAGGCGGAGGCAGGGGCAAGTGTATTACATAAACAAACATAAATGATTATAATCTCATTATACACCTAATCCTATTAGGATAAAATGCCTAATTATCAGCATTTTAAACATAAATTATGTTGTTGTCCATAATTTACAAAAAAGATCAGAAGTCACTGGTTGTTATAGATAGGTTTGATAGCAAAACATCTGGACTGTCCAAATAAACATCCAAATAATTTTTAAAAAGGTTTTTTAACCGACTTCCAAAAAATGGAGGCGGTTATACAAATGTATAACCGCCAAGTAATGTATATCATAATATATATACACCCAAATGGGTGTATATATATATATTTTTTTGTATGTTCAACGATAATTCCTTTGTTTGTGGACCGATTTTCAAAATTCTTATTTTGATGTATAGGGTATAATCCCAAGTTGGTCCCGTTTTCACCAAAGTGGTGGCCTGAAATTTATATGAACACATATGGTGATTTCAACTTTTTCTGAAGTAGTCCAAGCAAATGCTACCAAAAAGTAAGATTTTGCACTAAGGTATACCTTGGATCCAAAAGTACTGAACAGAACTCCTGACACCTTATAGATACATGTTTGGGGATTTCGGCGTTGTTTAAAGAATTGCAAGCATATGCCACCTTGTCAATTCCAGTAATCATCATCATCACCACCATCATGACAACATACACCATCACATTATGATGATATGATAGGCACTTTTCATAGTATTTTACACTGACATGAATCGGTACAGAGTCGATTTTGAACCCACAACCAGCAAATTTGAATGTGAGTTCTATAAAATATTGTTTTATCAGGATGTTGTTCGGGCTGGTACAGACTTCAAAATTATGAAGATTGAGTAGAGAAATAGTTAAAATTTTAGTTGAATTAAAAAGGGGAATTATTTAGAAAATAAGTTTTATTTCATACTTTTTTGTGCTTTTTTACTTTGGATGTCGGTTTTAATTTTTTGTTTAAAAATAATTACATTTTAATTCTAAAACTCATTTTATGATTATTGCATATAATAATCAAATTACAATTGAACAATGTGTTTTTTTTACTACAATAAAGATAACTTCATTAGTAGCTATTACAGACATTAGACAAGTTTATTATATAAAGAAAACTTATTTCAGTACTACTGTATTTATTTACTCTCAGTTTGAATTTTATTTTTATTATTATGAAATAAAAGTAACACTATTACAATAATTATTATATTATGCATTAAATTTTTTGTAAAAAATACCACATAACCACACACAAGATATTTTAATTTTTAATGTGAACTTAAGACCAACATTAGGTGAATGACATCATGTAGAAAATTATTCACACTAATATTTGATTAAGTACAAAAAATACAAATTTTTATTGTTTTAATCTGTAACCAGCTGATCTGATTACTTACAAATAAGGCCCTTCTTACACAACAAAAGATTCATGAAACAAAACAATTTATGAGACAACTAATAGCTGTAATTCATTAGGAAATATACTCACATCATTCGCAGTTATCATAAAATTCCAGGGTAAGAGAGAAGTAATTCCAAACAAGTAGAATAAAAAGAACACCATTCGATACCTATCCCTGGGTACCTCGGTTGAATTGAGAACCTTCGTAGAGCAAGAGTCTCCGACTAACTCTCTATCTTCCGAATAGTCAACATCCTCTTCGTTCTCAATTGTTTCAATATGATCGTCAATGATGATCGATCCTGTGTCGTCTATATCCATTGTTTATTTTTTTAATTTAATTTATACACACAACACTAGTTTCAAATGCCTTTATATAGGTTACTCACTGTATAGACTACGATGTTTAATAGAAAATGTTGTTCATTTTGAAAGAAAAGTCGGATTAAAGTAGAATTTCTTCTACATTAGACAAAAAGAACTAAGTTAATAATATGTCAATCACATGTCAATACAAAAATAGTTTTGACTTTTGCTCGTTATTTTTTTTTTTATATATGGCGTCGGCTTATCTTAAAATCATTTGCCAGTGTCAAGTAAAAAAGGCGGGAAATAGAACTTTCGTTTCAATTTTCAACACTGTATTCATATATCGTCAAGTCTAAAGTCTAGTCAAAGTTATTACACTACGTTTACACCAAAAATCTTATGCCCTAACTTTACACTATGACATTTCCCCGTTGACATTGTTTTTTTTTAAAAAAGGGCGTCGCCTTATAACCATTTGCCACTGTCAAGTTAAAAAGGAGGGAAATAGAATTTTTTGTTTTAATTTTCACCGTATTTCTAAATCTGACGAATCCAAAGTCAAGTCAAAGTCCAAATAAATAGTTAGTGCTGTCAATGAGTCAAGTCAGTAAAGTGGTAGATTTACTGAAAGTTCATAGGGGTTTTTAGAGGAACACAAAATATCAAGCTTTTTGTAGTTGTACCACTTGCACACACTTGTACACATCAACGAATATCTAATGGTTATTATTCTCCCAATATTACACATTATGAACCGAATTAATATTAATTATATTTATTAATAATATTAATTAATAATAGTTATTTAAGATTATATTGTTTTTTAAAGGCAATATATTGGTTTTTCATGCTGCGGCTGCTAGTCAAAACTAGGGTCTCATGTCGGTGAAAGGGAAAGCTACTCGTTGCAGCCGCCAGTTTAATATATTATTACATAGTGCGTGTATCCGCAAACACCGGTCGCCGTCATGTTTTCTCTGGTTGACACAGCTACGCTGCCTCGGTTTTCAGAATGATATTACCTTACTCTTTAAAGTCTAGCGAGGTCCCGCCATGTGCGCAGCAGTCAAATGAGCATGGTAGGCATGGTCGTAATATTATAATAACTTATTATAATAACAACATTTGTATATTACAAAAACACGCTATTGCGTCCATGGGCTTACGGAGGATAATAATTTAATAAAATGCAATGTAGTTTAAAAATAGTTTCATATTTTATTTCTGATATTGATCTTATTTCTGTTTCAATATCAATTATAGTTTTGTACGATTAATGATTAAAGCATGATAAAAATTTACTTTGACTGTACAAATGTTTAAAATACTAAATGCTATTTAAAAATAGGCTAAAAAGAACATCTTAAAAATATTCCTAATACACATAAAAGTCGTTCTATTTTAAATAGTGTAAATACAATATATTAAGAGAAAACCATAAGTTTATAAATAAATTCATTAGCTTGGTCGTAGAAAAATAGAAATTGTAAAACAAAATATTCTATTAACACTAAGGACGGACACAGTACATAATATTATTTTAACTGACTAAAATTATTTATAATAACAGAATCTTGGTACCTACGTCTGAAATACACTTGAAATACTCTGACGTTTTTAAGGGCGCGTTTACAAATTTGACATAAATTGACTGTTTTTCGGTCCATTTTGCGACAAAATGAAACCAAATCCTACAAAATTAACAGTTGTTTTTTTTTTAAACCAATAGATATGGCAAAACTAATTTTCAAGAACTACTAACTAGCATTTGTCTGCTCTTATGTGGCTTAACTTTATTTAAAATACCCAAAGATAGCGGAAAATTTGTTTCAAAAATAATCTAATAATATTAAAAATTGATTTGGAAAAAATTGTTTTTGCGTAATAAATATAAAACGCATGAATCCTAATTGTATTTCATAGTAATATTAACTAATTAAAACATTATTTCATATGAGATCGTAAATCTTTGCCTACATAAAGAAAAGATAGCACTGAGCTTAAAAAACCAAATATACTTGCAGAGGTAGAATATTGAAAAAAAACGAAAGATTACAATACAGTTCTTTAAGAAGACGTTTTCAGTCTAAATTTTTTACATCTACCCTAATAATAGTTAGCTATTTGCCTACATAACGGTTATAAATATAATATTAGATAGTAACGTAAACTTTGAAAGGTGTAATGTAACAAATATAATATTATTATATTTTAATTTTAAGGCAATAGAAGGACGGTATATCATGATACATTTAAGAGTTATAACTATGCTGATGTATAGTATAAAATACAGACCCATTTTACATAGACACGTAGTGAAAACATTATAATTATTATATTTTAATTTTTAATGTTTTTTTTTTTTAAAGTTATAAATTAATGTATTTACATCGCATTCATTAAGACCATTATGGGAACCTAGATTCATTTATTGGCAACACTTACTTCAAAATCACTGTCTTATTTTCCTCTATGGTTGTCACATTAGAAATTCATACTTGACAACTGACAAGTTTCACGCAAATAAGGCACTACACATTGTATTTACATGGCCGTCTCGAGCGGTTGGCTGTGCGATCTATTCGCTTCCGTTATTTGCGGAATGTCTTCGTGTTGGAAGTCGAAGTTCGTCTCCAATATGGTCTCGGATCTAGATCTGTGGGGATAGTCGTACTCCTGCAGCAGGGGGGAGGGGTACTCTTGGGAAGAGTGAGGAATAGGAGAGGGGTAGTCTTGGGGGGAGTGAGGCAGAGGGGAGGGGTAGGTGTCGTGAGAGTCGTTCATGTACGGCTGGGGACTGCTGTCGTCGTAGTACTGATTTTGATCTGGAAAAAGTAAGTTTGCTTGTAAATATTTAAAGTTAAAACTCACAAACAAATAAAGCAAGCAAGCCCGTTAAGAATATTCAATGGAAAAAGGCATAAACTACTTAAAACTACGAAAGCATACCGTCGAAAATATCAATGAGCCACCGCGGGATGCCCATTAAAATAAAGCGTCAATAATTTTTATGTTTCACATCTCTCAGGCATCCTTCGAGAGCTGGTTGATTTACGTTATTAATTAAAATATAAAATAACTGTTTACCTGCAGGTCTCCCAAATGTGGAATGCGTGGGTGGATCCGGCAGCCGCGACTTTAACTCCAATAGAAACGATAGCTGAGGTGGTTCAGACTGCTTCTGGGTTTGTGGTCTCTCATGCAGCGGTAAGGTATCAGACGAGAAGTAATTATCATTTGGACTATCATCAGTTAGGCCTCCCGGATGGTGAATGATGGGCAATTCTTCCGTAGCCACTGTCGTCATGGACGGCGCTGCAGAATGCCCATTCATTCCATCAGGTATCTTCGAAGCTGGATGTTCCCTATACCCCTCATTCTTATACGATAAGTGAGGGACGCTGTACTCTGAAGGTTTCTGGAAGGTGGAATGTTTAAAATTGGGGTTGTGAGCCTCGTATATGTCGAAGCTCTGGTTGTCTTCTACGGATGAGTTAAATTGACTCTTCTCCATTGATTCCATTGACATAGTGGACGCGAGTATTTTCTTGTAGTCCGAACCTTTGGTGAGAGTGTCAGTCGAACGTGAGCTCTGTAAAAGATAAATGGACTTATTAGGTAAACGTCCTGAAAGAAAAATAATTCTAAAAAGTTACGCCGCTGTCAATTGTTCCTGCTAGGCCCCCTGGACTCTGGAGCAATTTATCACCCGCGTGTTGATTTCGTCAACTCGTGGGTGATAGGTATGGATGGCAAACCGCGTGACATGTAAAAGGCCCTAAGTATATTTTATTAGCATATACTACTACTCTGGTGTTGTAGGTGCCCATGAGCGACCGTAATCGCTTTACATCAGGCGATCCATTCACCCTTTAGCCCCATACATTACGATTATGTACATATATATTAGATAAGTAAACTACATAATATTTTATTAAAATTAAAATGTTGATTTTTTTACTAACAATGCTGTGTACAATGTTAGATTAATGAATTCAATAATGTATACTTTTATAAGTTACTAACATAATTTGTATGAACTTAGTCATCAAATCAAACATCAATGACTTTTCTACCTCATCTAAATAAAAAATAAAATAAAATACCGTCGGCGCAATCTTTCTCCTGTAAGAGGCATCAGGGTAGGCACCATTGATGGACCCAATGGACCGCACGCTGTGCAGCGACTGTCGGATAGAGTTACGGCGCTCTAGGCGCTGTAAGTGTCTGAAATAAAAAAGTTTATGAAAGGACATGGTATGGAATAATTAGCCACGACGCGACGTCTAAAGATAAAATTAGATTACAATCGCATACGGGGGTGGGGTAAATACTGTGATATTTTATCTCATTTCAACGAATATTCATATAAAAATATGATTAACAATATCTTGACTATCTCCACAGCTCCATGGGTCTGAATTAAAATAATTATGGGAGAAGAAAATTCAATAGAAATTATTGTACAATCTAAGTAGTTAAATTATTGTATAATTAAAATATTTTGGCTTGTGGTTTTCACTTTTTTAAACAGTGGGTAAAAGAACACGCAATGCCTTTTAGCTTTAATAGAATTTAGATTTTTAAAGCATCCGCGTTGGGAGATATTTTGAATGAAGCGGTTGTTGCAAGGACGTGAATTATCAGCAGTAGTGTATAGCCGTCATATTTTGAGGCTAACGACGCCACTATAGCGAGGAGACAAATAAGAGACCTTGGCGGAGGCCTTTGCCGAGTAATGGGACAGCATGGGTCAAACAATAAAAGGTTGTACACACCTGTGTTTGGACTTTGAGTACCAGCAGAGTAGCGCGGCGCCGACCAGCACTAGCGCGGCGGCCAGGATACCCACAAACGCAACCGCGAGAGAGTCCGCGCGCCACGACATTGGCGATATGGAGATCTTCGGATCTGAAATAAGTAATTGTGGAACAAAGTAAGTAGGTATCTTTAAAATTTCCTCTCTTACAAATAAAGTACCCTTACTAAAAATTAAAACGTAAGCACAAGCACAAGCCTTACTATACCAGGGGCGTGCGCTCCATATAGGCAGAAATGCAGTGCTTTACTTGTCATTCACAGATATTTTAATAAAACGTTCGTACGTTTTAGATGACTTTAATTAATAGTAAATAAATTAATTTAAAAAATATAATAACTTAAAAACGCCTAATATTTTATAAATAGCAACTAATGCCGGTGCGTGCTGCAGGAGAAATCATCGCATGTGTGTGTAATTTTCATACTTCGCAAACGCACACATCCAGGAATATCGACATGATAATATAGCGGTAACTCCCGCGGCAGGCTATCCGATGGCTTCCGAAAACCGCCGAACGCTAGTTCGGCAGTTGTCGGAAATTATTCGTTGCCTATAATCCGACTAAAAACAATATGACTTGAATCTAATGAATTATCTATACACGAAATGCATTTTTGTTTAGTAAGGTTTTATTTGTTTAAATAGAAGAAATGTTTTATGTTTGCGGGGGCCATATTGCATATTTCATGTGATAAGCATTGATTACAATTTAATCGCTCCTGTTTATTTATAGTTTTCTTAAAAGATTTTTCATTTTAACATTTGAAAGTGTGTACATTTAACAGTTTCTTACTGAGTTTCTATAATAATTGTAGTGATTTGCTTTTACAAGGCCCGTTTGTTGATTTCATAAAATGTTATTTGATTGTGAGGTTTGCGATGATAATGTGTGTTTACTAAAAATTAAAAATAACAAGTTCTCACAATTATCATTCAGTGAACAGATTCAAATTTTGTCTAAAGGTAGGTGTGTACCCGAGTTACAACAATTAAACCAGCAAAAAAAATAATGTAACTCGAAAATTTCATGTTAAAAGTTATGAAACGTATAAAGTAACCGGAACCTTGAATATGTGAAAATTGAAGCTGACTGACTGGTGAGTAGTTATAATATTTTAAAATATGCTTATTATTTTACTTATTAGAATTTCTTCCGCCGCGACGATCGATCGCTGTTTTGTCTGCGTTGCCGTAGAAGGTGCACATGAATAGTAGTACATCTAAGACTTGCTCTGTTGGCATGGTTTCGACTTAGAGATCCGTCGCTTGGCTGTAGCTATGCTAAAAATCTATAAACGAAAAAGTTTTTGTGACCGAGTACTTCGCCGCATACCCAGTGCCATAATCCTGTGCACGCCACTGTACTATACCTATACTTTACATAAAAACAGCACTAAAAATATGAAAGCACACAAAATATAAAGCTTTTTTACAGCTATGTTTAATACCACCTCAATCTAATTCCCATGGATTTTCCTTCAGACAAAGTCATAGTTTTTACTCACCAATTTCACATATAAACGCGTTCTTCTGGTTGCAGTCGGTTATATCGATGTTCGAGAAGGCGAATGACGTGCAGCGCGTGACGTAATCAATGTGGTTGACCCACACGCGGTCGCCGTACTGGAACCACTGGTTCTGGCGACGTATGAACTCGTACAGCGCCTCATAGTTGCCGCTCACGTAGGGCATGGAGGCGTTGTCCGACTGAAAATAAATTATAGGTCAAAAGGTGTTTGATATTTTTTCTACCGCTAGGGGGGCAGACCCAACGCACACAAAGCGTGATCTGGTGGCGTAGGGGGTATCAAAAACGGTTTTGAAATTAAGAAGAAGAAGAAGGTGACAGAAAAAGAATCGAAAAGAATTTTCGATTCTTTTTCTGTCACCAGGCGGCGCTTGGTAGCCCGACAGTCCTTGTCGTGTCAAAGCTGTCAGATGTCACGAATTTAAAAGCTCTCATTAAAAATGAATAACATAATTTTGCGAAACATCACAAGACACAACATACAGAGACATTGCTATAACTTTTAATTAGCTGTAGCATATAATCGGGAACTCATTTAAGAATGGCCAATGGGGAGTTTTGATTAAATGATTTGATGATTGAATTTGAGTAGATATTAAAGTATTGTCAAAGAAGCTCAAAAAAGCATTTGCTACCACCAAAATTTGACACTGGTTAGATTAATCAGAAAAACTGATTCATAAATTATCACTTTGTATAGTCACAAAAACTTAAAGCTAAGAACCTCACCAAGCAAAACAGCCTCGCCTCCTCATAAGTCATCGGCGCTCCTACATACATGTAACACGTATCGGCTACCACGTCCCAGCCAGGGGGACATTTCCCTCCTCCCAACACCGTCTGATTGTTCATATAATACGGCTGATAGTCCACTTCGAGTAGCTGAGGCTCGTCCGAACGGTCACGAATACGGCCCGCCACCGCTAAACTCTCGTTGTAGCTCCAGTAGTTGTGCTTCGCGTCGATACGCGTACGCCATAGGTCCAGAGAGCTAAAATATCGCAAATTATGTAAATTTATTCAAAACTAGATGTTGTCCGAATTAAACTAGACGGAAGTCGCGGGAACGTGCCAAATTTCATCAAAATCAGTCCTGTAGTTTCGGAGCCTATTCAATGCAAACAAACAAATATTTCCTCTTTATAATATTAGTATAGATATAATCGGATTTTTTTCATTTTATAAAAAATGCGTGTTGCTGGGCATAAACAAGTTTAAAAAAAATATAAAACACATGATATACGATAAAAATATAAACGGCGCAGTCGGTAGGATACAACTTTATTAAACAGTTGTATTCGAGACAAAAGTTTTGAAAGCTTGTGACTACACTGGCAATGTAATTGCTTAAAAAATGTTTATTAAGGAGTAAACACAAGCGTCCGCCAACATCATGCAATTATATTAATAGCCATGCAACATAAATAATATGTATTTAAATTCTGCACTTTATTATCATATTGAGATCAATAGTTCTCATCTTTTCTGAATTCGCTCGATTCAAAGTCAATCAACCTAATAAAATTTGATAATAGCTATAGAAATTGTAATAAAACAATTTATGCAACTTACCTCATAGCATTGGGGTTAAAATCAACAAAGCTATTGTCCGGGCAGCCATGCAACAGAAACATGCAAGTCAAACAATTGTTGTTATAGTTCCAATAACTTATTTCTATCATAAAGCGAGTAAATATTTGATAAGTATGTAGATAAGACATAGAAACATTTAAAAATACATAATAAATTAGATATACATTCTTATCATTTGATTTTTGAATTGATGATAAACGTGATTTTGTTCCACTACAATATGTAATGTTGACTCTTGTAATGATGTTAGGGTCCTTCATAGCTAAACTCAAAGGTAAAATCCGAGTTACATAATATTGATGATCCAAATTGTTCGAGAATAGGTATGATGAATATACTTAGTCCGGCCATAAATACTGTTACAATTAAAAATAAACAAAATATTACATTTGAATTTGGAATCTGTCATTTTTATATGATTGTTCATTGTGTTTTCTCATTTTGGCGCCAATACATTGTACAATATTTTGCGATATTAAAATGGAGTGGGGTGATAAAGAGAACCGAATCGCTATGATTGCATTACACAAAGTAGGTATGGAGCCAAATGCAATTTTTAAAACTCTCCATACGCTTGGTATTAGTGAAATGTTTGTGTACCGGGCTATTAATAGGTACAATGAGACCTCCTCTGTTTGTGACAGAAAAAGATCTGGCCGTCCACGTAGTGTTCGTACGAAAAAGGTGGTCAAAGCAGTAAGGGAAAGTATTCGAAGAAATCCTGTCCGAAAGCAAAAGATTTTATCTCGGGAGATGAAGATAGCACCTAGAACCATGTCGCGTATTTTAAAAGATGACTTAGGACTTGCAGCCTATAAGAGACGTACTGGTCATTTCTTAACTGATAATTTAAAAAAGAATGGGGTGGTAAAATCGAAACAACTACAGAAGCGGTACGCAAAGGGAGGTCACAGAAAAATTTTGTTTACGGATGAGAATTTTTTTACAATTGAGCAACATTTTAACAAACAAAATGACCGTATTTATGTTCAAAGCTCTAAGGAAGTTTCCCAATTAGTCGACAGAGTGCAACGTGAGAACTATCCGACTTCAGTGATGGTTTGGTGGGGTATTAGCTATGAAGGAGTGACTGAGCCATACTTTTGTGAAAAAGGTATCAAAACATCGGCACAAGTGTATCAAGGTACCATTCTTGAGAAGGTCGTTAAGCCCCTTAACAACACCATGTTCAATAACCAAGAATGGTCCTTCTAGCAAGACTCGGCGCCGGGTCACAAAGCTCGGGCGACGCAGTCTTGGTTAGAAACGAACGTTTCGGACTTCATCAGAGCTGAAGACTGGCCGTCGTCTAGTCCCGAGCTTAATCCGCTGGATTATGATTTATGGTCAGTTTTAGAGAGTACGGCTTGCTCTAAACGCCATGATAATTTGGAGTCTCTAAAACAATCCGTACGATTGGCAGTGAAGAATTTTCCCATGGAAAGAGTGTGTGCTTCTATTGATAACTGGCCTTAACGTTTAAAGGACTGTATTGCAGCCAATGGAGACCACTTCGAATAAGCTTTTTATATTTTAAATTGTTTTATATTTATGTATTAAACTAACACACTGTAAAAGTAATAAATTTTATTTGCAATAGATTTTTTTTTTCTCTTTCAGTATTTATGGCAAGACTAGGTACTAAAGAATCACTATAATATGATTAGTTTATTATTTATAAACATTTATTAATGTTAAAGTTTCATTTTAAAAACCTTAATTTATTGTAGAAATATTATATATTTTTTTAATAATGATAGTTAAGAATATTATGAAACAGTTTCTTCAAAATAAGTCATCGTGCTTTTTAGTTGGGTTAATTAGGTAGTAATCTATTCAGTAAAGCAGCTAGACATAGGCTGGGACTATATTGTCCGGAACCCGGAAATGCCGGAGAAAATTCAGAGTACTGAAAATAGAACTCTGCCCTAATACAATAGAGTTGTGTCGAGCTGTCATAATATATGACATTGACATTTGACTTGACACTTGTGAGTTCGATTTTCAGCTCTTTTGTTTAAGCGCAAAGTTCTATTTTCAGTGCTCTGAATTTTCCTGGGCCTGCCTGATACAAAGATATAGTCCCAGCCTTAGAACGTTAGAGGATAGAGTTGTAGTCCACCTCGACTATTTCCTCACCTCCGCGCCCCGCAGTGGGGACGGAGGTGATGCTAATAAACAGTAATACTCACATAGAACGGTTCACGGTGATCATTTCGTAGTCATTATCGGGGTTGAAGAACACGTTATCGACGTAGTGCTGTCCTGCCGTGCCGGCGGCGATCGTAGCGCGGCCTTCGCGACATATGGCGTAGTTTCTGGAGATATAATAGTTTTGGTAAGTAAAGAATAAAGATAAATCCAAATTTTTTTACAAATCGACATATTAGGATATAGATTTAGTTGGCAAGACTTAGTCCAAAAGTGATAATTGAAGGTATATAACTATCAGTAGCGAGGCGTGTATACAACTCGACATCATAATATCGGCTTCCATAATGAATATTACTTAACCCGATGACATTATATACCGCCGAAAGATGGCGCTAATTGCAGTAAAAATAAAGCATCGTTGTTCTGTATATTACAATTGATATTAACTTTCGCTGACTTCTTCTCACGCTTCGCCACTGATAACTATAATTTTTAACCCTTTGCATTTTCGCAGACGTCAGTTGTCGTCGACTAAGGGCTCCCATATACAGTCCGGTCTAACTTAGGAATCCCCAAAAAACACAAAAAACCATTGCATTTTCAGTTTTACTATATTGAAAAAGTGATAATTTACCGTTAAATAAAAAAATATATAGTGGGAAATATTACTACATAGTAAAAAACAAAGTTCGCTTTTTCTGTCTATCCCTATGTATGTATGCTTAGAACTACGCAACGCATTGTGATGCGGGTTTTTTAATAGAGTGGTTCAAGAGGAAGGTTTAAATGTATATAACATGCATAATTTGTGTGGTCTAAAGAATCTTTATTAGGGTTCATTGAAGTAGGTATTTAAAACTTTAGAGCCACTCTGGTTGATAAAATCTATCAAATCAAATCAAAATCAAAAAAGTTTTATTTCCATATAGGTTACAAAGTAACGCTTATGGAATTGTCCCTACGTGATGCCTACCACCGGTTCGGGAACTAACCCGGCGAGAAGAGCCGGCGTAAGAAACACGCACGCAAGCCCAAAAAAACCCAGCAAAAAGATGGGAAATTGTTATTTTTTTTAATTGTATATTTTTACAATATGACAACTTAGTCTATATAATATTAACAAAAGTCAGATACATATAGTATGTAAAAGCAACCTTGCAGGTGTCCATCCTATTCCCATAGTGTGCGATCGTCAATAAAATCATTGACCCTATAATAAGCTTTTGCACACAAACGTTCTTTAACAACTTTTTTAAATTTATCAATGGAAAGATTTTGAACGTTTTCTGGGATTCTATTGTATAGGCGTATGTATACATTGACCTTTAAAGGATTTTCTTACTTTACTTAGTCTGATCACCGGTATATCGAGCTTGTGCTAGATGTACCGGCGTCTAAAAACTATTATTATAAAACAAAGAGAAATGATTGCTAAAACAGATTATTGGAAAAATGTATAGCATTCTTTTTTTCGTATAATAAGACTAAGGCAGCATAACACAATAATTCTAAATAATTTATAATTCGGTTTCGTCCATAGCGTGACTGCAGCAGCAAAATAAACATAAACACGACCGTAGCTCGCGGCAAAAGAAAACGAACTGAAGCTATTTTTCCGTGTATGCTCGAATCCGTTCAGGCCAAACTGACATCAGTTCTGTCTGAAACGATCGACCTCTCGTTTGTGGGGTCCTTTAAGCTCTTCAAGTTATTACTGTTCCTTACAACTTGCTGTAGAGTATTCATCCTAGTCGTTTTGGTGGTGGATTTTATTGTTAGGTCATATTATGTTATTTGCATGTTAAAACCTTTGGTAATTAAGCAAAAAGCTTACTTGTAGAATCCATTATGCGAAGTGGTCTGGTAAATAGGCAGCCGTACTTTATCGAAGCCCGAAACCTCTAATATCCTCTGACCAGTATTATCATGTACATAGTTGTGTGTGAAGTTGGACACCACTTGTCTCAACACTATGACGTCTTTGTACTGCACTCTATTTCTTGTGAAATAGTTCCTATATATCGTCACTTCTTGGTAAGGCGATGACTGACGACCTGAAATTGAGAAACGACTTTTGAGTATCTGTATATGAAAATACAAATCTCCAAGATTTTTCTGATAAATCAACGCCATCTAGTAATAAGTTTAATATGATTACTTTTTTCAACCTACCCTCAACTTTCAGACAAGATTGATCATGATTATCGTAGAACAAGTTGTTATGAATCCAACCACGAAGCGACGTAGCTGTACTTCTTGAGTCTGCTCTTAGCAGCAGTCCACCAACGTTGTTGCGAACTAAATTATTCTAAAAACGAAACAATATCTTATAAGATATGAAAATATAGGTAATATGACAATATGAAAGAAAATCAGAAAAAGATCATCTCACAAAATATAATCGAGCGTCTTTTAGGCAACTTAGATTTCAGTGAATCAAGAAATGCTCACCCTAAAGACCAGCGTCTGAGTATTCTGAACGTCCACTCTCACAGCTGCCTGACAGGTCGTGAAGTTGCCGTAGAGCTTGAGACAGTTATTGCTGACCTCGTTCCTGGTGATGGCCACTAGAGGGTTAACTTCACCGACTGACTGGTATACGACGGCACCGTCACGATTGTTGATGAACTCGCTGTTGGATATATTGTGTTGCACGTCACGACCTGAAATATTGTTCGGGGAATAATTAACTATTAGCCGCATTTTCAACATTCACCTCGCGTCATAAATTATAAATGATTAGCATATTAATTAAAATTCTGTTATTTTTTACTATGAAAGTTATAAAATATTTTAGACTATGTAAGTTTAGTTAACATAATGTTTTTTTATATTTTTTATATTTTTTTTCTAACAATATTGTAACAATTAGGTATTTAAAATATGTAGTTGAGAACGTTATAACTTATAAATATATGTCTGGACAAACTCGACAAGAGTTTATAGGCATGTCATAATTTATCATGTAATTGGTTTTAAGTTATGTAGGTACTGATATAAATAAATAAATAAATAAACAAATTATGTCTGGGTTAATTGCACTTGAATATTATATTGAAATCGGCCAAGTGCGAGTCAGACTCGCGCACGGGTCGCAAGGGTTCCGTACAAAACGGTAAAAAGTCGCGTTTTTGTGTGGGAGGCCCTTTTTTATTCAGTTTTTCGTATTTGTTGTTATAGAGGCAATAGAAATTCATCATCTAAGAAAATTTTAACTGTCTAGCTATCTCGGTTCATTAGATAAGTACAGCCTGGCGACAGACAGACAGAAGGACGGACAGACAACGGAGTCTCAGTTATAGGGTCCCATTTTTACGCTTTGGAGTTGGAGTACGGAAAAAATATTTGAATACTCACTTAATCCAATCGAAGATATGGGCAAAGTGACGATTTCAGCAACAAATCCATGCAATGAAGACGCTCCATTGGCAAAAAGCTTAATACTCAAGCTAGCACCTTCAGTTTTGAAGAGTTTCTTCTCATCTGGCGATCCGTTTTCCAAATAACCAATCATAGGTGCTGTGATGTTGTAAATATCACCGTCGTAAAGACTAAGCGAGTCACGCTTTCCATAGTTGGCTGTATGATTAAATAAATTAAATTGAAGAAGTCTGAAGCCGAAAGGTTTCACTCTGAACATGCTCTTGAAAATTTTGACGCAATTCACGGGATTGTTATCATATTTGTAGTAAAGAATGACACGTTCTTCCACAGTTATAACTTTGGTGCTATCGCAAATATCTATCAAAGAAAATATGTGGTATGGGAGGTTCAAATCTTTTAAAGGAGTAAAACTTGATTCCTCCGATTCCCTACCTTCACCACTCAAAGATATTGCACTTACTCCTTCTCCAAGCACATTTTTGATCGAGTTGAACATCATATTCATAGTGTCGGTTGGTGAGATCAAATTGATGCCATGGAATGCACAGTAGCTAATATTTACGTTTTGTATTGATGGGTTCTTCACAATGCTCTGTATCGCCGGAGATTTTTCGCTGTGCAGAATACCAGCACCCATTATGTGTATATGTTGCAGAGTGCTTTCAACTTTTTTTAGAGTTTCATGAGTTGTATGGTCATGGATTCTGTGCTCGTAGAGAGCGTATTCGAACTCTGGATATGCGAATCTAATACCACCCCAATACTCTAAATTATCTTCCAAATTTCTTGTGCCACAATGAATAAATACAAATTCAGAATCCCATTTACATTCATGGCGGTGGCCGTACAATTGACCGTTCAGTCTAATGGGACATTCTTCATAACGATTTTCTGTGCCCACACATTGCAATGGCTCAGGCCAAGACCAAATGCGTGATAGAGAATTGCTATGATATTCCACGCGACGATCATGTGCAAAAAATACATTGATCGGATCAAAACCAAGCTCTCTGCAAACAACTTGTGCATTTCTTTCGGTAAAACGATTATCACACATTGGTACCCATTGTAAAGTTGTTCTGTTGTAGTATTCTAAAAATCCTTCGTTCATTCTATTCATACTGTAATCACTATTAGTACAGTTTCTACCCGTACATAATCTTATTGATTCTTGAGCTGATAAATTTTCGATTTGTCGCCTTATTACACGATGACTTGGCGAATACTGATTTATATGCCTTCTTTCTATTCTATTACTTTCCATATTAGTGCTCGTAAACAAAGGTTTCATAAATATAGGCATCTGACTGTGGCCAACGGCGCGAAGCGTACCCAAAACTAGTATTCCGACATTTGGTGCAAATTCTAAGATGACACCAGGATTTATTGTGAGTGTTGTATCTGGCATTACAGTAATATCCGATTTAACTACATAAGGTTCTACTCGAGCATCTAACGTAAGGTCGGAAGTAAGCCTACCACCAAGCTCATTTGTGTCAATAGCTTTATCAGAAGTAAAAGAAACTGAAACACTTGAGTCAAAACTTTCTTCCAGTAAATAAGGCAAATATGTAGCAACGGCATGATTATTCCAATCATCAAAGTCAAATATTTGTTTTCTAATATCTTTCTCATCGGAACTTCCCCACCAATTTTCCGTTACGTCTAGTAGATTATTAATTTTAGCAGTTTTTATTCCAGCTAGTAATGTATATTGAATTGCATTATTACCAAACAAATTCCTGCTCACTTTTACCTTTTGTATTCCTTTAAATCCAATAACATAAGTAGGATCTAAGCTTTTCATAATTGTACCACGACTAATTGGATTGAAGTATTTATTATTTCTAACTTGATTGAGAACGAATACAGCATAAACAAATCCCATGATTTCACTTTGACTATCCATGTAGAATTGTACCATAAACTGCCCATTGTTTCTTTCTATTAGATTGCCATCGATTTTCATCTTCTTTTCCATACCACGTAGAGATATCAAGCCGGTTTTGCAATTATTTTCAGTAAATATATTCTTTGTCATATTCACTTCAGCAAAATGACCGTCAATCACTAATCCGAATTTTTTATTATTACGGAAAGTATTATTTTGCATAAAAACAGAATGTGTAAAATTTTCGTTATATTGCCAAACATATGGTAAGTTCACATCGAAGCCTCCACGTTTATTTCTCTCTATGGTATTATCTTGAAGAACGTAATGATAGAGATTGTTTGAACTTCTCAAATCTCTGGCAAAGTGGTAAATTCCGGCTCCATTATCCGTTATCAAACTACTGTTTATCATTATAGTAATTTCTGTAATGTTACTTTCATGGATATCCCAAAACGGAGTATTAACGTAAACAGCTTCTTCGACGTTGTAAGCAATTTCACAATTTATTATTTTAATGGTTTCATTAGCCTTTCGTAAAAAGTGGTCACCAAGTTCATTTAAATATCGATTGTAATATAAGGATTTTATTCCTTTTGTATTACCTTTTATTTTAGAGTTAACTACTTGAAGAGTCGGTATAGGTCCTTTTATTATTCTGTTTCGTATATTTTGGACTGGTGCCACTATTGTACTAAGAACCAATACAACACCTCCTAAAGCATTCCCACCGCTTTCATATTTCAACACTATGCCAAATGTGTTACTTGTTGTTGGAAAAGTTGATAGATCTCGATCGAGACACCAAACTGTGCTTCCTACGTTGATGTTTTGAGAATCGTATATGCAAATACTTTCTGTAGAAAAGTTGTGTATCGGATTAAGAAGTTGAAGTCCTAAGACATATCCTGGATTACATTTTATAGTGTAAGTCTTTCTAATATTTTCTCCTAACTGCTTAGTAAAAACAATGTGTCTAGTTTCTCCGTTAACTAAGGAAATGTCAGTTTCATATTCTGGTATCATAATCGGATGATAATTTGATTCATCCATGTTAAATCCAGGGTCTAAATTAAACCATCCTGCGATTTCTCGTTGCTGCGGACCAGTTATATGCGGATTATGAGAGATTCCAGCATTATTATTCTCTATTATAGAACTGTACACTTTGAGACCTAACTGTTTAAAACTTATGCCACTTCCTTTGTTGTTACTAAACTCTGAATTTCTTACAGTATTTATTGCATCTGCCCCGTATAAATCAGAATAAAGAATTCCCAACCCATCATGGTAATTATTTGTTATTCTAACACTTTCAAGGCTATGTCTGGCAAAATCTATTTGAAGTGCAGGCTTAAATAAATTGGACGAATAATCTAGTAATCCAGCTTTATCTATACTTAAGTATTGTAAGTCAGTCCGCTCTGCGATCACACTGAATCTCACACCCGCCCAACTTGTTTCATAGCACCTTATGCCTACATCATTGTCATGTGTACATGAGTTTTCAAAGTTTTCTACTGTTTCCGCTTTACATTTAGTTATGTCATTATCAAACTCCGTACATTCAACATTTGAAAATAAAACATCCTCAGTCTTTCCTGCACTAGGAATTTCATTAGGTTCCAAAAACCAATCATCTGGATTAAGAGCTAATCCAAGTTGATTACAAACTAAAGCTGCATTAATAATATTCCATTTATAGTTACAAATAGTTCCCCATTGGCTATCTATTCGTACTTGTAATCTTCCTTCGTGTGGTGTTCTACCACCCAATAAACGTATTGGCACAATTGGCTCAATGTAACCAGGAGTAGTAGGTTCTATTTCTATATCAGTCTCATAAATGCTGTCATTAGACATTATGATTTCTTCTTTTAGTGTGAACATAATATCATTGGGTCGTTTACCTCGTGCTTCTAATTTTCCAGCTACCATCATACCAATTGCGGGTGGGAACTTCAGAATAACTCCTGATTGTAAAATAAGTTTACCTCCAGGACGTATGTTAATGTCTTTATCGACATCATATTCACCAGATCTTAGCATTTCTACTCCCTCAACTTCACCACCTACTGTAAAGGTTCCAGGCACGTTGAATTGAGGCACATACAGAGAATTATAATTTACTTGAGTAGCTCCAGGATTACTGCTATGTAATAAATATGGCATATATACAATTTTTGCTAAATTATATCGATCTTTTCTATGAAACAGACGTTTGTAAACTTTTTCTTCTTCACCGAATCCTAGCCAATTATATGTACAGTTTAGTGTTTTACTTTGGTCTTCGACGTGAGACCCAATTTCATACTGAGCTTCAGGATTATTTATGATATTTCTAAAAACATCAATATTACTAGAAGCTAACACTATAGTAGCTGCAACTCGACTTCTTGGAGTTAGTCTAGATGACAATCCTTCCAATGGCTCAAACGGTTCTCTTATTTTATTATCTCTTAGAAAATTTCTTGTAAATAAAATATATTGTATGTCGCTATAGGGCGACAAGCCAAGATTAACTACGAATGGTCCTCTATTACCATAAAAGTAATTATGCTGTATGGAAAATGTTGCTGGTAATATTTCAAACTCTTCGATGTATTTACCATCCACTCGATTCAAAATTGCTATGGCACCATAATCGCCGTGTTCGAAATAATTATACTCAATGCGTCCCAAAATATTTAAAGCTGGTTGAATCTTTATAGGAACCCGACGGTTGTGATAAAATCTATTATGTCCAATTTGTAAATTAAGAATTTTAGCCTGATCACTAAACAGCCAACATGTTGATATTTCTATTGTACTCCCCATGCTGGAGTTAAACCAGTTTCCAGTTATATTCACCCAACTATCTCCGCAGTAATTTCCATGAAGAATTCCAACATCAATGTTTTTGAAAATTTCTGAATACTCCACAGCTGTCGTTTGGTTAACGGGAATATATTCAGTTTCTTCAGTAGTGTTTAACCATATAGCAATACCGTATCCTTGATTTGAGCTTACCGTACTTCTCGAAATATTTCTATTACCTCCGGTGACTGTTATATTAATACCATCCCCCTGATTAAAGGATATTCTGCTTTCTGTTATATTTATATCTCCAGCACCACTGATAACTTGGAGACCAGCAACGTGCTTGTTATTAGATATTGAGGTTCGGTGAATATGAACTTGTGATCTTAAGTTTTCTATAGCCACACCACGACCATTATTATCAGAAATAATAGTATCAGCTACATTTAAATCGTATGTTTTACTAGGCCCAGAAGTCAGTCTTAAAAAACCAATTATATCAGTTCTGGTATTAGCATGAAATCTAACATGCATTCTGTTTCTTAAGGAAGTTACACTTTGTGGTCGAGTATTATTTCTTATGCTAAAAGACATTAAAAGCTTGTCTTCAGTGGATAAGCCATCGTAAATAAAGATTTCTCCGGTGTCATTTCTATTAGTCATAATTTTAATAAAGCTCAGTGTGAGCACGTGGTCCGGGCGAGTGTAAAACTTTTGATTACAATTTCGAGCCATATTCGAATATCGGGATTGTTCTATCGACATTTGTATAGGGAATGTCTGACTAGGTGTAGAAGCTAAAGTGCACAAATCAAATATTTCACTGCGATCGAAGCGTTCATCTATATTCATTTCGTGCACCACGTATTTGACCCCGTCAGCGCCATTGTCATGAATCAAGCAATTCTCAATCTTTGTCATGCCATAGGTAGAATTTACATAAACACCATATCCTCTATTGTTGTGGATCGTACAATTATTAATAACTATCGGCGCATTCGGTGAGGTAACATTAATTGCATTGAATGCAGAATTTGATATTTCTATGTTATGCATTCCAGGAGGGACTCCTATAACATCTAACGCACTAGTAGCATTATTATCTCTTCCTAGTCCTGCATTTCTTATATAAACATGGACCAAACTGGACATAGAGGTTGGTACGTAGAGCGTATTCGAGGCAGTAAGTATTCGTTCATAGACAGCATTTTCAAATCTAATGCCCCTCCAATGTGTTCCCGAATCTCTTAGCTCATTGTTGTCGTGATGCGGTTGACATTCGATACCTAAATCCGGATGGTAGTCGCATACACCTGAACCGAGTTGTCTCGAATTCCAGTCGCATTGAAAGAGGTCGTACTCGGTGCCTTTACACTTGGGTTCCTCGAAAAGCAGCCGTGCTCGTCGACCGGGCTGTCGATCCATCCAGTTGTAAAACTTTCCACCCATGAAGCCTAATTGTCTACATGCTGTTTCCATGTCGTTTATAGTCCAACTGAAACAAAAGAATAAGTTTAGTGACATGATTAAAACACATTTTATTTACGAATAATTTCGGATTATAAATATACATGAAATTAGTATTGACGAAAAATTAATTTGCATACTTTCTGGAGTTGGTGCACACGGATCTCCACTGTCCCTTATGGAGAAGTTGAACTCTGCCAGATAATATCGACGGCCCATCCACGAGACGAATATCCGGCCATTGCTTTGTTTTCCCCTCGGGTTCTTCGGTGCTTGTGAACGTTATAATTCTGTCATTTTCACCCTGAAATAGAAACAAAGTACATCTTAAATAGTGACCTTATAAAAGTATCTAATAATTAATATAATTCTTTTCTTTTTGCAAAATGACCAAGCATCTTCCAAGAAAACAACCGTAAATCGAAACACCAGAAGAAATAGTAGTGACGAAGAGTGAAAGTTTTTGCACTTTTTATGCGATGTTTAGTCATAAGCCTTAACAAATTATTTATCGCGTAACTTAAGAGTAATCGTATTACATAAATCCTGCGCCAAGAAAAAATTATTCTAATATCTTATTCGAAAATTTGAATTGAAAGTTACTACGAGGGCGGGTCAATAAGTCCGTGACTTTTGGAATAAAACACAGATTTTTTGATAAATAAATCATTTTATTTTTCAACGTAGTCCCCCTTGAGCTCTATACACTTTGTCCAACGCTTCTCCAATTTTTTTATCCCTTCCAAAAAATATGATTTGTCGAGGTCCACAAAATAGGCCTTTGTTTGCGAGATGACTTCATCATTGGAGTCAAATCTTTTTCCACCGAGCCATTTTTTCAGGTTTGGGAACAAGAAGTAGTCACTCGGAGCCAAATCTTGAGAATAGGGTGGATGTGGGAGCAATTCATAGCCCAATTCATGGATTTTTGCCATGGCAACTGCACATGTGTGCACCCTTGCATTGTCTTAGTGAAAAAGAACTTTTTTCTTGGCCAAATGAGGTCGGTTTTTTTTCAAATCCTCATTGAAGCGGTCCAATAAGTTGGCATAATATTCCCCATTAATTGTTCTTCCCTTTTGAAGATAGTCAATGTGAATTATCCCACGTGCATCCCAAAAAACAGTCGCCATAACTTTATTGGCTGACAAACCCACCTTGGCCTTCTTTGGCGCCGATTCACCCTTAGAAACACACTGTTTTGACTGTTGTTTGGTCTCTGGTGTATTGTGATGGATCCATGTTTCGTCCACGGTTAAAAAACTCCTCCATATTGTGATTAAACAACGCCAAACCTTCCTGTGAAGTTGTTACACGATTGCGTTTGTGGTCGACTGTGAGCAAACGCGGCACCCATCTTGCGGAAAGCTTTCTCATGCCCAAGTGATCATTCAAAATTGAAACCACTGAGCCATGCGAGATGCCTATGGCTTCCACAATCTCTTGCACTTTCAATCTTCGGTCGGCCAACACCATATCGTGAATTTTTTCGATTGTTTCGGGTGTAGAGACCTCAACTGGGCGTCCAGGACGTTCGGCATCTTCAGTGCTTGTAAGGCCACAACGAAATTCAGTAAACCACTTTTTTACCATTGAAATCGATGTTGCAGAGTCCCCATAGTATTTATCAAGCTTAGCCTTGGTCTCGGTAATGGTTTTTTTTCGCAAAAAATAATGCTTAATAAGCACACGAAATTCACTTTTTTCCATTGTTTCCTTAAGTTACTGGATAGTCTGATAAAGATAGCTGTAAAACACAAACTAACTGACGCAGCAAGTTCAAATTTTGATAGGAGTCAACTGACAGATGCCTGTTGACAGGAGTAGTGTTGCTTTTTCAGTAAGGAGGTTAGAAATTCAAAAAGTCACGGACTTATTGACCCGCCTTAGTATATATAAGTTCATCACATGGACAACCATTATGATTTTTTTTCAGATTTATCGAGCCGGACGTTTAGCTTTTCGCGGGGCGGGGACGCCCTATTAACAAAAAAAATGCGCTTTAATCTTGAATATCTCGCAAACGGATACCTAAATCAAAAAATTGTTGTAGCAACCTCTCAATGTTTTAAAAGACTTATCTAATTATACTACACATTATGGGATAGACGCGAGAATAAAAAGCATCCTCACTTTACGTGTACGGGGACGTACCAAAAAAAAGGTTTTTTTTTGTGATTTTATTTTGGCACTTTGTCGACGTAGTAAATACACATATCCATGCAAAGTTTCATCTTTCTAGCACTAACCGTGTGGACGGTAAGCCGAAGACGGACGGACGGACGGATGGACGAATCCATAAGGGTTCCGAGACGTAAACTACGGAACCCTAAAAACATGTTTCGTTCGTTACTGATCATTGCACCTCTAAAGAATAGGCTAGATGACTAAATTTTTTTATTGCATAAATGAAATATGAATAAAGAAGTGTAAACATGAGTAATGACTCATGTTTACACTTCTCAGAACAAACAGTATATCAAAAGACAATATTTTCAAAGGTACAGCGATTTGTATACAAAATTTCGCAAGTCTCATGAAAACGCTCCATACTAAAGTCGTACCCTAGCTGTGACGTTACGCCTAGGTAAAAGTGTAAGAAGTATAGGGCCGCAGGAACATATTTGTAAATATCTCCGATATTTGTGCGTTTAAGTTCATACTTAGGTACAAGTAAGTAAACTAATGATGTAGGCTTTGTTTACAAAGTTAGCAAAAAAAAAATTTTATCTAATTAATATACTACAAATAAAACATTATATTTTTTTACATTTATCAAGTAGTAATGCCTCAATATTACTGAGTATTTTAATGAAACTAAATATTTTAGATGTAGTCATCTCCCCTATTAACAAAACGTAATAAAAAAGTTGCCAAGGACTTTTGACCGTATCTCTTTTTACTTTACCTCAGTATTTAAAAATCTTTGCTTGGTCGCATACCTAACTCTTTAGATAGTTCAGACCATCCGTTGTGCACGTCCGGCTATTCGCGATTATTTGCGATTCGTATCGCCCCTGTTCGCAACAAATTGAGGTCTTGCGGAAAGGCAATTGTTCTTAAAAGCATTTCAACATTTATTTAGCACGTTACAAAATTAAATGCGAACGAAAGCAAGGGATATGAGGTTTTTTGCGGTTGATATCTCAAAGGTGGACTTATTTCCGCAATCAAAATCCACTATACAGTATACTATAAATCAAGATGGGGGGTAAAATTTCAAACAAAAATTATCACAAGATCGGAAGCCATAAATGTATTGAAATAATTTATGGACATAATACATATGGCTTGATACATGAGTATTGAGTTCTAAACATATTGGACACTATAGACGTAGCCATAAGCCAGTAGCCACACCGATGCGCCCTTGCACACACTTCACACTTCCTGCCTTTTTATTACCGTCCCCATTCATATCGTCACGAGCGGCCGAACCCGCTTGCTAAATAATACCTTTATGAAACGGTTGTTTCAAAATAAGTAGCAATTTATATCAGGTATCCATTAAACCCTAATAAGAACGAAGTTTGACAGAAAGAAGTACTTACGTACTTGCTTATGGTAAAGGGTAACGGTAAGGTTTTATGAATACATAACCATTTACATTACATATTTATATACTTACTTGTTTTTAATGTTTGTTTTTTGTTTTATATTTTGTGTGAGCAAGTTAAGTTTTCTGAAATATTAAACTTCAAACTTCAAAACTTTATTAGCATAACTAAGAAATAAATTAATAAAAAGACTAGATATTAACCAGAAGTTCTAAATAATAAGGCTCCAACAACCAAAATCTTCACCAGCTCGACACGCGATACACTGAGAAAACAATGCCAAACAATGCCTTTTCTCTAGATACATAATTATTAGACTTGCAACGAATAGTATATTCGGCAGTATACCGAATACCGAATATTCGGCGAGGCCCCTGACCGAATAGCCGAATATTAGGCAAAAGTATTCGGCTGGATTTTAGCGCCAAAAACTTGTACAGACGTGATTGTTTCGCGCTCCTTTGTTTTGTTCTAATGTACTCATCGCCCGCGCGCCCGCTGTTGCTCTGCGCGGTATATTGCTAACGCACTGCATGTTTCGACAAGTTCATTTCGTGGATATCGTATTACGTTAAGTACAGTTTATTGTGCTCTCTTAGTTTTGATCTGTTTGTAAGTGTGATAGTGTGAAATTTCACAAATAAACAATTAAATAATTACGAACGTACTTTAATAATAAAAAAATCGATTATGGCCTTTAAAAAAAAATCGCCTATATGGGCATACTTCGAGGATGATGTAAATGACCCAAAAAGTGCCGTGTGTAAACTGTGCGAAATAAAATTTTCTCGTGGTGGCGTTGGAAGAAAGGCGACAACATCGGGAATGTTAAATCATTTAAAAAATAAACACAATGAAGAATATCATAAGTTGGTACCCACGTTCCCTAAGGGGCAAGAAACTAAAAATCAAGATACGAAATTCGTATCTTGATTTTTAGTTTCTAGATTTTGGAGTTGAAAATATGAATATATACGTAATCAATCGATTTTAATTTTTCATTTTACCAATTATTTCTCTATGACAAAATATATTATTTAAGTATTCGGTATTCGGCCGAATAATATGTAGATATTCGGTATTCGGCCGAATATAATAAAAGCAGCCGAATAGGCCGAATACCGAATAGTAACCGAATATTCCTTGCAAGTCTAATAATTATAATATTATAAAACATGTATTGAATTGCTTATTTCAAAGCTTCTTTTTCATTGTTAAAAGCTAAGAATTCTTTTGAAATCCTTCAAGTAGATAAATTGTAGACTGTAGTCTTGATCCTCGAGTCTAGACTATCGCTAGCATGGTATTAACAAAAAGATTAACAAGTTCAGAGAAAAACAGTCTGACAAAGATTTTATTTTATTGCATAGATCACATCTATTTGCATAATCAGTTATTAAATAAATAAATAAATAATATTTTATATTAGTCATAATAATTGTTATCAAACGAGAGTAGGTACCTACTGGACATGCAAACAAGATAAAATTGTTTAACTCGCATCTTAGTTTTGATTTTACGTAAGTAAATGAAATTAGTCACGTTTTTCGGAATTGTATACTCTCGAGATCCGGTTTGTTAAAATGTTAATTATTAAGCTCCAATTATATTTTGCGCCGACGCGACGGACCGATTTTACTTTCACATTGTCAGGAAATATTTGGCACTCGCATTTTGCACTCTGGAACATATTTCATTTCACAGGTGATGACAGGTGCCGCTACATTTTCAAAAACCTGTCCTGTAATCCGTCACTTTACAGTTTACCTAAGCTTCTTGTATTATTTCTTGTAATACTTATGGCGCGTCTCCTGCGCGTGTTTTTTACGAAACATTACACAAAACATCGAAACATTGGGGCGTGGCTATACACATATTTTGTGTAGAACATACAATATTTTTGTCTTCCGAGACGGACGGAAAACATTCCCCGCGCGGGTAGAGAGGGGAAGGAATGTTTAATTTCTTATCAACTGTTACCCCACCCACATGAGCATTAAACATAATACGGAAGAAATTATTTATCAATCCCAAATCGGTCTTCTATTCGTAACTCCTGATAATTACTAAAACTACGGGTCAGTAAATATGGTCGAACTCGAAATTTACTTTTCGGCTGGTAACCCTGGCTACAGTACAAACAAGCTCCGTGTTTTTAATTACATAAAACTATAAATTCTCATTTTATTACATTAAAAAGTGATAAAAAACGTTTGAAATTGGACAATAATCGACTGGAAGTGTTATCTCAGTGTTAAACGGACGAGTTAAAAATAAAAACATTAAATACAAAGTGACTCAGTGACAGCGAACTAAGTGCTACAAGAAGTTCTGTACGAAAGCATACGCCCGTTACAATAATAGTGTATACTTCCATAAAATGTATTGTATTCATTCTGCTGGAGGTGGACGAGAGTCCGAACCCCAGCTGACATCGTGGGAGTTTTTTTAAAATTATTTTCAACTTTTATACGCGTACTGGAATTAGTAACCTAATAATTATTAAAATAAAATATGGCTCCTCCGCCACAGATAAAATTTGAATTTTTAGATGTTTCATATATTTTTTTCCATACAAAAATCGTGACATGGTAAAATGGCTACATGATTCATCTGATTTCATCATATTAGAAAACATCAATTTTGACAGTTCTCAATAGAAGTGCGTAAAATGGCGCACATAATATGAGTTGAAAAAAATATATCAAACACCTAAAGTGGCCTTTTTAGACATCCTGTGTTTTCTCCTAGATTCTGCATCTGCAATTGCTAAAACTGCGAGTGCTTACGTCTTTCTCATCGGAACTCATGATCTTGTCTACACAAAAGGTTTTGTTTCAATCAAAAACATTTTCTATAGCTGGAGACAGCTTGTGTATGAAAACAAATGTTTTTGTTTCATGTTTTCTGTGTAATGTTTCGAAAAAACATGTGCAGGAGGAGAAACCTTTACTTAAGCATTAAGAATTTGGCAAACGACCAAAACTGCCAGTCAAAACCATTCCTTCTTAGCCAAATCCTACTTGTCACGCTTATCACATGCCCCAATTGGAAAATGGAAGATAAGAGATTTAACGGTGGGTTAAATGGCCGCTAACCGTTATTGACGGTTGCTTGTAAAAACTACAAGTATAATTCTCTGAATAAGGAAAGGTATAAATACATTACGAAGGCTGTGAGGACTGAGGACGTATTAAGGACGCGAGCCTCATGAGTATGACTCATCACGTTGGGTCAAATTCTTTTATAATCGGGCTGTGAGCAAGATGAAGAATTTTCACCAGTTTCTTGTGCTTATAGAAGAACTTACAAGTAAAATAAGTGGAGACATGATTATGAAGTATGGCAATTGTTTTAGCCAACATAATATGGTATTTGGTGAGACAACTCACTTATAAAAGACTAGCCTTTGCCCACAGTAACACTTAGGGTTGCCAGACGTCCTTTATTTTAAAGGACGTCCTCTTTTTCAGACCCAATAATTTATCTTGTCCTATAATTTAAAATGTTCAATAAAGGACAATACTCGCGCGAAATTCAAAAACTGCGCGGCGCGCGCCGCGCCGGCGCGGCGCCGTGGAGCGCGCCGGTGGCCTAGGCGGGGGCGGGGAATGAGGAATCGGTCGGGTAGTATCGTCGCGAATCGAGTCACTCGAGTGTCATTCGGCGTGGCGTTCACTTCGCTAGTTGATGTCACGCGCGTTTTATTGGTAATTCATTTAACAATAATTATTATACGCGATGTCTTCGGATACAGATTCTTCAGATAACAATAGTGGCGGTGAATCCAGCGCAAAGAAAAGAAAACGTCTTTGTAAATACAGGGAGCAATGGAGTGACATTTATTCATGGGTAAGACCATCTATAGATAATATTTTTAAGGCTTATTGCACGATGTGCAAAAAAGAGTTTATGATTAGTAACGGCGGTTTGAGCAATCTCAAACAACACGATCGAGGTACCGAGCACCAGAATAAAGTGAAGTTGGCTAAAACTAGTAAAACCATTGACCACTTCTTCGGAACTCAATCTAACCCATCATCGTCTACACAATTGAAGAAGGTTGCTGCTGCCGAGCTCACGAACGTTTATCATAACGTGGTGCATGGCCATTCGATACTTTCTCTGGATTGCAAAAGCAAATTGGCTCCCATTGTTTATCCGGATTCAAAAATTGCTGGGGACATGCAGTTAGGAAGGACAAAAGCAACTAAAATAGCATCTTTTGTACTAGCTCCTTTATCAATTAAACCAGCGGTAAAGCAGTTGGTCGATCATGATATATTCTATTCAATAGGAACAGATGCTTCAAATCACGGAAACATAAAAATGTTTCCATTGGTTATAAGATATTTTACTCCAGAAGATGGTTTGAAGAACTACCTTTTGGATTTTTACGAAGATGCCAATGAGACCGCTAATGACATATTCGTCAATTTGAAAAATAAACTAATTGGAAACAATTTAAAAATTGAAAACATATCCAGTTACTCAGCTGACAATGCTAACGTAAATTTTGGTCGTTTTAATTCTGTCTACACACGTCTCAAGAATGAGAATGATCACATACTCGAAGCTAGATGTTTGGCTCATTTGGTTCACAACACCGCGAAATACGCTTTTGGGAAGTTAGAATTTGACATTGAAAGTTTTGTGACAAAGACGTTTACATATTTTTCAAGTCATGCAAAAAGAACCAGTGAGCTTAAGGAAATGTTTGACTTTATAGACATCGAATATGCACCTTTGCTGCGACATGTCCCTACAAGATGGCTGTCATTGTATCCTGCCATTGATCGGCTCTACAAAAATCTTCCTGCTGTGCAAGCATATTTTTTTTCAGCTTCTGACGTCTCCAATCATATTTTGAAATACTATCAGACTAATATAACTGGTACCGAAGTGTTAGAAGCAGAATTATATTTAGCTTTTTTTCACAACACGTTGACAATTTTTGAAGAAACTATCCGTCAACTCGAAGGCTCGACCGTCCTAATGTGCGATGTATACAAAATAATGAATAATTTTAAGCAAAAAATGAACCAACGAATTGAAGACGCATTTTTTGGAATGGCAGCCCAGCAAACGCTTCGAAAAATGTCTACTTCTCAGGCTGAAAAATACACAACAATTTTTTTAGAGTGGTATCAAAATGTTCTGACATATATAGAAACGCGGTTTGATTTTTCGGAAAATAGTAATTTCCATTGTTTGCAGCCGCTGACACTGACCAAAGAGTTAAAGTACCAAGATTTGTGTGATTGTGTGTCAAAACTGCAGATACCTAATATAAACCTTGATGCATTGTATGAAGAGTTCTGTCTTATAAAGCCGCTCATAACAAAAATTATAAATGAAAAGGAGTGCAAAAGTGTTTATGAAAATTGGATTCAGATTCTTAACTCGACGGATGAAAAAGAGAATCTGCTAAAAATAATACAATTCGTATTTTCCATCCCAGTTTCCAACGCTCAAGCTGAAAGGGTTTTTTCTTTGTGTATGAATACGTGGACCAAAAACCGAAATAAGTTAGATATAAACTCTGTAAAAGCAGAACTACAAATAAAAACAAATTTCAACATGCCATGTAAACAATTTTATAATTTTATTATAGAAAACGAAGAAGCTCTTAAAGCTGCCACAAGTAATACTAAGTATTACAAAAAAACTAATAATTAGATATACTTTGTTAATTAATGCAAGTTACTAGTTGTTTATTTTTTTTTTAAATAAATATCGCTACTGATACCATAATAGCATTTTATTGCAAAACAATTTTGTCCTTTATCTACAGCTCATATCCTTTATTTCGTCCTACCCAATCCTCTAAAACATAAAATTGGAGCTGGCAACCCTAGTAACACTGTACTTTTAGGGATAAAAAGTAGCCTGTGTTAAATTGTTAATCCAGAGCTTTAACTACTACCATATCAAATTTCATCAAAATCCGTTCAGTAGTTTTTGCGTGAAAGAGTAACAAACATCCATCCATACATGCATCTATCCATCCTCACAAACTTTCACATTTATATTAATATATAGTAGTAGTGAGTAGGATAACTCAGAGTAAATACACGTGGGGTAACAGTAAAGTGTTTTATTCAGAAATTTATTATTTTGCGGCAACTAACAGCATTATTGTGGGATATTCATAACTTGGATACAGAATGAAATATGAGCTACAGTCGCATATAAGAGTGTTTAGTAAATACTAAATAATCGTCAAGAACATCCGGTGAATATGGAACTCATTCGACAAAAACTCCTCGTCCTTTCATTTACCGCAAGCAATTTACAGCGGCATCTTAATGGGACTGGGCGCTTTGATGAAAACCTTATCATACGCTGTCACGTTTCCCGTTACTTCTAATCTTCGTGAGGTAACGTTAATCAGCAAAGGCATCATGTATGTAAATAATGAATACGAGAGAACCTTATAACAAGTAATAACACCAAATCAAAATACTTCAGCATAACCTCATGTATGAAGACCTAAACATATATACGTGATACATGTACATTGTACACCACAAGACATGTACATACAAACCAAAAGACTAAAAGTTAATGTATCCCAAGACAAAAATTCCACACGTGTAGTGTGCACCTGCATACCATAGGACATTAACGACCGATGTGCGTAAAGGCTTCCGGTGCGAACAATGCCCAGACCCTCCTATTATACGCTACAGAGAATATCAAATTAGAGTGGATACGTATGTCCACTGTGTTTGAAATAAAGGTATTAGTTTGTAGTTAAGGTGTGTGGAAATAAAGAGGGGAAGCAACGATTTGTTCATTGCCAGGGTTCAACTTGTAACAACAACAGGGTAACTTATTTCAATTTTCCGAATAACATACTGACATAATATGACATAAGTTCAAACATCCTACGTGGTCTAGTGGTTAGAGCTTGGCTCTCGACTCGGAGGTCGTGGGTTCGATTCCCGCATTTGAACAACAAATGATGTTGTTTCCAAGTTTGGTTAGGACAATACAGGCTGGTCACCCGATTGTCTGACAAGAAAGATGATTCATGCGTCGGATGAGCATGTAAAAAGTCGGTCCTGGGTCTGATCACTCGCCAGTCGTGTCGGTTATCCGTCCCACTGGGTTATGAGAGTGAAGGAAGAGAGAGTGCTCTTGTGTACTGCGCACACACTTGAGCACTATAAAATTACTCCTGCGTAACTGGCCTGCTATCAATGAAACCGGCCACCGTCACCGAAATCGGTGTGGGGGAGTTTTTTTTATGATATAAGTTATAGTCAGTCATATAGACATACTTTATAGTTAATTACTAGTTAGTTACTTTATACTTGGTGTTCCTTCTATTTCTTAAATTATATTGGTCTCAAATTCTACTGCAAGTCGCGAACAAATAAAGTTTTGAAAGTTCCATAATGTCGTGATTACTTTTAATAACAGAATGATTGTTACAAGATACTTCAAACTGTAATTCCTATTTAACGTTAAAACGAAGCACAATAGGTTGGTTTACGAAATCCCCAGGAAATTGTAACCATTATAATAGTTTTTTCTTTAATATCTATTGCAGGATACAATTATTGCACAAAATTGCAATCTGACCGTGTACTGCGTTGCCCAACTCATTCTTATCCATTTCAGTTTTGACATATGACCCCGGAGTCATATCGCATTTCCCGGTGAAAACACACTGCTTATTTACGCATCCACGATCGAAAATTTCATGTTAATAAAAAAAACCCCAAATGCAAAATTTATTTTCGTACGATTTATAATTTTCAAATGGGTACCAAACAAATAAGGGTTACCTTCAGTTCGCCCTGAACGGATGCAAAATCGTACCGTCTGTGTGCAATTTCGAGATCGCATCAGTCGGACGGATGGACGGAACCGATTCGTTCCAGTGTAGCCGAGTTGGCTGTTTTTGCGAAACTACTAAACTCGCGTCGATTTCTACTAAAAGAATACTGAAAACTACTTAACTTAGGAATCCCTAAAGCCCCCAAAAACCACTGCATTTTAGGTTTTGATATAGTACAATTTTATTTTTTATTGAATTTTATTATAAAAATATACTAGGACATAATAATATTACGTATATGGAAATTAAACGGGTAGTTTTAAGCCAATTACAGACGAATGCTAAGATGTATTATTATGACTTATCATAAAATGTGTAATTTTTTTTTGTTTATTTTTGTACCTAACCTAAGCCATTTTTCATATGATCACTGTCTGGCTATTTCCTACTAAAAGACTACTAACAACTAAATTCTTACTAAGAAGGGAATAAAATACTTAATTTAGTTGTAATACTTTGTAAAATAACTAAGTTGGCAACATTAATTCTGGACTGAACGGACCATGTGTGACAAATCGCTTCAGTCCTCGCAAGAGCCGCGGCCGTGTGCATAGTGAGTTTACAATTAATAAAAACGACCGTAGCTCGCGGCAAACCAGAACGAATCGATGCGATTTTTCTGTGTATGTGCTCGAATCCGTTCAGACCGAAATGACGTCAGTTGGGTCGGATACGATTTTTTTCCGTGTATGTGCTCGAATCCGTTCAGGCCGAACTGACGTCAGTTCTAACTGAAACGATCGGCATTGGTCTGTGGGAGCCTTTCAGTTAGTTTCAGTTAGAACTGACGCCTGAACGGATTCGAGCCCACACACGGAAAAAATCGCATCCGACCCAACTGACGTCAGTTCGGCCTGAACGGATTCGAGCACACACACGACACGATTTTGCATCCGTTCAGGCCGAACTGAAGGCAGACCGGACCATGTATCGGCCCCTTTAACGTCAATTATTTCACTTAGGCTTTCAGCTCATAGTGTAGTCTGTTTTCTCAATCTTGTTTCTGTCTTTTTATCCGCTATTTTGTATTTTAAATTCGGTCTATTAAAATCCGCTACTTTTTATTTTCAACCAACTTCCAAAACACAGGAGGAGGTTCTCAATTCGTGTGCATGTTCTTTTGTGTGTGTATGTTACGCGATTAATCCGCCGCTTGTGGATCGATTTTCAAAATTATTTTTTTATTTTAAAGGGTTGACACCCAAGTTGGTCCCATCGTCACCAAATGGGAGACCTTGTGATGGTATCCATGAGGAATCGAGAGAAGTCCCCAAAATTTTTAGGGACACCCATAGTGATTTTGACTTTTTCTGAAGTGACTCGAGCATAGGCCACCAAAAAGTGAAATGATGTGCCAAGGTATACCCTGGATCCAAAAGCACTGAAGGGCATTCCTCAGTCTTTGAAGATACACGTTTGGAAATTTCAGAATTGTTTATATAACTGTAAGCATATGTCACTATTAAATAATCATCATCAACACCACACCATCATGACACCATACAGCATGATATTATGTTGATATAGGTATTTCTCATAGTATTTTACACCGATATCGATTTCTTTGAACACTCACAGCTACCAAAAAATGAAATGTTGTGCCAAGGTTATACCCTGGATCCAAAAGGACTGAACAGAACTTCTCAATCATTAAAGATACACGTTTGGAAATTTCAACATTGTTTAAAGAACTGCAAGCATATGTCACTCTTAAATAATCCTCATCACCACCATCATCACACCATACATCATGATATTATGGTGATTTAAGTATTTCTCATAGTCTTTTACACCGAAATCGATTTGTTTGAACATTCACAACCACCAATAAGTGAATTTTTGTGACAAGTTATACCCTGTATACAAAATGACTGAACAGAACCCCTCAGTCTTTAAGGATACACGTTTGGAAATTTCAGCGTTGTTTAAAGAACTGCAAGCATATGTTACTATTAAATAATCATCATCATCACCAGGAAGGAAGTGGAAAGTCCTTCGTTTTGAAATTTCTCGTGGAATATATCAAATGGCGTTATGTATTGCAGCTTGCAGTTGACGTATTGCACAATGCTAGATTTGTTGAGGTGTAATATTTAATAGGAGTAGCTGCATGCAGAATATCTGGCAAATACAAGACAAAAATAAGACAATAGACAAAATGTCACACACAAGGTTATATTTGAAAATTAAAAAAATTATACACCTGCGTCTCCAAGAAAACAAAAAAAAATCTAATTAGAAAAGTTAACAATGCTCGTTAAATTTTCTTACACATTTTTAATCTACGCGCAACTTTTCCTGTCAATACAACACTCCAAAAAAGATTAATAAAAATTAATCCAGCAGTTTATGACACGAATGACCAAGGGAAAATGGGGTTTAATCTTTTTTATTTAATTAAAGTAGATAGTCACTAACTAGGAACTAATCTGAGACACGGGCCGGCCGATTCAGCATTAGGCACTTTTGACTAAAGATTTCATTTTTGAAATCGCGAGTGTGCTCCTCTTGCTCCAAAGAACTTCGTGGAGGTAGTTTGTGCATAAGTGATTAAAATTTTTATTATACTAGACGTTGCCCGCGACTTAGTGCGCGCAAAAGGAGCCCCGCAGGAACCGTACATTTCGCCGCGATCAAAAGTTGCCTCAGATGGATGGTATTACCATTTAATTTGTGAGTTGTTTACGTATCTATTACGTATTGGTCTCGGGATCGAATTACAGTCAGATAAATATTTTTGTGATTCTTTTTATTTCCTTTCTTTTATATATATATATATATATTTTTTATTTTTAAATATTTTATCGTCCTTCTGAAACTCTGAGCGTCTCCCAGGTACTTGTTAATAATATTATAATATCACTAAAAATAAAAAACATATATAAACCGACTTCCAAAGTAAAAGCACATTCTTCAAAATCACTAAAAAGTATGAAATAATTCTTAGTGTCGAAATAGCTCCCCTTTTAAATTCTGGAAAAATTTTACTATATCTCTACTCAATCTTCTTATTTTTGAAGTCGGTATCAGCCAATATGACCATGGGTTCTTTAAAATATTGTTTGTATTAAAATTAATGATTTTTTGATTAAAGGATTTTTACCATTGTTTGGGCTGGTACCGACTTCAAAAATACGAAGATTGAGTAGAGAAATAGTAAATTTTTTGCAGAATTTAAAAGGGAAACTATTTCGACACTATGAGTTATTTCATACTTTTTAGTGATTTTGAAAAATGATATTGCTTTTACTTTGAAAGTCGGTTTATACATATATTTTAATTTTGTTTTTCTTTGAACTAGCTATCTAAGGACAATTGGGTTTTTGAGACAAACCTAACAATACCTTAACTGTCGAAATCCATCCAACCGTTTGGAAGATACGCCGGAATAAAGGAATTTACAGACATACATGCATACAAGATACGCGCGAAAAACATAAACCAATCGGGTAACCAGTCGGGTAATAAAAAATAGTAAGAAGCAGACAGGAGAGCTGCGGTGACAATTAAAATATCGCGACGTTTGTCACGCTTTTCAGTTGCAAGCAGACCGAAACGATTGGTATCTCTGCACCAAATGTTTATGAACCGAGCCACTATTGTCACTGTCATTTCTATTCTGTTTGGGCTTTTTGACTTCTGTATGAAGTAAGACTCTCACGTTCATATTAAGAAGCATCACTGTTATAGTGTTAACAGACAATAGGATTTGGCCCGGAGCAGACCATAGATTTGGTTGCCAACTTGGGGGTTTTCCCTCTAACATTAGGCGAAAAAAGTCAAAATGGTCTGCTAAGTTGCCGGTTAAAGTGCTAACGGCGGTACTCAGAGACATTTAATGCTTACTTAAGGAGCTATTAAGTTAAAATTTCTAAGTGACTCCATAAGTAAGCATTAAATGTATCAGAGTGCGGCCCTTTGATTTGAACTTGAAACTTTGTGGGTTTCTTTTTCACCCCCAGTGGGTTGTTATTTGTGGGAAGGTTGTAAAACTTTTAAATAGGTAGCTACAAAAATGTTTTCCCCCATCTTATAAATTTCATGTTGAATATGTATACCTGCTACATACTCATAATATGGTAAACTAAATTTGCTCACGAGCTTTATCACACTCAATTCTTTCGATCGATAGGCTTACGTCAACTAACGACCAAGAACCGTTTTGGATTTATGATTCGCATGTGATAATGAATTCCAAATGATTTTGTGCTAGCTCAAGGTCACAACGGATTTTGATAAGTTTGTTTGTTTTTTGGTGACTTGTCAATTGCAACCTCGTATTTTATATCCTCAATAAGTGAACCAAATATGTCTACAATCTACATTAAATACGAAAGTATCAGTCTGGACCGAAAACTCTGGAACTTGACTTTATTAAGCAAAAAGTTGCAATAATATTTTAGATCCTTAACAATTGATCTTGTTGGTTGTCGTCCACGTATCCTTACTTGTCCATATTATCTGAA
Source organism: Phengaris arion (assembly GCA_963565745.1). Lineage (NCBI taxonomy): Eukaryota > Metazoa > Arthropoda > Insecta > Lepidoptera > Lycaenidae > Phengaris > Phengaris arion. The sequence goes on from OY751431.1 coordinate 30,125,120, forward strand.
ATCAACGCAGTCATGGGAGCATGGAATGTACCAAGTGCACGAGATTAAAGATAAACAGACATTGGTCCCGTTTTATTGCGGCTAAGGTCTACCAAACGAATATAACAGACTGATACAAATTCTAGATCCTGTAATCTTTAACAGATTCTAATATTTTGAAACACCCTTTGTGATTTAGGTACAAAAAATTATCTAACGATAAGAATACTAACATTTTGCCATGCAGGTAATAGGTATGCAATTTCAACATATTATGATATTATAATATGTAAACGACTGGCGCAGAGTAATTTAAAGTTTTGAGGAGTTTAACTGTATACCGAAATAAGGTGAATCAAAATTATAAAATACCACATCACTGGATGGAAACAATTTTTCAGTCTGGAGGGTTAGGAACGAATATTCTAGTTACCTATCAATTTAGAAAACTGCAGACATTAGCAAATGTAATCGCGAGAGTTGCCGCGGTGAGAGCATAGCCTTGTAGCTAGGCGAATATAATACATGCCATTAAGTTTTAACAGTAATTTAAGATTTATCGTAGTATTAGCATTGCTTTAACCCCGCGTTCGGAGGACATAAATACTGGCAAGTTAAGTAAATTAAGGTGTTGGCCTATTGAAATCATCATTATCATAAATAATTAAGTGAATCCTACAAAAATAGGTACCGTTACAGCATTTAGGTGTGTAATTTGTATCATCAACTGGACTAACTTGTAAAATTGAGTTGTTAAATCGCCTATTGTTTATACTTGCATGGTATATAAGCTAGGTTTCGGATGATTTTTGCAATTTATTGTTTTACACGAGTATAACAATCACAGTGATTGCAATCTACAGTGACTAGAGTTTAATTAAGTTGTGACTGCCTTTGTCTAGTCACTAGTGCAGTAGTCCATTGAGTAAGTCTTACATCTTGTTTGTTAGTTTATTCAAATCTTTTAGTTAGACTTAATAAAATTAATTAGTAAAATATACAATCTTCTGTTACTTACTAAAACTATGTATTTACATGACTATATAATACTTTAGTCTATTCGCGTTGGGAAGTCGGTAAAATGTCAAAATTGATAACCAATTATTATGGTAAGCCATTTTGACATAATATGCACATTGTACGCATGATTTACTCCCATGTACTGAGTTTTTAACGAGAATAAATTATAGTCGCAATTGACATACGACTACATTTATAATAACTAGATAATTTATAATATCTTTAAGAATATTATGTTAATATTGGCTTAACGATCCATGAAGGACGCGTCTGGTTCAACCACCTTCTGTAAATTAATTGCACAAGTTGTTCGCTGGAGAGCACCGCGACCCACTTTACAGTCAAAGGTGCGATTGTAAGCTGCAACATTTACATATTTGTGGTAGTAGCACTAACATTCCTACATAAAATTTGCTCAGACTCTTCATTTTTACACAACTGCCGAAGAGGAGACAGTCTTAATCGGAATGATTTAACAATTTTCATTTATTTTAACCTACTTACTTATACACAAATCCAGCCTGTGAATTTAGATTCGTGATCTACAAAGAGTATCCGTTTGTCCGTCACAGTTAAACGTGACTTTGAACACGTTGTTAGTTCGATAACCTGATGAGATTACTTTTCCTTGGTGCTGCGTGTTTTAAGGGATTTTATGTGCTATGTCGTAATAAGTATTTAGTAATCTATTGCTAATGATAAAAATCCTGTCATTCCGAAAGACACAAAATTTGTATGACGTTATGAGTCGCGTAACGACTAGAAGGGACGTATGGAATGGACTTAACAAAGTGAAAAATACTGGTATAATTTGATAGGCAAGTAAATGTCTATTTAAACCTATATCTTTAAAACTTTAGGAAAGGGTAATGGTTTGTGTGCACAATAAATCTAAGGAGAAACATGTATGTTTCCAAATGCAAAAGACACACTTAACCGCTCAGTTACAATTTATAACCCAAGGGACGGTTGTAATTCAAGTACTTTGAGATAAAGACGCGCTAATTTATCAGTTACGATTGAGATAAGACAAAAGTATGTTCTAATGTGCTAGTTCCAAGAAGCACATGTTTCATTCATACATACGGTAGTCGATAAACAAGTAAGTATGTAAAACTACACCGTGACTCAACGTGAGGTGTGTGGTGACGAATTACAAGCACTTGACAACATTTTATAGCGATGGTGAAACACATGATATAAAATATGTCACCTAGTATGTGTTATGACTTATGAGTTAGCTTGAGATGTGCGAGTGTAGTGTGAAAAAATACATCAATAGATCTATTAAGTATAACAACTAGGAAGTATAAAAAACCTTCCTTTATCTTGTAACAGATAGCTATAATAGCTACAAGAATTATAGTTATTATTTGTGACATCTAACGTGTACCCCTAAAACCTAAGCCCCAAATCGGGCGCCACGCTTTACAATAATCGCAACGGGCCAACGATTTAAATTGTACAGTAAAAGGAATTTATACGACTACGACGAATTTTAAATTCGATTCAATTCGCTGACCGACTTCAAGTGCAAATCGATCGACTTTCCCCTGATGCCAACGAAATGTCTTTTTACTTAATTATCATCTAAATAAAATCACAACAAGGAATAAGTACTTTTTGGTTGGTGGTTTACAATAATTATTGATAAATATATATAAAATATAGAAGAAGAATGTAACACAAATAATAATATGTAACGAAATATGACAAAAAGGAAAGGAATCCTTAAATTTCTACATTTGACTATTTGAGTCCATCGAATGACATCAGCTTAGTAACCAAAAACGTTAGCTTTTGGCGGCCGCGGCATATAAAATCTGCGTGGGGGAATCCTATGCAAATTCGTTATTCTTGTAGACTTTTAGAACACCTAAAGGTGGCCTTTGATTCGGCTCCGATTTCAGAGAATGCGCTTAGCATAAAGGAGGTAATAACAATAAAGTAAATAAAGAGCTAACGATAACGAGGAAAGTAATCACTTAATAGGTTCAGGTTTTCACTTCTTAAGCATTGTCTTGTGAGTCACAAATGATGCGTGACGGTCATGAGAACCGAGAACAATATTATGTTTAGATGGTATTGGTGATATCATTTGCTTCGCTACAAACTCCGTACCAGCCAAGACTGCATAGACATACGAGGGCGGGTCAATAAGTCCGTGACTTTTTGAATTTCTAACCTCCTTACTGAAAAAGCAACACTACTCCTGTCAACAGGCATCTGTCAGTTGACTCCTATCAAAATTTGAACTTGCTGCGTCAGTTAGTTTGTGTTTTACAGCTATCTTTATCAGACTATCCAGTAACTTAAGGAAACAATGGAAAAAAGTGAATTTCGTGTGCTTATTAAGCATTATTTTTTGCGAAAAAAAACCATTACCGAGACCAAGGCTAAGCTTGATAAATACTATGGGGACTCTGCACCATCGATTTCAATAGTAAAAAAGTGGTTTACTGAATTTCGTTGTGGCCGTACAAGCACTGAAGATGCCGAACGTCCTGGACGCCCAGTTGAGGTCTCTACACCCGAAACAATCGAAAAAATTCACGATATGGTGTTGGCCGACCGAAGATTGAAAGTGCAAGAGATTGTGGAAGCCATAAGCATCTCGCATGGCTCAGTGGTTTCAATTTTGAATGATCACTTGGGCATGAGAAAGCTTTCCGCAAGATGGGTGCCGCGTTTGCTCACAGTCGACCACAAACGCAATCGTGTAACAACTTCACAGAAAGGTTTGGCGTTGTTTAATCACAATATGGAGGAGTTTTTGCGCCGTTTTGTAACCGTGGACGAAACATGGATCCATCACAACACACCAGAGACCAAACAACAGTCAAAACAGTGGGTTTCTAAGGGTGAATCGGCGCCAAAGAAGGCCAAGGTGGGTTTGTCAGCCAATAAAGTTATGGCGACTGTTTTTTGGGATGCACGTGGGATAATCCACATTGACTATCTTCAAAAGGGAAGAACAATTAATGGGGAATATTATGCCAACTTATTGGACCGCTTCAATGAGGATTAGAAAAAAAACCGACCTCATTTGGCCAAGAAAAAAGTTCTTTTTCACCAAGACAATGCAAGGGTGCACACATGTGCAGTTGCCATGGCAAAAATCCATGAATTGGGCTATGAATTGCTCCCACATCCACCCTATTCTCCAGATTTGGCTCCGAGTGACTACTTCTTGTTCCCAAACCTGAAAAAATGGCTCGGTGGAAAAAGATTTGACTCCAATGATGAAGTCATCTCGCAAACAAAGGCCTATTTTGAGGACCTCGACAAATCATATTTTTTGGAAGGGATAAAAAAATTGGAGAAGCGTTGGACAAAGTATATAGAGCTCAAGGGGGACTACGTTGAAAAATAAAATGATTTATTTATCAAAAATTCTGTGTTTTATTCCAAAAGTCACGGACTTATTGACCCGCCCTCGTAGTAAAGTGCACATACATACATCCTTTAGGATACGTGATAACTTATTGTAATTTTTCAGTCTGGAAGCTTGGGCGATAAGGGTGTTCTAAATATTTACAACGAAATACTTCGTTACAATAAACATGACTCTTTGTGAGAGACTTACCGAGCCAGAATTATAAAATAACCTTGTTCAACATTGTAACTCATAGAATTTCCAAAAAGTGAAGTATTTCTCAAAAGTTACAATAATCTCGAAGTGATTATTGTAATCTTTTGAGAAATAAAGAAATTTAAAATCTAATAATAGCATCAGTTTCGGTAAATAATTTCAGTGTATCTACAAGGTTAACTATTAAACGGAGCTAAGTGAACTCAGGGCCACACAACCGTAGTCTAACTGTGCAACAACTGTTCACAGTTGTGAGATAATAGGTCGTTCACCAAAATTTCATGGTAGATACACCAACCAATCGAGAATGGAAGTATAGCAGTGTATGCGAGAGGTGTAGCAGATTCAAATCAAATTCAGATTCAAATTTTATTGATTAGCGCCAATCTAATTTAATCGCATTTAACTGCTTTCAAAAATAGTATCAGGTTGGAGACTACGAAAAACTTTTGCAAAAAGTAAGAGATTTAGCGTGAATTTTTTTCCCCTACCCTTACGAGAGGCCGATCGTTACAGTTAGAACTGACGTCAGTTCGGCCTGAACGGACTCAAGCACATACACGGAAAAAATCGCATCCGACCCAACTGACATAATTTCGGCCTGAACGGATTCGAGCACACACACGGAAAAATCGCATCAGTCGTTCTGGTTTGCCGCGAGCTACGGTCGTGTTTATTAATTGTAAGCTCACTACGCTTGTACAAGATACACGCACGTCCGCGGCTCTGGCGAGAACTGAAGCGATTTGTCACACATGGACCGTTCAGTGCATCCGTTCAGTCCAAAATTAATGTTGACAACTTAATTATTTTACAGTTTTACTACTCAATTAAGTATTTTATTCCCTCCTTAGTAGGAATTTAGTTGTTAGTAGTATTTAAATAGGAAAGAGCCAGACAGTAATCATATGCAAAATGGTCTAGTTTAGGCACAAAATAAAACAAGAAAAAAAAATTTACACCTTATCATAATAATACATCGTAGCATTCGTCCGTAATGTTCTTAAAACTATCCGTTTAATTACTATATAATATGTACGTAATATTTCCTACTTTATTTTAATTTAACGATAAAATTTATAATATAATTCAATAAATTATAAATTTTGAATATAACAAAACCTAAAATTCCTAAGTTGAGCAGATGTTTGATAGATTTCAGTATTATTTTAGTAGTTCTTAGTAGAAATCGACGCGAGTTTAGTAGTTTCGAAAGAACAGAGCTGGCAACACTGGAATGAATCGCTTCAGTCCATCCGGCCGACAGAGGCGATCTCAAAATTGCACACAGACGATACGATTTTGTATCCGTTCAGGCCGAACTGAAGGAAATCCGGACCGTATATGGGTCATTTAATGCGATTAATTACATCTTTTACTAATTACTAAATTAATAGTAGTAGTTATATAGTATAATCTGCAGTAACTATTTATTTCGTATCAATAACCTTGTTATTAGGTAAGTGATTGGAAACAAACAGTTCATTCAACCTAATTGGATTTTCGTTTAGAATTGGCTATTACAGTAAATTATGTTAATTAGTTATTTGTTGCTAATGTTGGTCAAAAACTGTTGCAACTTTCACTAGTTATTGTCAAATAAGAAAGCTCTACTCAGAAGTTCGTAGTTACAAGATGTAAATGCGTCATTTACTCTATTTTACTCTACACGAATTTTAACTTCTACATTCTTTATGTTAAGCAAAAATTTGAGGTTGGAAAGTTAGTTTTTGAATTGGAAGATTATGTTTCGGGTCTTGGGACGTGCACGTTATCAGTGTTTACAGATCTTGACACTATTTTGATAACGTCCTAATTAAACAGCTTGAGGTGAGGAATCATAATACTTGTGTTTAAACTCTTGTGCCATTCACGTATGGAAGGGACAATAAGAATTATTAAAATATTCTTTAACTTATTCAACTCTATGTCGTTTAGGTAATCTCTTGTACTAATTATGTTTCCCGTAGCATTAGTCATAATATTTCCTTTGAACTTTTCTTTCTATCACAACTGCGTATTTGAGCTATTATGCAAGTACGAAATAGTTGTGATTATTAAAATCATATTAATTGCTTTAACACGCAAGAATTTCTATCGGAAAACGTTGCCAGTAGGGCATTGCTTTTCCGAATATTAATGCTGACAACGTTAATATGCATAATATAATTATTTCTGCTCGCTGAGAATTTTATAGATCCCTGGAATAATCTTTGCTCCATCTAATTCGACGAACAAAAATACTCTTAGTAAAGAATAGACAAACCCAATAAAACTTCAGCATGTTTCTCAGTATCATGACCCGCTCAAATAAGCTACCCCGTTGAGGGTAACGTTCACCCCACGTCTGGTTTTTTCTCTCAACCCTAACCGGTTTCGGATGACGTCTGGAGAAAGTATTTGTTGACACGCGTTTTACCTTATTGGAGCCTTATATGGTCGTCGTTGTTATTTGACTTCTTTAAATACGTCGAGTAGTAGATGTAGATTTAAAAAAAAACATTTTTAATCACAATTCGAAATGGCTAACATTTTACTGTACAACTTATAATATTAGTTATGTGATCTTATAGGAAAGTAAAGACCTAATTAGAGTAAAGTAAATAAAGGTCTAATTAGAGTTTGGTCGACATAGAGTACTCGGTGTTTCTTAGGAAGCGAAGTCAATTTGTTACCTACCACTACAGTAACATTTATTGCCCATAAACATGAAACTTTTGCAGCAAATGAAAGTGAAATAAACGTTAGCGAGTTCGGAAGCTGCGGCGGCTTCCTAATGCAATGATTTAATTAGGCATGTCACTCGGGGAAAGGTCAGGTCAGCGGTGTCTTTGCCATCTGCCGCTGACTCATGTGCTATGTAGGGCGAACAGATTCAAGATTGACGTTATAACAGTTGCTTCATTGTTTTTCGAGGCTTCAGCGGTCGCGTTCCCCCGCGTCTCATAAATTAAAAGGAAGGAACTAGAGGAAAGCGTCAAATGAATGAGACTTTTTGCATATTCTCAAGAAAATATCTGTATTACTGCCCCTCTCGCTTTTACGCAGAGATATTTGCTAAGTACTTTTTACAAGAAAACGAGTTCTCTCAAGATTTCTCACTGATCCAGTCAGTGTCCATCCGCATAATCTTCGGATTGTGTGATAAAAGAGCTGTTGTTTGATGTTCTTTAATGCATGGGAGTATTAAAAAAGCCACAGATAAAGGTCCTGCACCTTATCCACTGGCCGTGAGGGTTTGTTTATGCGTTGATTTTAGTTTTACTATCAAAACCTGGTGGCTGGCACCTACTTACTAGAGGCGAGAACACTAAATATGTTATTGATTGTACTGTAGGTTCTTGGTGGAAATTCATGTTTAACAGTAATAACACACAGGACTTCTTGCTCTATCTCCACTTTTATAAGTATTTTACATTAATTTTAATATATCATCACCTGATGATGACTTTGTCGAAACCGGCCGTGTAATATATTAAAATTAATGTAAAATACTTATTAAAGTGGAAATAGTGCAAGAAGTCCTGTGTGTTATTACTGTGAGAACACTAAAACCGCTTCTACAAAAAATAAAAAATAGTACTATGATTTTTTAAAGCACGTGATATGAAGAAATCGATACTACAGGTGAATTAGATATCGGTTTATCGACGAACAACTTTATCACACACCGTGAAATTTATCAACTGTTGTTATCAGTTATCACAGAAAGGCAGGAATGTTATACTATCGATTTGGTACGCACTGCGAGTTCTGTCTGAATGTAATAGATGATAAATTAATATTACACAGCAGTGCCGAAGGCTGATTTTCCTTCATAGGGAAGCCCTAACCTGTATAATAGGTAGAGATTTGGACGAGGGTCTTCAAAAGGTAAGTTAAGCCGATAGGAATGGAGTTACAGGAATCCCACGCCACTGTTACTCAACACGATTAGTTGATAATTCCTTATTATTTTTAGCTGCCTACTCTGTCTAGTGAGGAAAGTATATATATTTAATTACCTATTGGGAATAAAGTTTCAAAGAAAATATGTATACGCGCCAAATTCGAAAAACATTTTCGTAATATGCATTTTTGGTCTTTTCGGCTTAGTCATGTTTTTAGGAGGATGTCTCTTTTTGAGGAACTATGCTGACTGCCTGCGATAGCTATCGGTTAGAGCAGAGACCTCACCTGCCTCTTGCAGAATTAAATTCACCGCGTTAACGTTAACCGCGCGAGACAGCAGGTCTAAAATGGCCAAGTGAACCGTATTAAGAAATATCAACTTTTGAAGAAGTTGCTCTAATTATATGCGTTCGCGCGACCGAAAACCGTCGCGAAACTACAAGCAACTGTATGCAACGATGCTCCGCTATTTAAATAAATCGTTGCGTACAGTAGCTTGTAATTTCGCGGCGCGGCGTAGCGGCCAAGCCGCTCGGTCGCGCAGACGCATATGACTACAGCCTTAGAGTAACTTCTAATAATTATTTTTGTAACAAAATAAGCAATTCTTATTATGTGTACTTTTTTACGCATTTCTATTGAAAACTGTCAAAACAGAATTGTTAGAAGTTACTGTAAGAGCAACTTCTTTAAAAGTTGATGTTTCACAGCTGTAGGACTCCCTTAGTGTTGCAAATTCATTTTAGACCTGCAGCCCCTGCACTTTGACACCTTCGCGTCTCTTGCGCTAGACGCGAAGAAGAAATGTTATTAGTTAAATTAAATAGTACTACCCGTACAGTCGCCGACAGATCCGGTGTACCACTTTTGAATCTTAGGCCGGAACATTGTTAATCCTTAATCCGTAAGACCGGGGAAAAAATTGAGAAAACCGAAAACTGAACTCTGCGCTAATACAATAAAGCTGAAAATCAATCACACAAGTGTCAAGTCAAATGTCAATGTCATATATGACAGCTCGACACTTTGATTTTGAACTACTTACCTATAATAAAGTAGGTTTATTCGCAGAGTTCTATTTTAAGTGCTCTGAATTTTCCCGGGCCCACCGGATTCCGGATCACATAGTCCCAACTCCCAGCCTGTCCGGATCAACCGGATCTGTCGACAAGCGTACATAATACGGGCTTTTTTTTTTGACGTGATAACGTCTTATAATTCGGTGGAGCCGGCTGCACGCACGAAAAAAAACAAGACTCATGCGGCGTTACCTCGCACTGAGGCGTTCCATTTATTATTATGACGTTGTCATGTTCAACTATCGTCAGTAAACCGACTTTACAGACAACCGATTTTTTATTATTTTATGAGCCTATGACCAGTCTTAGTCTAAGTAGCTAGTAGACAGGAAGATCAGGCTCGGCAGCGCTAATAGCGAGCGGTCTTACTAGACTCTGAGACAGTATTAATAAATTATGCTGAAGAACACATAGTCTAATGGGTATTTTAATTTATCTGATGAGAATAGGCGAAGCTAGAAAACGATTTAAGAGAAAATAGCTCTCCATAGTTCAAAACAAGCAAACTCTTCTTGGGAATGTACTTCGAAACCAAAGTATTGACCATTTCCTATCAAAGAGTATATAACGAACGAGAAGAGACGAGTAATCATTAACTTGGTTGCATTCTTGAAATTAAAATTATTACGCCAAAGTTAAGATAGGCCAAAGGCATAAATTATAGGTAGGTAGCATTGAGTCCGGTGGTAGCAGGTTCGAACTCAGAATATTATTAGTTGATAAACTTGATTCTTGCAATTTGCGACTTTAATTTACATGAATTATATGAATATTTAATTACTAACTTGTAAACATGTATAAAAACAAACTACCTATTAAACGTTAGCCAAAGATTGGGCAAGTTATCCCGCAACCTACCTATAAGTATTTCCTCTCAGTGACAAGGTCTTCGTACCAAAATAAATACTGGTAGTGGTTACGAACCAATGTACTGGTATTATTTACATTATATTATATTATACCTACTTATTATATTTACATACCACTGCAACAAGTCTTCCTCGAACGGTGATTCCTATCATAGGCGCGAATTTGACCTCGACGCCTGACTCGACCACCAGCTCAGCCTCTCTCTCCACCAGCAAGTCGTCCCGCAGCAAATACGGACTTCCATCTGCCTTCCAAACGGTTTTCCCTCCCGCCAAAACACCGCCCGGTAACTCCGTGAGGCCCAAGGACTTGTTCAGCATGTAGGGATCCGTGTCTCCTATCCTCACCTCTTGACCGACACAACACACAAAACACCCAACTAACACCACAGTCCTCCACTTGTATTTTGTATCACTAAATTGACTATGTCTCTTTTGAACCCCCATTTCTTTGTAATTCATTTTAATATTTTAGACTCATTTCACATGTCCTCTCTGCTTTTAACATTATCTAAACACGGCACAGGTACACAATCGTTTTCTAATGTAGTACATGATATCACTATCGCGGTGCACTCACTGCTATTACAAAAAAGCATCAAAAATAATAAAATATATAAGAATTCATTGTTTCTCACAACATTTTAATAAAAACTAAAATAAATGTAACAAAGGTGGGGCTAATTACGGACGAAAAACGAGCAAAGGCGAGCTATTGCGCGCGACCGTTGAACAAAGTTGCTAAGCCGGTTTTGTGTATAAAATTCCCTCCTCTCACCTTCCCTCCGGTCTTTTGTTTTGTATGAAAATTGAAAAGCGTCCTCTATAGTTACTCACTCATAAAACGTAATACATTCACTCGTTCATCCGCATTCCCTTCACTTGAATAGTGTGACCAGAATAGAATATTTATCTGTTTTCATTGCTTTTAAATTTTTTCTTAGTTATAATTTAAAATATGAAAAAGAAAAATATGTTTTGTTAGAGTTGTCTTAAATACTTTTCTTCTTCATATATATTTTTAAAATAAATAACTTGTGCCAAAAATGTTTATGATTTACGGTGACTTATAATAGGCAATTATCCTTTGATGAAAATATACATCAAACTGTTGATAGTTTATCACGTCTAAACATTATTTAAAACCAATTTGAACAACTCTTTACTATTAAATATATAATATTATTTTTTAGGTTTCATCACGTGATTAAAAAGGATTAAAAAATATCATATGGCTTATTTTAATTTGTCTTAGTTACGTTGTACGCATAATATTAATTTTACATAAGTGTTTAGGCTTTTTTTTACATTATCAGTTTAAGCATAATAATCATTACACATACTTATCGTTAAGCATACATATTTTATTTACGAATAATGATATAATATAACCATACTTTTACAAAGCATAAACATATTTAGGCATAATGATGTAAAATTATTTAAAGACGTTTTGAAGTTCTAACCTTTCCTAACCGAAAACAGTATTGTTATGACAAAAAATATGTCTAACGAGTTATGACAGATTAAATTAGGACAAAAAACATTAGTCTAAATGATATTCATGCCTAATGATATAGTATGTCAAGAAACAAGTATGCCAAAGTACTATTATGACAAACAAAACTATGCCAATATAAAATTGAGGCCACATTATCACAATTATGACAAAAAATTATGAGAAAAAAGGGAACCCAATTAAAAACGCACAGGAAAAGAATGTGACGTCACCTTCTTGTATTTCTCTCTTCGTCTTTTTTAAACAGCCTCACTAATCCCTTAAAGAATAGCCAGTATCAGTAGCATCAGTAAACGTCATATAAAAAAATTGTATGTTACTTGTCAGTCGAAATTTAGTGCAAGTTTTGTACGGAATATCAGCGTTTCTCTTCGTTATTGTTAGTAATTTATAAGGCATTATAAAAATTACCAAAGTTAACACTAGCATTCTAGAATTTGAAGTTTAGTGTGATTTCATACTTGACCGGTAATAACAGGTGTTTACAAGAAGGTGACGTCATGACAACACATTTCAGCGTTTTGGCGGCTTTATTATTTAAACTTTATGCTGATTTTCAAGGAAAAGTAAGAAATTCACAAATAATGGTTCAGATTGCAAAATATGTATTGTATTATGAACAATTTGACATATTATTATTTAAAAACTTGGGAAATACCCTACATATTTATTAAGTTGAACCAATTACATAACAATTATATTGGAATTTGTTGTTGCTACTTTCATCGCCGACAGCTAGCATCTCCATTCTCCAATAATGTGTTTATTTATTTTTTGTTAAAATTTAAGGAGCAAGACACTTACTAAAAATATAAAAAATTATACTTCCTTTATTGTGGGGAAAAATATTTTGTAATGTGGCAAGTGCTACAAAATAATAATTTCTGTTTACTGGTAACACATTTAATTCATTCGTTCTTCCTTTTAGGTCGATGAATGGATCAATCGGACAAAATTATAATTAACTCCGTCTATTTTATTTAATTTACTTAGAAATACTTTGTATTTGTTTACGAAATTAATCAATTTAATAGTCAATGTAAAAATTGACCACATCGACTTGAAATAAACTTCATAAAACATGTAAGTACATTATAATTTCATTTCAATGTTTCGGTGGCGTGGCATCGTTATTGATGCGACGACATTTTGTATGCCGAATGTATCTATTCACTTATCGTGGATTTTACAGTGTTTGTTTGTTTGATTTTAGAAATTAACATCATGAGTTCAGGAGGCACACGTGTATATGTCGGAGGTTTGGTGGAGGGCATCAAGAAAGAAGACTTAGAACGGGAATTTGACAAATATGGAAAACTGAACTCAGTGTGGGTTGCGCTAAATCCCCCAGGTTTTGCGTTCATTGAATTTGAAAACATGCAGGAGGCTGAGGATGCGTGTAGCGCTATGAACGGTTTCGAGATGCTAGGCGCCACTTTAAAAGTAGAGTTGTCGAGAAAGAGGGACGGGCCGCGCAGAGGCGGCGGCAACTTTAGGGGTGGCAGGGGCGGCGGCGGTTTCAGAGGCCGCGGAGGTTTCGGAGGGCCCCCTGGAGGCAGGTCGTTCGGAGGCGGTGGCGGCCGTCCTTATAATCGACAGGGTAACGGCTATGGGTCTGGAGGAAATGGCGGCGGTGGTGGCGGTAACTTCAGATCCAGGTCGCCCCTCAATCGGTTCTAATTGTAAATCTAGTTCATAGTTAGGTTTAGTGTTAACGTTATCTGAAGCCTTTCAAGTGTTTAATATTTTAATATCGCTAAATACTGGGGGTTTGCGCTGTGAAGACTGTTACCCGAAACGTTTGAACTTGACAGGTAAGTTTTCTTAATTTTTTAGGTTATAAAATGAGAGTGCATGTTTTTGTAACAAGGAACATGAAATTTTGTAAAAATCAAATGCAATATGATCTGTAATTGATATTAATTATGCCTGCTTGTAATAAATTCAAATTTCACTTGTTCACACTTGTTGCACACTGGTTGGGAAACATAATTATTTTATGAAAACTAAATTAAAATTTTAATATCAAAAATCTAAATAACTAAATCTTAGTATGTATAACATATTTTTTATTATTTATATAATATGGTATTTATATTTTTAATATTATATGGCATATTATTTATATTTGTTAGTTGTATACATATATTTTGTGTATTTATATTATACTATTTTATTTATGTGTTTTAGCTACATCTTATTATTTTATTTGGAGCTGATTATTGACTTGTTTTTTTTTCCTCTATTAGCACCTGCACAATTTTGCTTTTGTACGCCTAAAGGTTGACTGGTAGAGAATGCCACATGGCATTAAGTCCGCCTACATACCTGTTTTTGTGCATTATGTGTAAATAAATAGAATAAATAAATACTAGGCACCGTTATTTGCATGAGACATTCACTTTCCTAATTCTTTGTTTAGATGTGCTAGTTATTCACATTTAAATAATCCTTTTGACACTATCACATAGATAACAATGGTTTTTCCGAGTCTCTATTTATGTGTATTTACTTCGTTTTCTGCTAAAATACTTTGGGCTCAATAGCAAACTTGGACCGTTAAACTAAATAATATTACAAATATTTGGTAGTGATAAAAACAATATCAAGTAATGAATTTGCAAACACATACTTTATTTTTAACTGACTTCCAAAAAAAGGAGGCAGTTATGCATTCGGCTGTATATATATATTTAATGTTGAAGTTCTAGAAATACATATGTCATAACCCTTATGCATTCATATTTTGTATAATCGAATAAATAAAGAAAAAGATTTTCTGTTTAATTATGAAATAGGTGATGGATAAAAAAAAGTTCTAACAAAAATCTATATTAATTATTAAAGGATTAATGAGAAGAAATCCTAATAGAGTTTACCTGCTATCAAATATTATATTTGTGTAATGTTTATGTAATTTATAGAACATAATTAATATTTATTTGAAATTTATGATGTGTAGTATGTAGTATTTTCATCGTATCTTTTTTATTTATTTATTTCTTAAATTTTGTGCAAATAAAGAGTTTTCTATTCTATTCTATAGAGAAATATAAAGTTATTTCATCATGATTAGTTGTCCATATAAATTACATTGCA
This sequence comes from Phengaris arion, assembly GCA_963565745.1. Taxonomy (NCBI): domain Eukaryota; kingdom Metazoa; phylum Arthropoda; class Insecta; order Lepidoptera; family Lycaenidae; genus Phengaris; species Phengaris arion. The sequence goes on from OY751431.1 coordinate 30,140,168, forward strand.
AATTGTATTATTTTGTTTTTAGTGTACTAAATGCTTAAAAACTATAAAAAAAATTGTGATATAATATATGATTAATACCAGGTTTCTATAGTTTTTTGTTGGTAGTTTAACATTCAATATTGCTTTTGATTGGATGATGCAAATGCGTTAACAAATCAAAAGCACTATAAAACTTCAGAAAGTCATAGTCCCATTATTTCTCATCAATAAACATGGGCATTATGGTAAAAAATTAAATATTTTTTACCTTATTGCCTACATTTGTTGTCACTTTAAAAGTTCCATAACATGATTCTGCATGGGATATGCGCTTCCTATGAAAAAAGGCTTAATTAATTTGATTCACGATTTTTTCTTTATTTCCAGCTCCACGCAACATCTCAAATTGTAACACCTCGGGATAACCATCAACTTCCAGCATCATTTAATTTTGCTAATAGATATAAATGGACGAACAATCTTCAGTAAATCTTTAACATTAATCCTAAGCATTCTTGGGATAAGTTCTATGTATAATAAATAAGTAAAAAAATCGACATACTTTCATTATATTTATTCATATAAAAGAAATTATAAATTATCCTTCTAATACTAAAATTAAACTATGATGGACTACTTAAACAGGCCATCAATAATTCCATTTTATTTAAAAAGTTCTTGCCTTCCATTTTTTCTAAAATTACTTCTTTGAAAGCTCCACCCAGGTTCTCCCATTTCTTGTCTCGTACCAGTTCACTAACAAAGAAGTCTTTCCGAGGTGATTGTGCTATGAACACTTGTATTCCTCTCGATGGTTCACATCGTATAGCTATCATACGGTCACCTGCAAAGATTTTTTCGTATTTATTTTGTCTCCTATATTCCAAAGAACCTTAAAAAAAACTAAAAGTAAATGAACTGATAAAAGAAACATTAGTATAAGTATAGTATGAAATATATTGTCGTCTATAGAATTAAATGGATGGAACAATATGTTATGTTACAATGTGCTATATTAGCACTTTGTTCACCTCTAAGAGGTGACTTAGAAATAAGCTTAACTTGGTAAAGACTTAGGTAGGGAACAAATTGTCGACGATGTAAAACAAATGGCTAAGTATGAATGTCGTCGAACATATCGCACTGAACAGTACAAATTGTTAGGTCTTACCATTAGGAGAGGCTAGAAGACAGGAAGAGGCGTTCCCCAGGGGTTCCACAGGGCCGGAGCCCATATGGGAGCTGCTGGCGAGGAGTTGCCAGCCCATACAACGGCCCACTGCCTGCACCGCAGTCATTTGGTGTTGGTATATCTAAAAGAAATGTTACTTTGTTAAAAAAAATAAATTTGTTAAATATCAATGTTTTTTCTTGTACGACAGAAATAATTGTCCTCAAGAGTAAAACAAGCCTGGTCCAAGGACACTGCAAAACGAAGATAGGAAAAAGCAATTTTAGGTTTAAATTATTTAAACCTGAATTTCCTGTTTTTGTTGCAATAATAGTTTTGCATTACATATTTGGTTTATATTTGGCACAATATTGTACATGTGCAAAAATTTTAATTTAGCTCTAAATTAATCTCGTTTAGAGCGTGAAATTACCAGCTAATTTAAAGTGTATGTGTGTACTGAGGGACCTACCTAAATTTCCCCAAAATAAGTAGGTATATCAAATTTTAGTAGAAAAAATCTGGGAATTTGTAAAAAGATAGTATAAGAACTACAGCCCTCATAGTGTGGTCCCTCAGTTCACACACCGCTATTTTCCACATCTCGAAAAGTATGTGGAAAATTATGTTTTTTCACTACAGAATTTTAGTAGAACATATTTTGTAAGTTTTTACAAATTTATCAAATAGGTACATAGCATCAGAAATAAAATAAAAGATATGTCAATTCACACAAAAGTGACATATTCATTTCGCGTTATGTTACTGACTTTCATAATTATTATTTTGCTACGTAGAATGTTTTTTACAAAATTTGTAGACAAAATTTCAGAAAGATCTATCGAATATTTTTCTCGTTTAATAGATAATTGAGTTTTTCTTATACACCAGTGTGTGAACTGAGGGACCCAACATAATGGTTGATACCTTCAAAATGCGCCGATAGATTTTTCTGAAATTTTGTACAAAAATTCTACGTAGAAAAATAATTAAAAAAGTCGATAGTATAACACAAAATGAATATATCACTTTTGTGTGATCTGAGGGACACGTCGGTGGTTATAGATTTTTTTATATTTGATGCTATGTATTTGATAAATTTGTAAAAACTTTTACAAAAGTTCTACTAAAATTCTGTAGTGAATAAAACATAATTTTCCACATACTTTTAGTGATCTGGAAAATAGCGGTGTGTGAACTGAGGGACCACACTCTTGAGGGCTGTAGTTCTTAAACTATCTTTTTACAAATTCCCAGATTTGGTCTACAATTTTTTAGACTTCTACTAAAATTTGCTATACTTATTTTGGGGAAATTCAGGTAGGTCCCTCAGTCCACACGTACACAATTTAAAGCTTAAAAAATATAATCAATGATGTCTAGTTTAGATTTCTTTGCACGTAAATAGGCAGTCACGCTCACGTGAGGTTACTGGCCTCGCAAGAACAATGAAACAACTAAGACTGTCTATCAAAAAGTAGGCAGTGCGGCAATTCTTGTAAATATAAATAGGTTGAATCTCGTTTAGATTTTCTGGCTGTCCCTCTCGCACGCGCACTATTTGATGCGAATGAGTCAGCGTGTTGATCGAACCGAGATTATGTCGAAAATAGAATTGGGCTTCCACTGTGGAAAATATATTTTTTAATGTAATGAGACGAGCAGATGGTAAGCAATTAGCGCTGTCCATGGACATCGCACCGAAGCACCTGAGGGGTGTTGTTGGTGTTTAACCGACTTCCAAAAAAGCGGGCGGTTATAAGTTCGGCTGTATATATATTTTGTATGTTCAACAATAACTCCGCCATCTGTTGACCGATATTCAAAATTATTTTTTTTATGTAAAGGGTGTAATCCAAAGTTGGTCCCGTTGTCACCAAAGTTACCTGATGATGGTATCCATGAGGAATCAAGGGAACTCCTCGAAATTTATATGGCCACCAAATATGAATGCATTTTCAAACCATAAATTAAACCGAATTCCAAAGCAAAAATACACAAAAATGTATGAAATAAATCTTATTTTTTAAGTAACTCCCCTTTGAAATTCGGAATTTTTTTTAACAATTTCTCTACACAATCTTCATAATTTTGAAGTCGGTACCAGCCCAAACAATATCCTGAAAAATTATTTACATTATTATTTTTATAGAGTTCACGTTTAAGTTAGTAGGTAGGTACCGACTTCAAAATTATAAAGATTGTGTAGAGAAATAGTTAAAATTTTGGCCGAATTTTAAAAGGGGAGTTATGTAAAAAATAAGATTTATTTCATACTTTTTTGTGTATTTTTACTTTGGAAGTCAGTTAAATTTTTTGTTTAATTTGATATGGGGTTTTTGGACTTGGTATAAACCTTGTAAGTCCGTAGAGGTCTAAGGCCTAGGCTAATAAGAAGATAATTTTATCTAATAATACGCGTCTACAATCTACATAGGTACCTACTAAATCTTTGTCGAGAATAAAAAACTCCAAATGTAATAAAGTATTTTTAACCGACGCCAAAAAGGAGATGAGATTATGTTTCAAACTTCTTCAACCGTCGGCCTTTGTGATTCAATAGTTAGCGCGTCGGTGCTCAAGCCAGAGGTCGCGGGTTCGAATTCCGCCGAAGGAAGAAATGTTCCTAGGTCATGGATCTGTATTAAATATGTTTTAAATATATGTTAAAAATATTTTTACTATATTATAAATATAGTAAAAATCTTAAATATATATACAGTATTAAAAACACTTTCCGTTGTCCGGTCCCCATAACTTAAGTTCTTCGATAAGTTACCATGGAGCCAGAATGACGTGGTGTGAAGCGTTCATAGATATTATTTAATTATTTAAGCCCGTAAACCAAACCGTGTAGTTTTATCGATCGTGTGTAAGATAAATCGTAGCGAATTATCGTAACGATTTGCCATACACACGATCGATAGAACTGCAGAGTTCGGTTCCTACAGTTGAATCGCTACGATAAAATATTAAACGTACACGCCAGCATTATTAAGGAGCCACGTATCGTAAGCATATCAATGGTCTTAGGTGTTTTGTGCGTGTGCCTAGTGGGGGTTTTACATGGGTCGATTTTTTCTGTGCGGTATCCTTTGTTTAAATGACAATTTGGCTAGGTCGCAAGGCAATTTTGCCAAGATTTGTCAAGCTGCTCGTCGCAGGGTGAAAAGCGACCCATGTAATTCCCGCAATAACAATGTGCACATTTACCTGACAGAATATGAGGTCTCTCAGCTCCTGCAACTCGTACGACAGATGTCGTACCTTTCCGTCGCGGCAAATGCACTTGAGCGTCTTCTCGCCCACGTGCACCACGAGTGACGTGCGGCACACCGCGTCGTATCTATCAACGTAATGATTGGTGAATGGTTATTACTTACTAATAAAAATATTTACACAGTGGATAAGCTATACAATGTTTTGTCCTTGTCTTATATGTTGGAAGAGTCGCTTGACAGACAAGGACAAAACATTGTATAGCTTATCCATTGTATTTTTATTAGTAAGGGGGTAATTCTTTAAAAATAAAACTGTTTACATTTACGATCCAGAACCATACAATTTCTTTCTAAATAAATTGTTTCTAATTGCTAGTGACGCAAATTCTTGTGCACGAGCCGACGAACTAACTAGCTGATCAAACAATAGTCCACTTACCCATAAGCCATAATGTTAATTTTGACACAAGACTGCGTCGGACTGTTGAGAGCGTTCCAGTGTGATACGATGAGAGGATCCTTCACCTGACAAACAATGAATAAAAATATCAAAACATACTTAATGACACCTTACATACCATACCATAGAAAGGAAAAGATGGGAGGACGATCCAGTGGAATTGGCCAGTAAAACCTCCACAAGACTCACAGTAGATAGGGAGAAATGGAATGGATTGGAGGAGGCTTTGGCCAAGGGGCACACAGGAAACATTGTTTTCCGAAAAATGGTTAAAAATAACTACATCCATTGGGTCGAACCAGACCGTCTGCTAAGGAGTCTGGATTAAGGAGTCTGTCATCTACCAGGAGTTTTGGATTTTACAGTCTCTTCTATAGATGATTGTTTATAAATCATACACTATCTCACCTCCTTGGCGATGGTGTCTAGGACGTACTCGCTGCGTCTCCTCATGAAGAAGTGTTGCGCTTGCTGTATGATCTGCTCCAGCAGGGACTGTTCTTTGCTCATCTCCAGCAACTCGTAGCGGTCCGCTGCCGTCGGTCCTGTTAACGCAATTAATAATTTAACATGTTTAAATATTAATACACTTTGTAATGACACTGCATTACTTTTGTTTTTATTGACTCCCAACAGAACAGCATTTGGTACATTATTGAAAATTAAATCATTATATTATATAAAGATAAAATGAGTCCCAATGATAGGTGAGGTACAACTTGCGTTGGCGACAGTGAATATGAAATATGAAATGACAAATGGTTCTATAATGTGATGGTGACAAAATGTAACAAAAATAAACAATTTTCTTCTTAAAAATAACAAAGCACACAGTGCTTAACAGAAATAATAATACAGAAGTATTATAAAATCAAAAATAGCAATTTACAATTATTATCTTAAGATGACAAGACACGGCTACAAAAATATGCATGACTAACTAGCCAATATTATTCTGACGCGAGTATGGCTTTAAAATTTCTTTCGTAGCAGTAGACGTGAAGCGCCGCCATTTTGCTACATATCGATATTACCATTTAGTCAAACTTTTGACGATTAATACTTAGTCGTGCGTAACGCGTTATCGTCCGTACAGTACGTCGACAAACGGACGTGTCAATGACGTAGCCAGGTACCTGCTAGCGCGCGGCGCTTGCTGGGTCCGAGTGGGCCAGTCGCGGGGTGCGGGAAGGGGTGGTGCGTGTTGGCGTGGTGCACGGCGCGCAGCAGCTGATGCAGCGAGTGCTCCAGCACGTGGTCGTGCTCAGACTTGTTTCCGCTTACGCTGCCCTCAGACTTGGAAGTAAAAAGAATATTATAACCCATATTATTTTTTATGCAGGACTATGACATTTTATATGGATCATAATGCCTTTGCAACATGACGAAAGCGAATAAATTAAGAAGACTTTATACATTTTTCTGTCCTTCGTGAACGACATGGCAATATTTTTGAAAATATAATTTCATAATAATATTTTTGAAACTGTGAATACCTTGATCCCTTCATGGTTATTCGTGTTTTGTCCGTTATTATGACACAACCCAATGAGAAGTTGAATTCCAGGTAACACCTGAAAACATAATGATTATTATTATCAGTTTACTAATTAAAAATGATTCAATAGTTCTGGCGTAAATGGGATCGGTCAAGTTGGATTTGCTGTTGTCCCAAACACCTCAACATAATATATCTCAGTGACTTTAACAAAGTTATCATATTAAAAAAAACTTACAGTAGCCATAATCTGATTGCCTACAACCATGTGCGGTATAGAGGCATCTAGTTGCACAGCTTCGGCTGCTAGCCTCGCGAACAGCTCTTTACAGAAGAGGACATTCTGCGCTGCTTCTAGTTTCTGCTGCCAGTGCATTTCAGCTCCGTCTCCGGGCAATGTGCCAGGACAGTTAAGAGCAGAGGAGCTTAGTGTTGCTGTTACTACGTCTTCTTGTTCTAGAATTTACCACACATGACACAATATATGTATAGATAAGAGTATGTATTAATTCAAACCCCTGAAAAATCTTAAGACAAGCTTATTTTTGTAGTTTGGCCTTCCACAGCTTTAATTTGCTGTTGTTACATTTAATGTTTAAGTACTTTTACTCAAGATTAAATTAATATATTAGTACCTACTGGCTTTTACAGGCAGATCTCTTATTTTTTTATTGTGTAATTTAAAAAAGAACAAGCAATTTTTAAATTAATCTGCATTTACCTTTCTGGCACAATACAGATATAAAAGCAACTCCCTGTAGCTCTGGAGGTACAGTCACACGCAGGGCCGATGGTGTTGGACCTGAAGCATTCATACTCATGGCCTGAGCTATTTGTTCCTCTGGTGCTTTTGTTACCTAAAGACCATTATAAATTATAATAATAAAATAGCACAATCAATATTATAATAATGGAAGTAATAAATAACAATACCATATATAACTATTTATTGTAAGGCATAAAAATATGGTTGAGAAATAGAAATAAATATGATAGATACATTTAACATATTATTATCATCATCATATAATATAATAATACCTAAAGGCACAACTTTTAGTATAGGTTTACGAGAATTGTGCGAATGGAGGAGTATGAAATTTGGCACAGTTAAAGTTTATATGGAGAAAGGTGTGCAGCATGCTAATATTTTTTATATTGATGCTTATAAATACATAAAATTAATAAAAATTAAGCTACACACACTACCTCAAATTTATAACTCACTACCATATTATTGTGTTTAGTACTACTATTGTAGACCTTGTTGATTTGACTATTTGTTTGATTTGACACAATTATCAATCTTTATTTCACATTCTACAGACTAGACATTTACATATTTTTATTGCATTTCAATGAGGCATAAGGTAACCCTAATAAAGTTCAATCTTAAAAATTTGTTGGATTTCAACCACAAGGCAACCACTATTATTTAAATTATTGTTAAAGTTAACACAAAGATTTACCTCAAAAACACCAGTTTGATTGAACTTAGAACCTGCTGTTCTATAACTAAGATCTCCCACTATTGTATTTGAAACTTTCTTTAATCTCCAATTCTGCCTTAGTCTTAGCAAGTCTATATGGAAGTCCGGCATATTCCTTGTCATCCTCATGGTTTCACTGGCCCTCAGTCTCTCTACACCATTTAAAAGTACCGCTCCAGCTGCTGATAAAGCTTTTTTACGTCCATACACTTGTACCATCTGACGACTTTCTATTTGGTCCGCTTGAATGGGGTCTAGTACCTGAAAAAGATAGATTATTCCTTTATTCACAAAAATATGTTACTTAGATTAAAGCATCACATTTATGTGTCAAAATAGATAAAATTACACTACTACTCTAATCAAAATATATTTATTAATAAAGTTACTCACCATGTATCTTTTTTCTTTCGCAATACTCAGCACATCAGCAAGAACACTAACTTCTGTGAGAGCATTCCTCAGTTTGTTGCGCACAGAGTCCCACGGCCACAGAACAGACTGGTAACCTGGTTCCTTCTCCTCCTCCGATTTAATGTCTACACTACTCTCTCCATCTTTTTTTATATTACAGAACTCATCTTCTGCTTTAGAGAAATCGATTTTTTGTGCTAACCGTGTAAGATTTTCCGACATAGACAGGGGTCTACAAGAAATATACTATTAGTCGCTAGAGGAGATTCAAAAGTGAAGATTTTGGACTTATTGTGATCTTAAATACTTACGCTTGGTATATTTCCTGGCCATCGTATGTTATTTCTTGGATTTGATTTTCTATCGGAGCTTCAATCGAAATATTCACGGAGTTGGCCATTTCGCAAAATTTATTTACCCTCTCACTTTTACAGCAAAAGTAAACCATTTACACAACAATTTTCAAAAAGAGTTATTTTGCTACACATGTTCTCCGACACATTGTTTTATAATTTATGGAGATCTATCTTTGGAGTATAAAATTAATTTTATGCAATTATTTTAAACATAAATACCAGAAACACGAGATTTGTTAAAATAAATTCAAGAATCAAACACCAAAACATCACAACTTCACAAGCAATGGCATATTGTCATTTTGACAACTGACTTTATTTTTTTTTTAATATATGGCGTCGGCTTATAACCATTTGCCAGTGTCAACCTAAAAAGGGAGGAAATAGAATTTTCGTTTCAATTTTCAACACCGTATTCCAAAATCGTCAAGTCTAAATAGTCAGTTCAATTATTGAGTCATGTCAGTCGATTCAGTAAAGTGGTAGAAGCGTTACTAAAAGTTCCTAGGGAGTTTTGGAGGGATAGATATCAGTCGATTCAGGAAAGTGGTAGAAGCTTTACTAAAAGTTCCTAGTGAGCTTTGGAGGGAATAGCAGGCTTTTTGAAGTTTTACCACTTTTTTTTCCTCTATTCGATGTTAGACAACATGTTTTTAAACATTCTAGAACCCTTTTTCGTATATTTTAAAAAATAACGAAGAAGAGTAGAAGAAGGAAAACAATTTAAATTTACAATATGAAATTGAGCGATATATCAACCTGTGACGTCACGAGTTGCACCCGCCATCATTTGTCATTACAAAATGTATGGCGGTAGCAACTTGTGACGTAACCAATCGTTTTACAAGAAAGTCGGCCAATATTTTTTATTTTCTTATAATTTTTAATAGCGTCAATCTAAATACCTATTTCTTTTAGGTTTACGTATCTTTAATCAACAATTTTAAAATTTAATTTATAAAAATGTGATATTCCACACTAGCCTACATCCCTATAGTGTCATTAATTACTAGGTACTACTTAGTAGTCTGCTTCAAGGCAGCGGCGCTGGATTTGCAGGCTAGTTCGTCCGGTTCACTATGGCCCTTGAAATCCGTTATGCTGGTTAGTCTAGAGTCTAGACTCTAGCTTTAGGCTTTGCAAAGTCCGTCAGCATCTGCACTATAGATTTGTCTAAATACTTCCTACAAAGCGCTTTGCGTGCAAGTATTGCATAATAGCTCGGTACTAGCTAGCATCAAATATTTTTACGCTATTTTTTCTATTTGAATACAGTATAACATAGTGTATACGATAGTAAGAAAAAGAACATAAGGCTGGGACTACATGCAACGGAATACGGAAGACCGTAGAAAATCTTGAGCATTGAAAATAGAACTTTGTGCTAATACAATAAGAGTTGAAAATCGGAGTGTCAGGTGTCGAGCTATCATATATGACATTGACATTTGGCTCGACACTCATGTTTTCGATTTTCATCTCTATTGTAATAGGCAGAGTTCTATTTTCAGTGCTCTGGATTTTCACCGGCATTCCGGATTCCGAGGCATAATATAGTTTCAGCTTATTTATGGATATTTATCCTTTGCATATTATATTGTTTTAATAATTTATGCCATAGACAACACTATTAGGAATCTTTTTATATAAACTGTAGTCGAATTCCAGTATCCAATATTGCTCTATGCTCAATGGAAACGGGAGGTGAATTTTGACATTTCACATTTCTAAAATTTCGGAGGTTTGGTTTCGTCGTGTAGAGACTAGAGGATGTGTTTGTCGTTATTTTCATCGCATTAAATTATTCTTGTTATTATAGTGTATTATGAATTACTGTTTTAAAAACAGTAGCTTGTTTATTTAGTGGTTAAAGTTCATCAGTGGAGAGTGCCTTTGTTGTGTATACCATTGAAGGATGTCTTAGATAAATTTGTGCACAAAAAGAAAGATGACCGTATTTATCTTTGATCTTATTACTGTTTCTGTATAAAATTGTATTAATCGCTCATGATGACGAGTGCGCCGCGGTCATCTAAGGTGTCCCTGAAGCCTATCGAAGTACCAAAGGCTTTGCAGGATGGAGAGAAATTCATGAAATGGGATGAGGTATTTTGAGTTCTATTATATTAAAAAATATATATTTTATATTTTCCTAACGTTATTTCAACTGAAAATAAGTAATGAATTATTATGTAGATAAGTTGCAAATATTACCAAGCTGTTACAATGTGATTAAACATAAAAACATTTATTAATAAGAATATTTCGATTAAATTATATTGATAATAAATTGTCCTAAGTTGGTTATGTTATATTTAATATGCATTTAATTAATGGTCACATTTTTTAATGTATAATTGTTTTATTTTAATGTAATAAATAAACAATACAGTAGTAAACTGTGACAGTAAATAATTGCACAAGCAACAAAACTCTACTTATAGAAATATCTTGTGCTATGTTTCTAGGATCCAGGAACATTATTGCCGGTTACACTCAGGGTTGATCCCAATGGCTTCTACCTGTATTGGACTGATCAGAACATGGAGGTGGAGATGCTGGACGTTGCCACCATTAGGGATGTGAGGACTGGAGTCTACGCTAAAATACCTAAGGTTAGTGAATATATTAAATAAATTATTTTAGATAAAATTGAACACGAAATACAGATATGTTGAGTACCATTTTACATATTTTAGATTAGTATTCTAGAATAATAATAAACAAAAAATATTTTTCACCCCTAGGATAATTACTATGAGTCTTTTCCAGATATAAAATAAGTACTGAAAAATTTGTAATAAATCATTATTCCTGTCTGATATTTTTGCAGCAACATACTTCTTCAGCAAAGAATTTAAACAACTGAAACTTCTGAGGTTGGATATAAAATTTTAAAAATACTGCAGCTCAGTAGGCTACTGAAATAATCCAAATATTTTCCAAAATACTATTATGTGTGTAGTGTCAATATAGTATTGCTATATATATAATTGTAAGTGTTTTGTCTGCTAAACTGTATTCAACATTTGTTTCATTGTCTCAACAAAGTGTACACATAAATTTAATATGTTTTATAATGCAATAAATTCAACAAGTAAATTATTACACTCAAGCGAAATTTTAGTACTGCCTATCAAATGTTTTAGATTAAATTGATGTGTAGTTGCTTCAATAAAAGTAGTAAAGTAATTTTAAAGTAAATTTAAGCAACATTCTTTGTACACCTATTGTTAGGGTTATAGTGCACCAGTTGTGAAGGCTGGTTCTCCTTCATAGGCAAGCCCTAGCCTGTATAATTTTTAATGAGGGATTGGGATTTGAATGAGGGTCTTCAAAAGGTAAGTAACAAGTGAAGCCGATAGGAATGGAGTTATAGGAACCCCACACTACTGTAGTGTACTATTTCTAAATTGTATTCTATTCTTTTTGTTTACTTTTAGATGAAATGAGATCTCAACAGAGTATAGGATTCTACTATATTTCTCGCTGGTATACTTCAAGCCATGATTGAATAGCCTTCTATCAATTAAATAACTTCATAAAGATGTTGATTGATAATAATTATAATTGTACTGGGTAAATTTTTTTGTTTACAAAAACAGCTTATTTCCTACTAAAAGGATAAGGATAACAAATTCTAAATCTTGTTTAAATCTCCACAATCTTATAGCTTAATAATAATAAAAAAAATACCACTTTTTTTACTGGGAAAGTTTTAGGTATAAATTTAATGCAACAACTTATCAAACATGCTATAAAAAAATTGGTGCAATAAATAAAATCACACAATATCTGGATTATGGCAACGCGTAAATCTAACATGTCCTTACTCTTTACGTGTAAAATTATATGTTATATTTTTACCTCAGTAGCTGAAAGTATTTCCTCTATTCTATAAACGCGAGGAAACCAGGACAAAGTGGGTTAAACCCCGTTTCGTAGAGAAATGGGCACAGCTCTGTAAAGAAAGGTGGGAGTTGTATTGTGTGTATCTAAACTTATATTTAAAAAAAATGCATAAAAATATTATTTGTAATCATTACACGTCTTAATACATGATTTTTGATAATAGTAACGTAAGACGTACAGTTTAAGGCTCTGTATAATGCCAGTGACCTTAAGCGTCAAGTCCCATACTAATTTTGTAGGCGACAATGGCGTATCGCGCCGACTGGAGAGTATTGAAATCGGATAAAAAATCGCTATAAATATTTGAGACAAAATATGCAAAAACTAAAACAATCTTCCCCTGAGTCTTGTCTCTCTAAAAATACTGAAATAATTTTTGAAATAAGGTTTTAACTTTTTTTAAAGGGCGGTTTTAGCATATTTTTAAATCAATATTTGAATAAAAATGTAAATTTATAAAAAGACTGTCCTCGGCTAAATATAATGTAGATTAACATATATTTTTTGGGGTTTTTCAATACGACCCGAGAAAAAAGGTTTCAAAGAACTCCAATTTTCAGTTCCATCCAGCGCATAACCGCTTAACGAAACTATACGTAATACAACGATCTATTTAACGCGGACCTACTTAATTAAGAAACTTGATTTTTTTTTGACAAGATTACGAACCCATAGAATCAAATGGGAGAGAAAGACAACGGAAGATGTTTTCATAAGTTTCCTGATGCAAACATAAATAGCTAACTGGAGCCCGCAACTTCGTTTGCATAGAACTTACGGAACTGAACCCTATTTTTTTAAACGGAACCCCAAGATAAAAGTAGCATAAGTTACTCCTTATAACATCAGCTATCTGCCAGTGCTAGTGAAAATCGGGCCAGCCGTTTCAGAGATTATGCGGAACAAACAAACAGACAGACAGACAAAATTTAAAAAAAATGCTTATTTATTGTAAATACCATGTATACTTTCATATTATGCATTTAGTGAAAATCTGGATATTTAAAATTACAAACAGACAACTTAAATTTTATTTATTTGTATAGATTAATTTCTATTTTTTACCTCTACAAATAAATGATACTTTTGAAAGTCGAGTCATGTTTATTATTTTCTGTTGTTTGTTCTGGCGATTTCGCGACCGCAGCGTTCCCAGGGTTGTTGGTTGTTATCACCCGCGATAAAACTTCGTCACCTAAATGTCTAAATAATTAATGATAATATTAACGGAATAGTGCGTTATCACTATAAATAACCGGTTGAGCGCTTTAAATAATGATTCAGATATAATGGGTAGCAAGTAGCTCAGTGACTACCTTTTTACCCGACTACGGCGAAGCCAAAAGGAAGGGTAATGATTTTGGCAGTATATGTATGTATGTTTGTTCCATCGTAGCGCCTAAATTACTGATCCGATTTAAAAAACTGAGGTGTCAATGGATTCGTAATAATATACCCGGTAACATAAGGTAATATACCTAAGGGGCCCCATATATGGTCCGGTTTTCCTTCAGTTCGGCCTGAACGGATGCAAAATCGTATCGTCTCTGTGCAATTTCGAGATTGCCTCAGTCGGCCGGATGCACTGAAGCGATTCTTTCCAGTGTTGCTAGCTCTGTTCTTGCGAAACTACTAAACTCGCATCGATTTCTACTTAAAACTACTAAAAGAATACTGAAAACTATCAAAAAAGCTACTCAACTTAGGAATCCCTAAAGCCCCCAAAAAACTACTGCATTTTAGGTTTTGTTATATTAAAATTTTATTATTTACTGAATACATTATAAATTTTATCGTTAAATTAAAATAAACTAGGAAATAATACGTATATAGTGATAAACGTGTAGTTTAAAGCAATTTACGGACGAATGCTACGATGTATTATTATGATAAGGTGTCAATTTTGTTCTGTTTTTTTTGTGCCTAACCTAGGCCATTTTGCATATGAGATTACTGTCTGGCTCTTTCCTTCTAAAACACTACTGACAACGAAATTCCTACTAAGGAGGGGAATAAAATACTTAATTTAGTAGTAAAACTTTGTAAAATAACTAAGTTGGCAATATTAATTCTGGATTGAACGGAGGGACTGAACGGACTATGTGTGACAATTGACAAATCGCTTCAGTTCTCGCCGGAGCCGCGGCCGTGCCGGCGTGTATCACGATACAAGCGTACGTACGTACAAGCGTAGTGAGTTTACAATTAATAAACACGACCGTAGCTCGCGGCAAACCAGAACGAACTGATGCTATTTTTCCGTGTGTGTGCTCGAATCCGTTGTTGTCGAATCCGAATGTTATAGTGCCCAAGTGTGTGCACAGTACACAAGAGCACTCTCTCCTCCTTTACTCTCGTAACCCAGTGGGACGGATAACCGACACGACTGGCGATAGATCAGGCGCAGGTTCGACTTTTTACATGCCCATCCGACGCATGGATCATCTTTCTTGTCAGACCATCAGGTGATCAGCCTGAATTGTCCTAACCAAACTTGGAAACAACATTTTTTTGTTCCAATGCGGGAATCGAACCCACGATCTCGAGTCGAGAGCCAAGCTCTAACCACTAGACCACGGAGGCTGTTGATAACATTGGTATCGTGTATGTTAAGCAAGGTGAAAGGTTCCACCTCCTCCTGTCTAACGGGGCTCCGGGAGAGGATGGGAAACTCCCCGGCTTAGCTAGTCCCGGCGTCGAGGGGGACGTTCCCGTTTGCCGGAGTGGCCCCTAATTGTGGTGGAAGTCCGGTCCCTTTAAGAGGGACCGGCCGGTCGCGGGGGGTGTCTTATGTAAGACAGATCCGGGACATTCCTCTTCACAGCGGCTAATGGCAATCCTTAGGTGGTTTTAGTATCGGCGGCAAATGTCGCCGGGAGTCCCACATACCCCCGGGTCGGGTGGCCCGGGGGCATGAAGCCTGCGAGATCCAAAAATAAAAATAAAGGTGAGAGGTTCCACCTAGGTACTCCGTACTGCAAACATCGTAAAAAGACCTAGTGGTCCACATAAATGTTAGCTGATTTCTGCTACAAAATCTGTCGCGAAACAACATAATATAAAACTACACTTTATAGAATGTTATCTGACAAATAGTTATTTTTAAAATTTTATTAGTATTTTAATTCATCTAAGATTATAATTAGGGGTGGGCCGAAATTCGTTTTACATTCGGTTTAACCGAACTTCGGCAGCTTCAACCGAACTTCGTCATTCGGCCGAATTTCGGTTAAAATGCCGAACATTCTGCACTAAATATACTTGCACTAACATAATAGAAATTAATGAAAAAAACATATCTGTAGTAACAGTGAAAGAAAATAAGTCTGATATACTCATTCATAGTCATTTATTTGAATTAGAAAAAGTAATCATACGTGATAAACAAAAAACTTAAATTGTTCTTTTTAACTACCAGTCTCAAAAATCTTTGGTTACTTAATCAAACAAAAGACAAAATTAAACCGCTCTTCTTACTAACCAGCCTTAGAAATCTTTCTTACTTAATCAAAAAACAAAAATTAAACTACTTTTCTTAACAATAATAACCAACCATTAGAAATCTCTCTTACCTAGTCAGAACACACAATGAAACTGGAAGATCTTAATAATGAGTTTTAGAAATCTTTGCATAGGTAGGTATTTAACTTAATAAAAATACGTCAGAGCAACAACAACATGTCTCGAAATTCTAAAATTATTTCTGGATATTTATTGCGTTATACTTGTATAAAACAATACAAATTGCGTTTGGAACACCACAGAAAATTATACAAGTAATTTTCAAGATTTGCCAACGCCTGGACTTATTTTACCGACCGGATTACTTTGGAGCAGTGAACGGCCTAGAACGGCCCAAGTTGAGTAAACGGTGTTTCCTACTTACACCCCAAATACACACTGGATGTTTTGTTGGACACCATAACATCGATGTACGCGGTTGGAGTAGTGAATGGACTAGGACGGCCCTAGCTCAGTAACCAACGGTTCCTTGTTACACCTTGTTGGACACCATAACTTGCTGTCGGAGCTGTCAACGTGAATGACCAACCAAGCCTCATTAGGAGGAGGATAGTATATTTTAGCAGTTTGCACCCCAAGAGGGCCAAACTGGGTCACAAGCAAAGGTCACACCCACACAACTGACAAGACTTGCAACGGAGAAAAAACGAGACAGTCCCAGAAAGCGGTATGCTGTGTTTTTTGGCGAGAAGTGAGCCCAGGAACTGTCCCACGCTCAAACCTACATTCCTCTAGAAAATGAGCATAATATAGTTCGAGGTTTTTTATATTAGTTAAGTATTTTTTAATTTTTGTCTATATTTTATTCTATTATATAAGTTATCGTTTATATTTTATCTTTACCAACCCATGACAAGTAGCCAGGATGCAGGGACCTCCACTAATTTTTCGACCGTGTCCTTTGGAAATCGGTTGCAATGCTCCCACTGTTCCCGATATCTTAAAAGCCAACGGGGTTTGAACATCCACGTAGGCAAATGCCACAAACAGCTTCCAACCCTCATTCCCCCAATAACTAATTTACTTCCGAACCCAATCTATCAAACAAATTTCTGGCAAGAAATATCCAAATTTAAACGTTTTGTACCAGTTCTAAGGCGGATCCCTAGAGGTGCCAGAGTGACTGTGGCCCAGAAGCTTGTCGAGACAATATGCCACACAGTGCTGGAGAACTCGAGGCAAGCCTGGGAAAACCTACTCACCTTTCCCTACCGATTTCTGCATATCTCTAGAGATCCGCTCAACAATGCCTCCCTCACTTCAAGAATCAAAAAGAATTGTGTTTCGGACATTAACCTCAACCCAAATTTTTCTTTACATTCCTCGGTCAAACATAACATCGTGAAAACTGTGGAAAATAAAATAAGTGAGGGAGACATTAAGGGTGCAGCGCGGCTCCTGTTTTCCAATGACACGGTCGCCCCCGACTGCCCAGAGACCCTCATCGCCCTGCAAAACAAACATCCATCACAATCCAATCCTTTCATAGTTTCCAATGACGCATTACCACCACTACAAACGTCGGCAGACAAAGTACGCGGAGCCATCATGTCCTTTCTTCCGGGTTCAGCTGGCGGCCTCGACGGTCTCACCCCTCAGCATCTGAAGGACCTCACCAGCGGTTGCTGCGGGGAGGCCGGCGGGAAGCTCCTGCATGAACTTACGAATCTGTGCAACCTGATGCTACGTGGAGGGGTCGCATCAGATATCGTAGACATTCTGTATGGAGCTAACCTCTGCGCCTTGAGGAAAAGAGGTGGTGGCATTCGTCCGATTGCTGTCGGCTCCACATACCGGCGCCTTACAGCCAAACTAGCTTGCAAATCGGTCACTTCCCTCGCATCTTACTTCCAGCCAAAACAGCTCGGTTTTGCCTGCAAAGGGGGTTGTGAGGCCGCCGTTCACTCTTTCAGGACAGCTATCCACAATCAAGGCGATGATGTGTTTCTGAAGGTCGATGTCAAAAACGCTTTCAACTCAGTTGACCGAGGCGCCATGTTGGCCCAAATTAAATCTAAAGCACCTGCCATTTTACCATTTATGCTCCAGTGTTACAACGACCCCACCAAACTCATTTACAAAGACCACCTCATCTCATCCGAAGTGGGCTGCCAACAGGGCGACCCTCTAGGTCCAGCAATCTTCAGCCTTGCTATACACCCGGTCATCGAGCTTCTAAATTCAAAATTTAATGTTTGGTATTTGGATGATGGGACCCTTGGAATGATGCACGATGCACCCACTGTACTATCCGACTTCCGCACTCTGATCCGCGAGTTCCAAAAAATAGGTCTGCAGCTGAACCTTGGTAAGTGCGAACTTTTTGTGCCAGACAGTTGTGGAGATAGAAACGCGATTATATCCAGCTTTAAAGAAATAGCTCCACAACTGTCTGTCATTGACAAGGATTCGCTCTGCCTTTTGGGCTCACCTATTTTAGACGAATCTCTCCCGGACTTCATAGATAACAAATTACAAAATTTTAATGAAACTTTAGACCGCCTTCTCCAAATTAACTGTCACATGGCCTTTACCCTAATCCGTTTTTGCATTTTTGTACCTAAATTGACTTATGTCTTACGGTGTTGTCAACTGTGGAAGTTCCCTCAACTTCTCAAACAGTTGGATGATACCATAAGACAAACGCTCTCCACTATTTTGAATACAAATTTCGATGACCGCGCATGGACTCATGCAACGCTTCCAGTTAGGTTCGGTGGCCTGGGTGTTCGAAAGCCCTCTGATATATCGCTTCCGGCCTTCTTGTCCTCAGTCCACGCGAACCATAGTCTTATCTCCAAAATACTACATCACCCATCCTACTCCAATACAGTTCCCTTTCTGGACGAGGCCAAGGACGCCTGGAGCGCAACTAGTGCTTGTAGCGAAATGCCTGACAATACTTTTTCCCAAAGGCTCTGGGACGAGCCACTCTGCAGACTGGTACGGAATAATCTTCTTTATACGTCCTCCAGTCCTGTGGAGCAGGCTCGCCTCTTGGCTACGGAAAAGTGGGAGTCGGGCCTTTGGCTACAAGCATTACCGTCACCCAATACGGGCACATTGCTGGATCGAACACGTCGTCCCCCATCGCTGTGTTTGTGGTGCAAATGTGGACAGCCTCGGACACCACGGGCTGTCTTGTCAACGAAGCGCCGGCCGCATCTCCCGACATCACTGCCTGAACGATCTCATCCGTCGGGCTCTTGTCACCGCCGGAGTGCCAGCTGTGCTGGAACCCTCTGGTTTGGCGCGCGACGATGGCAAGAGACCAGACGGTATGACCCTGGTCCCTTGGAGAGTGGGACGGGCTCTTGTATGGGACGCTACTTGCGTCGATACACTTGTTCCGTCCCATATCCAGAGCACCTCGAGTTCTGCAGGTTCGGCCGCCAATCAGGCGGAAAACCTCAAGCGGCGCAAATATGAGAACCTTAGTGGGGATCTCATATTTGAACCTTTTGGGGTTGAAACCCTGGGTACATGGGGTCTGGGTGCGCACAAACTTTTCAGAGAAATCTCCAAAAAACTCATTGAGGCCACCCGAGACCCCAGAGCCGGCACCTACCTGGCCCAGAGAATAAGTATCGCAATCCAGCGAGGAAACTCTTTGAGCCTTCTAGGTACTCTGCCTGGTGGGGACGACCTGGGAGATTTCTTTGTTTTGTAGTATTTTAAGTTTTGAAGTAGTTATTATGTTTTTTGTTAGTACTTACCTACTTTTATAGTTTGTAAATATTTTAAATAGATGTATAAAAATACTAAATTATATTGGTCTCCTTAATAGTTGGTGTAAAAAAAATCTTTACAAGATCTGTAACAAAAATTAAATAAACTTTGCATTCTTCTGACACACATCTTAATAAGGTTCATTCGTAAATTGAATTAGAAAAAAAGAATACTTCTATCTAACGTACACCAGCAATTAGGTAAATTATCATTTTGGCAACATTTAGGAATCATGTATTATTTAATATTTTGGACTATTATTATATATATATATATATATATATATATATATATATATACATATACATATATATATATATATATATATATATATATATATATATATATATATATATATATATATATATATATATATATATACATACATACAGCCATCTCGCTGATGATCTGCTGCCAAAAGATCTCTGTCCATATGGCTGGTCCATATGGCAATTGGACTTTTGGTATCTTCTATGTTTGGTAACTTTGCAGCTGCCAGTTCTTCGTAGCAGTTTCGTTGCTGGCTCTGCACTGGCTGGACGACTTCTTCTTCATCACTGCTTGAATTTCCAAAATCCTCGCTCCTTCTTACGAATTCCGCCAGGAACTTACGTCGTATAATTGGTACATTATCTTGTGAAAAAAAAATCATTTTGTAGCGCGGGTCCAACAACGTTGCAAGATTGTAGTAACTGTCATATTCAATCCCCCGAAAACGTCGATCCAGCTCTTCTTTTAGTGAAACACGCATTACGTTGACATTAGGACACGCTGCGTGAACTTCGTTCTTGGTCAAATATCTGGAAAGAATTGTAAAGTCTGGTATTACCTCTGATATGCAGGAGTAGGAAGAGCTGATCTTTTTTGTAATTTCCTCAAAAGGTCGAAGTAAGGCCAGACATTCCTTTAGAAGATCCCATTGTCTTTCTGTCAAATTTTTAAAAGTTATTGTGGTACTGTTGTCCGATATATATAACGAGATCGCTCTCTTTTGCTCCAGTAACCTATCAGCCATATAAAATGTACTATTCCACTGGGTGCTCACGTCTTGAATAAGTTTGTGCTTGGGTACATTGAGCTCAGTCTGTATCAGTTGCAATTTTTCTTGAGCCGGTTTGGAGTGATTAAAGTGAGTCACAATACGGCGACCTGCCGCTATGGCTTCGTTGACAGTTTCCTGAGCTTCCCAAGCACCGTGAATTGCTAGTTGCAAAGTAAGAATGAAGCACGTTTTTCCCACAAAAGGACTGTCATTTACGGCTTTTACAATGTTACGGCCGTTGTCTGTGACAATAACATGAATTTTGTTAGAGATATTCCATGACTCAGCTATTTCTTCTAGGGCACACTGGATATTATGCGCCGTATGTTGGTCTAAAAAGTATTTTATTTGCAGCACCGTATGTTGCAGTACAAAATTGTTGTCAAGCCAGTGAGCGGTAAAACTTAAAAAACACAGCATATTATTTATGCAAGTCCACATGTCGCTTGTGATTGTAATATTTTTAGCTGCAGATAACTGGTCAAAAATCATTTTTTTCAACTGATCATACATTTCAACCAGTACAGTTTCAGTGATGTATTTTCGGCTGGGAATCTGGTATTTAGGTTTTAATACCGCTATCAACCGATTAAATCCAGCATCTTCTACAACAGACGTCATTTGATTGTCCACTGCGATCATTTCTGCTATTGCTCTGTGTATTTGCTTCGCCCTTGGGTCATCTATTTTCCACTTACTTTTGAATGAGCCCTCAATAGATGCCTGACGTAAGGATAACTCCATCGGCACGGGTACCTCCTCAGTAGTCTTCGATGTTGAAGCACTAACGGAAAGCAGTATTGGATTAGGCGAGTGAACAGGATGTTGTAATTGAGCAAATTGTCTATCATGCTTCACGCGAATGTGGTTAGTGAGAGCAGAAGTAGACGCTTTACGGCCAATACCACCACGAGATATCAACGAACCACATTTGACACATTTCACTTTGTTTTTGTCGTCTGTTTGTTTATAAAATGTCCAAATACTTGATTTTTTTCTTCCAGTCATCTTCAAAACAAAGTAACAAACAAATAATGATAAAATCACGTAAAAACAATTTATTTAATTTGCGTAATGTAAACAATAGTACGTGACAAGCTGGTGACGTCTTTACAAATGACTAGCTGGCTAAATGCAGCAAGTGCGTAAACAAGTCACAACACGAAAAAGCGCGGCGAAATTGAACCGAAGTTCGTATTCGGTTCAAACCACATTTCGGCCCATCCTTAATTATAATTGATTAATACTTATGTAATATGTATTTAAATAAAAAAAACTAAAGAACTAGACGCGATAGAATCATTATGTAAATGGTTTTGGATTCAGCACACTAAAGTTACCTAAATTATAATCACAAAACAAAGTTCAGTTTCATTTGTTTTACTTAAAATGAAATCACATTAAGAACAGATTTTGCGACTAAAGGCTATTTGTGAAAAATGGTACATTTTTGAACTTTTCATGTAACCGGGAAAAGTGAAAATTAATATTAAAATAACAATTAATTAAATTAGAAAAATGGTGATTAATATCGCATATTTCCTCCACGTGCTCTTATTAAAGTTTCTATCCGTCTAGGCATACTGAGAATGATGTTATCGATGGTCTCCTGGGATAGTCTCCGCCATTCCTCAACTACGGCGATTCGCAGTTCACCCAGGAGCTGGAATTCTGGACTTAACTTTTCTTTTCAGCAAGTCCCAAACGTGCTCTATTGGGTTCATATCCGGTGATCTCGCCGGCCACTCCATAACAGTGATATTCATATCATTAAGATAAGCTTGAGTTACCCGAGCGGTATGCGGCCGAGCATTATCCTGCATAAAAACAAAATCGTCACCGATATATGGGGCAAACGGTACGACATTTTCTTCTAAAACTTCTCTAATATAGCGGTCTGCAGTCAGACTCCCTCTGACAATCAACCACCGTATGCAAGTGTAGTTTCAAAATTTGTCTGAATGTATCGTTCTCCTTTGCGTCTGTATATTCTTTGCCTGCCGTCAATTTGATTTAAGAAAATTCTGCAATCATCACTAAACAATACCTTACTCCATTGGTCCGCGTTCCAAAGTCGATGTTCCTGAGCAAAAGTTAACCTGTTTCTACGATGATTTACCTCGAGCCTTGGGAGCCTTGGCGGGCACAAATGAACCCAAACCAGCTTCTTCGAACCTTCTTCGTACCGTACGCTCACTTACGGTTACACCCCGCACTGCTTCTAACTCATGTCGGGCTTGGACGGCCGTCAAACGGGGGTTCCTACGTACACGAAGCCGAATGAAACGATCATCCCTACTCGAAGTGCGTCTTTTTCTGCCTTGTCCTGCTCTTCTCACATAAGTACCGGTCTCCCTGAACCGTTGGATACTGCGATGGATCGTTGAAACTGGTCGACGAAGATCTCTGGATATCACTCTGTAGGTTTGACCATTTCTTCGCATTTCGAGTGCCCTGGCAATCTCCGTTGGGGCTAAGTCAGGCATAATTCAGTCCTCAACTCCAAAAAGATACGCGATTAAAAAAATATATCAAAAAATAGTATTTCAATGAAATTTTAAATCAAATTCAGAAGGAAGAAATACTCGAAGTTCGCTCCAGATAAGGTGTATTTGAAGAAAATGAAAACAATTGCTTAAAATGTGATGTTCAGTTGTTTTCTTAATTTGAAAATATTTCTTTTTAAATTAAATGACGTATAAACCAGCCAGCAACCGTATATGATACTGATATCAAACCTTTCTTTTATGTTCCGCTAAATATGCCGGTGTATGTAGTTTTTATAAAATACTAACTGGCCCGGCCAACTTGGTACCGCCTTTTTTTTTTCGTAATTATTTTTTTAAATATTTTTTTTTCATTAAAAACTTCTCCTGACAATAACAAACATATAAAAGTAAGATTTATCCAATTTGGTGCAGTCATTTGGTCATTTGAAAGTTATGCGCGTACAAACAATTCGGTAAGTAATTCATTTTCATCGAAATCCGTTTAGTCGTTTTTGCGTGAAAGCGTAACAAACATCCATCCATCCATCCATCCATCCATCCATCCATCCATCCATCAATCCACACAAACTTTCACATTTATAATATTAGTAGGATTATAGTTTAAATGGAACTAAGGGTGAAAAACCTAAATACTTCATGCACAAGTTTCTATACATTTTTATGTATGGAATAATGTACAAGGTCTCGCTAAACCTCCGTGACTGACGGCTTGTCTGTTAAGGGAACGTACTCATACCACAGATTAAAGACAGCTAGAACCAGATAAACAGCTACGTACTATATTTCGATTTGATTGCACTACTCCAAGCATACGGTGTGTCCGGTGTGGTACTACCAGTATGTAATTCTCCTACACACACGTGTACTCGCGTACACGGCAATAGTGGAAAAATCCGGTTAAGATTGTGTGACGTTGACGACGACGACGACGCCGACGACGATTGAGGGACGTGTAAATTTTCAAAGGAGAATGCCCATAAATGTATGGAATCCCGTACCAAGTTGCATCAAAACCAAACTTGGTTTTTTACAGTCTATGATTATCATATTAGCTCCTATAAAAATTTATTTGTAAACAAAACCGGGGTTACAGAGTAATTTGATAAAAACGAAAATAACCTCAAAATCTTCAAAGTACCTATTGTCATACACGAACGAATGTTATTGCTCTAAAAACAGAGTAAGGCGCTTATATTAGTAAGAATTTCGAATTATAGCCTATATATTTATATATTTACCTAATACCCGTTACCCGTTCATGGTATAATCACTGAATTCAGTGAAACCTACTGTGTTGTGACTGAAAGCCGCCGATATAGTATCTACTATCTAGGGGTATTTATTATTATTGAATACTTTTAAGCAATTTAAGCAAAAATATAAGTAACATTTTAGTCACTTACAATACTTTTCACAATGGACACTTATGCTCATACTCATCATGTTGACTGGAGTCAAAAATAAAACAAACAGAATGTATTTTTATTTTATCCAAACATTGTCATAACAATAATTATACTTTATACATAAAGGTTAACGTTCAACGTAAACGTTCCATTTCAAAACAATTAACAAATATACAGTGATTAGATGCACTTGCAGCACATTTGTACACAGAAGACAAACTTGTGGGTTTGTCTTAATTGAGGAGTATGATAGTTTAATTGAGGAAGAGGAGGCGGCTGAGGTATATTGAGATCTGCACTTGATCCAGCATCTGTCAAAATACCTCTTGACAGACCAGGGCGATTGGAGTCTTGCTCATCATAACGTCGCACTTCTCTTGTAGCTGACCTCCAGCAAGCAGCACAAACTCTTTCCCATCTTGAGATCTAAAAAGTGATATGTAATATAATATATTCATTGTATGTTAAATCTTACAAATAAAAATATTTTATGAAATTATTTGTGAAACCATGTTTATTAGGACACAATAATAAAAGCACTACCAGCAGTATCAAATATTGGAGACTAAAATTAAAAAATATCAATAAGATATAATTTAATATAAACAAAAATAATTACCAAGTGCAGCGGAACTAGTCTACGAGGGCGGCACTGAAAATTTCGGGAATCAAGGAAGTGACACAACATTACTATTTAAAAATGTATTTATTGCTTTTCGAAGTATTCTCCGCGAAATTTGACACATTTTTCCATACGATGGAACCAATCATTGAAACAACCATTCCATTCGGAAGTTGGGGTCTCCAAAATGGCCGTTTTGTAGGCGTCCACAGCTTGTTCAGGTAATGAAAATCTCTGACCACGCAACTTATTCTTAATTTTAGGGAAAGTATAGAAATCATTAGGGCTTAGGTCGGGGCTGTACGGCGGATGGTCTAATAATTCTATGATTTCTTGCTCTAAAAACTCTTTTGTTCGGTGCGCGGTGTGAGAACTCGCATTGTCGTGATGATGGAGGATGATGCGGCGGTTGCAGTTCTCTTTACGGAGTTCAGAAACGACCTGTGGCAAACAAATGTTAGCATACCATTCTGCATTAACCGTTCTTTGCCCCTCAAGAGGAATAGTCGCAACATGGCCGGTTTTGGAGACAAACGTGGCCACCATTTTTTTTGCAACACTCCGTGAACGAACAATTTTTGTTGGCTTTAACTCATTTTCGAACACCCAAACTCGTGACTGGTTTTTTGTTTCGGGTTCGTACGCGTATATCCAGGATTCGTCACCTGATACGATGTTGTATACAGCATTTGAAGATCCTGCGTGGAATCTTTCGAGAGTTCTGACGCACCAAGTAACGCGAGCCGCTTTTTGCTCTTCACAGAGCGAATGCGGTATCCATCGGGAAAACAACTTTTTTACACCTAATTGTTCATGCAAGATTATTTGTATTTGACTCATGCCAATGTCTAAAGTTGCTTGAATTTCGCGGTATGGCACATGTCGATCTTCCTCAATCAGCTTACGCACAGCATCAACGTTTTCTTGGGTGACTGCAGTTTTTGGACGACCTTGACGGGGATCATCACAGCTTGACACGTCCACGTTGAAATTCAACCAGCAATTAATAAAACAAAAATTCAATCAGCAAACCAGCGATAAATTGTGGTTTTGGATGGGGCTTCATCACCAAATGCAGAAATCATCCGGTCCACACACTGTTTTTGTGTTAAACCACTTCGAAAGTCATAATAAATCATCGCTCTAGAATTTTCTCGAGTCAATTCCATTTTCTCAACGACTAAACAAGTTTGACAAGACCTTGTGACAAGACCGAGAATCTTTTTTAAAATAAATAAACGGTATTCGATTTTTAAAACCAAAGAGTTTTAAATTAAAAAGATTTTAATATGACAGGAACAGTAGAAATATTTCATTCCCGATACTTTTAGTGTAGCCTATGTAATTATCATGTTTCTCTCATGTCGATCTTGTCTTATTACAAGATATGTTCTTGTAGTACGTAGAATAGACTGGCCACAAGAAATACATACTATTCTATGACCAAAAGAAGGCAAAGACAAACTTCCTTCACTGGTTGTGTTTGCTCTATCTTGAAGCAGTGTCAAACACTCTGTACAGAGCACAGAATCTGAAGTCAGCTGTAATAAAACAATGAATTAAATAGTGTTTGTAATATATTCATAGAAGTAACACCTATACTCTAAATGGTTTGACTGCTAGAACAATAATTGTGAAATCAAAGACTAAGTCTTTTAAGCCTTTAATGTTTTTTCTGTTGTTATATTTTCAGGTGCTAGTTTACCATATTTCTTTGGAATGATAGAGATTTCTCTATAATTCTTAGAAAAACATTTGTCAGGAAATACATAGAAGGTGCCTTCTTAGACTTTAATATACTTTACTTATTCAGAAAATAAAATAAGATCTGCTTACCTGAGTAGGAGTTATCCACGATTGTAATAAGTTAATCATTGGAGTAGACACTTGTTCTAAAGTACCTATGTGTATTTTGATTTCTGGGTATCAAAAATGAACAATTTATACATCTTTTTTACCGGGTGACACTACGACTCGCCATTTTTGCACAATCAAATATATACGCAGAAAAAGTTCACAAAATATAAACAAGTCCTGCTTATTTATAAATATAAACAAGTCCTGTTTATTTATATTTTGTGAAATTAATCTGAAAAATAAAACACAGACGGACCGCGGACGTATTCGCAAATGTCGCAATGTCAGATGTCAGAAAATATGCGACGGTTATGATTTAGGGATGCGGTCGATAAATCTAAGTCTATGAAAAAAATCAATTTTATGTCTAATAGCAGCACTGAATCGATTAGGTGTAATGGATTAGCTTAATTTTACTGTTATTTAACATACATAATATATAAAAGCTAATACATAATATCAATAAATAATATTATCATTCGGAAATTGTTATTAAAGCAAGTAATATTTATTAAAATTGGAATAACGATTGTTTTAGTCGAATGACTCGATATTGTTACAATATATTGTTTGATGTTTCTAATAATGCACTACATCTCTATAACCGAATGCAGAGGGAGGAGTCATTTAATAATAATTTTTATTCTTTAATTTAAATTCCCGGTTCAAAAATTGTATTCCTGGCGTGTAATTACGTAAAAAATTCGAAAAATAATTACTATAAAATTTTCATCTTGATGCATGAGACTTTTTGGTACCACTTTTGGGCATTCTCCTTTCGTGTTTAAGTTTTTATTTCATGACTCATGACTCATGTGAGATTAATAATTGTGATGTGTTGTTGGCTGTCATAACGACAAAAAAACAAATTATTAAAAATATTTGTCCAATGAATGTTTAAACTTTATAATATAAGAATATTAAATACAAATAATATCAAACAAAAAAGTGGTTATGTATTGTAACTGTGTGAATGAAAAATAATAGAATAAAAAAACATCTCTTATTTTACCTTAAATATTTCATTTTCTACGAGATGTCTTGCTTTATTACATGAACGTCCATGACCTAGTGAATAGACCCCCTGAGTCTCACACGTGACCGTGCAGGTTCGTATAATTAACACCTATCTTCAGTTTTAACTGATTTTAACTTGGGAACATATTATTATCTAGTACCTACCCATACTACTTGACCTATTCAGGGGGGAACAAAGTACCTAGAAGTACTTTGAAGTACTTCAAAGATGACCCTCTTCAAAGTACTTCTAGGTCACCGGGTGGGGGGACGGGTTTTTGTAGTCAACATCACCGTGTTGGATCACCAGGTTGGACCGTGATTATGGCACTTTAAAGTTATTTACATTTTACATTTTAACTATGAGCAATTTTTTTTATTCGTTTCCAAATTTTTTTTAATACTGTAAAGTTATGAAGTACTACGTTAGAAGAGGGGTTTTGGAATATACTACGGATGGTTACTAAGCGGGGCTGTGTGCGGGAGTGGGGAAAAATGGGTAAAAACTAAAAAGTGGTCACGCAGTATGGGCACAGAGTAAAGATATATACTTACGTACCTACAAAGAAACAGCTTTCATAGAATGATCACAATTTTGTCAGGGCTTGACAGGTGATGTTGACTACAAGACAAAAACCAAAAACCCCGCCCCCCACCCGGTGACCTAGCGAAGTACTGTGAAGACCCCCTCCCCCCTGAACAGGTCACGTAGTATATAGGTAGGTACTAGATAATATTTATTTATTTTATTTATTTTATTCTGGCAACAAACAGTCATATATAGAAGGTACAGTAAATATTAATTTTTTACAATAAACCTACAGTGCCGAAAATAAAGTACAGAAACAATAACAGATTTTAACTCTTATTTTGGAAGACGCGTAGCTTAGGTATAATTAATTAACATTAATCTTTGTGCCATGAGTAAAGACACAAGAGTTACAAACAAACAACAAAAAAAATAAAATAATAATAATAACAAAGAATGAACAATAAGTGTGTTATAAGATCTTAAACAATATTAAATCTGCGTTTTAATTCTGATTTTAGGCTATTGAGAGAGTTATTAAATATATCTATATCAGTGAAGTCTCTGTTGTAATTGTTAGTGGAACGGTATAAGAATGAATTACGAGTGTAAGTTTTACAAAGTGTTGGAAGAACAAAAAGTGGCTTATTTCGTGAGGGGCGCACAGGAAGTCGGGCGTAAGCTTTAAATGATATCTTACATAATAATGTAGGCGAATCTGTCAGCGAGTTTAAAATTTTAAATAATTGAGTGATATCAAACATGCTACGTCTATTGTGAAGAGTTGATAAGTTATGCCTACACAGGGCATCTTCATACGGTTCATCATAAATATTTACGCGGTAATTAAGTGATTTAAGGAACTTTCTCTGAACATTTTCAATGCGATTAATATGTATTTGAAAGCATGGACTCCAAACAGTACTACAAAAATTCAGAATAGAGCGAATAAAAGAGAAATAAAGAATTTTTAGAGTTTTCACGTCTCTAAAAGGTTTACTAACACGATGAATAAAACCTAGGTTACGAAATGCGGTACTAATTATATGGTCAATGTGATTATTATATGTTAATTTGGAATCCATAATTAACCCAAGGTCTCTAATGGTTGAAACTCTTTTAAGAATGGAATTATTCAACATGTAGTCAAAATTGATCTGGTGAGTTTTTCGTGTATATGACATGATAAAACATTTATCTATGTTAAGGAATAGTTGATCAATCTCACAATATTGTTGCAACCTCAATAAGTCATTTTGCAATTTTGTGCAATCAAGTATCGACTTGATGACTATAAAAATTTTCGTGTCATCAGCATAGAGTAGGTGATTACTATGTTTAAATATTAATTCTATGTCGTTTATGTAAATGTTAAACAGTAATGGCCCTAGGTGCGATCCCTGGGGAAATCCTGAAGGGACAGGGAGGAATTGGGAAGAGTAACCTTTGAGGTAGACAGCTAGACAGATAATATGTTCCCAAGTTAGTCAGTTAAACTGAAATGTAGATTTCACATTTATCTTAATTGACAGTTTTGTCATGAGCCACTTAAATATTTTTGGTCCTTAACAGCTTTAATTTCACTTCGCTTGAGTTAATTTTCATGAAAAAATTGGATCACTTCACTTGTACCACGGTCTCAGGATAATGAGGAATTTTTAATAAGCTATACGTAGGTACAATAACAATAAAAAGCAAAACTTTGATCTAAGTTAATTAGTTTTTCACCCGTGCAAAACAAACAAGAGCCCAAGTAAAATTGGAAATTTTGAAGTAATCACGCGGCGGCATGTTATGAAAAATAATTAATAAAATTTTCGGTTGAACCCTTAAAAACACGTGCAAGAAATAAAAACAAAGCAGTTCAGATACATACTTCTTGTCCAGATAAACTCTTGGAAGTTTTTGTGGCATATTGACAATAAATAAATAATAATAATAATATAAAACGTTGTTTAATATTATTTAAAGTAATAGTCCTTGCAATGAGCCTGGAAGATGTGCAACATTCTAATTTCTTTGTACAAATCCCCCTTTCTACATTAACGTGGCAACTGGCAACAAGTCATTTGCTATGTTCATCGTGCCAGCCAATTGCCTCACTTGTCAGTTGGTGTGCAATATCTAATGCGGCAATTAGATGTTTCACTTCGAACATTTAGCAGAAAAATCCTTCCAAGTAAACTTTTGTTGATGCTAAACGGATATTTTCTACCGTTGTATATGGCCATCGAAAGTTCTAATGTTGTTATGGATAGACGCCATTTACCCAATGTGGCGTACGGGCGTTTATGGTGAAAGGTTTGCGGAATGTCCACTTGTTTCTACTGCCATGCCGCTGCTCCCTATTTTTATTGTGTTACATTGTTATTGATCATTTATTGTAATGTGGCAATGGTGTTTCTGAATAATAACAGTATGTAATAACCCGACTACGTCAAAAAAGGGGTGAAAAGGCCGAAACAAGAAAATAATTCAGATAGAAATCCAGAAATGCATAGGTACAAAAATGGTCAAGCTAGAGCCGTGGACGCACCTACTAATGGCATCTAAGCGTCAGTTCACGCCGAGATTCATCGTGTCTAGGAGTGAGCTGACCCTAAGGCCTAGAGAAGTTTCTTGAAAATGCGTATATTCGTTTTACACACGCATACCCCAAGATAGATACAGACGGCTGCGATTTGACATCGACTGTTCCGAAACTTATAAAGTGTTGTGACCACGGTTCTACCTTGCACCTAAATCTTTCGCCAGTTTAGTAATTTAGTCGCCAACATATTAATTCGCCGCAAAATTCAGTAATACAGTATGCTCATGTGCAGTCGCCAACATATTTTTTTTTCGCAAGATTAATTATAATCCCTTAGTTATTCACCGTATAATATTATGTAGTCGAATACTATATCTATAATATAAAAATGAATCGCTAAATGTGTTGGTAAGCGCTTAACTCAATAACGCCTGGACCAATTTGGCCAATTCTTTTTTTTTAATTTTCTTAAATGTTGTGGCCGTACAAGCACTGAAGATGCCGAACGTCCTGGACGCCCAGTTGAGGTCTCTACACCCGAAACAATCGAAAAAATTCATGATATGGTGTTGGCCGACCGAAGATTGAAAGTGCAAGAGATTGTGAAAGCCATAGGCATCTCGCATGGCTCAGTGGTTTCAATTTTGAATGATCACTTGGGCATGAGAAAGCTTTCCGCAAGTCGACCACAAACGCAATCGTGTAACAACTTTACAGGAAGGTTTGGCGTTGTTTAATCACAATATGGAGGAGTTTTTGCGCCGTTTTGTAACCGTGGACGAAACATGGATCCATCACAACACACCAGAGACCAAACAACAGTCAAAACAGTGGGTTTCTATGGGTGAATCGGCGCCAAAGAAGGCCAAGGTGGGTTTGTCAGCCAATAAAGTTATGGCGACTGTTTTTTGGGATGCACGTGGGATAATCCACATTGCCTATCTTCAAAAGGGAAGAACAATTAATGGGGAATATTATGCCAACTTATTGGACCGCTTCAATGAGGATTTGAAAAAAAAACCGACCTCATTTGGCCAAGAATAAAGTTCTTTTTCACCAAGACAATGCAAGGGTGCACACATGTGCAGTTGCCATGGCAAAAATCCATGAATTGGGCTATGAATTGCTCCCACATCCACCCTATTCTCCAGATTTGGCTCCGAGTGACTACTTCTTGTTCCCAAACCTGAAAAAATGGCTCGGTGGAAAAAGATTTGACTCTAATGATGAAGTCATCTCGCAAACAAAGGTCTATTTTGAGGACCTCGACAAATCATATTTGGAAGGGATAAAAAAATTGGAGAAG
The DNA here is from genome assembly GCA_963565745.1 of Phengaris arion. Lineage (NCBI taxonomy): Eukaryota > Metazoa > Arthropoda > Insecta > Lepidoptera > Lycaenidae > Phengaris > Phengaris arion. Next base: position 30,172,739 of record OY751431.1, read on the forward strand.
CGTTGGACAAAGTGTATAGAGCTCAAGGGGGACTACGTTGAAAAATAAAATGATTTATTTATCAAAAAATCTGTGTTTTATTCCAAATTCACGGACTTATTGACCCGCCCTCGTAGTTTTAATTTTATCTTTTTTTAACTAATCGTTTCAATATTCGGGCGTTAGTCGATTTTTCAAAATCGGGTGCTAGCGCAGACGAGTTGCGGGCAAAAGCCAGTCACTCTACTATTATTAATGTGACAGTTTGTGGATATGGATGGATGGATGTTTGTTACACTTTCACGCAAAAACTACTGAACAGATTTTGATGAAATTTGGTATGGTAGTAGTTTCAGCTCTGGATTAACTCATAGGCTATACATATACATTATACAGTGTTTCCGTGGGATACTGTGTTTACGCGGGTGAAGCCGCGGGCAAAAGCTAGTTGAGTATAAAAATAATTTCTTATCGCAAAATGTAACAGAAATATAACTCGCATAATGATTTACACAGTATAAATATAATGAATTAAGGTTAATTGTAACGTTTATCTAATATCTCACTTTCCGCAGTATCTCAAGGTAATGGCCCTAACTCCCCAATATTTATCATTGCCAAATATTACTTGGTATTATTTTTACTATGGTAAGATGGTCTATGAGTAAAGATCGTCCGTGCCATTTAAAAAGTAGAGTCTGGCAAACTAAAGTTGAACCCGGGTTATTTGCAAACTTTAACTTTAACTTCAAAATTTGGCAACTCTATTATTATACTACCTACAAAGTCAATTTGACAAACTAAAATTTGGCAAAAATTCTGTGGTTTTTGCTTGAAAGTGTAAAAAACATTTATTTCCAAATTTAATTATCACTAGCCGTCCTCGGCAAACGTTATCTTGTCATACATATTATTTCTGTGAGATTAATATTTAGTAGAAGGGTGAAAATTTAGGGTTGTGTGTATTTTTTAATGCCACATCATATAAAAATAATAAAAAATTGTCGAAAAAATAATAAGGGGCGTGTAAAATAACAACCGTGCGTGCGCGAGACCGATTCGCACTTGGCCGGGTTTTTTATTTCTATAAATGGTACAAGCCCCTTGCGTAGCTAATCCCAATATAATATTAAATACATAAAGACATATTGCAAACAACGCAAGTAATCCGTAAGTATAATATAAGCCATCATTAGAAAGATGAAAAGCGTAAACAAAAGGATGTCGAAACTTTGTAACAGCAAGGTGTAAGTGGACAGGAGGCTTAAGTATACTGCATCATCAGAGATAATATATCTCTTCCACGGCGTTGTGGTTAGAGACTGACATTTCTTTATTTACGATTTTTAATCATTTCAAAATTTATTTTTCAATTGAAAAGAAATTACACGTGCGTGGATTTTATTAGGCACATAATATATGTAATACACTAATATTAGGTCCTTACATATGAAATTGGCGTTTTGTCGTACTGGCCACTTTTATCTCAAATATATCTTCTTTGGTTAGGAATTCCAATTTCAAATTTATACCGCTATTTACTCAGGCATTTGTGTTTCGAAAACAGTATTTCGTAAATTTTATCGCGGGAAAATGTACGATTCTCGCGGCATTGTCTTATTTATTTTATTCAACTAAAAGTCATTTTTATACCTGTCGTTAACACGAATTATCTTTCCTCTCGCTCAGTGTCATGTGTGGGAGTGATTTTGTGAATGGGACGGAAATGTGTAACTTCCGGTGCGATGGTAAAGTTGGCGGTATTGTTTTGTGTCAGTTGTTAGTTGTTGTGTTGTGTTACACATGCGACTACTCTAGTGTAAGGCTCGTTTATTTTTTGTTGTATACCTCGCTACAACATTTAATATTCACAGCGAACTTGTGAAAAAGTAGCGGAAGTTGGAACTTTCAGCGCCATCCGGCGAGCGAAGAGCGGACCCGTTTTCCGGCCAATGCCGTGGAAAAAATATGAATTTTAAATCTGGAATAGGTTTATGTGCATACAACTGCGGGAGAGCCATGCTTTGACACGAGTGCGCCAGCACTACTGGACAATTGTCAATCGCGTTTGTAATCTTTTTAACCGACTTCCAAAAAAAGGAGGCGGTTATACGTTCGCCATATATTTTTATTTTTTTTGTATCTTCAACGATAACTCCGCCGTCTGTTGTCCGATTTGCAAAATTCTTTTGTTGTTATATACCCATAATTCTAAATTGGTCCTTTACTCACTAAAGTGGAAACCTGATGATGGGATCTATGAGGAATCGAGGGAACTCCTCGAAATTTATATGGACACATTTTTACTTTTTCAGAAGTAAAACAAGCATATGCTACCAAAAAATATTAGATTTTGCACCAATGTATACACTGGATCCAAAAGCACTGAACAGAACTCCTCGGTCTTTAATGATACGCGTTTGGAAAATTCGGCATTGTTTAAAGAACTGCAAGCATATAAGATACAGTAATCATCATCATCATCTTATATACAATACCTAATGGAAGCTTGGCGCGTATTCAATTATACATTCGATCGTTTATTTTAAACATTCTTAAAATGTATTATGTAATTATAATTTAACAAATATCACTAAAAAGGGAATAAATATTAGTCTCTAAATAATTCCCCTTTTAAATTCGGCTACACAATCTTTATAATTTTGAAGTCGGTTATTTCATACGTATTTTGTGTATTTTAACGGTTTAATTTTTGGATGTCGGTTTAATTTTTTGTTTAAAATAATAATTTGGTGTTTAAGGGCGGTAGTAAAATTGCTTTTATAACAAAAAACCGCATCTAAATTGGACCTTTCGTTTAGGAGCTACGATGCCACGGAGAGACACGCGGACAGACGCATAGACATACTTGTAACATCCCTTTTTTGGGTCGGGCATTTAAAAAAAAGCAGTCGTTTAATGATTTATATAAATATTAATATTTAATCTGAAACGTTCAAAATAATTACCAAATCGTTAAAAGTAATTTATATACAGTATCTGTCTGTTCATATTATTATTTCTTTTACCTTATTTATAGATGGCTATGTTATCTCTAACGTCCTGGCTCGCAGCCAAATTATACAACTAAATCAAGATTCCCTATAAATTTTTTAATGTTTTTTAATCATATAGTTTTGTGAATTGGATTGTTTGCACCACGTTAACGGTTTGATCTTCCATAATATTTTCTAATATTTCAAGTTACGATGCATACACGATTCAGTAGTTTAATATTAAAATATTTAATAATATCTATTACATACTAAAATAAGATAGCGCAGGCCGCCCGCCCGCTATACTGATCACAAAATATAAACAGGGTGTTCACTGTCCAGCGTCCACATTCTGGAAAGTCAGGGCAAAGTCAGGGAAGCTCAAAGCAACCGGGGAAAATCATGAAAATAGACGGGACACCTGAAAGATAGAAAAACATTGTTTGGCTCCCAACAATTCTGTGATTGTAAAATAAGGGGTATAATTAATTTGTATTCTAGAATGATCTTTAATAGAAGCATTTTTTCCAGGTTTGGGGTGATCTACGTTATGTCGATAAAGTCAGGGAATTTATTCGAACATAAGCAGTTTTCAAAGTAAGCAGCACCCTGATAAAAGTCTGTTATAACTATTGAAGTTTACAAGGCTTGTAAATTAGAATGTTACAAAAAGTTCTATCGTAGGTAGGTATCAATCTTAAACAACACGAGGAAACAAAAATTTTCAGCGTAAGTCTTAGAAAAATCATATTTTTCTTTTATAACCTACCCTCGATGTAACCGTAAATCTACCTGTATCTCTCTACCTCGGAGCTAGATGACGTCATAAAATATTTATTTACCGTGCAAAGTCAACAAACTGCATTGCGCTCCAGGGATTATTTATTATACATAGGCTGCACTAAAAGTATCGGGAATGGAATATTTCCACTGTTCCTGTCATATTAAAATCTTTTTAATTTAAAACTCCTTGGTTTTAAAAATCGAATACCGTTTATTTATTTAAAAAAAGATTCTCGGTCTTGTCACAAGGTCTTGTCAAACTTGTTTAGTCGTTGAGCAAATGGAATTGACTCGAGAAAATTCTAGAGCGATGATTTATTATGACTTTCGAAGTGGTTTAACACAAAAACAGTGTGTTGACCGGATGATTTCTGCATTTGGTGATGAAGCCCCATCCAAAACCACAATTTATCGCTGGTTTGCTGAATTTCAACGTTTTGGACGTGTCAAGCTCAGTGATGATCCCCGTCAAGGTCGTCCAAAAACTGCAGTCACCCAAGAAAACGTTGATGCTGTGCGTAAGCTGATTGAGGAAGATCGACATGTGACATACCGCGAAATTCAGGCAACTTTATACATTGGCATGAGTCAAATACAAATAATCTTGCATGAACAATTAGGTGTAAAAAAGTTGTTTTCCCGATGGATACCGCATTTGCTCTGTGAAGATCAAAAAGCGGCTCGCGTTACTTGGTGCGTCAGAACTCTCGAAAGATTCCACGCAGGATCCTCAAATGCTGTATACAACATCGTATCAGGTGACGAATCCTGGATATACGCGTACGAACCCGAAACAAAAAACCAGTCACGAGTTTGGGTGTTCGAAAATGAGTTAAAGCCAACAAAAATTGTTCGTTCACGGAGTGTTGCAAAAAAAATGGTGGCCACGTTTGTCTCCAAAACCGGCCATGTTGCGACTATTCCTCTTGAGGGACAAAGAACGGTTAATGCAGAATGGTATGCTAACATTTGTTTGCCACAGGTCGTTTCTGAACTCCGTAAAGAGAACTGCAACCGCCGCATCATCCTCCATCATCACGACAATGCGAGTTCTCACACCGCGCACCGAACAAAAGAGTTTTTAGAGCAAGAAATCATAGAATTATTAGACCATCCGCCGTACAGCTCCGACCTAAGCCCTAATGATTTCTATACTTTCCCTAAAATTAAGAATAAATTGCGTGGTCAGAGATTTTCATTACCTGAACAAGCTGTGGACGCCTACAAAACGGCCATTTTGGAGACCCCAACTTCCGAATGGAATGGTTGTTTCAATGATTGGTTTCATCGTACGGAAAAATGTGTCAAATTTCGCGGAGAATACTTCGAAAAGCAATAAATACATTTTTAAATAGTAATGTTGTGTCACTTCCTTGATTCCCGAAATTTTCAGTGCCGCCCTCGTACGTCTAAGGAATATCTATTCAGTACCGCGGCTTATAGGTTTACAAACTCAAACAAAACTCCACTACGAACTTCGACGCTTTACATTTGGTGTATCGAAGTCGAAGTATTTTTAATTAAGATGTCCGTTAGCTCGGTTAATTTTATTTTCAGATCCTACTTTTTTAGAGTGGAATTTTTAAAGTTAACCAATAATTTCCATAGAACAATAATTTTTACCTTACTGCTAAAGAAGGTGCATGGATGTAATTGTAGAAGTTGCATGGGTAGCTATTCAACTTCTACAACTTGATGGATTTTTTGGTGACTGGGGTCACCAAATTAAATTAGGCAATTTTAAGAAGTGATCACGAACAATGTCTCATAACATAAATCGAGTTAAATTTTTAAATTTATTTATACGAGGCATGCCTTTTAAGTTCTGTCGTTTCCATACTTCCCGGCAATTTTGAATTTGGAACTGTTCTATATTCGAATATGTTTAAATTTTGAATCTCAAAACAGTTAAAGGATTAGGATTAATGCTATTGTTTAGTCACAGCATCGATTGGAATCTGTCAGGTCACGTACGAAAATCAACTTTCTAAGGAAAATGTTCGTGCAATAATTTTCTACAACTTTAGAAGAGGCCTGACACGGCTTCAGTGTTTTGAAGAGCTAATATCTGTGTTTAGTGATGAAGCCCCATGTCTGCGGACTGTCGAACGCTGGTATTTAGAATTCCAGCGTGGACATACTAGTGTTAGTGGCAAATTTCGTGAAGGACGCCCAAAATCCGCCTTCACTGAAGATAACATCATTGATGTGAGACAACTAATTCCCGAAGATCGTCATGTGACGTATCTAGAGATAGAGGCTCTATTAGGCATCTCAGGGGCAATCATTCAGAGGATCTTGCATGAATCGCTTGGTGTGAGAAAGCTAGTTTGCCGTTGGAAACCGCATCAGCTTTCCGACGATCACAAGGCGGCCCGCGTCAGATGGTGTAAGAAAAATCTGCAAAGGTTGCAAAGTCCGAGGAGAGTCAAATCACGTCTACGACATCATCAGTGGTGACGAATCTTGGATCTATGCCTACGATCCTGATTCCAAACAACAATATGGGTCTTTCAAGACGAGCCAAAGACGACGAAAGTTGTTCGTTCTCGAAGCACTTCAAAGAAGATGGTAGCCACGTTCGTTGGAAAAACCGGTCATGTTGCGACTATTGCACTTGAAGATCGAAGAACGGTTAACGCATAGTGGTATACCACAGTTTGTTTACCACAAGTCATCGCCGAACTTCGAAAATCTAACTCAAAGCGACGCATCATCCTGCACCATGACAACGCAAGCTCACACAGCGCTCGTCAAACGATTGACCTTGACCATCCTCCATACAGTCCTGACCTAAGCCCTAACGATTTCTTTACATTTCCTAAAATTAAGAAAAGTCTTCGTGGTCAAAGATTCCAGTCCGGTGAGAAGCAGTCGACGCTTTCAAGTCAGCCATTTGAACACCCCCACTTTAGAGTGGAATAAATGTTATAATAACTGGTTTGAGCGAATGGAAAAGTGTATTAAGCTCTAGTTGTGTTTTTTCTTCAAACGACGAAACTTAAAAGGCATGCCTCGTATAGGTCACTTCGACTTGGGCCACCGACTGAGTTTATGAATGCCTACATTTCAAATTTTTTATTCTCTACTAGTTTATTGAAAGGTCTAGTGTTTTCATTTAGTATTCTCTTTCGCGCTATTGTCCGTTTCTGCGGATACTAAAATATTCAGTGTCCACTTGACTTTACTGGTCAAGCAGAAACTATATACCTACCGCCATACTAATAAAAATATTTAAACAGTGGATAAGCTATACAATGTTTTGTCCTTATCTGATACGTGGGAAAAGTCGCTTGACAGACAAGGAAAACATTATATTGCTTATCCATTGTGTAAATATTTTTAATATTATTTGTAAGAACGAGAGACTATTACTAATATAAAGGAATGTGAATATTTTAATTTTGAATCCCACGTTTCATATTCTGAGCATAAAGTATGTCCAATACTTGTACATCTGCTGGTATCGTTTGCTGAAGAAATGATTACTTATTCCCAGTCGATATTATGAGAGATGCGTTTTATCAGAGAGAGAGAGAGAGATATTAGAGCAAGTTTCCTTTAGTGCGAAGCGTTGCGTCGTTTTTCATATTTTTTACGACGTGCACAGAACGTTTCACCGGAACGATGGACAGGAGACGAAGACGGAACGTGAATGATGCGTCGCGGTATCACCATCTTACATTGTTATGTCGGGCGACGACGCGATGCAACGCAACGCACTAATGGAGCCTCAGCCTTAGTTACTGTTACCACAGATTAAAGAAAGACGAACAGGTAAACAGCTACATAGTTAGCTTTCGATTTGGTTGCACTACTAGAAGCACACGATGTGTCCATGATTGTGTGAAAAAATTGTGGGCCGTTAAAGTGTGACGGCAAAATTTACAATTTTGAATCGCATTGCATCGTTCTATGAAAGCTGTTTCTCTGTAGGTGCGTAAGTAAGTTTTTCTACTCTGCTGTTACGTCGATCTTCCAATGATTTCTGACTTTAAAGAGGATAGGACCAAAGTGGTGGTAAAAGCTATTTTTAATAGTTGTTTTTATTACAGTGAAGCTCGTCTGTAAATGTGTACCTAACCGAAAATGTATTTATATCAGTGGCTCTATATCTCGATTATCCAGTTTTAACTTGTCACCTGACTAATGGAAGGTCATTGCCACTTTTAAAGGTATAAATATTTTAAAGGGTGGTCGGACCTGCGCTTATAACGGGGTATCGATCTGTGCAGATCCACTAATTTTAGAAAAATCTAACCCCATTCACCCGACACGACACCGGGAGCGACAGGTTTGGTCCATTTTCTGTTATTATTATCCCACAGAAATTGAGACCTTTGGATATATCCGCTACATTTCAAATTATAATTTTCAATATCAGATTTTGTGGTTGCTATTTTAATGTCTTTTCTGGTAAAGTACGTCATGAGCCTTTTTTGTAAAATGTTGAATTTTTATATTATTTGGCTTCTACGTCATGGGATTTTGTCACCTTTGAACTTGAATGTTTGTCGGGCAAAAGTTGCAAGAAATCCATCAATAAGGTGACATTAGATAGTAACGTAGGTGTTTTTCGTAGAGGGCTTGCCTGGCGGCTGGCAGACGCCACCGTGGGCGCTCGCAGCCCACTTAGTAAATGAAAAATGAATTCACTCAACACGCTTTACGATAAAATTGTATTCATGCAATTTGTTCGGCTCGTGACACCGACAAACCGATTTCAGTGATTAAATGTTGACGCTGTTTATATTTTGGGGTTGTAAAAATCGTGTTTTGGTTACGAGAGAGTTTTGTAATGGTGGGTGGATAAAATTGAAATAAAGTTTAAAAGATTCTTTATTTTCAGTAATAAACCAAAATAATTATTAGTATACATAAGATTTATTAATTAACACAGATCCCCTCAAATCGGCTTACCCATTCTCAATGTATTTTAGCAACAATAGGCGTTATTATTTGTTTGTCTAGAATAGATCTATGATTTGGGTAGAGCATATTAGCTTTGAACGAATTTATACTAGGTGTTTTTTCAGTCAGTCCAAACTTTCAGGAGTAATATACTCTTGAATATAAGCAAGCAACTTTTACTATGGGATCAACTTTCCTACTTCAAAGAAAAAGCTGTTTCCTACAAAATGGTATCTTTGCCTTTTGTAGGTAACAGCTGTTTTTTTTTCAAGTAGAAAGTTTGGACACTGACTGAAAAAACACCATGTAGATTCTTGGAATGGTGAACGGTTATTTATGTATAATAACCGTAAGTTTCTCGGAAACAATAGTTTGAAAATAAATGAGAAGTTTCGACAGTAGCTCTAAATGACACATAAGACGTTCAATTTGATTGATGACGATTTACATTAACATTCCACAATTATTACTTATTAAGATGTAATATCTTTTTTATATTTTTATGACGATAATATCCTACTTCCTACTACTATTATAAATGTGAAAGTTTGTGAGGTTGGATGGATAGATAGACGGATCTTTGTTACTCCTTCACGCAAAAACTACTGAACGGATTTTGATGAAATTGGGTATGGTAGTAGTTACAGCTCTGGATTAACACAATACATATGCTACTTTTTATTCCAAAAAAGTACAGTGTTTCCCTGGGATAAAGTATTTACGCGGGCCAAAGCCGCGGGCAAAAGCTAGTTTTTTTTAGATTAGCGATCAATATCTTACCCAATACCCAGTATAGTTGATATGAACTTCGCGAGATCACCTTACTATTAATAAACTTTACAAACTATGCTAGCCTAGTTTTTATAAAAAAAATCCCGTTATAAATTTTACATGTATATTAAAACTTCTGTAAGTCTGTAAATCTATCATATAAATTTATGATACCACTCTACTAATTACAAACCAGCCAACAGCAACTTTTGTATACAAATATTTTGCTTCTACTTTTGGTGTGTAATATGTTTAAGATTTACGAAGTCGTAAAGAACGTTGCCTCGTAATTTCGAGACACGCATGAATGATTCAACTTCGTACGTGAACTTTGGGAACTTTAGTTCTTAGGCCGCTGTTTGATGCTGTTTGTTGTTGTTTGATGCTATATTACGGCAACGTATTTCGAACTTTCTACAAAAAGTTCTCGCAATTATACAGGTTTTTGGTAGAACGTAGTCAATCCGTGTTCCGTGTCCCAAACAGGTTAGATTACCAACTTTGGAAATAAATGGCGAATATCTAAAAAACGGTCCAATATCGACCATAGGTATGAAGGGATCAAATGATATGTCTGCACCCCAGGATTTCCTTTTAATGGATTGACTACGTTTTATCAAACATTCTGTATATTAGATCATAATTGGTTTTTCTAAATATGGATTCGGTTATTAATAGAAAATATTGTCTATCTTTAAGGATCTGTTTAATAAAGACACCTAGGCAGTTAGAGATAAAATATTTCCTTCTGCGTGATGTAGTTTTCTACGCTGGGGAATTCCTTTTGCATAACGATATGAAACACAATTCTTACAATAAAAACAAAAATTGCTCCTTGTAATCGGAGGGAGATCAAAACCAGGGCTTTTTTGAACTTGGCCCTGAAAACATGAGCATTTTAAACGAGTGTTGCATTATCTCCATCACCATGATTTGTAAAAGTTTATAAACAACAACTAGGTACCTATAATTGACGGTTGAGAAATTATCTCCATATTGTATGTTTTACTGTATATATTATTAGTGTTAAAGATTTTATTTATAACACACTGTTTATTGATATGAATTGATGGTAATGATGAAATCATTGAACAATGATTTGATACCATCCTCGTAATCATATTATGACTTTGGAATATCTCTCTCGTGTCGTCATGATTAAATATTTTTGTTGTTACTTTGTGTAATTAGATATAAGATTTGGAACATTTTAGCTTTCTCTATATTATTTAGCAACCAAATTGCGTCTTTTTCAACACGTTGTAGGCAACTTTGTAAAAAAATACCTGTAAATATATATATGTAATTATTTCACAGAGCAAATTTTTTAAATAATTGGTATTTAAAAGGAAGAACTTAAGTTAACCGATTTTAAAATGGAAGGAAGGTATTTTGCGATAAAGCTACGAGGTCCAACGGACGTTAAAGATGTGCAGTATGTAATGAGAGGAATCTTCATCGGGTCATATCCTCTGCGGTGTCTGACGGCGACGGAGATGCGGTTTATTATATGATCATTAATATCCGTTGTACTACGCTAATGGCCGCGAACAGGATTTACGCTTTACATTATATTGCATTCTTATTGTAAATAAAATTGCGGTATACCTACCTTGACCAATGAACGCGGCACTTTAAAGTAACTGAAATGTTGGTAAGTGGTAAGACTAAAAGGGGCCGTACAAGTATTACGTAAGCACTATATCCCTATATCACTTCGTCGTCTTTGCTTTGCTTGTTTTTGATGACATGGGGGGGGTGGGGAGATCTAAATGGTGATTACGTCAGCAGTAATAATTTACTTTTTTACACGTATGGCTACCCACACATTGTCTATGCTTAGAAACGAAATGCATTTTCGGGTATTCCTACAAATAATGAATACGTTTAAGTACTCGTTTAGAACTGAGTAGGGAAATTACCGCTCGCGGGGAATAAATAATTGAATCAATCAATTGTAGCAATGTTTACGTAAGCATGAGGGGGGGAGGGGTATAAGGGGTGGGTGGGTTAATAATTGCAATAAAATATCCTTGCGTAATACTAGAACAGCCCCCAAATGAAAATAAACAGATTTTAAATCCATAGTAAATATACAAATGCTTTAATAAATTTCTTGTGTTTAATTCTCTCTGGTCTATTACCAATCTACATTTTATGAGCGCATATGAGGTTGCCCTAGAGTATTTAGTGAGGATGCCCTAAGTATTTAATGTGTAGCAGTAAACCCGATGCTGCAGTAAAGCACACTACGTTCACATAAAACTTCACTACGTTCGATTGCACTAGGACCATAAAAACGACACGCAATGAACGTTTATTTAGAATGTGATGCGTTTTTTTTTCTATGATTAAGAGTATAAAACTTCTGAAAAGTCCTGAAAATCAGATTGGAAAAAGAGCTTAGAAATCTACCAAAGTTGTGTTTTATTTACAATCTTGAAGAAATTTATTATGTTAGGAATAGAGAAAGTAGGTTGGCGTAATTTTTTTATTGGTAAATAGATGTACAAATCAACCGTTCTTCTGAAAGTATACTGTAAACATTTGCAATAATACGATTTGCCTCGTGTTTTATAATTGCTGAATACCTTCGTGAAGTCAAAGTATCGTTCGACAAACGTGATGCGTTGCAAAATGTGTGCTGTGAAAACAAAAGTTTATTTTTAGTTGTAATCATTCCATCGTTATTGCTAACATAGCTCGCATAACTCTTTGTGATTACATTTCTAGGCAATAAAATTTTGTTTTTTTTTTACGTTTCTTTTCGCCGTGTGTTTGTGTTATGTCTAGACTCTGGACTTATATTTTCCTTACACTGGTGACTATAGGAATGAAAATAGTTTAAATTATTGAGTTCGTAGCTACTAACTACTAATAACTACGCGTAAAAAATAATTTTATCTTTTAACAAAACCAAATATCCCGAAATATCCACATCCGAATATTGTAACCGCCGTCTTTTGGAAGTCTGTTAAAAATGAATGAGACTATCAATGCATGTTTATAGTAAAATACATATTTTATATAATAATAGGTCTTTACCTATGAAATTGCCGTTCTGCAGTACTGGCCATTTCAAATCAAAATAATTTTTGTTTGGCTAAGAATTCTAATTTCAAATTAATTTTATTTTAAAAACATGGAATTCTTTTTCCAAAATTAGTCATTTGTTTATTGATTAGTGTTACATTTTCATCGCATTTCAATCTTTTTCGTCATCATGGATACGTTAAAAATTCGAGTAATTATGGAATATGAGTACCGTCGTGGCAGCAACGCGGCACAAGCGGTACGCAACATCAACGACGTTTACGGAGCTAACACTACAAACCAACGCACCACCTGTTATTGGTTTGCTCGCTTTTGTTCTGGAAATGAACGACCTGAAAAATGAACCTCGCGGTCGTCCGAAGCAAAGACGAATTAAAGGCGATTGTGGAAGCTGATACACAATCTACGGCTGAATTAGCAGCAGCTTTCGACGTTAGCGTCAAAACAATATTGGTCCATTTGCGTCAAATTGGCAAGGTAAAATAGCTTGAAAAATGGGTGCCCCACGAACTAAATGATCGCCAGCGCGAAGTACGCGTCGAAACGTGCCTTGCACTGCTCAACAGACACACAAATAAAGGAATTTTGAACCGCATTATTACCTGCGATGAAAAATGGATTCTGTTTGATAACCGCAAGCGCTCAGCAAGTTGGTTGGATCCTGGTTCAGCACCTAAACAATGCCCTAAACGAAAACTTATCCCTAAAAAAGTGATGGTTTCTGTTTGGTAGTCTGGCGCCGGTGTGATTCATCACAGCTTCTTACCAAACGGGGTGAGCATTACTGCAGATGTGTACTGTGAAGAACTGAACACAATGATGGAGAAGCTGGCACATCTCCAACCAGCATTGGTCAATCGCTCGTCTCCGCTGCTCCTGCACGACAATGCGCGACCTCATACTGTACAGCAGACGATCTCCAAGTTGCAAGAACTGGGGGTTGGAAGCTCTCCGTCATCCGCCCTACTCACCAGACCTTGCGCCTACAGACTACTACTTTTACCAGAATTTGGATAACTTCTTGGCGGGAAAAAAATTCAATACCCGAGAGGCAGTACAAAATGCGTTTGAAGAATTTGTTGCCTCCCGTCCAGCTGATTTCTTTAAGAAGTGCATCAATAAACTGCCACTGCGTTGGCAAAGATGCATTGATTGCAGGGGTGATTACTTCGATTAATACAAATAAAAATAGGTAAAGACCTAATATAATAATAATTAGTCAAAACACCAACATATTAGTTTATTATCATTTAGTTTTTCTTTTTTTTCTATGGACGCTTCACACCACGTCAATCTGGCGCCGTGCTAAGTATCTGAAGAACTTGTGTTACAGGTACCAGAAAACGGGAAGTATATTTAATACTTTTATACTATACATATATTTAAGATTTTTATTATATTATACACATCCGTGACTCAGGAACACAGAAAACTTTTTGTTCCTTCGGCGGGATTCGAACCCGCGACCACCGGCTTGAGCACCAACGCAAATTTATTAAATTGAATTAAGATTCAATATTATAATTCAAATAAAGTATAAGTACTTTAATTAAACGAGACGATCTTGTTTATATATAATCGGTATCTCGACAGCGGCTACAAGTATTACCATGAAATTTAGTATGCAGGGAGTTTTGGGGAGAAAAATCAATGTAGCTAGGTCTTATCCCTTAGAAACTGCGCATTTTTAAGCAATATATGATTTTTTATTTCGTCGTGCAGCATAATCAATATCTATCACATAAATATATATATATCAATAATTTCGACTCTATTATGTCATTCCCATTGGTAGATTTTACTTTGTTCGAAAATTCGGAATGTGGTAGGCTCGAAAACCAGTAAGATAAATATTTTTGTGATTCTTATTTTTTTTTCTTGTATATTTTTTTATTTACTTTTATTATTTTATCGTTGTACTAAAACACCGAGCAAAGTTCGGCCTCCCAGGTACTGTATTATAACAAGCGAAATTACTGAATGTGTTTTTAACTATAATTATACATGTCTAAAGGCTGTACACGTGTAGAATTAATGGAATAGAATATAATATATGAATGGAATAGAGTGCAGGTAGTGCTTGATAAAAAAAATATATATGTTTTTAACTAGATGATTGTTTCAGTATTCACTGAAAGGCAGTGTTATTTGTGGGTAATAGGTAAATCTATAATGTCTGTGTTTATATTATAGAAATATGTAAATACTATATTATAGCTGTCACGTTGTTAAAATTACCCAACCTACACTAATTGCATATACTGTGCACGAGTGCAGCTGCTTAGTGAAATATGGTGCCATCCGAGCTATTAATGGTGCATGTGCTTCTTCCCAGTCTTACCACAAAAATAAAACCGTGACTTTACATGACGCTAGTAAGTAGTAGCAACTAACCAGTCGTCTCTCTCTTTTTTCATTTACTTGGGGACTTCTAAATGTGTGGGAAAACTAGACAAAATAATTTTTTGTCCATGACAAAACAAATTGTTACATTTCTGTTTGATCCAATATCTGCGTTACAGTAGCCATACACCATTCAATCAATCGTACAATCGATTTGATTGCATCATATTGACATAAACAGTACCTACAGACCGTCAAGATAATCCACGCAAATCTACGCCATTTCACGCATATATACACGGTCAGTTCTACTTGATTCAATGAACTGATTGAATCGTGTATGGCCTGCATGAGGGATCATACTCTTGAATGTGTGTGATGACTGGTGGCATTATACCTTGATATGTCCCTTTATCCCCATTCATTTTCTCGTAGATATGATTAGAGGATCGACTTGGCTTTTCCCTTACGTAGATTTTCTTTATGGGGCCATAGGGAAAGTTGGCATAGGGTAAATATTTTGAAAGCGTAGCTGCTCCAGGAAATATAACGCGTTGCCTTTTTAAATAAGCTGCTATCGAGTGCTTGTTGGATTTACTTTGGAATTCTTAAAAGGAAGTTCCATTTTTAATGTCACACTGTGTTAATAGGTAATACGTCCCTACATGATACAAGATTTGCCGTATATGTGTCTATCTATGTTTGTGCTCAGAAGATCGGATCCAGTCCCGATATGTTAAAACTGCAAAATGGTATTCTCATAAACGTCAAACCCGTTTTGATTGGTCCAAACTCCAAAAATCTATTCTCTCTAAATTCTCAAAAAAACAAGACGATTCATGGGGTAGGATGAAAAAATATTAATTATGTATGTAGCCTCACCTAAAATATAGAATTATTATAATTTTATTATGCTAAAACCGAGATTTATACACAATCTATAACTATACCAAATTTCATCAATTTACATTCATAATTACAAAAACTAGAAGCGCGGACAGACAGACAGACGGACGGACAGAGCGAAACTATACGGAACCCTAAAAAGTAAAGTGAAAGTTAATTACGAGAATTGGGGTTCAGGAAACATACCTACTTAGAAATCTAGGTACCAATAAATAGTTCAGACTCAATCAATCAAGATACTATCGAGTGCGCCGTTGTCTTTCCGCGCCGCTGCACGTGCACCAACTTCCACTTCAGCGAGCTTCACCTGTTACCTCCTTTCGATTTTAATTTGCCGATCGACGGAAAGCGCGGCTCACATTGCCCGAATTATTAACATTTTATGTTCAGCCTACCATTGAAATCTACATTCATCGGTAGCAAATCTCTATTCTTTTGAGCTACTATTTGCCAACGGGTCCTCAAATATTATGAAAGCTTACACAACGTATGATAAACTTTATTCGGTGAGCGTAGGGCTCGATAATATGACCACAGGAATCACTTACTGTCATTCGTTTGCTACGAATGGAAATTAAGCATTAAATCGCCTAGGCCACAACGCTCAACCAACCCAACAATCTTATTATTCAGTTTTAGTACGTTGTGGACAGTGAAAACAGGTGGTCGGCCATCGCGCACCTCGTCTAACTGGGCCCTTACGCAGTACGGCTCAACCCGTTACCATGTGACATTTCACACAGGAACGACTAAGCGCGGTTGCCTGTACGAACGTTGCAAGACTGTCAAAAGGTTTTTAAATTGAATAGGGTAAAAGCATACCGCGTATCTCTGGATACAGACGGTATCAGTGTAAAACCTCTATTTGTTCAAGCCACGCCATCTCTGATATTTCCGTTTTCCGATAGTCCCATTGTCAGGTGGAGCGACTGGAGTCTATTTGTTCGAGTGGCGGATCCTAATTGCGTGATATCGAGATATCTCGCTTCGTCTGCTGAACTCGGTTGAAGTGGTCCGGAGTGTTTTAAAGCAAATGTACTGGGAATAGTGCCGCATATTGTTTTGTACGAGTACCTACCTACTGAGGGTTCTATGAATCATATTATATGTATTTAATATATTAATACGTGAAGAAAAAACTTTTTACCCATTTTTTCCAAAAAATTATGCGAACAGAGGAGTATGAACATTTGGCACAGTTGCAGTTTGTCAATCTGTCCTACATTTTACATTTACATTTTTATTTCCTAGGTATCTAAGAGACAAAATAACCTTTAAATAAAGTTTAAAAAAGTTATTGAACTATGGTTGAATTTCCACTACTTGGCGAACACTAGTTTTAATAGGTCTATTTTAATTTGTTTGTAGAATATGTTTATTGGTCACACTATACCATGGTCTCGTGACCACGTTAGCTTATTAGGTACGTCTTTTCACTTTAGTAATTAATTAATAAAGTCTAGATATACAACTATCTGGTATATACACATTACACGCCTATTAATTTGTCTCAAATTTTACCTAGATTTGAGACAAATTAATAGGCATATAATGAAAAATAAACTGAAGCTACCAAAGGACAGTTAGGTATGTTATTTGGAAAGTTCTGTCCCTTATGTGCTCTCTAGTTACCAATAAATTACTTGTTATGTAGACGTGTTTCATTGTAATAAATCTCAAAATTAGAAACATTACTTAATATATATAATAATTTATTACTTAAATTCCTTATTTTTGAGACTTAGTCATACATAAAACAGAAGAAAATATCTTTAATAACCAGTATTTTTTGTGAGCTATAAGTTTTCTAATGACGATTTTTCTTTTGAGGATAAAAAAGCGTTTACTGTTCAAAACAGAACTCTACCTACTACACACACCGGCATATTTAGCGGAACATAAAATAAAGGTTTGATATCAGTATCATATAAGGTTGCTGGCTGGTTGGTTAAGGTTGCTTATATGTCATTTAATTTAAAAAGAAATATTTTCAAATTAAGAAAACAACTGAACATCACATTTTATGCAATTGTTTTAATTTTATTCAAATACACCTTATCTGGAGCGAACTTCGAGTATTTCTTCCTTCTGAGTTTGATTTAAAATTTCATTGAAATACTATTATATATATAATACATAAAATATTTTGGTAGTTTTTTTTTTAATCGCGTATCTTTTTGGAGTTGAGAACTGAATTATGCCTGACTTAGCCCCAACGGAGATTGCCAGGGCACTCGAAATGCGAAGAAATGGTCAAACCTACAGAGTGATATCCAGAGATCTTCGTCGACCAGTTTCAACGATCCATCGCAGTATCCAACGGTTCAGGGAGACCGGTACTTATGTGAGAAGAGCAGGAAAAGGCAGAAAAAGACGCACTCCGAGTAGGGATGATCGTTTCATTCGGATTCGTGTACGTAGAAACCCCCGTTTGCCGGCCGTCCAAGCCCGACATGAGTTAGAAGCAGTGCGGGGTGTAACCGTATGTGAGCGTACGGTACGAAGAAGGTTCGAAGAAGCTGGTTTGGGTTCATTTGTGCTCGCCAAGGCTCCAAGGCTCGAGGTAAATCATCGTAGAAACAGGTTAACTTTTGCTCAGGAACATCGACTTAGGAACGCGGACCAATGGAGTAAGGTATTGTTTACTGATGAGTGCAGAATTCTCTTAAATCAAATTGACGGCAGGCAAAGAATATACAGACGCAAAGGAGAACGATACATTCAGACAAATTTTGAAACTACAGTTGCATATGGTGGTGGATCAATAATGGTTTGGGCGGGCATTTGTTTGAGAGCTCGCACAGACTTGGTAGCGATTGACAGAGGGAGTCTGACTGCAGACCGCTATATCAGAGAAGTTTAAGAAGAAAATATCGTACCATTTGCCCCATATATCGGTGACGATTTTGTTTTTATGCAGGATAATGCTCGGCCGCATACCGCTCGGGTAACTCAAGCTTATCTTAATGATATGAATATCACTGTTATGGAGTGGCCGGCGAGATCACCGGATATGAACAAATAGAGCACGTTTGGGACTTGCTGAAAAGAAAAGTTTAGTCCAGAATTCCAGCTCCTGCCAACGTGGGTGAACTGCGAATCGCCGTAGTTGAGGAATGGCGGAGACTATCCCAGGAGACCATCGATAGCATCATTCTCAGTATGCCTAGACGGGTAGAAACTTTAATAAGATCACGTGGAGGAAATACGCGATATTAATCACCATTTTTATAATTGAATTAATTGTTATTTTAATATTAATTTTCACTTTTACCGGTTACATGAAAAGTTCAAAAATGTACCATTTTTCACAAATAGCCTTTACTCGCAAAATCTGTTCTTAATGTGATCTCATTTTAAGTAAAACAAATGAAACTTTAAATAACAAAAGAAGTGTAGTAAGTAGATTTTAAAATAAAACCATATTTTTTTAATTATGGACCTTTTTTTGTGTTCCGCTAAATATGCTACACCGCCGGTGTGTTTATAATATGCTCGCATTTTCCTGATAGATGGGTTTTCATAAAAGCCATTTCCGGATGCTAGTATTGCCCGGAAATAGCTGTTAAAGATCATAAAAGCTTCCACATTGAATTATAATGGAAAGTAAATATAAATTGTAACGAATTTCGATAACTAAATCACTTTGCAATGTCGCATCGGACGAGGCGTGCTCCACTTTCCGCAAATAACTTAATTCTTGAGCACGTAGCATTTATTTCAAATCTAGTTTAAATGGAACGATCTAGAACTGCCGCCATCTTGTAATTCCATTTTTAAATTTCATAATACTTATACGGAGCGTGCTTACCCTCGTCGGTGGAAATGTTTTATTCTTGGGTTAACAAAGCTTTGAGATTAACGATTGTGGTACATCTTCATTTCGCCGCTGTTAATATTTTCTGCAGCCATTACAATTAAAAAAAAATAATATTAAAGCAAACTTTAGTTAGTGATCAATTTTTTAGTTTACCTCTCTTCTTTCCTTTTGTACAAAGTTGTGAGGTTGTGAGGTTGTGAGGAAAAAAAAAGTCCTTAATACCGAATGCCGATAGCAAGCGCAGATATTTGCCCGACATATTCCGAACACAACATACGTGTGTAAGTTGTGAATAGTTTGCAAACCCTTCTGTTCCGTTACCCTGCATGTTACAGTGATCGATGGCAACTCCGACAGCATATTTAATCTTCTTAAGTGTAATTCCTTCCCCGTCAGTTGCACAAAGCCAAGCTTTTCTTCTGAAAATAAACTTTAACGTATTCATGATTAGTCGTTCCTCTCGTTTCTTTCTTATCTTAATTTCTGAAGTTACTTCTTTGGCTTTTACAATTTTCGTAATTATTTCTGTTCAATTTGCAGTGTGGTTCAGTGCCATGTGTCATCATGGAATGCTAAGAGATGCGGGTCGAGGTATTGCAAATTTTACAGAAAATAAATACATGAATTGGGCTTCTAAGCTAAGACCTTGTTAAGGTCTAATGAAATTGTTTAAGTATTATCTCGTGGCAATATTGGACGCCACTGAGCTCAAATATTCTCGTCTTATTATATAAAATGTTAGTTGTTTAATGCACGAGTAAGGCTGGAACTATATGATCCGGAATCCGAGAGGTCGGGAATATTCAGAGCACTGAAAATAGAACTTTGCGCTTAAACGATAAAGCTGAAAATCGAACACACGAGTTTCGAGTCAAATGTCAATGTCATACATATATGAAGTTTCGAGTCAAATGTCAATGTCATACATATATGACAGCTTGACACTCGACACTTCGATTTTCAACTCTATTGTATGTACTACCGCAGAGTTCTATTGTCAGTGCTCTGAATTTTTCCCAGCCCCACGAATTCCGGATCGTATAGTCCCAGCCTAATGGCGTGCCGTGAGATACTTCTTGTTTATGAATATCCGCGTGATTTATTGTAAAGTATTTATTAACTTGGAACATCTTGGTGTTTTAGACAGTTTTTCTGAAAGTAATTTTCGAAACGCACTATGCTTACTAAGTAGGTATGAAACGAAAATTAATTCTCAAACAGCTAAAATCATAGTTATTGGGCCAAAAAATCTTTTCTTCGACAAAAACGGCGTCCTTTCTGCCTAGTAATTGGCTTGAAAATCACGTACATAACACGTTTTATCTTTTTGCATAGTGCATATCTTTCTTGAATTCTTATAAATAAAAATAGACTGCAACTTGCTCGGTCTCGGTAAAACTCGAGATCGGCTGAACCGATTTGGCTCATTTTGGTCTTGAAATAATCGTATCAGTTCAGGGAAGGTTTAAATGGTGAGAAATTTTGGAAAAAACGACGATTGAATTTTTTTTTACTAACTGTTCACTGTGTTCAATTTGTTACTTGACCTATTGATTTCTTATGTTTACGCGAATATTATTAATTTTTTAAACACTTAGCCTAAGCGCGCACTGGCTGCCAGGCCGCAGCGGCCACCGAAAATTATGCACTGTATCCTCAGTGCGCGCACTTGGCCGCAAGCGGCCAATGATATCATTACGACGTAACCTGCGGCCGCTAGCCGCCGCGACCAATTGGGTTCGAAGAATTCTGCTAGCCGCCGGGGGCAGACGTGTTACTTGTTTACAGAGTTTTCAAATTACATCGCGTTGTCTTTTGACATGTCGTGCGACGACTATTCAAACCGGGACATAAAAAGGATATGGTGGGAAGAGATCACAGAAATATTTGCTAGTGCTTCTTCTTCTTTATTCGCTTCTTACTTGCAAGATAAACCATCACAACTATTTCCTCGACGTCCATTTCGAAGCACTCTATACTTACAATTTTGGTCGCAATGCTGGCCGCTGCGGCCTGGCCGAAGTTGCTTGTTTGCTTGTGTACTGAAGTTTGCAGTATACCATTACTTCCTAAAAATTATTCCTTATTAACAACACTATGAAATGGTGCAATAATACAGGTGATTTTTTTTTACCCTCGTAAAATTTTTTTCACCCATGGTTACCGTACATCTCATTGTCTCTCATACTCATTTTACATAGAGACCGTGACACAATCCGTAAGTGTTTAAAACAATTATTGTCACTTGACTGTCAAATATTCATAGATTCGTTCAGTTTACCTGTTCGGTTTATTTAAAAAAAATCGGCAGGCCTAGTAGGTTGGTAGGTGTAGATAAAACAATGTGTGTCGGGACAACTAGTATCTTTAATATCACATTTTATTAATAGTAAAATGATGTTCACAGGATCCAAAAATACGGAACGTGGTTCTGTTCGGCTCGTCCGGGTCTTTGGAGGAGAAGACGGTCACGGTGTGCTACGGCGCCGACTTCGTCAACGTCACGTTCATCAACTTCTGCTGCACGAGGAAGGATATAGCTCAGGTACGTGTGCAATACGGCATCTAATCACACGGCGAGAAGTTCCCTCTGCGCGCGAACGAGTTGCAGTGAAGCGAGAACCATTTGATAAACTTGGAAATTTTTGATGCTCGATCATATCTAAGGACTTCATTTTGACTGAAACATATTTTATATATATTTAGGTATGCTCCTTTACTTTATGTTACGATGTTATGAGATCATTATAATATTAAAGACTGTTGTAGGTAATAAAAACCACGAGAGAATAATAACGTTTAAACTATAATCGTCTGTCAAAATCATGGAGGTAATATATAGAAAGGAGGTGTTTTAAGTAGATTTTAGTATGAAACAAAGCGTGATATTTTGTGGGGTGAGGGGGTGTCTGTCTCCGCCCACTCATCTACCGGTCAATAGCAAAACTACGCCCTTCATTCGTTATCGACCTTCCTTACTAGTTATGCTATCTCACACTAGATGGCACCAAACGCCAGATTACTAAATATTGCTTTACGACTGAAAAGTCTTTAGGAAGTACTGCAAAAAAACTTAGTACGGATGATGAATTAAATAATATAGTAATATTGAGTTAGTACGTATCTAGAATATATTTTTAATCCCCGTGATCAAGGCTTAAAACGCAGATGGCGTTTTGGCATGTAGAATAAATTCTTATTTAACCGACGCTAAGAGACTTTTCTAGAACAATTATAATAAATTTAGTTTAAAGTTAACTTACACATGAAACGTAATGCCCTCCATAGCATCAGAACGCCTATTTGAGTATTATGTACCTGATAAGACACAACATTTCATCATTTTCTTCTTAGAAACGAGAAAAGTACAAAAAGTTATCGAAATCACAGAGGTGTGCACAGTACGAACGCTGACAGTAGATTGATTTAGGCCACGCCCATTGTGATGACGTTGGGACCGAGTAGAAATCACAGTGCACAGTTGCTTACGCCGTCTCCTCTCATATATAATATCAGCTCCATGGTCAAAAGGCTGCCAAAATGAAAATAATTCTAAATTCAACACAAAATAACATACGTGTCATTCGAAACTAAAAAGCAATTTGTCTTGGTCGGATTATAATATAGCGCCTGCGCACTGCTGTCATACACACATGAACTATCAACTAAATTGACTAATTTTTAAGTCAGTCAAGTTAATGACTAACCGTTTTTAGGGTTCCGTATATTACAAGGAACCCTTATAGTTTTGCTTTGTCCGTCTCTCTGTCACTCACTCTGTCACTCTTTCTTTACCCTGTCTGTAGGTGTGTTTGTCGTTGACATCGTAAAATAGTAATAGCTTTATATTGTAGGGGTGGCTCTCCCATGCGTGTGAAGTGGGGATGAAAAATATTTGTTATTCAAAAAAGGCTCAAAAGACGCAAAAAAAGGCGAAGATAAAATCAAAAATGAAAAAGTTATGGCCGAAATAGTGAAAAAAAAGCTGATTTTTAAGCTATTGCATAGCTTCTATCGCGGGCCTTGAGCGCGGGGACCGAATCCAGAAATTCCGTAACGAAAATACCTCACGCTCCGTGCATCGTCTAACGTCGTTTCAGTTCGGCAGTCTTCGACACGGCGTTGTGTGCGTGCGATTATACGTATTGTACGACTCTATGAAACTCGCACGAATCGAGACGAGCTGCTCCGAAATCGGACGAATACATAAGCAGCTGTTTATGAGAAAGTATATAGGTGTATAGGTATTTATGTACAACAGTGAATAGCTGTACTTGTAAAATTTGTGTATAAAGTGTTTTGAATATGAATGAACAAAGTGCATTTATTATTAATGAAGAAAGTCACGAAAAAATAGTGAAAGAAAATGAGTGAGTACTCTATATACATACATTTTATTATTATCACAAATGCAGTATTAATTTTGAATTGCAATAGCTTTACCGCGGCAGTCCCCGAGTGCCACACGTCTTTTTTTAATTAAAAATAAAATAAATATAAACTCCTCTGGACAATCAAGTCAGCTACAATTTGAGCCTACAACAATGAAGAACGGGTTAAGGGTTTGCCCTGTAGCCTAACCTTTTGAAAAAAAAAGAAATATCTTATACTTTAAACGAAACAATCCTGTTTATATATAATCTAAATCTCGGCAGCGGCTACAATTATTACCAGGAAATTTAGTATGCAGGGAGTTTTGGGGGAGAAAAATCGATAGTATCGTATCGTAGCCTAAGTCACGCCTTCTAACATCAGCAATCTGCCAGTTAAAGTCCCGTAAAAATCGGTCCAGCCGTTTAAGAGATTAGCCGGAACAAACAGACAGACAATTTTTTTAAAATTTTATATTTTGTTGTATTACCTACTGTACTACTACCTACTATACTTTCGTGTGCATTTAGTGAAAAGCTGTTAACTTCATATAACAAACAGACATTTCAATTTAATTTATTTGTATAGATATTTTTTAAAAATTATTTTATAGTTATACTAAAACTCCGAGCAAAGCGCGGTCTCCCAGCAGGCTTCGACAAAATGACAGATTAAATATAAAAAAAATTGATCCAAATTTTGCGAACCCCTAAATTAATAATGTAATTTTTTATTATTTCTCATGAACTCGACGACTATAGGCCACGTCGTTCGAGAATATAGATTCTAGAGCATCACCACTTTACATACATCTTGTATCGTACAAAATACCACTTTACCATAACGATGCATCGAATGCACCCGACCATTACGTATAATCCTAGTCACCTTATCTAAATGGCTGGCATTCTAAACGTCCATTTTAAATATCTCATTTTTTATAAGACATGAATAATGTGAGTAAATGAATAAACCGACGATATATCTTTAAGATATCTATCTAAAGATCGATCTTTGGGTCGTTGTGCTTTCGCCGAAAATAAGTGTGCTATTTATCATTTTATCGTGGCATCTTTCCTGTCCCGCTCGCTTAGGCACTGCCTACCGTTGTTATGGTAATTGTTATGAGGCAATTTGCGATGATATTATGTGATGTAGGTGAGGCATAACAACTTGTTTACTAAGCAAATACTGTTTTCATAGTAACAATCATCCTGTTCTTTATCATGAAAAGTAAAAATATCAAACACTCTCATTGATTCTGAATTGTAGCTAGTCTTTGCAGACTCTCGTCTTGGCAATTTTTTTTTCACTTACCGGCCCGGCAACGGCTCGTTGATGGATGGAAGGTTAAGGAGATAGAGCCAAGTGACAGACAGACGAACCTACAGATAGACATATAGACAGACAGTGAAGTTTTACAATTAAGGTCTCGTTTTTACCCTTTGGGTACGGAACCCTAAAAAAACGGCCATTGTCAGTGACAATGCACGAAATACAACCAGTTTTATTTATGAATCATGTATTCTTCAATCGGTTAAATCTAGATAAGGTTTTATTATTGGCCTGTATCCAAAAGCCTAATCACGATAAGCAAATATATCAATATCGAGAAGATAAGTGTTGGTTTAGGTTGGACCTATCAAAACATCATGTGGTACCACAATAATTTATTATTTATGAAACTGACCTTTTCCATAATCGGATTGACTAACCCTCGGAATATTTTCTAAGCTAAGATCCGCCTTCACTCTGTGACCTATTCACAGAAACCAAGTTATTATAAATATCAATAACATTTTCAATATGGAATAAGAGCGGTAATAGAATAGATGGGTTCACCTGGTGGTTTGTGTGTGTTTATACACCCAGTGTTTACAGCCACGACATCGGTCACAACTCACAACTCACATCTGGGGGTCTAAAAAGGCCACTTTAGGTGTTTCATATTATGTTTCATTTTTTTTTCTACTCATATTATGTACGCCGTTGTACGCATTTCTATTGAAAACTGTCAAAATTGATGTTTTCTAATATGATGAATTCAGATGAATCATAAAGCCATTTTACCATTTCACGACTTGTATGGAAAATATATGAAACATAATGCCACTTTGTGTGTTTTGTACACCCAAAGTGGCCTTTCAGGCATCACAGGTGAGTTGACTGTCTATAACCCTATCCTCGGCAAAACACAACGCAATCGTTATTTCATGCCGGTTTTTTGAGGAGGCCACGCGTCGTATCCTGGGCCTTTAGTCAAGATGCATTCGATAATTTCGATGGCGAAGTTCGAAATCAAAAATGTATGGGATTTGACATAAGTCATCGCTAAGTGCTTGCGATGGCTTACCTATGTCAAATCCCATACATTTTGTTTTCGAACTTCGCCATCGATGTATCAAATGCATCTTGACAAAAGGCCCAGGATAGATCCGGCCCATTCGTGCCTAAAGTTGGTACTGTATTGTCCGGAATCGGTAAGGCCAGGGAAAATTCAGAGCACTGAAAATAGAACTCTGCACTAATACAATACAGTTGAAAATCGAACACAAGGTCGAGTTAAATGTCAATGTCATAAATAACAGCTCGACACTCGCCACTTTGATTTTCAACTCTGTTGTTAATACAAATGCGCTAATGCGCAGAGTTCTATTTTCAATGCTCTGAATTTACCCGGGCCCGCCGGATTCCTGATCATCTAGTCCCAGCCGAAGCATAGCTTCCCCAATAGATTATTGGAGAGGAATACATTTATGTATATCGTCGATGTCTAACCAAGATACATGCAATTGACATGCATACTCTTCAAATGCACTCTTCCAATAGATAAGACGACCATTAAGCCCATCATAGACATGGTAATTTGTGTATTGCCAGTGGTTACTCGTGTAATCTCACCTTTGAGGTGGGGCTGGGTAATTTATTGGGGTTTCTCTCCGAGTACGCCCGCTTTACGAGTGTCGTATATATTTAATCAAATGTAATGTCATGTTTACTAAAAAGATCCACGCGAGATTAAAAATGTGGGTAGGTACAAGTCATAAAAGATAGGTTGCGTTAGAACATGCGTTCGTATGACGTTAAATTCTCTACTTTTATAGTTTATTGCATTCCAAATATATTGTATTAAATTAATAGATAAAGTACGGTCGCAGAGCACGTTGAATTTCGACATTGACTCATCCGCTTTGCAAGGCAACCGCACTTTATCTCAATAATTGTATTTATTTTTAAATTCGCTGCATTTTCAAGTATACAATTGTTAAAAGTATTCGGGTTGGAAAACATGAGAAAAAAATTGTATAAATTAAAAAAAAAATGCAGTTACCGATGAATACACTGTTTACCCGACTGCGCCAGAAGGAGGGTTTCGTTTTTTCGGGAGTATGTGTATGTATGTATAATTGTTTGGCACGCTCTGCGGCCTGATCGGTGGCTCGGATTTTAGCTTGAGAGGTGTCGTTAGATTCGAATTTACTGTGAGAGCATGGAGGGAAGAGTAAAGGAGGACTATGTCCAATGTCCATACATGAAAAAGTGTCCGTAAATAAGCTTTAAATAACAGTCCCAAAACTGGACATAATGGCGCTAGAATCATAATTGGGTGTTATATGAAGTTAACAATAAAAAATGGAGTGAAGTTAGTTGAGAGTTAGTTATTTTTATTTATTTAAATATATGGCGTCGGCTTAAAACCATTTGTCAGTGTCAAGTTAAAAAGGGCGGAAATATAATTTTTGTTTAAATTTTCAACACCGTATTCCAAAATCGTCAAGTCTAAAGTCTCGTCTAAGTCCAAATAAATAGTCAGTGCAGTCAATGAGTCAAGTCAGTCGATTCAGTAAAGTGGTAGAAGCTTTACTGAAAGTTCCTAGGGAGTTTTGAAGGGGTCAATGAGTCAAGTCAGTCGATTCAGTAAAGTGGTAGAAGCTTGACTGAAAGTTCGTAGAGAGTTTTGGAGGGACACAAAATAGCACGTTTTTTGAAGTTGTACCACTTGCCCACACTTGTGCACGTTAACGAATATTTAATGGTTAATATTCTACCAATATTACACATTAAAAACCGAATAAAACACAAATTTTTGAAAGAAATACTAAAACCATGTCACCCCTTGAATTCCCCGGCAAAACTACTTGAGAGTTAGTTATTTAACTAAACTAACTTCACTCCATCTCTTATTGCTTCATATGATACCCAATTTTGACTCTAGCGCCCCGTTTTGGAACTGTTATTTAACTAATTTTGTTGGACACTTTTTATCTTTTCTGCCTTAGAGAGATAGTCCTTCTTTCCTCTACCCTCCATATGTGAAAGTGACACTTTGTACATCAAAATTATACGACGCAGTTGGGTTTTTGTTTTTGTTTTAATTAACGGTATAATTGTTGGCAGTTGTGGACGGACGAGCTGTTCGCGCTGGCCTACAATCTCAACCAGTACAACAACCCGACCATCAAATTCCTGGAGAAGCTGCACACGAAAATCGTGCTGAAAGCGGACAAGTCCGGCAAAATACTTGTCAAAAAGTGAGTACAAAAACTATTAGTGTTATTAGATTTCATCTCGAAACGAGTACAACACGAGGACTCTAGAAATGGGATTGCACTGCAATTTCTTAATTCACTGTGACGTTTTTGGCTTATTAAAGTCTTTTAAATACTGCGGACACAATGAATGTAAACGGCAGTCTTATGGGTCAAACGTTGGTTTTGGTCATACTAAAAGTAAATAGTGTTGTCGTTATTAATATGTTAGTGTCGCCACGACAGTTATTTTACAATGGCCTTTGTTAATATCGACATAGCTGAAAAGCAAGACATTTGCCAGTGTCATGTATTTTTGTAATCCTCTAGTGTGGTACTAGTATAACCTTACAAGAAAAATATTTGGCAATAAAATCTCGTCTGAAATGTGTTCAATTTATTTTACTTAGGTGAATAGAATGGGCGGTTTGGCAGCTAATGAGATTGATCCTCCCTCGTATACTGTTTATCTTATATTAGGTATACTATGTTTACTAAATTCAGGTGACTAAAGGACATCACGGACGGCGAAGATACTATAAAATTTATGTTAAGATAAAATATCGTTTGCTATACACTTAACCACTATACAGTTTGTATCAACTACACTGGCGGACACATAAACTGCTTCATAGTGCAAGAACAAATTCAATCAAATTTTATTACGAAATATGCAAACTTTTTACACTTATTGGTATTGGAAAATAAAGGCTGGTTTATAAACACAAAAACAAAATGAAATTTAAATATGGTACTGTCACAAAAGAAAGAAAATATTCTATAGAAGAAGGTTTATGGGAGACAGGTTCATTCAAAAGAAGACGTGGAACCGGCAGAAGGTTGGTGAGAACGACTCGTGACAACAGGTTTATTGTGACAACTTCCTTGCGAAATCGGTTTTTAACGTTTATAAGTATTAAAAATGAGCTCCACCAGGTACGTGACGTAGCAGTTAGCGCACGAACTATAAGAAGAAGGCTAAAAGAGCGTGATACCTTTCAAACCCGCAAATGGACCAAAATTGTCTGCAGCTCACAGGCGAGCTCGACTAAGATTTGCTCGTGAATACTTAAATTGGACTGAAGAGCAATGGGCTTCCGTATTATTCACTGATGAGTGGACTTGTTTGTACGGTGCTGATGGTCTGATGACAGACCTACACACACACACACACCACACAGTCTCACACCAGTCACAGTCACCACAGAGTCTACCGTAGACGAGGTGAGCGATAAGCTCAAAATTGCATTGAGGAGAGAGTTCCACTTGGAGGCGGGTCTTGTATGGTTTGGGGCGGCATATCGATGGATGCTCGAACTGAACTTGTGTTTATTGACGTAGACACACATGGCCGTGGTAGCTGTGGTTTAACATCACATCGCTATACAACGGAGATATTGGACACTCATGTGGTACCTTTTAGCGGATTTATAGGCGAAAACTTCATTTTGATGCAGGATAATGCTCATCCGCACGCAGCGAGACAAGTTGAGCAATACTTTACTCGGGTTGAGATTTGTTCCATGGATTGGCCAGCACGTAGCCCGCACCTCAATCTGATAGAATACGTGTGGGACAACCTAAAAATATCTGTATTTACAAGAAATCCGGTCCCAACAACGGTTGTGGAGCTCATAATTGCATCGTCACAAGAAGGGGGGACAATACTCCGCAAGATCTTTTAACAACACTAATCAGGTCGATGCGAAAACGACTTGAATCAGTTATTAGGCCAAGAGGAGGTAATACACCTTATTAATAACAAAAAAAAACATTTTCTTAGTATTGTAAAATTTCCATAATAAAGCCGTTTTTGTTCTATTCACTGTTTCATTCCAAAAAGCTACAAAAGGAGTAATTTGATTCCTTTAGTGAGAAAAGTTGACCTATACACACATGAATTGATTTTTTATCATATTAAGATAAAAAAATCATTCATCATTATACCAGTCTTAGCATTATCATTGAAATAAATCAAAATAGTTTTGCACTTTCACTAATTATATTTCATTGAAAGTTATCTAAGTTAGTTACCTGGCATCTTAAGATAAAATACTATAGTATATTCGCCGTCTGTGACGGCCTTGATGGTAAGTCTACAATCTACTGTTAATTATATAAAAATCCTCCGTGGTCTTGTGGTTAGAGCTTGGCTCTCGACTCGGAGGTCGTGGGTTCGATTCCCGCATTGGAACAACGAAAAATGTTGTTTCCAAGTTTGGTTAGGACAATGCAGGCTGGAGCATCTGATTGTCTGACAAGAAAGATGATTCATGCGTCGGATGGGCATGTAAAAAGTCGGATCTGCGCCGCTGATTTCGCTGCGGAGTCGCTGCTGATCTCTCGCCAGTCGTGTCGGTTATCCGTCCCACTGGGTTAAGAGAGTAAAGGAATACACATTGCTCTTGTGTACTGCGTACACAATTGTGCTCTATAAAATAACTCCGGAGTTACTGCGTAACTGGCCTGGTTTCAAAGAAACCTGCCACCGACATCGGTGTGGGGAGTTATTATTATATAAAAAGCAAGCGCGGACACAAAAATGCTCTAAAATAAGTCTATCTATGTTTTTTAAGCCACAAACCAAAACCCAGTTGGGGTTGAAATTTGTTGGAGGCAGTTTTTAAGTGCCTTTTCACACGCGCCCTAGATTTGGTATAGATTTTCCAAAATCGCACGTTCTTTACAAAACGTCAAGAACCTTCGTTTGTTTTATAGCCCTACTAAAATATTTATTTTATTCTGTTCTTAGTATATAGAAATACATAATCTGTGAATATTTCAACATGCAGCCTGCTGACAGACAGACAGACAGACAGACAGACAGACGGATAGACGGACGGACAGCGGATTCATAGTAATAGGGTCCCGTTTTTACCCTTAGGAACTGAAAAGGGTGTAGTATTAATAAATAATTTTCGTTCCTTTATTTCTACGTCAGTAAAACCACACGTCGTGTTATTGTTACTATGGCTACTATAGTATAAACGATAATCGACATACATCTTAATTCAATCGCCCCTTAATCACGGGGGGTTAACGATTAGAGAGGCTGGTGGTCCCAATAACGCACTTATTGGAACTATTTCTTGCCTTCATTGTTCCGCCCTCGCTTAACGAAATAATGGTCCTATATATTTGTATGGCACTTTGGTCTATTAAAACATTTAGGCACCCACCCGTGTTATGTTTCGCGCCCATCATTGTTTTTGACGTTAGAGCTCGGTAAAGTAAAAAGGTATTTGCCGAATATTATACTCAGATTAAATCGTATAATGTATATATACCATCTATTTACGTAAACAAACGATCATACTTATTGGCATTTGATGTTAGGCTTTCTTTCAGAAAACTATTATCAGGACCATTAACGTAAACAAAACATATTTTTCTTTGAGGCTCTCAACTCCTAAGTGGCCTTAGGAAACATATCCATTATGTCAATAGCCATGGATCATTGATGGGAACGATATAAATTGTTCATACATTTGTCACGTCAATCCATACACCATTAACTATATAGATAGACAATACAAGCTTGTGTTTAGTGGAGCGCTCTTTGAATTATTTATCTCAAATTCTGATAAGAAGAGAAAAGCTACCAAATCAACATTTACTATAAATGAAAAAAATAAACGAACAAGCATTTTGTTGTGATTGCAAATGAATTATGTATGCGGGTAGGCAAATATCTAAAGGTAGCCTTCCGATGCACACGACGCGAGACCGCGACCCGAGGCAGAAATAGGATCGCTGAGCAGTCACAATAAGCAGTGGTTTATTATGAATTTATATGGAGCACTAAACAATCCCCGCGACTCGCGACCTGTGAGCGTGACCAGAGAACCTGATTGGCTGGTTTTCTGGTCGCGGTCGCGGTCTCGCATCGCGGTCGCATAGATCGGAATGCTACCTTAAGTTTAGCCATACACCATACTGTCTATCTGTGGCGAAGGCTGGTTCTCTTTCATAGGTAAGCCCTAGTCTGTACAATATGTAGGGATTTGGATGAGGGTCTTCAAAAGGTAAGTGGTAAGTGAAGCCGGTAGGAATGCAGTTATAGGAGAAGAGAGAACCCCACGCCACTGCTACCTTTCGTCCAATGGGCATGACGCTACCGATTGAATCTGTTAGAACTGACCTTATATGGGCGTATTAACACACAAGTGTCGAGTCAAATGTCAATGTTATAAATTTCCATTTTCAACTCTATTATATTAGGTCAGAGTTCTATTTTCAGTGCTCTGAATTTTCACCGGCGTTCCGGATTCCGGAGGATATATTCCCAGCCTAACGTTCATTGGCATGATTTTAGACTTTGAAAGTTGGTGTAGCCACTGAAACTGAATAGAAAAGAAACTGCTACAATAATTTACAATGCCATCCATATTTTTATTGTAAATTGGTCGGTAGCTGGAATATCGGAAGCTTTCTGCATTTAAATGTGCTCTACATTCGAGAGATATCGTGTGAAGTAGAGCTGACATGTAGATAAAGTCTAGTCGAATAGAAAATGTCAGCGGCACTGATTCACTTTTCGCATACTGGCAAAAATTTGTAATTTCTGACGTTGAAAGTTTTTGGTGTCACGAATAAATTGTGATAATGTACAATGGAACTCACATAGCCCTTGTAAATTCGGCGATAGCTTGAATATCAGAAGAAATAAATTCTCGAAAGTAGAGCTCCAAAATAGAGCAAAAATGTAAAATCGAATGCGAATAGCAAATGTCAGAGGCACTGATAGATTCACTTACACCACTAGATACCGTTAACCGTAGCAAAGACTTTGAAAAACGAATGCAGCGCGACGCTTATTGTCTACGGTTCTGATTCAATAGAACGTTTTCTATGCGATATCGAATGAGATAATAGATGTAGCGTTATCTTAAATGTGAGATTCATGAGATTATTGTAGAAATTATATTTTTTCACATGAAAAAGGTGATGAAAGTTGAGTTTTTATAAATAAACTTATTGGTATGATCTGTATAAGGCGTTTCAATTTTTTTACATGGATAAAAATGATGAAACTGATGTTTTTTTTTAATTTTACCAAGTTAGTACGGTATGTTTTAGATAGGTATGGTATGTTTTACATACCTTATTATTTCTATATTAAGTAAGATACAGATTTATTTTATAAACTCCAATAAGCTGAAACTAAATTATTTCTTTTTTCACAAAAATAAGCATTGTTTTCGCAAGAACAATGAAAGAGCCAAATAAACAAAACATAATGAAGACATCCACAGTCGTGTTTTGTTCGTCATTAATTAATAGAAGATAAAAATCCATTTCGGCTAAAAGCTTGCCAATTAGGTGTTACTGATTGCGTTAATATTTGCAATTTTCCCTATTCACCTTCGTGTTTATTATTTTCTATTCCTCCTTCCTATTTAATTCCTTAAGGGCACAGACTGTGAAGCTACTATAATGGGCGTTACAGACGGCGAAGATATACTATAATATTTAATCTTAGATGCCTGAGTGCTAAGAGTGAGTTTTTCGTTTCGCATTTGACCGTGAGCGCGTTTGGCGTTTACTAGGAATTTAATGTGATTTGACCTAGTTGTCGCGTTTACAACTAGGTGGCGCTGTACAAATCACATACAAATTCCTAATAAACGCCGAACGCGCTAACGGTCGAATGCGATAGGAAAACTCACACTTAGCACTGTGTATATAAATTGTACTGTAATATGAAAATATTTAGTATGTTAGCAGTCTGTGATAGTTCATACAAACTGTATCTATTTTTAAACTATACAGCCCTAAAATATAAGCTACGAGGAGGTTTTTGGATAAGTTTTATGATTAAATATTCACTACGGATAAAATGGCAAGAGTTTTAAGATTCACGTACCTGCGAGTACAATGAAATAATAAATCCATCCATAAGCATCGCATATTTTTTAAAGTTTTAGGAAATTTATTTCTCTACAAACATTTCATAGATTTTTTTCGATTTTGTTCGTACGAACAAAAGTTCTGTGCAATATTTGTAGAGAAATTAATTTCCTACAACTTTAATTACAATGCTAAGACGAGAGGAGACAGAGAAAAAGAGATATTCTTAAAAAACTGATTTTTGCGACCTTAAATAGCTTAGGTATCTTACACGTTATCATGTGTGGCTTTTGAGACAACATTGGTTTGTATAAAAATGAAGCTTATTCTGTTTGATACCTCGGTGTAGGTGTACCTTATTTCATTGTACTCGCAACGCGCGCGCGCTCGGTACGTGAGTGAACCTTAAATCTCTTGCCATTTTTTACCTAGAGAATATTTAATCATGAAACTTATCCAAAAATTTTCTTGTAGCTTATATTAAGAGCTGTATAGTTAAAATTTTGAATTTTAAAATTTCGTCGCTCAACATTACAATTTGAAGTCATTCATCCGGTAATTCGTATTATTGATGTTAAAAACTTCATCTCTCCGGTTTTGTTAATTTTTTTACACAAATGACCTCTTGTTTTTTTCTAAACAGTCCCAAGAATACACTGTAAAAATTTCATTAGAAAAGATTACTAGCTGTAGAAGTAACATCGAGTTGAACACGGAAAAATTTTTATTTCGTGATTTTCATGAAAAGTGCATTTTTCTCCATGACGCTGTTACTTTAGAGCAAATTAAATTACATATTCCGATTCAGCGACCAAAATACGTAAGAACTAAGGTATGATGTACTTTAGCCATTCACCTCACCGTTGTCGGTATCTCCCCTTTTAAGCGACTTCTCGTCAACCTCTCCGCTCGCTTATAGTGCGCGACGTTATGTCTTTTATTTAAGTTTAGTAATGTATTTTATTTATTTACAATCTATATTTCAGAACAAAGTTTCATCTAAATCTCGGTTTAACATTTAAATATTGAAAACTACGGTAACTCAGTCTCTATCTGAGTGCCCCTTGGCTCTTGGCAAAATACTTCCCAAACTGCTTCCACTTTCCCTTTTGGCATGTCACCCTGGGCCATGTTTCGCCAACTACCTGACTCTGTTAACCATTGGGCTTCGCGTAATATCTTTTACCTATTTTTATTGTATTTGTTTCTCCGCTTACATAAAGATATCAGGTAGTCAGGTAGAACTTAACGAAATCGTCGTTATCTTGCTGTATTGACAAACATAGCAAATATTTACCTAATAGTAATTGCAATATAGGTCGGCTGCGGTTTCGGTGGTTATGGAGAATTATAATTATTCTTACTTCCGCTGATTTCTTACTACCGAAGAGGACGGATATCGTTGCGCTAAACGTATTTCAGCTCGCAATTTAGAATATTGAACGCAGGCATTGATGCTCTGTATCTGGGCACATCGCATTCGTAAAGTAGATCTGTACATATGGCGTAAAGAACAAATCTATTAACGTACCTGGAGACGTTGCATTAAAAAAAATGTGGCCAATATCCATAGTAAAGTCCGACCTACAATCATCATAACATTATAAAAATTTTTTTTTAAAGTAGTCGGGTAAGAAGAAGTCAGTAATCATGGCTCTATAGCGGTCACCATTGACTGTAACATTCTGGCCAGCGTCGTTTTTATAGAAGTACGGACCAATTATTTCACCATCCCATAAAGCACACCAAACAGTGAGTTTTTCTGGATGTAACGGTGTCTCAACATTCACTTGAGGATTATCATCACTCGAAATACGGCAGTTTTGTTTATTGACGTATCCATTCAACCAAAAGTGAGCTTCATCGCTAAACAAAATTAGCATATGAAAATCGGGATCAACGACAATCTTGTTTTGGGCCCATTCACCGAACTTACGCCTTGCTAGGTGATCGTGTGGCTTCAATTCTTGCACGAGTTGGATTTTGTAAGCACGCAAACCAAGATCTTTCCGCAAAATCTTCCATAAAGTGGATGGTCTGTTTCGGGTCTTCCTCTACGCTACGCTCTACAGCAGCAATGACTTCTTCTGTACGCACTGTACGACGTCTCTGTAGATGCGTATTATCATGTAGAGTAAACGTGGTTCGAAAACGTTCCATAGTTAATCGAATTAATTTCTCTGATGGTCGATTATGTTGATCGTAAAATAGACGTAGTGTGCGATACGTATTTCGAACAGAACCATCATTTTCAAAATAAATTTGCACAATTTGGAAGCATTGTTCAGGCGTCAGTTTATTCCTGTTGAAATGCCAAACCAAACTAAACATAAATCACTTGACAGCTGACAAAATGGCCACCAGTTAAGAAAGTGTTGCCAGCTTAAAGTTCTATACCTCTAAAAAAACACCCTGTATAAGTACGTGAAGCAAAAACTTTCAGTACTTACAGCTCACGAGAATTGTGCGAACGGAGGAGTATGATATGTCGCACAGTTAAAGTTTATGTGTCGGAAGATGTACATAGAAAGCTAATATTTTTTAAATAATGCTTGGAAATACATACAATTCATAAAAATAACCTGAGATTATTAACACACACTACCGTGTGTTTGATAGATACAATATTGTATCACGTTGACGTTTGTCAAAAAATTGATACTTTTTCTACGGAAGACGCAACATAACACAGTTTATAAAGTTTAAACTTAAAAATCATATGAATGTTGTGGGCGAATTTCGACCTCTGATAGCTATAGATCAACAGCTGTTCTAATCGTTATGACAAAAATAGAACTTAGGAATGAATGGGTCGCTTGTGGTTGCTTCCGGACCAATACGAGCTTCAAATCTTCAAACAGAGCGTTTTCCTTTTTAAGTCTTGCAAAGCTCTATTCGTGTAGTGGGTGGTATCCATGAGCGACGTAGCGTAGTCGTAGTTGTAGAGCGTAGTCGCTTTTCATCTGGTAATATGATGTAGGTAGGCTATAATGTTGTGTTGTTGTTATTTAAAGGACGATGCAACGTACTTAGATATGGCATGTCAACGACAGCAATCGTTTGTAGAAACTGAGACCAATCGAGATAATTCCTGTTGGCAAGTATCCGTGTTCCCCTTTACCCAACTTTGTAGCACGGATTGCAAACATGGAAATATTTAGGACACAATGTTATTTTTAAATACTCTCCACGGGACCGGGACTTAGGAAGGATTCATATTTAAATAAAAAAGCAAAATAATGGCAGCTCTATTAATCATATACATCTAATATATCGCACTGCTATTACAATAGTGTCGTAAGTCAAAATGTATAAACTTTATCAGAAATAGCAAAAAACCGATTTTAGACTTCCTGTTCAAGTTTTTCAGAAATGAAGGATACAATTACATTTTCTTGTTTAATCCAAAGCACAAAATAATGAAAATAGGTCACTGTTAATGACAAATTAGTGATTTTTTAGTTGACACAGTATTGTTCTGAAAAGGTATGCTAAAATACTGAATCTTTTTTAGTTGAGTACTAATTGAAAAAAAAAATTGTTGCTACAATTTTAGATAATTTTTTAGATTAAATTTTTATGAAATTAATTTAAGTTGCATCATGGATTTAACTTTATTTGCTTGCAATAAACACAATTAAATTGATCACTAATGTTCAGGTTGTTACGTTACGGTAGATAAAACAAAATATTAAAGATACACTTTGTATCTATTTTACATTTATTAAAAAATACAAAAAAATCTCAGCTTAAATGTATTAGTAAACAGGAAATATCAGTCATTTTAAACTACAAACAATAATGTAAACCACAGGACGGATCATACACTTTTTCTTACGGTTTTGGTGAACAATTCGTGGTATGGTTAATTAACGATTTGACACTTCGGTAGACTTCAGGGGCCACAGAAGATTGTTTTCCATGTTTCCCACGCATTTCATCATCATAAAACCGGTTTCTGTTCTTTTGGACAACGTGGTAGCAATCGGTCTGTCGTTTAAAGCGTTTTAAAAAATGTTTTGCAAATTCTAATGCGATTGTCATTCACTTGGAAATAAAATGCTCTGATCAGATTGCGCAAGTTTTGAGTTGATGAGTATCGATATTTTGGTTTTATGTCCACTGCGTGTCTAGTGATAAATCCCTTTGTTTTTGTAAATCACCTAGTCCCCAAAATGTATCGAAAATGTCCTTTCTTTTGGTGTCATCTATCTTGGAGTTACAATTCAACCTGCATTTTTCTCCACACGGAGGACCCTTCTTCTTTTCTGCCACAGGTTTTTTGGATGCGGACTGGTACTCTTTACCAGTGTTTCGAAGTCTTTTCGCTAAATTACTTTTCCAAGTCTTTGGATCACGTATCCTCTTTTTTCCTCTTGTTACTTCTTGCCTTTCCGAAGAAGCCATCGGGTCGGGAACCTCTTGAACTGCTGAACCACCATCGGGGTTTAGACTTACAGCTTCCTTGTTCGAGCTACTCGAAGATCCACTGGAACTCGAAGAAGAGCAGCTGGCGCTACTGGAGCTGCTAGATCTACTGGAAATCCTGGAGATTCTAGATCGAGCGCGAAGTAATTTCGGGATTTTACTAGATGGCTCAGGTCCAGGAGTAAAATTTGGGTCGCAATCGGAATCATCGCAGTCACTCTCACCAGAATGCAGAGGTGAAATAAAATATATTTTCTCGTTCACTGAAGCAGCATTACCGCAGGTACTCGGTGCTATTTAGTATCGACGGCGATGAGGTTGACGATCGCAACTCAATCGTTGCCACTGGTAGTTCCGCGGCTTGATTAGTTGTCCAAGGCCCATGGTTTTCACCCTTTGGCTGTTCGTTGCCAGTAGTAACCGGTTTTTCTGTTGGCGGTTCAAAAGATGAACAAGATGAAGACGGAGGTCCCTCTTGGCTCGCCATCTTGATCTCCTTATCTGGCTGCATAACAGACGCTGACTGACTTCTTGTCATTATTACTAATAATCGAGCTCGCTGCAAGATTCATCTAAAACGAAAACAATTGGGTTTTGAAGTAGAATGTAAACAACTAAAATTTTCTAAAAATCTTCATCTAAAACGAAAACAATTGGGTTTTGAAGTGGAAAGTAATACATAACATAAAAAATCACATTTAGCGTATCAGCTTAAAAAAAATCATATATACAAGAAATCGTTGATTATTTTGCTATTACTGTAAATTTATCTAACCACAGTATTCAACTAAGTAAGCTATGAACATGAAATACCTATATTTTAAAGATTATACCCCAAAAAACTTCATAAAAGTTTTGAACCACCAACAATGTATTATGTCTAAAACTACTAAATAAACCAACAAGAACGTTCTAAGTTTAAATTATGATCTAAAATTACGATAGTATGAATCAGTTATAGTGAAGTTACTTAAAATAACACATGCGTTTTGATTTTTTCTTCAACAATCAAGTCACCTATTACGTATTAACTCTAAATAGTAAAAAGCAAATTCACATACGAGTCGGCAATTCGAGTTAGTGCGGTCCAACGATAGCTGCAACACGTCCGTGCTTGCCAAGTCAGGAATGCAACTAAAAATGCCGCGGTGTTGCAGGCGCTGATATCCCAACCGTCAACCATGTATAGTGACTTACAACGCCATCTCGGAGTCGTTTCTTGCACTATTTTTACGACGGTCTTATTGACGGATAGAGGAAACGGAAAGAGGACGAATTCGACACATTTCAAGTTACGACACTATTGTAATGGCAGTGCGATATAAAAGGAGATGTCCCCACTGACTGACTTGATGTATAGACGCTCGCACAGCCGAAACAGCTTATAGTAGAAACTGAAAATTTGGACTGTAGTTTTTATTTACAATGTAGACGCGCCCTAAGGATTTTGGAAAATCCCGTGAAATAGAGGTTGAATGTTTGTATACAAAATCTTTAAATCTGCATTGATTTCGATGAAAATTGGGATTCATGCTCTTACATACATTTCATCAGATATATACGTGTTTCATGATTTATTAGATTTTACCCTTTGAGAGTGTACAATAATTGTTTAAAAATTTGTATTGTAAATATTTAAAATCTGCCCTGATGTTTATGAAATTTAATATCCGAGCTAATAAATAAAAAGGATTGAGTACGTACGTATTTATAGTTTTAAGAAATTCGTCTTTTAAAGGGATGAAATGGGGGTCCAAATTTTATATAGTGAAATTTCAACAACTGAACGGATTGCGTTAAATTTTTCCTCGCACGTTAGTTATTATGACGTTGAAATCCGTTAAAAAGGATTTTACAAAATACATACCCTACGAGGGTGCTATGGGGATCCACAACGACAAGTACGGGGACGAAGTCGCACGCAAAAGCTAGTATGTTTTATATAACGAATTTGGGTACTGTAGTGCCCCGCAAAGGTGACACAATGGAAGTGTCTACTGGCCTTTTTACTAATTAATGAAACTTGTATCTGGCAGGTTTGGTAACTCACAGGGAAGTTGCCAAGTCACGCAGACGCCACTTACAGCTACAACGCTTCTAGTGATGATTTAATTTGATTGAAGTTTCATTTGTTGGCTTCGTAGATACCTCTTTTTTGTCCTTAACCTTTATTTTTGTTTTGTATGTATTTTCAATAGATATTGGCTTAGGCGGCTTACCATTCCGCAAATCTCACGCTTCGGCACTGTTAGGTATTTTATGACGTAGTGCCTACTGTAAAAAAAAAAAACGCACGGTACAACGGGCAAACATATTTTTAAGCTAATATAGAATATTGCTTAGATATGGTATTGCTTTTATGAAGACAATTTTTTTTGAAGTTTTTGTTAAACATTTTTTTAGTGTTGACGAAAAGTCATAAATATCCGGACACCTTATAATACGTCCATTATGCTCAAGACAGTTTTCTTCTACGTATTGTCCATAAAAAAGGTAAAGTTTAAATGTGGCAATTTTTAGGCTTCCTTAGGGCTTGGGCGTCTGCCTAGAATCCCGTCGTGATATTCAAGGAATAATCCAATGCTTAAATAAAAATGCTTCCATAATAATATTAATATTATAAAGAGAAAAAGTTTGTTTGTTTGCATTGAATAGGCTCCGAAACTACTGGACCGATTTTGATGAAATTCGACAGAGATATAGGGTAGTCCACGGGAAGGACATTTATGCTACTTTTTATCGCGGAAAAATGTACGGTTTCCGCATGATTAACTTTTGCGCGCACGAAGTCGCGGGCAACATCTAGTTGATAATAATTTAATTAAATTTCCCTCACTAACACATTAGGCAAATTGTAAATTTATGTCGTTTTCCTCATTGCTTTCATAATGTCCCCCCACAATATTTTCACCGTAATATAATCTCGCGTAATTACATCAATATAAATCACTGTCGTACATTTTTACACATTAACAGCTGTTGTCCGAAGTTCCGCTGATTTCAGCTTAGTTAAGAAATTATTTTATTCTTAAAAATCATCATTGACCCTTTTCAATGGAATAACAGAGAAATATTTTTTTATGTAAATAATTTAATTTACAAATTAAACAACAATTTGTTATAAACAATGCACTGGCAACGCACCTGCAGCTCTTCTGATGTTGCGAGTGTCCATGGGCGACGGTAGTTGCTTACCATCAGGTGACCCGTTTGCTCGTTTGCCCCCTTATTTAATAAAAAAATAATAATAAAAAAAAAAAACAAATAATATTAACCGTTATATTTTTTTGTTATAGTAAATACATTTGTGTCAACCTACCCAAGCAATTAAAGGTAGGTAGATAAAATATACCATTTTCTACAAAGATCTTTATCACAGTTCAAAACATAAAACAAAGTTGTTTATTAATTCGGAAATAACATAAGATACATGTGGGTAGCTATGAGATTTAATAAAATACTCGCTTTCTATTTGCAGTACACTATTAATCTAACAACACAATTACTAATGACATTATATCCCTTGATATTATTATATTACATAAGGTTTAAAGTAGTTCCAGATACTTTAAACAATAAACTGTGACTTATCATAACTTTTACACTTAGTGCCGCCTATAACGATTAAAATCATAAATCAACATGCATACCAGCTAGAAATAAAACCCAGACGATATTATACTTTGTACAATCGTAACTCGAATAATATTAATCATTACATCAACGACTCATTACCATCTAAGGTTTAATATTTAACATACTAGTTGCTATATTCAAACGGAATTAATATTGGTGTTGCCAAATATTTAACTGAAGTAGCGAAACCAATTGTTATGTTTTATTTAAATTAATATCCGATTTGTGTATTTTATTACCAAGAAACATTAAGTATGTTTGCTTCATAAGTTTATATGTTATTATACGAATATTTTATCGATATCTATGCCTCTATATATAACGATATCTAATAAGCGCTGGTATCGCGCTCAAGCTCAAGCCGCGGGTTCGAATCCCGCCGAGGGGACAAAAATAGTTGTCCTGCGTTCCTGTGTCATTTACCTATATTGTATATGTATAATATAATAGCTCCCCAAACCGTTTTCGCATAGTGGCTGGTTTCATTGAAACCAGGCCAGCCACGCAGTAGTTATTTCCAACGCGGGAATCGAACCCACGACCGCCGAGTCGAGAGCAAAACTCTAAACCACTGGACCACTGAGGCTGTTTTCTAATATAATAAAAATTTTAAATGTATAAAGAAAGAAAAAAATCTTTATAATCTATGATTTATATGTATAATATAAAAGTAATAAATACTTTCCGTTGTCTAGTACCCTGTGACACGAGTTCTTCGCATACTTAGCACGGGGCGAGACTGACGTGGTGTGAAGCGTCCATAGATATATTATATAGATATATAGTTTTGATGCGAAATAGCAATCAATAATGTGCGTTAATAATAAGTGCCACGAACGTCCCCGCGCCGACACGCCGGTGCGTTTCGAATATTTGATTATGTTGTGAATAACACGATCGTTTGTAGGTGCGCTAATGCCTAATGGTTTTGGCTAAGTGCAAGTGGTCTGTTACATAACTTAGATCTTAGGAATGTAATACATTTTAGGAATTAAAAATACAAAATTGTATCAGGCAAATGTTTAGTTTTTATGAAATTTTATGGATGAAATAGCTTGAGCAGAGTAGAACTAAGTAGAAAAGGTTTCAGGTTATAGCTTCAGACGAATTGATATTATAATAGTTGGAAGTTCGTATTTAAGGCAAAGTTGTTGTTGTGGAAGCCCCACATGGGAGATCTCCGACCGAGCGAGGTTGTATGCTCAGGGCGATATCTACTTGTAAGCGTTTCAGATGTTGTATATACAGCGGCGATCTTAGAAAACTTTGATAGCGCGATTCAGGATTGTGGCGCTCATTGGTCCGCCACAGTTGTAAAAGTACATATATACTAGTGTTGTTAAACAATGTTCTTACAGCAATGTAGGCACCCCTTATATTTTGGAGAACCTTTGTTCGAATGTCACTGTGCTTATAAATGAGAGCGTGGCTGATGGCATAGTCTGGACACTATTTAATAGATTACAAATAACAAGTTTTAAACAAAAATTATAACAGGACTACACAAATTATACAGCCCATGTAACCTGGGCTATTGTAACAAATCTATTATCACGTCACTCATTAAAACCGAATAAGTAGTTTAGGCGGTACGATGAGATACACATTCATACATGTATGTACAATGTACATATTATATACCTACATAGACTTTTGGCTGTGCCGTAGTCGGGTAAAAATGCAGTTTTTAGTTTGTCATCGCATGTTTTCAAAAATGACTATAGTCTATTCGCGTTAAGCAAGTAGTGAATCATGCGTACAAATGTCAAAATTGACCAATGACGCATAAGCTGTGTTCATAGTAACCAATTAAAGTAAGACATAATATTTTCACACAAATTCTTAACGTGAATCCTACTAATATTGTAAATGTGAAAGTTTGTGAGGATCGTTAGATGGATGTATTTTTGTTTGTTACCCCTTCAAAAACTACTAAACGGATTTTGATGAAATTTTGTATGGTAATAGTTTTAGCTCTGGTTTAACACATAGGCTTCTTTACGTCCGAAAAACTACAGTGTTCCCCGTGGGATACTGCATTTACGCGGGCGGAGCCGCGGGCAAAAGCTAGTAGACTATAATGATAATAATTAAATTGTCAGAGCAGTTAGTTATTTTCCCAATAAGTAGGAAATGAGTTTCAAAATGAATATAATATGTACCTAACCAATAACCATTGAATATCGCCTG
Source organism: Phengaris arion (assembly GCA_963565745.1). Classification (NCBI taxonomy): domain Eukaryota; kingdom Metazoa; phylum Arthropoda; class Insecta; order Lepidoptera; family Lycaenidae; genus Phengaris; species Phengaris arion. The sequence continues at coordinate 30,217,306 of OY751431.1, forward strand.
TGTTACTACTGCGATATTAACAATAGAATTCACTCGATGCATGCTATATGAGCTGAAGGCTGAAATTGAACGTTCCGAAGAAACGATCGCTTTTGATATCAGCAGGTTTAATATCGCATATTAATGTCTATTCATGGTATTTAATATGTGAATATCATGAGAACTAAAATAGATTTAGATTTGAATGATATAGATTGTGACGAGATAGATTGTGAGATATTATAATATCTCACCTGAGATAATATATGTTGCTTGCATAAAAATATGAAGAGTAAATACGACACAGCTGGCCGAGTCGTTCCGCAGTTACAATAATTATTACTTTAATTCAATAATACTCACGCCGTGATAAACTGTGTAAGCCTGTTGTAATTTTAATTTTTTTTTTATTTATAATTGTTGTATAAATTACACGATTTTATGACTTATTGCATACGATTTGTACAGGGGTTTAAAAATGTAGGACGTGCACGAATGGGCGTAAGGGCTCGGCGTCACGAAAACTGGTATGTACGAGGGCTGCACTAAAAGTATCGGGAATGGAATATTTCCACTGTTCCTGTCATATTAAAATCTTTTTAATTTAAAACTCCTTGGTTTTAAAAATCGAATACCGTTTATTTATTTAAAAAAAGATTTTCGGTCTTGTCACAAGGTCTTGTCAAACTTGTTTAGTCGTTAAGAAAATGGAATTGACTCGAGAAAATTCTAGAGCGATGATTTATTATTACTTTCGAAGTGGTTTAACTCAAAAACAGTGTGTTGACCGGATGATTTCTGCATTTGGTGATGAAGCCCCATCCAAAACCACAATTTATCGCTTGTTTGCTGAATTTTAAGGTGGACGTGTCAAGCTCAGTGATTATCCCCGTCAAGGTCGTCCAAAAACTGCAGTCACCCAAAAAAACGTTGATGCTGTGCGTAAGCTGATTGAGGAAGATCGACATGTGACATACCGCGAAATTCAGGCAACTTTAGACATTGGCATGAGTCAAATACAAATAATCTTGCATGAACAATTAGGTGTAAAAAAGTTGTTTTCCCGATGGATACCGCATTTGCTCTGTGAAGAGCAAAAAGCGGCTCGCGTTACTTGGTGCGTCAGAATTCTCAAAAGATTCCACGCAGGATCCTCAAATGCTGTATACAACATCGTATCAGGTGACGAATCCTGGATATACGCGTACGACCCCGAAACAACAAACCAGTCACGAGTTTGGGTGTTCGAAAATGAGTTAAAGCCAACAAAAATTGTTCGTTCACGGAGTGTTGCAAAAAAAATGGTGGCCACGTTTGTCTCCAAAACCGGCCATGTTGCGACTATTCCTCTTGAGGGACAAAGAACGGTTAATGCAGAATGGTATGCTAACATTTGTTTGCCACAGGTCGTTTCTGAAATCCGTAAAGAGAACTGCAACCGCCGTTACATCATCCTCCATCACGACAATGCCAGTTCTCACACCGCGCACAGAACAAAAGAGTTTTTAGAGCAAGAAATCATAGAATTATTAGACCATCCGCCGTACATCCCCGACCAAAACCCTAATGATTTCTATACTTTCCCTAAAATAAAGAATAAATTGCGTGGTCAGAGATTTTCATCACCTGAAGAAGCTGTGGACGCCTACAAAACGGCCATTTTGGAGACCCTAACTACCGAATGGAATGGTTGCTTCAATGATTGATTCCATCGTATGGAAAAATGTGTCAAATTTGCGGAGAATACTTCGAAAAGCAATAAATACATTTTTAAATAGTAATGTTGTGTCACTTCCTTGATTCCCGAAATTTTCAGTGCCGCCCTCGTAACAGCGCTCGCTCTGTGTTTAGTGAGTGAGTGGAAATATAATTCGCCTTTGGTAGAAAACTCGCCAAAACATAAAAATTTTCAATGAACTAGAAGATCTTGAACGAATGTGTTATATAAAACTATAACATGATAAAGTCGCGTGTCAAAACTCTCCCATTCGGTTTTGTTACATTTTTACATACCCGATTAACCGTCAGTTTATTATACCATTGCTATCTATGCACTTTTGCCATCTCATAGGTAGTTGATTGTTTCCTTTACTAAAAAAACCATTCGGACAGGAATCAATAAAATCTTTGAAGGATTGCCCCATCGGAGTTGAATTTTTGCCCTAGCAGGAAGTTCTTTTTTTTTTTTTTTGAAAAAAATAATAATGGTAATATGTTGGAGCAAGATCCGTAGAGTACGGTGGATGTCTTAGACATTCCAATTGAAAGATTCTCTAATTTGGTAGCCGTCTGTTATGCAGTGTGTGGTCTAGCGTTGTCCTGAAGCAGCAGTGGCCTAGAACGAATGACCAACCTCGTTTGTTTAGCAGCTACCTTTTCCATCATGATTTGCAGTTGCTGGTAATAGATATCTGTAATCGTCTCACCAGATTTAAGAACTACAACAGTGAACGAAACCGGCACTAGTCCAGCAAACGCTCACAAGTAACTTTTTTTGAGTCAATTTTGGGGCAGGCTGTGGATGGTTCGCCAGGGTTCAGCCATTGCGATGAGCGTTTCCGATTATCGTACAGGATCCATTTTTCATCACAGGTAATGATTCGATTTAAAATCCCTTCATTATTGTGCCGATTGAGTAACGTAACGCAGCAGTCGACGCGCGTTTGTCGGTTTGCTGCACTCAATTCATGAGGTAACCACCTTTCAAGCTTTTTCACCTTCCCAATTTGCTTCAAGTGGATTAAAACAGTTTTATCACTAACACCGCAGCCTGCAGCTAACTCGGACGTGGTTAGCGATGGATCCGCTTCCATAATATGCTTCAATTCTTCATTATCAACTTTGGTCTCCGGCCGTCCACAGGCCTTGTTCTGCAGGTCGAAATTTCCAGAACGAAAACGATGGAACCAAAAACGCACTGTTTTCTTTTGGGACACCGCCGCCATACACATCATTAATCCTTCGAGCCGTTTCTGCAGCACTGGTGCCACGGTGGAACTCGTACTCGAAAATAACACGATATTTCAAGTTTTCCATTTTGTGAACAGAGCGATGCAAAGAAAAAACCAGAGGAGGAAAAAAAAACAAATGAATTAGGATTTTCGAAAAGCAAATGCATGAGTAAATAGCGGTATAAATTTGAAATTGGAATTCCTAACCAAAGAAGATAATATATTTGGGATCAAAGTGGCCAGTACGACAAAACGCCAATTTCATGTGTAAGGACCTAATATTATGATTTGTCACAATATTTTGTCATCGCTAAAAAACGCAAGCCTACGAGTCTCGTAGACCGTAGCCGGACGCCGTAGAGCGCGCTACGCATCGCGCTACGAAACGAGTACTAACATAATGATTTTCTAACAATACATATATTTTTACCTCTGTTGTATTCATATATGACATAATATATGAGACTATGCACTGTTTTCATAGATTTATACTCCAACAATTATGGCTTACTTAAGGGGATGATTTTATTAAAAAACCAATTTAGTTCCTCTAAACTATAATATTAAGTAGCCGAAACGTCGGGAAAAAGAAAAGTGCACCGCGACACAATCCGTAAGTGTTTAAAACAATGAACAATATTCGCGTAAACCTAAGAAATCAATGTATAATATTAAGAGCGATGATTTGTTTGTTTGTTTGCACAGAATAGACCGCTGGGCCGTTTTAGATGAAATTTGGCATGGATATGGAGTAGACCACGGGGAAGAACCTAGGGTAGTTTTTATTGCGATGAAATGTACGGTTCCTGAGGGATTTACTTTTGCGCGTACTGTTATACCTTTACAATGTATGTAGTTGGGGTGACCTTAGTCAAGTCAGCATAATATCCTAACATGATATCAGGTCGCCCGTCGGCCGGACAGTCAGTCTTCCTTCAGTCTTATTGCGGAGCACTTTCTTGTAGTACTATTTCTTGCTCCTTTATTTCTAAATCCTATTTCTAAACAATTATGTTAAGGTTAATAAAGAAACCTTTTTTTTAAAATGCGATATGCAAGGCCCCGCATGACAGTACGAAGTCGCGGGAAACATTAAAAAACGCTTATCGCGAGGCCCCGCATGACAGTACGAAGTCGCGGGAAACATTAAAATACGCGATCCGCGAGGCCCCGCATGACAGTACTAAGTCGCGGGAAACATTAAAAAACGCGATCCGCGAGGCTCCGCATGACAGTACTAAGTCGCGGGAAACATTTAAAAAATATATACATTATAATAATATATATTAGGTCTTTACCTATGAAATTGCCGTTTTGTATGAAAAAATTTAAACGAATTTTTTTCATGTATTTTTTATTTGTATTAATCGAAGTAATCACCCATGCAATCAATGCATCTTTGCCAACGCAGTGGCAGTTTATTGATGCCCTTCTTAAAGAAATCAGCTGGACGGGAGGCAACAAATTCTTCAAAGGCATTTTGTACTGCCTCTCGGTTATTGAATTTTTTTCCAGCCAAGAAGTTATCCAAATTCTGGAAAAAGTAGTAGTCTGTAGGCGCAAGGTCTGGTGAGTAGGGCGGATGACGGAGAGCTCCCAACCCCAGTTCTTGCAACTTGGAGACCGTCTGCTGTGCAGTATGAGGTCGCGCGTTGCCATGCAGGAGCAGCGGGGACGAGCTATTGACCAATGCTGGTTGGAGATGTGCCAGCTTCTCCATCATTGTGTTTAGTTCTTCACAGTACACATCTGCAGTAATGCTCACTCCGTTTGGTAAGAAGCTGTGATGAATCACACCGGCGCGACCACCAAACAGTGACCATCACTTTTCTAGGGGTAAGTTTTCGTTTAGGGCATTGTTTAGGTGCTGAACGAGGATCCAACCAACTTGCTAAGCGCTTGCGGTTATCAAACAGAATCCATTTTTCATCGCAGGTCACAATGCGGTTCAAAATGCCTTCATTTGTGTGTCTGTTGAGCAGTGCAAGGCACGTCTCGACGCGTACTTCGCGCTGGCGATCATTGAGTTCGTGGGGCACCCATTTGTCAAGCTTTTTTACCATGCCAATTTGACGCAAATGGACCAATATTATTTTGACGCTAACGTCGAAAGCTGCTGCTAATTCAGCCGTAGATTGTGTATCATCAGCTTCCACAATCGCCTTGAATTCGTCATTGTTGACCAGTCTCCGGACGACCGCAAGATTCATTTTTCAGGTCGTTCATTTCCAGAACGGAAGCGAGCAAACCAATAACAAGAGGTGCGTTGGTTTGTAGTGTTAGCTCCGTAAACGTCGTTGATGTTGCGTGCCGCTTGTGCCGCGTTGCTGCCACGACGGTACTCATATTCCATAATTACTCGAATTTTTAACGTATCCATGATGACGAAAAAGATTGAAATACGATGAAAATGTAACACTAATCAATAAACAAATGACTACTTTTGGAAAAAGAATTCCATGTTTTTAAAATAAAATTAATTTGAAATTAGAATTCTTAGCCAAACGAAAATTATTTTGATTTGAAATGGCCAGTACTGCAGAACGGCAATTTCATAGGTACTAATACCTATTATTTTTTTTATATATAGTGCGATTCTTGTCTCGTATCAAATAATTTTTTAAATAAAAATAAAATAGACAAATGATTTGGATTTTGGACCTCAATTCGGACAAGGGTGGATTCGTCACGTGACATAATCTACGTTCGATGCTGATAATCATTTAGTATGAATACCAAGACTTCACAATGAGACGACACGACGTTGAAGTGCTTTGACGTTCAGTTACGGTGTAGGCCTTTGTAACGTCTCGCCTGTGTCTTGAGGCGAATTGTTGTCAACGGCTAGGTAGCTATGTAGCTTTAATTGTTGGTGTAAATAAAAATGTATGAAAATTTATTTGACAGCATGTGGTGATTTGTTCATAAAAATATACCTATCCTAAAAACCACAAGAGAGGTATATTTATGGAAAAAATTATCATCTGTCCAAAATCTAAAGTTACAGACATATATATAATTTGAAACTATTATGCTATTTCATTTGGTCGGATAGCGTATGTCACATTAATTGACAACCAGCGATACGGTGCCATTTATATGTTTTGACTTTGTGATTCAAGTCTATGACGAAGTTACAAAATTGTTTTTTTCAATTTGATCCACAGGTTGCGAACGGTCTAAATCTTTGTTGACATTTTTCTTCTGTCTCATTAACTTGACTATATACCTACTTTCAACATTTCGGTGGTATGCGGGATTTACACAGGTGACTAAAGCACGACGAAAAGCGACTAAAATCTAAATGGCAATTCGGCGAAGGCGCAAGTGACTAACGCCCGAAATTAATAATCAATCCTAATCTCATTTTAGCTATCTGAGATCAAGATTTCAATACATTTCAATTGAAGTCAATCTAGGATTTAGATTTTGGCCGCAAATTGCCATTTAGACAATTGATTCGAAAGTCACTCGCGCGCAGCGCGGCTTTCGTCACTCGTGTAAATCCCGCATTTCTGTTGTGTTGTATGAAATTCAACAGTTTTATTTTTTACATGAATTTTCTCCAAAACAACGACAGTAGTGAATAAGTCCTTAAATTGTAAGTCAAACAGCTGCTCAAAGGAGGTTACACTGATCATTTTTCAACTTTTTTTAGACATATTAATTGAGTTTTAATTCCGAATGACTCTTTAGGACAATTCGCGTGCTATTTCCGTTCCGTGTTAATCTCAATTTTAATAACATTACTAAGCAGGTGACAGATGTTATGAGCAGTATACTTGGCATTTGGCAAAATGTCAAACATGGGAGTCTATATTCGAAATTCGAGTAAGCCAATGTAGGAGGCCAAAAGTGAATGAAACTTGCGTACGATTGGAATGAGTCACTAATGTTTGTCGCGTTAAGGAAAAACTGTATTATCACATTACTTTGAGTTGTTTGAATTAAGAATTATTTTCATTTTGATAGATCATGATCATTGTTTACGTAAATTATTCTCTCGCCTGATTTTTAGTATACATTTTAAATAACTTATTTTGTTGCAGTATCGTCCGATGTTTCGCACAGAACAAGGAAGACAAGAAGCGGGTTGAAAAGGCTTTAAGCGAGTCCGGTCTACCCACGGGCAAGAACGACACCATCAGCCAGTCCAAGTTCCAGTTCGAGGACTTCTTCGCCTTCTACAAGAATCTCACGCAGCGCGCCGAGGTGCAGAAGATCTTCAATGAGCTGTGAGTAACAATTTTGAATTTTGTTCTTTTTTGGTGTTAACGATATATGGGGAATGGCTTATCCTTTTTAAATTCTTTTTATTTTATTTTAAGGGCTGATTTTTCAATATTTTTCTTCGTCTTTTAATTATGGCGGCCTCAGTGAGTTGGTAATGTCAGAGTGGCTTTGAGTAGTCTTTGCTCTAACTATTGCAGGTCCGGTGAAACAACAAGGGTATAATTAATTAATTTACAATGCTGTTGAATCATCTAAAACAAACACAAACATACAAGTGTTAGTAAAAAAAGTCACGATTTTGTATTGTTAGATTGAATGCATGTACATAAAATTTTAATAAAAGGAGTATTTACAAAACATAATACTGATTTAAAATTAATAGGGCGAGGAATCGAGGTAGGAAGACAGTCATAAAGAGGGGGCTGGTTTCTTGGGCAACAGAAAAAATTTGACAGATTTTGTAAATAATATTATGTGAATTTGACAGATTTTGTACAAAATTGTCAAAGAAACATATTTTGTTCCTCAGGTAGAAGTTATCGGACGATTTAAAAATCAGCCCCAAGTCTGTGAGTTTGTTACATTACTTCACTAGGTTACCTAATTTAATATATTTTTGGGAATATGTGTATTTAGTAAGCTCAGACATGTGGAAATATTCTTTGCAAGTGTAAATTTCCTATGAATAGATAAATTTAAATGTAGTTTATAAATATATTGAGATTGTTTATCCTGTATGTGATCAGCCCTTAGTTTTTGTTGCTATCTGAAAACATTTCTCTAAAGGTTTTTCAATGAATTCTAAAAAGTTCTTTGACAATTATACCTCGATAAATAGCTGTTTTTAACGTAGAAGTTTTTCTATGTATTTGCAGAATACGAGGGCGGCACTGAAAATTTCGGTAATCAAGGAAGTGACACAACATTATTATTTGAAAAAGTTTTTATTGCTTTTTGAAGTATTCTCCGCGAAATTTGACACATTTTTTCATACGATGGAACCAATCATTGAAGCAACCATTCCATTCGGAAGTTGGGGTCTTCAAAATGGCCGTTTTGTAGGCATCCACAGCTTCTTCAGGTGATGAAAATCTCTGACCACGCAATTTATTCTTTATTTTAGGGAAAGTATAGAAATCATTAGGGCTTAGGTCGGGGCTGTACGGTGGATGGTCTAATAATTCTATGATTTCTTGCTCTAAAAACTCTTTTGTTCTGTGCGCGGTGTGAGAACTCGCATTGTCGTGATGGAGGTTGATGCGGCGGTTGCAGTTCTCTTTACGGAGTTCCGAAACGACCTGTGGCAAACAAATGTTAGCATACCATTCTGCATTAACCGTTCTTTGTCCCTCAAGAGGAATAGTCGCAACATGGCCGGTTTTGGAGACAAACGTGGCCACCATTTTTTTTGCAACACTCCGTGAACGAACAATTTTTGTTGGCTTTAACTCATTTTCGAACACCCAAACTCGTGACTGGTTTTTTGTTTCGGGTTCGTACGCGTATATCCAGGATTCGTCACCTGATACGATGTTGTATACAGCATTTGAGGATCCTGCGTGGAATCTTTCGAGAGTTCTGACGCACCAAGTAACGCGAGCCGCTTTTTGCTCTTCACAGAGCAAATGCGGTATCCATCGGGAAAACAACTTTTTTACACCTAATTGTTCATGCAAGATTATTTGTATTTGACTCATGCCAATGTCTAAAGTTGCCTGAATTTCGAGGTATGTCACATGTCGATCTTCCTCAATCAGCTTACGCACAGCATCAAAGTTTTCTTGGGTGACTGCAGTTTTTGGACGACCTTGACGGGGATCATCACTGAGCTTGACACGTCCACGTTGAAATTCAGCAAAACAGCGATAAATTGTGGATTTGAATGGGGCTTCATCACCAAATGCAGAAATCATCCGGTCAACACACTGTTTTTGTGTTAAACCACTTCGAAAGTCATAATAAATCATCGCTCTAGAATTTTCTCGAGTCAATTCCATTTTCTCAACGACTAAACAAGTTTGACAAGACCTTGTGACAAGACCGAGAATCTTTTTTAAAATAAATAAACGGTATTCGATTTTTAAATCCAAGGAGTTTTAAATTAAAAAGATTTTAATATGACAGGAACAGTGGAAATATTCCATTCCCGATACTGTTAGTGCAGCCCTCGTAGCTGCCATATATGTATACATATATGCGTCCAAGAAAAAAAAAAGGGAATCCACCTTAACTGTTTATTTTATTCTGTTTTTAGGGTTCCGTAATACTCGAGTAACCCTTATAGGTTCGCTCTGTCCGTCGCATCTGTCGGTCCGCGCCTCTAGCGTTTGTAATTATGTTTATAAATTGATGAAATTTGGTATAGTTAAAGACTGTGTATAGATCTCGGTTTTGGCATCGTAAAATAATAATAATTTTACAATGTAGGGGTGGCTCTCTATCAGGGGCGTAGCTACTGCTGTATCAATTATATGGGGCCCCCGGGCTACAGGGGCCCCCGAACGTGTTACAGAAAAGAATTCGTAAAACATTATTTACGTATTACACAGTCTCGCTCTTAGCCCGAACTTCCCGATAAAAAAATCATTATATCATTATAAAGCCTTATGGGCTTTATAATGATATAATGCTACACAAAAACTTAAGAAACACGTAGAAAACTTATGGATTATCATAATATTGTGTGTCTAATTCTTGCAATAAATGATTTGATTTGATAAGGCCCGCTATACTCCTATCACCGATGTTAATTTATTATCACTCAGTGTTTTTAACGTGCAAGTAATGATTTCTAAGCAAATAAGTATTTTAGATACGGACAGAATTTTGAATTATATCTGTTATCTTTTATTTTAAATTCCCTCTCTTTGTTGTGCGCGCGTTACTCCGCTGTTGATTTTATGACCAGTCTTTTTTTCAAAATTTCGAGGTTTCCAGACCTAAAAAATACGCAAAAATTTCGGCTCGCTCGCAATTGATTACATGCAGAACCTATATATTTTACTGTAAGTTTTGCAAAAGGATTAATAATATTATAATGTTTTAATAAATTGAAACCGGTATTATATTTTAAAACTATTTGGCCTGCTCCGCTCAGCTAATGATTTTAACACAAATATAAGAATCAGCTAATGATCTTCAATGTGTGAAAACACTTAGATACGGACAGCATCTAAAATTTAGTTTACACTCCTCTGCTAATTTTATGGCCAGCCATTTCAAAGTTTCGAGCCTTCCAGAAGCAAAATATTCAGACATTTAGTTTACATAAACTCTATTTTTTATTGTAGAGTCGGCGAGTTACGTTATATATAATCTTTTATATAAAAGGAACCGGTAAAATATAAAAAAATATGTCTGGCCCGCTCCGATCTGCTGATGATTTTAGAACAAATTTTTACAACGTGCGAAAACTCTTGAATAGGAACATAATCTAAAATTTAGTTGCTAACTCCGCTGCTGATTTTAGACCAGTTTCTTTCAAAGGGTGCTCAGTTAGTAAAAAGGTTCTCAGTTACAAAAATTATACTAAAATTTTTTTGTTCGCTTCCTTTGTTCGCTCGCTATTACTGACTTTAATTTAAATGAAATGCGAGAAATTTTCTCCCTGTTGTGAATTTTTACCCTTGGGCTTGGGGACCTCCAAAAATTTTTTTGCTATGGGGCCCCCCTTAAGCTCGCTACACCACTGCTCTCCATATATGTAAAGTGGGGATGAAAAATATTTTTTTATTCTACCCCGTTGTGTATCGTTGAATAGGTCTTTTAAAATAAAGTCATGTTTTCATACGGGACTTTTTTACAAAGTCAATAATTTTTTAGTAATCGGCCTCCAACACTGGTTATAAGTTGGTCCCCTCCTCCCAGGCATTTCTAAACTATCAGACTTACAAAATTGCAATTTTTCATGCTAATAGATTATGCTAAATACTCTTTAGGGAAATTATTTTGAACGAAATCGGACAGTAACGTTTCAAGTAATTTGAAAAAAAAAAACTTATTACGCGTTTATAGTTACGGAACCCTCCACCCACCAAGGTTATTAGTATTTGTCGTTAAAGCGGCAACAGAAATACACCATCTGTGATAATTTCAACTGTCTAGCTATCACGGTTAACGATACAGCCTGATGACAGTCGACAGACAGACAGCCAGGCATACGGACGCACGGACAGACGGACGGACAGACATACAGCGAAGTCTCAGTAATAGGGTCCCATTTTTACCCTTTGGGCACGGAACCCTAAAAAGGGACAGAGAAAAAAAATCGTAAAGTTTAATTTAGATGCAAATCAAAATCTAATTAAATCCAAAATCTTGCAGAATATTTATTTTAGTACCTTTAAGGGTTATTTAGACGAATATATCAGAAATTGTAGAAACTATGTTACAACTACATTACGTAACATTTAACCCCTTACAGGATCGACGTCGACTTAACACATACCCTGTATATTTGAGATTTTATTACATACGTAATAACGTAACGACTTTAGTGAATTTAGTGTATGTATCTAGAATCTAGAAGGCCTAATTTGCAATGTAAACTTTTATCAAAATTTAATCATACTACGCCTACTATTAAACGAGGTCAGTTATGATAGGGCTAGACTAATTTTAAAATTAACGAGTTCTAAACACACGCAAAAATGATAATAAACTACAGAGCAAGTTATTAATGAAATGTGTTAATTATATATTGTTTATTTTCAAATTAATTCATTATCTACCTACTATTGTGCCCTCATTAGGCGCAATATAAGATCAATATTATAATGAATTTTACATTAAATAAATTTTAAAATTAGAATGTTAATGTTGGTCATATTCTCGTATTATTCTACATTGTTTTATTTATTCTGTAGGTATATTTATTTATGGATAAGAATTGCAGAACCTTTGTCCTATAGGTGAGATAATAAATACTGTTCTTCAAAATCTAAAACAAAATAAAATAAAATCGAAATGACGAACTGGCCTCCATAAAATTATTCTCCAGGGGTTTGTCGCATTTCGCAAGTGCAGTTTTTAAAGCAAAGCTTCATCAAATTTGCCTTTCTTGGCTAAACTAAGTTTAGGTTTTTATCTTTGATCGATTGAATACAATTTGTCAATAGTCAATATCCGTACTATCTAAGAACAAACGAACCATAGTGAAATATTGAGAAATTTCATAGCTGTTTTATACGTAGGTATAGGGGATAACTATTAATAAACAATAGGCTAGATGACAGATTTTTTTATTGCATAAATGAATAGTTCTCTAAAATACTAAGGCGGGTCAATAAGTCCGTGACTTTTTGAATTTCTAACCTCCTTACTGAAAAAGCAACACTACTCCTGTCAACAGGCATCTGTCAGTTGCCTCCTATCAAAATTTGAACTTGCTGCGTCAGTTAGTTTGTGTTTTACAGCTATCTTTATCAGACTATCCAGTAACTTAAGGAAACAATGGAAAAAAGTGAATTTCGTGTGCTTATTAAGCATTATTTTTTGCGAAAAAAAACCATTACCGAGACCAAGGCTAAGCTTGATAAATACTATGGGGACTCTGTACCATCGATTTCAATGGTAAAAAAGTGGTTTACTGAATTTCGTTGTGGCCTTACAAGCACTGAAGATGCCGAACGTCCTGGACGCCCAGTTAAGGTCTCTACACCCGAAACAATCGAAAAAATTCACGATATGGTGTTGGCCGACCGAAGATTGAAAGTGCAAGAGATTGTGGAAGCCATAGGCATCTCGCATGGCTCAGTGGTTTCAATTTTGAATGATCACTTGGGCATGAGAAAGCTTTCCGCAAGATGGGTGCCGCGTTTGCTCACAGTCGACCACAAACGCAATCGTGTAACAACTTCACAGGAAGGTTTGGCGTTGTTTAATCACAATATGGAGGAGTTTTTTAACCGTGGACGAAACATGGATCCATCACAATACACCAGAGACCAAACAACAGTCAAAACAGTGTGTTTCTAAGGGTGAATCGGCGCCAAAGAAGGCCAAGGTGGGTTTGTCAGCCAATAAAGTTATGGCGACTGTGTTTTGGGATGCACGTGGGATAATCCACATTGACTATCTTCAAAAGGGAAGAACAATTAATGGGGAATATTATGCCAACTTATTGGACCGCTTCAATGAGGATTTGAAAAAAAACCGACCTCATTTGGCCAAGAAAAAAGTTCTTTTTCACTAAGACAATGCAAGGGTGCACACATGTGCAGTTGTCATGGCAAAAATCCATGAATTGGGCTATGAATTGCTCCCACATCCACCCTATTCTCAAGATTTGGCTCCGAGTGACTACTTCTTGTTCCCAAACCTGAAAAAATGTCTCGGTGGAAAAAGATTTGACTCCAATAATGAAGTCATCTCGCAAACAAAGGCCTATTTTGAGGACCTCGACAAATCATATTTTTTGGAAGGGATAAAAAAATTGGAGAAGCGTTGGACAAAGTGTATAGAGCTCAAGGGGGACTACGTTGAAAAATAAAATGATTTATTTATCAAAAAATCTGTGTTTTATTTCAAAAGTCACGGACTTATTGACCCGCCCTCGTATGAGTAAGTTCTCTGAAGAAACAGTATATAAAAAAATAATATCGGTTGTCTGTAAAGACGGTTTACTGACGATAGTTGAACGTGACAACGTCAACAACAACAACAACAACAACAACAATAACAATAATAATAAAATGCGAGGTAACGCTACCAGCGTTACGGTAACAGGTAACGGTACTTGGTAACAGTACTTGGTATAACGCATGAGTCATGTTTTTTCGTGCGTGCAGCTGGCTTCATCAAATTATAAGACGTTATCACGTCAATATGTATACAGCGATTTGTAATACAGAACTTCGCGTGTCTCGAGAAGTCTCGTGAAAAAACTCCATACAAAAGTCGCCGTATCAATGACGTCACGCGTTCCAATATTTGTATGAATTGCATAGGCCGCAAGAACATATTTGCTAATATCTTCGAAATTTCTGCGTTTAAGTTCATTCCTACCATAATGAATGTTTTTGCATTTAATGTAACCTTGTAAGTTTAGGGAGTTATATATGCTAACTTGTAAAATGAGCTTACTTGGAAAACTTTGTACAACGATAACGATATAATAAGTAAACATGTAAAATATTGGTATAATGGTACGTAACCCTACGTGCACGAGTCCGACTCGCACTTGAGCGGTTTTATTTTAATATTCACTGCTGTATGATATATACGAAAGTCAACAACCTAAACGTAGCCTAGTCCAATTTATGGTCCACGACAGGGAAGATTAAAGGGATATCCATTATCCAATAATCCCATCCAACACGAAGCCAGCGCTCCCAGCACCTGGGCGCACTACTACATTTCCATTAAACTATTACATACATTGGCGGACGTGTGACGAATATAATTACTGTTCACAGATGGATTTCGTATTGGATGGACATGGTTTTATTGCTGCTTTGTTATTTTGTCCTGCTTTATGTTGTTTCACTAATGAGGAATTGAGAGCAAATGTTTTTGCATAGATATAAAATTGTAGGCAACAAAATGCTTTAACCAACTACGGCGAGTCCCAAAGGAAGGGTAACGATTTTGTCAGTCTATGTATGTATGTATGTTTGTTTGTTCCATCGTAGCGTCTAAAGTGCTGATCCGATTTTAATGCATGTGGTGTCATTAGATTCGGAATAATGGCCCGGGTAACATAGGCTATATAGTTTTCGTAGTCGGGTTATAGTTTTTAATATTTTTTTTATTAACGGGAATGTTTTGTAAAATTAACGGGAAACTATTTAGTTTTCGATGTCAGGTTAAAGTTTTTAACTTTTTTAAAATTAACGGGAAAGAAGCAAACGTTATTTTCATCTCATCGCTTACACCCAAATATTTATAGTTCAGTATTGATCTAGCAACTAATTACGGAATTCCTCCGCACCAGCTGTTATTTAACTTGTATGTATAATTAATGTAATTTGTCTTGAGCACACGTCATGGCCTTTCAGGGAAATGGGGAAATTACCCTGTAATTATAGTTAGTAGCTCTGTGGGCTTAGCATGGCGATCCGAAGAAATAATTTTAAAGCAGTACACGATTGCGACTGTACACTGTACAGTTAGCGAGATGTTGTACGTTGAATTAAATATAGGAATATATGTCTCTGTGTCGATTGAAGAATGCAGAAGATGAATACCGTGTTGAAACATCATGCTGGATTTCAGAGATTTTTTAAATCTTTATTTATGTTATGAGGCTTTTGCCGTACCTACTTGACATCCCAATCCATAGAGCTATCTATATTATATAAATATATAAAGGCAAATCTGATTGAATGATGCTCAATCAGCTTTGTCTTTTATATCAACGCACTGGCCAAACCCTCAAGGCTAGAAATTTGAAGTTTTGCACACGTATTTCACATATGACGTAGGCATCCACAAATTAAGGATTTTTCAAAAATAAACCCCCAAGGCGATAAATAGGGGATGAAAATTAAAATCCTTATTTCAAGCGGGCAAAGCCGCGAGCAATTAATGCTAGTATACTATACACGAGGCATGTCGAGGCAAAAAGTGTCCACACTTATACTGCCCTACTTTAGAGATTGTTTGGGGGCTTGGGGTAGTCGAGGTTTGACATTTGTCATCTTGACATCCCGACATTACTTTCCGCAGGATATTCAGTTTACATTAATATGACAAAATCTTGTGAAGTCAATATGGCGTATGAAGATTTTATCTGTCAAATGTGCGTCATAGACCATAACCCATCCTAGTTTTGCAATCACTGTCCCAGTCATATATTACAAATAATATTACAAATATTTTACAAACACCTTGTTGATTCACACGCAGGTGGCTCTTGGAGATACTTTGGTAGGTGTATAAACCAGTAAAACTCGAATTATTAATTAGACGAAGTCTGTTTCTAATAAAATTCCCGACGTCCACCATTATTACACGTGCAAAGCAAACACAAACAACCATCGAGTTTGTTTGTTCCAGGACGGACGGCAAGCCGCACCTGTCGGCCAACCAGTTGGTCGATTTCCTCAACGATGTCCAGCGGGACCCGCGCCTCAACGAGATACTACACCCGTACGCCGACGTGCAGCGGGCGAAGGACCTGATCAAATCGTACGAACACAACAAGTACCATCAGCAGCGGTCGCAGCTCACTTTTGACGGCTTCTTGAGGTTTGTAAGATGAACTGTTCTGCTTGATCGTCATTTTGAAGTTAAGATATTGGATAAAGATTTCGTATACGTAATCCTACTATTATAAATGTGAATGTTTGTGAGGATGGATGTATGGATAGATGGATGTTTGTTACTCTTTCACGCAAAAACTACTGAACGGATTTGATGAAATTTGGTATGGTAGTAGTTTAGACTCTAGATTAAAACATAGGCTACATTTTATCCCGAAAAAGTACAGTGTTCCCACTGTGATATATATTTACGCGGGCGGAACCGCGGTATGTCTACAAAATATACCAAATAGCCACTTTAAGGCTAAGAACTCACGGAGCGATTTTTAGTCGCGCCCAACGCTATTGCGGTCACGCAGCTTCTGTTGAATGCAAATACAAATATTATGTAAAAAATTAAAGCAAAATCCACGACAAGATTTACGCCCGCATGCGCGATGGTTTGCGGGTGTCGCTGCACTGGCGGCGGTTGACTAGTAGAATCGCGCGGTCCGCGATTACCCGCAGATAAAACGGCGGTTTGCGCCCGCGCGCTCTGCGAACGATTGGCGGGCGAAATTCTTATGTTTAGATATTCAGTAAGTAATCGCGCAACGGTCTCGTGAGTTTTGAATTAAAATCGCAGTTACTGCTGCGACTGACAATCGCTCCGTGAGCCTTAAAATGTTATTGTAAGAACAAGAATATAATTTGATAGATAATGAAATATTTATGCGTCGGCTAATGCTCGTAGCAAATATACTCCGTTTCGATTCAATGTAATCTAAGGCGGGAAATATATCGCAAATGATCCGGAATCCTGAAGGCGGGAGAAAATTCAGAGTGCTGAAAATAAAACGCCGCGCTATTACAATAGAGTTGAAAATCGTAGTTCAAGTGTCGAGCTGTCATATAGGATATTGACATTTGACTTGACACTCTTGTCGTCGATTTTAAGCTCTATTGTATTAGCGCAGAGTTCTAATTTTACTGCCCTCAATGTTCCCCGGATTCCGGACAATATAGGCCCAGCCTAGATGCAAACAATGCTCGATATGGGCGGCTATAATGCTACCAATTTAAATGTCAGTTATACAGCGCGCAATATAGACATACCTACAAAAGTTTTGCCGAGAATGTCAATGTGCGACGTTGTTATTTTTGTATTTCTTCCAAAAATTGTGTTAATTCGCTTCTTATATGTGTAATATTGGTAGAATATTAACCATTAGATATTCGTTGATATGCACAAGTGTGGGCAAGTAACTAATGTACAAAATGCGTGCTATTTTGTGTTATCTCCAAAACTCCCAAGGAACTTTCAGTAAAGCTTCTGCCACTGTACTGAATCGACTGACTTGACTCATTGACTGCACTGACTAATTATTTGGATTTTGAACTTGACGATTTAGAAATACGGTGTTGAAAATTTAAGCGAAAATTCCCGCCTTTTTAACTTGACACTGGCAAATGGTTATAAGCCGACGCCATTTAAGTAAAAAAAAAAGACATAGAATGACACATATTCATTAAGAATTTTAGACGAATTTAATTTATTTGTTTACATTTAGATCACATTGAATCGGAACGGAGTATACTATATAGGTATTTGGGAATATGGTGGCAAGCCCCAAAGGGGGATCTCTGACCGAGCGAGGTGGTATGCTCAGTCAGGCCGAAGCCCGGTTGTATGAATTTCAGATTTCGTATATATAGTGCACATCTTTGAAAACTTCGATAGCGCGATTCAGGATTGTGGCGCTAAACGGTTCGCCACAGGTACTATAGGTAGGTGCGAAAACAACCAAAATAACGCTATCAAAAATTACGATTGTCGAAGTCTTAAATTGTTCATTTACACCCAGTACCTAAGCCTTTTCCATTATTTGGTATTTACTTGAAAATGTGTATTTCCTTTATAAAAAGGTTTTGATTATGAATCAGTAAACGTAGCTGTTGGCTTTATGAAAAAATTAAAAATGGTTGTGCTCTTTGCTGGAATTATGCAAGTGCGAAATTTAATTAACGCATTCTCGGCCGTTATTACCTTGGAAGAAGAATACACATGGAAGGAACACTAAATACAATAGGTTTTTATACTTTGGTTGTGGTTTTAGTGGTTTTTCTAGTACGACCTTAAAACATCTCACCAAACTGAGACGAAATCACAGCTAATTTCTATTAAAAGTCTGCCACTTTCTGCGGGGGGACGAGGTACGCACACAAATAGTGATTACACACTAATGCATTTTAAATCACGTCGTTACGCATGCACACGAAAATATTGTCAAACACAAACATAAACTATACGCACACGTGTACAAGCACACAAAAGAAACATGCTGTCAGTGAAGTAATTATTTAAATAAAATTTTGATTTTATTTAATTAAAATTTATTGAAAAGATGCAATATGCGTTTATAGTCATGTTGATTTTATGGATAAATAGTTGTGTTGATTTATAACATCTGATCTGGTACATCTATATTAGAAATAGAGATTTACTTACATTGAAGTGATTTTCACAAATATACAATCAACTTCTAGTTGTAAATGATTTAGGATATCTTTTTGCGAGTTTCAACTTCCAACCAAACTTTCCTCATTTCGATATCTTCCGTTAGTTCCGTAAGTTGACAATTTTATACCACACACGAATAGAACTCATTCTTGCCACAATGTAGGTACTAATTACTAATTCAAAAAATGTATGAGTTTAGAGCATAAAAACCCACTTCCAAAGTAAAAATGCACAAGAAAGTATGAAATAAAAGTTATTTTATGAATAACTAGCTTTTTCCCGTAGCTCCGCCCGTGTAATTATAGTATAGGGCAACCATTTTTATGTCGCGACACGCGAAAAGGCCAAAAAGTTAAGTAAAAAGTCTTGCGACCTCGCCCATTTCAGTTTTTTGCAGTGATGAAAAGCGTCTATGACTTTTGTTGTATTTCTAATATCTTTATTTGTTCTTTTATGTTTTAGTTTTAATAAAAAATTGTAAATTTGTTGAATATCCATGTTTGTGATGCGTACGATAGACTTGGTAGAATACAAGAGTCTAGGACTTGTCTCTTTAGTCTCACTGGAAGATTTGATTTAAGGACTTCTTTTAGGCTCCAAAATTTACTCCAGGCCATTTTTATTCGTCTATTTAGTTTATTTACTATAATATGTATAGTATTTTATGATGTTTATTTACCTAAATACACATACTCATACACATTCTATTAAAGCGTTGTCAACAATTATTGGTACTGCTTTTCTTATTTGTCATAATTTTGGTTTTGCTTGTTTAAGTGTAAACCAATTTCAGGGCTGACATTGTGTATTTCTCTTATCATTATATTAAGTTTGTGATGCAATTTCCGCAAAGAGAATTATGTCGTCAGCGAATCTGAGGTTACTCAAATATTTTACATTTATGAATATATTCTTGCATTTCTTTATTCTTCAATTTCAGATCCTTCATAAAATTTTGTAGCACCGTTATGAAAATTCAAAAAATATCTATTTCAAGGCCTGATTTTTCTAATATGACTCTACTTCAACTTTTCATATACATATCATGATCTTGTAAGGCTCTCCAAATACTATTGTGTGAGATTGAGTCTAATGCTTTGGCGTAGTCTATAAATGCCAGGGGGCGGTTCATTTCTTGGTACTAAGGCGGGTCAATAAGTCCGTGACTTTTTGAATTTCTAACCTCCTTACTGAAAAAGCAACACTATTCCTGTCAACAGGCATCTGTCAGTTGCCTCCTATCAAAATTTCAACTTGCTGCGTCAGTTAGTTTGTGTTTTACAGCTATCTTTATCAGACTATCCAGTAACTTAAGGAAACAATGGAAAAAAGTGAATTTCGTGTGCTTATTAAGCATTATTTTTTGCGAAAAAAAACCATTACCGAGACCAAGGCTAAGCTTGATAAATACTATGGGGACTCTGCACCATCGATTTCAATGGTAAAAAAGTGGTTTACTGAATTTCGTTGTGGCCTTACAAGCACTGAAGATGCCGAACGTCCTGGACGCCCAGTTGAGGTCTCTACACCCGAAACAATCGAAAAAATTCACGATATGGTGTTGGCCGACCGAAGATTGAAAGTGCAAGAGATTGTGGAAGCCATAGGCATCTCGCATGGCTCAGTGGTTTCAATTTTGAATGATCACTTGGGCATGAGAAAGCTTTCCGCAAGATGGGTGCCGCGTTTGCTCACAGTCGACCACAAACGCAATCGTGTAACAACTTCACAGGAAGGTTTGGCGTTGTTTAATCACAATATGGAGGAGTTTTTTAACCGTGGACGAAACATGGATCCATCACAATACACCAGAGACCAAACAACAGTCAAAACAGTGTGTTTCTAAGGGTGAATCGGCGCCAAAGAAGGCCAAGGTGGGTTTGTCAGTCAATAAAGTTATGGCGACTGTTTTTTGGGATGCACGTGGGATAATCCACATTGACTATCTTCAAAAGGGAAGAACAATTAATGGGGAATATTATGCCAACTTATTGGACCGCTTCAATGAGGATTTGAAAAAAAACCGACCTCATTTGGCCAAGAAAAAAGTTCTTTTTCACTAAGACAATGCAAGGGTGCACACATGTGCAGTTGCCATGGCAAAAATCCATGAATTGGGCTATGAATTGCTCCCACATCCACCCTATTCTCAAGATTTGGCTCCGAGTGACTACTTCTTGTTCCCAAACCTGAAAAAATGGCTCGGTGGAAAAAGATTTGACTCCAATGATGAAGTCATCTCGCAAACAAAGGCCTATTTTGAGGACCTCGACAAATCATATTTTTTGGAAGGGATAAAAAAATTGGAGAAGCGTTGGACAAAGTGTATAGAGCTCAAGGGGGACTACGTTGAAAAATAAAATGATTTATTTATCAAAAAATCTGTGTTTTATTCCAAAAGCCAGGGACTTATTGACCCGCCCTCGTACTTTAATTTAATGAATTCAAAAGAGTGGATATGGTCTATAGTTGAGTAATTCCTTCTTAAACCGGCCCGCTCTTCTGGCTGCTCTTTTTCAGTATACGCTGCGAGACGATCCGCTGCTTTTGCCATTCTTCAAAGATTTTATTTTTGTAGATTTCCTGGCATGTAAATCTTTGTAGCGCGGTCATATTTTCCATTGGCTCTTGGGTGTCTGTATGTGGGTGTGGTGTCTTAGATGAGTACAGATCTTTATAAAACTCAGTTGTTATTAATTTTATTATTTCTGACATAGTATAGGTATTTTTACTATTCATAGAGTTCAGTTGTAAGCACCCAGATCCATGTTTTAGTCGTGCCTAATTCTTTCATGCTTCCTGACATATTTAAATAACTCTCAATAATTGATATTCTGAATTGTTGGTATTCTTTCTTAATGATTCTATGAATATTTTTGTATAAATAGGTTTTTTCTTTCTTTTCTTCATTTGTTAATTGCTTTTTATTTATTAATTCATTTTTCTATTTAGGAGTAATTTTGTCTCGTCTGAAATAATAGGTTCTCGCTTTTTATTCTTATAATTCTTTAACGATGATTTAAAGCTCTCTATCGCTCCCTTAATTTTTTCATAGCACAACTCTACATCCTCTATTTCTTCTAGTTGTATGCAGGAACAGTGTATTTTTAGTACTTCTTTAAAGAGTTGCTGCTGTTCAGCGGTTACCAGGGCGTAGTTTTTATTTTTATATTTAACTCTAGATTTTTTTTGCATTGTCATCATAATTGTGCTTCTTACAAGTCTATGGTCGCTCGGGACAGTAAATTTTGTGTATTACGAGGGCGGGTCAATAAGTCCGTGACTTTTGGAATAAAACACAGATTTTTTGATAAATAAATCATTTTATTTTTCAACGTAGTCCCCCTTGAGCTCTATACACTTTGTCCAACGCTTCTCCAATTTTTTTATCCCTTCCAAAAATATGATTTGTCGAGGTCCTCAAAATAGGCCTTTGTTTGCGAGATGACTTCATCATTGGAGTCAAATCTTTTTCCACCGAGCCATTTTTTCAGGTTTGGGAACAAGAAGTAGTCACTCGGAGCCAAATCTTGAGAATAGGGTGAATGTGGGAGCAATTCATAGCCCAATTCATGGATTTTTGCCATGGCAACTGCACATGTGTGCACCCTTGCATTGTCTTAGTGAAAAAGAACTTTTTTCTTGGCCAAATGAGGTCGGTTTTTTTTCAAATCCTCATTGAAGCGGTCCAATAAGTTGGCATAATATTCCCCATTAATTGTTCTTCCCTTTTGAAGATAGTCAATGTGGATTATCCCACGTGCATCCCAAAAAACAGTCGCCATAACTTTATTGGCTGACAAACCCACCTTGGCCTTCTTTGGCGCCGATTCACCCTTAGAAACACACTGTTTTGACTGTTGTTTGGTCTCTGGTGTATTGTGATGGATCCATGTTTCGTCCACGGTTAAAAAACTCCTCCATATTGTGATTAAACAACGCCAAACCTTCCTGTGAAGTTGTTACACGATTGCGTTTGTGGTCGACTGTGAGCAAACGCGGCACCCATCTTGCGGAAAGCTTTCTCATGCCCAAGTGATCATTCAAAATTGAAACCACTGAGCCATGCGAGATGCCTATGGCTTCCACAATCTCTTGCACTTTCAATCTTCGGTCGGCCAACACCATATTGTGAATTTTTTCGATTGTTTCGGGTGTAGAGACCTCAACTGGGCGTCCAGGACGTTCGGCATCTTCAGTGCTTGTAAGGCCACAACGAAATTCAGTAAACCACTTTTTTACCATTGAAATCGATGGTGCAGAGTCCCCATAGTATTTATCAAGCTTAGCCTTGGTCTCGGTAATGGTTTTTTTTCGCAAAAAATAATGCTTAATAAGCACACGAAATTCACTTTTTTCCATTGTTTCCTTAAGTTACTGGATAGTCTGATAAAGATAGCTGTAAAACACAAACTAACTGACGCAGCAAGTTCAAATTTTGATAGGAGTCAACTGACAGATGCCTGTTGACAGGAGTAGTGTTGCTTTTTCAGTAAGGAGGTTAGAAATTCAAAAAGTCACGGACTTATTGACCCGCCTTAGTACTTCAGAGTTCACGAATTTCTCCTTTGTGTTACATAATATGTAGTCTATCGGGCTTTTATTATTCTTAGGTGAAAACCAAGGCCATAGGTTCTTTGTGTTTTTGTGAAATAAGCTATTTATTACAAATAAATTGTTTTCCCAGCAAAATTGTAGTAAAATTTCACCTCTTTCATCCTTTTTTCCGAATCATGAATTTCCAAGTATTCTGCTCTCACCGTTTGATTTACAGCCAACTCTAGCATTGAAATCGCCCATAACAATAAGATTTTTACTACACATTATAAGTGGTTCTTGTAATTATCTATAGAAATCTTGTATTTCCTGTTCATTTGCATCGGTGGTGAGGGCATAAACTTGTATTAGAGATAAGGTTCTTATTTCAAAGTTCATGTGAAAGATACAGATCCGTTCAGATATTGCACTAAAGCTTTCTATATATCCTTTGAGGTGATTTTTTATAAAGAAACCTACACCATATTGGCCCTTTGTCTCACCGAAGTAACAAAATATGTAGTCTTCCTCTTCCTCTATGTTATACCCGGTGCGCCTGATCTCACGCCAGTCGTGTCGGTTATCCGTCCCACTGGGTTATCAGAGTAAAGGAAGAGAGAGAGAGGGAACTCTTGTGTGCTGCGCACACACTTGGGCACTGTAAAATAACTTCTGCTTAACTGGCCTGGTTTCAATAAAACCGGCCACCGTCACCGAAATCGGTGTGAGTAATATTATCCGACTTTTGTTAAAGCTTTCCGTACACAAATGACATTCATATTCTATCAAATTAAGATGGTATTTATTTACATTGCAATAAAGTCGTAATTCATACGTCGTACTCTAACTACTACTCTAGTTTTAGACATCTCTTATTTCCCCATAGTTAGCATGTGTCATAAGGGTTATAAGTAACTATAGTGTCTTCTTCTCCTGCTAATAACGTATCTATGCTATTTGTAGTTATTAATCTGAGGTTATTACAACCCTTAATTCGTGATACAATGCAAATCTGTAGGCTGTAGGCACTGGTGAAGGCTCCGACGCGACGTACGGCCGAATGCTGGAACGTAAGTGAAATTAAGTGACGCTTAAGTCACATGCCGTCCTCGTCATTTCGGCTAGCAGAGACAGCGACAGTTTGTGAATAGGCTAGGGCTCTTAATTTTGATTAGGGTTTGATTAGCGAGTTGTTAGGTTGTATTGTGAAAATATTGTCTTGTTTTATAGTCTGGAACTTTTTTGTAATAATAAAGAACAATAACAATAGGTAGTATAAAACCGGGCAAGTGCGAGTCGGACTCGTACACGGAGGTTTCCGTACGAAACGGCTAAAAATTCAAGTTCGTTGTATAATTTAAATATTTCTTTTATTCATGAGATACAGCCTAGTGACAGACAGACGGACGCACGGATAGTCAGACAGACAGACAGCAAAGTGTTATTAGCAATAGGATCCCGTTTTTATCCTTTGGGTACGGAACCCTAAAAACGTTGTTATTGCTACAATAATAGCGCTTAAAGTCATTTTTATTTTTATAATTTATTATATTATTAAATAGTGACATGCTAATGAGCACTTAGAAATTTCAAATTTGCTGTCAATCTGGCTTGACAGTATATTTGAAATTTCTAAGTCTGCTAGAAGTATGCTTTGAATTATCCTTCTTCTCCTTACCTCCATATCCATGCCTCTATCTATCCATATCTTTCAAAATCGCGTTTTTTGCCGCTTAATATCTCCTAAATTATGCACTCGGTTTTTATGAAATTTAAAACAGAAGTTAGCGCTAACGCTTCTCTGCTATAAAAATTTAGACCGCTAGCTTTGTTACAAACAAAAATATGGGGGCACGAAAAAGCCGCGAAATGCTTCGAGAAAAGACAGACACCAGTAGGTCAATTCTGCTAATTAAATCTCACAATAAAACAGATTCGATGCAATCTCGATAAATAAAACAGCAAATGGTATTCTCATAAACGTGAAACTAACGTCAAACGCGTTTTGTTTGGTCCAAACTGCAAATAGTTTATGGTATCAAGACGATTCATTTATAATTCATTGAAAGTAAATAGAAAATCTAATTTAAATACGAGAATTAGGGTTCTGCAGCTACCTTGATACAGATTTCTAACAAACTTGAATATATAAGTGAGTTTTTCTCGCAGGTTCCTCATGTCAGAAGACAACCCCATAGTGGCGCCCAGCAAGCTAGACCTCTGCGACGACATGGACCAGCCGCTGGCGCACTATTTCATCAACAGCTCGCACAACACCTACCTCACCGGACACCAGATCACCGGCAAGTCCAGCGTCGAGATATACAGACAGGGCCTGCTCGCTGGATGCAGGTTAGTGTGAAGTCTTCCTAAGATATTTACCAGAGACTACTTTTAGCGTCAGTTCACACCGAGACGCGACTCGGCGCGCATCTAAGATAGCGATTCAAAATTGAACTTTATTCACTACACAGGAGATACAACACGTTTCAAGAGTTTGAATTGCGAGCTGTGCCGCCTGTACCGCGCTGTGTAGTGTTGATACACTACACAGCGCGGTTACAAAAGCGGTTAAATTTTGAAAGTGCGTGCCGCGTCACGTTTCGGTGTGAGCTGTCAGCTGACCCGTAAACTTTTGGTTCTATTGAGAATATTACAAAATAAAACATCCGGCTCTGTAACAGACTTTGAAAACAAACTCCCTATGCCAATAATTGTCTTGTTCTGACAGTCAAAGGCAGTCAGGCTGTCCCGCTCGCGCGCACACGATATGACTCGTATGCGAATGAGTCGGCGCGTTGACCGAACAGAAATTAATTATGTATAAAATAGTTAAGGGAATTGGGTTTCAGATTACGTTTTTTATTTTCCGAAAGACCGAAAGCATCCTTTAGAATACGAGATGGGACAACCTATTTCCTAATATCTTTTCAACGGTTCAGTCTACAGATTTAGGGGTATCATTTTAAAGGAGGACATAGTTAAATTGTTACTATGATGTAATGTAATTTGTAACCAATTTTAGTGTTCGTCATTCAATGAGGATTTTCGCGTCTCTCGTCGTAAATTGTTTTCAGCTTGTGCCAAAAGTTCGTGCCTTTCGGAAAAAAAAAAAATGTGTGTGTCAGCTGACAGCTCCAACGCACGACTGAAGTTTACTCTAAAATGTAAAATTTGGTGTGCAATGCAAAGCGACCGACTCATCTTCGGCTAACGTCGTGTGACACCGTACCAGGTGACCGTGTGACATCGTGAATTCGATTTTACTCCCATAGATTTTCATACCCCGGGCTTATATATGAAAATCGTTTCACTCCAAAAAACAAGAACACGTTGTGATCACATGTTAGGCGTGTCATCATCATATGCTTGGAAACGAGCCGAATAATGCGGTTTTAATGTGCGGTGCAATTAATGAACAATCCACTGCGGGCTGGCGCTAATGACATAATGTAATTCAATAACTAACACATCCACCTACATTCTCCTGTGACTCAGACGGGGGCGACCATTTCGTTGCAGAATTAAAGTTTTATTGCAAATTTCTATTCTTATTTTGCATGCAAGATACAAATTAATTAAGTAATTAGTTGAAGAATTAATTAACGTGTACATATAGACTCTTTATGCAAGTAATTTCTAAACAACCGATTTAATTTCCTGTTCCTAAGTAACCAAGATTAAGTCGTACATACTTTTAAAGCAAGTTACGCAACATTTACTTTATTGATGAAATAATGCCATTGACGATTGAGGCGTGGCTCTCCCACAATTTTAGGAGTACTATTCATTTATGCAATAATAATAGACAACTAGCCTTTTACCACTACAACCGCAATTCGTGTTCAAGTGAACGCAAACGAATATGTCACAAGTTAATCTTTGAGAGAGCTCGTGAAAATTTCTGTCCTCAAATAAAATTTTATGACCGTACTGAAAATAAAATTTTTAAAGCCCCGTTCATACGTGCGATTATATGCGTAAGAGATTACGGTGTCCCCAATGTGTGTAATGTCATTCCAATAGCGTAGGTATGTGGGTTTTTATATGAGAATTGGGGACTAAGAATGGCTAAGATCAACGTAGAGCAGTTACGGTTTATGTTCTTTGACCGTACCAGGATGATAAATGGGAATTTATAATACCTTCCTTAAATCCTAAGAACTTTTGGTGGAAATTAGAACAAACTATTAAGGATAAACAGACGTGAAATTTGGTGTTGTTAGTTGTTACACATACGTCATACATGCCATTTAAACTAATAGTCCATCCATTAATTTTTAAGAAAAACGCTTGTGCTAAGTTTCATAAAAAGATCGTAGACACATTCCTAAATACATCTCATCATTGAACTTGCTTTTAACTCCTCTATGTTATTGTTTTTTCCTCTGGCAAGTCAGCGCTACGCAGAGTTGCCATTTGTCGTGAACATTGCAATATAAATAAGACCGAATTATCTTTCTATTATACGATTACGTCTAAACGTAACTATCTAATCATCTAAAATCTCAATCATAGACTTTTAATAGTCCAGAAGATTTTATGCGCGTTAAGCAAAAGCCTAACCTATCCTAGCAGAGTTGTAATAGCTCTCATTTTTGACTTCCGACGAAAACAGTGGGTGTGTGTGTCTGTGGTATCGTAGCGCCCAAACGGATGATCAGATTTTCATCTATCTTTTTTTTTGACAGCAGTTTGATAGCGCGATGTAGACCGACTCAAGCGACATCTATGCGCTGCACGTTGCAACTTTGACACGAATATTGGAAACATATATATCTCTTTTTATGCCGACATATTCGGAGTTATGGTGGGAGATCATAGGAACCTTATCTCGTTAGTAATAAAGTTTAAATTCAAACTTATATGCCGAAATATTCGGAGTTATAGGAGATCATAGGATCCTTATTTTGTTAGAAATAAAGATGAAATTCAAACTTAGGTATATGCCGAAATATTCGGAGTTATAGAAGATCATAGGACCCATATTATGTTAATAATAAAGTTGAAATTAAAACGTGTTTTTAATAACCGGCTGGCCAACTAAAGAACAATATTAATAATATGATTTGTCCGATGTCAGTTTGAAGTAATTAAGGGCTATTTTTCTGTGATATTAACCCGCAATTTTGTAGCTTTCACCAATGAGGAGCCGTTATTAGATAATATCGCGTGCATCATGAGACGAATGAATTTTGAAAAGTAGCTCGGCGGTACCTCTACCGCGCGTCCTTGGTTGTAAAAACATGTTATTACGTTAGTAATAATTATTGTTCAACTATTATTATTTTTGCAATTATATTGAGCTGTGAGAAGTGATAAATATTATTCGTCTTAAAGTTTAAACTAATACGTGTTTAAGTTACTACGTATATGTGAGTATTGAATGTGAGACTACTTAGTACTTGTGTAGTAGCGGTAGTACCGTGGAAATATTTTAAAATTATTATGATTATCTTACAATGGTTAATTAATACACAGAAAAACGTTTTATTAGTATGTACCTATTTTGTATTTTGAAATATACCTTATTGTAAGTATTCTTATAGTTACCTAAGTATTTACAATTTCTCTTGGACACGGCAAAACTCTACACGCTTGTCGACCTTGACCATCATACGAGGGCTGATTGATAAGTTTCCGAAACGACAAAGTAAAACTTCAAAAATCTATTTAAAATAAATTTATTTCTCAACGTAGTTTCCTTTTTCCTCGATGCATTTAGTCCAGCGCTTCTCCAATGCCGTTACACCAGTTTGATAAAATGTTTTCTCCAACCCCTCAAAATACTCGTCCACGGCAACAATGACTTCTTCATTTGATGAAAATCTCTGGCCACCTAACCATTTCTTCAGGTTTGGGAATAAGTGGAAGTCGCACGGGGCCAGATCCGGGGAATAGGGTGGATGCGGTAGCAATTCGAACCGCAATTCATGGAGTTTGGCGACTGCAACCATTGACGTGTGTGCAGGTGCGGTGTCATGGTGGAACAAAATTTTTTTCTTGGCCAAATGTTTCTTCTGGATTTCTTCACTTAATTTTTGTAGCAAGTTTGCGTAGTACTCTCCATTTATTGCTTTTCCTTTTTGCAGATAATCCACGAAAATAATCCCTCGAGCATCCCAAAAAACAGTCGCCATCACTTTGCCGGCCGACAAAACCGTT
This sequence comes from Phengaris arion, assembly GCA_963565745.1. Taxonomy (NCBI): domain Eukaryota; kingdom Metazoa; phylum Arthropoda; class Insecta; order Lepidoptera; family Lycaenidae; genus Phengaris; species Phengaris arion. Next base: position 30,246,873 of record OY751431.1, read on the forward strand.
TTTGCTTTCTTCGGCGTAGGTTTTCCGCTCTCAGTCCACTGCTTAGATTGTTTTTTTGTCTCGGGAGTATAATGATGTATCCAGGTTTCATCGACTGTTACATAACGCCGCAAAAACCCATTAGGATCTCGGTTAAACAGCGCCAAACACTCCGATGAATCGTCCACTCGACGTTGCTTTTGGTCTACAGTGAGCAAACGCGGCACCCATCGCGTGCTAAGCTTTTTCATTCCCAAATGTTGGTGCAAAATATTAAAAACGCGTTCAGATGAAATGCTCACCATCTCTGCTATCTCTCGCAACTTGAAGCGCCGATCAATCAATACAATTTTGTGATTTTTTTTGATCATGTCCGGATTCGTGACTTCATTTGGACGGCCAGACCTGTGGGCGTCTTCGCAGCTCTGTCTTCCACGTTTAAAATCAGTTACCCAGGTGTGAATTGTACTCAATGCAGGAGCAGAATTACCTAAAACACTGTCTAGCTTGCTTTTAATCTGGGTTGCTGTTTTCTATTTTAAAACGTAAAGCTTTATCACCGCACGAATTTCGTTTCTTTCCATTGTTAAGAAAATTTACGACAGAGAAAGTTCTACGTCCTCTCAAACAAATTCCATCAGTTCGATTAAATTCAAATTTGGCGTTCTATTTTTAAAAAGATGCCAGAATATAATGTAATATTCCTTTTTTGCGTATAATTTTTCGTTCGTTCGTTTAAAAGTTCGTCGTTTCGGCCAGTTATCAATCAGCCCAGGTACATAATATGGTGCTAAATTTCCTTTCAAAAAAACATGCACAACTCACGTATAGCGACTAGGGCTTCCCTTTGAAGTAAAACCACCCATCGCCACTGCTAGATACTAATATCGACTAATTTTGAAGAAAATATGGTGTATATTTTCTTCAAAATTAAACTAAATATACACCCAGTACAGTAGTAAAAATATATACCCAGGCTCCGCGGCCTAGTGGGTAGACCATTTGATTCGCACTCGATAGTGTGCAGGTTCGATTCCCAGGTTGTAGCGTGTACCAATGTGACTTTTTAGATCTCAAGTGCATATGGACTCATAATGGACGCTCTAACGGTGAAGGAAAACATCGTGAGGAAACCCGCACATGGTTGGCCCCAGACGTATTGACCAGTCATTCCTCTGTACTAGGCTGACTGTGGTGTGAGAATGCCGTATGTGCTTGGGCAACCATACGATATTAAAACCGACTGTCCCAGGCACTACAGTATGTCCAGAGTTATTATTTCGCTCGGAGAATACTGTAAAAATCATCCAATAACGGATGAAAAAGGCCTAAGTATACATCATAGTGTTTCTAATAAGAAACAAATTCTGAAAAGTAATTGGTAAATAATTTAAGTAAGTGGTATTTGTTGTGGACTGTTAACTCGGAAAAAGACAATATTATCATGTAGGTGTGTGGTTTCTGTTCAAGTCATTAGTTCAAGTTCTCCAAATACTTCATAGAATAAGTCATTAGTTATTATTTTTGATCTGTAGTTAATTTATTTTGACCTACACAACTTGGACCTCTTGTAAGTGCTTATTTTTAGCTAATCTTAAGGATTTAACCTCAAAAAGACTTTTTGTTAAAATTAAAAGCTTGTTTTTTTTTAAACTTTATATTATAAGTTTATGTATGCACTTGCAAGTTACAACCACAAATAAGTAGAGTAGAGAACCTTTTCATGAAAGAACGCTTAGTCCCCTAAACGCGGCGCGGCCGGCGCTGTGATCGCGGTACAAGATGTATGTTGTCAGCACTATTTATGGGTATCAGAATAGGTGCGTTGATTCTGCTGTTCTGCCTCACAAAACTCCTTTACCTTGAGCACATATTACTAAATAGTTACTACGTAACAGATAAATCACTCCGTAGAGAAAACTCAATACCTACAGTTACTGCATGGTCACAGCTGCATGTGAAAATAAATAGTAACCTTAAACGCTCGGACGCTCGATTGTTATTCTTATGCGATATCGGCTAGCGCACAATGACGCGGCATTTAAGTGCTGAGACAATCGGTCGGGGACCATCCGGGGTTGCTTCTTACTATTAAATATTTAAGTAGGTACATAAAGTGACGCTTATAATAAATTTGAAATGTTTTATTATGTATATTTTTTTATAAACATTTAGAAAACTATATGAGTTACATAAATGTTTTATTTTATATACCTAATGGTTTATAAACACTCGCCTCGTCTATTCAATAAGCGAGAAATACCTACAATAGCAAAACTACTACTTTCTATTAGCACGCTGCTAACATATTCTCTTAGGCCTCCCCCACATTAGGTGTGCGCGTTCCTCGGGCGTGTCAGCGATGCGGGCGCTGCTCGCGCCACTCACACGCCCGAGGAACGCGCACGCCTAATGTGGGGGAGGCCTCAGTAATGTAGCTACTTAGGTAACTTGTATCTATTAGTTATTACACTGCGACTTCGTGAGCGCAAAAACAAATCCGCGGAAACCGCACATTTTGCCGCAATAAAAAGTACCCTATGTCCTTCCACGCGGTCTACTATATCTGTGCCAAATTTCATCAAAATCGAAGTCGAAGTCGAATCGAGTTTCGAAGCCTATACAATGCAGACAGACAAACAAATCAGTAGAAGTTAGAAGTTAGTTATAAAAAAGCTTACATATTGGTAATGTAAGAAGTTATTTATTAAAACACTAATAAAAACACGTAAAGAAGGGAATATGTGAAGTTCGTACGAAACTACACAGACAGCAACTAGTACAAACTCGGGAACTCTTGCGACGTGCTCCTACCAAGACTTTTAACGTAGGTATTGTAACGTCATTACGAACTTCCAAGTTTGTAATTAATTAAACAATGTAAATGCTTTTAATACAAAATTTAAATTTGTTAACTGTGAATGTTGTTTTTTAACCGACCTAGAAAAAAGGAGGTTCTCAGTTTGACCTGTATGTTTGCATGTATGTATATGCATGTTTGTCCGCGATTTTCTCAAGAACCACTGATGTTATTGTGATGGGGTTTTCATCATTGTATAGCTGATTTTAAAAGTAAATGTTGTTTGTTTTTTTTTTTATTTCTTACTCGCATTATTGGCGTTTAATTTATCTGTTTCGCTCTGCGGATTATTTGGGAAGGCATTATTTTTCGTGGACGTCATTATTATTGTTGTCGACTGCTAACGCAAGTTTTTCAATGCTGCCGGGAATTAGGATACTGTTGTGGGCTACGACCTCTTGGTATCACATATCCTTCTTACGCCTGAGTGGTGATAATAATAATACAGCAACAATTGTTATATTCTCCTTTATGGTACATATGAGAGAGATGCTTAAGACAGATACGTATTACATATGAGAGAGATGCTTAACACAGATACGCCTATACTACATATAGTATACCTTTTGGCTAACTGAAGAAAAAAAAACTAGATAGGCTGTGCTTGTGACATCCGTCAATATGCCATTGATAGTTCTACTTCATAATACTGCTATATTATGCAGCATGTACTACGTAGCCCGCATACCTCTGCTGGGCGTTCTCAATTAGTTACTATCCAACAAGTTGCAGCTCGACCAGGCACAAGATGATAATCGCCTAACGGCGCCGTTGAATCGTGTGCACGCACTCATACTCACGTGTAAATACATAGTTCAACCACACGTCTGCAGTCGTTGCGGCTACTTCTTTTGTGTTTAAGAGCTACGCCTCGTTAAGACGCCATGGTGACGTCGCCGGCTACGTATCGAAGCAGTTAATATTGAAATGCTTAGAAAAGTGAGATAAGTATCATACATTTTAATATTAACTGCTTGGATACGGTAGCCAGCGACGTCGCCATGGCGTCTTACGGCCGAATACTGGAACGATAGTTAAATTAAGTGACACTCAAGTCACATGCTGTCCTTGTTATTTCGGCTTGCAGAGACAGCGACAACCTGTGAATAAGCAGGGCTCTTAATTTTGATTAGCGTTTCAGTATTCGGCCGTTAGTGGAGCAGAGCTCCAAAATATTTTGAGGCGTCCTCCTAGTGCAAAGGAAAATGTTTAGACTTTAGAAACTGGTCGAGCAGGAACTTTGTCGATATTGTGCCTACAGAAAAGTGCCTTTTATTCAACAGCCTTATTGTTCCAGATGCGTAGAGCTGGACTTCTGGAACGGGCGAACGGAGGAGCCTGTCATAGTCCACGGCTACACCTTTGTACCAGAGATAAGCGCTAGGGAAGTCCTAGAGGCGATAGCGGAAAGCGCCTTCAAGACCTCCGACTACCCGGTTATACTCAGCTTCGAGAACCACTGCAACCCGCGCCAGCAGGCTAAGATAGCGAACTACTGCAGAGACATCTTCGGAGATATGCTGATGGATAAACCGCTTGACTCGCATCAGCTGGAGCCAGGTTAGTAAGGACCTGTCAAGTGTCTCTTTTCTCTTTCATATAAAATTTCCGAGTAAGTGCACAAAGCACTACCCGCAATTGTACCATCCAATTTTTTATTTCTACGTCCGATCGTCTAAATAAAATAAAAAAACTTCCATATGCGAATCGGCCTCGCGCACATCGGTCCGAACTAAAATGGCAAAATTATTACGTTTGTTGTATAGGAGCCCCATTTAAATATTAATTATATTATTATGATTTTAGTCCTTGTTGTTATAGCGGTAACATAAATACATAATCTTTGAAAATTTCAACGGTCTGGCTATCACAGTTCATAAGATACAGCTTGGTGACAGACCGACAGCGAAGTCTCAGTAATAAGGTCCGTTTTTACCCTCTGGGTAGTAGTGCACACACGCCCTAACTGTAAGGTCGTAACGACACAATAAGTTCTCAATAATTAAAGTTTTGAACACATACATATAGAGTACCTACCTGGGTAATCCAGCTTTGCTCGGAGTTCTGATAAATTAAAAAAAAAAAGAAAAATTCACAAAACATTTATCCGGGCTATAAAAGTTTTCTCTTAAGCCGTGCAACAATATATCAATAATTTCGACTCAATTATCTCATGTCCGATTGGCAGTTTGGCAGTATGTTTACAATTTTTGCTTTGCTTGAAAATTTGCAACGTGATGGGTTATACTACAATCTAACGGTTTTTTACAATTTTACGGTGACATACATATCGTACCTATATCTGTAAGTATTTTATTTTACAACTGTGCTCACTCAAATGTAATTAATTTTTTTCCATAATTTGTCCGAAATTTTGGTAGTACGGACTTACGGAGTACCAGAAGACTGGCACGTCGGTTGCTTTTTATGTTCTCGTTCGTTGCAGAAACTCTATGCATTTACAATATTTTTTCAAGGACATACTTCTTTCACAACTGCCGCACACAAAAAAATCCCTCGGGTTTGACTCGGGACCAAAAAATAAATACCATACAAGATGACATATTTTTCATCTATGCTTTTCAACGTTTGAATAAAAATTCAATGGTTGTAGCTAAAAATAGAGCTAGGTATGTTTAAAGAAAGTATTGCGAGATTTCATCACGCTGCATCCGGTCCCGATGGAGTTTTGGAAAAAGTTCAAGCTTGTGTTTTTAACCAAAACATTATTTAATATCTGTCACTGTAGCATGTAGTAAAATTTAATGCAGATCAATTCAGTTGGCGTGATTGACTAACTAGCACTTTATAATTTTATTCCTTTTATATTTTTTTATTTAAGAAATAACGACTTCCAGAACTAATATACCTACCTACCTACTTTATAAATTCGGTCTTTTGTTTCACACTTTTTTATGCTTATAATAAAAATTAGATAAAAATTATTTTTTCGAATAATAACTTCGCGTTACGTTGCAGCTCCTGTTTTTCCTGTCACTGTTTTCAGCTGATTATCATGATCGTGGCCATATTATCTCGTGTCTCATAACTTTCTCTACATTGACATTAACCCTAACTTAACCTTTTCATAATAACTAGTAAATTCCGCATAGGGGACAACTTGAAGGTTCTAGAAACTACCATAGCCCCCAAGTGTTTTTGGGACTGTCTCTTATAGTCCAGGAGGAATCGGCGCATGAGTACCGAAAACTATTCCACCTCAATTTTTTTATGCGATCCTCTTCAAATTGCCCTACTGATGATATAAATGCATGTTGCCATGGGGCAACCCGGTGCCATATTGTTTAAGCCGAAATTGTCTAAACAATTGCAAGGAATTGTTATTTTTCAACCAGACAATTTTTTGTATATTTTTTATCGAAATACCAATAAAAAAGGTCCTATGACTTTTCACGATAAAGTTAATATCTGTAGAAGATAAAATCTCAAATTTGGGTACTTTCGACCCATGAAAAATATATTTTTAATTCTCTATTCTTTTTTAATTCTTTTTAATTCTCTATTATCTTTATCGTGAAAAGTCATAATATTTTTAATAGATATTTAAAAAAAATTCATTGTTTATATCTGTTTTTTAATTGTCAACTTCGCGCGCTCACAAGTATGCGCCGCTTACCTTTAAGTATGTAACGCTTACCTTTTTGTGATTTTTCGTTACAATAAATGTGAGTGTCATGTCGTTTTTAGTTGTTCCCAAGAAAAGAAAATATTCTGATGATACCTTACCATATATTTTTTGTGAAATTGCTAACAATGTAGTGAAAACGCGCGAAGTTAACAATTAAAAAACAGATATAAACAATGAAATTGTTTTTAATCTCTATTAAAAATATTATTAACTATTGTATAGAGAATAAAAAAAAAATTACTTATATATATATATATTTTTTTGAAATATATTTTTCATGGGTCGAAAGTACCCAAATTTGAGATTTTTCAAACCTTTAAAAATTCATATCTTTGAAAATATTAACTTTATCGTGAAAAGTCATAGGACCTTTTTTATTGGTATTTCGATAAAAAATATTTAAAAAAATTGTCCGGTTGAAAAATAACAATTCCTTGCAATTGTTTAGACAATTTCGGTTTAAACAATATGGCACCGATTCCTCCTGGACTATTACGGAGTTCGTTAGCATCGAGTCTGTGACCATGTTTACTAATTAGTAAGTTTGCTAATTTGACCAGTCGTGTCAAGGTATGATAATAAGGGAGAGAATTTAGGTCCCAAAAGTATCTTTAAACTGTTATTTAAACGCAACTTTTCTTAAACTAGTAATGCTAGTTGCTACCCTTAAAGCTTCTTTAGTCCATTTTTAGGGTTTCGTAATAGGTACTCAAATAACCCTTATTAAGTTACGCTCTGTCCATCCATCTGTCTGTCCGCTCTTCTAGCTTCTGGAATTATATTTCTTTAGGAAAATCATTTTTGGGCGAAATCGGACAATACCGTCTAAAGCAACCGGAGGAGTATGATATTTGGCCGTCGGATAAAAGTATATGTAGAGGAAGGTGTGTAGAAAGCAAATATTTTTTAAAATAATGCTTAGAAATACATGAAATAAAGAACAACTACATACACACATTACCTCAATTCTCGTATTTTAAAGTAGACTTTCATTTTACTTTGATCGTATTATAAGTGAAGCGACTTGTTATCATAAAGTGATTTTGTGATGTTTGGACCGATCAGAACGCGTTTCACGTTGGTTTAACGTATACGAGAATACTGTTTGGCGGTTTTAGCGTGTCAGGACTTGATTGTAATTGTATTGTTGCAGGTTTTTTTAGCTTAATTGACCCTCAGATTAAGAACACACACTATTGTGCGTTTGATGGATCTAATTTTGGTACACGTTCGTCAATCTGTCACAACGACCTCTAGTACTTATAATATATTACGCTTTTAAATTTTCATATCCATCTTGAAGCAGGGATCATCGAAAAAGTAATGTTATATGATTCGTACAGCCCAGAAAGGTGTTATCGACTTTGTCGGGTAGTATTTATTAGTGTATACCCACATCAGGTGACCCAAATACAGGTTGCAACTCCTGAATGTCTTTTGTAGTCTGTGCCAAAAGCGTTCCAGTCTCTGTTGCCGTGGACAATATTTCGAGAACAAAGTCAACAGTTATTTGAGAGACACTATAAATTATTGTGGTTGAAATAATCCGGTTGGGCCATTGTATATTAAACGGTTTGAATTTTTTTTTTACTATTATGATGAGCTGTATTCGCAAAATAAAATAATGCAATAACATCATGAGATACAATCAAGGATAGTATCCAAATCTGTAGATTTTGTAGTGAAACTTCTATAAAGACGGAGGTCTATATAAAAGTAGATTTTGTAGTGAAACTTCTATATATTACGATTTTTTTCTGTCACGAAAAAACGTTACGGCCAATGTAGAGCCTAAAGTTGGCTTATAATAAAAACTAGCTTTTGCCCGTGGCTCCGCCCGCGTTAATACGTATAGTATCCCATGGGAACACTCTACTGTTTTGGGATAAAAAGTAGCCTATGAGTTAAATGTTGTTGCTTTTTCACGCAAAAACTACTGAACAGATCTGATGAAATTTTGGTATGGGAGTAGTTAACTTAATTTTATGGATTTTTTTTTTTCGGAAATATGTTTTTGGAAAGATAATATAATATATAATATTTTTTACAGAAGATATCGTAAAATTTATACTCAAGTGCGAAAAATCTATTATATATCGAACGGTCTCTCACGCGTTCCTACCCATTGGGTACGCAACCCTAAAAAACATTTTCAATATTGTGTACAGAAAGAATATTGCAGGCAGTAGAGCTATTTGCTGAAGATTTTTTTTTCTCAAAGAACACTTTCAGCTAAAGCTAGTTTTTTTAATAAAAATTGTAATTATTTACTATATAGGTGCTGTCTTATCTTACAGTAGGTATTATAAGTACTAGCGGGTATATTAAATCAATGACTAGCGGTCGCCTTTTTGAGTTTGAACTTTAGGCTTCTATTGTTAAAGGCTTTTTTACCTCGTAGATACGTGTAATAAAGCGTGTGACAAAATTGAGTCAAACCAACTGCACCTACTGTTATTACACAAACGCATGGTAGTGTGAGTTATTCACCTGAGATAGTGTAACGCTATTTTATTAATTTAATGGACTTTTTACCACCCACCACCCCCACCTCTATAATATAAACTTTAGCTGTGCCAAATTTCATACTCTCTCGTTCGCATAATTTTCATAATATTTGCTTCACGTATTAATATGTAATATGTGATGTGGGCGTAATATGGACCAATAATTATTTTAGATTTAACGCTACTTGTAATATTAGTATCGTTCGCAATCTGTAGGGTTACCCCTACAGTGTAAGTGTAAGCTGTAATATACGAGGGCTGCACTAAAAGTATCGGGAATGGAATATTTCCACTGTTCCTGTCATATTAAAATCTTTTTAATTTAAAACTCCTTGGTTTTAAAAAATCGAATATTGTTTATTTATTTAAAAAAAGATTCTCGGTCTTGTCACAAGGTCTTGTCAAACTTGTTTAGTCGTTGAGAAAATGGAATTGACTCTAGAAAATTCTAGAGCGTTGATTTATTATGACTTTCGAAGTGGTTTAACACAAAAACAGTGTGTTGACCGGATGATTTCTGCATTTGGTGATGAAGCCCCATCCAAAACCACAATTTATCGCTGGTTTGCTGAATTTCAACGTGGACGTGTCAAGCTCAGTGATGATCCCCGTCAAGGTCGTCCAAAAACTGCAGTCACCCAAGAAAACGTTGATGCTGTGCGTAAGCTGATTGAGGAAGATCGACATGTGACATACCGCGAAATTCAGCCAACTTTAGACATTGGCATGAGTCAAATACAAATAATCTTGCATGAACAATTAGGTGTAAAAAAGTTGTTTTCCCGATGGATACCGCATTTGCTCTGTGAAGAGCAAAAAGCGGCTCGCGTTACTTGGTGCGTCAGAACTCTCGAAAGATTCCACGCAGGGTCCTCAAATGCTGTATACAACATCGTATCAGGTGACGAATCCTGGATATACGCGTACGAACCCGAAACAACGTTGTTGTTTGCCACAGGTCGTTTCTGAACTCCGTAATGAGAACTGCAACCGCCGCATCATCCTTCATCACGACAATGCGAGTTCTCACACCGCGCACAGAACAAAAGAGTTTTTAGAGCAAGAAATCATAGAATTATTAGACCATCCGCCGTACAGCCCCGACCTAAGCCTTAATGATTTCTATACTTTCCCTAAAATAAAGAATAAATTGCGTGGTCAGAGATTTTCATCACCTGAAGAAGCTGTGGACGCCTACAAAACGGCCATTTTGGAGACCCCAACTTCCGAATGGAATGGTTGCTTCAATGATTGGTTCCATCGTATGGAAAAATGTGTCAAATTTCGCGGAGAATACTTCGAAAAGCAATAAATACATTTTTAAATAGTAATATTGTGTCACTTCCTTGATTTCCGAAATTTTCAGTGCCGCCCTCGTACGACACTACTAATGCCTCACCCCACGAAGTGTAACGCCTGATGTTTGGATTGGCGTCCGATGGGTGACATTGGACACGCCACGTGTCAACACGGGGACAGTTTATTCAACGGGCCGGTGACGCGCACTGAACAGACTAAAAATATATTTCAATGGAAAACTTTGTTTCCACAGACCCCGTTTCTAGCGGCATAACGAATAAGCCATTTTCACTACCTATTTGAAATACACCGCTATTTATGAAACTCGTTGCAGCACTTTTGTTTAACACAAACGGTTTGATGATTTTTAGTCCGAGATAGCAGATAGCTTTCCATTTTGAAGAAGGACATGAACAATAGGCATTAGGCATGTTGCCTAAATTATTATTTTTTTCGTCTATTCGATTTTAGACAACATGTTAATAATAAAATCAATCTAGAACCCATTAAAAAATAATTCACGATTTGCACCATTTTGCACCATTGCAATATTTTTTATTTGCTTATAACTTTTAATCGCGTCAATCTAAATACCTATTTCTTTTAGATTTATGTGTCTTTAATCAACAATTTTAAAATTTAGTTTATAAAAACGTGACAATCCACACTAAGTAACCAAGGAATAAGGTAGGGTTACTTGTAGAGTTTATTTAGGGTTAACCGAAGTAAAACTAAACTTAGGCCTTTTCTTCCGTTATTAGATGATTCACACAGTATCCTCCGAGCGAAGTACTCACTCTTGAAATACTGTGGTGCCTGGGACGGTTATTTTTGTCGATGTCCTATGGTTGCCCAACGACATACGGCATTCTCACAACACAGTCAGCCCAGTCCGGAGGATTGACTGGTCAATACGTCTGGGGCCAACCATGTGCGAGTTTCCTCACGATGTTTTCCTTTGCCGTTGTAGCGTCCGTATAATGTACTTGAGATCTGAAAAGTCTCATTGGTACACGCCACAACCTGGGAATCGAACCTGCACTCTCTCGGGTGCGAATCAAATGGTCTACCCACTAGGCCACGGAGCTCAACCGAACTAGACACTCGTAAATTTTCTTTTGTGGTCGTGGGGTAAAATGGGAAACTTCGAAATCCAACGGCGCGCGGCGAAGAACTAGGCTTAATGTTTTCGGACTTGTGTGTACCTAATTAGGAAAAAATTAATTACGGATATTTCGGGTACATGATTTACTGCTTATATGAAGACGTTCAGGCTGAAAAATAATAGTCCTACTAGTAAAAAAAATATTATTTCCTTATATGGGCGAGTTTGCGCTTAGCAGAGAGTCGCCCATACATTAGATGATTTTTTACTTTGAGTATGATAAATATTTTTTTGCCTAAACGTCTTGACACAAACGGAGAATCACGTGCCCGAAGTACCTAACTTCGGGCACGTGATTAATTAATTTTCTAAGACGTTATAATATATAGCGATGTTTCGGACTATAATGTATATATTATACTTTAGGTAACTTAACTTTAGGTACGTGAAGCGAAAACTTCTTACCCCTTTTTACGAAAAAAATTATAAAATTGCAAACGGAGGAGTATGAAATTTGGCACAGATAAAGTTTATGTAGAGGAAGGTGTGCGATGTTTTTAAAAATAATTATTACAAATACATAAAATAATAAAAAATAAGGTTTACTCCCTACCTCAGATTAATAACTCACACTACATACTCATACTACATGCGTTTGTGTAGTAACAGTAAAATATGTTGGGTTGACACAATTGTCAATCTTTCTTTCACATTCCATAGATAATATTTTCATATTTTTATCTTCTCTTCAGCACGGAGTACATTGAGATAAGCCCGGCGCAGGATTTTATGAGTGCTCCAGATGGTCGTTATACATTGTAAGTGTTTGTTAATGATGCGGTGAGCCGCGGCCCGCGAGCCACTTGTGAATTACTGCTGTCTTTATCATTTCAATACAGAGTTATTTTACCTCGGAGATTCACAACAGTGATCCTTATGTCGTCGGCATAAAGGTCCTCAGATGTAAAATAACTCTGAACGGACTGTAGGTGCCTCTTTAAAATGTGTAAAGAAGATTAATAATAATCTATTACAAGATATTTTTAATGCTAGTGCTATAAAAAAAGTTGTTACTGTACTAGGTTTCTATTAACCCCCTTATTTTATACGGTCCGGTTGCAAAATCGTATCGTCTGTGTGCAATTTAGAGATAGCATCAGTCGGCCGGATGCACTGAAGCGATTCGTTCCAGTGTTGCCAGCTCTGTTCTTGCGAAACTACTAAACTAGCGTCGATTTGTACTAAAAACTACTTTTTAGTAGTACTGAAAACTATCAAAAAAGCTACCCAACTTAGGAATCCTTAAATCCCTAAAAAACACTGCATTAGGTTTTGTTATATTCAAATTTTATTATTTCTTGAATTATACTATAAATTTTATCGTTAAATTAAAATAAACGAGGAAATATTACGTATATTATAACTAAACGGGTAGTTTTAAGAAAATTACGAACGAATGTTACAATGACTATAAGGTGTAAATTTTTTTTTGTATTTTTTGTGCCTAATCTAGGCCATTTTGCATATGATTACTGTCTGGCTCTTTCCTACTAAAACACTACTAACAATAATTTAAAAAATTAAAAAAGTAAATTCATACTAAGGAGGGAATAAAATATTAATTCAGTAGTAAAACTTTGTAAAATAACTAAATTGGCAACGTTAATTCTGGACTGAACGGACCATGTGTGACAAATCGCTCCAGTTCTCGCCAGAGCCGCGGCCATGCGGGCGTGTATCGTGTACAAGCGTAGTGAGTTTACAATTAATAAATATGACCGTAGCTCGCGGCAAACCAGAACGAACTGATGCGATTTTTGCGAGTATGTACTCGAATCCGTTCAGACCGAAATGACGTCGGTTGTAACTGAAAGTCTCTGGGGGCCTTTACTAATAAAAATATTTATACAGTTATACGTCGGAAAAGTGGCTTGACAGACAAGGACAAAACATTGTATAGCTATATATATATATACACTAGGCCCTACTTACTTTGAATAAATTAGATTTTTTTTAATGTTTATCGGGTCGCGAACTTCTAATATTTTTGAATGACGGTGTTTCATATTTTTCTGTCGCTAGGGGGCAGACCCAACGCACACAAAGTGTTATCTGGTGGCGTAAGTGGTATCAAAAACGTTCAATAAGAAGTTTCGATTCTTTTTCTGTCACCAGGCGGCGCTTGGTAGCCCGACTGTCATTGTCGTGTCAAAAAGCTTTCGGATGTCACTAATTTAAAAACCCTCATTGTGGGTCGCCAGCCAAAAAAGGTTAAAGTAAAAGGTTAAGTATAATATAACTGTATAAGTATTTTTATTAGTAGGGGCTACGCTGTATGAGGTTGTTCAAAATCAATTCCGGATATTTTGGGCAAATAATCTACTGTTTAGATAAAAACGTTTGGAAACGTAACCTACATCTCCATCTACATGGATTTGGATATTTTAATTTTTTTTACGAAAAAAGTGGGTACGTGAGTGACTTTAAAAATCACATTTTTTGCCACTTATTATTACGCAAACCATAAATCTGATTTTTATGAAATTTGAACGATTAGACCACGTCGACACTGACTCTTAAACTAAAAGTTCAGACCCCTAGCTTAACTGATAACGAAGATGTGAGAACACAAAAAAGTCGCAAAATTTCGTGAAAAGATAGTACGGCCGCCCGCTTGGCGAGACCGCAAACATGCTTACTTGATTTTAGTTTTTTTTTTCTTATCTTTTTCTTCTTCAGAGACCGCTGTGGTCCATGTCCTTATTCTGTTTTCCTTCTTCAAATATTTTTCGTTAAATATTAACTTATTGTGTCAAATATAACTTATTTGTTGTCTTATTCTGAACTTTCTTAGTTTTAAAGTGTCGGCATAAAGTCCGCCTTGTGATGTCTCTTGGCAGTTATTTGATCACATATTTGTTATTTTCTTGGACAAAGTTTTTCAAGTTCATTTTTTCCATAGTGACATAGAAAAAGGTCTAAGTCTCGGTTTTTCATAACCATTTTCACTCTTCAGGTAACAGTCCAGGATTTTTCACTTTTCTGCTTTTATTGCTCCTTTTATAAGTTTATCTAGAGCGTCATTACTATCTTCTGCAAAGTAGATGCGTTCTTGAAGTTGAATGTGATGCGTAAGGGTCAATAGGAAACGAAACGATACGTGACATGGCGTTGGATTTTAACATAGCTATTTAAAATTGAACTTTAATATTCATTACACAAGAAGATTCGATTTGCACGACTATTGACCAACTAGAATAATGTCCAATACAAAAATAACGTCCAATCATAAAAATGTCCAATCATAAAAATGTGGTGTTTTACTTAGGCTGGAAACAGTGCTCGACCGACGGTCAGCGCTGACCGTCGGTCGAGCACTGTTTCCAGCCTTATAGTTTCGTCATGTCCGTCTGTTAGTTAGGTACTAGGATTTGCACTATTAGAAACCTTTCGAGCTTATTTCAATTATGCATACTCTTTCGATATCTGCCACTTATGCATACTCTTTCGATAGTCGTGCAAATCCCTTCGATATCTGCCACTTGAAACGTTAAATTTAAATATTTGCTTCGAAGACTGCAAGAAAGGTTTTAAAAAAACCGGGATTTTTCTTAATAGATGGTACATTCAAAACATGCCCATCCCCGTTTTACCAGCTTGTTAGCATGCATCTGGACTTAGGCTCGAATAAAAGGACTAATAACGTTGTGGCTGTTATTTTTGGATTGCTCCCCAATAAAAACGAAGAGACATATATACGTTTCTTTGAACTAATCAAAGAGCATCTTGGGGTCAAAATTGAATCTCTAAAAAGTGACTACGAAATCGCTATTATGAATGCAGCTAGAAAAGTATATCCTGATGCTAATGTTTATGGATGTTTTTTTCATTTTAAAAAAGCGATTAAGAAGAAAGCGAAAGCAATTGGAATGGACACTACAGCTGAAACAGAAAAATTGTAGGGATGGTCTCAAATCTGCCGCTTTTACCCGGCAATTGTATTAAAAGTACTTGGCTATCTATATTGGAAATCAGTTTAGAAAGCCCCGAAATGTCATTATTTAAAAAATATTTTGAAAAACAGTGGTTACAAAATATCTCCATGGAGACGCTAAGCTGTTTAGAAACAAAACATCGTACTACAAACCTTCTGGAAGGTTGGCATAGACCGCTTGCTGCAAAAATACCTAGACATCCGAATTTCTTAAATTTTTTACAAAAAATTATGAAGCAAGCGACTTGGTACGATTATAAAATAAAAAATTGGACATTTTTATAATTGGTCAATTGTATAATTGGTCTTTTTTATCATTGGACATTTTTATGATTGGACGTTATTCTAAATGGTCATTTTTCTAACTTGACATCATGGTATTTTGGACATTAGTCGTGCAAATCGAAGATTCACGTTTCATAGTAAGTGTTCGAATGTCAGGTTGCACACCACTGCACACCGCATGTGCAGTATACGACTGATACCATATGAAACGTGTATCTATTTGTGTAGTGAATAAAGTTAAATTTTGAATAGCTATGCTTAATGCAGCGCGAATCGTCGCGGAGTGAACTGACCCTAAGGCGACAGCATGAGGTGCGCTGTCATGTAGTTTTAATAACTCAAAACTCGAAAATTATACGTCGTTGGTTGAGTTTAATGATGTACACTCTTTATAGCACAATTTTTGAGCCTCGTGTATCGTGAGAGCGTTCGACCATCTCCTGTGCCTCTCTATACCCTTGCTCTTTTAGAGTGGTTTTCACTATTTGAGTGTAGGGCTGGGCTAGATTGTCATGAATCCGTAGGGCCGGGGATAATTTAGTTAGAGCACTGAAAATAGAACTCTGCGCTAATACAAAAGCTGTTTCAAACACACAAGTGTCGAGTCAAATGTCAATGTCATATATGGCAAACTCGACACTTCGATTTTCAAATCTATTGTATTAGTGCAGACAACGCTATTGTACTACTTCAGTGCTTTGAATTTTCCCGGACCCGCCGGATTCCGAATCATATAGTTCCAACCTTAGAGCTTAGTGGGGAAAAGAGTTGCTGTCAGCTGGATCTCTTGGATTATTGCTTGATTTTAGTATTACTAATAGTTTTATAGAACATTTAAATTTTAATATAATATTATAAGCTAATAAGCACCGGGCAGGGCTAGTCTTAATGTAAAAGCCATTAGCAGCCAGGATGCCTCATGTCGGACACACGGGTACAACAGACTAAAAATACTTATTATTATAACATATAGTTCCACACTACTTTTGAACCGTATTGTCAGAGTAATAAGGTCGAAATATAGTACACCGGGTTAGTCGGTAACTATGCAACATACTAAAAAACTTATTATATTAACGAGCACAGTGCATTATGAAAAACTCGGCGTAAAAGCAATTACAGTGCATACGTTTTATTAAATAACATTTGATTTCAAAGGACTAAAAACCCTATCGTGAGTTTATTTTTAATTTGATGAAAGGTTCTCTGCTACAAAAATTAATTTCGTGTTCAAGTTATAAGACGCGTTAAGCGAATGAAAATAATTTATGAGTTTGCATGCACATTGAATAATTTTTAAATTATCTGTTCTATATTTATTTACTTTTTTTAAAATTTTAATTAATTTCTCGCCCACCGGAACTATTAGGCTACGTTCCCACGAGCGTTTTGTAGTGGGCGCGAGGAAAAAAGAGCTCTGTAAATAGTACTGTGCGCTAATACAAAATCGTGTAGTTGTCAAATCTGACATTTGACACTTGACAATTCGATTGTCAGCTCTATTGTACAAGCACAGTTCTATTAAGTGTGCTGTTGTTTCTGTCACGCCCACCAAAAAAACTCTTGTAGAAATGTAGCATTAGCGTCACTTTATACCGAATCACGATGCGGCGATGCATTTTTAAGATTGCTATTCAAAATTTCAATTTCAAAATGTTTCAAATAATTCAAAGATACACGATTCATTGCAAGAGTTAGAATTTCGAGCTGCACCGGGCTGCGTAGCGCGGCGCCGCTGTTGCAATGAAACGTGTATCTTATTGTGTAGCGAATAAAGTTCGATTTTGCGCCGCGCGAATAATAAATAATTAATAATCGTAACAATATTTAATATTTAGGAGGAGAATTGCCGCCCCCTGCGTTGCTGAAGAACAAGATAATAATAAAGAACAAGAAGAAGCACCACCACCACCATAAGAAAGAGGAGCCCGCTGTAGAGGAGTCGGAGCCCCAGCCCCAGGGCAATGGGGAGGTTGCCCCCGGATCGGTAAGCACTAGGGCTACAAATTAAATTATTATTAGGCGCCCTGTTGAGTTTTCATTCGTCGTCATTTGCATTACCTACCTACTAAGCAGGAGATCCCAACTAGAGCGCCTTCCTAGGGGGGCGTAGAAAGACAACATACGTATTTTAACACAAATAATTAGTATTTGCGGCGCCTCAGTTTCGACAAGTTATAATAATTATTTGCATACTAAAAGATATTTGTATGTAAATAAATAAATATCGATAAAAATGCGTTTGTTTTGAGAAAAAATATCACAGGGCATGCAAGTATTAATCATAATCCAACGGGGGTTTCGTGAAAAAAAGGTTGGGAAACTCTGGCCTAAAGGGACCTACTACCGTTCTTAGGTTTCGTTTCTAATATTACAATGATTCGACAAACAGTTTTGGTCTGCAATACCTACATAAAAAATCACACATCAGAAAGATTTTTTACTTTCTGAATTATTTTGTTTTTAACAAAATACTAATAAAACGTATTTTTATAATATCAAAATTCTTTTCGATATAATGCCTAAAACACATTTTGGTAAATTGCACATTAGAGATGAATTCAATTTATTTTGTGGCCACATTTTGTTCGTTTAATTAGGAAAACCTATACTTATATGACTGAATAATATGATTACATCTTAGACCATTGAATTGTATCTCGTTATATTATGTTGTTTTTGTATGTCTAACCACACGAATAGATAATAGGTATTTCTAGTAATTTCTTTATGTTATTACGTTCATAAATACTAGATATGCATTTTTTTTTGTACCGAATTAATTAAAAACAATAACAACAATTATCAGGTCAATAAAATATAAATAATCCACCGAAATTGTTAAAATAAGAATTATAAAATATTATAAAATTTATCTACCTCTGTACAAGCTTCTAATAGGCTACTTTATTTTATTTTATTTATTTTTCCTTACCAAGCCTTTACATTAATAAACAGTTTACAATCATAATAATTTTAGTGTCGCTTGTAATGTTACATAAACCAATACAGCGTACATGATAGTCCTTATTGAGTAATGCTAGTAATTACAATTTATAGCAGTGGACCGCAAACTAGGCACAGCCTGTATCTTGGTTTTACTTATCTATCAGTTTTACTTGTGGTTGGAAATTGGCGCGCTTGCGTGTCATAGGAAATACTTAGATTAATAAATCAGTATGGAAACAACTTGACCTTGTTTTTATTTATGTTCTCAACGCTTCACAATTGCTTCATTACACACAAAAAATAATAAAACATTACTTTGAAACCTAAAAACTTACAATAAAATTATTTTAAAAATACACTTACACCGACGAAAGCACTATTCGCCATATTGGTTGATAGATTATCTGTGCTGTGACGTCATACTAGTACTATTTGTAATCTGTGCTATAGTCCGTAGTAGTAAAATGGCGGTGTTACGTTCCGTTTGACGTTTTGACTTTAAGATCATCATAGGTCATGAACTATTCATTTACAGAAACATTCCGTTTCACTACTACATAATATGTGTTTAGTGTGTTTATGTCGTCACATCCTTGCCGGAAGTTACTTCGAGGTGTTTTCATCAGTGGAAATTAAAAAACAAAAATAAGTACATATTTTTATCAACTTTATTTATCAATCTTAAGTTTTTAATTTATGATATCGCAAGAATACGTTTTCCAAAGCCAAGTACTAAAGGAAATACTCCTTCAATGTATGAAATTAAATATGAGTCAAGTAGCCTATTACAAAGTCTTCCAAAATAGATTTTTATTTGTTGTTAAAATCACTGTTTTGAACATTTTTGATACATTATTGGATATGCAATGTTTGGCTCCCGAGTACCTTTATACCTTAGTAGTAGTTAGTACCTTTATATACGGTACCTATTTTACCCTAAAACGTGCCTTTTTAGCTATTTGGGCCTATTATTTAAAAGTTTATTACTTATTAAACAAGTGTGTGATCTTATAATATCCTTGACATATCCTTAATGATATTTGTCAAGTCTGCGGTTTCAGTTCATTAGTCATTCGGTATTACATTAAATCCGATCAGTTGACGGCGGGAGAAGCGTGCATCCGTCGGCACACTATGCGTTTACAAATGGCTGGCACTAAGAATTTAGTTTACAGTTGCCGAAGCACGAACAATTTGCGAAAAAGTGTTGGCAAACTACGCAAAACACAAAGTTATAGATAATAATGATAGTATTATAGGAGCTGTCATGATCATTTCGTTCGATGACGATACGAATGTCTACTTTTTCGCAAACTACGATGATGTAACTAAAACAGATACGAGGGCGGGTCAATAAGTCCGTGACTTTTGGAATAAAACACAGATTTTTTGATAAATAAATCATTTTATTTTTCAACGTAGTCCCCCTTGAGCACTATACACTTTGTCCAACGCTTCTCCAATTTTTTTATCCCTTCCAAAAAATATGATTTGTCGAGGTCTTCAAAATAGGCCTTTGTTTGCGAGATGACTTCATCATTGGTGTCAAATCTTTTTCCACCGAGCCATTTTTTCAGGTTTGGGAACAAGAAGTAGTCACTCGGAGCCAAATCTGGAGAATAGGGTGGATGTGGGAGCAATTCATAGCCCAATTCATGGATTTTTGCCATGGCAACTGCACATGTGTGCACCCTTGCATTGTCTTGGTGAAAAAGGACTTTTTTCTTGGCCAAATGAGGTCGGTTTTTTTTCAAATCCTCATTGAAGCGGTCCAATAAGTTGGCATAATATTCCCCCCATTAATTGTTCTTCCCTTTTGAAGATAGTCAATGTGGATTATCCCACGTGCATCCCAAAAAACAGTCGCTATAACTTTATTGCTTTATCTTTATCGCTGACAAACCCACCTTCGCCTTCTTTGGCGCCGATTCACCCTTAGAAACCCACTGTTTTGACTGTTGTTTGGTCTCTGGTGTGTTGTGATGGATCCATGTTTCGTCCACGGTTTCAAAACGGCGCAAAAACTCCTCCATATTGTGATTAAACAACGCCAAACCTTCCTGTGAAGTTGTTACACGATTGCGTTTGTGGTCGACTTGCGGAAAGCTTTCTCATGCCCAAGTGATCATTCAAAATTGAAACCACTGAGCCATGCGAGATGCCTATGGCTTCCACAATCTCTTGCACTTTCAATCTTCGGTCGGCCAACACCATATCGTGAATTTTTTCGATTGTTTCGGGTGTAGAGACCTAAACTGGGCGTCCAGGACGTTCGGCATCTTCAGTGCTTGTACGGCCACAACGAAATTCAGTAAACCACTTTTTTACCATTTAAATCGATGGTGCAGAGTCCCCATAGTATTTATCAAGCTTAGCCTTGGTCTCGGTAATGGTTTTTTTTCGCAAAAAATAATGCTTAATAAGCACACGAAATTCACTTTTTTCCATTGTTTCCTTAAGTTACTGGATAGTCTGATAAAGATAGCTGTAAAACACAAACTAACTGACGCAGCAAGTTCAAATTTTGATAGGAGTCAACTGACAGATGCCTGTTGACAGGAGTAGTGTTGCTTTTTCAGTAAGGAGGTTAGAAATTCAAAAAGTCACGGACTTATTGACCCGCCTTAGTATATCTATCTATATACAGGGTTATAGGATGTTGATCCTTTAAGGGATTGTAGTTTAATATGTTTTCAATATTTTCTTCAATGAAATCCATTTCCCAAAATTGAGAGATTTTGCGAGGAGAGAAGAGATTTTGCGAGATTTGGATATTAAGTTGAAACTGACTATTTTTTTTATCTCTTATCAATTTTTTTTTCATTATTTGTGAATTTAATTTATTCGTTTTTATAGTTTTTATGTAGCTAATAAGTTATCTTATAATTATATTATACCATTATTCCTGCTAACTATGAAAACCAAGTCGTAGTGGGAGATTGAAAAATAAAAAATAAAAAAAAATTGTAGTATTTTTTTCCTTTGAAGCATACTTTAAAAATTATATATGGCGGCTATTCTGCAGATTTTTCGAAATGGGTGTCCACGCGGACAAAGTCGCGCGCAAAAGCTAGTCTATACTAATATAAATATACTATACTAATATAATAATATAAATTTGACACAGATATAGAATAGACCACGGGGAAGGATATAGGCTACTAGTACTACTAGGCTACTTTTTATTTCGGCAAAATGTTTAGTTCCGCCGAGATTTCCTATTGCGCGCACGAAGTCGTGGACAATATCAAGTAGTAGATAAATAAAAAAATAATACGTTTGCGGGGTATTACTATAGCCCCATTTCCTCGCACCATTATTAATCAATTTTGATGTATTGGGGTTAGTGTCATAAAACATGATTTACGTGCATCAGTGTTTCGAAGTTTTCATACTACTTTGACCCGTATCAAGGCGTTTACGTACGAGCGGCAGATGTGTTTATAGTTTATATCGAATTGTTAGGCGGTTTTCGTGGCAAAAGTGTAAACAGCATGGTTTATTTTATGAGATTATGATAGCATTTTAGTAGTTTTCAACGTGTTATATTCTCGCTAGAACACTTTGTTTTATGGTTATTATAAAACACGAAACTAATAGGTAACATAAAATTTAATTTTATCGAACTCTGTGGCTGACACAGCTGCTAGCACAATCGCAAGATTTGAGACGACATAGCTGTCTGTCTCCACGACCAATATATTTGTAATCTATGCTATTCTTATAAAGAGGAAATGTTTGTTTGTTTCTATGTATTTTTGTTTGTTTGCATTGAATAGGCTCCGAAACTACTTAACCGATTTTGATGAAATTTAGCATTTTATATATAGATTAGACCAAGGGGAAAGACATAGGCTACTTTCTACGGCGGAAAAATGTACGGTTCCTTTGCGCTTACGAAGTTGCGGGCAACATCTAGTCTGCAATATTCGCGTTCTGATTAAAGCTGTTGGCGTAAAGTATCTCCGTGAGACAAATCTTTTGGCGACAGCTGTGTCGCGTTATAGGATAGCGCGACACATGTCTTCTTGCGTCGCGCTAATGTAGGTACAACTGGCAAAAAAGAGTATAACGCGGTGATAGCAGGAACTAAAAACATTTTCGACTGTATCATCTTTTATCCTTATTAGATTGGAATGACATATTTAATTTAAATATATTATTATAATAAATTTATATATTTATATAATACATTTCATTCCAATCTAATAAGAATAAAAGATGATACAGTCGAAAATGTTTTTAGTTCCTGCTATCACCGCGTTATACTCTTTTTTGCCAAGCTGTACTAGGCTGGGTACTCGCTAGCATAGTAGAACTAAGAAATAAGTCCATGACGTTCTTCCTCAGTTGCCGCGTCAGGGGTCTAAGGAGTCTTCCGAGTCCTCCGAGTCGGAAAGCTCGAGCGAGGAGGAGGGCGAGGCGGGTGCGGAGGGCGGCGCGACGGCGGAGGAGGTGCGCGAGACGCACGCCGCCGCCGAGATCTCCGCGCTCGTCAACTACGTGCAGCCCGTGCACTTTAGCAGTTTCGAGAACGCCGAGAGTGAGTCGCATTAGTCTTCGGAGTCATGAGAAAGCAAGAGAGAGAGAGAGCGAGAGGGAAAGTTTGCGAAAGAAAGAGAGAAAAAGTTTGTGTGAGACAGACATACAGGTGTCTTGTTATCCAAATGAAATATTTAACACAGTATTAGGCTTTAATATTACATAAGTATTAAGAGTATGCATAACTAAAATTTTTCATAATTTCCAAAAAAGTAACATGATTTAACATTTCCTGACTCTAACAACTCTAACTACGCATGGACTGCCGTACAACGCGCCCGTTTTCAAGGTCACGCGCCCGGCTCGCGATTATGAATAGAATTTAAGTGTTTTATAAATTATAGGATATTCTGATCAAATTTTAAGGCCACATGTTATATATATATACACACACACATGTATATATATACATGTATATATATATATATATATATATATATATATATATATATATATATATATATATATATATATATATATATATATATATATATATATATATATATATATATATATAACATGTGGCCTTAAAATTTGATATATATAAATTTTTGAATTATTAAAATTTTTGAATTGAATACTGAGCAGTCTCCTTTGAATATCTATTTTTCTTAAAAACTAGGACTGAGACTGTAAATACATAATTATATATTTTTTATCGTAGGCCCAACTCCAGGCCCAAAGCTTTAAAAGCCAACACACTTTTATATCTGGTAATGTCTATATTAAGCAATCATTTTCCATCAAAGAACTTAATCTGTTAATATATCGTCCATTGGGCATTTTTACTAACGACAATTAAAAAACCTAACTTTGTGATACAGAGAAGAGCCGTTTCTACGAGATGTCGTCGTTTGACGAGAAGCAGGCGACCACTCTTCTGAAGGAGAGACCCATAGAGTTCGTGAACTACAACAAGAACCAGCTCTCGCGAGTCTACCCCGCCGGCACGAGATTCGACTCTAGCAATTTTATGCCACAGGTCAGATAAAGTATATTGTTTGACTAATCTCAACTTAATTTTAAAAGACCATAACATAGATCTATATATTATAGACGAGGTATGTCGAGGCCAAGAAGAGTCCACATTTAAACTGCTCTTTTTGGAGTTGTTTGGGGCAGTCTAGGTTTGACATATTTTATCATCTTGACATTTTCCCCCCATACTAATAAAAATATTTACACAACGGATAACTTATACAACGTTGCTGTCTTTGTCTGATACGTTGGAAAAGTCCCTTGACACGTAAATATAGAAACGTTGTTTATGTTAACCGTTGTGTAAATATTTTGTATTAGTAAGGGGGTACGACATTTGTATTCCGCAGTATAATTAGTCCGCATAATAATTGACAAAATCTTCTGAAATCAAGATGGCGTAACATTTTCTTGTATGAAGGGTTTTTTCTGTTAATGATTGCACGTCAAAACCCATTCTTAGTTTTGAAATCATGGCATCACAAGGACAATACGCATCATGCCAGTTGTGACATGTCATTATAATTCTTTTCCCATATTATCTTCGTAACAGTTTCATATCATGGATCAAGTGATACTCATCGAATTACATTATCATTCTTTTGTGTTCATTTGTAAAGAAAAAAGTTTATAATTTAGGTTAGTATTACATTGTAGTTCTAAACATTTTATATATTTATGTATATAATTTTTATATATAACTGATTGAGTGTACTGTTGGTTTCATGGTGGAAATTCACGTTCATAATAATATCACACAACTTTTTTTTATACACTTTTCCACTTTATTTCGATTAACTCATCATCAGGTTTGATGACACCTGATGATGAGTTAATCGAAACTGGTCTCGTAATCGAAAATATATAAATTATTGTGGAAACCTAAAAGTGGAAAAGTGTATAAAAATGTTGTGTGATATTATTCTGGTATAAATAAGTCTATCCCGACACTCATTAGAAAGGTGTATAAAAGACACTCAGTGTTTTGTTAAAATGTAGCTTCATAGTGGTGTCAATACTTTTTGTATATATACAACGCATTGTATTTCTACTTCTCAGGTGTTCTGGAACGCCGGGTGTCAGCTGGTAGCCCTCAACTACCAGACGCTAGACCTGGCCATGCAGCTGAACCTCGGCGCGTTCGAATACAACAGGCGCTGCGGGTACATACTCAAACCCGAGTTCATGAGGAGAAAGGTTCGTGGTGACCGGGCTGTCTCCCTCGCACATGATGCTATATTATTTTGATGCTGTGTGATTGTTGGCGGAAGAAGTAACGCGTCGCTACGAAGCAGTCGTTATAGAGTTTTACCGTATTGAACAAATATACTCAAAGAAAATAGAATACCGTTGGAATACCGATCGTAACTTTAGCTGAGTTTCAACATTATAAATTTCTTTTTGAGCATTTTTTTTTAAATTGGCTTATTGTCTTAACCATTACGTCTTGTAATAAGCAGTAAGCCTATACCATTTATTTATTTATTAAGGTTCAACAAGAGTACACACATAACATAAATAACATTATCTACACACATAATTTTTATCTGATGTGTACCAAATTGTAGGTGTACATAATATATCAGGCAAATGCAAATAAATTGTTTTTAATATTTAAACCCACGTGTGCTTTATATACGGCTTGACTTTAATTAATTTTTATTGCAACACCTGCTTCGAATACAGGAATACAGTCGAGCAATTTCTCTGATTGCTATTTTACGATGAATATATTGCTTCCACAGAAATGCACACACAGTAAAGTTTTTTATATAAAATCGATCGATGGTAAGCTATTACCACCGCACGTGGACACTCGCAACACCACAGGAGAATACACTTGTAACTCCTCTGGTGTTACGTTCCTGGACCTTAAAATCACCAACCCCCCTTGAGCCTCCGATTACCTCACTCACTCGGAGAAACACAACGCAAGCGTAATTTCATGCCGGTTTTCTGTGAGGCCGTGGCATCTATCATTCGTATCATTTATCCGATCGAGCCAGCACATTCGCGCCGAAGCATGTCTCTCCCACGTTTGATTTGGGTATATTAAAACAGTCCCTTTTAAAGAAGACAAAGCTCATTTACAGCAGTAAAAAATATGCAAAAATATGGTAAATAATATTGCTCTCAGAGAGACACTTCGCATTGCATTAGCATTGCGGTGCAAACTATATTCGAAAGGTGTTGTACCGATGTAGCAACGGCCAAAACGTTTGCTTAAAGTGACGCAAAATGCAAGTGGTTACAAAATGCACGAGACACTTATGCAAAAATACAAAACTGCTTTCGAAGTACTTGGAATACGCTTGTCTTGGTGATAATGGTAATTTTTATCGACTAAGTATATCATTAATGTAGATAATGATAGAAACTCTTTAGTCGAAAACATGCGTTACTTAATGATCAGCAAAACCAACAATTGCTTAACTTACAAAACTTAAGATACAATCGTTAGCTAAAAAGAGAGTGAAATAATGTGTTGAGTTATGACGTCATAATTTACATAATATGTACCTAATTGATTTGCAAAAATGCATACACAATATTCTCTTATTATTTCCACTCTCGCAATTCCTAGTTATCTAGTGTCGAATATCATATTTTACAAATTAAATTTAAAAATTGTTGAGATACAAATCTAATAGAAATAGTTATTAAAGTAATGCCCATCTCCCTGTCTCGCAAAACGATTTGGTACGTCACAAACTGTTATCGCCATACATTGTGTATGACAAATGTATGTGGTAGCAGTTGGTGACGTCACAGGCCGATATATAGCTTTTTTTCATATTGCAAATCATACGGTTAGTATCTTCGTAATTTTTTATGATTTACAAAAATGGGTTTAAGATTTTTTATTATCCTTGTCTAAAAATGAATAGACGAAAGTTTTTTAGGTAACAAGCTTATTGAGCTGATGTTCGATTTCGCCTTGACATTTCCAGGACCGTCGCCTCGACCCGTTCGCGGAGAGTACAGTGGACGGTATAATCGCGGGCTCGCTGTCCGTGCGCGTGGTCTCCGGGCAGCTGCTGACGGACCGGCGCACGGGCACGTACGTGGAGGTGGACATGTTCGGCCTGCCCGCCGACACCGTGCGCAAGAAGTTCCGCACGCGCACTGTGCCCAACAACGGCATCAACCCCGTCTACGGCGACGAGCCCTTCGTCTTCAAAAAGGCACGAGCTACAAGCAAAAAATATATATTACTAACACAAAGAACCGCCATTCAATAGACTTACACTACAATATAATTTCATAATATTTATGATAGATTTGTCTGTTGACGCGACGTTTGTATTTTATTTCGGCGTCAATGTCAGACTTACGCCAACATGGCTGACATTCGCCGGTGCTCGAGCTGTCATTTGTGACAGTGTCGCCCCTGTGCTACAAGTCACAATACTTTCCCCACACCGATTTCGGTGGCTGTGCTGGTTTTGATGAAACCAGGCCGGCTACGAAAGAGTTATTTTATAGTGCCCAAGTGTGTGCGCAATACAAAAAGCATCTCTCGTAACTGGGGAGAGATCATGCGCAGGGTCGACTTTTTATATGCCCATCCGACGCATGGATCATATTTCTTGTCAGACAATCAGGTGATCAGCCTACATTGTCCTAACCAAACTTTTTGTTGATCTAACGCAGAAATTGAACCCATGACCTCCGGAGTCGAGAACCGAGCTCTTAACCAGTGGACTACGAAGACGTCGTCTGAAAGGCGATATACATAATATTTAAAATTATTTTATCTATGACACGGCAACGGGATTTTTGAACACACGTGTATAAAATATTTTACTAACGAAATGAACACAATATGTAACGATTCATAGTTTTCCATATTCGGATTCCGTATACGATTCGAATACAATATTAAAACCAAAATAAAACACAGAGGCGTACGCAAAATATTGTAAATACACGTCACCAACGGAACTTTGCCGAAATGGATTAGTTTTATATTCGCGGCTTAGTTTATTTAACCGTCGAATTTTTAGCTCCATTTTATTTGTAGCTAGCCGACTCCCGACACACGTTTTTTTAACTTAACTATGAACTGGAATTAAAATAAATAACTACGCCTACAATCTACACCTACAACTATATCTACAACTATATCTACAAATACCAACCTACTAGGGCCGGTCGTTTCTTCTTAATAAATCAAACAGGTAAACTGAAAACACCTATAAATATTTGACAGACAAGTGACAAATTGAACACAGTGAACAGATAGTAAGGGAAAATTCAATCGACGGTGTCGGGAAAATTTTTATATTAAAAGAAAGAAGATATTGTGATTCAATTTGTTATATTACTATTATATTATGTATTTCTACACACATATTAACACACATTTGTAGTAAATCTACTATTAGTTTTTGTTATAAACATAATATTTATAAGCGCAGCAAACTCTTGCAATGCGTAAGAAAATAATACATTTTGGAATGAAACGGTATTTTGTCATTTTATGACGAAATATCTTTTAACTGTGTCCTACTATAAAGTATCTAATCGATGCTATCGAATTACATTGAAGGTTTTCATTAAATTCAATCTATTACTGCACGAGTTCACACACTCTTTCTCGCTTTCACTGTCTCTATCTCACTCTAATAGGCATATCTCTCTAATAGCTCTCTCTCTCTCTCTCTATTAGGTGGTGTTACCTGAGCTGGCGATGCTGCGAATCGCGGCGCACGAGGAGGGCGGCGGGCGGCTGCTCGGTCACCGCGTGCTGCCCGTGCTTGGCCTCCGACCTGGCTTCCGGCACGTAGGGCTGCGCACCGAAATGGGCCTCCCGTTGGCTGCAAGCCTTCTGCTGCATGTGCGCGTCAAGGTACGTGGCATCTCTAGCGGATGTATATAGAACTAATATGAATTGAGTGCCTTTGAGGATTAAGGATTTTTTTTAATCATGAGCATGCTTGTTTTTTATAGATCATAAGTAATATAAAAACGTGTGTATGTTCTAATGTACTTACGTAATTTTAAAGTTGTTTACGGGTTTTCTCGTGACTTGAGATACAGTTAGGAGCTACTCTATAATGTCTTTTTTTAGTTGTCGGTGTGCGCGCGCTTTGTAAAAAATTACAAAAAAATGAGATTTTTCCAAACGCAGCCAAGGAGGTATAAGTTCAATACATTACTGTAATAATTTATTACTTTTTGCAGGACTATGTGCCTGACAAGCTGTCAGAACTTGCCGAGGCGCTGGCCAACCCCATCAAGTACCAGAGCGACATACAGAAGCGCGCGCAGCAGCTCGCCGTGCTGACGGAGGACAGCGAGGAGCCGCGGGCGCCTGACCCCGCGCTGCTTACGCCCGTGCCGCGCCCAGTGAGTACAACAAAAATAAAAGACAGGAGATATCCTATAAATAGAGACAGAAGACATGCCTTTCGTCTCTAATTATTCTGTGACCCCAGTATACTGACAGCTGCGGCAGCAGTTAGCGCCCATCTCTGGCAAGCACCGTGACCTGTAGACGCTCAACCACCCTTACTAGAGTAAAGTCTATGTTTAAGCTTTTGTTTAAGTAAACAAAAGCAAGTCATTAATAAAGTGTAACAACTTCCCTTTGAATTAAATATTTAAATTTCAGGTGCGACCTGACAGCATGGATGGAAGCCCGAACAAACCCAACATCACTCCGGAAAAGAAGTCAAACAACAGTGACAACCAGCAAACCGAACCCGAAAAACCGGGTAAGTTTTAAATCAAAATAAATATTAAAAACTCGATTACAACTAATTTGTACTCCTATGGGAGTACTCCTATGAGCTATGGCTCATGCAGGTTCTCGCGAAGCCGCACACTTCAATTTAGTGTGATCATGAAGTACTTTTGGTTTGGTATAAAACCAGATTCCTATTTTGAAATAAGTGAATTAAAGTCATACTTATATATCAGTATACCGTTTCAGAGGAGGAGTCGTGCGACGGCACAGGTTCGGAGCGGTGTAATGGTGACGGCGGCGCGGCGGCGAGGGAGGGCGACGACGCGGCGGCGCTTGCCGAGCTACTCGACTGCAAGCTCGTGCGCGAGAAGCGAGCGGAGCTAGCGCGCAAACTCGACGCGCTCAGACGGAAACACGCGCGCACCAAACCCACACCCAAGTTCTTTGTCAAGCGGCTGTCTTCGAGGAATGTGTAAGTGCTTTATGGAGTAGCATACGTGGCGTGCGGATAGGAAATTTCTAGTATTTTACCTATTATAAAATGAGGTCGTTTGGGGATTGCCGTACTGCGCAAGCAAGGAGTATCTATTTTATAGTTAAAGTATGTAATAATTAGACTTATTAAATTTTTTGTATTGTTTTGTTTCAATGTAAAATTACAATTTGGCTATTTTGTAATCTCATTTAGATCATATATGCATATCTGTCATCTGTAAATTATCGAATAAAAATTTGATTTAATTTAAAACTAGATTTTTGCCGGCGACTTCGTAAAGTAACCAGAAAATCCTGCGGGAAGTGTACATTACGCCGCGATAAAAAGTAGCCTAAGTCCTTCCCTTCGGTCTAGTCTATTTTTGTGCCAAATTTCATCAAAATCGGTCCAGTAGTTTCGGAGCCTATTCAATGCAAACAAACAAACATACAAACAATCAAATCGTTTCTATAATATTAATCAAATAATATAGATTGATGTTTTCGCCCCTTTAGGAGCGAGTCGTCATTCTCAGAGGAGAGCGGCGGCGCAGGCGGCGCGGGCGCGACACTGACGGCGGAGGAGCGCGAGCTGCGGCTGCGCTACCACCACGCGATATTCGGCGCGCTCGACAAGCACATGCGCAACACGCAGCAGCAGCAGATGAAGGCGCTGCAGGTATACATGTAACAATGTATAGCTGGAACCACGAAACGAAATAAGTCTTGTAAAAAATAATCTACTTAGTAGGATTACAATTTTTAAAGTTATTGTAGCAAAATAAAAAAAAATGGTTTAATGAGGAACATTACTAAAAATGACTAACAAGTCATTATATTACTTATTTTTTCAACCTTTCAGGATTCGTTAGATGTCGAAAAGAAGGAAATTTTAAATAGACTTGCTAACTCTCGAAAGGAAGATGTCAAGGCGCTGGCGAAGAAAACAAACAGAGATAAAGATGAAATACTTAGGATAAAAAGAGAGATACACTCGCAGGTGAGTGTTTTTACGTTTTTGTTTCGCGAATTTTCTTTGTAGCTAAGCAGTCTGCATTGAGCAAGATGTTCAGAGTAGGCAAATTCAAAATAATAATATACGGAACGCCAAAAAAGCTATCAGGAATCTCAAACCCAATTTGGATGAATATTAAAATTGCATTATTGCATAAAAATGCATAATTTATCATAAATACTCGTCATCCCTCAGAAAAATGATATTGCTGTTTAATTCAGCTCTCTTAACTTTTTTTCAGGAAGTAGAGTCAGAGATATGTTTCGGCTAGCATTTTACTTTTATTAAAAATCACAGTATATCTGGGAATTTCATTTGTGGGGAAATGGGGAAATTCAAATCTATCACAATATTTACATTTTTTTTCATCTAATAGGCAAAATACATAAAAATTATACGATTTTTTTTTACTATCAAATGTTG
Source organism: Phengaris arion (assembly GCA_963565745.1). Classification (NCBI taxonomy): domain Eukaryota; kingdom Metazoa; phylum Arthropoda; class Insecta; order Lepidoptera; family Lycaenidae; genus Phengaris; species Phengaris arion. The sequence goes on from OY751431.1 coordinate 30,278,624, forward strand.
AACACAGGGCGACTTCTAGTACTTTAAGTTGCCTCAAACACTCTCTTTCTATTTCCAGTCTGTGGAGCGCGGTGTGCAGGAGTGCTCGCGGCTGGAGCAGACGCACGCGCGGCGCCGCGAGGAGTTGGCGCGAGCACACGACCGCCTGCGCGCCGCGCTCACGCGCCAGCGGGACCAGGTAAGTCATTGAGGTGGCAGATGTGAATCGACGCAAAATATACCTGCACACATTAAATACGATACACATAATATACGGCACATATTAAAAGAGTCGATAAAGTAGGCCTCGTCGAGGCAACAGGGCATGACAGCGTCCGAAGGTACGCTATTCACATTCATTATAGGTAAATTAAGATTTTTTGGCACGTCTACACATAGATAGTTACGTGTGTGTGTGTGTGTATTTGATATGTGAATTAAAGTGTGCAGGGCGGAATTAACACTAAGGCCAAAAGGCCCGTGCCTTTTAACGGTAATAGGTATACGCAAAACTCTTAAGTAGCTAAGTACTTTTCAAATGGAAAAACAGTTGGATAGCATTTCATCACAATCACAATGGCTCCGACGGTCAATCCGCTTCTACATGCTTGGTGTTTTCTGCAAAGAGCGAACACATCACACGGTTCCTTAGTACTACAAACAGGTATATGCAAAACTCTTTAGTGGCTAAGTACTTTTCAAATGGAAAAACAGTTGGATAGCATTTCATCACAATCACAATGGCTCCGACGGTCAATCCGCTTCTACATGCTTGGTGTTTTCTGCAAAGAGCGAACACATCACACGGTTCCTTAGTACTACAAACAGGTATATGCAAAACTCTTTAGTGGCTAAGTACTTTTCAAATATAAAAACAGTTGGATAGCATTTCGTCACAATCACAATGGCTCTAACGGTCAATCCGCTACATGCTTGGTGTTTCCTGCAAATTGCTAATACATCACACGGTTGCGTAGTTTTACTCCGTCTATTCTTTCGTTCGTCTGTTTGTCCACTTCTGCTAACTTCCGAAATAATGATAATATCTATAGACGGTTTCACGTAACATCAATCTCGCCTTGTGCTAAGTTCTCGAGGAACTTGTGTTACGGATACTAGGCAACGGAAATGTACAATCTTTTTAATACTTTTATACTATTTATATATTTAAGATTTTTATTATACTATATATACTTTTAATGCTCTAAGTATTATACACATCAATAACCCAGGAATACAGAAAACTGTTTTGTTCCTTTAATAAAAATTTAATTCTAAATGAATTAAAACCGTGTACAAACTTAGTTGGGAATAAATAATAACAATATTGTGTTACTTATGAAATATAAACTGTTTTATTAGGAGCATACTTGTTATGCGTTATACAATATGAAAAATCTATATTTACATAAAATTACTTTATTGAAAGTTAGAACATTTTTAAGGGCGATTAGCTGGCATTGCCGAGAGGAACCGTGTAAAGCTTAAGAAGCTCATGAGAGCTCTTTTCTTCTTTACCTAAAGATAATTTACAATAGGTATTTAAATGAAGTTTTCACTTGTAGTATTTTGTACCTGGGTAACGAGTTTGCTTGGAGATCTGATTAATAAAAAAAAAATCTGACCGGGATACGTTGTTGCACGACGAAAGAAAAAACATATTATATAGCTTAAAAATGCGTAGTTTCGCAGGGATAAGGCGATACGATTTTTCTTCTCCAGAACTCCCTGGGTACTAAATTCATGGTAATACTTGCAGCCATTTCTGAGAATCCGATTTATATATATTTTTTATTTATTTATTTATAAACTAAGAATAGAAACATTAAGCTTAATCTATACAGTGTGACATAAACCATTGCTGGTTTTTCCGCACACTGCTATTCGTTGTCGGAAGCTCATTTTACTTTTAATAACTAGTTATATTTAGTTAGACAATGCTTATTTATATCTGTTATTACTAAGTTTAGCAATATATTTTTAAGGTTACACACATTCTAATAATTACGAAATCTAAAAAAGTCATAACCCTTAGGTAGAACTACAATACCGCCAATACACCACGCGGCCGCATCCTCATCACACAATGGAAACACACGGGCATAAATTTCTTCAGCAAATATTATTTATTATCTAGGTTTTTTTTTTAAATTCGGGATTTATTTACATCGTTTGTGATGAATTTTATATTATACTAGTAATAATTTTGAAAGGTAATTAAGGTAATTAAAGGAAAGGAAAGTAAGGTTTTTCAATTTATAGTTAATATTAGTTTCATTTATTTCTTTTATATGGTTATCTGGAAGATCATTTATTAAATTAGGTACTTGATATTGCAACATTTGTTTGCCGTAGAGGTTACAATATCGTGGAACCAAATATTTGATTTTTGACGCACTAATAATTAATAATTAATACACCAAACTCGTTTGGTGTATTATATTTAAGTAAATAATGGTGTATTATATTTAAGTAGATCTCGTTAAAAAAGTTTTCTTATAGTAAAATATATTTTACCTGGTCATGTATGGGTGTGGATGGGTATGTATATATATTAGTTTTGATAAAAAGTTCTTTACATTTATTAGTCTTAAGTTTTGCAGGCACTATCGTTTTTAGGATACGAAGCTATAGGTCGTAAATTTGATCGAGATGCGATTTAAACGTCCTCCCGTAGCTACTTAGGCCGTGATATATTGTGGCTTCACCCAGGGCTTTGTATAGTGTTAAAATCATGGTATATGGAATGTTCTTCTTTATGATTCTAAACTCGCTCGTAGTTTGCCGCAAACAGAGTTAATGTGATCCGTATATTTAAATTTGTCATCGATTATTAGACCGAGTTATTTATGTTTGCTTACTATTCTATTGACTCACAATTACAACTTGTGTAGGCATTATTATGTAGGCAATTATGACTGTGCGCTATTATTTCCGGAGATATGGTGCTATGATTTTGGCTGGAGCTAACATAAATAAGTTTTGTCTTATTAGCATTAATCGCTAGTCCCGCATCATGAGACCACTTGGTTAGTAGTGTAAAATCCTTTTGAAGGTTCTTTATGGCTATGTTCATGTCCTTATTTGCGGAAACCAAACATGTGTCCTCAGCAAATTGGTACATGTCACAATTATTGACGATACTAATAAAATATGATCTTTTTTGTTAAGGTGGTCGTAAACTTTGTCAGTAAATTTAGAAAGTACTTGAGTGGCACTTTTACCAGGTTCAAATCTGTATTGTTAATCCGTTATTATTCTATTTTCTTTAAAAAACTTATAAATATGTTTGGATATGGACTTTTCTACGAGTTTGTCTATGATGGATAGTATTGTTATCGGACGGTAGTTATTACAATCAGTCTGTAAACCTGTTTTTGTATATAGGCCTTACAATACCCGTCTTTAAGTCGCGATGGTAAACTCCATATTTAATGGACATATTATTGAAGTGGGCTATAATATCTGCGATCTCCGTTGAAATTATTTTCAAATCCTGAGCTTCTAATGCCATCTATACCCGGGGCTTAGAGATTATTTAACGACCTTATTTCTCGTAATATTGTTTTGGTCGACGCTTGTTGAAACCTGAGGGTAACATTGGCTGGTGAAATATGGCGATTATTGTTTAGTAATTTAACGTTACATTTTTTTAAAGAATTTAAGCCACATTCTGAGAAGGTTTTTGCAAAGCTAGACGCAATATTTTTAATCGTACTACTATTATTATAAAATTATAGTGTCCGCCATAGGCTTTGCTCTCCCAGAAATTTCATTTAAGAGTTTCCACAGTTGTCTAGGACTATTTTTATAATTCAGAATTTGTTGTTTAATTTTTTTATTTTTGTTTATTGTAATTAATGTAGTTTCTGGCAGAATTGTATTGTTGTTTTAATATCATATTTGATGTGTCACGTATCCATTTTAAATGTAATTTGTCTCTGTATTTACATGCCTTTAGAATTTTATTATTAATCCATGTATTATTGTATATTTTTATTACTGCTTTTATTGTTTTTTGGAGGACGGTAGACACAACATAAGGTCGCCGAATATTTAGAAAAAGTTTTGATTAATCCTATGATTGTTTCGCAGTGTAGTGTATTAATAGTGCCTAAAGTAAACTGATACTTATTTTTTACATATAAAATAATACCACCTCCTCTTCTATTGATTCGTAATTTGCTATACATTTTATAACCCTTTAGATTATACATATTACAAAGGTTTTCATGGATATTAACTTCGGTCAACATTATTACGTCAATTGTTGTTGTTGAAGAATAGATAATTTGTTCTAAGTTTGAGAAATTTTTGATTATTGATCTTATATTCATATGTATACATAGTAATTGGACCTTGTTAGGAACAATCTTTAAAAAACTATTTAATTCTACACAATCTTTAATTTCAATAATATCTTCTAGAGTGATATTCATTTTTATAATTTTACTTTATATATGATATGAAATGGACTTACGACTCAATGAATTAAATTTTTTTTACATCTTCTTAGGACCGAATAATATATGTTTTCGTGTTTTCTCCTTCTTTTTTCACACGTAACACTCCTTTCTTGATCCATATGTATTTGTAAGTATCTTTTAGTTCTTGTTTGGTGTAAAATAGTAGCTGTTTGTTGTACTGAGTAAGAGCTTCGCATATAAATAACGGATTACTGGAATTAGGAATGCCATCATAGAAAATTTTTGGGAGTTTTACATGAGGCCATCTGTGTTTGTTCATTTTTAAGCTTTACTTGTATCGGCCCTGGGTGACCGTTTCTCTCAGGTAAGCGCTTTATTTCCCCTATATCCGAAGGGTTCTGGTTAAGTTTTTCAGCGACTTTGCTTACAATGTTTAGTAGATCTTCTCCTGTTTTAGTTGGCATGTGGTGTATTTCAATGCATTTATGCAAGCTACGTTGCTCCGCTTCCTGTACACGTTGCTCCAATGCTCCTACCCTCACTTCTAAAAAGTTATTTCGATTAGTTAGTTCAGCATTCTTCTTTTGCAAATTATTTAAATTTCCCTGCATTGTATCTATTTTTTCAAGAGTTCATCCATTTTATCGGAATAGAATTGCATAGTGTGAGTAATGTCCTTCATTTCCCTTTTATAGCTTTCTCCACCTCTTTCGATATATCACTGGTTAGTTTTTTTATATCGATTTTCATTCCGGGAATTCTTCGTCACTAGGGATGATGATAGAACGTCGTCCTGTAGTGTTCATTTGGCAATCACGACATGTCCACTTCAAGTTTGCCGTTGCTCTCAAGGCGGTTATCTGCTTCTTTGTTAGGCCAGTACATACATTATTGATATGTACTGATTTTTCACATCTGTTACATTCTAGGCAAAACATTTATCATACTGTACAATGAAATTGCATAACAGGACGTTCCCACTAGCGTTTTTTAGTGCAAAAAGCTGCACTATATAAAGAAATCTGCGTTAATGCAATAGAGCTGAAAATCGTGTAGAGTTGTCAAATCTCGTGGTTGCGAGGGCGAACATGCCAATATATTTAAATTTATCTATACGTGAGATTATTATTAATGGACACGGCGCGCCATAAGTCTTGTTCCTCAACTATATATACCAGTATTACTGGGCAGTACGAACTGACGTCACCGATTGCTGTCATACTGTTATCGTGTTCCAAAACGCTATAATATTATGTATACTAGCCCGCATGCCAGTAAAATATGGCGACCGGTCGTGACGTCAAATCTTACTAGACACTAATGCTGGAAAAGTTTAGGAGCACAAGCCAGATGTTTCACGGCCAGATGTTGAATATTTTCGAATATGTTTCTGATCGAGCTTCCTTACCATATCGATATTATCAAAGATTTCAAAACTAAAGATAGGCTATGACGTACATTTGACAGAACAAATCTTCACACAAGAAAAAGTTACGCCATCTCCTTACTTCTGACACCTCAAATGTCAGCCATCTTGATTTCACCATATTTCAAATGTCAAAATGGCCCCAAAAACTCCAAAAGTGGGGCCATTTAAGTTTAGATAGTTTTTGCCCCAACATGCCTCGTCTATAATATATAAGTCTATGGATATTATCCTACTCCTATTATAAATGTGAAAGTTTGTGAGGATGGATGCTTATTACTTTTCATGCAAAAGCTACTGAACGGATTTTGATGAAATTTGGTATGGTAGTAGTTTGACTCTGGATTAAAACATAGGCTACTTTTTGTCCAAAAAAAGTACAGCATTCCCGTGATGAATAGCAAGAAAGGGATAAAAGCAAAAATGTTTAGTACTAAAGAGATTTGTCTTGTTACAGGAGTTGTTGGAGTTGGAGCGGCTGTGCGGCGGCGCGCCCGAAGGCTAATCTAGTGCGAGCTCTCACGTAGGAATCTGTGATATTATCCTCTAAGGAGCCCCCCTCGGCTCCAAAGTCTGCAATCTCATAGCTTAAGTTCATTCCTAGCCCCGCGAGAGGACGGCGGTCTTACCTTCATGGCTTTACTCGAAGTCCCGAGTTTTATTGGTTACACTGTTCTATAACGTGTGTGTGCATATTCACTTGTGGCCGAAACTGAGGTACCGAGTTTTAGTGGTTACATTGTGTGCAATATTGTGATTACCTATATGTGTCTCTAAATCACTCGAAGTGCTCTTACTGTGGCAGTTAGCTGCTGTGGTCCGATTTGCCTTAGGACCTTCACCATATGTCAGCCAGTATTGCACTACGCACACATCACGCTGTGTGTTTATTCTATTTTATGCCTTCACTGTTGTTGTATAAATTCATTATCGCATCAACAAACTTACGGTATTCCACTGTGATTTGAGTTGGTGAAGCTATATAAAATTTTAACACTACTACTTATTAAACTTTAATTTGATGTATGTTCTCAATCCCATGAAGGGGAAAGAGAAAAAGATAAAATATAGTACAGTATGACCACGACCTCAATGTCTTTCGGCAATCGTCGTTTTTCATACATCGTCTGTCATTCGCATAGAACAACGAGGATTGCCGAGTGCCATTAGCGACATGGTTTTACTGTAGTTGAGTGGAAATAAATGCCTTTAATATAAAATGGAACACCGATCTTTTTTTAATACACAGGTATATTGTAATCTAAAGCTTCTATGATGAGATAAAATTAATTTCTAATTATTCGTGAATGATTGCATCTCACTCGTTTACGAGTAACATTAATGTTATGCCCGCACTAAGTGTTTATACTTTGGCTTTGCGAATAAATACTTACTAATATTATAAACGCGAAAGTTTGTATGTAAGTATATGTGCTCGTTCACGCAATAAATTCTGAACGAACGGTAGCTGTAGTTTAGGCGTTGGATTAACACATAGGCTATATACTTTCTATCGCAGCAAAATGTATGGTTCCAGCGTGATTTCTTTTTGCGCGTACGAAGCCGCGGGCAACATGTAGTGAATTATTACAATAGTAATACGTATTACGTCCTTGTTATGTTGGTATGGCCATAGGGTACAAAGTGTTGTTATTTATCCTTAAAGGTATCTCTTGAAATACTAAAAATAATCTTTTTATATCTAGCACTTATTTATCTATTTTAAAATAACAAAACCACTAATTCAATTTATTACGATTTTTTTTGAAAATAAATGGAAAATTATTTGTACAAAAGCTCATATCTATACTAATGTTAAAAATTGAATAGACTCCGAAACTACTAGGCCTATTTTGATGAAATTTGGCACATACAGGGATCACAGGGAAGGGCCATATGCTACTTTTTATTGCGACAAAATGTACGGTTACCTTGGGATTTCCTTTTGCGCGCACGAAGTTGTGGGCAACATCTAGTTGATGCTATGCTGCTGAAAAACTTTACATTTGCATCTTCAGGAAAGAGTTCGGGCGTTTAAATATATTTATTTTATCAGGGATTATTGTCAAACAAATTAAGTACCTACTAAATACTAGAACAAATATTATAATATAATCATGCCATTATTTTAAGAATTATTTAATATTATAACATTGTTTCTAGGTAGTATAAAACAAAGTTCATTTTATACGTTTTTGTTAGCATATAAAATACCTGCCATCCTCGTTTTATTAATTATATTGCATTTAACTTAGTCTAGTTAGTTTTATTTGGAAGAGCTTACGTGGAACCGTGCTAGTCACTGTTTGAACGAAATGTTGTATTTAATATTTACTTTACGGTCACATTGTTTGTTGGACTGTTTTGAGCACGTGTTATTTGTACAAACGCGCATATTTAGTTTTAAATGTTCATACAGGGCAAGGGAAAATTCATTATAGCCAAACCAGATTCATTCAATTTGACAGATGTCATTTTGACAGCTACTGTAGTCAAATTATTATGTTAGAGTCAATAAATTTTTGTTGGGTTGAATGCTGCCCGAAAAGTATTTTGAGGATAATCGGACAGGCAGGCAGCGAAATTATGTTTTTGTATGCACAAATTATATTGTGTTTTGTTGAAATAAAGTTTTAACGCACATTTTAATAACTTTAAAAACATTAAGGTAGTTTGTGAATATTAATACTGCAATGGATATATTATTTTATAAATATTTTGTTAACTGTGTACTATACAAATAATGGTTTTATAAAAGTTTATGTTTGCTCGTCAGGTTGAAATAGGTTAGCCAAAATATTTACTAAAATATAACTCCAACACATGTTACTAGTATTAAACACATAAACTAATATTTGGAAGTAACTTACTAACAATACTGTAGGTTGTAGATAACATTCCAATGAATATTTATCAAATCATAACGCACCAATTTTAAGTGGACACTGGATATACACGCGAAGGTGTCACTGAATAAATGATAATTCGTTTTATTTGGAAACTTCCCACGTGCAAAGCTTGCTATGAACAATTGCAACTCTTTCATCATCGGATTTCAATTTTTTCTTACAGAGTATTGCTCGCGAGTCGCGAGACTATCCAACGCGACGTTAGTAAATTATGGTTCATTTTGGAATTTGGTTTACCTTACAAACAAGTATTCAATCAAAAAAGCATAGCGTGTAATGAGACATTACATTTAAGTATTTGATAATTTATTGTAAGTATATTGTTGTAATCATTTGTTGAACAAACTCTCAGTAGTTCCATAGCTAGTAACAAATTGTAACTGAAAAGTTGATATGTAATATGAATCCTATTGAAGGCACAAGATTTGAAGGTAGTGTTTAAACACAGTTTTTACCAAAACGGACGGTCAGCAATAAATTATTCTAAATATTCGTCTAACGCCTTAATTGTATGCCCCTTTTGTGCCCTTTACGTGTTTATACATTGTACTTGTAAGAGTAACGTTAATAATATTATTCTTATATTAAAAAAACTCATGCGTAAATCAGACTGGAAATAAATTCTTGATTTCTGAAAAGCACTGGTATGTTTTAACACATACAAATTCTTTAGTACCAGATGCTTAATTCTCGTAATTGTTTATAATCAATTTGCAGAATAGTTCATACTGTGTCAGCGCATGCTGTTTTATTCACACACGCATCAGATCGAGTGTGCCATGACACTGGAACTGTATAGTAGTTGTTCTATTAAAAACTCTAGTTACTTTACATTTTTTCCACAGCAGGGATTTCGTTTCCGTAGTTAAAGTTTTAAATTTTTCTTAAGAATGAATACAAATGAAAGACAAATATATGTATAAATGACATCCAATTATATGTTACACAGTTAGGTGAACGCACTGACATAGGGCATAGTACGATCACACATATGTTCGGTAGGAGTTAACATAAGGCCGCAATGATTTGTAGAGAGTAGATAGTGTGTAATCAATGTTACAAGTAGAAGACGTGTAAGGTGACGTTTGCTCTTGCTTTACGGCAATATTTTGCACCTCTGATGTCTTCCCCGCGCCGCTTTGAGGCCTAAATATCAATCGCTTATCTTCCATTTCCGCATTCGTTCGAGTTCTTCCATTAGTCCCTCTCGGGTGTGGCTTTTAAGCATACCGGACTATTTTTTGCCTTTACCAGGTATATTATCTGAGTCTCCAGCCTAACGCCATCTAGCGGTCGGCATATGCCGATAATACATTATGCTCAATTGGCAACGCCACTTTACTTTTAAAAAGGTTTTATTACTGCGTGTAGATTTTGCGGGACACCACTTAACATTTATTGTCAGTTCACATGAAGGCGCGATGCGGCGCGCACTTTTAAAGGTAGCAATTCGAAATTAAACTCTATTTACTACACAGAAATATACACGTTTCATTGCAAGAGTACGAATAGCGAGCGGCTTGCAATGAAATATGTATCCTTTTTTGTAGATAATAAAGTTCAATTTTTAATCGTTATCTTTATAAGTGTGCGTCGCGGCGCGTCTCGGTGTAAAATGACCCTTAGAGTTTGTTTCTCATAAAAATACATATAATGTAAATAAAATAAGAGATTACACTTATTCAAAAAAGACAATCACGGGATTTTTCCACTGCTAATAAGATTAAAAATATTATACAATGGCGTTGCCAATTGGTAGTTATAAATGCAATGGATCATTTCAATACAGAACGTGGTAAGCAAATCTCCTCTGACATCTGAGTACAATGGGAAATATGTTTACTTACAAGATCATCGAATTTGGATACCGCCGCTTTAGTTGCATTTAAAGTCATTAACCGACTTCCAAAATGGAGGCGGCTCTCTATGCTATATCGCCTTGAAGTATTTATACTGATCATTTATTGCAACATTGCAGCTAACTTCGGATCTGTCAAATATTAAAGCCTTTTTAATCAATTGTTATTATTATCATTATAAATATAGTCTTTCTCTTATTTTTCAAAAAGTTAATATTTTCCGAAGGGTTTGCTTGTTCAGATCGATGTGACAAGCTCTCAGAAATTTACTATAATCTTGTACCAATATTGTTAGCATTTTGAGACCTTTATCTTGCGCATTTTTAAGCATTATGTCCATCATTAATAGTTTTGTAATATAAGACTAACTCTAATACTTCAACTCCGCTTGTCTACATCACCAAATGGATAATATTTTTGGATTGATTTTCTCCGTTCAACACGGACGAGTTTAAGTTACTCTGCGTTTGAGATACTCTGCGTTTTGTTGTGTGAGAGTGTGTGTAATACGCAAGCGGAGTCTCGTAAGTGATAGTGTCCTTTCTTATGAACTATTACTAAGTATTTTGAGACGGGTTGTGAAACTGAGCGTGTGTCGGATCTGTCGTTTGGAGATATTCGGGACAGCCGCCTTGTGCACATATTTAAAGATAGTGTAGGCTATTGAAAATAGTAAAAAATATTCGTTTTGACGATATTGTAAATTAGTTTATCTCTAATATAATTAATTTTTTATTAATTAATATTTAATTATATATAAATATAAGTTTCGTTTTAGATGTAAAGGTGAAGTCGGACTTGATTTCTAAGCGAAATTGGCCCATTAAAAAACACACGCATCATTAAAAAAATATTTACACCACAGATAAGCTAATACGGCATGTATTTCCGCCTTTGTATGACTTTGGAAAAGCCACTTGATAAACAAAGACAGCAACATGGATTAGCGCATATCCGTGGTATAAATATTTTTATTATAAGGGCGACGAAGTATACACAATAGATATTATGTTTTGTCTCAAATTAAGATGCCATTCTGTTTATATAAAAACACAAATTAGAATAAAATGTATCGGTATTTTTGTAAAGTTTATTTAAAGATGTGCAAGATTATATTATATCTTTTCAGTTTAATTTTGTACCTATAGTTTGTATTAACTTCTAATGTTTTTATAAATGTTATATTTTATGCATCGTCTAATATTTAAAGGGAAGTTATAAAGCACAAGATATATTATACTCATTGTAAATTAGCGCAAAATGTGCACATTTAATAACGAATTTAACAATAATCTAGTATTCGAATATATTTTACATTTTGAAAATTTTAATTTGTAATCTAGTAAATTTTTTGTTTGTATATATTGTTTATTGGCTCTACGCTTAGCTGAATTCAGTTAGTTTCTTAATACGAGTATGTAATTAATTTATTTAATTTTTAATGGTGTTTATAATAAGTGAGATAGAGAACAATTTTTAAAACTACTTTTTGGGATTTGTTTAGTCAAATTGTATATTTATGTCTCTGAATATTTGGATACACGGCACCTGAATTCAGCTACGTGTAGCGTGTTATAACGGAGATGTACTTACAGCTCTGGGCGGCTCCCGATCTCTGAACAGTTCTAGTCATTTTGAATTCCTGTATTGTATCCATACACTTACGCTTGTATATGGGTAGACAATATAATAATCGATATGAATGTTACAAATATACATTATAACATAGTTAATACTTATCTATTAAATTTGATGTCTGTTCTATGTGTGTTTTTATTTCTCTACCTAAAGGGAGGTCTTTCTTTTTAAAAAGATCTAATTATAGTTAATCAGGCGTTACTTTGCGGAAATCCATAGCATACAATTTCATTAATATTATATCTAGCAATATCCCGCGAAAAAATACCCACTACCTGCAAGCAAATTTGTGAGTGCACGCACAAGCATACGTAAAGCACCTCCCTCCCACACTGCTTATGCGAAAAGATTCCAAAACTGTGTTTATTATTGTGTCTAGTAGGTAATATATAAATAAAGAAAATTAGGCGTGTCATTTAATCTTTACATTCTAATTTTATTTTAATATGTTTTTTATTAAGCTTTTGACGTGATAACGTCTTATAATTCTATGGAGCCGGCTGCACGCACGAAAAAACATGACCCATGCGTTACCAAGTACTGTTACCAAGTACCAGCGTTACCTCGTATTGCCGTTACCTCATTATTATTTGATTATTATTATTATTATTATTGTTGTTGTTGTTGTTAGTATTATTATATATTATTATTATTATATATTATGCGCTTGATGTTATTACTCAGTTCGGCGCCGGACTTCGCGGCGGCAACACGCCTACCTAAGGCGCGGCCAATTAATATTACGTTGTCACGTTCAACAGCTATCGTCAGTAAACCGACTTTACAGACAACCGATTTTTTCTTTTTAACAAAAAAAAGTGAGACGCCGCCCAAAATATTTTGGTTCATTCAACAATGCAACGGCACGTGTCAAAAAGCTGTCAGATGTCACGAATTTAAAAACCCTCAATAAATTTCAGATCTCAAATAGGTACCCAATTTTTTCAAAATTAAATAAGTTAATTTTTTATTCCTTTCTTTCTGAAAAAATGCAATGGTAGATTTGTAAAGGTTATTTTTATAAGAAAAAAACTATGACAATAAATAATAATTTTGAAATTCCTGTTTATAATCTTTGACATTCTGTCAAATGTCAAATTCATATTTTGATTTATTTTGTCAGCAAAACTTAAGTGTTGTGCACAAAACACATTCAATAACTACAATAACTGGCCTTAAATAGGTAATTGGTAGTATTGTAAAAAGGTAGTTAATTGTTAATTTTGGTGAAAATATAAGTGGTATATTTAATGTAAATGATACAATAACAAATTCGTGTTTAGTGTTTACATTTAGAAAACCCGAGCATAGTAACAATATCAACATACGGCTTTTTATAACTACCTATTTATTGACTTTGTTTATTCAAAGACAGATTGAGACAAACGAAGTCTTCATATCATACGTTAATATAGAATAAATAGATCATATTATTATGTAGATTTCATATGTCTTAGTCCCTGTCTTAAGTGAAAATATAATACATGAATTTGCGGCCAAATGTGTAAACAAATGCGTAAAGGTTTTAAATAACTTTACACATAACGGTGATATAATTTTAGTGAGTCGATTTCTTCATATGAGTAGTTAAATCTGCGACTCATAGGTCAAATAAATCATTGTTAAGGCGATAATTGCATCGAAATTCCTCACAATCCATGTCCATGGCTAATGTGTTGAAGTTGGTGAATCTTCGTAAATTTGGCATTTCCCAAACGTGTATTCAATAACATTAAATAATGGTGCAATACTCCAATAAAATCACGTAATTTAGTTAAAATACACTAAAACAAGCAAACTCGATACTGTAAATGAGACCTCTTTAGCTATCGTGTAATTTGACGTTTGTTTTCGATCTTGCCATTCGATTCTGAGTCGATTGATTTCATCGGGAGTACCAAAAGTTACGATCTAAAGAACTACCTACTCGATCCACGTTAGTTACAAATTGAGCCACCGCACGATCGTGCGCTAGTGTAGGTGTCGGGAGTAAGTCAAAAGCTATTGAGATCGAACTGATTCGATTCTCCATTGTGTCGGGAGTAAGGGGGCTGATGGCTCGAAAAGCCAAACAAGTATACACAGAGTGCAAAACATGTGAAAAAGTAGATTGCTACAATGAAAAATATGTTTGATTACTTTTCCGTTATTTTTCCTAATAAAACTTTCTTTGTCTTTTATTTTTGTATTATTTCAAACCAATATAAAGCCCGATCCCATAGTAATACTCAGGATTTATACTATTTATATACCTACTGTTTATATAGTATACAAAAAACTTGCGAAAATATATTTTATTTCCTTGAAGGACAGGTTTTTTGCCATACGTTCACGAAATGTTATAAGTTTATTGTGCCAGGTTCATTAAGAAAATATATGACAAAATTGCATAAAAATGAGTCTCCTGTGACTCCTGAACTTATTCCAAAAGTCATATATGACTCATTGGACAGTTAAGTTGTTAATCAGAATGCTTACGGTTGATTCGGAGATAGCAACTGTCGTTAATAAAAAGGATAACATGGTTAAGGTTTACTAGGCTTCCATTTTCTATAAAATCAAGGGTACTCCTTCCGGTTATTCATTTAAGCCTGAAAGAGTACCTAGCTGTAAGGTCATTAAACAAACAAAGATAATAATGGCTTGGTTATAATATCTAAAGCGGATAAGGGTATAATAGTGGTGATGGAGCGTGACGATTACTTGGAGAAAGTAAATAATGTGATTCGGTGTGATCAATTTCTATGGGTTCCTTCTGACCCAACAAACAAGTTTATAGCTAAGGTTAAATTAGCCATAAACAATAATAAATATTTATTTGTTACCTACCGAACATTGTCTCTTTTTAATATAATTATACATCTATGGTACCGAATCAGCGAAGAGAAAACTTATTCCAATGAATCCCTCGCACACCATCACTATACGGTTTGCCAAATATTCACAAAACTGATGTTGCCATGCGTCATACGTCCTTGGCAAAGTCATTAAATTACATTAAGCTTTCATTTCTGCCACTAAATGGTGATTAATATCGCGTATTTCCTCCACGTGCTCTTATTAAAGTTTCTACTCGTCTAGGCATACTGAGAATGATGTTATCGATGGTCTTCTGGGATAGTCTCCGCCATTCCTCAACTACGGCAATTTGCAGTTCACCCACGTTGGCAGGAGCTGGAATTCTGGACTTAACTTTTCTTTAATATCGCGTATTTCCTCCACGTGCTCTTATTAAAGTTTCTACTCGTCTAGGCATACTGAGAATGATGTTATCGATGGTCTTCTGGGATAGTCTCCGACATTCCTCAACTACGGCAATTTGCAGTTCACCCACGTTGGCAGGAGCTGGAATTCTGGACTTATCTTTTCTTTTCAGCAAGTCCCAAACGTGCTCTATTGGTTCATATCCGGTGATCTCGCCGGCCACTCCATAACAGTGATATTCATATCATTAAGATAAGCTTGATTTACCCAAAGGGGTATGCGGCCGAGCAGTGGCGTGCACAGGATTATGGCACTGGGTATGCGGCGAAGTACTCGGTCACAAAAATTTTTTCGTTTATAGATTTTTAACATAGCTACAGCCAAGCGACGGATCTAAGTCGAAACCATGCCAACAGAGCAAGTCTGATGTACTACTATTCATGTACATCTTCTACGGCAACGCAGACAAAACAGCGATCGATCGTCGCGGCGGAAGAAATTCTAATAAGTAAAATAATAAGCATATTTTAAAATATTATAACTACTCACCAGTCAGTCAGCTTCAATTTTCACATATTTAAGGTTCCGGTTACTTGAGATTACTATATCAGTTCTTGGCGGCGGAATAGAAATTAATTCAATCTGAATATCCCGAATCAGTCCACACTGTACTAGAATAACTACGAGTAAATAATATGCAAGGAAAACAATATAATTTAATCGTGTGTACACAACCACAAAGCCAGTTATACGTTTCATAACATTTAACATGAAATTTTCGAGTTACATTATTTTTTTGCTGGTTTAATTGTTGCAACTCGGGTACACACCTACCTTTAGACAAAATTTGAATCTTTTCACTGAATGACAATTGTGAGAACTTGTTATTTTTAATTTTTAGTAAACACACATTATCAACGCAAACCTCACAATCAAATAACATTTTATGAAATCAACAAACGGGCCTTGTAAAAGCAAATCACTACAATTATTATAGAAACTCAGTAAGAAACTGTTAAATGTACACACTTTCAAATGTTAAAATGAAAAATCTTTTAAGAAAACTATAAATAAACAGGAGCGATTAAATTGTAAACAATGCTTATCACATGAAATATGCAATATGGCCCCCGCAAACACAAAACATTTCTTCTATTTAAACAAATAAAACCTTACTAAACAAAAATGTATTTTGTGTATAGATAATTCATTAGATTCAAGTCATATTGTTTTTATTCGGATTATAGGCAACGAATAATTTCCGACAACTGCCGAATTGGCGTTCGGCGGTTTTCGGAAGCCATCGGATAGCCTGCCGCAGGAGTTACCGCTATATTATCATGTCGATATTCCAGGATATGTGCGTTTGCGAAGTATGAAAATTACACACACATGTGATGATTTCTCCTGCAGCACGCACCGGCATTAGTTGCTATTTATAAAATATTAGGCGTTTTGTAGTAATTATATTTTTTTAATTAATTTATTTACTATTAATTGAAGTCATCGAAAACGTACGAACGTTTTATTAAATTATCTGTGAATGACAAGTAAAGCACTGCATTTCTGCCTATATGGAGCGCACGCCCCTGCGGCCGAGCATTATCCTGCATAAAAACAAAATCGTCACCGATATATGGGGCAAACGGTACGACATTTTCTTCTAAAACTTCTCTGATATAGCAGTCTGCAGTCAGACTCCCTCTGTCAATCACTACCAAGTCTGTGCGAGCTCCCAAACAAATGCCTGCCCAAACCATTATTGATGCACCACCGTATGCAACTGTAGTTTCAAAATTTGTCTGAATGTATCGTTCTCCTTTGCGTCTGTATATTCTTTGCCTGCCGTCAATTTGATTTAAGAGAATTCTGCACTCATCACTAAACAATACCTTACTCCATTTTTTTTTCCTCTGTCCCCCCTACCATAAGCAGGGCCAATTTTTTGCTTTGTTTTTTGATTACATTTTATGTTGTAATTTTTTAATTACAATTTTTGTTATTACAATTCCATTTCTTTGCTGTCATATTCTTTTAACATCTTGTACTATTTGCTTTACATTATTTTTTTTGCATTTACATTTACATTTTACATTTTCTTAACTTCTTTCTCTTTATTACATTTTCTTGCTTACTTATATAACTCTATTTCTTGCTAACATTTATACATTTCCTTTTCGTTTCCTTTACATTTGTCTCTACATTATCATTTACTGCATTCATTTTTATTTCTCTTATTACATTACTTTTTATTTCTATTTCATTTAAATTTTTTCTTTTACATTATTCCTTGTTATTTCTTGTTATTATAAATGTTATCAGGTTATAATTTAGTTATATTACTATATTATACTATTTCTAATTTCATTTACTTCAATTTGTAATATATTTCTCTTTTTTGTGTTGTGCTTTAGCTTATTACGTTCAGTAACATGTCCATTTATATTTCACTTTTCGTTTTTTATGCTCACTACATTAACTCTATAATTATGTTATTCTTACTTATGGCATCTTATCTTTTCTGTCTAAATTTGTATCTTTTATTTCTAAGCGTAATATGTGTATCAGTACATTGGTTGATTTATTAATTTATATTAACTAATTTATGTTAACTATTGTATCATATTACGTTACTTATACGTACGTTCAGCCCGGAACGCCCGCCCCGAAATTTTGCATAAATAATTATAGATTATAACTCTTCCTGCAATGTGTAATCCATAGCGCGTCGTACGAGATATGAGATCAGTGCCAGCTTACAGGTATTATCTAAGACTAGTGTGTGGTACCTTGCGCGTCTTCTTATAGTGTCTAATTTTATCTAATTCTACTTATGCTATATATGCTGGTTTATAATGATGGTTACATACATTATCATATATATGCAAAGTCAGTGTGTTAGCGAGGTTTCTCGCGCGTGGCGCAAGGCGCACACAACTAGTCTACCTACTTTCTTTCCAATTGGTATTTATTAATCTCAGTTTAACAAATAATTATCAATGATGGACTTGCTGTTCTGATCGATCTTACGTGCCCTCCCTTCCATATGCTACCGTTGCACGCGCCATGGCATCCCACTTTTGTCGGACCGGGCATTTCGCGCTGAAAGCGTTGTGTGCTATTTCGTGCAATTTCTCCCTTTTGCAGTTAATGCAGCAAGCATTATTCCCGGCCTTAAGCTCCTCGCACTGAGACTGGTGGTGTGTCCCGGAGCAATGGCTGCACCTCTCCTCTGCGGTACTGCAGAATCGCCGCCCATGTCCGTACCCTAAACAGCGTGAACACTGTATCAGGGGGGACTGGTCGGCGACTCGAACACGCTGCATATCTATATATAGATAGCCCGCCTCGGTGAAGCACAGCCACAGCCCCGGCGACACAGTCAACACCACGTGCTCAGTGCCTTCATCCTTTCCCCGCTTTCTGTATTTAACCTCCATCCTACAGTCCTTCCCGTCCAGGACCTGCTGTATGAGGTGCTTGTTTTGACTTTTTATTGCTTGTATTATGTCGTCATTGGTGTTAGACTTAAGCACCCCATACAGCACAACCTGCGGATCTTTATTGTCTATACTCTGGACTTCTAGTTTTCCCCCACTTTTCTCTATTCTTTCTTTGACCTTATCTCTGTCCTTCTTATTACTTAATCTTATAATGACTTTCCTATCTTTTCCTTTTCTAATCCTATCTATTTTAATTCCCTCTTTCTTTGCCTCTATAATTGCTCCTACTTCTGTCACTATCTCTGCACTCGTCATAAAATTTTCCCTATCTGTCACTACTAAAGAGTGGAGGGTCACGTGCTCGGCTTCGGCGGCGTGGTTTCCCTTCCGCCACCGGCCACCGCCGCATAAGTCGCGGGTCTTGGTTCTGCTGGGGCCCTGGCCCCCCACTCTTCGACGGCCCTACTTAAATTTTTCTCATTTTCCTTTGCTAATTCTTGATTGCCCTTTCTAATTTCCTCTACCCTGCAATTTATTTCCCCTTTTATACTCTTACATTCGCTTATGACCTCCTGATTTAGCTTGTTTATTTCTTTTAATTTGTTATTTGTCTCCTTTCTTATGCCCTGACTTAACTTTTCTACCCCACTTAACAACTCGACTGCCCTATTTAAATTCTCTTTACTTTCTTTTGCCAATTCCTGGTTTATTTGTTTTATTTTCTCTACCTTCATATTTATCTTCTCTTTTATACCCTTACATTCCTTTATAATCTCTTGACTTAACTTATTTATCTCTTTAAAATTTGTATTTTTGTTATCTGTTATTTCCTTACCTAATACTTTTACAATGTCTGTCAATTCGATTGCCCTGTCTAAGTGGTTCGTACTGTCCTTTGCCAATTTCTGATTTACCTGTCTCATATTTTCTACCTTGATGTTTATCTCATCTTTTATCTCCTTACAATCCTTTACCACCTCTCGATTTAGCTTACTTACTTCTTTAAATTTATTACTTGTCTCCTATCTTACTTCCTGAATTAACTCTTTTACCCCATTTATCAGTTCGAATATTTTGTTACTATTTTTCTCATTGGTTTCTTTCATTACGTTCCTCATTAAATTGATCTCTCCTTTTAAGTTACCATTTTGTATCATTATGTTGTCTTTTATCTTGTACATCCTTTCATCCATCATTTTTTCCATTCTTTTATATAATTCTGCAATCTCTCTCTTACAATCACAACTTTTTGGGGTTCCCTGCTTACTTCCTCTTTCACTCCGTTCCTCCGTATCACTTATTTTCCTATTTTCCTTTCTACTTAGTAACGCGACTCTCCCTATATGGTTAGAAATCTTCGTAAGATTATTTGCCAAACCAGTCTTTAACTCGCCTCTCATGTTCCTAGTCTGGTTTAGCAAATATATACTATTCTTAACTGTATAGGAAGTTTCTGCCAGAAGGGCGTCGAGGGAGCTGTCGGGGTTTTGGGGGGTGCTGGTTTCTATTTGATGCCGGCTACTGTCTCCGCTACTACTACCGGCAGACCCCGGCCCCTCCATGGATAGTCGATTTGGGTTTGGGTACCTTACTCCATTGGTCCGCGTTCCAAAGTCGATGTTCCTGAGCAAAACTTAACCTGTTTCTGCGATGATTTACCTCGAGCCTTGGAGCCTTGGCGGGCACAAATGAACCCAAACCAGCTTCTTAGAACCTTCTCCGTACCGTACGCTCACTTACGGTTACACCCCGCCCTGCTTCTAACTCATGTCGGGCTTGGACGGCCGTCAAACGGGGGTTACTGCGTACACGAAGCCGAATGAAACGATCATCTCTACTCGAAGTGCGTCTTTTTCTGCCTTGTCCTGCTCTTCTCACATAAGTACTGGTCTCCCTGAACCGTTGGATACTGCGATGGGTCGTTGAAACTGGTCGACGAAGATCTCTGGATATCACTCTGTAGGTTTCACCATTTATTCGCATTTCGAGTGCCCTGTCAATCTCCGTTGGGGCTAAGTCAGGCATAATTCAGTCCTCAACTCCAAAAAGATACGCGATTAAAAAAAAACTAACAAAAAACAGTATTTCAATGAAATTTCAAATCAAACTCAGAAGGAAGAAATACTCGAAGTTCGCTTCAGATAAGGTGTATTTGAATAAAATTAAAACAGTTGCATAAAATGTGATGTTCAGTTGTTTTCTTAATTTGAAAATATTTATTTTTAAATTAAATGACGTATAAACTAGCCAGCAACCTTATATGATACTGATATAAAACCTTTATTTTATGTTCCGAGTTGTTATGTTATGTTCCGATGTTACGAGTATGAGCACCGAGCTTCGATTTCTCGACATATGTCGGACTACGGCGGTGATTTTGTACATGATAATAGACAATGTAATGAATTGCTTAGTCAGTTTTTAGATGCTTTAAATGTCTTAGTAGGGGTGGAAATAATCTTAGTTCTGTCAATAACGTAATCCCGGAATTTGACCCTATGAATAAAACTCAGACCATGACTGACTGGATAGGGAAGGTAGATGAATGCTCGGAAATTAATTATGAATGGAGCGAGCGCGAAACTATACATTATGCTATACCAAAACTAGTGGGTTTAGCAAAGTCATGGTATGAGAGTCTTCCTAGTGTCAAGTTCTCTTGGAGTGAATGGAAAATTAAGCTTACCGAGTCATTTCCATGTAGCGATAATTATGCGGAATTGTTGACAGAAATGCTAGCCTTAAGAGTTAAGTAAGGCGAACCTTTAGAACAGTATTACTTTTCAAAGCTGAACCTCCTTAACCGATCTCAGATAACTGGGAAGAAAGCAGTAGACTGTATTTTGCATGGTATTGAGGATAGAGCAATAAAAGTAGGAGCTCAAGCTGTTCAATTCAAGACAACAGAAGAAGTGTTAAAGTACTTCAAATCGGTTAAGGTGGGCCAGTTAAAAGGTACAATTAGAACTAATTCTAGAACAAGAAATGACAGACGACCATTGCCGACATACCCTAATAAATCTATCCAAATGAATACTGACAAGCCCCCTTTAAAATGTTTTAACTGTAACGTAGAAGGATACGTTAGTTTTAAATGTCCAAAACCCTTAATTAAGTGTAACAACTGTCATAAATTGGGTCACAATGTTGTAACGTGTCCAAGTTTGTCTAAAATCCAAAATAAGTCTAATGATGAGAAAACTGTACTGAAATTAGATTTATGTAATCAAGATAAGGAAGATTACACTAAATCCGCAAAAACTAAAGAAAATAATACCTACAGAGAAATGACTGATTCACCCAATGACAAATATGTTGTAACAATTAAATTAAACAATAATCCATTAAAGTGTTATGTAGATCTTGGTAGTGAGTGTTCCCTTATACGACGTTCTAATGCTGAAGAATTAAAATTGCCAGTCGCCTTAAACAACTTGACATTGATGAGAGGGTTAGGTGGGAATTTGGTTGCGGCAATAGGAAAAACTAATGCTTTAATTGAGGTACAAGGAATAGCCGTTCCTTCTATTGACATTTTTCTAGTTGATGACAATGTACTGAAATATCCCGTATTACTTGGACACTCCTTTACTGAGCAACCCGGTATCTTTATTACAAAAACATCAACCCGTTTAATTTTTGAAAGTATAAAAGAAGATAAGTTATTCCTTACACTTCAATCTGAAATTTGCGTTGAACCTTTAAGCATTAAGGCTATACCTGTTAATACAGATCGGAATTTTACCGGCAATATTTATGTGAACGGTTCTGTTAGGGGGCATGTTGCTAATCAATATTATTTGCTTCCTGGAGAATATTTGATTGCAAAAGGGACTGGTAATGTTCTTGTTCAAAATCTTACAACAAATCGATTAAGATTAGCTAAATATTCGTTATTAACTCGAGCAATGCCCTCCGACAGGACTGTTGACGTAAACAGAATTACTACGATTAACAACCCAGTAGATACTTACGAAATAAGACACTGTGATGACATTACTCCTATACAAAAAATAAAGTTAGAGAATTTGCTAGAAGAATTTAAATATTGTTTTTCTACAAGTCTTTTATTAAAGATCTAGGTTTTACGACGGTGACTGAAATGGAGATTAAACTGACGGACTCAGACCCAGTAGTGTATAGACCCTATCGATTGTCTTTGGCTGAATGTAATCAGGTTCAAGGTATGATTCAAGAAATGCTTGATGCTAAAATCATTCAGGAATCTACATCGCCTTATGCAAGTCCTATTGTCTTGGTACAAAAGAAGACTGGGGACAAACGATTAAGTGTCGACTATAGAGCCCTAAACAGGAAAAACGTCAAAGAACATTACCCAATTCCACGAGTAGAAGATCAACTTGATCTCCTTGCGGGTCACGAGTATTTTATATCGTTAGATCTCGCGTCAGGGTATTACCAAATACCAATCAGAAGAGTCACGCCACAAAACGGCTTTTGTCACACCCGAAGGACAATTCGAGTACCTTCGAATGCCATTTGGTTTAGTAAACGCCCCATCAGTTTTTCAGCGTACAATCAATAAAATATTGTCAGAAGCAAAAATTAGATACGCGGTCGTATACATGGACGATATTCTTATTCCAACGCATAACTTTGAAGGACTTTTTAGATTGAGGGCGGATTGCTCAAAAAGGGCGGTTTGACGCTTAAACTAAGCAAATGCAATTTCTTTTTTAAAACCATCGATTTTCTGGGGTTTGAGGTGAGCTCTGCGGACATTCGTCCCGGCAGTAGAAAAACTGACGCGGTAGCAAAATTCCCAATCCCCAAGAACTATCACGAGGTGCGACAGTTCATGGGTCTTGCTAGATTTTTTAGAAGATTCGTTAAGGATTTTGCTGTTATCGCTGGGCCTTTAACGGATCTTCTGCGTAAGAATTGTGATTGGAAATGGACAGAGTCACAAGCTACCGCTTTTAATTTTATTAAAGAAAAGTTAACAGAGCGTCCAGTTATAGCTCTTTATGATCCCCACGCAGTAACTGAGCTTCATACCGATGCAAGTAAGTTAGGTGTAGCTGGCATACTTTGACAAAAAAATAAAGATGGTATTTTGCGTCCCGTATCATACTATAGTCGAGAACTACCAAAAAATGCACAAATACGAGTTGGAAACGCTAGCCGTTATAGCTTCGCTTAGTAGGTTTTGGGTATATCTTTTAGGAATACCATTTTTTACACAGACTGTAACGCTCTACGAGCTACTCTCATAAAAAGAGATCTTGTCCCAAGAATAGCGCGCTGGTGGATTCAGTTACAGGAATTTGACTGCGAGATAGAATATAGGCCCGGTGATAAAATGGCTCACGTTGACGCGCTTAGTAGACATCCTATTACCTCAGAAGTAATAAAAACGCATGTTTTAGACGTATTAAAGATAGAGTCCGATAGTAACTGGTTAAGCACAGTCCAATCAGTAGATGAAGAAGTTCAATCAATTAAAAATATTTTAAGTAATCCAGATAGCAAAAATGTTATAGAAAACTAAGTCTGGTCCAAAATGGTTAGTCCCAAAACCTATGCGGTGGCAAATTCTAAAAAAAACCATGATGACATAGGTCATTTCGGTTTCGACAAAACTTTAGCTCGAGTAAAAGACTCTTTTTGGTTTGCAAAAATGCGTCGATTCATAAAAAATATGTAGGTGCTTATTTAGAGTGTGCCCACCACAAAACATCAGGAGGGCCTCGTGAAGGATTTCTTCACCCCATACCCAAAATCGACAGACCCTTTCACACGATTCATGCTGACTATCTGGGCCCCTTTATAAAAAGCAAAGGTGGTTTGCTTTTAGAACAACTACTACTACAGAAGGAATGCTACATGATGTTATTAATGAAACGATTAAAGTAACCCCCCTCTGAACAATTGAGTGAAATGAGAGAAAAGGCGGGGAACTGATTAAACAGCAACAAGAAAAAAATAGTGAAAGGTTTTATAAAACCTAAGAAAAAGGAAAATGGGTAATGTTTATAAGATCGGTGATCTCATACGAGTTGATCGTGAAATTTGTTCTAACGATGGCAAATCAAAAAAACTTTTGCCTAAATTTCAAGGACCTTACCGCATTATAAAACTTTTACCTAATGACAGATTTTTGATAGAAGATACGCCTTTAACACAGAAAACTAAACGACGTTACGAATCTATAGTATCTTTAGATAAAATACGCCCTTGGCATCTCACAACTGATTTAAATAGTTCTACGGACAATGACGATGACAGGGACAACGACAAATGAATTTAAGTACCTAAAACATATATTTGTTCGACAACGTGTATTAAGATCTAATGTAATCTAATGATAAGTAATTAGCAAATAAATATTTTTTTTCTTCGCACATTGATCTTTATAGTTTAATTTAATTTAATGTAGTTAACAGTAGAGTTATGAAATATTGTCTTGTTATGAAATATTTCATGGCAGTTTCTATAAATCATAATAATATATTTTTTTAAGTGGTATGAAAATATTATTGAATATTATGATGTTTTGAAGTTGATATTTATTTTGCTTAAAAATAATTTCATATTGCTAGGCACGGGGACGTACCCTTCACCAGATGGCCGAGTTGTAAGCATATTGTAGAATCAATGTGTTTTGATTTCCTGAAGGTTGATTTTAGTGATTTAACTGATTAACTGAGTCCATATCCGTTAAGTGGTGTGGTTAAGTGGGGAGAGTAGGAGTGAGAGCTCGGCAGAACGGAGGAAAAGCAGTTGGAAATCAACCTTCAAAAAATACACTCGTCATAAACTGTTGTGAAGTATATAAATTATAAAATAATAAAGTGTTTTTAAGTGAGTGTTGAATTATTTCCAATACCAGATACTGTTAATTTTCTTTATGTTCTCCTGTATCGGGTCTACTGGAAGAAATTCTAATTTTGGAATAAGTAGTACCTTTGTACTAAATTGTATCCTAGTTTTAAGATTTCATTATTTATTATTCTGTGTACATAAATTATTAAATAAATAATTAATTTCTGGCTTTACACCTTACTGTAAGTAGTCGGATTAATTAAATTATTGAACAGGATAAGAAATGAATTAAATCAGTGTATCTAATATTTCATTTAAATATGTAATTAACTAACTTTAATATATTATAGTTACTTAATTCGACTATCGATAGTATAGATAGTGGTGTGGCGGACCAATGAGGGTTTTTAAATTCGTGACATCTGACAGCTTTTTGACACGACAAGGACCGTCGTGCTACTAAGCGCCGCCTGGTGACAGAAAAAGAATCAAAAATTCTTATATACCCTTTTTTATACTACTTTAGCCACCAGAGAACGCTTTGTGTGAGTTGGTCTGCCCCCTAACGGTAAAAAAAATATCAAGACCCTCATTAGCGCCATGATCCTGAATCGCTCTATCGAAATTTTCACAGTTCGGTGCTTTAAATACAACATCTGAAATGACTATAAATAAGCTTCAGCCTGACCGTGCGTACCACCTCGCTCGGTCGGAGATCTCCGTTTAGGGCTTCCATTATTTCCACATTGGTGACCCTCGACAGAACACGCCTTTTCTGGACATCATCATCGTCACTCTTCACCCCTATGCACTACTCCAGTCAGCTTCAGACTCATCGGGTAACACGACCACTAGCCGCAACGTACCGCGGCCTTCATCGGGCACTCTCTCACTACAACGACCGATCAGCAAGCAGAACACATCTCTCTGGTCAACACGTAGCACCGGCCCCGCACGGCACTCCGAGTCACTGGAGCCCGTGCAAGGACTCTCTGGCTCTAGCGACGTAAGCAGAAGAATCAAGATTCGGCCTCCGGTCTTCGTGGGAGGGGACGGACCAATTAACGCCACGAATCCTGAAAGGCGCTATCGAAGTTTTCACAGTTCGGCGCTTTGAATACAATATCTGAATTGCTTACAAGTGGGCTTCGGCCTGACCGAACATCTCGCTCCTGAACCTCGCTCGGTCGGAGGTCTCCCTTTGGGGTTTACACTATTCCCATTAGGTGTCTGCCGTAAGCGCGGAAGGTCCCGGAATTCTTTTTCGATCGGTCAAATTTGGGAAGCGAACGTCGTCGTGAATTGTCTGGCGCTTTTATTAATTTTAAGAATTTATTAATACTTGGTAAATAAAAAAACAAGTAACGAATTATTTATTTCAACACTGATACAGGGTTACATTTTCAACACGATCTGAATTTTTATGTACACTTAACGTGAACTTAAAGGCACTCTGGTAACATAAAGTTAGATATAATTTGAAATAATTGAATTATTTACAGAAATTGCCCTTTCTTCCTGTGTTTGAAAATATTCCCTGTTCGCGCCTGACTGCTTAGCTCACGCACCGCACCCTCGTCCCCGCAATTTAAGAAGCAGGAACGTCGGCGTTCGATACTCCCTCGCGGTAGTATATAATATCAAGGTACTCTGTGCTCGCGGTCGAAGCGACGAACATTGCAGTCGTATGACGTATCTTCTCAACTTCAATCAGAAATCATGTACCATCGACAAGGTTGTTTGTAGGCGTAAGTTTTAATCAGTCCCATTCGTTAAATTTATCTTTTGTTATAAATTGAAGCAAATAGAGGTTATAAGCAAAAATAATAGTTTTTATTGTGTAAGTAAGTGGCTTAATTACTAACGTAATTAATTTTATGCTGTATTATATATTTTTTCTTTATTTTAATAATTGAATTTTACAATTCCGCTCGCGCGCCCCTTTATATCCTCGCACCCCTAGGCACATACCTAGTTTGCCTTTAGGATAATCCGCCTCTGGTATAGTAAGCCAATAATATTATGTAGTACAGTACAGTGTGAACGAGTCCATAACAATGTATGGTGCGCGACAATGGCGAAGGGTGGTTTTACTCCAGAGGGAAGCCCGTATTATGTATGATGGTCAAGGTCGTTACAAGAGCGTAGAATTGTGTCATGTACAAGAGAAATTGTAAATTCTTAGGTAACTATTCTTATAGTTATACCTACGGTTCCTATTCCTATAGTTATACTTATATACGATATTCTTATACCTACAATTAGGTATCTATTTCAAAATACAAAATAGGAACTTGACAATAAAACGTTTTCCTGTGTATTAATAACTATTGTAAGATAATCATAATATTAAAATACTTCCACGGTACCACCGCCTTAAATAATAATTTTATATATAATCGTCTATTATTAGGTCCTTACATATGAAATTGGCGTTTTGTCGTACTGGCCACTTTGATCTCAAATAATAGGTCTTTACCTATGAAATTGCCGTTCTGCAGTACTGGCCATTTCAAATCAAAATAATTTTTGATTGGCTAAGAATTCTAATTTCAAATTAATTTTATTTTAAAAACATGAATTCTATTTCCTAAAGTAGTAATTTTTTTATTTATTAGTGTTACATTTTCATCGCATTTCAATCTTTTTCGTCAAATGGATACGTTAAAAATTCGAGTAATTATGGAATATGAGTACCATCGTGGCAGCAACGCGGCACAAGCGGCTCGTAACATCAACGACGTTTACGGAGCTAATACTACAAACCAACGCATCACCTGTTATTGGTTTGCTCGCTTCCGTTCTGGAAATTTTGACCTGAAAAATGAACCTCGCGGTCGTCCGAAGACTTTGGTCCACAATGACGAATTAAAGGTGATTGTGGAAGCTGATCATACACAATCTACGTCTTAATTAGCAGCAGCTTTCGACGTTAGCGTCAAAACAATATTGGTCCATTTGCGTCAAATTGGCAATGTAAAAAAGCTTGACAAATGGGTGGGTTTGAAGAATATGTTGCCTCCCGTCCAGCTGATTTCTTTAAGAAGGGCATAAATAAACTTCCACTGCGTTGGCAAAGATGCATTGATTGCATGGGTGATTACTTCGATTAATACAAATAAAAAATACATGAAAAAAATTCTTTTAAATTTTTTCATACAAAACGGCAATTTCATAGGTAAAGACCTAATATATCTTCTTTGGTTAGGAATTCCAATTTCAAATTTATACCGCTATTTACTCATGCATTTGTGTTTCGAAAACAGTAATTCATTTGTTTTTTCCTTTTTTGGTTTTTTCTTTGCGTCATTCTGATTACAAAATAGAAAACTTGAAATATCGTACTATTTTCGAGTACGAGTTCCACCGTGGTACCAGTGCTGCAGAAACAGCTCGAAGCATTAATGATGTGTATGGCGGCGGTGTCGCAAAAAAAAATACAGTGCGTTTTTGGTTCCATCGTTTTCGTTTTGGAAATTTTGACCTGGAGAACAAGCCCCGTGGACGGCCGGAGACCAAAGCTTATAATGAATAATTGAAGACTATTGTGGAAGCGGATCCATCGCTTACCTACTAGTATGACTGCTGCGTTACATTATTCAACAGGCACAATAATGAAGAGATTTTAAATCAAATCATTACCTGTGATGAAAAGTGGATCCTGTACGATAATCGAAAACGCTCTTTGATTAAATAAATATATTATGTTAAAAAAATCGAATTTATGTTCCTCCTTTACAAAACGCCAATTTCATATGTAATGACCTAATATTATGATAACTAAAAATTACAATTGATAGTAGGTACATATACAACTTTCCGGTAACCGTAAAAGTCAATTTATTCAAACGATTTATCACCAACAATAAACACAACACAAGTACTAAGTAGTCTCACATTCAATATTCACATATAAGTACATAAATACGTATTAGTTTAAACTTTAAGACGAATTATATTTATCACTTCTCACTGCTCAATATAATTTCAAAAATAATAGTTGTACAATAATTATTACTAACGTAATAATATGATTTTACAATTTACATCCAAGTACGCGCGGCCGAGGTACCGCCGAGCTAGGTACTTTTCAAAATTCATTCGTCTTATGATGCACGTTATATTATCTAATAACGGCTCCTCATTGGTAAAAGCTACGAAATTGCGGGTTAATTTCACATAAAAATAGCTCATAATTACTTTGAACTATCATCGGACAAATCTTAATAATAGTATTGTTTTTAGTTGGCCAGCCGGGTATTTAAAACAAGTTTGAATTTCAATTTTATTTCTAACGAGATAAGATTCCTATGATCTCCCACCATAACTCCGAATATATCGGGTTTAAAGAGATCTGTGATTCTAATATTCGTGTCAAAGTTACAACATGCAGCGCATAGATGTCGCTTGAGTTGGTCTACATCGTGCTATCGCTTGTCAGACCTGACTTGTATAAGTTATTATTGTTTTCTACATATTAGTCATTCTGCTCTCGGACACCGTCCGATGAACAGCTCCGCTCGTTCCGATCGTTGCCGTCGTTCCCGCAGTATTGCGCTCTCGCGTGTGCTACCGTTCGTGAAAGTGACACTACCTGTAGAAGGAACACAGAAGAAAGAAGAGTCAAGACAGCAAGTGTGAAGAAACGAAGGCGCCACCCAACCGCCTTTGCCGCCCGACCCGTGCCGCACCGTGTCTCGCGCCGCGCCGCGACCGCCGCCTACCGGACGATTCGTGCGACCGCTCGCATCGTCCGTCTCGCTCTTTAGCGCGAGCCTTCTGCTCGCACACCCGCCGCGTAGTTATCGCCGCGTTAGGACGAGCGCGCGACCGGTCGCATCGTCCGTCTCATTTTTAGCGCGAGCCTTCTGCTCGCGCTCCGCCGCGTCTCGTTCGCGAACACTAGCGCCGTAGTGTTTAGCGTAACGTTAGTGAGTGAGTTCCAGCCGCCCAAGGAACAATTGTAAGTACCGTGACACGTTTAGGCACACTACACGAGGAGTTTTTCCTCCCTACACACCTCCCCTCCCGGTCGCCGGGAGGGACCGTACCCCCAATAATAAATTAGAGAGCAGAATCCCACTCCCGGGATAAACCTTCTAATTATGTCTGACGCCATAATCAAAAAGTTCCTGGAGTACCTGAAACTCGAAGTCCCCGATGTCGCGTCCAAGTGGGAACGCTTCGTGCGCATGCACGAAGCAGACTCACCGGCGTCGCCCGATAGCGACGTCCCGTTAATTCCGGCCGATAATGAACCCCTATCATCTCCTTCAGAGATGTCTTGCTCAGAGCGAGAATCCGACCGTAGTGAACAAGGCGAGTTCACTACAGTTAAATAGAAGAAGAGGAAGCGCCCAGAAGGCACCTCCTCTCCAGTCTTATCTTCTCCGACCAAATCGGTCCCTAAAATAGGAAAACCGTGCAGGCTCATGGCTCCGCGGCCCCCGTTAGTTACCCCATCGGCCCTCCCGGCCCCTCTGGCCTCACAGGCCCCTCTGGCCACCCAGGCCCCTCCGGCCTGCCAGGTCCCCCGAACCTCTCAGGCCCTTCCGGCCTCCCAGGCCCATCCGGCCTCCCAGGCCCTTCCGGCATCCCAGGCCTCTCAAGCCTCCCAGGCCCCTCAGGCCGTCCGCATTCCTAAAATACCTTCTCCAGTAATCATACAGGAGAAGGCCAAATGGAATTTAATCTCCGCAGCTATTAACGAGCATAAGCTTCGTTACTCTTCTACACATACGTCCCCCATCGGCATTAAAGTGCAGATTAAGACTTCGGAGGACCACCGCCTCCTCACCGCGTTCCTACGCACAAAGAACATAGGTTACCATACTTATGCCCTTGAAGACGAGCGCCTTTTGCGCGTCGTCATTACTGGAGTCGATAAGTGCCCCCCCCCACCCCAAAGAACTACATTCGAGCGACCTACAGGCGCTATTCAATTTAGGCAATGCTGTCATAATTGCCGGCGACTTAAATTGCAAACACACCGAGTGGGGCAATGTATATAACAATAGAAACGGCACCATCCTTTGTAGTTTAACCGACACTTTAAATTTTGCACTATTAGCTTCCACTGACCCCACTCGCTATGACATCAATGAAAACATCAACGGTGTCATACACGATCCTAGTACGATAGACATAGCCTTAGTTAAAAATGTTTCTCTCAATATCTATATTGAGACTCTCCGCGAGCTTCCGCATCGGAAATCGGAGGAATCGCAATCGGAGAGGATCGCAGACCGGTTACGATTACACTAGGTAGTCTTAACCCCAATAATTCTAGTACTAGGAAGATAGTAGATTATAAATCATTAGCGGAGAACATCAAAGTCCTCCAATCTAGTCACCTAGATAAAAGACCCCCAAGGGCCGCTGGCCCCTCCCTGAGGACATAAGGGAGTCCATCAGACTCCGAAATGCGGCTAAACGCACATATGATTGCTACCCGTCGGAAGAGTGGAGGAAAGCCCTCCGTCACTACCGAAGGGAAGTTTAGTTTAAAATTAAACAACACAAAGCCGAGAGTTGGGATCGACTTCTCAGTGATTTAGAACCGTCTCACGTGGCGTACTGGCCACTCGAGAAGGCCCTCAAAAACCACACGGAGAGCGATATGCCTCCGCTAGACAGACCTAACCGTCCTCCTGCATTCGAAGACATAGACAAGGCCGAGTGCCTAGCTGATAATTTCGAACAACAGTGCCGGCCGAGTACTCTCCCGATTGATCCCGTGCACCTTAGCTTAGTAAATAGCGAGATCGACAGCCGACTCTCGAGGCCACCTGATGTAGATAGGGTGAGGATGGTGGACTCGGAGGAGGTCAGTGACATTATTAAGTGTATGAATGCCAAAAAGGCCCCAGGTCTCGACGGTATTTCAAACAAAACACTTAAAATGTTACCGTCCGAGCTAATTCAACTCCTAGTGAACATCTTTAACGCCCTCTTAGTAGGATGTTCATTTCCAGACATTTGGAAAGTAACTATTGTCATAGGTATCCACAAACCGGGGAAACCCCGGAAGGTGCCTGGTAGCTACCGTCCAATAAGTCTCATTAGCTCCCTCGGTAAAGTCTACGAAAGAGTTATTAAAAGGCGCCTCAATGACATCATAACCGACAAAAAGCTCCTTGCAGACTTCTTCTTCCAGTTTGCCTTCCGCGAAATGCACAGCTGTCCCGCTCAAGTACACCGCTTAACGGAGTACATAATATCTAGCAAAAACGACAGGAAGACGATTCCGACACCCGTACAAACGGCCTAAGCATATCTTAGCCGATCCCGTTGACCCGATCACAAAATACGTAACGTACTGTGTACAGCTACGTAAACACAAATCACACGCACCCGCGAGGTTAGTATCGCAGCGGGGTCGACGCCGGCGCCTACCCCGAGGTCCCACATCCGACACGACAACACGTACAGACGTACAGACCGACCCTAACACGGGACCGGACCCGAACCCGAGTTCGAGTTCGCATCCTAGTAGTCTAGGTACACACCAAAATAGTGTCCGCGACCGCGATATTGATATAGAGAGCTCTACCAATACCGCGAATCTCATCGATATTAGGACTTACGTGCGCGAGTCATCCCGACCGTACGCGGAAGGGGAGAGGGACGGCCCTCTCAGTACCGATACAGTCAAAAACAAGAGCTCCTCTATCGCGATAACTCGCACGCCGTTAGTTTTTGCTACCGCGCGCGAGCAACCTCACTCCACAGCGAGTGAGGAAGGGGTCGGACCCCTTAGCAGGAGAGACCCGCGTCTCCCCTGTCATAATAATAGCTCACAATCCGTAGCTGTCCCCAATATCCGGTATGAACATCACCCGGGTGATGCTGGGGAGGGTCAAACCCTACCATCGACTCTTACCTAATAAACTAGCCACCAGGCTAGTAATAGTCCGATGTAGCCACAGCGATCTTACGCCCGACCCTTAGCGTAGACCCTTTCGAAAAAAAAAATACATATTAGTCTCGGCTGGAGGTCTTTATGAGGTAATCTGAAATAAAAGCCGATAAGAATGGAGTTCCTGCGAGACCCTTCGATACCCACCCCACCACTGGTGCGCGATATTTTTGTGCTATAAGCTATATACTATATGCTATTATATTATAGCGTAGTCTAAAAGCCGCTTAATGCAATAAAAATAGCTTGCAATTATACTATATGCGTCCTAAGAAGATATGCGTGACAGATAATAATTGACAATCGTAGTGAAGTTACCTAACGAAAATTAATCGATTGTTTAAAATATCGAATTAGTTCGTAAAGAAAATGAAATCGGAATTATCGATTTTAGATTTGTGAATTAAATTGCTAAGAAATGGGTAATTTGTAAATAAATAATAATAAAAGAATAAAAACTATTCAAATCGTTTATTTTCTTATTTACTGCAGTCGGAACTCGAAGATTGCGAGCTCGTTTCGGAATCAGAAAAAAAAACAATGACAAAAAACTCAACAAAAAACAATAACAAAAGTCAAAATCAACAAAAACTCAAAGCAGACGCAACGAAATTACACAAATCGCATACAAGGCAGATGCACTCGTACTGACATTTCCGAATTGCAATACGATCACAAGATGGCCGCTCCTATTCATCGATTTGATGTCGATTCAATAGTGTCGATCTCTATTGACAGAAGTTCCGTTCCATGCATCTGCCATTTTTATGACATATTTTCTTAATTTAATTTCATATTTATATTTCACAGTTATTATTAGATATCAGAGTTAATAATAACAATAATAGCAGTTTCATTTATAATTAAAGAAAATATTATTTTTTGTCAATGGAAGATAATTTATTTCGTTTGCTTTTTTTTGTTTTCTTGTAAGAAGTTTGCGTAAGCAAGGAATATAAGAACTCTCACCCATATCATCGTACGACGCACGAAGTATAGTATACCAAATTGCCACCTCGTTGTAAATTAGTTTCGCTTGATGTAGACAGTTTGTTACTGTTTGTATGTTAGACGAGGAAACGTTGGGTATTGGTTTGAACGCAATTCGGAAATACACAAGTACCTAGAAGTCCCAACTATCTTGAATGTAATAGAACAATACTCATATTATTATAAAGAAACGTTTGAAAAATCCCCTAGACGCATTACCCAGTATGCTCTTGCAGCCGAACCAGATTAGAAGACTTAAGAGAGCCGATGTGCTATAAAACTGAGGAGAGATAGCACATTGATGCTATCTCGAAAAACGCCGAACCATCTACAACAAACCTGATTATAGGTCTAGCGGGCTAGCAGATCTTCACGAAGAGAAAAAAAAGGGTGGCCCTTAAGCCGCCAATATTGTTTATTTATATGTAAAAAGCATTTTTTTAAATGAAATTAGTCTACCGGCCAAGTGCGAGTCAGACTCGCGCATGAAGAATCCGTACAAAATGGCAAAAAAACCTCGTTTATTTGTTACTAGCTGACGCCCGCAACTTCGTTGGCATAGAACTAACGGAAACGGAACCCTAAAATAAAAGTAGCCTAAGTTAAAAGCTGAAAATTTCGGGAATCAAGGAAGTGACATAGCATTACTATTTAAAAATGTATTTATTGCTTTTCGAAGTATTCTCCGCGAAATTTGACACATTTTTCCATACAATGGAACCAATCATTGAAGCAACCATTTCGGAAGTTGGGGTCTCCAAAATGGCCGTTTTGTAGGTGTCCACAGCTTCTTCAGGTGATGAAAATCTCTGACCACGCAATTTATTCTTTATTTTAGGGAAAGTATAGAAATCATTAGGGCTTAGGTCGGGGCTGTACGGCGGATGGTCTAATAATTCTATGATTTCTTGCTCTAAAAACTCTTTTGTCCTGTGCGCGGTGTGAGAACTCGCATTGTTGTGATGGAGGATGATGCGGCGGTTGCAGTTCTCTTTACGGAGTTCAGAAACGACCTGTGGCAAACAAATGTGGTCGCAACATGGCCGGTTTTGGAGACAAACGTGGCCACCATTTTTTTTGCAACACTCCGTGAACGAACAATTTTTGTTGGCTTTAACTCATTTTCGAACACCCAAACTCATGACTGGTTTTTTGTTTCGGGTTCGTACGCGTATATCCAGGATTCGTCACCTGATATGATGTTGTATACAGCATTTGAGGATCCTGCGTGGAATCTTTCGAGAGTTCTGACGCACCAAGTAACGCGAGCCGCTTTTTGCTCTTCACAGAGTATCCATCGGGAAAACAACTTTTTTACACCTAATTGTTCATGCAAGATTATTTGTATTTGACTCATGCCAATGTCTAAAGTTGCCTGAAAGTTGTAAGTACCTTCCGTAGATACTTTCATATGCATTGAGTGAAAAGCTGTTAATTTCAAATCACAAACAGACACTTCAATTTTATTTATTTGTACAGATAGCGGCAACAGAAATACATCATCAATGAAAATTTCAACTGTCTTGCTATGACAGTTCATGAGATACAGTCTAGTGACAGACACACAGACGAAAAGTAGAGTCTTAATAATAGGGTCTCGTTTCTACCCTTTAGGTACAGAACCCTAAAAACGCGCATGTAATATGAGCGAAGACGTAAGTTAAAAAGATTGCAGCATACAAATCCACGAGGAGCGAATATAAGTATGCTTATGAATCTGTCCAAATATCGTTTGCCTCGTGCCTCGTGCCGACACGTCACGGAGGGCAAAACGTGCGGCCGGATAGCGTGCATACGTCACGTGAACTTGACGAAATACCTACAGCCGTGAACGTAACCTTCGTCAGGCTTCTTTTGACACCTGATTTATTTTGGGGTATGATGACATTCTGTATTAAAGCCGTAAGCCAGGTGCTCATCTGGTCATCAACTTGACTTACAACAAAGTACTTAGGTAAGTACCTATACCTATTAGACATTAAGGCAACCTCTCGATCTAAATGTTTAATTATTTCACAATTTCAGAGCCGTATTGGAAGCAGCTGATAAGCTATGAGTTCGTATTAAGTAGGCATTTGGCCGTTTGATCAATTAGCGTCAGTTCTCACCTAGTCGCGACGCGCACTTTTTAAGATAGCGATTCACATTTGGTTTTTATTTACTACACAAAAAGATACACGGTTCATTTCAAGACTTCGAATTGGTAGCTGCACCGCGCATCGCAGCGCGGCGCCGCGCTTGCACTGAAATTCCTAATAAAGTTCGATTTTTAATCGCTATTTTAAAAAGTTTGCGCCGCGTCGCGTCTCGGTGTGAGCTGCCTTAGATCAAATTATATTAGAGAACTTTCTAGTCTACGTACTTTGACCGAATACTTGATCTCATTGATAAAAAAACCGAAATTAAGTAACAGCATGCTATTTCTGAACGCAAATTGACTAGACTCTACCTAGGTATATTTAGATTCCATCTATAACTAGGTAGATAAGTAGGTACGTAATAATAAAATAAAAAATACGTTGAATGTCGACACTCACTGATATTGAACTTGTCACTTGGCTCGCTCGTTAGAGGTCGCAGACTTCTCCCTGCGGAATATCCGCGGGGGGATGTCTGCGGTAATAGAAATCCGTGAGTGAAGTTTGTGTGGACTAAGTTATAACCTATTAGCGACTAAATTCTCAAACGCTTCTTGTGTGCTTCTTAAAGTTAGGAGTTTCTTAATGCTGCTGTCACAGTGGTAGGCAGCTGAGGTTAATAACTATAGTATATATCCCTATATACCTAGGCTTTTAGTAAGCCTAGGTATAAAATTATATATTTTCTTCTCTTGCACTCTTATGGGTTTGCCATTAATGTTTCGTGAGACAGATACTTACAGATTCGATTTTAGTGCTCCTTCCATATATTCTTCTTCCAAGGTTGGCAGAGTGACAATGACATATTGCGACACTCAATGTGACTTGAAAGCCGAACTTACAAAGCGTTTGAGAATTAGGGCTTATTTCTCCGGCCTTCCGGATTCCGGACAATATAGTCCCAGACTTACTTACTTAATGTATTGTAAACAACATTACACCACATTCCACAACATGTGTGATACATCATAATCTTTACCAGACACTCAGCCAAGGGCGTTGCCAAGGGGGGGGGGGGCAGGGGGGGGCAGCTGCCCCCCCCCCCAGAGATTCTAAAAAAGTTGCCAAATATAATGCAACCAAAGTCCTAAGTATTTGAGTTGATTTGCTTGAAGTTAAAGCCTTGAACAATCATTCCCGTACGTCGAAACTCGAATGAATTCACCAATTCCACTCCTAATATTCCGTACGCTCAACTACGCTCTGCTCTACTCTATCGTTGAAGCGGGAGAGGGGGAGTGGGGAAGCAACATGTAACCGCGCGGCGCCCGCGCCCCCCGCACAGCCGCCTTTGTTTTAGCGTGTCTGTCATTTATTCGTGCGTTAGCGTTGCCACTGCCCGCTTTTACGTTTGTTTTGTGCGCTATTATCACATCTAAGTAGTTGCTGTGACCACATAATCAATATGGACATCAGAAAGTTTTTTGGTGAGTATCACTTGCGTTTAGCTTTCGTATTTTCCGTCCGTAAAATAACGTCAATTGATTTGATTATTATAAATGCTGATTTTGCATCGGTTTTTAAAATCGCAAAAAATCCGTTTCTAGGCACGATATCTGATTCTTATTCTTAATCAGTTTAAACCAAAAGGAAAATTGCTCAATTTAATGGCTCAATAGAAAATAGGACCGTATTACCATAGCTTAAAGTAGAAAATTGTATGAATGAATATCGGCAGTGCCAATTCGGCTCGCGTATGCTTGAGACTCCGGCGCGTGCGTGTCGTCGCGCCCGCTCTAGAGTGCTCGAGCGAGGATGCCCGAGACCGCGCGAGCATAGCCGCGGCGGTTAAACCGCCCGAAATAGCTAGGACTGTTGATATAAAAAATATCGTTGACGCTCGGGCTCGAGCCTGCCGCCGTCTTGAAGCGCATTTATGCTTTCAATGTGAATTGCGGACCAGAAGAAGTTGTAGCTATTTCAAATATTTTGTTTTGCAGATTTAAAGAGAAATAAACCTGAAGGAGCAAGCAGTGACAGCGATGATTCCGTGGGTGACCTGACGAG
Organism: Phengaris arion; assembly: GCA_963565745.1. Lineage (NCBI taxonomy): Eukaryota > Metazoa > Arthropoda > Insecta > Lepidoptera > Lycaenidae > Phengaris > Phengaris arion. The sequence continues at coordinate 30,317,348 of OY751431.1, forward strand.
ACCTAGCACATCCAAAGAACCGGACTTAGTTCCCGACTCTTCGATAAATGACTGCAACGAAAATGACATCGGTAAATTTATTGGACAAGCATCAATGTTATCGACTGAAATGAAGAAAGAATTGCTTGAAAACACTTGGTCTCCGTCTGCGACGTATGACTTTGCGGAAGACGCTAAACATTTAAAGAGGAAATTCAATTATTCATGGTTGGAAACGTATTCTCCATGGTTGGCCTATTCCAGGCACCAAAAAGGAGCCTTTTAAAATATTGTACATTGTTCCCGCCAAATCCAAATTCTTTTAGAGGCGTATTAGGGTCATTTATCATAAGGCCGTTTTGTAAGTTCAAAGATATTCACGAGCATTGCAAAAAGCACATGGAAACCCACTTCCATAAGATGGCACTGGAAGCCGCTAAATCATTTCTTGGAAGTGTGCCTGTAGATTTACAAGTCAACAAATACTCCCAGGGCATTATTGAAGAAAACCAAAAAATTATAACATCTATTATTTCCTGCATTACGTTTTGCGGGTCGCACGACTTTGCTCTGAGAGGAAAACATTATGGCGAAGGTATTCTCGAGGACTTATACAAGCTACGAATTGACGCGGGAGATTTAGTTTTGAAGAAACACATTGAGCATGGGAAAAAGAATGCAAGCTATCGATCGATTGATATTCAAAATGAAATTATCGCAATTTGTGGAGATGTTATTAAGGCAGACATTGTGAAAAAAGTAAAAGAAGCAGAAGCTTATAGTGTGTTAGCAGACGAAACAGCTGATATTTCCGGTACTGAACAATTATCGATTGGGCTGCGATATTTTGACGAGGAAGCCAATGAGGTCCAAGAAATATTCGTCGGATTTGTTGAGCTGAAAGGTCTGGATGCGAAATCTATTGCATATTGCATCGATGAGTTTCTGACAAAAGAAGACCTTAATCCTGCTGATAAATGCGTTGGTTTTGGATTTGACGGTTGTTCGACGATGTCCGGAAAAGACGGTCGAGCACAAGCGATCCTGCGCAAAAAATATACCAAAGCATTGTTCTTTCATTGCTCGTCCCATAAACTGAATCTGGTAATAAATGATCTCAATATTCTTCCTGAAATTCGAAACACCATGGGAACCACTAACGTTTTTTTTTTTTTTTTTGGGAATCTGGTTTGAGAAGAAAATTGCCAGGCTCTGCGAAACAAGATGGAGTGAGAAACATAAAAATATCAGAGTATTTAAGGAGAATTTTCCTGTTATATTGGAAGCCTTAGAAAACTTATCGCGTGAAGGAAACAGTGCGACTCGAAAAAACGCCTTTCAACTCCATGCGGCTGCTTTCAAAATTTCGTTAATACTTTGTATTACTTTGATAGCTGTATACTCTGCTTTGTTTGAACCTGTTGTCAACGCACTCCAATCCATAGCTTTGGATGTGGTTAAGGCCTCGCAACACGTCAAACGCATTTTGCAATTGCTTAAGAGCCACCGTGATAATCCCGAAAGAGTCACAGATGAAATTATAAAGGATGCTACTGTTGTTGCGGAGAAAGTCGGCCTGGAGGAGGATATCACTTCAATGCCGCGCATTGTTGAGAAACAACATCATCGAAGCAATCACCCAGCAGAAAGCCCTTCAGAATTCTGGAAAAGATCATTAATAATACCATACTTGGACTCCGTTATTACATCGCTTGAAACACGCTTTGCTGAAGAAAATACTCCATCATTTGCTTTATCTAAATTACACCCCGCACAAATGCAAACGATGTCAGTCGAAAATCTCACAGAAACTTGTGAAACTATCGCTCAGTTTTATAATTTACCAAACATAAAAATTGAAGTCGAGCTTTGACAGCAATTCTGGCATAATAAACCAAACTCAACAGATCAAACCGTTGTTAATATCCTAAAAGAATGAAAAACCTTGAAAAAAAAAGCGTTGAAAATTTTGATCGCTCTTCCATGCACGGGGTGTACGGTAGAGCGATCGTTTAGCAGCCGAAACTAAAAACCTGGCTAAGAAGCACTATGAGTGAAAATCGCCTCAATGGTTTGGCCATGATGAGTGTGCACCGAAAACTTATACATGGAAACTTACAAGATTTTAATAATAAAGTGGTCGAGAAGTTTACAATGAATCCCCGAAAATTATGTTTTAATTAACCTAATATAAGCAAACAACGACAACTATAATATTAAAATCTGGTAATTTAAAAAAAAAATACGCTGTACGCTGTACACTTATTCAAATTCAATTTAGGTGAGTTCAGAGTCAGGTTGTAGTCCACAACGCTATACCTATTACCTGCTGCAGGTTTGCTGAATTTGCGAAAACTTACTCAATATTCTCCTTTCATTGAGGATATTAATTTTCGTCGACAAAGTACCTTTAATCTTTGTAAAACAATCGCTAACCGTCTAACACTTGCGCTGTGCCATCGCATAACCTTTACCTCGTCAATGTCAAGAGCTTATGTTTTATACCCTTATACCGCTAGTAATTAAATTGATTGGTTTAAGGAATACGAAATATGATACTCTAACCGCCGAATAAGTACTGGAACGATAGTTAAATCAAGTGACGCTCAAGTCACATGCTGTCCTTGTCATTTCGCCTAGCAAAGACAGCGACAACCTGTGAATAGCTCTTAATTTTTATTAGCTAACATAAAATCTGCACAATCCGCACCACAATCTTTTAAATATTGCAATGACGGCCTCTGTGATTCAGTGGTTAGGTCATTGCGTCGGCGCTCAAGCCGGAGGTCGCGGTTTCGAATCCAGCCGAGAGAAGAAAATGTTTCCAATGTCCCAGGTCATGGATGTGTCTTACTACCCCCTTACTAATAAAAACATTTACACAACGGATAACTTAAACAACGTTGCTGTCTTTGTCTGATGCGTTGGAAATGTCACTTGACAGACAAAGACAGCAACGTTGTTTAAGTTATCCATTGTGTAAATATTTTATTAGAAAGGGGGTATATGTTTATAAAATAATAAAAAAAACTTAAATATACTTACTTGTAAAAGTATTAAATATACTTCTCGTTGTCACGTTCCCGTAACACAAGTTCTTCGGATACTTACTACGGGGCCAGATTGGCGTGGTGTGAAGCGTCCGTAGATATTATTTTATATGAAAAAACTTAATACGATGTGAATAATAAGCTTCAGCAGGAATGGGCTAGCTCGACCGGATCAATATAACGGCCTTACGGAAATCAGACTTGGGTTGAGAAGGTACCGGAGCCCCATGAAGGGGGTTGGGGATTTTGAAGACCGGGATCTCACTTGTAACTTCTCTAGCGATGCGAGTGTCTGGTCGGTGATTACATACATGGTAGATCGAATAATATGGCAGGCGATTACATAGAGAATATATATATACATAAGACAAAAAAAAACAATACCTATGTTGTAGGTATAATCGTTGTATCATCATTAGGAATACGGCGTAGGTACTTAGTATTTACCTAAACAAACAAATTAGGGCCCTAAAATGCTCTTATCAATAATTTCGAAGAACGTTTTGTCTCTTTATTTCCAATTTATTTAGCAAAATTTTATTTAGCAGTTTCATTAAATAATGAACCAGAAATCTATACCTACTTAGAAATTTCCAAATGATACCTAGAATTTTGCGACATTCAAAGTCATTTGACTTTGAATTCCCTCTATTCGACGAATTATTTAGTCATTAACTAGAAGTGGCCCGCGACTCGTTCTTGTGAAAAGAAAAATCTCTTTATCTCGGGGAATCGTACCTTTTTCTTAACTTTAATTCAGGTAATAAGCTTACCGTGTGCCAAATTACATTTGAACTCATGCGTCAAAGAGCAACAAACACATACTCAAAAGCTTTTGAATTTATAATAATAGTGAGACTATAATATCATAAGGCAACGTAACAGTTGAAATTACCAAAGCTTTCCAAGGAATAGCTCAGTGCGTCATTGACTGTGGAAGTAATGTTGAAAATAGTTCGCTAGTAATGGATTAATAACGCCACTTTAGCTGATGATATGTCAAGATCGTGCAATTATGGTAAATACATTCTTCTTTATCGCCGCCTGTGTGTTTAGTCGATAATTTTTCAGAATTGTCATGACAAAAGTAGTCATGGAAATGGAAAAGTTTACAACCTTCCTACCAAACAAAACATAGCGATTATATTGTAATTACTAGCTGTTATATCCGTCAGATGTTGTCTTAACTATAAACTGGAATACTACCTACATACACCTACAACCAACACCTGCCACCTACACCTACAAACTACATAAAATACCACCACCTACACCTTCATCTACCTACACCAACCTACACTTTCTACCTACACCTACCACTACTATAGGTGATGTGTTATCGACCACTGAGGGTTGCAAGTCTCACAGTACTAATATCGCTATAGTTTAATATGTTTCATAAAAATCGGTCAAGCCCATGGAGCAAATAAAGAGCTATATCTGCTACATGGTCAAGCCATTTCGAAGGGGCTCAGAGCTGTAGCTCACAATATTGTGACAAGAGAATTTTATATTAGGTATGTAAGAATTAGTCAGGTAGGTATATTTTATATTAGGTATGTAAGAATTAGTCAGGTAGGTATATTTTAATTTACTCTCATATAAACTTCAAATTTCAACTTTGTTAGTAACTAAATGCGTAAATCAAAAGTACATTGACAAAATATTATAACTTACTGCCTTGTTTAAAGCGTTTGCTAACTTTAATTTTTATGACGTAGGTCTTCTAATACGGTATTTTCCTGTATTTTTTTCATTACATAAATGAGAAGTGCTCTGAAAAATAAGTCAGATTACAAAAGGAATAATAGTCTACTAAAAATAAAAAAATTCAAAGATATTGCGGATTGTTTGAAGCTCTTTTGTGAGTCTCGTGAAAACGCCCCATATAAAAGTCGTACTAGTAGGTGACGTCACACGCTAGTAAGTTGTTACGAAATGTATGGCCATATGCACAATATTTCTGATATCTCGTACTTTGCGCGTTTATGTTGATAGACACTATAGTATATCTTTTTGTATTTGATGTAAGTAAACTAATTGTATAGGTTTTATACACTATTGTTTAATTTTTTTTTAAACTTTTTTGTGACTTCGAAATGCATATAATCACAGAACTACACACAAAATCCTAATTCTTTTTACTTTTATCATGGTTTACAAAACAATTACATGTAGGAAAATACCCAATCGCAAATAAATTTTAGTTTAAAATTATCTGTTTGCAAATTAATTTTTCAATAACTTCAAATTACACACAAAGTTTTATATTGCGTACCTACCAATACATTACTATGTACTTTATCATAAGTAGGTAGGTATAGTTTAAGTACCTAGTACTTAAAGTAAAAATTACGAAAACAAAAGACGTGAAATGAATAACACTTTTACATTTAATGTACTCCCGTCTACTTTGTTACTACATAGAATTTTAATAAAGCATTCTTTTAATAACACGAGTGTACCCTATTATTCCAGTCGTGATAGACTTAGCGATTTGCCGTGTCCAATTTTTTTGATATTAAAGAAACTATAAGGTGTTTTACACACAGTAAATAAAAGTGGATACTGCGTAGCTCTGTTATAATAAAAGGGAACATGCATTTGTTTTGAAACAGAAAAATATTATATTTTTCGAACGGCAACATAAATATGGGTCGAAAAATGCAAGAAGTACAGTAATGAGTCGCTAAATTAAAAAGTTACAGGACTGAAAATTACTAAAAACTACTTTTTTTCTTTTTGCTATGATTGAATAACAAAAATTACTGTACAAATTTTGTTATTTGTGACATTTGCTTATGGTATACATAAACGCAGTAAATAAGTTAGTAAAATCAATTATGTATTTATCTTTATACATTTTCAACTGCTCTGACGTCACTCGAGCATAATATTTTTATAGAGCTTTTTTAATGTTCACCAACGATCTCACTTTTGTGATGACTGTATTTCGTCACCAGTTGATCGTAGATATGCCAATGCAAAGACATTATTTACTGGCTTATTGTGTACTTTTCCAAAAGCCAATACAAAAAACTATGCATGTTCCCCATTACCGAAAAAAGGACCTATATCTCAACTATAAATGTCAGTGAGTCAATGTTAGTCTTAAGAATAAAATAAGGTAGAATCAAACTTTGTAGATACCTAAAAATTGTCTCTGGCCTCTACCATACTTTATTCTATTAATTAATAAATACCACACTTGAGTAAGTTGTACCTAGGTACCTAAGCATTGGCACTTTGAATGCTCTATAACGGAAGCCCCATTCTCGTAACTATTTGGGATCATTTTAGTCCGCGCGGTGTCGCATTCATACCCGTGTCTATCGCAAGTGAGCGAGTGAGACAGCAAGCGGACCGAAACAGTATACCTAAGCTGTATCAGTAACCCCCAAAACACCATAAAATGCGATGTTTGGGCTATTTTTATTTACTAATTAGCTAGTGCTCGTAACTTTGTTTACGTGGAAGTAATGGAAATTGAAACCTATTTAAAAAAAATAGGTTAGATAAAATTAGCCTTAGTTACTCCTTGTATCATCAGAAATCCGTCAGTGAAAGTACGCTTGAAGTCGGTCCAGCCGTTTCAGAGCTTAGCCGAAATAAACAGACAGACAGACGGACGGCAAAATATTTTAAAATTTGATTTTTTGATGTACAAAGTGCAAAGCTGTTATATAGGAATTACAAGCAGATACTTCAATTTTATTTATTTGTATCTAAGATGAATTTTAAATAACTTTTTGCAAAAGAATTGCAACATTATTTTTTTGTTAACGTTAGTATGTACGCAGCTTTACTCGTCAAGGTTAGCACGTGGCGCTTCCCCAGCCCTGGGTTTCAGTCTTCAGAGCGCGTAGGCAGCTGTAGCCCGCTTGCGTACGGTAGTGTACTTACTACTTACCGGCTTAGCACTTACTTGTCGCAACCATGACCATTATACCGTGACGTAGTAAGTGTCCCATACCGAGAATAATGGTATATGGTCATAAACTCGATGCGAAGTTTATAAATATTGTTATTGAAAATTAAAGGTAGGTACCTAATGTAAATAAATGTTTGATATAAGAATATTATTTTTTCTGATAGTTCAAGTAAAGGAAAATACAATAATGATTTTTGTTAGCGTTTCTTGGACATGGTTCTATTCATAAATTTTTGCAATTTCATTTTTTTTTTTTCATTTTTGTATTGAAAATCCTTGTAAATCATATTGAAACAAAAAATGTGTTATAAAGGTTATAAAAGGAAAAATTTGTATCGAGATTAATGTTAATTTATATAATTTTCATTATGATATTATATATATATATATTACAAAGTTTACTACTGGGTTCTAATATTATGAGGTCTGAGAATCAACAAGAGATCAAATATAGCGATATTAAGGTTTTTTTTATCCTACCTATTATTAATCTTATTTATTGTTAAAATCCATTGTAGGTAGCATTATATTTTATTTTATTTATTTATTATACACTTATGAAGAAATTTACAAAATTTGGATAAAAATAAAAATTTAGATAAAATAAAATATACAGACGAAGACAACAGACCAGCATCTATAGAGTTAAAGTAAGACACCGGCAGCCGCAAAAGTGAAAAACTGCAGCGCAGCTACCAATGCCTTTCACAATACTATGCTATTGTACATCATTAACACTTGCATGTATCCCTTTTGTGTGACAGGGCAACAAAAATAATATCAAAAACAGCATTTATAAATGATAAACCAAACTCAATAAAAATTATATTTTTCTTATTGTCCCTAGATCATCAGTTAGTGGATCTAGTGGAGGTGCAGAATAGGGTATTAGACAACATGCATAAATTTAGTTATTTTAAAATAAATTAAGTAATAATAAAGTATTACAACATGATAAATTTAAAAATAATTAGGATTGTTTGTGTGGTTCTGTAATATATGCATTTTAAAGTCACAAAAATGTTGAAAATTTTATTATTTCTTATGTAAACTGTGTTTATGAGTGTTATGCATGTGTGGCTGAAGTCTGAAAAACATATTTATATAACCATAAGTTTTTTCTGTCTCCTCATAGCCTCATTTTTTTAGCTTGTATCTAGATAAGCAGTATATATTTAGTATTTTATTCACTTTATTATATAATAAAGGGCTGATGTATTTAAAATGCCTACTGGCTGCATCCGTTTCTTGAGCCAGCACCTCACAAACTCTATCAAACCGGCGTTTGTTTTGGTATAAACTGGGGTCGTATACCAGTTGAAAATGTTTCTTTTGTATAGTGCGGAGAATGTACAACTGTCTCGACGATAATACCTGGCAGATGGCAAAGAGTTCCCTAGTGGGAAAAAGCGTCGGTTTTCTGGCGAGAACCTTCAAAATGGCCCTTTGTCCTCGCTCAACTTTAAGCATTGTGGTCTTATGTATAGAACCCCAAGCCAATATACAGTATCCTATATTCGACTGCCCTAATGCAAAATATACTATTTTTAAGGTTTCAAATTCTACAACACTTCTAAGTTTTTTAAACACATAGGATAATTTCCTTAATCGCGCGGTAACAGACTCAATGTGCGGCTTCCATCGCAGGTAGTTACCAACAATAACTCCTAGGTATTTTATAGCTTCTGTACGTTTAAGTGAGGGACAGTTACAATTTGACGGTAAGCCCGAGCTGTGGCAGTTGTAAGCGTAAACATCGATTGGACCCATTGGCTGACACGCTTTAGTGTAGGAAAAGGTGATAAATTTAGTTTTACCGACATTTAATGTTAAAGTATTTTCAACCAACCAATGCATAATAGATTTCAATGCTGTCTCAGCATTGTGACGAGCATCATACCAATCTTTTCCGTAAACTATAAGAGCTGTGTCATCTGCATATGAGATAATTTTGCTATGCGATAATGGTAGTTGACACAGCTCGTTCACGTATATAAGAAAGAGAGTTGGGCCCAGTACACTTCCCTGAGTGACGCCCACGTCTATAGAACACTCTTTACTCAGGTATTTATCAATTCGAACTAATTGCCTACGGTTAGATAAGTAGCTTTGGAAAAGCTGCAAGACCAAGCCACGAATACCAATACGTTCCAGTTTCAAGAGCAACGTGGGGACCGAGATAGTTTCAAAAGCTTTGGATAAGTCTAAAAAGATGCCAATAGTTTTGTGTTTGTTATTTAGGTAGTGATTAATTGTTTCTGTTAGTTCAATGACTGCGTCTTCGTTAGATGTTCCATGTCTGAAGCCAAACTGACTATAAGATAAAATTTTGAATTTAGTAAGATATTTGGTGAGCCTGTTATTAATACACTTTTCGAAAATTTTGGAGAAAGTGGATAATATAGATATAGGTCTATAGTTTTCGACACTACCACGATCGCCAGACTTGTAGACTGGATGGACAACTGCAGTCTTAAAGATGTCAGGAAAAACTCCTACCGAAAAACATAAATTAAAGAGGTATACAAGTAGTGGGACTATGACAGGCCTGGAAGCTTTTATTAATGTAGAGCTAATATCATCAAATCCAGTAGCACATTTGTTTTTAAGATTACTAATTATATTATCAACCTCAGCATTAGTGACCTCTTACAAAGCCATAGAGTGAGATGTTGGGTTACTGGAAAAAGCAGATTGTCTACGATTTTGAAGAGACGTGTACAGCTCCGATTGCTTAATTTTAGACGCCAATTTTTCCCCTATATTTGCAAAGTATTCATTTATAAAGTTATCGGATAGAGCTGGATCTCCGCAACGGTTCAACAATTCTGACGGTGACGATCTACCTTGGTCTAAGTTTGCAACCCGTTTTAATAATTGCCATGTATCTTTGGTACTATTTTTGACCTTTTGAAATTCAAGACGCTCATACTCACACTTGACTTTTTTTACGATATTGTTGCAAAAATTTCGATATCGACCAAATACTACTTTTTTTGTCAAGTTATCAGGATCTTTCTTATGAGCACGATATAGATTGTCCCTATGCCGTATGCATCGCAGAAGCCCGGGTGTAACCCATGGCTTAATGATTCGCTTACTGCTGGATATTGATACAACACGCGAATGTGGATATTATATATGTATAATTTGATTTGCCTTTTTATTGTACCTAATGAATTTCTAGGTTTTACTATGGCGGAGGGTAAGTTGTACCCGAACTGTGACTCTAACGTGTGGCTTCGCTCGTGCGAGGAGGAAGTGACCGAGCCTTTACAGGGAGATATAACAGGTACAGAAGTTTCTAGATTGTCTGCAAAATACCTATGTTTTCACCTGACTACGGCGAAGCCAAAAGAAAGCGTAATGATTTTGGCAGTATATGTATGTTTGTTCCCAGTAGCGCCTAAACTACTGATTCGATTGTAATAAGTTAGGCGTCAACAGATTCGTAATAATAGCCGGGCTATTATTACGAATCTGTTGACGCCTAATTTATTACAATTAACAGGCTATATAATTTACGAAGTCGAGTTATAGTTTTTATAAAAAAAACTATCGTTATTCAGATTTCATTTCTCTACAAAATTCTTAATATTGTTTTAATAAAAAAATAAAATGTCATTTATAATCCATCCAGAATTTACAAGGTTTGACATCAGAACCTACGTAGACACTTACGTATCTATTGTGTAAAGTTACTTCTTACAGTAATTTTAACTTTTTAGCTTCATGTAATGTAAGCCATTAGGTTTTTTACCTGTTTTTATACAAACGCATGGTAGTGTGAGTGAGGTAGTGTGTGTAACTATGGTGTAACTTTTTTTTGTATTTCTAAGCATAATTTAAGAAATATATTAGCTTCATGCACACCTTCCTCCCCATAAACTTTAACTGTGCCATATTTCATACTCCTCCGTGAGCTCAATTCTCGTAAATCTGTACCTACTCAAAGTTTTAGCTTTACGTATAAATTTAAATGATGATTATATTTCAGGCACAATACCAATATGGCTTCGCGGAAATTTACTACGCAACGGGCCGGGCTCCTTGAAAGTCGGCTCCATGCGGTTTCAACACCTATTTGACAGTGCGGCGCTACTACACAGGTACCTGACTGCCTACCGGTGGTGAAGGCTGGTTCTCCTTTATAGGGAAGCCCTAGCTTGTATATGTAGGGACTTAGATGAGGGTCTTCGAAAGGCAAGTGGTAAGTGAAGCCGATAGGAATGGAGTTATAGGAACCCCACGCCATTACTACCTACTCGTACGTTATACGTAAATAAAACATTGTTTACTATTTAATTTCCTGCAGTTGAAACAAACTCATCAAAGTCTAAGAGGATTCTTTGGTTATGACGTTGGAAATAGAGAATATATCAAATTCTAATCCGCGCTAGCTAAAAAACTTTTGCTAGTTGGACTCGCGCAAGAACGTGCGGAACCCCGCACCATTATCTACACACAACACAACTATTAATACTGATATCGAGCACTAGTATTAATATCGATAAAACGGCAAAATAATAACGTTTGTTGTATGGGAGCCCACATTAAATTTTATTTGTTGTATTTGTTGTTCTAGCGGCAACAGAAATACATGATCAGCTGTAAAATTTTAACTGTCTAGCTATCACGGTTCACGAGATACAGGGTGACAGACAGACAGACGGACAGCGAAGTCTCTATAATAGGATCCCGTTTTTACCCTTTGGGTACGGAACCCTAAAAACTGACCATACCTTGTAACAATTCGACATCATTAATATGACTAAGCTGGGGGGAGCGCCATAAATTTTACGATTAAACACTCCGAAGATGATTAAAGACTCCATAGATGATCATCTTTTTTCTGAACCTATTTTTACCCGACTGCGCCAGAACGAGTTTTCGAGTATATCTATGTATGTTTAGTAGAGAGGGTGCAGGTTCGAATCCCAGGTTGTGGACTTGTACCAATGAGATTTTTTCAGATCTAAAGTAGGTACATTATACGCACGCTCTAACGGTGAATGAAAACATCGTGAGGAAGCCCGCACATGGTTGGCCCCAGACGTATTGACAGTCATTCCTCTGGACTAGGCTGACTGTCTTGTCAGAATGCCGTGTGTGCTTGGGCAACCATATGCCATTTAAAGCCGCCTGTCCCAGGCACTACAGTATTTCAAGAGTGGGTACTGGGAGAGTACTGTGCGAATCATTTAATATCGGATGAAAAGGCCTAAGGTTTTTTTTAGTATGTATATTTCTTTGCGGCTTGTCGCATTTGAGATGGGTATCATTAGATTCGTCGCAGTCGTGGTTACTTGTTTTTTTTAAATTAATATAAGGTTATTTCAGGTTTTCTATCCACGACGGCACGGTAACCTATCAGTCGCGGTTCCTGCGCTCGCAGACGTACAAACGCAACCGCGCCGCTAACCGGATTGTGGTCACAGAGTTCGGCACGCAGGCGGTCCCAGACCCCTGCCACACCATATTCGACAGGTATCGTAACGCGTCTCCACGCTAATTCTAATGAACTACTGTGAATATATTATTATATTACTTCGACGACCTCTGTGGCTCAGTGATTAGCGCCTTGGCGAAGAAGCTGGTAGCTGCTGGTTCGAATCCCGCCAGGGAATAAAAAGTTTTATGTATATTATACAATATATTATATATAATAAAAATCTTAAGCACATGTATACTTAGTATAAAGTATTAAACATATATTTCCGTTGTCTGGTACCCGTAACACAAGTTCTCAGAGAACATGGGACCAAATTGACGTGGTGTGAGAGCGTCCATATATATTATATTATTTAATATCAGCCAGGCGTCCATACAAGTATATTACTTGAACATACTTCGAGCAACATACTTACTAGTATTATCAACATAGAAACGGCTATAACGATGCGATCGGTGAAATAAAATATGTGCCTTGGAAAATTTGCCCACTTATGAATAATAAAAAACTTGAGAGGTGTCAAGGGACACCCGGATGGAACGAAGTTATAATATTTATTATAATAATACCGATATATAATAATACTGATTGGTAATACCGATGTCATCATTGGTGGGTAAATCTGGATTCATGGTGAATAATAATGTTCCTCTACAGTTGATTTAACACTGATTTAATTTAGCATACAAAATTAATTAGAATAAAGTTAAATTATGCGAACCGACAGTTTCGGAGTAGAATAGTGTTCACTTCACCACGGCCCGAATAATTCTGCCAAAAGAAAGATACAGTTCAACCATTCCCACTCCGACTCTGTCCACGTGCCGCCAAAACGAGATGTGACGTCACGGTGCTCGCTTGAGGAACTAATTTCCTTCCGGTGCTTAGTAAAATTAATATTACTTCCGGTACTTAATTTAAAAAAATAATCTACGACACGGCCAGCCTGACGAGTCACACGTCCTCGTGATTATCTGAAAAAGAAAAAAAAAAAACTATCTGGCGACATCATATCACATGAAACCTCGGTCAGCCTGACCGTGTAACAATTTAAATTTAACTAGGTCATGAATTAGTCTAACAAAAGTGCCTTTACAACTAATTTACATCATTTTCCTATTACCATTTATAATGAACATCGATTAGATAACATATTAAGGCCCGGCTGCTATAAACAAAAATGACAATATCTACAATCTTATAACTAAAATATAGTCCACGAGTACTCAGCAGTACTTTCTTTAGAAACCCGGGTCTTTCACCATACTGTTAGCTGCCCATCTCCCCCTGAACGACTCACAAGTGAATCGCAGTTACGACTACAGACAAACACGTATGAGACCATGTAGCCATGATATGTGTCTTAAGTCCCTAATGATAAATGCTCCTCAACATCACCGGTATTATCATTATCATTTACATCAAACTCACTAGGAACACTACTTAAAGCCGTCTTTCTGAGACGATCATGGGCGTACTTATAGGTTCTATTTCCAGTCAAAGATTTTAAGAGATAACGATCGTTATCTAATAACTCGACCACTTTAAAAGGCCCTTTATACTTTGGATCCAGTTTGGTCTGATTTTTGTCCTCGTTTTGGAGTAGTACTAAATCTCCTACATTAAATTTTACTAAAGTCGCCTTATTTTTGTCAAACCTATCTTTATCATAACTTGAACTTTTTGTAATGTTTGCTAATGCATGCTCTCTCGCTTCGACAATATTTACTTCAGCCTCAGTATCGTCATAGGTTAAAAGATTTAAAGGCCTAGCTACGCGACCTATCAAAAGCTCAAGGGCAGTCGCCCTTCAATTTAAAGCTAACTGTACTTCCCCTAAAGCCTCCTGCCACGATCTATTCGATGATTCAACGCATGTTAACAAGCTTTTAAGAGTACTCATCACCCGCTCGACCTGACCATTAGCACGACATGAGCCAGTAGCTATCAAATGTGATATTTTATAGGACTCGCAGAAGTCTTTAAAATCTTTACTAGCGAAACATCGTCCCTGGTCTGCAATTACACGAGTAGGAGCCCCAAATAAAGATGTACTGAATTTAAGAGACTTAATTACACTAGCAGTATCAATTCTTAGTGTGTGATAGAGTAAAACGAATTTAGTGAATGCATCAATTAACACAATGACATATTCCTTAAAGTCATTTCTGAGTTTGCCGGTAATATCGATGTGAATCGTGTGCCATGGTACACTTATTTTGGGAATAGGATGGAGTTCAGCTTGAACACAACCCGAGTGCGATTTTGATATCTTGCACGTTATACAGTTGTCAACAAACTTACGTACATACTTAGCCATATGTTCAAACCAATAGTGGTCATATACCTTTTCCAAGGTCTTTTCCCAATAAAGGTGCATGATAGATTCATGAACGTTATTTATTACAGACCAGCGAAATGCGCGTGGGACAATGGGAAGACAACGTGTGCGATTATTTCTTTGTATTTTGCGATATAAAATACCTGAGCGAATCTCGTAAGTTTTTGACACGTCCAAAGGAATATTTTGACTTTTGAGGTTGGTTACTATTGACTGTATTTCTGATCATTTAACTGTTCAGCTAATAGCCAGTTTTCAGTCAGAGAAGCAAGGTTAACACTTTTTAGTGCTACCTTCTCAAAAGTTTTTTTAGAAGGAGATATTTGTCCTACGGGATTTCGAGAAAGAAAATCAACATGGGCCATACGGCGACCTTCTCGGTATAAAATTTGGAAGTCGAAGGCCTGAAGAAAAACCCACCATCGGTGAACACGTGGCGTTATATCAGTTTTTGGAAGCTTTTAAAGAATTGCAATCAGTGACGACGATAAAATTAACACCTTGCAAATAATGACGAAAATGCTTTACGGCGTTCACTACAGCCAGAGTCTCCAACTCGTAAGAGTGGTATTTAGATTCGGCCTTTGATGTACGTTTGCTGAAGTATTCTACAACATGAAGCTTATCATCGACTTTTTGGAAAAGGATAACCGTCACCGTAACCGTCTGCACTTGCATCAGTATGCAATTCGATTGGAAGATTTTGATTGAAAATAATCAACGCAGGTTTAGTGGTTAAAATTGAAATTATTTGCTGTCTTATATTTTCGTGCTCTGATTTCCAATCAAATCGTTTACTAGATGTTAACAAAAACAATGGAGTCATAATTTTGGAAAAGTCTTTTACAAATTTACGGAAATATGAAGCAAGTCCTATAAATTGCCTGAGTTGGTGAACATTAGTAGGAGGAAGAAGCTTAATTAATGCTTCAATTTTTCTAGGGTTAGGTTTTAGTTCGCCAGCCGTTATCTCATAGCCTAAAAACTCTACGCGGCGCTTCATAAAAGAACATTTAGAAATGTTTAATGAGAACCCAGATTCTGTGAGAGCTATCAACACCTCGCGAAGTCTATCAATGCCTTGGTCTTCAGACACAGAAGGTATCAAAATGTCATCCATGTAAAGTACTACATAGGAATGAACCAGTTCACCTAAGGCATTGGTAACAGCTCTTTGAAAGACGCTAGGTGCGTTTCGAAGTCCAAATGGCATGGCGAGATATTCGAACTGCCCATCAGGTGTTATAAAGGCTGTACGCTCAATGCTAGCAGGTTCGCGGATACTTATTTGGTTGAAGCCACTAGCACAATCAAGGCATGTGTAGTAGGATGCTCCCGATAGCCTAGAAATCTGATCACCTATGAGAGGAAGCGGAAACCTATCAGGCACTGTGTTCGAATTTAATTCACGATAATCTATAACCATACGATCTGTACCGTCTCGTTTCTTCACGAGAAGAATGGGGCTCGCAAATGGAGAGTGACTAGGTCGAATAATATTAGCTTCTAGAAGTTCCTTTACTTTAGAACGTACTACTTCCTTTTCACTCGGGCTAAGTCTATAGGGCGGTCGATAAACAGTGCGATTTGGATCTATAAGTCTGATCTTAAGTTCTCCAGATGTAACTCTAGTTTTAGGCAAACCGTTAATAAAAGCGTGAGAAAATTCTGCCAACAAAGAAATCAACCTACTTTTATTGTCAATATCCGTATCGATCTCGTTATAATTTGAAAAAGTATCGCCTGCTTGCTTACAAAAAGAAACTGACATAGGCTTTGTTATAGTTAGTGAAGAACTAGTTAAACATAATTGAAAACCCAATTTTAATATTTCGCGTCCAATCATAATATCATATTTTAAACAAAAGTCGGGTAAAACGTGAAATAAAATTTGTAAAGAATAATCGTTAATAATCACTTCGCATAAAATCTGCTCTGTACAGTTTGTGTACGAATTACCTATCCCTTTTATACACACCGGCACATAGGAACGTGTACCAACTAATTTATTAGCAACACATTGCTTAACAAGAGAGCATTCAGCACCAGAATCAAAATAAAAATCATACGACTGACCTGATTGTACTAATTGTCCAATAACACTCGCGATTTCGCAACTATCCACGCGCTGCTGGACCGTCGGATGTACTTCGCCTGCTCCGCCACTCGACATAGGCTTATTGTTTGGGTAGCCGGTGCCACCACGGCGACATCTTGTAGCAATGTGTCCTTTTTCACCGATAGCAGATTACTTGCTTGTTGTTGTGAACTGACGTCTGTGCTGCCCATCCGGTCATGATATTCGAGGCAGTAAAGTTCCTGCTAACTCCAGACCGGCAGTTGCCTACCTTATGTCCCAGTTTACCACAATTATGGTATTTGAAATGGATGCCGGAATGCATCTTCGAACGTTTAGCGTCTGAGATATTTTCATGGTCAAGTCGCCGTTTTAAACTTGAACTCGCTTTCACTTCTTGTACTAACTTATTCCGCGTCTTAATTTCGGTAGTAAACGCCAAGCGATAGATACGGGAATCAAATTGTGCAATATGAGCCAAAACATATGACGCCACTATTTCTTCAATGTCAAGGTTCTTCCATCTCGATGCGAGTGACGTCATTAGTCGGCTAGCGTATGCAGCAAGGCATTCGTTTTCTTTCGGCCGGCCGCTGTTTAAGTTAATAAGCGTGGCCGGTAATGTCTCCGATAGTTCGTAACGAGCTAGAAATAGTTCACGAAAATGTTGCCAAGTCATACCTGCATGTGAAATTTGTGATTACCATGACGAAGCGCTTCCTTTCAAGGCTTTACTAAGAGCTATAACCAAGGGCGAACCTTGTGGCGGTTGGTCGCCAAAACAGATTTCAGCCGTATTACACCAAGCTTGTGGATCCACGTCTGGCTGGTCCGGGTTTATTTCGGGTAAAACAATCACAGGCATCGTCGTCGGCGATTTGATAGTGTTAATGAGCAGCATCATGTTTTTCTGCTGCATTTCAAACAGGGCGCGCCATTGGGTATCAGATCCCAATTCTGATGACGGAGTCAAGGATGGCTGATTGGTAATACCGCTGTCATCATTGGTGGGTAAATCTGGATTCATGGTGAATAATAATGTTCCTCTACAGTTGATTTAACCCTGATTTAATTTAGCATACAAAATTAATTAGAATAAAGTTAAATTATGCGAACCGACAGTTTCGGAGTAGAATAGTGTTCACTTCACCACGGCCCGAATAATTCTGCCAAAAGAAAGATACAGTTCAACCATTCCCATTCCGACTCTGTCCACGTGCCGCCAAAACGAGATGTGACGTCCCGGTGCTCGCTTGAGGAACTAATTTCCTTCCGGTGCTTAGTAAAATTAATATTCCTTCCGGTACTTAATTTAAAAAAATAATGTACGACGTATATATATATATATATATACAGAGATTAGCCGGAACAAACACACAGACAGAAAAATGTTAACAATTTATATTTTATTGTAAGTACCGATCATACTTTTAATTTTTTTTTTTTATTAATTGGAAATAAAAGCTGTTAATTTGAAATTACAAACAGACACTTCAATTTTGTTTATCTGTATAGATATAATATATTATACTATACAAAACAAATAGTTGAACTAAGTATATATAGTGCGCGCGGAACTAGCGCCTTAGGTAGGGACAGGGGTTGCTTCCTGCTCGCAGTGTTGCCGCCGCGAAGTCCGGCTCCGTACTGAGTAATAGCATCAAGCGCTCGGCTAGCTAGTCACAATATGTAACAGTCATAACAGTCACAATGTGTAATTGCTAAATTCTACATTATTGTCAAGGTGATAAGGTCGTTTTTTGTATCATTCTTAATAGTCGTTATTACATTGTGATTTCGAGTGGCAAAAAGTGTCGTGCCAATATAATCCGCTTGGCCTCAATATCGCAACGAGCCATAAGGAACTTCGTTCCAATAATAAATGCGAAAGGTAAGCTTTATTCTTCAAGATACCTATTACTAACCTTATTTTTATGATATTTAAAAATCCCAAAAATATTCATCTGACCCGTGAATTGTGACCGGGATTCGAACCCGAGACACAAATTTGCCAACTGCTACCATTCGGACTAATATTAATAGAGTCAAAACTATTGAAATATGGTTGCCAACATTGAAAATTTAAAACAGTTTCCGAGATTCAGATTATAATATGCATACAATAATTTCTCGTTTAAACTATAATATTAGATAGCAAATATTTAATTCAAGTAAGTAATATTTTTGTAGAGTGTCAGCCATCTTTAATCCAGGAGAGGCGATGTCTGATAACGCGATGATCTCGTTGTATCCCTTCGGCGACGAAATATACGCGTTCACAGAGGTTCCTATCATCCACAGGCAAGTATACCTAATTTTCTGTTAACTTTAATTTACCCTGGATACATAATGTAATTGGTAAAAATCTCAAATAATAATTTTCTGATAAAAATCTGTTAACATGTGAGATAAAATAGTTTTCTTGAACTCTTTCGTCTATCATGTAGGTAGGTACAGTAAAACCAATTTGCTAACTCTTCCAGGATAGACCCGGTGACCCTGGACACTCTGGAGCGCAAGAACCTGGCGGAGAGTGTCGCCCTCATTAACCACACCTCCCACCCTCACGTAATGCCCAATGGTAATTTACCTGAAAATGAACCTTCCAATTGATATAATCTTTAAAGATTTCGGAGTAAGTTTCGAAAATAATGATTGCAGTGGGTAAGGACTAGGGATGTTATGGATATGAAATTTCAGATTTGGATACGGATACGAATACGAATAGGAGAATAATGTCATACCGGTCACGGTTACGGATATATAATTATTTCAGATATTCTAACTCTACTAATTAAAAATATAAACTCTAATTAATTATCCGAAATTTTTATATACGTTATTGGTTAGGTTACAGATAGATATTTATTTTGGATATCCGATTGTTGCAGTTACGGCTTCGGAGCTCCGTAACATCCCTAGTAAGGACTAGGGACATTCTCAGCTAAGCTATTTTGGGTCATGTAAAAACGCGTAGCTTCCTACATAGTTTCGATATTAATAAAAATATGGTAACAATTTCAGGTGATGTGTTCAACGTGGGCATGTCGATCTGGCGCGGGAGACTCAGACATGTCGTCGTCAAGTTTCCCTTCAGCGAAAAAGGTAAGTTCCCACACAAAAAACAATCAAACGTAAATGATCTATTAGAAAGAAATTTGTCTACAATACGGTATACGGGATAATTTACTACTGAAACCTACGAATAACAATACTAATATAATAATAGCTCCCCCCACCGATTTCGGTGACGGTGGCCGGTTTCATTGAGCTACGCAGGAGTAAAGGAAGAGAGCACTCTCTCTCTTCCTTTACTCTCGTAACCCAGTGGGACGGATGACCGACACAACTGGCGAGAGATCAGGCGCAGGGCCGACTTTTTACATGCCCATCCGATGCATGGATCATCTTTCTTGTCAGACAATCAGGTGATCAGCCTAACCAAACTTGGAAACAACATTTTTTGTTGTTCCAATGCGGGAATCGAACCCACGACCTCGACCACGACCAAGTCGAAAGCCAAGCTCTAAACCACTGGACCACGGAGGCTGTACAAGTACACTGTAGCTATACTATTGTGTTGTTATTCGTAGGCTGAAACTATGAGGGTGAAGGAAAGGAGGACTATGTCCATACATGAAAAAGTGTCCATAAATGAGCGTTAAATAACAGTTCCAAAATTGGCCTTAATGGCGCTCGTGTCATAATTGGGTATCATATGAAGTTAGAATTAAGGGATGAAGTTAATAAATAAATAAATAAAATAAAATAAAATAAAATAAAATAAAATAAATGTATTTGTCCTTTTGTCACGTTTTTGGATTTGATTACACATTGTTTGTAAATTAAAAAATAGGTAAAATTTAATTTAATTTGACAAAAAATAAACATTCAATTAATGTTTAACAATTAATAAAAAAATAGATATATAGAAATAAAAATGATTATAGAAATTATAATAAAGAATATAAAAATTAATCAAGCAATACCTAATATAATTTTTGACGTGACAACGTCTTATAATTCGATGGAGCCGGCTGCACGCACGAAAAAACATGACTCATGCGGCGTTACCTCGCTCTGAGGCGTTCCATTTATTATTATGACGTTGTCACGTTCAACTATCGTCAGTAAACCGACTTTACAGACAACCTATTTTTTTCCTAAAATTTAAATACAATTAATTACAAAATTACAAAATTTTATTACAACACAATTGTTCTAATCAAAAAAATCTATGATTATACCTTGTTTATAAATTTAAAATCCATTAATAACACATAATATATTGTAATTCATTTTATCATTAAATAAAAAGTACATTAAATATAACGACAAATTAATCTAAAACTGCAATCACTTTTTTTAATTAATTAATGTATATATAACATAAAGATTAATTTCGACAACTTTGAACGTGAACCCCTCTTATTTGAGGGTGAAGGCCTCCTCGAGAGATGTATAATAGTCTATCTCTAGCTGTCACCATCCATGAACTGCTAGCGGTTTCTATGATGTCGTCTGCCCACCTCGCTCTGGGCCTACCACTCTTTCTAGTTCTTTTGGGCCCTGGCCATGATGTCAGCCGAATTGTCCATCTGTCAGTGTTGAGTGTGAGTGAGGTTAGTTGAGTTTAAAAAACTTAAACTCAACTAATTTCACTCCATCTCTTATTGCTAACTTCATATCACAGCCAATTATGACTCTAGCGCCATTATGTCCAGTTTGGAACTGTTATTTAACTACTTTTGTCGGACACTTTTTAGCTGTTCTTCCTTAAAGAGATAGTCCTCCTTTCCCCTACCCTCCATAAATGAAACTTATGAAATTGACTTGTTTTTTTTAACAATATGATTTGAATTCCAGGCGACATGTTCTCGACGGCTCACATAGTCGGCGATATAAAGCCGCGCTGGCCTCTACATCCAGCTTACATGCATACATTTGGTACAACTTCAAATTAAACATTCTATTTGTAATTTTCTTTTGACAATCGGTATCATGGGGGTTGCACAGAAACTTAAATAAGTCCGTAGAAGCATCTATCTAAAGATTTCATAAGCTTCACCCCCTAAAAGGATCAATTGGGGTTCTAAAGGTCATATTTTATTATTATTATTATTATAAATATAGAAACAGGATGAGAACTGAGAATTTGAATGTAACGGGACGATGCTGTTCTGATTTTTATGTGTATTTTCAAGGTATAACAGAGAACTATTTCGTGGTCGTGGAGCAGCCGCTGTCGGTGTCCATAGTCGGCGTGGTAAGGAACCAGATCGTCAATAAGCCTTTATCCTCAAGTCTCCAATGGTATCATGGACATAAGGTATTGTTATCCTTACTAATATTATAAATGTGAAAGTGAGTTTATTTTTTTGGTTGTTTCTCTTTCACGTAAAAACTTCTTAACCGATCATTATGAAATTTGGCACAGATGTTAATTATACCACGGAGAAGGACATAAGCTACTTTAAAAAAGTAAAACATCATATGTTTTCAGACACACATAGTGCTTATCAGTAGAATGAGCGGTCAAGAGGTGAAGAGGTACCAGACAGACACTCTCTTCTTCCTGCACATCATCAACTGTTTTGAGCGAGACGGAAGGATGGTGGTTGACCTCTGCGCGTACAAAGACGCGAAAGTTCTAGATGCTATGTACATAGCTGCTATCGAAGTGAGTATCAATTTTAGCTGATATATAAGACACTGCTATATTGTGCTTTGTATTTTTTTCTTCGGATTAATTTCGTTGCGGCATCCAAGGCAACTCAGTAAGAGTGTCCCTCGGACATACCGTCCAGGTAGAGATCATATCAAATGTTACCACAGACAAATGTAGTTTCTTGACGTACAAAAGATGCCGTGCTAGGATTTTCCAACCTTTTTTACGCCCCCCTCTCCCCGACGGATTATTACAACTTTTATGCCCCCCTATGACATTCTAGTTAACATTTTTATCGATGTTTATTTATTTCCATACCAATCTCTTTTTCTACAGAAATAAATATCTAAATATTGTAATTTGCCAAAACTTGTCTAATAGCGACTGAAGGGGCGTCGATTAATGTGATAAATATGTGATAAAAAATACATATGTTGAATTTATTATTTACCCTTCTGACGTCTCTCTACGTGGAGGGAGGCGTGCCCCACTGGTTGGGGATTCCTAGTCTAAGCTAAGACGTATAAACATATTATGTAGAAAATATTATATTTGCTTTATCCCAATAAAGCAAATAGCAGTTTTATGTTTGATCCAATAGTTGCGTGTTTCAGACGATGCAAAGTAATGCAGACTATGCTGACTGGTTCCGCGGCAGGCCGATACGACTGGACATAGACCTGCAGGCACCTGCGATGACCATGATCCAGCCCAGGAAACTGACAGATGTCGGATGTGAGACACCACGGATTCACTATGATCAGTACAATGGTTGGTATGACAAGTGGGCAGGGTAGGTAAACCGAATACCAAAACTATAAGGAAAAGCCACGTATTCGGAACGTTTCCGGATATTATTTTTATATTTATCGATTAAGACTGCTTATTCCGCTCATTTAAAACTTTATCTATGTAAAATCAATACCTCTTAACGACTTCATTGAATCGAAATTTTCAGACAAACTAAAACTGCCATTCCATATCAATCACGTGTTTCATGTAGGTGCAGGAGACCTTTAAATAATAATAATTGAATAATAGAAGTTTAACAATACGCTTAGACATTTGAGCCTAGACTATTCACGACCTAAAATAATATGCCTTTTTCATTTCCTTACCTACATCGAGTTACTTTTATAAGTGTTTTCATTTTCAGGCCTGCCTTACAAATACTTCTACGCGATAAGCTCAGATGTTGATGCTGAAAATCCTGGGGCGGTAAGAGATTTTACCTTTCAATTTCCAAACATTTTAAAATTACTGTCACAAAATTGTGGCATTGAATGAGAAAGGTCTTTGATTGTGGGCGATGCATGTTGAATCACATAATATTACCATAGATGCATTATACAAAAAGCGGATATGAAGTCAAGACAATGACAATAAAATATATCCTATTTCAATTATCTTACCTGGTTATTATGATTCTACCCATGGAACTAAGTAACTATTCGCAAGGAGCAGAGGTAAAAAAATATGAAAATAAATATTATGAAAACGTTACAGCTGTAACTAAAGTTATTGTTGTATTATACATTCCTAACATTTTCCTAAAGCAGAAACGCATAAGAATAATATTAGGTCTTTACCTATGAAATTGCCGTTTTGTATGAAAAAATTTAAACGAATTTTTTTCATGTATTTTTATTTGTATTAATCGAAGTAATCACCCGTGCAATCAATGCATCTTTGCCAACGCAGTGGCAGTTTATTGATGCCCTTCTTAAAGAAATCAGTTGGACGGGAGGCAACAAATTCTTCAAACGCATTTTGTACTGCCTCTCGGGTATTGATTTTTTTTGCCGCCAAGAAGTTATCCAAATTCTGGAAAAAGTAGTAGTCTGTAGGCGCAAGGTCTGGTGAGTAGGGCGGATGACAGAGAGCTTCCAACCCCAGTTCTTGCAACTTGGAGACCGTCTGCTGTGCAGTACGAGGTCGCGCGTTGTCGTGCAGGAGTAGCGGAGACGAGCGATTGACCAATGCTGGTTGGAGATGTGCCAGCTTCTCCATCATAGTGTTCAGTTCTTCACAGTACACATCTGTAGTAATGCACACCCCGTTTGGCAAGAAGCTGTGATGAATCACACTGGCGCTAGACCACCAAACAGTGACCATCACTTTTCTAGGGGTAAGTTTTCGTTTAGGGCATTGTTTAGGTGCTGAACCAGGATCCAACCAACTTGCTAAGCGCTTGCGGTTATCAAACAGAATCCATTTTTCATCGCAGGTAACAATGCGGTTCAACATTCCTTCATTTGTGTCTGTTGAGCAGTGCAAGGCACGTCTCGACGCTTACTTCGCGCTGGCGATCATTGAGTTCGTGGGGCACCCATTTGTTAAGCTTTTTTACCTTGCCAATTTGTCGCAAATGGACCAATATTGTTTTAACGCTAACGTCGAAAGTTGCTGCTAATTCAGCCGTAGATTGAGTACCATTGTCGACCAAAGCCTTCGGACGACCGCGAGGTTCATTTTTCAGGTCGAAATTTCCTAGAACGGAAGCGAGCAAACCAATAACAGGTGGTGCGTTGATTTGTAGTGTTAGCTCCGTAAACGTCGTTGATGTTGCGTGCCGCTTGTGCCGCGTTGTTGCCATGACGGTGCTCATATTCCATAATTACTCGAATTTTTAACGTATCCATGATGACGAAAAATATTGAAATGTGATGAAAATGTAACACTAATCAATAAACAAATGACCACTTTTGGAAAAAGAATTCCATTATTTTAAAATAAAATTATTTTAAAATTAGAATTCTTAGCCAAACAAAAATTATTTTGATTTGAAATGGCCAGTACATGCAGATGCAGAACGGCAATTTCATATTTAAGACCTATTATAATATTGATACGTACATTTGCTTTTAATTAATTTTCTATCCTACTATTATAATTATAAATGTGAAAGTTAAAAGTGCAATGCTCCTGTGGGATACTGTATTTACGTGGGCGAAGCCGCGGGTAAAAGCTAGTTTTTAAGTATTTTCTAAGCTACATTTATAACTAATAACTTTACCAATAGACCACAGCTTAAAATATTTTTCCCATTAAATCGGGAAAAAGTTGAGAAGCTGGCATCACAATTTTTTAAGCACACTAGAATTTGTCACATGTAAGCCAATTGTCACTTTACACACTACAATAATGAGTCACCGCATTTACGAAGCTGTTTTTGTTAGGGAGTGCGTAATCTGGGCGAGCGAGCGAGACCAATCAAATATCGTTGATTTTTCTCTTAGATGATAGACTTATCTATTTGACTTATCAAATAGACTCGTAATGAAAATTCTTTCCATATGAATATAAACTTGTTAAAATAATTAAAATAAATGGAGATAATAAATGAGTAATTAATATTTCGTAAGTCTTTTAGTGTTTATAAATAATATTAACATACACATTAGATTCACATATACAGGGTACCAGAGGACCGCTTCCATTAACTTTGGGATATGATTATACTACCTTTTCTCATTACAAAAAGTAATTTTTTTATTTTTATTTTCAAAATTTGTTTTTTACATTTTATACCTTTTAATCATAAGAACAAGCTGTCTAGAAGTAGATTTTTTATTAAAATCTAAAATTTTATTATTTTTACTTCATTACGCAATTTAATTTACTTTATTACTCTCGGCAGCCAATGACCCGTCAGCTGACGCACAGGCCGGCCGCCGCGTTATACTCCTGCCTTAGTACACGCGGTCAGCGATGTTTCATGTATGCAGATTGCAATGATTTACAACCGTACACACCCAAAAGTGACGGATGTTTGGATTTCATAATTTCAAATAATTTTGAGGGAACCTTGATGACTATCTCACGGAACCCACTTTAGGAATCCCTGCTCTATACCGCCTGCAGTGTGGTTCGTAAATCACGCACGAAATGTTGCTTGACAAATAACGAACCCTGTGTATAGTGCAACTAAATTCTTAATGTACAACGGCAATCATCGCTTTTATATCGAAATTACAGACGGTGTTTGAAAAAGGACAAACCAAAAGATGTAACGTGGTTGAACTGTAGGTATCAATGAAACTAAGTAGGTGTATAAAAGGGTGCCCGAAGTCGCATTAGTAAATTATTATTAATGATAATAAGTTACAAACGTAATTACACCGATCATAATAAGTAAAACTATGGCTAATAACTATTTACTTACGTGAAAGAAGTATTCAGTACTGAATGTCTGCTAGTAGGTAGTAGGTACTAAGTCTACTCCTAGTACTAAGTTCATGGAATCCATCAATCATCAGGTGACCGCGGCAAGGTGTCACGTTAAAAGTTAAAACTTAAAGTTGTTAGTGTGTTTTTGTTGCATTTTGAAATTTGAAAATAGTTGCTAGCACCATAAATCATTACACGTATCACTTGAAACTTAACAACACAGCACTACGTTTTTAAACACGACCTAATAGTGAAACTCAAATCAGACGACAACCTTTTACCTCGAGAGAAAAACCGCAAAATTCGAAAATCTATTTCAAAACAATAGTTCTTTTATCGACTTTCGGAAAAAATCAAAGAATGCCGACGCTATGCGGCACGGGCGCGGGCGGCGGCGGGCGGGCGGGCGCACGCAGCCACAGCACGGCTTTTTGCCGGCAAATATTAAAAGCGTGCCGCTGGACTCTTTAAAAAACTACCTAGGCTAAGTGATGTGACCTATGAAAATTGAAACATTTACGTGTACGTAGTCGATATTTATATTCACGGATAAGATATGAGGTTGGATTGGCAACCGTGATACTTTTACTTGAAAACCAGCGTCGCCGCCTGTCTCCCACCAATGCACTCCACTACATAAGAAATAATAATACATACACGAATTACGCACAATAATTAACAAATCACACCTAGAACAGAGGGCTGCGATTTGGTACTCACACTACGTTGAGTCGGTAACGTTACGACACAACCACATGCTCAAAATTCAAACACACGCTAGGGCTTGCTATGGTCGATAGGAATTTTCGATAATGAAAATGGTCAAACTTGAATCTTGAAATCATCTTAGTTTCAGTTAGATTTACGATTTATGAGCCCTAACTTTTGAATGCGGCGGGGGGAGTAGCGGGGCAAGTATGGTTGCGCGTGTACAATATGTGCATCCCCACTATTTTTGCCGAGGGCTCATCGTAAATCGTAAACCGTCCTGTACTTATTGGTAATTGAATAAAAAATTTTAATAACGGGAGCACTAGTAATTTTATACTAACTAAAACATTGTGTCAAAGGCGAATTTAATTGGTATTGGGATAGAAAATGAAAAAAAATATCAACATGTATTATCTTTATTTGTAATCAAAAATAATTAGAAAATCAAAGCAAAAAAAGAAGTCGATGGCAGTGTAGCACTGCCATTTGCACAGTCGTAGTCTTTTAATTATTATTATTTTTTATTGCAGACGATTATTGTCTTATTTTGTCGAATAAATGTTTTATTATTATTATTATTATTGATGGTATGCAATTATCGTCTCCCACGCGCCTCTCTCTTCGCTCTTTTACGCGCCTTGAGTCTCCAGTAGATTTTGTGATAAGTTCATACAAATCAATGCGTATGCAAATTAAATAGTAATTTATCGGTATGAAAAACTATCGTTACATTTCTGGACACATTATTTTTTACATAAAATCATTTTCTCAGTTTGGTCAGTTGGCTGTAACTGTTAACCCGCGTTTGGAGTGACGTTCTGTGTTATTTTTTTAATTTTCGTTTGTTTAATTTGTCTTTCGTTTGTGATAAATGTTTTATTTGTAATAAGTATTAACTGTTTTGTTTGGTTTGACTTGTTTTTCGTGTTTGTGACTTGTGTGTGATTTTTGAACCTAAAATACCTTCGCCATACGCGTATACCACGCGTTACTATGGTATGATGATGATGTGCTTATGTGAAGCATTTGGAAATGTCGCAGAGGCATTGAGGATTTACCGGAGATGATATACTCATGCCCGCCAGCTTTCAGACTCCCGTACGATTACACAGGCATGCGAGTGTTAGAAAATATAATTAATTATTAATTATTAATTGAGCCTCCAGCCGTGGGCGGCACCTGGACGTAAATATCGAGGAGCAAATTTTAGACGGTATGCCGTCTTGGAGCCCACTGTGTGGCTAAAATTCTTAGACGTCGGCACGGTAGGCCATTTGCTACTTGCTGTTCGATTTAACTGTATGTACCTCATCTCATTTTATTTTCATTTATTTTTCCTAATCAGAACAAAAAATTTAAATTAATTAAATGTTAACTTAACAAAAGTTAGTAAATAGGTACTTGAATGTTATTAGAACTTTAAACAAACTGAGACCTTTTCATCCGTTATTGGATGATTTATACAGTATTCTCCGAGCGAAGTAACCGATCTTGAAATATGAATTGAAAGTGCCTGGGACAGTTAGTTTGAAATGTCGTATGGTTGCCCAAGCACATACAGCATGCTCACAGCATAGTCAGTCAGTCCAGAGGAATGACTGGTCAATACGTTTGGGGCCAACCATGTGCGGGTTTCCTCACGATGTTTTCGTTCACCGTTAGAGCGTCCGTATATAATATACTTGAGATCTGAAAAAATCTCATTGGTACACGCCACAACCTGGGAATCGAACCTGCACTCTCTCGAGTGCGAATCAAACTGTCTACCACGGAGCTATCTAACTTTAAATAAGATTGTTATTTATCTATGCAATTTTCGTGGTTTTTTACTACATACGGTGCAACTGCTAGTATCAGCTGATTTTCTCTATTCGCACCTACGCGGACGCGGGGGACGTGTTTGCGCGGCCTACCCCTCGCGAGCCCGCATCCGACCGCCAACTCCGCCCGTGTGGTTATGTACTATCTACGTTGTACATTGAATTTTAACTTTTACAAAAACAATTGATTATAAGCAAATGATTAGTATCAATGGATCTATCTCATGGCCTAATATAAGCCCTCGAAGTTAATGGGACTGGTCTGAATACACTCTGTATATAGGTAGTTTGTAGCTATAGTATAGTGTAGGTTTGTGTTGGTAGTAGGTGTAGGTAATAATGTGTATGTCGTAGAAGTATGTAGTAGTTTGGGTTGTAGATGTAGGTGGTAGGTGTAGTTGTAGAAACTGTAAGTGTATTCAGGTAGTTATTTATTTATTCCAGTTAATAGTTAAGACAACAACGTCTGTCGGGATCAGTTAGTTGTTGCCCGCGGCTCCGCCCGCGTGTCCCACGGGAACACTGTACTTTTTCGGTGCAAAAAGTATCCAATGTTTGAATCCTGAGCTCAAACTACTACCGTACCAAATTTTATAGAATTCCGTTCAGTAGTTTTTGCGTGAAAAAGTAACAAACATCCATCCATCCTCACAAAATTTCACATTTATAATAGTAGTAGGATATTTTATTATTATTTTATATTTCATCTTTGCAGATAATAAAAGTGGACACTGCGAGCGGCGAAACTATCAAGTGGTGGGACACAGACTGCTACCCCAGCGAACCGATATTCATTCCCAGACCTGATGCTAAGGTCAGTTTACGTTAGTGTGGCCACACTATTATCCTTAGTAATCCTAGTATAGGTATGGTAGTAGTTTTGGCTCTGGATTAAAAAATAGGCAACTTTTTATTCCGAAAAAGTACAGTATTCCCGTGGGATATTACATAACGCGGGCGGAGCCGCGGGCAAAATGCTAGTATCTAATATGTTATCGCTTTGAATTCCAGGAGGAGGACGACGGTGTAATAGTGAGCGCGATAGTGTTCGGGCGTGACGAGAGACGCGTCGCCATGGTGGTGCTCGACGCGCGGACGCTGACGGAGCTCGGCCGCGCCAGCTTCAGCACCCCCTCCCCCGCACCCAAGTGTCTGCATGGATGGTTTTTACCTGAACAGTAGAATCTAAAACTATCTACTACCAATTTCTACTGTAACATAAAAGCCTTGGCCACGAATCAGTGGCGGCTAGTAGGCGAGCTTAGACGAGGCTATATGCTCCGGAATCCGCGGGTGAATTCAATGCTCTGAATTCTCACCGGCATCCTGGATTCCGGAACATGTAGTCCCAGCCTAATAGAAATAAATTATCAGTAAAGTAAGAGCTGCACCCTCGAGACTTTTTTTTGCAGTCGCGACAGAAAAAACTGTACTGTTAAAACTGTGCGAATATAAAAAGCGCTCGTGGAAACGTAGTCTAAGTGCTGAATGCTCTTATCTAGACGTCCCAAGCAAATGCGAATGTGGACAGTGGTCAGTGACTCACATGATTCTCTCGCGTTTTTTTCTCGTTAAGAGTCTGAAATCTAAAGCCCAATCCTCATAACTATTTTCGATATAATCACGTTTCGGTCCACGCACTGACTTATTAGCCGTACGCGCTAATACATGCGCGCGCTAGCGATTTAAGTTTTAACCAATAATATTTACGAGAAATGGCCCCCTGGATGCCTTCATTTCTATAACGTTTTGTAAAATCAACAGAAAATATAGGCAAGTATGATAAACTGCTTGTTTTAAAAAATATGTTTTTGAAAGTCGAAAAAAAAATAATATATCTACCAAGTTTTGTCATAAATACTGAAACAAAGAAAAAATATTTTCTATTGCAAATAACATTTATTACTTTTACAGTGTGTTAGTTTAATACATAAATATAAAACAATTTAAAATATAAAAAGCTTATTCGAAGTGGTCTCCATTGGCTGCAATACAGTCCTTTAACCGTTGAGGCCAGTTAGCAATAGAAGCACGCAGCTGTTCCATGGGAAAATTCTTCACTGCCAATCGTACGGATTGTTTTAGGGACTCCAAATTATCACGGCGTTTAGAGCAAGCCGTACTCTCTAAAACTGACCATAAATCATAATCCAGCGGATTAAGATCGGGACTAGACGACGGCCAGTCTTCAGCTCTGATGAAGTCCGAAACGTTCGTTTCCAACCAAGACTGCGTAGACCGAGCTTTATGACCCGGCGCCGAGTCTTGCTGGAAGGACCATTCTTGGTTATTGAACATGGTGTTAAGTGGCTTCACTACCTTCTCAAATGGTATCTTGATACACTTGTGCCGAGGTTTTGATACCTTTTTCACAAAAGTATGGCTCAAACTCCTTCATAGCTAATACCCCACCAAACCATCACTGAAGTCGGATAGCGCCCACGTTGCACTCTGTCGACTAATTGGGAAGCTTCCTTAGAGCTTTGAGCATAAATACGGTCATTTTGTTTGTTAAAATGTTGCTCAGTTGTAAAATAAATCTCATCCGTAAACAAAATTTTTCTGTGACCTCCCTTTGCGAACCCCTTCAGTAGTTGTTTCGATTTTACCATCCTATTCTTTTTTAAATTATCCGTTAAGAAATGAACAGTACGTCTCTTATAGGCTGCAAGTCCTAAGTCATCTTTTAAAATACGTGGCATGGTTCTAGGTGCTATCTTCATCTCCCGAGATAAAATCTTTTTCGGACCGGATTTCTTCGAATCCTTTCCCTTACTGCTTTGACCACATTTTTCGTACGAACACTACGTGGACGGCCAGATCTTTTTCTGTCACAAACAGAGGAGGTCTCATTGTACCTATTAATAGCCCGGTACACAAACATTTTACTAATACCAAGCGTATGGAGAGTTTTAAAAATTGCATTTGGCTCCATATCTCCTTCGTGTAATGCAATCACAGCGATTCGGTTCTCTTTAGACCCCACTCCAATTTAATATCGCAAAATATTGTACAATGTATTGGCGCCAAAAAGAGAAAACCCAATGAACAATCATATAAAAAAGACAGATTCCAAATTCAAATGTAATATTTTGTTTATTTTTAATTGTAACAGTATTTATGGCCAAACTAAGTTGTAATAAAGCGAATCTTTGCCGCTGTGGCATTGACCTCAAAGTGTCAGCTGATTCACCTCTCAGCTGATTTCAAAACCTCTCAGCTGATTTCAAAACGTCTTTACTAAAAACTAGACTTGCAACGAATAGTATATTCGGCAGTATACCGAATACCGAATATTCGGCGAGGCCCCTGACCGAATAGCCGAATATTAGGCAAAAGTATTCGGCTGGATTTTAGCGCCAAAAACTTGTACAGACGTGATTGTTTCGCGCTCCTTTGTTTTGTTCTAATGTACTCATCGCCCGCGCGCCCGATGTTGCTCTGCGCGGTATATTGCTAACGCACTGCATGTTTCGACAAGCTCATTTCGTGGATATCATATTACATTAAGTACAGTTTATTGTGCTCTCTTAGTTTTGATCTGTTTGTAAGTGTGATAGTGTGAAATTTAACAAATAAACAATTAAATAATTACGAACGTACTTTAATAATAAAAAAATCGATTATGGCCTTTAAAAAAAAATCGCCTATATGGGCATACTTCGAGGATGATGTAAATGACCCAAAAAGTGCCGTGTGTAAACTGTGCGAAATAAAAATTTCTCGTGGTGGCGTTGGAAGAAAGGCGACAACATCGGGAATGTTAAATCATTTATAAAATAAACACAATGAAGAATATCATAAGTTGGTACCCACGTTCCCTAAGGGGCAAGAAACTAAAAATCAAGATACGAATGTAAGTAATAAACCTTCAACGTCAAAAAAACAATTAACTCTTGAAAAATGTGCAGAAATTAATAAACTATGGGATATTAATGACCCCAAAGCAAAAAGTACCATGTGTTTGAAAAGAAATGAGAACCTTACTCTTCTAAATTTTGATTACCACAATAATTCAAATACATAGAATCCTCCATTTTTCCAATTCAGAAGATGATCATGTACCTGTGTTATGCACCAATGACTACTTAAATGATTATAACAGAAATGAAAATATGAATATATACGTAATCAATCGATTTTAATTTTTCATTTTACCAATTATTTCTCTATGACAAAATATATTATTTAAGTATTCGGTATTCGGCCGAATAATATGTAGATATTCGGTATTCGGCCGAATATAATAAAAGCAGCCGAATAGGCCGAATACCGAATAGTAACCGAATATTCGTTGCAAGTCTACTAAAAACGTATATTTTTCAATCATCACAGCTGACAGTTAATGGTCAATGGCCTCGACGACGAAGATTCTTGTCATTACTAGATATATTATTATTTTAGCGACTTTTTTTTTTTTTTTCTGCCTTAACTAACGTCTTTACGTAGTAAATCAAGTGTGCAAATTTCCGCAGGTTATTGATTTTACAAAACGTTATATTTGTGCGATAAGACAAATTAGGAAAAGGTACAATCTGCGAAGAAGTCCACCAATGACGACCTCTGTGGCTCAGTGGTTCAGCACGTTGGTGTTCAAGCCGGGGGTCGCGGGTTCGAATCCCGCCGAAGAAAAAGTACACTAAAAGTTTTCTGTGTTCCTGGGTCATGGATGTGTATTAAATATGTGTATAATATAATAAAAATCTTATATATATGTATAGTATAAAAGTATTAAATATACTTCCCGTTTTCTGGTACCTGTAACACAAGTTCTTCGGATACTTAGCACGGGGCCAGATTGACGTGGTGTGAAGCGTCCATAGATATTATTATATTATAAAAAAAAAAAGTAGAGCAATTTTAGATTAAAAATAATGATTGAGGAAAATGATTATCAATTAATTAAGTTTTACTGTCTACGTGTCATAAATATCTACTGTTTTACAATTTTCGAATGTGTAAATTTAAGGACGCTGAAAGATAAATTAAAATTATACCAATGTTGGTATACGCGATCCTATTTATACTAAATGATAACCGCGTAAGATGTCGAGGCACAATATACAAATATACTTATATTGTTATACTCTTTATACTATTGTATTATATGTGAAAATAAATTTTGCCTAATATGTGTGAATTATCTTTCATTTCCTGACCATAAAACTATAGCATAGTTTGTCTGTTTCAGCTAAAACAGGCTACAGACAATGTAGAATAAATTCCCTAGGATAGCTACAGTAGAGAATTTAATAAAAGTTTGTGGTGTTTTTAAACCTTGACGCATAAAGAGGGGTGTTATAAGTTTGACGTATTTGTCTGTCTGTTTGTCAGTCCATGGCATCGTAGCTCCCAAACGGAAGAACCAATTTTGATCTAGTTTTTAGGGTTCCGTAATACTCAAGGAACCCTTATAGTTTAGCTCTGTCCGTCCGTCCGTCTGTCGCCCTGTCCGCGCTTCTAGCTTCTGTAATTATGAATATAAATTGATAAAATTTAGTACAGTTAAAAACTGTATATAGATATCGGTTTCGGCATCATAAAATAATAATAATTTTACATTTAAGGTTGGCTCTCCATACATGTGAAGTGTGGATGAAAAATATTTTTTCATTCTACCCCATCGTGTGGGGTATCGTTGAATAGGTCTTTTAAAATAAGGATAAGGTTCTAACATGACTTTATGACAAAGTCAACCATTTTCGAGTAATCGGCTTCCAAAGTGGTTTATATGTTGGTATACCCCCCTGGCATTTCCAAACTATGAGACTTAGAAACTTGCGATTTTCCATGCTAATAAATCATGCTAATACTCTTTAGGAAACTTATATTGAATCATCAGCTTGCTCACTGCTTGACGATTCGGGGATTACTTAAAATGTTTAATTTTGTTTAAAAATATAGCACTTGCCACCTAAAAATTGGCAGCTGGATCTACGAGTACATACTGCCTACGCTACTAGTGAGGTTTTCGTCCAATAAACAAAACATTTATTTGGCTCTGAACACATAAGTAACGTCTCGCGACTCTGTCTAAGTTTATATTTTGCTCAATGTGTTAGAAAACAGAAATAAATCGATACTTACGTAATATATTTTGTTATCTTCAAATTACTGAGTAATAACTTTAAGCGCCCCCCTCTCCGTCCCACCGCTCACATACCTAAGACGCGGCCAGCTGAGGTAATGGCAAATGCGGTGGTAACGGTATGAGTCATGTTTTTTCGTGCGTGCAGCCGGCTCCATCAAATTATAAGAGGTTATCACGTCAAAAATAATAGTTTAGTATCGTAGTTTTTCTATAATTTAATTCAAAACACAGACAATTTAAATTGAGCGAAGACACATTAAATGGAGATCTGTAATCTCTGCCAATCCTAATAGGAAGCCGGGGGCAGAACCTTATTGAAATAGTTATGTATATAAAGTATGTTAATGTAAGTATCGTATTAATTTTTTTTATTTACGCAGGTTCCTGATCCGTGACGGGCACGTGACGTACAACTGTCGGTTTCTGGAGTCGCAGACGTACAAGCGGAACAAGGCGGCGCAGCGCATCGTCATCTCCGAGTTCGGGACTAAAGCTGTGCCAGACCCCTGTCATACTATATTTGACAGGTAATAAAACAGGTATAATAGGGCTAGAGCCCTATTACACCTGTTTTATACTGACAACCATTTTTTTAGTAAAAGAGTAGACTCTTTTACTAAAAAAATGGTTGTCTGTTTAGTCGGTTTACGGGCGATAATTTTACGTGATAACGTCATCACAAGCCGAACGCTTAGGCCGATTGTGCCTCTCTATCGCTTGTTCCGCGCTCTCGCTTGCACACTCGGCTCAGACTGCGGCGTGACAATCGGGCGGAACGTGACAATTTTTCGTGCGTGCAGCCGGCGTTCGTCTATTTATAAGACGTTATCTTACTTCCTTCTTATATACTTCAATAAAAAGTAAGATGGCTACCTACGACCGGTCGCACGTATCGGTGATTCGTCAGAAGGATGATTTTGTAGCGGTGGCAAACGGTTACAATACAGTTGCTCGTTTGCACCAAGCTTATTAACTCATAGAGACAGTTGTCGTAGCAATATTTGCTGCCCATAGCACAATAAATCAATATGCTGAAATAGTTTTTTTTTATGAAATAGACCAGGAAACGAGCAGACGGATTGCCTGATGGTAAGCGATTGCGAGTGTCCGCCCATGGACACTCGCAGCACTTCCGTTCCTGGTCCTCAAAATCCCCAACCCCCTTGGGCCTCCCGTAACCTCACTCACTTGGCGAAAGACAACGCAAGCGTTATCTCACGCCGGTTTTCTGTGAGGCCGTGGTATGTATCCGATCGAACAACATACATTACAGATTTTCGTCCTACTTTAACCCCTTCACACGCATCTCGGACAACGCTGCGATCTCCGTGTACCCGTTCGGCGACCAGATGTACGCGCTCACAGAGACACCGTCGGCTTGTATACACAGGTTAGTACAATTACTTTATCTAGTTAATTATTAATTTCTCACTTGAAAAAAAATCAGTTGTTATTAATCCCTATTTATGCCATATCCCTTTTGTAGGAAGCAGCAGATTTTTAGGGTTCCGTAATACGTACTACTTGTGTATAGATAGAAACTTGTAAGTTTCCATTCTGATAGATCAAGCTAAAATCTCTTTAGGAAAAATATTTTGAACGAATACAACTAATTGTGATATTCACACCGTTTACCGCAGATATATGAATAATCTTACGGCCGTTTTCATTATCATATGGTAGCTATGAGAATGATAGCTATTCCCGATAAACAGAAAGCTGTTGTTTATCTTTAACTTGCGCTTCACAATAAAAGATAGGACCTATTTATTCTTGCCCAACGAAGGATAGAATCCTTACCCCCTTGCCTATCAGAGCCTCTTGAAACGTTTCATTCGTCGCTAACTACATAACTATTCATGTTTTAAGCAATTATATATTTATTTACAATTGATGTATTTATTACTAAATGTTGTACTTAAAATTGAAGTCAAAACTCGGGATGATTTTTTACTCTAGTTATCGTGTTGTTATATCAAATTCAATTATGAAACATAACAGTTTGACGCTAGGAGTCGCGTGAAAAGGAATGTGAAATTTAAAATGAAATCCAATTTCGAAGCAAAGAGAATGTAACTGTATGTACTATGT
The DNA here is from genome assembly GCA_963565745.1 of Phengaris arion. Lineage (NCBI taxonomy): Eukaryota > Metazoa > Arthropoda > Insecta > Lepidoptera > Lycaenidae > Phengaris > Phengaris arion. The sequence continues at coordinate 30,354,729 of OY751431.1, forward strand.
AATAAGAGGTGGCACTCCGAATAAAAAAAAAGTATTCGAAATTCAAAATTATACCTTAGGTTTTTTACGTATTATCGTCAAAAGTGCAATAGATTCAAGCCTAAAATGAAAAAAAAATATACAAAAACTATACGTAGGTTATTATTATCGATCTTTTATTTTAACACCAATTATTGGGTTAAAAAGGTAAATGCAACAACAAAACAACTTTAATTCAATAATTTATATTGCATTTTAAAGAAAATAAAAAGTAAGGCTACGTTCCCACGAGCGTTTTTTTTGTGGTTGCGACAGAAAAAATGTACAATTAAATGTACAATTTATAAACAGATACTTCCAACTACTATTATAAATTTGTAAGTTTGTGAAGATGGATTGATGTATGGATGGATGGATGGATGCTTATTACTCTTTCACGCAAAAATTACTTAACGGATTTCGATGAAATTTGATATGGTAGCAGTTTAAGCTCTAGATTTTGTATTTTTACATTTCTTATAGTCGAAAAAGTACAGTGTTCACATGGGATACTGTATTTACGCGGGCGGAGCCGCGGGCTACAGCTAGTCTATACTTCTATACTTATATTATAAAGCGGAAAGAGAGTTTGTTTGTTTGTTTGCATTGAATAGGCTCCGAAACTACTGGACCGATTTTGATGAAATTTTGCACAGATATAGAGTAGACCACGGGGAAGGACATAGGCTCTCAGCAAAATGTACGGTTTCATTTTGCGCGGATTTCTTTATGCGCGCATGTAGCCACGGGGAACATCTAGTATAATATAATTGTGACTTGACGCACTCACTATCATGTCCACTCTCACGACAATTTTATTTTTCAGGGGACATGTGTAATGTCGGTTTTTACTTCCTAAAGGGATTGCTGAAGCACATAGTCGTCAATTTCCCTTATTCAAAAGATGGTACGTACTATTATAAAAATCAAAGTGTGAATTGTCACTAGTGGGTACCTAATTGAAACTTTAGTTAGATATTTATTTGACATTGACATGAATTCAATTTAATATTAAAATGGTATTACATAATTTAATTAAATGTAAAAATTTAATTAAAGGACATGGAACATAAAATCTGGGCCTTTACTCAAGATACATTCGATAATTTCGACAGCGCAGTTCGAAATCAAAAATATGGGATTATGCATAAGGCATCGCAAGCGACATGTCTCTTAGCGATGCCTTATGTCAAATTCCATACATTTTATTTCCGAACTTCGCCGTCGAAATTATCGAATACATGTTGACTAAAGGCCCAGGTTAGATGTAAGCTTAATTACACCTACATTACAACGGCATAGGTGATATTCTAACTCATTTCAACGATATGGTAATAACGTATTTATACTCGTAATATAAAACATGGTTAACATTTTATTGATTATCTCCACTTCTATATTATATATTACGGGAAATGAAATGCGAATGAAAATAATTAATAGTATATATATATATATATATATATATAGAATAATCAATAGTATTTTGGTTTGTGGTCGCTACATTTTTAAATAGAGGGTCAAAACGCTCAATGTCTTTTAAAATATTAATGGAACATGTTATACAATTTTCAGAAGACATGTTCAGTTCAGCTTACATCGTTGGTACGATGAAACCGCGCTGGATTCTAAATCCGTCGTATATGCATTCCTTTGGTATGTAAAATTATAAGAAAATTCCTACTATTATTATAAAATATGTGAAAGTTTGTAAGAATGGATGGATGGATAGAATTATGATAAAATTTGATATGGTAATAGAATAGGTAGGCTTTGGATATACACATATTATGCTTCTTTTTATCTCGAAAAGTACAGAGTTACCGCGAGATAATGTACCTATTTAAGTGTTTTTATTATTAAAATAATAACAACACTGTTAATAATAATCTGATGTAGTGTACATCAGATTATTTATGAAATTTGGTATGCTAGTTGTTTAGGCTCTGGATTAAAACATAGGATATACTTTTTATCCTGGAAAAATACAGTATTCCCGCGGGATATCCGATAGTATATTTACGCGGGCGGAGCCGCGGGAAACAGCTAGTACTTTATAATTCCAGGTATAACAGAGCACTTTACAATTCCAGGTATAACAGAGAACTACTTCGTGATAATTGAGCAGCCGATGTCGCTGTCGCTGCTAAACTCCGTCAGGATGTACCTCAACAACGACTGCTACTCCACGCTCATCAACACCTTCCCTGATGAGGATGTGAGTAACGAGACCCCTTTTTTGAAAAAAAAAACCCTAAAAGCCATCACTAGGAAACTAGTTTTTAGCCATACAGGAATAGACAATTTATTTAATAAAATCTTAGCAAACAATAATATTAATAATAATACATGTATTCATTAAATTTGGGAATTATACCACACTAAGTACATTACAGTATACAAAAGACAACATAGTAAAATACCAGGTAACTACTTATACACTACGTACTACACATACAACCAAAAACAAGAGGAGCAAAAATAACATTGCACATACAAAATATAGTAAATACCAGTGGCGAAGTTAGTTAGGTTAGGTAGTAGTGGTGACCGAGGGCCCTGGGGCAAGAAATGAACGAGGCCGCAGCCCGAACATACCAACTAAAGACGAAAAACACAACAAAATCTGTATCATACGCAAACGTCGGTAGTAAATAATATAATATGATGTTCTTTATATTAAACGCAAGCGAGCTACGCGAGTGAGCAATTTTTTTTTCCTATTTTACAAGTAAAAATCTGTTCATACTTTAAACCCTGAAAAATTGTGAGCTTTGGAAAATACGATAAGATTAACAGGCTAAAACATAACATTGGCACAAAGTAATATTAGGTCTTTACCTATGAAATTGCCTTTTTGTATGAAAAAATTTAAACGAATTTTTTTCATGTGTTTTTTATTTGTATTAATCGTTGTAATCACCCATGCAATCACTGCATCTTTGTTAACGCAGTGGCAGTTTATTGATGCCCTTCTTAAAGAAATCAGCTGGACGGGAGGCAACATATTCTTCAAACCCACCCATTTGTCAAGCTTTTTTACATTGCCAATTTGACGCAAATGGACCAATATTGTTTTGACGCTAACGTCGAAAGCTGCTGCTAATTAAGACGTAGATTGTGTATGATCAGCTTCCACAATCACCTTTAATTCGTCATTGTGGACCAAAGTCTACAAAATGCCTTTGAAGAATTTGTTGCCTCCCGCAACAAATTCTTCAAAGGCATTTTGTACTGCCTCTCAGGTATTGATTTTTTTTGCCGCCAAGAAGTTATCCAAATTCTGGAAAAAGTAGTAGTCTGTAGGCGCAAGGTCTGGTGAGTAGGGCGGATGACGGAGAGCTTCCAACCCCAGTTCTTGCAACTTGGAGAAGGAAACTATATTTTACATTACATTACACTAGAACAAGAAATAATGCAATATTTTAAGGAAAACACTTAACTATAACGAAATCAATTACGTATAGACAAAACAATGGAATACACTCGAATCACAGAACAATGAATGAACAATGAAACAGAAAGTCGAATGCAAAAATGGCAGAAGTAATTTATAGATGCATAATAATGTGTAGAGTACACTCATTTCGTAATACCTAAGATGAAAATTAAAATTATCGAAAAATAATATTATTTTGTCTTGTAAATATTTTGTTTGTATAACGTATTTACAGCCAGTAGGCTCACAGTTGGAATTAAATCTGATAGGAAACGCTATTCCGTTTCCAATCAGAATACCCTACTGGGTCTACTAAAAAATAAAATAAATATTTCATGCATAAGACGATATTGATCAAGTTAGGATTTTCATAATTTGAACCTTATTAATATGCTTAGCTAAAGGGCCGGACGGCGCATTATTTTTAATTTCAACTATATTTTTTTATCGAAATAAGGATCTGTAAATGATCTATAAATGAGGAATCTAATATAGAATGTTTTGAGCTTCGAAAATGCCCGTGTTAAATACAATATGTGTGTTGCGTCGGTTTGACACATAGATGTCACTCTCACGGGCCTACATTGCGCTTTTGCTTGTACCGTGTACGTACTGAAAGGCATGTATAAGTCATAGATTCAAATTACGAAGTTTCAAACTATATTGTCTTAGTTATTGTACAATGTACTGTATCTTACATATTAGGTCATTACATATGAAATTGGCGTTTTGTAAAGGAGGAACATAAAGTCGATTTTTTTTTAAATATAATATAATTATTTAATCAAAGTATATACCATTGCTATCTATGTACTTTTGCCATCTCATAGGTAGTTAATTGATTCCTTTACTAAAATAACATTCGGACAGGAATCAATAAAATCTTTGAAGGCGCTTTGGACTGCCCCATCGGAGGTGAATTTTTTCTCTTGCAAGAAGTTATCCAAATTTCGAAAAAAATGGTAATCTATTGGTGGAAGGTCCGGGAGTACGGTGGATGTCTTAGACATTCCAATTGAAGCTCCTCTAATTTGGTAGCCGTCTGTTGTTCAGTGTGTGGTCTAGCGTTGTCCTGAAGCAGCAGTGGCCTAGAGCGAATGACCAACCTCGGTTGTCTAGCAGCTAGCTTTTCTATCATGATTTGCAGTTGCTGGCGATAGACATCTTAATCTTCTTTTGCCTTAATCGTCTGGCCAGGTTTAAGAAAGCTGTAGTGAACGACACCGACACTAGCCCACCAAACGCTCACAAGTAACTTTTTTTGGGTCAATTTTCGCTTGGCTTTGGCTGGTTCGCCAGGGTTCAGCCATTGCGATGAAGGTTTACGATTATCGTACAGGATCCACTTTTCATTACAGGTAATGACTCAATTTTAAAATCTCTTCATTATTGTGCCGGTTGAGTAATGTAACGCAGTAGTCGACGCGTGTTTGTCGGTTTGCTGCACTCAATTCATGAGGTACCCACCTTTCAAGTTTTTTCACCTTCCCAATTTGCTTCAAGTGGATTAAAACAGTTTTATTACTAACACAGCCTCAGTGGCGTAGCTTCTAAGGGGCAAGGTGGGGCTGTGTACCGGGGCCCCCGACCTTAGGGGGCCCCTTGTACTCTGACTTATAAAAATACTGTAAAATTATAGTGAAGTAGGCTTCAGTTCTATTTTGTCCTTACATATAAAATTGGCGTTTCGTCGTACTGGCCACATTGATCTAAAATATATCTTCTTTGGTTAGGAATTCCAATTTCAAATTTATTGGAATGGAAATTTCGATCTGCAGAACAAGCCCCGTGGACAGCCGGGGACCAAAGTTGCTAATGAATAATCGAAGGCTATTGTGGAAACAGATCCATCCATCGTAAATCACGTCCGAGTTAGCAGCAGGCAGGCTGTGCAGGCGCGTAGCTATGGGCTACGTATCTTTATTCCTTATAATTATTCCTTATAATTATTATTCCTTATAATTATTATAAACGCATACGGTTGTATGTATATTGTATGGATGTTTGTTACTCTTTCACGCAGAAAATACTGAATGAATTTTGGTGAATTTGGTATGGTAGTAGTTTAGACTCTGCAATAACACATATGCTACTTTTTTGTCCGTATGAAGTCGCGGGAAACATCTAGTATTACAATAAATTGACTATAATTTAAAATTCAATAGTTATTTCACCAGAGGAGTTTCACTTGTAACTCCTCTGGTGTTGCGCACTTGAGTTCCTGGTCCTTAAGATCCCAAACACCCCTTGGGCCTCAAACGTCGCTCACTCGGCGAAACACAATGCAAGCGTTATTTAATTAGTTTGTAAAATAACTAATTAATCCATTTTTTTAATGTCTTTTTCAACCTTTCAATTTTCAGACACACATAGTGCTGATACACAGAGAGACAGGCGTAGAGAAGAGATACAGAACCGACCCGTTGTTCTTCATGCACGTGATCAACTGCTTCGAGGCGGACGGCAAGCTGCTTGTAGACCTCTGCTCTTATAAAGACGGAAAGCTCATTGATGCCATGTTCGTGGAGGCTATAGAAGTAAGAGAATTAGGGGCTGCTTCATGATCTTGTAATAAGTGTCATCTTATTTGCTCTGTCGTTCGATATAAAGTAAGCAGCGACATTTAACTTGCGAGTAAGCTATCCGGCACTTATATCCCCACATTAAATATTTTTGTTTCGTAAGCCGAAATTATAATAAAAAGGGACAACTAACAAGTCATCTATCATCATCAGTCAACACCTCTCAGTCACTCGGTGATACAATTCGAGCATTACTTCACGCTTGATTCAGCCTATTCGTACTACAGACGATGCAGCAGAACAGCGAGTACGCGGCGTGGATCCGCAGCCGGCCGGTGCGGCTGGAAGTAGACTTGGCCGCGCCGGAGCAGAGCAGTGCCGCGGCGCGGACTATAGCCAACATTGGCTGCGAGCTGCCCCGGATTAACTATGAGCGGTGCAATGGTACGTGCCGATGCAGCAGAACAGCGAGTACGCGGCGTGGATCCGCAGCCGGCCGGTGCCTGGCTGTAGACTGGCTGCGCCGGAGCTGAGCTGCCCTGGAACTTAACTATCTATTAGCGATGCAATGATAATTAATTAAGTGCAATTATGAGCACATCTGGTCGAGCAGGAACTTAGTCGTTATTGTACAACAGGTTACAGGTTACATTTGCATCAAACAATTTCGACGAAACGCTTGGCATACTTATTTCACGGAATCACTAACAAGCGTTATGCCTAAACGTAATTTTCTTATAGCTATTGGCTTAACGCGCTGTTTGCCTATATCTCGTTAAGCTCATCTCAGACTACGCTATACTATTTTGCTTTATAGTATAGCAAAGAGGAGAAGGAGACTCTTCTCGCGTGCCGGGCCCCTGAAAAGGGCCTTGGGCGCCTTGGGCGAGGAACCAAAACCAGGGGCAGAGCCCCTCTACTTGGGGTGGGATGATGCGCCCAGTACTAATACTGGGCGCATTTAGTCGTGTTTTGAGGGAAGACCCCCGCGGCAGAACGCGGGGGAAACCCGTGGGGGAGCAAAATTAACAACAGGGAGTGTCAATTGCCAACCAGGAACGACCAGGACCGGCAGTCGGCTCCAAACGACGCGTGGGGGTCCCGACCCGCAGGCCGAGAAACGTGTTTGGGTCCACTTCCTCACGCGCCGCGTTTGCCGGACCGTGGACACGAGCGACCTGGGGAAAGGGTGGGAGTTTTAAAACTCCCGGGCCCCGACTTTTGTATCGGGGGGAAGGAACGCCACGGTGACGACGGGGTGGCAATAGGGCTGCCACTCGTCAAGCACCGGACGAGGTGAGACGAGTTACACCGGCATCTGGTTTGCCGGTGTAAGGAAGGGTGGGGGGGGGATACGATCCCGCGGTGAGGTGGGGCGCAGCGGCGCCGGGGCGCATCGTTGCGCTTGGGTGAGGCGCATCAGTGCGCCGGATCTCCACCTCTTCGGGGGTGGCGGGGCGGGCTGCGTGGCTCCGCTGTGTCCTCAGGTGGGACAGCATCCCTGGGCAGGCGGTGGCGGTCGGGCGGGCGGGCATGCCACGGCGCCAGGTCGGTTAATTCGACCAGGCGCGAGGCATCCGCATTCGCAAACAATCTAGAGGAGAGATGGGCTACAAAAGCCTCGACGCTCTCCATCCTCAGGTACCAGGGGGCACCTGCGATACGGCGCAGCACGCGGTTCTGGGATCTCTGCAGCAACACTCTCTGGGGCGCAGAGAGCAGGTGGTGCCACGCTGGTGCCGCGTACGTGAGGCGGGATCTAACGTATGTTTTAAAAAGAGCTAACCGCATATTGAGAGGGATCTGTGGGGACGCGTAGGCTGGTCTCAGCTGGGCTATGGCTGATCGGGTCTTGGCCACCGCAGACTGGCATTGAGCGCGCATGGAGAGTCGGCGTTTGATTATCACCCCGAGATATTTCGCCGTTCTCCCCCATGGGATCTCGGTGTCTCCAATCTTCAGAGGAGCCGGGAAACTTGCTCTCGTAGTGACGGCGAGCGCCTGGGACTTACCTGCGTTAACAGAGTCTCCATTTGTTCAGCCAGTCAGGGAGAAGGTCCAGCGTCCTCTGAAGCTTGATGGCGGCATGGTCAGGGGTCAGCGAGCTGGCGATAAAAGCTGTATCGTCGGCATACAGCGCCGCGGTGGTGCCAGGATCCTTGGGCACATCACTGGCAAAGAAGCTGTATAGCCCCGGAGACAAAATGCTTCCTTGAGGGACTCCCGCTGCGATGGGGTACTCACCTGAGAGGGTTCCATCCACGCGGATCTGGAAGGTCCGGCCGGAGAGGAAGAAAGCCTAGAGCCTTATCAGTGAGGAGGGACGTCGGCACGGATGAGCTTGTAGAGCAGACCTTCGTGCCAAACACTATTGAACGCCTTCTCCATATCCAGGAAGACTGCGACTGAGGAGTTCTTTTTGTTGGCCGCAACGGAAAGGTGGTGAATCAAGCGTACCAGCTGGAGGGTGGTACTCAGCTGGGACCTAAAGCCGAATTGTTCCTCGCGAGGAGGTACGGGGAGAGGTATTTGAGGAGAAGGATTTCAGAGGTCTTAGAGAGGGTTGAGAGGAGGGTTATGGGCCGATAGCCCTCGGCCCGTCCTGCGTCTCCTTCGCGACGTCGGCGTCCAGCGACCTGCAGGCGCTATTCAATTTAGGCAACGCTGTCATCATTGCCGGCGACTTAAATTGTAAACACACTGAGTGGGGCCAATATACATAACAATAAGAACGGCTCAATCCTCTGTAGTTTAACCGACACATTAAATTTTGCACTTTTAGCTCCCACGGACCCCACTCGCTATGACACCAATGAAAACATCAACGGCGTCATACGCAATCCTAGTACGATAGACATAGCTTTAGTTAAAAATGTTTCCCTAAATATATATATTGAGACTCTCCACGAGCTTAACTCGGACCACAGACCGGTTGTGATTACACTTGGTAGTCTTAACCCCAATAATACTAGTACTAGGAAGATAGTAGATTATAAATCATTAGTGGAGAACATCAAAGTCCTCCATTCTAGTCACTTAGAGAAAATCCCCGATATTATAGATAGTAAAGAGACAGCCATAGAGGCCGCCTCCCACTTGACCGATCACCTGGTAGCGACCATAGAGAGATCATCTAGGGAGGTGCCAACGACCCCCAAGGGCCGTTGGCCCCTCCCTGAGGACATAAGGGAGTCCATCAGATTCCGAAATGCGGCTAAGCGCACATATGATCGCTACCCGTCGGAAGAGTGGAGGAAAGCCCACCGTCACTACGAGAGGGAAGTTAAGTTTAAAATCAAACAACACAAAGCCGAGAGTTGGGATCGACTTCTCAGTGATTTAGAACCGTCTCACGTGGCGTACTGGCCACTCGCGAAGGCCCTCAAAAACGACACGGAGTGCGATATGCCTCCGTTAGACAGACCTAACCGTCCTCCTGCATTCGAAGACATAGACAAGGTCGAGTACCTAGCTGATAACTTCGAACATCAGTGCCGGCCGAGTACTCTCCCGATTGATTCCGTGCACCTTAGCTTAGTAAATAGCGAGGTCGACAGCCGACTCTCGAGGTCACCTGATGTAGATAGGGTGAGGATGGTGGACTCGGAGAAGGTCAGTGACATTATTAAGTGTATGAAAGCCAAAAAGGCCCCAGGCCTCGATGGTATTTCAAACAAAAAACTTAAAATGTTACCGTCCGAGCTAATTCAACTCCTAGTGAACATCTTTAACGCCCTCTTAGTAGGATGTTCATTCCCAGACATTTGGAAAGTAGCTATTGTCATAGGTATCCACAAACCGGGGAAACCCCGGAAGGTGCCTGGTAGTTACCGTCCAATAAGTCTCATTAGCTCCCTCGGTAAAGTCTACGAAAGAGTTATAAAAAGGCGCCTCAATGACGTCATATCCGACAAAAAACTCCTTCCAGACGAGCAGTTTGCCTTCCGCGAAATACACAGCTGTCCCGCTCAAGTACACCGCTTAACGGAGTACATAATATCTAGCAAAAACGACAGGAAGACGACATGCGCCGTATTCTTTGACATTGCAAAAGCTTTTGATAAAATTAGGCATAACGGACTGTTATACAAACTATCAAATGGAAATACCCGATTATCTTGTCTTACTAATTAGTAACTTTTTAAAAAATCGTAAATTTCATTTCCGAGCAGAAGGCGCACTGTCGTCGCCAAGATATATGGAGGCGAGAGTACTGCAGGGCTCGGTCCTCTCGCCCTCCCTATATAACCTGTATACTAGTGACATCCCCAAACACGCTAAGGTGCAATTAGCTATGTTCGCGAACGACACAACCCTTTATTATTCCCACATACGAGCCTTTACCGCGTCAAAAGCCCTCCAGGAGTCAGTTACCGCTCTCGGTAACTGGTTCTCCAAATGGAGAATAGAAGTTAATCCCGATAAAAGTCACGCCATCCAATTCGATACTAAAAGTGCAATGAGGCGTACTTGCCCCCGTAAACTAATGAGCCCTATATGCCTGCACGGCAATATAATCCCACAGGTCACTCAGGTCAAATATTTAGGCGTAGTACTAAACAAGTCGATGACGTTTTCGAGTCACATTAGTAACACATTACGAAAAGCGAAATTTGTACTCTACAAATTATATCCGCTACTTAATTCGCGAAGCAAAATGTCCCTAAGACATAAGCTTACACTGTATAAGGTTTGCATCAGAACGATACTCACTTATGCGTGCGTCTCTTTCGCACAGATAAGCGAGTCTCAGTTGGACCGTTTGCAAAGAGTCCAGAACCGGTTTCTACGCATGGCAACAGGCGCCCCCTGGTACAAGCGTAACATCGACTTGCATAGGGACTGCGAAATCGTCACTTTTAAAGCCTATATCAAGGAACTCGTAGAGATATTCTTTGATAAAGGCAAAAATCACCCAAACCCCCTTATCAAAAAGGCACTAGACTATGACCACGACGCACAGACTTTCCGACACCCGTACAAACGGCCTAAGCATATCTTAGCCGATCCCGTTGACCCGGTCACAAAACACGTAACGTACTGTGTACAGTTACGTAAACACAAAACACACGCACCCGCGAGATTAGTATCGCACCGGGGTCGACGCCGACGCCTACCCCGAGGCCCCACATCCGACACGACAACACGTACAGACGTACAGACCGACCCTAACACGGGACCGGACCCGAACCCGAGTTCGAGTTCGCATCCTAGTAGACTAGGTACACTTCTAAATAGTGCCCGCGACCGCGATATTGATATAGAGATCTCTACCAATACCGCGAGCTTGATCGACATTAGGACTTACGCGCGCGAGTCATCCCGACCGTACGCGGAAGGGGAGAGGGACGGCCCTCTCAGTACCGATAGCGATAAAAACGAGAGCTCCTCTATGGCGATAACTCGCACGCCGCTAGCTTCTGCTACCGCGCGCGAGCAACCTCACTCATAAGCGAGTGAGGAAGGGTTCGGACCCCTCAGCAGGAGAGACCCGCGTCTCCCCTGTCATAATAATAGTTCAAAATCCGTAGCTGTCCCCAATATCCGGTCTGAACATCACCCGGGTGATGTTAGGAAGGGTCAAACCCTCCCATCGACTCTAACCAAATAAACTAGCCACCAGGCTAGTTATAGTCCGATTTAGCTACAGCGGTCTTAACCCGACCCTTAGCATAGACCCGTTCGAAAAAAAAAAAAAATGTTGTGGATAAAATTGTAATTGATATAATAAGACTTTAATCTGTGTGTGTACCTTGTATATAATGTATTAGAATATGTAAATAGTTGTAATACATTGTATTTAATCGAGTCTTTAGGTATAAGGTAACTTTTTACGTACCTGGCAATCTGTGGGGCTTTACAGGTTACCGCGAACGAATACATGAGTGCAAGAAAGAGACGCACTGCGCGAAACGAGATAGCATGAAACCATGACACGGGGTCATGACCTTGCAACCCTGCGGAGCCTCCCAGATTGCGGGTATAAATATAGCGCCGAGATCCGGCATATTCACTGTTAAATCAGTCGGTCTTCGGTCCACATTACCAGAATACGAAGAAGATCTGGAAGAAGCTCTGGAAGAAAACTGAAGAAAGGAAAAAGAGGAAGAAAATAGTGCTCTATGTATAGTATCAGGGAGAATAAAAACGAACGTGCGTTTCAATCTGTCGTTTCAATCAAATCCCTGAGCTATCGAAGAGGAAGAATATACAGTCCACATAGGACCAGGTGTTGGTTTCGGCCAGGATTAAGTGTGCCAACCAATACATTTGCTGGTCCAATACATAAGCCGTATAATACATTTATTTGGGATGAGAGATTCCTCTAGTCGACTTATAAAATTTCGGCTTTTACTCGAAGATTATAATTTTAAGATATAATACGTTAAAGGTTCCGAAAATGTTGCAGCTGATGGGATGTCACGATTACCTATCACGTCGGAAGACTTAAAAGCGATGCATGAGAGCATCATCACGGTCATGACACGAGCACAGCATAGGAAAGCTCTACAGTGTCAGAGTTCTCCGTGTGCTATGGTTCCTACTGACGATTGGCCAGCGCTATCAAGAGTTGTAAAAATTCATAGTAGACGGGGAATATCTATTGAACTTAAATTTATTGACTACTATTATAAATTAAGAGACGTAAGTTAAAAGAGATCGATATTGAAAATAATGTATTTTGTTACTCGTCAAAAAGAATGTCTTTATATATAAATCCAGTTGCCCGATCACAACTGATGCCAGCCGCTTTTGTGAGGGAACTGAGAAATTTTTCGTGAAAGAATATTCGTGCATGAATTAATTTTTTTATGATGTAAAAGTAAAATATACGACGAGTTTATGGAAAAGTTAGCCCACGAAGAAAGATCCAAAAAGATTGGACCGGTCCGCGATTATGTATTTTAAATGACGTAGAAATAATTCAAGATAAAGATGAACAAAAGGTAATATTGAATGATTTTCATCTTCTCTCAATATCTTTCTTCATCCTTCTTCATCCAATCGCTGTAATAAGACGAATGTATAAAAATACCAAAAAATATTACTTTTGGCCTGGTCTACAAACGGGCAATTGGCCCACCACACTTACCCACCACTGCAACTCCTGTGTAGCCAGGATCGACAGTGGTAACCAACCGCAAAAAACCCTTTGATATGATCTCAGGGGTGCCCGGGGGACATGCTAAATCTGTCTTGGAACCCGCAACGAAATTAATCAGAAGATTGTAGGAGGAGTAGGAAGTATTCCAGTTTCCCTCCCCAAGCAAAGCGGGAGACAGCAAGAATTGTGATGACAAAAATTCAGAATTAAAGGGGAAGCACCACGGGAATAACATATTATTTTTTTTTTATTTTTTTTTATTTTATTTTATTATTTTTTATTTTTTTTATGACTACAAGACAGAATGTAATTAAATGTTTTAATTTATAATATGATAATTGATTACAATGCATTTATAATGACAAAAAAGTGTTGCATTGTTTCCAATAGTACTCATGACAAAAACGTTTGAAAGCTCGGAAGTTCTTCGCGCAGCCCACGAGATCTTCATAGTACACAACCCTAGAAACACAATGAACGCTGTTCAACATTTCGATTCTTTCGTCATACCAGAGATCACACTCCCAGAGTATGTGATGAGCAGTTTGTTCATAAGGGCTACCTTCGGTCGAACACTCGCATAGCGGAGACGAGACTAATGTAAATCCAAATAGTTTCGCTTTAAAGTTTCCGTGTCCTGTCAAAAATTGTGCGACGTAGTGGTCTATTTCTATCCATTGCTTCGAGAGTCGATCGCGTACCGAAGGGAAGAAATTATATAGGTGACGCCCTTTGATAGTGTTGTCCCACCGTTCCTGCCACTCAGAAATTAGGTTCTGTATAGCCTGGCCTATATTTGGCCTGGTCTAGAGAATGATGTTAAATAATAAATTATTTATTTTGATGATGTGATTAGTAAATGTACTCACTATGTAAAGGAACCCATGGTAATTACAACAACGGCTAATTCCGCTATGGAAAAAGATTTTCTTGACGTTGTAGGACCCCCTAGAGAGGGTCGATTATAATTATTCGTATATTTTAACTATTCAATGCTAATTAAGCAAATACGTAGAGGCGTATACTATGACGACTAAAAGTTAAGAAGAGGTAGCGAGGAATTTCGTAAATAACTTTATATTACGGTATGGGATACCAGATATAATCGCTACTGATAGGGGTGGTGAATTTTTGTCATCATTTTTCAAGAGACTTGTAAGTTGTTACAGATAAAACAATTCAATTCTACTGCTTACCATCATCAAAGTATAGGATCTTTGGAAAATACTCATAAAAGTTTAGGAAATTATTTAAGGATACAAACTAAAATCATTCATGGTTATGGAGCCATTGGTTGCCATTATTGTGCTTTTCCTATAATACCTCCGTTCATACTTCTACTATTTTTTACTACTATTTTACACCGTTTGAGTTAGTTCTTGGTAAGAAATGTAAAATATCATCTAATTTTACTCAAAACTCTGTCAATCCTCTTTACGATGATGATTACATTTCAGTATTAAAGTTTAGGCTACAAATTCACAAAAAGAAGCATATGAAGATTTATTAAAAAATAAAATTATTAGAAAAGAAAAATATGACATAAATTGTAACCCTGTAAACTATAAGAAAAATTACTTAACACTAATTAATAAATTATAGTTTAAAAAAACTAAAAAAAACACGCTTTTATAGAAAATCTAACTAAAAAATAAAAAATTCAATTTAATAAATTTGGATTAAGAATAGTGTAAATGAAAAATAAATGTTTATTATTGTAAAAAAGCGTGGGGTGCAGTCTTCACTTGTACGTTTGTTTGTATGTAACCGACTCCAGTGGATTTGATTTGATCCACTTCAAACGGTCAGATTTCGTTTAAAGTGATTTTTAAGATATTATCAAAGTGAAGATCCTTCTCATATCTGCCAGTAAAATGTTTATAACTATTGACACTATGCACCCCACGCTTTTTTACAATAATAAACATTTATTTTTCATTTACACTATTTTTAATCCAAATTTATTAAATTTTATTTTTTATTTTTTAGTTACATTTTCTATAAAATCGTGTTTTTTTAGTATTTTAAACTATAATTTATTTTTTGCTTTTTAGTACGATTTGCTATCTATTAACCGGGGGACCAAAGAGTAAGCCTGGAACTGCACGCATGCGTAGTTCGCGCACTAGTTCTATCTCTCTTACTCTCATGCAAAGGATGCGGAAAGAAATTGATGTATCCTGGCGAATTTAATCAGGATAATCGGATATTTTAATCGAATTATTGCATTGTCATCGGTCTTTGACAGTTCAAAGTTTGAATTAAATCTGATCGTTCAAAGTAGGACAAAATCGAGCCCAAAGGAGTCGGTTACAAACAAACAAACAAACAAGCAAGCAAGCAAGCAAACATACAGGTGAAACTAATAATAAAAGCGTTATAAAGATGAGACAGGCAAGAAATCGCAGTGTGTTTATAACGGACCATATGACATTGAGGTCATCGAAGACGTTGAGCCAAATGTTAAAATATTAAAAAATGGAAAAATAGATCTAGTCCATATGAATAGGACTAAGTTATATAAGTCTCAAATTTTTATATCATTGTATTGTGTACGTTACTATAAAACATTATGTCTAGAAATATATATTCTAGTAATTAATTTTATGTTTAAATTGTAATTAAGTGTGTTGGAAGTAAGTGATTGTGTACATTCAATTTTTTCCACCGGGGAAGGTGTGATAACTGGCCGAAACGACGAACTTAAAAAAATGATACGCAAAAAAGGAATATTACATTATATTCTGGCATCTTTTTGAAAATAGAACGCCAAATTTGAATTTAATCGAACTGATGGAATTTGTTTGAGAGGACGTAGAACTTTCTTAACAATGGAAAGAAACGAAATTCGTGCGGTCATAAAGTTTTACGTTTTAAAAGAGAAAACAGCAACCCAGATTAAAACCAAGCTAGACAGTGTTTTAGGTAATTCTGCTCCTGCATTGAGTACAATTCACACCTGGGTAACTGATTTTAAACGTAGAAGACAGAGCTGCGAAGACGCCCACAGGTCTGGCCGTCCAAATGAAGTCACGAATCCGGACATGATCAAAAAAATTCACAAAATTGTATTGAATGATAGGCGCTTAAAGTTTCGAGAGATAGCAGAGATGGTGAGCATTTCATCTGAACGGGTTTATAATATTTTGCACCAACATTTGGGAATGAAAAAGCTTTGCGCGCGATGGGTGCCGCGTTTGCTCACTGTAGACCAAAAGCAACGTCGAGTGGACGATTCATCGGAGTGTTTGGCGCTGTTTAACCGAGATCAATGGAATCTGGATACATCATTATACTCCCGAGACAAAAGAACAATTTAAGCAGTGGACTGAGAGCGAAAAACCTGCGCCGAAGAAAGCAAAAACGGTTTTGTCGGCCGGCAAAGTGATGGCGACTGTTTTTTGGGATGCTCGAGGGATTGTTTTAGTGGATTATCTGCAAAAAGGAAAAACAATAAATGGAGAGTACTACGCAAGCTTGCTGCAAAAATTAAGTAAAGAAATCCAGAAGAAACGACCACATTTGGCCAAGAAAAAAATTTTGTTCCACCATGACAACGCACCTACACACACGTCAATGGTTGCAGTCGCCAAACTCCATGAATTGCGGTTCGAATTGCTACCGCATCCACCCTATTCCCCGGATCTGGCCCCGTGCGACTTCCACTTATTCCCAAACCTGAAGAAATGGTTAGGTGGCCAGAGATTTTCATCAAATGAAGAAGTCATTGTTGCCGTGGAGGAGTATTTTGAGGGGTTGGAGAAAACATTTTATCAAACTGGTGTAACGGCATTGGAAAAGCGCTGGACTTAATGCATCGAGGAAGAAGGAAACTACGTTGAGAAATAAATTTATTTTAAATAGATTTTTGAAGTTTTTCTTTGTCGTTTCGGAAACTTATCAATCAGCCCTCGTATGTAAGTTATTGTATATACATAAATAAGTATCTTCGTTTAATAAAGGCGAGTCGTCGAGTATTTCATTTCACATATCTGGGCCCATCCTCACAACTTTTCAGTAGCTTAAGCTTAGACTACTTCAGAGAAAGTCGAAATCACCATATGAATCTATATAAATTTCGAGGAGTTTCCTCGATTTTTCATGGATCCCTATACCCTTTACATCAAAACATTTTTTGGAAAATCGGTCTACAAACGGCGGAATTATCGTTGGACATACAAAAAAATATATACATACAGCCGAATGTATAACCGCCTCCTTTTTTGGAAGTCGGTTAAAAATAATTTTACAAATAAACACACAAATATGCAGAAAA
Source organism: Phengaris arion (assembly GCA_963565745.1). Classification (NCBI taxonomy): domain Eukaryota; kingdom Metazoa; phylum Arthropoda; class Insecta; order Lepidoptera; family Lycaenidae; genus Phengaris; species Phengaris arion. The sequence goes on from OY751431.1 coordinate 30,372,089, forward strand.
AAGGAACACTTGATTTTTACGGGAGGAGAATCAATATTTTTCTGCATCGCACATTAGCTCTACCATTAAACTGATAATTCTGGTCTTCTATACTTGTGTACACTTGGTGTTTCTGACAGAGATCCAGATCCAGTATTACCTCTAATTTCTGTTATTGGTTATTTCCTCATTTTCCTTCTCCATAACATCTGAATGAAAAAAATAAAAAAAATGTTATTTTATGTTTTTGTAAGTTGTAACAAATTACGTATTCATATAATATGCATAATGGGCAGATATTACGATGCAAGAAGATAAAGCTAAGTATTATTTTTATGTGAATCTTATTATTGAAGTAATCAAAATTAATCTCAAATCAAAAATGAAATCAAGAAAATATAACTTTTATAAGTAATTACCAACAAGTAGTTTTTAATAAAATTACCTCAACTAATTTTGACTGAACTTAGTAGAGATGACTAAAGATTATTGGGTTCAGAACCACGCTCGTGATCATCATAACTTGGAAATCGATGCGCCAAAGCTGAGATCAAGTCGAGTATTAACACAAGTTTACGATTCTGTTAGGATAGGTTTAATACATAAATGTCCTATATATTAATGTTGCTTACCAGGGGCGAAGGGTAGTTTTACTTCAGAAGCCCTAGTCGCTAGACGTGAGTTGTGCAAGTTTTTTTGTAAGGAAATTCAGCACCATATTATGTATGATGGTCAAGGTCGTTACAAGCGTGTAGAGTTGTGTCGTGTCCGAGAGAAATTGTAAATACTTAGGTAACTATTCTTATAGTTATATCTACGGTTCCTATTCCTATAGTTATATACGGTATTTTTACACCTACAATTAGGTATATATTTCAAAATACAAAATAGGTACTTAATAATAAAACGTTTTTCTGTGTATTAATTAACTAATGTAAGTTATTATAATATTAAAATACTTCCACGGTACATACTACCGCCTATTAAATAATATTATATAATATTATAATGTCTATTATTATGGTAACTACAAATTACAATTGATAGTAGCTACGTATCCAACTTTCCGCTTACCGTAAAAGTCAATTTATTCAAACGATTTATCACCAATAATAAACACAACACAAGTACTAAGTAGTCTCACATTCAATATTCACATATATGTACATACACACGTATTAGTTTAAACTTTAAGACGAATTATATTGATCACTTCTCACTGCTCAATATAATTTCAAAAAGAAATGTTGAATAATAATTATTATTAACGTAATAAGTCGAAATAACATGATTTTACATCCAAGGACACGCCGGCTGAGCTACCGCCGAGCTACTTTTAAAAATTCATTCGTCTCATGATCCACGATATATTATCTAATATCGGCTCCTCATTGGTGAAAGCTACAAAATAGCGGGTTAATGTCACAGAAAAATAGCCCTTAATTACTTCAAACTGTCATCGTACTAATCATATTAATAATATTGTTCTTTAGTAGGCCAGCAGGCTATTAAAAACAAGGATGGAACAACAAGGAAACAACTCCTAAGTTGGCAACAAAATCCGTGGTTTGCTTCGGACCAAATCCTTACGTGTGTTAATGCTATAACCTAACATAACAAAGAAAGTCCTATGAATATATAAGAGGTTTTTCGAGTATGTCAATTGTTTTTTTACTTAAACGTCTTTATATTAGCAGAAAATCATGTGGACGACGTCTCTGTGTCAAATGTTTAAAGTTTTAGGAAACATTAAATAGTTACCTGATCAAGTTGTATCTGTTGGTGCATGTCGTAGGCGAATATGACGATATAGTTATATTTTTTACTTTGAAAGTAGGTTTTAATTTTTTTTTTTTTTAATAATATCGATTTGTAAACCATAAACCAATTACCATTTGTATATCATAAACTGATTTTTGCAATAGAAACGGGTTTGGCGTTGGTTTGACGTTTAGGAGAATACCATTTCGCTGTTTTATTATAATATCGAGACTGGATCGTAACTATTCTTGAAGGATTTAATCAGCGGCATCAACGTTCAGGATAAGTATAAAACGACATTGGTAAGTATGCTTTTAATTAAGCACGTGGGTAATAGCCATGTCACGTGTGTGTTAGTTTATAGCCGACTTCTCTCATATTAACAGTTGTTGTCGAAACGTATCTCCGGGAAGTCGACCTCCTGCGCCTTCTTCAGCACCACTTCTTGGATCTCCCGACCCCACCTCGGGAAAGAATTTCCGCTTGAATATGCGAAATACTGAAATAAATACAATTCCATTTTACATAATTTCTTTTACTAAAAAAGTCGCGATTGCACACAAAAAGTAATGTCGTAAACGTACTGGGTGATTTGGGTTTTGGAAACGAGAGAAACAGGGCATATTTTGTATCCAAAATAGAATATATTACACACAAAAGCATTGGTGTCATCGTTCAAGTATTTGAAAGTTGGAAAATCTTAAAAGTACATGAATTTATGTCACCCTACTGCAGGGGCGACTGGACCGCCCCGCCTTATTCGCCAAGTGATGTTGCACGCTCTAATAACGCGTTACGTAATTGGGGTCAATAGGCTGACAATTGTTTGTAATGTCTATATTTTTTTATGAAATACTTTTTAAAAATATAATGATAATTTTAAATTAGTAGTGCATGTAAAATATTTTTTTTAACAAATTAGAAAAACTAAAAAATAAAGACGTATATACCTACCTAGTCTTGCCATAAATACTGAAACAAAGAAAAAAATTTTCTATCGCAAATATCGGAAAATTCTTCACTGCCAATCGTACGGATTGTTTTAGGGACTCCAAATTATCATGGCATTTAGAGCAAGCCGTACACTCTAAAACTGACCATAAATCATAATCCAGCGGATTAAGATCGGGACTAGACGACGGCAAGCCTTCATCTCTGATGAAGTCCGAAACGTTCGTTTCCAACCAAGACTGCGAAGACCGAGCTTTATGACCCGGCGCCGAGTCTTGATGGAAGGACCATTCTTGGTTATTGAACATAGTGTTGTTAAGAGGCTTCACTGCCTTCTCAAGAATGGTAGCTTGATAAACTTGTGCCGATGTTTTGATACCATTTGATATTTGACCCCACCAACCCATCACTGAAGTCGGATAGTGCCCACGTTGCACTCTGTAGACTAATTGGGAAGCTTCCTAAGATATTTGAGCATAAATACGGTCATTTTGTTTGTTAAAATGTTGCTCAATTGTAAAAAAAATCTTCCCTATTCAAACCCTATTCTTTTTCAAATTATCAGTTAAGAAACGACCAGTACGTCTCTTATAGGCTGCAAGTCCTAAGTCATCTTTTAAAATACGCGACATGGTTCTAGGTGCTATCTTCATCTCCCGAGATAAAATCTTTTGCTTTCGGACAGGATTTCTTCGAATTCTTTCCCTTACTGCTTTGACCACCTTTTTCGTACGAACACTATGTGGACGGCCAGATCTTTTTCTGTCACAAACAGAGCAGGTCTCATTGTATCTATTAATAGCCCGGTACACAAACATTTTACTAATAACAAGCGTATGGAGAGTTTTAAAAATTGCATTTGGCTCCATACCTACTTTGTATAATACAATCACAGCGATTCGGTTCTCTTTAACACCCCACTCCATTTTAATAGCGCAAAATATTGTACTATCTATTACATGTACCTATTATACTATGTTTCACTCGAAACGGATTAAAACATTCCCCAGTTTATACTGGGTGATTTAAATAATAGAAGCAAAATAATAGAAGCAAAAACTTTCAGCAGAGTTTTACGACAATGGGCTAGCCCTGACAATTTTTTTTTATTGCATAAATGAATAGTACTTTTAAATATGACTAACTTCTCATAAGAAACACAAAAGTGAATATGTATTTTCAAAGATATAGCGATTAGTATACAAAATTTTGCAAGTCTCATGAAAACGCTCCATACTAAAGTCGTACCTAGCTGTGGCGTCACGCCTAGGGAAAAGTGTATGAAGTATACTTCCGCAGGAACATGTTTGTAAATATCTCCGATATTTGTGCGTTTAAGTTCATACTTACCAAAATTAATGTTTTGTATATGATGTAAGTAAACTAATGTTGTAGGTTTTGTTCACTAATTTAGCAGAAAAAAATATATTTTGGTACTGTTTAGATGTAGGTATCTAATTAATATACTTACTACTATGTAGCCATCGAACTATTAGATGATTTGATGATTGATCGATGATGATGATTCGATCGAACATAAAGTCTATTATGCGAATATTGGCACAGTTAAAGTTTACGTGGAGAAAGGTGTGTGGTATTTTTTTTATATAATCCTTAGAAATACATTACATTATTATTTAAATTACAACAAAATTATTATTCATTAATAATATAAATATCAGATTATTAACACACACTACCGTGCGTGTAATAGATACTATTTTGTTACACGCTGACGTTTGGCAATCTGTCACAACATTAAAAAAATCTATCTAAGAGGCAAAAGACAATTAAAGTTAGTCGCCCTTATAATGTTCAGACTTGCGTGAATTTCGACCACAAGGCGAGCTTAGCTTTTTCTTTCTTTAGTTCTAATAAGTACCAACTAGACCACTTTCACAACAAATTCAGAATTCTCTAAACCTCTATTGAAAATGTATTATTTAGGTTCGTTTTAAGATTCAGAGCGAAGTGGGAGTGTGTCGCTAACACCTTCTCGGCTCGCGAGCTATGCCATGTTAGAAATGCTCACCGTTCTGGAAGCGACCTCAGTCAGGTTGCTGGCGGGCAGGAACTCCATGCGGGTGGAGGCGCCGCCGGAGCTGCTGGTGGTTATGGTCACTGTGGTCTCGTTGGTGTGCAGGTTACGCGATAACTGGAAAATTTTCATAACAAATACGTGAAGCAAAAAGTTACAGTGCAGTTTTACAATAATGGTACGATCGGAGGAGTATGAAATTTTGCACAGTTAAAGTTTATGGGGATGAAAGTGCGCAGAAATCTAATATCAACATGTGGCAGACCAATTAGCGCACGATCCTGAATCTCCCTATTGAAGTTTTCACAGTTCGGCGCTGTATATATACAAACATCTAAAATGACTACAAGCGGGCTTCGAACTGACCGAGCATACCACCTCGCTCCGACGGAAATCTTCCTTTGGGGCTGCACACGCCTCCTCCTGGACATGGTCATCATTACTCTTCCGCACCACATTCCAGCTAGCTTCAGCCCCATCGGGTACCTCGACCACCATCGGCTTCTACGGGCATTCTCACTACAATGACCGGTCAGCAAGCAGAGCACATCTCTCCAGGTCAGCACGTAGCATCGGCCCCCACGGCAGCACTCCGACTTACTAGAGCCCGTGCAGCAGCAGAACAGTTCCGACTCACTGGGACTCTCCGGCGGATGTGGCATACTAATTAGCGCCACGAATCTCAATCGCGCTCTCGAAGTTTTCACAGTTCGGCGCTACATGTACAAACATCTACTACAGCAACAATGACTACAAGCGGGCTTCGGCCTGACCGAGCATACCACCTCGCTCGGTCAGAGATCTACCTTTGAGGCTTCCACTATTCCCACAAACACATTTACATAACCATTTGTTTCGGAGTATATAAAACATTTGCGAGTCCGACTCGCACTTGGCCGGTTTTTACATATACCCAATATTATTATAGCTTTAAACTTCAAAGGCCTTTATACGTCATAATAATAGTATTTATAAAGCACTTACGAAATAGGTCCACGATACGAGTCTATAAACGAATACGCCTGTGACTCGTGTCTTCTCGTGTCCCTTAAAATCGATGTCCACATCAAAACCCACATTCAACTGGTTAAGATTTAAGTTTCCTCGGAAAGTAGCTGCCGTAGTCTGTACTCCATTTACAGTTGGTGTTGAGATACTCGCGAGAAAATCGCTGACGTCTATATTCTTTATTGACACGAGGAAACCATTGGTGAAGTTGACCGTGCCGACCAAGTGCCAGTTGTAGAGTTCGATGCTGAAAAAACGTGGAAAAATAAAGGTCATTTAGTGGGAGAGCTACACTTCCGATAGTACCCTTCAAAAATAACAAGAGGATCTTGGCTATCATCAAGAGTATGGCTCCCCCGGGGTGAGATGGAGTGCGCCGGGGCTTACGTATTAGAGGTATCGTCATTAATATATTAATACGTGAAGCAAAAACTTTCAGTACAGTCTTACGATAGTTGCGCGAACGGAGGAGGATATGTGGCATAGTTAAAGTTAATGTTAAGGAAGGTGTGCAATTTGTAATTATTGGTGTAATTTTTTAACAATGCTTAGAAATACATTAAATTAACAAAAATAACAACAATACATACACACTATCTCAGATTATTAACACACACTACCATGTGTTTGATAGATAGAATTTTGTTACAGGTTGACGTTTGTCAATCAGTTACAATATATTAATTTTTTGTCTATCTAAGAGGCAAAAGTACCCATAGTGAAAAAAACATTTTAAAAAGTTTTACGAAGCGCCGCCTGGTGGCAGAAAAAGTGTCGAAAATTCTTATTGACAGTTTTCCGAATCACTTCCGCCCGCCATCAGATGCCCACTTAGTGTGAGTCGAGTCTGTCTCCTAGTGGCAGAAAAGGTATTAAAAACTCTCATTGCTGTTGCGATTGTTCAAAATTCTGGCGCGCGGTGACTGCGGTAGCCCCATATCTCTCTCCACTAATAAGTGATCCTTGCTTCATTCAGCCACAAAATACCAACTTACTCGACCGGTGTAGAAATGTTATCCATTTTGAAGTTGCACCACTTTATGTTGTTCTCCAGTTCACTTACTGTCTCCTGCATGACCTTTGTGTAGTACCCCAGAGGGTTGACCAAACAGGTCCTGCTACCTGAAACGTAGCAGTCATTTATTCGTAAAAAATCTATGAATGGTAATTGTATCCAAATATGAAATATTTTATATCATACTCATATTCATTGTCATATTAGATGGAATTCTAATACCTACTACAAATGCCTCAAAAACCCATAAGTCGTGGTTAAATAAGTAGGATCAAAACTTGAAATTTTCTATTACTTAAGTAGTAACTGAGTAAGCAAATATACTTACTAAAATACTTACCCCAGTTTTGGCATATCACAATAGAGCATAACACACATAAAAATATACATAACTTTAACATTTTTACGGTTTGAAACAAAACAATTATTATAAATTACTTATTACTTTTGTATTTTTATATTTTTTATATTTTTATACTCGTTGGTCAAGTACGCGTATAATCACATATCTACAAATAAATTCACATAAAAGTAACAAGTGATTCTACCTATCATCATAATGATGGACTTTATCAAATGGTAAGATTTCTTACGATATTTGATAAGAATCAGTAGAAAGTTAAGAAGGTGAAATACTGATATGTAGATAATTTAATTGTAATTACTTATTAAACTGCATGTTCAAAATGTTAAAATACCTATTTTTGTATGATCACTGGTATTTTTAACCGACTTCCAAAAAAGGAGGCGGTTATATATATTTGGCTGTAAAATTATTTTTTTTTTGTATGTTCAACTGAACTATGCCGTCCGTGGACCGATTTTCAAAATTCTTTTTTCAATGAAGGAAAAAATCCGAAGTTAGTCCCGTTGTCACAAGTGGTGATCTGATGTTGGAATCCATAAGGAATCGAGGGAACTCCTCGAAATTTATATGGAAACATATAGTGATTTTGCCTTTTTCTATAGTCGGTATATGCTTAGGTTACTGCTAACACAAAGTAAGATTTTGCACTAAGGTATACCCTGATTCCAAAAGTACTGGACAGAACTCCTGACTCCTTATAGATACATGTTTGGGGATTTCGGCGTTGTTTAAAAAACTGCAAGCATATGCCACTATATCAATTATAGTAATCATCATCATCATCACCAGCATCATCACACCATATATTATCATCAAATTATGATGATATAAAAGGAACTTCTCGTATTTTACACCGTCAATCCGTGACGGTGTAAAATACGAGAAGTTCCTTTGAACATTACTCTGCTGTTTGTGGTCCTAAAGGACCTAGGACTTTGTTGATGTAAAGGGTATAATTTGAAATTGGTCCTTTAGTCACCAAAGTGGAGACCAGATGATGGCATCCATGAGGAACCGAGGGATCTCCTCAAAATTTATAGGGGCAACTATGCCTATAGACTTTTGTGAAGGAACTCAAGCACATGCTACTAAAAAGTAAAATTTTGTGCCAAGGGCTTGTACCAGCCAACTTGAACGTGAGTTCTATAAAATATTGTTTTATCAGGATATTTTTTTGTCCGGTACCAACTTCAAAATTATGAAGATTGAGTGGAGAAATTTGGTTTGCTATAATTCGGTAAATTAACTTGTTTTATGAGAAACATAATATATGATAATTTGGGCGTGAAATGGATTGCTTTGAACTGATTTAAGCAAGGAAATAATCATTTACATTGTGGGAATATGGTAGCGAGGTCAGGCCGAAGCCCAGTTGTATGAATTTCAGATGTCGTATATATAGTGCCTATCATAGAAAACTTCGATAGCGCGATTCAGGATTGTGGCGCTAATTAGTCCGCCACATCACTCCCCCCGAAGACCTGAGGTCGAATCTTGAGTCGCCTGTGCCAGAGAGTCCCAGTGAGTCAGAACAGTGCTGCTGCTGCACGGGCTCCAGTGAGTCGGAGTGCTGCCGTGCGGGCCGATGCTACGTGCTGACCAGGAGAGATGTGCTCTGCTTGCTGACCGGTCGTTGTAGTGAGTGTATCCGTTGAAGCCGATGAGGGTTCGACCAGGCCGCGGTGCGTTGAGGCTGGTGGTCGAGGTACCCGATGAGGCTGAAGCTGGCTGGCGGGGTGCGGAGGGGTGGGGGTATTTATGATGATGATGTTCAGAAGGAGGCGTGCCCTGGCAAGCCCCAAAGGGAGATCTCCGACCGAGCGAGGTATAGCGCCTAGATCGGTCAGGCCGAAGCCCACTTGTAGTAATTTCAGATGTCGTATATATGGTGTCGATCATAGAAAACTTCGATAGCGCGATTCAGGATTGTGGCGCTAATTAGTCCGCCACAACATGATTAACCTAATGTGAAAGCGCCATCTACTGCTGCGTTTCCGAAAAAAAAGTTTAATAACCCGTAACTGTCAATTTCGACGTCTTTAAGAAAGGTAAGATGAGCGGCATTGAAACAAGAAAAAAATGTGACACATCTTGTGATTTTATTTTAAACAAGGGAAATAATAGTAGAGTCAATTACAACAGTTTCTTTAAAATGTTAAACAACAGCACAGTTGTAGCAAATGGTAGGGAACTCTAGCTCATGTAACGCGATGTCCTGAGCGATGGGCGCGAAGATGTGGTTGCTCCAGTCCGTCACCGACTCCCCTATGCTGTTCCACGTGAACTGAGGTGAAAAAATAATAATTAATTAAAGGGAAATGGTCCCGTTGTCTGTGAAGGGTCCATAGATATTAAGTATTATTATAATTAATTACTAAGATTCTTGTTGTCAATATTCTACACACATTTTGACAGCGTCTACGTACATTATTGTATATGAAAAATGCTACTTTTCAGGAGAGCGATTTAAACTTTATTTTTCGTATAACTTTCTCCTTAATGGTTAGATCCTTATGAAAATTAGCATAAACGGTAATGTTAGGATAACATCTTAGTAGTAGTTAGTACATTGTATCAAACATCCAAAACTTTGAGCAGTTTTCTAGAAAATTGAGTTACTATAGTATACCACGTAAATTAGCTTGCTCTCTTAATCGTAACTGGCACTTCCAATTATTTTCTAGGTACTGCATAAACAAAATGTATCTGATTTGCCGATTCAAATGATCTACGTTGGTATATATCAGGAATATTTTATTGCATGTGGGTTAAACTGTTATTTAGACTTTTATTTCTAATAGTTATACTGTCTCTTTTCTTGAAAAGATTAAATTATTGTAGTTTAATTATCCTTTGAGCAATGTATTGTATTGTGGTATTTAACGTAAACAGCTTCATTATCTGCCTTATTATTCGGGTGGGCTCTGGTAGCAACTTTGCACCTAGTAGCTTTTTTTTTCATTTATTTATTATTATTTATATTGTATTGTTATTTATTTTCATATTTTTATTATTATTGTTAATAATGAAACTAAATATTAATTTTATTTTTATTATTGATAAAATTATGGAGTTAAATTTGAGTATGGAAAGTATTGATTTTAAATCCTCATCCTCATCGAACTGTTCCTTTCATAGTACAGAATCTTTAGTACCCCTTAGCGAATCTTTGGCTATAGAATTTTAAGATATGTCCAAAAATTTTAATGTGGCCCATATTAATGCACAGAGCATTCCAGCCCATTTTTCCGATATGTTGGCGTTATTCGATCCGAAACTAAATATCCATGCTATACTCATATCCGAGTCATGGCTTGAACCATGTCTCTTTTCCCAATGCTATGCACTGCCCGGTTACCAGCTGATACGTAATGACAGAACTGGTCGAACTGGTGGTGGTGTTGTAATTTACCTACGCTCGGATATTTCCTTCTCTCACATTAGCTCATCCCCTCAGCCTCCTCCAGGAAATGCTCCAGAACATCTATTTATTGATATTACACTTTATCACACAAAAGTTTTGGTAGGTAGGTGTGCTGTACTGTCCATCTTCTCATATAAATTATTTTACAGCCTTTGAAAGTTTGTTGGAAGAACTCTCGCCAGCATATAAACATATGATTATTATGGGAGATTGAAACATGTGCCTACTTAAAAAGGATTACAGGTCCAATTAATTAGTATCTATTGTCAATTCGTGTAATATGCAATTATTGCCTCTAAATGCAACTCATTGTGATCCCAACTGTACACCTTCTCTTTTAGATGTAATGATTGTCGCTTCCTCTACATCTATTGCAAAACATGGACAATATAATGCTGACATGTTCTCGTACCATGACCTAATTTTTGCATCATGTAAGTAGTAATTTGTCGGAATCGAGTTGGAAAAGTTGTGCACTGATGCACGCATTTTGGATTGGTCTACGGTAACAGATGCTAATAACATTGATGCAAAAATTGAAACTTTCACATCTATCATTACCAAACTATATGACGACCATGCACCTTTCAAGCCAGTCAGACTAAAACATTTACCTGCACCATGGTTGACAGATGAAATTAAAGCTCTTATAATTAAGAAACATCATGCTAAAGCAACTTACAGACGACAAAAAACTAACGAAAGTCATGAAAAGTACATAAAAATTCGTAATCGCTGAAACACTGTGTGCAGAGATGCACAAAGGCTTTACATTCATTCGTCTATAGAAAGCGGTAGGACAGCTAAAACGTGGAAATTTTTAAAGTCTCTGGGTATAGGTAATAGTGGACGGCAGGTCCCAACCACATAATATTAAGCTTGATGATCTTAATAAATTTTTCTCATCGCCATCATCATCATTAATAATACTATTCTGCTGTAATCTTCGATATAACTACTTTTAAAATTACTTGCATAATGACTGACATAAGCTTCTAACTTCCTCATTCACAAAAAGCTTTAACTGTTAGCTGACCTAGTAATTTTCTGTCAAGTGAACTTTGAAAAGTATCTGACAAAGATTGATTAACTAATTCGTCGTTTAAATATTTTTAAAGAACGGGGCTCGGGCTTTTATATAACATGTGACCGAAATTACTGCCTGAAACTTTAAAACTTGCTGATGAAATTTTAAAACTGTGAAAACCTCTTGTGCTAAGCTCCTGTCCATCATTCTTCTATTCATTACCCACCAACTCCTTCAAATTATTCCAATAAGCAGGTAAATTCAAGAAATATGTAATTTAATGTTATTTTCATACAGAAAATCAATTTCGTCCCTATAATTAAACATAAAACTTCATTTTTACATAAGTACTTATATCGAATCTGTATAAAAACTGTGAAAAAAAAATCTTCCAAAACAATCGTAAGTGGCACTTTCGATAAATATCAGAATTTCAAATACCACGTAAATATCGTAATTGTCAGATTAGATACAAATACGTTAAAGAAAAACCATGTAAACTGCCGGAACTGCTAATTACGCTATTTTTGGAATATGAAAATCCATCTTAATCAATTGGTGGCCCGATTCAGTACTTTATTCAGTAATATTTTCAATTAAAGAGAAACATATGAATGCTAATTGGTACAACATATTGAAAAAACTAACACTTAAAAATAAAAAAATAAATGACGAGCGTATATTGCGGCGAAGACACACGTTAGTGGCAGTTACGGCTTTGTCGCACAATCAGATGCGCAACGTTAACTCGAGTAAGTAACATACATTGGTATTGGTCGGACAGACTTATATGTTACGATAAAATACGACTCAAAACGCACTTGCAATGGGTTTTTTAAATTTTTGAAAACGTGATACTTGCTGAAGATACCTATATAATATAGACTCCAAAACAGTAATTTTAAAAAATGCTATTTTGCAGTTACAATAATGTAAGTAGGCGCCGTCGATTTATTTGTTCTTTGTGAAAATAATTTGTCTATAAAGCTAACGGCAATTATTACCGTTTCCTAAATAAGTAGAAGATATTGTTTTGTGGTTGTTTGCCTTTTGCTTATCAGTCTTATACTTACGAAATGTGGAATGGTTTTCGATATGTGGTTGTACGGCAGCATTTGGAGCCGGTTGTTGTGTGTGTTGACAGTCGCAACCACCCGCGCTGTTATGACGTCAGTGTAGAGGTTCTTCGCAATCTAAAATTTTATTATCAATAAGGATTTTCGATATTTTTTCTGTCGCTAGGAGGCAGATCCGACTCGCACAAAGTGCCATCTGGTGGTGAAAGTGATTTAGAAAATGTCAATAAGAATTTTTGACACTTGTTCTAGCACCAGGCGGCGCTTCGTGAATGTCGGGTCCTAGATGTGACAAACAGCTGTCAGATATTACGAACGATGTTAAAAACGCTCATTACATTACTGTAAGAGTGCTTTCACATCACACGATACCCTTAACTAATAACGGAACTATTAACTTTGAAAATTTAAATAAAAAGTGTTCAAGTTCATCACGCAGTTTAATTTTCAATTCTACATACATAAACCAAGCAGTTAAGATAATAAAATCAATTTTATATTAATCTCCCTAAATTTAATTTTTAACTGTGGTCGTGATCAGTGACGTCATGTTCATTCTTATAACACCACCAGCAGAAATAGACAACTCTCGGAGAATTTACTAGATACCACATAACAGGTTTTCTACCTGAGTAAGTGAACTAGCTTCATCTCCAAGCATTGTTAATTAGAGGTATGTGGCACTTTACGTAGGTACCTTTGTCTTGTTTGCCTTGAGTGATCGTTCGTCATTAAATATTATTATTATGCGAAGTTCACCTTTCTTTTGAGGTAAGCATCGTTCTATTACTAATAATGTTTAGCATTATACCTACCAAGAACTGAAGCTGTATCGTCGGATACAGGATCACTCCAGTGAAGAAGTGGTCCTTCTCATTGACTCTGGCCGTGACATCGAAGCCTATAGCCACATTGTTCAGTCTCAGAGTGGCCTGAGGTTGAGCTGACGTAGTGTTGTCCCCATTGTTCAACCACATCTGTTGTATAGTGTTCTCAATGATGTCCATGCTTTGTATGGACACGACGAAGCCAGACTTGAAATCCAAATGACCAGTGTTTTGGACGCCGAAAATAGTTTCACTAAAAAATTTAAATTTGGTAAAGATATTTAAAGTGACCAACATAAATAGAATAAAGCGAAGCGAATAAAAATACTATTCTTCAACAATGAAATAGTATGTTTCCGTTAGAGTTTTTCTGTATATTATAATAATTCATACTTCATGTCTACCGCAATCTTGTTTACTTTGAGGTTGGACCATCCTGCCTGCTCCACGCGGTTCGCCGTCTTCTGAATTAGGGATATCAGGTAGCTCCTGTGGTCCACCAGCCGAACATTTCTGACTTTTTCGAAAAAAAAAATTAGTCTAGAGCTGCTAGAGCAAATCATACTGTCTTATCATATTTTGTATTTCTTTTGGATATAAAATAATTAATAGCCTTGATAAATTATTGACGTTCGCTTCGCCCATGTCAGAATAACTTGAAAGATTTAGGAATCACCTTACTTATTTTGAGTGTAGTCTTTTGGAAAACGAAATGTCTTTAAAGCATCTCGTCACACCACGGTGCGGCAAACAATATACACGGTAGGTGGCGTACTCCCATTGCAATAGTTATGTTGACTAAAGTCCATTCAGTGTTATTTTACCTCTGACAGGACCTTTATGCAGACGACATAAGGATCACTCTCGTAGAAATTCTGATGTAAATTAACTCTGTACGGACTGACGCGGTTGTGGAATCGCTTCCTCTAAAACTCACCATCATAATATTTTTACAATAGCGCTACCTTAATTTCATGTTATTTGATGGCTCGTATTTCATATTCAATAACGGTTTTACCTACCTCTACATTTCTAGTTTCTAAGGATCTAGCAACTCCTATCATAACATAAGTAGCTTTTAATACAAATTGTGTAAACAATAATTTAAACAAACACTAACCAGTCAAACAAACTGAAAACAGGCAAGAGATAAACGCGATTAAAAACACTTTCTTCATATTTACGAACATAGACTAATTAATAAAACCACAAACATAATATGGAAAGGATTTGAAATTGCAACAGGCTTCCTTATCGTCAGTATTAATAATCACAAATGAATGATAAAATATTTATCAGTAATTAGATAAAGGAGATTTGCTAATTATTGTGCATACATTAATGTTATCCGGCATCAAATCGTCAGTATGTATCAAATGTAGCGCACAATTAAAATTTCAAATAACCCGTCATTGTCAATTAATAAGCGAGCTGATGATGAATTATAGTTAAGAACGCTCTCAATTACGTCAGCTTTCAAATAAAAAACTAGATCAAAATCGGTTCATCCTTTTTGGAAGCTACGAATCCACACACACACACACACACTCAGACAGACTAATCAAATTTATAAACCTATTCTTATAAGATAGAAATATCTATGCAATCCACGACTTTTTTGTAGACCTATAAAAGAAAAACAATCCCACCACACATTGTTTTGATATCTTGTGAACTCCAACAGGTTTCAAGCAACAGGCAGCGTTTTCAATAAAAATTCCCAGGCGACTTGATTTTTACCAAAAACTTCAACAACTATCGCATACATCAAACAATTTCCACAAAACCTTAACAAATTATTATCGACCTAAACCTTCCTAAGGAACTACTCGGTCGGTAAATGTAAACGGCATAAAAATCTTTTCAGTAGTTTTTGAGATTATCGCGCAGACAGACTCGGCGGTGCACTTAAGTATCCTATGTCCGTCTCCTGGTTCTAGCTTAGAACCAGGAGACGGACATAGGATACTTAAGTGCCACCACCAATTTTCAACCAAATCGGTTCAGCCGATCTTGAGTTATAAATAGTGTAACTAACACGACTTTCTTTTATACATATATATAATATTTAAGAATAGACTGTATGCGTTCTAAATAAAATAAAAATAAAGTATTGTGTTGTGTCAAAGGTGAGATGTTCGTCTACACTCTACACCCCACCAACTTTCAGCCAAATCGGTTCAGCCGTTCTTGAGTTATAAAGAGTATTACTAACACGACTTTCTTTTATATATATATATATATATATATATATATATATATATATATATATATATATATATATAAGATTTAGGAATAGACTGTATGCGTTCTAAATAAAATAAAAATAAAGTAATGTGTTGTGACAAAGGTGAGATGTTCGTCTACACTCTACACGCAACCAACTTTCAGCCAAATCGGTTCAGCCGTTCTTGAGTTATAAATAGTGTAACTAACACGACTTTCTTTTTTATATATATAAGATTTAGAAATAGACTATATGCGTTCTAAATAAAATAAAAATAAAGTATTGTGTTGTGTCAAAGGTGAGATGTTCGTCTACACTCTACACCCCACCAACTTTCAGCCAAATCGGTTCAGCCGTTCTTGAGTTATAAATAGTGTAACTAACACGACTTTCTTTTATATAAATATATATACTATAGATTTAATCACCACATAAGTATACAACCAACACAAAAGTCATGAACAGTGAACATAGGCACAAAGGTAAATAACTAAAAGTTACTACAAATAACGATTTTAATTGAAACTTAATAAATTAATACTTTTGCAATATTTAGGTTTCATTTCAATGACTTACATAATATACTGGGTAATTTTTTATTAAGTTTCGAGAGTATAATAGGTGCATACTTTTTTTTATTATCCAAGACAGTAATACAAATTCCTTTTTTGATATTTAGTCATCGTCAGACTTAGTTACTTAGTTTACTTTTTTTCTATTTTCAAACTTGGTGAAAATTTGTTTTACAACATTATTTACTAATTTATACACTTAAAATTTCAAATTATTGTCATCCTATTGAACCCTGTGACGTTGCGCGTGACATTGAGTTATAATGTACTACGTACTAGAGAAGACGCCTCAACTCGATTGCTTGTAACACGAGTTAGAGCGCGCGCACTCCAACTCACTTAGTCTGTGCCGAGCGCTTGCTGCAACGTGACACGTTTGAGTGAAGTTTTGTTTTTTAAATTATGCCTTCGTGTGCATTGAGATACTGTTCAAACGACTCCAGAAACATAAGTAAAAGTCAAGGAGTGACTTTTCACCAGTAAGTTCATTTATTATCTTTAAAACACGCTTAATTTAATTATAATTTTTCAATTGCAACGCGTCACCGCGACGGCGGCCATGTTTACGTGAGAACATAACACCCCCCGCTTGTCCCGCGCATACCCCGCCGTCATCAAGTGCGCGCCCGTGTATCTTTTGTTTGAGATAGCTTCTCTAGTACGTAGTACATTATAACTCAATGGCGCGTGATTGGATCGTACAACGGCACTCGGCGCGTGAGGCGGCGCCCTGTCTCCACTAGTGTGACCTAAATTCAAGATCCTTTTAAGATTTTCCAACTTTCAAATACTTGAGCTTTGACACAAATGCTATTGTATATAATTATATTCTATTTGTGACGCAAAAACATACCCTGTTTGTCTCGAAACGGAATAAAAAATCACCCAGTATAGGTAACTAGCAAAATGTCTGACAGTTGGTAGAACATTTTTGTTGGAAGTTAATGAGTAATATGTTCATCCCAGTTCTGTTTCATATAACTTTACAATATATCAGAGTCAATTTGAAATAATATAGATTTGTTAGATTTGGTAAAGTCTGTGTGCTGAGTGCGAGTTTTTGTCACTACTCGCCGTGAAGAAGATAACTACAATTTGTATGGCATTGAAACGATGCCCCAAGTGGAAAACAATGGTAGCTAATTCGATGCAATAAAAATTCACATCAACGTAAAAACCCTTTGGATTGTTTTCTTTTCTTGGTTTTTTATATCTTCGTCTGGGCATTGGAAACGCGTCTACAGGAAGGAAATGCGCATAAAAATTGATAATACATAATAATCTATACAGTATCCAGTATTATAATTTTCCAGCCTCTATGAGCTCTTTTATTCTGTACTTTTGTATTTTCCCCGACGCCGTCTTCGGGAAGTCGACCGTGGATTTCACTATCCTGGGTATCTTGAACCTGGCCAAGCGGCCGTCGCAGAATTTCCTCACGTCTATTGAAGCTAGCGTGACACCTTCTCTGAGCTTTACCACCGCGCAGAGCTCCTCGCCTAGCCTTTCGTCAGCTACTCCGACTACCTGCAATTGTGACGAGGAATTTTTAATTTCATTTGTAACATCTTTCCTGAGATGAGAGAGTGAGAGGGATTTCGTCAATTAGTGGGACGGAAATGTGTAAAGTTGGCAGTATACATACTGCACACATACACTATACACCACACACCGATCTTGGATCCACGCCCCGGTATCCTATGTATCATAGTAACTTAGTTATTTTATATATAGATGAAACTTTAGGTTTTTACATAAAGAAACATTTTCTAAAGAATAGTCTTTAGAAAATGTTTCTTTATGTAATATTTAAGAATAGACTGTATGCGTTCTAAATAAAAAAAATAAATAAAAATAAAGTATTGTGTTGTGTCAAAGGTGAGATGGTCTACACTCTACACTAATATTATAAAGGGGAAAGATTTGTTTGTTTGTTTGCATTGAAACTACTCCGAAACTACTGGACTGATGTTCATAAAATTTGACACGACTTAAAATAGACCACGGGGAACGACATAGTCTTACTTTTTATCGCGCGAAAATGTGAGGTTCCCACAGGATTTTCTTTTGCGCATATAATTTCTTCTTAAAAAAATGTAAGAGCATTGCGTGTTAATTTTTTGCAATGAACATTTTTGTATGGACTGGCAATTTTTTTAAACAAAAATTTAACAATTTCGTAGTGTCGACCACAAAACGTAATCCTACCGTAAACCTACCTATTACATATTGTCTGCACAATACAACCGTCTGCGTAGTCAGTAGTGTAATATTAATATCACGTCATGATGTTCATTCTCCGGTAGATGGAGCAAGTAACACACTTTTGACGTGATAACGTCTTATAATTCGATGGAGCCGGCTGCACGCACGAAAAAACGTGACTCATGCGTTACCAAGTACTGTTACCAAGTACCAGCGTTACCTCGCATTTTTTTATTTTAATTATTGTTGTTGTTGTTGTTGACGTTGTCACGTTTAACTATCGTCAGTAAACCGACTTTACAGACAACCGATATTTTTTTTAATATATGGCGTCGGCTTATCTTAAAACCATTTGTCAGTGTCAAGTAAAAAAGGCGGGAAATAGAACATTCGTTTCAATTTTCAACACTGTATTCATATATCGTCAAGTCTAAAGTCTAGTCAAAGTCCAAATAAATAGTCAGTACAGTCAATGAATCATGTCACAGTCGATTCAGTAAAGTGGTAGACGCTTTACTGAAAGTTCCTAGGGAGTTTTGGCGGGAAACACACAGATAGCACGTTTTTAGAAGTTGTACCACTTGCCCACACTTGTGCACGTTAACGAATATTTAATGGTTAATATTCTACCAATATTACACATTAAGAACTGAGAAAGCACAAATTTATAAAATATTACAAATTCACAACGTCACCCATTGAACTCCCCGGCAAAACTCCCGGATCATGTTATGTACTACCTACTACTGAAAGAAACTCCGGATCACGAAAAATGTTTTTTGTAAACCATTAGCCATTTTTATCTAGTAGAAATATTATTTTTGTAGGTAATAAAGTATGGTAGGTAAAATTTGCCCATAATATTTCATAATATTATAATTATTAATTTTGCACTTTATAAGGGTTCTTTTTCCTCTTATATAGAAAAAAAAATGTAAATGTTGAGACATATTGGCAAATGTCAACGTGTAACAAAATAATTGTATCAAACGCACGACAGTGTCGGTTGAAAATTATCTGGGGAATTGTGTTTTGTTGTAATTTTATTAATTTTATGTATTTATTTAATATATTATATTATAATGAAAATAATTAACTACCTGACTCTCTACAACATCTGGGTGCGTGTTCAGCAGGTCTTCTATCTCTTTAGGCGCGATGTTCTCTCCTCCTCGCACTATGGTGTCCTTGATACGTCCCACGATTCGTCCATACCCATCTTGCGATATTTTGAACTTGTCACTGAAACAATAACAATACAACAAAATATAAATAAATAATCGGTAAGTTATATCTCGTAAAATGTAAGTACGTAAGACCGATAACGCACTTGTAACTCCTCTGGGCGTCAGATTTTGTAATTAAGCTATTCAAATTCCAGTACAGCTCCTGCGCGTGCTGTGGCACTTGCACGTACGTTGTTTGAGTTTTAAACACGAGGATTGGACATCTGTTGACTGTTGTGCTAGTAGCCTGACCAGAAGCCCAATTATCATAACTATTTGTGATCATGATCCTGTTTCAGTCCGCGCACTGTCTCACTCGCTCGCGCACGATAGACGCGTGTATGAATGCGACACCGCGTGAACCGAAACAGAATTATGATCACAAATAGTTACGAGAATTAATGGACTTTTGGAAAAAGAAAAAATCTACGCTGAGCGCACTAAATTTTTATGGCAGCAACACCACGAAACGCAGGAAGGAATGTGATTGGTTCAATTTAGTTTCGAAATATTCAGCAACACGGCGAGGTTATTTATTTCTCTGGTCAATGGTCATGCTATAAACACTTTCCTAATGTCGATCAGTCTATTCTTTTGCCGGTTATTCTATACTAGATGTTGCCCGTGACTTCGTGCGCGCAAAAGGAAATCTCGAGGGACCCGTACATTTTGCCGCAATAAAAAGTAGCCTATGTCCTTTCCCGTGGTCTATTCTGTATCTGTGCCAAATTTCATCAAAATCAGTCCAGTAGTTTCGGAGCCTATTCAATGCAAACAAATAAGCCTTTCCTCTTTATTATATTAGTATAGATAATAATTACCCAGTAGCCAGCCAGCCCTCCTCATCTATGCTCTGCCTGGTCTTCTCGGGCTCGCCCCAGTAGCCGATCATGTTGAAATACCCGCGCACCAGCAGCTCGCCATCACTACCCCATGGCACCATCTCTTTTTTCTCGTTCACCACCTTAAACATTAAAATACATCTAAATCTATTAACTAGTGTGAAGATTTTTCCAGTATAGATCACAAACTTAGAGCGTAGACTCTACTTTTCTCTGCAGTAATGGGCTACACGGCTGAATTTTTGAAAAGTAACTGCTTAGAAGAAACAGTATACCTACTAAAAATAATTATTTTTTTGCGGTACAGCGGTAAAGGTAGCGGTAAAGGTAGCGGTAAAGGTAGCGGTAAAGGTACAGCGATTTGTTTACTAAATTCGCAATCCTCGTCAAAACGCTTCATACAAGGGTCGTACCTGACTGTTACGTCACTAATAGGTAAAGGTGTAAGAAATAATATAAGACCACAGAAAATATATTTTGTAAATATCTTGGAAATTTGTGCGTTTAAGTTCATACTTACAATAATTAATGTTTTTGTATATGCTGTAAGTAAACTAATGATGTAGGTTTTTTTTACTAATGTAGCAATAAAAATTGAAACTTTTTTCTATTTTTAGATGTAACTTATTACTAAACTACACATAAAATATTATATTTTTGCACCTTTATCGAGTAGTAAGTAATATTTGAATATTTCTGAGTACCTAAATAAATTAAACTAAATATTTTACATTTCGTCTCCTCAAATCTGTCGGTTGAGTATTTGCGGTCATAAACTAGTGGGTGTAAACAATGAATACAGTAACCTTGACTTCGATGTGGTCCTGTATGTATCCCACAGTTTCGGCGACCACGTCCACGCTGTCCCCCGGCAGCGACTGGAACACGCTCGCGGTCGTCTCCGTAAGGCCGTACAGCGCCTAAAATGATTGTTGCAATCAAGTGAGATTTGCAAAAGGTCATAACGATCATTAATGGCCATACCAATATTGGACTAATGAGGATGTTTGATATTTTTTTGCCGCTAGGGGGCACACGCACACAAACAACGTTGTCGAAAACGCTCAATAGGATTTTTCAATTCTTTTTCTGTCACCAGGCGGCGCTTGGTATCCCGACGGTCCTTGTCGTGTCAAAAAGCTGTCAGATGTCACGAATTTAAAAACCCTCAATTAAATAAAATCGCAAAAAAAGATCAAAGGAGTATAGCAATTATTTTTACTACTATTATAAATCCTAGCAGGATTTATAATAGTAGTAGGATTAATTGTTATTAATTACACTATTATAAATGTGAACGTTTGTGGGGATGGATGGATACATGGATGAATGGATGTTTTTTACTCTTTCACGAAAAAATTACTGGACGGATTTTGATGATATTTAGTATGTTAATAGTTTAGGCTCTGTGTTTAAACATATGCTACATTTTATCTCGAAAAAGTACAGTGTACCCGTGGGATACTCTATTGACACGGGCGGAGCAGCGGGCAAAAGCTGGTATGTAATACTGGTAGGCTGGTATAAATATGGACAAACATATTACTTAATATTAACTATTAAGAGAACCTACCTAGTCATTATCTACTGGAGGTACGATAATATTATTATGAACGCAATAAAAATCGCCATCAACCGTCACGTCACCACAATATGTGATTCACATTAGTATATGTAGCCCTTTTGCAAATTAAAGGTGAATTTTTACCCGATTACGGCGAAGCCAAAAGGAATGGTAATGATATTGGCAGTCTATGAATGTATGTATGTTCCACCATAGCGCTTAAAATATTGGTCCGATTTTAATAAAGGAGGTGTCAATAGATTCGTAATAATAGCCCGGGTAACATTAGGCTATATAATTGACATAGTCGCCAGTCGGGTTATAGTTTTTAATTTTTGATTAACTATTTCATGCCTTAACGTTCTTCGTTTTTAGTGTACTCTTCATTCTCTGTATGAGCCCGGGGCTGCAGGGGGCTCCTCCAGCGAGGGTGTTGTTCAGGTTTAGAGGCAAGTCAGCCCCGTTGATGCGGGACAGAAGATCCACGTACATCGTCGGCGTGCCTGACACAAAGGTACATCTGTAAAGTAGCAAACACTATATATTTTGAATAAACAGTAAATAAAAATTTATGAACTGCTGAACTTGTTAAGTACATTAAAGATAAGTATTAGGTAACACATTTATAAAAACTATAACCCGACTATGTAAATTATATAGCCTATGTTACCCGGGCCATTATTAGGAACCTCATCAAATATAAAATCAGTAAATCGGATCAATAGTTTAGGCTCCACGGTGGAATAAACATACATGCATATATAGACTGCTAAAATCATTACCCTTCCTTTTGGTTTTGCCGTTGTCGGGTAACAATGGGAATATTATTTTAGTCATTACTCACTTTTCCGAAAGAAGAGCCTTCAAGTTGTTGGCAACATTGTAAGTGGGACTAGCTAGGACCAACGTTGATCCAAATTGCAGAGGAGACAGCAGTGTGATGATGGATCCTAGCGCGTGGAACATTGGAACCTGAAAAATATTCCTGAGTCAGACTACGCCATCTACAATCTACATCTTACTAATATTATAAATGTGAAAGTTTGTGAGGATGGATAGATGTTTGTTACTCTTTCACGCAAAAACTACTAAACGAATTTCGATGAAATTTGGTATGGTAGTAGCTTAGGCTCTGGATTAAAATATAGGCTACTTTTTATCCCGAAAAGGTACAGTGTTCCCGTGGGCAACAGCTAGTAAAATATTATATGTTATTTATAATTATTATCTATTCATTTACTATCAGGGATCTAATTCATATGCAGGTTGACCATTGTCATAATTTATTCGTGTAATAATATTATTATATCAAACTGACATAATCATTGACAATTATTTTATTGTGATTGTATGTCGTCATTACATTATAGTTTTATTGGTCCATGATTATATCAAATAAATTATGAGAACACTTTACTGCTTATGAATTAGATACCCTGATAGTACTTAGTATCATGACAAACAAAATAAAAACAAAAGAAAGACGCGCATGCTTCAAAAGTTACAACCTAGATGGCGCTTCTAAAATGATTAGTTAAAGAATAATATTAAGCTTTAAATATATACGCGCTGACTTGAGAACCTTTTCCGTTTTTTCAACGGTAAAAAACATTGAAAGTAAGTACAATTTTTGTATTTTACAAAAATTCCTTATAAAATTATTAAAAAAATATCTATATTAGGTAGGTATATAGATATGTCGCTAGTCGAGCGAACACTGTAGAGCCATTAGTCAAGATGCATTCGATAATTTTGATGTCTTGATATTGATTCGATAATTGGGTGTGACTTATGTCAAATCCCATACCTTTTTGATTTCGAACTTCGCCGTCGAAATTATCGAATGCATCTTGACTAATGGCCCTGGGCCTCTAGTCAAGTGCCTTCGTTAAAATTCGAAAAAGTCTGTCGAATCGTGTTCTCTTTTGTGATCACAATGTCAAATGTCTTATTTATTAAAAAGGCAGGCAAATATAATTCTCGTTTAAGTTTTCAACACCGTATTTCTAATTCGTCAAGTCTAAAATCTAGTCCAAGTCCATAAATAGTCAGTGCAGTCAATGAGTCAAGTCAGTCGATTCAGTAAAGTGGTAGAAGTTTTACTGAAAGTTCCTAGGGAGTTTTATATCAAATGGATTGAAATTTAAACTGTAGAAATTTAGAACAATAATAAAGTAGGTACTTATAACTTAACACAGGCGATTATTACGGTTAAAGGCTGGGACAATATGCTCCGAAATCCGGAACACAGGATTTTTTCAAAATTCAAAGCATCATTGAAAGTAGAAATCTGCGCTTATACAATAGAGTTGAAAATCGAACACGTCATGATTGTCGAGTCAAATGTCAATGTCATATTATTATAATATGACAGCTAGACACTCGAAACTTCCTTTTTGAACTCTATTGTATTATTATAATTTTACTGCTCTGAATTTTCACCGGCGTTCCGGATTCCGAATCATAAAATAGTAATATATTACCGCAATCTCTTCGACTGTAAAAAATCAAAGCATTGAAAATAGAACTCTGGACCAATACAATCGGACACACAATTTGACAACTGTCACATTTGACATTGACACAACACTGGTGTGTACGATTTTCAACTCTATTGTATGAGTCCAGAGTTCTATTTTCAATGCTCTGAATTTTCTCCAGTCGGAAAGATTCCGGATTATATAGTCCCAGCCTCAGGCAGAACCAGTCTTGCCAGATATACGGACTTTCGATCTGCGATATAGATAAGATGCGGATACGGATTTTTTACGTAATTTTTACAAGCATTACATAATATTATATTACATTATAATATACTAAATTAATGTACATTAAATTTCTATTTTACATTGATCATACAGATTTTATTACAGAATTCTTGCCAAATGGTCGAGCCTCCTCGAACCGTCAAGGATGAGAGCAGGAGGTGCGATGAGGAGGGCTTCATACTGGTGGAGAGAAGAAAGAAGAGGAATCCCGTCGTCCGAAACCACTGCGGCACCGCACCCAGCGAACCCGAGCAGCGCCTACGGTGCGAAGTGCGCGCCACACCCGTGTCACGCCTGCACGGGTCACGAAGGTCGAAGACGTCGTAGACTACATCCGAAAGAAGACGTCTTTCACCTTAAGGGTCGAGCGTCTGAAGTCTCGCCACAAGGTCAACTTAACTGAAGTTAAGTGAGAGTGGTGAGAGTATCGACGCATCTTCTACCGACCTTCGAGGCGGAGAAGTTCTGGCTGACGGACGTGGTCTACCGGAGATTTCGGTCAGAGTGTAGCAAAGGAGAGTTCGGGGAAATGAAACGAAGTGCGCATCACGTCGCCGAGAAAAGACAATACATGATAAACTACAGTGTGTGTATAAGAGTGAATCTAAATAATATAGAAAATAAGATTTATGTATATTGTATAATATTGTAGGTATACTATAAAATTGTGTGCGTGTATATATAGTATAAAATATATAATAGGTCTTTACCTATGAAATTGCCGTTCTGC
Organism: Phengaris arion; assembly: GCA_963565745.1. Classification (NCBI taxonomy): domain Eukaryota; kingdom Metazoa; phylum Arthropoda; class Insecta; order Lepidoptera; family Lycaenidae; genus Phengaris; species Phengaris arion. The sequence continues at coordinate 30,397,696 of OY751431.1, forward strand.
AGTACTGGCCATTTCAAATCAAAATAATTTTTGTTTGGCTAAGAATTCTAATTTCAAATTAATTTTATTTTAAAAACATGGAATTCTTTTTCCAAAAGTAGTCATTTGTTTATTGATTAGTGTTACATTTTCATAGCATTTCAATCTTTTTCGTCATCATGGATACGTTAAAAATTCGAGTAATTATGGAATATGAGTACCGTCGTGGCAGCAACGCGGCACAAGCGGCACGCAACATTAACGACGTTTACGGAGCTAACACTACAAACCAACGCACCACCTGTTATTGGTTTGCTCGCTTCCGTTCTGGAAGCTCGCGATCGTCCGAAGACTTTGGTCGACAATGACGAATTAAAGGCTATTGTGGAAGCTGATGATACACAATCTACGGCTGAATTAGTAGCAGCTTTCGACGTTAGCGTCAAAACAATATTGATCCATTTGCGTCAAATTGGCAAGGTAAAAAAGCTTGACAAATAGGTGCCCCACGAACTCAATGATCGCCAGCGCGAAGTACGCGTCGAGACGTGCCTTGCACTGCTCAACAGACACACAAATGAAGGAATTTTGAACCGCATTGTTACCTGCGATGAAAAATTGATTCTGTTTGATAACCGCAAGCGCTCAGCAAGTTGGTTGGATCCTGGTTCAACACCTAAACAATGCCCTAAACGAAAACTTACCCCTAGAAAAGTGATGGTCACTGTTTGGTGGTCTAGCGCCGGTGTTTTGATTGTGGTTGACGGTGATTCATCACAGCTTCTTACCAAACGGGGTGAGCATTACTGTGAAGAACTCAACTCAATGATGGAGAAGCTGGAACATCTCCAACCAGCATTGGTCAATCGCTCGTCTCCGCTGGTCCTGCACGACAACGCGCGACCTCATACTGCACAGCAGACGGTCTCAAAGTTGCAAGAACTGGGGTTGGAAGCTCTCCGTCATCCGCCCTACTCAAAAAATTCAATACCCGAGAGGCAGTACAAAATGCCTTTGAAGAATTTGTTGCCTCCCGTCCAGCTGATTTCTTTAAGAAGGGCATCAATAAAATGCCACTGCGTTGGCAAAGATGCATTGATTGCATTGGTGATTACTTCGATTAATACAAATAAAAAATACATGAAATAAAATTCGTTTAAATTTTTTCATACAAAACGGCAATTTCATAGGTACCTAATAATTGCTGCCTGATACCCGTAACAAGTTCAACTGGATTGACATAAACATTGAAATATGTATTAATATTTTTCTGTTTATATTTCTATGTGTGTGAAGTATATAATTTTATGTGAATTGAATTTATTTTACAGTCTCGTCAGCTAAAAAAGCTTATAAAGAAAAAAATCAATACAACTTAAGCTTGGATTGATATATATATATATATATATATATATATATATATATATATATATATATATATATATATATATATATATATATATATATATATATATATTATATTTTATTAATTATATTTTATTGTAAGTACTGATCATACTTTTAAATGCATTAAGTGAAAATAAAAGCTGTTAATTTGAAATTACAAACAGACACTTCAATTTTGTTTATCTGTATAGATATAATATATTATATTATACAAAACATATAGTTGAATTAAGTATATATAGTGCGTGCGGAACTAGTTGGCCGCGCCTAAGGTAGGGACAGGGGTGAGGGGGCGGGTTGCTTGCTGCTCGCAGTGCCGCCACGAAGTCCGGCTCCGTACTGAGTAATAATATCAAGCGCTCTTCCGTCCCACCGCTCGCCTGCCTAAGGCCCGGCTAGCTAGTCACAATATGTAACAGTCATAAAAGTCACAATGTGTAATTGCAAAATTCTACATTATTGTCAAGATGATAAGGTCGTTTTTTGTATCATTCTTAATAGTCGTTATTACATTGTGATTTCGAGTGGCAAAAAGTGTCGTGCCTAATAATCCGTCCAGCCCCAATACAATTCGCAACGCGCCATAAGAAACTTTGTTCCAAAAAACAATTAAAAATATGAGTTACGTATTCTTGTATTCTGAAGTTCAATATAATATTATGCGGACTGCAGACAATTATGTTTGTGAATTATTATCTATTTTTGACTACTAAAATATTACCATTACCTTACACTTATGTAAAATGTGTTTTAAATATTTAATCCATCCTTATAAGTCTAGCAAGACAATGCCTGTAACTAATTCATAGTATTATGGCCGCTTGTAATATTTTGTATGTATGTATTAAACTGTTAGGTTAGGTTAGGTTAGTTATTATTTATTTCAATAGTAGGTACCCTGTACAGTCGAGTTACTTATAATTTATTACTCCCAGCTAAATATACTTCTTTTAAAGTTATAGTCCTGTAAAATTATAAAGAATATTTCAATTATTTAGTAACAAGTATACTATAGAGAACAAATATTAAGTAGTTAATTGGTTAATACTACTTGACTGTTTATAATATTATGATAATAAGTTACATTGTGTACATATATTAAAATATCATTACATTTTGTTAAAACTTATAAATTTTAATTACTAAATACAAATCTTTATTTCCAAGGAAGTTTCAGAGAAATTTGCTTAAGAACGACATTTTTTACTATACTTTAGGTACATATTATACACCTAAAGATTGGTGTAGTAGCGTGTAAAGATTACAAACTGTAAGGAGTGGACGAGACAGACGACGGACGAGAGAACTACAAGGAATAAACTACAACAAGAAATTTATATAAAAAAACATAATACACAGAACAGAACAACAGAATACTTGAATACAATGAATTATATAATACTAGGTATTGATAATAATTATTATGATATTATGAATACTTTAGATTGAATTCTATTGACTTTTTAAGCAATATTCAACAGAATAAGCGCAGATAATGACTAGAATTTCCTATAATTATTATTTAGAAATAACAGCTGATCAATAAAATCCACCATATTGTTCGTAATTAGAGGTAAATCAACCTTCCTTGATCTTTAGGTCGATAGCGATCAAGGTGACGATCTGCTAAGTGTCACTTAAGGCCTCATGTCTAGGCATTGTATGGAGAAAAGCGTTTGAGCAATTCGCTGTTTGAGTGACTCGTTAGCCTAATCGTTAAAAATGGCTGCTTGGCTATCATTTTTTTTAACGATACGATTGAACATGTCAATTCACGCACGCTTATGTCAATCCCATACATTTTTTAATTGCTATGTTTGCCGTCGATATTATCGTATGTATCTCGACTAGAAGCCATTACTAATACGAGTAGTACAGTAAATAGTATCTAATTAAGTGTTAACCATGAGAACAATAAAAAACATAAAATTCAAAATTCAATTCAAAAATAAACAATACAATAAAAAAAGTAGATACACAGTAACGACAATAATAATCTATACATATAGATAATAAGTAGATAATAATAATTTTAGATAATTTATCAACATGTTGATAACAATGTTTATTGTTACTATTGCACAATAAACACAATACACGATTACCATTTTTTTTGTTCTATATTTGTCTGATTCTTGTTTTAGAACCTATGCTAGGACTGGCAATGCAGATATTTGCAGAATCATAATTCGGGGAATAATTTTCTTCATAAAATAAGTTTCATACACAATAACTCACTTGCATGCACACAATTTGGTGACCTTCGTGTAGCGAGTTCCTCTTGCCAGTATAATAACAATTGTTGACCACCCCGAGATGAGAGTCTAACGCTGCCTTTGGATTGCCTAGAAAAAAAATCCTATGTTTTACAAAGTTTTTAGAATTGAGTCCTCCATATTATTAAATTAAAGGCCAGTTTCACAATCTACTGATATTAAGTGTCAGATAGCTATTGGCATATTTTGTATCGGTCACTCGATTTAAAGTAAGCAGAAACAAAACTTCCGAATAAGCTATCCGACTCTTAGTAGAAGATTGTAAAGCAAATGCTGTTTACTCAAACTCAATCGTCTAGACTCTAGGGTGTAGTGTGAAAAAGTAGGTACTTTTACCCAAAAGGTAAAAACAGGACCCTATTACTGAGACTTCGCTGTCCGTCCGTCTGTCACCAAGCTGTATCTCCTCAACCAGGATAGCTAGACAGTTGAAATTTTCACAGATGACGCATTTTGTGTTGTCGCTATAACAACAAATACTAAAAAATGCTGAAATAAATATTCAATATATATTCATATTCAATATTCAATTTTATTTATATTCCCATACAACAAACATGTTTTTTCAGTTCCGCGTGAGCGCTCACAACGGACGCGCGTGTATTACTCCGCTCATCGTGTAGTAGGTATTCGCGACCGAGCTTGTTTACGTTCACAGAGATAAGGAATAAACGATCAATAAGTGAATAGGGTATCTCCTGGTAACAGGAGACCTTAAAAATGTCATTGAACCCTACGTTGTCTACTAACCCAATGTATCAAACAAACACAATGTCTCAGTCACCTGCCAGTCAATCTTCAAGTTATGCAAACGTGACGTCATCCACATGTTATCCCAAGAAGGATCAAGCGATAATGCTGGGCTCTATTGAAAGAATTCCATTAAGAGAATACATAGTTGCTTTAGCTTCAGTAATACCATCAACAGCTATTAGATTTGTATCTCGTATTGCAAACAATCGGACAGTAAGACCTCGACAGTAAGAAAAAGGCTGATAGTTTAATCGACAATAAAAAAGAATTAATATCCAAAACCATAGCCTTGAAATTAAGCCTTCGGCAACAAGAAATAAAAGGATTATCTTATCCAACGTCTTATCGAACGATTGTCTTATCAACGGTAATACCTAACTCTTTTATAGAACAAAAATTCGAAGAAATGAAAATAAAAATTATGTCTCAGATAACATTTATGAAAATTTGGTGCTCTGAACCTGGATTCTCTCATATCCTAAGTTTTAGAAGACAATTTTATATCAGCCCGGAGGATGAGGTTTCCCTACCTGAATCGATCCAATTAACATTTGAAGGAACTAATTACTGGATATATATTTCTACCGATGCATTAAAATGTTTTACCTGTAATTCAATGGGTCACATAGCAAAGAACTGCAAACAAAATGTAAAACTTCCTCATACTATAGAAACCCAGTCCCCTCCTCTCAAAGAAACCAATAATAACGAAAACATTATTAACCTAGTAGCTGTTCCGCCTACTACAATGGAATCTTCAAAACCATATTATCATGACCATCAAAAAGGAATTAAGCGAATTCATTCGGCAATCACAAGTGAGACATCGAATATGGAAGTTTTTAAAACTATCATAGCATATATCAATAGCATATATCATAGCAATATATCGATAGAAGAAGGAAAAACTAAAATAAGTGAAGGTTAAAAGAAGTAATTCGAAAACAGATGAAGAAGTGTGGAAAAATATTGATAGATGTATAGAAGAATTGAATAAAGATAAAGACTTCCCAATAAATTTGGACCAATTCATTAGCCTACTCGATAATTCACGCGGTAAAAAACATGTAAATGAATTAGTTGGTTCCTATACTGATAATGTTAGAGATTTAATAAAAATGTGTAATTCACTTCATTGTAAGATGAATAAAAGTCTTAAGAATAGATGTTCAAGATTAACAAGAAAATTACATGAATCGTTACGGGAATCAGTCATCGAAAAATAGGTATAAATTATATTATATACATGTCTTATCTTTTCTTATACAACTTTTATTATTGTTATTTTTATTTACACTATGGATATATTACAATGGAATGTGAACGGTTATTTTAGACGATTAGAAAATATTAAGTTATTGATAAGTCGCGTAATTCCAACTTGCATTTGTTTACATGAAACTAACTTCAATCGTTGTGCTTATCTTAAAGGTTATGATGGTTTTTAAAAAAATAGAACATCGGAAAATAGGGTAAGTGGAGGTGTAGCCATATTTATTAAACCACATACAATCGCGGAAGAAATACAATTAACAACAAACATAGAAGCTGTAGCTATAAAAATTAAAGTACCTATTCCTCTTACAATATGTAATATATATCTTCCTAATAGCCAACAACTTAACCTACATGAATTAAATGATATGATTAGATACATTCCAGTTCCATTTACGAGGGCGGGTCAATAAGTCCGTGACTTTTGGAATAAAACACAGATTTTTTGATAAATAAATCATTTTATTTTTCAACGTAGTCCCCCTTGAGCTCTATACACTTTGTCCAACGCTTCTCCAATTTTTTTATCCCTTCCAAAAAATATGATTTGTCGAGGTCCTCAAAATAGGCCTTTGTTTGCGAGATGACTTCATCATTGGAGTCAAATCTTTTTCCACCGAGCCATTTTTTCAGGTTTGGGAACAAGAAGTAGTCACTCGGAGCCAAATCTGGAGAATAGGGTGGATGTGGAAGCAATTCATAGCCCAATTCATGGATTTTTGCCATGGCAACTGCACATGTGTGTACCCTTGCATTCCCTTGGTGAAAAAGAACTTTTTTCTTGGCCAAATGAGGTCGGTTTTTTTTCAAATCCTCATTGAAGCGGTCCAATAAGTTGGCATAATATTCCCCATTAATTGTTCTTCCCTTTTGAAGATAGTCAATGTGGATTATCCCACGTGCATCCCAAAAAACAGTCGCCATAACTTTATTGGCTGACAAACCCACCTTGGCCTTCTTTGGCGCCGATTCACCCTTAGAAACACACTGTTTTGACTGTTGTTTGGTCTCTGGTGTGTTGTGATGGATCCATGTTTCGTCCACGGTTACAAAACTGCGCAAAAACTCCTCCATATTGTGATTAAACAACGCCAAACCTTCCTGTGAAGTTGTTACACGATTGCGTTTGTGGTCGACTTGCGGAAAGCTTTCTCATGCCCAAGTGATCATTCAAAATTGAAACCACTGAGCCATGCGAGATGCCTATGGCTTCCACAATCTCTTGCACTTTCAATCTTCGGTCGGCCAATACCATATCGTGAATTTTTTCGATTGTTTCGGGTGTAGAGACCTCAACTGGGCGTCCAGGACGTTCGGCATCTTCAGTGCTTGTACGGCCACAACGAAATTCAGTAAACCACTTTTTTACCATTGAAATCGATGGTGCAGAATCCCCATAGTATTTATCAAGCTTAGCCTTGGTCTCGGTAATGGTTTTTTTTCGCAAAAAATAATGCTTAATAAGCACACGAAATTCACTTTTTTCCATTGTTTCCTTAAGTTACTGGATAGTCTGATAAAGATAGCTGTAAAACACAAACTAACTGACGCAGCAAGTTCAAATTTTGATAGGAGTCAACTGACAGATGCCTGTTGACAGGAGTAGTGTTGCTTTTTCAGGAAGGAGGTTAGAAATTCAAAAAGTCACGGACTTATTGACCCGCCTTAGTATTATATTAGGTTATTTTAACAGCCATCATTTTTACTGGGGTTCTCAAAAATGCAACACCAGGGGTAGAATAATAGCTCAATGGATAGATGACAATGACAACATGATTTTATTAAATAATGGACAACCTACTCATTTTGACATTAATACTGGTCGAACTAGTAATATAGATTTAGCGTTAGCTTCACAAAATATAGTATCATATTTTGATTGGAATGCTATTGATGAATTATATGACAGTGACCACTTTCCAATTTTAATTAAGTCTCAAATTTCACATGTTCAGTATTTGAAATGCAAAAAAATGGAAGTTTGATAAAGCTGATTGGAACAAATTTCAAGATGAGATTAATCAAAATATAAATCAAATACCACCCTCAAATAACATGATAAATTATTCAGTCAATAATATCGCTGAAAATTTTACAAAATTAATACTAGAAGCAGCTGACAAAATCAATACCTAAAACATCCTGTATTATAAATAAAAATAATCTTCCCTGGTGGAACGAAGAATGTAAAAATGCAGTAAAAGAATATAAAAAAGCATGTAGACAATATAAAAATGTGTTAATAATTTTGATAATTATATATATAAAATAGATTATAAGAAAAAAGAACAAAATGAAGAAGAATTCTTAATAAAAATAAAAGAAAACATTGGGAAAATTGGGTTTCATCAACTACCCCAAAAACGTCGGTAGGTGATATGTGGAAGAAAATGCATTGCTTAGATCAAAATAAAAAAAGAACTAATACAATTACACTGGAGAAAGAAAATGGAAGTTACACATCAAGTGGTACTGAAGTGTCAAACCTATTAGCACAGACCTTTTCTAGTAATTCATGTTGTGATAATTATGATAATAATTTTATTCCTTATAAAAGCAATAAGGTATCTCAATTTAATCTTAATACATCAGATAACTTAAATCCAATTAATAGGGAGATATTTTTACACGAATTGTTAACAGTTCTAGCTAAAGTTGGTAATTCCAGCCCAGGCCCAGATAATATACCTAACACTATAATAAAACACTTACCTCATAGTGGAATCCAATATTTATTACAAGTTTATAATTATATCTGGACAAATCAAGTATTCCCAGATAATTGGAGAGAAGCCGTAGTTATTCCGATATTAAAGCCAGATAAAATACAGACCTCAACCTCAAGCTATAGACCTATATCATTGACATGCAATTTGTGCAAAATATTAGAAAAGATAATAGGTAGGAGATTGAGGTGGTATCTAGAATTTCATAATTACTTATCCCCTTTCCAATACGGTTTTAGACAATATCGATCATCAAATGATCATTTAATTAACTTAGAATCAGAAATACTAGATAATTTTACAAATGTCAACTATACTATTATTATAACTTTAGACATCGAAAAAGCTTGTGAAATGGTTTAAAAGCAAAGAATATTAAAACTACTTAATGATATGGATATTAAGGGAAATATTTCAGTTTTTATTATGAACTTTCTTCTAAACAGAAAAATTAAAGTTCGACTAAATAATATTTTATCTAATCCCCAAATATTGGAAAACGGTTTACCTCAAGGATCTGTAATTAGTATTGTTTTATTCTTGATAGCAATCAACGACGTTCTTTCATGTGTTAATAGACCGGTAAAAGGTTTTCTATTTGCTGATGACCTAACAATTTCTTGTGGTGGCCGATCTCTTGAACCGACCATAAAACTTCTTCAAAATGCATTAAATAATTTACAAGAATGGGCGATGAAAACGGGATTTAAATTTTCAAAAACTAAAACGGAATTTATAATATTAAGTAAGAAAAGAAATAAAACTAGAAATATGAATTTAACATTAAATGCTCTTAAAATTAGAGAAGTGAACAACCTGAAAATTTTAGGACTAATATTGGATAAAAAAATGACATGGATAGATCATATTAAAAATTTAAAATCTGAATGTTTGAAAAACTTAATAAAGTATAAAAATGCCTGTCTGACAGGTTTACGAACAAAGTATATAACAAGTTTACAACGCCTCTCAATTGATGTAATAAATTTATTTTATGACTTTAAAAAATGCCCATCTTCCAAATTATTTATTTTTTCAATTCAATTCGTTTAGTTGCTCTAAAAGTGGTAACAATAGTTGGTACCAAAATTTATAGGCTCTGGCACTTTTAGCTATATATAAATAGCATGCATATTTTTATTACATTAATTTAAGTTCTAATTTTTCTAAATTATTACATTGTTATATATTGTATTCTAATTATTTCATTAGTAATTACGTGTCATACTGTCAGGAATTTTAGTAGATAACAAAAAAATAAACACAGAAAATCACACACAACACAATCAAATTAATAATAAAATTCGCAAAATATTAGTAGTCAGTACATAACATATTATGATGTCAATCGAGTAGATATTTATCGGTAATTACAATAATATGTCAGGATTATATAATACAAGGGCTGCACTAAGGATGGAATATTTTCACTGTTCCAGTCATATTAAAATCTTTTTAATTTAAAACTCCTTGGTTTTAAAAATCGAATACCGTTTATTTAAAAAAAAATTCTCGGTCTTGTCACAAGGTCTTGTCAAACTTGTTTAGTCGTTGAGAAAATGGAATTGACTCGAGAAAATTCTAGAGCGATGATTTATTATGACTTTCGAAGTGGTTTAACACAAAAACAGTGTGTTGACCGGATGATTTCTGCATTTGGTGATGAAGCCCCATCCAAAACCACAATTTATCGCTGGTTCGCTGAATTTCAACGTGGACGTGTCAAGCTCAGTGATGATCCCCGTCAAGGTCGTCCAAAAACTGCAGTCACCCAAGAAAACGTTGATGCTGTGCGTAAGCTGATTAAGAAAGATCGACATGTGACATACCGCGAAATTCAGGCAACTTTAGACATTGGCATGAGTCAAATACAAATAATCTTGCATGAACAATTAGGTGTAAAAAAGTTGTTTTCCCGATGGATACCGCATTTGCTCTGTGAAGAGCTAAAAGCGGCTCGCGTTACTTGGTGCGTCAGAACTCTCGAAAGATTCCACGCAGGATCCTCAAATGCTGTATACAACATCGTATCAGGTGACGAATCCTGGATATACGCGTACGAACCCGAAACAAAAAACCAGTCACGGGTTTGGGTGTTCGAAAATAAGTTAAAGCCAACAAAAATTGTTCGTTCACGGAGTGTTGCAAAAAAAATGGTGGCCACGTTTGTCTCCAAAACCGGCCATGTTGCGACTATTCCTCTTGAGGGACAAATAACGGTTAATGCAGAATGATATGCTAACATTTGTTTGCCACAGGTCGTTTCTGAACTCCGTAAAGAGAACTGCAACCGCCGCATCATCCTCCATCACGACAATGCGAGTTCTCACACCGGGCACAGAACAAAAGAGTTTTTAGAGCAAGAAATCATAGAATTATTAGACCATCCGCCGTACAGCCCTGACCTAAGCCCTAATGATTTCTATACTTTCCCTAAAATAAAGAATAAATTGCGTGGTCAGAGATTTTCATCACCTAAAGAAGCTGTGGACGCCTACAAAACGGCCATTTTGGAGACCCCAACTTCCTAATGGAATGGTTGCTTCAATGATTGGTTCCATCGTATGGAAAAATGTGTCAAATTTCGCGGAGAGTACTTCGAAAAGCAATAAATACATTTTTAAATAGTAATGTTGTGTCACTTCCTTGATTCCCGAAATTTTTAGTGCCGCCCTCGTAGATGTCATAAATCAGTAACAAAAAATTATAATACCTACAAACGAAACACATTTAAAAATAATATTCACAATAATAATATTATAATGGTCATTAATGTCATAGTAATTATTGAAGTTGAAGTAATGATTAATTCAGCATAGATTAATTATATTATTATACTATTGATTATTATTTTTTTGTTTAAATAATTCCTCTACCGAGTAGAAGTTTTTAAATTTAACCATTTAATTATTTCCTGTTTAAGTTTATTATATACGGTAGCTTTTTATATGACCTGGGATAGCATTATATGCTTTTATGCACATGGCATAATATTGTCTCTGATACAATGCATTTTTCAAGATTACGTCAAGCACTAGCCTGTCAGGATTTCTCTTATTCCTAGGGTATATGTCACCTGCCTTTTCGAAAGTTTTATAATTTATTTTTACATAATTCACTTATGCCCGGTTCCTATAATCAACGGACCGTCATGGTATAAAAGTTACTATCCGTTTTTCCACAACCGACTACGAGTCGTAAATACTGTTCCACAATTAAATTTATATACTTGCTATCGACGAGCGTCCGTCAGTCGTTCAAATACCGAGCCCTCTTCACTCTTAGATGGGCGTTTCGTTATACGCAAAATTGAAACCGAAAATGGCACAAAATTCAAGACATAATAAATTAGATTCACATATCGTAATAATATTATTATTATCGTACAATCGCAGGTATCTGCGTGTTATTTTATCTTTTTCTTACCAAATACAGTAGAATGCATACACATAACAAGAACGGGAATGGAACGTAAGCGCCCTTTTGTTTTGTTTGACTGATGACATCCATCATCTTTGCAAAATAAAAGTACGTATATCGTACGTACGTATCTCTGTTATTACAACTTTTACAGAAGAAAGTATAATAAAGTTTCTAGTAGTGTTTTACGTACAACTTTTGAAATGGATATTACGCCGGTAAGTGCAGATAACATCTATAATTTGATATTTTTCTAACAAACTGTACCTACATGTTTGCCGCTTAAAATATTGCAACGTTTTTGAAGATTTACTTCATTTAGGTATATTTCTGTTACAGAAAAAAAAGAAGCCTATGAGCAAGGATAAGGTTGCCCTGCTTGTGGATCTTATACAAAGCAACCCAATACTTACAACAAAAGAGACCAATGCGACCACAAACAAACTTAAAGAGGAATGTTGGGCTACTTTGACCAACACATTTAATTCAAAATGTGGTCAAATACCACGGCAGCGAGAGCAACTCAAATTGAAATGGGACAATTTGAAAAAGGGTCGTAAAAGAGCTGCGAATATCAGAGTGAACAATTTGAAACTAATTTTTTATTAAATTAAATAAAATTAAATTAAATATCGTTTATTTCAGGCTGCATAGGCCCATATTATACCTTATAGACTAACATACATATAATATAATAAACTAATACTAACATTAAACACGTATTGTCTGCGACGTGGGGCGCGAAGTGTTCGGGAGTCGTCCTCTAAATCTTCTGTAGACGACTCCAATCGGCCAGAACTCCTCCTTCTCGAAGGTCGGTATGTTTTGGGTTTGAACTCTCACCACAAAAGAACTAAAGTTCACTTTATGACGAGATTCCAAACGCTCGACCCTCAAGGCGAAGTTGGTTCTTCTCCCGATGTAGCAACATTGTTATTAAAGCAGAGAACCTTAATGTCAACAATACCTGATGTAGTGGAGATATCCCATGATTTCTGAAATAACATCAATAATTTATTTCACTATAATGGAGTTTTTACTCTTATTTTAGGTAGGTATGAGGTTATGTTTTCATAGTATATATATACATTACACATTACATTGACGGTGTACAAATGCCTCCAACATACTAACCTTCCCCCTGTTACTCTTAAGTGTGGATAAACTTCAAGTAGTAACTGTTCCACAGATTCTTTATCAAGTCGAAATCTCCTTTGAAATTCGTACGAATCCAGCGTCGCTAAATAATTCACTCTTTCTTTATATACTTTATCACGCCTATTATCTTCTTCTAATCAATCTCACTGGAGTCCGTGGTCATAAAATCGAACACTTCCCTATCACTGTCTGAACTCAACATATCTTCAAATTTCTTGCAGCTCGCAGCGAAAACAGTGAAATAGACACTAACCGACCGAAATTGACAGGTAACCGTATGACATTACGAATAGTAATCTTGACAAACTACTGATGTTTAAAATATTTATAGGAACGGCCTAAACTGTCTTCTTCGTACATTACGCTTACTGTCCGTTACTAGTAACCCTCCCTTCCGTTAGTAACAAGCCGACGGTAAGTTGCTTAACGAGACGTTTTTTATAGGAACGGTTTGAGCTTACGCCTCGTATAATATTCCACCATTCGTAACTAGAACGGATCGTTTTTCAAATATAGGAACCGGGCATAATTCGTAAATGTATGTGCTCGGTAAAGTCATTATATTTAATTTTAGAAAAAGTGGTTTACAGGACTGATATGGCGGCTTACCACAAATAGCTGTGTAAGAGCTGTATTTTTTTTGGGCGATGAAAGCTTTGTTCATATCCGTGGAATTACCCCACAGTAATAGGCCATACCTTAGGACTGATGCTACATATCCATGATAGGCTCATAGGACTGTATGCATCGATGTCACTTGTTTGAGCTTACTAAGTACAAATACAAATCTTTTTATTTTACTACAGACGAATTCTATGTAGGCCCTCCAATTCAGGTTCTCATCAATATACAAACCAAGGAATTTTGTATGTGTCATTTTTTCAATACTCTCATTTTAATATGAAATTTTTCCACAGATGGCGGGCTTAGTCCTATAATTTTTAAATTCAATGAAATTGGTTTTAGGTTAAATGTATGTTTAAGTTATTGTTAGTCATCCAGGTAATTACAGTTTTAATTAAATTATGCATGTCAAGGTGAGTATTATTATTGTCATTATTTACTAGTATGGATATGTCATCCGCAAAAAGAATGCAATTATAATTTGTTAGTTGTTAGTAAAATCGTTAATTTAGAGCAGGAACAGGACTGGACCAAGAATACTCCCATGGGGTACTCCTACTCTATTGACTCTACATTTAGATTTCACAGCTGTTAAAATATTTTGGTTAATAATAGTCATAATTTCGGTATATTGTTCTCTATCAGATAGATATGATTTAACCAGTTTAAAGCAAGACCTCTGATACCCAGGTTGCTCAAATTCCTCAGCAGAACTTTGTGGGACACGAAGTCAAAAGCTCTTGACATATCAAAAAAGATGCAAGTTGTTGACTTCCTGTTATATAAGTACTTAACTATATTTAATACTCATTTAGATGGTGCTGTGGTTGTGCTTTTATTACTTTGAAATCCGAATTGTTCTTGTTTAATTATATTATGTTTTTCTATGAACGTTGTTAGTCGCTTGCACATTACTTTTTCGAAAATCTTTGACAAAACAGGTATGAGTGTTATTGGACGGTAATTTTGTACTAGTGTCTTATCTCCTTTCTCATACAACGGTTTTACTACCGATGTTTTGAAAAGATCTGGAAATGTGCCGGTTTCGAAAGAAATATTAGTCAGATAGGTAATTATAGGTATTATTTAATTCCTGCAGTATTTTACAACCTTAGTAGATACTCCGTCATATCCTTCCGATTTAGTATTTTTAAGTGTAGTATTACAGTATTTATTTCGAAGTAGGTACATGGATTCAGAAAGATGGTGTTTTGAATAAAATTATTATCAGTATTAGATGGTAATGTTGTATTTTCTATAGTTGTCAGATTAATTAAAAATTATTAAATTCATTAGCAATGTCAGTAGGATTACATACTATGTCATTATTTTCATTTTTAATTTCATTAATAAGGTCAAAATTATCTAATTTATCATTAACTTGACTGTTTATAATTTTCCACGATGCTCCGCATTTATTTTTGGCGGCTGCTAGTAGGTCATTATTAAATATTTTTTGTGCGATGTTAAAGTTTTTACGAGGGCTGCACTAAAAGTATCGGGAATGGAATATTTCCACTGTTCCTCTCATATTAAAATCTTTTTAATTTAAAACTCCTTGGTTTTAAAAATCGAATACCGTTTATTTATTTTAAAAAAGATTCTCGGTCATGTCACAAGGTCTTGTCAAACTTGTTTAGTCGTTGAGAAAATGGAATTGACTCGAGAAAATTCTAGAGCGATGAATTATTATGACTTTCGAAGTGGTTTAACACAAAAACAGTGTGTTGACCGGATGATTTCTGCATTTGGTGATGAAGCCCCATCCAAAACCACAATTTATCGCTGGTTTGCTGAATTTCAACGTGGACGTGTCAAGCTCAGTGATGATCCCCGTCAAGGTCGTCCAAAAACTGCAGTCACCCAAGAAAACGTTGATGCTGTGCGTAAGCTGATTGAGGAAGATCGAAATGTGACATACCGCGAAATTCAGGCAACTTTAGACATTACATATTTTAAATATATTTTTGTTTGTTTTCTATCAAATGGTTTATTTTCTTCTCAGGTTCTTGGCTAATGGTAGGCACTGTTTGGCTCAAGTTCAGGCTTAGTTTCTCGAAACTAGGTGGCTGGATATCACTTTTCAGATTAATGCTGCTTTTTTGTAAACTTTCTGAAGAATTTAGAATGACCTCGGGTACGGATGGAACCGGGTCTAGAGCTATTTCAGTATTTTGTAGAGATGAATTTAGCACATGATCCGTATTGTCAAAAAAGGAGGTTTCGCTGCATTCGGTCATTAATTTTCTGTAGTTGTCTTGTATTGATCTCCTATTCTTTTTCCTGGCAAATAGAATTTGTTTCTTATGTGTGCTCCGAGGACTTGAACAAATATCTTTAAGAGTGTTTAACTGATGATTTTTCCAAGAAATTATACGCTTTAGGTCATTGTTTTCTAATAGTTTGTTGTCTAGTTCCTCACACGTGCTTTCAAGTTGAATCTTTAGATCATTTATTTCACTTTTTAGTTCGCTAATCAGTCCACTGTATAAATCTGTTGATAAATCGAGACTTTTACCGTGAATTTCACGTCTTATGTATTTAGCGATGGGAAAGTTTTTTCAAGATACATTAATTTCGATTTGTAACAGTGTTTTTTTCTAAAAGTGATGTTCTGACTGAACAGATTTTCACAAGACATTTTTATGCGAGATAATTTCAGCGCCCTCTATTATTTATCTTATCTGATGTGATTTTACACCGTTTGACCACTAGATACATACACTAATGTTATTAAAATGTTTCAATTAGTTTGTAATCTGATCAGTTTTTTTATTATTATTATTTTGCAGCAGTAAATTTTTTTAAATAATCAAAGGAGTACTAGCAATAACAGAAGAAGCAAGAAAAGTAGAAAAACTTTGTTTGAGTAGCGAACCCACTACCAATAGAAATATTATAGTGTGCCAAAAAATGTACATTCAATTTTGTTTTTTTGTTTTAAAGAATTTTTTTTGGTTTTACACATTAATTTCACTTTCATATAGTGTGGTTTTTAACTATCTTGATTTTAGTTTTCCAGGATTACACTATTTCACAGGACATTGTGACAGGACACTTATTCAGGAACTTAAAAATTTACTATGGTCTATTGAGTCACTTAGTCACTAGATAACACTTACACAATATTTATTAAAGTTTGTTAACAGTTCTATTTACGATTAACTTTGCGATTTTTAAAGTTAAAAAATATACAGAGCCGATGTTTACAAGTCAAACGCCATCTGTCGCCATCTTCGCACTGTGATTATAGTGCTTTATCTCAAAGACTAAGTAGAATAGGCACACGGGAGCTTTACTCTTAGGTTTGGAATACAGGAAGCCATCGACCTATGGGCTTAGCTTAGTAACGTCCGATTTTGAGGATTTCTAAAACACTGTAAGACGGCAGAGTAATCAACATGCAAAAAATAAATGAATATAATATATATACAGCCGAACGTCTAACCGCCTCCATTTTTTTGGAGGTCGCTTTAAAATGGTATTTTCATAAAGTCATTTATAATTGAATATTTGAAATTTCTTATATAGTTTATATAGGTATAATAATAAGATGTAATTTTAACTACTTCCTCTTATATATACTCCCTTTTTTGGAAGTCGGTTAAAAAGTAAAATGAAAGTGTAAGTTAATTACGAGAATTGGGGTTCTGAGTTTACTTACGGTTTTAATTTCAGTTGAAATTAGGCGCGGAGGTAACGAGTTCGTTGCCTCCGCGCGTTTCCGAAATAAAGGGTATATAGACGGACTCACGGATGGACAACAAAGTGATCTTATAATGGTTCCGTCTTTTTCTTTTGAGGTACCGAACCCTAAAAAGACTTGGAAAAGAGATTTAAAACAACTTACTCGTAGTTCCAGATGTGAAATGTATGATGCTGCCGTCTTCTGGTTTGACTTCCTTTCCATACTGAGACACGTTATTGTTGGAGCTCTTAGCAAGTGTTTCTAGTGAATGTACACCTCTGTGAATACAATTAACTTTTTGTTTAAATATAATAATTTTTCTCTTTTTAGTTATATTTATTATATCATTATTAACACATTTTAAGAAAGTTAAAATACGAAAAAGCCTCCGCTATTATCACTCTCTCGTCAAAACAAACTCCAGCGTTATTTTATACCAGTTTTCTGAGAGGCCGTGGTATTTCCCCAAATAGGCATTACCGATCTGTGGGCCTACTAAACAATCACCAGTGATGATAATGATTAGATACTACATTATTAAATAATTATTATTATCTATTGTACTAGTATGCGGAAAAAA
Source organism: Phengaris arion (assembly GCA_963565745.1). Classification (NCBI taxonomy): domain Eukaryota; kingdom Metazoa; phylum Arthropoda; class Insecta; order Lepidoptera; family Lycaenidae; genus Phengaris; species Phengaris arion. Next base: position 30,415,582 of record OY751431.1, read on the forward strand.
TGTAGCCGTAAGCATTAAATATACTACTTATTTAGTGATGAGCGCCAGTTTCTCACACCGGTTCTGCTCGCCGGGCTAGGTCCCGATCCGGTTGTAGGCATCACGTATACCGACGTTCAGAAAGTGTATAATAATACCAACTTTGAATAATTTTTTTTTAAATTTTGATTGATGATCACCAATATATGTAATATTGGTGTACAAAACTCTGATGAGTAGTGAGTACCTATTCTTCTTATTCTTTAATTTAAGGGCAGGGCCCTTGTCGGTGGAGCTTCCGCCACTTTTCTCTATCCTCCACTAGTACATTCAGCTCTCTATAGGACGACATGATAGGATGACATTTATATTTTCTACAAGTTGACTAATATAGTTTTTCCTTGGCCTTCCCCTACCCCTCTTTCCTTCTATCTTTCCTTCTAATATTGTTCTCATGAATGTGTCATGTCTTATAAGATGCCCAATCATCTTTCCTCTTCTATTTTCTAGAGTTTTGAATATGTTTCTCTTTTATCCTATCATTTCTCATCAATCATTTATCAGCACTTCTTCGTTAGTTTTATTTTCCTACCAACTTATCTGCTGCATCCATCTCCAGTACCACATTTCGAACGCTTCTAATCGTGCCTTATCCCTACTTCTCATTGTCCAAGACTCGCTACCATATAAAGCTAAACTCTGCCTGAGGTATTATGCATAACGTTCTATTTTGTTCTCAACGATGTGTATTCAGTTTTTTTAGAATGGTTACAATTCTGCTATTTTCGAAATCTGGTATTTGACCTGATATATTCATTTGTTTTGTGAGTTTGAATATTTCGTCAAAAATTAGTTTGCACCTACAGTATTTAATAATTTCTATATAGATCATCACAACTTGCTGCTTTTCAATTCTGTATACATTTCAAAGTTCTTTCAAACTCCGCCCTTGAAATCTCATCATCGACGGATACACACTCTTCTCCTCATATATCTTCATCTCTCAAACCTTCTCCTTTGTAAAATTCTTCTAGGTATTCTTTCCATCTTTTCGCAGTCTAAAATAGTACCATAATAATATGTTGGTGTAGATGGTGGTGGTAGTGGTCGTGTGTAGATGGTGGTGATGATGATGATGATTACTATAAGTGGCATATACTTTCAGTTCTTTAAACAACTCCGGAATCCCCAAACATGTATATATAAGGAGTCAGGAGTTCTGTTCAGTACTTTTGGATCTAGGGACCTTCGTGCGATATTATACTGTTTTATAGCATATACTTGGACTACTTTAGAAAAAGTCAAAATCACCATATGTGTCCATATAAATTTCGAGGAGTTCCCTCGATTCCTCATGGATCCTATTATCAGGTCACCACTTTGGGGAAAACGGGACTAACTTGGGATTATACCCTTTACATCAAAACAAGAATTTTCAAAATTGGTTCACCAACTTCAAATTTATATCGCTATTTACTAATGCATTTGTGTTTCGAAAACAGAAATTCATTTGTTTTTTCCTCTTTTGATTTTTACTTTGCGTCACTCTGTTTACAAAATGGAAAACTTGAAATATCGTATTATTTTCGAGTACGAGTGCTGCAGAAACGGCTCGAAGGATTAATGATGTGTATGGCGGCGTTGTCGCAAAAGAAAACACAGTGCGATTTTGGTTCCAACGTTTCCGTTCTGGAAATTTCGACCTGCAGAACAAGCCCCGTGGACGGCCGGAGACCAAAGTTGATAATGTAGAATTGAAGGCTATTGTGGTAGCGGATCCATCGCAAACCACGTCCGAGTTAGCTGCAGGCTGCAGGCTGCAGTGTTAGTGATAAAACTGTATTAATCCACTTGAAGCAAATTTGGAAGGTGGAAAAGCTTGAAAGGTGGGTACTTCATGAATTAAGTGCAGCAAACCGACAAACGTGCGTTGACTGCTGCGTTACATTACTCAACCGGCACAATAATGAAGGGATTTTAAATCGAATCATTACCTGTGATGAAAAGTAGATCCTGTCCGAATGGTTTTTTTAGTAAAGGAATCAATGAGCTACCTATGAGATGGCAAAAGTGCATAGATAGCAATGGTATATACTTTGATTAAATAAATATATTATGTTTTTTTTTACCTTTACAAAACGCCAATTTCATATTTAAGGACCTAATATAATCCGCCTCTTTTTTTGAAGTCGGTTAAAAACATCCTTTAATTTTTAGTTAAGTTTCTACAAATCTGATTGTCAGCTTTTTGCATTGTTTTTCTTGCTTGAAACTCTACTTCTTAGTTGCCGTTATCGAATCGTAATTAGTTATGGGCTCCATAGACATGCGACCGACCGTTTACGATCCGTTATTTCAGACCGGTCGAAACGACGAATCAAAGTTGTTAATGATTAACATAGTAAAACTCTCTAAAACTAGAGAACGGTTGGACAGATTTGGCTTATTTTGGTCATGAAATAATTGTAGTACCTAGATCAGGCATTGTTTAAACGGTGAGAGAAATTGTAAAAATTGCGAGGGAAATACAAAAATGACAATTAAATTTTCCTATGACAACTGTTCCTACTTGTCAAAAATTTAATGTTCGTTCCGTCGGTAGCGTAAATAAGTTATATTATGTATTCCTGTTCATAGTAAAGATAGAACAACGTGTGTCGGGATAGCTAGTTAAGGTAATACTATTTTCTATAGGTAGTAAGTAATCAACTTACTCAAATTTCTCCTTCCCACAAGCGAGGACAGTTGTAAGGCTAGGATACTCGTCACTCTTTAACGCACCCTCTTTTGTTTTACCGATTTGTGGTATCATCTGTTTGACCATGTCATAATACCGCTTGGTTTTGATGTTGTCCCCAATAACTAAGCCTCGTAGCTCCGCCTTCTTGATGCAGTAACTTAACTCGGATGTTTCGTATAGTGGGTTTATTAGAACCTGTTGCAACATAAATAATAATGAAAAAGAAAATGTAATGATGATATTATTCTTCTAGCATGTTGTTTTAAGATGGCGGAAACAAAGAAAACGCAAGATTTTTGAAGTAAAATTTCTTTAGCGGTGTTGAGAGTGAAAATTCAAGGTCACGACACGATTTTGGATATAACACCACGATTTTTAATATAACGCCATCAGTCGGAAAGTACGTAGTAAGTAATACTTCTTGCAAAACAACTTAACTTTCTAAAGTGTGGATAAATACACAGATGGCACTAGGTGTACAAATTTAAATTTTTCTATTATTTTCCAAAGTGATGTTCTTTGGGCACGTACTATATATACACGTCATTTTTTTAAATAAGAAAGTATAATTCTTTCTCGAAGCTGTTGTAATGGAGAGCACAGCCCAGGGAATTAACTACATTAATTCCCTTTAGTGTGGTTGTAAATTGTTGTAATATATACTGTCAAGAAGGTATACTCACAGAGATCAGCCCCACTCTAGCGGCGGCGACCAGCGCTATGATCCACTCCGTATTGTTGTGGGACCAGATACCCAGTCGGTCTCCCTTTGTGAACCCGTTCTGGCGGAGAGCACATCCTAGGGAATCCGCCTGTAATGGGAAACTGTTATATCTGTTTACTAAATTACATATTGTTACTAGAATTCTGTGATCTCTTTCAAATTCAAATTTCCAATGACGCTTAGGTCGAATTCATATTCACCAATTGAAGTAAGCCATTCAATCAGTACGGTCGCCTCATATCAAGATTTTAGATTACTCTTTGCGTTATATCTCTAATTCGCAAGAAACATTACTTTTTTAAAAAAGGTTAGGCTACAGGGCAAACCCTTAACCCGATCTTTGTTTTAGGCTCAAATTGTAGCTGACTAAATTTTATAAATATGAATGATATCTTCTATTTTATGAAAATAGAAGATATCATTTTTCCTTTTTAAAAATATCGAGCGCCAAAATCAAAAGTTCGGAAAAAAAATTTTTTTTCACTGTTTCCGCCATAACTTTTTAGTTTTTGACTTTCTCAAATAATTATTTTTGCACCTTATAGGTCTCGTGAATACCCGTCTTATGAGTCTTTTTTGAATATCATGTCTTTACATTATCTCCGAGATACAAGAGGATTGCACTTTTTCGTGAAATCGGAGCTACACTGGAGCGATCGAAAAGACATTTCCAATGTCAAAAATGTTTAAATACTCATTAAATTGTGTATACAGTACCTATGTATAATGAAAACTTTTAATAGCCGTAAACTTTTATTTCTTGTACCGAATACCAAATAAATTATTATTGTTTAGTTAGTTACATAATTACATACTTTAAATAAATACCTACTATGAATGCAGTTACGATTACAATACAATCAACTGTGACCTTTATTTAAAAAAAAACAGATAGTAATAGTAAGTTCAATGTTGTATTTTCAATTACAATAATTATTACTCACATAATCAATAATATTATAATAATAATAATAAAACTTTTTATTCGTTATTGGATGATTTATACAATAGATATTCTGTGGGCGAAGTAACCACTCTAAAATACAGCTGTAGTGCGTTTTTTACTATATAGAAGAAAGAACAAGTGGTGCCAATATGTAATTTTCTAAACTCTAAAGTACGCTAATAATAAGGCCGTAAGCACCCAGCGTATTATAAATGCGCAGATGACGTGCCAATGACTCGCGTATTACGCGCTTCCAACGAGATCCGAATGAAATTCTAAAAAATGCAACAGTCAGCGTCTACGGCGCCGAAAGCGAGACTTTCTAAAACACGCGTCGTTTGAGACTTAGCCCTCGTTCCTACGAGAGTTTTTAAGTGATCGCGACAGAAAAAATACCACTAAATTGAACTCGAGATATCAAATCTAACATTTGACACTTCGATTTTCAGCTCAATTGCGCTAGCACAGAGTTCAATTTACAATGCTGTTTATTTGTCGCAACCACTAGAAACACTCGTGGTAACGTAGGCTTAGTAATATTGGTAACTGACACTATTCAGAAGTTCCTCGTATGTGATGTCTCGTTCCTCGTGCAGGGATCTGACGGCTACTCGTCCAGGGTACCTGTGGCAGGTGTCTTCAATCACCTCACCCAAGGTCTTATAGGCCAGGGGCTCGCTGCCCGGGTGACGAAGGTAGCTCTGCTGCCCCTGCTGTAGATTACGAGCTAACCTAAAATGTTTTAATATCATCATTTTTGTCGACACTAACATTATATAGAGAAATGAAAGATTGTTTGTTTTGTATTGAAACTACATGACCAATATTGATGAAATTTGGCATAGTAATATCGTATACCATGGATAAGGACATAGGGTACTTTTTATCGCGGTAAAATGTACGGTTCATGCGCGCTATCATATTTGTTGGGTTGCAATAAATTACGATACATTATACAATACAATTTTTGGCACGTTGTAATTATTCATTTCCCAAATAGTTCCAGCAGTAACTGTGCTTTGACTTCAGACGGAAGAGCGTACTTTAATTTTTAAGCTATTGCATAGCTTCTATCGCGGGCCTTGAGCGCGGGGACCGAATCCAGAAATTCCGTAACGAAAAAACCTCACGCTCCCGCATCGTCTAACGTCGTTTCAGTTCGGCAGTCTTCGACACGGCGTTTTATTTTTAAGATTTAAGACGGAAGTAAAATCTATCTCTGAACCAAATATTAAAGCAAGGCTATCGCCGTTTTAGTAAGGACGTGCGCCGATAGATGGCGCTTTAGCGCCATCTATCTATCTATTCTTTAGCCTAATAGGCACTCTGCCTTTAGAAGGCAGAGTGCCTATTAGGCTCAAAGAGGTTTCTTAGGTTAGGTTTCTTGTAGTTTAGTTTTCTTCTTCAGATATTTATTTTCTTTCTTTCTTTAAGTTTGTAAATAATTTAAAGTAGGTAGTTATTATTATGTTACCTGTTTTAATATTATTTTTATGTTTCTTAATAAAACTAAATATTTAAGGGATAAGTATGTACTGTAATTTATTTATAAATACATAATTAATCCGTCCGATTATTATTCGTGATATTTTTCGATTTTAAGCGAACAGTGCCAATTATTTTGTACTACACCGCTCAAGACTACGGGAAGCTTAGATGTATATAAATAGGTACATAGTACATACTTTAATTATCGTCAATTTCATCCCTTTGTATGTAGAGCCTAGAATAGAAAAGAAATCTCAAAATTCTGTTCTACTCCTGATTTCTGATGTAATTCCTTGTTGGTGTGTCAAATAAATAAACAACAGTCATGAATAATCGGACAGATTAATTATAATATTCATAATAATATCAGTGTCGAAAATAAAAGTCGGGACTCTGGCAAAATGAAAAAGTTAGAAGCATACTACTTCAAAATAAAATGTTAGTCAAAAAAAGTAGTACGTGGTGCCTACCACTGGTAGGCACCACGTACTACTTTTTTGACCTAGCCCGGGACCTAGCCCGGCGAGAAGAACCGGCGTAAGAAACTAGCGTGATGTTGTTGATTTGCTTATATAGATAAGATATAATAAAATGTTATTATGTACATAATATTATTATTGATATCAAAATATATTTTAGTAAGTATTATTGCAAAGTTGATTTATAAATTCAATGACTAATAATTAATATTATATTCCAAGAAGGAATATCGGGATTTTAGAGTCCCAAACTAAATCACGATCTTAAAAATGTATTCCCTAGCTATTATTATTATTTACTTTTATTTTACTATTATTTTGTACAAATGAAATAAAATAAGCCTTACCTTATATTAAATTTAGCTATAGTTTTAAACAATTTGATTTCGGTGAACATGGTCAGCGCTTGAGTCGACGCGAGCGAACTGTCGCTGATAACGCGCACTTTCAACAATATTACTGTTTATTGTACTGTGTATTACTGTTTTACTCAGGGCCGTCTGTCAGGCCGTCACTCCAATCACGGTGATCTCTCAATCTGAGATAAATAGTAAATATTTCAAAGGTTGAGTAAATAAATATAATAGTAAATATTTCAAATGTGCTTGGGGAATAGTAGGAAGAAAATATTGTCAAAATACAAATCGACAAACAGCCACATAATTACTTATTACGAGGGTGGGTCAATAAGTCCGTGACTTTTGGAATAAAACACAGATTTTTTGATAAATAAATCATTTTATTTTTCAACGTAGTCCCCCTTGAGCTCTATACACTTTGTCCAACGCTTCTCCAATTTTTTTATCCCTTCCAAAAAATATGATTTGTCGAGGTCCTCAAAATAGGCCTTTGTTTGCGAGATGACTTCATCATTGGAGTCAAATCTTTTTCCACCGAGCCATTTTTTCAGGTTTGGGAACAAGAAGTAGTCACTCGGAGCCAAATCTTGAGAATAGGGTGGATGTGGGAGCAATTCATAGCCCAATTCATGGATTTTTGCCATGGCAACTGCACATGTGTGCACCCTTGCATTGTCTTGGTGAAAAAGAACTTTTTTCTTGGCCAAATGAGGTCGGTTTTTTTTCAAATCCTCATTGAAGCGGTCCAATAAGTTGGCATAATATTCCCCATTAATTGTTCTTCCCTTTTGAAGATAGTCAATGTGGATTATCCCACGTGCATCCCAAAAAACAGTCGCCATAACTTTATTGGCTGACAAACCCACCTTGGCCTTCTTTGGCGCCGATTCACCCTTAGAAACACACTGTTTTGACTGTTGTTTGGTCTCTGGTGTGTTGTGATGGATCCATGTTTCGTCCACGGTTAAAAAACTCCTCCATATTGTGATTAAGCAACGCCAAACCTTCCTGTGAAGTTGTTACACGATTGCGTTTGTGGTCAACTGTGAGCAAACGCGGCACCCATCTTGCGGAAAGCTTTCTCATGCCCAAGTGATCATTCAAAATTGAAACCACTGAGCCATGCGAGATGCCTATGGCTTCCACAATCTCTTGCACTTTCAATCTTCGGTCGGCCAACACCATATCGTGAATTTTTTCGATTGTTTCGGGTGTAGAGACCTCAACTGGGCGTCCAGGATGTTCGGCATCTTCAGTGCTTGTACGGCCACAACGAAATTCAGTAAACCACTTTTTTACCATTGAAATCGATGGTGCAGAGTCCCCATAGTAATTATCAAGCTTAGGCTTGGTCTCGGTAATGGTTTTTTTTCGCAAAAAATAATGCTTAATAAGCACACGAAATTCACTTTTTCCCATTGTTTCCTTAAGTTACTGGATAGTCTGATAAAGATAGCTGTAAAACACAAACTAACTGACGCAGCAAGTTCAAATTTTGATAGGAGTCAACTGACAGATGCCTGTTGACAGGAGTAGTGTTGCTTTTTCAGTAAGGAGGTTAGAAATTCAAAAAGTCACGGACTTATTGACCCGCCTTAGTACTTAACCAAGTTTTATTGCTTTGAGATTAAACTATATAATATTACGAGGATGTAAAGTGCCATGTCTTATACAAAAAATCGTGTATAAATTTAAAAGATGGCTACAAGTAAGGCTTGCATAGAGCACTTGTGCTCTATGTTCTATTATCAATAAATATTGTTAGTTGGATTGGACATTATGAGTATTTGACAGACAGGTTTAGCCCCTTCCTGATGATTATATCCGTACCTGACTATTATAATATGTTCACGTGCAAGCGTAGGTACTGCTCCTCGGATAGACATTGACATCGCGATTATCGGGTACAAAAAGGGTACAAAACACCGTATAAGCCCGCTATGTAGTGTGTAGAGTCCATATGTTCAAATAGTCTATGGCTAGCAGCCATTTATTTATTCACACTTTTTTCGAAAATCGAAAAGTCGAAAATTTTGGTTAAATTTCAAGGTTGCCTCGCGTCACGACACACTTTTGGATATAATGCCATTTTGGGATATAATGCCATTTAGGGATATAACGCTATTTGTCGGAAGCTACTTATATACTTCTTATATAATAATTTAACATTCTAAAATATGGCTCAAAAACACTGATGGCGCTAGGTGTAGGTGGAGACCTTCTGGCACGATGATAGTATTTTTGGATTTTAAATGATGAATGAAGTTTCGCTTCTGCCACATGTACTCTGTACACATCATGTTTTTTCCTTAAAATCTCCCTGAGAAATGAAACAAGCTTCCGAAATAGTTGGAATCTATAGGGTAGAAGCTAGTCTTCCCCAGAAACTGTTCGATTTATATACTACTATATTTTTGTTCATTGTTTTATTGTTGTTTAGTATCATTGTTTTTACCTACTTTAAATTAGGCGAACTTCTAAGACCTACGGTGTTGTTAGTCATAGCATTACCAAAATATGTTAATAAAAGATGAGTAATTTTTCTTCTCTTCTCTATTTCTTTTCTTTTTTTAAATATATATTGGCATAACATGTATCTTCATGGGCGAGGACACTGGCCTCTCCAATACAGTTTACACAAGTGCAGGGGTTAGGGACTTCAAGATACGTAAAACTCCTTTGTGTCAATAAATAAATAATTTATTTATTTATGTTTACAAGACATTTATTGTATCACGCGAAACGATTACGAGTGGGAACTTAACGATAACTTGCACATACGGAATATATTTGGGTACCCCGAAGGCAAAATGTTGCGCCCGGATAAGAACAATAAATAGTTGTGTAATACTTATTTAATCATGATGAACTATGTACTATAAACTACTTGTAAGGGCCTAAGCATGAGGTAGATATTGTTAAATGTAATTTATTTTGTTAAAATAAAAAATAAAATTGACCCGTGCATACAGTATCTTCGGTTGTTCGTTGGTCGAATGGTTAGAAAAATAAAACCGGCCAAGTGCGAGTCGGACTCGCGCACATAGGGTTCCGTACCAATATGCCAATATTTTATATCTGTATACTTATTATTTCGTTATTTTTGTACGAAGTTAGAGGGGGATTTTTTTATATATATATATATTAGAAGTTATTATCATACATATAACAAAACAAAACCTTATAGTGTAGCATAATAATTTTAACATAATATAAAGTAAGCTTAAAATTAATAACAACAATCAATGATTAATTATGTGCTCTTATAAAAGAAAATTTATTACTATTTAAGTATACTATATACAGCCTTTTTCCAAAAAATAACTTTTCAATTTTTGCTTTAACTTAGTTTTACTTAGTTTTTTACTGTCACCCCTTATAAAATCATTTTTATTGTATATACTAGGAGTCAAATATCTCCTAGTTCTTTTGCCATAGTAGTTTTTTATTGCCGGTATTATATATTTACCCTGTGTAATATTTCTAGTGTTATGTTGGTGATGATCTATTAATTTCTTATGAGTTTCTATGTTGTATTGTTCTAATGCTAATAATATTTTACTTTTGCGTGAACTGGCAAAATTTCGTATTTATTGAATAATTTGTCATAATTATCTTTGCACGTTAGTTTAACTTTTTTACTTGCAAAATATTTAATTAGTCTAACTTGTAGTAGTTTAATTTTGTCTAGATGAGTTTTAAATGTTAGTCCATAGCTGCTAATGCCGTAGCTGATGTGTGAATCTGCAAGTGCGTAATAGACTACATACAATAATTTCCTACTTAGAAACTTGCTCAGGTGAAAAAACTTTCCTAAAATTGATTGTAATCCATTACTCACTTCATTCACTTGTCCTTTCCAACTAAGATTGGTGTCTACTATTAGTCCTAAGTATCTGTATTTATTTACTATTTCGATTTGCGTACATTGACAATTATATTTATTACTGTGTAAGCATTCGTAGCTATGACCAATTATATCTATATTCATATTATTATTCTTTGGATATTTACTATAAGGTGAAATAATATGCATAACTTTAGTCTTACTGAAATTTATAATAATTCCGTTATCATGTACCCACTTGGTTATATTTTCTAAGTCTATTTGCATGTAGCGTTTTGCATCTGTCAAGGTTTTTCTTGCGAATAATAAGCACATATCATCAGCAAACATAAATGTTTTACAGTATTTTATGACGTTTATTAAATTATATACGTGCATGGTGTATCCAACTGCACCATATACTGATCCAGTGGGCACGCCATCAGTTACGCTTACCTCATCCCCAGTTTCTCCGTCTATCTGGGTACGAAGAAAGCGGTCTTCTAGGTAACATTTAAACTACTTTTTGACAGGGCCTCTGATACCACAGTCATCCATTGCTTGTAAGAGAACGTTGTGATCCAGGGTATCGAAAGCCTTCTTAAAATCAATAAACATAGCACCTACAAATTAACCTTCGTTGAGGCTGCCGTTGACGAAGTCGGTGAACTCTGCAAGGGCTGTGGCAGTGCTGCCATGCTGCGCGTTCGATATTATTTTGTGTTGTTCTAAATACTGACTTACCTGACCTACTATAACTTTTTCTACAATCTTATTGATAACAGATAATATTGCAATTGGTCTATAATTACTATAGTCTAGATGACTTCCCTGTTTATAAATAGGACGGATTAAAGATTTTTTCAGCAGGCTTGGATATACTCCTTTTTCTACACACATATTAATAAATTTAGCCAATACAACACTTATTTCTTTTTTTACTTGTTTTATATCTTGTACTCTTATTCTATCTATACCAGGCGCTTTCTTACAATCTAATTTATTATAAATAAATTATGATAATATTGATTTTCTATTGTATAAGCCTTTACTTTCTTAAAATAAAAGGACTTATTACTCGGTACTGCATAAGAACTTCTATTCAAAAAATTACTATTGCATTTATGCTTAATGTTCTGTATTTCTTTAGTAAAGGTTTCCGAAAACTTATTACATATATTGTGCATTATATCAGTCTTTCCTAAGTATTTTATAATAACATCGTCTAAACTTTTTTTAGTATTTCCTAACCAATTATTTATATTACTCCAAATTTTTCTAAAATCATTTTTATAATCATCAATTTCTTTTTTCCTGTAGTTGTTTTTAGCAATATCTATTAATTTAATAACTTTATTTCTATATCTTGTGTAAATCAGTCTGTTATTCATATTGTTAGGTGATGATTTCCATATTCTAAAAAGTGTATCTCTATGTTCTAGTTTTTTCCTAAGGTCTAAATCTACCCACGGCTGTGTTATTCTTTTAGTAGTTAATTTTTTATCAATCTGACTTTTATTATAAATATTAGTGAAAATGTTGTAAATTTTGTCATACAATACAATAAGGCAATTTTCTTGCATCAATTCCGACCAATTTATTAATTTTAGACCTTCGCTAACTTTTTTGTCATCTAAAACAGTTTTATTTTTAAGTTTACAATTACTATTACTTTTATGGCTTAAAATTATATTGTCCTTTTTCATAAGATTAATTCCAACCATGTAGTGGTCTGATAAGGTACAATTTAATAAATGTGCATGGGCGTCAATCATTCTACCGCGACTAGCTCGTACAAATACATGGTCGATATTCGACGTCGTCACCCGGCCGTCTACGATGGCTTCGCGCGTCGTTTCTGATGCAGGTATTGCAGAATCCAGGCCACTTTGACACAGCATAGTTTTGTAAGCTGTTGCAAACGTGTTGTCGTCTTGTGATATGTCAATATTTGTATCTCCAATTACTACTATTTCTTCGGATGGTGGTATTTTCTTTAATATTGTGTCTATCTCTGATATAAAAGTTATTTTGTTTGTATTTGGTGGCCTGTATATAGCTAATATATTTGTTGTATTATCTCCATTCTTTAATTTCCCATGTGTTATCTCGATTGCAATTAGTGATGGCATTTCTACAGTGAATGGTATATCTTCTTTAACATACACCAATATTCCTCCACCTCTTTTATTTTTCCTTGTATTTGGGTAAACTATATAACCTGGGATCTTGAATAGGGACACTTCTTCTTTTACATTAACTTCTGTAAGTATTATTACTGATATTGTTCTTTGGATTATACATTGATTCATCAGTACTAGTAATTGATTGAACTGTTTTCGTATTGATCTAATATTTAAGTGAATTATATTCATATTGTTTTTTGACTGCTGGGACCATGAGCTTATGTCTTCATATTTTTTGTATTGTAAATCGGATAGATCCGAATCTGCATTTAACATATCGAATGTTGCCGTTTAGGAAATCGCTTGATGTTATTCTATGCTTTGTAAGTTATTGTTTATGTGCTGGTTTTATAGGATTGTTGTCTTTGGTCTGAGATAATAACTTAATATCATTTTCATTTCTTACACGGATTACCTTCTCATTCTCATTTTCTTTTATCAGTATGTTACTATTTTGAATCCATATATATTTGTAGCGATGTTTGAGTTCATTTCTAGTTTCCCAAAATAGTAATCTGGTTGATTTCGTTACATCCTCATTAGTGTAAATTGGCGTTTTGTTATCATTGCCATAGACATCGCTGTTTGTCAGGCGAGTCTTCCGTTTTTGCAGCCATTGCTCAAGAGCTTGTTTTGTTTTTAATTTAACTATCACCGGACGTGGTCTATCTACTCCCGTCTTTGGCATACTATAGGATCCAATCCTTTCAACTTCTTCTATTTCTTCTGGATTTAAGTCAAGTTTCAAAGCAATATTTTTAACAACTACATTAATGTTTTCATCTTCTTCGTTTTTGCAAAGGCACCCAATTTCTATATTTTTTTCTTTTTCTTTCTTTTCTAGGATAATTACTCTCTCCTCTAATGCAGAATTACATTTCTCTAGATATATATTTTTGTTTTCTATGGCTATAAGTTTATTTTCGGCTGTCTTTTTAAATTCTAGCATTTCTTGGCATAAAAATCTACAGTCTCAGTCAATTCATCGATTTTCTTCTCTAACTTAAAGATTACCTCCAGCTTCTTATTCATTTCCATAAGTAGAGATTCTACACTACTAGCCTTTTGCAGATCTATAGTTGTCGCTTCGCTACTAATTTTTGAGCTAGATCCCTGACAATCATCACATATTTCAGTTTGTAAAACTTTCTTCTTTACGCATCTCTTATGGAAAATACTGTCACACATTCCTTTACACTTCAAAATATCATCTTTGGACGTTGATAAGAACAGCTTACATTTTTTGCACTGCACCATTTTGCCGTATCTCCTCTATTTGTATTGAAGCAATAGTATGGTTTTTCACATGCACCGCACCAAAGAAATTTATTGTCAGTTCAAATTTAAATTATATTTATATAATCAAGCGGAAGAATATTATTTACACATGCAATCACAAATGTTCAAGTACAGAATAAGCAAAGTTTGTAGTTTTGTAATATTATTAAATTATTAGTTCGATATTGAAGGCCACAGGGTCACTGCACTCCACGCGTCCTCGAAGCGCCCGCCGGCTCGGGCCGTGCGCCAGGCGACCGTTTGAATTTTTTTTCAAATAAAAACGATGTTTTCTCGGGAACCGTAAGGAGTTCAGTACATATATTAACACAGTTTTTAAGCTTGATTTACACAGATTCTATTAGTATATAATTCTATTGTAAACATTAACTTTTACCACTAGTTTAGATTTAAAATTTACGGAGCAAAATGCGCCTACACTCTGTGACGACTTGCACTCATCTGATTTGTCGTGTCGGGTAGACGCGAGAAAAAAAAAACATCCCAACTTTACGGGAAAAATAATATTTTTCACATTTTATTTTAACACTTTTTCGACGTAGTAAATACGCATAAACATGTTAAGTTTCATCTTTCTAGCACTAACCGTTTGGACGGTAATCCGAAGACGGACGGACATGAGGAAATTCGTAACCAAATGGTTCTGAGACGTAAACTGCGGAACCCTAAAAGAGGAATAAAACTCCAGGGCTACGATATTCGCCAGCTAATGAGACAACGGAAGTGCTAGCGCTTTATTCTGTTCAAATCTAATTTAAAGTAAACGTAAAAAAGTTTAAAAGTAAATTTAACCAATTTAACGTGTCATTGTGTTTCTTTACTACACTGTAAGCTAATGTGACATTTTAATTTATGGTATTATAGGACGCTATTGTTCTCTATGTTTACGTTGAGATTTAATTAGATCTGAATAGAGTATGGCTGAGAGTCTCTTCAGTTGTTCGTTGGTCAGATGGTTCGATGAAAAAAAAATGAAAAAAAAGGGCTAGCTAGCTATGACGATATAACGCAAGTGCAGAACGCTACCAAGTTTTGTCAAAGGGTTGCTTCGTTTACAAGTAGCTTGTAATAAGTAATATTTATCCCACAAAAAACATAAACGCAAAATAATGCCAAGACGATATCATATGATGCGCACTGTCAAATAGTTATCATATCTAACGTAAAACCAAGCTTCTGACTCTATATAACTCTACAAGTCTAATTTCACAAACTCTACACCTTAGTCAAGATATGTGTGTTTTTTGTTATTAATAAAGGGTTACACATGGTTATTTTATAACATTTTATTGTTATTATTTATAACACGGATCGCTACAACAATTTTATCGACGGAACGCTTCCAGAAAAGGTGTTTGGTAGTGCCCATGCGCTTCGCTTGGCTCGTCTTGGCGAGGGCACTACCATGCCACCAAAATTGTTTACTTGTCTTATGTCTAGTGTGACACAAGAAAAGTAAACAATTAAAAATTCAGTAGCAGTTCGAGTATGTGATTCTCAGCAGAAGTTGGTCGCGTGTCCGTCCGCCTTGGAGTTTACTTTGGCTAAGGGCCGTCGAGTATAAAGCAATATAAAATAATTGTTTAATTTTGTATTAAGTAATTTATAAAGTAGTTGATTATAATGCAAATTGTGTTTATAAATTCATAAAATAGAAATTTATGTTGATTGTCTAACGAATAATAAAATATTAAACACTAGCTGTTACTCGCGACTTCGCCGACATTTTACTTAATATTGTTATTGTAACGAGTATTATAAGTTAGTCTTGTTACAGTCAAACACACATTCACGTCATGTACAATAATATTTACTAACTATGCGATTAATTTCGCAGTAAACGGCAAGTAATAATAAATATTCACGTATTTTTTATCACTCGAAGTCACCCTGCGGTCGAATTTGCCCTAATTTTTTTTGATAATTTTTAAGTTTGTACTTTACTAGCTTTAGCGCGCAACTTCATCCGCGTGTATCCCCATTGCACCACCGGGGGGTATGTATTTCGAAAAATCCTTGTTTAACGGATTTCTACGTCATTATAACTGTCTGCGTGCCAAAGTTCAACGCCATTCGTTCAGTTGATGATATTTTACTATACAAACTTTGGACCCCCATTTCACCCCAATTTTATTTATTAGCTCGGATATTAAATTTCATGGAAATTCGGACGGTTTTTTTCATACGAACTTTCAACCCTTATTATACACCCTCAGAGGGTGAATTATAACAAACCCTGAAACACGTATTTAATTGAATGTATTTATGTATGTAAGCTTAGTGCGCGTCTACATTGTAAATTAAAACCAATGTCCAAATTTCACGTTTCTACTATAAGCGGTTACGGCTGTGAGAGCGTCTATACGTCAGTCAGTCAGTCAGTGGGGACATCTCCTTTTATATATATTTAGATAATCCACTTTGCCTCTTAGGTATAAAAAAATAAAAATGTTGTGCGAGACCGACACACGTCAACGTGTAACAAAATCGACGGCGCCTACGTACGAGTCTATATTTCGATATCACATTTTCAAAAATGTTTATTTTATTCTGTTTTTAATATTTCTTGGTATAGCAGCAACAGAATTACATCTTCTGTGAATTTCAACTTTCTAGATATAACGGTTCACGAGACACGGCCTGGTGACAGACAGATAGCGAAGTCTCAGTAATTAATTTTGGGTACGGAACCCTAAAAAACGTGAGCGAGCAAATTATGTTAAGGATCAAATTGCTACGCATTCCTTACCCTAACTGTTCAGACTGACATAAATTAATTTACAGTACTAAGTAGAGACTAGGTTTTGGGAATTCCCGACAATTTCAAAGTCCCGGGACACGAGACAACCTACATATCAAAGTCCCGGGAGTTTTATAAATAATTCTGGGCATTCATAGCTTTGTCTGACATTATTATTTTGTTTCTGATTTTTGTAATACGAGGGCGGCACTGAAAATTTCGGGAATCAAGGAAGTGACACAACATTACTATATAAAAATATATTTATTGCTTTTCGAAGTATTCTCCGCGAAATTTGACACATTTTTCCATACGATGGAACCAATCATTGAAGCAACCATTCCATTCGGAAGTTGGGGTCTCCAAAATGGCCGTTTTGTAGGCGTCCACAGCTTCTTCAGGTGATGAAAATCTCTGACCACGCAATTTATTCTTTATTTTAGGGAAAGTATGTACGGCGGTTGGTCTAATAATTCTATGATTTCTTGCTCTAAAAACTCTTTTGTTCTGTGCGCGGTGTGAGAACTCGCATTGTCGTGATGGAGGATGATGCCCGCCGCATTGCAGTTATCTTTACGGAGTTCAGAAACAACCTGTGGCAAACAAATGTTAGCATACCATTCTGCATTAACCGTTCTTTCTCCCTCAAGAGGAATAGTCGCAACATGGCCGGTTTTGGAGACAAACGTGGCCACCATTTTTTTGCAACACTCCGTGAACGAACAATTTTTGTTGGCTTTAACTCATTTTCGAACTTTCGAGAGTTCTGAAGCACCAAGTAACGCGAGCCGCTTTTTGCTCTTCACAGAGCAAATGCGGTATCCATCGGGAAAACAACTTTTTAACACCTAATTGTTCATGCAAGATTATTTGTATTTGACTCATGCCAATGTCTAAAGTTGCCTGAATTTCGCGGAATGTCTCATGTCGATCTTCCTCAATCAGCTTACGCACAGCATCAACGTTTTCTTGGGTGACTGCAGTTTTTGGACGACCTTGACGGGGATCATCACTGAGCTTGACACGTCCACGTTGAAATTCAGCAAACCAGCGATAAATTGTGGTTTTGGATGGGGCTTCATCACCAAATGCAGAAATCATCCGGTCAACACACTGTTTTTGTGTTAAACCACTTCGAAAGTCATAATAAATCATCGCTCTAGAATTTTCTCGAGTCAATTCCATTTTCTCAACGACTAAACAAGTTTGACAAGACCTTGTGACAAGACCGAGAATCTTTTTTTAAATAAATAAACGGTATTCGACTTTTAAAACCAAGGAGTTTTAAATTAAAAAGATTTTAATATGACAGGAACAGTGGAAATATTCCATTCCCGATACTTTTAGTGCAGCCTATGTAATGCCACCAAAAAAGGTGAACACTCTCGTTTACAACAGATGTCGGTTTAATTGTGTTTAAGGCTTTATACAGTAGTTCAAAACTTTCTGAACGTTTTCCGGTTGCTTCAAACAACTGAAACTCTAGGCTCGTTGTGTACTTGAGAGCTACTGTTACTAGGTTCAGCTTCTATATTTCCACATCTAGTGGTCTGGATACTAGGCATATTTACGAAAAGCCTCTATATACAGTTCTTCCGCAATTCGTCGACCCGAAACTCCCGGGAATAGACTAGACAAGACAACTAAAATTACGAAAAGTATATTTTTATTACCCAAACCCTAATAGAGACGTGCAGCGTAGCGTGAGCCCTTCCTACCAAAATACGCATTGTGTTCTTTGTATGAAGCAGTTTTACAGACAGAGTTCAATGTGCTCCAGTTTTCTAATGAAGCGATAGTAATATATGCAATAATTATCATATTGTCAAATTGATAAGTCTGTATTGACTTGTAAGTCATAGTCTTGTAACCTCTGACCATTAAGACCATAGAGATCAAGGCCAAGTAACTTCTAATTACTATCGTGAAAAATGCACTTTTAACAGTCCATTAACGTCATGCACTTTTACGCTCCACGTAATTTAAAGCTCTTATCTGATTTTGACTCACTAAAGTCTTTTAAAGTAACCAGATATTTTCCTATTTAAATGTTTTCCGCGACTTCCTTCGCGTAAAACACAAAAAAAAAGATCGTAGGGCGATTTTGTATAGCCTATAACTTTTCACAGTATACGAGACTATTCGAAATTGAAAGAATCGAAGAAGAATAAATTTTTCGCTTATATTTAAATATGCAAGGTACATAATATATGTTAAATATTTTAGTTGAATTTTCGATGTGCAAATTAATGGTTAAACGGCTATCGACCTCAATACAGAGGCTCTATCTGATCTTGGTGGCAGAATCGAGGCCGGCCCCCTCCCGCGGCCCTCCGGAAGCGAGGGCGCACGCGACCTCCCTCCTGTGACGAACACATGCAAATTTACTTGACCTCTTGAGGCCGATACAATCGACTTACGAGCTACGAGACCCCATTTCTAACGCCTTCATTATATCCATGTTTCAGAATGTACTATCTGTAATTTTGGTGTCTTTTACGTTAAGATCTCCTGTATCACGGTGACACTATGTTTGATTTTACCTTTTAAATCAATAGAGCTCAAAAGCTCTATTGCAAGGAACCCATTCCTAACTTTTGTGTTACAACTTACAACAGTTCGTACAATCAACATCCACAAAAAATAACCTAACCAAGAGCATACGTATGTACATGTCTAAAGAGGGTTCCGTATTAACGCGCAATAGGTTTTCATTAAATTACTTCAAGTTATTTACCGATTTTACTCAAAATAATTTTCCTAAACAGTTTTTAGCATGACTTATCAACATGGAACTTACAAGTTTCTATCTCTTATAGTTTATAAATGGTAATCTATAAACATGTAAACTGCTGGAGACCGATTACTCGAAAATGCTTGTCTTTGTAAAAAATCAGATATAAAACCTTGATTTTATTTAAGAATACCTATTCGACGATACATTCGACGTATTCGACGACGAATAATTGCCCTCTTAAATTCGGCTAAAATTTTAACTATTTCTCTACTCAATCTTCTTAATTTTGAAGTCGGTACCAGCCCAAACAATATCCTACAGTATTTTATAGAACCCACGTTCAAATTTGCTGGTACCGACTTTAAAAAAATTTGAGTAGAGAAATTGTTATTTATTACTATTTCTCTACTTAATCTTCTTAATTTTGAAGTCGGTATCAGCCCAAACAATATCCTACAGTATTTTATAGAACCCACGTTCAAATTTGCTGGTACCGACTTTAAAAAAATTTGAGTTATAATTTAATTTAATTAAACTTTGAGTAGAGAGATGATGTTAAAATTTTTGCCGAATTTAAGAGGGGAATTATTTAAAAAATAAGTTTTATTTTTATTTTATAGTATTTATAGTGCATGTTGTGGGCCCGCCGTTTTGGTACTAATATGTACTTCTGATGTTAGAGTGGTGATACCAATGATACAGCAATACTTATTAAATTATTAACTGTTCTTTATTTACATAGCTATTACATATGAGAGATGCTTAACACATATACGTCTACACATACATTTAGCCTTTTGGCTAACCAAATTATTATATTAAAAATATCTTATGCTGTGGTCTATAAGTTAAGTTAATGGCTAAGAAAATACTTAAAAACTAGCTTTTGCCCGCGGCTCCGGCCGCGTAAATACAGTATCTCCCAAGAACACTGTACTTTTAACTTTCATATTTATAATTATAGTAGTGGGATAGTGGGATTAAAAGTTAATTAAAAGCAAATGTACATATGATTATTATATTATTCAGCGCTTCTTCTTCAGAATAATGTTAGGTATGTATGTAACCTCATTGCTTCTCTTTGATATACTTTTTAAAATTGACAATGAATGTCAACTCTCAAGGGAATGAGACTTATATTTAATTTGTTTGAAAATATTATTTAATTTGTGAAATATTAGCCTTAAATGTTATTCCTTAGTTGTAAAGCAACACATTATCTTTTATTTCCATATTGTTAAACAATCTTATTATGTGTATATAAATGATTAGGCCTCATTTTTATTTATTTATTAGTCAAGACAGAATAACGTGCATCGAGGCAGCCAGTACGATAATAATATTACACTTATGTAATATATTAACTGTGGCGTTTTCATAATTTTCATATTATAACCTTCCATTTTAACATTATAACCTAGTGGTTAGATAAATGAAATAAAATATAATAATATTATATCCTATTTAATTTAAGTATCTAATTTTTATTACATTACAATAAAATACAATAACAGTAAATTCACATCATAAAATATTGGAACTTGATTCTTGCATACGCGGCAATATTGAATGGCGTTTTGAGTTCATTTAATTTTATGTTGAAATTTCGAAATTATACGATACTTATTGATGATACGTGATCCCAGTGTCCTTCTTATTTCTGGTCCAATTACATAGTATCACTGCGCAACTTGGCATTTTTTTCGATTTTTACTACTTAAAATTAAATAAAATATTCGGGATGTACACCTGTCATAAAACTTTTAATCAGGATGTCGCAAAGCTGGCGATCGTAAGTATGGGTGGTCGAAATTCAAAATTATACCTAAATATCGTCGGTGCAAACCATATAACTGGCTCGCTCTTATAACGTATGTACTCTTTCACACATCGTCTATGATTGGTGATGCAGAAATAGAAGAAGAAGGTTATTTTAAATTACAAAATTCAAAATTCTTTAAGTTTGAAACATTAATTTCAACTATTACAAAATTCTGTTAATTTCAAAAAACTGTTATTTTTAGTGAAGTGTACACGAAATTAATATTTATCATGATGAAACAATGATTTTGATAAAATAAATTCATGTATTTATCCACTATATAAACATGCTTGAACTGAAAGAATATCGTTGAGTACCTATTTGTATAAAATTTTTCCTTAACTTCTCGATTTAATGAAAAGAGACTTAAGATTACATTTGTTTCGATAAATGAAATATATTGTATAGTGTTTATAATGTGCATGCTAAGATTTAAGATAGGAAAGGTTCCCTATTAATAATATAAAAATCGAATGTTCAATAATGCACGCAATATGTTTAAAACAAAGTCATATTATTGCTTACCTAATATTGGTTGTACTTGATAATACATTTATAAAAATACAGACATATTACGTTTTTTTCTAAGTTCTACCCGCCAGTAAAAACTTTTTAGTTTATAATAGGTGCAATAATATTTATACTTTATTTTTAATTTACTATTCAACATTAATTTTACATTTAGTTGAACCTTTGTTAGTATTGCGAACAAGTAAAATGCAGTTTAATTTCATAATTTGCAGGTATTGGACTCCAATTTCAAGGGCTGCGGGCCCTTGAAATGAAATAATATTGACAACATGAACATATTTCAAGAATTCTCATTCGATAACGTTGCTTTACGTGGTTACGCCCTAGTCAAATGTTCCTGCTAGGCCCACCACCATATTTATAGTGCAGTTTTTTCTGTCGCGACTTCACGCAATATAAACGATCGAATTAAAGTTTTTTTGTTGTTTTATTTACCTTTTTAACCTAATAATTGGGTCTTAAAATAAAAAATATATTTAATAATAACTTACGTATAGGGGTTCTTTTACCTCGTGTATCTATACCTATATACTAGGTGTATCTATACACAATAAAAATGTGTAAATTTTTAATATTGTAATATTGATATAAATGTGTAATATTTACAGTGTCGGATTTAAGCGCCCATACTCACAGTCCAACCTGCAAATCCAGGGCCGCTGACTAGTAGGCAAAAATTATCAATTATTGACACTATTGATTGACGGCCATTAGTTCCGTTGCTGGATTTGCAGGCTGGATGATGATTAAGGCGCTTAACACCGCCTATGGGCGGTAAATGTGTCACTTTTTTTTGTATTCAGTTTTTACAAACTTAGTTCGTTTAATCTTTTACCGCGCTTTGTCAAAGATTTGTAAGAGCAAATATCATTTCTATGAGAAACTTCACCGCGAACATGGACTGTGTTACGGTTCCCTTTCTGAACTATAATTCTTTTGCACTTACTGATTTGGAAATGCCAACTTTGAGTATTTTTTAGAAAATCTTTGCTTTTGTCTTTCCAGTCATATATAGGTATTTCCGCCGCCAGTTTATGGATCGTTGCATGTTCACCAATTATATTTTCATAATCATTCGGTTTAATTATACTCTCTCGTTTCTATATCACTCTTTCATTTATGGCAAACACTCTATCAGCCGGCAAGAACGAGTGTCCTGTTACAGGAAATATCATTTCAACTTCCTTGATATTAGATGGTTTTTCTGACAGCCATTTCATAATCATACATATAACCATAGAATTTTTATTTTGGCCACCACAGCTGTCGGATACTAGCCTTATTTTTTCGATTCCAGACAGGTCTAATGAGTTCATACAATGATACAATGCTGAACATATCTCATTTGAACCTTTAGCTGCCTGGTCTTCAGTCCAAATATATGCGTGAATATTCTGAGGAGTCATGGATGCCCGCGAACTACCGATAACTATTGTAAAATTATATAAATATAATTGTCTGGAGTAGTATGTGGCCTGGTCTGGTATTTTGGGTAGAGGTAGATTTTTCTCGCAGTCAAATGTAATTATAAGAAGACCAGGCAGTTCTTCCTGCAACATTTTATAAAACTGTTTAGCCCTCAGTTTGTGGATTCTTTGTTTCTTTGTTTTTTAGTTTGTGACGTCTCAATTTCAATATTTTCATTCAGTTGAAGACATGTTGAACATACATCCGTTTTTGGACTACATACCGAATCCAATATTAAACCTTGTGTTAAATATTTTTCTAAAAAAAACTTTGTGTTACACTATATCCAGGCAAAACTTGATCTTCGTACATTTGATTCATTTTTTTAATGTTTAAGTCCGGATGAAGGTGTTGACGCACCTTTATCTGATGTCTGCAATAGTGACTCTCTAAAGGAGTAAAACTTTTAATAAATTTTTCCACAGCTTCTTTTCTAGAGGAGAAACTGAAGTGTCTCCTCCTCTATTTTCTTTGGCCATACTTCCAGTTTGGAAATGTCTTTTTGCTACTCCATCAATCCTAGAAGACATCAGACGTGACGCCAACAGAAAAGTTTTTTTGCAAACAGGAATAAGTTCGTTAGTTTTGTATTAAAGTATTTAAAATTTTACATTAAATGCCCTGGGATTTTTACTCCCCTTTCTAGGCCGAAAACGTTTGACTTTTGAGACGACAATGTGCTTAAGTATGTAATTATCTTGTTCAGTCTTAGAGTAAGTGCCATACAGTCTTTTATGGAAATAAAAAAGGCCCAGATTAGCTAGCGAAAGACATTTAAGAGATTTGGAGTTATGTTTGCATGTTGGCTTTTTAGGTAGACCAACGGCCGAATATCTGAAAAAGAAAATAGATACTATTGGCATTTCATTTTATCAAACCTATACAAAACTCGTGTAAGTGACCTACCAAAATCTTGAAAATTGAAAACTGCATCAAAACCTGTTCAGCCAAACGCCTGATAATTGCGGATAAACACACATACACAATGCCTCGTTTACATATGCGTGCGAGTGGTGAGATGAGCGCGCGAGGCGAGGCTCAAAACGAGTATGTAAACGGTGCGCTCGCGCCGCTCGCAACCCGCCTCGTGGCTCACACCTCACCTCATTAATAATAACCTTTGTATGATGTCATTTAAAGGACCAAAACTTTTTCCTAAGTGTAACTAATAGGTTTCTGAAAACCGCATCGAAATCGGTTCAGCCAAACGCGAGTTAATCGCGGAAAAATGTACAATGTACATACAGGTCAAACTGAGACCCTCCTTTGATTTTTAATCAAGTTAAAACGTCAATATGTTATACCTAACTCAGCGCTGGCTTAGATAAATAATAATAATAAAAAAAACATTTGTAGCCTACGAATATTTCTTTTAGTTTAGTTTTAACAACATACTTGAAATATTATTATCATAGAAAACAAACTACGTCAATATTTTAATAACTAGTGTTAATGGCAGCCCTGCAATAATTCAAAAAATGGCTGTTTAAATTAACGTAATAATTAAGTTTGTCTCACAATTTTTGCTTCTTCTCTATCTTTTTTCTCTGCGTCTTTATGTTATTTCGTTTCCTGGCTTTATCAAGCTCCACATTCTTTATGTTTGTATCCATTTTTACCGTTTTAATCTAATTTAAATTAATTTAAATAACAGAGCGTGCACTGTGTCGGTAATGATACAAACACTACTGAGCGCCATTTTGACCGAAAGGAGTCATTTGATTGGTTGGTTTGGACATATTCGTTTTTGTTGTGAATGCTTCTATGGACATATTACATTTTGAAAAATAATGAAGATTTTACTGGCGAATTTCTTAGAAACTACAAGGACATATTGGAAATTGAAACATTTCAGAATGTTTAGATTTTAGTTTACTTTAAGTAGACATAAAAAAAAATATTTTGTATATGATGGACTTATTTGTGTTTGATATTTATCAACTCATTTATTATTTTGCCTCTTAGATAGAAAAAAGTAAAAAAAATAAATGTAACAAATTGACAAACGTTAACCAGTAATAAAATTATATCAATCGCACGGTAGGTAGTGTGAGCTTACTGAGGTAGCAATAATAATTTTAAACTATAATTAATGTAATAATTAAAAGAATATCAGTCCAGTTCTATTATAATTACGAAAAATATAATTTCACTCATGTTTTTCAAGATGAAAGCAAACGTCAAAACTCATCTCAGGATCTCATCGCATCTCATCTCACTTTTGGAATCAGGGTATACCTTGGTGCAAAATTTAATTTTTTGGTAGCATAAGCTTAGACTACTTCAGACAAAGTCGAAATCACTATATGTGTCCATATAAATTTCGAAGAGTTCCCTCGATTTGTCATGAATCGCATCATCAGGTCACTAATTTGGTGACCAAGGGACAAATTTCGAATTATAGCCTTTACAACAACAAAAGAATTTTGTATAAAGGTCCACAAATGGCAAAGTAATGTTAAAAGATATCCGTGTCGGTGTAAAGACTATGAGAAGTACCTATTAATATATTATCATAATGAGATGATGTATGTTGTGATGATGGTGGTGATGATGATGATTACTGTAATTGACATAGTGGTATATGCTTGCAGTTCTTAAAACAACGCCGAAATCCCCAAACATATATGTATTTATAAGGAGTCAGGAGTTCTGTTCTGTACTTTTGGATCCAGGGTATTCCTTGATGCAACATCTTACTTTTTGGTGATAGCACCAAAAAGTAAGATTTTTTCTGAAGTATTCCAAGCATATAGATGCTTGTACTACTTCAGAAAAATTAAAAACCACCATATGTGTCTATCTATCTTGATGATGATGATGATGATGATGATGATGATATGTATCTATATAACTTTCGAGGAGTTCCCTCGATTCCTCATGGATCCCATCACAGGTCATTACTTTGATATTAAAAGAACCAATTTGGTATAATACCTCATACATTAATAAAATATTTTTGAAAATCGGTCTACAGACGGCGGAGTAATCGTTGAACATACAAAAAAAAAATATAAAGGCCGAACATATAACCACCTCCTTTTTTTGGAAGTCGGTTAAAAAGGGAAAATCTTGTAAATGTTAATCTTGATCATATTTGTAAGGGGACCTTCGTTTTCAAAACACGTTTTCTGTAAATTTTCTCGATAAAAAAATAAATAAAATAACCATTAAATTGATATTCTTGGAGTTGTAACTGTATTATTTGTGAATAAAATTACTATAGTTTCGTAATACATAATTAAAGGAAGGGAATTGTCTTTTTTATTTTTCGATTGGAATAAGATATTTGTTAGGATTAATTTATTTCAATGATAATTCGGACAAGTCGCTAAATGACGACCTGTCTTTCCTTCTCTTTCATATCTATGGAATCCGACAGTACCGGCTTTGGCCTCTTGTTATGGTGAGGTATGTCATTTTTTTCCGCTTTTTTCTGCTCGAAAATAATTCAAATTTATTGTTGAAAGTCCGTTCAAAATTATTTTACCTCGGACTTGACTTTTATACCGACGACATAAGGATCTTAGTTTGTGATATTTTTTCTTTCGTCGTGTAATACTAATAAGATGTGTTTTTTTTTTGTTGGGATTTTATGACCCGGTGTTTACAATCTTTAGGTCAACTCTTATTATTCATAGACGTATATTACGTATAAGACCACATTCCATTAAATTGTTTTAATTGTATTCTTTATGTAATTGTAGATGTGCTTGTAAGTAAGTTCGTCTTGTAACAATTGTTTTAATGGCGGCGGGCGGGTCAATAATTCACACCTGTCGATCAAAATTTTTTGACAATCGAAGATAATGTGCTCCACAGTTCCATCACTTGAATTGCAATGTGAACAGGTTTTATTCGCAATAATGCCGAGTAGAGCAAGGTGTGCTGAGTGGTAGAATTTTGTAGAAACTCAGGCGCTGCTCGTATGGGCTTCTATGGGAAATACCTCGGTCTGAAAAAGCCAAGTGTCTCTTGAACGATCTCTGGATTTTTTCGATTCTCTGAGATGACTGGACATAGGATGGACTCCATACGGAGCTTGCGTACTCAATGTGACTATGTACTAATGAATTACAAAGCAGAATATTTGTCGCAGGTTTGAATCCTATGGTGTTGCGTTTGTAAAAGCCCAGCATGCTAGCAGATTTCTTGATAATCGTGTTGATATGTCGATTGAATTTTAGCTTTCTATTATACACGACACCAAGATCACGGACCTCGTTTACCTCGGCCATTTGGGTTCCTTGTATGTGGTAACAAGACCCATGAGGTAAATGTTTTTTGGTGAATTTGATGTGGACACATTTCTTGGGGTTCAAGACCATGGCATTGAGGGTACACCAATTACTCAGGGCATCAAGATCGCACTGTAGTAGAAAGCTATCTGCATGAGAAGAGACGACTCTATATAATTTGAGGTCGTCTGCATACATCGAGACTTCGCAGTGACTAATGCAAGATAAGACGTCGTCAATAAATGCAGAGAATAGGATAGGACCGATGTGGGATCTCTGGGGAACACTAGATGTAGCAGTGTATTCGTATGACTCATAACCGTTCACCAAAACCACCTGAGGTCTGCCCTCTAAATAAGAGGCAAGAATCATACGGGATTCATGGCCCCCTCCTATCCCAGGATAGGAGGGGGCCATGAATCCCGTATGATTCCAACTTGCGTATCAGTAAAACATGATTGACCCTATCAAAAGCGCTACTAAAGTCGGTGTAGACTGCATATACCTGTGATCCACAGTCGACTGCTCGAGATAAGAAGGACACATATGGCAGCAGGTTTTATCAGTTGAACGATTCCACCGAAAGCGGTGTTGCTTATCGCTTAGAGTGACTTCAATGTGTTTTGAGATAGTAGGGCACACCACCGATTCGAATATTTTATCAAAACACGATAAGGTTGAAATTGGTCAATAATTGGTTATCATATTGTTGTCACCTTTCTTATGAATGGGAGTAACTCGAGCCGTCTTCCATTTTTTGGGAAATATTCCTGACTGTAGGGACTCGTTGAAGACAAGGAATAATGGATAGATTAGGGGCGTGCCACACTTCCTTATGAACATTACAGGAATACCGTCAGAACCGGCGCCTTTACAGGTATTAAGACATTTAATTTTTTGTCGGATCATATCTTTTGGCACGTAGACGTGACCAATCGTTTCCACATTTACTGATGGCGCGGTAGGAGGGGGTATATTCATATTAGTAGGTAAATATGTGGAACCGAAATGATCGGCAAATAAATTTGCAATATCGGGACCGGTATCGGCACGGTCATCATGAAGAAACATTTGAGCAGGTATTAGGGGTTTGCCTTTACGTTTATCCTTTACGTGTTTCCAAAATGCATTAGGATTAGAGTAGATGTTGTGCTCAAGTTTTTGTTTATACTCTACGTAAAATTTGTTGGATTGCTTTTAATGCGTCTGCGAAGTATATCGTATTCAAGTTTGTCGCGTGGATTACCATAGTTCTGAAATCTAAGTCTCAATTTGTCTCGTTCAGTTTTAAATTTGATCAAAGCTTGCGTGAACCATGGAGGCTGGCTAGGCCTTTTTGGCTTGCGTTTGGGAACATGGGCATCGACAATGTCCATAAGTACGGTATATAATGACTCTACTTGTTCGTCGACACTAAGATGTAAGAGCTTATTTTCCCAGTCGATGGCGTTTAAATCGGCCTGAATGCTTTTATAATCAACTTTGAAAAAGTTGTAGCCAGAACGTACTTTGGATAGTAGAGTCGTTGCGTTCATGACTGTTCCTGTTCCTGTAGTGAAAACGATATACTCGTACCAACCCATACCCGACTGAACCCGACCCATAAAATTCGGCGAGTTTGTCACATTCGTAATCGTTGCGGTGCTTGAGATTAAATCGAGCATTCTATTATAGCAGTTTTTGATGTTGTTATATTGGAACATGCTCTTAGCGTACATGAAATCTGTTAATTCTTACCCTAAAGTCGAATTAGTCAAGTTATTAGGTATCATGTAGTCGAAACATTGATCTTTTGACCAGTCGATAAAATCGAGATTAAAATCTCCCAGGATAATTAAATCATCTACATAGTTTAGAACATTACTAGCGTTGTTGAGGAATTTTGACAGAAGGCCACAGTACATAGTGCGATCTTTTACGGCTGTGGGTGTTACGTTCATTAAAGTTTATATTAATTAAAACCCAGACTTCTTCGCAGTCGGTCTCCCAAGACTGGACACGTGTGGAGTGAATGTCACGCGAGACAGCGATCATGGCGCCACCGCCGTCGGATTTCAAGCTTGACGATGAACATCGATCTCTACGATATACTGTGTACCTCTCGTCGATAAGTTCTCCATCATAAATATTCGGGTTCAGACAAGTTTCGGTAAGGTCAAGTATCCATCATTTGTTTTGGTTTATACTATCAAAATGTTAGAGGTCTAAGACCTCTAAAATTTTGATAGTATACATCAAATTTTGTTTAATTAATAAATTGCGATTTTGTTTAATTAATCATTACACATGATTAATTAAACAAAATCGCAGTTACATTGACCAATTAGGAAAAAAAAAGAAAAGAGAAAGATGATGAGCAAAAGATGTGGAGTCTCGGAGCTTATTTGATCTTTTCCAAGCTCCATGTTGTGCACGTTCAAGGCTTGATGCGTTTCATCTATGCGTGCGTATATTCTTCCTTGACGTACCTACATAAATCTGTAGTTTGCCTCCCTGGATTTCTTACGAGTGGCCGCATGAAGAGACTTCAAAGTTGGCGAAAGGTGTTCAGCAACAGAATAGAGCCATCGAAGCCAAGGCGACTTGACGTTTAGTTTGTTACGAGGGTTCTTTTTATTGTAAGTTGCAACTGCTGCAAGAAGCGCGTCACGACGTCGAGCCCTGCTGAGCTTCAGAATGACAGCACGAGGACGATCACTGTCTTTGTTAAGTTTGGCCACTCTGGTCACGTATAACAACTCGCTCTCGGAAATTGTATGGTTTACAGATTTGGCAAGGTTAGCAACTGTGGTTAGTAGGTTTTCAGACTTACGCTCCGGTATGTCATTTATTTCTACGTTACATTCGCGCTAAGTTTGCTCCATTACTGTCAGTCTGCTAGAGAGGTTATTTACGGTGGACAATAAGTTTGCATTTTCTACCTTGAGAGATTTTGTAACAACGGTCTTGTCTTCGAGCTCTTTCAGCACTGTCTCATATTTTTCGTTAAAGATATGATTTATGATGAAAGAGATTCATGAAAGCTAACAATCTGTTGGTGAATATTGGAGATCTCTTTATTGACATGTTCCTTAATTGTAGTTTTAAGTAGCGCTGTTATCTCTTGTCTTAGGATATCGCGAAGCCTATCCTCAGTGACGTAAGAAGAGGCATTTCCTCTAGTGGGGGTTGTCGCACCTTCGGAGTCACTCTCAATAAACACCTGTGCCTGGCGGACCGGGGTGTTAGTATTGTCGCCGAGCTTTCGCTGAGTCAATATGCAGCTAGGGCATCTCCAGTTGTGTCTGTAGTCATTGGATATCTGCTTACGTTTTTTATCTGGGATATTTGCGCAGTCTAGATCGAAGGTTTGTTGACATTGAGGACACTGGAGGTAATCACGGTTTTTGATAGGGAGAAGACAGCCTGCACAAGTTTTCCTAGGCATATTAACTAAATAACGCCTTTAGCCTGGAGATAACATAGAGTCCTGATTGCTTGTGTGGATGTGGAGCAGATGATACAGAGTCCTCTAGTGGTCCATAGTTGAACCAACGAAGCAGTATTGACTTGTGGTGAATCAGGTTAATACGTAGTTCAACCCTTTACCGATAGATGGCAGTACGGTGCTTTAATGACAATGCAATCATGCTTTGTTAAAATCTTTAGATTTTAGTTTTCAGTTCAAGTTCATGTAAAATAATATTTTTCCCTTGAACACTGCGTCACTAATAACACCGGCGAACAATGAGCAGAAGCTATTACGATATTCTGGGACACCATACCTCTAATAAGTCTTTTTAATCTTCGAAGTTTAAATCTGCCAACGGCTGAGAATTTGCGACACTGCACAATTTAATTTGGATAGAATTCAGTTCACACTTAGATTTTTAGATAATTTAGCACTTTATACTTCATATTTATAGATTAACTGGTATTTTGGATTTAATAGCGATTAAAACTATTTTTAAAGTATTTTTAAACGGGCGCTGTACGACTTTGTTTAGTACGCGAGCGCCACCTGTGATATGACGTGTAGTATACTGACGTACCTAATTATTTATTCTATTATTAGTTTCTCTAAGTTGTTGTAGTAGTATTCGATGAAAGTACAAAAACCCTCTTTGTAATGTAAGTACCTGGGAGTTTTAGTACTACGATAAAATAATTTAAAAGAAAAAAGTAATAGAGGTAATAAGAATCACAAAAATAATTATCTTACCGGGATTCGAACCCACCACATTCCGAATTTCCAAACAATGCATAAATCAAACGTAGGTACGCATATCAAGCTGCCAATCAGATTGACGTATGAAAGTCAAAATAATTGATATATTGTTACACGACGAAAGAAAAAAAGATAAGATTGACAACAGAATTAAGTCCTTATCCACGAGAATTAGGAATATGTATTCAGCAAACTACGTTTATAATTCACGCGTTGTATTAATTGATTTATTTTTTATTAAATTAAATTAAACAATATTTACAATAAATATGATGTAGCCGAAGAGACTATTCGGTTTAAACCACTAATATCAGAAACCAAAACTAGGTATTTGAAATTGTATTTTTTTTGGTGTTAGATCAACGAAGTTTCACGTGGAAGGCTATTGGATATCAATTTTTATTGTGTATTTATGTATTTTTTTGAATCAGGCGACAAAATTTAGCTTTGTGCTACGAGAACTTGGTTGCGGGCAAAAGCAAAGTTTAGAATGAAACGTGAATGTGTGTAATGTGTATGTTGTAGTGCGTATATTCCGCAGTACTTTGACCGCATATTATATATGAATATTATTATTGCATTTTATTATTTAAACCATCCAAAAGGCACAAGTTGTATTTATGTCGTAAATGTTAGTGCAGATTATAAAAAAATCGGAACAAAAAAATACGGAGAGTAATAAAGCAAAAATATGAAAATATGTATTGATATATTATTACATATTTATATACTTCATAGTTAGCGACTCACCTCGCCTCAGTGCAATTCTCTCTTGCTCTTAATTATAATTATATATCTCAAAAATAAATTATGTTTTCTGTGCCACACGCCAAGTTACAATTTCTTCAGCGATTAGAAGGAAAAAAAATGCCGAGTAATCAACAAATTTCAAACTAATTTCATAAAATTCACTGTAGTGAATCATACCAGAATAACTACAACGTTTATAAAAAACTATAGGCCGACTACGGAAATTATACAGCCTATGTTATCGGGTTATTATTACGAATCTATTGATACCTCATTAATTCAAATCGGAGCAGTAGTTTAGGCGCTACGATAGAACGAACATATATACGTACATAGACTGCCAAAATCCTTCCTAGCTTCGCTTTAGTCGGGTAAAATTAGTGACTCAAAAAATGTCGTTGAACCATGACAAGTCAAAAATTGCCTTGCTATATTCATTGTAATACTTGCAATTATTATAAAAAAATAAAAGAAAGAAAATTCCAAGTTAAAATATATTCTAGAAATATATTATTTTTTATATTTACTACTTGGTGGCAAACCTGATATTATGAAAATTCTAGTCAAAATTACATAGAAGCCAAAATAGTATTTGGCATTTCGCTATAACTATGCTGCTTTGGAACAATATCTTGATACGAGTATCTCTTCTATTTATTATTGCCACACTGCTAACAGCGCGTAGCTTCGTAGTTGCTACCATTTTAACATAAGGGGTGTGAAACTATTTTAGTAATTCCGATACTCGACCCCCCAACCCTTAAAATTGAGTCAGTGCATGAGACATTTTGAGACATCGCCTTTTTACGTTTGTTTGTGAATTCGAGTTGCGTTGCCGTCGACATTATTTACTAGAATCATGCAAGAAGCGAGGCGAGCTACGCAACTGCCGCAGTCATGGCCCGCCCGCCCTGCCGGCCGCACCGGCGCCCACGATCATGATCGCGTTCTCGTGCTGTGACTTAGTGTGGTAGATTGGCATGCGAGAATGTCTCAAGCGGGCGGCAAAAAGGGCAAGGGCCCGCCGAAGAAGAACCCCCCGCCCTTGGAGGAGGACAAGACAACGCAAAAACAGCAGAGCTCCTCCAAACCGGACGAAAAGGACGAAACCGCCTCCAATAATGGGGACAAGAAGGAGACTAAGGACAACAACGGGGCCGCCGAAGCCCCCAAGCCTCCGAGTGCCGGCGTCAACTTGCGAGATGCTGCAGCCAAGATTTTGGGACTCGCCCAAAAAGGGGAGTGGTCAGCGGTGGAGCAGACCCTTAAAGTGTTGGAAAAGTTGGTGGCGGCGGGGGGGGAGGACATAGTGTCAGTGCCCATGGCTGGGATCATAGACCCGGTAGGTTCCCCACTGTTTTACCCTATAACAATTTATTCAAACTTTTTCCCTATAACAATTAAAAAAAAAGGTAACCCCTAATTGAGTTCTTAGCCGTCATTAAATTATAATAGGGAGTATAAATCGTAACTGCTGCTAGCGCAATAATTAGACACCATAAGGAGGTTAACAATAATAAATTCGTAAGATACACAAAACCTTCCTAAACGGGACTTTACATACCAAAGTATTTCACTATAACTGAAATAGAAGGTTTTTAGTTAAGATGCTAAATAAATAATATTATAGTTGTTAAGCAATTTAACGCAAGCTTACTCGGAAGTTTCATTTAAACGTTCCTAGCTCTATGAAAAGTTATTTTATTTAGGGTAATGATAGTTAATTGTGTCTGCTGTAAAAACCATTCGATTGTCATGAATTCAATCCCAGTTTCATATAGTTAGTTGCCCGTGACTTCGTGCGCGCAAAACGAACCGCACATTTTTCCGCAATAAAAATTATCACATGTCCTTCCCCGTGGTATACTTTAGTTTTTTCTGTCCCAATCATTATCAAAATAGGTCCATAATTTTTCGAAGCCAGCAGTACTTTCAATGCAAACACACAAACAAATCTTTTCTCATTATACTAGCATAGGTAGATGATATTTTTACTAGATCGGTAGAGGTAGAACATATTATTTATGTTCGGCACTTGATTGAAGTAATATACTGCCGCGTACAAGGTTCTAGCTTAGTCGATTTATTATTTGTAAAACATAATCAAGATGTAGCGAGTGGGAATGCAAGAACACGCAACTTACTATGAATATTTCCTATAATTATAATTGAGTTACTTTTTAGTGTTTTCAATAAAGTCTATGCTATAGTCGGTACGTTGCATTCCTGGTAGCTATTGAAATGCGTTAAATCTTCGGCTTGGCACCAGTATATAGGTACTAGTAGATTCTTAGATTCAAAGTCTAGTCGAATCCAAAGTCCAAATAAATCGTGAGTCCAGCAAACGAGTCAAGTCAGTCGATGCATAGTAAAGTGCTAGAAACTTCCAATGGAGTTTTGGAGAGAGCACAAAATAGCACGCTTTTTTAAGTTGTACCACTTGCGCACAAATGTGCACGTTAAAGTCATTAGGCACTTTTCCATAGATAAATGCTGCTTACTTTTACTTACGAATAAAGCGAGCAAATAACGTGCAGTAGCACAGAGTTCAAAACATATTCTGTGGCATTAAGTCTATAATCTTTGATATTTTTCTACGAAATCAATAGTAGTTTTGGCCTTAGTTGGTAAATCAGGCCAAAGCACTATTGTTTGCAATCAACATAATTTCTATGCATACTATATTGTCGTACTAGAATTTCAGTATTCTAATACGAACTTTGGAAAAAATTAGACACTTCACTTAATTACTTTATATTGAGTGGAAAAAATTGTCGGAATAAGCTATCTATCCCGCCGACAGATTGTCATGATAATCTAAAAGCTGATAAATCACAGAACAGATAACATAAGCCATAATATGCGTAGTATGTTCATATAAATTGTGTTCCTTTAATTTCACTATTTTATAGTTCTTTATGGATGCAGCGACTTGTAGTACAATAAGGACTAAAAAGGCGTGATTATATGACCACAAGAACCACAGCTTTTATTCATATTGCTCACAGCTCAAGAAATTGAGCTTCATCGATTAGGATCACCCAACTCAACAAAAAAATATTGAGTGATTTTAATTAGTTTGTACGTTGTGGCCTAGTCGATAAAGCTCAATTTCCTATGAATGTAAGCAGGTTTTATATGAAAAGGCCTGAAACCGTATCCAATTTTTAGCAGAATAAGGAGTTTTATGTAACAAATAAACGTAAAAGAAATAATTTTGAATAAATAAAGACCATATGTCCAAAAAGCGCGTATTTACCGCGAAATGATACGCACGTAAAGCCGACGCGCGGGTCGAGGTACTAGATACCATATGTTGCGTCCAGAAGCTACGCGCGTATTGTTTACTAACGAGCGTATGTCGATCAGATCACAATAGCACAGCACAAGACGCATTACGAGTAGCCGGGACAGGGAAAAGTGGAGAAACATCGTGAGGACAAACACTGGTAGGTGGTGGACCCTCAGACATGAGGAGCACGATTGATGGAGGAGGATTAGAATTTAAAAAACTGTAATATTATTTTAAAAGTAAGATAAAAACTGAATTTTAAAAAGTTAGTTGAAAACGGATCCAATTTTTAAAAGTAAGATAAAATTTATGTTCGCTACAAATTACCGTCGGAACTGCAGCTACTCTACCTATGCAACGTTTGGGTTATGGTTTCAGTCTTTCGTTTTTGGCTTAAAATATTCAGTCTGAACATGCAATAACTTTTGTTATGACTGACCTGCATCTTAGTGGTTATAGTAATAATTATCTTCTATAAAAACCGGCCAAGTGCGAGTCGGACTCGCACACGCAGGGTTCCGTACAATTATACCAATATTTTACATGTTTTCGATTTCGTTATTCTTGTGCGATTTTTTCCAAGTAACCCCTTTTAACAAGTCAGGCATCACATAAGCATATAAGAAAAAACATAAGTTTTTAGAGAAGGTTGGGGCGCCCTATTTTAAAAATAAAAATGCGATTTAAAGTTGAATATCTTGTAAACGGATACATAAATAAAAAAAAGTCTTAGCAACCTCTAAATGTTTGTAAAATATTAATTTAATGATACCCCATACTATGGGGTAGATGCGAGAGAAAAATATATTCCCACTTTACGTGTAGGGTATTCCAAAACATTTTTTTTTTAATTTAGCACTTTGTCGACGCGGTAAATAAACATATATATTATATATCCATGCAATGTTTCACCTTTCTAGCGATGTTTGAATCGTAATACAGTGGAACGCGGTTGCTGTAAACTTTTAAGTCCGTAACGCCAATGAAATTGGAACGAAAATAAAGTTCGATCATCAAAAGAAGTCTTATTTACAAAACGGAACTGATGAAAAGTATCGAAAGGCTCATGGTAAATGGGTGTATGTAATTGAGGTGGGCGTTCTGTATACTTTGTGTGGGCCATCGTGACGAACTGCCAGCCAATGAGCGCGGAGTGGTATCGTTAGACAACTGACAACAGGCGTAGGTACTCGTATGTGTGCGTCACGCATTTCAGAGGGCTATGCTGTAAAATTGCGCCTCGACTCGAATTGGTGTCGCTGAACCCGTATACCACGACAAATTAAAATATAAACGTATGTCTATTTACAATTTATTTGTACATTGTACAATTTTTCTGTTTCTGATGTTCGCCAGACTTGTGTCTCCCATGA
Source organism: Phengaris arion (assembly GCA_963565745.1). Lineage (NCBI taxonomy): Eukaryota > Metazoa > Arthropoda > Insecta > Lepidoptera > Lycaenidae > Phengaris > Phengaris arion. The sequence goes on from OY751431.1 coordinate 30,452,765, forward strand.
AACCTCAGTTTTATTCCGTTAACCACGCTCTTGAAGGTAAAATTCCGATTCATGAATTAAATCGCGCTGTTAAATCAAAAGATACGGCGCCAGGTCAGGATTTTATTTAATTTTTATTTAATAATATATAAAATACCTCCCTATGATTGGCAAACAAATTTTAGTTCATTTATACAACACATTTCTTGAAATAGGGTTTGCTCCAGTTCAGTGGAGAAATGTCAAAATAGTCCCTATACCTAAAGCCGGTAACGACAATCAAACTCGTAATGTTCGTCCGATTGCCCTTATATCTTGTTGGTGTAAAATTTTTCATACAATTTTAAAACATAGATTAGAATGGTACTTAGAGTTTAAAAATATCTTCTCAGAGAACACTGTGGGTTTTAGAAAATCGCGTTCATGTTTAGATGCTCTTTTTCGATTGGTTTTCCAAATTCAACTAGGTTTTAGCAGGGATTTAATTACTTTAGTATGTTTTATAGATATAAAAAATGCGTACAATAATGTTGACATTTCGATTTTGTTAAACACTTTGGATAACATATCCACCCACCCCGTTCAAAAATTTGCCATTACTTATGGGATTTCTTGAGTTCTAGACAATTAAATTTAAAGTATTCAGATAATTGTACCTTATCCAGAACGACAGGGCGTGGTCTCCCTCAGGGTGATTCTTTATCCCCTTTATTGTTTAATGTAGATACTATGCACATTTGTAAAAGTATCGTTAAAGTGATTACCTCACAATATGCTGATGATTTTATTTTATACGGTTCATACAAAGTTGTTGCGGATGGTTGTCGAAATATGAAGTCAGCGCTAAAAACCTTTTCAAAATTGATAGAAGATCTTGGTCTAAAGGTATCTGAAAGGAAAACTAAACTTTGTTTATTTAGTAAAGGATGTAAAAGACAGGACTTTAATGTGTCCATTCAAGGATATAGACTGCAGGTTGTGGATTCTGTGAAATATCTAGGCATTTGGATTGACCGGTCTCTTAAGTGGGGTAAACACATAAACGAGATTACTCACAAAGCTGTTAAATTTGTCAATGTACTCAAAGTGTTGTCTGGGTCTGGCTGGGGCGTGCACCCTATACATTTGAGAAAGTTATACATATCCATAGTTCGTAGTCGTTTAGATTATGGGAGTTTTCTATATGATACGGGTGTTAAATCTCATCTGGTCAAAACTGATAAAGTGCAAAATCAGTGTATGCCATAGGTATGCATGCTAGTGCTAGTATCAGTGTATGCTAGTGTATGCGAGTTATAGGGGGATTTATAAAGAGCACTCCAATCCACGTTATGCAAAATGAACTTTGTTTGCAGCCTTTGCATTTGCGCAGGTATTATCTTGGTGGAAAATTTTGGCTACGTAGAACTTGTTGACAAACTTTTTGATCCCTGTAGTAGACCAGGTTATTGGAGTCGCAAGAAAAAGCCACTCATTACCGTCATATATAATTTATTTAAATCGACCCCTATTTATGTGTCGCCTCAGTTAGAAATGTTTAGTCTTGATACCTGGGTGCAGAATATTAATTTAGACAACATAGTTTCTTGTTTTATAGATGTAATTACTAGACCTAAAAGGTATTTGGATATTACGTATTTAAAATTTAAATGCAAGGAATGGATTGACACAAAATTTAATGGTTTTTATAATATTTATACAGACGGCTCCAAAGGTAAAGATGGTTCAGGAGCGGCAGTGTTTGACCCCCAGACGAATACTAAAATTAAATTTAAAGTAAACAGTAATGTTTCCATAATGTACACAGAATTAGTTGCGATGTCAGAAGCCCTTGCTTATATAAGTTGTGTCAATAACAACAAATTTGTTATTTTAACTGATGCTAGACGTGCTTTTCAGAATTTAGCTCGGTGCACCTCGAGTTTTCGAGGAGTACTATATAGGGCTGGAGGGCAATGAAGAAGCGGATAGGTTGGCCAATGAAGCGGTTATGGATGTATTCTGGATGTATTCATATCTTACAATATTGTTCCCTTTTATTCTGATGTAATACCGAAGTTGAAAGACAATGTACATAAGCTTTGGTCTGAATACTTTGAATACATGTCTGTAACCAAAGGTATCTGGTATAGAACGTTACGATCAGCAGGTTGTCGATTTCCGTGGTTCAGTTCACGTAGGCTAAGTATTAGGAATATTTTAGTTATTGCATTTAGAATACGATCTGGACACATCCCACTTAATAAGTTTGCATTGTTAATGGGGAAGGCTACTTCCTGAAATTGCGCCGTGTGTATGACTATTGAAGATGTCTACCACATCTTGGTGGAATGTGTCCGGAATGCATCATTTAGGAATTGTATACCTAATAAATATATGTTTATTAGTGTGGGAGGATGTAATATTGCGTTATCGGACCCTGACGCAATAATCTTGTACAGATTGGTTAAGTTTGGGCTAGACATAAGAATTTTTTAATACTAATTTGTTAAGACTATCTAATCTTGTAGACTTATGAGGACGACATGGTCGCTCTCTGTTTGTGAACCAAGTCCTTAATAAAGATTTAAAGAAAAAAAAACTGTATCGAAATTTTTCTGACTTATTAGTATGGGACGCAACGAAAGCCGAAAAGTACTTTTTTACAATTATTATTGTCTAGACAGACATGCGCAACAAAACAATGAATCGTTTTCATAGTGGAAAGAATTTATGCGCGGAAAATCATATTTTTATATAAAGTGATTTACTGATCTCTTAAAAAATAACTTTTCTCTAATTCTGCACGATATCGAATATAACACATTTTCAGAATACCACCCCTACTGTAGTTTGTTTAACATTGATGTAGTTCTAATGTAAAAAACAAAACTGTACTTCATTTGGAGTGAAGTTGCATTTTGAAATTAGGTAATTACTGTCTTTCAAATTATTTATAAAAATTTCAATGGAAATACTTTAAATGGTACAATATAAATAAAAATTGCTCAATAGGGAACATACATTGTTTTAAATGAGCAAATTCTTATATTTTCCGAAAGGCAACATAAATATGGACCGAAAAATGCAAAAAGTACACTAATCAGTTACTAAATTAAAAAGTTACAGGATTGAAAAACGAAAATGACTGTTCAAATCCTTTTGTTATCTGTGTCATTTTTTGTGATAATATACATAAACGCAGTATGTAAGTTAATAAAATCAATTTGTATTTATATTCATACATTTTCAATTGCAACGTGCATATTTTCCTGTATAGAGCATTTTTAATGTTCACCAACGATCTCACTTTTGTGATGACTGTATTTCGTCACCAGTTGATCGTAGATATGCCAATGCAAAGACATTATTTACTGGCTTATTGTGTACTTTTCCAAAAGCCAATACAAAATCTATGCGTGTTCACCATTGTCAATTAAGAATTATTAGAAGTTACCATAAGAGCAACATCTTCAAAAGTTGATGTTTGTTGAAGTACGATTCACTTAATGTGGCCATTTTAGACCTGTTGATCTGATTTTTCTAAGCAGATTTTATGTATTTTCTATCCTCTTCTCATGGCAAGTTAAAAAATATTGTCTCGCAGCTACGCGGAGGAAATTGCGGTTTTAATAGCATTCTGCATATCGGGACTACACGATTTTCATTTTCGTCGTGCAATGATGCGCTAAACAGCTATCACATAAAAACAATATAATGTTTCTTGCTTCGAAAAATAAAAAAAAAACGTTTTTAGAAATATTCAAAACAAATCATACATGATGGCAGTTTACACGACAGCAGAACCCCTCGGCAATAAAAGTTGGTGCACGAACGCGTCGCACGCTACCGTTGCCTAGACATCGCCTAACAGAGGGTATCTTACGCTAGTTTCTTATCTTTACGTATACAAATAATATAGAAGTTAATACATAATAATACATACAAAACAAAGCTGCTTTAAGAATATCGCGCTTGAGGCGATTCTCACACTGATAACGCGGACCCGCGCGGTGGCGCAAACTCCGCCACGCCATTTTGGGACACAGATATTAAAACTTATATGCACTTTATATGTACTTCAACATAAAAACCTAACCAAGTGCATGTCAGGACAATATGTCAAAGGAGGATTCCGTGACAATTAATGCGCAATAGGTTTTTTTTGTTAAAATTACTTTAAAAGTTTTATTTCAATATCATCTAAAATAATTTTTCTAAAGTATAAGTAACAACATGGAAAGTTACAAGTTTCTACTTCTTATTATTTAGAAATGCAAGTCCATATGCAATTTATATGTGTACTAAATTTCATAAATTTATAGTTATTTATAATTACAGACGTTAGTAAGGGCGGACAGACAGACAGACATCTGTCTATCTGTCTATCCGTCTGTCACCGTGCATCAGGATGGTCAGAGCGAAACTATAAGGGTTCGTTGTAGTACTACTGCGATACATTAAAAAACACGCGTCTACGCGAGACACGCCTAGCGTGTCAAGCCAAGTTGTTATGCTTGAGCTAACAGAACTGGCGAGCAGCACCGTGTGTAACATTACTCAAAAACTATTTCACATAAACATGTCAAAGTTGGCTCATATATTGAGACTTGAGAGATAGATATGTGCTCCTTTCATAGGCACGCCTAAAACGATTTTTAAAGTGAAAAGTCTTTAGCCGCGTTGGACACTTTTTGGCTGGGGAATATCTTCTAGTATCGCGTCACAGACATGCTCATGACTGACTGACTGACATGACCGATAGATGTCAGATAGTTATGAATTGATAGCTAGCATATTTCCAATCTACTTTTACACTGGAATGTAAAGGTTAACGCGGCGACTAAATGGTCTGGCTATATTTTTCCCCAAAACATTAAACTAACACTATATCAAAATTTCAAATTGCCTCAAACATATTTTTTTGGATAAAAAAAATCACTTTTCAAAAATTTTTATACTGACTTAGCCCCGCTTCTGACCAGGTGCACCAGTCCTGCAGTCTCGTGTCGGGGTATAATAGGAGAAGTATATGACAAGGTTTCAGTTTGCCTCAAGCGCCTGCTCTAAATTTCCTAGTGGCTCTTGAGCTAGTAGCAGTATATATGTAGCTATACAGCTGACGTATTGTGCAACATAAGTGCTGAGTATATCTCATAAGTGAAATTGAACGGATTTAGTGGAAAGTTCAATGTGTATATACTGTTTTTACTTCTATCGGCAGTCCTATAGTACAGCATCTATAACTGCCAATTTTATTTTATAATAATGACCTATAAATCAAAACTCTAACCCAGTTCCATAATTATATTATTGCTTTCGCAAGTTCTAAAGCTGTAAGTTCCTATTTTATTCTTCCGAAAATTTGGCTTGCTGGTAGAAACTAGTAATCGAACATAGAACTCATCCATGACTATTTTAGTATGTAATATAATAATAATTCGTATAATATAGTCTTCAATATATTATTCATAAAAGTTATAAGAAGTAATTATATTTTTGTTGTTATGAAATATGGTATGTTGTTAGTAATAAATTTTATGACTGACCATTGAACTTGGCACCCATTTAGATCTCAATTCTTTTGTCAACAACCAAGGCAATAGGCATATAATTTATTTATGTATTAGCATAATATTGAACTTGGCTCTTAATTCACATTTATGTTTTTGAGGGGATCACCATTTCATTTATCACCGCTTTTAGAATCGCGCGCCTTTGTGTGTTTTTCGCCAAACAAGTGCATTGGGGGCTTTTACGAGGGCGGGTCAATAAGTCCGTGACTTTTGGAATAAAACACAGATTTTTTGATAAATAAATCATTTTATTTTTCAACGTAGTCCCCCTTGAGCTCTATACACTTTGTCCAACGCTTCTCCAATTTTTTTATCCCCTCCAAAAAATATGATTTATCGAGGTCCTCAAAATAGGCCTTTGTTTGCGAGATGACTTCATCATTGGAGTCAAATCTTTTTCCCCCGAGCCATTTTTTCAGGTTTGAGAACAAGAAGTAGTCACTCGGAGCCAAATCTTGAGAATAGGGTGGATGTGGGAGCAATTCATAGCCCAATTCATGGATTTTTGCCATGGCAACTGCACATGTGTGCACCCTTGCATTGTCTTGGTGAAAAAGAACTTTTTTCTTGGCCAAATGAGGTCGGTTTTTTTTCAAATCCTCATTGAAGCGGTCCAATAAGTTGGCATAATATTCCCCATTAATTGTTCTTCCCTTTTGAAGATAGTCAATGTGGATTATCCCACGTGCATCCCAAAAAACAGTCGCCATAACTTTATTGGCTGACAAACCCACCTTGGCCTTCTTTGGCGCCGATTCACCCTTAGAAACCCACTGTTTTGACTGTGGTTTGGTCTCTGGTGTGTTGTGATGGATCCATATTTCGTCCACGGTTACAAAACGGCGCAAAAACTCCTCCATATTGTGATTAAACAACGCCAAACCTTCCTGTGAAGATGTTACACGATTGCGTTTGTGGTCGACTGTGAGCTAACGCGGCACCCATCTTGCGGAAAGCTTTCTCATGCCCAAGTGATCATTCAAAATTGAAACCACTGAGCCATGCGAGATGCCTATGGCTTCCACAATCTCTTGCACTTTCAATCTTCGGTCGGCCAACACCATATCGTGAATTTTTTCGATTGTTTCGGGTGTAGAGACCTCAACTGAGCGTCCAGGACGTTCGGCATCTTCAGTGCTTGTACGGCCACAACGAAATTCAGTAAACCACTTTTTTACCATTGAAATCGATGGTGCAGTCCCAGTCCAGTCCCCATAGTATTTATCAAGCTTAGCCTTGGTCTCGGTAATGGTTTTTTTTCGCAAAAAATAATGCTTAATAAGCACACGAAATTCACTTTTTTCCATTGTTTCCTTAAGTTACTGGATAGTCTGATAAAGATAGCTGTAAAACACAAACTAACTGACGCAGCAAGTTCAAATTTTGATAGGAGTCAACTGACAGATGCCTGTTGACAGGAGTAGTGTTGCTTTTTCAGTAAGGAGGTTAGAAATTCAAAAAGTCACGGACTTATTGACCCGCCTTAGTATAATTAATAATTTGCTTTACGAAATTAAAACAGCTTATTAATGATGAGTTGTGCCGTTGAAGTTTTGGATAATAGGCTAGACGATTGAATTATTTTTATTGTATAATAGAATAGTATCTATATATCGTGCCAGTATGGTTGCTATAAAGTATTTAAAAGACACATAATGAACTGATTAGCGCTACAGCGTCAAAATCTGCTGCCGGAGCCATGGCTACAACTAATAGTTTGTACAGGTTTACCGATACGTGTGTATCCTCTACTCAGCTCAAGCTTACCTGACAGGTGAAACTGTGCATGCAAACCTGTTAGGTGTACCTAACAGGTTTGCCTGCACAAGTAGCTGCAAGGTAGCCGTACACGTAAAGGTGTACCTTTACGTGTACGGCTACCTTTACAATTAAACAACATTGTAAGCGAAAAACGAGGTCAATTCGAGCCCAAGACTACAAAAATGTACATTATGTAACTCCGGCCGCAATCATTTCTCAGAACCTGATCAAATGGCGCGATAACGACCAAGTATAAATAAACTTGAAGAAAATAAGTCTATTAATGTTGGGGCATGTGAACTGAATTTACTATCTCATTTAGGTATCAGATTTTGCCGACTTTGTGTACGTTAAATCCCGTTTCTAAATATAATGGATATTTTAATTTCATTCCCTTCCGCGTTACGATTGAGTTTCAAGTACTTTGTTTTATAGGTTTCAAGTCACATAAGATTTTAATACCATTTTTTACCAATACCAATATAATACCAATACCAACCAAGGTATTACGTTAAATCTACTTTAAGTACCTACTGTGGTTTCCACAAAATAGAAACTCATAAAATTTTCATGTCCTCAACAAAATTCTAAGCAATTCCTCTCAATCCTAAAATAGCCAAATCATTATAAAATTTTATTGTCCAATTTTTAGAATTTATCCTGGCTGAATTCAATAGTGAATACTCTGAGATTCTATTTCTTAGTTCTACTCTCACTTGCATTATTATAAGGTGGTATAAGTTTCTATTTATACTGTGGCATGGAATTATAGCGCGCGTGCCGTGCCGTAATACCCACGGATCCCACGCGCGGCTTGGAAAGTGTGTCAGAAGGTATCGAGTGTTCACCACTCGATAACCCCAAAGGTAAGACCGCACTAGGCGGCTGCGGAGCGACGCGACGCGTCCCTACTAGAAAAGAGGACTGCTGATGAGATATTATAATGGACTACGCGGCAGCGGAACTATGGCACGCAAACTCCAATGTGGTGTTATTAGTACGAACGCGTCGCGTCGCGTCACTTTGCTGTCGCCTAGTGCGGTTTTACCTTTATACCATAATGAAGTGCCGCGTTGTGTAGTTGCACTGCCGCTTATTGCGTTATATCTTATACAATTTCATATAAAGGATATTTGGCCGTCTTCCGTCTCGTAGTTCCGCTACCACGTAGTTACGCCTAGTGCGGTCCCACCTTTAACGTTATAATATAGAAATGCTTATGTAAGAAGTATAACACTTCCACCACTACAGTGGGGTCAGATTAAAAAACACAGAAAACCGTCTTGATAAAAGCGGTGTTTTGTAAGTAAGGGCATTAGCATTAAATGTCGGGCACGGGGCAAGCACTTGAATCCCAGAGGATAGTTGCAAGAGTCCATGGGTTGCCATAATCGCCTGCTGGTTTGCCGATTTTGTTTAATAATGTACCATGTAAATAGGTATCTTATTCATTACAATAGCAGTTATTTTGTCTCGCTATAACTCGAGAACGGCTGGACCGATTTGGTTAATTTTGATCTTGAAATAATTATGGAAGTTTGAAAGAGATTGAAAGAGAAGGTTGAATATGTGAGAAATATTGGAAAAATTGCGAGGAAATACTAACTTTTCCCACAACTCTAAGATTTCATGTTCGTTCTGTCGGTAGCGTAAACTTAGGTCTTCAGTCGAATGACGACTGTCAAATATTTTTAAGTACGCTCAGAAATGTCGGAATGCAAAACAGTTTTTTTTCTGATATTTTTTTTACCCCAGTAGATTGTAGGTGTAGGTTGTAGGTGTAGTTATTTATGTATAAATAAATAACAATAAAAATCATCAGAGACTCATAGCAACAAAATAACACAAAATTATTTAAAATGACCATACAATTTAAAATTAGATAAACAGACTAACATTGACGTATTAAATTATAGTTATAACAGAACAACGTCTGTCGGGTCAGCTAGTTGCTATTACAGAGGATAAACGTGTCCCAGATCACACTAAAACTAGAATAACATAAAATATTAGTCAAAAGTCAAAAGTCAAACGTGGCTGCTACAACGCCGTAGCTGCTCGTAGCTCGTAGACGTAGGCCGTAGTGGCCGCGTAGCGCGTAGCCAGTAGAAAGAACGCAGATAGTCTTACGGCCCGTTTCAATAACCTTCAATAACCGCAAAAAACTGGCAAATGATTGAATGACGACGTTTTTAACAAATAGTTATAGATAGATAGGTTATTGATACGGGCCGTTAAACAAAATGTCCTTCGAGTTTTTTTTTAATTTATTTTACCAATAGAATTGGTCCCAATTATCACTAGATCTACATATTTTTGTTTTATAAAATCAATAGTTCGAGCCTTCTTTCGAGGATTTCTTTATGAAATGTGACATTTTATAAATATTAAGTTATATAGGTATTGAAAAAAAAAAATAATTGCTTTTCCTTTGACTCGCTAAAAAGTCGAGAAATTTTCATTAACAATCTTGAAATAAATGTGGAAGTTCAGGGAAGGTTTTGAACGGTTAGAAATTTTGGAAAAGTAACGGAGAAAATACTGAAAGCCACAATTGAAATTACCTATACTAACTCTTTCTACCTGTCAAACATTTAGTTTTGGGCTGCGACAGCTTGGTTCTTACAGATCCTTCTTACGCTTGAGTGTGATAATAATGATACAGCAACAATTGTGATATTCTTCTATATTTGCACATATGAGATGCTTAACACATTTATGTCTACACTATATATAGCCTTTTGGCTAACTGAAAAATGTTGTGACATCTGTCAATAAGACATTGACACTTCTACTTTTTATTACTGCTATATTATGCAACACATTTGATGCTCGTTTATTCCAGTTCAACGTGTGTGTCGGGTCAGCTAGTAAATTATTATTTATTATATTATGATAACACACAAGCCTGTAATCTCCACACTCGGACGTGACGCCCGTGTGCATTAACATAGTATGCGTGCGGCGGACATAGACATTTCCGACACGGCTGGTCTTCCGCGCTGCAGTCATGCTTAAAATAGACACCCCGCAGCCTGACGCAGCGTATATGATGATACTTCAAAGAAGAATTTTACATATCTCATATACTTTAAGCGAGCCATAATCGGAATCTCGGAAACGGCTGCAAGTATTTCCATAAAATTCAATATGCAGCGAGTTTTAGTGAGAGAAAAATCGATCTAGCTAGGAAACTGGGCATTTTCAAGAGATATTAATTATACATGTTTTTTTTTTTCGTCGCGTGGATGTGAGTGATTTCGGTTTTTTGTTGGCGGTTTGGTTGGCGTTGGGCGTTTTATGCTGTGCGAGTCGCCGTGCCTTGTAAACCGTGTTGCCGTACCGGCAAGGCACCGCGCTACGACAACGCGACACCGCGCCGTTGACGACGTCATGGCGTGGACATGTGAACAGGCCCGTCAGGTCACACCGAAACGAGACGTGGCGGGGCGCTACGTTTTTAAGATAGCTATTCAAAATTGAACTTCATTAACTACAAAAAAATTCCCCTTTCACATGACGTGAGTGCACATACGCTATGCAGTACGGTGCAACTTGACGTTTGACTTTAAAAATGTAGCGCCGCGTCGCATCACGTATCGTCACGGTGTGAACTGACCCTTATAGTTTATGCTGCGGGCAGCTGGTAGCATAAGCTAGAGTTATAATTTTTTTAAAGAAAAAATAAATAAGCACAACATGGTAATTAATAATTATAATATGCAGATAGCTTTGATCATTACATCGCATATAACTGATTGCCTGCCAAATCGTGCCGAAGCGCGGAGACAAGTATATGTTCAAATCTGCTCTACCTGGCAGAGTGCGGTACAGCGTGACGATACCTCACTACCTCTTCATAATATTATATTACCTTATGACTTAAGTATTCTGGAACCTTTTCTATCTTCTTACCACAATTCTTTGTTTCCTTTTACCATATTTATTAAACGAAGTATTTTTAAAGGCAGTCAACGTCCCAAATCATAAAAACCGGTCAAGAGCAAGTCGGACTCGCGAACGAAGGATTCCGTACCATTTATCATACAACTATTAATACTAACAGTAGTAATACTGACACTAGTTTTATAATAACGAGCAAAAACTAGAAAGAATATAAAACTCAATATTAAGTGAATATTTCAAGCGTCTACCTGTTGCCGTTATTAATATCGAGCGAAAAACGGCAAAAAAATCACGTTTGTTGTATTAGAGCCACCCTTAATTATTTTATTACTTAATTATTTTATACATAGTATATTTTTTTATAGCGACAACAAAAAATACATCATCTGTGAAAATTTTTCTTTCAACCCAAGATATAGCTTGGTGACAGACAGACAGATGGGCGGACAGACGGATAGTGAAGGCTTCGTTATAGGGTCCCGTTTTAACCTCTGGGTACGGAACCCTAAAAATCTATACAATAAAAATCAGCCATAATACCGATTGCTAATGAATTAACTTTTTTAATGTAAGGTTTAATATCCTGGTTGTGCGGAAGGCGCCGTTTTCCATAAAATAGCTTGTAATATCCGGTAGAGCTTTTAGCGCGATTACACGATGACCGGAGACTACGCCTCGTCATGGCACTGGTACAATTATTAAACATTAAAATTAAATAAAATAGGCATCTTAGGGTTAGTTCACAATGAAACGCGGCGTTGCATTTTTAAGACATCTATTCAAAATTAAACTTTATTCACTACACAAATATAACAACAACACACACTAACTGAGATTATTACTAACACCTTACGCCCGAAATTAATAATCAATCTTAATCTCATTCATTTTAGATATCTGAGATCAAGATTTCAATACATTTCAAAAATTTACGTCAATTTTTGTTTGAGAATCTAAGATTGAAGTCCATCTAAGGTTTTAGATACGAATACGTATATAATTTAGTTAGTAGTTAATAAGTTAGAGCATTTGGTTGGTTATCTAATCTAAATGTGTTAATACACATATGCGTTTGAAAGATATCATTTTTACACGTTGACGTTTGTCAATCTGTCACAACATTTTTGACGTTAAAAACGTCTTATAAATCGATAGAGCCGGCTGCACGCACGAAAAAACATGACTCATGCGTTACCTGTTACCCGTTATCGTTACCAAGTACCGTTACCAAGTACCCAGCGTAACCTCGCATTGCCTTTACCTCATTATTATTATTGTTGTTGTTGTTGTTGACGTTGTCACGTTCAACTATCGTCAGTAAACCGACTTTACAGATAACCGGTATGTTTTTTCTATCTAAGCGGCAAAATATATAAAGTTCAAACTTAAAAATCAAACGAATTATTATGATCGAATTTCGACCACACTTCTTATAGTATTGTTATTTAATGAGGCCAAATCGCAACCGAGAGAGTTTTTTGTTCCTAAAGAACCTTAATCAATAGCTGAGAATCTTATCTGAGAATTTTAGATAATATTTATTTAAAAAAAAACGTTATTATGACGAAAGTTGCAGAGTTGGTTTTCACATACGAGTAATATCGTATTGTGTTTTACTTTTTATTTTAGTTTAAAAATATCTCTGGCAGTTGGATGTTAATGATTTTTTATTTTCTAGTTTCCAGTTTTATACTATTTGATGCTTATCTTGCTCCTACAATCATTGTTTCTAGAAAAATCACTTAACCTAACTTTTCTGAGCACTTCAAAATTTTTCGGCAAAAGTACTTTATATCCGTTTCTTAAACCGAATAAGTAAAAACATTAAGACGTGGCCTTGTCAGACAGCCAATTCCCAAGGATGTTGAGGCAAGGTCGGAAATCCCCATCGATTGTGGAGCTCACGCAAAACTCCTGGCCGCTGCCCTTGGCCCACAAGTCCGAATTATGTGGGCCAGCAACGTGGGCCAGTAGCGGAAACGGCGCACGGACATTGATACTCGTTTCGGCGGTAGATATGCAAATCACACACACAATTACACAGTATGTTACGTTGTAATAAAATGTTTATGAACACAAAGTTTGTACTTGAGTTTACTATGTAACTGGTATATTCCTTTACTGTTTTAAAGTACCTAATATGTAACTATGAAAAATGAACATTGTGTTGGCGATTTAATTGAATAAGTCCTTTTCACAATTGAAGCAATGCGAGTAGGTAATTACTATATTTCAAAGCTCTTAAGACTATTTCCTTAAAGTAATGTTATGAACGTAAACGTCTATAGAATATTCGAGCCGAAGGGTTATGTCCAAGTCGTAAGATGTCCGGTGTTTATTCGTAAGTGTTCCATATCTTGAAACGTCTTTGCTTATTGCACTTATGGATGCCTCGAAATTAAGCGGGTGAAGAGTGAAAACTTAAACTTTGAGGCAATCTAATATTCCAATCTGAATTACATTTGGTTCCGGTTGCGCCAAATACGGCCTGTGGTGAGTGTTTGACGTACCTACATTATGTATACAGTAGCAACGGTAGAAATATTACACCTGCAATCATCGTGAATTATACGGAGGGAACACTCGCGTTGTTATAGTCCTACATACGAATGAGGTTTACTGGCTTATTCGCCTCTTGGGGCAATATGGTATTCGTACTTGTATTTGAAAAGTTGTATCTTTGTTCACTCAGCAAATAGGTAAATAGAATGCAAAAGATTGAGAGATTATATTCAACTCAATGATAAGCAGTTGAAATAATAACATGGAAATCACGGTTGGAATATAGCAGATTGATAATATTTTTGTCGCAACTGCTTTAAATCCTTCGTACATTTTTTTATCTTTTAGGGATAATTTTCTTAGGCATGTCAGTGTTGTTTTTTTAGGATTCCGTAGTTAACGTCTCGGAATACTTATGGTTGCATCATGTTTGTCCGTCGGACGGACGTCCGTCTTCGGCTTGCCGTCTAACAATTAGTACTAGAAAGATGAAACTTTGCATGGATATGTGTGTTTACTACGGCAACAAAGTGCTAAAATCAAATGACGAAAAATATTTTTTTTCTCCCGTCTACCCCACCACCTGGGGTGGGTCTACCCCATAGCGTGGGGTATCCCACGCTATGGGGTAGACCCACCCCATTAGATGGGGCTTTTAAAAATATTGAGAGGTTGCTAGGACGATGTTTTGACACAGGTAAACGATTGCGAGACATTAAACTTTAAAGCGCAAGTTTTGGTAAAAATAGGGCGTCCCCCCTCAAAACCAAACGGCTGGCTCGAAAAATCTTAAAAAAAAAACATTATGTTAGTCCATGTGATGAACTTTAAAGGAAAACAATAATTACGACTCATACAACTTTGTTACTTTAGAGGTTATAGTTGCGTAACTTGTAGAATGCGCTTACTTGGTAAACTTCGTCCAAAAATAACGAAATAATAAGTAAACATGTAAAATATTGGTATAATGGTACGGAACCCTACGTGCGCGAGTCCGGCTCGAAATTTGCCGGGTAATTGTATTCAAGGCCGCTGGAGCAGCTTAATAATCATTGCTAATATTAGTTTTATAAAAGCAGTAAGATTTCTTCGCAGGGACTAGAAAATGAGGTTTAATTAGCAATTAAACCCAGCAATCACAGGCGAGTGAGTGATTAGAGGGGGTCGCCATTATTCCGCCATTATGGTGTCACGGTGCACACGCAACTTACTCTATGCAAACACCATGCCTTCCAAGAAGGTTAGTTTTAATCGAAGTTTGATTTAAAAGCGTATGTGTTTTCGTGCAATCTTCTCAAATTAGGTTACTATAAACTACCTAAACAAAACCAGTTAGATTTACCTAGTGCCTACATGATCAATATTGATGAAAATTTTTATGTCACAATGTTTAATGTTAGTTAAAATGTTGAATAGTTTTCATCGTTTCTATAACAATGCTTCCTACATGCTTTGCTGGGATACAGATCACAGATATTAGTTCTTCTTAAATGAGGTCACGGAAATAGATTAATAATAATTTATCGGATATAATAACCTAACCTAACCTAACCTAACCTACCCTAAATTTATATTATTAACCTAAAGTAATACTTACATATATTGCTTAAAATGGCGTGTAATAGCAGCGTTGCCAGTTTTTGGGTTCAACTCATTTAAACACCTGCCGTTAAATAGTTGGCAAATTATCAACACGAAATATTTACCGCAACGTAATAAATATGTTAAGTAGGCAGTTTAAAAACAAGCAAAAAATAATGCGGATTGTTATTTTATAGACATTTCTCATCTGCAAATTTTATACCTAATAATCATGGAGACTAGAGGAAACGGGCTCTATCTGTCTACAGGAGAAAACTTAAATAGTATCTGATAAAACTCAAAAGTATAAATACATAGTTCCAAAACAGACTAGTGTGTCGCTAGAGTCAGAAGTGTGCATGAAATTATGAAGTTAGCAATAAATGATGGAGTTAATTTAGAAGTGAAGTAAACTGAGTTTAGACATTTGAAATTTCTGGCGACAATTCTAATAACATAAACATAATAACATAAGCAAAAATATTTTTATAAATATGAACTAAGAAGACGCCTATCTCCCTAATACTAGAGCACCCATCCTACTCCACTTGGTCTAAAATCCGGTATAAGAAATATCTCCTCCTCACCTCATCTATTATTTATTAGTGATAAGAAATAAATGATAGATAATATTCACATTGACACATTGCAAATAGGTCGCCTAATTAAATTGCGCCCTAAGGGCTAATTCACACCGAAATGTCAGCGGAGCGGCGAGCAGCATAACTGTCATAAACTTAATTTTAAACTTTACCTTGATTACTATAAAACACAGTTTCGCTGGAGACAACCGCCGCCGCTCACACCGCTCATGGCCGCCGATGGCCGCTACGGTCGCTAGCGGCCATCAGCGGCCGTAGTTAGTGTCTTATATGACAACGTAATAAGAAATGTAGTGGTTTAACGCCATTTAATTATCTTCTAAATAATGTATACCCAAGTCCTAATACCTGAATCTTATACCTAAACCTTTATGATATCTGAATAAATGGTTAAAGAGAGTTTTGCCGAGTCAATAAAGGCAATATAAATACATTTAATTCGATTAAACTAACCGGTCAGTAGATAAACCGAATGCAAATCAACGCTCCAGTTTTTGCGTAGAAGTGATTATTTTTTAGATAATATAATAGAAATAAGATGTAGTTATCAAAAGTAGCACTAACGGTTTGTGTAAACCAGTGTTAATTTTTTAGTTACGTAGTTTTCATCCTATGATCGCGGAAACTTCAAAGTGCAAACGACGATTAAGATGTTACCGTTGATTTATAAGTAAAATGTTAAAATAAAGATCTTAAAACAGTTATCGAGTTTAAATTGTGCTTAGATTTGTTTATTGTACTTCTGTTAATTAACGAGGGATTAAAAAGCACCATTTAGGTGTTTTATTAAAACCCAAACTGGTGGGGTTTTTACTTTTGACAACTTAAAACCAATTTCGACCTGATGATTTGTCTTCACTTCCCGGATCTCAATTTAAAGAATTTTCAGTTTCCTACGTTTTACTAAATTTTAGTAATTTGCCTACGTTAGTAATTTCACATAGAAATGGTACTTTACGAAAAGGGTGGTGGTGGTGGTGGTGGTGGAGAAATAAAAAAAAGGTATGATAAGATTATTAGAAGAGTCTATTCCACTTTTTTATATTTCTTTACTGCTGGAACATTTAGTATCTAACACGATCTAACCTTAGCAAACAAAGACTTGACGATTTTATTTTTTTCATTTAAGTTCACGATCCATAAAGAACAGTAAGCTAGTAGCTTATTTTCAGTACCTTATTTCCAATAATGTTGATATTTAAGTATTTTAAATGGGTATAATAATAATGACTGAGTATATAATTGGTTTTACGTACTATGTTAGATTTTATTATGCTATCAGCTACGCATATTAAATGAATATTTTTAATGGATACGAGTTGTCCTTGTTCCATATAAAATACTAACTATAAAACTGAACATTGAAGGAATTTAAGAAGTAGGTAATTAAAAATATTTCTAAAAGTGAAAAAATAAATAACTAATTTTGATATAATCAGATTGAGTTTTTACCTGACTACGACGAAGCCAAAAGGAAAGATTTTATTTTTTATTTTGGCAGTCTATGTATGTATGTATGTATGTAAGTTTGTTCCCTAGTAGCACCTAAACTACTGGTTCGATTTTAATAATTATTTATTCAGATTGTTATTTTAAATACTTACAAATTAAAATAAGAATTTACTTAAATTAGGTAATTATTTTTTTAACTGAGTGTAGGTTTTGCTAAAACATCGAAGTAAAAAAAACATCAAAGTTTTATAAAATATGCAAATCATTCAAAATATTATATTAAACTTCGAAAAAAATCCGGGTAATCCGGATTTGAAAAAAAAAACGGATTTTGCAACCTCTAAGCGCCACCCATACCCGCTTAGTTACCCATTAACGCTTCTTGGCGGACACTTTTTCATGGATAGTGATAGTTCTCCTTTCCTCTAGTCTCCATGCTACCACGCCTACTAAATAACTATATATAAGGTTTGGTAAAATCAATTGCGGATACTTTGGGCATATGATCTACTGCTTATATAAATATATGTCCAGAAAACGTGTATGTACCGCGTAATTATACGAACGTAAGGCCGACGCGCGATTCGAGGTACTAGGCTCATATTATGCTATATATTGCGTCCAAAAGCTACGCGCATATTTTTTTTCTAATGTGCGTATCGTACTAGATATTGAACCGCTTTGGTGGATTCTGGCGCGGATCCAGCTCTCAAACAAGAATGTGGCCCAAAAATTTAGATTTTATTATTTTCTTCTTCTTTCTAATTTAAATATATTATTAAATAAATTAGAATTAAAAAAAAAATGTATTATTACCTTTATAATATGTTAATTAAAAGCAAGCGTGCGAAGTAAGCGAGAAAGTTATTCGCTTATTTAGCAATTAAAAATTGATTTTATGCTGTGTAAAAAAATGTAAGCTTTCAATATTTCTTTGACAAATTAACATCAACTAAGATTATTTTAATTAAATAAAAATATACATGCATAAATAGTACAAAAAAGATACACAAAGGAGGAGTAATTTCTATTGGTTGAAACAGAGTAATATTTTTTCTTAAATCTGTTGGTTAATAAATAAAAAAGGGCCGAAAATTAACGGACAGATGGAAAATTTGACACTCTCTTCAATCTGCCTGACTAAAGGTCCGCTTTACACTAAATCCACTACTGTAAATAAGTATGTTAACGCTGATATAAGAATGACCAGCAAGTAAGAAGTACCAGATAAGACTCAATAAGGCTAATAATACCAATACAACTAAACCTACTAAACCTATTTTGATTATTAATTAATATACCGTGAAAGTGTGCAATCACAAGGCTGTTAGGGTTGTGGGCATACCCATAATACACGTATAGGTGATCCGCTCCTGACACAGATGCGCGCGGCAATCTGCATGCATGACGCCGCAACCTCAACTCGAGCGAGTATACCATACCATACAATCGGAGCGAGAGAAATATGCTTCTCTCGCTCCGATTGTATGAATCATACAATCAGAGAGAGACAGAAGTATTCAGTTCATTCGTTATCCAGCATTCAGATTGGTTGGCACTATTGGCAACTGGTAATTTCGGCATTTTAACAGTACTCACACTAGTGAAATTTTACTTTACAGAGTGTTCACAAATTTGCTACTGTCAATGTTTTGTCAAATTAATTTTTTTCAGAAGTCATTTTATATGAAAACCTTCAAACATAATTAATATCGATTTGAAGTATTCAAAAATGTCACCTGTATTTTGGAGTGCAATGAAAGCGTAGTAAGATGGTGTTGCCAAGTTAAAAACAATATTTCTCTATAAAATATATAGTATGGTTCCCGTGGGATTTTTTTTTGCGCGTATGTTGTCTCGCAAATACAACTATTATAGTACTCAAGCCACCTCGAAACTTCAAAAAGTGACAAAATTACTGTTAAAAACCCAAAAGAAGTTACATACAAATTTATAGGTATTACTTATTTAGAAAAACATATCTATAAAGATACTTTGTACAGTAAAACCTTTAAAAAAATGTTCTGTATTGTCTATTTACTAAAAAAACATATTTTTCTTCAGGTTCTCATTTTTCTAATGATTACTTGTTGACAAGCAGATTAATTGCATATTTAAATAAAACAAGCATATAAAACCCCTAAAAACCCTTTGAGAGACTTTTTCTTCCTAAAGTTAGGGAAAAAGTCCCAAGTTGGATCACAGCTAGACCGCCAGTCATTTTGTTTTGATATAATAAGAAGCTCTATACGCGTAGGTTTTACGCACTTATTTTGCCTTTCTGGACAAGCTGGACAGATAAATAATTTAAAAATTTCGAAAAAAAAAATAAAAAACGTCATTGACCTCACACAGTTGACTGAATTGATATTATTTAGGCAAAGATTTTGCTTTCGCTTTAAAGTCAACTATTTCTGTGAGGTTAATGACCTCGGCGCCTTAGAGAGCGCAAGATAATTTTATTTAGTATAATATATTTTATTCGAAAAAATAAAATTATTTTTCTGCCTAAATGTCTTTACATAAGCAGTAGATCATATTCCCAAAATATTCGCAATTAATTTTACCAA
Organism: Phengaris arion; assembly: GCA_963565745.1. Classification (NCBI taxonomy): domain Eukaryota; kingdom Metazoa; phylum Arthropoda; class Insecta; order Lepidoptera; family Lycaenidae; genus Phengaris; species Phengaris arion. Next base: position 30,472,673 of record OY751431.1, read on the forward strand.
ACCTTATATAATAGAGATCACCCTGTGGTCGCAATTCGCTCGTATTATTACGATATTAAAGTATTATATAATACTTTATAAAGAAAATATAAAAAATGTAAATGTTAGGACAGACGTTTGTCAACGTCAACGTGTAACAAAATTGTATCTATCATGTATCTATCAAATGCACGGTAGTGTGAGTTCGTAATCTGAGGTAGTGTGTGTTGTTATTTTCATTAATTTTATGTATTTTTAAGCATTGTTTATAAAACTATTAGCTTTTTGCACCTTCCTCCACATAATCTTTAACTGTGCCGAATATCATACTCCTCCGTTCGCACAATTCTCATAAAACTGTACTAAATATTTTTGCTTCACGTAATAATACAAATAATTATTCAACATAGCTGTAGTTTTTTTAGTGCTATGAGTGTTTAGTGGAAAATCAGAAGTACGAAGTTACTAAATTGCAAAAATACTTATTGGCATTTGGATGAAAATTTTATCGTTGAAATTCGTAACTTATTATTTTTTCCGTAATCAAATATAATTTTCAAACATCATGCAAATATGTTCAAGGAATAATAAGTTTCATACAAATTTTATCCCCTATAAAAGCCCCTTGGGGGTTGAAAAAATCTGTCCTTAGTGGATGCCTACGTCTACGCCCACAGGTAGAATACGCATGTTTGATATGGGATCTATAATATTGTGCTAAATATGACAAGAAATTGGAGAAAATGCTACGGAGATTTGTTAAAACCCTGCAATATAATCTATACTAGTTTGTTATCCAAATAAAATATAATAAAAATAAAATACGTCATATGAAAAATACGTGTGCAAAATTTCAAATTTCTAGCCTGTAAGTTGATACATCAGTCAATCAGCTTTGCCTTTTATATACATATAGAGAGAGAAGAAGAAGAATAAAAAGAAGATAGAAGAAGATATAAGATAGATAAAAATAAATGAAAGTGTGAGTTACTTACGAGAATTGGGATTCTAATCTTTGCGCGTGTTTGTTTCAGCAAACCGGCATGACCCCCCTGATGTACGCGGTGAAGGACAACCGCACGACATTCGTGGAGAGACTGATCGAGCTGGGCTCAGATGTGGGCGCCAGGAACAACGTGAGTACAATCATAAGGTAATACCGCACTAGGCGGCAGCGGAGCCACGCGACGCATCCCTGCTAGTGACACCGCAATGGAGTGCCTCGTCGCGTAGTTCTGCTGCCGTGTAGTGCGTTATATCTCATAGAATTTCATACAAAGAATATTTGGCCGTGTCGCGTCGCGTAGGTCCGCGACCGCGTAGTTACGCCTAGTGCGGTCCCGCCTTTATTATTTGTTTTTTAGACGCCGGCAGCGTGCGCCCCTAACGTTAATCCTCTGCGCGTTTAAAATACGCCGTGTACTATCGTAATCGCTCAGTGATTATAAAACGCGTTAACATTTACAATGTGCGAAGGCAGCAATTTAAAAATAATAAATACATGTGGCACTCGGGGACTGCCGCGGTAAAGCTATTGCATAGTAAGTCTACACGCATACGTCTAGTCGCACGCACACAAACACCGTGCCGAAGTCTGCCGAACTGAAACGACGTTAGACGATGCACGACTTTCAACGCCGCACCGCTGTGCCGGTCGGAGTGGGGGGTGTTAGGTTTATTTTCGTTACGGAATTTCTTGATTGGGTCGCCGCGCTCGCGGTAAAAGGTATACAATAGCTTAAAAGTTAACTGAAAAGTGATATAACTATATAAGAGAATATAATTGTTTCAAAGCATAATCACCCATACCGATTTAACGGTAATTAAAAATATTAGAGCACCGTAGCACTATAATATTCGTAACTTGTAAAGGCGAACGGCTTACAAATGATATAGCAATATTCTTCAGAAGTATATTTTACAAATACATAAGTAGGTACCTTCTCGGAAGTTAAGTGTATCATTTAACGTGAATCATATTGACAAGCCTCTACACGCAACATCTATGCGTTCGTGAGGTATGTAATGTCTTTCTGTAGATTCACAAGATAAATTGATAAATGAATCATGTACTATCAAGGAATCTAATTCTTAAGCAGGTTGACCGTTGTCTTAATTTGTTCGTATTATAATATTATTTTAGAAGAAGAATACATATGGAAGAAAATCAAAGCCTTATGCACCTATCTGTCTCACAAAAATTAATGGCAAACCTATACGACTGAATGAGGCAGCAAATCCACGTCATTTGGTTTTTTTCTAAGGTTGTCAGGCCTTTTGTGGACTTTTGGTGTCATTTTTACGACGTTGAAATAAAGACTATGATGTTAACATGTGGGATAGGGACCGATATATTATTATGTGTCTCTTACTAATATAATTAAAAATAGAACTCTATGCTATAATTATTACTCTGAGAATATTATATCAAACTGTCATCAATTTTGTATTGTGACTGCCTGTCGTCAATATAATACAAAAAAATATCAGAACACTTTAGGTACCTGCTTCTGAATTAGATTCCTGATAGTACATTCACATATATACAGGTTGTTTTGGTAGAAATTAGAAAATTTGAAAATTGAGCTCCGTGGTCTAGTGGGTGGACCGTTTGATTCGCACTCGAGAGAGTACAGGTTGTGGCGTGTACCAATCAGATCTCAAGTACATTATACGGAAGCTCCAACGGTGAAGGAAAACATCGTGAGGAAACCCGCACATGGTTGGCCCCAGACGTATTGACCAGTCATTCCTCTGGACTAGGCTGGCTGTGTTGTGAGAATGCCGTATGTGCTTGGGCAACCATACGACATTTTAAACCGACTGTCCCAGGCACTTCAGTATTTCAAGAGTGATTACGTCGCTCGGAGAATACTGTATAAATCATCCAATAACGGATGAGAAAGGCCTAAGTTTTTTTTTGTAGAACGCAGTCAGTCCGTAATCCGGGGGGTTAAGTCATTTGTTTGACCGATATTGGAAAACGTCTCAAATTTTGTTGGAAGGGGTTTTTCAGATATCATTGGTACAATATTTAGGTGTTATACATTATTTGAAAGAACAATTAATGGAGTAGTTTTTAAGCAAGTTTTAATTTTTTCTACTAAATATTTCTCACTAGATGTTGCCCTCGACTTCGTTCACGCAAAAGTTAATCATGAGGGAACCGTACATTTTGTTGCGAAAAGAGTAGCTGATTAATCCGGTGTCTAAACTACTACCATACCAAATTTCGTCAAAATCCATTCAGTGTTATTATGTAAAAGAAGGTACCAAATATCCACCCATCCATCCAAACGTCCCTCTACCCTCCTACTACTACCCATACTACCGTCACAAACTTTCACATTTATAATAGTAGGATATTAATATCCCCACAATGAGGGTGTTTAAATTTGTGACATCTGGACAGCTGTTTGACACTACTTTTACGAAGCGCCGCCTGGAGGCAGAAAAAGTGTCGAAAATTATTATTGGCAGTTTTTGAAATCACTTCCGCCATCAGATGGCATTTTGTGTGAGTCGGATCTGCCTCCTAGCGGCAGAAAAAGCACGGGACACTCCTCGAAATTCTATGTTGTGGCTGTACTCCAACATGCTAACGTCCTGCGGGCTGGGCTCACAGGTGCGTGATTTTAATTTAAGCCTTTCATAGATAACATAACCGCATTTTACAATCATCGCCGCTCTTAAACCGAACTTTATGTTTTAACGCGGTTACATGAAGGCAGAACATCGAAACGTGAAGAAGTGGCAATATTAGATAGAGGAATTTTTTATATTCTATAAACTATTTTGGTGAATATAAAAAAATCCCTTAGTAGGTACCTACTTGTAAAACGAGCTTTTATATAAAAAAAAACTATTTTGAATGTTTTGTTAATGTTAAGCTCACAATGCGATGATTTTCAAAGATATATTTTAAATGCGATATAAATAATAGAAAATCACGATATTTGGATTTTATTATATAAACAATAGTTTTTGAATTTATGGAGAAACATTATACCTTCTTAATATTATAAAGTAACTTCTATTAGGTTTTATGTTCCTTATACAAGCAAACCATGTTATCATTTATTTCTTTGATGTGTTTCGTCTTTTAAACTTGAAAGAAACCATCTAAAGCATTCGTTAAGACCTGTTTCGGTTTCGCAGGTTTACGTAGTACGTAGGCGTAAAACGAATTTATGTTCTGTTTAAGTTTTAAATATTTAAATATTCACTTTGGTAAAAAGCGGAAAAACAACAATTTATGAGTTACTTATCTTTGGTAACATTTGATTGATTTTTAGGGGGTTCCCCATACAGATTTAATCTTTTACAATTACACTTACGCTTCTAATAGAAGAGTAAATGTCGCAGAAACTAGAAAGGCGTCTACGTCAATATAGTGAAACTCTGAACATTTATCTAATATAATATTATATATATTATATATATTATAGGGAATAAGGCGGAAAATAAAATGAGAAACATGTTTTTAAACCATAAACATTTTTAACCCTTCGCCGGCGATAAAAAGTGATTCATGTTGGCCAGAAGTAATAAGTCATAACGATGGTAACTTAGCAAAATGCATAAAAACTTCCCAAGGTTACGGTAAATTATTCCTGCCCTGACATAAATACACCACGTTAACTAGGTCTCAGCTTAGATAACACCATATATTTAATTACCTACTTTATATCAAGCTTTACCTACGACTACGACGCGACATGGAACTGCATTTTTAAGATTTTGCAATACTGCAAATTGAACTTCATTCATTACACAAGATACACGTTTCATTGTAAGATTTTGAATGTCATGTTGCACTGCGCATGTCCAGTGAAATGTGTATCTTTTTGTGCAGTGAATAAAGTTCAATTTGCAATAGCTATCTTAAAAATGCAGCGCCGCGTAGCGTCGAGTATCGTCGCTGTATAAGGCATCGCAGGCGACATGTCACTGAGCGATGACTTATTTTTTATTTTTTTAACGGGCAATTGGCCCACGATTGTAGGAGGAGTAGGAAGTATTCCAGTTTCCCTCCCCAAGCAAAGCGGGAGACAGCAAAAATTGTGATGACAAAAAAGTCAGAATTGAAGGGGAAGCACCACGGGAAAACATGTTTTTTTTCAGACTACAAGACAGAATGTAATTAAATGTTTTAATTTATAATACGACAATTGATTACAATACATTTATAATGACAAAATAATGTTGCATTGTTTCCAATAGTACTTATGACAAAAACGTTTGAAAGCCCGGAAGTTCTTCGCGCAGCCCACGAGATCTTTATAGTACACTACCCTAGAAACACAATGGACGCTGTTCTGTACCAGAGATTACACTCCCAGAGTATGTGATGAGCAGTTTGTTCATAAGTACTACCTTCGGTCGAACACTCGCATAGCGGAGACGAGACTAATGTAAATCAAAAAAGTTTCCTGTCAAAAATTGTGCGACGTAGTGATCTATTTCTATCAATTTCTTAGGCCTTAGAGAGTCGATCGCGTACCGAAGGGAAGAAATTATATAGGTGACGCCTTTTGATAGTGTTGTTCCACCGATCCTGCCACTCAGAAATTAGGTTCTGTATAGAAATATCTAATGGCTCGAATAATCTAGTTATCTTATTACTCTCTTTCGCGCTTAAAAACTCAGGGTTAGTCATTTTTTTATTTTTATAATATGTATAGTGCTGCACGACGGTGTATCTCTAAATCTACTGGTAGGACTCCGGCCAAGACTGGAAGTGCTTCAGTACTTACGGTACGGTATACCTTACATAAAAATATTAAGGCGAGGCGTTGGCTTTGCGAAAGTTTACGACGGGCCGCTCCTATTGTAGCCCTATCTGCCCAAGCCGGTGCGCCATAGCATATGCTGCCGAGCTACGTCGCATTATAAATTATTTTTAATGTTTTAAATGAAAGGCCCCATGTCGACGATGATATTTTTGTGAAACAATAGAAATTCCTTTTAGCTTTCTCACCGGTCTGTATTATATGTTCCAGGAATGTAAATTTCCTGATTGAAATTTCCTCACGGCATGTAAGTAGTTTAATGAAAAACTACTTACATGCCAGACACACACATACACGGAAAAAACTACTACTTATAGTATTTTTCTAAGTACTTTCAATGTTTTTTTTTTGTAATATTTGCGATATTAAAGTTCTATAATATTAATCATGCCAGGATAGCAATAGCACAGAATAAAAATCTACTGATATATGATGACCACTAAAGCTTAGAATGCTTAGATCATAAAATATTATATAAAAAAACAAGCCAAATGTGAGTCAGACTCGCGCGCGAAGGGCTCCGTATAAAACGGCAAAAATCACGATTGTTATATGGAAGCCATCCTTAAATATTTATTTTATTCTGTTTTTAGTATTTTTGTTTCCAGCGGCAATAGAAATACATAATATGTGAAAGTTATAACTGTCCAGCTATAACGGTTAAGGAAATACAGCCTGTGACAGATAGGCGGACAGACGGACATGGACAGTGCAGTCTCAGTATTAGTATCTCGTTTTTACCCTTTAGGTACGGAACCCTAAAAATGGCCGGCCCCACTGACGAAGTTTCCGTTAGTATTTAGTGGTATTTAGATTATATTTGCCTCTCGACACAATCGTTATTGTATCTGTTCTAAACAAACTCCTAAACTGTGAATATCATATTTCACGACTAATACTAAAAATTATGTTTAGTATTTCGTTTAATCATGTCCAAAGTAGATCGATCTAAACGGCGTGTGCAAATAGGGATGTTGCCTAGTGTGGAATATCACAATTTAAAAAAAATAATTAAAATTGTTAAATAGAGAAACATAAATCTAAAAGAAATAGGTGCTTAGGTTGACGGTAAAAATAATGAAGGCTTTCTATTTATTACCACGTGGGCGAAGTTGCAGTCAAAAACTTGTAAGTATTCAGTTCTACTACTTCCGCATTCTTTATTAAGTGAACTCTTTCAAACAAATAGCAGAAGGTCGATTCTGCTGATTAAATCCTGAAATAATACAGTTACGATCCAGTCCCGATATGTTAAACCTGCAAAACCTGCATTGTCATGAACGTCAAAACCGTTGATTGATCCGAACTCCATTAATCAGTTTATGATATCAAGATGATTCATTTATAATTCAATAAAAGTTAAATGAAAGTGTAAGTTAATTACGATAATTGGGGTTCTGATCAAAATTGGTTCATACATTTGAGAGCTACAATCTCACAGACAGATACACATAGACACGTAAAACTTATCTTGGTAAAAAACCAATGCTGACTCAACATGAAAAGTAATTAAATGTGGTGACTTCATTCGCCAGGTCATTTGTGATAAAACAATTGATAGGGAAACAGGTCTGAACTCCGAGTGTTAAGGGCCAAAGGGAAAAATGACTGAAGGTATTTTATGAATCACGATCTTGAATCACACGAAACATTATCAAGAGCGTAACCGCAAATTTATAATCAGGTCCGAGCACGCAAATCACAAATTACAGGGACAAAGTTAAATTATAATTCCGAATCAACAGAACTTACTCGGTCACCGATATCTGGAAATCACACGCGATACCATTACGATAGACAGGAAATTTATAATCACATCTCATAATAAATAAGTACCTGTATAACCGAGCTTTGCTCGGAGTTCTAGTAGATAAAAAAAAACAAAAATATTTATCTTACCGGGATTCGAACCCACCAACCACATTTTGGAATTCCGAACAACGAAAAATTATATTTACGCATACCAAACTGCCAATCAGACTGACATAATAAAGGCGAAATTATTGATAATAATTAATATATTGTTGCACGACGAAAGGAAATATAGCTTAAAAAATGTGCAGCTTTCCAGGGATAAGACCTAGCTAGATCATATTTCTCCCCCAAAACCTACATACTAAATTTCATGGTAATATTTACCAGCCGTTTTCGATATTTCGATTATATACATACAAGATTAGCTCGTTTAAAGTATAAGATTAAAAGTTAATAACTTTAACCCGACTACGGAAACTATATAGCCTATGTTACCCGGGCCATCATTACGAACCTATTGACACCTTATTTATTAAAATCGGAACAGTATTTTAGAACAAACATACATACATAGAATACCAAAATCATAAGTATAGCCGTAGTCGGGTAAAAAGCATATTCGTAGTTCTATTTTTGGGCATTACGAAAGTAAATTATGATTTAACCAAAAAGTAACACTGGCTTCTAGCCAAATTGTAAGAAGGGAGTGGAAATCTTAAAATATATAAGCACACTTACATAAGAGTGCCAGTGTGCTTGTTGGCCAGGTTCATAATTTTTCTCTTGCTTAATCCGAACCGACTTTCTTAGTAATTGGCTGCTTCGTTGGCCATCAGATTTCGAAGATTTTCCATATTCAAAAATTGTTTGATTGAAATAGATATACAAATTACAAAACAAAGTTTTTGAATAATGTTTACCTACCCAAGTCTTTGAATAAAATAAAACTTGAGATGGTTTTAAGTAAAGTTATGTCCATTCCTGTGTGGTTTAATATCCATAATAAACTAAGCTTATTATGGTTTCCAGGACAACTATAATGTGCTTCACCTATCCGCCATGTACTCGAGGGAGGACGTTGTCAAACTGCTGCTGTCCAAAAGAGGAGTCGACCCTTTCGCAACTGGTGGCGTAAGTAATAATAATATTGAATGAATAATAATAATCACTAATAGTGCCACTGAAAGACTTTCATACCATGCCAATCCTGTCATATAACGCAATAATTTATTTGATGAACAAGTGACAGGTTCAATTCACACCGAAACGAAACGATACACGACATAGCTATTTAAAATTAAATTTTTTTAATTACTCAAGAAGATACATGTTCCATTGTAAGAGTTCGAAATTAGAATGTGAGGTTGCACCACGCTGACTAATGTCAAATTAATTAGTGGGTATATTTTTGTGTAGTGACAAAAGTTTAACTTTTAATAGCTATCTTTAAAATGCAGCGCCGCGTAGCGACGTAAAAAAATTTTGATTTTGTTTACTAAAGTTATTATATTATATAGTAATACTATAAAAGTATAAGCGCAATATAATCTGTTAAAAGGTACTATATGGCAACCACAATTTACAGAGTCGCCAGCAGACCGCGGTGCACCTGGTGGCCAGCAGGCAGACCGGCACCGCCACGAGCATACTGCGGGCTCTGCTCGCCGCAGCTGGCAAAGACATACGACTGAAGACTGATGGTGTAAGTATACTTCACTAAAATATTTGTGAATGGCTCTCACAAAATATTATTCAAAAATATGGTGGGAATCATTGAAAATCTTGTCAATCACGTAATTGCTGATATCTACTTTCCCGTGGAATACTGTATTACAAAAGCTAGTATTTCATATTACAGTAACTAATTAAAATTTAAATTAAAATATTTACAGAAAAAATGTTAGCGATTTATTGTCCCTACAATTGAAATGTCGTGCAGCAAATCAAAAAACTCTAAATGATAATTTATTTAAATAATGAGCAGATTTACTCTCAAATATCTGCAGACAAATTGAAATGCAATCAATAGGTTTTTATTGCATATAGACAAGTTATGTGATAGTATATGATTCAATGCAGCAATGGTCACGAGGCTCGCGTGCAGCCCTCGCCTGGCACCGACATCCCCGACAATCACCTCTTAAAACTTAGTAAACAAACTTCCATCCATTAAAATTCATCAAACACATTGGGGGATGATCGATCTTCCCCCAAACCAATGCATCATCACGCACCACCCGAATTGAATATACAGCTAACGGTTACAAGGCTTTCGTTTTAACGACATTCCGACACAGCAGAAATGAATAGAAACTAGCTAATTATAAGTCGAGCTTTAGCTAGCTAAACCCCAACGCGAAATTTACAATGCAAATCACTAGCGGAATATAAGTTATAGCGTTGACGTTGAATTTCGAAATTACTAATTTGAATACAATAAGACTCAGTCCTTTCCACGACACGACTAGAGCTAGTATGCTCTACAATGTCCGCATCATTGGTAACATAATGGAGGATCAAGTACGTATATCTACAAATAGAGGTGCAAAATTTTCCTTGTTGCATGCTAAAAACAATTTTCAATCGATCAAATAAGTAAACCGCCAACAGAGATTGCAATAACTTCAAAATACCGTTTGTAATGTGACGGTTGTAGTGCCGGTGCGATCGCATACCGCACTAGCGTGAGTAGTTCGTACATAGACACTGCATCGCATGCATCTTTTTGAATTGGAAAATCGGAAACCGAAAAATGTCGGAAAACGAGAAAGACTCTCCTTCAAGTGCCAATCTAAATTATCGGTCAATCGTACGCAGTCCACCCGCAAATTTGCTGCCGAGAGACTTGCAAAGGCTCGAACTAAGTTTTCTCGAGTTGAATAAGGAGCGAGCGCGGCAGAAGGAATGGAAAAAACTAATACACGATATGGTATTCCAGAGGGGCAAGATTCCGCTGCTGCTAGCGGTGGAGGCTGGGAACCAGAGCATGGTCCGAGAGTTACTTAGTGCGCAGACGGCGGACCAACTTAAGGTAATTGTTAATGATAACGTTTATTAAGATAATATTATTATTCACGCGATTTAAGACTTATATGTATACGTAACTTTTATATTATTTACTTACTAATTTTGCCTAGGTTTGTGATTATCTGTTTTAATAATGACACAGTTTTAACTAAAAATTATGTCGTCTTGTGTAATCGTTTAAAACGATTTCAGATTTAATAATATTTTACTTTTAACTTTACATACAAGAGCATTTACTAGTAGTGAACTAGCTTAAACCAGTGGCATAATCAGGAATAACATAAAAAGTAAACGAGAAATTTGTAAATCAATGAAATCTAAAAGCGACCATAACTATTCAGGCGTCAACACCTCTCGGCGACACCGCGTTACATCTAGCAGCGAGAAGAAAAGACGTGGACATGTCTAGAATACTAGTAGACTATGGTGCTGCAATAGATGCAGTAAACGGCGCAGGACAGACTCCACTACACATAGCAGCTGCGGAAGGAGATGAACATCTAGTCAAATACTTTTATGGTGTAAGAGCAAATGCGGCGATTGCTGATAATGAAGGTAAGTAAAGTAAAGTTACTTAGTATTATACAGGACTACTTACATTAGAATAAAATAAAATTGCTTATTTGAAAACAGGAGAAATTGTTTGTAGGTACAAACGCTTTAATGTTTAAAATGGATGAAAAAATATTTTCGAAAAATGGATAAGACCGGCGTATGATTGCTTACATAATATTAGCTGGCGAATTTTCTTTAGTTTATAGTTTTGCAAATATTGGTAAAGCGCACTGAGTGTTATGATAAAGTAGTTTAAAATAGTTGAAATATTTTTCCAGCTTACGCTAAAGCACTATAAAAAAATAGATAAAACACGTTTTATGCAATAACTAACAACAAGGGAAACTCAGAATAATGATTATGTTGTTTCCACAGATCGAACACCAATGCACTTAGCGGCTGAGAATGGACACGCCACAATCATAGAGCTCTTAGCTGACAAATTCAAGGCATCGATCTTTGAGAGGACGAAAGATGGAAGTACACTCATGCACATCGCATCTTTGAATGGCCACGCCGATTGTGCCATGATGTTATTCAAAAAAGGTGTCTACCTCCATATGCCTAATAAGGTAAATATTTTAGCATTGCCTGTGTGGTCATATCATAAAATATACCTTATAGTTATGAAATATACCTAATAGTTAAAAGAATATAAAATAGTTAATACATTTATTTTACTCAGGCTTGAAATGCAAAACAAATACTTTCAGGATGGTGCCCGAAGTATTCACACAGCTGCGAGGTATGGTCACGTCGGTATTATCAACACATTACTACAGAAAGGCGAAAGTGTCGACGTTACCACGAATGTAAGTTTTGTAGTTATTTATATTGTATTTCAAAATAGGATCTTAAACCTTTTTTTAATGGTTTTTTTTCATCAGCCACATGAACACATATCATTTTTGAAAAGTTATAATGTATTAACGACTCGAAATTCCTACTACTATTATAAATGTGACAGTTGGTGAGGATGGATGGATGGATGTTTGTTATTCTTTCACGCAAAAACAACTGAACAGATTTCGAAAAAAAATTGTATGGTAGTAGTTTATGCTCTAGATTAACACATAGGCTACTTTTTATCTCGAAAAGTACAGTGTATCAGGATACTGTATTTACGCGGTGGAGCCGCGAGCGAAAGCTAGTAAAATAATATTTTATAACACCTATCCTTTTATTGCAAACATTTTCATCCTTTCTTCAAAAAATATTTTTATTTGCAGGACAATTACACTGCTCTTCATATAGCCGTGGAGTCTTGTAAACCCGCTGTCGTTGAAACGCTCTTAGGATATGGAGCAGATGTCCACATACGAGGAGGTAAACAAAGGGAAACGCCGCTTCATATTGCTGCTAGAATACCTGATGGTAAATATTTTAATATGCAATAAACTATTTTTTAATATATGCCACAGCTATATAACGTCGCCTGTTTCTTGAAATTTAGGCGATAAATGTGCCCTCATGCTGTTAAAATCAGGCGCTGGGCCAAACAAGGCAACTGAAGATGGCCAGACACCAGTTCATGTAGCCGCTAAATATGGAAACTTAGCGACACTAAAACTGCTTTTAGAAGACGGAGGTGATCCTTTAAGGAAAACGAAAGTAAGCTTTTGTTTTGTTCGTTATGTTTAATGTAATAAAACATGCAATGTATGTACTATTTTTCATTACTAACATGAATATAAATAAATAATTTCAATATTTTCTATTTCAGAATGGTCAAACGCCTTTGCAAATGGCCTGTCGTAGCTGTAAGCCAGATGTAGTGAGGTACTTGCTAGAATTTATTAAAGAACGCAAGGGCGAAAAGGTTTCGTCGACTTACATTGACGCTGTTGATGAACATGGAGCTAGCGCCTTACATTTTGCTGCACAAATTACTAAAGATGAAGTTACAATTCCGTCAGCGGATAAAGAAGTTGTGAAATGTTTAATGGAACATGGTGCTGATGTTACTTTGGTGACTAAAGAAAATCATGAAACAGCGTTTCACTTTTGCGCCATAGCAGGAAATAATGATGTACTTACAGAAATGATATCTGACATGTCTGCGGCAGACGTTGGTAGAGCACTCAATAGACAAAATTCCATAGGGTGGACACCTTTACTTATAGCGTGTAATAGAGGTCACATGGAACTAGTTAATACTTTACTTTCGAATCATGCTAGGGTAGATGTGTTTGATATTGAAGGCAGATCAGCGTTACATTTAGCGGCAGAACATGGTTATCTGCATGTGTGTGATGCTTTACTTACCAACAAAGCTTTTATAAATTCTAAATCAAGAAACGGTCGGACAGCGCTTCATTTAGCGGCCATGCATGGCTATACACATTTAGTAAAATTTCTTATCCGCGATCACAACGCAATGGTTGATGTGCTAACCCTTAAAAAACAAACGCCATTGCATTTAGCAGCGGCAAGTGGTCAACTCGATGTTTGCAAACTATTATTAGAACTTGGTGCCAATATTGATGCAACAGATGAGTTAGGTCAGAAACCTATACATGTTGCAGCACAAAACAATCATTCAGAAGTCGTACAGTTATTTTTGCAACAGCATCCTAATTTAGTAATGGCAACAACTAAAGATGGAAATACTTGTGCGCACATAGCAGCAATACAAGGATCGGTGAAAGTGATTGAAGAGCTTATGAAATTCGACAGAACTGGAGTAATATCAGCGCGAAATAGATTAAATGACTCTACGCCACTACAATTGGCCGCTGAAGGTGGACATGCAGACGTTGTTAAAATTCTCGTCAGAGCTGGCGCTTCATGTACAGACGAGAACAAAGAAGGTTTTACGGCAGTTCATTTAGCAGCTCAGCATGGTCATACAAATGTACTTGACGTAATGAGATCAACGAACACTCTAAGGATATCAAGCAAAAAATTAGGGTTAACACCTTTGCATATTGCAGCCTACTACGGACAAGCAGGTACCTTTTAATAGTATTACGTTTTATACGACTGCAACATATTATACAGTTTTACTTAGTGACGACCTCTGTGGCTCAGTGGTTAGCGCGTCGGCGCTCAAGCCGGAGGTCGCGGGTTCGAATCCCGCCGAAGGAACAAAAGATTTCTGTGTTCCTGGGTCATGGATGTGTATTAAATATGTGTATAATATAATAAAAATCCTAAATATATGTAAGCATAAAAGCATTAAATACAAAAAGCCGTTGTCTAGTACCCGTAACACAAGTTTTTCGAGAACTTACCACGGGACCAGATTTACGTGGTGTGAAAGAGTCCATAGATATTATCATTATTATCTTATGTATTTTAAACTGACATAATATTATAATAAAATATAAATAAAGTAATATAATTTTGGTTCTTTCTTACAGAAACTGTACGTGAACTCTTATCTTTTGTTCCTGGGACCGTAAAATCTGAAGCACCGACAGGAATTTCATTAGTACCTATTTTAGGGTCAGAGTCAGGCTTAACACCATTACACTTAGCAGCTTATAATGGAAACGAGAATGTCGTACGATTGCTATTAAACTCGGCTGGTGTTCAAGTAGATGCGGCTACAAATGAAAATGTAATTATAAAGTTTACTTTTTCTGAAGTGTGATGAAGATTAATGATCGTAGAAATATATTTTAAACTTTTTTTAGGGATATAATCCGCTTCATTTGGCATGTTTTGGTGGACACATGTCGATCGTTGGATTGCTATTAAGTAGATCTGCGGAGTTGCTACAAAGTACGGATCGTCACGGTAAAACTGGCTTGCATATAGCATCGACTCATGGTCACTATCAAATGGTTGAAGTTTTGCTCGGACAAGGGGCCGAAATTAATGCTACTGATAAAAATGGATGGACCCCACTCCACTGCGCAGCAAAAACTGGCCACCTAAATGTCGTTAAACTTTTATGTGAATCCGGAGCCTCACCGAAAAGCGAAACTAACCTTAACTGCGCGCCAATTTGGTTTGCTGCATCTGAAAATCATAATGATGTACTAGAATATTTACTACATAAGGAACACGACACTCAATCCTTAATGGACGACAAAAGGTTTATTTACAATCTCATGGTTTGTTCTAAAAACCATAACAATATACCAATCGAAGAATTCGTACTTGTTTCACCAGCGCCTGTTGATACAGCCGCAAAATTGTCAAATCTGTACATAACTTTATCAACCAAGGTATGTTTTTATAAGATCGTTTAATCATACAAAAATTTCTAACCTTTTTAACATACAGTAATTACTCGTATTACATACTTATTGTTTCTAATAAGCTTCTGTCTATCTCAGACGATCTGTATTATAAATAAAATATACTTTTTCAGGAAAAGGAGCGTGCCAAAGACCTTATAGCAGCCGGAAAGCAGTGTGAAGCGATGGCAACGGAATTGTTAGCTTTAGCTGCTGGTGCCGATTCTGCTGGTCATATTTTAACTGCAACGGACAATCGTAATATTGAGTTTCTAGACGTCCTTATAGAAAATGAACAAAAAGAAGTTATTGCTCATACTGTGGTCCAGAGATATCTTCAGGTAAAAATTAGGTAACTTGACCTACTAAAATAATGAATCGTAATGGATTCATTATTTTAATTTCAAAATAATGAATCGTAATGGATTCATAATTTTAAACAAATCATAAAATATGTTATTGTCTTCGTTGCAGGAACTCTGGCGAGGGAGTCTCAAATGGAGTGGCATCAAAATTATGTTCCTTTTTTTCATGTTTATAATTTGTCCACCCGTTTGGATGGTGTTCTCTCTTCCACTTGGTCATAAGTATAATAAAGTTCCCATAATCAAATTCATGTCATATTTGACGTCACACATATATCTTATGTTTTTATTATCATTAGTAGGAATTACTCCAATATACAATTCTATATTTAGGGAAAGTTTAGTGCCCAGATGGTATGAGTGGATGTTGTTAATAGCATTAAGCGGGCTTTTGTTATTTGAGCTTACAAATCCAAGTGATAAATCTGGATTGGGTTGGATAAAAATTGCAGTATTACTTATGGGGATGGTTGGAGTCGCAGTCCACGTCGTTGGATGGATTTTTGTTATGCCAAAATATTGGCCCACTTTAATGTACTGTAGAAATCAATGTTTCGCATTATCTTTTTTACTAGCATGTGTACAAATCATGGACTTTTTGTCTTTCCACCATCTCTTTGGCCCTTGGGCGATCATTATCGGAGATTTGATGAAAGATTTAGGCAGATTTCTAGCTGTGTTAGCTATCTTTGTATTTGGTTTCTCGATGCACATTGTAGCTCTGAATCAGCCGTTCAGAAACTTGTACAAACCAGAAGACAATAAATACGCCAGACAAGTTCGGAAAAAGCTGTTTTCAGACGGTAAGAAATTTGTTTGTATGCTTAATAGATTCTTATAAGATAATACTTATGTAGAAATAGGCCTAAAACATAAGATTTATAGTCTGATAAGGTTTTTAAGTACAACCATTTCTTGTACAAAAAAGTTAAACTTTATAAATAATAATAATTAATTGATGCAGACTTTATGAAAGGTTTAAATGTCATAAAATAGTTTCAATGTTAATAATTTTATATTTCTAAAACTAGATGTAAGCCTTCGTTCAAAACGTCAGGCCTATGGTTCTCAGTTGGTCCCTACTGGAGAATCTTATCGCAGAAAACAGGGACCATCCGGTCGTAAGTTGCAAAAAGAACTGAAGAGTTAAATTATGTTTTGTAGACTGTGTGTCATAATCCTTATAATTATTTTTATATAACATCGATGTGCTTAATTCATCCTAATTTATGTAAAAACCATTCACTTGCAAGCTTCAGAGATACAAACTATAATAGGAAGGCAATGTACAAAGAAATACAGAAAATAATTTATTTTATGCAAGCATCACCATCAAACTAATTAAGGACTTGTAAGATACAACATTGCGAATTTTTTCACGTTTAAAATAATAATGTTTGATAGATATAAATTACGAATAACATAGATTTAGATATCCGTGCTTTGCAAGTTCTGTTATATAAAACTTATTTTATTATATACGAAAGACTTGAATAAGTAAATTAAATAAATTATTTATGCATAGCAGAACATGCATGGTCCGTCACAAGTCTAGTTTTAGTGGAATGAGTGGCCGACCTCACCGCATTTGATGGAGCAAGTTTGATTTGCGCATGCAGTGGCTGCAATTCCCGCGTTTGTTCACCGGTGTCTTGAGGTATTTTATGTTTGACAACTTGGCTGTATGTCTTCAATGTGTCACCGTCGTTGTGACCACGCTATCTATGTGGCGACACAGTTAGAGGGAGCGGGGTAGATTGATGCAGGATCACAAAATTTTAATATAGCCAACAGAATGCTACTGACATCTGAACCACACAGAACGACTGCTAAAGACTGCTAACAACATTCGATACATAACATTCACACCAATCTACCCCCTAATTTGCACACACGAATTTGCTTGAAATAAATGACAACGCTAGATGTGGTTTTAATTTGCTTTGTATCATCTTCGATCTTCTTGAGCATTTATATCCCAGTCAGAAATCATAAGAGACGATGATATAGGGCAAATTAAAATTGATGTGATTTTAGATTTAGGGTAAATTGATGCATATACATTTAAAATCCTGCATTAATCTACCCGATGGTACTGTAGAACAAGGAATACTCCTCTTTCGATTGTCTTGTAGCGAGTTTGACGCCGATCGAAGCTTTGGAGAAATCGTTCTTCGCCCTTTTTGGCCAGATTACCTTATCAGACCTGAACTACATATCTAGCGCTCGGCCCTGGTGGACACAGTACCTCTTCAAATTCGTCTTCGGCGGATACCTCTTGATATCCGTCGTGGTGCTCATAACGCTCCTCATTGCCATGATGTCGGACACTTACCAACGAATCCAGGTAACTTTGCTATCAACATGCGTTACTTTGTCCACAGTAAGCATGAATCCAATACTTTCGTTCGAGCTGCTGTTCTTCGCGGTGTTCGGTCAGACGACGACGGAGCAGACGAAAGTGCACAGGAGTGACAGCAATAGTCAGCCGCCCTGGACCAATTACTTGTTTAAAATCGTATTCGGAATCTACATGCTGGTGTCGGTCGTAGTGCTGATAAATCTACTTATCGCTATGATGTCGGACACTTACCAGAGAATACAGGTTTGAAAGATATAAGTAATATCAATATTATGTACACAAGTATTTATTATGTAGCAAAGATGTAACATGCAAAATCTTCTTTCTGTAATCCATTTCATCCGTATATAAATAAAGTATAGACGAACGTCCTATTTGCTGACGTTTACTATTTGATAGCATAATGCAAGATAATTTTTAATACCGGGACTGGTCTTGACCCACTTAAGACAGGGAAGCTGTTTATCTTTCATTTTATGAAAGGAAATCTGGCCTTATCATGAAATAAAAGATAAAACAATTCAGATAAGACACATGTATTGTACACATGTTTAGTTAAAAAGTGTTTATCTAAAATTTCTTACGAGTAAAACAGAAATACATAAATAATTTCCATCTTAATATTATATAAAGAAAGTATATACGTCAGTCATTTCGTCGAGAAAAAGGGGGTTACCTGAAAAGTTTTTTTGGAGCTTTTGAAATTAGTAGTTTCATAGATTATGGTGTCCTTTATTCGAATTTAAGCTTTGTCACCTCGTAACTTGGCCGCTAGAGCTGCAGAGTTCGTACGTCGAAACTATTGATGTTACAAAAACATTTATAAGACATGAATTGCAGGGGATTTTCTCTAAGTGTATATTGTAATACACGATTTATTGTAAAATGAGTTTGAAAGAAGATAGCATCAAAAACGATGCTTAATATTTTCAATACAGCAGCGCAGGCGACCGAGTTTCGAAGTGGCAAATTAAAAATTCGAAAAGAGCGCATCAAAATCTAAAAATTGGCAAATTTTAAAACTCAAAACTTTTCAAGTAAAACTACCCAATTACTGGGGTACCTGTCGAATGTATTGTTCTATTTTCAGGTGTTTTTCACAGTCGTTGTAATTATTTATATCAAATGTTTCACACGTATTGATATTTTAGGCACAATCAGATATAGAGTGGAAGTATGGTCTGTCTAAGCTGATCCGCAACATGCACCGCACCAACACCGCTCCATCTCCTCTGAACCTCGTCACCACGTGGCTCATGTGGCTGATTCATCGATGCAAGGTAAAAGTTCGATCCGCAAAGAACTATGGCTTGAACAATTTCAGCTCTTATACATCGCCGATAGAAGGACGATTACTGCCTCCCAGAAATACCAACAGCAACCATCACTGTTTACACTAAAGTTTTAAAAAGTAGAGTAAATACATAAAATAGGACTTGAAAAACTGTTCTTTTTACAAAGTATAAAACCAAATTAACACTGAATTTTACAGGAGAAAATGACAAAGAAGAGCAGACCCAGTCTGATCCACATGGTGGGTATGCGCGGCGAGGATCAGCTCAGCGCGCGGTCGAAGGCAGGAGCGAAGTGGTTATCCAAAGTTAAAAGGGCACAAGTGGTACCTAAAGGTAAGATATTCTTCTTGTTTATTATCAACGGGTAGGTGGAAGATGAAATGGGTTCAGAAATTCTTTGAGTAATATAAATCTGAGTAATAAAATAATAATTCTGAAAATAATAAGCATTTTTTTTTTCTTAAGTATTTACCAAATACCTCTTTCAATTATCTCGGCTATTTATTTATTATTAGTCTACGTCGTTAGAATTACAATAAAATCTCGTTAAGGCAAACATACGTAGGCAGTGGCGTGGAGTTCCTCATATACCATAATTCCTATCGGCTTCACTTTTTTTTATTTGTTTATTAATAAACACTTACCACTTACCTTTAATACCGCAGACTCACATCCAAATCCCTACCTATAATATTATACAAGCTAGGGCTTCTCTATGAAGGAGAACCAGCCTTCGCCACTGTAAACTACTAAACTTAATTTTTCGAAATTTCAGATTCAACGCGCCTTTCCATCGTCCACCTCAGTCCAATGGGCTCTCAGCTGAGTTTCAGCAACATGACGAGGATAGAGAACGTGGTAGACTGGGAGCTCATAGCGAAGAAGTACCGGGCTCTCATGAGGGACGAACCAGAGGAGTCATCGAATAAGGAGGATACTGACAGTGGGGAGGATTCCTCAGAAATTGTCCCCAACAACATAGCTTCCGTCCCGCCTTGAAATAAAAACAATAATAAAGGGACTACCTAGAGAATAGGAGGGAAGGGAATAAGTTCAAAAGACGCTTTCAGAACGTCAATTAGTGTTAGATGTTATTTCTGCCGCTAGAGGGCAGACCCAACGCACACAAAGCGTCACTTGGTGGCGTAAGTGGTATCAAAAAGGGTCAATAAGAATTTTTTCGATTTATTTTCTGTCACCAGGCGGCGCTTGGTAGCCTGACGGTCTTTGTCTTGTTAAAAATCTGTCAGATGTCAGGAATTTAAAAACCCTCATTCAACTGAATTTTATTTAGCAAAAATTAGATGTAAACTGTGAATAAAATGTAAATAATATTTTTGATAACTAATTAATAAAATGTGTACATAAATACAACGTAATTAAGTTGTAAGCAATAAGATCGGTAAGTTTATAATGACTAAGTTCGTAGTTCAGTGTTTTGCGTACGACCTCACCTCGCAATCGTTTTGTAATTTTTTAAAACGTACCCACCTAATAATATTATTATAATAGATACAACACATTATTCATTATTTTGTGATGATAATATTATATAGTTTTATAAAGATAATGATATCACTGAAAAAAATAATTTAATATTGGAAATATACGCTATTCCACAGTATAGGCACAGGGGCGACACTCTACAAATAATAAATAAAAAAAATAATTGATAAGACTAAGGTTGACATCGAAATATTATAAAACGTCGCGTCAGACAAATCTATCATAAATATTATGAAATTATATTGCCAATTATCTCAAAGCACGAAACGACCAGCGGCCTGCCCCGTGAACGAAAGTCCTGGCTCGAAAAAACTCAAGCCCCACTCGCCGCGCGCACACCCGGCATACGTCTAGCCACGCATACGTAGCTGCGAGCTGTCAATCGTGTAAGTCTATCGAATGACGATTCTTTACATTAGTAATATATTATATTCTTTGGTATAGGCCCAAGCAGGCAATGTTCGTGGACGAAACACTGAACTAGTATATTAACATTTACATTACGCCTAGTCAGGCGTAAAGAATTTATGGGGCCAGTATCAAGTCCGTCCACTATTTTGTTTGTCGTATTTTTTTAATTATTATATTGTATAGTTTCCTATCTACACTAATATAATAAGGAGGAAAGATTTGTTTGATTGTTTGTTTGCAGTGAATAGGCTCCGAAACTACTTGGCCGATTTTGATGAAATTTGGCACAGACATAGAGTAGACCACGGGTATACCTATAGACTATTTTTTATCGCGGCAAAATGTACGGTCCCTGCGAGATTTTCATTTGCGCGCACGAAGTACGCGGGCATCATCAAGTAATGCTGTAAATGAACATAACATTTGTAAAGTACAAGTTCCCAGTAACAACTTGGTCGCTTTCAAATGTTTATCAAAAATTCAAGATAGGATTTTTAAATTGGCCCTTGCCCCTTGAAGACCTTACTGATATAGAATAGTAGTTTATTGTGAAACGCGAGATTCATATCATAAGTTGGTGTTTATGTAAAATAAATACATATTATAATAAAATTAATGTTATTTATCTATTAATTTTTTCAAAGCAATAATATTGTAAATAATAAATAGTATTAAGCAGTCAGTATTATAATAATACTAACGTCATCGTAAATTATAGTGATAGGACAAAATATTTTGTAAATAAATAATATGTTGTTTTATGTACAGATTGGATTTTTTATTTCCTTACAAATAAATTTACTTACCGACCATAACCTTACCGTAAGCCGACTTTGTCACAATTAATACAATTTATTTTTACAAAACTGGTATGGTACATTTTAGAAAAAAAGAGCTGATCCATTCTGCTAATTAAATCCTGCAATCCAGTCCCGATATGTTAAAATGCAGTTTTAATGGAAATGGTATTCTCAGAATCGTCGAACCTGTTTTGATTGGTCCAAACTCCAAAAATCAGTTTATGCTATGCGTAAAAATGTAAGTTAATTACGAGAATTGGGGTTCTGGAATCGAGGGTGTCCACGGCGCGGCGCGGTTCGCACTATTCGTCGTTGGTGTCCACGGCGCGGCGCGGTTCGCACTGTTCGTCGTGGGTGTCCACGGCGCGGCGCGGTTCGCACTGTTCGTCGTGGGTGTCCACGGCGCGGCGCGGTTCGCACTGTTCGTCGTCGGTGTCCACGGCGCGGCGCGGTTCGCACTGTTCGTCATGGGTGTCCACGGCGCGGCGCGGTTCGCACTGTTCGTCGTGGGTGTCCACGGCGCGGCGCGGTTCGCACTGTTCGTCGTGGGTGTCCACGGCGCGGCGCGGTTCTCACTGTTCGTCGTGGGTGTCCACGGCGCGACGCGGTTCGCACTGTTCGTCGTGGGTGTCCACGGCGCGGCGCGGTTCGCACTGTTCGTCATGGGTGTCCACGGCGCGGCGCGGTTCGCACTGTTCGTCGTGGGTGTCCACGGCGCGGCGCGGTTCGCACTGTTCGTTTGTAACCTCCAATAATAACCGACTTCCAAAAAAGGAGGCTTATATGTCAGGCGATCCGTCTGCTCTTTTGCTCTCTTATAAAATGTAATAAAATTTTGGTATTTTTGGTTCCGTACCCAAAACGACCATATTACTGAGACTTTGTCGTATTTCTTTCTTTTCTTTTCGTTCTTTCTTTCACCTGGCTGTAACTCCTTAACTGTAATAACTAAACAGTTAAAATTTTCACAGAAGGTTTTTTTTCCGCTATGACAACAAATACTAAAAACAGAATAAAATAAATATTTAATTTTCTTTGTTTCGGCTACTTGGTAAGTAGCCATTTATGTACCGTACGAGGGCGGGTCAATAAGTCCGAGACTTTTGGAATAAAACACAGATTTTTTGATAAATAAATCATTTTATTTTTCAACGTAGTCCTCCTTGAGCTCTATACACTTTGTCCAACGCTTCTCCAATTTTTTTATCCCTTCCAAAAAATATGATTTGTCGAGGTCCTCAAAATAGGCCTTTGTTTGCGAGATGACTTCATCATTGGAGTCAAATCTTTTTCCACCGAGCCATTTTTTCAGGTTTGGGAACAAGAAGTAGTCACTCGGAGCCAAATCTGGAGAATAGGGTGGATGTGGGAGCAATTCCTAGCCCAATTCATGGATTTTTGCCATGGCAACTGCACATGTGTGCACCCTTGCACTGTCTTGGTGAAAAAGAACTTTTTTCTTGGCCAAATGAGGTCGGTTTTGTTTCAAATCCTCATTGAAGCGGTCCAATAAGTTGGCATAATATTCCCCATTAATTGTTCTTCCCTTTTGAAGATAGTCAATGTGGATTATCCCACGTGCATCCCAAAAAACAGTCGCCATAACTTTATTGGCTGACAAACCCACCTTGGCCTTCTTTGGCGCCGATTCACCCTTAGAAACCCACTGTTTTGACTGTTGTTTGGTCTCTGGTGTGTTGTGATGGATCCATGTTTCGTCCACGGTTACAAAACGGCGCAAAAACTCCTCCATATTGTGATTAAACAACGCCAAACCTTCCTGTGAAGTTGTTACACGATTGCATTTGTGGTCGACTTGCGGAAAGCTTTCTCATGCCCAAGTGATCATTCAAAATTGAAACCACTGAGTCATGCGAGATGCCTATGGCTTCCACAATCTCTTGCACTTTCAATCTTCGGTCGGCCAACACCATATCGTGAATTTTTTCGATTGTTTCGGGTGTAGAGACCTCAACTGGGCGTCCAGGACGTTCGGCATCTTCAGTGCTTGTACGGCCACAACGAAATTCAGTAAACCCCTTTTTTACCATTGAAATCGATGGTGCAGAGTCCCCATAGTATTTATCAAGCTTAGCCTTGGTCTCGGTAATGGTTTTTTTTCGCAAAAAATAATGCTTAATAAGCACACGAAATTCACTTTTTTCCATTATTTCCTTAAGTTACTGGATAGTCTGATAAAGATAGCTGTAAAACACAAATTAACTGACGCAGCAAGTTCAAATTTTGATAGGAGTCAACTGACAGATGCCTGTTGACAGAAGTAGTGTTGCTTTTTGAGTAAGGAGGTTAGAAATTCAAAAAGTCACGGACTTATTGACCCGCCTTTGTACGTAATTGCGGACAAATTACAACAAGTTAAATATGTCTAGTGACATGAGCAGACTCAACAAATATCGCTCTCAAGCTCTACATATAAACAGCTGATAATATTAGGTATACATAGTATACCTTCCTACTAATTTAATTAGTTAATCTTTAGGAGCGCGTCTAAAAGTTTGAGATAAATTGGCTGTTTTCGCTCGATTTTACGACCAAATGAAACCAAATCCTACGAAACTAACAATTGTCACAAATAGAGTCCTTTTTTTGCCTGCAATGGTTAAAAACATTAAAAAAAATATGATTTTTAGTAGGTATAGCAAAAACAATTCACCCAAAATATGTATACAAAAAGAGGTCGTGTTTAGGATTATTTTTCTGCTCTTATATATCTTATTTTATTTATTTTAAAAATAATCAAAGATAGCTGATATAATCATCTTAAAACTGGTTAAAAAATAATCCAACACAATTAAACAATTTATTGGGAAAAGCATAAAATATTCCTCAAAATTTCCACGTGTTTTGCTACTATTCATTAGTCATAATTAATGATCTTAATGCGTGCGATAATAATGTTTATTTTATTTGGTTGTTTTATTAACATCTTTATTAATATTTCTGTTTTTATTATCTGTCTTTATTAACATTTCTCCATACTCGGGTACCTGTCAAGCAACTTATCGTAAACACGTTACTTTTTTCAGTATTGCTCTGCACAAATTTTACATATTCCGCATATTTGAGATTGTACTGTGGGTACGTTAAACTTTCTTACTCTACCAACTTAAACATTTCATAAACATGACTTCGCATTATTTAGGTACTATTGTAAAAAAAGAATTAAAATATATTTCTTTTTCTCTTTTATATTTCTACAGTAATCTATTAAATGCAAATACAAAGGTTTATTGAAAAACTTGATGTTTAGAAAAAAAGTAAAAATATATTTCTAATTAATTTTCTGTTGTAGGACTGTCGACAAATTTATATCCGTCAAGTTAAATGCTCCAGGAGCCTTGTTGCAGTCGGAATGGTTCGATCCGAGTCTTCAATCAGTTTTCTATGCCTTTGGCTTTGCCACCAGCCCAGATGCTAATCTTACCGTCTTAATAGTTCAAACTTATCTGTCTCTGAACAAATACAATGTTTTCGTTATCGACTGGGAGGAAGAGGTGACAGCGCCGTTTGACTTAAGTTTAATTACGTACACCGTGGTATCAGTACCGAATGCTACGAGGGTAAGTGCACAAATAAAGAGGCTTTATTATTTGCCCTTAATTTTTTTGCCTTGCTTTTGCTTTAACCCCAATTCTCGTAATTAACTTACACTTTCATTTTATTTTTGTTTTTTATAAATAAATCGTCTTCGTATAGGCATAATTTCGGTTATTCTTGTCATTGTTTTGTTGGTTTTGACGTTCATGAGAATGTCATTTTGCAGTCTACGGAACAGGATCGTAATTATATTATTGGAGGATTTAATTATCAAAATTGACCTTCTGTTCGGAATTGTACCAACACTAGCTGGTGCCCGGAACTATTAATGGAAACGGAACTCATTTTTTTTTAAACGGAACCCTAAAATGAAAAGTACACCTTATATATATATATATATTATGGGAAGTCGGCTTGTATGCACGCCCCGGCTGTGGTAGATACCTCTAAATTACTTAAGTATCTATGTCATGTTATTATGAAAAACTCAATTAGACAACCAATTGATAAAACACACTGTCTATTTAACAACACATCGTTTTATTCGTAAATTCTAACAACTTTGCCTCCTAACTGTATCTATTATAAATAATATATAGAGAGAACAAAACATGCTATTTCATGTTGTACCAATTGCCCACTTTTTTGCACTATATATATATTTAATGGTGAATATTCTACCAATATTATATTAAGAACCGAAAAAACACATATTCATGGAAGAAATACACACGTGTAATGCACATAAAACCTACCATCATTATCCTGAACAAAAAAAAAATCTTATCCTCAAAAGGACGTTAATTTTTTGAAGATTGACCATATTACCATAGATTACTAAATAGTTATGTTATGCATAGAATAGAAGTTTAGAACTCTTGTTGTTTTTGTTCAAATTTTTTAATAATGATCTTCTTTGTAGTTTGTTAGATTTATAATGGATTGGCTGCGCCTAGTTTGGGGGACCGGAATCTTTGCATTTTTGTACCTACACTTTAAATTGGAAATAAACGATTTGTAAATTACCATCTAATATTAATTTACAAATCGTTTAAATTACCATCTAATAGTAATTTACATATCGTTTAAATTGCCATCTAATAATGTAACTTTCAGTCCAAAAAAATGTGGTACCACAGTCATAAATACACGTCACTTATTTGTAACGATACATACAAACAGTCATACCTATTAATTTAATCATAATAACGTGTGCTAGTAAAGAAGGTAAACAGGCAAGTCGTTTATAGACGATATATTTGCATACCTCTGCAGTACCTAGTAGATCAAAGAAAAGAATCAGATAATGGACATAGTTTTTTTTTGTAAAATGAAAAAAATTATATTTATTTATTTTTGTTTTTGTAAGTTTTACATTTGAAATAAATTTATTAAAGAATAATTTCGAAAATGACGAAAAGTTTTGGTACGGAACACGAAATTTGCCGTATTTACCGTAATTTTGCAGAGACGCGTCCCACTTTTATTTATTGGGCAATCTTCGGGTGTTATAGATTTTGTTTAGTCAATATCGTAGTACCTCTGTCTAAAACATGTATTGACAGAATAACATTGCAAGCAACATTTTAATGTTGCTTAACAATTTTTCTAGAAAAGTGCGGTGACTTTTTGGCTTGCGTACAATATGAATATATTATGAAAAATCGAGTAATAATTAATATTAATAAATATTTTTCAGTGTCACTATTCAAATTTCACTTCGCGTACACAGCAAATTTGAGACTGTATTGTGGGTAAGTTATTTTTCTCATTATAAACGGTAAGAAACAGGGCCTTTTTACTTTTTTCTTAAGGCTCTGCTTACTTACATTGTAAAACACTATTATCGGTATAGGTACTAGGTGTTTACCACGACTTCGTGCGCGCAATAAGAAATCTCGCGGGAACCGTACATTTTAAGTAGCCTCTGTGTTAATCCAGAGCCTAAACTATTACAATGGTAATTTTCATCAAAATCCGTTCAGTAGCAATTATGTGAAAGAGTAACAAACATCCATATATCCACAAACTTTATATTTTATTTTGTAAGGA
This sequence comes from Phengaris arion, assembly GCA_963565745.1. Taxonomy (NCBI): domain Eukaryota; kingdom Metazoa; phylum Arthropoda; class Insecta; order Lepidoptera; family Lycaenidae; genus Phengaris; species Phengaris arion. Next base: position 30,500,317 of record OY751431.1, read on the forward strand.
TAGAAATCCTTGTAGGTAAGTATGGAAAGAGGGAAGTAACAAACCTTTGTGGGTTACAAACAATCTTTGAAATTATTGAGTTTAGTATACTATTCCTTTTGTTAACTATCTTAGTTTTTAGTTCGCTATTCATTAATGTAATAAAAAAATACAGGCATCCTACTACTTACTTACTATAAATGTGAAAGTTTGTGAGGATGGATGGACGGATGTTTGTTACTTTCATGCCAAAGCTACTGAACGAATTTCGATGAAATTTGGTATGGTCTTATTTTTGGCTCTGGATTAAAACATAGGCTACTTTCTATCCCGAAAAAGTACAGTACTTACGCGGGCGGAGCCGCAGGAAAAAGCTAGTACCTTGTATAGTATAAACTATGTTCCTTTCATTACCATAAATTATTTTTAGCAGTTACATAGTTCGTTAGTCGTTAGCTATGTACCTACATTAAACTTGTAATTATGTTTTCAGGAATATAAAGAACTATACGTCAACTCCGCTGGACAATCCTGTAACGTTCACGTGTATGGACGGTTTCACGGCTTCGCGGTCGCTCTTCGCGACATCACAGTTACATACGAACAGTAGATCCAGGGCCAGATCTACCATATGGCTTTTTAGGCTTCAGACCAGAGCCAGATTCAAGGGTATATGTAAAAAAAAATATTAATTAAACAGATCGTATGTAATTTACTGTCTTCTTTTTTCCTATACTTAGATTAATTAGGTAGAACCCTAAGTAATATTAGCCCAGGGCCCCCTAAACTTACGGCCCGGCTCTGAACTATAATACGCAAATAACTAAAAAATATGAAGTTACTACTGACTGGCAAGTGGCAGCCCTTGCGTCAATGCAAGTTCAGCCACTTAGATGACCTACTGTTCTCGCTTTACGTGGCAGCGTTCCCATCCGTTGTCAGATTTTGACATGCAATAAAGGACTTGCGAAGCATTGACACTCGCGCATTCGTGCGCGAGTGTCAAGTAGAGCCAGCTAGAGAGATATTCTAGCATGAAGCATCCAAACGCTTAGACTATAATTATGACAAACAACATAAAATATTTCGATCTTCTAAATATGTGATTCATTTATTGAATGTTGTATTTATAGGTGGGCTACACATGTGGCGAAGCGTTAAACACAATGGCCGACAACACGCTAGACCTGACCACGACACACTTGATCGGCCACTCTCTCGGCGCTCACATGCTAGGTTACTGTGGCCAGGAGCTACAGAAGTACAAAAAGATTTTGACCAGGCGAGTTCTTCCGCATAATACTGGGATATTTCACTATTCATAAATCTTTATCATCCTTAATACTTATTATACCCTCGGTGATTGTCCGAAAATGTTTACTTCCGTTGGGGTTAATTTTTTTAGCACTTTTAGAGAGGCGGGTTTTTTAGCACTACGCGAAATTAATTTTATTGTTGGCAGACAATTTTTTAATAAGGTTACAGATTACTATGTAGTTTGAAAAAGGCAATAAAAAAAATTGGTTGCAAGACGATAAAATTCCGTGAAGAGCTAAAAAACCTGCCGTCATTGATTACCTATACTTAAGGCCCACTGACAGGGTGAACGAATTTTTATGAAAAATCTATAAATTACTCTTGCAACAAAAACTGAACCTCAATTCTCGTATTTAAAGTAGACTTACATATTACTTTGATTGTATTATAAGTGAAGCGCCTTGTTATCATAAAGTGATTTTGTGACGTTTGGACCAATCAGGAGGCGTTAGACGCTGCTTTAACGTTTACGAGAATACCGGTTTGACAGTTTGAGCGTGTCGGGACTTGATTGTAATTGTATCATTGCAGGTTTTATTTAGCAGAATTGACCCTCTGGACTTAAACTTTTACTTTTTTTGTCATTTTCGTAAGTTCCTACAATTTTTTTGTGCTTACCATCGTGGTAAGTATGTTTTTATTATAAAAGACCTAAATTTTGTGGCTATTTCAGATTGACGGGCTTAGATCCGGCCGGACCGGTGTACGACTATTATAACAGAGTGATCACGGCCGGCATTGGTCCCTCGAGCGCCAAATTCGTGGATATCGTGCACGCCAACCCCGGTGGGGAAGGAACAGTACGGAACCTAGGGACGGTGGATATCTGGTTCAACTGTGATAAACCTTTTCAACCGCAATGCGTCAACGAAACGTCCAAGTATAATAAAAGTGAGGGCTATTAATTTAATCATCATTTGAATAAATAAATATATAAACATTAATTCGACATTTTTGATATCATACTACACAACGAGAAATCAAAGAAAATTAAAAACAAAAACAAAGCAAATACAATTAAGAGAAAACGAACTAGGGTAAGAACAAGGATAATAGGTAGGTAGTGTAATGCACAAACCGTCAAAATGGAATCCACTCTGGATAGTGACCGTGGATACTCCAGTACCTGGTATTCTGTGGATCCATATGGTCAGGCGTGAGACAGACTACTCCAGGCACATTTGCATAATATTAGGTCTTTACCTATGAAATTGCCGTTTTGTATGAAAAAATTTAAAGGATTTTTTTTCATGTATTTTTTATTTGTATTAATCGAAGTAATCACCCATGCAATCAATGCATCTTTACCAACGCAGTGGCAGTTTATTGATGCCCTTCTTAAAGAAATCAGCTGGACGGAAGGCAAAAAATTCTTCAAAGGCATTTTGTACTGCCTCTCGGGTATTGAATTTTTTTCCCGCCAAGAAGGTATCCAAATTCTGGAAAAAGTAGTAGTCTGTAGGCGCAAGGTCTGGTGAGTAGGGCGGATGACGGAGAGCTTCCAACCCCAGTTCTTGCAACTCGGAGACCGTCTGCTGTGCAGTATGAGGTCGCGCGTTGTCGTGCAGGAGCAGCGGAGACGAGCGATTGATCAATGCTGGTTGGAGATGTGTCAGCTTCTCCATCATTGTGTTCAGTTCTTCACAGTACACATCTGCAGTAATGCTCACCCCGTTTGGTAAGCTGTGATGAATCACACCGGCGCTAGACCACCAAACAGTGACCATCACTTTTCTAGGGGTAAGTTTTCGTTTAGGGCATTGTTTAGGTGCTAAACCACGCTAAAGCTTTTTTACCTTGCCAATTTGACGCAAATGGACCAATATTGTTTTGACGCTAACGTCGAAAGCTGCTGCTAATTCAGCCGTAGATTTTGTATCATCAGCTTCCACAATCGCTTTTAATTCATCATTGTCGACCAAAGTCTTCGCACTACCGCGAGGTTCATTTTTCAGGTCGAAATTTCCAGAACAGAAGCGAGCAACCCAATAACAGGTGGTGCGTTTGTTTGTAGTGTTAGCTCCGTAAACGTCGTTGATGTTGCGTGCCGCTTGTGCCGCGTTGCTGCCACGACGGTACTCATATTCCATAATTACTCGAATTTTTAACGTATCCATGATGACGAAAAAGATTGAAATGCGATGAAAATGTAACACTATTCAATAAACAAATGACTACTTTTGGAAAAAGAATTCCATGTTTTTAATAATTTGAAATTAGAATTCTCAGCCAAACAAAAATTATTCTGATTTGAAATGGTCAGTACTGCAGAACGACAATTTCATAGGTAAAGACCTATTATAATAATTTAACCAAATAATATTGTATTACATTAAATAATTATAATTAAAATATTATTCGAATGCGGTGTGCCACACCGCATCGCACACCATTTGCTTCGTTTCGCTTTATTTGTAATTGTTATGTGGTTTTATTTTAATGTTGTATCTCGTTAAAATAATTTTATTTTTATTATCTCTTATTATATTAAGTTTGTACTAATCTATTTACAATTCCTACAGACAAACTAGAGAACAGTTTTGTAGGGCTTTATTATTATATTTATAATTTATTTTGAGTTTTCCAAAATAATAAATAAATAATATATTTAGTTAAATAGATACGAGTACAAAGTTAGATTGAAGATAGAACCTGGCAATCAAAAATTGGTAGAATTTACGATACAGTCCACTGCTAGTAAATTTAATTGTAATGTCCGAGCCTATGTTCTGAACACTCTCACCAAACCTTGCTACACATTCGTTCGACATCGTCATTTGGCCAGAGTTGTCATCCTTAAGGTTAGCTGACCCTTGCTGTGTTAAACCTAGCAAGATTGATATATTACTGGGTGCAGATTTATACGGGCAAGTTTTGACTGATGGCATTATTAGAGATCCATCGCGTAGGTTAACCTAACCGCCCAAAATACTCAACTCGGTTGGATCATATCAGATGTTCCAGAGAAAACCCATTACACTCAAGAGACATGGAGATATAACAATATAAGCCGTATGAAAAAACTTAAGGCCAGGTAATATTTAATGAGTTTAAGGGATTTTTTATAAATTAAAAAAACAATGCGATGTTAGAAAGAATTTATATTATTTTCTTGTCTTGTATATTAAGTCATAGTTTTTGTTACCTATTGTTAAGTTTGTTGTATTTTTATATTATTTTCTTCTTTGTCTTTAAGTTGTGCTTAGCGTTAATTAGAACATTTTATAGTTATGGATGGATGGATATTCATTTTTGTAATTGTTGTATAATGTTGTAATTGCCCCAGTAGGTTTCACGGTGGGCAGTCTAAGATTCTAAGGTACATATTGTTAAGAATATATTTTATAATATATTCATGGTGGGCTGAATGTTTAACGTATATATGACATATGAAGGCTGGTGTCACTTAGGCAGATGTGATGTTGAGAATGGTAGAGCTATGTAGTAATGTTGTGAATATAAGTATAAGCAAGTATTATAGGTGTTTCCTTCAAATATAACGTTAACGGTATCTTATAGCGCGGATTTACGATAAGAGAGTACGAATGGACTGAAAGTAATATTTTATAACTTCCCACTTGATGTATTTTTCAGTAATCTGCAGCCATCTATCCGCGTGCTATTTCTACGCAGAAGCAGTTCTAAACGGGACCGCTTTCGCGGCAGAGCGCAGTGGATCCTGCCTGCAGTGGCAGCGGCAGGATTCCACTCCTGAAATTAGCAACGTCATCTACGTCGGTGAGACTACTGACACGCGGTAGGTAACGTTTAGTTAGATAGTCTAAGGGTCAGTTCACACCACGACCAGACGCGACGCGATGCGGTGCGGTGTGAATTGACCCTAATATCTCGTTTGGAATCTTTGCGATACAGCAAGTTGTCATTGTCAGTTTATTGTTAAATATCTATATATTAATACGTGAAGCGAAAATATCAGGTACAGTTTTACAAGAATTGTGCGTACGGATGTGAAATTTGGCAAAATTAAAGTTTATGCTGAGGAAGGCGTGCGAAAAGCTTAAATTTCCTACTTAATCTAAATCGTAATGGACTGATATTCTTTTATTACATTAATTATAGTTTATAATTATTTTCGCTACCTCAGATACCTACCGTGCGTTTGATTTAATTTATCAAACGATGAAAAATTTGTGACAGATTGACGTTTGTCAAATTTTCTTTTTACTTTTTTCTATTTAAGACGCAAAATAATAAATAAGACGCTATACGTTTCAATATATAAAATAATATAGCTGTCTCTCACACTATCGCGCGTGATAAGCGGCATCGTATCTCATAATGTGAAAACGCTCAAATATTGAAGCAAAAATCACGTTTTCACGGCTATGAACCTACGAGGGCGGGTCAATAAGTCCGTGACTTTTGGAATAAAACACAGATTTTTTGATAAATAAATCATTTTATTTTTCAACGTAGTCCCCCTTGAGCTCTATACACTTTGTCCAACGCTTCTCCAATTTTTTTATCCCTTCCAAAAAATATGATTTGTCGAGGTCCTCAAAATAGGCCTTTGTTTGCGAGATGACTTCATCATTGGAGTCAAATCTTTTTCCACCGAGCCATTTTTTCAGGTTTGGGAACAAGAAGTAGTCACTCGGAGCCAAATCTTGAGAATAGGGTGGATGTGGGAGCAATTCATAGCCCAATTCATGGATTTTTGCCATGGCAACTGCACATGTGTGCACCCTTGCATTGTCTTGGTGAAAAAGAACTTTTTTCTTGGCCAAATGAGGTCGGTTTTGTTTTCAAATCCTCATTGAAGCGGTCCAATAAGTTGGCATAATATTCCCCATTAATTGTTCTTCCCTTTTGAAGATAGTCAATGTGGATTATCCCACGTGCATCCCAAAAAACAGTCGCCATAACTTTATTGGCTGACAAACCCACCTTGGCCTTCTTTGGCGCCGATTCACCCTTAGCAACACACTGTTTTGACTGTTGTTTGGTCTCTGGTGTGTTGTGATGGATCCATGTTTCGTTCACGGTTAAAAAACTCCTCCATATTGTGATTAAACAACGCCAAACCTTCCTGTGAAGTTGTTACACGATTGCGTTTGTGGTCGACTGTGAGCAAACGCGGCACCCATCTTGCGGAAAGCTTTCTCATGCCCAAGTGATCATTCAAAATTGAAACCACTGAGCCATGCGAGATGCTTATGGCTTCCACAATCTCTTGCACTTTTAATCTTCGGTCGGCCAACACCATATCGTGAATTTTTTCGATTGTTTCGGGTGTAGAGACCTCAACTGGGCGTCCAGGACGTTCGGCATCTTCAGTGCTTGTACGGCCACAACGAAATTCAGTAACCACTTTTTTACCATTGAAATCGATGGTGCAGAGTCCCCATAGTATTTATCAAGCTTAGCCTTGGTCTCGGTAATGGTTTTTTTTCGCAAAAAAATAATGCTTAATAAGCACACGAAATTCACATTTTTCCATTGTTTCCTTAAGTTACTGGATAGTCTGATAAAGATAGCTGTAAAACACAAACTAACTGACGCAGCAAGTTTAAATTTTGATAGGAGTCAACTGACAGATGCCTGTTGACAGGAGTAGTGTTGCTTTTTCAGTAAGGAGGTTAGAAATTCAAAAAGTCACGGACTTATTGACCCGCCTTAGTATTTTAAGGGCCATCCTCACGGTCCACTCTGCAAATCCAGAGGCCTGTCAATAATTTGTTTATATCTTTTTATTCTGTAAATAGTAGTAAATAAGAGTCATACTCACAGTCCAGCCTGCAAATCTACCACCGATACTCAATGTCATTAGTGTCAATCAATTATAATTTTTGCCAACAAGCGGCCTTTGCAGGTTGGACCATAAGGCTGAGTAGGCTGAAGCCTAGGGCGGCAAATTCTACGAGGCGGCATATGTGGCCTTAACATTTTTTGTCTTACAGAAATATAAAAAACTTTGTATAAATTGCATACAAAAATATTCTCGAAAATTTAACAAAAAAAATATTTAGTACCTATACTTTACACCCGAACATCTGAATACAAAATATTATTAAACGCTCTGTAATCTATACTTTTGCGGTAACATACGAAGCAAAATGTTCTCAAAGCGTTTTAATATTATTAAATACAATTTAAATTCAATATTTTTTAGAGAGTGTCGGGCGGCGGCGGGTTCTTTTGGTATTGTGAAGATATACCTCTGCAGATTTTGATAGTGTGTAATACTGTGTGTAATTTGTTTTGATCCTTATGGGTTTCTTTTAATTAATTATACTTTATGCACACAATATAGTACAGAGGCGGGCTTAATGCCTTGTGGCATTTTCTACCAGCCAACCTATGGGTGATGCAGAGACAGTGTGAGTTAGATATATAATATTAAAAGGAAACATAGATTTAGACATTTTGATTATATATAAAATATATAATAATAATAAATACTACAATATAAATACTATTATAACTCTTTATTTAAAATAAACTTACTAAGGCCCGATTCGACCAAACTTGAAGTTACACGAGTGTAACTATAATGAGAATATTTTTACTCTAGGATATCTTCGTTTGCGTTTTACCAAGTTACTCGAAGAGTTACTATGCTCGGTATTATTATTCAATGAATAATGAACGAATGTATAAACCGACAAAAAATAAATGTTTGTATTAGAATGACTTGTACGCCATAATAATTTAATTTCGTAGAGTAATACAGAAAAATGTCAATATCAAATTATAACACTTCTCAATGACATTGATCGTGACAATTGACAGCCAGCTGTGCGACTATTCACTATTCTCAGTTTAATACTTTACTCCGTCAAAATCGCCCGTGTAATTACCTTATTCTTGGATTAGTAGTTGGAAAAACGCAAAACCAGCTTACTCTTAGATTAGGAAACATTTACACTCGAGTAAGATTTTACTCCAGTTTGATCGAATCCGCCCTAAATATTTTAAATATATAAACATAATAATATATCTTATTATGTTATATAACATAATAAGATATCTAAATAATATACTTATTTATTCTAGTCTATTTCTAATCTGCCAATGGTTTATCCAATAGAAACCTGCATAATTAGAGACATTTTTTTTGTACAGAACATAGTAATGTTATTTCTAATATATTTTTGTCTATGGACCTTTTTGCGCTCTGGATTATTCCAAAGAATAATTTCCCTTTTCAGATAGGTATTTGTTACAAATTAAATTAGAAAAATTTAAAAAAAAATTGAATTATCCAATTTTATCCTGCCAAATTAGAGAAAGTTATGTTCGCTCGCTCCACTTAAAGAATACACACTTTCATATAGCTATTTGGTACAAATTTCAACCAGGACAATTGTAAAAAAACTCTCTTGATTAGTACAAGAAGAGTAATTTTAAGATGGATGTTTGGGGGGGTGAGGGAATAAAACCAACACTGTAAATACCATAGACAAAATTTACACATTTTATTGCATATCTAAGAGGCACAAGATCCCTAAAATATGAAACTAAAAAACAGGGCGATCTCTAGTATCTACAAATTGATTTCATAGATTTTCAATAGTACTTAAGTTTAAGTATGTTTTCTGCAATCCTTAAACGGTATATAACAGGTCAACATGTAAACGGTATACAACAGGTCAACATGTAAACGGTATACAACAGGTCAACATGTAAACGGTATACAACAGGTCAACATGTAAACGGTATACAACAGGTCAACATGTAAACGGTATACAACAGGCCAGCATGTAAGTATAGTTTCACAAGGAACTGCGAAATAGTCGTTACACAGACGCAGACGTTTCGCTTGTGGTGTTTTGCATCGCCAGGCGTCCTCAGACCGCACGCGATTTGTCGGCTTATGGGGACGCACTCTACAGATGACGGGAACGGCATTCTGAAACGACCCGACCGACGTCTGCACCACATTACAATGACATTTCTTTGCATAAAAAACTGCAAAAAGATGATTTTACAATGATAAAAATATTTTACTTTCCAGCGCCCGTGGTACATATTACTTGAGAACGGGTTATCGACCACCGTACGGCATGGGAGTACAAGGTCTCCGTGCTACCTAATGCCCACAACACACTTCAAGCATCAACAATCAACATCAAGAAACTGGATACAGAACAACGCTGTATTGCTTCATAAGCTTCTTGCCATAGACGTCACCCGGCGGTTTAACAAAATGGATAGAATCAACCATTTGTTACCAAAATAATACACATTTGAAACCTACTACGAGTACTTATTATTGTCCAATATTTAAACATGAAAAAGGCAATTTTAGGGTTTTCACGGGACCCAAATAACAACCAAATATATACATAACAATAAGCATCGCGCTAGAAAAGTCTTTCTTAATATGAAATTATGTCAACAGCCACGTTAAAAAAGGTCTATGATTATGTAAACCTGCGTCGCGCGGTCCCCGCACACATCTAGCCGCGCACACATTGTATGCTATTTTTCGTGTATGCCTTGTAAACGATTCTATGTAAAGAATCAATATTCTTTACGTTAGTAACGATATTTATTATATTCTTTGACTTTGGGCAATTTACGACATATTATGACATAATACCAGTGGCGTGTACAGGATTATGACACTGGGTATGCGGCGAAGTACTCGGTCACAAAAACTTTTTCGTTTATAGATTTTTAGCATAGCTACAGCCAAGCGACGGATCTCTAAGTCGAAACCATGCCAACAGAGCAAGTCTTAGATGTACTACTATTCATGTACATCTTCTACGGCAACGCAGACAAAACAGCGATCGATCGTCGCGGCGGAAGAAATTTTAATAAGTAAAATAATAATCATATTTTAAAATATTATAACTACTCACCAGTCAGTCAGCTTCAATTTTCACATATTCAAGGTTCCGGTTATCTGAGATTACTATATCCCGATGTAAATAAACGCAAGATTTCGGCCACCTCAAATATATTATCCAAGTGAGTGAGGCCGCGGAATAGAAAATATTTAAATCTGAATATCCCGAATCAGTCCACACTGTACTAGAATTACTTAATAATATGCAAGGAAAACAATATAATTTAATCGTGTGTACACAACCACACAGCCAGTTATACGTTTCATAACTTTTAACATGAAATTTTCGAGTTACATTATTTTTTGCTGGTTTAATTGTTGTAACTCGGGTACACACCTACCTTTAGACAGAATTTGAATCTTTTCACTGAATGACAATTGTGAGAACTTGTTATTTTTAATTTTTAATAAACACACATTATCAACGCAAACCCTTACAATCAAATAACTTTTAAAAAAAATCAACAAACATACTAGTAAAAGCTAATCACTACAATTATTATAGAAACTCAGTAAGAAACTGTTAAATGTACACACTTTCAAATGTTAAAATGAAAAATCTTTTAAGAAAACTATAAATAAACAGGAGCGATTAAATTGTAAACAATGCTTATCACATGAAATATGCAATATGGCCCCCGCGAAACACAAAATATTTCTTCTATTTAAATAAATAAAACCTTACTAAACAAAAATGCATAATGTTGCACATGATTCATTAGATTCACGTCGTATTAATTTTAGTCGGATTATAGGCAACGAATAATTTCCGACAAGCCAGTTCGGCGGTTTTCGGAAGCGATCGGATAGCCGAACCAAAGCCGAAGGCCATCGCCTGCCGCGGGAGTTACCGGTATATAATCATGTCGATATTCCTGGATGTGTGCGTTTGAGAAGTATGAAAATTACACACACATGCGATGATTTTTCCTGCAGAACTTACCGGCATTAGTTGCTATTTATAAAATATTAGGCGTTTTTAAGTTATTATATTTTTTAAATTAATTAATTTACTATTAATTAAAGTCATCTAAAACGTACGAACGTTTCATTAAAATATCTGTGAATGACAAGGTAAAGCACTGCATTTCTGCCTACAAGGAGCGCACGCCCCTGCATAATACACACACACATACACTTACATACTTATTGTATTCGTGGGTAATGTATGACATACATTACCCACGAATCGCCAAATTTCCACGTAACTTATGTAATGAAAAAATACATAGAAATTTCGTGAATCTATTTATTCGCAAAGTTCATAGTATCAGGGAAACAAACCCGCGTCGAAATGATGTAACCCCGAAATGTTTGTACACGTCATAACAATCACAACTCACGATTCTCTTAAATAGTGATATTTTTCAACCGTTTTCAGTCCGGAATTCACCACTCTAACCTAGTAATAAATATTAATAAAAAATGTCCAACCATTTTTTGTGTCTTCGAAGATTATAAGTCTTCTACGTCATCAAAGTTTTTTAGCCTAATACAGATTGTTAACCCTAATAGTATCAGCGATTGTAATAACTAAGTACCTGGAAGACCGAGCTTTGCTCGGAATTCCGATTATTTGTATACATATATACAAGATTTTCTCGTATAAAGTATAGGATAATATTTACACAATTTTGATACAAATAAACTGTACACAATACCTCTTATCTGAAGATGACAGGTTTAAACGTATAAACAACATTTTTTACCCGACTATGGCGAAGCCAAAAAAGGGTACTGATTTTGGCAGTATCTTTATGTATGTATGTTCCATCGTAGCGCCTCGGATAAGTAGCTTAAATTACTAATCTCAGTTAAACCACTGATCCGATTTTATGAATGAGGTAATTCAGTGACGAAGGGTCTAAAGAACTCCATTCTTATCGGCTTCACTTTCAGATTACGTCATAAAGACCTCCAGCCAAAACTAGTATATGGAATCAATAATATCTTATACAAGTCAGGTCGGATAAACGATAGCGCAATGTAGATCGACTCAAGCGACATCTATGCGCTGCACGTTCCAACTTTGACACGAACATTGGAATCATAGATCTCTTTATAAGCCGATATATTCGGAGTTATGGTGGGAGATCATAGGAACCTTATCTCGTTATAATTAAAGTTGAAATTCAAACTTATATGCCAAAATATTCGAAGTTATAGGAGATCATAAGGCAGCCACAGACGAGAGGCCGATCGTTTCAGTTAGAACTGACGCCTGAACGGATTCGAGCCCATACACGGAAAAAAATCGCATCCGACCCAACTGACGTCAGTTCGGCCTGAACGGATTTGAGCACACACACGACACGATTTTGCATCCGTTCAGGCCGAACTGAAGGCAGACCGGACCATGTATGGGCCCCTTTAGGAACCTTATTTTGTTAGAAATAAAAATGAAATTCATACTTAGGTATATGTCGAAATATTCGGAGTTATGGGAGATCATAGGAGCCGTATTTTGTTAACAATAAAGTTGAAATTCAAACTTGTTTTTAATAGCCGGCAGGCCAACTAAAGAACAATATTATTATTTATTAATATGATTTGTCCGATGACAGTTCCAAGCAATTAAGGGCTATTTGTATGTGACATTAACCCGCAATTTTGTAGCTTTCACCAATGAGGAGCGTTATTAGATAACATCACTTGTATCATGAGACGAATGAATTTTGAAAAGTAGCTAAGCGGTACACCAGCCGCGCGTCCTTGGATGTAAAATCATATTATTACGTTAATAATAATTATTGTTCAACTATTATTTTTGAAATTATATTGAGCAGTGAGAAGTGATATATATAATTCGTCTTAAAGTTTAAACTAATACGTGTTTACAGTTTATGTGAATATTGAATGTGAGACAACTAAACAACTGGGGTTGTGTTTATCGTTGGCACAGAATAGATAATAGTTGTCGTTGGTGATAAATCGCTTGAATAAATTGACTTTTACGGTAGGTAAGTGGAAAGTTGGATATGTACCTACTATCAATTGAAGGGTACCTACAGGCAAAGAACAGAAATGTCACAATTTTCAATATTTTTTGTTATTGAATGGAAACATAAATAATAGAAAATCTTTGTCTATGGTATTTGGGTGTGGGAAAAAACAAACAGATTGCGCCAAAAATGCGGAATTGCATGGTTCGATCTCATTAAAATAATATACTTCTAAACTTTCAATTGTCTTTTTCTCAAAATAAATTCATTAGGACATACCCTCTTCTTTGCCTGTACCCTTCAATTGTAATTTGTAGTTATCATATTAATAGACGATCATCATATTATATATTTTTAATAGGTCTTTACCTATGAAATTGCCGTTCTGCAGTACTGGCCATTTCAAATCAAAATAATTTTTGTTTGGCTGAGAATTCTAATTTCAAATTAATTTTATTTTAAAAACATGGAATGTTTTATCTAAAAGTAGTCATTTGTTTATTGATTAGTGTTACATTTTCATCGCATTTCAATCTTTTTCGTCATCATGGATACGTTAAAAATTCGAGTAATTATGGAATATGAGTACCGTCGTGGCAGCAACGCGGCACAAGCGGCACGCAACATCAACGACGTTTACGGTGCTAACACTACAAACCAACGCACCACCTGTTATTGGTTTGCTCGCTTCCGTTCTGGAAATTTCGACCTGAAAAATGAACCTGCGGTAGTCCGAAGACTGGTCGACAATGACGAATTATAGGCGATTGTGGAAGCTGATGATACACAATCTACGGCTGAATTAGCAGCAGCTTCCGACGTTAGCGTCAAAACAATAATGGTCCATTTGCGTCAAATTGGCAAGGTAAAAAAGCTTGACAAATGGGTGCCCCACGAACTCAATGATCGCCAGCGCGCAGCAACACAAATAAAGTAATTTTGAACCGCATGTTACTTGCGATGAAAAATGGATTCTGTTTGATAACCGCAAGCGCTCAGCAAGTTGGTTAGCATAGGTAAAGACCTAATATAAATAGGCGATAGTACCGTGGAAGTATTTTAATATTATAATTATCTTACAATAGTTAATACTTATAATGTATTTTGAATTATACCTAATAGTAGGTATTCTTATAGTTACCTAAGTATTTACAATTTCTCTTGGACACGGCATAACTCTACACGCTTCTAACGACCTTGACCATCATACATAATATGGTGCTAGATTTCCTTTTAAAAAAACTTGCACAACTCACGTCTAGCGACTAGGGCTTCTGAAGTAAAACTACCCTTCGCCCCTGTGAGGTATCAATAAAATCGTAATTAATGAGGACATAGGCTACATAATTTGCGTAGTCGGGTTATAGATTTTAACTTTTGATTATGTTACATAGAAAACATTGAATCACTAATGCATTGTAAGAAAATAAAGGAAGACCATACAAGGAAATACACACTATAAGTGCCTATGTAAATAATTTGAGAGTTATGACGCTTAACAAAAGACTTATCTAGAAAACACCATATAAATAGAATTAACTAGTGTGGATTTTCAGTCTCGATGTTATTCTTTAATATCTACGAAAGAAAATTTCGTTAAAATGAATTGCATTTCATACATATTTTTTTTTTTAAGTAAGTAATACTTATCGTGTTAACTGTGTTAGAACTTAGAAATGTTGAAGTTATTTTTTACAAAATTTTGTTAAATGAACTTAATTTCATTTATTTTTTATGTACCTAAGTGTATTACTGTGTTAACTGTCTTCAGAATGTGTTATATGATTGTAATGACATCATTAAGGCACCATTTTGGATAATCTTAAAGTGGCAAGACAATATTTTTAAATAACTTTTGTTACAGCGTTGTTAGAATTAAGAAAGTTTTCGTATGCAGCATATTTAAGGCTGTATTGCGGGTAAGTGTTATTATCACTCCTATTCATCACAAAACAAGACGATTATCTCAGCTTTTAGTTGTCTTGCTCTCTCATAAATCTAAAGTAACTAACGAACACTCGCATACGTAACACACAGGCAACTTAGCTTGCAATTTTTTTTTCATCTTTTAAACAATCGTTATGAATTTTAAAACCTATTTTTTTTCGCAGTATTTATATGTTGCTCATTTCTGTAAATTATTTCGGCGAAAGAAGCCACTAATTATATTATATCCCTGTTAGTGAGCACTGGGCATTCAATAATCTTATTTATATAAAAATGGATTGCAGTTCCAATGTCTCGCTTAAACTCGAGAAGGGCTGGACCGATTTGACTAATTTTGGGTATTTAAATAATTGTAGGAGCTCAGGGAAGGTTTAAACGGTGAGAAATATTGAATGTTTATAGTTAAGACAAAACAACGTGTGTCGGGACTAGTCATATCTTATACCTTTAACGAGCAATTCTTGTATATTTATTTATTTATATGTTTCTGTGATCTCGGAAACGGCTCTAACGATTTCGCTGAAATTTGGTATATGGGGGTTTTCGGGGGGTATACACGAATCGACACAGTTAAAGTTTATGTGTGCAGAAAGCTAACTTTTTGTTTAATTATGCTTAGAAATACATAAAATTTTCGATTTCCAAACTATGATCTGTAGCTAATTAATCTCCCTTCACCTTCATTAAATATATAGGTATTTTTCAGATACATCGAAGAATACATAAGCACAGAGTTAGAGGCACCTCTACCGCTACTTGAATCGGACTGCTTTAACGAGGACCTTAAGACGTTGATCTACGCGTTTGGCTTCACTTCTAGTCCAAAGGCTGAAACTACAGAGACGGTTATAAAGAGCTACATGACGCTAGGAGGTTACAATGTGTTCGTGATAGACTGGGAGGAGGAGGCTGCGACGCCCTCCCTAATTCTGGAGGTTGTGTCGTACCCGACCTCGGCCGTACCAAATACTATAAGAGTAAGTTCACACGCAACGACGCGCAGCGCTGCATTTTTAAGCTATTCAAAACTTAATTTTATTCACTACACAAAATGATACACGTTTCATATGACATCAGTCATACACTGGCTACACTGCACAAGCACTGTGCGGGGTGATGCAACTCGATATTCGAACTCTGACAATAAAACTAATGAATATAGTTCACATTTGAATAGCTATCTTAAAAGTGCAGCCCCATGTCGCGTACGTTTTGAATTTACCCTAAGGATTTGTCTTAACTCCGATAAAATGAGGATGGTTGAATGTGTTTGTCTGTCTGCCCGTCAATCAGTTCGAAAATATTTTTGTTTACTTATAGCATTCTGGTGCCTAAACGATTTTAATTATTTTTACTTACTTTTTGAATAAACTCTTACCCCCATACTAATAAAAATATTTACGCAACGGATAACTTACACAAGGTTGGTGTCTTTGTTTGTCAAGTGACTTTTCTAACGTATCAGACAAATACAGCAACGTTGTATAAGTTTTCCATTGTATAAATATTTTTATTAGTAAGGCGGTTGAACTGTAATATTGTATTCAACTACACTCTTGATTTCTTATGTAAAATAAGTCAAAATATATTCAATACTGCGCATTAAGTCGCTTGAGTATTGGCTACGTTCAGCCCGATATAGTATAATAAACTTTCTACACCTAGTAGTTTAAAATAGCAATATGTAAACTTGAAAAACCTAATCGGCCTTCCTTAATTTTAGGTTGGCGAGCAATGTGGTCAAGCCCTATACCAAATGTCCACTAGTACCCTCAACCTGAGCACCACTCACCTGATGGGCCACTCGTTAGGTGCTCATTTAGTTGGATACTGCGGCCGAGAACTACAGACCTTCAACAAAAATGTATCGAGGTGGGATGATTTCAGAATAGTCTGAAACATAAAAAGAACATAAGCTTCTTGGAGATTTGTAATGGAATTAATTGTGAATATAAAGTTATTAATCCCTTTAATTGTCTGCAAATATTTTATTGTATGGAAATATGGCTATGAGTATGGCATGCATCTATGTATGCATGACTTTTTCACCCAAATACTGTTAATAAATAGATCAGCAAGTCTAAAAGGCCACTTCTAGTGTTTGGTATTACGTTTCATAATTTGTTTCAACTCAGATATAATATAAAAAAATTAAGTAACTCCCGAATTGTCAACCAGTGAGCGAGCTGATGATGATGAATTATCGCAAAGGTCAATCTCCATCATGTCAGCTTTCAAACAAAAAGTACTAGATCCAAATCGGTTCATCCGTTTGGGAGCTACTATGCCACACAGACACGAGAAACTTATAACACCCCTCCGTTTTCGGGCTACATATAAGATGAATAACCATAAAATATAGAATCGTATTAGAAATTCATCAATTTTGACAATCTTCAATAGAAATGCGTAAAATGTTAAATGGCACACATATTAAGAATTGCTCTAATTGTCAATTAAAAGAACTGTCAGAAGTTACTGTAAGAGTAACTTCTTTAAAATAGGTATAGTACGATTCATTTACGGCCCGTTTCAATAACATATCTACCAATAACTATTTGTTAGAAACGTCATATTTATATTGCAAAAAACCGGCAAATTATTGAATGACGTTATTGGTAGATAGGTTATGGAAACCGGCCATTAATGTGGCCATTTTAGAACTGCTGAATGAAATTGCATCGCCCGCTAGTCACTACACCGATATTATTTTCATCCTCTCATCCATCAGTCGTGCTGCTCATGTCTGAGGGTCATGATCACCACCTTCCATGGTCGTCGTCCTCACGATGTTTCTCCACTTTTCCTTGTGCTACTCGAAGTGCATCTTGTTCTGTGCTATTAAGTGTTGTGCAGATCTGATCTGACCAACGCATAGGGGTTTCGACCACGGAGTCTTTGCCTTCCACGTCATTTTGTCCTGCGGGGTTTTTTTTCATCGCCAACGAAATCACACGCTTCGTCTACTTTTACATCATAATGTTGACCCCAGAATAACCGGACTAGACCCGGCCGGTCCGCTGTTCGATGGGCCCCTCTCGCTGGACGGACTTAACCCCTCATGTGCCGAGTTCGTGGACGTGCTGCACACCAACGTCGGCGTCTACGGAACCAGGGAGCAGCTCGGACAGGTTGACGTGTGGTTCAACTGCGATTTCAACCACCAGCCACAATGCACCAACGAGTCGATTATTACTAAAGGTATTTTAGAATATTCAATTTATTTTTGACTATGTTTTTTTATAAAAAACTATAAAGCGACTACGTAAATTATATAGCTACAGTCGCTACAATGAAAGATACAAACATACATAGGCTGCCAAAATCATTAGCCTCCCATTTGGCTCAGCCGTAGTCGGGTAAAAAAGAACTCTGAAAGGATTTAAAATATTACAGAAAGAAATAAATCGCATTTCTCTTACAAATCATAAAATACAAACTAAATATGTATTTCTGAGGTATTTCTTATATTGAGGCTGTAACAAGCATTCAACCCCCTAGACAAGTTGTGCGTATACTCAACGCAACGACGCGAGATATTCAGGATATATTTTCATCCGAATGATATATTTTACCAAACACAGTAACTCCCAGTGGTCCAAGTGGACCCCCAGGGGTCCACGGGAGACTCGACGGGGGTCTACGTTGGACGTGACAAAAAATGGGGGTCTACAATCGTAAGCAGGGGTGCATGAAAATTAATTTGGTTTCGATAGTGAAGAACTAAAATGTTGGCTTGTTATTTTAAATAATATGATACCTAAATTAAACCTTCTCAATAAGACAATTTATAAACAAATTGAGAAAAAAATAGTCGTCGAACCCAGACCATGTCGGTATCGCGCCAAGTGCTCTACCAGTTGAGCTATCCGGCCCTATGCCACTTTCCTTTTTCAATTTCATTTATAACTTATGGAGCCACACCGTCCATCATACGGTAATACAACCACACAAACAGAATGATACCTAAATTAAACCTTCTCAATAAGACAATTATCTCCTATCAATATAGGCAGATAATATTTTAAGAAGCTCAGCGTCTGTTACTTGTTAAAACTTGCATATT
Source organism: Phengaris arion (assembly GCA_963565745.1). Taxonomy (NCBI): domain Eukaryota; kingdom Metazoa; phylum Arthropoda; class Insecta; order Lepidoptera; family Lycaenidae; genus Phengaris; species Phengaris arion. The sequence continues at coordinate 30,519,386 of OY751431.1, forward strand.
CCATATTCAGTACAACGCGTCAAGACTTGTTACCGCGCCGGCCGCCGCCGTCCCGTCAGCAATGCGTGTTCAAACGTGCAAATTAATACGACTTGTAGTGTATGTACTTGCAATCTTGTATGAACGTGTTTAATTCTTCACCAGTATAAATACGAATGTCAAGGATAAAAAAACGTTACCTACTCATTTGTTTCCGAAATTTCATAAAGAAAAGTGAATCGATATTAGTGATTACCAGTGTATATACCAGATGATCATCTTACAATATCTCATTACTTATAGCCATCATCGTCGCTTTCAGACGTTGAAGCGAACATACTGTGCACTGTGGGTCTCTTTTCATATTTTTTTTCCTTTAATGTTTGAAAATATTTTAAATCGTTACCTATTTTATCAGGATGACACCTTCTTAGGTGATATTCCAGCCTTGATGGTTTCATAGAGTCATTGCTCAAAACTTTGTTGCATAAAAGGCATGTGGGCAATCGTTTATCTGCCTGTGATGGAAGGAAACCAAATTTTAAATATTCAACACTGTACTGACGACACTTCTTCTAAGATTCGGTCATGTTTGGTATCAATTACCTACCTGAAATAATAAATAAAAAATTCAAGTTTTTTTCAACTCAACAACAATTCAACAAAATGTTGAAAAATGCGCTCTTTTAGCATTAGGCACGCGATATTATATTATATAGGCAAGTAGGTAGGTATACAAATAGGCAGGACGTAGGTACTTACTTTTCCGACACTGGTAATCACTAATATCGATTCACTTTTCTTTATGAAATTTCGGAAACAAATGAGTAGGTAACGTTTTTTTATCCTTGACATTCGTATTTATACTGGTGAAGAATTAAACACGTTCATACAAGATTGCAAGTACATACACTACAAGTCGTATTAATTTGCACGTTTGAACACGCATTGCTGACGGGACGGCGGCGGCCGGCGCGGTAACAAGTCTTGACGCGTTGTACTGAATATGGAATATGCAAGTTTTAACAAGTAACAGACGCTGAGCTTCTTAAAATATTATCTGCCTATATTGATAGGAGATAATTGTCTTATTGAGAAGGTTTAATTTAGGTATCATTCTGTTTGTGTGGTTGTATTACCGTATGATGGACGGTGTGGCTCCATAAGTTATAAATGAAACTGAAAAAGGAAAGTGGCATAGGGCCGGATAGCTCAACTGGTAGAGCACTTGGCGCGATACCGACATGGTCTGGGTTCGACTTCCAGTTCGAAACTATCTATTTTTTTCTCAATTTGTTTATAAATTGTCTTATTGAGAAGGTTTAATTTAGGTATCATATTATTTAAAATAACAAGCCAACATTTTAGTTCTTCACTATCGAAACCAAATTAATTTTCATGCACCCCTGCTTACGATTGTAGACCCCCATTTTTTGTCACGTCCAACGTAGACCCCCGTCGAGTCTCCCGTGGACCCCTGGGGGTCCACTTGGACCACTGGGAGTTACTGTGTTTGGTAAAATATATCATTCGGATGAAAATATATATATAAGAAAATATATATATATATATATATATATATATATATATATATATATATATATATATATATATATATATATATATATATATATATATATATATAATAATATATAAGAGACCCACAGTGCACAGTATGTTCGCTTCAACGTCTGAAAGCGACGATGATGGCTTGAGGTAATGAGATATTGTAAGATGATCATCTTACAATATCTCATTACTTATAGCAAAATCTGGAAAACCGCACACCATTGGAGACCAGTTTATTTTACCTGCTGTTGAAGATGTTTTAAAAACTGTTCTGCACAAATCTTCATTTGACATACTCAAAAGAATTACTTTGAGTAACAACACTGTACAAAGACGTATTGATGAAATGAGCTCCGATGTTGAAAGATTCTTGTGTGATTATCTGCAAACAACTCATTTTTCTATTCAACTGGACGAGTCAACTTTACCTGGCAATGAAGCATTATTATTGGCATATGTTCGATTTTTTATGGGCGAAGAAATTCATGAAGAGCTACTATTCGCGAAAACTTTGAAGACGGACACTAAAGGTGAATCAATATTTAATGTCCTGAGTGATTTTTTTAAAGAAAAATCGATTCCATTTACAAACGTTATTTCGGTGGCAACAGATGGAGCTCCTGCCATGGTCGGGCGATATTGTGGGTTTATAGGCCATCTTAAAAGAATTATATTGGAGGTAACTGCAATCACTGTGTTATCCACCGACAACATGTAGTAGCGAAAAATTTGAGTGATACGAGGGCGGCACTGAAAATTTCGAGAATCAAGGAAGTGACACAACATTACTATTTAAAAATGTATTTATTGCTTTTCGAAGTATTATCCACGAAATTTGACACATTTTTCCATACGATGGAACCAATCATTGAAGCAACCATTCCATTCGGAAGTTGGGGTCTCCAAAATGGCCGTTTTGTAGGCGTCCACAGCTTCTTCAGGTGATGAAAATCTCTGACCACGCAGTTTATTCTTTATTTTAGGGAAAGTATAGAAATCATTAGGGCTTAGGTCGGGGCTGTACGTCGGATGGTCTAATAATTCTATGATTTCTTGCTCTAAAAACTCTTTTGTTCTGTGCGCGGTGTGAGAACTCGCATTGTCGTGATGGAGGATGATGCGGCGGTTGCAGTTCTCTTTACGGAGTTCAGAAACGACCTGTGGCAAACAAATGTTAGCATACCATTCTGCATTAACCGTTCTTTGTCCCTCAAGAGGAATAGTAGCAACATGGCCGGTTTTGGAGACAAACGTGGCCACCATTTTTTTTGCAACACTCTGTGAACGAACAATTTTTGTTAGTTTTAACTCATTTTCGAACACCCAAACTCGTGACTGGTTTTTTTTTTCGGGTTCGTACGCGTATATCCAGGATTCGTCACCTGATACGATGTTGTATACAGCATTTGAGGATCCTGCGTGGAATCTTTCGAGAGTTCTGACGCACCAAGTAACGCGAGTCGCTTTTTGCTCTTCACAGAGCAAATGCGGTATCCATCGGGAAAACAACTTTTTTACACCTAATTATTCGTGCAAGATTATTTGTATTTGACTCATGCCAATGTCTAAAGTTGCCTGAATTTCGCGCTATGTCACATGTCGATCTTCCTCAATCAGCTTACGCACAGCATCAACGTTTTCTTGGGTGACTGCAGTTTTTGGACTTGACGGGGATCATCACTGAGCTTGACACATCCACGTTAAAATTCAGCAAAACAGCGATAAATTGTGGTTTTGGATGGGGCTTCATCACCAAATGCAGAAATCATCCGGGCAACACATTGTTTCTGTGTTAAACCACTTCGAAAGTCTTAATAAATCATCGCTCTAGAATTTTCTCGAGTCAATTCCATTTTCTCAACGACTAAACAAGTTTGACAAGACTTTGTGACAAGACCGAGAATCTTTTTTTAAATAAATAAACGGTACTCGATTTTTAAAACCAAGGAGTTTTAAATTAAAAAGATTTTAATATGACAGGAACAGTGGAAATATTCCATTCCCGATACTTTTAGTGCAACCTATGTAGATTGCACCAATCGCTTCAATTTGTGATTAATGCAGTTAACAAAATTAGAAGCAATGCATTGAATACGCGCTTATTTGCACAATTGTGCGATGAAAATGATGAAAAATTCCAACGATTGCTGTTACATACCGCAGTACGCTGGTTGTCGAAAGGTGCATGTTTATCAAGATTTTATTCACTTTTTGACTCAGTTTTAGAATTTTCGGAAAGTAAAGATCCTGATTTAAAAAAAACCTAATCAATTTTAAAGTAGACATCGCGTATTTGACAAATTTGTTCAAAAAATTTAATGACCTCAACTTACAATTACAAGGGGACAGCCTTAATTTAATAAAAACAAAGAGTGTAATTTCAGCTTTTATTGGTAAATTGAATTTTATGAAGGAAAATATTGGTCGGCGCGAATTTTCACAGTTTTCAAACTTATCGCAGGTAGAATGCCTTGATGAAGATATTCAGACATACGTTCAGCATTTGATTGCCCTGCATGATGATTTTAAAATCAGATTTGAAGACATTCTGTCGATGGAAACACCACCATGGATCATAAATCCATTTGATGAAACGGAAGTGGAGAATGTAATATTACAAGAGGAGCTACTCGAGCTTAGCACTAATGAAGAGCTGAAAGTGATATTTAAAAGAGGGTATCAAAAATGTTGGCTGCAGGCAGAAATACCTGAAAAATATCCTGGACTGTGGGGAATCGCGCAAAAGCTTCTGATAGCGTTTCCCTCGTCATATCTCTTCGAAAAAAGTTTTAGTGCTGTTACAAACTTATTAACAAAAAAAGGAACAGATTGAATATCACAGAACGGGGAGATTTGCGATTATTCCTTACAAAACTCAAGCCAAATATTGATAATTTGCTGTCAATACTTTAAGGACATCCATCTCATTAAAATTATTTTTTTTGTAATTACCATTGTAGAAGTTAAATTACGTTATAAATAAGTGTTTAATTTTGATTATATTACGACTATTAAAACAATACTAATTATTAGTGTAATAATATATATATTTGAATATATAATATCTATACTTACAACACAAGGAAATATACTATATTTCTTTTACCACTCCGAATGGGAAGTTTTCTAAATAAAATTTGTGAGAATTGATTGGTCATTGTTGAAATCTACAGTGACTCAGCAGTCACTGTAGATTTCAAAAAAGTAAAGTTTGACGGAGTCACTTTTTCGATTGGCCAACTTTGCTTTTTTGACATGCACTCACAACACAATTAATTAAAATTTAATTGAAATTTTGTTTAGTATACCTACTTTATTATCAAATAATTAACCCTATCAAGCAATCAATTCTAACATTCTTTTTTCGAAAACTGTTAATTCGTCGTTAAAACTCAGCAACAACGCAAGTTTCCATAGATAGATTGATCTAATCTTCACTTTCTTTTCGAGATTTAGAAATTGGTAGTAATGTAGAATGTAGATGCAGAGGTTCCACCGGATCCAGCAAAATTTTGAAAGTGGTCTATGAAACAAATGTGTCTGGGAACCACTGCTTTAGGCCATAAAATTATGTAGGTACTTAAATAATGACAGATAAATGAATAGCCAAAAATTATCGTAATTTACAGAAAAATGAAATTATGACATTTCCTGACAAGTCTCACTACGCATGGACACCCTCGCACTGTAGTATGCCGCGCCGGCTTTGAAGTATCGGCCGCGCGGTTATGTATAGACGTTAATTGGTTTACAGGATAATCTGGTCAAAATGTAAGGTCTCATGTTAAATTTTTTCGGGACGACAATCCAATTCTGACAAGTGACCACGCTCCTTGAATATTATTTTTGTTTTGATTACATTCTGTATGTCGCGCGCCGTAAGCGTACCTATCTCGCACCAAATGAATCTATTGGCGCTCTTCTTTACTACACTCTGTTCAGAAGTCAGAGTCAAAATAATCTTACGGAAACAAAATTATTAAAATAATCGACCATTATTGCACGGTTTAAGTGACAGTACCTGGTGTTAGTAGAGCAATAAAATAATAAAAAGAAATAAAAAAAATATAAAAGAAAAAGAAATGATAAGGATCACAAAAATATTTATCTTACCGGGATTCGAACCCACCTCATTCCGAATTGCTAAACAATGCAAAAATTACACGTAGGTTCTCATACCAAGCTGCCAATCAGAATTATTGATATATTGTTGCACGACGAAATAAAAAAACATATATTGCTTAAAAATATGCAGCTAGGCTAGATCGATTTTTCTTTCCCAAAACTCCCTGCATACTAAATTTCATGGTAATACTTGTAGCCGTTGTCCAGATACCGATTATAATAGGTCTTTACCTATGAAATTTCCGTTCTGCAGTACTGGCCATTTCAAATCAAAATAATTTTTGTTAGGCTAAGAATTCGAATTTCAAATTAAGTTTATTTTAAAAACATGGAATTCTTTTTCCGAAAGTATTCATTTGTTTATTGATTAGTGTTACATTTTCATCGCATTTCAATCTTTTTCGTCATCATGGATAAGTTAAAAATTCGAGTAATTATGGAATATGAGTACCGTCGTGGCAGCAACGCGGCACAAGCGGCACGCAACATCAACGACGTTTACGGAGCTAACACTACAAACCAACGCACCATCTGTTATTGGTTTGCTCGCTTCCGTTCTGGATATTTCGACCTGAAAAATGAACCTCGCGGTCGTCCGAAGACTTCGGTCGACAATGACGAATTAAAGGCGATTGTGGAAGCTGATGATACACAATCTACGGCTGAATTAGCAGCAGCTTTCGACGTTAGCGTCAAAACAATATTGATCCATTTGCTTCAAATTGGCAAGGTAAAAAAGCTTGACAAATGGGTGCCCCACGAACTCAATTATCGCAACGCGAAGTACGCGTCGAGACGTGCTCTGCTCACTGCTCAACAGACACACAAGTGAAGGAATTCTGAACCGCATTGTTACCTGCTATGAAAAATGGATTCTGTCTGATAACCGCAAGCGCTCAGCAAGTTGGTTGGATCCTGGTTCAGCACCTAAACAATGCCCTAAACGAAAACTTACCCCTAGAAAAGTGATAGTCACTGTTTGGTGGTCTAGCGCCGGTGTGATTCATCACAGCTTCTTACCAAACGGGGTGAGCATTACTGCAGATGTATACTGTGAAGAACTGAACACAATGATGGAGAAGCTGGCACATCTCCCACCAGCATTGGTCAATCGCTCGTCTCCGCTGCTCCTGCACGACAACGCTCGACCTCATACTGCACAGCAGACGGTCTCCAAAGTTGCAAGAACTGGGGTTGGAAGCTCTCCGTCATCCGCCCTACTCACCAGACCTTGCGCCTACAGACTACTACTTTTTCCAGAATTTGGATAACTTCTTGACGGGAAAAAAATTCAGTACCCGAGAGGCAGTACAAAATGCCTTTGAAGAATTTGTTGCCTCCCGTTCAGCTGATTTCTTTAAGAAGGGCATCAATAAACTGCCACTGCGTTGGCAAAGATGCATTGATTGCATGGCTGATTACTTCGATAAATACAAATAAAAAATACATGAAAAAAATTCGTTTAAATTTTTTCATACAAAACGGCATAGGTAAAGACAGGTAAAGACCTAATATATATACAAGATCGTCTCGTTTAAAGTATTAGATATGAATTGGTAGCACTATGGCGCTGGGCGCTGTTGTTCCTTTGTCTACGTTTATATTAGATTGGATCCGAACGGAGTAAATACGGTGCAAAACATGCTACTTTCCTACTCCTATTATACATGCGAAAGTTTGTGAGGATGGATGGATGGATGGATGGATGTTCTTTACTTCTTTACGCAAAAACTACTGAACGGCTTTTGATGAAATTTGGTATGGTAGTAGTTTGAGCTCTGGATTAAAACATAGGCTACATTTTATCCCGAAAAAGTACAATGTTCCTGTGGAATACTGTACTTACGCGGGCGGAACCGCGGAAAAAGCTAGTGTTAAATATTTCAGACGCATGCAGCCACCAGGAGGTCTGTTACATCTTCGCTGAGGCGCTACTCAACTCCACCGCATACGTGGCCCAGCTGTGCGAGTACTGTCACGAGTGGATGGTATTAGATGCCACTCCGGAAGCTGACACAATTATTTATATAGGCGAAGACACTAATAGAACGTAAGTATCTGTATATTATCTTATACTAGAGAATAATCTGTGTAGATCAGTAGCGACGTATGCATTTAAAACGATTCACACCAGCTTCACGTTTTATTAACATACAATAACTATAGCAGTACAGTTTGAAACTTTTGTACTTCGTAAACCTACAGCATTGTCTTTTAAGATATGTGTACTTATTTACGGACACATTTTTTTTTGTCCGAGGTAGGCACTGAATCTGAAACTGATCTTACTACTATAGGCTAGGGCTTTCCTTTGATGGAGAACCAGACTTCGCTACTGGTGTAGATAGAGGTATCTCTAGGCTCCAACTAGAAGGATACAAGATAAATATAAAAGAAATACGTAGAGATAGAAGCTAGGGGAAATTTGTAGAGACTTGGGGTTAGGCGTCTTATACATACGTGATCACTTACTTCCCAGAGGTAATTGGTAAAACATACGTGTTAACACATGCACAATAGGTATATCACACCACGGATACGCTTTTCTATGTCTTTGTCTGATACGATGGCAACATGAATTAGCGTAACCGTAGTGTAAATATCTGAATTTTTCGTCCATCCGTCCTCTCTTGCTAACTGTGGCAATTATGAATATAAATGAAAGGTACAGTTATAGATTGCAAAAATAGACTTTATTTTTTTAAATCATAAGATAATTATAATTTTTGTGGCTCCCTGTATGGGAAAGTGAAGTGGGGATGTTTTTTTTTCATTCTACCCCATCGTGTGGTCGAATAGGTCGTTTTAAATAGATGCGAAATTCGATACATGATGACATTTTAATAATTTAAACCAATTTCGCGTAATCGACCTCCAAAGTGGTTTACAATTTGGTAACGCCCCCCCCTCCCCCCCCCCGGCACTTCCAAAATAAAGGAGGTAGAAGGAACTTTCCATGGTGATAGGTTCTGCCAAATACTCTACAGTCTACAGGAAAATTATTTTGAGCGAAATCGGACAATACCTTTTGAAGTAATTTGAAGAAAACCTAATGCGCGTTGATAGTTACGGAAGCCTCCTCAGACATGAGCTGACATGCTCTTGGTTGGGGTATTCTAATAAGAGTAGGTCTCCCAAGTACTAAAAGAGCTGCCGATATAGACCTATAACTCTTAGGGCTGTCCTAAGACCACCATTGAATCCATTTATTTACAGAATGACGTAACAAAAATATGACATAACAAGGAATACCAATATACAAATATAACACGTAAAAAGGTTTATTGCTATGTACATCACACCCTAACACTAAACAAACAATAATAAATTAAGTATCCTATAAAAACAAAAACAAATTAATAGCCGAATCTATCTATTGGTCTTGTCAGACGTTTGGGTCTGTGTAAGCGCACAGGTGGAACAGAGGGTTGTGGTTCCGCTACAACTGGAATATTACTCGCGGACGATGTCCCCACCGAGACGGTACTCTCGCCTGCTGTAGGATGGCCCTGCCTACGTGAACTAAAGGAGGTCCCCGGCATATCCGTCAGCTCAAAAGGCACCGCAGCTGGCTTGATTTGGTCCACGTGCCTTTTAACCAGACCCTGACCGGTATCAACCACGTAGTGCCGAGAACCAACTTCTTCTCCTACTCTCCCTTGCACCTATTTTTGACCTTGCGCGTAATTACGTACCACGACCTGCTCCCCAACTTGAAAGGCCCGCGCTTTACCGCCAGCGACAGCAATTTGCTTTTCCTTAGCTTCCTGGACTTTATCCTCAATAAACCTATCTCGCCTCAAAAGGTCTAACCTGGAGCTTAACAACCTACGTTGCAACAACATTGCAGGCGACGCGCCTGTTGTACTGTGCTCCACGTTCCGATATGCAAGCAAGTACGCCTGTAACGCTGCATCTAAATCGCAGCAAGGGAGAAACCGGTCGCATACGCTTCGCGAACACTAAACTCAGCAGAAAAGAATTATTTGCAAATTGAGCGGGAGGCGTTATCTATTATTTTTGGCGTACGAAAATTTTTTCATCAATATTTGTATGGGCGTAAATTCATTTTGAGAACTGATCATAAACCTCTAGTCACCATCTTAGGAGATAAAGCAGGTATTCCGGTCATGGCGGCTAGTGGAATTCAGAGATGGGCGGATATTCCTGGAGGCTACGATTATAAAATAGAATTTGTTAGCAGCAAGAATAACTCGGCGGACGCCTTGTCTAGGCTACCGGTAGATCAGCAGGTTAAAGTAAAAGAAGAGAGCACGTACCTCATTTTTGTGCAATCGTTTTTACCAATTACTAGGAAAGAAGTACAAGAGCAAGTAGGTAAGGATAGCCTCCTTAGAAAAGTCATGTCCTTTTTGCATTCGGGCTGGCCAGATTCGTGTTCAGATCCGACGTTACAGCCTTACTTTGTACGGCGTAATGAATTATACCATGATACGGGGTGTATTGTATGGGGTGATAGATTAGTTATACCTGTTAGTTTACGAAGGTATATGTTAAGTGAGTTACATGTGGTTCATATGGGTATAGTCAAAATAATACTCGCTATAACATGCTGCATTGAATCCATTTATTTACAGAATGACATAACAAAAATATGACATAACAAGGAATACCAATATAAAAATATAACACGTAAAAAGGTTTATATGCTATGTACATCACATTAACTTAGACTTTTAATGAATTATAAATTAAGCATCTTGAAATTATAAACTGATTTTTGGAGTTTGGGCCAATCAAAACGCGTTAAAAGTTGGTTTGAAGTTTATGAAAATACCATTTTGCTGTTTTAACATATCGAGACTGCATCGAAACTGTATTACTGTACGATTGATTTATCAGAATCGACCTACTGATTCCTACAAATAATTGAATTTCTGAATTAAAAGAGTAAAAAAAATTAAATTAAATAAGTTTATTTCCAAATGAAACTTAACAATTTTTTTCGGAAAGTCAACAGAAAAAGCTACCACCGGTTCAATCCTAACCCGCCGAGAAGAACCGGAATAAGAAACGCGCATGATGACGCTGTTTTAACTTCTTTTTTTTTTCAGAGCTCGCGGCAATTACTATCTTAGGACAAGTAGCGTGTCTCCCTTCGGGTTGGGGGTAGAAGGCCTGAGGTATACCTACTGACAAAGGAGCACACAAGTATCTTAAGTTATTCAATACTCACAGAAATGTGACTTATCTAAGATACAAGTATCTTATATACAATACAAAATACGTATTTCCATCTTGTATCTAAAATACTTTTTAAAATTCATTTTGTATCTTGCATTTAAATATATTTTGTTTGGTATCTTAGTATTTTTAACAGACTACGGCGAAGCCAAAAGAAAGGGTAATGATTTTGGCAGTCTATGTATGATTAATGAATGAGGTGTCAATCTATTCGTAATAATAGCTCGTAAAACATAGGCTATACAGGGTGTCCCGTAAATCGACGTCAAGCCGTAAACCCGTGATAGGCCAAGTTACAATAGTTATCATAAAATTTTTAAAAAAAATCCAAGTAATGTGTCACAAAAAATACAAAGCTTTTAAAAAAAATCGAAAAATTGACATCTTGTGGTGGTTTTTTAGTTCCCGGCACTACAAATTTCTACATTTTTGTAATTTTTTTTTGTACGTAATCCTGAATAATGCTTAAGTAAACTGGTGCCTAAGATTTAAATCAAAGGACTCCGAATTAAAAGGAAATGAGGATTTTTACCCAAAACAATGATTCGAATTAAATAGTTTGCTCGACTTTAACCGACTGTACTGAAAAAAAAATGTACTACGCTTGTTTGGCAGGTAAATTTAAAAGTTGGCGCAGTTAATAAGGATTCCAAAATGGTATGACACTTGCTAGATTGTTTCTTAAATTTTGGACAATATTGATTTTTGTAAAGGAAGTAATTTTTCGACAATTTTTTCTTACTTACTTAAAATGATTCAAGTGTACCCAGGACTTTCTTCTAAGTGATTATCTGATTTGGATGAGACGGAGAGAAACATTCAGTGAGTGTAAGAGACACAGATATTGACGCCACAAGTACGCGAGACGGGTAGACACAATGCTACTAGTGTGAGCGAGACAGATAGTGACGACACAAGTACGTGAGACGGGTAGATACAATGCTACTAGTGTGAGCGAGACATTGTCGCTATTGTCCATGTTCCCGACGTACAGCACACAAAATACAATAGATCAGTACGTTACTCTACTTCGTTTACTGCGCACACCGTATTCGTTCGTCTTGATTTCGTACATACCACTTTTGCTTTGTTTATTGGACTCGATTGCTTGTGATTTGGATTTGGACTGTTTAGTTTCTCTTTCAACGACCTTTGCTTTCTCCTGGACTATCGTTGATCGTGTGATTGTGTAGTACCACCATGTCGGTGTACACCGCACAGGAATATGCCAACATGCATCTCATTTATGGTTAATTCCGATGCAATGCTAGTGCTGCAGCTAGGCTTTACCGCCAAAGATACCCAAACGCTGCTCGTCATCCCGATCATCGAGTTTTTGTGAATGTGCACCGTTCACTCTAAGAGGGACGATTCCCAAGCCAAGTACACAGTGAAGGAAGAAGTCGCTTGCCTTACGATGACATCGTACTACAAGCAGTCGCAGAAGATCCAAGTACTTCAGTACGACAAATCGAAGAAAGCATAGGAGTGCCCAAAAGTGTAGCCCATCGAATCATGAAAAGTCATGAGCTCCACCCATACCACGTCACACGAGTACAAACTTTACTAACTCGGGACTATCTCCCAAGAGTTACGTTTTGTGAAACGATGTTACAAAGACACCGGAAAGATCCACGATTCATAGACAAAATGTTATGGTCCGATGAGTCCACTTTTAAAAAAGATGGGTACATGAATCTACACAACTTACACGAGTGGCATGTAGATAATCCACATTTGATGAGAGAGGATAGATCCCAGTATCGATTCAAAATAAACATGTGGACCGGGATTCTAAATTATACCCTTACATTCCTTTATAATTTCTTGATTCAACATATTTATCTCTTTAAACTTTGTATTTTTATCCTCCGTTATTTCCTTACTTAACTCTTTTACAATGCTTGTCAATTCGATTGCCCTATTTAAGTGGTCCTTACTATCCTTTGCCAATTCCTGGTTTACCTGTCTCATATTTTCTACCTTGTTGTTTATCTCCCCTTTTATATCCTTACATTCCTTTACAACATCTCGATTAAGCTTATTTATCTCTTTTAACTTATTACTCGTCTTCTCTCTTACTTCCTGAATTAACTCTTTTACCCCACTTATCAATTGGAATATTTTTTTACTATTTTCCTCATATTTTTCTTTCATTTCTTCCCTTATTAATTTGATCTCTCCTTTTAAGTTACCACTTTTAATCGTTACGTTGTCATTTATCTTATACATCTTTTCATCCATCATTTTTTCCATTCTTTTATACAGTTCTGCAATCTCTCCCTTACAATCGCAACTTTTTGGGGTTCCCCGTTCACTTCCCCTTTCACTTTGTTCCTCCGTATCACTTATTTTTATATTTTCCTTTCTACTTAGTAACGCAACTTTCCCTATATGGTTAGAAATCTTCGTAAGATTATTTGCCAAACCACCCTTCAACTCGCCTCTCATGTTCCTAGTCTGGTTTAGCAAATATATACTATTCTTAACCGTACAGGAAGTTTCGGCCAGAAGGGCGTCGAGGGAGCTGTCGGGGTTTTGGAGGGTGTTAGTTTCTATTTGGATACTGTGCCGGCTACTATCTCCCTTATTACTACCTGCAGAACCCGGCCCCTCCATAGATAGTCGGTTTGGGTTCATATGGTTTTTGTTATGTGGGGTATGAACCATAGCCGACCGTACTATTAATTTTAGGAAATATTTTTTGAGACTTGGTAACACGATCGTACTCGCGCAAATTAACTATCTACGCTTTCTTTATATATAGGTGACGATTATTTACAAATCGATATTATTTATGTGTTTCAAGTTTTTCAAAACTGTCTTCTGAAAAAAATATTTTTATATTTTAGGGGTGGCTCTCCATACATGTGAAGTGGGGATAAAAAATATTTTTTCACTCTACCTCATCGTGTGGGGTATCGTTGAATAGGTCTTTTAAAATAAAGGTAACGTTCAATACGTGACTTTTTTACAAATCAACTAATTTCGAGTAATCGGCCTCTAATGTGGCTTGTAAGTTGTCCCTGGCTTTTCTAAACTATGACTATTAGAATCTTGCAATTTTCTATGCTGATAGATCATGCTGAATACTCTTTTGGAAATTATTTGAACGAAATCGGACAGTACCGTTTGAAGTTATTTAAAAAAAACCATTACGCGTTTATAGTTACGAAACCCTCCTTAGACATGTCCCGACATGCTCTGGGCGAGCAGACGGATCGCCTGATGGTAAGCGATTACCGCCGCCCATGAACCGTAAGTAATTAGAAGTATTTAGAAGTGTCAAAATAAGTATCTTCTAAATACTTTTTATGGTGAAAATACTTTTGTAAAAAACAACATTTTATTTTAAATCGCCATACATTTAATGCCTGGTTATTAAAATACGTGGCCACAAAAAATATTTATTGTAAGTTGTACTTTATGAACATAGGAACAAAAAAAACAATAATATTATACATCAAACTCGTTGGATAAAAGATGATTGATTAAATATAACCTAAACTATTTTTCAATAAATTGCCCTAGTGTTGGCTTGCGGAAAAGCGACACCTATTAGTTGTGATGTCAATTACACAATGAAATTAATAACTAGTTTGTTTGAAAACGCAATATGCTAACAGATACATTATAGATGTCGCTTTCACGTTACTAAAACCAAAAATATAATAATTATTTTTCTTGGTATAAATAGTATAGAGGAATCTATTTCATACCCCAAATAACATTTTTTTGTCGTAAAACTAGTACTACGAGGGCGGGTCAATAAGTCCGTGACTTTTGGAATAAAATACAGATTTTTTGATAAATAAATCATTTTATTTTTCAACGTAGTCCCCCTTGAGCTCTATACACTTTGTCCAACGCTTCTCCAATTTTATATCCCTTCCAAAAAATATGATTTGTCGAGGTCCTCAAAATAGGCCTTTGTTTGCGAGATGACTTCATCATTGGAGTCAAATCTTTTTCCACCGAGCCATTTTTTCAGGTTTGGGAACAAGAAGTAGTCACTAGGAGCCAAATCTTGAGAATAGGGTGGATGTGGGAGCAATTCATAGCCCAATTCATGGATTTTTGCCATGGCAACTGCACACGTGTGCACCCTTACATTGTCTTAGTGAAAAATTTTCTTGGCCAAATGAGGTCGGTTTTTTTTCAAATCCTCATTGAAGCGGTCCAATAAGTTGGCATAATATTCTCCATTAATTGTTCTTCCCTTTTGAAGATAGTCAATGTGGATTATCCCACGTGCATCCCAAAAAACAGTCGCCATAACTTTATTGGCTGACAAACCCACCTTGGCCTTCTTTGGCGCCGATTCACCCTTAGAAACACACTGTTTTGACTGTTGTTTGGTCTCTGGTGTATTGTGATGGATCCATGTTTCGTCCACGGTTAAAAAACTCCTCCATATTGTGATTAAACAACGCCAAACCTTCCTGTGAAGTTGTTACACGATTGCGTTTGTGGTCGACTGTGAGCAAACGCGGCACCCATCTTGCGGAAAGCTTTCTCATGCCCAAGTGATCATTCAAAATTGAAATCACTGAGCCATGCGAGATGCCTATGGCTTCCACAATCTCTTGCACTTTCAATCTTCGGTCGGCCAACACCATATCGTGAATTTTTTCGATTGTTTCGGGTGTAGAGACCTCAACTGGGCGTCCAGGACGTTCGGCATCTTCAGTGCTTGTAAGGCCATAACGAAATTCAGTAAACCACTTTTTTACCATTGAAATCGATGGTGCAGAGTCCCCATAGTATTTATCAAGCTTAGCCTTGGTCTCGGTAATGGTTTTTTTTCGCAAAAAATAATGCTTAATAAGCACACGAAATTCACTTTTTTCCATTGTTTCCTTAAGTTACTGGATAGTCTGATAAAAATAGCTGTAAAACACAAACTAACTGACGCAGCAAGTTCAAATTTTGATAGGAGTCAACTGACAGATGCCTGTTGACAGGAGTAGTGTTGCTTTTTCAGTAAGGAGGTTAGAAATTCAAAAAGTCACGGACTTATTGACCCGCCTTAGTAAACTGTTAAACTATAGAAATATAAAATAACTTTATACACCAATAAAGAAAAACTATCTATTGGGCCTAGTGGCCAATTGTTAATTTGAGTCTCCATCTAGTGATGGAGCTTTTATGCCTCAAATTGACAATTTACAGCATGTTAACCATAGACTACATGTTACCATAACCATAGACAGATGTAGTCTATGTTTAGTTTGTAGCCGAAATTAACACCCTCCAAAACTCCGACAGCTCCCTCGACGCCCTTCTGGCCGAAACTTCCTGTACGGTTAAGAATAGTATATATTTGCTAAACCAGACTAGGAACATGAGAGGCGAGTTGAAGGGTGGTTTGGCAAATAATCTTACGAAGATTTCTAACCATATAGGGAAAGTTGCGTTACTAAGTAGAAAGGAAAATAGGAAAATAAGTGATACGGAGGAACAAAGTGAAAGGGGAAGTGAACGGGGAACCCCAAAAAGTTGCGATTGTAAGAGAGAGATTGCAGAACTGTATAAAAGAATGGAAAAAATGATGGATGGAAAGATGTATAAGATAAATGACAACGTAACGATTAAAAGTGGTAACTTAAAAGGAGAGATCAAATTAATAAGGGAAGAAATGAAAGAAAAATATGAGGAAAATAGTAACAAAATATTCGAATTGATAAGTGGGGTAAAAGAGTTAATTCAGGAAGTAAGAGAGGAGACAAGAAATAAGTTAAAAGAGATAAATAAGCTAAATCGAGATGTTGTAAAGGAATGTAAGGATATAAAAGGGGAGATAAACAACAAGGTAGAAAATATGAGACAGGTAAACCAGGAATTGGCAAAGGATAGTAAGGACCGCTTAAATAGGGCAATCGAATTGACAAGCATTGTAAAAGAGTTAAGTAAGGAAATAACGGAGGATAAAAATACAAAGTATAAAGAGATAAATAAGTTGAATCAAGAGATTATAAAGGAATGTAAGGGTTTAAAAGGGTAATAAATAACAAGGTAGAGAAAATAAGACAGATAAATCAGGAATTGGCAAAGGAAAGTAAAGAAAACTTAAACAGGGCAGTCGAATTGATAAGTGGGGTAAAAGAGTTAGGTCAGGACATAAGAAAAGACACAAGTAATAAATTAAAAGAGATAAACAAACTAAATCAGGAGGTTATAAACGAATGTAAGGATATAAAAGGGGAGATAAATAGTAGGGTAGAGGAAGTTAGAAAGATAAATCAGGATTTGGCAAAAGAAAATAAGGAAAACCTAACTAGGGCCGTCGAAAAGTGGGGGGCCAGGGCCCCGGCAGGACCACGACCCGCGACATATGCGGCGGTGGTTGGTGGCGGAGGGGAAACCACGCCACCGGAGCCGAGGCGCGAGACCCTCCACTCTTTAGTGGTAACGGATAAGGAGAATTTTATGTCAGGAACAGAGATAGTGATGGAAATAGGAGCAATTATAGATGCAAAGAAAGAAGGAATAAAAATAGATAGGATTAGAAAAGGAAAAGATAGGAAAGTCATTATAGGCTTTAGTAATAGGAACGATAGAGATAAGGTTAAAGAGAAAATAGAAAAAAGCGGAAGTAAACTAGAAGTACAGGTAATAGATAACAAGGATCCACAGGTTGTACTGTATGAGGTGCTTAAGTCAAGCACAGATAAAGACATTTATGACGCAATAAGAACTCAAAACAAGCACCTCATACAGCATATCTTAGGCGGGGATGAGGATAGGATGAAGGTTAAGTATAGGAAGCGTGGAAAAGACGATGGCACCGAGCACGTGGTAATGAATGTGTCGCCGGGGATGTGGCTGTGCCTTACCAAGGCGGGTCAGTTATATATAGACATGCAGCATGTTCGGGTCGCCGACCAGTCCCTCCTAATACAGTGCTCGAGCTGTTTAGGGTACGGACATAGGAGGCGATTCTGCAGTACCGCTGAGGAAAGGTGCAGCCATTGCTCCGGGACGCATCACCAGTCTCGGTGCGAGGACTGTATGTCCGGCAGCAAACCACGCTGCATTAACTGTGAAAGGGCTGGCAATGGAAATACAGAACACAACGCGTTCAGTGCGGAGTGCCCGGTCCGGCAGAAGTGGGACGTTATGGCGTGTGCAACACCATAGCCATAGTGCCAGTACTGTCAGGATATAATTGGATGTATATTAAACTGCACTTAATAACACCAATAGACATACAAAACAAGTGGACAGTACGACATTGTTGGAGGGACCTAGGCATATATATATGATTATGGTAAGCATAAGATAGCATATCTATAGAATCTATAGATCTACTATTACAGTTTTTTATTCTACTGTCTTATTTTCTTTTACTTATTTTTATATTTACTTGTCGCTTCTCACATTTTGCTTTACTACATTAACTTTATCTTCTAATTACAATGCGATTTTATTTTCTTTTTTCTTTACTCACACTCACATTTATTTTAATTCTGCAATTCTACGTTCTATTCTATAGAATAGAACGTAGAATTGCAGAATTAAAATAAATGTGAGTATAATATAGAAATAATGTAAATAAGTATGAGGGAGGAATGTAAAATAGGATAAAAATAAGGAAATGAATGTAATAGCAAAACATACAATAATGTGTACAAAATAAGGTTGGAACGGGTAGGATATAAATAATATGTAAGGACGTATTAAAAGGAAATGTTAAAAATACTAAATAGATTTAAGAAAGTGAAGGTTTAAAGCAAGAATGTTAAATTAGGATTTTAAAATGTTAGAATGTTGGATTAAGATTGAAATTGTAAAATAAAAATTAAGATAAGCTGCAAAATGGAATCGATAAGTAGAAACAACAAACTGTAACTAGTAAATAAATATACAAATACAACCAAAAGAAAACAATTGTCCCGGCTAACGGTTGGGGGAACAAGAAAAAAAAATAGTACGGTTATCGCAAGATTTTGCTCCAGTGTGAACTGAACCTTAGTCACATTTCTTCAATAATGTGAAATGATAAATTGTAACTTTGTCATTTGAATTTATTTAATGTCACTTTTAGAACGTCAAAATTTAAAGGAATTGAAAAGGAGCATTGTAATGTATTAACGTATAATTTATAAAGGCAAGGATTAGTTCTAAAGATTTGAATTGAAAATAAAATACGTCTACTAGTGTAACTTTGTAGTTTCATTCAGTAGATATCTTTGGGGATTCTGTTTGGATATTATATAAATGAATGATGATATTATCATAATTATTGTCATTTTCTTTTTTCGCCTGCAATTGAGCGTTTGCACCGCACACTGAGCGTGTGACCAGAGTGCTAAGTGTGAGTTTTTCTTTTCACATTCGATCGTGAGCGTGTTTGGCGTTTACTAGGAATTTGTATGTGATTTGTTCAGCGCCACCTAGATGTAAACGCGACAACTAGGTCAAACCACATACAAATTCCTAGTAAACGCCAAACGCGCTCACGATCGAATGCGAAAAGAAAAACTCACACTTAGCACTCTGAATAAATTTAATCAACCATTCTGCAATTCACATAATATCCGAGTTCTGCTAAAATCTACCAAACAGTTTTAAATAGCGTTTTCGTGATTTAAAACATACCCCAGGGCAGAGCATGCCGAATATACATGAGGTTTGTTTTAAAAACATTTTTTTTATTGTCTTCTAAATCTGGACATTCTATAAGATTCTCCTAAAAACTGCTAATTTTTCAGATCTGCGATACAATCTACAAAACTCTAAAATTGTATTCTAAATCTGCTAAAATCGCTTTCTTGCTGCTTTAGTCACTTGCGGCCTCGTCGAATTGGCATTTACACGGTCGATTTTCGCAGTGCGGCTGAAATCGTGCGGCTTTAGGCACCCGTGTAAATACCTCATAATTGTAACCTTCAATTTCGAATCATAAGATTCATTCATTCATAAGTTTATGTAAATTCAGTTGCATCAATATCGAATCTTTCTATAGCTAAGGTATAGTAACCCAGTACAACTACTTTTTTAATGTCCATCGGCAATCGTCGTATTTATATGGCATATATGGCAGCGGCAGTATTTGGAACACGAAGTTTTTCAAAAAACATTAAGGACGTACCTGTAATGAACTGTTGCTGAACTGTTGTTGGCATCCCCCAAATAATTAAGAAAAAAACATAGTGGACTGAGATCCCAGATCCGCCAGACTCCCCATATATTCTAACTGATAAAATTTATATCATATTGTAGTAGTAGTGTGTACAATAAACGTATGCTAAGTTTGTGCCCGGGAGCTAATTTTTAAGTTACAAGACGATAAAGTTGCGATAAATTATACTCACTTTACTTATATTCTGATAAAGTATCAATGTGTTTTTTTGGTTTTAGAATAACGTAAGGAACAAAACTTATTACAGTAATTTTTCTCTAAACTTAGTATGAACAGAGATATAAATGGTTTTTAATTCTACATGGATGATTTACTATTTTACATAAAAATAATTTTATGAAAACTACAACTTGAAAATATGTACTTAATCGGTGTAAATTTAACTTTATTATATTATGTAATTGTCATTATTCTAGTATAACATACCTACGTCAGAATAAGTCACAAGTCGACACACTTGTGAAAATATACTGATGTGTTAAAAATTAGTCACAGATGCTAGGTAAATAAGTTATAACGTTATTTTTTAACCTGACTACGGTGAAGCCAAAAGGAAGGAGAGTGATTTTGGCAGTCTATCAGTGGCGTGCACAGGATTATCATACTGGGTATGCGGCGAAGTACTCGGTCACAAAAACTTTTTCGTTTATAGATTTTTAGCATAGCTACAGCCAAGCGACGGATCTCTAAGTCGAAACCATGCCAACAGAGCAAGTCTTAGATGTACTACTATTCATGTGCATCTTCTACGGCAACGCAGACAAAACAGCGATCGATCGTCGCGGCGAAAGAAATTCTAATAAGTAAAATAATAAGCATATTTTAAAATATTATAACTACTCACCAGTCAGTTAGCTTCAATTTTCATATATTCAAGGTTCCGGTTACTTGAGATTACTATATCCCGATGTAAATAAGCGCAAGATTTCGGCCACCTCAAATATCTTATCCAAGTGAGTGAGGCCGCGGAATAGAAATTATTTAAATCTGAATATCCCGAATCAGTCCACACTGTACTAGAATAACTACGAGTAAATAATATGCAAGGAAAACAATATAATTTAATCGTGTGTACACAACCACAAAGCCAGTTATACGTTTCATAACATTTAACATGAAATTTTCGAGTTACATTATTTTTTTGCTGGTTTAATTGTTGCAACTCGGGTACACACCTACCTTTAGACAAAATTTGAATCTTTTCACTGAATGACAATTGTGAGAACTTGTTATTTTTAATTTTTTGTAAACACACATTATCAACGCAAACCTCACAATCAAATAACATTTTATGAAATCAACAAACGGGCCTTGTAAAAGCAAATCACTACAATTATTATAGAAACTCAGTAAGAAACTGTTAAATGTACACACTTTCAAATGTTAAAATGAAAAATCTTTTAAGAAAACTATAAATAAACAGGAGCAATAAAATTGTAAACAATGCTTATCACATGAAATATGCAATATGGCCCCCGTGAAACACAAAATGTTTCTTCTATTTAAATAAATAAAACCTTACTAAACAAAAATGCATAATGTTGCACATGATTCATTAGATTCACGTCGTATTATTTTTAGTCGGATTATAGGCAACGAATAATTTCCGACAAGCCAGTTCGGCGGTTTTCGGAAGCGATCGGATAGCCGAACCGAAGCCGAAGGCCATCGCCTGCCGCGAGAGTTACCGCTATATAATCATGTCCAAATTCCTGGATAATGTGTAATTTTCATACTTCGCAAACGCACACAGCGTTTGCGAAGTATGAAAATTACACACACATGCGATGATTTTTCCTACAGAACTTACCGGCATTAGTTGCTATTTATAAAATATTAGTCGTTTTTAAGTTATTATATTTTTTTAATTAATTAATTTACTATTAATTAAAGTCATCTAAAACGTACGAACGTTTCATTAAAATATCTGTGAATGACAAGTAAAGCACTGCATTTCTGCCTACAAGGAGCGCACGCCCCTTCAGTCTATGTGTGTATGTTTGTTCCCTCGTAGCGTCTTAACTACTACTAGGTCCGATTTAAATAAATGAAGTGTCAATGGATTCGTAATGATGCGGCTATATATTTTTATTCAAAATTTTGTGTTTCTAAAATGAGACCTCAGATTCTAATTTTAAAAAATTACCGAGATAATCTTCACGCATTTGGTATCAAAAGAAAGGTCTTGGCAGGCACATTATAAATATGTATATATATTGTATGAAATCATATTGTTTAAGTCACAATTTACGTTTAAAATGCGGTCGTACAATTCGTACAACCCACTTGTCCAATTTTCGAACATTACGTAATATAAGACTATAAAATATATATAATATAAATATTAATATATATTATTGTACCTTCATAAAACGTATTTTATTTTATATAAGTATATATTTATTATTATAGAAAATACATAAGAAAATATATAAATTAAATAACCCCTGAATTGTCAAGCAGCTGATGAAGAAAAATTATATTATCTAAGAACGCTCTCGATCATGTAACCCAGGGGTCTCCAAACTATACAGCCTCAGGGCCATACTGATTACTCCAGTAAGTTCCGAGGGCCAAAATCATATTATCATTGTTGCCGGTGGTAAAAAGTGAAATAATCCACTGATGAAAAATAAAGTCCGAAAAAGTACGCAACGTTTAAAAAAGGCTGCAAATCGGACTAAAGTCCGCAAAACGGCAACACTGCATATTATTAATTTTCCTGTAATTATCTGTAATTTCTAGATTAGTCGTAGAGTACGAGCCATGAGGAGTAACGAGACACGACATCTGGTGGACACAATCGGAAATAGGTAGTACCTTCTATCGCTAACAGATGGCGCTAATAGCACGTACAGAATAATCTCGTTGGTTCGAGAAAGTTCTGGTGTCTTCCACTCACTTCTAGATGGCAGTAATTGGAATATATGTATAAGAAGGCTAGTGGCGCAACCACAAGTCAGTTCCTATGACACTGTTGTGAAATAAAATAGTACGTACCTCCTTAAAACGTGTTTGTGCGTGTTTAAGTTTAAGATATCTTTGTAACAGTATTTTTGATTTGAATTGCTGCTTTTGTGTGTGATTTAGTAGTATGGAAAAGAAGCGAAAAATTGATAGTGAATGCAGAAAATTCAAAGATCAGTGGAACATTCAGTATTTAATAATAATAATAAAACATTTATTCGACAAAATAAGAAAATATTTCGTAATGGAGTCCAGTAACAAGGCGCTATGTTTGATTTGCAATGAAAGCATAGCCGTTCTCAAGGAATATAACATTAAACGTCATTATGAAACAAAACATTTTCAAAATTACTCAAAATATACAGGAAGTTTGCGGACAGAAAAATTCGAAGCTATGAAGCGCGGATTGAAATCGCAGCAATCTTCATTTATAAAACTCAAAACTGAACAAGAGGCTGCAACTCGTGCCAGCTTTCGTGTGGCTCTTGAAATTACAAAACGTGGAAAACCATTCACCGATGGAGAAATGATCAAAGAATGCATAATTGCAATAGCCCAAGAAATGTGCCCTGAAAAGATAAATTTATTAAAAACTGTCGGTATGTCAGCAAACACTGTGGCTCGAAGGGTAGAAAACATCGCTGAAAATATATCCTCTCAACTGTTCGACAAAAATGGACATGTTGAGTGGTTTTCTTTGGCCTTGGATGAGTCAACGGATGTGTCAGATACTGCTCAGGTGTTGATTTATATTCGAGGAGTAGATAAAAGCTATGAAGTGCATGAAGAACTTCTTGATATGTATAGTATTCATGGCACAACTACTGGTACAGATATTTTTAAAGGAGTTGAAATGGCCATTAATCAAAAGAACTTACGGTGGAAAAACTTGAAATGTATTACAACTGGTGCAGGCAAAAATATGAGTGGGAAAGATAATGGAGTGGTCGCTCTTGTGTCAAAGGCTGTAGAAAATGACGGTGATTCAAAACCATTAGTCTTACATTGTATCATTCATCAACAGTATTTGTGCGGAAAATGTTTGGATATGTCTGAAGTTCTGAAACCAGTCATATCAACTGTTTATAATTTATAATTTTATCAGATCTTTTGGGCTGAATCACCGACAATTCCGACAATTTATTGAAGAGATTGGGGAAAATGACTTACCTTATCATACTGCCGTACGTTGGCTTAGTTGTGGGAAAGTCCTTCAGCCCTTTTTTGAACTTCGAGCAGTGATCGAAATTTTTTTGAATGAAAAGCATCGCCCTCTTACTGAATTACAAAACAACGCATGGCTGTGGAAGTTAGCATTCTATGTTGATTTGACAAAACATGTGAACGAACTGAATTTGAGATTGCAAGAAAAAAACCAGCATCTTCCTGATTTATACACTAATATCAAATCATTCCGGAAGAAATTGATACTGTTTCAATCACAACTACGAAGTAAATGTTTTTCACATTTTAAATCATGTGAAATATTCAGCCACACCACTGAGACTGAGTTTCCTATCGATTTTGCAATCGAAACTTTGAGTGCTTTGAAAATAAATTTTGATACTCGTTTCTCGGACTTTGATGCCATTGCGAATCAAATTAAGATTTTTCAGAATCCTTTTGATACTGACATTGAAACCCTAGCCCCGGAACTTCAAATGGAAATGATTGATCTACAGTGCAGTGATATAATTAAGAACAAATATCAAAACTCACCTTTGTTGGAATTTTATAAGGGTCTTCCACTGACACAATTTGATAATTTGCATAAATTTGCTCGTGGTTTTTTTTTTGGTACTACTTATTTGTGTGAGAAGACCTTCTCCAAAATGAAGTACACAAAAAATATTTACAGATCTAAATTAACTGATGAACATCTTAAATCTCTTTTAATAATTGGTACAAGTAAAATTAGTCCACAACTACAAACTATTGTCAGTGGAAAATCTCAATTACATAAATCTCATTAGTATTTCATATGTCATTATGCTTGTTATGAGTTATGTTTTTATTTAAAATTTATAAAATGTTAGTTGGATTCATTTCAATAATTTGTTAGTTATAGTTATTATTTAGTTAGTTCAGTATATAAATACTGAAGTTAAATTTTCTGCATATTATACATGTCTTTACTCATTACAATTCTGTGTTTCTTTATCCAACTTATCACAAAAACAATAACAATAAGCCTACAACAATGTTATGAGTAGTTAGCCCATGACCATATCAATGTAGATGTCATATTAATAATTATTCAACATAAAATTAGAATACTTCAGTAAACTAAATTTAATTTGCTATAAAAAATAATATGTTCTCTAAAAGGAGTTTTCAAGTATGCTAGCTCTCCGCGGGCCGGACAAAATCTGTCCGCGGGCCGGATGTGGCCCTCGGGCCGTAGTTTGGAGACCCCTGATGTAACCTTTCAAAAAAAAACTAAATTAAAATCGGGTAATAGGTTCACCCGTTTTTAATTAAAACACGCAAATGAAATAAATTATTAGCACTTTTATTACTACGTTCGATAGATGTACGAATACTATACGGGTCTTACATATTTCTGAATCGCAGTATCGTTGTGTTTAATGGATATAGTATTCGACTACATAATACTATACGGTGAATATCTAATAAGTGAAATGGTGTTGCCTGTTGAATGATCTCTATTGCATATCTTGATTTACATATTAATACAATTATAATTTTAATTATTATCGTTCTTTAAATCTAGAAAAAATTTGGCTCTCGTGAAGAAGATATTTTTAATTTCAAGTATTTTGATTACTTAATAATATTATTCCAAAAATATGTTCGATTGGAAAACGGCAAAATACGAAATAAAAAAAATACGTCAAAAAAACTGTGACCCGACTACGTAAAAAAGGGGCCTAAAAAAGCCGAAACAAGAAAATAATTCAGATAGAAATCCAGAAATGCATAGGTACAAAAATGGTCAAGGTGGTCGACTTCCAAAATAGGAGGCGATTTACGTTCGGCTGTATGTAACATACAGGTTGTATTCAGACCAGTAAACAAAGTGAAATATAATTTTCATATTCCACTTTGAAATTCTTAAAAAAAAAAACTATGATTTTCAGAGCACTTAAAATTCTAGGAAAACATCTGTGGTTCATACCCTTTATATCGGTATACAATTTGCACATATTTGTTTAAAAATAACTAGAGTAAATCGCAATTTAAACTAACGGGGCCTTAATTCATAAGACTCAATTTGCGAAAACTTAAATCAAGTACAAGCCAATTTGTCATAATTGCTTTCGGTATGTTCACTAACACTACACGTGGGAGCTAGTAGTCTGTCTCTCTCTTACCAGTCACGATACTATCTCTAGTCTCTTTTGTTGAATTTGGACAATAGCCGTACGTACATAGCAGGTAGAAAAAGGGTTGTTATGTCACTCTGCAATTGCGCTATTGTTTGATTTTGTCTATTCCTTATCAGTCAAACGTTAATTTTGGAAAAAATTGTTTTACTTATTTGTCGAGTCTTAACTGCCTCTGCGATCTGACGTGTCCGTTGCGCTTACTGTTATTGTTTTCGTTTTGTGATTTTGTTATCGTTTTCCGTTATTGTTGTTGCTTCAGTTTGTTAAGTTTTCTGTTATTTTGTTGTTACGTTGTTGTTTTTTTTCGTAAAATGACCACCTCTTTTACGAATGAAGAATACGCCAGTATGTTGTTGGTGTATGGAGCCGCTAATTGCAATGGACGTGAAGAAACAAAGACTATACCAAGAGCGCTATCCTAACCGTCGACTGCCTAGCCACCAAACTTTTGCTACTACATACCGACGACTTAGAGAAACGGGTAATTTGCGTTATCAAGAACCGAGGGTGAATGTACGACAACATCATGTTGCTACAGACGAACGTGTATTAGAGGAATTTAATAATAACCCTAATAAAAGTATAAGAGAGGTAGCTGCAATGCTGGGCCTTGGCATATGGAAAGTGTGGGCAGTTCTCCGGGAAAATCGGCAACATGCTTTCCATTACACTCCCGTGCAAGGTATGGATACAATAGATTTTTCTTAATTCCGTAAAGAGACTGAATATGTACCAAAGCCTAGTATCTAGTCTTCCTTATTTTAAATTCTCAAGCCTTTTTTCTTTGTTTTCAGATCTTCAAGATAATGATTTTGTTAGACACGTAGAATTTTGTCGACATCTACTACACACTGACGTGGAAGACGAAAACTTTTTAAGAAGTACGAGGGCGGCACTAAAAATTTCGGGAATCAAGGAAGTGACACAACATTACTATTTAAAAATGTATTTATTGCTTTTCGAAGTATTTTCCGCGAAATTTGACACATTTTTCCATACGATGGAATCAATCATTGAAGCAACTATTCCATTCGGAAGTTGGGGTCTCCAAAATGGCCGTTTTGTAGGCGTCCACAGCTTCTTCAGGTGATGAAAATCTCTGACCACGCAATTTATTCTTTATTTTAGGGAAAGTATAGAAATCATTAGGGTTTAGGTCGGGGCTGTACGGCGGATGGTCTAATATTTCTATGATTTCTTGCTCTAAAAACTCTTTTGTTCTGTGCGCGGTGTGAGTTGATCACGACAATGCGAGTTGCATTGTCGTGATGGAGGATGATGCGGCGGTTGCAGTTCTCTTTACGGAGTTCAGAAACGACCTGTAGCAAACAAATGTTAGCATACGAGGGCGGGTCAATAAGTCCGTGACTTTTGGAATAAAACACAGATTTTTTGATAAATAAATCATTTTATTTTTCAACGTAGTCCCCTTTGAGCTCTATACACTTTGTCCAACGCTTCTCCAATTTTTTTATCCCTTCCAAAAAATATGATTTGTCGAGGTCCTCAAAATAGGCCTTTGTTTGCGAGATGACTTCATCATTGGAGTCAAATCTTTTTCCACCGAGCCATTTTTTCAGGTTTGGGAACAAGAAGTAGTTACTCGGAGCCAAATCTTGAGAATAGGGTGGATGTGGGAGCAATTCATAGCCCAATTCATGGATTTTTGCCATGGCAACTGCACATGTGTGCACCCTTGCATTGTCTTAGTGAAAAAGAACTTTTTTCTTGGCCAAATGAGGTCGGTTTTTTTTCAAATCCTCATTGAAGCGGTCCAATAAGTTGGCATAATATTCCCCATTAATTGTTCTTCCCTTTTGAAGATAGTCAATGTGGATTATCTCACGTGCATCCCAAAAAACAGTCGCCATACCTTTATTGGCTGACAAACCCACCTTGGCCTTCTTTGGCGCCGATTCACCCTTAGAAACACACTGTTTTGACTGTTGTTTGGTCTCTGGTGTATTATGATGGATCCATGTTTCGTCCACGGTTAAAAAACTCCTCCATATTGTGATTAAACAACGCCAAACCTTCCTGTGAAGTTGTTACACGATTGCGTTTGTGGTCGACTGTGAGCAAACGCGGCACCCATCTTGCGGAAAGCTTTCTCATGCCTAAGTGATCATTCAAAATTGAAACCACTGAGCCATGCGAGATGCCTATGGCTTCCACAATCTCTTGCACTTTCAATCTTCGGTCGGCCAACACCATATCGTGAATTTTTTCGATTGTTTCGGGTGTAGAGACCTCAACTGGGCGTCCAGGACGTTCGGCATCTTCAGTGCTTGTAAGGCCACAACGAAATTCAGTAAACCACTTTTTTACCATTGAAATCGACGGTGCAGAGTCCCCATAGTATTTATCAAGCTTAGCCTTGGTCTCGGTAATGGTTTTTTTTCGCAAAAAATAATGCTTAATAAGCACACGAAATTCACTTTTTTCCATTGTTTTCTTAAGTTACTGGATAGTCTGATAAAGATAGCTGTAAAACACAAACTAACTGACGCAGCAAGTTCAAATTTTGATAGGAGTCAACTGACAGATGCCTGTTGACAGGAGTAGTGTTGCTTTTTCAGTAAGGAGGTTAGAAATTCAAAAAGTCACGGACTTATTGACCCGCCTTAGTACCATTTTGCATTAACCGTTCTTTGTCCCTCAAAAGGAATAGTCGCAACATGGCCCGTTTTGGAGACAAACGTGGCCACCATTTCTTTTGCAACACTCCGTGAACGAACAATTTTTGTTGGCTTTAACTCATTTTCGAACACCCAAACTCGTGACTGGTTTTTGTTTCGGGTTCGTACGCGTATATCCAGGATTCGTCACCTGATACGATGTTGTATACAGCATTTGAGGATCCTGCGTGGAATCTTTCGAGAGTTCTGACGCACCAAGTAACGAGCGCCGCTTTTTGCTCTTCACAGAGCAAATGCGGTATCCATCGGGAAAACAACTTTTTTACACCTAATTGTTCATGCAAGATTATTTGTATTTGACTCATACCAATGTCTAAAGTTGCCTGAATTTCGGGGTATTTCACATGTCGATCTTCCTCAATCAGCTTACGCACAGCATCAACGTTTTCTTGGGTGACTGCAGTTTTTGGACGACCTTGACGGGGATCATCACTGAGTTTGACACGTCCACGTTGAAATTCAGCAAACTAGCGATAAATTGTGGTTTTAGATGGGGCTTCATTACCAAATGCAGAAATCATCCGGTCAACACACTGTTTTTGTGTTAAACCACTTCGAAAGTCATAATAAATCATCGCTCTAGAATTTTCTCGAGTCAATTACATTTTCTCAACGACTGAACAAGTTTGACAAGACCTTGTGATAAGACCGAGAATCTTTTTTTAAATAAATAAACGGTATTCGATTTTTAAAACCAAGGAATTTTAAATTAAAAAGATTTTAATATGACAGAAACAGTAGAAATATTTCATTCCCGATACTTTTAGTGCAGCCTATGTATTCTGTGGACAGATGAATCAAAATTTGATAAGGAAGGTATTTCAAATTACCATAATCTCCATTACTGGGCACCCAAAAACCAAAATCCACGAGTGACGAGACCGAGAAAATTTCAAAGAAGATTCAGTGTAAATGTTTGGGCTGGGGTCATTGGAAATAAACTAATCGGGCCGCATTATTTACCGGACAATATTAATGGAAATAATTACTTAGAATTTCTGCAAAATGATTTGCCCGGTTTAGTAGAAGAAGTATTACAAGAAGACAGACCTTTTGTGTTCCAACACGATGGCTGCCCAGCCCATTGGAGCATAGTTGTGATGGAATACCTTAATAATGTGTTCCCGAACTCGTGGATCGGTCGGGGTGGTCCAATTCCTTGGCCACCAAGGTCGCCCGACCTTACCCCAATAGACTTTTACGTCTGGGGTAGAGCCAAAGAGCTAGTGTACGCAACCGTGGTGCCCAGTCGAGAGCAGTTAATAATTAGAATAAATGAAGCATTCGAAAAAATGAAAGCCGAAATGATATTTCAAACAACAACAGTGGAAATTTTAAAACGGTGCCGAGCATGCATAAGAAGTCAAGAGCACCAATAAATTATCATAGCATTTGCTCCAAAACTGAATTTAATATGATTCTACAACTAATGCAGATAATTATTACAAAAGCATGTTTGGATTTTCAATGTTAAAAGTAAATTTATAGGCGTTTGAAGTTTGAAAACTGGCTTTTTTCGAAATTAACTTAAAATATTATTTAAAAAAAACTATTGGGCCTGAGTCTTGTAATTAGGCCTCAATGTATAGCAGAAGGCTCCACGGGTCCACGGTTTTCGTTTGTCCATCCATGTGCCGAACACCCTGTATATATAAGGTTTCGTAAAATCAACTACGGATATTTTGGGTATATGATCTACTGCTCATATAAAGGCAGGCAAAAAAAATATTGTCATACTCTGTTCACTGTTCATGCGTCACAGTGAACATGGAGATGCAACTCAGCAGAGAAGAAACTGGGTCAGAAAACTACGGAGATCGTCGCATCAGTAGTTGCAATTCATCTGTACTTTCGACTATAGATTTTCTGATGAACTGTAAATACACACAAGTATGTAAAATTGTACATATGTACATGTGTATGTACAAACACACTTAGAAATAATATTGGATAAATAGTAAGATAAGTTGTAAATAAACTCTCTTCACTTTTGGATACCGACGCTATTTCATTCAGCATACCTGGATTTCCTCTCGCTGTGGTTATGACACCTTGAACCATCAATACGATCAGTCGTGTGAGTTTGCGCGATTGGCAGTGAGAAAATCCTTCTTTATACCCATATCCTTCCAACTTTCCGTCTCTTACCCGGTGCAGATATCCCGCACTTATTATATATATTTATTTATACATCAATCTATGGTTAGAGACTGTAGGGCGCTAGGGCATTAGGGGTTAGGACTCCGTTTAGGATACAGCTCTCACCCATAGTTTATAGTAAAATCAGATCCTTGATTTTACATATTCAAAATTAAAAAATAATCTCATTTTGAATCTCTGCTCAACGCAAACTCCCTATTATGATGGCATAGGTACTCACTACTCATCAGAGTTTTGTACACCGATATCAATGTCTTTGAAATTTTGCTATTGCCAAAATTATATTCGTGATCATCATCATCACTTTAATATATTTAATGGTTACTGCTCATTGATAACAAAGCAGTAAGCATTAAATATAATATATATCAATACACCTATGACTACAATAGATATTAATAATTATTTCATATTATAATATCTAATCGTTATTGTTTAGTAGGCCCACAGATCGGTAATGCTTATTTGGGGAAATACCACGGCCTCTCAGAAAACTGTCCTAAAATAACGCTTGAGTTCGTTTTGCCGAGAGAGTAAGAATATTTTTTGTATTTATAACTTTCTTAAAACGTGTTAATAATAAAATGATAAATATAACTAAAAAATGAAAAAATATTATTTAAAAAAAAAAAAAACAACTTCCAAAGTAAAAATGCACAAAAAATTGTGAAATTAAACTTATTTCCTAAATAATTCTTCTTTTAAATTCGGCTAAAATTTTAACCATTTATCTCAAATTTCTCTACTGAATCTTCATAATTTTGAAGTCGGTACCAGCCAACTTGAACGTGAGTTCTATATAATATTGTCTTATCAGGATTTTGTTCGGGCTGGTACCGACTTCAAAATGCTGAAGCCCAATTCTCCTAACTATTTGTGATCATAATCCTGTTTGAGTCCATGCGCTGTCTCACTCGCTCACGCGCTACAGATAAGCATAATATTATTAAGTCGTTTATTCAATTTTCGCAAACCTTTTGATTTAATGAACCGGTTCAATTAACCCATTTGATCGAACCATTCAATCGATTGAAAGATCTAAGCGAGCTTATAATCTTACGTGTTCTATTTACTTGGTTAAATCGCGAGCTATACACTGAAATAATATATATAGTAGATCGCTCGATCGTAAACTAATCCCAGAATTTTTATGATCGAATCGTTTTCATACGCGTGAACGATTGACCTAAAGCTGGGACTATACATGTGATCCGGAATTCGGCGGGCCTGGGAAAATTCAGAGTACCGAAAATAGAACTCTGCGCACAATAGAGAGCTGTCATAAATGACATTTACCTCGACACTCGTGTGTTCTATTTTCATTGCTCAGAGATTTCTCCGGTGTTCCAGATTCCGGATCATATAGACCCAGCCTAAGTGAACGAAACGCGCGGTTGCTGCTGCTGGCTGCTTGCTGCTGCTGGTTGCCGCTGCTTGGGGCTATATGATCCGGGTGATTTGGTTCGTTCGTTCGCGAACGACACCAGCTTATCTATCGCGATAGACGCGTGTGTCAATGCGACACCATGCGGAACGAAACAGGATTATGATCACAAATAGTTACTAGAATTTGGCGTTTGGTCACAGGTTCTATCTGTAAGAAAATAAGTGTCTTAAATTGTTTAACTAACAAATGTTGATAATATCAAAACAAAATGTATGCGAATATAGATAAAAAATATATAAATATCTTAATAGCTATTATGTTTTTTACTCCAGGTCTCTCAAAAACTATACATCATCTGAGCTGGATGAACCTTACAACCTAAGTAACTAAACTAACCTAACACTTGTTTTGACGAAACGTTAGATTCAATATTTGATGCCTGCCGATGGAATTACCCAAGTTATAATACAAAGTTACATTACACTTGGGAAATATTATGGTGTTCTTGATAAATTGGAAAGAGGAAGCATCTACCGAAATCGCTATAATAGCCCCGGTGATGTATCCAGCAAAAGCTGTACTGTGCTGTGCTGTGCTGTAAATAGTAATAATAAAGAGGAAAGATTTGTTTGTTTCTTAGCATTGAATTGGCTCCGAAACTAATGGACCGATTTTGGTAAAATCGGGCACAGATATAGAGTAGAACACGGGGAAGGAAATACTACTACATAGGCTACTTTTTATTGCGGCAAAATGTACGGTTGGCCCAAAATTTCCTTTTGCGCGCAAGAAGTAGCGGGAAACATCCTATACATACAGGATGTCTTTTCAGCCAGTGACCGAACTTACCTACCAACCAAGAGTGAATATATAAGGTCCGGTAAAATAATTGATTTTACTAAGCCTTGTATATACCTACTCTTGAATTTAATCTGCATTTTGAATGATGTAGTTGATGCGAAGATGCTTTGCATCAACTTTCCCACTAGAAAAAAAATCTGTTGAGTAAAAGTTGCTTTATGCTACCAAAAACTATACATATAAGTTACAACCTCCTTCGGCAAGCCGATTTTTCTGAAATAGAAAGTTTTGCAGTCCAATATTTTTATCCGAATCAATTATTTTACCCAACATTATGCCACAATGCTACATATGTAATAACAGTAAATATAAGTAAAAATTTTCGTAATTTACAGAAAAATAACATGATTAACATATCCGGACAACTCTAATTACGCATGAATATTCTCGCACTGCCGCGCCGGCGCGGCGCAGGCGGGCCACATGCGACCCGTGGGCCGCAGGTTGAGTATAAAATAAAATAAAAAATAAAAAAGCCTTTTATTCCTTACAATGTAATAAAATGTGATTCTAAGTAAGAGAAAAAAAAGAATTTACATATTATACATATTATTTAACTTAATGTCATTAACAGTATTTACATATTATTATGTGTACATTGGTTTTACTTACTATTATTACTATAAGCTTTTGCTCATCGACCTGGTAAAAGTACTAGAGTCTAAAGACGAGTCTTTAGACTATTACAATTTGCTATTGAATATTATTTGCTATTTCAGGCTGATCTTACGTACAATATCGGCAAAGTTCCTACTCGACCCGTTTCTAAATATATTCCTTTACACTAGGACGGTTCAAAATATTTAAACACAAACGATAGTGACCGCAACGACTGCAGACGTGATTGAACTACGTATTTACGCGTGAGTAAGTGTGCGTGTGCACGATTCAACGGTGCTGTTAAGCCATTTTCATGTTATGTTATAATCTGATTTTATTATATTTTTCTGAAGTTCACAGTCTTTCAGGTTTTAAAGTTTAACATATTTTAATCAGGAAAGTAGGAAAAAAAATTTCCTCGCTCGCTTCGCTCTCTCGCGTTTAACATAATAAACATATTATATTATTTAGTACCGACGGTCAGTTTTAGGCTATTAATTTAATTCTATTTTCTAAAGTACACAGTCGTTCAGGGTGTAGAGTTTAGTTCAAGTGGAAAAATAGAAAAAATTGAGAGGTGTCAAGGGACACCCGGATGGAACGAAGTTCCTTTCGATTAATTAGTGAAGGAATTGTAATAAAATTTTAAATTTTTTAAGTTATAATAATATTTTTTTTTTATTATTAACAAATATAATGTAATATAAACTTAATAAGTACGCTCAATTTTAGTAATAATTGAGAGAGAGAGAGAGAGAGACAGACAGAGAAACACGCGCACGCCGCACGGCTTACAACTATAGCAAAAAGTGTCGTCACAACTTTTAGTCTTAATTTATCCGTCTAGCCCCCTTTCGCAACGCGCGATAAGGAACTTCGTTCCAAAAATTTGCTCACTCGCTGCGCTCACTCGCATTTCATATAAGAGCATAAGCTCGCTCGCTTTTAGCTCGGGGGCCCCGCGGCAGAATTTGCTACGGGCCCCGCGCTGGCTTAATCCGGCACTGAATACTCCCAACCTAAATCGCTGCGACCCGAGCAAACGGAGTCGGGAACACAGGCTTAAAACGTTTATGCAAAATTTTCATGTCAAAACACTTGACTAAATAAAATGATAATATTATGTTAAAAATTAGTTACAGATATACTTAATTAGTAGCGAATAAATAATGTATGTAGGTATTCAAAATTAGTATAAAATGAATCGAAAATGACATATTACTTACTTAGTCTTTAGCATCGCAATTTTTGATTCTCATTAAAATGAAGCTATTTTCTTTTCTTGGGTTTCATTATTTGAGTAAGTAAATTTAAGGTATTCTTTCTAAAAACATTCTCCCTGATAGATCTAAGACCTTAGTATAATACCTAAATATACATATATTTTTTAGTTTCAATGCTAATTTCTGTAATATGAGGTCTTAAAGTTCAATCATAAAATTGTTGATTAGATTTATTTTTGTCCATTATATACCTACCATTATATACTGCTTTACCCTTACTTTTGTTTCTTTTTTAGTTATTTTGTTATGTGCTAGTATAGCTAACTCGGCGGAATTATGGTTATATTGTGGGTGAGTGTAATTTCATATGAATTTTAAAAATAAGCACCTTTATTATAAAAATTGGATCGGTTCACACCGAGACGCCCTGCGACGCGACGCGGCGCTGAATTTTTAAGATAGCGATTCAAAATTGAACTTTATTTATTATGTGAAAATATAAAATTAACATGCTCTGGATAATTCAGGTCTCTCGATAACTATACATCTACGGAACTGGAGAACCCTCTACCACTTCTATCCAACACGTGTTTTGACGAATCTCTAAAATCAATATTTTACGCGTTCGGCTACAACACAACAACACACGACAAAATCACCGAAGTAGTAATACAAAGTTGTCTAACGAAAGGAATCTTTAACGTGTTCCTGATAAACTGGGAAAAGGAGGGTGATGCAGGAGATTCAATAATTGGATATATAGTAAATTATCCAGCAAAGGCCTTGCCGAATGTAATAAAGGTACGTTAGTAATATATGTATATTATTTGATGATGGTACGTTAAAAGTTATCATTAATTAAGATCTAAAAAAAAAAAACTAATTTGTTAAGAGCCCCCGTGACGATCAAACGGTTCGACTCCAGCACGAAAATTTTTGATCTTTTACAAAGTTCGTTTGAACGGTTTGTCAACGGCTTGAAACACTGAAGCTCGTTTGGTGGAATTACATATTTTTGTTTTGTTTAAAAGTGAAGTGACAGTGAAACTGAACAGTGCCGTTTGACCAAACCGATCAAACCGACGTCAAACGGTTGCATCGAACACGTAAGATTTGAGTCAAGCCGTTTGATCGTCTCGGAGGCCCTTTAGATTACTTGTTGTCAGAAATAGGAGAATAATCACGCACGTCAATTTTATTTTTTTTAATTCCAAAATATATTATTTGTAAACGGACTCGCGAGGAATATATTACTATTGTTATAAAAAAATCATTAATTATTTTTAAACAAAAAATTAAACCGACTTCCAAAGTAAAATCCACAAAAAAGTATGAAATAAAACTTATTTTCTAAATAATCCCCTTTTTAAGTTTGGCTAAAATTTTAACAATTTCTCTACTCAATCTTTATAATTTTGAAGTCGGTACCAGCCCGAACAAGATCCTGATAAAACAATATTTAAAATAGAACTCACGTTCAAGTTGGCTGGTGCATTGTGCATTTTTTCTTTGGAAGTCGGTTTTTTAATTTTTTGTTGAAACAATAATATTTTTATCTTTTTAGTGATAGTAACTTTTTATTAATACATTTTAAGATCCTTTAAAATAAATGATCAAATGTATAATTGAATACGCGCCAAGCTTCCATTATGTATAGTATATAAGATTATAATGATGATGACTGTAAGTTACATAATGGCATATGCTTGCAGTTATATGCTTCCCTCGATTCATCATGGATCCCATCATCAGGTCACCACATTGATGTCAAAAGGACTAATTTTGGATTAAACCCTTTAGATAAAAAAAAAAATTACAATCGGTACACAGACGGCGAAGTAATCGTTGAACATACAAATACTGTTTCTCACTTTTTGTGAGAAAGTGAAGTGAAGTGAAGAAAAGTGAAGTAACAGTTTCACTGTTACTTCACTTTCAAACAAAACAAAAATATGTAATTCCATCAAACGAGCTTCAAACCCATAAATGTTTGAGAAACAGTTTAAAATAGCTTTGTAAACGATGATATTGGTTTGACTCAAACACGTAAATTTTGGTTTGAGTTTTGTCAAACCGTTTGATCGTCTCGGGGTCTCTTTAGACTTTAGACAGTATTGACGGCAAAAAAATATGGCGGTACGAAGTTCGCCGGGTCAGCTAGTCATTATTATATGTATGGGCATTTTATGCAAAAAATAAAAAAATCAGACTGCATGCCGGACGGTAACATTCCGTGTAGTGCACAGACGCCCTAACTCGATCCTCAAAATTCTATAGGGGTTCAGCGCATTTATTGAATTGAGTACTCTCTTACATCTTATCATATTAATCTTACATTACCGGGTAGGATAAGAGCTATAATATTTATTTTCAGGTTGGTAAATCATGTGGTAAAGCGCTAGATATAATGTCCACTTACACATTAAACTTGAACACAACACACGTCATAGGCCATTCTCTAGGAGCGCATTTGGCAGGATACTGCGGCAAAGAAGTACAGACTTTCAACAAAATTGTATCAAGGTGAGAAAGTTTAAATAGTATAACTTGCCAATTATGTTTAAATGTATTACTAAATGTTTGTCTATTTATTGGTTATACGTTCATAATATATTACTTATTTAATTTCTTTTTTTATATACGATGTGTGACGTTATTATCTGGGGGCACGGCAGTGCCCGGGGGCAACAAGACGGGCCAAGCGTAGCGCAAGGGCCCTCATAAATTGGGTTTGGATTATACCAGATAAATGAAATTTTCAGGATATGTTTCCACTAGCGGACTTGTTAAACTTGTAAAATTTTAATTGCATAGGTCTTATACTTTAGATTTTAATAATATATAAAAACCCCTGATTTCGTCATTGACTCACTGATGATCAACAAAATTGTATGGTACTTCCAGGTGTCCTAGAAAACTGAAATTTGATACATAAGCTTGTTTTAGTACGCAACTAAAATAATAACTGTCAAAATTGGAACTTTTATCCTCCAACCTTAAACCTTAACCCTATGAAGGTTAAGTTTGGTTGAAAGCGCCATCTATCGTTGCTTGGATTGGAAACTAATTGACGCAATATTGAAATAATTATTTCCCGAGTATTATGTAGTAATATCAACGGAAAATTGAACATAAAGGTAACATTCTAATTACTAAACGGAAGTCTCATACAAACTTTTATTCTCAAACGGGAGATGGAAATTGTATGACACTTTCACAAATTTTGACGTCTGAAAATTGTTGTAGGGGTTCGATAATAACAATAAAATATGTAATAAAATAACCCTTTAACCCTTTATTGACAACAAAAAACACAGTATGTATTTTTACTCTTCATCGACATAAATTAATATACTTCATCTTAAATAGTAGTGTGCGAACACCCCTTTAATAAATAATTTAAATGTTACCTTTATGTATAATTTTCCGTTCAAATTACTACAGAATACTCGGGAAATAATTATTTCAAGATTATTACGCGATAGATGGCGATTTTAACAAAACATAAAAAATATTATGATTTATCATCAAAACGATTATTAATTAATTGAAGTAAATAGGAATACCAAAAAACATGTTACAATATTAGGCCATAAAACATACTTTTTCGTTTTTGTAAATCAAATATTTACAGTTAATTCACTTAGCTTAGAAGAAAATAAAATCGTGTAAAAAGCGCCATCTAGGAAAACTCATAGTGTAACACTCCTATATAAAATAATAATTTAAGTTTTCTCGGTCGGTAAATGTAAACGGCATGAAAATTCTTTCAGTAGTTTTTGAGATTATCGCGAACATACAGACAGGCAGACTCGGCGAGGCACTTAAGTATCCTATGTCCGTCTCCTGGTTCTAAGTTACCCCATCAATTTTCAGCCAAATCGGTTCAGCCGTTAAAATTTTGGGATAAACGGGCTAGACTAAGAACTATATACATACTTAAATTTACATACTTCATCTTTTAAAGACTGTTATTATGCACATTTTAAATATACTGTACGGTATACCTACTATACTGTTTTATTCTTGTAATTATTCAGAGTTACAGGCATGGACCCGGCTGGCCCCGGGTACGAACCTCCTATCTCCCTGGACGGCCTTACGCCCACATGTGCTACATTTGTGGACGCGTACCACACTAACCCTGGGGTGTTCGGCAACATCAAACCACTGGGCCAACTGGACGTCTGGTTCAACTGCGATTGCATATACCAGCCGATGTGTAAAGATGTGTCATTTATAAAGAATGGTAACGTATTTACTGTATGTTTCAAAGATTTTAAAACTAAAGATACCTAGGCTATGACGTACATTTGGGAGAACAAATCTTCATACAAGGAAAAGTTACGCCATCTTAGTTTTCACCATGTCCGCCGTCTTGATTTCACCATAATTCAAATGCCAATATGGCCCCAAAAAATCCAAAAGTTGGGCCATTTAAGTGGAGACAGTTTTTGTTGGTCTCAACATGAAGGTCTATAATGTATACGTCTATGGTATGTTTTCGTTTCGCCTACAATAAGTGGGTTAGGAAAATTGTTATTTACTCCTGCAATAAATTGATATTAGCGTCATTTTACACCGAAATGAGACGATGCGCGAGCATTTTTAATATAGCGATTCAAAATTTACTACACTACACAAGACGATCCACGTTTAATTGCAAGAGTTCAAATGTCAAACGACACTTCTTGTGTACTGAATAAAGTTCAACTCACTATTTTAAAAATGCAGCGCCGCGTCGCGTCTCGCCTCATTTTGGTGTGATCTGACCGTTATTGTACATACTTTATAAATGTCGTCCGCGTACGAACATAGTCAAACATTTAGAGCAGGCGAACAGCCGAGATACTTACAGAGTTTGTGTCAGTTTTAGGCTGGGACTGTATGTTCCTGAATCCGGAAAGCCGGGGAAATTTCAGAGCATTGAATATAGAACTCTACGCTAATATTATAGAGATGATATTATGACATTGACATTTTACTCGATACTTGTGTGTTCGATTTTCAGCTCTTTTGTATTATAGCAGAGTTCTATTTTCAATGCTCTGAATTTTTCTCGACCTACCGGATTCCGGATCATATAGTCCCGGCCGTAGGTAGGGGGTAACCGAAAGTTTGTTCGCTTTATAGTTGATGGTAAACGATTTCCACCATTAATCCTTGAACACCCTTATATCAAATAAGATGTTGCCCGCGACAGGAAATCCCGCGGGAACTGTACATTTTACCGCGATGAAAAGCCTATGTCCTTCCTCGTGGTCTACTATAGTAGTCTGGTGGACGTGGTCTATATATGTGCCAAATTTCATCAAAATCGATCCAGTAGTCTCGGAGCCTGTTCAATGCAAACAAACAAACAAACCTTTCCTCTTTAAAATATTAGTATAGATGAGTAACAAGTAAGCCTTCCTATGGGTTTCCAGTTGAACGACATTTTTTCTAATTTCTAGATATTTGCAGCCATTTATCAATAAACTACTACGTCGCCGAGGCAGTGCTCAATCCCTTCGCTTTTGCCGCGGCCCCCAGCCAGTCCTGCCGCCAGTGGGTGTCTCAGGGCAACACCACGGCACCGTTGGTCTACGTTGGCGAATATACTGACCCTCTGTATGTTTTCCGCTGCCTGATAATTAATTTCAGAGATAGAAATACGTAGGGAAGCCTGTCTATTTTTAGAGCTTTGCTCAGAGCTCTAGTAGATTTTGAAAAAAAAGGGTCACAAAATTATTATTCCGGGGTTCGAACCCACCACATTCCGAATTTCCGAAATCGCAAAAATTACACATACGCATACCAAACTGCCGATCGAACTGACATAATATAAGAGTCGAAATCACAGATTAAAGAAATATGATCAGATAGACAGCTACATAAAAAATTGTCGAAGTGCCTCTAGCACTTGCACAGGCTTGTTGTAGTCAAGCATACGACGTGTGCACAATTCTCCTATAGTGTACACAAAATAGTGTCAAGATTGTGCCCTCTCGTAGAGACGTCTAAATTTTCAAATTTCTTGTTTTAGTTTTTATGTCAAGTGAGATTAAGAATTGTGATGTGTTGTTTGTTGTCATGACAAGAAATAACAAATTTATAATATTATATTTGTGTCTATTGAATATTTAAACTTTATAATATATTAAGAATATCACATACAAATTATATCAAACAAAAAAATGGTTATCTGTCGTGCCCCCGCCGAGACGAGCTAAGCGAAGCGCAAGGGCACTACCAGACCACCTTTTCTCGAAGCGTTTCGTCGATTTTTTGAACCCTCATATTGTTTTCAATAGTTTGGATTATACCAGATAATCGAAATTTTCAGGATTTGTTTCCAGTAGCCGACTAATTAAACATGTCAAGTTTGGATTGCATAGATATACTTTAGATTTTATTGATATCTAAAAACCCCTGATTTCGTCACTGACACACTGATGATCAACAAATTTATAGAGTACTTCCGGATGTCCTAGAAAGCTGAAATTTGGTATGTGCTAGTATTAGCACATAAACAACATAAAAATTATTAACCTTCGAACTTTTTCCTCCAAACCCTTAAAGAAGGGATGAAAATTTGTAAGCACGCAAACTTTTACTCTTGAGGTCTGAAAATTGTTGTAGGGATCCGTGTTATGAATAGAAAATAATAGAAAAAAAGAAAAAAAGTCATAACAACTTTCAAAAAGAAGTGAAATCCCATCAAAAAACATTTTCATGTAAAGTGATGCAAAGATATGACTCACACAGTCAAAAAGCTATCAGATCTCATGTAAAACCAAGCCTCTGACTCTAGCAAGCTTCTAACTCTACACGCCTTAACTCTATAAGCCTAACTTCACAAACTCTACACCGTAGTCAAGTTATGTGGCTTGGCCGTTTTGAAGTAAATGAAGGGTTTTGAGTTGATAGTCTCTATTAATATTATTTTCCCAATAATCGAGGTAAACAGTGGTGTATTTACCCCAGGGCCAACGGGGCCACGGTTTGATGCGGGAGGCTTCGCCACCCCTCGCGGATTTTTTTGGCGCTAGTTATGATATTGTCAGGTTAAAATAAGAACTCTAATCAGTACCTATATTTTTCAATTTTTTTAAGTGGACAGACAGGACTTTGTCAATTGTATATTGCTATGATAACCTAAATGTTTTCTTGCTTGCTGCGATCGCCTGTGTTGATAACTTAATAATGTTTTCTTTTAACGTGCACAGTCTTTTAGGGTTTAAAGTTTAAACATATCTGACCTGTAAAATAGGAAAAAAATTACTCGTTCATTTTCCTTTAACATAAAGAACATAATATCTGTTATTGTAGTGAAACACTACTTTATCTACATAAGAGAGAAATTTTATAGAAAAATCGTCACGATTTTCGGTTTGCGTCATGTTGTTTTTTCATTTCATTTATAGTATAAGTAGATTTTGACCACTAAAATAAACCAAAAAGTTGATAGTTAAAAGTCTGCTACTCCCCATATGTAATGCCCTGCAAATTTCATTGGCCCAGGTACCAAATCTTAAAATTCGCCTCTAAATCACAAATAAAAAATATTTGACCTCATTTATTTAGAAAAATGGCACGTTGATACGTAAAGGTTCACTATGCATGTTCTAGGAGATATCTTGCTTTAAAGAGCGTCCATGACCTAGTCACTAGTGAATAGACCCCTTGAGTCACACGCGTGATCGTGCAAGTTCGATGCCGGGTTGTGGTGTGTACCAATTAGACTTTCTCAATAACCGTATAGGTACTGAGTACTGACGCTAGACTTCGTTTTTACACCCATCATTTGTTTGTGACAACCCTGACAAAATTTGGATCGTTCTATGAAACGTTTTCCTCTGTACGTAAATATATATTTTTACTGTGTGTCGAAATTATTGATATGTTGTTGCACGGCGAAAGAAAAAACATATATAACTTAAAAATACGCAGTTTCCCAAGGATAAAACCTAGTTGGATCGATTCTCCCCCAAAACTCCCTGCATACTAAATTTCATGGAAATATGTGTAGCCGTTTCCGAGATTACGATTATACTTATACAGTGTGTCTGGGATACATTCAGCGTTATTTTAAGGGCATGTTGTACATACAATTTCATCATCAAAAAACACCCCTTTTTGGGGGTCCATGCCCTCTGCCCTTGGAATGGCAGCCATAGCCAGCGATCAGAATTTCATAA
Organism: Phengaris arion; assembly: GCA_963565745.1. Lineage (NCBI taxonomy): Eukaryota > Metazoa > Arthropoda > Insecta > Lepidoptera > Lycaenidae > Phengaris > Phengaris arion. Next base: position 30,562,836 of record OY751431.1, read on the forward strand.
ACGTGATAGAAGGAAAATACATACTAATATGTTATTTTTATTTTCAGAGCTCATGGTAACTTTTACTTGAGGACCAACGCGCAGTCACCATACGGCATGGGGCCCGCCGGAGCCGTGGCGTCAACGTAGACATTGTTGTTCCCGACATCCCGATCGTGTTTGAACTTCGAGCACTTTATACGAGGGCGGGTCAATAAGTCCGTGACTTTTGGAATAAAACACAGATTTTTTGATAAATAAATCATTTTATTTTTCAACGTAGTCCCCCTTGAGCTCTATACACTTTGTCCAACGCTTCTCCAATTTTTTTATCCCTTCCAAAAAATATGATTGAGATGAAAATCATATAGGCCTTTGTTTGCGAGATGACTTCATCATTGGAGTCAAATCTTTTTCCACCGAGCCATTTTTTCAGGTTTGGGAACAAGAAGTAGTCACTCGGAGCCAAATCTTGAGAATAGGGTGGATGTGGGAGCAATTCATAGCCCAATTCATGGATTTTTGCCATGGCAACTGCACATGTGTGCACCCTTGCATTGTCTTAGTGAAAAAGAACTTTTTTCTTGGCCAAATGAGGTCGGTTTTTTTTCAAATCCTCATTGAAGCGGTCCAATAAGTTGGCATAATTTTCCCCATTAATTGTTCTTCCCTTTTGAAGATAGTCAATGTGGATTATCCCACGTGCATCCCAAAAAACAGTCGCCATAACTTTATTGGCTGACAAACCCACCTTGGCCTTCTTTGGCGCCGATTCACCCTTAGAAACACACTGTTTTGACTGTTGTTTGGTCTCTGGTGTATTGTGATGGATCCATGTTTCGTCCATGGTTAAAAAACTCCTCCATATTGTGATTAAACAACGCCAAACCTTCCTGTGAAGTTGTTACACGATTGCGTTTGTGGTCGACTGTGAGCAAACGCGGCACCCATCTTGCGGAAAGCTTTCTCATGCCCAAGTGATCATTCAAAATTGAAACCACTGAGTCATGCGAGATGCCTATGGCTTCCACAATCTCTTGCACTTTCAATCTTCGGTCGGCCAACACCATATCGTGAATTTTTTCGATTGTTTCGGGTGTAGAGACCTCAACTGGGCGTCCAGGACGTTCGGCATCTTCAGTGCTTGTACGGCCACAACGAAATTCAGTAAACCACTTTTTTACCATTGAAATCGATGGTGCAGAGTCCCCATAGTATTTATCAAGCTTAGCCTTGGTCTCGGTAATGGTTTTTTTTCGCAAAAAATAATGCTTAATAAGCACACGAAATTCACTTTTTTCCATTGTTTCCTTAAGTTACTGGATAGTCTGATAAAGATAGCTGTAAAACACAAACTAACTGACGCAGCAAGTTCAAATTTTGATAGGAGTCAACTGACAGATGCCTGTTGACAGGAGTAGTGTTGCTTTTTCAGTAAGGAGGTTAGAAATTCAAAAAGTCACGGACTTATTGACCCGCCTTAGTACTGTTGTGAAGATCAGTCAGTATATTGAAATAGATTTCCTACGCATACTTGTTTTATTTACAAACCTCGACGAAAACAACCTAGGTAACGAAAAGTTCGTAATCATAATATTTAATTCATTCATTTTTATGTAATATCCTAGTGATAAGTACTAATTTAATCTAATAAATAAATATTCTTTTTTTTTTATTTAAATAAAGTGTAAACATTACATATGACATTGGCGTTTTGTAAAGGAGGTCGATTTTATTTAGACATGATATATTTATTTAAGAAAGTATTATATTGCTATATATGACTTTTACCATCTCATAGGTCCATCATTGATTCCATTACTAAAAAAACCATTCGGACAGGAATCAATAAAATTTTTGATGGCGCTTTGGATTGCCCCATCGGAGTTGAATTTTTTCCCTTGCAAGTTATCCAAATTTCGAAAAAAATGGTAATTTGTTGGAGCAAGGTCCGGGGAGTACGGTGAATATCTTAGACATTCCAAATGAAGCTCTTCTAATTTGGTAGCCGTCTGTTGTGCAGTGTGTGGTCTAGCGTTGTCCTGAAGCAGCAGTAGCCTAGAGCGAATAACTAACCTCGGTTGTTTAGCAGCTAGCTTTTCCATCATGATTTGCAGATGCTGGCAATAGACATCTGCCGTAATCATCTGGCCAGATTTAAGAAAGCTGTAGTGAACGACACCGGCACTAATCCACCAAACGCTCACAAGTAACTTATTTTGAGTCAATTTTCTATTGGGGCAGGCTTTGGCTGGTTCGCCAGGGTTCAGCCATTGCGATTATCGTACAGGATCTACTTTTCATCACAAGTAATGGTTCTATTTAAAATGCCTTCATTATTGTGCGGTTGAGTAATGTAACGCAGCAGTCGACGCGCGTTTGTCGGTTTGCTGCACTCAATTCATGAGGTTCACCTTCCCAATTTGCTTCAAGTGGATTAAAACAGTTTTATCACTAACACCGCAGCCTGTAGCTAACTCAGACGTGGTTTGCGATGGATCCGCTTCCACAATAGCCTTCAATTCTTCATTATCAACTTTGGTCTCGGGCCGTCCACGGGGCTGGTTCTGCAGGTCGAAATTTCCAGAACGAAAACGTTGAAACCAGAAACGCACTGTGTTTTCTTTTGCGACACCGCCGCCATACACATCATTAATCCTTCGAGTCGTTTCTGCAGCACTGGTGCCACGGTGGAACTCGTACTCGAAAATAATACGATATTTCAAGTTTTCTATTTTGTAAACAGAGTGACGCAAAGAAAAAACCCAAAGACGAAAAAACAAAATGAATTACGGTTTTCGACGGTTTTACGGTTAAATCCATTAGTAAATAGCTGTATAAATTTGAAATTGGAATTCCTAACCAAAGAAGATATATTTGAGATCAAAGTGGCCAGTATGACAAAACGCCAATTTCATATTATTATTATTTCATATATATGGCGTCGGCTTAAAACAATTTAAAATTTTAATTTTCAACACCGTATTCCTAAATCGTCAAGTCTAAAGTCTAGTCAAAATCCAAATAAATAGTCAGTGCAGTCAATGAGTCAAGTCAGTCGATTCAGTAAAGTGGTAGAAGCTTTACTGAAAGTTCCTAGGGAATTTTGGAGGGAACACAAAACAGCACGTTTTTTGAAGTTGTACCGCTTGCCCACACTTGTGCATGTTAACGAATATTTAATGGTTAATATTCTACCAATATTATTTTACACATTAAGAACCCAAATAACTAAAATTATGAAAGAAATACAAAAACCACAACGTCACTCATTGAATTCCCCGGCAAAACTCTATTCATATTTTGAAAACAACAAAATAATAAAAAAACATGAATTAACTTCTTCTCCTTCTTTTGTTTATGGCAATCGCGGTTGCAAAAGTTTTGCACCAATCTGCCTGTGTCGAGAGTTTATAGATTTTTATTCGATTTAATTTATTTACATGATCACTATACGAATTATAAAAAAACATAAATTTCGAGGATCAAGATTTCTCTACTCTTAAGCGCCATACTCACGGCCCATCCAGAAAATTCAGCACCGGTACTCATAGCCGTCATTAGTGTCAATAGTGTCAATCATTTATAATTTTTGCCTAAAAGTCCGCGGTCTTGGGCTTGCAGGCTGGATGGTCAGTATGGCCCCTTAGATTTATTATGCTGGGATCTACCTGGCCCTGGAAAATTCAGTACACTAAAAATAAAACTCTGCGCTAATACAATAGAGTTGAAAATGGAAGTAACGAGTGTCGAGCTGTCATATATGACATTGACATTTGTCTCAACACTGATGTGTTCGGTTTTCAACTCTATTGTATTAGCGCAGAGTTCTATTTTCAATGTTCAGAATTTTCTTCGGCCTTCCGGATTCCAGATCATAAATTATAATATATTCCCAGCCTTATACGAAAATTTTGTTTCACTTGACACAATGAAAATTAACACTGGCAATGGTTTAATACCTTCCGTCATAAATATTTTTAAAAAATTGAGCTTTAAAAGTTTATACACGTTCGTCTGTACGGTGACGTCTCGTTTTTGTTCCATTAGTACATAGGTATCCCTAAAACACTTTTTGATGATTAAATTTCACTATTAATTCACGATTAATTTTAAAAACATTTATACATACAGTTATATACAGTATGTTTTTTCAGCGATAAAGATACTCAATCTTGTTATATGTATTTGAAGTCGGTACCAACTACCAATCAACTTCAACGTGAGTTTTAATTAAATTTTGCTTGTAAGTATTAGGGTGTTTGGGTTTAAATCAATTATATTTTTTTCATTCAAGGTACCGACGATAGTTTACCGTGTGATGATGGTGGTGATGATGATGATTGCTGTTGACATACATATGTAGACTGTAGACATAGTAACATATTATTATGCTTGCAGTTTTTCAAATGCTAAAATTTCTAAACATGTCTTTAAAGACTAAGGAATTCTGTTTAGTCCTTTTGGATCCAAGGTTTACCTTGGCACATAATCTTACTTTTTAGAAGCGTATCTATATATACCTATATGCTTGCTTGGATTACTTAAAAAAAACGAAATTACCATTATGAGTCCATATGAATTTCAAGGAGTTCCCTCGATTCCTCGTAGATCCTATTATCAGGTATACATGAAAGTTTCAAAAGGGATAAACAACTCTGGGGTAAATAAAACCTTTACAACAAAACAGAATTTTGAAAATCGATCCACAACTGACGGAGTAATCGACCAATCATTTTCGGTCCACCGGGTTTGTACTCCTTATTACTTTTGAAAGAGCAGATATTGAGTCCCATATTTTAAAAACCCCTAATAAATAGCATAGATACTTCGATGCGGGCCAATAAAAGGAGAATCTATACAGGCGAAATGATAACCCAATTTTTGGAGGCTAAACGAAAAAATACTGTGACAATGATCGCAATTAACACAAGATTAACGTTTACAGCTTAATCAAAGTCAAGGTGAGACATCGTAGGCAACATCCATTTAGTGACGTATTATAAATATCTACTTATCATTCATTTATCTATTCCAGTCCAAATTAATTACGTCACATAGGTATGCCCTATAGGTTTGTAAAACCATGAAGCAGATATAGAAGCTCCATATGTAAATCGTAATAAGCTTAACTGGTCATCATTGTGAAAATATGTGAAGCAAAAACTTCTGACACCTTGTTACGAAAATTACGCAAACGGAGGTGTATGAAATTTGTCACAGTTAAAGTTTGTGTGGAGAAAGGTGTGCAGAAAGCAAATATTTATTAAAATAATTATTAGAAATATATGAAATTAATAAAAACAACTTTACACACACTACCTCAGATTGGTAACACACACTACCATGCATTTGTACCTATAATAACACTGAAGACTGTGTTGGTTTGACAATTTGTTTGATTTGACACAATTGTCTACCTTTCTTTCACATTCCACAGACACATATTGTTAATGCGTATCTAAGAAGCAAAAGAAATATAATAAAGTTCAAACTTAAAAATTAATCGAATTCTGACCACGAGCGACCTCCAATATGAATTGAGTTTTTTGAATTGAGAGAATTTAAGGTGTTAGTTACTTACATAGATACAAATACTTCATACCTGCAAAAAAAGAAAATAAATAAAGTACCATGCTCAATAAAAGGTTTTTATAAACATACAGTATGAATGGTACTGCATACAGACTATCTATGGGTCAAATAACAATATTTGAAAGCACGGGAAGTCCGCCTAACCATCTCTACCACAGTCCATACACTACTACAGTCTACTACAGGGATTCCCAAAGTGGATTCCGTGGAATAGTCATTGGGGTTCCGCCAAAATTATTAACAATTACATATTTTTACCTTCTAAATAATACCACGGTTGCAAATATAACATTGCAAATATTTTGAACAAGCTCAAACTATGCGATAAGAAGGACTCATTACTTTTGTGTAAGTACTAAGTAGGTAGGTAGCAAAATTCAGCCCGGACTGTGAGAAAATGAATGAATTAATGAAAAACTCTTTATTGCACCAAAAACAAATAGAGTCACATAGAAAAACTATATAAACATAAATGAGCACAAAAGGCGGTCTTATCGCTACAAGCGACATCTGCCAGACCACCTTTATAATCATGACACATGTTTACATGTAATATACTGGTAGGTGGCTTTATAGACAGGCAAAGAGAAAATTATTTTAATACATATTATAATTCAAGATTTCATAATACTTTTTATAAGATATATAACTATTTAGGTACACTACTTTATAATAAGTATTTATTAATACATACACAAATACTTACATATCGTACTATAGAATAAATAAATAAATACTAATAATAAAATTAGAAATAATACATACAAATTATGGACTATTATAGTAAAGATCACAATATTAATTGTGACAAAAGATGATTCCTTAACTCCATTTTTATAACGTTTTTATTAGTTTCACCTGTATGTTTGCTTGCTTGCTTGTTTGTAACCGACTCCTTTGGGCTCGATTTTGTCCTACATTGAACGATCAGATTTAATTCAAACTTTGCACACCTGTCAAAGACCGATGACAATGCAATAATTCGATTAAAATATCCGATTATCCTGATTAAATTCGCCAGGATTCATCAATTTCTTTCCGCATCCTTTGCATGAGAGTAAGAGAGATAGAACTAGTGCGCGAACTACGCATGCGTGCAGTTCCAGGCTTACTCTTTGGCAAATCGTACTGAAAAGCAAAAAATAAAATTATAGTTAAAAAAACTAAAAAAACACGCTTTTATAAAAAATCTAACTAAAAAATAAAAATAAAAATTTAATTAATTTGGATTAAGAATAGTGTAAATGAAAAATAAATGTTTATTATTGTAAAAAAGCGTGGGGTGCATAGTGTCAATAGTTATAAACATTTTTTTGGCTGATATGAGAAGGATCTTCACTTTGATAATATCTTAAAAATCACTTTAGTAAACGAAATCTGACCGTTTGTCCAATCCACTGGAGTCGGTTACATACAAACAAACGTACAGGTGAAGACACTGCACCCTACGTTTTTTTACAATAATAAACATTTATTTTTCATTTACTTACACTATTCTTAATCCAAATTTATAAAATTTTATTTTTTTATTTTTTAGTTAGATTTTCTATAAAAGCGTGTTTTTTTAAACTATAATTTATTAAATGTACAACCCAAGGTATTTGTTTGGTGTTCCATCATCTTCAGTGTTTAGGAACCCCTGGTCTACTACTCCGCAAGAGCCAACACTTCACAGTATACAGATTACAGACTGTATGGAGTAAATTCTCAAATTCCTATTGAGGCAACCGTGCTTACGTAGTGAATATCAGTTGATGATGATGATATAACTATGTTTGATGGAGCATAATGCAGATGCTACTCACGTAGGCGCACGGCTCTAGGGAAGCCTCGTCCTTCGCCTCCAAACTCATGCTCCGACTTAAAGGACGATTCATTGCTACTCAAGTTTATATTATAAACTAGCTTCTTTTACATACTTTTTTTTACTTTTTACATCTTTAACTAACGGAAACGGAACCCTATTTTTTAAACGGATCCCTAAGATAAAAATAGTATATGTTATAACTTATAACATTAGCTTTCCGCCACTGAAAATCCCGTGAAAATCGGTCCAGCCGTTTCAAAGATTAGTCAGAACAAACATACAGACAAAAACACACAAACGAAAATTTAAAAAACTGATCTTGAATTGTTTGTAGCGTATATACCTACATATAATTAAAAAGCTGTTAATTTAACATTACAAACATACACTTCAATTTTATTTATTTGCATGTATTATAGATTTCTAGCTGTACCCAACAGACGTCATTTGATCTGAACTATGAACTGGAAGAAATAAATAACTACCAAGATTACACCTACAACCTAGACCTACTATCTACTTCTAAACCTATATCTGCGCCTTCTACCTACACCTACAAGCTACTCAGGTGATGTGTGAAAGAGTTATCGACAACTGAGGTTTGAAGATTGTTAAAGATTGTTACAGTACTTATATCGCCTTGTTAGCGATTAGCAATGGGGGGTTGGTGTTCCTAAAAATTATATTAATATTTTGGGGTGGATCACTCCTATCACTTACGGGTATAAAAAATAGTTTACAATCTATTCTCACATCTACCAAATATACAGAGAGCTACTAAATTTCATAAAAAATTTAGAAAAAACACAACACACGAGAATTTTATTTATTAGATTACTAGTAAGCAAATAGCATTTCTAGAAGGATTTTAATCAAATTTAATCATAATTTTGTTAAATTTATCAAGGCATCCGGGGTAGGTGGTATGGTCTATGGAGACGGTTAATTGACAGAAATTATAGAACATAGACCAATAATTATAATACGCCTCCAGGATCCCAGAAACTTTAAGCTTTTTTTCGAATGTAGATATTTTAGTACGCGTCTCTTATAAAAGAAGTACTGTTTCTTGACATATTACTCTGCCATTGAAAAGATGTAAAGTGAAAGGGTTCCACAAAGAGGGATTAAACAAAAAAACTTTAACATGACTACGTAAATTATATAGCCTATGTTACCCGGGCTATTATTACGTATCTATTGACACTTAAAATGAGATCAGTGGTTTAGGCGCTACGGCGAAACAAACTTACATATATGAACTGCCAAAATCATTACCCTTCCTTTTGGGTTAATCATAGTCGAATAATATTAGTAGAAAAAGTATCCAACCATCCAAAAATTAGCCCAAGAACCCCTAAAATCTATATCACCTTCCTCGCTGCACATAAAAAGGAAAACCTCCATCCTCATTGATCGTGCCATTGACACTTGCACCGAGTACGCACCGTGATTTGTGATATCGCACCGCGGCGCGCGTACGTGTACACACTCCCGAAAAAAAAACACCGATGAATATTTTTATCTCAAAAAAAATTACTGACAAATCCCGGAAAAGACAATAATTTATTAGTGCAAAATGCCGATTTTTTTTTGGATTGTGACAGTGATCTTTTACGGTTTGTATTATTTTATAATCGATTTTTAAATATGTATTTTATTATAGGCAATCCACATTCATGACAAATATTGGCTTTGTAACCATTTTGTTTAATTCCGATATCAATATCGATATCGGAATTGAAAACCGTCCGATATTGCATGCCCTAATAGATATAGATGAACTTTTTTTATTTCATTTATTTATATGGCGTCGGCGTAAAACCATTTGCCAGTGTCAAGTTAAAAAGGCGAGAAATAGAATTTTCGTTTAAATTTTCAATGCCGTATTTCTTAATCGTCAAGTCTAAAGTCTAGTCAAAGTCCAAATAAATAGTCAGTGCAGTCAATGAGTCAAGTCAGCCGATTCAGTAAAGTGGTAGAAGCTTTACTGAAAGTTCCTAGGTAGTTTTGGAGGAAACACAAAATAGCACGCTTTTTGTAGTTGTATCACTTGCCCACACTTGTGCACATCAACGAATTTTTAATGGTTAATATTCTACCAATATTACACATTATGAACCGAATTAACACAAATTTTGGAAGACATACAAAAACAACGTCGCATATTGAAATTCTCGGCAAAACTCCTAGATGAACTTAAACGCACAAATTTCGGAGATATTTACAAACACGTTTCTGCGGCTTATATTTCATACACTTTTACCTAATAGCAATTAGTGACGTCAGTTAGGTACGACTTTTGTATGGAGAGTTTTCACGAAACTTACGACATTTTGTAAACAAATCGCTGTACCTATGAAAATATTAATTTTTAATGTACTGTTTCTTCTTAGAAGTTACTCATATTTAAGAGTACTATTCATTTATGCAGTAAAATTCAGCCGTCTAGCTTATGAGAGCAAGCATGAATGAGAATGTAACCTCACATAAAAAATCGGCTAATACGCGCTAATACGGGTCATTAGTTATCTGGTATGTTACAGTAATAGTTTTGTTCAGTTAATTACCATGACAGTTACGTTCGCATTATGTGCACGCGCGTGACGAGGAAAGGTTACGTCTTAGATAAAAGGCTATCTTACTCTACATTAAAATGTAAGTACTAAGTAGACAGCACGAACGTCCTTTAAGGCCTAAAGTGACTAATTTGGGGGCTTCTTTGGGTCAGTTCACACCGCGCGATACGAGGCACAGCATTTTAAAGATAGCTATTGAAAATTGAACTTTATTCACTAGACAGTAAGATAAACGTTTCATATGTGCAGTGTATGACTGCATACACTGCGGTTCGTGGTGGTAGTGAAGTCGGTAGGTACCACTTTTACGTGAACTATTATAAAATATGCTTGATAAATAGATTTTTGCGAATAATCTTGTGCTGGTACCGACTGTAAAAAAAATTTGAGTAGAAAAATAGAAAAAACTTGTATTCATCGAAAAGGAGATATTTTTATTAAGTTAGAATTATATTTTACTTTTTAATGTATTTTTAAGAAATATTTTTATTTTTCGGTGGTTTAATTTTCTTGTTAAAAAGTTAATATTCAAATTATATTTCATATAGGTACGATATACACGATACGATATATACGATTCATAGATTCAAATAATATTCTTTAATGCAAATGTGGTACAAGCTTAAAGAGTAAACGAGTTCAAGAATAAGTAGCTCGTCTAGTTCAAACAGATGAAGGTTAAAAAGTTCACAAGCTCTTCATATATTATTTGTTTGACAATCGTAAGGCTGGGACTATTTGATCCGGAATCCGGAAGGCCGGGAAAACTTCTGAGCATAGAAGATAGAACTCTGCGCTAATAGAATAGAGTTGAAAATCAAACACACAAGAGTCAAGTTAAATGTTAACGTCATATATGACAGCTCGACACTTCCACTTTCAACTCTATTGTACTAGCGCAGAGTTTCTATTTTTAGTGCTCTGAATTTTCCCGGGACCGTCGGATTTCGGATCATATAATCCAGGCATGACCAAGCTGCGGCCTTTGTCATGCGGCCCCTGAGCTAACATTGATTTTTTGGTGTTTTATGGACGACTTATGGATTTTTATGGATGTGCGGCGGACGGAATAAAAATTGGCTCGCAATCTTTAAAAGGTTGGTCATACTATCTCATAGTCCTAGCCTTAGATGACAACCGTCCCATAAAAAACGTAAATAATAGTCATTATTTCTTCTTTCAGGTCTTATACACAGTGTATTACCAGCTCAAATAAGATGCTATAAAGAGTAAGTATTATACCATAAAAGAAAAACATAACAAACAAAAAGTAATAATAACCTAACCAAGAGCATGTCAGGTCATGTCTAAAGAGGGTTCTGTAACTGTAAACGCGCAATAGGTATTCTTTATTTCATAAGTTATTGTCCGATTTTGCTCAAAATAATTTTCCTAAAGAGTTTTAGCATGATCTATCAGCATGGAAACTCACAAGTTTCTATCTCCTATAGTTTAGAAATGCCAGGGGGGAAGGGGAGACCAACTTATAAACCACTTTGGCGGCCCGATTACTCGAAAATGGTTGACTTTCTAAAAAAGTCATGTTTGAAACCATGCCTTCATTTAAAAATACATATTCGACGATACTCTACGCGATGGGGTAGAATGAAAAAATATTTTTCACCCCATCCGATACATTCACATGTATCGAGAGCCACCCCAAAATATATAACACTATTATTATTTTATGATGCCGAAACCGAAATCTATACACAATCTATATCCATACAAATTTTCATCTATTTATGTTCATAATATACAAAAGTAAGAGCAGAAAAACATACGTAAGGACAGAGCGAAACTAAGTAACTAACTAAGAGTTTGTAGTACTACGGAACCCTAAAAACAGTAATAGCAAAGTTATCTAGTACTTTTGTAACACCGAGGTCGATCACAGACATCGACATTGAATATTTTAATTATAATCAACGTGTACAAAAACGATTACAAATAAATTCGTGTGCACCGAACGAAGGTCTTGTTTGTGGATCAGACATTAAATTTCTGTCCCGAAATTCGGTCCGTCCGTCTTCGGCTTACCGTCCAAACGGTTAGTGCTAGAAGGATGAAACTTTGCATGGATATGTGTATTTACTAATTAAGTAAATATATAAAATATTGGTATAGTGGTACGGAACCCTACGTGCGCGAGTCTGACTCGCACTTGGCCGGTTTTTATTTAAGAGTAAGGTAAGACATTCGAATTCTTCGAAAGGATATCTACTATAACTTTAAATACACCGAGTTTTCAATTTAACTTTTTGCCCATGTATCTGAATAAGTTACCTATCTAAGATAAAATAATCAATTAGGTATTACTTATCTAAAGAATGCACCATCCTTATTTCTTCAAGTAGATACACATAGGTTAAAGTAGGAGTAGCTTTATAATGGAGAAAATTTCATTAAAGATAGGCTTAGGAAATTTGCCAGTAGGAATATAATATCAAATAAAATAATAAGCCGTTGTAAAATGCCTGATAGAATTAAAATCATGAAAAATTTCATACTAATCGAATTATTTATTTACCTAAAAGTTTACGTCACGCGCCAACAGCTGACGTTATCTGTCCGCGCTTTGTGCCTAGGAAGAATAAAACATGGAAGGAGTGGAGTACCTACTAAAATCGAAGCAGCTACACATAATATGTATATCTCACAAAACAATGATTTCAAAACTCAAGATAGGCTATGACGTACATTTGAACAATAATAAGTTAGTTACGCCATCTTGGTTTTCATACTTGGTCACCATACTTCAAATGTCAAAATAGCCCCAAAAATCTCAATAGATTTTGCCTCAACATGCCTCATCTATAATATATACGTCTATGCACAATACATCAATGGCAATACCCCATAAAGATAAAGTAATAGCTAAGCATAATATAATATGTTTCTTCTCTTACTAATAGCCGGGTATGGCGAGTATGTGACTCACATCAACTTGTAATGCTCCCTGGGTCGTGACTTCCCTTTGTAACAATACCCATGCATGTATGACCTAGGAACTCTTCTTCTTCTTTTAAAAATGGCTATATATATATATATATATTTATTTATTTTTATTATTTTTATTGCGCCATGTAATATGAGCAACAAATATGTTGCTCATATTACAAAAATTGTAAATTGTAATTAATAAAGCACCTAAAATGCATTTGGCTTCTGATATACTTAAGTAATTTTCTTTTACACAATGTTGACTGTAAATCAGGTTTACCGTCCGGTCACCGTGTGGTCAAATATGTACAAAAAATAAACAAACCTTGCAATTACTAGTAAGTAGTAGGTACCTAGTTATTTAATAGCGACCTCTCGGTCACGATGAGTACTGGAGTGTAAAGGCCGCTTGACGTGACTTTTACACAACACATTCGACTTTACCTTTATAAAAATAAGATCTAAAAGTGGAACACCGGGTTTGTCAGCAACCATACCGGCACAGCAAACGGGTAGCGGCTTCAAATCCAGCGTGAAATTTAGAGGCAGGATAAATTGTAGGTAACTAATATCGAGAAAAAAAAACTGTGATAACCAGATGAATATAAAGCAATAGGGGAATTGTAGGAAACTAAATAGTAAAGCTATAATATAAGCAAAAAAAAAAAAATTAAAAAAAATCTTGAAAAAAACTGCGTTAAATCCCGTGGCCGAAAACCACAGCCAGAACTACAAATTCTTAGCTGCAAGTTGGCGGTTACATAAACAATGTGCTCGTTACTCACTGTCGATTATTATGCCAATCACGACGATTAACACACAAGGAAGAATTTAAAATTTTAATTCCTTTGTCACCCACATTCGACTGTGGTTTGCCTGTATGCCGTAATATAATACATACATATAGTTAATCTGTGCTTATAGTAAATTGAAGCCTCAGCTCCGTGGTCCAGTGGTATAGAGCTTGGCTCTCGACTCCGGAGGTCGTGGGTTCGGTCCCCGCGTTGGACCGACATGTTTGTTTTTCAAGTCCGGTTAGCAAAATCCACGCTGATCACTTAACTGTCTGATAAAAAAGATGATCCATGCTTTGGATAGGCATGTAAAAAGTCGTGTGTGTGGAACGAGGGACCTAGCTGAATTTCCCCAAAATAAATATAACAAATTTTAGTAGGTAAAAGTCTAAAAATATATTTGAATTTAACTAAAAAAATTTGAACAAAAAATATTGTATTTCATCAACATGTTCTTTTGTTTAGAAATGAATAATATACAGACGTAGAAAATGGCGCTCGCGGCACGGGCGCTGTTACATTTATCATAACTGTTTATTCGTCGGGGTACGGTGACAGTGTGGTGTATGCGGTGATAACACCGCGGCACGTGGTGACACCGCAGTGACGGGTATACAGTGACGCTCCCGCGGCGCGTGGTGACGTCGCGGCGACGGTCCACACGGGCTGGTCTACTGGTGGTGGTGCGGGCGGCGCCTGCCCTCTGTCGGGGGACATTATGTGGCGGGCGCCGCCCGCCACATAATGTCCCCCGGCTTCAGTCTCACTTGCTGTACTTAAATCTAATCCTCCTCCTCGCCGCTCTCGGATTCCTCCTCGGCGCTCTGATATGTATATTCAATCTGGGAATTTGTAGAAAGAGAACAACCCTCATAGTGTGGTCCCTCAGCTCCGTCCGAAATTATTAAATATTTCCTGCCTAAACGTCTTTACATAAGCAGTAGATCATAAATATATAATAAATATACTAATTATATACTTAATTAATTTTGAACAGCCTTTGTATATTTGACTCGAATTTCAGCTCAAGAAATAATTATACGGCAATTGACTTAGAAGACCCGAGAAAACTGTTAAACTCCAGCTGCTTCGACTATGAACTGCCAACAGTCTGCTACACGTTCGGGTATAGAGGGAAAGTAAACGGGCCAGCCACTACAGCGGTTGTAAACGCTTACTTGGAAACCAAGAAGAGGAATGTTCTGCTTCTGGATTGGGAGGAGGAAGCGGATAGTGGTACTCTTGGGATCAAATTAGGATATGTGTTTAAAGCGGTACCTAATGCGAAGCATGTAAGTTGGAAGACACAATTTATTATTTTTATTGGTAGGTAGGTACTTAGATACCAAGGGGTCAGATTGGTATGGTGTGATAGAGTCCATCTATATTATTGGTTATGTGTCCAGTATCTATCACGTTGTTGTTTTTGCATTTCTTCCATTAATTTGTGTTATTTCGGTTTTTAATGTGTAATATTCGTAGAATAATAACCATTAAGCAGGTACGTCATATTCCTTGACGTGTACAATTAGTGTGAACAAGTGGTGGTAGTGGTACAACTTCAAAAAGCGTGCTATTTTGTGTTCTCATCAAAACTCCCTAGGAAATTTTAGAAAAGCGTTTATCACTTTACCTTAATCGACCTAATTGACTGCACTGACGATTTATTAGGACTCGACGATTCCGAAATACGTTGTTTAAAACATAAACGTCCCGCCTTTATAAAAAAAAAGTCTGCGCAAAAAGTTTCTGAAGAATATAATTTTCAGATCGGCGGGAGACTAGGAAGTGCGTTGATTAAGTTAGCTAAAGCCGGGTTAAATATGACCAATGTTCACCTTATGGGACACTCCCTGGGAGCCCATCTAATGGCCCACGCCGGAAGATTTGCCAGGGCAAACGGGTACGCCGTTTCAAGGTCAGTGAATAAGTCTACGAGTAGGTTGGCAAACTAAGCAGGAGGTAGTGTTTTTATGTACGTAATACCTACTTATAATTGAAGAGTTTAGACCGATTGAGTTAATTATAGATTATTATTTAAACAAGTCAAGATGCACTTTCTCTAATACTTCTCAGAAAGCTAGCTATAATCATCTTATTTTCTTTCCTGTATGTATGACATGTCAACTTACGTCCACCGCTTTCAGAATAACAGGACTAGACCCAGCCAGAGTGTTGTTCGAAGGGATACCAACACTGCAGAAAGGACTGGACCGGACATGCGCCAAGTTTGTTGACATTATCCACTCCAATCCCGGCAAC
This sequence comes from Phengaris arion, assembly GCA_963565745.1. Classification (NCBI taxonomy): domain Eukaryota; kingdom Metazoa; phylum Arthropoda; class Insecta; order Lepidoptera; family Lycaenidae; genus Phengaris; species Phengaris arion. The sequence goes on from OY751431.1 coordinate 30,578,795, forward strand.
TACGGCTTACAGAAGTCCTCTGGCACAGCAGATTTCTGGCCAAACGACGGCAATCAGGGTCTCCAGCCGGGGTGTCCAGATGGAAGCTACGAAATGTTCACCCCCGAAGGTGAGACTTTGATGAAGATTTGATTTAAGCTTTAATTAAGTTTATGTACCTAGATTGCATTTTAGGCTACTCTTCTTAGGGTCAGCTCACACCAAGACGCGACACGGCACGCACTTTTTAAGATAGCAATTCAAAATTAAACTTTATTCACTACGCAAAAAGATACACGTTTTTATTGAAAGAGCGGCGAGCTTGCAAATCGAAGTCCTGCAATACAACGTTTTTAGTTTTTGCGTAGTTAAAGTTCGATTTTGAATAGCTATCTTAAAAACTACGCGTCGCGTCACATCTCGGTGTGAAGTGACGATTAAATAATTAAATACTTCGCCCATTTTATCGACTAGTATTTCACCAATTCTGTTAAATGTCAAAGTCGCCAAATTCCACCATTTTGATTAATAGGTTACATTAATTTTCATCATTTTAAAATACCTTTTACAGCTGAACAATCTTCTCCAAGGACTTAAAAATTAAACCGTCTTTACAGACCTCTGCAGCCACAATCGTGCGTGGCAGTTTTTCATCGAAACCCTTTTTTCACCGACCGCCTACCCAGCAGTGAGCGCTGATACTTACGAAGACTTCCTTGAGTTGGATGGTCGTACTCCAAACTCCACAGCTTACATGGGCGAACTTGTTAGCGTCAAGTATGTACGATTATTTATTATTATTTATTACTATGATTGGGCTTTTAATTCGTAGCTTCGCAGCACTTTGTCACAGGAATACCTAGTAAATTGTGTTAAAAATTTCATAGCTAAAAATCAAATAATAATAATAATATCTGTGGACGCTCACACCCCAATCTGGCCCCGAGCTAAATACTCGAACAACTTGTGTTCTGTGGGACCAGACAACTGACTACTTATATTACATATATTATAACACAAGTTGTAAAAATAAATTAATTAACATTTCAGAGCCAAAGGTAACTACTACTTAACAACGAACGCTCAAGAGCCCTTTGGGAAAGGCGAAGAAGGAATGCAGCCCAGCAACCAAGCAAGAAGAAGAAGAACATCCTACACTACTACCCTCATTAAACTTGTAGGATTCTTTAGATGATGAATGATGTAAAAAGTAGCCATAAAGTACAAAAATAAATTACTATGAACACCAAAATAATATCACTTTTATAGTCTATCGTTTATCATAAACGCCATTTAAAAGATAAATTAAAAAGAACACCCCAAGACAAGAAATTAAAAAATAATCATTAATAATTATATCTGTTCATATAATTCATAAAAATCATAAAATACTTAAATAATAAATTATTGGAATACAATGTAGTACATACTTTCTTTAAAACTGAAATATATTTTACATTTTGTAATTATTTACATTAATATATATTTACATTAAAATAAGCACCAAACATTATTAATATGCGTACAGTACGGCCACAATGTCAATGTCATTCGGGAATCGTCGTTTTTACATAAATCAGTCAGTCATTACCATAGAAAACGATAAGTCTCGAGCGCCATTAGCAATATGGTTTATTTAACTGTACTTCTTAGATAATGCATTCTTTACAATATGGCAGTGGTCTTGTTAAAATAATTTTGATGAGCCCAAGTGATCATGGAGACTGGTCGAGTAAAGGAGTGCCATCTCCATACATGAAAAGAGTGTCCGTAAAAAGCGTAAAATAGAGCGATAAATATGAGTTAGCGTCAATTCACACCGACACGAAACGATACGCGACGTGGCGTTACATTTTTAAGATAGCAATTCAGAATTGAACTATCTACATTACCTTATTCATTACCTACACAAAAAGATACACGTTTCATTGTAGGAGTTCCAATGTCAAGTTGTACCGCGCACAGCGCATGTGCAGTGTATGTGAAACGTGATCTTTTTGTGTAGTGAAGAAAATTAGATTTTCAAAAGCTACCTTGCAGCACCGCGTAGCGCCACGCATGGTCGCTGAGTGAACTGACCCTAAAGCGGCAAAATTTAAACAGAGAATTAAATCTTAGCATCTACTTTGGTTATATATTTATAAAAATATTTTTTTCTACGCGAGTAATTAGAGTTTTCTTGACTTTCTCAACTCACTTCACTTCTAACTTCACCATTTATATTATTACTAACTTCATATCACACACCCTCTCTCTAGTCTAGCTAGCTAGACTCTAGCACTATTATGGCCAGTTTTGAAACTGTAATTTAAATACTTTTATCAGACACTATTTAACTTATTTTGCCTTAGAGAGCTCCTTTACTCTAGTCTCCATGCAAGTAATAATACTAAAACTATCATAGTAACGGCATACTGCCGGGTAGGTTGTGCTAAGTGGGTGTAGTCGTGTAGTACCGTTTCATAGTGGCATCGATATCCACTATCGCGTTCCGCACGTCGTGAGTTGACGCACCAATTGACTCAAACGTGTTTGCTAACCGCTCCACCGCTCGCGCCTAAAATAATGACAACATTTAGAAATTCTTGTGTAATTTACAGAGAGAGATTACTATGTTAATATGACGCGTCTCTTCAGTGCATTACTAAAAGTGTTAACTATACAAACCAGTGGCGTGGAGTTCCTACAACTCCATTCCTATCGGCTTCCCTTCCCGCTTACCTTTTGAATACATATTTCAAATCCCTCCCTATTGTACAGGCTATTGCTTACCTATGAAAAAGAACCAGCATTCGCCACTAATACAAATAGAAATACATGTATAAAACACGCATTAAATCCTGAAGCTCCGCGATACACGTCAAAGTGCGGTACAGTGTTAGAAATCGGAACCCCAATGCTCGTACATTACTTACACTTTCAATGAATTATAATGAATATGATAATGAATCGTCTTGGTATCGAAACTGATTTTTGGAGTCGGACCAATCAAAACGCGTTATCGTTGGTTTGACGTTTATGAGTATACCATTTTGCTGTTTTAACTTAGCGAGACTCCATCGAAGCTGTATTATTGTATGACTAGCTGTTTCCCGCGGCTCCACACGCGTAAATATACTAACGAATATCCCGCGGGAACACTGTACTTTTCCGGGATAAAAAGTATATTTTAATCCAGAGCCTAAACTACTACCATACCAAATTTCATCAAAATCCGTTCAGTAGTTTTTGCGTGAAAGAGTAACAAACATCCATCCATCCTCACAAACTTTCACATTTATAATATTACTAGCTGTTTCTCGCGGCTCTAAACGCGTAAATATACTATCGAGTATCCCGCGGGAACACTGTACTTTTCCGGGATAAAAAAATAGCCTATGTCCATATCCAGAGTCTAAACTACTACCCTACGAAATTTCATCAAAATCCGTTCAGTAGTTTTCGCGTGAAAGCGTAACAAACAAACTTACATTCACATTTATAGTATTAGTAGGGATATAGTAGGAAGTCGGATTTAATTAGCAGAATCGACTTACAGATACCTAATACAATCCGATACTTTTTTATAGTCCTAGAAAAGCTGAAACCCAGATATTATAACATATTTAACTGTTTTCAGATAAGTTATTGCTTTTTTATATTTTTATGTCAGTTCTGTATGGTCGAAACGCATTTAGTATATGTATGAAAATCTTTTCATACCTGTATAATAGAGGCCTCTGCAAGCCTTTCCATTGCTTGAGCGTTCATTTGTGATGCATGAGCGAGTTGACTCATAGCTGTTGTTTGGTCAGCCATAACTTTAACCTGCAATAAATAAATAAAAAAAAACTTTTATTTCAGACCAGGGTCCATAAGGTATAAGGTACAAACAAAAATTACATATTACAAAGCAATGAAATAGTAAAAATACAAGTTTAAATAACACGGTACCGCTTTGATCCTAACAAATTAAGCGCATGGAGACTAATCCATCGCCGCAGCAGCAGCGAGTCCCAGCGGTCCGCTATGGCACGCACAATGGTGTTGCGACTGCCGCGCGTGCGCCGCATGATGGAAGCGCAGCGCGCGCGTATTATGGCCGCGAACCCCGCCGTGCTCGACTCTCGCGAACATGGTAGAGGCGCTGCAGTAGCGCGGCAGTCGCATCACCGTCCTATAGGCATTATTATATAATATATTGCACTCGCAGTTCGCTGTATGTCCGCTGTGTGAAGTTGACCCACAGACAGTAGCAGCAGCTGTAAGCTTTGAAGAGTTTTATCTTAACTGGCTCAGTGCATCAAGCGAACCTGCGGGCCAACATATTACAGCGGACAATAAATTGCAATGAGATCTTTCTTTAACAATTAGTCATTAAGGGCAGGTATCGCGTCCTACGTTCATATACGGGTGGATCAGGCGGTATTAGAGCGCGGGGCATAATTAATACATTATGACATGCTATAATCCTTACTAATAAAATGGATCAATAAAACTATAGACTGACAGATCTCATACATTAAAACGTACACAAAAAAAGATCTGCTTAGGTCTAGATGGCGTTGGTAAAGAGTAAGAAAATCAATATATTGCACAAATGAGCGAAGTAAATCAATTATGTTCTCTGTGAAACAAAAAATATTATATTTCGGTCTCTTTCCAGTGTGATTTTAAAGGTCAAAGGATGATAGTTGATAATGTTCTCTAAATCATAAAAAATTAACCTCAACAGATTTTTTCTAGACAATTACGGTGGATGGCGTAGTATTAGGGTACCACGTGTGATCACTAAATGGCGCGCCAAAAGTATCGGATTCCTCATAAAAGTACACAATTAAGAGGCATTATTACATCTCGACTGTGATTTTTGCGCAAAATGGCCAATTATGGCTTTCTTGATCTCAGAAACAAAGATACATTAACAATTTTGACATATTGAATAGTGCAGAATTGCTATTGGCCAAGTTCGTAGCGGCCTCGCTTTTTGTAAATTTTGTTTAACTTTTTAATTAAACCCAAAATTACAGAGAAAGATTTTCATAAAATGCGCGAAGGTACTTTTATGAGCTCCTGGATTGAACTACACACACCACGCACGCACGCACACACGCACACACACACACACACGCACACACACACACACAAACACGTCACAGCGCTCGTCTGACGGCAGGAGTATGGCTAACCACGCGCGCGAATTTTGTTGTGGAGTTATAATAAGGTAAAATTATTATTGATATATATTATCTGTGAGACTATGACATGGTTGTCATGGTAGCAACATTGTTAGTTTACAAATAAAAAATGAATAAAGGTTACACATTCTAAATACTACATTTATTACTTCACAATATCTGGCAACGAGGATGACTACTGATCTACAGAAATGGAAGAGGATTCGCGCCTCTCTACGCGCTCAACTTACAAGGTTGGAAAATTACTTGAATGCGAACAAAATTCCATCATATGCAGAAACTCAGACAACACTACAATGCTTACGGGAAAACTTACAAACATTTCGAAAGTTACAATAAAACATAAAATTCGAAATACCAGACGAAGAATTAGAGAACGATATAGACACAATATACGACATGGAAGAAAAAACATTAATCAAAATTAAACTCTTAAATATGCAAGACCAAACCGAACATAATTTTACATCAGCAAAAATTTTAAAATCCCATCTACATACAGTTGATAAAATTAATTATACACAGAGAGAGGACAGAAGTACATACTGCGATACGAGCGAGCAATACATACATACACTTCACAGAAAAGATGACAACAGAAAAATAGATTCAACGTACACAACGGAGGAAACATCCAAAAATGAACGGAATATACAGTCCACAAAAAATATTAAAGAAGCACTTAAGGGCGTCACAGACGGCGAAGATAGAAGAATATTTTATCTTAAGATGCCTGAATATATTTCTTATTAAAGTTCGTAATATGAAAATATATAGTATCTTAGCCGTCTGTGATAATTCATACTTACTGTATAGCAAGCGATATTTTATCTTAACATAAAATTTTATAGTATCTTCGCCGTCTGTGATGCCCCTTACACATTTCACTGGGAATAATACAATTAGTGCCATTATATACGGGCCATCTACATCTACACCTTTAGAACAGAACACAGTAATAGATTGTATTCCACCAGGAGAAATTCTGTGCTCATTGCACAGAATTTTCAAATTTACAAATACGACTATTGAATTATTTAGTAAGTAGAAAATTAAGTACGAATGTAATACAGAATGTGAGAAATTATTTAAAGTGTGCAATATTTTGGCGATAGATAAAAAAGTGGAGTACTTAATAGGCTTACAGTATTACTATAGTAATGAATTTAAAGTGATAGTAGATAATAAATATAATACTAGAAGGGTAAGAGAGCAAAGACTGATTAAACCAAAAATAAAAAACTACTATGGAGAGAGGACGAATAAATACTTAGTACCTAAAATATTTAATAAGTTAGATAGATATATTATGACACACAGAAAAAATGCCAACTGGAATAATAAAGAAAAAGTTAATGGCTGCATTGTTAAATTAAAATTATGAGTTTAATTACTTTTATTTATAAACTGTACATTTCTTTGAATGTTAATAACTTAGTTTTGTTTTTTATTATTTTATCTTTTGTACTAAAGACTTAATTAACTACTCATAATATTATGTTACAAATACTATATTAGATGAGCGCATTTCGCCGTCAAACACTCGTTTGGCGAGATACAACTTGAATTGTAAATGTTTCTTTTTATGAATAAACGAATAAAAAAAAATAAAAAAAGATGCGAACAAACGCCATGCAATTGACAATGTGCACAATACATTAAGAGAAAATAGAAATACACATAACACATGGAAAATAATAGCTATAGAAAGTTATGATACAAAAATTATGATTTCTCCTTATATGTTGATTGAAATCTAGTGATGTTAATTCAATTTTGTTCACTTTTATTTAAACTTGGATAAAATATGACAAAATATTTATTTGGATAAGGATAAATATATGAAGTTGATAAAACACCTTCGAAGATATAATGAATTATTATATTTTTTTCAACAAATTTGATTCCCATAAAAAGGTTTTAGCTTAGAGCATCCAGTTGGATTTTTTCTCTAAGGGTTTTAGTAAAAAGAACGGCATATAATATGTAAAGTTGCGAAAAATATTCAAACATTGGGGCATGCAATAATCGAATATGGCATACTGAATTACTAAGTTGACGAACGAATGCAAGGCACATAAAATTACAAATCTGGCACTACACTTATATTTATAGCTTATTTGAATAACATTCCAGAATGTTGGGTATCAATTTTTTATATATGGCAACATTAATTCGCCCTCCACACGCGCACGCAGAGAAATTACAAATTTACAAAAATATAGGAATAGTATGCTAGTCGGCGTCGGCTATATAAGTATATATTATAAAAGTAGCTCTAAAACCTTATGTTGTTTAGGTCCACCAACCTATGTCGAGCTTCAAACTTAGTCCTAGAATGGCGTTTTTATTTCAAAACAAATGACTAATTTTGTAGATTTGATACACTCAGCGTCATCTAACGGTCAGCGAGAGAATTGAAAATTGATGTATGTTTTAAAGGATGGGCATTGTCACTCTATAGTAATAATTCCTCCATGCCAATAATATAAATATAAATTATAAATATGAGTTTGGTTGTTAAGCTTTCATGTAAAAACAACAAAACCAATCATCATGAAATTTGACACAGAAAGAGTAGAACTACAGGGAACGACATAGGTTACTTTTTTCGCGTTAAAAGGGTACGGTTCCCGTAGGATACAGTATTTACATTTTCATGTAAAACTACTTAATCAATCATCACGAAATTTGGCTCAGATATAGAGTAGACTTCGGGGAAGGACATACCTTTTTATCAGGAGAAAATATACGGTTCCCGTGGGATAATGTATTTGCGCGGGCGAAGCCACCGGCAAAAGCTAGTATTTATTAAAAGCAATTTACCAGTTTTTCCATGACTAGCATTTGACGCTCCTCATAATCTACCACTGGTCCCTCAAAATGTATTACTGGTTCAGAGTCATTATGACTCTGTTCTGTGCTGTCTTCATTAGCTGACTCCTCCTCTTCAAATGTGTCGTCGGTAAAATGCTTTTCCACCTTCACCTTACCACTGTCCCGTGATTCTGGAATATTATGTATTATTTAGTTTAATCGACGGAATGAGTAGAAAGAATTTATAGCCAGTTATATTTTAAACTTATATGCTATGGCTTCAGCATTGTATGTATGTTCTATTTGTAGGACAGAAATCAAATACTTCCTCTAAAAGCAAAATATGTATACAAGATTTGAACATAAAGAAAGTTAAAAAAAGTAACTCACTCATGTGTGATAAAAATAGATCATATATCTTCCTGTCTACATGTGAACCCAAAGTATTAGGATCACCACCTGCTGATAGGACCTTAGTTCGGACTGTTGATTTTTTGTCAGCCCAGTACTGTAAGTTAAACATAAAAGAAAATTACATATTTTGTTTGTTGAGTTTGTTCAGAAAACTTAGGCCTTTTAATTCATTATAGGTATATTTATACAGTATTCTCTGAGAGAAGTAACCACTCTTGAAATACTGTAGTGCCTGGGACAGTTGGTTTTTAAATGTCGAATGGTTGCCCAAGCACATATGGCATTGTCACAACACAGTCAGCCTAGTCCAGAGGAATGACTGGTCAATACATCTGGGGCCAACCATGTGTGTGTTTCCTCACGATGTTTTACTTCACCGTTAGAGCGTCCATATAATATACTTGAGATCTGAAAAAGTCTCATTGGTACACGCCACAACCTGGGAATCAAACCTGCACTCTATCGAGTGTGAATCAAACGGTCTACCCACTAGGCCACAGAGCTTTTTGTTCAACAAAGTAAAAGAATTAAAATAGTAAAGCTGAGAAGAGAACTATGTTATATACATTTAAAAAATTGCAATCTATGGGAGAAATACAGTCCGAAATCCTAATCTACCAGTATAATTTAAGATTATCAAGAGTAAAGAAAAGAAGGGACAGATGTCTCCACCCTTATAGAACTACCACACATATCAAATGAAAGGGCTTGAAAAGTGTATCATTTACATACAGTCTGACGAAAAATCTCTAATCCATGAGAATAAATAGTTTAAAAAAAACATGTAGTAATATTTGATAGTGTTGCTAGTAATGAACAATTTCTCGGAAGTAATGGTATACAGCAAACGGAAGTAATGGTATACAGCAAACCGAAACAATGTTGTATTTTTATCAACTGCCTCATATGTTGAAGAAATGTATGGAAAAATAATAAAATGCTTAAATGAAGCTAATTCATCAATACACTTTTCAAGACCTAATTTGATAAATTATGATTTATGCACTATAAACACCGGTGATATATACACCGGTGGGGACGGGCTCCATACAAAAATGGACCTTGTTATTTTTAAACAATACTTACTTTAACCCAAGACTTCATAGGCCGAGTTGGGCCACTAATATTGTTTACAATTCGCGTTAACTGAAACCACAACTTTTTGCTCTCGTGTCTTCCCTCTAAGCCCCGCATCTGACCTAATGCAAGATTCGGGTGCTTCTCCATAAAATCTACTATCGCTGAAACTTGATCGAGGCTAGGACGAGACTGAAATACATAAATTCTGTCATTAAAGTTCACGCATTTTATTGCGGTTATACAATTTTACTTATTAATTAGGTACCTAGTTCTTATCAAATTGGAACATGTTGTTTATAAACATTATATTTTGATAACCATTCACTCATCGAGTTTTCATTCGATTACTCTCGAGATGTTTGGGAAATACTAAATAGGAATGGATGGTTAAAGGCCTCAAAACCTACCGCAATAGATCGGTCCGTCATTTTTGAAAACAAATACGCTTCTTTACTAACTTTATAGAATATTAATATAAGGTTCTTATCATTTTAAAAACAGGGAAATTTCTATCTTAGTATCTTATCACTAAAAATTCACCAAGAAAATAGAAAAACGACAACAATTAGTTGGGACCATTGTGTTCTTGTTCTATATTCTCTATGGTTGATCATGTTTTGCAAACAAAAAAGAACTAGGTATCTAAATTTAAAAAAAATGCCTCGCGATTGGTTTAAAATGCCTCACACAACTATCGAGCACATTGGAAATGAATTTACGGAATTCGAAAAAACGTAACTTCTTCAAAAAAGATTCTTCTTTTACTACAGGGCAAACCCTTAACCCGGTCATCTTTGTTTTAGGCTCAAATTGTACCTGACTAAATTGCCCAAGGAGGTTTTCTTAAATTTTTATATCATTTTTCATTATTTGGCCATAACTTTTTCTATTTTACTTTCTCAAATATTTCTTTTGCACTTTACAGCTCTTGTGAATACGCGTCTAAGCTTTTTGAATATCATAGTATCTTCACAACTCTACAAAATAGGTGATCGCTACGAAAAAGGTGATCGCACTTTTTCGTGACATCGGTGCTCCAGTGTAGGTTACACTGGAGCAAACGAAAATACATTTCCAATATCAAAATGAATGAATTTTGTTACTGTCTCGATTTTTTTTTGCACCTGATAACTCTTGTCAATACGGGTCTCTTTATGCTTTTCTGAATCTTCACAACTCTGTGAAATATAAGGGGATCGCACTTTTTCGTGAAATTGGAACCCACTCTGGAGCGAATGAAAATACATTTCCTATGTCAAAATGATGGAATTATTGTGTTCGGTACACCGACCGCCTAAAAGGCCTTAGCCCTCGTTCCTACGAGCGTTTTTTAGCAATCGTTCAGACGAATCTCGCACCTATTGAGTAAATTCCGGATTCATATTTTATTGTGATTCACTAATTCCCTTTTTACTTTTCGACCTTTCACTTTTTCACCAATTCACTAATTCGATCGAAAAGTTGACAAAGCAGCCAGAGAAGAGACATCATTTCAACTTCTTGACTAATTGCTTTTGCTCACTGTGAAAAAAATAGAATGTCAAATTTAGTTTATCTATGATTTCCTAATTTCTATTTGACAGACCGGGTCATAAAATCCCAAAAAAAATCTATTTGACAGTTGATAGTAAGCAGCTGTTTTTGTTTTACTCGCCGCTCGCGCCTGGCGGCTTTCTAATTTCTCAATAAAAGCTTGATAAAATATAGGTAAAACACTAAATTAAGTAATAAGGATATTTCCTAATACTTTTGATTTGATTACATTACTGCAAGTGCACAAACACTAGAAAATGTCTGAATCAGAAACTGCACCAATCATTGACCATGATGCGAAAGGTGAAGCTAACCCAAAGAAAAGAGTTCGTCATAGGAAGAAAAACTTATATGAAAATATTTTGAAGCAAATGGAGTTCTATTTTAGCGATGCAAACTTGAGCAAAGATAGGTTTTTAGGGGATCTAGTTAAAAATGATCCATATGTGCCGGTTACCGAATTTTTAAAGTTTAACAAAATTAAGTCTTTATCTCAGGATATAAATGACATCGTTAAGGCAATGAAACATTCCACTTTTCTAGAGTTATCTGAAGATAAAACAAAGGTACGTAGAACTTCTAAAATGCTATATTTTTGTACAGCAGAGGTTAAATAGTAATTTATTAAAATTTTATTAGGTGAAAAGAAAACTGTCAATGATGCCATATGATGCGGATTTAAGGACAGTTTATGTGGAATCCATACCAGTAACAGCGAGCAGAGAATGGCTAGAACGAGTTTTTTCAGACTTTGGTCATGTTGCTTACATATCACTGCCCAAGTTTAAAAATTCCCAGAGAATCAAGGTATTTTATTATATTTTATATTGTTATAGTTAAGTATGATAAATTTAAATATAATAGGTTTTTACCTATGAAATTGCCGTTCTGCAGTACTGGCCATTTCAAATCAAAATAATTTTTGTTTGGCTAAGAATTCGAATTTCAAATTAATTTTATTTTAAAAACGGAATTCTTTTTCCAAAAGTATGTAGTCATTTGTTTATTGATTAGTGTTACATTTTCATCGCATTTCAATCTTTTTCGTCATCATGGATACGTTAAAAATTTGAGTAATTATGGAATATGAGTACCGTTGTGACAGCAACGCGGCACAAGCGGCACGCAACATCAACGACGTTTACGGAGCTAACACAACACACCACATTTTATTGGTTTGCTCGCTTTCGTTCTGGAAATTTCGACCTGAAAAATTAACCTCGCAGTCGTCCGAAGACTTTGGTCGACAATGACGAATTAAAGGCGATTGTGGAAGCTGATGATACACAATCTACAACTGAATTAGCAGCAGCTTTCGACGTTAGCGTCAAAACAATATTGGCTCCATTTGCATCAAATTGGCAAGGTAAAAAAGCTTGACAAACGGGTGCCCCACGAACTCAATGATCGCCAGCGCGAAGTACGCGTCGAGACGTGCCTTGCACTGCTTAACAGACACACAAATGAAGGAATTTTGAACTGCATTGTTACCTGTGATGAAAAATGGATTCTGTTTGATAACTGCAAGCGCTCAGCAAGTTGGTTGGATCCTGGTTCAGTACCTAAACTTACCCCTAGAAAAGTTATGGTCACTGTTTGGTGGTCTAGCGCCGGTGTGATTCATCACAGCTTCTTACCAAACGGGGAAAGCATTACTGCAGATGTGTACTGTGAAGAACTGAACACAATGATGGAGAAGCTGGCACATCTCCAACCAGCATTGGTCAATCGCTTGTCTCCGCTGCTCCTGCACGACAATGCGCAACCTCATACTGCATAGCAGACGGTCTCCAAGTTGCAAGAACTGGGGTTGGAAGCTCTCCGTCATCCGCCCTAATCACCAGACCTTGCGCCTACAGACTACTACTTTTTCCAGAATTTGGATAACTTTTTGGTGGGAAAATAATTCAATACCCGAGAGGCAGTACAAAATGCTTTTGAAGAATTTGTTGCCTTCCGTCCAGCTGATTTCTTTAAGAAAGGCATCAATAAACTGCCACTGCGTTGGCAAAGATGCATTGATTGCATGGGTGATTACTTCGATTAATACAAATAAAAAATACATGAAAAAAAATCTTTTAAATTTTTTCATACAAAACGGCAATTTCATAGGTAAAGACCTAATATTAGTTCACTTATATTTTATAATAGCTTTATCATTTCTATATTATTTTTACTCCCGAAACAGAAGTGTGTTAGAAATTTGGGTCTGGTCCATGCCACTCAAATTAATGAAGTAGTAATCAGTTTTGATCTGCTTATTTTGCTGCATTGAAAGCTAATATGATTCAGACGAAAGTGTTCTTAGCTAAAATTCACTTACTTTAATTTTAAAATTTTGTTTTGTTCTTATATCTTTTTCATAAAGTTATTAAAACAGAGTTACTTTTAGTAAAGCAATTATTTTTTTTCAGTAAAAGTATGTTCTGTATCATTATAGGGCTTTGCATTTATAGAATTTGAAAAACCGCAAGATGCACATAAATGTATAGCGGCATTCACTGAAATGGGTTGCAAACTCCCCACTTGTATGCCCCCAGAAGAACTGTCATCTATTAAACTATTCTCTGTAGAAGAACCGGAAGAGAATAATGAGACCAAAGAAGAATATGAACCACCTAAAAAGAAGACTAAGAAAGCTAAAGATAAGAAGAAACATTTTGATTTGAAACCAGATCAAGAAGGAGAAACAGAAAAGAAATTAGATACACCAACTGTAAGGAATATAAATTCATACTCAATATTTCAAATTAATTATACTAATTTATACTCTTTCAGTAAAATGTATGAATCCATTCTGCCTCTAATTAGGCCTGCCTCTAATAAGAACAGGAAGTGAAATTTCTATAATTTTATTTACTGACTGATTTTATAGTTCAACACATTTTTTAATTGTGATATATTTTGTAAAATGAATTACAGAAAATTGGGAACATGATTCACGAATCATTCACAAATCTTCATTTATGTATCAAAAACAGGGAGATTCAATTTCTTTTCCACCTAAATTTTAAGCAAAAAAGATGTTTTAAATCAGCTGTGAGGCGGATCAGCTGACAATGTTAGCTCAATGACCTCAGAGGTGTCAATTCGTTTCAATACTAGATATTTAATATTCTTTATTATTGAGCTTCAATCTATTTTTTCTGCCTCAACATCTATAATAAGCAGCAAATCATGTACCCAAATTCTGTTTAATTGATTTTACAAAACATTTTGTTTCTATTTAGAAAGGCTATTTATTATCTTCTTTATCTCTATTTCTCTATTTATTATATTTTTAGGAGGAGAATAATTCAATAGTCTCAGTAGAGGTAAATATTTTATAATTACATATTAACTTTTTACCTTATCAGTAAATTCTTATAAAATCTTAAATTATGAAAAACTAGTTGTTGCCCGCGACTTCGTGCACGCAAAAAGAGATCCTGCGGGAACTGTATATTTTCCTGTGATAAAAAGTAGCCTTTGTCCTTCTCTGTGGTCTATTTTATATCTGTGCCAAATTTCACCAAAATCGGTCTACAAAAACAAACAAATAAATCTTTCCTCTTTTTATTATTAGTAATACATATTATGTGATACTCGGAGTTCTAATAAATATAAGTAAATAAAAATAATCACAAAAATATTTTTCTGACCGGGATTTGAACCCACCACATTCCGAATTTTCGAACAAAGCAAAAATTATACATATGCAAACCAATCTGCCAATCGGACTAATATAATAGAGTCGAAATTATTGATATATTGTTGCACGACGAATGAAAAACCTATGTAGCTTAAAAATGCGCAGTTTTCCAGGGATGAAACCTAGCTGGATCGTTTTTTCTCCCCAAAAACACCCTGCATACTAAATATCATGGTAATACTTGTAGCCCATTTCGAGAAATTGATTATATATATACAAGATTGTATTGTTTAATGTATAAGATATGTAAATTTCTAAATTTGTTTAGTAAAATATTTCAGGGAGATAAGACAACAGACATAGAATCTAAAGATGAGCTAACAAGTCACAACGAGGGAAAGAAAGAAGATGATGCCCCAAGAAAAAAGAAACAAAAGAAAAGGTCAAAAGATAAGAGCAAAAGTAATTTAGCAAAAGGTGAAGCTCCTAAAGGAGCATTGTGGGGTTTGCAAGTATTGCCAAAATCAGAATGGAAATCATTGAGGAATAAATACTTAAACCTGCAAAGAAAATACATGAAAGAAATGAAAGCAAATCTCTATAATAATAAGAGACATACATTCTCTGGCCTTCTGACTGCTGCTTCGGCAAGTGATCCAACTGAGCCAGGTAATATGGATTTAATTATTTTCTTCTCTTTGTTATTGGCTTATTTACTGTAATACAATTAACTGTAGTTTTATTCATCTAAATAAATTATTTTATATTTCTTCCTACAAAAATATAAAACTAGCAGAAAAAATAATAATATATTTTTTTTTCATCATTTTTTTTTCAGAAGAAATTACCCAGGAGGTAGATAAAGAAAAAGATCAATTACAAAAAGTACCTGGTGTATTTGTTAAAGAAATTCTACCTGAGCCATGTTTAGATGTCAGAAGCACTAAAAGAATGGTATATTTATAGGTTTTTAAAATCATGAATTGTGATGACTGATGACCATAAAAAGTGGAAGGAGAGTATGTTGATGATGTAACAAATTGTTTTATTATTTCCAGATAAAAAGCAATAAACATGCCTTACATGTAGAGGTAAAGGAAGGACAGAGTGAACTCTTTATTCGTTTTGATACTGCAAAAGCTGCTGAAGAGGTAAGTTAAATCCATATTTTGACGGTGAATTTTATAACAGAGGGCAGCACTCTCGCTAGCTGATATGTACTGTTATTTTTTTTTAAATGGCCTCCTTTAAGGAATAACCAGAAACAACAGTCAGCTGCAAACAAACTGTTATGCAGTTGCCTAGTCCTACCTAGTCTTACACCTACTCTTACATTACAGTACACGGCTAACTCTAACAACTGCGCGCGCGTGCTCTCTGGCCCCGAGGAACAAGAGCAGTGGCAGCGTGCCATCGAGGCGCAGTGTGGCGCACGCCGCGGCCGGCGCGCGCACGCGTATCCCCCGCACCCCGCGTCGCCGCAACCCACGCACACGCATATACGCTTCGACGAGTGATGCATATACTGTCAATATATTTCGTACTTTGAAGTTTAAACTATTTTAGTTAGAAACTATGTGGAAGGACTATGAGCAGTGGTGGTCTGTTGTATTATTAACTGTACTTGTAATGCAAATCTAACTTACATATTTACAATTTGTCGTAAAATATTTCCCTAGCAATAATAGTGTACAAATAATAAAGATTAATATAGTGTGTATTGTATAAAGCTTTCAATGTTTAAAAGAATAAAAGCTTTACATCTAATGCAACTTTTGTTTTCTTTTTTTTTATCTTATTTATGATATATTTTAAGAAACAAATACTTAACACCTACATTGAATATAAAGAAGTAGTTGAAAAAGAAAATTTATTAGCAATAAATGCAACATCGAAATTCAGTCTTAAAAACCTACACTTACAGCTTAGGCACAGGCACATAACTTATAAAAAAATACAAATACAATATATATATATATAGACTATACAATTCCCTATTATATACATTACAAAATTATTTTGTGGCATTTTGTTACGAATAAAATACAAAGAATCATATTATAAAATATATTACATCGAAAACTAAACCTGCTCTTGTGTAAAAAAAAAGCTTATCTTATGGCACTGAAAGGAGCAAGACAGCTGTAGGAATATTATCTTGATGCTTTATGCTGTATGATTTGAATTTTCAAACATTAATTTAATATCATTTAATTAATTATAATGGCAACACAATAATAGATTGATTCATGGAAATATTGTAAAATACATCATCTAGCACAACCAAAATTTTTCCTAAATCTTTAAGAAACTGTGTATTAAGTACAGTCAGCATAAATTTGCATTATAAACATAAAACTTATTAGTAATAATTAAGATATAAATTTAAACCATGCTTTCTATTAGATGTATTCTATTAGTATTTAGTTTATTAGGTTACAATTTAACATAATAATTCAATATTGACTGTAATAAGTATGTAGTAATTATTATTTCATAATAGTGATTAGTGGTACATATTATTATTACAATCATCATCATAGTAAATTTGTTAGAAGCAATTCCAAACTTTAGTAGTAGCTACACCTATAATATACATCACAAATTTTTACACATTTATTAGTTTAAAAATTGTAATCTTATGTAATATTTATGATTAGTACATGTACCTATAACGAGGTAGTATATAAAATTACCTGCAGTATTTCCTAAAGTAAATAAGCTCAAATTGTATGGCAATTATTATAATTAATTTCGTTGGGAAGACGCTATGGAAGATGGCGATGGACAATCATTATCCAATGATTAAAATAATTTTTGTAATGTAGGTGGCACTAAAACTCGTCAAGCATCCACTTACATATTGCGAGCTCATGTAAAACCGGTGTTTAATTCATATGCAATAAATGTCACACTGAAACGACACGATACGAGACGCGGCGCTGAATTCTTAAGAAAGCTATTGAAATCTTTATTCATTACACAAGAAGATACATACACATTTCATTGTAAGAGTTGGAGTCAAGAGTCAAAGTTCATGTCAAGTTGCACCATGCTGCTCAGCACTTGTGCAGTGGATGACTGATGTCATGAAACATGTATATTTTTGTGTAGTGAATAATGTTCCATTTTGAATAGCTATCTTAAAAATGCAGCACCGCATCGAGTCGCGTTTCGTCGCGGTGTGAACTGACCATTACTCCATAATATTCATTTCATAAAATAATTAAAATGTTTAATACTAAAACGATATAAGTTGCTATATTATCACATCATTAAGTACCTAATTAATAGTAGTTTATAATAAGTAATTAAATAATTATTCTGTACACAAGAGGTAGATTACTTCTATTGCTTACATCTATGACGTCTCCATATTTCTATGCACTGTGACAGGAGCTATAACACTATTTTTACCACAAGGTAACACAGTCACTGATAAATCTGCAGGAATATTGTGTGTATGTTTAACTTTAGTAGGAACAGGAAAACTGACATCAGACTTTGTATCGTCTGATAGTATTGTTGGGTCATTCACAGAAAATCCAGTGGCTTCGGAGTCCTCGTGTGGGGTCATTGTTGAATATCCGTGGTCGGAGCCCCCAGCAGTGTGAGATCTTCTGTAACCAGTCACTACTCGATACGGAGATATCGGCCCCTCAATCTCCATCACTGGCAGTAATTTGTCTTGGCCATTATGATCAGGCAAATCATCTGATGACATATAACTCAATTGCACATCAATATCTTGCCAGGTCTCGGCAGGACCGTCAACATATAGGTTGTGACAGCTAGCAGTTGTAGTGTTCTGTCTATAACAGTATATTGCAACAGCTATAACTAAGCTAATAGTAACAATACACCCTGCTATAGGTCCAATTGCTGAGTAACTTGCAAAAGCGTCTCTGTTCACCTGCCCGAATGTACCTTCGCCGTACGGAGTCACAGCTCCAAGAACACCATTAAAACAAGTTGATTGAGAATTACAAAACGGCGCAGCCAGCGGCGTATGTCCATCAGCGTCGACCTGACACCACTCGCACGCCAACATACCTAAGCAACTTGAATGGGACAAATAGTTTTCACATTGAAAATCGAAACAAGGCTTCAGATTTTCAGCATAATTGTGAAAATAATGGGATTTATGGTTATTTTTTTCAGGAATCATGCCACACAATGGTATATCCTGGCTCATGTTTGATTTGTTTGCGCGAGGGCACTCGTACCATTCAGAGCTACATTCACAGGGACACTCGCATTCTGTTTGCTCCATGCGATTGCAGTTGAGACAGAGACGATCAAACATACTGCAGGGACAAAATGGTCCAATACTTCCCATGCTACATCTTGAATTCACAAGCCCTATAAAAGAGTTAGTTCCAGGTATTGCAGTTACATGATAGTGGACACAGTGCTCACCAGAAACTATATTAGATAAAACATTTGGCAAGGACATGTTAAATTCGTAATATCTTTGTATGGTTTTATCAAAAAAGTTGCTGCACATCTTTTTGGTAACGAAACCTTTGTGATTCAACATATCAATGGCTATCATTGACTCTTTATGTGTAATGTGCTGCTGTTCTATTGGCCCTGAGCTATTTGGGTCCATCAAACCTGGATGTGAAACCAAGTATCCTCTGTTGTCCATTATGAAACACTTGACATAATTCATAGAACATTGTGGCATATTTTCTATGAGTAATTTGTACAGAAAACCCATAGTGACATCCATTGATACAACCATTGGAGGGTAAATTGGACTCCTCACAGCATAAGAAATTGATATTATATATCCTGCACCACCTACATCAAGAGTGGGTGGAGTGAGAATAATTTTGTCTGGATTTTCCATGGCATTTGTATACCATGGTCTTCTCACAGGCTCATAATCATACTCTAAAACTGTACCTGGAAACATAACAAGTACACCGCTTTCTGTAGCTGCGTATCTTCTCACAACATAGTTAGAAAGTGGTCCATGAAGGTGTTGCCTTTTGTAAAAGGATAAAATAGAATTAAGGAACCCAACATCCTGTTGTATTTCATTTTTTAAACCAGGGTTAGAGAGTAATCCATGAGCAAAACTCTTGATATAAGCCAAGTAGTTTTGCATGTATGCCAAAGCTTCTTGCCCATCTGACATGTCATAAAGGTAAGTAAAAGGCGACTGAAAACTCGAAGGACTTAAATAAACTGTTCCCTGGTCAATAGTTGAAATTTGTTTAAAATGCCTGCATAATTTCCCTGTCTTTGGTGGAAAAATGTCTAATCTATGAAAAAGTATATCTTTGCTTGTCCTTGAGAACAATGTATTAGACATATACATTGTACTGTCATTTTTATATTCTTTTACAAGACATACAATATAATATTTGTGAACCCACTTCCATTCATATAATATATTGGTAATATTATCAATATTAAAAGTAATGTTACCTGTAGATTTCTGTAGCATTTTTTGTTTTAATATTCCAACATATTTGTGGGATTCAATTGACTGTAAGTATGTAAATTTTATTTTATCCGATGTTGATTCTGGTCTGGGAAAATGTGAATGCATAAGCACTTTACCAGAGAAGTCCATTACAAATGCCCTTTCATCTCTATTACTACCTTTAAAATAAATAATATCTTCCGCTAAATCAGACCAGTATAAATCCAGACCAAATATACCACTGGATATGGGGTATACAAAGGATATAATATAGTCTCTTTCCATTGCTTCCCACATCGGTCCCTCCACTAGTGTCTTTCTATCATAGTTAGTAGGCATAAGTGACAAAAACGCTGATGCCACTTGACCAATCACTCCACTGTTGTTTATATGTAACTTCATGACTGAATGCTCTTTGGAATGGTTGTGCCATTTGTCAAAGGATAAAATTCCCAGTGTCTTATTTTTATTGTCATCAGTTTCATAAAATAGTCCAATCGCAAGTTTTACAGTCGCATTATTTTCTGTACGCGGAAACACTTTGAGCCAATTGTCATCTTTTAAAATCTTTGTATCAGTAAGAAAAATAAATAACTTGTTTGAAGGCAGTGGCTGTTCATTCAATAGGCTTTTCATCTCTTTATTGATAGTCATGGGTGGCAATAATGTATTTGCTACTTCAAGTGTTGTCAAATATTCTCTCAATAGGAGTTTGTTAGTATCTGTTGCATTGGCAAACTTTGACATTCCATCAATACTGCAAGAGTCTTCAAACTTCATAAAATTGCTAGCATTTGCCACTTTTACAGTAAACAGATCGGAGCTCTGTAGAGCAAAAGCAGTCTCCTTGACAACATTAGCAATATGCTGTAATGTTTCTGAATGAACCAAGTTGTCAATGATAAAAACAATATATTTTGGGTCAGGATGCACTATCTTATGGTACAAATACCTTTGGTTTGTATGTGGCATGATGGTGCAGTCTTTGTCGGTGGCATAATCTAAGTGTGAGAGAAAATATTGTCTCTTAACTTTCAAGTCCTTAAATCTACCAAATAAGCTTGACGGTTCTATCAAAGAAATGTCCAAAATGTTCGAATTCTTTATGAACACTGTTTTACGGATTGAATTAAACGGACATGGATGTGTGAAAGATGGAGTGTTGGTGTGTTTGAAAGTATCATTCATTTCCAAGAGTATATTTATTGCTGATGATACTTTGTAACTGAGCTTATCCACGATATTCGATAAAACATCTTGGTCGGCGTTAGACGAACGGTTTATTTTGTAAGTGGTCCGTATTTCTAAATGGGATGTGTATTCACTGCCAAGTTCCTTAATCACCATTTCATTAAATCTGCTCGCCAAAGTGTCAGAAAGGATTCTTATGCGTGTTTTTAAATCGCATCGGCTGCTGTTCTTTCCACAGTTGAGATCATTTGAGAGTAAAGGCGAGAATAAACTCGCTTTGATGAAAAACAAAAATAATATCTTCATATTGTAAACAAAGTTTTGACACAAGCGATAAATCTTAGTGTTTTAGACAATATGGAACAATGGAGATATATTATCTTTACATTCATACATCTCAATAATTTCTTCTGAACTTGCACATTTATATAAAATATAATATTCAATTTACATAGATACAAAATATGTCGAAAATGAAAAAAGTTTGATAACAAATTGATCACTCCATTTTCGTTTTCAGGTTTGACTTTGTTTTTTTTAAATACGTTGGCTTAAACCATTTGCCAGTGTCAAGTTAAAAACGCGGGAAATTGAATTTTTGTTTCAATTTTCAACACCGTATTCCTAAATCGTCAAGTTTAAAGTCTAGTCAAAGTTCAAATAGATAGTCAGTGCAGTTAATGAGTCAGTCGATTCAGTAAAGTGGTAGAAGCTGTACTGAAAGTCTCTAGGAAGTTTTGGAGGGAGGGACACAAAATAGCACGTTTTTTGAGGTTGTACCACTTGCCCACACTTTTGCACGTTAACGAATATTTAATGGTTAATATTCTACCAATATTACACATTTAGAACCGAAATAACACAAATTTATGAAGGAAATACAAAATCCACAACGTAACCCTTTGAATTACCCGGCAAAACTGAAACGTTTTCCTTTTTCAAAAATCAAGACGGAAGAATTTTTTCAAATATTGCGCACCAGTATAAACTACTGCCAGTATCAAGTTAAAAAGGCGGAAAAATATTTTCATTTCTGTTTTCAACACTGTTTTTCTAAATCGTCAAGTCCAAAGTCTAGTCAAAGTCCAAATGTCGTCAATGTAGGCAGTGAGACTCAAGACTCAAGTCAGTCGATTCAGTAAAGGGGTAGACCGTAGACGTTTTACTGAAACACAATATATCACGCATCTTGAAGTTGTACCACTAACTTTGGCAAGTTAACGAATACTTAATCTAATGGTTAATATTCAACCTATATTACACATTAATCCGAACCTAAATAAGACAAATTTATGAAAAAAAAATTCAAAAACAATAACGCTAAAACATTCATATATACCCGCCAAAACTCCATGGACCATCATACAATCTCCATGCAAATCGCCTCTCATCATCGCAATGCAGACATTCTTACAAAATGTGAGGGACAAACTAGGCATTATTTGACTAAAATTTAGAATTATGCCCCACATTTATCCTATTAGTAGATTTATGGTAGGTAATTTTACGGCTGAAAGGTCTTCTAATTACAAATTAATTCCGCAACTTTTCAAAATGATAAGATCCGTAGTTTTCGAGATAAAAAATATTTTAAATTCGACAAGTTCTATAGAAATTCGGCCATGTTGAAGTTTCTATGACGTTTTTTCCATTGCCTGGATTGCCTGCTGTCAAATATTTTAACTTTACGTAAATGTTGTTAATTATTTATTATATATCCTTGATTTTATTTTGTTTTGTATCAATATTTTGAATAAGAAATATATTTTTTTATAAATTTTATGATCAAAGTAGAACTTTTTTATCACCCCTCTCCCCCTCCCCCTCCACCCCCTTCCCCTAAATAATTTGCTCATGGTACTAAATTTTTATCCATTATTAAATCAATTTCTTAGAGTAAAACGTACAAACAAAATATTTTTACTATGATATATTATAATAATAAGTACAGTAAGTATATTTCCTCGGCTTATTGCAAGATGTCATTATTTGACATTTCACATAACTGAGTTAAACGGCATTTTAGTTCGAATTAGATAAGTTGATTTGCCTATTTTATCCTATATTTAATTACGGTGACGAATAGTTAAAAGTTTTTGATTAGCAAAATTATATTTAATAATGTTATTAGTGAGGTTCACAAGTCCTACGAAGTTATATATTTTTTTTAAACCAAAAATAAAATTTAATGAATTCTGACTACTGAAAAACTGTTTGTGATGTAAATTACTTATTTCTTCATTTGTATAACAACGAAACATTAAAAAAACGTTTATTAAAAAAAAAGTGTGTGTCAGCTCCGACGCACGACTGGAGTTTACTCTAAAAAGTAAAACACGTCCCTCAGAAGGAACAAAAACTTTAGCGATCGATTTGAGTTCAAAAATTCGCGCCATGTGAAAAAAAGTGACAAGTGCGCAGAATAGGTTGCGCACGAAAACGTAACGAGGTCATTCGTTCAGTAGATAGTTTTACATCTCATATTTTTTCATACCAGGGGCCTTAAATGAAAATCGATTCTTAAGGAGTAAACTCCAAAAAAAAGGTATATGCATTATCATAACGAACAAATTCGTGTTAGGAATTTGGTAATTTATTCTTAAATTTGGAAATTAAATTCTTCAAATCAAACAAAATAACTTCTTTTTTACACCATAAAAAAAAACTTTTAAGTAATGGAGCGCTCGATTGAGTAGTTTATCTAGGTTTTATAATCAAAACAAAATAGATTCTGAAAAATAAACATAAACAACTCTATGTATTTAATTTAATAGTTGAGTATTGCACTAACTAACAACAACTTACGTTCAAAAGATATCCATAACATTTAAAATTAAAATATTTTTCTTTGCTCCTTTACTATCAGTCCTATTTATTTTTAAATAAAAAGTAGGAAGTGCGATAAAACCGTACAAAAATTTAAAAACATTAGATACTATAAGTTTTCTTCTTCAGGAAGATAATCTGAACCTTCTTGTCAGGTAAATTATTATACCAATGGTGTAGTTCTGCAGGTATAATTCTTTCGTTACACATTTTTATTAAATCTTTTTTCTTCAATTTTGTTATTGGAAGCTTCCTGGTATATGCTTTTATAAGAGAATAGTTATTGTAGTCAAAAACACTGCCAGTTGCCTCGTGCTTGCACTTTCGAAGGTTTTTAGTATAAGACACAGTCGGTGTTTCTTTTTTTGATACACCCAGTTCTTAATAGTCAGAAACGTAGTCATACCTTATTGAACAATGTAACGCCGCTTTTTTTAAAAACTTAAAGCATTTAACCTTCAGCCACTGCAGCTTTTGTCCTTCGGAGTCAATTGATCTATTGAGCATTAAGTTGTTCCTTAGATCTTTTAGGTCAAAGATATCAGAGTTGCTCATTACAACAGGTTTGTAAGCTTTCTTTGCTGTTTTATTCTTGTTTAGCTTTTTATTCGATCTGGCCAACCTTATAACATTACATAGGTCTATTATAGAAATAAATGGCATAAGACGCATCTGATTTTCAATAGCGCTATGGATACTATCAACCTCCATATGAGTGTGACCCGATTCTAAATACTTATGTTCGATCACCTAAAGGTGGGTAGCTTGAACTACTTATAACATTAAGCATAACAGGAACTGGTTACGATTTCGACCACCACACGTACCGAAAATAAAGATATGTCGGAAACTATTGACGGTGGTCGTTGGATCCAAAGATATAGTTACCACTTCATTACTTTCTTTTTTTCCTTCGATTTCAGACCACAAGTAACAAATACCATCATTTGGTGAACGGGCTTCATAAATGGTAGCATTGTAAACGTTTAATTTACGCAGGTAGTAAAGTAAAGAAACATTACTAGCCGGCGAGTGCAATACTTTTTGTAAGTCGATCGTAATAGAGTTAAAGCTGTTATCCTCATTCGCCCGAACTTTATCTAACTCTTTAGCTTTCCTACTTTGTTCTTTTAAAGACATGTGCTGCATAACAGCAATATCGGAGGTGTTTTCAGCTTTGGCACGGTTATATTTATGGCAAGATAAACATTGGTCCTTCTTGGGTTTATGGAAATCTAGATTATACTGAGTACAAAAAATATTGCGATACACGTTGATGGAAACAGGCGGTATAGTTTTTACATCTTTCTTGGTACAGTTCATACATTTTGGAGATGGATAGATTGCTATCCAAATAGATGTAGATGATGAAATAGATTTAGATGATGTTTTTTCTGTAATAATGCGACTCCATCTTAGGGAAAGCCTCGATGTGTTCTTTGACAAATGCTATATCTATTTCTTTTGTTTTATTGACAGGTTCTTGCTTGCCACGTCTGTCCCGACCTTCAAAAGAGCCAGATGTTCCTACTTCTGTAAATGCCTTATGAATAAGACGATTGGATATACAAAGTTGTTTTTAAAAAAAAAATTCATAAACCCTGATCTTTCGGTCGTCCTTAATATTTAAGTAATAGTTACGAGATACAGTCCTTTTCCGAGTTGCATTTACGAGACGTCTTTGTGGCGCCTGTGCTATAATCATCATCAATCATTCATTAGTATAAAATCTTTTTGTCGACAGTATTCCGATAGTGGCCAGTAAGACATAATATATTACCATGCGATCTTCTTCAGGGAAATTTAATAAACAATTTAATTTATATTTACAGTCTCCGGATTTTGGTGCTTTGGTAGGCTGTGTCTGTTTTTTGTAGTTTTTATATGGTAAACTTTGTGAACGATTCCTTTTTTGCTCATTTGACATTTCGATCATAAGTTCTCCTTTTGTGCCACCTTGCTGTCTAAAATTTTTTAGACGGTACGACCTCTGGTTGTACTGTTTCAGGGTCACTATCGATTTCTATATTTCTGGTAGGTAAGTCTTCAGGATTCTTCCAGTCAGGATCAGCAATAGAATCATCTCTTAAAAACAAGTCATCTTCAAGGGACATTACTACATGGTTGTCATTATATGGTGCGCTGATATTTTCAGAAACATTGTCTATATTGGACAACACTTTGAAAATATTATTGACTTCTAATACTTCGCTTTCGCTTTCGTCTGACGATAGTATCGTTTTACTTATTGGTCGACATATTATATTGCGGGTAATTGGCCGTGGGGATGGTGTAGTTTCTATAATATCACTTGAATGCTGAAACGAAAAGACAGGGGTAAGGTCTTGGAGTACTGAGTCCTATTAACACAAATAACTCGATATCACAAAACCACCACCAAAAACATGACACACTGTTCTTATTTGAACTTTTAATTTTTTATTGATTTCTTATGTTTAAGCGAATATTATTCATAGCAAATAAACTAACAACTTTTACGGATTTTTTTCGCGGTTTATTACATTTTAGTTTATACCGACGTTTTGGCAACTATGCAGCAGCCGTGGTCACGGGAGGACTGAGTTGACAGGTGTCCATCACAGAACACTATTACTCCTACCGGAGGTGTCCATAGTGTATATTATTAAACTTTCAAACTACCCGAAGATTCTTTAATTATGTTAAATAATTACCGAAACGTCAGGATATAAGCTAAAATATAATAAACCGCGAAAAAAACCGTAAAAGTTGTTTCAATTTTAAATCAGTTTGGTATAACAAAAATCGTAAAATGTACATAGGTAAATAATGCCCAAGCCAAAGAAAGTGGAAATAACTACTCACGTCGTCCTTAGAAACTTCGTCTACTATAATATTATGAAGATTCTCCTTATTCTGGTTTAATTGCTCCAACATCTTGCTTCCTCTTCCAGGTTTGAAACATTTATTTCGTTGCATTTTGACAGAAATCATTAACTCTTTAACACGTTTAGCAGTCGTCATATCTTGCCTCGAAATGAGCGAGCGAGCCAGTCCGCCGCGCTCACGCAAAGTACATTTTCGCCCCGCGCAACTCTCCTACTTCACCCGCGATCGGCCCCGCGATCCCTAGGCGAAACTGTTTCGTCGCATTTTACCTAACCATGCATAACCCACTAAACTATAATAGAGGCTCCTCGTAGCCTTCAAGAAGTTACTATATATAAAATAAAAAATAATTAAAAACAATAAATGATTTTAGGGAAATCTTAGTATTAGGATCAGTATCAAAATATTTTTTTCTACAATTCATTAATATTACTTATTGTGCTCTTGTAATAAATGGTTCATTAAAGGAACTAAATAAATGAAAATAATTATCTTTATCGAAACAATTATAAGCTAGTTATGTTACACTCGTTTGGATTAAGTTTCATTAATGATGAGAATGAGTTATGTATATTAATGTCAGTTGTTTTTAAAATAATTGTCATAGTGATAAAAATAACTTATGCAGGTTAGTGATTCTTTATAAATGCCTGACTTCCAAAGTTGCAATTATGGATTTTATGACAAGGACGTAACGGCTAAAATTTACTAGATAGAAATTAGTGACTTTTTGCATTTTGTAGCTTTTGTCAAACGGATTTTTTTAGATAAAAACGTATTAAGTAATTTTTCGTAGTTAATGAGTTCTTGCAATAAGCCGACGATTTAAAAAATACGGTCATTGCACGAGTCCCATCCGGTAGAAGAGCGTCCGGTGCCTCGGACTGCTCTCCCGGAGGAAAAGCAGCTGTCATCGACAGGCTGCTGCGATGGTTCAGCTGCTGAAAGCAGATCCTGTTTACTGGGCCGCTGCTGTTATCACTTAGGCGGGTCCGGCGGCTCAGCACCAAGCGGAGGAGCACCTTAGAGTTTTAGTGCGGTATCCCCGAGTGCGCTCATCACCTCGCGCCCGGGAAGGTTCCACATACCCCGCCGATCTCCCCATTCCGCCGGGGATCCACAAAGCAGATGCTGTTTACTGGGCCGCTGCTGTTATCACTTAGGCGGGTCCGGCGGCTCAGCACCAAGCGGAGGAGCACCTTAGAGTTT
This sequence comes from Phengaris arion, assembly GCA_963565745.1. NCBI lineage: Eukaryota > Metazoa > Arthropoda > Insecta > Lepidoptera > Lycaenidae > Phengaris > Phengaris arion. The sequence continues at coordinate 30,606,957 of OY751431.1, forward strand.
TAGTGCGGTATCCCCGAGTGCGCTCATCACCTCGCGCCCGGGAGAGTTCCACATACCCCGCCGATCTCCCCATTCCGCCGGGGATCCACAAAGGATTTCCCCAAGAAAAAAAAATGTAATGCGAGTATATTTTGGATAATAATAGGTACTTATATTGCTATTTGAAAACATAGGTAGAAACAATTAATTAATAAACAATGCCTAGTTTTATGATTGAAAATAATTGTTTTCATGTTTGTTCTTCTGTTTTCTTATATTGTTACTACTTACTAGTTTCAATCTGGTCAATAGTGTCGTATAACGTTGAGTCTTTTGTTTCTGGTGTACCTAATGAAAACAACGCGCTAGCAGTAACAGCAAGGAACGCATAATAAATGCCCCGAGGACTGGTGATATAAGATGCTGAAAAATAATAATATACACTGGCGGACACATAAACTGCATCATAGTGCAGGAACACATTCAATCAAATTTTATTACGAAATATGCAAACTTTTTACATTTATTGGTATTGGAAAATAAAGGCTGGCTTATAAACACAAAAACAAAATCAAATTTTAATATGGTACTGTCACAAAAGAAAGAAAATATTAAATAGAAGAATATCTTGTCAATTTACTAAAGATTAACTCGTTGTTACGTTAATGTTGTGATGGATGTTTTTTTTTTGTTTTGTTACATGTTGAATTATCGTTACTAATTGTTTAATTGCTAGTCTGTTTTCATTTTAAACACGTTTTTCTCTCACGAATATGGACGTATCGTCCGAAAAAGCCGCACAAATTGATGCTCTAGTGCAGCAAGGCCTAGACCAACGAACAATTGCTGCAGATTTAAATGTAAACCAGTCCTCGGTTTCCCGAGTTTACAGAAGGTTTATGGAGACAGGTTCATTCAAAAGAAGACGTGGAACTGGCAGAACTCGGGTGACAACGTCTCGTGACGACAGGTTTATTTTGATAACTTCCTTGCGAAATCGGTTTTTAACGTTTACAAGCATTAAAAATGAGCTCCACCAGGTACGTGACGTAGCAGTTAGTGCACGAACCATAAGAAGAAGGCTAAAAGAGCGTGATATCACATCTTTCAGACCCGCAAATGCACCAAAATTGTCTGCAGCTCACAGGAAAGCTCGACTAAGATTTGCTAGTGAACACTTAAATTGTACGGTGCTGATGGTCGCAGACTAGTCTACCGTAGTCGAGGAGAGCGATATGCTCAAAATTGCATTGAGGAGAGGGTTCCATTTGGAGGCGGGTCTTGTATAGTTTGGGGCGGCATATCGATGGATGCTCGAACTGAACTTGTGTTTATTGACGCAGACACACACATACATGGCCGTGGTAACCGTGGTTTAACATCACATATACATATAGATGAAAACTTCATTCAGATGCAGGATAATGCTCGTCCGCACGCAACGAGACAAGTTGCGCAATACTTTACTCAGTTTGAGATTCGTTCCATGGATTGGCCAGCACGTAGCCCGGACCTCAATCCGATAGAACACGTGTGGGACAGCCTAAAAAGAGCTGTAGGTTCGGCTAAAAATTTAACTATTTCTCTACACAATCTTCATAATTTTGAAGTCGGTACCAGCCAACTTAAACGTGAGCTCTACTTACTTATATAAAACTAGCTGTCCCGGCAAACGTTGCTTTGCCATATTAAGTATTTCGCCCATATTATTTTATTGAAGTGACTAAATAAGTATGTCACCATGGCAACGTCGATCGCTATCCCGTCACACAAATAATATGGTCGCCGACAGTCTCGAGATGTAATAATTTACTATTTTTCATTCAACAAATCCACTTATCAATATATAAAATACCCAGTAGACGATTCTCAGACCTACTGAATACGCATATAAAATTTGGTAAAAATCGGTAAAGCCGTTTCGGAGGAGTACGGTAACTAACATTGTGACATGGAAATTTTATATATTAGATAATGATTTATCAGGATATAGTTTAGTTTAATTTTTACAAATTAAAATTTAATATTGTTGAATTATAGAGATACATATATCTATAAGAAAGAGTTATTTAGCTTGACGAGATTAAAAATTATAAGCAAATAAAAAATGTTGCACATCTTCTCTCAAAACGATTTGTGACGCCACAATCGGCAACCGCAAGGCGCCAATCGATATAATTTAAGTAAAACCATGGACCAATAAAACTAATCTCCATGGTAAAACTAAATTGAAGCAGTTTCGCAAAACGTTTCGTTTTAACGCAAAAAAACCGAAAAGAAATAAGTTATAATGATTAAGGTATTGAAGAAGTCGAAACCTTTAAGTTCTTAGGAACTATAATTGATATAGTAAAAATTGTAACTGGAAATTACACATACAATTGATATCTAAGAAATTGGATAGATTTACCTGTGTACTCAGACGTCTAGCAAAAACAATATCAATTAGTGCTGCTCTGAGTGCATATCACGGCTACGTTTCATCTGTCTTGTCATATGGCCTAATACTGTGGGGTAATTCTGTCGATGCTATCAGAGCATTGATCAGAATCCAGAAAAAATGTAAATCTGTCAAGTAGGTCCATTTGAAATTTGCAGACCACTATTTAGAAAATTGGCGATCCTACCTCTACCATGTACCTATCTATGTACATTAGAAACATTTGTATTTTTGTGCAAAAGCATCCCCATTATTTTATGACAAATAACGAAGTACATACCGATAGATCGCGTCGCCATCCTAACAATTTAGTTGTACCTAAGTGTAATAGCAGTACCTATATGTGGAGCCCTTACTGTATGGCTGTCAAACTTTTTAATAAATTACCTGTTGAATTTAAAAAAGTACTTCTAAAATCAATATTAATAGGTGGTTTATAAGAAAACTTGCAATACAGAGATCGCTGACACCATTATTGATTGTACCTACTTAATTATGTTACAAAGACTACGATTCCCCTTTGCGTAATATTTGCATACTATTAAATTAGTTGTATGATTTGGTCTATACCTACTAGCTTAACAACAGCGCAATCGTACAACCTTCTTGCAAATAAATTACCTATTTATATATTTATTTACATTATGGCGGTAGCACATCGTGACGTCACAGGCCGATTAGCGCTCTCTTTCTTATTGTAAACCAGCTGTTGCCCGCGGCTCCGCCCACGTATTTACAGTAACCCACGGAAATACTGTCCTTTTTCGGGATAAAAATTATCCTAGGTTTTAATCCAGAGTCAACTACTACCATACCAAATTACATCGAAATCCGTTCAGTAGTTTTTGCGTGAAAGAGTAACCAACATCCATCAATCAATCCTCATAAACTGTCACATTTATAATATTAGTAGGATTTAAATTGATTGTATCTTCGTTATTTTTAAGACATAAAATGGGGTTTTGATTGTTTATTATCATGTCGTATAACATTGAACAGACGAAAAAATTTTTTTTACGAATATTGTATCCGAGACCGATCATAGCTTAAGATCAATCAGGTGACCAAGTTACCTGCACATTTTTTGCCTGATTAGAAAAAACATATTACCAAAGCCTGCGTCATGGTACCACCACAAGATGCCAGGGTACAAATCCCGATGCATGAACCTCGCACACTCGTCGGAAACTGTTCTACTGTGTACACCACAGATCCGGTGTATATTGCTGATACGATAAGTTTTACTATTAAGAACAATGTTATTTTTACCCATTTGAAACCTGCAACACATTTAAACAGAAATATCAATAACATTACTTATTAGGTAACATTAATTTAAACTATAATATTATCTAATGTTCGTGATAGTAATTCTTCACGATTCCTCTACTTCACGTTGAGGTTTAGAGACCCAAGCCTTGGTAATTGGAATTATAGGTATGGGACGTTTTAGTTACGAGACCTAACCTACCTAATGAGTAAGATAATGGCGTAGGTATTTTGAAAATATTAAAAACAATCTTATGAATATAATATAATATCTACTTCTTAATACGCCCATTTTCCGTAGTGTTTGTACTTACTTGCGGGAACAAACGCGATCGCTATGCAGTTTATTCCACAAAGTAAAAATCCATATTGAAGAGGCTTTCTTCTTCCGATTTTGTTCAGGTATATAGTGATCAATTCACCAGGAAAAGAAGCAAGTGCTGTCATCAAGAAGGTAGTGTATTTATCACCTGGTAGGAACACCGAATTCACCAGCATACTATAGTATATAAAACTCACTACCAACCTCCATGTCACTCCTGCTATTAGCCTCTTCATAATCTCTTCAGATCGTATAACCTCTTTGAACCCTTCCGTTTTCACATTGTTGTTCTAACCGAATACATTTTTAAGATTTTCTTCGTTTATTCTGTCAATCACTTGGGGTTCAATTTTTAATTTATTCATTTTGACCATTTGTTTTAGATACCTTGGCCTCGTTAATTCTACCATTCAGGATTTGCCATCGGGGGCTTTCGTTTAGAAAAGATATATTGCACGATAAAAGTATGGGGGGAGAGCATATTATGTACAAAATATTCTTCCAATTAGATAAGAACATCGCAATGCAGGCCAGTATCGCTTCTCCCATGTAGATGGCATAACCAAAGAGTACTCCAGCTACTATTCTAGTCTTCGTACTGCTATTTTCTGACACTGAGAGAAGCACCCATTTAACACTCTTTAAACGGTTTAGTACATTACATATTTACTTTAATAAATGTTAAAATCGATTATTACTTATCACTGTATCCGCGGTTAAACGCTCCCGTGGTTATGGCACCCTCCAAGAATTCCAAAACAATGTACACTTTTAAGATGTAGCAAGTACCTTGAAGTTACCTATTAGACATCCCAAAGTACACACGATCAATGTAGGTTTACGACCAAATCTGAAATTAGACACAAATGCAGTTTTATTATTTGGTCATCATACTTTATTTTAATAGCGATTTACAATTTTATGGTTTACTGTCTGTTCTTAGACCTGGATTGCTGCTTACCCTACCTAATCTTACTTGTCACACATCCAGCCTGATACGATCATGGATATGATCATACCGATCCCATGTATTGTGCCCACAAAGCTTACTTTCCACGGCTCACACGCAAGATTCAACTGGAATATAATATCATAAAATCAAAATCAAATCAGATCTAATATATTTTAGGCATTAAAAACCCATAAAAATACAAGTAGGTACTTAGAAAATAATAGAGTTATACAACATCATTTAATATCCTAAAATACTCTCATTGTGCCTAAAGCATATCACTTCAAAAAAGAATAGAAAAAAATAAATTTGTACACCTAGCATCATCTGTGTATTAAGCTGTACTTTAGAAAGTTAAGTTATTATGTAAGAAGTATACGTAGCTTCCGACAGCTTTCGATATAACATCGATGGCGTTATATCCAAAACCTCGTAACCAAAATAATCGTGTGACGTGACGTGATGCGACCTTGAAATTTCACTCTCAATGCCGCTAAGGAATTTCCACTTCATGAAATAAACATTACATATGTACTGAAATAAAGTGATCGTCGTATCTACTTCCTTCATCTTACCTCAGCTACAATAGTATCATTGCTCTCATAAATCCAGTCACTACATTTGTCCGTTGTGCCCACAAAACTATCCTTAGTGCAAATAGGGCTCTTTGATAACGTAGTGTGGTTGATCACGGGCCTAAAGCATTTGTCTATATCCGAATTAGGCCACCAAGTTGGCTCTCCACCAAGACCTCAGGAACTTGGGTATCGCATTCGGGCATGCGACATCTGAATTATACAAAATAAATATACTGATATTTAGAATCTATGTTATAAAGAGAAGAGATTTGTTTTGGTTTGTTTGTTTGTTTGCATCGAACAGGCTCTGAAACTACTGGATCGATTTAGATGAAACGGGGAAGAACCGGGGAGGAAGGACCACGGGGAAGGATATAGGCTACTTTTTATAAATGCATGGTTCCCGCGGGATTTCCTTTTGCGTTAACGATGTCGCGGACAACATCTAGTGAGAAATAAAACAAGAATATGATATTAGGTAGAACAGGAGCTCTACGTTCAGTAGTAGGTATTAGGTAAGTTAAAATCTAAGTATAATCATAGACCAATCATACCTAACTAATCAGTAGTAGGTAACTATTGTAATAATTTCCTTTATTATGTAGTTGAAATATTAGTTTAAGTTGAAATATTTATTTGCAAACCCTTATTACGCTTTATAACAATAATTTCAAAACTATAGGAACCGTACTAATCAATAAAAAATAAGGCAATCTTCCTCCTTACAGCAGTTTCTTCTAGACAACCTAACAAATAAAATAAAAAAAATAATTATTAAAAAATAAAATATTACGAAGGACTACATACACGTTACATATAATATTATGTATTATAATATTATATTAAAAATATATTTATACTTATAAACTACGTAAACTTTACTCAAATATAATATTTGATATTAGGTATTAAGTAGTACATACTTAACTATTAAGACAGATACAAATAGTACATACTCCATTTTTTTTAAACACTATATAATATAATAATAATTATTGATAGTTCGTAATCTTTAAAAAGTTTCACGTAAAGCATTCCATAGGGCGTATATCAGAAATAGCGAAAGAGGAAGAAGTGGTTTTGTGAGAGGGAAAAGCAAGTATACCATAAACTTACCGATAGTTCACATCTCCTGCTACAAACACAAAATTAACACTTATCATGGAGACGAAAATCGCTGGCACATACTCAAGAAAGTACTGCCATGCTTGGTATCTGCCGGGTCTTTCCAAAATCTGCGATATGTCAATATTATCATCTTTCTCTTGAATGTATGCTCTACACATAGCTTTGAATAATGACTGGGTGTTCATTTATCAATGTCCTCTTACATACGGCTTGACTATACGACAGACGTACCTATATGTAATATAGTTCAATTCGATCGTTGGACAAATAAATAGGGTTAATTGACTGTATGACAGTAGCAAGCCAATGACGAGGCATTTTTAACAAATTAATGGATGCAAGTGTCCCAAGAGTTTCGCAGAGAGCAATAAAAATATAACCAGCTCTATTTGGAATGAGAAATCCGGCATTTAAACCATAGGGTGTTTAAATAAAACATACAAATATTTAAAATCTTTATTCTTAGAAAAATTACACTTATTGAGATGGCGAGTGAGTAACAATACTTCCTCTAAATTAAAATATAATTAACTAAAATATAATTTACGACTAAGTGCTTCTCGAATAATAATTTGAATGAAGTCGCTAGTTGGTGTTCTTTCTATTCAGTCTCTATTTGAAAAAATATTCAGACAATTGTAAATTTTCTGCTTACTTGCTTACTTTTTTCTGTCTTTATAGGATTGCAGTCTGCTTATTTAAAGTTGTTTCATATTTTCGTGAGTTTAGTAGGTATATGCCATTTTCACACACGATTCAGGATGCGTAAACGACGTGTCTACAATATTCATGCCCGTTTGTTTTTAAACTGGATTTACTGCGTTGTTTTCGGCAACTTGCGTGTCTGTCCCTTTAGGCTCCGTTGCCTTTGATTTTAATTCCTTTGCCTTTTGTACGCTTAAATTAATTTGATCGATGGTGTCCTGTAGGGGAGTGTCCTTGGTCTCAGGTGTTATAATCAATAATGCCGACGCGAGCATAGCAATAAACGCAAAACAATATGAAGAAAATCTCGGCGATATGACAGTCTGAAACAAAGAATTATTATAAATAAATTCGTCCAATATATTTTTTTTTGGGTTCATTTCAACGGCATTGCTTCCTAGCAATGCCGAGTTCTATGTATAATAGAGAAAATTTAATAATTATGCTCTTACTTCATACTTGCAATGTACTATCTAATTAATGGGAATGGGGGAATAGGGAATCTAATTCATAAACAGATGAGTGTTCTCGTGTCTTATTTGTATTATAATAACATGCAGTCACAATAAAATTGACAATGACAATATGTCAGTTTGATATCAAAATATTATGAAAATACGAACTTTTCACTTAATCCATGTGAAGTATATATACGGATTAAGGTACTTACTTACAATAAAAAAATATATTTCTTTTTAATTTTTGTCTGTCCGTCTGTCTGCCTGTATGTTCCAGATGATCTCTGAAACGGCTGGACAGATTTTCACGGGACTTTCACTGGCAGATAGCTGATGTTATAAGGTCTAACATAGGCTACTTTATCTTAGGGTTCCGTTTCAAAAAATTGGGTTCCGTTTCCATTAGTTCTTGCGGGCACCAGCTAGTTATTTATAAATTACGTACCAATGCCGGCGTTAAGGGTGCGAGCATACTGCCGGCACACGAGGCCAGCGTACAGAAGCTGACACACGAGCCCCTCACGCTGGTGGGGAACAGCTCCATGGTGTACACAACGGTGCCCGTGTAGCACGCCGACACTAATAGCTTGCTAAATAAAAATAGAGCTATCTTCGCCCATCTGTACGCTGTAAAACGTATGGAAAATTTATTAGAGAGTTATTCGTAGTTTAACGAGTTCAGAACGTAATTGTTAGTAATATTATTTTAGTCCTACTATTATTATAAATGTGAAAGTTTGTCAATGGATGAACATCAATGGATGGATGGATGGATGTTTGTCACTTGTCACGCAAAAATTACTGAACAGATTTTGATAAAATTTGGTAGGGTAGGGGATTAAAACATAGGCTACTTTTTATCCCGAAAAAGTACAGTGTTCTCGTGGGATACTTTATTTACGCGAGCGGAGTCGCGGGCAAGAGCTAATATAACGTATTTTAAGGCACATGTGGAAAATTGACATTAATAATTTTTGCACATGTAGAAAATTGACATAAACAACACGATCACTCTAGGCAACAGTGGCGAAGCGTGAGATCTACGGAATAGTATCTAAGCTGCGTAAGTAAAGCACATGGGGAAAATTGACATTAATAACACGCTCACTCTAGGCAACAGTGGCGAAGCGTGAGATCTACGGAATAGTATCTAAGCCGCGTAAGTAAGGCACATGGGGAAAATTGACATTAATAACACGCTCACTCTAGGCAACAGTGGCAAGCGTGAAATCTACGGAATAGTATCTAAACCGCGGAAGTAAGGCACATGGGGAAAATTGACATTATAACACGCTCACACTAGGTAACAGTGGTGAAGCGTGAGATTTACGGAATAGTATCTAAGCCGCGGAAGTAAGGCACATGGGGAAAATCGACATTAATAACACGCTCATCACATGGGGAAAATTGACATTATAACACGCTCACACTATGTAACAGTGGCGAAGCCACGTAAGTAAGGCACATGGGAAAAATTGACATTAATAACACGCTCACTCTAGGTAACAGTGGCGAAGTGTGAGATCTACGGAATAGTATCTAAGCCGCGTAAGTAAGGCACATGAGGAAAATTGACATTAATAACATGCTCACTCTAGGCAACTGTGGCGAAGCGTGAGATTTACGGAATAGTATATAAGCCGCGTAAGTAAGATACATGGGGAAAATTGACATTATAATACGCTCAGTCTAGGTAACAGTGGCGAAATGTGAGATCTACGGAATAGTATCTAAGCCGTGCAAGTAAGGCACATGGGGAAAATCGACATTAATGACACGCTCACTCTAAGTAACAGTGGCAAAGCGTGAGATCTACGGAATAATATATAAGCTAAGCTAATAATATCTATTGTTATACAGAACAGTTACGATACTTTATTTATATTACAGTTAGAGCCATCTATTATGTAATATTTATAAGGGAAGTCGATATAATGTTGTATACCTACACGCCTCGCTAGTACTAGGTAAACAGTTAACAGCCTCCGTGGTCTAGTGGTTAGAGCTTGGTTCTCGACTCGGAGGTCGTGGGTTCGATTCCCGCATTGGAACAAAAAAAAAATGTTGTTTCCAAGTTTGGTTAGGACAATTCAGGCTGATCACCTGATTGTCTGACAAGAAAGATGATCCATGTGTCGGATGGGCATGTAAAAAGTCGGACCTGCGCCTAATCTCTCGCCAGTCGTGTCGGTTATCCGTCCCACTGGGTTACGAGAGTAAAAGGAGGAGAGAGTGCTCTTGTGTACTGCGCACACACTTGGGCACTATAACATAACTCCTGCGTAGCTGGCCTGGTTTCATTGAAACAGGCCACCGTCACCGAAATCGGCGTGGGAGCTATTATTATTACTAGGTAAAGCCAAAAAAGAGGTCTGAGGGTCAATTCTGCTAAATAAAACCTGCAATAATACAAATACAATCAAGTCCCGACAAGTGACAACTGTCACACCGGTATTCTCGTAAACGTTAAAGCATCGTCTAACGCCTCCTGATCGGTCCGAACGTCACAAAATCAGTTTATGATAACAAGTAGCTTCACTTATAATACAATCAAAGTAAAACGAAAGTCTACTTTAAATACGAGAATTAAGGTTCTGATTGAATTTATTAGAACTATTTGCCGTAAATACTCTACATCTTATCTGGTTTTATTGGGAAAATTATAATATTATAAGTTGACAATGCTAAAAACATTGTCATTTAATTACTATCAGTCGTGAGTGCTACGTACCTTCAGGGACATAAGCACTTGCAACGCATGTCACTCCACAAATTAAGAAGCCAGTCATTAAAGGCTTTCTTCTACCGATTTTGTTCATCAGGTACATAGATATTAGCTCTCCGGGGAAAGACGTTAATGCAGTCAGTAAGAAGACTGTGTATTTGTCTCCCGGTAACAAAACAGAGTTAATGACCAGACTGTAGTAAATAAAACTGGCCGCTAATCGCCAAGTGATGCCCGCTACCAGCCTCTTCACAATCTCTCTTGATTTGAATATCTCTTTAAATCCTTCGGTTTCGTTATTCTTGTTCAAATTGAAGACTTTTCTAAGTTCGTCTTCGCTGACTTCGTCGATTTCTCTAGAATCTATTTTAAGCTTGTTCACTTTAGCGATTGCTTTTAAGGTGTCTTTGACTTCGTTTATTTTACCATTTATCATTTGCCATCGCGGACTTTCTCTGAGCAGTACTGTATAAGATAGGAATATTGCAGGAGGGCTACATATGATTAACAGCAAGTTCTTCCAATTTGGAACATGCATGGCTATAATCGCAAAAAGTGCCTCTCCCATGTAAATTGCATATGCAAACACAGCTCCCGCTATAATTCTCGTTTTTGAATTACTGTTCTCTGTCACTGAAAACAAAAATGTAACAAAGTTTATTTATTTATTTATTATAATAAGGACATCAAATAGTACATACCTACATTAAAAATCTTATACTCGGTGTTTTTTTCAGTCAGTGTCCAAACTTTCAGGAGTGGGATCAACTTTCCTACTTGAAAAAAAATATCTTCTGTTTCCTACAAAATGCTATTTTATACCGTAGCCTTTTTGTAGGAAACAGCTGATTTTTTTTCAAGTAGGAAAATTGATCCGCTAGTAAAAGTTGCTTATATTAAGCTATATATGTATTATACTACGAGGGCGGGTCAATAAGTCCGTGACTTTTGGAATAAAACACAGATTTTTTGATAAATAAATCATTTTATTGTTCAACGTAGTCCCCCTTGAGCTCTATACACTTTGTCCAACGCTTCTCCAATTTTTTTATCCCTTCCAAAAAATATGATTTGTCGAGGTCCTCAAAATAGGCCTTTGTTTGCGAGATGACTTCATCATTGGAGTCAAATCTTTTTCCACCGAGCCATTTTTTCAGGTTTGGGAACAAGAAGTAGTCACTCGGAGCCAAATCTTGAGAATAGGGTGGATGTGGGAGCAATTCATAGCCCAATTCATGGATTTTTGCCATGGCAACTGCACATGTGTGCACCCTTGCATTGTCTTGGTGAAAAAGAACTTTTTTCTTGGCCAAATGAGGTCGGTTTTTTTTCAAATCCTCATTGAAGCGGTCCAATAAGTTGGCATAATATTCCCCATTAATTGTTCTTCCCTTTTGAAGATAGTCAATGTGGATTATCCCACGTGCATCCCAAAAAACAGTCGCCATAACTTTATTGGCTGACAAACCCACCTTGGCCTTCTTTGGCGCCGATTCACCCTTAGAAACCCACTGTTTTGACTGTTGTTTGGTCTCTGGTGTGTTGTGATGGATCCATGTTTCGTCCACGGTTACAAAACGGCGCAAAAACTCCTCCATATTGTGATTAAACAACGCCAAACCTTCCTGTGAAGTTGTTACACGCTTGCGTTTGTGGTCGACTGTGAGCAAACGCGGCACCCATCTTGCGGAAAGCTTTCTCATGCCCAAGTGATCATTCAAAATTGAAACCACTGAGTCATGCGAGATGCCTATGGCTTCCACAATCTCTTGCACTTTCAATCTTCGGTCGGCCAACACCATATCGTGAATTTTTTCGATTGTTTCGGGTGTAGAGACCTCAACTGGGCGTCCAGGACGTTCGGCATCTTCAGTGCTTGTACGGCCACAACGAAATTCAGTAAACCACTTTTTTACCATTGAAATCGATGGTGCAGAGTCCCCATAGTATTTATCAAGCTTAGCCTTGGTCTCGGTAATGGTTTTTTTTCGCAAAAAATAATGCTTAATAAGCACACGAAATTCACTTTTTTCCATTGTTTCCTTAAGTTACTGGATAGTCTGATAAAGATAGCTGTAAAACACAAACTAACTGACGCAGCAAGTTCAAATTTTGATAGGAGTCAACTGACAGATGCCTGTTGACAGGAGTAGTGTTGCTTTTTCAGTAAGGAGGTTAGAAATTCAAAAAGTCACGGACTTATTGACCCGCCTTAGTATGTATTATCCCTATAAGACCGAGCTAGAACGATTTTTCGCCTCCAAAGCCGTTGCCGAGATTCCGATTATATATATATAAACAAGATTAGCTCGTTAAAAGTATTAGATGTAGTTTTATTCGATAAAAGGTTTATCTGTGAGAGAGCGACATCTTAGCGAAACTTTCAAATGTTTAATAGACTTACTTATAACTGATCCAGAGGTGTAACTTCCCATTGAGACAGCTCCCTCTAGGAACTCTAGGAAAACGTAGACATTGTATGATGTAGCTATCACTTTAAGGTTGCCAAGAATACATCCAACGGCGCATATTATGAGCGTCGGTTTACGGCCAAACCTGAAACATTTACACGCCAAATTCAAGTTAATTATAACATGTGACACTTTATCATTTTTTATGTAAAACTATTGCGTGATCATTTCGTTGAGTTTTATTTAGAGTTTGCGTGAGGTTTCTGTGAGCCCTTAATGATAAATGATAAATAAAAATGATAAATTAAATAAAATAAATATCTAATAGGTTTATCTTGTACACTATTTAGTATTCTTTCACGATCCTTTTAACAATAATGAATACGAATATGACACAACATCGAAGTCTATAACTATATAAATTATAAACAAAGACTAATGATAACGTAAATTATTAGGTAATTTATTTGAATAATCTTTTGTTTGCATAAGATACAGTAAGTATTATATAAAATAAGTTGATTAAACGTGTCTTTAAATACTTATACTTACTTTAATATACAATGAACATAGCATAGAGCTCACCAAATATTGACATGTTCTCTTACTAATTATGTAGAGATAAGCTGTTACTGAAGAATAGTTTTAATAGTCAATTGTAAAGTAAAATATTATAATAAACAAATACAATAAACTTTATTTATATTCCATTTGAATGCCTAAGTACTAAAAGGGCACTTGTCCTTTACATTTGAAAGATAAAAAAATTACAGAAGACAGAAAAAACTAAATATTTTTATAAATAAAAAAATCTACATAAGTATTTAATTATATAATGTTTCCTAGATAAGTAACAATGTATTTTAACCAAAAAAACTTTATATATTTCTATTAATTAATAGAAAGACCAATAAAAAAAACATGGACATGTACCCTTTTAGTATTTAATTATGTATTAAGTGGACATATGCCCTTTTAACACCTAATGTAAATAAGATTTTAGAAATAAAAGAAACCAATTGCAAGTATTTACTTTTATTTGTCAAATAAAAAAATTAAATTTACTCTACAGGCCAATTGTAAATAGTTTCCCAGTATTGATTATGCTCGGCAGGAATGTACGCTTTCAACATTTTTAAATCCATCATTTTTTTCTTTGCAATAGGAACTGAACCACAATATTTTTTTTGTAAAGGGAGAGTGATGTCAGTTTTGTTTGTTTTTCTCAAATCAAAAGTTGCTGATCTCAAGCCATCAATAAATTCTTTTGCAACAACACTCTGCGGAGCTTCAGCACTGAACTGAAATTCATGATACTTAGAAATCATAAATTTTTCTTTAAGTTCCCCATGCTGGAAATTTTTTGATAATTTTGTTTTGTAATAAAACTCTGGAAACCACTGCTGAAAGTCATAGATATATAGAATATCTTGTTGAGGCTTGTAAACAACAAATTTTTCTTTTATGTCGGTACACTCCATAATGATTGAATGGACATATTCATCTAGTGTGTATACTCTCAATATTTATTTTAATCAACCCGAAACTTCTATCACAGGGAAGGAAGGAATGCCCACGGAATGGAAAGTACAAATTTATTTTCTTGAACATCTTTTTCTCTGTAAGTGCCATTAGGAAGCGTACCATACCATGGTTTTTATTTGGCCAGCACAGTTATCACAAAAGAGATTCAGCTCATCATACTCTGTTGAGACAAAGTTTTGCAATCAGTGCAATAAAAATGAACACACATCATCTGGTGATTTATGTGCTGTACCTTCATGGTACACATAAGTATGAACTCTTTTATTAGCCATATTGTATATTCCAAAAGTGTTAACAGACAGTTGTCTGAAGTAATACACGTCCTGGACTGGTATACGGGGTAAATCAATTACTGCCATAAAATCAAAACACAATGAGAGAACTTTGTTATTATCTTTAGACAATTGAGTGCAACTTTCAATTTTTTTGTAGAATTTTTACTTCGAGTTCTGTGTACTATAAGCTCTGCAGTAAGAGTTCTTTTAGCATTTTCATTCAATGAGCTATTCTATAATTTAGCGAATTCACACTCCGTGCAGGCATCAACAACTGGTCGACCAAACGACAAGATGAAATTGGTTCTGAAGTATTGCCAATAAAACTGGTACTTCACATCTAGATCAGGGTATTTCTGAGTAAATAGTTTATACATTTTTCTAACTGATAGGTCTGCTGATAAATAATAACGTATCTCAGATGCATAGTGTGTTTCTTTGGTAGGGAATGAAGCAATATGATCATAAATTTTTTGACACACATCAGCTGGACTGCATTTGCACAAGGATATTTGCCACGCTTATCTTGTGGAGTAATACCAGACTCCAGCTAGTTTCCTATACGGCGTAGACGTTTGGCAGTTATGTTGTGGGCGTTTATAAAAGCATTTTTACAAACTTTGGTCCTTTGACGATTTATCAACAAAAAATATTCAAAGCATTTTGTTTTTGGTTTTCGCTGTGTTATCAAAGTCGAGTCTCTTCCTCTTCTTCTCTCTACACCTTTTACCTCCATAAGTCGCTGCAGATGAATGTCCTGTTCATCTTTTGTTCCCATCGCATAGAACGAGACTAGAATGTCATCAAGGGCTTCTTTTGGATTAATTTTCTTTAAACATTCATTGTGGCAACTGTAACAATTCAAACAATAAATCAATGATTCAAGTAAATTTAAAAAGAACTACATGTACCCTACTGAACAACTTGTTTGTAAAGTAAAATAGAAAGTATCTTACCAGTTTACATTAATAAATTCAGGGTCATTTCTACAAGGGATGTATCGACCTTTCCAATTTGTATAGCTTTCGCCGGAAACTTTTGCTTTCTTGATCTGGTTTCTGTTATATTCTTGTTCGTGACGAACACCTTTTTTTCTTTTTCTTTCACTCGAATCATCGTTATTAAACATTGCTTTATGACGACAAACAAAGATTTCTTCTTTTTCGTAATTTTTCACAGTTTTCTTTCTTCAAAACAAAGACAACGAAAAAACGTTGCGTTCAAAAATATTTGTTAAAAAGGCACATGTCTTTGGACAAGTGCCCTTTTGAAATTTAACAGTAACTTTGTTGGTTCGTTACTCTTAAGGGGTCCATACATGGTCCGGTCTGCCTTCAGTTCGGCCTGAACGGATGTAAAATCGTGTCGTGTGTGTGCTCGAATCCGTTTAGGCCGAACTGACGTCAGTTGGGTCGGATGCGATTTTTTCCGTGTATGGGCTCGAATCCGTTCAGGCGTCAGTTCTAACTGAAACGATCGGCCTCTCGTCTGTGGCTACCTTTAGACTATTGCCAGGATATGTGCCGTTCTGACACAAAACGGTGTAATTCGGTGTTGTCAAGTGATAAAATATAAAAAATATTTTTGGAAAAAAAAAGGTACATGTGCCCTTTTAGTACTTAGGCATTCATTTATATTCGTGTTCGTGTATATATCATTATAATGAAGTGCGAAAGATTAAGATAGATAGATAGCAGTTATAATATTACGTATTACTAGCTTTGTCCCGCGGCTACGGCCACGTAAATATACCATCGGGTATCCCACGAGAATATTGCACTTTTTCGGGATAAAAAGTGGCCTATTTTTTAATCCAAAGCCTAAACTACCATGCCAAATTTCATCGAGATCCATTCCGTAGCTTTTACGTGAAAGAAAACTTTCACATTTTTAATAATAATTACTCCCCACACCGATTTCCAGGCCAGTTACGCAGGAGTCATTTTATAGTGCCCAAGTGCGTGCGCAGTACACAAGAGCACACTCTCCTCCTTTACTCTCGAAACGTAGTGGGACGGATAACCGACACGACTGGCGAGAGATCAGGCGCAGATCCGACATATTATTATTTATTTATTTATTTCTTTATTAGACTCGCCAACAGCAAAACACAGAAATACATTAAAAATATACTTAAACTAAAACATGCACTTATGTGTAAGCCAATAATTATAGGCGTGCACAGCATTCATTGAGAACAGTGGATATTATTCCTTATATATAATCAATTAAACCCCGTATGAATTGAATGTCTAATAATAATTACAATGTAGTTTTAATTTCCGAAAACAGTAGTTTGAATATTGTATTTAGTTAATTTGCTTTTTATACTCTTACAGGAATCATTAAAAATATCTGTCCTTTACAGATGTGTAAGCTAGGTTATAATCAGCACAGATATTAGATAAGGGAGAGTATTTTAGGATGTTTGTTTTACTTTTAGGAGTGTAGAATATTATGGTAATTGGATAACGAGGATAGTGATACGGGACATTTAATTTTATATAACGAAGCAGGTTGTCGCAGTCAAAAATTCCGGATAATATCTTTTTTAGGAAAATTATATTAATCATCATTCGGCGATTGTGGAGTGTCATCATTTTAAAGTGCTTTAAGCGTAAATCATATAAGTAAATCATATAGCGATGAGAAATACCAGGTGAGTGGAACGCGAGATGTCTCGTGAATGCTCGTTGGACACTTTCTATGCGCATGGAGTGGGAAATATATCTGGAGCCCCAAACTACTGATGAAAACTCCAAATGGCTACGAACCAATGAGTTATATAGAATAATTTTAGGCTTAATACTTGAAAATCCTGTAGTGTTTCTTTTAAGAAATCCTAACATTCTATACGCTTTTTTGACACACATCTATGTGTGACTTGAAATTGAGCTTGGAGTCAAATACCAGGCCCAGGTCTCGAATCTCTGTAACCTGTTCCAGCATGGCAGAGTTTATAACATAAGTTGCGGTCGTATTATTTTGTTCACGTTTTCGTGTAAATTTGAGAAGAAATGACTTTTTCGCATTTAGAACCATACCGTTAGCACAGCACCAGTTACATATCCTATTTAAATTTATTATAAAATTATGTCGGATCTGCATACGACATATTATATTGATTCGAACCCACGACCAAGCTCTGAACCACTGGACCACGGAGGCTGTTTTACAGTAGTAGGATGACGCCTCTATGGTCCAGTGGTTTTGAGTTCGATTCCGAAGGTTGCGGGTTCGACTTTGGAACAACAAAAATGTTGTTTTCAAGTCTAGTTAGGACAATACAGGCTGATTACCTGATTGTCAGACAATAAAGATGATTCATGCGTCGGATGGGCATGTAAAAAGTCGGACCTGCGCCTGATCTCTCGCCAGTCGTGTCGGCTGTCCGTCCCACTGGGTTATAAAATCGTAAATACAATAAATACGCTCCTCCCGCATAAATACAGTATCCCATGGGAACACTGTCCTTTTATGGATAAAAAGTAGCCTGTGTGTTGATCCAGAGCTTAAGACTACTACCATACTAAATTTCATCAAAATCCGTACAGTAAGATGATCCGTACAGAAGATCCATCCATCGATCAATCCTCACAAACTTTTACATTTATAAAAATAGGATGTAGTAGGATTATGACTTCTGATGACCCTCATCGACCTTATTACGCATTGTATACAGGGTATTTTTTTAAGTCAGTACCCAAACTTTCAAGAGTGAATATACTTTTCAATATAAGC
Source organism: Phengaris arion (assembly GCA_963565745.1). Classification (NCBI taxonomy): domain Eukaryota; kingdom Metazoa; phylum Arthropoda; class Insecta; order Lepidoptera; family Lycaenidae; genus Phengaris; species Phengaris arion. The sequence continues at coordinate 30,625,485 of OY751431.1, forward strand.
AACTTTTACTACGGAATAAACTTGCAGTCTCGAAAAAAATCTGCTGTTTCCTACAAAAATGCTAGGTATCTATCTATGCCACAGCATTTTTGTTGGAAAAGGCTGATTTTTCAAGTAGGAAAGTTGATTCCATAGCAGTGGCGTGGGGTTCCTATAACTCCATTCCTATCGGCTTCACTTACCACTTACCTTTTGAAGACCCTCATCCAAATCCCTACGTATTATACAAGCTAGGCTTCCCTATGAAGGAGAACCAGCCTTCGCCATTGTTCCGTAATAATAGTTGCTTATATTCAAGAGTATATTCACTCTCGAAAGTTTGGGCGCTGACTGAAAAACAGCCTGTATACAGTTTCGTAGTTTAGGAAGTATTGATTCTGTTTACCTGTCACACATCCAACCTGATCCCAGCATCGCTATGATCATGCCTATACCGTGTGCCGTCCCCACGAAGTTCACCTTCCATGGTTGACAGCCGAGATTTAGCTGAAAAAAAAATTGTATCTTGGACTTTGACTTTAATATTTAATTAGGTAGATGAGTTTTCATTTCAAGACCGGCGCCGAGCTATGCAGAGTGGTGCAGTTTGGCATTCGAAATCTTGCAATTAAACATACTTATATCTTCTTATGTAGTTAATAAAGTTCAATTTTGAATCGCTTTCTTAATAATGTAGCGATGTATCCCGTATCGTCTCGTTTTGGTGTGAACTGACCCTTAATAGTAATGCTACTTACTAGTAGCTTAATGACGCTATTAGCGCGAGAGAGTTGAGAAGACGTGTCTTGTTAACACTCTCGTTAGACTCCGTTAGACTTATCAGCGAAGAAATTTTGAGCTTAACTAGGCTGTTTAATAGACTCTACCAGGTGGCCATACAACGAACGTGTTTTTTGCCGTTTTGTAGGGAACCCTTCGTGCGCGAATAATCAATTGCAAATTAAGCCTCATATGCACTCGGCAACATTTGTCGTGCGACGTTCAGCACAATGTTGAAAACTAGCGCATTAGCTTTTTTTAATAACGTCGTCTATCTACGCAACGTCACGACTCACGCGGTAAGTCAAAGTCAAAGTCGAAGTCAAGTCTTGCAACATGTCCAAATATGTTAAACGTCAAGTGTTGCGCGTCAATTTATACCTGGATACGCGGTTTTATACTTACATCGGCAACAATAGTATCATTGTTTTCGTACACCCAATCCGTACATTTTTCCACATCATTGATAAAACTATTGTTAGTGCATATAGGATCGAGGCCTATGAGAGATTCGTTGAGGATTGGCCTAGAACAGCTGTCGATCTGTGAGCTAGGCCACCAGATTGGTAAGAAGCTTGAGTCAGTAGCCTCACATTCTGATACGCGACATCTAAAATGAACAGCATTTTTAATAATATATAATTATATTATATTGAACATTTAATTGTATATTTTCATAGAGAGATAGCCCATCTACGGAATCGAGGTATCCGTTTCGATTCTGTAGATAGAATACTTTCTTGAAAAAGGATGGCTTTAACTACGAATTTCCAGTTAGCCACAATAGGCATATTGCCTAAATAATCTAGAATCCATTTTCGTTTATCTTAAAAAATAACGAAGATATAAGCAATTTAAATTTACAATATGAAAGAGAGCGATATATCGACCTGTGACGTCCGAGTTGCACCCGCCATACATTTGTCATTACAAAATGTTTGGCGGTAGCAACTTGTGACGTAACAATTCTTTTTGCGAGAAAGAGATGGGCAAATTATTTATTTGCTTATAATTTTCAATCGCGTCAATCTAAAAACCAATTTTTTTAGATTTATGTATCTTTAATCAACAATTTTAAAATTAATTTATAAGAATGTGATATTCCACACTAGACAACATCCTAGTCCAACATCCCTATTGTATCCATATATTATATGTAACATCCCTATTGGGTTTAATGAAGATTGAAGCATTCTTTTGGATTTTGTAAAAACGTGCGCGGTACTGTATTCGTAATTATAATCACGTAGGGGCAATATTAATTCATTTTGAATAATTATTGTTTCTTTCACAATTTCATGATTATAAAACAAAATTATATGATTGTTGAATAAGCTTGGTACTTATTGGATGATCGTCAAAAATTTCAACTCCCGACTCAGACAACTGTCAGTAGGAAAAATTAATTACCTGGAATTTTACAATTGACTTCACTTCGCCCACTCTACAATCTACATTATTATTTTGGATTTTATTATTTTATTATTTAAATGTAATTCTATCGTATTTACTGACGTTATCAATATAGTATTCAAATATATATTCAAAAATGTAAACAATAATACAATTTGAGCAACTTACCTATGGTTGACGTGCCCTGCAACAAACACAAAATTGACACTTAACATGGATACGAAAATTGCCGGCAAGCAGGCCAGGAAGTACGTCCATGCCTGGAACTTCCCAGCTTTTTCTAGTATACTTGATATATCATACTTCTCGTCTTTGATTTCATCCAGCATTTGCTTGCACATAGTTAAGAATGTATCTCAAAATAAATTGGCACAGAACTCAGGGTTTCACGTCCTACACTGTCTCAGCAGAGAGAGCTAGGTGTGTACCACGTAGATAACTAGTACTTAACGTTCGCAATCTCATACAAATAGTTTTGCTGTGCAAATATAATAAACAATTAAGTCAATAACTCGTGTCTTACGAAAATGTTGATGTCAACAAAAATTCATTGTATGTTTTATGTTTAAAGAAATTTTACAGGAAAAACGCCAACATTTAACAATATTATGTTTATTAGGTATGTCGTATATTATCTTAAAGCGACCTCGACGGTTGGAATGCAAAAATATTAGGTACTAGCTAGGTAAGTGCATTTTTAACCATGAGCACAGTGGTTCTAAAATCTAAAAGACAATGGATATTCTTTGTAATTGAAATGTGGACTAGCCGACAAAACTCCTCACAATCAGAGATCCCTGCCCCAGTTGTCAGAAGGTAGTGGGCAGTGGGCACTGATGTGCCGATAATGATGACGAATTTGATAAGAATATCGTCTTTTATCAAATATTTTTTGGTTTATTTACGCAGGTGCCAGAAGTTAATTGATTTTATGTACCCACTGAAGCACACAACACTAGGATGAAAGAAAGGGGTTTGAATAAATGAGTAAATAGTAAATACCACTCAAGACTCACTCAATCACCAACAATCAAGAGTTAACTATAACCCGACTACGTAAGTTGCTGGTATAGCCTATGCTACCCGGGCCATTATAACTAGTCTATTAACACCTCATTCTTAAAATCGGACCGTTTAGACGCTATGGTGGAACAAACATACATACATAGATACACTGCCAAAATCATTACCCTTCCCTTTGTCTTCGCCGTAGTCGGCTATCGTCATGCCGCTCCACATCCCGTGCCTTTGATTAGGTCACGTTTGTGCACCGATTCGAATTACAGGTTTAAAATTATTAACTGAATGGAAGGCATTGTTAAGTCGAAGCACCACGCAACGGTAGCCTGCCACTGATGTAATAAAAGGACATAATATTACGTCATCGTTTGTAGTATGTCTGCGCCGGCCACCGAACCCAATGGCAAATAATATAATTTGTCGCAGCCGTCTAGTTATATTCGCCAGCCCCGGATCTACGATTTTTTCGAACCGGGGAAAATACTTGATAGTGGCGCCCCCTTCTTCCAGTGGAAGATGTAACTGTCAATGTCGTTATTAACATTGACAGACGTCATGAAGTAAAGCCTATCGAGTTAGTTTATTTCAGTTGGCCAACATACGTACATAGTGTAGGCGTATATTTGTGTTAGACATAATATCTCATTTGTAATACGTATCTGTGTAAGCACCAATAAAGGAGAGTATAAGAATTGCTGCTGTATTATTATCATCACTACACGAGCGCAAGAAGGACATACAATCAAGAGGTCGTAGCCCGTTACAAGAAAAAGTGACAAATGAGTAGCACTTTTTGTGATCATTTGTGAAAATAGTAATCCTTTGATAAATTTAAACATTTTATTACTTATTATCTAATAACTTTTTGTGACGTAAAACAGAAACACAGAAAATATAATATACATATAACCAGGAGAGACTACAATTTGACACGGCGTGTTTTTCAAAAATATTATATTAGGATTTGATTAGGTACTTACTTGATAAAAACCTATGAGATTGTAGGAAAAGAGGTTTCACTTGTTCGATGTTTCGAATTATTGTCTCAAAGATTTTGCGCCCCCATGAAACTGCCGCCCGGGACAAGTGCCCCGGTTTGTCCCCCTTAAATCCGGGCTGATATTCGCCAGACAATTTGACTAGGCCGTTCATCATACGCAGGAATCCAAAGAAAACTAGCCAATTCATTGCGCGCAAGTCGCAGCGATTATCCAGATAGCTAACCGTCGTATATTCGTCATTTAGTTGAATTGCATTTTGATGATTTTACGATTTGATTAGGGTTAGGGTGACCATGAGATCATGACTTTTTACTGTATTAGTATAAAGAATTCCTACATTATTTGAACCACCAAGTAACTGTGATATTTACAGATAAATAATGAGTTGTAGTGAGATGTGTGAAAGTACAATAAAAATATAAAAATGAATATAGATATAGTTTATTTATAACTAGTGACCCGCCCGGCCTCGCACGAGTGCAGTGTAAACATAATATAAACCTTCCTCTTGAATCACTCTATTGCTTAAAACTGTATCAATAATCACTGAGCCTTAGTCTGTCATTACTCATTACCAACAGTTAACAGGCTAACATTCAATACGTCAAGTCGTTAAACTTTGAGTGATTGATGTTGAATTAACTGTCTTCTCATTTTATTGGATGCAGGCGTATAATGAACAGTCTACACATCGAATTGGCTGGCTAATTTAACTAGATGGCTGCAACACCTGCCTATAGGAAAACTTTGTCGCCAAATGTTTGCATAACTTTTATCTTATCTACGTACATAATAAGTATAATGTGTAATGAGTACACTGTACAACACCTATTACGTCTAATTCATCACTAATAATAACATTTAATAATAATAATAGATACACGCCACCGCTGATTTTTTGAGAGCTACTTATAAAGACTAAAGGCTTTTTTTAATAGCTATGTTAATAATGTAGCGCCACGAAGCGTCGCGTCGCGTGGCGTTGCGGTGTGATCAGATCCTAACAATCCTATGTATAGCACTGGCACAACAGGATATCTGATATTGTTTTGTCATAATATTCCAAACCAATTTTGTGCCAAGGTCGACTGTAAATCTTACCTTACAGTCGACTTTGGCAGAGACGACAAAGAGAAGAAGGTATGCCACAGGTCATTAAAACCGCCTAACGCCTTTGTACAATTGTGCATAAAGTAATTCAGCAAATAAATTAATTTAACGGATTTAGCATCACACACCTCGTCAACACATTACAGGCTACAGCGTTGAGCGAGAGTAAAATTTGCCGCCCATCGCGGTGTTATGTGTTTTCGATTTTTCGTCCAACAAGTCCGTTACATTGTGAATTGTGTGTGTAAAAAAATTACGTGTGGCACTCGAGGACTGCCGCGGTAAAGCTATTGCATAGCATTTTTTATACTTTCTCACAAACAGCTGCTTACGTATTCGTCCGATTTCCGAGCAGCTCGTCTCGATCCGTGCGAGCTTCATAAAGTCGTACCATATACATACACGTTAAGGTTCAACTAGTCGCGGGCTCGAACTCACTCGTGGACGCGGCCAAAAAGCACGCTGTCTCACCTAGCATTGTGTCTAAAAGAGATTGAATCAGTTATGAGCAGTTAGCAGCTAGTCTACACGCATACGTCTAGTCGCACGCACACAAACACCGTGCCGAAGTCTGCCGAATTGTAAATAAGATGATGATTACTGTAAGTTGCATAATGGCATATGCTTGCAGTTCTTTAAACAATGCCGAAATTTCCAAACGCGTATCTTTAAAGACAAGAGTTTGGTTTGGTGCTTTTGTATCCAGGGATACCTTGGTGCAAAATCTTATTTTTTGATAGTATATGCTTGTGTTACTCCAGAAAAAGTCAATTTAAAAAAAAAACATACCGGTTGTCTGTAAAGTCAGTTTACTGACGATAGTTGAACGTGACAACGTCAACAACAACAACAACAACAACAATAATAATCATAATGAGATAAAGGCAATGCGAGCTAACGCTGGTACTTGGTGACGATAACGGGTAACAGGTAACACATGAGTCATGTATTTTCGTGCGTGCAGCCGGCTCCATCGATTTATAAGACGTTATCACGTCAAAATTTATATGGACACATCTATATGTGTCCATGTGAAGATGGATGGATGGATGTATGGATGGAATTACTATTAATTCCATCCATACATCCATCCATCCATCCTCACGAACTTTCACATTTACAATATTATAAGTAGAAGCGTATTCTACTAATTATAATATTGTAAATGTGAAAGTTGTTATTATGGTACTGTGAGTTGTTATTCTAGTGTGTGTAACGTTTCTCTCACTCTACCAAACTTCTATCTCTACATGCCTTAACTCTACAAGCCTAACTACACAAACTCTACAGACTACACCTTAATTTACAGACCGTTTTTCTGTTATACTATTCTTGTAGGAATGAAACGGTCAAGCCGCATAACTTGACTAAGGTTAAGGTTAAGGTAAGCTAGAGTTTGTGAATTAGGCTTGTAGAGTTAAGGCGTGTAGAGATAAAAGTTGGTAGAGCTTTTTGACAGTGCGAGTCATAATATGGTATCGTCTTGGCATCACTTTACATGAAAATGTTTTGGTGGGATTTCACTTATTTTTTAAAGTGTTATGACAATATTTTAATTATCTTATTTAACCGACTTTCAGAAAAGAGGCGGTTATGCATTCGGCTGTATATATATTTGTATGTTCAACGTTAATTCCGAGATCCGTGGACCGATTTTCAAAATTATTTTTTTGATGTAAAGGTAATGGTATGGTAGGTATTTAATGTAAAGGATGTTGTGCAATCCCAAGTTGGCCCCGTTTTCACCAAAGTGGTGACCGGATGATCCATGAGGAATCGAGGGTACTCCTCGAAATTTATATGGACACATATGGTGATTTTGATTTTTTCAGAAGATATGCTTCTGATATGCTACCAAAAAGTAAGATTTTGCTCCACGGATATACCCTGTATCCAAAAGACTAAACATAATTCCTGACTCATCACCACCATCGTCACAGCATACACCATCATATTATGATGATAATTACTACTTTTCATAATCTTTTACATCGATACATATCTTTGAATATTACTCTGCCGTTTGTGGACCCATTTGGAAAATTATTTTGTTGTTGTAAATGGTATAGTATGTATGTATAATATGATACAGTAAAAATTTTTTGATTAATTTTGCTCGAAATTGTAAGAATTTTATGAAGCTGGTAAGGTTAATATCAATTTATTGTGCAATATTTATTATGAACGCAGATGATTGTACGTTTGGATGCGCAGTTCACACAAAAACTACAGATCAGAATTTGATTAAATTTTGTACGGTAGTATTTTAGGCTTTGGATTATAGGCTACTTTGTTTCACATCAAAATGTACGGTTCCCGTTCTTGTTGCGCGTACGAATTTGCGCGCAACATCTAGTCCATAGTCTATACTATTTTTATAAAGAAAAAGTATTTTAAATCTACCTACACCTGACGATGACTTTATCGAACCGGTTCTTAAAAGGAAGACAACATTTACACATAACAAACATCCATCCAAACATCCACACATCCATCATAAACTTTTACATTTATTATAGTAGTAGGATTTTCATCAATCTCATTTCTAATGCAATGTATGTTTGTAGCCTACGTAATGGCTAACCAGAAACAAAAATCATCGCAGCGTCACATGACGTTGTGTTCTATTTGATGGCACTGTGAATTGGTCCAATTGTAAACTAATAAAGATAAGAAACATCTTAAACTGCTTACTGCTTAGTCAGCTTTGTAATAAGCAAACGTAAAGCTGCTGTGCCTGCGATGACATTTCAGTAGTTGTCTTAATACTGTTTTAGCAGGATAATAATAAGATTTTCTGTCACTGTATACTTTGACTTGTTCCGCTATCTTCTGTTTTAAGTTAAACAATTCTTTAAAATAATAAGTTTTAAGCTGTGTTGTTTTTTGTGTAAATAATAAATTACGATCCTACTAATATTATAAATGTGAAAGTTTGTGAGGATGGATGGTTGGATGGATGTTTGTTACTCTTTCACGTAAAAACTACTAAACGGATATTGATGAAAACTCGTACGGCAGTACCTAATTTAGGCTCTGAATTAAACTGTATCGGTATTAAACTGTATGTATATAATTTTTCGGGAGAAAAAGTAGCCTATTGGCTAAAAAGTACAGTGTTTCTTTGGGATACTGTATTTACGCGGGCGGAGCAGCGGGCAACAAATAGACAAGAATAAGAAATCACAATAACTTTAGTATTTTAATTCAAGTCGTTCTATGTTTAGTTAGCTTTTCATTACCATTAGTATCAATTTTCAATAATATAGGGTTCAAGCTTCAACAAAGCACATTGGATTGACTATAATAAGTAGGTGATAGCATTATTCATGTGTTGTATGCATTCAATGTCAAGTTCTTACTTTCTTAGTAGACTGGTACTTATTACTCATACTTAACAAAACTAACATTTATGGTAATTAGTAATCCATACCTACTCATAATACCGAGCCTCTATAATTTTAACGACACATTGTAATGAGATGACCTGAGAGCTACTTACTATTGAAGTTAAGCAAGACTAGGCAATATTTAATTATTTTTAGGTAATATTCAAATTGCCTGGGCATTTTGTATAATATCCAATGTCGATTCCAAGAACATCGTGTACATGCGAAATGTAGGCCGGGTTCAAAACTTAATACACGTTATTATTTGAACCCAACCTAGATTGTGTGTATACAATATGTATAGTATCGATTGGTCATGGGCGGCACGAGGGCGGACGGCGGGACTTGTCCGATCATTAACCCAGTTGGCGCGAGACGGCGCGGCCGGGCAGGCCTGTCCTAGTCGCTACACCATGCAACTGCCCGAAACGCCGCCACCACCGCTCGCTCCTCTATGGGATCGAGTGCTCAGGGCCCGGGCTCTCCCGCCAGACATCGACGTCCAACTCCTCTACGTAGCTATCAAGGATCGCCTCACGCACCCCGAGTGGGAAGTGCGTCTGCATGCCCTACGTGTCTTAGCTGATCTATTACCGCTCTCCGGTAATGCACTCTCGTTTCCCTTCGACCAAGTTGTCGATAACCTTGGACATAACTCACCGAACGTGAGAAAGGCTGCATTGGACGCTCTGAAAGTTTTTTGTTCGTATTGTGAGGATCCCGAGTGTGCCGCCCGAGCTATATTAGATAAGTTCTCCTACAGTAACATAAGACCGTTCTCGTCAGATATGGACAACAAAATAAATGTTGTTACTGGACTCATTTTATCGATTCCTTCTGTGATAGGTATATTGAAGCGGAGAAATCAAAGTTTGGACGTGTTTCCGATATTTCATATTCTAGGGGAGAAACTTTTCGATAACATGCACAAAGACGTCGCGCTGCGTTCGTTACTCAAACTGCGTAGGATATGTGGCCCACATTTCTTTACGTCACTTTTTTCCAAGTTAAATTTAAAAACACAGGATAAGTTTCGATATTTGTGTGAAGTGTACGATGAAGATTCGCTTGACGTTTACTACGCACCAAGAAAAACCCAACATCAACCTGTTGTTCATCTAAATCGTGTTTATAACAATACATTGTCTCAACCTATCAATATTTCTACGGAATCGTCGTCAGAGGAGTCCATTATTGTGCCTTATTACAAGAATAACAATAATAATTACGCAAAAGTAATAATTGAAACTGAAATAAAATTTGATTCGGATACCGCTATAACTATGACAGTTTTGGAACAAAACGATACCGAATCGGATAAATACACAGGCAGTGAAGAAGATTTCGATCATGTAGAGAGGAACATGTTGAGATATAGCGAAGGAGATTCAGATGAAGACTCAGACGTCGTCGTTAAGAAAGTTCGGTTTGGTGGTGAAAGTGTGAAAATTAGAACTCCTGATAGTGAACATTTATTAACTAGTGAAGACGATGCGAATCAAAATAAATCACTAGCACTGCTAGATAAACCGGCACATGTAGATAATTCTAATGATAACTTAACATTTATTAACAAAGCATTTGAACCAAAACAAGAACCTAGCAAACAAAATACAAAAGAGTTACGGACGGTTAAGAAAAGTGGTATACCTTTACCAGTGATAAATAATAAAGTTAAAGAAAATACCGAGTCAAAATTTAATCAATTCAAATTTAAATCAAAATCTTTAAGTGAACTTTATGACTTTTTCAACAAGAAAAACAATAGTTTTGATAATAAGCACATAAAATCTGACTTTGCGTTAACTTTAGCTGAAGTGAGGACCCCTGACAAAGTACCAAGTCCCGTAGAGCCTCATAGAGAAGTTGAGGTATTGCACAATCTACAGAGAAGTCCAACGCTTTCTCCTCGAAGACAGCATACGATAGTCAGCGTAGAGCAAGATCGGTAAGTGCAAATTGAACAGATTTTTATGGCATAAAAACGCCAAACATGATCCAAGGCTATCTGAGCATAGGTGGGCGATCACCATTATGCGTCACACGGACGAAATACTAGAAGTGTCATAAATTTATAATTCTCTATTGCTAACTTCGCTAATTATTAATATAAATAGATAAAATTTGGTATAAGTAGTTAAAGATATTAAATAATTCTAATTTTGTGTTTTAGTGGTGGCTGGATGAACATTTTCCCCCCAGGCATTCCTTAACTACAAGAGCTACGTAGAAATTTGAAACTTTCCATACTGATAGGAGGCTGATAGCTGCTAAATACCCTACGCCTGCAGGAAAATTATTATGAAATCGGACAATAACTTTTGTAGTAATTTAAACTATTGCGCGTTGTTAATTACGGAACTCTCCTAAGAACATGCTTTTCGTTAGTCTATATTTTAATAACTAACCGTTATTACTATTGAACTAATTCTAAGATTCATTTATAACAATGATGTAACTAGTAAACTTTGCTATCGTGGGAATAATAAAATATTTTTTGTCACATAAAATTTATCATGTAATCGTACAATCTAACACCAAGGCATTGGCTTATCAACAAGTCAACAACATCTTAAAGACCTTCGTTATCATGTAAACAAAAAGGAGAGATGATAGATGCTTAAATTAGAATTTTATAGCTAAATTAAATAGCTAAGTTTGTTTGTATGCTACTATACAACGACTTGCAGATTCTGCGGGGAGAAGGACGTGACACCCCTTCACCTTCTCCTCGACTGTCCAGAACTTCAACAGAACAGGACAACCTTGGACAGCACGAATACTCCACCACAGAGGAAAATAGTAGCACGAACCCCAACCATGAGCAGCATAAGCTTGGGGCCGATACTATAACGCGGAGGAGTTACTATAGATCCACTTGGGTCGCAGTGACGTCAGGGCTCGATTTTGACCTGCCATCGATAGTAAAAAAAATAAAAAATGCTACTATACAAACAAACTTAGTTATGACTATTATAACTACGTATTATAAAAAAAAACATATATATATATATATATATATATATATATATATATATATATATATATATATATATATATATATATATATATATATATATATATATATATAAGTATTTTAGTAACGAGCCAGTCCCGATATGCATAATGGTATTCTCATAAACATCAAATCAACGTCAAACCCGTTTTGATTGGGCCAAACTCCAAAAATCATGTTTAGGGTAGGGTAACCAAAGTTTATGATATCAAGACGATTCATTTATAATTCAATAAAAGTAAAATGAAAGTGTATGTTAATTACGAGAATTGGGGCTCTGAGTTCTGACCTATCTTAGGCAACGTAAGAAAAAAAATATTTTGTTAAAAATAAGCTCTTTCCTCAAGTTTGCCGTATGTGCCGTACTTTTCAAAATTTATTTCTTATCAACAACACTATCAAGTGGCCTTTTAAACACCAACTGGTTTGATTCCCGGGTGGCGATATTAATTTAAAAAAAGTTAATATGCAATTTATTTTTTATCAAAATCGAGTACGACTTACGGCTACCTTGAGCACTTTTCGCTAGAACTCACAGTTTTAGACTTCATCTAACAAGTCCACTCAAAAACTTTCACCTGTATATTTTTTGAAACAGCGATCCTAGAGAATTGTTGCCGTGGTACAAAATATTCAGTTTGACTTTTCTCTACAAAACCGCTACAATTGTTTTTCGTTACTCGTTGCCCAAAATGATCCGTCCACTTTAGGTATTATTTAAACCCATTTGCTAATATAACAAATTCAACAGATTCCTGGTGAACCTGGTGTCATCACACGCCACACGCCTGGTGTCGCCGCGACCATCCGCTCCGCTGAGAGAGCGATACGACTGGGAAATGCTAGGCCTAGTCCCCGCACACACTATAGACCAACTGCATAACACGGTAAATTATATTAGTTTTGATTACACACTAAAACAAGTCTTGTTTTCATTTGTCCATTAGAACATCCTCATTAAATTATGTACATATTTTTGTCTGTGCCTACAACATCATATAAGTTACAGAATTAACTTTAATCTGATAATGAAACCCTTGTATTGCATCTGAAATATGTTATTTCCCACTTCAGTATAATACTGATGTATCTATTACGTAAGATATGACATCTAAATAAACACTATTTCATGGTTATACTGATGATACCTACTTATTTATAGTAAAAATAAATCTACACGTCACTTTATTGCCCTTGGTCATGGTCCTCCGGCATATTATGTAATTATATTATGTCCCCTCGGGGGGACCACGGGCAACTATAAAATAAATAAATATTTTTATATGCCCGTGCTAAGGTTAGGTAATGAGGGGAAAACACTTAGGACTGTTTACTTGGAATTTTTAATTTTCCTTACTGTCCTTACTAATATTATAAACGCGAAAGTTTGTAAGAATGTATGGATGTGTAGATGTATGGATGTTTGTTACTCTTTCATGCAATAACTACTAAACGGATTTTAAGGAAATTTGTTACGGTAGTAGTTTAGACACTGGATGTTCATCCAGTGTCTAAATCCGGTGTTCACCTAGGCTACTTTTTAGCGGAGCAAAATCAACGGTTCTCGCGGGTTTCTCTATGCGCGTACGAAGTCGCAGGCAACATCTGGTTATTTAATATTTGAACGATAAATCTAGTAAATTATAGCTATTAAAAGTCAAGGACGTTCATCGAACACAATAATCCACGTCTTCGAAAGGCCTTGGCCTAATAGAAATTTCTAAGTTCATTTATACCAGCTAATATAATACGTCTGCTAACCGCGATATAAATTACAAAAATGTTGCTTAAGAAGCTAATTTTTTTTATCGAGGTAATTTACTATGTAAATAAATTGTTAAAATCAATTTAGATTGCGGTGTTGCTAATTAATGAATCTAGGGAATCCTATATAAAAAAACCTTCTTGCGATCAATATTTAAGATTACACCCGTAAAATAGGGTGCTGGTCTGGTCTGGTCTCTATATATATATAAAGAGACCAGATAATATATATATATATATTAGCTAAATAAGTATAGACTAAAAAATGTGCACTATCGCGAATTACTTGATTCTATATAATTATATTATAGTTAATCTTCTACTTATAGAATTCAGTTGATCTCCTTATAGCATTAGATAAAATCTCATGAGAGGATTATTTGAATAACTTTGCACTGATGACAATACTACATCTTATGATACCTTGGCGTGGGCACTACCATGCCCCTAGATATGCTGTCTAACTGATTGCACCTTATCCTAAAACTATTTTTGTATTCGTCACCTTTTTCCACTATTTCATTACACATATTCTATTCCACTGGATACCTATATGATATGGATATATATATATATATATATATATATATATATATATATATATATATATATATATATATATATATATATATATATATATATATATATATATATATATATATAAAGTGGTGACCTGGGATCCGTGAGGAATCGAGGGAACTCCTCGAAGTTTATATGGACACTTATTGAACAGATCTCCTGACTTCTTATAGATACATGTTTGGAGTTTTCGGCGTTGTTTAAAGAACTGCAAGCATATGCCACTATGACAATTACAGTAATCATCATCATCACCACCATCATCACAACATTCATCATCACTATTATTAAGGTACTTCTCGTACTATTTTACACCGACACGGATATCTTTGAACATTACTTTGCCGTTTGTGAACCTATTTGCAAAATTATTTTGTTGTTGTAAAGACTATAATCCGATATTTGTCCCTTAGTCACCAAAGTGGTGACCTGATGATGGGATCCATGATAAATTGAGGGAACTCTTCGAAATTTATATGGACACATTTAGTGATTTCGACTTTGTCTGAAGTAGTCCAAGCATATGCTCATCAATATAGCATACAGTAATCATCATCATAATCGCCACCATCTTCACACGAAACACCAACATATTATTATGATGACATAGATACTAACTTATGCCGCCGACTATAACAATAGATAATAATTATTATTTAATAATATACCTAGTATATAATCATTATCATCACTGTTTAGTAGATCTGCAGATCGGCAATGCTTATTTTGGGAAATACCGCGGCCTCTCATAAAACTGGCATGAAATAATGCTTGAGTTTGTTTTGCCGAGAGAGTGAGCGTAGCGGAGGATTTTTTGTATTTATAACCTTCTTAAAATGTGTTCATAATAATATAGATAGTAAATGTAACTAAAAAGTGAAAAATATAATTTTTAAACAAAATATTAAACCCGACTTCCAAAGTATGTTAACTACACAAAAAAGTATGAAATAAAACTTATTTTCTAAATAATTCCCATTTTAAATTCGGCAAAAATTTTAACTAATAGAGAAATATTGTTTTAAACACTTACGGATTGTGTCGCGGTACACTTTTCTTGTTCCCGAAGTTTCGGCTACTTTCCAACAGCCGTGGTCACGGGAGGACTGAGGTGTCAATTGTCCTATTTGTTGAAGTTGTTCAAACTATCCGAAGATTCTTCAATTATTATTTGTGGTCCGATCCACGCAAAACATACTAGTTAACAGTATCTTGAAGCCGCGGTGTTTCGCCGGGTTTCAACAAATAGGACAATTGACATCTCAGTCCTCCCGTGACCACGGCTGCTGGAAAGTAGTCGAAACGTCGGGAAAAAGAAAAGTACACCGCGACACAATCCGCAAGTGTTTAAAACAATGAACAATATTCGCGTAAACATAAGAAATCAATATCTTATAGAGACAGTTGAAATGTTTGCCTAATTCAATTCTTCATTTTGAGGTCGGTAATTTTGATCTCAATCTTCTTAATTTTGAGGTCGGACGTGGTCATTTTGCAGGAGAACTGGATAGCAGCGGTGAAGGCAGCGGATCAGATCCACAACGTTTTGCTGAGCCCCGAAAACGTGACTAGGATCGAATCTGTTTCCGAGTCCTTCGTCCAGCACATGTTTGCCCTTAGTGATTCGGTGAGATATTTCATTACCTACCTACAAAATGAAATTATTCATACATAAAAATATGCTCACGTCGGTTTCTCATAGGAAGAGATTGCCTTAATTTCCTGATCCTGCTTTAATTTTTTTTACAAACGGAAACGAGCAGACGGATCGCCTGATGGTAAGTGGTTACTGCTGCCCATCGACACTTGCAACATCAGCGGAGTTACGCGAAACGCCTGCTCTTGATTACTAATTCTGTTACTACCTTGAAAATAAATCTCTCTATTTTTTACTACCTGGTGCCCGCAATTTCGTTTGCATAGAACTAACGGAAACGGAACCCAATTTTTTGAAACGGAAAGACAGACATACAATTTTTTTAATTGATTTTTTATTGTATGTACCGTATATATTTACTTTCATATGCATTAAATGAAAAGCTGTTAATTTTAAATTACAAACAGACACTTCAATGTACATGTGATTTTTCTGTTTTGCATACCTACATTTTTTAGTTATATGCGTAGTGTAATGACATTATTATTATTGGCATATTACTCAACGGGCACACATGTCATAAACACTTACACACCTCATATTCATAAACACGAACCCTAGTGGAACTAGTTTCTGAATCCAAGACTAATTATCGGAGGGGTAGGGTTCTAAACAGACACACACACTACACACCACATAATAGGTACACACAGCACACATACACTATACACCACACACCAGACTGGGATCCGCGCTCGGCAACTACATAATAATATGCATCTTATAACTTAGATATGAATAATGAACCTTTAGGTCTATTATTAACTAAATGTTTGAATATATAATACTTAAAAGAAAAGACTGTATGTGTTCTGAATAAATAAAAAATATATGACTTGCGTAATATTGTAGCCTTATGTTGGGTTAAATATTTAATTCGTATAAAAGTACACCCTGTATAATATATTTTATATTATTTGGTATAACTAACTGTCTGACCTACATTGGTGGGTTTTATTTCATACCTGCCTCACCTAAACCATAAAAATAAACCAACGATATACCTCATTATTCTACTGACCTTAAGCTTAATTAAGAAAAATAAAAAAACTAAACAATTATTAACCCCAACGGGTCATTCGTAGATCCTGAGAAGCCGTAAAACATTAATTGCCCTCGATGGAAGAAAATACTCGAAACGTTTCATTTGTTGGCGATTTGGGTTAACCGCTACAATTAACCCCTACCTAATTTCTGTACCCACCAGTAACCTATTTTTGAACACGCTAAGCTTATGCTAAATAAGTAGGCCGGCTCAATACTGAGATTATAGCCAAGAGCATAGTAAATTACCGTAGATATTATCATGTTGCTGGCAAAACTTAACGGTGGTTAAGCTACTATTACCTGACTAAAGCCAAGAAAATACCGAGCTATGCCAAAATTAACTGTATCAAGAAACATTGAAACTCTAAGAGATAGTTCGTGTTAACTATTTGTCTAGAGTTTTCTGGAATTTTCATAAGCACGTTGAACTATGAACAATAAACATAATTGAAGCCAAGAAAATGTCTGAGGATTAGGTAAATAAAATTGATTTATATAACTCTCTACCTAACCCTATTGGAAATATTCGTGAGCATTATGGATGCTGACGAATATTTCCATGACGTGCGACGTTTACGCCATTGCGTGAGACGTTTTTGATGATCCTCCCTCCCCTCCGCCCTTGGTGAGATATCGTGAGATTCGCCTCGACCCACTCCCCCCTCTCCTCTCCCTAATCTAACGTGAGATTTTTTAAAAATTATATATTGAGTATAAATGTGTGTATTAATTTATTAAAGAAATATATTTTTTAAGAACTTTTATAAAGTAGTAAAGATAGTTAAGATTAAAAAACTACTCATTAAAAAACACACGTTTATTTTCAAGGTACCCGCAGCTCGCGCGCCCGCCGAGGGAGCCATCTGCGCGCTAGTAAGGAACACGAGCGCGGACTGTGTCCGGCACATACTACCGCGATTGATAGCCAGGATCGCCCGAGAACCTCCCCCCGCCGCCATACCGCATGCGTTGCTGCAGAGAATGGCCCTTCATCATGTGGTGGAGCTGATCTTTGAGGAAGATATACTTGGAGTAAGTATAGATTCGTAGAATCAGTCGGTTCGATTCCTGGCTATGGTAATTGATTTATCAAAAATATTATAATGCAGTCTTGGTTTTTATCAAAATCGGGCTCGCAACTTGTTTCAGCATTTTTTATCCGACTACGGCGAAGCCCAAAAGGAAGGGTAATAATTTTGGCAGTCTATGTATGTATGTATGTGTATGTATGTATGGCACCTACTTTATAAGGTTCGGAACAGTCGATGTCAAACCGCAGCCGTTAGTATATATCTTGTGGTATAGTTCTAGAAACTTCTCTAGGCCTTAGCGTTAGCTCATACCTAGACGAGACACATCTCGGTGTGAACTGCAGACGCTTAGATGCCATTAGTGGTTGCGACCACGGCTCCAACTTGACCATTTTTGTACGTATGCATTTCTGGATTTCTATCTGAATTATTTTCTTGTTCCGGCATTTTTAGACCCCTTTTTTACGTAGTCGGGTTATAGTTTTTTAACTTTTTTTTTTTGGTATTCCTTATAGTTTTGCCTACCATGCCCCACTTGAAAAAATCACCTGTAGATACAAGATTTCCTCGTTTAATTAAAGTATAAGTTACTTGACATAATACTTAATAAAATTTGGCTTGTTTGCAATGTAGTAAGAAAAATATATCAGCCCTTCATAAATTGATCATGAAATTTGAATTTTTTGAAAATCATGAAATTTGAAATTAAAAAATTTGAAAATTGAAATTCTTGAACATGACTCTAACAACTTTTCCGCGTACAATTTTTAAATCAAGATATTATTTAAACAAAGTATTATGACTTGAATAAACATTATTGCTTTATTTTATTTGTATAGTATTTACAATAGATACGTTTAATAAAATCTGTATAATATTATGTAGTTTGGAACGCCGAGATTCCACTTATGTGAAAACTTTATCAGGATTGTCGTACTCAATGGCTTATCTTGCTTTAATATTGGTTTTTAGACAATCGAAATCACTATCTACCCACTAATCAGCCATCAAATTGGATATAATACTCGTATTATTACCTAATCATAATGTGATAACGCTCGCCGGGATGACACCGGTATTGGTGTTCTATGATATTTCAACTCTCTTTTAATTGAAAGAAGTTTGGCTGAAACAACAAAAAAATAAAAATTACCCGACTGCAAAAAAGACAGATAGCTAAGCAACGCACTAAAAATCGGTATTTTTAGTGCGTTGCTTAGCTATCTGTCTGTTTCGGTAAACAAGATTGAGAAAACAGACTACACTATGAGCTGAAATCCTAGTCTGTTTTCTCAATCTTGTTTCAGTCTTTAATGGCCCGTTTCTATAACCTATCTACCAATAACTATTTGTTAGAATCGTCAAATTTGTATCGCAAAAAACCAAATGTCAAAACAAAAAGTCAAATGATTGAATGGCGACAGTTTTTAACAAATAATTATAGATAGATAGGTTATTGAAACGGGCCGTTAGTGCGTTGTTTAGCTATCTGTCTTTTTTGCAGTCGGGTTTTTTTATTTTAGATTTTTTAGTTTATCCAACACACACTTGGTCGATTTAAAGCAAAAATACATACGACTATTTGGAATGCCTTGCTTGCATATTTAATTTAGAAATTTAGTAATTATTCCTGATTAAATTTAAACACATGACATATAATATTATGTATATTTTTGAAATCTCCTTTTTGAACTGTAAGTAGTTCAAAATTGGTTCAAAATTTGGCGCCAAAATCCACCATTTTGTATTTTTTCCTTGAACTAACTATCTTAAGGAGTAGGGTTTTAGTTACTTTTTGAGATCCAGCCGTTTGGAAGATACGTGGAATTAAGGAATTTACAAACATACATACATATATACATACAAGATACGCGCGAAAAACATAACCCAGTCGGGTAAAAATAACCTTTTTTGGGGTTTCGTATTTAATTTTGAAAATTTTATTCTAAAATTTTAAATTACCTTGTTTCTGTTTAGGTAAGCGACAAGGAGCAAAGAAGGAACGCTCAACTGCAGGCAGCATTGTGCTTGGCGCGGGCGGCTGGTCCGGCTGCAGTTTTAGCTGCAGTCCGCAGAAGATTATCGGGTTCACCGGAGGCTGACGAGTTCTGTAACAAGGTACATCATTATCTCACGTATAATTTATACAGAATGATTTTTCAAGTGGGCGTGGTGGGCAAAATCCGAAAATATTAGAGTAAACTATGCTCTACGAGGGCGGCACTGAAAATTTCGGGAATCAAGGAAGTAACACAACATTACTATTTAAAAATGTATTTATTGCTTTTCGAAGTATTCTCCGCGAAATTTGACACATTTTTCCATACGAAGGAACCAATCATTGAAGCAACCATTCCATTCGGAAGTTGGTTTTGTTGGAAATGGCCGTTTTGTAGGCGTCCACAGCTTCTTCAGGTGATGAAAATCTCTGACCATGCAATTTATTCTTTATTTTAGGGAAAGTATAGAAATCATTAAGGCTTAGGTCGGGGCTGTACGGCGGACGGTCTAATAATTCTATGATTTCTTGCTCTAAAAACTCTTTTGTTCTGTGCGCGGTGTGAGAACTCGCATTGTCGTGATGGAGGATGATGCGGCGGTTGCAGTTCTCTTTACGGAGTTCAGAAACGACCTGTGGCAAACAAATGTTAGCATACCATTCGTGTCCCTCAAGAGGAATAGTCGCAACATGGCCGGTTTTTGGAGATAAACGTGGCCACCATTTTTTTTGCAACACTCCGTGAACGAACAATTTTTGTTGGCTTTAACTCATTTTCGAACACCCAGACCCAGACTGGTTTTTTGTTTCGGGTTCGTACGCGTATATCCAGGATTCGTCACCTGATACGATGTTGTATACAGCATTTGAGGATCCTGCGTGGAATCTTTCGAGAGTTCTGACGCACCAAGTAACGCGAGCCGCTTTTTGCTCTTCACAGAGCAAATGCGGTATCCATCGGGAAAACAACTTTTTTACACCTAATTGTTCATGCAAGATTATTTGTATTTGACTCATGCCAATGTCTAAAGTTGCCTGAATTTCGCGGTATGTCACATTTCGATCTTCCTCAATCAGCTTACGCACAGCATCAACGTTTTCTTGGGTGACTGCAGTTTTTGGACGACCTTGGATCATCACTGAGCTTGACACGTCCACGTTGAAATTCAGCAAACCAGCGACAAATTGTGGTTTTGGATGGGTCTTCATCACCAAATGCAGAAATCATCCGGTCAACACACTGTTTTTGTGTTAAACCACTTCGAAAGTCATAATAAATCATCGCTCTAGAATTTTCTCGAGTCAATTCCATTTTCTCAACGACTAAACAAGTTTGACAAGACCTTGTGACAAGACCGATAATCTTTTTTTAAATAAATAAACGGTATTCGATTTTTAAAACCAAGGAGTTTTAAATTAAAAAGATTTTAATATGACAGGAACAGTGGAAATATTCCATTCCCGATACTTTTAGTGCAGCCTATGTAATCGAGCATGATTTATAAAAAATGCAACTGCAATTATTAATTAGTTTATAGTAGTAGTTGATAAATGATTAGTTTTTTGATAAATCAATTTCCCTAACCGGGAATCGAGCGGACTAAGTTTTAAAAAACAATTATAACCCATTATTACAAAAATCGATAGTGTTGCCAATAAGGAACAAATTCAGAAACTTAATAGTATCCAAAACCAGCCGGTTCAATTCCTGGCTAAGGAAATTGATTGATCACAAATCTAATGATGCTTGTTTTGAGTTTTAGTTTTCATCAAAACTCCTTTTAGCATTTTTTTTATTCCTATTATGTAAGTAGTTTCGGATTTCACCTACCATGCCTAATTGGAAATCCACACTGTATAATAATATTATTATGCACAGGCCAGTGTTCATAGGTTAATAAGCAATAGGTAGTTGAGGGGCATACCTACTACTTTATTTTCTGTCACATCTTATCTCTGCTTGTGACAAAGGCGTTTCTTCGAAATGCGACGTATTATTGTGCTTAACTCGTAATTCTAGTAAATTATTTGTTTGATGAAAATATTATATTTTTGTTTAAAATATTATTGTTGTCATATTATGCTAATTTGTTTGGCAACCAAAAGTTTATTCGTATCAAATGTGAAAACTGATTTAACGGAGGGACATATTATGAGATTATGTACATAGTTTGGGTCAATAATCAACTAAGTGCCTTTTTAATTATATTTATAAGTACCTTATCCTACATTTTATTGTCTCTTTGTTGTAGTTACGCGAACGGCTGAATCGACCAGTTGAAAATATAAGGCCCAGTCATGTTGCCAGGTAATTTATCGGAACTTTGTGCCTTAGTCCCAATTTCACGAACGCCTGTGTTAACCTTTTGTCTTTATATCACGCCTTCTCTTCATTATTACGAAGAGCGAGAGATATAACATGACATTTAACAGGTGTCGGTGAAATCGGCACTAAAGCTTCAGCTGCCCTATAGAACATTATATCATAATGGAGGTAGTAAAATTAGATATCTAAAGAAACATAATATAAAAATGTTTAACAATTTACCGGAACATAGTTGGTTTAATGCTCTAAGGTACATAGCGTAGCGTCATTGAAACTACGAAAATACCTTAAGCACTATGGCTGTTTCGCATACGCTATGTCTCTCTCTAGCACTAAGCTAGATTAAATGGTTGCGACCTTGTCGGTATAGTTTCGAAAGAAACTGCAAAATGGCAATCAGCAGACGTTCGGCTATTATTCGATCGATTAGGCGTCCGAACGGGATCTGTCATTGTGGAGCAATTTTCGCACCATGGAAACCGAAAACCCAGATTCTACGCTTTCTATTTAATACCCACGCTAGCAACAGCGATTCGTCCTCTTCAGAATCTAAAAGCGATGACTGGGAAGTGGGACGACATTCCGAAATGACGTTTGCACCGTAGTCTATGAAAGAACAATGACATTTCTTTGCGAAAAAACTGCAGTGTAGGTACTAACGTTTCGCAGATGTTTCGCTACCGCAGAATTTTCGCAGGGACTCACTACCGCATACGAACGCGTAGGTATACTAAGGGTGTAAAAAAAGTATATTAAACACCATTCAGCACAGTCCTGTGTCCACTATTACTTCTTATCTCTAGTACAAATGAAGACGTGCATGGTGCAGCAGATCGGATATTCATACATTGTGATTTGTCATGTCCGCCATCTAAAGTTAGCAAGTGCTGATTAGTTAAAATCACCATATAGCGTGACTCTACCTGTTGCTGATACATGATAATATAAATATTATAGGGAGATCTTTAGAACTATATAAATGAAAATCATGAAATTAAAAGCAATTTTACTTTTTTTATCAGGGCATCCCAGCTGCCAGTGTCAATCCGTCGTCGAGCGCGGTCCACGCCACCCACGGCTCCCATACCTTTACCTCGACGACTGAGACCTTTGCCGGACTCTGCGCCGCTACCAGGTAACGCCTACGTAACGCTCGAACAATATGCAAATTAAACACCAGCACAGAGTAGAAAATATATTATATACTTACGTACAGAGAAACAGCTTTCATAGAAGATCCAAATCGATCCAAATTTGAAAATTGTGACGTCCTCTGCGGCCCACAATATTTCCACACAATCGTGGACACACCGTATGCTTGTAGTAGAGCAATATAATCGAAAGGTTACTATGTAGCCGTTTATCTGTTCCTCTCACTTTAACGTGTGACACCAGTGCAGCGCGTCAATGGGCAAAATTCGTTTTTAACGCAACATCTAGCCTCTAGAGTTGCCAATTATCAGAACAACGTCAAACGGCAATTTAAATCCCGGCTACACCACGATGAGTACGACGATTCATGTCGCGGTCGCGGTCGTAGCCGAAGTTGGGTTAGTTGAAAGGCTTAATTTTCAACAACTTCCAAAGAAGAAGGCGGTTATTATTTTACGTTATATTACGTTCGGCTATTTTTTTTGTATGTGCAAAAAATGGGCAGTTACTTATGTGGAAACTTTTTTTAAGAACTGAATCTACGTAAAATCGACGATGCTTTATCGTATAGATAACTAAATAAATTTGCTATATTTTACTTTCGTTGAGATAATATATGAAATTCAATTTCTTTTCAAAAGTAATATGCAATTCGTTGCGTTAAGTAACTTCTTAACTTATGAAATTTAACAAATGAAACAATGCGTGTATAATTACTGTTTTCCATATTAAACTTTAATAGAATAACATTATTTAAAAAAAACAAGAAACTTTATAAAAACATAAAATAGCAAGTATTTCTTGAAAAAAACCTTCCGTTCGTGACCGTTACACGTAGTAAATTGTTAAATATCTTATAGTAAATTATATATATATATGTTAAATATCTTATATTAAATTATATATATTTTGTTAAATATCTTATATTTAACAAAATTACAAACTCAGTACAGTATTATGGTAAATTAAAAAAAGTTAAACAATATTTTAATTCTAAGCTGAAGAAGAAGCTTTGAAATTTTAAAAAATCTTAAATTAAAAAAAAACAAAGTCACTTAAAAGATAATAATAGCTCACGTCTACATTTTACGTATCACTTAATATTAAAATTAATAAAAAAAGCAGTTTGATTCAATATTCGTTAATTTTCTTATAAACTAGAGCTTTATTTTTTTAAACACCCATATAAATAAATAATGTATTAATGAAAATATAACGATTAAATATACTTATTATCGTGTTATAGAGGCCTAACTTGTAAAATGCGCTTACTTGAAAAACTTCGTACAAAAATTCCGAAATAATAAGTTGACTACGGAACCCTATTCTACGCACTTGGCCAGTTTTTTTCTCGTATGCTTTTTTTTTTTAAATACTGCTTCATTTTCTGTCTGTATCTTTGTGCACGTTCAGCGCCCTTGAGAGGTATATTAAATAAATTATAATGATATCTAAAATGAATCAACAACAGTCAAGTGTGGGTCAGATTTGCACACCGAGAGTTCCGTACAAAAACATAATTATTTTCTGATTTAACTACACGTATATCTAAAAAAAAGGTCTTGACAAACGGACAGGCAGACGGACGGACAGAAAAGTTATCCTGCAAGGGTTTCTTTTTTTCCTTTAGAGATGGAAAACCCTTAACAGTATTATCTTACATGATTAAACGGTTTTTACTATTTTTTTATAACAAAAAATATAATATGGGTATAATAAATTTCAAAATTATTTTACATGTGCACACTGCCTTATGATTCCATAAGGTAACGTTTTCTATCCGCTTGTACGTAGCATTACTTAGTGTATGTGATGAATCATCACCTTAAAATATTTAAGTCAATGAATTTATTTGAAGTATCATAAATAGTTTAGATTTGTGTTTTAAAAGTATTTAGGAATAATTAAAAAGAACCGACATGATAAGTACATAGTAATAAACTTATTATATACTTACTAGTTCATAAGACGTTCTTAATGGAACAATTTTTTACCTCATAAGTCACGACACAAAGTAAGAAATGCATGAAACCTAAGCGTGAAGGGAAGAGGTTAGCTATTTGAAATATAATAATGTTGCAAGAACTAAAAGATGACACTAATACTAGTTTTCGTCGTTACTTAGCCGGAAATTCCGGCACACTTTAAAGTCATTTTATAAATTTATTTCCATAATTACATGAATATCTTTGTTAAGATTAGAAAACTGAAATAGATGGTTTCATACAATCAATATTGATAAATTTAATTTGGGGTGTCAGTGGAAATAAGGTTAACATTCTAAATTACGCCATTTTTGTATATATTTTTGCGAATATTTAAAATACTTATTTGCAATGGTTTTACTGATTTATTCATTATTACTTGTTTCTTAATTTTTCCATTTATAAAATTGTTAACTTTGCGTCTAAAATGTTCAGCGATTACTAAGAAATTAGATGTTAAAGTGAGTGGACACCCCATTTTGGTAGTGCCCATCTATCGTTTTTGAAAAACGTCCATCTAATCATTATCATCACAATATGTTTAGTAGTTCCGCATACATGTTTTATCACGGTCTCTCAGAAAACTGGCATGTATTTCATGCTTGAGTTTGTTTTGCCGAGAGAGTGAGAAGAGCGGAGGCTTTTTTGTATTAACGACATTCTTAAAAAGTGTTTTTATAAACATATAATATAGGTAGTAAATTTATTAAAAAAGAGATTTTTTTTTATTTTTAAACAAAAAATTAAAACCGACTTCCAAAGTAAAAATGCACAAAAAAGTATGAACTAAAACTTATTTTCTAAATAATTCGGTACCTACCAGCCCAAACAATATCCTACAATATTTTATAGAACTCACGTTAAAATTTGCTGGTACTTCAAAATTATGAAGATTGAGTACCTAGATAAATAGTTAAAATTTTATCCGAATTTAAAAGTATTAAGGTATTATTTAGAAAATAAGTTTTATTTCATACTTTTTTTTTAAATAAGGTGACCAAACGAGCGATCGGATTGTTTTGATTCGTTTTATTAACTACTAGATGTGATAGAACCGCACATTTTCCACCATAAAAAGTAGCCTATGTCCATAGATTAATGATTGGTCTCCGCTACGCTACGACTAGATCCCGCTCTCTATAGAAAAAACATATTCCTGAATGTGGCAACTCAATATTGTAGTGTGTGTAAAACAATGCACAAATATTGTTGTGTGCGTAGATAATCGGGTTGCCAGATACGTGACTGGTGCCCAATCAATGGGGAAAAATTGTCTGCTATGGTCTTGTTATTTATTATTATTGTATTGTAAGTGCTGATTTTTCAATCATCAGACAAAATTTACCATTGGAATAAATTTGGCGTTTTGACAGATTTTATATGAAAAAAATGTGTCATATTAATTCTTTAGGTAAAAGTTATCCGACGATTGAAAAATCGGCCCTAAATCAAAAAGTCTTTTAATATGAAATCATAATTACTTTTATTGAGGTATTGGGATATCGTGTCGTTACAGTTTGTTACAAAAATACAAAATGACAAAAAAATATTAATAACAATAAAAAATAAAATATTATTTTAAAAGGAATTATTAAGAACTACGTTCCACTAGTTTGAACAAGTTTACGATACACTTGCCTTTTTGACCCTACACATCTCTCTAAATTTTCTCTCTTTGCCATATAATGAAGCCGAATTTGTATATATTTTTCAACTACTAGTCTCATCAAATTTATTTGATGTATTGCACCATTAACATGACTTATGTCGAAATTAAAATATTGTCTAGAACTATTACCAATTAATTTTTTCATGACATCTATGACAATTTTTTTGTAAATTACATTAGACTTTATGTGGGAAACTTTATCTATTTTATGAATAACGGATTCGGCAACCAAACATATTAAATATACATCTTCAGAGGCATAGTGTAATCCACCTCTATCTTTTAAAGTTACAAATTTATGAAACCAACTACGATTATTAGTAGTTAAATTGTCAATACAATAAAAGCATTTCAATTTTTTTGACAAAGACTTGACGACAAATCCGGCAATATATGCAACGACATGATTTTTATAATTAGACATATATGGCACATCCAAGAATTCTGTTATCTCGTGGAAATCATCTTTAACAGCTTCTATAGCATATAAAAATTCCGAATCCTCTTCTTCGAAACGTTGACAAGTTGTTGTTCTATTTATGCATTTAAGAGATGAAGAGCAGTTTAATACAGCAATATGTTGTAATGGGATACAATTACCTGTAAAAAAATAATACAGTATCGATAGAGTAAATATTAAATAGTAAAAGCAAATATTCTAAGGCGGCAAAAAAAAAAATTTAGTGTTATCAAAATTGCACAATATAATTAATTAATTTTCTTAATTAATAATTTTTTTATTTAATACCTAATCTAAGAAATACAATTCATGCCATAGATTAATGATTGGTCTCCGCTACGCTACGACTAGATCCCGCGCTCTATAGAAAAAACATATTCCTGAATGCGGCAACTCAATATTGTAGTGTGTGTAAAACAATGCACAAATATTGTTGTGTGCGTAGATAATCGGGTTGCCAGATACGTGACTGGTGCCCAATCAATGGGGAAAAATTAGCTGCTGTGGTCTTGTTATTTATTATTATTGTATTGTAAGTGCTGATTTTTCAATCATCAGACAAAATTTACCATTGGAATAAATTTGGCGTTTTGACAGATTTTATATGAAAAAAATGTGTCATATTAATTCTTTAGGTAAAAGTTATCCGACGATTGAAAAATCGGCCCTAAATCAAAAAGTCTTTTAATATGAAATCATAATTACTTTTATTGAGGTATTGGGATATCGTGTCGTTACAGTTTGTTACAAAAATACAAAATGACAAAAAAATATTAATAACAATAAAAAATAAAATATTATTTTAAAAGGAATTATTAAGAACTACGTTCCACTAGTTTGAACAAGTTTACGATACACTTGCCTTTTTGACCCTACACATCTCTCTAAATTTTCTCTCTTTGCCATATAATGAAGCCGAATTTGTATATATTTTTCAACTACTAGTCTCATCAAATTTATTTGATGTATTGCACCATTAACATGACTTATGTCGAAATTAAAATATTGTCTAGAACTATTACCAATTAATTTTTTCATGACATCTATGACAATTTTTTTGTAAATTACATTAGACTTTATGTGGGAAACTTTATCTATTTTATGAATAACGGATTCGGCAACCAAACATATTAAATATACATCTTTAGAGGCATAGTGTAATCCACCTCTATCTTTTAAAGTTACAAATTTATGAAACCAACTACGATTATTAGCAGTTAAATTGTCAATACAATAAAAGCATTTCAATTTTTTTGACAAAGACTTGACGACAAATCCGGCAATATATGCAACGACATGATTTTTATAATTAGACATATATGGCACATCCAAGAATTCTGTTATCTCGTGGAAATCATCTTTAACAGCTTCTATAGCATATAAAAATTCCGAATCCTCTTCTTCGAAACGTTGACAAGTTGTTGTTCTATTTATGCATTTAAGAGATGAAGAGCAGTTTAATACAGCAATATGTTGTAATGGGATACAATTACCTGTATCGCTTGTTTTGAGTTCTAGGTGACATAAGAGTTTTCTATATATACCTTTAAATTGTTTGGTGTTGGGGTTATCATTGAAACCTCCATGCATCCTTATTGCACCAAATAATAGCTCTATATGATCTTGAGTAAATTTATAAGTTGAAATAAATTTAAGCAAATTTTCATCCAAGCAAGTAGTTAGGTGTTTCAGACTTTCAATACACACTAACATTCCTAAAAATCCAGTGTTTGCTTGGGTATTTAAAACAGGCGTAAAACTTTTAAGAATGATTTTCTTCTGTTGGTTATGTTCTCTAAAAGAACGTTTTCTTGTTGTTTTTATATTTAACTTTAAAATGTATTGTTGTGCTTGTTCTAAGTAACCAAGGATTTGCTCTTTATTTCCATTAAATATGGGATGATTAAACCCATGTTGTTTTAAGTCTCTGGTATTAAATATGTCAAATAAATTATTCCAAAGTAAAATGAACTTTTCAGTTGCCTCACTATTTTTAAATTCATTAAGATATAAATCTTCTCTGCAAAATTTAAGGGCAATTGCTACGCTTCTGCTGAGCAATTGGGTTGCAAATTTTACTTTCATTATATTATTGCGAAACTCTAAATGACGCTTTGATAATTTGTTAGCCAAATTAAGGCCTTCTTTATCTTGCAACTCATGTAATTTTTCTAAAAAACTCCAATTAATTTCATTTTCTTCGTCATCAAGAAAAGTTTTTTTGCTCTCAAAATGATTTCGGATCAATTTGCACATATGGACTGGATCAAGAAAAACAGCCACGTCGTAATTAGAAGAGGGGTGTTTAAAGGTAGTCTTCAATTTTTTGGGATCTTTTAAGCGACAACCTAATATTTCCATTGCGGACGTATTTGATGGATGCCCATCAAATGTAATCGACACGACACGTACGCCTACTTCATGACATTTACTTAGACATAGAGATATTAAATTAGCTTTTTGAGATCCTGTAAGGCCATGCACTAAAAAGTACCCTATCGGCAGTTTCCAGTGCTCAGTCAAGCATACTAATAGGAAGACATATGCCTCTGAAGCTAATACAGAAGTATCATTTACACCAGTGCCCATGTCAACATAGCCGTAATTTTGATTGCGGTCCCACATACTTTGCTGGCGTATAGCCATTTCATCTGCAATTAGTGCACAAACAACATCACCTCTATCACACTTTAGTTTTAATAAAGCAAACGCTTCTTCAGTAAAGCCTGGAAACCCATCGATGCTACGATACCAATTTCCTAAAGTTTTGGCATGTGGCAAGCATGTGCTAAATTTACTCCTCACGTAATTATATGCCGATGGGGAATAAAAGTTTAAAGTTAAGCAGAATTTCTTGAGTTCATTGGAATATTTTGGTATAACTTTCTTGGTGTTTGCATGTTTTTTATATATATTATTAAATAAATCCGCTGCGACAACATTTTTACTAAGAATATTATACATATCATTGTTAATAAACCGTTCCTGCTTCAAAATTTTAATTATACTCTTTAAATTACAATTAGCTTTTTTTAATCGACGAGTCTTTTCACGCAAAGTTTTAATTATTCTCCCATGTTTTTTTTGTAAAGCCGTTTTCCTATCAAGATCTTTTTTGAGCTTTATTTTTCTTGGCGTATCAAAAATATAATTGATGTCGGGGAAATCGTCTAATGGTGGAGTTTCCTTATCTATTGCTTCTTCGATGACTGAAGCTGGTGTGCTGGGTTCAGTGGGTACTGCACTTGTATTACAATTTACAACTGATGTTGATGTGCTAGGTTGATTACAGATACTATCCGGCGGGTTTGATGACAAAAATAACGCATTCTGTGGTACAGCACCCTTAAACAATCTTTTATAACCATATTTTGTAAAGTAGAAGTCGCTGTCATTAAAATGAACAGAACATATAATACTACGTTTTGCTGGTTTCCACCATGTTTCTTCTCTATTAAGTCGCACTACAGCAGTCCAACGGTCACAGATAACAGGATCAGCAGGAAATCTGCACCAACCAAACAAAATATGACAATACTTATTATTAACTATAAACTGAGTAAGTCCATTCGAAAAGAATGTGATAAAATAACAACGTTTTTTAGGTCAACGAAATATAATGGGTACAATATTGTTGAGAAAACAATACAAAAACAATGGTAGGAAGTTTAACGAAAGTTAAGAATGAGTCATAAAAAAGCAGATGTTAAATTTGTAATTTGTTTTCTCATTTGTTACTCTATGTGTACATAAAATATAAACTGTATTTAAGATTTTTATTATAATATGATACTCATACTCATAATTCATATTTATTAATACATATTCATGATCCAGGAACTTTGTAAACTTTTTGTTCCGTCGGCGGGATTCGAACTAGCGACCCTAGCTAGAGATTCTAATGCGCTCATCCACTCAGCCATTATGTATATATCAATAAAAAATAACATATAAATAAATAAATAAAAATCACAATCTCAGAAAAAAATGGGAATTTTTAGTTTATGGCAATTGGCAACACTGAACATCAAGCGGTACTCCGATCCGAATTTTCTGGTTTATATTATTTTTCTGTGTTTATGACAATTTATATAATACTTACTGATGGTATGTGATGCCAGTATCCTTCTTGTTTCTTGTAGTGTTATTATTGCATAGTCTCAATACGCAAACTGGCATTTTGCAACGGACGTAACTTAAAATTTCAAAAATTATCAACACATCTACCTCACCCGAAGCTTGCGGCGTGACTGGCGCGGTTACGCCTTATATGGCGTATGATTTGTTGCCGCATTTTTCAAGTACTCCGACGGAATCTAGTCGTAGCGTAGCGGAGACCAATCATTAATCTATGCCTATGTCCTTTCCCGTAATCTACTCTAGGTATATCTGCGCCTGAATCATCACAATCGGTCCAGTAGTTTTGGAGACTATTTAATGCAAATAAACAAATCCTTCCCCTTTATAATATTAGTGTAAACTTCAACGCAACTTCGTTTGCGTGGGACTATTAATGGAAACGGAACCCTATTGTTTTAAGCGAAACCCTAAGATAAAAGTAACTAGCCTAAGTTACTCCTTATAACATCAGCTATCAACCAGTGAAAATCGGTCGGGCTGTTCCAGAGATTCTCTGGAACAAGCAGACGGACAAAAATTTAAAAATTGATTTTTTGGTGTGCGTACCATAATATATATATATATATATAAATACGGTTTTGTAAAATCAATTATGGATTCTTCGGGCATATGATCTACTGCTTATGTAAATAAGTTTAAGCAGAAAAAGAATTGTCATGCTCGAAAAAAACTTTTTTTTCTTTGTATTATGGGCGAGTTTGCGGTTTGCGGGGAGAGATATGTACATGAGATTGTTTGTTTAGTTTGAGTATGGCAATTATTTTTCTGCCTAAACGTCTTTACGTAAGCAGTGGATCATGTGCCTGAAGTATCCGTAATTGATTTTTGTAGACGTTATATACTATCATAGTGCAAAGCTGTTAGTTTTAAATTACTAACAGACACTTCGATTTGATGTATTTGTATACATGGATAAATGATCGAAAAATATTTTAATTCATCAGGTACAACACCACCTGGGAGGAACTTTGTCCCGAAGCCGCTTTCGCCAATACCGCTAAATGGAAGGTAACTAAGACATTACAATAAACCAACTGTTACTTATGACTTATATCGCGTAAATATAAAAACTCAGAAGAAAGAGATGTATCTTAGAGCTCCTATCATCAAAACTGTTTGCCTATCAGTGACGTGTGCATATAACCCGATTCACACCGGCTTCACGTTTAAATAAGTACAATGGTTTGAAACAGTAACATTGACTCATGAATACCTACTTATATTTATTTACAGACACGTCAACTTTTGACGTGATAACGTCTTATAATTCGATGGAGCCAGCTGCACGCACGAAAAAAATATCGTTTGTCTGTAAAGTCGGTTTACTGATGATAGTTGAACGTGAAAACGTCAACAACAACAACAACAACAACAGCAGCAACAACAACAAAAATAATAATAATAATAATAATAATAACAATAATAATAATAATAAAATGCGAGGTAACGCTGGTACTTGGTAACGGTAACAGGTAACGCTGGTAACGTGGATATACGTGCGTGCAGCCGGCTCCATCGATTTATAAGACGTTATCACGTCATAACATGACTCGTGCGTTACCTGTTACTGTTACCAAGTACCAGCGTTACCTCGCATTGCCGTTACCTCAGCTAGCCGCACCTTAGGTATGTGAGCGGTGGGACGGAGAGGCGTTATTATGGATGTATTATTATTATTATTATTTTTATTTATTTATTTAACAATTTATTGTACACAAGAAACATTTAAAACATTACACTTTACATTAAAAAATGACACAAAGGTTCTGCTTATTTCTAAAAAGAAATTTTTTCCAGCAGCCCTACGGAGAGAAAAGGGATAAAAGAAAGCAGATAGAACGTGCACAATTACAAATACATTTACATATGATGTCTATACTAAAACATAAATAAAATATTATAATATGTAATAATATATACCTACTCTATCAAACGAATTAATATAAAATACAATACCTAAATACTATAAGTAATATAATAACATGCCTATAATATATAAATACTATATGTATATATAATAACAGTATTTACATGGATAGAGATTCGAGGTTGTGCTCTTTCAAACGTCTTTTAAAAATAGTAACGGTGGGACTGTCTCGTACGGTGTGGGGGAGCGAGTTCCACAATCTGACTGCGTGAACGGTGAAGGAGTAGGAGTAGAAGTTGGAGCGATGGGATGGAAGGGAAAGATTAGTTCTAACATTGGACCTACAAGGGGTATCGAGGGGTCGAGAGAAGTTAAATCGTTCGAGAAGATAGGAAGGAGACAGGGGATTATACAAGATATTATATAATAAACAAAGGATATGGGAGTTGCGACGGAAACGAATAGGGAGCCACTTGAGTTTTAATCGAAAAGCTGATATGTGATTGAACTTTCTTAAACCAAAAACAAAACGGATACAGAGATTCTGCAAGCGTTCGAGTTTTGTTAACAGCTCTTCGGTAACATCTAAGTAGCAGGAGTCAGCATAGTCGAGGATAGGGAAAATGAGTGTTTGGACAAGGAAAATTTTGGTGTGCAAAGGCAAAAAGTTTTGGAGCCCCTTCAACATGTGCAACAAATGGTGTATCTTTTTGCTCACTTCATTAACCTGAGGATTCCAACAAAGATTACTATCTAAAATTAATCCTAAATTTTTTGCCGATTCTGAGTAATCAATAATGGTACCGTCATATATAATCTTAGGCACATTATATAGACGTTGGGTCATATATTTACTACCTATGATCATGGCCTGTGATTTTTTCGGGTTAACTAGCAGACCAAAAGATCTAGCCCAGACCGCTATGCGCTGCAGATCCGAGTTTATACCAGAAACTGCAGAATGAATGTCATCGAAGTGTGAATGGCGATAAAGTTGCAAGTCGTCTACGTAAAGATGGAAATTGGAAGTGATTAGTGTGGAAATTATATTAATAAAAATAGAAAATAGAAGGGGAGAGATTACGCCACCCTGAGGAACACCCGCTACAATATCACACCAATCCGAGGTAGCCTCATCATAGCGGACTCGCTGCGAGCGTCCCCGAAAATATGTGTCAAACCAGTCTACCACTGAGGGAGGTATGTTAAGGGAGCAAAGGACAGAAAGGATGATGTCAAAGTCTACAGAATTGATCGCGCTGCTAAAGTCAAGTAAGACCAGAATAGATATGCATTTATTTTCCATGGCTAGACGGAGATCGTCAGTGACTTTAAGCAGCGCTGTGACAGTACTGTGACCGGGACGAAAGCCGGATTGGAATGGAGAACGCAGTTTATTGGAGTATAAGAAGTGGAAAAGCTGTTTATGGACAAAGTGTTCAAGGAATTTTTATGATTATTATTATTTTTTGTCCTCTTTTCTCCCTTGCGGGGTATACCTTCAGGTAACGTGATTGCTAATTATTAATTGATAAAAACTTCCGGACGATGCGGCATGTGTTGAGGATAACTGCTTTTTGTAAAGTGATGAATGTGAGTGGATGTATGTTGAGTGTTTTGAGAGATGTATGGAGTGTTTTAGGAATGACGCCAGTTGTTGAAATTATTATGGGTATAGTTTTGACTGTGGTAACTTTCCATTGTGATTTTATCTCTATTGTCAAGTCAGTGTATTTTGCGAGTTTGGTTGTGTGCGTGGATGTGAGGTTGTGTGTATTAGGTATGGCAACGTCTATCAGGTAAACAGTTCTATTTCTTTTGTCATGGAGCGTTATGTCAGGTCTGTTATGATGTACCGTCTTGTCTGTAAGTATTGTCCTGTCCCAGTAAAGTTTATAATCAGGTGAGTCTAGTATGATTTGTGGTGTGTATTTGTAGTATGGGGACTTCTCTGTGATGAGGTTGTGTTTGTGTGCAAGTATCTGATGTATGATTGATGCTACCTAGTCATGTCTGTGTTTGTAGTCTGTTTGTGTGATGGATGAGCAGGCGCCTGTGATGTACTGTATAGTTTCCGGTTGCTTGTGGCAGTGACGACAATGGTCACTACCAAGGTTACGATCTCTTATTATATGTTTCCTATAATTTTTGGTGTCTATTACTTGGTCTTGAATTGCCAGCATAAACCCTTCCGTTTCAGGGAACAATTCTCCGTATTTTAGCCATGCGTTTGACGCTATTTTGTCTACGGCGTTATTATTTAGATCCAGGCGGTGCCTGCCATGTAAGGTTTTATTTGTCCATGCTTCAATTTTTTGTTGATTTGTGTCGATGTTTATTCTTTTTGTGTTATCGGCGAGAGTTAGCGGTGTGTGGGTATCAGTTTGGCAAATGGCTTGATGTAGAGTTACTGTTTTTGCTCGATTATAAAAGAATTTTCGGAGTAGATCTATTTGTCTATTATGTAGATTAACTATATCTATGAGTCCTCTTCCGCCTTCGGCTTTAGGCAGGATTAATCGTTGGATACAAGCTCTTGGGTGGTGTTTCCTGTGCTTCGTCATTGTGGTGTTTATTATCCTCTGTAGAGATTTAAGTTCGGTTTGGTTCCAGCGGATTACACCAAAGGAATATGTAAGTATGGGCATTGCGTATGTGTTAATAGCTTTAATTGTGTTTTTTGAATTTAAGTGTGTAACTAGAATTTTGTGTAGTCTGGCTCTGAATTTGTGTTTGAGTTGTGTTTTAATTTGTTTGTAGTGTAGCTGTTGTGACTGATAATATCCCAGGTATTTGTATCCTTCTAACGGGTCTACAGACTCAATTATATCATCGTTATTAAGTTTATATTGTGTGTCTTCAATATATACCTTTCTTTATTGCTTGTATTTTGCATTTATCTATTCCGAACTCCATGTGTATTGTATTAGAAAATATTTGTGTAAGGTCAGCTAAAGTGTGAATGTTGTTTAATGTGTTCGCAAAGATTTTGATGTCGTCCATATACATGAGGTGTGAGAGTAATGTATGTTGTGTGTTGTGTTTAATTTTAAATCCCCGCTTGCTTTCATTAAGGATATACGATAATGGATTTAGTGCTAGGCAGAACCAAAGAGGACTTAAAGAGTCCCCTTGAAATATACGCCTTTTTATGGGTATTAAGTCAGTTTCAATTGTTTTTGTAGAATCACAAATTTTTAGACTAGTTTGCCAGGTTGGCATTATTTTTTCGAGGCAGTTAATAATTATTGGACTGATTTTATAATGTTTTAATATATAGATAAGCCATGAGTGAGGTACAGAATCAAACGCCTTTTTGTAATCGATATACATGGTATATATGCTGCGTTTCTGTTTACGTGCCTGATTTGATATTACAGAGTCTATGATTAGTTGCTCTTTGCAGCCTTGACTATATTTGCGGCATCCCTTCTGTTCTTCGGCTAGGATGTTGTGTTTTTCTATATGTGTGTATATTAAATTGCTAATGCATGCTGTGATTATCTTGTAAATGTTTTGAAGACAAGTTATGGTCCTATATTTTTCCGGGTTTGTAGTATCAGAATTATCCTTTGGTAGCATGTATGTTATGCCCTGTGTGATGAAATGTGGCATTAGGTCTGGGGAACGGATAAATGAATTGATGTGTTTCGAGTAGTAAACTATGTATGCATGTAAGCTTTTTGTACCAAAAGTTGTGTATGTTATCCGATCCACTTGCTTTCCAGTTGTGTGTTTTAGCTATAACAGATTTCAGTTGTTCTAACTGAATCTGATCGAATTCCATTTCCGGTATGTCTGCAAATCTAGCTCTATCTTCTTCAATCCATGGACTATTTTCATGCTGTTTTGGATGGGACCATATGTTTGAACAGTATGTATGCATAGATTCAGGAGTGGGTGAAAGGCTATTATTGGGGTGATTGTGTTGAGAAGTATCTTTTTCAGCAAGTTTTCTATAAAATAGTTTTTCGTTACAATAAAATTCCTTGTTTTGTGTTTTTCTATTACTTCTTTATATCTTTTTAATCTATTGGTTAGTATGTTTAATTTCTGCTTTAAAGTGTCCAAAAAGTGTATTGCGTCAGAATTTTCAGACTCGTGTTGTGCATGTATTTTGTACTGATGCTTTATTTTCTGTATCTGTTTTTCTAGGTATGGCGAACGAGTGCCCCGTATATACTCAGTGAGTCTTCCTATGTTCGCTCTAAGGTCACCTATTCTTCCCTCGAGCCGTTTCTGCCACTAGGGTATCACCTGCGTTTTGTTTACATTGGTTGTATTATTATTAATATTTATTCTTACTCCGCTAAATTTGGTTGAGGTATGTGCTGCAGTGTAAATGTAAGTATGAAGAGTGTTAAAGTCGGTATCCTCACGAATCATGTTTGGAATTATGTTAGTGTTAAGGCAATTAACTATCTGAAACCATTTTTTAGATGGCTTTAATTTGGGTAAAGATGGATGTGCTGTTGGATGTATCTCTTTAAATATGTTAAAAGACTCTAGAAACATTTCTTTTAACTCTGTTTCTAATTCTATTGACAAAACAGGTACGCGATTTCGGATTGGAACTAAGTTGACTATGTCGTTTTGTTGGTTTGGTATGGAAGAATGATCCCCTAGCAGGACTTGTGTTACGTCTAAGCCAGGTTGAGTAACGTTTTCATCCGGTTGGTGTTGTATGTTTTCAACCGATATTTCATCAAGCTCAGTCTGTACTTCTTCGCGTATCTTTTTAAGTTGTTCGCTTGATAGAAGACAATTACTAACAATAGATCTCCGTTGGTCTGCTATCCTTTGTATTGAAAGGTGTGCTATTGACGGGCATGTGGCAATGATTTCTTGGTGTAATATCGGTCTATAGGTGGTTAGGTCAGTCTCTAGTTTGGTTATTCTGTAATAAGCTCTCATTATCGTCTCATTTCAATTTCAGTTGTCCATCTCATTATTTGAAGTGTGCAGTTTGTATCAGAATTACCTAGTTGTGTCATGTCTTGTTCGTCAGTC
The DNA here is from genome assembly GCA_963565745.1 of Phengaris arion. Lineage (NCBI taxonomy): Eukaryota > Metazoa > Arthropoda > Insecta > Lepidoptera > Lycaenidae > Phengaris > Phengaris arion. The sequence continues at coordinate 30,663,879 of OY751431.1, forward strand.
AATTGTTCGTTTTGATTTTTTAATAAAGTTTTTAAGTCGTTTTTTATACTTAAAATCTCCTGGTGGCTTAAAAGGCGCCTTTGAACGATTGCTCGTCGCTGATCACCTACTCTTTGTTTCGATGCTTCCATTTCTGGCTATTGTGTTGAAAATAATTAATGTAGCTGTGTTAAGTATGATTTAGTGTCAGTTTCTAATTTGGTAATGATGAAATATTTGTGCATTATGAAAATGTTCATTTCTTTGGACCATTTTTTACGTTTGCACTTAGAACTATGAATGGGTGCAGTAACTCTGGCTGGAATAGCCTCCCGCACAACATCCACAGTAGATTCTAATGACGGTGATATTGATGAATTTGATGAAATGGATTGATTGGCAGTAAGATATGAAGCTGGAGAAGATGGTGGTGATGAAAAAAGTGATGATATTGGGGAGAAACAAAATGACGAGGTTTCTCTAGGATGTGTAACATTATCATTGTGCGATACGGTGCCCACCCCAGCCCGCCTGGGGTATAATTCTGCTTCTTAGACGCATCATATATGGTTATTACCTTAATGGAAGAGTTAACTAAAGGGTAAAGACAGAAAAAGACGAAACAAAGGTGGTGAAGGTAGATAAAAAAAAATGAAACAGAATCAACGCACAAACAAGAATTGACCAATAAAAAGACGTTGAAGAGATAGTAAAAGAAAGAAAGAACCGATGATCAGCCACGTGAGTACCTCACCCCGAAGAGAGTGGGGTGGCGCACCCAAGTGTTGCCCGGGGACACCAACTAGGAGGTACCGGCTTCACCCCCTTATTATTATTATTATTATTATTATTATTATTATTATTACTATTACTATTATTATTATTATTATTATTATTATTATTATTATTATTATTATTATTATTACTATTACTATTATTACTATTACTATTACTACTATTATTATTATTATTATTATTATTATTATCATTATTGTTATTATTATTATTATTATTATTTAACATATATTTGTCTCAGCTTAACCGGTAGAATGAAGCAGGTACGGGCGATTGCCAAGTATCCTGTTCATGTAGCGTGAAAGAAGTTTAATTGGTGTGAGTTGTAGGGAAGGATGAAGATGAATTAAGGAAGCGGCGGACTATAGAGCAGGTATCTATAACGATTGACTTTTGTAACTGTATATATGTGTTTTTGTGAAGGTTAAGGGATTTAAGTGCAACGGCAAGCGTTTTTGGAATAACGCCCGTTGAGGAGATCGGGATTATTTTTACTGTGTTTTGATGCCACATTTGTTTGATCTCATCTGCAAGCGGTATGTATTTTTGGATTTTTTCTGTGTGTTTCTGTTTCAGGTTGTTGGTGTTTGGAACGGCGATGTCTATAAGGTAAGTGGTTTTTTCAGATTTAATTGTGAGAGTTATGTCTGGTCTATTGCTTAGGATGGTACGGTCTGTGATGATATCGCGATCCCAGTAGAGTTTTACGGAGTCATTTTCTAGAACGTTAGATGGTTTGTATTTGTAGTACGGTGTATGTGTATCTATAAGGTTAAACTTGATTGCTATTAATTGATGTAGATGTTTGGCTACGTTATCGTGACGGTTAGTATATTCTTTATTTGCTAGTGCACTGCATCCTCCGGTAATATGGTCTATTGTCTCAGTGGTTTGGTGGCATAATCTACACTTATCAGTTTCTATGGCTTCTTTGAGGATAAATTTTGAGTAATTGCGAGTTTTGATAATTTGGTCCTGTATAGCTATTAAGAACCCTTCTGTTTCACTATAAATGTTGCCCTTAGTTAACCAACTGAATGACGCGGCTTGATCGATATGGTCCTGACTTAACTGGTACGGAAATTTACCATGTAGAGCCTTACTTTTCCATTTTTCTATTTTGTTTTCATCATTAATTATTTTATTTTTAGGGTTAAATTTGTCATTATTTAACTGTAGCGGTGTTCCAGAATGAGGTAAATTTACAATGGCTTTTGAAGTGGGCTTATGTTAGCTTTTGAAATAATGAATGATTAAAACTTGAAATAATTTCGGAGGTTATCTATTTGGGTGTAATGTAGATTTTTTATGTCTATAAAACCACGCCCTCCCTGCTTCCTCTTTATTGTAAATCTTTCAACTGCTGAATAGATGTGGTGAATATTGTGTTTGTAACAAGCGGTTCTGGTTGCGGTGTTGAGGGTTTCCAAATCAGTGTCAGACCACCTGATAATTCCAAATGAATACGTTAATATAGGGATCGCATAGGTATTTACAGCTTTAATTTTGTTTTGGCCTGACAATAATTGCGTTTTTAAAATTTTATTTAGTCTCTGTTTGTATTTATTTTTTAATGTATTTTTTATTTCTTTATGATCTATAGCTGTATTTTGTATATAACCTAGGTACTTATATGTGTCTTTCGCTTGCATGCTGTCTATTGTTCCTTCTTGTAGTTCTAAGTTGAGTGGTTCTGTATGTGTATGTTTGCCCTTAAGAATGCAATTAATTTTACATTTATCAGTTCCGAATGTCATGTAAATATCAGCGCTAAATTTTTCCGTTAATTTTAATAGTTGTTCCAGTTGTTGCCTGTCAGGTGCGAAGAGTTTTATGTCGTCCATGTAAAGAAGGTGAGTGATTTTGATTTTATTGACTTTATCTATAATATATCCAAAGTTTGACCTATTAAGAGTTTTAGATAGAGGGTTTAATGCTAAGCAAAACCATAAGGGGCTAAGTGAGTCGCCTTGGAAAATGCCACGCTTAATTTTGATTGGTGAGGTACTGAAGGTGGTACTGACTGTTCTTAGATTGAGTTTAGTAGACCAGTTATGCATTATATATTGTAGAAAGTGAATTAAAGTATTATGAATCTTATATATTTTTAGTACATGTATCAACCAAGAATGCGGGACACTATCAAAGGCTTTTTGGTAATCTATGTATGCGTAATAAAGGTTCTTATGATCTTTTTTAGTTTGATTATGTATTTGGGCGTCGATGATAAGTTGTTCTTTACAGCCCATTGATCCTTTAGCGCAGCCTTTTTGTTCTTCAGGGATTATTTTATTATCAGTAATGTGAGTATTTAGTTTTTGTGTGATTATTGACGTAAGTAGTTTGTAAAGAGTTGGAAGGCGTAGGGAAGTTGGATTGGACGGTATTTAGTCGGATTTTTAGTATCGTTTTTATCTTTAGGCTTTAGATATGTTATTCCTTGCATCATAAATAGCGGCACTAATTTGGGATCCTTAATGGCTGAATTGAATGCTTTGGCGATGTAGTGATGTGTTGAAGTAAAATATTTTATCCAATAATTTTGAATTTTATCTGGCCCTGGTGCCTTCCAGTTCAAAGTCTTCTTTATGCCGTATGTGACATCATTATCATCTATTATAACTTCAGGCATTGGATTAATATTGTGACATTCACTTATTTCGGTATCAAGCCATAAAGCGTGTACGTTGTGATGGGCTGGTTTGGACCATAGGTTTTCCCAATAGTCCTTAATTGTATCTGTACTAGGCGATTGTATGATTTTAATATTTTCGGAGTTTAAATTTTGAGCGAAAAGAGCTTTTGATTGTTAGTAAAAAATAAATTATCCGTTCTTCTAGAGTTACTGATTTTAAGTCGGCGGAGTCTTTTTGATTGTGCTTGCAGTTTTTGTTTCAGAGTATCTAATAATTCTACTATTTGATTTTCAGTGAGATTGTTGGGGTTTAATTTTCGTTGTTTTGTGTGGCTAAGATTTCCTTTAAGGTACTGTGTAAGTTGTCCAATTTCTTTTCGTAGTTTCTTGACTCTATTTTCAATTCGTAGTTGCCATTTTGGCATTTTCGGGTCTCCTGTTTTATTTGATATATCTTTTTCAGGGGGGTTATTTAGTTTAGTGTGTAGAGTTGTAGTTGATATTGCAGCGCAATAAATAGCACTGTGGATTTCCGTTAAATCTGGCGTTCCTTTCGCTTCTAGATGTTCTCCTATTAACTTGTTAAGTGAATTTACCGTCTTTATTATGTTGCGTGTAATCTGGAGTTTTGGTATTACCGGTCTAAGTGTTGGATCTGTATCGGCGTATTTGATTAACATTTCTGTAAATACTTGTCTAATTTTGTGATTCTGTGTTTGATCGGCATCAGTTGTGAGTATTTCAGCGTTGTTTGTCTCTGGTGCTATTAGATTTTCTACAGTTTCAGAAGAGTTTGATAGAGTTATGGGTTGATTATTATTTGTGGGTTGAATTGTTGAATGTTGTATATTCGGGTCATTCGTTGCATTATGTGGCATGGTAAGAATATCGCAGGGGCTAAGCTGTGTGTCTATGATACATATTGTATTGTTCTGGTCGTTGGAATAATCGAACGTATGCGCTATTGTATTTTTTATCTTGTCTCTTTCATGACTTGGTATTCTGTTATTGCGATGTATAACTCGGATTTGATCTGCTAATCGTTGCTCAGATATGTGGCTTAGTTCAGGGTAGGACTCTGTGAATTTTTTATGGAGTGATGGTTTGAATGCTGTGAGGTTAGATTCGCATGATGTTATAATTTAGTAGCAACGGAGAAGTTCTCTGTTTATTTGATCAGTCCATTTCATCCGTTGTCTACTTTTTCCAGAGAGAGTGGTTGGAGGAAGCATTTCCTGCAAAACACTTCTTACTGGAGTGTTTGTGAGATGAGGCTGCGTATGAGTATTATGATCTACGATATTCGGATTAATGTATTCAGAATTTCTCGTAGACGGACTCGTGTCAGGAATGGGCACCGGATTAGTAGCTATTGCTTCCTGTGTAACATCGTCTGACAATGGTGATAATGTGGTGGATCGTGATGAGAATGAGTTATTGAGGATGAATGACTGCGGTGAAGAGTGAAGCGATGGAAACAATCTGACGGATGAGGTAGGTGATGAAGGATATGAGTATGTGTTGCTTATTGTTTGGATATTAGTATTCTCTGCAGCAGTAACTCTGTAAACGTCTGTAAAACTGGGCAGTAGGATGCGATACGGTGCCCCCCCCCCCCCCAGAATACGAGCTACAGCCCGGGTCCGAAAGCCCGGGGCGGGATTCTCCATTGCTTTTCGCGCCGGTACCCGCCTGGGGTAGTATATTTCTATTACGTAGTCGCATTTTTCTTTTAATATATTAGAACAAAAATAGGAACAGTTAACGAAAAAGGAAATATAGGAAGAGAAGAAATAAAGGTGGTGAAAATTAGACATATCAAAACCAAACCAAAAAAAGATGCAAAAACAAGGGGTGATTAATAAAAAGGTGAAAGAAAGAAAGAAAGAGCCGATGATCAGCCACGTGAGTACCTCACCCCGAAGAGAGTGGGGTGGCGCACCCAAGTGTTGCCCGGGGACACCAAGGAGGGACCGGCTTCACCCCCTATATTTTTATAATTTATTATTATTATTATTATTATTATTATTATTATTATTATTATTATTATTATTATTATTATTTATTATTCGCTTGATGTTATTACTCAGTTCGGCGCCGGACTTCGCAGCGGCAACACGCCTACCTATGGCGCGGCCAATTAGTTCCGCGCGCACTGTAAACATGACGTTGTCAGGTTCAACTATCTTCAGTAAACCGACTTTACAGACAACCGATTTTTTTTTTGTATGAGGTACAAAATTTCTTAAGATAGGTATGAACATAAGTTCTGCATCCTATATCACATCTACAGGCTAGGGCTTCCCCTTGATGGAGAACCAGCCTTCGCTACGGTTGCCTATTGCTTGCCGTATCTACAGTTTACACCATGTAATCGTAATGTGGTGGCAGATGAAGAGCCCCCGCCCACTTACTACCTACTAGGCAGTCTACTCGTAGGAACAAAAATAGAGTTCACAACTCCGTTATTGACAGCGACGTCTTTCTCCACCCGAAACTGGATTCCCGCAAGGCCGCGGGGCCAGAAAATAAGTAGGTAAAGTTTCTATCATTAGGACTTAGTAGAATTTTGAAATTATACCACGTAAGTAAGGTTCGCAGAAAAGTTAATAACTATATTTTTCATAAAAACTATAACCCGACTAAGTACTTAAATTATATAGCCTTTGTTACTTTTAATTATGCTATTTGCTATTAATATAATATAATACGAATTATATACGAAATGCTATTAATATAATACGAATCTTTTTACAACTTATTTTTTAAAATCGGCTCCGTAGTTTTAGCGCTACGGTGGAACATAAATACATTAAAAGACTGCCAAAATCAAAGAAAAGAAAGCTACAACCGTAACGTAACGGTTTACTTTTTCAAACTACTAATAACTAACTACCTAGAACTTACAAAGAATTGGCCGTAAACTTTAACTAACGAGTTTACCATAAGACTTTGTTGCCGTGTTTCTCCTTTAAGGTAAATAAACGTTGTGCAAAGTAACTTGCTAGAAAAGTGCTAAGTAGCACCAGTGCAGCGCCCTGGGCGATTACTATTTTTTTATTGTTATAAAATTATTTTTTGAGTACTCAATTTAGAGAATTTATGAGTATGTAGGTCTCACAGTGAGCGAGGGATAGAAAAGTGTCCCTTTTATCCGGCGCCCCGCTAGCTGATTGTATATCTTTAGCAGATAGTTTGCACACAGCATCCGGTTGCGCAGTTGTCGCGCGATCGGTTGCTAATCGCTGAATAAAATCGTATTACGTACGACTGTTGCTCTGCTATTGTTCGATAACTTTTAAATGCATTTTTAGCGGTGTTTACACCGCTAGCAATCATGTAGTGATATGTGGAACTATATACTGTTATGAAGTATCAAGTGTTTTGTTTACACAATGGATTCTTTGCCGTTTATAAACAAAAATGGGACGAAGTTAAGATAGAAAGTACTTTATGTGGATGTAGAATAGTACACCATGCTAACATTTCAGCGTAATATTCTATTGTAAGTCCATATAATTGGCACTGAGCACTACTTACCTCATTCCTTAGCCTTAAACTATTGCATAAATCGAAATATACCTAACCTAAAAAAAACATAAACGCACGATATTCTGATGTAATATATTATATAACATATTGATATACTAAACATATAATTAACTTTAATTTAACGTCGAAAACACTGACTATATTGATTTATAATATCAGCAATATTTCAACAACAACCTAAATGGGTTGTCGCTCTATGACAATTGAAATTGCTCGCCGTCTGCTGTCGCGTTGCTGTAAAATGTCATACGTAATACTTATTTTTGTTGTTACAAGGAGAATCTATTGCAATTTTAGTTCCCTAATTGTTCGCTAGAGCGCGATCCCGTCGATTGTTTGCTGTCGCGTCGTTATTGCTAATACGTAATACAAAAATTATGCTTGACAGCTATATTGTACAATTTACGCCTGTCGCATTGCTGTTTAACCAATTGTCAAAGCACAACCAATTGTCGTAAATATTGCGACATAATAAGTTCCTTGCTGAGTAATTTCCGATAGAATCACCCCAAACGTTGTGTCGAGTAGAATAACATTACCTTGAAATTAAATAGCCGTTTACCCGTATGATTACTCATCAAGTTCTCGAAACATCGATTTATTTCCCGGCTCCACCGGGAATTTAGTAGGTACTAGGTACCTTCGGCAATCAATAAAATCTAAGTTAAACCTCATAACTTAACTAGTAACAATGGAGGCTCTACTGTCTACGCATTAGGGTCAGTTTACACCGAAACGAAACGATACGCGAAGCGGCGCCGCATTTTAAGATAGCTATTTAAAATTGAACTTTGATATCAGTCATACACTGCACATGCGCTGTGCAGCGCGATGCAACTGGACATTCGAACTCTGACAATGAGACGTGTATTCTATGATTCATTGTCATTCTTCTGGTGTACCTAATAAATAATTCTTCTTCTTTTCAATCTTCTTTTAGGGTTTCCGTACCCAAAGGGTTAAAACGGGACCCTATTACTGCGAATTCGCTGTCTGTCTGCCAATCTGTCATTGAAATTTTTACAAATGATGTATTTCTGTTGCCGCATAAAAACACAATAAAATAAGTATTTGAATATTACATACAACAAACGTGATTTTATGCCGTTTAATACGGAACCCTTAGTGCGCGAGTCCGACTAGCACTTGACCGGAATTCAATCAAATACCAAACAATCATTTATTAGACCAAATATCCCATAAGCATTTGTTGGTGTTTTCATAACGGTAGGAATGGGAGCTAATTCGTGATGTTAACACAATTACAGTCATTCATCACCCAACATGCACCTCCGTTTTTGCTCCGGGTCATTGGGTCATATCAGGTCGATAGCAGGAGCTTTTGACGCTAAATAATTAAATAATTATTGTGACAGGTTTCTCATAGGTAACATACGGCCCCTCCCCAATTATAAATTAATGATGATTTCATACTGTAAAGATTAGATTAAAGTGACGTAGGGGATAATTTTAATATTCAGTGTTTTCGCAACTCTAGAATCATATTTATTTTATATTTGTTGTGAATGCGTGTCACGCATAACGATCAAATACAAAACAACTTACCTATGAATAACAAGTTAATTTCAGTTAGGAATCTAGACGCCCTAACTTTCGTATCGTCAAATCGCTCTACTTTCCTGTGTTCATAATATATAGGACTAAATATGTGGGTCACTCGAGTCGCGCAGTAATTATCCTAATATCTTTGATCTATTCAAAAGCTCGTGACGTCACACCTTACATAATATTATGACGCATGAGTTCATCAACATAATACGTGCGTAGTTGATTAGGGGCACAGTCATTATGGGCTAGGGAGGCGTCGGTAGCGTGCGGTAGTCAGTCTGTGTGACGCGGCGGCACTTGCCACATGCGGCGGCTGTGCTGCCTGTGCGGGGGCGGCTCCGTGCAGCCCGCTCCCCCCGCGCCTTCAGCGCCCCTCGCACCCGCCGCGCCCGACCTCGTCGCCAACCTGCCCGCACACACGCGGTAACTTTCGCGCCACCCCATTATCATATTTTAATTCGTATGAAGTTATATACTAATAATCGTTTTTCTTCGCAGAGAGTCGAGTTTGAGCGAAAAGGAAACCGCGCCTAAAAATGAAATTGAAAACGAAGACGTTAATTGGAATGTTGAAGCTGAAACGAGGCTGAAGGACGATACGATACCACTGCGTACGCCCTCCATCCATGTCGAAGACATATCTGAAAAATTTAATCCGTCGATACATAGCTCACAAACGATAGCAGGATCTATGAGGAGTTCATCTTTAGAAAACTTATCCAATCAAAAGTCTGACACGCCGGATGCTCCTGTGGATATCGAAACTCCAACTAAAAGTGAAAAAGCATCTCCTGCTGTTTCAATATCAAGTAAAGAAACAAAATCATTAGCTTCACAGGAAACCGTCCAACTCGAATCGGATCCTAATACACCGAAACGCGTATGCGAAAGAGACGTCCGCACCGCAATTTCAGAATGTATAGTACCGACGAAACATGAAGATTGGGAGATGATCCTAAGCGGATTACTGGAATTAGAACGACTGGTTATCGACGTAGGAGCACACGCGCCGGCAGCAAGCTGGCGAGCCGCGGCTCGGTCCGCTACTCTACACGTCCGATCGCTGCGCTCCAGGGTAGCCCGAGCTGCATGCTCCACATTAGGCGCGCTATTCGAGCATCGAGGCAAAGTTCTAGATCCAGAATTGGAGGAAGCAGCTCTAGCTCTATTAGACCGTTGCGCTGACGTCAACAGGTTCCTGCGAGCGGACGCGACAGCTGCTCTAGGTCGGGTCGCTTGTGGAGGAGGATACGTGAGAGCGGGTGTGGCCCTGGCCAGACGAGGGGCGAGCCATCGCGCTGGACCGGTCAGGGCTGCCGCTGCCCAGGCACTCTCTCGCCTTGTGAAACAGCAAGGCGCAGCTCGAGTGCTGGACCTGCCCAGTGAGCCCCGCGTCCTGATCCTCCGAGCGGTTGGCGAGCTGCTGGCCGACGCAAACGCGGACACCCGTTTACACGCTCGCCACTTGTGCCTTGCGCTCGCCGAAGACTATCGCTTCAAGCCCTTGTTAAAAGAAGCGATGGCGCCCAGTCGATATCGAGCCATAGAAAAGTTTGTTGATAAGTTACGTTGTCGATAGTAACAGGTAACTGTTGTAAATATTACTCACACTACAGACAAAACAAAGTTATTTACTTTTGTAATGCACAATGGATGAAAACTTACATGAAATACCCGATGGAGTAAGAAGTATGTAGGTACCTATTTAAATTATAATATTTTGTTATTAGATATTGAATAATGAATGAGAAATGAATTTAGGTCTAAGATTATTTTATTAAGTTGTGTAGAAATAACAAATAGGCTACTTGACTCATATTTAACTTCATACATTGAAGGAGTTCCTTTAGTACCTACTTGGCTTAGGAAATCGTATTCTAGTGATATCTTAAATTAAAAACTTAAGATTGATAAATAAAGTTGATTTAAAGATAAGTAAGTATGTATTGTTGATTTTTAATTTCTAATGATGAAAATACCTCGAAGCAATGATATTTTATAATACAAGAGGCAGATATTACGAGTACGTTATAGGCGCGCGCGTTGTGAAGATCTATGTGTCAAATACGTCCCAATTGTGACGTCTCGTAGTTAGTCTGCGTCGAGCACAATTACGAGCGTAACGTACCATAGGTTCCTGTTTACTTACCAAAATAAATCAAAAATGCCATCGTGTGTTTCGGAAGTGTACCAATTATGAATCTAAAGTAAACAAAATACAAGTAATCTCGTACCACATGAAAGTAACATATCTATAATATAAAATATCATTGCCTCGAAGTAACTTCCGGCAAGGATGTGCCGACACAAACACACTAAACACATGTAGTAGTGAAACGGAACGTTTCTTTAAATAAATAGTTCATGACATCTTAAAAAGTTATTTATGTCAAAACGTCAAACGGAACGTAACACCGCCATTTTACTACTACGGACTATATCGAAGATTACAAATAGTACTAGTATGACGTCACAGCATAGATATTCTCAAGTCTCAACCAACATGGCGAATAGTGTTTTCGACGGTTTTAAAAAAATGAATTTTTTTAATTATTTTTTTTGTAGGTTTTTAGGTTTCTAAATGATGTATTTTTTGTGAAATAAAACAAATATGAAGCGTTTAGGACATAAATAAAAAGAAGGTCAAGTAGCCTATTGTTAGCTAAGTATTACTTATTAACGTCATCTATTAGGTAAGTATAACTTATTAAGAATACATTTATATACTTATCATAATTTATAGTATAAAAAAGTAGGCACCTACTTATGATTAACAAGTTTATAAAATATACTTTATTTCGAAAATATTGGTGTGTTATTTACTTATCTACCGTATTTACCTACTTACGTGCTTGAAAGTCAAAGCATTCTACTTAATGTGATAAAAAATTGAGCGACATTTCATTGCTCTTCAGTCTTTACTTTATTGACATATTTTTATTGCTGGCACATTATTTTATGTTGAAATTATCGTATTCACTCTCAACGTTGTAGCCTCAGATTATATAAATAATTATATTATAATCTGAGGATGTAGCAAATAAAATTTGTTTCAAGTGCTTATCTAAGAAACTGGTATTTAAATGGTTCTTTATATAAACTATGAATTATCTAACGCGGCACTACTCAAATTTACCTCTTTCTTGTTCTGGAGTTGGTCTTACTTGTGGTGCACACAATGGTTTCCTAGACATGAACCAGAATGGTATTCGCGGATGGTGACACTATTGCATGGAGCTGTAGCCGCTTTTCTCGGATTCTATCAATGCGGTCTCACGAGTTTGTCTTACTTTAAATTGACTCGTAAGTTAAGCAGAACATTGACTTGAAACATTTCTAGCCTAATCCAAGTAAATACTTAGACCATTAATAATGATGGTTCTTCTCTCCTTGGTCCGTTTAGGGAAGGGTTCGTGGTTACAAATGACCTATAAAAGATCTCTGCGGCCCTTATGCTTATCTTAAGAGACGACCTTTGCAGCTCAGGCGCGTCGGCGCTCAAGCCAGAGGTCGCGGGTTCGAATCCCGCCCAAGGAACAGTGTATGTCTATAATATATAATAAAAGTGTTAAATTTATGCATAGTATAAAAGCATTAAATATATTTCTGTTAACTGGTACCCGTAACACAAATTCTCCGAGAACTTACCACGGGACCATTCACCAGATTGAAGTGGTGTGAAAGAGTCTAATATATATTATATTATTAATCGTATTTACGTGAAAAAGACGCCGCTAATAAGTAACTAGGTAGAGCCAGTGAGATGTTATTGATCACTACCAATACTTATTTGACTTAGTACTTTTAATATACAATTATTATAGGTTGTCATTAATAGCATAACAATATAATTTTTAGAGAACATTACCACTAGTCAATATGCTCTAATGGTGTGGTCGTGGGGTTACTTCGCATTCGACCTCATGTGGTGTCTAATCTACACACCACGAGAGTACATCATACTGTTCCATCACGCCAGTGCGCTAGTTGGCGTGAATATCTACATGGGCAAAGAGAACACTGGATGCAGCTTCGCCTGTACTTTAGCATTGTTAGAAATTACCAATCCTCTTCTGCAAACACGATGGTAAGATTTACATACATCCGGAAAGTTAAACATAGGTACGGTAGGTATACGTGGTAGGTTTCAAATTTTCCATTGACTCGTAGAAACACAAGGTGGCATTGACGTGTAAGGGGCATGACAGACGACGAAGATACTTTAATATTTCATTTATCTTAAGATGCCTATTTCAGTACATTTTAGTGTATAATATTTAAACCATCTGTGATAATTCATACAAAATGTATAGCTAGCGATATTTTATCTTATCATAAAATACTATAGTATCTTAGTCATCTATGATGTTCCTTAAGGCCGCCACAGACGAGAGGCCGATCGTTTCAGTTAGAACTGACATCAGTTTGGCCTGAACGGATTCGAGCACATTCACGGAAAAAATCGCATCAGAACGAACTGACGTCAGTTCGCCCCTTAGATTAATAACGCCTAAATAGTCTTCAAACAAACGCATCGTACAAAGTGAAGCAAGCAACAGATAGATGTAGGCGTAAGCATTATATAGCGACACGCACACAAAACTTTAATGTTGTGGAGTGTGTATAGTTTTAATTTATTGTATTTTACTGCAACTGTAGTCACGCTATCGACGAAACCGAATTATTGCGCCATACATTTTTCCAGTAATAATTGTTATAGAAAACATTTCTCTTTGTTTTATAGTAATAGTCTTTAGATTTTATCAACCATAGTAGGTATCTCTAAAGTTTCAAATACTTCAATGAACTCTATTTATATATATGTATTCTTTAGACCGCGTTGCCATTTTTAGGGTTCCATACCCAAAGGGTAAAAACGGGACCCTATTACTGAGACTTTGCTGTCCGTCCGTCTGTCATCAGGCTGTACCTTCTTATACCATGATAGATCGACATTTGAAATTTTCACAAATGATGTAGTTATTTCTATTGCCGTTATAACAACAAAAACAGAACAAAATAAAAATTTGAGGTATGTAAATTGTATGGGAATATAACAAACGAGATTTTTTCCGTTTTGTACGGAACCCCTCTCCGACTCGCACTTGACCGGTTTGATTTTACACTCGAATTTTATTACCGTTCAGTCCATCCATACAGGTCAGAATTAATGTTGCCAACTTAGTTGTTTTACAAAGTTTTACTACTACATTTAGTATTTTATACCCTTTTTAGAAGGAATTTAATTGTTAGTAGTGGTTTTATAGAAAATAGCCAGACTGTAATCATGATATGCAAAATGGCGTGCTACTATGTGCTATTATAACACCTTATCATAATAGCACATAGTAGCATGCGTCCGTAAGTCGCTTATAACTACCGATTTAATTTCTATATTACGTAATATTTCCAACTATTTTTTTTTTTTTTTACGGTAAAATTATCATATTTTCAATATATTTAAACTGAAAATGCAGTGGTTTTTTGTTGTTTAGGGATTTCTAAGTTTAGTAGCTTTTTTATAGTTATCGGTACTCTTTTAGTAGTTTTTAGTAGAAAACGACGCGAGTTTAGTAGTTTCGCAAAAACAGAGTTGGCAACACTGGAGCGAATCGCTTCAGTCCATCCGGCCGACCGACGCAATCTCGAAATTGCACACAGACAATACGATTTAGCATCCGTTCAGGCCGAACTGAAGGAAAACCGGACCGTGTATGGGGCCCCTTATATTAAGATCAAATTTCGCTAATTGCTATTTGTATCAACAATCACAGATGGCTAAGTTTCTATTTATTTTCATATTACGTACTTGTAATATGAAATATATCCAAGCATCTTAAGATAAAATATTATAGTATCTTAGCCGTCTGTGACACCCTTAAGTAGGTATACAAAACGCTAATCTTTCGAGTAGTTACATTGCTAGCATCTTGTTAGTAGCCGAAAGAACAGGTTTATGTGGTATGAACGAAGGATTCGAACTTTTTTCCTTGGAAATAAGGTCCAAAAATAGTATAGGTACCAGTACAAGTAACATTGCACGTTCGCTTCCCCAAAAAGCTAATTAAACCATTGTTACGTGTCTATGTTTTTACGGCATACCTAAGTATTTTCATTGTCTACCTCTTCTCAGTAGTTCAAAAACTAAACCTATGCCCGATTAATTCAAATTAAACCTTAACCCAAGAGATTTTGCAACTACTAAACCATAAGGACACTTGAGTAGAACAATCAACATAAAAGATAATAACGACTTAGTAAATACCAACTCAAGTAGACAACTAATTGTAGCCATGTAAATATTGTTGCTCATTTACTAATATAAATATTGTTTACTAGGTTTCTCCGTGAAAATGGATATAACAAGACTGCTGTTTATTACACAGTTGAGATCCTGTATTTGCTGATGTTCTTAATACTACGCGGCGTGCTGTGTACATACTTTATGTACAAAATACTCTTATCTGACACCTTTGAAATGGACCAGAAACTCATATCGTTGGCTCTTTACGTCGTGTCGTCGTCTCTTGTGTACGAAATATTTGGCTACATTATGTTCAAGTATAGAAACATTGTTGTAAGATTTATAAGAGGCAACCAATAAATAGCTGCATTCTTATATATTATATTTTGTACTTCGGCTTTGCTGAAGACTAATTATTAAGCCTCATTGCAACTAAAAATAATATTGTAGGTAAGTTAAGAAGTCGTTGGAAAAGTGTGGCTTCAAAATAATTATGCATTAAATATAGTTAAAACAAGCCAATTAATATTTACTTATTAGTCTATGTGTGATTGCCAATGTAAAGATACAAAATGCAAAAGGAAATAAAAAAATACAATTTCTTGTGGTAGGTACCTATAGTTTCGACACAATCAATTTTTATTACGCTAACCCAAATTTTAGGCAAATCAGATTTTTTTATGCCAAGTTGATTAAAATATGGTATTTTATTTTAATTATTCCTCGTAGGTACACTTTCCTCGTAGATACACTTTTGAAAAAAGTTCGCCTTTATTCCTTATAGTTCCACTTTCATATTGTACCACAAAGCAGAAAAGCTATAGGAATGTTATGTTAAGTTTTATCACTCGAATTTGAAAAGAAAATAAAATACCTACCAATTGCTTTTTAAATAATGTACCAATAATTATAACAAATTGGATTCAGACAAGACAAAAAAAAATCTGTTTATTAAAAAAAAGAAAATAAAATTATACCTATCCATAATTAATAATTAAAGTAAATATCATAATTCTACATTGTTTTAACGCATTTCTTATTTCAACGCTTAATAATATGTGCGTTTCGGCACTACCGGCAGTGAATTTTTTAATTGCACTTTTGTTCACACAACTGTACCCAAAAGTGTATCTAATAAGAAACGCTACATTTGTTTTTAAAAAGTGGATCTTTATGGAACAAAGGCGAACATTTTTCAAAAGTGTATCTACGAGGAAAGTGTACCTACGAGGAATAATTTTTTTATTTGTAGTAAAAAAATCGTCAAGAAACATTAAAAAATAACAAAGATAATACAATGCTAAGTAAAGGTACTTTTTGAAATCAGCCGATTTATATTACGCTATTATTAGCGGAGTCTGCGCGGGGAGGCGAAGGGAGGGGAGGGGCGCTTGTTGTAGCGTAAAATTACTCATTCCGTCTTATTTAAAATATTTAACAATCGGTCCTTAGGCACACTTTGGGTACTTACACTATAATCATTTTTAGTAAGTTAAAAGAACTCAATCAAAACTAAGTTTTTTCGAAAAAATATTTTTTGTGGGTCGAATGTAACATTATTGTGATAAGTGTTATACCACTTTAGAATCTTTATTAAATGGGCTAACTTTTAAAGTTGCCAAACCGGCGTGGTACTTTTTTTTCAGTACAGTGGGATAAAATAGCGCGAATAATAATTTCTGAATACATGATTCAGCAAAAAATAACATCCACTTTCAAGCTGGAGTAGATAATTATGTCATTAATTTAAGAATACAGGTTATAGAAGCACTATTCAGGATAACATAAGAAAAAAATTTTGGATAAAAGTAAACATTTATAGGAACAAGTGAAGACAAAAAAATGGAAATAATTTAAAAAATACACGACTTTTTTTCTAAACTATTATTTTATTTTATTTATTTATTTTTATTTTCAAGGAAAACTTACAGCTAGACGGTGCAATACTATTTACCTACAGAGTAACAGTAAAGGGCCAATTACAAGTTTTCACGATTAAGGTGAAGGGGGCGAAGTGCGCCTACCGGAAAAGTGCGCCTACTTTAAATATATCGTAAACTGCTGACAATATACTAGTAACGACATCTTACATCGATGTAGGAAACTAAAACATAGTTCTAGGTAAAAGCCACAGACGGCTCTATAATTGTTAACTCGAAATATGCGCCATCTATTTTTTCTGTCTTTGAAAGTGGTAAGCAGAGTTGACCTCGTGAAAGTGATCGTTAAAAATCTCAAGAAGCTAAATGTGTTCCAACAAGAAAATATAGTAAGTAAATAATTAAAACATTTTATTTTTAGGCTTTGACTTTATTTTAGCTGTAACTAGTCAATTTTATAAAATTATAGCAGATCAAAATTTCTAACCTCAAATTTGACAAGTCGGCTAAGTGCACCCTATCATTGGGTATATGGCGCACTTCCCCGAAATATAGAGGTTGTAAACATTTTAAAACGTGGCATTTTTAACTCTGGGAAGGTTATGTTTGTAAAATAATTAAATAAATATGCAAATTATACCTAGTATGCCTAACTATACGACGTATAAGCACACATAAGTAAACACGGAATACAGAAAGGTCTCTTTTTGCCTTGCAGTAGAATATTTCTTCTTCACCGCGTATATTTTATTGGATAAACTAAATAACTGGTTATATTTTTTGTTTAAGATGGGGCTTTATCTAAGGAAAATGAATGGTCCTTCGTATTCAAAAAACAAACTAAATGAAGCAGTCGAAGCGGTTAGATCCGGTAGGATGTCTGGTTATGAGGCCGCTTCAACCTTCAGTATCCCACGTAAGACTATTATGGACCACGTTACAGGTCGCAGAGGTCAAAAGTCATCAACTCTAGGGAGACCGCCAGCACTAGGGTATGAAAAAGAGCGATTATTAGCAGATCACTTGCATATAATGGAAAGAAATGGTTTTGGTTTGACTCGTAATGAAGTTTAAGAGCTTGTAGCTGACTATGTGAAAGCAAACAAATTAATGACACCTTTCACAGATGAGTGATGAGTGATAATGAGTTAGACCTACATAATAAGCCTAAAAGAATTTGTAATCTAGATGAGACCAGTTACTGTAATGACCCACAGAAAACAAAAGTCGTTGGGTTAAAAGGATTTCCGTCAACTCGGACAACATCATCCTCTGGAAAATCAAACACGACTGTATTGATGGCCAGCAACGCTGCCGGAGAAAAAGGACCTCCATTTATTATTTATAAGGGGAAACACGTCTGGAGTAACTGGACTTCTGATCTAGCTTACCCTGGAACGTTGTATACAGCCACTTCAAATGGTTGGATAGAGTCTGAAGCATTTGTAGAATATATTGGAAAATGTTTCATCCCGATGATTGCTGACACGACGCAACCAACGCTACTCATCTTTGACGGTCACAGTACTCATGTCCAAATTCGTACCGTCCGTATTCGTAATTAAGTTTTGGATAATAATCATCAAGTGGTTGTTAAATACTTATTAATTAATTAGATCTCATAATATTTAGGTATTTTTATATATGGCCTATAGCAAAAATATTACTTATTTTTTATGAAAAAATATAATACTAGATAACTTTTTACAACGGATAAGAATATTTCTCAACAGAGACGGTCTACCGAAAACTGAAAGGGGTTGCTCAGTCAACGAAACTGAACAACTTTCCCAAAGAAACTCTTCGTAGAAATGAAAGAAATTTTTGACTTCCCCATACAAAATGAGAGGTCAACATTTTTTTTCATTTCTACGAAGAGTTTATTTGGGGAAGTAGTTCAGTTTCGTTAACTGAAGTCAACCCCTTTCAGTTTTTGGTAGACCGTCCCTTACACCCTGTATTAGTACTTTATAATATAAAACGTGTTAATAAAATAACGCAATACCTCTCGTATGTTACCTCAGCTCATGAAACTGAACAACTTTTGTTCTGGAACTTTGATCATTTGCGTAATTTCATTAACACGTTGTATATATTTTAATATCTATTTACCTAAGTTCCAGTGCCATTCCATAAATAATAACTGAAGTTCCTAATATATTGCTTGTTAATGTTTATTTCTCTCATGTGGGTAGTAGTCACCAAGCTCTAAAGAATGTCCTTATAAAAGACGTGGCGTCCCCACTTATTTAGTATTGAGAAGTTAACTGACTTAAGTTTGCCATATAAATATGTATTAAAAAATAAAATACTACAAAAGAACACTAAGTACTAATGTACTTTCGTATAAATAAATTTTAAATTAGCAGTGACGTACTTCTTTTTATTGCTATTCCTCAGAAAGCTCTTCAAAAGTTAGTTTCTTGCCTTAGATCTGCTTAAAGCCTATTGTTATTGTCATACTTATCATAGCGAGGATAAAGTTAAGCAGAAAAAAAAATGTTTACAACTCCTGATTTACAAATATATGGCGCACTTTCCCGAAATTCGTTTTTTTTTCAATAGATACTATAAGGATGAGACAATAAAAGAAAAACAAAAAGTTGTGCATGTTATTGTTTATGCTCTACTATAAAATGTGTTAATTTTTAATCTAATGCTTTGAAAATACGTTTTAACTCCACCAGGCGCACTTCCCCGTTTTTGCGGGAAAGTGCGCCTATCGTACATGTTTGTGATTTCGTGCAAAAATTTCTTTATTTTATTGCTGGATTTCATTGACATGACATGGACCGTAATCTCAAAATATCACAGATTCTTAAATAATTAAATTTATAATTATTGGTGAACTCTTACAGAAGTTTATTTTGCATAGAAGTCATCTATAAAAAAAGTATGGCGCACTTCGCCCCCCTCACCTTAACTAATAAAATTTTTAAATAATTTATGACTTTGCCTATCACCCGATGTCAGCTTGACGTCGACATTTCAATGAATAAATTAACTATTATGGGTACCAAATTTCAAATAAGTACCTTAATAAAAAAGTTATCACTTTTTCCCTTTACAAGCATCTCCTGTAAAGTTCACTTTTATGAGTTAGCTTAGTATAAATTGCTGGTGTCGGTTTGCTTGTTTTGTCTCCATTGCCACATAATATATAATAGTACAAGTACAGAAGACTCACTCTGGAGAATCATTTAAAGAAATAGGGACTCTTGGTACCACAGCTTGGTACGATACGATTAAGTTCAATTTAGATCGCGCAGCACTTGATTGCCTACAGTTATATTAACGTAGAAGTTACTCTTTCTATCGCGTAACTCTTATCTTTTCTAACGAAATCAGGGTTGTCTCCTTTTAGAAAATAATTTAATCTTTATATTTAATTACAACTTTTTTTCTAATACCTACCTACTGTACTTTAGTGAACAAATTACTTTTCAAATAAACCAAAGGTAGGTGTTAACAGTACTGTAATTCTAATAAATTCGCGCATACCTACTTACGTTTTCAATACCTTCACGGAAAGTGAGACAGGCCTGATATTACTCAAAGATGTTTAATCACGCCTTACTTTTACTCTGGGTACTTTTGTCAACAAATGATTTGACATTTTCACTACCTATAACAGGGAGCAGGACAAGCCTGCCATTGCTCGATAAAAAGTAAGCAGTTGACACTGCTTACTTTGTAAACTTTCAATTAAGCTATCCAACACATAAATTAGAATATTATGAAACAGGCTCTTAAATTAATGATAATTTATGTACAGTATAACTACAATGTCAATGTCTTTCGGCAATTGTGGTTTTTCATACATTCGTCTGTCATTTCCATAGACAAATGAAGATTGCCATGGCTATTAGCGACAAGGTTTTACTGTAACTTACAATATTGGCCTTTTAATATACATTAAAATTTTAGATAGAATTATTAAAAAAAATTGAAAACATGTCATGATGTTGACAAAAGAAAATTATCATACTCCTTACAGTTCTTAAGTTTAATAGTATGCCATCAGCTTTTCACTGAAGATCTGCTGCATCACTCTGATGTTGGCAACTCCTATTACAGGGAAGGCTATGCCAAAAGAAGAAGTAAAATAGTAAGTACAAAGTGTAATTACTAATCCCTGCAGTCATAACAGTTATAATTTATAATAATAATTAAAATGCTTGTTTAAAAATTATTTATAAGAACTCTACATATTTTCTGCACAAAATCATCTACGACTCCTGTGATTTCTTCTATCTCTCCAGCTACTGGAATGTTTGCTGCTACGAGAATTGTAATCATCTCTGTCTTTGTGTTCACTGTATCTATAATCACTATGATTATCCCTGTTCTCTCCACGTCTATAGGCGTTAGAGTTGTCATTATGTCTGTTATCTCTGCTATGCATCTTGTCTTTCGGTCTGTATGGATGATGCCTGTGAGTCCAATTACCCTGTAAACTGGCCATAACAAGGTTATCTGCTGCGTGTTGATTATCATCGTATGTGTCTTTAGGATGATTGGCATTGTACATCAGTGACATTCCCTGCTTTAGTCTCTCCGTCATTTCTAAGAAATGTTGCGCCACATTGTCCTGATTTTGAAAGTCCATTGGCATTTCGAGGCCGTAACATCTCACCGGAGGTGGCAACATCACCATTCGACCTTTGTTTTGTAAATTCAAAGTTCTATTGAAAAGAGCTGTCCCGCGAAATAAGTTAAGTGCATATGGTACCGACACTTCATGGCAGTACGTTATAAATGCAAAGTTCTTCTGTCGCCCATCTCTGTCCCTTGGAATCTTAACTTTTTCGAGTGGACCCGCCTGTGAAATAAATAATACAATTGCTCATAGGTTGTTGAAATAAATACCACAGGAATTCATTTTAAAATAAACAATATTACTTGTAGAAACAGTTCATATAGTATTTCCTCAGTTACTTGATCCGCCAAATTACCACACCACAGTGTTTTGGTGTCTTCGTCTATCATATTTTCTTCAAGACTTGGTTTAGTGTTTACGTTGGCGTTGATAGCAATTTATTCCTAGTACTTTATAAACTTATTTTGCTGTCAGAATAAGAATTGCACATTACAAATCTATAGATTTGATATTAAACAAAATGTAAAAATGATTATTGAGAACCGACCGAAATATGAAAACGAAAACGCTAGAAAATATTTCTTCATGTTCTTCTACTTCTCTAACCATAGATGATAAATATATTTTTTATTTTATTTATTTTTTATATATAGCATCGGCTTGTAATCATTTGCCAGTGTCAAGTTAAAAATGCGGGAAATAGAATTTCGTTTCAATTTTCAACACCGTATTCCTATATCGTCAAGTTCAAAGTCTAGATAAAGCTTCTAGCTTCGTAGCTTCTACCACTTTACTGAATCGACTGACATGACTCATGGACTGCACTGATTATTTATTTGTACTTTGACTAGACTTTAGACTTGACGACTTAATGTGTAATATTGGTATAATATTAACCATTAAATATATTATGTTAACGTGCACAAGTGTGGGCAAGTGGTATAACTTCTAAAAACGTGCTATTTGGAGTTTCCCTCCAAAACTCCCTAAGAACTTTCAGTAAAGCATCTACCACTTTACTGAATCGACTGACATGACTCATTGATTGTACTCACTATTTATTTGGACTTTGACTAGACTTTAGACGTCAAGTCAAGACGATATGGGAATACAGTGTTGAAAATTGAAATGCAAGTTCTATTTCCCGCCTTTTTTTTTTGACACTGGCAAATGGTTTCAAGATAAGCCTACGCCATATATTAAAAAAAAAATTAAAAAAAAAGAACTGATGTCAAAGAGAAGCCAAACGTCAATTTGAGAAGGAAGTCGCGATTCGGGAATCGGGAATTGTGATTGGGCCAAGATTGGAAAGGATTGTCGGGAAGCCTCAGTTTCGTTTTGTCTTTATATCTTATTCTTATTATTACTTCTATATCATGCTCAATGCGCATCTTAATATTTGACGAAAAATAAATGATAATTAATCAAGTTATAACCCTCAAATAAAATTTAATTTACAACTACTCTACTAAACTCTGGTTTTAAAACACCGAAATTATAAGACGATGACGGTTTACAACGTATGTACTATCCATATAAGATTACCATAGTTTTGCAAAATTATCATTAAAACTACGTAAAGGTTTTGGATTTCTTTTAGTTTAAAACATTAGAAGCACCATGGACGACAGTAGTAAATTTCAACAAATGCAAGATGAAATGTCTAGGTATGCCCGTTGTTTTTTATTAATCTTGATAAATATTATATTTGAAAGACTACTTTTGATATCTTCTTTTGTTTTTTACCAGATTTGAGGCAGAAATTTCTGGATCCGACCTGATAGTGCGGCCAGTGATCGGCCCTGGTACATTTGGTGCAGTACAACAGCAGTTGGACCGAGCGTTGCCACCTCCACCTCCTCCTCCGTCGATTCTGCAGCCGTTTGATCCCATGGGGCCCAGACTCATGTTCCCCACGGTGCCACCACCCCCACCCCCACCTAACATGATGGTGCCTGCATCGGTGAGTACCAATTAATAATCAAACTGACTGTAATTAAAGTTAATCATCAAATCTATTCTCAGTTATCTGGTACCAAAAACTTCTTTGAATATTTAGCAAGAAACCAAATTGATATGAAATCAAAGCATAAGGTAAAGAAATTATTATTAATTGTGTAAAACACCAAATCATACAAAATGTAAATTCATATTATAACAAAATTTTCAGGTGCAAAGATTACGACCACCAATCGGACCAGATGGTTTTCCTGGCCCAATGGCATTCCTTCGTCCAGGAATGCCAGGACCACAGTTGATACCACCACCGCCTCCAAAACCCCAGCCAGCCGTGTTGTCTGCTGCACCCAAGCTGTACAAACAACCACTAGAAGATGAGGAAAAGAAAGAAAAAAAGGAGAAGAAACGGGTAAGAAAATTAAGATATGGCTATATTGTTGACATGCAATTTTTGCTCATTTATTTAGTGAAAATTATACAACCTGAAAAAGTTGCAATGTGTCAGTAATAGGCTAGATGACTACATTTTTTTTAATGCATAAATGAATAGTACTCTTAAATATGAGTAACTTCTCAGAAGAAAAAAAATAGCAAAAGTCAATAATTTTATAGGTTCAGCGATTCATATACAAAATTTCGCAAGGCTCGTGAAAACACTCCATACTAAAGTCGTACCTAGCTGTGACGTCACACCTAAGTTAAAGTGTATGAAGTATACGACCACAGGAACATAATAATAAAATATAAATATCTCAGCTATTTGTGCGACTTAAAGTTCATACTTACCATAATTAATGTTTTTGTATATGATATAAGTAAATTACTAACGATGTAGGTTTTGTTTACTTTACTAATTTAGCAAAAAAAAATTTGCTACACATATATTTTTTTTTTACATTTACCAAGTATTAATCCCTCAATATATCTTAGTATATTAATGAAACTAAATAGTTTAGATGTAGTCATCATCCCTATTGCATGCCACACA
Source organism: Phengaris arion (assembly GCA_963565745.1). Lineage (NCBI taxonomy): Eukaryota > Metazoa > Arthropoda > Insecta > Lepidoptera > Lycaenidae > Phengaris > Phengaris arion. Next base: position 30,688,080 of record OY751431.1, read on the forward strand.
CTGTATATAAATGTATGTAAATGTATGCTGCAAACAACTGAGATCACTATAAAATTATGGATATGACTGATAGAGAGAAACAAATGATGAAGTGTTGCTCCTTGGTAAAATAGAATTTTAAATTTTTCAATGTAATTAACCACTTATAGTTTTAACTTTGTTGTTAAAATAATATTATTGGAGAGGCACATATACATTCCAGCCTGCCTGAAGTAACAGGTACTAATATATTGACGGCAAATCATAAAAATTAAACACATATAGAGGACATTTGCACGGATCAATATTGATACATTGCCCAGGCTTATCTGCGACTGTACATGAAGCGATGTATAATCAATTTGTTCCTAGAAACGCGAGCGCGAGCGTACGCCGTCCCCTGTGCGAGTGGAGCCTGCCCCCGCCCCCGCGCCCGCTTCCGCGCCGCCGCCGCCACCCGTCGTCACAGAGGTCGTCGTCACCAAACCCAAGAAGGAGAAGAAGCATAGAAAGGCATGTCTATTGTATATGGAGTCGATGGATATGTTTGAGTTATTACCTGCAAGAACAGATGTCACAAGCCCTGTTTGGTGATTCAAAAAGAAATTTGAGAGTTTAATATATACTTGTCACTGACTTTGTTGACTGTGTATGGGGTTCTCATCCATTCCTATCCGCTTCACTTACCACTTACCTTTTGAAAACCCTCATCCAAATCTCTACTACCATATTAAGGGCTAGGCTAGGGCTTCCCTATGAAGGAGAGCCGGCCTTCGCCACTGACACTGTGTGTTAACTTTAAACTCTCCCCTGATTATCTCAAACATTTCTATGCTCAGCAATCCCATAATGTGCAAGAAACTGTCTTTATCAATAGTGTAGAAAAGGTTTTTTTGGCATTTAAGGCTCTAACAATGTGGAATAATTTTATTAATTGCCTTGCTAGGTGGTGCGGACTGCAGGTGGACAAGTGTGGGAGGATGTCACTCTACTGGACTGGTCTGATGATGACTTCCGCATGTTCTGTGGAGACCTGGGCAATGACGTCACTGATGAGCTGCTGGTGAGCACAGACATTTTATCCTGAAGTCTTTACGTGACATTCTTAACAAATAGTTATTGGTAGATAGGTTATTGAAATGGGCCATTAAAGATCTATCTTTATATGAACCCTAATAAAACATTCTCTTCAATTATTGAATTAAAAATGTTGAAAATGATTTCCAGACTCGAACGTTCGGTAAATATGCCTCGTTCCAAAGGGCTAAGGTGATTAGGGACAAACGGACTAACAAGAGCAAAGGATTTGGCTTCGTCAGCTTCAAGGATCCTGGAGATTTTATCAAGGCTATGAAGGAAATGGATGGTATGTTACATTTCTTATTATTTATAATAGCCTGTTCAGATCCAAATTAGTCTTAATGTACTATCAAACAAGTTGGCACTCACCAGCCATAAGATGAGAATCGCTTAATAGCGCCGTTGAATCATGCGCACGCACACTTACTCACGTCTAAATACGAAGTTTATACACGTCTCCAGTCGATGCGGTCACTTACTTTGTGTTTAATATTTCGAGGCGTCCTCCTGTAAAGGAAAATGCTTAGAAACTGGTCAAGCAGGAACTTTGTCGATATTGTCCTTAAAGAACAGGAATAGACTCAACCAAATTAATGTGTATTTTCTTTTATTTATTTATAGCCTTTTTAACAGATTTTTTTACAGTGATAGGTTGTTCTTTATATGTTCACTAAATCTGTGAGCCTTTGGCCTGTGGACAAAGGGCTTGTTTTTTTTTTCGCAGGGGAAAGGCCTTTTATGCCTACCCGGGTCGGGTGGCCCGGGGGTATGTGGGACTCCCGGCGACATTTGATCTGTCGCCGATACGTTGTAAAACCACCTGCGGATTGCCCTCAGCCGCTATGAAGGGGAGTGTCCCGGATGTGTCTAACACAGGACAGTCCCCGCGACCGGCCGGTCTACCTCTTAAAGGGACCAGAATTCCACCAAAATTAGGGGCCACGCCGGCAAACGGGAGCGTCCTCCTCAACGCCGGGACTAACTAAGGCGAGGAGGTTCCCATCCTCTCCCGTAGCCCCGTTAGACAGGAGGTTGAAGGTTCGCAAAGCGAAGCCTCCGCACTCCTGTCCTACGCCGGCGGAGCGGAACAGAGTTTTGTCTCTTAGATTTTTATTGCTAATTTTGTCTAGTCTTCTTTTTTTTACAATACTTCTTTCCATGGCTCTCTGGGTAGTGCTCAGTTTTTTGCATTGTATTTTAATCACTGCTCATGTTTGACACTTGACAGCCATATGTGAATATTGGGAGAATGCAAGTGTTGAAGAGTTTTCTCTTAATGTGCATGCTTGTTTGGCTATTCTTCACCAATTCTTCTATCTATTTTCTTGATGTAGAGTCGTGGTTGGATATTAGTTGACCTAAATATATATAATCTCTTTACTATTAGTCAGTGCCTTAACAGCGTCCGTGGTCCAGTGGTTTAGACCTTGGCTCTCGACTCGGAGGTGGTGGTTTCAATTCCCGCATTGGAACAACAAAAAATGTTGTTTCCAACTTTGGTTAGGACAACGCAGGCTGATCACTACCTGACTGACAAGAAAGATGATCCATGCGTCAGACCTGCGCCTGATCTCTCGCCAGTCGTGTCGGTCTGTCCGTCCCACTGGGTTTCGAGAGTAAAGGAAGAGAGAGAGCGCTCTTGTGTACTGCGCACACACTTGGGCACATAAAATAACTCTTGCGTAGCTAGGCCTGGTTTCAATGAAACCGGCCACCATCACCGATATCGGTGTGGGGAGCTATTACTGGTCATGATCTTTGTTTTCAGAAGGTTCATTCAGAGTCCGACTTCTCTTCTGACATGTTGAGTTGTAAAAGCATTTGCTGTAATTCTTCTGTATTGGCAAAAACCACAATATCATCTGCAAATCTTAGATGTGATAGTTTCTCAACATTTATATTTAAACTTTTTCTTGTCCAATCGAGTTTCCGGAAGATTTCCTCTAGAACTGCTGTGAATATTTTTGGTGATAGAGGGTCACCTTGTCTTACCCCTATTTAAGATCTACGACAGGTGATGTTTCCAGTCTCACCAGCTATTACCTACCATGTAGTTTTAATTATATTCTTAGAACATCTAATTTTATTCTTTATATAAAGAGCCTTAGCGGCTTTACATAATTTTTTGAAGGTTTTTGAACAGTTTTTAACATATGTTTTAAATGTTTCATTATTATTAATACCTTTTCAGCATATAATCTTTGCCTGCTTTTTTAATTCCTGCAGTTGCCCATTCAATAAAGTTACTTTTTTATTACTATTTCTAACCGTTTTAGAAGTAAATTCTGAATTAAATTGGGTTCTCTATTACCTTAGAAATTCCCAAAATTCCAAAGACCATCCAATAATTGATTATTTGAACTTACTACTATATTATTACTTCTAAATTTCTCAACTATTCTAAATTTCTTCTATATTCTAAATTTCTCAATTACTTCTAAATTTCTACGTTTTGTATTCACAGGAACAAACACAAGCTCTTCCTTTTGGTTACGGTCACAATTAATATTAATAGAAGCTAACTGTCCACAGTGATCAGAACTGAGCTTATTAATTATTTCTTTTTACATGGAGTAAGATTAGTAAATATGTCATCGATACAAGTAGCTGTTGTCTCGCACACTCTTGTCGGTCCAAGAAACAAATTAAAGCGGTTATACGATTTAAACAAAAATGTGAATCTAACAGTTGTGGAGTTTGAATCTAATAAATTAATAATAAAATCGCACACCTTTTTGTTAGAAGCACATATTTTTGACAATACTTGTTCCATAGTTTGTTCAAAGGAATCGTATAACCCTGATTGAGGCCTGTATATGCTTACAATAATAAGTTGACTTAACTCTATGCAGGCTACTTCAATAATTCGTTCAGTTGAGAGGCTCACGGCATCTTTGCTTTTAAATTTTTCTAATAAATATTAAAGAGCCACCTCTAATGGCATTTTCTCTACTGAACGAAGTGAATGAAAGCTCTACTAAATGAAATTGAAAATGAGTTGATGGTGTCTGAACCAATCAATGTTCGGAATAAAAATAATGTCAAAATTAAATTCATTCAAAAATAACTCAATTTCAAGTTCTTTACCTACCATTCCTTGAAAATTTTGATGCACCAGATTAATCATAAAATATTTGTTATAATTTAATACATTTTTTTGTTATTGGTAGTTTTGTAATGCGGATTAAAATAATTCTCGACAATACTTTATATATATTGGACATAAGGCTGTGTCGTTTCTTTATTACATGGTAAATAAGTGACATTTAAATTGGTAGATTATAGTATTGTACCGTCTCATTTAGAGTAAGTTTGGAACGATGTATATTATGTCACCGTAAAATTATAATTCCTTTAGATTGTAATATAACTAGCGAGATTATACATTCCGCTTACAATTTTACACATTATTTTTCGTTATATTATAATGTTACGAACTGAAACTCGTTAAATTATAAAACGAAACGCAACTCGCGCGCTGATTGGTTGAACGGCATATGCCCCGCGCCGCCATATCTGTTTGCTTATTCATTCATTGCTATCGAATGTTGTTACCATTATAACATCGAAATCACGTAGTTAAAATCATATAAAAATATTAGTTTATTTCACAATCTGTCGACATTTTATAAACTCCCTAGTTATATTACAATCTAACGGTATTTACAATTTAACGTTGATATATACGTTACATTTTAAGCAATTACCATTTTGAATTAGTAGACAAATGACATGTGTTTTCTAATTTCTTAAACTTTTTTACTTTTAACTAAACCTTATCAAGTAAAAGCGCTTGTCTAGTTAACAGGAGATCGCGAGTTCTAATCTCGCCGGGGCCTAGGGTCAGTTCACATCTATTTTTAAGAAAGCGATTGAAATTTGAACTCTGGCAATGTAACGTGTATCTTGTGTAGTAAATAAAGTTCAAATTTGAATCGGTACGGCTCTTCGCATCACAGTGTGAGCTGACGATTATTGTATTATTTTCAAAGGTAGATAAACTATTCTAGCTAATGCTAGAAGATGCCCAGCACATGTATAATTCGTTTGTTAAAAGATAAAGTGTATGAACATTATTTTTACTTTTTACATACTTAAAGAATATGTGAGCTATTTTAATGATATTTTTTTTATTAAACTTCTATATATCTATATATATTTCAGGGCGGTACGTTGGAAGTCGGCCGATTAAACTAAGAAAGAGTACATGGAAGAACAGAGCGTTGGACGTGGTACGGAAGAAAGAGAAGGAAAAAGCGGCGCTTCTGTCTCTGCTTATGTCGGGTAATAAGAGCTGACAAAGCACTAACTAAATAATTTTAAAATAGCGCTCTGACGTTGGCGACTCACTAAGGGTGTCACTTTCAAAAGAATAAGTGTCAGTTCACACCGGAACAAGAAACAGAAGTCACACGTTTAATTGCAATAGTTCGAATGTCAAACTGCACCACTCGGCACAATAAGATACACCCTTCATTGCAAGAACGGCCTCTTGCAATGATGAGTGTATCTTTTTGTGTCTGTACTAATATTATAAAGAGGAATGGTTTGTTTGTTTGCATCGAATAGGCTCCGAAACTACTGGACCAATTTTGATGAAAGCACAGAAATAGAGTCGATCACGGGAAAGGACATAGGCTACTTTTTATCGCGGAAAAATGTACGGTTTCCACGAAATTAACTTTTGCGCGCACAGTTCGCGGGCAACATCTAGTACTAAATAAAGTTCAATTCTCAGAATCTCTATCTTAAAAATGCAGCGCCGCGTCGCGTAATGTCTTGTTTCGGTGAAAGCTGACCCTAGGAACTGTTAAATGCTTTGGAATAAGAATGTTCGATCCGATCATTGACTAAAATAAATAATAAAAATACAAAATGGAACTTTAGAACTAGTAAATTCTTCTAAGGCTGGGACTATGTGATCCTGAATCCGGCGGGCCCGGGAAATTTCAGAGCACTGAAAATAGAACTCTGCGCTGATACAATAGAGCCGAAAATCGAACAACCAAGTGTGGAGTCAAAAATGTCAATGTCATATATGACAGCTCGATCCTCGACACTTCGAGTTTCAACTCTAATAATATAAAAGCGCAGATTTCTTTTGTCAGTGCTCTGAACCTTCCCCGGGATTTCGGACTCCGGACAATATAGCCCCAGCCTAATTAAGGCTTTGGGGCCTAGCCTACTAATTTAGACTTATTGTAATTTTGCTGTAACTTTTTGCATAGGTTTTGAACAGTAGTCTTTTTGTAATATACAGGGTTATAGTTTAAGTCGATCTTAATCCTTTTAGGGGTTGTAGTTTTCATCATTTCCAATAATTCAATTTTCGACAAAGAAACCTATATTCGATTTTTTTTTTATTTTACGAGATTTTGGACTGTTAAGCTTTTTATAAAATTGGCGGTTTTTCTTTTATTTTTTTTTATTTGTGTTTTTAATTTGTTACTTTTATGTAGCTAATGAGTTATTTTATTATTCCATTATAAAGGAAACAACGTCGACTTAACCGATAACTCTGTATGTATGGAGCAAATTTTTATATCCATTTATGATAATGTTGTAGACAAGTGTTTGTCTACAACATTATCATAAATGGATGTATATAATTAATATACATACATAATTAATTTTGCACAGTTTATCTACAATTTATTACATTGTCTGTCATTTATGACAGTATTGTAGACAGAACTGTCATTATCAATTTTAACTCCCTACTTAGCCCTATTTGCAATAATGAGTGCCGAAAACATTAAGTATCTTATTACATAGAGCCTAGATATTTATAAACATAGGACGCAAAATAAATTCATAAAATTAAATATTTGTTTTATTCATAAGTAACCATAGGTAAGAAAATTCCATAGAGTTTATTCTAAAGTAGGTAAGGTCAATTGATAACAACAAAAGTAAAACATTATTTCATTTATTCTTTGGTTCAACACAATAGCAAAATTGATTATTGTACTGTTGAAAAACACACCTTGTAACCTCTTTAATCAGTCTGAATTTAAAGAACTGTTATCTTTTGCTTACAAAAATAACTTTCGTACATCATACCAAAATATACTAAATACAGGGCCTGAATTAGAAACCAAACGATACTGACGTAACAAAGTAATATTAGACCTATTAAATTAAATGCAAAATTATAATCTGATGAACAATATCCAGAATTTTTTAACAAATAGTTACGCGTATTTATTATTGACTTTTAAATAATTTTCTATTTTCTGTGATATTGTACATCGGGCTTTAAAAGATTATACCTACTAATTTGAATTCAGTTACATCTAGTGATTCCTAATTAAGCAAGATTATTGCTGAAAACTACCATATTATCTAACTAATTAACTGGATCCTTTTAAACCTACATCTATCTCTTTTCTTCTCGTCTTCTCTTTCGCTCTTAGTCAAATAGCCTGTTATAGATATCGAAGGCATCAAACGTGATATTCTGGTCGTAGCTAAGCTTAGGTCGGTTATTCCTTAGCCTGTGTCCAGGTCTTCTTGGTCGGTTGGTAGTCGTGGTCGCTGCTGCAGCGTATTGCTCGTCTAAACAGCAGCGTTCGTCGCCTTCCTTAAGACCACTCGTCTTAGGACAGAAAGGCGGTGAGAAGTTCTCGACGCAGTATGCTCCGGATGCCCTGTAAGTAATCGTTATTTAGGTACCTATAGAATAATGAGAAATAAGTTCTCAAAAGTAGTCTCAAAACTATACTGTCCATAATGTTCACAGTTCACCAAACAACAATGTTTAAAAATATGTGCAGTATGGAAACTAGGGTAAAGGAGTACCTTCTCCATATATGAAGAAGTGTTCGTAAAAAGGGTTAAATATTAGGTCTTTACATATGAAATTGGCGTTTTGTCGTACTGACCACTTTGATCTCACATATATCTTCTTTGGTTAGGAATTTCGAATTTATACCGCTATTCACTCATGCAGTTGTGTTTCAAAAACAGTAATTGAAATGTTTTTTCTCTTTTGGTTTTTTGTTTGCGTCACTCTGTTTACATAATGGAAAACTAGAAATATCGTTTTATTTTTGAGTACGAGTTCCACCGTGGCACCAGTGCTGCAGAAACGGTTCGAAGGATTAATGATTAATGCATGGCGGCGGTGTCGCAAAAGAAAACACAGTGCGTTTTTGGTTCCAACGTTTTCGTTCTGGGAATTTCGACCTGCAGACTAAGCCCCGTGGACGGCCGGAGACCAAAGTTGATAATGAAGAATTGAAGGCTATTGTGGAAGCGGATACATCGCAAACCACGTCCGAGTTAGCTGCAGCCTGCGGTGTTAGTGATAAAACTGTTTTAATCCACTTGAAGCAAATTGGGAAGGTGAAAAATCAAAAAGCTGGAAAGGTACCTATGTCATGAATTGAGTGCAGCAAGCCGACAAACGCACGTTGACTGCTGCGTTACATTACTCAACCGGCACAATAATGAAGGGATTTTAAATCGAATAATTACCTGCGATGAAAAGTGGATCCTGTACGATAATCGGAAACGCTTATCGCAATGGCTGAACCCTGGCGGACCAGCCAAAGCCTGCCCCAAGCGAAAATTGACTCAAAAAAAGTTACTTATGAGCGTTTCGTGGAGTAGTGCCGGTGTCGTTCACTACAGCTTTCTGAAATCTGGCCAGGCGATTACGGCAGATGTCTATTGCCAGCAATTGCCAATCATGATGAAAAAGCTAGATGCTAAACACCCGAGGTTGGTCTTTCGCTCTAGGCCACTGCTGCTTCAGGACAACGCTAGACCACACACTGCAAAACAGACGGCTACCAAATTAGAGGAGCTTCAATTGGAATGTCTAAGACATCCGCCGTACTCCCCGGACCTTGCTCCAACAGATTACCATTTTTTTTGGAAATTTGGATAACTTGCAAGGGAAAAAATTCAATTCCGATGGGACAGTCCAAAGCGCCTTCGATTTTATTGATTCCTGTCCGAATGGTTGTTTCATTAAAGGAATCAATTAACTACCTATGAGATGGCAAAAGTGCGTAGATAGCAATGGTATATACTTTGATTAAATAAATATATTATGTTTAAAAAAATCGACTTTATGTTCCTCCTTTACAAAACGCCAATTTCATATGTAATGACTTAATAGGAGTTGGTGCTACTGTCGGAAGGGTGTAAAGCGGCCAAATTTAAACGCAGAATTAAATTCTTGCATCTCCTTCGGTTATATATATAAAAACATTTTCAACTACGCGAGTAATTAGAATTTTCATGACTTTCTGAATGAATGTCGCCAAAAGTTTTGCTATCTAAGTTAGAGGCATGTGGTATATATTTGGCGCATTGCTGGCTTGGTTTGCCTCATATCTTGAAGGAAGAGTACAATTTGTGAATGTCAACGAATTCGAATCATTAGTCTTTTATGCTCTATCTGGCGTGCCCCAAGGCTCCCACCTAGGACCTGTGCTTTTCTCTATATTTATCAATGATATTGCTCTTGTAATAAGACATTGCAAATTATCAATGTTTGCCGATGACTTAAAACTAAATAGAACCGTTCGCTCACTTAGAGATTCGTCAATATTACAAAATGATTTAGACAGCTTAAGCAGATGGTGCTTTCACAACAAAATGACAATGAATCATAAAAAGTGCTTTTATATTAAGTTTACTAAAAAGAAGAAATGTAAATGTGAGCAATGTGAGCAATGTCCTCACATTGCTCACATTTACATTGCACATTACGTATTAGGCGGGTATCGACTTGAATAAGTTAAAGAAATACGTGACCTTGGTGTAACGTTGGACACCAAGCTCAGTTACAACTCTCACGTTCGTAAAGTTGTCAAAAAGGCATCGCAAATACTGGGATTGGTAAAACGCAACAGCAAGGGTTTATCTATTGGCACAACAGTTTACCTTTATAACTCTCTAGTAAGAAGCCACCTTGAATGTGCTATTTCCGTTTGGAATCCTACAACCACTGTTCTGTCGCAGCGAGTAGAAGGAATACAGAGGTCTTTTACGATACATCTTGCCTTCATATGCAGCAGTGTATCTCATAGGGATCCTTATTCTCAACGCCTTGCTTTCTTTGGTATGGTTTGCCACAAGATCCGGAGAACTGCGGAACGGTGTCCTACTTTTTCACAATCTAGTGAATGGCCATACATCTTGCTGTGAACTTCTAGAATATTTTTCACTATCTGTACCCTACAACCTGCCACGTCGACCTACTAGAAAGCTCCTGCGTGACCCCCCATTCGAAAACGATTCTAGGGCTTAAGGCACCGATTTCCCGATTGTGTAACGAATACAGTATTGTTAACGACGTTTTGGCCGACATCGACATTTTTCATGACTAATTTAACCAGTTCAAAAATAAAATTCGCATTCACTACAATGTGCAAAAAAAAATAACTGCAGCCATTTTTAATGTTTTATAATAATGAACTTTATGTGTAAAATGGGATTGTACGATGTCATTGTATTATGAAATTTTATTTAAGTACTTTAATTTGTTGTCTAAGATTATTATTTAATATTATTTTAATTGTTTGAAGTTTTTATATATGATTGTTATTCTATTTTTATTCATTCTGACATAATAATCAATTAATCAATCACTATTTATATGACTTAGGTACTTACTTGCTTCAATTTTATTTAATTACGTGATTGATTAGGGTTTCATTTTACGACATTATTTTATTCATATGTTATGACATTATAATAACTATTAGTATTAAGTATATTTGTGACTGAGTAAATTAACTGTAATATCATATTACATAATTCATCTTTACATAATTGTGATGTTATCTTATTTTACCTGAGCTTGCTATTGTGAATGCTGTGTCACCTGCTAAAGTACATACATCGGCCTCTTTTTTTTATGATATTGTGATCATTTATATATAAGATTTTTAATGTATGTACTGTTTGGTGTCCTTATAATAAATAAATAAAAAATTAACAAAACCTAACTCAACGCACTGCTCTCCTAATTTCACTCCTAAATCTCTAAATTAAAGCTAACTTCATGTCACACAACCTTCTGACTCTAGCGCCATTATGGTCAGTTTTGAAACTATTATTTAATTACTTTTGTCGGACACTTTAGCCTTTCTGCCTTAGAGAGATGGTACAATTACTACTACTACTACTATACTACTACTACTACTACTACTACTACTACTACTACTACTACTACTACTACTACTACTACTACTACTACTACTACTCCTCCTCCTTTACTCTATTCTCCCTGCTCGCAAGGATGTCGATGACAAGGCTTAACTGTCTCCTAGCACAATTACGTGTTGAAAAAAGTCAACATATTATTAAGTCGTGCCAATAGGCGGTCCAGGCTCTGCTGATAAGTCTGCGAAGATTTGTTCGACATATTATGTATTGCCGAGAGAGTCAGGCCCTATACTCACGTCATGGGCGCGGGTTGGCCCAGCGGCACGGGCAGTGCCGACGCCCGCGCTGGCGGCACACGCACTGAACACCGCCGACCGCACGGCACGGCCGGGCGCTGACGGAACAGACTCTCCGCCTGGTAGCAGATCGCCCACACGTGACTACAGAGCGCCTCATCTGGAATGCAAGCGTCATGGAATAACATAACGGAATATCGGACCAGAAGTAACGTCTTCATCGGGGTTTCTGCCCGAGAAAAGTGAGGCTAAAGAAATAATCCTGAAATAGTCCTGAAAAGGACTTGAAAAAAGTCAGCAATGGATTTGAATTGATTCCTCTAATTTTACAAGTGGTCATGGGTCGTAATCACCTTCTGTTAGGCAATCCGAATTCAGCAACAAGCAGCAGGTCTAAATTGCCACATTAAGTGAATCGTACTGTGAAACAACAACTATCGAAAATCAACATAGGACGATACACTTATCTTCACTTACTCGGCGTATCCTCGCAGAAGGGCTGGCTCCGGCCGCCGTTGAGGCAGAAGTCGGCGTGCCCCAGCCGCGCCGCCTCCCCGTACCGCCCGGCGTTGGTGTGCAGCACGTGGACCGCGCGCGCATCCCCCGGGTCTAAACGCAGCGCCGGGGCAGATCTGATGAGCGGCCTGGCAGGGTCCAGACCTAAAATGTAGCGAAAATAATATTATTAAGTTAAATAATTTGTCTTATCCACAAAAATGTAAAAATTATGAAATTATTTTTCAAACATGATAGCTATATGGATATATTAATTAGTTATTATTTAAGGCTTGGGGCTAGAGGCATAATTACACTAGGTACGTTTGTGAAATAATCGAAATAATAATATATCACTACAGGATACATAAGATGATGATTTCAGGTATTTCATCACCTGAGTTTTGATTTAACAAAAAGAGCACTGTTAGAGATCCAAAGAGGTCAACTAACAAGTATATAACCAACGAGCACATCATCAACTACCTATATCTACCCAAATTGGGGGACAGCTAATATTACGGTCTACTTTCAGCTGTCAAGTGCTCACCAATAATCCTATTCAATCTGAAGTTGAGGAAGTTAGCCATGATCCCGCACATGTGGGCACCGAGGGAGTGGCCGACACAGGTGAGCTTGTCAGGCCTGAGGCCGGCGCGGCGGAGTGAGGCAAGCGCCTCGGACACGCAGCGGGCCACTGGCCTGAGGTTGTGGACGGCGGCGACGTAGCACGGCGGCTGGCTGAGTTTGCCCCAGTCCACCATGAACACATTGTAGCCGCCGCGACGCAGGTATGCTGGGGAAAATTTTTGTACATTGTAATTAATAAAATAGTACCCCTTACCCCTGATTCTGTGAAACGCAGTCAGCTACGCAAGAGTTATTTTTTATAGTGCCCAAATGTGTGCTCAGTAAAAAAAATCACTGTCTCTTCCTTAACTCTCGTAGCCCAGTGTAACGGATGACCGACATGAATGGCGAGAGATCAGGCACAGGACTGACTTTTTACATGCCCATCCGATGTATGGATATCTTTCTTGTCAGACAATCTAACCTAACCTAACCAAACTTGAAAGAAACATTATTTGTTGTTCCAACGCGGAAATCGAACCCACGACCTCCGAGTCGAGAGCCAAGCTCTAAATCACTGGACCACGGTGGCTGCATTGTTATTAAGATTGTCGAAAACAAATCTTTGATTATTATTTACTTTGGTACTAATTTCGATATGCGTAGAAACTAGAATGTAGAACTTATTCCCCTTTAATTCTGGTTGGTAGACAGTTTAAGCCCGTTTATCCTTTAGGTCGAAACCACCCAATGATCAAATCCTATAGTATATTACGATCATTGGGTTGATATGATATCCTACTCGTATAAAAATGCAAACACAAAGTATTCGAAGGTGCACTTATCGAATGTAGGTGCCTGTAATATCTACCTACATAATAATATGTACCTAATATGAACTTGATGCATACCGCGCATCGACCTGTACTTATTAAAGAGAAAGTTTTAGGAAGCGATCATGCAAGTGGGGGTTCGCAGAATTATGTAGATCCCATAAACGTAGGACCACTTTCACTTACGTAATGTTACCCAAAAGAAAGCTCGTTTCAATATGGAAATATTCGCAAAATATATCAACCTACCAACGAGCCAACTTAGTTATAAATGCTAATTTGCATGCAAGTTGCAACACAGCGATCTCTAAATCTATAAAAGTTATTTATCGTTTCGTAAGAAAGATTTTTGAATATGATAATAATTTACAAGCTTAATAGCTGCAGCTGTAGAAAATCGTACCTAAAAAATAAAAATGAAATATATTTTGTACCTAAAAGAAGCTTACACAAGAGAAGTCATCAACGACAGTCGTGAACATATTAAGATAGCCTCTCAAGACGGATAAAACACATAATTCTGTCTACTTAGCAACACCATGGATGACTGGATGGAGTAGGATCTGCGCAGCAGAGAGCGCAGAATGGTCTGGGCGAGAGCCCGCCTGGAGCCTCCGTCGGTACAGATCTTGGTGGTAGTAGCAAATACTCCAGCGAGGCCCTGTAGGACTGACGTGGAGAAGAGTTTCGCGTGTACAGTAGTTGCTCGCGAGTCAGTCGATCCTAAGCTCAAGGAGACATCTTATGTCGATGGACTACCTAATGGTGCGACTGCCGCGTTACTTTTGACGTGATAACGTCTTATAATTCGATGGAGCCGGCTGCACGCACGAAAAAACATCATGCGTTACCTGTTACTGTTACCAAGCGTTACCTCGCTAAATATGACGCATTGCCGTTACCTCAGCTAGCCGCGTCTTAGGTATGTGAGCGGTGGGACGGAGAGGCGGGGGCGCTTGATGTTATTACTCAGTTCGGCGCCGGACTTCGCGGCGGCAACACGCATACCTAAGGCGCGGCCAATTAGTTCCGCGCGCACTATAAACATGACGTTGTCACGTTCAACTATCGTCAGTAAACCGACTTTACAGACAACCTATTTTTTTTCTTGATTATCACTATGCCACCTCGCCACCCAATGTTCAAAATGAGAAATGTAGTAGGAGATTCTTGTAGGACTCCCACATGTCAAGGTATGAAAATTAGTTTAGCGTAAAAAGTATCAAAATTTAATCGGACCCGTCAGATTAGGATAGGGGATGTTAAGTAGGGCTTAAAGAATATCCAACTTAAAGCAGAGACGATTTGTATGTAGGATAAGCTCGTAGGGATCTATTTAAAATAAAAAAAATGAATTAAGTATATTTTAATTTAACTGATTGAGTGTAGGTACTGTTGGTTCTTGGTAGAAATTAATGTTCATAATAATATCACACAAATTTTCTATACACTTTTCCACTTTATTTTTTTACAATAATTCGTGTTTATAACTATATGTTTATATAGTTGTGTCATATTATTATATTTTAAGCTTCTAAGATATTTTAAATTGGAGAATGGAGTCAGCTTAAAGGTGTCTAGACTAGACTAGACTAGACAAAAGCTACTTTTATACATCATTTTCTTTTTTCTAATATTAATAACATTACGCGCGTCAATAAGGCCGCTCGTCGCATCACTAAATTATTATTTTAAAAATTATTATTTTTAAACAAAAAATTAAATCGACTTCCAAAGTAAAAATGCACAAAAAAGGATGAAATATAATTTTTTTGTGCATTTTTACTTTGGAAAATAAAAAAAAACACTTTTAGTGATATTTGTTAAATTATTATTAATACGTTTAGAATAAACGATCGTATTTATAATTGAATACGCGCCAAGCTTCCATTAGGTATTGTAAATAATATAATGGTGATGATGATCAGTGATCACTGTAAGTTACGTAGTGGCATATGCTTACAGTTCTTTAAATAATTATTTATAATTAGTTCTGTTCAGTGCTTTTGGATCCAGGCTATACCTTGGAGTAAAATCTTACTTTATGGTAGCTTATGCTTGGACTACTTCGGAAAAAGTCGAAGTCACCGCTTTTATGAAAACGGGACCAACTTCGAATTTATACTCTTTATATAAGTTTAGTCCTTTTCCAATTTAGTCCTTTCAACAAAAAAAAAATAACATCTGTGTGGATGCACCGAAAAATGTTGCTGTGCAAACGCCATATTTGATGCGTGATGACGAAATCACGTCATAATCTTACCATCCCGTAGCACTATGATGGGCAGCGTGTCGTCTCCGCCGGCGTAGCCGTGTATGAGCAGAATGGTCTCATGAGACGGCTCGAAGCTGCTCTGCCGCAACCAGTCCTCGCTGAATACGTCTACCTGTAATAATAAACGTTAAAAATAATGTAAATAAAAATATAGAATTAAGGTAGAAATCTTTGTAGAAAAGAAGACAGGCCAAACTGCAATAGCTTAGAAACCACCACCTTTCAATACCGACAAATTAATGTCCTTCTTCATTAACTTGTCGGTATTGAAAGCTTCAGCTTTTCTATACTAATATTATAAAGAGAAAATATTTGTTTGTTCGTTTGTTTACTTTGAATGGACTCCGAAACTACTGGACCTATTTTGAAGAAATTTGGCACAGAAATAGAGTAATACGGGGAAGGACATAAGCTACTTTTTGTCACGGCAAAATGTACGGCTCCCACAGGATTTGCTTTGGTGCGCGCGGGCAACATCTAGTATAGAATAATAGATATTACCATCTCCTCTTCTTTTACCCTGTAGGTATATTATAACTTTCCTGTTATGTACTTACAAAATATGAGGGCAGAAAAAGTGTTTGAATACAGAAATATAGAGCACCGCATCGAGTACAATAGACACACAAGAAACAAGGTGAATATCAATCGCTTGCTAGTCAATACGCAGGTAACAAATACCGATGAATGATACCAATTTCTAAGCAACCGGACGTAGGTACCTTACAAAATGTACACGCTCTTGTTGTTGTAAATAAAAGAACTACACATGTAAACGAATCGATTTAAAAAAACACCCTTCAGTGTCCTACTTGGTAAGTATATTATATCATAGCAGTGGCGTGGGGTTTCTATAACTCCATTCCTATCGGTTTCACTTCCCACTTAACTTTTGAAGACCCTCATCCAAATCCCTATGGATGGATGGATGGATGGAAACGGGAGTGCTCAATTTGTAGGGAGAAAAAGACTTGAACGCGAACGAAGCCTCCGGAAAAACCAGTTGAAAATTATTTTCACTGTCATTTCCTAAGCAGATTGGCTTACCTATTACTTGGTAACTCTAAACCTAGCTTTCCACTTGTAAGTTGTTCCTAAAGCAATTTGTGAAGTAAGATAGGGATCGAAACAGACATACACACTACACGTACACGCCGCACACACACATTATTCACAGCACACATGCACTATACACCGCACGCATGCACTATACACCGCACACATACACTATACACCGCACACATTACTATACACCGCACACATACACTATACACCGCACACATTACTATACACCGCACACATACACTATACACCGCACACATACACTATACACCGCACACAGTACTATACACCGCACACATACACTATACACCGCACACATTACTATACACCGCACACATACACTATACACCGCACACATACACTATACACCGCACACATACTCTATACACCGCACACATTACTATACACCGCACACATATACTATACACCGCACACATACACTATACACCGCACACATAAACTATACACCACACACCACACCAATCTGGGATCCGCGCTCCGGTATTCTATGTATTTGAGTAACTCTTATATTCTTAAGAAAATGTTTGTATATGTAATATTTAAGAAAAGACTGTACGCGTCCTAAGTAATTAAATTAAAAAAATATTATGTCTTACATGTACCTACAAAGTAAAGTGTGTGTGTTTCTGTTTAAACATGAGCACACGGCGACCGGTAATTGTAAGGATGGTCAGTAAGGCAATTGTGCACCTTTTGATTCAGCTCGACCAAGACACCTACATATTTGTCTTGTGTATCTGTTGACTCGGACTCGCAGGTAGAATTTGAGTCAGATACGTTCCTATGTAGATAGTTTTAAGAAATAGGCACGTATCGAGAAGTTAAAAGTTCAAGCTACACGTACGTGCCATCTTCTAAAGTATGTTTTGCCGTTTGTTTGAATAAAAAAAGCACTTTGTCGAATTTGTTCTACACTCCTTTAAAATATTGGCATGTTTATGGTCTAGGTATATCGCACGATCATCAAATACTCACAAGTATATTATATTATATTAAAGTAGGTACCTAACTATTTGTAACCTCGCAGTTTGCCAACACCCAATTTTTATGCTTCCAAGAAATTATATTTGGTAAAGTTTACCAATGTGTTCTAAATGACTGAGGAATGTCGAAAAGGGGCTATTTAATTATGGAGCCCATTAGGCATTCTGGACGGGCCGTGGCAGAGGTAACGGGCGACCTGCGCCCGCGCAGCGGTAAGTCGGCCGTGACCCACATGTACCTTGACATCTATACATCACAAATTGTTTACAACTGTAACAAATAATTACAATTTCATTTAAGACATTATAAATTTGCCCTTTGACGCCTATTTAATATTCTAACATCTATTACTTTTAATTTATAAAAGAAACTAGCATGGTAGAGCTCAAAGCTTCTAAATTCTATAAGCCAAAGAAAATGTTAGGTAGGGCCTCCAAATGCTAATGAACTGGTCATTTGAAATTATCACTTTGAACAATTTTTTAAAGAAAATTAAGTGCATTTGGAGGATCCAGGATCTTGGAACTATTCCACCGGTAAGTGATTCGTAACCCGTATTAAGCGTGTTATAATAAACTGTTTAATAACAAAGCACCAAACTAAGTAGTTAGATATACTTAATTTGCAGAGTCAGTTACTAAATGTTCTCTAATACTAAACTTATTTATTGCCTATTCTCTGACCGAGAAGTAACAATACGTGTGCGTGAGAGTTTTCCAAACAATCCATATCCCATGTGCAATATCTGACAAGTGGCTAGATTGCATGACGCATGCTTTGTATACAAATACTTATTTAAAGAAGAGGATATTCTAATTGCTACCGTGGTGCGTAGAATATCCTGCCTAATTCGTACATCTTACAAGTAAACGGCACGTCTGTAACTTATTGTTTGTTATTAAAAATATATTTATTATGGTTTAGTGTTTACATGTAATGAGGGTTTTTAAATTCGTGACATTTGTCAGGCTACTAAGCGCCACCTGGTGACAGAAAAAGAATCGAAAATCCTTATTGACCGTTTTTTGTCTGCGGCAGAAAAAATATCAAAAACTCTCATTTTCTATTTACCAGTAAAAGCTGTAGGTAAGTTGTTAATAATGAGCTGTAAGCTGTACCTAATTAATGATTTCAAAACTATAATACAAGAAAAAATTACGCCATCTTGATTTCAGAAAATTTTGTAAATTAAATGCGGACTGATTGAAAAAGTTAAGCCATTTTGATTTCAGAAAATATTGACAATTAAATGCGGACGGTATTGCGGAAAGCAAATTATATCAAAATATCAAGACGACAAATGTAAAAGCTCGACTGCCCCAAACAATCCTAAAAGTAGGACAG
The DNA here is from genome assembly GCA_963565745.1 of Phengaris arion. Classification (NCBI taxonomy): domain Eukaryota; kingdom Metazoa; phylum Arthropoda; class Insecta; order Lepidoptera; family Lycaenidae; genus Phengaris; species Phengaris arion. Next base: position 30,707,144 of record OY751431.1, read on the forward strand.
GCTCGACATTCCTTGTCTATTGGGTCTATGGTTGTAATACTTATTATACGGATCCCTGATGGAAAGTGACCACCGCTACCTACCCATAAACATCCGTAGAGTCACACAGAAAGCTTGGGTCTCCAGTACCCGCGCATCTAGCAAAACACACCGCATTATTATAGGCCAGTTTCTGTGAGGCTGTCGGTCTACCGCACCAGGGGTTTCGCATCAAACGGCAAAATAATCACGGTTATTGTATAGGAGACACACTTAAATATTTATTTCATTCTGTTTTTTAGTATTTGCTGTTATAGCGGCAACAGAAATACATTGTGAAAATTTCAACTGTCTAGCTATCACGTTTCTTGCGATACAGACTGGAGACAGACAGACACCTTTTTACTTTTTGGGTACGGAACCCATAAAGATATTTACGGTATGTTTGAAGGGCTCAGCCTCAGTATACAGGTTGATGGTGACATTCGCGTCCGGGCAGGGCTCCAGCTCGCGCCTCCACACGCAGTCCTCTATCGTGGTGTTGAAGATGTCCGTGTTCAGAAACAGAGCCTCCTTGATCGGCTGCCGCTGGGTGTTGCAGCCTGGAAGTACAGAATAAGACTTGACGAATGTTCAAACGCTTCTTAAAATTAAGTGGCTCCCAAGTCATACGATGTCTCTAGTGTCTCTAACACTAGATCGTATATCGTAGATCGTAATCGTATGACCTCGTCAAGCAGAGGTCATGCAGGAGCAGAATGACATGGTCACTGGACAACATGTTACTTGAGAGCCTTTTAACTTAAGAAACGTTTAAGTACCCAACCGTTTGGCTGGTAAATATAATGATTGGACCTTTTCATTGGGGTTATTTAGCTCCGGTTACGGTCACATTGGTTCATATTTCACAAACATAGCAAGAGTCACAAATTCGTATATTATTATAGTAAGTACCTGGGTAAGCTTTGCTCGGAGTTCTGATAAATTTTAATAATAAAAAGAATCACAAAAAATATACCTATATCTGACCGGGATTCAAACCGAATCACATACCGAAGTTTCGGACAAAACAAAAATTATACATACGCATACCAAACTGCCAATCGGAGTGACATTAATTATAATCGATATATTGTTACACGATGAAAGAAAATATATATATAGCTTAAAATGCGCAGTTTCCCAGGGATAAGACCAAGCTAGATCGATTTTTCTCCTCCAAAAATGACTCTTCGTTTAGTAGCGTAAAGTCGCTTTAGAGAAACCGATTATATATTTGTATATTTGCGTCGGCTAAAGTATGAGATAATTCATAGATTAAAATATATAATCTAACGTATAAATTAATAATAATAATTTTATTATATTTTACATTATTTTATTAGTCGCTCTAATTGACTATGATCAATGTGATAATAATAGAACAAGCTTGTTAGTAAGTAAAGCTGCTGACTGCTAGAGCACTATATTACCTGGAGGTAACCGTTTCCATATTTTTGTCGAATGTAAACATACGATAAGTATGTGTAGTTGTTTGTTATTATTATTACTATTATAATTATGTTGGCTTTGCAGTGGGTCTCGTATAATTTATTAACATAAGGGCCTGTTCTACAATCGTCTAAGTGTCGTATAGCTTATTCGGATGTTTTGTCGCTGCCTACTTTATACTGAGCGACAAAGACAAAACATGCAATTTAGCTATCACTTATTAGAACATTGTGAAACAGGCTCTTGGGCTGATAAAAATTGTATTATTAACTTACTTACTCAATGAGCTCTTTTTATGCCAACTCTACATTACAATTTACATACAAAGATCTTCTAGTTATAGTGTTAATTTTTCATATTAAGCAATGATAGACATCCTACACTTATAATACGTATTAAAGGTACATAGGTAATGATTTTAATAAAAGTCTAACACGTCATAAGAACATTAAAATATAAACATTGTTTACATAGCATGTTTTTTTTTATTTATCCAACATTATTCATAATAAGTAGCTAAGTTGTCGAAAAAATAAAAAGTGAACGCTTACCGTTTAGAAAGACCGCAAGGAGCAGCAGAGGTGCGCGCGCCATCCTTGAAGCCGAACAAGTGTGTGGCTGGCGCAGGAGTGGGAACACTTTGTATGCAATAGCCGCGAAATATTAGTGAAATGCATGGCACGAAAGCAAAATTCCCCCAGTGACAGCAAAAATTATGCGGAAATATGGCAACGAAAACAAAAGACGATATTGACGATTCGGAAGGAGTTTTCAACATGCTTTCAATTAAATTTAAGCATTTTTTAAGGATTCCGGATTCATGCAGACTTTGCAATTCATTAAAAAGTAGTTACTCGTATGATATAGGACTGAAGTAACATCTTTACATGTTAGAATTTAGACAATATAATTTAATCACACTTTCATCTAGATATGAATCCAAAATATTTGAATGATTAAGAACCATAGTAACAATATCTAACCTTCGGATTTCGGACATAAATCAATATTGATTAAGTATACCCAGACTTAAGTGTACACAAGAAACTACTTATCAAAAACAATTGCAGCAATTAAGTTACACTCAGTTAAATGCGGAACGTCACGTCGCGTCGGTAAAGCTTGATTTGTCGATTTGTTTTGGTGGATATAAAAATAAGTATTGAAGGCATTGTGTTTTCTCTCGCACTTCTCAAATGCCTTAAACCGAGGTTTTAGAGTACAGTAAGCCCTAATTTCACCACCGTATAAAAACTACGTTCTACGTTTAGCTTTGCTTTAAGATCTGTCTGTCCCGTTCTAACAATGAATGAGAGAGAGAGAACGATCCGGATTTAGCGTTAAGTGCTTTTATAGAAGTATGGTGTAATCGGGGCTTGGTATTGTGCGGACCTTAAAATTAGGGTAGGCCAGACGTAGTCCATTTAAAAGAAATGCCATAAATATTACTTTACTGCCATTTCGGCAGTAAAGTAATATTTGTGGTAAGTACCTATTTATTTTTTTCTAAAGTTATAGACTCAGCTATCGTCATTTAAATTATTTACACTTGAAGTAATCTCTATTTCATAAAGTTAAATCTTTTGTAAGTATTTAGTTAAAATAAGTTAGTAGAGTGATCTTATTTAGAATTAGAAAAGAATGTAAACTTTCGTTTAGTAAATCTCCAATGTTATCTATTGTATCACATCCAAGTATGTATGAACACGTGAATGTCTGTGTTTGTGTGCCAGTGCGCCTCAGGTAAGAGAGAGCGCGGTATAACGCCGCGAGAGCCTCCGTGCGCGCCGCACGCGCAGGTAGAGCCGTACTCTACAGCCAGTCAGAGCAATGCGCCCCGCGCGCGCCCGCGTTCCATAGAGCATAACTCGTTTCATAAAAACAACATAATTCCAACCTCAAATTCCAAATATAAAAACGAGCTTGTGAAATGTCGAAATATTTAGTAAACTAATATAAATAAGTGCAAAACAGACGTGTTATATTGTTGCGTGAATGCCACGGTCTACGGCCTACGCAGCCGGCGGCGTTCCCCACCTACGTTCATTCAAGGACCAGCCGATGAACCTATGTCGCCACAGCTACAGATTGCGCGTGTTTCGTTCGATTTGGAAATGTTTATGAAAAATCGCGCCAAATAGATCATCGCCTGATGACTGTTTCGGAATCGAATGAAACAATGTCAAACGCGGCTCAGTTCAACAAGCACAAGCAACAACAACTGGGTAAACAGGGCTCGGAACCGGTCAACTTTCCACCTCGCTATCATCCGCCGCCACCTGCCGCGGCGGGTTCTAACGTCGTCACTATAGACGCGACGTCTAAGGAATTCAAACCTCCGTACACTACCAAACACATCAATCCCAGTAAGTTACAGCACACGGCACAGAATCCTGTGCCTCTACCGTACCAAAGTGGTCCATATCCACCAGGTAAATATCCTCCAGGATACCCGGCCGGATATCCCATACCTCCCGGAGGAGGTAGAGTTCTAAGATCGTCGGGCGAAATTATAACTAAGGCGATCGTGCACGAGCCCGTGGAGGCGACACGATCGCGTAGCGCCGACGACACTCAGCGGGTTCAACGTAACTTAGAAGAGGAACAAATTCACAGACGCTCCGCTGACATGCTCAAATTCACGAAGCGAATCGAACCGGACAACAATAGGCAACCCACGGATCAGAGGCGACAGATTCAAACGCTTTTGGATGAAATAAAGCAGCTAAAAGAGGCTAACCGTCGATTGAGCGAAGACAACCAGGAGCTCCGAGATCTGTGCTGTTTTCTAGATGATGATCGCCAGAAAGGAAGAAAATTGGCTCGTGAATGGCAACGATTCGGTAGGTACACAGCTTCGGTGATGCGGCAAGAAGTGTCCGCATACCAGAGCAAATTAAGGGAGCTGGATGACAAGCAACAGGAGTTAATACGTGATAATTTGGAGCTAAAAGAACTGTGTTTATATTTAGACGAGGAACGGGAACGAAGTGCGTGTGTAAACTGTGGGAGAACAGCTGGAAGGGAGAGAGACGACGGCGACGGCAGCAGCAGTGGAACGAACGCTGACGAAGCCCCCCGAACAGCACCTCCAGCGGTCTCCATAACTCATCCCCAACTGGCCGAGAGAACAGTTCAATACGTCAGAGATTTGGAACAAAAAGTGCGAAGGCTTGAGGCCGAGAAAGGGATAGGAAGTGGATTGGGTGAAAGGCCAGAAGCGGTCGTCCGTGCCCTACAAGTATTAGAAGTACGGGAGCGCGTAGAAAGGGAGCGTCGAAGGCCGGCGCCTGACCTTGACTCTGGCGAACAGGCTTTGGTCAGGGAGATGTGTAATGTGGTGTGGGGAAAACTAGAAGACGCACCACCTAAGGCTCCCCCACGTTGAGTATTCTATGATGGAATAAAAACATGTGTAGAAGAGAAACTGTGTGAATGCAGTGGAATTCTTAATCGAGGTCAAAGTGTACGATGTCGGGCCTACAGTGCCATAGTAATGACCTTGTTTAAACGTGTCTATCGGATATATTGACATGCCGTCTATATGCTAGCTTGCCGTCGTAGTAAACCGTGTTAAGCCCGAAAAGTACAAACATAGCATTAAGGTAGATTAAGTAGTTTATATCTTATTAAATGAGATTCGGCTAAGTAACATTAATTACCTACTTCTTATACCTTGATCGAAATGTTTAACGCTGCAAAAATATTTTTATTTGTTTAAAACATAATGTCATACAACCAGGAAAATGAGGCTATGCAATTGTTTACTATGCTCATGTAATACGTGTACTATGTACTTAATCCATGAATGTTTTTAAGTACAATAATAATTATAGGTTACATATTATGTACATTATTGTTGTTCCAGAAAATTATTTCCTTTTCTATAAAACATTCTGTTTTCTAGTCACCTACTACAAACGTTTAATTGCCGTAAATTATAATTATTATTAATTTATTTTAAGATTTTACTTTACTTTTAGTTAAGTTTTTACTAATTATCTACCTTTCTGTATTCTAAGTTTATGTCATAAATAAGGCCGTTCTTGCTAGTGTTTTTAATTTATTTGTAATGATTCCGAATTAATAAATTATTGTTGTTTTAAAAGTTGTTACTCTTCAATTGAAATCCTTACCTATATTATGTTATGTTATTAATTGGTTCAATATTTTATTTTAAGTCAATTTAGAAAAGTTTATCCCACAGAAGCATGACCTAAATGAAAAAAGCCAAGTACCTTTGTCCTTTGCAAAAAGTTATGAGATGTCGCAGAGACCAAGTGAAATTCAAGATAGTCCATTTAATTAGTTACTCTTAAATGTGGCGTATGTGGAAAATTTTATTTTTATAATTTATTGTTATGTTTAAGTATTGTTAAATAGTGACATGGCTATGAGCACTTTAATAAATCAATATATAAATATTATGGTTACTAGTAGCTTAAAGCTATAGTGCTTATATATTATTACCTGCAGTGATTCTATTATTTGTGATCTAGATTGTTGACGATTTTTAATTTAGAAAACTTAACCATACATATGAAAAGTTTTCAAAATGTTCAACAATCTTCTAAGCTCATTAAAAGGACTATATTGAATTTCCCTGGGTCTCTACGACATCTCATAACTTTTTGCAAAGGAAATACTCGGATTTTTTCATTTTGGTAATGTTTTTGTGGGATCTCATTTCTTTTTGTAGGTTACTCGAAGACCAAGGATATTGGGGTTTTAAAGACCGTGAACGCACTTATAATTTCTCCGATGTTGCGAATTTACTGTTGCTCATGGACATCCGCAACACCAGAAGAGTTACAAGTGTGTTTGCGAGCTTTGTATGAGGAAGGTAGGTCCTACTTTGGGACACCGGTATCTTCCTCATGCAATGAGACACAACGCAAGTGCTATTTCCCATCGGTTTTCTGTGGGGCCGTCTTATTTATCCGGTCGAGTGGGCCCATTCGTCCCGAAGCATCTACTGTAACCTAAAATAACCTACCACTTCTCAATTTATGAGCTTTGTTATATAAATAACGATTACAAAGTTTTCAGTGAACTTGTATTAATACATTTTGTTCCTGTGAATTCGGAAAATGAAAAATTCTAAAATCATTAATTTTTGTCGGAAATTTTACTTTTTCTTTAATTTCTAAGTCTGCCAGAAGTATGCTTTGAATTATGCTTATTCTCCCTACCTCCATCTATCCATATCTTTTAGAATCGCGTTTTTTGCCGCTTGATATCTCCTAAACTATGCACTCGATTTTTATGGAATTTAAAACAAAAGCATGTGCCGCTAACGACTTCTCTGCGACAAAAATTTAGACCGCTAGATTTCTTACAAACGAAAATATGCGGGCACAAAAAGCCGCGTAATACTTCGAGAAAAGATAGTTACGGGCGCTTAATACTTGGCGATAGCGCTGCCGCGCTATCAGATCTGACATGTGTAAAATTTATAATGCGCGCGCGAGGATCCTAAAAAGAAGGCTACTTAATTCGAATTTAGTCAGTCAGAACTCAGAAGCCACAGTTCATCTGATTTAGGATGCAAATTAGGATCCTAACTTCCTAAATGCTATTTCACTTGACTTAATTTAGTAACTGAATCATTTAGGAAGTCTGAATTTAGTGAGGTGGAGATTACGCGCTTTAGTGTTTATTATTAAAAATGTCGTCTTATTCCTATCTGTAACTTCAAAGATTCCTAATGTGAATTCTGGGAAACCTACTTACCTACTTATGTCCGAGACTTCTTCCTATGCTAGGTGGAAAATGTTAAAATAAATTCTATTTCCTGGAATTCGCATCACGGTGGATTTTTTGTGGAAATATTTATATGGGAATAACCCAAAATGACGTATTTCAATTCCGTCACCTTATCCCCTTATCCCTAGGACCAAGCCTTATCCCATGTATTCTCATAGACAATCATCTTAGTAAAATATTACCTTATTTTATCATGTGACGTTTTACACTAATCATTAAGATTGACATTTTTTTCTAACAATATACTTAGTAGTTAGGTAAAATATGTCGTATATAGAGGACCAAGGAGAAGGTGGCGAGGATAGAGACACCATCGGCGTAAGCATCTACCTACTTAAGTATACATTTATCTGCCCCGGATCTTATTGGGGCAAACCGGGGCACTTAGCCTGGGGCGCCAAATCCTTGAGACAAGAATTCGAAATATCGAATTCGAAATATAATAGTTCGTGCTACACACGCTAAGTGATTTTTGAACGCATCTAAACAGATCAAGTAAACTTTTTTGAATGCGTGCGTAGTAGGTAGTTTAGGTAGTCAGGTACCTACCTAGTAGAAAATAATTGTTTTACTTCCATTCAAGTGCTTAATAAGTACTATTCACGTTAGCCCTTCATTATTAATTTGTAGGTACTTATTTATCGTTTACGTTTCTTTGAAAATTTGTCACCTACTTAAGTGAGCGGTTGTCACAACACGACTATCATAACAAAATGAAGATTTTTGTTCATACACAGCTACTATTTACTTACAAGCCAACTGTAGAACTATTATAGATAGTCCCACCCAGGTTTGGCCGTTACGTAGAAAAGCAATTCCTGTATTGTAACTTTGGCTCAACAGACTTATGTAGGCGCTCGTAATGACAAAGGGGAGAGGCACGGCCGCGGCTGGGCGTTGCTGCCAAATGGGGACTTCTACGAAGGCTGCTACTGCCAGGGCATGAGAAATGGCAAAGGCTTATATATTTTTAAAAATGGAGCGAGATACGATGGTAAATATTCATATTTTCCTAACACTGGCAACAAAATAAACATAATACTTAATATGGTATGTTCTGCAGTTTAACGGCCCTTTTCAATAACCTATTTACCAATAACGTTAGAAACGTCAAATTTGTATTTTAAAAAACCGGCAAATGATTGAATGACGACGTTTTTAACTAATAAGTAATAGTTATTGTTAGATGGGTTATTGAAACCGGCCATTAGCGCACGCCACGATAATGTACCTATGATACTATAAAGTTTAAATATTACTATAATAAAATAAATAATAAAATAAAAAATATTACTTATAGGTACTTATGTACCTATAAGTAAGTAATTTAGATGTTTTACTTCTGCTAAATCCTTAATTTTTTTATAACTTTAAAAACTTCACAGGTGAATGGCGACAATCCCTGAAGTACGGTGTTGGTACAATGATATACCCAGATGGATCGCGATACGAGGGGGACTGGAGACACGACATGAAGCATGGATTTGGAGCCTATTACTATCCAAATGGTGACATTTACGAAGGGGCCTGGTATAAGGGTAACAGACACGGAATGGGAACGTACTTCTATGCTGAAAGCCAAGTAAACCCGAAATATAATTTTAATAATAAGTGCGGAAGTTTGGTTGGTGGAATGAATGTGAATTATAATGATGAGTGATGGATAACAAATAGTGACTTTGGCTATGTTATTATTTAGGCGAAATTCATGGGAACCTGGGTCGATGGAGTCATAGAAGGTCCAGGTCAGATCATTTACCCACGAGTTCGTTTCCACGGCTCATGGATGAAGGGAAAACCGAAGGGGCCAGGGTGCTTCGTTTTCGACACGAACTGTATGCAACACGGTTTCTATACATGGATAAAAAACCCAGATCTAGAGGAAGGTGGAGAAGAGGAAAGTGAAAAAGCAAGTCCAAGAGAGAATGTGGAACAGGAGGAAATTGATAAGAATGCAGGTATATTATAGACAAATGCTATAAACCCTGTCAAGCTCCTTTTCCAATGTATCAGACAAGGACAAAACATAACATAGATTATTGTGTAAATATTTTTATTAGTAAGGGGGTTAATGTTTATCTTTTGACATTTCATTCTTCCAGCAATCCTTAAATTATATTCTGATAAATATCAGGCTAGTTTGGATAATTTCCTATCAAAACACCTCAATCATAGTCCAATAATTTCAGATAAAATACCAGTATGGAGGGCACGGTCGATAACTGCATATTTGTCGGAGCTCCTGCCACCAGAACCAGTTCCACTACCAGTGCATGACTCCTTGGCATCACTGGTTGCCGAGACAGTTGGGGCCTGTACCAGCATCCAGTTTGACCAGCCCTCACTATCCCAGGACGATGAAGGTGCATTCAACAATGATACATGGCTCCTGCACCGACAAAAGTTTATTGAAGAGGCCGCTCAGGGCAATTAAAATATTACAAATAATGTATAAAATTTATTAGCAAACTGTTAACACCTTTAGGTTATTTTTTTAAATGTTTGTCTTGTTTTATTTTACTTCTTTATGGATGAAATGTAAAGATATATGCTTATTTTTATTGTACTTTATTAGTCAAACACAATTATTACAATTTAAAACTGCACTACCTTTATACAATTTATTTTGAATTATTCCTCGTAGATACACTTTTGAAAAAAGTTCACCTTTATTCCTTATAGAGGAATAATTCTATATTTTTTAAGGTAGTCAAGCTACCGGACGCATTTATCTAAAACTTTCACAAAATGGTATTAATAGTATATTTTAGCACTCATAAACAGCAAAATAACAACCTACAAGGTATGTAAATATAACAAGGAAAGAAATACTATTGATATTCTTACTGGATGCATAATATTGTCAAAAACCCTAATATTATGTTTATACTCTAATCTTTTAACATATACACAAAAGTTTTGTCTTGAAACTAAATTCTCTTTTTTCTTGGTGAATTGAAATGACAATATTGAAAAAAAAAATTTGATTTGAACTTCTTCTATTGATCAGGTGTGTTCCTTTATTCATGTTATTAAAAAGCTTGCGATTTTAAATAAAATAGTTCCAAGAGCACATTTTTGTTATACATATAGTATTTTTATATTATATATAAATTACTAAAACTTACCAATCTACAATTGTAACTTAACTTCAGCTATTTTTGGAAAAATATTTTTCAAATTTCTAATGCTGCAAGTTATTTTTAATTTTGAACATTTTTTTGTATGATTAGCCCATTAAATATAGTCTGTACAGAACTTCATTACTTATTTTTTCAACATACATTATACATAAGTTAAAAATAGTAGCGCCAAGTATAAACCGTCATTACTTAACACTCTTCTAGTATTAATTAAGATTCTAAGTTTGAGGATTTGGTTGAGCGTTGTTATTGGATGGAGTGTTACTGTTATTATCAAATGTAGTTTTATTTTTTAAAAGATAAGCGGCGAGATAATTGATTGGATCAGGAGGCCTTTCTTTGGCTAATGCGGAGAGTCCTTGTAATAATATAGGAACAACAGTCTGGTCCAAATATTGGCGGGTTGGCAGTGCATTCAGATCAATGCGAGATTTTCGGTTTGAATTGTTTTCATTCTCTTTCTCCATCGTTAAAATTTTCTGTAAGGATAAAATACTGGTTACAAAGTACGCAAACATAAACGTGTGCTTAAATTGCAGTAAGAGAACTTCAAAAAGCTAGAATGTCTGGAAGCGAATACTAACCTTAACGGATTCCGGTATTTTGGACGAGGGCTGTTCTTTTGAGGTTTGATTACCTTGTAAAGAAGTCTCTGACATCGGTTGTAGTAATATGGTTTTCGACATACAAGTTACTATTTGTATATAAAATGTTAAATAAAAATTAATTATCGGTAAACACAGCAGTCAAAATTATGCTATCTCTATTCTCTATAAGTAAATATTAAATATTTGCAAAATAAAAATGGCATTTGTCAGTTTCGTTTCAATTTTGACATATTTCACGAAATGTCAAAAGTTTTTTTCTATGGCACAAAACAAGGTTCTTTGTTAAAGCTGTTTTAAAATAAAATAAAAACTTATAAGATTCAATTGGTGACGTTGTGGATTTTGTATATTTTTCATAAATTTGTGTTATTTCGGTTCTTAATGTGTAATATTGGTAGAATATTAACCATTAAATATTCGTTAACGTGAACAAGTGTGGGAAAGGGGTACAACTTCAAAAAACGTGCTATTTTGTGTTCCATCCAAAATTTCCCTAGAAACTTTCAGTAAAGCTTCTACCACTTTACTGGCAAATGGTTATAAGCCGATGCCAAATATAAATAAAAAATAAAAAAAGTGCCGAAAGTTATTACAAGGACAAGGTGGGCATACTCATCACAGACTACTTAGAAGAACTAACGTTGATAACGTTAATAACGATAACGTTGATACTCATGGTGGGCATGGATGGATGGATGGATGGATGTTTGATACCTACTTTTTCACGCACAAACTAGAGAACGAATAATTTTGATGAAATATGGTATGGTAGTAGTTTAAGCTCTGGAACACAGCTACTTTTTATCCTGTAAATACAGTTTTCCCGCTTATTTATATTAAAAGCTAATAAGCAATAAATGTTGTTATTTAATTTTGACTCTTGAACAACTGTAACATTTTTTTTAATTCTTGAGTTTACGCGAATAATAGGTCTTTACCTATGAAATTGCCGTTCTACAGTATTGGCCATTTCAAATCAAAATAATTTTTGGTTGGCTAAGAATTGTAATTTCAAATTAATTTTATTTAAAAAACATGGAATTCTTTTTCTGAAAGTAGTCATTTCTTTATTGATTAGTGTTACATTTTCATCGCATTTCAATCTTTTTCGTCATCATGGATACGTTAAAAATTCGAGTAATTATGAAATATGAGTACCGTCGTGGCAGCAACGCGGCACAAGCGGCACGCAACATCAACGACTTTTACGGAGCTAACACTACAAGCCAAAGCACCACCTGTTATTGGTTTGCTCGCTTCCGTTCTGGAAATTTCGACCTGAAAAATGAACCTCGCGGTCGTCCGAAGACTTTGGTCGACAATGACGAATTAAAGGCGATTGCGGAAGCTGATGATATACAATCTACGGCTGAATTAGCAGCAGCTTTCGACGTTAGCGTCAAAACAATATTGGTCCATTTGCGTCAAATTGGCAAGTTAAAAAAGCTTGATAAATGGGTGCCCCAAGAACTCAATGATCGCCAGCGCGAAGTACGCGTCGAGATGTGCCTTGCACTGCTCAACAGACACACAAATGAAGGAATTTTGAACCGCATTGTTACCTGCGATGAAAAATGGATTCTGTTTGATAGCCGCAAGCGCTCAGCAAGTTGGTTGGATCCTGGTTCAGCACCTAAACAATGCCCTAAACGAAAACTTACCCCTAGAAAAGTGATGGTCACTGTTTGGTGGTCTAGCGCCGGTGTGATTCATCACAGCTTGTTACCAAACGGGGTGAGCATTACTGCAGATGTGTACTGCGAAGAACTGAACACAATGATGAAGAAGCTGGCACATCCCCAACCAGCATTGGTCAATCGCTCGTCTCCGCTGCTTCTGCACGACAACGGGCGACCTCATACTGCACAGCAGACGGTCTCCAAGTTGCAAGAACTGGGATTGGAAGCTCTCCGTCATCCACCCTACTCACCAGACCTTGCGCCTACAGACTGGATAACTTCTTGGTGGGAAAAAAATTCAATACCCGAGAGGCAGTACAAAATGCCTTTGAAGAATTTGTTGCCTCCCGTCCAGCTGATTTCTTTAAGAAGGGCATCAATAAACTGCCACTGCGTTGGCAAAGATGCATTGATTGCATGGGTGATTACTTCGATTAATAAAAATAAAAAATCATGAAAAAATTTTAAATTTTTTCATACAAAACGACAATTTCACAGATAAAGACCTAATATTATTATTCCTTGATAGCGCAGTCATTTTAGTCAGATATAGGAGTCAACCTTGGATTCTAAAAGAATAAACAAAAATTTTGCATTGCGTAGGTAGGTAATGCTAAAATTATTATAAACATTGTAAAAACTACAAGTTACAAATACGCGCCATTCGGTATTGTATATAAGATGATGATGATGATTACTTACTGTAAGTTACATGATGGCATATGCTTGCAGTTCTTAAACCAACGCAGAATTTTCCAAACGTGTATCTTTAAAGACTGAAGACTGTAATTGACAGTGGCATATGCTTGAAGTTCTTTAAACAACGCCGAAATCCCCAAACTTGTATATATAAGGACTCAGTTCTGTTCAGTACTTTTTGATCCAGGGTGCAAAATCTTACTGTTTGGTAGCATATGCTTGGGCATCTTCAGAAAAAGTCGATATCACTATATGTGTCCATATAAATTTCGAGGAGTTCCTTCGATTCCTCATGGATCCCATCATCAGGTCACCACTTTGGTATCAAAAGGAACAAATTGGGATTATAACCTATACAGCAAAAAAAGAATTTTGAAAATCGGTCCGCAGACGGCGGAGTAGTCGTTGAACATACAAAAAAAATATACAGCCGATGTCACCGCCTCCTTTTTCGGAAGTCGGTTAAAAATAATGTAATTATAAGGTTTGATACCTAAGACCTATTTTGACGACACCCCACACGATGAGGTAGAGTAAAAAAATGATTTATCCCCGCTTTAAAAAAACAAAAGAGATTATGTCATATTCTTTATTACTTTCTATTGCTAATAACTTAAGACTATAATTATATATACAAACAAATCAATTTGCACGCAACACGCAAAATTACTTATGATAAGTTTTAAGAACTATTTTTAGGTTTGCGCATACAGGAAATATTAAATTTTTAAGGCGGTAAAGATAAAAAAGTAACATTGGGTCAGAGTTTTCAAACGCAAGTAGTTTATTTAATTCTTTAAACAAGTTACCCAATAGGCAGACACTATACAGATTTTATAAAACTTTTGTATCAGAGTGCAAAAATACATCCATAATTTAAGTGTTACTAACAATACATATGGTTTGTGATTCTAGTGGCCTGTTTCACAATCGCTTGCAAAGTTATAACTTATAAGAGACGAATAGCTTATCCGGAAGCTTTATCGCTGCTTCAAACAGACAAAACTTCCGGATAAGCTATTCGTCACTTTTTAGGCGATTGTTAAACATGCCCTAAGTACCTATAACTTATTTTAAAGAAAGTAATGTACAAGTTGGTAAGTAGGTAATTAAACACCATCCACGAAGTTAGTTTAAGCAGGTTTAATCTACACATCAGAGTAACAGAATGTATTGTATGTAGCTTTATCGTAAACCTATTTCTCAGCGGTTTAATGACGTAATCTGTGTCTTCATCACGATGGCGCCAAAGATAGTCTTGATGACGAATCTGACTTTGAATGTTGTTTTGTTTTGTTTCACAATTCACACAACTAATAAGAATGTATACAATTTTCAGCCAAAAGCTTTTCTGAGTATTTTCTTCAAAGTTCTTGTAAAATATACTTTTTCAATTTACTCAGCCTGTATACATAACAATTTCAATGTAATATCATTTATTGCAGACCAATACAACCAATATATTTCTCCTGATAGAAGGCTGATAGATTTCCTGCCGTTTTACGATTATTGATGCTGAAATTTAGCCACTGAGTTAGAAGGTGCATGCGTTCAGCAGCTGAACGCATGCATTATTACTTTCTGACTAAGTGGTATGACGTCAAGTCTACGTTAGTATTATAGGTGGTATATCAAGGAATAACATCAAACACGAAAGGGCAGAGGCTACTAATGAAAGAGCCAAATATATATAGTGGCAAGTAGATACTAAAACTACCGATTGTCTAGAAAACATTCACACAACATGGATATCGATTTTGAATAGCTAACGCAATATAAAAGTCTGTTACATTCACACAACATGGATATAGGTTTTGAACTTATTATTAAATTAGGTACGTCACGCACTTTCTATTTAAAAAATTTCTATTTCAATATGAATAATCCTGGAGATCCAAAGTCAGAAGACCTACATGATCATTTAAAGATATTCAACCAAACTTTATTATTCTTCGCATCTTGAAATAGACAAGTCGGAAACAAAAACCACGATTGAGTATATTATTTATTATGTCCTTAGATAATGCGGTGGTGGTGGCGGCGGCGGTGCGGGGCGAAGTCTCGGGCCTCGCTCGAGCTGTCGTCGCCAAGACGCCATGGTCTCGCTGAGCGTCCACAGCTCCGACAGCAGGGACAGATCCAACTGACGCAGGCTGGCCTGAAACGAAGAAAATACAATCATCAGTCTTAGGAAAAATATACGGTAATTTCTTGATTCTCGTCAACAATTTTGAGTAAAGTAGAGTACTTTTTCTATATTTTTTTGGGTTTATCCTCTTTATTCCACGACTTTTTACTTCAGGGTTTATCTTAGCCTCTTATATATTATTAATATTTATTATTAATAATTGGCCTCACTTTGTTTCATTTACAGGCGTCACTACAGCCGTTATACCTAGCATGACCATTTAGTAACGTTGGCCAACCTAAGTAGGTAACGTTCTAAAGACACTTCATAAATTTAAATTATTTGGCGAAGACTTATATGTCGTCAATACAACAAAAAATTGTCTTAAGGGAAGGATGAATCAGACTTTTAACATCGTCACTAGTTAATAAAAGGAGCACGTTGCCGCACTCCACTTCCTTTACTTACTTCTTTACGTACTTCCTTTCTTTCCTAATTACCAACCATGTATTTTCAGCACTAGGTGAATGGATTTGATATTCATCATCATATCATCGGAAATAACACCATGAAATACATGGTATTTTATTCAGAAATTATTTTGTTACATGGATTTCCTTGTAGAAGGTTAAAATAAAGAAAAGTGACGATCGCGAATCACAACTCGGCTGTGCGACCTTCCTGCTGCGTTCTATTAGATTGCGTTAGCTAGGAATGCAGCGTGCTCAACTGCTCACGTTTGACATTATGTGGAACACAAGATTTTAATCTTGAGGAAATTTTCTAGAAGACATTTACGAAATCCATAACATTCCTAATAGGACCTTTTAGCAATTGCAGTGCGATTAGAACGCTGTGAAGATTTAATAAATAGCAAACGAAAACAAGATGAATGAAGTAACGAAAGATGAACATGCTTTCTATTTCTATCAATTAGTGAAACAGAAAAAAAAATGGTATTGTTTCATGCGTCACGAGATAAAAACGGTTATTCATGACCTTTTGTGAACAACGAGAGTACAATAGTACTAGTTGCTAATAAGCAAGCAATAGTTCGTAGAAAATTGTTACGTTGCGTGGTGATTAGAAATGTTTGCCTTTATTATGATGCTTAAAATCTAGATGTCTGTCAAGCTCCACATCATAGCTGATGACGATCATAGCTGATTACGATCGCCAACTATAACGATTAGGCCCTCCATATATCCATTGTGAAGATCTAGTGAAAAAGAGCCATCTAATTTGACTGTACACAGCTGCTCGACTTCTGGCAGTTGATGTCATCTATTAATGGAGAATAGGGCCTGGAAATTGTGAGTCACAATATTATACGGATACGGGAGAAGCCGCTATAAATAATTTGGATAAATTTGAAATCACAAACCAATATAGCGGAACAGTTCACAGTTGCGCCAAATCGTTTGTTTGAGCGTGCAATAAACACTGTGTGAATGAATGATGTCAAGGAAACAAAAATGTTGCGATGGCTATTAAATATTTTTACATGCAAAAGTGTGTGAAGCGAGAATATTCAAAAATATATCAATAGGAATTTATGTAAAATAAATAAAAAGACCTTAGGCAGGTCTAAATACTACTGTAGGTACTTCAGGCAGCTATAAACTTTATTAGTTAAATCCTGAGACTTCTTGATTCATTAATAAATAATACATTTTTGGATTAGGTAAGTAAGAAGTCTTTGGATTTGCAAGGTAAACTATCGGATGTTATTAACGACTATTACCTGCAATTTAAGTAGCCTACATCCATACCTAATAAGGACACAATCAATTTTTGACGATAAATCAAGCAAATCGATACGGCGGCGACACCAAACCCAATACGCAAGTGTTTAATTAAAACTATCAAACAATATGTATTTAGATTTTATACCCTTATTTAATTATTGACATATACATTTAAAAATAGAGATATTGAGTCCCACAAAATTATTAGGTAATTAACTTTTATTTTGTTGAAGGTGTATAAATACACATTTTTTGTTTTTGATAGATTTGTAATAAACAAATTGAACGCTAAGTGAACGCCTATAAAAACGAAAATAGTCGTGTCGATGTTGTATTAGTAACATCCGCTATTGGAGACTTAAGGAATGCAAATAAACGAGCACAACTGTTTCTAGTTGTTATTGTTGCAACTAGTTCAAAGGAAACCCCTATTAGAGTTCAGTACGTCCGAGCTATTGTGTACAAATACCAGTCTATAGTTGGCAGTTGGAACGAAGCGGTTACACCACGCCACCCAATCATTAACGGTGAAATTTTCGAATGCACATTACGTCAATCTGTTGCAACCTTGCAACAATAGGATCAATTGTACATTTCTTATTAGATCTGTCTTCAAGATGGTATCTTTCACCCTCAGCTTAGGAATTATTTAGGATTCAGACTTTATAGAAGGAATTAAGATGGAAAGTTTTAATTTCAAAACTAGCTCGCTCACTCGCTCGCTCGCTCTTACTCTTTAGTAACTTCTTATAATTTCTCTTAATTGACAATTAAGCAATTCTTATTATATGTGTATAATTTTACGCATTTCTAATAAACATTGTCAAAAAATATTAGCTAGAAGTTACTGTAAGAGCAATTTCTTCAAAAGTTCATGTTCCATTGTACGATTCACTTAATGTGGCCATTTTAAGTGCGTAGATGTAGAGCTTCTTTAGACGAATGAGTTTGCTTTTATTAGGTTTACTATCAGGCCTATAGAGAGCTACAAACCTGTTACTTGTTAGTATTTTGTAACAACGACGGCGCCGGCGCCTACCGGTCGGTCTTACGCCTACAGTCCAATACACCCTTCGTACTAATTTGAATTCAATGCGTTTCCGGCATCGTATTACTATCGCTACCAGAAACAAGAAAGCACGTAAACCTTAATATTGTCAAAAAATTAATTAATTTAATTTAAGTTTGGCTATAACTATTATGTAATATCTATTAGATTTTTAGCATAGCGTCAAGCCCAACAAAACATTGTAATAATACATATTAAGCTCTAGTAATTTTTCGAAATTGGAAAAAGAAATAGATTTCCTACGACTAACATAAAAATTAATAACTTCTGTTAGACTTAAAAAAACTTAAGACTATATTATATACCAGTGACAATAGCTGACCAAATAAAATAAAATGCTCCCACAAGAATTTAAAACACAAAAGTGAACTGTTTCTGTGTTCTCCCAACTCACAACCAATGTGCTTATATTGCTGGTTGCTACTTGCGTAGGTTGTAGATTGAATGAATGAGTGCATACAAGTCTAAATTGCCAAGTATACGTTGCTACAACGGTATACGTGATAGTATTGACATACCAGAGAACAGTTAGGTACGGAGGCGTTAGAAAAACCGTGTACCGGTCCACCCACTTGCCCCAACGATTTTAGCCAAATATGTCAACCTGTCCTATAATTGATACTTCAACATACACCATAAGTAGCTCAAGTTCCATTCCATTTCTTTAGTCTTGTATTTTAGAAGCTACCTATATTACATGCTTACTTTGAAAACACATTTTACCATGAAATTGTACTTTATGTGGCTAACTTCAAATTGATTGTCTCAAATCTATTCAGGCCACTTGTTTGAAAAATCGAATTAAACGGAAGCCTATCGAATTAAACACGGCTGGAAATTTGGAGTAAAAAACATTCGGCGAAACCTTTGAGGATATACCTGCTTCAGATCGCGAGGCATTCGCATTCGTGAACACGCGCGCCCCAGCCACGGATCCGGTTCCATATAACGCGTAAAAAATATTACGAGACCAGCATTCACTACGGTCAATTACATCTGATTAAAGTTTGATGTCTATTAATTAAACTATGATTAAGAAAGAACAGCATTGGATGAAGCAAAAATAAAAAAAATATGTTTCAAGCGAGCTGAGTTCTGAAAGTAGGCAATAAGTAGGTGACATAAGAAATGTCCTCGTTACAGAGATAATTGAAAGAACATTCAGCATTCATCGTTATTATTAGATAGGTAAAGGAAAGGTTATCCTTTAATATTTTTTTACTTCTCATCCCTTCATATTGTTCTAATTTTTTAATTTTTCTTATATTATTAAAGGATGCAATCTTCGATAATTATGTATTAATGATCGAAGGATGCAATTGAAAAATGTCAACGCAACCCCTTTCCTAAAGAATTTCAAACACATTTATTATGCCATAGTTTAATGCAGATGATTCAGTTGGGAACTAGTAATCGGAATATTAAGCCCAGTGACAATATATAAAAAACACACACGTGCCATAACAATAATTATCACCAGCAGATGTGGCAAACTCTTTAAAAACATCTGCTTGTGGTTCAGGTAGTTGAACGATATTGAATGAAGTGAATGAAATGAATAAGGAATTTGTTTTTTTACAAATTTATGTATTTTATTTATAACATTCTTACAATAGATAATAGAGTTTTCAAGGTTTCAAATATACTTTCACTAACAGACGTCTTTGTCTTAAGTGAACAGCGAAAGGGCAACGCTGATTCTTTGTTAATTCATTACTGTAAGATCAGAAGAAACTTTATTTGTCTTGAGATTCCTTACTTTGTGGCGCATGCAAATATTTTAAATTTTTTATCAAATCAAAATTCAAAATCATCAAAATAAATATTTCAGTCTAAAATTACATAGTTTACTTTTATTTCTAGTCCAATAATTTTTTAGGCTTCAGCTAAACCATTAAATTGCCTTTCATTATAGTTGTAGTTCAACTATATTTGAACGAACGAACGAACGAATTAAAGAATTTTAATGGTCAGAATTTACAAGATTACATGATAGATTTGCTACTTAGGACTTCCGTTAAGATCTAATGCGGTTATAATGTTACTGTCGAAAAAATATAAATTTTATCAATTTAAAGTCTCTATTAAAGCCTTGAAGGTTTCAAAGAAGCTGTCGTCATTTGAAGTCACTTGAAGGTAGCCAGTGTTCTCGCTTCGAATGAAGTGTGTTTTGTACCTATGCCTTTAATTGACATATTTATTATCATCTGTTTATCTATGCCTGTATTTTAAATCGTTTCAGAAGAGCGTAAGATATTGTGGGAGAGCCACGCTTCGGCATGAATGGGCCGGCTCAACCGGGTAAATACCACGGCCTCACAGAAAACCGGCGTGAAACAAGACTTGCGTTGTGTTTTGCCGAGTGAATGAGGTTACCGGAGGCCCAAGGGGGTTGGGGATTTTAAGGAGCGGGAACACAAGTGTCCATGGGCGGCGGTAATCGCTTACCATCAGGCGATCCGTCTGCTTGTTTCCTGGTTCATTTCATTAAAAAAAAGTAAGTGGTAAAAAAAAGGAATGGAATGGAATATACTCTATATTCCATTCCATTCCTTGGCAAAACTTTGGCAGAGTTTTATAATACGTTGATGAAGATTTCGGATAAAATTAATTGCATTGCAAGACAAATTTGGATTCGGTCTTTTCAATATAAACTTTCACATTACATAGACTAAAAGAGAAATTATCGTAAGATCTTTCCAAAATTATTATGAATATATGCGTTTTAAAATATTCCTTTACGTTCAAGGATATAAGAATTTATAATTTATTTGTTACATACTTGTGCCTATTAAATACACTAAGGATTTTTTTAATTATTGATAGTATTTACTCTTTTATCGTTCAAAACAGTGGCTTGGTTATATGAACCCAAGAAAAATTTGTCCAGATCAGGACAAATAGTAACTAAGTAGTAACTTTTTAAAGTGTAAAAGTAGTCGTATTGCTTCAATTAAAGTATCTGTCTTGGCCAGATGTATGTTAATCTTCAATGTATACATGCCTACTGATGAGTATGACAATTTATCTGAATTTGTTGAGTGTTTAAGTGAAATTACAGCAATACTGTATATGTGTTAGCAGATTTCAGATTTAAGTTTTTGTTCAGAAAATAATTGGATATGTGCAGCTGTTGTTTTGTTAAAAAATTAGGTATTTATTCTGGCTCATATACGAACATAAGTGATGTTCACGGTACTTGTACTTGGCTCCATCATTGTTTGACTACTGAAGCTGCGTGGAAAACTGTAATGTCAGTGAAAATCCATAATGACATGTATTGGTCAGGTCATTTCCCTCTGCAGATCCAGCGTGATCTTGGTATTGTCAGGCGCAGGAAGATACCAATGCATGATAGTATTATACGAGGGGCGGCTGAAAAGTTTTGAGCCAAGTACCTTAAAGTACAACTAATTACTCGCGCATCATACCACTAATTGCGGGTATCCTTAGAAACATAAATGTCAAATTTCATGTCATTTCCATCATTACGCTTTTAGTAATTGAATCGTAAACGTCAATGTCTGAGTCTTCCGCACTTTGCACGAAATTGGAGTACAGAGCTGTGATAAAATTGTTAACAAAGAAGAATAAAACACCGACGGAAATATTTGAAGAGATGACAGCTGTTTTATGGGGAGTCTGCGCCTTCATTTGCTACCGTCAAACGTTGGAACTGACAGTTTAAACTTGGCAGGGAGTCACTAGAAGATGACCCCAGGTCAGGACGCCCAAACACCGCTGTTACCGAAGAAAATATTGAAAAAGTAAAAAAACTTATTCTGGAAGATCGGCGAATCAAGTTGTGGCAGATAGCTGAAGCCATGGGCATTAGCAAGGAACGAATCGGAAATATTTTGCATGATCACCTGCACATGAAAAAGGTCTGCGCGCGATGGGTGCCGAAAATACTGACGCCGCTGGACAAGCAACGTCGAGTCACAACTTCACAGGAGTTTTTGGACATCTGTGAAATCTGAGATAATCTAGACGACGTTATTTCTCGCCTTATTACTGTTGATGAAACCTGGATTCGACAGTACGATCCGGAGTCAAAACAGGAGTCAATGCAGTGGATAGAAAAGGGAGAAAAGCCGCCAAGGAAGTTCAAAGTGGAAAGATCGGCGTCCAAGCTCATGGCCACTGTTTTTTGGGATTGTGAAGGTATTTTGTTCATTGATTACCTTCCGAAAAATACTACAATGAACGGAGACTACTATGCCGCATTGCTGACCAAGTTACGTCAAGTGGTTGTTAAGAAACGGAGAGGCAAACTGACAAAAGGAGTCCTGTTTTTGCAAGACAACGCGCCCGTCCACACTGCGCGAGTTGCAAGGCGTGCCCTCGCCGAGACAGGATTTGAGGAAATCAACCACCCACCCTACAGTCCTGACCTGGCTCCTAGTGACTATTATCTTTTTTCAAATTTGAAAAAAGACCTACGGGGACGGAGATTTTCCAATGACGAAGAAATGAAGATGGCCGTAGATGAACATTTTGAAGACAAAAACGGCGAATATTTTTTCATTGGGTTAAAAGCTCTTTACAATAAATGTAAGAAGTGCATTGAAATACAGGGAGACTATATTGAAAAATAAATTTTTTGTACATTTTTATCAGCATTTTTAATACCTTAGGCTCAAAACTTTTCAGTCGCCCCTCGTAATTAATAAAATTTAATGGGGTGAGCGAGATTCGAGTCAGATTGGTATTTTTAACAGTATTTGTAACAAAAAATAAGGAATATTCATTTTCCATCTGAATTAAGTAAATGCTGTGATTCATTATGTAGTAACGTAGCTCATAGGTACGTTATTGACAACTTATATAAGTCTATAGTTAATGTGTTGTGTGAGGCCTCTGTTTGTAGTTATAATAGATGGGGCAATGTCGTGTAGGTAATGCAAGGAGACGGGGTCGAGTGGTGCCGGGATGAAATCTTCATGTGCGTAAAGCTCATCGAAATGCGTCAAAATTTCTTTGCTGGATTTGGTAGACCGAGAGGTGGGCCAATCTACAAAGAAATGGTTGACACTAGAAAAATATTTAAGGCTCAGCTACGTTTTTTTCCAAAATAACCATGAACAAATTAGGATGGTTGCAGTGCAAGAAGTCCTGTGTGTTATTACTGTGAAATTAGGATGGATATCTTGGCAGTAAAACATAAACAAAAGGATTTTCGTCGTTTTAGGAAGACAACTAAGCAGCTAGGCACTAAGGCTGGTGTCCCGGTAAGCGTTGATGGTGTGAGTGACCCGAAAGAGATAGCCAATATGTTCATGAAACATTTTAGAGTGCAGTATCTTGTATCTGATGTATGTGATAATGATGAGGCTGTTGGGGCTGAGGTCCCCGTCCAGATACCGGCTCGTGTCATAGCGAAGAAGATTTTCAATATTATCAAAAGTATGACACGAGGACGATCACCTGGCCACGACAGTCTCAGCATTGAGCACTTTCAAAACGCGGGTCCACACTTGTCAGGACTCTTAGCTCTTTATCGTACAGGATCCACTTTTCATCACATGTAATGATTCGATTTAAAATCCCTTAATTATTGTGCCGGTTGCACTCAATTCATGAGGTACCCACCTTTCAAGCTTTTTCACCTTCCCAATTTGCTTCAAGTGGATTCAAATAGTTTTATCATTAACGCCGCATCCTGCAGCTAACTCGGACGTAGTTTGCGATGGATCCGCTTCCACGATAGCCTCCAATTCTTCATTATCAACTTTGGTCTCCGACCGCCCACGGGGCTTGTTCTGCAGGTCGAAATTTCCAGAACGAAAACGTTGGAACCAAAAACACACTGTGTTTTCTTTTGCGACACCGCCGCCATACACATTATACATTCGAGCCGTTTCTGCAGCACTGGTGCCACGGTGGAACTCGGACTCGAAAATAATACGATATTTCAAGTTTTCCATTTTGGACAGACTGACCAACAGAGTGACGCAAAGAAAAAACCAATAGAGGAAAAAACAAATGAATTACGGTTTTCGAAACACAAATGCATGAGTAAATAGCGGTATAAATTTGAAATTGGAATTCCTAGCTAAAGAAGATATATTTGAGATCTAAGTGGCCAGTGCGACAAAACGCCATTTTCATATGTAAGGACCTAATATAATTATTAAATGGTAAGTGCTAGCAACTGTTGTGAAATCATCATTTATTTCAGTTTAAAAAAATCCAAAACGTTACGGCTAAACTATTAGAACCCAATTATAGCACATAGGTTGAATAACGACGTTAAATATTGGTGAAACAGCAGAGCTATTTTCATGATTATACACCTTTTTAGAGCTCCGTGGCCTAGTGGGTAGACCGTTTGATTCGCACTCGGGAGAGTGCAGGTTCGATTCCCAGGTTGTTGCGTGTACCAATGAGACTTTTCAAGATCTCAAGTACATTATACAGACGCTCTAACGGTGAAGGAAAACATCGTGAGGAAATCAGCACATGGTTGGCCCCAGACGTGTAATTCCTCTAGACTAGGCGGACTATGTTGTGAGAATCCCGTATGTGCTTGGGCAACCATACGACATTTAACAACTGTCAACAACTGTCGCAGGCACTACAGTATTTCAAGAATGGTTACTTCGCACGGAGAATACTGTAAAAAAATATAAATCATCAAAATAACGGATGAAAAGGCCTAAGTTTTTTACACCTTTTTTAAATGTTTAAACTAACCAACATATAGTATAGAGAAACAGACGATATATAATTTCAGGTGGACGATACGATATACGATCTTTAGGATAGTGAACTTGAAAGTGGTATTTTGAAATGCTGTTGCCGAATCGAAGCACGCCTTCGTCGCTGGTAGGTCATCCAGTACTTGACCTTAACAAGTTGTTTCAATCGTGTTATGACTAGCTAATCGCTAAAACAATGAGACACAAACTTTTACCAACCAAAGATTATGTATACAATATACATACTGAAAATATACACCTTGTATCTAATAAGGGAAGGTGCTCTCAGCTTATAATGTGCAGTGGATGTTTTCTGAATCAACTTTGGCTATAATATCCGTCCCTAAACACCTTTTCCTGTATAACATAAATTGCATAATCATCGATTTAACAAACCATAACCAAAGGCTTAATGTCCCAGAACATTAGAACTAAAAATTTATATGAAGGCTCGTAAACGAGCAACAGAATAAACAATGAATGTTGATTTTGTAATATTCTCATTATACCTACCTTGACACGATGGCCTTGTTACATTTGAAAAAAAAGTGTCTCGAAACAGCTGTTGGATGAAAATATAAGCGACAAATCGAACAGGTTATGGACACAAATTACAATAAGGTATCATTATAATGATTTTGCCAAGATAATGATTTTGTTAGATCCTAGCTCTACTTAAGTTATATACTTTATACTATGGTTAAACTATGACTAATTTAATTTTTGATCCCACAGCCAGGTCGTTGGCAGCGCAAATTTAGCGACAGAAAAGACTACCGATGACTCACTGTAATAACCACTTATTATACTGACGGATATCATGCTTATTTCGCGATACATATCAAATCGTTGATTGGACGCAATAATAAGCGATATATCATTGCTTCGCATCTTCAAATTTTACACATAGTGTAAAGGGACTGCACGTAATTTGCATTTCCCTGAACGCAAGGGTGGTTAAAAAAAAGCTTTATGCAGTATCCATAAATCTCATATTCCTTTTATCTTTCAACTTCTTGTTTGTCCATATTAAAAGGCAATCTTTGAAGTAGAAAGTACTACAAGTATTGTTTATTTGTGATATTTAGAAACTATTTAAAGCTAAAGTAATGGTAGCGAGGGTGCATTTAAACGGTATTTAAAAATGTGTAAATTAGTTTTGAAAGTTACAAATGAAAGTCTTTGATTTTAATCTTTTCTTTATCATCGATTCCCACGACACGTCCCGATAGCAAAAAATATCGAAGGCCTTTGCTGATTCATAGATGGAAGAGGCCCAGTCTCGCTCTGTTTAATACATATTATAAAAGAAACAATGCTCTTACGATATTTATTTCAGTACTAAGCCATACTCCCTTGCGCAATATTCAAACTAGACGACCGTTGCAACTCATGTGAAAATTTCAAAAGTTCTTTATTATTATATAAAACACACAAACACAACTAATGTATTTTTACACAATGACAAATCCTACGTAATTTTATCGTCACAGTGGAGATTATTAGGAAACAAACATTCCTTCACATATATTTTTTTTGTACCATATTTGAAATTCAAGCTTGCTGTGAGTTGTAACGGATCCTGCTAGTGGACATTACGACTAAACTCCTTGAATGTTTCCATCATATTTATCACAACAGCAAAATGTAATTGTGGTACTTGTGAGTTGTCCGATCAAGCCCAATGGACCCGATACCCGGTACGAATGTTGCCCTATCCCTAAACGCAAGATTTACTTATGACAACATTTTTAGACAACACCTGAAAGTATTAAATGTATAAAACAGTTTCTTTACAATACTAGTGACATTAGTAAAGAAACTGTTATTATCAGTGCACACTAAAAACAAGGCGTTGTTGCGTAGAACAAGTTATTATCAGTGCACACTAAAAACAAGGCGTTGTTGCGTAGAACAAGTTATTATCAGTGCACACTAAAAACAAGGCGTTGTTGCGTAGAACAAGTTATTATCAGTGCACACTAAAAACAAGGCGTTGTTGCGTAGAACAAGTTATTATCAGTGCACACTAAAAACAAGGCGTTGTTGCGTAGAACAAGTTATTATCAGTGCACACTAAAAACAAGGCGTTGTTGCGTAGAACAAGTTATTATCAGTGCACACTAAAAACAAGGCGTTGTTGCGTAGAACAAGTTATTATCAGTGCACACTAAAAACAAGGCGTTGTTGCGTAGAACAAGTTATTATCAGTGCACACTAAAAACAAGGCGTTGTTGCGTAGAACAAGTTATTATCAGTGCACACTAAACACAAGGCGTTGTTGCGTAGAACAAGTTATTATCAGTGCACACTAAAAACAAGGCGTTGTTGCGTAGAACAAGTTATTATCAGTGCACACTAAAAACAAGGCGTTGTTGCGTAGAACAAGTTATTATCAGTGCACACTAAAAACAAGGCGTTGTTGCGTAGAACAAGTTATTATCAGTGCACACTAAAAACAAGGCGTTGTTGCGTAGAACAAGTTATTATCAGTGCACACTAAAAACAAGGCGTTGTTGCGTAGAACAAGTTATTATGAGTGCACACTAAAAACAAGGCGTTGTTGCGTAGAACAAGTTATTATCAGTGCACACTAAAAACAAGGCGTTGTTGCGTAGAACAAGTTATTATCAGTGCACACTAAAAACAAGGCGTTGTTGCGTAGAACAAGTTATTATCAGTGCACACTAAAAACAAGGCGTTGTTGCGTAGAACAAGTTATTATCAGTGCACACTAAAAACAAGGCGTTGTTGCGTAGAACAAGTTATTATCAGTGCACACTAAAAACAAGGCGTTGTTGCGTAGAACAAGTTATTATCAGTGCACACTAAAAACAAGGCGTTGTTGCGTAGAACAAGTTATTATCAGTGCACACTAAAAACAAGGCGTTGTTGCGTAGAACAAGTTATTATCAGTGCACACTAAAAACAAGGCGTTGTTGCGTAGAACTAGTTATTATCAGTGCACACTAAAACAAGTCGTTGAACCTCGAAACCTAAAGCTTTCTTTTCTTGTCAAAATGTAGGTGAAATCACCTTAATGCAGAGTACATGCAAATCGAAAGAGCGAAAAAGATACAATTGAAAGACTTATCTCGAAGACAATATTGAAAGCGTGACCGAGACGCAGTAAAAGTGTTACTAAATGGTTTTCAATGATTGCAATTAGCGGAAATTAACAGCATTCGATAGTAACATCGATGACATAATAATTATTATAAGCAATTATATTCGTATCGTCTAAATTAAAGCATGAAGATAGCTGGATAACATTGTATCATCGAAAACGGAAGTTACGAGGTAAGTAGTCTTATTGTTTTAATAGATCAAGAAATGCTTTTCGGTGATGGTGAACATTTCAGTTGTAATCCTGATATTATCAACTACTGTGTAATATTCATTACTTTATTCAAATCCAGATTACAGACACGCTTTTAAAGTCCTATGAACCTTAAGGCGTGCTTTCTTCTCAAAGGTTCAAGAGCTTTCATCTCTCGCCCAACAATAGTCTGATTAAGATATAACAGCATCTAATAAATCATAACTTTCAGCCGTATTTGCGTTGCACGTTCATCGTTACGTAGGCGATTTGAATACAAAAAATGTAGGTGAAATTGATTTTATTGTTTATGGATAACGTGTGAAAGTACCCGCGTCCGGTGGCAGTGACGCGAGACCGATGATAGCGATCACGCAAGATATTCTGTGCCTTAGCCCGCATACGCATAGGGCGATTTGCATTATGTTTAGAGTGCCTTCAGAAGATTGATAGTATAAGGCAAATTTTGGTTGATGAAGTGGTAACGATTTAATTAGTATCTAGTATGACCAAAAATATGCCAATAACATATTTAAAAAATCAAGGCTATCCTAACTAAGAAGCTTAAAAATTTGTAATCAAAATGAACATGTACTATGCTATAGCTATCATAGTAGATATTGACGAAGAAAAGATACGCTCAAAGAATAACGATCAGTGCAAACTGAGAATAATATTTACTAACATAATATATTAATACTTGGTAACATAAAATATATGGGTGTGAATAGAGTTCACCCGTGACAAATGACATAATATGAAATATGAGACATAATTTTATTAACTTTTTTTATTACTTGAAAACATTTCACAAATCTACATATACACATAACACGGCATCCCTGAAATAATTGATTTTACCTGTTATGAAGTTATAACCTGTTAGCATTTATGTTACCATATTATGAAAAGTAGCATACTGATGAAACTAATGATATAACATAATGGCGTAATTGTAGCATCATCGCTGGTGTTGTAGTTATAGGTTTGACCCTCACTAGGACCAGAATTGAAGACCCTACTCGATGTAAACAAACTATCAATAGAAACAAGGCTAATCGGTCAATGGTATCAGAATAATCTTCGGATTACGGAAAAACATTCAACGTGTCACGGAAGCCAATGTAAATTTTGCCAATTTTGTAATGGAAAAAGCCCTATGTATAAATACTACACTATATGCTGTCAACTACGAAACCCGAACGTTAGACCCGAAGAACTGGGAAAGTTTAGGCAGAAACACTGTAACTAAACTTAATAATTGAAGAGAACCTATCATACGCAGAAATAATACAATTAATCAAATTACTAAAAATGTTTTGAATTAAATTTAACAGAAAAAGTTATTTATAAACAGAACCCAACTGACATGATCGTTTTACAAAACTATTGGAAACTAAGAAAACGTGCGTTTGAGGTCATAATGACCATTTATATTTATGGACTAATAAAGTATATCAATAAAATGTCGATAAAATAAATCATATTTCAAAATATATTGCAACAATGAAAGCCACAAAAGTAAATTACTCTAGAACTAATGTTTTTATAATTGGCATATTTAAATGTATTCAAAGTTGCGCTTACCGAATCAGCTCTTTTGCTACATATAGCGCGTAGTACGCAATAGGCGATTTGGGAAATCTCAATACTCGTATCTGTCATTAGCATGCATAAAATAGTTTAAACCTATAAATGCCTGATTCAAAAGAATACTGTTTTATCTTTTAAGACAGGAAGATATAAGTAAAAAAATTCTCACTACTAGGTAGAGCTGAAAACTCGTAAGGCTGGGAGTATATGATCCGGAATCTGGCGGGCCCGGGAAAATTCAGAGCACTGAAAATAGAACTCTGCACTAATACTATAGAGCTGAAAATCGAACACATGTGTCGAGTCAAATGTCAATGTCATATATGACAGCTCGACACTTCGATTTTCAGCTCTATTGTATTAGCGCAGAGTTCAATTTCAATGCTCTGAATTTGCCCCGGCCTTACAGAATCCGGAGCATATTATAGTCCTAGCCTAAGATGATTGCGGAATTCCACCACAATTTCTCGGTTCTACATCTGCTCTTTCGACATTACTTTGTGGTTATTACGTGACTAAACGCTTCAAATTACTCTCATACTTGTTTTTTCCTACTCCCACTAATATTATAAATGTGAAAGTTTGTGAGGACGGATGGATGGATACTGGATAGATGTTGGTTACTCTTTCACGCAATAACTACTGAACGAATTTCGGTGAAATTTGGTATTATAGTAGTTTAGGCTCTGGATTAAAACATAGGCTACTTTTTATCCCGAAAACGTACAGTGTTCCCGAGGGATGCTATATTTCCGCGGGCGGAGCCGCGGGCAACAGCTAGTTATACATGGGCTTAGTTAGTAGTCCAATTTAAAACGGGCAGCATTTCGGTTAACGTAGGTAATTGTGTTACCAGTAATACCAGTGCTGGAATACAAAGTTATTAGAAGTTAATTATAGGTAGAATTCAAAAAAAAAAGAGAAGAAATTCAAAGTGGAGTCTCAATATTTCCGCTGCCCTATTTGTAGGATGGTATTTGGCAAGATAAAGATAAATAAAGTTTTAACTTTAAAACCAAGAATATCTTGAGAACAAGACTCTTGTCTTATGCTAGTTTGGAATCAAATTAAATCTACATGTCGGGTAAATTCCGAATTTGTATCGGATTATACGCACATAAGCTTCTGTGACACTGTGTACATGTAGGAACTTTTGTAATTTGCCTATGATAATTTAATCACTGGCTTCAATTTTAGTAAAAGGAACCACCAAAAAAAACTTATCAAACA
This sequence comes from Phengaris arion, assembly GCA_963565745.1. Taxonomy (NCBI): domain Eukaryota; kingdom Metazoa; phylum Arthropoda; class Insecta; order Lepidoptera; family Lycaenidae; genus Phengaris; species Phengaris arion. The sequence continues at coordinate 30,738,297 of OY751431.1, forward strand.
AATTTTCATTACAGAAAATAAAACAAAAAAAAAAGAAAATAAATTGATGCAATATCAAACATTTAAGGCTTATTATGGAGTAGAAACAGCTTACGTAAATAAATATAAACCTAATGGTAGTAAAATAGTACCCACAGAAAACCGTTTCGTCGTGATCACGCTATTATTTCTTGCGTTACTGGCTCCAAAGATCCCATGCGATTGGACAATACAAACATTACTCGAAGGTATATTAGTACATTACCTTTCGTTTTTGTTGTAATATAGTTCCATTTGTATATTAGCACATTAACCGCACAATAAAGGTCATACACAATCTCGCCTCTATTATTTTACAACAATGTCTAAAGTTTCCAACATGTAAAGACTATTGTAGGTACAAGACTACAAAATGGAACAGTGTTATCGTCAAACCGAGGTATAATATGGATTGGCATAATCATTAAGGGTCGATCCATTCAATTAATAATAATTAAACAGTTTCAAACTGACTGGGAAGGTAAATTGTAATTCTGAGATTCAATTAACATTAACAGTTGACATAAGAATCAAGTATGAATGAAGGAAAAAGGCTTTCTGAAAAATCATCCATCACCATTTTTACCAAAAGTTTAATCAGATGAGAAATTCTTTTCAGACGTAAATATTGGACACCATACAAGGAGCAAATTCAGGTTAATGTGGTATACTCGTACTATTAAATATTGGTATTTGCAAAAAACTACATGCGCAACATCTCCGCACTAATGTTTGAAGCAAGAAGTTGATTAATGACATAATAAGTATAATTTTGGTTGTATCTTGCAAAATTCTAACCCTAACATAGATAAGGAAACTAATACCGACCACAGACTAATATATACAATTATACAGATACAATTATCACGTACAACACTTTTGCAATGTGCATTAGACCATTCGTGTGTCTTTTAAAAAAAGACAGCATTAAATAAGAAGTTATTTAGAAATATTTATTTATATAATTATTTTAGGTAAAATATTGCTAAATGTCTTAAATGTAATTATGCTTATTTATTCTAGATACATTAATACACATAACACAGCTGACACAACATTTATATAATCATTCCATAATAATTTATTTCTGGTAGCGTTATCGATAAAAATCTTGTTTTCGTGTTCCCAAAATATATTGGACTTTTATGCTTATCTTTGGAAATCAATATGGCTGAAACACGATGCGTCACGTCTAACGCCATTACAGATATAGGGTTTCCATGACAAGCCCAAATTAAACTGCTTTCGAATATAAAAAAGGTCATAATAGTACATGTAGAAGTTAACATGAATATTGTCCTGAGTGGGAGGTAAATATGGATAATTATGTAACGTTATCAGGATCACATCACAAAGAAATGAGCGTAATGGATACTTTAGATGTTTTGACAAGAGAAGGCACTATTTTCAGCTCATATTTTAAGTATTTTTGTGGAAATACCTGTGCATCTGTTTCATTTCAATCACAACTCTATCACACAGCATATAGCACAGTTTATTTTAATAAGTTTTACACAACATGGTCTGTGCATAGTGGTGCCATAATGGTGTCATAATGACCATACCTCTATATAGGTGCACTTTTTCTTGTGCTCATATTAATTCTAACAGTAGGTACTCTTCTGAAACAACATGAAAATGGAGCAAAACAGCATGGAGTCAAAAATAATTAACAAAAAGCGCTACCACAATAATGTATTAAAATGATAATTTAATGCAAATTAGAAATAATAATTTAGATCAGGCAAAACCGAAGATGGCTAGCACCTATTATTAAGAAACAAAAGAAGCCTTGTGGTAAACGTTTACATCTGACATGAAAGACAATTGAGTGATGTAAACTAAATCCAACGGACTGCGGTGTGATGGGTCTTTAATTCGTCACTGGCGAGGAATGAGTAGCGTAATGTCACAATGATGGCTAAAAGGTTGATGCCCTTTCATTGATTGCCCGTTTAGTTCCTTGTAGAGCTCCCCTTGCAACCTTTTAAACGATTGACCATACCACCACATAGACACTTTGCATTTACGTAATTAATTTCAGTACAGTACAAGCTTAGTATCACTAAAAATAGGTTCAGTTTGTGTTCTGTGTTATAGATTTTGTATCTGGAGTAACAAATAATTTCTTTAAAGAGTTATAAACGTATGTTTTACTTATTCAGCTTATAATCTTATCATATTCCGTTAGGTTGGTTGCCATCCCTATTGTTTCGAAAATAAAAAAGAATCACCTAATGAGTCTCGCATCTCTGTTACATCAACAGATTGTCGTTGAGTTAACGGCGCGACGCCGATGACCGACTTTATTTATAGTCGATGCGGTTAGTTAGACCAAAACGCAGTTATAATGTGTTGCTTTTAGTAGGAAATTTCATGGTCTCAATCCATCTGATTTTAATTTCCCTTCAAATCAATGACTACGTATTTAATGTTATAGAGGAATAACGATGGTATTTAATCTAAAGAAAGCATTTGAAAAGAAACTATTTTAAATGGGGATCGTATTGTTGTATGTTTACTCGACCGTAATGAAAAAAATCTATTTCATGGTACATTTGCTTGACCGTGAAGGAGCGTCGCTTTCATCATTGATGGTGACATTTCGTTTGATCCAGTTACAGGGCTGACGTAACAGCGCTGGGTGTCGTCTGCTATTAATACCGTATACCGGTGCGTGTACAGGACTGCGTAACCTAGGGTTGCTAATCACCCAAAAATCCTATAGCAAATGAGTGGTTACGAGTTTATTCTATAAAAAGGCCAACACTCAACATGGGATAGTTTCAGTGCGTATTACGTACACATTCAAAATAGACAAGTTTTGTCTCAATGATTACTGATTAGTATAGTTTCATTGTCTTTGGAAATCAGTTCACAAGGTTAACCTTCTATAGATAAATTTTAAATATTTTTTTGAAATAAATATCGTTCCAAGACAAGATTTTTGGACAGCCCTAAACACTTGATATAGGAACTGATTTATTTAAGCTGCTCGGAGCTAATTATGTATATTATGTGACAAAGAAAACTTAACTAGTCTAATAAGCATAAAATATTTGAAGGATTTGAAAAATCTTACCTGTTATTGAAACATATATTTATTTTAATACATAAAGTAGTATTATACTTTTCTTAAAATTTTAATACCGCTTTATTTTCACAAATGCGTATGTTAAGACTACATTTACTTATAATTTACGCCCTCGCCTCGCTACAGGAAGAGCTTTAATTTTGACAAGTAGCCCCGCCTTAATCAATGTGCCTCAAAGTTTCCCTTCAGGAAAGCCTTTTACATTATACCGAACAAGTTTAGGGTTCACCGCGTTGATTTGGTATAAAGCGAATACCAAAATGAATATGAAAATTACGTAACAAAATTAAAGTTTAAGAAGGAAATGAGAAACAGGAAGAAAACTTTAGAATACGCTTTGGCCTTCGGGGAAGGATAATTTAAGGAGCATTCATTAATTGAATAGGCACTAGGTATTTTAAACCCTTTCTAATAGACACTTGGCGTCAAGAATATCTTTGACATGAAAACATATACGTCTCAAATGCACCAATTCAATTATTCCGATCTAGCGAGCACGACGCGGCTGAGAGCTGAGACCTAGATCCAGATCTCCTAGGCGCTGCCAACGCGGATGTGTCCGAGTGACATTATAAAAGAATACGGGTTAAACAGCTATGATAAATGTTAATGAATGATCTTTACGACTGTTAGAAATGTGAAAGTGTACTAGACAAATTAGTTTTGAGACCTAGATTCAGAATTAAATAAATAGAAGACAGGTTATTTTTAGGTTCAAACCGAATACTGAAGATGAGAAATGTCAAAGTTGCAAAGTGTACAGTAAAATAAGGAAGGCTGGTAGTATTCTGGCCTCTAACATTCATGCAAATTACAAAATAGACTGAATGAACAAATGAATGAGCGTATTCTTTATTGTGTTCACTCTGTATAAAGAAGCTTAAAATTACGCCTGTATAAAGAAGCTTAAAATTACAAATGACTTAACTACTTAGACTTTTGACGACCTCTGTGATCCACCACTGAGGTTCAGCGCGTTGGTGCTCAAACCGGGGGTCGCGGGTTCGAATCCCACCGAAGGAACAAAAAGTTTTTCCGTGTTCCTGAGTCATGGATGTGTATTAAATATGTGTATAATATAATAACATCTTAAATATATGTAGAGTATAAAAGTATTAAATATACTTCCCGTTTTCTGGTACCTGTAACACAAGTTCTTCGGATCCTTAGCACGGGGCCAGATTGACGTGGTGTGAAGCGTCCATACATATTATTATATGGCATGTATTTAAACTTGCGACAAAACAATCATATTTTGGAAAAAGTCACCCAGTTCTAATTTCCAAGGTACACATTAAAAAAAGCATATAGGTGTCCATTTATAGGTTTCTGGAGTCACTGATTATAAAAATTCATTCATTTTAAAATTTCAATATGGCGAATATTTATTTTTCTGTAAAATTGATACGGGTGTCATCTGCGAGGTTTTTTGAATATCAAAGATAACGGACATTTATTTTTAATAAAATTAATCTAGGTGTCCTTTTCTAGGTTTAGGGGATGTTATTTGAAAATCCTAAATTTTCCATAATTTCTATAGCTTTATACATCGCTCGTATCTCATAGTAGCCATTGCCAATTTTTTTTCTATTATCGCTTCTATTTCGGAAATAGGTAATCCTACTGAAAAAAGAATCCCAAGTAATCCCGTAACCACGTATTTTCTTTATGATAAGTTTTTTTTTAATCCTAAATTTCCAAAAATTTCTATAGCTTACATAGCTAGTACTACTTATGCTGGTATATTGCCGTAGCCTGCAAATTGAATTTTAGGCAGCCATTAATTAATCAACCTAATCTGGTTTTATAGCTGCATACATCGAGTAATAGTCACCAACTCGGAAATTATGTCGCCATCATATAAATTGCGCTGCCAATTTGGATTTCGCCACTTTTTATCTGCCGATTTTTGTATTCTTGTCACCTGAGTGCTTTCGCCAGTTTGGTAATTTAGTCGCCAACATATTAATTCGCTGTCAAATTCAGTAATACAGTATACTCATGTGCAGTCGCCAACTTATTTTTTGTTCGCAAGATTAATTATATCCCTTATTGCTATGCAGCATAGACTTACTGATTTGTATTTAGATACCTATGCCAGTGTATATCCTATCGAAATACTATCTATAAAAGAATCAAAGAAATTACTAACGCGATGTTGCGAGAAGACGTTACATAGGTTAGGGTATCCGGGAAACGAGTCTTCTTAGGGCATTTCGTTAGAACCGGATTCATAAAATATAATTTATAGATGTCCCTCAAACACACATAACATTTTGAATGAATACAAGATAAAAATTAATTATCATTTACAAGAAGTCTAAAGAAGCAAGTTATGTTACATAATACATTAACTACCACCCATATAATGAATACCAAAAAAGTTACAAACAATTGTGTAACTAAATAAGGTTCGTAAAGAAAGCAAATGCCAATTTCACGAGGCCTCCAATAACAGTACCGACAAACACTGGCGTGGGAGCCTCTGGCCAAACACATGGAAAGTTGTTTTGGTCGTCCGTCACTATAAACTTATCACAACAATATCCAATCTACGGCACACTGCTCGCCAAACGTGAACAATGACTCGTGGAAATCAATCAAAGTCAAAGTAGTTTGTAATTAATTTGAGAATTTTGAAATTTGAGAATGTTCATAAGAATGAATTGGTGTAGCATGAATTCTGTCTTGGGTAAAATATGATCCAATATTAGAAAGAAGCAGTATTGAGAACTACGCTCTTACGAATACTTCAGGAGATGTAATTAGCTATGGATGAATGTATTAATTTTTATTTCCATGAACTAATTACGTATTTAAGCGGCTACAAGTATTTAAAAGCTTATTATAAGTATAGATATTAATAACATAAAAAAAACCGGACAAGAACGAATCGGACTCGCCCACCGAGAGATCTGTACAAAGTAGGAATATCATAAATAATTCAGGAATCTCGCACTTTTTGTCGAGCCTGAAAATGGGTAATGAAAGTTTGTATGGATAAGCTATTATTTTTGTCGTACTTCTTTTTAAGAGGCATATTACATATCGACTTTGATTTTTGCGTAAAATGGCCAATTATGGCGTTCTTGATCTCAGAAACAAAGATACATTAACAATTTGGACATATTGAATAGTGCAGAATATTTATTGGCCTAGTTCGTAGCGGCCTCGCTTTTTGTAAATTTTGTTTAACTTTTTGATTAAACCAAAAATTGCAGAGATAGATTTTCATAAAATGCGCGAAGGCACTTTTTTGAGCTCCTGGATTGAACTACTGTTCTAAGCAAATGAAATAATAAAATGAAATTGTTATCTTCTATATAGTCGTATAGTTCGTAGCGGCCTTAGAATGTTGAAATATCTTTGATTTAATATAGAAAAAAAAATCTTATTCTAAGCCAAAAAAACTTCGAAAATCGCTTTAAGTTAACTTTGAATTACTCCTGTCTACGATAATATTAAGCAAAATTTATACCAGAACAATTGTTGCTTCATGAGGAATAAAGATTTTATAATTTTAAAGCATGAATTTATTAACCTATTTCAATAAAAAGGATAACGAAGTTCCTTATTATAAAAATATTAATTTTAAGTTCTATTCGAGGTATAAAGAAAATAATAAAGACTATACATAAAAATCTTACGTTACGCACGTTTCTTCCCGGCTAGGGTACCCACCCTCTTCGTTCCAAAATTGCTTCGTAAAAAATTAATTTATAATTTTGGAATGTTTGCATCAAGCCATCCCAAAACAATACCTAATTTGAAATATTATTATCTTTAACTAGAAATTTCGAGCTCCTCTTAAGACTTTTGTCGCCCTATTTTTTGTGATTTAATGACTTTGTTCCGTTTTTTCCTGTTGAGGTACGGAACCTACGGAACCCTAATAATAATTAATAACCTACAAAATTATGTATCACATAAACATTTTTCTATGAATAATGTACGTAGATAGTATCAGGAAATCTTATACGTTATGGTAAAACCATAAAAAGTGACATCCGCTATTAAAGTTTCCGAAACTAAACCGTTTTTGAAGACAACTTTTATGTTCATGTGCCATTTTTCACCAATTAAAAAAATTCTGACTTCCGTGATCCTATGCATTATGTTAAATTTAAATACACCCAATTTATTCTTTTTTTTTGTAATTTCCGTTGTTTTCAAATCATTGGACTTGATGAAATTAATTTTCCGATTAGTCAAATCAACTGTAGGCTGCGTGTTTATTTAAAAAAGGTTACCCTTAATTGTCTATTCGTGTCAAGTTTGCAGTGAGCCATCAGTGCACATGTCAAAAATGGCTTACATATAAATGACCAGTTTTGACATTTGCACTCATGATTTAAATTTTTTAATTTTATTAAATTTCACAACAAAATTAACTCGGATGTTTATCAGCAAGCACTTTTACACAACAGACAATTCACTGTTCACTGTATGTTACTTTAAGAAAAAAACAATAGACTTTTTAACAACAATGATAAATGTACAGTAAACGACAAAGGTCGTTGTGCAATACAGCCAGTTGATGGCAAAATACATTAGACTTAGGTCTAAGACAATAGACTATAGAGGAACCCCGACAGTCCATTACCATTAAAAAATTAGTGTAACATCCGGCCACAAGATGTTCCGGTTGAAAAGAACTTGGCGGTGTCACTTTACTTAAAATGCACCACACGTCGCAGGAGTAAAAAATCTTGACACGTGTTTTAACGTTGACAGTTTCTATTAACAACGCATTTGAGGTTATGTTTATGTGATCTTTCCAAATTCAAAAATTGACGAAAAAAAAACTACCTATTTTTCGGAAATTGAAAGGTATTAATTAGTTTAAAGTTGTTATCAACAAAATTTTTACTGACGAGGTGCCTACCATAACGAAATAATAAATTCCTACATAGCAAATGAGGCCAGAGTTGATTCTAATATTAATATCAAACAAGCTTAATTAATAAAAGGAACGTGAGTGTGGGATGCGAATTATTACAAGGACTTCAAGGTTGTGACTGCACGATAACTTGTAGCACTTGCACACACTAACGACAACTTGTGTTTGCTAAAGTTATTATACTATCATTAAAGACATCTCCACAAATACATATTTTGTAAAGCATAAGTACTTTCCAGAGCAATTAAACAATACTGCTTAGGAATTAAATAGAAAGGTAAGTGATAAATTTAATTATCTTCACGGATAAGTGATAAATTAAGACTGAGATGAACAGCGCGATTATTTTTAAAAATCCTATCAGCATAATTAAATGAAATCATATTAAATATGTTAAAACTAACTTAGAGAGTAATGCAGGATATACACGGGTAACTGAAGCCGCATGGTGAAAATCGAGCGTCTAAATGGCAATTTTGACGGTTGAACTACAATTTACACGGGCGGACGACCGTGCGAAAATAGTCGTGCGACTTTAGTCACCTGTGCATAATAGAGCGTTCATTCAATTTAATATAGGTAAAGACGTCAAAACAGGTAATCGCGGTTACCAAAGCCTAAAAACAACCTTAAAATCATAAGGTGTAGAGGTAATTATGAGGAAAACATTATTTATGTCTAGAGCGTGTTCTGAATCATTTAGCGCATAACAGGTTCCATTTAAATACCTGTATAATGACATAAGTGTTTAGTTCAATCTTTATATAAAACTGTACAATATCATAACAGGTGCAGTATTTATTTTATTGTTACATGATAAAATCACCGAATGTATGGAAAAAATGTATGGAAGTGTATGTAATTACAAATCAAAAAGGAAAATTACAAAAAGGTAAGGATGCAGCAGCAAAGGACAATATTTTTAAATACAAAACCCTAAGGTGTGATTATGTTGCAATAATTTATATTCTCAGCTATGTTTACGAAGCAAAGTACGTAATAAATATATTTGTATGCCAACAGAATATCTCACCAGTGACGTTTTTCAATCGTCAGTCGTCAACATAACAATACAAAAATTATCTTGTGCTCCGGCGCACGATGACACGTTAGCTAACGTGAGTCATTTGTACACCTAAAACTGTATGTTAATATTCGTCATAAAAAAACTAATCATCATTACCTTCATTGTTTTAGTAACTATCCAGGCCTACAAGGGAAACTAGTAAATAAGCGCTGAGAAAATGAAGATACACGTCGATATCTACTCAGGAACGTAAATGACAAAAAGATGTCGAAAAAGAGTTCAATGAAAATATTTTAATCCCCTTAAAAAAAATCTTCCACCCTTCATCGTTTAGAGAACTGTGCAACTAATGTTCTGATGTCCCTCGGCAATATTAATTTTACTGCGAAAGTAATAGACGAGGACTGAAAAACGATGATTCCCAAAAGAAATTAACAACGTGGTTTTATTGTACAGTGATACAGCTGCAAAATAATAAGTGGTATCATTTCGGTGTTCACTCTGTATAACCTTTTGTCTAATAGGATTAAGGCGGTAGTGATGCTAGACTAAACACAACAGAAGAAATGTATTCACGATCGCTGAAACCCCACTGAATAGGAACAAACTGACGCTCAAATGAGATTAATGATTGCTAAGGATTCCTAACGGATGCCACAATAAACTTAATACTTTTATATAACAGAACGCGGTAAATATAATCAGCAGTTTCTTGCACATGTTTTACGTAACATGGTAACAATGTAGGAGCAATGACGAGCAAAGACGAGATAAAGAGTGGTCAACAATAATTACATGGGCTTCCTCTAAGCCAAGATGCATCAAGATTGTATGATTACTAAACGGTTTAAAAAAAAAACAAAAGGATTAAAAAAATATTAAATGTTAACCCCATACTAAATAATGAGTTTTCCATTTAGAGGAAACCCCTCTGTGTTTGACATCGTGTCGACTAATTTTATAAATGGAACAGCTACTTTCATTGTGTTAGATATAGGGAAGCTTATAAAAGTTACTAGGAGGAAAAAATAGACAACACGAATTATAGAGAATCCTTGTTGTATTTTCTATAATTCGTGTTGGTTATAAAAAAATATTTGTATTGAAATTATAAAAATAGTTTATAAAAATAATAATAAATAGTTTTGAAGTCACCAAGCTTCAGTTGGCACTAGGTTTTTGCTATAGTATGGTCGACACTGTGTTGAACTGTGTCGACTTTTTTTTTCTAAATGGAAAACGCTCAACAAATATTTTATGTTATTATGCAATGCAAAAAAAAAGGTATATTGCTGAAAATAAAATAAAAATATTTTAAAACTTCAAATGACACATTGCAAGTGGTTCATATCAAGCTGTGAGTGGATGAGTCAGATCGTATGAAAGATAGTTAATTGCTGCATATTTGAAATATCTCGTTACTTACTTGGTTTTTAAAAATAAAGCTCTTTTTAAACATTTTAACAACAATTTGTTCATTTTAACGTTGAATTTAAATGTACTAATTTAATGTACGCTTACGTAACGCTTTAAATGTACTAATTCTTCACAAAAAAGATAATACTTAGAGCATGTAGAGTACATACTAAGGCGGGTCAATAAGTCCGTGACTTTTTGAATTTCTAGCCTCCTTACTGAAAAAGCAGCACTACTCCTGTCAACAGGCATCTGTCAGTTGACTCCTATCAAAATTTGAACTTGCTGCGTCAGTTAGTTTGTGTTTTACAGCTATCTTTATCAGACTATCCAGTAACTTAAGGAAACAATGGAAAAAAGTAATTTCGTGTGCTTATCAAGCATTATTTTTTGCGAAAAAAAACCATTACCGAGACCAAGGCTAAGCTTGATAAATACTATGGGGACTCTGCACCATCGATTTCAATGGTAAAAAAGTGGTTTACTGAATTTCGTTGTGGCCGTACAAGCACTGAAGATGCCGAACGTCCTGGACGCAGAGTTGAGGTCTCTACACCCGAAACAATCGAAAAAATTCACGATATGGTGTTGGGCGACCGAAGATTGAAAGTGCAAGAGATTGTGGAAGCCATAGGCATCTCGCATGACTCAGTGGTTTCAATTTTGAATGATCACTTGGGCATGAGAAAGCTTTCCGCAAGTCGACCACAAACGCAATCGTGTAACAACTTCACAGGAAGGTTTGGCGTTGTTTAATCACAATATGGAGGAGTTTTTGCGCCGTTTTGTAACCGTGGACGAAACATGGATCCATCACAACACACCAGAGACCAAACAACAGTCAAAACAGTGGGTTTCTAAGGGTGAATCGGCGCCAAAGAAGGTCAAGGTGGGTTTGTCAGCCAATAAAGTTATGGCGACTGTTTTTTGGGATGCACGTGGGATAATCCACATTGACTATCTTCAAAAGGGAAGAACAATTAATGGGGAATATTATGCCAACTTATTGGACCGCTTCAATGAGGATTTGAAAAAAAACCGACCTCATTTGGCCAAGAAAAAAGTTCTTTTTCACCAAGACAATGCAAGGGTGCACACATGTGCAGTTGCCATGGCAAAAATCCATGAATTGGGCTATGAATTGCTCCCACATCCACCCTATTCTCCAGATTTGGCTCCGAGTGACTACTTCTTGTTCCCAAACCTGAAAAAATGGCTCGGTGGAAAAAGATTTGACTCCAATGATGAAGTCATCTCGCAAACAAAGGCCTATTTTGAGGACCTCGACAAATCATATTTTTTGGAAGGGATAAAAAAATTGGAGAAGCGTTGGACAAAGTGTATAGAGCTCAAGGGGGACTACGTTGAAAAATAAAATGATTTATTTATCAAAAAATCTGTGTTTTATTCCAAAAGTCACGGACTTATTGACCCGCCCTCGTATATACACATAGCATTTTCTAAGCAATCGGGTTAATGCGCTAACATTCTAAAATATTTTTATTTTATTATTTTATTTGTTCATTCTAACATGAAAAAATACAAAAATAAACTTTTTTTAAATAAAATACCTACCTATAATTAAAATTATAAATATTAGCATTTGTTATAATAAATAATAACAAGTTCATACAAAAGAGTAATTTCAAAAACTATGATGCGACTGTGAAACACACCAGTAGGTAACGCCACCTCGTAGCTACAATAAACCGGCCAAGGGCGAGTCGGTCTCGCTCACCGGACCATTATACCAATATTTTATTTACTATTTTGTTATTTTTGTACATAGTTTTCTAAGCGCATTTTACAAGTTAAGTATCTATAACTCTTGAACTAACATAGTTACATAAGCCGTTATAGTTTTCCTTCAAAGTTCAGCACATGGACTACCATCATTAATTTTTTTCAGTTTTTTCGAGTCAGCCGTTAAGCTTTTAGAGGGACTATTTTAACAAAAAAAAGCGCTTTAAAGTTGAATATCTCGCAAACGTATACATAAATCAAAAAATCTTCTCAGAAACCTCTCAATGTTTATAAAATACCTATCTAATGATACCCCACAATATGGGACAGACGCGAGAAAAAAAAACATCCCCACTTTACATGTAGGGGAGGTACCATAAAAAATGATTTTCGTGACTTTATTATAGCACTTTATCGACGTGGTAAATAAACATATCCATGCAAAGTTTCGACTTTCTAGCTCTAACCGTTTGGACGGTAGTCGACGGTAGACGGACGGACATGACGAAAATTGTTGGTTTTTAGGGTTCCGAGACGTGAACTACAGAACTCTAAAAAGTGTCACGGAGAAATACAATACTACTCGTCGTTACTTGCTAGAAAGAGACTAGTCAGTAGAGACTATCTGTCTCGGTATTACATTATTTATATTTTGATATTAAGTAAGAGTCCTTTATTAACCGACTTCCAAAAAGAGGAGGCGGTTATTCGTTCGGCTGTATATATATATATATATTTTTTTTTTTTGTATGTTCAACGATAACTACGCTGTCTGTTGACCGATTTTCAAAAATTTTATGTAAAGGGTATACTCAGAAGTTGGTACCGTTTTCACAAAAGTGATAGTGATGGGATTCACACTGATGATGGGATCAGGTCACCACTTTTGTAAAAGTAAAAGTTTTCGGAAGTAACCCGAGAATATGCTATCAAAACGTAAGATTTTGCACCAAGGTATACCCTGGATCCAAAAGTACTGAACATATCTCCTGACTCTTTATAGATACATGTTTGGGGATTTCGACGTTGCTTAAAGAACTGCAAGCATAAGCCACTATGTCAATTAAAGTAATCATCATCATCACCACCATCATCACACCATAAATCATGACATAATGATGATATAATAGGTACATATAGGTAGATATAGTATTTTACACCGACACGAATATCTTTGAACATTACTCTGCCGTTTAAGGACCGATTTTCAAAATTATTTTTTTTATGTATTGGGTATAATCCGAAATTGGTTCGTTGTCACCAAAGCGGTGACCTGATGATGGCATTCATGAGGAATCCAGGGTACCGACTTCAAAATTATGAAGATTGAGTAGAGAATAGTTAAATTTTATAGCCAAAATTAAAAAGGGGAATTATTTAGAAAATAAGTTTTATTTCATACTTTTTTGTGAATTTTTACTTTGTAAAGTCTGTTTAATTTTTAGTTGAATCTTTGACCGCTCATCAACTAGACGTGCTACTAATTCTCTATTTTCACTCTTAAGGGGTCCCATATACGGTCCGGTTTTTCTTCAGTTCGGCCTGAACGAATGGAAAATCGTATCATCTGTGTGCAGTTTCGAGATCGCATCAGTCGGCCGGATGGTCTGAAGCGATTCGTTCCAGTGTTGCCAACTCTGTTTTTGCGAAACTACTAAACTCACGTCGTTTTCTACCAAAAACTACTAAAAGCGTACCGAAAACTATAAAAAAAGCTACTAAACGTGGGAATCCCGAAAAAACACAAAAAACCACTGCATTTTTAGTTTTAATATATTAAAAATATGAAAATTTTACAGTTACAGAAAAAAATATAGTAAAAAATATTACGTATATAGTAAATAAATCGGTAGTTTTAAGCTACTTACAGACGACGCATGTGCTATTATGATAAGGTGTCTCAATAGCACATACAAGCAGGCCATTTTGCATATTATGTTTACTATCTGGCTATTTTCTACAAAACTACTACTAACAACTAAATTCCTACTATAAAAGAAAAGCATTACTAAATTTAGTAGTAAATATTTACTACAGTACTTTGTAAAACATCTAAGTTGGCAACATTAATTCTGACCTGAACGGATAGACTAAACGGTAATAAAATTGGACTGAACGGTCATAAAATTCGAGTGTAAAATAAGAACCGGTCAAGTGCGAGTCGGGTTCCGTACAAAACGGAAAAATCACGTTTGTTGTATGGGAGCCTCAAATTTTTATTTTATTCTGTTTATAGTAATTGTCGTTATAATGGCAATAGAAATACCTACATCATTATTTATTTGTGAAAATATCAACTATAGAGCTATCACGGTATAAGAAGACAGTACAGCCTGGTGACAGACGGACGGACATCAAAGTCTCAGTAATAAGGTTCCCGTTTTTACCCTTTGGGTACGGAAATCTAAAAATGAAAATGTGGTCTACAGAATATTTATTAGTTCATTAAAGTATTTAAAATTTTAGAGCCACTAGGGCTGATAAAAACTAAAGACTATTACTATAAAACAAAGAGAAATGATTTCTATAACATATTACTGGAAAAATGTATATCATTCTGTTTCGTAAATAGCGTGATTACAGTTGCAGCAAAATACAATAAATAAATAAAATAATAGCCTAACCTAACCAACAGCTTGGCACGACATGTCCAAGGAGGGTTCCGTAACTATCAACGTGCAATAGGTTTTCTTTGAATTAATTCAAAAGTTATTGTCATAAAGTTATTACAGAATCTATGAGAGCGGACAGACAGACGGACGGACAAAGCGAAACTATAAGGGTTCCTTATGTATTGAGGAACCCTAAAACATGACCGAAGCTCGCGGCAAACCAGATGCGATTCTTCGTGTATGTGCTCGAATCCGTTCAGGCCGAACCTTAGATTAAAATGCCTCGAAACCGAGTACGGGAACGGGAACGACCCGTCAGTTGTCAGTGCATACATCTCCGACTGTGCATACATTATGACGGTTTGTGTCGTTATTGGGTGTTACAATGCATCGGAAAATAATAAAAATGCTTCGGACAAAATTTTACGAAAAATGCAAATATTTATAACATTTTAAAATTATATTTGCTGCCGATAAGAAATTTATTTCAAAATTTACATGGCTAACTAATAGTTGCAACTAAGACAAAGTTTTTAAATATTTTCTTATCTTTTTAACTATCAATTTAAAGTACTGCCAGTATTAAGATAATCATTAATATATTCCTTAATACCAGTTTAATATAAATAATGTTCACAAATCATGTTTAGATAGTTTAAAATGAAATATAAGTTATATTTTTACATCTCACGATATTAGCAAACTAACAAATGTAATAATTCCAATTTTAAGAGCAACATTTTCCGGGGAAATTGTCCCTTAAAACTGTACACACTCCACAACATTAAAGTTTTGTTTGTGTGCGTGTCGGTATGTAATACTTACGCCTACATATATGTGTTGCTTGCTTCACTTTGTACGATGCATTTGTTTGAAGACTATCTATAGTCTGGTTCACAAGTTTTAGTTCACAAGTTTTAGTACACAAATAAGTTATTTTAATAACAATGAGTACCAACAGTAAGAAAACTATAAGTCCAAAAGTACAATATGTTTAAGTTATATAAAAAAAAAAATTCATGTAAAAAATTATATATGGTTGTTTTTGTAATATTTTTTAGTACCTATTTAAAAAAATTATTTCGCAGTTATGCATTTGTTTATAACTAATTATTTGTTTAATAAACAAATGAAACATTAATAAAAAAAAAAATATAATACGAAGGAACAATAAACAATGATTTAAAAAAAATGGTTCCTTAATATTAATATTAGGAACAAAAAAAAATTGTTAATTAACAAGTGCGTTTTTTGTTAATAAAATTTTTTTTTAAGAAACGATTTTTTTCTAAGAATCATTTATCTTCAAGTATGAAATTCCAAAAAAAAAAAGTTTTCAAAAATCTTATAAACAATGCATTTGTTTATAACAATTATTTAAATAATGTTAGTAAAAATAAAAAAATATATATTTTTATATGGCTTTCATCAATAAGAAAACAAAATATTAACAATAATTGGAAAAAAATGTTTCCTAACGGCTTTATTTACATAAATCATTTTTTTAGCCTTTGATTGTTAATAAAAAAGTGAAAAATCAAAATTTTTGAATTTTTCCAACGGGGATCTCTTCTAAACCCTTTGAAGATCAGCTCCAAGAAATAAAAAAAAAATCTAGTTTTGAAATAATAAGCGTTTTAATGTTAACATTAAAATGGTGAAAATTAACTAATTAACAAAAGCATAATTAATAAAAAAATTGTGATAACATTTTTTGTTGACGGATTATTGTTAATTGATATGTCCACATAGTACCCATTTTTTTAATTCCTTAATATTACTATTTAATCAGTTAAAATATTTTTTTTAGTTCATGTGTCAGATTGGGGCGATGCACGCGGCAGCCGAACCACGCGTTTTTACCGTTATTTTCGCCGCTAAATTAAAATTATAAGGATTGTCGGTACAGTTCCGGGAGGTAGGACTTTTTTTTAGGACATATTCTGCTCTTTAATGATCTTTTTTCAAATTTCGATTATCTCAAATAGTTTTTGAAATATTTCAAAAAAACCAAACCCTTATTTTTTATTTTACTTTATTGTTTATAACTTTTGCATTTTTTTTCGGCCCCTCTTGGCACATTGATAGAATGTTCTAGATGCCATTCCGAATCGAATGAGAATTTCGATGGTGGTGGACAAGAACCGAGGGAAATGGCACTTGTGAACCAGACTACTAGGCGTTATTAATCTAAGGGCCGAAGTTCAGTTCGGTCGGATGCGATTTCTTTCGTGTATGTGCTCGAATCCGTTCAGGCCGAACTGACGTCAGTTCTAACTGAAACGATCCGCCTCTCTTCTGTGGGGGCCTTAAGTCTTTAACTATTAGCGAACACTTTTTTCTTTTGTGAAGAATTAGTACATTTAAAGCTTTAATTCAAGGTAAAAATATTTAAAAATGAAAAGGTCGAAGTTACTCAAATATCGATTTGAAATATTCACTTCCGGTTTTTGGTTGTCCGCTTAACGTGAAATGCCCCATTTGTAAGTAAGTAAAACCGCGTGAAAATTCCTGCATTACTGTAATCGATGTAAAAAAGTTCTACGAATATTTAGACCTAGGTCCGCTTTTTATTTAAAAGTGTGAGATTTATTTAAATGCTGCATTATGCTTCGTACTTTTTCTGTAAAACAATGGAAATCTACGTAAGTTGGAACTGAATTTCCGTACAAATTAAATTACGCTCAGCAGTGCCATTAACTATTATTATCAAATCAAAAAGCGCTCAACATTTTAATACAGTACATTTATGTTCAGTATTATAAAAAAAATCTTTATAAAACTTTTACACACACACAAACAAACTAATGTAAAAGGCCCACTAAGTTCACAACATATCTTCCATTTTCCGTACTCGGTCGTGCAATTAATATTGAGTTAATATTATTAACGCCTATCCAGAATACGATCTCGACGTGTTGACATACTAGTTACATGAATTTGTTACAGAAGTGCAAAATAAATTGAGTGTGCAATTCAATTAGTACATACTACTCGTTCCTAAGCAATACGAAAACAATATAACCTCTATATAACATAATTTACCTACAACCGCAACCTATACATAATTTAATCACTTTGAAATACAGTAAAAACGAAAGGCAAAAAGTGTAATCACTGTATTATTAATATAGGACACAAACTAAATAAACAATTATGTAGGCACTTCATTTAATGAACATGTCGAATCGAGAGTTGAGAATAATTGTGTCTAGAATTAAGAGATAATTTTTCATTTGTAGGAACACGTTAATTTTGCTATAGAATTAAGACTTTCAACTCCATTATCTTTAAATGGTACTAAAAAGTGAAACCAGATTGGTTAATGTGGAACATGGCTACGTCTAAAATCGAAATAGCTGCAGATAAACTAAAAAGGGCATGCGATCCAATGCGCAATCAGTTTCATTTGGGCAACGATAAATAGCGATAAACTAATGTACAGACAACATCTGTTTTTGAAACTGCAAGCTACGTAGCTGTTGCAAGCAATATGTTGACTTATCTGAATTGAAACAGATTTAAACTAAAGTACCCGGGTAACCGATCTTTGATCGGAGTTCTGATAAATAAAAAAAAATGAAAAAAAAAAACCGCAAAAATATTTATCTGACCGGGTTTCGAATACCGAATTTTCAAACAAAGCAAAAATTATACATACGCATACCAAACTGACAATCGGACATAATCGAGTCGAAATTATTGATATATTGATAAAGAAAAAACATATTATATAGCTTATTAATGCGCACCTTGCCAGGGATAAGAGTGAAAATGGTATCATGGTAATACTTGCAGCCGTTTACGAGAAATATATATATACACAGGATAGTCTCGTTTAAAGTATAAGATTATCAGCAAATTTTGTTGTTATTGAAGCATATTGTTAAAATGATAAGCAAGGTCCAAAATACATAGTTGTACAATAATTTTTAGGTGTAGGTGCAGTGTATGGAAGACAGTAGGAACGGCAACGATAACAATAATAATATATAAAACAAAAAAATATTGCCTACAAATGATACAATACATTAACCATTTAGAATTAAATAGTGCTGATGTAATATTTGTAAATTATTAATAAACATTAAAATAATATTTAGACTGCGCTTATAGTGCTTAAAGATATCCAATAACAGCACCTAAAAGTATTTAAATATCTATGAGGGTTTCTTTATCTTACAGTCGGTTTATAATTCATTTTATACCCTACGAAAACGTTCGACTAATTGAGATTTTACATTTCCGAGAAACCCAGATGGAAGAATACAAAAATAGACAAAAGCAGTTCTGTACGAATGTTTACTTAACTATTTTAGTCTCGGGAGTTCCAGTTTTTTTTTCAGCATATATTTTAAAGGTAAATGATTCTAGTTATTATGTAATAATTAATCAATAATAAGATTCAGCTTAGAACCGAATGTTGGAATATGACAGCAAGCAACTAGGAAGCTACTGCATATTGATTCAAACGATCAAAGGTCTGCATATATATTATACTAAACATACATTTGAGGGCGTCACAGACGGCAAACTACTATAATATTTTATCTTAAGATAACTATAAAATATTACAGTATCTTAAGGTATCAGACACGGCTAACGTTACGATACAATTATCCGCTCATAACATTCTCTCAAAGGCTCGTCCAGTCGACACTGATTATACATACAGGTCGATCGAATATAAATAATAAGCCTAGATTTGATAGCCCCCGTGGTCCAGGTTTCACTGGCAGCAATCCGGAGAAAAAGTGATTTGACTATGTAAACATCACTTTCGCTACGATAAAAGGGAACGGAATAAAAGCGTTGGGTCTTTAGAAACTAAACACTTAACACTCCATATTTTCAAAAGGGGCTTTTCACTCGCATAAAGAGGTTGTACGCATTTAAAATATTACACAGCAGTAGGTTATGAGGTTTTAGTATCTTAAGTCTCCTCAATAGGTCGCACTCGCTATCCTAACGTGAATAGTGAATGATATGAAGTTTATAAGTTTGGACGTTTTCTAGTTTTTATTCACCAATGTTTTCACTTATTTCACTTTTTGAAGTCAATGCATATTGAAATATTTAAAAATATCATTAGTTTGCGAAATTATGGTTGTTATTAATGTCAATGTTCACAAAATTACCTATATTTTAGCATTTACAATGACCTATCAATTGGCAATATTATAATTTACTTGAGTTTATTATTTGAAACCACTTTACCAGCAGCCATGTATTTATGCAATTGGATCAATTGCATAAATACATATCTAAATATTAATTTCAACATTACTTAAATCCAAGCTATAATAATATGAATATGCAACAAAAAAAAATGTTAAAGTAGCCCGAAAGATAATGATGGCTGGCCGTTGGCAAAATATTTTTTGAGATGAAGAATTTATTTTAGTCTTCGATTTTATAAAAGGCTATAAAATATTGCAGGCTTAAAATATTTATTTAATTAAATTCCATCTTGTTTTTCTTTTCTGTTTCCCAAGAAAAGTTTCGCTGCCTTGAATAAGGCTGTCCAAACAAAATCCTAATAGGTGTATTCTTTCGGAAGGACTAGAATTATTACTAACTAAACTAAACCAGGTTGAGACAATATTATGTGATCGAACTTGTTGTTGGCGTACGTAAGTCACTAAAGGCCCGTTTCATTAACCTAACTACCAATAACTATTTGTTAGAAACGTCAAATTTGTATCGCAAAAAACCCGAAAATTATTGAATGATGACGTTATTACCAAATATTTATTGGTAGATAGGTTTTTGAAACCGGTCATTAGTAAAAACATGTGTCTTGCGTCCACTTGCGCAAATCTGGGTTAAAGTTAACCTTGGATTAAAATATCATGTCTTGTCTTTCATAAATACGAAGAACGAGAGAGATAACATTATATTTAACCCAGGGTCACTTTAACCCCGGTCTGCGCAAGTGGGCCTTAGGGGGTAAAAATCTTTTTTAAGTACTCACCATTTCTTTTTTCAAATAGGCGAGTTGCGAATCCAGGTCAGTCGGTGGTTGCTCCTCAACAGTTGGTTCCGGTTCCGGTTCCAGCTCAGGCTCGGCGTCGGCGAAACCACTGAGACTCTTGGGCAGTGGGGGTAGGCCTTGAAGCGACATAGTGCTTATGGCCTTGAACTGTTTCCGTAACCTGTAAAAAAGACTTATGTAAGGCAAAGTGCCAATTTCACTAACACCTGAAGTTAATCATTGATTAAATATCATTTTATCTCTCTCGCTCTTCGTATTAATGAAAGAGAACGCATGATGTTGAGACGATTAAAAAAGAATGTGACAACATTAAAAAACAATTGTGGTGCTCGGGCACAAAGTTGCCAATTCTATCGGACAACTTATACAATATACATCATACCCAAACTTTGGCTTGAAATAGCTAAAACTAGTGCACATGTTATAGATATAGACAAATCTTGAATCTCCGGCGCTTCTAGGTTTGACTAGTCAATGCTCAGGTCTAACTTGACGTCTTAAATCAAAGCCAAAATAATTGACGTTTTCCGGCCTTTGACTCGAGTCCACCAGTCGGTTCTAAGATCGACTAGGCAAAGCCCGAAACAGATATATTTTACCTTCGACGTTTCGCTGAAAAATTAGGAACTTCTAGCTTTGACTAATAATACTTTAGTCAAAGGCCGAAATTGGAATTTATGGGTTCGTCCAAAGGCTGTGGTCAAACCTAGGATAAAGTAGTAATTCCAGGAAGAAACGGGATATCGAGTTTGACCGTGTGTTTGTAACACGTATAATAATAGCTCCCCACACCGATTTCGGTGACGCGGTCGATGGCCGGTTTTATTGAAACCAGACCAGCTACGCAGGAGTTATTTTTTATAGTGCCAAAGTGTGTGCGCAGTGCACAAGAGCACTCTTTTTTTCTTTAGTCTGGTAGTTAGTTCTTTACTAACCCCGTGGGACGGATGACCGACACGACTTGCGAGAGGCGCATTACCGACTTTTTACATTCCCATCCGACGCATGGATCACCTTTCTTGTCAGACAATCAGGTGATCAGCCTGGTCCTAACGACCTAACCAAACTTGGAAACAACATTTTTTATTGTTCCAACGCGGGAATCGAACCCACGACCACCGAGTCGAAGCCCTAAACCACTGGACCACGGAAGCTGGTAAAACACCAGAATAATTAATGTCACGTTCAAAGTATGTTTTTGACTCGCGTTAGTACATGTCTCTGGATCTAAACTTTTTATACCATTGACATCATTTACAATTTAGCCTAGTTTCAAGTACCTACTAGAAAATGTGCATCGGTTGTTCACGGCAAGCGGGATTCCTTTCAAGTGCTACTTACCGATAATACATTTCCTTACATAATGTTATTAATTTTCTTGAGCAAAAAGGCCCTATATTGAATGATTGTTAGTTGTTACCCGTTGCTAAGCTAAACCAATGAATGGGTAACATTATTATTTGAGGAAACCACTAGTAATAAATAATACATCAGTTATTATTTCAATTTGAGCATTGAATCTAAAAAAAACCTTTAATTACATTTAATAGTAGGTAAACAATGTAATAAAACTCACAATATACGCTTGTATTTTAAACATTTTAAAGTGAATAGCTAAAACTGCTTGATATTAATTAAAATATCCCTTGATGTGACCTTTTGAACATTCAAAAACGCAGACTGACTACGCACAATCGATGCGTCAAATTCATCGGCATTGCGGTACCAAAATTTGGCAAATGATTTCAAAA
This sequence comes from Phengaris arion, assembly GCA_963565745.1. Lineage (NCBI taxonomy): Eukaryota > Metazoa > Arthropoda > Insecta > Lepidoptera > Lycaenidae > Phengaris > Phengaris arion. The sequence continues at coordinate 30,760,853 of OY751431.1, forward strand.
TACGTTTGAGAACGGCTCCGAAGTTTTGGTTTTGACAGCAAGCTGCTGATATAATAGAACCAATCATTCATTTATACGGATAATGGCGAATTGAAGGTCTCGTGCATTGTTAAACTGCGTATAATCTGCGAGGCCACATGTTCGTAGACAGAGTGACCGTAGGGAATATTTATCATTGTTTAATTGTTGATAGTGCATTTACATTACGCGATTAGTATTAGAGGCTGCGTAATTACTAGACCCTTGCTTATCCCTCTGAATCGTATTGATGTTTGTCCTCATAATCTTCGTTCTTATAGAATATAGTCCTTACAATACAGGACAATAGGTGAAGTTATATTGATCCATAAAGCCTTAAAGAATTTAAGGGATTATTGTTTCCATAATTTCCAATATTTTCTTCAATTAAATTCATTTTCCAACATTAATATATTACGAGATTTTGGACTTTTAAGTTATATAAAAAAATGTCAATTTTTTATCTCTTCCCTTTTTTCAGAATTATTTTTTTTACTGTTTTATGTAGCTAATGAGCTGTTTTATTATAATTAATACCATTAATGAGTTGATAATATTGATCCATTCTGCACCCTACTTATTTTAAAAAATTACAGGTTTTTGAGTATAGTCTATAGATGGAGGGATGTATTTGTAAGATATTATACTCGTTTCTAGAAAAAAAAAACATTAAACAGATTCAAATAAAATTACCCACCTAAATGTGGATAACCTTATAAGTAAAGACTTCTTTTCAATACAGAAAAATATAGTTTCCATGGGAAAACTAGAATTTTATATTCCAATAACTTCTAAAGTGATGAATAAAATCAGTAAAGCTTTGTTACTGATAACTACTTGACCTTTCAGTAAAACTGCCACATTATTAGCTGAGAAGGTCAGCTGATCTTAAGTATTAAGCAGTACTTAAGCAACAAAGAAAATATTTAACGTATCCGAAATTCTTATAAATGATAGTTTTTAAATGTTATAAATATTTTAGAGTAATACTACAAATCTCTTATATATTATATATTTAATTATGTAAAATATTAATTTATTTATAAACTTAAACTAAAGAACATATTTGTACAAATTCAAAATGATATTAAAACACTTCCTTTTAAAAATTGCTGATGAGAAACTGCGTAAATAAATCAATTAAATTTAATTAGGCAAAAGTAAAATTAAATTTTAATTAAAAATAAAATCCTTAAATATAATTTAATTAAATTACTTTTCATCATTATAATTCAACACAAATTGGCTCGGTTTCATTAAATGTGTCACTATTGAATACTCAATACACCACAGTTGGTTATTAAAGTAAAAAATGACCTGCACATGAAATAAGCGTTGAATTAACTCCAATTCATTTGCATAATGAGACATGGTCATAACTCGTAATACTCTTTTACTACAAACACAGTTACCTTGATTTAAGATCATCATCGCGTATGCTCGCGTACGGTTGATCACAGTCATCCATGTATTCACTTGTCACTGAAGATACAGCATAGTTCACTTCTGAATCAGAATCACACTGCATCGAGGAGTTCATATCAATAATCTCAGGTACATTCGACTGCGAATGCATCGTCTGCAATTCATATATTAGCATTTCATGGTTATTCAAGTCCTTTATATTTTCAATTTCTGAAGATAGATTTCCATTAGATAGCGGTAGATCTTTCCCCTTGTCTATAACTGTATTTGGCTCTTCTTTGTTGTTGTTTCTGCTGGCTAGAATTTCAGATATCAACATTTCGGTCACTTGGGAGGTTTTTCTCTCGAGAGAATTATTGTTTTTATTTATTGCGTCACAAGACAATGAATTACGTTTATTTTGAATAATACTACAGGTGTCATTGTTTTGCCTTGACGTAATATTACGAAGCCTGTCTTCGATATCCTGAACCTCATCTATCGAAGCATAAGCGGCCTCCTGAGGCACAATTTTAGGTTTAGCATCGATAGGCAGCGAATATGAAGATATTTCTGGATCCTCTATTCGTTTATATGACTCATCAACACTTTTTTGTACAGGTAATTGTTTCGTTGGTTTTAGTTTTGGTTTCGGTGATAAAGGCGGCGGTGGAGCCTTGCGCAAAGGAAGTGTCTTTTCGGCAAAACTAGACGATTTAGAGACTTTGCATTTGTAATCTTGATCTAGTTTGTTCGAAGTAGATAGAGATCGCACTAGTATCTGTTTACAAGTTTTAACAGCTTTTGAATTGAGCGATTCGTTGGACTTCTTATTAGATGCCGGCGATTGAACCGTGCTACTGTCACTCGAGCTGCGTCGAGAGTTCGGACCGCTCGATCTTCTCTCGTCAGACGAGGAACTTCTATCACTTATTACATCCTTTATGAAAGATTTAACTCGCGCTAAGCCGTTCTGTCTAGGAGATACCGTAGGTTTACTCGGTGTGGCACTCCTATCCAAGGTTTTCGCTTTCGAGGAAACTTTAGGCACTTCATTTTTGGTGTACGTTTTGCTTTTTGTTAAATTCACTTTTGAATCGGCAACCGCTTTTCTAGTTTTGGCGAGCGCCTCAGCGACCATGCTCTGACTGGGCCGCGGGGGGACCGGCGGTGGTCCTTTGATTTTGGTCGTCTTCATTGGTTGAGAGTTGGTCTGTACCATCAGCATGCTGGAACGACACTCGGACAATACTATAAGTGGAGGACTATAGTATAATGAGCGCGGCAATAGACTCGACACACGCGGGCTGAGCGCTCGCCACACGACTGTCCGCGGCCGCGCGCCACACTGACTGGCCTACCGCCTGACTGCAGTCGTGATTCATGAATAGTGCGACCACCGCGACGCGATTACTGCACCGATTCGCTATCAATAATAATTCAACGATAGGGCCCAATACGTTTTTTTATTAGTTATCTAATAGTTTACAGACTTAGCTTACTCGCACCATAGTTATTTCGCAAAGTATTGTATTTATATGGGTATAAAGCGTCATTATTGCGGGCGAGGCAGGCGGCACGCTACGTTGCATGCGGCTACGACTCATTGTAGACCACTTTAGAAAACGCTTTGTAAGCCATTGTGTCGAGAACGTTGATCGCCAAAATGAGTTATCGTGATTTGCGAATGTTGTATGCTGCTATTCATGGAAGATAGAATAAATAAAAATATATACAAAATTTCTATAATTATTTTATAAAAATGTGTTTAATTTCTACTGTGCTTTACTTTTTCTTAGGTATATACGTAGTCTTGCTATAAATACTGAAACAAAGAAAAAAAAATGTTCTATTGCAAATAACATTTATTACTTTTACAGTGTTAGTTTAATATATAAATATAAAACAATTTAAAACATAAAAAGCTCGAAGCTCGAAAAAATTAGAATGCGGTCTCCATTGGCTGCAATACAGTCCTATAAAAGTTGAGGCCAGTTATCAAATATTAAAACTGACCATAAATCATAAATCCAGCGGATTAAGATGGGGACTAGACGACAGCCAGTCTTCAGCTCTGATGAAGTCCGAAACGTTCGTTTCCAACCAAGACTGCGAAGACCGAGCTTTATGACCCGGCGCCGAGTCTTGCTGGAAGGACCATTCTTGGTTATTGAACATGGGTGTTGTTAAGGGGCTTCACTACCTTCTCAAGAATGGTATCTTGATACACTTGTGCCAATGTTTTGATACCTTTTTCACAAAGTATAGCAAGGTCACTCCTTCATAGCTAATACCCCACCAAACCATCACTGAAGTCGGATAGTGCCCACGTTGCACTCTGTCGACTAATTGGGAAGCTTCCTTAGAGCTTTGAGCATAAATATGGTCATTTTGTATGTTAAAATGTTGGTCAATTATTAAAAAAATCTCATACATAAACAACTTTTTTTCTGTGACCTCCCTTTGCGTACTGCTTCAGTAGTTGTTTCGATTTTACCACCCTATTCTTTTTTAAATTATCAGTTAAGAAATGACCAGTATGTCTCTTCTAGGCTGCAAGTCCTAAGTCATCTTTTAAAATATGCAACATGGTTCTAGGTGCTATCTTCATCTCCTGAGACAAAATCTTTTGCGTTCGGACAGGATTTCTTCGAATTCTTTCCCTTACTGCTTTGACCACCTTTTTCGTACGAACACTATGTGGACGGCCAGATCTTTTTCTGTCACAAACAGAGGAGGTCTCATTGTACCTATTAATAGCCCAATACACAAACATTTTACTTATACCATTATGGAGAGTTTTAAAAATTGCATTTGGCTCCATACCTACTTTGTGTAATGCAATCACAGCGATTCGGTTCTCTTTATCAGTCCACTCCATTTTAATGTCTCAAAATATTGTACAATGTATTGGCGCCAAAATGAGAAAAATCAAAGAACAATCATATAAAAATGACATATTCCAAATTCAAATGTAATATTTTGTTTATTTTTAATTGTAACAGTATTTATGGCCAGACTAAATAAATAATGAATATTCATACTACAGATTTAAAGGCCCATTGTGAATGACCACGTTTCGCTTCCATATTATGTCATCACTGGTAACACACACTGCACAAAGGACTTGTCTTCAGACAGAGGGATTTTAGACAAGAAGATATTTCAGAGTTTCCTGAATGCTCCCAGCCGAGCTGGATAAGACGATTGACATGTTCCTCGAGTTTGACCTTCCTAACTGGACTTCATGCCCGGCATACATATAGTCATCAACAACTTCGAGCATCGTATTTCCAACGGTCACTAGGGTTGGTACAACATGGGCATTAAAAATTATAGTAATTTAATATACCCTTCAAGCCGTAAGGCACACCTGAATGACTAAAGTAGTTTACTACATAATAATTATGAATTTCTCTCAAAAAAGTACTTTTTAAATCTCTATAAAATGTAATGGTCATATATTTTTCAATTTATGCACCACTACATGGACAACTAGTGTGGTTATGTTTGTGTGTTTGTATATGTGTAGAACTAACATTCCCGTGGGCATAAGGTGAAAAAATTATTTCACTGTTAATTTCTATTCTGTTATTGCAATAAATAAACTGGTAGTTGATGAACTACCAAGTTATAGCAAATAATAAATAATTGTTAGCAATACTTACTATTTACTTATTGTCAAACTTCCAATCCTGTCTGCACATAGGACACTGCTGCTGTGGTTGGGACCGGAGCCACTTGTCGATGCAATGTATGTGGAAGCAGTGGGAACAAGCACCCCAAACCAGAGGGCAGTCGTCACCAGGTAACTTACAATCAGGACAACAACTATCGAATGGCATACGACAAATTCCACAGTTATCGTCGTTTGCGATCCAGCGCCAAGTAGCTACACCCGTCCAACCTAGGGAATAAAAATACAAAAGAAATTACGAACTAAATGATAGTAAATAGGATACCTACCATTATTTTGAATACCTTGAGTAAATTATGCATCAAATACTTACTTTTAATGGTCACTTTCATTTCAGTTCTACAGCATAACAACACAGTGATTTAATTTGAATTTTTGAAAATCGCAAAACAAATAAAAAAACGAAGCCAAAAAATACAATTTTAATTGACACTGTCAAGTGTAAACTGTCAGATTTATTTTCATATATGGCATCGGCCTAAAACCATTTGCCAGTGTCAAGTTAAAAAGGCGGGAAATTAAAAATATCGTTTCAATTTTCAAGACCGTGTTCCTAAATCGTCAAGTCTAAAGTCTAGTCAAAGTCCAAAATAATAGTCAGTGCAGTCAATGAGTCAAGTCAGTCGATTCAGTAAAGTGGTAGAAGCTTTACTGATAGTTCCTAGGGAGTTTTGGAGGAAACATAAAATAGCACGTTTTTGAAGTTGCACCACTAGCCCACACTTGTGCACACGTTTTAAAATTTATATTGTTTGAAATTAATTTTATTTTAAAGAAAATTAAAATGAATAAAATTTAAAATATTTAATTAAAATAAAAATATAATTTTTAAATAACGAATATGTAATGGTTAATATTCTACCAATATTACACATTATGAACCGAAATAGCACAAATTTATGAATGAAATACAAAACCAACAACATCACACATTGAATTCCTTGACAAAACTTCGAGGGTTGTCTTTTCTTCTTGCAGTGGAAAACTATTTATTACGTCGTGTACTTTGGACAGTCATAAATATAAAAATCCAATGTCGTATAGTACAGCGCTTTACCTCGCGTTATAGATACTACCTCTATCTTTTTTTGAAGCCGGCTAAAATCTATCAATCATTACCTAGCAGTTTAATGATAATAAGTAGGTACGTACCGTATCACTTTATAAAGATAATTATGTCAAAACGTCAAACGGAACGTCACACCGCCATTTTACTACTACGGACTATAGCACAGATTACAAATACTACTAGTATGACGTCACAGCAAAGATAATCTATCACATGCGAATGTGTTTTCGGCGGATTTTAAAAAGTGTAGGTATTTTAAAATATTTTTTTTGTAGGTTTGTAGGTTTCAAAATAATGTAATATTTTTTGTGTAATGAAACAATAAATAAGAAGCGTTTACGACATAAATAAGAACAAGGTCAAGTAGCCTATTATATCAGAGGTAAAATAACTTTCAAACCACGGAGAAGTCGAATTTTGCGCGAATTTGCGAAAAGGGTGAAAAGTAGAAGAATTTCTATTATGAGTTTTGCCGGCGAGATCATTGGGTGACATTGTGGAATTTGTGTTGTTATGTAAAAATGTGTTTTCCGCCAAAACTCCTTAGGAACTTTCAATAAAGCTTTTACCACTTTACTGAATCGACTGACATGACTCGTTGACTGCACTGACTATTTATTTGGACTTTGACTATACTTTAGACTTGACGATTGAGGAATACGGTGTTGAAAATTGAAACGAAAGTTCTATTTCCTGCCTTTTGAACTGGACACTGGCAAATGATTATAAGCCGATACCATGTATTAAAAAAAAGTTCTAGTATCAACTGTCAATTTTCTTTTCCGATGTAGACAATTGACATTTGATATCTTATTTTGTGGTTGATGTGTTGGAATAAAATAATAAGTTTTACAGAATTATGTGCTGAAATTTAAAGTATAACTAACAAAAGTTACAGAAGTGAAGCTATTTCTGATAATAAGTGAAACTATCCATTAATTATGGCAACTTTTGATTCCAAATACGATGTAAGTATATTCGTCAATTGGAGTGAATAAGTTAATGCCCCTAGTTTTTTATTTTGTAATAAATAACTAATTAAATGACTTATGAATTTGATATCACATTTTTTGTAGCTTAAATATTAATTTATTATACTTCTAGAACGAGACATAAACAAATAGTAACAGCTAATCAAAATTAAATATTTGTATCCTTACTTACTTTTAAAATCTATTACTTACAGATGTACCCAGCAGGTGATGTGGGGATTGTGGAAGGAGAAATGAATATCCCGGGGAGAGGGCCCCCCACTGGCGATAGCATGGAATTCAATACACTGGATGAACCTATCAAGGAGACTTTTGTAAGTCATGAACAATAATAACAGTAAAACCAAATTGCTAATGGCCCTCGATAATCATTGTTTTTTTTACAGAAATGACACATGATGAACGAAAAACAATTATTCTAAAAATACATTATGATCTTGGCTGTGGCATACTGTACATCTCTTGCTTAAATATTAAGTACTTACTGAAAAGTATTTTTACAGAAATGACACATGATGAACGAAAAACAATTATTCTAAAAATACATTATGATCTTGGCTGTGGCATACTGTACATCTCTTGCTTAAATATTAAGTACTTACTGAAAAGTAGTTTTACAGAAATGACAGATGATGAATGAAAAACAATTATTCTGAAAATACATTATGATCTTGGCTGTGGCATACTGTACATCTCTTGCTTAAATATTAAGTACTTACTGAAAAGTATTTTTACAGAAATGACAGATGATGAATGAAAAACAATTATTCTGAAACGACATTATGATCTTGGCTGTGGCATACTGTACATCTCTTGCTTAAATATTAAGTACTTACTGAAAAGTATTTTTACAGAAATGACAGATGATGAATGAAAAACAATTATTCTAAAAAGACATTATGATCTTGGCTGTGGCATACTGTACATCTCTTGCTTAAATATTAAGTACTTACTGAAAAGTAGTTTTACAGAAATGACAGATGATGAATGAAAAACAATTATTATTCTAAAAAGACATTATGATCTTGGCTGTGGCATACTGTACATCTCTTGCTTAAATATTATGTACTTGCTTAAAAGTATTTTTACAGAAATGACAGATGATGAATGAAAAACAATTATTCTAAAAAGACATTATGATCTTGGCTGTGGCATACTGTACATCTTTTGATTAAATATTAAATACTTACTGAAAAGTATACAATTCATCATGTAACCTACTCTGTAAATAATTGAAGCCTAAAATACTTTTTTAACTACTGTAAAATATTTGAATAATAGTGCTATATTTCTTTTGAGACTCTTGATCATTAAATCTCTGTAAATACCTAAGAAGACTGCTACAGTTTTGATCATCATTTATTCAACAGTTTTGTGCTAAACATGTATTATTTTTATTCCAGCTTCGTGATCTTAGAGCAGTTGGTAACAAATTCTTTCATGTTCTCTTACCTAGAGAAAAAACCAGTTTACTAAAAGAATGTAAGTATTGTTTATAATCAACTCTCTTCTAGCTATATAGCCCACTAGATGTTGCCCGTGTTAAGCTTAAGCTTATATATACAAGAGAAGCTATATGATATGATCAGAATGACTAAAATAGTTCCAAATGTAGGTAATAGGTAAATAAAGATAAAAATAAGGAAATACTAATCATCATATTCTTTAATAACTTGGTATTTTAATGACTGTACGAGTCCAGCTAATCTAATTACAAATAAAGAAGTACTTATTACAATATTCTTTAATAAGTTGATATTTTAATTCTGTACAAATGAGAACATAATTTTGTATATTACTTAATAATTTAGCCATTTAGCTACAGCTTATAAACATAGGCTTAAACAATGGTACTTCTCTTAACTTGTGGGATTCCTCTTACGGTCAGTCCAAGACTAACATCAAAATGGTGGCTCCACATTTTATAAGTGTCATTTGGCGCTATTTTTACACCGGAAGTTATTTCTATGGCAATATTTCACAGCAGAAGTTAATTTAAATAATTATTAAAACTATCATACAAAAATGCCTAAAATAGTTATTAAATTATTTGTCAATTTATATCAATTATTTGCAATAAATTTTAAACTCTAGATTGTAGAACAGGAAATAAATCAAATATATACTTGACATAACTGTCAAAGTCTAAAAGTGACTAAGACTAATATTGTTTAGAATGACATAATTGTTTGTGTTCATCGTTGAGTTATAATGTACTACGTACTAGAGAAGACGCCTCAACTGTTTTACAAACTGATTGTTTGTAACACGAGTTAGAGCGCGCGCACTCCAACTCACTTAGTCTGTGCCGAGCGCTTGCTGCAACGTGACACGTTTGAGTGAAGTTTTGTTTTTTAAATTATGCCTTTGTGTGCATTGAGATACTGTTCAAACAACTCCAGAAACATAAGTAAAAGTCAAGGAGTGACTTTTCACCAGTAAGTTCATTTATTATCTTTAAAACACGCTTAATTTAATTATAATTTTTCAATTGCAACGCGTCACCGCGGCGGCGGCCATGTTATCTATGAGAACATAACACCCCCCGCTTGTCCCGCGCATACCCCGCCGTCATCTAATGCGCGCCCTATCTTTTGTTTGAGATAGCTTCTCTAGTACGTAGTACATTATAACTCAATGGTGTTCATAATATTTTTATGAAATTACCAATATTCTAACACCCGCGACTTCATACGCGCAAAAGTTAATCTTGCGGAAAACTTACATTTTTCCGCGATAAAAAGTAGCCTTCCTTAGTCCTAGTCCATCCTTGTGGTCTATATTTCTGCCAACTTTCATGAAATATGATCACATAATTTCAAGAGTCTATTCAATGCAAACAAACAAACTTTCTCTTTATATATATATATATATCTATATTAGTCATAGATTGAATAAATGTTAAAATAATTTCAGGGGATTTGTGGGGCCCTCTATTGCTGTGTACATTTATGGCCACAATACTACAGGGCAGTGCGGAACGTGCTGACAACTCGAACGACGGTGGCCCCGAGTTTGCTGAAGTATTTGTGCTAGTGTGGATTGGTGCTGCTGTGGTCACATTAAACTCAAAACTTTTAGGTGGTAACATGTAAGTAATCTATAACAGACTCAATAATATAATTTTTCATAAAAGTTGTAAAATAAAAAAGTTACATGTTAGTGTATTTATTTAGTTACTTCATACAATAATGCCATATTTCATTACGGATTATATAAAAGAAACAACTGTCCAGGGTTACTTCTTATTTTTTCTAATGTTCTGTAGTACTGTGAATAAAGTAGCCTCCCGATTTATGTGACCGCAACACGAGACCTCTATGCGCGACCAGCAAACCAGCGAATCAGGTTCTCTGGTCACGAACACTGGTCGCGCGACGCGCGTCCCGCGGTTTGTTTAGAGATCCATTTAAATTCATACTAAGCAGTGGCTCCACGACTCGCGGTCTGGCGTCGCGCGTCGCGTGCATCGGTAGGCTATCTTTAGTCTTCTTTTCTAAAAGGCATAAAATAGTCTCATTTTTTTTTCAGTTCATTCTTTCAATCGGTGTGCGTGCTTGGCTACTGTTTGCTGCCGATCGCAATATCGCTAGTGATATGCAGAGTGATACTGTTCACTGCACAAAATACATTCCTCTTCTTTCTACGATTCACTATCTCCATGCTTGGATTTGCTTGGGCTACATTTGGTAAGTGTTTACTGAATTCAAACTTTTTAATTAATATTATACAAGAATCCACAACCTGCAAGAAAATGTGTGAGCGTAAAGCACCTCCCTCCTTCCACACTGTTTATCCGTACACTCACGTACAGAAACAAGATCGTGCCACCATGTGTGTGTGTACCCGATGGCCATTCCTATAAGGTGTGTTACATAAATGTGACAAAGGCTTTCGACTGAGGATTTTGGAACAATTAGAAATAATTAAAGAGTATAACAAAAATAGACTTGTATTGTGGAATGACCAAACTTGCTTGACTATGTCACTGCTCATTATCCTGTTTGGTGGGGGGGTACTAGTAGCCAGTAGGGTATATTAGGTCTTTACCTATGAGATTGCCGTTTTTTATGAAAAAATGTAAATGAATTGTTTTCATGTATTTTTTATTTGTATTAAATTACTAGGCGCAAGGTCTGGTGAGTAGGGCGGATGACGGAGAGCTTCCAACCCCAGTTCTTGCAACTTGGAGACCTTCTGCTGGGCAGTATGAGGTCGCGCGTTGTCGTGCAGGAGCAGTGGAGACGAGCGATTGACCAATGCTGGTTGGAGATGTGCCAGCTTCTCCATCATTGTGTTCAGTTCTTCACAGTTCACATCTGCATTAATGCTCACCCCGTTTGGTAAGAAGCTGTGATGAATCACACTGGCGCTAGACCACCAAACACTGACCATCACTTTTCTAGGGGTAAGTTTTCGTTTAGGGCATTGTTTAGATGCTGAACCAGGATCCAACCAACTTGCTGAGCGCTTGCGGTTATCAAACAGAATCCATTTTTTATCGCAGGTAACAATGAGGTTCAAAATTCCTTCATTTGTGTGTCTGTTGAGCAGTGCAAGGCACGTCTCGACGCGTGCTTCTCGCTGGCGATCATTGAGTTCGTGGGGCACCCATTTGTCAAGCTTTTTTACCTTGCCAATTTGACGCAAATGGACCAATATTGTTTTGACGCTAACGTCGAAAGCTGCTGCTAATTCAGCCGTAGATTGTGTATCATCAGGGGCCTTACTCCCGAAACTGATACGATTTCGATTTACGAGTCTGATCCGATGTCGATTTTGATTCAGTTTCGATCCTGATGCGTACTCCCGAACAAAATCGAATCGAAATCGCGTTGAGATCGTGTCTTATCAGCGTCGTTAGCTGTATCCGGTTGCTGACGTCACGTCCACAGAGTAAACAAGTTACAGCTGAGTGCCGTAGTCTGGCGAAGATTAATAAAAATATGGAGAAATTATATATTTTTCACTTTAAATAACATTTTGTGTATGTTTATTTAAATAAATCAGCCTCATTCTCATGCAATGGTAGGTTTTTAAAGGTTATTTTTCTATACAAACTGTGACAATAAATAATTGTTTCGAAATTCCTGTTTATAATCTTTGACATTCTGTTAAATGTCAAAGTCATATTTTGATTTATTTTGTCAGTAAAACTCAAGTGTTGTGCACAAAACACATCCATTATCTACATTAACTGGCCATAAATAGGTAATTGGCAGTATTGTAAAAAAAGTAGTTAATTGTTAATTTTGGTAAAAATATAAGTAGTATATTTATGTATGTAAATGATACAATAACAAATTCGTGTTTAGTGTTTACATTTAGAAAACCCGAGCTTAGTAACAATATCAACATACGACTTTTTATAACTATTTATTGACTTTGTTTATTCAAAAACAGATTGAGAAAAACGAACTCTTCATATGATACGTAGACTTCATTTGTCTCAGTCCCAGTCTTAAGTGAAAATATAATACATGAATTAGCGGCCAAACAAATGCGTAAAGGTTTTAAATAACTTTACACATAACAGTGATATAATTTCAGTGAGTCGGTTTCTTCATATGAGTAGTTAAATCTGCGACTCATACGTCAAATAAATATTTTTTAAGGCGATTACTGCATCAAAATTCCTCACAATCCATGTCCATTGCTAATGTGTTGAAGTTGGTGAATCTTCGTAAGTTGTGCATTTCCCGAACAAGCATTCAATTTATTATTTTTATTAAATAATGCTGCAATACTACAGTAAAAATGACGTAATTTAGTTCAAATACACTAAAACAAGCAAACTCGATACTGTAAATGAGACCTCTTTAGCTATCGTGTAATTTGACGTTTGTTTTCGATCTTGCCATTCGATTCTCAGTCGATTGATTTCGTCGGGAGTACCAAATGTTACGATCTAACGAACTTCTCGATCCAGGTAAGTTACAAATTGAGCCACCGCACGATCGTGCGCTAGTGTAGGTGTCGGGAGTATCAAAAGCTATTGAGATCGAACTGATTCGATTCTCGATTGTGTCGGGAGTAAGGGGGCAGCTTCCACAATCGCCTTTAATTCGTCATTGTCGACCAAATTCTTCAGACGACCGCGAGGTTCATTTTTCAGGTCGAAATTTCCAGAACGGAAGCGAGCAAACCAATAACAGGTGGTGCGTTGGTTTGTAGTGTTAGCTCCGTAAACGTCGTTGATGTTGCGTGCCGCTTGTGCCGCGTTGCTGCCACGACGGTACTCATTTTCCATAATTACTCGAATTTTTAACGTAATGACGAAAATGTAACACTAATCAATAAACAAATGACTATTTTTGGAAAAAGAATTCCATGTTTTTAAAATAAAATTAATTTGAAATTAGAATACTTAGCCAAACAAAAATTATTTTGATTTGAAATGGCCAGTACTGCAGAACGGCAATTTCATAGGTAAAGACCTATTATAAGGTGGTGGTTTGGCTGACGGCATAAGCAGTGTGGGACGAGGGAGGTGCTTTACGCATGCTTATGCGTGCACTCAAACATTTGCTTGCAGGTTGTGGGTATTTTTTCGCGGGATATTGCTAGACATAATACTATGGATTTCCGCAAAGTAACGCCTGATTCTATTAACTATTCAAGCTTTTTATAAGTACGGTTTTTTTATACACTGTTACCCAAAGAAGAGAACGCATTTTGAAACTCATTTTCACTTCAAGAACCACTTATGCCTAGTTTCAGAGGTTTTTTATCAGTAGTTTATTTATTCAATAGAGCTTTTGATTGGAAAACTTGTTTGCGTCATCCAATCAAAAGCGCTACTGAATAGACAAATTTACTAAAAAAAACCTTAAAAATCGGGCATTTACAGTTTATAAAATGTCTTGTAAAGATTTATTTGGAATACATTATTTTTTATTTATTTTTCAGCTGCCACAAAATTTCTTGGAGACAGCCAACCCGAAGGCAAAAAATGTCTTGCTATGTATCCAATTTGCTTGTTCTACTTCATACTATCGTGGCTAGTCGTGTCGCACAGTAATGTTTAGGTAACATAGTATACTCGTTTATTATTTGTATTTATTATTGTGATATAAATATTTTAGGATAATTTGTGTATATTAAGAAGTTTTTCAAATGTAAAAATATATTATATTGTCGTATGTTTTATCTTGTACAGAATTACACATATGTTAATATGTTCTACCTAGTTTTCTAATAACTTTCATAGTATGTCTTTCATGTAATGTGTGTAAAAAAAAACAAAATCATTATAATGCCATAAGGCACTTAGACCATAGACCAGATATAATTCACCATGTTTCTTTTTTAACATTACTTAATAGAGATCACAGGTCTTAAGTAACCACTTACCAAAGTGGTTACTAACTAGTTCGAAAAAAAATCGGAAACTGAATTATTTAATACATTAAATTATTAATTTAAATGTACTTATTAATTTACTAGGATATTTCCAGATATTATTATAATTTCTTAAATATCAATTTGGCTATTCTTGTAAAAAGAAATCTTGAGTTGCCCAGCATTATATGCATTATATTATCTGCAGTATATTGACAATATGTTGACCTCATCAACATAATATTTAAAAAACAAGCTTTTCCTAGTCAATACATTGCTTCTATAAACTTTTCTTACCTTTAAATTGAGCAAAAATACTACCAAAACTGACACACATTTATTATATTTTAATAGAAATTCTTTGATTTAAATTTTACCATTGCCATGTAATTTTACGTCTAATAATTTTGTTTGTATTAATCATCATGAAAGTAGCATATCACATAAAATATATAAACAAGGCAAGGCACAAAATATAACTATATTTAAAAGATCGCATGCCATGATATTTTATGTAATTTTGCATAATAGTGCATGATTTGTATGTGAAAACAGTGACTAAGATGTAAATGTCTAGATTCTAGACTCTTCGAAATGTAACCTGACTGTGTGTTCTGACTCCAAGCAGGGGCCAATGAGCTATTATTGGCTATCAACCGTAGCCAGCCAATTGTCAGAACAAAATGTCTGAGTTTACTGTTGGCACAATGTGCCACTTACATTCCAATTAAAAATGTACTGAATTTCATCACGTTTGTACAGATTATGTTTTTCTAAATAAAATACTATTTTCCATCCATTGTAAATTTTATTTGAATACGTTATACAAAACATTTATCACAAAAATACAAAGATCTAGAACTGAATGTGAATGCTAATTCTATGCAGACATTTCATAGGCCCCATGCGTACTACGCGACAACTTTTTTTTTGTTTTACAAAAATGGGAAACGCTGGAAGTTCGCACAGTGCGTATGGGCACTTATCTTATTCCTTACTGTAAAACATTTTTTATGACAGCGGATTATGCAACAATTGGTACAAGGTTTAATTCTATACGATCGAGAAATAAATACATTTTTATTTTAGTACACATCTAAACCTACAAAAATATGAAATTTAGCACATCTGCTTCGCAATAGCTTCTGTTATTAAAAGCCTAAACGATTAGAGAGTATATTATTAGTCTTTGGATTTTTTAATCACATATTTTGAATTCCGTGATGAACTTTTTTTTTAAAAAATACCTACGACTGAAGAGTGGTTTCAAGGAATTTTTGTAATGATTCCCATAACATTTCAATGTTTGTATTTAGTAAGTATATTGTTTTTTTAAAACTATCGACATCATAAACATGACGTGTAAATTATCTGCAGATTATAATTTTATACTAAATAATTTTTGAGTATGTACTGGATTTTTCTAAATTAACATAATAAATATTATATACAAACATACATTTATATTTTAAATGATATATTTCATTGATATTCCTGTTACTTAACAACTAATGTTTAAAATTTAAATTATATATTTTGCAAGAATGAAAATATTGCTTAGTACTATTATTTACATAACTAGAATTGCAAGTCTGTTGGCTAAGATTTTAACATTTAACAATAAAAGCTGCAAATAAAATTAAAACTAACAACTAATTGATCACATTGGCATACACATTCATGTGCGTCAAGTAAAAAGAAGTATGTTCGGCGCAATATATGCTTGCAGCAAAATGTGAACATCAGGCAAAAAGTTTAAAGAAACCGACGATTTTTACCTGTTTTTTTACTATGTATTTTTTTCTATAGAATAAAACCTTCGAAGCTCGAAAGTTTTATGGCATGTTTTGGCGTGTTCCACATTTTGACTGCTGTAATTTTATGCCGAAGGATTTTAAGTGTGCTCTGTAGTGACAGAAAACAACAATTCCTCAAATTTTTATTTTGTTTTTCGTATTTATTATGAAGTGTTATTTTCGTTTTAGAAATATTTTGTACAGAGTTCAAAATTAATGTTTCCCAAAAAGATATTTTAAAAATAACTCCTACGAGAAGAGTAAATCTTTGGTAGTAGACGAGCGTAAAATTTTGATTTAATATATTTTAAAATAGTTTTTGGTGAAAAAATGCAGATTGGGAATGTTCAGACTTCAAATTTTTAATGAATAAGACTTCATGAAGAGTTCTATAAGGAAATTTCTTTTACAGTATAAAAATACAGACTTGTAAGAACCTTTTCTGACAGTTTGTGAGACAGATGGTGATAGATGGTGTATCTAGTGTAAACTAGATACACCATCAGACAGACCACCTTACGTGGTCCAAAACACATAATACAATAGATTATTATCAGAAGTGGTGTTAGGAACTTCGCTCATTAAACTTTCAGATCGATAAATTCGAGGGAGGGACGGGACGCACAGGGCTAGGAGTTTAATGCGGGTAGTTTACATTTGACGATGGATCCGCCCACGATAGTCGGTGTGACAAGGAAATACTACATTTATATGCACACGCGACTATCTGATGTAGGAGCCTAGACAAGTAGTACTGAAACACGAGAAATAGAATAAAAAAGTAGTGGGATTGTCGTGGAGTTAACGCATAACCTACGTTTCGAACGTGACAGGACTGGAACCTACATACTTCGAATCCAAAACCACTGAAGATACGCCGCGAATTCTCGCGATGCGACGTATTGAGACATGGGCGTACCCAGGTAGGGGCATGGGGCAGCTGCAGCGGCAGCAGCCTATTGGACAAGTGAACTATGCCACCACCTAAGCAAAGTGAAATTTGGACCTATTTCAAACCTGTTGAAAATGTCCGGGATAAATCTCAGTGTAAAATATGTGGTAAAACATATTCTCGAATGGGTCGAATTACATCATCGCTAAAAAATCATCTAAAATCAAGGAGTAAAAAAAAGTGTACTTTGTTTGAAAAAATTAAATAAGAGTCCTCTGAAATGGTAGAGTGTTAATCAAAGCGAGTTAAAACTGTTATCAAAAATAACACGCAAATTTTTTTTACGTGAACGTAACAAAAATTACGTGAACAGTAATTTAGTAGCGGAGGATTAATATACGAACCCTTGCGAAACAGACTGGAGTCCGAACAGGCGGTCATTCTACTTTTCATTAAATATAATGCTCCAATATTCAAATTTAATTATTAAAATAACCCACTACTTTATTATTAAATAAAGAAAGGATCAATATTACTGTGTTTTTTTACCCTACCAAACTAACACTTACGTTTTTTGTACAGATCCGCTTACGCGGATGTGAAAAAAAATGCATCCGCAACATCCCTAATTGAGATTTATATCAACGCGCGTTGGATTTCGTGGCAAATTCGCGTCTTGTCGATCCAGCGTTAGTTTCATGTCAATCCCGTATTCTATTTCGTCGTTGTCTAGTCTCCATTTATAGTCGGATCGTTATATTTGGAATCCGATCCCGAGGATTTATCAGGCGACCGCTGCGGCGAGCGGGGTGGCGTGTGCAGCGGCGACTTCTCCGACGGCTGGTACGACATGTGGGTCTGGATCGTGTCGCGCGCTTTCCGCGCCGTTTTATACGTGAGAGAGTTGCGGGGCTTGCGGCGAGAGAAGTGACGCTCGATCCACTTTAGCATGGCGAGAACTGAATCTGTGGAGGGTAGACGTCGCTCGGCGGAAGTCTTGATTATGTTGGATGACGCTACGCGGAACGTCGCCGCCATACCTTTGAGCGCCTGTAAAGAGATTATTATTGTTTTTAAAGTAGAAATTGAGTTACTATAATTGATTTCTACCAATAGAAATATAAATACTTTGCCCACTTTATACTTGACGTATAGATAGTAAATATTTTGTGAAAAGCATAACGATATTTAGTATAAATTCATTCATACTATTCATTTTCTAGTGTCTATTCATAAGTAGATAAGTATGATATTTCGTACAAAGCATAAAAAGATTTTGTATCATTACTAAGTATTTAGTAGTATAAAGTTTTTTTTTGTTATTCCAACTTGTTAAATAAAATCATTGTATTTACCATCATAGCGTCTTCGTCTGTGACGTCATCACCGGCGTATATGATCCTGATTCTCTCACTCCAGTCCAGACCGAACGCTGTGCGCAGAATGTAGATGGATGCTCGACCTAAAAAATTAAAATCCTTTGTAAATATTATTATTAGACATTTATACTAAATCCTTATTTTAGGTGCTAAAAGAAGAGACAGATAAACAATCGAGTGATCGAAATATGTACAACGTGCCAGCTCAATCAAAGCGGCGGCGTTAAGCCAATGATTGCATGCGTAGGGCCAAAGCTCACACTCCCAGACTGTCACACGATTTTCACAAAGTATGGCGTTTGTACCTTTGTTCCATTGCACGGGCGGGCGCGCCTCTAACGCGCAGTGCGCAGGCGCGGGCGTGAACCCTGCGGCGGCGATGAGCTTGCGCGCCTGCTCGGCCAGCGCGGCGCGCTTATGTACCGGTGTCTCGCGGTAATGGAACGTTAGGAGCGCGCCCTTGTTCTCCACCCACGCTCCATCCTTACACACCTGGAGAATATATATCGGTTAAGCTTGTGTGTATGGTATAAAAGGCCAGCATGTAGACTGAAGTCTGAACGCCTGATTGTAACCGATAACAGCTGAAAAACCAGAGAAGTCACGAATGGAGGACTTTGAAGGGGTTCGGCTTTCGTTTCGTCCAACCAATGAGTGTTCATTAGCAGTTTTGTGAGCCCGTCGTAGCTATCACTCCAGTCGTGCAGAGCAACGACAAAAGAGTCGTAAATTTATTATTGGCATTTTCAAGTCCCATAAGTTAGTAAGGTAAACAGCTTGGGATTGGATTGGTTTCAAGTTTTGATCTTACCTGTTCCTGCAGCGACTTAAGTAGCTCCACCACTTTATCCTGCAGCTCCAGCGGCATGGGGTGCACGAACTTGCTGCCGTCCGGGTGCAGGATCTCCAGACCGTGGTTACCCGCGTACGTGATGCCTTCGATCCCCACCTAAAATAAATAGGCACATCACTATAGATGTGATTTCGACAATTTCCATAATAATGTGCCACTGGAAACATCATGTCAGTATGTTATTTCAAAAGATAAGTATGCAACTATGTTAGAGATTATACGGCACATAGCTACTGAAACTATTTAGTACGCAAAGTTTATTTATGGATAATAAACCCTGCAAGAAGTTTACTTTATCGAGGATAAAGATTGCACGGAATTTAACCTCTCGCTAAGGAAATAGAGTGTAAAGAAGAATGGCGTGATTTTACAATATAATTTATATTATGTTAATAATAATTGTATCGCGCGAGGGTCAAGCTTAATTAATTCGTAGATAATTTATATACAAAGTTCGATTTGATAAACGTTTGTAACGGGGTCAGACCGTATCAGAAGTGGGATAGAACTATTTGCTTTATGATAATTATATTAAGGTAGAACTATTTAAGTTTACATACACCTAAAATAGGTAATGAATAATGACTACATACTACATAATATCTATATGTGATTAAAATATGCCGAACAAACCTACTTAATTGACATTTCAAACAAACCCCCGAATCGTCAAGTGAGCAAGCTGCTGATCATGAATTATAGCTAAAACACTCGATAATGTCAGCTTTCAAACAAAAAAAAACTAGATCAAAATCGGTTCATCAACGTTCGTCGTCCGGACACGTCAAACTTACAACGCGAAGGAACCGACGAAAACAGAGGTTTTCGTTAGGGGGTTAAAAATATTATAGCGCGGCCAACGAATGACTCCGATCCTTTGAGATCGTTATCGTATAGATGGTTGGATGCTGCAACTTTTGTATTATAATTAATTATTATCCTTCTCTGTTTTCTCAACGTAGCAGTGAAAGATAACAATACCAACTGACAGTGTTGAAGAGTACTGCAATTTGTGTTTATGACTTTGATCTTTATAGGAATAGGTGTAATCGACACCATTTCCCAGGGGTCAATAACAATGTGTTTACAGATTGATAAGGTGAATTATTTGTTTGCCTCAAGGAAAACTGTAATGGCGCCGATAAGATCACGAGTTATTGATGCCACGCGCCGTGATGTGCCCGCACAAGGCCAGGCGCGCGGGTGGCCATATCATCAGACTTGCCGGTTGCTAAGTGTAGTGTATATCTTTACGACAGTCCAACTGTTTTATGATATTCTGAGCGCATATAAAAGCAAACTTAAGAATAATAGCTCCTCACACCGATGTCGGCGACGGTGGCCGGTTACATTGAAACCAGGCCAGCTACGCAGGAGTTATTTTATAGTGCCAAAGTGTATGCGCAGTACACGAAGCATTCTCTCTTCTTTTACTCTCGAAACCTAGTGGGACGGATAACCGACACTACTAGCGAGAGGTGAGAGATGTCCTAATGACAGAATTAATTGCAATTTACACTGTTTGACACGCTGTCGGCGTGTCTAGACAGTATACACGGGCATCGTGGGCTGAAATTTCGTCACAATTCGTTAAGCAGTTCGATCTGTGTTAAGATACATCAGTCAGTAAGATGCAGAGATTCATTATTCAACTTACCATTTCCTTGACATTGTTCACGTTTCTGCCGGAGATGATGGCGATGTACACATCCGACATATTTGACAGCCGTTGCAGCGTGTGTTTGGTCTCTAGAGGAAGGGTAGCCAGATCCGGGTGAGGAGCTATGGGTGCTAGAGTACCGTCATAGTCAAGCAGCAGGGCCAGTTTTTGAGTGAAGCCTATGTACCTGAAAGAGCAAGTTACATAAAGTTAAACTTGGGAAGGGAACAATTCAGATTAAGTATATTTTGGTTATATGTAGGTATCTGTTTGATGAATTTAGAGATATTTAGATCCTAATTTTTAAAGACAAAGTATTTATTAGAGTTAGTCGCGTGGAAGAAGTTCGATGGAGAGGTATGTATAGGTAATAATAATCTATTCCTACTCTTGTGAGCGAAGTTAGTCACACAAGCGAAATTGTTTAAAAATTTACATGTCAACAGTTGGCTGGGTTTGGAGAAGTATGGGTTATATTACTTGGTGAGGTAGTCGTTGAAGTCGTCAATGGTAACGGGCTGCATGGACGTGGCTCCGATATCATCGGCCTCCTCTTCCAAAGAGTCCATGGCCTTGAGGAAGGCCTTCATCCAGCTGTCTACGTCGTTAAGCTGCTCCCGCCGTCTTAGGTGGTTCATTCGAACCGTGCGCTCGTCCTCTGGCATTATGAGGGCTCTGTGTGTAAGACATAATATTAATATGGATATGTACCGGAATGCTTTTAGTCGAAATCTAAGGCACAATCTATACTGCTGAAGAATAATATGATCCTTACTCTTTATGGATCTAAAATTTAAATTTTAGTTCCATAAAGTTTAAATGTAACGGAGAATCTTTGATTAATCAAGGATTTGATGACTGATTTGATTAATTAAGGCCTTTGATTAATCAAAGATTCTCCGTTACATTTTGTTTAATAGGCTACTTGACCTTCTTTTTATTTATGTGCTACCGATCCTAGACATAATTACTCCCATCCTTTTACCTATTTTAAATTTTTGTATATCAACCTTTTCCTTGGGATGATACCTGGAAAGCCTCTCACATAATCCCTTTGCCGTCAGAATATCAGATATAGAATCAGAAATAGTTTTTCAAAGCTATTTCTGATTTTCGTCCTATATCAATTCTTCCTTTCTTATCAAAAGTTCTAGAACGCCTTATAATTCATCAACTTACTATATACATCACGCGCAATAATCTCCTTAGTACTTACCAATCTGGCTTCCGGCCGGGTCATATCACTACTACGGCCTTAGTCAAGGTGGCAGATGATATTCGGTCTGGCATGGACAACAAGAAGCTCACCATCCTAACTTTGGTCGACTTTAGTAACGCATTCACCTCTATCGACCATGACATCCTTCTCAGTTTGCTGGCGTTTCACCTTTCACCTTCTGTGATTCAGTTCCTCCGAAATTACCTTGTAGGTCGTTGACAGAAAGACAAAATTTCAGAATATTTTTCAGACTGGGCCGTTGCAACTGCCGGTGTTCCTCAGGGTGGTGTTATGTCTTCTTTACTCTTTGCCCTTTTATAAACTTCGTCACCTTTTATATAGTTTCCTCGTTCCATTTATATGCAGACGCATCTGCAAATTTATACCCAGTCGAATCTGGATGCGTTGCCTGCGGCGGTGGGTGTTATGAACAGAGACTTATCGGCCATATATGACTGAAGAAAATACCATGGATTACTTATTAACCCCGCGTAGTTTCAATTAATAATAATCGGCAGCCCGGGGCTGGTCTCCAGAATTGACTGGGATACTTTACCCCCCGGTGCTCATCGATGGTTCAACAATACCATATAGTAAAGTAGTGTGAAGAATCTTGATGTACACTTTGATGAGCATCTTTCTTGGTCTCAGCAACTGAAAGAAATAGGCAGAAAGGTATACTCAACGTGGCACTCCCTGAAACGACTTCGCTATGTTCTGCCGATACCCACAAAGGTAGCCTTAGCTGAATCACTGTTCATGTCTCTCCTAGATAACGCTGATGTTAGCTTCATCAACTTGACCGAATACCAACTCGACAAATTCAACAACAAAAAAAAAACAAATTCAGAATTTGTCTTTAAGATTTATCTTTGGGTTGCGCAAATTCGACCATGTTTCAGAGTTCCGCAACAAACTTAAGTGGTTACCGTTTCTTTTCCGCCGTAATGCCCGCGTACTCTCACTCCTGTACACCATCCTATTTGATCCCAATAGCCCTCAATACCTGAAAGACATCTTTAGCTTCCGTTGCTCCGACAGACAAAAGCTGCGGTCTTATACAAATCTCCTTCTCGATATCCCCATCCACCACACTAAGTATTTCCACTCCTCTTACTCCGTCCAATCCGTCTTACTCTGGAACTCTCTCCCTACCCGAATAAAGCAAGATAAATCGATAAATATTTTTAAATCTTACCTAAAGGACTACTATCTTAGTATGTGTCAAACTTAAATATTACGTAATATCATTTTGTAGGTTTCTTAAATTGTTCATAATAATTATATTTATAATGTTATAAATTATATTATTATTAAAGTATAATATTGTATATATTTATATTATGTATATTAAGCCCTAGTATGTATGTATTTACGTATATATGCATTAAATATTAAATGTTATGTTTATTGTATCAAAATATGTATTTTATGTTTATGATGTGTATACTGTGAGCACAATTATACCCTTCTCAAGCATTTGATCCGTTCTTTCAAAGGTTGTCTGGAAGAAATTGCTGTTTAGCAATAAAGCCGCCTTTGTGTACTATTGCTTATATAATATTTTTAATATATATAATACGTTTGTGTAGCAGCTGATTGTGCACAATAAATTATATATTCATTTCACTCATTTCGTTTCTTAATTGTTTCATTACACAAAAAATATATATTACATTATTTTGAAACCTAAAAACCTACAAAAAAAATATTTTAAAAATACACTTTTTAAAAACCGTCGAAAAGACTATTTGCCATGTTAGTTGATAGATTATCTGTGCTGTTACGTCATACTAGTAC
Source organism: Phengaris arion (assembly GCA_963565745.1). Lineage (NCBI taxonomy): Eukaryota > Metazoa > Arthropoda > Insecta > Lepidoptera > Lycaenidae > Phengaris > Phengaris arion. The sequence continues at coordinate 30,784,973 of OY751431.1, forward strand.
TATTTGTAATCTGTGCTACTACTATTTGTATAGTCCGCAGTAGTGAAATGGCGGTGTTACGTTCTGTTTGACGATTTGACATAAATAACTTTTTAAGATGTCATGAACTATTTATTTACAGAAACGTTCCGTTTCACTACTACGTATGTGTTCAGTGTGTTTGTGTCGTCATATCCTTGCCTGAAAGTTACTTGTGTGTACGAGGTGTTTTCATCAGTAGAAATTAAAAACATAAATACATATTTTTAAATCAACTTTATTTATAAATCTTAAGTTTTTAATTTATAATATCGTAAGAATCGTAGAATACGTTTTCCTAAGCCATGTACTAAAGGAAATACTCCTTCAATGTATGAAATTAAATATGAGTCAAGTAGCCTATTGCAAAAAGTACAGTCACATGAGCAAATCTTACATGTGACCGTTTCCGAGTTTATTTTGGCTAATAATTCTAGAAAATCCTAAATGAGCCTAGTCACAGAACTAAAAACAGAATGTTTCTGAACCTTGTCCTACACAGCTGCCTGATAGGAGATACGTGCGAAGTACCTACGCATTGCCTCTCTGTTATTGTAACTTTATCAGGGGCCGCTATTTCGTCAGGCTGTGATAACCTCATGACGTAAATAGATGGCTAGCAAGACAAATAAAACATGGCGACAAAATAAAACAAAACAAAATAATATCATGTTATCAATAATAACGAATTTTTACTGGCCATGTTTTAGACATTCGCGTCATAAAAGTTCTATGGAAAGATAATTGAAGATATAAAACAATTTGCGATTCGCAAAAGTAGAAATACCTAAAATGGGGTCTAGAGGGTAAATTAGGACAAAACCGAGAAAGTTTTTGCGACCATATTATCCATCATGCTTCCATAATTTAATAAATGATAGGTATTAAATTTAAACATTTCCTTATATTATATTCTAGAAACATTAAGTCGTCCTCTCATTGGAAAAAAATAAAAAATCGGAACGGAAGAACTCCAAAGTGTAGGGTCAATAACGTGTGTTTTTTTGATCTGTAAAACATTTGAATTTTCTTTTGCATTTACAATATTTATGTTAATGTGAAGTATGTTTTTTTTGTGTCAGTTTCTCATGTTTCCATTAAGATATCAGTTAAGTGAATAATGGATTATTTTTTTCAATAATTGAACAAAATATCTCTGAGGCAGATTATAATTACAAGATAACCGCCTCCCTTTTTGGGAAGTCGGTAAAAAAGGGGGGAAATGCGTCAAAATGGGATGTAAACGGTCAAATGAGATGGGGATTGGGTCAGGAATGGGGTCATTTGGGACCAAACTTGGATAAATCGGGATAACTGTGGGTAAATTGGGTTTTTATAGATAGGGTTGTCGCGATTTCGAAAATTCCTTCATTTGTGTCTGTTAAGCAGTGCAAGGCACGTCTCGACGCGTACTTCGCGCTGGCGATCATTAAGTTCGTGGGGCACCCATTTGTCAAGCTTTTTTACCTTGCCAATTTGACGCAAATGGACCAATTTTGTTTTGACGCTAACGTCGAAAGCTGCTGCTAATTCAGCCGTAGATTGTGTATCATCAGCTTCCACAATCGCCTTTAATTCGTCATTGTCGACCAAAGTCTTCGGACGACCGCGAGGTTTATTTTTCAGGTCGAAATTTCCATAACGGAAGCGAGCAAACCAATAACAGGTGGTGCGTTGGTTTGTAGTGTTAGCTCCGTAAACGTCGTTGATGTTGCGTGCCGCTTGTGCCGCGTTGCTGCCACGACGGTACTCATATTCCATAATTACTCGAATTTTTAACATATCCATGTTGACGAAAAAATGTAACACTAATCAATAAACAAATGACTACTTTTGGAAAAATAATACCATGTTTTTAAAATAAAATTAATTTGAAATTATAATTTAAGATAAAGTTTAAAAATTAAGTATATGATAGTTATGTTGCTCGCCGCTCCACTGACATTTCGGTGTGAATCGACCCTTAGAGCGCAATTTAACTAGACAACCTATTTGCAATGTGTCAATGTGAATAATAGGTATTTACTTATGAAATTGCCGTTCTGCAGTACTGGCCATTTCAAATCAAAATAATTTTTGGTTGGCTACATATATGGCTACATATGCATATACTTAATTTATAAACTTTATCTTCATTACTATAAACACAGTTTCACTTGAAACAACCGCCGCCGCTCACACCGCTCACGGCCGCCTATGGCCGCTAAGATATTATGTTGCTCGGTATATATAACTTATACCGGATCTTGCACTATTAGTTCTAACGTTTATTAGGACATAGGTAACATTTTTAATTAGAGCCCAAGTTTGTATGTATGTACCTGTGTATAACTTCGGCGGCATCATCTAGCTCGTAAGGGTTGCAGATGAGCGCCTCATGCATCATCTCTCCCGCGCCAGCGAATGGAGATACAATCAGCACGCCTGGTGGCTGCTTGATCTGGCACGCCACAAACTCTTTGGCGACGAGGTTCATGCCGTCACGTAGTGGTGTCACTAGGGCCACTGCGGCGTCGCGGTAGAACGCCGCCAGCTCGTCCTGACCCACGCAGCCGTAGATGTATCTGAAGGAACACAGATATAGATCAGACCGATTTATTTTATTCAGCAATTTACTGACTTTAAAATTTAAATTAGAAGCAATTAAATGTCACAGCGGCAGCTGATAATCGACGTTAATCCAATTATTGTTGGTTCGTTAGCATAAATATTAAAGCTAATCACTTATTTAACAAGATATCCATATTTATAATTTAATTAATTGTATATATCTAGCAATATCCCGCGAAAAAATACCCGCACCAATATAATATGAATTAAATTGTATGCTATGGATTTCCGCAAAGTAACGCGTGATTCTATTAACTTAATATTCTTAAGATATATAAAATTCTCGTGTCACAATGTTAGTCACCGAACTCCTCCGAAACGGCTTTACTGATTTTTACCAAATTTTATATGCATATTCAGTAGGTCTGAGAATCGGCTACTGGGTATTTTATATATTGATAAGTGCATTTGTTGAATGAAAAATAGTAAATTATTACAACTCGAGACTGACGGCGACCATATTGTTTGTGTGACGGGATAGCGATCGACGTTGCCATGGTGACATACTTATTTAGTCACTTCAATAAAATAATATGGGCGAAATACTTAATATGGCAAAGCAACGTTTGCCGGGACAGCTAGTTTATCTATATATATTCTGTTAAATGTTAAAAATAAGTTGTATTACCTGATAGGAGACCAGTTAGGCGTGGTAAACCGTCCGTTTATTCGGCCCACTAGCTGATCCATCTCCTCCTTGAGATCTTGGTACTCCTTCACATCAGTTCTGGAGGGCACTGATATTTGCATTAGGATCACATTTTCTATGTGTTCTGGATGTTTCTCTAGCAGCCTTTCGAAGGCTTTCAGTTTGTGAACTAGACCTTTTGTGTAGTCTAATCTATCGACTCCTAGAATGACTTTTTGACTAGTGGAAAAGACTGACTTGGCGTTTTGGGCGAGAGCCACGAATCTGTCGAAGGGTACACCGATGGGAAGGGGTCTGATACAGATTGTTCTACCGCCGAGTTCTACTAGAAGGTTCTTCCTGTCGACACGGCAACCTAACTCCCTTTGACAGCAGTCGATGAAGTTTAGACAGTAGTCGGTTATGTGGAAACCCACCATGTCGCAACCTGAAAATTGTATATTGATTTCTTATGTTTACGCGAATATTGATCATTGTTTTAGACACTTACGGCAGGCTGATTCTGTATCTTGCAACAACAATGCGACAGGCATAAATTGTACAATATCGCTGTCAAACATAATTTTGCATTACGTATTAGCAATAGCGACGCAACAGCGAACAATCGATGGGATCGCGCTCTTGCGAACAATCAGGGAACTAAAAATGCAATCGATTCTCCTTGTAACAACAAAAATCGGTATTACGTATGATACATTTAGGTTGTTGTTGAAAGATTGCTGATATTGCAAATCAATGTAGGCAGTGTTTTCGACGTTAAATTTAAAGTGTATCAATATGTTACATAATATTTAAATATTCCACATCCACATAAAGTATTTTCTAACTTAACTTCGTCCAATTTTTGTCTATAAACGGCAAGAAATCTATTGTGTAAACAAAACACTTGATACTTCATAATAGTATATAGTTCCACATGTCGCTACATGATTGCTAATGGCGCTGTTTACCGCTCAAAATGCATTTAAAAGTTATCGTACAACAGAAGAGCAACAGTCGTAGGTACGTAATACGATTTTTTTCAGCGATTACACAGCGCGACAACTGCGCGACCGCTGTTGCTGTCTGCAAACTATCTGCTAAAGATACATAATCAGCTAGCGGATTGTGTCTGTCGGCTGCTGGAAAGTAGCCGAAACGTCGAAAGTTCGTCGTCGTCGAAAGAAAAGTGCACCGCGACACAATCAGTAAGCGTTTAAAACACTGAAAATTGTAGTTTAAAATAATTTTCCGCCCAAAGGTTAATAAACTTGTCGATATAATAGCTATATAATATAATATTATAAAGAGGAAAGATTTGTTTGTTTGTTTGTTTGCATCGAATAGGCTCTGATACTACTGGGCCGATTTTGATGAAATTTTGCACATATATAGTGTAGACCACGGTGTAGGACATAGGCTTCTTTTTATCGCGGCAAAATGCATGGTTCCAGTGGGATTTTCTTTTGCGTGTACGAAGTCGCGGGCAACATCTAGTTACAAATAAAATCGGTTTAAGTACAGTAAGTATATTTTCAAGAATTTTGTTGGTTTTTATTTTGCAAATAAATAAATGGTTTATGACATTTTAGGTCATTTTTTTAAGTATAAAAAATATAGTTCTTTTACTCACCTAAAATACCTTGAAGCACCACATCCGACCAGGGGAACAGACGGAATATGTCCCAGGGCGGGAAGGGTATGTGCAGGAAGAATGCTAGTTTACACTTCAAATTCTCCTCTTCCGCTCGCTGTAACAATATATTTTCTTATTTGACACATTGAAATATTTTTCTTTTAACAACAGGTAGGTAAAAGTGGGCTTTGTGGTTAAACCGAGCAACAGTTAAAAAACATTTTTTCCTTAAAATGATCCGTGGCAGGTCGTCAGTTTGACTTGCCCCTTAAAAATCTAATATTCCAGTTATTTAACATAGGAAGCAGGGAGTTACAGGTCACCAAAATGGGACACATGTTAAGGAGAAAATAATACACTAATCATCCCTTTTAGGATGATGACCTACCTCTCTAATCCAGTTCGCAGCCAACATGAGGTGGTAGTCATGCACCCACACAATCGGAGGCGACGCGCAGTTCTCCTTGTTCAATAATCGGAGAGCCTGCACGGTCTTCCCCGCGAACTCTTTGTTGAGCTTGATGTAAGCGTTCCAGTGGTTAGCAATGAAAGTAGCTCGGTCTGGCATGGAGTGGAAGAGAGGCCAGAACGTGCCATTGCAGCAGCCATTGTAGTAGCTGTCGAATAGCTTTGGCTCCGCGTGTATAGCGACTATCTGTAACAAACAGGTCACTATAGGGATACACTATATTTACTATAAGATTTAGTGATCCCTGGTACCTACCAGGATCCGTAAATACTTAAGGCGTTAGTTGTTATGGCATTGTAAATTGATTGTTATGACGCTGCCGCTGCTAATATAAAAATAACTACCTTCAGCGCGCGACTTCGTCCGCGTGGATCCCTATTGTACCCCCCTGTATGGTATGTATTACGAAAAATTAACGGGTTACTACGACATAATAACTATCTGAGTGCCAAAATTCAGCGCAATCCGACCAGTTGTTCTTATTTCATTATACAAACTTTGAACCCCCATTTTACCCCTTTAAAATCGAATTAAAAAAACTGTAAAATACGTACATACCCAACAGTTTTTATTTATTAGCTCGGATATTAAATTACATGGAAATCGAAGCAGATTTTATATATTATTCATGCAAACTTTCAACAATTATTTGACACCCTTAAAGGGTGATTTCTAATAAACCCTGAAAGACATATGTAATAAAATTTATTTGAGAGCATGAATCTCAATTTTCATCGAAATCGGTGCAGATTTAAATATTTTTCATACAAACTTTCAACCCCTATTTCACCCCTTTAAGGGTGAAATTTTTTAAAATCTCTTCCTATTGTCTCGTCTACATTGTAAATTAAAACCACTATCCAAATTTCACGTTTCTTCCATTAGCGGTTACAGATGTGCGAGCGTCGATACATTAGTCAGTGAGTCAGTGGGAACATCAGATCCTTTTATAATATCAGGTCATTACATATGAAATTGGCGTTTTATAAAGTCGATTTTTTTAAACATAATATATTTATTTAATCAAAGTATATACCATTGCTATCTATGGTCCATCGGAGTTGAATTTTCTCCCCTGCAAGAAGTTATCCAAATTTCGAAAAAAAAGGTAATCTGTTCGAGCAAGGTCCGGGGAGTACGGATGTCTTAGACATTTCAATCGAAGCTCCCCTAATTTGGTAGCCGTCTGTTGTGCAGTGTGTGGTCTAGCGTTGTCCTGAAGCAGCAGTAGCCTAGAGCGAATGACCAGCTCGGTTGTTTAGCAGATAGCTTTTCCATCATGATTTGCAGTTGCTGGCAATAGACATCTGCCGTAATCGTCTGGCCAGATTTAAGAAAGCTGTAGTGAACGACACCGGCACTAGTCCATCAAACACACACAAATAACTTTTTTTGAGTCAATTTTCGCTTGGGGTAGGCTTTGGCTGGGTTCAGCCATTGCGATGAGGGTTTCTGATTATCGTACAGGATCCACTTTTTATCACAGGTAATTATTCGATTTAAAATCCCTTCATTATTGTGCCGGTTGAGTAATGTAATGCAGCAGTCAATGCGCGTTTGTCGGTTTACTGCACTAAATTCATGAGGTAGGTACCCACCTTTTAAGCTTTTACACCTTTCCAATTTGCTTCAAGTGGATTTAAACGTTTAAGTTTTATCACTAACACCGCAGCCTGCAGCTTACTCGGACGTGGTATACGATGGATCCGCTTCCATAATAGTCTTCATTTCTTCATTATCAACTTTGGTCTCCGGCCGGGGCTTGTTCTGCAGGTCAAAATTTCCAGAACGAAAACGTTGGAACCAAAACCGCACTGTGTTTTCTTTTGAAACACCGCCGCCATTATTAATCCTTCGAGCAGTTTCTGCAGCACTGGTGCCACGGTGGAACTAGTACTCGAAAATAATACGATATTTCAAGTTTTACATTTTGTAAACAGCGACGCAAAGAAAAAAACCAAAAGAGAAAAAAAACAAGTGAATTACGGTTTTCGACACACAAATGCTAATGAGTAAATAGCGGTATAAATTTGAAATTGGAATTCCTAATCAAAGAAGATATTTTTGAGATCAAAGTGGCCAGTACGACAAAACGCCAATTTCATATGTAAGGACCTAATAACATATCCTACTAATATTATAAATGGGAAAGTTTGTGAGAATGGATGGATGGATGTTTATTGCTGTTTCACGCAAAAACTACTCAACGGATTTCGATGAAATTTGGTATATTAGTTTAGGCTCTGGATTAAAACATAGGCTACTGTTTATCCCGGAAAAGTAGTGTTCCTTTGGGATACTATGTTTACGCGGGCGGAGCCGCAGGCAACAGCTAGTATAGATATAAATTGCTTAAATGAATTTCGTGGGGCCTGTAAAAATATCGCCGAAATTCTTATTATTTTATGATGCTACATCCGAGATCCATATACAGTAGCTAGAAGGGCGAACAGACAGACCGACAGACAGATGAACGGATAGAGCGAAACTATAAGGGTTCCTCGAGTGTTACCCTAGATAGAATTGATGCAGAATTTAACAAAAAAAAATATAACTTTTAACGGCCGTGTACTACGTACGGTCCGTTACGCAGCGCTAAGCACTTCTACGCAGTATAGTCCTACGCTACGCTACACTTCTATGCTACAACTTTCTATGCAACGCTGCGCAGTTCTACGGCCCGCTACGATTTTTTTTTCGCATTTTACAAATATTCCGCTCTTTTACGTAATTTTTAAGACAGACAGCTTAATAACAATATGTTAATTTTACTCATAGTACACCAATAACATTATACTTATAATATTATAATATATAATGCGTAAAGTAGTAGCTATAATTTAATTAAATTACATACTAAAAATAATAAATAATAATAATAATAATAATATATCTTTATTGAACACACAAGGGACATTAACACAGCTAAAAAGAAAATAAACAAATCGAAAGTCAGAATCAAATCCCCACACCACATGTTCAAAGGGAATCCACTCAGGCATCGACCACGGCGGTGCCGAGGCGCCTGATCTTCCGTGGTCCCCACACCTATAATAATCCCAAATCATAAGGTCCCAACACATATAATAATATGTTATTATTAATTATGTACTGAATCTCTTATCACAGATGAAAGTTAATGTTTGATGTGTGTTCATTTAATTTGTATTATAAAACAAACATAGAAGGCAAAACTACTCCCCGTTATCGGATAAAGTGATATTAGAACCGGTTTGCTCGCAGAAGCAAACCTAATTAGCATATATGTAAATATTATTTGTGTTATGTGTCGCTACTTGCGCGTAAGTGTAAAAACTTAAACATAGCACAACCATGTATTAATCCTACATACCTACCGCCTTACTAATAAAAATATTTAAACAGTGGATAAGCAATACAATGTTTTGTCCTTATCTGATACGTGGGAAAAGTAGCTTGACAGACAAGGACAAAACATTGTGTTGCTTATCCATTGTGTAAATATTTTATTAGTAAGGGGACTAGTATATAAGTAGGAATATACCTTTTGGTTATTGAATCCAATTTGAAGGTTGCAAGGCGAAATTCAGAAGACCGTAAGGAACTTCGAAAACAACTATTTACTATTTAAGATAATTCTAAGGCTTATTAACCGTAGAATATAAAAATGTCTAAATAAGTACGCAGTCACACACAAATAGAACCATTTAGAATAAATAATTTTTCATGCAGTGGACTTTTTAAATCTATACTAACATGATAAAGATTAAAGATTTGTTTGTTTGTATGTTTGTTTCTATTGAATAGGCTCCTAAAAGACTAAAATTGGTCCAGATTTTGATGAAATTTGGCACAGACATAGATTAGACCACAGGAAGGACATGGGCTGCTTTTTTAATTGCGGAAAATGTACGGTTTATAATAATTCTATCCAACTAATAGTTGGATAGAATTATTATAAATGTGAAAGTTTGTGAGGATGGACAGATATATGGATGGACGGTTGTTACTGTTTAACGAAAACACTGCTGAACGGATTTCAATGAAATTTGGTGTTGTAGAAGTTTAGGCTCTGGATTAAAAAAACAATACCTACTTTTATAAAAAGTAAATAGTGTATATAAAGCTGGTGTAAAATAAAATTTCATACTGGCCAAGAAAAACATAAAAACATGGGGATACTAGACCTTAGATGCAACGGCGAAACAGAGGAACGCAATACAGAGTGTAGAGAATCAATTTCATTGAAAGCATTGCACAGTTCAGTGGGCTGCACTTGTGTGCAGTTGAAACTGCTGATGTTACTTTGTATAACAGTAATCTTACACTGCAGTAAAAGTTCAGGATAGTGAAGTGTCCTAAGTCCAAGTATCAGCTTCACGAATAATGAATACTATAAAGTGGAATACATTTTTGAATTGTTTGAGCGGGCCTATCTCAAAAACTACTGGTTCGATTTGAAAAAAATCTGTCTTAGATAGGTACCTACCTAGATAATTTTGATATATGACGCGCCACGTACGCCACGAATATTTTCCTTTATAATAACATAAATTTAATATTTAATTTAATTATTTAATAAAATAATATTTTAATAACATTTCGTTTATAATAGAACGAAATCGTTGTCGCTAACTAACGTAGTAATATTGTCGGCGCAAAGGCTGTACAATGCTATGACCATAGCCACAAAATCAAATTAAAAAGGCATTTTTAGAGTGACAAGCACTAATGTTTTAAAACCTGGCAACATTATGCTGGAACCATTTAATATATTGAGATAAAGCTTGTAATAAATAATTTAATGTTAATTATATTTATAATTTAACTAATTATAAGTCTAATAATTAATAAATAAGAAATGTTATTTTAAATTACATTGAAACATATTAATTATGTTAAATAGTATTAGCATTGACTATGTGAGGTGCCACAAACGTAAATTTGCCGGCCATATTGTTAAAAATGTCATGTTACTATCACTATTAAAAATGTCAATTGAAAATTACATGTGTATTTCATAAATTGTAATTGTAAAACCTAGTTAGTTAAATAATTATGTAATTATTTGTGAAACTATGTACTTGTTATTAATAGCTCAAAATTATATACCTATTGATAATTAAGAAACACTGTTATGTAAATGTAAACTTCCGCAAGAAATGAAGGTTTACCTTCTATTTATGTAAAACCTAATTATTAAGATAAATAAAAATCTTAATAATTAAAATAATAATTTTGATCTTATGTTCACGTAAAGTTACCTAATAATTAGGATAACTCGATAGTTATGTTGTGACAGTTTTACTGGTTGTCAGCGCTGGTTTCTTAGTTCCATGTGATTTGGCCAGAAGGCGCCACGAAAAATGGCTTCTTTGTATTTTGCAAAACAAAGAGGGACACTTTGGATCCTGATCCCGAGCCTGACGGCAACATCACTCTGAAACTGAGGGACTTCGCCAGCCAGTCGAATAAAAGGTAAGTAGGAAAACCTTAGGAACTTTGGTTGTGATTAACTAAAAATTGTAATTCAGTTTTTATGTTCATTGTTTCGTCGTTTGCATCTTTAGGTTGTATGAGTGGGTGGTAGTTATTGTAACCACATTAAATATAAACTAAGTTCTATAATGGAGCCTGTGAATTTGGTTTTAAGGACAAAGGTCAATAAATGTTTAAAGTTGAATAAATCCTTTTATTATGTTTTCTTTCTAATCCTGATAAACATAGTGAGATATATATATATATATATATGAGGGCGGGTCAATAAGTCCGTGACTTTTGGAATAAAACACAGATTTTTTGATAAATAAATCATTTTATTTTTCAACGTAGTCCCCCTTGAGCTCTATACACTTTGTCCAACGCTTCTCCAATTTTTTTATCCCTTCCAAAAAATATGATTTGTCGAGGTCCTCAAAATAGGCCTTTGTTTGCGAGATGACTTCATCATTGGAGTCAAATCTTTTTCCACCGAGCCATTTTTTCAGGTTTGGGAACAAGAAGTAGTCACTCGGAGCCAAATCTGGAGAATAGGGTGGATGTGGGAGCAATTCATAGCCCAATTCATGGATTTTTGCCATGGCAACTGCACATGTGTGCACCCTTGCATTGTCTTGGTGAAAAAGAACTTTTTTCTTGGCCAAATGAGGTCGGTTTTTTTTCGAATCCTCATTGAAGCGGTCCAATAAGTTGGCATAATATTCCCCATTAATTGTTCTTCCCTTTTGAAGATAGTCAATGTGGATTATCCCACGTGCATCCCAAAAAACAGTCGCCATAACTTTATTGGCTGACAAACCCACCTTGACCTTCTTTGGCGCCGATTCACCCTTAGAAACCCACTGTTTTGACTGTTGTTTGGTCACTGGTGTGTTGTGATGGATCCATGTTTCGTCCACGGTTACAAAACGGCGCAAAAACTCCTCCATATTGTGATTAAATAACGCCAAACCTTCCTGTGAAGTTGTTACACGATTGCGTTTGTGGTCGACTTGCGGAAAGCTTTCTCATGCCCAAGTGATCATTCAAAATTGAAACCACTGAGCCATGCGAGATGCCTATGGCTTCCACAATCTCTTGCACTTTCAATCTTCGGTCGGCCAACACCATATCGTGAATTTTTTCGATTGTTTCGGGTGTAGAGACCTCAACTGGGCGTCCAGGACGTTCGGCATCTTCAGTGCTTGTACGGCCACAATGAAATTCAGTAAACCACTTTTTTACCATTGAAATCGATGGTGCAGAGTCCCCATAGTATTTATCAAGCTTAGCCTTGGTCTCGGTAATGGTTTTTTTTCGCAAAAAATAATGCTTAATAAGCACACGAAATTCACTTTTTTCCATTGTTTCCTTAAGTTACTGGATAGTCTGATAAAGATAGCTGTAAAACACAAACTAACTGACGCAGCAAGTTCAAATTTTGATAGGAGTCAACTGACAGATGCCTGTTGACAGGAGTAGTGTTGCTTTTTCAGTAAGGAGGTTAGAAATTCAAAAAGTCACGGACTTATTGACCCGCCTTAGTATATATATATACTAGCTGACGCGGCGAACTCTGTTCCGCCTTAAAGGCAAGGCAATAAATAAGCAGATTTTCGAATTTATTAAGTTAATTTTTTTATTAGAAAAAAAAAGAAGTACATTAATCATTTATTATTGTTTCTGCATTTCAGTACATAGGTTGCTCTTTACTTAAGTACCTTGTGATACACGACATTTTTTGTTCTCTTATCAGGCGCAGAAATATAATGTTTCCGTGGGATCTTGTATTTAAGCAGGCGGAACCACTGGCAAAACCTAGTATAGCTTTTAGTATTATGCAAAAGTATGTCTGTCTGTCTGTAATACCTTTTCACGCTATAACCGCTGAAACGAAGCCAAAAAAAAGTTTGATAAAATTTCCATCAAAGCCCGGGAAATGTCATGGGATAATTATATGGCGACAAAATGTACGGTTTCCGCGCAAGCCTAGTAATATTGATATGAATTAAACTAACATTTTATAAAGCATCAGTTGTATAATCTTTTGGTCTCGAACACGAGTTTACATTATACATTAAACATATCTATATTAGAATAAATTATCCTATACCTACAGATTGCATAAGTGGGTATGCTGTGTCATGTACTTGTCAAAGTATTATTAACCTAATGAAATAAACATCGGCTAGTTAGCAAGTAACGTTTACTTTAACAATTATTATAATTTCATATTTAATAATTTTAGTAATAATTTATGTAGTAAACAAAATTATTATAAGAATAGTAGGTACTTGTAATGATTTATTAAAACTTGCTAACACTTGCTAACAGTATTTATCCTCGTCACAATCTTATGTGGTGTCAGTCAATAGTCAGTTAGTGATAGTCAGTACTCGTGGGACGAAATGAAATTCTAAATAAATTCCCAATTATTATTATACCACAAAAACATTTCTATATAAAATGATGCCAAGACGGAGACAAAATGACTCGCACTAACAAAAAGTTTTCAGATCTCATCTAGAGCCAAGCTTCTGACTCTACATGCCCGAACTCTACAAGGCCAAATTTCACAAACTCTTAGTAAAAATATGTGACTTGGCCATTTCACTACGTAACGTAAAACTTAAGGTGAAAAAAATATTTATTTTAACCGTTTATTACGCATCTTTTATACTACTTCTCACGTGGTAACAAATGGTATTGTATAATAGTATTATCCTAACCTAAGTTAGGCTTTAGGATCATACCTTTAAGGGGTTAAAAAAATCGACGAAGCGCTTTAAGGTTCGCTTGGCTCGTCTTGTCGGAGTAACTACCGAGCCCCCATATTAAAGGCGACTGTCTGTCTCTTACAACACCTACTCCTAATTCTAGTAATAGGTATTGCCTTTAGGCACATTGGCTCAGTGGTCTCTGCCTACGCTTATAGCCCTATACAGTTACTAAGATGTCGCTATTTTCGATATAGAAGACAGAAACCCTATATAACATGCGGGAGTCCATTTTATTTTTATCCATCAGTCCTCCATAACTATCGCGTCGCATTCATAACAGATAATTAGCTGTGTGATATCCGCTATGTTCATTGCTCACCTTGTCTGAGCGCAGGCTGGCGGTGGGCGTATTGTCGTTGGGGTCGGACTCGGGAATGGTGGCGTGGGAGTTATCTAAGTGGATACTCGGCAAGCCCACTCATATCCCATCGCTGCGGATCACCACCGGAGCTATGTTGCTATCGGTAGGATATGCTCACCTTGTCTGAGCGCAAGCCGGCGGTGGGCGTGTTGTCGTTAGGGTCGGACTCGGGGATGGTCGCGTGGGGGTCGTCCAGGTGGATACCTGGCCAGCCCACCCATATCCCACCGCCGCGGATCACCACCGGCGCTACTGCTGTGACCAGTCCGCCCGCGCTGTGGACAATGGATTGTGGTTAATTTCATCTATGATTGCTGATATTAAAGTCTAACGCACTAGGCAGTATTCCAAGACTCCAAAGCGATGCCAATAGGCTTTTTGAACTAAAGATAGCCTTTCAGTGCACGCGACGCGTGACGCGAGACCGCGACCCGAGACCGAAATAGGGTCGCGGAGTCACTGCTTAGTATTTTATATAGGAGCACTAAACAATACCCGCAACCGTGGGCGCGGCCAGATAACCTGATTCACTGGTTTGCTGGTCGCGGTTGCGGTCGCTACCTTAAGACACCAGAGGTGGCTTCATCGAGCGCGTTACCAATGAAACGTTTGGACACATTACAAATAAAAATATTTACACAATACTGATTAGATATTATTTCGATTTTTTTTACAATTTTTTTGCCTAAGCGTCTTTCTTTACATAAGCTATAGATCATAATTTATAATGCCCAAAATATCCGTATAAAATAGACTTTGAACAACCTTGTATAAGTAACTAGCTTACGCCCGCGGCTCCGCCCGCGCAAATACAGTATCCCACAGGAACACTGTACTATTGCGGGGTAAAAAGCAGTCTATATGTTAATCCAGAGCTCAAACTTATATCATACCAAATTTCATCCAAATTCGTTCTGTAGTTTTTGCGTGAAATAGTAACAAACATCCATCCAACCAAACAAACTTTAAAATTTTGTAATAGTAGGATTTTCATTAAGAAATCTTTGTACGTTAAATTCATTTAAATAATGTATGAAGTTCATATGTTACAAGGTCGAGGATGTTGATGTTTAACACATACAAACACGTACATACACACCTCATACAGGCGACTGACAAGGTCGCTCCACACTCCGTTCCACAGAACACATACAACACCTCGGTAAACCACAGACCTATAATATTATAATTTAATTTAAAATATTTAAAAAAACCGCGACGAACAGTTAATTGTAAAATAATACCTACATTTCTCATGTGCCAGATAATAAGCCATGAAAAATTACTCACACTCTATTATGTTAATTTTCAGGAAAACTGAACAAATTGTTGCATTAAAAAATGTGTTGTTTGTTATATAAAATATTACAATAATAGCTCCCCACACCGATTTCCATTGAAACCAGACCAGCTGCGCAGGAGTTATTTTGTAGTGCCCAAGTGTGTGCGCAGTACACAAGAGTACACTCTCTCTCTCGTTTACTCTCGAAACCTAGTGGGACGGATAACCGACACGACTGGCGAAGGATCGGGCGCAGGTCCGACTTTTTACCTAATTAATGCCTATCCGACGCATTGATCATGTTTCTTGTCAGACAATCAGGTTATCTGCAGCCTGCATTGTCCTAACCAAACTTGGAAACAAAATTTTTTGTTGTTCCAACGCGTTCAAACGACTTCCGAGTCGAGAGCCAAGCTCTAAACCACCGGACCAACCGCGGAGGCTGTTAAATAAATAATATTACTATCTACACTAATATAATAAAGAGGAAAGATTTGTTTGTTAGTTTGCATTGAATAGGCTCCAAAACTACTGGACCGATTTTGATGAAATTCAGAGAAAGCACATAGGCCAATTTTTTATCTCGGCAAAATATACGGTTCCCGCGGGATTTAATTTTGCGCGCACGGAAACTCGGGCAACATCAAGTGTATAATATTATGCTAACAAGTAACAGTAGTGCCTTGAAAACTTTTAAATAGAAACCGGTTATTGAGGTAGAATGTTCACGTCGAGGGAAAAATGAAATTGCAGTTTTTTGACCCCGAGTCCCGAGACAGGGCAGTGAGCACTGATCAGGTTTTTAATGTCTCTACATTGGCCATGAATTGTCGCGAATATTGTTAACTAGCTCTTTATAGCCCGCATAAAATATATCGTATCGGGGTATACCACGGAAACACTGCACTATTTCGGGATAAAAAGTAGCCTATGTTTTAATCCAGAGACCAAACTGCTACCGTACCAAATTTCATCAAAATCCGTTCAGTAGTTTTTACGTGAGAGAGCAACAAACATCTATCCATCCATCTACACAAACATTTACATTTATAATAGTAGTAGAACTAGCTCGCAACTTTGTTGGCGTAAAACTAACGGAAACGGATCTCTATTTTTTAAATGGAACCCTAAAATAAAAGTAGCCTATGTGGCTCCTTAAAACATCAGCTATACTTTTCACTGGCAAATGCCAGTAAAAGCCCCGTGAAAAAAGGTCCAGTCGTTTCAAATATTAGCCGGAACCGTCAGTTTGGTCAGACAAAAATTTGTAAAATTGATTGTTTATTGTTAAGTAGCGTATTTACTTTCATATGCATTTAGTTGAAAGCTGATAATTTTGAAGGTACAAACAGACACTTCAATTTTTTTTTAATTCATAAAAAATGTCATATTAGAGTATACAAATTACAGTGTTAAAAAACCTGAAGATGGGTTTGTATTAATACGGCTTGTGGGATATTGCAGTATACAATAATACTATTATTATCTACTTTGTACTGCTACAATATTAACAAAACTTATACACTAATCTTCCACCATCATGCCTTCTTTCACATTTTTTTTATTATAAGTAAGGACAAAAATTTTGAATGATTCCATCTGTCCCAATATACTGAATTGTCATTAATTATTGGATCGGTGCTCGCTCATGATACGGCGCGCGCGCACACTATGCGCTCATACTGCATCTACCGAGCGTACCGCAGTAGGTATAGGCTCCTTTTGTTCGCACCTGTAACCGCTGTGGCGCTCGCGTATACACGGCGCTACTGTTTTAAGTTATAACATACATAATATTATTAAGTAATTTAGGAGTTTGGGTAGTATGCTTGAAAATTTGTACGTTTGTATATATTTATGTCTAATAATATATATTATATATTCCTGCATGGATGTGTGGATGTAGGTTTGGGTGTATGGATATCTGAATTACTTTGACACACACTCTAAATAGACTTGTTTCAATATGCACTTTTTATTTTGTTCGCTTAATTTATTAAGTATATCTTTCGGTACTTCATTGTATAGTCGTGGTACAATATATGCTGCTGTTCTTTCTCCATACTTGTTACTACTTGCTATAGTGACTGCTTTTTTCTGAGTCATTTTTCGTAAATGTATTTTATCTATTACAGGTTTAATAAGTGTAGTGTTAGAAATATTCTCTACAAGAATTGAGTATTTAAATTTTGTATATATGGGCAATATTTTGCATTAACTGAATAATTTACTGTAGTCGTCTTTATTTTTGTTGAAACAAATAGTTTAATTAGTCTTAGTTGTAATGTATATACTTTATTTAAATAGCTTTTAAAAGTTCTTCCATAGCTTGTGAGCCATATGATATTATTGAGTCAGCTAATGCATTATATAAATTAATAAGATTCTTATATGGTACTTTGTGCCTAATTATACAAAACTTTGCCAGCAACAGTCTTAGTTTAGCGCAAATATGGTCGATATGCGGACCCCAGCTGAAGTGATCGTCTATTTGACTCCTAGGTAAGGTAAGTCCTAGGTAGTAAGCTTTATTTGTTTGTTCTATATTTGAGCAGGCACATGTATTGGTCTCTTCAGGGTACGTATGTAGACATTAATGACTGTGTGCAATAAATTGTAAGATGTTGTGATTCCGGTTTACGTCCAGAGCTTATATAATTCAACAGCATCAGTTCGGACCTCATAGTGTAGCCGGCCCAGGCGACGTATAATACTCCCGAATTCCCATCTCTGGTTTGCGCAGGCTCTAGCCTGGTCCCGGTCGCCCGGCGTGAACGCCTTAACAGCAGGTATCCCGGAGTCGGTCCTTGTCGTAGACGACGGTGGTTTGCGAAGCATCGCGTGAAGCGATGTTCTTACGTCGCGACCAAACATCAATTGGTACGGGCTTTGTCCGTCGGCTTTGGGGGAACATCTCAGTCGAGTCTTCACTTTTGTTAATTTATTAAATATGTCGCTTCCTCCGCCTCCATTTGCGCGTAATGCCTTCTTTATAGACTGTACGTAGCGTTCTGCTTGACCATTGGTATCTGGATGGTAGGGAGCCGACGTCTTATGTACCACTCTGCATCTATTTAGAAAGCTCGTAAATTGTTCTGAGACAAATTGACGTCCATTGTCTGATTTGAGTGTGTATGGGATGCCAAATGTTGAGAATAGATCTTTGAGCTTGTTGATATACCAGGAACTTGTTGTATTTTTAGTTTGGAAATATTTCAACCCATTTTGTAAATGAGTCCACTATTATAATGAGCTGTTGTCCCTGGATCATCGGTCCAGCAAAATCAACGTGCAGTTTTTGAAAAGGTGTCATCGGTTGTTCCCACTGATGTATCGGAGTTTTTGGACGTTCGTTTTGTTGTAATCGGCATGCTCTACATGATTTAACTTTCTGTTCGATATCTCTATCGATATTCCTCCAGTATACGTAACTGCGAGCCAGAGCCTTCATCTTCACAATACCGCTGTGCCCAACATGGAGCTCGTCAAGTACACGCTTACGTAAGTTTCGCGGTATAACAACTCGAGATCCTTTTAGAATGCAGTCGTCTGAAGCGTAAATTTGTTGTCGTTGAAACCTTTAGTACGTCTGCCACTTCGTAGGGATTCTCGCAACGTATTAATTCGTCGACTTTTTCTGTTTTTTTGATTATGATTTCAGACCTTATTTCCAAAACGTTGATTTGGGCGCGTTGGAAGGTGCAGTGTTGGTCTTCATAGGTTTCATTTACCGTTTCTACCGAAAATCTTGACAGATAGTCAGCGTTGCATTGTTTTGACGCGGCTCTGTATTCTATGTCATAGTCAAATCCTGATAAAAATTGTGCGTAGTGAAATAGCTGCATTGCAGCACAGCAGACTGCAGTGTCTGATGGGGATGGAAGATGGAAGTAAGCGGTTTACGGTCTGTCACTAGTGTAAATTTCCGCACGTAGCAATAAGGTAAAATTTTCTTGATACCCCAATATATACCTGTGGCTTCCTTGTCTATTTGCCTATATTTCTTTTCACTTGTAGCTAATGTTCTCGAAGCGAATGCTATGGGTCTTTCTAACCCGTCTGGAAATCTGTGAGATAGTACTGCTCCTAATCCGGTAGGTGAGGCGTCAGTAGCTATTATCAATTGCTTATTCGGGTCGAAATGAATAAGAACTCTATCGCTGGCAATTTCTTTTTTTATAACATTAAAACTCATCTCGCATTTTGAAGTCTAGTGAAATTTATTTTCTTTCTTTAGTAATTCATTTAATGGGCTTGTGATAGTTGACAAGTTGGGAATGAATTTATTGTAATAGTTAGCCATTCCGAGGAAGGTTCGAAGTTCATTGATATTTTCAGGTCTTTTTGTAATCAGTATTGCTTTTATTTTATCTTTATTCTTATGTAAACCGTCTATTATGTATCCTAAATAATTGATACTATGTTGGAAGAATTGATATTTATCTCTATTTACTAGTAGATAACTCGCTTTTAGTTTTTGGAAGACTTGCTTCAGTCGTATTAGGAGTTGTTCTTCTGTGGACCGCTGTATAATAATATCATCGAAAAAGCATTAAACGCCATCTAATCCCTGAAGTCCCTGACGACCTCTGTGGCTCAGTTGACGACCTCTGTGGCTCAGTGGTTCAGCACGTTGGTGCTCAAGCCGGGGGTCGCGGGTTCGAATCCCGCCGAAGGAACTAAAAGTTTTTCTGTGTTCCTGGGTCATGGATGTGTATTAAATATGTGTATAATATAATAAAAATCTTATATATATGTATAGTATAAAAGTATTAAATATACTTCCCGTTTTCTGGTACCTGTAACACAAGTTCTTCGGATACTTAGCACTGGGCCAGATTGACGTGGTGTGAAGCGTCCATAGATATTATTTTATTATTATGAAGTAGTTGGTCCATGAATTTTTGCTAGAGGCTTGGGGCGACTTTAACCCCGAACATTAAACGATTTACTTTGGACGTTCCTTTGTGTGTACTCAAGGTTTGCAGGGCCGCGCTTCCATCGTCCATTACCATGTTGAGGTAAGCTTGGGTAATGTGTAAAGTGCAGAAGTATTTACCTCCATTCATTTCGGCAAATATGTCGGCGATTATAGGGATAGGGTATTGTTCATCTTTTTTTACCTTGTTTAGGGTTACCTTATAGTCGGCACATATACGTATATTTCCGTTTGATTTCACGATTCCGATCGGTCTACCCCAATATGAATGATCAATTTTTGTAATTACCCCTTCTCTACTAAGTCGATCTTTTTCCTTATCAACCTTCTCCTTTAAGGCATAAGGGATGCGTCGCAGTTTAGGTTTATGAAAATAGGTCGCGCGTCTTTTTTTAGGTTCAAATGGGCTTTGTAGTTGGGTATTTCTCCTAAATCAGATTTAAATACGTTATCTGCGTATTCTCCTAGTAGTTTTTCTAGTTTTGGAATAGAAGTGTGTACTTCTCGTATGTCTGCTAGTTTAATTGTGACTTCTCTACCTCCAACTTTTACCAAATATTGGATCTACGTCTTGATTAATAATGTATAGTTTTCCGTTAAAGTTTTGATTTTTATAGGAGCATTTTACATAAGTCACTCCCGCAGGCTTAAAAACTTTCCCTGTGTAGGTTCAGAATTTCATGTCTGTTTTAAAAATTTTTGTTTGAATTTTTAATTCCTTGTAGAGCTTGTATGATATAGAAGACAGGGTGGCTCCTGTGTAAAATTCCATATTAACTAGTTTGTTCTCTATTTTAATCGGATCATGTATTTATCAGAAATTTCCTCTTTGATAAGGTGTATGTCGCACAGGTTTTCTTCACTACTTAAGTTGTCCTCTACGTGGTTCGTATGTGTGTTTATTTGAAGGTAGACGCGTGCCAAATGTCCAGTTTTTTTTGCATTTTTAAGTTTTCTTGGCATCGCACTCGTTTGAATGATGATCGTCTTTTCTACATCGATAGCATTTTCCTCTTAAGTCCATTATTGTTATAGGTGATCTTCGCTTTTTACTGTATTCCGTTGAAGTGGATGGCCGAGAATATCTTGATTGTTTGGTAGTCAATGCTATGGTGTTTGTATTGAATGGTCTATGTAAGTCCTGTGACATGTTACTATTCTCGTGTTTTCCCATTTCCATCGATGAGGCAATCCACTTCTAAAGCTGGTAACACATAAGTGTGTGGTAATGGGTATTAATAGGGATTTAGCAATTTTTATAAAGTTGGTGGGGATTTAAAAAGTAGTACCTATGATACTTTTCCTTTAAAAAAAAAAGATTATAAAAAGTTCTACTAAACTTTTAATTAAATTGCTGACTAAAGTATAAATTACCTACTTAGTACTTAGTTTAAAAATATCTTTGAGAAGGACAAACTATCAAGAGGAGATTATTCTGTATCAACTTTTATGGGCCTTTGATAAAATCAATAACTGTTTATTGCATTGAAGTCTGTCGGAATGTTTACGGGAAGTACATTTCTATAGATATGTTGAACCATAAACCTATTATTTATTCTATCAAGGGATTTTCCAACATCAAGATAACACTGGAATACATTATTAGACTTGTCTTGTTAATTACCTGGGAGCTAAGTCCACTATACTAATTGATACAGTGACGTCATAGTTTCTATAGCTTTTCCCCTCCAATCAATTTGCATTGTGTAATATTTTCTTTTCTCATTTGTTACCTGCATAATTTTAACATAATTTGATTGTGTTTTTTATATTTATCGAATATAACTCCTGTAAATTTTATTCTTCTAAAGGTATCGGTGAAATTCGAATAAATTTTTCGAGATTCAAGCCCAAATGGGTCAATTTAATATTTGCAAAGCTGTTAATGGGATGATGGTCATTGGACGAGTGATCTCAATTCTCAACAAGGGGCGTATCACGATACGTACGATTGTTAAACAACTTTCCCGAAGCCCTTTAATCCCTTTCGATCCGTATTGGAAGTGATTTGAAGGTCAGAATCGGGAGCGGTCACCAATAAAACTGTTTGTTAAGTTATAAAACCTTATCGGTTTAGGACAAATATATGGATGTCAATCTAAGGTAGGTCTAGTTAGGTACATACAATCCGCAATAACGACATTGGACACATCTTAAAGATATTAAGATTAATAATGCAAAGCATGTTTACCACTGCTCAATGTTCAGTTTCGGTCGCTATGCACCGTACGCAGGTCTCTATTGATCAATCCCGCACTTGCTTGGAGTGATATTGAAAAGGTCACTCATTTATCGTCACAGCTCACAAATTTCGTCTGACCTTGAGTAGCAATTTACCAGCTATTTCCAGATGGAGAAAATTCAATCCTCAAATAGACTAAACATTTATAATTATTATACAATTTATAAAATAATTTTGTTTCATCATCGTGGACCATTTTTAACGTTTCTCAATAGGTAATATGTATAAGTTTTAATCAAAAAATATCGTATATTTTCTAAATGTAAACATAAAAGCTATGCACCGAACATGCAAGAAGTACAGTATTCAGTTGTTAAATTAAAAAGTTACAGGACTGAAAAAATGACGAATTTATTTGCTATAATCATAGACGTATATAATATATAAGGCATGTCGAGAAAAAATTGTTCCCACTTTTGGGTTTTTTCGGGCCATTTTGACATTTCAGGTATAATGAAATCAAGATACCCTACCTCAAACGTCTGCCACGTATGAGGTAGGGTGAAAACAAGATGGCGTAACTTTTTCTGGAATGAAGATTTGTTCTGTCAAATGTAGGTACGTCATAGGCCATAGCCCATCCTTAGTTTTGAAATCATTGGCTATAATTGAAAAATCGTTTAAATCCCTAATATGTTATTTATATATCCTAATCTACCAATTCTAATAGGTTTCCGCGATGCTCGAGTACATGCTCAGAGTCTTCACTTTTTGGGCGCTCATACCATATCTACCTCTTTTTAATTTAATACATCTATGGATGGTACCTACTTATAAAATATTATATAATCATCAGTCAAACCTCTTTTCGGATCTTTGACCATATTAATAAATGAGGCATAAAAAAGAAATCTAATCAAATCAATCAATAAATCAAAATACTAATCAGCTGTTCAGTTCACAAAAATGTGACATCCTTGTTGTTAATTTATTTTCTGCATTTTTTATTAGTGAATACTTATAACTTTTTAAAGTGACTTTTTAAAAGTAAATCACGTATTGTATCGTGACTTAAACACGGAAAGGACGCGTGAGAGCGCCTGCCGGTTTCCCGAAAGTTCCAGTAACCTAGAGAGTGATAATGCTTCGATATAACTGATTGAGTGTACTGTTGGTTCTTGGTGGAAATTCATGTTCATAATAATATCCATAGACCAGTATATTATAGACGAGGCATGTTGAGGCAAAAAAGTTCCCAGTTAAATGGCCCTTTTTAAATTTTTGGGGCCATTTTGACATTTGAAGTGAACACACTTAATAAAAAGTGTGTAAAAGAGTTGTGTGATATTATTATGATAATACTTCGGTCACGGTGTAACCTTCGAATTTATTTTAAAGCAAATCCACTCGTGTCAGATTATTTTATTTAAATTTATAATTAAAAACATACTTTATTATCTTATCAAGCAGATTAATTATTATTAAGGTACATTTTATGAACTTGTGCGTATATTTTTTTGGTTTTAATTTGTAATTTACATAAGGAAAAATGTACTCACCTGTATTTTTATAGCAAATTTTTAAAGCGTATGAATTAATTTGTGACATTTAAATTTTATTAACAATTCAATGGCAATGTTTGCACAACGTGTTATTGACGTAACAACACGAATATTGACACTCATCACATATTATTACTATATTTTATGCACTTTATGAATAAATTCTTACCTGGCCTTTCTTTCTAATTCACCGGTTTTCTCATTTCTCTTCAAAACAAATGGTAATCTATTCGAAACAACAATCATGCTCCCTTTGCTGTTGCACGCAGAGCGACTAACGCCGTTTTTAGAGTCACTCATTTTTTCTCGATGGTCTCGGAGACAACCAATCACAGCGAGGTGTTTGCGCGTGCGCGGAAAAGAGTGGGAATTTTGAATAATTTTTAAGCACAATTATTTGTTTTGTTTGTGTACCGTGACATCGCACGCAAGGTTACTCCGTTTACTATAAAATCTTGCCCGCGCTGATGATATACATCATCGGCTGAGATCGAAGGCAAACTGTTTTCTTTGTGTGTGCTAGTGTGCCTTTATAGACTAGAGACGCGACGCAGAAGGGTAAATCTACTGCTCGTCTCGGAGCGACGGAGGTCTGAAGTTTTGTCGTAAAGACTAAATAGGTTATCACTCGAGCGACCCACAGGGGTGGAGCTATTCGTATATCGAATTATTTTATTTGTCCTATTGAGTATAACCTCTTAGGAATAATAATATTACGATGCAGAAGGCATCGGGATTTTAATTATTCAAAAACGGTTTTATTACTTGCATGTATCATCTGTTATTGTCTACTAATGTTTATTTACGTCTTGGAGTTTTTATTTACACAGATAAATAATAAGTTCAATAGTATCATATCTTCGCTGAGTTCAATCTATATTGCATACCTTTAGAGGCAGCACAGAAGAGTGGTAAGAGCATTAGCACGAACAAGAGTGATTGCATGGTGGCTCCCATAGACGATCCAAGGCATGGACCATTGATGTCGGGAACCTGTTATGAAGTCTGATCAGCCATATTATCAGGTATATTTTCATTCCCAGATGATTAGTTGAAATCCACTTACTTTGCGAAGGAAAAGTTTGTAAGTATACAATTCTTCGCATTATTAAGGATTATCATCATTTCTCAAGCACCATCGAAACATGTCTTTGTTTATAAAAAAAAACAGAATGATGAAATTTTATATGCATGATATAGCTTGCGTGAGCATACTTCCAAGACGGAATAGAATTAACGATGTTTCAGATTGAAACAGTTAACCTTATTTAATAGGATTAAGGCCACGTTAGCCAAACAAGATTAAATGCCTTCCGTGGGATTAAATTTTTGGCCAATAATTGGCTATGGAGCCACGACAAAAAATAAATACTTAGTACTTAGGCCACGTGGTACATTTCAGTCTAGGTCGATTCTGCTAATTAAATACAGCATTAATACAGTTCCGATCCAGTACCGATATGTTAAAACTGTAAAATTGTATTCGCATAAACGTCAAACCAACAACCCGTGATTGATCCAACAACCCGTGATTGATCCAAACTCCAAAAATTCAGTTTATGATTTCAATACTCATTTTGTAATTCAATCAAAGTATAATGAAAGTCTGACTAAGTTTATTACAAGGGTACGGTTATTAACACTTGGCCACCGGCCCGTGAGAAACGAATTGACATCATGCCAATTCAATGCTATCCACGGCTCACGAGTCAGTCGTCATCGTAAATCTCAGCCATCAGCCATGGCATGTCCATGTAGACCAGCGTTGCCAGACGTCCCGATTTTTAAATCGAAATTATATGTCCCGCGCAGGACAGGTTCAGTTCCGCTTTTCGAGAATTTTTAATGATAGCAGAATTACTCATCTAGTTTAATCTACAGAGTTCTTCATCTTTGTTAAAGAGAAAAAGAATAATTTTAAAAGAAGTTAAATCAACACAGAAATATCATGAATAAGTAATTCATATAAATAATTATTATTATCTTATTGGAAGTATCTCACTCCTCAGACTATTGTTTGAATCGCCATATTTTTCTAATGAATATATTTTTGTTTTATTTTGATTTGTTTTTCTTTTTTTTATTCAGAAGACGAATAAGACTTAATTATTTAACGATAGGGTTTTGATTTATGAAGCATATTTTTATTTAAATATAGTTATTTAAATTATAAATTCAAATAGTTATAGAAAATAATTTCTATGACTATTTTTTTCATCAAGAATTCATTTGAATTATCGTTCTTCTGAGTTCAAATTTTTAGGGTTCCGTAATACACAAGGAACCCTTATAGTTTCGCTCTGTCCGTCCCTCTGTCTGTCCGCGCTTCTCGCTTTTGTAATTATGAATATAAATGTATGAAATTTGGTACGGTTGTAGATTGTGTATAGGTGAATCTCGGTTTTTGGCATAATAAAATAATAATAATTTTATATTTTAGAGGTAGCTCTCCATACATTGAAGTGGGGATATTTTTTCATTCTACCCAATTGTGTGGGGTATGGTTGAATTGGTTTTTTAAAATAAAGTTAAGGTTTTATACATGATTTTTTTGAATGGTCGACTATTTTCGAGTAATCGGCCTCCCAAATGGTTTGAAAGTTGGTCCCCCCCTAGCATTTCCAAATCATAGGAGATAGAAACTTGTAAGTTTCCATGCTGATAGATCGTGCTAAAAACTTTCTAGGAAAATTATTTTCAACGAAATCGAACAGTAACTTTTGAAGTAATTTTAAAAAGACCTATTGCGCGTTGATAGTTTCGCAACCCTCCATGCTAGGCTATGTCTATGTCCCGACATGCTCTTGGTTAGTTTTTTTAAACAAGTATCGAAGTGTTGTCCCGTACAAAATAATACAAAACAAATACACGCATGTCTCACAGTGGTATTGTTGTTATCGTTCTCGGGAAATATTTCCCAGAATTTCCATGCGGGCGCATGTGCGGCGCGCGTGCTGCGTGCATGCGGCGCACGCGTATGCCTCATGCTCGTTGCTCATTATTTTGAATGAATGAAGCGCTTTACTATGACCCCGCTACGTCTGCCGCGCCTGCGTTATGTAATACGCTGTAAAACGTGTCACTGTTCATGTTTTGTAATTCAGTTTCAGTCTAAAAACGTAGAATTTACCCGGGAACGCGCGTTGTTAATTCAGTGAAATTTCACGGAACTGTATGAAAAAGTCAGATTGATCTGGCATAAATAGAATCTAAACGATTCAGCACATGTGTGGGACATGCATGTTTTGTATGGAAACCTGAGGGCCTAGACAAGATGCATTCGTTATTATCGACTACGAACTTCACAATTAAAAAATGTATGGGATTGACATAAGCGTGCGTTAAATGACATGTTTAATCGTATCGCAAAAAAAATGGTAGCCAAACAGCGTTTTTGAACGATTAGGCTAACGAATCACTCAACAGCGAATTGCTCAAACTCTTTTCTCCATACAATGCCTAGACAAGAGGCCTTAAGTGACACTTAGCAGATCGTTGACTTGATTGTTAGCGACCTAACGTTTAAGACAACTAGGAAGGTGCCTTTAACTCTAATTACGAACAATATGGCGGCTTATTCATCAGCTGTGAGTTTTGTGTGTGAATTTGGAAATCACTTTGGAAATCTTAAGTATGCATGCTTTGCGATTATTGTAGGCTGCGCACCACCAATATACGTGATGAAGACGCAGGCAAAGACATTTGTTAAGACGGCAATTGGAGGCAATAGAAGACATACCCGACCTTCTATTCTGCCAACAATTCCGGCTTGACAAAACCTCGCTTAGAAGCCTCTGTGCGGACCTGAAAAATGCAAATTTTAAGGGCACCTCAGAAATATCCTTAGAAATAAAGGTAAGTACCTACATAACTTAACAATATTATTTCTCTCATACTTAAAATAGAAATTGTTGTGTATTAAGTAGCGGTTTTATTATATTTTAGGTATTGTGCGCCCTTAGCTTTCTGGCTACAGGGTCATACCAAAATATTGTGGGTCTGGGCCGCAATTTGACGCAGCGAACCACTAGTCGCTGCATCAGACAAGTGGTGGACGCCCTCAATGATCCTTGGATGGTGGGTCGGTGGATCACGTTCCCACAAACACCACAAGCAAGATCCCAAATCAGAGTTAAGTAAGTATGTTAATATAGATATTCATTTATGAATTCAAAGTACAATTAAGTAGCCTCCTACTTATTCCAAGACATTGTAGTAGGGCCAGGATGCTAAACAAACTCGAACATATACAAACTGTTTTCTATTCTACTTTTTAGGGTTCCGTAATACTCAAGTAACCCTTAAAGTTTTGCTCTGTCCATCTGTCTGTCTGTCTATTT
Source organism: Phengaris arion (assembly GCA_963565745.1). NCBI lineage: Eukaryota > Metazoa > Arthropoda > Insecta > Lepidoptera > Lycaenidae > Phengaris > Phengaris arion. Next base: position 30,813,237 of record OY751431.1, read on the forward strand.
GTCTGTCTGCCCTTCTAGTTTTGGTAATTATTAATATAAATGTATGAAATTTGGTATAGTTAAAGATTGTGTATAGATCTCGGTTAATACCACAAGACTAATAAGCAAAGCTTCTGTAAACCAAATCATGGTGGACAAATAAAGTTTACTTTATAAGTATATAATATATAATTATCTAATGAATCTATCTATTTAAAATCCTTATAATTCGGTACTTTAATACTGATTTTACGAGGGCGGGTCAATAAGTCCGTGACTTTTGGAATAAAACACAGATTTTTTGATAAATAAATCATTTTATTTTTCAACGTAGTCCCCCTTGAGCTCTATACACTTTGTCCAACGCTTCTCCAATTTTTTTATCCCTTCCAAAAAATATGATTTGTCGAGGTCCTCAAAATAGGCCTTTGTTTGCGAGATGACTTCATCATTGGAGTCAAATCTTTTTCCACCGAGCCATTTTTTCAGGTTTGGGAACAAGAAGTAGTCACTCGGAGCCAAATCTTGAGAATAGGGTAGATGTGGGAGCAATTCATAGCCCAATTCATGGATTTTTGCCATGGCAACTGCACATGTGTGCACCCTTGCATTGTCTTAGTGAAAAAGAACATTTTTCTTGGCCAAATGAGGTCGGTTTTTTTTCAAATCCTCATTGAAGCGGTCCAATAAGTTGGCATAATATTCCCCATTAATTGTTCTTCCCTTTTGAAGATAGTCAATGTGGATTATCCCACGTGCATCCCAAAAAACAGTCGCCATAACTTTATTGGCTGACAAACCCACCTTGGCCTTCTTTGGCGCCGATTCACCCTTAGAAACACACTGTTTTGACTGTTGTTTGGTCTCTGGTGTATTGTGATGGATCCATGTTTCGTCCACGGTTAAAAAACTCCTCCATATTGTGATTAAACAACGCCAAACCTTCCTGTGAAGTTGTTACACGATTGCGTTTGTGGTCGACTGTGAGCAAACGCGGCACCCATCTTGCGGAAAGCTTTCTCATGCCCAAGTGATCATTCAAAATTGAAACCACTGAGCCATGCGAGATGCCTATGGCTTCCACAATCTCTTGCACTTTCAATCTTCGGTCGGCCAACACCATATCGTGAATTTTTTCGATTGTTTCGGGTGTAGAGACCTCAACTGGGCGTCCAGGACGTTCGGCATCTTCAGTGCTTGTAAGGCCACAACGATTCAGTATACCACTTTTTTACCATTGAAATCGATGGTGCAGAGTCCCCATATTATTTATCAAGCTTAGCCTTGGTCTCGGTAATGGTTTTTTTTCGCAAAAAAATAATGCTTAATAAGCACACGAAATTCACTTTTTTCCATTGTTTCCTTGAGTTACTGGATAGTCTGATAAAGATAGCTGTAAAACACAAACTAACTGACGCAGCAAGTTCAAATTTTGATAGGAGTCAACTGACAGATGCCTGTTGACAGGAGTAGTGTTGCTTTTTCAGTAAGGAGGTTAGAAATTCAAAAAGTCACGGACTTATTGACCCGCCTTAGTATTATTGTTACAGATTTTTAGAGAAGTATAATTTACCAGGTGTAATAGGGTGTATTGACTGCACCCATATTGCAATACATAAACCCAATGAGGAGGAACATATATATTTTCAATAGAAAAGGATATCATTCCTTAAATGTTCAGATGGTAAACATCAACTTATTACATTATTAAGGCATTAAATGAATTCATATTATGTTAGTGAACTTAAACGTGTCCATGCATAATCTGTCCTACTTTTGGGGTTGGTTAGGGCATTTACTAAAATTCAATAATTTCCTCTAGTTTGCAGTATTATTTTCCAGAATTCATTCATTACTTGAAATTAAAAGTTAATGTTTTATTGCATTTTTAGATATGTGATTATGACTTAAAAATAATAAGTGGAGCTACACATGACTCACATATGGTCGGCGAGTCATGTGGAGACGTACATGCAAGAACTCCACGCAAGAGGTGAACGTGTTTGGTTCTTACGTAAGACATTCTTTATTAGAAGATATTGTACCTACCTAAGTAAAATAGCGATTCTGTAAAAAATTTTTTTCAGGCGTTTCGGGTTACCCACAACGGCCCTGGATAATGGAGCCAATATTGAACGCGAATCCAGGATCCCGGCAAGAAATCTATACTCAGCGCCATGTTCAAGACTGATCAAGCATTGAGGGCTGCTTCGGCTTACTTAAAGCTCGTTGGAGGTGTATGCTTCGAGATAGAGTTCTTCACTATCATCCTGAAATAGCTAGCAAAATAGTTAATGCATGTTGTGTGTTGCACAATATTGCATTACATGCAAAGTTACCACCACCTCCACCATGGGATATACCAGAGGACCCTCAGGATGATAGTGAAGATCTTGACTTTGAACACACCACCCCTAATGACGAGTTAATCCGTGGCAGGGCCGTGCTCAATTGCTTTATTAATAGGATGAACTGATATTTTGTCAGTTCATCCTATTATACTTTTTAAATATTCTAACCAGTCTGAAGCTATATATATATAATGGAGGAAAGAGCTGCGGTTCATGATGCAGCTGGACGTGCTTATTTTCCAGCTGCACATCTGCTGGGTTCTCTTTTCCTCTAGCATCGAACATCTGTTGTGTCCGCTTCTCTTCTAGCTGCATTATTTGAAGAGCACGTTTCTCCTCCAGCTGCGTTATTTGCTGGGCTCGCTTTTCTTCGAGCTCCAAGCGCGCAATCTCGACCGCCGCATACTCATTTGCCACCCTTGGCAGCACACGCGCCTGGAAGAGCCTGCCAAATGCGGTGTCAACGGTGTCGTGGACAAACGACACCTGGCAGATGGAGAGGAAGCATTTGGACATCTTCGTTCTAGTATCGTATGTGGTGATAATAATGGCTGTGGGGTGAGAGGCAGCGGAGGCGGTGCAGCATTTGGTTGCCTTGATCCCGGAATTTCGGCAGGCATTAATGGGGCAGGTGACCCTTCCAGTGTCGTTCGTATGTGGTGATAATGGTGGCCGTGGAGGTAGTGTTAGGTTCATCTGCAAAAAGAAATGAGTAATAATTGTAGGTACTTCATTAACTGTTTTTCCTAATTAAAATGATGAAAAAAACTTATTTTATATTTTAATATTTAATCATAAGTTTAAATATATTTTTGATGCATTTCCAAGCTCTCTGCCTGAGGTGTCAACATCATTCGACCATAATGATAACAATTTTATGATGCAAATGGATAATATTATAATGAATGGTATGTGTTTTAAATAACAATGCTGATTTATGTATTCATCTAAAATAAATAAGACACTTAAAACCATATTACTGAAAAACTTTAAAATATATTGCATTTATTTTGTTTTTAAAGTGACTTCCAAAAAAGGAGTGGTTATATGTTCGGCTGTATATATTTTTTTTTTATGTTCATCTATTACTCCGCCGTCTGTGGACCGATTTTCAACATTTTTGGGGTAAAGGGTATACTCCCAAATTTGTCCTTTTGCCACCAAAGTGGTGACCTGATGATAGGATCTATGAGGAATCGAGGGAACTCCTAGAAATTTATATGGACACATATAGTGATTTCGACTTATTCTGAAGTAGTCATCAAGCTACCAAAGCAACATGCTACCAAAAAGTAAGATTTTGCGCCAAGGTATACCCTTATAGACCCCTAGACGTTGTTTAACGAACTGCAAGCATATGTCACTATGTCAATTACAGAAATCATCATTATCATCACACCATACCTACATCATCACATTATGATAATAATAAGTACATCTCATAGATTATGATGATATCCTCATAATTGTCAAAATTCTCATAATCAAATCCTCCTCAGAGTTTTGCGAACCAATATCAATGTCTATGAAATTTTGCTATTGCTAAAAATATATTTGTGGTCATCATCATCACTATTACATTTTTCTGCCGACTACTTAAAGTAATATAAATAATATAAAATATTGTTTTTATCAGGAAAATGTTTGGGCCGGTGCCTGGTACTGACTTAAAACTGAGTAGAGAAATAGTTAAAATTTTAGTAAAATTTAAAAGGAGATTGGAATGTTGGAAGTTGTTTTACATTTTTTGTTTAAAAAATATATTTAAACGTATGATTAAACATTAAAATATAATATAAGTATTCTTCATCATTTTAATTAGGAAAAACAGTTAATGAAGTACCTACAATTATTACTAATTTCTTTTTGCAGATGAACCTAACACTACCTCCACGGCCACCATTATCACCACATACGAACGACACTGGAAGGGTCACCTGCCCCATTAATGCCTGCCGAAATTCCGGGATCAAGGCAACCAAATGCTGCACCGCCTCCGCGGCCTCTCACCCCACAGCCATTATTATCACCACATACGATGCTAGAACGAAGATGTCCAAATGCTTCCTCTCCATCTGCCAGGTGTCGTTTGTCCACGACACCGTTGACACCGCATTTGGCAGGCTCTTCCAGGCGCGTGTGCTGCCAAGGGTGGCAAATGAGTATGCGGCGGTCGAGATAGCGCGCTTGGAGCTCGAAGAAAAGCGAGCCCAGCAAATAACGCAGCTGGAGGAGAAACGTGCTCTTCAAATAATGCAGCTAGAAGAGAAGCGGACACAACAGATGTTCGATGCTAGAGGAAAAGAGAACCCAGCAGATGTGCAGCTGGAAAATAAGCAGGTCCAGCTGCATCATGAACGTGAATTGGAGCCTTGGAGATCGAACAGGAGAGAATAGAATCAGGAATCAGGAATAGAACAGGAGAGAATAGAAAAAAAGCGCATTTTTTAAATAGAATTGGGCTTTAGACTGGGACTATATGCACCGGAATCCGGGAGGCCGTAGAAAATCCTGAGCATTGAAAATAGAACTTTGCGCTAAAACAATAGAGTTGAAAATCGAAGTAATAGGAGTCGAGCTGTAATATATGACATTGACATTTGACTTAAAAATATGTTCGATTTTCAACTCTATTGTGTTAGCGCAGAGTTCTATTTTCAGTGATCTGAATTTTCACCAGTGTTCCGGATTTCGGAGCATATACTCCCCGCCTTATAACCGTAATAATCGCCTGTGTTAAGTTATAAGTACCGACTTTATTATTATTCTTAATTTCTACAGTTCAAATTTGAATTCATGTGATACAAAACTTCCTAGGAACTTTCAGTAAAACTTCTACCACTTTACTGAATCGACTGACTTGACTCATTGACTGCACTGACTATTTATTTGGACTTTGACTAGACTTCAGGCTTGACGATTTAGAAATACGGTGATGGAAACATAGACAAGGATTCGATTTGCCTGCCTTTTAAACTTGACACTGACAATAGTTTTAAGCCGTAACGCCATCAATAAATAAAAAAAAAATTATGACATTTGACAGTTGACACTTCACAACTGACGGCGAAATTAACGTTAGAATCAAAGCAAGAATCGAATAAATACATTTGAGCAATTCGTTGTTGCGATACGAACAACAGAGTGAATTTGGCTAAGACATAAATGTCTTTATCTCAAAAGAGAAGACGATTCGACAGATTTTTTCGAATTTTAACGAAGGCATCTTGAATAGGGCCTCTGGCCTTCGACCTGAATTTTACATACTTAAAGGATGTAAAATCGTGTGTTCCCACTTCCCAGGCGTAACGTCGATATTGATAGATAATTAAATTAGAAAGATTTTCGACTATTGTCCGTACGACGAATTTTCGTTCGACCTTCGACTGTTTGTCAGTGCCTTGCCCTTTGGCAATTACTATTCTAATATTTTTGTCGTAGGCCTACGAAAATAATATATTTTAAATAATATATAAAGTTGTTCAAAATCAATTACGGATATTTTGGGCACACAATCTACTTCTTATGTAAAAAGGTTTAGCCACAAATAAATACTATACTGAATTAATAAAATTTCGCTCTCTCAATCGTTGATGTCATTAACCTCACAGAAACAGACGATTTCAAGGGGAAACAAAGACTGCCTAAATTACATACATACAATCAGATATGTGAGATCAATGACCTAAACAGTGCCGTAAAGAGCGTAGGTACTGTAATTTTATTTAGTATATTTTTTTCGAAATTTATAACTTTTTTTTCCTAAGCATCTTTACATAAGCAGTAGACCATAATAAGCGCAAATTATCCGTAATCATTATTTTGAACAACCTTATAATTATAATAAAGGGATTTATAATTAATCTTGCGAACAAAAAATAAGACTGCACACGAGCATACTGTATTACTGAGTTTGGCAGCGAATTAATATGTTGGCGACTTTCGCCAGTTTACTAAACTGGCGAAAGCGCTCAGGTGCCAAAAAATACAAAAATCGGCAGATAACAAGTGGCGAAACTTAACCCAAACTGGCACCGAAATTTATAAGTTGGCGATTCAATTTCCGAGTTGGCGACCATTATACGATGCAAGCAGCTACAAAGCCAGATTGGGTTAATAAATTATTGGCTGCTAAAAATTCAATTTGCAGGCTACGGAAAATCGCATTTTTGGATACTGTTGGAGTTTGTTTTCCTTTGGTATGGGTATCGTTTTCAATGTTTTTGGGGGTGCAGAATAATATGAAAATTAAATCCATTTTGAAATTCCAAATTGGCGTATTTTTTTTAATAAAATTAATATAGGTGTCCTATTCCAGGTTTTTTTTGGGTGCTAGATCTTCCAATTTCAATTTCCAAAATGGAGAATTTTCATTCTTCGTAAAAATGACATGAGTATTATTGTAAAGTAATAAATGTAGTATTTAGAATGTGTAATCTTTATTCATTTTCCATTTGTAAAACTAACAATGTTGCTACCATGATAACCGTGTCATAGTCTTACATAAAATATATATTAGGCCTCAGTAGCTGCTCCAAATGCAGACGGCAGACTGCGCCAGCATCTGTCCGTACTTCGTAGGCAGACTGCGTTAGCGTTTGTCCGTATTTCGAACTGTAGTCGCAGGTGGCGCGCAATAGTCCTATTGGCGTTTGGAGAACTAACTTATTAGTTGAGTTAATTAGGCCGTCGTCCTCCCGCTTTATTAGGTGTAGGTATGTCATAACAACTCTTCCCACCGCGTGTTACCATCTCTCTTATCCTTCAAAAATGTGCGATGTTGTAAATAAATTCTTTCTCCCGTGTTTCTATTTGCTTCTTTTTCTTTTCTTTCCACTTGTGTTTATGTTTTTGCGAATTATTTTCTATTTACTTAATGCACATTAGCTGTACATATTTACATCTTAACTGTCTGTCTCTATTATCTGTATAATATTAGGTCCTTACATATGAAATTGGCGTTTTGTCGTACGGACCACATTGATCTCAAATATATCTTCTTTGGTTAGGAATTCCAATTTCAAATTTTTCTTTGCGTCACTCTATTTACAAAATGGAAATCTTGAAATATCGTATTATTTTCGTACGAGTTCCACCGTGGCACCAGTGCTGCAGAAACGGCTCGAAGGATTAATGATCTGTATGGCGGCGGTGTCGCAAAAGAAAACACAGTGCGTACTAAGGCGGGTCAATAAGTCCGTGACTTTTTGAGTTTCTAACCTCCTTACTGAAAAAGCAACACTACTCCTGTCAACAGGCATCTGTCAGTTGACTCCTATCAAAATTTGAACTTGCTGCGTCAGTTAGTTTGTGTTTTACAGCTATCTTTATCAGACTATAAAGTAACTTAAGGAAACAATGGAAAAAAGTGAATTTCGTGTGCTTATTAAGCATTATTTTTTGCGAAAAAAAACCATTACCGAGACCAAGGCTAAGCTTGATAAATACTATGGGGACTCTGCACCATCGATTTCAATGGTAAAAAAGTGGTTTACTGAATTTCGTTGTGGCCTTACAAGCACTGAAGATGCCGAACGTCCTGGACGCCCAGTTGAGGTCTCTACACCCGAAACAATCGAAAAAATTCACGATATGGTGTTGGCCGACCGAAGATTGAAAGTGCAAGAGATTGTGGAAGCCATAGGCATCTCGCATGGCTCAGTGGTTTCAATTTTGAATGATCACTTGGGCATGAGAAAGCTTTCCGCAAGATGGGTGCCGCGTTTGCTCACAGTCGACCACAAACGCAATCGTGTAACAACTTCACAGGAAGGTTTGGCGTTGTTTAATCACAATATGGAGGAGTTTTTTAACCGTGGACGAAACATGGATCCATCACAATACACCAGAGACCAAACAACAGTCAAAACAGTGTGTTTCTAAGGGTGAATCGGCGCCAAAGAAGGCCAAGGTGGGTTTGTCAGCCAATAAAGTTATGGCGACTGTTTTTTGGGATGCACGTGGGATAATCCACATTGACTATCTTCAAAAGGGAAGAACAATTAATGGGGAATATTATGCCAACTTATTGGACCGCTTCAATGAGGATTTGAAAAAAAACCGACCTCATTTGGCCAAGAAAAAAGTTCTTTTTCACTAAGACAATGCAAGGGTGCACACATGTGCAGTTGCCATGGCAAAAATCCATGAATTGGGCTATGAATTGCTCCCACATCTACCTTATTCTCAAGATTTGGCTCCGAGTGACTACTTCTTGTTCCCAAACCTGAAAAAATGGCTCGGTGGAAAAAGATTTGACTCCAATGATGAAGTCATCTCGCAAACAAAGGCCTATTTTGAGGACCTCGACAAATCATATTTTTTGGAAGGGATAAAAAAATTGGAGAAGCGTTGGACAAAGTGTATAGAGCTCAAGGGGGACTACGTTGAAAAATAAAATGATTTATTTATCAAAAAATCTGTGTTTTATTCCAAAAGTCACGGACTTATTGACCCGCCCTCGTATTTGCTTCCAACATTTTTGTTCTGGAAATATCGACCTGCAGAACAATCGGCCGGAGACCAAAGTTGATAATGAAGAATTGAAGGCTATTGTGAAAGCGGATCCATCGCAAACCACGTCCGAGTTAGCTGCAGGTGGCGGTGTTAGTGATAAAACTGTTTTAATCTACTTGAAGCAAATTGGGAAGGTGAAAAAGCTTGAAAGGTGGGTACATCATGTTGAGTTTTGAGTTTTGTGTGTTTTTGAGTGCAGCAAACCGACATTCGCGCGTCGGCTGCTGCGTTCGATTACTCAACCGGCACTATTATGAAGGGATTTTAAATCAAATCATTACCTGTGATGAAAAGTGGATCCTACCTGTGTCGTTCACTACAGCTTTATTAAATTTAGCGCAAAATAGAATATTTGACAGTTACTATACATTTATCGTGACATTTAGCGTCCCGATCAGGTGCAAATCGGGACATCCCACGCAAATCGGGACACCTGGAAATCATAATCATAGCCCATCCTTAGTTTTGAAATCATTGCTGTTGTGCCAATGTAGAGTCGAAAAGTCTGAGGCTGAACAACAAAGTCAAATTAATGTTAGTTTATATGTTTATTTTCTATGTCACCGTTTAGACCGGACCTCACAACTAAACGACATTATGTAATTCAGATAACACTTTATTTACAAAACAATGTATTCGGCGAAATATAATATTTCTACAGTCATATGTTATCATTACATCATTTACTTGTTATGTTTTTTGATAAGTAGATAATGTTATGTTGTGGAGCATGTTAATTAGATGTGTATCCTACTTATTGATGTGTAATATCTTTCCTCTCGCTTTCTTGCAATTTGTTGAAGTGATTTCGTGAAATGGGACGGAAGAGTGTAAGAGGAAGTCGTGGAAGCGCGCGCTTTTTCTTTTGACCAATGAGCGATGTGGTAGAGTTGGCCGTCAGATTCGAATAAAATATTTCATTACCTATTTAGCTTTTTTAAATTTTGAGGTTGATTTCTGTCACTGCTTAATGGAAAATTTTCCGTATATTTTTATTAAGGTGAGATGTCAAATGTTACACATCATTATGACGACCTCTGTGGCACAGCGGTTGAGCGTGTTGGTGCTCAAGCCGGGATGCTCGCGGGTTCGAATCCCGCCGAAGGAACAAAAAGTTTTTCCGTGTTCCTGGGTCATGAACCATGGTCCATGGATGTGTATTAAATGTGTTTAATATAATAATAATAATCTTTATTGTACACCACATAAACATATATTTATGGTAACAATAGTAACATAATATAGTGCAATTTTGGCGGCCTTATCTCTAAGAAGCGATGTCTTCCAGGCCACCATCCAAATGAATAAGAAAACATAACACCAAGAAGTATGTAAGAGATGGATAGACAAAGTAAACGACAAGTAAATAAGCACATAGTAATAAACCAATAACAAATTCCCACTAAGCAATAATCACTAGTGCACATTGACATTGCTCAGTAATCTTTGAGTAGTCTGTATAAATGTACCCAGGGTTTGCGCTTGTTTTTTAGCATTAGGTAAATAATCCCATAGCCGCACCGCAGAGGACGAAAAAGTTTAGTAAAATCTTAAATATGTATAAATTGGCCAAAGCCTAAAGAAAGAGGAAATTTTGGCAGTCTATGTATGTATTATTATTGCATCGTAGCACCTAAACTATTGATCCGATTTTAATTTATGAGATGTCAATAGATTCGTAATAATTGACCGGGTAACATAGCAGTGGCGTGGGGTTCCTATAACTCCATTCCTAGCGGCTTCACTTACCACTTACATTTTGAAGACCCTCATCCAAATCTATACAGGCTAGGCCTTTCCAGCCATCGCCACTGCAACATATGTTATATAATTTACGTAGTCGAGTTATAGTTTTTCATTAAAAAATATAGTATCTCAGTAAATTTTATTGTTTAATTAACAATTTTGTAATTAGAGCTTGAGACAAGCGATTTTATCAAAGGAAAACAAGTTGAGGTCAATATGTTTGTTATAATTTATAAGCCACTATGTAGGGTTATCACTTAACTACTTAGATTCTAGAAAACTGAAGAAGGCAAGGGATTGACAATATCTACTGACCAAGAATACTTATCTTATGATGTTCGCACGCAAATTCAATGTTCAACCCCCGACGCAAATAGAGGGGTGTTATAAGTTTGACGTGTGTGTGTCAGTGCGTGCGTGCGTGCAAGCGTGTGTGTGTGTGTGTGTGTGTGTCATCCTTAATTCGCAGCTACCAAACGGATGAACCGATTTTGATCTGAAAGCTTCAGCTCGCTTACAGCTTTACAGCGTGTTAGCAACCACTGGCAGACTTCAGTCTCGCCAGTGATGCCACATCCGGATCCGTATAATATTTTATATTTACTATTTTAACTATTTATATTAATTTGGTTTCATTCATGTTTAATCAAGTATTAATCAATTGATTATTATAAATTGTATTATTGCTAACATGATAGTTATGACCAATGACGTCACATCAGAATTTAGTCATACAATTTATATTAAGTATAAATAATCAAATATAATTAAACACCTATTAATTAATATTAGTAACCGGTAAAATAAGAAATACATTTAACCTTTTTTTTTTAAAGGGTTTCTGGGCCTACTTGTCTGTCAATCCCAATATCTTTCTAATTTCTTTATAATTTATATCTAATTTCTTAAAATATTGCTACTCGGTTCTACATTTTAATTCCACATTTCTACATTCCAATCTACATATCTACTATTACAGTTTTTCTTCTACTATCCTATTTTCTTCTACTTTATATTTTATTTATATGTTTACTTGTTAATTTCACATTTTATTTTATTATTATTGTTATTTACTTATTTACGTTCTTGCTTTTACACATTTACTCTCACTTCTCACTACTTAATTATTTAAGTATATTTTCCAAAAACAAATTTCTGTACATTACCATTGCCATTTTTTATTACCATTATTACATTCATTTTCTTATTTTCTATAACAGTTCCTACTTTACATTAGATATTGTCAATCACTTGCCTTCTTCAGGCTTCTAGAATTTGAGTAGTAAAGTGATAACCATACATGGTGGCTTATAAATTATAACAAACAACAACCTCAACAACAATATGTTTGTTATAATTTATAAGCCACCATGTATGGTTATCACTTTACTACTTAAATTCTAGAAGCCTGAAGAAGGCAAGTGATTGACAATATCTACTGACCAAGAATACTTATCTTATGATGTTCGCACGCAAATTCAATAAATAAATATATATAAAAATCGACGTGCCGGTCACCTCGCGCAGAACGCGGAGGTGAAGTCGGAAAGATGACAATGAAATAAAGATCTATTTTTTCGTCGAAAATTATTGAAATATGATTGAAATATAGAGTGAAGGAATGTAAAGACTGTAATTGTAACGAAAAACGATATGAATAGAATAGAAATAAACATGTTATGTAAAGATGAGATGTAGAAATAAAATAGCACAATAAATATAACAACAAATATAAATAACACAGTAAACGTAGATGTTAACAAAAAATAAATGTACAGAGTAGATAATAGGCTATAGATAAGTAAGTTAAGTGAAATGTAAAGTAGGAACTGTTATAGAAAATAAGAAAATGAATGTAATAATGGTAATAAAAAATGGCAATGGTAATGTACAGAAATGTGTTTTTGGAAAATATACTTAAATAATTAAGTAGTGAGAAGTGAGAGTAAATGTGTAAAAGCAAGAACGTAAATAAGTAAATAACAATAATAATAAAATAAAATGTGAAATTAACAAGTAAACATATAAATAAAATATAAAGTAGAAGAAAATAGGATAGTAGAAGAAAAACTGTAATAGTAGATATGTAGATTGGAATGTAGAAATGTGGAATTAAAATGTAGAACCGAGTAGCAATATATTAAGAAATTAGATATAAATTATAAAGAAATTAGAAAGATATTGGGATTGACAGACAAGTAGGCCCAGAAACCCTTTAAAAAAAAAAGGTTAAATGTATTTCTTATTTTACCAGTTACTAATATTAATTAATAGGTGTTTAATTATATTTGATTATTTATACTTAATATAAATTGTATGACTAAATTCTGATGTGACGTCATTGGTCATAACTATCATGTTAGCAATAATACAATTTATAATAATCAATTGATTAATACTTGATTAAACATGAATGAAACCAAATTAATATAAATAGTTAAAATAGTAAATATAAAATATTATACGGATCCGGATGTGGCATCACTGGCGAGACTGAAGTCTGCCAGTGGTTGCTAACACGCTGTAAAGCTGTAAGCGAGCTGAAGCTTTCAGATCAAAATCGGTTCATCCGTTTGGTAGCTGCGAATTAAGGATGACACACACACACACACGCTTGCACGCACGCACGCACTAACACACACACGTCAAACTTATAACACCCCTCTATTTGCGTCGGGGGTTGAACATTGAATTTGCGTGCGAACATCATAAGATAAGTATTCTTGGTCAGTAGATATTGTCAATCCCTTGCCTTCTTCAGTTTTCTAGAATCTAAGTAGTTAAGTGACAACCCTACATAGTGGCTTATAAATTATAACAAACATATTGACCTCAACTTGTTTTCCTTTGATAAAATCGCTTGTCTCAAGCTCTAATTACAAAATTGTTAGTTAAACAATAAAATTTACTGAGATACTATATTTTTTAATGAAAAACTATAACTCGACTACGTAAATTATATAACCTATGTTGCAGTGGCAATGGCTGGGAAGGCCTAGCCTGTATAGATTTGGATGAGGGTCTTCAAAATGTAAGTGGTAAGTGAAGCCGCTAGGAATGGAGTTATAGGAACCCCACGCCACTGCTATGTTACCCGGTCAATTATTACGAATCTATTGACATCTCATAAATTAAAATCGGATCAATAGTTTAGGTGCTACGATGCAATAATAATACATACATAGACTGCCAAAATTTCCTCTTTCTTTAGGCTTTGGCCAATTTATACATATTTAAGATTTTTAATAAACTTTTTCGTCCTCTGCGGTGCGGCTATGGGATTATTTACCTAATGCTAAAAAACAAGCGCAAACCCTGGGTACATTTATACAGACTACTCAAAGATTACTGAGCAATGTCAATGTGCACTAGTGACTATTGCTTAGTGGGAATTTGTTATTGGTTTATTACTATGTGCTTATTTACTTGTCGTTTACTTTGTCTATCCATCTCTTACATACTTCTTGGTGTTATGTTTTCTTATTCATTTGGATGGTGGCCTGGAAGACATCGCTTCTTAGAGATAAGGCCGCCAAAATTGCACTATATTATGTTACTATTGTTACCATAAATATATGTTTATGTGGTGTACAATAAAGATTATTATTATTATATTAAACACATTTAATACACATCCATGGACCATGGTCCATGACCCAGGAACACGGAAAAACTTTTTGTTCCTTCGGCGGGATTCGAATCCGCGAGCATCCCGGCTTGAGCACCAACACGCTCAACCGCTGTGCCACAGAGGTCGTCATAATGATGTGTAACATTTGACATCTCACCTTAATAAAAATATACGGAAAATTTTCCATTAAGCAGTCACAGAAATCAACCTCAAAATTTAAAAAAGCTAAATAGGTAATGAAATATTTTATTCGAATCTGACGGCCAACTCTACCACATCGCTCATTGGTCAAAAGAAAAAGCGCGCGCTTCCACGACTTCCTCTTACACTCTTCCGTCCCATTTCACGAAATCACTTCAACAAATTGCAAGAAAGCGAGAGGAAAGATATTACACATCAATAAGTAGGATACACATCTAATTAACATGCTCCACAACATAACATTATCTACTTGTCAAAAAACATAACAAGTAAATGATGTAATGATAACATATGACTGTAGAAATATTATATTTCGCCGAATACATTGTTTTGTAAATAAAGTGTTATCTGAATTACATAATGTCGTTTAGTTGTGAGGTCCGGTCTAAACGGTGACATAGAAAATAAACATATAAACTAACATTAATTTGACTTTGTTGTTCAGCCTCAGACTTTTCGACTCTACATTGGCACAACAGCAATGATTTCAAAACTAAGGATGGGCTATGATTATGATTTCCAGGTGTCCCGATTTGCGTGGGATGTCCCGATTTGCACCTGATCGGGACGCTAAATGTCACGATAAATGTATAGTAACTGTCAAATATTCTATTTTGCGCCAAATTTAATAAAGCTGTAGTGAACGACACAGGTAGGATCCACTTATCATCACAGGTAATGATTTGATTTAAAATCCCTTCATAATAGTGCCGGTTGAGTAATCGAACGCAGCAGCCGACGCGCGATTGTCGGTTTCCTGCACTCAAAAACACACAAAACTCAAAACTCAACATGATGTACCCACCTTTCAAGCTTTTTCACCTTCCCAATTTGCTTCAAGTAGATTAAAACAGTTTTATCACCAACACCGCCGCCTGCAGCTAACTCGGACGTGGTTTGCGATGGATCCGCTTTCACAATAGCCTTCAATTCTTCATTATCAACTTTGGTCTCCGGCCGATTGTTCTGCAGGTCGATATTTCCAGAACAAAAATGTTGGAAGCAAATACGCACTGTGTTTTCTTTTGCGACACCGCCGCCATACAGATCATTAATCCTTCGAGCCGTTTCTGCAGCACTGGTGCCACGGTGGAACTCGTACTCGAAAATAATACGATATTTCAAGATTTCCATTTTGTAAATAGAGTGACGCAAAGAAAAATTTGAAATTGGAATTCCTAACCAAAGAAGATATATTTGAGATCAATGTGGTCAGTACGACAAAACGCCAATTTCATATGTAAGGACCTAATATTATACAGATAATAGAGACAGACAGTTAAGATGTAAATATGTACAGCTAATGTGCATTAAGTAAATAGAAAATAATTCGCAAAAACATAAACACAAGTGGAAAGAAAAGAAAAAGAAGCGAATAGAAACACGGGAGAAAGAATTTATTAACAACATCGCACATTTTTGAAGGATAAGAGAGATGGTAACACGCGGTGGGAAGAGTTGTTATGACATACCTACACCTAATAAAGCGGGAGGACGACGGCCTAATTAACTCAACTAATAAGTTAGTTCTCCAAACGCCAATAAAATTTTAACTATTTCTCTACTCAGTCTTCAAAATTTGAAAAGTCAGTACCAGGCACCGGCCCAAACATTTTCCTGATAAAAACAATATTTTATATTATTTATATTACTTTAAGTAGTCGGCAGAAAAATGTAATAGTGATGATGATGACCACAAATATATTTTTAGCAATAGCAAAATTTCATAGACATTGATATTGGTTCGCAAAACTCTGAGGAGGATTTGATTATGAGAATTTTGACAATTATGAGGATGTCATCATCATAATCTATGAGATGTACTTATTATTATCATAATGTGATGATGTAGGTATGGTGTGATGATAATGATGATTTCTGTAATTGACATAGTGACATATGCTTGCAGTTCGTGAAACAACGTCTAGGGGTCTATAAGGGTATACCTTGGCGCAAAATCTTACTTTTTGGTAGCATATTGCTTTGGTAGCTTGATGACTACTTCAGAATAAGTCGAAATCACTATATGTGTCCATATAAATTTCTAGGAGTTCCCTCGATTCCTCATAGATCCTATCATCAGGTCACCACTTTGGTGGCAAAAGGACAAATTTGGGAGTATACCCTTTACCCCAAAAATGTTGGAAATCGGTCCACAGACGGCGGAGTAATAGATGAACATAAAAAAAAAATATATACAGCCGAACATATAACCACTCCTTTTTTGGAAGTCACTTTAAAAACAAAATAAATGCAATATATTTTAAAGTTTTTCAGTAATATGGTTTTAAGTGTCTTATTTATTTTAGATGAATACATAAATCAGCATTGTTATTTAAAACACATACCATTCATTATAATATTATCCATTTGCATCATAAAATTGTTATCATTATGGTCGAATGATGTTGACACCTCAGGCAGAGAGCTTGGAAATGCATCAAAAATATATTTAAACTTATGATTAAATATTAAAATATAAAATAAGTTTTTTTCATCATTTTAATTAGGAAAAACAGTTAATGAAGTACCTACAATTATTACTAATTTCTTTTTGCAGATGAACCTAACACTACCTCCACGGCCACCATTATCACCACATACGAACGACACTGGAAGGGTCACCTGCCCCATTAATGCCTGCCGAAATTCCGGGATCAAGGCAACCAAATGCTGCACCGCCTCCGCTGCCTCTCACCCCACAGCCATTATTATCACCACATACGATACTAGAACGAAGATGTCCAAATGCTTCCTCTCCATCTGCCAGGTGTCGTTTGTCCACGACACCGTTGACACCGCATTTGGCAGGCTCTTCCAGGCGCGTGTGCTGCCAAGGGTGGCAAATGAGTATGCGGCAGTCGTGATTGCGCGCTTGGAGCTCGAAGAAAAGCGAGCCCAGCAAATAACGCAGCTGGAGGAGAAACGTGCTCTTCAAATAATGCAGCTAGAAGAGAAGCGGACACAACAGATGTTCGATGCTAGAGGAAAAGAGAACCCAGCAGATGTGCAGCTGGAAAATAAGCACGTCCAGCTGCATCATGAACCGCAGCTCTTTCCTCCATTATATATATATAGCTTCAGACTGGTTAGAATATTTAAAAAGTATAATAGGATGAACTGACAAAATGTCAGTTCATCCTATTAATAAAGCAATTGAGCACGGCCCTGCCACGGATTAACTCGTCATTAGGGGTGGTGTGTTCAAAGTCAAGATCTTCACTATCATCCTGAGGGTCCTCTGGTATATCCCATGGTGGAGGTGGTGGTAACTTTGCATGTAATGCAATATTGTGCAACACACAACATGCATTAACTATTTTGCTAGCTATATCAGGATGATAGTGAAGAACTCTATCTCGAAGCATACACCTCCAACGAGCTTTAAGTAAGCCGAAGCAGCCCTCAATGCTTGATCAGTCTTGTACATGGCGCTGAGTATAGATTTCCTGCCGGGATCCTGGATTCGCGTTCAATATTGGCTCCATTATCCAGGGCCGTTGTGGGTAACCCGAAACGCCTGAAAAATTTTTTTTACAGAATCGCTATTTTACTTAGGTAGGTACAATATCTTCTAATAAAGAATGTCTTACCTAAGAACCAAACACGTTCACCTCTTGCGTGGAGTTCTTGCATGTACGTCTCCACATGACTCGCCGACCATATGTGAGTCATGTGTAGCTCCACTTATTATTTTTAAGTCATAATCACATATCTAAAAATGCAATAAAACATTAACTTTTAATTTCAAGTAATGAATGAATTCTGGAAAATAATACTGCAAACTAGAGGAAATTATTGAATTTTAGTAAATGCCCTAACCAACCCCAAAAGTAGGACAGATTATGCATGGACACGTTTAAGTTTACTAACATAATATGAATTCATTTAATGCCTTAATAATGTAATAAGTTGATGTTTACCATCTGAACATTTAAGGAATGATATCCTTTTCTATTGAAAATATACATGTTCCTCCTCATTGGGTTTATGTATTGCAATATGGTAAATTACACCTGGTAAATTATACTTCTCTAGAAATCTGTAACAATAATAAAATCAGTATTAAAGTACCGAATTATAAGGATTTTAAATAGATAGATTCATTAGATAATTATATATTATATACTTATAAAGTATAGTGTTTTTTCTATATTAAATCAAAGATATTTCAAAATTCTAAGGCCGCTACGAACTATACGACTATATAGGAGATAACAATCTCATTTTATTATTTCATTTGCTTAGAACAGTAGTTCAATCCAGGAGCTCAAAAAAGTGCCTACGCGCATTTTATGAAAATCTTTTTGAAATTTTGGGTTTAATTAAAAAGTAAAGCAAAATTTACAAAAAGCGAGGAGGCTACGAACGTGGCATCCATCCTCAGAAACTTTCACTTTTTAATGATATAAGTTATTGTTTATTTTTAAAGATATTACTAACGACAAATGGCTTAGATCCTTAAATTAATAAAAAAACATGGTTGTCTTTTAACGGCCGGTTTCAATAACCTATCTACCAATAACTATTTGTTAAAAACGTCAAATTTGTATCCCAAAAAAACCGGCAAATGATTGAATGATGACGTTTTTAACAAATAGTTATAGGTAGATAGGTTATTGAAACCGGCCGCAAGTCGGTTTACCGACGATAATTTTACGTGATAACGTCATCACAAGCCAAACGCCTAAGCGGTTTGCCGATCGTGCCTCTGTAGCGCTTGTTCCTAGCTCTCGCTTGCACGCCCGTCTCGGGCGGAACGTGACAATCAGGCGGAACGTGACAATCAGGCGGAACGTGACAATCAGTTGGAACGTGACAAATTTTCGTGCGTGCAGCCGGCGTTCATCGATTTATTAGACGTTATCAAGTCAAAATGAGATTACACAAATGTAAAAAAATAATGCGTACTAGATGATGTACGACTTTGTACGGGCAAAAAGAAATCGCGCGGGAACCGCACATTTGGCTGCGATAAAAAGTAGCGTTTTCTGCCACCAGGCGGCGCTTGGTAGCCTGGTGGCCTGGTGGTTAAAAGCTGTCAGATGTCATGAATTTAAAAACCCTCATTTGCACGAAATAGCGAGATAGGTATAATGTAGTTATTTCTCGAGTCGCGCTGGACCTACGCGCAAGAACAGTGAGCGTGTTCCTTGCGGCCGTGTGTGATTGTAAATGTTTTACCTACTTAGCGGTACTAATGAAAGAAACATGTATAACTAGCTTTAGCTCGCGGCTTCACCCGCATAAATACAGTATCCCACGGGAAAACTGTACTCTTTCGGGATAAAAAGTAGCCTATATTTTAATCCAAAGCCTAAACTACTACCATACCAAATTTCATCAAAATCTCTTGAGTAGTTTTTGCGTGAAACAGTAACAAACATCCATCCATTCATCCTCACAAACTCTTTCATGCAAAAACTACTCAACGGATTTTGACAAAAGTTTGTTTGGTAGTATTTTAGACTCCGGAATAACACATAGGCTACTTTTTATCGCAGCCAAATGTGCGGTTCCCGCGCGATTTCTTTTTGCCCGTACAAAGTCGTACATCATCTAGTACGCATTATTTTTTTACATTTGTGTAATCTCATTTTGACTTGATAACGTCTAATAAATCGATAAACGCCGGCTGCACGCACGAAAATTTGTCACGTTCCACCTGATTGTCACGTTCCGCCTGATTGTCACGTTCCGCCTGATTGTCACGTTCCGCCCGAGACGGGCGTGCAAGCGAGAGCTAGGAACAAGCGCTACAGAGGCACGATCGGCAAACCGCTTAGGCGTTCGGCTTGTGATGACGTTATCACGTAAAATTATCGTCGGTAAACCGACTTGCGGCCGGTTTCAATAACCTATCTACCTATAACTATTTGTTAAAAACGTCATCATTCAATCATTTGCCGGTTTTTTTGGGATACAAATTTGACGTTTTTAATAAATAGTTATTGGTAGATAGGTTATTGAAACCGGCCGTTAACAGACAACCATGTTTTTTTAATAATTTAAGGATCTAAGCCAGTTGTCGTTAGTAATATCTTTAAAAATAAACAATAACTTATATCATTAAAAAGTGAAAGTTTCTGAGGATGGATGCCACGTTCGTAGCGTCCTCGCTTTTTGTAAATTTTGCTTTACTTTTTAATTAAACCCAAAATTTCAAAAAGATTTTCATAAAATGCGCGAAGGCACTTTTTTGAGCTCCTGGATTGAACTACTGTTCTAAGCAAATGAAATAATAAAATGAGATTGTTATCTCCTATATAGTCGTATAGTTCGTAGCGGCCTTAGAATTTTGAAATATCTTTGATTTAATATAGAAAAAAAATCTTATTCTAAGCCAAAAAAACTTCGAAAATAGCTTTTAAGGTAACTGTGAATTACTCCTATCAACAATAATATTAATAAGCAAAATTTATAGAACAATGGTTACTTCATGAGAAATAAAGATTTTATAATTAACCTATTTCAATAACAACAACTGCTAAATTACTACAAAATGCGAAATGTCGGGAACGCTACAAATACCTAATCTCGCAGAGTGCAGATATGTAATAGGGCTCTTAAAACAGGCTATTTTGTACCGAAAAAGTCTGTACTTTTTTTTTTCTTTACTTTTTATTCCCGTGGGATACAGGATACTATATTTACGTGGGTGGAGCCGCGGGAAAAAGTTAGTAAACCCTAACTGATAATCTTAGAAAGCAATTCTTTATTTATTGTTTTCAATTTAGTAAAATTAAATAATTTTATTTTAGCCTTATCTTCCTTATCTTCAATATATACACAAATAAATAAAATTGAAGTGTCTGTTTGTAATTTCAAATTAACAGCTTTTCACATATTGCATAATATGAATATATTATATACGGTACTAACAATCAAAAATCAATTTTTAAAATTTTTGTCTGTCTGTTTGTTCCGGCTAATCTCTGGAACGATTTTCACGGGACATTCACTGGCAGATAGCTGATGTTATGAGGCGTAGCTAAGGATACTTTTATCCTCATCATTATCATCATCACAAAATGTTAACGCCCAACGAAGTGGGCACGGGTCAGCTAGCTTATAAATGAACATCACAAATAATACGTAAATCAATTAAAAAAAAACCAAGATATATTGTCAACATTGCACTCCTAATAGTTCGTAGAAGCATACATTTAGCCTCTACGCCGTGGCTGCATTTTCCTTATAATTCATAGGCGCCAATTGACAATGTTTTTATTCAGATTATTTAACCTTGCAATAATATTTATTGCATCATTCTTTTTTGTTATTTATGACCTTATTATGATGTGGCAAATTATGATATGATAATATGGCAAAGTAGAGACCATCACTATAATATTGTCCTACTACTTTAACATTACCTACATTATAAATGTGAAAGTTTGTGAGGATGGATGGATGGATGGATGTTACTCTCTCAAGCAAAAGCTACTGAACGGATTTTAATGAAATTTGCTATTGTAGTAGTTTAAGTAGTTTAAGCTCTGGATTAACACATGTGATAATTTTTATCCCAAAAAAGTACAGTGTTCCCGTGGGATTCTGTATTTACACGAGCGGGGCCGCGGGCAAAAGGTAGGTCATTCATTAATTCATTATTTCATTAGGTAAGTAGGTATTAAGATATGATTTCAAATTATAAAGTCAGTTATTTTGCTTACATATGATTACCTAATCTTTTATTACCTGAGTAATGATTTCTTTGAATAACATTTTATTATTGTTTTAGGGTCATTAGAATTCCAAGCTATCTAGCTTGTTATGTAAATAATATTAACCTGTAACCCAATTAATTCTCTGTCTATGCATTACCCTTCTTGAACCAGTGGATAACGGAGATAAGCAGCTTACGTACGTAATTATCACGGAGACATGTATGGGCCAATGCATGATCAATGGTCTATTCATTTAGAGTCCTGGCGATTGGATGACTGGAATGTGGACGAACTGCACATTGGATCAAGCATGCAGCGTCATGCCGATTGGACGATATGGTGTATGGCCTGAGTAGCCAGATGGAGATTTATAGAGGCGCTTGAATTAAAAGTTGTCTCTAAGGTAAGTTATATTTGCTGCATCGCATATTTTGTAGGTTTAAGTAGAAGGCTAGATAGAAATAATCTGAGTGACTCGGCAAAAGTGTAGGTGCATTAGTAGAATCATTTAAAATATCACATTTTTTATGTACTTATAAGTAGCCACCTGGTTCCAAATATTAGGTCATACTGCTGCACTCAATTCATAAAGTACATTTAAAGCTTTATAGTTTTATCACTGCCTGATCGCCGCAGTCTTCAGCTAACTCGGACGTGGCTTGCGATGGATCCGCTTCCACAAGAGCCTTCAATCCTTCATTGTCAACTTTGGTCTCCGGCCGTCCACGGGGCTTGTTTTGCAGGTCGAAATTTCCAGAACGAAAACGTTTGAACCAAAAACGCGCTGTGTTTTCTTTTGCGACACCGCCGCCATACATATCATTTATCCTTCGAGTCGTTTCTGCAGCACTGGTGCCACGGTGGAACTCGTACTCGAAAATAATACGATATTTCAAGTTTTCCATTTTGTAAACAGGGTGACGCAAAGAAAAAACCAAAAGAGGAAAAAACAAATGAATTACGGTTTTCGAAACACAAATGTAGGAGTATATAGCGGTATAAATTTTAAATTGGAATTCCTAACCAAGGAAGATATATTTGAGATCAAAATGGCCAGTACGACAAAACGCCAATTTCATATGTTAGGACCTAATAAATATGTACTGGCGAGCAACGCATCGGTGATACATTTAGTAATTTTACCGTAAGTCAAAGTGGATGATAAAATACTTATAAAAAGAGTTTTTGGTTTTAGAAATAATTACACGTGTAGTTTTATCTACTTACCCATCTAAATTATGGAACAGTGCTAAGTATAATAGTATATTATTCTCTCTGTGGGGTTAGATAGTATCAAAATATTAAAAGCGATAATTTTAAGTGTGTATGCAGTATGTGTCTGTTTATGTGTGCGACTTGCGTGTGTATGTGTGCGTTTCTATGTGTGATTCCGGGTCAGAAGTTTAATGTCACAGTTATCGCCCATTACGGATAATTAATAAAGACTCTTGCACTTCTGATGACGTAATTGCCACTGGATATCACTAGCTTCATACTTAGTTTTTGAAGTGAAGTGCTTTAGGCTCGTTGGGCATTTTTTGAGATGGAAAAAAACAACGATTTTGGTGTCAGTAGCAGTGTCGCGAGTTCAATGGAACTCACGACACTGCTACTGACACCGGTGTGGTATGAGGTAGGGCGGGGCGGGCGGGTCGCGCGCCACATGCTTTTGTCTGTGCGCTATTGTTTTCACTTCTGTCGGCATTTTTGTGTTCGTTATTTTAATCATTTAGGGGGCAAACGAGCCGGACGGGTTGTCTGATTGAGAGCGACTTCATCGCCCATGGACAACCGCAACACCATAGTAGAAACAAGTGCGTTGCTGGCCTTAAATTAAGCTAACATTCCCACTGCTAACCATGCTGCTCTACTGCGGGTTAGATTTATACTTGTAAAATTTATTTTACTTGGCAACAGAAGCTTTGGTTCAAAACTATCCGTTTCACTTATTTCCTATTTCTCCTACTGGATGACTTTTTATTCGGTCTGAGTAGCATAGACCTTTTCATCCGTTATTGGATGATTTATACAGTATTCTTCGAGCGAAGTAATCACTCTTGAAGTACTGTAGTGCCTGGAACAGTCGGTTTTTTAAATGTCGTATGGTTACCCAAGAACATACGGCATTCTCACAACACAGTCAGCCTAGTCCAGAGGAATGACTGGTCAATACGTCTGGGGTCAACCATGTGCGGATTTCCTCACGATGTTTTCTTTCACCGTTAGAGCCTCCATATAATGTACTTGACATCTGAAAATGTCTCAATGGTACACGCCATAACCTGGGAATCGAACCTGCACTCTCTCGAGTGCGAATCAAACGGTCTACCCACTAGGCCACGGAGCTCTTTTCCGGAGGTCTGAGTAAATATAGGTAGTATAATAAGATATAATAAGTACTAAAAGTAAACTAAATGTGCCATACTATCGCACTTTACTTTTACTTTGCAGTTTACTTTTTTATCTTTTTCCTAATTTGGTGAACATTTGTTTTATAACAACTGTTTTTTTTTGCAGGGGAAATCTTCGGTAAGATACCTCTAGCCTGGGGATTGTACTAGAAGATTATGTGGGATTCTTACCCACTAAAACCCCTGCGGCGGCCTACTTCAACGCAACGGAGGCCTACGGGAACTACAGGATTACATCCGCGGCCCCCTGTGTTTTGCTGTTATGCTCATAATTGGGTCTAAAGGTCCGCAAAAGCTTCCATCATGGTACTACGTACCAAACCACTCGGGTCACTTATTTGGATAGTATAAGTTCCCCTAACAACTATACATCCATGACATTCAAAAATTAAATAAAAAGCTATATGTGAGTCATGACGTCGTGTCGAGTGGGGTCGGATCTTTGACGAATCCGTTCAGCTGCCTCCTTCTGCGCCATAACAGAGTCACAGTGAGAGGCAACCGCGCTCCACTCAGAGTCTCCGCTAATCATAGCAGAGACAACCTTCGCCAAAGAGAGATCCGGTCCTATACATTGGACCAAGATTTGTCGTTGAGCATTCCATGCGGGACACATTTCAAGCGTATGTTGGGCGCTATCCTCTTCTTCACCACAATGGTGGCAGAGAGCCGTCACCTCACGTCCAATCTTACACAGGTCACCCAGAACACTCATGCCCTGTCAGTGCCTGTGTAAGATAAAACGTCACACGTCTTTTTTGCTTGGTCCAAGTTGTAAACACAGGCAGTACCGCCTGGACAAAACGCTTTTGGGAATATCGCTCTTCTTGGAGGCGATTCCGCCATGCTTAAATAGCATGAGTTTACTCCTATCGCCGTATTTCCCCACGTAGGGTGCCTTCCGCGCTACGGATTCGCTCGTAAACTTTCTTATCCATTTCCGTCAGAATATCGAAGGGTGGGAAACGTGCGAAACGGGATAGTTGCAGCCTCAAACGAAATGGTTCGGTACCCCCGGGCAATACGAATAGCCACTCGTCGCTGTGAGCTGTAAATTTTGTTCCTACAGCGACGGACACCGGACAGTCTGTGTGACCAAATCGGGGCCCCATAGAGGGCTATTGATTGCACAACTCCGAAGGCGACGAACCTCCTCACACGGTCCTCTAAGGTTAGGTAAAGTCCTATGTAATGCACCAACCACTTTTCCAACTCTTGGGACAGTACGCTTAATAACCCCATCGTCCATCTAGGGCTAGTCCCAGATTCTTCATGTGCATACACTTGTATAAATGAGCCATCGACCCGGATAGTTAAGCTTGGAGATTCCCTATTTCTCGGAAATTTATGGAACCATAACGCTTCGGTCTTGTGAGGCGCTATTTGTAAACCTAAGTCACGTAATCTACGAACAACGATTTCTACAGCAGCCTCCCCTAGTTCCTTAGAACTTTCAAATTCTGTTCCGGTCACAAGTAGAAGCGTGCCATCAGCATAACAAATTATGTAAACGCCTTCAGGGAGATTCAGCCTTAAGACATCATCATATGCCATATTCCATAAAATTGGTCCTAATACAGAGCCCTGTGGAACTCCACAGTATACCTCCCTCCGACAAATAACGTCATTAGGGCCAATAAAGATTATATACCTATCTCGAAAATAGTCTTTTATTATATCTTTCAGGTAATCAGGAATACAATGACGCATGCCATATTCTTCCATCTTTTTTAAAAAGGACCAACAGAGCTTCCTTCCAGGAATGAGGAAAAGTAGCAGTACAAAAACAGCTATTAAATAGCAGTCTCAGTTTATCCCCAAGAGCTCCCAAAGCAACTGCCCATACCCGACACGGTATGTCATCAGGACCTGGAGCCGTATTTCGGTTCTTGAAGCGTTTTACTGCTTGATCTAGTTCCTGATTAGTCACTTCCAAATCATCTCCCTAGTGATTTACCATTGGAGTGGTAGTAAGTAGCATCTGATTGGGTAATTGGGAAAAGGCCATCGATTACCCTTTCTAAAACAGAGGAATCAAGTGTCTGCGTAAGAGGGAGCATCCACAGACGCAGTTTGCCAAGCACCATACGGTATGGTCTCCCCCATGGATCTCTATCCAGTCCTTTCAATAGTTCGTTCCAGGAGCGAGCCTTGGTTTTATTGCCTTTTGTAGTGCCAAAGTCGCAGCCCGAAAGTTATTATAGGCCTCAGCGATTTCCGCAGGTGAAAAAGGCTTCTTCTACGAGTACCACGCGTAAACTTTCGACGCAAACTAAGGCATGTGTTACGTAGCTGTGAAATTAAACTAGACCACCAATACACTGATCTCCGTATCAGGTGTCTGGAACGAGGCATTGAGGCATCACATAGAGAAGTCATCTGTTGCCGAAACCAGTCTGCCTCACTGTTACGATTAGAATATACAGTGGTCTCATTCTTATTATTTGACGACCAATAGCTGCAGCTTCAAGAATATCTCGATCGAGCTGTTTAATAGACCAACGCGATAATACCTTGACCCCATGCCGACTAGGGCAATTGGTTTGGTTAACAGCCACGTCTAAGAAAATATGGCGATGGTCTGATAATGAAACTACGTCCTCCGCTACACGCCATCCAGACAGGTAACGAATAGCGGTGGACGTAGCCCATGTAAGGTCTACAATTGATTCACCTTGCCATCGCACACATGTACTTACTGAACCTCTATTTACTAGACAAAGGTCTAAGCTGGCGGCCCACTCAAGTAGGACTCTTCCTCTGGGGCTATCTCTAGAATACCCCCATGTTCTAGCATGAGCATTAAAATCGCCAAGGACTATTAATGGATGGGAGATATGTCTGCGTATACATTGTCCCAGATTATCAAGGTATTCTTCGTATTCGGCCAGAGATCGGTTTGGAGAGACATAACAGCCGGTAAAAATCAATGTTCCCCAACGCACAGCCACAAATCCCTGGCCCCTTTCAATTAGGGTACAAGACGGAGCCCTATCTATATCCGACAAATATATAGAAATCAAGCCGCAAACGTCTCCAAACCACCGGGGATGTTCTACATAATAAGGCTCAGCAACTACGGCAAGACCTATGGACCACTCCGTAATGGTTTGCATTAACAAATGCTGAGCATTACGACAGTGATTTATATTCGACTGAAGCACTTTTAAGGATCGCTTCCTTAAAAGTGTGACAAGATATCCATTGCTTCCGCAGGACGTTCACCAGAATCGACCACTGTAGATTCTGTGACTTGACTTAAGATGACGGCCTACTTATATTTCTTCGAGGTTTTGGAGGACGACATTGTTTGTATCCCTAAACCTGTGACCTAAATCTGAGCATAAAGGACACTTGAAAGTCTGCGCAGCACAATTACTAGCTTTATGGCCAAATTCGCCACTTCGTCAGCATCGTCCGCTCCTGTCCACATTATTAATACACAGACGACCTACATGTCCTTTCTCAAGGCACCGAAAACAGTGTAGAGGCCTCGGTTCCAGGATTTCTACACGCACAGAGCTCCAACAACTCCTACAACATCTACATTGTTGTTGATAAAACAAATTTTGCGTGTTAACTTAAAACTGATAATAGATAATACAATTAAAAAATGCTTTTAAGTAAGTTCTATTGTGGACACATAACCTGTATTTTTTTTAATCAGACGGAATTAAAAGTTATTTGGTAGGTATGTATATTATTTAAATCCATATTACTAAACTAACAGCATTCTAACAATGGAATTCATGTTACATAGTTGAAATATTCTCAAATAAATGTTTAGAATAAAAATACATTTTTTAAAATTAACTTTTTATTTTAAAAATGTCATACAAAAATATAAATACGCACAATGCCTCAGTGTAAAATAAACTGAACACCATACAAAACCATTATATACCTACACCTAGTAAAAATTACTTGAGCAATCGTTCAATTGAAGGAAATTTTAAATTCTATAATTCTCTAAAACCCTGCTGTTTTTGATGTTTATAATAAATTTAATAATGTTAATGTATATTTAATCAAAAACATACACCTATACCTTCTATACTTCTTGGTACCTTCTGATATAATTTTTTAAGAAGTCACAAAAAACCTCTATTCAAAAGAAAAAGTATTGGTTATTTTGTAGTTCAGGTCATATGAACATTTAATTATTTATTTAAATCTTAATTAAATATAACACAATTAATTGTGTACATCTTCCTACATGACTGGTAGGTACTAAATATTATCCTGTGTAGGGAAATCACCCTTTAGTCGACATCTTATAATATCTTAAAGCAAGGAAAATATTTCACACTTTAATGGCGACCGCACATATTAGGCAAGCAGCTTAGAAAGTACTATAGATTCACAGGGACAAGCATTTACATTTGCTTGATTGCCAAGTTGTTTGCATAGCGTATAAATCTAGCGTTAATAATCACATTTCAATATTTTTATACACGTTTTTGTAAGAATTAGGGAAGAATTTTAAATGAGAATGTATATTGCTCTTATCAAACTTTAAAAATCCTCAGAACTGACTCGTAAGTAACATGTGACTATATTTAGGATAATGTAGATACTCCCATCATGTATAAAAGGAACTATATTATATTATATCTTATACTCTAAGGTATACTCTTTACATCTTTGATCCAAAGACTAAATTAAAACTAGATGAAATGTAATGTAAATTAACAATTAATATGCAGGTATTTTGCATAGGTACTTTCTTATGTATTTATTGTTAAAGGTACTAAAATTTTGTATTAGCCATGATATTACAAGCACATACGTTATTTTAATAGGTAAAATGTCCAAATATATACATCATTATCTAACACCTTAACACTAAAAATGGCATATGCTTCTAAAAATAGGCTGCGCAATTACTAAGATTAAAATTAAACCTATGAATAATTTGGAACGACCTCACAGACAATAATATAAAAGGTATACCTGGGTATTTTCTACTGTTTTCATTAGACCGGTACTCGGTCTCAGTTAGTCCAAATTATAATAAAATATACTATGAATAATTTGGAACGACCTCACAGACAATAATATAAAAGGTATGCCTGGGTATTTTCTACTGTTTTCATTAGACCGGTACTCGGTCTCAGTAAGTCCAAATTATAAACTTTGATAACTTTTTGGAACGAAGTTCCTTATGGGGCGATGCGGAGGGATACCCTAGCCGGGAAAAAACGTCCGTAACGTAAGATTTTTATGTATAGTCTTTATTTTTTTCTTTATACCTCGAATAGAACTTAAAATTAATATTTTTATAATAAGGAACATCGTTCCTATCCGGTGTCCCACGACACCACACGGATTTCTTTTTGTCTTTTTTATTACTATCAGCTGCCGACTGCAGTATTGTATTTTCAATAACTAGTAACATTTTTCTCTTGTCAAGGCCCATGGATAAAATTTGATACTTCTAAATATGGAATGCAACACGCACTGTTTTGAAAGGACTCTTCAATATTTTTTATTATTTCTCATTTTCTATCACAGAAGGCTCAACAACTTATAAGTTATAACTAATACACATTAATGAATAAAATATTAGACGTAGGTATAATATTGCTTAAATAACAATAACAAACAGCCAATTTGGTCAAGAACTCACGACGCCATATTCTTAAGCATTCCATTTTCAATAGGGATGTTGCCTAGTGTGCAATTTCACATTTTTATAAATTAAATTTAAAAATTGTTGATTAAAGATACATAAATCTAAAAGAAATAGGTAGGTATTTAGAAAGACACGATTAGTGCCCATCTCTTTCTCGCAAAACGATTTGTTTCGTCACAAGTTGCTACCGCCATTCTGTAATGTTAAAATACTATGTATGGCGGGTGCAACTCGTAGCGTTACAGGCCGGATATATCGGTATCTTTCATATTGTAAATTTAAATTGTATCTTCGTTATTTTTTAACATATACGAAAATGGGTTCTAGATTGTTTATTAACATGTTGTCTAACATGGAATGGACGAAAAAAAATATTTTTAGGCACCATGCCTATTTCTAAATCACACTCTCCCTGTAATTTGCGATTGGCTAATTTTATTTCTATTCTCAATATTTAATTTCACACTAATAATATTACACTAGACTTTGTTACTTAACCGTCCCAGTCTACCTATGTCTAATATCAACAGAACTAATCTAAAGTTTCTTTACATTTTCGCTGCATCGACAGCAGTAAAGTTAGCACGCTGCACGAACTGCAGCGAAGTTAGCACACTGCACGAACTGCAGCGAAGGTAGCAGGCTGCACGAACTGCAGCGAAATTAGTACGAACTGTATACAGAGTAAAGTTATCGCACGGCGCTGATCTTCCACTTGAGCAACAGGAAGGCGGCGGTCCGTAGCACCAGCAGCGTGACGGTCAGCGCCAGGATGTCCCACCAAAAGTTATGGGGGGACATCGCGATGTCTGTTAGGAACGTGCGGGGATATCTGCAAGCAAGATAATAATTATCCGTAATAAGGAAATTCTAGCCCCTACTAAGGGTCAGTTTACACCGCGACGATACACGACGGGACATTTAAGACATCTATTCCAAATTGAACTTTAATCACTAGTCACTACCCAAAAAAATATACGTTTCATATGACATCAGTGCAGCGTGGTGCAACTTGACATTCGAACTCTTGCAACGAAACGTACTGTGTAATGAATGAAGTAAATTTTTAATAGCTATCATAAAAATGCAGCGCCACGTAATGTATCATGTCGTTTTGGTGTGATTGCTCCTAAGTAGTAAAACTTAGCAATACTACAAGCATACTTTATGGCAGTCGAGGTATTCAACAGGTTTCAAGCTGCTTATGTAACCATTTAACTACAAGTTGCTGGATATTTTTACCCGACTACGGCGAAGCCAAAAGGAAGGGTAATGATTTTGGGTGTCTATGTATGTACGCGTGTTTGTTTCACCGTGCCGCTTAAACTTTTGGTCCGATTTTAATAAATGAGTGAATAAGTTTTAATGGATTCGTCACGATAGCCTGGTAACATAGGCTAGGTATATAATTTACGTAGACGGGTTATAGTGTTTTATGAAAATTGCAGTCATTGCTTACCTGTAATGACAGTATTCATCGTCATTGCACGCCAACATTGGTCGGTCGCGGCCGTATATCGCGGCGATGTACCCCTCCAGCCCGTACCGCAAGTAGGACACGTACGACCCCCACGCCAGGTAGGGGGGCAAGTCGCGCAGTGTCACCCCGAAACCCGCGAACATCATCATGGGCACCGACAGGACAGGACCCACGAATGTGCCGTTCTGGAAATTAAAGAAAGTATTATCGTGTGGTCACTGCAGTATAGTGTGGTCCCGTACAAGGTAGCTTTTTTTTTCTTGTTCCCCCAACCATTAGCCGGGACAATTTTTTGCTTTATTTATTTTTTGTTACAGTTTATATTTTCTTTTCTAGTTACAGTATTGTTTCTACTTTCACTAATTGATCTTACCTTACATTTCTCTTTTATAGTTATTTACATTGTTTTTTATCTATACATTTAAATCTTTTATCATGTTCCTTACTTACATTACATTGCATATTATTACATTTTATCTACCTTTGCTTTTATTTGTATACATTCATATTTATCATTTCTTTGCTTATATGACATTTTACTTTTTCCTCACATTTCTGTTTTTTTAATTTATATCATATTTTACTGTTATATCATTCATTTACCTAGCACCATCATTAACTTACATTTCATGATAATTCTGTTTTCCACTTCTCCTTAAAAACCTGACAGCAATCATTTTAATTTCTCTTTTTACATTACTATTTATTTCTATTTCATTTACATTTTTCATTATTCCTTATCATTCCTTATTATTATTAATGTTTTCAACTTTTAATTTTTAATTTAGTCTTATTCCAATATTATTACTATTTCTAATTTTCATTTACTTACAGTTCGGAGTGTCCACCCCGAAGTAGTTTTGCATCAAGTTTATATCATAATAATATTGCTGCAAATTGTGTGGGTACCAGTGCGCGAGCGTAAAGTAATGGCACCAGTTTACATTTAGTTATAGGACTGGTTGGTAGTAGTCATAGTGTATTGTTGCTGTATATTTTATTATTGTATATTTTGTGTAATTTTTGCTACTGCTATATATGCTGTTATCATATATATGCTGAGACAGTTATTATTATACACCTACACAGAGTCTAGTCATAGTCTTAATGAAAACATTGGTTCTATTAAAATCATTTTAATAAGTTATCCAATTTGTTTGCATTGCCTGCTTTGACTACTGGTGCCCTTGGTGGTATTCTAGACTTCAAGACCGTATGCAACTGTCGCACGCGCCATGTCCCACTTTTTCCGGACTGGGCATTCCGCACTGAATGCGTTATGATCCAGTTTGTCTAGTTCTTCCTTCTTACAATTGACACAACATGCCTTGCTGCCCGATTTTAATGCCTCACACTGAGACTTGTGGTGCGACCCGGAGCAGTGGCAGCACTTCTCCTCGGCGGTGCTGCAGAATCGCTTCCCATGTCCGTACCCTAAACAGCGCGAGCACTGTATTAGGGGGGACTGGTCCGCGACTCTAACTCGCTGCGTGTAAATATATAAGTGACCCGCCTTGGTGAAGCACCCCCACACCGCCGGTGACACAGTCAGCACCACGTGCTCAGTGTGATCATCCTTTCCCCGCTTTCTATATTTAACTTCCATCCTATCCTCCTTCCTGTCCAGGACATGTTGTATGAGGTGCTTGTTTTGACTTTTAATTGCTTCTATTATGTCGTCATCGGTGTTTGACTTAAGCACCCCATACAACACAACCTGCGGATCCTTATTCTCTATGCTCTGCACTTCTTGTTTTCCTCCACCTTTCTCTATTCTTTCTTTGACCTTATCTCTGTCCTTCTTATTACTTAATCCTATCTTTACCTTTTCTAATCCTATCTATTTTTATTCCTTCTTTCTTTGCCTCTATTATTGCTCCTACTTCTGTCACTATCTCTGCACTCGTCATAAAATTCTCCCTGTCTGTCACTACTAGAGAGTGGAGGGTCACGTGCTTCGGCTTTGGTGGCAAGGTTTGGGTTTCCCCACTGCCACTGACCACACTCTTGTATGTCGTGGGTTGAGGTCCCACCAAAGCCCTGGCCCCCCACTCTTCAAGTACCTGGCTTAGGTTTTCCCTATTTTCTTTTCCTACTGTCTGGCTTGTTTGTTTTATTTCCTCGATTTTGCTAATTATTTCGCCTTTTAGACCCCTACATTCCTTTATCATTTCTTGATTTGTTCTGTTTATTTCCTCAATTTCGACTCTTGTCTCCTGCCTAGCTTCCCTATTTAATTACCTTGCTCCAATCACCGCTTCAAAAGTCCTCTCATTGCTTTTCTTGTTTTCCTCTATCACTTCCTCACCGTTTATTCTAATACTTTCAATCACACTCGCTACTATACCACTCCTTGTCTGAAACGCTGTCTCTTCTACATGTTCTGTGAGGTTATCCATCCTATTGTTTATTAAATCTCTCAATCTTCCATACACATCTATCATTATCTCTCTACAATCACACTCCTTTCATACTGTCCCATCCTCATCACTATCACACTGAGTTCCTGAGTCCCTAGTATTTATATTCTCCCTTTCATTTCCCGTTTTTTGCCTACTTAGTAATACCGCCTTCCCTGCCTGCTTTGCTATTATTGTGAGGTTATCTGCCAAACCAGACTTTAACTCACTCTTCATATTAGCTTAGCTGCGCGCGATATGTCCGCCAGAAGGGCTTCCATAGAGTCCACGGGGCCCTGAGCTATTGCTACTGGGCTGCTTCTCCGGCCACCACCACCGCCGCCGCTTCCCCCAGTCCCCCATGGATAGTCGCGCTTTCGGGTTTCTGGGGTTTCTGGGGTTGTGGGGTGTGCACCATAGCCATTTGTGTCAGTTGATTTAATGTGTTTATATTGGTTCTAATTCTTAAAATGTATGTGTACTTGTTATTTAAAATGATTTTATTGTATAGTAGAATTGCAAATTTGTAAAATATAATATAAAATATTAAGTATAATTATAAAATATAAATGTAAAGATTATTATTATATGTCTAAAATAGTTAGGTCTAAGTAATTGAAATATTTGTGTATAATATAAGGCTCCAATGTTCGTTTTTATATCCATATTTTGTCCTAGGTTAATATATTCCGCCCGATGTAACTTAATAGCAAGACGCGTTCTTGACCAATTTTATTGCTCTTTATTTTTTGCTGGAGCTTTATATTGTCCTCAGCTAGTTTGCCTAAGAGTACGTGCTCCAATAAGAGTCACAGGTCTGAATATATATAATTACGCACTTAACCTATCAACAACACCAAAAATGATGTAGTTGGTCCTAGACTAGAGTGATATATCCTATCAACTGTGCCAAAAATGACACAGCTGGTCTTAAAGTAGTGTGGTATACTGACTACTAGTTGTCCCGAGCTCTAACCTGACAGCTGTCCATACAAGGCAGCTTTTTTTTTTTTTTTTTTCGTCCCCCTAACATTACCAGGGCTGTTTGTTTGCTCTTTTTCATTTTTTATCATTTTTAGTTCTTTTTCTTTTTACTTTACATATTGTTATTCAATACTTTTTAACAATCATTTTTTCATTTTTTAATAATTAACTTATTTCTTATTTTAGTACCATAAGATTGGATACAGTCAATAAAAATAGTTCTAATAATAATAGTTAGACAATAATAATAATCTCCATAAAATAATAATTCAAATAATAATTTCCATAAAGTAATAATTCCTAATAATAATTCAAATAATAATTCCAATAAATCACTAAAGAAAAAATACAATTAAAATATCAACAATAAAACTACGGCACACACATTCAACTTAACCCTACTATCACATTAATTCTTAATCTAGAGCCTATACTAAAATCACACCAATTTATCACAGTTTTTTCTATTTGTACTCGTATATACAGTAATTTCCTTACAAAAGTAAAGGAATATTTCCCTCCTTTTTCCCCCCAGGATGGAAGACAGGCTCGCACCCGTAATCGATATGCCCAATTTTTGCTCATATGATACTATCTACTGCTAGCAAAAATCGGGCACTCGAGTAACGAGTAACAGGTGAGGAACCGTCTCCTAAACTCCTGGCTGACATGAACACGACGGGTTCTCCTTCAACTTGAATCTGTTCAAGTAGAAGGCGAACCCGCCGTGTCCAGTCAGTATCTGTGTAGTGTGGTGTGTTATGTCTATTTTGTTGACTACCTTGTATGCAGCAGCAGCGCTTGGGAAAAAGAGCTTCGTGGTTCCGGCCGTCCATCCCACTTCGTATCTCCTGTCCCATTCCTCAACCGTATCCTCTCTTAAGATACGCTTGACGAATGAAACAGGACACAGATCGTAGTCAGGTTTCCTTTTTAATCGCAGCGCGGCCACCTTGGCTAGTTCGTCAACCCTCTCATTCCCTCTCAACCCTGCGTGCGCCTTAATCCAAAACAGGGAGACCTCCCGCCTCTGCGATGCAGCTTTTCGGAGGGCCTCCCTTGTTTGCACTGCCAGGGGATGAGGGGAACTAAGGGTGACTGCCTGGAGAGCCGATCTGGAATCGCTAAGGATACCGACCTTCGCCATTCCACTCTTGCAGGCTATACTTACAGCTCTCTGGAACGCTAGAAGCTCGGCTTGGTAGACGGTGCAATACGGCGGCAACGCAAGCTTGACGGCCTTCGTCTCGGCCTCACCCTTCCATACGGAGAGTGCGGCTCCGACTCGCCCCTCAATCTTGCTGCCGTCCGTATAGATCCTATGGACGTGGCTGTTAACCACGTCTGCATATGAGTCCTCGTCCACCAACCCGAACCTCAGCTCTACCTGCTCTGCCGGATGTGGGTCCACAATCGCTGGAGCCATTCGTTCCACCTCCCTGTCTCTCAACACCGGGTGTGATAACCGTGCTCCAATAAGAGTCACAGGTCTGAATATATATAATTACGCACTTAACCTATCAACTACACCAAAAATGATGTAGTTGGTCCTAGACTAGAGTGATATATCCTATCAACTGTGCCAAAAATGACACAGCTGGTCTTAAAGTAGTGTGGTATACTGACTACTAGTTGTCCCGAGCTCTAACCTAACAGCTGTCCGTACAAGGCAGCTTGGCTGCGGCAGCCAGGAAATGATATGAGCGCGCATGGGACCCCCACACTACCGCTAATATATCCATGTTATGGACTGGCGGCCTAGTGCGCACGGGGCCTTACAGTCACATAGTAACTGTATTATAAAAATGCTTGTGTGGTCCAGTGGTTTAGACCTTAAGGCTCGGCTCTCGACTCCGGAGGTCGTGGGTGTGATCCCCTAGTTGGAACAATAAAAAATGTTCTTATGTCTGGTTAGGACAATGCCTCGGTCGGGCATTGGGCATCTTAAAAGTCGGTCCCGTGCCTGATTTATTGCCAGTCTTGTCGGTTATTCATCCCACTGAGTTACGAGAATAAAGTATGAGAGAGTGCTCTTGGGCACTGTAAGAATAACTCCTGCGTACGGCCGGGTTTCAATGAAACCGGCCACCGTCACCGAAATCGGTGTGGGAGGGGTAATATATTCTAATATGCTTTAAAAAACAGGATATTTTTTAAAATAATTATGTCCAAATCCTATTGCCACAAAGAAATTGATGTAATGGATCCACATTATGGATTGATTTGACCTACGATGTGACAATAAATTAAATTGCTGCAAAAAAAGGAGTTTAATTAAGTCTGGAGGCTGTTCACGTTAAGGGTGACCTTTTCAGAACTTATGGTGCTCCCACATTACTGTTAGAAAATGTTTACTAACGTTAGTAAATATTTGTTTACAAACATTTGATCACAATGTTAAGAAAATGTTTTCATGTTAGGTAATGTTAGTTAGCATTTTTAAACAAAATTGTTAGTAAACAAATTGTAACAAAGTAAACATATTTTG
The DNA here is from genome assembly GCA_963565745.1 of Phengaris arion. NCBI lineage: Eukaryota > Metazoa > Arthropoda > Insecta > Lepidoptera > Lycaenidae > Phengaris > Phengaris arion. The sequence continues at coordinate 30,850,728 of OY751431.1, forward strand.
TTATCTTTTGTTTGTCAACATTTTGTACAGATGACAGCGGGGTATGCGGAGAGTGTGGCGTTGGGGGTGCGCATTCACTAAGAGATTTTTCCTTGTTTCTCCTTCGAGTCAATGTCAGTTTTAAAATGTTTTAGTGTTATAAAGAATAGAAGCAGTGTGGGAGCACCATTAGATTTTTCCGTAAATCATAGCGTTTATGGATATTTCAATGCAAAACGAGAGCTTTATTGAATAGCAATACTCACAACAACATTTAACACAGCACCAATCATCAGGCCGAAGCTCTGCGCCACAAGCACGGTATAGAGCGAGATGGCGAAGAACATGGCGAACCGCGATATGTCCAGCGGCTGCGACGACATTAGGTATACGATCACGGTGAACACCGCACACGACACTATCTGGAATTAAAAAAAACTATTGTAAACTGGATAGTGTAGGTAATTCCGATCTGTTACTCCAAGATTCCACCCTGAGGTGAAATCTAGAAAACGTGTGACGGCATACATTTTAATATTTTTCCACCTAGCTAGCTAGTTACCCGGACATGGATTTCCCAGAATTCACTCTATTATAGATTCTTTGGGGTAACAGATCGGAATAACCCGATAGCTCAGACAGGTCTTACGGCCCGTTTCAATAACCTATCTACAAATAACTATTTGTTAGAAATGTCAAATTTGTATCACAAAAAACCGACAAATGATTGAATGACGACGTTTTCAACAAATAGTTATTGGTTGAAATGTTATTGATACCGGCCATTAACAACCAGGATTGGTCGTGCCAGTGATGATAATAAGCTATTTGAATTATTGCAGAAAGTAATCTTTTTAAAACTGAGTAGCTCGTCAATTCAGATTATTTAATTGTATGTATGTAGTTGTAACAAACAACAACCAATATTTCTTATGGTACAATAAGGTATAAGTGTAGTGAACCAATTAGCGCTACAATCCTGAATTGCGCTATCGAAGTTTCTGTAGTTCGGCGCTATGATACAACATCCCCTCCGCATTACGCCAGCTAGCCTCAGCCTCATTGGGTACCTACACCACCAGCCACAACGCACCGCAGCCTGGTCGAACCCTCATCGGCTTCAACGGGTACTCTCACAACGACCGGTCAGCAAGCAGAGCACATCTCTCCTGGTCAACACGTAGCAGAGTTCCGACAGAGCCCATGCAGCAGTAGCAGAGTTCCGACTCACTGGGACTCTCTGGCACTGGCGACTCAAGCAGAAGAGTGGGAGTGATGTGGCGAACCAATTAGCGCCATAGTCCTGAATCACGCTATCGAAATTTCTGTAGTTCGACGCTCTATATACAACATCCGAATTACACACAAACCAAAACGACTAGCCAACCGGCAATCATAGCCCGATGAAGTTAAAACGGCCTTCCGGCCATTACCATAGACCTATTCGAAAAAAAATGCGTATGCAGTTTACTAATGTGGGAATATTGGTAATAGCCCCAAAGGGACAGACCTCCGTTCGAGCGAGGTGGTATGCTCGGTCAGGCCGTAGCCCACTTGTATACAGGAGGTCGGCTCGATCGGAGCTCCCTTTGGGGCTATTACCAATATTTCCACATAAATAAACAGCGAATCTGCGGAACCTTATACTTAATAAACCAGAATCTACATAGTAATTCTTAATTCCAATTATTTTAATAATAACAAATAATAATACTTACCGATATGGGTAGGTCGACTAGAGTTATCGAAATGTAGTAGGAGCCCAACGAGTACCAGCGGTTGAAGTGTTCCTTCAGTAGTATTGACATTTCCGATGGGACTGCAAATAACAGAACGCAATAATGTAATAAACACATAAAAATATCATAATATCATATGTAGTTGTTACCCGGCTATTAATACGAATATATTGACACCTCCTTTACTAAAATTGGACCAGTAGCTAAGGCGTTACGGTGGAACACACACACACATACAGACTGCCAAAATCATTACCCTTCCTTTCGGCCTCGCCGTAGTCGGGTAAGTCTCAGCATGAAATGTCTCTCTTGAAATGAAGGGGGGCAAACTGACACGAGAGACTCTATGTGGCTTTTTCTCCAACATTTGTGAGGTCAAACTAATTATTTTAAAATCGGCTCCATTCGATTTAGACTAGCTGCATGCTGATACGCCTTTTTGAATGAATTCAAAGCTCAAGTATAATCTGGAGCTATATGATCCGGAATCCGGCGGACTCGGGAAAATTCAGAGCCCTGAAAATAGAACTCTGCGCTAATACACTAGAGTTGAAAATCGAAGTGTAGAGTGTTAAGCTCGATACTTTTCACTGCTTTGAATTTTCCCCAGCCTTACGGATTCCGGACAATATATTCCCAGCCTTAGGAAAGGTTGGTAATTGGGGAACTTACACGTGAGTATAGTAAGCATCATGGGCGACATCATGTGGTGCATCAGTATGGCGAATAGCAGGTTGTAGTTCTCCAGCACGCGGGAGCCCTCGTTGCCGGCGTTGATGAAGAGCGCGCCCAGCATTATGCTCACCACAACGTTGACCATCAGACGCAGGTGGGTCATCGTCTGAAATAAGGCAACATATGACGTTAACACTAGCTCCCCACACCGATGTCAGCGACGGTTTCATTGAAACCAGGCCAGCTACGCAGTAATTATTTTTTGTAGTACCCAAGTGTGTGCGCAATACACAAGAACACTATCTCTTCCTTTACTCTCGCGTAAATTCTCCTGTACTCTCTGTGATTAAAGCACGTAACAGCCTCCGTAGTCTAGTGGCTTAGAGCTTGGCTCTCGACTCCGAGGTTGTGGGTTCGATTCCCGCGTTGGAACAAAAAAAATTATGATTCCAAGTTTGGTTAGGACAATGCAGACTGATCACCTGATTGTCTGACAAGAAAGATGATCCATGCATCGGATGGGCAGGTAAAAATTCGGACCTGCACCTGATCTCTCGCCAGTCGAGTCGGTTATCCGTCCCACTGGGTTATGAGAGTAAAGGAATAGAGAGTTCTATTGTGTACTGCGCACACACTTGGGCACTGTAAATGACTCCTGTATAACTGGCCTGGTTTCAATGAAACCGGCCCCCGTCGCCGAAATCGGTGTGCGGGAGTTATTTATTATTTTTTTTATTTATTCGTAGAACTTGTGTTATAGGTACCAGACAAGTGAAAGTATATTAAAAAAATTTAAACTGTACATATTATATTAAAGATTTTATTTTACAATATTATACACATATTTAAACCGTGACCCAGGAAAACAGAAAAATTTTTGTTCCCACGGCGGGATTCGAACCCGCGACCTTCGGGTTGAGCGCCAACGCGCTTTTCACTGAGCCACAGAGTTCATCTTGTAACAGTAACACTGTTAAGTTTTATTATGATGAATAATTATTTGTGTAGAGACGAGGTAGAGACAATAGTAAGCAAAAGTTTTTGAAGCCCGTCAATAAAATCGTCGCCTGACAACTGACAAGTGTCTAGATTTTACATAATATATTTGCCAAAGATATTTGATTGGTATAGCTCGCTCGACTAGGTGACGCACAGACAAACGCATAACGCATTGACGCATAACAAAGACAGCTTCTTAAATGCGGCAACTCATTATTGTAGGGTGTAAAGTGACAATTGACATACATGTGTCAAATTCTAGTGTGCGTGAAAAATTATGATGGCAGCTACTTAACTTTTGCCCGATTTGATGGGAAAATATCGAATGCTGTGGTTGGTCTATTTGTCAAGTTATTGGTTATAAATGTAGCTAAGAAAATACTTTAAAACTAGCTTTCGCCCGCGGCTCCGCTCGCGTAAATACAGTATCCCTTTTATTTTTTCACATTTATTAATATAGTAGTAGGATAGTAGGATTAAAAATAATTAAAAGCAAACGTACATATCAATATTATACTATTATTATGCGCTTCTTATTCAGAATTATTAGTCAAGACAGAATAACGTGTGTCGAGGCAGCTAGTACCATAATAATATTAAACATAATATATTTAACTGTAACGTTTCAATATGGCTCGAATAAGCCGATCTCAGCTGAGTATTTATTGCAGTATTTGACAAGCACGTCTGGTAGAGCGCCCAGCGAGACCATTGGACTTATTTCATTACATTACATAGACTAATCATTGGATTAGTCTATGTAATGAATCTAAAAAATAGTAAATGTAGATTATGTACATGTACTTAAAACTCTTAGAATTAACATGTTAATATATTAAGCCTCGATTCCTTAAGGACATGAGCAATCAATTGAGTACAAGTCGATTGCATGTTAATTACTACTTACCTACTTGTAGTTATGAGTTTAATTGTATGTGACTAGTAATTACGAGATCTAGATTAGTTTTATAGAAACTGTTAGTTCGAAAAAACCCTAAACGAAACTTTACTATTATTCTGTGACCGTTACAATAATAAAAGCCAATAGGTATAACTTCAGATAATATGATTTACTATGATTGTCAGTTATTAACCCTTTATGATGATATTTTATTTTTCATTAAAACTTTTCATAGTTCGACAGTTCACTCATTACTATCAATACATATTATTATTATTATTATTACTGCTAAATTAAATAATACCTACCTTTGTTTTTTTTAACGGGCAATTGACCCACCAGACATTCCCACCACTGCAACTCCTGTGTAGCCAGGATCGACAGCGGCTATCAACCACAAAAACCCTTTGAAATGATCTCAGGGGTGCCTGAGAGACATGCTAAATCTGTCTTGGGACCCGCAACGAAATTCATCAGAAGAAACTCGAATACCTTTGCTAGAAATACATTTTTTTGTACACGAAGTGTTTTGTGTCCGGATCCGGTAGGAACCCGCTGAACGCCTTCATTTACCCTCGTTTGATAAGCATGTACCGCTGGATCAATTGCGAGGTTTCTTCGGCCCCCGCCCCCGAGCCGCGATATTGGTCCTTAAGCGAGCTCTTCGGGTACTGGTTCCTCAGCTCCTCCATCATCGGTATTGTGTCCTGCTCGTCGAACCACTCCTACTACCGGCTTAACTTAGCGAAACTTGTGGTTATAATATAACTTACCGGATCTCGCTTCGCCTTCATAAACCCTCGTTTAATGAGCACGGATCGCTGATTGGACTGCGAGGTCTCCTCGGCCTCCGAGCCGCCATCTTGGTCCTTCAGCGAGCTCAGCGGGTACTGCTTCCTCAGCTCCTCCATCGTCGGTATTGTGTCCGGTTCGTCGAACCACTCCATCGCTTTGCCGTTCTCAATCTTTGTCGTCAGAATATCCATTTTGTCCTCGCCGTACTCTCCGCAGGCTAGTTCGATAACTGTCACAAAAAGTATATAGTTACATGTTGTTATCAACTTCGTTTGCGCAAAGGCGTACATTGCGCGGAAAAAATAAATTATTTTGCCAGGATAAACCAGTAACATATGTCCCGTGATCTAATCTAGCTCAACCATCGTTTCAATAGTTTTAACTTTGAAGGCGTGATTACGTAACAGATAGATAGTAAGTATGGATAACAGAAATCTGTTGATCCGGATTAAGTAGACCGTGTCATTTTAAAAGGTCTATTTTATCAAGTAATTCGTGATGTCTAATGCAAACAATTTGATTTTCTTGCTTATTACTCGTCAATAGTCCAAGGCCGTTTGATAACAAAACAGTTAGCTGATAGGTATAAAATTTGTTGATTGATAATCATTAACAACCTTAACTCATAATTCAACTTAAATATGAAAATATACTAAATGTAAAAACTGAAACAATTTTTTTAAGAGGCATGCCTGCTGAAAGTTGTGCTGTTTATGGTAACTAAAAGAAGTGTTCGAGTATTTAGCCGGTAGATTATGTTAAAAACTTAGGAATCGGATAATTTCCACAAGTGCCTAAATTGTGATAAGAAATTAGGTTTAAAAAAAACTTACTATAATCAGCAGGATTATGGTAAATGGGGCAAGGGATGCCCGCTTGTTCAAGGTACGGGACGACGTTCCTTGTCACACCCTGGTACAGGCAGCGGCCAGCAGATAGTACATACACCTGGTAAAATTAAATAATATATTCATAGTAAATTATAAATTACAACAATATTAAAAATACATTTTACTATATGTAACGATAGTTGTTAAAAAATACAAGAATTAAAGGACAGAAATCAATTATTATTAGTGTTGCAATCTGTGAACGTAAAAACTTAAAAATTGATTTGCTTTCAGGGGAGGGAGGAGGGAGGGTCAGTTCACACCGCGACGATACGCGACGCTACGCGGCGCTGCATTTTTAAGATAGCTATTCAAAATTGAACTTCAAATAATAAAAAACTAAAAAAAACTTAAAACTTCATTCACTACAAAAAAAGGTAGACGTTTCATATGATATCAATAATACACTGCATATGCGCTGTGCAGCGAGCTGCCACTTTACATTCAAACTCTTTTAACGAAATGTGTATCTTCTTGTGTAAGAATAAAGTTCAATTTTCAATAGCTATATTAAAAATGCAGCACTGTCGCGTATCGTTTCGTTTCGGTGTGAAATAACTCTTCGTCGTCTCTTTTAAATTGTTACATGAAATTAATTCGACATGGTAAGGATATATGGCGCTGAGCGCCAGTTTTGCTGTAATTGTCAGTATTGTCACTGTAGTTGTTGTAACTGTACAGTCGCTTTTTAGGTTCGAAGAAGTTATATAAAAAAATACCTGGTCAAACATAGCAAAGAGGGTGGCCGAGGGCTGGTGAACAGTGCAGAGTATGGTGCGGCCCTGGTGCGCGAGGTTCCGGCAGAGTTGGACCACTTGCGTGCAGGACGAGCTGTCTAGACCTCTAGAATGAAAACATTAGATTTGTAAAATACCTATGGACGTGTTTACATATTTGACATAAATTACCTGTTTTTCGGTCGATTTTGCGACCAAATTAAACCAAAAAATACTTTTTTGTGTGTAAAATTGTTAAAAAACATATAAAAAAAAAATTTTTTAGTATAACAAAAACAATTTTCCAGCACCTCTTCAAAAAATGTATAAAAGGAGGTCATGTTTAGGATCATTTTTCTGCTCTTATGTAAGCTACATTTTTTTGTTTTAAAATACCTACCTATAGATGAATGGAATATAAATGAAAATTGTTTTAAAAATAATCCCACAATATTAAAAAAATATATAGAAAAGCATTAAAAAGTCTCCTAGAATTTTCACGAGTTTTGCTATTATAATGCATGAATCTTAATGGTCTGAGATCCCAGCCCCGCCGGACTCCCCTTATATTCTTTCTGATAAAATGTATGTCATATTGTAGTATTAGTTGTGTACAATTAACGTTTGTATACCCGCCGGATTGTGCGGTGGGCCATATAGGTACAGGGCGCCAAATATACAAAAAAATTGTACTAACTTTTCTTACGGCCTTTGAAATGATTCTAACGTATATTATAGTAGATACGTACGTACATTTGAATTTTACTTATACAGTGAAATTTACACGGATTGCTTATTTTTATGCTGTAGTTTTCATAAAAAAATAATAGAAAATCATACACATAGAAATATAAATGATTAAAACTTCCAATCTTCATTTCTCTATTCATACTAAGTTTATAGAAAAATGACTTTATTAAGTTTTGTTACTTACGTTATTCTGAATCCAAAATCCAAATCCAAAAATAAGGTTGATACCACTACTCTACAAATAAAAAGTTAAAAAATGCAACTGACATGGTTAGGTCCATCGTTTTCTTTGAAGCCCAAGCTTGAATTAGAAAGTAAAAAAATCCATCACTTATAAATTTTGAGCGACATCAAAATTACTTTATGAAAAAATTTATGAAAAATATAAAAATTTGCTAAAATATACCGATACAGTTTGAAAACAAAAAGTTTTTTTTTCTATATAAAATGTTTATTTTTGAGATAATGATAAGTATATGTAACTATTGTAACTGATTTGTAGATTTACTTTGTGCAAATAACGATTTTTTCTTGTATTGTGCATTACTTTCCCTTATTAGAAACCAACAATAATTCATACAAACTCAACTCAACATAGAAACCATCACTGCAGGGTCCCAGCGAACTTGATATCTCTCTTCCATTGTTAAAATATATTGATGGAACCTCTCTCCCTGCTCATCACTAACGGAACCTAAATTTTGTGAAAAAAAATTCAAATGTGAATGTAAAAAATGAATTCTCAATGACATTCTGCAGCCCATGTTGTAATTTTTCAGCAAGTTTTTAATCAGTTCCACATACGTGTCTGACTTTGTATTTCCCAAAAATTCTGTGACAACGCTTTTAAATGATATCCAAATTGAACAAGGTTTAGTTTCTCTTCAAACTCTGCGTCCTTCAGAATTTTCCGGATTTGGGGTCCAATGAAAAGTCCTTCTTTAACCTTGGCATCACTTAACTTCGGGAAAACTTATCTAAAGTGTTTAAAAGCATCGCAAGCAATCATCGGAATAGCAAACGGCATTGAAGATTTCCATAAAGCCAGTTTAACATACAAGTCTGACAACAAATATGGGAAGCCCAATTTTGACCTTGATTCACTATAGGAAATCAAAATAATTAAGATAATAATGCTAATTTAGTCACATTAGTTATTGTTCTGGCCTGCGATGTAGGTATATACGAGCCACAAACATAATAAAATGAGTCCGTTGATGTATTACAACCACGTTTTTTATTTTTAAACATTTTATAAGAAACTCTCACTTTCTATAGCTATCACTACAAATTTACAACTATTATACAATTATATTTTACTAATATTTAAATTGAATTAATAACTACAATTTCAAGTCTTGAATTAATAAATAACAAATATTACAAACTAAACACGTAAAATTTGTTATAAATACCTCGGACTAACAAATAATTTAAATTATATATCGATTCATTGCAAATAGAACAAGAAAATTTCTCAGTACTTCGTTAAAAAATTAAGTTACAAAATCTTAAAAACGTTGCGTGATATGGATTTTTTAATTATGAATTGACATTTAGAACACATTAACTAATATAAAAACAAAAATAGCTACTCAGTTGCGTTTTGGCTGTAGACTAGTGTATTTTATCAGAATCTGTGAATCTAAATTTACAAGTAAAGTGTGTACAAATTTTTTGTACCTTTAGCACCCTGTACGAGAGAATTGGCCCACCGCACAATCTGGCGGGTATACAAACGTTCATTGTACACAACTAATACTAGAATATAACATACATTTTATCAGTAAGAAGTAGTAAGAAGTAAGTCTGGCGGGGCTGGGATCTCAGTCTATAATGCGTGGCTATACGGTTAATTTTATGGACAAGGACACTGTCTGAATTTATAACACAAAACATTTGTAAAGAAATGTCAGTTCGTACTTGGACGCTGACAAATATATTTTGCAAACGCGTTATTAAATCACGAAAACAAACTCGTGCAGTCATTAGGTATTTGAAGCTAAGAAAACAGTTTACAAACAAAATTTTGAAGATCGAGTAGAGAAATAGTTACAATTTCAGCCAAATTTAAAAAAATATATTTCATACTTATTTGTGCATTTTCACTTTGGAAGTCGGTTTAATTTTTGTTTAAAAATAATAATAATTCTTCCCTTTTGAGTAATATTAGTTAAATTATTATTAACACATTTTGAGAACGTTTAAAATAAACGATCGAATGTATAATTGAATACGCGCCAAGCTTCCATTAGGTATTGTATATAAGATAATGATTACTGTTAGTTACATAATGGCTAAATAATAATTAAAAAAAAAAAACGGTCCATAAACGGCAGAGTTATTATTCTTTTTTAATTAATTAATTAATGTTCAAAGATATCCGTGTCGGTGTAAAATATTATGAGAAGTACCTATTATAATATCATCATTATGCCATGATTGTTTATGGTGTGATGGTGGTGATGATGATGATGATTACTTTAATTGACATAGCTTATGCTTGCAGTTTTTTAAGCAACGTCGAAATCCCCAAACATGTATCTATAAGGAATCAGGAGTTCTGTTCAGTACTTTTGTATCTAGGGTAGGTATATACCGTGGTGCAAAATTTTACTTTTTGGTAGCATATGCTTGCGTTACTTCAGAAAAAATTGAAATCACTATATGTGTCCATATAAATTTTAAAGAGTTTTCCGATTCCTCATGGCTCCCATCATCAGGTCACAACTTTTGTGAAAACGGGACCAACTTCGAAGAATATCCTTAGCATCAGAAAAAGAATTTTGAAAATCGGTTAACAGACGGCGGAGTTATCGTTGATCATACAAAAAAAAATAAAAAATACATACGACTGAACGTATAACCGCCTTCTTTTTTTGGAAGTCGGTTAAAAATCTCGCACATCCGGATCTTTTACCAAAAAATGAGAATAAGATTACTATTAGGTGGTTTAAAACATATAAGGTAAGTTTTAGCACATGTCAGACATTTAAAGGGTTTTGTGTCATCAAAGTACAGTATAATGTGGTAATGTATGTAGGTGGCAATCACCGTTTTTCTATGGAAATGACAGACGTTGTACGATACACGACGATTGCCGAAAGACATTGAGGTCGTGGTCGTGCTGTAAGTATATTATATTATTTACTCAGTGCTGTAATAATAATCAAAACTTTTTAGGCATTTTTGTTATTTGTTAATACTTTTTCAATAATTTGTGAGATTCGTACGAAAGGTAGAAAGATCCATACTATATTTCTAAACAAACATGCAAAGGGGGTTGGGGATTTTAAGGACTGGGAACGCATGTCGTAACACCAGAGGAGTTACAGGTGTAATTCCTCTGGTGTTGCGAGTGTCCATGGGCGGCGGTGATAGCTTACCTTCAGGCGATCCGTCTGCTCGTTTCCTGGTTCATTTCATTAATAATATAACCTTATCTATGTATGTTATTGATTGTACTGGTGGTGGTGGAAGGTTCTAGGTGGAAATTCATTTTTCACAGTAATAACACATAGGACTTATATTTCCACTATTTCCACTTTAATAAGTATTTTGCATTAATTTTAATATATTACACGACCGGTCGTCATATACGGAACCTTGCCTTTATTTTAAAAGTCTTATTCAACAATACCCCACACGATGGGGTAGAATGAAATAATATTATTCATCCCCACTTCACATGTATGGAGAGCCGTCCCTAAAATATAAAATTATTATTATTATTTGATGCCAAATCCGAGATCTGTATACAATCTATAACTACACCAAATTTCATCCATTTGTATTCATAATTACAGAGGCTAGAAGCGCGGACAGACAGACAGACAGACAGACAGACGAACGGACGGACAGAGCGAAACTATAAGGGTTCCTTATGTATTACGGAACCCTAAAAAGGGTACTTTACTGTACCACTGTGGACTAGTCATCCTCAACACCATAACGTATGTTTATTATTAACTTTATTGTCATCTAGACCAGTATTTTGTTTTAACATTTAACAATCTAATTTTGCTATCTTTATGAATTGCTGATGAGCAGTAATATCAAATTCCAAAGGGCAATTCTAGGATTATAAACTTTGTGATCGTAATGTTCTAATAACAGAGTGTGAATCACAGTACAAAGTTTAAAAACATTTATATTGCAACGGAAATATAATTATTCCATAACCTACAGAGTGTTTCGTAACTCAAACTGTCGCATCATACCGTTAGGCATTGATGATTGTTGATAAAAATAATATTTTATGCTCTCTATTAGGTATACCTAAAATCTTGTATGTTATAAGCAGTCGGTACAAGTTATAATTTGATTGCTATGTAGTTACGGAAGTATTCTGTATAGTGCAACTACTTTTCTAATATCCCTCGGAAATCATCGTTTTTTATGGAAATGACAGAAGAACGCAGTATGCCGATTTGATTCTTATTCTTGGAAGAAAAGACAAATTACCAACTCTCGAAAATATTTCTTGCTTAAGTCAAAAACCTCCAAAAACTCTAAAATCGCAACAATTACTTTAAAATTTCACCTTGATTTTTGGATAATTAAGAATACTTACTATTAATGTACCTAGTGGCGGCGGTTTTTGACACATTTTTTTACAATCTTTAATATTTTTTTACAATCAAATTTTGTCTTTTCTTTCGTAGAATCATATTTCCTACGGTGGGCAATGGTAACGATGCAGAGTGCAGTCTTATGTTTTTAGAGCTTACTTTGATATTCATTAAAATCATGAAACCATAGACGTATATGTTATAGACGAAGAATGTTGAGGTGAAAACTACATTATACTAAAATTACATACTAAAATTGGCCCCGCTTTTGGAGATTTTGGGACCATTTTGACATTTGAGGTATGGTGTAACCAAGATGGCTGACATTTGAAGTATGACAAAATCAAGATGGCGTAACATTTTCTTGTATGAAAGCCTATCTTTAGTTTTGAAATCTTTGCATGAAACATAATAAAATTATAAATAACTAAACCATTATACTCTCGTAAGTTCTCAAAAATATTTTTACAATTTTAATTTTAAGTTAATTCTTATGTGTGAAATGATCATGTATTAGACAGTATAGTTTAAGTTATTATCACCAGATGACAATAATAATTCAATCTATCATTCGTGTGGTGGAGTTTTGGCATTAGTTTGGGTTAATGGTTGTTATATACAAGTTACGTGGAGGGTTCTTGCCACTAGATAGTGGGTTAGCGGTTAGGTAAAGAGCACCATGGCGGCATAATGGGTAGGCGTTGGATTCACACTCGATTCCTATACTTCGTGCGTCGTATGATGATATGGGTGACAGTTCTTATATTCCTTGCTACGAAAACTTCTTACAAGAAAACAAAAAAAAGAAAACGAAATAAATTATATTCCATTGACAAAAAATAATATTTATTTAATTATAAATGAAACTGCTATTATTCTTATTATTAACTCTGATATTTTATAATAACTATGAAATATAAATATGGAATTAAATTAAGAAAATATGTCATAAAAATGGCAGATGCATGTAACGGAACTTCTGTCAATAGAGATTGACACTGTTGAATCGACATCAAATCGATGAATAGGAGCGGCCATCTTGTGATCGTATTGCAACTCGGAAATGTCAGTACGAGTGCATCTGCCTTGTAGGTATGCGATTTGTGTTTTCGTTGCGTCTGCTTTGAGTTTTTATTGATTTTGACTTTTGTTATTGTTTTTTGTTGAGTTTTTTGTTATTGTTTTTGTTTCCGATTCCGAACCAATCTCGCAATCTTCGAGTTCCGACTGCAGTGAAAAAGAAAATAAACGATTTGAATAGTTTTTATTCTTTAATTATTATTTATTTACAAATTACCCATTTCTTAGCAATTTAATTCACAAATCTAAAATCGATAATTTCGATTTCATTTCCTTTACGAACTAATTCGATACTTTAAAACAATCGATTAATTTTCGTTAGGTAACTTCACTACGATTGTCAATTATTATCTGTCACGCATATCTTCTTAGGACGCATATAGTATAGTTACATTGGCGTGTGCTGTGTACCAATGAGACTTTTCGGATCTCAAGTAGGTACATTAAACGGACGCTCTAGCCTCTAACGGTGAAAGAAAACATCGTGAGGAAACCCGCACATGGTTGGCCTCAGACGTATTGACCAGTCATTCCTCTTGACTTAGCTGACTAATGACTGACTATATTGTGAGAATACCGTATGTGCTGGGCAACTATACGACATTGTCTGTCTACTACTATTTTATCCCGAAAAAAGTACAGTTTTACTGTGGGATACTGTATTGTCACGGGCGGAGCCGCAGCCAAAGGTTGTTGTTACCCGTTAGTTGACCTGTATAAATTCAGTAACATATGCAAATGCAGATGCCTATGGTGGTCTGTGGGGTAAAGCGGTACTCACGTGGTGGGCTCGTCGAGGAACATGATAAGGGGGTTGTTGATGAGCTCCAGCGCGATGGAGAGCCGCTTCCGCTGCCCGCCGGAGAGCTGCGCCGCGCGCGTGTTCATGTGCTCGTACAGGCCCAGGTTGGTGAGGATGTCTTCTATCTAAAGCATATAAGGTCATTGAACAGAGACAGACATATAGAGTGCGAAAACGTTCAACGAAAGAATGTGATGCTGATGGAAGGTCATGACGACAACATTTTCACAAACACCATAGGGAAAACAAAGAAAAATAAATTCCAAAAAAGTATCTACGATAACGATCTGATCGAATTTATCCTCCATCTGTTATAATATTTTACTTGGGCTAGAATAATGCCGTAATGCTTAATGGATCCGGATAATATAATCCCAGGACTATATTATCCGGAATCCGGTAGGCCCGGGAAAATTCAGTCCACTGAAAATATAACTCTGCGCTAATACTAATGCTATTGTACTAGCGCAGAGTTCTTTTTTCAGTGCTCTGAATTTTCCCAGGTGTCATAATATAGTCCCAGCTCTCAGGTAAACAAACGTGATCAATCAAGACAATTTCAACATTATCGCATACTTTTAAAATGTATTATCATAAAATAGTTCCATAGATGTCCTTCAACCTTGCTATTGATAAAGTTTAATAATATCAAACGTACCCTCTCTTCCTTCTCGTATTTGTTCATGCTAGTAGGTAGTTTGAGATCGGCTGCCAAAGTCATGTTCTCGCTGACTGTTAGAAGACCTTGCAACCGGTCGTCCTGTTGTATGTAACACGACATCCTCTTGAACCGCTCTGAAAACAATATCAGTTATGATATCTAATAAACTGCATTTAATTAGCATATTGTTAAAATATTTGACACTTGTTAATACACTGATGTTGTGTTTTAAATAGCGGGACTAACGTTTGCTAATGTCAAAGAGGATCTTCTTGTGCAAGTTGTAATGAACAAAATGGACGAATAGATCGCGATCAGCTAAATATCATTAATTTCTGAAGACAAATGCCCTATTTGTCTGGCTAATGCACCTACCTATAGGTCTTAATACTTAATAATTCATAACTCTTCCTCGCCTGTTAACGAATATGGCACCGCCGACGCCGGTGATCCGGTAGCCGGACAGCACGTCCAGCAGTGTGGACTTGCCGACGCCGGAAGAGCTGGCTAATGCACCTACCTACTAGGTCTGAATACTCAATACTCACTCATAACTCTCCCTCGCCCGTTAATGAATATGGCACCGCCGACGCCGGTGATCCGGTAGCCGGACAGCACGTCCAGCAGTGTGGACTTGCCGACGCCGGAAGAGCTGGCTAATGCACCTACCTACTAGGTCTGAATACTCAATACTCACTCATAACTCTCCCTCGCCCGTTAATGAATATGGCACCGCCGACGCTGGTGATGCGGTAGCCGGACAGCACGTCCAGCAGCGTAGACTTGCCGGCGCCGGTCGAGCTAGCTAATGCACCTACCTACTAGGTCTGAATACTCAATACTCACTCATAACTCTCCCTCGCCCATTATTGAATATGGCACCGCCGACGCCGGTGATCCGGTAGCCAGACAGCACGTCCAGCAGTGTGGACTTGCCGGCGACGGTCGACCTGGCTAATGCACCTACCTACTAGGTTTGAATACTCAATACTCACTCATAACTCTCCCTCGCCCGTTAATGAATATGGCACCGCCGACGCCGGTGATGCGGTAGCCGGACAGCACGTCCAGCAGCGTAGACTTGCCGGCGCCGGACGGGCCCATGATGGCGATTAGCTGCTTCGGCCGGAACCGACCGTTCACGCCATGGAGAATCTGTTTGGATCCTGCAAAAAAAGTTACAGTTAAAAGAAAAAAAAAAAGTGTCGGGCTTTCGTAGACGAAATTTGAAAGGCAAAAATAGCTTAATTATTTAATTAGTATACTACCATACTCAACTACATACTAATTTGTACTTCAATAACGCAAAAATTGCAAATAATGCAATTTTGATTACTTTATATTGTAATAAAAATGGCATTAATTGCATCCCTATTGGCAAAGTTTAGTTTTATTTTTCTGACAATTCGGTTACGTTACAGTTATTCGCAAACACAATCACACACTATGTTAATAAGTAGTTTTATTTCCATCTCGATATTTTTTAATTACTCACATAATATTATGTGAAGAATCAGATTTAGCGTAATTATGTGCCAATTCCCCATCACCTTGCCAATAAGTATTAGATTAGATCATTATCGGCGACCTCGCCACCTCTCGCGGGGTGGATTTCCTCAATGGCCGAGATAACCTTTTCGCGCGTCATCGCTCTTATCTGTTTGTCAGTAAGGCTAATTATATCGTGCGTTAAATCCACAACACGCTGCCACAAACATACAAATAATATTATTAAATAGAAAGTAGACGCAAATAGATGACTTTTTGCTATGGTGGCTTCATGGATTAAGTTATTTTGAAAAATTTGGCACTAGTATTTTTACAATTTGTAGGCAACTTTTTGTTTTCAAACAGAATTCGTGGCGGTAAGCGCGAGATACCTAGTCGAGAAGGTCTCAAAAAGCGACGCCCTAGACGTCACAGAGAACAACATCTTTTTCCACCTTGTCGACTGAATTAGTACACGGTATTTAATAATTAGTATCTGAGTGTGGGTAACCGTGCTTTGCCCCGGAATTCTGATAATTTAAAAAATAAAAAGAATCACAAAAAAAATATCTGACTGGGATTCGAACCCACCACATTCCGTATTTTCGAACAAGGCAAAAATTAAACATGCCTACCAAACTGCCAATCGGGCTGACATAAGAGATTCGAAATTATTAATATATTGTTGCTCGACGAAATAAAAAACATATATAGCGTAAAAATACGCAGTTTCATAGGGATAAGACCTAGCTAGATCGATTTTTCTCCCTCAAAACTCCCTGTACACTAAATTTCATGGTAATACGTGTAGCCGTTTTCGAGATACCGATTATATATATACAAGATTGTCTCGTTAAAAGTATATTAAGATTATTATATATTGTCCTTTTAAAGACGTTTCGACTGCTTATATTATTATGTTAATAATTAGAAGTGATATGACGTAGCAATTCGGATTTCAATATTCAAGGAAGATTTGACTAGCTTTGTTTTTACCTGTTAAGCCTCACAGGTCAAAGTCAAATATAGGTTTATGGTAAAAACTCATAAATAACCGGTGTCATCTGCGCGTGCGTCAATACCTCATTTCCGCAACTGGAGGGCGAGTCCCGAGAATTGTATACTAATCGGTAGCGCCATTTGCAAGTAGCAAGTTTCATTGAAAGAGTTTATTTTGACATTGCGAGCTGCATTATGCTGAGGGGCGCCGCTCTTGCAATGAAACGTGTGGCAAAAAAATAAGTATTTTACATTAATTTTAATATATTACACGACCGGTTTCGACAAAGTCATCATCAGGTGAAACCGGTCGTGAAATATATTAAAATTAATGTAAAATACTTATTAAAGTGGAAATAGTGCAAGAAGTCCTGTGTATAAATATTTATTCATTGTTCGATTAAAAAAAAAACATTTGTTCGTCCTTCGTTATCCTGTAATTTAAAGATAAACTTTTTTTTATTCTAAGCTTATTTATTTTCACCGCGCATGCGCAAAGTAACATGTGTGAGATAGATAACTGCCAATCTCCCAATCGTAAGGATTTAAATTTGAAAAACTATCAAATCGAGTTTTCTTTTAATATTAAAATATTTTATGTGTAATTGCTTGTACTTTTTTATTTTTTGACAATAACATTGCCAGTAATTCTCTTTGAACATTCATATCATCAATATATCAGACTGCTAGGTAAAGGAAAGTTTTTTATTTGAAAATTGATATTCAGGATTTCTTAATATTATATTTGATTGATCTAATGAAAAATGGGGATCGTAAATGGCTATTTTCTACCGTTAAGTTTAATTATAATAAATACAAGAAATCAATTTATTAGCTGTTCCACCCTGGTGGAAATCACCTAGAGCGCTAGCCAGCGATCAGGCTCTCCATTCATAACCTACCTCAAGGCAGGCAAATTTAAAGTATTCTTAAAAACTTATGAATTAAATTTCAAAAAAGCTACTTCGCGGAGAAATCAGTGACACGACCCACCTGGAATCTATTGATTGCCTAATGAGGTCAAAACCTGGACATAAATGATTTAAAATTAGTTACCCAAAATTTGGGATCCTAACAGCAGGTATATCAAATATACCAAATAATGTATTAAAAAACACTGTCATGTCTGTCAAAATTTAAGTATTACGAATTAAAAATCGTTTATAACTTTGACTATTTATTAGGTCTATACCTATGAAATTACCGTTTTGTATGAAAAAATTTAAACGACCACTTTGTGAAGGGCATCGCGAAACCTATGATGCAGATAAACCATATTCAATTGTCGCTGCCCTAAAAGCAAACATAACTCGGGTTCTTTGTGAACGTGAGCACCATTTTATACGAAGACTAGCTTTTGCCCGCAACTTCGTCCGCGTAGGAGTCGAAAAAGATTCTAATAGGATTTTGTATTCGTTTTTTTTAAACATATTATAAATTAATGATATGTTTAAATGTGTTGCTTATAAAATATAACAATCTTTATGGCCGATTTAAAGGTACCAAAAGACATGAAAATAAAATTTTGTTATATTTTATGAACACAAATTTGATTTGGTGAAAGTTACACGGGGTGATACTTTTTTACAACGAAATAGATAAATAATTGAGAATAGATAGTTGAATTGTTTTTCTTTCGGGTGCTATAATCACCGGGCTACACGGTGCTCTCGTTACTCTGTCTCTAGACTCTCTAGTCTCGTTACTCTCGCGCATGCTACATATAATTGGCCGTGGGAGAAGCAGCTTCCCCTCAAGTCTACTCCCGCTAACAACATATTCATCCTATTTGTTTGTCACACGACGAACAATTTCTTTGCGAACTTGCATGGAGCGATCTTGTGTGCCGTATAAAAAATATGACAACGCACGGAAAAGGCATGCAACATCTCCCACTATTGGTACAACAGTAAGGTCTCAAACATTCTAATGAAATAGGAAAAACTAAAACCTATATTATAAGGTAAGAAATCAAACACCAAGAAATTAATTATTACAACGACAAAAGAAAAAGAAATTAAAATAACTACACATACAATATTCTAATGAAATAGTTAAACATATTTAATAGAGCAATCGCTGGTAGGTAGGTAATTTAGAAGCTTTCCAACGAAAATCAAGGTATAAGGTGAGTTTTTCATCAAATGATTTCCAATTTTAAACAGATTTATTTTTCAACAGATGACAATATTATTATGGCGTGTCAAAACAAAATAATAATAATGGATCCCACTCACAGGCAATCGATTGTTACGATCAAATTGGAAAATAATTCGTAAAAGTAAATTGTTAACAACGAACGCTTTAGTTGTAACGATAATTTATAGACTGAGATCCCACGCTAGCCTGACTACACTTGTCGCTAACACTCTTACCGATAAATTAAATTTCATTTTGTAGTATAAGTGTGTATAATGAATATACCGATGCATAGTTCATACCCGCTATTTTCTCCGGTGGGCGCCAAAAGTACGAAAAAAATTTACTTGTATATGAAAAGTGTAGTTAGGCGGGCCTCGGATCTCAGGCTATATTCATCATTAATCATTAATCTAAACCGATTTACTTGCAACTACGAATCCAGTAAATGTTTAAATTGTAAAGACTTAATCGATCGATCGCTTGTGAGTGGGACCTTTAAATCAAAAGTACTAAAGTAAAGTAAACTAAGGAGTATTGATATCAACTTTAATGCAAATCGCGTGCGTTGATACATCAGTCAGTCAACTTTGCCTTATATGGATTAAGTAAAGATTATTTTTATTTTGCACGTTTTCTTCTGATCAGGCTAACCTAATAATATACCCTCGCTTACAAAAGTAGATATAGAAACTAACAGGAATATTATGTTACCCACGGTACCCTAAAATAGATTTGTTAGATAACGTCATTCATTTATTAATTTTAATCTAACTGAAACAGTAGTGGCTTTAAAAGTGTGTCAATAGTAATTCGATAGTACTGATAAAGTGACTGTTCTCGACCCACACAGTAGGTACATAGTATAGAGTACTTACTGTGTTACAAGGAGTTGTAGTCCAACCATAATGTACCTAGTACCGACCTCATTAAAATTATGCTTAATTTTAATTAAACACGAAATTTAAAATTTATAACCGACCTGGATTTAAATCCGCAACATTCCGAATTTCCTAACAATGCAAAAATTATACGTAGGTACGCATGCCAAGCTGACAATCAGACTGACGTAATAGAGTCGAAATTATTGATATACGACGAAATTAAAAAACATATACTGCTTAAAATAAGACCTAGCTCGATTGGTTTTTCTCCCTCAAAACTCCCTGCATAGTAAATTTCATGGTATTTTGGTATCATGATAAATTCATATATACAAGATCGTCTCGTTTAAAGTATAAGATTTTTCAAATAAAGTAATAAATAAAATATACTTTACTACCTTTAAATTTTAATCCTACTGTACCTATAGGTCAATAATAAATCAATAATTTACATTTCGAAGATAACAATTGTCGAGTATTGTACAGAAGATTAATAACTCGACAGAAACGTAAACATTGTTACAGCTACCAATACCTACAGCAAAGTTTATGTTTTTGTCGAGTTTGAGTTTGATTTGAATAATGTTAATAATAAAATATATCAACAATTTGTTTCCTCCTTCGCGTTAGGTACCTACTTATAAAGGGTTTTTCTATGGGTACTTTGAAATGAAATAAAACAACATGTTTATGTAATATTAGTGTTGCCCAAAAGCAAGAACAAGATGAGACTTAGCCAGTCTTGGTCTTGGTATTGCGCTCCCAGTCTTGGCCTTGATCTTGCAGCAAGAGCCTCGCAAGTCTCGCAATTGCCTATTGCTATTTATTAAGCGTATGTCGTTCGCGAACGAATGAACAAAAAACCCGGGTTGCGAGGTTCACTTGGTTTAATGGTTCACTCGTATGAAATTGATTCGGTTACTAGTGTTTGGTTCACTGATTTACTACCGAACCATATGAACCATGGCTCGATTGGCTCAGTTCGAGCCAAACGAACCATTGGCTCGCTAATTTATGAAATAGTCAAACGAACTATAGAATTCGTGTTCCGTTTACGATCGTGCGATCTCGGACCTACTGATTGATATGATATAGTTAATCTGAATAATAAAGTTACTTTAAGCAAGTTTTGCTAATGAATGAGAGCGAAGCGAAGCGAAGTAGAATCAACGTAAATATTGTATTTACGTTGATTCTACTTCTTAAACAGAACTACTTAAGCAGAATTATTCTAAAACTAAAGTTTTAAAAGGTTATTGTTATTTAAACTAAAGTTTTATTACCTGTAACTGAAACCGGTAACTGAAATTGTTGAATATATTGACTGTTTTTATGTTACGTACCTATGCGTGTTTTTGTGATTTGTGTTATAATACTTAAGAGGTGTTTATTTATTACGAGGGCGGGTCAATAAGTCCGTGACTTTTGGAATAAAACACAGATTTTTTAATAAATAAATCATTTTATTTTTCAACGTAGTCCCCCTTGAGCTCTATACACTTTGTCCAACGCTTCTCCAATTTTTTTATCCCTTCCAAAAAATATGATTTGTCGAGGTCCTCAAAATAGGCCTTTGTTTGCGAGATGACTTCATCATTGGAGTCAAATCTTTTTCCACCGAGCCATTTTTTCAGGTTTGGGAACAAGAAGTAGTCACTCGGAGCCAAATCTTGAGAATAGGGTGGATGTGGGAGCAATTCATAGCCCAATTCATGGATTTTTGCCATGGCACATGTGTGCACCCTTGCATTGTCTTAGTGAAAAAGAACTTTTTTCTTGGCCAAATGAGGTCGGTTTTTTTCAAATCCTCATTGAAGCGGTCCAATAAGTTGGCATAATATTCCCCATTAATTGTTCTTCCCTTTTGAAGATAGTCAATGTTGATTATCCCACGTGCATCCCAAAAAACAGTCGCCATAACTTTATTGGCTGACAAACCCACCTTGGCCTTCTTTGGCGCCGATTCACCCTTAGAAACACACTGTTTTGACTGTTGTTTGGTCTCTGGTGTATTGTGATGGATCCATGTTTCGTCCACGGTTAAAAAACTCCTCCATATTGTGATTAAACAACGCCAAACCTTCCTGTGAAGTTGTTACACGATTGCGTTTGTGGTCGACTGTGAGCAAACGCGGCACCCATTTTGCGGAAAGCTTTCTCATGCCCAAGTGATCATTCAAAATTGAAACCACTGAGCCATACGAGATGTCTATGGCTTCCACAATCTCTTGCACTTTCAATCTTCGGTCGGCCAACACCATATCGTGAATTTTTTAGATTGTTTCGGGTGTAGAGACCTCAACTGGGCGTCCAGGACGTTCGGCATCTTCAGTGCTTGTACGGCCACAACGAAATTCAGTAAACCACTTTTTTACCATTGAAATCGATGGTACAGAGTCCCCATAGTATTTATCAAGCTTAGCCTTGGTCTCGGTAATGGTTTTTTTTTCGCAAAAAATAATGCTTAATAAGCACACGAAATTCACTTTTTTCCATTGTTTCCTTAAGTTACTGGATAGTCTGATAAAGATAGCTGTAAAACACAAACTAACTGACGCAGCATGTTCAAATTTTGATAGGAGTCAACTGACAGATGCCTGTTGACAGGAGTAGTGTTGCTTTTTCAGTAAGGAGGTTAGAAATTCAAAAAGTCACGGACTTATTGACCCGCCTTAGTATAACATTTAATTTCAGACTCATAATTATGTAGATATATATATGTATTAACCAGTGGCGTGCACAGGATTATGACACTGGGTATGCGGCGAAGTACTCGGTCACAAAAAGTTTTTCGTTTAGATTTTTAGCATAGCTACAGCCAAGCGACGGATCTCTAAGTCGAAACCATGCCAACAGAGCAAGTCTTAGATGTACTACTATTCATGTACATCTTCTACGGCAACGCAGACAAAACAGCGATCGATCGTCGCGGCGGAAGAAATTCTAATAAGTAAAATAATAAGCATATTTTAAAATATTATAACTACTCACCAGTCAGTCAGCTTCAATTTTCACATATTCAAGGTTCCGGTTACTTGAGATTACTATATCCCGATGTAAATAAACGCAAGATTTCGGCCACCTCAAATATCTTATCTTATCACAATCAAATAACATTTTAAAAAAATCAACAAACGCCCTAGTAAAAGCAAATCACTACAATTATTATAGAAACTCAGTAATAAACTGTTAAATGTACACACTTTCAAAAGTTAAAATGAAAAATCTTTTAAGAAAACTATAAATAAACTGGAGCGATTAAATTGTAAACAATGCTTATCACATGAAATATGCAATATAGCCCCCGCGAAACACAAAACGTTACTTCTATTTAAACAAATAAAACCTTACTAAACAAAAATGCATAATGTGCATACGTGATTTATTAGATTTCCGTCTATTATTTTTACTCAGATTATAGGCAACGAATAATTTCCAACAAGCCATTTCGGCGGTTTTCGGAAGCGATCGGATAGCCGAGAGCCATCGCCTGCCGCGGGAGTTGCCGCTATATAATCATGTCGATATTCATGGGTGTGTGCGTTTGCGAAGTATGAAAATTACACATACATGCGATGATATGTCCTGCAGAACGCAACGGCATGAGATGAGTTGCTATTTATAAAATATTAGGCGTTTTTAAGTTATTATATTTTTAAAATTAATTTATTTACTATTAATTAAAGTCATCTAAAACGTACGAACGTTTTATTAAAATATCTGTGAATGACAAGTAAAGCACTGCATTTCTGCCTACAAGGAGCGCACGCCCCTGGTATTAACTAAATACAAAACAGTATGGAAGCAAGATTTAAAGAGATTTTCTCTTTAAATCTTACTTCCATATTACCTCAGGAGGGTACCGATAATATCGGAGAATCCTTGAGCAATCAGGTTTTTTTTTTTAATTAAATAAGGGGGCAAACGAGCAAACGGGTCACCTGATGGTAAGCAACTACCGTCGCCCATGGACACTCGCAACATCAGAAGAGCTGCAGGTGCGTTTCCGGCCTTTTAAGAGGGAATACGCTCTCTTCTTGAAGGTTTGCAGATCGTATAGGTCCGGAAATACTGCTGGTGACAGTTCGTTCCAAAGTTTTACAGTGCGCGGCAGAAAGTTACGCGAAAAGCGCACGGTGGAAGACTGTCACTCATGAAGGTGATGAGGATGGTATGTTTTTCGCGTGGGACGATGGCGAAAAGTTGGTAAGGTTAAGGAAAAGTTAAAAAGGTGGTATGATTCCGAACAATTCCTCAGAGCACTCCCCGTGAAACAACCGATAGAGGATGCAGAGTGAATCTACATCTCGGCGTCATTCCAAGGGGTCCAAGCTGTTTGAAACACTATGGCAGTCAACAATTCGAGCGGCCCTTCGTTGGATACGATCCAGAGGGAGCAGTTGGTATTTTGGCACCCC
Source organism: Phengaris arion (assembly GCA_963565745.1). Classification (NCBI taxonomy): domain Eukaryota; kingdom Metazoa; phylum Arthropoda; class Insecta; order Lepidoptera; family Lycaenidae; genus Phengaris; species Phengaris arion. The sequence continues at coordinate 30,875,214 of OY751431.1, forward strand.
TGCCCAGAGATGAGAACAATATTCCATATGAGGCCGAACCTGCGCCTTGTAGAGTTGTAGGCGTTGGTCCGGACTGAAGTACTGTCACGCTCTGTTAAGAACACCAAGCTTCATCGAGGCTAACTTGGCCTTACCCTCTAGATGATATCGGAACTGGACTTCGCTCGATATGTTGACGCCAAGTATCTCAATGCTAGGGGAGATGGTTAAAGATGTGCCCTCAAAACGAGGATATACGACCATTGTTGATTTTTTTGTGGTGAACGCGCAGACTTGTGTCTTGGCGGGGTTGAATTGGACTAAGTTACGTCTACCCCATTCAGAGACTTTCTCCAATGAATTCTCTATTTTAGACACAAGTTCGTTTCGACTCTCAATGACATATTTTAGCCGAGAAATATTGGGGGAGCCGGTATATACAGCATCACCTGTACTATTATCCGCATAGCAATGAATGCTGTTGGTCTGTAACATGTCATTGATATGCAGTATGAATAGGGTAGGCGATAGCACACAGCCCTGATGGACACCAGCATCAACAGACTGAGTTTCCGAGCGTTCGCCGTCAACTACGATCTTTATGCTTTTTCTATCTGCTAAGAAACTAGTGACCCACTTACATAATTTCTGTCTGACGATGTCTGACGGATGTCTCACGTATTCTGGGGGTGACAAAATTTTGCAACCCCACGCGTCTTCTCAAAAACGTCAACTTCTCTCGTCAAACGTTCAATAAAAAAAAACCAACCAAATTATTTCCAGATCATATGGAAATAATGATTAAAGTAAACAAGATAGATGTTGCACTCATATCTGAAACACACCGTAAATAATAAAAATCAGTCAAATATAATGAATACAACGTGTACTCGACTAACCACCCAGGAAACACATCCAACGGAAGGAGTACTGTCATCATAAAAGAATAAAATAAAACACCACTTACATAGTAAATTTAGAGAAGAACACCTACAGGCTGTAGCGAGCTACGACATCTTGATATGTAAGTCCTTCTTACGCTTGAGTGGTGATGATAATAATACAGCAACAATTCTTATATTCTCCTTTATTGGTGCTTATCCCAGATATGTATTACGAATGATATAAGTATGTCTAACACAAATACGTCAACAGTCTCTACACTGAGAATAGCCTTTTACTTGTCTAAAATAAACCTATCTAAATAGGCTTCACTTCATGACATCTGTCAATATGACATTGACAATTACATCTCATAAATTTACTGTTGACATATGCAACACAGGCAACCACAAATACCGTTGAATCCAATATGGACTCCATTAATATAAGTGCTATATACTGTCCCCCAAAACATAAAATTAAAGATGACATGCTCACCCATTACTTTCGAACTCTTGGACATAAGTAAATAAGCGGAGGAGACAGGAACTGCAAACACCCATACTGGGGCTCTACAGATTGGCCACCACCCGTGGTCAAGAATTTAAAAATGCATAGACAAACTTCATCTTACGCCATTGTCAACAGGGGAACCGACGTACTGGCCCACAGATATACATAGACCACCATCGACTTTCACGTAACAAAGGGACTATCCCAGATATATAATATGTATGTATAGATGTGGAATCATCGGCTGATTGCTTGTCTGATCACAGTCCTGTTATAACTACCCTTAGCACTACAGCAATCTATAAAAACCTAAACCAGTGTTATATAATAAAAAACTGATTGGAATGCATTTGCTAAACACCTTAACGAAATTATTGAACTCAATGTTAGGTTGAAAAATAAAGAAGCCATTGAGGAGGCGACTGTCTACATCACTAACACGATATAAACAGCTGCATGGCGTTCTACACCAAAATCAGACGAATTTTTTATTTTATTTTGCTAGTTATATTCCAATCTAACGGTATTTACAATTTTACGGTGACATATAAATATATGTAAGAAGATTATCATGATATATTAGATATCTAGAACTATTCGGCATAATATCTGAAAGTTTAAACATAGTAACATGTTACTTAAAATTTTATCACAGGAATTACCTAAGTTAGTATCAAATAGCACTTTGTAATTGACCTACATACTACCAACAATAGTTATCGTCCACTTGCGCAAGTCGATAAAGCTGAATATTTAATTTTTTGTATATTTTTGTCAGCGATACAAAAACGTAGCGAGAACAATACAAATAAAAAACAATACAATAAACATAACAATAATACGTAGGTATGAAATATTGCCATCATCTCTACAAAACATACATTATATTTTATAAACATTGTATTTATGTTGTTATTCTATTTTCTGTTACTATATCTAAGGCAATAACATGAAATAAAACTAGAGTCAACATGACTCTAGTTGGGGGAATATGAGTGAAACTGATATAAATATTAGGAGCAAGCACTCACTTGAGCACACACTCAAAATAATTTTCCTTATAAGTTTTTAGCATAATCTATCAGCATGGAAACTTAAAAGTTTCTATATCCTATATTTTAGAAATGCTATGCATTTTGGAGGCCGATTACTCGAAAATGGATGACTTTGTAAAAAAATCATGTATGGAACCTTGCCATTACTTTAAAAGACCTATGAAAAAATATTTTTTATCCCCGCATCACAGTTCACATGTTTGTGTGTGTTCACATGATGTCAAAAACCATTCCTAAAATATAAAATTATTATTTATGGTGCCAAAATTATATTTTATATTACCAAATTTCAGCCATTTATATATCCATAGGCATAATTACAGAAGCTAGAGGGGCGGACAAACAGACAAACAGACAGACGGACGGACAGAGCGTACTATACGGACAGAGCGAATCTATATGGATCCTTGAATATTATGGAACCATAAAAACGAGTAACAATCGTTTATTTTTTATTTGAACGTTAATGTGATGAGATATTAACTATTATTATCTACACAAACACGCCATCCAACATTATTGTTATACCCATTGATTTGTACTAACCTACTTGCAAAAACTTACAGCCGACAATTTTTGTTTTCCTTACCTTTTTGTTACGTAACAAGTTAACCCAGAGTACTAACCATGGTCTGACAGGCCACCACACACGATTTTTCTTAATTGCGCGACTTTCTCGACAAGGTGAGCCTAGCAGGAACATTTGACAGCGGATTAAACGTAACGTTTTCGAATGCGAATCGTATGAAAATCTGCCAAAACCATGACAGCGCCCATACAAATTTTATTCGATAACATTACGTTTACGCTGCTGTCAAATGTTCCTGCTAGGCCGTCTGCTAGTTTCATCTTAAAATTCAACGTGACACCGTGAATAGCGGTTGAACGACCCGCGGGCTCTTGCCCAATTGAGAATTGTAGAGGCTTAGATCTAGTCTCTTCTAGTCTCGGAGGTGATCATTAGTATTAAAGGAAATAATTGTATGAATTTTTGTATGTGTAAAAAATAATAAGTTAAAAAAAAAACCTGACTACGAAAAAAAGGAGTCTATAAAGGGTGATACAAGAAAATAATTCAGATAGAAATCCAGAAATGCATACCATGTGCGACCACGGCTCTAACTTGACCATTTTTTTACCTATGCATTTCTGGATTTCTATCTGAATTATTTTCTTGTTTCAGCCTTTTTAGACCCCTTTTTTACGTAGCCGGGTTATAGTTTTTTTATCCTTTTATGTTTATTTCGTATTTTTCCGTTTCCCAGTCGAATCATATAGTGACATCTATCGAACGAATAAGTAATAAAAGTGCTAATATTTTATTTCGTCTGCATTTTGTAATGAGGGTTTTTAAATTCGTGATATCTGATAGCTTTTTGACACGACAAGGACCGTCGTGCTACCTAGCATCGCCTAGTGATAGAAAAAGAATCGAAAATTCTTATTAACCGTTTTCGATACCACTTACGTCACCAGATGACGCTTTGTGTGAGTTGGGTCTGCCCCTTAAGGGCAGAAAAAAATATCAAATACCCTCATTAAAAACAGATAGTTTTTTTTTTGTTTGGAAGCTGACATGATTGAGAGTGTTCTTAGCTATAATTCATCATCATCAGCTCGTTTACTGCTTGACAATTCAGAGGGTTTTTTTTGTTATGTATTGTCTATAGTAATTTATATTTATAAAATAAAATATATGCGTTTCTAAGCGTCATTTAAAAAAATATTAACATACTGCTCCATTACAACATACCATCCTTCATAAAAACTTTAACTGTGCCAAAAATCAAACTCCTTCGCGGTGTGTGATTTTATATGTATGTAGTGCTTAGCTACACGCGCTCTATATACATAAAAAACATCATCATCAGGCATCAGTTTTTGTTTGACAAAGCTCTATTTTCACTTTTTTATAGGGTCTGAGTTTTTTATATAGATCATTTACAAACAAAATATAAAAGTAATGTTAAAATACTGCCTTTAGACGTTGTGGAAAGTCCCCATAAGTGTTTTGTTGTTTTAGATTGCCATTTACCGATGCATTTTGTGCACAAACAACAACAGTAGTTTGATGTTTCCGTATTTTGGCGCGGCCTACATTCGCGGCTATCAGCTGTTGTGACGTCACCACTCACCGTTCACTGACATCGCGATAACACGAAACACTTTGTTTGCATTGTTCGTACGGACAAAGACATTCACACTCCACAGTCCACACCTTACACGTGAGATGTTATTGATCGACAGATCAACATCTTGAGGACGCCTAGAGAGTGGCGCAAAAGTTTCTTATAAGAACAGATTTTAATATAGAAATCTATATAAAATAAAGCTGTCCCCACTTACTGACTGACGTATAGACGCTCGCACAGCCGTAACCGCTAAAAGTGGAAACGGACAGTAGTTTTAAATTACAATGTATACGCGCACTAAGAAGTGATTTCGAAAATTTCCACCCACTAGGGGTGAAATAGGGGTTGAAATCTTTAAATCTGCACTGTTTTCAATAAAAATTAAGATTCATGCTCTTAAATTTTACATTTCTTTAAATACGTTATTCGGGGTTAGTTAGATCCACCCTCTAAGGGTGTAAAACTTGGGTTGACAGTTTGTATGAAAAAAATTTAAAATCTGACCCGATCGCTATGAAATCTAATATCCGAGGAAATGTATAGAAATTATTGAGTAAGTATTTTATAGCTTTTCGAAATTCAATGGGGTGAAATGGGGTCCAAAGTTTGTATAGTGAAATATCAACAGCTGGTCGGATTACGTGGAATTTTTTCGTGCAGTTATTATGACGCAGAAATCCGTCAATTATATAATGTCAAAAGTATTACTTTATTTATTTACGGCCGGTTTTACCTATCTACCAATAACTATTTGTTAAACCTATTACCTATCTACCAATAACTATTTGTTAAAAACGTCGTCATTCAATCATTTGCCGGTATTTTGCGATACAAATTTGACGTTTCAAACAAATAGTTATTGGTAGATAGGTTATTGAAACGGACTGTTATTCAAATTGCCGTATTTATGCTTTAAATCAACCAAGTGTGTGTTGGATAAACTAAAAAATCTAAAATAAAATGAACAATTAAAAAAACCCGACTGCATAAAAAAAAGACCGAAACAAAATTGAGGAAACTACACACAAAAATAAATGGCGTTTTCGACCGGGCGCGGGCGTGAGGTCGCCTCACTCGGTTTATCATTATAAAATTATTCCAATAAGTAATTTTTTTCGACATCACAACAGCTCTTATTAGCGCGTGATTTGCTGTGAATAGATCGTGTCTATGCAATGTTATGATAGATAAGTTCAACTATCAATAAGGTCACATCCGGGATCTGATCACTGATATGCTGATACTTAATGAAGGCTTTAATTTGAATTATAGGTAATTATTGTAATAAATATAAGCGATTGCTAAGTGCAGCAGATAAATGTGAAAGTCGATGTAATAACTTATTAGACGCAAAGACTTTCATGAAAATAAATAATAAAAAAATAATAAAACCAGACTGTAAAAAAAGACAGATACATAGGTATCTGTCTTTTTTAGGGCTTTTAGTGCCTTTCATAGGCAAGGCACTAAAAGCCCGAAACAAGATTGAGAAAACAGACTACACTATGAGCTGAAAGCTAAGTGAAATAATTGACATTATATTTGGTAGCAAGTGGGGCCCATTTATTTTTGTACGATTTATAATTTGCAAATGAGTCCCGCCTGCTACCAAACATAATGTCATTTATTTCACTAATGGACGATTTCTTCACTCGTAGTTATCCTACGATTAGAGTTATCCGTTAGTTAACGTAAGTTAACTGGAGATTTCGTTTTCTTTAAACCAGTTTAAGAAATAACCCCCGAATATTTTTGTCCTAAGGATAAATATTGGGCTGACTTTATACCTGGCAGTTAACTTACTGATGTCTGTGCGTGCGTAAAAAACTCTACAGTGTAGAGTTTACATGGCACTGTACATGCTTATTAGGGTGTCCCAAAAATATTTAAAAAAAATGAAACAAAAAATTGAAAAAAACTAGATAATTTAGCGTAAACAAATAATAAGTAACAAACTTTTATTAGAACGGAGAAGAAGTAGGTAGTAAATATTTTTTAAGTACATACATTAAATTTGGGTCTAGAGGACCCCTAGAGTAGGTATATAGCTCACAGTCACACATACCTGATGAGGATAGCTAACCCGTCGGTCTGTTAAAGACAACCATCGAAATTTTAACATATCTGCCGAATAACAAACTCTAGTTTATCTCTCTCATGAAGAAATCGGCCATTAGGCTTTCAGCTCATCATAGTGTAGTATGTTTTCTCAATCTTGTTTCGGGCTTTGTGCTTTGCTTAAGTATCTGTCTTTTTTTGTAGTTGGGTTCTTTATTTCTTATTATTTATTTTGTTTTAGATTTTTTAATTTATCCAACACACATTTGGTCAATTTAAAATAAAACTACGACTATTTGAATGCATTGATTACAAATTTATTCGAATGATTTAATTAAAATGGTTGTAATTATTCCTGATTAAATTGAAATAACCTATGAATATTTTTGGAATCTCCTTTTAATTTCCTTTATTTTCATCCTACTTGTGGATAGGATTGGTGAAAAAAATTGTTGAACTAGGTACTTACAATTTAGCTCCATATTCCGCCATTTTGTATTTTTTGTTTGATCTTTTCTTAGCTAGCTAAGTATACTTTGATTTTTGAAACAAATCTAACGATACCTTAATTTTCTAAATCCATCCAGCCGTTTGAAATATAGTAGGAATAAAAGAATTTACGAAACATACATACATACATATATACTAGATACGCGCGAAAAACATATCCCAGACGGGTAAATAAAAAAGCGGCGCGAAACAGACTTTACGCAATAGTCGAAGATCTCATAGAGACTATGTTTAAACCTAGCCTTTTTATATTTATAAAAATATGTATATAATACTTTAGGGACTTTCGATGTTGTCAAATTAATTAAAAAATTATTGTACGAGAATAAAAATAAAAAGATGGTTCACATCATACGTTGTAGTTTTTATCAATTGGGTAGAATATCGATAAACATATTCCCTAGGTCCTTCGAGGCGGATTGACAACTTGTTTTCTTCGTGGGATGCCAGATTTGCGATATTTTTAGTAATATGTATGTCTTATTAACAAGACTGATTTTTTAATTATTAATAAAATGTCTTATTAAACGTATAGGTTATAAGAGAATAACTCTAAGCATTACAATTTTACCATATGCACATTTTTCACTGATACTAAGTACTTAGTACTTACTTGACAATTATAGCAACATTTTATTGTTCAGCGACTTTGTTCAAAGTACAGTTTTTGTCCTTGTAAAATAATATTAATTACAGATTAGTAAGTTCATCGTATCAAATGACTTCCATTTGATTCTAATTCTCCAATTTTTTAATTTATTTAATTTAAATCTCTAATTATTTCATTCTCAAAAAAAAAACATTTAGTTAAATACCTATCTAGTATCTTTATTATTTTAACTTTCATTTTATCCTCCACATATTAGCGTAAATGATTTTTAATTTAATTAAATTCAAAGTTTAAACTGTCATTTAAAAAATTAAAAATAAATACAGCCGAACGTATAACCGCCCCCTTTTTTCGAAGTCGATTAAAAAATAAAGCAGTTCCTATTCAATATTTAAACTTATTACATTTTATTCTATATCGTATTGTATCTACGTGTAGATAAATGTGACGCAAGGTTCCAAAGTTTACTTATTGTGTTATTAAGTCAGATAATATCGCAATAATTGATAGCTATCAACAAATTCCTTTGTATAATGTGATTTTAATTCAAAACTAATGTAAGAACTGTGAAAAAATATTTTCATGGTTATTATGTACATTTTTGCCGACTCATATTAGAGACTTAGGAAATTCGTGTGTACCTACAATTAAACAGAATCGAAGAAAAATCAAAAATATGTAAAAAGTATAGTTTGAGTAACTGATTCATCCACTTAGTTGTCAATATTGTCCTAAGTCGATTAAGGATTTGGAATTTTGCAACACAACTTCGAAGAAACTGTTTGTTCAATATTTCGACCTAGAATTTTATGTTACAAACGTAACGAAGGCCGGTTTGCCTTTCCCATTAATGCACCTTCGAGCGAGCGAAGCCAATGTCGACATTGTTGTCAAACAATTTATGATACACATTTCAGGATTTTCGCTGGTTAAAAAAATTACAGCATAAAATTCTACAGATACTAGTTAAGTGCCATATTAATATCTTAATGGAAAAAAGTTCATGGTTGCTATTCGTATTATGGCTAGCAGATTCTCTAAATAGAGTCGTTTCTAAGTAGGAGTCCACTCGAGTCTGTCTCAAAATATAATTTTATTTGTAACGACACGCCCCTTCGCCCGGCGCGCCCACAGCTTCGCATGTGTATATAGTACATACATACATAAATCTTCCTCTCGAATCAATCTATCTATTGCTGGAAACTGGATTAAATTCCGTTAAGTAGTTTACAAGATCTAAACGAGAAAGAAAGCGACTTAATTTTATACTTATTACTATGTAAAGAAACTAAGGGCATGTTTTACAATCCTACTTATATTATAAATGTGAAAGTTTGTGTGAGGACGGATGGATGGATGCATGTTTGTTACTCTTTCTCGTAAAAACTACTGAACGGATTTCGATGAAATTTGGTATGGTAGTAGTTTGGGCTCTGGTTTGAAACCTAGGCTACGTTTTATCCCGAAAAAGTACAGTGTTCCCGTGGGATGCTGTATTTACGCGAGCGGGGCCGCGGGTAAAAGCTAGTATTCTAATAAGTGTCGGATAGCTTATTCGGAAGTTTTGCCGCATGCACGACAGAGACAAAACATGCAATTAGGCTATGTGTAATGTGACACTTATTTGTAGATTGTAAAACAGAGTACATATTCTTATCACATATTAATAAACAGCCTTAATTAACCCTTATTAGAAGATCTTCACGTTACGAATAGCCGCTCGTTAGCGCATTTCATCGTAAACGCACTGGTTAAGGTTAACCAAGACCGCGTTTCTCAGAAATTTGGTATTATCAGTCCTTGCGATAATGAGTAATAAACAAAGGCTATGTTCACATAAAACTAAATTTGTCAATATTGTTAAGCCTATATTGAAATATCACAAGTTTGGGTCTTGCTATATCACAATTCACAAGCATTGACTTGTGAATTGTGTATCAAAGGCCAAGACCAAGATCCTCGAGCGTCCAGATATTTTAATATCGTTTAATAATCGACTGAAGAGTTGACAATTATTGCAATGGTAAATACTTGGTCTAGACATCCCAGCTAAAATTGATTGGCAAGCAATAGGATTAAACAATAAACGTTAAGTAAGGCGATATTTAATTGAAAGGCGCAATTGACGCCTTCCTGCGGTCTGGCTCCGGGGTCTGGCAGGGTCCGACGGTCTGGCGGTCTGGGGGACAGAATGAGGAAACCGATCGAGAGCGGCAATTGACCAGAACAAACGAACAATTGACCAATTGTGGGAACACCATCGACTTCTATGTTTACGTTCTTACTTTGACCTATTTGGTCATACTCTCATACCGCATACGTGTACCTACTACAACTCGGCTACTAACTCTTGATAGATAAACTTTACCTCTAGTTCCAAGTTACTTTTATTTAACACTAGCTTTTTCCCGCGGCTCCGCCCGCGTAAATAGTAGCGGGAACACTTTTTGGGATAAAAGTAGCCTATGTTTTAATCCAGTGCATATACTATCCAATGCATAAACTAGTACTATGACAAATTTCATCGAAATCCGTTCAGCAGTTTTTGCGTGGAAGAGTAACAAACATCCATTCATCCATCCATCCATCCTCTCAAAATTTCATATTTACGATAGTAGTAGGATAATATTGTAAGCTTGGCAGTATTCATTTACATTTCATTGAAAATTTGGCGCATTACAAAGCATGTAAATCCTTACTAATATTATAAATATGAAAGCGTGGATGTTTGTTACTCTTTCACGCAAAAACTACTGAACGGATTTCGATTAAATTCGGTATGGTAGTAGTTTAGACTCTGGATTAAAACATAGGCTACTTTTTATCCCGAAAAAGTAGTGTTCCCGAGGGATACTATACTTACGCGGGCGGAGCCGCGAGCAACAGCTAGTAATATATATTCACAATTGACTTTGTCCCTACCATGCGATATCGAAAGTGATTTTACAACCATTAATTTCTTCGAATTAGGTATCTAACTAAATCAGTGATAACGAATAGAATAAGTCACGAGTCACGACCTCGATTTTTAAATGATATCATTTGTTATCGTGCATTCAGGATCTCGGTAGATTACGCAAAATCATAAAAAAAATATTTCAGTTATGCTATTAGGTATGTGGTAACAAAATCTGTATCTATCTATATATAATAAAATCGTAACTGGTCGCTGTAACATGGAAGATATATAAGGAAAGCTATTACAGGGGGGCTTAATAAACGACATAGAACCCAAAACAATGATTTTTAGATCTTTTGTCAGTTTATCTGTTTGTCTATACGTTTGTACGCGCTAATCTCAGAATCTAGTGAACGGATTTTGATGAAATTTGGTATGGTAGCAGTTTAGACTCTGGAATAACACATAGGCTACACTTTTTATTGCGGAAAAATGTACGGTTCCCGCAATATTTGTTTTTGCACGTACGAACGAAGTCAACGGCTTAACCGAATTGAAATGTGGTTGTCACTAATGCGTTTTTGTTACTACACTCCACTTAAAATTTAATTAACCGACTTCCAAAAAAGTACTTGCTTACTTACTTAGTACTTTTTGCTGTGACGGGTATGGTTTTGCTGTAAAGATAGGGTAATCCCCGATTGGTCTTTTTGACACCAAAGTGGTGACCTGATCATGGGATCTAGAGGAATCGAGGGAACCTTCTCGAAATTTATATGGACACATTATCACTATATGTGTCCATATAAATTTTGATAAGGAAAATCACTGATTTTGATATTCTCTGAAGTAGTCCAGGCATATGCTACCGAAAATAAAGATTTTGCAGCAAGGTATACCCTGGATTTAAAGTACTGAACAGAACTCCCGAGTCGTTATAGATACATATTTGGGGATTTCGACGTTGTTTAAAGAACTGAAAGCATATGCCACTATGTCAATTAAAGTAATCATCATCAATCACCACCCTCGTCACACAATACACAATCACAATTATGATGATAATGGGTACTTCTCATGGTCTTTCACACCGATACGTATATCTTTGAACTTTCCGTTTGTCGAAGAATTTTCAAAATTCTCTTGTTGTAGTAAAGAATATCATTCGAAATTGGTCCCTTAGTCACCAAGGTGAAGACCTGATGATGGTATCGTGAGGAATCGATAGAACTCCACAAAATTATAACTTACTCACTATAAATTATAATATTATATTTAATGCTGACTGCTACATTTTTTCCGCCGACTATAACAATAGATAATAATAATTATTTAATAATATAATGTCTAATCATTATCATCACAGGTGATTGTTTATTTGGTCCACAGATCGGTAATGCTTATTTGGGGAAATAAAACGGCCTCTCAGAAAACCGGGATAAAGAAACACTTTAGTTTGTTTTGCCGAGTAGTGAGAATACCGGATCCTCTTTTGTATTAATATCTTCCTTAAAAGGTGTTAATAATAATAAATATTACTAAAAAGGGAAATTTTTTGTTTTAAAAACTTTAAAGAAAAAATGAAAACCAACTTCCAAAGTAAATTATGCACAAAAAAGTATGAAATAAAACTTATGTGTTTAAAAAATTATCACAAATAATGGTATTTTCAGCAGCTATTTAGAAGGTTACAATATTACCTAATCCCTTGTCTAAGAGATTTATATATTGAAATTGAAAAGTACGTGTGAAAAAAATTTTTTTAGTATATATTTTTAATTTGTGCTACTAAGGGCGGATTCGACCAAACTGGAGTAAAATTTTACTCGAGTGTAAATGTTTCCTAATCTAAGAGAAGTATATTTGCCAAAGCAGTTTTTTGCCACGAACACTCCCACGCGGGTGAAGCTGCGGGCAATAATATTTATATTATACAAGTCGAATTATTTCAAATGGGTGTAACAGGATTAACTAGAGTTAATCCGAAAGTGGAAAGTATAAGAAATAGCGAAAAGAGATACTGAGTAGAAGGTGGATACTTATAAGAGTATCGATCCCGAGTTTAATAAAAACTAAAACTTCTGACTATAATAATAATAATAATAGCTATAGACACGCACACCACGTCAATCTGGCCCCGTGCTAAGTATCCGCAAAACTTATATTATAGGTAGGTACTAGACAATGGGAAGTATATTTAATATTTTTAAATTATAAGTAGGTATATATTCAAGATTTTTATAATTTTACACACATATTTAAAACACGCCCATGACCCAGGAACATTGGAAACCTTCTGCTCCTCGGCGGTTTTCGAACCCGAGGCCTCTGGCTTGAGGCCCAACGCGCTAACCACATACATAATACATATTATATACATACATAATAGTTACATACAAAATAGTTAAGAAAATAGACATCACACACCACACCACACAAGCACTGACTGACTGACACAGACAAAAGAAACAAAATATAAAAAAGAAAACAACAAGCCCTGTCCATGATAATATTTATAATATTTCCATCCATATTCCACGATGGAAAAAAAAACACTGAGCCACAGAGGTCGAAGTAATGAGTAACATTGAAAGATAAAATAAACGCGAGTTCAATAATTATGCTTGTAAAATGTACATATACATAATACACACCTAATATAATTATCATAATACTTAATATCATATTCAGTAAAGTTAAATGTTTCTCTTGTAATAAGTATAGCTGTGAGTGATTATTTAAATATTTATGTACAGACAAGTATAACATTGCCCTCTTTATATTTATGAATTTATAATCGAAATATTTTAACATTGTTCACCTACATTAAAGCGATATTATTTTTTTTGTATCTACTTACTTAATAGAGGCCACGGATAATTGACATAATGTCCTTACAAAGTATTTACGTTATGGAAACAAAAACACTTGGTAGGTATCCTATTTATTATTGGTTTCCGCGTCTTATTTATATAAGTAACAGAGCTTGGCATCCTAAAACACTGAGTTGCCATTAAATGGGCTCTTTGACTTTCTTTAGTCAGGCATATTTTATGCCGTAATCATACTATTTTCATGAAATCAAAATTAATTTGACGGACTCGAGATTGTAATTTCTACATACAATTGTGTTAGGTTAGGTAAGGGTTAGGAATTTGTGATAGTATTTATGAACGGACATTCCGGTCCGCGCGAATGCTGAATGCTGCCCGCGGGACTAAAACTAACGCTTAAAATTTTTAAATAAAATGATAGGATGCGGGCAGCCTGCTTGCAAAAAAAGCAAGGCAGGAAAATGGCCTTGATCCTTACCCCCAACTCCCAAGCTTGGAAAAGAAAGGAGGTAATTTTTAGGTACGAACGTTGGACGCCAGTAGCGAAAAATATTTTTTTTTTTTCGCTACTGGCGTCCAACGTCCAACAGTCAAAACTCATAATGGTAACTATATATAACATATATATTTAATAAGTTTATGATTTCATGTGAATTCGTATTTCGTGTTTCCCTCGTGTGTTGATCTTGCTCCAGCAACCGGCCCGACCGGTCCACACAGCCGTTCACAGAACTTGCATTCTGTTGCATAAAATAAACGTTATCTCAATTCATGATCAATACACTAACGTCTATTTTTTTTTATGGAATAGACTGGAAAACGAGCAGATGGATTGCCTGATACCGAGTGCGTTCCAATAACCAAAGCGGGAACAGTTGAAAACTACGTATTCATATTCTACTAGCTGTTTCCCGCGGCTCCGCCCGCGTAAATATACGGGTATCCCGCGGGAACGGTGCACTTTTCCGGGATAAAAGTGCCTATGTTCCATTGTGTATCTAGAGCCTAAACCACTACATACCATACGTTATCGAATGTCAATTGTATGGACGCTGTCATTTTTACTTACGGGGTTCTTTTGATAACGTTACGAATACCTAATTGTCTATGTTCCTGCTGACCCCACTGGTCTACAACCACCGCTTGGGCCTACGGCTATGGTATGTCACCCGGTGAACTGCGAAATCACTTGGCATACACAACGCAAGCGTTTATTTTCGTTTTCTGTGAGACCGTGGTATTTCTCCTTTCAAACTGGCCCATTAGTGCCGAAGCACGTCTTTACCATAATCTGAAATATCTACTTCTCCTCAATGTTAGAAGGATAAGTCTTTCGTCATATCATGCGAGCCTCGTTCATCGTTCGCCTCCACATTTTAACTCGAAGTTGCGGATAAAACTAGTTTGCAATAGAAGGAAGAAGTTAAATAATATTACGGTACTATTATTAGATTATAACCTAAAAATATAAATAACCGTTTTTACCCTGTAGTTAAGAAATCATGAAATTTCAAACAATAATAGATGCTAATAATGGTAATTGAAGCTGATAAATTGTTTATTGTTATGAATTAATTGATATAACAACTTACATAATTTGTTTTTGATAAATATAATGATATTTGCTTAAAATATCACAAGCAATTATTGCTTTTAATTAAATAATTTAAATGCTACTATAGTAATGAAATCGATATACATTATCTAAATGACGAATTAGTGTATAACTTACTTTAAGTAGATACTAATTCAATTTGCAGAAAATTTAATATTTTCACAAGATAACAGATAATAGATATACTTATCCTAGTACTATTATAAATGTGAAAGTTTGTGAGGAAAGACGGATGGATTGATGGTTGGATGTTTTTCTCCCTTCAAACAAAACCTACTGTACGGATTTTAATGATATTTGTTATGGTAGTAGTTTAAGCCCTGGATTAGCCCATAGGCTACTTTTTATCCCGAAAAAGTAGCCTTTGTGTTAATCCAGAACTATATCAGTGTTATGTTATTAATTGTACTGTAGGTTCTTGGTGGAAATTCATGTTTCACAGTAATAACACACAGGACTTTTTGCACTATTTCCACTTTAATATGTATTTTACATTAATTATAATATATTACACGACCGGATTCGACAAAGTCAATTACAAAATAATAAAATCAGTTGTCAAATGTTCCCGTGGGATGCTGCATTTACGCGGGCGGAGGCGAGGGCAAAAGTAAGTTTAAAAGTTCATCAAAACAGGTAATTGATAAATGAAATCAGATTATATAGAGTATATAATTTTTGCGGAATCTATGTAGAGTACATTTTTAATGCCTTCATGGCACAATTCTGACGACATGGCCATTGTCCATGATAATATTTTTTTTTAGTCTATTATAAATTAGTTTTATTACCGTGATATCTAAATAGGTACTGTATGTACTTAAACAAGACCAAAATAAAGAAATACATAATGTCTATCCTGAATGGTGAGCTCCGTGGTCTAGTATGGGGTACCGTTTGATTCGCACTCGAGGGAGTGCGGGGGGTCTAAAAAGGTGTTTTTTTAACACTTTAGGTGTTTCATATTATGTTTAATATATTTTTTTCCATACAAAAATCGCGAAATGGTAAAATGTTGTCATGGTTCATCTGATTTCGTCATATTAGAAAACATCAATTTTGACAGTTTTCAATTGAAATGCGTAAAAAAAATATATGAAACATAATATGAAGTACCTAAAGTGGCCTTTTTAGACCCCCTGGTCTGATTCCCAGGTTTTGGCGTGTACCAATGTGACTTTTTCTGATCTCAAGTACATTATACGGACGCTCTAACGGTGAAGGAAAACATCGTGAGGAAACCTGCACATGGTTGGCTCCAGTCGTATTAAACAGTCATTCCTCTGGACTAGGCTGACTGTGTTGTGAGAATGCTGTATGTGCTTGGGCAACCATACGACATTTAAAAACCAACTGTCCCAGGCAGTACAGTATTTCAAGGGTGGGTTCTTCGCTCGGAGAATACTGTATAAATCATCCAATAACGGATGAGGAGGCCTAAGTTTTTTTTCCTGAATGGGACACTACAAGTAAGGTATATCAAAGACGTCTCTAAAAAAGTAGACTTTGTAATCTGAAATTTGGCCAAGACACAGGGCGAGCTCTAGTAATTTAATCGCTTAATTCTAAAGCTTAATTCTTTATATAATGTACCAACGTTATACTTTATGTAGGATGAAATAATTGTACTGTTTCATGTGTATTTGAAGCGATACAATACAGACGAATTCCTTCTGCAGCTTATAATAATTTAATTGAAACATAAAAGTATTTTAGTGCCACCCGCCACTAGCCTATCGAGTTTCTCGTTTTCCTCAAATATAAAAGATATCTTCTAGTAAACAACAAGAATAAGCAAGAAACGGACATTACTTTCTTTGCCGGCCATAGAAAGATAAGTAATATTGTTAATATGATCACCACAGGTTAATATTAATCCTTGTTCGCTTCTCAGTTCTCTACTAAGCTCAATGGACGTCGGACGATAGCTTTGTTTTTTTTTTATGTTTGTGTTTGTTTCTTTATTTGAATAGAATAGGTTCCGAAACTACTGGACCGATTTTGACGAAATTAGACCGATTATTAGATGAATTAGACCACGGGAAGGACACAGGCACAGACACACACACAATTTTATTGCGGCAAAGTGTACGGATTCCTCGAGATTTGCCTTTGCGCGCACGAAGTCGCTAGTATTATATAAACACTCAGCACTATTAAGGTATTGATTATTATTAATTGATAAACGTAAAAAATTATAAGTATGTAGTAAGTATGAACTTAAACACACAAATTGCTACCAACTTTGAGCTTGGTTAAAGCAGTAAGTAGCTAAATCTGGAGTTGAAGACAAGGCCTTCTTGTATTGAATGGACTTACCTTTGTTTATCCCAAGACTGACGGTACATGTGACGTTTGTGAAGGTGATGTCCACCGGCTCCTTGTTCGGGGCCTGCGTAAGACCTAGGGTTCGTTCAGGGATAGCTTGGAGCACCACTGAATTTTTGTCCGGTTCACTTTCCTTTTCCACAATACTAGCGCCCGCGAGCATCATTTTCTTATTTTCTTATTTATTATAATTGTTATGCTGTGTGAATTATAATTATTACAAAAACTTATTTTACGTAATTAATGTAATGCGCGTGCGACGGCGATAAGATCTCGCGGCGGAGTGCGCTCGCGCGTTCTAATTTCAATAAGTTATTATCAATTGTTTTGCTCTTCAACGTGAAGTCTACTAACTTGTAAACAGTAATTACACACAGTACCTTGTACACTGTAAGTACATATTTATCGCAGTACAAGCAGGCGAACAAAGACGCGTCTCTCTCCACTTTCGTTATTGTTTGTTTTTCATTAGTCACATGTACCGTTTTCTATTGGTTCCACTTTAACTTTTGTTTAATATAATTTGTATCATGTAATTCGTGGTAAATATATTTTACGTGAAAATTATCATGAAACCCACACTAGTCATTACATATGAAATTGGCGTTTTGTAAAGGAGGAACATTAAGGCGATTTTTTTAAACATAATATTATGTCTTTACCTATGAAATTGCCGTTTCGTATGAAAAAATTTAACCTAATTTTTTTATGTATTTTTTATTTGTATTAATCGAAGTACCTAATCACCCATGCAATCAATGCATCTTTGCCAACGCAGTGACAGTTTATTGATGCCCTTCTTAAAGAAATCAGCTGGACGGGAGGCAACAAATTCTTCAAAGGCATTTTGTACTGCCTCTCGGGTACTGAATTTTTTCCCGCCAAGAAGTTATCCAAATTCTGGAAAAAGTAGTAGTCTGTGGGCGCAAGGTCTGGTGAGTAGGACGGATGACGGAGAGCTTCCAACCCCAGTTCTTGCAACTTGGAGACCGTCTGCTGTGCAGTATGAGGTCGCGCGTTGTCGTGCAGGAGCAGCGGAGACGAGCGATTGACCAATGCTGGTTGGAGATGTGCCAGCTTCTCCATCATTTTATTCAGTTTGGTAAGAAGCTGTGATGAATCACACATCACCACCAAACAGTGACCATCACTTTTCTAGGGGTAAGTTTTCGTTTAGGGCATTGTTTAGGTGCTGAACCAGGATCCAACCAACTTGCTGAGCGCTTGCGGTTATCAAACCGAATCCATTTTTCATCGCAGGTAACAATGCGGTTAAAAATTCCTTCATTTGTATGTCTGTTGAGCAGTGCAAGGCACGTCTCGATACGTACTTCGCGATGGCGATCATTGAGTTCGTGGGGCACCCATTTGTCAAGCTTTTTTACCTTGCCAATTTGACGCAAAATATTGTTTTGACGCTAACGTCGAAAGCTGCTGCTAATTCAGCCGTAGATTGTGTATTATCACACACACACAGCTTCCACAATCGCCTTTAATTCGTCATTGTCGACCAAAGTCTTCAGAGGACCGCGAGGGTAATTTTTCAGGTCGAAATTTCCAGATCGGAAGCGAGCAAACCAATTACAGGTGGTGCGTTGGTTTGTAGGATTAGCTCCGTAAACGTCGTTGATGTTGCGTGCCGCTTGTGCCGCGTTGCTGCCACGATTGTACTCATATTCCATAATTACTCGAATTTTTAACGTAACCATGATGACAAAAAAGATTGAAATGCGATTAAAATGTAACACTAATCAATAAACAAATGACTACTTTTGGAAAAAGAATTCCATGTTTTTAAAATAAAATTAATTTGAAATTAGAATTATTAGCCAAACAAAAATTATTTTGAATTGAAATGGCCAGTACTGCAGAACGGCAATTTCATAGGTAAAGACCTATTATATTTATTTAATCAAAGTATAATATATACCATTGCTATCTATGCACAATATTGCAGAAGCATCTACACATTTCTCTGAAGAAGTAAGATACAAGAATACACAACACTTGGAAAAGTACAGCTAGGGAACGTAACGGTTACAAAAGACAGATAATGATACAAGAAGAATTAAATAGAGTGAACAGAATCCCAAAAATATCTACTAAACGAAACGAGAGTATCATCAGTAGATTTATATTCCAATTCAACCTTACAAACTACTCCCTGCCTTATATACAAAACTCTCAGTGCTTTGATAGCGTGATGTAGAAAACATTTATTGACATCTATTATAATATAAAAGAACTAAAAATTTGAATACATTTCAGAATATGACAAGAAAAATTGTAATTTATAAAAATAATAAAACCTAAAAGAGGTTTCAACAGAGAGAAAACAACTACACGAAATGTAGATTAGAAATGCATAGCAAAAAAAAATGTATTACTTACTCATAATAATTATTATAATTCACTAGATGTTTCCCGCAACTACGTGCGCGCAAAAGGCAATCGCGCAAATGTTTAGTACATTTGGTCGCGATAAAAAGTAGCCTATGTCCATCCCCGTGGTACACCACGGGGATGGACATTTTGTACATAAAAGAGAAATTTGGTACATATATAGAGTACGTACACGTACTCTATATATGTACCAAATTTCTTCGAAATCGGTTAAGTAGTTTTGATCTTCGGAGCCCCTTCAATGCACACAATTAAACATACAAACAAACAAATCTGTCCTCTTAATAATGTTTGTATATATGCAGGAGATATTTCAGGAATGAATATACTCTTGAAATATACAACTTTTACAACAAAACAACAAACAACTTTCCTACTTTAAAAAAAACATCTGTTTCCTACAAAATGGTGTTTATATTCAAGAGCATATTCACTCCTGAAAGTTTGGACAATGACTGAAAAAACACCGGGTATACATACTAGCTTCCGCCCGCAGATTAGCCCGCGTGGGAGTGTTCGTGGCAAAAAACTACTTTAGCAAATATACCTGCAATATAGTAACAGCACATAGTAAAAATATATACTTTATAACAAATTTTAACACGTACTTTTTCATTTTAACATATCTTCTAGATAAGGATAATTAAATTGTATCCGTCTAAATAACTTCTGAAAATATCACATTTCTGATCATTTTTTAAACTCAGATTAGGTATAGTAACCTATTCCTAAAAGATATTCATAATATCTAGCGTAGATCGCGGATTATTTTGTGGACCTATAAGAGAGAAACAATCCCACCATACATTGTTTTGTTATTTCCAACGGGTTAGGTTAGACAGCGTTAACGATAAAGTTCCCAGGCGGCTTGATTTCTTCCGACACCTTCAACAATTATCGTCATAAATCAAACAATTTCCACAAAACCTTAACAAACAATTATCGACCTAAACTTTCCTACTCTCAACTTTCCTAAACCACTCGGTAGATAAATGTATACGGCATGAAAATCCTTTCAGTAGTTTTTGGGATTATCGCGAACATACAGACAGACTCGGCGGGGCACTTGGGTTCTTTATCATCAGGTCATCCTATGTCCGTATCCTGGTTCTAAGCTCCTCCCACCAATTTTCAGCCAAATCGGTTCAGCCGTTCTTGAGTTGTAAATAGCGTAACTAACACGACTTTATTAATTTATACATGGTGTATTTTCATCAACCGTCCAATCTTTCAGGAATGAATATACTCTTGAATATAAACAACTTTTACTACGGGAACAACTTTCCTACTTGAAAAAAAAATCAGCTGTTTCCTACAAAATGCTATCTATGCCTAAGCCCTTTTGTACGAAACAGTCGAAATTTTTTTTCAAGTAAGTAAGTTGACCCCAACCCCATAGTAAAAGTTGCTTATATTCAAGAGTATATTCACTCCTGAAAGTTTGGACACTGTTGGAAAACACACCTGTTAATAAATTAATCTGATGAATTAGATAACATGCGGATTTTTCGTACGTGACCACCTACGTCTTTGTCGTTTTTATTTTTCTTTGGGTAGGTACCTACATACTGGGGGTCTGCCAGTGCGTCCACGTTCGTGCCCCTGGGCAACGCTTGGGTGCGCCACCCCGTCTTTTGCGGGGTGAGGTACTCACGCGGCTGAAGGCTGGCTCTATCTTTCTTTCTTCTTCTATCTTTCACCACCTTTTTAGTTTAACTTTCTTGTTTTTGCTTTAGTTTTATTTGGTTTTTTCTATCTTTTCACCATCTTTCTCTTTCTTCATCTCTTACTATCTTTCATTTTTATTTAACTCTTCTGACAGGTGACCTCACACCTGAAAAAAGGCCGCGACCCGGGGTGTCGGTGTTTCAATGATGGCAGATCGTAATTTGACAAGTATTCCCCGGGTGGGTCCTCCTTCCAGGAGGGAATCCCACACTCCCGCTTCGGCGGGGGGTCGGCCCTCATATACGGGGGGGCCACAAATTACGAGAGAGGCAGGCGAGGTCGTTGCGACGACGAGAAAGGAGAGAGGCGCGAAGACGCGCGCAGATTCGAACCCGGCGCCCCTAACCGCGCCGGCGGCGAATCTGCTTACAGACGAGGAGACGGATTTCTCCAAGCCGCAGCCGGACGCGAAGCGCCGGCTGCTCGCATTGATTGACAAAAAGATCGCTCGGGGTGACAAAATTGGTATAAAACGAACTCATTACGAGTTCGTTTTCGGATGTGTCCCCAGCGAATCCACAGGGACAGAGAGCGAGGACTGCCCCGCGGACTACAGCAGCGCATCTAACATGTCGCTGGACTCCGTGGGGTTGCCCGCATCACCGGACATGACTGCGCGAAAACGGCGCAACACCGACGAGGACGTGGCGCCTTCCACCAGTAAGGAGGTGGCGCCCAAGCCAAAGAGGGGGCGTGGCCGGCCGCCTACGACCGGCCAGTATGTCGGCTGGGCCAAGGCCAAGGCCGACCTCAATAGAGAGAAGGCGGAGGCTCTTCGGCTCCAAGCCGAGGAAGAGGTCGCCAGGGTTGCGCGAGAGGCGAGGGTGACGAGAGCGGCTTTGTGCTCCAGCCCCTCCCCCACTCGACTCCCCCCCACTTCTCCCGCTGGAGAAGGAGTGTCGGAGCGAGCAGTAGTCGACCTGAGCAGGACAGTGGAGACCTCGCTGGAGACCATTGCCATGGTCGCCGCGAAGTCCTCTAACTTGAAAGGTACCTACCAAAGGTACCTCAAGGAAGCGGCTGCGGCGATCAGGCTGGCCTTCACCGAGGTCAGAGGTCGCTCGGCATCGGACGAGGTACAGAGGCTGGAGGCCCAAAATGCGCGGCTCGAAGGGCAAGTGGCAACTTTACGCCAGGAGCTCGACGAGCTGCGCAAGCGCGTCTCCGACCCAAAAGAGAAGGACGTGCGTGAGCTGTTGGCGGAGGTCTCTAGAGCAAACATAGAGACCTTCGGCAACATGCTCAACGCGAGGCTGGCCGGCCTAGAGGAGCGTCTTCCGCCGGAGCCTCGAAGAAGGCCTCCGCTCGCAGCGGACAGGGACCGGGAGTTCTTGGCCCCGGCACCTGCGCCGAGCGTCGAGGCGCCGAAGGAGAGGCCGAAGCCGAAGAAGGCAACGGCCAAGGAGAGGAAAGGGGCGGCGGAGGACACGGTGGCGCCTACACAGGCGCCCACTGCACCTGCACCGCCCAAGAAAGGAAAGAAGGGGAAGAGAAAGACTTTGGCCGCACAGGAGGCTGAAGCGGCGAGGGGGTCTACGACCGCCCCACCTACGACAGACGCCCCGCGGACCACAGACGGGTCGCGCGGGCGCGGTAAAAAGAAGGCGAGAAGGGGTGCCGCCAAGGAGCCTGCCCCAAAGAAAAAGAAGGCGAAATTGAAGCCCCCCAAAACCGCGGCGATCACCCTCACCCTCAAGGAGGGGGTGCTTGAGGAGAGGAGGGCGACATACGCCTCCATACTAACGGAGGTGAAGAGGAAAATCTGCCTGGCGGAACTCGGCATCTACAAGGTCGACTTCCGCCTGGCAGAAACGGGCGCCCGCGTTCTCGAGCTATCGGGAGAGGGGGCCCAGGAGAAGGCGGACGTCCTTGCTACGAAGATGAGGGCGGTTCTGGACGAGGGACTAGTCAGGGTCGGTCGCCCGGTGAAGCGCGCGGAAATGCTGCTCACCGGACTCGACGATACGACGACGGCCGCCGACATTATAGAGGCGGTCGCCAAAGAGGGAGGCTGCTCGGCCGGCGAAATCCGGTCGGGCAAGGTCGTAGTGGGCCGAAGGGGCGAGAGGTGTCTTTGGCTGTGCGCACCGGTATCGGCAGCCAAAAGACTGACGAGTGCAGGGCGGCTACAGGTCGGCTGGGTCTCGGCGAGGGTAGTGCTGCTGGCCGCGAGGCCAAAGCGGTGCTACCGTTGCCTTGACACCGGCCACTTAGCCGTTAAGTGCCCGTCCCCGGTGGACCTCAGTGGTCGATGTTTCCACTGCGGAGCACTGGGGCACAGGGCACCCGACTGTACGGCCCCCCCAAAGTGTCTCTTGTGCGAGACGATGGGGAAGCCAGAGAAGGAGCATGTGCTGGGGAGTAGTGGCTGCGCACTGGCCAAACCACCCCCCGGCACCAAGAAGGGAAAGGCTCCCCCAAAGACTCGGCCACGAAGGCCTAGAGTCGAAGGCGCAAGGGCGGGTCCGACCGCCCCCGCCATGGAGGTGGAAGTCTAGGCCCGTGGGCGTTGATCGGGGGATCGCCGCCCACATTGTGGGCCCCGAGATGGACAGCTCCCCAATGCCCGGGGAGCTCTCGGTGAGGCAGGCGGCGGCACTACATCCGGCCGCCGCGATAGGAGAGGGCCGGGCGCGGCACGCGCTGCGGGGTCGTGGTAGTAGTATCACGCAGTTCCCATGACCCCGCATTGGCGCAGAAGGAGGCATGGAGGGGTTTTAGTCGGTAAACCTCGGCGCTTTTCATCACCATTGCGCCGGGGGAGTCCGACATACCCCTGCTGCCCTCCCCCGGGGGCGGCGGGGGATACGTAACGTATTTCCCCTCCTTAAAAAAAAAAAAAAAAAAAAAAAAAAAAAAAAAAAAAAAAAGGTACCTACATACTGCCTATTAAGTATTTACCTACAAATTAATAGTAGACTATTAATTTACTCATATTCAAGAATTGTAAGCCTAAATAAAGCGAGTGGAAATATTTATTTAAAACAAAAAATTAAAACCGAGTTCCAAAGTAATAAAAATGCACTTATTTTCTCTTATTTTCTAAATAATTCCCCTTTTAAATTCGGATGAAATTTTAACCATTTCTCTACTCAATCTTCATAATTTTGAAGTCGAATTACTTTGGAAATAAGTTTTTTTTCATACTTTTTTGTGCATTTTTATTACTTTGGAAGTCGGATAGCCTTTACAACAACAAAACAATTTTTCAAATAGGTTCACATACGGCAAAGTAATGACTAATGTTCAAAGATATCCTTGTTGGTGTAAAATACAATGAGAAGTACCTATTATCTCATCATAATGTGACGATGTATGGTGTGATGATGGTGTCGATGATGATGATTAATGTAATTGATATAGTGGTATATGCTTGCAGTTCTTTAAACAATGCCGAAATCCCCAAACCTGTGTCTATAAGGAGTCAGGAGTTCTGTTTAGTACTTTTGGCTCCAGGGTATACCTATGTGCCAAATCTTACTTTTTGTACCTGTACCTGTTTCTGTTCTGTTGAAGTGCAGGACAGTCAAGGAGAAGGTGGAGCGGCGTCTCATCCTATTCCTCACAGAATCTGCAAGTCGTTGTATCACCAACGCCTATTTTGTTGAGGTGTTCGTGGAGCTTCGTGTGCCCAGTTAGGGTTCTGGTGAGGATTCTTAGCCTTTTGTTAAAGCCGGAAATTAACGCTTTGGAATGCTCAAGGCCTGGAATTGCAGCCCATTGCTTTATGATTAGGCTGCTGCGGCTGTGCATGGGAGATATTCCACAGAACCTTATCGATGCAAAGTTTCAACTTTCAAGCACTAACCGTTTGGGTGGACGGATGGCAGGTGGAAAGACGGTCGGACGGCAGGACATGATGAAACTATAAGGGTTCCGAGACGTGAACCACGGAACTTTAAAAAGGAATAATAATGGTAGCACCCACACCTATTTCAGTGATTGTTGACGATTGGATTGAAAACAGACCAGCAGCTATAGGAACTATTTTATAATGCCCAAGTATGTGCTCAATGCTCTATAGCACTCTCTCATCATTTACTCTCATAACCTAGTAGAAAGGTAGTAGAACATATGTTCTATTACCGACAGAACTAGCGATTCTAGCGAAACATCAGGCGCATAAATCTTCTATACAAATAAATAAAAATGAAGTGTCTGTTTGTAATTTTAAATTAACAGCTTTTCACTTAATGCATATGAAAGTATATACGGTACTTACAATCAAAAATATATTTTTTTAAATTTTTGTTTGTTCCGGCTAATCTCTGAAACCTGGGCTGATTTTCACGAAACTTTCACTGGCAGATAGCTGATGTTACAAGGAGTAACTTAAGATTGTTTTCATTCTCATCATCATCAATCATCATCAAAAAATATGTAATGCCCAACGGAGTGGGCATGGGTTTGCTAGTATAAAAATAAATTTAGCAAGGTTTGCGTTCATTTATATTTCCACACACTAAATTTATTACTTTTTAGTTACATTTTGTCACTTTTATATACACTCAGATCATTTAGTTATTTATTCTTGTCTATTAATTCTTATTCGTTGAAATTTATTGATACCCATGCGACATTTTTGATTTCCTATTGTACCTTAGCGACGTAAGATAATTTTTTGAGTACAGGAAAAAATAACTAAACGCCATTCTTAAACATTTTAATGAAGTAATTATAAATATCTAACCGACATACTTAATAACAAAAGTTTTCAAGTGAAAATATCTACATAGTTATTGTATTGTAGTAGTTATTGTGTCAATTAAGTAAAACTATATTAGCGCCAATATTGTTTCATTTCAGTATGGGTAAAATTCTACAAGTTGCACATTCGTAAAATATGGTATCAAGTATAATTTTATGGGTAAAATCTACTTAGTGTTTACAAAAATAAATTTTAAAATAAGTTAAAATATTTAACTGCAAACAAATAAAAAGTAAAAGCATGAAAAAAATACTAAGTTGATTTTTCCAATTTTTCAATTTACCCTAGTGAACTATTTTATAAAAATACCTTTTTTTGTGTCGATTAGTGAGCATAAAATTCATGATTTTGTAAAAATTTCACTATAACTAAGCGACAAAGACTCGTAGGAAGACGAAGATTAGACCAAACGACGCAGAAAAAAAATACAAACTCATTATACAATGAGTTTGTATACACCTGTATATACATACAGGGTGTATTCAGACCAGTCCCCATTAACTTCGTGGGCTTATATTAGGCCACGATATAGATCCATTGGTACTAGTCATTTGCTTTTAATCGATTGTTTTTGTAAAAGTTAAAATTCAATATGCAATGTACAACGTACATAGTACATAACCACACGGGCGGAGTTGACGGTCATCATCTCTAATATTCCTTTATTGTGGCCTTTGGATTATGCATTACCGCTAATTGTCAGTTAAAAAAAAAACATTATGACAGTAGGGGTATATAAGGGCTGTCACGAGATGACAGTTCCTTTCTTTTGCTGAATCCATTTGTTAAAGTTTTTCTGGATACAAGTGTATCTTATATTCTTAATCCCGTTTTCACGGTGAGTTTTCTTTTATATCTGTGTTGTGAATATTAAAGAAAATATTTGGTAAATCACGCTTGTAATTAAAACACAGTATTCTTTCCTGTAAATTAGCACCATTGTAAAATTATTTATCAAAATTTGATTGGCCAACCCACGTGCTCAATCTTTCCTTCTTTGCATTATTATTATATGAGGATGTTTGTATCCATATTTTGATTGTCCTTAATATCATCTTCTCTTTTATTTTGCCTACCCTTTATTTGATAGTCACACAGCCCGTGATTTTGATCGTTTGGGGTTAAGATCACGCTGGCTGGTGGGACTCCTACCCATACGTTTTTCATGGATTTTCTAGGGATCTATACGCCGGGTTAAAGGCACCGTTATACAAGGACTATTGGCTATTTTCCCACACCCGGATTTCTGTGGCCGCTCGATATTCCGGACTGAACTACTGGTTTTGGGATCAGTCTGCACCGCTCCCTTGGACGATCTATCGACGACGATCAGACGCAGCGGTGACAGAGAGACGCTATCAGAAGTTGGAGCCCCAGTTCGCCCTCACCACGTGCTACACTCCTGGACCCAGCTAGGTTCCCACATGGTTAAAGCCCTCCGATCCCCACAGACACCAAGAGGCTAAACCAGATACGTACGGCCTTCTGCCCACGACCCACATTTTAAATAAATTTGTCACGGTAATAACTCTTTTATTTAATATTACCCGTAACAACGGACGCTCTAACAGTGAAGAAAAACATCGTGAGGAAACTCGCACATGGTTGGCCCCAAACGTATTGAACAGTACCATTCCTCTGGACTGACTGACTATGCTGTGAGAATGCCGTATATGCTCGGGCAACCATACGACATTTGAAAACCAACTGTCCCAGGCACTACATTATTTCAAGAGTGGTTAGTTCGCTCGGAGAATACTGTATAAATCATCCAATAACGGATGAAAAGGCCTCAGTTTATTCAAAGTTCTAATAACATTCAAGTACCTATTTACTAACTTTTGTTAAGTTAACATTCAATTACTTTTTTTTTTTTGTTCTGATTAGGAAAAATAAATGAAAATAAAATGAGTTGAGGTACATACAGTTAAATCGAACAGCAAGTAGCAATTGGCCTACCGTGCCGACGTTTAAGCATTTTAGCTACCGTCTAAAATTTCTCAATGGCTCAAAAAAATAGGCCCTATTTTCTAACTCTCGCATGGTACGTGAGGCTGAAAGATGGCAGGAATGAGTATATCACCTCCGGAAAATCATTAATGCCTCTGCGACATTCTTTGATTGCTTTACATAAGCACATCATCATCATACCATAGTAACGCGCGGTATACGCGTATGGCGAAGGCATTTCAGGATAAAAAAAATCACACATAAGTCACAAACACGAAAAACAAGTCAAAACAAACAAAACATTTAATACTTATTACAAATAAAACAGTTATTAAAACAAACGAAAGTCAAAATAAACAAACGAAAAACGAAAAAAAACGAAGGTAAGATGTAGATAATTAAATAATAACACGGAACGCCACTCGAAAACGCGGGTTTACACTTACAGCCAACTGACTAAACTGAGAACGTTATTACTATAACGTTAAGACGTTATCAAGTCAAAAACATACTAAGGCGGGTCAATAAGTCCGTGACTTTTTGAATTTCTAACCTCCTTACTGAAAAAGCAACACTACTCCTGTCAACAGGCATCTGTCAGTTGACTCCTATCAAAATTTGAACTTGCTGCGTCAGTTAGTTTGTGTTTTACAGCTATCTTTATCAGACTATCCAGTAACTTAAGGAAACAATGGAAAAAAGTGAATTTCGTGTGCTTATTAAGCATTATTTTTTGCGAAAAAAAACCATTACCGAGACCAAGGCTAAGCTTGATAAATACTATGGGGACTCTGCACCATCGATTTCAATGGTAAAAAAGTGGTTTACTGAATTTCGTTGTGACCGTACAAGCACTGAAGATGCCGAACGTCCTGGACGCCCAGTTGAGGTCTCTACACCCGAAACAATCGAAAAAATTCACGATATGGTGTTGGCCGACCGAAGATTGAAAGTGCCAGAGATTGTGGAAGCCATAGGCATCTCGCATGGCTCAGTGGTTTCAATTTTGAATGATCACTTGGGCATGAGAAAGCTTTCCGCAAGTCGACCACAAACGCAATCGTGTAACAACTTCACAGGAAGGTTTGGCGTTGTTTAATCACATATGGAGGAGTTTTTGCGCCGTTTTGTAACCGTGGACGAAACATGGATCCATCACAACACACCAGAGACCAAACAACAGTCAAAACAGTGGGTTTCTAAGGGTGAATCGGCGCCAAAGAAGGCCAAGGTGGGTTTGTCAGCCAATAAAGTTATGGCGACTGTTTTTTGGGATGCACGTGGGATAATCCACATTGACTATCTTCAAAAGGGAAGAACAATTAATGGGGAATATTATGCCAACTTATTGGACCGCTTCAATGAGGATTTGAAAAAAAACCGACCTCATTTGGCCAAGAAAAAAGTTCTTTTTCACCAAGACAATGCAAGGGTGCACACATGTGCAGTTGCCATGGCAAAAATCCATGAATAGGGCTATGAATTGCTCCCACATCCACCCTATTCTCCAGATTTGGCTCCGAGTGACTACTTCTTGTTCCCAAACCTGAAAAAATGGCTCGGTGGAAAAAGATTTGACTCCAATGATGAAGTCATCTCGCAAACAAAGGCCTATTTTGAGGACCTCGACAAATCATATTTTTTGGAAGGGATAAAAAAATTGGAGAAGCGTTGGACAAAGTAAAAAGTAAAGTCGATTTTTTTAAAACACAATATATTAATTTAATCATGGTATATACCATTGCTACCTATGCACTTTTGCCATCTCATAGGTAGTTCATTAATTCCTTTACTAAAAAATCCATTCGGACAGGAATCAATAAAATCTTTGAAAACGCTTTGGACTACGCCATCGGAGTTGAATTTTTTCCCTTGCAAGAAGTTATCCAAATTTCGAAAAAAATGGTAATCTGTTGGAACAAGGTCCGGGGAGTACGGTGGATGTCTTAGAAATTCCAATTGAAGCTCCTCTAATTTGGTAGCCGTCTGTTGTGCAGTGTGTGGTCTAGCGTTGTCCTGAAGCAGCAGTGGCCTAGAGCGAATGGCCAACCTTGGTTGTTTAGCAACTAGTTTTCCATCATGATTTGCAGTTGCTGGCAATAGACATTTGCCGTAATCGTCTGGCCAGATTTAAGAAAGCTGTAGTGAATGACACCGGAACTAGTCCACCAAACGCTCACAAGTAACTTTTTTTAAGTCAATTTTCGCTTGGGGCAGGCTTTGGCTGGTTCGCCTGGGTTCAGCCATTGCGATGAGCGTTTCTGACTATCGTACAGGATCCACTTTTCATCACAGGTAATGATTCGATTTAAAATCCCTTCAATATTGTGCCGGTTGAGTAATGTTGCGCAGCAGTCGACGCGTGTTTGTCGGTTTGCTGCATTCAATTCATGAGGTTTTTCATCTTCCCAATTTGATTCAAGTGGATTAAAACAGTTTTATCACTAACACTTCAGCCTGCAGCTAACTCGGACGTGGTTTGCGATGGTTCCGCTTCCACAATAACCTTCAATTTTTCATTATCAAATTTGATCTCCGGCCGCCCACGGGGCTTGTTCTGTAGGTCGAAATTTCCAGAACGAAAACATTTACACCGAAAACGCACTGTGTTTTCTTTTTGCGATACCGCCGCCATACACATCATTAATCCTTCGAACCGTTTCTGCAGCACTGGTGCCACGGTGGAACTCGTACTTGAAAATAATACGATATTTCAAGTTTTCCATTTTGTAAGCAGTGAGGCAAAGAAAAAACCAAAAGAGGAAAAAATAAATGAATTACGGTTTTCGAAACACAAATGCATGAGTAAATAGCGGTATAAATTTGAAATGAACCAAAAAAGATATATTTGAGATCAAAGTGGCCAGTACGACAAAACGCCAATTTCATATGTAAGGATCTAATATCCTACTAATATTATAAATGAAAGTTTGTGAGGATGGATGGATGTTTGTTGTGGCGAACCGATTACCGCCACAATCCTGAATCGCGCTATCGAAGTTTCAAAGATCGGCATTATACTCGTATATACGACATCTGAAATTCATACATGTGGGCTTCGGCCTGATCGAGCATAGCACCTCGCTTGGTCGGAGATCTCCTTTTGGGGCATCCACTCTTCCCACATTGGTGACCCTCGACAGAACACGTCTCCTTCTGGACATCATCATCATCACTCCCCACCCCTCCGTACCACGCCAGCCAGCTTCAGCCTCATCGGGTACCTCGACCACCAGCCTCAACTCACCGCGGCCTGGTCGAACCCTCATCGGCTTCAACGGGCACTCTCACTACAACGACCGGTCAGCAAGCAGAGCACATCTCTCCTGGTCAGCACGTAGCATCGGCCCCGCACGGCAGCACTCCGACTCACTGGAGCCCGTGCAGCAGCAGCATAGTTCCGACGCACTGGCACTCTCTGGCACTGGTGACTCAAACAAGACGACTCAAGATTCGACCTCAGACCCCTCTTCGGGGGGGAGTGATGTGGCAAACCGATTACCGCCACAATCCTGAATCGCGCTAGCGAAGTTTTCAAAGATCGGCACCATATATACATCTGAAATTCATACAAGTGGGCTTCGGCCTGACCGAGCATAGCACCTCGCTCGGTTGGAGATCTCCCTTTGGGGCTTGCCACCACATCCCACATTTGTTACTCTTTCACGCAAAAAATATTGAACGGATTTTGGTTAAAATTTGGTATGGTAGTAGTTTAGGCTCTGGGTTAAAACATAGGCTACTTTTCATCCCGGAAAAGTACAGTATTCCTACGGGATACTCGATAATATATTTACGCGGGCGGAGCCGCGGGAAACAGCTAGTTATATATACAGCCGAATGTATAACTGCCTACTTTTTTGGAAGTCGGTTAGTAAAAAAAACTAAACGTATGTTCATACTTCTGAACTATTGCTTAACTATAAGGTTCAAAACCTTAAACTTATAATTTGGCCTTGAATCAAGGCCTTATATTATTTATTTGTTAGATACTTATATTATTTATTTGTTATTAGTGTAGTAGTAGTTGTTATTAGTGAATTGGTTTTCGTCTACATGATATTTTATTATTAAATTGTCCTTTATTTGTATTTAATCAGACTTTTTAATCATTTAAACACTCATGTGTTTTTATTTCTCAATCAACACAATACTTAATTTAATTAAATCTGTGACCCATCGCCATCTATAGTTGAAACACAGAATAAGCAATGGTACAGTTGACTAATTACGAATAGCGCCATCTATTGCAATGTAACACAATGTGATATTCAAGTTTGCTAACGCGCTAGTTGGTTCTAGACATTTACGATAGGTGGCGTTACATATTAAACAAAAGTTTAATAAATAATATTTTACAGTTACTGAATTAAACTAATTATAATCAAGAATTATTAAATGAATGGAGCACAATTTTAAATAACTATTATATAATTATATGTTATTTTTTAATCCACAGTACATACAGAGACTCGATACACCCATATACAAGACCATATGAGTTAGTATTTGGTAAAAAATGCTCTCTTCCTACGATGAGATTAACTTTCTTCTTTGAAAAAAAAATCAGCTGTTTCCTCCAAAAGGGCTACGGCATAGATAGCATTTTGTATGAAACTGCTGATTTTTTTTTCAAGTAGGAAAGTTGATCCCATAGTAAAAGTTGCTTATATTCAAGAGTATATTCACTCCTGAAAGTTTGTGAGTGCAAAAACATTCTGTATTTAATATATAAAAGAAAGTCGTGTTAGTTACACTATTTATAACTCAAGAACGGCTAAACCGATTTGACTGAAAATTGATGGGGAGGTAGCTTACAACCAGGAGACGGACACAGGATACTTTTTATCCCGTTCCCGTGGAACGTGACATAAAACGTGGTATAACAAAACGCAACTGACAGCAAAACGTAATGTTGTCTGTGAATAAGTAGTAAGTTGACCGGTTGATGTGTTTGTTTCTATTAGAGTATTGTGCCGATATTATAATTATGAATGCCGCGACCAAGACGGTCGAATATGTCAAAACCGAGATTTATACACATTTTAAACTATACATTTTATCCATTTATATTCATAATTACAGAAGCTAGAAGAGCGGACAGACAGATAGACATACAGCCAGACGGACGGACAGAGTGTAACTAGTAAGTGTTCCTTAAGTATTACGGAACCCTAAAAATGGATTGCGATTCCAATGTCTCGCTAAAACTCGAGAACGGCTGGACCGATTTGGCTAATTTTGTTCTTGAATTAATTGTGGAAGTTCAGGGAAGGTTTAAACGGTGAGAAATATTGGAAAAATTGCAGAGAAAATTCTGTAGATGTAGGTATACATATAGGTATAGGTTATAGGTGTAGATGTTGGAGTAGGTTGAACACAGAACATTGTATCTAGTTAAACATTAATATTATATTAGACAGGTGAGAGGATCGAAATTGGTGATTGGGAAAAAGGGGCGAACTCTCTACAACGAAAAGAGAGCACCGGCGAATGTCTGCCATGTTGACGTATGATAAGGTTGACACCGAAATTATTTAGAATTTAGATTATGTAATTATATTGTCAATTATGTCAAAGCACGAAACGACCAGTGGCCGAACGAAAGTCCTGGCTGGAAAAAACTCACGCCCCGCTCGCCGTGCGCACCCCCGGCATACGTCTAGCCACGCACACAACTGCGAGTTGTCAAACGTGTAAGTCTATCAAATAACGTGGTACTTTTCTTTATGTTTTTTCTTTAAATATTCTTTGATCGCGCGGAGGACGTTTGCGGATAAGCGGTAGGTGAAGGTTACAACTTGCAAGTGTCAATAATTTATTTTGAGCAATGCTTGTATTTATAAACTAGGTGCGTCGTAAACTAGTACGACCTTTTTTATTTTTCACGCAGAAATTAATTTATTTTACAACTAAACAGATGTTTCCCGCGACTTCGTACGAGCTAAAGAAAATCCCACGGGGACCATAATAATCGTTTTCTAAGTGCTCAACATCTGTCACAAATATAATTAGTGTAGTGTAGTTAAAAGATGTCCATAAAACTCATAAAACCGACAATAATGTCGTCAGTTGGTTAAAAACCCCCATATTAATAAAAATATTTACGCAACGGATATGTCACCGTAAAATTGTAAATACCGTTAGATTGTAATTTAACTAGCGAGATTATAAAATGTCGCCAGATTGTAAAATAAACATTCTGCTTACAATTTTACGCATTATTTTTCGTTATATTATAATATGACGAACTAAAACTCGTCGAATTGTAAAACAGAACACAACTCGCGCGCTGGTTGGTTGAACCATAATGCTCCACGCCGCCATATTTGTTTGTTTATTAATTTGTTAACGAATGTAAGCAAACAGTGTTTTCAAAACAAAAATGTTTCTGGTTTATATCGAAAAGCTGATATGTGGTCGAACTTTCTTAAACCAAAAACAAAACGGATATAGAGATTCTGTAAGCGTTCTAGTTTTGTTAATAGCTCTTCGGTAACATCTAAGTAGCAGGAGTCAGCATAGTCGAGGATAGGGAAAATGAGTGTTTGGACAAGGAAAATTTTGGTTTGCAAAGGCAAAAAGTTTTGGGGCCTCTTCAACATGTCCAACGAATGGTGTATCTTTTTGCTCACTTCATTAACCTGAGGAGGTTAATGAAGTGAGCAAACAATTGTCCAAACATTCATTTTCCCTATCCTCGACTATACTGACTCCTGCTACTTAGATGTTACCGAAGAGCTATTAACAAAACTAGAACGCTTACAGAATCTCTATATCCGTTTTGTTTTTGGTTTAAGAAAGTTCGACCACATATCAGCTTTTCGATTAAAACTCAAGTGGCTCCCTATTCGTTTCCGTCGCAACTCCCATATCCTTTGTTTATTATATAATATCTTGTATAATCCCCTGTCTCCTTCCTATCTTCTCGAACGATTTAACTTCTCTCGACCCCTCGATACCCCTTGTAGGTCCAATGTTAGAACTAACCTTTCCCTTCCATCCCATCGCTCCAACTTCTACTCCTACTCCTTCACCGTTCACGCAGTCAGATTGTGGAAGTCGCTCCCCCACACCGTACGAGACAGGCCCACCGTTACTATTTTTAAAAGACGTTTGAAAGAGCACTACCTCGAATCTCTATCCATATAAATACTGTTATTATATTATATACATATAGTATTTATATATTATAGGCATATTATTATATTACTAGTATTTAGGTATTGTATTTTATATTAATTATTTTGATAGTGTATATATTATTACATATTATAATATTTTATTTATGTTTTGGTATAGACATAATATTATGTAAATGTATTTGTAATTGTGCACGTTCTATATGCTTTCTTCTTTTATCCCTTTTCTCTCCGTAGGGCTGCTGGAAGAAATTTTTTTTAGAAATAAGCAGAACCTTTGTGTCATTTTTCCATGTAAAGTGTAATGTTTTAAATGTTTCTTGTGTACAATAAATTGTTAAATAAAAAAATAAAATAAAATGTTTGGTCGTTTTACAAACTAAGGAATTTTCGGTGTCTCAGCTAAAATAAATGATTAAACGAACTTTCCTGTAAGTGAAGTTCTATCTTATTAGGCTATTCATAATTTTTTTCAAATATATTTTAAAAAGTTCGTATCGATTCGTTAGTCAACTAGTATTTTTATTTCCTGGAAACAATATCTCTTTATGCAAAGAAAAAATGCTTAAAATTCAAACGCAAAATATTTGCGCCAAAACGACAGCCACCATTATCGTGACGTCATAAGAACAGAAACAAATAAAAATCATAATTCTTGTGTTATGTGCGTGTGTAGTGCATGAACTTTAGATTTAACATTCGCTGTTGTTTATTCGATTTGATTATGTTCTTATGACGTCACTTACAAGAAAAATATTGCGGCTGGCGTTTTAGGTCACGTGACATACAGATATTAAAAGTACAGTTTTATTTTCGAAATTATAAATAAATCGCATATTTATATAACAAAATATTGTTGTATTCGTATTTCTTATGATATAAACTATACAAATAACAAATTTGTATCATTTGATTTTGATAGATAAAATTAGTCTAAACGAAGTGTTTCGTCCGAAGAGATTAGTAATGTTATTTATTGAACACACTATGTAGTATCGCGTAAGTGATACTACTTCAGCACTATAGTTGAAAGCTGGCAACACAAAGAAAAAACGTTATCCCTACCATATCAAACTCGATCTCTACCGAGACCCTGAGAACCGGCTTCATTTAGTTGAAATAAAAAAGTAAAAAATAATAGTGAAACTTAGTTGTTTGAATCGCAACAACTAATTAACTATTGCTCAATCATTCTTATCACTTTTTTTTTAATATATGGCATCGGCTTATAACCATTTGCCAGTATCAAGTTAAAAAGGCGGGAATTAGAACTTTCGTTTCAATTTTCAACCCCGTATTCCTAAATCGTCAAGTCTAAAGTCTAGTCAAAATTCAAATAAATAGTCAGTGTAGGCCATGAGTCATGTCAGTCGATTCAGTAAAGTGGCAGAAGCTTTACTGAAAGTTCCTAGGGAGTTTTGGCGGGAAACACAAAATAGCACGTTTTTAGAAGTTGTACCACTTGCCCACACTTGTGCACGCTAACGAATATCTAATGGTTAATATTCTACCAATATTACACATTAAGAACCGAAATAACACAAATTTATGAAAGAAATGCAAAATCCAAACGTCACCCATTGAATTCCCCGGCAAAACGCTTCATATCACTTCTTGCTTTTATTTCAACGATGTTTTCGCCGTCATTTGTGAAGTGTCAACTGTCAAATGTCATATATTTTTTAAATTAGTTGATGGCGTTCCGTCTTAAAACTATTTGTCAGTGTCAAGTTAAAAAGGCAGGCAAATAGAATTCTCGTATAAGTTTTCAACACCGTATTTCTAAATCGTCAAATCTAAAGTCTAGTCAAAGTCCAAATAAATAGTCAGTGAAGTCAATGAGTCAAGTCTGTCGATTCAGTAAAGTGGTAGAAGTTTTACTGAAAGTTCCTAGGGAGTTTTGTATCAAATGGATTCAAATTTCAACTGTAGAAATTTAGAACAATAATAAAGTAGGTACTTATAATTTAACACAGGCGATTATTAAGTGCTAACACACGTACGGATTCGGTACGGAGCGGATCACGGATCTGCTCCGTTCCGTACCAAATCCGACCGTTTGTAGAGTAGTCCGACGAACTGATGAATCCAGAAAGAAACTTGTGAGACGAACAAGCGAAGTCCCTTTTTTGTTAATACAAAAATCGTCGTCGTGTAATCACGATGAAAGAAAAAACATGACAAACTAAGATCCTTATGTCGTCGCGTCGGTATATAGGTCAAGTCAGAGGGAAAATAATTTTGAATGGAGTTTCAACAAGTCAGTCATGAGCATGTCGGTGACGCCAACCCATAAGATTTTCCCGTACCAAAAAGTGCCTAACGCGGCAAAAGCAGTTTTCACTTAAAAAAATTAGCTACTTAAAACAGCTTGCAGCAGCGTGAAACTTTTATTACATCGGCTCAAACTTTTTCGTCTGTGTGTTGCATGTCGCGTGACGGTCGGCCGCGGAGTAGGGATAAAGTGAAAGGCGCTCGTCAGAGCAGCCGAGGCCAATATGGCGGCGCCTATAGTTCGCATCAGCTGACCGTGTAGTGTATAGACTAGTACTCATTTGGGCCAGTGCTCCACGCTATTTTGTTATTAAGTTTCACTTTTACCGTTAAAACCACACTATCCTTTTCTTGATTGGTATACAACCCAAAAATACTTCACATTAGTAAGGCCCTCATAAACATCTTACGCAAATAGGTTCGCTTTACCTATAGCGTGATCTAGCGGCAAATCAGCGCCATCTAGTATGCCATATGAGAACCAAAGTTCCTTAAGAAAATTAACTTAAAATCTAACGCATAAACAGTCTGTATATTGATAAAGACCGCATTTAACTCGTTATGTAGTTCACGCGAAGACACAAGAAGCGCATTTTATTGTTATTAAGTTTCACTTTTACCGTGGTTTCATAAAACCACACAATCCTTTTTTTTTCTTTCATAAAACAAAAATGCTTTTTAGTTGATATTATGTACCCTGCTTTCAGTTACCTCTGGGTTAGAACCCAGTTGCAATTCCAAGCCAATGTATTGAAATAAATTGAGACCAGTTATAAGTCATAACCAGTTACATAAAGCTACGCTTGTCATTAGTCTATAACTGTGTAAACATTGAATAAATATTATTTAAGACATTATTTATGATTACAATTACTTACAATGCATAATTTTGAGCCATGGCATTTTCTAAAACCCATTTTTAGCAGTCTGTATCTGTCTATCTGTCTGTATTTGTTCCGGCTAATATCTGAAACAGCTCGACCGATTTTCACGGAGTTTCACTGGCAGATGTTATAAGACTACTTTATCTTTAGGCTTACAAAAATAGGGTTCCGTTTCCGTTACTTCTATGCAAACGAAGTTGCGGGCACCAGCTTAGTTACCACCAGCACCAGCAGCAGTAGCACCAGTTATCATTATGAATGACGTAATTCTTGTATTTGAATATTTATTGCACACAATTGGTGTTGATAAACATTTTGGTTCTCCCTGCAGGATGCTATTATTTGTGAACGTATGCCCCTATGACGTACCTACAATAGAATCTGCATAAATAATAATATTTGAACTACCTAGCGTGCGCTTGGTCGTCACGTGGATCATAAATATATTAATGAAAATTAATTGTTTTATTATTATTATTATAAAACCAACTATAGTCTCGGCTATTTGCCTGATGAATGACTCGGGTACGGGCTTATGCCAAGTATTATTATTATTATTACCTATGTGATTTAATATTTCACTACATCAATATTATTTCAATTTTGTTGATGGATATTAAAATGTATGTGTAACTAGGTAAGTAGGAAGGTATAAAAAAAACGCCGAAATGTGTGGTGAATTTCTAAACTAAGTATAAATAGTGAGTGCCCTGGTGTTAGATGAAGATTTCAGTGTAAAACTAGATTTGTCTTCGATGACGTAAGTGATTAAGTTAACTAATGTTCTCCATATGGTGTCATATTCTACATTCGTGATTCATCAACACTGGAAAATTTTATAAAGAGCTTTAGCTGCTGTTGAATAGGTCAAGACGATATTATTCAAATAACTTTTTCTTTATAGTATGCATGAACCAATGAACTTGGACGACCTTGGAAGTCGGAGCCAACCGACAAGTAAGATTCCTTAGAACGGAAATTGCTTCTTATGTTAGATCTTGGAATCGTTATTATGACACATAGACAGGACTTGCACTTTAAGTACGGTCGTCGGCATACCCGGTGTACCACCTTTTGATTTTACTTATTACTATGTAATAAGGTTGAAAGTGTTGCGTTGAATTTGTCGGTGACAATGTATAGGGTTACCATTTAGAAATTGAAAAAGTCCTGATAAAAAGCCTGACAGTTCAAAAATTCCGAAGATTTTTGTCACAAACGCAAACAATATATTAAAAGGTTTGGTAAAATCAATACGGATACTTTGGGCATATCATCTACTGCTTATGTAAAGACGTTAAGGCAGAAAATTATTGTCAAACTCGAAAAAAAAATTTTTTTTTCTTTATATGTGCGAGTTTGCGTTTTGCGGAGTCACATATTACATGAGATGATTTTCTTAGTTTGAGTAGGACGATTATTTGTCTGTCTAAATGTTTTTTTTTCGAGATCGCATCAGTCGGCCGGATGCACTGAAGCGATTCGTTCCACTGTTGCCAGCTCTGTTTTTGCGAAACTACTAAACTCGCGTCGATTCCTACTAAAATAATACTAAAAACTATAAAAAAGCTATTAAACTTAGGAATCCGTAAAGCCCCGAAAAACCACGACATTTCAGGTTTTGTTATATTAAAAAAATATCATATTGAATTTTATTATAATCTTTACCGGTAAATTAAAAAATACTAGGAAATATTACGTATATATATTTGCTTATAATTAAACGGGTAGTTATAAGCAAATTATGGACGAATGTATTATTATGATAAGGTGTATTTTTTATTCACTAATAACAACTAAATTCCTACTAAGGAGGGAATAAAATACTTAATTCAGAAGTAAAACTTTGTAAAATAACTAAGTTGGCAACATTAATTATGGACTGAACGGACCATGTGTGGAGAAATCGTTTCAGTTCTCGCCAGAGCCGCGGCCGTGCGGTCGTGTATCGTGTACAAGCGTAGTGAGTTTTCGGGGTGTTTAATTATTACACAATTATTAAACACGACCGTAGCCCGCAGCAAACCAGAACGAACTGATGCGATTTTGCCGTGTGTGTGCTCGAATCCGTTCAGGTCGAACTGACGTCAGTTGGGTCGGATACAATTTTTTCCGTGTATGTGCTCGAATCTGTTCAGGTCGAACTGACGTCAGTTCTAACTGAAACGATCGGTCTCTCGTCTCTGGAGCCTTAACGCAGTTACGTAGGCGCTTGGATTTTGCGTGGTTGACTAATTGGTATCGGGTTCGAATCTCGGTCATTCGAAATATTTTTAATCTTTTTATTTATTTATCTTTTATATGTAAATTTTATTTTTCACTTCTATCAGCAGTCCCTATAACCGCCTATTTTTTGATGTGTAACATCGTTCCTCTCGCTTTCTTGCAATTTGTGAGAGTGATTTCGTGAAATGGGACAGGAGTGTGTAACAGGAAGTCGGTTATTTGAATTGACGAATGAGTGCGCGGTGGTATAGTTGGCCGTCAGATTCGAATAAAATATTTCAGTTTTTAGGATTTTTAAAATTTTGAAGTTTATTTCTGTCACTGCCTCATGGAAAAGTTTCCGTATTTTTTTATCATAATATTAGAAAATCGTACTAAGTATTGTGTTTTTTCATTAAATGTTACACATCATATGCGACTACTGTAAGACGCGCTCGTTTTTTTATTTTGATTAAATTACTGAATAATAATAAATACTAAGGCGGGTCAATAAGTCCGTGACTTTTTGAATTTCTAACCTCCTTACTGAAAAAGCAACACTACTCCTGTCAACAGGCATCTGTCAGTTGACTCCTATCAAAATTTGAACTTGCTGCGTCAGTTAGTTTGTGTTTTACAGCTATCTTTATCAGACTATCCAGTAACTTAAGGAAACAATGGAAAAAAGTGAATTTCGTGTGCTTATTAAGCATTATTTTTTGCGAAAAAAAACCATTACCGAGACCAAGGCTAAGCTTGATAAATACTATGG
Organism: Phengaris arion; assembly: GCA_963565745.1. Taxonomy (NCBI): domain Eukaryota; kingdom Metazoa; phylum Arthropoda; class Insecta; order Lepidoptera; family Lycaenidae; genus Phengaris; species Phengaris arion. The sequence continues at coordinate 30,916,695 of OY751431.1, forward strand.
GGACTCTGTACCATCGATTTCAATGGTAAAAAAGTGGTTTACTGAATTTCGTTGTGGCCGTACAAGCACTGAAGATGCCGAACGTCCTGGACGCCCAGTTGAGGTCTCTACACCCGAAACAATCGAAAAAATTCACGATATGGTGTTGGCCGACCGAAGATTGAAAGTGCAAGAGATTGTGGAAGCCATAGGCATCTCGCATGGCTCAGTGGTTTCAATTTTGAATGATCACTTGGGCATGAGAAAGCTTTCCGCAAGATGGGTGCCGCGTTTGCACGCAGTCGACCACAAACGCAATCGTGTAACAACTCCACAGGAAGGTTTGGCGTTGTTTAATCACAATATGGAGGAGTTTTTGCACCGTTTTGTAACCGTGGACGAAACATGGATCCATCACAACACACCAGAGACCAAACAACAGTCAAAACAGTGGGTTTCTAAGGGTGAATCGGCGCCAAAGAAGGCCAAGGTGGGTTTGTCAGCCAATAAAGTTATGGCGACTGTTTTTTGGGATGCACGTGGGATAATCCACATTGACTATCTTCAAAAGGGAAGAAAAATTAATGGGGAATATTATGCCAACTTATTGGACCGCTTCAATGAGGATTTGAAAAAAAACCGACCTCATTTGGCCAAGAAAAAAGTTATTTTTCACCAAGACAATGCAAGGGTGCACACATGTGCAGTTGCCATGGCAAAAATCCATGAATTGGGCTATGAATTGCTCCCACATCCACCCTATTCTCCAGATTTGGCTCCGAGTGACTACTTCTTGTTCCCAAACCTGAAAAAATGGCTCGGTGGAAAAAGATTTGACTCCAATGTCATCATTGGAGTCAAATCTCGCATCTCGCAAACAAAGGCCTATTTTGAGGACCTCGACAAATCATATTTTTTGGAAGGGATAAAAAAATTGGAGAAGCGTTGGACAAAGTGTATAGAGCTCAAGGGGGACTACGTTGAAAAATAAAATGATTTATTTATCAAAAAATCTGTGTTTTATTCCAAAAGTCACGGACTTATTGACCCGCCCTCGTAGCTACTGCAAGGAGCGTGTAGGCACAGATTACTTAATAGATAGTTACCTACTTAATCATTAATTATATTAACTACGCGGGTCTTATTAAAATTTTACTGTCACACATTTTTTGTACATACCTGTTAGGGAATATTATTCGAATATTTGTCAATTTTATAAATATAATATTAATTTTGAAACACACAATTTTTGAAACACATAATATTAATTTAAAAAAATTGGATTCCGTTTCCGTAAGTTCTACGCCAACGAAGTAGCGGGCACCAGCTAGTAATATTTCACTTTCAATTAGCCAAATTTTGTCTTATTGAAAGTCAAATATAATTAAACCACAAGATTATTTTCTTACCAGCCGTCGACCGTAAAAAAAAGAACATTTTCTCATAGGGTCGATTTCAAAATTTAATAGAACAAAACTACATAATATTATTATTATTAGAAATTGAGTCTGCTTAGTCCTGGTTATCACCGAGAAAATATTGTAGGATACCTAGTACACCTACGTTCACACAAAATGTTAGAACATCACCATTGTTGTGGGTACAAACGCAGCGTAGTCGTAGATAAATCGTAGAAACAGATTCCATTTTGAATAAGTTTCTTTCGGTAAGCTGTATCAAAAATACCTGTGTGAACGAACAATAACAATGTACCGTTGGTTCGCGTGGCAAATCTGCTTAGACAAATCGGATTTTCTATGAAACACATAATAATTAAACTCGATATTGGCATGGACATTTTGTGTAGTGAATAAGAGTTTTAACGTATACAATGGGGGGTCTCGCTATTGTTACAGTATTTTGAAAATTGCATTTTCATTCAATGTTTCGCGAGGAGATTGTTGGTGCAATATATTGCAAATCGCGACATAAAGTGTCTAGCTGCGTGGCTTTATTTGGTTATCAGTAACTATATTATAATACTGTCTAACGAGTGAATCGCCTGATAGTAAGCATTACCTAAGCTGCGTTTCGGGTTTCGATCGGGTTTGTGGACACAACAATTACCCGGTATTTTCCTCTCCGTCTTAAAGACGAAGATAATTCCTTGCTTTGTCAATTAACCTAAGAGATTACTTGGCAAAGCAAGGAATTATATATAAAAGTTTATTTTTCACCTACGTTGGCATCAAATAAAGCAAAGCTTTTCGTTTTAAAAGTATGCTAGTCTGAAATATTTATAACAGTTGACAAAAAATAAGTTCATTTTGCTTTCTATTTTTAGCCTTCTAATTTATTAAGTAACTGCTATTAGCAAACTTACTGCCTTTTCCGTTTCCGAAGTCATAATATAGGGGTAAATGTTGTTCAATTTTTAACTCTGTACGCTTGGGTTAAGCCTTTAAGTTTAAGTTAAGCATTGGTAAGTATATAAATATGACCTAGTACGAGAGCCAACTGCAAATTGCTCTAACCTCCGTTTCCGCCGCTATGCACTTCCTCTGTAAGAGTTTCCGATAGACATCTATCTCGCTCGCACACTATTTATTGTGCAGAATAAAAACACGTTTCGCTTATGAGGATCAACTATATTTCAACAAAATGAAACATTTCCATCTTTTTCTAAGCTATTTAGTAAATGTATCAGAAATCTGCTTAAAAACTTTGCAAAACAATTCGAGTAAAGTGTAAAATACTAAAGTGTAAATTATAAAATACTTTTCCGACCCAATCAATTTGAAACCTGAATACTCGGTTTAGCTTTTAATTATATAAGCCAAATATTTAATTTGCCGAAAGAATTTTAAAATTCCAACAAATTTATTTTTCTGTGGTTAAAAATATTATTAATACAATAAAGCGTAAGGGGTAATTACAATAAAGCGTAAAAAAATAAAATTGACGAATATGACTGGATTCAGTACTCGAATAATTCAATTATATGTATATATTTTATTCAATAATATGTTAATAATAGTAAAAAAAACTTGCAAAAAGCCGTGTGGTGTCGTGGGACAGCGGATAGGAACGAAGTTCCTTATTATAAAAATATTAATTTTAAATTCTATTTGAGCTATGAAGAAAACAATAAAGACTATACATAAAAATCTTACGTTACGGACGTTTTTTCCTGGCTAGGGTACCCCTCCGCATCGCCCCATAAGGAACTTCGTTCCAAAAGCGGAAAATTTTCGTTATTTAATACACTATTATGTTATTATGTATTTATTTATTAATATTGTCTTCAATTATGTCTGAAAACTGATTTTACTACACTGTTTGTGAAGGAATATAAATCTGTTTTAAATAAAAATTAAGGTACTTCCTACAGACTACAGCAAAAGGACGCTACGCTCACGCGCAATGTTAAACTAACCTAACCAGGAAAATGTCAGGACATGTTTAAGGAGGGTTTCGTAACTATAAACGCGTAATACGTTTTTTTTTTCAATTTTCTTAAAAAGTGTGATGTTCACTGTACATATCAATAAACCTTTTTACGTGTTATATTTTTATATTGGTATTCCTTGTTATGTCACCTTTTTGTTATCTCATTCTGTAAATATATAGATTCAATGCAGCATATTATAGCGACTATTATTGTACTATATGCGAAAGTCTCAGTGGCGACGAGGTAAATTCAATCTAAAAGAAGGAATATGTCGGTGGGTAAGTTGACAGAATTCAATTTGCAGAGAGAGAGAGAGATTAGAGCAATACTTCATATGTAATAATATTAAAGTAAAGCTTAAGGTAGCAACGCTGATCACAGCTATAGGCGCCGAAACACACGAACTGGTAACAAATTTATGTACTCTACATAAACCAGCATAGTACAAAGTATTCAGAACTTATTGAGATTGTCAGAAAACATCTTAAACCTAAACCATCAATATTAGCTGAAAGATTTCCGGAGACGAGCACAAAAATCCAAAGAAAATACTACAGATTTTATAGCCGATTTAAAGAGATTGTCAAAAAGTTGTAAATTTATTAATGATTCTTTAATGGAAAACTTAAGGAATCAATTTGTATGTAGCGTAAAAAGCGTAAGTATGAATTAGATATTAGATAAATTAACCTATATTATTATTAGATTATTATTAGACTGAATCTAATTATAGAGGAGGACGTTACTTTTGATCGAACCTATAACATTGTTTTTCAAAATATTCCCCATGAAGATCTATACACTTTTGCATGCGTTTGAACCAATTGTCGAAGCACTTTTTCCACTCTGATTGAGGTATCTCCAAAACATGCATTCTGAATGCAGCAACCGCTTCTTCAGGTGTCGAAAAACGTTGACCTCTCAGTTTGTTTTTTACGTGCGGGAATAAAAAGAAGTCATTTGGTGAAAGGTCAGGACTATATGGCGGATGACTCATCAAATCGATGTTTTGGGTGCTCAAAAATGCAGTTGTTTGAGCCGATGTGTGAGAGCTCGCATTGTCGTGGTGTAGAGTGATCCGTCTTCGGCGGTTGGTTTTCCTGATTTCTTGGAGGACAACTGGCAAACAAATTGTTGTGTACCACTCAGAATTGACTGTTCTAGTGGTACGGTTGCGACATGTCCAGTTATTCCGAAAAAACATGCAACCATTTGCTTGGAAGTGCTACGTGCGCGAACAACTTTTGTGGGATTTGGCTCATCTTGAAACACCCATACAGTCGACTACTGTTTACTTTCGGGCTCATACGCGTAAATCCACGATTCATCACCTGTCACGATATCATAGACGTGTTTTGAAGCACCGCGATCGTATTTTTCGTGCATTTCTTTCGACCAATCGACACGAGCCTTTTTTTGAGCGATTGACAAATTGTGTGGGATCCAACTCGAACAAATTTTTTTGACAGTTAAATGTTCATGCAATATTGAGTGTATGCTGGTCCCACTAATGCCTAAGGTTGTCTCTATCTCACGATAGGTCACATGACGATCTTGCAATATCAGTTCGCGCACAGCATCAATGTTTTTCGGAACAACAACTGATTTTGGACGACCTTCACGAAATTCGTCTTGGAGTGAACTCCGACCACGATTGAATTCACCATACCATCGATAAACACTGGTCCTTGATGGAGCTTCATCGCCAAAAGTTGAATTAAGTTCATTCATGCACTGCTGCTGAGTTAATCCACGTCGAAAGTTGTAAAAAATATTTGCACGAAAATGTTCACGATTTAATTCCATTCTTGGGGGCAGATTAATCTTTTAATTTACTATAAACAGCACAAATAGCGCTCGTATGTCAAAAAGTTCTGAGTATGTATAACCTCAAAAACTTCTAACTTTACGATAGAGCTGTCAGTTGACAGATTGCAACACCAGGGTTATATAAATCCCGAAATATAAAAGGCAACCTATGTATCCTCCCTATACGATTTGTGTTATAATTAATGATAAATCTTTAATTGTGGAAATTGAAACGAAGATATCGCCTACTAGGTCACCTGTACCTACTTACCTTCTTTCAGAAGCTCACTTTAACTTCTGAAGTTAAACTGAATAAATCAACTCATCTGGGAACAAAATTTTTGACCATTCTCGTTCATCCCACTATATGTGTTCACGGTCATATCACAGTGTTGCTACTCGATACTAGGGCACTCGAGTTTGAGAGTTGAGACCACTCGCTGGTATTCAGGGTTTCAGATTTGCAAGTCATATTCTCACTGTACTATCAGTTATGTCCCTTCGGGTCTGAAGATGCTGTCTGTCGATTTTCAACAAGTGGAAACAATTTAACGATCTTCTCGGGTGTTAGTATATCTGGGTATGCCATTACAAGGTCTTGTCAGATGTTTTTCAGTCTCTTCGTGTCTTCGCTGTACGGTTTGTCACACACTCCATTATTGCAGTACGACGCATACTGATGCCTAGTTTCATAAAAATCATCAGTAGGTACATTCTTCAGGTGAAAGGGCTATGATATTTTTTTTAAATCTGCTGTTATCTAACTTCGCTTTTGTATCATGACTCATAGATCATGAAAAAATTTGAAAATATTAACAGATACAAAAAAATATGGTTTAGTTTAAATTCGAAAAAGATTTTTTTTTTGTTTTTAAAGATTTTACACCCTTTTTTAAGAATGTGACCGACTATGAAGTTTTTTTGACACAACATTAAACTCTTTTCGAGAGCTTTTTATTTTGACAGTTTATCTTGTTTACTTATGTTGCTTACACACCTACCGATTTAGTCTGGAGCGGACGATTATGACAACACGACACAAGTGTGTTTGATTTTCAGCTCTATTGTAGTAGAATAAAAAATTTCTCTCCAAACTTAAATAAACTGATAAATAAATAATAATAAAAAAAGTTCCGTAATATTATTGCCCTATATACATTAAAATATACTTTTTCCAAATTTTTATTTAAACATATTATATAAACATTACTTTCTAAAGTTTATTTTCCACAGGTTGACTTTTCAATTCGCTTGTCGATGTTATGTCGATCAAAAGCTTGATTTTAATTAAAAACAAGAAAATAGCCTCTAAAATAACCTTAAAAATCCTTTCCCCTAAAGGATATTTTCCTAATTTTAGAGAGGAACCCCTAAGTTGTTAACCAAATGCGTGTTCCGCTCGGGGCCAAATCCGTAGTACCTACGTGTGTTAATACTTTTGAAAAGTTTTTGCGATTTCGTTTTTTTATGTTAGTTTTGCGTTAGTTAACAAGTTAGTTAACAATAAAATATGAGTATTTACACAAGTAATTATTGTACATTATAATTCAGGTGTGTAGCGGTGTACATAGGTGTGTGAGACATGATCATGAGCGTGTGCGTTGCGCGCGCTACACTGCGTAGTGAGTACTAACGCGCGCCCGGCGCGCTCAGCACAGGCATAAAACCGGTCGGTATAACACCATATACAGGCTGTTAGTCAAATACTGGATTGAATAATATCTTATTATACTTTTATGTTACTCAGTTTGCGATGTTAAGTTATTTAATATATAATTTTTTAATTATGATTTTATATTCTTTGGGGTTAGGCTATTTATAGAACTGGATTCAAATTATTAATTAGTTGGGGAATTACACATTCGAGACAATTTTTACCATATAAATTTGAGAAACGAGGAACATTTAACTTTACAAGAGAGGCGCTACGGGTATAGTAGGAACTCTCTTTCACTACTTGGATGTTACTATTGAAGTATTGTTCAACTAGTAGTCGATATTTCAATTTGTCATGTATGGGAATGATTTGACAATTATGAAATAGACCACTATTGTTATTGTGGAATTTCAATTTAATTGTATGGGGAACAATCTTTTTTAGTATTCTTAGTTGTAGTTGATAAATTGTATTTAGATGAGAACGTGAAGTTAGTCCGTAGAAGCTTAAGCCGTATTCGATACTAGAATCACCTAGTGCATTATACAGAGTCAATAAGTTTTTGCAATAAATTTTGCACCTAATGATAGAAAATTTGGCCAATATAGCCCTTAGCTTCATACAAACACCGTTAATGTGCTCAGTCCATTTTAAACGATCATCAATGGTCAGTCCGAGGTATTTAAAAGTTTTAACTACAGTAGGGCCTCGGTAATCCGGACTCCCGCTTGTTCGGTGATCGCTGTAATCCGGCCGGGCAATGGGATTCGCGGGGGAGGCCCGGGGCGGGGTGAAGGTGTGGGCTGTCATGAGCCAATGCGACGCCGTCAGTCTTTTGTTTATCGCCTTTCGTGTAATACGTAGTGTCAATTAAGCGCGCTCGCTAACATCTTGGCACCACGTAAACATTCTACATTGACAATAAAAGACAAATTGCGGATTATAGAAATGTTAGATAACGGTGACAGCTACCCTGTCATTGCTCGGAAGTTTGGGATAGGCAGGTCAACAGATAATCTTTACACCATTCTAAGACAGGGACTCGTATACCACATTGATCTAGTCTTTCTATTAGCGTCTCGTGTCGGAAAGTATCGAATGCCTTGGTGTAGTCTACAAAAACTACCAGCACTTGCAGTTTGTTATTAAGATGATCATTTATATGATTCGTAAAGGAAGACAGCAATTGGGTAGTATTTTTCTGTGGCTGAAATCCATATTGTTGATTAATTATTATTTTATTTTGATTAAAGTAAGAATGGATTTTATGTGACAAATGTTTTTCAATGATTTTGTCAATCATTGGAAGCAGCGTGATAGGACGATAGTTGTCATAATTATATTTAATACCTTTCTTAAAAATGAGCCTAACAATTCCTGTCTTCAGTTCTTTAGGATAAATCCCATTTTCGATGCTAGAGTCAATAAGCTTGGCAATTACGGGAGATATATTATGTAAAATAGATTTAATGTCTATTGCGCGTATGCCGTCAAGTCCGGGTGCTTTATTATTACTAAGGGACCTTGTAATTTTCAAAATGTTTACGGGGTTTGCTTTCGGAACAAAAAAGGAATGATCAGTCGGTTTACTATAACTATTTGGTTGTAATAAATTTATATTGCATTTTTCAATAATGCTTTTCACAGCATTTGAGATTTTTTTTGCAAATTGTGTGGCAATATCTATTGGTTTAGTAATACTACTACCAAAAGCGTCTAATAAAATACGATCGACCGATAGTTTTATTTTTCCTGTTAGTTTATTTAATATATTCCAAAGTTCTAGTAGTTCAAGAAGGATTATGTCTGTTCTTGTATGTTTCTTTGATAATTTTCTCATTTTTATATTTTTTTATTAATTTATACGCGTAATTTCGAGCTTTATTATAATTTAATTTAATTATTTTATTATTCGTGTCCTTTACCCACTCATGAAATAGTTTGTCTCTGTATTTACACGCTTTAATTTTTTTCCATTAATCCAATTGTTGTCCGATCTTTTTGGGTTTTTACATAAAATTATTTTAGTTTCTGATATATTGTAGCATTTATGAAGTTCATCGTTAATATATTTATATATTAAATAGGGGTTATTCATTTTTTCTACGCTATACTATACGCTAATGACTTCTTTAGTAAATCTTTTTTAAATGTAGTAATAAATTTTGGAGCAATCTGTATATATCGCATTTTGCCCGTACAAGCGATAGCGATTGCTCGATGGTCGGCCAGTGCAGTTCCTAACACCGCCGTGAATAGTTCTTGAGTACGAGATCTTGCAAATATATGGTCGATACAAATTTTAGTTATTTTATCCATAGTAGAAACAATACGAGTGTGTTCCGATATCCCGCACTCAATACCATGGCTGTGTAGGATACTGCTATATTTATGTTCGATGCAATTTTTAGTTTTTAGGTCTATATTGACATCGCCCAGAAAAATAAGGTCCATGTTAATATCCAAGCCACTTAGTAGGTTATCTAATTCTTATAAGAATAGGTATTTCCTCGAATCAGGAGGTCAGTATACTGTGAACAGGTTTACAAAGGATTTAAAGGATTACAGGATTCAAAGTGCAGTGTTTTGTTTTTAATTATAGAAGTTTTATATTCATTGTTGATAATTCCGCCACCTTTTCTGTTATTTCGTAATTCTGTACACATATGATCTATCTTTACACACATTACTACATACTACTACACATTACTACTTACTACATTTACACATCTATGTTGTACAAGCAACTCAGAGAGTCGGAAATATTAGCCTCAGTTATTATAATTATATCGATTTTAACGTAACTAGATTGTATGTATTGTTCGAGGGCGTTAAAGTTTTTAATTAAGGATCTTATGTTAAGGTGCATGCATATTAGATTAATTTGATTTAAGTTATTAGGTATTTTGTTCATGAAAGAGTTAATATCGATGCAGTTAGTATATGGTCCATTTTAGTGCTTTTAATAGTTTGGTTTTTGTAGTATTTACATACTGTAGTTATTTAAATAATAGTTTCTTAATATCTTTATTTGTTCTTAGAATTACTGTCGGTCCGTTATCTTCTTTTTTGACATGTATGATTCCTTTCTTGCACCAGATATATTAATGGGTTTCTCTGCGTTTTTGTTTTGCGTTCCATAATAATTTTCTATTATAAGCTGTTAGTGCTTCTCGTATATAGATTATGTCTTTACCACGTTTATGAGGGGCCTCCAGAAGCACGTTTTCCATCAGAATAGTCGCCAATTTCGCTGAATTTACCCACTTATTTTGTAAGTTTTCTGTTTTAACACTAACTACGAGATTCCCGGGACGTTCTTTGATTCCTGAGTGGTACGATACTTCTTCTGTTTCTACCAAAAATAGAAGAAGTATCTCATATTAAATACCTATGCGGTGCAAAATCATACATTTTAATACTTTAGTTTATAGTTTATTACCACTATTCGTATTATTCGAATATATTCGAATCATTTCTAAAATAATTCGAATAGTGGCTAACCACTATTCGTATTATTCGAATAGTAATATTTGGCTACTTTTAGTTTTTACATACTTAATATCTTATTTTTTGTGCAAGCAATTAGGTAATGAAAATAGGTATTTGAATAAAGCTTATCATCTTCCTCATATAAAAACAGCAAGTAAATAAGCATGTACCTAAATATTTTTGTCATTTAATTGCTATTTTTTTCACAAGTTTTAATTGTAGCTTAGGGTATCGACAAGTGCGGGCTTAGCATGGCGATCCGAAGAAATAATTTATTCTATCCAAAACAGTCAGGTCGTCAATAGAAGTCAACATTTCTAAATCACCATATTTTTCAAATGGCTGCCGGGAAATTTGCTATCAAAAATGATCAAATTTTCAAGTAAATGACTAAACGTAAGGAAACTATTTGTCTTGGACCGCCCGCGCTATCATGTGGAGTAGTTGACATTATTGTAAGACTATTTCAAAGTCAAATTCAAATTTTTTATTAAAAATTGGTATTTTTATACACTTTCTGAACGTCGGTCTACATGATGCCTACCACCGGTTCGGGGACTAGCCCGGCGAGAAGAACCGGCGAAAGAAACTCGCGCGGGCCATCTTTTATCAAAAATATGGAAATTTGTTCTTTTAAAAATATAAAAAAGGCATATTTATCAATGTTATGACTAAAACTACTTACCAAGAGTACAATAATATATGTAATTTAGAAGTAGCCTTGAAGGGGGCCACCTCATTCCCAAGGTGTGCTATCATTCATAAAATCATTAGCTTTATAATAGGGTTTAGCACACAAACGGTCTTTAACTATTTTTTTAAATTTATTGATTGAAAAATATTGAACGCTTTCTGGGATCTTATTGTAAAGGCGTATACATTGGCCATTAAACGAATTCTTCCTTTACTAATTCTAGTCACTGGTACGTCAAGCTTATGCTTATTCCGGGTATTTCTATTGTGGTTCTCACTTTCGTTTTTAAATAGGCTTAATTTTTTTTTAACATTTAATACATTTGATAGAACATACTGAGTAGCTACAGTTAAGTTTCCAGTTTCTTTAAACTTCTCTCTTAATGATGTGTTGGGAGCCAGCTTATAGATTTGCCCGAACAGCTCGCTTCTGCAGCACAAATATAGTATTTATATCGACAGCATTTCCCCACAGTAGAATGCCATAGGACATAATACTGTGGAAGGAACTAAAATATACAATGCCTTGCTGTGTTTTCGTCTGAAAATTGTCTTATCATACTTACTGCAAATGCTGCTGAACTGAGTCTGTCGGCCGACCCCAACCCTGTAAGAAAATGTTTCTACTTAAGCTGTCAAAAGAGGCCATTTTTTCTGTTTTCTTCCATATATTTGTGTTATTTCGGTTCTTAATGTCTAGGTAATATTGGTAGAATATTAACCATTATGTTTCTAGGACTGTTTTGTGTTCACCTCCAAAACTCCCTAGGAACTTTCAATAAAGCTTCTACAACTTTACTGTCTGACTACTGACTGACTGACTTGACTTATTGACTGCACTGACTATTTACATTTTGGACTTTGACTAGAATTTAGACTTGACTATTTAGAAATACAGTGTTGAAAACTTATACAAGAATTCTATTTCCCGCCTTTTTAATTTGACACTGGCAAATGGTTTTAAGCCGCAACGCAACAACAATATATATTATATATATGGCCTATCTTACCCGGGCTGTTGTTACGAATCTATTGACACCTCGTTTATTAAAATCGGACTCATTTTAGCCGCTACGGTGGAACAAACATACATACATACATACAATATACATACATAGATTGCCAAAATTACCCTTCCTTTTGACTTCGCCGTAGTCGGATAAAAAGTACCAAAATATCACCAAAGGCGCATCCAACCTTAGAAATAAATTTGATATGGTAGTAATTTAGGCTCTGGCTAAAACATAAGCTACATTTTATTTCGATAAGTACAGTATTCCCGTGGGATACCCGATACTATATTTACGCGGGCGGCGCCGCGGAAAAAAGGTAGTAAATATATATTTTTACTCTGTGCCTACACCTAGGGTCTACGGCTAATACGCTGGGTAATCAAAAACGTAATAATCAGTTCAACATCGTCATAAATTCCGTGCAGTTTCACTGTGCACTTTGCCCACTACACAACAATATCCAATCCAATAAAAAAGGGTTGCCATAATATCTGTGTACCCTTCTAATTTATTTTGCAAATTAAGTGTAGGTACAGTTTTTGCGTGCAAATGTAAACTTTTAAAATAAAAAAATAAAAACATTACGAAAGTGTGAAAATGTTGTCACCGATATCTGTGGACGTTGGTTTCGAGGACATCACTGTGACTAGGTCAACTGGATTATTAACTAGAGGTATGTTTTATAATAATTATACTACTGTATTTATTAACCCCCCCCCCCCTCTCTCTAAAATGGCTAAACGGCTGGCTCGAAATATAATATGTAAAAATTCATGATAGTAGTCCATAATATGTTATTGACTGTAGGTCCTATATACTGTAGGTTCTTGGTGGAAATTCATGTTTCACAGTAATAACACACAGGACTTCTTGCACTATTTCCACTTTAATGAGTATTTTACATTAATTTTAATATATTACACGACCGGTTTCGACAAAGTCAAAGACAAACACCTGATGATAACTTTGTCGAAACCGGTCGTGTAATATATTAAAATTAATGTAAAATACTTATTAAAGTGGAAATAGTGCAAGGAGTCCTGTGTGTTATTACTGTGATAGTAGTCCATGTTAGTAACTTTGCCGGAAAACTTTAAACGCTTAGATAATTTTGTTAGTTCATGAGTTATAGAGGCTTAACCTGTCAAATGTGGGTACTTAGAAAAATAACTTTATATACATAGTCAACATGTTAAATATTTGTATAATGGTACAGAACCCTTCGTGCGCGATTTGGATTTTGGACTAGGCTAGGGCTTCCCTATGAAGGAGGACCAACCATTAGCCACTGTAGTGTACCTATACTATACAATTTAGTATGATACATACATAATCAATATTATGTATTTTTTTTGTATTTAAGAAAGGCATATTCGCTTAAGTTCATTCATATTTTTATAAAAATTATTACAGTTTTAAGCTAACGGTAAGGACTGGTTTTGTGACTACAATATCAATTTAAGGTCAATGGGCATCTTTATCTTAAAACAAACAAAAGCATTTGAGGTATTTTTCTTTTTTTCTAAAATAATATAAGTACTTATTTATTTTAAAATGTTTTTTTTTAAAACGTATGGCAAGTAACATCGTTTTATACTACAAGTACAAGAAAAATCTGAAAACTGTATATTTGTAATTATATAAAAAAAAATGGGGGTCTAAAGTCTGACTGACGGTGTTGAAATGTCAAGTTGAAGCTACTATGTATACTTGGTATCATATTATGAAAGGGATGATGTGAGATTCCAAAACATATAATATTATTAATTTTCTACGACACATATTTTTTATTTTAAATAAAAAAAAAAAAAAGCTTCTCCATACAAACTGCGAGGCTTGATTCCTGAACTATTTATAATGTTCGGAATACTTTGTACAGAACCCTCGGTAGGCGGGTCCGAATCTATCTTGTCCGGTTTCTAGGGTTCCGTAATTCTCAAGGAACCCTTATAGTTTCGCTCTGTCCGTCCGTCCGTCCGTAGAAGCGCGGACAGCTGTCTAGCTTGTGTAATTATGAATTTAAATGGATGACATTTGGTATGCATCGCCGAATTGAGCATTATGTGGAACACCGGAATATGCGCAACATCTATTGATGGAGTGTAGTCGGGGTGAGTCTCGACGTTTCAAGAATTAATGTAGTAGTATGTACTATGTAATAATTTTCTGACCACACCTAATTCAACAGAGGTCCGAATATTCTATTAAATATACCGGGTGTGTTTCCAGTCAGTATCCTAACTTTCAGGAGTGAATATACTCTTGAATATAAGCAACTTTCCTAATTGAAAAAAAAACTGCTGTTTCATACAAAAGGGCTACGGCATATCTGATATCTGATTATATTTTGTTTTGTAAGTCTCATAGGGGTGGCATTAGCCGATCACCGACAAAACTCCCAAATTAAAAACATAAAAAAAGGTATATTTAAAGACTGTGTGTGGATCTCGGTTTTGGCATCATAAAATAACAATAATTTTATATTTTAGGGGTGGCTCTCCATACATGTGAAGTGGGGATGAAAAATATGTTTTCATTTGACACCATCGTGTGGGGCATCGTCGTATAGGGCTTTTTAAATTAAGACAAGGTTCGATTCACAACTTTTTTACAAAGTCGACCATTTTCGAGAAATCGGCCTCCAAAGTGGTTTATAAGTTGGTCCCCCCTGGGATTACTAAATTAAAGAGATAGTAACTTGTAAGTTTCCATGATAATAGATCATGCTAAAAACTCTTTAGGAAAATTATTTTTAACGAAACCGGAAATTTTGAAGTAATTCAAAGAAAACCTATTGCGCGTTGATAGGTACGGATCCCTCCTTAGACATGTCCTGACATGCTCCTAGTTAGGTTATTATTAATTTATAAGGACCCAAAACGGTTTTGCATCAGATGACATAGTGTGGCAACGAGGTATGGATTACACATAAATCATAATATTATCGAACAAATACTAAATAGCTAAACAAGTACCTAAGTACTTGCGACCAATAATAACGCAATGGTTTACTTTAAACTTGAGCAATCATCAAAACTATATTTGATTACGTAGCTTCCAGTGGTGAAGCGTGAGATCAGCGAAATGGTTAGCCGCGTAAGCTAATAATATCTTTGATAGGCATGTTGCCTAAAAAATTATTTTCGTCTATTCGATGTGAGACAACATGTTAATAAGCAATTCAAAACCCATTTTCGTATATCTTAAAAAATAACGAAGATACAAACAATTTAAATTTATATATATCGGCCTGTGACGTTACGAGTTACACCCGTCATACATATTTTGTCTTTACAAAATGTATGGCAGTTGCAACTTGTGACGTAACAAATCGTTTTCGAGAAAGAGATGGGCAATATTTTTGGAACGAAGTTCCTTATGGCTCATTGCGAATTGTATTGGGGCTAGACGGATTGAATTGGCACGACACTTTTTGCCACTCGAAATCACAATTTAAAAACGACTATTAAGAATGATACAAAAAAGTACCTTATCACCTTGACAATAATCTTGAATTTTGCAATTACACATTGTGACTGTTATGACTGTTACTCGTACATATTGTGACTAGCTTAGCCGAGCCTTAGGTATGCGAGCGTTGGGACGGAAGAGCGCTTGATGTTATTACTCAGTATGGAGCCGGACTTCGCGGCGGCAACACTGCGAGCGGCAAGCAACCCGCCCCCTCACCCCTGACCCTACCTAAGGCGCGGCCAACTAGTTCCGCGTGCACTATATATACTTAGTTCAACTATTTGTTTTGTATAATATAATATATTATATCTATACAGATAAACAAAATTGTTAACATTTATATATATATATATATATATATATATATATATATATATATATATATATATATATATATATATATATATCTTTTAATCGTGTCAATCTAAATACCTATTTCTTTATAGATTTATGTACAATCAAGTCAACAATTTTAAAGTTTAATTTATAAAAATGTGATATTCCACACTAGGCAACATCCCATTCTAATACAGAACATCGGTATTTTATTTTTATTGCACTTAGCGCCATCTTTCGGGCGGTATAGATCTGAAACAAGTTTTTGGGGGCACTGGGCGCAAATTTTTGTTTTAGTATATATAGGTGGCACCTTAGTTTCTTCAGGTGCCTGCTCTACGCCTGACAAACCAAAATATATATGCAAAACTATAATACACACGTGTTACGTACTGCGTGACATATAGGCATGTATATTAATATATTACGAATATGTACAGTAGGTCACATAATATTTTTAAAGTCACACCTGTCACAGTTTTAGAATCCTGTTTTAAGAATTCCGTAGTACTCAAGGAACCCTAGTTTCACTCTGTCCGTGTCCGTCTGTCTGTCTATCTGTCCGTTCTACTAACTTATGTAATTATGCATATTAATGTATGTTTGGTATATATATAGGTATGTCGGAGACACATTGTCCTCAACATCATTTTCAGTAGCGGTTGCTTGTTTAGTTGGTGTCATCGTGGGTAAAATGCGGACACAAAACACAATGATCACTGGTTAACACAAATTTATTCAGTGTGTAACAGTATTTTCACTAATCACTAATTTATGAAAACAGTAATTTTAAAATAATTTAAGATCAAGCAGTGGGTTCAGGACACCTATCTCACTTTAGCTTGTAAACACAAAATATAATTCTCAACCACGATCCAACTCGGTCGGCAGATCACACTCAAATGTGTTTCAAACGCTATCCGCACCTTTAAAGTAAAGATGGCGCCTCGACCCCACTCGAGACCCGCGCGCTCTCTGATCTGGGGCCTTACTCCCGAAACTGATACGATTTCAATTTACGATTCTGATCCGGTGTCGATTTTGATTCAGTTTCGATCCTGAAGCGTACTCCCGAACAAAATCTAATCGAAATCAAGATCGCGTTGAGATCGTGTCTTATCAGCGTCGTTAGCTGTATCCGGTTGTTGACGTCACGTCCACAGAGTAAATAAGTTACAGCTGAGTGCCGTAGTCTATGGCAAATATTAATAAAAATATGTAGAAATTATATATATTCACTTAACTTAAATTATATTCACTTAAAATAACATTTTGTGGATGTTTATTCAAATAAATCATCCTCAATCTCATGCAATGGTAGGTATTTAAAGCTTATATTTCTAAAAAAGAAACTGTGACAGTAAATAATTGTTTCAAAATTTCTGTTTATAATCTTTGACATTCTCTCAAATGTCAAAGTCATATTTTGATTTATTTTGTCAGTAAAACTGAAGTATTGTGCACAAAACACATTCATTAACTGCAATAACTGGCCATAAATAGGTAATTGGCAGTATTGTAAAAAATTAGTTAATTGTTAATTTTGGTGAAAATATATGTGGTATATTTAATGTATGTAAATGATACAATAACATATTTATGTTGTGTTTACATTTAGAAAACCCGAGCATAGTAATAATATCAACATACGACTTTTTTGACTATTTATTGACTTTGTTTATTTAAAAACAGATTGAGACAAACGAAGTCTTCATATGATACGTAGACTTCATTTGTCTCAGTCCCTGTCTAAAGTGAAAAATATATAATACATGAATTAGCGGCCAAATGTGTAAACAAATGCGTAAACGTTTTGAATACCTTTACACATAACGGTGATAAAATTTCAGTGAGTCGGTTTCTTCATATGAGTAGTTAAATCTGCGAGTCATACGTCAAATAATTAATTTTTAAGGCGATAACTGCATCGAAATTCCTCACAATCCATGTCCATTGCTAATGGACATGGATAATCCAATGGATGGAAATTAATTGGTGAATCTTCGTAAATTGTGCATTTTAAGAACGCGTATTCAATAAACTTAAATAATGCTGCAATACTACAGTAAAAATCACGTAATATAACTAGTTTAAATACACTAAAACAAGCAAACTCGATACTGTAAATGAGACCTCTTTAGCTATCGTGTAATTTGACGTTTGTTTTCGATCCTGCCATTCGATTCTCAGTCGATTGATTTCGTCGGGAGTACCAAAAGTTACGATCTAACGAACTTCTCGATCCAGGTAAGTTACAAATTGAGCCACCGCACGATCGTGCGCTAGTGTAGGTGTCGGCAGTATCAAAAGCTATTGAGATCGAACTGATTCGATTCTCGATTGTGTCGGGAGTAAGGGTGCTGATTGGCCGTTAACAAAATAATTGCGATTTAATTTTAATTAAGGTTTTTACGTGAGATAAAAATGTTACAAATTATATTAAATTTTAAAACTAATTTAATAGTAATCGAATGAATTTAAGGCTAATTCAATTGTAAACAATCAGTATGCAAATAATAAAGTAGCAATCAAGATGCAACTCGACTAGTACTAGACTCGAAGTAATAACCTATACTGTAAGAATAGCCACCTGGCCTTTTACATAGCTATACATATACACAATATCACAATATATTTGAGGCCAACTCGCCTTTTACTCTATAATTTATTTCTCGGCACACATCGCCCTTCAATGGCCACCTCGCCCTTGATTGGCCACCTCGCCCTTCGTTCAAGCCTAGCAACCTCAATGCTGCTTGAATATCTTATAAAGAGTCCTAGTACTCAGTCATTCTCTCAACCTACACATTCACTCACCGTCCACACATGGGTCCAGCTCAGTAGGGACGTATGATTGGGAAAATGGACGTAAGCAGTCTCTCGCGTACTTATATTATCTGCGATTACAACTCAAGCTTTTAAGATGATACCTGTCACCGTCGAGTAATTCAATGACCTCATAAGGTCCCTTAAATTCAGGATCCAATTTTGTTTGATTCCGTTCGTGATTTTCAATTAAAACGTAATCCCCTACAGAAAAAGATGTGACTTTCGCTTTATTTTTATTGAAACGTGCTTTATCAAGATATGCGTTATCTCTTATCAGTCTATTAGCTTGTTCCCTAACCTCTTCTAAGTTGACCTCAACCTCGTGATCATCAATTGTTAACAAATTTAATGGTCTAGCTACTCTACCTATTAACAATTTTAGGGGGCTTGCTTTAGTTACTCTATGAATCGTGCTATTTAAAGAGAGCTGGACATTATCTAATGCATATTGCCAAGACCTACTTAGACTTACTTCTATGACGGTTAACATATTCTTGAATGTACTCATAATACGCTCCACCTGGCCATTGGCGCGACATGAGCCGGTGACTGGCACAAAAGTCTTTAAAATCTTTGTTTGCCATACCTTGATCCGCGATAACACGTACGGGGGTTCCGAAAAGAGATATAGAAACCTTGAGAGCACCTATTGCACTATCATTGTTGATTCTTGTGGAATGCCTGAGTAACACGTATTTGGTAAAAGCGTCTATAAGAACAAACACATATTCTCTGTGATCGTTTTTACTGCTAAGCTTACCAGTAGCGTCAATGTGGATTGTTTGCCATGGAATACTAACTTTAGGTATAGGGTGTAACTATATTTGTTGCTTACTACTTTGTGACTTAGCTACTTTACACGTTATACATTTGTCAACAAATTTTCGGACATATTTTGGCATGTTAGGAAACCAATAATGCTGATAAGCCTTTTCCAACGTTTTATCCCATCCCAAATAAAGAATCAACTCGTGAATGTGGTTTATAACCGACCAATGAAAAGCTTTGGTACAATTGGTAGCCAAATATTACGGTTGTTTCTTTGAATTTTTCTATAAAGCACATTAGAACGCAATTCATAGATTCGACAACTCTCTATGTCCAGATCATCGCTTTCGAGTTTAATAATAATGTCTTTACATTTAGGATCCTGTCGTTGTTCCGCTTGTAACCAGTTCGAAGATAACTCTGTTACATTAACGTGCTTTTCTTCTAGAAAACTCTCCGTACTTACACTAGAAGTTTCGCTTCTGACAATGCCATTCGCCTCGGGCAAGTGATTTCTAGAGAAAAAGTCAACGTGGGTCATTCTTTTACCCTCCCTATATTGTATGTTAAAATCGAACGCTTGAAGGAATGCCCACCACCTGTGAACTCTAGGAGTTAAGACTACTTTAGCCCTCGAGGCTTTCAGAGAATTACAGTTATTAACGACTGTGAAAGCTCTGCCATAAAGATAATGGCGAAAGTGTTTAACCGAGTTAACGACGGCCAATGTCTCTAACTCATAAGAGTGGTATCGAAATTCCGCGGGTGTAGTGCGTTTGCTATATACTCTACTGGGTGCAATTTTGCACCAGCACTCTGAAAGAGAATTGCACCGTAACCTCCACTACTGGCGTCCGTGTGCAACTCTATACCTAGGCAGTTTTGGGTCAAAAGAATTAATACGGGAGATGAAGTCAATACTGTCTAATCTTTTCGTATTCTGTAGTCCAAATTATTTTGGAATTATTGTTAGCTATCAGACGGTAAAGCAGTGCCATTTTAATAATAATTCATTTTATTTCTCCTCACAAATAATCTTAAATGGTAGTTAACATGTTTACTAATATAAAATAAGTATTCATTTTATTATTCTGTGAGGAGCTGGTGTCTGTGTTAGACATGAATGCCTGTGGTATAGATCACCAGGTCCCCACCTACGGACATACAGCGAGTTTTAAAAATATTGTAGACATATTGTGTAACATAACTATTAACTATCATAATTAGTTTCATAACTAAGCTTGTAGTAAGTTATATTAGTTAGGTAAATACCATATTATTTAGCCGATCAGCGTTTAAGTGTTTTGTGCTGTGTTTCGAGAAGCGAGAATTTTAAGCGAGAAGTTATTAACAAACTGTCTAGGGCGATTTTCTTGGTCTTATAACGCCAGCAGATAAAAGTTGCTGAGCACACTTATTACCCACTATCGCTCGCTCTTCAGGGCTCAAGTGATAACACCGTTGCATAATGTTGCTAGGATCTACTAAATTAATTTCTAATTCACCTGCTTTTACTCTACTAGTAGAAGTACCACCTTCAACAAATGAGTCTATACTAAGTATAAGAATTAATTTACTTCCCTGTACGTCTCAATTCGATAGGCAAATGTCCGCCGTTGTCAGCCAGGCCCGGGCGTCAGTGTCTGCACCTTCCTGCTAGAATTTAGGTAGCTTGATGCTCTAGTCCTCCATGTTCGGTGGGTTAGTAACCACCTCTATGAGTAGCCTTATGCTGGTTTGTTGTGCTTTGAGTAACGCTCGCCAACCGTCAATTGCAGCTGCCAGTTCGCTCACATTTTGTGCCTGCATCGATCGCACTTCTGATGTCGGAGACACATTGTCCTCAACATCATTTTCAGTAGCGGTTGCTTGTTTAGTGGGCGTCATCGTGGGTAAAATGCGAACACAAAACACAATGATCACTGGTTAACACAAATTTATTCAGTGTGTAACAGTATTTACACTAATTACTAATTTATAAAAACAGTAATTTGAAAATAATTTAAGATCAAGCAGTGGGTTCAGGACACCGATCTCACTTTAGCTTGTAAACACAAAATATAATTCTCAACCACGATCCAACTCGATCGACAGATCACACTGAAATGTTTTTCAAACGCTGTCCACACCTCTAAAGTAAAGATGGCGCCTCGACCCCACTCGAGGCCCGCGCGCGTTCCGCTCTGATTGGCCGTTAACAAAATAATTACGATATAATTTTAATTAAGATTTTTACGTGACATAAAAATTTAACAAATTATCTTAAACACGGATAAGATAAATGAGGTTGGATTGGCAATGTGCGCGGGGCAGACGCGCCACAAGTATGATTAAACAATCATACTTCAACCGAACCACGCGTTCATACTTTTTAGTCGCTTGTTGATTGCAGTACGGAGAAGCGCTAAAATCCTTTGAAAATGCCGTGTTGTGCGTTGTATTGTTATGTGCAAATTAAAGAGTCAGACATCAAATATGAAACAAGGAGGAATTTCTTTTCATCGGTAAGCATAAAAAGTTTTTTAGTATTTTTCCCAAAAAACTAGTTCGAATTATGAAATTCTACTTAGAAACGACAATTAAGCCAAGAATCACAGAAAATATACTGAAGTACGCAAATATTTCGCGAGAAGACACATCTGACGCGCAATGGGTTGCGAAGCGAGCCAAATTGCGCCTTTCGACTCGTTCGCGTCACGTTCGCTTCGGTCGCCTGGATAGTGCAGTCAGTGATCGATGATTTATCTAAAAATTATTTTTCTTCAGAATGAGTTGCTACTGTTCTCGGTAGTAAAATTTTGCTAGTCTTTTTTTTGCTACATAATATTTATCAACCATCGACTTCTTTTTTTGCTTTGATTTTCTAATTATTATTGATTACAAATAAAGGTAATACATGTTGGTATATTTTTTCATTTTCTATCCCAATACCAATTAAATTCGCCTTTGACACAATGTTTTAGTTAGTATAAAATTACTAGTGCTCCCGTTATTAAAATTTTTCATTCAATTACCAATAGCTACAGGACGGTTTACGATTTACGATGAGCCCTCGGCAAAAATAGTGGGGATGCACATATTGTACACGCGCAACCATACTTGCCCCGCTACTCCCCCCGCCGCATTCAAAAGTTAGGGCTCATAAATAGTGAATCTAACTTATCTAAAATTCAAGTTTGACCATTTTCACTATCGAAAATTCCTATCGACCATAGCAAGCCCTAGCGTGCGTGTGAATTTTGAGCATGTGGTTGTGTCGTAACGTTACCGACTCAACGTAGTGTGAGTACCAAATCGCAGCCCTCTGTTCTAGGTGTGATTTGTTAATTAGTGTGCGTAATTCGTGTATGTATTATTATTTCTTATGTAGTGGAGTGCATTGGTGGGAGACAGGCGGCGGTGGGAAATGAAGTTGGATTGGCAACCGTGATCGGTTGCCAATCCAACCTCATTTATCTTATCCGTGATCTTAAATTAAGAAACGAATTTAAAAGTAATCAAATGAATTTAAAGCTAATTCAATTGTAAACAATCAGTATGCAAATAATCAGTAGCAATTAAGATGCAACACGACTCATGACTTCCTCCGACAGGTATAGAAATCGGCCTCCAAAGTGAAAAACTTATAAGTTGGTCCCCCTGGGATTTCTAAATTAAAGACACAGAAATTTGTAAGTTTTCATAGTGATAGATTACGCTAAAAACTCTTTAGAAAAATTAGTTTGAGCGAAATCGGTCTATAACTTTTGAAGTAATTTAAATAAAACTTATTGCCTTTATAGTTGCGGAACTCTCCTTAGACATGTCCTGTGTCTGACATACTCTTCGTCAGGTTATTTAACCACCTCTGATTAGTGTTAAAGTACAATATACGTTATTATTAAAAAATATTAAATACATCAATAAATCGATAGGTATAATGCGCATTTACAATTCGATATGTCTTGTTTATAATATATTTTATTGTATGCAGCACATCAATCAATTTTTTTGCTGCGTTGTCCGTTAGTTTTTTCCACGAGTAAATTTCTAGAATAAGTATGCTGCTTTATAACTGGATCTTTATAACCTATTTCAAAGAATCAGGTTTTTTTTCGTGTATTTTTCATGTATGTTACGAGATGACCCTGCCAGTTATAAATTAGATTTTGATGATTCTTTTTAAAAAAAACTTCAATAGGTTGCTGAAGATTTTTTGATATAGATACTTAAGTATTCGTTTGCAAGATATTCAAATTTAAAGCGCATTTTTAGGGTTCCGTAATACACTAGGAACTCTTATAGTTTCGCTCTGTCCGTCCGTTTGTCTGGCTGTCTGTCCGCGCCTCTAGCTTCTGTAATTATAAATCTAAATGGATGAAATTTGGTATACTTATAGATTGTGCTGTGGCGGACCAATTTTCTAAGCAAAAGTTTTCTAAGATCGGCACTATATATGTATACGACATCTGAAATTCATACAAGAGGGCTTCGGCCTGACCGAGCATGCCACCTTGCTCGGTCGGAGATCTCCCTTTGGGGCATCCACTATTCCCACAGTGCATATATCCCGGTTTTGGCATCATAAAATAATATCAATTTTATATTTTATATAAATTTATATTATTATTATTAGGCTCTCCATATATGTGAAGTGGGGATGAAAAATATTTTTTCATTCTACCCCATCGTATGGTATCGTTGAATAGGTCTTTTAAAATAAAGGTAAGGTTTATTCATGGCTTTTTTACTAAGTAAACCATTTTCGAGTAATCGGCCTCCAAGGTGGTTTGTAAGTTGGTTAGGGACTAGCATTAGCCCTAGCATTTCTAAACTATAGGATCTAGAAACTTGTCAATTTCCATGCTGACAACTCTTTAGAAAAAATATTTTGAACGAAATCGGACTGTAACTTTTGAAGTAATTTGGAAAAAACCTATTACGCGTTGATAGTTACGGAAGTCGGAACCCTCCTTAGACATGTCCTGACATGCTCTTGGTTAGGTTTTTTAATACGCTTTAAAGTTGAAAACGCTTTCAAAAATCTGACAAAATTCACAGCTTACATTGGTTACTTTATTAGTTCATAGACCTATCTTGTAAAACGCGCTTCCTTGGCAAAACTTCGTACAAAAATAACGGAATAAC
This sequence comes from Phengaris arion, assembly GCA_963565745.1. Classification (NCBI taxonomy): domain Eukaryota; kingdom Metazoa; phylum Arthropoda; class Insecta; order Lepidoptera; family Lycaenidae; genus Phengaris; species Phengaris arion. The sequence continues at coordinate 30,941,263 of OY751431.1, forward strand.
AAGTGAAAATTTAATATATCGTAATAAAGGTACGGAACCCTTCGTTCGCGAGTCCGACTCGCACTTGGCCGGTTTTGTTATAAAGCGTCTTCTTCAAAGTTGGTCCCATAATTGTCTATGAGGAGTCAAGGTTACATTTTAAAATGTATAAAAGTGATTTTCTTAAGTACTTCAAGCAAACGCTACAAAAAAGTAAAAACAGCAAAACCCAGGGTACAATATTTTATTAAGCTATTGCATAGCTTCTATCGCGGGCCTTGAGCGCGGGGACCGAATCCAGAAATTCCGTAACGAAAAAACCTCACGCTCCGTGCATCGTCTAACGTCGTTTCAGTTCGGCAGTCTTCGACACGGCGTTGTGTGCGTGCGATTAGACGTATTGTACGACTCTACGAAACTCGCACGAATCGAGACGAGCTGCTCCGAAATCGGACGAATACATAAGCAGCTGTTTATGAGAAAGTAATTGTAAAAAATAATAATTTAAAACCCACATGTATTGTAAAATAATAAAAATATTTTAAACAATATTAACTTTTTATTTATTTAATAAAAGAAAAATTTGTTTTCTTATCGGTCACCACGCTCAAAAAGTGTAACTTGAATTAATATCAAAGAAAAAGAAATACTGCATAAATAAAATAAAATAAATAAATAATTATAATTGCATAAGTTGATACAAAATGCTATGCAATAGCTTTACCGCGGCAGTCCCCGAGTGCCACACGTCTTTTTTTTTAAGATGTAATATATAAATAAAAAGAGGTCTTCACTACATAAGAATGATAATATATACTGACTTTGCTGTTTAGTGCCAATTTATGGGCATCCAGGACCCGGTGTTTTGGCGAAAGGCCATTGCTATAAGGCTACAACTATGTCAAGTCAATAATAATTATTGTTCCTCATTACTTTGGTCTCGATCAAGGGTTTTTGTAAGGGGTAAATGGGCAGTAGGCAGTAGCTCACCCCAAAGTAAGTGAGCGACAAGTTGTAACACTTGTTAAAACAAGTGGAAGTCGCAAATGGGTTGCTGGTCTTGCCTAGTTGCTTTTAAAGGGCAAAATTTTAAAAGCCATGTAATTGAAAATGCTATGTGGATGTAATATTATGTAGTATCAAATTTGTCCCTGGGTTAAACTCCAAAATCCTAAACAAGTAAGCAAGAACCTTAGTTCTATCTATTGTATCTAGTAAGATTTGAACTTTGGACTTGGGAGTCTTAACTCCTAAGTCCAAAGTTCAAATCTTACATTGCAACTTTATTTTATTGTTTTATTTTAAAATGATATGTGGATGTAATATTATGTAGTATCAAATTTGTCCCTGGGTTAAACTCCAAAATCCTAAACAAGTAAGCAAGAACCTTAGTTCTATCTATAGTATTGAGTAAGATTTGAACTTTGGACTTAGGAGTCTTAACTCTTAAGTCCAAAGTTCAAATCTTACATTACAACTTTATTTTATTGTTTTATTTTTTTATTGTTGCCTTAAACAACAAAACAACAACAAAAACGTTATATACATAAGTATGTACTAGTGGTAAAAAACCTATACTAATATTATAAAGAGGAAAGATTTGTTTGTTTGTTTGCATTTAATAGACCCCAAAATTATTGGACCTATTTAGATCAACTTTGGCACAGTTATACAGTGACCACGGGAAAGGACATAGGCTACCTTTTACTGCGGCAAAATGGACGGATTCCGCAAAATTTTTCCTTTGAGCGCACAAAGTAGCGGGCAACATCTAGTAGGAGGTGTTTTTATGGCTGCGGCGTCGGCGCGGCGCACAGTGCTCCAAAATTGCAAAATAGTGGACATTCACAAAAAATTTGGATTTTGGTGTGTAAAAAATACCATTCGACAGGTTTTCTTAATAGTAATAATAAATGTTTCGTAAAAAAATTAACAGAAATTTGTGTTTTAAGACGAAAGAAAATATTTGCGAAAAAATGTATGGGAAAAAATGCATAAGATTTTTTTGTGCAAAAACTATGAATTAAATATAAAGTTAGTGCAAAATTTTCGGGCCACTATGCGGCGGCTAAAATCTTAACGACGGCTTTAGCTCCATAGATATAATATTAAATGCAAATTGTTCATTTTTATTTTTCACCTATAAAAGCTATCAAAAATATCTTTAATGTTTAAACAAGTGATATTTGGAAGTTATAAATCTTATTTAAATAAAATTCTCGTATCAGCGTTTTTGGCAGAGCTCCACCGTAACGCCTGTACCGATTTTTATGAAATTTTGCTGGTGCATTCGGTAGGTATGAGAATAGGTTATATTTTTCGTAACAGTTACGATCAGATACGACAGATCAGGCGCACCGCGCAGCTGGTCTGACTTTTTACATGCCCATCCGACGCATGCATCATCTTTCTTGTCAGCCAATCAGATGATTATCCTGAATTATACTATCCAAACTTGAAAACAACATTTTTAGTTGTTCCAATGCGGGAATCGAACCCACAACCGCCGAGTCAAGAGCCAAGCTGTCAACCACTGGACAACGGAGGCTGTTTCTCGTACCTGAGTGACAAAGGTGGCTCATCCCAATATTTTTTTGCGTTTGATTATTTATTTTTATTTAATGATTTGGCCTTTAAAATACATTTTATTGTTACGGCATTTTAATTTGTTGAGTGTTCTTCTAGTATGTTACGGCCACGGCGCTCAAATGTGTAGTGTGTTCTAGAAGCTTCTAGTATAGAAAGGACTAGAACGTTCTCGAACGTGCACTGCACCATTTTCACCCCGACTCGAAAGTTCTAGATTGTTCTATGTAGAAAGATCTAGAAAGTTCTACATCGCAAACTTTCTAGTAACTGTATCGTCGGTATAATATAAAGGTGCCGCTGCCGATCGCCGGCAGTTCAGTTAACTACGAGTGTTCTTCGAGTTAATTTCGAGCGATACCTAAAGTTATTAGTGAGATTAATCCCTAGTTTCTACGACTCCGGCTACTAATTATGATTACGACAGCTTACGATTTGGAAATTTTGACGTGTTAGAAGACCAGACCTGTGTTGGTGTGGAATTTGTGGAAATTCGTAGCGAACAAACTGGAAAGAAAAGGAAAGGGAAAGGAAAAAGGATATCAAAGGAAACTGGCGTTTTACTCCGAATATCGGACCATAATCCCGTAACAATATTATAATCCTTAATTTTCGCCTTCTAACACCAACTCTTAATGTGTAGGTTTAGAAGTAGGAAGCTGGCATGTGTAGGTACTAACGTTAATGATAATGATGGACTTAGAAATCAATAACCGCCTCCATTTTTGGAAGTCGGGGAAAAAATGTATGGTGTTGACCTACCGCGCGCTATGTCACATATACGAACTGTCATTCTCATACCATGTCCATTGTGTGTAGTCCATGATAAGTGTTGTGTTTTAATGAATTTGCTATAGTGACACAAATAAACACTGCAGGCAAGTAGCACTATTTATGCATATAAAAATAACATGTAAATTATGTTAAATTATATACTGTAAATATTTTAACTTTAGTAAATACGAGAGTTAGTTAAAAATGTTGTTAACTTTTCGAATACCCACCATTAGATATGTATAATATTTTAAAAACATTGAGAAGTTAGTAAAACGGTTTATTGATATAAGTACTTTTCTGTACTTTTTTAACGCTTTTTACTACGCGATAAAAAAGCACTTGTGCCAAAGAGGGCTAAAAACTGCCTAAACAAAAACAAACTCCTAAAAACTGCCAAAGAGTGTACTAGCTACACTGTGTATCGGGTACAAGAAGTAAGCGAGCGACGTTTACGTCACTTTGAAAGAGGAAAACGGAATGAAACCTCTGTTAGTCTGGTAGTTCGGAATATACTGTCCGGAATCCGTAAGGCCGGGGAAAATTCAGAGCACTGAAAATAGATTTCTGCGCTAAAACAACTGAGCTGAAAATCGAACACCCAAGTGTTGAGTCAATAACAATAATACTTAAAAGTTATTTAAGCTTTTAGTGGTCTAATAAGAAATAAATTATGGTTATATCAATGTTTTCAAAACTATAATACCCTAGTTATTGTATAGGGGATCAAGTGTACCCTTTTATTATATGGGGAACAGTTGCTATGATTCCCTGCCTTTAGTTTTAGTAGGTAAGTATATTAGTATTTTTACTGATATTCTGATGGTTGTCACATTTTCCTGTAGCCTGATAAACTCCACATATTCCAATGTATTTTTTTTTCAAGTTAATAATTAAGAGGTGGAATCAAGTGTCCCAAGTTTCCATATACATATAAGATAATATCTTGGAGAAAAATAAACTATTTTGTTTCTCTGTAAATACGAGTTTATTTTAATTAAGTGATAATGTTATTCCTCCAGTAAGGTATTAAATTAAAATCTTTTGTACATCTTTATATTCTTTGCTTTTTAACATTTGTCCATTTTAATAAAATTTGACAATCTCAATCAGACTTCAAAATAATTTCTTCTAAAAATATTTAAATATCTAGCACATAACACTACTTTAAATAAAAACTTAGTTTATTATTTACATCTCCCCCCTTCAAGGGAAAAAAACCATTTTTTTTTAAATCTCACCTCTATCTAAAGTAAAATCCTCTTTTTTAAAAAAAATCCTCTTAATCGAATACAGGTACAGGAATCAGTTTAGTTGGTACATGAAAGATATTTGATTCAGTTTTTCTATGACCTGTATATATCCTATATATAGAATTAGACACTTTTTCGATTATTCGATATGCTCCAATATCTAATTCATCTAATTTTGATCTATTTAATCTATTCCAATTTTCAACATAAACTAAATCTCCTTCATTAAAATTCCATTGTTTCCGATTCCTATCAAATAGGTGTTTGTTATAATTATGAGATTTTATTGTATTATCAAAAGCAATTTTCTTATCTTTTATCTAATCATCCTTTGATGTGCTGCTCCTCAATTCCTTTGTAAAATTGTTACGTCATTTGTTCCATATAAAATATATTTTGGTGAAAATCCTATAACTATGTGAATGGTCTCATTATATTTACCAACACTCTTTAGCTACGTTTGTCCATGCTTTTTTCTTGCCTTTTTCATTAATTTTACACCTGATTTTATTCACCAATGTTTGATTAAGAAGTTCATTTAAGCCATTAGAGAAGTTAGTTAGAAGAACAGTTAACTGCTGCAAATACCACGGGTATATTTTTGTCATTTAAAAATGTTTTGAAAGTACTTGAATTAATCCCGGAAAATTGATCAGTCAAAATCATACCAATTTCATCCGTTTCCGTTATATTCGATAATAGTTTAATGAAAGCATTAGCCGTTTGAGTTTTTGATGTAAGAATGAATGCAAATCTAGTAAAATGGTCCACTAATAAATGTAGATATTTCTTTGATGATCTCGAACCTCCAAATCATCCTATTGTGTCAATAGACATTATATCAAAAGGTTTAGTGGCTGGTCCTAGATGGGACATGTATCTAAATTTATCATATCTTCTTGACTTATTTTTTATACAAATTGCACAATTTCTGCAAATCTTCTTTATATTATTGGATAAATTTCTAATTGAATAAAATTTAACAACAGTCTTCTGCATTTGGTTGATTCCAATATGACACATATTTTATGGATATATTTCAAAAATGTTAAACTTAGTTCCTCTGATAAAATTATTTTATCTCGTTTTCCAACCTTTTTGAAGTATACGTTTTGTTTATTCATAAATGTATCTTTTTTTTCTTGTATTTCTTTATTTCTTTCTTGATCTTTTAAAATGTCATCAATCTTTATCATATTAACTACTCAGTTGTTCATCTGCGTTTTCATCAGAATTCAGTACTGGGTTCCTACTTAAACAGTCTGCCTCTAAATTATTCTTCCCAGGAGAGTATATTATTTTAAATTCGTATTGTGATTGATAATAATCTTATTATATTAAGATAGGTCACCTAGTTCTTCGTCGGTTCTCGATTTTAAATTTATGTTTTCCAAAGGTTTGTGAAAGATAATATCTTGGAGAAAAATAAACTATTTTGTTTCTCTGTAAATACGAGTTTATTATAAGTCGATATCAAAAAGATTACTTTTAAACAAACTAAAAACTACCTTAAATAACATATTATCATACCTGTAAATACGAGAATAATTACATACATAATTGTCTATGTTTATTGTTATTCCTCCAGTAAGGTATTAAATTAAAATCTTTTGTACATCTTTATATTCTTTGCATTTAACATTTTTCTATTTTAATAAAATTTGACAGTCTCAATCAGACTTCAAAATAATTTCTTCTAAAAATATATAAATATCTAGCACATAACACTACTTTAAATAAAAACTTAGTTTATTATTTACATACATACTAAAAACCCTCTAGCCCCTATAGGTAGAGGCCCCTACAACCTTGAACGTACAGGCGATATGTGAAAGAGTTATCGACAACTGAGGGTTGAGCTAAAAAAGGGGTGGTTGGTGTTAGAATGGTGAAAATTGGAGGATATAATATTGAAATTTCTAATGCTAAATCATAAATATAATAATAAAAATTACGAAAAAAATATTGTAAAAACATAAAATACATTTATTTGGGGTGGGCCACCCTTGTCACTTAGGGGTATAATATTTTACAAACTATATTTAGTTTGCAACCTATTCTAATAATGCACCTGCAAAATTTCATAAAAATCAGTGAAGCCGTTTCAGGCGAGTTTTAGTTACAAACACCTTCACACGAGAAATAAATTATTATTATGAAAGAAAAAATTAAACCGACTTCCAAAATAAAAATGCACAAAAAAGTATGAAATAAATCTTATTTTCTAAATAATTCCCCTTTTTTAGCCGAATTTAAAAAGGGAATTATTTGGAAGGTAAAATTTATTTCATACTTTTTTGTGTATTTTTTTTACTTTGGAAGTCGGTTTAATTTATTGTTTAAAAATAATTTTACATAACATTTCAACATTAACTTTACAACAAATAATTTTACATAACAATCCCTTTTGGGAATAAGTATGGAGGTCTGTTAAATTTAACATACACATGGTCATTCGCTTGTGCGAAAAAATTCAGAACCAACTTTTTTTTTTATTTATTTAAATATATGGTGTCGGATTAAAACCATTTGCCAGTGTCAAGTTAAAAAGGTGGGAAAGAGAATTTTTGTTTCAATTTTCAACACCGTATTCCTAAATCCTCAAGTCTAAAGTCTACTCAAAGTCCAAATATATAGTTAGTGTAGTCAATGAGTCAAGTCAGTCGATTCAGTAAAGTCGTAGAAGCTTTACTGAAAGTTCCTAGGGAGTTTTGGAGGAAATACAAAATAGCACGTTTTTTGAAGTTGTACCACTTTCCCAGACTTGTGCATATTAACGAATATTTAATGGTTAATATTCTACCAATATTACACATTAAGAACTGGAATAACACAAATTTTTGAAATAATTACAAAAACCACAACGTCACCCATTGAAGTCCCCGGCAAAACTCCCAGAACCGACTTCCAAAGAAAAAGTTTAAGACTTCTTCTTTTTATTTTATGTATGGCGGCCTCAATGAGTTGCCAATGTCAGAGTGCTTATTTTGTTTATAATCTGCTCTAGTGAGGAAAGAAAGGTACGGTGAATTTAAGACTTATTTGATTTTCTCATGGACGCCACTGTCAGAACTGGACGAAATTGAAATAGGCCCACTGCGGGAAGCACCAGCTTTCAAATGTCAGAGTGCTTTTTTTTAATAATCTGCTCTAGAGAGGAAACAACGGTACGGTGAATTTAAGACTTATTTGATTTTCTCATGGATGTCACTGTCAGAACTGGATGAAATTGAAATGGGCCCACTGCGGGAAGCACCAGCTTTCAAATAAAAAAAAATCAAAATCAGTTCACATTGTCGAAAGTTATGAGGTACTATCGACAAAGTCAGTCACCGATCGGTGTTGCTTGTGAGTGCACGTGTACTATTTGTTGAACGTATTTCCAGTGATTCTCAACATGTTTCAATGCGGCAGCTGTAATGATACTCTGATGGACCTATTTGCAGTGTATGCAAAAATCAATATGATTTTGCTTGCTCTGGGGTCACTGAGACAGGATATAGACGTTTGGGTGAGAGGAAGAATGCATGGAGATGTTTAAAGTACAAGGCGAGTCCATGCGCATCGCCAGTTTCCATGTTTCCTTCGTCCAACCAATTAGACAAAATTCAAGACCAACTGAATGCAATCTTAATCCAGCTGGCTCCCCTTGCAACAGTTATTGAAGACATCAAGAGCATTAAATGTAATATATCTGATCTTAAAGCCTCTGTTGAGGTGGCGCATGATCGAACGGAAAAATTATCCTGTAGTGTTGAACGTATGAACACTAAAGTAACTAGTATTGAGAATATCGCGTCTGACATTCCCAGTCTGCAGAGAGAAATAAAAGATTAAATGATGAAATTAATACGAGAGACCAATGGGTTAGGGCAAATAATGTCGAAAATTAAGGCATCCCTCAGTTAAAGGAAGAAAGCCTATTTCATTTGGCATTAAAAATTGGATCTGTCGCAATTTATGCGCTAAAAAAGGAGTATATATACTGTAGTTTCGCAATGTGGTATATTTATTAATAAAATTCAATAGAGTGTATTGTTTTTCGATCACTCAACAGAATAGATTGTGTCTCCTATGGAATGTTCGTGAATATGGTTACTTTAAATATATAAACTTCCCCTTTTTTATAATAATACCTACAGTATTCCATAATATTTTGTTTACTCATTGACATCTGTGCACAGGAAATAATTACAGACTTATCTTCGCTATACTTTTTTATGATCAGTTTAATCTTAAATTATGTTACTTAATGTATTTTCTATATATTAAGTTTATTTTAAGCATTTATATTTTAATTTATTTACAAATTTTAAGTAATGTCTTTGTATTATTGATAATAATTATTGTATTGTTATCGATTAAAAATAGATTCCAAACTTAATATATTTTACCAAACTGCATGGGGGCTTCGAACTAAAACATGTATTTTTAAGAGAAATGTTGACAGCTATGACGCGTGCGACGCGGCGTGATAGGGACTATAGCTTGACTGGTCAGTCTATGGGCGGAGGAGTGCTACTCATGGTCCGCCGGAACCTTGCTGCTGCGGAGCGCGTGGACTAGCGCTCGTCTGCTGAGGACATCTGGGTGACCATCACGCATAAGTCTATTCGCAGTAGCTTAACTACTTATATTCACATTTGTACACTCTACCTCTGTAAGCAATATGAGTGAAACAGTTCCAACACTCAATTGGATAATTTTTCAAATAAATTGTTCGACGTAGTCAATGCATGCCCTGATGACAAATGTATTGTCATAGGTGATTTTAATTTACCTTTCATCGATTGGAATGAGTATGGTGATCACTCAGTGCATACAAGGTTTTCTCTTAACCGAACACAAATAGAATTTATAGATACCCTAGCACAATGTAATTTATCTCAGTATAGTCAGGTACGTAATTTTAACAATAGGCTGTTAGATTTAGTATTCTCCAATATCGAGATTGATGTTACCCCTTGTGCGAGCGAGCGAGCCTTTAGTACCGGACGATCTCCCTCATCATAGGTCATTATGCATTGATATTAATTTAACTGTACAAAGAACAATGGAAGTCAAGCAGAGAATAAAGTGTTATTATAATTCGGATAATTATGATGCTTTATGCGCAGCTCTCTACAATTACTTACAAATACATAAAGCTACAATTAATTGGAATAATATTTTAAATAATAACGCGATAGAAGAAGCAGTCAAACATTTTTATGATAATATTTATGATCTACGCAACACCCATATTCTCCATAAGCTCGTGTCGTCGTCCAAAACTTTCCCTCACTGGTTTAACACATCTCTAAAAAAGTTGCTAGAGGAAAAAATTTAAACATCATCGCAAATACAAATTATATGGAAATCTTAACGATTATAACACTTTCTCACTACTAAGAAACAGATTTAAAACTTTAGAACGCCAATGCTATGAATCCTACATTAATAAAACTGAATTGAACATAGTAAACAACCCTAGATCATTTTGGACATATATTAAAGATAATAAAAAAGCGTGCAATGTTTTTCCCTCCACTATGACTTATAATGAGATACTGGCAACCAATGGTGAGGAGGTGTGCAACTTATTTAACACCTACTTTGAAGCTAATTTTCAACAGTCGAACTCCAGTCATGGCACCTCTTATTTTCAGACCGTTTATATGAGTAATCATGACATAGGAAATATTGATATTGATTCGTCTGAGATTTTTAATGCACTTAAATCAGTTAATTTTAGTAAAGGCGCTGGCTTAGATAATCTGCATCCCATACTAATTGTTAAATGTGCTAAGAGTCTAGTCTATCCTCTTTGTATGATCTTCACGCGATCACTAAACGAGGGGTATGTACCCCATATCTGGAAGACCGCTTTCATAACACCGGTACACAAGGGCGGAAATAAAGAACTACAGACCCATCTCCAAGCTCTGTGTATTTGCTAAAATTTTCGACGGCATTGTACATCGACAGTTATATTCTACATTGCGTAGCTGGCTTATACCCGAGCAGCATGGCTTTATGAAAGGACGCTCGACGGTCTCCAACCTTATTATAGCGAATGATTATATCTCCTCCTGCATGGACTCGGGTGAGCAGGTCGATATGATCTTTACTGACTTTAGTATGGCATTTGATCGTATCGACCACTCTATTCTGCTTCAGAAGCTGTACTTCGCTGGTATACGCGGAAACCTATTCAGGTGGTTCTCTTCATACATAACCTACCGCTCTCAAGCTGTGGCTATAAATGGCTATATCTCTAAATGGATTTATATACCTTCGGGAGTGCCCCAGGGTTCGATCCTAGGACCCCTTTTATTTGCAATTTTCTCAATGATATTGCATCATGTTTTAAATATTGTAAATTTTTAGTATATGCGGACAACACCAAAATTTTCAAAAAGATTTCCTCTGTTAATGATTGTCATCTGCTACAGGAAGACTTGATTAGATTTAAACATTACTGTAACGTTAATAAACTAGACCTTAATGTTTTGCGATGACTTTCTCTCGTAATATCAATTTACTAAAATTCCAATACAGCATTAGTAATAAAGTGTTGGAGACTACTAATATTAAGAGAGACCTGGGCGTTATTATGGACTCAAAATTAATTTTCGACAAACATATTGATCACATTGTTAATAAAGCTTCAAAAGCGCTCGGATTCGTCATTATTCGAGTAAAAATTTCACCACAATTAAAGTAATTAAAGTCTTATACTGTGCTCATGTGCGTAGTATAATTGAATAATGCTCAGAGGTATGGAATCCTAAATATGATTTATATAGAAATAGGATTGAATCTATCCAAAAACTTTTCTTACGATATGTAAGCAATTTCACTTTTTACCATTGACAGTACGGAGAAATATAACTTATATATCTTATTTAATTAAAATAATCAATAATAACATTGACAACTCATACTTGCTTGAAAAAAGAAACTTTTGTATCCCCACTAAGTATTTTAGAAATTTTGTTCCAATTAATATCCCCACTTTTAAAACGTATTACCGCCGTAATTCATTTATATTTAGAGCGAGTTCTCAACTAAATGAATTTTCTAGAATAAACCCTTCGTTTGATATTTTCTCCGCTAAGCCTTATGCGATTAGACAGTTGGTTACTAAGTCATTTTTTAATGTCGATTAGCTAGCTGTAGTTTAGTTTTGCTTAGCGATAATAATTAATAAGTTATTATATTATAGTTGAGTTTGTTTTTGTTGCATTACTTATAATTTACTATTGTACTTACTTATGTCTAGCTAATGTTGCAATTCTAAAAAGACCTTTACACTAATTAACATGCCTAATATATAGATTAAGTATCTGTTTCTTGTACATTTGCGTCTTGAGCTTGTTTTACTTTCATGCTTTTACTTATGCTTTTATGTACACTCTTTATTTACTATATATTACTTATGTGCTGTTATGTTTCATTGATTACTAATTATGCTTTTATGTGCACTCTCTTTATTGCTATTTGAGAAAACTTATGAATGGCTTGTAGTTAGTTACTAGTTAATTTGAATTGTAAAAGTAGCTGTAAGTTTTCCGAACAAATAAAATACAAAAAATAAAAAATAATAAGTTTCCGCTGGACCAGGCATAGTGCTAAAATCACTTGGCAGCCATGAATCTGAAAAAAATGAAAATAATGACACGACTTATCACTCACTCATACTAACGCGTAATAAGCGGCTTCAAATAAGTTTGTAATCGATGCGATAATAATGTTAGTTTGTATTTTTAATTACGCATTCATTAATATTTTGAAAACAATATCCTTACTTACTTACTAATATTATAAATGTGAAAGCGTGGATGTTTGTTACGCTTTCACGCAAAAACTACTGAACGGATTTCGTCGAAATTTGGTATGGTAGTAGTTTAGGCTCTGGATTAAAACATAGGCTACTTTTTATTCCGAAAAAGTTGTGTTCCCGAGGGATACTATATTTACGCGGGCGGAGCCGCGAGCAACAGCTAGTTATTATTATAATAATTAATATATTATATTATATTACGTAGTCACTAAACATCATTTATACTATACCCGTATTTTTTTATTTAGTAAAATGGTATGACTAAACGTGGCATTCAATTCCCATGATATTTTTGCGATGCTGTGCTCTTCTTGGTGCATGACGAGAATTTGGAGGCGTTCCTTCCCTTGTGAGGTTTCTGTTCATGATGAATAATAAGAGTCCTGGGGGTATAAAAAAGCCGCTTAAGGTGTTTCATATTATGTTTCATATATTTTTTTCCATACAAAAATCGTGAAATGGTAAAATGGCTACATGATTCATCTGATTTAATCATATTAGGAAACATCAATTTTGACAGTTTTTAAGAGAAATGCGTAAAATGGTGAAAACATAATATGAGTTGAAAAAAATATATGAAACACCTAACGTGGCCTTTTTAGACCCCAGTTCATACGCTTAAGCAGTAAAGCACAGATAATTTCAGCATGTCCGGTATAAAAAGCGAGGATCAGAAGTAGGAAAGTGGGAGTCCGTAAACAAAGCAAACAGAAAGCGATAAAAAATAAGCGCGTTGTCAATCGGCATATCTGTGTACCTAGATTCCTGCTATTTGACAGCGGCGTAAACGTAACGTTATCGAATGAGAATGGTATGAAAATCTGTCAAAATCATGGTAGTGCCCGTACAAATTTCATTCGATACTATGTAGTAAGGGGACCAGCACTCGTCCTCTTAAAATCTTATTTATCAAATAGGACTCAGAGGGTTGAGATAAATGGAAAAAATATCCACAGGTACCAAAATTGAGATGGGGTCCCACAAGGATCCATTTTAGGACCCTTTCTTTTTCTGTTCTATATAAATGACCTACCATACCTTATTAATGGAAAAAACGGGATAGTATTATTTGCCGATGACACGTCACTTACTTTTAATATTAATCGCCAAAACTCAGGCTATGACGAAGTAAATAATGCTCTTTCAAAAATAGTACACTGGTTTAGTGTTAATAATCTTTTGTTAAATAGCAAAAAAACTAAATGTATAAAGTTCACGTTGCTAAACGTAAGGCAAACTGAAACCAATGTTCTGTTGAATGGAAAAGGTATGGAACTAGTAGATACAGCTATCTTTTTAGGTATAACTTTAGACGCAAAACTACAGTGGGGTAGTATAGTCATATTGTTGGGTTGGCCGACAGACTCAGTTCAGCAGCATTTGCAGTAAGTAAGATAAGACGATTTTCAGATGAAAACACAGCAAGGCAAGTATATTTTAGTTACTTCCACAGTATAATGTCCTATGTCATTCTACTGTGGGGAATGCTGCCGATATAAATACTATATTTGTGCTACAGAATCGAGCTGTTCGGGCAATCTATTGGAGTATAAAGCTATTTTCTTTTTTTATAGCTAAGCAGTTTCGTACTAGTTTTATGAAAAAAATGTTACTTGGGGTGTGAAATAGATCCCTCTATACTCTTTATAAACTAAGAAAAATAATTAATATGTTTTTGATTATCATAACCTGAAAGCGACATCTATCATTTATCTGTTAGCATATTGCGTTTCCAAGAAAGACCTGGTTTAATGAAGTTGAAAGTTATTTGGACGAACAAAATTTAAAAACTGTTCTAAACAACCCACACAGGCTATTCAACACAGACGAAAGTGCGTTTTTCTTGTCACCCAAACCTAATCGTGTAATAGTAAAGAAAGGAGACAAAGACCCATATAGTAGTTGTGGCGATGACAAGGACAATCTTACGGTCCTTATAACGGGAAATGCAGCCGGAGACCTAGCCCCTCCAATGATTGTATTTAATTATGAACGGATACCTGCATCTATTGCTGCAAGTGTTCCCGAAGAATGGGCAATAGGTAAGTCGGAGAGTGGGTGGATGTGCAGCAGTACCTTCTTTGAATATATTACTAATGTCTTCAACCCTTGGCTAGAGCAAAACAATATTGAAAAACCGATTTTATTATTCGTTGATGGCCACAAATCGCATCTCACGCTTCATTTATCGAATTTTTGCACTCAAAATGGTATTGAAATCTTTGCCTTATATCCAAACTAAACACATTTATTACAACCGATGGACTTATCAGTATTCAGACCCCTCAAAGCACATTGGAGAAAAGCCGTGATGCAATGGGAAATGGAGAACCTTGGTCAAAATCTCCGTAAAGAGAATTTTGCCCCAGTACTCCAAAAAGCACTCACAAATATAACGAAAGATTGCGTCAAAAATGGGTTCAGAGCGGGAGGCCTTTTTCCATTCGGGCCTGATTATATTGACATGTCTAAAATTAGACAAACCGAAAAAGACACCACGCCTAAAACTAATCCAGTGCAGAAGGAGTTCATGAAATATTTAGAAAAGGAAATCATAAATGTTTTTTCAGCTCAAAAGTTACACTTATTTAATAAATTATACTTTGAAAATAGAAATACACTGGAAAGTAACATACCTAACGAAGACGTGGCTTTATATGTCATTTGGGCCAAAAATAAATCCGAACTCGCGTGTCATTCGAATTCGTCGGATGCTGCTTTAACGTCAGACACATTGGAAGAGACAAACAATGTCTTAAATAATATAACCACTGCCCAGATAAACGAAGTTTTAACCGAAGAACATGTTTTTATTTCGTCAGATGCTGGTCTCACTGTGCTAACAGAAACTGAAAACAGCGTGCAGACTGATAATTCATCAAAAGACGCAGTCATAGAAAGTGTTACTGTTCAACCCAACCAACCTCTTCCTCTACCATTACTTTCTTTTCTAACTTTACCTGAAGTGACAAGAGATCTTCTAATCGAAGCACCCAACATTAACACCAATATTGATACATTAATTGACCAAGCACTACCACTACCGGAGTCATTATCTTCTTCCGATTTGCCCAAAATATTAGAAGACCGCATATCTCAAGAACCTATAATTAGTACTATGGTACTACAGGACACAACACCACAGAATAACTCTATGGAAACCGTTTTGGGAGTAATAGTACCATCTCCTTTCAAGAGGAGTCTGTTTTAGCCCGATAATTTGGATAGTAACAAAAAGAAGACAAAGCGAGAAAAGATTCCTTCAACAGTGATAAGTAAAGCTTGGAAAGAGTATCACGAGAAGAAAGAAGATGAGAAAAATAAAAAACAACGAGAAAAAGACGAAAGAGCAAAACAGAGAATAGAAAAGAAGAAATTGAAGGAACAGTTAGCCAACGATAAGAAGAAAAAAACAGCTAAGACAAAAGTTAAAAGAAAGATGAGCATTCAAAAAGAATTGACTTCAGATTCAGATATGGATATTTCCTACGCTGAAAGTGATAATAGCTATAATGAGCCTGATTCTTTAAACTCAGACTTGGAAAATTATCCTATAAAGAAACTTCCATCTTCAAAGTTTACTAAATTACAGAAGAAGTTTTCGATAGGAAGTTTCGTAATAATTAAGTATGAAGGGGAGTATTTTCCAGGTAAGATTGAAAACTTGGTAAATACCGAATTCGAAATAAGTACAATGACTTTCACTACAGGAAATACTATCAAATGGCCCTATCCACCTGATATAATGTTATATGGCCATAGTGAAATAATTGAAGAAATTAATGAGCCTATATGTCTAAATAAGAGAGGATTTTACAGAATATCAGAAATGGATAAATATTTACCCAATATCTACCTTTAAATTAAGAAGAATTATTATCAGTGATTGGCCCCCTGATTCTGTAATTTGCGATAGCAATGCGACAGCGACGACGAATGCGAAGTGACGGTTCACGCTCTAACGAACAATCGAGGAACTAAAAAATGTATTAAACGTCAACGTCAACCCAATACATTTTTTAATATCTCGATTGTTCGCTTAAAGCGCGAACCGTCGCTTGTTGCTGTCGCGTTGCTATCGCAAATTACAGAATCAGGGAGATACAATTATTAGAAATAATATAAACGACAGAATTTTTATAAATAAGATTCTATTTTAATTTCTGTTATTTTTTTCCTTGAATTTATTAATATAAAGATTAGGTACTTTAAGTTTTATTGTTACAAGAAAACATTCCTAGTTTGTTACAAACATGACTGAATTGTCAACTAGTTATTAAGTATATCATTCCAAAGCAATGTTTCCAAATAAGTAATGTATGATAAAGATATGATTAATACCAAAAGACTTTTTAGAATTTAAAAAAAGTTAAGTCCTTCAGAGTTTTTTTTTATGTAATTGATTTTTAAATTAAGACTTTTCTATACAAATAAATGAATATTTTTTGAATTGTTACTTTTGATTTACGGACTCAGTATCAAACCAGACAGCAGATATTGTACAATTTTCGCTTGTCGCATTGCTGACGCAAATTACATGATATTATGGCTGGCCTGGCAGGTAGGTACACATTGCTGGCAATCAGTCGATAATTGGGTAACGATAACTGGTAACTGTCGATAACTGGGTGTTGGTTACTGGAGTTTTCATGTCGATTATTGGAGATTTTAAATATTTTTATTTTTTCGGTTTTTTCTCAAAAACTATATATTTGTAATTAACAATAATCAGCATATCATTTCTCAAGGGCATATTTAATCATTTTCACTCGTCATTGCTTTTCTAAGTATGAAAATATTTTTTATATTTATTTTTTAAGCACATAACCTCCTTAACGTGTCGATTATTGGTGCCAATACGTTACTATAGTAAAAGTTTAAAGTGATAGTAGATAATAAATATAATACTAGAAGGGTAAGAGAGCAAAGACTGATTAAACCAAAAATAAAAAACTACTATAGAGAGAGGACGAATAAATACTTAGTACCTAAAATATTCAATAAGTTAGATATATTAAGACACACAGAAAAAATGTCAACTGGAATAATAAAGAAAAAGTTAGAGCTGCATTGTTAAATTAAAATGATGAGTTTAATTACTTTTATTTATAAACTGTACATTTATTTGAAGTTAATAACTTAGTTTTGTTTTTATGTTTGGCGAGATACAACTTGAATTGTATATGTTTCTTTTTATGAATAAACAAATAAATAAAAAAAGTATATACTTAATTTTTTTTCATAATAAGATATTTATCATCTGAAGTGTTTAAAACATAAGATATTTTCCTTTTACTGCACATATTTTAGTCTAATTGTTAAAGAGATAAGGCTGGGACTATATGATCCGGAATCCGGAAGGCCGGAGAAATTCAGAGCCCTAAAAATAGAACTCTACGTTAATACAATAGAGTTGAAAATCGAACACACAAATGTCGAGTCAAATGTATTAGCGCAGAGTTCTATTTTCAATGCTCTGAATTTTCCCCGGCCTACCGGATTCCGGGCGATATGGACTATATAACAGCCTAAGGTTGTGTTAACTAGCGTGAGCGGGTGGGCCCAGGCAAGCAGCGGACTTTGGGAAAATTAAAATTTTAGAAACGCAATACGCACACTTTCGACTTTTCTCTAAAATTTATTATATATTTAAGTCCCCCGCCGTCACCGAACGTACAGACTCTGTCTGTACGTTCGCTTTTGCCTGCAGCTTCGCCCGCGTGGGAGAGTGTTATTGCCGTTGCACACGTCCCGGTTTCCGGGTAGCCGATGCCGGGTAGTCGGTCGCGAAGTGTATGGCCATGTACTATAGCTTTTACACTTACCGGCATAATTATTCGGCCGGTCCGGCACCGGGTGCTCGCCGGGTAGCCGCCGGGTTCACACTGTGCGTCCGATCACCGGGTATCGGTTAGCCGGCGGCCGGACTCACAGTGGTGTATGGAACACGTAGTACGCTTTCATACGCACCGGCCGGGCGGTCAGTCGTCCAGTACGTCGACGTGTGAACGCTACTGGAAACAAAACTGGGCCGTGTGAAAGATGAATGTCTCCCGGACCGATACCGGACAGTAGGCACCGACGTCTCGGCACCGACTACTCGGCACCGACTACTCGGCACCGACTACTCGGCACCGACTACTCGGCACCGACTACTCGGCACCGACTACTCGGCACCGACTACTCGGCACCGACTACTCGGCACCGACTACTCGGCACCGACTACTCGGCACCGACTACTCGGCACCGACTACTCGGCACCGACTACCCGGCAAGCGGTACGTGACACACTTTTCCCGTGCCGGCCGCGGTCGTCGAACTGCGGTTTTTTTTCTAAACTCACGAGATCGCGGGTTTGCGCGGTCACGCACCCGCCGCGGTTGAGATTATCGCCCGCAAACGTGGCGGGCGAAGATCGCCGGACGCGCGGTTGCAAAAAGGCAAATAATACATATTTACAATAGAATTTCTGAATTTCGCCCGCAAACCGAAAGCAGAGCGCGCGGGCGCTACCCGCTGAGGCTGTGGGTGACCGCGTCCCTCGCGATTCTACTTTAATTTTAAGTTGCTGGCCCGCAACCGCGGCGCGGCGGCGCGGGTGAAAACTGCTCCGTGAGATCTTAGACTTAGGCTAGTGGGCAGTGGCAAGAAACTTTTTTAGCAAATATACCTACTGCAGTATAATAGTAGCACAGATGACAGAGTAAAAATATATTATACTTACGTAAGTAATCGTTTTTTAGTAAAAATTTATTACAATGTATATATTTTACTCTTCTTTTTTTAATAATAATACCGTTTATTTATTTAAAATACTACCGATTAATAATAATACCGTTAGCACACAAATGTTCTTTGACTACTTTTTTAAAGGAGATTGGAAAATCGCCATACATTTACTTACTGCCTGATAATCAAAACCCGAGGCTGCAAAAAGTGTTTATTGTAAGTTGTACTTTATGAACATAGGAACAAAAAAGGAATAATATTAATTAAATATAACCTCACTTATTGTTCAATAGGTATATTGCTCTAGTGATGGGTTGCAGAAAAGCGACATAATATATTATTATCGGTGTTAATTACGTAATGAAACTAATAACTAGTTTGTTTGGAAACGCAATATGCTAACAGATAAATGATAGATGTCGCTTTCAGGTTATGAAAATCAAAAACATATTAATTATTTTTCTTAGTTTATAAAGAGTATAGAGGGATCTATTTCACACCCCAAGTAACATTTTTTTCATAAAACTAGTACGAAACTGCTTAGCTATAAAAAAAGAAAATAGCTTTATACTCCAATTAAAATAAATATATCTACTGCGCCACTAGATGAAGCTTTTACGCATCAAATTGAGAATTTACAGTATAGATATGATGAAGATAATATTATGATTTATGATAGACTAGGTATATAGATATGATGACAACGATTACCACAGATATGTACGTATTTTGTACATCAATTATCTGATATTAGGAGATTCATAACTTTTTATTCCGAAGTCCTAAAATTATAATATATTTTCTTATATAATAACTACACTGGCGGACACATAAAATGCATCATAGTGGTACATGTGGTATAGTATGGTATGGTATACATTTATTGGTATTGGAAAATAAAGGCTGGTTTATAAACACAAAAACAAAATCAAATTTAAATATGCTACTGTCACAAAAGAAAGAAAATTTTCTATAGAAGAAATCTTGTCAATTTACTAAAGATTAACTCGTTGTTACGTTAATGTTGTGACTGATGGTTTTTTTTTTTGTTTTGTTACATGTTGAATTATCGTTACTAATTGTTTAATTGCTAGTCTGTTTTCATTTTAAACACGTTTTTCTCTCACGAATATGGACGTATCGTCCGAAAAAGCCGCATAAATAGTTGCTCTAGTGCAGCAAGGCCTAGCCCAACGAACAATTGATGCAGATTTAAATGTAAACCAGTCTACGGTTTCCGAGCTTACAGAAGGTTTATGGAGATAGGTTCATTCAAAAGAAGACGTGGAACCGGCAGAACTCAGGTGACAACGTCTCGTGACGACAGGTTTATTGTTACAACTTCCTTGCGAAATCGGTTTTTAACGACTATAAGCATTAAAAATGAGCTCCACCAGGTACGTGACGTAGCAGTTACTGCATGAACCATAAGAAAAAGGCTAAAAGAGCATGATATCATACCTTCAGACCCGCAATTCGACCAAAATTGTCTGCAGCTCACAGGCAAGCTCGACTAAGATTTGCTTGTGAACACTTAAATTGAACTGAAGAGCAAATAGTCGCAGACTAGTCTACCATAGACGAGAGCGATATGCTCAAAATTTAATTGAGGAGAGGTTTCCATTTGGAGGCGGGTATCGTTTGGTTTGGGGCGGCATATCGATGGATGCTCGAACTGAACTTGTGTTTATTGACGCAGACACACATGGCCGTGTTAATCCTGGTTTAACATCACATCGCTATATAACGGAGATATTGGTCCCTCATGTGGTACCTTTTAGCGGATTTATAGGCGAAAACTTCATTATGATGCAAGATAATGCTCGTCCGCTCGCAGCGAGACAAGATGAGCAATACTTTACTTAGGTTGAGATTCGTTCCATGGATTAGCCAGCACGTATCCCGGACCTCAATCCGATAGAACACGTGTGAGACAACCTAAAAAGAGCTGTATTTACAAGAAATCCGGTCCCAACAACGGTTGCGGAGCTCAGAGTTGCATTGTCACAAGAATGGGACAATACTCCGCAAGATCTTTTAAAAACACTGATCAGGTCAATTCAAAACCGACTTGAATCAGTTATTAGGGCAAGAGGAGGTAATACACCTTATTAAAAACAAAAAAAAAACTTTTTCTTTTCTTAGTATTGTAAAATTTTCATAATAAAGCCGTTTTTATTATATTCACTGTTTCATTTCAAAAAGCTGCAAAATGAGTAATTTGATTCTGTTAGTGAGAAAAGTTGACCTATACACGCATGAATTGATTTTTTATCAGATTAAGAACAGTCTTAGCATTATCATTGAAATAAATCAAAATAGTTTGCACTTTCACTAATTAATATATTTCATTGAAAGTTATCTTGCACTATGATGCAGTTTATGTGTCCGCCAGTGTATATAAAAAAATTAAGTTGTATAAAACCATATACTTATATTAGAAATTTGGCCGCTCTTGATGGAAAATCAGGCAGGATTCGCCAGTGTCCTTTATTAATAGAAAGGTTTTGAACGTTTTCCTATTGTATAGGCGTATACATTGGCCCTTAAAAGATTTACTTACTTTGCTAAGTCTTATCACTGTTACAGATGTAACAGTGATAAGACTTAGCAAAGTAGGTAAGTAAATCTTTGAAAAAAAATTAAGCAATTTTAAGAAGAAAAGTGATAATCATTGTATAAACAATAGAAATAAGCATAAGCTAGATAGTTTATGCTTATTTCTATTGTTTATACAATGATTATCACTTTTCTTCTTAAAATTGCTTAATTTTTTTCTAACGTATAAATCAAATTATCCAAAATATACTGAGAAGCGACGGTCAGTACACCTATTTCTTTAAACTTTTTACAATATACAATACAAACAAACAAACAAATAAATATAAAAAAATATACAAACAAATCTTTCCTCTATAATAATATTAGCGTAGATTTGAAGTAAACATCTACTTAATTGGGAGCGGTGGTTAAAAATATAATAGTGTAAACTGTGGCCGCGTAGTGCGTAGACGCGTCGTGTAGCGGTCTTCAATACGATTACATTGTGTCGCTGTGATATGAAAACAAAGTAAAAAAAACATTATTCAAAATATTAAAAAAAAACAAGTGAAAATGGCTAATCTTTCAGTGGAAAGTAATTTCGATAGCAAAAGTTTGACGGGCAAATCTATCGCATCCATCGATATAGAATTCGACAACCTGTGTTTGGATGTGTCTCTCGGATTTAGAAAAAGTGAGTTTTTTTTATATTATGTAAAATATATTAAACTCATTTGCTGCGAATACGAAATTTTAATGCAATAAACAGATTGTTTTACGACATTTACATTGTCTTTAGATAAGGCATGATCCCGTAAAAGTTCATATGAATCTATAATAACGTTTGATCTAGATTTAAAAATATATTTTTTTAACGGTAATTTTCTTCTTTTAGAAAATAATTCTTAAACTTTATATAGGCAGGTTTTCAAGCGGTCGTAAGCAAAAGATAGCTAATATGCAGTGTTAATTGCATAAATAAATGCATGTACCGTTTGCATGCACTTATAATAAACTAGCTGTCACTCGCGTAAATGCAGTAGGTATCCCTACTGTATAACCGGAACACTGTACTTTTTGGAGATAAAAAGTATCCTATGTTTTAATCCAGAGCACTACTAACACATTAAATTTCATAGAAATCGGTTACGTAGTTTTTGCGTGAAAGAGTAACAAAAATCCATGCATCCATCCATCCTTCCATTCTCACAAACTTTCACATTGATAATATTAGTAGGATTATTAGTTGGATAGGTATTAGGTATACAAAACAACACGTCAAATTTTTTGCACTTTAAAATTAATAACGTCAAAATATTATGTAGACTCAAAAATCAAAATGCTTAATGGACAATTCAATGGACAATCAAATTCGTCAAACAAAAGGATTATTATGGATTATGTTTTATAAAATTATGTTGTATTAAAATTAATACATTTATCAAAACTGAATGGGCTTAAAGTTAATATTATAATATCTATTTTTTTTTTACCGCTGTGACGGAAATATAATATCCAAAATCATAGTAATTAAGAAATTTTTTATTATTCACGTCTTGGTCAGGTAGTCCGAAATGCTATAAATTTCCTTTCTGACCACACGTTAAAAGAAAAAATCTTGAACGTGTGATGTTGTTTTATTGTTTTGAATGAAAATTTGTGTCTTAGTCGAATAATTTGAATAATTCATTAATTACTTTACAACTCCGACAGTAATGAGGTACCTTAGCTGTGTAAGTAATTGGGAATGTTGACCATTTAAAAATTACTCGCATAACTTGTGAACATTTGCTGACGATAGCCTTCTACTGTTTGAGTCTAACATTTAAAGTTTAGGTATTCATTGTAGATATTTTTAACAGAATAGCAATTTTAAGGGGCATCCTGCTTCACAGACATAATATACGTTACATATTTAGTATTTTATGTTATACGACAAATTATCTTGCTTGCTTTGCAGTTTGTATGAAATATTACTACGATACTATATATTTTCATATTACGAAGTGTAATATACCTAGTCTTGCCATAAATACTGAAACAAAGAAATAAAAAATTTTCTATTGCAAATAACATTTATTACTTTTATAGTGTGTCAGCTTAATACATAAATATAAAACAATTTTAAATATAAAAAGCTTATTCGAAGTGGTCTCCATTGGCTACATACAGTCCTTTAAACGTTGAGGCGTTATCAGTACGGATTGTTTTAGGGACTCCAAATTATCATGGCGTTTAGAGCAAGCGGTACTCTCTTAAACTGACTATAAATCATAATCCAGCGGATTAAGATCGGGACTAGACGACGGCCAGTCTTCAGTTCTGATGAAGTCCGAAACGTTCGTGTCCAACCAAGACTGCGTAGACCGAGCTTTATGACCCGGCGCCGAGTCTTGCTGGAAGGACCATTCTTGGTTATTGAACATGGTGTTGTTAAGGGGCTTCACTATCTTCTCAAGAATGGTATTTTGACACACTAGGCCGATGTTTTGATACCTTTTTCAGAAAAGTATGGCTCAGTCACTCCTTCATAGCTAATACCCCACCAAACCATCACTGAAGTCGGATAGTGCCCACGTTGCACTCTGTCGATTAATTGGGAAGCTTCCTTAGAGCTTTGAGCATAAATACGGTCATTTTGTTTGTTAAAATGTTGTTCAATTGTAAAAAAATTCTCATCCGTAAACAAAATTTTTCTGTGACCTCCCTTTGCGTACCGCTTCAGCAGTTGTTTCGATTTTACCACCCTATTATTTTTAAATTATCAGTTAAGAAATGACCAGTACGTCTCTTATAGGCTGCAAGTCCTAAGTCATCTTTTAAAATGCGCGACATGGTTCTAGGTGCTATCTTCATCTCCCGAGATAAAATCTTTTGCTTTCGGACGGGATTTCTTCGAATTCTTTCCCTTACTGCTTTGACCACTTTTTCGTTCCAACACTATGTGGACAGCCAGATCTTTTTCTGTCACAAATAGAGGAGGTCTCATTGTACCTATTAATAGCCCGGTACACAAACATTTTACTAATACCAAGCGTATGGAGAGTTTTAAAAATTGCATTTGGCTCCATACCTACTTTGTGTAATGCAATCACAGCGATTCGGTTCTCTTTATCATCCCACTCCATTTTAATATCGCAAAATATCGTACAATGTATTGGCGCCAAAATGAGAAAACACAATGAACAATCATATAAAAATGACAGATTCCAAATTTAAATGTAATATTTTGTTTATTTAATTGTTTTGTTTGTTTAATTAAGTTAATTTAATTGTAACAATTATTCAATTCAAACCCATTTTAAAATCCAGCATTTGAACTTGCAGAATGCTGATAGAAGTTAAGAAAGTGTGCTTTTGAGTCTGTGTAAATTATAACTATGGAAAATAATGACTATAATTATATATAATAATATTTAATATAATTGTATTAAATAATTATAATTGAAACAGACACAGATTCTACGTGTATTAGATAGGGCGCATGACATAATTATTCATTAAATGTCAGTGTTATAAATTTTAATAATATTAATTATTATTCCATATTCAAATGAGGCGGGAACCCTTGACCTCGCGTGTGTTAGATATTAATCGAAACCAAACAAATTGGCCGTAACATTGACGTAGGTATATTTATTAGGTACTATGTGTTGCCCTTGATTTCGTACGCACGAAAATAAATCTCGCGGGAATTGTACATTTTGCTACGATAAAATTTTGCATGTGTCCTGAACTGGAGTGCATCTAGAACTTAAATTACTGCCACACCAAAATTCATCACAATCCGTTCGTAGTTATTACTTATTGCGTGGAAGAGTCGCAGACATCCACACATACGATCTTTCGCGACTCAATATAATATATTCTAGCCTTTGCGCTTGCTTGTCTATAGAATGTAAAAGAAAATGTTATAGTGTGACAAAATTATATCAAAAGCATGGTAGTGTGGGTTACAATCTTACAAATCTGAGGTAATGTGCCGTGTTTTGGCCCGTGGCCGTTACAATTAACATTTAATTGTAACGGCTACGGTGCTGGATCGGACCGTGCGTGAGTATGCTGTTTAAGGCGCAATTAGGGTTACGAAGATTTTGGAAAACGGAATTCACAGCTCAATAACCTCGGAGTTTCTAAATAGTGAATAGTGAGTGATCGTCGGCATAGAGGTCCTGTCAGGAGTGAAATTAATGTTGCCAATTTAACTACTTTACGGCTCGAAGGCGGCAAATTTAAATAATCTGAGTTTGGCAATACTGATCTGACCGAACTGTTAGATGATTAGAAAAGTGTAATGTTTTTTAATTTGTAATCTCAATAATATAAGATTTAAATAATTAGGAATGGCGTATGTATTATTTGTGTTTTATTTATCAAATAAAAGTATATTTAAGCATAGTACATATTAGTTTAGACTGAAACAAAGGCTATTCATGTTTAGTTCACAGGAGGTGTTTTCGCGTCGTCGCCGGGTTTCATTCAACCAGCTAGAATCTTTGTGGGAGTTGTTGAATTCTCACAGGGATATAGCTGTTGGATTCAACAAATCGGCGCAGGCGCGAGAATACTCCAAACGCATGTGGACTGACGTCTCAGATACACTGAATTCTAGGTTGAGCTACAGAGTGTGCAGACATATCACCAACGGGGCGTTGGTAAGAACCCGTTGCGTAAAATGATTACGCTATTAGCATCTGCAACAAAATTTGTTTTTAAATTTAAATGTTTAACATGTATTTAGGCACAACAATCATATTATTGAAGTAAAAGTTACATTTTATTTCACGGGTTAATAGAGAAATAGTAAATAAGTACTACCTTTCTCCCAAGAGACAGATCCGAGGCCCTTGTGCTCCCACCTACATAATGCGGTCTTAGTTCGTCGCACAAATTGTGAACTAATTGTTGATTCAACCTGTATCGTTTTGTAAAGTTGACTTCATCTACACTAAATGGACTACACTTCATCTACACTAAGATCCCTAAGGTGTCTTCTTTGAAGTTTTGCATTGTTATTCTCTTGAGAAGAATCATTTTCCAGAAATTCAAGTAGTTCTAATTCGTCACACATATTGTATAATTTCTATAAACCTATGAATAATACCTATGTCTTAAAATAACGTAAAAAATTGCTAATCACTTTAGCAATATTTTACGTTACTAACCTAACCTATATATTATTAAAAGAGAACACTAAAATATACTTAAACTATTCAATAAAAGCTAATGAAGTTGAGCGTAAACTGAACGGCTTCGTTTAAACAGTTTTTGACGTAAATACAAGCCAGCTAATGTCAGAAGTACTGTCATAATACGAAAATGCCACTCAAGTTTCAATGAAGAAGTAAGTCAAGAGTCACGTGACTGCTGATTGGCTGGTAACATGTGACTATAATACGAAAATTCCAGCCACTTTGTTTTATGGCGTAAACTGGCTGGAATTAAGAGCTTGTAATACGGCCCCAGGTGCGACTTTTTACATGCCCATCCAACGCATGGATTATCTTTCCTGTCAGACAATCAGGTGATCAGCCTGCATTGTCCTAACCAAACTTGGAAACGACATTTTTTGTTGTTCCAATGCGGGAATCGTACCCACGACCTCCGAGTCAAAAGCCAAGCTCTAACCAGTAGACCACGGAGGCTGTAAATGTTCAAGTAAAAAAACTATGAAAAATACCTATATCAACATATTAATATCATGGTGTATGGTGTGATGATGATTATTGAATAGTGGCATAATATTATGCTTGTATTTTTATAAACAATGCTGAAATTTTCAAACGTGTATCTTCAAAGACTGAGGAATGCCATTCAGTGCTTTTGGATCCAGGGTATAACCTTGGCACAACATTTCACTTTTTGGTAGCATATGCTCGAGTTACTTCAAAAAAAGTCAATATCACTATAGGTTTCCCTATAAATTTTGAGAACTTCTGTCGATTCCTCATGGAGCTATCACCAGGTCTACCATTTGATGACAAAGGGACCAATTTGGAAGTCCAAGACTGTTTATAATAAAAAATAAAGAATTTCCTAAATCGGCCCACAAACGGCGGAGTAATCGCAACATACATACAAAAATAAACAGATTTGATAAGCTATAGATAAGATATAGATAAGAGTTCTGAAAGTCGTTTGAAACTATACTAAATATATAGGTATGAAATAATTCTTAATCTCAAAATAACTCCCCTTTTCAATTTAGCCAAAATACAACAATTTCTCTGCTCTATTTTGAAAATGACATTGACATCAAATGCAATCGGTTTTTGGTGTTGAAATTGAATGTGAGGAGGTAGGTAAGTAGGTAGATAGGTAGGTGTAGATGTATGTAAAACAGCTACACAGTGAAACATCTTTCATAGAATCAATCCGAATCAAACCAAATTTTAAAAAATTGCCCATAATTTTTCTACACAATCGTGGACACACCGTATGCTTGTAGTAGCTAGTGCAATCAAATCGAAAGCTAACTATGTAGCTGCTTATCTGTTCATCTTTCTTTAATGTGGGTTGCTGCCGCCTAGTGCCTACCACTGACTATGTGCAATAAGTAATCATGGTTGCTTAATTTAGTTTTCCGGTAGTTATCTGTAGTTAAATGATTATAGTATCAAAACGGTTCAAAAGGCCATAGGCAATAATTGACCTTATATTTTTTATATCACGTAGTTTTATTGACTTGCGTATGAATAATACATAAGTAATTCATATAATCAGTAGGTAACATCAATAGTGTGTGTAACGTTATTTTTATTAATTTAATATATTTTTAAGCATTATTATAAAAAAAATATTAGTGCAGTTCACTCCTTCATCATATAATCTTTATATGTGCCAATTCATTTCCAAATTTCATTTCTATTCATTTCGAATTTTGTCAAGTTATGTCACTCCACCGCATCGTAACATCTTCATTTCAGTAGTGTGAAGTTTCTGTGCGTGTGTTTCCTTTACCTTCCCACATTCTGCACTATATAGCATTACGTCTTTCCGCCATTTTATATACCTTTCCGATTAAGGATCTCCATTTCTGCCACGCAACACTGACTCTATGTGCTACATCCGCTTCCACCTCCGCGTTGTTCGAGATAATGGACCCCAAGTATTTAAACTGTCTCACTTTTGGGACTGGTGTTTGATCAGGTAATAAACAATTTCATACTCCTCCGTTTGCATAATTTACTCCTTGTAAAAAGTTTTTGCTTCACGTATTATATGATATTCCATACCTGTTTATTTCCATACCTAGTGTTGACCGTTGAAAAGGGTAGCAATGTAGTACAAGGGCTATTGTAGATCGCTATGGATACAACAGTTTGAAATAAAACCGTCGCGTCGTTCTGCCAGTTGATAAATTGACAGCTTAGAGCATTAATCCAACCGGTGTAGCCATTGTCAGGCGTTCCGCGTTCCTCGCTGACAAAGGTACGAGACCGCCGGTCATACCGGTTATATAAAACTAGTTGCCGCGCGTTATTGACGCGCAAATATTATAATAATTAGGTAAATCACAGTTAGGCGGGACGAACTGGAGCTAAAAATGCCGAATTGCTGTGTTTTTTTTTTTACTGTAAAAAGAGATCGGAAACTTCTGATAAACAAAAGAACAACGTTACTTTCCATCTGTAAGTTTTCTTTTGTCTAAATATTAACAAATAATGCAATAAATAAGCAAAAAAAAAAAGGAATCGTACAAGTTCCTAACTTAGGGTAATATTTAAAGTAGTAATTTTTTATAAACTTCTATTTCATATTCGTTCTTGTTATTACCTACTATTTCAAAATGAAGAAACTTATCTAATTAATTAGTATACTATTTGCAATCTTGTTTTTCTTCATAATTTTATGCCACTAAACTCATTAAAATTTGCAAATTATTAAAGAATAATAAATATTCAATTTAGTATATAAACAAAATTTTGTTTAAATTAGTTATTCTTTATTACAATAAAATATGTGCGGATAAACTTGTCATGAAATTACGCATTTTCAAATTTATGGTTTATAAATTAAAAATGCACACCACACTGCAGAAAAAAAGAGGCCTGTGACAGCACAAAAAACATCGATATCGACTTTTTCAGTATGTTATTCTGACTATTGATTTTTCAGATTTCCTAAGGATACAATAATTCGGGATGTCTTGATTCGAGGTTGTGCAAATCATGTTTCGTGGACTAAACGTACGAGAACAATTTACTCGCAGCATTTTGAAGTTTCATGTTTTATATACACACAGCGGACAACAAGAGGAGATATTTAATACCTATTTAGTGTATTTTAATACGTTTTTACGTGTAGTAAAATAAAAATCAGTTAAAATTATTTCTCTTAAAAGAAAACTCTGTGTTTGCAAAATCATTATTTTTGTACATAAGTAATTTTTTTAATCCATTTTAAATAAAGATTTTAAGAAGCTTTTCGGTTTAACTTATTTCAATTTTTCTGCAGACTAAAGGAGGTCACTGACGTCAAAGATAATATAATTTTTTATCTTAAAATGCCTGGATATTTATTTCAAATTCTAGTACCTACGTAATATGAAAATGTGTAGTATCTTAGCCGTTTATGACAGTTGAAACAAACTGTATAAGCAAGCGATATTTCATCTTAACATAAAATATTATAGTATACTCGTCGTCTGTAATGCCCCTTAGAAATAATTATAATAGCTTATAAGGTTTGTCACGCACTCATTATAATAAAACACAGTTTTTTTTATGTAGATGGAGAGCTACTAGGAGAGGATTAAAATTTTAGCCGAATTTAAAAGGGGAATCCTACTACTATTATAAATGTCAAAGTTAGATGGATGGTTATGAGGATGGATGGATGGATGTTTGTTACTCTTTCACGCAAAAACTACTGAACGGATTTCAATGAAATTAAAACATGCAACACGTTTTATCCCGATAAAGTATAGTATTCCTGTGGGATACCCAATACTATAATTACGCGGGCGGAGCAGCGGGAATAAGCTAGTTATTCATAAAATAAGTTTTATTTCATACTTTTTTGTGCACTTTTCCTTTGGATGTCGGTTTTTATACTCTATAAACTAATAAATTTTTCGAACTGGTAATTAGTATCTACATTGTGGCAAGAATGAGTTTTATTCGTGTGTGGTATAAAATTGTCAAAGCAATGGCAACAGAACTCCAGACAAATTGTTCATTATAGTGCCGGAAGATATCGAAATGAGGAAAGTTTGGTTGGAAGTTGAAACTCGCAAAAAGATCATTTACAACTAAAAGTTGATTGTATATTTGTGAGTATCACTTCCATGTTAGTAAATCCCTATTTCATGGTAGGTATATCTACATGCTATGAATCAACACAACTATTTATCCATTAAATCAATATGACCATGAAAGCCATATTAAATCATATACTTATTGTATCTTTTAAATCAATTTTAATTAAATAAAATCTATCAATTTATTTAAATCATATGTAGTTATTGTTTATATTTATTGTTTAACATTGTATATATAATATTTTAAATATGAATTAGTTCTTATAATATTATGTATGTATGTATTATTATTTTATTTTTATTTACGGATTTTATTTTAATACTCTATATTTATAATTTTTAGATATACTTTAAGCACAGTACCCTTCTCCAGCAATTTAATCCTTTCTTTCAAAGGTTGTCTGGAAGAAATTGCTGTTTAGTAATAAGTACGCCTTTGTGTACTTTCGTCTTGTTCTGTGTATAGTTTATATTGTATATGTGTGTATGTAACTGTTGATTGTGCACAATAAAGTATATTTTCATTCCATTTCCATCTTACAGTTCGTACAATTGTTGTTATTATTATTGTTCACCATGGAAAGTACCCTATTATTATTTGCCAAACTCATCGATATTTAAATATCGATAGTGTCGTAAAAATGACATTTGTCGTGCACTGACGCGCTGTGTCCTTTGTGTGTTTGTACATATTGTGTGCGTTTATGTTTGACAATATTTTCATGTGCGTGCGTAACGATGTGTTTGATAATGCATTAGTGTGTAATCAGTATTTGTGTGCGTTCCTCCCCCACCCCCCACCCCCCATGTTATATAGTTCATGATTTCGTCTCCGTTTGGTTAGATTCTCTAAGATAGGCAGATAAACAACGATAATTCACATTTTTTGCTAAAAGCGAACAGGAAGTTATGGTAATTTCTAGAAAACCCACTTTAATAAGTTACGTTAGATGTGGATCGACCGGTTTGGATGTTACTCTGGCACTTTTGCAACGGAGGACCATTAATTAAAATCCCAACACAGTCATTATAAAATTACATTGACTACAATTCATAATTAAAGCAAGTACAAAGACAGCTGTGCTTGACGTTTGTACGATCCAGTGTTGCCAATTACTGTCAGTTACGGCGCGTCTTCTGCTCGTTTTTTTTTTTTGAGACCTTACATAAAATCATCGATTTGGGCCTATGCACATTTGTGTACACATACGCAATGTTTTTGTCTTCCGAGACGGACGGAAAACATTCCCCGCGCGGGTCTACTACTCTAGAGGGGAAAGGCAAAAAAAGTGATTTGTGCGTAAAATAAATATTTTTATGTTATGACATCCCCACATGTCAAATTGGAAAAAAATCCGGTTGACGGTTCGGTTCGAGTCAAATTGGAGTCAAGTTTATAATTAATATAAGAGAATACCGTTTTCTATGGATAAGAGCTTTATGCTGGATATTTAGCTGGATAGTTTGCTCAATCTACAATCAAGCTTCGATACAATAATAATAGGCTACTTGACTCATATTTTATTTCATACATTGAAGGAGTATTTCCAATAGTACCTACTTGGATTTGGACGTGTTCTAGCGATGTCATAAATTAAAAACTTAAGATTGATAAATAAAGTTGATTTATAAATATGTATTTTTGTTTTTTAATTTATACCGATGAAAACATATCGAAGTAACTTTCGGAAAGGATGTGACGACACAAACACACTAAACACATATTTTTTTTATTTTTTTTTTATTTTATTTTATTTTCCAAGAAATTGGTAATACAAGGATGTTGTTATACAATATAGGTCACAATTTCTGCCTCTAGGGCGTGGAAATATTTACAATATAAATAAAGATCACGCAAATTAAAAACTTTTAAACAATATTTGTAATAATTATATCATATCACCAAAACCTTTCATAAGTCAAAAGTTAAAATCTGTCTTCATCACCATAAAATCAAAATAATATTTATAATATGTCAAAATCATCATATTTAATAACTTATATTAATTAAGTAATAATTATTATAGCAATGTCAAATCAATTATTATTATTTATGTCATTTTATTTGTAATATGTAGATATAGAAAATAAAATAAAAGAAAATAAAACAGAATAAAATAAATATTTAAAACATATTTTTGAATTTTTTGGTAACTATAACATCATTAAAGAACTCTTGTG
This sequence comes from Phengaris arion, assembly GCA_963565745.1. Lineage (NCBI taxonomy): Eukaryota > Metazoa > Arthropoda > Insecta > Lepidoptera > Lycaenidae > Phengaris > Phengaris arion. Next base: position 30,974,393 of record OY751431.1, read on the forward strand.
TTGTGTAGTAGCTTTTATCTAATAACCAGGTGAATAGTTCGTTTTTAAATTTATTGCATGTAGTATTATTATTTTTAATTCTATTGGGTATATTATTGTATATTTTAATAGTCATGCAATATGCGTTCTTGCTATGAATCGTTAACCGCTGTGTTGGAATAGTAATATTTTTACTACTGGTTCTTTTACATCTGGCATTTTGTTTATAATTCTGATCTTCAAATAACGCAGTATATTTTTTAATAAATAGGCACGATTCTAATATATATAGACTAGCAAGAGGAAGTATTTTAAACTTTCTAAAAAGAGGTCTACAATGTGCTAGTCTATCAGCTCCTGCCATAGCTCTGATACATTTTTTTTGTATTAAGAATGCTTTGTTTAAATCTACTGAATTTCCCCACAATACTAAACCATATCTTAATGTTGAAGAAACGTATCCATGATAGGCTGTTACAGCGGCATCTAGTGAAACAATATTTTTTATCCTCCTCAGAGCAAATACAAACCTATTAAGTTTATTACAAACATTATCTATGTGATCTTTCCAATTTAAGTTACTATCTAAAATAAATCCTAGAAATTTAGTAGAAGGTACGCATTTAATAGGGCTTACTTTTATTTCTAAATGTTTGTCATTATTTTTAGTCGATTTATAAAATTTTATTATTTTAGTTTTTTCTAGATTGACCTGTAAATTATTACAATACAACCATTTCGTCACATTTTTAATTTCATTTTCAATCTCGTCATTTAAATATTGTTTACAGGATTTTATTAGCAATGTTGTATCGTCAGCGAACATGATGCCCTCATGTTTTAAAATTTTTGGCAAATCATTTATATATATTATAAATAAGTTTGGACCCAAAATACTCCCTTGTGGTACACCGCAACTATTGATTCTGTATTCAGATCTATAAGAAATTTCTCTATTGTTTATAATATTTGTTATTTCAGTACATTGCTTTCTGTCTTTTAGATACGATTCAAACCATTTATGTGCATTCCCCCTTATACCATATCTATTTAATTTATCTAATAGGCGTTCATGATTAACAAAATCGAAAGCTTTACTCATATCAAGGAATACTGCTGCTACAGATAACCTTTTGTCAATTGCCTCTGTTACTTGTTTTATTAGTGAAAAACAGGCCAGTGTTGTGGAGCTACCTTTTGTAAAGCCAAATTGTTGTTTGCTAAATAGATTTCTTGAATTTAAATATTGCACTATCTTAGATTGCATAGCCTTTTCGAAAATTTTTGAAATAACTGGTATTAATGTAACTGGTCTAAAATTACACATATTATTCTTCTCGCCTTTTTTAAATAGAGGTCTAACTACAGATACTTTTAACGCAGTTGGAAAATGACCTTGTTCAAAGGATAAATTAACTAGATGACAAAGGGGGTAACAGATATACTTTGCAGACAACTTTATAATCTTGGTGTTAATATGGTCATATCCAGTCGATTGAGTATTATTCAGAGAATTAATAATTTTGTAGATGTCATTGGGAATTAAGGGAGATAGGTATATTGAATTTGATTCATTGTTAATTAAAATGTCATTTCTATTATTAATAAGCATGTCAATCGGATTCTTATTATTATTATTATTTGTTATGTCAATGTAGTATTTATTAAACAATTTTGCAATGTCAGTTATTTCTGTGTATATTTTATCACCTACTTGTATATTGTCAATATTATTACGTGTGCTTCTGCCATCAATATCATTTTTTATTAATGCCCATGTGGCTTTGCACTTGTTTTTTGACATTTTTAAAAGCTTACTATTGTTTTTTGTTTTAGATGTATTAATACAGTGTTTTAAGATGCTAGAATATTTATTGTATTTTTTTAATAATTCGTTTTTATTCACAGCATCATGTCTATATTTAAAATATAAAATACGTTTTACCGCACAAGATTTTTTTATGCCTTTCGTAAGCCAACCCATTTTTATCGGCTTATTATTGATTTTTACATTTATCCAGGGAAAGCAAAGATCATATAAAAGTACAAAAATATCAAAAAAATTATTAAAACTTTCTTCACAATCTGTTATATTAAATACATCATTAAATGTTAACGAGGCCATGTAATTCAAAAATTTTGTAATGTTGTCTGTATTAAAGTCGCGCCGTTTGGTAAAGTAATAGCTAGCCTTTAATTTTTTATTTTTATTATGTACCGGAAATGTAATTGTCTGCCCAGTTTCATGGTCAGAAAGAGCCAAGTGGTGAACGTCTGCTTTGTCTGATTTTAAGTTGCTCACAATTAAATCTATGCTGGACCGACCCCGAGTAGGTAGGTTTATATTAGCTTGTAGGTTGTGATTTAGTAGTACGGACCTTAATTCTTTATGTTCGTTTGACTCTTTCATTACATCGATATTCCAGTCACCACATATAATTATCTTTTTATTATTTAGACGGCTGCACTCTATTATCAGAGAATCCAAGCTACTTAGAAAAAAGTTAATGTCTTCTTTAGGCACCCTGTATATACATATTATTATTGTATTATAGCAAGCTAATTCTATTCCGCAACATTCAAAGACGCGTTCCTTAGCAAATTTTTCGCTTATGTGTAGGTTTTTAAACTGTAGTCCTTTTTTAACTAGTATGCAAGATCCACCCCTTTTTTTATTATTCCTCGAAAAGTAAGCTGCAACTTCATAATTCGGCAGTTGTAAATTTTTTTCTGAATTTTTCATCAAAAATGTTTCACTTAAGCAAATAATGTCTACAGAACCTACTTTTGACTGTAAAACTGTTTTTAACGCAATCTGTAATATGTCCAATTTATTTAAGATTCCGGCAATATTTTGATGAAATATAATTAAGTTTTCATTATTTATAAAAAAGAGTGATCTATATTTGTAACATTTTTAGGTGATATTTTTTTGAAATAGTCTGTTATTTTATTTTTTTTGCATGTACTGTTTGTTATTAAGTTGTAATTGTTTTTGTTAAACCTACTGTTAATGTTCTGACTGAAGTAGTCCGGAATTGTTTTCTTAAGCTTAAGACTTCTACTAAGGTTATTATTAATTTGTAGTAGTGAAACGGAAAGATTCTGTAAATAAATAGTTCATGACATCTTTATTCATGACATGACCATGACATGATGATCATGACATCAACAAAAAGTTATTTATGTCAAAACGTCAAACTGAAAGTAACACCGCCATTTCACTAATACGGACTTATAGCACAGATCACAAATAGTACTAGTATGACGTCACAGCACACATAATCTATCAACCAACATGGCGAATAGTGTTTTCGGCGGTTTTTAAAATGTGTATTCTTAAAATATTTTTTTTGTAGGTTTTTAGGTTTCAAAATAAAGTTATATTATTTTTTTGTATGTAATGAAACAATTATGAAGCGTTTAGGACATAACTAAAAACAAGATCAAGTAGCCTATTGCATCGCGAGGAAATTCGTCGTTTGACGTTTGTTTGAAGTTAAGTAGAATACGATTTTGCTGTTTGATAGGATCCGGACTGTATCTAACAAGTATCGAAGCTGCATTATTGTTGGATTAAAATAGCAGAATCGATCTTCTGGAGTCAACAAATATTATATTAATCATACCATTGATGATCATTTAAACATGATGACTATAATAGATAAGGGCTTGACCTGTTAGCACTAACCTCAAATTTAATTTACAATGGACACCTTTTCGTAGAAACTAGAACCCTGTAACGGCTAGTAGGCAGGCCGTTGTTCAATCAAATTATAATTATTTATTTCCTAATAAGTTAGTTTCTAACACTTTACTTTCTAGTTATTCTCGGGAAAATCTCTTACTTTTCCCTTTGAATCAAATCATCGCTAGTATGATATGATATCCTTGCTAATATTATAAATGTGAAAGTGAGTTTGTTTGTTTGGTTGTTTCTCTTTCCCGTAAAAACTACTTAACTGATCACCATGAAAGGTCACTGGCGCCCAAGCACAAGGCAATCCTGCCTGATTTTAGACTAAGACGAGGGCGGCTAAGTTTCGAACATATGTGGTTTTATAGTACTTAAAAAGTTATGAAACAAAAGCCTGATTAAAGAGCCTGGGCTTTTCACGAGTTTCAGTTTCTTTATAGCCTCTATTATCTCTGTGGTATCAATGGGTACAATTCTTTTTTCTTGTGGGACAACAATTATATTATAATCTAGTTTGTTTCTTGTCCTATCTTTGACACTGTACAAACTCCTGTAAAATTCGGTTGCTGTATTGATGATGTCGGTTCTGGTTTGCAATACAGTACCATTTTTACTCAAACCCTCAATCCATGTTCTGTTCGTTCTCAGTTTTTTGTGCTACCAATATGTTGTACTCGTATGTGTTGATTTATTGTAACTTGTCTATATTTTGCATAGTCTGCTTTTATATATATTTGTAAACAACTTTGTACAATGCAGAGAATTCGTTTTTCTCGCGTCAGGATTTGTTCTTAGTTCTTTGCCGTTCTTGTCTTCTTTTTAGTAGTTGTACTGTACGCGCTGATAGTATTTTATGTTGTTGACCCAGTGTTTATGTTCAAAGTTGTCACACGTTCTAAAATTCCGTTAAAACTGACTCTGACTATGTCGTTTTTAGTGACTTTTTGATAAGGAAGCCATATTTGCCAGGTGTTTGATTTATGTAGCACAGGATAAAGTTTTCGTATTCCTCTATTTTATTTCCTAATCTTCTTATTTCCGATATTTCCTCAAGTTCTAATAAACGATCATATGAAGACAGAGTCCGGACATTGTAGGTTGCAATAAAAAGTTTGTTTTTATCTGTGGTGTTGCTTTTCTTAGTTTTCCTTGGTGGGTTTTGGTCTTTATCTCCCTTAGTGACCAGCCGTGGTGGGAGAATTTGTGATAAATTTTATTTATTTTATATTAATGATAAATATGTTTTAATAGCTTTTTGGTAAAATTTTTCCATTTATCACTTTGTTTTTTCATTGGTTATATTTATTTACAATTTGATCATTAATACAACTTTTTGTTTCACTCAACTAGCACTGTTTGCACTGTTTATCAATGTTGTTTTGCAGAATTCTATGACGTGCGTGTGTACTAATCGACCACCGAAACCGCAATTATTTTACGTACGGAACGTATTTTAATTACCAGGCACTAAATGTATGGTGACTTTCCGGTCTCCTTTAGTACAGATATAAAGTACTTAGATCACGGAGTAGGACATAGGCTACTTTATCGCGGCAAAGTGTACGGTCGGGAAGTCGCGAGCAGCATCTAGTAGTTTATATTCCTACTGAGGTAAAATGAAAACGGACGAATTCGCGCGATTTTTTTCTTTTCGCACGATGCTTATCTCCGAAGGAATACGTGCAATGTGCATTAAGTCGTGGACATAAGAGTGAAACTACTATATTACATCTCCAGAAAATCGATTCGAAATTCGCTAGTATGAATTAACCCTACGGCAGCCACAGACGAGAGGCCGATCGTTTCAGTTAGAACTGACGCCTGAACAGATTCGAGCCCATACACGGAAAAAATCGCATCCGACCCAACTGACGTCAGTTCGGCCTGAACGGATTCGAGCACACACACGACACGATTTCGCATCCGTTCAGGCCGAACTGAAGGCAGACCGGACCATGTATGGGCCCCTTAAAAGTACCTACAAAATATTTTTTTTATATAAATTTCTCTACATTGCTGGGTCATGGTTATACATTACAATATATCAAACTAGCATTAATTGCCCGCGGCTTCGCCCGCGTGAAATTAGGTTTTAAACTTTCATCCCCTATTTTACCAACCTAGGGACTGAATTTTAGAATACACTGAAATACGTAACTCATTTTTTCCGTACTGAATTCCTACGAAATATCATGTAAATATGTCCAGTCCAGAGAATGAAAAGTTTTATACAAACTTTTATCACCTATTTTAATCCCTTGTGGGTTAAATTTTGAAAAATTTTTCCTTGTGGATGGCTACGTCATATGAGAAATAGATGTGCATAATTTCAAATTTCTAGCCTTAAGGCCTGTGCGTTGATACATCAGTCAATCAGCTTTGCCTTTTATATAATATATGGATATTTAATTAATTGAAATTTTAATTATATCAATTTGGAATATATTTGTATTTAAATTATCACGTGAGTAGTTCCCTGGCACCCGTACCACAGGTTTTAACCTACCTGTCCTCGCGAACCAGAAGCCCGATTCCCGTAACTATTTGTGATCATAACTCTGTTTCGCTCCGCGCGGTGTCGCATTCACACACGTGTCTGTTGCGCGTGAGCGAGTGAGACAGGGCGTGGACCGAAAGAGGATTTTGGTTACAAATAGTTACGAGAAATTTATTGGTCTTAAATTTTTTGTGTTGGCAAAAACGTTGGGGTTTTGCTCTTGTTGTAAATAATAATGTATCCTATATGTAGCTATCCTAAAAACGTAATTTATACCTTTAAACGTTCGTTCGTTTAAACCAGGGTTCTCCAAACTACGGCCCGAGGGCCACATCCGGCCCGCGGACAGATTTTGTCCGGCCCGCGGAGAGCTAGCATACTTGAAAACTCCTTTTAGAGAACATATTTTTTATAGCAAATTTAATTTAGTTTACTGAAGTATTCTAATTTTATGTTGAGTAATTATTAATATGACATCTACATTGATATGGTCATGGGCTAACTACTCATAACATTGTTGTAGGCTTATTGTTATTGTTTTTGTGATAAGTTGGATAAAGAAACACAGAATTGTAATGAGTAAAGACATGTATAATATGCAGAAAATTTAACTTCAGTATATAATAACTAACAAATTACTGAAATGAATCCAACTAACATTTTATACATTTTAATTAAAAACATAACTTATAACAAGCATAATGACATATGAAATACTAATTAGATTTATGTCATTGAGATTTTTTACTGACAATAGTTTGTAGTTGTGGACTAATTTTACTTGTACCAATTATTAAAAGAGATTTAAGATGCTCATCAGTTAATTTAGATCTGTAAACATTTTTTGTGTACTTCATTTTGGAGAAGGTCTTCTCACACAAATAAGTAGTACCAAAAACAGAAAACAGCCCACGAGCAAATATATGCAAATTATCAAATTGTGTCAGTGGAAGACCCTTATAAAATTCCAACAAAGATGAGTTTTGATATATTTTGTTCTTAATTATATCACTGCACTGTAGATCAATCATTTCCATTTGAAGTTCCAGGGCTAGGGTTTCAATGTCATTGTCAAAAGGATTCTGAAAAATCTTAATTTGATTCGCAATGGCATCAAAGTCCGAGAAACGAGCATCAAAATTTATTTTCAAAGCACTCAAAGTTTCGATTGCAAAATCGATAGGAAACTCAGTCTCAGTGGTGTGGCTGAATATTTCACATGTTTTAAAATGTGAAAAACATTTACTTCATAGAACTATTCATAGAAATGTGATTGAAACAGTATCAATTTCTTCCGGAATAATTTGATATTAGTGTATAAATCAGGAAGATGCTGGTTTTCTCCTTGCAATCTCAAATTCAGTTCGTTCACATGTTTTGTCAAATCAACATAGAATGCTAACTTCGACAGCCATCTGTTGTTTTGTAATTCAGTAAGAGGGCGATGCTTTTCATTCAAAAAAAATTCGATCACTGCTCGAAGTTTAAAAAAGCGCTGAAGGACTTTCCCACAACTAAGGCAACGTACGGCAGTATGATAAGGGACAGCAGAATTTTCTCCAATCTCTTCAATAAATTGTCGGAATTGTCGGTGATTCAGCCCAAAAGATCAGATAAAATTAACAGTTGATATGACTGGTTTCAGAACTTCAGACATATCCAAACATTTTCCGCACAAAGACTGTTGATGAATGATACAATGTACTCGTAAGACTAATGGTTTTGAACGACCGTCATTTTCTACAGCCTTTGACACAAGAGCGACCACTCAATTATTTTTCCCACTCATGTTTTTGCCTCCATCAGTTGTAATACATTTAAAGTTTTTCCATCGAAGGTTCTTTTGATTAATGGCCATTTCAACTCCTTTAAAAATATCTGTTCCAGTAGTTGTGCCATGAATACTATACATATCAAGAAGTTCTACATGCACTTCATAGCTTTTATCTACTCCTCGAATATAAATCAACACCTGAACAGTATCTGACACATCCGTTGACTCATCCAAGGCCAAAGAAAATCACTCAACATGTCCATTTTTGTCGAACAGTTGATAGGATATATTTTCAGCAATGTTTTCTACCCTTCGAGCCACAGTGTTTGCTGACATACTGACAGTTTTTAATAAATTTACCTTTTCAGGGCACATTTCTTCGGCTACTGCAATTATGCATTCTTTGATCATTTATCCATCGGTGAATGGTTTTCCACGTTTTGCAATTTCAAGAGCCACACGAAAGCTGGCACGAGTTGCAGCCTCTTCTTCAGTTTTGAGTTTTGTAAATGAAGATTGCTGCGATTTCATTCCGCGCTTCATAGCTTCGAATTTTTCTGTCCGCAAACTTCCTGTATATTTTGAGTAATTATGAAAATGTTTTGTTTCATAATGACGTTTAATGTTATATTCCGTGAGAACGGCTATGCTTTCATTGCAAATCAAACATAGCGCCTTGTTACTGTACTCCATTACGAAATACTGAATGTTCCACTGATCTTTGAATTTTCTGCATTCACTATCAATTTTTCGCTTCTTTTCCATACTACTAAATCACACACAAAAGCAACAATTCAAATCAAAATACTGTTACAAAGATGTCTTAAACTTAAACACGCACAAACACGTTTTAAGGAGATACGCACTATTTTATTTCACAACAGTGTCATAGGAACTGACTTGTGGTTGCGCCACTAGCCTTCTTATATATTCCAATTACTGCCATCTAGAAGCTCTCTTTGGTCGGAAAAAAAAACAGCGCTGATAGTAGAACTCTGTGCCAATAGAGCTGAAAATCGACCACGGCAGCAATTGCGGCAGCGGCAGTGTTTCAGATCGAAGATTATGAAAATGGAATGGATTACTATAATTATATTATCATACTTTTTTCCATCTTTTATTATAGTGAGTAGTATACTATATTTATAGGATATTACGAATATTGTCTTTTTATAAATTGAAATTTTTATTTGAATATTGATCAAAAATATGCTAAGCCTACCTTTCTTTTCTTCTTTATGTCACACGAGTGTGAAAACTATTTCATTATTTTAAGTAAAACAAGACTCAGGGGAACGACGGTTCAGTTTTTGCAAATTTTGTATTATTAAACATTTATAGCGATTTTTTATCCGTGTTCAATAGTCTCCGGTCGGCGCGACACCCCCTTGTCGCCTACAAAATCAGCATGGGACGAACATGGGACAGCATGGGGCTCAAGGTCACTGCCGTTGTACTGTGGCTTAAGGTCACGCCATCGCGTTCTGTTGATACTATGAGCTATTTTCAGTGCGGCCTTGCGCTTTATTACGCAGATGTACTATTATATAAACTAGCTGTTGCGCTCATTTAAAACTATTTAAAGCACTTTCAGCTTGTTTGAGTACAATTACCAGTGAGTAATATGGCTTGACAACTTTAATTGTTGATAATTTAAAATAATTTCAAATCAAGTCATCCAATCTAGAGTTCCGTAGCTGTTTACTTGCGGCCTTTTAACTGTTTACTCCGTAAATATAATAAAATGTTACAAACAAAAAAACGGCCAAGTGCGAGTCAGACTCGCGGACGAAGGGTTCCGTACAAAACGGCAAATAATCACGTTTGCTGTATCGGAGCCACCTTAAATATATCTATAATATTTTATTATGATTTAGTACTTGTTGTAAAACTGCAATTATTTAGCTATCACGGTTCAGAAGATACAGCCCTGTGAAAGACAGACGGGCGGAAAGATGGACCGATAGACAAACAAACAACGAAGTCTCAGTAACAGGCTCCCGTTCTTACCCTTTGAGTACGTAACCCTAAAAATGAAATTCGACCAAACTGATATTGGCTCCGGCGCAAAACGACATACCTACTCTCGAAAGAACATATTTTCAAAACGACATATTCTTCAAAGAACAGAAATTGTACAGTCCATGATATAAATAAATTGTATAAATTTCGAACATGGTTTCTAATGTTCAAATGTTTATGTACGGGAGGGAAGTTCACACTTGATGCTAACGGGACACATAACATGGGACTTACAAAGATATGCAATATACTGTATAGGCAATATACTAGTTTCGTACTGGCTATGTCAGTAGTATCAGCTAACGGATGGATGGCTGGCTGGATGGATGGACGTATGTATGTACGCATGGATGTTTCTCTTTCATGCAAAAACTACTGACTAGATTTTAATAAAATTCGGTATGGTAGTAGTGTACGCTCTGTATTAACAAACGATCTCTGTATCTACGATTACTCCGCCGTCTGTGGACCGATTTTCAAAATTCCTTTTTTGATATATAGGGTACTAGCTGTCCCGGCAAACGTTGCTTTGCCATATTAAGTATTTCGCCCATATTATTTTATTGAAGTGACTAAATAAGTATGTCACCATGGCAACGTCGATCGCTATCCCGTCACACAAACAATATGGTCGCCGTCAGTCTCCAGTTGTAATAATTTACTATTTATCATTCAACAAATGCACTTATCAATATATAAAATACCCAGTAGCCGATTCTCAGACCTACTGAATACGCATATAAAATTTGGTAAAAATCGGTAAAGCCGTTTCGGAGGAGTAACTACGGTAACTAACATTGTGACATGGAAATTTTATATATTAGATAATCCTAAATTTGACATCAAAGTGGTGACCTGATGATGGGATCCATGAGCAATCGAGGGATCTCCTTACTTCATACGTACGAACTTCATATTTTTTTGTGCATTTTTACTTTGGAAGTCGGTATTTTTTTATTATTATCCCAAAAAATACAGTGTTCCCGTGGAATACTGTATTTTTCATAATTTTAAAAATTAATAAAACTTTTTTGATATTGATTGTAAAAAACTGACATGTGAATATAGTAGGCAAGTCTACAACTAGTACAAAATCGAAGTGTGACAGGGCTCAACAGTGCTCTTCCAAATTTATAATACGAAGTTGAAAGAGAAGTAGAAGTTGAAGAAGAATACAGTTAATAAATGTCAGGTAGGAACATATTTCATGACCGGTAATGGGTCCAAAGAAACCTAGGGCAAAGTCGCGTGTAAAAGCTAGTAATCTTAATATTTTGACGACTGTTCTTCTGTCCATTTGCGAATACGTCGTTTTGAGAATACGGCTTTTTGAGCGTAAGTTACTATGGCGTTTTGCGCCCGTGGCCTAATATTATGTCATTATATTTCGTTATTGCTCGGTGAATATGTGACATTTATAATAATAGCTATAGCCTATTGACGTTTGTTTACATTTAGATTACAATGAATCGGAACTCGGGAGTGATGGCACATACTCCGTGCCGTCACTCCTGGTGAAGGCTGAAGCTCAGCGCTGCGTGCGTATAAAGTGAGGATAGTTTTCACGGGGCTACAGCGCGCAGCGCTGAATTTGTAGACACGAACGCAGAACCCGGAGAAAGATCAGTCATTTAATAAAAAATGTGAAAATTTAAATATTTTATTTGTGTACTTATAGTTTTACAAAAAACAACATAACAGATATAGGTACTAAATAAGTTTATTATTTTTAAACAAAAAATTAAACCGACTTCGAAAGTAAAAATACACAAAAAAGTATGAAATAAATATATTTTCTAAATAATTCCCCTTTTAAATTTGGCTAAACTTTTAACCATTTCTCTACACAATCTTCATTATTTCGAAGTCGGTACCAGCCCAAACAATATCCTGTTATATCATTATTTTACAGAGCTCACGTTTAAGTTGGCTGGTACCGACTTATGCTTAAAATTATGAAGATTGTGTAGATAAATAGGTAGTTAAAATTTTAGCCAAATATAAAAGGTAATAAAAAGTATATAAAATAAGTAAAAAAAAGTATGTAATAAATCTATTTTCTTAATAATTCCATTAAGAAAATAGATTTATTTCATACTTTTCTGTGTATTTTTACTTTGGAAGGCGGTTTAATTTTTTTTTTAATAATATTTTTTCCCTTTTAGTGATAAATGTTAAATTATTATTAATTCATTTTAAGAAAGTTTAAAATGAATGAATAAATGAATTTCGAATGTATAATTGAATACGCGCCAAGCTTCCATTAGGTATTGTAAATAAGATAATAATAATAATATCTACGGACGCTTGACACCACGTCAATCTGGTCCCGTGCTAAGTATCCGAAGACCTTTTGTTGCAAGTACCTGAAAACGGGAAGTATATTTAATACTTTAATACTATACATATGTTTAAGATTTTTATTATATTATACACATATTTAATACACATCCATGACCCAGGAACACGGAAAAACTATTTTGTTTGGAAGTCGGTTAAAAAGTTTACATTGTCAACTGGAATGATGGTGATATAAACATATTGCAGATGCCGTATAATTTAATTAATGACCAATGAGACTTATAAACTCTTTATAACGATGTTATAAAATAGTTATAGAATATTAAGATGAACAATTTTCCTTGTTTAACTGCATCAGTACCTGGGTAACCGAACTTTGCTTTGAGTTCTAGGAGATTTAAAAAAGGAATTACAAAAATATTTGTCTGACCTGAATTCTAACCCTAGACAACATATTGCCAATAACTCAAAAATTATACATCAAATCAAACTAGCATTTGGATTAATAGTCAAAAATATTTAATGAAATTAAATTTTTGAAAACTATATATGTCAAATAAATGGGTGATAATATTTAAAGTGTTGATATATGTCCCGGATTCGGTACGGAGCGGATCGCGGATTTGGTCCGCTCCGTACCAAATCCGTACGTGTGTAGAGCAGTCGGGCGTTTGGGCCGGACAACGATCTCAGTGTTGCCAACTTAGGGATTTTCCCCCCAAACTTAGGGAAAAAATCTACGGGGGTTTACTAAGGGGCAGGATTTTTAGAGTTTACTCCTTAAGAATCAATTTTTATATGTGTATATAGTCCGGGGTATGGAAATTTATAGGGAGTGAAATCAGATTAAGTGACACGTTAGTTTTATGTCATTTTTGAGAGTGGGTTTGACACTTGATTGCGATTTCAATTGATTGCTGGAATCATAGTCGTCGTCGAAAAATAGCACTGTAAATAGAACTCTGTGCTAATACAATAAAGCTAAAAATCAAACACATGAGTATCGAGTTTTCAATTCAGTCTGCCGGTCCAAATCCGTGCGTGTGTAGCGCCACCGATATCCGCGTACCAAGTTTGAGTGTCTGTTAGCACAATTAACGTCGCAGATTAGGTATTAGTTACTACGTAAGTTAACGTAATTCGTAGCTCGAATCCATCGTTGGTTCAATGGTCTAAGAATCCATCAGACGTTGTCGTCACTTTTAAGGTCCCCACAGACCTGGCCACAGGCCTAAACGTATTCGAGCACATACACTGAAAAAAATCGCATTCGACCCAACTGACGTCATTGCGGCCTGAACGTTTTTGAGCACACTCACGGGAAAATTGCATCAGTTCGTTCTGGTTTGCCGCGAGCTACGGTTGTGTTTTTTAATTGTAAACTCACTACGCTTGTCCACGATACACGCCCGCACGGCCGCGGCTCTGGCGATAACTGAACCGATTTGTCACACATGGTCTGCTCAGTCCATCTCATTTCCATCATCATCATCCCATTCAGTCCAGAATTAATGTTGCCAAGTTATTTTACAAATTTTTACTACTAAATGAACTATTTTATTCCCTCCTTAGTAGGAATTTAGTTGTTAGTAGTATTTTAGTAGGAAATAGCCAGACAGTAATTATAATATGCAAAATGGCCTAGATTAGGCACAAAAAAATAATTAACACATTATCATTATAATACATCGTAGCATTCGTCCGCAATTCTCTTAAAACTACCAGTTCAATTACTATATACGTAATATTTTATAGTATAATTTTAATTTGACGATAAAATGTATAATATAATTCAATAAATAATGAAATTTTAATAAAACAAAACCTTAAATGCGGGGGTTTTTTGGGGGCTTTAGGGATTCCTAAGTTGAGTAGCTTTTTGATCGTTTTCAGTATTCTTTTAGTAGTTTTAGTAGAAATCTACGCGAGTTTAGTAGTTTCGCAAGAACAGAGCTGGCAACACTGGAACGAATCGCTTCAGTCGAAGAATGCGATCTCGAAATTGCATACAGACGATACGATTTTGCATCCGTTCAGGCTGAACTAAAGGGAAACCGGACCGTTGATGGGGTAGATATTTAAGTAGGTACTTAATTATCCCGATTACATATTTCACTTTAGTATTTGTCGGTAAACGAAAACGTAGTAAACACACATAATTAGGTAGTTATGCCGATTATTTCACTTATTGTCAAAAAACCTGTAGCACCCGGAATGCTTTTATGTGTATTTCAAGGGACTGAAAGAAACTGAAATGGCTCCTCCCACTTTAATCGAAGCTCCGATCGGGCGCGGGCGGACGAATAAAAGTAATTCCGTATGAGTCTAAGTCAAAGGCAATGCCGCTGACCAATCGGTCCATTCGGCTTTGGACTAAAGAATGAAAGTCCACGTGTACAATCACCTGATTATAAGCTTGATGCAATGACCTCTGAGGGTTGTGACTCGAATATTTTTTGCGATATTTCAAATTGGTTTTTCTACAAAATTGTATGGTTTACAAATGTTTGATACTGCTTTTCGAATACCTAACCTAATCTTACCTAACCTAAACCAATAATTACGCCAGTAAATATTTATTACTCACTTTTGTTAAACCCTGTATAACTTAAAAATGCGCGATTTCCAGGGAAAAGATCTAGCTAGATAAAGATAGCTAGCTATAGGTACCAGCGTATTTTCCACTTTGAAAGTAAATTCCTTACAATAATAATTATAAAACCTATATTCGCTGTAACTCTGAATCTTACTATCTTCTTAAATGACTATGTAATAGATAAAAGGCAAAGCTGATTGACTGATGCATCAACGCACAGGCCGTATTCTTAACACTACAAAATTGGAATTTCGCACACGTGTAATATGACGGAGCCTTCCATTACGGAAGGATTTTTCAAAATTTCCTCCCCCAAGGGTGTAAAATTTGAAATTGTGCACACATATTTCTCATTTGACGAAAGCATACATTAAGGAAGGAATTTTCAAAATCCAACCCCCAAGGTGGTGAAATAGGGGTGAAAGTTTTAAATTATCATAAAGATATAGTTTTAAACCCAATTTCACGCAGGAGAAGCCGCGGGCAAATGCTAGTAACATAATAATAAAAATAATACGGACGATTCCATACCATGTCAATCTGGTCTCATGGTATGTTCTTGTGTTACGGGTACCAAACAACGGTAATATATTTAATACGTTTATACTATACGTACATATATTAAAACTTTTATTATATTACACACATATTTAATAAACATCCATGAGATCATGACCCAGGAACATAAAAACTTTTTTTTGTTCCTTTGGCGGGATTCGAACCCGCGACCTAGCACTGACACGCTCAACCACTAAGCCTACGGCTGAGGTGAGAGGTTCCGGCAGTCAGGTGATAGTGCTATTCCTCAACAGATTGCGTTCATTCGTTCATAGGTTCATTCGTTACAGTGACGGAACCTTAAAGATAATTATATATACACTTTAAGGTTTTGACAAATTGTACAATTATTATTTACTAGTAGTTTCCCTCGGCTCCGCCCGCGTAAATATACTATCGCGTATCCCGCGGGAATACTGTCTTTTCCGGGATAAAAAGTAGCCTATGTTTTAATCCAGAGCCTAAACTACCACTATACCCATCAAAGTCCGTTCAGTAGTTTTTGCGTGAAAGAGTAACAAACATCCATCCATCCTCACAACTTTCACAATCATAATATTAGTAGGATGGTGTTTTTTTTTTATAGAAGCGTTTAATTCTTTTATGTAACATCAGAAATTGCTTTAGTGACTGGACGCCACAGTTGCTGCAAAATACGGCTGTATGTTATGCTCGATTTACACGCTAGGCAAGCAGCTTGGCAAGCGAGCAAAGCCTTCTGTTCTCTGGTGCCCAACCGAACCTCTTTAACACGTGGATATGGTCGTGTGCGGACGCCATACGACTTGAGTAAAACTGCCTGTTGTAGGTTCAAAAACCTCAGAGAAAAGACAAAATAAATAACGTAACCAAGAGCATGTCGGGACATGACTAAAGAGGGTTCCGTAACTTCAACGCGTAATAGTTTTTTTTCAAATTGCTTCAAAAGTTACTGTCTGATTTCGTTTTCCTAAAGAGTTTTTAGCATGGTCCATCTGCATGGAAAATTATAAGTGTATCTCCAATAGTTTAGAAATGCTACGGGGGGACCAACTCACAAACCACTTTGGAGGCCGATTACCCGAAAATGGTCGACTATGTAAAAAAGTCATGTATGAAACCTTACCTTTATTTTAAAATACCTATTCTACGATACCACACAATGGGGTAGAATGTAAAGAACGTATAGATTAAAACAAAATGTAAAAGAAGAATGGAAATGAAAAACAAGATATAGATGAATATGAGAATAAAATAGAACATTATCGAACATCCTCTGTGAAACAGCATAAATAGACTGTAACAGCAAAGCGAAATATATAAAATAATAATATAAAATCAAACTGAAATATAACATGTATTTATAAAATAAAAGCGAGAAAGTGGGCTTGTCAATGTAAGTAAGGAAAGGTATTAAAAGGGGAGGGTACAAATTGTCCTGACCTAGATGTTGGGGAACAAGCCTACTTGTTCCCCCAACAACTAGGTCAGGAAATAAAAAAAATGGGGTATAGTGAAAAAATGATTTGCATCCCCACTTCACATGTATGAAGAGCCACCCCTAAAATATAAAATTATTATTATTTATGACGTCAAAACCGAGATCTATACAAAATCTTTAAGTATATCAAATTTCATCCATTTATGTTCATAATTACAGAAGCTAGAGGCGTAGATAGGCAGACAGACAGACAGACCGACGGATAGAGCGAAACTATAAGTATTCCTTGAGTATTACGAAACCCTAAAAATGCAAACAAACATTTAGGACTTCGCAACGCTTGGGTCAAATTTAAAAACCTAACCAAGAGCATGTCAGGACATGTCTAAGGAGGGTTCCGTAACTATAACAGCGTAAAAGGTTTTCCAAATTACTTCAAAAGTTACTGTCTAATAAAAAATAATAGTTTTAGCAGATCATGCTAAAAATTTTATTCTTTTCTATCAGCATAGAAAATTGCACATTTCTAAGTCTCATAGTTTAGAAATGCCAGGGGGGGGGACCAACTTATAAACCACTTTGGAGGCCTTTTACTCGTAAATGGTTGACTTTGTACAAAAATCATGTATGTACGGGAAAAGTAACTACAACGGGACCGTGGGTTTACGTGGTGTAACAGATACCATATAATTTTACAATAATTATATATTATATATATATATATATATATATATATATATATATATATATATATATATATATATATATATATATATATATATATATATATATATATATATATATATATATATAATTATTGTAAAAATCTAAATAAAGTGGAAAAGTGTACATGTGTGTAATAAGTTTCGGCTACTTTCCGACTAACAACGTTTTAAAGACTAATCAAAGTCTCAGAGAAATACTCCGACTCACTGAATCTAGATACCAAGTCATTATTGCCTTCGTGTCCTAAACCCCCTAAGTTGTATGGTTTGCCAAAAATACATAAACCTAACGCTCCACTTCGCCCAATTCTAAGCCAAATTGACTCACCAACCTATAAATTGGCTCAGCTAGTGGCTATTGTACTTTCACCACTACGTGGTGCCTAACCTTTTTACCACCAGTGAAATGTAACATTGGGGAATGATCAAGATGCAGGAGTCTACAAGCTCGACTGTATCCCATATATAGGGCGAACTAAAAGATCCATCAACACCCGCGTAAAGGAACACATCGCAGATGTTAAACACCGTCGCAACAATAAATCTGCAATTTGCGAACACACACTGGATCAACCTCGCCATTACATAAGATTTGATAAGCCACAAGTACTGGCAAAGGAACACCGTTATCGCCCAAGAATGATACGCGAGGCTATAGAAATTAAAAAGTACCCTAATTTTAACCGAGAAGATGGCTGGCTTCTGCCATCTAGTTGGGATACAATAATTAAGAAAATAAAATGTAATTTAAAATCACCGCGGCTTCAAGATACTGTTAGTATGTTTTGCGTGGATCGGAACACAAATAATAATTGAAGAATCTTCGGATAGTTTGAACAACTTCAACAAATACGACAATTGACACCTCAGTCCTCCCGTGACCACGGCTGCTGAAAAGTAGCCGAAACGTCGGGAAAAAGAAAAGTGCACCGCGACACAATCCATAAGTGTTTAAAACAATGAACCTACTTAATACCTAAAGGCTACTACTGAGTACCGATTAACATTGTTTATAATACACATTTAAATAGGCAATACCTCGAATTAATTTACTTAAATAGGCTTAGCACGTCATTGCGCCTAATATTTTAATCACAACAATTTATTTATTTACCTACTGGTAAAGTGGCGTTATAATCTACACCTATTTCAATAATAATCTTCATTCTTGACACATAGTATTATTGGATAGGTAGTGTCAAAACATCGGGCACAAAATATCAAATGCGGAAACAAATCGGATATGTATTGTATTTATTATACCTACTTGATTATTAGCAATACTTTCACGCTGTAGATTCAAGACTTGTGTACTTACAAAATCAATGAGTTATCATAATATATTATATTTATCGTATTTATATAGTTTACTCGTACCTATGTAATGGACATTTGCCTTATGGTCTGTCCACATGTCCTCGGTATGACGTCGTCAACGTAAAACGGTGCGGTGTCGTGGTACGATGCGTTGACATAACGTGCAAATTCACGTTGCCTTAAAATTGCACTTTACGACGTCCGGTATATTCCGGTTTTGCGTCGTTCTGCGGCCGGCGTTCCGAGCCGTGAAAAATCACGTCGCGACACCGCGCCGTTTCACGTTGATGACGCCATGACGTGGACAAGGGCCTGAGCCCTTAGGGTTAGCTCACACCGAAATGAAAGGATATGTGTCACGACGCTGCATTTTTAAAATAGTGAATTAAACTTTTTTCAGTACACAAAAGGTACACGTTTCATTGCAAGAGCGACGCCGCGGTGAACAACTGTGCAATTTCACATTCAAACTCTTGAAATTAAACGTGTATCTTATTGTGTAGTGAATAAAGTTCAATTTTGAATCGGTATCTCAATTATTTTTAATGGTACTGATTTTAAAAATTATGAAAATTGAGTAGAGAAATAGTTAACATTTTAGCCGAATTTAAAAGGGGAATTATTTAGAAATTAAGATTTATTTTCTAAATAATTTTTATTTGGAAGATAGTATTTTTGTTCATTTTCAATTTTTTCAATTTAAAAATATGTAATAATTTTTCTCTTTTTAGTGAAATTTATCATCTATCTTATTATGATATCGATTATTATTACATTGATATCGGTGCACAAAACTGTGATGAGTGGTGAGTCTGTCCGATATGTCATCATAATAATATTATGTTGGTGTTTCATGTGAAGATGATGATGATTACTGTAAGTGGTATGATAGCATGTGCTATCTGTGTATATCTATAAGGACTCAGGAGTTCGTTCAGTACTTTTGGATCCAGGGTATACCTTGGTACAAAAGCTTACTTTTTGGTAGCATAGTTATGCTTGGAATACTTCAGAAAAAGTCAAAATAAGTTCGCGAATAGGTTCACATACGGTAAAGTAATGACTAATGTTCGAATATATACGTGTCGGTGTATAATACTATGAGAAATACCTATTATATCATCATAATGTGATGATGTATGGTGTGATGTCAATGATGATGATTACCGTAATTGACATAGTGGCATGTTCTTACAGTTCTTTAAACAACGCCGAAATCCCTAAACATGTATTTATAAGGAGTTAGGAGTTCTGTTCAGTACTTTTGGATCCAGGGAATACCTTGGTGCAAAATCTTACTTTTTGGTAGCATATGCTTGGATTACTTCAGAAAAAGTCAAAATCACCATATGTGTCCATATAAATTTCGAGGAGTTCCCTTGATTCGTCATGGATCCTATCATCAGGTCACCACTTTGGTGAAAACGGGACCAACTTGGGATTATACCTTTTACATGAAAAAAATAATTACCTCGAAAAATCGCTCCACAAACAGAGGAATTATCGTTGAACATAAAAAAATATATATATACAGTCGAATGCATAACCGCCTCCTTTTTTAGGAAGTCGGTTAAACATGCAGCGCCGCTTCGCGTTTCGTCTCGTTTCGGTGTGAAGTTGCGAACTGACGCTTGGATACTAACTTCTGCCAAGTAACTCATTGAATACTGTCAGTCGGTCATGCGGACTTGCCTCAATAGTCTGTACAAATATTGTTTGACGATGTTTGTTGTTTGATCGCTTATATCATTCCTACTCGACATACAATCAGTAAGCACTGGAAAACCAAATGAGCACGCTTCTAGCTACTTCAGAACAGTAAAAAGTCTAGAGTAGCTAGAAGACAAAGATACATCATACAGTCGTCACAACACACAACAAATGCGTCGGATGGGATCGCGCCTGATCTCTCGCCAGCCGTGTCGGTAATCCGTCCCACGAGTTATCAGAGTTAAAAAAAGAGAGAGAGCTCTTGTGTGCTGCGCACACACTTGGGCACTATACAATAACTCCTGCGTAGCATATTCCTGCGTAGCGTATTGAATTGAACTGGTTTCAATGAAACCGGCCACCATCACCGGAAGTTTTTCGCTGCTTACTTTATACTGAACGATGGACGTATCTTCCGGATACCCTATTTGTCATTAGACGTGTGAAACATTATACTTTTATTAAAAAAAATATAAATGAATCGTCTTGATAATATCTTAAACAGATTTTTGGAATTTGGAACGATAAAAATGGGTTTGGCGTTGGTTTGACGTTTATGAGAAAACCATTTTGCAGTTTTAACATATCGGGACTGAATTGTAACTGTCATATTACATGATTTAGTTAGCGGGACCGACCTTTAGTTAGTACTCAATCATTACACGTCAAACTCTTCAAGCCCAAGTTGCTAGGGCTCGGCGGGACTTGGTGTAGAGTTCGCATGTTTTATTTGTAGATTACATTTCTTTTTGTAGATAGGTTTTTATTTTAGGATTAGGTAGGAAAAAAATATATATTTTGAGGATAGTTACAAAACTCGCGATATCAATGAATAAAGTGCCTGCGCCACAACTGCAGCCAACGGCCGATGCCGTGAGACTAGAAAAAGTAGTTTAGACTCTGGATTAACATGTAGGCTACTTTTTATCGCAGCAAAATGTACGAATCCCGCGCGGGACAAAAATACTTTTGCGCGTAGGAAGTCGCGGGCAAAATCTAGTTAATTTTGTTCATAAACTATATAAAATTATATATATACTTCTACTAAAGTATAAATCTTGAGGTAAATCTTTTAAAAACTACAAATAATTATCTACCTTCAACGAGTTTTGTATTTTTTGCATCTTTTAATTATTATAGACGAGGCATGTCGAAGCAAAAAGTGTCCACACTTAAACTGCTCTACTTTCACTGTAGGTAGGTGATCCGCATCTTGCGACTACATTAGAGGGGGTTTGATAGTGTCAATTGAAAACATTACCGGAAAGTCAAAATTAAAAAATTTCTAGGTGTGACTGCACTAGAGGGGGCAATGTTTTCATTTAGGACATCATATTCCCTTATGAATAATACCTAACTGATGGCGCTAAGTGCAATGAAAATAAAGTATCGTTCTATATTATAATATACCGGGGTGTTTTTTCTATCAGTGTCCAAACTTTCAGGAGTTAATATACTCTTGAATATTTACTACTGGGCAAACTTTCCTACTTAAAAAAAATATCAGCTGTTTCTTACAAAATACTATCTATGCCGTAGCCCTTTTGTACACAACAGCCGATTTGTAAGAAACAGCCGATTGTTTTTTTTTTCGAGTAGGAAAATTGATCCTATAGTCAAGTTGCTTATATTCAAGAGTATATTAACTCCTGAAAGTTTGGACACTGACGGAAAAAACACCTTGTATATTAGCTTGCGCGGCTTACCATTCCGCAGATCTCACGCTTCACCACTGGTAGTTAGGTGATCCACATTAGGCGACTGCACCTCCTATAGCAGAGGTCAAGGATTTGACTTGCCAGATGAAAACACTGCCCTAAAGGCAAGGTAAAAATAAATCAGGCTGATTGTGTGAAATATGAATGCTTTTACACTGCTGTAGTAGATAATACGGCCACTGCACTGGCCAGTACATTTAAATCGGCCCCGAGCCGCGTAAAGGCCGGATGGAGTGCCGGCTGGCCCTTGTGTGGGCTCTTTAAACTTACTTTACAAGGTCCAAGGTAGGTCCAACATCCACATTCTAAGAATACCATTACAAGGCTATCCAGTATATTGATACTGGATACAATATTGATTGTAAGCAGTAACTGCTGCGCATCGCATTGTAGTGGTACACTGGGCGTAGAAGCCCAGGAGTTTCGGAGCCTATTCAATGACAATAAGCAATCAAGTCTTTTATTTCTATAGTATAAGTGTAGATTATGAATAATAAAAAAATACTAGTAAATTACTGAGATTTAATTTGACGTGGCATTCGACCTTGCTGCATGTGACTAACCTTACATTATAATTACGAACAAAGCGCCCTGCTAGATGCGCTCTAGTTACTTTAATCGGTAATACTTGACTATATAATGCTTCTCGCGAGTTTGTACAGGCAAAAGGAAATTACGCGGGAACCATGAATTTTGCCGCGATCAAAATAGAGTATGTTCTTCCCTGTGGTCTGCTCTATATATGTGCCAAATTTCATCAAAGTCAAACAAACAAACCTTCCCTCTTTATTATATTAGTATAGATTGAAGTTAATATCAAACAATCGCTTAGGGAGTTAAGAGGTTGGTAGTATAGACAGTGAAAACCGATTATAACGACATTGAAGGGATCAATAAATTGTGGCAATAGGAGATAGTCGTTAAAACCGGTGGTAAAATGTTCATTAAATATAACGGACACTTTCTCGTAATATTCAATTTCTCGTTATAAGTGATGTCCTTGTAAAAGGTTTACACTGTAGTCATAATTTCAACGTGGATATTTATAACGTTATTTATTTTTCTACTAAGTCACGTATTTTCTAGGCACCTAATTAAAAGGATAATAATTAAAATTCTTCGCAGGTAGCTGTTAATATTTTTCGTACAAAAGAATAGCGAATACGTATTGTTTTAACATCTACTGGCTGTATGCCAAAGGTACGGTAAAAATGCATTCAACAAACTCAAAAACTGCGGTTAGATAGACACATCGTAATTCGTATCGTAACTTTTTGCTGACTATACCATAAGCCAATTAAAGCAATAGTTTTAATACATAATATTATACATATACGCCAAAGGGCTAATGCCCGCTACAGGCTACACACCTTACGCTTTATCATAATGATTTAACGGTAAGCCGAACTGTGCAGTTTTATCGAAATGTGTGTATCTTGGAAGAAGAATGGACGAAGAATTAAAACATTGCCGTAAGCAGCTATCTGTCTCACAAAACATCAATTAAAAAAACCCAAGTTTAAAAAAAAGTTAAAGAATTCCATGTCTTATCGTTTATTTTTACAATTTTTTCTCTTACTAATAGCCGAGTAAGTTCTATGCTATAGATATTAATCTGAGGAGTATATGGCAAATCGTTAAGATAATTCGCTACGATTTATTATACACATGATCGATAGAACTGCACAGTTTGGCGCACACCGTTAAATCGTTACGATAAAACCTTATGTGTGTAGCGGGCTACGAATAGTAGGTAGCGGGCTTAAAGGCGCGTTTCCTGCTCATGTTTTTTCGAAACATTACACAGAAAATATGAAACAAAAACATTTGTTTTCATACACAAGCTGTCTCCTGCTATACAAAATGTTTTTGATTAAAACAAAACATTTTGTGTAGACAAGATCATGTGTTCCGATGAGGAAGACGTAAGCACTCGCAGTTTTAGCGATTGCAGAGGAGAAAACACAGAGGGTCGAAAAAGGCCCGTTTATGTGTTTCATATATTTTTTTCAACTCATATTATGTGCGCCATTTTACGCACTTCTATTGAGAACTGTCAAAATTGGTGATGAATCATGTAGCCATTTTACATTTTCACCATTTTTGTATGGAAAAAAATATATGAAACATAATATGAAACATCTAAAGTGGCCTTTTTAGACCCCCAGATTTCGAGTTAGGCTATATTTATTGTATTTATCAGGAGTTACGAATAGAAGAACGATTTGGGATTGATAAATAATTTCTTCTGTATTTCTATGTTTAATGGTAATGTGAGTGGTGTAACAGTTGATAAGAAATTAAACATTTATTCTACCCGCGCGGGGAATGTTTTCCGTCCGTCTCGGAAGACAAAAACATTGTGTATACCTAGGTAAATGTGTAAGCCACTCCCCAAGATTCGATGTTTTGTGTAATATTTCGAAAAAAACACGCACAGGAGACGCGCCTTAAGATACACATTGGCTTCACTAGTTACGCTGTGCCACAGTACACTAGTATACTATAGTAGTATGATACACCTGTAATCATCCGATTATAGTATCGGCATTCCCAGAAGTTAGGGATTATTTTTGCATGCCCTAATATAACTTTGGACAACAAGACATATTACGAGTAAAGTAACTATTATATAATATGCAGCCGTTAGCAGGTATTGTACGGATAGAGGGACCACACTTCGGTGGTTATAGGTTTTTTTATTTCTAATGCTTTGTAGTCTGTAAATTCGTAAAAACCTTAATGTTCTACTAAATATCTATATTCAGAAAACCATGATTTTCTCGATAGGTACTCATCGAGATCGACAGGGCAATCGCGCTGTTTTTTCAGTTGAACCGCAACCGATCCGTGAACGTTACTCAACTTTTTGTAGGATTCGGTATCGCGCTAACGTTTTGACAGATAGTTGGAGCGCAGCCGCACCGCACCCAAGCGCAAACGCTGTCAAAATAAAAGGTTGATACGATGCTACTTTTTCTCACACATTTGAAACGTTTCTTGTTTTGGTATGTTAAATTGTTGAGAATATAATGTAAAAATGATAGGATAGGAATATAGCTATATGATATTTCTAACTTTGATACAAACACAATGGACGCTGTTCAACATTTCGATTCTTTCGTCATACCAGAGATCACTCTCCCAGAGTATGGGATGAGCAGTTTGTTCATAAGGGCTACCTTCGGTCGAACACTCGCATAGCGGAGACGAGACTAATGTAAATCAAAAAAGTTTCGCTTTAAAGTTTCCGTGACCTGTCAAAAATTGTACCACGTAGTGATCTATTCCTATCCATTGCTCAGAGAGTCGATCGCGTACCGAAGGGAAGAAATTATATAGGTGACGCCCTTTGATAGTGTTGTCCCACCGTTCCTGCCACTCAGAAATTAGTATAGAAATATCTAACGGCTCGAATAATCTAGTTATCTTATTACTCTCTTTCGCGCTTAAAAACTCAGGGTTGTCATTTTTTTTTTATAATATAGTGCTGCACGACGCTGTATCTCTAAATCTACTGGTAGGACTCCGGCTAAGTGTTTCAGTACTTCAGTACTTACGGTACAGTATGCCTTACATAAAAATATTAAGGCGAGGCGTTGGCTTTGCAAAAGTTTACGATGGGCCGCTCCTATTCTAGCCCTATCTGCCCAAGCCGGTGCGCCATAGCATATGCTGCCGAGGTACGTCGCATTATAAATTATTTTTAATGTTTTAAATGAAAGGCCCCATGTCGACGATGATATTTTTGTGAAACAATAGAAATTCCTTTTAGCATTCTCACCGTTATATGTTCCAGGAATGTAAATTTATTTTCTAAAATAAGTCCTAGGTAACAAAGTGACTGTTTACGTTTCACATTGATGTTGTTCAGTTTAATGCAAGGAGTTGATATTAATTAACCTTTTAAAAGTACTTGAAAGGTTTTATGTGCTGCAAATTCTAATCGATTTCTGTGGCCCCAACTCGATATTACGTTGAGGCACTTGTTGGCCTTGTTTTCAATTTCAGATCGCGAATTGGCTTGAATAATAAGAAAACCATCGTCAGCATAACCTACTAAGGCGGGTCAATAAGTCCGTGACTTTTTGAATTTCTAACCTCCTTACTGAAAAAGCAACACTACTCCTGTCAACAGGCATCTGTCAGTTGACTCCTATCAAAATTTGAACTTGCTGCGTCAGTTAGTTTGTGTTTTACAGCTATCTTTATCAGACTATCCAGTAACTTAAGGAAACAATGGAAAAAAGTGAATTTCGTGTGCTTATTAAGCATTATTTTTTTGCGAAAAAAAACCATTACCGAGACCAAGGCTAAGCTTGATAAATACTATGGGGACTCTGCACCATCGATTTCAATGGTAAAAAAGTGGTTTACTGAATTTCGTTGTGGCCTTACAAGCACTGAAGATGCCGAACGTCCTGGACGCCCAGTTGAGGTCTCTACACCCGAAACAATCGAAAAAATTCACGATATGGTGTTGGCCGACCGAAGATTGAAAGTGCAAGAGATTGTGGAAGCCATAGGCATCTCGCATGGCTCAGTGGTTTCAATTTTGAATGATTACTTGGGCATGAGAAAGCTTTCCGCAAGATGGGTGCCGCGTTTGCTCACAGTCGACCACAAACGCAATCGTGTAACAACTTCACAGGAAGGTTTGGCGTTGTTTAATCACAATATGGAGGAGTTTTTTAACCGTGGACGAAACATGGATCCATCACAATACACCAGAGACCAAACAACAGTCAAAACAGTGTGTTTCTAAGGGTGAATCGGCGCCAAAGAAGGCCAAGGTGGGTTTGTCAGCCAATAAAGTTATGGCGACTGTTTTTTGGGATGCACGTGGGATAATCCACATTGACTATCTTCAAAAGGGAAGAACAATTAATGGGGAATATTATGCCAACTTATTGGACCGCTTCAATGAGGATTTGAAAAAAAACCGACCTCATTTGGCCAAGAAAAAAGTTCTTTTTCACTAAGACAATGCAAGGGTGCACACATGTGCAGTTGCTATGGCAAAAATCCATGAATTGGGCTATGAATTGCTCCCACATCCACCCTATTCTCAAGATTTGGCTCCGAGTGACTACTTCTTGTTCCCAAACCTGAAAAAATGGCTCGGTGGAAAAAGATTTGACTCCAATGACGAAGTCATCTCGCAAACAAAGGCCTATTTTGAGGACCTCGACAAATCATATTTTTTGGAAGGGATAAAAAAATTGGAGAAGCGTTGGACAAAGTGTATAGAGCTCAAGGGGGACTACGTTGAAAAATAAAATGATTTATTTATCAAAAAATCTGTGTTTTATTCCAAAAGTCACGGACTTATTGACCCGCCCTCGTATCAGAGAGCACAGAGGAGGTAAGGGAACACATAATAAATGATCAAAACTTATATTCCACAAGTGCGGCGATAGTACTGATCCTTGAGGGCAGCCACGCGTTAAGTTTTTGAAGGTTGTGTAATGGCCGAGTTGGAGTTTTGTTACGCCGTTACAAAAATACGAGTAAATTAAATAATAAATATATTACGATAGCAGCCTCTGTTTCTTAACTTCAGTAGTAGCATGGGCTACCAGGCATTATTGAAGGCACCCGCGATATCCAGAGATTTACCAACTACATTTTTACACTCCGATAAATTTACTGTTTTTCTGACCTCGAATGCTGCATCCACTGTTGACTTCCCGGCGGTAAATCCAAATTGCTGATTATTAAATTTCGGGCCACCGGGTAGCAAGCGGGGAACAATAATACGTTCTAATAATTTACCTGAGCATGATAATAGCGTATATATACCAGACGATCCGAAATCCTACCGTCCTCGGATCGTCTGGTGATTTATCACCGGCTTTTGGAATTAATTTTATTATGCCGATTCGCCAGATTTTTGGAAAAGTGCCTTTTGCAATACATTTATTAAAAACCTGTAATATAGACGAGCCTACCGCTAGACACGCCTGCTTAATCATAATATTAGATATTTTATCCTCGCCTGCTGACTTTTTCGTAGGTAACAAATTAACTGTTGAAGTGAACTCATCAAGTGTAGGTAAGTCAGATACCGGCGTATTGATGGGGTCTAACATTCTGAATCTTATCTCGCGGTGAAGATCATTGTCCAAGTCCGGCTTGTCGTCTGGAATTAGTACGTCGAGGTACGCCTTCGCCGTGTCTCTTAAACTATGAGTATACGAATTATTAATCTTGATATTTGAAAAATACTGTGGTGCAGTGGTATTATTTGGTTTGAGTTCATGGTATAAAGAAGATCATGGTCCCTCCTTATCCAGTCTAACGGCAGCATTTCTCAACATATTATTTTTTGCTAAGGTGACGGCGGCGCGATAACGCGACCTTGCAGCCCTAAGGTCAGCTAGGTACGATACGTAATTATCGTTCAATAGACCGAGGCCCTGTCTACGTGCATAATTAATTGTCCGTCTCCGTCTCTCTCGCTCTCCTAACTAACGTTGCGTTCAGAAACTTTATCGAACAACGAAGTATGTAAACTGGCTTCTTTTTCTTTTAATTATGGTGGCCTCGGTGATGTCTTTGACAAACACCCAAAGACTACAAAGCAACTAGTGCGAGTGCACAAGCAAAATCAATGCTCATTTAAGCTAAAATCATAGATATTTACACAAATACTATGTACGCATCCCTAATGTCTATCGAAAGATTCGTTCGAGTTTCGTCTGAGGTTGAATTACGTTTGGAAGGGCAGTGCGATACTCAAATATGTTCAGACGCATCGGAACCGAACCGAAACTGAATCAAAACTAAAGCAGAGTTGAACCTGAATTCAAACGAAAAACAATAGCGCGATTGCCCTGCTTGGTAATAGCGGTGTGTGGACGGAGGGACCACACTATGAGGGCTGTAGTTCTTACGCTATTTTTTTTACAAATTCCCAGATTTGTTCTACATTTCTTTTTAGACTTTAAAAAAAAAGTTGCTATTATTTTAGGAAATTTCAGCTAGGTCCCTCAATCCACACGTACACCATGATAACGCCAACTAACTCTATGCCTGCCATATTATTATAACCAGTCGCTGGTGGCACCATTACTGTGTCAGAATAGGCTCTAGAAGCCGAAGAAGAATAGACAAAATGATAGATGAAAATGAGATTGAAATGAAATCTGTCATTTTCGTCATACAATCTGTTATCTGTCAGTATGTCTATTCTTGTGTAGACAAAACGCATTTCTACGGTTGCCATGCTACGCGTGCAAGTTTGTCCCCGATATTAGAAACCGGAACCGGATATTTTACGACTGTTTCAATATCGCTAACAAATTAAGTAATAAGTATTATTGTGTATTGTTTTATCTGTTGTTGTATCTCAAGTAAACAATAGGTGTTTTGTTTATTTCCGTTGGCTCGTGCCATGACTGCCATGTAGCACTTGGCAATTGGCAATAGTTGAATAGAGCTTAGTGCCCACTGCCTTATCATCATCATATATTAATGCTAGCTTTTGCCCACGGCTCTTTTTAAGGATAAAAAGCAACCTACGTTAATCCAGAGCCTAAACTACTACCATACCAAATTTCATCAAAATCCGTTCAGTAGTTTTTGCGTGAAAAAGTAACAAACATCCGTCCATCTATACATCCATCCATCCTAACAAACTTTCAAATTTATAACAGTAGTAGGACATGAAGCAAAAACTTTTATTTTTACGGACGAGTGTGATATTTGGCATAATTAAAGATTATGTGAAGGAAGGTGAGCAGAAAGCTAATAAATGTTTAAATAATGCTTAGAAATATATAAAATTAATAAAAATAACAACAACCACACACTAACACTACCTCCGATTATTAACACACATTACTGTCCAAGACGTTTGTCAATATGTCACAACATTTAATAATATTTTTTTCTCAAATATTTCAAAACTAAAGATAGGCTATGACGTACCTACATTTGACAGAACAAATCTTCATATCGAAAAATTTACGCCATCTTGGTTTTCACCATACTCCAATGTGGCCGACATTTCACCGTACGTCAAATGTCAAAATGGCCCCTAAATCGACAAAAGTGGGGCCATTTATGTGGGGACAGTTTTCACCTCAACGTCTATAACACAACGTCTATGTTTTTTCTATCTAAGAGGCACAAGAACCCTGAAGTTGAAACTTAGAAATTATAATATCAATTATTATTAATGCGGCGAAGGAGGCGACGATAAGGGCGACCTCTATTGATTGATTGATCGATATTGATAGTGCACCTGAAATAAATCAGAAACCTAAAAATCTTAACATAATAGGTACTAAATAGTCAGATAATATTAAGCTCTAATTTAGTGGATTACATTCTGATAAAATATTCAATAAAGTATGAAAAAGTATTTTAATTTGTTACGAATGCAGTAACACTAACTGGATGAGTTAGTTACTAAATTACTAAGTTACTAAGTTACTCGTAAATGAAGTTCAAGTGCAGTATTTATCTCATTTGACTCATGCGACGCAATATATTACGAAACTAGTGGAAACATCCAGGCCAGATGATTAGATAAATAACCGTTCATTATTACGACTCACAATGTTTACAAATATAGATTTTCCTATTTCCGTGTATTTGTGTTTCTGGATTTTTTTATGTCTGGAATGTTCTATTTACTACCGTAATGATTCATTTTGCGAGAAAAGGTTCTAAGTTTCGGATATTATGTTAACACACAGAATGCCGTGTGGTCTATAGCCTTGTGTATGAAACACAAAAACACATTAGCGTATCTTTACTGTCATATTGTCATATTATATTTTTGTCATACATGATACAAGGTCTTTTGTTATGCCATAATATGATGGCCATAAGTAATAAGCGAATTATTTTTATTGCCATAACAAGGTTAAGAGTAACAAACGTGAGCGCCACGGTAATAACCGAAATTACATAAATACATGATAAGGTAAAGCACGAAGCACATTACATGACATGAAGGCCTTACATATCATCGTGAGATAGGGCTTTACGGCTTGTTGTTGAAAATACTATAGAACATTTTATTTAGGTATTCCGTTGGAAATACCCAATTACCACTCAAAATATGAAGCCGGGTAGTAATTTTGTAAGTGACTATGATCTAGTCCTCGGGTTAATCAATTGAGAAATATTTACTGATTAATGTTTATATCCGCATCCTATCCTGCATCCCAAGATTCAAATATAAATCTGGAAATAAGTAAGTGGAAATAAATCTGGAAATCAGTAAATCTGGAAAAACTTAAACCGAATATGGTTGCATAATGTCACGTAGGCCTTCAAATTCCGAATGCATTATATTCTAAATGGATTCTAATAGATATTGATTTGTTAATTACTTAGCCTAATTGCAGCTGGTCATTGCACGTGGCGGCTGTTTAACCGCATAATTGACTGCCAACTGGTTTCTGACGGAAACGATAGTGCGCAGAATGCTGGCCAAACAAAGAAAAACAACTCAAATTGTAATAATTACTTATTCTTCTTGTAGTGCCTATTGGCACTCTTTGATGATCAATGATGCATAATTTCAACGATGGGAAAAAGAAATCTGCAGAAAAAGGTAGCATGTCTACGTCCAATTATTAACTGCGATCATTAAGTGTTATTATATTTAATAATCGTAATTGAAAAAGGTTAATACCGCAGATAAATAATTATCTATCTATCTAGATATTAAAATAGGAATATAATAGACACTAATGATTTAATAACATCTTATTTTTCCGTTTTCCGGAAAAACAGGGGAAATATTATTGTCACCGTCATTTTAAAACTCTTGTCGCAAACTCGCATACCTGCCTAAATATTATGATCATGCAAAGTAGAATATTCAAATAAGCCGCATTTATAAGTTTCGTTGCCTTAAGCTTGATTCAAAAATTAAGAATTCGATATCAGTAATACGGTTACAGCCTTTGGACACAGAGAAGAGTTGTGCAATCGTGATATGACACTTGCATAATAATTGTCTAACATATATATTTACCTATGTAATCTACAATCTAATAACTTAGTCTAAATCAATGAAGGTGTTTGATATTATTTGTGGTGGTGGTGGCCCGACGGTTCTTGTCGTGTCAAAAAGCTGTCAATGTCACGAATTTAAAATCCCTCATTAATTCCGGCCCGTTTACTTGGTAATTTAAGATATAACTGTCGAAAATTTTATGTTGATTAATGGTATTTAAAAACAGTCAAAACCGTGCATAGGATTTCAGAACTATTTTGATCAACTTTCATGGAATAAACGATTTTATTTTGTTTCAGGTCAGAAGCGGATACTGAAAAATGTATCCGGTCTCTTCAAATCCGGACAAATGACGGCTATCATGGGTCCATCCGGTGCAGGAAAGTCTTCTCTCCTGAACGCACTCACCGGCTTTTCGTGAGTACTTTGCACGTGGAAGTTATACATGACTAGTTCGGATATTACTATAAGTTTAATGATATTACTATGCATCATCTATGGCTGCCATGTTAATTTCAATCACTCTAGTTCGTATATTACTGTAAGTTTAATGATATTATTATGCATCATCTATCGCTGCCATGTTAATTTCAGTCACTCTAGTTCGTATATTACTATAAGTTTAATGATATTACTATGCATCATCTATCGCTGCCATGATATTTTCAATCAAATTGCAAGCATTTAACGCTGTAACTGGCATCTTAGTCCTTAAATATAAATCTTTATTTTTTCTTTAAAGATCATCACTACATTTTTATCTATTGTTTGTTCGCATAGAGCTGCAATCTTCATAGAATCACATTTTTCAGACAAGAAGGAGTAAAAGGAACCATACGAGCAGGAGACAGGATCCTGAAAATGGGTGAAAAGGATGAGCAACTCTTTAAGGAATATCGTCGTATGTCCTGCTATATTCTCCAGGACGATAGACTTAACCCCATGTTCAGTGTGAATGAGTTAATGAATTTTGCAGTTGATCTGAAGTTAGGTTCCTCTTTAACAAAGGAAGTAAAACAGTCTGTGGTAAGTAAGTATACGAAATTATAACCTCTGCCTATGTCAGATGATAATATATTTTAAGGGCCTTAAGAATATTAGTATAATAGGTTGAACCTTAAATTGACTATGTTGTAATATGTGTGTACCTATATTTTTTGGTAAAAAGTTTTAAGTAAAGGTTTTTCTCGCATTCTTGTGCGATTGGATTGCTATTGCGGAGTATGGATTGCTTACCACATTATGTTGCGGACAATTACCAAAAAATAATACCTTCGTTAACTCCTTATCAAGCATAAACCTATCTTCTCATCTTAAATGGTTCCTAAAACTACATTTTTGTTGTTGTTAAGTTTCAAGAATATTATATATTTTAGATTATATATTAAGATTTATAATTAAATACGGTAATTAACCATCTAACATAGTCACCTTGGATTCATTAACATCATAGATACATAGAATTCATATGTTTTGACTTCAATATTTCAACAAAAACTTTTTTTGTACTTTTAGCAAAAAATGTGCACATTTTAAATTCTAGTTTTTATTTTTTATTTTATAATATTAAATACAAAACTTGTTGTGAACTACTAACTACAAAACTTTAACATATATTTGTTGAGTGTTGTATGTTTTAATTTTATGATTTTAAGAAAAATTCAAATTATATGGACTTTATTTCGTTTCGTATTTTTCAAATTAATTTAATGAATTATGGGAATATAAAGTACATAAAATACACTTAGCAAGGGAGGTTCAACTTTCTTTGACGATGATTTCATATGTTCGTATCCAGTTCGTATTAGGCTCTATATTATTTATTTTTTTGAAAAAAAAAATATCTCTGAAACTCTAATAGCGTCTTTGGAAGCTTGGTTTTATAGGGTTGGTGCTCAAACTGGCATCACTGAAAGAATACGACGAAATATAGTAGCATATATCAATAATTTTCCAGATAATGAAAGCGTTAGACACTTTGGGGTTGAGCGGGGCAATAGAGACGAAGTGCTGTCGGCTGTCGGGAGGCCAGAGAAAAAGGTTATCCATAGCGGTAGAGCTAATAAGCAACCCTCCGGTCATATTCCTCGATGAACCGACAACGTGAGTATATTTATTTTATAAATATCGGGAATTCCACGGGAATAGTTTTTTCTTTCGGGATAAAAATTAGGTTATGTTTTAATCCAGAGCCTACACTACTCCCATACCAAATTTTATTGAAATCCGTTTTTGCGTGTCAGAGTAACAAACATCCAACCATCCACACATCCATCCATCCATCCATCCCCACAAACTGTCACTTTTATAATAGTAGTAGGAAAACTTTTTGGTTGTCTTTTTGTCTCAGATGACCACAAGAACACATTTTTTGTTTAAATCAAAAAGTTATTTTGGTACTTAAACAACTTACCTAACCTGTCATTCCCGCCTAAGCGAGGCCAAAAAGTAAGTGCCATTTATATTTTTGTAAAATAAAAAAAATAACTTCTGCGGAAATAAATTTTAAAAAAAGGAATAGATGTCTCCGGAATATGTTTGCCTCGCTAATTCGATCAAGGATCTTGATATTTTCAATATTGGGTGTAACATTATTTAAAAACCTTTGTCAGTTTCCTTCTTTCAGATAGAAAGGAAATATAATATACGTATATAAGCTTTGATAAAATCAATTGCGGATATTTTTGGTATATGATCTACTCCTTACTTAGAGACGTTTAGGCAGAAAAATAATTGTCATACTCGAAATAAAATAACCTGCCTTTATATGGGCGAGAGGTAACCCATACCTGAGATGATTTTTTTTTGCATTGAGTATGACAATATTTTTTTGCCTAAACGTCTTTATACCCAAAATATTCGTAATTGATTTTACCAAAACCTTATATATATTTTTATTAAAGCCGCCAACGGAACTACCAAATAATGGTTAGCTTTAATTTCAATTAATTGGAACCACTATTATAATTCAACGAACCTCTTTCAACGAGGTGTCGGTTTATTGTAATACTATTTAATACTAAGCTTTTAGAGGAAAAATATTTTGTTTGTTTGCATGGAATATGATCAATACCTGGGACCGATTTTGATGAAATTCGGCACAGATATAGAGCTGTAGACCGCGGAACTTTTCCCATGGTCCACTCTATATCTGTACTATTTTCCCGTTTTATGTCCTTTACATAGGCTACTTTTTATCGCGGGAAATGTACGGTTCTTACGGGTTTTCCCTTTGCGCACAAAGTCGCGAGCAACAACTGACTCCTAATACGTTTGCAGTGGTCTGGACAGCCTGTCAACGTTACAGTGCATCAAGATGCTCAAACGGCTGGCCCTGAAGGGACACACCGTGGTGTGCACACTACACCAGCCCTCCGCGCGGATCTACAAAATGTTCGATCAGGTACGAATTATGGCGCCCCGTACCTACACAGTAAATCTGGATCGCGATCCGCGGCCAAAAATCATCAATCATCGCGATTAACTGTGTACGGGGGCGCCTATCTATACTATTACAATATATCGTATCATTTTAGTCACATGCTTATTAGAAAATCAGTTAAGTGAGCTTGGCGTCTTTAGTTGAGTTGACAATTATTCGTATATTCTTTGGAAGAATGCCGATATCTTTTCACAGGTAGGAATATGCAACCGACCAATTTAAACCTTTAAAAAAACCCTAAAAACTTTCGAAATATGACTTTAACAGTGTAAAAATTTGTTTCTAAGTACACTGTAAAATAAGCATTTCGATAGTTTTCATACATAGTTCGGTCCTGAATATCTGAGTTTTATTATCTCTATGCTTTTTGACACTGGCTACAAGTACTAACTACTTGAATCTGCGCGGTTTCAGTGCGGCAAAAGGAATCTTAAACGCATTAAGACCTTAGGGCTAAAGAGGTATTTACTCCAGAATAGATGAATATAAGATGCAAAAATTGCAACAAATTATGTCTGCGCAAAACCGTTTTTTTTTTGGTAAGGACATTATTTTAACTCTTAAATTTTGTAGTCATCATTTTATAAAGTTGTAGGAATTTTCCGTTTAACGTCATTTTCGTATTTACTTTGCTAGTTAATAAACATTTTTTTTGTTTTATTATACTACTTAATTAACATCTACTTTAAACTATACGTTAATTTTGGCATTAATTAATGAATATAAAAATATTTTTAGATATTTTCAGTATATATAATTACTCGTTTATTATGTTTCCATTTGAAAATCTTATATTATTTACAAGTAAGTATGTGAATTGATATCGTTAATTATTTTTACTAATGCAATATTACAACTAACTTATTATAAATTAACGGAAGATATTAATAATACATAATAATCTATTACCTATTACGATTGACAATATTAAAACATTTTTACGGACAAAAATCTTGACAATTAGGTGATTTGGAGGTCTGTTCTGAATAGGCTACTTGACTCATATTTAATTTCATACATTGAATTTAGTACTTGGCTTAGGAAAACGTATTCTAGCGATATCATAAATTAAAAACTTAAGATTGATAAATAAAGTTGATTTAAAGATATGTATTTTTGTTTTTTAATCTCTGCTAGTAAAAAGTTAAGTAACTTCCGGCAATGATGTGACGACACAAACTCACTAAACACATAAGTAGTAGTCACAGCACATAATATAATCTATCAACCAACAATTTTTTTTTTTGTAGGTTTTTAGGTTTCAAAATAATGTAATGTATTTTTTTTTGTGTAATGAAACAATTATGAAGCGTTTAGGGCATAAATAAAAACAAGGTCAAGTAAGCCTATTCTGCTTTTCTGCAAGTTTACCGTCAGCTTAAGGAAGTTTTAAAGTCTAATATCTACTTTTGAATTTTAATTA
Source organism: Phengaris arion (assembly GCA_963565745.1). Taxonomy (NCBI): domain Eukaryota; kingdom Metazoa; phylum Arthropoda; class Insecta; order Lepidoptera; family Lycaenidae; genus Phengaris; species Phengaris arion. Next base: position 31,011,551 of record OY751431.1, read on the forward strand.
TTTTGGTTTAAATAAAATAACCCGTTTAATCTAAACCAGTGGTTCTCAGACTCTTTTGTTTCATAGACCACTTTCAAATTTTTGCTGGATCCGGTGGACATCCGTTGATATTCAAACTGTTCCTTTTTTTTGTTAATAAGTTTGTAACGGCACTAAAACTTTTTTCGACGAGCTATGACGAGAGAAACGCTATTAGAAGCTTTTGCGCGATTCCCCACAGTCCAGGATATTTTTCAGGTATTTCTGCCTGCAGCCAAAATTTTTGATCCCTCTTTTAAATATCACTTTCAGCTCCTCATTAGTGCTAAGATCAAGTATCTCCTCTTGTAATATTACATTCTCCACTTCCGTTTCATCAAATGGATTTATGATCCATGGTGGTATTTCCATCGACAGAATGTCTTAAAATCAGATTTTAAAATCATCATGCAGGGCAATGAAATATTGAACGTATGTCTGAATATCTTCATCAAGGCATTCTACCTGCGATAAGTTTGAAAACTGTGAAAATTCGCGACGACCAATATTTTCCTTCATAAATTTTAATTTATCAATAAAAACAAATTTTATTAAATTAAGTTTGTCCCTTTGTAATTGTAAGTTGAGGTCATTAAATTTTTTGAACAATCTGTCAAATACGCGATGTCCGCTTTAAAATTGATTAGGATTTTTTTTCTTAAATCAGGATCTTTACTTTCCAGAAATTCTAAGTCTGAGTCAAAAAGTGAATAAAATCTTGATAAACATGCACCTTTCGACAACCAGCGTACTTCGGTATGTAACAGGAATCGTTGGAAGTTTTCATCATTTTCACAACTTTCGCACAATTGTGTAAATAAGCGCGTATTCAATGCATTGCTTCTAATTTTGTTAACTGCATTAATCACAAATTGAAGCGATTGGTGCAATCTATCATTCAAAATTTTTGCTTCTAGATGTTGTCGGTGGATAACACAGTGAAGTGCGGTTACCTCCAGTATAATTCTTTTAAGATGGCCTATAAACGATATCGCCCGACCAAGGCAGGAGCTCCCAAGCTCCAAAAGGTCCATCCCACAGTCCCACAGTCCATCTGGACCACTGTGGGAATTACTGATCTAAACAATGTGAATCCCAGAATAGTCTACTAGCTGACCCGACAGACGTTGTCTTGTCTTAACTATGAAGTGTGAATTTGAATAAATAAAATATAACTAACTACCTACAAACTAGACCTACAATCTACACTTACAACCTACACCTACACCTCCTACCTACACCTAAAACCTACTTCTACTTTTAACTTCTACGTCTACGCCAACTACGAACTAAAGGCTCCCACAGACGAGAGGCCGATCGTTTCGGTTAGAACTGACGTCAGTTCGGGCTGAACGGATTCGAGCACATACATGGAAAAAATCGCATCCGACTGAACTGGCGTCAGTTCGGCCCTTAGATTAATAAAGCCTAGATAGTCTTTAAACAAACGCATCGTACAAAGTGAAGCAAGCAACAGATATATTATGTAGGCGTAAGCATTACATACCGACACGCACACAAACAAATTTTTCGTCAAATTTTGTCCGAAGCATTTTTATTATTTTCCGATGCATTGTAACACCCAATAACGACACAAACCGTCATAATGTATGCACAGTCGGAGATGTATGCACTGACAACTGACGGGTCGTTCGAACAAACTGAGTCGATATGGCTCAGTATGATTTGCTTCACTTTTCATGCGCGTACACAGCACATACACGGAGAATCGCATCAGGTTTGCCGCGAGCTTCGGTCGTGTTTTAGGGTTCCTCAATACCTACTTAAGGAACCCTTATAGTTTCGCTCTGTCCATCCGTCTGTCTGTCTTTTCACAAATGAATATTGATGTAGGTATTTCTATTGCCGCTATAACAACAAATACTAAAAACAGAATAACAATTAACAAGGCTCCCATAGAATAGTTCGACAGTTGAAATTTTCACAAATGAATAATGATGTAGGTATTTCTATTGCCGTTATAACAACAAATACTAAAAATAGAATATCAATTAACAAGGCTCCCATAGAATAGTTCGACAGTTGAAATTTTCACAAATGACTAATGATGTAGGTATTTCTATTGCCGCTATAACAACAAATACTAAAAACAGAATAACAATTAACAAGGCTCCCATACAATAGTTCGACAGTTGAAATTTTCACAAATGAATAATGATGTAGGTATTTCTATTGCCGTTATAACAACAAATAATAAAAACAGAATAACAATTAACAAAGCTCCCATAGAATAGTTCGACAGTTGAAATTTTCACAAATGAATAATGATGTAGGTATTTCTATTGCCGTTATAACAACAAATACTAAAAACAGAATAACAATTAACAAAGCTCGCATAGAATAGTTCGACAGTTGAAATTTTCACAAATGAATAATGATGTAGGTATTTCTATTGCCGCTATAACAACAAATACTAAAAACAGAATAACAATTAACAAGGCTCCCATACAATAGTTCGACAGTTGAAATTTTTACAAATGAATAATAATGTAGGTATTTCTATTGCCGTTATAACAACAAATACTAAAAACAGAATAACAATTAACAAAGCTCCCATAGAATAGTTCGACAGTTGAAATTTTCACAAATGAATAATGATGTAGGTATTTCTATTGCCGTTATAACAACAAATACTAAAAACAGAATAACAATTAACAAAGCTCCCATAGAATAGTTCGACAGTTGAAATTTTCACAAATGAATAATGATGTAGGTATTTCTATTGCCGTTATAACAACAAATACTAAAATCAGAATAACAATTAACAAGGCTCCCATAGAATAGTTCGACAGTTGAAATTTTCACAAATGAATAATGATGTAGGTATTTCTATTGCCGTTATAACAACAAATACTAAAAACAGAATAACAATTAACAAGGCTCCCATAGAATAGTTCGACAGTTGAAATTTTCACAAATGAATAATGATGTAGGTATTTCTATTGCCGTTATAACAACAAATACTAAAAACAGAATAACAATTAACAAGGCTCCCATAGAATAGTTCGATAGTTGAAATTTTCACAAATGAATAATGATGTAGGTATTTCTATTGCCGTTATAACAACAAATACTAAACACAGAATAACAATTAACAAGGCTCCCATAGAATAGTTCGACAATGAAATTTTCACAAATGAATAATGATGTAGGTATTTCTATTGCCGTTATAACAACAAATACTAAAAACAGAATAACAATTAACAAAGCTCGCATAGAATAGTTCGACAGTTGAAATTTTCACAAATGAATAATGATGTAGGTATTTCTATTGCCGCTATAACAACAAATACTAAAAACAGAATAACAATTAACAAGGCTCCCATACAATAGTTCGACAGTTGAAATTTTTACAAATGAATAATAATGTAGGTATTTCTATTGCCGTTATAACAACAAATACTAAAAACAGAATAACAATTAACAAAGCTCCCATAGAATAGTTCGACAGTTGAAATTTTCACAAATGAATAATGATGTAGGTATTTCTATTGCCGTTATAACAACAAATACTAAAAACAGAATAACAATTAACAAAGCTCCCATAGAATAGTTCGACAGTTGAAATTTTCACAAATGAATAATGATGTAGGTATTTCTATTGCCGTTATAACAACAAATACTAAAATCAGAATAACAATTAACAAGGCTCCCATACAATAGTTCGACAGTTGAAATTTTCACAAATGAATAATGATGTAGGTATTTCTATTGCCGTTATAACAACAAATACTAAAAACAGAATAACAATTAACAAGGCTCCCATAGAATAGTTCGACAGTTGAAATTTTCACAAATGAATAATGATGTAGGTATTTCTATTGCCGTTATAACAACAAATACTAAAAACAGAATAACAATTAACAAGGCTCCCATAGAATAGTTCGATAGTTGAAATTTTCACAAATGAATAATGATGTAGGTATTTCTATTGCCGTTATAACAACAAATACTAAACACAGAATAACAATTAACAAGGCTCCCATAGAATAGTTCGACAATGAAATTTTCACAAATGAATAATGATGTAGGTATTTCTATTGCCGTTATAACAACAAATACTAAAAACAGAGTAACAATTAACAAGGCTCCCGTACAATAGTTCGATAGTTGAAATTTTCACAAATGAATAATGATGTAGGTATTTCTATTGCCGTTATAACAACAAATACTAAAAACAGAATAAAATAAAAATTTGAGGCTCCCATACAACAAACATTTTTTCCGTTTTGTATGGAAACCGACTCGCACTTGACCGGTTCTATTTTACACTCGAATTTTAATACCGTTCAGTCCAATTTTATTACCGTTCAGTCCATCCGTTCAGGTCACAATTATTGTTGCCAACTTAGTTGTTTTACAAAGTTTTACTACTAAATTTATTTCTTTATTCCCTTTAGTAGGAATTTATTTGTTAGTAGAAGTTTTGTAGAAAATAGCTAGACAGTAATCATAATATGCAAAATGGCCTGCTGCCTGCAAAATGTGCTATTGAGACACCTTATCATAATAGCACATAGTAACACGTAGTAATGGAAGAAGAAAAAGAAGAATGGAAGACCGTGACAGAGATATAAATTTTGAAGAATGGGAAGATAAAAGTGAAACAGACAAACAATATGAAGATATTTCAACAGAGGACTGAAATGTATGCACCTCAAACGAAGATAATGCGTTGTAGGTAGTTAAGTTTTACAGAATTTTGAAAATAAACATTATTAAAATAAAGATATAAGTTATTATTTACATATACTTTTCAAATCCTCTGTCTTCAATACATAAAACAAATAAAAAACACATACCTAATACTATGTAATATAATGCCTTTCGGCGTGACTGGTCTAATTTACGACCAAAAGGTCCAATTCGCGATGAGACCCATTGGCGAATTTTCAAATTTTTTCAGTCCCAAGTTAAAAACATCAATTATTGATGTTTCTTTAACATCAATTGTTGATATTTTTTAACTTAATAATTCTTCCATACTGAGGCTAATCGTGGACCCTTGCCCCCGCAATGGATGGTAGTGATTTGTGTGTACGAGGCACATATGCAAAATGCAATAAATTTTTGTGCGGGGAGCACGAACTTGACGTCTGTCACAAAAGTATAAGTTCGTAGATTATTACCAAAGTTTTTATTTTATTTGTTTTTTACATTCATTATTTTTAGTATTTTACGTACGTTCACATTTTGGTTATATTTTATGTTAGAAAGAACTTTCAAAATTTTACTGTTGTTGATTTTCCATGTAAACTATGTATAATCACAATTTTATGGCTTATAATTGCTAAATATTACATTTTCTTTACTTTAATTATAAGAAATATTATAAATAAATACTTTACTTTAATAATAATAACTTAATTTTAACCTCCATTATTAAATACCGTAGTGGAAGCGTTCGATGGTTAGTTTTAAGCGTCGAAAAATAAGGTTAGTGATCTAGGGTTAACATGGAAGTTTAAAAATCCTAGACGCTGCTTCAAAACTATCCAGGACACCCCAGGATACTGCAAAAACCAGGACATGGCATGGGAAAACAGGACGGTTGGCAACCCTAGCCTACAGCCCCTACAGGGCATTTTTAAACAAACAAAGTTGTGAGCTGTGGCAAATGAAGGCGCTGTTTCTAATAGATATTATAAGATAAGTAGTTCAGCAGTCTGGACTCTGGAGGATACATGGGTAGTGGGTACAATTCGCTTGAAGACGTTGGTTTCAATCCTATCTACATCTATAGGTTTTTTCAATTTATTTAAATTTCTTATAAAATACCAGCTGATCCGTGCCCACTTCGTCATGCCCACGTGACGATGAGGCTAAAAAGTATCCTAAGTTACTCCTTATAACATCAGCCATCTGCCAGTGAAGTTCCGTGAAAATCGGTCCAGCCGTTTCAGATATTATCCGGAACACAGACAGACTGACATTTTTATTGTATGTACCATAATATATACTTCTCTACGCATTAAGTGAAAAGCTGTTAATTATTAGTCATATTAAGTTGCATAGATTTTCTAATAAAAATGATAGTTTTAAAGCTTACTTCTCTATGCATTAAGTGAAAAGCTGTTAATTATTAGTCATATTAAGTTGCATAGATTTTCTAATAAAAATGATAGTTTTAAAGCTTTATCGCTATGAAATTAATAAAAATAAAATAATAATAGATAACTATGTAAAACGTTAAACGTTAACCCCAAGATAAAGATAGCCTACATTACGCCTTCTAAAATCAGCTATCTGCCAGTCAAAGTCCCTTGTAAATCAGCCCAGCCGGAAATTAACCGGAACAAACAGTCAGACAGACAGACGGACATGCAAAAAAATTTTAAAAATTTGATATTTTGTTGTGAGTACCGTATATTAAACTTTCATGTTCATTTAGTGAAAAACTGTTAATTTCAAATTACAAACAGTCACTTCAATTTTATTTATTTGTATAGATATTTATTTTTAATTATTTTATAGTTCTACTATAATTCCGAGCAAAGATCGGTCTCCCAGGTACTCTTTTTACTTTAAACGATTCAATCTCGTTTATTATATTATATAATCGTAATCTCAGCAACAGTTGCATGTATTTTCATGAAATTTAGTATGCACTGAGTTTTGGGGGACAACAATCGGTCTAACTAGGTTTTATCCCTGGGAAACTGCGCATTTGAAGTTGTATATGGTTTTATTTTCGTCGTGCAACAATAATCAATAATTTATACTATAATATTTTTCGCGCTGTTCGGAAATTCGGAATGTGGTGGGTTCGAACCCTTGTGACTCTTTTTTTTTTAATCTACTAGAGCTCCGAGCGAAGCTCGGTTACCCAGGTACTCTTCTATCATATAAAGTAACATGTCCTGACTGACTGATTCATCAACGCCGAGGCAAAACTACTGAAGCTAGAAACGTAATATTTGGACCGTCGCGTGGCTTCGTTTTGTGACGTATGGTCTACTAAGAAGGGATTTTGCGAATCTCACCTCTAAAGGGGTATGAACGTTTGTATGTAACTTTTTTGTTTGTGGTTCACACAATAACTAAATGCTCGCGCGGTTTTAAATTTTACGAATTTATTTAAGTTTTTTTGGAATTATATTTTTGTTATCTACAATCTAAATGCTCCGTACGTAAATGCGGATAATATAAATATAATAAAATATAAATAAAAAATAAAAAAATAAAAAATACTTTGCATACACCGGAATGCATTTTCTTCATCAACGTATTAATTACACTTTATGATAAATAAAGTGTAAAAGGCGCCAGGCGGTAGTTTGTTATTTATTATATTTGTATAAAAGCCAAGGTTTTTATGAGCCAACTTTTATGGGTTTTCAACAAAATATAATATCCTGATTGTTTTACGATTGAAAGACCATTTTTTTACTCAGATTATGTTATGTATCAAACAAAGAAGAAAATTAGAAGAAATATTTGCCACTTGACATTACGGGCACTTAATAACATAAGATGAAAGAATATTGTGTTTAAAATCAATTCACACCGAAACGTAACGATACGCAACATGGCACTGCATTTTCAAGATAGGTATTAAAAATTGAACTTTATTCATTACACAAGAAGATACAGGTTTCGCATAATAAACATATGTTAAACTACGACGCAGGGGCGACACTCTTTACAAATGACAGCTCGACCCTCGGCGAATGTCAGAACTTATTAGTATTGTCATCTTCATCACTGCTGTCAGCACTCAGAGATATTATTAATTCATTTTCAATAATATTGTCTATTCTCAAATCTCGTTCAAAATCTTGTAAAATTATTTTCTTTGTTTTCTCTACGACTTTTCTCCAGTCTTCTGTAGTGACTTCTGCACATTTAGTTTGTAGCAGAGTCATCATTTTAGCAGTACTGAAGGGTGGTTCAGTATTGTTCCGCACTGTATGACCCTTTATTTGTGCCCAAATAAGCTCGATGGCGTTATACTGGCATTGGTAGGGAGGCATGCTCATGCATGCATGCATGGTGTCCATGCTCTAGGGCTAGTTCATCGATTACATAGCGGAGCTTGGACGGCTTAGTTGCTTTTACCAGATTTAACAACTCAACTTTTAATAAAGTTGGACTTGCATCCACACCATTTCTTACCAGCCACGAGACAATTTCTTCCTTTTTATTTGCTTGAGTGGGTGGTTTATCAACTTGCACAGAATGATACGGTGCATTGTCCATTATAATTTTCGATGGGTTTTCTAAGTTGACTAGCAGCTTCTCAAACCACTCTTTAAAAACCTCAAAGTTCAATTCCTTGTGGTAATCACTTGTAATTTTAGAGGCGAATGCGAGGAGGCAGTCTGGCAGTCAATAAAACCTTGAGAAGCTGATACCGCGTGACATATAATAAGTCGGGCTCCTTTTCCCGATGGAACTTTTGAGGTGGAGGCCGCTGTATCATCGGTCCATGTCCGCGAAACCGTATGGTTCGCATTCAACCATGTTTCGTCAATAAACACGACATTGTCCCAATCTGTAACTTTATTTACTTGACGTAAGAATGTTACTCTCTTCAAAATAATATCGTAGCGTTCTAGCAGGATTTTCCGCTTGTCAGATTTATAAATCTAAAGCCAATCGATTTCAAAACCTTTAATAGAGACGATTTACCCCCAAAAAATAAGCCTGCGTCTTTTAACGAACTCATTATCATCTTTTCTCGAGTAATATCCATAAATGTGGTTGCGAATTGCAGCAGCATCAAAATTATCAATGCTAACAATTTTCTTGTCCCTCTTTCTTTCTTTCGGTGTACGTAAAGTATTATCTTCTGAGCCTTATGGTCCGTATTTCTCTTTCAGAATTTGAGTTACTGTCCTCTTTCCTATTCCCAATGCTTCGGCAACGCGTTCTCTCGGTTGTGTCAATGATAAAAGAGGCCCATCGTTAACGGATTCACGTTCAAAATAATTGTACAATTTCACCACTAGTTCGCGAGTTTGCATGTTTAGCGTTGTCCCCCGTTTCGACATGGTAAGACTGTAATTCTTGTTTACTAATCGTTAAGTAATCGGAGTCCAATTAATAGCCAGGTAAACGTAGTCAGTAAGATCAGTCCAATAAAAAAGCCGGGGCAGAAGAAAATAACAGAGAGCACACCAAAAACACACAGTCACTTCGCACAATGACAAAAGACTGCGTCATGTAATGGCGGCATGACATGGCGTCATCGACAAGCACTTGTGTTGCCAGCAACATCCTACCTAAATTGTACCTAACATCAATGATTTTTCTATTTAGTTATTTTTTGTATTTTTATAGTTAGTTAAAAGACTAATAAATATAATTATGTTTTATTATAATCACAACGTGGTTATTAATTTATGGTGATATTTCTTCACAAGTAATTATTGCATTCGATTCTACTTATCAGCTATCGATTTTTAGAGTAACATCCCTAGTGTTTAAAAAGAAAAAAGGTTTGCCTACGCAACATTGTAACGACGTTCAGTATTTTAGATCAGAAATTGTTTATTATGCTTAGAATGGTTTTATTTTGATGAATTGTCAAATATTACCTATTAAAATGACACCACTTTAGTGTAGATGTTTTTGATCTTTAAACTCTACATTACTTTTAACCACAATTTATAATTTTATTCTATCTTTAGTGGCAATACTCCGGGTAGGTAGGTACATTTTATTACTTGCTTATTTTAAGGCGTTTACATGAAAAAAATTTAAAAGAATATAATAACAGTGGCACTCCGGGTTTGCCAACAGAAGTGAAAACAATAGTGCACAGGCAAGTATGCGGCGCGCGAAAAAAACCGATAACGCGCTTATAACATCACAGAGTGGAAAATATAATATATACTTACATACAGAGAAACAGCTGCTTTCATAAAACGATTCAAATCGACCAAATTTGAAAATTTTTCGTCCCCTTCAATTTGTACACACAATCGTGGACAGACCGTATGCTTGTAGTATTGCAACCAAATCGAAAGCTAACTATGTGTACATAGTAAGCTTTAATCTATCGCTGTTGTGTCGCTATTTCAATTGTTTTTTCTCATTTCAAAATTACCAACGCGCCTGAAGAGGTTTTTATTACTGCACAGTTGTTACTTGAATAGGTAAAAGAGACTTTCTAATCCAATCCAACCAAAGATAAATTCACTGAAATTATATGTATAACTTTTATAAGCCCATGGAAAAGCAACCGACACTCAAATAATAGACATATGTAATCAATTATAGGTATTTTCTAAGTTTTTGAAAAATATGTCAAATTGTTCATAATAATACATGATTGCAATCTGAACCATTATTTGTAAATTTCTTTCCTTTCCTTGCAAATCAGCATAAAATTTTAAATAATAATTTATGCCGCCAAAACGCTAAAATTTGTTGTCATGACGTCACCTGTCAAGTATCAAATCACACTAAAAATGTCAAATCCAAGAATGCTTGGTGTTAACTTTGGTGATTTTACTATTTTAAAATTTGTCTGTAATAATAGGTACTGATACTGGCTATTCCCTAAGGGAAGGCCATTTAAAAAAAGTCGAAGGTCCAAGACGCAACATTCGCTTCTGCTAATCCTGTGCGTTTTTAATCACGTGGTCAAACGTAAAAAAAATATTATTTAAATTTTTTATTTATAAAAATCCTACTACATAATATAAATGTGAATGTTTGTGAGGATGGATGGATGGATGTTTCTTAGTCTTTCACGACAAAAACTACTGAACGGATTTCGACGAAATAAGGTATGGAAGTAATCCTCTGCGTTTTTAATCACGTGGTCAAACGTGAAAAAACAATTAATAAATTTTTTTATTTATAAAAATTCCTAATACTTATTATAAATGTGAAAGTTTGTGAGGATGTATGGACGGATGTTTCTTAGTCTTTCACGCAAAAACTACTGAACGGATTTCGATGAAATTTGATATGATAGTAGTTTAAGCTCTGTATAAAAACGTAGGCTACTTTTATCCCAAAAATTACAGTATCCCAATAATATATTTACGCGGGCGGAGCCGCGGCAAAGAGCTAGTCATACATATTTTATGGTAAAGAGTTGGTCAATTTGGTTATAAATAATGTTTAGTGATGATCATCAACAGTTAAATGTATATTTTCATCATAGGATAGTTCTCTATTATTATCATCCATATGTCTAATTATTATTATTACAGTGTAAACGGTTTTGAACAAAGTCACAGAGCCTATTGTCCGTAGAGGTAGTTAGTGTAATTATAACATGTATTTGTTTTATAACCTGAAGGTATGACATTATGTGCACGTTAATTACGGAAATAAATTTACAATTTCCGCAATTATGTGGCGTTCTGAAGCGTAACGTTTCGGGTGGATGAATGTGCATAATACTAATGTAATTGGTTACTGGACGTGTCCAATTTTAATACGGTATTATCCTGCACTAATCACGCAAAAACTACTGAATGGGTTTTGATGAAATCTGGCAGCAGCCCAGTGAGTGCGGAAGCCACATTTAATAAGGCAATATAAGGCAATATTCTATGCTTCGAGAAAAGATAGATACGGCCGCTTAAAGACGACTTGGCGATAGCGCGGCCGTGCTTTCAGATGCTTAAAAGGTACACTCATAATGTTTGTATGCAATCGCTTTTAATCACCATCGAGTTTTTACTATTACATATTATTATTTACTTGTACTCGTATTTAATATCAGAACAATGTTAATAGCCATCAGTCACCAGGACATGACCGTGACTCGTGAGTAAGCAAATACGATGTGAAAATCATCGTATACTAGCTTTTGCCCGAGGCTCCGCCCGCGTAATTACAGTATCCCAAGTAAAAAAATACCCTATGTTTCAATCCAGAGCCTAAACTACTACCATATCAAATTCCATCGAAATCCGTTCAGTAGTTTTTGCGTGAAAGAGTAACAAACATCCATCCATCCATCTTTCCTCACAAACTTTCACATTTATAATATTAGTAGGATACAAGTTCATAGTAATTAAGAGTTAAGACAGAGCAACATCAGTCTGTCGGGCCAACTAGTAACAAATAAAAAACTGCGAAGATTATCCTTTCGAATTAGTTAATATGTAATTGACAGAAATTATGACTTTATGCCTGTTTTAAAAGTTATTTTATCCTTACATTTAACAGTTAGCACTAATGAATTCAAAACTAAGGATGGGCTATGACGTACATTAGACAGAAAAATCTTGATTTCACCATACCTCAAATGTCAAATTGGCCCCAAACAACCCCAAAAGTGGGACTACTTTAGTGGTTTTTAGACAGTTTTTTCCTCGACATGCCTCGTCTATTCCACTACTATTATAATTAATGTGCAAGTTTGTGAGGATGGATGGATGTATGGATGGATGGATGTTTCTTACTCTTTCACGCAAAAACTACTGAACGGATTTCGATGTAATTTGGTATAGTGTAGGTACTTTAGGCTCTGGATTAAACATAGGCTACTTTTTATCCCGAAGAAGTACAGTTTTCCCGTGGGATACTCGATACCTACTATATTTACGCGGACGGAGCCGCGGGAAAAAGCTAGTGATAATATATATACGTCTATGGTTAACACACAAATTCTTAATCGTAATGACATAATATCTCTGGTGTAACCTATTAATTAACTGACGATAATATTGTTAACAGATATACATTTTGGCGGAAGGGATGTGCATCTACAATGGGCCCAGCGAGGAAACTGTGCCGTATTTAGCCAAGTTCGGCTTCAAGTGCCCCGTTTACCACAACCCTGCTGATTACGGTAAGCTATTTAATAACTACACGCTACTTAAATTAAGCGTCACTCAAGCCACATGCTGACCTTGTCATTCTGCTAGACTCCGGAGACAGATAGCCTGTATATAGAGGCCCTAATGTTACCGGTAAGTAGCGTTGCGGTTGGGCCGCAACTCGTCTAGTGAAGTCAAAAGTCAATTTTGTTTTTTCAACACACTTTCTTAACGTCGCGTCGGTATACATGATGCCTACCACCGGTCCGGGAACTAGCCCGGCGAGAAGAACCGGCGTAAGGAACTCGAACAGGGCCATCTATTATAGATTGGGTTATAATTAGGTATTATTAGTGCGAAAAAAAGTTGGCAACTGCACATGACGATACTCTATTACTGAGTGCTAAGTGGAAGTTTTTCTTTTCGCATTTGATCGTGAGCGCGTTTGGCGTTTACTAGGAATTTGTATGTGATTTGTATAGCGCCACCTAGTTGTAAACGCGACAAGTAGGTCAAATCACATACAAATTCCTAGTAAACGCCAAACGCGCCCACGATCGAAAGCGAAAAGAAAAACTTCCACTTAGCACTCTTAATTCGGCAGCAAATTAAAATATGTTGGCGACAATATTAATCCAAAGTGGCATAAAATGTATAAGTTGGCTACTAAATGTCTGAGCTGTCATCCAGTAAACGATAGCAGCTATAAAACCAGATGGGGTTTATAATTTATGGCTGCTAAAATACAATGGCTACAAAAATCACATATTTGGATACTGTTGGGGTTTGTTTTCCTTTCGTATGGATGTCGTTTTCAAGTATTTTGAGGTGCTGAATACAAAAAATCTTAAATAAATTTTGCGCTCTCAAGTTGTTGCTAAGATATTTATTTGTTGGCCAAAATAATATCTCTCTGCCAGTTTAGAAAATATTCCAAACGGGCACTATACTCAATATTACAACTTAATAAAGTTAACAAAACTGATATTACTTAGTCGCCGTATTTGGTATTTTTTGTGCCTTGCAATATTTTGCCAACTTAGTAGGTAGGTAGGTACAGTATCCTAAATTCTGTTTTTTCACCCTCAAAATTTGATTATTTTTTCCGCAAATATTGGTAACCTAGATATGCGCATAATCCTATATTTTACGAGTAACACAAAAACACGGCCAAAATATATGTATATCAATTTTCTATTTAAATATTTAGTGCCTGGGTAACCGAGCTTTGCTCGGAGCTATAGCAGATTTTAAAATGAAGTCGGTTGAAACTAAAAAGAATCACAAAAATATTTTACCGGGTAAAAAGTAGTCTTTGTCCATCATTGTGGCCTCCTCTATATCTGTTTCCAATTTCATGATGATCAGTTAAATAGTGTAGTAGCACGTGAAAGCGTAAATAAAGTATCCAACGGGAACCGTATATTATACCGCGATAAAAAGTAGCCTATGTCCTTCCCTATGGTCGACTATATAGCCTGTGCCTTTTATGATGATCGGTTAAGTAGTTTTTTACGAGAAAGCGTAACAATCAAACAAACAAAGTCACATTTACATTCATTATAACATTAGTAAGGATAATGATACTAAGGTTATGGATTGTTGTAAAAAAAGTAGCCAAGCGCTGCCTAGTATATATTTCTGTTTGCTGTAAATAAACCTCCCCACTGCAAACTGCCTTGCCTTATCAAATAATGGCTTAGCTGTTATTTGATAAGATAAACTGAAGGCTAACGTGTAATAAATTGCACTCTTGAAATGCATGCATGTAGGAAAATTGTATTTACTGTACAAATACTGTCTTTCGGAAAACTTCGTGTCCATTAAACTGACGGTCGCTCCCATAGCGATTCGATATTATTTGTATTGGAATTAAGCCCGTGCACGAAGTTTCCCTCCTACTATTAAAATATTGATATCAATCTCTTGAATTTTGTTGAAGCGAAACTGCGTTGAGAGTAAAATTTCAAGATCGCGTCACGTCAACACATGATTTTGCATATAACGCCATCTATCGGAAGCTACTTATACTTATTACAAAACAACTTAACTTACTAAAGTACAGCTCAAACACAGATGACGCTAAGTGTACAAATTTTAATTTTCCTATTCATTTTTGAAGTGATGTCTTTTATTAGGCACATCGAGAGTATTTTTTGGATTTCTAATGATGATTGAAATATTACTCCTGCCACGTGTGCTCAGCACGCGTCATGTTTTTTATGGATAAACAAATCGTTAATCGATATTACATTACGTGCACCGTTATACTGCGCAGACTGCAGTAGGTACATTGTAAACTTGCCCTTTACGAGTCCGGTGCCTCGAATGACCTTCCGAGTTCCGATTAGAAATCGAGGCCAGTTACTATACAATGTATATATTATCATCGTTACACAATTACAAATATATCATCAGTGTAGAACCAGTCAATAAATTATATTAGCTTAATGTTTTTTTTTCTCAGAAATCAGAATCACATTTTTATTTATTTGCTACCTCGTGTAAAATTACCATTTTAATAACAAATTAGCGCCACAGCAGAAACCCATTCTCGTAATTATCTTACACTTTAATTTTACATTTATTGAACTATAAAAGAATGGTCTTGATATCGTAATCTGATTTTTGGAGCATGGAACAATCAAAACGCGTTTGACGTTGGTTTGACGTTTATGAAAATACCATTTTGCAGTTTTAACATATCGGGACTAGATTGTGACTGTATTATTGCCGGGTTTAATTAGCGGAATCGACCTTCAGATATTTATTATGTTAGATTTGACTCGACTTTTTTTCCGCCATGCATCTCCATAGACACTCCATTAATTTTAGGGTTCCGCTTCCATTCGTTCTATGCAAACGAACTTCGTTTTCTAGGAACTATTAATGGAAACATAAAGATAAAAGTAGCCTAAGTTACTCCTTATAACACCTATCTGCCAGCTATCTGCCAATGAAAGTTTGGTAAAAATCAGTCCGGCCGTTTCAGAGATTAGCCGGAACAAACAGACAGACGGACCGACAGAAAAAAAGAATTAAAAACGAATTTTTTGATATATGTACCTCATTATACTTATCATAATATGCATTTAGTGCAAGGCTGTTAATTTGAAATTACAAACAGACACTTCAATTTTATTTATTTGTATAGATAATAATATATAGATAAAACATCGACTGCCAAAGTCGATTTTAAGGCTCTATTAGGTAATATACATTGTACCATAAGGCCGCTTTGTGTCTCATAAGGTTGTTTGCCGACGGTTTTGCGGTCCAAGGATGACCACTCCAGATGATCATTACATTTCGACACATTGTTTCTGTCGTGTATACCGTATTTCGTAGATTACGTATCCATAACCTGAGAGACGATATATTTTGTTGACATAAAAAAGAACCAATTCTTAAATATATATTCTAACCTAACCTAACCAATAGCATGTCGGGACATGTCTAAGGAGGGTTCGGTAACTATATCCTCGTAAAAGGTTTTTTTTTCAAATTACTACAAAAGTTACTGTCCGATTTCGTTCAAAATAACTTTCCTAAAAAGTTTTTAGCATGATCTATCAGCATGGAAAATGGCAAGTTTCTAAGTCTCATAATTTAAAAATGTCAGACCATTTCAACTTATAAACCACTTTGGAGGCCGATTACTCGTAAATGATTGACTTTGTAAAAAAATCATGTACTAAACCTTGCCTTTATTTTAAAAGACCTATTCAACGATACACACGATGGGGTAGGATGTAAAAATATTTTTCATCCCCACTTCACATGTATGGGTAGCTACCCCTAAAATATAAAATAATTATTATTTTACCGATTAAACCGAGATCTATACACAATCTAAAACTATAACAAATTTCATCAATTTATATTCATAATTACAGAAGCTAGAAGCGCCGACAGACAGACAGACGGACGGACGGACAGAGCCAAACTATAAGGGTTCATTATGTATTACGGAACCCTGAAAAGGTAATGGATAGGAAATTACTAATAAGGCTAAACATAAGTTAAAGGAAATTGGGATTTGTACTATGGAACTAGCGTACAAAGATAAAATTAGGTTAGGTGTAAGCGTAAGAATTTGGATTACAACGGCGCGGCGTGGCATTTCTGCAGGAGGTAGGATAATTACAACGGCGCGGTGGTGGCATATCTGCAGGAGGTAGGATAATTACAACGGCGAGGTGGTCGCATATCTGCAGGGGGTGGGATAATTACAACGGCGCGGTGGTCGCATATCTGTAGGAGGTAGGATAATTACAACGACGCGGTGGTCGCATATCTGTAGGAGGTAGGATAATTACAACGGCTCGGTGGTCGCATATCTGCAGGAGGTAGGATAATTTCAACGGCTCGGTGGTCGCATATCTGCAGGAGGTAGGATAATTACAACGACGCAGTGGTCGCATATCTGTAGGAGGTAGGATAATTACAACGGCGCGGTGGTCGCATATCTGCAGGGGGTAGGATAATTACAACGGCGCGGTGGTGGCATACCTGTAGGAGGTAGGATAATTACAACGGCGTGGTGGTGGCATATCTGCAGGAGATAGGATAATTACAACGGCGCGGTGGTCGCATATCTGCAGGGGGTAGGATAATTACAACGGCGCGGTGGTGGCATATCTGCAGGAGGTAGGGTAATTACAACGACGCGGTGGTCGCATATTAATTTCTCGACTCGGCCGATTTAGCTAGTTTTTGTCGTGAAATATTGTGGTTGGTTTATTGCCAATAACATTTTCTCATATCGTCGGCGTAAAAGGAGAACTAAATAAATAAATAAGTTTCGAGATAATCGCGATTTAGTGTTTTTTTTCTAATTTTTTGGTGTCATTTAAAAATAAGAGACAATTTTGTCGACGGTAATTTTATATTCTTTAGATATCTATACCTTTTATCAAACGAATCTCTCTCATGTAGTATAAAAAATAAAAAACTGAGTTATCTAATTTTGCCACAACACAATATTGTAAATATACTGCAGTTAGCTACTTTTTTTAGGGAGTAGTTATGTAGTTTTCCTTCACTTCGAATGCATATAACAGAATAAATGAAGGGCAAATAACTCTTACTTGTTGAATTCTTTCTCCCTCCTAATACTTATTGAATTCGTCAACTTCAACATAGGTATGTTGAAGTTGACGAATTCACGACATTTGAATATGAAACTTAGCTGCTTTGAACCATAGTTATTTTTTGCCTGTTTTCTGTGGAACCATAGTAATTATCCGGTCGAACCGGCCCCGACCCTAAGAACTAAAATAAAGTAATCCACAACCTGTAAAATGTAGATTTTACTTAAACTTAAACTTTACGTTGAGTACTCCCTCCATACATATTTTACAAAATCGCATTTATTTGCCACTAAACTGTAAACACGATTATATCTGAGTTTCACTCATGTCAGTAATGACTCATAATAAACCAAAAATCAGACTTCTAACCTTAGGAAAGATACGAGGGTTAGTTTCTATATTTGTGGAATGAGGGGTTGGAGGAATTCACCCTGAATTAGGTTCTTTGGGACTCTAATCTATTATTTGACTTATAATTTGAATAAATACGGGGTTTCATTGTTATTGGATGCTACTAATCTTTAAATTACAGTCGATCGAAATGTTCAAAGCAAAAAATCGGTTGTCTGAAAAGTCGGTTTACTGACGATAGTTAAACGTGACAACGCCATAAAAAAAATACTGATGGAATGGTTGCATTTTTCAAAAGAAAATTTTAATTTTATTAAACCTTAAATGAAACGCCTCAGAGCGAGGTAACGCCGCATGAGTCATGTTTTTTCGTGCGTGCAGCCGGCTCCATCGAATTATAAGACTTTGTCACGTCAAAAATCTGCTCCTGACGTCTGTCTTTTGAGTCCCAAGTCGAATTGTGATTATGGATTACATAAATAACGCCGGAGTCCCCAAACATGTATCAATAAGGACTTAGAAGTTCTGTACAGTACTTTTGAATCCAGGGTCATCTAGGGTGAATCCATTATAACGTGGTGCAAAATCTTACTTTTTAGTAGCGTATGCTTGGACTACTTCAGATAATGTCGAAATCACTATATTTGTCCATATAAAGGAGATCGGCATCTCGCCATACATTTACTACTTGGTAATTAAAATACAAGACTATAAAAATTTAATGTAAGTTGCACTTTATGAACATAGGAACAAAAAAAGCAATAATATTATACATTAAACTCGGGGGATAAAAGATAATTGATTAAATATAAACTAACTTATTGTTCAATATACACATACTCTAGTGGCGGGTGCAGAAAAGCGACATCTGTTATTTGCGGTGTCAATTACGTAATGAAATTAATAACTAGTTTGTTTGGAAATGCTAACAGATAAATTATAGATATCGCTTTCACGTTATGAAAACCAAAAACATTATTATTATTTTTCTTAGTATATTAATAGTATAGAGAGGGATCTATTATACACCCCAAGTAACATTTTTCTCATAAAACTAGTACGAAACTGGTGAGCTATAGAAAAAGAAAATAATTTTATACTGTTAAATAAATCTATCTACTGGGCCACTAAATGGAGCTTATACGCCTCAAATTGACTATTTGTAGCATGATAACCATAGAGTATATAGATATGATGACAACGATAACTTCAGTTAAGTAGGTACGTATTTTGTCCATCAATTCTCTGATATACAGAGACATTCATAACTTCTTATTCCAAGTCCTAAAAAAAATATATATATATTTTATATAATAACTTTTTAAGTACTATAAAACCATATATTTACGAGACTTGGCCGCTCTTGATGGAAAATCAGGCAGGATTCGCCAGTGTCCTTTCGAAGAGTTCCCACGATTTATCATGGATCCCATTAACTAATAAAACAAAAATAAAACGGACAAATTTCGAATTATAGCCTTTACAACAACAAAATAACTTTGCAAATAGGTTCACAAAGGGCAAAGTAATTTTGAAAGATATCCGTGTCGGTGTAAAAATACAATGAGTAGTACCTATTATATCATCATAATGTGATGATATATGTTGTGATGATGGTGGTGACGATGATGATGATGATTATTGTAATTGACAAAGTGGCATATTATGCTTGCAGTTCTATAAACAACGCCGAAATCCCGAAACATGTATATATGAGGAGTCAGGAGTTATGTTCAGACTTTTGGAATCAGGGTATACCTTGGAGCAAAATCTTACTGTTTGGTGGTTGCATGTGCTTGAACTACTTCAGAAATAGTCGAAATCAATATATTTGTCCATATTTTCGAGGAGTTCTCTCGCTTCCTCGTGGATACCTATCATGAGGTCACCACATTGATGTCAAAAGGACCAATTTGGCATTATACCCTAGGGTATAATCCCATATTGATTTCCACTTCACAAAACCGATTTTCAAAGTTCTTTTTTTGATGTCGGTATAATCAAAAAAAGAATTTTGATAATCGGTTCACAGACGGCGGAGTAATCGTTGAAGATACAAAAAAAAAATATATACAGCCGAACGTATAACCGCCTCCTTTTTTCGGAAGTCGGTTAAAAAGCAAAGGTTTTGATAACCGTGAAATACTAGACAGTAAGGCAATAAAAAGAAGGTAATGTATATAAAAATTCACTGATTTCGTGCCCTCACACGACTATCGAGCACATTAGAAATGAATCTACGGAATTTGAAAAAACATAGTCGCTGAGTGACGAGAAATCGGGATAAGGAATCTTCGGAAGGAAAGAAAACTTAAAGGAAAATAATCGGAATAATGGTTCCATAAAATACATCGTTGAACGATAATTATTCATTCTTAGACTAGCTTTTGCCCGCGACTTCGTACTCGTAGATGCTGAACTGACTAATTTCCTATTATTTTTAGAAAGAGACTTTAATTATTATGCCAAAAATAAATTTAAATGGTTTAAGAAAGTGAAACTTCTTAAACCATTCTGTGTGTTGCATGTCGCGTGACGGTCGGCCGCGGAGTAGGGATAAAGTGAAAGGCGCTCGTCAGAGCAGCCGAGGCCAATATGGCGGCGCCTATAGTTCGCATCAGCTAACCGTGTAGTGTACAGACTAGTACTAATTTGTGCCAGTGCTATAAAATTAAGATTGATGAAGCGATTTTTATACCCTTAATGGAATATTATTTCGAAAATTATTAGTTACATGTCTATAATGTGAAAAAAAGTTTCACTTTTACCGTGGTTTCATAAAACTACACAATCCTTTTACTTTTTATATTATTAGAGTATATTATGCTATTGAAGGACCTCTTTATATAGGTACAAAATTAATTGTATTGCCATGCGGAGCAAGTATCACCTAAATAAGACTGCTTTATTGATCTCGACTCGATGACCTCTGTGGCTCAGTGGTTCAGCGCGTTAGTGTTCAAGCCCCCTGCTTGTCCCGGGTTCGAATCCCGCCGTTCGCCGAAATAAAAAGTTTTTCTGTGTTCCTGGGTCATAGATGTGTATTAAATATGTGTATAATATAATAAAAATCTTAAATATATCTATATAGCATAAAAGTATTAACTTCCCGTTTTCTGGTACCTGTAACACAAGTTCTTCGGATACTTAGCACGGGGCCAGATTGACGTGGTGTGAAGCGTCTATAGATAGATATAGATATTGATGTGAATAATGCGAAAAATGCGAAGCATACTTTTAGGGGAAACTGCAGTCTTTTATTCATTGATTGTATTTACAATCAATGAATACTCTGATGGGATCAATGGTATTTTAGGTATGAATACAGTTTCCCCTAGAGCACATCTAGTGAGTAGAGCAGCCTCGACAAAGTTGCGATAGAGAACTTTTATCTGTCTGGTGTCTGGTCTGGTGGTCAGTCTGGTGCAATTTTGGAGGCTTAATATTTCTTAATAACATAACTGGTGCTCCAATATTCAAACGAAAATTATTAAACTCCACGGGATAAATCCACCGACTTATATTGTACTTCATCTGCTTCTAATGGCTTAAATAAAAGTTTATTTATTGTGGCTGCGAGGGTAAACTACGTTAGTGAGTTCTGTAAGTGATGTCACCACTGTTACAAAAGCGGAATAGTAATTTTACCATAAATTGTAAGGGGTAATCGCTGTTTTCTATTATAAGCAACAATTCATAAAACTGTTCAGCAGACTGTTCACCTCTCAAATGGACTCTTATGTTTTTTTAAAGGGAGCTTTTGTATGTGACTCCACATGTATGATGACTTTAAACACGACTTTACCTCATCCGCTCGTGTGCCCCTTGGGTACTAAGGGTATCAAAATAAAGCTTGAAGAGAACATTCCAGAAATATACAACAAATATAGTAAAATGGTGGTCAAGCATGAGTCTGACTCTGAAAAAAATACATTCATACCCCTGTTCACCCCTTTAGGAGTTGAATATCGAAAAATCGTAAAATACATGTTTACTTATTTTCTTTTATGACTAAATTTACAAAGTTCCAAGCCGAAGAAATGCTCATTTCATATTTTTTCCCCATACAAAGTTTAATACACATTTTTACCAATTAATAGATCGAATTTTTAAAAATATTGAATTAGAGTTTTAGTAGATCATGTCAAAGAGCAATATCACGAAGTTTCAAATAGATCTGACCCTTAACAAAAAAGTTACATACAAACGTTGACCCTTTTTACACCTCTAGGGGGTGAGTTTCGCAAAATACCTACTTAGTGGACCTATACGTCACAAAAGGAAGCCACGGTCCAAATATTACTTATCCAGCTTAGTAGTTTTGCCTCGGCGTTGATGAACCTGGTATGGTTGAGTACCTGGGTAACCGAGCCTTTTTCGGAGCTCAAGAAGATTAAAAATAAAAAATGAATCACAAAAATATTTTTCTGGGGTTCGAACCCACCACATTCCGAAAATTAACTGCCAATCCGACTGATATTATAGAGTCGAAATTATTGATATATTGTTGCACGACCGATGAAAAAACATATATAACTTAAAATGCGCAGTTTCCATGGATAAAACCTAGTTAGACCGATTTTTATCCCCCAAAACTCCCTGAATACTCATGTAAATACTTGCAGCCGTTGCCGAGATTACGATTATACAGGGTGTTTTTTAGGCAGTGTCCAAACTTTCAGGAGTGAATAAACTCTTTAATATAAGCAACATTTACTATAGGATCAACTTTCCTACTTAAAAAAAACAGCTGTTTCCTACAAAAGGGCTACGGCATAGATAGCATTTAATATACAAGATTGTCTCGTTTATAAGATAAAAGTACCTGGGAGACCGAGCTTTGATCAGAGTTTTACTAGAACCATGACTAGAACTATAAAATAATTAAAAAATATATCCATACAAATAAATAAAATTGAAGTGTCTATTTGTATTTTTTTTAAGTTATAACTAATGACAAAAAATATACAGGGAAACACCTATTCTAATAATTATTTTGCCATGAATTTGAACAAAACCTTTGCCTCGGCATTATTTGGTCGCGACAAAATTTTATGAAATGTTCCCATAAATTTAAGGTTAAAAATAAATTAATAATAAATTAATAAAAATAAATTAAATGTTCCCGTTCAAATTTAAGGCACTCAGTATACAGTAGTTCTTCAACAACTCCACATTGCTCACAGTTAGGCGATGTTACTTTTTTCATCATGAAGGCAAATTTTTTACACGGAATGTGCCCAGTTCTGAGCCTGTGCGCAGTTACAACTAACTATGGATGTTCCTCTGCGACCAGAGGCGCATCCAGCTATATTATGTTGTAACTAACTTTTGCTATCTGAACAAATTATTACATTCTTATAATGCTGATTAGATAGAACATAATTTAAAGACTGAGATGGCAATAAATTCCAACGTCATAATGGAAACATAAGCTTCGCTTATTTTAAAACGATTGTCTTGAATATCTCTGTCAGATATATAAAACGCAGAGACATGACCTTCTACACTCTTCGACCCATATGTATATATAAAATGCCACCCATTATATTTTGTATATAGCTCATAAATTACGTCATGTTTTAACAAAGTTGTATTATATAAACTCTTTGAACATTTGATTGATTCTAACACTATTACAATAATTCGATTTATATCAATATTTACCTGTTACCCATGTTTGCAAAGTAAACATCATTGACATAACAAAAGGACTTGATGACGCAATCCTTATACGAGGGCGGGTCAATAAGTCCGTGACTTTTGGAATAAAACACAGATTTTTTGATAAATAAATCATTTTATTTTTCAACGTAGTCCCCCTTGAGCTCTATACACTTTGTCCAACGCTTCTCAAATTTTTTTATCCCTTCCAAAAAATATGATTTGTCGAGGTCCTCAAAATAGGCCTTTGTTTGCGAGATGACTTCATCATTGGAGGAGTCAAATCTTTTTCCACCGAGCCATTTTTTCAGGTTTGGGAACAAGAAGTAGTCACTCGGAGCCAAATCTGGAGAATAGGGTGGATGTGGGAGCAATTCATGGATTTTTGCCATGGCAACTGCACATGTGTGCACCCTTGCATTGTCTTGGTGAAAAAGAACTTTTTTCTTGGCCAAATGAAGTCGGTTTTTTTTCAAATCCTCATTGAAGCGGTCCAATAAGTTGGCATAATATTCCCCATTAATTGTTCTTCCCTTTTGAAGATAGTCAATGTGGATTATCCCACGTGCATCCCAAAAAACAGTCGCCATAACTTTATTGGCTGACAAACCCACCTTGGCCTTCTTTGGCGCCGATTCACCCTTAGAAACCCACTGTTTTGACTGTTGTTTGGTCTCTGGTGTGTTGTGATGGATCCATGTTTCGTCCACGGTTACAAAACGGCGCAAAAACTCCTCCATATTGTGATTAAACAACGCCAAACCTTCCTGTGAAGTTGTTACACGATTGCGTTTGTGGTCGACTTGCGGAAAGCTTTCTCATGCCCAAGTGATCATTCAAAATTGAAACCACTGAGCCATGCGAGATGCCTATGGCTTCCACAATCTCTTGCACTTTCAATCTTCGGTCGGCCAACACCATATCGTGAATTTTTTCGATTGTTTCGGGTGTAGAGACCTCAACTGGGCGTCCAGGACGTTCGGCATCTTCAGTTCTTGTACGGCCACAATGAAATTCAGTAAACTACTTTTTTACCATTGAAATCGATGGTGCAGAGTCCCCATAGTATTTATCAAGCTTAGCCTTGGTCTCGGTAATGGTTTTTTTTCGCAAAAAATAATGCTTAATAAGCACACGAAATTCACTTTTTTCCATTGTTTCCTTAAGTTACTGGATAGTCTGATAAAGATAGCTGTAAAATACAAACTAACTGACGCAGCAAGTTCAAATTTTGATACGAGTCAACTGACAGATGCCTGTTGATAGGAGTAGTGTTGCTTTTTCAGTAAGGAGGTTAGAAATTCAAAAAGTCACGGACTTATTGACCCGCCTTAGTAACATTAATTTCGTCTAGTACTGATGCCAGTAAAGGGATCGTTTTATATTTCCAATAAGTATTTTGTCGAAGATCATATAAGTCATTAAACATTTTTACAGATACATTATTTTCAATGGATTTTAATTTTAAACAAAATTTGTAGGCCAAATATATCCTTCGTAAGTACAATGGAACTACACCGAGTTCACTTTCCATCACATGAATCGAGGAAGTTTTTATAAATCCTCCTATGATCCTTAGAGCCTGATTTTGAATTTTTTTTAACTTTTCTTAACGACATTTTGCACTTGCGTCGTATAAGAAAGAACTGTAGTCAATACGACTTCTGATTAAAGCAAGGTATAAATGTGTTAAATGCCTAGGATGTAAACCCCATGAAGAGGCAGCTGAAACTTTAAGTAAATTTAGATTTAATTTAACCTTCCTAACTTTCATAGTAATATGTTTATTCCAGCGCAGTGACCTGTGTAACCAAACTCCCAAATATTTGTAATTATCTACTATTTCTAAATTTCGATTATTTATCTTTCAATCTATTTGTAACCTTCTTAATCGTCTACTAAAAAATACATACTTGACATTTTTCTGCTGATATCTCTAAACCCGTTTTTCATTTAAAATGCCACAAAATGTATTTAATGATGTTTGAAATTGATGATAAATTGATGAAATTGATGACTCATCCTCAAATTATTAGAAGATGAGTATAACACAAGTGTAACAAGAAGTGAGGGTGAAATTGGGTCACCTTGAGCCAAACCGCGATTTGTATGTCTTATAAAATATTTATTGTGGTTACATTCATCTTGAATCATGAGGTGGCGTTCATTTAAAAATAGACAAATACTGACACAACCTTTCCCCAACACCCATAATTCATCCAAAGTATCCACAAGCTCATCTATCAATACGTTGTTAAACACACCGGCATATTTAGAGGAACACTAAAAAATGGTCCATAATTAAAAAAATATGATTTTATTTTAAAATCTACTTACTACACTTCTTTTGTTATTTAAAGTTTCATTTGTTTTACTTAAAATGAGATCACATTAAGAACAGGTTTTGCGAGTAAAGGCTATTTGTGAAAAATGGTACATTTTTGAACTTTTCATGTAACCGGGAAAAGTGAAAATTAATATTAAAATAACAATTAATTAATTTAGAAAAATGGTGATTAATATCGCGTATTTCCTCCACGTGCTCTTATTAAAGTTTCTACCCGTCTAGGCATACTGAGAATGATGTTATGTTAATGATGGTCTCCTGGGATAGTCTCCGCCATTCGTCAACTACGGCGATTCGCAGTTCACCCACGTTGGCAGGAGCTGGAATTCTGGACTTAACTTTTCTTTTCAGTAAGTCCCAAACGTGCTCTATTGGGTTCATATCCAGTGATCTCGCCGGCCACTCCATAACAGTGATATTCATATCATTAAGATAAAATTGAGTCACCCAAACGGTATGCGGCCGAGCATTATCCTGCATAAAAACAAAATCGTCACCGATATATGGGGCAAACGGTACGACATTTTCTTCTAAAGCTTCTCTGATATAGCGGTCTGCAGTCAGACTCCCTCTGTCAATCACTACCAAGTCTGTGCGAGCTCCCAAACAAATGCCCGCCCACACCATTATTGATCCACCAACGTATGCAACTGTAGTTTCAAAATTTGTCTGAATGTATCGGTTCTCCTTTGCGTCTGTATTTTCTTTGCCTGCCGTCAATTTGATTTAAGAGAATTCTGCACTCATCACTAAACGTCCAAAGCGTTCCAAAGTCGATGTTCCTGAGCAAAAGTTAACCTGTTTCTACGATGATTTACCTCGAGCCTTGGAGCCTTGGCGGGCACAAATGAACCCAAACCAGCTTCTTCGAACCTTCTTCGTACCGTATGCTCACTTACGGTTACACCCCGCACTGCTTCTAACTCATGTCGGGCTTGGACGGCCGTCAAACGGGGGTTCCTACGTACACGAAGCCGAATGAAACGATCTTCCCTACTCGAAGTGCGTCTTTTTCTGCCTTGTCCTGCTCTTCTCACATGAGTACAGGTCTCCCCGAATCGTTGGATACTGCGATAGATTGTTGAAACTGGTCGACTAAGATCTCTGGATATCACTCTATAGGTTTGACCATTTCTTCGCATTTCGAGTACCCTGGCAATCTCCGTTGGGGCTAAGTCAGGCATAATTTAGTCCTCAACTCCAAAAAGATACGCGATTAAAAAAAAAACTAACAAAAACAGTATTTCAATGAAATTTTAAATCAAACTCAGAAGGAAGAAATACTCGAAGTTCGCTCCAGATAAGGTGTATTTGAATAAAATTAAAACAATTGCATAAAATGTGATGTTCAGTTGTTTTCTTAATTTGAAAATATTTCTTTTTAAATTAAATGACGTATAAACCAGCCAGCAACCTTATATGATACTGATATCAAACCTTTATTTTATGTTCCGTTAAATATGCCGGTGTGTGTATATTATATGCATTTGATATGTTCCAAAAAACAAGCTATTGTTGAGATTCTGCGCGAAAATCCCAAGTAGATCTAAGTAATTAACTTTACCAAACAGTCCTGACATGATTTGTCTGTTTGTAATTTGAAATTAACAGCTTTTCAGTTTTCACTAAATGCACATACATGAAAATATATACCTACGGTACTTACAGCAAAATATAAAATAAAAAAATATATCTATCCGTGTCTGTATGTCTGTTTGCTCCGGCTAATCTCTGAAACGGCTGGACCGATTTTCACATGACTTTCACTGGCTGATAGCTAATGTTAAAAGGCATAACTTAGGCTACTTTTATCTTAGAGTTCGGTTTAGAAAAATAGGAGATTCCGCTTCCGTTAGTACTGCGCAAACAATGTTACGAGCACCAGCTAGTAAAATCTATAAAAGAAATAATAAGAAACACAAAAATATTTATCTGACCGGAATTCGACCCGCCACATTCCAAATTTCCAAACAAAGCAAAAATTACGCATACCAAGCTGCCAGAAGCTATCAGAATGACGTAATAGAATCAACATTATTGATATAAATAGTTGCACGACGAAAGAAACATACACATATTGCTTATAGAAACTATAACCCGACGGCGACTACGAAATAAAAAAGGGGGTAAAAAGGCCGAAACAAGAAAATAATCCAGATAGAAATCCAGAATTACATAGGTAAAAACAAAAATGGTCAAGCTAGAGCCGTGGTCGGGTCATAGTTTTTTTAACTATTTTTTTATTTCGTATATTTCAGTTTCCCATCGAACATGTATTTGGAATAATATTAATAAGTATAATCATCTTTACGATTGCGGAGCGAGCCAATTTTATTTCTAGATTTCAAGAACGATAATAATACTAATATTATATTTATAAAAGACAATATAATTTACTAAGGTAAAATAATAATATAAAAATTATATAAGTCTTACATTACATATATCATCATTATCATTGACATATTTGTGCAAGCACGCCACAAATGTGTATATATATATATATACACTGCAAAAATGTACACTACATTTTTGAGGAAAAGTTTAAAATACTAGAAAAATATGAAAACTTGAAAGAAAAGGTTGAGAACCAAGAAAAAAAGATTATACTTTGTCACGACAAAGGAACGTAGTATTTTTCGGCATAGCTGAAACTGAGAAAAATTATGCAGATTTATAAAGAAATATCTTAGAGTTTATAAACCAACACTACTCCACGAACCTTAACCATAAAGATATCCAGGAAAGCAGGAGAATAGGAAAGAAAAATGATCCCCCTTCGCAGACAGAACAAAAAACATCAGTAAATAAAAAGAATAAAACCCAAACCACATTGAGAGGGACATCAAGTGTATCAAAAGGATCTTCCAAACCTGGACCCCTTAATTTCTTGCACACAAAAAAGTGTAACAGCCTTCCAAATTACCCACTTACTCAACACAACGAATAGCAATCACCGCACCCCTCTCACTCGACAATCACATTAAAAGAACTATCAATGAATAGAAATACTTATCTTCCAAGCCGGCTGGTCACCGAGGAAGATCCAAAACCCTCTAAAGAAGAAGCTCCAAACTCACCCCACCATACAACAATCGATACACACATATGAAATTTTCAACTTTAAGGAAAAAGCGAAAAATAAACTCTACATAATGACTTACAACGTCAGAACTTTATCCACTCACGAACGATTCATCGAGTTTAACGAAGCAATTCAAGGGATTAAATACGACGTAATTGGCCTGTCCGAAATAAGACGTATAGGCACTCAGATAGAAGAATACAACAATTTTATACTACACGGGCCTCACACCCGGGAAATATGGAGTCGGGTTTATAATAAATAAAGCTCACAAAGAATGTATTGAAAGCTATGCAGGCTTCAGTGATAGAGTAGCATTATTAAACCTAAACATTCAAGGACTTTGCATGTCCTTAATTCAAGTCTATGCACCGACTGAAGCATCTAGCGAATAGGATATTAGCACATTCTATTTGCAAGTAAACAAAGCTATCGACCAAGCTTACAAAAACCATTTTATAATGGGTGGTTTTAATACAAAAAAAGGACAGCCAAGAAAAGACGAATGCTTAATCATGAAAACTCATGGATATGGAGAAAGAAACCAAAGAGGCCAGATGCTAATTGACTTCGCCCTCGAACACAAACTAGCAATTTTAAACACTTTCTTTCACAAACATTTCAAACAAAGATGGATCTGGCGATCACCGAACGGAATACATAAAAATTAATTATATTACATATTGTCAAATCATCATAATCTATGTCAAAATATAGAAATTTTAAACGTTGACTTTCCATCTGACCATCGACCAATACGAGCAACTCTATCTATCACAAAACAAAAGAAGAAACGCATAGGCTAAAAAGACAAAAGGCAATCATCACTGAAAACCGAACAAGAAATAATAAACTACAAACAAAATATATTATGTCACTTACAAGAGTTGAATAACTATCGAAGGAAAATATCTGTACAGGCTTATTATAACATATTATAAAAGGCTATATCTCAAAGCTTACAAGACGCTCGAACATCGAATGAAACTCCAAAAACTACCCATAAAGTTTTACAAGATCGCACATTAGCTCTAATAAAAAGAAGACAGGAACTACATCGTACTAAAAATAAAACTAGAGCCACAAAAAATGAATTATCTGCTTTATACAAATTGATAAGTAAGTACATAAAACTGGACTACAAAAACTATAGATCAAAGACATTTGAAAACCACTTGAAAAAAGCAGGAAGCTCAAAAAAAGCTCTAAAAGAATTACAAACAAATAAATGCTGGATAGAGAGCTTAAGCAGCGAAGGAAAAATTGTAAACAATAGAAAAGAAATTATAAAAACAGCAACCGAATTTTATAAAACTTTGTATAGTGCCCAGACGTACGTACGTACGTACGTAAAATAACGTTATTTCTTTAAACAAAACCAACAGTGGAAATGTAAAGCCAATATCCGAAAATGAAGTAATTCAGGCAATAAAGAGACTAAAGGCAGATAAAAGCCCGGGATCAGATGGCATCACAAATGAAGCCATAAAGGTCGCTTATTCCCTACTGTCTCCACCTTTAACGTACCTATTCAACAACATACTAGAAACCGCCGAAATACCATCGCAGTGGATGGAGTCAGAAATAATTTTAATTTACAAAAAATGAAATTCAAAAGACATAAGTAACTATAGACCAATAAGTTTATTCTCATGCCTCTACAAGCTTTTTTCCTCAATCATAAACAGTAGAATAAGTGCTAAACTGGAAGCAAAACAACCAATTGAACAAGCGGGCTTCCGAAAAAAATTCTCGGCGATATCGACGATGTCGACCACATACATACGCTAGAACTAATAATGGAAAAATATCAGGAAAAGCAAAGATCACTCTACATCGCGTATATTGATTATAAAAAAACCTTCGATACCGTATATGGACTCTACCGTATACACACTCCAGTATATGGACTGCTCTACAAGACCAAGAAGTTGATCTAGAGTACATACAAATAATTAGAAATATTTATAAGAACAGTGTAGCAAAAATAAAACTAGATACTACTATACTATATACTATACTTTTACTATACTATACTTTTCCCGTCAAAAGAGGGGTTAAACAAGGAGACCCGTTATCCCCGTAGTTATTCATATTCATTTTTTCATATCAATTTTAGAATTTATAATAAAAATATTAAAGTGGGAAAAATTGGGACTCAACATCAACGGAAAATATTTAAGTCATTTGTGATTCGCAGATGACTTAGTTCTCTTATCGGAAACGAGCCGATAAGAGTAGTAATAAGGACTAGAATGAATTTAACAAAAACAATGGTCATGACAAATAGCTCAAACAGGAAAATATCAATAGACAACGAAACCTTGCAATACACAAAAAAATATACTTTACCTAGGAAAATTAGTTGGATTTGATAGGAAACTAAACGAAATAGAAGTAGAAAAAAGAGCGCAAAATACGTGGAATAAATACTGGTCACTAAGGGAAATATGTCAAACTTGGAAGTACACTTCTAAAATTAAAAATAAAATTACTACGGCTACTACTACTACTATATCTACGGCATAGAGCGAAGCATGCTCAATATTAAGAAAATTCAAAAGATCCGCCACACTAACATTAGAAAAATTACGAAAGCTAAAGATGCTCTAAATTATGCCAAAAAAACAAAAATGGAAGTGGGCAGGGCACGTAGCGAGTAACTTTTTCCAAAAATATCCGTTAAGTACGTTGTTGCATTTTGAAACCTGAAATTTAAATGTACATTAACATTGTTTGGTTCTCTAATAATTAGGATTAATAGAAAAATAATTAACGAAACAAGTAGGTACCGAGATCAAATCTTTGCTATTTAAGCCTGCTTCTAACAAACACCCCTTTTGTGGTAATCTACAATCATCTATCGAGAATGGTGGATGAATTAGAGTATACTTCACCATATTACTGTATTGCAGTGTTTTTTGTTTGTTATGAACATCTACACAAATATTTGTGATTGAATACTTACAAAAACTTAAATTAAGTGTTGGTAAGAATAACCTCAGCCAATATTTTTATAAATTTTACTAACCGTACATTGACTGATTAATATTATAATCAACTTATCATTAAAAGTCCTTAAGTTTCAAATCAGCCTTTTCAGTAATATTACTTACCTATTGTTGCTTTGGAACATACACAATACTCGAAACTCTTCAAATGAAACTGTCTTTATAGCCTTAGGTTTGTGATAAAATCTACTAATAAGTAGATTAGATATCTAATAAGATACGTACATTTAGAATAATAACAGCAACAATTTACCATTTTAATGGCACTTAAAATACTTTTTACTATTTATCACAATTAAGCTTTCCAAAACCAATCTACGAGCGAGGTATATTTAGAGTACTCTATACTTATTAATATACTATAAAATATATTATAAAATAATACTTATTAATATAACTTGTGATCTATCCATTGACATAAGTTACAAAAAATGTTCTCATACCTAATCAAATATAGTAAATCTTTAACCTCTTTGGAACTTTTATAAAAACATATCAATTAATGTCTCCATACTAAATAAATTATTCCAAAGCTCTTTGGAAATTAAATAAAAATCATCCCTACCTACATAATATATATTTTTATATTATAAAAGCGAAAGTAACTACGTCTGTCTACCTGTCTGTACCTGTGTGTTACGATTTAACGCCTAAACTAATGAAAAATTTAATAATATAAGGTCATTTTATTTTGCCTTTGATATTGGCAGACGTGAATGAAAACATGCCATGAGAGGTACCCGGTTCTTAGAATTGATTTCAACCATGCTTGAATCGGCAGATTTGTATCAGGATCAGGAGTGCTTGATGGAAACTTTTGAATTATTGCTTTTTTTTTTTTTAATGGAATCCAACGCATGGGTGAGGTTGAACAGATTAAGACTCCATTATTTTACCATTACTTCGTACATATTCTTTTCCAGACCTATTTTCTGTAACCGTTCTTTTCTTAAATTATTCATTTTATTTTTCAGACCCTTTTCTCCAACTGTTTCTTCGTCTGCGTCATCTAAATTAGTATTTTTCTTCTCAAGTTTTTTCTTTTTTGATTTTCTGACCTTTTTGGTTTTTTCTGATGTTGAAATTATATCATCATCATTAGAAGATGAAGTAAAACCTACCCATTCATCTGAATTTGCAGCATCTTCAGAATCAATAAAAGTTAAGAAATCTTTATCTGGCAAATAATCAATGTACACTTTATCAGTTCTGACTTTGCGTTTACGATATTTTTGAGACTTGATAGTTTTTGATCCATTAGACTGAGGGCATTCCATAAATGTGGGATTAGTTATTTTGAATTTCTTTGAGTGTTACTTGCAGTATACATTTCTGGTGCCAAAAATCCACCTTTAATTATTAACTGTTTGTTTGTACGTGGTGCTTGCATTAGACGTATCCGGTATAGTCGTCTCAATTGCAATATGTGTAGCTCTTGTATCTGATTCTTCTTCGGGTAGGCCAATCCGAACTATCGAATAATCATCTACTAGGACTGTACCCTGTTCATTATAAAGATTTGCAGGCAAACATTTCGCAGTGGGGCCAGGTGGGCCACTGACCACTTTTTCCATAACTGCTTCACTATTATTGCCGTGATGCTGTTGATTGTCATTTACTAGGACAGGTATCTCCATATTATCATTTTCAGCAGTAAAAATCTCAGAAGCTTCATCTGAAAATTTCTCAACCTGAAAATATAATAATATTACGAGAAAACTGTTTTTGATACTTAAGAGCTACGTAAAAACTAGTTTTGGTACTAGAAGGGTGATTTTAAACTTCAGTAAGTACATCTTTTACTAGGGGGACAATCTTCTACAAATCACTACAATCAACACAAATGCAGCTATGAGCGCTTCAGTTAAAGGAGGTATCTTATTAAGAGGATTTAGAGGTATTTACTAAAGAATTTCAAAACCTACCCTATGATAAATAATTACAAGAATGGTACACACTAACAAAAATGTACTTATCACAAAATGCATAACTTAACATAAACACACACTCTTACTATGCATAACAAATAAATTTATGAAATTAAAAACGTAGCGGTTCATTAAACATCAGTCTTCTTTAAACTTTTTCCAAAAATATCCGTTAAGTACGTTGTTGCATTTTGAAACCTGAAATTTAAATGTACATTAACATTGTTTGGTTCTCTAATAATTAGGATTAATAGAAAAATAATTAACGAAACAAGTAGGTACCGAGATCAAATCTTTGCTATTTAAGCCTGCTTCTAACAAAGCTTGCTTTAGTATGTAATTTCCTCTCGTATTGCGATTCATAATGTAAGTAAAACAATCAATTTAAATCAATTTAAAATGCATTGTTAAAATAAACAATCAAAAATATACCAATAAGATCGTAAAATCCAAAAAACTTACCGAGTGTTAATCGAAAACTCCGCGTACTTTGTGCGATGAGCTCGAGCGCACGGGTTGCCTTTGCGACAATCCAGCGACGACTTATCGATAATTTCTTACCAACAACAATTGAATGGTTGTTGGTAAGAAATAGGCTTTGCAGCGCGTATAACCGACAAAGTGAAATACGCGTAACAGGAATAAACTACTTTTTACACAAATTTCACGTCAGAAATAGTTATCTAAGTAAGAAAAACATTTAAAAACGGCAGGTAAAAAATTACCAAACGACAAAACATATTCTTTTTCGGGAAGATAAATACTACTATATTACATTTTTAAATACATTGCATTTAAGAAAAAAATACTAAACGGCTAGGACTATGTAAATGAGGTATGTCAAAACGGCTTAAATTACGAAAATTACTAAATAAGTTTCGGGAGAAATTTCTTAAACAATACTCCTACCCTAGTTAGTGAAAGCTAAAAAATACTCAATGTTTAAATGTATTAATTCCAATTAAGGCAAAGATTACGAAGTACAAAATGTTAAAACCTTTAGTCGACCAAGTAAAAATAATTTGTAAATATATAAAATTATTGTCGCTTGGACGCCGAAAACGGTGAAAATAAGAGGTTTTTTAAATTACCAAGCGACAACCAAACTCGTCGTAGCGATACGCCAGTAGGACCAATCGACGGAGAAAAATTTTCTGATTTCAGTGATATATATATAATATCGCTCAAAATGTCGCTTGGTAATTTTTGCCTTTCAAGCGTCGATATATATAAGAAAAACTATTACAGGGGAGCTTTATGAACGACATAGAACCCAAAACAATGAATTTTAGAATGTTTGTCTGTTTGTACGCGCTAATCTCAGAATCTATTGGACGGATTTTGATGAAATTTGGTATGGTAGTAAATTTGGACTCTGGATTAACACATAGGCTACTTTTTATTGCGGAACAATGTACGGTTCATGCGATGTTTGTTTTAGCGCGTACGACGGTTTTTTAGTCAACGGCTTAACTGATTTGAATGCGGTTTTCATTAATGCGTTTAGGTTTTCTCCAATTAAAATTTAATGTTTGTTTTATTTCAATCGGTTTATAAATATAAAAGTAATGTCAGTCTAAAGAATATAACATATAAAATGCTATAGAACAACTGATCAGTTAAATTGGCTGAAACTTTACGTATGTATTACCTATACATTGATATACATATTAAATAATAATACCAGGCGGAATAAGTGAGAATTTCTATTATGGTCGGAGCGCTTACTCATGTTAAGCAACGCCGGTCATGGATTCAACTAGGATGGGTGACTACAATCCCAAATATTTTTAAGGTCAAAATCTATACGCCTAATCCCTACTACCATTATCCTATTCAAAAGATTTTCGAAATTCAACGACGACGCAGATATCCTTACTTATCACTACATACTATTTAAAAAAATCGATTTTTGTGTATCCCTATGTATGCTTAGATCTTTAAAAATCTTCTTAAATGGATTTTGATGCGGGTTCTTTTAATAGTTAGAATGATTCAAGAGGAAGGTTTATATGTATATAACATGCAAGTTATAGTAGAAAAACACTGATAATTTTAGAGGTTTCTAATGTCGTAAATAACCACATTTTTTTGCGCTTACATTGCAAACGGTGGTTGAACCCTACGAGGTAGATCAAAATCATGTATTACTGTATTGTACACCTTAAAAAGTTCTACAAAAAAATTTGCGATGGTATATGTCTACCTCTTAGGGATAATCCACAATAATCATTTTTTTGTCCATTACTTTTTACGAGAAATAATGGCTTACGAAGCGAAAAATCGCGTATATAAAAAAGTATATAGCTTAAAAAGCAATACAGCATTAATGCTTATTCAATTAGGTATTTTAAATACATTGCACATTAAATATAAATCAATATGGCCCTCCCCACACCGATTTCGGTGAAGGTGGCCGGTTTCATTGAAACCAGGCCAGTTACGCAGGAGTAATTGTATAGTGCCCAAGTGTGTGCGCAGTACACAAGAGGACTCTCTCATCCTTTACTCTCATAACCCAGTGGGACGGATAACCAACACGACTGGCGAGAGATCAGGCGCCGCGCCCGACCATCTTTTTACATGCCCATCCGACGCATGGATCAACTTTCTTGTAAGACAATTAGGTGATCAGCCTGCATTGTCCTAACCAAACTTGGAAACAACAATTTTTGTTGTTCCAATGCAGGAATCGAACCCACGGCCTCCGAGTCAAGAGCCAAGCTCTAACCACTAGACTACGGAGGTTATGAGAGCTCCGTGGCCTTGTTATACCGTTTGATTCGCACTCGAGAGAGTGCAGGTTCGATTCCCAAGTTGTGGCGTGTACCAATGAGACTTTTTTCAGATCTCAAGTACCTAAATTATACGGAGGCTCTAACTGTGAAGGAAAACATCATGAGCAAACCCGCACATGGTTGGCCCCAGACGTATTGACCAGTCATTTCTCTGGGCTAGGCTGACTATATTGTCAGAATGCCGTGTGTGCTTGGGCAACCATACGACATTAAAAAACCAACTGTCTCAGGAACTACAGTATTTCAAGAGTGGTTACTTCGCTCGGAGAATACTGTATAAATCATCCAATAACGGATGAAAAGGCCTAAAGGTGAAAGACGAAAAGGTTTTTGTCGTGATAACGTTAAAATGCAGGGACATAGCAGTTTACTTAATAAAACTAGCTGCAAGTTCCCAGTTCATACTTATCATTATGTATGATATTTTCAGAAGCTATCAGACGAATCCACTAAGTCCTATCAAATTAGATACGTTACTCACTTTAAGCATTCTATACCTACACATTAAAGTAGCCCTTTAAACCATACAGTTAAATTTAATATCTTATATTTAGAAGATATCGTAAAATTTATAGTTATTCATGCGCAAAAAATATATATCAAGCTTTCTCGCACGTCACTTCAAGGTGATAGGGTCCCGTTTTTACCCATTGGGTACGAAACCCTTAAAAACGTTTTCAATATTGTATACAGAAGTATATTGCAGTGAGTAGAGTTTTTTTTCCACGCGGGCGAAGCTGCGGGCAAAAGGTACATATTTGTGATATGCTTGTATATACCTTTCTTTTGATGCTAAACACGTGATGATTATCTCAGTTGAATTTTTTTAGATTTTAGAATTTTGAGGTTTAATTTTTGAAGTCCAAAATTTTGAAAAAAAATATATAGCCTATGTTACCCGCGGCATCATTATGAATCTATTGATATCTCATTTATAAACGTATATTATTACATACAAACATACATACATAGACTGCCAAAATCAAGCCCTTCCTTTTGGCTTCGCCGTAGTCGGGTAAAAATGCGTAGTTTCTGAGGGACTAACCTAGCTAGATCGATTTTTCTCCTCCAAAACTGCCTGCATACAAAATTTCATGGTAATATTTGTAGCCGTTGCCGAGATTTCGATTGTATACAAACAAGATTGTCTCGTTTAAAGTAGCACCAAAATCAAAAATTCGGAATAAATTTGTTTTTTTCACTATTTCGGCCTTAACTTTTTTCGTTTTTTACTTTGTCTAATAATTTTTTCACCTTACAGCTCTCGTAAGCTTTCACTCTCTCAAGATTTCACTTTTTCGTGAAATCGGGGCCTATACTGGAACGAACGAAAAGACATTTACAATGTCCAAAGTCCGTGAAAATTGAAAATCATTCCCATTCGCAAGGGCCGCATTGCGTTGGCAATGTATAAAATTGGCTTTGATATTTTAAGCCATCTATTCTTAGTCAAAATTTAACCCGCTATTATTATATAGCCCTAAAATTTAAAAAAAGAGCTGCGGGATCAAAAAATCTAACGATAAAAAGAACAGATAGGAAATTTCGAGGGTTTTTCAAGAGAAAGACTAATCACCTTTTTTAACCGACTTCCAAAAAAAGGAGGCGGTTATACGTTTGGCTGTATATTTTTTTTGTATGCTCAACGATTACTCCGCCGTCTGTGGATTATTTTTGAAAATTATTATTTTGATGTAGGTATAGGTAATCCCAAATGATGGTATGAGCAATCGAGGGAACTCCTCGAAATTTATATGGACAAGGATAGTCCAAGCATATGCTACCAAAACGTTAGATTTTGCACCAAGGTGTACCCTGGATCCAAAAGTACTGAACAGAACTTCTGAGTCCTTATAGATACGAGTACATGTTTGGGGATTCCGGCGTTGTTTAAAGAACTGCAAGCATATGCTATCATACCACTTACAGTATGATTACTGTGAAGATAGTGGTGATGATTCATCATCATCACCACTATCTTCACACGAAACACCAACATTTGTACATTTTGTGCGATGCTGCTAGTATCTGTCGTTCGCCTGACAACAACGAGGACCCACAGAATACCAGGGGTTGCGGTATAGTTATGTGCTATGCTGCGATCGCACACGTAAGTGGAGTCCCATTCAACTGCCATATACCTAAGTACCTAACCACATATTTTGGAGGTACTTTTATTGATAATTACGTTTAAATAATCTCTAAACTGATTGTTTGTTTAATTTGGATATTTTTTATATTTATTATTATTATTTATTCAGCTATTCTTTATTGTTTGCTAACACACAATCAATGTTTGTACAATCTATGTTTTCTATGTGGTTAGGCAAATGTCCGTTTATTTTTGTATGCTAGTGATTGTTTATCTTTAATGTCGATACTTAATGATAATGTAGTGTAATGTGAATGTGAGCGTTGAATAAATGTTTATTTATTTTATGTTATTATGACGACATAGGTGCTCAATACTCATCAGAGTTTTGTGCACCGATATCTGTGTGCTTGAAATTTTGCGTTTGCTAAAATAATATTCGTGATCATCAAGTTGGCTGGTACCGACTTCAAAATTATGAAAATTGAGTAGAGAAATGGTTACAATTTTTGCCGAATTCAAAAGGGGAATTATTTAGTTATTTCATACTTTTTTGTGCATTTTTTGAATTAAGATATATTTACTGTTATGTGTGCTGTGCTTGTCATTCTGCCAAGCTGAGTCTGTAGTTTGAAGCTCAATTCTCGTAACTATTTTCGATATAATCGCGGTTCGGTCAACTTACTCATTCACATACGCGTGTGCGTGCGCGGGCGCATGCGCGGGCACATCAAATAGCCAGCAGGCAAGCGGCACAGCCTGAAAATCCAAACGTGGTAATAAATCACCATGTCATGTGACATGTCATGGACTCAGTATACAAGTCCAAAGTTGGGAGTACAATAACCTCTGGTGATGCAAAGGAAACGGAAAAGCCATAAAAGATAAATAAAATAAACTTGCACGGGGAGCTTTCATAATTACATTTTAAGTAGGAACCGTGCAACCTGCAACGCTCACAGAAAGTTTAATTTTTTATTTTAAGTTCGGGAAGTAGCCAACAGCTTTTTAAATTTGGATTTTTTTTTAGTTATGGAAGTAGCCAACGGCGAGTATGGAAAATTCAATGAGTTCCTCTCGGCCAACTGCCCGAAGCGAATAGAAAAAGCATACCCGACAGAAAAAGTGCATGCAGTGAAAAGAAGTTTTAGTAAAGAAAACATTCTTATGGATCTTCACCACTTAAGAATACTGTTGAAACGTGGGCTAATGAACCATCTACGAGATTGGGTAAGTCAACATTATTATGAGTTATTGTTAAGGCTGGGACTATATTATGATCCGGAATCCGGAACGTTCAGAGCATCGAAAATAAAATTCTGCTCCTAAACAATAGAGTTTAAAATCGAAATGTCGAGTGTTGAGCTGTCTATATGACATTGACATTTGACTCCACACTTGTGTGTTCGATTCTCAGCTCTATAGAATTAGCGCAGAGTTCTATTTTCAAATAGGTATAATTGTTTACGAAGTCCATCACGGTAAACTAAAATCGAGGTCGCTGGTCACCTGAGTTCCCTTGCCCTTTTAATAATTATTTTATTATTTATTATTTTTTGCCCGTCTCGTATGGCCATTCGAACGTTATGGTAAAATACCTCGTCGACTGACGCATTCATCGTTTGCCTGATAATCTTGGCAATGGCGTCCTCAAGGCAATATATACAAGGCAAGGCAAGGCAAGGAGTAGTAGTACCTGCGTAATAGTGGTATTTGGCGACTGCATCATGCTGGGGGATACTGTCGATGGCGCAGGCCAACGCTGGCAACCTCGGCCTCTGGACTGGAATTGGTGGGGTGAGCAAAACCATCTAATTTCACCTGGGTAAAATTGGGTCACGAGGATCCGGGTTATGGCAAGACAACTTGGATAGTTAACAATCTCAACGAGGATGGCGACGTTACAATTTCCACGACTATGGAGGCAGCCATGGACCTGAGATTGAGGTTGTCGCGGTGCATTGGCAGTGAGGAAAAAACTAAAGTGCCAACGATGGCCTCAGTGTTAGTGAATTGTTCAAATACATCTCACAAACGCTTATTAGTGGACGAGGCACTTGTGAACCACTTTGGATCCATCGTAACGGCAGCTAAGCTGACAGATGCGAACGACGTCGTCCTCATCGGAAACATAAATCAACTACCGGTCATTGAAGGTGAAAACGTCTTTGAACTTAGATGCAACCGATCAAACCTGGTCACGAAGAGTTCGAATGTCTAGTTCCACAAGTTGCCGTTCGACCAGGCATAAGATGAAAAGAGCTTAACAGCGCTGTTGAAACACGTTTAAATAAGTTGTTTAAGGGGTTGTGCGCTGGATAGAGCTGAATTTGGAGTTCTCTGAAAACTTTTTCCTCAGTCATGGTCGTATTGAAAAATACCAAAAAAAAATATGTTATTCTGCATTATATTTTGCCGAGGACTCACTTTTTATAAATTGATATTTTTATTTAAATATTGATTTGAAAATATGTTCAGTCCACCTTTTATTTTAAAGTCAAAACCTTTTTTCTCCTCTTCTATAAGTCACACGAGTGTGAAAATTATTTTAGTATATTAAGTAAGACAAGACTCCGGGGAAGGTCGTTTAAGTTTCTGCAAATTTTGTCTCAAATATTTATTAGCGATTTTTTATCCGATGTCAATACTCTCCGGTCGGCACGATTCGCCCTTGTCGCCTACAAAATTAGTATGGGATTTGACGCTCAAGGTCACTGGTGTTATACAGAGCCTTAACTATTTCTGCGGTCGTTGCGGTCACTACCTTTGTGTTTAAATATTTTGATGCGCCCTAGTACAAAGGAAAACTGGTAGTGCTTAGAAACTGGTCGAGTAGGAACTTTGTCGATATTGTAAATTAAAGATATTTTTTTCTGTTGATTGTTGATTTTGTCTGTTTCAACGAACAAGTATTTTATTAAGTTATTTTTATTTTTATTAGTTAGTTATTAAGTTATATATTTAAGTTATTTTTCATTTTTCATTTTTTATGTTTAATTAAAACTATCTGACCCCAGTCCCCACAAAAACCCCAGAAGCCACGCACTTACCGGCTGCCGGCGCCGGGTCGGTGTCTGACTGGTAAGTGGAAAAACCAATTTTCCTGGCTTCTGTCAGGGCATTGCATTGCTTGAGGCTTGAACAATGGCTTTTTTACCCATTTGACACATTGGCCACGGGTTAAAACAACAATTGACTTTGGAAATTCCGAAAACGCACAGTTATTAGGTATCTACTAAAAACACAAAAAATTAAAAATCCGTTTGTTTCTATTGTCTTATTATGTACTAGCTTTTGCCCGCGTCTCAGCCAGCGTATACCATACCAAATTTCATTGAAATGTGTTGAGTAGTTTTTGCGTGAAAGACTTTAGGTCCCCACCGACGAGAGGCCGATCGCTACAGTTAGAACTGACGTCAGTTCGGCCTGAACGGATTCGAGCACATACACGAAAAAAATGCATCCGACCAAACTGACGTCAATTCGGCACTTAAATTAATAACGCCTAGATCGATAGTCTTTAAACAAACGCATGGTACAAGGTGAAGCAAGCAACAGATAGATGTAGGCGTAAGCATTACAAACTTACGATCGCCGAGACGCACACAAACAAAACTTGAATGTGGAGTGTGTACAGTTTTAAGGGACAATTTCCCCGAAAGAGGCAATATCGTGAGATGTAAAAACATAACTTATATTTCATTTGAAATCATCTAAACACGATTTGTAAACATTATTTATATTAAACTGGTATTAAGGATTATCTAAGTACTAGCAGTACTTTGAATTGATAGTTAAAAATCAAAAAATATTAAAAAAACTTTGTCTAAATTGTAAATATTACTTTGCCATGAAAATTTTGAAATAAATTTCTTATTACTAGTAACACTTTCACAATTCACAATAGGGCAGCAAGATGTCGACATAATATGATTTCCTTTTAAAATGTTTTAAATATTTAGCTTAATAAAAGTCAGGTTGTTGTACCTACTTACATATTTACATATGAAATGTTATGTCCGAAGCTTTTTTTATTATTTTCCCATGCCTTGTGACACCCAACAAGGACACCATCATAATGTATGCACAGTCGGAGATGTATGCACTAGCGCTTGACCTTGACAACTGACGGGTCATTCGAATAAACTGAGCCGATATGGCTCAGTATGATATGCTTCACTTTTCATGCGCGTACCCGGTTTTTCTAGGCGTTTTAATCTAATGTACGGCCTGAACGAATTCGAGCACATACATGAAAAATCGCATCTGGTTTGCCGCGAGCTTCGGTCGTGTTTTTAGGGTTCCGCAATACTTAAGGAGCCCTTATAGTTTCGCTCTGTCCGTCCGTCCATCTGTCTGTCTGTCCGCTCTCCTAACTTCTGTTATAACTTTTGAAGTAATTCAAAGAAATTATTGCAAGTCGATAGTTACAGAACCCTCCTTAGACAAGTCGTGACATGCTCTTGGTTAGGTTAGGCTATTATTTTATTTATTAATTGTATTTTGCTGCAACTGTAGTCACGCTATCAACGAAACTCAATTATTGTGCCATATGTTTTTCCAGTAAATGTTATAGAAATCATTTCTCTTTGTTTTATAGTAATAGTCTTTAAATGTCAACCATAGTGGCTCTAAAGATTTAAATACTTCAATGAACTCTGATAAATATTCTTTAGACCACGTTGCAATTTTTAGGGTTCCGTACCCAAAGGGTAAAAACGGGACCCTATTACTGAGACTTTGCTCTCCGTCCGTCTGCCACCAGGCTGTATCTTAACCTTCTTATACCGTGATAGCTCGACAGTTTCAATTTTCACAAATGATGTAGGTATTCCTATTGCCGTTATAACAACATATACTAAAACCAGAATAAAAATTAAAAAGGCTCCCATACAACAAACGTGATTTTTTCCGTTTTGTACGGAACCCCTCTTGCTGACTCGCACTTGGCCGGTTTTATTTTACACTCGAATCTTGTTGCCGTTCAGTTCATCCGTTCAGTGTGCGGAGTTCGAGTTTTT
This sequence comes from Phengaris arion, assembly GCA_963565745.1. Lineage (NCBI taxonomy): Eukaryota > Metazoa > Arthropoda > Insecta > Lepidoptera > Lycaenidae > Phengaris > Phengaris arion. The sequence goes on from OY751431.1 coordinate 31,055,708, forward strand.
GAATTTTACTACAATTTGTATGGCATTGAATTAGTTACCATTGTTTACCACTAGGGGCGCTGTTTCGATGCCATACAAATTGTAGTTAACTTCTTCACGGTAAGTAAAGTAGAGGAGAGAAAACTCGCACACAGCACACAGGTCAGAATTAATGTTGCCAACTTATTTAGTTGTTTTACAAAGTTTTACTACTAAATTTAGTATTTTATTCCCTCCTTAGTAGGAATTTAGTTTTTAGTATCTAGTGGTTTTGTAGAAAATAGCCAGACAGCAGGGGCGTGCGCTCCTTGTAGGCAGAAATGCAGTGCTTTACTTGTCATTCACAGATATTTTAATAAAACGTTCGTACATTTTAGATGACTTTAATTAATAGTAAATAAATTAATTTAAAAAATATAATAACTTAAAAACGCCTAATATTTTATAAATAGCAACTCATGCCGGTAAGTTCTGCAGGAAAAATCATCGCATGTTTGTGTAATTTTCATACTTCGCAAACGCACACATCCATGAATATCGACATGATTATATAGCGGTAACTCATGCGGCAGGCGATGGCCGAACCGAGAGCCGAGCCGAGCTGGGAGCTCGGTTCGGCTATCCGATCGCTTCCGAAAACCGCCGAACTGGCTTGTCGGAAATTATTCGTTGCCTATAATCCGACTAAAAATAATACGACGCGAATCTAATGAATCATGTATGCACATTATGCATTTTTGTTTAGTAAGGTTTTATTTATTTAAATAGAAGAAACATTTTGTGTTTCGCGGGGGCCATATTGCATATTTCATGTGATAAGCATTGTTCACAATTTAATCGCTCCTGTTTATTTATAGTTTTCTTAAAAGATTTTTCATTTTAACATTTGAAAGTGTGTACATTTAACAGTTTCTTACTGAGTTTCTATAATAATTGTAGTGATTTGCTTTTACTAGTGCAATTGTTTATTTTTTTGAAATGTTATTTGATTATAAGGGTTTTCGTTGATAATGTGTGTTTATTAAAAATTAAAAATAACAAGTTCTCACAATTGTCATTCAGTGAAAAGATTCAAATTCTGTCTAAAGGTATAGGTGTGTACCCGAGTTACAACAATTAAACCAGCAAAAAAATAATGTAACTCGAAAATTTCATGTTAAAAGTTATGAAACGTATAACTGGCTGTGTGGTTGTGTACACACGATTAAATTATATTGTTTTCCTTACATATTATTTAGTAATTCTAGTACAGTGTGGACTGATTCGGGATATTCAGATTTAAATAATTTCTATTCCGCGGCCTCACTCACTTGGATAAGATATTTGAGGAGGCCGAAATCTTGCGTTTATTTACATCGGGATATAGTAATCTCAAGTAACCGGAACCTTGAATATGTGAAAATTGAAGCTGACTGACTGGTGAGTAGTTATAATATTTTAAAATATGCTTATTATTTTACTTATTAGAATTTCTTCCGCCGCGACAATCGATCGCTGTTTTGTCTGCGTTGCCGTAGAAGATGTACATGAATAGTAGTACATCTAAGACTCGCTCTGTTGGCATGGTTTCGACTTAGAGATCCGTCGCTTGGCTGTAGCTATGCTAAAAATCTATAAACGAAAAAGTTTTTGTGACCGAGTACTTCGCCGCATACCCAGTGTCATAATCCAGTGCACGCCACTGTCAGACAGTAATCATAATATGCAAAATGGCCTGCTACTATGTGCTATTATGACACCTTATCATAATAGCACATGGTAGCACGCGTCCGTAAGTCGCTTAAAACTTAATTTAATTCCTACTTTTTTTTTATTTAACGGTATAATTCTCATATTTTTAATATATTGAAACTGAAAATGCTGTGGTTTTTGTGTTTTAGGGATTCCTAAGCTTAGTAGCTTTTTTATAGATTTCGGTAGGTACTCTTTTAGTAGTTTTTAATAGAAAACTTTACTAAACTCGCGTAGTTTCGCAAAAACAGAGTTGGCAACACTGGAACGAATCGCTTCAATCCATCCGGCCGACTGATGGGATCTAGAAATTGCACATAGACGACACGATTTTGCATCTGTTCAGGCTGAAGGAAAAACGTATCTAAAATGTTAGATAGACTTCAATCTTAGATTCGCAAACAAAAATTGACGTAAGTTAACGTAAAGTTAATAAACCCTAGGATCGTTGAAATTAATTGAAATCTTGATCTCAGATAGCTAAAATGATATTAAGATAACAATCTTTATTGTGGCCGATTTGAAGGTAACAAATGACATGTAAATAAAATTATGTTATATTTTACGTTTTATAGCTACTGGACGCCATCAGTGTTATTGTCACCATCGGCATCAGCGTACGCATCAAAGTCACCATTTGATAGATCTTGGGAAAAACGTAATCTTTTTATAGGTTGGTCCTCAATACCAAATTTGGCATACAGGTTACCACTACGATAAACTTCAAACATAAAGGGGTATATTTCACCAGCTGCAACTAACTCGCAGAACACGCCATATGTAGTATCCTATCTAATGTATAATCTTCTTTTGTACCATGATTGTTGCCATGACGGTCATATGACATCACAACAAATTCATCCCAATTGTTTGTCACATGACGAACAATTTCTTTGGGAACTTGCGTGGAACGATCTTGTGTGGCTTATAGTAAATTTGACAACGCACGGAAAAGGAGTATTGATATCACCTTTAATGCAAATCGCTCCCAAACAACTTTCTGAAATATGAAGATTGAGTCGAGAAATACTTTGGATGTCGGTTTTCATTTTTTGTTTAAAAATAATATTTTTTCCCTGTTTAGTTATATTTATTATTATTAACACATTTTAAGAAAGTTATTAATACAAAAAAGCCTCCGGTATTCTCACTCTCTCGGAAAAACAAACTCAAGCGATTTTATGCCGGTTTTCTGAGGCCGTGGTATTTCTCCAAATAAGCATTACTGATATGTGGACTGAAACAATCACCAGTGATGATAATGACTACACACTATATTATTAAATAATATTTATTATATATTGTAGTAGTCGGCTGAAAAAATGTAGCAGTCAGCATTAAATATAATTAAGTATAATATGATTTTGGCTATTGCAAAATTTCAAGTACATTGGTATCGGTGTACTAAACTATAAGGAGTAGGTACCTATGTCACCATAATAATATGATGGTGTATCGTAAGAAGATGGTGGTGATGATGATGATGATGATTACTGTAAGTGGCATACAGGGCTTGCAGTTCCTTAAACAATGGCGAAATTTCTAAACGTGTATCTTTAAAGACAGGAGTTCTGTTCAATGCTTTTGGATCTAGGGTACACTTCGGCACAAAATTATACTTACTATAAAGTCGAAATTACTTTAAATGTCCTTATAATTTTGTGGAGTTATCTCGGATGGAGATGGATGCCATGCCATCATCAGACCTTGGTGACTAAGGGACCAATTTCGAATTATATTCTTTACAACAACAAAATAATTTTGAAAATGCTTCGACAAACGGCTGAGTAATGTTCAAAGATATACGTGTCGGGGTAAAAGACTATGAGAAGTACATATTATTATCATCATAATAATAATCCATCAAACCATACACCATGTATGGTGTGATGATGGCGGTGATGATGATAATTACTTTCATTGACATAGTGGCATATGCTTTCAGTTCTTTAAACAACGCCGAAATCCCCAAACATATATCTATAACGACTCGGGAGTTCTGTCCAGTACATTTGGATCCAGGGTATACCTTGGTACATAATCTTTATTTTTCGTAGCATATGCCTGGACTTCTTCAGAAAAAGTCAAAATCACTGTATGTGTCCATACAAATTTAGAGAAGTCCAACATTAGATCACCACTTAGGTGTCAAAAATACCGATTGAGTTATATATATACCCTTTACAGCAAAAAAGATTTTTGAAAGGAAGTAAGAAAGAAAGTAATTGTTGAACATACATTTTTTTATAAACAGCCGAATGTATAACCACCTCCTTTTTTGGAAGTCGGTTAATTAAATTTTAAGTGGAGAGGAGTAACCGAAACGCATTAGTGAAAACCGCATTCAATTCGGTTAAGCCGTTGACTTTGTACGCGCAAAAATGAATATCGCGGGAATCTTACATTTTTCCACAATGCCTATATGTTAATCCAGAGTCTAAACTACTACCATACCAAATTTCATCAAAATCCGTTCAGTACATTCTGAGATTACCAGGTACAAACGTACAGACAAACAGATAAACAGACAGACAAAAATTCTATTAATTATTGTTTTGGGTATTATGTCTTTATTTATAAATGAAGTCAGGTATAGCTTTTTTTTTCATCTGTAATAGTTTTTCGAAATTTTCGTTTTTCATATATCTTCCATGTACAGACAGCGGACCTGTTACGATTTTATTATATGTATAGATTTATTGGAATTCGGATATAAGAAATACTTACCTAGTGCAATGAAATACAAAATATATTATGATCATAAAAATACAATAATTATGATTTTAAATGCGCATGCGTACTTAATCATTCAAATATTACCATTGAGAGTAAGTTTGTGTGCACGGTAGGCGGGGACTCTCAGTCGCTGCCAACGTAAACGAATCTCGCCCTTACGGTGGTAAACCGGATCAGACCGCGACTGTACTTCTCATAGTATTTTACACCGACACGGATATTGTTGAATATTACTACCGTTTATGGACCTATTTGCAAAATTCTTTTGTTTTTGTAAAGGGTATAATTCGAAATTAGTCCTTTAGTCCTGAAGTGGAGACCTGATGATGGGATCCATGAGGAATCGAGGGAACTCTTCGAAATTTATATGGACACATATAGTGATTTTGACTTTTTCTGAAGTAACCCAAGCACATGCTACCAAAAAGTAAGATTTTGCACCTTGTATACCCTGAATCCAAAAGCACTTAACAGAACTTCTGTCTTTACTGATACGCGTTTGGAAATTTCGACATTGTTTAAAAAACTGCAAGTATATGCCATTATGTAACTTACAGTCATAATCATTAGCATCTTATAAACAATATCTAATGGAAGCTTGGCGCGTAATCAATTATATTAGGTCCTTACATATGAAATTGGCGTTTTGTCGTGCTGGCCACTTTGATCTCAAATATATTTTCTTTGGTTAGGAATTCCAATTTCAAATTTATACCACTATTTACTCATGCATTTGTGTTTGGAAAACCGTAATTCATTTTCTTTTTCCTCTTTTGGTTTTTTCTTTGCGTCACTCTTTTTACAAAACGGAAAACTTGAAATATCGTATTATTTTCGAGTACGAGTGCTGCAGAAACGGCTCGAAATATTAATGATGTGTATGGCGGCGGTGTCGCAAAAGAAAACAGTGCGTTTTTGGTTCCAACGTTTTCGTTCTGGAAATTTCGACCTGCACAACAAGCCCCGTGGACGGCCGGAGACCAAAGTTGATAATGAAGAATTGAAGGATATTGTGGAAGCGGATCCATCATAAACCATGTCCGAGTTAGGTGTAGGCTGCGGTGTTAGTGATAAAACCAAGTATTTTAATCCACTAGAAGCAAATTGGGTAGGTGAAAAAGCTTGAAAAGTTGCTGCTGCACTCAATTCATGAGGTACCCCTCATGAATTGAGTGCAGCAAACCGACAAACTCGCGTCGACTGCTGCGTTACATTACTCAACCGGCACAATAATGAAGGGATTTTAAATCGAATCATTACCTGTGACGAAAAGTGCATCCTCTATGATAATCGGAAACGCTCATCGCAATGGCTGAACCCTGGCGAACCAGCCAAAGCCTGCCTCAAGCGACAAATTGACTCAAAAAAGTTACTTGTGAGCGTTTGATGGACTAGTGCCGGTGTCGTTCACTACAGCTTTCTTAAATCTGGCCAGACGATTACGGCAGATATCTATTGCCAGCAACTGCAAATCATGATGGAAAAGCTAGCTGCTAAACACCGAGATTGATCATTCGCTCTAGGACACTGCTGCTTCAGGACAACGCTAGACCACACACTGCACAAGACACTTAGATACCAATGGTATATTCTTTGATTAAATAAATATATGTATTATGTTTAAAAAATCGACTTCATGTTCCTCCTTTATAAAACGTCAATGTCATATGTAATAACCTAATACATTCGATCTTATATTTTATTCGATTTATTTTAAACGTTATTAAAATGTGTTAATATAATATAACAAATATTCCAACAATTGGAATCCGGTTTAATTTTTTGTTTATTACCCTTTGGGTACGGAACCCTAAAAACGATTATTACCGAGTGGCGAGGGCCATTAAGAATTTGATCGTACTGTACACTTACCTACAGGTGAATTTTTAAAGTGGGCATGGTAGGCAAAATCCGAAAGTAATAAAGAAAAATGCTGAAAGGAGTTGAGAGCCCGATTTTGATAAAAACTAAAACTACATAATTAGATTTTTGATAAATCAATTTCCCTAGCCAGGAATAGAACCAACTTTGCAGAAATGAGAATAGGTTGTAAGCTATTTTTCAATCATTGGGTGGCCGACCTCAAAAAAAAAATCTTTTTTGCATTTTTTTATTATTTTATGATTTGCAACCAAAAAGACATAAGATATAATAATCGCCCCCTTAAGCGATAAATTAGTACTGTAATAATCTTCAACCATAACTGTGGGAGTGCCACGCTTCGGCACGAATGGGCTGGCTTGACCGGATAAATACCACGAACTCACGGAAATCCGGCGTGAAATAACGTTTGCGTTGTGTTTCGCCGTGTGAGTGAAGTTACCGGATGCCCAAGGAAGGATTGGGGATTTGAAGGACCAGGAACGCAAGTCGCAACATCAGAGGAATTACATGTAACTCCTCTGGTGTTGCGAATGTCCATGGGCCGCGGTAATCGCTTACCATCAGGCGATCCGTCTGGTTCATTTCACAAAAAAAAAACCCTCAGTGGTCGATAACTCTTTCACACATCACCTGTAGGTGGGGTAGGTAGTAGGTGTAGGTGTAGGTAGTAGATGTAGGTGTAGGTAGTAGGTGTAGTTATAGGTGGTAGGTGTATGTTGTAGGTATTACTAGTAAAAGTAGGTAATAGGTGTAGGCTGTAGGTGTAGTAGTTAGTGTAGAAACTGTAGGTATATGTAGGCAGTTATTTATAGATTTTAGTTCATAGTTAAGAAAGAGAGTGAAGATGTTTGTCAGGTACAGCTAGTAATAATGATATTGAAATAAGCCTTATAATAAAAGCCTTGAGGGCACCAAGAGCCCTACTAAAAGTTTAAGACTTCGATCCGCCACTGCAACTAGATAGAAAGTATATAATAATATTATTGTGAATCCATGCAAGCTAACTGCGCTCGTACACGCTGGGCAATCATCTTGGCGAACCGGGATTGGGGATGAACAGAGGCCGCTTGTGATTTTTGATTGATTATGCACCTACCTTAGTGTCTAGCAAAAAAAAAACAATTGCATTTACTTTTTTTTCAGACAGTGACGCAACTGAAAATCCTTCTACATTTCCTAGTCGGCGTGACGCTCGGTCTAGTATTCCAGCATGCGGGAGATGACAGCTCGAAGACCTTCAATAATTTGGGCTTCTTCCTCATATCAGTAGTGTATGTGTGCTACACCTCTTTGATGCCAGCGGCTTTGAGGTGTAAGTATTTTTAGTAATATAATTTATGACACTTAAAACGATTTATATTTATTTTGCACTCAGACCAAATAAAAAAGTGAAAACAGAGTTTTGTCATACAAAAACTGAGGCCGGTTTTTTATATATGTAGTGCGCGTGTACGCGCTACATACATCAAACACCATACACAACGACAGCTCGCCTTACTAGGTAAGGCGTAGTTTCATTACTTGTGTGTGCGAGACACTGTGCAATTACACGGCGAGGCGTAGTTTCGACCGGCCTTACTGTGTGGTTCGCAGGACTCTCTTCACTTTTTGTTTGGTCTGCGATTTTACATCTATTTTTCCATAAAACATGACTAAACTAAGCAAGTATTTTGATCCAGGACTGAGGATTCTGCTATATCAAAGTATGAAGTGTACCTACAATCTATACTAATATTATAAAGGGAAAAGATTTATTTGTTTGTATGTTTGTTAGCATTGAATGGCCTCCGAAACTACTGGACCGAGTTTGATGAAATTTGGCACAGGTATAGAGTAGACCACGGCAAAGGATATAGGGTACTTTTTATGGCAACAAAATATACAGTTCCTGTGGGATTTCCTTTTTGTTGTGAACTATGACGTCTTGGTTGGTTAATACTACTTATGTACTACCTATATACTATAATACTGTTATATTATGCAACACTTGATCGCACGGTCGCGGGCGACATCATAGTTAATTATAAAATTACTCGAAACTTTGAGAAGCCTCCATTTTTTGATGTCACCTTTTCTGTTTGAGTATCGGGCCGTTTAAAGGGCCTTTATATATTTATAACCTACAATGGAGCTTAACGCTCGCCAAAAGTTCTTCGGTTATAATCAAAAGAAAAAAACTTTACCCTGACTACGCAAATCATATATCCTATGTTACCCGGGCCGATACGAATCTATTGACACCTCATTAATTAAAATCATATCTGTAGTTTAGGTGCTACGATAGAATAAACGTACATACATAGACTGCGAAAATCACTACCTCTCCTTGTGGCTTCGCCGTGGTCGGGTGAAAATCGTGCATAATTTTTGTGTTATAATATTTTGTTTTTTCTCTTTCAGTTTCCGATGAAATACCAGTGTTGAAGAAAGAGAATTTTAACAATTGGTACAAATTGAAAACATATTATTCAGCAAGTATTATACTGGGGATACCATTGCAGGTAATTATTGTTAATGTTTTTCAAAATTGTAACAATTATGATTGTTTCGTCTCAATATTATTTTGTGTTTGAAAGTCTGTTTGCTCGCTTCTCTCTAATTTTAGAAAAAAGAATGTACCTTCATTTGGTTCATACCAATATTAATTAATAATAACAATAACATATTATTTACGATGTGTCTTAAAATATAATATACTAGGTAATAAATCTATGTAATATTAAATTAGGTACATAACAAATTAAATAAATATTATTGAGCCAACTTAATACGTTTCGTGTTGTGAATTTTCGCGTTAGTTAAAATTTCTTTATATTCACAAAAATTTAATAATTTGATGAAATCAATATTTCTGAAGCCCCAAGGCCCTCGGCCCTCATTTATTATAATAAATATTAAATCTTACATTGCCGGTAATTTTAATGAAAAATATTTTCTTGTTGAGTGATTATAAAGCAAGCGATGTGCCAAATATATAATTTTTTATAATATTTTTTTTAAATCTGAGAATACTCAGATTTAAAAAAATTATTATAGATGATACAAATTTTTATTAAAATATTCCTTGCAAAAAAATTACTTCTGCAATGCATTTAATTGGAATCTCGAAACTAAAAAAAAATATTATAAGCACTTGCATTAATTTTTCAGCTGCCAGCCTGTTATGAGTATTTATTTTTATTTACATGAAATATTTCTTTTAGATCATATTTAGCATCGCGTATACGCTGCCTTCGTATTTGATCACTGGCCAGCCCATAGAGCTGTACCGGTTCGTCATGTTCGTCTTGGTCCTGTCGTCCTTGGGGATACTGTCGGATGCGCTGGGGAATCTCATTGGCACTTTAGTCAATCCTATTGTAAGTGTGAATGCTATGTATATCGGATGAGTCATCCCACCAACAACATTTGCATTTATTAAAATGCTGCTAAGACGAGAGCATAATGTGGCTCGCTGTTAAATGTTTTCTATCAGACCTTTCAGGCTGGGACTATGATCCGGAATTCGGTCGGCCCGGGAAAACTCACAGCACTGAAATAATAGCTCTGCCCGAATACAATAGAGCTGAAAATCGAACACACGAGTGTCAAGTCAAATGTCAAGTGTTCGATTTTCAACTCTATTGTATTAGTCCGGAGTTTTATTTTTAATGCTCTGAATTTTATTCGTCATTCCGGACCCCGGACAATATAGTCTCCCCTATCCAGTCTAAGGTTGAGCCAAGCTTCCATCTCTATGCGGGCGTATAAATAAACACAAACTCTACATTATATTTTTAATACAATAAATTATGTGGTTGGCCGTTTGGCGTATTGGAAAATTTGCAAAAAAAAACAAATAGTTAAAAAAACAAAATAATTCTGACGCTGTCCAGAAAAAATAGCATTGGTACAGGACGGGGTATGTAAAAGAACGGAAAGATCAAATAAACATCATTTCGAAATTTAAAATATACGAAAATATTTAAATACTGCCTTACTAAACCTTTTTTTTTTCAGAACGGCACATTTATCGGGGCAATCTCGCTAGCTGCTATGCTGCTGCTGGCGGGTTTCCTGGTGCTTATTACCGACATGCTGTACGTGATGCAGCTCCTCACCTACGCCTCCTTTCTGCGGTTCGGTTATGAGGCCCTGGTACTGTCCGTGTATTCACAGGGCCGACCCTCTATACCGTGTCCGGAGACTAAAGATTACTGTCATTTGAAGTAAGTATAAAAACTTTATTTATGTATATAATACACAATAAAAAAAATCTTCTTCCTTAAATACGTGGTTGGCTTTGCTCCTTTTACTAGGTACTAGTTTAATTACTCTCTAGGCAAGCAAGCAAACCCTTTTTTTCTCGTGCATCCCCGCTTGCCTAGCTGCTTGCCTGTCGTGTGCGGACGCCATTACCGATCATTTATGATTTTAACTCTCTAAGGCTGCGACTATATTGTCTGGAATCCGTAAGACCGAAAAGAAATTTCAGAGCATTGAAAATAGAACTCTGGACTAATACAATAGAGTTGAAAATCGAACACATGAGTATCGAATGTCACATGTGACATTGACATTCGTGTGTTCTATTATCAGCTCTATTGTATTAGCGGAGAGTTCTATTTTCAGTGCTCTTAATTTTCCCCGGCCTAACGGATTCCGCACAACATAGTCCCAGCCTAAAACAGTATTGGCCGAGAGGTAAACGCTCCGTCTTGATTTTTAGTGACGCGATCACAGACTTAGTATAGTACAAGTTGAAAATTTCTTTTTCAGGTCCCCAAAAGAAATTTTGAAACTTCTGAGTTTCAATTCGAATAACTACTGGATGGATATCGGCATTTTGGTGGCAGAAATAGTAGTTTTAAGAGTTATTGCATATTACGCATTAAAACATAAAATGCGCACATCTAAATGAATTCATTTACTAAATATATTGTTATTAACACATTTTAGATAATTTATATTATGTATTACTGTACGTCCAATAAGCTACCGTTTTGGGGCTTGGATCAATGATCCGAGTTTTGATATTTTCGAATGGGAAGCACCGTTAAGGTTAGGATTAAGCTCTCTTAGTAGAGTCTAAATCGTTAGTTAGCGCTGTATTAATTATTATAATAAGTATAGTAAATTATGTACAGTAATGGCATAAGATTTCTGAGGTTCTTAGGTTAGACAACTTACTTACTGGAAAACATTTTTGATGTTGCTTTGAGTAAATTAAAGTAAATAAATAAAATAAAGTAGTGTTTAGTTTACAAATATAACATAAGTACCTACTGATGAATCTTTCAGCGCTTGCACGAAAAAATTTGTGTTTCAAAAAACAGAATATTTATGCAAAATGTAGGTAGGTGTAGTATGAATTATTATCTTTAACTTTGAATTAAGTAAACAAGCTTTCTTATTATTTATCGCGTAGTGCTGGAAATTACGCGTCGCATCGCCAATCTTTATTTATAAGTGCCTATTTAGATTTTAACTTGTAGGAGGTTGAGGTTTCTGATTCTGATTCTGAACTGTGTCGAAACTTGCCGATGTATTTTTGAAATTAGAAATAAGTAGTTCTTTTATCAGTTTAAATACAGATTACAGCTGTATCTTAGCTTTTTTAAATAGCGACGATGGAGTGACGTTAAACAATAAATAAAATAGGCTAAAACACCGGGTCCTAGCCCATAGACAATGTTCCATTTTTTTGCCAAAAACGCAAATAGTAAATTTTAAACTATATATTATGTGGCAGTAGGTAATTTACTTATATATGTCAAGATTTTTTCCTAATTAATGACCAGATGCAAACGTCTTTAATTTATATTCCAAAGAAACTTAAGCTCTATGATCCGGCATAGGAATATATCTGTTATTTGCTATAAGTTTTAGGTTTAATAATAAGGTAAATAAAAATCAAATTACATAAACCCGGCAAACTGCGTGACAGTTTTCAGGCAGGGATTGCGCTCGTTTTTTTTAATAACATCTTAAATTTTAAAATAGGCTACTTGACTCATACTTTATTTCATACATTTAATGAGTTTTTCCTTTAGTAGCTTAGGAAAACGTAATATAGCGAAATCATGAAATAAAATAAGATGTATAAATTACCTAATTTGAAAGAAGGTATTTTTTAATTTTTTATTTTTAACTGACGAAAACACTATTATCTGTGCATTGTGCGATCAGCCATGATGTAACGTCATAGTAATAGTAAATAAATAAACGTCACTTGTCACAGTTGTCAACCGTGCACAGTGCACTGAGCTGCCAAGTGATTATTTACTATTAGTATGACGTCGGAGCACAGACTATCGATAAACATGGCGGGAGGCATTTTGGCTGTTTTTAAAAAGCGTATTTTTAAATTAAAGTTTTGTGGGTTTTTATGGTTTTAAAATAATATTCTATTGGATTGGATAGGGTAAAAATAAAAAAAGGGTCAAGTAACATATTTGATGAAATGAAAGCGTCATCTATTGTTGCGTTTGCGAACTAAAAAATCATAACTCATAATTCATAATTTGCATTGCTGACTGATAAGATTGCGCATTCACATTAAGAAAATCAATAAAATAATTATTTTTTTTTGCTTAAAACGATCCTTTTCACTCACGCAGTAACATTATAATATATTTTTCATAAAACAATAAACATTAAATGATATATTTTCTGCCGCTAGGGGTAGACCTAACGCACACAAAGCGTCATCTGGTGGCGTAAGTGGTTTAAAAAACAGTCAATAAGAATTTTCGATTATTTTTCTGTCACCAGGCGGCGGTTAGTAGCCCGACGGTCCTTGTCGTGTCAAAAAGCTGTCGTGACATCACGAATTTAAAAACTCTCCTTGTCGAATAACAAAATAACTTTAAAAACGCCAAATATAAACGCCAAACAAAATAACTTTATGCTCGAATTAAAACTCAATATATTAGTGGGCCACTAGATGAAGCTTTTTCGTTCTCAATAACTTAATTTAATTATTTAATATTATCTGCATGCAATTTATTCAGGCAACCTATTTGCGATGTGTTAATTTAATTTTTATATAAAAATTATCAAATAATAGATAGGTATAACCCTATTACTTACATTCCTTTTATCGTATCTCGTACTATTTCTATCTCGTATAATTCTTATAAAGCCTCTTGCTACAATGTATAAAATATTTATTACTTTTCAATATATTCAAATTTATTTATTAACCAGTCCACAAATATAAAACACAGTTTACATTATAAGTAAATATAGTAGTATTACACATAATATTGTAAATAGTTATTTATAAAGTTTCAAATAATTAAATTAAATATTATATTTTATTATTAAGCACGTCCATAATATCGTCGTCCATATGTCGTAATTACAATAAATACTAGTGTTTATTGTAATTAGAAATTGTGATATTTAAGCCTCCTTAGAGACTTTGATTTTAGGGAATTGTCTTTGCCACTTGTTCATTTGAATTTTTAATATTCTGTGTTATTAATTTCCTTATTTCATAATATCTATTAAGTACCAAGTACAGCTGCAAATAAATTTTGTCTTGTGTTCCTTTGCTATGTTGTGCAATAACATTATCAATATTATCCTTTTTTAATTAGTTTTAGTGATAAGTTACACTACTACTACACTTATACTATATTTACACTACATAAACTTGGGTAATTTAAAAGGGTTTTGTAATTATAAAACCATTATTAATAATCATGTTCTTTGTGATCGTAGGTAAATACACATTTTAAGTTAATAAGCTTATATTAATATTAATTTTTCTATTCTAATTTTTGTATTTGGTTATTTTTTTAAACTTAAAATCTAAGGATTTTTTCATAGATAGATATCTACTTATTTTCTTCATAGTAGGTAAGCCCCAAGATAGAGATCCCAGCGCCATTAGAACATCGATGTTGAGTGTTGACCATGGAGCTAGTATTTTTACTAGCTCCATGGTCAACACTCAACATCGATGTTCTGCCGCTAGGGGCTCCATTGTGTTGACAGTGTAATGTGTGTGTGTATCAACGATTTCAAAAGTCATGACGTACATTTGACAGAACAAATCTTCATACAAGAAAAAGTTACGCCATCTTGATTTGCACCATACTCCAAATGTCAATATAGCCCCAAAAATCTCAAAAGTGGACCCATTTAACTGGAGACGCTTTTTGCCTAAATATGCCTCGTGTTTACTATAATATACGTCTATGGTGTACATACTTAATAGTTATTGCATAATTGCATTGATTGCATAATCCATGTAAAATCCTCGTAAAATTTCAATAACGATGACGTACTATGTAGAACAATACATAACTAATACAATTTCTATCGATTCAAATGTTTAATATTAATAAAATAATTGTTATATTATAATATATTGAAAAACGTGTCTGCAGCGTATCGGATCTTTGTCTGTAAAAGGTGTGTTATGCCACATAATATTTCTTACTATGAATAATAATAATAATATGTAAGGTACTTTTATTATATTTTTATATATATATATGTGTGTATATATATATATATATATATATATATATATATATATATATATATATATATATATATATATATATATATATATATATATATATATATATATATATATATATATATATATTATCCTTATACTCCGTGTCTTTATATTATATTTATATATTTTTTTAATTTGTAAGGGTAAGGAGATATTTGCATAAATTTTGTATAAAAATAAAGATTTTTAATCATTAATACAGTTTTATTAAACCTTGCCACCATTGTAAGTAAAAGTCTGGTTTCACAGCAGCAGTTGTCCGAGAGATCAGACCGTACGGGCTCCGGGCTCCCGTAACGGAGGAGTTGTAGTACTTATTATCTATGGAGGAGTTACACACATGAGGCGCTAACTAGAACATCGCTTCATATCGACGCGGATTGGCTTGTGCGTGACCCGCTCTGGATCACGCACTAGCCAATCCGCTTGAAACGATGTTCTAGCGCCTCACGTGTGTCTCCGACAGTTAGGGTTGCCAGATTTTTTTTAGCCTATAAGGGACAAAAATACGGGACGGATTTCAGATTTTTACCCGGGACAAAAATATAACAAAATTAATTAATTGGTGACAAATTTTTTATATTTTTCTTAGGATCGAGCGCGATTTTGTATTATTTATTAGTTTTAGGTTGCCTAAGCTCATATTTATCTATATGGGATTCTTTTTAGTTTTTAATCCTATATCGCTCGATTTACGGGACAGAGCTTGTCCCTCCGGGATAAGCGCTGTCATGACAATACTTAAAATACGGGACGTCCTGGGAAATACGGAACGTCTGGCATCCCTACCTGCCTCACTCTCCATTCCGGGTGCCCTTACGGTCGGCCCGTACGAGTCTACCGGACAGCTGTGAAACCAGCCTAAGGCTGGGACTATAATAATAATAATATATATTATTATATAAACTTTCATTATTGTGCCGGTATAGTAATGTAACGCAGCAGTCGACGCGCGTTTGTCGGTTTGCTGCACTCAATTCATGGGGTACCTTTCAAGCTTTATCACCTTGCCAATTTGCTTCAAGTGGATTAAAATAGTCTTATCACTAACACCGCAGCCTGCAGCTAACTCGGACGTGGTTTGCGATGGATCCACTTCCACAATAGCCTTCAATTCTTCATTATCAACTTTGGTCTCCGGCCATCCACGGGGCTTGTTTCCAGAACGAAAACGTTGGAACCAAAAACGCACTGTTATCTTTTGCGACACCACCGCCATACACTTCATTAATCCTTTTTTTTCTTCTGCAACACTGGTGCCACGGTGGAACTCGTACTCGAAAATAATACGATATTTCAAGTTTTCCATTTTGTAAAGAGCACTCTGTTTACAAAATTGAAAACTTGAAATATCAAACGCAAAGAAAAAACCAAAAAAAGAAAATAAAATAAATAATTAGAAAAATAGAAAAACCCGACTGCAAAAAAAAACCTAATATACCTAAGATACCTAACGCACTAAAAAGACTGAAACAAGACTGTAAAATCACAGTACTAAAACCTAATTCAACCTCTATTTTAGTTTAACAGATTACACTATGGATTGATGATTATGTGAAGTGAAATATTGTCATGGTGTTTGTTAGCAAGTGGGACCCATCTATTTTCGTACGATATATAATTTGTAAATGGGTCCCGCCTGCTAACAAACACCATGACAATTATTTCACTTCACATAATCTTCAACCCATAGTGTAATATGTTAAACTAAAATATAGGTTGAATTAGGTTTTAGTACTGTGATTTTACAGTCTTGTTTCAGACTTTTTAGTGCGTTAGGTATCTTAGGTAGGTATGTTAGGTTTTTTTTTGCAGTCGGGTTTTTTATTTTTCTAATTATTTTTTATTTTTTCGACTTTTTAGTGTTCTGTCCGGCACATTTCTATGAACTAGACTCTAGAGTGTGTTCTATTATGACTTTTGTAAATTGGACAAAATTTATTATTATTATAGCGTGTGAAACAAAATAAAAATGAAAATTATAATTGACGTAAGCGGTTCAATTCCTCAAGAGAGTTTTGGTCGTGTGGTTGATGTAGCAATTTTCTAAGATCTAGCGAACTAACCGCTAGACCTGAAAGTGATCTGACTCTGCTCAAAGCCACGTACGCCTGATCTCTCGCGAAAATATTACTGCTTAAATCAACAACAGCTCGGTCTAAAGTTGTGCCCTGCTATTCAGTTCAGCAAGTCGATTTATTTTCCCAAAGTTAACACTATAGGCGACTTTTTTTTTCGAATGGGTCTACGCTAATGGCTTTTGGCTAAATACGACTATTTGAATCCATTGATTACAAATTTATTCGATAGATTTCATTAAAATGATTGTCATTATTCCTGATTAAATTTAAATACATGACATATGTATATTTTTGAAATCTCCATTTAATTTCCTTTATTTTGATACCAATGTCGATAAGTTTGGTTAAAACAAAATTTGAACTACTTACAATTTGGCGCCAAAATCCGCCATTTTGTAATTTATTTTAAAGAAAGCTATCTAAATTCTATGGACACTTGGTTATTGAGATAAATCATAAATAAACAAACGAAAAACATAACCCTTCCTGGCAGTCGGGTAAAAACAAATGAATTACGGTTTTCGAAACACAAATGCCTGAGTAAATACCGGTATACATTTGAAATTGGAATTCCTAACCAAAGAAGATATTTTTGAGATCAAAGTGGCCAGTACGGCGACACGCCAATTTCATATGTAAGGACCTAATATGATGTAGGGTTGTGTTTTACATTTATGTATTTTTCAGATTTAAAAAAATATCCTACATTAAGACGAAAGTGGATCGAATGTTGCAATAGGAAATCCGATTGGATACCTACACGCACTAGTATCATTAGGCAAAAAGAAGATATTTAAATAAGAAAGTAGCGTCATTAAACGATATTTTAAAGACTTTGAACGATCAAGAATTAATCGATAAACAAAATAAAGTAGCATTAGAAAAAAAAAGGGGTTAAATTATATTTTCTAATAATTAATAATTAATTAAAAATACAAGTGTCCAATAAAATATCAGGATAAATATCGCGGAAGCAATATTCTTCAGAATTGAGACGTTTTGTTTTAACATTAAATTATTACTCGCCGAAAGCCTATAAAGATGTTAGAAAGGTATTTTCTACCGCGTTACCCACGAACATTAACTAAATGGTATGCTACGGTAGGAGGTCCAGGGTTTACTCAGGAGGCCCTTAATGTTTTAAAAGTTATAAAGGAGAGTTATCCTACAAAAAAGAATACTGTGCATTTATAATAGATGAAATAAAAATCAAACAACATCCAGAGTGAGATCCAAAATCCCATAGATATTATGGGTATGTAAATAATTATGGATTTGATATTTCCAACGATACTGACAAGGAAGCTACAGACGCTTAAGTGTTCCTTTTAGAGGTATCAACACTATGTGGAAGTTGCCAATCGGCTATTTCTTAGTAAAAGGGACACCTGCTACTTTAAATGCTCGTTTGGTGACACAAGCCATTAAACTGGTTGCTGTTATTGGAGTTGAAATAAAATCATCATATCATCGATTTTTAAAACCTGCAAGACGAACATAGCGCTGAATTATATTACTGGACTGGTCGAACTCGAGATGAATTCGAAAGAAGTTATAATGAAACTGCATCATTAGCAGAAAACTGTCGATTCCATTCTCGAACAGCTTTAGGTATACTGCCAGCAAAACTTAGAACAGGGGAATCTAACGAAAGACTGGCTACATTTTTTCAAATGTCGCGCTCTAACCTCGAACGGCTAATGAAAATCGCCAGGGAATGTCTGGAAACTGATTTTGTCCTTCGTCATTTAGGTTTTGAACACATAACTAGAGACCAAATAGTAGGAAGAAACCTAGCTGTTCCAATTGATTTGTTTGGTAATCACGGAGAAGCCATCTTAATCTGCGATGGTACATACATGTACATACAGAAGAGTACCAACCTCTCTTTTCAAAAAGTTACTTACAGCGTCCAAAAGCACAGAAATCTTTTAAAACCATTTTTATTTGTTACATGTGATGGACACATTATAGATATATCTAGTCCGCACGCTGCAACCCAAAATGACGCATCTATATTGAATAGACATTTAAATGGTGTTGATAGGGTTCTTCATTGGTTATTACAACCCGAGGATGTGTTCGTTTTGGACAGAGGATTTCGGGACTCTATACATACG
Source organism: Phengaris arion (assembly GCA_963565745.1). NCBI lineage: Eukaryota > Metazoa > Arthropoda > Insecta > Lepidoptera > Lycaenidae > Phengaris > Phengaris arion. Next base: position 31,074,754 of record OY751431.1, read on the forward strand.
TTGGCATTATGCGTCAATCTCAAACAAGGGGATCTAATCAACCAACCACAATCCAGGCAAACAAATCACGAATATGTACTATTTGCCGATAGCCAGTAGAGGTGGTAAACGGTAGACTGAAACGAGACTTCAAAATATTTCGTCACGAGTTCTGCAACATATCTTTACCACACTTTTTTGTTGATCTCCGTATCGCTGCGGCTTTGACAAATGCCTTCCATGTTGATTTACTAGATAATCCCCAGGCTCGTGATTTCATAAATATAATCCGTGAGCGGGTGGACGTTAATAGCAATTTAGCAGATTATGTCGACTCTAAACTACTGAACCGAAATAGAATTAGTTTTGAAAATATTAATGTCGATCAGAACAATGTAAATGAGTTTCCAATTCTAACAGCTGAAGAATTGAGTTTATTCGCAGTTGGCACATATCAAATAAAACTCGCTCCGAGTTATTATAGCCTCCATATAAGTAATACTAATACTTTTACGATACAAAAATATAACGGTGACCTCAACGACTTACCGAGTTTCAATATGCCGCAGTCTGAAAACGTTCACTTGTTCAGATTGAATATAAGAAGTAGACACAGGTCGTCACAAGTCTATCGATGTATATATATTAGTCGATTCAAGCAATAGTGGACTAGAGGCCATAAGAATTTATTGTTGTTCGTGTTTTACGGGTCGGAGGACGATTGGCTGTTGTGCGCATACCATGTGCACTATGCACATGGTATGCGCCTATGGTTTTTGGGGTGGGCTAGGCATCTCGACGCGATAAGGTCGCCCTCGCCCTTATCGTCGATAAGGCCCTGCTTTATTCCTAGATAGAATTATAATCGATGACGATGACGACGACTAGTATCTTATTTGTTTTATTGTTATGTTATCCTGTGGCTGAAATGATGATGATGATAATGATTGTAATGTAAATTTTGTATAGTATTTTCATAACTATACTATTACAGTACAATAAGTAATAGTCACTGCCACAGCTGTTACCGACTGATTACTTATGTTAATTATTGTAAATATCGATTGATGAATAATATTGCTTTACATTAATATATGTAAAACTATAGAAGTGGATGTCATGTGACTGATATGATGATGTAAAACTGAAGTAATAATTATGCAACAGTTGCTTTTTATTGTCGAATTCATTTTTCGTAAATAAATAATTCACTACAAACAAAAAAAAATTTCTCTTGACTCTTGGGATAGATTTTCGAGCGCTTTGGTTTACAGGTTAGGGTTGGCCTGAGGAACAAAATGCACCATGGCTTCATTTTGGGCAGCACTTGGGCCAACTTCTATATAAGGATTGGCAATGTCCTTTACAAACCACTATATTAGATTCCACAACTGGCCAAAAAAATATTTTTTTTTAGATCCATGTCAAATGTTGAAATTTGTACGTAACGCTTTTGAACATCACAAATATTTTACTGACGCAGAAGGAAACAAGATAGAATAGAACTACCTTGGTTAATAATATCAGCTCCAAGAAGATAAGTTATTTAGCGAATAAATTACGATCTAATCATATATTTTTAAGGCGAAAATTATGAACGTTCGCTTAGTAGCTCAACTATTTAGTAAAGAGTGTTGCAAACGCTCTAATCTTTTGTAAAGTGTCTCTTCAAATGATAGATTTTCCAAACATTGAAGCGACAGCAAAATTTTTAATGATAATTAATGACATTTTTGATATCCTTGATATCTTAGTCATGGGTCTAGGGAACTATCATAAATACTTTGAAAAACTAGATGAAGCTAGAACAATTATCACGCAGCTTAAAGTAGACATTGAGAACAGAAACAAAGCAACTAGGCAAAAAAGTACTTTTCAAAGTCCGCGTTATACAGGATTCTTTAAGATTCTTAAGAAAGTAGAAAACGCAAATTATTATTTTCAAGATTTCGTAATATATTTACACCAAATACGGGACTTACTTATATTCCTTTACACAAAGTTAGCCAAGACTTAAAACAACATGATGGTGACATTTTAATTAATCATAAAATAGAAATAACTAAAATAGTATTTACAAAGTATGCAAACAATAGGATTGCATATCTTTCAAAAAGAAGTGACCATACAAATGTATGCCGCACATTTACACTAAATTGATTCATTTTAAGAATCAGTAATAATAAAGGCAAATTGATTTTGTTTAATTTTTTTGTTGTTGACATACTTAATTTTATTTTAATTTAAATATGATGAGGTAAATAAAGATAATATTGGAATGTAAATACAGTAGTTTTATTCTAATGTATCACAATGTATTTAGCTTTAGTGGTATCTTGTGGATTTATACTATTTATTTTATTTTCAATAAAATACTTTTTTTGCAATAACGCACTTATTATTTTTTTATTATATTTCAACGACCTATTTTTTTTAATTTTTTTGTTTTGTAGTTAAATCTGCCATCGGCTTTCACTTAGCCATTATCAGATGGTGTGTTTTATTATTATTATTATCTTTTGTGATAGGTGTTCCACTAAACACACAGCTCTTCCATTATTATCATAGAGAGCAATGCCTCACTCTCTCTGGTCTAGAATACGCAGACGTTTCAGTCTTCTTATATCTTCATCAATTATCAGGTCCCTTGCAAGTTCATTGGTATGGTTTTCTAGTCTTGTCTTGTATGTTTTTATATATTTACATACCTCTTCCTTTACTGTTGTAATATTTAAGTACTCATGTATCTCAGAGTTAGTTGTGAACCAGGGTGCATTAGATATCATTCTTAGACATTTATTCTGGAATCGTTGCAATATTTCTACGTTGCTGTTGCTTGCTGAGCCCCACAATTGGATGCCATATGTCCATATTGGCTTGATAATGGCTTTGTAAAACCATTAGTTTGTTGTCAAGAGTCAGAGGTGACTGTCGTCCTATTAGTCAGTACAATTTTTATATTCGATATCTGCTTGCTGTCTCTTTGTTTTAATATGTTTCGCTCAAGTTAGTTTTCTATCAATGTGTATTCCCAAGCCAAGTATTTGATACTGTTCTCTGGTGGGCAGTCTCCCCTCCGTAAGGTAAAGGTAATTTGTACAGATTTGTTGACGCTTGGCTTAATCCTCCTGCCTGCTGCTCAAGCCACTGATCTACCTTATTCATGTGGTCTTGTAGTTTTTGTGCTACTATGGTTGGATTAACATCACTAGCAAGACAGGCAGTATCGTCAGCATAAGTTGCCGTGACTACATTTCTGCTGTTGGGTAGGTCAGCTGTGTATATGGAGTATAATATTGGGCCTAGGACTGAACCCTGTGGTATAAATGCTCTGATATCATACAGTTTTGATACTTCATCATCATACTTTACTTGAAATTTTCTGCCTTCAATATAAGATTTGAAAAGCATAATATAGTAAGCAATTATAAGCAAAGTAAGCATTTTGAACAGAAGTCCTTTGTGCCACATTCTGTCAAAAGCTTGCTATATATCGAGAAACACTGCGGCACAGTACTCTTTTCTCTCCAAAGACTGCCTTATTTTTCTTACCACACGGTAAACTTGCTCCACCGTTGAGTGTTGCTGTCTGAAGCCAAATTGGTGGTCAGGAACTATTTTTTCTGAATTTAAAATTGATTTGAGCCTTTTTAGTAGTAACTTTTCAAATAGCTTTGAAATGACTGGCAGCAAACTTATTGGTCGATAGGAGCTAGGATCTCTTGTTAGCATGTAGATCTGTGATATCTTCCTATAGTGTATCTTCCGATAGTGATGCAATCTTAGTATGACATTAAACAACATTGTCAAAAATACAACTGCTTTCCTTGGTAGATGTTTTAATACTTTACCTGTTATCAAGTCATATCCAGAGGCAGTTCTCTGGGAGTTACCATTTTTATTGGTAATGACAATTGTTGATCTCTTTTCGGTACAGTAAAATTCATCTTCATCTTCGAACTGTGTCATAGTTAAGGTATTTGATTCAAATACTTTGCTAAGGAGCTTTGCAAATAGTTCAGCTTTTTCAAGTGGCTTTCTTGCCCAATTTCCTGCTTGTGTTTTGAGTGGTGGTACCGACTGCTGATGGCCTCCGGAAATTTGTTATTTTCTACAGGGAATAATTGTCCTGCTTAGTTGCTGAAAGTGGAAGAGAGCTGTTGATGGAATGTGAAATTCTCGTGCTCTTCGATCATTTCTTTGAATTCACGTGCCGCCCTGTTTAATAACCTTTTATATATGCGGGATCTATAGAGTTGATATTGTCTTCTGAGCTTTCTTTTTTCCTTGATTTTCTCTCGTATCTGGAGTGGTATATTTATTATCTTATCTGCTGTTTTTATAGTTGGTTTTACAGCGCCATGCAGCCTCCTGTATTTTGTTGGTAATAACAAAAGTTGCATCGTCAATATCTTCTATAGTTTTTAGTCTAATTTTGAGATTTAATTCTGCATCTAGTATTTCACGAAATGCGGTCCAATCTGTTTTTTGATTATACAATGTTCTACATTGCTCCCTGTATATAACAGTTGAACTGAAATTTGCTATGATGGTGTGTGGTCAGATGTTGTATCAGCACAATTTTCTTTGTCAAAATAACTATTATATAATCCCATGATAACAAAAAAGTCCAAAATATCTGGTGTCCTATTTGTGTCTGTAGGCCAATATGTAGGCTCTCCAGTAGAAAGTGTTAATAAATTGAGTGAATCTATACACTTCTTAAGCTCACGACCTCTGGTCGTTATTAATCTGGATCCCCAGTGGGTGTGTTTGCTGTTCCAGTCGCCACCACATACATATTTGTTTCCAACTGATCTGAAGTAGAATTTAAACATATCTTCTGTTATTGTGAATCTAGGTGGAGCATAGACTGCACTTACATTGAATGACCCTGTTTTGTCTTGGACTGTGATAGTAGTAGCCTGTAGATAGTCTTCTTGAAATTTACTATATATCTGATGTTTCAAATTACTCTTTATCAAAACCGCAGTACCACTATGTGATGTGCCATCTAGGTGGTTTGTATAATAAATACAGTAGTTGTCCAATTTAATGGTATTTCTATTATTTAAGTGAGTCAACAACTTTACAAGCATTATATCAATTTTATTCATATCCAAAAAAATTAGCTTATATTGATTTGCGAGTCAGTCCGTTAATATTCCATGCTGCAATCCTAAAACTTATCATTTATATTTTATTTGGCTTGTAAGTTATATTTTATTGTACATTGGGTGTATTCGATGAGACCGTGTGGGGGATTACGCTGATTGATGTTTATGGGGTGTTGTTTGTGTTTTCTGGCTTGGATCTCTTGATACACTTTGCATCCTTTATAACTTACCGGGTGACTGCCTTCACATAGCGCACATATGGCTGGAGTATTTTTGACTTTGACACAATTAGCGGTACTACATTTACTTTGACACAATTAGCGGTACTACATAAACATTTGACACACCTGTACGGCCTTAGACAGTTGTTGTTTGTATGGCCATATTATTGGCATCTAGTACCTCTATCTTTACTCTCTGATAAAATATGTACCTACTCTATATTTTTGACTAACATATTATTCTCATGTGGCTCAAGATTAACAAAGAAAACATTAAAACGATCTTTCGTACCTGGTTTATTGACAATCTCACCTCTCACTATATTACCCGTTTCTTCAATTGCTTCTCGAATAGCTTCTGTTTGGGTAGTGTAATGTAGATTTTTTATGACAATTTTTAGGCATCGTTCTTCTATTCTTGTAAAGGTATGTCCAATTAGACCCTCATTTGAGTGAAAAATTAAGCTGGTGTTGAAGTTTTGTAAATATGTGAGTTTGTAACGACACAAAATATTTTTGTAAATTTGTGATTTTTTTTCATAGTGAGAGTCTTGTTTATTATTTGTTATTTATTTTTTTATTCTTTTATATTATACATTATCTTTATTCCCCGCACCAAAATTGGCAGAAAGTTTTGTTTGAAAATATTCATGCGTACCTTATCCTGTAGTATAATAATAGGTCTTTACCTATGAAATTGCCGTTCTGCAGTACTGGCCATTGCAAATCAAAATTATTTTTGTTAGGCTAAGAATTCTAATTTCAAATTAATTTTATTTTAAAAACATGGAATTCTTTTATCAAAAGTAGTCATTTGTTTATTGATTAGTGTAACATTTTCATCGCATTTCAATCTTTTTCGTCATCATGGATACGTTAAAAATTCGAGTAATTATGGAATATAAGTACCGTCGTGGCAGCAACGCGGCACAAGCGGCACGTAACATCAACGACGTTTACGGAGCTAACACTACAAACCAACTCACCACCTGTTATTGGTTTGCTCGCTTCCGTTCTGGAAATTTCGACCTGAAAAATAAACCTCGCGGTCGTTCGAAGACTTTGGTCGACAATGACAAATGAAAGGCGATTGTGGAAGCTGATGATACACAATCTACGGCTGAATTATTTTTTTTATTCGGGCAATTGGCCCACCACACTTACCCACCACTGCAACTCCTGTGTAGCCAGGTGGTAACCAACCGCAAAAACCCTTTGATATGATCTCTGGGGTGCCCGGGGGACATGCATGACATCCAGTTTCCCTCCCCAAGCAAAGCGGGAGACAGCAAAAATTGTGATGACAAAAAGTCAGAATTAAAGGGGAAGCACCACGGGAATAACATGTTTTTTTTTTATTTTTTTTATTATGTTTTTTTTTTATTACAAGACAGAATGTAATTAAATGACATGACATATGACAAAAACGTTTGAAAGCTCGGAAGTTCTTCGCGCAACCCACGAGATCTTCATAGTACACAACCCTAGAAACACAATGGACGCTGTTCAACATTTCGATTCTTTCGTCATACCAGAGATCACACTCCCAGAGTATGTGATGAGCAGTTTGTTCGTAAGGGCTACTTTCGGTCGAACACTCGCATAGCGGAGTCGAGACTAATGTAAATCCAAAAAGTTACGCTTTAAAGTTTCCGTGTCCTGTCAAAAATTGTGCGACGTAGTGATCTATTTCTATCCATTGCTTCGAGAGTCGATCGCTTACCGAAGGGAAGAAATTATATAGGTGACGCCCTTTGATAGCCGTTCCTGCCACTCAGAAATTAGGTTCTGTATAGAAATATCTAATGGCTCGAATAATCTAGTTATCTTATTACTCTCTTTCGCGCTTAAAAACTCAGGGTTAGTCATTTTTTATTTTTATAATATAGTGCTGCACGACGCTGTATCTCTAAATCTACTGGTAGGACTTCGGCTAAGACTGGAAGTGCTTCAGTACTTACGGTACGGTATGCCTTACATAAAAATATTAAGGCGAGACGTTGGCTTTGCAAAAGCTTATGACGGGCCGCTCCTAATGTAGCCCTACATAGGCTGCACTAAAAGTATCGGGAATGGAATATTTCCACTGTTCCTGTCATATTAAAATCTTTTTAATTTAAAACTCCTTGGTTTTGAAAATCGAATACTTACCGTTTATTTATTTAAAAAAAGATTCTCGGTCTTGTCACAAGGTCTTGTCAAATTTATTTAGTCGTTGAGAAAATGGAATTGACTCGAGAAAATTCTAGAGCGATGATTTATTATGACTTTCGAAGTGGTTTAACACAAAAACAGTGTGACCGGATGATTTCTGCATTTGGTGATGAAGCCCCATCCAAAACCACAATTTATCGCTGGTTTGCTGAATTTCAACGTGGACGTGTCAAGCTCAGTGATGATCCCCGTCAAGGTCGTCCAAAAACTGCAGTCACCCAAGAAAACGTTGATGCTGTGCGTAAGCTGATTGAGGAAGATCGACATGTGACATACCGCGAAATTCAGGCAACTTTAGACATTGGCATGAGTGAAATACAAATAATCTTGCATGAACAATTAGGTGTAAAAAATTGTTTTCCCAATGGATACCGCATTTGCTCTGTGAAGAGCAAAAAGCGGCTCGCGTTACTTGGTGCGTCAGAACTCTCGAAAGATTCCACGCAGGATTCTCAAATGCTGTATACAACATCGTATCAGGTGGCGAATCCTGGATATACGCGTACGAACCCGAAACAAAAAACCAGTCACGAGTTTGGGTGTTCGAAAATGAGTTAAAGCCAACAAAAATTGTTCGTTCACGGAGTGTTGCAAAAAAAATGGTGGCCACGTTTGTCTCCAAAACCGGCCATGTTGCGACTATTCCTCTTGAGGGACAAAGAACGGTTAATGCAGAATGGTATGCTAACATTTGTTTGCCACAGGTCGTTTCTGAACTCCGTAAAGAGAACTGCAACCGCCGCATCATCCTCCATCACGACAATGCGAGTTCTCACACCGCGCACAGAACAAAAGAGTTTTTAGAGCAAGAAATCATAGAATTATTAGACCATCCGCCGTACAGCCCCGACCTAAGCCCTAATGATTTCTATACTTTCCCTAAAATAAAGAATAAATTGCGTGGTCAGAGATTTTCATCACCTGAAGAAGCTGTGGACGCCTACAAAACGGCCATTTTGGAGACCCCAACTTCCGAATGGAATGGTTGCTTCAATGATTGGTTCCATCGTATGGAAAAATGTGTCAAATTTCGCGGAGAATACTTCGAAAAGCAATAAATACATTTTTAAATAGTAATGTTGTGTCACTTCCTTGATTCCCGAAATTTTCAGTGCCGTCCTCGTATCTGCCCAAGCCGGTGCGCCATAGCATATGCTGTTGAGGTACGTCGCATTATAAATTATTTTTAATGTTTTAAATGAAAGGCCCCATGTCGACGTTGATATTTTTGTGAAACAATAGAAATTCCTTTTAGTTTTCTCACCGGTCTGTATTATATGTTCCAGGAATGTAAATTTATTTTCTAAAATAAGTCCTAGGTAACAAAGTGACTGTTTACGTTTCACATTGATGTTGTTCAGTTTAATGCAATGAGTTGATATTATTGAACCTTTTAAAAGTACTTGAAAGGTTTTATGTGCTGCAAATTCATATCGATTTCTGTGGCCCCAACTCGATATTACGTTGAGGCACTTGTTGGTCTTATTTTTAATTTCAGATCGCGAATTGGCTTGAATAATAAGAAAACCATCGTCAGCATGTAGCATAGCTACATTTTATCGCATTAATATAACTTATAACGACGCTCCTAGCGTCATCTATTGGCTGTTATTGCTAACTTTAATAACTAAATTATGTTAGACGACGCCATCTATTGGCAAAGGTTTTGTAACTAGAGCTTCATCTCCAATATTTCTTTATTGTGGCGGTTGGATTATGCATTACCGCTAGTTGTCAGTTAAAAAAAAAAAAACATTGTCAGTAGGAGTATATAAGGGCTGTCGCGAGATGACAGGGCTTTTTTTCCTCCTGCTAGAAGACGAAGTAGAATTTTTATTGTTGAAGTTTTTCCAGTTTCTTTTAACTCTTAATCCCGTGTATCACGGAACTTGGTTTGGGGCACGAAACACCGCCAACTACAGCATTCGAGGCACAAATTAAAAGGACTTATATCTGGCTGGAGTTCAGAGTGCTGATGATCATTGGACGGGGATTTATTTTTTTTATTGAGAGGATCTATCTACGACGTACGGACGCAGCGGTGACGGAGAAGCTTCCAGGAGTGGTAGCCCTAGCTCGCATCCGCCACGTGCTAGACAGCTGGATCCTCAGCTAAGTTCCCACGTGGTTTAAATCCTCACCACCCACTACCATTTAAATATCTATTAGTATGTGTAGGTGTGCGATACACAGTGTGACCTAAGGTGCCATTGGGATTCCTTATTACTAATACGTCCAAGAAAGCTAAAGAGTTATTGGTCTATAATTCTATAGTGAATTGTATATTGAGGTTGATACTGTTCAAATTATTTAGGAATATGGTTACTTTGTCAGATGGTAAAATTGTGAAAGTATCATCCACATACCGCTTGTAGAACCTGGGTTGTATAGGTGAGGTCTCAAGAGCAGTCTCCTCGAAGTCTTCCATGAATATGTCAGCAACAACGGGAGAAATTGGGGAGCCCATCGCTACACCATCTACTTGTTTGTGGAAGTCATAATTCCACAACATATAGCCAGATGTAAGGCAGTGTTCTAATAATTCTGCATATTCAACAGGTAAGTTCTTTTCTCTAAGCTTTTTTGTTACAATTTCAATACATTCCTGTAATGGTAAGCAAGTGAATAAGGATTGTATATCAAAACTGACCAGCTGTTCACTGTCTGTGAGGCATAGGTGTTTAATCTACGCGGCTTCAAGATACTGTTCGTATGTTTTGTGTGGATCGGAACACAAATAATAATTGCTTCAATTTCAAGATTCTTCAATCTTCGGGTAGTTTGAACAACTTCAACAAATAGAACAATTGACACCTCAGTCCTCCCGTGACCAAGGCTGCTGGAAAGTAACCGAAACGTCGGGAAAAAGAAAAGTGCACCGCGACACAATCCGTAAGTGTTTAAAACAATGAACAACTTTCGCGTAAACATAAGAAATCAATAGGTCGAAAAAATGTTGACGTCCCAGTCACAGTCGTGGACACACCGTATGCTTGTAGTAGTGCAATCAAATCGATATCTATGTAGCTGTTCATCTGTTCCTCGTTAATTTATGGTCAAGGTGTCAAACTCTCAAGCGCTTAACGCGTAAATTGTGGTATGTGGATATAAGCGGGAAACGGGCAAATGTATCGCCTGATGGGTGGAGTGTCGCTCTTAGACCGCAATGCCCGAGCAGTTAATTTGCAGGTGCGTCGCTGGCCTTTGTTGCTTTCAATCGCCATGTACAAAATTTATATGTAGTGGGACTTCCCTAGGACCTAAATACGGTATGTATTCCTCCTCCTGTCTCAGCGCCCAGCGGGTACGTGTAATAACCCCGTCAGCCTCCACTTACACAGATCATGTACTTTATTGAATTCGGAAATGGGGACGATACTTGTAAATTATTTATTTAGAACTGTTTATGTGGAGCTTGACTTCCTTGACACCAAGAGGCTAGTCCAGACCATACGGCCTTCTGCCCACGACCCCTATTTGTCCTTTTTTTTAAATATACATATTGTCACGGAGGATCTTATTTTATTTTTAATTTCACCCGTAACAAGCATAACCTATCAGAGAGCACAGAGGAGGCAAGGGAACACATAATAAATCATCAAAACTTATATTCCACAAGTGCGGCGATAGTACTGATCCTTGAGGGCAGCCGCGCGTTAAGTTTTTGAAATGTGTGTAATGGCCTAGTTGGAGTTTTGTTACGCCGTTGCAAAAATACGAGTAAATTAAATAATAAATATTACGATAGCAGCCTCTGTTTCTTAACTTCAGTAGTAGCATTGGCCACCAGGCATTATCGAAGGCATCCGCGATATCCAGACATATACCTACTACATATTTACACTCCGATAAATTACTGTTTTCTGACCACGATTGCTGCATCCACTGTTGACTTCCCGGCGGTGAATCCAAATTGCTGATTATTAAATTTCGGGCCACCGGGTAGCAAGCGGGGAACAATAAGACATTCTAATAATTTACCTAAGCATGATAATAGCGTTATAGGACGGTAGGATTTCGGATCGTCTGGTGGTGTATCACCAGCTTTTGGAATTAATTTTATTGTGCCGATTCGCCAGATTTTTGGAAAAGTGCCTTCTGCAATACATTTATTAAAAACCTGTAATATAGATGAGCGTACCGCTAGACACGCCTGCTTAATCATAATATTAGATATTTTATCCTCGCCTGCTGAATTTTTCGTAGGTAACAAATTAACTGTTGAAGTGAACTCATCAAGTGTAGGTAAGTCAGATACCGGTGTATTGATGGGGTCTAACATTCTGAATCTTATCTCGCGGTGAAAATCATTGTCCAAGTCCGGCATGTCGTCTGGAATTAGTACGTCGAGGTACGCCTTCGCCGTGTCTCTTAAACTATGAGTATACGAATTATTAATCTTGATATTTGAAAAATACTGTGGAGCAGTGGTATTATTTGGTTTGAGTTCATGGTATAAAGAAGACCATGGTCCCTCCTTATCCAGTCTAACGGCAGCATTTCTCAACATATTATTTTTTGCTAAGGTGACGGCGGCGCGATAACGCGACCTTGAAGCCCTAAGGTCAGCTAGATACGATACGTAATTATCGTCCAATAGACCGAGTCCCTGTCTACGTGCATAATTAATTTTCCGTCTGGCTCTCCTAAACTCCCGACGTAAGTTATATAAATTATCGTACCACCAATTACACTTATTTTCTGTTTCAAGCGGCCTTCGGCCCAGGGCGGTGTCGGCACAGTAGACAAAGGTGTTGGTCATTATTTCCGCACTATCATTTGAGTTCAAGTCTGGACGAATGAAATCTCTGGAATGAGCGAACATAAGGGACCGGAATAAATTCCAATTACCATTTTTAACATTATATTTATAATCTTTCGACTCAATCACGGGACAACTCGAGGGTGCGCGAATAAACTCAAAGACAATTAAACGATGGTCGCTGCATGACGCATCAGGAATGACGCGCCAATTTATTATATTGTTATTATGGACGTACGCGCTGGAAAGCGTGACGTCGATGGAAGATTCACCAGAGGGGCTGCTAAATGTAGGTGGTGTATTGGGAGTGTTATGAATTTGCAGGTTGAACTCTGCTATGAAGTCTTCCACTGAGCTACGACGGTCGCGGTCAGTGTATCTAAATTCCCCATGCCATAAGGGCAAAGAAGCATTTACGTCGATACAAATAACAATTTTTTTCCCCGCAAGACATTGCAGGACATGACGTAGTTGGTGTAAGTGAGGACCTACAGGATCGGAGTATTGAAAATAACAACTAACTACGTACAATCTAAAGTGAAGACACGAAACCTCCGCTACCGCACAGACGTTTACAGATTTGTAAGTGCCGTAATTGAAAATTTAGTCTGAGGTGTGTAAATGCTAGGTTGTTATCTTGTACGACTTTCGACCTTAGCGACGCGGATTGATATTACTCTTGTATGAGAACTAAGTCTAAATTATAATCCGACACCAATTTTTCTAATTCAATCGTCGCGTGCTTATTGTTATGTAGGTTCAACTGTCCTATAACTAATTTATCCATAGCGAGTTGTTAAAATTAATTGCTCCTTTTTTGCCTTGTATGTTGAGCAGTCAAGGGAACCCGTAGGGTGGTCGTTAGGTTTCTTGTACCGGGTGCAGCTTCCGCAAACCGGTTTAAAATCTCTTAAGTCTTTTTTGGGACAGTTAATTGAGGTATGTTTATCGGCGCAGTGACAACAGCACGGGTCTGAATCGCGGCAGAATTTAGCAATGTGACCGTATTGTTGACAATTAGCGCAGCGTACAAGTTCGACGTCATCGATGAACCGACACATTGCCCAGTCAATAAAAAGTTTTTGTTTAGTTTCAATGAGATGTTTCCGAATCTTTGGGTCTAACTCTAGGCCCATCCATTTTCGATTATAGTTATTATTTATGCGCCGTCTAATAATTTTTGTCGAGTTCATAAATTGTTCTTGAGTCACATTAATTTCGCCCTTAATATTTTGGTTATAAAGCGATAAAAGGAAATTTCCGTCCGTAATATTTTGCGGGACATCTTTAATTAGAATACGCGGGTTACGCCCTCTCGGTGTTTCTAGACGCAGACCGGCTGATTTTAAACCTTCCACGGATTTTAATCTCCTGACTTGTGACTCGCTTGTTAAGCGCAGGATCACGCCCGAATTAGATGTCTTTTTGACGCCGTGGATTTGAAAGCCGTCAGATGGTTTGATCGCTTTCATTAATGCCTGTTTGGTCTCGTCTGAGGATTTTAATACGGCTGAATTAGCAGCAGCTTTCGACGTTAGCGTCAAAACAATATTGGTCCGTTTGCGTCAAATTGGCAAGGTAAAAAAGCTTGACAAGTGGATGCCCCACGAAATCAATGATCGCCAGCGCGAAGTACGCGTCGAGACGTGCCTTGCACTGCTCAACAGACACACAAATGAAGGAATTTTGAACCGAATTGTTACCTGCGATGAAAAATAGATTCTGTTTGATAACCGCAAGCGCTCAGTAAGTTGGTTGGATCCTGGTTCAGCAACTAAACAATGCCATAAACGAAAACTTACCCCTAGAAAAGTTTAGTTAGTACAAGCACATCTCCAACCAGCATTGGTCAATCGCTCGTCTCCGCTGCTCCTGCACGACAACGCGCGACCTCATACTGCACAGCAGACGGTCTCCAAGTTGCAAGAACTGGGGTTGGAAGCTCTCCGTCATCCTTCCTACTCACCAGACCTTGCGCCCACAGACTACTACTTTTTCCAGAATTTGGTTAACTTCTTGGCGGGAAAAAAATTCAGTACCCGAGAGGCAGTACAAAATGCCTTTGAAGAATTTGTTGCCTCCCGTCCAGCTGATTTCTTTAAGAAGGGCATCAATAAACTGCCACTGCGTTAGGAAAGATGCATTGATTGCATGGGTGATTACTTCGATTAATACAAATAAAAATACATGAAAAAAAATAGTTTAAATTTTTTCATACAAAACGGCAATTTTATAGGTAAAGACCTATTATTACACTGGTCAACACTAGTTTTGGTGCCAAGAAGCTGTATTGTTTTTTTAACTTAAGACCATAAACTGATTACATTAATAGCAAAAAGATATTTATTCTACGTGTAGTTTTATAGATTTTGTCTTGTAAAGAAAAAAACAAATTTACATAAAAAAAATATTTATTACAATATTAATTAAATAAAAACTTTCTTTTTCGCGACTTTCGAGTATGAGGTGTGGTGGGACTATCACGTTGCATCCCCCAGCAATAGTCAGCCATCATATGCCGATCCCATCGGCCTTGGTACCTGTCTTCCATAGTCTTTAGGTCCTGGTGAAACCGCTCCCCTTGTTCTTCGCTATAGGATCCAAGATTGTCTGGGAATTTGTCAAGATGACTGTGAAGGTAGTGCACTTTGATGGACATGTTACATCCTAAGTTTTTAAAATTCTCTACCATACCATTTACAATTTCAGAGTAGTTACTCGACTTGTGATTTCCGAGAAAGTTTTTGGTAACTTCAACAAACGATGTCCACGCGAGTCGTTCCAAATTGTTCATTGTACTTAAGAAATCAGTATCTTTTATTAATATTCTTATTTGTGGGCCGTCGAAAATTCCCGCTTTTATCTTTTCTGTGCTCAGACCAGGAAATTTTCTCGTAATATAAGAAAAACATTGCCCATTTTTGTCTAGCGCTTTAAAAAAATTGTTTCATAAGGCCTAGCTTTATGTGCAAGGGGGGCAGTATAATTTTATCTCGTGATACCAAAGGCAGATTTATGATATTCTGCTTTCCCACTTCCATCGTCTCACGTACGGGCCAATCTTTATTTTCCCAGTGTTGATGTTTGGCACGACTGTCCCACATACAATAAAAGCATGGGTATTTTGTGTATCCACTTTGCTGTCCTAATAAGAAGTTAACCATTTTTAGGTCAACACAAATACTCCATTCGTGTTCGGCATATTTTATTTTGTCTAGCACAAGTGAAATGTTTTGATATTCTTCCTTTAACTTTGTTGAATGAGCAATGGGAACTGAACCATGTTTGTTGCCATTGTGTAAAAGGACACACTTAAGGCTTCGTTTAGAGCTGTCTATAAAGAGGCGCCATTCATTTGGATGGTATTCTGAAAGGTCTTTCAGAATACCATCCAAATGTGGTTTTTTCTTTCATAGAAATTTTTTTTTGAAACATTTGAATCAAGAGATTCTCATTTCGAGAATAAGGCCTTGCACATCCGAACAAAAAACAATATCATTTTCCGATTTGGTATTGGTTTCCGAAAATGGTAGCAAGTTTTGCTCTCTTGTACGATAGAATGTCACTTTTGTACCTGACGCCAACAAGTTTTTTTCTTTTAATCTAGAAGCCAAAACCTCCGCAGATTCTTTAGGTAGTTCAAGATCCCTAATCAAATCATTTAATTCTTCTTGAGTTAAAAGTTTTGGTTCTGTAGATGGTATTCCTTCGAAATCACTGTCGCTACTCCCTTTATTAACGATTTCTTCAAATGATGGTTCACGAATGGAACATAATGTTGGAACAGGTATTTCCTCTGAATGTGGCAAAGGTCTTCTAGCCGACTCCAAGTCAGGATAAGTCTTTTTTTTAACATTAACACCACGCAAATTGACACAGCAGAAGTAACAGTCATCGAAGTGATTTTTTTTTTCTTTCCATTGCATAGGCACTCCGAACCTCATACGACTTCTTTGACCACTGATCCACTGTCGCAAATGTTCATAGCATGTTTTACAAACAATTTGAGGCTTGTATTCATCGACAATTTTGGACTTAAAGTAAGAAAAATAAGCACTTTTTATAAAATCTGTTATTGGTTTTCTGAACTTTTTAACTGTGTATTCACCACAAATGTAACAAAACACATTTGGGTCATTGAGACAACTTCTTCGCGATGAAGACATGATATAAAAATCAACTTATTTATAGAAATGTATCGATAAGATAACAAATCATGCACAAGAAAGTACTGATTATTACCAATATTTAAAACTGCGGGTAGATCAAAAATTACACGTAGGAAAAAAAGATAAAAAATATGTTTAGTGTTGCCAGTGCATACCTAATACAAAACCACTAACAATATCTCGGCACCAAAATTTTTAATTTTTTTTGTTGACTTGTGTTATCTAAGACATGTTATTATTAACAATAGACGATAGAAATTTTTTTAGGGAAATTGCTTATTCTATTTACCCACCATTTAAACTTGACACTGGCAAATAGTTTTAAGCCGAACGCCATATAAATAAATAAAATGTAATAAAATAATGACAGCTTTGCCGGGGAATACAATGAGTGACGTTGTGGTTTTTGTATTTCGATAAAAATGTGTTATTTCGGTCCTTAATGTGTACATTATTACATATACAATATTCGTAGAATATTAACCATTAAATATTCGTGAACAAGTGTGGGCAAGTGGTACAACTTCAAAAACGTGCTATTTTGTGTTGCCTCCAAAACTCCCTAGGAACTTTCAGGAAAGATTCTACTACTTTACTTAATTGACTAACTTGACTCATTGACTGCACTGACTATTTATTTAGACATTGACTAGACTTTAGACTTGAAGATTTAGGATTACGGTGTTGAAAATTGAAACGATAATTCTATTTCCCCCCTTTTTAACTTGACACTGGCAAATGGATTTCTTCTTCTTCTTCTTTTCGCATAGCCTCCCCTGTAATAGGAGTTGTCAACGTCAAAGTGATGGAGCATATGTCTGCAAATGGATTTAAGCCGATGCCATATATTTAAATAAATAAAAAAATTACACTGACAAATGACAATTGACATTTGGCCGAGTTGGGAACGAACGGTAACCTAAAATTGTTTTTAATTCGAAAACTTACATACCTTAAATGTAATTTTTATGATTTATATCGAAGCGGTAATAACTACTATAGTTGTTCTTTAAATATAATACGTGAGTTGTTTTTTAGGACACGTGAGACATTTTTTACTTCACAAATGTTTTAATCAGTTGACTGTTGACCCATTTAAATAGGAATAAAATATTACAACAATACAAATTTAATTTTAAGGTAATCAATAATTACAAATTACTTACAACCATTAATATTAAAAATTAAATGAGGAGTAAGGTTTTTATTTAGGAAAGCCCTGCTTGAAGTGTAATGTTTACATTAGAAATATTTTTTGTCAGAATACATGCAAAATTCCTTCGTTTGCAGGATGAAATTCATCGTTTTTTTGACTATTCTCTCTTTGGGAAACGTAAATCTATCAGAGGTATCTTTTTACGAGATATTGGGTGTCACAAAGCAAGCTACTACTCAGGAAATAAAACAAGCTTATAAAAAGCTTGCAATTAAACTCCACCCCGATAAAAATCCTGTAAGTATTCGTTTATTCATTAATTTTTAAAAAGTGAATGTTACACTCATTAATATCTATGTCACTTGTGCATGCACTATGATGAAATTTGTTTTGTGTGGGATGGGATGTGGGAGCAGTTCTAGGTCATGTTAACTTAGATAAGAGGATCTAATACATCACGCTTATATTAACGAATTTTAAATTACACTGAATACCTATAACACATTTATTTTGGTTTACCTAGATATATTTTTTTAGAACTGAATAAGAAAACAAATCAGTGATGAGGTGAAAAATTTATCACTTGGGGATACCAAAGACAAAATGTTTAAATGGAAATATTTTGTTGAAATAATATTTAAAATTTTATTTTAGAATGCAGTTGACCGACAGAAGTTTTTAAAGGTAACAGAGGCATATGAAACATTGAAAGACCCTGAAAAGAGACATAAGTACAATCTCTATGGATCCCAACAGTCATACACCAGAAAATATGATTACCAGTCTCAAGCAGAATATAATAACTTATACTACAATGGCCTGTACCACAATGATCCTTATGTGGTCACACTTTCTGCAAGCAGTTTTTGTAAGTTTCTAATATAATTATCTTTTGTAAGTAATATTATAAAGAGGAAAGATTTTTTT
The DNA here is from genome assembly GCA_963565745.1 of Phengaris arion. Taxonomy (NCBI): domain Eukaryota; kingdom Metazoa; phylum Arthropoda; class Insecta; order Lepidoptera; family Lycaenidae; genus Phengaris; species Phengaris arion. The sequence goes on from OY751431.1 coordinate 31,093,299, forward strand.
GTTTCTATGCGTTGAATAGGCTCTGACACTACTGGGGCAATTTTACACTTATTTACTTACATTTACGGCACAGCTATAGATAGGACCACAGGGAAGGACAAAGGATATTTTTTATTTGAACAAGTATAGTGTTCCTGTGGGATACTGTATTTACACAAGCAGAGTGGTAGGTAACGTCCAGTCTTCTGAATATAAAAATGGATTGTAATTCCAATGTCTTCGGCTAAATTGCTGACCAATTTGGCTAATTTTGAATCTTGAAACAATGTGTGTATGAATATGAATGTTAAGTAATGGCGAGAAATACTCAACTTACTTACTCAACGGTTAAGCTATTTAATGTCTCTTTGTCATTGGATATGGACATTGGATATGTCATTTGACAGACAAAGACATATTGAATAGATAGTAAATAATTTTAAGGTTTTTACATCTGCCAGGTGTCCTGTGATGGATTATTGTATTTTATGAAATTATTTTACCTTAATGGATACAGCTTTCAGTGTTGCAGTAGACCTATAAAATAAATTATAAGGGCTTTATTTTGTGTTACATTTATTCAACATGTTTTGTTTCAGACTCATACTTGAATGATGGATTATATTTTATTAATTTTTATTCACCATTCTGCCCACCTTGTCAGAGCTTAGCTGACCATTGGAAAAAATTGGCTGAAGTTTATAAAGACATTGTGAGTTGAGTTTTATTTTAGTTTATGATATCATATTTTCAACTTATCACAACTAATTAAATTATTTTGTTTTAACTTTATAAACTTTCCTCTAGTATGAATTTTAATTGACTTATTTAAAAAAAAAATTTTTCAGGTAAATGTTGCATCTGTAAATTGTAAATACTACAATTCTTTTTGCTACAACAACATGAGAATAGGAAGTTATCCATCATTACTTTTTTACCCTGATGTAAGTATTAAAAAAGTGGTTGACTGTTAAGTTAGTTTACGGACTATAATTTTACGTGATAACGTCATCACAAGCTGAGCGCATAGGCCACTCGTGCCTCTCTATTGCTTGCTCCGCCGCTCTTGCAAAATTTTTCGTGCGTGCAGCCGGCGTTCATTGATTTATAAGACGTTTTAGAAGAAAAGATTGTAAACATAATTATGTCAAGATGAGCTAGTGTATTTTATCAAATTTCATGCATTTTTACATTTTCAACATTGATATATTTCTCTATTTCAGGGTAAACATGGCAACTTTGTACTGTACCGTGGTGCACACAGGTTTGATTCCCTTGAGGAGTTTGTAATCATGTACATAAAGAGCAAAGTGAATGTTACCCACATATCACAGATACAGAATGTTGACACACCCATAGCTTATGTTGTTGATACTGACAACTTGTACAGTGATGCAGTAATGAGGATTGCTTACAAACTCGTAAGTGCCACAGATTTTATTTATACTTCATATCTAATGCCACACTGGATAGCTAAAGATTAAGAATTAGTTATGGAATTTGTCGCATTGTATGCATATGTACGAGTATATGCTGATAAAATAGTCACATGGCACACCCCTTTAAGGGTTCTGGACGCAAAGTTTAAAAACGGAACCCTATTACTAAGACTGCTGTCCGTCCGTTGGTTTGTCATCAGGCTGTATCTCATGAAATCTGATAGCTAGACAGTTGAAAATTTCACAGATTATATTTTTCTGTTAAAAATAAAATAAAATAAAAATATCTTTATTAAACATATTTTTATTTTATTTTATTTGTTGCCGCTATAACTACAAATACTAAAAACAAGAAACTACAATGTAAGTGGGGCTCCAATACAACCAACGCGATTTTTTTGCCGTGTGGTATGGAACCATTGGTGTGCGAGTACAGGTTTTTCAATAATAATAATGTAATCTACCAATATTTCAGAAAGGCTTAGCGACAGTAGTGATTGCCAAAGAGAATGTCCGCAAAAAGTTAACTGATAATACAGAAGTTGTAGTTGTGTTCAAGTACAAAAGCACAAAGATTGATATTGACAGTATGGATGAGAAAGTTATTGTAACAGAGATTGTAGCGGCCTTACCCAAAATAGAAAAAATTGGATTGGACAAATTAAAGGTAATAATACGAGGGCGGGTCAATAAGTTCGTGACTTTTGGAATAAAACACAGATTTTTTGATAAATAAATCATTTTATTTTTCAACGTAGTCCCCCTTGAGCTCTATACACTTTGTCCAATGCTTCTCCAATTTTTTTATCCCTTCCAAAAAATATGATTTGTCGAGGTCCTCAAAATAGGCCTTTGTTTGCGAGATGACTTCATCATTGGAGTCAAATCTTTTTCCACCGAGCCATTTTTTCAGGTTTGGGAACAAGAAGTAGTCACTCGGAGCCAAATCTGGAGAATAGGGTGGATGTGGGAGCAATTCATAGCCCAATTCATGGATTTTTGCCATGGCAACTGCACATGTGTGCACCCTTGCATTGTCTTGGTGAAAAAGAACTTTTTTCTTGGCCAAATGAGGTCGGTTTTTTTTCTAATCCTCATTGAAGCGGTCCAATAAGTTGGCATAATATTCCCCATTAATTGTTCTTCCCTTTTGAAGATAGTCAATGTGGATTATCCCACGTGCATCCCAAAAAACAGTCGCCATAACTTTATTGGCTGACAAACCCACCTTGGCCTTCTTTGGCGCCGATTCACCCTTAGAAACCCCCTGTTTTGACTGTTGTTTGGTCTCTGGTGTGTTGTGATGGATCCATGTTTCGTCCACGGTTACAAAACGGCGCAAAAACTCCTCCATATTGTGATTAAACAACGCCAAACCTTCCTGTGAAGTTGTTACACGATTGCGTTTGTGGTCGACTGTGAGCAAACGCGGCACCCATCTTGCGGAAAGCTTTCTCATGCCCAAGTGATCATTCAAAATTGAAACCACTGAGCCATGCGAGATGCCTATGGCTTCCACAATCTCTTGCACTTTCAATCTTCGGTCGGCCAACACCATATCGTGAATTTTTTCGATTTTTTCGGGTGCAGAGACCTCAACTGGGCGTCCAAGACGTTCGGCATCTTCAGTGCTTGTACGGCCACAACGAAATTCAGTAAACCACTTTTTTACCATTGAAATCGATGGTGCAGAGTCCCCATAGTATTTATCAAGCTTAGCCTTGGTCTCGGTAATGGTTTTTTTTCGCAAAAAATAATGCTTAATAAGCACACGAAATTAACTTTTTTCCATTGTTTTCTTAAGTTACTGGATAGTCTGATAAAGATAGCTGTAAGACACAAACTAACTGACGCAGCAAGTTCAAATTTTGATAGGAGTCAACTGACAGATGCCTGTTGACAGGAGTAGTGTTGCTTTTTCAGTAAGGAGGTTAGAAATTCAAAAAGTCACGGACTTATTGACCCGCCTTAGTACTATATTTTATAAACTAGTTTTTATAAAAACTATAACCCGACGTAAATTATATAGCATAATATCGACGCTGGAAAGGCAACCTTGCTTAAGCGCCATTTGACGGTTCCGGGATAAAGCGATTTAAAGTTTGAAATTTTCGAAAAAAATTCGTAAAAAATTTATTTTAAGTCACATTAACCTGAAATTTTGACAGAACATCAAGGAAAGGTGTTACTTTAACTTGAACTATTAATTTATTGTTATAACGTAATACAAACAAAGTTAAGTGGCGGTTAAGCAATAAGTGCTCCGGCCTTGGGCGAGGCAAATTTTCTGATAAGGCATAGAGCAGCTCAAGATGTGTCTGCGCCTTTTGCTTATTTACCAAAAATCTTCATATCGCATCTGAGCTACATTTCTGATCTCTATATTTGTTTAAAGATGTAGGCATAATTAACTAATGTTAACAAACTATCTAAAAGCTGTCTCTCCTAAATTGCTGATTTCCAAATTGACATATAACTATGGTACCGAAAATGTTTCTTATAGATAGGCATATTCGGAAATTTAAGTAAAATATTATAACATGAAGTAATCAAAAAATATATTTATTATTGTACTTATGAATTAATGAGGTTTTCTGTGTCTGGCAAATGGTCTTTCACGTTTCCGTGAGGTAGTTTAAAGTATTCTTCGTGAAACTGATGAGGTATAGCAGAAGATTTGCAGTTGTTCACCAAGTCTTTATATTTATGGTCACAAATGGGCAACTGACTTTTATATAAACGTTGAGAAGGCATTTTGTTCCTTCCAAGAACAAATACTTTTTCAGTTTTAGCTTCTTGTCCCATGGAATTTTTGATAAACACATGGGTTGAGTCGCTCTTTTTGAATGTGATGACTCGAATTTTACTTATTTTTCCAGCCAAATTGTTTTTAAAATATTTGTCGGATATAGATTACCATGCAACAAAATCGGAATATTTTAATATTTCCACATTATACGGCTTTGAGTTTTGGGTTTTTTTTGGTATTGGGAAGGCGCATGAACAACAATATTTTTTAGGCTGTTCTCTATCACAGCATGGATGCTGTCTACAGGCATAGATGTCCAGGTAGGAGGAAGATCATCTGAATAGTTTCTATGTGTTCACAAGCTAGTAAAGTAGAGTGAACTGCTGCAAAAACAATTTTATTCTTATTTTGACCAGAACATAAGTAATATAACTAGTAATATATATATATATATATTTAACCACTGTAAAGTAAAAGATTTTTTATAGTTTTCCTGTCATCCACCATTTGTAATTTATTTCAATAAGATGTAAGCAACTTCATTTCCTCCTCTTTTGCCGTCGCTTTCACGCCAATAATAACAATATCCTTCCCTGGTAGAACTCTCGTAGAAAGTAAGATTACTAAGGCGGGTCAATAAGTCCGTGACTTTTTGAATTTCTAACCTCCTTACTGAAAAAGCAACACTACTCCTGTCAACAGGCATCTGTCAGTTGACTCCTATCAAAATTTGAACTTGCTGCGTCAGTTAGTTTGTGTTTTACAGCTATCTTTATCAGACTATCCAGTAACTTAAGGAAACAATGGAAAAAAGTGAATTTCGTGTGCTTATAAAGCATTATTCTTTGCGAAAAAAAACCATTACCGAGACCAAGGCTAAGCTTGATAAATACTATGGGGACTCTGCACCATCGATTTCAATGGTAAAAAAGTGGTTTACTGAATTTCGTTGTGGCCTTACAAGCACTGAAGATGCCGAACGTCCTGGACGCCCAGTTGAGGTCTCTACACCCGAAACAATCGAAAAAATTCACGATATGGTGTTGGCCGACCGAAGATTGAAAGTGCAAGAGATTGTGGAAGCCATAGGCATCTCGCATGGCTCAGTGGTTTCAATTTTGAATGATCACTTGGGCATGATAAAGCTTTCCGCAAGAAGGGTGCCGCGTTTGCTCACAGTCGACCAAAAACGCAATCGTGTAACAACTTCACATGAAGTTTTGGCGTTGTTTAATCACAATATGGAGGAGTTTTTTAACCGTGGACGAAACATGGATCCATCACAATACACCAGAGACCAAACAACAGTCAAAACAGTGTGTTTCTAAGGGTGAATCGGCGCCAAAGAAGGCCAAGGTGGGTTTGTCAGCCAATAAAGTTATGGCGACTGTTTTTGGGATGCACGTGGGATAATCCACATTGACTATCTTCAAAAGGGAAGAACAATTAATGGGGAATATTATGCCAACTTATTGGACCGCTTCAATGAAGATTTGAAAAAAAACCGACCTCATTTGGCCAAGTAAAAAGTTCTTTTTCACTAAGACAATGCAAGGGTGCACACATGTGCAGTTGCCATGGCAAAAATCCATGAATTGGGCTATGAATTGCTCCCACATCCACCCTATTCTCAAGATTTGGCTCCGAGTGACTACTTCTTGTTCCCAAACCTGAAAAAATGGCTCGGTGGAAAAAGATTTGACTCCAATGATGAAGTCATCTCGCAAACAAAGGCCTATTTTGAGGACCTCGACAAATCATATTTTTTGGAAGGGATAAAAAAATTGGAGAAGCGTTGGACAAAGTGTATAGAGCTCAAGGGGGACTACGTTGAAAAATAAAATGATTTATTTATCAAAAAATCTGTGTTTTACTCCAAAAGTCACGGACTTATTGACCCGCCCTCGTATAAACACTGTACTTTCTGAAATAGTAGAAGAGCATACTCTCGCCGTACGGAGTGTTCAAATTAAATGAAACACAAAGAGAGCAAGTTTCATGTTTTGTGATATTTTGGGTGGAATTTGAATCTCGCTTTTGAGTCCTCAACTTCTTTTATGTGAACTTTCTTCTCTTCCTCGGTTTCATCAGTTGGGTTATTAGCAAACTCCACGCATTTCTTGCACTTATCTTTCTTAGGAATACGAAAAGTGATGTTAAATTCGGTAGAAAAAATGTTTTTAAAAACTTTTTCCCCGACGTAGTCTTTTCCCTTGGATGAAAAGTCATTTTTCATTGATAGAGGTGAGTAATATTTTTAAACTCTTGTTAAATTACACTCTTAGTCGTTTTAGACAAATTACACTCAGCATTAGAGATAGTGTAATGAACAAAGCGCTGAGAAAGATCCAACGTATAAAGAAGAAATTTTAGGCAATCTTGACGACGACCTTCTCCTTCATTTATAAAGTAAAGGTAAGTTTTTTGTCATCGAGATGCATCACCTTTTGTACGCTTCCTCTTCACTTCAGCAGCTTGTGAATTTGCTACTAACCAATCTCGTTTACGCTGCGATGAAAGATTGTACTAATAATTAAGAATATTCTTTCTACAATCTTCCGAAATTTCGTGGCAGTTATGTGGACATTTTTTATCTGATTTACATGGAATTTTTTTTCATTGTTTTTGGAACTATTTCTTAGCCATCTTTCTTCACATACGCTAGACCTTTATTCCTTTTTATTGTATTTTCTTTAAGTTTATTACCTGTTTTCTTTTTTTTAAGTCCAAGATCACCTACTTTACCATCTTCAGCTGTTTTCTTCCGCTTCTTCCTTTTTTCATTAGTCTCCTCTTCGCTACTCGAAGATGTATCTTCACCGTCCCATGATGTAGATGACTACTGAAAGTCTTCATTATCCGACATGTAATCCAAATAGTAGTCTTCTGTTTTCTTTTATTTTTTTTTCAATAGATTAGGTGCCTGAAATGAAAGCAGCAAAACATGTAAGTAAGTACGTGGAAGGACGATGAAACCAACTCCTTGGATGCGATAAAACATTAAGGGCCAATGCACACTGCAAATACGATTGTAGTTAGACTGACTATCGCCATACACAACATAGCGAGAGCGCGCACACTGAAAACTCAAAGTTTGTATGGCGATAGTCCGTCTAACTACAATCGTGTTTGCAGTGTGCGCTCGCCCTAATTCAAGACAGTAAGTACTTAATATTTATTATTGATTACGTAATTTTAAAATTATGTTCAAGGAACAACTACCGTTTCATCAGTTACTGAGTTATTCTCCTTGTGGACTACATCTGGAGGAAAAAACTTGACGGTATTGACGTTTTGAAGAGTATTAGTAGTTTGTCTTGATTTGCTAATTGAGCACTAGTTAAGACGTTGGATCCTTCATAATTTGATGACGGGTATTCCGGTGTATGATCCTGTAATAATACATAATAATAGTTTACAATAATCAATAGTAGTTATTACAGTCATAAGTTTGTTAGTATTTCCGGTTCTGTACCGCTATCGAGCAAAAAGCAGCAAAAATAGAAGTTTGTTACACCCATGCAATTGCTTTTTTGTTAGATCGGCAACAAAACTATTCATCATTTTCATTTGCAAAAAAATTATAAGGTTAGGCATAAAATAATGGGTAGTAAGTGTCCCGGTCGATGAGATTAAGCATGGCGAAAGACTGTTCAAGGACGGGTGGATAGATAGGGGTCCCATTTTTACCTATGTTCCTACCGAACTCTAAAACGAATTGGTTATTTCGGCAGACCAGTAGTTGTAGGCAATTTTTTTAAATAAACTTTACAAGTAGACCTACGTCAAATCGTCGTAAAAAGTGATTTGAAGCCTAAGAATTAAGCAGGTAGGTATTTCAAGACACCTACAGTTATAAATATTTAAAAACATGGAATGTACAAGTAATAGGTAGATTATTATTAAGAAACTGTTAAGGCAAAACTTTAACCTGCACACTATTTGTACGCACTTCGCCCAATTCCTCTGAATCAACGCACAACTTCCTTCTTGCAGCCAAGGCATTAGTTAGTATTAGCCTCGATCGCCCTGCTTTTTCAGCCATTTTCATGCACTTAAGTCTTAGGTATTTATTGCCTAAGTAAAACCAAACAATAGTATAGGAAAGTTAGTAGGCACACCCAAAAGCCATCAATTGAATAAAATATTAATGCACATACACAAAACTAGCTAGGCACAAGTCATAACACATAAATTGGTAACGTTAAAACAATAACTTACCTACTGGCTCCCCGTGATCACAACCGCTGCAATGAAGCCGTTATGTCAGGATAAACAAAAATGTAATAAACAGAGATAAAATCCGTAAAAGTTATTTTATTTGCAATTAGTAATATTCGAGTATAAGTATAAAATAAAAAATCACTAAATAATATTAACTTACCTATCGAAATACGTCGTGGTCGCCGCAGGATACCTTCGAACTCTCAATGCACTTCTAACGATCGACAGCTGCGTACCGTCCCCACCGACGACATTCGAGTGACTGATGCGCATAATATAAAAAAGTACTCTGTGCTGATGCGCCAGCGCGTCCGATGTTCTATATATACCTTACGTTTCTGACACAATATCGCACCGATAAGCGGTAGCTTATGCGACAGTCGCCGTTTATTATTTTGTATCGAAAATGTGCGTATGCGACAAAAATGTAAATATCATAGACAATATAACGTATATTCCCATATTTGGCGCTTAAGCAAGGTTGCCTTTCCAGCGTCGATATGTTACCTGGGCCATTATTGCAAATCTTTTGACACCTCATTCATTAAAATCTCATTAGTAGTTTAGGCGTTAGGGTGGAACAAACATATTTACATATTATATACATAGACTGCCAAAATCATTACCCTTTTTTGTTCTAAGAAAGGGTAAAAAGGTTCTGTAAATTTTTATGGCATCAATTTATTTTGTTTCATATAGAAAATAAGGACCGATCTGCGTAACGGCCACGATAGAGCATGGCTGTTGTATTTCACAAAGAAAGGTGAAGACTACATGGTGCTACATCGATTGAAGGCAGACTTACCGCACATGCATTTTGGTAAGTTTATTTCTCACTTATTCATAGTACTATCAGGGAATCTAATTAACACTGCTTGTTAATAGAGTATTCGAAGAATTTATTTGTATTATAATGACCACATACAGTACAATTATCAATGACATGTCAGTTTTATTATTATACCTAATTCTATTAAAATACGAATTTGTTCGTAAATGACAATGGTCAACCCGCTTATGAATTAGATTAGGTTCGGCGGGATACGAACCCGCGACACAGGGGTGGTCCAAACAAACTGACTATTAAAATTTTGCAGGTGAAATCGACTGTGAAGCCCTATCAGATCTATGCAATTCGCTGCAAGTGTCCGAAACCCCATCTGCCGGGTTACTGAAGCCCGGGGGAGCGTACCAGTATTTGTGGCGCTCCGCCTCCGCGTATGTGGCGGACGCGGGGCGCGCGCTCAGCCTGCACACTCTCTCACCGTCCGACTACAACAACATACTGATCGGTGGTAAGTTCATCTGTTCGAGCATAACAAACATACACACACAGTAATATAAATAACAATGTAAAACTGAACAGAGTTAAGTTTGACGATTGTGCAAAGGTAATGTTTTGGTTTATAGTCGCAGACATTAGCAAAGATACGCGCCAAATTTGGATAGATATGTACATTTATTGCATCAGTAATATTTCTGGAATATACGTGTGTTTAAGGGCGCGTTTATGCATTTGACATTGGGTGTTTTTCGGTCCATTTTGCGACCATATGAAACCAAATTCTACAAAACTAACAATTGTCACACATAGAGTACTTATTTATCTAAAATTGGCTTAAAAAATAAATAAAAATTATAAATTATAGTATGAAAAACAATTTTCCCAAAATTTACAAGAGGTCGTGTTTAGGATGATCATTTTTCTGCTCTTATGTAGCTAACTTTATTTGTTTAAAAAAACCCAAAGATAGCGGATATAATCACCTTAAAACTTGCTTAAAAATATTATATAAGTAATAGCGTATTTTGCTATTATGCATAAATCATCAATATCTAATTAGGTTGTAAACGCGCCCTAAATATATTTTTACCCAACTACGGCGAAGCCAAGAGGAAGGGTAATGATTTTGGCAGTCTATCTATGTATTTATGTTTGATCCCTTATAGCGTTAGTTCCCCTAATCAATTGGTCCGATTTTAATTATTAATGTCTACATATTAATGACAGTGTTGTTCTTAACATGTTCCAGACATGTCTATGTGGGTGCTACTAGTGGCGCCGTCCGGCGCGGCATGGGACCACCTGCTGGCCCCCTTCACGCAGGCCAGCCTGGACATGATCGACACCGATATCCACGTTAGTCGCTCCATTCACTGTCATTTATTCTACCCAAAACTCTTTTTATATAGACTACAAACAAAAAAATTTTAAGACTCCTTCTAGTATAACTCTATCTAGTATTTTCGGTTGTTTAATAAACGCGCCTGAACGTATTGGCCATACTAGTGAGGGCCACCGTTTTCGTGCTCGCCAGTGGTCGCCACTGTAGAGTGAGGCATAGCTGTCAAAGTTTACTATTAACTTATTACGCACGTGATCATTTTTAATAGTTTAAAATTATACTCTAAAAATATAAACAAGCATTTCGCAGTCCCGTTATGTTCGGAAAAAAAGGAGGACATAAGTTTCCGAATGATAAGACTGTGTATTTTTCTCTCAGACATTGAGCCGTAACTCGTATTTTCCATAATTAATGTCACGAATGGCAAAATATTCACAAAATTATTTAATTTTCATTCGGAAACTAACTCCCCCCGCCCACAAAAACAATGTAATTTGATGTTTCGAAGACGACACGCTCCTCCAGCGGCGAATGCACTCATTGTGTAATAATTGTATATTGTAAATTTTTTGGGTTCCGTACCCAAAGGGTAAAACGGGACCCTATTACTGAGACTTCGCAGTCTGTCTTTCACCAGGCTGTATCTCCTTAACCGTGGTAGCTGGACAGTTGATATTTTCACTGAAGGTGTATTTATGTTGCCGCTATGACAACAAATACTAAAAACAGAATGAAACAAATATTTAATGTATGTAATGTACTATCAGGAAATCTAATTTATAAGCAGATTGACCATTGTCAGAATTATTATATTAATATTATGATATCAAGCTGACCTGTCTTCGAGTGTAGTGACTGCATGCCATCATTATAATAGAAATAAATTATAAGAACACTACCTGCTTCTGAATTATATTCCCTGATAGTACTTTTAAATATATTTTCAGTTCGGTGTAATGGCGTGCACAGCGAGCACTTCGCAGTACTGCTATCGGCTAACACGTGACGACCCCGTAATAGTGGTCCAAAATGGTTCTTCCAGGCACTACCACAACGGCCGCATAGAGAGAGACGATATTGTGGAGTTCATAGACCTACTCAGGGATACTACTGGTAAGTGTCGTAGTTGTCATTTTAACTCGGATTTTTCATTTCAGTCAGTAATTTGACCTTATGGGCGAGACGATCAAGCAGCTTGACGCTTCATCGATTTTATATTTTTTGCTTGACGCTACTGCTTGACTTGGCACGTGCCGTTTTGACAGTGTTCGCTTGATCGAGCATATCTCAGTAGAGCTTGTCCAACTTAAAATGACGCGCCCCTCTCTCGTATTTACGCATACACGCAAGTTTAAAATATGTCGACCGCGACGTTCGTAAACGGATCGTAGATCACGAAACAGTTGATACTTGCACAGGGACATAATGTCGATGTAAATATTAGCACTCACACATTTATATCAACTAGTGATGTAGTGGGGCGCGTCATTTCAAGTTAGACAAGCTCTAGCAATAATGGGGGATGATTTGATTGGTGGACGATCGGGTACGAAATAAGGAAAAATTTACGCCTGTCAAGCCGCTTGATAGGCTTAAATGGGCAAAAAATTACGCGCGTGCCACCAAGCTGCTTGATCGTCTCGGAACCCCTTTACTATATGGGTCTATAATGAATCGGAATAAAGTATACAAAGGATGTTATTGAAAGTTTCAATTCTATCGCATCTGAATTGCACATCGGCCATTTTAACTGCTACTTTTTACCGAAGCAACTTATTATTATCTTATTTTTGATAATTTTATATCAGATTTGGAGCTAACAGAAGAACAAGCTATAGACGTAGCAGCGGGCCGCGAGCACAACTGGGTGATGGCGTACATGCCCGCCGACTGCCGCGTCTGCGACCGGCTTATGCACGAGTGGCGGCAAGTGGCCAGGAGGGTACGTTTTTAGGGCTCCGTAATTCACGTCTCGGAACCATTATGGTTTCGTCATGTCTGTCCGTCCGTCCGTCCATCACTCTTTGGCTTACCGTCCATACGGTGCTAGAAAGATAAAACTTTGTACGTCTATTTAGTACGTCGACAAAGTGCAAACGAAAAAAAAAATTTTGAAATAAAAGATATCCACGTTACAAGCTGTTAAATTAGAGCCTAACAACTTTATACACACAATGGCTAATACTTCACGCCCGATATTTATCTTTTGATATTTTTTCTTCTAGCGAACTGTATTCGCCGGTAATTCCCTATTATATGCATGTTTTTTTTAAACGTTTCTACTGGTTATAACATTACCAAATATATATAACACATCAAAAATATTATCCATTAGGCTGGAACAAATGTTTTAAAATCACAATAATTTTTGGGTGATTTAAACACGCCATTTTCGCGCGCTCGCTTGAGTTCAGTTGTGAAAATCAGTCAGTACATTGAAATAGATTTCCTACGCATACTTGTTTTATTTACAAACCTCGACGAAAACAACCTAGGTAACGAAAAGTTCGTAATCATATTTAATTCATTCATTTTATGTAATATCCTAGTGATAAGTACTTAATAAAACTAATAAATAAATATTCATATTTTGAAAACAACAAACCATAGAAAACATGAATTAACTTCTTCTTTTATTTATGGCAATGGCGGTTTCCAAGGGTTTGCACCATTCTGCCAGTGTCGAGAATTTATAGATTTTTTTCTTTTCCGTATTAATATTCCGTATTAATTCATCACCATTGTAATAAATAAACACACGCCGCATATTTAGCGGAACACAAAAAAAAGGTCCATAATTAAAAAAATATGGTTTTATTTTAAAATCTACTTACTACACTTCTTTTGTTATTTAAAGTTTCATTTGTTTTACTTAAAATGAGATCACATTAAGAACAGATTTTGCGAGTAAAGGCTATTTGTGAAAAATGGTACATTTTTGAACTTTTCATGTAACCGGGAAAAGTGAAAATTAATATTAAAATAACAATTAATTAATTTAGAAAAATGGTGATTAATATCGCGTATTTCCTCCACGTGCTCTTATTAAAGTTTCTACCCGTCTAGGCGTACTGAGAATGATGTTATGTTAATGATGGTCTCCTGGGATAGTCTCCGCCATTCCTCAACTACGGCGATTCGCAGTTCACCCACGTTGGCAGGAGCTGGAATTCTGGACTTAACTTTTCTTTTCAGTAAGTCCCAAACGTGCTCTATTGGGTTCATATCCGGTGATCTCGCCGGCCACTCCATAACAGTGATATTCATATCATTAAGATAAAATTGTGTCACCCGAGCGGTATGCGGCCGAGCATTATCCTGCATAAAAACAAAATCGTCACCGATATATGGGGCAAACGGTACGACATTTTCTTCTAAAACTTCTCTGATATAGCGGTCTGCAGTCAGACTCCCTCTGTCAATCACTACCAAGTCTGTGCGAGCTCCCAAACAAATGCCCGCCCACACCATTATTGATCCACCAACGTATGCAACTGTAGTTTCAAAATTTGTCTGAATGTATCGTTCTCCTTTACGTCTGTATATTCTTTGCCTGCCGTCAATTTGATTTAAGAGAATTCTGCACTCATCACTAAACGTCCAAAGCGTTCCAAAGTCGATGTTCCTGAGCAAAAGTTAACCTGTTTCTACGATGATTTACCTCGAGCCTTGGAGCCTTGGCGGGCACAAATGAACCCAAACCAGCTTCTTCGAACCTTCTTCGTACCGTACGCTCACTTACGGTTACATCCCGCACTGCTTCTAACTCATGTCGGGCTTGGACGGCCGTCAAACGGGGGTTCCTACGTACACGAAGCCGAATGAAACGATCATCCCTACTCGAAGTGCGTCTTTTTCTGCCTTGTCCTGCTCTTCTCACATAAGTACCGGTCTCCCTGAATCGTTGGATACTGCGATAGATTGTTGAAACCGGTCGACGAAGATCTCTGGATATCACTCTATAGGTTTGACCATTTCTTCGCATTTCGAGTACCCTGGCAATCTCCGTTGGGGCTAAGTCAGGCATAATTCAGTGCTCAACTCCAAAAAGATACGCGATTTAAAAAAAACTAACAAAAAACAGTATTTCAATTAAATTTTAAATCAAACTCAGAAGGGAGAAATACTGGAAGTTCGCTCCAGATAAGGTGTATTTGAATAAAATTAAAACAATTGAATAAAATGTGATGTTCAGTTGTTTTCTTAATTTGAAAATATTTCTTTTTAAATTAAATGACGTATACACCAGCCAGCAACCTTATATTTTATTTTTATTTTTATTTAATCAAGGTACAAAAATAATTAATGAACTAAGTCTTTACAAATTAGGTTAGTAAGTTAATACATTGGTGAATTCATTAATCTAAATATTGTACACAGCTTTTGTTAGTAAAAAAAGAGAAATTACATTGACAATCAACGTCTTAATTTAGGAAAATATTAACATTGAAAAACTTTAAGGTGCATTAAATATAACTAATTAACGTCTATAATAGTTTAATAATATGATACTGATATAAAACCTTTATTTTATGTTCCGCTAAATATGCCGGTGTGTGTATACGAGGGCGGCACTGAAAATTTCGGGAATCAAGGAAGTGACACAACATTACTATTTAAAAATGTATTTATTGCTTTTCGAAGTATTCTCCGCGAAATTTGACACATTTTTCCATACGATGGAACCAATCATTGAAGCAACCATTCCATTCGGAAGTTGGGGTCTCCAAAATGGCCGTTTTGTAGGCGTCCACAGCTTCTTCAGGTGATGAAAATCTCTGACCACGCAATATATTCTTTATTTTAGGGAAAGTATAGAAATCACTAGGGCTTAGGTCGGGGCTGTACGGCGGATGGTCTAATAATTCTATGCTTTCTTGCTCTAAAAACTCTTTTGTTCTGTGCGCGGTGTGAGAACTCGCATTGTCGTGATGGAGGATGATGCGGCGGTTGCAGTTCTCTTTACGGAGTTCAGAAACGACCTGTGGCAAACAAATTTTAGCATACCATTCTGCATTAACCGTTCTTTGTCCCTCAAGAGGAATAGTCGCAACATGGCCGGTTTTGGAGACAAACGTGGCCACCATTTTTTTTGCAACACTCCGTGAACGAACAATTTTTGTTGGCTTTAACTCATTTTCGAACACCCAAACTCGTGACTGGTTTTTTGTTTCGGGTTCGTACGCATATATCCAGGATTCGTCACCTGATACGATGTTGTATACAGCATTTGAGGATCCTGCGTGGAATCTTTCGAGAGTTCTGACGCACCAAGTAACGCGAGCCGCTTTTTGCTCTTCACAGAGCAAATGCGGTATCCATCGGGAAAACAACTTTTTTACACCTAATTGTTCATGCAAGATTATTTGTATTTGACTCATGCCAATGTCTAAAGTTGCCTGAATTTTGCGGTATGTCACATGTCGATCTTCCTCAATCAGCTTACGCACAGCATCAGCGTTTTCTTGGGTGACTGCAGTTTTTGGACGACCTTGACGGGGATCATCACTGAGCTTGACACGTCCACGTTGAAATTCAGCAAACCAGCGATCAATTGTGGTTTTGGATGGGGCTTCATCACCAAATGCAGAAATCATCCGGTCAACACACTGTTTTTGTGTTAAACCACTTCGAAAGTCATAATAAATCATCGCTCTAGAATTTTCTCGAGTCAATTCCATTTTCTCAACGACTTAACAAGTTTGACAAGACCTTGTGACAAGACCGAGAAACGTTTTTTAATAAATAAACGGTATTCGATTTTTAAAGCCAAGGAGTTTTAAATTAAAAAGATTTTAATATGACAGGAACAGTGGAAATATTCCATTCCCGATATATTTAGTGCAGCCCTCGTATGACTTATTATATTTATACAGGATATCTTCAAAACAAAAATAGATAGACGAGCGTAGTCAGTATTAGTTTCTCGTTACAAAAATATCCTTATAATTATACAAAATAATCATATTTCAAAATTATCCTATTAAACTTACTTACTTTACTTTACTTAAATTTTATTTAAAAAATTAGCGCGGCTGATACTGCGCGGCAAGCGCGTGACCTTCAAAGCCGGGTGAGGGTGTCCATGCGTAGTTCTAGTTATCAGAAAATGTTGATCTGCATGTTATTTTTCTGTAAATCAATTTTTAATTTTTAAATACTATCATTACTTATGTAATATTGTAGCCTGTTGGGTTAAATATTACATTGGGTTAAAAATACACTCTGTATACAGGTACGTCCGCTGCACAACGCGCCGGGTGGTCTGCGTGTCGGCGCGGTGCGGTGCACGGTGGCGCGCGGTCCGCTGTGCGGCAATGTGCGTGCCGCCACCGCGCGCCTGTACCCTACGGCGCGGAGGGAACATTACGCGTACGTTTACTATACGCAATTCAGATTAAAATTTCAATTTAAATCTAAACCAAGACACAATAGAACACATATTACTACCATAAAGAGCGACCTTTGTGGCTCAGTGGTTAGCGCGTTGGCGCTCAAGCCGTCGCCGGCGCTCAAGTTACAGGTTTGAATCCCCCCGAGGGAACAAAACGTTTATAATATCTTCCTGGGTCGTGGATGTGTAGTAAATGTGTGTTTATTATAAAAGTATTAAATATACTTCCAGTTGTCTAGTACCTGTAACATAAGTTCTTCGGATACTTATCACAGAGCCAGATTGTGGTGGGAAGCGTCCATAAATATTACTTAATTTAAATGTATTTGCCGTGAAATGAGGTAATACAATGACACATTAAAATAGTTGAATTTATGTTTTTGAAATCGTTTAGGTTAAATTGGATTTGATCAGAGAACACCAATTTATTTTCTCTATTATCTAGCATCGTACAACACATACACGTGTATATTAGACGAGGCATGTCGAGGCAAAATCTGTCTCCACTTAAATGGCCCCACTTTTGGGGATATTTGGGGCCATTTTAACATTTGAGGTATGGTGAAATCACGATTTTCTTGAATGAAGACTGTCTTGTACTGTCAAATTTACGTAATAGCCTATCTTTAGTTTTGAAACCTTTGGTACAACAGAATCTTTAGTAGTTTTGTTTTTATTTTCAGTGTAACTCTACAGCAACTATCGCAAGCTCCGTACATGCTGGAGTGGATTTTCGACCTGCTCGCCGACTCCATAACCAAACTCAATTGGCAGATGTTCTCCAAGTCCATCATCGCTGAGGAACTCAATCCTAGCTCGTATGTATATCAAATAATGTGTTTTATCAATCAATCAATCATTTATTTCATCACCAAGAATGTAGTAATAACAATTAAGATGGAGCATTCAATACATGTGGCTAATATTCTGCCATACAATGGCGTGTGATTTTTCATACCATTATTTACTGACGTGAAAACTAACCCCCTTACCATAAAAAATATTTATACAACAAATAACCAATACAATGTTGCTGTCCTTGTCTGATACGTTGGAAAAGGTACTTGACAGACAAAGACAGCAACGTTGTTTAAGTTATCCGTTGTGTAAACATTTTTATTAATAAGGGGTTTAGGCTTTAAGCTCAGTGTAGTCTGTTTTCTCAATCTTGTTTCGGTCTAATTTTTGATCTTGAACTTGATCGTCTAATTTTTTTATATTTTTTGCTTATTGCACTCTATATTTATATTTTTGTACCTATATAATAGTTTTATAATTTTCAAAAGTTATAAATTTTGTTTTAGTTATGTTTATACTTAGGTTATTAATTTTTAGACATGTAAAGATAGATTATAGATAGATATCTAAAGATAAGATATGTTTTAGGAATAAGTTTATTTTTTTATCGTCGGGGATAACGATAGAGATATCGTCGGCAAAATGAACTTAACATGTGCCGATATAACACATTACTATACATAATAAAACAAATTATTTGTGTAAATCAATTTCTATGTTACGCGTTTGCCAGGCGTCATTGTATTCCTTAGGTATTGTATTCATCAACGTCAACATAGACAGTGATAACTGTCCACTTACGTCCCGCATTGCTGGGGCTATAATCTCTTAGGGTCAGCCCACGCCACGACGAATTATCTATTACTAATCGAAAATCACTTTCTACAGGAATAAGAAGCCATGGTTAGTTTACTTTCATTCGCCGCGCTGTTACCGCTGCTACGAAATGTTCCCAGAGTTTGCCACTGTGTCAATTGTGAGTGTTGAATATTATTAGCAGCAACATTTAATTTGTTTCATTATAGCGTCGACCTATGTACAAAGTCAGTTCACATAGCATAGGGATGTTGCCTAGTGTGGTATATGACGCTAATATATCAAATCAAATCAAAAATTTTTTTTTTTCAAAATTGGTATTTTTAAATACTCTTTTTGAACGTCGATACTACGTGATGCCACCGGTTCGGGATAAATTAAATTATAAAATTGTTGATTAAATGTACAATAATCTAAAAGAAATAGATATTTAGGTTGACGCGATTAAAAATTATAAGCAAATAAAAAATATTGCCCATCTCTTTCTCGCAAAACGATGAACGAACGTGACGTCTCAGGCCGATATATCGCTCTCCTTCATATAAAATGTTTAATATTTAATATTTTATATGTTAAAAATTAAGTAGTAAACGTTTCATATGACATCAGTCACTGGCTCACTGCACATGCAGCGCGGTGCAACCTGACATGAGAAATCTTACAATTCGTTTCAACGTGTATCTTGTGTTAAATGGATAAAGTTCAATTTTGAATAGCTATCTTAAAGTTGTCGCTATGTCGCGTAACGTTTCGGTGTGAATTGACCCTTATAGGATCAATAGACTAATATTATGAAGTTGTCTCGAAAATTAGAATTACATAAATACAGTTAAAAATATTATTCTACTCAACTGCATCCAAACTTCTATATATATTAACCGCAACACCTCATAACCTACCTTAGCACATACTTAATAACTTTTCAATCACTTTTCACTTTAAATATATTATTATATATGGTTTATATATTTTCAGTTACTCAAAGACAGTATGCTCTATGGCAAAGTGAACTGCGTATCGGAGCGCAGTTTATGCCACAACGAGAACATAAACAGCTATCCATCGCTGCGCCTGTACCTACCACGACGAGGTGGCGATATGGCGGCCGTTAGATCTATATCGGTGAGGGATTTTACCGAAATCATACAAGACATCAAACCACACCTAGCTAGGTTCGACAGTAATTTGTTGGTAAACTTAGACATGGCTATCAGGAGTCATATACGTGATGAGTTGTAGGTATTAGCAAATAATCATCAAATCATAGTACTTTTTTTTGTTCGACTAATTTAACAATCGAAGTATTGAAAAATGCTCTTCCTGTTGGAGATACAGTTAAAAATATTTTTGAAGTGAAATTTCTTAAGCCGCGTTGGACACTTTGATAGGGGTTTGCGTCACCGACATGCTCATGACTGGCGCATGCGCAGTGGCCGTCTGCTGTGCGCGTTCGACGCTTTTTGTATGGGTGAAATCTCGTGAGCTCGCGTCACCGACATGCTTATAGCAGTATATCTGTAGCTATACAGCTGACGTATTGATGACGACGAAGTATAACTAAGTAGTTTAAAAATATTGTATAAAATGCTTTACCTAAAATTATTCTCAATGTTTTACTAATCTAAACTTTTGCTTTTTCTTTATTCATAGACTAAAATAATAAAAGGAGGTAAGTATAAACGATAATAAGTATGATCTGCAAAATACAAGAAATCCCCACAAATATATCTATCTTGTAGTTCAAATCTATTCTTAAAATATTTGTATGGTCGATATTAACTCATATTGGGAGATTTAAAAAAAAATTACTAGATAATAAGTATTAAGTAGAAAAATGCATTTATTTCCTTATGCAATAATTTATATAATCCAAATGTGATATAATTTTAAGACTAATCATAAGTACAAACTAAACATAATTATTTTATTTTATTTTTCCTTGTGTTATGGATTTATTTTCTACGGAGTGATTTTAAGATTTATCAAGCTAAAAAACCTTTTAATAAAAGAACAAACTACTTGTAACATTTTTATTCCCTGTTGTCTGCCTACCTTTAACATTCCACTTTTCTGATAGAAAATACATAAAATAATACTAATTTCTTAACCTTAAACACACATTAGTAATATACTATAATATTTATTTAGTGACTTTGTTATTCGAGCTTTTGGCGTGTGGCGTTGGCCAATCAAAAGCACTATGTAATAGATATCTAATGTCCAATTCACCTCAGAAATTTGGCATAGGACAGTAATATGAAAAGGGAATATGCATGTGGCACCAAAATGGATAAAATATTTCATTTGTAATATTTATCGCTAAAAGAAACAATATACCTGTACAATTATTTTTAAAATTTATCGTTAATTAATAGTGAAATTTAATCATCAAAAAGTGGATTTTTTTAAAATTCCAATTCAAAACGCAATTTCAACGCATGAGTGTCGAGACAAATGTCAATGTCATATATGACAGCTCGACACTTAATACTTCGATTTTCAACTCTATTGTATTAGCGCAGAGTTCTATTGTCAGTGCTCTGAATTTTCCAGGGCCAGGCGGATTCTGGATGATATAGTCCCATCGTAATAAATCTAAGGCTGGGCCTTTAAGCTCCACCACTTTTTCCTAATACTTGCACCTTTCGGCATATGAAAATAAACTTTATCAGTGCAGTTTTTGTGTTAATTTCGCACATGATAGGGACGACACAATATTTATAACATGGGTTGCTGCGCTTTTCCATGGTAATAAGTTGATTTTGTCACTTATTTTTATAACTTTGTGAACTAATCACGTCGTTGTTTGTTGACATAGAAGTCGTGTATGACTGTATGTACAAGTCAAACAATGATTTGAACTGTCAACTGTCTATTTAAGTGCGATGACGTCACAACTCCAGCGAGCGAAAATGGCGTATTTAAATCGGGCAAAAATTATTGTGATTTTAAAGCATTTTTTACAGCCTAATGGTTAATATTTTGGATGTGATGTGAAAAAAAATACATGCATATTCCCTATTAAAGCAAAAAGTAAAAAAGTAGGTTGTTTAGATTCTGATGTGGGCTTGTTGCCAACCATGAATATTGAATACAATAAAGTACAATTTTACTCACAAAACTAGTAAACATCACAATAATGTAATCATAGCAAGATGAGACAATTTTTATATTTTCTAGCTTTTGTATTATATAATATATAAAGATACTGAATTATACACTGCCAAATTGCCTGGTGTTAAATAAATCAACTTTTTAAAATTGTAATTTTATTTCTCTCCTAATGAATGACTGGCATTTTCACAGACAGCAGCTGAAATAAGAAAAATAATATTATTACCCACTAGGATTACCTCCTAGTTCCTACTAATATTATAAAAGTGAAAGTTTGTGAGGATGTTTCTACTCTTTCACGTTTCAGTTAGAATATAAATAGATCATATCATGTTAGGCTTGAATTCCCTCAATTTCTATAATATGTATGTACCTGAGCAAAAAATATCCTATTTATAGTAACAAGAATGAAGCCACATAAATTAAATGCCTATTTATAGATTATCATTTAACCTTATACCTAAAAAGTACCTGGGTGGCGGGCTTTGCTCGGAGTTCTAGTAATAAGAAAACAATTATTGGATTGCAGTAGGTACCAAAATATAAAATCACAAAAATATTCATCTGACCGGGATTCGAACCCGAGAAACTAATTTTCAAAAATTATATGCACGCTTTCAATCCAATTGCCATTAGGACTGCCATTAATATTCGAAACTATTGATATATTGCTGCACTAAGAAAGAAAAAACATATATAACTTAATCACTTTTACGAGATTCTGATTATAATAATATATTTACAAGAATTAACTACTATACCTAAATGCCAAGTAATAATATAGAGAAGTGTAGCAGAACCTCAGTTCTCGTATTTAAAGACGATTTTCATTTTACTTTGATCGTATTATAAGTGAAGCTACTTGTTATCATAAACTGATCTTGTGAAGTTTGGACCGATCAAAACGCGTTTGACGCCGATTTAACGTTTACGAGAATACCGGTTTGGCAGTTTTAGCGTATCTTGACTTGTTACATTGTAATTGTATTATTGCAGGATTTATTAAGCAGATTAGATTTATTAGATTTATTATATATATATATATATATATATATATATATATCTCTTCAGCTGTACTTGGTTAATCTAAATCTGTTCTAGATTTTTTTACAGACAGTAATCACTATTTGAAAGCAAAATGCCAATATTTAAAAATGTACTATGTTTATACTTACATCCTTGTTCCTATTTAACTGAGCATCAATAATATCTTGGTCCACATTGCAGGGCAGGAAGAAATCTACAATACCAAACAGCCCTTTTGAGTCCAACACTAGTCTGTCTTCACCTATTTCTAAATTTAAATCTTTGAGTTCAACCTGAAAGAAAATAAAAAATCTTATTGTAAATTGTACAAAATCCTACTACTATTATAAAAAAAAATTGTGAGGATAGATAGATGGATGGCTAGATGATGATTGCGACTCTTACAGGCAAAAAGTACTGAATAGATTTTGATGGAATTTGGTATGAAGTTTAGGCATTGAATTAGTCAAAAAATTTTAAATTCAAAATAGGTATTTTCATACACTTTCTGAACGTCGATCTACATGATGCCAACCACCGGTTCGGGAACTAGCCCGGCGAGAAGAACCGGCGTAAGAAACTCGCGCGGGGCCATCTTTTATCAAAAGATGGAAAATTGTTCTTTTAAAATATAAAAAAGGCATATATAACAATGTTATGACTAGAACTACATAACAAGAGTACAATAATATATGTAATTTAGAAGTAGCCTTGCAGGGGGTAACCTCATTCCCATGGTGTGCTATCATTCATAAAATCATTAACTTTATAATAGGCTTTAGCACACAAACGTTCTTTAACTATTTTTTTAAATTTATTGATTGAAAAATTTTGAACGCTTTCTGGGATCATATTGTATAGGCGTATACACTGGCCTTTAAACGAGTTCTTTACTTTACTAAGTCTAGTCACTGGTACATCAAGCTTATGCTTATTTCGGGTATTTCTATTGTGGTTGTCACTTTTCTTTTTGAATAGGTTTAAATTTTTTTTAACATAATATAATACATTTGATAGAACATACTGAGAAGCTACAGTTAAGATTCCAGTTTCATTAAACTTCTCTCTTAATGAAGTGTTGGGGGCCAGCTTGTAGATTGCCCGAGCAGCTCGCTTCTGCAGCACAAATATAGTATTTATATCAGCAGCATTTCCCCACAGTAGAATGCCATAGGACATTTTACTGTGGAAGTAACTGAAATATACAAGTCTTGCTGTGTTTTCGTCTGAAAATTGTCTTATTTTACTCACTGCAAATGCTGCTGAACTGAGTCTGTCGGCCAACCCAACAATATGAGGGCCTCACTGTAGTTTTTCGTCTAAAGTTATACATAAAAAGACAGCTGTATCTACTGTTCCATACCTTTTCCATTCAATAGAACATTGGTTTCAGTTTGCCTTACATTTGGCAACGTGAACTTTATACATTAAAACATAACATATTATTAGGCAATACATTTTATCCCAAAAAAGTACAATGTTTCTTAAAGGATACTTGTATTTACACGGCCAGAGCCGCGAGCAAAAGCTAGTCTTTAGTAAGAGCAAACATATATACTTTATGTAATACTAGATGTTGTTTGCGGCTACACTTGTGTAAATGCAGTATCCCACGGGAACATTGTATTTTTTCAGAGTAAAAAGTAGTCTGTTGTCTACTCTATGTATATCTGTGCCAAATTTCATGAAAATCAGCCCAGTAGTTTCAGAGCCTATTCAAAGCAAAAATATTCCCAATATAAAATATTACTATTTAAATACAAACAAAAATTTTTTTTTTGGAAATTTGAAACGCATACCCTCCACATTTTTATAAAATCTAAAGCAAATCTAAATATGAATTTTTATCTTTCTACAACGATTGCAACCCGTGCCGACCGACTGAGCCGCAAAGTTTACGAAAAATCGTGTTCGGTACTGATGTTTTGTTCTGCTACAAAACCAATATAAGTACAAAAAGTAAGGTAAATTAGGATCAAAATAAAACTAGGCTGACATGAATATTATTTAAACTCATAAAATAATAACTCAGTTTGGTTAACTTCTCTTTAGGTCAGTTTTTACAGGCTTGATACAAGTTTCTATGTTGA
The DNA here is from genome assembly GCA_963565745.1 of Phengaris arion. NCBI lineage: Eukaryota > Metazoa > Arthropoda > Insecta > Lepidoptera > Lycaenidae > Phengaris > Phengaris arion. Next base: position 31,118,054 of record OY751431.1, read on the forward strand.
CGTCACAACAACCTTCATTTTATTTTTTTAGCTGTGATTTTCGTACTTTTTTATGAAGATTCCTGACAAAGAGTGCAGTTAACATGTCTTTAGATTGATCTTTCTCGATAATCTCCCTGGTTCTTTAAGTCCAAGAAGCTGTTCTCTATCATCAAATGTAGCAATAACTGGCAAATTTTCTTCTTTTCAACTCTTCGATACATACTTGACGCTAGCTAGACGATGGCTAGGCATTTTTTTTTACCATTTTTAAATTTTACAGACATCTTTAGGCACGCAATAAACAATTGCACACAAGAAATTAAAAAAAAAAAACGTATAAAACAACAAATTAAACATTTAATTGCAGGTCATAGTGTTGTCCCCATGTATGGGAAAATAAAAATTGCAAATCAGCACAGGTTATCGTTTATCAATCGAGCTAATATTTTTTTATTGGCTATATTGGGTCAATAGGAACATTTTAAGAGAGTATGCATAAAAAATATCATACTTGAAATATAACGGACACCCTAATTAGTATAGATTAGTTCTAGAGCTATCTAAAGAAAATAAGTTATTACTTTAATATGGAATTCTTCATATCATACTTACAGAACTTGGTATTTTAAATTCTGCCAGCAAATATTCAATTTCGCCAGTAGGTGGTTCCCGTCTCAACCTATAGGCTATCTCTTTTGGGAGTTTAGCTGCTACTGCTGGGGTTATTGGAATTTCTTCAATCAATGGTTTAATGGTTTCAGTGTATTGTTTTACATCTCTTATCTGAACTCTATGGGTCTGTAAAGTACCCATGGACTTCCTATGCTTTAGTATAGTAAACTTCTGCATATCAATTTCAAATTGATACTTATCCTGTAAACCTTCAAAGACCACTGTCAAAAAGAATGTTTGGAAGAGGTCATCCTTTTCTATTTTAGAGAAGAAGTCTGGGTTTATGGCAACATCATAAACAGAGGCTGGTGCTCCAGATTTGTCTGATTCAGTGCGTCCCTCACCAATGCTCATAGGCACTCTGTAGCTTGATGGGTCCTCGGAATTTAAAATTTGCATCAGTTCTTCATTGCTTATATCCCTAGGACATGGGATAGCTTCCGTTAAGCAAACATTAACGAATACCTTTTTGGTGTCAGGTTTTGTAAATGTTTTGACACAGAAACCTATAAAGATTAGGAAATATTTAAAAATGCATGTAAGTATTTAATAAGTAAGCACCTATATTAATTTTCGATTACAGGACTTTAATAACGTAGGTACCTGGTCTTGGTTTAACGACTTTGTATGGATGGGGATCAACTGCTGACAGCAATTTGTTGAATTCTTCTTCTATAGGATCCTCCTATTATGAAATAACATTTAAATAGAAAATAATATACGGTATATAGGTACTTTTGCTATAATCAAAGTAAGTAAAATATGTACCGTAATAATCCTCATATTCTTTTCCATAATAGACGGATCCACATCGAGAGTGATTGATTTTTTTGTCATTTTGTTGTTCTTATTGAAGCCTTGTTATCCGTATAAATTAATTAAATTTTAAATAAAATGCACGTTCCTTACTTTATAGATTTTTAAAGAATGCAAATAGCAAAATTGAAAAATGCAAAAAGTAAACAACGACAGACAATTAATACATCTTCTTCTTCCTTTTCATATATTATAATATACGTATTTTTTATTTATTTAAATACTAGCTTTTGCCCGCGGCTTCGCCCGCGTAGTATAGTGTTCTTGGAGAAAAAACTACTTCGACGAATAACTCTCCATTTACAGGAATATACCTACTTCTGATACAATATTGAAAATGTTTATAGGTTTACCCAATGCAAATGGTTAAAAATGTGACCCTATCACCTCGACGCGACATGCGCGACCGCTTGATTACACATTATATTATTATATCTATCGCGCTTGAGTATAACAAGACTATTGATTTTTAAAACAATAAAAAGACTATTTAAAAAAACCGCATCAAAATCAGTTGCGTAGATTTAAAGATCTAAGCATACAATCTATGTACATAGGGACAGACAGATAAAGCAACTTCTTTTATACTACGTAGTGAATAATCATTAAATTTGCCATTCAAATATAATTTGACATTCCAAAAACTACCTCTATGTATATTCTATATGAACTAAAGTACAGAATATTCGTTGAGCGAGCACCGAGTCGCGACTCGCGAGTGCCGCCGAGATATGTCCCTGCATTTTAAATCTGTAATATCTTCGAAAATATTCATTTAAACATGCTATAAAGGGCCATATTGATCTATATTAAATGCACAATGTATTTAAGGTACTAAATTGGGTAAAGATTAATGCTGTATTGCTTAAAATCGCTTCGTAAATAAGCTATTAAATTTAAATCAAAGTAAAGGATAAAAAAATGGTTATTGTGGGTTATCCCTAAGAGATAGATATATGCAATCGCGGACTTTTTTGTAGGCTTTTTTATGATGAACAAAACTGTAGCACATTATTATCTCGTAGGGTTCAGCCACCGTTTGCAATGTAAGCGGAAAAAATGTAATTATTTACGACATCACATTAGAAACCTCAAAAATAACAGTATTTCTCCACTATTTAATGCATTTTATTATACATATGAACCTTCCTCTTCGATCACTCTATCTATTTAAAAAACCGCATCAAAATTCGTTGCGTAGTTTTAAAGATTGAATCATACATAGGGATATAGGGACAGAGAAAGCGACTTTGTTTTATACTATGTAGTGTATCGGCTTCGACTTAAGCTATTTGCCAGTGTCAAGTTAAAAAGGCGGAAATAGAATTTTTGTTTCAATTTTTTACACTGTATTTCTAAATCGTCAAGTCTAAAGTCTAGTCAAAGTCCAAATAGATAGTCAGTGCAGTCAATGAGACAAGTCAATCGATTCAGTAAAGTGGTAGAAGCTCTACTGAAAGTTTCTATTGCGTTTTGGAGGGAACACTAAATAGCACGTTTTTTGAAATTGTACCTCTTGCCCACATTTGTGCACGTTAACGAATATTTAATGGTTAATATTCTACTAATATTACACATTACGAACCGAAATAACACTAAATACAAAATCCACAACGTCACCCATTGAATTCCCCGGCAAAACTACAAGATATACGTAGTATCCTCTCAGTAGTCTGTGATTATGATACAACTCTTAAGCTGGCCACAGACGTGCTGAATTCCTTCCTGAATCTTAATCCATAGACAACATTCAGACACCACGTCGTGTCACACACGTCATGTCTTAACTTAAAATTCAGATTAGCACGGCCATAAACTACTGAACGGATTTTGATGAAACTTGGTATGTAGTTCCGGTGCTTATAGTAACTACTATAAGCACCGGATTTAAATATAATTATATCGTGATACTCCATAATAGAAGCATCCCATAAACATGGATAGTATTCAACACATAAAATTAAATTTTCTGTATCAAACACATTTTGCGTCAGTATTAAAACAACAACAAAAACATAAGTCTGTTTTTGTTGTTGTTTTAATAAAAACGCACAAAAAAGTATGAAATAAAACTTATTTTATAAATAATTCTCCTTTTAAATTTGGCTAAAATTTTAACTATTTCTCTACTCAATCTTCAAAATTTTGAAGTCGGTAGGTACCAGCCCGAACAACATCCTGATAAAACAATATTTAAAATAGAACTCACGTTTAAGTTGGCTGGTACCTACCGACTTCAAAATTTTTAAGATTGAGTAGAGAAATAGTTAAAATTTTAGCCACATTTAAAAGGGGAATTATTTATAAAATAAGTTTTATTTCATACTTTTTGTGCATTTTTACTTTGGAAGTCGGTTATATTTTTTTGTCCAAAAATAATAATAATTTTTTCCTCCTTAGTGATATTTGTTAAATTATAATTAATACATTTTAAGAACATTTAAAATAATTGATCGAATGTATAATTGTATACGCACCAAGCTTCCATTAGGTATTGTATATAAGATGATGATGACTGTAAGTTATATAATGGTTTCTGGCCTATGCTAGCAGTTTTTTAAACAATGTTAAAATTTACAAACGCGTATCTTTAAAGACTGAGGAGTTCTGTTCAGTACTTTTGGATCCAGGGTATACATTGGTGCAGAATCTTACTTTTTTGGTAGCATATGCTTGGGTTAATTCTAAAAAACATAAAATCACTATATGTGTCCATATAAATTTCGAGGAGTTCCCTCGAATCCTCATGGATGCCATCATCAGGTCACCGCTTTTGGTAACAACGGGAGCAGTTTCGGATTATACCCAGTACATTAAAAAAAATGTTGAAAATCGGTCCATAATCGGCAGAGATATCCGTTTCGGTGTGAAATACTATGAGAAATATCTATTATATCAACATTATATCATGATTTATGGTGTGATGATGGTGGTGATGATTACTTTAATTGACATAGTAGTTATTTTATTTTTATTTAAATATATCGACGCTGGAAAGGCAACCTTGCTTAAGCGCCAAATATGGGAATATACGTTATATATATCGTTGGAATCGTCAGATTTATCTCTTTCTGCTGATCTTGGTTTCATCCCGATACGAGCACTTTTGATGGCTTATAAGCAACCTGTGTTTACAATTTTTTTATTAGATAAGCTTGCAACTTTTGATGTTTTAAAAAATTTCGTCCCTTAAGCTACCCTTTATTTCACCACTTTGTAGGATAAGCAACTTTGCTTATCTGCGTTGCCTTGTATATTTGAAATAAGAAAATATGCCTTACCGTAAAACTGGCAATAGTTAAAACATAATACAATTTGCCAGATCGATCTTTCCTATATTATGGCAGTTAAGAAAAATATCTCTGCCGCGTTTACAGCCTATTTTGCAGATAAGCAATATTGCCGGGACAACAAAATTATACGATAGTGATATAAGCAATTTTGGTTCGACTCGAATATTTTTAATTTGGTTCATAAGCAAGTTTACCCCGCCGTATTTTACAATAAATATAATTTTAAGAAAACTTGCTTCTATTTGCTATTTACATTTTTGTCGCATACGCACATTTTCGATACAAAATAATAAACGGCGACTGGCGCATAAGCTACCGCTTTTCGTTGCGATATTGTGTCAGAAACGTAAGGTATATATAGAACATCGGATGCGCGGGCGCATCAGCACAGAGTACTTTTTTATATTATGCGCATCAGTCACTCGGTTGTAGTCGGTGGGGACGGTATGCAGCTGTCGATCGTTAGAAGTGCATTGAGAGTTCGAAGGCATCCTGCGGCGACTACGACGCATTTCGATAGGTAAGTTAATATTATTTAGTGATTTTTTATTTTATACTTATACTCGAATATTACTTATTGCAAATAAAATAACTTTTACGGATTTTATCTCTGTTTTTATTTCATTCATCATTTTAGTTTATCCTGACATAACGGCTTCATTGCAGCGGTTGTGATCACGGGGAGCCAATAGGTAAGTTATTGTTTTAACGTTACCAAATGTTATGACTTGTGCCTAGCTAGTTTTGTGTATGTGCATTAATATTTTATTCAATTGATGGCTTTTGGGTGTGCCTACTAACTTTCCTATAATATTGTTTGGTTTTACTTAGGCAATAAATACCTCAGACTTAAGTGCATGAAAATGGCTAAAAAGGCAGGGCGATCGAGGCTAATACTAACTAATGCCTTGGCTGCAAGAAGGAAGTTGTGCTTTGATTCAGAGGAATTGGGCGAAGTGCGTACAAATAGTGTGCAGGTTAAAGTTTTGCCTTAACAGTTTCTAAATAATAATCTACCTATTACTTGTACATTTCATGTTTTTAAATATTTATAACTGTAGGTGTCTTGAAATACCTACCTGCTTAATTCTTAGGCTTCAAATCACTTTTCACGACGATTTGACGTAGGTCTACTTGTAAAGTTCATTTAAAAAAATTGCCTACAACTACTGGTCTGCCGAAATAACCAATTCGTTTTAGAGTTCGGTAGGAACATAGGTAAAAATGGGACCCCTATCTATCCACCCGTACTTGAACAGTCTTTCGCCATGCTTAATCTCATCGACCAGGTTACATACTACCCATTATTTTATGCCTAACCTTATAATTTTTTTGCAAATGAAAATGATGAATAGTTTTGTTGCCGATCTAACAAAAAAGCAATTGCATGGTTGTAACAAACTTCTCTATTTGCTGCTTTTTGCTCGATAACGGTACAGAACCGGAAATACTAACAAACTTATGACTATAATAACTACTAGGTATTGATTATTGTAAACTATTATTATGTATTATTACAGGATCATACACCGGAATACCCGTCATCAAATTATGAAGGATCCAACGTCTTAACTAGTGCTCAATTAGCTAATCAAGACAAACTACTAATACTCTTCAAAACGTCAATACCGTCAAGTTTTTTCCTCCAGATGTAGTCCACAAGGAGAATAACTCAGTAACCGATGACGATGACGGTAGGTGTTCCTTGAACATAATTTTAAAATTACGTAATCAATAAAAATATTAAGTACTTACTGTCATGAATTAGGGTGAGCGCGCACTGCAAACACGATTGTAGTTAGACGGACTATCGCCATACAAACTTTGAGTTTTCAGTGTGCGCGCTCTCGTCTGTTGTGTACATGGCGATAGTCAGTCTAACTACAATCGTATTTGCAGTGTGCATTCACTCTTACTGTTTTATCGCATCCAAGGAGTTGGTTTCATTGTCCTTCCACGTACTTACTTACATGTTTTGCTGCTTTCATTTCAGGCACCTAATCTATTGAAAAAAAATAAAAGAAAACAGAAGACTAGCTACTTGGATTACATATCGGATAATGAAGACTTTCAGTAGTCATCTACATCATGGGACGGTGAAGATACATCTTCGAGTAGCGAAGGGGAGACTAATGAAAAAAGGAAGAAGCGGAAGAAAACAGCTGAAGATGGTAAATTAGGTGATCTTGGACTTAAAAAAAAGAAAACAGGTAATAAACTTAAAGAAAATACAATAAAAAGGAATAAAGGTCTAGCGTATGTGAAGAAAGATGGCAAAAAAACAGTCCCGAAAACAATGATAAAAATCCATGTAAATCAGATAAAAATGTCCACATAACTGCCACGAAATTTCGGAAGAATGTAGAAAGAATATTTTTAATTATTACTACAATCGTTCATCGTAGCGTAAACGAGATTGGTTAGTAGCAAATTCACAGCTGCTGAAGTGAAGAGGAAGCATACAAAAGGTGATGCATCTCGATGACAAAAAACTTACCTTTACTTTATAAATGAAGGAGAAGGTCGTCGTCAAGTTTGCCAAAAATTTCTTCTTTATACGTTGGATCTTTCTCAGCGCTTTGTTCTAATCACTATCTCTAATTCTGAGTGTAATTTATCTAAAACGGACTTAAGAGGAAAACATGTTCCAGTCAATAAGATGGCGGCTTCGATTAGACAAGGAGTTATAGATTACATTAAGAACTTACCAGGTGTTCCGTCACATTACTGCCGCAAGGATTCCACTCGACTTTACTTGCCACAAGAGTTAAAAATATTACTCACCTCTATCAATGAAAAATGACTTTTCATCCAAGAGAAAAGACTACGTCGGGGAAAAAGTTTAAAAAAACATTTTTTCTACCGAATTTAACGTCACTTTTCGTATTCCTAAGAAAGATAAGTGCAAGAAATGCGTGGCGTTTGCTAATAACCCAACTGATGAAACCGAGGAAGAGAAGAAAGTTCACTTAAAAGAAGTTGAGTACTCAAAAGCGAGATTCAAATTCCACCAAAATATCACAAAACATGAAACTTACTCCCTTTGTGTTTCATATAATTTGAACACTCCGTGCGGCGAGAGTATCCTCTTCTACTATTCCAGAAAGTACAGTGTTTATAATCTTACTTTCTACGAGAGTTCTACCAGGGAAGGATATTGTTTTATTGGCGTGAAAGCGACGGCAATAGAGGAGGAAATGAAGTTGCTACTATCTTATTGAAATAAATTACAAATGGTGGATGACAGGAAAACTATAAAAAATCTTTTACTTTACAGTGACTTATGTTCTGGCCAGAACAGAACAGCCTAAAAAATATGGTTGTAAATGCGCCTTCCCAATGGTCAATATTAGCGAGGAAAAACCCAAAGCCGTATAATGTGGAAAAATTTAAAATATTCCGATTTTGTTGCATGGGACTCTATATCCGACAAATATTTTAAAAACAATTTGGCTGGAAAAATAAGTAAAATTCGAGTCATCACATTCAAAAAAAGCGACTCAACCCATGTGTTTATCAAAAATTCCATGGGACAAGAAGCTAAAATTGAAAAAGTATTTGTTCTTGGAAGGAACAAAATGCCTTCTCAACGTTTACATAAAAGTCAGTTGCCCATTTGTGACCTTAAATATAAAGACTTGGTGAACAACTGCAAATCTTCTGCTATACCTCATCAGTTTCACGAAGAATACTTTAAACTACCTCACGGAAACGTGAAAGACCATTTGCCAGACACAGAAAACCTCATTAATTCATAAGTACAATAATAAATATATTTTTTGATTACTTTATATTATAATATTTTACTTAAATTTCCGAATATGCCTATCTATAAGAAACATTTTTGGTACCATAGTTACATGTCAGTTTGGAAATCAGCAATTTAGGAGAGACAGCTTTTAGATAGTTTGTTAACATTAGTCAATTATGCCTACGACATCTTTAAACAAATATAGAGATCAGAAATGTAGCTCAGATGCGATATGAATATTTTTGGTAAATAAGCAAAAGGCGCAGACCCATCTTGAGCTGCTCTATGTCTTATCAGAAAATTTGCCTCGCCCAAGGCCGGAGCACTTATTGCTTAACCGCCACTTAACTTTGTTTGTATTACGTTATAACAATAAATTAATAGTTCAAGTTAAAGTAACACCTTTCCTTGATGTTCTGTCAAAATTTCAGGTTAATGTGACTTAAAATAAATTTTATACGAATTTTTTTCGAAAATTTCAAACTTTAAATCGCTTTATCTCGGAACCGTCAAATGGCGCTTAAGCAAGGTTGCCTTTCCAGCGTCCATATGGCGTCGGCTTATAACCATTCGCCAGTGTCAAGTTAAAAAGGCGGGAAATAGAACTTTCGTTTTAATTTTCAACAGCGTATTCCTATATCGTCAAATCTAAAGTCTAGTCAAAGTCCAAATATATAGTCAATATAGAGTAATATTAGAGAATTAATATAGAGTCATGTCAGTCGATTCAGTAGGTAAAGTGGTAAAAGCTTTACTGAAAGTTCCTGGGGAGTTTTGGCGGGAAACACCAAATAGCACGTTTTTAGAAGTTGTACCATTTGCCCACTCTTGTGCACGTTAGCGAATATATTTTAATGGTTAATATTCTACCAATATTGCACATTAAGAACCGAGATAACACAAATTTATGAGGTTTTACAAATTCCACAACGTCACCCATTGAACTCCCCGGCAAAACTCTTGAAACGAAAGTTCTATTTCCCGCCTTCTTAACTTGACACTGGCCGATGCCTTAATTAAAAATAAATAAATAAAAATAACTTTTTTGATGCCTTTTTGTCATTTCTAACCATACATTGCTTAGCTAAGCAATCAAGACTTTTTTGAAAAGAGTTCCAGTGAGCAATGAATATAATACAAATGTCAGATTGAGGTACTGGCTATAAGTCACGGTACTTAGGTAAACTCTTTCATAAATTCCAAAATTGGTGATTGAATTAAATGATAAATTTTCTATTAATTTTTTTTTTACATACGTATGCAAATACCAAAATACCAAAGCAGCAAAAATCATATGTTTTTTTAATTTATTACAAATGTCAGAGTCACCCCTTGAGCTGTCAATCGTCGTGTTCGTCATTGGTCATGAGAACTAGGTCGTAACTCGAAAGAATATTCAAGTTATCTGGTTTTGGGAATAATTACAAGAAAATAAATAATAGAACACCCTGGGGTACAATCAATTCACTAAAAAACTATGATTCTCGAAGTATATTAGCATTTAAGTGACAACCTAGTTAAAACAGTCAAAGGTAAAGTATGATTAAAAATATTTCTTTTTGCCATATTTTGTCCATTTGAGTGTGTTAAAAAGATTTAGAAAGTAAAATATGTTTTGCGAAACGATAGTTGGTGTGGAATATTTGATAAATCTGGTCAGCTACTTTTGATTTACTGGTTAAATTGGTTACGATATAAATAAATCAAAGTCAGCTGTAGCAAGTGAATGTAATACGTATGCATAATACTGATCACACGAAATCCGAATGGACTTATCCGTTAAAAAGTTTTTATTTTTGTAATTACATTATTAGTGAACTGATACTTGTCATAAAAAATAAACTAGTAAACTACTAAAGTTCTTTTTATGTCAAGAGTATGGACTGGTTCAAAAACTTCTGTGTGACTGGAATGTGTAGCACATTAAAAAGGCATAATAATAATTTAAAAAGAGAATTGCCCATTGAACATCCATACAACATAAGTTTTTGGTTGTTTTGTTATTTTCAAGATTATTCAGTGTGCCTTTTCAAAATTAAAAGTTAAATCTTGTAATACTGTGTAAATTTTGCCAAAACCATTTGGTGTTAAAACTTAAGTTTTTTTTAACATTAATGTATAATGAATCATTTTCAAATTACCTAGCTATAAGTTTGTAGTAATGCCATGATTCAAGCTGAAACTTAACTAATTTTAATGAACAAATTATTACTATTCATACGTTTTGGGTTTGTGTTATTATACTAATGAAATTTTCTTATTAGTTCTTTAATATTGTATGACCAGCCTATACAACTGTTTAAAAATTATTTTCTGTACATTTTAGGGTACAAGGATAATAATAAGAAAACTTTCTCACAAATTTGGTTTTACTGGGCCCAAGCCACAAGATAAAGGGCTTACTTAAACGATTAAACCTTTATTCAGGGAAAGAGCATTTACAAACGTACCACAGCTCCTGCGCCACAACACTAGGATTTGTATGGATTTTGTACTGCAGAGCTGGCGTTGAAGCACCACAGCTCATGCGGTGTCTATACAAAACCAAGTGGCGTCACCGATGCGACATGTGTAAAGACTTGTACATATTGTACTTGTGTATTAAATTTTTATTACTGTTTACAGATATATGGCGTAAGTTAAAATGGCAGATAAACACAGCTTAAACTATGACGTAAGGGAGCTCAAACTGGGAGCCTCTTTCACAACTAATAGCTCTCAGTACCACACTATTAAATGTAAGTTGAATATAGTAGTAAGCAGCTCTATATTTCACAATAAATTGTTGAAATTAAAGTGGCCAAGAGCAAGTTCAATCACATTTAGGAAAGGCTTCAAGAATTCATCTTTAATTGGTGTTAAATATGAATTCTTAATCAAGAGATTAAAAATTCATCTATTCAATCATTCAAGAGATTAAGAAGACTTTTACCATCAGAAAACGGTAACTTGACTGATCTCAAAAGCATGTCTAATTCCTAAAAATTAAATTTCCCTCACTACATGTCTATACTTACTAATAAAAATATAATAAGGAGGAAAGATTTGTTTGCATTGAAGACTACTGGACCGATTTTGATGAAATTTGGCACATATATAAAATAGGCCATGGGAAATATGGACATGGCTACTTTTTATTGTGGCAAAATATATGGTTTTCGCGGTATTTTCTTTTGTGTGTATGAAGTCGCAGGCAACATCTAGTGTAATATAAACCTTTAATAAAATTAAAGCTATTGAAAAAGTATAAAATATTGATTACATGGTTACATGCTTCTCATCTTTGACCTTAGTATCAGTTAATTTTATATTTGCATAATACTATATATGAGGTGTCGGACACAAATTTAATAGAGAGTAATTAAACTCCCAGTTTCTCACAATGTATAAACAGTTATAATTTTTACTTGTTTGTAACATTTTCGTGTTTGTTTTTGAATGACCATTTTTTAAATAGTTTAGTTTATTTTAGATTGTGAGACGTACTGGCCTTATCCAGACTCGACAAGAGCCCCAACGGAAATTGTCTGATGCAGTAATTGTAGTAGACAAAAAAAACCTTTTATGTTTTATATGTAGCATTTTTCCCGTTTCAGATGATTTCAAGCCAGCATCAGTGGATGTCAACAAGATGGCAACTTTGGATGTGGAGTTAAATAACCAAGTCACAGTTACAGTACCACATTTAGGTGAGAATTAAGCTTTAACTCAATCTATGAGACTCAGAATAACAATCTAATAGCAGAAGATTACATTCGAAATACCATATAATAACTGATTAGGGGTTGAATGGGATAAAATCAGTACCACGGACTACTTGGACTACACTGAGGAGGAACAGGGTACAATGGAAAGCTTTTTTGCCTCCAAAGAAACAAGCACAACAGCTGAAACAAAAAAAAAACAATAAAAAAAAATTTGAAGAATTTATGTAACATTTTGCTTGAATAAAAAGGCTTGATTGATTGATTGATTGATTGATTGATAACTGACTATGCTATGTTGGAGAGAGTTTTCAGTAGCTCAAACCCAAGTCTGCACCCAAATCAACTCGAAATGCTTGTCTTTGAGTTTCTTCAAAATTTAAAAGTTACAAATATTTATTTGATCCTTAATCTTTATTGTAGGTTTCTTCAAAAAAAAAAGGTCATAATATGTTTTCAGATGGTGCCGGCATCCCTCAGACCGTTTTCAAAGGGAATCAACGTCCATACACAAAAGAATGTGTGTTGATAATTGATAAAGTGACTGGGGAGATAACGTTAGAAAAATTGTCAAGCAATATTACTGTTAAGAAAACACGGTAAGAGATTCTTCATGAAGAGATTACTTTTAATCTTTTCAGGCTAATTAGTAGTTTAAAACTGCAATAATTATATTGTTCTGTGTTACTTACATAACAATAAAATTATTGCAGTATGGCTCAATTATATTTTACATAATGTTTATTTCTTACATAATGTGACTTCGTTATAGCAGTAGGCAAGTGCTACTTTGAAAACAACCTGGCTCTAATACGTAATGGGGTTACGTTCGCCTACAGTGGGTGCCTTCTCATGTAGGTATTGCAGGCAATGAGACTGTTGACGCTTTGGCATGTGCTGCACAATCTGTAGGTACAGCTATTTAATGTAACTCCTTATTTTTCTGATTATTTAGGATACATTAGAAAAAAAATGTTTTGTTATGTGGGATCAGTATTTTAACAAAAATCTGTAAACTAACTGTATTTGGTATTGAACTTTCGTAGACAAACCACCAAAATGTCTTTGGTTGGCTGGCGCCAACCTCAGTAAGAGAGATTTAACTCTTTGCTTCCGTATCCGTTCCAATCACATTCCGTTAAATAATTTTACGTTCTTCATGGGCAAAAGAGATAATCCGAATTGTATCGTTTATAACCGATACGAGGACCTGTATCACGTGCTTATGAAATGCGAGAGAAACATATTTTTTCGTACATAACGTTACATCGTCAAATTTTAAAATAGAATTAAATGATATATTTCTAAGTTACGTACATAATTCATTCGTTATTTAAAAGGGAATGAGATTTAAGTTAATTGTTACCATTGTTAAATTAAGGCTGACATAATCATATGACGAGCCTTTAAATAAATAAATAAAAATAAAAGCAACAACCTGGCTATCGAGACTTTGCATTCTGACCTGTTTTGCAGCCAATGAATATAATATATTACTAACGTAAAATTCGATATAACGAATGACGGTTTTCGGTATCGAATTCATTCACGATTGACAGCTCGCAGCTATGCGTGCGCAGCTAGACGTATGCCGGGGCGCCGCGAGCGAGGTGTTAGTTTTTTCCAGCCAGGATTTTCGTTCGCACGGCTGGCCGCTTTTCGTTTCGTGCTTTGACATAATTAACAATATAATTTCCTAATATTTATGATAGATTTGTCTGAGGCGGCGTTTAAAATTATTTCGGTGTCAAACTTAGGCTTACGTCAACATGTCTGACATTCGCCGGAGCTTGAGCTGTCATTCGTAGGGAGTGTCGCCTCTGTGACTATGCTACAAGTAGCGGCACGTAAGTTTAGCGCTGAGCGAAATGTAGAGGGGATAGCTGCGCATGGGTACAGTCGCGAACGCAATACAATTATAACTTAAATACAATAATTATAAGAACATATTTAAATGTACTCTTTGTACACTACCGAAGGATTAAGTTTATGGGGACTTCACTGTTTATAGGGGACGGAGTACGACTGGCTAGCCAATCGGCGCTACGCACGAGCACCCTTCGTCCCTCTAGCCCCCCTGAGAGACCTAATTTTTGAATTCTGCACAATAACGGTCAGCGCTAGAGTTTCGTGCCGCTACCTGTACTGTATAATGAACTTTTAGACAAAGAGTCTCAGATTAATTACATTCAATCCATTATAATGAACTTTCAGACAAGAGTCGTCGCAGAAGCCGCGGCCGCACACACCAGTGACCACTGAACTCACCAACACCACGCAGCGGTCTACGTCGCGCACGCGCGTCACTACAAATAGGCGCGCTAATAATACGGGTGAGTTTGATATTAGGAATGAAGATCGTACATAATCGTACCTTTGCGCGTGCGCCGTTATACAATGACGATTAGATTTACAATATTTCACTATGAGGATGATTGCGATCAATGCTACTATACAAGATGGATAGTAATATTATTAATGTGCCTTAATATATACAAAATAATTTGGAGACTTGACTAGCTGCGAGCTAGTCAAGTCAATTGATAAAGTTGCCTAGTATCGCCTACCACGTCAAAGTAAATAATAATAATAGAATTTTTTCACTTTAACATAATTTTGCTTCTAAAATAAACAATGTTGTTTTACTCAACAACTAAAACTTCATAAATACATAACTAAATCAGCAACCATTTTATTGGTCAGGTTGTCCCTTGATATAGGCCTCCCCTAGTTTCGTCCACTCTTCTTTGTTCCGAGCTATCGTTCTCTACCCTTTAGGTAAATCACCATGTCAAAGAGTATTTTTTTAAATACTAGTTGTCCCGACACACGTTGTTTTGTCTTAACTTTCTTAGAAATTTCTCTACCTTTGAACCACCCCTGAACTGGTACGATTATTTTCAGACCAAAATTAGCCAAATCGGTCCAGCCCTTATCGAGTTTATGCAGGAAAATTGCAATCCATTTTAATATTTGACTAGCATACTTCGTCCGCGTGAAATTAGGTTAAAAACTCTCATAATATAACAAAATAAATAACAAAAAAAAATAACAAAATAAGGGATTTTACCCACCTAGGGGCTGAATTTTAGAAAACACTGAAATACGTAATTCATTATTTTTTCCGTACTCAATTCATACTAAATATCATGTAAATATGTCTAAGGAATAAAAAGTTTCATACAAACTTTTATCACCTATGTTATTATCACACATTGGGGGTTGAATTTTGAAAAATCACTCCTTAGTGGATGCAAAAGTGATGGTGGAAAGATGGTGTGCAAAATTAGAGAGAGAGAGAGAGAGAGAGAGAGAATAGAGAGTATCTCTCTTGTACTCTGGAGTTAAACAGTGATCACTAACCCTCGTATTACAGGACCAGTCAACAATCACAACCGGTTTAGCAACAATACTCAGAAGCCGTCGCAGAATATGGTGCGGTCGCCCACCAGAGTCAAGACCTCGCCGCCGCAGGCGCCGTGAGTTTATACGTCATCTATATCGAATTAAAATCTTATATTTTCTACGAGTCAATCTTGTATATATATATAATCGTAAACTCGTAACTCGTTTTGAAGGAGAAAAATCGATCTAGCTAGGTTTTATCCCTGGAGAACTGCGCATTTCTAAATTATATAATATTAATATGTTTTTTCTTTCGTCGTGTTTTCAATTTCAACACTAATAATGTCAGTCCGATTGGCATTTTGGTTATTTTTTTTGCGTTCGAAAATTCGAAATGTGGGTTCGAATCCCGCAAAAAATATTTGTTATCCTTTTTTTTAATCTACTACAGTTACCCAGGTACTATGTTATTATTTCCACACCGCACATTCTGGAGCCATACAATTTTATGTATGAAAATATGTGCAGCTCAAAGCCGGTTGAGCCGTTTTGACGTGAAAACTATATTTTGGTGTAAAAAAACTTATAATGACAGACCAGTTCATTCTTATAATTTTTCTGTCAAAACGGCTCATACAACTTTGTTACAAAATATACTGGCTGAATTTTTAATTAGTTTTGAGAGAATAAGGTACATGAAATACGATGTCATAATTGGTCTTGGAAAAAAATTATTTTACAACATCGCACTACTAATTTAAAATAACTTTTTACCAATTTATACATTTCAAAACCTGACACAAGAAGACACAGAAACAAGATGACACCTATGACATTGCGAGTGATTAGTGATTAATTAGGGCGTATCGGCGCGCGACGTAGGGTGACCTGAATTCACGATCACCCCCCTGACTCAATAGGCTACTTGACTCATATTTAATTTCATACATTAAAGGATTATTTCCTTTAGTACTTAGCGTAGGAAAACGTATTCTAGCGATATTATACATTGAAAACTTAAGATTGATAAATACAGTTAATTTAAAAGTATGTATTTATGTTTTTTGATTTCTACTGATGAAAAAACCTCGAAGTAACTTCCGGCAAGGATGTGATAACACAAACACACTTAACACATACGTAGTAGTGAAACGGAACGTGTTTCTGTAAATAAATAGTTCATGACATCATATAAAGTTATTTATGTCAAAACGTCAAACGGAACGTAACATCGCCATTTTGTCTGAGCGGACTATAGTACAGTATAGTATAGTAGTAGAGTACAGATAATCTATCAACCAACATGACAAATAGTGTTCTCGGCGGTTTTTAAAAAGTATTTTTAAAATATATTTTTTTTTTAGGTTTTAAGGTTTCAAAATAATATCTTTTTGTGTAATGAAACAATAATGAAGCTTTTAGGACAAATAAAAACAAGGTCAAGTAGCTTATTGACGAAATCACCCAATATAATTATATAAATAATGTTTGTTTCTGGTTTTTACAGTTGGTCAGCCGGCGGGAACAGCACACTAGCATCGCTCCCTATGATCGGCTTTGACGACGGTCCGTCCCGCTCGCCGCCCGCTCCCGCGCCCCCGCCCCCACACCCTGTGCACTCAAATGCACACGCAAATGCGCACTCAAATGCGCACGCAAACGCTCACTCAAATGCGTATTCAAACGCGCACGTGCACGCACCGGCGCACGCAAACGCACACGCGCCCGTGCGGTACCCCGCGAGCGCACCGGTTGCCCCACCCGCGCCTGCAGCTACGGTAAGTATTTCACATCTTTTTAAATAATTGAAGTGAGTAATAGTTATTTCTGGAATAACTTTTATGATATAATTTATATATATATATATATATATATATATATATATATATATATATATATATATATATATATATATATATATATATATATATATATATATATATATATATATATATATATATATATATATATATATATATATATATATATATATATATATATATATATAAATTGTATGCTTAAGGCAAAACTCAGTATTGAGATTAAACAAGTTTGTCATATTGGCTCTACGAGCAATCGTTGACGAAATACAGTAAAAAAAGTGAGATCATTAAAAACGCCCTATACAAAAAATGCATTACGACTTATTATATTATATGGGTTTATGTTGCATTTTATTATGATTGTTATAAGAAACAATGTCACAAATAACATAAGCAATTATAGCAAAAAAATATTGTAGTATTTTAGTCCTTTTTAGTTCTTATTTTTTTAATTTAGCAACTATTTACAATATACGACTTTTGCTGATTTAAAACAAATGCATATTCCCTATTATCATATTTTGTAGGCTCCTCAACAGGACGACAGCTCGTCCAGTTCGTCGAGCGACAGCGACAGCGATAGCGGTAGCGGGAGCGACAGTGACGACAACGACTCCAGTGTGCAACACTCAGCCACCAATGGTTTGATATCTAATTATCTACATAGTACCTGGGAGACCGAGCAAAGCTCAGAGTTTTAGTAAAACGATGAAATAACGATTATATATATATATATAATCGTTTTATTTATATCGATTATATATATATATATATTATCCCGTTGCCGTGGGACGTGATATAAACTTGTAAAATGTGTAATTTGATATGTAAAATTACAAATTAATAGATAATCTTATTTCATATAATATACTTATAATAAAAGCTTTTGGGTTCCGAAGCTGCAAGGATTATCTGTACCTATATGAATTCTAAAACTTCATACAGATTACAATTAAATTTTTTGAACAGTAGTTGTCTTTTACTCCGATACTTGACACATTCCATCAATATACGATCCGATCACGTCTCACAATTAGGTGAGTTACCCTTTTTCATCAAAAAAACAAACTTTCTTATGGGATGTGTCCTGATCGGAGTGTAAACGAAAATTTAACTACATTCCGATCCAACTCCTGCTTTACAAACCATGTTATACGAGGAGGTTCCGATTGCATTGTTTTGTACCAAACACCTTTAAAGGAGAATGCCCATAAATGTATGGAATCCCGTACCAAGTTGCATCAAAACCAAACTTGGTTTTTTACAGTCTATGATTATCATATTAGCTCCTATAAAAATTTCTTTGTAAACGAAACTTGGGTTTCAGAGTAATTTGATAAAATCGAAAATAACCTCAAAATCTTCAAAGTACCTATTGTCATACACGAACGAACATTATTGCTCTAAAAACAGAGTAAGGTGCTTATATTAGTAAGAATTTCGAATTATAGCGTATATATTTATATATTTACCTAATACCCGCTCATGGTATAATCACCGAATTCAGACCCGCATACTGTGTTGTGACTGAAAGCCGCCGCTATAGTATCTACTATCTAGGGGTATTTATTATTATTGAATACTTTCTCTTAAGCAATTTAAGTAATTTAAGCAAAAATGTAAGTAACATTTTAGTCACTTACAATACTTTTCACAATGGACACTTATGCTCATACTCATCATGTTGACTGGAGTCAAAAATAAAACAAATAGAATGTATTTTTATTTTATCCAAACATTGTCATAACGATAATTATACTTTATACATAAAGGTACCATTGTGTAAACGTTCCGATTAAAAACAATTAACAAATATACAGTGATTAGATAATTTTTGGGTTTGTCGTGATTTGAGGAGTATGATAGTTTAATTGAGGAAGAGGAGGCGGCTGAGGTATATTGATATCTGCACTTGATCCAACATCTGTCAAAATACCTCTTGACAGACCAGGGCTATTGGAGTCTTGCTCATCGTGACGTCGCACTTCTCTTGTAGCTGACCTCCAGCAAGCAGCACAAACTCTTTCCCATCTTGAGATCTAAAAAGTGATATGTAATATAATATATTCATTGTATGTTAAATCTTACAAATAATAGTGACAACAAATAAAAATATTTTATGAAATTATTTGTGAAACCATGTTTATTAGGACACAATAATAAAAGCACAACCAGCAGTATCAAATATTGGAAACTAAAAATGAAAAATATCAATAAGATATAATTTAATATAAACAAAAATAATTACCAAGTGCAGCGGAACTAGTCTAACTATAATGTTTCTCTCATGTCGATCTTGTCTTACAGGATATGTTCTTGTAGTACGTAGAATGGACTGGCCACAAGTAAAACATACTATTCTATGACCAAAAGCAGGCAAAGACAAACTTCCTTCACTGGTTGTGTTTGCTCTATCTTGAAGCAGTGTCAAACACTCTGTACAAAGCACATAATCTGAAGTCAGCTGTAATAAAAGAATGAATGAAATAGTGTTTGTAATATATTCATAGAAGTAACACCTATACTCTAATTGGTTTGACTGCTAGAACAATAATTGTGAAATCAAAGACTAAGTCTTTTAAGCCTTTAATGTTTTTTCTGTTGTTATATTTTCAGGTGCTAGTGTAAAATATTTCTTTGGAATGATAGAGATTTCTCTATAATATAAACAAGTCCTGCTTATTTATATTTTGTGAAATTAATCTGAAAAATAAAACAAAGACGGACCGCGGACGTATTCGCAAATGTCGCAATGTCAGATGTCAGAAAATATTTCGGTTATGATTTAGGGATGCGGTCGATAAATCGAAGTCTATGAAGAAAATCGATTTTATGTCTAATAGCAGCACTGAATCGTGTAGGTGTAATGGATTGTCTTAATTTTATTGTTATTTAACATACATAATATAGAAAAGCTAATACATAATATCAATAAATAATATTATCATTCGGAAATTGTTATTAAAGCAAGTAATATTCATTAAAATTGGAATAACGATTGCAATGTTTTAGTCGAATGACTCGATATTGTTACAATATATTGTTTGATGTTTCTAATAATGCACTACATCTCTATAACCGAATGCGGAGGGAGTCATTTAATAATTTTTATTCTTTAATTTAAATTCCCGGTTCAAAAATTGAATTCCTGGCGTGTAATTACGTAATAAATTCGAAAAATAATTACTATAAAATTTTCATCTTGAAGCTTAAAATTTTTGGTACTACTTTTGGGCATTCTCCTTTCGATTGTTCATTAAAATATTCTCGCCAATGTTCCTAATTACTCTTTATAAACAATAAAAAGTTTGAATAGAAAATAAATCCATATTGATATTTCAGGGACCACGAACATCGCATCTCTACCTACGGACGTGCTCAACGACGACCTGTGTCTCTCGGAGTCTGGCTCCGACTCCGACTGACCGCCGGACCCGCTCTCCAGCTTTAGGAACTTGAAGCTGCACAATCGCTGACTGGGGACCAGACTGGTACATGAGTGAATACGAGTAGAGGGGTAACATCGAAAGTACTGCATTCAACTTACAAGTTATATCAGGGTATTAATAGGCTATTCTACATTTTTTTTTTCAAATATATCTTAAAATGTTCGTATCGATTCGATAGTGAACTAGTATTTTTATGTTTTAAATGTTTGCGCCAAAACGATAGCCACCATTATCGTGACCTCATAAGAACAGAAACAAATATATGTCATGTGTGTGTGTAGTGCAAGAACTTTAGATTTAACTTTCCCTGTTGTTTATTCCATTTGATTATGTTCTTATGACGTCACTTACAAGAATAGTATGGCGGCTGGCGTTTTAGGTCACGTGACATACAGATAATAAAGCTACAGTTTTATTTTCGTAATTATAAATAAATCGCGTATTTCTATAACAAAATAGTGTTGTATTCGTATTTCTTATGATAGAAACTATATAAATAACAAATTTATATAATTTGATCCTGATAGATGAAACTACCCTATTGGCGGCTGACGGAATTTTCACATAATGTTAGTTAATCACTTCGTTTTATATCTTACTTAGTTTGACCCGTATAACCTTAAGTTCATACCACATAACTAGCTGACGCCCGCCACTGAAAGGTCCGTGCAAATCGTTCCATGCGTTTCAGAGATTAGCCGGAACAAACAGACAGACGGACAATATTTAAAAAATTGATTTTTTATTTTAAGTACCGTAATACTTTCATATGTATTGAAGTAAAGCTGTAAAGTAAAATTACAAACAGACACTTCATTATTTGTATAGATATGAATTTCATATAATAATATGATGTTGCAAAACAAATGTTGATTTTGTTTTTTTATTACAGATTTTCCAAACAAGACTCCAATAGCTTTATGAAAGCAATATTTGATATTTTTTTAATAAATGTTTTAAAACCTACTCAGCAGTGACAAACAAGTATTTTTCGAACATACCCCCTCTATTCGGATTTCTATTCGTGCATTTTGGGTCCGTTCAGATCAATTTAGGTCCAAACTCATTTAAAAGATTTAGGTTAAATCTATATTATAGTGATATGATTTGTTTATCTTCTGATATATGGGCTATATGGGTGATAATAATAATGCGATGGTCCTAAATTGATATCCTGGACAGTGACTATACTTTGTTGGAGGAATGCAAAAGTTATTACTTTAAAATTGCCTGGTTGCTCATACTGTTTTTGCTTTTTTTTTATTATAATAATATTATACATGTGTATAATCATATACCTCCTCATAAATAATTTTGTGTTAAATGCTGATAGGTAAATCTCTTGCATTTTTAATACCTAACATAATGACTATTGCGAGTTGGTTGTGAATATAAAGTCATGTATGCAGCATACTGTATAAAGTGATATAAAATTTAATTCTAAAATCATTACTATTTGTAATCTAGCCAGCTTCGAATTATTTTAAGTTGTTTTTCAATTTTTAATAAGTTTATTTTTTATTTTAAATGGGAGGTTCCATTTCAATAAAAAAATCAGTATGTTTATTAATATTATATTGTTCTGCATTCATTATTGCTACCATAGAAAGAGAAGACTTACGGTTAAGAACGGTTGCCGGGTAGTCGGTCGCGAAGTGTATGGCCATGTACGATAGCTTTCACACGTACCGGCATAATTATTCCGCCGGTCCGGCGGAATAATTGCCGCCGGGTCTCCCACTGTGCGCCCGATTGCTTCGGGCGCACAGTGGATCGGTTAGCCGGCGGCCGGACTCACAGTAGTGTATGGAACACGTAGCACGCTGAACAAAAAGACGTGCGCATGAGTGCACGTCGTTTTGTTGGCATATACTAATTGCGTTAACTTGTACTAATTTATAGTTTATGATAAAAATTAGGTCAATAATGAAAATTGATATTGAACTGTTAATAACGATGGTAGGGGAAAGGCGGAAACAAAACCGGGCCCAGTGAAAGCTGAATGTATCCCGGACCGATACGGGACAGCCGGCACCGACTACCCGGCAACCGGTACGTGTGCAACGGCACTAAGGCTAGACGCCTGTGAGCACAAAATATATCGCTGCGGATTTTTGTCTGTAATAATCTTCTGATCAAGTCTGTGATTGTGTAAATCACAGACTTGATCAGAACGATAAAACTGGCTTGTTTTGTTCTCCTTGTAATGTCAAGTCTATAGAGATGAAGAGAGAGAAAAGTCGCGCGGACTGTGATATAATATTTTGTTGCCCGGGGAGGCTTATCCTTAGTCGCCGTTCGCACGAGAGGTTTTTTTCTGCGCGAAAAAATATCAGATCTGAAAATGGATCTCTCCGCATAAAATATTATAACAGCACTGAAAATAGAACTCTGTGAATATTCTATTGAATAGAGCTGAAAATCGAACACTCTGCTGTGATTTAAAAATGCGACGCTCGCGTGTTACATTTTCAGCTCTATTCAATAGAATATTCACAGAGTTCTATTTTCAGTGCTGTTATAATATTTTATGCGCGCGAACGAGGGCTTAAGCATATAAATGAAATGTACTAAGTGTGAAGTCCATTTCTAAGAGCGTTTTTACATTATCCAATCCGGAATTGGTATCCGACACCGATAATGCGAAATATAATATGTTTTTGCCCCTGGCAATCGGATATCGGCTATCGGCGTCCGATGACTATGTCAGATCGGATAGTGGGTAAACGCTCTGAGATGATAATAATATTTTAACAAAATTTTACTAGTTATAAACGACACGAATGGTTGTGATTTTAGATAGATTTTGATATCATAGAAACACTTTGAAATATAACGTGCCTGAATTGAATGGAGTAGTTATTATTTTATGCCAATTTTTTAAAGAACTATTGGTAAGTTTATTAGTGTTTGGTCTCACCAGGCTTACATTATACATAATCTTAGGTCATAAATATGCAATAAATTATTATATTTACTATACAAATGGACTTATTTTGTTTTATTTTAACGTTTACGATAAAATTGAATGAAGTCACGGGTTCGAATCCCGAAACAAAGACTGAATAAATATATACTTATTCAGTGTCTCTGTTTGTGTACTTTAAAAAAACTTATAAGGAGCATCACAGCGATGATAGGTACTGTATTTCTTTTTGTTAAGATAAAAATATATCTCTTGCTATACTTTTAATTTTAATTTTCCTGAGATATTTTCATATTACAGGTTTTTAAGTAATTACACGGGCAACAAAAATTTATCAATTATGATCAATTATGGTCGATTGCGACATGTAAATATCAAGCTATAGTTGCAATTTATGGCAACGGCAAATAAATTTGGGAAATTGTTTTGCAATGAGGATCAAACACTTGTAGCAAATCTGAGTTTTACTAAGTGAATCGTATGTGCATTAACTTTGGTACTAAGCATTTTTTTTTTTAATTATTAAAATCTGTCAAGAAATGGTGGATTTATTTAAGTTTTTGTGAACGGCGAGTTTCAAACGCGCGCTTCCGCTGAATTGGTTAATATGACGTTATCTCTCGCGATACATGCGACAATCGGTTTGATTGTACTCATACTTCATAGGTATTAAAATACATCAATATTCATTTTCCAATTCTTGACGCTTGTGTCTCGCGTGCATTGTTTTCGTTTATGTTAAATATTTTAGTTGTGTTTAGAGAGACGACAGATGACGTCACAGCGCATTAAGCGCGTCTTAATTCTCGGGCGCGCTTTTGGAACTAATGCACTAAAATTGCTGTACCTTCGTCATTTTTGGTCCGATTTAAATAATTTCTTTACAGTATTTACTGTTTTTTTGTCGCCATAAGTCTGCATACCCCACAAAAAACATGACTGATCCTCATTACTGCTATATTGAGCAATAACTTAGAGCTTCCATAAGGAGCAACTCAAAGAAACTAGACAATATTTACATACACGAGCAATTCAGTTAAAAAAAAACGGAAATTCGTATCAGCGACATTAAGCAATATGGAATATGGGTATGGAGAACTAGAAGAAATATTGTCGTAATAATTGCCGAATATTTTTGATATTGCTCCACATCGCTCCACTTATTGCTCCAGATTGATCAATCCATATTGCCATTTGCCGTGCAATTATTGGCCATAAATTATGGATGTTGCCTAGTGTGGAATGGGAAAATATTTATGAATTAAATTTTAAAATTGTCGATTAAAGATACATAAATCTTAAAGAAATAGGTTGACGCGTAAAAAATTATCATCAAAAATATTGCCCATATCTTTCTGGCAAAACGATTTTTTACGTCATATGTTGCTACCGCTACATTTTGTAATGACAAATGTGTGGCGGGTGCAACTCGTGACGTCACAGGCCGATATATCGCTCTTTCTGAATGTACGTTTAAATTGTTTGTATCTTCGTTATTTTTTAAGATATACGAAAATGAGTTCTAGATTGTTTATTAAAACATGTTGTCTAGCATCGAATAGACGAAAAAAAAAATATTTAGGCAACATGCCTATTACGTACTGTAATATGAAATTTATCCACTATCCAGGCATCTTAAGATACAATTTTATAGTATCTTCATTCTTCGCCGTCTGTGACGCTCTAAGGCTAGAACTATAACATGATCCGTAATCCGGAAGGCCGTAGAAAATTCTGAGCATTGAAAATCTCAGAGCAATAACATACCTACTTATTATAGAACTCTGCGGAACATACCGGATACCAGGCATAATATTATATTATGTGTGGACCGTGAATAGGCGCTTATGAGTGGAAACATATTAGGTAGGTACAACAATTTAAAGTATCACTGAAGAAGGTTAATATACATATAGGTAGTTTACCATGTTTAACGTATGTCTCATACCGTAAACACTAAACGAGTTTCGCATGATTTCGAGTTACACCTTGCATGAAGAGTTTTAAATATGTATAGTTATAAGCTGCGAGTTACGCACAATTAGGACTTCAAACCCACTCTGGGTTTGAAGTCCAAAATGTCGCATCTGGCGATCGTAAGTATGAGATTGAAATTCAAAATTATACCTATATATCGTCTGTGCAAACCATATAACTGACTTGCTCTTATAACGTGTGTACTCTTTTACACATCACCTGTGATTGGTGAATTTTAAAAAACTATACTTACGTAGGCTATATCGTTTTTTTTCTCAATTATTAGGTTATAAAGGTAAATAAAACAAAAAACAACTATAATTCGATCGTTTTTATTGCATTTAAAAAAATTACAATGGTAAGGCTACGTTCCCACAAACGTTTTTATGTAGTTGCGACAGAAAAAATGCACTCCGTCAGAAATAAATAGAACTCTGCGCTAATACAACACAGCTGAAAATCGTGCACAACTGACAAATCTGACATTTTACACTGGACATTTCGATTTTCAGCTCTATTGTAGTGTAGGTGCTGAGTTCTATTTACAGTGCAGTTTTTTCTATCACGAGTCGCGACCAAAAAAAAGCTCTCATGGGTACGAGGGCTAAAGGTTGGTAACCAAAATATTTCAAGTTATCACATACGGCATAGCCTGTATCTTCAGCGGTTATCCGTTGGTGAAAAATAGGTACACTTCTGTGGGCCTAGCAGGAACATTTAACAGCGGCGTAACGTAACATTATCGAACGAGAATTCTTGAAACATTTTCATGTTGTCAATATTATTGCGGGCCCTTGAAATTGGAATCCAATACCTGCAAATTATGAAATTATAAGTATTACATCTTACTTTTGCACAATATTAACAAAGTTTTAACGGCGGGAATTTGAAAAGGCGCGCATCAAAAATTTTATTTATTATTATTGTATTTGTAAATAAGTATAAATAGCTTTATTTTAAATAAATATAGTGCATAAATAATAAAAATGGACGGAGACGAGGCGGGCGGGGATAACCCGCCCACCTCAAAAAGACCTCGGCCTCCTGATGATTCTCGGGGGGCTTCAAGTGCTGGCGGCGGAGGTGGTGAGAGTAACTTTTTAGCTTATAGAAAACCAAATTATAAGAGACTATATTCCGAAAATTCGATCAACACAGAATTCAAAGTATTTATAGAAAGCACACTAGCACAGGAGAGACTTGGAAATAAAAGTCCAATTTATCTTAACAGTATATTTTCCAACATAAAAGGAGTTGTGGCAATACGGCGTCTTAACGCAAATAAGATAGTTGTGATATTTAAACAAAAAGCGTATATTCCAGCTGCTCAAATTGAGAAAACTGGCATTATACGATTTGTACCGGCAAATATATCGAATAAAGAACTATTTACTAATTTAACATCTACATATGAAATAGTTGCAGTAAGAAGATTCATGAGAAAAGTTGGTCATGATCTAATTGGTACACAAACTGTTAGCATTACATTTTTGTCAAACACTTTACCTGACAATGTACAGTAGGTATGACTTATTTTCCTATAGAGTATTCGATTATGTTGCTCCTTTGCAACAATGTTATAAATGTTTTAAATTTAATCATTCGGCTAAGATTTGTAATGGCAAGCAGCATTGTTCAATTTGTTCAGGCGAACACTTTTATAAAGAATGTAATAAAACAAATGAGATTTGCTGTATCAATTGCAGTGGACCTCATCTGGCTATTTCTAAACAATGTCCAATTAAGATAAAGAAAATATTAGAAAAGAAAAATAAAATTACTTATGCAAGCGCTGCCACCACTACAAAAGAAAATGTTGACTTTCCTCCTCTGCCATCACGTCCCATCCCTGCAAATAAAAATGTAAATAGTGTAAATAATATGTCTCAAAGTGTAAATAAACATGTAAATAAATCTGTAAATATTAAACCTATCTCTCAAGATGTAATTATTACTGATATTAAATCTCAAATAATTGGAAACAGTGGTGTACTTATGGCCCTAGTACACACTCTGGTTCAAGTAGGTAATAAAAATGATGATGAACCTATTACCACATCATTAATTAAAGATATGCTTATTAAAAATCTGTCAACATAATGGATACGCAATCTCGTGATTCGTCATTTCTACGTATTGCGCAATTCAATGTTCAAGGATTAAATAATAAAAAACCTCTTCTTACAAAATTTTTAAATGAAAAATATATTGATATTTGTCTAATAAATGAAACATGGTTAAAAGACCATCAATCTTTTCGTATCTCTGGTTATAATTTTTACAACAAAAATTCTAAAAACCCACGTAATGGTGTTAGAATATTGGTTAAACCATATTTGAAATACAATATTATAAATACAACCTTTTATGAAAATATACAAACAATAGCCATATGTGTATATACTGAGAATACAACATTGACTATTTTGTCATAAAAAATGTTCAGAAAAATGTGGGAATATTTTTGGAATGAGGACCAAAAACTCAAAGGAAAGTGGTATGGACGGATACAAAAAAAGTTAGAAGTAAAACCATGGTACCACGAGCTGAAGATAGCTAGCCGTGATTTTATCACAACTATAAATAGACTGAGATTTGGCCATAACTCTGCACCTGCACATCTTATGAGACTAAACATATAAACAGTAATATTTGCACATTTTGTAACGTTGAGATCGCCGACATGAACCACATTTTCTTCAAGTGCCCAAACTTCGTCATTCAAAGACTAGTGTTGGCAAGTGAAATAATGGAAGTCAGTGATACCTCCCGCCGCCAATTATTGTGTGATTTGCTCCAAAATAAAAAGTGTTATATTGCGTTATTCAAATATATAAAAAGTACTGTGGGAACTATTTAAAGTGTATATTTAAAAGAAGCACCTCTAAAATATAAGACTTGGCTTAAAGGTCTTGTTACCAGGCCATTAAATCTTCAAAAAAAAAAACAAAGTTTTAACTTAAAATTAGATTAATAGTTAAGTATGTGGCAAAACTGTCAAATAGTATAAAAATAAAGTACATTAATATTATAAGGTAAGCAATAATACGACTGACTTTGTTTTAAACATATTGCGTGCATTATTATTGAACATTCGAGTCTTATATTATTAATAGAGATAATTTAAAATCGTGAATCTTAGTATGCACATTAAAATTACTTCACATTATGTTCATAAATCGATGCTTCAATTCATAACTACCATAAATCAAAATTACCCTTTTTTATAGGAGAGCTAATCAACGAAAAAGAATAACTTTTTTTGTCCAAAACTTTCTTGTTCTATATCTAATATATATGTTATGGATCAAGTAATAAATTGGGCATTATACATAATGCCCGGTCATTATGAAAAATGCCCAATATGAGAGTGCAATTATTCAAAAATTCAAAAATTCAAAAAATCACCTTTTGGGCAGAGTAATAAAACTATTTTTTTTATTATTATTGTCATTTAACTTAAAATTAACTATAATATGTTACATATACATCAATGGAAGCGTATTTTTATACACCATTAAATGTTGTAGGTAGTAACATAATAAACTTAATACCAGAGGAGATATAAGCAAATAAGTTGCTTTTGAATATAAAAATATACTTCAAATGTACTACATGTGGAATAAAACCACCATAAGTGAATACAATCATTGTATTTATCATGTATTTTATGGATCACGGTAAAAATCGCCATGCAATATAGGTAATAAAATAATTAAAATACTGTCTTAGTTACTTTTCTTACTTAAACCAAATCAAAGTTTACTACAATATAAGCTCTTAAAAAAGTCTGCTTATTCAACATAAGCAATAAAGCACGCTTATCGTTTTACGAGCCACCGCCCGCGTTTTTATATTCATTCGAAATTATACCTTATTTGAAAACTGGTTAGTTCGATTGTTGTTTGTTTACCCTTTCGTTTAAAAATTTCGTTTGAAACTGCACCGGCTTTTTTTTTGTTCATTGAAAATAATACCTTATTTGCAATATTTGCAGTGTGAAGTACGAAGGGAATTTCTTTGATTGTTAAATCTTTTAACTTTTTGCTTTTCATTTAAATGTCCACCTCTAGTTAATAGCTAGTTGCTATTAACTAGAGGTGGACATTTTAACAGAAAACGAAAAGTTAGCGGCTTATAAAAACGTTTTGTCGTTGAAAGTGAAAAAAAGATTTTTAAGTAAAAAGCGCTTTTGTAAGCATGCTTATTAAAAAACGTGCAACGTTTAAACGTTTATAATTTTTAAGCCGTTTTTCCATCTCTTATTAGTAAGGGGGTTGTATAAGTTCTTTTCAAACAATGAAAAAGTAACGTAAAAGTAAATTGATGACATTAAACCAAGTTAATTTGCAAAAAAGTATCAAATTTTTTCAAAACTTAAGACTTTAAACATTCAAAACTTTTGAACAAAATAGTTTTAAAATATTGTATTCTAACTTTTACGTCAACAATAACTATTAAAATGTTACCTTATACCTAATTATTACAATACGAATAGTATAATAAATGTAATAAGGAACATTTTAGTGATGTCAAGGAATAGGACATAGTGATCATTTGCATAGCTGGACATTAACTCGTTAATCCGTTAATCGTTAATTAACGAAGTTAACATTTTGATTAACGGATTAAATTTTAAGTTAACTTTTAAAAATGTTAACGGACACGTTAACTTCCGTTATTATGCAGGAGTCCGTTAATCGTTAATCCAATGCCTAATAGTTACCGCACGGCACCGACAAGTGCCGGGCGGCGCATGGCAGCGAGTGAAACAAAAACAAAACTAGATATATTTTGCCGGCGCGTGCGAGTGAAATAGAAAACTGCGAAGAGATTTGTTTCGTTCGATCATCTGATTACTTAGCGCCGCCGGTGCTTAGAGTGACGAGTGTTTTGTTTGTTTGTTTGTTGTTATTATAAATTACTGTCAGTGATCATTTGCGTGTTGATATTTGATGAATGAATTAGAACCTAAACCAACAGGTTTTATAAGTTCACTAACGCAACGACATATTAACGGAAGTTAGCGTGTCCGTTAACATTTTTAAAAGTTAACTTAAAAGTTAATTCGTTAATCAAAATGTTAACTTCGTTAATTAACGATTAACGGATTAACGAGTTAGTGCCCAGCTATGTGAATTAGAACTTAAACCAACAGGTTTTATAAGTTTACTAATGCAACGATATATAGATGCAATTTTGCACATATTAACGGGTTAACGATTAACGTTAACTTGCGTTAATTCTTCCGAAATGTAACGCTTTAACGTTTAACGAAGCTAACTTTTTTTGTAGCGGATTAACGATTAACGAAGTTAACTATTTGATTAACGGTGCCCGGCTATGATCATTTGCACCTGAAGATGCAGCATTACTTGGAATCTGCTGAAGTCACAACTCTTCACTAACCTACAGCAGACGTATCGTGTTTGGGCTCATTGAAAAGGCTCCAATGAATAGGATGTATATTGGTGGTGTTCTATATATACTATATGCTAGCAGAATGATACTAGAACCTCGCTTATTACATTAAAAAATATATGCATACTTTATTATTACCAACATTACTAAATAAGTGCTCGTAAAAATATGTATATCTATAGTCGTCGTGAGTAGTATTTAAAGTCTAAGGAACCTTCCACTCTATACTGACCATCCAACCTGCAAGCCCAAGGCCGCGGACTTGTAGGCAAAAATTATAAATGATTGACACTATTGACACTAATGACGGCTATTAGTACCGGTGCTGGATTTGCTGGATGGGCCGTGAGTATGGTGCTTTGGTCGTGAGTTATGACTTATGCTATGAAGTTATTATGTGTCATTTATTTGCATAACCGTTGACAGTATCTCTAAAATAAACCGCCATAGCATTAGCGCCTCGGCCTCTATAATTATTTATTTAAAAATACTAGTTGTCAATGACATATGAAAGTCAATATCAAATTGACGTTTCACGATAGTTTGTAGCTTGTGGGTCTCCTTTCGCGTACTGTTTTTGTGTAAATTATTTCGTCTGATTTAAGTTATTTTATAAACAATAAAAGGGAATACAGTCACTAAAGTGTCGAAAGTGTTTATATCTACAATTATACACGGTGTATTTTTTTATTTGTAAATAACTGCCATGCCAATGTGTACAAGTGCTAAGTTTTGATTATGTCTAACGCATCTTCGTCAAGTTCTAAAATACATTCAAAGAAAGTAAATAGCAGTCGTGAGAGGGATAGAAATAAATCATTAGCGACCGAGTCAGGTGGTTCCAGTCAGTGTGATACACCGCCATTATTAGAAAAGGTCAGGTTCACACAAAACAAAGTTTTCATGTTATTGTGAAAACTAATTCATGAATGTTCAAATTTGATGAATTGTTTACAAATAGGTGACCTGCATTCGTTCTTTTTAATAAGCTTCTAATATTATGTTTTATTATTTTAGGATGGAGCACAAGGTAAATTTGCCGGTATCGGAGCAGATTCGATTCTGTGCATGGCAGAGCAAGTTGGGGTTGAACTTAATTCAGAGGCAGCTGCAAATCTCGCTGAAGACATCAGCTACAAATTACGTCAAACAATCAGTGTATGTAGTTTTACTAGCATTATCTAGTCTTTCTTTTATAAGTTGATGATCTTAAACAAAGCTTAAACAAGCAATTTATTGGTCTGTAAAACTACTCATTAATATGATTATATTTTCCAGACCATTGCACTCCACAGTGAGCTGATGAAAAAGTCCAGTATTGACAGTTGGGATGTCAATACTGTGCTAACCCTGTCCGACACAAGCCCTGTAGTTGGTGCTTGCAGCTCACAATATGTATCTATAGGCGATGAAAAATTATGCTGTGAAGTGGTAAGTTGAAAGTTTATTCGTAAACATTATTTTACTGCA
The DNA here is from genome assembly GCA_963565745.1 of Phengaris arion. Taxonomy (NCBI): domain Eukaryota; kingdom Metazoa; phylum Arthropoda; class Insecta; order Lepidoptera; family Lycaenidae; genus Phengaris; species Phengaris arion. The sequence goes on from OY751431.1 coordinate 31,150,683, forward strand.
ATCGATCACTGGATTACAAGTGGATAAGATGATTAAAGATAACAGGTTTGTACATTGATAACACTTTGCACTTCAACATGCATTATTTACTGAAAATAATGGCTAGAAAAACTGCAGCTAATGAATATTTAAATAATACAGAATATCAACATTTATACAAACACTAGATGCTGCCTGCGACTTCGTGCGCTCAAAAGGAAATCCTGCGGGATTCATACATTTTGTCGCCAAAAATCCTTCCTTCTCTATCCTTCCCTGTAGTGTAGTCCATATCTGTGCCAAATTTCATCAAAGACGGTTTCCAAACCAGTAGTTTCGGAGCCAAAAAATTGTTTAAGTAAACAAAAAACCAGTAGTTTCGGAGCCTATTGAATAGTAGACAAACGTTAAAACATACAATCAAATCTTTTCCCTTTATAATATCAGTATAGATAAAATCATTAGAACAAAGTGTGTGCCATCACATGTGTCAATTTTTTTTCTAAGAAAAAGTAAAATGTTAATCATCATCAGTGTTAATAATAAAATGGTAGTAATATTAACATAAATGTTTGTAATCTGTTTACAGGAAACACTTGTAAATATATCCGAGCTCTCTCTCACTCCACAAACATATGTGTATACAACGCTACCCACTGTGTCTGTTGAATGGATCACAGACGACAGAAGCTTAAGCAGCAATAGCAATATAAGTCCTTATTTACACAACTATTATACTAAGGTTGCAAGAGGTATGAACAAAATAGTTTTATTTAACTTATTGAAAATAATATGGAAACTCATACTGAGTCAGAAGAAACTTTTTTCATATAGATTAGAGATTGATTTGATATTTTTACTGACTACAGCGAAGCCGAATTGGGTAATGATTTTGACAGTCTATGTATGTTTGTTTGTTTTATAGTAGCACCTAAACTTCTGATCCAATTTTTATGAATGAGGTGTCAATTGAATTCCTAATAATAACCCTGGTAACATAGGCTATAATTTTATTAGCGCAGTTGGGTTATAGTTACATGTCCCCTTTTGTATACAATAATATTGTTTGTTACAGCAATATTAAATTTAAGGAAGAAGCCGAAACAGCTAGCCGTGGCAGATCTCACAACTAACACAAGAATTGGTCCCATATTCCCCAATCTCTTCAACTTAGCAGTCCTCGTATTGAACGAGGACAACCTCAATGCTCTCAATGTACCTGCGAAGAAACCCCTACAGTCCAATGTGTTGGATATGGTCGATGCCCTGTGCTCAAATCCGTGTAGCTTAGATACGAATATACAGCAGCAGGCAAGTATTTTATATTCATTACATTGTAGTCCATTTGTGTCAGAAAAATTGTTAATTGGCTCTTTCCTGACCAGCTTTCTGAACATATTTATGTTTGTAATATAAAAACTCCTTACCAACTCAGATACGTGAGTGTAAGACACTTGGGCTATTTAAGAAAAGGCTGCATGAGCACTATCTCAGCTTAGCCTTTAATTAAAGTGTTATATAGTATGATTGATTATTATTTATAAGTATCTTATTTTTATCCAATATTTTATTGCAATTGTAATGATTATGATATATATTAGTTTATTATAATATATCTATGTAAGTATTCGTATATATATGCATTCGTTTATTATTATTGTTATGTGTAAAATGTAGTAGTACGCACCATATATTGTTACTTTTATAACTAAACTTTCCTGTTTCCTGTTCCTTTCAGGTCTGCTGGAAGAAATTCCAATTTGGAATAAGCAGCGCCTTTGTACAAAACTGTTTTCTGTTTTTAAGTTGTCAATGTCAATGTTTTACTATGTGTACATAAATTATTAAATAAAAATAAAACTCAGACCAAATAAAGCGAAGACAGAGTTCTGCAATGAACACAGTGAGGCCAGTTCAAACTACGCCTCTTTGTGAAATTGCAGTGTCACGAATATGTAACGAAACTACGCCTTACCTTGTATGGCGAGCTGTCACGGTTTTTTATGTATATATCGTGTTGCTACATGCGCACTACATACTTAACAAACCGGCAGCAGTTTTTGGTTGCACAGTTCTGTCGTCCCTTTTATATTTGGTCTGAGTTTAAAAAGCATTAATCTACATAAAAATAATAATCAGGGCTACCAAATGGTGATTTAAAATACTTTTACATATTATCATAGTTTGAAAATTTTATACAGGAGGTTAAAAAATATCACACCAAATTCTTTTTCAGTTTCAAAGACTGTTTCCGGTGATGGTGTCGAACATTCTGGGCAATGGTCAGCTGGCCGAGAAGATGGTTACAATACTCACAAAAATAACGCGCACGTGGCCGTCTTTTATCGCTATTGGTAAGTTTCTATGGAATTAAGGACCTTATTTTGATGTACTATCGGGGAATCTAATCATAAGCAGTGACCGTTGTCATTTTTTTTCGTATTATGTTAATATTATGAGATGAAACTGACATGTCATTGACAATTGTATTGTGAATGCATGCCGTTATTATATTACAAACAAATTATGACAACACTCTACCTGCTTATGAATAAGATTCCCTGATAGTACAAAACAATTAATGATAAATATTTACAAAAAAATATTATGTAACGTTTCCTACTAAACATATACAGTAACACAATATACTATATATAGTAGAACTGTAGCACATAATATAGAAAAGTAATTGTCATACCTCATGTTATATTGGTGTTTCTCTCATAAACAGAACAGTCTATATTGACATACTATACATATACAGTATTTTTTTTTAATGTCGCAAGGTTGCCCAAGCACATACAGCATTCTCACAACATAGACATCTACAGTATTTCAAGAGTGATTACTTCACACGGACAATACTGTATAAATCATCCAATAACGGATATAAAGGCCTAAGTAAGGGGTATAGTATAAAAGTATTAATGTAGATTTTATTTTTCAGGTAAGGGCATCCTATTTGAGTACCTCTCACAAGGTACTAAGGAGCGGCTGACCGCGCCGATGTTGCGGTGCGTAGGCGCGTTAGGCCGGCGCGCCCTTCTTCAATGTCTCGGTGATCATTTGGACCACATTGACGAGAGAATACACGCGCCGCGCCGCCGCGAGCCACGGGCCGACATTAGAGAGACTATATTAGTGAGTTTCGACGGTCAATGCTACCACAATATACAGTAGTGGAACTCGGCCGGGTCCTTGAAATTTTCACCTACGATGAAATGTGGCCGATACGATGGAAAGTACGACGAAAGAAGGCGTTGACAGTGCGCAAGCGTCGCGGCACAACTAACTAAAACTCGTTAGTCGTTCAATGCATGCGACATGTCTTGACGGCGCGAGGGGTGACACTCCATGCTTTTGCTATTTGAGGTTCCGTTAGCGGCCGTGTAAATGACGCTTGTGTGTGTGTGTGTGCGCCGATTCAAGCGATCTAGTATGAAGATGGTCTACTGTATATGGTTTATAGGTGTTACGAATCATGTCGGTCAATAAACCGGACGTAAATTATTAAAAATGGGTCACAATAAGCGACATGTCCACTATAAACAAAGTCATTATATCCGATTTACTTGTATAGTATTTAATATGAAAATGGATGAATGGATTTTAAAACTATGACGATGAGACTATGATAAAGATGAGCCATGACGTACATTTGACAGAAAAAAAATCATGTCTTGACATCATGACGTCACATCATCTTGTTTTCAGAAGTTTTTGTCACATAAATGCTGACTGATTTTATACTGCGGATAGCAAGTGTCAAATAGATAAAACATGCCAATTTAAGTGTTTAAGTAATTTACATAAAACTTTTGGCCTCGACATGACTCGTCTATTATATACAAGTCTAAGCCATATAATATATGCTTATATTATATGGCTTAGACAATAGCCAGCTTTGAAATCTTCCCTCTCAACCATATGCCTCAAGTGAGGACATTAACTGGGAGACATATTGTAACTCACGAGATGTTTTATTCCTGTTTCTGTGATGTTGAAGCATTACCTTCTCGTGGTAAAACATTAGTTTAGTTAAGCTAGATTAGTTTTTAAAATATTCAGAAATAATTAGGTATTGCAACTTGATAAAAGTAAAAATAATAAAGATTTTATGTGTAGTTTTGTAATTGCAATACAAATAAAATGCATTACAAAATCGCAATAAATTGGATTTTTTGTAAATATGTATGTATGTATTTGTATGTATGAACGTAAACGCGCAAACTTCGCAGATATTTTAGTTACATCAAGTACAAAAAGATTTACTATGGTATGTATGAACGTAAACGCGCAAACTTCGCAGATAGTTTAGTTACATAAAATACAAAAAGATTTACTATGGTATGTATGAACGTAAACGCACAAACTTCGCAGATATTAAAATGTTGTGCATATAACTATACATTTCGTAGCAACTTACAAGCGTGTGACGTCACCTGCTTGTACGACTTTTGTATCCGGCGTTTTCACAAGACTCACAAAAGCGCTTCAAACAATCCGCAGTTTCTTTTAAATTATAGACTTTTACTATTTAGAATTATAGAATTTATATACTATTCCTACTGTATACTGTCTTATTTCAGAGTATTATTCATTTATGTAATAAAAAAATATACAGGAACGTATTGTCACTTAAACTGTATATGTATCAACAGGACATATCAACGTGTCTGCTACGTTCGGAGCCCACCGCATATTTAGAAGACTACGTGACGACGGACCGCACCCTGTACGAGATGCTGGGGGACTCCATAGCGCCGCGCAGGACAATATTTCCTAGTAATGGTACTTCTACTACTTATGATACTAGCAGTCTCCGTGGTCCAGTTAAGAGCTTGGCTCTCGACTCGGAGGTCGTGGGTTCGATTCCCGCGTTGGAACAACAAAAATTGTTGCTTCCAAGTTTGGTTAGGACAACGCAGGCTGATCACCTGATTATGACAAGAAAGATGGTCCATGCGTCGGATGGGCATGAAAAACATCCTGCGCCTGATCTCTCGCCAGTCGTGTCGGTCATCCGTCCCACTGAAGGTTGAGAGTTAAGGAAGAGAGAGTGTACTGCGCACAAACGTGGGCGCTATATATTTATTTTTGAACCAGGAAACGAGCAGACGGATCGCCTGATGGTAAGCGATTACCGCCGCCCATGGACACTAGCAACACCAGAGGAGTTACACTTGTGACTTCTCTGGTGTTGCGACTTGCGTTCCTGGTCCTTAAATCCCCAACCCCCATGGCCCTCCGGTAACCTCACTCACTCGACGAACCACAACGCAAGCGTTATTTCACGCCGGTTTTCTGCGAGGCTGTGGTATTTACCCGGTCGTGCCGGCCCATTAACGCCGAAGCTCTCCCACAACAAACTCCAGCGTAGCTGGCCTGTTTTCGATAAAACTGACTGAAATCGGTGTGGCTAGCTATTGCTAGAGTGATATCTATGATCGCTGACGGTCCAGTTTTTTCCGTTTTCCAGACGGACCACAATTCGAACTTATTAATAAGGTCCTAAGTTGCACAACGTATCGGTCGGTGACCGTACTGCTTTTTTTCAAATAGAAAACAGGCAAACGAGGTGTCGCTTCATCTCATGACTTTCACCGGTTAACGATTACAGCTGCATAGTTCATAAGTATTTTTTTTGCCAGAAGATGGTTACAGGGGGTGTTAATAATTGTTAAGGTACATCATATTCTACATATACAGTGTGTGCAAATATTATTGTCATTTAAATAAAAAAAAAATAACTTTTCTGCCAATTTTATCTAGACTCTTAATATAATAACAGTACCTAAGTTAATATAGTCAAATAGTTTATACATGCTGCACCGCAAGAGGTTGCCAAGGTCCAGGGAGCGCAATGCGAGCGCTATTTCTCGCCGCTTTTCAACTAGGCCGTGACCAAATTTTATTTAAAAATAGCTGTACCCAACACACGCGGTTCTGTCTTGACTATGAAAAATAAATAAATAACTACCTACACAGTACATACACCTACAGTTCCCTACACCTGCAACCTACACCTGCAACTACACTTGCAACCTACACTTCCCCGAACTTACCCCAACTATATAGTTCCCCATAGAGTACGGCGTCCCACAGGGTAGTATCTTGGGCCCTACGCTGTTCCTTATATATATAAACAGTTTGTGCGAGTTAGACTTACCCTATGGGAAAATATTCACGTATGCCGACGACACAGCCCTCGTCTTCCAATCCAATTCCTGGGAAGAAACTTTTCATTCCGCTCAGCTAGGTCTTGACAAAGTTTTTAAATGGTTGACCAACAATTACCTCACCCTTAATATTGACAAAACCAGCTACATCAGTTTTTCTCTAACAGGAGCATCGCAACCCACGCCTCACCTAAATTTAACAGCGCATTCATGTTTTGATCACACATCTAACAACTGTGCATGTATCCCTTTGGCTCAGACCGGGTGTGTTAAATATTTGGGAATTCTAATCGATAGCAGAATGTCATTTGATCACCATATTGTCATAACTATGAAAAAAATACGTAAACTCACCTTTCTATTTTACAGACTGAGACACATATGCGATACAAATCTCATTAAGAAAACTTACTTTGCTCTAGTACAATCACTCCTCTCGTATTGTATTCTCATATGGGGAGGCGCCCCTAAAACTAGAATGTTGCGGCTGGAAAGATCGCAGAGGTATCTTCTAAAAGTTGGCTGGAAGTTACCAAACCTCTATCCCACAGCTGACTTGTATGGCAAATGCGGAGTTTTAAGCGTACGCCAACTGTTCATTTTAGCTTGCATCATTAAAAAACACACTTCCTTAGACTATGATAGAGAATTAAAACATAATCTTCGCCGTAGATTAAAAATATGCCCTAACGAAGATTATAAGACTACTTTTGCCCAAAGATTTTTCTGTTTCCTTGGTAGTTTCATGTATAATAAGGTAAATGAAATTTTATCAATTTACGACGAAAACAAAACTAAGTGCAAACAAAAAGTTACTCGCTGGCTAGTTACCCTAAGTTATCAAGATACTGAAAATCTTTTTCCGCGACGAATATAATAAGTTATAATACGTATAAATAAAATATTATGATACAGCATTTAATTTTAAGTTAAAAAGTAAAATAGATTTTTAATTTTAATTGTTTAAATAAGTTAAAATAGTCTGTGAGGGGGGGCCTGGGGCACCAATATACAGGCTTAGGCTTAGTTTGGGCTCCAAGTCTCCCACAAATTACTACATTGTAATTTTGGGAGAAACAAATAAATATTATTATTATTATTATTATATAAAGGTGATATGTGAAAGAGTTTTGAACCACTGAGAGTTGAACTACAGTACTAATATAGCTATTAAACAATGGGGGTTGGTGTTAGTGATTTATTTATATTTAATGCCAAATCATAAAATTATTGTAATTAAAAATTTCATGATGTTTTTTTATTATTATTTATTAACCAAGGCAACAAAAAATTCCTTTTTTGGTTTGCAGTCATCGTCATAAGCCTTCACTTCACAATATTTTTTATAATCTTGCACACTTAATTCGACGACCTCTGTGGCTCAGTGGTTCAGCGCGTTGGTGCTCAAGCCGGGGGTCGCTGGTTCGAATCCCGCCGAAGGAACAAAAAGTTTTTGTGTGTTCCTGGGTCATGGATGTGTATTAAATATGTGTAAAGTATATTGAAAATCTTAAATATATGTATGTATAGTATAAAAGTATTAAATATACTTCCCGTTTTCTAGTACCTGTAACACAAGTTCTTCGGATACTTAGCACGGTACCAGATTGACGTGGTGTGAAGCGTGTGTGTGTGTGTGTTTGTTTGTGTGTGTGTGTGTGTGTGTGTTTGTTTGTGTGTGTGTGTGTGTGTGTGTGTGTGTGTGTGTGTGTGTGTGTGTGTGTGTGTGTGTGTGCGTGCGTGCGTGCGTGCGTGCGTGCGTGCGTGCGTGCGTGCGTGCGTGCGTGCGTGCGTGCGTGCGTGCGTGCGTGCGTGCGTGCGTGCGTGCGTGCGTGCGTGCGTGTGTGTGTGTATAGCACCCTAGCCCTACGACCAATGTCTTGAGATCAGTATACAGACCTACTAGGGTGCTTGTCTATGTGGGCCTTCCACTTACACAGGGGTATGCAAAATAGCTTACAACCTGTTTTCATGCATACCGAATACACCTGCAAAGTTTCATAAAAAACGGTTTTATATACAAGATTCTTTTTTGTTTCAGAACAACAGACTCTCAGTAGAACAGAATCTGAGAAGAATATAGACGAAGACCTACCGTTCCTACCTCTTAGGCCGATAATTAAACTGCCAAAAATCAGACTCGTGCCGACGAATCGGAGAAGTACACCCGTTCCGCGAGAAAACGTTTTCGAATCAACGAACTTTAGAACACGCTGTATATATTTTAATGTTAAGAATTGTCGCAATCGTGAAGTTAGAAGGAGCCAAGTCCGAACTCAGTGCAGTGTCTCAGTGACTCAGGTCAACGGTGTGTCAGTGGCTTGTGGACTCTTACATAGATTTAGATATAGACTGAATAAGCAAGCGTCGTTTCCAATATTTGGAGCGCTCACTTTGTAACATTATGTAAATAAATTTACTATAATTTATGAATACCTGTGATCTTATTGGGTCGTCTGTCGATCCTAGGCTTGTATTTTTTTTAGTTGTTTTACAGTCTTTTAGTTTTAAATATAAAACTCAGTATTTATAGTGTTCCTTATGTTCTTTTTACCTAGTTGGTTATTACGAAGTTACCTTAAATATGTTAAGATAGAAGCTTAGGGTGCGCCTGAAACGAGGTACGCGACGCGCCGCTGAATTTTTAAGATAGCGATTAAAAATTGAACTTTATTCACTACACACGAAGTCGTGCAGATACACGTTTCATTGCAAGAGTGGCGCGACGCGACACGCAGCTAAAAATTTGATCTCTTTTGATCAATAAAACGTCTATCTTCTTGTGTAGTAAATAAAGTTCAATTTTGAATCGATATCTAAAAAATGTAGTGCCGCGTGGAGTCGTGTGTCGGTGTGAATTGACACTGTGCTCTAACTGACTCTTAGGTTTCGAATTTTAGCACAGTATTAATAAAGTTAAAGTCAAAATTTTTTATTCAAAGTTGGTATTTTAATACACCTTCTGAACGTCGGTCTACATGATGCCTACCACCGGTTCGGGAACTAGCCCGGCGAGAAGAACCGGCGTAACAAACTCGCGCGGGGCCATCTTTTACCAAAAAGATGGAAAATTGTTCTTTTAGAATTTAAAAGGTATATAAAAATGTTATGACTAAAACTACATAACAAGAGTACAATAGTATATTGAAGTAGCCTTGCAAGTTGCAAGTGGCCACCTCATTCCCAAGGTGTGGTCCTCATCATTCATGAAATCATTAAGTTTATAATAATAAGAATTAAGCACACCAACGTTCTTTGACTAGTTTTTTAAATTTATTGATTGAAAAATTTTGAACGTTTTCTGAGATCCTATTGTATAGGCGTATACATTGGCCTTTAAATGAATTCCTTTTACTCTCATATTCATACCTACAAAACCTATTGATTAACCATATTATTAACACGTTTTTATAGTGATAATAATAATTAGAGGTTTTCATAATATTATCTTGTAATAATGAACGTGCGTTTAGGCCTTACCGACCGCAGTAAACTACGACACGAGTTAAAAATGGCGCACATCTTTATATGCGCAGTCCGATCTGTTTAATTAAAAGCATGTGTATGTAGCTGTTTATCTGCTCCATATTTTTAATCTGTAACCACATTCTCCTCGTGAGTACGGCTGCTGTAAAGTAGCCGAAGCCTGAAACTTGAAACTTATGTGATTTACATTAAAATCCTACATTCTTTCGGAAAAATCACATGAAATTATGAACGTAAAGTCGATAGCTCTCAAGTCTTTACCATTTTATTACAAGCTTTTTATATAAACGCGTAAAGTTTGAGCGCCTCTGTGTACTAGTGATTTGCATGCACAATATACCTCTGACCTTGGCATATTAAAATGATTTCAATAACAATTATTGACGTTTTAGCAAGTGGCGCCTACCTGGGCGACGCCGCGGCGCGACATCACTCACGTGTTTATCATAAATATTATACGAGAAAATTTATCACTACGCCCAGAATAATGGAATTGCCAATACCATAAGGTTCACGTGTAAACATCATAATCATGTATCATAATATTATATCCCCAAATTTTACTCGGGGGGGGGGGGGGTTTGCAGTCTGCAGTGACGGGGCTCTAAGGGCCAATTCACACCGCGACGATACGCTACGCGGCGCTGCATTTTAAGACAGCTATTCAAAATTGAACTTTATCACTACACAAAAAGATACACGTTTCATATGACATCGGTCATATACTTCACATGCGCTGTGCAGCGCGGTGCAATCTGACATTTTAAGTCTAACAATGAAACGTGTATCTTGTGTAATGAATAACGTTCAATTTTGAATAGCTATTATAAAAATGCAGCGCCATGTAGCGTATTGTTTCATTTCGGTGTGGATTGACCCTAAGTCACCGCCGCAAAATCATCACAAGGCGAAGATAGTGAGAGAGACATCATGCCAGCTTTTAAATATCGGCCTACAACTATTGTGGATTGGAAGAGGTGCTTTCGATGGTTAGAATTATTCGAATCTAGTTTTGCCTTACAATACAATCACAGTTTAGGTATCCGTTATCCGTATACGAGCTACGGGATTCTCAAATAGAGCAGCTCGAATAGGAGCATGTGTACTGGGGCCTTACAGCTCCCGAATCTGATTCAGTTTCGATTTATCATTCTGATCAAATTGAGGTGGGATTCTGTTTACATGCAGTGCATGCGTAAACAGTATATGGCGATTCATGCTGCTCGATAGCAATTTTACAGTTATTTCTTTCAAAATAAGAAACTATTTTGAAGTTTACATTCAACATCCAAGCTAGTTTATTTATGATTTTCGTTGTTTTTATTTAGTGTTCCAGCATTGAGCGCTCAGCATCAGTAATCGATACCAGCTGGCGCCAGTGTTATTGTGTCTACACGTTCCTGCTCCATGCTTATTTTAAACTGAACCCTGAACTGAACACTGCCAAGGCGTTACGAGAAGCTCTTAGTAACTTTTTAATTAGGTAGATTAAATAGACGGTTGTTACTACTACCCACTAGGCCACAGAGCTGAATACCTCCGTTTGATTCGCACTTGAGAGAGTGCAGGTTCGATTCCCACGCTGTGGCGTGTACCAATGAGACTTTTTCAGATCTCAAGTACATTATACGAACGCTCTAACGGTGATGGAAAACATCGTGAGGAAATCCGCATATGGTTGGCCCCAGACGTACTGACCAGCCATTCCTCTGGACTAGGCTGACTAATGACTATGTTGTGAGAATGCTGCATGTGCTTGGGCAACCATACGACATTTAAAAAAGCAACTGTCCCAGGCACTACAGTATTTCAAGAGTGGTTAGGTCGTTCGGAGAATACTGTGTAATCATCCAATAACGGATGTAAAGGCCTAAGTTTTTGTTACTACTACTTAATGCTTGTGCTTAAACACGAGAAGTTCATCATCATCAACCATATATACTTACCCTAAAAGGTATTACGATTTGATGAAAGTATAAAAGAATTAAGATTTTATGTGTAGTTTTGTAATTAGATGCATTTCTAAGTTACAAAAAAGTTGGAATATTTTTCTACAACATTAATGTAAAACATCTACATAATTAGTTTACTTACATTATATAGCCTCTGGTACGTAAATTATTTAGCCTATGTTACGTAAATTATATTGCATATGTTACCCGAGCTATTTTATTTATTACGAGTCTATTGACACCTAATTTATTAAAATTCGATCAGAAGCTTAGGCGCTACGGTGGAACAAATATACACTGCCAAAAACCCTTCCTTTGGTTTCGCCCTAGTCGGGTAAAATGATTTAGGTACTATTGTGAGTAATTGAGTATGAAGACAAACGCGCTAACTTCGGAGATATCAGGAATTTTGTGCCTATGGCCATACATTTCGTGGCAACTTACGATCCTGTGACGTCACCTGTTTGCACGACTTTTGACTTATGAGGCGTTTACACAAGACTCAAGAAAGTGCTTTCAGCAATTTGCAGTTTCTATGAAAACTTTGTTTTTAGTGTGCTATTCCTTTCGTAAACTTTCTTGTTTTTCAGGGCACTATTCACTTATGTAATACTTAAATTACAACCATATTGTATTTTTATATTCCGTAATTATTTAAAGTGAATAGCAGTTTATCGTGTTTCTCATAAGTGGTACGATTTTAAAATCCTTAAGAACATCCTTTTTTTTTCATTCACATTCCGCCATCGAATTAATATGGGTGGCCAAAACTCTGTTAGCCGTAGGTTTTAATTTGGTGTTGGTATGCTTTATACCGATATTGTCTGCAAATTCGGCGGCGTGGGGAGCTGATATACGACCTCATTGTTGGAGATGGGCTCGTGTACTCTATATCTATACAAATAAATAAAATTCATGTGTCTGTTTGTAATTTCAAATTAACAGCTTTGTACTAAATGCATATGATATACGGTACCTACATACCTACCACCACAATTTTTTAAATTTTATTTTGTTAGACGGACGTCTGTCTCTCCGTTTGTCAGTCTGTTTGTTCCGGCTAATCTCTGAAACGGCCGGACCGATTTTAGTTGGACTTTCCCTGACAGATAGCTGATGTTATAAGGACTTAGGCTACTCTTATCTTAGGGTTCCGTTTAAAAAAATTGGTTCCATTTCCATTAATAGTTCCACGCAAACGAAGATGCCGGCACCAGCCAGCGATTAATGAATCCTTAATTATTCGCATCACATAGCTACGATTTGTCAAATAATATTTTGTTTCTCATCCAGCTTGTTTAGGCCAATATGTGGCTTATGCCACATAGGTAGGTCAATGCAAAGAAACAAACTCTTTCTTCTTTTTAATATGTATATTTATTAATATTATATAAGTACATAAGCTTAATTATGATAGATGTCTCACAACGATAAATTCTAAAACTGATATAGGTAAACTTTAACCGTAGAAAATCTCGATATTTAGGTGACGTCTCTATTAGTACCTACTTATAATAATAATATCTATAGACGCTTTCACACCACGTCAATCTGGTCCCGTGGTGAGTTTTCGAAGAATTTGTGTTACGGGTACCATCAAACAACGGAAATATATTTTATGCTTTTATACTAAAAAGTAAAAATGTGAATGTGCAATATAATTATATATATTTAGTATAATTATATTGCACACATATTTAATACACATCCATGATAACACAGAAAACTTTTTGTTCCTTCAGCGGGATTCGAACCCGCGACCTCCGGCTTGAGCGCTGACGTGCTCACCACTGAGCTGCAGACGTCATCAAATAAATATAAGCTTAATAAAAGTTTTATTGCGAATAGGAATATGCGTGTACCGCAAGCTATTCAATACGGGACTGGGTGCGGACAGGTTCATACTAGAGAGAGCCAATCTTCCAAAACACACTATTTAAATTGATGAAATACAATTAAGAAGGTCGATTCTGCTAATTAAATAATGCAATGATACAGATACGATCCAGTGCTGATATGTTAAAACTGCAAAATGGTATTCCTATAAACGTCAAACCTGTTTTGATTGGAGCAAACTCCAAAAATCAGTTTATGTTAACATGATACTTTTATAAAATGAAAGTGTAGGTAAGCTTAATTACGAGAATCGGAGCTCAGTTATGTTCGGTATTTAATAGAGAATGATATTGCAATTTTATTTGTATCTAGCGGTGGAGTAGCTACCAACATTCTACGCCTTTTCGAATTTTACAGATGACTTCATAAACGCCTTATAGGATTTAATGTTATTCAAAAGCGGGCGCAAATAAGTTAAACTCATTAAATATGAATAATTAGTAACCTTTTGTTTATGGTATCGTAAAACTACGAACTAGGATGTTAGCTGTAGGTAGGTACTAATAGGTCTTTACCTATGAAATTGCCGTTCTGCAGTACTGGCCATTTCAAATCAAAATAATTTTTGTTTGGCTAAGAATTCTAATTTCAAATTAATTTTATTTAAAAAAAATGGATTTTTTTTCCAAAAGTAGTCATTTGTTTATTGATAAGTGTTACATTTTCATTGCATTTCAATCTTTTTCCTCATCATGGATACGTTAAAAATTCGAGTAATAATGGAATATGAGTGCCACGACGGTACTTATATTCCATAATTACTCGAATTTTCTTTCTCGAATTTTTTCAACGCGGCACAAGCGGCACGCAACATCAACTACGTATACGGAGCTAAGACTACAAACTAACGCACCACCTGTTATTGGTTTCCTCGCTTCCGTTCTGGAAATTTCGACCTGAAAAATGAACCTCGCGATCGTCCGAAGACTAGTCGACAATGACGAATTAAAGACGATTGTGGAAGCTGATGATACACAATCTACGGCTGAATTAGCAGCAGCTTTCGACGTTAGCGTCAAAACAATATTGGCCCATTTGCGTCAAATTGGCAAGGTAAAAAAGCTTGACAAATGGGTGCCCCACGAACTCAATGATCGCCAGCGCGAAGTACGCGTCGAATCGTGCCTTGCACGCACGAAGGAATTTTGAACCGCATTGTTACCTGCGATGAAAAACGGATTCTGTTTGATAACCGCAAGCGCTCAGCAAGTTGATTCCTGGTTCAGCACCTAAACAATGCCCTAAACGAAAACTTACCCCTAGAAAAGTGATGGTCACTGTTTGGTGGTCTAGCGCCGGTGTGATTCATCACAGCTTCTTACCAAACGGGGTGAGCATTACTGCAGATGTGTACTGTAAAGAACTGAACACAATGATGGAGAAGCTGGCACATCTCCAACCAGCATTGGTCAATCGCTCGTCTCCGCTGCTCCTGCACGACAACGCGCGACCTCATACTGCACAGCAGACGGTCTCTAAGCTGTAAGAACTGGGGTTGGAAGCTCTCCGTCATCCGCCCTACTCACCAGACCTTGCGCCTACAGACAACTACTTTTTCCAGAATTTGGATAACTTCTTGGCGGGAAAAAAATTCAATACCCGAGAGGCAGTACAAAATGCATTTGAAGAATTTGTTGCCTCCCGTCCAGCTGATTTCTTTAAGAAGGGCATCAATAAACTGCCACTGCGTTGGCAAAGATGCATTGATCGCATGGGTGATTACTTCGATTAATACAAATAAAAAATAGATGAAAAAAAATCGTTTCAATTTTTTCATACAAAACGGCAATTTCATAGGTAAAGACCTAATATATTGTATACATATATACCTACTATAGCAGCCTAGTGTTCAAGTATTTCAACTATATAGGTCCGTTTTATATATAATATTGAATCCGGAACAAATTTTTTACAGTTAGATAGTTCAGAAACCTTTTTTATGGACCCTTTACTAAAAAAATGTTTTTAGCTATTCAATGTAAATGTCTAATTTTATTGCTAGATAACTAGACAAATAGACAGATCAGACAGGCAGACGGACAGACAAACATTTGAAAAAAATATTTTTTTGGTGTAAGTAATATACTATTGAAAACGAAACGGTAATTTGAAAAAAAAAAACAGACACTGCAATTTTATTTATTTGTATAGTATAGTTTGAATAACTTTTTTATACTTTAACACAAAAAAGTTTTAAATTGTCATAAAAGAAAATTATTTTATAGGCATGTATAGTTTTTTTTCGACTAGAAAATGCGTTATACGAGGGCGGCACTGAAAATTTCGGGAATCAAGGAAGTGACACAACATTACTATTTAAAAATGTATTTATTGCTTTTCGAAGTATTCTCCGCGAAATTTGACACATTTTTCCATATGATGGAACCAATCATTGAAGCAACCATTCCATTCGGAAGTTGGGGTCTCCAAAATGGCCGTTTTGTAGGCGTCCACAGCTTCTTCAGGTGATGAAAATCTCTGACCACGCAATTTATTCTTTATTTTAGGGAAAGTATAGAAATCATTAGGGATGGTTGGTCGGGGCTGTACGGCGGATGGTCTAATAATTCTATGATTTCTTGCTCTAAAAACTCTTTTGTTCTGTGCGCGGTGTGAGAACTCGCATTGTCGTGATGGAGGATGATGCGGCGGTTGCAGTTCTCTTTACGGAGTTCAGAAACGACCTGTGGCAAACAAATGTTAGCATACCATTCTGCATTAACCGTTCTTTGTCCCTCAAGAGGAATAGTCGCAACATGGCCGGTTTTGGAGACAAACGTGGCCACCATTTTTTTTTGCATCACTCCGTGAACGAACAATTTTTGTTGGCTTTAACTCATTTTCTAACACCCAAACTCGTGACTGGTTTTTTGTTTTGGGTTCGTACGCGTATATCCAGGATTCGTCACCTGATACGATGTTGTATACAGCTTTTGAGGATCCTGCGTGGAATCTTTCGAGAGTTCTGACGCACCAAGTAACGCGAGCCGCTTTTTGCTCTTCACAGAGCAAATGCGGTATCCATCGGGAAAACAACTTTTTTAAACCTAATTGTTCATGCAAGATTATTTGTATTTGACTCATGCCAATGTCT
This sequence comes from Phengaris arion, assembly GCA_963565745.1. Lineage (NCBI taxonomy): Eukaryota > Metazoa > Arthropoda > Insecta > Lepidoptera > Lycaenidae > Phengaris > Phengaris arion. The sequence continues at coordinate 31,167,269 of OY751431.1, forward strand.
AAAGTTGCCTGAATTTCGCGGTATGTCACATGTCGATCTTCCTCAATCAGCTTACGCACAGCATCAACGTTTTCTTGGGTGACTTCAGTTTTTGGACGACCTTGACGGGGATCATCACTGAGCTTGACACGTCCACGTTGAAATTCAGCAAACTATTAAAAAAAATTGTGGTTTTGGATGGGGCTTCATCACCAAATGCAGAAATCATCCGGTCAACACACTGTTTTTGTGTTAAACCACTTCGAAAGTCATAATAAATCATCGCTCTAGAATTTTCTCGAGTCAATTCCATTTTATCAACGACTAAACAAGTTTGACAAGACCTTGTGACAAGACCGAGAATCTTTTTTTAAATAAATAAACGGTATTCAATTTTTAAAACCAAGGAGTTTTAAATTAAAAAGTTTTTAATATGACAGGAACAGTGGAAATATTCCATTCCCGATACTTTTAGTGCAGCCTTTGTAAGCATCCCACTTAAATTTATTTTCGCGGCGAAAATTGGGAACGGGGATCCAGTGTATGTGAGACTCCCCCCGAAAAGACGGTGAATGGGCGCAGCCCCTACTCACTAATAACCTAGTAGTAACTATTTAGTACCTCCTAACTGTAAGTGTAGCAAGTATGTAACATTTTGAGAGGAAAAATAATTATTATTTCTCTAGGATATTGTCGCAATGTCTTGTTTTTTTTAATGGGGCATATTGGACTAATATTAAGTTATAGTTTTGGTTCCGTCTGACTGACCGCCATTCATGAGGTGTTGATGATAATATTCTGTGGTCGGGTAAAAATAGTGAAAGGCCGTGATACATTGTTGTCGGACATGTTGATTTAGATGCGGTTTGCTCTCACATCTCCCCTTACGAGTTTAAACGTTTTAGGCTTATAAGTCTAGAGTCAAGACCTTATGGTATAGGAGAGACAAGAGTAGATAAACAATTTTATCTATTTCTTCGTCTATTCCTGAGGCTCTCCACTATTTATCCACCACTTGTGGACATTGGGGAAAAAGTTACTATTTAGCTACTTTTTTCGCGATGTCCACCAGTGGTGGAAAAAAAGTGGGGCGCATCGGGAATGGGCCTATTTTTGTGGTGCGAGACATCAAAATCCCTTTTGTCGCCTTTATATTTTAATAAGTCTAATATAAGTCATAGTCTCAGGTGTCAGGACGTAGCCCACTACAGTACAAAGTAAAAATTTTGACCGGGAGGGCCCTACTTCGGCACGAATGAGCTGTCTCAACCGAAGAAATACCACGGCCTCACAGAAAACTTGAGTCGCAAGGAAACCGGATGTCTTAGCTAGGGTTTTTTAAGCCAGGAACGCACCTGTTACGACTCTTATGCTCGGACTACATAATCCTGAATCTCTCCGGCTGGAATTAAAAAAAAACAGCGCTGAAAATAGAACTCCGCGCTAATACAATACAGCTGAAAATTGAACACATGAGTGTCGAGTTTCCACATTTGACTAGTCACTTTGAGTTGTGTGTTCGTATTTGTTGTTGTTTGTATTAGCGCAGAGTTCTATTAGCAGTGCTCTGAATTTTCCTCGACCGACATCCAGCCTTAGACGATCCCTTTGCTTGTTCTCCGGTCTATTTCTTAAAAAAACATGGCCTAAGTGAAACTTCATCCATCATTTAAAATCTAAAAACACTCTCATCGTGCCTAAATATTATCACTTAAAAAAATAATAGAAAATAAAAATGTATATCGACACCTAGCGCCATCTGTGTATTGAGTCATACTTCAGAAAGTGTAGTTGTAATGTAATAAGTGTAAGTAACATGGTGTTATATCGATAGCGTTTTATCCAAAACCGTTTCGTGACGCGTGTCCTGACGTGACGCGACCATGAAATTATACTCTCAAAGCCGATTAAGCAGTTTCACTTCAAAAACTCTTTCATAGTTTTCAATATATCCTGTTCCTGCCCTGCGATTGCCTTAATGATTAATCGAACTTTTTATTTCTCAAGTCTGGGACTACATAATCTGGAATACGGCGGGCCCGGGAAAATTCAGAGCACTGAAAATAAAACTCTACGCTGTCAATGCTAAATATGACAGCTCGACACTCCACACTCAGATTTTCAATTGTATTGTAGTAGCGCAGTTCTATATTCAGTGCTCTGTGCCCCAGTAGTGTTTCAGTGTCTCAGTCGAAGCAGAAATCTTCATGTTTAATTTTTTGGGTGCATTGGGTGCAAAATATAATAGAGATTGAAAATCAATTACGGATATTTTGGGCATATGATCTACTGCTTATGTAGAGACGGTTGGGCAGAAAAATAATTTTCACAGAAAAAAAAAAAATGTTCATTTATATGGGCGAGTTTGTGTTGAGCCTCGGGCCATATGAGATGATTTTTTTACTTTGAGTATGTCAATATTTTTTTGCCTAAACGTCTTTATAATAAGCAGTAGATCATATACGCAAAATATCCGTACTTGATTTTACCAAACCTTATATTATAATAGGCATCTCGGCAACGGCTACACATATTACCATGAAATTTAGTATGCAGGGAGTTTTGGGGGAGAAAAATCGATCTAGGTCTTATTCCTTACAACATGCGCATTTTTAAGCAACGTATGTTTTTTATTTCATCGTGCAACAATATATCAATAACTTCTGTCTGAGTCTACCTATATATAATTAATTATTGCATTGTTTGGAAATTGGGAATGTGGTGGGTTCGAATCACCCGGTAAGATAAATATTTTTGTGATTCATATATATATTTTTTTTAAATTATTTTATCGTCCTACTAAAACTCGGAGCAAAGCTCGGTCTCCCGGGTACTATTATATAATATACATAAGGGAAGCCGGCTTGTATGCACGCCTCGCCTGTGGTGAACAGTGGACTCTACTGTCTACGGTCTGCAGTCTTCAGTCTACACTCCTCTGAGTAGACTGAGTAGAGTGATGTGGTTTAGTGAGTTGCAACTGTTTGGCTGAAGGCGCGCGCGGCGGTGCGGCGCGGCGCCTAGACTCTGTAAACAAACTGCAGCCGTCAGATTGTTTTGGCTTAACCAATAAACACCGCAGATCCAAATAAATATTGGCTACGTCTGTTGAAATTCATGCTCTATTATTTATTACAATATCATTTTCTCGCGATTTACGTTAGCGGTGTCGGTCAAGACATCCTTCCGCTATTATAAATGTAAAAGTGCGTGAGGATGGATGGATTTTGATGATGGTAGTAACTTAGGCTCTGGAATAACACATAGGCTACTTTTTATCTCGAAAAAGTAGCGTGTTTTCGTGGGACACTGTATTTATGTGTGTTACGACTTACATTTGACTGTATTTTAGCCTCAGGGTCAAAACGACATAGTAGCAAAACGACATACTCTCAAAAGGACGTATTCTCAGAACGACGTACTCTCAAAAGGACAGAAATTGTACAGTCCATGATATAAATAAAGTGTATGGGTTTCAAATGTTCAAATGTTTATGTACGTGACGAGAGAGACACTTGACCCTTACGAGACACTTGGTACATGGGGTTTACAAATACTGTATAGGCAATATATCTACTAGTTTTATACTGGCTATGTCAGTAGTATCAGCTAACGGATGGATGGATGGATGGATGTTACACTTTCATGCAAAAACTATTGAATAGTGTTGAAAAAACACTAAAGAGAAAAAACTACTATGTGAACGTAGGCTAAGTCTACAGCTAGTATAAAATCGAAGTGTGACAGGACTCAATTGCGTTCTCCGAAGTTGAAAGAGAAATAGAATACAGTTAACGCATGTCAGCCAGGAATATATTTCAAGACCGGTAATGGGTCCAAAGAAACCAAATTTAACGTGGGCAAAGTCGCGTGCAAAAGCTAGTAAACTTAATATTTTGACGACTGTACTTCTGTCCTTTTGAGAATACGTCGTTTTGAGAATACGTCCTTTTGAGAGTATGTCGTTTTGCGCCTGAGGAGTGAGGCGTCTTTTACACCTAAAGGGACTGAACCGATTTAAATTAATGTTGGTATGGTAGTAGTTTAGGCTTTGGATTTATACATGCATGCTACTTAACTTAATACATACATGCTACTTTATCTGCGCGGGCGGAGCCGCGGGCAAAAAGTATTGTAAATAAATAACTACATTTTTATGAATACTATAAACCGACTACGTAAATTAAATAGTTTATGTTACCCGGGTTATTATTACGAATCTTTTGACACCTCATTAATTAAAATCGGATCAGTAGTTAAGGCGCTAGGGTGGTACAAACATACGTAGATACATACATGCATAAACCACCAAAAACATTATCCTTCCTTTTGGCTTCGCTGTAGTCGGGTAAATATGTAACTACATAACAATAATATTTTATATATGAATACAATGTAAGCTGTGTTAGATGAGACTATGTTACTATTAGTAGAACCTTTTGCACAGAAAGAAACTCGCTGTCAAATATAGGCCCCTTGAAGTAAGGACGGGTTATGAGTTAAGAAGTACATTTGATGGAAAAAATCTTTATAGGTACAAGAAAAAGTTACACCATCTTGATTTCATAAGATTTTGTTAAATAAATGCGGACTGATCAATCTGCAAATATCAAAATGTTAAGGTGACAAATGTCAAACCTATGTCGACTACCCCCCACAACCCCAAAAGTGTAAGTGTGAACACTTGGACCTCGACATGACTCGTCTATAATATTAAGGTGTATGCGGCGCTGCTTACATCCAATCAAATGTATTCAGGGGTTAAAATCTAAAAAGTACCAAATATTTTCACATCCATCCATCCGTTGATCAGTTTCGTGTCCATTTTTTGTAATAAATTATTATTCTTAAGCAAACAATTTAACCAACTTCCAAAGTAAAAATGCACAAAAAAGTATGAAATAAATCTTATTTTCAAAATAATTCCCTTTTTAAAATCGGCTAAAATTTTAATCATTTCTTTAACACAATCTTCATTATTTTGAAATCGGTACTACGGTACTTTTTTGTGCTAGTGGCTTAACTTTGGAAGTTGGTTTAATTTTTTTATTAAAAATAATAATATTTTCTTTTTACGTCATATTATGCTTGGCTTGTAGCATATGCTTGGGTTACTTCAAAAAAATTCAAAATTACTATATGTGTCCATATAAATTTCATCAGGTCACCACTTTGGTGACAAAGGGATCAAGTTCGGATTATACCTTTTGTATATAAAAAAAAGGAATTTTGAAAATCGGTCCACAGACGGCGGAATTGTCGTTGAACATACAAAAAAAATATACAGCCGAACTTATAACCGCCTCCTTTTTTTGGGAGTCGGTTAAAGTTGGGGTGACGATCATTAGCTATTTAAAATGGATATAAACATATCCAACTGTCCGTCATTCCGAGGGATCATTCTGACCAGAATGATGGAATGAACTGACGCCAGAATTTGCGTGTAACTGTTCTACTTACATATATATGATTACAATAGTTAGGTACCCAAATTATGCGCTTATTAAAATAGTAGGATAATAATAAATTAGCATGCCATATTCAATTCCTGTTAAATAGCGTTGTTTAACGTGACGTGACGTAAATGTGGCGCCACAAAACTACATTATGATCACACGTAGACCAAACAAAGTGACAGGTATGCCGTATGCTCTCGCTTAGAAATGAATTAAATCAATGATAAGTTCTAATTAAAAAAAAAAAAAACACCATGTGGTAAATGCACGTCATGTCCATACATAGTTCCATCTTTCTAGCTCTAACCGTTTGGACGGTAAGGCGAAGATCGATGGACGGACGGATATAAGGAAACCTTGGGTTCCGAGACGTAAACTTTGAAACCGTATAAAAGGGACCTCACATAGAAGATATCTTGCTTCCTTGCGATGTGCCCCGGTTTCTGCGAGTCAGGTACGGTCGCCGGAAATGCTAATACTTTTTATTTATTACTAGCTAACCTGTGCCCACTTCGTTGGGCGTTAAACATTTATTGATGATGATGATGAGGATAGGATAGGATGACAGACGGCCAGACAAAAATTTAAAAAATTGTTTTGCTTTGTTAATACCGTATATACTTGCATATGGATTAAGTGAATAGCTGTTAATTTTAAATTACAATAAAATTGAAATGTGTGTTTGTTATTTGAAATTACAAACAGACATTTAAATTTTATTTGTATATAAGATAAGATGAGATGTTAGTTTCGTAAACCTTACCGAGTTTGTTTTGCCGGATCTTCTCGGCAAGTTAGGGTTGAGCCGGTGGTAGCTTTTTTATTCACATTCCGAAAAAAAAGTACTATACACTTTCATTTATAAAAATAATGCTTAGGTTACGACCTCCCGCGAGGTGGACCGACGACCTAAAGAGAGTGGCGGGAAGCGGTTGGATGCGGAAGGCAGAGGACCGGGTATGATTGCGCGAAATGGGAAAGTCTTATGTCCAGCAGTGGACGACTACGGGCTGACGATGATAATGCTTTGGTAATTATTTTTATTGAAGTGAAAACTTCTATAGCCGCATTGGACACTTTATGGTACAGGAAAATCTTATAGGTTCGCGTCACCGACATGCTCATGACTGACTTGTTGAAAGTCCGTTCAAAAATATTATACCTCCGACTTGACCTTTATGCCGACGACATAAGGATCTCAGTTTGTTATGTTTTTTCTTTCGTCGTTTAATACAAAAAAGATAAGAGTAAATTTGAGAAGTAATGTCAGATACGCGTAGTGCAGTTACGTAGGCGTTTAGATTTTGCGTTGTTGAATAATTTGTTATGGGTTCGAAGCTCGGTCTGACGAAATATTTTTAATATTTTTAATTATTTTTCTTTTATATTTTTTTATATTTTTATTTTTACACTTGATCCCTCCCTTTGTTTTAACCATTATTTCCTACATACAGGTCCTTTTTGAAAGAAAATATCTGGCCTCAAGAATCTGTGACAACCAACATAATTGGTATACGTGAAATTTATCTGGCTACAAGAATCTGAAATTTGATAACCAACAAAATATTAATAAAAACAATACAAATTTACCTACCTTACATAAAAATACAAATTTACTTACCTAAAACTAAACACAGGGAATAGGCTAGTTGACAAAAATTGGAAATTCGTTTAAAACTATAGCTTAGCATCTATTTTACCCCAAAAATATATTATTTTAAGAAAAATAGGTCTTTTACATTAGTATTTTGGAGTTTTTAGAAATTAACTTGAAATCGACCGCGAAAAAGGCCAAGACTGTCATGGCGTCTTGAATGACGTCACACCTCGCGAAACAGCCGTGTTTGTTTATGACAGTCAATTGTGTTTTTTATTAAATAATGAATTCCTCGTTTTATAAATATTGTGTAGTGCCTCAATGTAAAAGAACAACGATAAAAACGCCAAACAAATTATTCATATATGTACCTAACAATAAACAAATACGAAGAAAGTGGTTAGAAATGGCAAGGAGGCAAGATGCTCTTACTTTATCAACTGCTTCCACAATTTATTTCTGTGTTTATTTCTAAAATCTTCAGCAAAACCGATGAATTTGGTTGTAAAAGAGGGCTGCCCTTGGATAAATCTTTTGCTGTCATATATTTAAGAGTACTGCCAACTCTCGATAATTTTGATTTCCGAAAATCACAGCTACAACTTACAAGTGTTTCGTGAGGTGTGACGTCACGCTTCTCTGATTGGTGTTTAATGTCACGTGATAAAACGCCTCATTATGTCGATTTTATTTTCCAAAAATATTAATAATCTTTTATTATTTTAATAAAAAAGTTGTTTTCTTGTTCACTAATTATCATGGTTAATCATTAGAAACTCTAAGCCATCCGATTTATTCTTAGTGGAAACAAGCCTATTGTACCAATTGTACCCCATATCAGGGACACTTATTCCTCCATACAATTTTTATTAATTTATTTAAAAGTTTGTAAAATAGAGATTCCAATAGCTCTGGATATTAAAAGATGCAAATTGAAAAAATTAAAAAAAATGCAAAAGGTCGTGGTCGTGATCTTTATAGAGAATAGTAGAGTGGGTCTATATTTTAGAAATTTTCTGTCATATCTAACCATTTCCTCGGTGTGTACAGATCTTGACAATCAACACAATATGTTACTCACGACTCATAATTTAAGTCCATTGTTCTAGTGACTGGCTAAATCACAGACTTCATCTAGGTCTTGACTTTTTAGGTTCAATTTTATAGTACCTACCTAATTAATAAGGTATTATATTCTTACTGGAAGTTACACACAGTCGAATGAGACATGTCCCGACCAGCACACTAAAAATACTTAGGTTATTATGTTAAAACTTACGAAACTAATAGAGTTCGCCAAACCCCTTTTTATGGTGTTTCACTTTCTACCATAACGTCAAAGAAACGATACTGGCATAATAACTAACTTCGGCTTATCAATTATATCAATACCTGAACTTTAGGTATCATGGCGTCTAAGTAATTGTTTAATTATGGGTAATTTTATGGAATAAAATAATTGCCCCAAATGCCCCTGGCGTTTTTAAACTTAGAAACTTGCAATTTTTCATGCTGATAGATCATGCTAAAAACTCTCTAGGAAAATTATTTTGAACAAAATCGGTTAGGTTGTTTCTAAGTTTAATAAGGCTGCTTATCGTACCACTAAAATAAAATTAAAAAGTGTGTGTCAGCTCCGACGCACGACTGGAGATTACTCTAAAAAGTAAAACACGTCCCTCAGAAGGAACAAAAACTTTAGCGATCGATTTGAGTTCAAAAATTCGCGCCATGTGAAAAAAAGTGACAGGTGCGCAGAATAGGTTGCGCACGAAAACGTAACGCTGTCATTCGTTCAGTAGATGTTACTGCTCATATTTTTTTCATACCGGGGGCCTTATATGAAAATCGATTCTTAAGGAGTAAATTCCAAAAAACTTTCATAGTCTTTTTCTTCGTATCACCTATTATATAAAACCTACTCGGTCTCAGTCTCCACGACGCGACGCTCAAGCAAGTACACAATTAGCATCATGGGCTCCATAGCTATTGTGTCACTAGGTAATTTAACCTTACCTTATTATTTACCATTACCTTATTATTTGCCCGTACCTTACCGTATTGTCTATAAAACAAATTAATTACACCAGTCATCTTTCAACTTGCTGATTCTGCGAGCTATGTCGGTTACTCCAGTTCGTCTGCGAATCTCCTCGTTGCGGATTCTGTCATGCAGAGAAACCCCGCATAGCTCTCTCCATCGCTCTTTGAGTGACTTTGAGCTTATTTAAGAGGCCAACAGTGAGGGGCCACGTTTCACATCCATAAGACATCACTGGCAACACGCACTGTTCAAAGACCTTTGTCTTTAGGCACTGAGGTATTTCGGACTCGAAGACGCTGCGTAGTTTCCCGAACGCTGCCCATCCGAGTTGGATTCGTCGTTGGACCTCACTATTGAAGTTGGACTTGCCTAATCGGACTGTCTGTCCCAGGTAGACATATACGTCAACAACTTCGATTTTAGGGTTCCCAACAAACATCTTCATCAGCATTCGTCATCTTTCATCACTCAGAAGTGATAGGGGTATTCAGACTTTGATCAGTGTAAAGTCCATGTTAGGTTATCTAGTATTGTTTCTACGTCTAAGGGTCACTTCACACCGCGACGCGGTGCTGCATTTTTAAGATAACTACTCAGAATTGAACTTTATTCACATAAACATAAAATAAACACGTTTCATATGACATCAGTCATACACCGCACATGTGCAGCGCGGTGCAACATGACATTCGAACTCTTTCAATGAAACGTGTATCTTCTTGTGTGATGAATAAAGTTCAATTTTGAATAGCTATCTTAAAAATGCATCGCTATGTCGCGTATCGTTTCGTTTCAGTGTGAATTGACCTTTACTTTAAAAGTACTTAAGTTCGAGAGTTAGGGCCTTATATATGCGATAGGAGTGCGATAGCATTAGGTATATTTGTGCACGAGTAAAAGAGACAAGTAGCGATAAGTCAATTTGCGAAATTCTACGTGCTCAGCGACCGCACTTTAGATATTATGACGTTGTTATTGTTTTCACTCGGCACGAAAACAGAAGGAGCTATTAAGCTATTCTACAATGCTAGTGCATCGTGGACCAAGATATAGATACAGACACTATGCTGTATGCATATAATATCTTGGTCCACGATAAGTACTTAATAGTAAACGCAGAGAATTCCGACAGTGAGCTAATGGTTATGATTGAACGTAGCTATGTTACTGAATTTATCAAAGCTAAGAGATATGCAAAATGCATGCAAATGAAAGTAAAGCTGCGTACACAACAGAGAAAATATTTACCATTCCTTTTTTAACACGCTTTTATTAGCTCGGGTTGTATGTATCTATGTATGTAACGGAATCTTTGAGCTTAATTTTCACCGGTTTCTAGACGTCTGATCAATTTGAAACTTTGCACACGTCTTAAGGGCCGATGACAATGCAATAACCCGATAAAAAATTTCTAAGCGTGTTTTTTTAGTTTTTTTAAACTTATTAATTATTATTAACATGTAGCGTCACTATACGATGAAAACATTAGGGTTCGTTCATGCTTGGCAACAACTAAAAACATTTTTGGCTGTATCATCTCTCATCCTTATTAGATTGGAATGACTCTATTGAAATATCCTTATTAATTTGAATTTATTATAATACAAGAAATAAATGTAAAAATTTCATTCAAATCTAATAAGGATAATAAATGATACAATCGAAAATGATTTTAGTTTCTGCTGTCACCGCGTCATATTCTTTTCTGCCAAGCTGTAGGCACTGGTCGAATACTTAATTTTGCGAACTTATTTAAACCTATTTCAACAAAACTTATAATAAGATGACTCGTAAGTACTTATGTCAAAGAATATATATTACTAACGTAAAGAAACGTCATTCAATAGACTTACACGATTGACAGCTCGCAGCTAAGTGTGCGGGGCTAGACGTATGCCGGGGATGCGCGCGGCGAGCGGGGCGTGCGATTTTTCCAGGTTCACGAGGATGGCCGCTGGTCTTTTCGTGCTTTGATATAATTGACAATATAATTTCAAAACATTTATGATAGATTTCTATGACGCAACGTTTAAAATTATTTCGGTGTCAACCTTAGGCTCGCCGGTGCTCGAGCTGTCATATTTTGTAGAGAGTGTCACCCCTGTGCTTATGTGGTGTTAATTGGAACATTAAATATATTATTACTAAAGAGCATTAAGTTTTATGGATATGCGTAATACATTAAATAGACTATCGATGATTCGATGACGTAATCATCACAACTGCGGGTACTTCAAAGAGGCATGACATAATTAATATCACTGAATTAATGTGTAGCATCTCTGACCTATATGTGACTGGATATACTGAATATTTTAAATCGAATTGGTCCTCGTAATTATTCACCAATCACAAAGCTGTCTTTACTCTCTAGCACCCCCTATAATCCTATCTATAATCTACATGCACTCGATGGATCGCTATCCTACTAATTTATACTATTTTATCTTTTTAATTGTAATGCTGGTTATACACTGGCCTACAAAAGAGAGTTGTATGTTTAAATATAAAACGTGATATAGTAAACTTTGATTTTTGACAGATTTCTGAAACTCGTAGAAAGCTGATGAAATTTGTGCTACAAAACTTTTTTTATACTTTAACTTAAATAGTTTTGAAAAAATTCAAATTTTAAAGTGTAGTATTTTATTTTGCAGGCTAGTACATTTCAGTTTTAGTTTATTATCACCCTTGCTGTGGGTATAAAGATAACGGTAATTTGATTTATCCCTGGACTGATACTGCTTGGAAATAAAAGAATGTGATTAAAAGTTTTTTTTTTATTTTCCAAAATGGCCGAAACTTGTTGTATTTTAAGGGTAGTAAATGTTAAATGAAAGGCGAAAGCTATCCAGTGAAACAGACATCAGTGTTGGTATGATGAGTAAGCGGAAAATAAAGCTTAGTATAGACACAAAGTATATTATGATTTATTCTGTAATTGATCGTGACGCGATCGCTCAGATAATGTCTGCCATGTGTCCGCCGCGCTAATTGTTATTTATCTGTGCAAATAATTAATATGTTACTACAACTTAATGATTACGGTGATTTTTATCGTTTTTGTTTTGATCACTCATGAATAGTGAATACCTTTGGTTTAAAGTTTTTTTTTTTTAATAAATTAAGCGCATTTACTGCGACGAACACACGCGTAAGTGTTGGTATTGGCCGGACAGACGGACTTTGTTACGATGAAATACGACTAAAAAACCCACATGCATTTTTTTTTAAATTTGGAAAACGTGGTATCAAAGGTGGAAAACTTTAGAGACTCAAAATAGTAATAAAAAAATTTAATTTTTCTGTTTCGATATATTGCATAGGCGCCGTCGAAATGTCAATATTATCCAATGACGCATAACTCATAAGCCGTCTTCACATTAACCGATTAAAGTAAGCCCTTTTGACATATCTACGCATGGCTCACTGACTTTTTACTCTCTAGTCTACACAATAATAATATTATTATTTCGTGAGTCGTGCATGTGAATGCGGCCTAAGAGTTCATGACTTTAACGTTACAAACACATTCAAAATGTTTTTGAAATAATTAACTTTCATTATATTTGAAAGTATTCAGGTATGTTGGACTAAAAGTAGCGTAATCTTTAAGGAAATAACTAGATAGTTAATTAGAGTAAGTTAGAAAAAGATAGGTATTGCCACTACACTCTACAGAAAAAAACGCCACGTCTTCCCGCACGTACCACAGACCACTTACCACACCACACCGACGCGACGTGGTCAAGCTGTGGCTTCTCGTCGTTGCATTGTGGTACCGACAAAATATTTGTTGCGAATAAGGCTGGTACGATATGATTCGGAATCCAGCGTGCTCTGAATTTTCTCCGGCCTTCCGAATTCCGGAACACACAGTCCCGGCATTATCGGTATAAAAACTCGGTGCAGCTTTTCCGTTTTGGTTGCGATGTGGTCACACGTAACCCCAGCTTGACCACCTTTTTTCGTTGCGGTGTGGTGGTGGTACGTGTGGGAAGATACTAAAAGCACAATATAAATAATATACAGTAGACCATCTTCATACTAAACCGCCCGAATCGGCGCACGCACACATACTATCATTTACACGGCCGCTAAAGAAACCTCAAATAGCAGAAGTATGGAGGGATTAGTACAATCCCTAATAGCGACAAACACCCTCTCACCCCAAACGCTAATAACGTCTCCGTTCCGTCGCAGATAAAAAAGGTTTCCGAAGCGTTTCAAATATACTCAGGTAAAATATTTTGTAAACACAATATATTTTAATTATCGAATAAATGATAGATATCTCTGAATAATAAACGCGTAGATATTTCATACTGCTACTGTCTGGCAATCATTTACAGGGTAACTTATATTCAGTCACGATAAATCAATAAGTAATAGATAAATAGTGGTGTTTTAGGTATTTTCGAAAGGTGCTCGTAAATCAAGCCTAGTTCTGCGTAGAAGATAACTAAAGGTTACGTGGTTTTCACTGTTTAATTGGTTGTTTATAAATCTTATACATATAAGGTTAGTGCCATATAGTCATTGACCATAGACACTTAGTTTTTACGTTAATTTTACGTTATTTAAAAATAAAAATATAATATTTAATCTTATAGTTTATACGAGAAAATCTTGTATAACTGAAACTGCTGCAAGTATTTCCATAAAATTTATTATCTTTGTTTAGAGTCTTGGGGGAAAAGGTTGATCTAGCATTTTAAAATATCTGTTTTTTCTTTCGTGGCATAGATACGAGCGATTATGGTGATTTCGATATTTTAATGTCCAATCCGATAGGCGGCTTGGATACATTGGACTTTATGCGTTGCTGGCAAATTGGGTGTCTAGGATTCCGGTCAGACGAATATTTTTGTGATTCTTTTTCTTCTTTAATTTTTGGAATGTAGTTCCTTATGGCGCGTTGCGAATTGTATGGAGGCTAGACGGATTGATTAGGCACGACACTTTTTGCCACTCGAAATCACAATATAATAACGACTATTAAGAATGATACAAAAAACGACCTTATTACCTTGACAATAATGTAGAATTTTGCAATTACACATTGTGACTGTTATAACTGTTACATATTGTGAATAGCTAGCCGGGCCTTAGGTATGCGAGCCGTAGGACGGAAGGGGCAAGTAATATATTATATCTATACAGAAAAACAAAATTGAAGTGTCTGTTTGTAATTTCAAATTAACAGCTTTTATTTTCACTTAATGCATTTAAAAGTATGATCGGTACTTGCAAAATAAAATATAAATTGTTAACATTTTTCTGTCCGTCTGTCACTCTGTGTGTTTGTTCCGGCTAATCTCTATATATATATATATATATATATATTCCTTCTATTATATATATATATATATATATATATATATATATATATATATATATATATATATATGTATATTCCTTCCAAAATAGGCTTCAATTCTTTATTATCAACTATATATTTATATTATAATATATAATAAATATATAAACGGCCCGTTTTAAAATTATACTCTTTACATACAGTATAGTGTTTTAAATATTAGTTCGCTGTGTATGTTTTAAATGACGTGTTCGTCTTTGATTTGGTGCCTACATTTATTCATTTATTACTGTCAAATTTTGAATGCAAGCTACAATACAATCTCGGTGTCACAAAAACCTGCAAGGTTCGTCAGTACCCGGGTGCATTTATCGTCAAATGCAATATATTATACATAATACTATTATATACATAATACGTGTAATGGACATTATACACTGTTGACATCGTTTGGATAACTGTTTGCTAATTAAATAATGTTATCTCGAATCCGATATATTGACATTTGACAGCGTAATAAGATCTATTAAACACCTGTATAACTATCAGTGGACTCGAGTACAAGGTAAACACTAAAGCTGATTTGGTTATTATACTTATTAGTCACAAGTCACAACTCACAAAGTTTAGTTTTCCCACATAAATGTTCATAATATTGTGTGCTGTAAATCGCTAATAAATAAATATTTCCTTGCATATTAACCGCCTTACTAATAAAAATATTTAAACAGTGGATAAGCAATACGATGTTTTGTCCTTATCTGATACGTGGGAAAAGTAGCTTGACAGACAAGGACAAAACATTGTGTTGCTTATCCATTGTGTAAATATTTTTATTAGTAAGTGTACCAAAAGTAATTAAGATATGTTTTGGTAAATTGCGTCATAACCTGTTAGTGATTAGTGACTAGGACCTTCTGTAGATTAAATTTTTTCCTTGTAATTTCAATTAATATAAACAAAAACTATAACTCAACTACGTGAATTATATAGCCTATGTTACACGGAATGTTTTAACGAATCTATTGACACCACATTTATTAAAATTGGACTAGTAGTTTAGGTGCTAAAATGGAACTAACATACATAATATATAAACTACCAATATCATCCCTTCCTTTTTGGCTTCGCCGTAGTCGGGCCTCTTATCGATTGCTATGCGGAAAATGAAAATTTTATTTCCAAATAAAACTTAACAAGCTTTTTTCGGAAAGTCAACAGAAAAAGCTACCACCGGTTCAACCCAAAGCCGAGAAGAACCTATGGAATAATATCGTTGTACCAAGTGCTAATGAAATGAAGGTTTCAAGCAAACTCTCTATATTCTTTGCGTTACAATAACATTACTCGGTCTTAAATATCATAATCCTTGTCTGCGTTATGATAAATTTTAGTCGTCTATAAATTCAATATTTTGTCGAGTGTCGTCGGCCTGGACAGACCTGCACACAGACACGACGAAGCGTGTATCCGGAGTGTTATACAAATCCGTAGCATGACGTAAGCGATCGCTCTCGAGTCTCGATCGGCAGCTAAACGACTGATTGAGAGGTTAAGGCTCTGTACACACTATTACTCGTACTTTACGGTCTTTGTAATATTATTTTGTTGGTAACGAACTACATAAAGTTGTAATTAAATGCTTTTATGAAAATATGTAAAGGTGGGACGGCACTACACGACGCGAGTCGCGACACGGCCAAATATTCTTTGTATGTTTTTCTATGAGATATAACGCACTACGCGACGCAGCACTCCATTGCGTTATTATAAGTAGGGAAGTGTCGCGTCGCGTCGCTCCGCTGCCGCTTAGCGGTCTTACCTTTAAAGCCTTCCGATCTATGCGCCCGCGACACGCGACCGAGACCGGGTCACGAAACCCACTGCTTAGTTTAAATTAATATGAAGCACTAATCGAATAGCGTGACCGCGCCGCGCGACCGCTGCTGTGGTGGCCTGAGAACCTGATTCGCTGGTTTGCTGGTCTCAACCACGGGTCGAGGTTGCGTTTCGCGATCCATATTCGCGGTAAATATATGTAAAGTATAAAAGCATTAAATATACATCCTGTTGTCTGGTAGGTATCCGTAACACAAATTCTTCGAGAACTTATCACGGGACCAGAATGAGGTGGTGTAAAAGCGTCCATAGATATTAGTTTATTATTTATTATTTAGATTTTATCATAATAAAAAGTGTGAGCTGGGCTTTACTAATTATTCGGCGTGAACTACATAGTCGGTGTCGTGTACTCTCGATTAGGAAATTGAAATCATTTGCCGATTTACCTGGTCGCGGCCACTGGACGTGACTGTACGTGACGTCATAAGTACACTCGCGTGGGAAAATTCATCAACAAAATTCATTTCAAAGTTAAGATGTTGGATGGCTAGCAGCGGCTTTAAACTTAAGCGTCAGTTCACACCGAGACGCGACGCGGTTCGCACTTTTTAAGATAGCGATTCGAAAATCAGTGAAACGTTAATCTTGTGTACCTACTACATAATATTAACGTTTCATTGATTTTATAAATTTTGAATTGTTATCTTGAAATGGGCGCGCCGCGTCGCGCATGGGTGTAAACTGACCGAATACTTTAATTATTAGATATCATTTATCTTAGGCCAGCGGTGATTCGGCAGGAAAACCCTTACCTGCCGAATCACCGGTAGACCACCGGATAATCGGTAGACCACCCGGTCTACCGATTATCGAAGACATGCTACGGCAGCACAGAAAACCGGCGCGAAATAACGCTTGTCTCGTCGTGCCATTCTCTCTCAGGTGCCGTTCCAGAAACTGTACTTTAAGTTAGTAAGGAAAGTTAATGTTCGCCATCAGGAGATCCATAGCGCGTTAGTTGGATGTTACGTAGATGGTTAGCGTAGATGTCTACGTCAAAGCTATTTTATGAGACGTCCATAAATATTTTTACGGAAAAATGTAGCGCATTTTATTCAATAAACGACGGCGATGAAACTATCTTATACTTTAAACGAGACAATCTTGTATATTATTATTATATTAGCGGCAACGGCTGCAAGTAGTTACATGAAATTTAGTATCCTGGGAGTTTTGAGGGAGGAAAATCGCTCTAGCTAGGTTTTATCTCTGGGAAATTGCGCATTTTCAAGTTATATAAGTTTTTTCTACGTCGTACGTTACGTACGTTTTTTAGTCGTGCAACAATATATCAATAATTTCAACTCTACAATGTCAGTCCGATTTTTTAAAATCTGCTAGAGCTACGAGCAAAGCTCGGTTACCCAGGTACTAATAATTGATGTTAAGATAAAATATAGCTTGCTATACAGCTTGTGTGAACTATTACACACGGATAAGATAAAATATTTTCATATTACGTGCTGTAATATGAAATATGTCCAGGCATCTTAAGATAAAATATTATAGTATCTTCGCCATCTGTGACGCCCTTAAAGGGCAGTTCACACCGCGAGGATACGCAACGCAAAGAGGCGCTGTATATTTAAGGTAGCTATTTAAAATTAAACTTTATTCACTACACAAAAAGATACACGTTTCATATGATATCTGTCATACACTGCACATGCGCCGTGCAGCGAGCTGCCACTTCACATTAGAACTCTTACAATGAATCTTGTATATTCTTGTGTAATTAATAAATTTCAATTTTGAATAGCTATCTTAATAAATAATCAAAAGTTAAAAACTGTAACCGTACTACTCAAACTATATAGCCTTGCTATATTAATGGTAACATAGCTTGCTATAGCTATGCTACCCGGGCCATTATTATGAATCTCAGTATCAATCGGATCCGTAGTTCAGGCTCTACGATGGAACAAACAAACAAACATACATAGACTGTCAAACTCAGTACCCTTCCTGTTGGCCGTATTCGGGTAAAAGTGCAGCGCCATGTTGCGTATCGTTTCGCGTGCGGTGTGAATTGACCCTGAAAGTAATAAAACTATTTAGAGAGTATCGGCGCCAAATAGCCGAAGCGATAGGAACATCCATCATGTAGACAGCTGGATGTAATGTTTAACTCTGTTATGATTTACTTCACCTATTGTGAAATGTTGATTTTGCGATGAATGATGTGAGAACATTGTGTGGAGTTTAAATTATTAAATCGAGAAAAACTTATTTTTCACCCGACTGTGCCAGAAGGAGGGTTGTGTTTTTTGAGTGTATGTATTCTTATACTTTAAATGAGCAAATCTTGTATATAAAATAATTTGAATCTCGGAAACGACAATTCAATCTCGGAAACGCAAGTATTTCCATAAAATTTAGTATGCAGGTAGTTTTGGGGGAGAAAAATCGATCTAGCTATGTCTTATCCCTGAGAACAGCACATTTTTAAGTTATAGGTTTTTTTCCTTCATCGCGCAATGAGATGTGACAGTACTTTCGATTTTTATAAATGTCAAATTCTGTTGGCGGCTTGGTTTTGCGTTGATGGCAAATTGGTCTCTCGGGTTCGAATCCCGGTTAGACGAATCTTTTTTTTTCTTTTATATTTTTAAAATATTTTATCGTTCTACTAAAACTCCGAGCAAAGCTCTGGTCTTCCAGGTACTGTATATTTCTTTGTTACGCTCTAGAGCCTCAACGGCTTGTCACATTTGAGCTTGAGAGTCATCATTAGGTTCGTCTTAGTCGTGAGAGTGCATCAAAATTATTTGACGCAGACGGGTTTTTCATGTTTTTTTTAATGATTATATTTCTGTGCCCCTGAAACTCAAATCATTATACTGGGTTAACTGTCTCTCTGGCTCACTCTCAGTGAGGATTTTTAAATTCGTGACATCTGACAGCTTTTTGACACGACAAGGACCGTACCAAGCTCCGCCTGGTGACAGAAAAAGAATAAAAAATTCTTATTAACCGTTTTTGATACCACTTACGCCACCAGATGACGCTTTGTGTGCGTTGGGTCTGCCCCCTAGCGGCAGTAAAATATCAAACACCCTCGTTCTTTTGGCGGCGTAGCATGACTGAACTGACTGAGAAAAGGTTTCTGTCTACGGCAGAATAGATTAGTTCTACTATTACTGTTTTTGTATAGACTATAGACAAAGGAATAGTCTACGCGTAGACATAACTCTATCCTACGTCGGCTGGTATTTATGATTTTTAACAGACTTCCAAAAAGGAGGAGATTATGTATTCGACCGAGTGTTTTTTTCGTCTTTTTTGTATGTTCATCGATTTCGTAGTTTGTGGACCGACTTATAAACTCTTTTAGAGTTCCGTACACAAAGAGTAAAAACGGGATCCTATTGGCTGTTACTGAGACTTTGGTGTCTGTCTGTCCGCCTGTCTGTCTGTCTGTCTGTCCCTAGATCGTAACTGTAATAGCTAGATTGAAAATTTCACAGATGATGACACTAAAACAGAATAATATAAATATTTACGGGGGCTCCCATTTCGCGATTTTTGCCTTTTTCTCCTCGATATTGATACTGGCAACAGGTTGTCCCTTGAAACATTCACTGAATATTGAGTTGTATATATTTTCTTTAAATATAAAATAAAATAAATACTTGAGAAGGAGTGCCTCAATACGAAAAACTTGATTTTTTCGCTCCTTTTGGTTCGATATTAATACTAGTGCTCAATATTAGTCCTAATAATTATGGTACGGAAACTTCCGTGCGCGCGCCTGACTCGCACTTGGCCGCTTTTCAAACGCGTAGTCGATACTGTACTCTGTACAGAAACTATTACAACAAAAATGTAACATTTTAGCCGTGATCAGTTTCGTATAACTCGATTGTAATACAATTACAATTCAATTTATAATCACCAGAACAGTATTATGTATGCTATTAATCATTTGATCAATAAGAATGTGACAAATTTATGTCCGTATCTCATTGTAGCAGTATAATAACTACCACGTACTGTATAATAGGCGGTCATCATCATCAGCCTTAATAATAATTAAAAAAACAAAAAACCCGACTGCGCCAAATAGTTTTGATGTACCCAGTATCACTCTCACAGTAAATACGAATCTAAAGACGCCTCTCAGGCTAAACTCCATCCAGCCGTTCAGGCCGCAGAACGTGCCAAACAATTAGACATACATATATACATACTCTCGAAAAACATAACCCTCCTTCTGGCGCAGTCGGGTAAAAACAGCGTGAGTATTTTAAATGGCAGTCAGTCTAGTTTTTTCGGTGAAAAATGAATAATCATCTTATGTCTATCTTAAAAATGCCGCGCCGCTTCGCGTCTCGGTGTGAACTGACGCTAAGACTCATCTCTATCTGCAGTTACGAATACATACATAGATACGAGTAGGTTTCAATAGCCATACAGTATACAGTACGGCCAGAATCTCAATGTCTTTCGAGAATCGGCGTTTTTTCATACATCGGCCGGGATTTCCATTGAAAAACGATGATTGCCGAGCACAATTTTGGTTTTACTGTACACATTACCTATACATAATATCTAGTCCCTATGTAACTACATACATAGTATTACAAATTACAATTATACATTTTGAAAAGATGAATTCAGAGTTTCAATTCATCTATGAAAATGCATATTTTGTAACTACAGTTTCTTCAACATTATATCATTACATACGGGCAGATTGGGCGGGCTATTTTTTACTCGGACCATACAGAAAAACTTTGTATATACTCTGTCAAAATCTATGATTCAGACAACTTGTTACATGACCCGAGATAATGCCGACACAAAAAAAAGAAAAAAAAACCGCCATCGTGTATTAATTATGATTCATATAATCTACGGCACATTTAATTTAATATAATACTGACACGGTTCAATTCCTCAATATAATAACGATAACTTGTCTAGGGTTGACACTTGTTACAATTTTTATATTTTTTAAATACTTTTTCCTGCTAAATGTGAGGTTTGTATGATACTCTTCAACTAAAAACTATCATAAATGTGAAGTTTATAGTTTATTACTCTTCAACAAATAAAAAACCTATATAGATATAAATAAAAATTTTCATGCAGTTAGCTTAAAGCCTGGATGAAAAGGGAAACTTTTACTATCCCATCCCCAAATATATACACACACAAAATAACAACAATTCATTTCAATTTGAAAACAACGAAGAAGTTACGTAGCTAGCGAACATATTAAACGATTTTATACTCGTCGATTAATATCAATATCGTGAAAACTGTTGAGCGTATTGGAGTGAATATTTGGCACACATTAAAATGTGATACTGTGCACACCCGAGTTAAAATTCCTAGCCAATATATAGATAAGCCCGACGATCTGACCGACATTTCTCGAGTGCGGCAGCCCTAATGTTTTTGTGTTAATTTGGCGGCGTGTAAAAACTCGTAAAGCTTATAAAACATGCTCTCTTTTAGAAGCACGTGTTAGTTGCAATATAAAAAGTGATATTATGATGTCAGTACCGAAACCGAGTGTGATGTAATGCTCATTGCAGGCTTCATTTGCTTTAAAAATAATCAAAGTTGAGCTTTCCATATGAAAATTGCAGACAACAAAGGATGGCTATTCCGCGTTTAAAGTCTCGAACTTTTCCGATTACATTACGAATTCAACCCTTTCTGTTAAGAGAAAAGGTTGAATTCGTAATGTAATCAAAGATACCTAGGCTATGACGTACATTTGACAGTACAAATCTCCATGCAAGAAATAGTTACGCCATCTTGATTTCACTATACCTAATGTCAAAATGGTTCCAGATAACCACAGAAGTGGGGCCATTTAGGTAGGACAGTTTTTGGCTCGACATGCCGTATCTGTAATATATGCGTTAATAAATGTAACAGTTAATTGACTGATACTGATGGACTGTAATATTTGTATGGTTGGCACCTAAACCATAAAAGTCACGCCTTTACCAATTTCCTTTAGCAAATCTTCACTCTTGAAGTCTTGGGTATTATATAACAACGTAAACACATTAAAAATACTTTGACAAGGACGGAGGTGTTACTTCATGCATAATGATAATTTATAATTGCTTCGAATCTATTAAAATAAATATTTCTCAAGCTCATGATGTCAAGAGTAATGCAGTTTTATTTATTACATGCGACGAAGTATTTACGATCATGAATAGTTATAACAATCTTTCAAAGTTGCAAAGTGGAACATCTTGTCGCTGACTCTACATATTCGCCTTAAAACTTCGACTTTGAAAGGTGATCGTCCGAAATTGACCCAGAGTCGACAGCAATGAAATGGTTGCCAATGTGTTCACTATTAAATTATATTTGTTGTCACCATAAGGGCAATTCCGACAAACGCCGGGGTATAGAAGTTATAAGCAAGCGGATGTTCCGCAATGGCGGTGGCGGAAACAAAAATCCGTTAAAACTCTAATCTATACCTACACCTACCTACCAATGACAGTTTCTGCACCAACAACTACATACATTTACACCTACATCTCCACCTACTATGATTTTGGATTTTATTCTTGTTCGTAACTTCTATACCCGCCGTATTTTATATATTGACTGTATATGAAATACGGTGGGTATAGAATTACTACCTACTACCTACTACCGTGCGTTTGATACAATTCTGTTTTACGTTGTAGATTGCTAATCTGTTACAATATTTACATTTATGTTCCAAGAGCCAAAATAACCATAAAAAGTAAAAACTTCAAAATTAAACACGACGACCTCTAGTATATATGAAAAAGGGATGCTTCTTAAACTTAAACATATATCGAACTTTCTATGAACAGTCTACATTGGTCCTAATGAAGTTCATAGTGGCCTATGACTTCACTACACAAAAAGTGACAGACGCGCCGCCTGACATGTCGCGAGTCACTGAGCTGATATGATTGATTGTTACTTGCACAAAATAGTATTATAGGTATGACGTAAGGCGTAAGCCATAGCCCATACTTAGGGCTTTTCATCCGTTATTGGAACGAAGTTCCTTATGGCGCGTTACGAATTGTATGGAGGCTGGACGGATTATAGGCACGACACTTTTTGCCACTCGAAATCACAATGTAATAATGACTATTAAGAATGATACAAAAAACGACCTTATCACCTTAACAATAATGTACAATTTTGCAATTACACATTGTGACTGTTATGACTGTTACATATTGTGACTAGCTAGCCGGGCCTTAGGAGCGCTTGATGTTATTACTCAGTACGGAGCCGGACTTCGCGGCGGCAACACTGCGAGCAGCAAGCAACCCTCCCCCTCACCCCTGTCCCTACCTAAGGCGCGGCCAACTAATTCCGCGCGCACTATATATACTTAGTTCAACTATTTGTTTTGTATAATATAATATATTTTATCTATACAGATAAACAAAATTGAAGTGTCTGTTTGTAATTTGAAATTAACAGCTTTTATTTTCACTTAATGCATTTAAAAGTATGATCGGTACTTACAATAAAATATAAATTAACATTTTTCTGTCCGTCTGTTAGTGTGTGTGTTTGTTCCGGCTAATCTCTATATATATATATATATATATATATATATATATATATTATAACTTCGTTCCATCCGGGTGTCCCTTGACACCTCTCAAGTTTTGGATGATTTATACAGTATTCTCCGAGCGAAGTAACCACTCTTGAAATACTGTAGAGCCTGGGACAGTTGAGTATTAAATGTCTCAGAACATAGTCAGCCTAGTCCAGAGGAAAGGCCAACCATGTGCGGGTTTCCTCACGATGCTTTCCTTCACCGTTGTGGAGCGTCCGTATAATGTAATGGAGATCTGAAAAAGTCTCATTGGTACACGCCACAACCTGTATATAGCCCATAGGTATGTTATATATAGAATTATATCCGAAGTCCAAATCTCGTAACATTTGTGATCATAATGCTGTTTCGGTCCGAGCGCTGTCTCACTAGCTCGCGATAGACGCGCGTGTGAATGCGACAGCACGCGGACTTTAACAGGATTAAATGATCACAATTGAAATATACAAATAGTTTCGAGAATTCGCTAGATGACTATTATATTTACCTATATTTTTTTTATGGCATAAATTAATAGTCCTCTTAAATATGAGTAACTTCATAGAAGAAACATTATATCAAAAATCAATATTTTCAAAGGTACAGGCGATTTGTATACAAAATTTCGCAGGTCTCGTGAAAACGCTACATACTAAAGTCGTACAGCTGTTACGTCACGCCTAGGTAGTGTATGAAGTATACGGCCACAGGAACATATTTGTAAATATATCCGATATTTGTGCGTTTAAGTTCATACTTACCATAATAAATGTTTTTGTATATGATGTAAGTAAACTAATGATGTAGGTTTTGTTTACTAATTTAGCAAAAAAAATATTATTTTTTTTGTACTTTTAAGATGTATTTAATTACTATGTTTAGATCATCATCCCTGTTGGGCTTATGTTCCATCTTTCTTTGAATGGTTGTATTGGTTGGTTGAACTATTGGATCTTTTATTGTAAAGCTTCTCGGTTGTCTGGTGAATGTAGGTGTAGACATTTAAGCGCATTTAAGCAGCATTTTGGAATGTGTCTAGTAAAATACCACCGCACAAGCTAAGCTCTTTCCGGGTCACCGACCGGAAAATGTACCGCCTGTACTCATTGTCATGTTTACTCATATTTTTTTTTGGGTTTTTAGTTATAGCACATTGAAAAAAAAACG
Source organism: Phengaris arion (assembly GCA_963565745.1). Classification (NCBI taxonomy): domain Eukaryota; kingdom Metazoa; phylum Arthropoda; class Insecta; order Lepidoptera; family Lycaenidae; genus Phengaris; species Phengaris arion. The sequence goes on from OY751431.1 coordinate 31,192,307, forward strand.
GCCAAGTGCGAGTCGGAATCGTGCACGAAGAGTTCTATCCCTTGTGTTTTTTCAGTCAATTTCCAAACCTTAAGGAGTGAATATACTCTTGAATATAAGCAACCTTTATTATGGGATCAACTTTCCTACTTGAAAAAAAATCTGCTGTTTCCTACAAAAAGGGCTACGGCATAGATTACATTTTGTAGGAAACAGTTTTTTTAAGTAGGAATAAATAGTACCATAGTTAATGTGCTTATATTTAAGAGTATATTTACTCATGAAAGTTTGGACACTGACTGAAAAAACATTCTGTATATAAATGGCAAAAATATCACGTTTGTTTAAAGGGAGCCCCCGTAAATATTTCAATATTTATTTTATTCTGTTTTTCAGTATATTTTGTTGTTATAGCGGCAACAGAAATACATCATATGTGAAAATTTCAACTGTCTAACTATCACGGTTCATGAGATACAGCCTGGTGACAGTCGGACTGACAGACTTACGGACAGCGAAGTCTTAGTAATATTTTATAAATTGGCGTTTTGTAAATGAGGAGCATAAAGTAAATTTTTTTAAACGATATATTTATTTCATCAAAATATTCATTGCTATCTATGCACTTTTGCCATCTCATAGGTACTTCATTGATTCCTTCTTTTCTTTCTCTTCTTCTAAATCTTTCTTATCATCTTAAATTTTCATCATCAAAATTATCTAAAAATCTTTGAAGGCGCTTTCTAATCTAGTCCAGATTAGATTAGATTATATTAGACATCGGAGTAGATTTTTTCCCTTGCAAGAAGTTATTCAAATTTCAAATTTCGAAAAAAATGGTAATCTTATGGAGCAAGGTCCGGGGAGTACGGTGGATGTCTTAAACATTCCAATTGAATCTCCTCTAATTTGATAGCCGTCTGTTGTGCAGTGTGTGGTCTAGCGTTGTCCTGAAGCAGCAGTAGCTGTGGTCTAGCGTTGCAATGAGCGTTTCCGATTATCGTATAGGATTCACTTTTCATAACAGGTAATGATTCGATTTAAAATCCCTTCATTATTGAGTTTTGGTTTGAGTAATGTAACGCAGCAGTCGACGCGCGTTCGTCGGTTTGCTGCACTCAATTCATGAGGTACACACCTTTCAAGCTTTTTCACCTTTTGCTCCAAGTGGATTAAAATAGTTTTATAGTGTAACACCGCAGTCTGCAGCTAACTTGGACGTGTTTTGCGATTTATCCGCTTCCACAATAGCCTTCAATTCTTCATTATCATCTTTGGTTTCCGGCCGTCCACGGGGCTTGTTCTGCAGGTCGAAATTTCCATCGCCATACACTTCATTAATCATTTTTTTTCTTCTGCAACACTGGTGCCACGGTGGAACTCGTACTCGAAAATAATACGATATTTCAAGTTTTCGATTTTGTAAACTGAGTGACGCAAAGAAAAAACCAAAAGAGGAAAAAATAAATGAATAACGGTTTTCGAAACACAAATGCGGTAAATAGCGGTATAAATTTGAAATTGGAATTCCTAACCAAAGAAGATATTTTTGAGATTAAAGTGGCCAGTACGACAAAACGCCATTTTCATATGTAAGGACCTTAATTTGTATTAAATATTCTTATAATATTATAAAAGTTTAAGTAACATTCATTGGACTAAAATATAATATTTTAAAGAAAATTGTTATTTGTCGTCATGACATCACAATACTCAATCTCACATGACATAAAAACTCAAACACGAAATTTGAAAATTTAGACGTCCCTTCGACGGCGCACAATCTTGACCGGATTTTTCTACAATTGCTGTGTACGCGATAGGATTATTGTGGACACACCGTATGCTTGTAGTAGTGCAATCAAATCGAAAGTTACAATGTAACTGTTAATCTGGTCCCTGGTGGTAAGGAAAACAAACGGAAAAGCCCAGCACCAGTAACGAGCTTTTGTATCAAATAACTGCGCTCACCAATACTAGCTTGTTGGCTTCTTATTTGCTCAATGTCTTTAATCACAGTCTTTGTGATCTTGTGTTTAATTGATTTTTAACATTTTATGTAATACTAGCTTTTGCCCTGGGCTCCGCCCGCCTAAATACAGCATACCACAGAAAAAACTGTTCTTTCCAGATAAAACGTTGCCTATGTGTTAATCCAGAGCTTACACAACTACCATACCAAATTTCATAAACACATTCAGTAGTTTTTGAGTAACGAGTAAAGTTTAAGTTGAGAGAAACAAACATCTATCTTTCACATGTGTAATAAGTAGTAGTATAATTGTAGGATTTTCACTATAAAAATGCTGAAGATGTGTGCATTTGTAGTGCATAAATCATTTGCAATCAGATAGAGACGTAGCCTCCTAATCTTAGTCCCTGCCACGCTGCGCAGGCGCAAGCCACTATCCGCCATTTGCATTTATAAAATCGCATTAATAATGTAAAACCATTTAAATATTATTTAATTGGCCTTTTTAGCACTTAGCTTTAATTGTTTTAAGTGATCTTTACGAGTAAATGTCTCAATTGAATAACTTAAGTTAATTCTTTTTAATACTTGCTAAGTGTTATGAATAATATGATTTATTTAAATATTCTTATTGGACATTCAATTGGATTTAGTATCTTGTTGTGACTTGTGTCTCTTTAAGTCTAAATATAGCCTTCTGATCTATGCGACCGTGACGCGAGACTGCGACCCGCGACTGCGACAATAAACCAGCCAATCACGTTCTCTGGCTACACCCACTGGTCACGCGTCGCGGGTCGCTGTGCGCAGGAATTGTTTAGTGCTCCATATAAATTCGTACTAAGCAGTGACTTTGCGACCCTATTTCGGTCTCGGATCGCGGTCTCGCGTCGCGCTGCGGAAGGCTACATTTCGTACCGCTTACTACTTTTATAGAGACAGAGCGGTGGTTCCTACAGGATCTTCAAACAAAAACATGAATGTTGTTTATGAGGTAGCCCATAGATTCACCAATTGAAAGTCCAAACAGGTGTGACCTACCTTATATTGTCGCAGTCAGAGATAAATAAAGAGCTCTTGCGATCGTAATCTTTTCGCAAAAAGAAAGTACTATCAGGGAATTTAATTCTTAAGCTGGTTAACTGTAGTCATAATTTGATCGTATTATGTTATTATTATGATACTAGGTTTTGCCTGCGGCACCACTCGCGTGAATACAGTATCCCACGGGAACACTGTACTTGTACGGGATAAAAAGTACCCTATGTGTTAATCCAGAGCTTAAACCATACCAAAGTTTCATCAAAATCCGTTCAGTAGTTTTTGCATGAAAGTGTAAAAACATCCATCCGTCCTCACAAACTTTCACATTTTTAATAGTAGTAGAAACAAACAGACATGACAATGACAGTTATATTGTCTCTGCATGTCGTCATTAAAACACAAAAAATTTTATTTTCGCATTTTTAAGCAACAATATATCAATAATTCGACTCTATTACGTCAGTCTTATTGGCAGATTGGTATGAGCATATATATAATTTTTGCTTTGTTCGATAATTCGGAATGTGTTGGGCTCGACTCCCGGGTCAGAAAAATGTTTTTGTGATTCTGTTTATTTATTTCAATTTATCAAAAAACCAGAGCAAAGCTTGGTTACCCAGGTACTTTTTTCTTAAACAAAAACGAACTGACATACTAAAGCATTTGGGAATTTCAGATATCATAAATATATAGATATAACATTCTCATGTCACAGTGTTTGTGGCGGAACTCTTTCAAAAGGGCTTGACCAATATTATGAAATGACGTAGGTTGTAACTTGTAACCTATTTTTAGTTGTCACCCGAAGTGTGGTTTTTTTTTAAATTATCTTATCATTTGGCAATAAAAATACTACTAATACCAACCTCTATAAAAAAAAAACTTCAAACACCAACTCCCATTGTTTAATAGTGACATTAGTACTATGATACTCTTGAAACCTTCACACATCACATGTATGGTAGGTAGTAAGTGTGGATTGTAGGTGTAGATAGTGGATGTCGGAGTAGGAAGTAGCTGTAGGTTGTAGATTTAATTGTTGGTGTACGAACTGTACGTAAGTAGTTATTTATTTGTTAGTTAAGACAGAACAACGTCTGTTGGGTACATCTAGTTACTACATAGTATAAAACGAAGTCGCTTTTTCTGTCTGTCCCTATGTATACATAGATATTTAAAACTACACAATGGATTTTGATACGGGTTGACGGGCGTAACAATACTGTTACGCCCGTAAGGGTCATACGACCCTTATCAAATTAAATACGTGACTTACTTTTAGCATTTTAGCCCTATAAACCATACAGTTTAAATTAATATCTCATATTTAGAGGACATTGTAGAACTTATATTCAAGCGTGACAAATATATTAAGCGGTCTCGCACGTCGCGTCGAGGTGATTGGGTCCCGTTTTTACCCATTGGGTACGAAACCATAAAAACATTTTCAATATTGTATACAGAAGTATATTGCAGTGCGTAGAGTTATTTGCTGAAGAAGTTTTTTCTCCATGAACACTATTCCACGCGGGCGAAGCCGCGGATAAAAGCAAGTATTGTATAAAATGTAACTTCCTACTAATATTATAAATGTAAAAGTTTGTGGGGATGGATGAATGGATGGATGTTTGTCACTCTTTCACGCAAAAACTACGGAACGGATTTCGATGAAATTTGGTATGGTATTAATTTAGGCTCTGGATTAAAACATAGGCTACTTTTAATCCCGAAAAGGTACAGTGTTCCTTTGGAATATAGTTTTCAAGCGGGCGGTGCCGCGGGCAACAGCTAGTAGCATCATAAATCTAACAGGTTTTAATAAGAAATCCCTATTGAAATCATTATCCACGTTTTTATCAATAAACAAAGTGTTACAAAGTTTCAGTTTAGTATTCTCTGGATACACGGTCAAACAGTCATCCATAATAGTCGAATATAAACATTGTGACTCATCCCCCATATAGGTGTATGCGCGCTTACATTTTAGTTATTGTTGTTTGTTTCCATTGCACTATGATCTCGTTACTGTTTTTACGTTTACTGATTTTAAGATTAAATGCATTTATCCTACTACTATTATGTATGTGAAAGTTTGTGAGGACGGATGGATGTATGTATGGATAGACGGATGTTTGTTACTTTTTCACGCAAAAACTACTGAACGGATTTGAATGAAATTTGGCATGGTAGTAGTTTAGGCTCTGGATCAAATATGGGCTCCTTTTTATCCCGAAAAAGTACAATGTTCCCGTGGGATAGGTACTGTACTTACGCGGGCGGCTCCGCGGGCAAAAGCTATGCTATATGCGTCCTAAGAAGATATGCGTGACAGATAATAATTGAAATTGTAGTGAAGTTACCAAACGAAAATTAATCGATTGTTTAAAATATCGAATTAGTTCGTAAAGGAAATGAAATCGGAATTATCGATTTTAGATTTGTGAATTAAATTGCTAATAAATGGGTAATTTGTAAATAAATAATAATAAAAGAATAAAAACTATTCAAATCGTTTATTTTCTTATTTACTGCAGTCGGAACTCGAAGATTGCGAGCTCATTTCGGAATCGGAAACAAAAACAATGACAAAAAACTCAACAAAAAATAATAACAAAAGTCAAAATCAACAAAAACTCAAAGCAGACGCAACGAAAACACAAATCGCATACAAGGCAGATGCACTCGTACTGACATTTCCGAGTTGCAATACGATCACAAGATTGCCGCTCCTATTCATCGATTTGTTGTCGATTCAACAGTGTCAATCTCTATTGACAGAAGTTCCGTTCCATGCATCTGCCATTTTTATGACATATTTTCTTAATTTAATTTCATATTTATATTTCACAGTTATTATAAGATATCAGAGTTAATAATAAGAATAATAGCAGTTTCATTTATATTTAAAGAAAATATTATTTTTTGTCAATGGACTATAATTTATTTCGTTTGCTTTTTTTGTTTTCTTGTAAGAAGTTTGCGTAGCAAGGAATATAAGAACTGTCACCCATATCATCGTACGACGCACGAAGTATAGTACTGTATATACTCGTATGATTTCTGATATACTCGTTATCTACATATACCTTTCTTGAATAAACAATAAAACATATAATTATAATAATAATCTTTTATTTCATGAAATAACATTACAAAATTTACTTATTACTAGAGAACTCCACACTACCTAGTGTGGAGTTCTCTAGTAATAAGTAAATTGCCCTGTCTTGTTGAGTCCATGAGTTGTCACATAAAAATTTAACAAATTTCAAACAATTCTCTATTATCATTGTTACATTATTTCCATTAATGCGAGAAAATAGCCCTAAGAGCCAGCTTCGCACAAAGTTGATGAATTCAAAGTTACTCTTTTTCTTAAACTACTTAGTATTAATTTTAATAAAAACATTAAAAAGTTATGGTAACATTACAACACGCAGAAATCAACTTGGCCTGCGTGGAATGTGCTTCCCCTCCCACCACACCCCACCGCCTACCGCTCACACTCTCTCACCCTCGACGCGTCAGCGAGGTGCCTAGTTAAATTCTGCGGGCATGACATTCATTGCCGCGTCCGCTAGTTTTTTTGTAAGTTTAAGAAAACTGCATAACTCTAAAACGAAGATTACCATATTATTTTATTTTGGTGATAGTCGCTTTTGGGACGTAGACTAAATACTTATTAACTATGAACGGCAAACAGACGTGACGTCTATGATGAACAACCGTGCCGTGTGTGAAAATGGAACCAGTATAGTCGGACGTCATTCGGCGCAGTGAAATTTGGCAGGAGAGCCGCGTTATCAGCTCGCCCGATTTACCGCGGCTAAGCCCGGCACAGAGGCACGGCTACCGTGGGAGGGTTACATAACACATACACGCACGCACGTATGCACGCACACACACAAGTCCCCATTGCTGGGGCTTGGACTCATTGTGAGGAGGATCTTAGGCTGTAGTCGGTAGATGTTCCAGCTTGCGGCTTGGTAGACTGCACGGGCATTCAAAGATTGTTGGTCTTCTCAGTCTATTTCCCTCATAATGTTAAATCTCCTCCATTTTGAGTGTCCGAGAGTGGGGCTTTAGAAATCAGAAGTCTTTTTGCTACGAACCGGAATCGAACCTGCTTCCTCTCAGCTCAATCTGCCTACCTACAAGGCCATGATCGCACCCTAAATCTATTTATAAACAAACAATTATTGAAGTGAGTGATCCTTAAGTGATGTTGATGATTGACCGGCGAACCTCTTGTCTCGTGTCCTTGATTTTTCGGAGATCAATTAAGAAACAAAATCGCGTCTATGACACACCATAGACACACCTTCCTGTCATGGCCAAGGTTCCAGATGGACACACCAAGAATTTTTCTTATTCATGTTAAGGGCCACCCTCACGATCCAGCCTGCAAATCCAGCGCCAGTACTTATGGTCGTCATTAGGTTCAATCGAGGCAATGATTTTTCATTTTTCCCATTTTTTTTGGGACTAGTGGGCAAAAATGAAAATGGCTTCAGTTTGACACTATTGACAGGCTGCTGGATTTTTATGCTGGGCCGTGAGAACAGCCTTTAAACCCATGCGTCGTATTGGCATCTAATAAAAAGGTTTATAGACTCTATTCGACACATTCGACCACATACTTGAATTTAGTGAGATTATAATTTATTATTATTATTCCATATTATATTATAGAATTTTTTCGGTCTATTCAAGTTCAAAACACTCTTGATTATTGAAACACACTTCCCGTTTTCGTGTACTTTAAACTTTTTCATTTGACGCCTCCGTGGCCCAGTGGTTGGTTATAGCTTTGCTCTTAAATCCGGAGGACATGGGTTCGATCCCTGTATTGAAACAACAAAAATGTTCTTTTCAAGTCTGGTTAGGATAATGCAGGCTGATGACCTGATTGTCTGACAAGAAAGATGATCCATGCGTCGGATGGACATTTAAAAAGTTGGTCCTGCACCTCGAGATAAGGAGAGATAGAGAGAGCGAGAGGCGGTTTCCGTCCCACTGGGTTACGAGAGTAATGGAAGAGACAGAGAGTGCTCTTGTGTATTACGCACACACCTGGACACTATTAAATACACCTGATGATGACTTTGTCGAAACCGGTCGTGTAATATATTAAAATTAATGAAAAATACTTATTAAAGTGGAAATAGTGCAAGAAGTCCTGTGTGTTATTACTGTGAAACATGAATTTCCACCAAGAAACTACAGTACAATCAATAACATCACTATAAAATAACTCCTGCGTAGCTGGTCTGGTTTCAATGAAACCGGCCACCGCCACCGAAATCGGTGTGGGGAGGAATGATTAAACTTGTGATTTTAAAACAGTTGTGCATTGTGCAGGCTTAGGTAGTAAAATGAAAGATGTTAATATTGCGACGATAGTTTATTAACTAAGACCTAATTAGCTTGACCTGAAATTAGCGAAAGAGGACCTGAAGACATGGCACAACATACGCGGGAGGAGTGTCCAGCTTGGGCGATCCCACGCGCAGCTATGTCTGCACGCATCGGCGCGGATGTATCGCTTCCTGCCACAGTTGCCGCTACAGCACGGAATAAGGAAGCTTGGGACGCAGCTGTCAAAGAAGCGGCGGAGCGAGAGCGTGAGGCTTCGATATAGTCGCACCCGATGCGTCGTAGACGACATGGTCTGCGGCGTTTAGCGCACCTAAATGCACTTAATAGATTACCGCCATAAAATTGATCCATGCCATCTGGGGGGTTGCCGCCTACTGAAGGATCAATAGACGTGGGGTTCCCTTATGTCCGGCGAACCCTTAGCGAAGGAAGATGGCAGCATCGCCGTCATCTATAATAAGATGATGCCCGATGAGGCAATACGCCAGCGGCATTGTTGTAGTCACAACAGCTCCCATGGCCCCGCCTAAAGCGTGAAGAAGGATATCGGGGGGTTTTAGTTGGTAAACCGGTGTAAATACTGCGGAGCCTAACCCTGCCACCTTCCCCCGGGGTCTAGGGGAAATACGTTATGCATACCCCACGGTATGCATAACGTATTTCCCCTAGAAAAAAAAGGACACACACTACAGTTGGGTTTAATTTGGTCTTGCGTAGTATTAATTTTATGTGGCTCCCAGCTACCGCGTCCAAAGTCAGCGCCCGCCAGTAAAAGAAATTCCAGGAATTGTTCTCGAAATAATATTGATGGGCTTTATGTAATTGTGTATCGCTCCCAATACCCATTACTAGTTAATGCGAAAATTAATAATCAGTACACATTGGCTGTTGAAAGATAGGATGTGGCGAATCAGGTGCAGGGGTATGCAATCTTTTAAATACTACTGATTTTATATTATTATATTAGCTCACTTTTTACCGCGGCTCCGCCGATACTGTTCCGGGATAAAAAGTAGCCTATGTATTAACCCGGAGCCTAAACTACTATTATACCAAATTTCATCAAAATTAGTTTCGTAGTTTTTGCGTGAAAGAGTAACAAACATCCATCCATCCTCACAAACCTTCACATTTATTGTAGTAGAATATTGAGTACCGCAATCACTATGTCCTATTGATAAGCATTTTTAAATTTGCAGGGAAGCAAATTTAGCCTAGATTAATAATTTCTTAGGTTTTATCCATATTTATTCCGATCCAAATAAGTTTTTCAGTGGAAACCGAAGTTACATACTTGCTCCCAGTTTCAGAGCGAAACCGATACCGGAACTTACTGTCTTTGTAACTCAGAGCACATTCAATTTAATGCTTGCAAATAAAAACCACGAAAAGATTAAAAATCTTGAGAGGTGTCAAGAGACACCCGGATGGAACGAAGTTTCGATTAATTAGTGAAGGAATTATAATAAAATTTTATTTTTTTAAAGTTATAATAATATTTTTTTTATTATTAACAAATATAATGTAATATAAACTTAATCAGTAGGCTCAATTTTAGTAATAATTGTCTTGTGGTAAAAAATTGAAGGGTATTTATAAGTTATTCCACGCCGCACGGATTACAACTATAGCAAAAAGTGTCGTTACAACTTTTGGTCTTAATTTTTTCCGTCTAGCCCCCTTTCGCAACGCGCGATAAGGAACTTTGTTCCAAAAACAATGACCTGTTAAATTTATTAGCGTTTAAATAACAAAGTTCAATTACAGAGCCGATTGGCGATCCCTGGTACCACAGTATGCACTATGCGTCAGTTACAGGTGTTACCATTATGTATAATGACCCAGGTATGTAGGTGTGGGATATATTTTAAGCGTTCACAACGCCGTTTGTATGTTAACGGAATCCAATACTGATTGTGCTACCGTCTACCGAACAATTTGAACGAATAAATTACGAAATATTCGAATTAAAATTGATTACTCAATCGAAATGATCTGAAGTTTTCAGTTGATTGATTAAATAGCACATGTAAATATTTTATTATTCATTGAAAATTGTTATTTACTTAGCAGTCTAAATATTTAATTACACATAGTACCTAAATATATTGCCGAATAATCGATTAAGTACACATAAATACTCGTATATTCTGCAATTTTCAGAAAAGGTTGTTGGGTTTTTACTTTTTTCATGTAGCATATAACACCGAAATGTTAAAAAGTATGGCATAAATTGTTGGGCTCGATTGAGATATATTTTGATGAGAAAAGTATATTGGAAATTTTGCTATGGAACAATTACCCACAGCGACCGAAGAAGATTAGGTTATGTAAGCGGCATAGGTCTAGATTACAACGGCACAGGTCGAATTACAACGGCACAGGTCAGATTTCTATAGGAGGTGGTGTAAACACTGTCACATTTAAGTAATTTCAACGAATATTCCTGTACAATTTATCGATTATCTCCACTTTTCCACGGATCGAAATTAAAATAATTACGGGAAATGAAATGTAAATAAAAATGGTAGAATCCAATAGTACCTATTTTGGTTAATAATCGCGACCTTGTTAAAAGGCGAGAAAAAACGCCCTTAGGGTTTCGTATTCTTTATCTCACAATTGTAGGAATAAGCTAAGTTATTCGTTATTACTATGTGTCTATCATTTGGTATGCTAACTCGGTAACCGCTGAAGTGGTGACATAATGACAGCTCGCGCGTCAACAATTACACGCCTAGACATTGTATATCTGATTATACCGCATTGTATGACTTTGAGACATTTTTGTTTGTGTTTTTACTAAGTATAATTTAATACTAAGTAATAAATTAAAGATGGCTTTGTATTAAAATGGCTGTAAGGAGGTTTTGATAAGTCTAGATAAACTCTTAAAAACAACAAGTAATTAAATAAATAGTAAATATATTTATGTAATAATACAATCATACAGTATAGACCAGGGCACCTTTTTTTCACGGAGCCCATCTTGGATAGTAAATAATAGTTTCATGCCCCCCTGTGATATTTTAATTGCGAAGAAAACAACGAATTTTTATCGATATTTATTTATTTACATACACATCTCTTCTCGTATGAAAAAAACAATAATTTAACTCATCCAACTTCTCTAATAGCGGCTTACGAGGCGTCAACAAAGAATATATAATATATATATAATACTATCGTCGCGTCGATTAATATTTGTGATAAAATATACCTACCTCTGTTTAATTTGTTTTCTGCCCTCCTTAATATCTCTATGGCCCCCTGGGTAGGCGCGTATCACTGATTGTGAACTCCTTCTATAGACTTAACTACTATATTAGGGCCTATAACTTTGTTAGGACGAGTCATAGTATGAAATAATCGAGTCATAGTATCATGGTGAGTTTCCCATTTACAATATTCCGAAATTGGTAAAATCCCGCGGCAACCGTACCTATTCCCGTGATAAAAATGCCTATGTCATTCCCCGTGGTCGACTACTCCATATGTGTTCCAAATTTCCTTAAAATCGGCCCAGTAGTTTTGTACCCTTTTCAATGCAAACATATAAACAAACAAATCTTTCCCCTTTATAATATTAGTGTAGATAAGTCATCATCAGTCATCGTACAGAGAAAGAGCTTTCATAGAACGATCCAAATTAGAAAATTCCCACGTCCCCTTCAACGGCGAACAATTTTTCCACAAAATCGTATGCTTTGTGTTTAATAGTAGGTAATTTACCAACATGACTAATGCTTTGTAGATTTTTCGTATTACGAATTCCCAATTTCAGGGCTGATTTAACTATTTATTTTGCGGTTGGTTTTACTCTTCTATAAAATATATGTAATATTCACATCCTGTCCATAGTAAACCACAATATACAATTAATGCCTGCGTCATGCTGCCATGTTAGGGTGAGCTGTCGTTTCTTGACGTCATAGTACACATTTCCTCAAAATCTCGAGGAATGTTTTCATTCACTATTTATTTATCTGTAGTCTTTGTTATGACCAGTGACACATAACCTCGCTTAAATAAGTCTATAAGGGCGTTTTCCTAGTATTCGTTCGATATCGGACGCCGATAGTCGATATCCAATATCAGATACCCAAGTACAAGTATTTAGCCACGTACAACGAATTGAATTGAATTGAAAAAGTGAAATGTATGAAATATGGTATATATTTCATGCATTTTACTTTTTAGCTCGAGGCCCCTGCTGCTTCAGGACAACGCTAGGCCACACACTGCACAACAGACGGCTACCAAATTAGAGGAGCTTCCATTGGAATGTCTAAGACATCACCGTACTCCCCGGATCTTGCTCCAACAGATAACCATTATTTCGAAATTCGGATAACTTCTTGAAAGGGAAAAAATTCAACTCCGATGGGGCAGTCCAAAGCGTCTTCAAAGATTTTATTGATTCCTGTCCGAATGGTTTTTTTAGTAAAGGAATCAATGAACTACATATGAGATGGCAAAAGTGCATAGATAGCAATGGTATATACTTTGATTAAATAAATATGTTACGTTTAAAAAAAAACGACTTTATGTTTCTCCTTTACAAAACGCCAATTTCATGTGTATGTATGTAATATATGTATTTCACCTAATATTATGTAGATTGTAGCTTTAATTGCAAAGCATAATATTAGTACATGGGAAACCGAGCTTATAAATTTAAAAAGGAAAAAGAATTACAAAAATATTTATCTCACCGGGATTCGAACCCACCACATCTGAATTTTCGTACAAAGCAAAAAATTTACATAGGCATACCAAACTGCCAATCGGACTGACATATTAGAGTTGAAATTATTGATATATTATTGTTATTGCGCGACAAATAAAAAATACATATAGCTTAAAAATGCGCAGTTTCTCAGGGATAAAATCGATGTTTCTCCCCCAAAACTTCCTGCTCACTAAATTTCATAGTAATACTTGCGGTCGTTTTTGAGATACCGACTATGTAAATACAAGATTGTCTCGTTGTAAATTGTAAAGTATGAGATATAAACTAAGACCACCAAAAAAATATAAATCCAGACCACCAAACTTGACCTCTAGAGAGACACACGAAGTCGCGTCATTGAGCCAGCAATACTTGTCTCCTAATAACCCCATCGATTGCATACAACTAGCTTAATTTAACTAAATGAGTAAACTTGTCTTTTTGCTGACTTTAGACCTCCGCGCCGTCTACATTCGGTTTCTCATGTGAAGATTAGCGATTAGGATTCATTGGCAGTAAAGACTATTACTTAGTAGAGAACCGCAAAAGTTTGTAGGGATGTATCCGGTAAACTTCGTTCCGCCTTAGAGTTAAATGTTGACTTACGGACATCAACCCATCTCTCGGAAATTTTCGAGTTTACTTGAACACACACAATCGTTTCATAAAAATCGGTCCAGCCGTTTAGATGGTGTTCAATTACAAACACACGCACAGAAGATTTCGAATACTTATAGATTAGGTACAATTTTTCGACGTCGCAAATCTGTTGAATAGGTTTGACATGCCAAGTGAACTATGAACAGCAGACTCGAAGCTACGAATGTTAAAATCCGTAAAAAGGTTATGAACGTTTCTCAGAATCGTTTGAGGCGGTTGTGTATCGAGATTGTATTATAAAATATATTTTTTGTCACTCCCATCACGAGTTATTTGTTCGTATAGAAAATAAACCAAGAGGCAAGTTAATCCTTTAATAAAATCCGACGCGTTATGCTATTTGGTAAATGAATGAAGTTTTTTATGTCCGTTCGTGTGAATATAAAAGATTTTATGTCAGATATTTGTAAGGCTCCGATTTGATTTATGTAAGTTACCTGCCTTATATCTTTTAGGGATCGCCATGGTATACGAAAATCGAAATTATTTTCCATCATAGGTACACAGGTATGTAAATTATTTTAAAAAATAAATATCGATAAAAATTGCGGTTTTTTTTTTAAATAAAAAATTGGGACATGAATGTATTATTTAAAATCCGAAAATAACATGGAATGAGGAGAAGGTGTATACTGAATGTATATTTAACTACATAAATGTATTTATTTAATTACTTTTTGCTTTCTTAAAGTTAATCAAGACTTATCTTAACCTTCTTACAACCGTTTTAATACAGAACCATCTTTTCGTCCACAATCAGTTATTAGTTTGCCTGCCACTATGAAGACATAAAAAAAATAATTAAATATATATATTATTATTATTATTGTTATTATTATTATTATTATAATAATAATAATAATTATTATTATTTTTATTTATTTCATATGAATTAAAGGTGTGAGTAGAAAAATATTCTATTCAATAATCAATTATTATCATTTGTTGAGAAAAGTATTCTCCGCATGCACGTAACAACGTTGTCGTCCATTCTTTACACGAGAGCTCAGCATTGTTTAGAAAAATATTTTAATGAAATATTGTTATGACATTTGTGTTTATTATTTTAGACGGTATTAATTAATATTCATCATAATATTTTAAGTTTTACAAATAGTTTAGGTTTTGTTTAGGTATAAGTTTCAGGATGGCTAAACGTTTTTGTCATCATGTCAACTTTTATCTCAACAATTGATGACACAGAATTAATGAAACCCGGGAATTGATGACACAGAATTTCACAATTAAGTAACCCTCGAAATGTTAAGCAGTGAGAGAGCTGATGATGTTGAATTATATCTAAGAACACTCTCGATCACGTCAGCTTTCAAACAAAACAACAAAACTAAATCAACATCGGTTCATTCGTTTGGGAGCTACGATGCCACGGACAGACATATAGGCAGACAGACAGACACGAACTTATAACACCCCTTTTTTTGCGTCGGGGGTTAAAACATCATACGGAACCCCAATCCTTATCACCAGCTCTGTCATACGGGTCGCCGGCGCTACGTGGTTCAAAGCGATTGCAGATACAATAGCGGCGCCCGCCAGACGCCATGACATGCGTCCGCCGATCAACGATCGAGCCGAAATGAATAGAACTAATTATAAAAAAAAGAATCATTGAAAAAAAACCCAGCCAAGTGCGAGTTGGACTCGTGCACGAAGGGTTACGTACTGTTAGTACTAGACGACCTCTATGGCTTAGTGGTTCAGCGCGTTGGTGCTCAAGCCGGGGGTCGCGGGTTCGAATCCCGCCGAAGGAACAAAACGTTTTTATGTGTTCCTGGGTCATGGATGTGTAATAAATATGTGTATAATATAATAAAAATCTTAAATATATGTATAGTATAAAAGCATTAAATATACTACCCGTTTTCTGGCACCTGTAACACAAGTTCTTCGGATACTTAGCACGGGGCCAGATTGACGTGGTGTGAGGCGTCCCTAATTATTATTATTATTATTATTATTATTATTATTATTATTATTATTATTATTGTTATAATATCGAGCAAAAAACAGCTAAACAACACAAGTTTTTTTGTAGGGTGGCCTTTAATATTTTATTTTATTTTCACTAATTACTTTAAACAGAATACGAGTACAACTCAATATTCAGTGAATGTTTCGTTACGTCTAAACGCCCTTATAGATATCGAGCAAAAAACGTCAAAAAAATATCTGTTGTATGGGAGACCTCTTAAGTCTCTTTAATATTTGTTTTATTCTGCTTTTAGTAATTGTTGTTAAAGCAGCCACAGAGGCCTATCTTGTCAATTTTCACTATAATCCCGTTTCGGTCCACGTGCTGACTCATTCCCGTACTCGCCAATACGTACACGAGCAGGACAGCCTGAAAATCCAATCGGGACTTACGAGAATTGCACCCCCTGCAATACATGAACTGTGAAAATTTCAACTGTCTAGCAATCACGGTTCACGAGATACGGCCTGGTGACAGACGGACAGCGAAGTCTCAGTATTAAGGTTTTTACCATTTGGGTACAGAACCCTATAAGGAATAGAATGTTTTTTGTTTTGCTAAATGTTGTTGTTGCTCAGGAGTTTGTTGTTGTTGATGAATGGTGATATCTGATACAAATCATATTCCTGAATTTACTGAAACAGTCAAACATTCAATATCGATATTTCTGAAATAACCATAATCAACCGCTCCATAATAATCAAAATCGAAATCTTTATAACATTGGTAGAGATGAGATTATAAACTTACTTTTTTAATCTGGCAAAAGCAGTTATATCAAAAATAAAATGCTTTGTATTGAACGGTGTTTGTGTAGGAGTCACCGTCTTTTACACATACTACGTGAGACGCGGAGGTTTAAGATAAGTTTATTTTATCAAAATCATAAAATGCTGTAGGCAGACCTATATAATATCACAGTCGAGGCATGTAGAGGCAAAATGTGTCCACACTTAAACTGCCCCACTTTTGGGATTGTGTCGAGGTTTGACATTTGATCGATGGTTTGACGAAGATTTGCTTTCTTCAGTTTAATCAGTCCGCATTTAATTGACAAAATCTTCTGAAATCAAACTCTCTTCTATGAAGATTTTTTTCAGTCAAATTAACGTCATATTGTAACCCATCCTTAGTTTTGAAATCATTGGCTAAAATCATCATTTTTATATTAAGTTTATACTCTATTCTTTGTTGTATAATATGAATCAGCCTAATGAAGCCGGACTTAGCTAAAATATGATTTGTGATCATCATAAGTTCCTTGTCAGAGACCATAACATCAGAGCCACGCACACCATCCTTAAATGACGAATATTTCCGATCATTAAATACACATTAAATTGTAAAATACCTATAAAAGTTTCATTCATAAGCTATTAATAAGATGGTGGGAATAACATAGCGGTTCTTTTTAGAAGTTTTACTTTTTACCCGACTACGGCGAAGCCAAAAGGAAGGGTAATGATTTTGGCAGTCTATGTACGTATATATGGATGAATGTATGTATGTATGTTTGTTACCTCGCAGCGTCTAAACTACTGGTCCGATTTTAATTAATGAGGTGTCAATAGCTTCATAATAATGCCGCGGGTAACATAGGTTATATAATTTTTCAAAATTGTGTATTTAGAAAACTGAACCTCAGATTGTTACATCTTAAAAAATTAAACCGAGATAATCATCACGTGTTTGGTATCAAAAGAAAGGTCTTGGCGAGCACACCACAAATATGTCAAAATACACGTTTAAAATGTGGTCGTACAATTCCTACTAACTCAGTTGTCCAATTTTCGAACATTACATAATATAACTATAAATATAACATAATTATATATACATATTATTTTGCTATCATAAAATATATTTTATTTCATAAATATAATTTATTATAGAGTATAGACAATACAAAATAAAATAAAAAAAGAACCCCAATTGTCAAGCAGTGAGCGAGCTGATGATGATGAATTATAGCTATGAACACTCGATCATGTTTCAAACCTTCATTCAAACATCAGCTTTCGAACAAAGAAAACTAGATTAAAGAGCCGTGGTCGCACCTACTTCATAAGGTTCGGACCAGTCGATGTCAAATCGTAGACGTCTGTATCTATCTTGGGGTATGCATTGCGGACGCGACGCGTCTCGGTGTGAGCTGACGCTTAGATGCCTTTAGTGGGTGTGACCCCGGCACTAACTTGACCATTTTTTTACGTAGTCGGGTTATAGTTTTTTATCGAGTCTCTATTTGAATGTCCCTTTTATAATTATAATTATTATAAAACGTTTTTTGTTTATTATAAATACTTGTTATAATTTCAATTTACCTTGAACATGTTTCCTGTGTGGTTTAATAGATTCTAATATAATAAATTAAATCAAATAAAATATTTTTTTAACTTTATATTTATTTATCTAATGTGTTTCGTCTATAGTATGTGCTGGCATTACGTCGCTAACATACCTACAAGGTGAGTAAGTGTTAAAAAATGTCAAATAGACGAATATAATGTGACACCCCGTGGTTCGGGGAACGGTCGATTTTCTTATGTCGCCTAAACGACGTTTATAATAGCGAGATGCTGGGAATACTGAATTGAATACAGGGTGTCTTCAAAAGATTACAAAGTTAGCTGTTTAGTTTTAACTGCTAAGTTTAGGGGCTATGTCGCAGCTTACGTATTCTAGTAGTTAATATTGAAATGCTTGGTAGTCAAACCGTCGCCAAGTGAGATAAGTAGGTATTTTAATATTACATTCTTGGATACAGTGGCCGATGACGTCGCCATAGCGTCTTAGTGAAGCAAATCTCTAACCCTCTTACTAATAAGTGTTATAAAGTGAAATTTACACCGATAACTTATTTTTATGTTGTATTTTTACGTAGTTTTCATAAAAATAAAAAAATTAAAATTATCCACGTCGAAATTCTTAAAATTCTTTAAACTTCTAACCTTTATATCTCTGTTCATATTAAGTTTCGAGAAAAATTACGTGAATAAGTTTGGCCTTTACGTTATGCTTAAACCAAAATATAAGATTGATACTTTATCACAACGTAAGTAACTAAAGTGAGTAGGTATAATTTTCCATAACTTTGACGCCTTTGACGTGGGTGTGCAAACGTTCATTGTACACTAATACTACAATGTGATGTACATTTATGAATATAAGGGTAGTCTGACGGGCCTTGGATCTAACTCCACTAGTAATTAATAAGGAAAATGAAGGTTTTAGATATTTTTTCTCCCGTTAGGGGGCAGACCCAACTCACACAAACCGTCATCTGGTGGCGTTAGTGGTATCAAAAGAGGTCAATAAGAATTTTGCGATTATTTTCTGTCACCAGGCGGCGCTTTTTAGCACGACGGTCGTTGTCGTGTCAAAAAGCTGTCAGATGTTTGATGATGATTGATGAGAATTTAAAAACCCTCATTAAATGATAAGTACCTAATTACAGCAATATTTGACATTTACGTTAGAGTTGAAATATTATTTAGCTATTTAACTAAACACATAGTTATGACGTACTAGTTTTGACGTAGTAATTCTTATGACGCAGGTTTATACATAAGTTTGAAATTTTTATTACACACTTATAGCGTTCATTCTACAAAAATAAAGTAGTTAAACCAACTTTATGGCTTTTAAATTATAAAATAGTGTCATTATATGTATGGTCACGTGTAAAAAGCAATTAGCGTCCTTGTGATATCTGGCGTAGCGAAAACCTCTTACAATTATGTCTGGTCGTGTTCCCGTTGAAAAACCTGATGATAAGCTAAGTTTTTACTATATAGGTAATAGGTACATTTCATATACCTTTCTTCTGATTAATTTTCGTTGCGAGTCCTAAGACAAATTTATCATGTCAAAAGGTTTTTGGCCGTTGTCGATCCTGGACTGTTGAGTTGCAGTAGCGGGAATGAGTGGTGGGCCCGTTTACAAAATAGGTATATATTTCCATAATACATCCAGTAGTTTATTCGTATTTGTATAACAATCAAACATATTGCTAAAGCTGGTCATAACCTACCCTAACTATAAATAACCTAACCAAGAGCATGTCAGGACATGTCTATGGAGGGTTCCGTAACTATCAACATGCAATAGGTTTTTCTTTGAATTACTTCAAAAGTAATTATCCGATTTCGCTTAAAATAATTTTACTAAAGAGTTTTTAGAATAATATGGCATGGAAACTTACAAGTGTCTATATCCCATAGTTTAGAAATGCTAGGCGGAGACCAACTTACAAATCACTTTGGAGGCCGATTACTCAAAAACTTTTAAAAAAAGTCATGTATAAAACCTTGCCTTTATTTTAAAATACCTATTCAACGATACCCAACACGATAGGGTAGAATGAAAAAATATATTTTTCATCCATCCACCCATCCACATCCCATCCACCCCTAAATGTAAAATTATTATTATTTTATGATTCTAAAACCCAGATCTATACACAATCTATAACCATAACAAATTTCATCAATTTACATGTCTGTCTATTTGTCTGTCCGCGCTTCTAGCTTCCGTAATTATGAATATCATAATTACAGAAGCTAGAAGCGCGGACAGACAGACAGACATACGGACTAACAGAGTGAACATATAAGGGTTTCTTGTGTATTATGGAACCCTAAAAACTCACAATCGAATAGAGAAATTCCTCCTTTTTGGAAATCGGTTAAAAATAGTATTTATTTGCACAACCTGTATAACGTTTACAGTAGACGGCACGTCTCTAAGGGCCCGGGTAGTTTTTGTGTGCGGGGACAAAGCGGCTAGAGAATAAATGAATGAAATTCCGATCTCCTAAGCGCCTCACAAAAAATCATCAATGAACTTCCTCTGTATAGTTAGTTCGTTGCGCCATTTTGGCATCTATTTGAATATTTATTGATCCTGGACATTAACTTGAATTCAAACTTTATTGGCATATTATTTAATGGCATTTAATAGTACAACATATAAAATATAACAAATATAATTGTGATAAAAAATATTTAGTAGTAGGAATAAATAACTAAACTCTACTAAAATAATAATATAATCTCTTTACTGTTTTGAAAATATTAATGCCACATATTTACGTCACTTACGTATATAATAACAATATTATACTTTTTTATCCATACGAATGCATTCAAAAGTATGTAATTAAAATTTGTAAATTATTAACTTAAAATATTGTATTAAGCATTTGCTAGAGTCAAGATTGTTATTAACTATGTAAATAACCAAGGGTATTATTATAATCAGCTTTTTACATAAAAATTAATAAAGGTATGTTATAAAATAACTTAGTAAAGGTACATTCCGAGTTGCAAGCAATTTGTGTAACAAACCATCAAATAAACAAAAAACAAAAACTCTGTCTTGTCATAGAAAAGACAACAAACAAAAGGATTATAATATAAAAGCGATTGATACATCGTTACATAGCAATCTATAAAAAAAAATTACACCAGAATTAGCATAAGGGTCAGTTCATACCGCAACGATACGCGCCGAGTATGCATTTTTAAGATAGCTATTCAAAATTGAACTACAAAAAGATACACGTATCATTGTAAGAGTATGAACGTCAAGTTGCACCGCGCTGCACAGCGTATGTGCAGTGTCTGACTGATGGCATATGAAACGTGTATCTTTTTGTGTCGTGAATAAAGTTCAATTTTGAATAGCTATCTTAAAAATGCAGCGCCATGTCGCGTATTATTTTGTGTCGATGTCAATTGACCCTAAGACTGTTTTTATTTTGGACATAGCGTAGATAGCCGACGATAGAGTAACGCGTGACTTGACCCGGAGATTCGCAGCTGAAATGAGTCTAATGATGTCATATAACTTTTAGTATACGTGTTGGTCGGTTGTAAATTGTATTCTCGATAATATTAAAAGCAGTTATCTCGGGTAATTTATCAGAATGGTTTAACGATGGCTTGATAAAAATGGGCCCACGCCGCGCCTACGGAGGCTGCATGCGTTTGTATGGGCATTGTGGGAAGTACAAATGGGAGGAAACGTTAGTTGATCTGAAGAACATCTGCAATGGCGCCTTAACCACTTTGCACCGGCGCATAGGCGAGAAATTAAAAATACACCTAGTTTTTGGTTTTTACCTACATGCGTGTTGTCTCGGAGAGATATGATAGAAGAGACGAATTTTAATGTGCACAATTTTTTGCAGTTAACATTATCATTTTTTTTTATAATAATAGTAATTTAATTTTAATAAGACCTTATAAAATTGAACCCTAAGTCAACCCTAGAAGTTTTTAACTATTATTTAAATAATTTAAAGCATACTAAAGAACTTATAACTTGTTTAAAGTGTAGCAACTAGCAAGTTTTGAAATTTTATAATACTCGTATTTGACTAGTAGAAAATGCCGTATGGTCTATGGCATTAGGTGAGTCGTTGTAGTTGTTTTTGTATTAAAATTAAATAAAGATGAATTGAAGAATTATGTAAATCAATATTCTTTTTTCACTATTGATTAAAAAATTGTTTAAATTAGTAAATCGTTGGTATTGTTCGATTTCAATCGCTTATTGCATAAAGCCTATTAGAGTATTAGCAGTAGCTAAGTATATTAACATTCCAACGTCGTACAAGATAATCTGTTTAGATAATGTATTCATGCGATACGTGCGAGGTGTCACTTCTGCGGCGCGCGTCAGTAGTAAGGCTCTATGACGGAGGCGCGGCGCATGAGTCACCGTTCATTGAGTGGCGGCCCATTGAGGCTCGCTCGCCGCGCCGGCCGTGCTCATTACCGCTCCGCCGGCCGCCCTGCGCACGCGCACTCTCGCGACCGCTCCGCCGACGCACTGCCCACGACATGCTCGCTCGCATCTCGCGATACAACGTGAGTTAAACCTACGACTTCCTTTCCATTGAAGCCTACAGATTTTAGTACCGTACTCATTCGCCCGTGTGTTCATTCCAGATGGAGAGCTTTTCGAGATCGTGCATATGGTTATTCGCCGCGGCGCTTTTAGCCGCCTGTGGAGTGAGCGCCGGCGTCGGAGCTAAGAGACCGTTTACACCGACCGACTCGATCCTGGACATAATCGACACGGAGCAGGTCGAGAAAATTATCGCGGCTCGCCGACGATCCGAGGAGGCGACGGGCTCCCCCGGCTACGTACAGAGAAACGAGCTCGGCGAGGGCAGCTCAGAGACGATGGTGGTGTCCGTCCCGCAGGAGGACTCCACCGACATACCCAAGGGTTCTTCCTTCCGAAACATTCTCAAGTCGTCCAAGAACGCTCTAGTGGTGACGAAGAAGGAGTACCTCAAGGAGGACTGGTGCAAAACGGAGCAGCTGATTCAGAAGATACGGGAGCCGGGCTGCTTGCCGGCGACAGTGATCAACAACTTCTGCTATGGCCAGTGCAACTCGTTCTACATACCGAAGGCTCCCCGACGGCGGGAAGGCAACGACGAGCGGCCACCGCCTGCCTTTAAGTCGTGCTCGTTCTGCAAGCCAAAGAAGTACACCTACATAACGGTGACGCTGCGTTGCCCGGGCCAGAACCCGCCTTTCCGGCGCAGACGGCTGCAGAAGATCAAGCAGTGCAAGTGTCTCCCCGTGGGGGTGAACTGATGGCAAGCCGGAGGCGGCCTGCATCACAGAGGCGGAGAACCGTCCGGTCCAGATCCGAACGCGGAAATCGAAACGTGACAACGAGATTATCGGGGAACGAGGCGTTACGAAATACCTGATGTTGTGATTAGTGGGCAACACGCAAAGTATAGTGAACATATTATGCGGATCGCGCTCCATACGTCAATCGCTGTGACGTCATGAGATGCATATTCGATGTTATAACTTTAATAAAACGGTTACGATGAGCCGTCTCAGAGCTTTAATAGTGATATGTTCCCGAGCCGGCGACAGGCGACCTTGAACGAGTGGATAGTACAAAGTGATGGTTAAAAGTGTTGGTCGTGAGGGTTTTAGACAGCAACTTTTTTGCCATCGATTATCAGAAGTGTGATATTAGTTTTTAAATCCGTAGCTTAAATGGACTGTGAATGAACTATTTATTTATTGTCAGTGTAGTTCTTAATACGCTTAAATACGTGGTAACTACAAACCCATTATAAAAGATCAGAGATTCAATATATTATGACAGAAAGTTTTGATAAAATTACGATAATATCAATAATTTTTGCGCTAGGTTTGGAGTATATATATTTTGTTATTCATACATTTAAAAGATTACTATAGTAAACAGTCACAAACACTATCGTAGATACGTCGAATTATCGAATCATCAGTCCAAGCGCGAACATTTTGCGCAAAAGTATTCGTCTCGTAATTGAATGAAAATTGTATGAAAATCATCACAGTGCCTGTACAATGTTTATTCGATAACGATAGGATCTTTTTTCACAAAACTGTTCGTGCTGAGGCTACAGACGACACATTGCGTCATTATGTACCCATATGCACACATTTTTAACAACTATCTGTGCTTGTTACTGTACGTATAATATTTGCTTACACCGAGTTTGGCAAACGTAAATCATTCAGTATCTCTGTACAAACCTGATTCTAGACTATTGTTTTTCTCTATTCATATTTACAAAGATAATATACAGTGAACAAAATTTGCAAGAATTTACATTTCGCAATATGTTCAAATATTTATAATATTATGTATCTCACAATGAAATGTTTTCTCTTCTCTCTTTTCTCTCTCGTTTCTATATCACTTAGCGAAGCTTATGTCAAATCCCATACATTTTTGTTTTCGAACTTCGTCGTCGTAATAAGCGATGGCAAGTTGGCTAAAGGCAGTGTATCTATAATTTTATTCGTCAGGAAACAGCATCGCACAATATATGCTATTTTATGTAAATACTTTGAAATTAGCGATGTACAGATAATAGAAATGGAGTGCTTGATTTGTGCCAATCAAGGAACAATTTGAAAATTGTCAGTGTTGATAAATTGATACAGGACAATTATTGCGTTGACAGAAATAGTCCGTTCCGTACAATACGAACATATTATTAAATCGGTCTATTTATGACGCGAATGCGTTACTGCGAAATGTGATTACTGCTTCGAACTGATTCAATCAAAACTGTTTTGCGGCATGGTGAATATATTATGTACTTCATACGTCTGTCGCTACGATACCTATGGTTGTCCTTTTTACCCGACTACAGCGAAGCCAAAAGGAAGGCTAATGATTTTGGTAGTCTATGTATATATTATATATGTTTGTTCCACCGTAACGACTAAACCATTGATCTGATTGTAATGAATGTGGTGTTATAGTTTTTATAAAAATTGTAGTTATTTAAAGTACGTATAAAACTTACATTGTACCGTGATGCCAATTGCCATGTTACTTTTGTACCGTACATGTTATGTTTTTACAAACTATTTTTTTACAAAGAAGGGACAAATTAAAATACTCTTCTCTTTTTCATTAAATTAGTTGTTTTTGTCAGTTAGCTTAGTTCAATTGGTTAGCTAACCTTAACTGGCTAAGCTATTATTATACTATTCTTATACTATTATTATACATACTGACGACCGTTTTTAAAATAATGTAAACTACTGTTTAATAATACGAAAGATAATAATAACATTTAATGTGGATGTTGCATGTAACACAAGAAGCTACAACGCGTAAAGTTTAATTAAAGTCAATGAAAAAGTAGAGTTTTATTAACTTTGTAACTCTGTTTCATATTTGCTGCTGTTCACTTTTCACTTCTTAATAATAATACTTTATTTAACTGTTGCATGTACTCACTATGATAATATTTCATTTCTGCTATTATTCATTTCAAGTACCTATTTAATATTTATCTACTTACAGCAAGAAGCAATTTTTTTATAGACTTTGCTGAATTAAATGTTGTTCACATATTTGTTTGGAAATATTTAAACCTAACATTTTCACTAGGTTCTTCTAGTTCACCAGTGACTTTCTAAATTTCCCTTTTTTAATTTACTTCAATGTTTTGAACGCCACCGTGGTGGACTTCGGTGGTGTTTTACCCTGCATAATATTTTTTGTAGCATTGTAATGAAACATTTAGGTTTGAATTAGGTATAATATATACCTATTTAATATTATTATATTTTAATAACTTTTGTATTTAGGAATGAGCAAAATAATATTTTGCCAGTGCATTTTAAGCGTAAGTAAGTGGTGAGCCGCGTAAGTTAATATCTATTCTTATATACAGACCACAAGAACAACATAAACTTTTAAGTCATTGCAATTAGCGCCATCTATCGGGCGGTATATATCTAAAACAAGTTTTTCAAAGCATTGGGCGCAAATTATTGTTCTGTTTCAGTATTGTATTCTAAATATTATGTAATAAAGGATAAGGAATATTCACAAGGGAAGGGGATAATTCATACTGTACCTAAGTTTACAATAATTATTTTGTTGTAATTTTTGTGAAACTTACGAATTGGGAGTTGAATTTTTTTATATACTCGTATTATGACGTCACTAGTAGATTGTAAAAGTTAATTATACGTCTCTTGCCACTACCTCCTACACGCTACAACCTTACAACCTTGTCGCACTAAATATGTTTTTCAGTAAAATGTATGTTAGGTCGACAATTAATAAACTGTATTCAAACTGTGTTTATGTGTTTTAATTATTGTAAACTTAAAAAATGTCCTACAAGAACGAAATCACAGACTTCGTTAACGAAATACGCACACAAATAACGATTATGTTGTTCACAATACCAGTCCTATCTATTGGATAATATAAGATATTTTTTGTGTGACCTCACTATGTTATCTTAAAAATGCAACGATGCGTATCGTTTCGGTCGGAACTGACCATAATGAATTAATAGCCTTATTACAATTTACAAATCTGCACTCTGCGAGATTGGGTATTTGAAGCGTTCCCGACATTTCGAATTTTGTAGTAGTTTTGCAGTTGTATTTATCGTTTTTATTGAAATATTAATAAATTTTTGCTTTAAAATTATAAAGTCTTTATTCCTCATGAAGTAATGATTGTTATTATATAAATTTTGTTTAATAATATTATCGTAGATAGGAGTATTATATTCACAGTTAACTTTAAGCTATTTTCAAAGTATTTTTGGCTCAGAATAAGACATTTTTCTATATTAAATCAAGGATACGACTATATAAGAGATAAAATTCTCACTATATTATTTCATTTGCTTAGAACAGTAGTTCAATCCAGGAGCTCAAAAAAGTGCCTACGCGCATTTTATGAAAATCTTTCTCTGCAATTTTGGGTTTAATTAAAAAGTTAAGCAAAATTTACAAAAAGCGAGCCCGCTACGAACTAGGCCAATAGCTATTCTGCACTATTCAATATGTCAAAATTATTAATA
This sequence comes from Phengaris arion, assembly GCA_963565745.1. NCBI lineage: Eukaryota > Metazoa > Arthropoda > Insecta > Lepidoptera > Lycaenidae > Phengaris > Phengaris arion. Next base: position 31,219,443 of record OY751431.1, read on the forward strand.
TATATCTTTGTTTCTGAGATCAAAAACGCCACAATTGGCCATTTTACGCAAAAATCACAGTCGAGATGTAATATGCCTCATAAGATGTCAATAGATCCGCAATAATAGTCCGGGTATCATAGGCTATAAATTTTAAATACTCGGGTTATAGTTAATTTTTACAAAAAACTAGGTTTTGCCCGCGGGTACAGTATCACAGGGAACATTATATATTTTTCGAGATAAAAAGTAGCCTATGCGTTTATCCAGTGCCCAAACTACTACCATACCTTTCATCAAAATCCGTTCAGTAGTTTTTGCGTGAAAGAGTCACAAGCATCCGGCACGCATCCACCCATCCATCTATCCATCCATCCATCCTCACAAACTTTCACATTTATAATAATAGTAGTGGGGATATAGTTATGACTATGAAAGTTTGTGAGGATGTGTGTGTAGTAAACCGCACCGAGCAGCCACGTGTTGAACACCCTCGAGATACTTTTTCGAGTAAAATCCGTTCAGTAGTTTTGGCGTGAAAAAATCACAAACATCTATCGATCCATCCAACCTCATAAGCTTTCACATTTATACAAGTTGTAGTATCATTGTAGTAGGATAAGCTTCCATAGGAAACGACCTGACAGTGACGAGACATGTACGACTACAGCTGTCTGCACCGATGTGTCATCCAGGGGTTTTCCACTCCAGCTGCAACCAGATCAGCCAATTGTCTTCTACAGATAATCACATAAATTTTCCAACTTACATGATTTTTAAAGACAAGGAAACGTTTTAATTATTTCGTCCGATCCATAACATTGGTTAAACTCTAATGGGGAAAACCATTGTGTGTACGTAGATCCTATTTCCTACTGATAATATCTATATTATATCTATGAACACTTCGAATTACGTCAATCTGGCCCCGTAAGAATCCGAAGAGTATCCGAAGAGTTTATGCTACGGGGACCAGACAACGCCAAGTATGTTTAATATTTTTATACTATACATATAATAGGTCTTTACCTATGAAATTGCCGTTACGCAGTACTGGCCATTTCAAATCAAAATAATTTTTGTTTGGCTAAGAATTGTAATTTCAAATTAATTTTATTTTAAAAACATGGAATTCTTTTTCCAAAAGTAGTCATTTGTTTATTGATTAGTGTAACATTTTCATCGCATTTCAATCTTTTTCGTCATCATGGATACGTTAAAAATTTGAGTAATTATGGAATATGAGTACCGTCGTGGCAGCAACGCGGCACAAGCGGCACGCAACATCAACGACGTTTACGGAGCTAACACTACAAACCAACGCACCACCTGTTATTGGTTTGCTAGCTAGCTGAAAATTTCGACCTGAAAAATGAACCTCGCGGTCGTCCGAAGACTTTGGTCGACAATGACGAATTAAAGGCGATTGTGGAAGCTGATGATACACAATCTACGGCTGAATTAGCAGCAGCTTTCGACGTTAGCGTCAAAACAATATTGGTCCATTTGTGTCAAATTGGAAAGGTAAAAAAGCTTAACAAATGGGCGCCCCACGAACTCAATGATCGCCAGCACGAAGTACGCGTCGAGACCTGCCTTGCACTGCTCAACAACACACAAATAAAGTAATTTTGAACCGCATTGTTACCTGCGATGAAAAATGCATTCTGTTTGATAACCGCAAGCGCTCCGGAAGTTGGATGGATCCTGGTTCAGCACCTAAACAATGCCCTAAACGAAAACTTACCCCTAGAAAAGTGATGGTCACTGTTTGGTGGTCTAGCACCGGTGTGATTCATCACAGCTTCTTACCAAACGGAGTGAGCATTACTGCAGATGTGTACTGTGAAGAACTGAACACAATGATGGAGAAGCTGTCACATCTCCAACCAGCATTGGTCAATCGCTCGTCTCCGCTGCTCCTGCACGACAACGCGCGACCTCATACTGCACAGCAGACGGTCTCCAAGTTGCAAGAACTGGGGTTGGAAGCTCTCCGTCATCCACCCTACTCACCAGACCTTGCGCCTACAGACTACTACTTTTTCCAGAATTTGGGTAACTTCTTGGCGGGAAAAAAATTCAATACCCGAGAGGCAGTACAAAATGACTTTGAAGAATTTGTTGCCTCCGTCCTGTTGATTTCTTTAAGAAGGGCATTAATAAACTGCCACTGCGTTGGCAAAGATGCATTGTTCGCATGGGTGATTACTTCGATAAATACAAATAAAAAATTCATGAAAAAAATTAGTTGAAATTTTTTCATACAAAACGGCAATTTCATAGGTAAAGAATTTAAGATTTTCATTATATTATACACATATTTTATACACATCCAAGACCCAGGAACATAGAAAAACTTTTTGCTCCTTCGGCTCATTGTTGAGCGTTGCCGCGATAGGTACAGCGCAGTGACTGTTCGAAATTCGAACTGTATAACTCGAAATTAACGTGTATCTTCGTGTGTTGTGAGTAAAGCTCAATTTTGAATGTCTATAAAAAATGTAGCACCGTGTCGCGTATCGTCTCGTTTAAAAGTTTTGAATATATTGTAGGAATTATGATGATTATTGTGCAATAATTGCACTGATTTTTCTTGAATAGTCTTTCTTTTTTCTGCTAGATTAGTGGACTACATAATTCTGTGTCACTATTTTTAAACAGATGACTAATACTAGTTATTTTATGCTTTAATCATGTGATCGATTTTGTGTCGTTTGTTGACTGTCGATTGTTTTTTTTTATTATATATTTTGAATATAAGTCGATTTTTTTATGCGTAACATTGTGATGCATCAAAGGTTTTGGTCTTTAAAATATCGACTAAAATCAAGTTCTAGAATGCATTTTTGTATGACCAAATTTTTAGCAATGATCATTATCATCAATTCCACCATACTGGGGTACGAGTCTTCTTAGCAATGATCATTATCATCAATTTCCGTCTACTGGGGCGCGTCTTTCCTAGATTTAAGATGATGTTAGCGTCTGTTCACACAGAGACGCGATGCGGCGCGCTCTTTTATCTAACTAGCATTAATTGCCCGCGGCTTTGCCCGCATGTATTTAGATTTTAAACTTTCATCCCCTATGTTACCCACCTAGGGGTTGAATTTTAGAAAATGCTTAAATACGTAACTTATTATTTTTTCCGTAAAATTCATACGAAATATCATGCAAATATGTTCAAGGAATAAAAAGTTTCATACAAACTTTAATCACCTATTTTAACCCCTCGGGGCATCCATATCCAGTCATACATCAGTCAGACAGCTTTGCCTTTTATATATTTAGATAGCGATTCAAATTGAAATTTGTTTACTACACAAAAAGAAACACGTTTCATTGCAAGAGTTGGAATTGCGAGCTGCACCGCGCCGCCGCTCTTGCAATGAAACATGTATCTTCTTGTGTACTGAATAAAGTTCAATTTTGAATCACTATTTTAAACATTCAGCGCCACGTCACGTATTGTCACGTTTGCTGACCCGAGCTGACCCTCAGCTCACATCGAACATTATTATAAATAGTTACTGTGCAATGTCCATGACTCTATCCTTCATCGGGTAAGACAAAAAAACTCATAAATGAATATTTGTAGACTTTATTTTTAAACAAAGCTTGAATTACATGTTAGTTTCCATTGCAACCTTATTCACGACGCCATCTTGGATTTTCAATTTCCGTACGTAACATATTTAATTGTTTCATTTCTGAAACAATTAAATATGTTTCATTAAGGTTTTTCAACCTTTCTTCCTTTCCTATGTCGTATATGTTACAAATTGATATTATCCTACCTATACCTCGGCATGCTTCGCGACATGAAGAAATAAATTAATATTATCATAATATTATAGCAAATGATATACCTAATATATAGTGACAGTGAAATACAAAATATGTTACATATATAAAGATAGATAAGATGAAAAAAGTTACTGAAAAAATCTTAACCTAATTTTTTCATTACATTCACATTCTGTGCAATTTTGTCGTCGAGTGAAGTAAAGACTATCAATAAATACCCCTATCTTTACAAGGTAGGTAATTAGAAATGGCTGTAGTTGTTTATATGCACATTCTGAACAAGTGTACACAACAATTTGCAAATAAATCTATTCACCTCATGCATACAATTCTAGATTCTACGTTTTATCATACCTATTTCTACGTAGACAGTATTGTAACTATATTTTATCCTACAGTTTGTCTTGTAAGCCGACTGATACCGAATTTACAAATAGGGGCGGAAGTAGGGCTGTCCAAAAGAATACATTTTAATATTCTAACGACCAAATGTTCAAGCGGATGTTAAATTATTTGAGATCAAAGCTGCCACTTTGGTAAACGATGATGGTGAAGGCTTAAAACTAAACGCAAGGCCAGAACCCCAATTCTCATATTTAACGTCGACTTTCAATTTGAATCGTAAATCATTTATGTATCGTCTGGATATCTTAAACTGATTTTTTAGTTTGGATCAATCAAAACACGTTTGACGTTGGTTTGTCGTTTATGAGAATACATACAATTTGCATAAGTAAAAAGTCACTCTGGCTTTAAGCCTCAATCTGAGTATGTGTAATGTATATTTTAGCCTATCGCGCGGGTGGCCTACAGGCTACATAGTTAATAAGGCCAACTCTCTTTTTGCCTACTAGACATAACGAGAGTCAGTCGTTTTTTTAATAAGGTGTGCCAAGCGTAAAGGGTATTTAACATATCGTGACTGCATTGAAACTGTATCATTGTAAGATTTAATTAGCAGAATCGATCCTAGCAGTTGTTTGAGTATTTCGTCGCAACGGTTTTCTTATTTTGGTAGCCCTAACCGCCCTCTTACCTACTAATAGAGCATAATATTATTATTAATCTAATCACTAATAGGAAAAATATAAAATTTAGGAATTAAATAGAAAAAAACGGGCGTCTAGTCAAGATGCATTCGATGATATTGACGGCGAAGTTCGTTAATAAAATGTATGGGATTTGACATAAGGCATCGCAAGCGACATGTCGCTTAGCGATGACTTATGTCAAATCCCGTACATTTTTTCTTTAGAAGTTCACCGTTGAAATTATCGAATGCGTCTTGATTAGAGGCCTAGGTCCATCATATACAGGTACTACTTCTTATTAGTGTATCCTGAAGCCATTATACACATTATTGAGTATGTTTGTAATTTATTTTATTCGAATAAAAAGTGCCCTATTATGACGATACGTTGTTATTCGGATATTTAGTACGGAACCAGAAGATGGTGGTGTGAAAAGCGAATCACGACATAATTGCAACTAATATGTGAACAACTAAAGTTATATTTGTTTGAAAAATGTATACATATTAGTGTCGAAACGTGTCTTGTACAATAGGGATGTTGCCTAGTGTGGAATATCACATTTTTATAAGTTGAAATTTAAATGTCGATTAAAGATACATAAATCTAAAAGAAATAAGTGTTTAGATTGACGCGATTAAAAATTATAAGCAAATAAAAAATATTGCACGTCTCTTTCTCGCAAAACGATTTGTTACGTCACAAGTTGCAACCGCCATACATTTTGTAATGACTAATGTATGGTGGCCGCAATTCGTGACGTTACAGCCCGATATATCGCTCTCTTTCATATTGTAAATTCAAATTATTTGTATCTTCGTTATTTTTTTAGATATACGAAAATGGGTTCTAGATTGTTTATTAACACGTTGTCTAACATCAAATAGAAGAAAAAAATACGTGTGGCACTCGGGGACTGCCGCGGTAAAGCTATTGCATAGTAAGTCTACACGCATACGTCTAGTCGCACGCACACAAACACCGTGCCGAAGTCTGCCGAACCGAAACGACGTTAGACGATGCACGGAGCGTGAGGTTTTTTCGTTACGGAATTTCTGGATTCGGTCCCCGCGCTCAAGGCCCGCGATAGAAGCTATGCAATAGCTTAAAAATTACTTCTACAACGGCACCGTTGTTGCATAGGCACTTTTCATTTGAACATAGTTATTGACTAGAATATGCTTAAGCTACTAAAGTATATTTAAACAATGATTTTGTACGTTTAGTAGGTTTTAAAATTATCTTACTTTCAGACATATTTCGACAAATATGAATTAATAAATCTGCCAGATTCAATAGCAACTACAGAGACTACTTATTAAGTACATATGCCTAATACTTGCTGTGGAGCAAGTTTTACATACAAAATCTAATTGTTGCTGTGGTTCGTGTCGCGTCGTCGTTATTTTTTTGTTGCTATATGTACATAGTTCCTTACATTTCTTTAGCCTAGTTATAAACTAATATAATACGAGGGTAGAAAGATATATTCAACAAAAATACAGCCCTTATTGTAAATTATAATTTTGACAAATAAGGTAAATCACCCCGTGACGACAGCCAAAACTCTGACACTCAGTTAGAATAGAGCTACAATTACTGAGTGTCAATGGTTGGGCTGTTTACCCTAAAACACGTTGCCTTACTTTCGACATACCATCGCGAGTTCGTTTCCATGAAACCTTTACAAAACACTAAGGTTATTAAATAGGTCCCTAACAAAATATACACAAATTATACAGGATTATAATACAAATTTAATGAAATTAGGGCGATCGATCATATTATGTATACATCATAAATAAGTTATTATCATGTCAAAGTTTAAAGTTGAAGAATGCTTTGAAAAGAGAGATTTTAAATTCGTACATATAGCTTCGCTTAGCTTAAAAATCTCATGACATAGTAATGTACAATGTTTATAGCCGTGCGTTGTTCAAATTACACGATACTGTGATAAACGGTGGTTTAATATAATAATTATTAGATTTTATGTATTTTGTAAACGAATGAAAATTCATGGAAAATAAAACAAGAGATAACCGTGGAACACTACAAAAATATTCCTTAGTCAAATTAACGCCAGTTAATTATATATAAATACAGTATAAATGAAAATTATTTTTGTCACCAAAATGTGATTGTAAAGATTTATGCTCAGTTGTTAAAAAAAAGTAGAGCAACGTAAATAAGTTTTTATAGATGTAAATGATTGTACAAGATTATAACAAGTATTTAAAGCTTAAATTGTGCGCATGGTCCAAATGTGTTTTCTTGAAACTTCCAATTTTAACATAAACAAAGCACTTTTAGTTTTTCCACATCACAAGTTGTAAAAAAAAAGTTATAGTAATAGTATCTGGAGAAAATCTCGGCCTAGGATGATTATATATAAGAGACATACTTTTGATCCTTCAACCCTCGCAGCTTAAATTAATCTTTGGATTTTAGCCGTCGTCGCTTGATCTCTATTATATTATGTACATCTTAACTTACTAAGTTGACTACATAACAGACCTTATTCCAGCATTTAACTAATGTCTTAACAACTAGTCACAAAATATATTATTTTCAATGAAAATAGGAATTCGATACTAAGTAAGATAATGTTTAAAGAAAATCTATTGCTAGTCGAGCACGATACTTTCATTTTACAAATCACTTAATTATTAATTACGAAAATATATAGTACAAACTTAACCAAGAGGGTAATTAAGTTGGTTGTGTGGAAAATAATATTGGGGGTATTATGATTTTTGGTAACTTGAAAATGTCAATAATAAAGTAACAAATTATATTGTACGATAAGATGAGATCAGCCTTTATTTTAAAGTAAAAACCTGTAGTATTGTATAATACTTAAACCTTAATAGATTATTATTCCAAATTTATAGACTCCTAAAGCAGGGCTAGATAATATATACCTATGGTAAAATGTATATTAATAAAAAAAAAAAACAAACAAACAAAACAATGAGTTTTGAAACTATATTGTAAAATAAAATCATTATTAAATGTGTCCGTGGACAGATGTAGAAGGCCAGGTCGTTTTTTTATCCTTTTTAGTAAAATTATTTCCAAAAAAAAAAACATATTGTCGATTGTGCATACTATTTTTAAATTCTTTAAAGTAATTGGAATTTTTCATTACAAAATATAGTAGTTGTAGTACAAATTGAATCTTTTCGTTATACAAGCAAACAATGAACTCCATGTTAATAGGTGTTATTTTTGAACATAAAAGTTATTTTGAAGTGAAAGATGGAATAAAACGATTTTTATTTAAAATGTTCTATAACGGTAATGTTTCAGTAGAATAGAATAGAACCAAATGTTTTTTTTTTTACTTTTTCCCTTTCTTTATTTTACAATTTCACAAACATACAACACAATATGTCACAACAAACATTTTGGATCCAAAGGTTGCACTCGATTTGATACCGCTTTTAAATGTACACATTCTTATGTAACTATGGTATGGTTTCTTATTGTATCCATAAATTCATTTTAAACTATTGTATCCTTATTTGGGAGGTATTACGGTTCTAATTGTCAATGATTTTCATTTCTGTGTAGTTTTCCGCCGTACTTTTCCAAGATTGTTTTATATTATGTACATTGTATTATTTATTGACGGTTTTAAAATAGAGAAAATGTGACAAAATATTAAGGCATATTTCGGCTTTAATACTTGAAAAATGGTTTATGCGTAATGTGTTACAAAAAACCGTGAGCTTAATATAAAAAAAAAACGAAAACGTACGAAAGATAATTATTACACTAGTTAGTAGTAAATACACAATACTTATCCTAATTCTACTGTTTTGGTTTCCTTGCGCCCTTTTGCACTTACACAATATTACAATAATATGTTACCACTAATAGTTACCTACCTAATTGAACGAAAACAATAAAATTCTTTAAATCAGAAATTAGAAACCTGTCCGATTTTATAAACGAATTTCAAAATATGATAATACTGACAATAATTGAACGGAAACGAATTGCAAACTCTAACAATTATTAGAAATTTAAGTATACGTTTATTTAGGAGCTAGGTGACTCTGAATCCTTAACATCTGAATATGTAAAACTTTTCTGTCGGTACTGGGTGTAATGTAGGAGTAGTGTTCATAAGATTATCTTCGCGTAATGGTTTTTTATGCCTTAAGTTTAGAACTAATATATTTTTGTTACTTTTATGCCTAAAATAGGTTGTCTAATAGGCTTAAATTAGAAATGATTTAATCATATTTGGGAAAAAAATATTTCTACAAAACATATGAAAGTTAAAAAAATAATAAAAATTAAAAGAATAATACTGATATATAAAATTAATATAAAAAATCCTTGACCTGATTATTTTTTTAACTTTAATTAAAATTACCATACTACTAACTTATGATAATAAATTGAACTGTTACAATTCCTTAAGTACGCGCTACGTTAAATGCGTTCTTCTGGGATAAGTAAAAATCAAATTTTAATTAGATTTGGTGGGTCACTGCCGTGCCCCCAGATCAAAATGACTAGATAATATACAAGCTACTGTTTTGACTAGATAATATACAAGTTACTGTTTTGACTAGATAATATACAAGCTACTGTTTTGACTAGATAATATACAAGCTACTTTTTTGACCTAATAAGCTACTGTTTTGACTAAATAATATACAAGCTACTTTTTTGACTAGAGTGCCTCATACAATTTATATTTTTATATGTACATATGACCTTACCTTATTCTAAAACTTACAATTATAAAAGGAGCTAGGGCTCAACTTTTTTCCTTTAATTATTAGGCCTTACGTTCTTTCTTTATGTACATTATATTCTGCTATTAAAAATATATCTCTGATTTACATTGTTACCGTATCCTAGAGCTAAATTAACTTATACATATCTTAAATCAATAAAATTTTTAAATACTATTAAATTATTGTTAATTTGTATGGCAATAAATAGTCTAGAATCTAGAAAGCAAATATCCTTTTTGTAGTTTTTGAACTTTTTTTTTTTAGTTTTTATAAGTCAAAAAATAATAAACATATTTATGGTTATTTAAAAATAGTTAATATAATAATCAGTGGTATCTTGGTCAACGATATAGATGTAAGAAAAGAAAATCTATAATTGCAAGTTCCGGTTTTTGAAGAAAGAACTCTTGATGAAATAAAGGGATTTGCACATTTTTTTTAATCTATTGTTATTATTGCCATTAACCCATATAATTACTGTTTTGTATAATGATAAATATATATAAATAAATATTTATATCATATTGTAATCTCAGGAAGACATTTGGGAATGCGACAGACAATTATCTTATTAAGAGAATTGTTTAATATATTTGTACATACTACTATTTATACTATACATACTTTAAATAATAATTATTTAGATAATATTGTAAAAATATACTTCACCTGGTAAATAATAACTTCACACATAATATGATGTAAGATATAAAGTAGGATATAATATATTTTTATGTTATAGATATGCTATTTATATATTTTTAAATAGTAAGCACATTTTAGTGTTAGGCCCATTTGTAACAAAGTCGTTTAAATCGTTGGTTTTGCCAGCACTACGTCGAAATGCAAGCTATACATTAATTACTTACTTCCTACCGTCCGATCGGCATGAAGCAGCAATTTAGAACTGACCGTGTATGGGATTGGATTGCCATGACAGGCTGGGACTATATTGTCCGGAATCCGGAAGGCCGGAGTAAGTTAAGAGCATTGAAAATAGAACTCTGGTCTCAAATAATAGAGTTGAAAATCGAACACACGAGTGCGGAGTTGTCAGATTTGACATTGGCATTTGACTGAACGCTCGTGTGTTTAATTTTCAGGTCTGTTGTATTAGCGCAGAGTTCTATTCTCAGTGCTCTCAAAATAGAACTCTGTGTTTCCCCGGCCTTAAGAATTCCGGCCAATATAGTCTCGTCCTTATACGTTTGTGGTGTATATGAACGAACTGCAGATTGGACCAAGTCAGCAGCCTCATGCCAATTGGATGATATGCCGTATGGTGCATGGCTTGCGTTTGCAAACCGTCGTGATGTCTATTGAAGAAATTCAATAAAAATATTTTCCTTGAGGGCTATTTTATTACTTTAGCCGTTTGTTACCATTGGTCTTCAGATAAGTATCCCTCCGTGGCACTCACAGGGGACAAACCTTTTAAACTCTATTACTAATCTCAAGGGCCACATAATTTTTTTAAAATATTTTTTAACGGAGCTATGTTACTTTTAAGTCACTCATTCGTTACTATAAACTATGTCGCTTCTTTTTTCGTCGAGTTTTTCTCATCCGTCATTTCCCCCCTATCGCTTAAACGTACTTAAAAATACAGTTCTCTACTTAAGTTTATAGTTTAATGAAAAAGTCTAACCGAGTATAGGTTTTGATGAATCAGCAAACGAGCTTTTCGCTAGTAGGTAGGCGAATACTTTAGGGGAACTTTTAGAACGTCCAACTTATGTGGTATTAGTTACAATCATAATAGTATCTCGGTATTGGTGATACAAAATTGGTGTCTCCGCTACTACGGTGGGTCTAAATTTTCATACCATCCTTAGGCTAGTAGTGGGGGTTAGACTTTTTTATAAATCTAGATAACCTAAAACTTAAAATTAATATAGCAGGGTAAAATTCAGTTGTTCTGTACACATATACTATTGTCCGCCCGTGTAATAAAGCTAACTACTGTCAATATTCATATTATGACGTCATCATTTATTTTTGTTCAATAAAATGTACAACGGTTGTAACAGTTCTAAAGTTGTGTTACTTTATTGCCCAACCCAAAAAACCTGAAAAAAAAAAAAATTAACTTGCATATACACAAATATTCAAGTTAGAAGAACGAAAACATTAAATTTTACGTGCGTTCATACTCCATGTGTCTATTACCAATTGCTCCCCCCCCACTATTTTGTGCACCGCTGGTGGCATCGGGGAAAAAAGTAGGTGGGTAGTAACTTTTGTCCCGGTGGCCACGTAGTGGGGGACATCGAGAATATGCTCACATGGATGGGCTTTAAAAATATTTACTAACTGAATTGACGGAAAAAATATTGCCTACAAAATGACGGTTATTTTTAATATAATATGTTACACTAGTTATACAAACTATTTTAGTAAACTTGTCTTAATACCCGCTCTGCTACATTTTTCTTCGGCGTTGCGCGTCAGTATAGTTAATTACTTACTAAATAGCATTGGATGCCCTTAATACTAAAGAGACTTTTTGAAGAACAACACTAAGTATTTCATACTTGTGATTAATATACACTTATACTAGTTGACAATCTACCACACCTGATGCACGTCGCTCCCTAGAAATTGTATTTGCGTTACTAAAACACATTATACCAATGTGAAATAGAAGTTTCCAGCGTGGTTTTAGAGGGATACCACCCCACAGATTAATTACGTTTGGCCTTGCTGGCTTGCTCTGGCGAGTATTGTGTTTTATACGTTACTAGCAGTCCCGACACACGTTGTTCTTTACTCAATATGAACTGGAATGAATCAATAACTACACCTACAATGCAATCTACGTCCTAGTCCTACACCTTCTCCTACAACCTACAGCTTTTACAATATTTCTCACCGTTTAAACCTTACCTGAACTTCCACAATTGTTTCAAGATCAAAATTAGTCAAATCAGTCCAGCCGTTATCGAGTTTTAGCGAGATATTGGAATTGCAATCCATTTTTAAGTCCCTCGGGAACGGGATAAAAAGTATCCTATGTCCGTCTCCTGGTTCTAAGCTACCTCCCCACCAATTTTTGCCAAATCGATTCAGCCATTATTGAGTTATAAATAGTATAAAGTAGTTAAAAAATAAACTTCGATTCGCTATCTTAAAAATGCAGCGCCGCGTGACGTGGCGTATCGGTCGTAACGCTTATTTAAAATAAAACCTAGTAACGCCTATTACATCATTTTTTTACCATTTGCTTTTGAATTTCTCCTCAATATTTTTATTTGACACTGTCGTTTTAGTACATCAGACCAAAACATTTCTAGGGGCCGTAATTTACAAGCTAATAAAAATTCGATGCTTACTTCTAGTTTTTAACATTAGGTATTCTCCGTTTGCGTTACATACTATAATACTAATTATAAATCCGCCCTTCGGCGTCAGTAGTTATAAGTTTATAACGCAGTTACACAAAGAAAGGGACTGAAAAATTTGAAGTCAACGTAATAATGTTCAGTTACGTATCGTATGTAGGTACACTTCACTGGTCTCAAAACCTTTGGGCGAGTCCAAAACACTGCGTTGCGTCGTCGCAACGCAAAAATCGATGACGCATTACAATATGTACGACTTCGTTTCTGCGATGCGTCGGCGCAACGCAGTGTTGTGACATTACCCTTTCTTTATTAAATGCGTTATAATTTATACTGACTAGTATTATCATAATCAATGACAAATATTAAAAGTTACAATGTATATTGTGTGAAAATAAACGTTATTAAAGCAAAAAGTACTTTAAAAAAGTATATAGAAACACATTTCATCCTTGATGTTTTTCTTTATACAGGGTCCCGATATTTTCTATCTAATTCGCAATAAGGTTGCAATGAAAGAAACAGTGAACATCAAATTGTTAGATAAGATACATTAAACATTAAGTACATACTAAATTCATGTGTTGTATTAATTGTGAGTGTTTAATACACGTGAACATCAAATCCTTTTTTGGCTGCTACGGGTAGACGGTCCCCTTGAAGGTAGGGATTCTCTACCTAGAACAAAAAACTTTGTAAGTATTCCGCAACTCGAAAATCTATATCATAATATAATATGATGATGATATTATTCTAATTAATACGCAAAGCAAAAATTTCAGTACAGTTTTACGAGTATAGTGCGAACAGAGGAGTATTGTGATATTTGGCACAGTTAAAGTTTATGTGGAGGACGGCGTGCAGAAAGCCAATGTTATTATGAACCTTGGAAGTATATATAGTTAATAAAAATAACAACAAGACACACTACTTCAGATTGTTAACACACACTACCGCACGGTTTGATAGATACAATTTGGTTGCACGTTGACGTTTAGTCAATCTGTTATAATATTATATTATTTACATTTTGACGTGACAACGTCTTATAATTCGATGGAGCCGGCTGCACGCATGAAAAAACATGACTCATGCGGCGTTACCTCGCTTTGAGGCGTTCCATTTATTATTATGACGTTGTCACGTTCAACTATCGTCTATAATTGAGGGACAAAAGTTCAACAAATAAAAAATATTATGAATTATTACGGGCCAATTTTGATCACATCTATCTAGTTATTATAAATGTAGGATCACACGCACCCTGGTATTGACCGTCAGTATATTGTATAATAAGAATATAATTTTTATCTCAAGGTAGGTGGGAACTTTAAACGATTCTGTTCTTTTGATTACAGCTTCCAAATCGATTAACATTAAATTATACTCACATCAGGCTTATATTTCTTGGCCACAAGGTTCTTGTGGTGGTCTGAGAAGCGGAGGTCCAGCTCGGACGGGGTGTCGGGCGGGCAGCTGAACATATGCTCTCCATCACACATGCATCTCTGGGCCAGCTGGTACTCGCGGCTGAAGGCTGCTGTGTTTTCGAAGTCGCTGATGCAGCCTTGTTCCTCTATAAATTTATGAAATTTTTATAAGACTGATCCACGTAATGGTATGGTTATCCGAATACCTACTGTCGAGCGAAGTGACAGCTCAGAATGAGTTTTGGTCACCAGAGAACTGTACCATGGAATTTTAGTGCAATGAGTTGGGTATTTTTTTTTCTGGCTATCACGCCACAAATCTATATCGCGTTAAGATAATACAGAATACTAATCCATTTATGCCGTATCAGCCCTGGCCCGCTTATATCAATTTCCTACCTATCAGTTCCTTTTAGAAATCCATTACTGGTATATCCTACAGCGCACGGGTTGGGTGGGTTACAGTAGGCGGCGGCACGGCTTCGGTTCTCACCATCTGCCGGTTGAGGAGAACGGTGGGCAGGCGCTGCTAACAGCCTGCTTTTTAATATCAAATGGCCTTACCGGTATATCCTACAGGGCACGGGTTAGGTGGGTTACAGAAGACGGGCGGGATGGCGTCGGTTTTCACCATCTGCCGGTTGAGGAGAGCGATGGGCAGGCGCTGCTAACCGCCTACTTTTTAATATCAAATGGCCTTACCGGTATATCCTACAGGGCACGGGTTAGGTGGGTTACAGTAGGCGGGCAGGACGGCGTCGGTTTTCACCATCTGCCGATTGAGCAGGCCTGTGGGCAGGCGCTGCTCACCCTCGCCCGCTCCTCCGGTTACGTACTGATGGCCCCACAACGAACTGCAAAAATATCAATGCTTCGAATTGATTGTTTTACGAACCGATGAGATAACACGATTGCTTTAATTCAGACGTTTGGGTAATTTATTGACAAACACATTTTAAAATGGTGGAAGCCCTTTTAAAGGTAGGCTACGCGGCAGCGCAACTACGTGACGTGAGACGGCCAAATATTCTTTGTATGAAATTGTATGAGAAATAACGCACTACGCGACAGCAGAACTACGCGAGGCGGCACTCCATTGCGGTATTATTAGTAGAGACGTGTCGCGTCGCGTCGCTCCGCTGCTGCCTAGTGCGGTCTTACCTTCAAACTTTAAAATTGAATCTGTTACCTGTGCTGCAGGTACTCCTGGTCGCGCAGGCTGGGGTGCGGGTTGCCGTCTAGCAGGCCTTCGTAGTCCATCTGCTCGGGGCTGCGCGACATCAGGCCGAGGTGTCTCTCGCTGGGCGGGAACTCGAGGTACGACGACGCTGCCTCGTTGAAGTCCTTGCCCATACGCTCGACAACCTCACGAAGCAAAGCTTCGGTTAGCATATGCTCCTGGTTAAAAAAAAACTTATCTGCTGCACATCGAATTCGGTCGAATGAAACTACAATTTCCTAAGAAATCGTACAGTATTTTGTTTTTTTATTTTGTAATGAACTAAGCGTCGACTGATTACAGCACCTATTATACAGGATAGGTTATCAAATCTGATAACCTATCCTATACAATGGGTGCTGGTGGTGATGATACTCTGATGATGATATTATTTGAGGCATAATTATGCAAGCGTCTCAAGATGAGTAATACGAGTATGAGATAGTTAAAAACTATGACCCAATATTACGCCAATTTTGTATCCTATGTCACCCAGGCCATTATTACGACTTTATTGATTGAGACCTCAATCATTAAAATCAGATCAGTAGTTTAGGCGCTACGATGGAATAAACATACATACATTACCCTTCTTTTTGGTTTCGCTGTAGTCAGGTAAAAACGCGAAAAAAATAAGAGAATTACAAACCTTTTCCCCAATAGAACCATGGGGGATATACCCCATCGCCCCGACGATGCTTATTGCCAAAACCAGAACTTCTGGGAGGCCCATTACGAATCTGGAACAAAGGAAATTATAAAATAGCAACGTCATATGGAACAAAACTTGCAACACACTTTAGGACATAAATTAAGGGGTGGAACATGGAAAAAATCCCGAGCGATTTATTCCGTTTTCAACCCTCGTCTTACGTAACGTCGTTATAAGGAAGCAGGTTAAAAAATTTAGGCATTGAACACGGAATAAACCCCGAGCAGTTCATTCCGCGTTCAACCCCTAGATTTTCTACCCTCGTCTTACGTAACGTCGCTATAAGTAAGAGGGTAGAAAATATAGGGGTTGAACACAGAATAAACCCCAAGCGATTCATTCCGTGCTCAACCCCTAGATTTTATTCCCTCGTCTTACGTTACGTCTTTATAAGAAGAGGGTCGATAATCTAGGGATTGAACATGGAATAAACCACGAGCAGTTCATACCGTGTTAAACCCCTAGATTTTCTTCTTTCGTCTTACGTAACATCGTTATAAGGAAGAGGGTCAAAATCTAGTGGTTGAACACGGAATAAAGCCCCAAACAGTTCAATCCGTGTTCGACCCCTAGATTTTCTCCCCTTGACTTACGTTATGGGTTTATTCCGTATTCAATTACTAGATTTTCTACCCTCGTCTTACTTTATAAGAACGAGGGTTGAAAAGATAGGGGTGGAACACGGAATAAACCACCCGGACTAGAATTAAAAACCAAAAATGTCTTTCCGCCTCCACCCGCTTAAATAAAGTATAATATCACACGGAAACCCCGTAATTGTTCGGAATAAAATGGAGCCTATTTTATCCAGAGCTTTAACTACTACCATAGCAAATTTTATTAAAACCCGTTCACTACTTTTTGAAAGAAATAGTCCTTACAAACTTTCACATATTTAATATTAGTAGAATAGGATGGGATGGGATTATACCTTGTTCAGGAATAATTAAGATGCATGTTTATTTGTCGTTACTAAGCACGTACCAAATTAGATTTTCAAAAAGATCTTTTTGCTGTCTATTTTTTTCTTAATTGTTTCTTTGAAAACTAAACATATTTGTCGATCAAAGGATGCCGACTCTGTTAAGATAGCATCTCAATATTATCGCCTACGTTTAGTACACAATGGTGTTTTTTTTTTTAATCACAATCATGTTATGTCATGTAACACATGTATGGTGTGATTGATTTGTTTTTTGTGTAGCAACAATTTGGTCGAGAAAATTAATGATAAATCAATGACATATTGTCTCAAAGATGCTTGAACCTTGGTTTGTGACAAAAAACGTGTCACTGCAATAACGATTACATTCAATTCATTATATTAAATGCCCCTCAATTGTGACAATTGTGACTATAATATTTAACAAATAAAATTTTAATTTAAAAATTTTATCAAGTTGAGTTCTATAGTTTGGCGTTCTAGAGTTATTTAAATTAATTAAAATAATAACTTTTTCACCCTTTTTTGAATTGAACGCAGCGAATAATGTGAGGAGTTGTCTCCTAATTTAATGTCATTACCTACTAGCGGCGAAGCGTGAGATTCGCGGAATAGTAAGCCGCGTAAGCAAATATCTATTATAATACAGAACAACGATACTTTGTTTTTATTGCGCGTAGCGCCATAATGATTATGAATCTTACCCTCGTTGAAATAATGAAAATCTAATATTTTTGTAATTTTTAATTTGTTTTTATTTCTATCAATATAAGGTTATTTTTTATCCATACAAGCCGGCAAATTAATAGTGAATATTTATTTATTAATCTTCGCTCATCTCGCTCAGCTCAGTGTTAGCGCAATGTTTACGGTGCATTGGGTGCAAATTATTGTTTTGTTTTAGTGCTGTATTTTAAAAATAAATTTGGATGATAAATAAGCAATATTCATAAGGGATAAGCCGGCTTGTATGGACGCCTCGCCTGTGTTACTTACTTACTTTTTAAGACAAATCTCATAATACCTAAATGGGTAGAGTCGCGTGTATCGCTCGTGTAAAACTTTTACAATGTATGTTATCGTAATGTGGTTAAAGACGAACGCGGGGGAGGTGCGTCGGCGGGCCTCTTCTGTACCGTGTTTATGAACTGTAAGGCCCCTTTACACCACGCGATAATTTTAAGAAAATTACATAACATTCACAAACAAGTAATTATGGATTTAGAAATAGCAACGAAAATGAGAGCAACTACAGATAGGGACTGTAACAGGCATCCATACAAACTAGACGTATATTCAATGGCCTGGAAAAGATTTTTTCGTCCGTTCAGTGGTTTGAGCACAATATGTTGAATTTTGATATAAACAGTTTACTCAAATATACAAGTGATAGGCAGGTCCATTGCACTTGTCCTAACTTCGCATATATAATATATTTGAAATTTTAAAAATATGCTGAACACTCTACCTGTCAGTAAATACCAGACATTCTAGTGAATATATTTTTAATAAATGGCGATTAATTACATAATAAAAATAATTTGTTAAAATCTTTTTCGGCTTAAACAAAGCATCCTAGTAAACAAAACGAAAAATCGAATCGTATCCGTCAGCTCTAAAGGTTGTAAGACACAAATGCGTTTACCATAAATGGAAGAACAAATTGGTGTTATATTAGACTCGAAATATTTACACACAAGTCTCATCGATAAAAGTTCATCTTTCACTTAATGAGCGCTAAAACGAAGATAAAGTTTTGTAACTAATTGAAATGCTTACGGTATTAAATATTATTTATTATTATTGTGAACAAGTTATCTTATATCAAAAAATGTGGTTGTTCTATCATACTATTATACATTGGTTGGATTAGAACCAGTGTAAGCTATTTTTCATACCCTTAAAATATATTTTTATAGGGTATGAAAATTTTTATTTGGCTTTAACAATACAATAATATAACCATCAATTTTCACCCTTCTAACACCAACCTATTGTTTAGCGATATTAGTATTTATATTAGTTTTAACATAATATCGGGACTGGATAGTAACTCTGTGCCAGAGCAACAATTTTTTATCCGACTACGTCGAAGCCAAGGGGAAGGTTAAGGATTTTGGCAGCTTTTTATGTACGTGCAGTACGACCACGTCGTCGTATTTCATACATCGTCTGTCGTTTCCGTAGAAAAACGATGATTGCGGAGCACTATTAGCAAATTAGTTTTACTGTATGTTGTTCCACTTTTTAGTGAATGAGGTGTCAATAGATTCGTAATAATAGCCCGGGTGACATAGGCCATATAGTTTACGTACTCGGGTTATACACTGGCGGACACATAAACTGCATCATAGTGCAAGCTAACTTTCAATGAAATATAATTAGTGAAAGTGTAAACTATTTTGATTTATTTCAATGATAATGCTAAGACTGGTTCTTAATCTAATAAAAAAACAATTCATCTGTGTATAGGTCAAGTTTTCTCACTAAAATAATCAAATTAATCCTTTTGCAGCTTTTTGGAATGAAACAGTGAATAGAACAAAAACGGCTTTATTATGAAAATTTTGCAATACTAAGAAAATAATTTTTTTTTTGTTTTTATTAAGGTGTATTACCTCCTCTTGCTCTAATAACTGATTCAAGTCGGTTTGGAATTGACCTGATCAGTGTTTTTAAAAGATCTTGCGGAGTATTGTCTCATTCTTGTGACAATGCAACTCTGAGCTCCGCAACCGTTGTTGGGACCGGATTTCTTGTAAATACAGCTCTTTTTAGGTTGTCTCACACGTGTTCTATCGGATTGAGGTCCGGGATACGTGCTGGCTAATCCATGGAACGAATCTTAACCTGAGTAAAGTATTGCTCAACTTGTCTCGCTGCGAGCGGACGAGCATTATCCTGCATCAGGATGAAGTTTTCGCCTATAAATCCGCTAAAAGGTACCACATGATGGTCCAATTTCTCCGTTATATAGCGATGTGATGTTAAACCACGGTTACCACGGCCATGTGTGTCTGCGTCAATAAACACTAGTTCAGTTCGAGCATCAATCGATATGCCGCCCCAAACCATACAAGTCCCGCCTCCAAATGGAACCCTCTCCTTAATGCAATTTTGAGCATATCGCTCTCCTCGTCTACGGTAGACTAGTCGGCGACCAGCAGCACCGTACAAACAAGTCCTACACTCATCAGTGAATAATACGGAAGCCCATTGCTCTTCAGTCCAATTTAAGTGTTCACAAGTAAATCTTAGTCGAGCTTGCCTGTGAGCCGCAGACAATTTTGGTCCATTTACGTGTGTGAAAGGTGTAATATCACGCTCTTTTAGCCTTCTTCTTATGGTTCGTGCACTAATTGCTACGTCAAGTACCTGGTGGAACTAATTTTTAATGCTTATAGACGTTAAAAACCGATTTCGCAAGGAAGTTATCACAATAAACCTGTCGTCACGAGACGTTGTCACCCGAGTTCTGCCGGTTCCACGTCTTCTTTCGAATGAACCTGTCTCCATAAGCTTTCTGTAAACTCGGAAAACCTTAGACTAGTTTACATTTAAATCTGCAGCAAGATTTCGTTGGTGCACTAGAGCAACAATTTGTGCGGCTTTTTCGGACGATACGTCCATACTCGTGAGAGAAAAACGTGTTTAAAATGAAAACAGACTAGCAATTACACAATTAGTAACGATAATTTAACATGTTACAAAACAAAAAAAATAACCATCAATCACAATATTAACGTAACAACGAGTTAATATTTAGTAAATTGACAAGATTTCTTATCTTTCTTTAGATATATTATAGAATATTTTCTTTCTTTTGTGACAGTACCATATTTCAATTTTATTTTGTTTTTGTGTTTATAAACCAGCCTTTATTTTCCAATACCAACAAATGTAAAAAGTTTGCATATTTCGTAATAAAATTTGATTAAATGTGTTCTTAGTAGTCGTAGTTTTAATAAAAAATAATAGTTATTGCCATTTGTTTAGGTACATATTGATGATAATTGTGTAGCGTATATTTTTATGAAAGTTTGGCGCTTACTTAAGTATTCATGACTACAAGTAATTGAATAAATTAATTTGTTCAAGTCACATACGAAGCGAAACGTTCCAGCCGTATTCTAGAGGAAGTAAATTTTGATTGGGCCCATTCACTAAGTTTCATTCAAAACTTTCTACGCGCAGAGTAGTACATGCACAGAGAAATTACATTGTTTCATTTTATGATAATCAGTATATATTGAGCTGGTTTTACTTATCAGCTTATAAACGAGTTACGGGATACGCGTATAATTCTGCTGTTTTTAACCGACTTCTATAGTAATACCACAGAGTTAAAAATATATACTTACGTACAGAGGAATACCTTTCATAGAATGATCGAAATTTGGTCAGGCTTGTCAGTTGTCACAGAAGATGAGGGTAATATAAACTTAGTCTAGTGTCAGTATACGATTATTGGGAAAGTCTGATTTGCACACCACAGCCCGGAATTGACCTGGACGATCACGCGTGTGTATCAAGGGGTCTATGCAAAATATCATGGACGCTCTTATCATAAAGCAAGACATCTCCTAGAAAATTAAAATATTAACTTACCTATTATTATCATCCATAGGATAGGTAAAATAAGATATATTATAGTATTGTTCATACACATAGTTAAAGATTTCAAAACTCAAGACAGGCTATGACGTACATGTGACAGAACAAATCTTAATACATTAAAAAGTTACGCCATCTTGCCATTTTCACCATACTTCAGATGTCAAAATGGCCCTCAAAAAATCTCAAAAGTAGGGCCATTAAACTGGAGATACTTTTTGCCTGGAGATGCACACATTATAATACATACCACTTTTTTGGTTGATATTATTTGTATTTAATATTCTAATATTATAAAGTTTTAACATTCATTAGGGAAAAATTTATATTAAACAATTGTTACTTGTCGTCATGACAACCAACAACCTATTATGTTGTATAATATCACAATTTTCAATCTCATAACATAAAAACTCAAGGGCGAAATTTGAAAATTTTGATGTCCTTTTGACGGCGTACAATCTTGCTGTATTTTTGACACTATTACCGTGTACATGATAGGAAAATTGTGCGCACGTCCTATGCTTGTAGTAGCGCTATATATACGACAGTTCACTATGTAGATGTTTATCTGGTCCTATGTCTTTAATCTGTGGTAATACCGCGCCGGTCGTCACTGTGACTGTAAATCCAGCCTTAATAGACAATTTAAATCTCAGATTAATAACTATAAAGATTTAAATATCGTTATTTGAATGTCTTAAAAATAATATCACTATCGTAAATCATATACGAAATCAGCTAACTAAGTACGTTAAAATCGATTTTTGACGTGATAACGTCTTTTAATTTGATGGAGCCGGCTGCACGCACGAAAAAACATGACTCATGCGTTACCTGTTACCAGCGTTACCTCGCGAAATATGACGCATTGCCGTTACCTCAGCTAGCCGCGCCTTAGGTATGTGAGCGGTGGGACGGGAGGCGGGGGCGCTTGATGTTATTACTCAGTTCGGCGCCGGACTTCGCAGCGGCAACACGCCTACCTAAGGCGCGGAAAATTAGGTTCGCGCGCACTATAAACATGACGTTGTCACGTTTAACTATCGTCAGTAAACCGACATTACAGACAACCGATTTTTTTAATGGTACCGTGGATGACTCTCTCGTGCCCATGGAGCGCACGTAGAGATCATACCTACCTGTGGCGACGGCTGGTTCTGCTTCATAGGGAAGCCCTAGCCTGTATAATAGGTAGGGATTTGGATGAGGGTCTTCAAAAGTTAAGTGGGAAGTGAAGCCGGTAGGAATGGAGTTATATGAACTCCACGCCACTGATACCTAACATTTTGAGCGGACAAGTCCTTGGTATTCTATTCCCTATTCCCTCGTGTGAGTTCGACGTGAACAGTGCCAACTTTGTTCATATAGCTTGGTGGAAGCCATATAAATTAATTAACAATGTAGCTGTGAGTGTACTTGTATCTATATGAATATCCTACTACTATAATAAATGTAAAAGTTAGTGAGGATGGATGGATGGATGTTTATTACTCTAACACAAAAAATACTGAATGCATTGTAATGAAATTTGGTATGGCAGTAGTTTGAGCTCTAGATTAACACATAGACTACTTTTTATCCGGAAAAGTGCAGTGTTCCTGTGGAATACTGTATTTAGACGTGCGGAGACGAGACGTAGACGAGGGCGAAAGCTGGTAGATACTATTAGTGTCAGTTTTAGTGTGAGTTTATTAAATATAGTAACTAAATATATGTATGTTAGTCTATAAAGTGTTTATAATATGGGCCTATGCAGACTGAAATAAACAAAATTTATTTATTTTTTTAATTATAAAGAGGAAAGATTTGTTTGTTTGCAATTTGTATTGAATAGGCTCAGCCTCCGTGGTCCAGTGGCTAAGAGTGCGGCTTTCGACTCGGAGGTCGTGGGTTCGATTCCCGCCTTGGAACAACAAAAAATGCTGTTTCCAAGTTTGTTTAGGACAATGGAGGCTGATCACCTGATTGTCTGACAAGAAAGATGATCCATGCGTCGGATGGGCATGTAAAAAGTCGGACCTGCGCCTGATCTCTCGCCAGTCGTGTCGGTCCGTCCGTCCGTTTACTGGGTTTCGAGAGTAAAGGAAGAGAGAGTGCTCTTGTGTACTGTGAACACACTTGGGCACTATAAAATAACTCCTGCGTAGCTGGCCTGATTTCAATGAAACCGGTCACCGTCACCGGTGGTGGTCAAATCGGTGTGGGGAGCTATATATAATAGGCTTCTGAGCCTAAACTACGGGAACGATTTTCATAAATTTCATTTTGGCACAGATATACATATAGTAGACCGTGGTTTACTCCACTTTTTATCGCAGCAAGACATACGGTTCCCGCGCGATTTCCTTTTGTGCGCACGAAGTCGCGGGCTATATTTGGCCGAATAACGTTCTTGACTTGTTAGACACAGTTTGTTCTAGACTTTACAAACTTTGGGAAACATAATCAATACTCGACTGCATATGCGAGCTACAGTCTCTATGTGTAGCTACGCTGCGGGGCGACACCTGCGCGGGCGCCGGCTGTGGGCGGCCTTATCGCTGCATCCTCCGCCCGTGCGCCCGAGCGCGGGGCCGGACTCCGGGAAGGCTTCATTGGATATTTTGTTAATATTGTAATCATAGACCTATTTAACATTATTTAATATAACATTTTGACATATTTTGTCTCTAAATAATTGTATAATAATTTCTAATAATTAATCTCTAATAATTTAAAAAATAAACTACATATTATGTAAAAATATGGATATCTGGTGTGAAATCGCTACTCAAAATCATGGATAATTAAACTGCGGCGTGCATATGCAGGCTATTATTTAGTTTGTCTGTATGCGGATTATGTAGGTTTTATTTGATATTTTTACCAGAAAGGGATTAATAATGGCACTATAGTAGATACATAACGTTTTGATAAATCAATTACACAACTTTGGACACATTATGTACGTGTTGGAGACGATTATACAAAGAAAAATTAAGCCTTAAATATTTTTTGCACGGTAAATTTTTTACTATCATACTAAGCGTGGTAAGAAAAGGTGTGAAGAGGATGCGTATAATATTATTGTCTATACATTATTATAACTCTATACAAATAAATAAAATTCAAGTGTCTGTTTGAAATTTTAAATTAACAGCTTTTCACTTAATACATATGAAAATATATATGGTACTAAAAAGTCATTTAAAAAAAAACTGTCCGTCTGTCTGTCTGTCTATTTGTTCCAGCTAATCTCTGGAACTGCTGGACCGATTTTCATGGGACTTTCACTGGCAGATAGCTGATGTTATAAGGCGTAGCCAAGGATACTATTTATCCTCATCATCATCATGAAAAAATGTTTAACGCCCAACTAAATAGGCACGGGTCATCTATACAAATAAAATTGAAGTATCTGTTTGTAATTTTATATTAACAGCTTTTCACTAAATGCATGTGAAAGTTCAAACGGTACTTACAATAAAAAAATATTTTTTTACTTTCAATGGCAGATAGCTGACCTTATAAAAAGTATCTTAGGCTCCTTTTTCTTAGGGTTCCGTTTAAAAAATAGGGTCACGTTTCTGTAATTTCTACGCAAAAGAAATTGCAGACACCAGCGACTACATTAAACCTTAAGTTTTCTTGAAATTCCGCCCAGTTTTCGTCGCGGGCGCAGAAAACGGGCACAACGTATGGCTGATGGATTATTCCAAGAATAATCATATAGGGTACAGCAATGACATTTTAATATTGTCTTACATTATTTTAAGCCAAGCTGAAGCTTATTATAAAGTAAATTATTTTATTAACGATTAGCTGACCCGTGCCCACTTCGTTGGGCGTTAAACATTTTTTGATGATGATGATGAAGATAAAAAATATCTGCTACGCCTTATAACATCAGCTATCTGCCAGTTAAAGTCCCGTGCAAAACGCTCCAGCCGTTCCAGAGATTAGCCGGAACAAACAGACAGACAGCCGGACAAACAAAAATTTTAAAAATTGATTTTTAATGGTTAGTACCGTATAATGTATGATATTGATTCATATGCAATCAAATGCAATATTTGAAAAGCTGTTAATTTGAAATTACAAACAGACACTTAATTATTTATTCATATAGATTGCACACCTTGGGAATAAGATGCACCCCTGCAAGGCTGTTTCTATATACTCGTGTACTTTTGACTGTTGTTATATTTTAAATAGATTTAAGTTTACAATGTAAAATGCTGGGTGTATTCAGACCTGTCAAGATAACTTCTTGGGCTTATATTAGGCGTACTACTTGGCACTAGTCATTGCCTTTAATGAATTGTTTTTGTAAAAGTTAAAATTATCAATACGCAATGTACAACGTACATAACCACACGGGCGGTCGGAGGCGGGCGCGCGCGGGGTAGGCCGCGCAAACACGTCCCCCGCGCTCGCGCAGGTGCGAATATGCGAATAGAGAAAATCAACTGATACTAGTAGCTGTACCGTATGTAGTAAATAAATTCTAACGGTGAAGGAAAAAATTGTGAGGAAACCCGCACATGGTTGGCCCCAGACGTATTGACCAGTCATTCCTCTGGACTGACTGAACTGACTATGCTGTGTGAATGCCGTATGTGCTTGGGCAACCATACGATATTTAAAAACCAACTGACCCAGACACTACAGTATTTCAAGAGTGGTTACTTCGCTCGGAGAATACTGTATAAATCATCCAATAACGGTTGAAAAGGCCTCAGCTTATTTAAAGTTCTAATAACATTCAAGTACCTATTTACTAACTTTTGTTAAGTTAACATTTAATTACATTAAATTTTTGTTCTGATTAAGAAAAATAAATGTAATAAAATGAGATGAGGTACATACATTTAAATCGAACAGCAAGTAGCAACTGGCCTAACGAGCCGATGTCTAAGCATTTTAGCCACACTACGGGCACCAAGACGAGGATCCCGGCGTACCGTCTAAAATTTGCTCCTCGATATTTACGTCCAGTTGCCACCCACCGCTGGAGGCTCAAGGCTGGGCCTATTTTCTAACACTCGCATGCCTGTGTACGGGAGTCTGAAAGATTGTGGGCATGAGGAAATCACCTTCAATGCCTCTGCGATATTCCCAAATGCTTTACATAAGCACATCATCATCATACCATAGTAACGCTACCATAGTAATTTTAGGATAAAAAATCACACACAAGTCACAAACACGAAAAACAAGTCAAAACAAACAAAACAGTTAATACTTATTACAGATAAAACAGTTATTAAAACAAACGAAAATTAAAACGAAGTTAAGAAGTAGATAGTTAAAAAAATAACACGGAACGTCACTCGAAAACGCGGGTTTACACTTACAGCCAACTGACTTAACGGAGAAAATGATTTTATGTAAAAAAATTATAAAATCATAAAAAGAAAAAAAGGATTGTGTGGTTTTATGAAACCACGGTAAAAGTGAAACTTAATAACAATTAAATGCGCTTCTTGTGTCTTCGCGTGAACTACATAACGAGTTAAATGCGGTCTTTATCAATATACAGACTGTTTATGCGTTAGATTTTAAGTTAATTTTCTTAAGGAACTTTGGTTCTCATATGGCATACTAGATGGCGCTGATTTGCCGCTAGATCACGCTATAGGTAAAGCGAATCTATTTGCATAAGATGTTTATGAGGACCTTACTAATGTGCCCACATCCGACACGACAACACGTACAAACGTACAGACCGACCCTAACACGGGACCGGACCCGAACCCGAGTTCGAGTTCGCATCCTAGTAGACTAGGTACACTTCTAAATAGTGCCCGCGACCGCGATATTGATATAGTGAGCTCTACCAATACCGCGAACCTCATCGACTTCAGGACCTACGCGCGCGAGTCATCCCAACCGTACGCGGAAGGGGAGAGGGACGGCCCTCTCAATACCGATACAAATAAAAACGAGAGCTCCTCTATCGCGATAACTCGCACGCCGCTAGTTCCTGCTACCGCGCGCGAGCAACCTCACTCATCAGCGAGTGAGGAAGGGGTCGGACCCCTTAGCAGGAGAGACCCGCGTCTCCCCTGTCATAACAATAGCTCAAAATCCGTAGCTGTCCCCAATATCCGGTCTGAACATCACCCGGGTGATGTTAGGGAGGGTCAAACCCTCCCATCGACTCCTACCAAATAAACTAGCCACCAGGCTAGTTATAGTCCGATTTAGCTACAGCGGTCTTAACCCAATCCTTAGCATAGACCCGTTCGAAAAAAAAAAAACCTATTAATGTGAAGTATTTTTGGGTTGTAAACCAAACTTGGGTAAAAGTGAAACTTAACAAAATAGCGTGGAGCACTGGCACAAATGAGTACTAGTCTATACACTACACGGTCAGCTGATGTGAACTATAGGCGCCGCCATATTGGCCTCGGCTGCTCTGACGAGCGCCTTTCACTTTATCCCTACTCCGCGACGATGTAATAAAAGTTTCACTTTAAAAACCCAGCTTGATATAAAAACAGTAACTTATTTGTTACAAAAAACAAAGGAAAAAAGGCATATCAAACAATTAACTAATTTAAATATCGACTACGTACATGTAAATGTTTAAATTTTCATAGGTCACATCACTTAGCCTAAGTAGTTTTTGAAAGAGTCGAGCGGCACGTTTTTGATATTTGCCGCGAAAAAGCCGTGCTGTGGCCGCGCGCGCCGCCCCGACGCCCGCGCTCGCGCCGTTTATCGTCGGCGTCCTTTGAATTTTGCCGAAAGTCGATAAAGGAACTATGTTGTTTTGAAATAGATTTTCGAATTTAGTTGCGGTTTTTCTCTCGAGGTAAAAGTTTGTCATCTGATTTGAGTTTCACTATTAGGTCGTCTTTAAAAACGTAGTGTTATGTTGGTTAGTTTTAAGTGATACGTGTAATGATTTATGGTGCTAGCAACGATTTTCAAAATGCAACAAAAACACTTTCTAACAACCTTAAGTTTTAACTTTTCACGTTATACCTTGCCGCGGTCACCTGACCATCAGGAGGATGGATTCCGTGAACTTAGTACTAGGAGTAGACTTAGTACCTACTACCTACTAGCAGTCATTCAGTACTGAATACTTCTTTCACGTAAGTTAATAGCTATTAGCCATAGTTTTACTTATTATGATCGGTGTACAGACTTACGTATGCAACTTATTATTATTAATAATAATTCACCAATGCGACTTCGGGCACCCTTTTATACATCTACTTAGTTTCATTGTTACCTACAGTTCAACCACGTTACATCTTTCGGTTATTGTCGTTTTTCAGACACCGTCTGTAACTTCGATAGAAAAGCGATGATTGCCGTTGGACATTAAGAATTTAGTTGCACTGTACACTGGTTTCGTTATTTGCAACATTTTGTGCATGGTATTTACGAATCATACTGCAGGCGGTGTAGAGTAGGGATTTAAAAACTGGGTTCCGTAGGATGGTCATCAAGGATCCGCCAAAATTATTTGACATGAAATTAGGATCTTTACTTTGTAGTTGACAAAAATCCGGACTAGGGCATTATCTAGGTCAGAGGTCCGAGTTCCAAAATTGAATTTTGGAATATAATCTTATCATCTTACCGTCACTTTTGTGTGTGTACGGTTCTAAGTCATCGCATGAAACACCACCGCTAAACGCGTGTAGGTACTGGGAGAGGAGCACGGCGCGGCGGTTTGTCAGCTGTGCCCAGCCGACTCGCCGAGCCGGGTCATTGGCCCGCGTGTGTAATGAAGTAAATTACATTGCGTAATGAAGTAAAAATAATAAAACTTTTGATTTTAATAAAAAATCTACTTCTAAACACTTCTTGTTCTTTTATGATTAAAAGGTATAAAATGTAAAAAATAACTTTAAAAAAATGAAAAAAAATTACATTTTTGTAATGAGAAAAAGTAGTATAATCATAACCCAAAATTATTACGAGTGGTTTTCTGACACCATGTATATGTTTCTTTTAAAAGATTTTCCAGCTTTTTACGAAAAGAGTTTCGTAAAGAGGTTCGTAGAGAGCGAGTTTCTTACGTCGGTTCTTCTCGGTGGGTTGAACCGGTGGTAGCTTTTTCTGTTGACTTTCCGAAAATAGCCTGTTAACTTTCATTTGAAAATAAAAAAAATCGTTTTCATTTAGCTTTTTGTTGATGACCTTTTTGATATTTTAATATCTAGCTAGGAAATCCTACTTTTTGTCTTCAAAATATTATCAAAATGTTCTTGGAATAGACAAAGAAAATGCATTTTTAAGGTGAGCTGTGGTGATTTGATATTGATATCACGAATATGTTTATAAAATATATATATTAGAATTAACTTTGTTGACGAACTGACAGCAGTGCCACCTACCGGGTCCAATTGCATATCTAAACCATTCCTCGAGTCCATTTGAACACACACAAAAATTTAAACAAAATCGGCCCAACCGTTTAGAAGGAATTCAATTACAATCACACACACAGAATATTTAAATTTATACTCGTAAAGATAAACTAGCTTACCTGACATACGTTATTCCGTCTTAACCTTGAACTGTAATATATAGTAAATAAATAACTACACCTACACAAATACCACCAGCAACTACAACCTACATCTACATCTACATGTACACCTACAACCTACTAGGGCCGACCGATTTTTCTAAAATAGAAATATTTTATAGTCCCACCAAACAGATAGACTGTACGTACATTTAAATATTTGACAGTCAAGTGATATTGGACCCCCAATTTATGCTACCGACAAAACAAACATCAAATGCTTGACAGTTTGGAACAGTTAGTAAAGGGAAATTCAGGCGTTGTATTTAGTATTTTCCTCGCAATTTGTCCGATATTTCTTTTACACCGTTTAAACATTCCCTCAACTTCCACAATTATTTTAAGATCATAATTAGCCGAATCAGTTCAGCGGTTCTCGAGTTTTCGACAGACAGAGACAGACGAACCGCAATCCATTTTTATATGTATATATATATATATATATATATGCAGAATTAGATAAGAAGATTCAAATATGGTTTCGGTTGCCTCAAGTATATAAAATGTCCAAACTTCAAGACCCTTTATGAAACATTTCAATGCTACAAGTTATTAGTAACGAGAATGACAAAATCAATACAACCAAGGTCACGGTTCACGGCAATCCTAACTTGCGGGGCTTCCATTATTTTATGATTCCTTCCAAAAATATCATAACCAAGAGCATGTCAGGACATGATATTGAATTTCAAGCTTATGCAAATGGAAATTGAAATTAATATTTTTTACTTGTACTAGCAAGTTTTAAAGAAATTGTATTTTATATAAGAAAAGTTTGGACACGTGAAGCCTTGATTCATATTATTTCTGCCTAATTTGTTTAAGTTAGTAATTATCGTAACAAAGGAATTAAAAGTTTGAAAGACGTTGTTATAACAATATTTATTTATTACTTCTAAGTTAATTAATATAATAAGACTTCAATAACTAAATATTGCCTTGTATATATCTGGCTTAAAATATTGTTTTAAATTGTAGAAACAAAATATCCCACTGATTTATTTCAATTACTTAACCTAAAGTTTATTCAGAAATTTTTTATTTTGACGTGATTACGTCTTATAAATCGATGAACGCCGGCTGCACGCTCGGAAAGTTGTCACGTTCCGCCTGATTGTCACGTTTGAAGCAACATTCCGCCTGAGCCGAGCGTGCAAGCGAGAGCGAGGAGCAAGCGATAGCGAGGCACGATAGGGCTTTAGGCTTGTGATGACGTTATGACGTAAAATTATCGTCCGTAAACCGACCCATTTTTTAATATAATATGAGTGCTTTTACCATATCCTCAATTTTTAATAATGATTTCCTTTCGGAGTTGGTAGTTTTCTCCACTTAATATTTAGCTATACTACTAATATCATCTTCTGTAGGCGATTTAAAAATTGATCACACATATTTTGTGTAATAAGTTTCATATGCTGCTTTATTTTCTCTATATAATATAATATATCTCAAAAGATTAATTTACAAGAATTTATTCTTGTTATATATCAATTGTAATCCAATCTGCACTGGTCATCAAAACATAATGCTGTGTTGTCATCTTTATTTCTTTGCTAGAGCTGATAATGTCATCTAATAACATACTTCTACCGATTCGCGCTACTGGAGCTTTTATTTATTTTCTAATTCTATATTTATGAGATTTGGTTGAGTTTTGCTACTTTAATTTTTATTAGCTGCTTTTGTTATATTTGGCGTATAAAGAGAGCAAAGAAGAGAAAGTGTACTTTGGCGAAGAAACGACATAAGCATTTTGCTCTCACTTTTAGAAATCTCACGAGCTGTATAGTCCTCAAATATTGGTGCAGAAGTTTCTTCGTTTGTTCCTATGGTAGGTGAGCCAGGTGAAGCCATTGGCACAGCAATAGAAGATAGACCAGAAATAGCAGATGATGAAGAAGCTCTTGAGTCTAAAACGTTTTCAATTTCAGTTTCCAAGTCGTGTCCATTAAAGGCCGTGGCGTAAGATAAGCTTGCGGCCTCAGGAACTAAGGACGACAGCTCCCTATGTCTTTTCATAAACCCATAGTACCAGTCATAGGTTGCTTCTGCGTTACTAAACCATTTAGATGGTATATTATTCTTTTTATTTGCAGTGGCATACTGAAATGCTAGTCGTCTAACCTTCTTCGGTGTGAATTTATAATTTAGCTTACTAGCCATTATGAAATACTTGACTAGCTCGCTTTCTTCCGTCGTTGAAAATATTTGTGACTGTCGGTAGTTCGGAGTGTAATCAATTTTATCAGTCGCAGCATTTTTTCTTTTCACAACATACCTCTTAAGTGTCATAGTTGATAGTCCGTAAAATTTTGCAGTGCCTCGAATAGTTCCTGCCGCCATAACTGCATTCACCGCCAATCGCAACATTTCATCATTGAACGGCTCTCTTTTACGTGTACCTTCGTTTGGTGTATATTTTCTAGGCATATTGGATATCTGCAATAAACAAAAAAAGTAAGGAACACTTGATTCAGAAGAAATCAAGTCGCCCCTGGAAAGTACATCAAGTCTACTATGAGTACTTTAAGGTTTTAGACATATAATTTACAAATTCAAAATCGTATTAAATGTATGTAATATTCAAAACATACTAATATTGACTAAATAATACGAATAAAACTTACAGAATAAATCTTTCTGTAGTAATATTCAAATGTCCGCCATTTGCAAAAGTATAAAATCTGACAGGTGTTCTATCTTGTTTACCAAGTATCCCCATAATAACATAAGAATTAAGTCACCCCAGTCTCCATCATTGTATTTATTACTACTACCATACTGATGGATTTTTTAGCCTCTTGCTATTTTCACACATTGTCTTCTGGCTTGTTCAGATTTTACTATAAGGCTGGGACTGCATTGTTCAGAATCCGTAAGGCCGGGGACAATTCAGACCACTCAAAATAGAGTTCTATTTTAAGGGCTCTGAATTTTCCCCGGCCTTACGGATTGCGGACAATATAATTGCACTAATACATTAAAGCTGAAAATCGAACACACAAGTGTCGAGTCAAATGTCAATGTATAACAATATATGACAGTTCGACAGTCGATACTTCCATTTTCAACTCAATTGTAATAGCGCAGCGTTCTATTTTCAGTGCTCTAAATTTTGTTCGGCGTTCCGGATTCCGGATTATATAGTCCCAGCCGAAGTATTAAGTAACACTTAGCTTATGTATGTACGATAAAGCTCTTTTAATATAATTTTGGATATTCAATATCGGAGCATTTGGCAGTGTGCCAGGTACTACAGGTTTGTTTACGTCTGCCATGTGTAGCGAATGTGAGCTTTGCCGTTTTATTGCTGTAATTAGAAGCTGCCAATATTGTTATGTCATTGAGGAGATAAAATATTTAATAACGTTATAAAACAAGCAATAATACGTTTATGGC
Organism: Phengaris arion; assembly: GCA_963565745.1. Classification (NCBI taxonomy): domain Eukaryota; kingdom Metazoa; phylum Arthropoda; class Insecta; order Lepidoptera; family Lycaenidae; genus Phengaris; species Phengaris arion. Next base: position 31,253,217 of record OY751431.1, read on the forward strand.
TTATTAGTTGTTTGCTGTAAAATATTTTATTTACTGCTCCTTGTGATATTATATTAATTTGCCCATCAAAATTTATATTAGTTGTGATAAAACAGTTACGACTTCTAGAGGAAATGGCATCATTTAAAAGTTTACATTTTTAATTAAACCTAAACTTTATGCGTAACGCATAATATATATAGTAATCAATATACTATTATTTTATAATTTCTCAGGCCGGCACAGTTAAGTATATAGGTTCACATAAACCTTTGCTATTAATCATTAATATCAATAACATTTTGAATTGCAGGGCGCATGTCCTAAAGATCGTAACTACTTGCAATTGCAACCCGATAGATTTCGAACCTTATGTTGCAAACGAAAAAAATCATTTGAATAACTTATTTAAGTGTGAATATATAATAACAAGTTATAATAAAAATATCTCAATAAGTCGGTTAGTTTCTTACTTTTAAATTTACGCCGGCTGCGCACGAAAAATTGTCACGTTCCGCCTGAGCCGAGCGTGCAAGTGAGAGGACGGAACAAGTGATAGAGAGGCACGATCGGCCTAAACGTTCGGCATGTGATAAAGTTATCACGTAAAGTTATCGTCCGTAAACCGACTTAACAGACAACCATTTTTTTGACGTGATTACGTCTTATAAATCGATAAAAGCCGGCTGCACGCAGCAAAAATTGTCACGTTCCGCATGATTGTCACGTTTGAAGTCACGTTCCGCCTGAGCCGAGCGTGCAAGCGTGAGCGTGGAACAAGAGATAAAGTGGCACGATCGGCCTAAGCGTTCGGCTTGTGATGACGTTATCACGTAAAATTATCGTCCGTAAACCGACTTAATACACAACCAAAATCATTACCCTTCCTTTTGGCTTCGACAGTCGGGTAAAATAAGATGTAATGCTGTCCATTGAGAGACATAGAAGGTTGGACCGACGCCAAAATACTACGTTTGTTTACTTTTCGTTTCACTTGTTGCACTTTTGTTTTATCTAGTACTATTCTTTCTACTCAGTTATTTCTAAGTGTAATGAAAAATTGCGATAAGTAAGTAGAAGTTTAAATTAAATATTTTAAAAATATATAACTTTCTTTAAAAGGTTTGCCTACCTTGCCAGAATTCAGTTTATTTATAAAATAAATAATGAGCGACAATGTCGGTCTAGGCTTGACCTGGGCGTAGCTCTGCCCAGGCAATGAACTACCTACATAAAATCTATAAACGAATCACATCAATAATGCCCAGAAATGTGCAGGGCGCAGGTCCCGGTGCAACTGTATTACTGTTTGTTCTCGAATGCAACTCGAACCCAACTCGACTTGATATTAAAATTTCATCATACTAAAAAAGAATGTAAATATTTGTTTTTAGATATTTTTGTGCTTATATATTATAAATAATGCTAAAATTGAAAAACAAATAGGTAGCAGATAAATTTTTCCACGCATTAAGTAGATAGAGTATTTTTCTCATATTGATAGAGTAAGTATTCTTCACTTCTCTATACACAAAATATTATGCCACACAAACAATATTATTAACAAAGTCTGACACCATTGCCTTGCTTTATTGTATATATTTAAAAATTCTTTGCAGTGTTAAAAAAAAGCTTCGAAAACGTTAGAAATTGCGATAGCGCCGCGCAATCTTTGTACCTGTTGCACTTACGTATACAAAATAAGTACCTTCGTAGACTCGTAAAATATAGGACATAAAATACATAAGTTATACGACAGTATCACACATATTATATCAAATACAAAAAATATGATACTTAGAATATAGACGACAGGAGACACAGACGACAGAAATGTACATAGAAAAAAATAAATAGTTTACGATAGTATTAACGAAAATACAAAGAAAAATGATAAAATAGTAGAGAAAAAGCATCAAAATTTCCAGTAACTGAGGCTAGGCGATAGGCTGAACATAGTGCCACGTGTACTTATTCTGTGCGAGAAGAGAATAAGCCTAATAATCGAAAATGACTTACTTGCAGCCTGACCAAACTTGCTATTATTATGATCAACGCCACGGCAAGGTACATGCACTTGTTTTTGACTGACTATGAGTAAAAAAAACTTGATCCACTAAGTTCGGAGCAAAAAGTACTCACCGTTTCTAACGCAACAGCGGAGTGAACCGGGCCCGCCGTGCATTTTGGATCGATAAAATCGCGCATGCGATATCTGCCCAACTACGCATTATTTTGTACTTAATTGTGTTACCATCCGACTTTGTTTGGGTGCTAGCTGTTGCTTCTGACTTCACCCGCGCCTTTCTTTGACAAAAAAGTTTATGATAAGAACATCATATTAATATGCGAAGCAAAAGCATTGAGTACAGTTTAGCGAGAATTGTGATAAAAAAAACCGGAGGAGTATGAAATTTGGCACAGTTAAAGTTTATCTGGCTTGAGGTGTGCAGAAAACATTTTTTTCTAATAATGATTAGAAATACATAAAAATAATAAAAATAAAGTTAAACACACTACCTCACTTAAGTATAATATAATATACTTAACCGACTTCCAAAAAAAGGAGGCGGTTATACGATAACTCCGCCGACTGTTGCCCGATTATGAAAATTCTTATTTTTATGTAAAAGGGTATAATCCAAAATTGGTGCCGTTGTCACCAAAGTGACCTGATGACGGCATCCATGAGGGATCGAGGGAACTCCTCGAAATTTATATAAACACAAACAGTGATATTGACTTTTTCTGAAGTAATTCAAGCATATGCTACCTGGTATAAAAGCTAACACGATCGAAAGTGTTCTTAGCTATAATTCGTCTATATCAGCTCGCTCAATGCTTGACGATTCGGGGGTTACTTAAAATTTCGTTTTATTACTCTATTAAAAAAGATGGAGCATTTAGTGATTACTAACGTAGCTTGTAAAGTTCACTCAGGTCTTAGATCTAAGTGAATACTAAGCCACCAAGGCCTCATCTAATGAATTGTCTCAGCGAAGCGTGACAACGTGATAACTAGCCGCCGCGGGCTATCACGTCGATGTTAGGGTGTGAGCACATTTGCGGAATATATATACTAATAATATAAAGGGAAAAGATTTGTTGTTTGCTTGTTTGGATTGAACAGGCTCCGAAGATAATGGGCCGATTTGGATGAAATTTGACAGGGATATAGAGTAGACCTCGGGGAAGGACATATACTACTTTTTATCGCAGCAAAATGTACGGTTCCCGCAAGATTTATTTTTGCGCGGACGAAGGCGCGGGAAGCATCTAGCACTAGATTATAAGACTTTTCTTTTATCTTATAAAATGGACCAGAAAACGAGCAGCCGGATCGCATGATGGTAAGCGATTACCGCCTCCTATAGACACTCGCAACACCAGAGGAATCACTTACGATCCTGGTCCTTAAAATCTCCACCCCCCATGATGGGCCTCCGGTAAACTCACTTCCTTGCAAGCGTTATTTCACGCCAGTTTTATGTCAGGCCGTGGTATTTATCCGGTCAAGCCGGCTCATTCGTGCCGAAATATGGCTCTCCTACGTGTATAAGTATTACATGATAATTGATATTATGTTTCGCTTTGTGTATCCCTAAAGTGAGATGAGTCAGGGTGCATCTCATCCTCTCGTTCTCTCCGGAACGGTATAGTTTACAAAGCCGGTAAGCTAACGCACTTGAAACTTCTATGGTGTCATAATCGCTTCGCTCGTTTGTACTCCTGAAACATATTTTATGTATGTTTTTTAGGGTTTCCGTAGTTCGTTAACTGCGGAAGCCGAAGATGGACGGATGGACGGACGGACATGACAAAACCATACGAGATGTCGTCATGTCCGTCCGTCCGTCTTCGGCTTACCGTCCAAACGGTTAGTTCTAGAAAGATGAAATTTTGCATGCATATGTTCTATGATATGTATATTTATCACGTCAACAAAGTGCTAAAATAAAATTACGAATTTTTTTTTTGGGGTACCTCCCTGCACGTAAAGTGGGGATGATTTTTTTTTCTCACTTCTACCCCATAGTGTGGGGTATCATTGGATAGGTCTTATAAAAACGAGAGATTGCCGAGACGATTTTTTGTTTTAGGTATTAGGTTTGCGAGTTATTCAACTTTAAAGCGTATTTTTTTGCTAAAATAGGGCGTACCCCTCTCTAAAAGCTGCTGGCTCGTAAAATTTTAAAAATCATGATAGTAGTCCATGTGATAAACTATAAAGGAAAACTAAAACGGCATATATAACTTTGTTAGTTTAGTAGTTATAGATGCCTATACTTGTAAAATGCGCTAACTTGGAAAACTTCGTACAAAAATAACGAAATAAGTGAACATGTAAAATATTGGTATAATGGTACGGAACCCTACGTGCGCGAGTCCTACTCGCAATTCATTGCTTTTGATAGACTTGATGAAATGCTATGTAGGTTTAAATACCCACATCCATGCTAATCTTGATAACAGCCACGAGATAATCAGAACATTGTTTGTATGTACATTTGACCCACGGCTTCGTTTGCGTATAGGATTTTTTAAAATTACTTATACCACGGGAACCGCAAATTCTGACAGGGTATGACTCTAGAATACCTAATTAATTACAGTGTATAATATAATGTAATGTATCCTTCTCATAAAGCATTTAATGCTAACCTAATATTAATAATAATGCTACCTAATAATAATAAATAAATATTATTATTATTAGGTAGCACTTCTAACGCTATATTTATGTATAATTAAGATATTATAGTTTTTGATAAATATTAGGCAACATTATATAATAATATTATGTATGCTACTTCCGACAGGTACTATTTTAAATGTGAAAGTTTGTGAGGATGGACGGATGTATGTTACTCTTTCACGCAAAGACTACTAAACGGGTTTCGATGAAATTTAGTATGGTAGTAGTTAAGGCTCTGGATTAAAACATAGGTTATTTTTTATCCCAAAAAAGTACAGTGTTCCCGTGGGATATTTTATTTACGAGCGAAGCCGCAGGCAAAAGTTAGTACTATTATAAATGTGAAACTTTCTGACTTCTTCACGTAAAAACTAAAGAAAGAGATTTGATGAAATTTGGTATAGTAGTAGTATAGGCTCTGTTATAACACGTATACGCTACGGGAAAATGTCCGGTTTCTGCGGGATTTCCTTTTGCGTACGAAGTCGCTGGATACATTAAGTAATTAATAAATTGAAATAATTTAAACAATGAACTACTAGCGCCATCTCATAATTATAACTATAACTACGACATTTCCACGGAACTGTTATGTTGTCAATAAACTCACATAGATGTCGCTTTGGTGTCGACGGGCAAAAGTTCCAAATTGAAAAAGCTCAAGGTAGAAAGCCCGCCGTGCTTTCAAACTTTAACAATAGATGGCGTTACTAGTTTCAATGTCAGTAGTTAGGTACATTATTGAATGTCAAAGTACGATAACAGATGCCGGAACTTGTATCGAATTAAATCATAAATGATTTGGTTCCAAAATGATATTCTTAACTTTCAGCAAAAAATCATTGCCAAAAAATCATTTTTTAGTAATGGTTGTTTCGCTTTCTTGATCTCAGTAGTACAGAGCTGAATACCTTATCTATACTTAGCGTCAGTTCACATAGAATCGAGACGATATGCGAGGACGCACTGCATTCTAAGAAAGCGGTTCAAAATAGAACTTTATTCACTACACAAACAGAAACGCGTTTAATTGCAAGAGTTCGTATGTTAACAAGGCTCTAGATAGTCCGGCGCCACTTTTGCAATGAAACCAGTATCTCCTTGTTAACTCAATAAAGTTCAAATAAGATTTTTTTTTTTATGCAGTGCCGCGTCAAATATCCTCTCGTTTCAGTGTGAGCTAACATACATGTTATTAATGAATAATACGAACAATGTGGTATGTTTAGGTGCAAAATATAACGAAATACTTGTGTAATAAAATTTATAAGAGAAGTTCTTCCCCGGAGGCGCGACGACGAAGTTATGCGCGATCTATTATGGACAAAGACCTAGAGAACATAGACACGCTATCCCTTCTTAAACCCCTTTTAAGGGGCATCACGGCGAAGATAGTATAATATATTTCAAATAACGTACTGTAATCTATCTGTATAAATAAAAATGAATTACCGAAATGTTTGTACGCGGATAACATCCAAACGACTGCACCAAATTGGATAAATCTTTCTTTTTAACCGACTATATTGGTCCGATATACCGATATTATTGGTCCGATTGGTCCGACTATATACCAATATTATTGGTCCTTCTGACATCAAAGTGGTGACCTGATGATGGGATCCATGAGGAACCGAGGGAACTCCACGAAATTTATATCGACACATATGGTGATTTCGACTTTTTCTGAAGTAGTCCAAGCATATACTACCAAAAATTAGAATTTTGCACCAAAGCATACCCTGGATTCAAAACTATTGGACAGAACTCCTGAGTCCCCATAGATACTTGTTTGGGGAATCCGGCGTTGTTGAAAGAACTGCAAGCATAATTATGCTATCATACCACTTACATCATCATCATCATCACCACCATCTTCGCACGAAATACCAACATATTATGATGACATAGGTACTCACTACTCATCAGAGTTTTGTGCACCGATATCAATGTTTTTGAAATTTTGCTATTGCCAAAATTATATTCGTGATCATCTTCACTATAGTATATTTTATGCTTACTGCTACATTTTTGCCGCCGACTATAACAATAGATAATAATAGTATAATAATATAGTATCCAATCGTTATTGTCATTGGTGATTGTTTAGTAGGTCCGCAGATCGGTAATGCTTATTTGGAGAAATACCACGACCTCTCGGAAAACTGGCATGAAATAACGCTTGAGTTTGTTTTAGTGAAAGAGTGAGAATAGCGGAGGCTCTTTTGTTTTTATAACTTTCTTAAAATGGGTTCATAATATTATAGATAATAAATTTGACTAAAAAGAGAAAAAATATTATTTAAAACAAAAAATTTCGCTGCCCGCAAATTTGAACGTGAGTTTTATAAATTTGTGGGATATTGTTTGGGCTGGTACCAACTTTAAAATTAAGAAGATTGAGCAGAGAAATAGTTAAAATTTTAGCCGAATTTAAAAGGGAATTTAGAAAATAATTACTTTGTGCTCTGCAAGTTCGCGACGCGTTTGCGATCTTATTGCGATAGAGTCGTCATCGTCGTCGTCATCGTCGTCGTCGACGTCAAGGGGTCATATACGGTCCGGTTTTCCTTCAGTTACTTATTAATTAAGAGGACTTATTTAGAAAATAAGTTTTATTTCATACTTTGTTATGCATTTTTACTTTGGAAGTCGGTTTTAATTTGTGGCAACGTCTTATAATTCGGTGGAGCCGGCTGCACGCACGAAAAAACATGACTCATGCGGCGTTACCTCGCTCTGAGGCGTCCCATTTATTATTATGACGTTGTTACGTTCAACTATCGTCAGTAAACCGACTTTACAGACAACCGATTTTTTGTTTATGTGTGTTCGTTATTGTCAGGAGAAGGTATGTATGAAAAAAAAATATTTAAAAAATGATAGCAAATTTAAAAAAAATATGGCGGTGTGAAGTTCGACGGGACAGCTGATATTCAATATACCCAGGCATCTTAAGACAAAATAATATTACAGTATCTCCGCTCAAGAGCCTGTTGCAGAATCTTCTAATAAGACGTGTCGGATGCGGGATAGCTTATTCGGAAGTTTCGTCGCTGTTTACTTTATATCGAGCGACAGAGACAAAATATGTAAATAAGCTATCTGTCACTTATCAGTAGATAATGCAAAAGGCTCTGAGAGAAAACAGATACTTTATTTTCCCTTTTAACTGCATTTTAAGTGAACTAGTAGTCAACTAGAAGTATTTCCGATGACATGAGTAATGATAATGTCCGCTACACACCACAACGTCAAAACTGCACAGTTCAGTCACAGTAAATGTATACAGTGCTACATCTTGACGACCTCCGTGGCTCAGTGGTTAGCGCGTCGGCGCTTAAGCCGGAGGTTGCGGGTTCGAAAATTGCCCAAAATGGGCAAAAGTGTTCTTGGGTCTTGGATGTATATTAAATATATGTATAGTATAATAAATACCTTAAACATGTGTATAGTATAAAAGTATTTAGTATATTTCCGTTGTCTGGTACCTGTGATACAAGTTCTTCGGATACTTAGTACAGGACCAGATTGACGTGGTATGGCCACTCTTTAGTCTACCGTCACATATCTTACTTACCTTACCCTAGCGGAGAAAGCGATTTGAACATTGAGTTTTACGCCATATCTTAACGTTTCCTAAGTCTTGTGTAATTTAAGGTAATACAAGTGTTGTGTAACTTAAGGTAATACAAGGCGCGTACATTTTGCAGGAAACAATCGAATTTATCCGGGTATGTAGCCAACATTCACGTACGAGTATGTTGCCTGTTCTCATGAAGAGAAACTTATAGAGCAGGTAATTAAGTGATAAGATATATTATTGTCATTACGGTCATTACGTATGAAATTGGCGTTTTGTAAAGGAGGAGCATAAAGTCGATTTGTTTTAAACATAATATATTTTTTTAATCAAAGTATATACCATTGCTATCTATGCACTTTTGCCATCTCATAGGTTTTTCATTGATTCCTTTAATAAAAAACCCATTCGGACAGGAATTAATAAAATTTTTGAAAGCGCTTTGGACTGCCCCATCGGAGTTGAATTTTTTCCCTTGCAAGAAGTTATCCAAATTTCGAAAAAAATGGTAATCTATTGGAGCAAGGTCCGGGAGATCGGTGGAAGTCTTAGATATTCCAATTGAAGCTCCTCTAATTTGGTAGTCTGTTGTGCAGTGTGTGGTCTAGCGTTGTCCTGAAGCAGCAGTGGCCTACAGCGAATGAACAACCTCGGTTGTTTAGCAGCTAGCTTTTCCATCATGATCTGTAGTCGCTGGCAAAAGACATCTCCCATAATCGTCTGGACAGATTTAAGAAAGCTGTAGTGAACGACACCGGCATTAGTCCACTAAACGCTCACAAGTATTTTTTTTTAAACAATTTTTGTTTGGAGCAGGCTTTGGCTGGTTCGCGAGGGTTCAGCCATTGTGATGAGCGTTTCCGATTATCGTATAAGATCCACTTTTCATCACAGGTAATGATTCGATTTAAAATCCATTAATTATTGTGCCGGTTGAATAATGTAACGCAGCAGTCGACGCTCGTTTGTCGGTTTGCTGCACTCAATTCATGAGGTACCTTTCAAGCTTTTTCACCTTACCAATTTGCTTCAAGTGGATTAAAACAGTTTTATCACTAACACCACAGCCAATAGCTAACTCGGACGTGGTTTGCGATGGATCCGCTTCCACAATAGCCTTAAATTCTACATTATCAACTTTGGTCTCCGGCGGCTTGTTCTGCAGGTCGAAATTTCCAGAACGAAAACGTTGGAACCAAAAACACACTGTGTTTTCTTTTGCGACACCGCCGCCATACACATTATACGAGGGCGGGTCAATAAGTCCGTGACTTTTGGAATAAAACACAGATTTTTTGATAAATAAATCATTTTATTTTTCAACGTAGTCCCCCTTGAGCTCTATACACTTTGTCCAACGCTTCTCCAATTTTTTTATCCCTTCCAAAAAATATGATTTGTCGAGGTCCTCAAAATAGGCCTTTGTTTGCGAGATGACTTCATCATTGGAGTCAAATCTTTTTCCACCGAGCCATTTTTTCAGGTTTGAGAACAAGAAGTAGTCACTCGGAGCCAAATCTGGAGAATAGGGTGGATGTGGGAGCAATTCATAGCCCAATTCATGGATTTTTGCCATGGCAACTGCACATGTTTGCACCCTTGCATTGTCTTGGTGAAAAAGAACTTTTTTCTTGGCCAAATGAGGTCGGTTATTTTCAAATCCTCATTGAAGCGGTCCAATAAGTTGGCATAATATTCCCCAATAATTGTTCTTCCCTTTTGAAGATAGTCAATGTGGATTATCCCACGTGCATCCCAAAAAACAGTCGCCATATCTTTATTGGCTGACAAACCCACCTTGGCCTTCTTTGGCGCCGATTCACCCTTAGAAACCCACTGTTTTGACTGTTGTTTGGTCTCTGGTGTGTTGTGATGGATCCATGTTTCGTCCATGGTAACAAAACGACGCAAAAACTCCTCCATATTGTGATTAAACAACGCCAAACCTTCCTGTGAAGTTGTTACACGATTGCGTTTGTGGTCGACTTGCGGAAAGCTTTCTCATGCCCAAGTGATCATTCAAAATTGAAACCACTGAGCCATGCGAGATGCCTATGGCTTCCACAATCTCTTGCACTTTCAATCTTCGGTCGGCCAACACCATATCGTGAATTTTTTCGATTGTTTCGGGTGTAGAGACCTCAACTGGGCGTCCAGGACGTTCGGCATCTTCAGTGCTTGTACGGCCACAACGAAATTCAGTAAACCACTTTTTTACCATTGAAATCGATGGTGCAGAGTCCCCATAGTATTTATCAAGCTTAGCCTTGGTCTCGGTAATGGTTTTTTTTCGCAAAAAATAATGCTTAATAAGCACACGAAATTCACTTTTTTCCATTGTTTCCTTAAGTTACTGGATAGTCTGATAAAGATAGCTGTAAAACACAAACTAACTGACGCAGGAAGTTCAAATTTTGATAGGAGTCAACTGACAGATGCCTGTTGACAGGAGTAGTGTTGCTTTTTCAGTAAGGAGGTTAGAAATTCAAAAAGTCACGGACTTATTCACCCGCCTTAGTACATTCGAGCCGTTTCTGCAGCACTGGTGCCACGGTGGAACTCGTACTCGAAAACAATACGATATTTCAAGTTTTCCATTTTGTAAACAGAGTGACGCAAAGAAAAAACCAAAAGAGGAAAAAACAAATGAATTACGGTTTTAGAAACACAAATGCATGAGTAAATAGCGGTATAATTTGAAATTGGAATTCGCAACCAAAGAAGATATATTTGAGATCAAAGTGGCCAGTACGACAAAACGCCAATTTCATATTCAAGGACCTTATAATATTTGCATAAACCGTCTAATACTCGTAACTAGATATGGATAGAAAATGTACGATGGTATAAACGACACTGAATATTATTTATTTTCAATAAATTGCCATGTCGCTGCCAAATTGAGTCATTAACGGCCGTACTCAGAGTCAGTAAATACTTACTTATGGAGCTACTTAGTAGAGATTTTGAAAGATACTGTATAGACTTTATTTCAAAATCTCTAATTAGTAGCTCCCTAAGCAAGCATTAAATGTCTCTGAGTGCGGCCGTTAGTACTCTCAAAGTTTCGCAACTCCTATGGTGATGCGTACTTGCACGGTCAGGATCAGCTCCCACCAAATCGAGACGATACGCGATACGGCGCTGCATTTATAAAGTAGTCGTTCAAAATTGAACTTTATTCACTACACAAGAAGATACTAATTAAATTGCAAGAGTTCAAATTGCGAGCTGCACCGCGCTGCAAAGCGCGGGCAAAATCTCTTGCAATGAAACATGTATGTTCTTGTGTAGTGAATAAAGTTAAATTTTGAATGGCTATTTTAAAAATTCAGCGCCTCGTTACTTATAGTCTCGTTTGTGAGCTGTGTCTCGTTTCGGTGTGAGCTGACGCTTAGCATGATAACCATAGAAATTAGTTGTCTATACAAGAATAGACATACTGACACATAATATGAAAAAAATGACAGCTTTCCTTTGTCAATCTGTCTTGTTGTCTAATAAAGAAAAATAAAAAATATCTTCAATAGAAACCATTTCTACGTTGGTTATGCTAACCGTCTACGTTGGTTAGCTGCACCACTCGGCGAAACACAACACAAGTGTTATTGTTCGCCGGTTTTCCGTGAGGCCATGGTATTTATCCGGCCGAGTCAGCACATTCGTGCCGAAGCATGGCTCTCCCGGTAAAATAATATATCCATTTCGAGTATACGTGTGCATGGATTACGGTATTAAATAACTCCTTGGCATGACCTACACATAGATTTTAGCTTGAGAGGTGTCAATAGTTCTTTATTGGGAGATGACACTGGGTATGGACTGAGATCCCAGGCGCGCCAGACTCCCCTTATATTCTCACTGATAAAATGTATTTCATATTATAGTATAATATTTAGTATGTACTATGAACGTATGCATACCCGCCAGATTGTGCGGTGGTCTCAGGTACAGCGCACCAAAGGTACAAAAAAATGTACTAACTTTTCTTACAGCCTTTGAAATTATTCTGACGTATATTATAGTAGAATAATGACATATTTTGAATACTGTAAAGTGAAATTTACACGGATTGCTTATTTTTATGTTCCATTTTTGGATGACTTTCCATTTATTATTTTCATAAAAAAAAAAAAAATGTAACATTAATAATCATCCACGTAGAAATAAAAATAATTAAACTTCTAACCTTTATAAGAATCTAGAGGGAGTCTGGCGGGGCTGGGATCTCAGACCAGTATTTTGAAACAGTTTGATTACAGCCTTCAGCCTTCCGCAGCCTTCACGATTTATTCCATTTACTCTCAATTTCGTCGGTTTTTACGGAATCTGTGTCACTTTGACGGGGATTTGTGGTTTTTGGTTTGATGTTAAATAAATTATTGTGCTTTTATTTACATAACATTATAATGAGTAACATTATATCCCGCGTTATCCCGCGGGAACCGTTCTAATCGTCATGAAAAAGTAGCCTAGTACTTCCCCGTGGTCTACTTCATCTGTGCCTTTCACAAAAATGGGTCCAGCTGTTTTGGAGCCTATTCAATGCAAAAAAAAATAGACATACATACAAAGAGACTAAGTAATCTTTCCTCTTTATTATATTAGTATAGATAATTCGGAGTCAGCATGGACTTCCAATACCTTCAAAACTAAACCTACATTAGTCGCTAGTTCCACGATTTCAATAAATGGAATCGCAATCCCAAAATCTCTGTTAATTTAACGTTAAACTGTGCTTACCTCAAACAGATGTTCACTCAGATTTGCGGTTGAGCTTCGAGCTTAACCACTGTTAAATTTTATTTAACCGCTCCAGTAAACAGCTATCCACACGATAACAAGGCACTCAGATCAAAGGAGGTAAGTTAAAATGTCCATCGCAGGACAGGATTGTGATGCGTTGATAATATCCTACTGTGAAAGTTTGTGAGGATGGATGGATGTTTGTTACTCTTTCACGCAAAAACTACTGAACGGATTTCGATAAAATTTAGTATGGTAGTAGTTTAGGCTCTGGATTAAAACATAGATTACTTTTGATCCCGAAAAAGTTTGTGAAAAAGTGTTCCTTTGGGACACTGTAGGTATTTTCGCGGGCGGAGCCGCGGGCAACAGCTAGTATTATTGGCCGTTTGTCCACTTGCTGACCTCGAAACACTATGACGTGCGTATTTGATGATGTGTGCCTAATACACATGTGCCTCGGAAATTAAATTTCATGGAATTCGGAACAGATTGTAAATATTTTTCACACAAACTTTCAACCCACATTCTACTACCTCAGATGGTGAATTTCAATCGATAGTAAGCACCTATTTAGTCGAATGTACAAAATAGCATCAATGTCAATAATTAACGATATCAGTGCAGATTTAAAGATTTTCCATACAAACTTTTAACCCCTATTTCACCCCTTTATGGGTGGAAATTTTCAAAATCCCTTCTTAGTGTGCATCTACATTGTAAATTGAAAATTCTGTCCAAATTCCACGTTTCTACTATTAGCGGTCACGGCGTTGCAGCACAAATTAATGAATATTTTTCGAAGGATTACGGGATTTGCGCTGTTTGTGCTTTTAAGTGCCATAATTTTGATAATCTCTTGTTGGCCTATTCTCTTACAAAAACAAGAGCACTTAAAGAAATTCTGACATTTTGTAACGCCTTAATGAATGCTCCTCGAGTTGAGGAAAACCAGGAATCTCCAAGTTTACAAATAAACACAGTTATAACTCAAGTGTCTTGAGTACTTACTTGTTGACTGAAAATTCTTGTTTACCAAAATAAACAAGCTTTCATTGAAAACGCTTTCAATTTCAAACTGGTGACATATTATTTATTAGATGTTACATTGATGGATGTACTTTTGACATTTTTTATCCGACTGCCAAAGATTGTAGTTTTTGGAGCATATATATATATATATATATAGATGTAGGATGTATAAACATTTGTTTTGCAAGCGGTACAGCCACAATATAAATAAATAGTAATGTACAGTATACCATCTTCATTATAGATCGCCCGAATCGGCGCACGCACACCTACGTGTCATTTTCACGGTCGCTAACGAAACCTCAAATAGCAGAAGCATGGAGTGTCACGCCGCGCGGCGCGCCGCCAAGACTTGTTGCCGCATTGAACGACTAATGAGTTTCAGTTAAGTCAACGCTTTCTTTGTAGACGTACAATCCCTAGTGCTCCGCTCGGCCACGCTCAATCGTAGGTAAAAATATCAAGGACACTCATGAGTTCGGTACGGTACATTATTTATACCGTGGTACAGCTAAAGGGCCTGTCCTGGCCATATCATGACATCATCGACGTAAAACAGCGAGGTGTGCATTGCGTCGTGATTTTCCATGGCACGGCAACGTCATCTCAGAATGGAGAACATTGTACCGGAATTTAACATGTCACGGCGATTTGGCGCCGTGACGTGCGTTTTTAAGGCGACGTGAATTTGGACGTTATGTCAACGCCGCGACATCTTACTGTTATACGTTGACGACGTCATGCCGTGTACACGTGGACAGGCCGAAGCGGCTTGATCGTGTGGCCCAATTAGCGCCACAATCCTGAATCACGCTACCGAAGTTTTCACAGTTCGGCGCTATATATATATGCAAAATATTTTTAATCTTTCATTTGAAGAAGGCGCATTTCCCGAAATATTAAAAAAATCTATAGTTAAACCTCTATTTAAAAAAGGAGATAAAATGATACGAACAATTATAGACCAGTCACATTAATTCCAGTGATATCAAAAATATACCAGAAAATCTTGGTAAAAAGACTATACGCATTTGTCACCACAAACAATATACTTAGGTCAGAACAATTCGGTTTCCGCAAAAATAGCAACAAAACTTTAGCTTGTTTAAATTTGATAAAATATGTAACATAAGCTTTAAATAATAAAGAGCCTGTAATCGCCATATTCCTAGATATGAGCAAAGCTTTTGACTTCGTAGATCATAAGCTTCTACTACATAAGCTCGAAAAATATGGTATACGTGAAAGTTACCTATCTGGACGACAACAATGTGTAAAAATATCAAAAATTGACACAAATTATGGAAACAAATTATTTACAGGTTAGACTTTTTGTGCAACGATTTCGGAGTCCCGTACAAGGCAGTATACTAGGTCCATTACTATTTTTGCTTTATATAAACGACCTAACGTGACGGATCAAAAAACTATTTTATTTGCAGACGACACAACGGCTATAATTGAATGTGAGAATGTAAATTCTTTCTAAAATGACATTTCTATTAAAATTAATAAAATTATGACTTGGCTTAATTTCAATAATTTAAAAATTAATCTAACTAAAACTAAAATAATTCAATTTAGAGATTATAGGACACGACCAATTGACTTTCATATTACTATTGATGGAATCAAAATGGTAGAAGTGAATTCCGCAAAATTTTTAGGACTTATTGTAGATAGGCACTGTAACTGGAAGGATCACATAAACCACGTGTGTGAGAAACTCGACAAGTTTGTATACGCAATTAAAGTGTTAAGCTTAAAAGTCTCGACCGAAGCCGCACTATGCGCATACCACGGATATGTCTCGTCTGTGTTCTCGTATGGGCTATTGCTGTGGGGGAACTCTGTTGAAATTGATAAGGCATTTAATGTTCAGAAGAAGTGTGTAAGTGCCATTTGCGGAACATGGCCTTTGGATAGTTGCAAATCATTGTTTGTGAAATTGCGGATTCTACCTTTGATATGCTTATATATTGGAGATATTTGTGTTTTTGTAAAGCAACATCCGCACTACTTTCCAAAAAATGCTGATGTTAATAATAGAAGTGCTAAGCCAAGATATTTGTATAAATTGTATCTGCCACAGTGCCGCTTTGATGTCTATAAGAAAAATGTGTACATCAACACCATTATCATTTTTAATTAGTTACCCGACCATTTTAAAACTTTAAATGGACATAATTTTAAAAGAGATATAACAAATTGGCTCTTAAATAATTGCTTTTACACATTAAATGAATATATGACATTTAATTAAAAAAATAATATATAACATTTAAATAATTAATTACACATAATTTACTGAATTTGATATATATTAAAAAATCTGACATGACATTACAACAATAAATACCAATTTAATAACACAAATTATTAAAAAAAATTATATGACAATAATAAAGTTGATACTCTACTAAACTATATTGTAAAAATTTTAAATAATTCATAATTTATTGAGTTTTAATTTCATTTTTAGTTTTATTTTGTAGTAATATTGCATATTGCACGCCATTGTGATGGCAGAATGTTAGAATAATAATTAATTTTGTAAGACCACTGTACCTACAACATTCTTGCAATAAAAGGATTTGATTTGATTTGAAAAACTGAAATAGGTACTTACAAGTGGGCTTCGGCCTAACCGAGCATACCACCTCGCTCGGTCAGAGATCTCCCTTTGGGGCTTCCACTATTCCCATAATAGGTTTTTGGTTTGAGAATTATTGTCGTAAGATGAGTTTTGATTGGGATTGTCACTGAGTTATTTGTCTAATAAATATATTATAGTACAAATTATAAGTGTCGTTATAAGTCGTAACAGCTAATGCTAGATTACGCCCTGGTCAAGTAGCTTAGCAAAAAAACGCTTGTCTTTAAACGTGTAAAGACACCGTTTTCTTCTTCGACGCCCCTTTGACCTTCCCGATATCCGTGGGTCGTTTCCCGAGCTACTTGCCTAGTGTGTACCGGCGCCATAATTATTAACGCTGATTACAAAATCGATGGCATATGGTAGCTAATGAGTAATTAGGACTCGGATTACGGTTAGGGCGCTTCAGTGTGTTTAGGAATACAACATGTGCGCTAATTATCACCTCATAGCTCTATCAATTTAGGTATAAACACCAAATATAAATGGATAAATAAACCTACAAAAGTGTTCTAATGTTTTATTAGATAATCGGATAAACATGATGACAGATAAGCGTGTTATAAAACTTTTTATATTAAAAAGAGACAAATAAAAATAAACCTAACACCCATGTGCTCTAGAATTACACTTCTGCACAAAGACGCATAATGTGTAAGCATTGGCTAAGCTATACCTTGTTCCAATGAGTTACGAAAACAGCTGTAACAGGTAAATAATTCCAATAAAAACTGAACCAAAAAAGAACGTGGTAACTAATTGGAAATCATTATTTTTATAGTTTCATTTTAAAATAAATTATACGGCGGAATTCTTGAAAAAATTTCTTAAAAAAATTTCTTTCATATTAAAGTCCGGGGCTCCCCAATATCACAGGCTTTCCAGAATTATAAGGACAGCGTGTGACATTAGAGACTCTTAATTTAAGAAGCATTTAAATTTTCAGCCGATAAGGACAAAAACTTTGAACCTGTAGTATATCTTATACATTAAACGAGACAATCTTGTATATACAGGATGTTTTTCAGTCAGTGTCCAAACTTTCAGAAGTGAATGCTATCTATGCCGTAGCCCTTTTGTAGGAAACGGCAGATTTTTTTTTTCAAGTAGGATAGTTGATCCTATATAGTAAAAGTTGCTTATATATTTAAGAGTATATTCATTCCTGAAAGTGTGGACACTGACTGAAAAAACACCATGTATATAGTCGTAATCTCGGCACCAGCTGCAAGTATTTACATGAAAGGTGATCGGCAAGTTGCCATACATTTACTGCCTGGTAATCAAAATACGTGGCCATAAAAAATATTTATTGTAAGTTGTACTTTATGAACATAGGAACAAAAAAGCAATAATATAATACATCAAAATCGGTTGATAAAAGATAATTATAAACAAACCTAACGATACGCCCGAGTAAACTATACTATAGTATACCTATTAGTATAGTTGACTCGGGCGTATCGGGTCAAACGAGTAGATCAAGGGTCGGCCAATCAAAAAGTGACCTGGGTTTGGTAAGCATCTGGATCTGTGCACATATGATGCATGGTATGGGAATTAAGGACGGTTTTGATTGAAATTGAATCCGACTCGAAGGACCAGCTTCTTTGTGTTCGTAATTTGACTACTTGTTAGGGAAAAGTCTTTATATTGTGCTGTAGGACTTTTCAATTACTATTTTTTTTTAATGAACAAACGAATTTATTTATGTATACGAATTATGCTATTTATAAATTAAACGTAGTATGCGTCTAGAGACAAGGAGAAGAGTGTGCGGTGGTCTCAGTTTTTAAATATACAGAGGGGCGCGCGATGTGAAGTTAGTAGCAGGCCGCAGGAGTCGCCGGCGCACGGAGTCGTAGCTACTTCAATCCGCTGGCCCTAAAATCATCTCTTTGACGGTAGATGGCGCGAGCACGAACTCCACGCTACCGGCTAGTAGTTGCCGCAGATAGCGCGAGTCGTAATAGCTCAATAAATTGCCCTAGTGGCGGTTTGCGGAAAAGCGACATCTATTAGTTTTTTATAACTAGTTTGTTTGGAAACGCAATATGCTAACAGATAAATATTAGATGTTGCTTTCATGTTACGAAAACCAAAAACATAATAATTATTTTTCTTGGTATAAATATTATAAATAGTATAGAGGGATATATTTCACATCCCAAGTAACTTTTTTTTTAAAACCAGTACTAAGCTATTAAACTATACAAAAATAAAATAACTTGATACGTCAATAAAATAAATATATTTATTGGGGCACTAGATGGAGCTTTTACGCTTCAAATTGACAATTTACAGCATGACAACCATAGACTATTGCAATTTGTGTACTGTAGCTGGATTTGTCAATGAAAGATGTTCTTGAAATACTGTTTGGTTTATTTGCTTGTTGATACAATTTACAATCTTTATACCTTGCGAAGATGTTAGATCGAGAGAAGCGAAGAAAAATCGCAGAGTAAAAAAAAACAGCTGTCTACAACGGATTTCCGGGTTTTATATATTTTTTCTTTTTATTATAAATCATTAAGTGCAAAGATTATCAACATAAAGCCCCCCCCGCCTTGGACGTTTGGCGTCTAATATTATTACTATTCGTCCCAGGCTTCGAAGAGAGGGCAGATGCGATGGAATGCGTGCCTAATATTGCATGACGCGGTCTTGATGTCTGCAACGCGGGAAACGCCATCCTTTCCTGGCAAAGTGGTAATGACACGATCCAACCTCCATCTCAGTGGTGGTGTATTGTCTTCCTTGATGACATCTAGTGTCCCAGGTCTTGAAGGTCTTGCCCACGATGCGACCATTTTGCTCGTCCCTGCATCTCGGAGATGAATTCCTTTTGACCATTTCTCCCAAAAATGTTGTCTGAGCGGCTCTATCATTTGATATTTGGTGAGACGGTACGCAGGAACCTCCCGCACGTCTTCGCTAGCAGGCGCTGCAAGCAGGCGACCGACCAGAAAATGGGAAGGAGACAAAGGAAGGAAGTCATTAGGATCTGCAGACAGAGGGCTGATAGGACGGGAATTAAGGATGGCTTTAATTTGTGTTAGTACCGTGGAAAATTCCTCAAAGGTAAGGTGTACATTACCAACTACTCGCGATATATGCTGTTTACATGATTTTACTCCAGCCTCCCATAACTCACCAAAATGAGGCGCGTAAGGCGGGATAAATGAAAACTTTATGCTATGTCTAGTTGCGAACTCTAATATATTCTTAAAACATTTTGAAAGAAATTTAGAAAAGTCATTTGCGAGGCCAACAAAATTTCGACCGTTATCCGAAATAATTTCTTTAGGATTGCCACGCCGTGAAATAAATCTCTTTAACCCGAGCAGATAAACGTCAGCAGAGAGGTCGTTGACGAGTTCCAAATGCACAGCGCGTGTCACGAGGCAGACAAAAAGACAGATGTACCCTTTACTCAGTTTTGAACCTCTTCCTCTTCGGTTAAGTATGAGCACTGGCCCGGCATAATCGACGCCGCTACGTATAAATGGAGAACTTAGAGTGATTCTCTGTACAGGTAGATTACTCATTATAGGGGTTATGGATTTACCTCTTAACCGAGTACAAGTTACGTATTCGTGGACGATGCGCTTAGCAAGATTTCTACCGCCTATTGGCCAATATGATTCGCGTATATTGTATAGAAGCGCCTGTGGTGCTGGTGCAGCATGCTGTAACCGCTTATGCTCGTCTCGAAACAGCATTACTGAAAACCAATGTTTAGCAGGAATTAGTATCGGATGTTTTTTATCGCAATCAAATACGGTCGACTGTTCTATTCGAATGCCAACTCGAATAATATCGTCATTAGCGTCTACGAAAATATTAATTTTTTTTAATTCTGCTTTAATTTTATTAAATTGGTTACAAGATAACATTTTTCGCACATCAGGAAAAGATTCCCTTTGTGATAACCTCGCTAAAGTTAATCTAGCAGTTTTAAGCTCATCGACGGTAAGTGGTCCTAATCGAGCGTTTCTTCTATTACGAACATTGTAAATAAAACGTAAAACATAGGCGCAAGCCCTTTGCATTCTGTTAAATTGAGAAAAACGCTTAAATGGGAAGAAAGACGCCAGAAAGACCCATTGAGACAAGCGAATGTACCTTTGTGGCTTTCAATTCGGGCAGATCTAAGTATTTCACGAGTTTCAACATTTTGATTAGTATTTATTTTAGTGTCTGATTGAGGATTATTCAAACAATCTGAACCGTCCCACCATAACGTTGATGATTTGAGTCTTTCTAATTTTACTCCACGAGAGACTAGATCGGCAGGATTCTCTTTACCGCTTACATGACGCCACAGAGGATCTTTCGTTATTTCGTGAATTTCAGCGGTTCTATTTTGCACGAAAGTTTTTAGTAAATTGGGAGGCATACTCGATACATACATAATACGATAGTGGAGTCGCTCCAAAAAACTATGTGGTTAAATTCGAGGCGAAAATACTCACGCACCTTATTAAATAATCTAGCACCTAGTAAGGCGCCACATAACTCGTAACCTGGGAATGCTGACGGGATTCAATGGCGCAACCTTACTCTTGGAGCAGCATAATCGGACGATACCGACAAGTTGCGAGCGATCGTGCGAACATAAACGCAAGCTCCGTATGCTGCTTCCTATGCCTCCGTGAATACATGAAGCTGAACGCTGGCAGCGGCAAGACCGACGTCGCATCGTGGCACGCGTATTTCACTGAGGAGAAACAGAGATTTAACAAAGCAATTCCAAGTATATTTGATATCATTTGGCAGCTCATCGTCCCAGTCTATTTTCAATAGCCACAATTTTTGCAATAATATTTTTGCAACAATAGTCATAGGACACAATAAACCTAATGGGTCAAAGATTTGTGCAATAGTTGACATAATATAACGTTTCGTAATTATTTCACTATCATTAATGTTAAAATGCGTATTAAAGTAAAACATATCTAATGTATTGTTCCAATTCAGGCCTAAAGTTTTGGAATTGACGTTTTCGCCTAGTCATAATTCTTTAAGCGAACTAGCACCGCTATTTTCATTATCGTCTAGCTTAAAATTAAATAACCATTTTCGGAGAGGAAGCAACCCGATTTTAAAACATTCGACACTTTGTTGTGACACAAATTTCAATCGCTGTTTGTCGTCGTTGCCAGTTATTAAATCGTCAACATAAAAAACTTTCGCGAATAATTCGCGTGACGTCATTATCTTCATGAATAGTTCGCGTGATGTTATTATCTTCGCGAATAGTTCGCGTGACGTCATTATCCTTGCACTCGTATGCTAACTGTTTTAGGCACCTACAACTTAGAAATGCCGCTGAAGCGGTGCCGTAAGTGACTGTATTTAATCGGTATATGTTCAGCATTTGACAGGGATCGTCTCGCTACAATATCAATTGAAGGTCACGTTGATCTGTAGGTATTAGGCATTGACGGCACATCTTTTCTACGTCAGAGCAGGCTGTGTATTTATACTGTCGAAATCGCAACAAAATAGAAATAAGATCCCCTTGTATCGGTGTACCTATCATCTGTAAATCGTTGAGTGAGCCGTTATTGTCTGCCTTCGCGCTGGCATCAAAAACTACACGCAACTTAGTAGTAATACTATGCTCTCGAAATACACCATGGTATAGTAGAAGTAATGAAGTGTTCCAAAACTATCGACACAAGTCATATGTCCTACACGAATGTACACATGTAAGAAGTCGACATAAAGTCTTTTATATTCAGTATTACGCGATAAACGTTTTTCAAGTGCAAGAAATCGTCGTTCCGCTTGCGAATAGGTATTACCTAAATTATCGGGCGGCGATTTAAAAGGAATGCGTACAATAAAACGTCCGTTACCGTCACGCGTAGTGGTGTCATCGAAATGCTTTTCGCAAGCACGTTCGTCATCAGTGAGCTTATCTGAAAACAAAGATATATTCTCCTCTAACTCCCAAAATTTACGCAACTGGGATTCAATTGATTGAGAGAAGTTACAACGGACATACCTATCATAACGCGCAAGAGTATAGATGGGTCCGGAAATAACCCAACCACGTTTTTTATCTAATAAAAATGGACCGCTAGATTATTTTATTTTATTTCAATTAACTAGATCCCAAAATTTATCTGCGCCGATTAGAATATCTATATTCCGTGAGTCCTTGAATTGAGGATCGGCTTAAGTAATATCCTGAGGAATATCTAGCTGCTCGTGTTGAGTTTCGGCAAGCGCCGGTAGTGATGATGTAATAGTAGGTACAACAAAACAATGTAAACGCGTAGAATACGGGTGAGTGCGCGATTTAATTTCGATATCACACATATGCGTAGATTTTGTGATCGAGTTACCAACACCATGTATTTCCTGAGTGGCCTGTATCAGTGGTACATGAATTAAATTACATAAAGATTTAGAAATACAGCATCGTTCGCTTCCGTTATCGAGTAGTGCGCGCACCAAGTGATAATTATTGCGGTCGTCTGCTATTTCAACTAAATCCGTCGATACGAGTAGTAGAACTGGTTTGCAAACAGCTGTTTGAATAGATGCGCTTTATTGGCGTGAATAGGTGCGGAAAGTGAAGCGGGGGATGGGGATGTAGGCCCGACCGTGGCTTCAAAATATTTTTTATTAGTAGTTGACGGCGTGTGAGACGTACCGGTTTGATGCGCAATAATACGAATGTCATTAGGATGCACTAACGAGGTATGTTTGTTATTACATAGTCTGCATGTCCTGAATCAACAATTATTTAAAAAGTGATTGGATCGTAAGCAGTTAATACATAATTTATTATCGTGAATGAATTTAAGTTTACAGTCTAAATTATAACTAATAAACTTTTGACAAGCGTAAATTGGATGATTTCTTTTGCATAACATGCATAGGTTATTGAAACTATTTTGCAAGTGTTGCACTCGAGACTTATGGTTGAAGACGTATTACAGTGGATTTTTAGTGAATGTGTAGTTTGATTTTTCTTATAATAATCCGTATTAACTTTACTATGAGATACTTTTAGCGTTTCTAGCATATCAGCTCGATCCTTTAAAAACTTTCATAAATCATTTAATTTTAAGTCTATTTTTGTATCATCATTTCTTGAACATAGTGAGCCTTTATATCTTTCCCACTTGCGTTCAGTGGTTTGATCAAGCTTTGATACGACCAAATAAATAACAAGAGTATCCCACGATTCGGTGGGCTCGTTGAGAATCTTTAAAGCGCGTCAATTTTTTAATACAGTGTCAATTAATCTTCTAATTAGCGTTGGTGATTCCTTATTTAAGATTTGCATAGTAAACAAGGACCTGACATGGTTATGCACTAATAATCTACTGTTGTTGTATCGGTTAAGAATTAAATCCCAAGCAATCGAGTAACTGGAGAATTCTACAGAATTTATTACAAGTTCAGCGCTTCCCTTAAGCGACGATTTTATATAATGGGATTTTTTAACGCTGCTTAAGTGATTAGAATTGTGGACTAGGGATATGAAGGTGTCCATAAATTTGAGCCAGTGCTCATATGCTCCATCGAATTCCGGTAGTGAGATCGTGGGCAATTTAGTGAGCCTGGGTCATTGTCATAACCGCATAAAATTTGGTTATTGAGAAAAATCAAGAACTTAAACATTGATTGTAGAACATATTTTAGTTTTTAAGGATAGATATATATATATATTCATTATTTTATTACGTATATAAATAATTACACATTAAATAAAAATAAAGTATTTACAAAACAATTTCCAAAGAAAAGTACGTTTCGGTGGACTGTTGCCGCTCTCCCTTTTCATACTAGATAAAATATAAAAACGTATTAATTAAAGTTTTACTTCGAATTTGTTTTCCTAAATTAGACATTATATTTAATTAAATGACTAAATATCAAAAATACTGCGTTAAATTGAAGACACTTCTTGTACATTGTAATTGTGTTACTAAAAATAACATCTTTTCGGTGGACTTTACTTATTTAACAAAATGTTTATAAAAAAAGGTAAGTAAAACCTTATTAATTCATTACTTTCCTTTATATGTTAGTTTTCCAAGTAATTTATCATGAAATACTTGTAACTTCAACATAACCTCAAAATAATGCTTAGTATGAAACAATTTCGCAGAAAAGTCTATTCGGTGGACATCTTTTCGGTGGAATTGGTATGGGTATTGGTACACCGAAAAGACGAATATCCACCGAATGGATGAAATTTTACATTTTTGTTTTTTGCAGCTTTGTTTTGCATGTGCTTGTTATTAAATTGCATTATTAAGGCGGTTTTTTGTGTCCGTGAAATATATTGCTATGTATATATAAATATTTTTAGGTTAAATCGGTATTTACTGATTTCTTTTTTGCAGTTTGTGTTGAATATGGCAAAGTTAGCTGTCTCTTAATTTATTATTAAAGCAGAACAATATAATATAAGAAAGTAAACTACTTAGCTGATGATTTGATCCTATTGTGAAATCATCTTTAGGTCATAGTCAGACAAAGTCTAAACATGCCAGCTTCTAATTGACTTATACCCCAGTCACTATAGGGGGTTGACCTCGGAAAATCGAGATACCCAGTAGGGTAGATAGATATAATTTCCGATTTTCCAGTATATTACCACGTAAAAACTTGGTTTTACGTGGTTACATGACTAACAAAAATCGATTTTTGTGACTTTTGACCCCTGATTTTAAAACTTGCGACCATCCAATTATATGTGAATTTTGAGAACTGTTTTAGGATGCCAAACTACAAGTTTATACGTGGTAATATACTGGGTACCTCGATTTTCCGAGATTTGCTCCTAATTTGGCCTAAAGTGATTGGACTATTAAGCTTGAGAAATTTGTGTTAACCAATACTTAAATATTTTTGTTTAAGTATGCTTTTTGATTTGCTTAGGCTTCCTCTTTTTTATCCACAGACAATGGCTAAAACTACACAACAATTGATTGAAGATAAAAAGAAAAAAAAACGACGCGAACAAAAGAAGTTAAGCATGAGGAGAGCGAGAGAGAAATTGAAGAAAGACCCATTATCATTAGAAGAAAGGCGAAAGAAAGATAGGGAATACTACCATAGAAAAAAATTGCTAGGGAAAATTATTACAATAAATGATCTATCAGATAAGGAACAGAGACAACTACGAAACAAATGGAGAAAGGATGCAAAATCACGTAGAGATAGACTGAAGTTACAAAAAGAACTTGCACAATGCGTAGATGAAACCCCTCCAGTAAGTTCATCTACTTCATTGTCATCAAGATCTACCTCCAAGGGCTAAAGTAGGCCGTGCTGTAGCTAATAAAAATAAACGACGGCTTAGATTAGAAAATCTACTGCTCAAATCTAAACTGCAGATTGTAGAAAATAAACTTTCAAAGTACAAAATGCGTTTATTTAGACTATGAAAAAACAAAAATAAACCAAAAAAAGATAAATAGAAGGTAGTTATGAAATGTTTGAAAGATGCAGTTCATCGTTTTTTACTCAGTGACGAATCAAGTCGTTCTAAAGCTGGAAAAAAAGAAACTATAACCAGATTTAAACAGAAGAAACAGATAAGGTTTCTCAACGATTCCCTTATTAATCTGCACAAAAAATTTGTAACTCAAGCGAACTTGAATATATCGTATAAAACTTTTTGTCGATGTAGGCCATTTTGGGTGTTGAATCCGAAAGTTACAGCTCGTGACACTTGTTTTTGTGCAATACATACCAACATGGAGTTGCTGATAAAGTCATTGAAAAATTCACGTATGATAAATGAAAACTCTCCAATGGCAGTATGTAGGTATATTTGCTGTGAAGACATGAAAGAAAATTGTCTTGAACGTAAATGTTTGATATGTAATCACAAAAAGATCTCTTTTAATCAATTTTTACCAACTGATACAGTAAAATATGAGCGATGGGTGACAAAAAAAGTAAAAGTAACTATTAAAGGGAAAGAAAAACTCTGCCAAAAGATTATTAAAGAAATAGTAAAAACATCTAAAAGAAAACTGAAAAGCCACCTGTTGATAACATTGAACGTTTTATGAAGCATACTTGCAATGTATTGCACCAGTTTCATGTTATCAAAAACATTAAAACAAATATGTCCTCACGGGAAGGCTTATTGCACGTAGATTTTTCAGAAAATTACAATTGCAAGTATTCTTCGGAAATACAATTAGCCCATTTTGGAGGATCCAAAGATCAGTTATCACTGCACACAGGGGCATTTTACTATGTAGACGAAAATACAGATGAGAAACGCATAATTACAAAGTCATTTTGTACGGTTAGCGAAAATTTAAATCATAGTCCTACACACATTTGTGCTCACTTTCTCACGCTCACAATTATTATCATGATAAAAACACTCGTGCCCAATCTAACACGTCTTCATGTTTTAAGCGACGGTCCCTCAACATAGTACAAAAATAAAACTATGTTTTATTTAATTGCCGCTTACTTGGGTGACCAAACACAGGCAAATAATATTTTGTGGCACTATAGCGAGAGTGGGCATGGTAACGGGGCCCCTGATGGTATAGGGGGGTGCAATAGCTAGAGGAAATGATGTTAGCAATATTGAGGGTTTCATCGAATGTGTACATGAGAACTGTAAAGGAATTGACGCAATAAAGATCGACGATACTACAGCAAAAGAAATTGAAAACAAAATTCAAAACTGCAATATCCGCCCTTTTCGTGGTACTATGCAGGTACATCAAGTAACATGGAACAAACTTGAACCAAAAATCCTCCACTTCCGAAGACTAAGTTGCATTACTTGCCATCCAGGTGCTTCGTGTCCTCACTATGATCTTGGTTGTATAAGCCTTGACTTACCATTGCCTAACTTGCATGTTGAGATACCAGCTCTCACGCCAGTTACAAGTACTATTCCCAGCCCCATACCGAATCTGCCAAGCCCACTCATGAGTCCTAGCTGGACTCCAATAGTTCAGCAGGTGCTTCATTCGATAGAAAAGAAAAAGTCAAGCTCAGCTGTTGCTGAGACTCAAAGCAATGATTCTAAAAAACCAACTTGTTCCAAGACACTCTGTGGAGCAAAAAGTCGAAAACGTATACGGTTAGCTGATATTAACTCTGACAGTTCGTGTTCTCCACCTATTTTAAGACCTCAAACACCGAAAGAAGTACACCAGATACGATTTCAACATTTTTGGTCGTCATCAGAGGATGAAGATATATTGTCCACCGAAAAGACATAATATTTTCGGTGGACAAAGTGTTTTATTTTTTATTTTTTTTGTTTTAAGTGACAACCGGTTGATTTTTTTTTATTTATTCTTATGAGAAGTATTGATTGTTAGTATTGAAAAATAATTTTATTATTTTGTTTGGTAAGAAACCAAACAAAATAATAAAATTATTTTTTCGGTGGACCTATAAAAACGTTTTTTTTCAAATAATTATGTTATTTCTTAAGTTTGATCTCAGACAATAACCTATTATTATTACAATTGATCTCTTTTATTAAATAAAGTCATGTTTCTGAACAATTAAGTGATTTTTTATTTTTCCAAAATCTGGACCCTGTATTACCTTTGCCAGTGCATTTTTCAGAACCCGTTGCGGCCTCGTTACGACTAAGTAAATGTTCTGCTCGAGAAACTATATTGTAATACGTATTTTCGAAAAGTTACCTCTGCTGGTCTAAGTCAAAGACAGATTCCTCTATCTGTGACTGTATATTATTGAATTCGTTCAAAAGCGACAAGCTTGTGTTCTTAGTTTTAAATCAATTTTCTTTATATCGTCCAAGTCATTAACATTAATAAGTGCCAAAAAATTTGCGAACTTAGTCTACCCTTGATGATACCGCGCTTTTTTATTAAATCTTTAATATTTTGTGGCGTGTCTTCGGCTACGTTGATCCTATTTAGGGATTTATCACGCGGTTTAGGGTCTTTGGAGATACTCATATTGGTGTTAATGAAAGGATGGAGTACTCACGCGATAAGTGATAACCTTTAAGTTGCGTTTACGAGAGCAACTTTGTTTAGGAGACCGAACGGTGCGATCCCTGCGAGTAGCCAGTAGCGAACAACCATTCTGAAAAAACACGGGAAGATACGGTTTCAGAAAACGGGAAGGAAAATGCTTTGGAATATGCAAGATGGCCGGCCGTTCCTGTGCGAGTGCCCATGCGCTGGTTGGTTTGATGCGGCTTCGAAGGTCCAATTTGTATTGTGTACTGTAGCTGGATTTGTCAATGAAAGATGTTCTTGAAATACAGTTTAGTTTATTTGCTTGTTGATACAATTTACAAACTTCATAACTTGTGAAGATGTTAGATGCGAGAGAAGCGAATAAAAATTGCAGAATAAAAAAAATGACAGCTGCCTACAACGGATTTACGGGTTTTATATATTTTTTATAAATCATTAGGTGCAAAGATTATCAACAACTATACAGATATGATGACATCGATTACCACAGATAAGTACGTATATTGCATATCAACTATTCTCTGATATTCGGAGATTCATAACTTTTTATTCCCAAATCCTAAGAATATAATATTATTTTAATAATAACTTGTTAAGTACTATAAAACCACTTAATTATTTTTAAAATATGTCTTGATGAAAATTGGGCAGGCCACTTTCATCTGGTATGCAGGGAGTTTTAAGAGAGAAAAATCGGTCTAGCTCTATTGTATTGGCGCAGAGTTCTATTTTCAGTGCTCTGAATTTTCCCCTGCCTTACGGATTCTGGGAAATATAGGCCCGGCCTTAGACAAATAGTCATTAATAATTTTGCAAATAACAAAAATAAAATAAATAATTTTTAAAGTCCTATGATTACACTTATAGTCTCCTTTAATAATACCTAAAATTTTGAATGATCCGTTATAGGATTTTAATGTAAATACGACGTTCTACATGTACAGACGTTACACTCATAAATGAAACATTTTAACAGATATTATATAAATCTAAAACAAAAAACCGGCCAAGTGCGAGTAGGACCTACGCACGTAGGGCTCCGTACTATAATACCAATATTTTACATGTTTACTTACTCTTTAGAGCTCCGTGGCCTAGTGGGTAGACCGATTGATTCGCACTCGAGAGAGTGCAGGTTTCGATTCCCAGGTTGTGGCGTGTACCAGTGAGACTTTCAGATCTCATACGGACGCTCTTACGGTAAAGAAAAACATCGTGAGGAAACCCGCACATGCCTTGGCTTGGCCCCAGACGTATTGACCAGTCATTCCTCTGGAATAGGCTGACTATGTTGTGAGAATGCCGTATGTGCTTGGGAAACCATACGACATTTGAAACTAACTCCCCAGATTTCAGAAGATTCAGATCTCAAATTCACTATACGGACGATCTAACGGTGAAGGAAAACATCGTGAGGAAACCCGCACATGGTTGGCCCCAGACGTATCATTCCTCTGGACTAGACTGACTGTGTTATGGTAATGCTGTTTGTGCTTGGGCAACCATACGAAATTTAAAAAACCAACTGTCCCAGGCACTACAGTATTTCAAGAGTGGTTACTTCGCTCGGAGAATATTGTATAAATCATCCAATTACGGATGAAAAGGCCTAAGTTTTTTACTTATTCTTTAGTTATTTTGTACCAAGTTTTCCAAGTAAGCTCATTTTACAAGTTAAGTACAATACAAGTCCAATGCGTGCGGTGCAGGAATTTAGATGCTTACCTAACTGCTGCCATTCGCTACGTCCATTTTGTCACGTATTTCATCGATTTTCGTATGCAACATCCCCGACATTTACGTCTACCGTAAAATGTCACAAGTCACTCGACTCTCGAGAGCTTAGCAGAAATCTTTTAAAAGGCCAACGAGATTTGCAGATAAAAACAAAATTCCGCCAAACGAAGTTCCAAACTCGATTTGCATTCAAATAAAAGAAGGCCATTGTACGCTGTGGTACCACAATTACTACTTCGGCATATTATGTATTTAAGTTTCGCTGTTGGCTTTGATTAGATTTTTTTAAGTGAAAACTTCTTTAGCGCCGCTGTGTACTTTTTTTGGAATGGGTAAAAATTTCTAAACTCGCGTCAGGACACGTGACCTGATCGAAAATTCGTAAGACGGATGGAGAGAGGACAGGCGGCGCAGGGCGCTTGCGCGAATGTTCGTGTCTGTTAATGTTACAGCGTGCCACGCGCATCCATGGATGAGATTAATATTATTAATTTATTTTGTTTTTTTTATTATTTATTATTATTATGTAAAATAATTGTAATAGTTCTGAAGTGTTAAATTTTTAATGTAATATAAATTGTCATGTTTGTGTACGATAGCGCAATAAATAAATATTGTATTCCACCACATAAATAATAGTACTTTTATACTGATAATGAAAGCAATTCGTACAAAATTATTCTCTAATCATTCCAAAATATCAAAAATGCACAACGTTAATATTCAAGTTTTCACTTCTCCCGGCACTCCCGGAGTGCAACCCGTCGTTTTTTTTAGAATATTTGTTTTAGGTTTTTCTAGTCGATAATAAAGGTCAAACAGAGATTTAAATGGGCTTAAGGGTTAATTCACACTGTAACGAAACGATACGCGATATGGAGCTGCGCTTTTAAGATAGCTATTCAAAATTGAACTCTATTTACTAAACAAAAAGATATGGACATTTCATATGACATCAGTCATACACTGCACACGCGCTGTGTATCGCGGTGCAACATGACATTCGAACTCTTACAATGAAACGTGTATCTTCTGTTGTAAAGAATAAAGTTCAATTTTGATTCGGCCTTGAGCCAGGTGTTCTCTCACTCAATCGCCGAACAACTGCGGCATATTTCGCTGACGACCTCTGTGGCTTAGTGGTTAGCGTGTCGGCGCTCAAGCCGGAGGTCGCGGGTTCGAATCCCGCCGAGAGAACAAAAAGTTGTCAATGTTCCCGGGTCATGGATGTGTATTAAATATTTTAAATAAATGTGTAACATAAAAGTATTAAATATACTTACCGTTGTTATTTGTCTGGTACCTGTAACACATGAACAGTTGGTATACGATTATAATCCAAGTCGGGGGTTTCTGCCGAATATTCGTGCCCAAAACTCATAAAAACTTTACGCGTTCCCTACGATTTTAATATTTCATACAAAAAGCAAACTTTAACCATGAATATTTTCTTATTTTGTACAAGTAGCTGGGTGTTTGCGAGGCTAAAGTCACTTGATATATTGGAGGACGTTAGACATAAGCACTTATAGCGCCCTGGAAATTCCTAGATTTTGCCGCTCAAAATGTTAAGTGTTTGCAGTCAGTCAGTCAGTTCTATCCCACCAAAAATATTTTCATGTAAAGTGATGCCAAGACGATACCATATGACTCGCACTATCAAAAAGCTATCTGATATCATGTAAAACCAAGCTTCTTACTCTACACGTCATAAATCTACAAGCCTAACTTCACATATTGTAGTTTAGCTTAGTCAAGTTATGTGGCCACTTCGCTACATTCGCTACATACGCCCAACGTAAGGTGAAAATTTTACGGGCTGTTTTTCTGTTATACTATTATGGTAGGAATGAAACGGCCAAGCCATATAACTTGACTAAGGTGTAGGGTTTGTGAAATTAGGCATGAAGATTTATGACGTATAGAGTCAGAATCTTGGTTTTACATGATATCTGATAGCTTTTTGACAGTGCGAGTCATAAGGTATCGTCTTGGCTTCACTTTACATGAAAATGTTTTTGGTGGGATTTCACTTCTTTTTGAGAGTTGTTATGACAATATTTTTATTTTCTTTGTTTATTTCATTGTTGCTATTTATAACACGGACCCCTACAACAATTTTCAGACCTCTAGAGTAATAATTTGCGTTGGTAAAGTCTTTTACAAATTTTCATCTCTAAATTTAAGGGGTTAGAGAATAAAAGTTTAAAGCTTGATAATTTATTTATGTGCTCATACTAGCTTACAAATTTCAGCTTTCTTGAACATCCGGAAGTATCCTATAATTTTGTTGATCATCAGTCAGTCAGCTCGTTTTATACCGGCGTGTACCTAACCCCTTGAACCCCCTAACCTTTGACCCCATTTACCTAAGGTTTCAAACCTAAACGGTTCAAATATGAGATCAAAGTCAAGTCAAAGTCAAAATTATTTATTCAAAATTAGTATTTTTATACACTTTCTGATCGGCGGTCTACATGATGCCTACCACCGGTTTGGGAACTAGCCCGGCGACAAGAACCGGTGTCAGAAACTCGCGCGAAATCTTTTATCAAAAAGATGGAAAATTGTTATTTTAAAATAAAAAAGGTATATATAGCAATGTTATGACTAAAACTACATAACAAGAGTACAATAATATATGTAATTTTGAAGTAGCCTTGCAGGGGGCCACCTCATTCCCAAGGTGTGCTATCATTCATAAAATCATTATTTTGATAATAGGCTTTAGCACATAAACGTTCCTTAACTACTTTTTTTAAATGTATCGATTAAAAAATTTAAACGCTTTATAGGATCATATTGTATAGGCGTATACACTGGCCTTTAAACGATTTCTTAACTTTTCTAAGTCTTGTCTTGTCACTGGTACATCAAGCTTATGTTTATTGCGGGTATTTCTATTGTGGTTGTCACTTTTCTTTTTTAATAGGTTTAAATTTTTTAAATATATAATACATTTGATAGAACATACTGAGAGATAAGCTACAGTTAAGATGCCAGTTTCTTTAAACTTCTCTCTTAATGACGTGTTGGAGGCGTGTTAATGAGCTTATAGATTGCCCGAACAGCCCGCTTCTGCAGCACAAATATAGTATTTATATGTGCAGCATTTCCCCACAGTAGAATGCCATAAGACATTACACTGTGGAAGTAACTAAAATTTACAAGCCTTGCCGTGTTTTCGTCTGAAAATTGTCTTATCTTACTAACTGCCAATGCTGCCGAACTGAGTCTATCGTCCAACCTAACAATATGAGGGCCCCACTGTAGTTTTGCGTCTAAAGTTATACCTAAAAAGACAGCTGTATCTACTAGTTCCATACCTTTCCCATTCAATAGTACATTGGCTTCAGTTTCCCTTACATTCGGCAACGTGAACTTTATACATTTAGTTTTTTTGCTATTTAACAAAAGATTATTAACACTAAACCAGTGTATAGTACACTTGACTTGACAGAACATTATTTACTTCGTCATTGCCCGAGTTTTGGCGATTAATATTATAAGTAAGTAACATGTCATTGGCAAATAAGATCCCCACTAAGGTTCTTATATTCGTGCCGTTTGAATTTCTCTGCCTGATTTCCAGCCGTGCCTGCTCGAGGTGCCCTGGACATAGGACGGAGCAAGTGTATCGACGCAAGCATGACAACATACCAACTTTTCGTGTTCAAAATTCATCAATCTATATTTTTCTATCAAAATTCTAAAATAAAATGTGCGATAACAATTCGCTTTACGAAGCCATGGATTCAACTCCCTGCAAACCATTTCTGTTTCTCAGGTAATGAATATGTAGTAAAACATTTGCATGAAATTATTATCACCGGATTTCCTTTACCTATGAGCGTAAACAAAGAAACAAACAATTTAAAATGCAATGAAAAACCCATAAATTACATTAATATTCCATGAAATTAAAATGTATTGTTATGTAAAACTTTCCGGTGTACATTTGAAAACAATGCACAAACAAAATGGAAAACAAATAGCATATGAAAATATCAAAAACATAGAGGGTAGCTAGAATCAATTGTATTTTTAGCGGGACATAAATAATTCAGAGCGGGAGTGCCGTAAAAACGGACGAGTATGACGGTGGCGGTAGCACAAATTACATTTCAAAACATCATCAACATTCATATCGCAATAGGCTTGTTGACTGATTTTTTGACGGCATTAATGAATAGTACTATATAATATGAGTAAGTTCTGAGAAGAATCTGTGTAATAAAAAACAATATTTTACAGCGATTTGTTTACCCAAAAAGTCACCGAACCTATCAAGTGTTCGTTGAGTTGTATGAAATATAAGGGTCCCAGGAACATACTTGCTAATATATAAGAAATGTGTGTTTATATTCATACTTACCATCATGAATGTTTTATAAATGACTAGCTTTTGCCTGCGGCTTCGCCCGCGTGAAATAGTATTCTTGGAGAAAGAACTTCTTCAGAAAATAACTATACACTAATTAACTCACTGCAATATTCTTTAAACGATTAATGAAAATGTTTTTAGGGTTTCGTACCCAAAGGGTAAAAATGGGACACTATCACGTCGACGCGACGTGCGAGACCGCTTGATATATATTTTTCGGACTTGAATATAAATTTTTATGATATCTTATAAATACATACAAGATTTTAAATTATACTATATGGTTTAAAGGGCTACTTAATGTGTATGAAATTCTTTAAGTGAGTAAGGTATTTAATTTGATAAGGACATACTGTATCCGTCTACTTAGCTTCTGAAAATACCATGCTGTAAAGGGCCATATTGATATAAATATATTAAATGCACAATGTATTTAAGGTACTTAATTAGATATAGATTAATGCTGTATTGCTTAAAATCGCTTCGTAAATAAGCCATTATTTCTCGTAAAAAGTAAAGGATAAAAAATGGTTTTTGGGGGTTATCCTTAGAGATAAACATATACCATTGCGGACTTTTTTGTAGACCTTTTTAAGGTGTATAATACTGTAGTACGTTATTTTGATTTATCTCGTAGGGTTCAGCCAGCGTTTGCAATATAAGCTCAAAAAATGTGTTTAGAAACCTCTAAAATTATCAGTGTTTCTCCACTATATTATGCATGTTATAGACATATAAACCTTCCTCTTGAATCACTCTATCTATTAAAAAAACCGCATCAAAAGTCCGTTACGTAGTTTTAAAGATCTAAGCATACATAGGGACAGACAGAAAAAGCGACTTTGTTTTATACTAGGTAGTGATGAAATTGATTGATGATTTACATTTCTTTATAAGTAAAGTATTTAACATCAATATATCTGAATATATTATATGTAGTCGACACCCCTTTTACTTTTCTGGTGGATTTTTTTACGACTACAGTAATTTCAAGTGATCCAGCGCAATCCTAATGAGCTATGATCTACTAAGGCGGGTCAATAAGTCCGTGACTTTTTGAATTTCTAACCTCCATACTGAAAAAGCAATACTACTCCTGTCAACAGGCATCTGTCAGTTGAATCCTATCAAAATTTGAACTTGCTGCGTCAGTTAGTTTGTGTTTTACAGCTATCTTTATCAGACTATCCAGTAACTTAAGGAAACAATGGAAAAAAGTGAATTTCGTGTGCTTATTAAGCATTATTTTTTGCGAAATAAACCATTACCGAGACCAAGGCTAAGCTTGATAAATACTATGGGGACTCTGCACCATCGATTTCAATGGTAAAAAAGTGGTTACTGAATTTCGTTGTGGCCGTACAAGCACTGAAGATGCCGAACGTCCTGGACGCCCAGTTGAGGTCTCTACACCCGAAACAATCGAAAAAATTCACGATATGGTGTTGGCCGACCGAAGATTGAAAGTGCAAGAGATTGTGGAAGCCATAGGCATCTCGCATGGCTCAGTGGTTTCAATTTTGAATGATCACTTGGGCATGAGAAAGCTTTCCGCAAGATGAGTGCCGCGTTTGCTCACAGTCGACCACAAACGCAATCGTGTAACAACTTCACAGGAAGGTTTGGCGTTGTTTAATCACAATATGGAGGAGTTTTTTAACCGTGGACGAAACATGGATCCATCACAATACACCAGAGACCAAACAACAGTCAAAACAGTGTGTTTCTAAGGGTGAATCGGCGCCAAAGAAGGCCAAGGTGGGTTTGTCAGCCAATAAAGTTATGGCGACTGTTTTTTGGGATGCACGTGGGATAATCCACATTGACTATCTTCAAAAGGGAAGAACAATTAATGGGGAATATTATGCCAACTTATTGGACCGCTTCAATGAGGATTTGAAAAAAAACCGACCTCATTTGGCCAAGAAAAAAGTTATTTTTCACTAAGACAATGCAAGGGTGCACACATGTGCAGTTGCCATGGCAAAAATCCATGAATTGGGCTATGAATTGCTCCCACATCCACCCTATTCTCAAGATTTGGCTCCGAGTGACTACTTCTTGTTCCCAAACCTGAAAAAATGGCTCGGTGGAAAAAGATTTGACTCCAATGATGAAGTCATC
Organism: Phengaris arion; assembly: GCA_963565745.1. Lineage (NCBI taxonomy): Eukaryota > Metazoa > Arthropoda > Insecta > Lepidoptera > Lycaenidae > Phengaris > Phengaris arion. The sequence goes on from OY751431.1 coordinate 31,290,132, forward strand.
TCGCAAACAAAGGCCTATTTTGATCCTATTTTTTGGAAGGGATAAAAAAATTGGAGAAGCGTTTGACAAAGTGTATAGAGCTCAAGGGGGACTACGTTGAAAAATAAAATGATTTATTTATCAAAAAATCTGTGTTTTATTCCAAAAGTCACGGACTTATTGACCCGCCCTCGTAGAATCTAGGTCTGATTTTACAATAATTTGAGGAGTAAATATCGACTTAAACATAGGTACTGTAAAATTAAATTTACAAATAATTTTTTAGACTTTAGATACTTTAGATTCAATATTTTATACAATAAACATTATCGATATATCACATTGTAATTCAAACACTTCGGAACAAAATTTCACTTTGATGAAGTAGTTTTAATTAATATTGTAATTTACTTTAAATATTGTAAAGTAGCCTATCTTATTCAATGCCTAAACTACTTTATAGTTTAGTATTAGGTTTGGCAGTAGAATCGAGAATCCTACTACTAATATAAATGTGAAAGTTTGTGAAGTTTGTCACAGTGTTTGTTTGAGAACTCCTTCGTAATGAATTGACCGATTTTTATTAAGTTTTGCAGGTGATTTTGCTGGGGAATAGGGTGTAACTGTAAGCTATTTTCTATGCCCCTAGGTGATAAGGGTGGCTCACCCCAAAAAAAATAGTTTTTTTTCAAATACTGACTTGTTTATTTTTAATTTTTATTAATTTATGTTTACGCACAAAAAAATACGTACAACCGTAAATTTTTAATGGCGTAAATTAACTTTCGAATACCAACTTCTATTATTTTATAGCGATATTTTAGTACTGTAATAATCTTCAACCCTCAGTAGTTTTCAACTCTTTTACACATATACTTGTAGGTAACAAGGGGTTGGTTATAGGTAGTAGGAGTAGGTGTAGGTAGCAGGTGTAGTTGTTAGTGTAGAAGCTGTGAGTATATTTATTCTAGTTAAGACGTCTGTTGGGTACAGCTTTTGTAAAAAAAATTTGTAATGGTTCTTGTAAAATGTTTGTGTAAAACACTCTTTTAGCCAAAAAAACTTAAGTTTAGAAATCACATGTCTGTAAGAGCCGGATCAAGATGGATTACTAGGCCCTAACTAACAATACACAAGGTTACGTCAGTAATACAGAATATCTTTTTTGCCAAGGTCACATAAAACATTTCCATAAGCACTAAAATTGTTAGAAGACGCATATTGTATATTAAGCAGTTCAGAGTATAAACAGGCTATGTAAAAGTTGTTTGTAAGTGCTATTGGCAAAGTTGGTGGATAACGGTTAATGTTCTTAAAGAATTGCCAGTAAATCCGAAACTCATTTTGATCTGTATTGCTTTTATCCTTTTATATGTAGCTTCTTTTTAACCGACCTTAAAAAAGGAGGAGATTGTTCGAAATAGAGTTCATGTAATCGACACATACGGTTAAACCTATAGAAAGTTAATTACTGAACAGGGGTCCTAGATGGTTAACGATGTTAACGTCGATGTCAAATGTTCCTGACATTTGACATCGACGTTAACATCGTTACATTACGTTACGTTATCGAATGAAAAATGTGTACCTACCGAAAATTGTGTATGTTTTAAGGTTTTATGTATTTTAAAAAGTTGGTATTATGTAATCTGTACAAGACGTGTTGAAAATACGTTCAAAATAAAGAGAAGCAAACTTTACATTCCCTAAGCCCCCTCAGTGCTCAGGACAGCTAGTGTTGTGCCATCATGCAAGTCGATTTAACTTGACCGACCAGAAGGTTGATTCTGCCAAATAAATCCTGCAAAAATATAATTACAATCCAATCCCCATATGTTAAAACTGCAAAATGGTATTCTCATAAACGTTAAACCAACGTCAAACGCGTTTTGATTGGTCCAAACACCAAATGTCAGATTATGATAATAATCGATTCATTTTTAAAGTAAAATGAAAGTGTAAGTTAATTACGTCAATTGGGATACTCCTACTTTTAGGTGTAGAACGTACGTCCTACTACTACTTAAAATATGAAGAAACATAAGTCGATTCTCAAGGCAGTTGAATTAGAACCAGACGTTACATTCGATATTATTTACTGAAACCAAACCCTACTACCCCGAAAACAATACATAATCCTGCAATGTAGTTCCCGGTTTCCAGTCGGAAAATTCAGGTGGATTTTCAAGCAATAACCTAATCTTACAATAAAATTAAATCTAATTTAAGGTACGCCAAAATTAACAGATTTTGCGTAAAAGAATACTAAACACACACTTCGCAAACTTACGCATTTATCAAAAAGGCAGCGAATTTCGTGTTTAATTCAAAGATTTCAAAACTAAAGATACGCTATGACGTGCATTTGACAGAACAAATCTTCATACACGAAAAAGTTACGTCATCTTAATTTTCACCATACCTCAAGTGTCAGCCATCTTGATTTCATCATAATTCAAATGTCGAAATGGTCCCATAAACTTCAAAACTTTTAAGCGGAGGGACCATTTAAGCGGAGACAGATTTTGCCTCAACATGCCTGGTTTAATTATCCAAAGGCAAAAAAAGCAAACCCGCCTCCTAATTTACGATATAATTACGACAATTGTACCCTTACTTGCGAAACTCTGGAACTTTTACCGCCAGGATGTGGTATGTTAGCCATATTAGGCCAAAACATAACATATAAAAATCAACCAAACCCCCAAAGCCAAAACGACTAGATAGATTTTGGACATAACATTACGATATCACTTTTGTTAATCCAGCCAACGCCACATCCCTAGATCTCATATTCTGGTTGCCTTCACAAAAACTACTACGTGTTTAATATCGGGTAGACATTAGACGCCTGCGTAAGTTTTTGTCGGGGAGGTAGGTATTGTCAAACCTGAAACAAAGCCGCTCGCATATTGCACTGCAAGATTTATTAAAGAGTGCCTTTAGCTTTGCAATTTCTCAATAACAAAAGGCGCTGGTTCAAAAGACTTACTTATTTATGAGTTGCTTAAGTGCGCCATTGAAAGCGGTAGGATTGTGGTGTGATTTAGAGTAGACGTGATCTTTTCAGCGTGGTCAGAAGACATGGATACAAGATATTATCTCTATGCCTTCTGGCAATTGTGCCTATGTCAGTCACGTGTAAGTGCGAGTTGAGAAAGATTTTCTCTGTCGGCAGTTTAGTATTCAGATTTAAGGCTGGGGACTATACGATCCAGAATCCGGCGGGCCCGGGAAAATTCAGATGGCTGAAAATAGAACAATAGATTGGAAAATCGAGGTGTCGAGAGTCGAGCTGTCATAAATGACGTGATTTTTACAGCGCCACCTAGTTGTAAACGCGACAGCTAGGTCAAATCACATACAAATTCCTAGTAAGCGCCAAACGCGCTCGCGATCGAATGCGAAAAGAAAAACTCACACTTAGCACTCTGTTGTATTTGCGCAGAATTCTATTTTCAATGCTTTGAGTTTTCCCCGGCCTACCGGATTCCGGACAATATAGTTCCAGCCTAAATATCATAACTAGCCATTATGTTATTATTGGAACACGCTAATGTTACTATGGAACAATTATCCACAGCCACCAAAGATAAAATTAGGTTAGATTGCATTTGGACTACAACGAGACATCTGCAGGTGTATCTACATGAGTAGGGGTAAATACATTAAATTACTACTATTATAAATGTGAAATTTTGTGAGGATGGACGGTCGGATGGATGGAGGGATGTTTGTTACTCTTTCGCGCAAAAACTACTGAACGGATATAGATGAAATTTAGTATGATAGTAGTTTAAGCTCTGGGATAACGCATATATAAAATAAAATAATTAAAAATAGCCTTTATTCTAGCACAATACAATACATTCATTAGATCAGCACTTTGTTTTTAATTTAAATTTATTATTACCTAACATTTACCATTTCTATTAATATGTTTTTAATTATAATTTTATATTTGATTTGTAAATTATTATTTTTCTTATATTATTAAATTATTCTTAATTCTAAGATATGGAAGCCGCCTCTTTGGCGCAGGTCCCCATTTTCATCCAGATATATCTGTCTCTCGCTTTACTTCTCCAGTCTGATCCGCATCTTTCTTTAAATAGGTCTTCCCATGTTTTCCTTGGTTCATATTTCTTTAAATATCTCTTCCCATCATTTCCTTCCTCTTTTCCTCTATCCTTCCTTGGTTTCCATTCTGTTATTCTACTGGCTCATCGCTCATTGTCCATCTAATCACATGTCCACCATTTAGATTTTAAAGTAAGTTTTAATTTTTCTTATACGTAACGCCTATACGGAATAACACATACAATTTTTTATCCCGAAAAAGTACTGTGTTCCCGTGGGATACCCGTGAAAAAGCTAGCATTCATAGTAAATATAATTAACAATTTTATGAATATATACTCTTCTCCACGAATTTTGATTAAAATAATTACGGAAAATTAAATGTAAATGAAAATTTTACCATTTTATTTTATTATGTTTTTATTATTATTTTTTTAGGTTTGTTTTAAATTTCGGGTAAAAAAGCTCAATATTTTGTTCTTCTTTATATTCCTTGCAATTTTTTCACATTAAAAAAAATATCTCATAACATGGCTCTGTAAAATTTTGCAGTCGGTCTCGGTAGGTTACAGTAAATTGTCAAGGTGGATTCGATTTATGTGATGTTCCCTCGTCTCTTTAGCCAATTTGTAGGTGTTTTCTCACAAAGGACTTCCTGCTTACCTTCATCATAATTCAGATAATAAAACATATCTTTTTATACAGAAAAAATGTTTACATAAATTCGTCTTTTCGGTTGATTGTTAAATTGATTGCCATAAAACCTTTTTCATATATTTTTTCCTATAAAGTTATATCTTTATATTTTATTCCGTTCGTATATAATAAAATATTTTTATAATAATTATATGGCGATATTATATTACATACTTAAACGATCTATGAGGAAACTGCTTGATATAGTTAGAGCGTAATAATACCTATCTATTCGTGTTTTAACTCATAGTTTTAGAATTCTCATCACCTGTTAGTTTCAATATTCTTTAAAAAACCGGCCAAGTGCGAATCGGACCCGCGCACGAAGGGTTCTACGGAACGGCATAAAAAATCAAGATTGTTGTATGGGAGCCCCCCTTTAACATTTATTTTATTCTGTTTCTAGTATTTGTTGTTATAGCGGCAACAGAGATACATCATATGTGAAAATTTCAACTGTCTAACTATCACAGTTCATGAGGTATGAGCCTGGCGACAGGCGTACAGATCAGACCGCGGAGTTCCGTTTTACCCTTTGGGTAGGAAACCCTAAAAAATGACCTAATAGTTACATTACGTTTCGCAAATCGATCAACTATTTTAAAAATCTCTTTACCTCTTAAATTAAGTGTGCTATAGGAATACCTAATTTTAAACTAAAATTTTACATGTACAACATTTTCTTACTGACGCAGAAGATTAAGTCGAGGAAAGTTGAAATGGAAATATTATTTAATTTTGCGAAACTAGAGCTAGATAAGTTAAACGGTAAGTGTCAACTTACTGCAGCTATCTTCTTTCTTTTTCTTTCGTCTTTTCTTTATAAAAATGTTAACATGAACTTTATATTCTTTATGACAAATGTGGCTGCGAGATTGCCTGAACTTTGTTGAGTTCAATCATTATAATATTACTATTGTTGTTGCCCACAACTTCGTGCACATAAAAGAAAATCCCGCTGGAACTGAACACTTTGACACTATAAATAGTAGCCTATATCCTTCCCCGTGGTCTACTCATTAACTGAGCCAAATTGCATCAAAATCGGTCCAGTGGCTTCGGAATCCATTCAATGCAAACAAACAATCAACTATTTCCTCTTTTATATACCGGACTTTTTATTCCGTCTGAAGAAAAAAATGGTAGTGTATGGAATCAACAATGAAACTAGACTAAAAACTTATCATTGTGTTTTTAATGATAATGTAATTGTATAATGGTTTTTTATTGGTTTAAGGCCCGTGCCTCGGATTTCGCGGTGGCAGCGCGGGCAATGCAGAATCGTTCTCGAAACCAGCAGCACTATAGCCTCGCGTGTGACTCAAGGGGTCTATTCACTAGGTCATGGACGCTTTTATATTAAAGCAAGACATCTCCTAGAAACTGAAATATATTTACATACCTATAATTATCCTTAGGATAGGTAAAATATGAGATATATATTTATTTATTCTATTATTTTTCATACACGCTGTACAATACACAACCACTGCTTGTTTGATATTATTTGTATGTAATATTCTTACCCCCTTACTAATAAAAAGATTTACACAACGGACAACATAAACAACGTTGCTATCTTTGTCTGATGCGTTGGAAAAGTCGCTTAGCAGACAAAGACAGCAACGTTGTTTAATTTATCCATTGTGTAAATCTTTTTATTAGTAAGGGGATTATACAGTTTAAACATTCATTGGACACAAATATCATATTGAAAAATTGTTATTTGTAGTCATGACAACCAACAACACATCACAATTCTCAATCTTACAATCTATATATATAAAGGAAAGTTGTGTTAGTTACACTATTTATAACTCAAGAACGGCTGAACTGATTTGGCTGAAAATTGGTGGGGTGGTAGCTTAGAATCAGGAGACGGACATAGGATAATTTAGTGCCCCGCCGAGTCTGTCTGTCTGTACTTTTGCGATAGTCTCAATAACTGCTGAAAGTATTTTCATGCCGTTTACATTTACCGACAGAGTGGTTCCTTAGGAAGGTTTAGGTCGACAATAATTTGTTAACGTTTCGTGGAAATTGTTTGATTTATGGCGATAATTGTTGAAGGTGTGGGAAAAAATCAAACCGCCTGGGAACTTTTATCGAAAACGCTGCCTAACCTAACCCGTTGGAGATAAATAGCAAAACAATGTATGGTGGGATTGTTTCTATTTTATAGACTTTTTTGTCATATCTATATATATCTATCTTTTATGGATAGGTTACCCATTCTAAGTTTTAAAAAATGATCTGAAATAATGTAGTATTTTCAGAAACTATTTAGATGGATACAATTAATTGTCCTTATCTAGGAGATTATATCTAGGAGATATCTTAAAATTAAAAAGTACGTGTGAAAATTTATTATAAAGTATATATTTTTACTCTGTGCTATTAGTTATATTGCAATATAGTATAATAATATATAATATTGCAGGTATATTTGCTAAAGAAGTTTTTTGCCACGAACTCTCTTCCACGCGGGCGGAGCTGCGGGGAAAAGCTAGTATGACATAAAAACGCAAACACAAAATTTGAAAATCTTGACAATCTTAACCGGATTTTTCCACTATTGCCGTGTACGCGATAGGAAAATTGTGGACATGGCGAATGCTTGTAGTAGTGCAAAATATTCGACAGTTTACTATGTAGCTGTCTATCTGGGCATATTTCTTTAAAATTATGCGCATATGAAATGTTACAATAAAATAATAAATAATTGTAAAAAAAATTTTGTGCAACCAGGAAAAATGAATAATGTGGTTTGGTCATCAGGTAAAGGTAAAGTCAAAAGTAACGTGATAAATTTCAGAAGCCAAATTTTCGTAACTATTTGTGATCATTGATCATGAAACAGGATTGTGATCACAAATAGTTACGAGAATTTTGCTACAGATGTATGACAATGTGCTAAGCATGCAATTTCGTCAACGGTACATAAAAGTTATAATATGACTTTTCAAACAAAATCACTGTGAAAAATCCATTTTTATTGCATAAAATAATCAGTAGGCATGTCAAATTGGAGTAAGATCTATGAAGAAACAGTATATTAAAACTCAACATTTTCAAAGGTACCTACAGCGATTTTTTACACAATTTCGCTAGTCTATATTATTAAAGTCGCCCAAACTATGACGTAATGTGTTCCTAAAGTTGTATGAAATATAAGGGTCGCAAGAACATAATTGCTAATATCTCCGATATTCGTGTGCACAAGTTCACACCTGCAATAATTAATGTTTTTGTATGTAATATAAGTAAATTAAGAGTGTAGGCCTTTTTATTACTGTTGAATTAAAAATATCGATTCTTTTTATTTGATTAGCTAATTTTTAGATGTATCATTACAAAACTACACATAAAATTAAATTTTTTTTACATTTATCAAGTAATAATACCTCAAGATTTATGAATCTATAATAAATCTGAAAGTATGTGAGGATGAATATATGAATGGGTGGATGTTTGTTACCCTTTCCCGCATTGACTACTGACCGGATTTTGATGGGAATTTGGTATTTTAGTAGTTTATGCTCTTGATTTGTTAATCTACTCAGGCTACATTTTATTCCGAAAAAGCACAGTGTTTCTGTTGGATACTATATATACGCGGCGGCCTAGGGCAAAATATGTAATTTATTTTAAACTAAATATTTAACATATAGTAGAATAGGGTATTGAGTATTTTGTTGATATTACTAAGGCATATAAAATTCCAATACCTTATACTACAATAATAACATTTCTAAAAGTTGTTTGTTTACTATAATATTTAGCCATAAAGTTGTAACAGTATAAGGGCACGGGCATAATATAATTTAATATTCATTAGTAGGCCGGCACACCCTTTTACAAATGTACCCAAATCAATCAACGAACAAGTAACAAACAATTTTCGACCGTGTAGACTGTGCTTAATTAGTTGGCAGTAGTTTTACTAGTCAGTCCATATGCTTGTGCCTAGTTTTAGATAGGCACAGAAGTTTGTGTTATACTTAGACTTAGACCAAATAAAGTGTTGTACACTTTATTTGGTCTAAGTCTAACTAATCCTGATTTTAGCGAGGAGAAAGCTGACCTTCAATTCTAGTATTTTACTTAGACTTTTAATTCACTTTCATTGAATTAAAAAATATTTTTAAATATTGTTTTGATATTATCACAGACTGCTCTTTGGAGTTTGGACCAATTAAAACGTATTTGACGTTTCTGAGAATACCATTTTCTGTTTTAACATATCGAGACTGCATCGAAACTATATTATTGTAAGATTTAATTAACAGGATCGACCTACTGGAAAAAAAGTGTGTGTCAGCTCCGACGCACGACTGGAGTTTACTCTAAAAAGTAAAACACGTCCCTCAGAAGGAACAAAAACTTTAGCGATCGATTTGAGTTCAAAAATTCGCGCCATGTGAAAAAAAGTGACAGGTGCGCAGAATAGGTTGCGCACGAAAACGTAACGCTGTTATTCGTTCAGTAGATGTTACTGCTCATATTTTTTTCATTCATTCATTCTTATATGAAAATCGATTCTTAAGGAGTAAACTCCAAAAATATTCTTGTTTATGTAAATTGTAAATAATCTGTTATGTCCTCGTACAGCTGTAGCTGTAGGTGTTTCTCACTCGGCGAAACACAACGCGAGCGTTATTTTACACAGCTCGAGCACAATTAACACAATTGCCCCGTGGCCTAGTGGGTAGACCGTTTGATTCGCACTCGAGAGAGTGCAGGTTCGATTCCCAGGTTGCGGCGTATACCAATGAGACTTTTTCAGATCTCAAGTACATTATACGGACGCTCTAACGATGAAGGAAAACATCGTGAGGAAACGCGCACATCCTCCAGACGTATTAAACAGTCATTCCCCTAGACTAGGCTGACTGTGTTGTGACCATGCCATTTGTGCTTGGGCAACCATACGACATTTAAAAAACCAACTGTCCCAGGCACTGCAGTATATCAAGTAGATTATACGGACGCTCTAACGGTGAAGGAAAACATCGCGAGGAAACCCGCACATAGTTGGCCCCAGACGTGTTGACCAGTCATTCCTCTGGACTAGGCTGACTGTGTTATGAGAATGCCGTGTGTGCTTGGGCAACCATATGACATTTAAAAAACCAACTGTCCCAGGCACTGCAGTATATCAAGAGTGGTTACATCGCTAGGAGAATACTGTATGAATCATCCAATAACGAATGAAAAGGCCTAAATTAACACTCGAGCACTAAAATAGAATATTCAAACTCAGCATACCAGTACTTCTTTGAAAGGCCGGAAACGCGTTTGCGACTCCTCCGGTGTTGCTGGTGTCCATGGGCGACGGTAATCGCTTTCCATCACGCGATCCATCTGCTCGTTTGCAGATGAATATTTATTATCCTATCCTACTACTATTATAAATGTGAAAGTTTGTGAGAATGGATGGATGGATGGATGTTTGTTACTCTTTCACGCAAAAAACTACTGAACGCATTTTGATGAAATTTGTAATGGTAGTAGTATAGTCTCTGTATTAAAACAGGCTACATTTTATCCCGAAAAAGTATAGTGATTCCGTGGGATACTGAATTTACGCGGGCGGAGCCGCGGGCAAGAGCTATCTATTATTTAAAAAAAATGAAATATTTCAATCGATAATTTTACATGTCATGACTTTACATTACGATTCCGGAAAGTGTCGAGTGCGGGCGGACTTATAAATGAGGCACTGTAGGTCCCGACCGCCGACCGGGCAAACTTTCCAACTGTGTGCTGATAAATGAATGGGAAATAAGTATTTGGTATTCGAAGTTGCAGTTTGTCGGAGTCACGTACTTTCTCAATACTAAATATGTCTGAACAGCTTCGACGTTTGAGTATACTTTTTAGGAAGCAGTTCAGTAGTTGGGAATACAAAACAATCAATCATTGCTGTCTGATCTAACTTAAGCCACCGAATGGATAGTGCTTAGGTACTTCGTTTTACAATAATTGACATAGGTATATTCTAAAAAAAACCATAATAAGTTATTTATTTATTTATTTTAATAAGTGTTCAAAGTCTGTGTTTGCGGCAGCTTAATTACTTCTTATAGTATTATTAATTAAAGGTGTGGGGTAATATTTTTGAATTTATTGTCTGTTGATCGTACTGTATGTCATTAGAAAACATTAAAGATAGTGTGGCGATGTATAGTAAATATAATATTTTATATTTTATAAATTGTTATTTGCATACGGTGCGACGCGTATAGGTAGTACCTACTTCAGGATGCGCCGGCGCAGGCTTCGGGCGATCCGTTTAACAGTCTGAAACGAACCTCGGTCCAGAAGGCTGCGCGCGCGCATATAATTTTACGTTATTAGTTTAAGTCTAATTGTGTGTACCTTTTGCACTAAAACTGTGTCGTGTTAAAAAGTGAACAATATACGCGTATAAACTATAATAGGTGTCGATTATTTATTCTAATTCCTATATTTCAAGCTTTTGTTCGCTTTATAGTAAATAGTGCAGTTTTATAACACGTTCGGACAGTGAATAAGACGTTTCGGACGCAATACCTGACGAAGTGTGTCGTGTATCGGTTAAAGTTCCGGCGTTGAATGAAATGAATGAAATGAACCGGCGTTATGGTTCGTACAACTGGAAGGGCAATTTGCGTTGGCGAATATAACTACTGATGCGACAAAATGTTACCACGTTATATCTAACCTGGACTATAAATATGTGTGCGAGATAAAAGATATATTAACAAGGCCGCTAGCTGAAAACAAATACGAGAAAATCAAAACGGAATTGATATCGCGTTTGTCAGCCTCGCAGAAACAAAAAGTTCGACAACTTTTGACCCTCGAGGAGCTCGGGGACAGGAAACCGTCCCAGTTCCTGCGTCATCTAAGGAATTTAGCTGGTTCTGAGGTTACCGAGGAATTTATACGTTCGTTGTGGACCAATCGTCTGCCTAGTCACATACAGGCTATTATAGCCGCCCAGGCGGATTTGCCGCTGCATAATCTTGCACAAATAGTGGACAAAAACTACGAGGTAACCATGCCACCAGCACCGTACGTAGCTGCTGTCTCTAGTGACGAGTCTGCCGGGGAATCGTCATCTTCGACTGTGGCTATCGAACAGCTGACTCGCCGCATCGATGACCTGTCACGCAAGGTGGCCGCGCTCTCCACGGGTACGCGCTCGCGTACCATGAATCGTTCCAGTTCTCCGCATTGGCGTTGTCGGTCTCGCAGCCACTCTGGTGCCGGCCCGAGACACTGCTGGTACCACCGCCGCTTCGGGTGTAAGTCGACGAAGTGCAGGTCTCTGTGTTCCTATCGTGCGGGAAACGAGCCGGGCAGTCAGTGAAGGCGGCAACATCTGACTGCAATGGAGTATCTGGTGGCCGTGTATACGTGAGTGATAAAAAAACTAAAGTGCAATACTTAGTGGACACCGGTTCCGACCTTTGTGCGTATCCACGTAAGTACATTAATTGTGATAAGCGCTGTGTTAAACGTAATATGAGCTTTTCGCTGCTAATGGTTCCGTAATTCACACATATGGCTGGTTAACGCTATCATTTGACTTTGTACTTACTACATTCAGTGAATAAATAATTTGATTTGATTTGATTTGACTTAGGCAAGATTTTACGTGGCGCTTCATAATAGCTGACGTCACAAAACCCATCATAGGCATAGATTTTTTGTCACATTTTAACTTGCTTGTTGATACTAGGTATAATCGCATAGTACACAATGATATATTTTCACAGAAATAAGTTTCTAATGCCCGTTACAAACCACAATGATAAAACTGCACAGTTCAGTTACGGTAGACGTATACAGTACTACATCTTCATACTAGACCGCCCGAATCGGTGCACGCACGCAATATACTAAGCCCCAATTTCACCAACGTATCGATTGAATTTATTATCATCGTATCGATTGAATTGGATTGGTCGAACGGTTTAAAATTTGTCTGTCCCATTCTAACATTGTATGACAGAGAGAGACAAAATCCGAATTAAGCGATAAGCGCGTTTAAAGAAATTTGGTAAAATCAGGGCTAAATGTCAGAATGTCTACCTAAAACCCGGCTAATAGCTAATGTCAGAATGTCCATCTAATGTCTAGCTACTGTGACTGAACTGTGCAGTTTTATCGTTGTGGTGTGTAACGGGCATAAGTAGTCACTTAATAATTTGTTGTTCAATGTTTGTGGAGTAAATATCACTTTTAACAAAGCCAGGCGGCAAAGTTTTTATTGATCTTGGAATATAGAGCGAGCCAATCAAATGAAACCTAGGCCTATGACTTTGGCTGCCTTTTAGTATAAAGTTTTAACTTGTGATCAATTATATTATATTAAGTACACTGCATTATCTTAATAATTTCTATTATATTTAGTTTTTCTATTGAAATGACGATATATTAAAAAACAATGGTTTATTCCGTGTCAATCCCCAGATTCCTCGTCTTCCATATAACGACGTTACATAGAAAAACGTAATAATTCAAAATGAGCATTCTTGGAAGACGATAATAACGTGGTTGTACTTCTTTTTAGTTTCTATAGCGACGTATTCGTAATCCCTGAGGGTTCAGACTGACTGACTGACTGAGTCTGACTGAGACAAGACGCGGCGCGGCATTTTGAGATAGTGATTAAAATTTGAACTTTATACACTACACAAGATGGTACACGTTTCATTGAAAGAGCGAAAACGAAAGCGAAACGTGTATCTTCTTCTTTAGTGAATACATTTAAATTATGAATCGTTATCTTAAAAATGCCGCGTCCCGCTGCGTCTCGGTGTGAACTGACGCTAAGCATTAACACCTTTATGTAATCCTCATAATGATCGTATGTATTTAACACTGCACTAATGTCGGATAATCTATAGCACTTATTGGATTTAAGAACGTTTTCCCATTTATATCCTATCCGATATTGGTATCGGACGCTAATAGCCGATATCCCAGGGCAAGTAAAACGTATGAATCGTATACTTTCTTATTATCAGTCCGATATCGGATCGAATAGTGTGAAAACGCTCGTAATGTAAATTGATATAAGGTTTTACGTTTTATATTACAGAGTGTAACGAGTGGATAAAGAAAAGAAATGTGTCGAGTGTGTTCATCAGGAACTTTTTAATTGTATTATGCACATGTACATTTTAGCAATAGAGTCTTTAAAATAACTAGTGGTCGCCCGTGATCGGAATTCAACTATATTTTATAAATTGTTCGTTTTTTTTTGTCAAAGGTGTCAGGCTATACCTACCTCTATAATCAAAGATTTCGTCATGGCTACTCAATTAAATAGCATTTTTTTCTAATAATAATATAAAACTAAAATAAAAATAAATTTTCATTTCAAATGATTATACCTCTAAGATAAAAAAAAACCTGGCGATTAAAAATATAAATTTTGACTTTTGCATGTGAAAGGCAAATAAATATCAGCTCCCTGCACTCCTCCTTAGTAGTCATAAATTAATTGTAACTGTGCCAAATACCAAACTCCTCCGTTCGCATAGTTTTCGTATATTATATTAATAATAACCCTATAAATACAAATAAGGTTTTAGCGAAAGGTTTCACGAGTATATGCTGTGACAGAAAGACTAAAAACTAATTTCATCAATCAGATTTTCCTCGCAATATGTTCTTTTTACATATAGCGCATATAGAAAATGATTTTCCATACATATTTATTAGTCTTATTGATGTTGGAAATGCATTAACGTGGAGGTTCCAATATTACATGGAAATAACTTTTCGAACAGCTAATACCGGACACGAGCGAGTCCGACTCGCCCACCGAGGGTTCCGTACATAGTAGGAGCATCACAAATAGTTCAGTAGTTAGAGTTAGAGTCTCGTAGTTTTTGTCGAGCCTGAATATGGGTGATGTATGGAGAAACTATTCATTTTGTCATTTTACATTTTAATGAAAAAATATGCGTGATAAAAATTAATCAAATATGTTTTGCAATGCTCATATCAAGCCCTTTCACATGATTCTCCATTTGAACTAGTACCTTCAACTTGAAAATGTGACCCTCTCTTAAACTTTAGACCCCCGATTTTTTATGATTTAATTACTCGTACTTACAGTATAACGATGTTACTTGGCAGATTTCATAGTTCTAGGTCCAGTGCTCCCGGTAATTCCAGTGAATTGTGAATTTGATTTCCTTGAGAGTGTCGGAATATGCGATTTTTGTGGCAAAAATGGCAGAATCTTTTTTCACTTTAACTAAGAAGTCTGACTTTTTCACAGATCCAAGGGACCGTAGACTTGAGATTACGGTTTTAATTTCAACTCAATACTTCGTTCCCGTAACAATGGGTCTTGACAGACAGACAGACGGATGGATGGACAACAAGGTGATCTTAGAACTTTTTCCTTTTGACGTACGGTACCCTAAACACATGGTACATTGATAGCATGCCTGTAACATAAGAAAATAAGCCAGAAAAAAAAAAAAAAACTGTCGCATATTATCTCTGATCGTTCAGAAAAAACTTTTCGGTTGATCTGGACGAAAAAAATGGTCTTTATAAGCTAAGCGATACGCGATGTGGCGCTGCATTTTAAGATAGCTATTCAAAATTTAACTTTCTCATAATACAAGAACATACACGTTTGACTGTAAGAGTTCGAATGTCAAGTTGTACCGCGCTGCAGAGCGCATGTGCAGAGTATGGCCGACGTCATACGTGAAAGAAACGTGTGTCTTTTTGTATAGTGAATAAAGTTCAATATAGCGCTGCCTCACGTATCGCCTCGTTTCGGTGTGAACTGAACCTCAACTTAAATATACAGCTCGCTGGCTCACACATTATAAAGTATACAAACTTGCACCGCAGCCGAACTTTATGTTTTCGTTCCGAATATTTGTTATCAACTTTATAATTGATGTTTCGCTCGCTCGTTATAAGTACGAGCATATTCATGACAAGTGAATATTTTATTACAGAATAAAAAAAAAATAACCCGAATACGTAAGTTATACCTAGTCTATGTAACTCGGGCTAATATTACGACACTCTTGTGACCTCATTCATTAAAATCGTATCAGTAGTTTAGGCGCTTTTGGCTTCGCTGTAGTCGGTTAAAAAACATAATTTATGATTAATGTCTTTTATATCCTTGTCACTTACGTTTCTCATTTTGAACTTATTTAGAACACAGTTATAAACAATAGCGCCCCTCACACATAAAGTTCTGACGGCAGGAAACAACACGCGCCACCGTTCCAACCCGGGACGCTCTCCGAACCAACGCCACAATCACGCCTGAACCACTAGACGTATTTTGGTGGATACAAGGATAGATTAGACTTTAGGAAAGGGATATAGACAACTTTATTGCGGCTAAAATACATTTGGCGTTTTTACCCGCTGTTTAAAAAAGTGATGACTACAAACCAAAATACATTTAGCTTGTACACTTTTCATTCACATTTCATTTCCCGTAATTATTATTAGTCAAATCCATGGAGAAATGGAGTAATCAATACATTTAATTAAAAAAAAAAATTAAACATATTTTTATGAAAATTCTTTGAAATGTGTTTAAAGTATCACAGTGTTTACCTAACATCCTGCAGACTTTCGGCCTTTATTATTTTTTGTGAAATGACTTATGCCGTTGTATGCGATTAGGCTTATACTAATTCTTCCATAGTAAAATTCCCGTGGTCCATTTTAGGTTCCCGTGCTTATTATGGGTTAATACCATAATGCGTTGCTATCAACGCTAATGCGCGAAGTTGCGGGGAACATCTTGTAGGATCATAGATTGAAATATAGATCAAGCATGGTAATTGGTAGTGCGTAGGCATACGTCACTGGGCAAATGAAGCCCACACTAACGACAGTAATGATGTCACACGTGTTAAGAACTAATTAATATGGATATCAGAGCCCTAAGCGGCCGCCGCCGTCAACACGTGGCTAATTGAGCCCGCCGCGCTGCCTGAGGTTATTCCTAGTTATACGAGCTTATACAGTCCGTTCGGAGTTATTTTACCTGTGACAGCACCTTTATGCCGAGCACATAAAAGTCACTATCATAGAAATGCAAGAGGCAAAACAACTCTGTACGGACTATAGCAAGGGACATAACAGCTTTAACCCGGGTGAGGTGAATTTGTCGATATCTATCTATTTTATCTATCTATTAGCGTTATTGATTCGATTACTTATTTCTTAACAAAAAAGTGACACTATATAAACTCAGTTTAACTTAAATGACCAATGAAGTCCTTTTATCGATTCCATAACTTGTTATCGTCACTGCTACTGATAGATATCGTTGATGCGGGTAGGTATTAAAACACTTTACAGACAATGATTTGATGAATTATTAGTTAAAATGGTTTAAAACTCCATTCCACTCCCAAAGTAACAAATCCTACTATTATAAATGTGAAAGTTTGTGAGGATGGATGGATGGATGTTTGTTACTCTTTCACGCAAAAATGTTAGTAGTTAAGGCTCTGGATTAAAACATTGGCTACTTTTTATTCCGAAAAGGACAGTATTCCCGTGGGATACCCGATACTATATATACGCGGGTGGAGTCGCCGGAAAAGCTAGTGTTTTTCATAAAACTAGTTACATTGCCGAATTATAACAAAACAAAATAATTTATCCTCGAATATAAAAAAGTCCATCTAGTGACAAATATATGGATCTTTGGGACTCTGCGCCAGATAAACTTATGGTCAGCTCACACCACAACGCGATGTGACGCAGCGCTTGATTTTAAAGTCAGTGATCCAAAATTGATCTTTGTATACTACACAAGAAGATACACGTTTCATTATAAGAACGGCGTCGCCCTGTGGTGCAGTTCGAAATTAGAACTCTTGTACTCTTCTTACTAACTTCAATATCAAAATCCGTTCTGTAGCTTTTGCGTGAAAGAGTAAGAAAATTTCCTAAATCCATACAATATTAGTAAGGATTTTGGCCTTACATAATATGAAGCGGCGTACTCGATCACAAACTAAAATTATTCGTCGCTTTTGCTTCGTCACTGGTTTAGATTAGAACATTCAAACCGGCATAGTTCAGTGTTAATAATATAAGGGTAAATACACACCGAAACGAAATGATACGCGATATGGCGTTGCACCTTCAAGATAGCTATTAAAAATTGAATTTTAGCGCCTCGTAGCCTCGCGTATCGCCGCGGTGTGAACTGACTCTAAAAGTAACTTGTCGTCCTGGGACATAATATACACATATTACATGCTCACGTTGGTTTCCCGTGATAGGCAAACTATATATAAACTACAAACCTCCATTTGGTGAATGAATTGAAATACGAGTAGTACAAGTCATTCGGTATATAAATACTGAACGACTTATGTTACTCTAATCTAGAGTATCGTATCGTCGAGTAATCACACAGGAACTACCAATTAAACCTTTAATAAACAGAAATGTGTGTAAAAATCAAGATAAAGTGTACAATCTAGCTAATGGCGGTGCTCAATAGGTACTTGTATGTGTTTTCGCCGCACGCGACTTGAACCAATTTCCCCACAAAGCCTGTAATTATGTTAAAGCGGGCCCTCGAGTATGCTTACATACCCATCCCGTTCGTGGGTATATTGAATGTTTGTATCGAGAATTATGTTTTGTATTATATTATTGTATTGTAGCTTGCGTCTTCATCCGTTGAAAATCTTGAGAAAAATCAGCTTATCTTGTAATAAGTAAGGTTCAAATTAAAATGTTCATAATTTGAAATTCACATACTTTAATACTAGGGTCTTACTAAGAGGTAAAATCGTTAACTTCTCGGATTTTATACGTCGCATGTTAGTGCTACTACTCGACGTGCTACGACGCGATGTGCTACACTCGACGTCCTACGACTCGACTGGCTACGACGCAACGTGCTACGAGTAGACGTGCTACGACCTGACGTGCTACGACTTGACGTCCTACGACTCGACGTCTTAAACGCGACGGGCTACGACGTGAGTTACTACAATGCGACGTGCTACTACATGACGTGTTACGACGCGACTCGCTATGAAGCCACACGCTATGACGCGCTATGCTACGACGCAAAGTGTTACGATGCGAAGTGCACGTTGCGACGTGCTACACTGTGCTACGCAATCGATTTAATGCCGACAGTGTGACTCCAGTTAAAGAAAAAAATTGACATTTTTTCTCGGTCCTAAGTAAACAATAATTCATACTCTTAAAGTCGGTCACGTCTGAAACATTACTTAAACAACGCTGTGAAAATAGATGTCTCGGACCATCACGAAAATCGCTGAAAAATATCGGAAAGCTATTTATCTAAGACGCACACTACGAAGGTGAAAGGAAATGAGACTATATCTAGAATATGTATACAATAATAATTTAGGGGATTCTATGTAAAGAAATTATGTGTCACGTAGCTGAAAAAACCAAACAAGTGCGAGTCAGACTCGCGCACGATGGGCAAAACGGCAAAAAAATCACAAACACCGTACAAATCATGTTTGTTGTATGGGAGCCCCTCTTAAATATTTATTTTATTCTGTTTTAGTATATGTATAAATGTTATAGCGGCAACAGAGCTCTATCTCCTTAACATTCTTAACTTAACTTAAATAACTTAACAAATGATTATACATCATTTGAAAAAAAAAAACACGAATGTTAAGGAGATACTGCCTGGTGACAGATGGACGTACAGACAGACAGCGAAGTCTCAGTAATAGGGTTTTTACTCTTTGGGTACGGAACCTTAAAAATAACTATATGTAGTAATAGTATAAATTTTGATCGGTAATATGAACAATAGGTGAAGTAAAAGCAGTAAAAGAAAAATGAGCACTCTAGAAATTTACTAGACACGCCATTTCAATATTAAACGATGCAATTTTGTAGTAGTCATTTTTTTATCTTTCAATTTGAATCCTACGCTTAAGCAGAATTATTGTACCTCCCTGCTGCTTCAGGCGACACATGTGATTTACACTTGAGATGGCGAAACGAAGGATTTGCCCAAACAATAAATCTTTGTTAGACGAAATATTATATCTTGTTATACTTTTTGTTGAGATCTTTTTTCACCATGGATATTTTTGGAACAATGTGTTGTGGATTTATAATTTTTATAAGCGAAGGCAGACCTGCCTTCGCTTATATCTTATATCCGAGTCCTGACGTCACTGCGACCCAAGTGGATCTATTGTGACTGCTCCGCGTTATAGTACCAACTCCAGCCCCCAGCCCCATGCTGCTCGTAAACTGAACGGGGTTGGGGGGTTTGGGTTGGTGCTGCGACTATATTTTTAATCGAAAATTGCTCAAAATCTTTGGAAGTTGGGTATTTTTTGAGATGGGAAAAAAACCATTGAACTTGCGTGGTATGGTACGAGCCACAGATTAAAGAAAAGTATATATTTTTAATCTGTGGTATGAGCAGTGTGGCGCCCCTTTTTTGTTTGCAAACAAATCTTCCTAGGAT
This sequence comes from Phengaris arion, assembly GCA_963565745.1. NCBI lineage: Eukaryota > Metazoa > Arthropoda > Insecta > Lepidoptera > Lycaenidae > Phengaris > Phengaris arion. The sequence goes on from OY751431.1 coordinate 31,310,383, forward strand.
GATCTTGTCGATTACCATTTTCAGGTTAAATAACATTTTAATTTAAGGATGTATATCATTATATTAATACGTCAAGCATAAATTTCAAGTACGGTTTTAAGAGAATTGTGTATACGGATCAGTGTCAATTTTGGCATATTTAAAGTTTACGTGGAGGAAAGCTTACCAAAAGCTAATATTTAAAAAAATAACACTTAGAAACACATTAAATTTATAAAAATAATAACAACACACTACCTCACTCTTACTAGCATTGTTGTTTATTATTACAGTAGGTAGGTGTCTTTCTTTCACAATCCATAAACAACATTAACACATTTTTATTGCGTATCTAAGAGGCAAAAGAAAGCTAAAAAATCGGTTGTCTGCAAAAGTCGGCTTACTGACGATAGCTGTTGAACGTGACAACGTCATGTTTATAGTGCGCGCGGAACTAATTGGACGCGCCTTAGGTAGGCCTATTGCCGCCGCGAAGTCCGGCGCCGAACTGAGTAATAACATCAAGCGCATAATAATATATAATAATAATAATAATAATAATAATAATAATAATAATAATAATATATAATAATACCAACAACAACAACAACAACAATAATAATAATAATAATAATAATAGTAATAAAATAATAATGAGGTACCGGCAATGCGAGGTAACGCTGGTACTTGGTAACAGTACTTGGTATACAATACAATGAGTCATGTTTTTTTGTAAGTGAAGCCGGCTCCATCGAATTATAAGACGTTATCACGTCAAAAAGTTGAAACTTACAAATTAAAACATGAATTATATTTGAATTTCGACCACAGGGTGCGACCTCTAGTAAATATAAATATATATTTAATAGACCGACGATTGGAAGAAGGTGGCTGGCAGCGGATGGTGGAGGGTTGTTCAAGATCGGCATGGTTGGCGCTCATTAGGGGAGGTCTACGTTCAGCAGTGGACGGCGATAGGGTGATGATGATATATTTAATTTAACTTTTTATGCAGGAACATAATAAAGATTGTTAATTCATTAATTGTTCTATGATACAATAGATAATGATTATGAGAAGTAAATAACACCTTTACGTACTTGACCTTTTGTTCCATATTATTGTCCACGTTTAAGCATTGCGTAGGCACGCAAAAATATATATTACGTGGAAATTATTTTAACCAAAAATAATATAAGTTTTTAAAACATTTAAATATAGCTGGGCCTTAAAAATGTCTTTCAACAAGCTGGAATATTTAAAAACATGTACCCACGTTTTAGCATTGCGTAGGCACGCAAACATTTTTTAAGTTATTTCGTAGAAAATATTTTAAGCAAAAATAATGTAAGTTTTTAAAACATTTAAATAAGGCTATTAATAACGCCTTAAAAACGTGCTTAAGCAATTTAGAACTTATTTTTAGAAGCAAATCGAGATTGAATAACAATATTTTTTGTTGGTACAAGCAGGCACGCGTGGCCACGCGTAATTAAGCATATTTATAACACTTTACACTCATTTTTTTTGGATAAGTGTTTGTTTCTGATTTGAAATCGACAGTAACAAAATACTAAATTTACATAAGAAATTACAGCAAACATTTTCTGCTTACGAGCACAAATCTATAAAGAGCTCGAGCTCGGCGACGAAATAGGAGGTCATCGCGAACAAGCATTAAAAGTTTGATATAAAACCGCCAGTCTGGCGCTTCTAAACCCGACAGATTTTTTTATTGACCAAAAGGTGCGAAGATTTTTTGAGTCAAATAGGAACAAGAAAACTAAAATGTGGTATATTCAATATGATTGTGAATTCAAAATGGCCACCGTCATAAAATGGTGGTATTTATATTTATTTACAAACTTCTCGATATGGGTATTATCTAAAAGGGCATAAAATGAAGAATATAGTTGATTAGAAAATATTCTAAAATATCACCAAAACAAATAAAGTTTGCCTCTAAGACTCTGCAGCGCTAAAACTATTAACTTGACGTAAAAATGCTCATAGTATTTTGGTCGGTAAATAAAATCTGCCGGTGTTAGAACACCAGACCGGCTGTTTTATATCAAACTTTTGGACGAATCCCTGGCGATCTACAGTGGTCCAATGCTTGTTCGCCATGACCTTCTTTTTCGTCGGCAAGCTCGAGCTCTAATAGCTGTTGGATAGTTTTCATTCTACCTGCACTTAGATACATTTTCTATATATACTATAGAACTAGCTGGTGCCTGGAACTTACGTTTACATAGAACTAACGGAAACGGAACCCTATGTTTTAAGATATATGTAGCCTAAGTTACTACTTAAAACATCAGCTATCTGCCAGAGAAAGCCCCGTGAAAATCGGGCCAGCCGTTTCAGAGATTAGCCAGATGCACAGACAGACAGACAGACAAACAAATAGACAGACAGCCAGACAGCCAGACATATAGTCGGATAGATAGATATACAGACAGTCAGATAGACAGGCGAACAGATAAAAATAAAAAATATTTTTTTTTATTGTTCGTAACATATTTATTTTCATATGCATTTAGTGAAAAGCTGTTATTTTAAATTTACAAGCAGACACTTTATTTTTATTTATTTGTATAGATATCTGGAAGGGAGCTGTAGTGCCTGTAGATCATATTATTTAGTTTGATATATTAACGAACCGAAAGTGTATACACTCGCCGATTCCAATTATTGTGAAATAGGTGACTCTAAGGGTCAGTTCACACCGCGACGACACGCAACGTGAGCGTTGACGTGAAAAAGATACACGTTTCATATTATGACATTAGTCATACACAGCATATGCGCTGTGCAGCGCTATAGTAAACAGAGAACAGTAGGACATCTAAGGCCGTCTGGCTAGTTAGGCTAGCCTCCAGTCCTAGCGCAAGGGTTGTCGCCTGTCAGTCGTTATAATATTTTTATTAGATAAATTAGATAAACATTTTTATTTCCGTATCCTTGAACATCGCTTGGTTCTTGATACTATCATATAATGAAATGTATTACCAATTTATAACTGAGGTATAAATAAAAGGCTATTGAAATATTCAGATTATAAAATAGCATTTAATATATTATATATACATAGAAAAAAATCCCCTCGTTTCTGCACTCCCGATATTTACGCTTTATGAAGATATTAGCAGATAAAGTTAAGTAAATTCTCATACTTATGTTAAGGTACCTATTCATTTGATATTTTGGCTTTTAGATAAGAAAGATGATCCATGCGTCGGATTGGCATGTAAAAAGACGGTCCTGCGCCTGATCTCTCGCCAGTCATGTCGGTCATCCGTCCCACTGTTTGTCCCCCCGTTTGATGTATAATATAATTGTTTTTTTTGTTCCTATGTTCATAAAGCACATCTTACAGTAAATATTTTTTGCGGCCACGTATTTTAATTACCAGCCAGTAAATGTATGGTGACTTGCCGGTCTCCTTTAGGTATATTACTTCTCCATTTTATTGCAAAAGAAAAAGAGATAGCCTATTACTTTCACACGTATACAACGAATTACGAGTACACACAGGCTACATACAGTAGTATATTTGTATTATGTTGTTACCTTCGCACGTCGTTGCCCTTTTACACTGATAGACTTTGAAACGACCAGCGCTATCTCGAGTAAGTGATCGCATCAATTTATTTAAAAGGCGTAGCTCTTTCAAGGATTCAATTCGTCAAGATATTTTACTCAAGAAACCAATAAATAAGTAACGTAATACCCTTAGCCATTGATTTAAAAAAAACATGTAAAGATTGATGTTTTAATATGGCTTCGCTCAGGCAATCCATTATCAATATTGCTAGTTAGCCTCGGTTGGAAAAGTTGAACGTAAAGATAACGCTCCATATCTCGAAAAAGTGTATGTCAGAAACTTATAATTAAACTATACAAATAATATAAAAGTGTCTATCAATAAGGATGAAAACAAACGAATATTTTACTCCAAGTATATTATGCCAATATTTTAAAATTCATATAAAATATTTTCTATTTCACCTTGAATTTATAGTTTGGAATGGAAAATAAAGTTTTCTATCTTATACTCAATTTTAAAAGGATTAGGTATCAGAAAAATTGGCTTTCCACTTTTTTACTACCTATAACTATTGATGTAGTAGCATCCATGACCTGAATGGTTTTACTTGAAGTGGTGCTGTTGCGTCCACAGTTCACTTTCAATTCTAATACTATTATAAATGTGAAAGTTTGTGAGGTTGGATGGATGTATGGATGGATGGATGCTTGTTACTCGTTCACGTAAAAACTACTGAACGGATTTTGATGAAGTTTGGTATGGTAGTAGTTTAAGCTCTGGATTAATTCTTAGGCTACTTTTTATCTCGAAAAAGTACAGTGTTCCCGTGAGATTTACGCGGGCGGAGCCGCGGGCAAAAGCGAGTGAATTTTACATGAATCGTCTTGATATTATAAACTGATTTTTGGAGTTTGGACCTATTAAAAAGCGTTTGAAGTTGTTGGTTTAACGCTTATGAGAATACCATTTTGCTATTTTAACATAATATTGTGATGGCTGCGGCATCGAAATTGTATTTTTGTAAGATTTAATTAGCAAATTCGACCTGACGTGACGTATATAATTACTAACATAATATTTTTAAGTTCATAAATATATAAAACGCTCAAATGACATGCTAAGAACGGATTTTGCTACATGGCCGGATTAAGGAGCCTTTAGGCTGGGACTATATTGTCCGGAATACGGAAGGCCGGAGAAAATTCAGAGCACTGCAAAAAAGAACTCTGGATTAGTATAATAGAGTTAAAAATCGAACAAATGAGTATCGAGTTGTCAGATTTGACTTTGACATTTTACTTGATACTCATGTGTTCGATTTTCAGCTTTATTGTTTTGGCGCGAAGTTGTATTTTCTGTGCTCTGAATTTTCTCCAGCATTCCGAATTAAGGATCATAAATTCAAAAATATATATTACCAATGAAAAGAACCGTCATTAACAGACTTACATGAATTACTTGCGGCTATGTGTCCGTGGCTAGACGATGCGGGGGGTGCGTGCGGCGAGCTGGACGTGAGTGTTTTCAAGCCAAAACTTTCATTCACGGGGTTGGCCGCTGGTCGTTTTATGCTTTGACATAATTGACAATATAAGTCCATAATATTTAAGATAGATTTGTCTGACGCGACATTTCAAATAATTTTGGTGTCAACCTTAGGCTTATGTCAACATGACGTCTAACATTTGCCAGTGCTCACTGCTTGATCTGTTATTTGTAGAGAGTATTGCCCCTGTAATAGAGTCACAGCCTTACGTGGATCCGCGCGCGTTGAGGCTAGATACTTACTGCATAAGTCTGGACTCATTAGTCCATTCATTAGTTATTGCATTCAATAAATGCAATAGGTATATCGAGTGGATCCACGGGTAATTGCTACTTAAGTTTATACGTGTTTATACGATGCCGCTGAACAGCTATTGCATCGAAATGCTGTGGTGTGGTGCACGACGAAGTTTCATAGCGCCATAAACAACACCAGAATTAAAAGATTGCCGTAAAGGCTTGTTTTCTCCAGCTAAGCGGTTTTATGTGACTGTAGCTTTATTTAATAATATCAAATTATAGTTCTAGTATATTCTAGGCAGTATATATTAGTTATTAAGCTTTTATGTGGTCTTTATTATATAGAATTGCATGTTATTCGGTACTTAAAAAAATATATTATATGATTTAAATTATATTCTAGTATCCAGTACTTTTATTACATAAAGGGCCTGTTCCATAATCTACAGATAAGGCTGGGACTATATTATCTGGAATCCGGTAGGCCCGGGAAAATTCAGAGCATTGAAAATAGAACTCTGCATTAATACACTAGAGTTGAAAATAGAAGTGTCGAGTGTCGAGCTATCATAATTGTCATTCACATTTGACTCGACATTTGTATGTATTAGCGCAAAGTTTTATTTTCAGCGCTCTATTTTCTCCAGCCTTTCGGATTCCGGATCATATAGTTCCAGCCGAAGTGCCAAATAGCTTATCCGGATGTTTTGTCGCTGAACTTTGTCGCTTACTTTATACTGAGCAACAGAGACAAGACACGGAAATATTCATCGACGGGGGTAGGTGCAGGTCACATCACAACATGTAATATTCAATCATTTGCAACAACTCCACAGTATTTTGTTTGTGACCTTGCAGTGTTAAGGTAAGCCGCACTAGGCGGCAGCAGAGCGATGCGACACTTTCCTGCTAGTAATACCGCAATGGAGTGCCGCGTCGCGTAGTTCCGCCGCCGCGTAGTGCGGTCCCACCTTTAGTTACTAGCGTGTTCGCTGACAAAGTAAATGACACCGCCGCGTAAATATTCTGAGATCTAAGTTAGGTGTAGTACTCATTGCCATGTAAAAAGGTTGACAAAATATTGTATACATAGTACATACTATAATCCGGACAATTCGATATTTCGGTGAATATAGAAAATTCAGTTATTGACCGTCTGTTGGAGAGCATGAAAACGCATTTAAGTGAACTGAAAATATTGTTGCAGCTGCCGAGTTACGAAATTACACACACAATCACCTCATTGAATGATCGGCTGATAAAACTTTACAACAGGAATTTTTATGTCAAAATTTAGATACATATTGGCTTGCACGACGACGTAAGTACGGAAGCCTAGTATCCGTTACTAGCTTTGAAAACATTGATACCTTTTGCTACTTACTTATGCGAAAAAGGTTTCTCGTCTATGGTGGTTTTGAAAACTAAATACAGAAATCCTTTTATCAATCTTACTAAAAGGATTAAATAACACGGACTGGCCTCTCACCAATAGCATAAATTACCCTGACGATATTTATAATTTTATTAAAACTAAATTCAATAATGCATATGAAAAATCTTGTGATATCAAATATAAGAGTCCCAAAATAAAATATAAAGTTCCGTGGATGAACAGTAATATTCTACAACTATGTAAAGAAAGGGATAAGTTATTTTGGACATGGAGAAAGGACCCAACCAAACACTATATTATAATAAAATACGAAATAAAATACATAAAATATTAGAGTACCATAAAAATAAATATGAGTAAAATTATATAAGAAGTAATCACACCAATTCTAGAAAATTATGGCAATTAATAAACTTAATATGTGACAGAATGACCCAATCGATCGATCAAACAATAAACAAACCTTTTGTAATTATAACTTACGAGGGCGGGTCAATAAGTCCGTGACTTTTGGAATAAAACACAGAATTTTTGATAAATAAATCATTTTATTTTTCAACGTAGTCCCCCTTGAGCTCTATACACTTTGTCCAACGCTTCTCCAATTTTTTTATCCCTTCCAAAAAATATGATTTGTCGAGGTCCTCAAAATAGGCCTTTGTTTGCGAGATGACTTCATCATTGGAGTCAAATCTTTTTCCACCGAGCCATTTTTTCAGGTTTGGGAACAAGAAGTAGTCACTCGGAGCCAAATCTTGAGAATAGGGTGGATGTGGGAGCAATTCATAGCCCAATTCTTGGATTTTTGCCATGGCAACTGCACATGTGTGCACCCTTGCATTGTCTTAGTGAAAAAGAACTTTTTTCTTGGCCAAATGAGGTCGGTTTTTTTTCAAATCCTCATTGAAGCGGTCCAATAAGATGGCATAATATTCCCCATTAATTGTTCTTCCCTTTTGAAGATAGTCAATGTGGATTATCCCACGTGCATCCCAAAAAACAGTCGCCATAACTTTATTGGCTGACAAACCCACCTTGGCCCTTCTTTGGCGCCGATTCACCCTTAGAAACACACCGTTTTGGCTGTTGTTTGGTCTCTGGTGTATTGTGATGGATCCATGTTTCGTCCACGGTTAAAAAACTCCTCCATATTGTGATTAAACAACGCCAAACCTTCCTGTGAAGTTGTTACACGATTGCGTTTGTGGTCGACTGTGAGCAAACGCGGCACCCATCTTGCGGAAAGCTTTCTCATGCCCAAGTGATCATTCAAAATTGAAACCACTGAGCCATGCGAGATGCCTATGGCTTCCACAATCTCTTGCACTTTCAATCTTCGGTCGGCCAACACCATATCGTGAATTTTTTCGATTGTTTCGGGTGTAGAGACCTCAACTGGGCGTCCAGGACGTTCGGCATCTTCAGTGCTTGTAAGGCCACAACGAAATTCAGTAAACCACTTTTTTACCATTGAAATCGATGGTGCAGAGTCCCCATAGTATTTATCAAGCTTAGCCTTGGTCTCGGTAATGGTTTTTTTTCGCAAAAAATAATGCTTAATAAGCACACGAAATTCACTTTTTTCCATTGTTTCCTTAAGTTACTGGATAGTCTGATAAAGATAGCTGTAAAACACAAACTAACTGACGCAGCAAGTTCAAATTTTGATAGGAGTCAACTGACAGATGCCTGTTGACAGGAGTAGTGTTGCTTTTTCAGTAAGGAGGTTAGAAATTCAAAAAGTCACGGACTTATTGACCCGCCTTAGTAACATCTAAAGATATAGCAAATAACTTTGCAAGTGAATTTCAAAACGGTGTAAGTAAAATAATCACTCTCTGTAATACTCCCATCCTTAATGAAAATAATTACTACAGAGTAGCTGACAAAAGCATAAATAGCATTAAAAAGCTACCCCTGAGGTAATCCAGTAGATAATAAAAATTCTTAATATAAATAAAGCTCCTGGCCATGACAGGCTCAAAGTACTAGATATTAAAATAATAAGTAGTAAAATATCAATTGCTAATCTAATTAATGTAAGTCTTAAAATGGGAAAAATCCGAATCTGTCTGTCAATGTCATTATTGACATTGACAGATATCATGAAGTAAAGCCTATCGAGTTAGTTTATTTTAGTTGGCCAAAAGGCTATACATAGTGTGGACGTATATATTGTGTTAAGCATATGAAGGGTACAGGGGAAGAAGGATCATTGTCAACTTTTCGATAAAAACAAACTAATAATGCCATCTAGTGCAAAATGAAAAACCTTTCTGTCCATATTAACGAAAAACGCTTAAAACGATCATCGTGCACAAGGGACTCAAAAAAAGATTGTATGGCTGTATCATAGAAAGATCAATGTCACCCTAGTTGCAGAAAGAAAAATCATTGTCTATGGACATTGATCTTTTTTAGTTTCACAGCTGGCTGTCAGTGGCTGTCTTTTATTTCGTACATGTGGTTGTCGCGGTATTTAATTAGAGTTATGCAATTAGAGGGTTCTGACCCTCTGACCTGACTGACCCTGTACTAGTACTACTATATTTACTAACTGTTATAGGGTGTGGAAGGCGAAAACACTTAGAAAAATTTCGACGAAAAATATCTAAAGAAAAGTATGACAACTTGCAATGTTTAAAAAAGTTTTGCAAACCTGAAGCACAACTTTTTTATGCCCAGTTAGCTAAAAAATAACATTACTTTTATCAGTCATTTTGGAGCATGACGTATGTGTACATGTTATAAGGATCAAAGTCATTGACTATGATCTTTTTTACGTGTTTATTTCTTAAGCTAATTTAAATATTATCTTCTAAATTGTCAGTAATTATAATATTTTTATTACAAATAGCTAGAATATTTTAATTAAATTGTGCTACAATTAAAATAAATAAATACTAAACTTGGAAACAAAGATCAATGTCAGTTGACTATGATCTTTGTTACAAGTAATATTTTCTAAATTTTCTTTATCCTTAAGTTAATTACAAGTAAATAAATAATAAAGAATTCAAAACTAAATTATAATATATACTATAATAAACAGTTTTAATTGCTGCTGTAGTAAATTGTTTAATAAATAATGATGCAAAGTTAATTAAGTTTTTTCCATTTTCTCACAATGATTCACTTTTGACAATGATCCTTTTTCCCCTGTACCCTTCATATCTCATTACATATTGTAATACGTATTTGTGGTAAGCACCAATAAAGGAGAGTATAAGAATTGCTGCTGTATTATTATCATCACCACACGAGCGCAAGAAGGACTTACAATCAAGAGGTCATAGCACGATACAAAAACATATATTTGCCTTTTGGCGAATAATGTTTATTATAATATTATTAATTATGTTTTATTGAAAAAACGAACAAGGACAGATTAGTTTATATAATCAGGCGCTTGCAAAAGTGCATTATGCATTAACTATCCTACTGCTATTATAAATGTTAAAGTTTGTAAGGATGGATGGATGTTTCTGAATCTTTCACGAAAAAACTAATAAACGGATTTTGATGATATTCGGTATGGTAGTAGTTTAGGTCCTGGAAAACAAATAGGCTACTTTCATCCCGAAAACGTACAGCGTTTCTGTGGGATTCTGTATTCAGGCAGGCGGAGCTGCGAGCAAAAGATCATTATTATTAATACTCAGAGGATTGCTAAATATAATTTTCAATATTAATATTATTAAGCTTATCATAATAGTTGGTGTAAGTTTAGTCTAGACTAGTCAAATTAACATTAAAACTATGATCTGATCCACTTATTAACTATTGTCTAGTAGTTATTATTTCTACTATAACTTCTATTTCTATATTATAGTAGCGTCTGTCTTTTGATAAAATGATTTAGTGTACAATGTTTAAATGAATTGATTATAAGTCTAATCATAATATTATGGCCCAGTAATAATTAAGATATCGCTTCGTTACTTTATTTGATTTATGTAATTAACATAATATTATTCAAATATTAATTGACATTGTTAAAATATAAATCTGAGCTTTTGTAACCTTACATTACATCACGGACTCTGTGGCTCAGTGGTTGAACGTATTGGTGCTCAAAACGGGCGTCGCGGATTCGAATCCCGCCGTAGAATCAAAAAGTTTTGCTCTGTTCCTGGGTCCTGGACATGCATTAAATATAAGTGTCATATTATTAAAGTTTTAAATATACTCCCCTTAAAATTATAAAAGTATTAAATGTATTGTCTGGTCCCCGTAATACAAGTTCTTCTAGTACAAAGCAATTTTGTAGTGTTGTGATGCGTCCATAGTCATCATTATTATTAACTAGCATTAATTGCCCACGGCGTCGCCTGCGTGAAATTAGGGTTTAAACTTTCATCACCTATTTTACCCACCTAGGGGATGAATTTTAGAAAACGCTGAAATACGTAACTCATTATTTTTTCCGTACTCGATTCATACGAAATATCGTGCCAATATGTCCAAGGAATAAAAAGTTTCATACAAACTTTTAACACCTATTTAACACATAATCCCCAAGGGGGTACCCTTGGGGGTTGAGTTTTGTAAAATCCCTCCTTAGTTGATGCTTCATATGAGAAATACGTGTGCAAAATTTCAAATATATAGCCTTAAGGGTTTGGCCTGTGCGTTGATACACCAGTCAATCAGCTTTGCCTTTTATATATAATATATAGATATTATTATTATTTTCGTTTCGAACGGGTTCTATCTTTGGTCGAGCTAGCCCGTACATGCCGAAGCATTGTAGTTCCACTTAAGCTTAAGCAGAGTCACAGTGATCTGGGAGTCCAAGGAGAGACGTACTACCTTTAAGCAAGTAAATATCTATCTTATCTACTGTACACACAACAAATACTTCAATATCATTGTTGATTCCGTATCGGTACGATTGGACCCAATCAGAAACAATGGCACCGGTTTCGGGTTATATTACCTTCGGAGTTTGTGATGGTGTCGTATGTATCCGGGATTCTTCCCGCCGCCTTTGTACTGATACTATTGATATCACTGCAAACATAATACGAATATACTAATGTGTTATTTATAACAACAATTTTCCGACTTACAAATGCGTACCCTATAATTGCTATTAGGTGCTATAAAGTAGCTCGACTGTAAAGTGTGTATGAATCTCAATGAGATATGTTACTTTTTTTCTTCACGACCCTTTCGGTAATTTTCGTAATCTCATACTTTAAGTGAGATAATCCTGTACGTATAATCGGTTTCTCGAAAACGGCTGCAAGTATTACCATGAAATTTAGTATGCAGGAAGGTTTGTGGGAGAGAAATCGATCTAGGTATGTCTTATACCAGCACATTTTTAATCCATATATTTTGTTTCGTCGTGAAACAATATAAAATCAATAATTTCGACTCTAATATGTCAGTCCGCTTGGCAGTTTGGTATGCGTATGCTTAATACGCATACCAAACTGCTGATCGGACTGAATTTTAGCTTTGTACGAAAATTTGGAATGTGATGGGTTTCGTTTCTCGGTCAGATAAAATTTTTGTATTTTAATCTATAGCTTTTATCGCGGGCTTTGAGCGCGGCGACCGAATCAAGAAATTCCGTAACGAAAATAAACCTAACACTCTAACCGGAACAGCGGTGCGGCGTTGAAAGCCGTGAATCGTCTAACGTCCGTTTCAGTTCGGCAGACTTCGGTACGGTGTTTGTGTGCGTGCGACTAGACGTATGCGTGTAGACTAGCTGCTAACCGCTCATAACTGATTCTATCTCTTTTAGACACAATGCTAGGTGAGACAGCGTGCTTTTTGGCAGCGTCCACGAGTGAGTTCGAGCCCGCAACTAGTTGAACCTTAACGTGTATGTATATGGTACGATTGTACGAAGCTCGCACGGATGTAGGGGTCGGACCCCTCAGCAGGAGTCTCTCCAGACCCAAAAATTATATGCGTAGTTCCGTTCTCAATAACCGGTTTGTTCATCACCCGCAGGGGGGTGATGTAGGAGGGGGTCAAACTCCCTCATCGTCTCCCCACCAAAACGACTAGCCATATTGCAGTCACCAGACCGACTAAGCTAAGACGGCCAAAAGCCATTAGCGTAGACCAGGGGTCTCCAAACTACGGCCCGAGGGCCACATCCGGCCCGCGGACAGATTTTGTCCGGCCCGCGGAGAGCTAGCATACTTGAAAACTCCTTTTAAAGAACATATTTTTATAGCAAATTAAATTTAGTTTACTGAAGTATTCTAATTTTATGTTGAACTAGCCGTTACCCGCCCGCTTCGCGTGGCATAAAATACATGCCAAGTGAAAGAAATATTAAATTGTATTATCGTTAAAATAATAAATAACACAGATTTCCACATAAATAACACACTTTTCCTTGAATCTCATGTAAGAGAAGACGCATGTGATAACATTCAGTATTTCCGGGATGCCCGGTATAAACTCTACCTAAAACTTGATCTTTCTTGGCTCCTAAATAACCTGAAACAACCTTACCTTTATTTTTTTTGGATTAATTACTTTGTCAACCACATCTTGCTCAGTAAAATAAATTCTTTGACCATTTTCAAGATGTACAGCAAGATGCATTACATCAGAAACCTGTCATGAATAGGAAAACGAAATATTCGCCAGACTGCTTCAGAGCTACTGATGTTACGTCCCGCCTGGTACTTCGTCACCTCATCAAAATTCAAGTTTCTAAGTTTTAAATCTACATATTAAAAGATATAATTTTTTTTGATTTTTAACGCCCCCGCACAACCCTCTTGGAGTTGAATATCATAAAATTAGTTCTTGATAAACTCAAACATCCCAAAAAAAATATTTTGTCCAAGTTTCAAAGTTCTAAAAGCAAAAGATTCGAAGATACAAATTTTTAATATTTTTAACGCCCCCGCACAACCCTCTTAGGGTTGAATATCATAAAATCAGTTCTTATTAAATTCAAACATGGCAAAAGAAATATTCTGGCCAAGTTTCAGAGTTTCAAAAGCTAAAGATTGGAAAAAACATTTTTTTTTTAATTTTTAACGCCCCCCCATAACCCTCTCGGGGTGAAACATCATAAAATTAGTTCTCAGTAAACACAAAAATGCTAAAAAAAATGTTTTGGTCAATTTTCAGAGTTCTAAAAGCTATAGATTGGAAGATAATTTTTTTTTTAATTTTCAACGCACAGCCCTCTGGGGGTGGAATATCATAAAATTATTTTTTAGTAAATTCAAACATGCCAAAAAGAATATCCTAACTAAGTTTCATACCTATAAGAGTTGTAGTTTTTAAATGTGATTTTTTTTAATTAACGCCCACGCAACCTCTCTTGGGGGTGGAATTTTGTAAAATCCGTTCTTAGCTGACCTCTACTCGGTGAAAAGAATATTCCTACCAAATTTCAAATCTTTAGCTCTAATGGTTCCAGAGATATCGTGATGAGTGACTATATACGTGGAAAACGCCCTCCCCCCCACAACCCTCTGGGGGTGAAACATCATAAAATTAGTTCTTAGTAAACTCAAAGATGCTAAAAAAAATGTTTTGGTCAAGTTTCAGAGTTATAAAAGCTATAGATTGAAAGATAATTTTTTTTTATAATTTTCAACGCACAGCCCTCGGGGGGTGAAATATCATAAAATTATTTGTTAATAAATTCAAACATACTAAAAAGAATATCGTTTCATATCTATAAGAGCTGTAGTTATAAAATGTGATTTTTTTTAATTAACCCCCCCGCAACCCCTCTGGGGGATGGAATTTCGTAAAATCCGTTCTTAGCTGACCTCTACTCGGTGAAAAGAGAATTCCTACCAAATTTCAAGTCTTTAGCTCTGATGGTTCCAGAGAAATCGTGATGAGTGCATATATATGTGGAAATCTCTTATATATACATAGTAATTAATTAATAATTAATAATTATTAATATGACATCTACATTGATATGGTCATGGGCTAACTACTCATAACATTGTATATGGCTGTATATGGCTGTAAGTAATTATGGAGGCTTATTGTTATTGTTTTTGTGATAAGTTGGATAAAGAAAAACAGAATTGTAATGAGTAAAGACATGTATAATATGCAGAAAATTTAACTTCAGTATATAATAACTAACAAATTATTGAAATGAATCCAACTACCATTTTATACATTTTAAATAAAAACATCACTTATAACAAGCATAATGACATATGAAATACTAATGAGATCTATGTAATTGAGATTTTCCACTAACAATAGTTTGTAGTTGTGGACTAATTTTACTTGTACCAATTATTAAAAGAGATTTAAGATGCTCATCAGTTCATTTAGATCTGTAAACATTTTTTGTGTACTTCATTTTGGAGAAGGTCTTCTCACAAAAATAAGTAGTACCAAAAACAGAAAACAGCCCACGAGCAAATTTATGCAAATGATCAATTTTTTTTTTTTAAATTATTTATTTAAGGTCGCTTTTTATCAACTTAGGTCATTAACGACCACAATTTACAACAAACGGTATATACCTAATGTTAATCCATAAACATTAATCATTTTTAGGAATTTTAAAGTTTGGTTTTACAACCATTTTCATTTAAGCAATCTTTAAGACAATTGGGTAGGTTATATAATTGTTTTTCATTATTATATGCTGTGCATTCTATCAAAGGATGAGATACACTCATATCCTGCCCACACTTGCATTTATTTTTTGGAGTTTTAGTTATCAAATGTATGTGTCATAAGTTAGTGTGTCCAATGCGTAGTCTCGTTATTATAACTTGATATTTTCTGTTGCTGAATGAAATAGGGGATTTATCGAAAATAGAATTTCTTACATGAATTAATTTAAATTTATTTCTTTCCAAAATCTTTTAATAAAATTAAATTTTAAGTTTGCAATATTTTTGAATTTCTGAAGGAGGTGATTTTATTGTTGTGCAAATATCATTTTCATAAGTTGCTTTTCTAGCTTCTAGATCTGCTTTTTCATTTCCGCATATCCCTTGATGACTTGGAATCCATACGATTTGAAAGTTATAGTTATTATTTAGAAGGTTTAACATTTTTTGTTTGATTTCAATAATTAAGGGATTTGTATTATTTCTATTTTGCAAGGCTGTAAGACATGATTTTGAGTCAGTATAAATTAAATACATTATTGAATTAGGTTCATTACATATAATTACTAAGGATTTAAGTATAGTCAATGATTCACAAGTAAAAATAGAGTGATAGTCGCCAAGTCTGTATCGATAACTACTATTACTTGAGACAACTGAAAAACCTGATCTCTCATTCATAACTGACCCATCAGTAAAGAAAAGCTTATATTAAAAATAAAATTAAAATTTTATATCTACTATTTATTTCATGATATAAGTTTATGTAAACATCTCGAGGGGTGTCATCTTTTAAGTTATTAGCAAGTTCCAAATTTATAGGAAATTCATGGTTTTCCCAAGGACCACATGAAAATAATTTCTTATTTAAGGTAGATGGGATTCTAAGATTTACTTCCTCGAGATATTTGGCAACTCTTATTCGTACAGGTTGGGGAAGACTAGGTCTGAAGTCATACTCTGCGTTTAAGGATGTTATTTTAGTAAAATAGTTATAACTAGGATTTTGAGGTTGAGATAGTATGTTAACTATGTATACGATTACCAGCTGCTTCCGTCTAATTTCTGATGGCATTTCTCCCGCTTCAGCTAAAATACTTTTTATAGGACTAGTCTTAAACGCACCTATACTAAGGTGAAGTGCAGTGTTATGAATACTTTCTAGGAAATTCAAGGTTCTCTTTTTTGCAGAATCATATATAATAGAGCCGTAATCTAGTTTTTGTCGAATTAAAGCATGATATATATTAATTAGACATTTTCGGTCAGACCCCCAAGATATTGATGATAAAATCTTAATTATGTTCAGTCAATTTAGTTCAGTTAAATTCAGTTAAATTAAGTTAAGTTAAATTCAGATTTAAGTTTATTAATATGAGTTGCCCATGTCATTTTTCTATCAAATGTTAAACCTAGTATTTTTAAGTTATTGACTTCTTTGATTTTCGTATTATTTAAAGTTAATTGTAAATTTCTTGCTTTATTTCTCTTTTTAGTTAAAATTAAGAATTCAGATTTAGTTTTTGAAAATTTAAAGCCAGATTTATCAGCCCATTGTTGAAGACTATCTAATGTTTTTTGGATTAATGTAAATATGGGTTTCAATGTTCTACCAGTACATGTTATTGTTAAGTCATCAGCAAATAAGAATCCTTTTACTGGCATGTTAATACAAGAAAAAACATCATTAATAACTAATAAAAATAATATTACACTAAGCACTGAGCCTTGTGGAAGATATTTCTTCCACAAGAGAAAAGATTCTCTCAGGGCTCAAGGCCGTTCTCTATAGAAATAGAGTTAGTTAATGTATCATTGATTCTTACTTTTATACTATAAATTTTTTAACAAATGCCAAGGCATTTATGCTTCCAGACCATTTCATAAGCTTTCTCGATATCAAGAGCTACTATTGCTATGAAATAATCATTAGCAAAATTACTGTCAAGTACTTCACTCTCAATATTCATTAAATGATCCGTAGTTGATCGAAATTGATGAAATCTATATTGAAAAGGAGATAAATAGTTATTTTTTTAATGTACCATCTGATTCTTTTACTTATAATTTTTTCTAATATTTTACACATATTACATGATAGGTATCTGTCTATAACTAGTTTGTAAATTTGGAATTTTTCCAGGTTTTAGTATTGGCACTACTAAGGCTTCTCTCCAGCTATCTGGGAAAATCTGCTTTTGCCAAATAAAATTATACAAATGAAGTAAAAATTTAAGGGCATTTATTGGCAAATGTTTTATTATAACATTTGATATATTGTCTGGTCCTGGACATGAATTCCCTATTTGAGATAGAACCATTGTCATTTCGTTCAGTAATATTTTACTATTTATTGGGTTGGAATTGTCAAATATTTCAAAATTTTGTTTAGTTTCCTCAGCATTTTTATAGTGAATAAAATTATCTTCATAGTTCCTAGAGCTAGAGTTATTAGCGAAAGTCTTTGCTAATATATAGGATGTTTCCTTTGGGTCAGATGCAAATGAACCATCAGGTTTCTCAAGTACAATTTTGTCAAGTCTAATGTTACGGTGATTAAGATGATGTATTTTTTTCCAAAGATCCCCAATATGAGTTTGGTTGTTAATAGTGGATACCCAATTCTCCCAATATCTTTTCCTATTTTCTTTTAGAAGTCTTCTATAATAAGCTCTCTTTTTTTATATTCAATTTTATACATCGAGTTGGGATCATTTCTCTCATGTTTTTCAAAAAGTTTAAAGGCTTTTTTTGTTACTCTAAATGCAATTTTACAGTCCTCGTTCCACCATGGTAGATTATTTTTTCTAATACAACCCGTAGTTTTTGGTATGGATAAATTTGCTGCTTGTAAAATTATTCCAGTAAATTTTTCAACAATATAATTTATAGGATAATCGGGTATAGAAAATGAAGATGGTAATTCGAGAATATTTTGATTAACCAATTCAGAAAACATTAACCAATCAGCTTTATCGTATTGCCATTTTCTCGGTATGGATATATTATTATTTTGTAAATTTTGGCTAATTAACGTTCTAATAAAAATTGGGAAATGATCACTGTCATACAAATCATCTAAGGCGTTCCATTCAAAATATGATAATATATTTTGAGAAGCCAAAGTTAAATCTATATTGCTCGTGCTACCAGTATTGCTATTAAAGTGTAGGTTGTCCGTTATTTAATAAGAATATATCACTATGATTATCGAGCCATTCAGCAATTGATTTACATCTGGTGTCGCATTTATCAGATCCCCAGTAAAAATGGTGGCTATTAAAATCACCCATAATTATAAAAGGTGATGGCAATTGACATATCAAATTATTTAAATCACTAATATTAAGTGCGCTGCTATTTGGAAGGTATATATTGCATATAGTAACAGTAAAAGGATATTTGATTTTAATTATTATTGTTTCTAAATGGGTGTTTATATTTATTAGTTCTGGAAAAGTGTATGGTTTGATAAAGATTGCTACGCCACCACTAGCCCTATTACATTGTAAACGGTTTTAAAAAAAGTGTACATACCCCTTAATTGAAGCACAATAATTAGAAGTAAAATTTGTGTCCTGTAAACAAATGCAAGTTGGACTAAGTCTACTGATCAACAATTTTATGTTTTCTAATCTTTTAAAATATCCATTTACATTCCACTGTAACATATCCATGAAATTAATTGATAAATAATATGTAATGTATCTATATCTTTATAAATATATATTAATTAATTAAGTATAAAGAACTAAGATATTATTAATTATCTTTGTACGTAGGTACGATCGCGTTAGTAATTAATATTTCATTTAATTTTTTTGACAAACGTGAACACCTGTTTTTTAAACTCTTATTTAACTTACTATGTATTTTATTACGCATTATAATTAAACCGTTAATATTATCTGTATAAGTATATGTTAATTCTTTCACATTTTGTTTTCCTTTTACATTATCCAATAAACTAATTAATTGATCTAAACTAATAGGGAATGAATTGTCACTGTTTATTTCTGCCATAATCTGTTCAATATCTTTCCAAACTTCTTCTTCAGTTTTTATATCATCTTTCTTCAATTTATTTTTTGTTTTTGATTTAACGACGGCGTCTTCCATTGAAACATTGCTTTCTGTTCCATCTGTTTCCGATTCTATGATATCAGACTCATGCCCTTTTACATATTGTTTTAATTGTTTATCTGAAATTGATAATTCACTAGTTGTTGGGGAGTGAATACGTTTCTTTCCTTTCGAATTCAATGGAATCTGTTGAAAAGGTGGTTCTTGAAAAGTCTGCGGAGTGCTTAGCTGGAATTTGGACGAATGAAACGATGACCGTATATTGGACATATACGGTCATCGTTTCTTTCAAAAATTTGCTTAATTTCTTCTTCCAAATGATTATCTGATTCCTTGATATCGGAAACAGCTTGAGATACTGTTTTATTCTGTGGACAATTTTTCGCTAAATGCCCCATTGTGTTGCAGGAAAAACATTTTAAGGTATCATTTGAAATGTATATCCAATAATTTGTCCCTTCATAGGATAGTTGAACTGATTCTGGGAGGTGTGATTTATCATCAGGGCTAACGTATAACTGCCTTCTAAAGCTTAAAATGTGAGAAAAACCTGGATCACTCACACCAATTTTCATAAAGGATATAGGATACATTATTTTAATTTTCAACTCTTTAAATTTTTGTTCAATAACCTTATTTGGTTCGAGCATTCGATATGCGGGATATAAATCGTATAGTTGAAGCTGGAGTAATAGATGACAGTGCAATAAGGTACTCCCTGAGAGTTATTCCTTCGATTGAGTCCAAAATTATGGCTTGATCTTTTTTGGGGAAACTTGTTGTGGATGTCACGTTCGCATAACTTGAGACATTTGAAACTTGAGACTTTTGAGACTGAGTAGGTAATTGAGACATTGGGGGATTTTGACACGTTTGGGGGAAAAACATTTTAAAATAAAGGGCCTCCTGTTGCCAGGAGATACCCCTTTCTCGTTATTTTAATCTTTTAGTATCGCGTAGGTAAAATATCACGTGTAAACAAAACACGACGGTTCGATCGACTATAGAACGCCACGCGCATCCGCTGTGACTGCTCCCGCAATACTGCAAATTATCAAATTGTGTCAGTGGAAGACCCTTATAAAATTCCAACAAAGATGAGTTTTGATATTTGTTCTTAATTATATCACTGCACTGTAGATCAATCATTTCCATTTGAAATTCCGGGGCTAGGGTTTCAATGTCAGTATCAAAAGGATTCTGAAAAATCTTAATTTGATTCGCAATGGCATCAAAGTCCGAGAAACGAAATCAAAATTTATTTTCAAAGCACTCAAAGTTTCGATTGCAAAATCGATAGGAAACTCAGTCTCAGTGGTGTGGCTGAATATTTCACATGTTTTAAAATGTGAAAAACATTTACTTCGTAGTTGTGATTGAAACAGTATCAATTTCTCCCTGAATGATTTGATATTAGTGTATAAATCCGGAAGATGCTGGTTTTCTCCTTACAATCTCAAATTCAGTTCGTTCACATGTTTTGTCAAATCAACATAGAATGCTAACTTCCACAGCCATGCGTTGTTTTGTAATTCAGTAAGAGGGCGATGCTTTTCATTCAAAAAATTTCGATCACTGCTCAAAGTTCAAAAAAGCGCTGAAGTGCTTTCCCACAACTAAGCCAACGTACGGCAGTATGATAAGGTAAGTCATTTTCTCCAATCTCTTCATTAAATTGTCAGAATTGTCGGTGATTCAGCCCATAAGATCTGATAAAATTAACAGTTGATATGACTGGTTTCAGAACTTCAGACATATCCAAACATTTTCCGCACAAAGACTGTTGATGAATGATACAATGTAAGACTAATGGTTTTGAACCACCGTCATTTTCTCGACCACTCCTTTATCTTTCCCACTCATGTTTTTGCCTCCATCAGTTGTAATACATTTCAAGTTTTTACATCGAAGGTTCTTTTGATTAATGGCCATTTCAACTCCTTTAAAAATATCTGTACCAGTAGTTGTGCCATGAATACTATACATATCAAGAAATTCTTCAAGCACTTCATAGCTTTTATCCAATCCTCGAATATAAATCAACACCTGAGCAGTATCTGACACATCCGTTGACTCATCCAGGGCCAAAGAAAACCACTCAACATGTCCATTTTTGTCGAACAGTTGAGAGGATATATTTTCAGCGATGTTTTCTACCCTTCGAGCCACAGTGTTTGCTGACATACTGACAGTTTTTAATAAATTTACCTTTTCAGGGCACATTTCTTCGGCTACTGCAATTATGCATTCTTTGATCATTTCTCCATCGGTGAATGGTTTTCCACGTTTTGCAATTTCAAGAGCCACACGAAAGCTGGTATGAGTTGCAGCCTCTTGTTCAGTTTTGAGTTTTGTAAATGAAGATTGCTGCGATTTCAATCCGCGCTTCATAGCTTCGAATTTTTCTGCACGCAAACATCCTGTATATTTTGAGTAATTTTGAAAATGTTTTGTTTCATAATGACGTTTAATGTTATATTCCTTGAGAACGGCTATGCTTTCATTGCAAATCAAACATAGCGCCTTGTTACTGGACTCCGTTACGAAATACTGAATGTTCCACTGATCTTTGAATTTTCTGCATTCACTATCAATTTTTCGCTTCTTTTCCATACTACTAAATCACACACAAAATCAACAATTCAAATCAAAGTACTGTTACAAAGATGTCTTAAACTTAAACACGCACAAACACGTTTTAAGGAGGTACGCACTATTTTATTTCACAACAGTGTCATAGGAACTGACTTGTGGTTGCGCCACTAGCCTTCTTATATATTCCAATTACTGCCATCTAGAAGTGAGTGGAAGACACCAAAACTTTCTCGAACCAACGAGATTATTCTGTACGTGCTATTAGCGCCATCTGTTAGCGATATAAGGTACTACCTATTTCCGCTTGTGTCCACCAGATGTCGTGTCACGTTACTCCTCATGGCTCGTACTCTACGACTAATGTAGAAATTACAGATAATGACAGGAAAATTAATAATATGCAGTGTTGCCGTTTTGCGGACTTTAGTCCGATTTGCAGCCTTTTTGAAACGTTGCGTACTTTTTCGGACTCTTTTTCATCAGTGGACTATTTCACTTTTTACCACCGGCAACAATGATAATATGGTTTTGGCCCTCGAAACTTACTGGAGTAATCAGTATGGCCCTAAGGCTGGAAAGTTTGGAGACCCCTGGCGTAGACCATATCGAAAAAAAAAGCTCGCACGAATCGAGACGAGCTGCTCCGAAATCGGACGAATACGTATGCAGCTGTTTCTGAGAAAGTATATAGAATGCTATGCAATAGCTTTACCGCGGCAGTCCCCGAGTGCCACACGAATTTTTTTATTTATTTATCAGAACTCCGAGCAAAACTCGGATACCCATGTACTATTACTACATTCAGCATATTTTGCTTTCATAATTTATGTACTCTTTATTACTGTTCAGTACAGTAAAAGTTACGGTTCATTCAACTCTCTACCCATTTCGGCGCTAAATGTAGATGGAATTGCTACTAACCCTTAGTTAGGTACAACATTTGTGAAGTTAAACGAGTAATTGGGTCTTTCAAAATAGACTCTAGATACTTAAACCTCTCAACTTCTGTTAAGTCCTTTCAATTAATCTCTAAAGGTAGCATTCCGATCTTAGCGAACGCGCTCCGAGGCTGCGGCCAGCAAACCAGCGAATCTGAACCCCAACTCTCGTAATTAACTTACACTTTCTTTTTACTTTTCTTGAATTACTAGCTGTTTCCCGCGGCTCTGCCCGCGTAAATATACTATCGGGTATCCCGCGGGAATACTTCACTTTTCCGGGATAAAAAGTAGTCTATGTTTTAATCCAGAGCCTAAACTACTACCATACCAAATTTAATCAAAATCCGTTCCGTAGTTTTTGCGTGAAAGAGTAACAAACATCCACCCATCCTCACAAACATACACATTTATAATATTAGTAGGATAAATGAATCGTCTGGACATCACGAACTGATATTTGGAGTTTTGACCAATCAAAGCGTGTTGACGTTTATGAGAATACCATTTTGTAGTTTTAACATATCGGGTCTAGATCGTAACTGTATTATTGCCGGATTTAATTCCTCCTGGTTTTCTGACCACGCCCACCAGTTGCGCGACGCGGTCGCGTGATTTGTTTAGTGCGTAATATAAATTCATACTAATCAGTGGGTCGCGCGACCCGGTCGCGGTTGATGGTCGCGGTCCCGCATCGCACTCGCTATGTTTGGAATGCCAGCCTAAGTCTATATCGTCTTAAGATCAATTCTAACACAAATAATGATTTCCAAAGTATTTAATTTGCCGCGTTCTTAGCGAGATTTTACTATTACGATTTTCGATAAGATTTAGATTCGATGAGATTCAAGATCAAAGATCAGAGGCCGGTCAATCACGGTCTCCATAAAAATCAGAGTGAAATTAATAACTCTTTCGTAGCGTTGCGATATTTATCGCGCGTTACTTACATAATTGAAAACTTAGCAATATTGGCGCCAAAATATGATACTCAGTAATGCCTACTGGGCGCTTCGACAATGTACAATATCGAAATGATAACAAAGTTAGAAAACTAATAAAATGCTAGATGTTGAAAAATGTTCAACCACGTGATGTAGCGTTGACATCTGCCAATCCCATTCATTTTATTGTTGTCTAGCTTCCGTATCGTTTTTATATTATTACTTTGGCTAAGCCCTGGCTTGCCGTGTCGACGCTATCCACACTAGTGTCGTCATTTGTATCAAGTGTCATTGCTAGAATCCGACAAACGAAAAATGAATTCTTTGCAAATTTTTAACTTGGCAACTCTATACGACCTTAACCGACCGAAAGTCAATATGACAAAACAAAATTTGACAAAAATTCTGTGGATTTGGTTAAAAAGTAAAACACACTTATGTCACATTTTATTTATCATGTTAGTACTAATAAATTAACTATCAATTTACCCATCAGGTTATTTTAATTGGAACGTAATTCCTTATGACGCGTTGCGAATTGGAGGCTAGGCGGATTAAAATTGGCACGACACTTTTTGCCACTCGAAATCACAATGTAAAACGACTATTAAGAATGATACAAAAAACGACCTTATCACCTTGACAATAATGTAGAATTTTGCAATTACATATTGTGACTGTTATGACTGTTACATATTGTGACTAGCTAGCCGAGCGCTTGATGTTATTACTCAGTACGGAGCCGGACTTCGCGGCAGCAACACTGCGAGCAGCAAGCAACCCGCCCCCTCACCCCTGTCCCTACATAAGGCGCTAGTTCCACGCGCACTATATATACTTAGTTCAACTATTCGTTTTGTATAATATAATATATTATATCTATACAGATAAACAAAATTGAAGTGTCTGTTTGTAATTTCAACTTAACAGCTTTTATTTTCACTTAATGCATTTAAAAGTATGATCGGTACTTACAATAAAATATAAATTGTTAACATTTTTCTGTCCGTCTGTCAGTCTGTGTGTTTGTTCCGGCTAATCTCTGTATATATATATATATATATATATATATATATATATATATATGTATATTTCTTCCAAAATAGGCTTCAATTCTTCATTATCGACTATATTTTTATATTATAATATATATATTATAACTTCGTTCCATCCGGGTGTCCCTTGAAACCTCTCAAGTTTTTTTTTACATAGGAATTCCATCCACCCTAAGATTTTTTTAATTTGCCGCCAATTTTCAGGTTCTGATTTCGTTTGCCAGACTCTGTCTGCCTTAACGTTATTTTAATCGACAACCTGGGACTATATTTTGTGGGCAGAATTTGAAACTGTGTAGAAACTCGGAGTGTACAATGGGTGACGATCCATCTCGCCTGTCATTCCGCTGTCAATCTGACACGTGTCTGCACCTTGATATGATGTTGTTTGATTGAATTATGGCCATGGAAAAACTCGTGAAAAAGGATAATGTGTACTCGAAGTGTTTGTAATGTATGAGTAAGCGTCGTCACGAGTTCACATCGAAACTAGATAATACGCGACGCGGCAGTTAATTTTTAAGAAAGCGATAAAAATCATGTTTGAATCACTATGTTAATATACAGCGTTACGTATCGTCTGGTTTCTGTGTCATCTAACCCTAACACACAACAGACACTTCTAATCATTTACGTTGCACACGGCCAACGACCCGTACTAGGCGCTATGTGTGAATTATTACGTTATCCACACATTGTGCCTATGGAATATGAGTTTAACTATCTATACCTGTCTACCAACACTACTGTAGCAAGCAGGAATAAATAGACTTCTGCGTATTCGTAACGTTAACGAGTGTGAATTGTATGGAGCGCCCATACAATTCACACTCGTTAACGTTACGTCTTAGTTTTCATACTTTCTTTCGATAACGTTACGAATACGTACTTGTCAATTCTTCCTCCTAACCCCACTGATGTGCTTACACGGAACGGAAACAACGTACGGAAGTCGAATACTACTAGTTGTGTATGTGGATCCAGGCCGTTGAATATTTCTTCACCTAAATGCGGATGTCCATACATAGGTCCACAAATATTCCTACATAGGCATTAGGCAGCAGTGGCGTGGGGCCTACAACTCCATTCCTACCGGCTTCACTTACCGCTTACCTTTTGAAGATCCTCATCCAAATCCTTATCTATTATACAGGCTAGTGCTTCCCTATGAAGGAGAATCAGCCTTCGACACCATTAGGTATACCTTTGGTCAAATGTGTGGATACAATCGATATATTACTGATCCCCTTAGCTGCCCTATTATGAACTTCAAATAACAAGTGGTATTAGATTAATTTTAACGTTTAAACTTGTTAAAAGACTAAAAAAAAATTTTTGATAATTATTGTTCTTTTTAAATGAGGGTTTTTAAAATCGTGACATCTTACAGCTTTTTGACACGATAAGGACCGTCGTGCTACCAAGTGCCACCTGGTGACAGAAAAAATCGAAAATTCTTATTGACCGTTTTTGACACCACTTACGCCACCAGATGATGCTTTGTGTGAGTTGGGTCTGCCCCCTAACGGCAAAAAAAAATATCAAGAATCTCCATTATGTTGTAAAAGTTTAAACGTCAAAACGTTCCCATTACCACTTCTTATTTGTCTTTTTTAATGAAGATGCAAACTTAGATGCAAATAGAATACCTTCTTTGTAATAGCGCCCAAATTGAACATGTAAAACAGTAATTCCCAAAGTGGTCCAGGTGGACCCCCAGGGGTCCACGAGAGACTCGACGGTCTCGAGGTCTCGAGGGTCTAAGTTGGACATGACAAAAAATAGGGGTCTACAATCGTAAACAGGGGTGCATGAAAAATAATTTGGTTTCGATAGTGAAGAACTAAAATGTTGGCTTGTTATTTTATATAATAATAATAATAATAATACCTAAATTAAACCTTCTCAATAAGACAATTTATAAATAAATTGAGAAAAAAATGGATAGTTTGACCTGGGAGTCGAACCCAGACCATGTCGGTATCGCGCCGAGTGCTCTACCAGTTAGCTATCCGGCCCTATGCCACTTTACTTTTTCAATTTTATTTATAACTTATTGAGCCACACCGTCCATTATACGGTACTACAACCACACAAACAATATGATACCTAAATTAAACCTTCTCAATAAGACAATTATCTCCTATCAATATTGGCAGATAATATTTTAAGAAGCTCAGCGACTGTTACGTCTTGCATATTTCGTATTTAGTACAACGCTTCGAGACTTGTTGCCGCGCCGGCCGCCGCCGTCCCGTCCGCAATGCGTGTTCAAACGTGCAAATTAATACGACTTGTGGTGTATGTACTCGCAACCTTGTATGAAGTGTTTAATTCTTCACCAATATAAATACGAATGTCAAGGATAAACGTTACTCATATGTTTCCGAAATTTCATAAAGAAAAGTGAAGCGATTTTAGTAATTACCAGTGTCGGAAAAGTAAATACCTACCTGCTTATTTGTATACCTACCTACCTGCCTATACAATATAATATCGCGTGACTCATTAGTCATTTAGCATTCTAAAAGGGCGCGTTTTTCAACATTTTATATTAAAACTTGATTTTTTTATTTATTATTTACTGGTAGGTAATTGATATAACATGGAACCATGACGGAATCTAACTAAGAAGAAGTGTCGTCAGTACAGTGTTGAATATTTAAAATTTGGTTTTCTTCCATCACAGGCAGATAAACGATTGCCCACATGCCTTTTATACAACAAAGTTTTGAGCAATGACCCTATGAATCCATCAAAGCTGGAAGACCACCTTCAAGATGTCATCCTGATAAAATAGGTAAAGATTAAAAATATTTTCAAACATTAAAAGAAAAATATAAAAAACTTGAGAGGTGTCAAGGGGCATCCGGATGGAACGAAGTTATATATATTTATATATATATATATATATATATATATATATATATATATATATATATATATATATATATATATATATATATATATATATATATATATACATATATAAACAGAGATTAGCCGGAACAAACACACAGACTGACAGACGGACAGAAAAATGTTAACAATTTATATTTTATTGTAAATACCGATCATACTTTTAAATGCATTAAGTGATAATAAAAGCTGTTAATTTGAAATTACAAACAGACACTTCAATTTTGTTTATCTGTATAGATATAATATATTTTATTATACAAAATAAATAGTTGAACTAACATTATATAGTGCGCGCGGAACTAGCGCCTTAGGTAGGGACAGGGGTGAGGGGGCGGGTTGCTTGCTGCTCGCAGTGTTGCCGCCGCAAAGTCCGGCTCCGTACTGAGTAATAACATCAAGCGCTCTTCCGCTTAGTCACAATAATTATGTAACAATCATAACAGCCACAATGTGTAATTGCAAATTTCTACATTATTGTCAAGGTGATAAGTTCGTTTTTTGTATCATTCTTAATAGTCGTTATTACATTGTGATTTCGAGTGGCAAAAAGTGTCGTGCCTATATTAATCTGTCTAGCCCCAATACAATTCGCAACGCGCCATAAGGAACTACATTCCAAAAAGAGACCCACAGTGCACAGTGTGTTCGCTTCAACGTCTGAAAGCAACGATGATGACTTACAATATCTTATTACATAATATAGAAAAATTTGGAAAACCGCACACCGTTGGAGAACAGTTAATTTTACCTGCTGTTGAAGAGGTTTTAAAAACTGTTCTGCACAAATCTTTATTTGACATATTCAAAAGAATTCCTTCGAGTAACAACACTGTACAAAGACGTATTGGTGAAATAAGCTCTGATGTGGAAAGTTTCTTGTTTCTTGCAGACAGCAAACAACTCATTTTTCTATTCATCTGGACGAGTCAACTTTACCTGGCAATGAAGCATTATTATTGGCATATGTTCGATTTGTTATGGGCGAAGAAATTCATGAAGAGCTACTATTCGCGAAAACTTTGGAGACGGACACTAAAGGTGAATCAATATTTAATGTCCTGAGTGATTTTTTTAAAGAAAAATCGATTCCATTTACAATTAACGTTATTTCAGTGGCAACAGATGGAGCTCCTGCCATGGTCGGGCGATATCGTGGGTTTAAAGGCCATCTTAAAAGAATTATACCAAAGGTAACTGCAATTCACTGTGTTATCCACAGACATCTAGTAGCGAAAAATTTGAGTGATAGATTGCACCAATCGCTTCAATTTGTGATTAATGCAGTTAACTTAGAACTTAGAACTTAGAACTACAAAGTGTTGTGGACGGATTTGACAATTGTAGATTAGAATATGAACAATGTTTGCAGGACACACATGATATTAAAAAGATGTTGCAAGATGCTCAGGAGTATATCAAGTCCCTTGAACATCAGTTACAATGCAAAAAGTTGGAAGAAACTCAATGTTTATACGATGAACTTTTAGGTAACGGAAATAACTTTACAAAGAATAACATTACTACCATAGATCTCACTGGGGATGATACAATAAATAACTATCATACTATGTGTAGCAAAAATAAATTAAAAAAGTATATTAAAGTTAAAAAATGTATTAGGAAAACCGAGATACTAGTGCAAAAAACAAAAAAAATGTAAAGCAGCTTATACGGTTGACAAAAAATAAAAACATTATTAAAAATCAATTATTAAGCTGCTGTAAAGAGCTAGAAAATACTAGGCTTAGCTATGAGGCGGATGTAAGTAGCCTTCAATCTGAAATTTCACAGTTGCACTTTATTCAACACAAGTATGAATTAGCGCAGAAAGAAATTTCTGCACATATATCAGCTATGGATGACCTAATTGAAATTGGACGGTATAATGAGGACCGTGTAAATTCGTTATATAACAATTGTAATTGCCACAAAAATATCAATAATTCTCAGTACGATATTAATAAGTCAGTTATCTGTTCAGAGTTGAAGGCTTGTACTGAATCCTCAAAATATTATAATAAGACACAGACACATACCCCAGAGTCTGGTTTCATTAGCATTTACTGTGATGAAATAGGCCATGGACCTGGTGTATATCTAAATAAATTGTGTTTGGGACAACAAGTAACTAGCACTTGTTTGCCGGGGGCATCATTTGAACAAATCATTAGCCGGGCAATCAATTCTACTTGTTGCCCCAATACAACTTTAGTTATACTAGTCGGGAGAAGAGGAAAGATAAACAAAAAACATATGTTAGATTATATAGACACATTAAGTAACAAAGAAAATATTAAAAAAATCTTATTGTTTACCTTTCCTTACATCAAATTATCAAATAATAAACTGCCGCACGAGAGTAAAGAAAATTATATTAGTTTTAAATTGAACAGCCTACTGTGTAGTGCTACTAATCA
The DNA here is from genome assembly GCA_963565745.1 of Phengaris arion. Lineage (NCBI taxonomy): Eukaryota > Metazoa > Arthropoda > Insecta > Lepidoptera > Lycaenidae > Phengaris > Phengaris arion. Next base: position 31,340,632 of record OY751431.1, read on the forward strand.
AAATTGTTTAGTTTTAAATAAGACTTTACCACAAATCGATGTGGTTGACTTTAATAATATTTTTATCTCTAGGTTAAATAATCTAACATATGATAAGTATTACTTATCTAAATTTTTACACGACATTTAGCTAAATGGCTATATAATTTTTTAGTTTTAAGACAAGCCAAAAAATTGGCTAAGCCGACCACTGCTTTTATTGAGCAGTGTTCTTATACTGACAATTTTATTAGTAAAAACTTGGAATATGTTCCAAATAATTTAAATTAGATTATAGGACAACAGAGACTCACTCTAGCAATTTCTTAGCTGGAAATATTTATACTGATGCCTCCTACGAAGGGCCTAGTAAGAACTCTGGGAAAAACTGTAATTTTAATATAAACTTGGTGCATCAAAATTTACAAGGCATAATAGGGAAAGAATTAGAACTTGAGTTATTTTTAAATGAATTTAAAATTGACATTATATGCGTAACAGAACATTGGTTAAAAAATCATGAATTAATATTTATCTATTGTGATCACCAAGTAGGGAGCTCTTTCTGTCGAGAAAATGTCATTAGAGTGGCTCCTTAATTTTTATTAATAAAAAATTTAAATGTAAGGAACGTAAAGATATTGTAAAACTGTCTAGTGAACGAATTATTGAGTTGGCTTGCGTATACAGTGCGTATACATGCGTATACAGGCCTCCATCAAGCTTATACGATTCTTTTGAACAAATAATGGATCAAGTGCTGACGAAAGTATGTGTCTCTAATAAGAAGATTATTGTATGTGGTGATTTTAATATTAATTTATTAGACTCTAACTCCACCAATGTTAGATTCACATCTTTGTTCAAATCGTATAATCTAATTAATTTATTTTACGAACCAACAAGAATATGTGAAACAACAGCTACTTGTATAGATAATATTTTTGACATTGAAGTTGCGACAGTATTTGAGAAGTTTTTTGCAGACATTCCGATCTCAACAACAAAAAACTTAAATTCATCACCTACAGTTGCCGAAAAATTACTTAGAGATAATGTGAGGGAATGTGATGTAAATTTTATTTTCAAAGAAATGTCTATTTACATTAGAGCTAGAGACATTATCAAGGCATTTAAATTACTTAATATTAAAAGTACAACTGATTTCTGGGGTATGTCCACAAAAGTTATAAACCCAGTAATTGACATCATTGCCCCTCACCTAGCATTAGTTTTAATAATTGTATTAAAAGTGGCGTGTTCCCTGACTTGATGAAGCACAGCAAGGTGATACCTCTCTTTAAAGCTGGGAATAAAGCAGACCCAGCTAACTATAGACCAATATCCATATTACCGACTTTAAGTAAAATTTTTGAGAAAATTATTCTAAATCAATTAATTTTTCACTTCAACTCGAATAATTTGTTACATAGTAATCAGTTTGGTTTTACTAAAGGTCGGTCCATAAGAGATGCAGGCATTAGTCTTCTGTGCAGTATATTTGGAGCTTGGGAGAGGTCACAGGATGCACTTGGTATATTCTGTGATTTATCCAAAGCATTTGACTGAGGGGAGCATGATACGCTGTTCAGGAAATTATACCATTATGGTGTAAGGGGCACGGCTCTAAAGCTTCTAAGCTCTTATCTAATAAATAGAACACAGACTGTAGAAGTTAATTACAAAAGGTCTAATGGTACTAAAATTAAACTAGGAGTACCACAGGGGTCTATTTTGGGCCCTTTTCTATTTCTCATCTATGTAAATGATCTACCTTATCTAGTTAATGATAAGCATGAGATAGTACTTTTTGCTGATGATACTTCACTAATTTTTAATGTGAAGCGACGACAATCTAACAATGACGAGGTAAATAGTGCTCTCTCAAAAATAGTACATTGGTTTAATGCTAATAATTAACTGTTGAATTCTAATAAAACAAAATGTTTAAAGTTCAGCTTGCCAAATGTTACGCAGGCACAAACCAATATACTATTAAATAATGAGAAAATGAAATTAGTAGACACCACTGTTTTTCTAGGTATAACATTAGATAGAAAGTTACAGTGGGGACCACATATTGCTGAATTGGTTGGTTGGAAATGCTGAAAATATTGATAAGCTGAGTTCTGCAGCATACGCTGTTAAAAAAATTAGAGAAATTACCGACATAGAGACCACGCGATTAGTTTACTTTAGCTATTTTCATAGCATAATGTCGTACGGCATCCTCTTGTGGGGAAACGCTGCGGACATTAATACAATATTTGTGCTGTAGAAACGTGCTATACGTTCTATTTATAAGATGTCGACTTTTGAATCTCTAAGGGAAAAGTTTAAAGGAATAAAAGTTCTGACCGTCGCATCTCAATACATTTTGGAAAATGTGTTATACGTAAGAAAGAATCAAAACAACTTCAAAAAGAAATGTGATAATCATTGTGTAAACACTAGAAATAAGAACAAATTAGATATGCCAGTGTTCAGACTAAGCAAAGTTAGTAAATCCTTTAAAGGCCAATGTATACGCTTATACAATATAATCCCAGAAAAGGTTCAAAACCTTCCCATTAATAAGTTTAAAAAAGTAGTTAAAGAACGTTTGTGTGCCAAAGCGTATTATAAAATTAATGACTTAATTGAAGACGGCATACCTTGGGAATAAGGTGGCTCCTTATCTTATATTATTATTTCTTACATAGACATAAGCAAACATTGTAATAATTTTGATTTTAAAAGAATAATTTTCCATCTTTTTGGTAAAAGATGGCCCCAGACGAGTTTCTTGCCGGCTCTTCTCGCTGGGTTAGTTCCCGAACCGGTGGTAGGCATCACGTAGTAACGACGTTCAAAAAGAGTATTTAAAAATACCAATTTTGAATAAAAAATTTTTGATTTGATTTGATTTAACAAAATTAGAAGCAAGGCATTGTATACGCGGATATTTGCACAATTGTGCGATAAAAATGATGAAAACTTCCAACGATTGCTGTTACATGCCGAAGTACGCTGATTGTCGAAAGGTGTATGTTTATCAAGATTTTATTCACTTTTCGACTTAGTTATAGAATTTCTGGAAAGTAAAGATCCTGATTTAAAAAAAAAAACCTAATCAATTTTAAAGCAGACATCGCCTATTTGACAGATTTGTACAAAAAATTTGATGACCTAACTTACAATTACAAGGGGACAGGCTTAATTTAATAAAAACAAAGAGTGTAATTTCAGCTTTTATTGGTAAATTGAAATTTATGAAGGAAAATATTGGTCGGTGCAAATTTTCACAGTTTTCAAACTTCTCGCAGGTATAATGCCTTGATGAAGATATTCAGACATACGTTCAACATTTGATTGCCCTGCATGATGATTTTAAAATCAGATTTGAAAACATTCTGTCGATGCAAATACCACCATGGATCATAAATCCATTTGATGAAACGGAAGTGAAGAATGTAATATTACAAGAGGACCTACTCGAGCTTAGTACTAATGAGGAGCTGAAAGTGACATTTAAAAGAGGGTATGAAAAATTAGCGCCTTTAAAAACTTATTAACAAAAAAAAAAAAAAGGAACAGATTGAAGAACACAGAACGGGGAGATTTGCGGTTATTCCTTACAAAACTCAAGCCAAATATTGATAATTTGCTGTCAATCTTCTTCTTCTTAATCTTTATATATATATATATATATATATATATATATATATATATATATATATATATATATATATCTGGAACTATTAGAGCTAAAGACTTGAAATTTGGTAGGAATATTCTTTTTACTGAGTAGAGGTCAGCTAAGAACGGATTTTATGAAATTCCACCCCCAAGAGGGGTTGCGGGGGGGCTAATTAAAAAAAAATACATTTTAAAACTACAGCTCTTATAGGTATGAAACTAAGTCAGGATATTCTTTTTGGGATGTTTGAATTTAATAAAAAATTATTTTATGATATTCAACCCCCAGAGGGCTGTGCGGGGGCGTTGAAAATTAAAAAAAAGAATTATCTTCCAATCTATAGCTTTTATAACTCTGAAACTTGACCAAAACATTTTTTTAGCATCTTTGAGTATACTAAGAACTAATTTTATGATGTTTCACCCGCAGAGGGTTGTGGGGGGGCGTATTCCATGTATATAGTCACTCATCACGATATCTCTGGAACCATTAGAGCTAAAGACTTGAAATTTGGTAGGAATATTCTTTTCACCGAGTAGAGGACAGCTAAGAACGGATTTTACGAAATTCCACCCCCAAGAGGGGTTGCGGGGGCGTTAATAAAAAAAAATCACATTTTAAAACTACAGCTTTTATAGGTATGACACTTAATCAGGATATTCTTTATGGCATGTTTGAATTTACTAAAAAATAATTTTATGATATTCCACCCCCAGAGGGCTGTGGGGGCGTTGAAAAAAAAAATATCTTCCAATCTATAGCTTTTCTAAAAGAAAGTTTTATCAGAGATAACTCTGAAAGTTGACCAAAACATTTTTTTTTAGCATCTTTGAGTTTACTAAGAACTAATTTTATGATGTTTCACCCCCAGAGGGTGGGGGGGGGGGGCGTTAAAAATAATAAAAAAAATTGTTTTTTCCAATCTATAGCTTTTGAAACTCTGAAACTTGACCAGAATATTTCTTTTACCATGTTTGAATTTATTAAGAACTAATTTTATGATATTCAACCCTAAGAGGGTTGTGCGGGAGCGTTAAAAATATTAAAATTTGTATCTTCGAATCTATTGCTTTTAGAACTTTGAAACTTGGACAAAATATTTTTTTGGGATGTTTCAGTTTATCAAGAACTAATTTTATGATATTCAACTCCAAGAGGGTTGTGCGGGGGCGTTAAAAAACAAAAAAAAAAATTATCTTTTAATCTGTAGATTTAAAACTTTGAAACTTGAATTTTGATGAGGTGACGAAGAACCAGGCGGGACGTTACATCAGTAGCTCTGAAGCAGTCTGGCGAATATTTCGTTTTCCTATTCATGACTGGTTTCTGATGTGATGCATCTTGCTGTACATCTTGAAAATGGTCAAAGAATTTATTTTACTGAGCAAGATGTGGTTGACAAAGTAATTAATCCAAAAAAAAACAACACTAATGGCTTTTTTTGAGCTTTGCCAAGTTGTTGACTTTTGTATGTTACAGGAAGTTACAGCTTATTTCGTATGGAAAAATAACCGCTTTCATAGAAGAAAAAAAGGTAAGGTTGTTTCAGGTTATTTAGGAGTCAAGAAAAATCAAGTTTTAGGTGGAGATTATACCGTGCATCCCGGAAATACTGAATGTTATCAAATGCGTCTTCTCTTACATTAGATTCGAGGAAAAGTGTGTTATTTATGTGGAAAGCTGTGTTATTTGTTGTTTTAATTCATATAAATCGATAAGACCCTAAAGAATTATTATAAATTAATTTCATCTCCAGTGTTTACGTCTCGATGGGTAATTGGAATTGACAATAAGTTTGTTTAGGATAATTTATGTAATCGGAACGTACCTTGTTAATTTTTTTATTAATATTAAATAATGAAAATACTGTACAAAATCGAACTTAATAATAATTTATTAACCTAGACATAATGTATTATGATCGATGCATAATTTTTTTATAACAAATGCAGAATAATCAAAGATTTCAAAACTCAATATAGGCTATGACGTACATTTGACAGAACAAATCTTCATAACATGAAATACTAACGCCATCTTGTTTTCACCATACTTCAAATATAAAAATGATCTCAAAAATCTCAAAAGGGCCATTGGAGACACTTTTTGCCTCAACATGCTTTGTCTATAATATATACGTCTATGATAATAATATTATAATTATGTACACTGTAGGTACAGCCAATGACATATTTCTTAATTAATTGGTCATGTTTCTATTTCTCGACGAAATGCGACGAGTGACGACATTGTTCGTTATAATACGACCAAATTACCAAGACAATCAAAGCTCAAAATTTTAGCAGCATATTATATTTTATAGTAATTCAGGATACAATAGGATAATACGAATGAGGGACCTAAATACCAGGTAAATCCCTTTTCGGCCGGAAACTGTTGAATTTCGTATAAATTCAGGATTCCATAAGCTTCCAAATTATTTTCGGTCGATTAATTTTCTTTTATGGAAATTGGGGTCAAATTGGTGACGTTAAATTCGGTATCCATATTAAGGGCTCAATTACATAAGTACTTCAAATGTAATTGAACGGACATAATGTAGTTGAACCTTTTTTACGATGATTTATATTAGAATGATGTTTACAATGATGTGTTATTCGCCATGTGTATAGAGTATAGATACGAGAATATTCGTGACTGAATAGTAACTAGCCCATTGAAAACTCATGATATAATTATAAACAATAAATAAATATAATAGTGTATTATGGTGCCCCCGGTGCTTATAGAAGTTATATTATAACAAAAGAAAGGGTACACATAATATTTGCTAACTTAAACTAAACTTATCTTAAATAAAAACATTGAAAAATTCACTGTTTTAAACATTTTTATTTCATGAAAAACAATGTTATATCTATTATAATAAAACTAGTAAGCCCGACGCAGTTTTGATGAAATTTGATATAGATATCGAGGAAACTACGGATAAGGACATTTTGCGGGATCACTTTGTGCTCGCACGAATACGCGAGCAACATTTAGTAAAATTATATAACTACTGTGCAGCAGCACTTTCAGTTCAGCGCGGACATAGACACAGACAGATATAGACAAACAATATTTACCAATATAGAAAATAGCTTAACAGCAATATAGAAATAGTAACCTACGCTCTCAAGGGAATTGACTAATACCAATTTCTATAACTCCTTAGATAGCGAGTACAATGTTAGCCAGAAATAGCTCCATTCAGTACATCTTACTTCTTATCAGTTCCTTATCTTTATACCCTCCGAGTTCGGTACCTGAGTATCTTACAAATTAAATTCTAAACTATCTCAAAGCCCTGGATCCTTACAGTGTAATATTTAAATATTTTAAATAAGATATATGGGGATGGTTTCAGAGATTTGTGACATTTGACAGCTGTTTGACACTTCTATGAGCCGACTTTTAAGAAACGTCGCCTGATGGCACTAAAACTACTGAAAATTCTTATTGACAGTTTTAAAAATCCCTGCCGCCGTCAGATAGCATTTTGTGTGAGTAGGGTCTGCCTCCTAGCGGCGAAAAAATTATCGAAAGCCCGCATTAAGTGATTAAATTACTATTAGTTTATAGAGAGTGTTAACTTACTTTTGAAAAACTTACCGTAAACAAAACGACGATTCCTGTCTCTTCTTTTTGTCATTAAAATAGCCTCCTCCCTTCGGAAGTCGGTTACAAAGCGCAACTCCTCAACTTCTGTTCTGGGCTAAACCTTAGAACATCAACATGAATAAAACGAAATATACATGTAAATCGAACGTTTAATACATTTATATAATAAAGAGATAAAATTTTACTTTTTTTGTAAATATTTGACATCTCTAAACACAGCAGCGGCTTTGTACAGTCAGCTTCACAGTACAAAAGTGATGTTTTCGTGAATTAACAGGTGAGCCACCACATGTCTGCTCCAAACGCACCACATGCGGGGATTTTTAATTATCATAATGTCATGTGGATTGTGGATCCTTACCATAACTTTAAGCTCTGATAATGTCAAAATTACGGCCATAAGTAAACTATTTAAAAAATAATATTCGTATGAAATTTACTATAACAAATGTATAGATTACTATTCTAAAATAAAAAACTATAATGGGGCTGACTGTACACAAAACATCATAATTACATTTATAAATAGCTCAGCTAAGTTTATATTTGTTCACACATTTATTATTCTAACAACATTTATTTATTACATACCTATTATATTATATAGAAAAACAATAGCCCTTTTTAACCGGTACACCAAAAAATTAATTATTTTGAACAGGGTTGATGATGATTATAGTAGTAGATAGTAAATATCGAAAATTACATTTAAAAAAACAATGTTCCAAATACAGCTCGAAAAATGTTTTATTTAATTGAGTTGATAATTGAATTTAATGTCAACACACCATTCATATTGAAAACAAAAACAGAATTAAGGCTTATAGAAAAAAAATCGTACAGTACTTTAAAAATCACATAAAAGATTTTTTTGTTTTTAAAACCATTGTGTGCTTTATAAAACACCATAATACAATGAAAACCTTTTGTAACGACATTATTTATAACGACGAAACGGATATTACAACGAAGATCAGAAGACTGCTTGGGTACAATATGAACAATACAATATCGGTTTTAACAACTATCGGCTATTTCGACTTAAATGTATTCAATAACACTATTTAATTTTAAATAACAGATTTTCACTGTATTATTGTTTTGAGAATATTGGTGTTTTTCTGATTATACCATTTTATTTTGCATTCGGGCAACAAAATATTTGCTAAGAGGAGAGAATATAATTTTTTTATCTTTATCATGCATATTCGTAGCTCGTACTAAATGCGTAGTCGTCCCAGAAGGTTCTACGCGCCTACGCCGTAGCTCTGATGCTACATGCGTAGCAATGCTACGAGGGCGAATTATGATGAAGTAATGTCATTTGGTAATATACAGTTGTTACTCGTATTTATTTAATGATTTTATTTTATTTGTTTATTTTCTTACGGAAGTTTAGTGTCGATCTATAAATTTAATAAAACATAATTAGAAAACTCGGTATTTACGCTTTTAATGATAGCTACTACTATTAAACATTAATAAAACTTCTTTGAAATCATAATTGTATTTTATATGATATATAAACAGATAAACCGATCTGGTTTTATGCTCAATTTAAAAAATATTATAATGATATATGTGCTAAGTTTAATTTTGTTAAGTTTTTTTTTAATAAAATTTTACTACGCGTATTTAGATATGTAATAAACACCTATATATTCTAACTTACGATACACTTAAAGATTAAAGAGTGTATAGCAATAAGGAAGACATCGATAGCCTGCATAAATTTCTTTATATTTAAATAGAAAATCTAAAATTTCGTCCAGTGACAGTGTGTACACACTAAGTACTAAAACAGCCTCAAGTATTCAACTAAGTCCAAATATCACCAAAGCCTATTGATTTTAGCATGCTAGTTAGACAACCTAACTAGCATGCCTTTTCTTTCATTATTTATACGAACGAAAAATTTCACATAGCGAGAGAGACAACATGATAATATTAAACAAATAATTCATTTATACAAAAAAACTATTTTGCCTTTAAATTGAATGGTAAATTTTTATACTAATCACTAAATATGGACACATAAATTTTCGGGTCGAGTTGTCTAATTGAAAAAATTTAATTTTTTAAAAAAAATTGTAAGCTGGTGTACCATTCATTGTATGTCCTATAAACCCCTATAAACTTCAATAAGTGAAAAATACGAGCTCACTTTCAGATTTACGTTGTATATTTTGAATCAGCAAGTGAAAATCTACAATTCTAGCACACTTTCATTAAAAGGCAATATTGATGAAAACTGTTGTGATAATTAAGATATTTGTTCCCTGGTGTTAACACCAATTTGAATCTGGTCATACAATTACTCTACTGATGCATAGTGTCATGGTGTGTGAGCACCATTGCATTATGCTCAATGATGTTTTGTTATATGATCAATCCGATTTCACCTAATCATCCAACCAACAATCAGCCTGTAAGGTCCTGTCCACATGTCCACGGCACAAGACGTCATCGCAGAATGGCGCAGAATCTACCTAAATTTTGAAAGGTGCGACAGTCACGTAGATTTTCTACTAATAAAATCTCACAATAAACGTCAAACCAATGTCAAATGCTTGTCAAACGCGTTTTGATTGGCCCAAACTCCAAAAATCTGTTTATGACATCTAAAATGATACGATGAGGCGTTTATAATTTAATTGAAAGTAAATTGAAAGGCTAAGTCAAAAACGAGAATCGGGGTTCCGGTGACGTGACGTGCATCTTTACGCCGACGTGAATTTGCTCGTTATGTCAACGCACCGTTCCGCGACACCGCACCGTTTCACGTTGACGACGTCGTACCGTGGGCAGGCCGTTGCGTCTATTCATGTTGATATTCATTGACCTTAATTAGATTAGAGTATTTAGCCGAGTTCTAAGAGCAATATATTATATAGTATTTATTATGTTAAAGAACTTGGGATAATACGAGATTATCCGTCTCCTTTCTAGTAAGGTTTAGAGTGAGAAGGAATCAATTGCCATTTTGTAGACAAGAATAATAAAAATAATATTATACGATTCATGCATGTTTTTACTGTATAATTAACCTATCTATAAGTATATTTCGTCAAAAAAATTTTAGACATATTTCAATTTGAGTGAAAAATTTGAAGAAAGTAAGAATGGCGTTTTGGACAAGTGTGTACACACTTAAAATTCTTGATATGTGAAAACGTTAAATTCATTACTTTGTTGTTGAATGTTTTCATGCAGAAAGCGGCAAAACTATTTATTTGGAGAACATAACGCAATTTAATACGTGTAGCATTCGCGGCCCGTTGAGTTGACGCCTGTTTTTCGCAGAAACGAATCACTTCATAATATATCGTTTTCTATAATATATACAAAGTATTAATACATTTTATACTATTTTAAATAAATTAAGTTTGTGGAATGACAAATGATTGGAAGGTAAAGGCGTTTACACACTTGCTACGATTTATCTGTCACCAAAAAGTGTCACTGCATAATGGGCGTAGTTCCACCGTACTAGTTACATTTTCATGCAAAAGTCATATACATATTCATATTATAGTATTATGGCGACAAGTGGGTAAGCATCTTAAAACCCTTCACGTAGCACAATATTTGTTTTATAGTTGTTTACTTTCACGCATCTAAATTCAAATTAAAATGTTCATGTAACATAAGTGCAAAAAATGAGCGTTAAATTACAAAATTCTTTCCCTAAATATTTTACAGTGTCGCCTTTATTTCGCAAATTATTATATTCATATAATATGATAGAATTTTAAATGTTTTAAATATTATATATTTTTTGTGAATTATATTTTACCTATTCTTAAACATATCATATAATAAAATATTTCTACATTAAAGAATATGTTTGTCGCATACAACATACAAATTAATATTGATATTTCTTTTAGGCCCACTTGCGCAGATCTAGGTTAAAGTTAACCCTGGGTTAAATATTATTTTATCTGTGTCGTTTTTTGTATTTTTGAATAATATCTTGTTATTCTTATTTATGACAGATAAGTCATTATATTTTAACCGAGGGTTAACTTTAACTTAGATCTGCGCAAGTGGGCCTTAGTTTTATAAAATTTGCTTTTTCTAGTTTCTTTCAAACGTTATAAATTTTCTGTTATCCTATATAATATAGAATAATATAGTTATAAAGACACAATACAAAGAAAATTTCTCACAAAATTATTATATAAATCGTAAAACAAAAAGTGCTTTTATATAAATACATATTCGTATTGGGGTTAATAGGTAAGTCACCCACAAAGCAGTAAATTATATTACAGTTTTCATTAAAAAATAGTGCGCTGTCGTACACCTTTACGCATAAAGCTAGATTTATTAGTTTAGGCAATAAAGCTAGATTTATTAGGTATTGACAGTCAGGGTCAGTTCACACCGAGACGAGACGCGACGATGCTTGGAGATGCTTCATCAATATGTTAATGCATTAATATATGTACTGCGCGGAATTTCGAATTCTCGCAATGAAACTTGTGTCGTTTTGAGTTGTAAATAAAGTTTTGTCCCGCTATCATAAAAAGTGCACACCTTGCGTCACATCTCCGTGTGAACTGACCCTAACGGAGCAATATTTCTTAACGCAAATACAGGCAAATAAATAGTATGAAATAATTGTGTTGTTTTTACATTTAGTGTCACGATCAAAGCACAAACACTTATCTTAACACCGCGCACAACACTTATATATACTCACTCCGACATCTGATATGTATCGTTACGCGTTTACAACGTTGCCAATCGCTTTATTTACATAGAAGAAACGTTTCGTCATGCCTTGGCATGCTAGAGTTCATACAGAATATAAACTTATCACCACCCCGAATCAAGAGTTTTCGTTAGAGCGTTTTCACAATATTATCCAAGCCGATGTCGGTATCGGATACCTTTACGATACGTACAATATCGGGGCAAGAAAAATCCGATATCCGATATCGGGCCGGATAATGTGAAAGACACGTTTAATTAATATGTTTCACACATTTGAGTTGCCCTTGGCTATATAGAATGAAATCAACACAATACTTGCACGACAGAAATTCAAACTCTAATGGCTTGGAGTCAGTTTTGGACCAAAACATATTTTTCAATATTTTAGGAAAAAAAAAATTATGTCGTTACATTCTTTTCGATTTTTATGGCCGGCAGAAAATAACAAAAATCTACAGAGGTTTCACCTCATAAAGAGCTAGAGTCGAAAAAGGAGGTCATCGAGAACAAGCACTGGACCACTGCAGATCGCTAGAGGCCCAAAAGTTTGATATAAAACCTGTCTGGCGTGAAAAATCTTACACGTTCAGGGCGGTCTGGTTGGTAACTGGTCAAGAGTAGGACTACCAGACTTGCATTTTTATCGGTTTCTAGTATGCGCGCAGCCGTGTATAAAAATAGTTTTCTTGTTCCTTATGAGCTTTTTTTACTCAAAAATCTCCACTCATTTTGGTAAATAAAAAATCATCTGCCACGCTTAGAAACGCCAGACCGGTGGTTTTATATCAAAATTTTGGGCCCCTAGCGATCTGCAGTAGTCCAATGTTTGTTCTCGATGACCTCCTTTTTAGAAGCCGAGCTCTAGCTCTAATAGTTGTATTGTCAAAATTTTATAAAAATATATTTAAAACACGTTGTGTTAGCGCAATAATATTAAACATAATTACTAACATATAAAATTACTCTCCACATTGTTTGAAAAATAGAATTAAGCTTAGAAAAAGCTTTAAATATAGAGATGCAAACTCTATCGGTTTTATTCTTACGTGAATTACAATTTTGTAATCAATATAATTTTGTACCTTTCTGCATATATATTCACAGCTCAGAATAAATTACTTTCACATGCTTGAAAAGCTGATTTATTCGAGGTTTCTGAGGTTTTTTGTTGGTAGTTTATTCGATAGCGCTTTTGATGAGATTATGCAAACGCGTTAATCAATCAAAAGTGCTATTGAATAGAAAAACTACCAACAAAAAACGTCTAAAGCCGGCCATTAGTCCAAGGATTTTACCTCCTAAAATAAGAAAATTGAGTTATTTTTTTTTAATTAGCGTTTAGTTTTTAATTACATTCTTAATAATCATTTCTATAAAAATTGTTTACTGAAATTACAGATGTTATATTAAATTTTTTCTAAAAAATGTTTAATAAAGGAACAGATAATATTATAGTATAAAAGTTGTGCGAGTCGGGATTTTTGTTTATATCGAGTCATTTGATGTTATAATAATTTTACACAATAGGTGTTGAAAAAGAACGGGCACATTAAATATATGTATATACAGTATAGTTTTAAGTTTGTATTACTTGATTACCCACAGAGCGAAGTGTAAAAATACAAAAGCTAATGTGCCAAACAAAACAGCTATGGTTTTAGAAATTAGGTTCAAACTGTCTATGGAATTAGATTTTATAAATATCCTAATTCAGTCTCATAATTACGCGTACATAAGTATTTTAATGTAAAGTTATACAAAGGATATAAAGAAGCGCATTGCAAAATGGTTTGGGGTTGCCAAGTTAGGAGTAAAAATTTCAACACTACTCGCAAGAGTTGAAGAAATAAAAAAGAAAAAAAAACCTTCAATCTTGCAAGTTTTGTTGGCTGTTTGATATTTAGACCTTACATTTAAAAAACATATCGTTACAATAAATGACGTAATATTATATAAAAAAGTAATACATTTTGTTTTGGTCTGTTAAATAAATATTTTTTATTTATATTTTTTTAAATATAATTTGATCTTGACGAAGAATTAATTTTTTGTTTTATAAATTTATGATAATCATTGGGAAATACATTGTTTTTATACTATGCATATTTTAGATTTTTATTTAAAAATACATACTTGAAAGCTTTGAGTTAAATAAATAATTTTATAAATTAAGTTAGCCAATATCATTTATCTTGTCACGAAATTAACTCACGAAATTATAATTAACTGCATTAGTTAAACGTTAATTGACATAATTTACTTTCTCAGTTAAGAGTCGAATCGCAATAAAGTTTAAACGTAAATCATGTTGTAAATGTTCCACTTAAGTGGGTCGAGAAATCAAAAATTATCAATAAAACAAAAAACATTTCTGCCCGCTTACATTTTATCTTAGGAACATTTTATATTATAAAAGTTACAAATTATATAATTTTCTAATATATTGGCAATATATTCTGTGTCAACATCGATAAAATTTAGGAGTTACAAAACATGACGAAGGTTACACAGGTTAGGGACAAAATCAATATTCCCATAAGGGTATAATTTGCGGCTAAACTACAAGTGGAATTGTTATTATCTAAATTTATTATTCTGACTGGCAACTGCGTGGGCGTCGGCTCCATTCGAACCACGTTCACTGAAATACCAAATGTAAAAAAGTTTTTATATGAAAAATAATATATATACATATAAGCTAGATTTATACCCTAATTTTTTAATGTAAAAGTTCGTCTTTATAAATATTACTATACATAAAAAGTCATAATTACACTTCTATACTATTAGTGTTTTAATAATAATTGTTTGTTTGTTTGCATTGAAGACTCCGAAAGTACTAGTCTATTGTGATGAAATTTGGCACAGATATAGAGTAGACCATGGGCTACAAGCATATGCTACTTATATCGCGGAAACATGGACGGTTCTCGCAGGATTTCTTTTTGCGTCGCGGCAAGATCTGCTAATTTAAAATACTAAACCATGTTTAATTATTAATTAATAAATTAACTTAATAATTGGAGCAGAATAATTTAACCCTCAAGCTTATGTTTAATTTGACTATATAATTTTCTTAAATACTAAAAATAATAGTTCAAATAGTCAGTTAATTTTATAGCCAGTTATTTTAATAACATGTACCTACCTAAAGGTTTTAAGAAAAACGTCTTAGATCTGCCATATAAACCTAGACCTAAATCTGATCTAGAACATGTATTTATAAACCTAGAATAGGTTTATAAATATGTTTTGCTTTCACAAAGGCTTTTCACAATGGTAAAATAAATATAGCCCATACTAAAAATCTGTGAATTAGTTTTGAATAGGTGTACTTTTCTTCCACGTATATTGTAAAGTAGAACTTAAGCTAAAAGTTTTTATGGACATGTTATAAAAATATTTTAAACTACTTACATGTATCCCTCGACTTCGTAGTTCGTACGAGCAAAAGTAATACCAACGATAACCGTACATTTTCTAGCGATAAAACAATCAAGGGAACCGTACATTTTCTAGCGATAAAACAATCAAGGGAACCGTACATTTTCTAGCGATAAAACAATCAAGGGATCCGTACATTTTCTAGCGATAAAACAATCAAGGGAACCGTACATTTTCTAGCGATAAAACAATCAAGGGAACCGTACATTTTCTAGCGATAAAACAATCAAGGGAACCGTACATTTTCTAGCGATAAAACAATCAAGGGAACCGTACATTTTCTAGCGATAAAACAATCAAGGGAACCGTACATTTTCTAGCGATAAAACAATCAAGGGAACCGTACATTTTCTAGCGATAAAACAATCAAGGGATCCGTACATTTTCTAGCGATAAAACAATCAAGGGAACCGTACATTTTCTAGCGATAAAACAATCAAGGGAACCGTACATTTTCTAGCGATAAAACAATCAAGGGAACCGTACATTTTCTAGCGATAAAACAATCAAGGGATCCGTACATTTTCTAGCGATAAAACAATCAAGGGAACCGTACATTTTCTCGCATATATCCTTCCCTGAGGCATATTCTATGTTTGTGCCAAATTTCATCAAAATCGGTCCAGTAGTTTCGGAGCCTATTCAATGCAAAAAAAAAAACTTTCCTCTTTATAGTATAAGTATCGATAAAAGTATGTCTTCTTTTCAATAAATGCTGGTATTATATATTTTTATTGTTTAGTGCTAATATTAGCGTTCATTAAAAATTAATTAACCTTCCAATAATTTGAAATAACTAATGTAGAATTTCCGATGCTCGATTACATTAGGTTTTTTTTTAAAGCCCTAGTAATTAAAAAAAATTAAAAGGTTCCAATATCTTTAAGTGTATTATTATCTTCACAAAACAAATCCCAATGCCATCGGTATATTCCTACATTCAATGAATACCTAAATCAATAGAATTTTATATCCCTTTTACTACTCCCCTGGGTTGGAGTCCCCTCTCTTATGGGAGAATGGGACCCTTTCGGGCAGAGACCATTAAAACTCGGCCCATTTGCATTGGCCTCGAATCTGCTAGCAACAACACTTCCTCAATGGTTTGAATCAGAATAAATGTAATGTCCCTAGAACTATCATAACCTACTAAGACAAAAGTTAAAGAAAATAAATTAATTAAGAGTACTTATGTCTGGACATGTCTAAGGAGGGTTCCGTTGTTATCAACGCCCAATAGGATTTTTAAAAATTGTTCAAAAATTACTGTCCCATTTCAATCAAAACAATTTTCTTAGAGTATTTAGCATGATCTATCAGGATGGAAAATTGTTTTTACATGTTATATGTTTAAAATATAAATGTAATTTATTTTTTTAAATGCCAGGGTAACTTGTAAGTGACTTTGGAGGCCAAATACTCGAAAATAGTTCACTTTATAAAAAAGTGTATATAAAACCTCACATTTATTTAAAAGTAACGATTTGGATATACCACGTACAATGGGGTAGAAAGGGAATAAAATTTCATCCTCACTTCGTGTTTGGGTAGCCACCCCTAAAGTATTTCTTTTACTAGTTATGCTGCAAAAAAAGTGATTAAATTCACCAATTTATATTCAGTTATAAAACGGTGAATTTATATAGTATAATAACAGAAGTTACCAGGGGCGGACAGACAGACGGACAGACACAGCGAAACTTAGGAACTTTGAAGGAACCCGAAATTGAAAAAAAATCGTCACTGGAATAATAACTTCAATGAATTTTATATTTCTTATCTTGTAGCTGGTATGCCAAGTTCCTTTTTTGACAGCGTTTTGTTGTATGTATGAGTAAATTTTTGGTTCGCAAAAAGGTCGAACTCACCTGTGACGGTATTATTCTGTACGTCAGCGTATCCCTCTCCCAGCGTGGGGTAGCTCGGTATGGTGCTGAGGCAGGTGATGTCGACCGTCTGGTTCGGGAACAGCTGCAGGGTGGACAGGGGGAAGTGCAGGGACGAGTTGGTGAGGGACAGCGGCATGCCGTGGTGGTACTTGTGGCTGCTGACGGTGCCGTGGGGGACCGTTAACTTTTCGTCCACCTGGCAAAAAATAAAAGGATTTTATATACTTTACTAGATGTTGCCCGCGACTTTGTGCGGTAAAAAACCAACAAAACACGGGAACCGTACATTTTGCCGCTATAAAAAGATGCCTATGTCCTTCCCCGTGGTCTTATCTATATATGCGCCAAATTTCATCAAAATAGATCCAGTAGTTTCGGAGTCTATTCAATGCAAACAATCAAACAAACACATATTTCCTCTTTATAATGTTAGTATAGATAAAACAATAAAAAATGTACGAGTAAATTACGTGGTCGTGTAATAATTTGTATAGGGAAGCCTGTTGTACCTCGGTTAGTTTTTTAGTTATTCGTTATTTATTACAATATGAGTAACTGCATATAATGTGTGTATATTTTGAAAGGCCGCTTCACTTATATTAAAAAAAAAGTTCTAAAACTAGTCAAGGTACAACATTCCCGATGTACCTTGGCCACTACCATGTTATGCCTTAAAATTCCGGTTCAAATGTAAATACTTAAAAAAACTATTAATTTTTAATATTTTGATGATGTCTTGTGACATATTTGATAAAAAAATAAATATAATTATCATACATCCCATCTAAAACATAAATGTGAAATGAGAGCGGAGTTATATTATGATAAACACCTAGCAAACACCCTAATAAAAAATTCGAAGGTCAAGAGTACATCCCTAGAAAAAGCCAACTGGCAAAAGTACAACTTGCCTCCAAGGTACATCATGTTCCCTACTATAAAATTCCGAATTAGAACAAACAGAAGTATAATATCGCAATAGTATACGCGATAGAGCTACTAACTAATCATATATAATATATATTGGTTTATTTTATGTTTATACACACAGGAAGAACGACAATTAATGGTTTCATATTACAGTCGAATTGGCTGATAAAATCTACAATGAACAAAATGCTAACTTGTATGTCAATATCATGAAATGTTTGAAATTCCAAGATTACATTTTACGAGATCGTACGATTGTAACTTTCATACCCTACCCTACCCCTTGACGGGTAATTTATAATTTTAACAACCGCAGGGAATTTGTAACGTTGGTCAAGGGCAAATCCTTTCACAGGTATATATTAAAAAGTCATAAAAACCGAATTACTGCCTACCCTGACATGAATTATTACACAAAGAACAATGTATTTATATTAACGACGCTAAATTCCTTTTATAAAGAACAAGATTGGAATACGAGCAGACGATGACCTGGCGATAAGTGATTAATACGCTCATTGGCACCTGCAACACTAGACCAGTAAATTTTTTCGGCGGTTTGATGGGTTTTTGAAAATTTCGACTAATTATATATACTATACGGCAATTCCCGTGTGAATATTAAATTCACACAGTAATAATTAACTAAAACTGAACATAATCAATGATTTAAACGAGTTTAATATTGTGTAATTAGTTAATTACATATTGAAATTGTACCATTTGAATTATGAATTTACAATGTCGCGAAGTGCTTTTGTATACTATATTCATATTAATGTACTCGATAATATTATTGTAAACAGCGCTATCCAATATTATAACAGATGGTAGCTCATTTAATCAAAAACACTTTGACCTTTGGGTTTGTTTGGAAATAAACGTGTTATTTAAAAAAAAGTTATCCGTTTATATCGAAACTAGGAGTAGATTTTGCCGTAAGAATGTAGATAATGTCTATCCTGCATTAACTGTACCATATATTTTATTTATAATAATAGTATCATTCTATTCTAGACATAACCTATTAGTGTTCTAATTTTTTTTATCAAATATGTCCAGCTTTTTTGCGTGAACGTGTTACGTGATGAAATGGCCGCAATAGTTGAGATGTGCGGAGAAACTTATTACTTTTTGTCACGATTTTATTTTATTTGTCGTGAGTTTTTTTATCTGGCAACACCGCTCCGATCCCGCCACCTTCACCGGTTGGTGGGGATATGAGCGGCGGGGTAGAGACAGGCGGGGAGCGGACGGAGTGGATTCATTCTACCTGAGGCGCTAGAGACAAACGCACTGGTGTTCGCATACATTAATTGTTAAAGTGAATAATAAATTCACTACTAAAACTCAATATTGAAGTTTCATTAAATTTTAATATACTATACTATTTTATATTATATTCTCGTTAAGAATAAAGTGAGTCATTTGTGCAAATGTCAAAATGGCTTACTTCAATTGGTGAGTGTGAACACGTGTTCAGCGTCTTTCGTCAATATTGACATGTGCACTGAAGATACTGCATTATTAACGCATATTATATCATATTCAACAAAAGGACCTTCTCCTATTAGCACAGTTTTACGAGAATTGGGCGAACGGAGGAATGTGAAATTTGGCACAGTTAATATTGATTTGGAGAAAAGTGTGTAGAAAGCTATATTTTTTTAAATTAATGCTTGGAAACATAAAATTAATAAAAACAAAGTTACACAAACTACCTTTATTATTATTTAATTTAATTTAATTTTTTGTTACTGCTGTAATGGTTGTCTGGAAGAAACCGCTAAACGGTGAGACCGCCATTTTGCACCCTTTTTTCAGATAAACCGTACTGGATTTTTGTAATTGTGCAAATAAATAATTTATAATTGATAATTATACCTATAATTGTCTTACTTATATATAATATATATATATATATAGTTAATATTATCGAGTACATTATATATATATATATTATATACTTATAATAAGTATAATACTTATAATAAATATTATATATAAATAATTGCCTTACTCGCACTACCATGCAATTGCATAAAAATATTTTTTATTGCGTTTCTAAGAGGCGTGGAAAAGCCTAGAAAAACCTAGCGAGAACAGTAGGAAAAGTTGGAAACCAAGGGACAGCCTCAGGTAATAGGTACACCTATATATATATATATATATATATATATATATATATATATATATATATATATATATATATATATATATATATATATATATATATATATATATATATATAATGTACAAACATATTATACTACTTCACGTATATCGAACACAGTGCATACTTAGTCTAACAACAAGCTGTGTCTAGCCTGATGTCATGAATTATGCAAAGTTCAGTTTCTAGCACGATTATAGCGCTTCTACAGTTTAATCTTTAGTGGCGAGGTTGTTCCAAGTGAACTATAGTAAAATACAGATTCGAATACGTAAATAAATCCAATTGTATATAGGTAGGAACATTGTACATAAAAAGGAGCTATATAATAAAAAGGAGCAGCACGTCAATAGAATTGGTAAGAGACTTGAGCGCCTCCCCTCGGGAACCCGTGCATTCTGGTCTCTGGCCAAAGCTATTGAAGGAAATTTCTGCAAGCCAATCCTACCATTCCTACACGTAGGAAATGGATCGTTGGCCCTGGACGCAAAGGACAAAGCCGATCTTCTGGGCAAGCTCTTTGCGTCAAACTCGACCCTGGATGACGGGGGTAGAAACCGCCGACCATACCGCGATGCACGAGCATCATGTCGGATATTCGGTTTCATCAGCGCTCAGTGCGAAAAGCCCTCCGTTATCCAAATTGATATCCAAAAGTCGAGTGGGCCTGACGGAATCCCTCCTATTGTGTTGAAAAAGTGTGCTCCTGAGTTGGCTCCGGTCTTGACGCGTCTTTTTCGGTTCTCCTACTCTTCTGGCATCGTCCCGGCTTCTTGGAAGACAGCCTTGGTGCACCCGATCCCCAAAAAAGGTGATCGCTCAAATTCTTCCAACTACAGACCAATCGCTATAGCCTCTCTCTTCTCGAAGATAATGGAATCCATTATCAATAGCCAGCTTCTTCGATACTTGGACAGCTAGGGATTACTAAGCGACAAACAATACGGGTTCCGTAAGGGTCGCTCGGCTGGTGATCTCTTGGCGTACCTAACTCATCGTTGGGCTCAGGCAATTGAGTCGAAGGGAGAAGCATTGGCCGTTAGCTTGGACATTGCGAAGGCCTTTGATCGGGTTTGGCATAAAGCGCTGCTATCAAAGCTTCCATCATACGGGCTGCCCGAGAAATTATGTAAGTGGGTCACTAGTTTCTTAGCAGATAGAAGCATAAAGGTCGTAGTTGACGGCGAACTCTCTGAAACACAGTCTGTTGATGCTGGTGTCCCTCAGGGCTGTGTGCTATCGCCTACCCTATTCATACTGCATATCAATGACATGTTACAGATCAACGGCATTCATTGATATGCGAATGATAGTACAGGTGATGCTGTTTATACCGGCTCCCCCAATATTTCTCGGCTAAATGTCATTGAGAGTCGAAACGAACTTGTGTCTAAAATAGAGAATTCATTGGAGAAAGTCTCTGAATGGGGTAGACGTAACTTAGTCCAATTCAACCCCGCCAAGACACGAGTCTGCGCGTTCACCACTAAAAAGTCACCAATGGTCGTATATCTTCGTTTTGAGGGCACATTTTTAACCATCTCCCCTAGCATTGAGATACTTGGCGTCAACATATCGAGCGAAGTCCAGTTCCGATATCATCTAGAGGGTAAGGCCAAGTTAGCCTCGAAGAAGCTTGGTGTTCTTAACAGAGCGAGACAGTACTTCAGTCCGGACCAACGCCTACAACTCTACAAGGCGCAGGTTCGGCCTCATATGGAATATTGTTCTCATCTCTGGGCAGGGGCGCCAAAATACCAACTGCTCCCTCTGGATCGTATCCAACGAAGGGCCGCTCGAATTGTTGACTGCCATAGTGTTTCAATCAGCTTGGACCCCTTGGAATTACGCCGAGATGTAGCTTCACTCTGCATCCTCTATCGGTTGTATCACGGAGAGTGCTCTGAGGAATTGTTCGGAATCATACCACCTGCAACTTTTCGCCATCGTCCCACGCGAAAAACATACCATCCTCATCACCTTGATGAGTGGCAGTCTTCCACCGTGCGCTTTTCGCGTAACTTTCTGCCGCGCACTGTAAAACTCTAGAACGAACTATCACCAGCAGTATTTCCGGACCTATACGACCTGCAAACCTTCAAGAAGAGAGCGTATTCGAGGGAATACGCTCTCTTCTTGAAGGTTTGCAGGCCGGCAACGCACCTGCAGCTCTTCTGATGTTGCGAGTGTCCATGGGCGACGATAGTTGCTTACCATCAGGTGACCCGTTTGTTCGTTTGCCCCCTTATTTAATAATAAAAAAAAGCGTATGTGTTATTATATTATTCTAAAGCTTAAACTACTACCATACCAAGTTTCATCAAAATACGTTCTGTAGTTTTTGCGTGAAAGAGTAACGAACATGCATCCATCCATACACCCATTCATCCATCCATCCTCACAAACATTCACATTTATAAAGTACAAAAATAATTAGTGAACTAAGTTTATACAAATTATGTTAGTAACCTATAAAAAAATACATAATTAAATTCATTAATCTAAAGTTGTACACAGCATTGTTACTAAGGCGGGTCAATAAGTCCGTGACTTTTTGAATTTCTAACCTCCTTACTGAAAAAGCAACACTACTCCTGTCAACAGGCATCTGTCAGTTGACTCCTATCAAAATTTGAACTTGCTGCGTCAGTTAGTTTGTGTTTTACAGCTATCTTTATCAGACTATCCAGTAACTTAAGGAAACAATGGAAAAAATTCCAAAAAATAAATTTCGTGTGCTTATTAAGCATTATTTTTTGCGAAAAAAAACCATTACCGAGACCAAGGCTAAGCTTGATAAATACTATGGGGACTCTGCACCATCGATTTCAATGGTAAAAAGTGGTTTACTGAATTTCGTTGTGGCCGTACAAGCACTGAAGATGCCGAACGTCCTGGACGCCCAGTTGAGGTCTCTACACCCGAAACAATCGAAAAAATTCATGATATGGTGTTGGCCGACCGAAGATTGAAAGTGCAAGAGATTGTGAAAGCCATAGGCATCTCGCATGGCTCAGTGGTTTCAATTTTGAATGATCACTTGGGCATGAGAAAGCTTTCCGCAAGATGGGTGCCGCGTTTGCTCACAGTCGACCACAAACGCAATCGTGTAACAACTTCACAGGAAGGTTTGGCGTTGTTTAATCACAATATGGAGGAGTTTTTGCGCCGTTTTATAACCGTGGACGAAACATGGATCCATCACAACACACCAGAGACCAAACAACAGTCAAAACAGTGGGTTTCTAAGGGTGAATCGGCGCCAAAGAAGGCCAAGGTGGGTTTGTCAGCCAATAAAGTTATGGCGACTGTTTTTTGGGATGCACGTGGGATAATCCACATTGACTATCTTCAAAAGGGAAGAACAATTAATGGGGAATATTATGCCAACTTATTGGACCGCTTCAATGAGGATTTGAAAAAAAACCGACCTCATTTGGCCAAGAAAAAAGTTCTTTTTCACCAAGACAATGCAAGGGTGCACACATGTGCAGTTGCCATGGCAAAAATCCATGAATTGGGCTATGAATTGCTCCCACATCCACCCTATTCTCCAGATTTGGCTCCGAGTGACTACTTCTTGTTCCCAAACCTGAAAAAATGGCTCGGTGGAAAAAGATTTGACTCCAATGATGAAGTCATCTCGCAAACAAAGGCCTATTTTGAGGACCACGACAAATCATATTTTTTGGAAGGGATAAAAAAATTGGAGAAGCGTTGGACAAAGTGTATAGAGCTCAAGGGGACTACGTTGCGTTGTGTTTTATTCCAAAAGTCACGGACTTATTGACCCGCCCTCGTAGTAAAAAAAAAGAAGGTAATTAATGTTTTAATTATACAAAATATTATGTAGTTTACTGCGTATGGTTGGCCTGATGAAAAGTGATTACAATTAACAGGTCACAACACCAGAAGCAAAATTCTCGTACCTATTATTTATGTTTATAATTACTCTTACGTGCTAACTTTTGAACCTATAATTAGAATGAGTTGAAAGAGGTTTAGCTGCGTTGGCGAAAACATACGATTGTAAGCGCTAGAGCGCTAGAAACGAAGCAAACAATTATTGCGCTCACAAGCACATATATCTCATAAATGCAAGTGAGAATTTCACTAAAATTGAAGACTGAACTGCAAAGTAGCTATAATAATAATTGCAGGAAATTCTACCTACTTTGCATTAAAAATAATCAATTGCTGCATTAAAAAATATTTTTTATGCATTTCCCTTTTTCATCATTCCATATTATCATTATTTGGTTGAATATATTATTCTCATTATTCAAAAAACTAATGAAACATTTGTCGCGAGATGTAAATAAGTATTAGGGTCAGCTCACATCAAAACGCGGCAAACCGCGGCGCTTAAGTTAAGATAGCGATTCAAAATTGAACTTTACTACTAGTCAAGAAAATACATGTTTCATTGCCAGGGCGGCGCTGCGCTAAGCAGCTCGGTGCAGAACGAAATTTAAACTCTTGCAATTAAACGTGTTTCTTCTTGTGTAGTGAATAAAGTTCAATTTTGAATCGCTATCTTAAAAATTACAGTACGGCGTCGCGTCGCGTCTCGGTGTGAACTGACGCTTAGAGTTGCCGGTAAAAGTTTTAATTAAAGTGACATGCGGAGTTAGGTTAGAGAATAAGTTATAGAATACATTTACACAACCAACTTACTAATGATTTCAATGAATCTTTGTATGTTATTATTAACTAACTAAATTTTGCCTGCGACTTCGTACGCGCAAAAGAAAATTACCGCGTTAAAAATTAGCCTATGTCCATCCCCATAGCCTACTCTATATTCGGGTACTCCAAATTTAATCAAAATCAGTCTAGTTGTATCGGAGCCTATTCAATGTAAATTAATTTTTTAATCTTTATAATATAATGGTCGAAATGGTGAAAAAAAAATCATTTTTTTCCGAATTTTTGATTTTGGTGCTCGATATTTTGAAAACGAAGAATGTTATCAAAAATTTGAGAAAAACTCCGCTGGACTATTTAGTCAGCTACAATTTGAGCCTACAGCAAAAAAACGTTAATAATTATTATAGATAGTCGTGTGAGGCACGAAATCTGTGATATTTTTATAATATACGCTTTCACACTACATCAATCTGTTCCCGTGCTAAGTTCTCAAAGAACTTGTGTAACGGGTTTCAGATAACGGAAATATATTTAATACTTTTATACTATACATTTATCTTAAGATTTTTATTATAATAAATTATACTCATAAAAAAGGAATAAATTATTCTTATTCCATATAGCTTTGCTCGGAGCTCTAGTAGATTAAAAAAAATACTCACAAAAATATTTTACCAGGGTTCGAACACACCATATTCCGAACAAAGTAAAAATTAACAAAGCTGCCAATCGGACTGACATTACAGAGTCGAAATTATTGATATATTGTTGCACGACGAAGAAAAATATAAATAACTTAAAAATTAATAGTTTCTCAGGTTACACACTTAGCTAGACCAATTTTCCTCCACAAAACTTCCTGCATACTAAAATTCGTGTAAATACTTGCAGCCGTTGCCGAGATTACGATTAGATATATACAAGATTGTCTCGTTTAAAGTATTAGATTAAGACAGTACACAGAGTAGGTTTATTCTAGTACACATTATTCTATTTGTAAGGGTTTGGCTATCGATCAGTAGACTTAGCGATCTCGCTGCGATTACAAAGAGCTACGCGGATTGAATACATAATTCTTATCATTGATTTATAATGGAGTTAATGGAAGAGGAGAAAGGAGATGGAGAGGATTTATTATGGTTCGGTTAGTAGATACCCCTTCAATGTTGTCACCGGGTAGGACATTGCTCGTGTGATTTATTATATTGTGTATGAAAAATAAAATATTTAAAGTTATTATATATATATATATATATATATATATATATATATATATATATATATATATATATATATCATAGGAATCTCGGAAACGGTTGCAAGTGTTTTAGGGGAGAAAAATCGATCTATCTAGGTCTTATCCCTGGGTAATTGCTCATTTCAAAGTTATATAACATTATGTCTTCCCTATTACACATGCAAAGGCAAACGGGACAACGATTCAATTATTTTTACTGATCTTCAATGCCCATTACCTTAGGGCTTAAGGAGTCGTAAGGAACATAGGATAGAAAATGTGGACACTAACATTTATGCAAAAAAATACAAAACTTATCTGCTGACAACTGATAATAATAATTGGTTCATGGGCCATTCGATGCAACAGTGCCGTGGTATATTCACTCTCATACATCTAAAATATTTCGTACTGTTTCGTTGCTCGCGGAAAAACCGTAGTTAAAAATTGTGTGTAGATCAGTACCTTAACATTGTTGGTGCGCATGAGAACCAATGGCCATAGGCGCGAAACTCTTTACAAATGACAGCTCGAGCACTTGCGAATGTCAGCCATGTTGACGTAAGCCTAAGTTTGACACCGAAATAAATCTCAAACGACGAGTCAGATAAATGTATCATAAACATTATGAAGTTGTATTATAATTAATGTCGAAGCACGAAACGAGCTTGTGAGTCCTAGCTTGAAAAAAAAACCCACGTATCGCGGCCCCCGCATCGTCTAGCCGCGCACACATACGCACCAGCTGTCATTGGTGTAAATCGTTGTATGACGGTTCTTTACGTAAGTAATATAATAAGTATTGTTTGATATGGCACAACTGTAACTGATGTGTGTCAGTACCTTAACATTGTTGATGAGCCAGGTGAGGTGCGGGGCGGGGTAGGCGGCGGCGCTCTGACAGATGGCCTCTAGATCTTCATATGACGATAGCTTTTTGTGCTTGATCTTGATTCTTGGACGGTGTTTCTGACGAACTGCAATAAATTGTGTATTTTATAGTATCAGGCACATTGAGACTTAAGACGACGCATGAGAGATTTTGGTTGAGGGGATCCCTATTTTTCTCACCAATTCCTTTCAAAGGTAGGAAAATAAAAAAATAGATAGAGAAATTAGATGTAGGGATTCACGACCTCTTAGACCTTTGTTTCGCTGCAGCATAACACAATTGAGCAATGTGTCTGAAAGAAAATATATATATAACTGATTTGTCGCAAATGCCACGCCCCTTCAATATTGAGACGGTTTTCAATGAAAAAATCGTGGCAACCCCCGTATACCCCTTTCGGCTCCATCATCATGCGGTCGAACGGTCTTACGGGGACTTTCTGAGTAGAGCTCCATATATATAATAAAATATGGGGGATTTTATGGACTGGGATCGCAAGTCGCAACACCAGATGAGTTACATGCGTAACTTCTCTGGTGTTGCGAGTGTCCATGTCCAAGCCGACGTCTATAACGGGCCGTACGCATGCAAGATCGCGCTTACAAATCCGATCTATAAAATAATAGCTCCTCACACCGATTTCGGTGACGGTGGCTGTTTTCATTGAAAAGAGGCCAGTTACGCAGGAGTTATTTTTAGTGTCTAAGTGTTTGCATAGTAGACAAGAGAACACTTACTTCGTTTCCTCTCGAAACCCAGTGGGACAGATGACCACCACGACTCGCGAGAGATCAAGCGCAGGACGGACTTTTTTCATGCCCAGCCGACGCACGGATCATCTTTCTTCAGACAATCAGGTGATCAACTTGCATTGTCCTAACCAAACATAGCCAAACAACATTTTTTTGTTGCTCCAACGCGGGAACGTTCACTCGACCTCCAAATCGAGAGCCAAGCTCTAAGCCACTGGTCCACGGAGGCTGTTTTGACTTAAGTAATGATTAGTCAAGTTCAAACCAATGACATAAAATGCAACGACGACCCCTTGCGACGTATTTTACACATACTTGT
This sequence comes from Phengaris arion, assembly GCA_963565745.1. Lineage (NCBI taxonomy): Eukaryota > Metazoa > Arthropoda > Insecta > Lepidoptera > Lycaenidae > Phengaris > Phengaris arion. The sequence goes on from OY751431.1 coordinate 31,368,922, forward strand.
GACGAATTATTAACATAAATATAGGACTTTAAATTTATTTCCTATGTCAATTTAATATAAAAGTATTAGAATCGGATTCAGGCAGTTTTCCCTTTCTAGACCTTTCTTATCCACAAAAATATACGTCTACGTTAGAATTTTTTTTAACGAGAATATTGCTGTCAAGGCTCTGTTTGATTTCACGTGTTGGATGTAAAGAGGGTATTCGAGAATGATTGCTTCATAAACTGAATATTTTCCGCAATCAGCTATTCGTTATTGAAAAAACAAACTTTGAAATTTAATACGTTGATATCAATACGATTACTTTATATTTCCATTTCCGCTAACAAGGGGAAAATATTAAAAGAAATAAGTGTTTAGATAGATATTAGAATATATCTAATAACGATGTTACCCGCGACTTCATGCGCACAAAAACGCGGGTACTGTGCATTTTGTCGCATTAAAATACTTTTTAATGCTACTGCTTGTATCCTTTCCCGTGGTGTTCTCTATATATGTGGCAAATTTCATTGAAATCGATCCAGCAGTTTCGGAGCCTCAATATGCAAGCAAACAGACAAATCTTCCCACTTTATTGTATTAGTATAGTTTTTTTTTTTTTACGAACAAATATAAAGAGTAGAGACAAAACTGTGCCAGCCTACGAGTACATCGGATATCAGTTTCACCTTTCTTTCCATAAAAAAAGGATTATCCCAAAATATGTATATTTTGCGTTATCAGTTACCTCGTTTGGGCCGTTTACGTAAAAGCATCTTTACATTACCGCTAATTCCTATCATTAATTTTTAATTTAAAAAGGCTTTAATTTTTAAATTTTTGATAACAGCCATTAAGTATTATGGCTGTTATCAAAAATTGAACAGCGAAATCCCTCGCGTACACAATAGGAAGGCTTTTATAAGCCCCACTAATCTGTTTCTATGTAGCTCCGTGCAAACGGGCGACCAATAGAAGGGGCCGCACGCTATATATTTTTTTAAACATTTTTTTTCCTCTCTATAGTAGTCGGTCTCGTCCACACCACAGCTTTACTTTTGTACTTATGACGAGTTTCCGCTACCACTCGCACGCGTATTGCGGTGTGGCAAATCAAATTATATGACAATTGTGTTTTGACGTCAACCGGTTACCGTCGCTTTTTTTTAATTGATGGCGTTATGTACAGCTTAAAACCATTTGCCAGTGTCAAGTTAAAAAGGTGGGAAATCAAAAATACGGGAGATAGATTTCTCGTTTAAGTTTTCAACACCGTATTTCTAAATCGCCAAGTCTAAAGTCTAGTCAAAGTACAAATAAAAATAAATAGACATTGAGTCAAGTCACTCGATTCAGTTAAGTGGTAGAAGCTTTACTGAAGTTCCTAGGGTGTTTTGGAGGGAACACAAGATAGCACGTTTTTTGAAGTTGTACCACTTGCCCACACTTGTGCATGTTAACGAATATTTTAATGGTTAATATTCTACCAATATTATACATTAAGAACAGAAGTAACACAAATTTATGAAGAGATATAAAAACAATAACGTCACACATTGAATTCCTCGGATAAACGGTTGCCGCCGTCCTTAGCTCGTTTGCACCGAGCCTAACTTTGTGGTGTCGAATTAACTGTTTCATAGAAATGTTGTTCGGGTAGCTCGGAACGAAGCACAGAACTGCCAAATGAGATTAATTGAATTCTGGCTTAGGACATACTATTACTTTACAGTAAAGTAACTGCTACTTTTATTTGCTTTAAATTTATCAATCTTAAAATTTTATTATAGGTCTCCAAAACACACATACACACACTCTTTCGCCTTTATATTACTGTTTTGTACAAAGTGACAGAGGACTAATGGTAATAATAAAAACTTTTTTTTTTTTCATCAGTGTTAAGTTGGTAACCTACCTTAAGGTGGTACCTGATGGTAAGCGATTACCGCCGCCCATGGACACTCGCAACACCAGAGAATTTACACATGTAACTCATCTGGTGTTGCGACTTGCGATCCCAGTCCATAAAATCCCCCATATTTTATTATATATATGGAGCTCTACTCAGAAAGTCCCCGTAAGACCGTGCGACCGCATGATGATGGGGCCGAAAGGGGTATACGGGGGTTGCCACGATTTTTTCATTGAAAACCGTCTCAATATTGAAGGGGCGTGGCATTTGCGACAATATATAACAATATATATCTATGCGACATAAATATATATATATATATATATATATATATATATATATATATATATATATATATATATATATATATATATATATATATATATATATATATATTGATTTCCCGCCTTTTTAACTTGGCACTGGCAAATGGTTTTAAGCTGTAACGCCATCAATTAAAAAAAAGCGACGGTAACCGGTTGACGTCAAAACACAATTGTCATATAATTTGAGTTGCCACACCGCAATACGCGTGCGAGCGGTAGCGGAAACTCGTCATAAGTACAAAAGTAAAGCTGTAACTATACTAATACAATAAAGTGGGAAGATTTGTCTGTTTGCTTGCATATTGAGGCTCCGAAACTGCTGGATCGATTTCAATGAAATTTGCCACATATATAGAGAACACCACGGGAAAGGATACAAGCAGTAGCATTAAAAAGTATTTTAATGCGACAAAATGCACAGTACCCGCGTTTTTGTGCGCATGAAATCGCGGGTAACATCGTTATTAGATATATTCTAATATCTATCTAAACACTTATTTCTTTTTATATTTTCCCCTTGTTAGCGGAAATGGAAATATAAAGTAATCGTATTGATATCAACGTATTAAATTTCAAAGTTTGTTTTTTCAATAACGAATAGCTGATTGCGGAAAATATTCAGTTTATGAAGCTATCATTCTCGAATACCCTCTTTACATCCAACACGTGAAATCAAACAGAGCCTTGACAGCAATATTCTCGTTAAAAAGATTTCTAACGTAGACGTATATTTTTGTGGATAAGAAAGGTCTAGAAAGTGAAAACTGCCTGAATCCGATTCTAATACTTTTATATTAAATTGACATAGGAAATAAATTTAAAGTCCTATATATTTATGTTAATAATTCGTCACAAGTATGTGTAAAATACGTCGCAAGGGGTCGTCGTTGCATTTTATGTCATTGGTTTGAACTTGACTAATCATTACTTAAGTCAAAACAGCCTCCGTGGACCAGTGGTTTAGAGCTTGGCTCTCGATTTGGAGATCGAGTGAACGTTCCCGCGTTGGAGCAACAAAAAAATGTTGTTTGGATATGTTTGGTTAGGGCAATGCAAGTTGATCACCTGATTGTCTGAAGAAAGATGATCCGTGCGTTGGCTGGGCATGAAAAAATATGTCCGTCCTGCGCTTGATCTCTCGCGAGTCGTGGTGGTCATCTGTCCCACTGGGTTTCGAGAGGAAACGAAGTAAGTGTTCTCTTGTCTACTATGCAAACACTTAGACACTAAAAATAACTCCTGCGTAACTGGCCTCTTTTCAATGAAAACAGCCACCGTCACCGAAATCGGTGTGAGGAGCTATTATTTTATAGATCGGGTTTGTAAGCGCGATCTTGCATGCGTACGGCCCCGCCACCGTTATAGACGTCGGCTTCAGCATCATCAGATGTACTCACCTATAGCACTGAGGTCGTGTATCTTTGAGGATTTGGAGTAGAGCGGGATGTCGAGCGCGATCTCGCTGGCATACGGCCCCGCCGCCGTGAAGCCCATCTTCTCCAGCGTTATAAACGTCGGCTTCAGCATCATCAGAATATGCACTCACCTATAACACTGAGCTCGTGTATCTTGGAGGCTTTGGAGTAGAGCGGGATGTCGAGCGCGATCTCGCACGCATACGGCCCCGCCGCCGTGAAGTCCATCTTCTCCAGCGTTATAGACGTCGGCTTCAGCATTATTAACTGAAAGAGGAAGGTCTAGTTTAGTAACAGAAGAAAAATTTTCCTTTTTATTAGTCCAGGCTGTAAACGCATTGTGTTTTAAATTTTTCAATACAACATAATATAAGGAGGAAGATCAATTCCTTGTCTCCAATCGATTTTTATTGCAAGCTTACTTGTTGTTAGTGAAATGACTTTGGTAGCTTCAAACATTAACAAATATGATGACACAGTCGTTTGAACTATGTTATAGAATGTTCTTTTCCCATAAACAATTTAGAATCCGAAATTGTCCAAACATTAAGTACAAAAAGCAACAATTCTTATCAAAGAAAGTACGTGCCTGACAAAGGAAGACACCTTTGCCGTCAACTGTGAACATTCGCCCTTGAGGCTGTAAACCTACATCCGGTTTCCAGGAAAAAGGAAAAGGGTCCTTAACATATGTGGAACAAATATTCAAAAGTATCATCAGGACGAGCTTTTAGTTGGACATTTTCGGGAATTACTGGATACGATTGAATTGTGACGTTATTATCTACTAGCTTTTGCTCGCGGCGTAAATAAAGTAGGTATCCCACGGAAGCACTGTAGTTTTCGGGATAAAAAGTAGCCTATGTTCTAATCCAGAGCCTAAAGTACTAACATACCAAATTTTATCAAAATCTGTTACGTAGTTTTGGCGTGAAAGGGCAACAAACATCCATCTATCCGGCCATCCTCACAAACATTCACATTTATATCAATAGTAGGGTGTAGTTTTAAGGACTTGCTGTACGAACCAATCAAAATTTTTGTAATGATATTTAAACGTAACATCAAGACAAATAAACTAGTACGTAACATGGTTATGTTACTGAAAGTTTTTCGTGCATTTTCGAAGTAAAAGATATATTATTCTGTCATATAATATACAATATGTGTATTTGATATTTCACATTTATTATAGTGATAAGGTTTTATCACTATAATAAATGTGAAATATCAAGTACACATATTGTATATTATATGACAGAATAATATATCTTTTACATCGAAAATGCACGAAAAACTTTCAGTAACAGCACTTGGGAATCAACATGTAATGAATATTTCACCGAGACTACTTTAGCCGTAAACTCCATATTTTCTCTCGTAAAGTTTTACCAACTATAAACTTCATTATACAAGAAGATAGCTCTATTTGCTATTTGCTTTTCTGTCTTAACTTATAGTTTAGGGTAGTATAAGTTTTAATTAATGCGTTGCCGTGCTAAAAGCGCGATATATTAATGATATTAGTGATATTAGAAATAAATACTGTTTTTTTAATTGTAATTTTGTTTCATTACAATTTTTTATTTTAGATGTATTTTATGACAGACATGGTTCCTCATCAAATGGAAAGGGAGACTGAAATGAGCAAATAAGTGTGGGCGTATATTTTCTGAGGAATCTGGGGCCTTGGACAAAGTGCAATATCGGAACGTTAGCGAAGTTCTTTAGGAATGAAATGTATGAGAATAGTACCGTAACTTAGCGTCCAAAGGTGCCAATCCCATACATTTTATCTTTTCGAACTTCCTTATCGTTTTAAGGGTTCCGTAGTACAACAAGGAATCCGTATATATTATTTACTATGCTTTGTTTAAGGGCCCTCAACTGATTTGGTGTCTAGACTCTAGAGAAAATATAATTGACTAATGATGAAAATTGTAAGATAATCGTAGTTTTGATTTGAAATCAAAATCGTATACTTAATTCATGTTATATTGTGTCAAAGGTAAGTATAGTATGACCACGACCACAATGTATTTCGGCAATTGTCGTTTTTCACTCAAATTAATAACAGCTATAAAAGTTTTTCATAGATGGTTATGCCATTTCCATCGTGAGCAACGTGCTTTTACTGTAATATTGTTTTCGGATAAAATGCGTTCTCATTATATTTGGTTTGTTTCATAATCATCACCATCATCTGATGAGTGTCTGATTAGTAGCTTATTTACAAGTTGTGTCTGTAACTCATAAATAATACTATCCGAAACTTATCAGTATACGTTTTCCGCAGTAAAAGTAGCGTATGTCCTTTCCTGTAGTCTACACTATATCTGTGCCAAATTTCATACAAATCGGTCCATTAGTTTCGGAGCTTATTCAATGCAAACAAACAAATATTAGTTGAGATTATGAAACATGACGTAAATAGCCGCAACTGTTGCCGGAAATAGCTGTTGATTACAATTAAAATACTTTAAAAGCAAATTAGATATGTAGCTAAGATTCAGTTCCGAATGGTCTAAAATCGATAAACCTAAAAATGCTAGACTCGTCTCAAGTACAACTGGTTTAAGATAAAATGCAAAGCAGAAGGACGTAAAATTTTACGGGTAACATATTCTGTGAGAACGGAAAACTGCGATTGAAGTTTAAAGAACGACAGCACTGAAAGGTTAGCATTTTTTCAGGGTTTTAATTTTTTGAGATGAATATTGAAGATGTTAATTAAATTAACGGAGATAAGACTATTGGAATAATGTAGATTATTTCCGGAAAAACATTTGATGGCAATAGATTTAGCCAAATCGTTTCCTGTGAAAATATTACTATATGTATAATAGAAAGTGATTGCTCATTCATAAAGGAATGTTAAGTTAAGGTTACAGTAATAGTTAAAGAAACTGCATAGTGTATATACAGAATACACTACAGAATAACTCACTTTAGTGAACCTTAATGTAAATTAAAGAAGATTTCTTTATACTTTTTAATTTTTTATGGAAATACAACTAGCTTATATCTGTCAAAAGCGCAATGTAATAAGCTATTGAATGCTGAATGCACTTGTTTTGAATATCGACAGAATGGATTTAATATAGCGCCGGCCAGACCCCACATGTTTCATATCGACACTGAAACCTGGGCTTATTTCGATACGAGCATTATTATTTTGGGTAAATGCTGAATCATTATTTTCATCATTATTATTATCCAGGGTAAAAGGGAAATAGTTAATCACAAATAGTTACGAGAATTGGGCTTCAGGTATAAGATCAAAATCGCTTAAAAGCGTCGAAGAACCGTGCGCGCGCGTCCGCATTTATACGGGAGTATTATACTCACATACAAATACGGACTTCAACCACGTCGCGTCTGCAGTCAATGCGGTCATTTCTTTTGTGTTGTGAAAAGGAAATTGTCTAAAAACGAGTCGTTGGTCAAGCAGGAACTTTGCAGATATTGTATCTACGAACGATTGTTATCTTGCCATATAGCCAACTTATGAATTAAGTTCCCGGATAGTAATCAGGGAACTTAATTCATAAGCTGGTTGACTGTTGTCTTAATTTGTTTGTATTATGTTATTAATATGATATCAAACTGACATGTTATTGACAGTTGTATTCTGACTGCATGCTGTCATTGTAATAAAAATAATTATGAGAATACTCTACCTGCTCATAAATTAGGTTCCGCGATAGTACAAAGGTTTTTTCAGTCTGTTCTTTCATTGCTATGGATCGCAAAACCTTCTCATACGGCCGGTTTCAACAACCTATCTATCAATAACTATTTATTAAAAACGTCACATCTGATATCGCTGTCAGCGATCTCGCTGTAGCAGACAAAGATCCCTCTATCTAAGTTAGATTATTGAAACGCCAAAAACCTGCAAATGATACAAAAGGTGACGTTCTTAACAAATAGTTACTGGTAGATAGGATATTGTAACCGATCGTTAGATAGTAACACTAATACACTTATTTAATTTCCACACAAAATTACATTACATTCCCAGGTATTGAAATGCATTCGTAGCGCAGAGCTCGTAAGTAAAAATGCAAACTCACGCTGTTTGCGTTCGTGTTGCCGACTTTATGAAAGTTCCGTAAATCTGTTGACAGTTCAAACATAATATAACCATTTACGAACAACTAATTTCAACTAAATTGTAGATTTACGCTATCCTTTTAGTTGTAATAGGCAAAGTTGGTATTGAATTAATGTTTATTTAAGGAAACGGTGGAACTATGATTAGCTTTTGATTTGTTGGAGGATATGAATCGTGAGAATATACAATTTTAATTACTGATCAAGATATTATTTAAATTGCAATTCAGCATCGGAGCGTTACTCGTGGTTAAGTCCTTAAGCACGAGGTCACTTTCTTTCGTCACATAATATGCATTTGACCATCACCTGTCGGGTGATACATGCCTATACTGTCAAAATCTTATTATTTTGAATTTTCCAATACTGGCCAGTAGATATACCAAAGGATTATGTTTTACAGTATGCCAACAGTGGCATGATTAAGATTATAGCTATTACGGCTTGACTACAAAATGTGACTTGATACATTGGCCGTAATTATATAATATTTATTATTATGGTTCCCGCGACCTCGTACATGCAAAAGGAAAACACGCGGAATTCGTACATTTTTCCGGAGTTAAATGCCTATATCAATGACGGGGAATGCCCCGTCGTCTATTCTATGTTTATGTCAAATTTCGTCAAAATCTGTCCAATAATTTAGGAACCTATTCAATGCAAACGAACCAACAAACGAATCTTACCTCTTGATAATTTTTTGTGTAGATGTTGATAGGATAGTACCGAATCATTTAAGCGGAAGTAAGGATCTCGCTTATGACTCAATTACTGCCAATCTCAGCTCTGCCGTGTGAGAACTGATACATATTTATGAGTCACCGTATTGATAAAGGCTCCCTTATACGTATTACAGAATGATTCTAGATAATGTACAGCGATTTTGTATTTTATTACATTTCAAATTGCATTTGCCAACAAATGCGAATGCCGTGCCATACCGGTAAGAATAAAGAATTATTTTATTGTTTGGGTAAAAATTGATTTGCGCCGCACGGTGAAAACCGACCGTGGTTTACATTCCTCTTTATTTAATCTGTATTTATACTAGCTCCATGGTTTCATGGAATTTCAAGGAACAGATACACAGCTATTTCTGAACTTTCGATTTGATTGCACTGCTACAAGCATAAGGTGTATCCACGATTGTGTGGCAAAAATTCCTTTAACGGGAAGAATACGTCGAAATTTTTTAAATTTGGATCGATTTGGCTCTTTCTATGAAAGCTGTTTCTCTGTATGTAAGTATATATTATATTTTCTACTCTGTGGTTTATATGACAATTCAACTAGGTCGCAAGGCAATTTTGCTAACAAAAAAGACAAGGCGATTCGTCAAGCGACTCGCCGCACGGCGAAAATCGACCGATGTAATTTCTGCATTAGACATTATAGTCCTTTTGTTTGTTTATATTAAGAATAAATTGTACCTGAACAGAGTTAGGCAAGGGCAATTGCTCGCATGTAATCCTACTAATAGAAATGTGAAAATTTGTGGGGATGGATAGATGTATGGATGGATGGTTGTTTACTCTTTACGAAATACTCTTTCACGAAAAATATACTGAACAGATTTCGATGAAATTTATTATGGAAGTAGATAAGGCTCTGGATTAAAACATAGGCTACCTTTTATCCCGAAAAAGCACAGTGTTCCTTTGGGTCTTGGGATACTGTATTCACGCGGGCGGAGCCGCGGGCAACAGCTTGTAATAATAATAAAAGCTTCTCACACCGTTTTCGGTGATGGTGGCCGGTTTCATTGAAATCAGGCCAGCTATGTAGGAGTTATTTTATAGTGGCCAAGTGTGTGCGCAGTACACAAGAGCACCCTCTCTTCCTTTACTCTCGAAAACTAGTGAGACGGATTACCGACACGACTGGCGAGATTTTAAACATGCCGAACCGACGCTTGGATCATCTTTCTTGTCAGACAATATGGTGATCAGCGTAATATTGTCCAAACCAAACTTGGAAACAACATTTTTTGTTGTTCCAAAAAGGGAATCGAACCTCGACCTCCGAGTCGAGAGCCACGGAGGTTGAAGTCGCGTGTAGACCGTGTATAAGTGAAACTTACGTAGTAACTATTTATTAATCTGTGGTAAAACGTAGCTTTTTTATATTATTAAGAAATTTCCTGATATCATGCATATAAATCATTCTATACATTTTAACAAAGTAGGTGGAATGCAGTTATGATTTTTTTCATCAACGAATAAAACAAACGTTCACTCTATAAACTCCCTCCGCGATAAAAACAAAGTCATAAATTTTATTTTCTCGGAAAAAATAAAACACATGAACAAATTAAAACGTAATGTTTTTTTTTATTCAATATCCAAGAGAATGGCTTGATTAGAAATGAATAAATACGATATTGTATGTGGTGATTCGAAACCACGTTTTATTTCTGTCAATCGATCGTTTCTTTTATTGTTATTTTATCTGTTAAAGATATTATATTTAATTAAGTACAGTCAGTCGCATCAAGGCAACAGTGGAAAAAACTTCACTTAACGGTATTATGGTTTTATATGTTACGCTAATTTTCTGCAATTGAAGCATTGCGTTGTATCCTTTTCTGTAAAACTAGCTGATGAACTTCATTTGCGTGAAACTATTGGAAATTGGAATTTTCTTAAACGGAGCCATAAGAAAGAAGTAGCTTAAGTTATTCCTTATATTATCAGCTATCTGCCAGTGAAAGTTCGGTCAAAATCAGTCCAGCCCTTTCAGAGATTAGCCGGAAGAAACGGACAGACAGACGGACAGAAATACAAAAAAAAAATGTTTCGTTTGGTGTAGGTATATAGGTTCTATCATATTACGCATTTATTGCAAAGCTGTTAATTTCAAATTACAAACAGACTATAAGCACAGATTACTTACTAATATCTACATCGCACTCGTGCCGAAGCCGGGGCGGGTCGTTAATTTATATTAAATTCCCATAACCAAATATATGAGAATTAACATAACAAAGTAATATGTCCATAATTATTCACGGAGCACCTGAGTGGAGGATATGTTGGTAGCCAGTCTGGCGGAAAATAAACCCACGTCAAAACCTATAGCTGATCACAGGCGAGGCGTGCATATAAGCCGGCTTTACTGATGTATATTACATAATATATTATTTTTTTAAAGACGGTACTAAACAAAAACAATATTTTGCGCCCAATGCACGCAAAAAATTGCGCTACCACTATTCGACGAACCAATTCCGTATTTTAAAAATAAATATATATTAAATATTAGATTTAAAGTAATATTTATAAGGAAAGCCGGATTGTATGCACGCCTCGCCTGTAAGCTATTGGCTTTAATATTAACATACTGGAAACCATATTCCCAAATACTTCATTCTCACATGCTGGGAAATTACTACCACATTACCGACTATTTAATGTGTAATAATAACTGTCGTTTTGTTTTCAATTTGAATTGAAGCGACAATTAAGTTTATTAATTCATAAAATATCATGGTTTACTGTCAATTATTGTAAATACCAACTTTGCATTACAAAAAAAAAGGATTGTGTGGTTTTATGAAACCACGGTAAAAGTGAAACTTAATAACAAAATAGCGTGGAGCACTGGCACAAATGAGTACTAGTCTATACACTACACGGTCAGATGATGCGAACTATAGGCGCCGCCATATGGCGGCGCACTCTGACGAGTGCCTTTCACTTTATCCCAACTCCGCGGTCGACCGTCACGCGACATGCAACACACAAACGAAAAAGTTTGAGACGATGTAAACGATGAAAGTGTGCGAAACCAACCATTCAACCACAACTTTTTATAAAGTGTACCACAAAGACTTATTTTATTCACAAGTTTCAAGTTTAATGTATTCTTGTGAATTCTCGAGACTGTTTAGGTACAAAACAGAGCTGTAGGTAAACAAGTCTAAGTGAAAGCATCCGTCTTGATGAGCAAGAGCGCTATTACTATTGTAACATTTTGCTACACTGCAACTATCATAATGTCAAGTTATTTAGTGTTCAAGCGCTTTGTAGCGCAGGGATTAAATTGTTCAGATTGAGTTGATTATTTTTGACACTAAACCATATACCACATTAAACAATATTAGAAAACCGAGATGTTCCACGAGGTGTGTCCTGACTTCAGAGTGCTTAAAATGCGAGTAAGCGCCCCTAGGCTCGCAGTCGCGCGCGACCTATCCGACCGGCAACATACCGAAGAGCTCGTTAAAATGTGTTAAAATAATACGTTAACCAGTCTAAAAAAGCTTGGAATATGGTGGTAAGTATTCATTTAATCATTAATATCTTAATGCATTTATAGCTCAATATGTCTTAAAATTTTGTTAAAATTCTATTTAACGTAAATATCTAAATCAAATGGGCGTCCCGCTTAGGACACAAATGGTCCGTTTCTTGCCGTAAAATTGATCGTCGGTATAAGTGACTACGAGATACTATGAATCATAATCAGTTAATATTGGACCTTATAGTGTGAAAATCAAAGTCAACAATTGTAATACAACTAACGGTGGTAATTTTTTTTTATGACCTAAGCATTGGCAAGAAGTGGGCGTGGATCATGTCACGCGTGGAGGCGAGAAGTGGGCTACATATTTTCTCTGCGGTTTTCTGGCTAAGCCCTATGAGGTTGGTGGTCTTTGCCTATCCATATAAGGCTTAGGAGTTTCTGTCTACCTAACTTTATTGGGAAGACGGTGTGAACAATTGTGTGTGTATAATATAATACTTTGCTTTGCTTTATAATATAATATAATAACGTATATAAAAATACCAATTTTGAATTAAAAAAATTGACTTTGACTTTGACAAACAATTTTGTAACATCCAATATAAGAGAAGAAAAGGGAAATTCTACCCCACCAGGATGACCTCTATGGCTCAGTGATTGGCGCGTCGGCACTCAAGCCGGACCATGGGTTCGAATCCCACCGAAGGTCCAGAAAGTTTTCTGTATTCCTAGGCCATGGATGTCATATAATAACGTGGAGAAGAAAAACACATGATCGTATCCTATGGCAAGCTTTATGGGAGGCGTATGTTTAAAATCAAGACAATATTCGCGAAACTGGTGTCAATAATTGAAATAAGTATTTAAGTAAATGTGTATTATTATGTGATACTGTTAATTAAAGGCTATTATTATTATTATCATACTCATCAGTTATCATGACATCGCCGACAAAACAAACGCCACTGTATTCGATAACCTATCTTACCCAGACAACTTTTTGTGAACATTACCCACCCATTAGGGATATTGTTTCAGCGTTTTCGCTGTAATTAGTTCGGCTGGTAAATTTGGGTGCGGTCGGTGCGGTCGTATTGGAAACATTCAATAATTACTGGGACATGGGAGTTCCGCTAAGTCCTTGGACGCTTTTTTATAGAGCACTAGGTTTTGCACGCATCTCCGCCCGCGTAAATACAAACCCATTTTTTTTCGAGATAAATAGTATATATAATTTAGAGCCTAAACTAGATTTTATCTAAATCCGTTCAGTAGTTTTTATGTTAAAGAGTTACAAACATCCATCCATCTATATCTATATATATCCATTCATGCACACAACCTTCTACATTTATAATAGTAGTAGGATATTCGCATTCGTGCGAACTGTCCATGAATGCATTTATGCGTTCCCGGGCAAAGGGCAAAAATGCATGGTGTAAATAAAAATTAACATGAACTTAAAGGAGTACTTGAACTAAATTAAATAGAAGTCCTTAGTTCTACGAATTAGAATCAGTTTTCACCACGACGAGATGCGACGTGACGCGCCGCTACATTTTTAAGATAGCTATTCAAAATAGAAACTTTATTCAGTACACAAGAATATACACGTTTCATTGAGCTTGCAAGAGTTTGAATGTCAAGTCAATCAAAGTCAATGTATTAGGCGCCGCTCTTGCAATGAAACGTGTATCTTTTCGTATGGTGAATAAAGTTCAACTTTGGATAGCTATCATAAAAATGCAACGACGCGTCGCGTAGCGAATAGTCGGTGTGAATTGACGCTAAGTCGCATAAAATTTAATCTATTTAATTAAATAGATTAAAACTAAACTAATTAATAAATTAAAACTCTCCGTCCGTCGCCCGAGTATTCGTGAATTTACATGTAAATTACATTACACAAAAAAGTAATTAGAATATTTACATTGATGTCCGCGCCAGTGAAGTTGTAGACCTCAAAGGGCGGGTCCCGGCCTTGCACGTACTGCATGATCCGCTGACCGCTCTTGAAGAACACCACCTGGAAAATATGCTGTAATTACAGTCCGTTCAGAGTTATTTCACCCGAGAGTGATCCTTATGTCGCTGGCATAAGGGTCCTGTCAGAGGTAAAATAACTCTGAAAGTTATACACATACCAATAGCTGGTTTTCAAATTAACATTTTCATAAAATTAAAAATTAATGGCGCCAGCGTTCAAAATTGTGGACAAATTTGTTATTTTTACAAAATGTCTTTTCGTCTCTCATTGTAGCGTGTCAGTATTTACGATAGCTAATTACAGACGAATTTACTAATTCGGCTCAAGTACGTATAGATCCATGGTTCGGCACGAATTGTCCGGCTCGAACAGATAAATACCACGGTCTCATAGACAACCGGCGTGAAATAACGCTTGCGTCGAGCAAGTGAGGTTACCGAAGGCTCAAGAGCGATTTAGGGATTGTAGGGTCCAGGAACGCAAGCAAGCAACACCAGAGGAGTTACAAGTGTAATTCCTCTGGTGTTGCGAGTGTCCATGGGCCCGCTGCCCATAATCATTTACCATCAGTCAGTCAGCTAATTTCCTAGTCCATTTCATAAAAAATCTAAATAAAATAAAATAAAATATAAAACAGACAAATAGAGATTAATGGACTCCGTAGCTTATGGAGCTTGTATCAACAAGTAAGTGGATTGGAAAAATCCTTAAAAGTCTCAAAGTTACTCAATTTGGTGTAGCTCATATTATCAATCAATCATTGTATTGATATCGCATCACACACATCATTTTAATTTACAGAAAATATGATAAGAAAAAAATTTCATTTATACACTAAGTGTAAATTTTTTAATATAATATTTCTATGTTATTTATTTTTAATATTTTATGAAAAAATATTTCTATGATTATATTAAAGAGGAAATATAATATGTTTATTTTGCATTGAATGGGTTACGAAACTACAGGTCCGATTTGATGAAATTTTGCACATATTATAATTATTACAGAGCAGACCACGGGGAAGGACATAGGCTTCTTTTTATCGCGGAAAAATGTACAGTTCTTGCGGGATTTACGCGGGCTATTTATTTACAAAATCCTCCAACTATTATAAATGTGAAAGTTTGTGAGAATGGATGGATAGATGGATGGATGGATGTTTGTTACTCTTTCACGCAAAACGGAATTCGATGTAATTTGGTATAAGTTAAGGTAGTTTTATATATAGCTCTGGATTAACGCATGCTACTTTTTATCCTGAAAAAGTAAAGTGTGCCGGTTGGATACTGTTTTGTTGGATACTAATATACGCGGGCGGAGCCGCGGGTAAAAGCTAGTCTTTTATAATTTGCGAAATCTTGATGTTCATTTACACATTTCATAAAGTTTATTTCGTCAAAATATTTGTTTGCAAATGTTTATTTAGTAGTTAAGTAAATGTGTAAGTAATTTTCAGGCTTTGTGTTTTTAGCGTGCCAGTTCAAGTCGGGTCAACTTAGCCCGGCGTACATACTTGATTACTTCACTGCACTAGTTTCTAAGCCGAGACGTGCTTAGATCGTTTCTTTTTCACAACTCTGCTTTTCAGTTGTTAATGTAAAGTAAAATTAGCTTGCTGTAGAAACAATATATGGAAATTCCATACACTTTCAGGATAATCATTAAATTCATGATGAATTAAATCTGGATAATAATAACAACACAGTCAAAACTAATGAGACAAACTTCCTTAATATTAGCAGCATCATAATATATTGTGAACGAGAAGCAAAAACTTTCAGTATGGTTTTACGAGGACTATGTATGAAATTTGGCACAGTTAAAGTTTATGTAGAGGAAGGTGTGCAGAAAACAATTTTTTTAATAACTATTCAATGCAATTCATGAGTCTATTCAATGTAAATAAATAAACATACAGACAATCAAATCTTTCCTCTTTATGATATATACATTATACAAGTATAGATATTTATTAATTTGCGTATCTAAGAGGCAAAAGAATTCTAAAAAGGCTGAAACTTAAAAAAATAAACATGAATTCTATTTCAATTTCGACCACTTGGCGACGTCTAGTCTGAATAAAAATCTCACAATAAATTGAAAATTTCATTTGCCATCAAAATATACAAGCATTTATTTTAAGTTCTTAACTTTACATTTCAAACCACGAGGCGGACATATTAAATAGCTGTAACACACAGTTACACAGAAGCTTTTTCACGCATCGTGGAACACGTTAAAATATTTAAACGCCGTGAATCGTGATGAATGAATATTTTTGTGTCTCCCAGGCTAACTAGAGTTGAAACAGGTCGAGTGAGACCGTTCCTTTTCTACAGCTGAAAACTTGAAGTATGTTTTTTAATCATCAACAAAAACAGCAACGAGCTCTTACGAAAATAACTTCTGTGACTGTACTTTTCAAAACTTTGCTTTCAATACAAGTTTTATATACGAAATTACACTGCGATTTTTGAGTGAAAACTACTTGAATCAGATATTAAAAATTATATCAAAGTGTTTTATTTAAAAGGACAAAAAATTATTACTTGAATGAAATATTATTAAATGTAAAATGAAATATTTAAATGAGTACATGAAATTGAAACAGTTAATCCATTTATTAATTGTACAAAAATTAAAAGTAATATTTGTGTTTCGTGTAAAAATCAACGCTGCGAACGTTACACTGAACAAATCAATACGTAGCAGCCTCTACGCTCGCTACGAGCAGCGACGTCGACGCTACGAATGCTACGGACTCCACCTGCTCCCGACAATTCATTTCACATTGCAAACACCAATATATCCACAGTGTGGGGATTTCACTAAACATGTTTGTACAGTCAGCAGCAGTCGATCCACCTATAATGTTGACAGGGTTTGTTGACTAAAGCAACCCACATGACTAGATTTTGCAGTGTCGGATAACATTTATCTAAAGAGTGTTAACATAAAATGCAAAATCTATTTCAATACAGAGCTAAAATTATATGCAATGTTATTTCATGTTTAAATCTCAACTTATACAATGTGTGCGATTGGACAGGCGTTGTCCTCTAACATACGTTTACGTCTGATACATACAGGTGGCCCTATACTCTGCTATTATTTTAATCATGCTTAATATAATTTTACGTGTAAAACCTTATTTAAACGTGCACCACGTACCGCGGCGCCTGCAGCTCCACGCACACGTCGTCTAGACCCGCCACTGCAATAATATGTTAGCACGTATACACTCACCTTATACAGAGTGTCGGGCTGCACGTTGTGGTCGCACCGCAGCACGGCGTTGTGTCCATGCACCACGTACCGCGGCGCCCGCAGCTCCACCCACACGTCGTCTAGACCCGCTACTGCAACATTATGTTAGCACGTATACACTCACCCTATACAGAGTGTCGGGCTGCACGTTGTGGTCGCACCGCAGCACGGCGTTGTGTCCATGCACCACGTACCGCGGCGCCCGCAGCTCCACCCACACGTCGTCTAGACCCGCCACTACAACAATATGTTAGCACGTATACACTCACCTTATACAGGGTGTCGGGCTGCACGTTGTGGTCGCACCGCAGCACGGCGTTGTGTCCATGCACCACGTACCGCGGCGCCCGCAGCTCCACCCACACGTCGTCTAGACCCGCCACTGCAACAATATGTTAGCACGTATACACTCACCTTATACAGAGTGTCGGGCTGCACGTTGTGGTCGCACCGCAGCACGGCGTTGTGTCCATGCACCACGTACCGCGGCGCCCGCAGCTCCACCCACACGTCGTCTAGACCCGCCACTGCAACAATATGTTAGCACGTATACACTCACCTTATACAGAGTGTCGGGCTGCACGTTGTGGTCGCACCGCAGCACGGCGTTGTGTCCATGCACCACGTACCGCGGCGCCCGCAGCTCCACCCACACGTCGTCTAGACCCGCCACTGCAACAATATGTTAGCACGTATACACTCACCTTATACAGAGTGTCGGGCTGCACGTTATGGTCGCACCGCAGCACGTCGTTGTGTCCATGCACCACGTACCGCGGCGCCCGCAGCTCCACCCACACGTCGTCTAGACCCGCCACAACAACAATATGTTCGCACGTATACACTCACCTTATACAGAGTGTCGGGCTGCACGTTGTGGTCGCACCGCAGCACGGCGTTGTGTCCATGCACCACGTACCGCGGCGCCCGCAGCTCCACCCACACGTCATCCAGACCCGCCACTGTAAAGAACACGTAAATACATTTATTTGCTCGTAATTAAAAGAAAAAGCAGGTTTATTAGGTAGGATTATTTCATGGTGTATCGTTTACAATTGAAGACATTTATTATGATAATAAAGTAACCCCAAAATTTATTGTGCCCGCTTGCCTAAAAGGAGGAGCTATCTAAAGCAAGCCAATAATAACTGCATTATTTGATTATGTAATTCCTGAAGTAGCTGAAGTTACTAATCGCAAAAACAAAATAAAATTTAAAAGGTTTTCGTGCAACAGTTTCAAAGCGTGTTAAATAAACGAAGTAATAAACTCCATAGATTTAGTACAGACTATTTATTACGCACGTGTGAGCTTTACTGGGGTCTTAAATATCAATTAGGTCCCAAGTCATTGATTGTGGTCTCCCGGGGAACTTTATCTAGGAACTAGGGCAATTAATTAAGTTCGCAAGTGATAAACAAGTGTAACTTAAAATGAACTTCAATGAAGAAGCATTCAAGTTTAAAACCTTTACGAGATGTGAAGCATCCATAGCTGATATTGTTATTATTATATTTATTATACAGTCGCCGCTACCAAAAATTTTATGGCAAGGTAATTATCATTTTCAGTCTCATGTAGTATGAACTGAGTTCCCAGCCCCGCCAGACTCCCCATATATACTTACTAATTAAATGTATTTTATATTATAGTATTAATGTGTACAATGAACGTATGCGTACCCGCAAGATTGTGCCGTGGGCAAATAATTTATCCTCTAGGGCGCCCCATCTGTCGGCGGTTGTGCGGTTTCGTTACTACGGCGGTTACTTCGCGACTGGATTACGTTGGTAAGTAGCTAATTTTATCTAAAATAAAGGTAATATTTCGTCATAGTTTTGCTATTATGAACTTGTATTTTATAAATTAGTTGCGTCCATATACCAAACCAAATAATAACCGTTACAAAAGCAGTTTTGTATTATAATAAACTATGAATATTTATGGTAATTTATGGTAATATTTAACTTCTAATAATAGAAAATATTATTAACGATTGTTTTACTATAATAAAAGAACTAGTTAGTGTTATAAATAAATCAGAAAATAAAAAATAATAATACGATGTTTTGCTAGTAACCGTTGTATGGTGCCGGGTCTCCAGACATTTTCAAAGCAAAATGGTGGCGAAAATTTATATTACTAATGAACATACAACTGTGGAGTCGCCTAAAAGTCGGTTTTATTTTCTACATACAAGCCACTTTTTTATTTTCGTATAAAAAACATACTAAAATATGAAAACTGTATGATAGATATAACTATAAATAAATAAAATATATACTTTTTATTTAAAATCTATAACTAACGTACCGTGGGTCAATTTTTAGGTACAAAGCGCTAAAGAAAAAAATTGTACACACTTTACTTAGATTCTGAAAAAGTATCAATCTTATTTTTAGGATTCAGAATAACGCAAGGAACTAAAATTATTAAAGTCATTTTTCTCTAAGCTTAGTATGAACAGAAATATATACCTATATATAAGAAGTTTAATGATTTTTGGAGTTTACTCGTTAAGAATCGATTTTCATATAAGGCGCCCGGTATGAAAAAAATATGGGTTGAAAATCTATTGAACGAATGACAGCGTTACGTTTTCGTGCGCAACCTATTCTGCGCACCTGTCACTTTTTCACATGGCGCGAATTATTGAACTCAAATCGATCGCTAAAGTTTTTAAAAACTTTGTCTAGTTTTTTGCCTATTTCTCCTAGCACTTACTTAAAGCCTTAATACCTAGTACCCATTTAGTGCCCAATTTTCACTAAGGGAAATAGAAGTTCATATTATTGTTTTCCAGTCTGGACGCCATCTATGGAAATAAACATTAACCATTGGTTTGGTCTTAATAATTTTACAGAAAAAATATAGATGGCGCTTATACGGAGTAGATTGTTTCTAATTTTAAATACTTTTTTATATATATTTTGCTGTACTAAAATAAAATTTCCTATCATCAATCACTTTAGTTATCATAATATTCGTTTATTGTTCGAAGTACGCACTTTTTAACATTGCCCAATAAAATAAAAATAATGTTATACAATTTAAATACTAAGCATTTAAAATGTCAACAAGTCTTGCTCAAGATGAATCTCCTAGTACTCAGAGCTAAATATTATAAATAATTTTATTATTCTATCGAAATGTGTAAAGCGCCACCTATGTACATTTCGATGCATCACCGTTTTTCACATGGCGCGAATTTTTGAACTCAAATCGATCGCTAAAGTTTTTGTTCCTTCTGAGGGACGTATTTTACTTTTTAGAGTAAACTCCAGTCGTGCGTCGGAGCTGACACACACTTTTTTTATTTCTACGTGGATGATTTTCAATTTTCATGAAAATTACAACATAATAATAACCAATCAGTGTAAACACTTTATAATATTCAGATGTCATTATTCTACTATATAATATATGTAAGAATCATTTCAAAGGCTGTAAGAAAAGTTAGTACATTTTTTTTGTACCTTTGGCGCCCTGTACGAGAGAATTGGTCCACCGCACAATCTGGCGGGTATACAAACGTTCATTGTACACAACTAATACTACAATATAACATACATTTTATCAGTAAGAAGTAGTAAGAAGTAAGTCTGGCGGGGCTGGGATCTCAGACCATAAAGAAAATTTTTATACAACTGATATTTATAAATAATATAGTACGGATTATTGCATACGCAATTTATAATGGAATAATCTTTGTTAGTTAGACATACCAATAAAAAAAAGATCATTTATTATTTTAATAATGTACTCAACTGTTCACGTTTGTTCTTCTTGACCTGGAACGAAAAATAAGTGGTGGGCATCATATTATGATGCCACTATATTCTACATCACGTAGAATCTACATCACGTAGAATCTACATCATGTAGAATCTACATAATGCCTACCACTTATAAACTTTCTGAATGTCGATCTACATTGCAGATCGACATACAGAAAGTGTATTTAAAATATCAACTCTGAATAAAAATATTTGACTTTGACATTAAATCCTTTTGCGCTAACTAACCTTATGGTAAAGTTTACGACCCACTTTAATACTAAGGCGGGTCAATAAGTCCGTGACTTTTTGAATTTCTAACCTCCTTACTGAAAAAGCAACACTACTCCTGTCAACAGGCATCTGTCAGTTGACTCCTATCAAAATTTGAACTTGCTGCGTCAGTTAGTTTGTGTTTTACAGCTATCTTTATCAGACTAACCAGTAACTTAAGGAAACAATGGAAAAAAGTGAATTTCGTGTGCTTATTAAGCATTATTTTTTGCGAAAAAAAACCATTACCGAGACCAAAGCTAAGCTTGATAAATACTACTCTGCACCATCGATTTCAATGGTAAAAAGTGGTTTACTGAATTTCGTTGTGGCCGTACAAGCACTGAAGATGCCGAACGTCCTGGACGCCCAGTTGAGGTCTCTACACCCGAAACAATCGAAAAAATTCACGATATGGTGTTGGCCGACCGAAGATTGAAAGTGCAAGAGATTGTGGAAGCCATAAGCATCTCGCATGGCTCAGTGGTTTCAATTTTGAATGATCACTTGGGCATGAGAAAGCTTTCCGCGAGATGGGTGCCGCGTTTCCTCACAGTCGACCACAAACGCAATCGTGTAACAACTTCACAGGAAGGTTTGGCGTTGTTTAATCACAATATGGAGGAGTTTTTTAACCGTGGACGAAACATGGATCCATCACAACACACCAGAGACCAAACAACAGTCAAAACAGTGTGTTTCTAAGGGTGAATCGGCGCCAAAGAAGGCCAAGGTGGGTTTGTCAGCCAATAAAGTTATGGCGACTGTTTTTTGGGATGCACGTGGGACAATCCTCATTGACTATCTTCAAAAGGGAAGAACAATTAATGGGGAATATTATGCCAACTTATTGGACCGCTTCAATGAGGATTTGAAAAAAAACCGACCTCATTTGGCCAAGAAAAAAGTTCTTTTTCACCAAGACAATGCAAGGGTGCACACATGTGCAGTTGCCATGGCAAAAATCCATGAATTGGGCTATGAATTGCTCCCACATCCACCCTATTCTCAAGATTTGGCTCCGAGTGACTACTTCTTGTTCCCAAACCTGAAAAAATGGCTCGGTGAAAAAGATTTGACTCCAATGATGAAGTCATCTCGCAAACAAATGCCTATTTTGAGGACCTCGACAAATCATATTTTTTGGAAGGGATAAAAAAATTGGAGAAGCGTTGGACAAAGTGTATAGAGCTCAAGGGGGACTACGTTGAAAAATAAAATGATTTATTTATCAAAAAATCTGTGTTTTATTCCAAAAGTCACGGACTTATTGACCCGCCCTCGTATTCCCGTCGTCTCGTAAAAATATCTCGACCTCGTAAACATTTTGTTTATATTTTTCCAAATATAGTTCCACTCGAGAGTCAAGCTGCAAAGCTTCGAGGCAAGTCCTATGTAAATTAGGAGTTTTAGGCAAATTAAGTTTTATTCTGTAAATAATGTTGATGCAAACTCTTATAATATATTTTTAAAAGATTTTCCAAGCGATAAAGTAAGTCATGATTGTTGAATGTCCAAGGCACTTGTGCCAAGAGTTACCTTTGGTGCTAAGAGTCTCCATGGCATCATTAATCGATTACAATCAGGGGGTCCATGTGCTCGTGTGCCGGTTTGGTCCCATAAATAATTATTCATAATTAACGAAAATGTGTAAATACGTACATTGTTGACGCTGTCCATTGAAATGTTAAGTTTCTTTGAAAATTTAAAAGTGATAAATATTTATCACCAAAGCAGAAATGAGGAAATTTCTGGTTTTGTTATTTTAAAACGACAAGAGATCTTCTGATCTCTCGCATAAAATATTGTGACGAAGAAATGAGCGGCAATTTCTTATCTTGAAAACACTGAAATGCTTTAAAAGGAAATCAGTGCGCTCAAGTGTTTTCCAACCGCAAGAATATTATTGTGATTTAAATGCGAGAATTTTGTTTTAAAAAAAACATAGTACAAATATTTTTTAATGGGAAAAATGTATTGTAAAATTGTTTAGTTATGTACATTCTAAAATTCTCATGCTTGGTATATAAATCAGTCCATAGCTAAGTATAACAACACAACAAACTTTATATATATATATATTATAAATCCGAAAGTGAGTGTTTGACTGTCTTTCACATTCTGTCAGATTGGTACACAAATAGTTTGTGGCTTGGATTATTGCATACGCTATTTATAATGGAATAATATAATAGTTTAAAAAAACTAAAAAAACACGCTTAGAAATTTTTTATCGGGTTATTGCATTGTCATCGGCCCTTAAGACGTGTGCAAAGTTTCAAGTTGATCAGACGTCTAGAAACCGGTGAAAATTAAGCTGAAAGTTTGTATGGATGGATGGATGTTTGATACTCTTTTACACAAAAACCACTGAAGGGATTGCGATGTTTACTATGGTAGTAGTTTAGTCTCTGGATTAAAACACAGGCTATATTTTATCTCGAAAAAGTACAGTGTTACCAAGGGATACTATATTCACGCGGGCGAAGCCGCGGGCAGCAGTTAGTAAAACATAAATTTTTAAATGATCATTTGTTTTTTGGGCAACAATGTGTAATAAGCATACTGACTACAATATAGCAATATAAAGATTATAATATTAGTGATGTATCAATGTAATATCGCGGTCTCTGGCCACAGCTCCGAACTAATATGGCGCCTGGTGATAGCCCGACAGGATATTAGTGTAATACAATTGTCCAAACAGACCGCAGTCAGCCGTACATTTCCGAATATTAGAGTAATATATTATACATATTATTAAATAATATAAGGTTTGGAAAGAACAATATGAATCTGCATGAAATATTATCTATAATTAGCTTTTGCTCGCGTAAATACAGTGTCCCACGGGAACACTGTACTTTTTCAAGATAACAAGTAGGTAGTCTATGTTTTAAACCCAGAGCCTAAAGTACTACCATTCCAAATTCAATCAAAACCTGTTCAATAATTTCTGCGTGAAAGAGTAACAAACAACCATCCATCCATCCTCACAAATTTTCACATTTATAATAGTAGCAGGATATTATGTGTGTGAAAGCAAATCTAGGGTTTAATCGTATTGCTGGCGATACGCTCGTGATATGAAAGCCAAGACAATAATTCTACTAATATAATCATACTAATATTATAAATGTGAAAGTTTGTGAGGATGGATGGATGGGTGTATGTATGGATGGATGGATGTTTGTTACTCTTTCACGCAAAAACTACTGAACGTATTTCGATGAAATTTGGTATGGTAGTAGTTTAGGCTCTGAGTTAAACTTTTATCCCGAAAAGGTACAGTGTTCCCGTGGGATACTGTTTTTAAGCGAGCGGAGCTGCAGGTAAAAGCTAGTTTGTTATAATTAAACCACCATCAAACGATCAATACTAGTGGATATGCATTTTTTTTCAAGACTGAAGATAATTGCAGTTGTAAAGACTTCGTACAGTTAAAGTACCAAATAAAATAGTAAATTCGATTATATTATAAAATACACGGGAATACTCCTAACCTAACCTTTCGGTATAAAACTAGGCTATGTTTCAATCCAGAGCCTGAACTAATACCATACCGAATGTCATCGTAATCTCTCCACTAGTTTTAGCGTGCAAGAGTAACAAACATCCATCCATCCTCACAAACGGCCACATTTATATTAGTAGTATTTATAACAGTAGTAGGATGTATGTTCGAATCAAGTATTCTAAACTCCAGTTTAAATTAGTTGTCTAGATAGGTAGAGACCATATCTGTCTCATGAACTATACTCCCTGATGTAAACATTTAACTTGCCACTGGATATGTTAAGTTCTAGCGGTAAGTTCAGCTCGCTGGGAACTCGCGCAAACAGACAAGTTTTAAATGTATATTGACTAAACAGGTGTGTTTTGGGTTTCTAAATTTACTAGAATTACCTTGAAAGATAAAAGTTTTTGGGGTCTTTTCACTAGAGTAGCAACGCGGGCACCACTAGTTTGAATACAGTTGAACATATTCTTTTATTTCGTTAAATACTAATTCATACTAGATTCGCCAGTATTATCCTACTAATATTATAAATGTAAAAATTTGTGAGAATGAATGGATGGATGTTTGTAACTTTTTCACGCAAAAACCACTGAACGGATTTCAATGAAATTTGGTATGGTAGTAGTTTAGGCTCTGCATTAAAACATAGGCTACTTTTTATTCCGAAAAGTGCAGTGTTCCCGTGGGATACTGTAATTACGCGGGCGAAGCCGCAGGATACAGCTAGTTTTATATTATAATTTTTAAGTTTGAATTTTATAAGGGTTATTAATTGTCTGTTAGTTATAACAATTTTCAAGTAAAAAAAATTGTATCTATCAACCGCATAGTAGTGTGTGTTAATAATATGAGGTAGTGTGTGTTGTTGTTATTTCTATTAATTTCATGTATTTCTAAGCATTACTTTAAAAAATATTAGCTTACTGCACCTTCCTCCACATAAACGTCAACTGTGCCAAATACCATACATTCTCGTAAAATTGTAGTGAAAGATTTAGCTTCGCATATTAATTATTATAATATGATGTGATTCATGAGACATTTTTTTATACATTATTTAATATTTTTATAAAAACTTAGACAGTTATTTCATAATAAAATATAGTAAGAAATTAGTAGCTCAAAATGTATGACAATGAATATCATTAATGCGATTACTTTTGCGTCAAGCTCGTCTGCGCCGAGCCTTAATAACATTCTCAATCAATTGAGATTCAGATCAACACAAAGTTCAGAAACTAATATCGGTAACTAGCTCCGATTTTGTTTTTATTCGCTCGTATAAATTTGCGCCATAGGTACAGCTAACAATATGGAAACTCTGCTGACTTCGCACGGTGTCCAATATTCCTCGCTTACTAATATTTTTATTAATATGAAAGTTTGTCTGCCACGCAAGCTGCTGAGTGCTGACCTTGCATATTATGAAACAAAAACATACGTACTGCATGTTATTACATTTTTGTCTGTGACTGCGTTCGCTTGCAAAAAAATCTAATTCACAATATTACGAAGGCGAAACTAATTCAAAAAATTTCATTTATTTCAATTTAGACTTGTAATCTGCTAAGATTAATTTAATTGGCCTCAGCTATTACAGTTTCAGACACAAAACTTCACCAGCTCTGCAAAAGTTTTTTTAAGGTTCTAAGTGCTTTTCAGATAATAAAGAGTTTCAAACAATACTTTTCCTATATTATAATATCAGCCATGTATACAAATTATTATATAGAAAAAATATTGTATACAATCTAAATTAGTCTTAAAAAAAAATATTGGGTTTGCGCAAAATAAATGTCGTGCCTACCTAATGAGTGCGAGTACATATCTAAAACAATAGTGCGTATATAATAAAGTATAAAAACACAAGGGAAACAAAGCCATCTGTGTTCCTAATAATATATTTTGTATTGTCACTAACATTAATTCGAACAAAGCAATATAAGACCCGACGACCACATTCCCGGAGAATAGTGGGTTACCATTGTCGACACGGCGACGACATTAACAAAACGCCGTGTCGAGTCGAAGGTAACAGGAATTTACCTATATTCTGATTTAGAATAATAATCTAAAGTGCTCAATACTGTCGGTCCAGCCTGAAAATTGAGCACTGCTGCCTTGAAGTGGACTAGTAGACAAAAATAAAAATCATTGTCACTTTTGACACTATTGACGGCCAATTTGACAATGTTGACCGGCTGCTGGGATTGCAGGTTGGATCGATACTGTGGCGCATAAAAGGCCAGTGACAGTCCAGCCTGAAACCTAGCGCTGCGACCTTTCAGCGGACTTGTAGGCATAAATTAATTTAAATTTACCGGCGCTAGATTTGCAGGATGGACCGGGAGTAGGTATAGTGTAAGTCAATAAAATAAAAATAAAATCTCTTTTTTAATTATTAAAGACAAAATCTGTTTTGGCTGTCATAAGTTCATAACCCCTTTATATGAATTAACGGATAGACAACACTGTATACCATAGATAATTACAGCTCTACGTTAAATGGTATTTTCGTATTTTTTCATGACTATGGATTTATATATGACCGACATAATATATTTGTCACTAATTTTATTTTAACAACAAAAAATGAATTAAAAAATTATCTTTTGTTAATTTTAGTATCGTAGGCGGGCATCGTTTCCGCCGTTGTCGTGTCGTACCATGTGGTACTCATGATGAGTACCACAACGCTACCGATTGGATCAATTCTATATTGACATAACCGGTATAAACTGACATGCCGATCCACAACCATACACGGTCAGTCAAGTAATGCTTATTGGACAATAGGCACTATGATGTAGAGCTACACTCGATTCAACTAATATTCTATTGTTAAAACAGACATAATTATTCAGCTGTATTTCAACAGAGCTAAACTCTAATATGTACAGTCGAAGGTACCAGATGATTACAAATATCTGTTAGTTGACAGGGAAATACGACTGTACTGGAAAATCGTTTCCGCTAACACATGGTACGACACGACAACGGCGGAAACGATGCCCGTCTACGATACTAAAATTACCAAAAGATAATTTTGGAACGTAGTTCCTTATGGCGCGTTGCGAATTATATGGAGGCTAGACGGATTGATTAGGCACGACACTTTTTGCCACTCGAAATCACAATGTAATAACGACTATTAAGAATGATACAAAAAACGACCTTATCACCTTGACAATAATGTAGAATTTTGCAATTACACATTGTGACTGTTATGACTGTTCATATTGTGACTAGCTAGCCGGGCCTTAGGTTTGCGAGCGGTGGGACGGAAGAGCGTTTGATGTTATTACTTAGTACGGAGCCGGACTTCGCGGCGGCAACACTGCGAGCAGCAAGCAACCCGCCCCCTCACCCCTGTCCCTACCTAAGGCGCGGCCAACTAGTTCCGCGCGCACTATATATACTTAGTTCAACTATTTGTTTTGTATAATATAATATATTATAACTTCGTTCTCCATCCGGGTGTCCCTTGACACCTCTCAAGTTTATTAATTCATTTTTTATGTTGTTAAAAAAATTTTAGCGACACATATATTATCTAAGTCATATATAAATCCATAGTCATGAAAAAATACGAAAGTATGGTGTATGGCAATACCAAATATATCAGAATTTGTACTGTCAAAATATAGATTGCTTATGAAATAGGACCGTCAAACGAACAGAGGGATTGCCTCATAGTAGTGCAAAATGTCCGCTAATGGATACGATAATCCCTTTTGGGCTTCCGGTGCGCTTACTCACTCGGTAAAAAACTAACGTACCTAAGTGTTATCTCGCGAGGGTTTTCTATGAGTGTATCTCTTTAGTCTCTCATAGTTTTATAAATAAAAGCAAAAATAACATTTGCAGGCTGATGTTGATGATGAATCTAAGTATTTATGGCCAACTCTACAACCATAGACAAAAGAATAAAGTTCATTTCGGTAATTAACCCAAGCGTACACGTCCACCTTTATAACAATCTTAGTTATATACTTAAGAATAACGCGCCCTTTCAAAATTATATAAGCATCTTAAACTTCCTAAGGGAGTTGATAAATATCATCCCTCCAGCCCTAGTAATAGCGGCCCATAAACAGGAAATCCACTAATTAAGACGCGCCCTTCATGTCTTCGTATCTCCTAAGGGGTAGTTGGTAAATATTTGCTGTTTTGACAACGTGGCTGTGTTTTGACAGCACATTACACACCAAACTTTCGAGTAGCTACACAAAAAAACATTTTGAATAATAAATAATTAATTAATTAGAATTAAAAAAATTAGTTTATAAAAAAGGATTTAATAAAATTTACACTCCGAATTAAAATTCGAAGTAAAATGGCCGTTCAATTGATTTATTATACACCTTTTTTTTTTAATCAATATTTTTGTTTCAATATTTTGTTTTGTCAAATTACACTCTTAATTTTCCAAATGTGTCTTACCTAAACCCTGGTTTGGGTACCTAACCTTAGAATTATTAGGGTATCCTGATACGTTTAGTTGAATTCTGTGATCATGTTTTGTAGTTAACCAGTTTAAGTCTGATATATATTTCGTTAATTATTTATACTTAGGAAATATTCATTTTTTATTGGCTTTTCGAAAAGTACATGACAAGCTGAGAAATATTGTTTTCGCAATGATATATCTACCGTTGACGAAATACAGTCATCTGAAAAGTGAAATCGTTAGAGAACATTAAAAACTACTTATATAAAAATTACTATTATATTAAATAAGCTACTGGATTTATGTATATTAGGATTGTTTTAGGAAAAAAATTACACATATAATATAAGGATTTTAACGGTCATTTTAGTTTTTCAATTATAGCAAAAAAGCTTTTTAATCCTGTAAATTTTTTATTAGCAACTGATTACTGTACTTTTGCCAATTTTTCGGTCCATATTTATGTTTCCGTTCAGAAAATATTCGATTTTTGACCTTTTATTAAAAAAAAAACACTTCTTTACTGATGTTTCGTACTTTCAATGAAATATCGTCTGTTGGCTTATCACAATCGGATAACGATCGATCACACGTCTTTGATAAAGCTATTTTCAGCTTTGACGGTTCACTATTTAATAATGTTAAAAACTTTATTTCTATTCGATATAATTTGTATTAGTAATACGGCTATTTACTAATCTAACTTTGCTAAAATGTATTGATTTTATTGATTGAATGAGGCTTTTTTTTTTATTCCCATTTCCTCTCCATTGGCCGGAGTGGTCCATGTCCTTGTCATGTTATATTCTTTATATATTTTTCGTTAAATATTAATTTATTGTGCCAAATAAAACTTATTTGTTGTTTGAACTTTACTAGTTTTAAAGTGTCGGCATAAAATCCGCCGTGTGATGTTTCTTGGCAGTTATCCGATCAAAACATTTTGACATTGGAAATGTCTTTTCGTTCGCTCCAGTATAGGCTCCGATTTCACGAAAAAGTGCAATCCCCTTATCTCTCGAAGAGTTATGAAGACATGATATTCAAAAAAGGCTCAAAAGACGCGTAATCACGAGAGCTGTAAGGTGCAAATATAATTATTCAAGAAAGTCAAAACAGAAAAACGTTATGGCCGATATGTAATGAAACTACAACTTTAAATGATAATTATTTTATTTTAGACTAGCTTTTGGCCCTGACGTACGCGTAGATGTTGAGGTTCTCCTATTATTTCCAATTATTTTAGTTTTAATTTCATATTATTTTTAGAAAGAGTTTAGTCTAATTATGCTAAAAATAAATTATATTAAAATATGTTAAATGGTTTAAGACTTTTTTATTATTAGAGTGCTATTGAAGGATCTCTTTATACACGACATTAATTGTATTGCCGTGCGGAGCAAGGATCACCAGACTGCTAGCCGAACTTACTCTGGAACACGCAACATAGAACTGTCAGTGTGAGAAACAGTTCTCTCTTAGGTCTATCCCAGCCACTTTCAATGACTGCCCCTGAGCTTTAGTGACTTTTAAGGGATTCTTTTTAATACAAATGGATACTCTGATGGGGTTAATGGTATTTTAGGTATGAATAGTTTCCCCTTGAGCACATCTAGTGAGTACAGTAGCTGCGACAACGTTGCGATGGAGAACAGGTGTATATCCTGGAGATGTGAAAATTCGTCATCAAGAATAGGGATTCTTTTAGGCAATAATTAAATACCTATTCCACGTAATATTATCGAAATCATCAGAGATTGATTATTATTGATAAAAACCCAAGACATATATTTTCCTTAAAAGCGCTTATTGTATGTGTGTAACTTATACAATAAGATTCCGACACACATAAAATGTTTAACATATAATCGATCTGTCAGAGAGCTAAAAACATGCTAGCAAACAAGAGGTACTTATTAGTTTAATTACATAGTATATGTAATTAATATCTCAGTGCATGTAAATTCACTTAAATAATTTGACATGACGTAAAAATTAATTAAAACATTGTTAGCTTAAGGGAAAATAGGATATAGGATATATTTGGGAAAATATTATGACATGATATCTAGATCATTTATTGTAAAATCTTATTATATAATTATTATTATGCATTAAAATTCCTTCTGTACAATATAAGTGTTTCAATTGACGTATATAATATTAAGGAACTCCACGGGATAGTTTACTGCATTATCAGTTTCTACTACTGAATCCACTAACTTATATTGTACTCAAATAATCTTTGTATTAAAATAATCTTAAAACACTTACCATTTATTTATTTTTAGCTAAATAAATTTTCCTTCCAAAAATAATAGAAAATTAGTCACCTCAACATCTACGCGTACGAAGTCGCGGGCAAAAGCTAGTCTAAGATTAAAATAATTATCATTTAACGTTGTAGTTTAATTGTGTAACCTTTTCTTTATCCCGACTTTTCGTCGCTCAGTGACAGTATTTTTTCGATTCCGTATTCCGATTTCCGTAGATTCATTTCCAATGTGCTCGATAGTCGTGTGCGGCACGAAATCTGTGTTTTTTTTTGTTACTTAGCAAGATGATGTTAATTCTTTGAGCATATGGGCTGGATAATTTTGCGAGTGGCTGATCACAAAAAATCTCTAGATTGTGTCTTCTCTCATAGGTAACGATAAATTTGTGTCATTTTGCTTTTTTATAATATAATGCAGATCAAATAACAATAAAAATACTTTAAATTAGATAAAGAGAAAAAGTTCTATAAAACACGTATGATGCTTTTACAACAACATAACTTATTCAGTACAAATCTAAAGTAAAAACATTTTATTTCCAACTCCTAGATTGTCTGCTAAAATAAATCGGTGTAACAGAACCGAGAAAAAGGTAACATTTCGTTAAAACAAAACGAAGAAAATTTTGTTTTGTTTACGGCGAGACCACCCAATTCAGAGCTTAGTAAAACTTCGTTACTGAAGTCGATAATTCAACCCGCCGATCAGTCAATCGCAAAGGTAAATAGATTACTATCAAAGTTCGTCGGTTTAGGTTACAATTTACGGGAAATTTTAGTGGGAAAATATTATTTTAGAATGAGAGTTTGATATCGGCTGCTTTCTATTCACTATTTTAGACATTTTCAGGAATAAAATACCCACCTGTTAGAATACTAACAGGTAGGTATTTCTTCCGGTTATATAATAATATAACCGGAAAATTTTAGGAAAAAATAGAATAAAATATGTAACCATAACCTAAAAATCCCTGCTCTCAGCAATCCATTAATTTGACTGCCTTGCAGAGTAGACTATAGACTCACATAGACACACATGATTGATGATGTAAAAAATACCAAGTATTACGGAAATATATTTTCCCTTCTAAAAACACTGGACATTTTTGTCCAGCTGTTTAAAAAAGTGGCGACCACAAAACAAAATACTATTAGATAAAAATATTTTCATTCACACTTCGTTGCTCGCAGTTATTTTGATTCAGATTCATGGAAAAGTGAAAATAAAAAAATATATATTCACATTTTATCGTTTAAATGAGTTAAAATACCATTGTTATCCAGATGCAATTACGCTTACGTATTGTCATTTAACTTTATCTTTGGTCATCTTGAGTGATTTGTTACACAGTAAAATTCCTCAAGTCCTTTTATTTTATGAAAAAGAATCATGGATGCGTGTGACTGAAACTTGAAAGACAAAATGAGACAGTGATAAATGTGTGGTCTAATTTCTAAAAAATATTTCAAAGTGCTTTTTACGATATAATTTAACATTGGACATTTTGTTAATTAAAGTAAATTTGAAAATTGTTTTATTTTTTATTTTCCGTATTTATTTCATAACTTTCAATATACAGTTTTACCATCAGATAATAATATGTTTAATCTTATTGACAACAGGACAATCCCCCTTTGGGTATCGCGACCCTCACCGTTTGCGACCCCCAAAACAAGGGTCCCCCACCCTTTGTGATTTTTGTATGAAATTTGAGTATTGGTATACTTTCAACAGCCGATTGTCTGTAGAAGGAATACACTTTTGGTGTTGTGTTTTACGCCGAATGCATCAGAAGTAATAGTAAAAAATATTTATAAAAACAATGAGATTAATTAAAATAAATTAATCAATAGTGTGAAAATGTTATAAATGAGACCCTTATAATGTGTGTAGGTTACAAAATAAAATATGTATTTAGTTTTATTCAACGGAAAGTAGTCTCCAAAACATCAAAATTCAAGTGCTTGACTGAGGGTTGCAACCCCCAAAAGGATGGTGTTTTGTCGATAAAATAAAACCTATTATTTCCTGTTAGTATCTCTTAGCTCTAGTATAAATTATTAAAGTAGGTATCTTTAAAGTAAACTCATATAATATTTTATTGAATAATATACAATAAACCTAGCATATTATAATATCGCCAATGTATAATACGAGTAGGAAATAGTATAGTTAGATAAGAATTATATTCACAAAACTAGATTAATGCTTGCATAAGAGTAACATTGATCGTTAAGTTCAATAACACACCACAGTGTATTATTTAGAGCGGGGAGTAATACGATGGAATGTAAATCCAGACTTCTGGTCCAGAGGAAATTGCTTCGCTATCTCAAATACTTTATTTGAATAGTGCAGGTAGACATCCGATTACAATATGTATGGAGGTTTTCGGGTTGAAACGATTGCATCGGGATGAATTTCTTTTGTGATACTAATAAATGAAAGTTATAATTATATTACATATATAGTTTTCGTGATTCGTAGGTGGTAGGTATAGTTTGTAGGTGTTGGGTGTCAGGTGTTGGTTATCTATTTATTCCAGTTCATAGTTAAGACAGTACAACCTCTGTTGGGTACAGCTATTAATTATTATTGTATACTGATATCATTATAATATTGACTTGTATAAAGTCAAAATAAAGTAATATCTGTAATCTGAAATAATAGACTGATATCATTATATGATATATACTCAACTAGCTTTTGCCCGCGGCTGCGCCCGCGTAGTATAGTGTTCTTGGAGAAAAAACTACATCGGCGAATAACTCTCTATTTACAGCAATATACCTACTTCTGATACAATATTGAAAATGTTTATAGGTTTACCCAATGCAAATGGTTAAAAATGGGACCCTATTACCTCGACGCGACATGCGCGACCGCTTGATATACATTATATTATTATATCTATCGCGCTTAAGTATAAAAAGACTATTTAAAAAAACCGCATCAAAATCCGTTGCGTAGATTTAAAGATCTAAGCATACAATATAGGTAGATAGGGACAGACAGATAAAGCGACTTGTTTTATACTACGTAGTGAATAATCATTTAATTTGTCATTCAAATATAATTTGACATTCCAACAAAACTGGCCAACTACCTCTATGGATATTCCATAAGAACTGCAGTAGGTACAGAATATTCGTTGAGCGAGCACCGAGTCGCGACTCGCGAGTGGCGCCGAGACATGTTCCTGCATTTTAAATCTCTATTATCTTCGAAAATATTCATTTAAATTACATGCTGTAAAGGGCCATATTTATCTATATTAAATGCACAATGTATTTAAGGCACTAAATTGGATAAGGATTAATGCTGTATAGCTTAAAATCGCTATTAAATTTAAATCAAAGTAAAGGATAAAAAAAGCGGGTGGGGCTGTGTCGGGGCACACGGCCGTTGGTTTTAACGTGAAACGTCTATGTTAGCGAATCGCTTTTAAAGTAAAAGATTGAAATGAAAACAAGATGGACGCTGTTTTAAGTATTTTAATACTTCGTAAGTATAAGGCGTACTTCGTATAAGGCGTAACGCTAGCCTTAATTTATATTTCTGGCTGGCTCTTGCACGCGCTGAGGCCGACATAGCAAATGTTTATATATTTATTGTCACTTTCTGGTTATTTTAAATATAAATACTGTCCAAATTACACTTATTTTTGTATAAATCAATCGGTTCAAATAAACTTGACAAACACACGAAAGAATCACCACGCTATAAAGTCGGAGTCACGAGTTACACTGAATAGAAACAAGCGTGAGCGCCGGTTTCGCACAGTTATCGCAGTATCCCTCCCCCGCCGCCCCGCTTGACCCCGACACGAACTCAATGTCATAACAGCGAGCTGACTATATAACTGAAATATTTACACCACATTTTTGTTTCTAAGACTAATAGTTTTTTAATTATTAAGGTACCTTTTCGTTACGGTCCAGTTTTTAAACCTGGTACCCGTATGTTTCGGCGCGATTTTAAAGACGTTTCACGTCAAAAAATGGTTATTATGGGTTATCCCTAAGAGATAGATATATGCTATCGCGGACTTTTTTGTAGGCTTATTTATGTTGAACAAAACTGTAGTACATTATTTTGATCTATCTCGTAGGGTTCAGCCACCGTTTGCTATGTAAGCGGAAGAAATGTAATTATTTACGACATCACATTAGTACACTCAAAAATAACAGTATTTCTCCACTATTTAATGAATGTTATTATACATATAAACCTTCCTCTTGAATCACTCTATCTATTTAAAAAAACCGCATCAAAATCCGTTGCGTAGTTTTAAAGATTAAAGCATACATAGGGATATAGGGACAGAGAAAGCGACTTTGTTTTATACTATGTAGTGATAATTTGGTACAGAAGTGTAAGCTTATTGTTTTAGATTTTATGAAATGCTTATACTTAAATAATAATATGTAAACAGTACAATGAATTATTAATACGTTATTGAACAATTAAATATTTAGTTACGAGATGAGATTGTTTTATTTTTAAGATTAGATTTTTAAAATGATGTTCTAAGTGCATTTAAAATTTGTTATAAAAAAATATGATATTCACGATCTTCAATTGTTTTTTTCATGGTGGTCATTATCTTGTCGAATAGTGATATAAGCACATAATAATTATAAGAGAGTAAACCATGTATAAAACAGATTGGAGTTTCAATAAGAAGTAATATTTAGCGATCGTAAAAAAGGACTCTACATAATCAAAAGTGGATTCGGCGAAAATTATATTTTTTTTCGCTCTACGCCAACCGTAAGTATCGCCATTTATTACAATTATTACTTTGGAAAAATTGTTAGAATTTTTTTTTTGCAATAAGGATTTGTGTGATAGTATATTATAATAAACTATATAGGAATAGTAAATTGTGCGTTTTCGCACCGCTTATTTTTATGTAAAATATATATTTAAAAAGGGCATTTCGATAATTTTGTTTTTGATACGAATTGTGGGAAAGAGCCATAGGGAATCAGGAATAAATTAGAAAATGGAATACTTTATTCTCGAACTTTTCAGAGTGTCAAGACGTCACAGGCGTGCAAAAGAGATATTATAATGGTGATAGAGTTAAGTAATATTATTTTGTGATAATATTAATCCTTATAAACATTAGGTCCTTACATATTATGAAATTGGCATTTTGTCGCACTGGCCACTTTGATCTCAAATATATCTTCTTTGGTTAGGAATTCCAATTTCAAATTAATACCGCTATTTACTCATGCATTTGTGTTTCGAAAACCGTAATTCATTTGTTTGTTCCTCTTTTGGTTTTTCTTTGCGTCACTCTGTTTACAAAATGGAAAACTTGAAATATCGTATTATTTTCGAGTACGAGTTCCACCGTGCAGAAACGGCTGGAAGTATTAATGATGTGTATGGCATCGGTGTCGCAAAAGAAAATACTGTAGGTTTTTGGTTCCAACGTTTTCGTTCTGGAAATTTCGACCTGCAGAACAAGCCCCGTGGACGGCCGGAGACCAAAGTTGATAATGAAGAATTGAAGGCTATTGTGGAAGCCGATCCATCGCAAACCACGTCCGAGTTAGCTGCAGGCTGCGGTGTTAGCGGTAAAACTGTTAATCTGTTAATCCACTTCAAGCAAATTGTGAAGGGTGAAAAAGCTTGAAAGGTGAACCTCATGAATTGAGTGCAGCAAACCGACAAACGCGCGTCGACTGCTGCGTTATATTACTCAACCGGCACAATAATGAAGATATTTTAAATCGAATCATTGCCTGTAATGAAAAGTGGATCCTGTACGATAATCAGAAATGCTCATCGCAATGACTGAACCCTGGCGAACCAGCCAAAGCCTGCCCCAAGTGAAAATAAGACTAAAAAAAAGTTACTTGTGAGCGTTTGGTGGACTAGTGCCGGTGTCGTTCACCAAAGCTTTCTGAAATCTGGCCAGACGATTACGCCAGATATCTATTGCCAGCAACTGCAAATCATGAGGGAAAAGCTAGCTGATAAACAACCGAGGTTGGACATTTGCTCTAGGCCACTGCTGCTTCAGGACAACGCTAGATCACACACTGCCCAACAGACAAGATATCAAATTAGAGGAGCTTCAATTGGAACGTCAAAGACATCCACTGTTCTCCCCGGACCTTGCTCCAACAGATAACCATTTTTTTCGAAATTAGCTTGACTTTTTACAAGGGAAAAAATTCAACTCCGATGGGACAGTCCAAAGTGCCTTTAAATATTTTATTGATTCTGTCCGAATGGTTTTTTTAGTAAAGGAATCAATGAACTACCTATGAGATAGCAAAAGTACATATATAGCATTGGTATATACATTGATTAAATAAATATGTTATGTTTTTAAAAAAAACGACTTTATGTTCCTCCTTTATAAAACGCCAATTTCATATGTTATATATAATTAGATATGTAATAATATATATTATTATTACATATCTAATTTACATGCATTTATATTGCATAATAGATAGAAAAAAGTGTGAATGTTTGTTTGAAAATTATATAATTTTGAATAGATATTTGTATGTAATAATATTATGCTCTGTATTTTATAAATCAAAACTATTTTGTTTTTTTTAACTCTCGTAATTCACTTAGAAATATATTAATTAGAATATCAGTATGGAAATTATGTAATATTTATTTATATGGAAAAAAAGAAAGAGATGAAATAATATACCTAAATCATGTGATTAAAATATGTAAAAGATATATGACTTAATTATTATTTTTAATACTACCTATATGAAATTATAGGATATGTATTATGATAAAACAAAATTAAAGGTTTTATGTTTTTTTTTTGACATGAGCAGATATTTAATGTCTCTATAGATAATCTTTACTAAATTGGAAGTTAAAATCTTATTGTTTGTTATTAATTTGGAGTAAAATGGTATTAAGCTTTACTTTGTTACTTTCAGACCGCAATGAATATTGAGATCGAGACGGTTAGTACAGACTGAGGGAGCTCAAGGCTAGAGGGACAGGGTCAAGGTGTACTAGGTTCGAGGAGAGAACTGACTCTACCAGCTGGCTAGGATGATCCAGGGGTAAGAGGTCTTTTTTTTGCCTCATTAGCTGGAGGAGCAAAACTGAGTGGTCAGGGGTGGCGCAGGAAGGTAGCGCTGCCGAGACCTGAATTGTAAAGGGATTGGTGGAGGCCGATCCCAGGATTGGCGGAGGCCGATTCGAGACGAAACGAATTGTAAGGGGATTGGTGGAGGCCGATCCGAGACGAAACGAGACGAGGACTGTATTGACGGAGAGCGTCGATCCCAAAGTGTATCCTCTATTCTTGAAGCACGAGGAAGGTCGCGATCGTCAATCCCGAGAATCCGAGATCGTGAGGCTGATATGGGAGCTGAAAGGAGAGCGGACAATGTGAGAGGACTATGTAGTAATACTGAGAGCATAAGACGAAAACTAGACGAAAAAAATAATCTGAAACTAGATTAGAAAAAAGAGAGAGAACCAGGGATTCATTGACAGGTTCTGATTTTTATCAATCACCTAGATATAAGAGATTTAAATGTACCAATTCCACTAAGTCAATATAAAATAAGTTTTTGTTAATAATAGAATCAGACAAGGATTCGGATACATCGAGATTTACTTTTAACAGCAATATAATTCCTGAGTTTGACCCTATGTCGAATGAACAAATAATTTTAATGTGGTTCACAAAGGTTGAAGAATGTGCGGAAATTTACGGTTGAACGGACAGGGAAATCAGTCACTGCGCTCTTCCGAAACTCACAAGGGTTGCGAAATCTTGGTACAAAAACCTGCCAACCATGATATTCACGTGGGTAGAGTGGAAGAAGAAGGTGGTGAAAAGTTCCCCTGTCCGTGAAGATTACGCCGAGATGCTCTCAAAAAGAGTTTAAATTTGGGGAGTCATTGGAACATTACTACTATGTAAAAATTAACTTGTTCAATCGAGGTGAGATTTACGGACGCCGGGCTGTAGATTGTTTACTCTACGGTATAGAGGATAGGGCCATTAAGTGCGCAAGCCGCACAATTCTTTCAACCAGAACAAGTGTTAAAATATTTTAAAACCGTTAAGGTAGGACAACGCCGCTAAGTTTTTGTTTCCAGACGCGGAAACGTTATGCCTAGTACATCGAAGTCAGATAATGCAAAAATAATCTGTTATAATTGTGATCAACTAGGTCACCCGAGATCTAAGTGTGACAAACCTTTAGCAAAATGTAGCAAATGTGAGAAAACCGATCATATGTTCACTCACTGCTATAGCAATAAAGAAAATAAATAACGTGAAAAGAATTCTTATCAGATTCAAACGAAACCCGAAAAACAGGTAGCACAATTAAGTCTTGCCAGGAATATGACTACTAAATATATGATTAATATCAAAATAAATCGTAATGTTTTAGATTGTCATCTTGACTTAAGAGGCCAGTGTTCGTTGATAAAATTATCAAAAACCAAGGAACTTAATTTAGACATAGTGAAACCTGTAGATTTACCTGTTCTTAGAGGTGTAGGGCTAATATAATTTCTCCAGTAGGTATGGTCACCGTTTCTGTTGAAGTGCAAGGCATTGCAGAAACTATAAATGTATACGTCGTAGATGATAACGTTATTAAGCAGTCTGTACTATTAGGGCACTCGTTCACAGAAAAGCCGGATATTATAATAACTGAAACCCCATTCATCTGTTATATTTTAAAGAGTTAAAATCATTAAAATAAATGTAATTACTAGCAAATATTTAGATTTGCCGCCTGATATGTTACGTGCCATCTAAGTTGTCACAGAACCTAGTATAACTGCTAGAATTTACATAAATAGTTTATTGAGGGGCGCATATGGGAAAGAATACTATCTCACCCAGGTAAATATGAAGTTAGGAGTGGTCATAGTGCACTATTAATTCAAAATATGTCAGCAAGTATGTTAAATATTAAAAAAGGTACTCTTTTATCACGTGTTAATAACAAAAACGTAAAATAATCTGAGAATATCTTAAACGCATGTAGTGATACGATTTGTAAGTCCCTAAGAGACGAAACTCTGAATTATGATGCACATTTAAATAAAGATGACCTATGTTAATTGCAAAATTTAATCAAAAAGTATATGCGATGCTTTTCTAACGGACTTAATACTTTGGGCTTAACAAATCTGACCGAAATTATTATAGAAATTGAAGATTCTTAGCCAGCAGTTTATCGCCCTTATAGTATATCATATGCGGAACGTAATTTAGTAAGAGATATGGCACAGGAGATGATGGAGTATGGAATATTTAGTGAATCCTCCTTGTTGTACGTCAGTCTAATAGTATTGGTACAGGAAAAAACTGGCGAGAAGTGACTATGCGTTGAGTATAGGGCATTGAATCGTAAAACGAAAAAGGAACACTATCCTCTTCCTAGAATCAAGGATCAATTAGACTTACTGGTAGGTAATACGGTTATTACTTCATTAGATTTGGCTTCTGGACATTACCTTATTGGTATTTACCAATCGCTGAAGGATCACGAGATAAGACTTCTTTTGACTGCCGATGGCCAGTATCAGTATAATCGAATTCCTTTTGGGTTAGTGAACGCGCCGTCAGTTTTTTAACGTACCATAAATAAAATATTATATGAAGCAAAAGTAAAATAATATGCTATTGTATATATGGATGATATTCTCCGGCTAAGGACGTATCAGAAGGTTTGCAGCGCTTGGAAAAAGTTTTAGAACTTCTT
Source organism: Phengaris arion (assembly GCA_963565745.1). Lineage (NCBI taxonomy): Eukaryota > Metazoa > Arthropoda > Insecta > Lepidoptera > Lycaenidae > Phengaris > Phengaris arion. The sequence continues at coordinate 31,410,216 of OY751431.1, forward strand.
AAAATGGGTGGACTTACGCTGAAATTAAGCATGTGCCATTTTTTTAAAACTACTATATAATTTCTTGGTTACGAGGTAAGCTATAATGGTACTCGGCCCGGATTTTGCAAAACTAACGCAGTAGCAAACTTTCCAAAACCAAGTAATCAGCATGAAGTTAGGCAGTTTCTGGGTTTATCGGGATATTTCAGACGATTTATTAAAGATTATGGTCTTATAACATGCCCGTTTACAGATCTACTTAGGAAATATTCAAGATGGTTATGGAACGACAACTAAGATCTTGCATTTATTAAGATAAAGAACATGCTGATTAATAGACCGATTCTTGCGCTCTATGATCACAGTGCTGACACCCAAATGCATACAGATGCAAGCAAGGAATGTTTAGCTGGTATTTTACTTCAGGCTAATTCGAATGGAGTATTTCAACTAATATCTCATTTTAGTCGTAAAAATAGTGCAGATGAACGTAAATGACGTTCTTATGATCTTGAGACGCTGGCGGTAGTAGCGTTGCTAAATAGATTTCGGGTTTATCTTATAGGTTTTCCGTTCAAAATTTACACTGAGTGGAATGCATTACGTTCGACGTTCGTCAAGTGACATTCCACGAGTGGCTCGATAGTGGATTCAAATGCAGGAGTTTAATTGCACCTTTGAATATGTACCAGGTTATCGCATGTCGCACGTAGACGCGCTTAGTCGCAATCCAGTAGAAGATAGCGAAAAAGAATCGTTGGTGTGTTCGGATGTATTTGCTATTGAAAGTTCACAACAAGACTGGATTGTAGCGGTGCAGTCTGGTGATAAGGAGGTGAAAAAAAATAAAGAAATGTTATCAGGTTCCGAATAATGGATATACACAAAAACTACAAACTGAAAATCAATCGAGTGTATCGCATAGTTGGTGATGAATTAAAATGGCTCGTGCCAAATAGGGTACGTTGGCAGATTATTAAGATGAATCACGATGACGTAGGTAATTGCGGGTTTGATAAAACGTTGCAGCGTATTCGTAAACGTTTTTGGCTAAAATGCGCAAGTTTGTAAAGAACTAGGTATCTTCTTGTTTACTTGTAAAAAAAGGGTAACTGTTATTTACTTGTAATAGTCGGGATTCACTTTTTTTTTGTTTGTCAATAGCAGACCAGTTAGAGATACTAAATCTTCAACTACTATTAGAATTCTCAAAGATCATATTAGCTATTTTTGAACGTCAAATAGTCTTATCACAGACAAAGAAACCAGTTTCACAAGAGCAATTTTTAAAGAATTTGTCAACTCATACAGTATTAAGCACATTGTTAATCCGGTTTCAACGCCTAGGGCCAATGGCCAAGTAGAGAGATTCAACACAACAATTTTAGACGCTCTTTCTACTACAAGTCATGGCAAAGATGAAAAGACTTGGGACGAATATTATGTTTATGACATTTAAGTACGACTCAATACAACCATTCACTAACCAACGCAAAAATCACCGTCCGAATTGCTTTTTGGATTTCATATTAAGTATAGGAGTGAGGGAATTTTAGTTGATGTATTGAATGATACTAGTAATTTGATATCAAAATAAAATCTTGTTGGTGATAGAGAAGATGCTAAAAAAATGGATAAACAAACCAAAGATAAGGAGAAGTTTGATAGACGTAGGAAATCCGCCAAACTTTATTCTGTAGGGGATTTACTAAGAGTAGAGATGCAGGTCCCTCACGATGGTCAGTCACAAAAACTAGTTGGTAAGTATCAGGGACCATATCGTATAGTAAAAATGCTTCCTAACGATAGGTACGTAATAAAAGACACTCCGTTGAGTCGTAAAAATAATCGTCGCTATGAAGCTGTCGTTGTAGTGCATAAAATACAGCCTTGGCTTAGTTTTTCTAAAAATTTAGATACTAGTAGGGAAGATGAAGATTCTGAGTGAATAGGTTATGGTAAAAATGACGATTGTTTTAGTAAAATTATGTAAGCAATTCTAATTATTTTATTTTTATACATTGAGCAGTTTTAGTTTTTCTTTTCATATTTTTAGTACCTAAGTTTACAATTTAAATAATCAAATTAAAAATGAACGAAATACTGTGAATGCAGAGACTGTCTTGTCAATGGAGTTAAACAGTTTTTGTTATTAAGTGTTTGGTGAAGTATGCATTATGCGTTTAAGAAATACAAACAATTAATCGTATTTATTAATAATACTTACTATTATTTTGGAATTAAAAATATTTAAAAAATATATATGTTACATTTATAAATAAGGATGAAAATTAAAGGTAACGGGAGCGAAGGGGCTCGCTTTTTGCAGGAAGGCCGAGCTGTAAGCTTATTGTTTTAGAAAGAAATGATCATACTTAAATAATAATATGTAAACAGTACAATGAATTAATAGTGTAATTGATGACGTGTAATATGAATTCATTATTATTTGCTAAATATTTTGGTAAAGAGATGAGATTGTTTTATTTTTAAATATGATGTATTAGGAATTTTGTCAAATTGTTTGTCAATTTTTTTCAAATTTGAAATTTGTTTCATTGTCATTGTCAAATTTGTTTAAAAAAATATGATATTCACGAACTTGAATTGTTTTTTTCATGGTCGCCATTATCTTGTCGAATAGCGATATAAGCACATGTAAAGCACAATAATTATAAGAGAGTAAATAATGTATAAAACAGATTGGAGTTTCAATAAGTAGTAATAGTTAGCGATCGTAAAAAAGGACTCTACAGAAGTTTTATAAATAATGTTTTATAAATTTTTATAAATTGTTAATGAATACCATATACATAGTTTATTTACCAAATAACGGTATGTGTTACACTATCGGCGGCGTGGCGGTCAAGCACAATAATTAGTAACGTAGCAGCAGCCTCGCAGTCTAAAGCAGAATGAAGCCAGCGTGGCCGCAGCAGCGCTCGACTCGATAACGACCGGTTCTATTCGAGGAGTACAGTCGGGAACAATTTACTTAACTTTTATTTTTAATTAAATATATTATATCGAAAACAAGTCAATCAAAACAATTAGTAGGTATATTTTGTTGATAACATTATGTAAATATTGATAGGGATTTAAAAGTCAATTTATAATTATATTAGTAAGTAGGATTTGTTAGTAAAATTTAATTTATAAATAAAGATTTGATTTTGTAAAGTTTGTAAATATGTTTTAAAATAATATCAATGATACAAGCGTGTTTACGCGAAGTCATGTAACGTTCTGTTGCGCCCCTTAATCACAGGCTGTCACTGTCTATTCACAAGGACAGATGGCATGTGACTTGAGTTCCGCTTAATTTACGTAGCGTTTCAATATTCAGTTGTTGGCCTGAGCCCTGATGTAGGTTAGTGGGTACTGAAATAAAAAAAATACCTAGGTATGATTTACAAAATCAGTACGTAACTTTAAATAGGTTTACAAGTTTACAATTCTGATACAGTTAATTTGCGACAAGATGAGGCTAAAGCAATTTCACAAGATCTTTTGATCAACTTTGAAAATTACACTTTGAAAGTTTTTCCTTTGACCTACCTGTTTCAGAATTAATTTAAGATTTTTGATTATTTCCTTCGGGTTTCAAAATGGAAAAGTTTTCTTGTCATGTAAATTCATAATATGATCCTGCTAATCTTATTATCTTACTTCTAACTCGTCGTCAACGATGTCGTTGATAACGCCTAGTATTTTTTTATAAATAGCATAAGCAAATTTTTCATTTTACCAAAACAAACAATTATTCATGATGAGTTATCGACTCCAAAAATCTTTTACCTCATCATTAATCATAGCAATACAAATAAATACGAAAACTCACTGATCAAAACCGAAAGGGGGGCGATTACAAGCAGATGCGTATCTCCCTCTACGCCTGTAATAGCTTAATGGGGTCAAGAAGAGTAGATATTTTGATGGTACAAGTTGGAGAACCCACACAGTTACACCCTTTCTCGGGATTAAATCAAAATTAAATTATATTCAAGTAACATAAATGTAAATTGTAAGTGCTCATGTCGAAGAAGTTTGACTGAAGGGGTAATTAATGCTGCTTGAAAAAGGTAAAGTAATGCCTGCACCACTTTTGCTGGTACTAGTAGAATGGTACGCGCCATATAAGCCAGAAATTCAGTTACTGAGCTTGTCATTTCGACAAAGATCCTGCTTGACAGATCCTGAAAAAAAGACTAGGACATTTCCCGACTCAATAAAAAAAATCTATCGTAAGACTTCTCTTCAAAAAGTGAGATAGAGAGGATATCTCGAACTACAGACCGGTTACAATTATACCTATATTAAACAAAATTTTGGAAAAAGCAATGCAAACTAAATTAATAAATTTTCTTAACAACAATAATATACTAACGAAGCAACAATTTGGATTTACAAAAGGAAGTTCAACGACATTAGCATATTTTTCTCTTATAAAACAAGTAAGTGAGAATATTGATAAAGGTTTAGCGGCTGATTATTTTGGATATGAGTAAGGCATTTGATTTTGTTGAACATAAATGACTACTTTATAAATTAAATAAATGCGCTATAAGAGGTAATGCTTACAACTGTTTTAAATCTTATTTGGAAAATAGAACACAATGCTCAGAAATAACTAACATATCCAATAACCGAGTTCTAAAGTATAGTTCTCAATTTAAGTTAAATAACAGTGGAGTTCCGCAGGGCAGCATACTTGGCCCTATCCTGTACTTAGTGTATATTAACGAAATGCCATAGTGAACAAAACATGAATGTATAATATTTGCTGATGACACTACTCTATTAATCAAATGTAAAAAAGAACAACTAAATCAAAAAATTAAAAATGAATTAAGCAATATAATAAATTGGCTAAAGAGGAACAATTTAAATATTAATTTAGATAAAATGATTTTTTTTAAATTTGACATAAATATTGATAATAATGATCATGATATTTACAGTGTTATACTACAGCAACATTTTTTAAGGACTATTCTTTTTACTATCGACAGTGGTATTAAGTGGAGAGTAATCATATCAGTATTAAATTATAATTTTATGTAACTATTTAAAAAAAAAAATTGTATTATTTATAATATCATGTTAAATTGAGTTATAATTAATAATGTATTGATAAATTAGATATAAGGGTATTATTATTTTTTGATATAGTAATGATTATTATATTAAATTTTTGAGTAAGTAATGTTGAACGAAGAAACAAATATCCAACAACATTTGCACGTCGAGAAAATTTCGACAAAAATATGGGAGACGCTATCGATCTGTATCAGCTTATTGTACCATATTTTGCAAACAAATTATATTATTACTATGTAAGGACGCCTCAAAATATTTAAACACAAAGGAAGTGACCGCAACGACTGCATACGTGGTTGATCTAGGTATTTGCACGTGAATATGTATGCGTGCGTACGATTAAACGGCACTATTAAGTGATATTCATCTTATGCCTGGTCGAGCGGAAACTTGTTCCATAGTACCTATGCAGCATAGACGTAATCATTATGAAGATATTGTGAAGAATAATTTAAAATAACATTTTTTCGCAGACCATTACTAATTACAACATGCAATTACTTCTGGCAAGTTTCAAAATGGTAATTAAAAAAATAGACATTATTTTCAGCGGAGTACCCAAAAACCCTATCAGGCCCGGGAACCTTTTAAAAATGTCATGCAGCCAAAGGTCACAGAAAGGATTTCCGTAAATAAAAGGCAGACCGCTCGTCGGAAAACAACATCATAAAAGGCAATTTCTGGAGCCTGAATTGGATTTATAATTTATTAAAATAACTTGAAAATGCGTTCGTCATGCTTTTAACCTTGATTATGGTTTATGCTGTCACTTTTGTAAAAAAATATCATAGTAGAGAATCTGGGTCGGACATCCGAATTATATCCAAGTTGGTAAGAAAGGATGCATGAATGGATTGCTATGGACAGTTCCGATTGATTTAACAGACATCTGTATTCTATAACAAAATATATTATCTGTATAGAGCTTGCCCAGAGTATTACGTATTATCAGCTTAGGGAATATTGAAATTTAACACACATGAATAGTGCAGCCTGGAGTTATATAAGAGACTATAATTATACAAAGCAGGTATCATTATATTGTAAAAATTACAATCAAATTAATGCCAAATATTGGAACACGTATAATGAGCATCCCTAGAGGTTTTCTTTGGGTTTACTACTCTGGCATTCCGAAAACCCCCGAGACGTGACGTCAAAAGTAATCATCCAAGTAAAATTGTACCGCAAATATAAACTGACTTCATTTGGGTTCTTTTTAAAGTTATGAGATAATAAGAATCAAAACGGAATAACAAGAAAATAAAATACAGGGCTCGCGGAAAATCCTTTTTATGTGTAAGACGTTAAGGTCGATAAGGAGATAAGAGATGTCAGGGGCCGGGAGATAAACGGGCGTAATATTATCAATTTATCGAGATACCACCATATTTATTGACTTTGTACACGAAAGCCTTATGAGCCTGTAAATATTGCTACTGGAATATGGGCTTATTTTATGTATCGTGACGTCATTATGCTGTATTTTTCAGGAATGATACATCTGATTTCCAAGTGCAGCCTTATTTATCTATAGATGACCGCATGGGGCATGCATGAGGTGTAGGGTGTGGGATTTTAATTATGTTATTATGTTTCAAACATTGCTGATGAATTTATCAAAAAATAAAGGCCCAACGTTCGGCTTTAAAACCCGGCAATAAGTAATGGACCGCGCGCCGTTCAAGCCTCGAGCTTTGATGTTGTGAATGTACTATTGAACGAGTTGCCAACCAACCAGGCATAAGACGAAAATCGCCAGCGCCGTTGAATCGTGCGCACGCACACATACTCACGTGTAGTTCAACCAGGTCTGCAGTCATTGCGATCACGTACTTCGTGTTTAAATATTTAGAGGTGTCCTAGTGCAAACGAAAATGTTTAGAAACTAGAACTTTTTCAATGTTGTGCAAGGCGAAACGTTTGTTCTAAGGCAGGGACTATATGATCCGGAATCCGGCGAGCGCGGGAAAAGTCAGAGCACTGAAAATATAACTCTGCACTAATATATTAGAGTTGGTAGGATGGTACATGGTATGATGATGATGTGCTTATTACTATATTTGGGAATGTCGCAGAGGCATTGAGGATTTACCGGAGGTAATATACTCATGCCCGCCATCTTTCAGACTCCCGTACCATTATACAGGCATGCGAGTGTTAGAAAATAGGCCCAGCCTTGATCCAGCGGTGGGTGGCAACTGGACGTAAATATCGAGGAGCAAATTTTAGACGGTGCGCCGGGATCCTCGTCTTGGTGCCCGCAGTGCGGCTAAATTGCTTAGACATCTGCACGGTAGGCCAGTTGCTACTTGCTGTTCGATTTAAATGTATGTACCTCATCTCATTTTATTTCCATTTATTTTTCTTAATCAGAACAAAATATGTAAAGTAATTAAATGTTAACTTAACAAAAGTTAGTAAATAGGTACTTGAATGTTATTAGAACTTTAAATAAACTGAGGCCTTTTCATCCGTTATTGAATGATTTATACAGTATTCTCCGAGCGAAGTAACCACTCTTAAAATACTGTAGTGTCTAGGTCAGTTGGTTTTTAAATATCGTATGGTTGCCCATGCACATACGGCATTCGCACAGCATAGTCAGTCAGTCCAGAGGAATGACTGGTCAAAACGTCTGGGGCCAACCATGTGCGGGTTTCCTCACGATGTTTTCCTTCACCGTTAGAGCGTCCGTATAATGTACTTGAGATCTGAAAAAGTCTCATTGTTACACGCCGCAACCTGGGAATCGAACCTGCACTCTCTCGAGTGCGAATCAAACGGTCTACCCACAAGGCCACGGAGCTATCTAACTTTAAATAAGATTGATATTAATCTATGCGATTTTCGTGGTTTATTTACTACATACGGTACAGCTGCTAGTATCAGCTGATTTTGTCTGTTCGCACCTGCGCGGGCGCGGGGACGTGTTTACGCGGCCTCCCTCCCGTGCCCGCCTCCGACCGCCCGTGGTTATGTACTATGTACGTTGTACATTAGATATTGAAAGTTTTAACTTTTACCAAAACAATCGATTAAAAGCAAATGACTAGTACCAATGGATCTATATCGTGGCCTAATATAAGCCCACGAAGTTAATGGGACTGGTCTGAATACACCTGTATATATATAGTTATTGTGTATTGCTTTATTTCCTCTCAAAAAATTACTACCATACAATTAAACCTTACTAGTCTACTACTATTCATGTATACTACATCAACATCAGTTACGTTGTTTAAAAAATCGGAGCTTACATTAATTGTAATCCTTCAATGGAAGTGACTTCCTTTTTTTTATTCCAAAAATTAAAGACATAAATAATACATGGAGCGCGCGGGCAGATATTTCTAAATAGTTACTTGCCTAGGTATTAAGTATTAGACGTTGCCGTTGTATATTTTGCCACAGTAATATGTAGCTTATGTCTTAACATTAGCAGGTATAGACTAGATGTTTCCCGTGACTTCGAGTGAAAAAAAAGGATATCGCGCGGGAAATATTTCTCTGTGGTACTTCTCTGTCTAGGTACTCTATATTTGTGCCAAATTCATCAAAATCGGTGTCCCGTAGTTTCGGAGCCTATTCAATGCAAACATACAAATAAACAAACAATCAAATCTTTCTTCTTTATAATAATGTTAGTATTGTAAGCGCTGTAGTTGCATAGATATTTTTCAATTGTATTTGTCGCTCGTAAACAGACATCTAAACGTGTGTTATAAAGAGCGCCTTGATCATTCCTTCTGAGTGCTAAGTGTGAGTTTTTCTTTTCGCATTCGATCGTGAGCGCGTTTGACGTTTACTAGGAATTTGTATGTGATTTGTACAGCGCCATCTAGTTGTAAACGCGACAGCTAAGTCAAATCACATACAAATTCCTAGTAAACGCCAAACGCGCTCACGATCGAATGCGAAAAAAAAAAACTCACACTTAGCACTCGGATCGTTAAATTTTATTTCACTATCCCACAGTCATGAAGTAAAAAGTTACAGGTCGTGAAAAGCAAGTAAATCTGCCTGTTGCTGGCAAAAATAGAAGTGTTACCTAAATCTATACAAATACTGTGTCTGTTTGTAATTTCAAATTAATAACTGAACAAAAAACCTATTATCCTACTATTATTATAAATGTGAATGTAAGTTTGTTTGTTACGCTTTCACGTCAAAACTACTGAACGGATTTTGATGAACTTTGGTATGGCAGTAGTTTAGGCTCTGGATTAAAACATAGGCTACTTTTTATCCCGGAAAAGTACAGTGTTCCCGCGGGATACTCGATAGTATATTATCGCGGGCGGAGCCGCGGGAAACAACTAGTAGTATATAAAGTGAAGTGTCTGATTATAATTTCAAAATAACAACTTTGTGCAAAAAACCTGTTATAGTATATATCAATTTTGACCGGACTTTCACTGGCTGATAGCTAATGTTAGGAGTAACTTGGGCTACTTTTATAGGGTTCCGTTTAAGCAATAGGGTTCCGTTTCCATAATGCCATTAATATTTCAACGTAAACGAAGTTGCTGGCACCAGCTTCTACAATATTCTAAGGAAATCAAGGAGGTAAGAACTTAGCACAAGAAATTACCTACATACTAAGAAGAAATATTTTATTAAAATCGAAATAAAAACATATAAATGTATAAATTAATTGAGTACCTATATTATAACTTTGGCGTGATTTCTCAAAGGTGTGATTTTTAATTTGCTACAAAGAATTCCTAAAATTTATTATATTTCGCTACAAAACATACTTTTGAAGCGTGTTTTAACTTACAAGATTAACGCTTTCTTATAAAATAAATCCTACTAATATTATAAATAATAGTTTCTGAGGATGGATGGATGGATGTAAAGATGGATGGATGGATGTTTGTTACTCTTTCACGCAAAAACTACTGAATAAATTTCGATGAAATTTGGTATGGTAGCAGTTTAGGCTCTGGATTAAAACATAGGCTACATATATTCAGGAAAAGTACAGTGTTCCCAAGGGCCCAGCTAGTAGCAAATAAAATAAAAATATTTACAAATATTTGTGTTTTACGAGGCATGATAAAGTATGCAAATAACTCCACAAGCATTTAATTGAATCATAAACAAAAAAATTATCGAACAATAAAAAACATGGGCCAACATTCTACGTTAATTTGTCAAGAATTTTAAAGCAAACGCCGCAAGGCTGCGTGTTCCTTAACCGTTACCTGTAAATAATTGCGACCACGTAGCCTATTTTAAAGGCCATAAGGTTGATTTTTGGTGGGATATTTTGGGTGTACCGGTGTGTAGATTCTACACGGCCTTAAGTAGCTTTACAAATCTTATCAGTAGAAAGGCTGCCAAGCGAACCGTTTTATGGAAATGTAACATACTTCCAACGACATTAACGAATGCTGAAGTTAAACACTCCATGTAAATTCATTTTTCACAGGAAAAGGCAGTAAAATTGGTAAAGTGCAGTGGTCTTATTAAAGCTGACAAGCCGTTCGATGTTTATACGAGGGCGGGTCAATAAGTCCGTGACTTTTGGAATAAAACACAGTTTTTTTGATAAATAAATCATTTTATTTTTTAACGTAGTCCCCCTTGAGCTCTATACACTTTGTCCAACGCTTCTCCAATTTTTTTATCCCTTCCAAAAAATATGATTTGTCGAGGTCCACAAAATAGGCCTTTGTTTGCGAGATGACTTCATCATTGGAGTCAAATCTTTTTCCACCGAGCCATTTTTTCAGGTTTGGGAACAAGAAGTAGTCACTCGGAGCCAAATCTTGAGAATAGGGTGGATGTGGGAGCAATTCATAGCCCAATTCATGGATTTTTGCCATGGCAACTGCACATGTGTGCACCCTTGCATTGTCTTAGTGAAAAATAACTTTTTTCTTGGCCAAATGAGGTCGGTTTTTTTTCAAATCCTCATTGAAGCGGTCCAATAAGTTGGCATAATATTCCCCATTAATTGTTCTTCCCTTTTGAAGATAGTGGAGGTGTAGGAATAGTGGAGTAGTAGGAAAGAATGTGGATTATCCCACGTGCATCCCAAAAAACAGTCGCCATAACTTTATTGGCTGACAAACCCACCTTGGCCTTCTTTGGCGCCGATTCACCCTTAGGAACACACTGTTTTGACTGTTGTTTGGTCTCTGGTGTATTGTGATGGATCCATGTTTCGTCCACGGTTAAAAAACTCCTCCATATTGTGATTAAACAACGCCAAACCTTCCTGTGAAGTTGTTACACGATTGCGTTTGTGGTCGACTGTGAGCAAACGCGGCACCCATCTTGCGGAAAGCTTTCTCATGCCCAAGTGATCATTCAAAATTGAAACCACTGAGCCATACGAGATGCCTATGGCTTCCACAATCTCTTGCACTTTCAATCTTCGGTCGGCCAACACCATATCGTGAATTTTTTCGATTGTTTCGGGTGTAGAGACCTCAACTGGGCGTCCAGGACGTTCGGCATCTTCAGTGCTTGTAAGGCCACAACGAAATTCAGTAAACCACTTTTTTAACATTGAAATCGATGGTGCAGAGTCCCCATAGTATTTATCAAGCTTAGCCTTGGTCTCGGTAATGGTTTTTTTTCGCAAAAAATAATGCTTAATAAGCACACGAAATTCACATTTTTCCATTGTTTCCTTAAGTTACTGGATAGTCTGATAAAGATAGCTGTAAAACACAAACTAACTGACGCAGCAAGTTCAAATTTTGATAGGAGTCAACTGACAGATGCCTGTTAACAGGAGTAGTGTTGCTTTTTCAGTAAGGAGGTTAGAAATTCAAAAAGTCACGGACTTATTGACCCGCCTTAGTAATACGATGATCGATAAACTTTAATTGAGTATTTTACTTCGAACTTAGATGTATAATAGACGAGGCCAGTTGAGTCAAAAAAGTCACTTATGAGTTTGAAGGTTGTTTGGGGCAGATGAGGTTTGACATTTGTCATCTTACCATTTTGACATTTGCTTTCCGCAGTATTTAATCAGTCCGCACATGATTGACAAAGACTTTTGCAAACAAGATGGCGTAACTTTTTCTTGTATGAAGATTTTTTTCTGTAAACTTTCGTCATAGCTCATCCTTAGCTTTGAAATCATTGGTATTTTATACGAAAACGACAACACTCATTCTTTTTATGAACCCCAAATGTAAGCATATTTCATTTATTCTAATGATTTAGATGACGTCATGTTTAATTAAACCTATAGAAATAGACGCTTCTAGTTCTAAGCCCCGATTTCACCAAACTCCTTTAGACGTGCTTAATGCTACACCCGGATTCGATCTCTCTTACTGATCAAACAAAGATTCTTCTGATTGTTCTGATAAAAAAAAAAGACGTGTGGCACTCGGGGACTGCCGCGGTAAAGCTATTGCATAGCATTATCGCACGCACACAACGCCGTGTCGAAGACTGCCGAACTGAAACGACGTTAGACGATGCACGGCCTTCAAGCCACACCTCCATGCCCGCAGAAGTGGGGAGCGTGAGGTTTTTTCGTTACGGAATTATAAAAAGTTTATACGATATTGGTTGTATTTTGTTTGATCTTCATTTTTTAAGCTATTGCATAGCTGATAGTTAGTAATTATTAGTTGTAATCGAGGTTTATCATTTTTTCATTTGTATTTCGCAACCTCTGAGAGTTATTCCGTATAGCTACATAATTAAAATTTTCACAGATGATGAGTTTCTGTTGTTACTATCAGTGGCGTAGGCTCGCTCTCCTACATAGGGAAGCCCTAGCCTGTATAATAAATAAGGATTCGGATGAGGGCCTTCAAGAGGTAAGTGGTAAGTGAAGCAGATAGGAATGGAGTTATAAAATAATTTTGCCGTTTTGTACGGAATCCTTCGTGCGCGAGTCCGACTTGCAATTTTGCTGTTTTTAGTAACTTTCACAATGTGTGACTGATCCCACCGTGGCATAGTAGCTTGTTAATGGCTATTTATTTTTGGGCTCGGTCAAGATTAAACATCTCATTTGTATACTATCATGACAAATACAGGAATATCATATAAAATAAAGAAAAATAATATAACTTCCATGAACATTATAACAACCTTAGGGGTTAGACAAATATTATGTTTATATTATAACGTTAACGAAGTTCGTAAAGAATGAAGTGTACAGAACACGTGACTTTTTGATGAAATATGTGTATCCAATTTTATTATTTTCGAACTTCGTTATCGTTTTCATGTTGTTCCCTACTTTGTTTATGGGCCTCGTTTAGATAAATGTTTATTGTTTACCTTTTTAATATGCTATCTATTTTTATTTAAATATCTACTTATCCCTTACTAATACAAATATTAAAAAAAAGAAAAAGGTAAAGTTGCTATCTTTGTCTGACAAGTGAATTTTTTTACATATCTGACAGAGATAGCAACATTATATCTAATCAGTAATTGTGTTTATATTACTTTTAGCCCCCCGTAATAGTAGTAGGATTAGTAAAGGGGTTCATAATTATGATCCTGACTGTACCTTTAATACAATTTTGCGAATCCAAGAAATAGTCTGGGCCATAATTTTTCTGAATGAAATTAAGAAAACAACCTCGATGAACGCACAGGGTCAAAGGAAATCTTTAATCTAATTACAAAAGTAAAAGCTGCTCAAAGAAATGGCTGGAAGAGTAAGTGGGCAACATTCTCCAAACAAAGGCAATCGGCCGTCTCGCAGAAATTCAGAATTAATTAATTATACACTTTTTATTCCTAAGTTGCCTTAGACATCTAATTCCTAATTGAATGTTGTAGTGGATATTTTTAAGGAAAGTAAAGATAAACATAGCATAATATAAGATTATAACAGCACATGAGATGAATAGTAGATTGTTAGCCTAGGGTTGAAAAGAATCAATTCCCGAGGTAGTTAGACTTATTAGTTACTTATGTTTCGGATATAGTCCGATTAAGAATTTAATCTTTTACCCGTGGCAAACACTCTACTTTTCATTTAGAATATGAGGAAAATAAAACTAGTTGTTTATCTAAACTATTTATTGATAATAATATATTAGTAGTGCCTATTTAAAATTAATAGTCTAATTAGGACATTTCGTGAAATTAAAAGTTACATTTTTGTTTGGAATATTTATGTTGTTTGATATATTTTGAGAAATTTGGCTGTTCTGGATCTCTGTAAAAGTAGGAGACTGGTATTTTATCAGACAATGGATTCCATCGCGGACACTCCCTGGAAGTTGTCGGCAGAGGCGAATTGGGGCGTATTTTTATAGTTTCGGTTAATTTGGTTGAAATTTTAGTTTTATTTTGGACTGAATCCTCGATGTAGCCTTCGGCGACTGTACTGGATTTCCAGCCTCCATATCTTTTTAATGTAATCATGTTTGCCCCATAATCGGCTAAAAGTGTCGCTGAAGTTCGTCTAAAATAGTGTCCGGTATACTGCTCACAGTTTGGTAAATTCAAATATGTTGCTATCTGCTTCGGCATACCAGATTTTATTTTTACCGATTACTTGTTTATAGCATTTTCCCTTCTGATAGTTAAGAAAAAAAGCGGTCCGTTTTTACATCACTAGGTCTCATTTTTTGATATTTCTTTACTATTTGTGTAAACTCTTCTTTTACTATAAACGAGCGCTCAATATGTGTCTTTGTTTTAGTCACTTTTACTAATAATAAATCTTAAGAAATTAATCATAAGAATCTAATAAGAAATTTTTTCAAATCTACATTGCGTTTTACATTAAGCGTACTCTTGAGCATTGAATATCGGCTCCATACCGTTGATGGCTGTAATTTGCTACACAGTCCATTAAAATATGTAAGAAATACACTTTCGGAAAACGATTTTATATTCTTGTCTTCTCGCCACTTCATAAAATCATTGTATGTGTTTATATATCTTTCTTTTGATATTTTTGGCAAAAGATTTTCTATGCACAATGTCATATTCATGTCAATATTTCGCTTGAACTCATTTTTAATATTCAATTCAAATCTTAGCACAAAAGTCCGTCACAGATACATACATAACAGATTTTAGTATGCCGCCAATTTGTGTTGACTTTTTAAATTTTAAATATGGAACTTGCCGCTCGCTGCGTAATTGTCGCTGCACTCGCGGCTTATTCCGCTCAAAGAAGTATGCACTAAATTCACACTGGCTGTTAAGAAAGTCATGTCATTTTTTTATAGTTTTTTTTTGTTTTTTGTTTTGAAGACCCTCGGGCCGGAATGAATTTGTATGAGTTTTTACCTCCCTATGAAAGGAAAGCAGCATCTTCCACCCAATAATCAGATCAAAACTATTTTCCCAATTCTTTATTAAAACTAAAACACCATTGTTTTAAACTCTTACGGATTGTGTCGCGGTGCACTTTTCTTTTTTTCGACGTTTCCACGGCTGCTGGAAAGTAGCCGAAATGTCAAGGAAAAGAAAAGTGCACCACTACACATTCCGTAAGTGTTAATACAATGAATAATATTTGTGTTAACATAAGAAATCAATACTTTAACACCGTATTATAACGAATAAGATACTAAGGCGGGTCAATAAGTCCGTGACTTTTTGAATTTCTAACCTCCTTACTGAAAAAGCAACACTACTCCTGTCAACAGGCATCTGTCAGTTGACTCCTATCAAAATTTGAACTTGCTGCGTCAGTTAGTTTGTGTTTTACAGCTATCTTTATCAGACTATCCAGTAACTTAAGGAAACAATGGAAAAAAGTGAATTTCGTGTGCTTATTAAGCATTATTTTTTGCGAAAAAAAACCATTACCGACACCAAGGCTAAGCTTGATAAATACCATGGGGACTCTGCACCATCGATTTCAATGGTAAAAAAGTGGTTTACTGAATTTCGTTGTGGCCGTACAAGCACTGAAGATGCCGAACGTCCTGGACGCCCAGTTGAGGTCTCTACACCCGAAACAATCGAAAAAATTCACGATATGGTATTGGCCGACCGAAGATTAAAAGTGCAAGAGATTGTGGAAGCTATAGGCATCTCGCATGGCTCAGTGGTTTCAATTTTGAATGATCACTTGGGCATGAGAAAGCTTTCCGCAAATCGACCACAAACGCAATCGTGTAACAACTTCACAGGAAGGTTTGGCGTTGTTTAATCACAATATGGAGGAGTTTTTGCGCCGTTTTGTAACCGTGGACGAAACATGGATCCATCACAACACACCAGAGACCAAACAACAGTCAAAACAGTGGGTTTCTAAGGGTGAATCGGCGCCAAAGAAGGCCAAGGTGGGTTTGTCAGCCAATAAAGTTATGGCGACTGTTTTTTGGGATGCACGTGGGATAATCCACATTGACTATCTTCAAAAGGGAAGAACAATTAATGGGGAATATTATGCCAACTTATTGGACCGCTTCAATGAGGATTTGAAAAAAAACCGACCTCATTTGGCCAAGAAAAAAGTTCTTTTTCACCAAGACAATGCAAGGGTGCACACATGTGCAGTTGCCATGGCAAAAATCCATGAATTGGGCTATGAATTGCTCCCACATCCACCCTATTCTCCAGATTTGGCTCCGAGTGACTACTTCTTGTTCCCAAACCTGAAAAAATGGCTCGGTGGAAAAAGATTTGACTCCAATGATGAAGTCATCTCGCAAACAAAGGCCTATTTTGAGGACCTCGACAAATCATATTTTTTGGAAGGGATAAAAAAATTGGAGAAGCGTTGGACAAAGTGTATAGAGCTCAAAGGGGACTACGTTGAAAAATAAAATGATTTATTTATCAAAAAATCTGTGTTTTATTCCAAAAGTCACGGACTTATTGACCCGCCCTCGTAGAATAACATATAAAAAATAAGACCAAAACTAATGTAATTCATTATGCTTCGAAACTTTTTTTACTTACATTTTAGAAAGTAATTTAGTACCCTTTATGTAAAAAATTGTTTTGTAGACCTAAATATAATATAATATACAACAGAAAAATCCATTTCAAATATCTGTAAACATACATTATATCTATACAACTATTATAAAGAGGAAAATTTTGTTTGCTTGCATTGAATAGGCTCTGAAACTACTAGACCGATTTTGATGAAATTTAATACAGATATAGATTAAACTACGAGGAAGGACATAGGATACTTTTTATTTTATAGGCGCGCATGAAGTCGCGGGCAATATCTAGTTATACAGATAAACAGCATGCAATTCTGTATCAAACGAACCGCTAATAAAGACTTTATGAGACACCAGATGTCTGTCAGTACTGTCAGACACACGGATTAATTAACTTGCAGTTGTAATTAAAACGTATTATATTGAAAACCAAATTCTCAATTTTCGACTCTTTGATCTCATAAATAATTTAGCTACTGTCTTCTTT
Source organism: Phengaris arion (assembly GCA_963565745.1). Lineage (NCBI taxonomy): Eukaryota > Metazoa > Arthropoda > Insecta > Lepidoptera > Lycaenidae > Phengaris > Phengaris arion. The sequence continues at coordinate 31,427,649 of OY751431.1, forward strand.
GGGTTCTTATTAAGTTTTTTAGGAAATTGGCTGATTCCCATTAGGTGCGGTGGGCTATAAGGGCTAACTTAATAAAAACGATAACGAACTTCCTTCGTTTCTAACTTCGTTATTGTTACCTTTAACTCTGGGGTAATTTTAATGTATTTTCAATGTAAGTAAAATTACAATGTACTTTGATAGGCATGATGGTGGTGTTCGTGCAATATCGTGACTTTACTCACAGATTGATAAATAGTTACTACGTAATAGATACAACATTCCCATATAAAAGCATAAATACCTACGCTATACGATATCTTACTAATAATATCTGCCTTTCCCAGCGAGAAAAAATGTACCATAAGTACGCGCATAAAGAGTCGAGATTATGTTGCCAGCTGTGCGACTCACGTTACACGTGAGTCACGCACGCCATCGCGCGAATTCGCTAGGGTTGTATATAAGGAATATTTTAATAACACGAATTTTGTGTGATAATCATATTTTTATTTGTCATCAAATAACTAAAACACTAAAAAGACCTTTTTTTGAATACGAATATTTATGTTATGTGATCCTTAATTATCAAATAAACATTAAAAACAAAAACATGAAGATATGACAACTATAGATATAAAGAAAATAGAAGTTGTAACTTTCGCAATATAAAATTAGTAAGTATTTAGGTATATAAAAAAATATACGAAATAAACAGATCCACGAAAAAAAACATCTACCTTTGCGTAATGTATAAGTACTAAGTAAGGTAGCTATTATAAAAAGAACACTATTTATGAATAATGAATAATGTGTTATGAATTCCAACAAAAGGATTGAAATTTTTTTTATGTGAGCAAAGGGGCTTATAAGAGGATATAATAAGGAGTTCAATCCTTAATTTACGATTTATATATTATCTACCTACCCACATAACATAGTATTATAATGTTCAAAGAAATAATGGTGACAAATACTACTTACCTTTGTTCGTCTCTCGGCAATGAAAACAATGATAATTTTTGATTGAATCCACTTCACAATAATAACGTGTCATTTCGACTCGTAATCGCGGGCTACGTGCGGTGCGAGTGCTCTGGCGGGCGTGCGGCGGCCTATTGTCCATTGTACCTTAGGAGATACGCCAAGCGGTAGGCAAATAACGCGTGTCCTTGAGCGAGTGACGAATGCCTGCTTTACTTTCGATTAATCTTTTCTTTTCTAATTCAATGCAAAAATATTATTAGTATCTAATTAAAACTTTTAAAAACTTTTTGATTGATTAAAAGCGTTAAAAACGTTTCAAAAGTCACACGACAGCTCACGTTAATTTTAACGTGTAAGACTCACTTTTAAAAACAAGTTTATTTTTAGTCTTGAAAACACTCAACATTTACACACCTTTTGTGAATTGTTAAATTTTGATTTTTTAAATTAGGTTAAACATCAGAGTCTTTTTATATTTAGTTATATAATTCAATATTTAAAAGAAATTCGAATACGATACTTTGTTTGATTCTCCACTTGACTAAATAAAAATCAATAAACCTTAATAGGTATTTCTAGAAACATTTTTATTGAAAGTGACATCAATAAACAAAACTAAACATTGCAATATGAACTCAGGAATTGTATTTAAGGAAAAAGTGGAAGAGAAATAAAAATGCAAAGAAAACGATTATGCTCTGAAAAACTCGGAGTTCTATTTTCTTCGATATTGAACAGAATCCCGGACGCGTCCGGTGCTGAGAATGGCCAGAATGGAGCCGTAATTTTATTGGCCACTTTGTCTTACAAGTTTTCTTTGTCCATAAAAACAGTCGATTATTTTCGACCCTTCGAGATTATCAATGGCAATTAATTCTATGAATTATGATCGATCGTTTATTTCGACGAAACTCGAGCCATTTTGTAATATTTTAGGCTATTGATAAAGATTATAATGATAAGATGATTTATTTTAGATATTGTAAGATAATCGGTGTCTCGAAGACGGCTGCAAGTATTACTATGAAATTAAGTATGCAAGGAGTTTTTTGGGGGAGAAAAATGGATCTAGCTAGGTCTTGTCCCTGGGAAACTGCGCATTTTAAGCTATAAATGTTTTTGTCTTTCGTCGTGCAACAATATATCAATAATTTCCACTTTATTATGTCAGTCCGATTGGTAGTTACCAAACTTATTTATTATTTATTAAATTATACATACACACACCATATATACGTATGTATAATTTATGCTTTGTTCGGAAAATGGTGGGTTTGAATCTCGGTCAGATAAATATTTTTGTGATTCTTTGTTTTTAACCTATCAGAACTCCGAGCAAAGCTCTGTTACCCAGGTACGAGGGCGGGTCAATAAGTCCGTGACTTTTGGAATAAAACACAGATTTTTTGATAAATAAATCATTTTATTTTTCAACGTAGTCCCCCTTGAGCTCTATACACTTTGTCCAACGCTTCTCCAATTTTTTTATCCCTTCCAAAAAATATGATTTGTCGAGGTCCTCAAAATAGGCCTTTGTTTGCGAGATGACTTCATCATTGGAGTCAAATCTTTTTCCACCGAGCCATTTTTTCAGGTTTGGGAACAAGAAGTAGTCACTCGGAGCCAAATCTGGAGAATAGGGTGGATGTGGGAGCAATTCATAGCCCAATTCATGGATTTTTGCCATGGCAACTGCACATGTGTGCACCCTTGCATTGTCTTGGTGAAAAAGAACTTTTTTCTTGGCCAAATGAGGTCGGTTTTTTTTCAAATCCTCATTGAAGCGGTCCAATAAGTTGGCATAATATTCCCCATTAATTGTTCTTCCCTTTTGAAGATAGTCAATGTGGATTATCCCACGTGCATCCCAAAAAACAGTCGCCATAACTTTATTGGCTGACAAACTCACCTTGGCCTTCTTTGGCGCCGATTCACCCTTAGAAACCCACTGTTTTGACTGTTGTTTGGTCTCTGGTGTATTGTGATGGATCCATGTTTCGTCCACGGTTACAAAACGGCGCAAAAACTCCTCCATATTGTGATTAAACAGCGCCAAACCTTCCTGTGAAGTTGTTACACGATTGCGTTTGTGGTCGACTGTGAGCAAACGCGGCACCCATCTTGCGGAAAGCTTTCTCATGCCCAAGTGATCATTCAAAATTGAAACCACTGAGCCATGCGAGATGCCTGTGGCTTCCACAATCTCTTGCACTTTCAATCTTCGGTCGGCCAACACCATATCGTGAATTTTTTCGATTGTTTCGGGTGTAGAGACCTCAACTGGGCGTCCAGGACGTTCGGCATCTTCAGTGCTTGTACGGCCACAACGAAATTCAGTAAACCACTTTTTTACCATTGAAATCGATGATGCAGAGTCCCCATAGTATTTATCAAGCTTAGCCTTGGTGTTGGTAATGGTATTTTTTCGCAAAAAATAATGCTTAATAAGCACACGAAATTCACTTTTTTCCATTGTTTCCTTAAGTTACTGGATAGTCTGATAAAGATAGCTGTAAAACACAAACTAACTGACGTAGCAAGTTCAAATTTTGATAGGAGTCAACTGACAGATGCCTGTTGACATGAGTAGTGTTGCTTTTTCAGTAAGGAGGTTAGAAATTCAAAAAGTCACGGACTTATTGACCCGCCTTAGTACTATGAATTACATAAAGGAGATACTATTTCAACAATAGTTGCTATATTTTGTAATATTTTTTGGAACTAATAATAAAAAAGCTATGATAAATTATTATGCTATAATAAAATAATAATGTACTCCTAGTTACAAAGATTTAGATAGCTAATAACTGATGCATTTTCGATGTGCTAAAGCCATGCATATAACTTAGCTGCTAAAGCACAAGGTGCTTAAAGTTTAAAATCCTGACGTATCAAAACTAAGCCCTCAAGTAGAAGCTTTAAATCATCACTTTATTTTCCTAGATCCTGTATAGGTTACTTCTTTTTTCTTCTACTTATAACTTGTTCTCCACTTCTATGTTTTTGTAGGTGATCTTTGTAGTTTTAACGTTCTTTTATCATAATACATACGTTGCAAGTGCGCACGGCTATTAAATTGACAATTTATTTTATATCTCTGTAACAAGCACCGTTAAAGGTGTACCCCTCTTTTGAAGACAACTTCAACTCGCTTCATCCAATTCCCCAGAGCAAACCTTTTACCTGTTACTGCTGTTTATTTATGTTGGGAATAAACACTCGACAACAGAGTAATGACGAAAATGTCACATTGTAAATTAGTTAATGTGATTAACGGCCAGTTTCAATAACCTATCTCCCAGTAACTATTTGTTAAAAAGGTCACCTTTGGTATCACTTGCCGGTTTATTGCGTTTTAAATGAACTAACTTAGATAGAGGAATCTTCTTCTGTGACAGCGAGATCGCTGACAGCGATACCAAATGTGTCATTTTTAACAAATAGTTATTAGTAGATAGGTTATTAAAACGGGCCGTTAATGTCATCTTCACGGCCTAACCGCCTAACGTTCCCATTATTGGCTCGGGTCTTTCAATGTACTCACATAGCGGCTGCAGCACAAGTGGCTGCTATAGCCAATTTTGGCCTTGAAGGTCCTTGAGCACTTCGGATAAATGAGTACGCCGCTGTAATAATTGTATATTAAAGCCGTTGGTGGTCTGCCTGCCTGCCGATATTTTGCCTTACAAGACGTCTCCACTCCGAGCGCTTTGCAGCTAATGTCTCCCACGTCAAACTATATTAAAAGTTTCTAAAGCTGGGTCCTCATTCGTAAGATTTCGGTGTATTGTATCTCCATCGCGTGGCATCGGCATCGATGTATCTCACGATCTCTAGTTTGGATACAAGATACACGCCAAATCTGATACGACCCGATCCGCAATAATCGCGTATCTTGATACACCTTGTATCTGATGGAACAGTTTTTTTTATTATAGAAAATTTAATTTAATACGTTGGTCAAAGTGCGCGTCGATATGTAGTTACGATACAAAATATATAGTCGATGCGATACGGTTGATCGACGATCGTGATATGGCAAGATGCTACGAATGTGGAGCCGGTATTAGTCTTCGCAGATACGCATTTTCCTTACGTTTTTTTCCTACACCGCTTGTTTCAGTCTGTACTTAACAAAAATCTCATTGGTACACGCTACAGCGTGTAGTTATATTAGCATTTAGCATTAGAGGGCAGGTTCGATCCCAATAATCTTGTATTTAATGTATGATTGTGTAGTTTTACTAGGTGTTGTTTTAGGACCCCACAACAAGAGCAAAGCGGAAAAGTTAAACCGGGTCTGCCGACGATCGTACACTTCTTTAATTACAATCACGAAGATCGAAATCAAAAATATATGAGGTTAACACATTTGGTCGCTAAACCACGTAGTCGCTGACATACATTTTATTATTTAAGAACTTCGTCATCGTTCTTAAGTTGCACTATGTCTAAACTAAACTGACTGTGTTTTGCTGCGTATGTACCGTGCTCAAACACGCTAATTTTTATTACTTGTTGGTCAACAAATTTTACTAAAAGTAACGAGGTATTTTATAAGAATTTCATATATTTTTTTTATAAAATATGTTTTTTGACGGTGTAATGTTTGGAGTTACTGCTGATTTTTAATCTAATTATAAATTATAATGTTAATTATTAATATTTACCTTTTAAGAGAGTTGTGAAGATATGATATTCATTAGTGCTCAAAAGACGCGTATTTACGAGAGCTACAAGGTGCAAGATGAATTATTCGAGGAAGCCAAAAACGAAAAAAGATATGGCCAAAATAGTAAAAAAAACATTTTTTCCGAATTTTTAAATTTGGCGTTCAATATTTTGGAAAAGAAGAATGCTATAAATTTGAGACAATCTCCTATGGACAACAAAAATTTCAGCCTAAAACAAAGATGACCGGATAAATGGTTTGATATTGGAAAATTATTTAATAGTGTTATAAATAATACCATGTAAGAATTTTTACCTGTGCCTATCAGTGTCACTATTTCCTTTGTTGGCAATATTAAACAATAAGTATTTAAATATATTTCACTTTCACCATCACCATCTGTTAAAAGCACATCTCTTTTCTTGGTCATTTATACAAATTACAATGGAGTCCTTGAAGCAATCCATCAACCAAATGAACGAATTGTTCAACAACAAAATGACTGAGTTCCAGCAGGAGTTGAATTCTTGCCAAACATCAAGTACTACTTCAGCACTGGCATCGGAATTCAGCTTATTCAAATCCTTTGTCTTGGAGGCACTTAAGTCACTGCAGTATCAAATAGAAACCCTGATGGATGTACATGACCAAGTTGAGATGAGACGAAGGAAGAAGATAGTGCTGCTTCACGGAGTTCCTGAAGCCAAAAAGGCTGAGCCTGAATTTGTATCATCATTACTTTCAACACAATTAAGAGTTCCTAGTGTTGACATATCATCTATTAAATATTGTCATCGATTGGGACGTATAAATGAGTCAAAGCCCCGACCAATCTTTATCAAATTCCATGATCTTGCTCTCCGTAACGAGGTTTGGACGGCTAAAACCAATCTGAAAAACTTCTTCAAAAAAAAAAAAAAAAGATTCTTATAAAGAAGAAGCATGGCGTGTTTATGGCGGCCAGACAGCGTTTCGGAGTTTCAAAGTGTTGGACACACAATGGCTCAGTAATTATAATTGCTCCTGATGGCTCCAAAGTCCGTGCCCACAGCATGGCTGAACTTGATGCCATTCCTGGGCCTTCTTCTCCTGACACGCCAACCGTGACGACTGAAAGATCCATTCCGGTAACCAGAGGTAGAAACGCAGCTGCAATAAAGACAAGAAAAGTAACACACTTCTATTAGCTTTTTCTCTCTTCTTATTGTCTCTTATTACCTTTAGTTATATGTGTGTTGGTTTACCTTCTTCTTTAATCATGCTTTAAATATCATCACAATATTATGTTCTTGCAATCATCATTCATCTAGTCCATGTTGCAACTTTCAACCAATCATACTTTGTACATGTATGATAATCATACATGTACCTAGTACATGCTGTTTTGTTGTTTTTATTTTCTTATTCCTGTCTTTTAACTGCTTGCTTATATTATGCTATGTAGTGTAAATGTAGGTAATTATACCCGCTTATTCAATTATTTTAGATGTTTATTGAACAATTTTTTATTATAACTCTTTTGATTTAAAATTATGACTTTGACAATGTCACCTGTCGGAGTCGACAATGATAACAATGACAGATGCTAGATGTCAGTTAATTTTTTTTTTATGTACTTATTGGTTATTTTATTGTTTTTTTTTTGTTTTTATTTTCTGTTTCTCTTTTTGGGTGATGATTTGATCATTTTCGTTTTTGTTTGTTATTTTATGATTTTTCGTAATAGTGCTTAATGCATAAATAGTGCTGGTTTAAATATATTTGAACTGAACTCATGACACTGTAGGTATAAGGTGTTTTTGAGTAGCTAACTCTTTTAATTATTTATTGAACTATTTATAAGTTATAAAATATATTTTATATAGGTATTTTATTTGAGTATATTATATATTTGTATTGTTATATACACATAATATCATGTTTTCGTCTAGTGACAGCAAGGACAGTCACCTTAGTGCATCATTCGTTCCTCTCAATGAAAATATTGTTTCAATATTTGCAAATTTCAAGAAAAACTTTAACGTCGTACATATCAATGCCCAGAGCATTCCAGCACACTACTCTGATTTACTGACTTCCTTTGGTGGATCTCGTCATGTTGATGCAATCCTTGTATCGCAGTCGTGGCTCAAGCCATGTCTTCCGTCTTCAAGCTACTGCTTGCCTGGGTTTAAGTTAATCCGTAATGATCGCGTTGGTAGGGTTGGTGGTGGCGTCGCGATGTATCTTAGGTCTGATTTGACGCACACACTTGTTAGTTCGTCCGTATAACCTCAGCCTCCTAACTCACGCGAATATTTATTTGTTGAGGTACAATTATCATTTAATAACAAAGTTCTCCTTGGCGTCTGTTACTGTCCCTCATATCAAATGGATTACTTTTCAGTCCTTGAACATACTTTTGAATTGTATACACTTAATTACCCACACGCTATCATCATGGGTGACTTTGATACCTGCATGGTTAAAAACGATCTTAGATCTAGAAAACTTAGTTCTGTTTTGGATGGTTGCACTTTGCACATGCTTCCACTTAATCCTACTCATACTTTTTCCGGTTGCTCGCCGTCTCTTTTAGACCTGATTATTGTGTCGTCCCCTAACCTTGTTGTCAAGCATGGACAGTGCTCAGCAGATTTATTTTCTTATCACGATCTTATTTATACTTCATTTAGCTTGCGCCCCCCTAAGGTAAGAAAGAAGGTTGTGATGCAGCGGAATTTAGCAGCCTTAAATATTGATATTTTAAAATTAGATGCAAATAATATCGACTGGTCATTGGTTTCTACTGCTGACCATGTTGATACTAAGTTAAGTATTTTTAATTCTTTTATAACTCAACTCTTTGACACTCATGCACCAATTAGACCAGTTAAAATCAAACAGCTGCCAGCTCCTTGGCTTACTGATGATTTAAAATTATTAATTAAACAAAAACATTCCGCAAAAACCAAATATGTATAATCAATCTAATTGCGAAGTCCACCGAGAGAAATATATAAGAATTAGGAATCGCTGCAATAAAATGTGTAGGGATGCCCAGCGTCGTTAAATCCACTCTTCTGTGGAAAATGGCGATCCATGTAAAGTCTGGAAGTTTTTAAGGACACTTGGAGTAGGCAAAAGCTCAGATGATCATTCTTGTTTAATAAATGAAGATTTGTTAAAAAAACATTTTACTTCCGTTCTTAACTTATTTTACCATTATATCAAATCTGAAACGCTTAATCGCCTTTCTAGGTCACCAATCCCCGATTCCTCGCCTTTCGTTCTTAGCCAAGTAACGGGGGATGACGTCAAAAGACATGTCATGTCCATCTCCTCGAATGCCGTAGGTAATGATGGAATAAGTCGCAAGATAATTATTCCGATGCTTGACATCATTATGCCTGTACTTGTTCATATCTATAATCATTGTATTGATACCTGTGTTTTCCCAAGTGCATGGAAGGATGCCAACGTAATTCCATTACTAAAGACATCGTGGCCTAGTCTGGTGTCTGACTTCCGCCCTATCTCAGTTTTACCTTTTCTCTCTAAAGTTTTAGAACGGCTGATCAGTCGTCAGCTCACCAACTACGTAATATACAATAACCTTCTTAGCTCCTTTCAATCTGGCTTTCGTCGTGGACACAGTACTACTACCGCACTAATTAGGGTTACCGATGACATTCGTCTTGGTATGGACAATAAGCTAATTACCATTCTAGCCTTGTTAGACTTTAGCAATGCATTTAACACTGTCGATCATGATGTACTATTGAGTTTGCTAAGGTCTATCAATCTGTCTCCCCAACTGATTGGCTTAATTTGCAGTTACCTTGTGGGTCGTCGTCAAAGAGTTAAAGTGGCTGATAGTTTTTCGTGCTGGGCCTAGTAATAGATTACTACCGGCGTCCCTCAGGGTGGCGTCTTGTCCCCACTTGTCTTTGCGATTTTTATAAACTCCATTACTAAATCTACTACTTCATTGTTTCATTCGTATGCTGATGACTTCCAAATCCATACAATCTTCCTTGATCAATCTACGTAATGCTATTGACTCCCTTAACAGAGACTTGGAAATGATCTGTAATTGGAGCAAGCGTCACGGTCACTTTATTAACCCAGCTAAAACACAGTTGATTGCTATTGAAAGCCCTGGGCTGGAGTCGAGGATTGACTGAAACAGCTTGCCCCCCGTTCTTTTAATTAATGTAAACATTTATTTTAGTAAATGTGTAAAAAATTTGGGTGTTTATTTTGACGACACATTATCATAGTCTCAGCATATTAAAGAAATTAGTAAAAAGGTTTTTGCAACTTGGTTCTCCGTTTGTCGCCTTCGTTACCTTCTTCCAATTACAACTAAGATTAAAATCGCTGAATCCCTGTTTCTATCAATTCTTGATTATGCAGATGCATGTTTTACCAATCTCACCGAAGAACAACTAAATAAGCTCGAGCGACTACAGAATCTCTCGACAAGGTTTATCTTCGATCTAAAAAAATTTGACCATGTGTCAGATTTTCGATTAAGACTGAAGTGGTTGCCTATACGTTTTCGCCGGGACGCTCGTATTCTCTCTTTTGTTTTCTCTATTATAAATCACCCTTGTTTACCCTCATATTTAAAAGATAATTTTATATTTCGACAAGCTACTGTTAAAGAATTACGATCTGCATCTAATTTTCAACTAGAATTACCCATGCATAAAACTAAATATTATGCCTCCTCGTTTGCTGTTACTGGTGGAAATCATTACCAAAACATATCTTGACTCTAGACTTGCTAAAACGTTAAATAGCTTTAAAACTATGGTTAAGATGCATTATTTGACTATTTGTAGTCAGGTAAATCAATTAATATTTTTTTTTTTGTTTTTATTAATGTTTATTATTTTCTGTACTGACTATAAAGTTTAATTAAAATTATTTGTGTATCCGTGTAATATATATTATGTATTTATTTATGGATGTACTTATTTAATAAAAGTAATTTATATATATATATATATATATATATATATATATATATATATATATATATATATATATATATATATATATATATATATATGTATGTATGTATGTATGTATGTATACGTTTACTATATATATATTGTTTAAACGCATGTATTAATTGTTTTTATATTTTATTGTGTTCTTTTTAACTGCACATGCACGCCAAATTCTTATCTATTATTTCCTCTACCCAAGGTTGCCTGGAAGAGATTGCTACCTAGTAATAAGGCCGCCATTGTGTTACCTGTGTATATTGTTATTTTTTATCTCTTTTCTTTTATATTTTTTTTTATGTTGTGTGCACAATAAAGAATATTTCATTCAATATGCTCGATATACGCCCGAAATTAATAACATATCTAAAATCTTAGATTGACTTCAATCTTAGATTCTCATAAACAAAGTGACGTAAATTGACGTGAAGTTAATCCTAGGATGGTTGAAATGTATTGAAATCTTGATCTTAGATAGCTAAAATGAGATTAAAATTGATTATTCATTTCGGGCGTAAAGTCGTGTGATGCACAAAATCTGTGATTTGGTTTATTACATTTATATTTTATTATATTTTATTTATTTTGTCTAGAGTCGGTATAAAGTCCTGTTGGGTATTTAAACGTCGAAGAACTAAGAAGGTACGTAGACTTTAATTAGGTATAACATGAATTTTTCACCTTTAAAATCTATACTAATTAACCGATTGTACCAGTTAATTTTTAACCGTTAAATTTATACGCTTACTCAACGTACTTTATTATACTGATAACGGGTGACACCGACGACCGTGGCGGCTGAAAAAATTATTATACGTTCGCTGGGCGATAATGGGTGAATTGGATGACGGATCACCATCATCAGACTGTAGTTGTCCTAAAAAATCATGAGGTGTAAACAGTGCGCGTGGCAAAAGTGAAACTTCATTCATCATTTAAAATACAAAAATACTCTCATCGTGCCTAACGACTTACCATTTCAAATAAGAATTAAAAATAATAAAACAACTAGCGCCATCTGTGTATTGAGTCGTGGTTCAGAAAGTTAAGTTGATTTGTAGTTTTACTTTAAAAAAAGGCATTTTATACTGCGGAGCATCTTGTCATTTAAGAGATGATAAGATTTCTATCAACACACAGCATAAATATTCTAAAATAATATAATTTAATAATATAATAGCATAGAACATTATAAGTAGTTAGAAAATGTGAACCAAATTCAAAACGAGTAAATTATAAGCTTATTATCCATAATTTACAAATAAAAATCAATCAAAGCTAAAAAATAAAATGTTTCCAATGCACTCTAAGTAACTAAGTAGCAAGAAAACCTTCAATTGTAATGAGAAGTCATTGATATTGGCTTCCTCGTAATAGCCGGGTAGTTTGTAGTCGGAAACACGTTCAACGTATTATATTCCTCGGAAATTTAACTTTTATATTATATTATTAATATTCCTACTTAAATTTGGTTTTGATGTTTGCATTTATCCTAATATCATTACTGTAATAACGGAAGTTAGGGTGTGTTTGTATATTAATATAACTACGATTCCTCACTTGTAGATAGGCTACAAGAGCATAAAAGCAAAGTAATTTTTCAATTTGTGTTCATTTTTAAAAGTCCATAATTTTGCGTGGCTTTTTGTAAGTTCATGTATGAAGTAGATCTCTCCACATGTTTCGAAAGGTAACCACTTCATCTAAGCATTTAGAATGACAGTAATCCGAGTATTGTCGATTGCGGTAAATATTTATTGTGCCATTAATCTTTTAATGCGACTTGGAAATATGTTGTCTCGGTGACACTAAGTTTTCCACCTCGAATTATAGAGATTACCTGCTAGGGACCTCGTTAATGGTCGAGACAAGCGAATAAATTTCGAAGCCCCGGTTAACTTTTCTGAGAATTGCGTGCGTGAGAAAAGTTCAGGGGTTTATGGTCTAACGTGTACGTGAAATATTCAACAATTTATTTTATACTCTATTTGTTTTAAGACAAGGCTAATCTCGCAAATCTTGTGAGTTGAATTAGTGGATTAAAATTTTTACGACCTCTGCATAATAAAGTAAACGAAGAATGTAAAGATTTAGAGAGGAGGAGGTAAAATCAAATTAATATATGTAGTCAAATCAATCAAATTAATTAATAATAAGTAGATATAAAAGGATGTTTTCCGGAGGCCAGGTGCTAAAAAGGCCACTTTAGGTATTTCATATTATGTTTCATATATTTTTATCCATACAAATATCGTGAAATGGTATTATAACTACATAAATCATCTGATTTAATAATATATTAGAAAACATCAATTTTGACAGTTTTCAATAGAAATGCGTAAAATGGCGCACATAATATGAGTTGAAAAAAATATGGAACATAATATTAAACACCTAAAGTGGCCTTTTTAGACCCCCTGAGCATTATTACAATTCAAAAACACATTTTTAGAAATTGTTATCACAAATCTTATGTCAAATATAACTTATGTTCGTCACTAAAAGAAACAAAGAAGCATTTTGCTTTGCATGCTATTTTCTGCAGAGCGAAATTTCTAGAGGAACGAGGCGAAAATAGATGCTTCAAATTCTTCAACATTAAATGCACATTTAGATAAAAATAGCAAGAATGCTTCACAGCTTTCATTAATAATTGGATAGAATTTCAAGTGTTAGGTAACAAATGAATAAATAATTTAAATCGCTATTTTCAGTTTCATTATAAAGCTAAACTTATCTTTAATACATATTATGTACTGAATTAACACTGAAAATAGCGATAAAAATATTATTAAGAATTAAAATAAAATACGTTTTAATAATTGGTTATTATATATTTTATTTCCCTTTATTTCAATTTATAAAACGAGTAAAACCTTGTTACATTGAAAAGAGCATAAAATGCGTTGAATCGTAATTTAAATAATAAATACTTCAAATTGTAATGATATTTTTAAAATTGTACGCTTTGAACGGAAATTGTCTATTGGGCCTTACTCCAGTTCCCGTGGGATAAACATAAAATAAAAATTATGATCTAGCTCTGAATCGGAATGTGATGTATTCACAACCCCTTGTCAATGGTTTCTTTATGTACAATAAACCTATACATGTTTAATGATAGCTAATGTAATTACTTTTAGTATAAAAATTAATTCAAAATACATTGTAATAACACAGCGAGTAACGCAACTAGCTTTTAACCGTTTTTGTCATATAATTTACTGGAGTACCCCAAGGTGATATGCTGGACCCGTTACTATTTCAATGATATACTGTTAGTCTTTTTAAACTTTACGTAGGTAGTTATAATTACAAGCACTTAAACTAGACAATGAGAAACTTGGATAAAATCGAAGTAAGCCACTAATTCATCCACGCTTCTATGTAAGCTCAAAGAGAGTTCGCTGTTGTGGTTTGGTTAATATTTACCTCTAATTCGCTTCCAAACACCTAATTTCCGCTTCGCTTGTATCTTGTCTATATCGGCAGAATGATGTACACGCAAAACGTGTGGTTGAATATAAATTAATAGTTATGTTAAAGGTATCGAAGTTCTATAAGGTTTAACATATTAATAATTGTACGTCATGTTTTTTGCTACCACAGTAAATACCCATCGATTTTTTGTTTAAATTTTCACATAATTTAAGTAGATAGTTTTATTCCATTTCCTGAAGAAATTATTATATCACATTAATAGCTCATCAAGAAAATCTATTAAAAATAAATGTGAAAGAAATTTCTTATCTGGAACCATAATATGCGCGGGTGAAAAAATAAATGATGACGGTCTAAATGATTAATGGAAGGTAAAAATTAATTTAAACATGACGTTGAGAGGCAAATTTTTATATGTCGACATAATACGCAAGTCCGTATCATAATGTATAATTTAAATAGTTCCCAAAGGTCGATTAGGTAATTAACTTGTGAGAAGTGACGTCAACAAACAAATTTTTATGGTTTTTCACTGGAGAATTTGGCTTGAATTGATGGTAGATATGGGTGTAGATGTACCTAGATGTAGGTGTTGATGTTAATGTAGGTTGTAGGTGTAGTTATTTATTTATTTTTTATTTTTTTTATTCTTTAATTAAGGGTTTTATCGCAAAGCGATTATGACACCCAAGTTGATAAACATACATAATTAACATAATATAAATTAAACAATTAAAGTAAAAACAAAACACAATCAATAGCGCTTGATTAACAAAAGTTTGTACAGTTTCCTGGCCTAATCGGACAGAGGATCTGTCAGAGGGCTGTTACAGACTCCCACGTCCATCACCCTACGAGATCTTAAGGCCTCGTTACAGACACACTCCATCAAAACATGATATACGTCATCAATCACGTTGCACCTTGGGCAATTTGGGGCAGAAGATTTACCCATTAAAAAGGCGAATTTATTTGAAGGGATGTGACCGGAACGAAGCCTCAATGCAGCGGTGAATTACGTCCTGCTTAAGACTACGTCCTTATTGTCAAACCAGAGCGACTTGGTGGATGCGACTGGATCGTGCTGTACCATATTCCCTTCAATTTCGAAACCTCATCAAAATACTCCTTCCACATATCATAACATTATTTTTTAATAACACTAACAAAGTCACTATATGCCGGATACCTGAAACACGGAGTACCATCGGAGACTGCTTCCCTTGCTAAATCGTCCACTACCTCGTTATAGACTAGACCTATTTGTGACGGTATCCATTAAAGGATAATCGATTTTCCTTGAGAAGTGAGCTTACAAATAATCTTTAAAATATCATAGGCTGTCGGTGTTCCTCGAACAGTCGAGGTGCACCGAGCCAGGTGTTGAAGCGAGCTTTTCGAATCAGACAACAGCACTACCTTGTTTTGATTGGTTAATTCTACATATGAGAGCGCCTCTTTTATCGCTGTAAGTTCAGCTGACATTATAGAACTATTGGTATCTAACTTTAACTTAACTGAAATATTTGAATAAGTATCTAGAAAAGCAGCACTAACTCCGTTAATATCTTTAGATCCATCAGTATATATCGAAACACAATCAGAATAAAATTAAGGTAATCCATACATAAAATCCTCAAAACCCGAATATTAAACTGACGCTTCAGTATAGGTAACCTGCCAATATTAATTTTAATAATGTGACTTAGATCAATGTTCGTCACCCAAGTAGTTAAAGAAAACATTTCCAATCTATTACTAATATAAATAGGGAGAGTATTAAATGATTAATGGATCGATACTAAAATAGGTTTACGCTTATTATTCCAAAACCTATTATGACATAAGCTAGAAAGCTGTTCTACTTAATCAATACTGATTTTATTCATACTTTTACTTTTAAGCCAAAATTTTCCTGCTAAAAATCTACGACGCTATAACAACGGATGAAGACAAAGTTCACTCTCCATAACATACTTTGGAGTGCTTTTAATAAAACTACCTATAATTGTTCTCAAACACAAATTTTGAATTACATCTAGCTTATTTAAATTTGAGTTACAGCTATTGTCAAATAAAAAACATCCTTAGTCAAGTCTACCACGAACAAGAGAGATATATAATCTTCTTAAATGAATTGGATTTATGCCCCATCCAGAACCAGCCAGAACTTTAAATATGTTAATAAATTTTAAAGTTTTCTGTGACAAATGTTTGATATGTAGTCCCCATCTAAGAGAACGATCCAATCACATTCCCAAGTACTTAACTGAATCCACAACCTGTAAATACCTACCGTTAATTATTAAATCTATACTATTTCTATGAAAACCTCTTTTAAATATACAAACGTTACTTTTTGAAGCAGATATGTCTAAATTTAAATCGTATTTTTTTTTATATATTAAATCTAATGCCGATTGTAATTCTAAAGTGGCTCCTTCTAAATTTTTCGTAATTACATATATGACGAAGTCGTCGGCATACTGATTAAAATAAACATTTGACAATGATTTACAAACAGGAACTGTAACTACATTAAATAGAAAAGGAGACAAAGGATCTCCTTGAGGTAAACCACGACCTGTACTTCTCTGACACTTATAATCCGATGTTTCAATAGTCAACATACGTTCATTTAAAAAATACCAGAGATATTTACAAATTTTATATCCTAACCCAAAACTGTCCAGAATTAACAATAATGAAGTGACATCAACGTTGTTACATGCGTTTTCAATGTCCAAGAAACAACCCACTGTGAATTCATTTTTAGAAAATCCAATTTGCGCTCTAGTAACAAGAGAAGACAAACTACCCATGCTAGAATACGCTTTTCTAAATCCAACTATATTGTCAAAAAATCTATTAGTTTTTTCGAGAAACCACTCCAATCTATTTTTTAAATTCATGTGAAATATTTTGCATAAGCAAGAAATTAAGGAAATAGGTCGGTATGATTTATCCAAAACATTTGACCCTCGCTTAAGAACTAGAATTACTGAGATAATGCGCCATTGAGTTGGAAGTAAACTATAATTTAAAAAGAGATTGTTTAAAAGAAGTAAGAATCTAATTCCACAGTCGGGTAGATTTTTAACCCTTAAACCATTTCATTTTATCCCAAACATCACGAGCTGAAACTGATTGATCAAGTGAAGAAGAAAACTGAAACCAAGACTCACTTTTAGCTTTCCTTATTAATCTTTGAGCCGTTCTAACCCTTTCCTGTAGCAAACAGTGATTATTAGGAGTGGGATTTTGTCTAAATAATTTTAAGGCAAGACGCCGTTAAGCTACTACCTTAGATAGACTCGGAGACCAATAAGATTTAGGGCTAAATTTATTACATATGCTTTGACTAATTTTATAAAAAGGAATACTATGTTCAGCCGCTTGATTTAAAATATCCACAAAAGAATTATAAAGCTTCTGAAGATCGCCCGATACAGAACATTGAGAAAGAACGTCTCAAAGTTTTGTTTATAAGAATCCCAATCGGCCGCTTTAAAATTCCTTTTCTTTATAAAAATTGATGGATTATTTTCGGAACATGAAATTTTAATAATGACGTGGTAACTACCTAATGTTTCTTT
Organism: Phengaris arion; assembly: GCA_963565745.1. Taxonomy (NCBI): domain Eukaryota; kingdom Metazoa; phylum Arthropoda; class Insecta; order Lepidoptera; family Lycaenidae; genus Phengaris; species Phengaris arion. The sequence continues at coordinate 31,445,321 of OY751431.1, forward strand.
TGTGACAGACCAATCTAATCTACAAGCTATATTAGAAGATACTAATGAAATATCTGGCGATGATTGTTGTAACAATCTTCGGAAACTTGTAAATTTCCATGCTGATGCTAAAGAGCAAAATTGGACAACAACTTTTAAAATAATTAAGAGAAAAGCAGACATTCACAGTTAGGTAAGGTTATTTTATGAAATAGTTAAGGAATACCGCCACCCATGGACACCTGTAACACTCACTACAGGATTACAGTCGGTGAAAAACAACATAATTTTTATTTCATGCCGGCATTCTGTGAGGTCCTGGTATTTTTCCGGTCCAGTCGGTCCATTCATGCCGAAGCGTGACTCTTCCATATAGCAAAATGATTTTTGCTTAAAAATATGTACGATTTTGCCGAACAGTTATGTTTTAATTCTTAACATCATGGTTTTTGGATCAAAAACTTGTGCTGTTTTGGGTCTCGATGAAGAAATTGATATGAATTCAATGATAATTGAGTGGTGGAGACGGGGTACCTACAAAATCTCATATTTTAAAATAATAACCTTTAAACATCTTTGTTTTTATCCATTAAATATAATTCAGAAGGTTTTACATTTATTTATTAAAAGATTCCGAGGTTTTTACATTTCAGATGTTTGAAGCACTCCACTTACAGTTATTTTCTCGTAGCAGCTCACGTCCCGATTGTTTTAAAAAGAAGGAATAATTGAATCTGGCAATAATACAGTGCTGATATGTTAAAACTTCAAAATGGTATTCTCACAAACGTCAAACCAACGACAAACCGGTCCAAAGTCCAAAAATGAGTTTATGATATCAAGACGATTCATTTATAATTCAATAAAAATAAATTAAAAGTGTGAGTAATTGTTATAAAATATTATCGGTGTTAATTAAAAGTTTTGTGGTTTGCAATTCGAAAGTAAAAATTAGTAAAAAATACTTACCCAATAAACATCCACTGACGACATACCACAGGTATATTAGAAACCATTTCACAGCACGTAACCTCATTGTAGGGGGTTTGTACACGTCGAAACAGTCGAATATTGTCACTATTATGCTGAAGAAGCACACAATTCTTCCCGACCAGGCGACCTGCAAAGGTAAAATACCGTATAAACTTTATGTCACCCCATTTGCAACCTGTTACCTCCAGGTCGAATATCATACACATAGTTGTTTAGCCATAATTTGTCATAACCATAATCCTGCTACTATTATAAATGTGAATTGCGAGGATGGATGGATGGATGTATGGCCATCCATACATCCATCCATCTATCCTCGCAATTCACATTTATAATAATAGCAGGATTATGGTGAGAGAGTAACAAACATCCATATGTTTGTTACTCTCTCATGCAGAAACTACTGAACGGATTTAGATTAGGTATGGTAGTACTTTAAGCTCTGGATTAACACATAGGCTAATTTTTATCCCGAAAAAGTACAGTGTTCCCGTATTATGCGGGCGGAGCCGTGGGCAAAAGCTATATACCTAGCTGTAAAAGTTTTGATGATTATAATACATTCGCTTCAATTGAATGTGACACAATTAAGCAGCGAATCAGCCAGTCATATTTTTATTGGCTAATTTGCTGCTTCATTGTCATCCTACATAATGGTTACCTAATTACTTAAATTAAATGAAATTTAGTGGAAGGTAAAATAATAAACTGCAAATGACACTTGTCCATTAATTTTTTTATCTTACGTGGAAAGCTTTAACATTTACATAAAATATAGACGTCAGTGATTCTCAATTAAATTCAATATATTTTTTTAAACAAATGTGATTTCTTTTCTCAAGAAATATAATTATCATTAAGTAATTACCTACTTGTTGCAATTGTTAGACAAATAAAATTTAAAGTCTTAGTAAATTGTTTCGGTGCCTGTGAAAATATCTGAAAATACATTATTTTATCCCACGGCTGACATAAAAGGTGTTGGAAAATGGTCTTTTCTTATTTACAATTATTGCATTGCTACAGAGTCTGAGGCAAGAGCCTTTATTGGCAAGCTCTTCCTTAGAAAATACTCTTATTACAGTAAACATTTTTAAAATTTTACCTGTCTGTTTTATTTCAAAGGACATTTTCTTTTATTTTATTTGCAAGTAAAATGTGTTTTAAAATAGGCATGTCATGATTATTTATTTGCTTTTATTCTTCGTAAATGTATACATAGGATGTAACTACTATACATAAAAATAGCAACTCCAATTTTGTTTTCGACCTTTATATTGTATTTCGACATTGAATAAGTGTAAACGCCAAATTAAAATTGAATAACTATTTAACGACTTCGTGCGCGCAAAAGGAAATACAGCAGTAATCGTATATTTGCCGCGATAAAAAGTAGCCTATGTCCTTTCCTAAAGCCGATACTTGTGCAAAATTTCACCAAAATCGCTCCAGTAGTTTCGTGTTACTATATTATTCTATAGGTACATTCATAATTATTTACGACGTCTTGTGTTGTGTACATTTAGTTAAAAATTTGGCGTGTACATTTGTACATTTGTGACTGTACCTGTACGGTCTCAGGCAAACTTGGTGTACCACTTTTGAACCTTATTGTCAAAGTAATAAGATTAAAAAGCGGTACACCGGATCTTTCAGCGACTGTACATGGCCTAAAAACCCATGCCATATAAGTAAGGTAAACAACCCTGTGTATTTGCCCACGCTTCACAAACATCTTATCCAATAATAACAAGCTGATCAAATCTGATTCCAGCCAACGAAAATATGAGGAAATACAAGGGTTAAGAGCCATTTACACGGGTCGGTTTTCGCCGTACGGCACGGCGTGCCGTTTGACAAGTCGCCTCACCTCGCCGCATCGCAAGCCCATTTACACGGGTGACTAAAATAGCATGCGGCTTTAGGGCCAGTGTGAACTGGCGCATGATTTTTCTATAGAGGATATAACGAATGATTACAAAACTAAGGATTGGCTTTGCGTATATTTGACAGAAGAAACTGCACAAATTTAAGATTTTAGAAGATTTTGTAAATTACAATAAGCGGATTTAATATACTGTGGAAAGCAAATGTTAAAATGTCAAACCTCGACTGCCCCAAATAACCTCAAAGTAGGCCAGTTTGATTGTAGACACTTTTTGTTTCGACATGCCTCGTCGATTTTCGAATTCGACATTAGAGAGAAAAGATTTGTTAGTTTGTATATTGGTGTGTATTGAATAAATTTAGAAACTAGTGGATTGATTTTGATGAAATGATTTGCGCAGATATGGAATAGAAGACGGGGCTACTTTTTGTCACGGGAAAATGTACCCCGTGGGATTATTTTTGCGCGCAACATTGAGGCAACATCTAGTCTTTAGTATAAAAGTATAGGTATAGTTATGTGCCTATAGCGTATTCATTTATATTTTTTCATTAATAAGGTACAAATTTGTATTATGTTAATACGGTAGCGCTCGACGTCGCGCGTCGGCTTGCGTATTCGCACGTCTGCGTTTTTGAGGAGTAGTAAGTCGACGCGCGTCGCCGCGTTTTACTCGGGCGCAGTGACGCGTCAGACTTAGACTACACAGCGTGCGCTGCGCTCTGAATGTTTTGTCAGAATATATTTTTCAGAAGACATTTTTGAAATCCTTGAAACACATAAATAATATCGATTTGAAAACAAATCGTCTCCCTGTGTGTTAAGTATTTTTGTATATATTAAGAAAGAGTAGATAGTAAAAACGCGCGAGTACGATCGTGTTACCAAGTCTCAAATAATATTCCCTAAAATTAGTAGTACGGTTCCCGCGAGACATGCGCACCAGTGTGACTGAACCTTAGTCACGTTTCTTCAAAAATGACAAATGATAAATTGTACAAACTCCTTTGTCGTATAAGCTTGAATTTCTTTATAATATGTCATGCTTAGTTAGTCAAAATTTGAATGAGTTTAACGTAATTTCGGCTGCATCGCGCTATCAAAGCATCGAGGAATATTGTATAATGGAAAAGAATATAATATATTACTAATAGGGGTCGGACCCCTCAGCAGCAGCCATGGTCTCTCCAGACCCAAAAATAGCTTATCCTTAGTTATTCCCAATAACCGGTTTGTATATCACCCGCAGGGAGACGTAGGAGGGGGTCAAACTCCCTCATTTAAAATCAAAATAATTTTTGTTTGGCTAAGAATTCTAATTTCAAATTAATTTTACTTTTAAAAACATGGAATTCTTTTTTCAAAAGTAGTCATTTGTTTATTGATTAGTGTAACATTTTCATCGCATTTCAATCTTTTTCGTCATCATGGATACGTTAAAAATTCGAGTAATTATGGAATATGAGTACCGTCGTGGCAGCAACGCGGCACAAGCGACACGCAACATCAACGACGTTTACGGAGCTAACACTAAAAACCAACACACCACCTGTTATTGGTTTGCTCACTTCCGTTCTGGAAATTTCGACCTATGACTCAATGATCGCCAGCGCGAAGTACGCGTCGAGACGTGCCTTGCACTGCTCAACAGACACAATCGCCTTTAATTCGTCATTGTCGACCAAAGTCTTCGGACGACTCTTAATATCTTAATAGAGCTGTAAGTTATACTTCTAAGACACAAAGATTATAAAATCTATCTAAATAAGACACAAATAATTTAAAATTTTACAGGATCCTGAGACCAGTTTTCTGAGAATTTTTGAGTTATATTGATAAAAAACATTAATTGAATAAAATTCAACCAAATTTAAGGAGAAGTAAGCCTTCGTGTAAGGAACTTACATATGAAAATGCTAAAATTACCATATTATTATTATTTACATAATTATATATACCAGGGCTATGTAAGGTTGACTGAATTTGACGCAACTTACACAGACAGGTGGTATTCTTTGTCTCTTTTGTATTCACTACTGACTCAGTCGAACGGCAACGTCGCACGGCTAATAGATTATTAGCAATTCGAGTGTTTTAGATTGAACAGGATCCTGACGTACAACTGAGGGGACAAATTTCGGAACTAGATTTTATAACATATATTTTTGGTACAATAATAATGTGTTACAGATATGAAAAAATATTATGCATTTCTTTATTTTAATGTATTTTATGACTAGTATCGTATAAAATAAATCACGGTACATTTTAGTATCGATTTGGTTGAGGGACACTCCAAGATACTGAGACTTTAGCGTTTTGAATATAAATTTTGACAAGATAATATTTTTCAACCTACATAATTCTTAGTGGCCAGCTAGACATACATAGATAGATCTGTTCTATAACAGTATGTTATACAAATAAATTAGTTGGGGACTTATTTTCCATGATATTTTAGCTGAGACCCTTAGTTTGTAGAACGACTCATATAAAGATATAGAAAATCGTAAAAAAGTTTTACCGTAAATTTAAAATCTAGGATTTAGTTGGAAATAAAGAGTCATAACGAGTGTGCCAATTTGCGAGCCACGCTTGCCAGTGACAGCCTCGACTGGTACCGAGATTAGCTTCTAATGCTGCACCGTACCTGTGTCTGGCGTGCCAACCGCTATTGCAGGGCTTTATGATTTAATATTACATAAAAATGTAATTAAACTTAAGATTTTTTACATTATTTCCTATTTTTTTTAGTGTGAAAAACACAAAATATTACAGTATTAAACGAAAGTCATAATATCAATATATTTTATTTTTTCAGTTCTCCTAATTATCATATCTATTAAGTATTTGCATATCTAATAATATTGATAATTAATGATTAAAACCACAAAAGTAACGAAATATATTTAATTCATATTTAAAATTTTAAAAGTATTTTTGTATTCAACAAAGAAAATAACAATTTTATCTTTAAACTACCTATAGTCCTGTATCCTACAGACGTTGTTTTCTCTTAATTACTATGAACTGAAATAAGTAAATAATTACCTACACCTACAGTTTCTACACCTACAACCCACGTGTGAAGATAATAATTACAGTACTAAATACTAATATCGCTATCAAGCAATGGAGTTGGTGTTAGTAGGGTGAAAATTGAAGCTTTTCGGAGGATATCTATGACAAACAATGTGGTCTGTGACACGAAGGTTTTATAAATTACTAGACGATGCACGCGACTTCGTGCGCACAAAAAGAGATACCGCAGGAATTCAAATTGCCGCCATACAGTAGCCTATGTCCTTCTCCGTGGTCTATTGTAATATATCCGTGTAAGAGAAACAACCGAACAAACAAACTCACTTTCACATTAACTATATAAATAAGAATAAGGATATGATTTATGTATCCGTATAATATAAGAAATTATGGTTTTCAACACAACTTTTGTATAAAACATACTTCTATTTGCCGAGGCAGTGAATCCCGGCCATATTTTATTCACAGTCAGATCGGTGCAGTTTAAGTTGCATTTAAATCTCGTCTTCTATTGAGGAACAAAAATAATCCTATTCAAGATGCACTATTCGGAGTACGTGTCTCATGCACGTGAATAAATACGTTCTCTAACTACCTATCTTCGTTTGTAGCTTATGTAGCTACATTTTTCGCAGGGACTTTCCGCATTTGTTGTCATATTTATGATGTAATATAATGACTTTTATATAATATTTTGAGTCTTAATAATATATTAAGACTCGTAAGTCGTAACAATAAAGCACATAATAGCAGATTCACAAAATCTCTGAATGCCAATGGCGGATGTCGGGATGTAATAAATGTCTAAAATTAGTCTTAAAAAACACATACATATTTTGTTCCCAGTTTTAATTCTGCACAATGGAGAAGGAAAGAAGCCAAGTAAAATATCTGATACTTGAATATTGCAAGGTGAGCACGCTAGTAAATGACATTTGATAAATTACCAAACGAGATTTTCTTGCAGATTACCCATCCTTGACATAGAAAGGAATTTCTTCAGAATAAATCCTTCAGATTATTTTATTCAGATTTATATTATGATTAAGTTTATTATGGAACCTTCATGTCTTGTAAATTCCTTTAATTTATTATAGTTGGATTTCGTGCAAAGTAATTTCTTTTAATAAAAGTTCATATTTTGTCACTCGAACAGTGTAATCATAATACATGAAAAAAATATTTTAAACATAAAATGAAAACCAGTTTCCAAAGAAAAAATATACAAAAAGTATAAAATAAATCTTATTCTCTTAATAATTCCCCTTTTAAATTCGGATTTTTTTTAAATCTACTCAATTTTCATAATTTTGATGTCGGTATCAACCCAAACAATACCTATCCTGATAAAACAATATTTTATAGAACTCACGTTCGAGTTGGCTGGTACCGACTTTAAAATTATGAAGATTGAGTAGAGGAATAGTAAGAATTTTATTCGAATTTAAAAGAGGAATTATTTGGAAAATAAGATTTATTTCAAACTTTTTTGTGCATTTTTACTTTGAAAGTAGGTTTTAATTTTTTTTACAAAAATAATCATTTCTCCCTTTTTAGTCATATTTATTATATTATTATTAACACGTTTTAAGAAGTTCAAAATAAGCGTTTGAATGTATAATTGTATACGCGCCAAGCTTCCATTATGTTGGTGTATCTTCATACGATACGCCAACACCACCATTCATACGATGGTGATGATGATTACTGTAGGTACATAATGGCATATGCTTGCAGTTCTTTAGACAATGCTGAAATTTCCAAACGTCTTCTATAAAATCTTTAAAGACTGAGGAGTTTTTTTTCAGTGCTTTTGGATCCTTAGCACAGAATTTTACTTTTAGACAGCATATAATGCTTGAGTTATTTCAAATAACTCAAATCCCTATAAATTTTGAGGAGTTCCCTTCGATTCCTTATGGATGCCATCATCAGGTCACTTTGGTGACTAGGGGTAAAACCAATTTCAAATTATACCCTTTATAATAACAAAATAATTTAGCAAATAGGTCCGGTCCACAAACGGCAGAGTAATGTTCAAAGATATCCGTGTCGGTATGATGGTAATGATGATAATATAATTGACATAGTGGCATATGTTTGTAGTTCTTTAAAGACGGCCGAAATCCCCAAACACGTATCTAGAAGGAGTCAGGAGTTCTGTTCAGTACTTTTGGATCCATGGTATACTTGCAAATTATATACTTATTAGCTTATGTTACCAATGTATATGTATAATGTATAGTAGCTTATGCTACCAAAAAGTTAAGAAAAGCTAGACTACTTCAGAAAAAGTTGAAATTACTATATGTTTCCATATAAAATTTGAGAAGTTCCCTCGATTCATCATCAGGTCACCACTTTGATATCAAAAGGACCAATTTGGTATATCTTTACATAAAAAAAAGGCTAAAAATCGGTCTACAGACGGCGGAGTAATGGTTGAACATACAAAACATACATATACAGCCGAATGTATAACCGGCTCCTTTTTGGAAGTCGTTTAAAAAACCTAATGTTGTCTGCCAGAAGTATAACCAAATAAAAAGTGTTTATTTTTAAAGAAAACTCTCCAGTTTTTGGAAGTTGTAAAAATATTTGTATTACCTACATGCCATTTTAAAATGGAAAGGACTGCTTTGAAAGACAAGAATATTTGCAGCTCTCAAAATATTCCATAACTAAGAAAAATAAACTGAATAACAAAATTTACGTAGGCGAAATCGTGGGCGAAAAAATAATAATTTTGGGCAGAATTTCAGTATGAATGAAAAACATCAAAGCAAAGTATCAAAATTCATGTACTGTTCGTTAAAGGCGAAATAAAAAATCCTATAGGGACAATTTTTGGTATTTCTTTTGCTTTTGAAAATGGAATTATATTTTATTGCTAAAGTTTTTTTTTATATGCAGCAACGGTTTCGGACCCAAAGGGTAAAAATGGGACCCTATTACTTAGACTCCGATGTCCGTCCGTCTGTCAGTTTGTCCGTCTATCCGTCTGTCCGTCTGTTGGTCTGTCCCTCTGTCACCAGAGTGTGTCTCTCATAAGCCGTTATAGCTAGTTGAAAATTTCATAATTGTATTTCTGTTGCCGCTATAACAATAAATACTAGAAACATAATAAAATAAATATTTAAGGGATGCCCTTAATAAATACTAGAAACAAAATAAAATAAATAATAGGTCTTTACCTATGAAATTGCCGTTTTGCAGTACTGGCCATTTCAAATCAAAATAATTTTTGTTTGGCTAATAATTCTAATTTCAAATTAATTTTATTTTAAAAATATGGAATTCTTTTTCTAAAAGTAGCCATTTGTTTATTGATTAGTGTTACATTTTCATCGCATTTCAATCTTTTTCGTCATCATGGATACATTAAAAATTCGAGTAATTATGGAATATGAGTACCGTCGTGGCAGCAACGCGGCACAAGCGGCACGCAACATCAACGACGTTTACGGAGCTAACACTACAAACCAACGCACCTGTTATTGGTTTGCTCGCTTCCGTTCTGGAAATTTCGATCTAAAAATGAACCTCGCGGTCGTCCGAAGACTTTGGTCGACAATGACAAATTAAAGGCGATTGTGGAAGCTGATGATACACAATCTACGACTGAATTAGCAGCAGATTTCGTCGTTAGCATCAAAACAATATTGGTGATTTTTTTTTTTTTTTTTTTTTTTACGTGAAATTGGCAAGGTAAAAAAGCTTGACAAATGGGTGCTCCACGAACTCAATGATCGCCAGCGCGAAGTACGCGTGGAGACGTGCCTTGCACTGTTCAACAAACACACAAATGAAGGAGTTTTTTTTTTTTAATTAAATAAGGGGGCAAACGAACAAACGGGTCACCTGATGGTAAGCAACTACCATCGCCCATGGACACTCGCAACATCAGAAGAGCTGCAGGTGCGTTGCCGGCCTTTTAAGAGGGAATACGCTCTCTTCTTGAAGGTTTGCAGGTCGTATAGGTCCGGAAATATAGCTGGTGACAGTTCGTTCCAGAGTTTTACAGTGCGCGGCAGAAAGTTACGCGAAAAGCGCACGGTGGAAGACTGCCACTCATCAAGGTGATGAGGATGGTATGTTTTTCGCGTGGGACGATGGCGAAAAGTTGCAGGTGGTATGATTCCGAACAATTCCTCAGAGCACTCCCCGTGATACAACCGATAGAGGATGCAGAGTGAAGCTACATCTCGGCGTAATTCCAAGGGGTCCAAGCTGATTGAAACACTATGGCAGTCAACAACTCGAGCGGCCCTTCGTTGGATACGATCCAGAGGGAGCAGTTGGTATTTTGGCACCCCTGCCCAGAGATGAGAACAATATTCCATATGAGGCCGAACCTGCGCCTTGTAGAGTTGTAGGCGTTGGTCCGGACTGAAGTAATGTCTCGCTCTGTTAAGAACACCAAGCTTCTTCGAGGCTAACTTGGCCTTACCCTCTAGATGATATCGGAACTGGACTTCGCTCGATATGCTGACGCCAAGTATCTCAATGCTAGGGGAGATGGTTAAAGATGTGCCCTCGAAACGAGGATATACGACCATTGGTGACTTTTTGGTGGTGAACGCGCAGACTTGTGTCTTGGCGGGGTTGATTTGGACTAAGTTACGTCTACCCCATTCAGAGACTTTCTCCAATGAATTCTCTATTTTAGACACAAGTTCGTTTCGACTCTCAATGACATTTAGGGACATGACAATGACATAATGAATATTGGGGGAGCCGGTATAAACAGCATCACCTGTACTATCATTCGCATATCAATGAATGCCGTTGATCTGTAACATGTCATTGATATGCAGTATGAATAGGGTAGGCGATAGCACACAGCCCTGAGGGACACCAGCATCAACAGACTGTGTTTCAGAGGGTTCGCCGTCAACTACGACCTTTATGCTTCTATCTGCTAAGAAACTAGTGACCCACTTACATAATTTCTCGGGCAGCCCGTATGATGGAAGCTTTGATAGCAGCGCTTTATGCCAAACCCGATCAAAGGCCTTCGCAATGTCCAAGCTAACGGCCAATGCTTTTCCCTCCGACTCAATTGCCGGAGCCCAACGATGAGTTAGGTACGCCAAGAGATCACCAGCCGAGCGACCCTTACGGAACCCGTATTGTTTGTCGCTTAGTAATCCATGGCCGTCCAAGTATCGAAGAAGCTGGCTATTATTATGATAATGGATTCCATTATCTTCGAGAAGAGAGAGGTTATAGCGATTGGTCTGTAGTTGGAAGGATTTGAGCGATCACCTTTTTTGGGGATCGGGTGCAACAAGGCTGTCTTCCAAGAAGCCGGGACGATGCCAGAAGAGTAGGAGAACCGAAAAAGAAGCGTCAAGACTCCGGTCTTGACGCTTGACGCCAACTCTGGAGCACACTTTTTCAACACAATAGGAGGGATTCCGTCAGGCCCACTCGACTTTTGGATATCAAGGGAACGGAGGGCATTTCGCACTGAGCGCTGATGAAACCGTATATCCGACATGATGCTCGTCCATCGCGGTATGGTCGGCGGTTTCTGCCCCCCGTCATCCAGGGTCGAGTTTGACGCAAAGAGCTTGCCCAGAAGATCGGCTTTGTCCTTTGCATCCTGGGCCAATGATCAATTTCCTACGTGTAGGGATGGTAGGGTTGGCTTGCAGAAATTTCCTTCAATAGCTTTGGCCAGAGACCAGAATGCACGGTTTCCCGAGGGGAGGCGCTCAAGTCTCTTACCAATTCTATTAACGTGCTGTTTCTTTGCCCGAGTGATCTCTTTCTTGAGGAACCTAGAGGCAAGGTTGTACTCCTTTTTATATGTGCTGGTATTTAAATCACGAGCAGACACTGCATTGGCCCAGGATTGGTAAGCCTCCTGCTTCCGGCGAGAAGCTTTTTTGGGGAATGAACCAAACCAGGGACGAAATCTGCCGCCAGTTGGCACTACAGAGAACAGAATGAAAAGTTCCATCCCTTGCATCACCACATCGGCAACAGAGTTGGCAGTGTTGTCGGGATCATCCGGCGAGAAGCACACGTTCCCCCAAGGATAGGATGCAAAAAACGACCGCATCCTATCCCAGTCTGCTGACTTGTAGTGCCACACACGACGGTATTTAACAGCACGCTGTCGTAACCCCGTCGTAAGTAGCACAGAACTCCTAACAAGGCAGTGATCCGATGTACCAAGTGGTGCGATTACGGATATTTGGTAGCTGTGAGGTTTTGAAGTGAGCAGAAGGTCCAACAAGGAAGGATTCTGACCATCCACATCTGGGATTCGCATAGGCGTAGTGACCAGTTGTGTCAAGTCGTTCGCAAGGGCAAAGTTGCAGACAGATCTCCCCGCATGATCAGTTTTACTGGAATTGAGCCAGTCGGCGTGGTGGGCATTAAAGTCGCCAAGTATTATGATCTCTGCGGATGGGATCTGCCGCTACACAAAATCTGAAGCAGCTTGCAGGTGTTCCAAGAGTCGGTCCGTCTCGGGGTCACCACTATGGGACCTATATAGGCACGCATAGACGCGAGGGTGGTCGTCGCAATCTATGCGGAGCCATAATGTTGACAGGTCCCTGTCTTCCCTCAAGATTGCTGAGGCGGCGAGAGCTGATATCATCTCTGACATACACACACACTCCAGCTTTGGGCAGAAAGGAGTGCTCGAGAGAATACCCTGGGTGGGAAAGGTATGATGTGTCACTCGGAGATGATATCTGCGTCTCGGTTAAAAAGAGCAAAGCCGGCTTTGCCGTCTCAAGGTGGTAATGGACGGCATTAAGGTTGGAGTGTAATCCCCTGATATTACAAAAGTCCATGTTTAATATCGAGGGGGGTGCCTTTGTGCGTTTGCTCTTGCCCCAAGTAGATTGGAGCGCAGTTTTGCCTCCCCAGAATACGAGGGGCAGCCTGGACGTCCACATTCAGTTCCAGGGGTTCCTGAGCATGGACGTCCAGAGAGGGATTCTCCAACACAGTTGGTACCCTCCTGGGGTAACAAATTGCTTTTTAACTGCGGCATTTCTAGGGGGGTAGGGGATTGGGCCTCCGGTAAACTCACTCACTCGGCGAAACACAGCGCAAGCGCTGTTTCACGCCGGTTTTCTGTGAGCCCGTGGTATTTCTCCGGTCGAGCCGGCCCATTCGTGCCGAAGCATGGCTCTCCCACGGTGAATTTTGAACCGCATTGTTACCTGCCATGAAAAATGGATTCTGTTTGATAGCCGCAAACGCCAAACCTGGTTCAGCACCTAAACAATGCCCTAAACGAAAACTTATCCCTGGAAAAGTGATGGTCACTGTTACCAAACGGTCTTACCAAACGGGGTGAGCATTACTGCAGATGTGTTCTGTGAAGAACTGGACACAATGATAGAGAAGCTGGCACATCGCCAACCAGCATTGATCAATCGCTCGTCTTCGCTGCTCCTGCACGACAACGCGCGACCTCATACTGCACAGCAGACGGTCTCCAAGTTGCAAGAACTGGGGTTGGAAGCTCTCCGTTATCCGCCCTACTCACCAGACCTTGCGCCTACAGACTACTACTTTTTCCAGAATTTGGTTAACTTCTTGGCGGGAAAAAATTCAATACTCGAGAGGCAGTACAAAATGCCTTTGAAGAATTTGTTGCCTCCCGTCCAGCTGATTTCTTTAAGAAGGGCATCAATAAACTGCCACTGCGTTGGCAAAGATGCATTGATTGCATGGGTGATTACTTCGATTAATACAAATAAAAAATACATGAAAAAAATTAGACTAAATTTTTTCATACAAAACGGCAATTTCATAGGTAAAGACCTATATATTTAAGTGATGCCGTCATAATTACTACAAACATTTTTTTTTTGCCTTTTTGTACGGTACCCTCCATTATGCAATCATGTCGGATTGAAAGTTCCAAAAAGTGTGTAAAACCAGTTTTTTTTTAATTTATAAAAGGTTATGTTTTTATCAGCAGCGAGTCAGGTCTAAATTTTAAATAGAAAAAGCTATATCCATATATTATATTTTAAGAGTTTTATACCGGAACAATTTATTATATTGTTCCGGTATAAAACAATGATTTATGTTCAATGTTAGCTTTGAAATCATTTTAGTTATTGTTCGTATCAAAATTGCCCGAATCCGTTTCGTAGACTAATTAATATTGAAGGGGCGTGCATCATTTGATGGAACTTTAATTACAGAGTTTCAACAAATTTAATAGTAAAGTTTAATAGTTTACTTTGTATTAGGTACTTTTTCAATTAAGAACTATTCGATTTTTGCACGTACGTATTTTATTTATGTATATAAATGGATTGCAATTCCAACGTCTCAGTTAATACTCGAGACTGGCTGGACCGATTTGGCTAATGTAGGGGTACCGATTTGGGGAGTTCAGGGAAGGTTAGGACAATACTAAAAACGACGATTGAATTTTCCCATGAAGTGTAGAATGTATATGTTGGTGTACGTGTATGTGTAGTTATTAATTTATTACAGTTCATAGAATAACGTGTCGGGGCAGCTGTTGGTTTAATTCTCTTAGCAGCTAGTAATAAATCTATATAAAATACAAAAGGCAAAGCTGATTGACTGATGTATCAACGCACAGGCTAAACCTTAAGGCTAGAAATTTGAGATTTTGAACACGTGTTTTTCATATGACGTAGGCATCCGGAAGAATTTTTCAAAATTCAACCTCCAAGGGGGTAAAATTGATGATAAAATTTTGTATGAAACTTTTTATTCCTTGGACATATTTGCATGATTGTTCGTATAAATTGAGTACGGAAAAAATAATGAGTCACGTATTTCAGTGTTTTCTAAAATTCAGGCCCTAGGTGAAATAGGGGATGAAAGTTTAAAACCTAAATTTCACGCGGACAAAGCCGCGGGCAATTAATGCTAGTAATATATAGGTATATGGTTAAATTGTGCTGTTAATTTGTAAAAATTTAATTTATTTCTTATCACTAATAAAATATAACAGATGAGGGTATATATTTCTTAGTAGCTGTTGCCCGCGGCTCCACCCGCGTAAATATAGTATCCCAAGGGAACACTGTACTTTTTTGGGGTAAAAAGGAGCCTATATTTTAATCCAGAGCTCAAGCTTCTACCGTACCAAATTTCATCTAAATCCGTTAAATAGTTTTTGCGTGAAAGAGTCATCCATCCATCCATCTTCACAAGTTTCACATTTATAATATTAGGTACTGGGATACCGGATCTTACGTCCAATGTGGCTAGAGAACAGTAGCCCAAGCAGGAAATTATTGACTACAAAGTATTCGTAAAGTTATAGAATGAAAACTGTATAGGTGCTATCATGATTTGCATGCGATTTTATTTGATAACGTTACAATTGCTATGTTGACTACTGCTTGGGCTACTGGTGTTTTCAATGGAATGAGACAGATCGTCTAATTGTGAATTATTACTCCTGCTCTATTATAAAAAATTCAAATTATACCCTTTATAATAACAAAAGAATTTAGCAAATAGGTCAAATAGGTCCGGTCCACAAACGGCAGAGTAATGTTCAAAGATATCCGTCTCGGTATGATGGTGATGATGATGATTAATGTAATTGTCATAGTGGCATATGTTTGTACTTCTTTAAAGAAGGCCGAAATCCTCTTGGGGAAATAAGTAGTGGTGAGTGCTCGACAACACTACTTACTCTCAGAAATCCAAAAAATCCTGAAGATTAACTCTAAAATACAGGAAATTATTCACAACATCCTCGTGAAACATACAAGCTGAGTTTTATCTGAAAATTAAAAGTAATGTGGCCCCTATGATTCATATTTAATAACCATCACAAACTGGGCGGTCAGTCAAACAAATTAGAAACCGTTTGTAATCCGTTATTTAAATTAGGACGGATAAACATAATTTTTACAAAATAAAAAGTCAGTCACAAAAAATTTGGAGACAATTTTAAAGTTTGATCACTTGGACACATTGACAGATGACATAACAACAACTGACAGCCATAGACAAGAACTTTTTTTTTGTCTCCTTGATGATAACAGCCTTTGAACAATACTTAGAAAGTGTCTTAATAAAAAATACTACAAATACCTATTTTGACAATGGCTGGGAGCCAGTGCAGTGGATGTAACAATATTATTAAAGATAAAATCTACATTCAATGTAAATACTGCCATGGTGCTTACGATCTTTTGTGTGCAAATATGTCACTTAAGGAATTTAACTTCATGACGAAAGATCAGAAAAAGGAATGGAGATGACCTGCGTTCACCAGCAAAATGCCCAAACAAGATAATTAAAATACGCCTATCCGTCCACTAAGTACGGCTCAAGACACTTTCTCCCAAATAGTCGACAATGTTACGACAAGAAGAAAAGTTACCCTGACGCAAAAGAGCAAAGAAAGTGATAGACCTGCTTCTGCAAAACTTATTGATGAAGCTAGCGTTCGTAGTCTCGTTCGGTACGAAGTTGTGACTGCCTTGCAAACTGAACTTCCTAAAATATTGAAACAAATACTTGACACAAAGTTACAACCACTGAAAGAACAAGTATCAGATTTACTTACATCAATGGATATCATCAATCAAAAATATGAAGACATTAATAGTTTACTAAAATCACGGGAAGAAGAGATCTTACAACTTAAAACTGAGATTAGTAATCTTAAATCAGAACTTTCTAGTCGAGTATCAGCACTGGAACAATACAATCGTGAATCCAATGTAGAAATTCACGGTCTTCATGAATTTAAAAATGAAAATCTAACTCAGGTGGTAACTCAGATTAGCAGGGTAGTGTCTTCGCAAACTACGGAGGACAATATCCAATCTTGCTTTCGAGTGGCAAAACTGCATGTGAACAGCACCCACCCGCGAACAGTTGTTGTGAAACTTCAGAGCGCCAGACATCGTGATAATCTTTTTGTTGCCGTGTCAAAATATAATAAAAATAGCCAAGATAGACTTAACACTAGCTTGATTGGTATTGGCGGAGAAAAAAGAAACATCTACGTAAGTGAACATCTAGCACCCGAGAAAAAGTCTCTTCACGCCGCAACGAGAATAAAAGCCAAGGAGTTGTCATACAAATATGTGTGGGTACGTAACGGAAGAATTTTTGTGAGGAAGTGGGACCAATCTCCTGCAAAAGTCATAAATAGCGTTGTCCAGTTGAGCAACCTGCAGTAGCAATAATATGTGTCTCTTAGCAACTTGAGTCCTAGACACCTCTGCAATGTCATAATGTTCCGTTTATATTACCAAAACCTGCGCGGAATGCGCACAAAAACCCAAGATCTTTACAAAAATATTCTTCTGAATGATTATGATGTAATAGTATTCACTGAGACTTGGTTGAATAACAATATAAATGACGCTGAATTTATAGACGAAAGATATACTGTATACAGACGAGATCTTACTATATCACATTTTCATGACAAAGCGGATGGTGGTGGAGTACTTATAGCTGTCAAAAAGTCAATCTCTAGTATACGATTAAGTGAAAAGGAAAGTGCATGCGAGGATTTATGGGTTTTGGTTAAGATTAAACATGGTAATGAGATTAAAAGTATACGTGTATGTGCTGTTTATACTCTTTGTTCTTCTTCTACGCAAAAATATAATGAACTAATGACGTTTTTGACAACTCTGTAAATAATATAGTAACTGATTTTGATAACATTATAATTTTAGGCAATTTCAATTTGAGTTCTGTAACATGGCAAAGGGAATTGGATGGTATATCAATTGTATCTCAATGTAATCAAAATAAATTGGCATGTGCCCTTAGCGACTTTATTGCAGTAACTGGACTGAATCAACAAAATCTTGTAACTAATAAAGACGGTAAAGTTTTAGATTTGGTCCTCAGTAACCTGTATTGCGAAGTAAATCAAACATACTGTTTAAGCAAAGTAGATCCATACCATCCACACCTCGATATAGATATTCGTGTAAGTTGTGATAATTCAGTATTAGAAAATATCCCTCGTTCTGATTATAACTTTTTCAAAGTAAATTATAATGATGTCTCCTCCTGTTTGAGCGACGTGAATTGGTCTCATTTGTTTGGTAGCTGTGTTGACGTATATGAAATGGTAGTAAAATTTTATGACATACTTAACGAAGTTATTGAGAAATACATACCGAAGCGTAAACCACGTAAAGCTTCGTACCCAGTTTGGTTCACTTCTGACCTAATAAAACTCCTAAAGGAGAAAGAAAAGCTAAGATGTAACTATCGGAAATTTAATAATCCTCGTGTCAGATATGAATATGAATTACTAAGAAGTCGATGTAAAAAGCTCGTTAAAGTCTGTCATAGGAATTATATTGAAACCGTTGAGCATAGCATCAAGCATAATCCACGAGTTTTTTGGAGTTACATTAAACAAAAAAAATCCTCTTCGAATAACATTCCTTCCGTTATGATTGAAGATAATGTTAAGGTGTCTGGTGGTGTCGACATTGCTAATTTATTCGCGTCCCATTTTAGCTCAATCTATGGGCAATCAATGAGCGATTCCAAAAAGCTAACTCAACATACACTCTCAATTATTTCCCAACAATACACTAGTACATTAAATGGCGTACATGTTACTAAATCTGCCGTTTAAATTAAAGAAACTCAATCCACAAAAAGGTTCCGGCCCGGACAATATTCCCCCCATATTTATAAGAAATTGTGCACACGCTTTAGCATACCCCTTAAAAATAATATTTAATAAATCAATAAAATCGGGTACTTTTCCAACTTAGTGGAAAAGAGCACGTATAGTACTAGTAGTACTAGTGTTTAAAAAAGGTGATAACAGTAATGTGAAGAACTATCGTCCTGTATCTATCCTTTCCACCTTTGCAAAGGTATTTGAGTCAACTGTATGTCCAATTTTAGTTGAGCATACTAAAACACTTATTTGTAGTCAACAACATGGTTTTCAAAGTAAAAAATCAGTAATTACAAACATACTTACATTCTTAACTCCTGTATTCGAAGATGTAGATAATGGCAAGCAGGTGGACGCGGTCTACACTGACTTCGCAAGTGCATTTGACCTTGTCGACCACAATATTCTGATTAATAAATTAAAAGACTAATATGGTATTGACTGTAGCATGCTCATGTGGTTCAAATCGTACCTATACCATAGAGAACAATCTGTAGTGGTTAGTGGGCATGAATCAGTAAAATATTTGGCGACGTCAGGTGTACCGCAGGGTTCTCACTTGGGTCCAATTTTGTTTCTGCTGTTCATAAATGGCATTGTACATAGTATCCATCATTGCCATAGCTCGTTGTTTGCTGACGATATGAAAATATCTTTACAGATAAATAGTGCTTCCGATTCTCTATTATTGCAGTCTGATCTAGAGCGCATCTACCTAGTGTTTAGTAAAAAAAGAAAGGTTGTTCCTACACGCTACAACATAATTGGGATTGATATCGCTTTTTCTCCAACTGTAAGGGACTTGGGCATAATACTTGACACCAAACTGAGTTTTATTCCTCATTTCGACTACATTATTAACGAAACTGCTAAAACTCTTGGATTTGTTAAGCGCAGTTCAAAAAAAATTTAAAAATTTTGTTCGTAGTATCCTTGAATTCGGAAGCATAATATGGAACCCCTTGTACAATGTTCATTCGCAACGCATTGAATCTCTACAACGCTCGTTCACCAGACACCTGGTATATGTGACTCCGAACATCAACAAAAGATGCTCATAATATGTTGACAGGCTGACTGCATTCAATTTGAATACTCTCGCACAACGCCGACGTATGATGGATTTAGTTTTTCTTCAAGAAGTAATTAAAGGCCAAACGCCATGCCAAGAATTTCTCGAAAGAGTTACTTTCACAGTCCCTAAACTATCATCCCATCGTAATCCTACTGGTGCGTTCCATATACCAAGATATAAAACTAACCTAGGCAAAAACAGCCCATTAGTAAGACTGCCTCAAACTTACAATAATTAATATGTATGTGTTTATATTGTTGATGTGCCTAAATAAATAAATAAATAAAAAGGTTTCAAAATCGGTCTACAGACGGCGGAGTAATGGTTGAACATACAAAAGATACATATACAGCCGAATGTATAACCGCCTCCTTTTTGGAAGTCGTTTAAAAAACCTAATGTTGTCTGCCAGAAGTATAACCAAATAAAAAGTATTTATTTTTAAAGAAAACTCTCCAGTTTTTGGAAGTGTAAAAATATTGGTATTACCTACATGCCATTTTAAAATTGAAAGGACTGCTTTGAAAGACAAGATTATAAAACGGCAATTTCATAGGTAAAGACCTATATATTTAAGTGATGCCCTCATAATTACTACAAACATTTTTTTTTTTGCCTTTTTGTACGGTACCCTCCATTATGCAATCATGCCGGATTGAAAGTTCCAAAAACTGTGTAAAACTAGATTTTTTTTAATTGCTAAAAGGTTATGTTTTTATCAGCAGCGACTCAGGTCTAAATTTTAAATAGCAAAAGCTATATCCATATATTATATTTTAAGCGTATTATACCGGAACAATTTATTATATTTAAAACAATGATTTATGTTCAATGTTAGCTTTGAAATCAATTTAGTTATTGTTCGTATCAAAATTGCCCGAATCCGTTTCGTAGACTAATTAATATTGTAGGGGCGTGCATCTTTTGATGGAACTTTAATTACAGAGTTTCAATAAATTTAATAGTAAGCTTTAATAGTTTACTTTGTATTAGGTACTTTTTCAATTAAGAACTATTCGATTTTTGCACGTACGTATTTTATTTATTTTATTTATAAATGGATTGCAATTCCAACGTCTCACTAATACTCGAGACTGGCTGGACAAATTTGCCTAATGTAGGGGTACCGATTTGGGGAGTTCAGGGAAGTTTAGGACAATACTAAAAATGACGATTGATTTTTTCCCATGAAGTGTAGAATGTATATGTTGGTGTAGGTGTATGTGTAGTTATTTATTTATTCCAGTTCATAGAATAACGTGTCGGGCAGCTGTTGGTTTAATTCTCTTAGCAGCTAGTAATAAATCTATATAAAATACAAAAGGCAAAGCTGATTGACTGATGTATCAACGCACAGGCCAAACCTTAAGGCTAGAAATTTGAGATTTTGAACACGTGTTTTTCATATGACGTAGGCATCCGGAAGAATTTTTCAAAATTCAACCTCCGAGGGGGTAAAATTGGTGATAAAATTTTGTATGAAACTTTTTGTTCCTTGGACATATTTGCATGATTGTTCGTATGAATTGAGTACGGAAAAAATAATCAGTCACGTATTTCATTGTTTTCTAAAATTCAGCCCCAAGGTGGTGAAATAGGGGATGAAAGTTTAAAACCTAATTTCACGCGGGCGAAACCGCGGGCAATTAATGCTAGTAATAAATAGGTATATGGTTAAATTGTGCTGTTAATTTGTAAAAAATTAATTTATTTCTTATCACTAATAAAATATAACAGATGAGGATATATATTTCTTAGTAGCTGTTGCCCGCGGCTCCGCCCGCGTAAATATAGTATCCCACGGGAACGCTGTACTTTTTCGGGGTAAAAAGTAGCCTATGTTTTAATCCAGAGCTCAAGCTACTACCATACCAAATTTCAACCAAATCCGTTCAGTAGTTTTTGCGTGAAAGAGTAATAAAATCGATACATCCATCCATCCTCACAAACTTTTACATTTATCATATTAGGTAGTGGGATACCGGATCTTAAACCAATATTAGACCAATAAATATTAGACCAATGTGGCTAGAGAACAGTATCCCAAGCAGGAACAATTGACGAAGTCGAATTGACGAAAAATTGAAATTGAAGACGAAGGAATTGAAAGTATTCGTAAAGTTATAGAATGAAAACTGTATAGGTGCTGTCATGATTTGCATGCGATTTTTATTTGATAACGTTACAATTGCTATGTTGTCTACTGCTTGGGCTACTGGTGTTTTCTATGGAATAAGACAGATCGTCTAATTGTGAATTATTATTCCTGCTCATGATATACAGGCACTTCTATAACTCATCTGTGTTCCAGTGACTTGCCAGGTCTTTAATGGAAAAAACGGGATAGTCTTATTTACCGATGATACGTTTCTTACTTTTAATATTAATCGCCAAGACTCAGACTATGACGAAGTAAATAATGCTCTCTCAAAAATAGTACACTGGTATAGTGTTAATAATCTTTTGTTAAATAGCAAAAAAACTAAATGTATAAAGTTCACGTTGCCGAATGTAAGGCAAACTGAAATGTACTATTGAATGGAATAGGTATGGAACAAGTAGATATAGCTGTCTTTTTAGGTATAACTTTAGACGCAAAACTACAGTGGGCCCTCATATTGTTGGGTTAGCCGAAAGACTTAGTTCAGCAGCATTTGCAGTTGGTAAGATATGACAATTTTCAGACGAAAACACAGCAAGCATACAAGGCTTGTATATTTTAGTTACTTTCACAGTATAATGTCCTCCTATAGCATTCTACTTTGGGGAAATGCTGCCGATATAAATACTATATATGTGCTGCTGAAGCGAGCTGTTCGGGCAATCTATAAGCTGGCCACCAACACGTCATTAAGAGAGAAGTTTGAAGAAACTGGAATCTTAACTGTAGCTTCTCAGTATGTTCTATCAAATGTATTATATGTTAAAAAAAAATTAAACCTATTCAAAAAGAAAAGTGACAACCACAATAGAAATACCCGAAAAAAGCATAAGCTTGATGTACCAGAGACTAGACTTAGTAAAGAATTCGTTTAAGGGCCAGTCTATACGTAGTGTATATAGTAAGATCCTATTATAAAGTTAATGATTTTATGAACGATAGCACCACCTTGGGAGTGAGGTGGCCCCCTGCAAGGTTACTTCTAAAATTACATATATTATTGTACTCTTGTAATGTAGTTTTAGTCATAACATTGTTATATACCTTTTTTATAATTTTAAAAGAACAATTTTCCATCTTTTTGATGAGGAATGGCACCGCGCATGTTTCTTACACCGGTTCTTCTCGCCGGGCTAGTTCCCGAACCGGTGGCAGGCATCATTTAGACCGACGTTCAGAAAGTGTATAAAAATTCCTATTTTGAATTAAAAAATTTGACTGTGACTTTGACTTTTTAAACCCCATTCCCGTGAACTCCGGACGAACCTCTGGGGTATAGTTTCGATTGAATAAACGTTTAATAATACGTCTATCATTTGAACCCGAACTTAAAATTAAACTTGCGTGAACTAATTCTAAGAGTTTATGAGTTATGAGACCTTGCACGAATAGAACTTAAACCGACTTCCAACAACAAAAGTTACAGGTAAGTAAGCGTATATTTTATTAATATCCGAACTCTGTAAAGTATTTTATTGATTTACGATATTATTAGATGCTGGTTAGTGGTTATATTTTATTTCTGTCGTGTAGCTATAGAAATAAACTTGTTTACAGTGGAGGTGCGTTTGGTTTAAACTTTGTTAATAGAATATAAACATAAATTATGCTAGTCTTACCCTACTCCCGATGTCCCCTACTTTGGTCTACCAGTGGGTGGGCACTGGGCATCGAGAAAAAAAGTTACTACTTAGCTACTTTTTTAAAGTAGCTAATTAGTAATATGTAATTTTTTCTCGTGCCCACCAGTGGTGTACAAATAGTGGAGTACATCGGGAATAAACGCTAGTCTTCTGCATTAAAAATATGCTAATAAATAAAGGCTTGCGACAAAACAATCAAATCTTGGGTGTGAAAATACCAAATATTGAATACTAAATTAACGAGTTGGCGAAAGAATATACGGAATAAAAAAATTCAAATCTGGTGACTAATACCAGTTTTTTTTTACTGAATATTCCAAACTGGCAGACATATATTATTTTAGCGAACAAATAACCATCTTGGCGACAATTTAAGAGTACACATTTAATTTGAGAATAGGCACATATATTTTCCATGATGTAGGTAATTCAAAAAACATAATAAGCAGCAAAACGAGCACACATAAAATAAACGTAAAGGAGCGTACAAAATTCCCATTTTTAATTTTTCTCGGTTTCGGGGGGTGTAGATATTGTGTAGATTCATTTTGAAATCTTAAAATGGAGGATATTTATTTTTCGTAAAATTGATATGGGTGTCGTTTACTAGGTTTTGGGGGAGCTGGTTACGAAAATGAGTTTACTTAGTAGCCCAGCAACCACATACTTTCATCATGATGGCAGAAAAAGAAATTTGAAAATTCAGATATATCCGAATTTCTATAGCTATATACATCGCTCGTATCTCAAAATAGGCATTGCCATACTTCTCCCTATAATCACTTCTATCTCGGAAACGGTGCATCTTACTAAAAAATAATGAAAATTTCCTCCCCGTCAGTAACCTCGCAACCACATATTTTTTTCATGATGGAAGAAAAAGAAATTTGAAAATCCTGAATTTTCCAACATTTCTTTAGCTTTATACATTGCTCGTATCTCAAAGTAGAGCATTTCCATATTTTTTTCTTCAATCGCTTCTATCTCGAGAACAGGTTAACCTACTGAAAAAATAATTAAAATTTCCTCCCCCCCAATTATTACCCCGTATTTTCTTTATGATAAGAGATTTTTTTAATCCTGAATTTTCAAAAATTTCTATAGCTTACATAACTGGTACTACTTAACATACTGTGTTAATAATCTGATGATTATTAACACAGTATGTTAAGATCCTAATCAGAATCCGCAACAACTTTTAAATTAGTATCCATGTCATTTATACGATGAAAGAAAATTCCCCATTTCGGAAATTGAAATTGGATGTCAATTTTATGATCAGCACTCGCAGAAACCTGGAAAAGAACACCCATATTAATTTTGATGAATGGAATTTCAAAATTGATTTAATTTTCATATTATTCTCCACTCCAAATCGACACCCATGCCAAAGGAAAACAAACTCCAACAGTATCCAAAAATGCGATTTTCCGTAGCCTGCAAATTGAATATTTAGCAGCCATTAATTTATCAACCCAATCTGGTTTTATAGTAGCTTACATCGTATAATAGTCACCAACTCGGAAATCAAGTCAATTTGGATTAAATTTCGCCACTTTTTATCTGCAGATTTTTGTATTTTTCGTCATCTGGGTGTTTTCGCCAGCTTAGTAATTTAGTCGCCAACATATTAATTCTCTGCCAAATTCAGTAATATATTAGGAAAATATTATACAACTAGCTTTTTACCGCGTAAATATAGTATCGGGTATACTATTACTGGGAGTAGGTACTGTACTTTTTCAGGATAAAAAGTAGCCTATGTTTTAATCCAGAGCCTACTACCATACTAAACTTCGTTGGAATCTGTTCAGTAGTTTTTGCGTGCAAGAGATCGTCACAAACTATCTCATATATAATAATACAAGGACATATTATTTTGTGAAAGTATGTTCAGTCGATAAAATATGTCTATCATACTGACATATCAGCTTTTCCCCGCGACTTCGCCCGCGTAAATGAGGTATCCCACGGGAATACTGTACTTTTCCGGTTCAAAAAGTAGTCTATGTTTTAATTCAGAGCCTAATAAACTACTACCATACTAAATTTCGTGGAAATATGTTTAGTATATTTTTCGTAAAATAGTTACAAACATAAATCTATCCATCCATCCATCCATTAATCCATCCATCCATCCATCCATCCATCCATACAAACTTTATAATAGTAGTAGGAGAGTAAGTAGGATATTGATTGTTAACAGTACCTAGATATAAACAAAAATTAAAATCAACTTCCGAAGTAAAAATGCACAAAAAAGTATGAATTAAATCTTAATTTTCTACATAATTCCCCTTTTGAACAAATATTACACTAAATATTACACTTACACACGGGTGCCTAAAGCCGCACGATTTCAGCCGTACTGCGAAAATCGACCGTGTAAATGCCAATTCGACGAGGCCGCAAGTGACTAAAGCAGCAAGCCCCAAATTTTGTAGCATTTACACGGGTGACTCGCTGCACGATTTCCGCAGCACGGTGAAAATCCACCGCGTTAATGCCAATTGGGTGCGGCCCCGAGTGACCAAATGCAGTAAGCCCCAAAGTTGGGTATTATTCGACTTTCGCAGCACGGTGCCCGCCAGTGTGGCCAGGTTTAGCAAAATCCTGCGATTTTAGCAGAATCAGAATACTAATATATATCAAATTAGCAGTTTTTAGGAGAATCATAATATAATCTTGGATTTTAGCAGAACTCCTATATTATGTGGATTGCAGAATGGTCGATTTAATTTATTCTGGTCACACTGATCAAACGCTCAGTTGCAGTTAAAAAATAAAAATGACAATAACAATGATAATATCATCATTCATTCATATAATATTCAAACAGAATCCCTAAAGATATCTACTGAATGAAACTACAGAGTTATACTAGTAGACGTATTTTGTTTTCAATTCAAATCTTTAGAACTAATCCTTGCTTGTATAAATTATGCGTTAGTAATATACATTCTTTGCTATTATGCAATTGCTAGATGCTTTGATAGCGCGATGCAGCCGAAATAACGTAGAACTCATCCAAATTTTGACGTTCTAAAACATGACATTAAATAAATTCAAATTTAAACTACAAAGAAGTTTTTTAAAATTAATCATTTGACATTTTTTGAAGAAAGGTGACTAAGGTATATCTCACACTGGCGCAAAATCTCGCGGGAACCGTACTATTAACTTTAGGATATATTTTTATCATTCGTTATAGCCTTTATGAGAAAATCATGACGTGTCACGTCGTTTCGACTCTGCGCCAGTGTGAGTTGACCCTAAAGCCGCATGCTGTTTTACACACCCGTGTAAATGGGCTTGCGATTCGGCGAGGTGAGGTGACTTGTCAGACGGCTCGCCGCACGGCGAAAACCGACCCGTGTAAATGGCTCTTCAGGAACAAGTTTTTATATTTTTTTACGATAACGTGGTCATTAGTCGCGTATATTAATATAGGGTTATAATAATGATAAATTATCTAATTGCTATATATTATATATTTGGCGACAATATAATACAATAAGTGCGACATTCACCAAACTTTGGTTAGTTTGGTGAATGTCGCACTTATTTGGATGACTAGCTTTTTCCCGCGGCTCCGCCAGCGTAAATATGGTATCGAGTATCCTACGGGAATACTTATCGTAGTTCCCGCGAAATACATTTTCTTTATAAATCACATGAATTCAGTGACGACAAGGAGTTATTTTAAAAAACGTTATTTCTTTATAATATTATGTATAATTAGTACCATTTTTTTTTAAGCAAAGGGGCCAAAAATTCATAACTAAGTCCCCGTGTTGTAATTTATGCAAAATGTGTCATTGTGTCAACGACATTCGCTAATTGTAAAGGGCGCCACCAACCGCCTCTTGCGGCAGACACTTAAATCATAACAGGGAAAAATACAAAACCAAATTATCTGACCTGTCATTATATTTCAATGATAAATTATTATATAAATATACTTTTTGTGCATTAGGATGTTTTACAACACTACTACTATCCTACTAATCCTATTTCCTACTAATATTACAAATGTGAATGTTTGTGAGGATGGATGGATGTTTGTTTCTCTTTCACGCAAAAACTACTGAACGGATTTCGATTAAATTTTGTATGATAGCAGTTTAAGCTCTGGATTAAAACATGGGATACCCGAAAAAGTACAGTGTTCCCGTGGGATACTGTATTTAGCGGGCGGTGTGCGCAAAAGCTAGTTACGTCATAAAATTATGACCTCATAATAATACTACATAATATAGGTAATATTTTAGTCCTATAGTGAATAATTGATTATAATGGACAATATTAATAACAAATAATACATTCGTCACAAACACACATAACATTCGTCATTAACTATGAACGTGTAATTGGAAACAATATCCTAAATTGGTTCGACACAGTTCCCTAGTTCATAATCGCTCCTTTTTTTATATAGGTAGATGCGTTATGAAACAATTTTTATATTTTATTATGTATTATTGTTTGATAAAGATGATATTTGTAGCTGGATATCTTTTATTATGGTCAGTTCTGAAGAGTTCATAATTTTACACCAAAGTGATAAGATATCAAAACCAGTTAGTTATTTTTGACCACAATCCTGTTAATATGTTGATGTCAATTTTGTAACTATACCAGTAAAAACATAAAAAAATAAGCTTGCAATATTGAAACAAAATTGTATTGCCATTTTTTAAAAGACCTAAACTGAACAATAGTTATACACGGCGACCAAAGATAAAATTTGGCAATTGGTTAGATATAAGCGTCTGGATAACAACGGCATAGGTCCGCATATCTAAAGGGAGGCCCTGTGATATTTTTACTCATTTCAACGAATATTCATACAAAATATGATTAACAATAATTTATTGATTCTATCTCCACTTCCCCCCGTGGAGCTGAAATAAAATAATTACAGAAAATTATATGTGAATGAAAAGTGAATATAGTGAATCTACTAGTATTGTAGTTTGTGGTCACGACTTTTTTAAAAAGCGGTTAAAAAACGCCCAGTGTTTTTTTGTTCGGATAGGCGTATGCTAGTTAAAAAGTTGACAAGTCGCGTCAAAGGCAACGGCGAATGGCCACGGCTTCGAAAATCAAATATTTAAATACTATTATTGCTGAAGTGTATTTATAGTCCGCACAGAGTTAATTTACCTCGGAGTTTCTATGAGAGTGATCCTTATGTCGTTGGCATAAAGGTCTTATCAGAGGTAAAATAATTCTGAATGAACTGTAGAGATTAGAGACCAGCCAACAGGAAACTTGTCACAGAAAGTACCTTTAATATATAGGAACATCTTCATCCACTCTTATTACCTTATTGAATAGTTATAGAATCCATTTTGCTTATAACATACAAGATATTACTATATTTTTTGTACAAAATATTTACAATATAATATATTGGAAATAGGTAGCGATGTATATTTTTGGATTTCAATTACTTATTCAAAACACAATTTATAACAGTCACATAACTTTGTAAATAGCAATTTGTGATGAGCGGTTAGTTAGTGAGAAGTAGAAGAAGAAGAACCAACTTCGGTCGAACAATCGCATAGCTGGGACGATCCTAATAATTTAAAACCATAAA
Source organism: Phengaris arion (assembly GCA_963565745.1). Lineage (NCBI taxonomy): Eukaryota > Metazoa > Arthropoda > Insecta > Lepidoptera > Lycaenidae > Phengaris > Phengaris arion. Next base: position 31,474,359 of record OY751431.1, read on the forward strand.
GTTTAACATTTAAGTAACCGTGACTAAACAGGCAAAATGCTACTTAGGTTATGCTATTATTAAGACTCCACTGTCCGTCTGTCTTTCTGTCCGTCTGTCATCAGGCTGTATCTCATGAACCGTGATAGTTAGACAGTTGAAATTTTCACAGATGATGTATTTTGGTTGCCGCTCTTAAAAAAAAAAATAAAAAACAGAATAAAATAAATGTTTAAGGAGGCTCCCATACCTACAGCAAAAGTGATTTTTTTTGCCGTTTTAACGGAACCTTTCGCGCGCGAATCCGACTCGCACTTGGCCGGCTTTTGTTTCATTCGTATTTGATCTTAAGCGCATACGTCATATTTTATCATAACTTATCTCTTATTCCCACTGAAATACAGGCTCCATCATGGGCTCATGACCCTCGTGCGCCTTAGTTAGGGTAATTGGCAATATTTATTCACTTCCAATCAGGAGTGATATCTGCTTCGACATTAATTGACTACATAATAACTAGAGGCTCTGTTTGTTATGACTCCTGTTTAATATTATTATTAATCTATTTCAATAATATACTAACGAAGCGAGGAAACTGCTTCTGCAGCGAGTGGGTGAATAACTATAATAGAAAAAAGACAAAATATATTAATATTGCAGGGTTAAAGAATTTGATAGTACATAAATACTATAGGGATTACATTTTTATTAAACAATCTGTGGGATATAGTGGCATGACCCAAAGGAGATCCGTCCGTACGGGTAGTATGTGGTCAGGCCCCAGTGGGCCTGAAAAACTACTACAGTTAGTAGTTTTTCAGATGTTGTATATTTTAAAGCGCCGAAATATGAAAACATCGATAGCGCGATTCAGGATTGTGGCGCTAATTGGTCCTATGTCCTTGTGACCTTGGTATATCATAGTCAACAAGTGCTCCTGTGTTTTATGACAGTAGGTTATCAACTCTAATAAACTGTATGAAAAGTCACGGTAACTTCGAGAGCGAACGAGACAGTACTTCTTAAAATAACTCACTACAAACTATGTCAAACAGTGTTATTGATTTTAGTGGACTGTTAGAACACAAATCGTGTTTCTCTCGTTTGTCAGCTTTTTCTAACTTAACCTAGTTTTCGATGGGACCCTTGTAGCTGCGTTTGTTTCATTGATTTCTTTGTCATTTCCATACTCATTGTAATTATTGGGCGAGGTCGAGCCTAAAAGTATAGGTACAACCATAGACGTATATATTATAGACGATGCATGTTGGCGCAAAAACTGTCTCCTCTTAAATGGCCCCACTTTTGGAGTTGTTTAGGCCCATTTTGACATTTGAAGTATAGTGAAATCTAGATGGCTGACATTTGAGGTATGGTGAAAACCAAGATGGCGTAACTTTTTCTTGTATGAAGATTTGTTTTCTCAAATGTACGTCATAGGCTATGACTCATAGCCTATCTTTAGTTTTGAATTCTTGAGGTACAACATTTTGGAAAAGAGTTATAACAAATTACTGTTAGGACGTACCTAATTTAACTATTACGTATAAATGCGATTATTATAATATTAGTAGATATTAATCATGAACAAATGACATAAACAAAATAAAAAATATCAAACAGTGAGCAATGATGATGAATTACAGCTAAGAACACTCTCGATCATGTCAGCTTTAAAACAAAACACTAGACCAAATTTGATTCATTCGTTTGGGTGCTACGTCAAACTTTTAAGTTGTATGTTTACGTGGGGGGTTAAAAATAGATAGATACGTTCAAAATAATGCGCTGTAACGATAGGAAATTAAAAGCTACTAGATGACCTGGAAAACCTTGTAAACAAAACACATAACTCCTGTAACATAATATATTGTTACATATATCAACAGTAAGATGTAACTGTCAATGTCATTATTGACATTGACAGATGTCATGAAGCCTATCGAGTTAGTTTATTTTAGTTGGCCAAAAAGCTATACATAGTGCAGATGTATATATTGTGTTAAGCATATCTCATTACATATTGTAATACGTATTTGTGGTAAGCACCAATAAAGGAGAGTATAAGAATTGCTGCTGTATTATTATCATCACCACACGAGCGCAAGAAGGACTTACAATCAAGAGGTCATAGTTCGATACATATATATATTATATAATATAATATAACTCCTCCACGCCGATTTCGGTGACGGTGGCCGGTTTCATTGAAAACCAGGCCAGTTACGCAGGAGTAATTTTATAGTGCACAAGGGCGCCGCGTACACCGCAATACACAAGAGCACTCTCTCTTACTTTACTCTCGTAACCCAGTGGGACGGATAACCGACACGACTGTCGAGAGATAAGGCGCAGGTCCTACTTTTTACATGCCCATCCGACGCATGGATCATCTTTTTTATCAGACAATCTGGTGATCAGCCTACATTGTCCTAACCAAACATGGAAACTACATTTTTTGTTGTTCCAATGCGGGAATCGAACCCACGACCTCCGACCCAAGAGCCAACCTCTAACCTTACCACAGAGGCTTCTGTAATATAATATTACATTAAATAAAGAACAACAAGTACATAGATTTCTGTTTTGTTGTCTAAAACTACACAAACCTACACAAACAAATAAAATTGTTTGCAAAAATTTCACTGAAGCTTAGAAATTTTAAAATGGTAGTGTAAAATAATTTTTCTCTTTAACGAATCAGTTATTCATTTAATTCTTATAAAATAAACAAAAAATCTAAAGATGTATAAAACAATGCTAATGTGCTTTAAGTAAAATTAATATTTAAAAGCTTTTCTACGTCGCGAATTTAACGTTTTCTACTTTATTCTCTTTGATTTCTTTGTAAAAATTCAATTAGTTGCTTTCTTTGATAAAATTTTTAGAAAATAAAGAATATTATTAGGTCTTAGTGACATAATTTTGTTGAAATCATGTTATACGGAACGTCCAAACCTTATTTATTTTATGATTTAGGTAGGAGACAGTAATTTCCCATACGATTTTCCAGTGCCAGTTCGGTTCGGACTCGATGATAGCAAGGGTTAAACTGATAATGTTAAGTGAGGTATAAATGAAAGCCGAAATTTAACAAAAATTTCTGAGCTAGGTTAGTAAACGAAATTTTAGTGTGGCCGATTTGCTGTACAGAGTTTCATCAAAATCGGTCCAGTGGTTTCGGAGCCTATTCAATGAGAATAAACTAACATACATACGAACAAACAAATATTTCCTCTTTATAATATTAGTTTATATAAATAATTATTGTTTCAATGTTTTTCCTTTTAAAACCATTTATCTGTACCAATAAGAATCCTGTTAGAAAACCGAAAACTGTATTTTCAAAGATTTTTTTTCACCTTCTAACTCCAAAAAACATAATAATGATAAAGACCTCCCAGGAGAGTACAAGATATTTGCATCTATTTCTATCATACTTTAATATGATAATATCTCAGAGGGGTCACAAACTTTAGTGCGCAAAGAGTGTTACGACAAAGTTAGCTCCCATGTCACAGGGGCGACACTCTCTACAAATCACAGCTCGAGCACCGGCGAATGTCAGCCATGTTTCCTAATGTTGATACCGAAATAATTTGAAACGTAACGTCAGACAAATGTAACATATAATAATTAATTAATTTATATATGGCATCGGCTTATAACCATTTGCCAATGTCAAGTTAAAAAGGCGGGAAATAGAACTTTCCTTTCAATTTTCAACACCGTATTCCTATATCGTCAAGTCTAAAGTCTAGTCAAAGTCCAAATATATAGTCAGTACAGTCTATGAGTCATGTCAGTCGATTCAGTAAAGTGGTAGAAGCTTTACTGAAAGTTCCTAGAGAGTTGTGGCGGGAAACACAAAATAGCACGTTTTTAGAAGTTGTACCACTTGCCCACAGTCTTGTGCACGATAACGAATATTTAATGGTTAATATTCTACTAATATTACACATTAAGAACCGAGATAACACAAATTTATGAAGTTTTACAAATTCCACAACATCACTCAATGAACACCCCGGTAAAGCTCCATGTAATATATATATTGAGAAATTATAGTGTCAATTATGTCAAAGCACAAAACGAATAGCGGCCAGCCCCGTGAACGAAAGTCCTGGCTGGAAAAACACCACGTCCCGTAATTTCCGCATACCTCTAGCCGCGCACACATAACCACGAGCATACACATTCGTGTATATAATGGAATGGCAGTTCTTTACGTAAGTAAATATATATATTCTTTGCCTGTGTGTTTATCAATTTTACAGCGACTAGTTTAAAATTAAACATCAAATCTGCTGATAGGTAGTTTTTAAAAGCTTTTCTTTTCGAGGTGTACAAGTTGAGTTGTATTTTATGCTTATGCCTCAGCTTACACCGAGACGTGTCGCGGCGCGCAAGTTTTAAGATGACTGGCATTTCTAAACTATAAGAGATAGAAACTTGTAAGAATCCATGCTGATAGGTCATGCTAAAAACTCTTCAGGAGAATTAATTTGACCAAAATCGGACAATAACTTTTGAAGTAATTTAAAGAAAACCTATTGCGGGTTCCGGTCAGGTTACAGTAGTAAAAAGGTTTTGTTTGATTCTATCAAATCCCTTTTCGTTCAATGCAAAAATGAAAAAGCATGTTGACATATTGGCGACCTCTACCCGTTATACTTGTTGATATGTTCGACCTACTTTATCCGCTCCCTTGTGTAAAGAGTGTTTAATGACGTAATTGTTTGCAAATATAGTGATGTGACATACAAATATACCATCGAGGTTACGAAAACCTATGAATATACTTGGTTTATATTTATGTTTTTATGCTACATTCGTCATGGTGAGGATGGGCTCAGGTTAAAATGCTCAGGGTCAGCTCACACCGAGACGCGACGCGGCGTATCATTTTTAAGATAGCGATTTAAATTTGAACTTTAATCACTACACAAATATATACCATATTTCATTGCAAGTGCGACTCCTGCGCAGCGCGGTGCAGCTTGAAATTCGAATTCTTGCAATGAACCTGTATTATATATTATTATATTTATATTATATATTATTATATTTATATTAATATTATATATTATTGTGTATCTTCATGTGTAGTGAATAAGGTTCAGTTTTGAATAGGGATTCAAAATTGAACTTACGATACATAATGCTGGTCCCCCTTGGCATCTCGACACATATGAATGCAAGAGGACCAGCTAAACAGCTACATAGTTAGCTTTCGATTTGATTGAACTACTAGAAGTATATTAGCTTTCTGCATACCTTCCTAAACTTAAAATTATCGGCCAAATTTCATACACCTCTTTCTGCACAATTGTCGTAAAAATGTACTGAAAGTTCAACTTCACCTTTTAATATAATAATAAAATATCCAGCTATTTTAGAATTAGAATTTTATCTTTAACCTTCCTCTTTCAACACGGTGGCAGCTAAGGATGGGACTATATTGCTCGGAATCCCCCAGTCCCAGCTTAATGCTGTTGAGCACTGCAACAAAATAAGGTTTAGTATCATTTTTTAAAGTCACTTTTAAGACATGGAATTTCCAATTCCATGTCTAAAAAAAAATCGTAAACAAATCTACCATCAAAATGGAGAAGCCACTACTTAAAAATATCAGCATCATATTTACCTAATTTATTTTTTAGTCTCTATCCAATGACAGAATGCATATAGTACTAAGGCGGGTCAATAAGTCCGTGACTTTTTGAATTTCTAACCTCCTTACTGAAAAAGCAACACTACCCTGTCAACAGGCATCTGTCAGTTGACTCCTATCAAAATTTGAACTTGCTGTGTCAGTTAGTTTGTGTTTTACAGCTATCTTTATCAGACTATCCAGTAACTTAAGGAAACAATGGAAAAAAGTGAATTTCGTGTGCTTATTAAGCATTATTTTTTGCGAAAAAAAACCATTACCGAGACCAAGGCTAAGCTTGATAAATACTATGGGGACTCTGCATCATCGATTTCAATGGTAAAAAAGTGGTTTACTGAATTTCGTTATGGCCGTACAAGCACTGAAGATGCCGAACGTCCTGGACGCCCAGTTGAGGTCTCTACACCCGAAACAATCGAAAAAATTCACGATATGGTGTCGGCCGACCGAAGATTGAAAGTGCAAGAGATTGTGGAAGCCATAGGCATCTCGCATGGCTCAGTGGTTTCAATTTTGAATGATCACTTGGGCATGAGAAAGCTTTCCGCAAGATGGGTGCCGCGTTTGCTCACAGTCGACCACAAACGCAATCGTGTAACAACTTCACAGGAAGGTTTGGCGTTGTTTAATCACAATATGGAGGAGTTTTTGCGCCGTTTTGTAACCGTGGACGAAACATGGATCCATCACAACACACCAGAGACCAAACAACAGTCAAAACAGTGGGTTTTTAAGGGTGAATCGGCGCCAAAGAAGGCCAAGGTGGGTTTGTCAGCCAATAAAGTTATGGCGACTGTTTTTTACGATCCACATTGACTATCTTCAAAAGGGAAGAACAATTAATGGGGAATATTATGTCAACTTATTGGACCGCTTCAATGAGGATTTGAAAAAAAACCGACCTCATTTGGCCAAGAAAAAAGTTATTTTTCACCAAGACAATGCAAGGGTGCACACATGTGTAGTTGCCATGGCAAAAATCCATTAATTGGGCTATGAATTGCTCCCACATCCACCCTATTCTCCAGATTTGGCTCCGAGTGACTACTTCTTGTTCCCAAACCTGAAAAAATGGCTCGGTGGAAAAAGATTTGACTCCAATGATGAAGTCATCTCGCAAACAAGACCTATTTTGAGGACCTCGACAAATCATATTTTTAGGAAGGGATAAAAAAATTTGAGAAGCGTTGGACAAAGTGTATAGAGCTCAAGGGGGACTACGTTGAAAAATAAAATGATTTATTTATCAAAAAATCTGTGTTTTATTCCAAAAGTCACGGACTTATTGACCCACCCTCGTATGTATTAGCATAAATTAAGTAAGTATATATTTTTGTTCTTTGGTTTAAGTTGGTAACATACCTTGAAAATAAAAACAACTCTTTGATGTACGAGTATAACAAATATTTTAACGAAGAGAGAAACAGCCCTGGCAAAGAAAACAATACCGCAATGTTCTGAAGAAGTTCAAGTAATTATTCGAAATGTAGAACCTTCTAATTCTTACATAAGTAATGCTCGAAGAATCTGTCGAAGGAGGGTGAATAAACTTTGAATTAAGAGCAAAAATTAACTGTTACTTGAGAAACATTTTCAACCTTTTATATTGGATATGTATTTCGTAGAAGATACTATTATCATTATACTAGATAGCTTTTTCCCGCGGCTCCATCCGCGTAAATACAGTATCCCACGGGAACACTGTACTTTTTAGTGTTCAGTAATACTCAAGGAACCCTTATAGTTTCACTCTTTCCGGCCGTCTGTCTGTCTGTCCACGCCTCTAGGTTCTGTAATTATGAATATAAATCTCGGATTTGGGGTCATAAAATAATAATAATTTTATATTTTAGGGGTGGCTCTCCATACGTGTGAAGTGAGGATGAAAATATTTTCATTCTACTCCATCGTGTGGGTTTCGTTTAATAGGTATTTTAAAATAAAGGCAAGGTTTCCTACATGACTTTATTACAAAGTCAACCATTTCCCAGTAATCGGCCTCCAAAGTGGTTTGTAAGTTGCCCCCCGCTAGAATTTCTAAACTATTGGAGATATAAACCTGTAAGTTTCCATGCTGATGGACCATGCTAAAAACTTTTTAGGAAAATTATTTTGAACGAAATCGGGCAGTAACTTTTGAAGTAATTAAAAAAAACTTTTACGCGTTGATAGTTACGGAACCCTCTTGGTCCTGTCCTCTTGGTTAGGTTATTCAGGATAAAAGTTAGCACATTATGTGTTAATTCAGAATTTAAAGTACTACTATACCTTAAAAATTCATTCGGTAGTTTTTACGTGAAAGAGGTACAAACATCCATCCATTTAACCATCTATCCTCAAAAAATAACACATTTACAATAGTAGTGGATATTGTCTGCAATTTTGTTCGCAAAAAAAAATCTTGAAGGAGCTGCTAATATTTTTGCGATAAGTAGCCAATGTTTAAGCCAGGCTCTAAACCATCTGTTCTTCATTTGGTTAAAAAGAGTGATAGAAAGAAAGAAGAAGAAAGAAGTGAAAGAAAGAGATTAATAAACATACACACATTTTCACAAAATTTCGTGTTAAGGTAGGTAAGTTAAGTAAATATAATTAGGTATCTTTGGATACTATTTAAACACTATATTATTACCTTGCTAGCATATTTTGCCCGCGGCTTTGCCCGCGTAAAATTGGTTTAAACTCTAAATTTATAATAAAAAACTTCCCCTATTGTACCCTCTTAAGGGTTGAATTTTAGAAAACGCTGAAATACGTAATTTATTATTTTTTTTCGTACTCAATTCATACGAAATTTCATGCAAATATTATGTCCAAGGAATAAAAAGTTTCATACAAACCTATTTTACCCCTTTGGGGTTGACTTTTGAAAAATCTTTCCTTAGTGGATGCCTACGTCGTATGAGAAATACGTGTGCAAAATTTCAAATTTATAGCCATGAGGGTTTGGCCTGTGCGTTGATACACCAGTCAATCAGCTATGTCGTTTATATATATATACGTCCCTCACGAAAAAAAAATTATTTATTTAATCATCATCTTATGTAATATAAGAAAATTTGAACACCTTAGACTTACTTAATGTCTGATAACGAGATTTATTTACAACCTGTAAAATACATATATGTGGACTTTTGGGAAAATTATTCCATGGAAGTTATTATTTTTCCGGTGAAAGCGAAAATTGTGAAATATGTAATGAGCTGTTTGCGAGATTGGATGTTTTTTTATCGGATCTGATTTACTTTTAGAAATGCCAAAGGAATATATTTTTCCTTTAAAACAGAAGCTTGTACAGGACTAAACAAGAGCCGATTTACATTACAATGTCTATTTGATTTATTTCCGTAGTTGTAGTAATAAACTTTTGGCGAACCAATTAGCGCCACATTTTGTCTGGCGGGTTGTAGAGGATGTCTGTGAGGTGCTGGATGTATGTAGCTTGCGTTTGTTGAAGAACGTAGCGGAATTTCGTCCGATGTCTTCAGAGGTTCGACGACGGCTTCAAATTGAATGAACCATGCTCGTGGAATTTCGCGCCAAAATGGTAGAGTCTTGACTGCACGGAGACAGCGGTCCCGCACAGCAGCACTCCGACTCACTGGAGCCCGTGCAGTAGCAGCACAGTTCCGAGTCACTGGGACACTCTCTGGCACTGACGACTCAAGCTAGACGACTCAAGATTCGACCTCCGGTCTTCGGGGGGAGTGATGTGGCGAACAAATTAGCGCCACAATCCTGAATCGCGCTATCGAAGTTTTCACAGTTCGGCGCTATACAACATCTGAAATGCATACAAGTGGGCTTTGGCCTGACCGAGCATACCGTCTCGCTCTGTCGGAGATTTTCCTTTGGGGCTTCCACAATTCCCACAAACTTGTATTTAGATATAACAATATTTTTAAGTTACATACTTTGAATATTAATTTACTTTCAACAGATATTAAAGGATTTTATACACAATTGTCAAATAGCGGCAGTAAATAATTTATTACCAATAGGCGACCATTCTGCTCATTTATCCCTGAGCCATAAAGTGTATACCACTTGGGCGATCATTACGTTCACATCATAACACCATAATGATGATATGGTGTGAACAAATAGCAAGTTTGCCGACGTTTTTCGACACGCAACCCGGGGTGGATGTCGTACACGTAAAATTACCAAACTATAAAATAACTACATATGTCTTTAGGCCCATTTGCGCATATCTGGGTTAAAGTTTTCTCTCTGTCTCTTGTTATTCGTATTTATGAAAGAGAAGGCATGATTTTTTAACCGAGGGTTAACTTTAACCCCTGATCTACGCAAGTGAGCCTATGTATAACAATAACAATGATTTGCGAAATCATTCGATGACGATACAAAGTTATCGTTGAAAATTGTATGAAAATCATGACAGTCTATACATTTTTTTTTTCGATTACCACACAAATATTTTTTCGCATTTAAGTATTTGTATCGCATTTGCGAATTCTATTTTTATTATAAAATATAATATAGTAGGCAAACGAGTATACGGACAAAATATCCTACTACTATTATAAATGTAAAAGTTTGTATGGATGGATGGTTGGATGGATGCATGTATGAATGGATGGATGGATGTTTGTTACTCTTTTATGTAAAAACTACTGAACGAATTATGATGAATTTTGGTATGGTAGTAGTTTAAGCACAGTTAAGTACAGTTTTCTTGTGGGATACTGTATTTATGAGGGCGGAGCCGCAGGCACAGCTAGTTTTATATGAAATTTGCTTTTTCCCGCGGCTTCGTCCACGTAAATGTGTAGGTCGTAGGTGTAGGTAGTACGTATAGGAAGTAGGTATAGGTAGAAAATAAAAAAGGTGTAGGTAGGAGGTGTAGGTAGTAAGTGTTAGTAGTAGATGAAGCTAGGACGTGTAGGTAGTAGGTGTAGGTATTACGGATAGGTAGTAGGTGTAGGTTATGGGTGTAGGTAGGAGGTGTTGGTAGTAGATGAAATTGTGAATGAAACATGGTGCCAATGAAATTAAAGTAATAATAATAAAATATTTTCAATTTTCTAAAGCGCTAAACTGAATTATTTACGCAATTTAAAAAAAATGTATTTTATTTTCATATATTTTTTATATGTAAGTTGAATACTGAATACCAAAAGATTCAGCCAATATATTTCTACTGAGTATTATGATCAGAACTTGCATTAATTTTTAGTTACTTGGCCTTATTTTTCCGTTTTATATTTATTAGTTTCTCCACAATGACACAAGACTGACTTGGCCAAGACTGTGCCAAAAACATTCAGCTGATCTAAATATTAATGAGGTAAATATTATGCTGAAGTTTTGAAAGCCGGCCAAGTGCGAGTTGGACTCGCGCTCGAAGTGTTCTGTACAAAATGGCAAAAAAAACACGTTCGTAGCCGGGCGGATGGACGGACGTTCAGCGGAGTCTTAGATCCTATTTGATCCGGAATCCGGTGGGCCCGGGAAAATTCTGAGGGCTGAAAATAGATGTCTGCGCTACTACAATAGAGCTGAAAATGGAATACAGTAGTGTCGAATTGGAGTTTTGCCGGGGAGTTCAATGGGTGATGTTGTGGAATTTGTAATATTTCATAAATTTGTGTTATCTCGGTTCATAATGTGTTAAAATATTGGTAGAATATTAACCATTAAATATTCGTTAACGTGCACAAGTGTGGGAACTTGCCCACACTTGTGCACGTTATCATATCACTTGATACAACTTCTAAAAACGTGCTATTTTGTGTTTCCCGCCAAAACTCCCTAGAAACTTTCAGTAAAGCTTCTAAAACTTTACTGAATCGACTGACATGACTCATGGACTGTACTGTAGGAATAGTATATAGGAATACGGTGTTGAATATTGAAACGAAAGTTCTATTTTCCGCCTTTTTAACTTGACACTGGCAAATGGTTATAAGCCGATGCCATATATAAATAAAAAAAAGTGTCGAATCAAATGTAAATGTCATATATGACAGCTCGACACTTGACACTTCGGCAAGAAGCAAAAAGGTATGTAGAAACACGAAATACCACTAAGGGCTGATTTTAAAATCCTCAGATAACTTTTACCTGAGAAATAAATATGTAACTTTGGCATATTTTGTATGAAAAATCTGTCACAGTCACATATTTATTCCTCAGATAAAACTTAAATGAGGATTGAAAAATCAGCCCTAAATATAGGTTCACTTACACATAAGTAAGGGCCTTTTGAACATTACTATCAAATGATAAGGTAGAAAAGTGACACATCGAATCTGGCGGTAACTGTACTAATGATGTAGGCGTGAAAAGAAATGTACATATACGACATAATATCATAATGCTGAAAAGTGAAAAAAAATAAGTGACTAACAAAAATAATGGTAAACATTCATCGAGATTATTTAGTCCTTGTTACCGTACAATAACAGACATATATCTAACCAACGCAGCAATGATAGCGACATAGTAGGGAGTCCTGTTAGTTACCGAGTGAGTATTGCGTGCCAGGCGCCGCGCGACTAGGATCAGCTACTGCCAATAACTTGCTAGCAATACTGTACTTCTGTTGATTTGTTGATAACAAACTCCTTGGTTTAGTGGTAAGAGCTTGGCTCACGACTCGGAGGTCGCGGGTTCGATTCCTGCATTGGAACAGCAAAAAATGTTGATTCCAAGTTGGGTTAGGACAATGCATGCGTCGGATGGGCATGATCTCTCACCAGTCGTGTCGGTTACCCGTCCCGGGTTAGTAAAGGACGAGAGATGCATTTGTGTACTGCGCACACACTTGGGCACTATAAATTACTCCTGCGTAATTGGCTTGGTTTCAATGAAACCGGCCTCCGTCACCGAATTCGGTGTGGGGATTTATTATTTTACTTCTGTTGATGTTCCATTATTGTCACTTTGTTCTACGTGTAAATAACGTACAGTGGCATGTTCGTCAGATTTTAAAAGATGTAAATAACCAAGAGCGTGTCAGGACATGTCTTAGGAGGGTTCTGTAACTATCAACGCGCAGTGTTTTTTTTTTTAATTACTCCAAAAGTTATTGTTTAATTTCACTCAAAATTATTTTCCTAAGGAATATTTAGCAGGACATTTTAACATGAAAATTTGCTTTTATAGTTTAGACGTGTCAGGCGGAGGACCAACTTGTAAACTATTTTCAAGGTCAGTTATTCAAAAATGGTTTAATTTAAAAAAAAGTCATGTACTTTGAAACCTCACGACGATGTGGGGTATAATGAAAAAAAACATACCGGTTGTCTGTAAAGTCGGTTTACAGACGATAGTTGAACGTGACAACGTCAACAACAACAACAACAACAACAACAATAATAATATACAATTTTTTTTCCCGCGGCTAAATATAGCATCCCACGGAAATACTGTACTTTTTCGGGATAAAAATTCTTAAGAACGCCAACTTTCAACAACAACGATAAAAGCACTTGCCCTTCTAAATATCAAGAATTTGTTCCGCTTTGATTGAAATTTCAAAATGGTTTTTTTATTACTTTTTAGAGGTCTAGAAATAGAACTTTGAAATGGAATAAAACAAAGATGATTTTTTAAAATTGACATGAAATTTACTTCATTCGAAAGATACTCTTCTGGCATTATAATTTAAATATGACTGCTGGCATATAACCGCCACGGCTAGCTCGGACGTAGTCTAATCTGGAGGTCCAATTTTCGATGACTTTTTCCTACATTTGTGACCGTATATCGGCAATAACGCGGCGAATGTTGTCCTCTAAGTGGTCAATCGTTACGGGCTTATCGGCGTAGACTAGCGACTTCACATATCCCCACAAAAAATAGTCAAGCGGCGTTAAATCGCACGATCTTGGAGGCTAATTCATGGATCCGAAACGTGAAACTATGCGTTTACTAAAATATGTTTACTTCAATAAATCAATTGTGGCACGAGCTGTGTGACATGTTGCGCCGTCTTGTTGAAACCACAGCTCCTGCACATCATGGTTGTTCAATTGATGAACGAAAAAGTCTGTAATCATAGCTCTATAGTGGTCACCATTGCCTGTAACGTTCTGGCCAGCATCGTTTTTAAAGAAGTACGGAGCAATTATTCCACCAGCCCATAAAGCACACCAAACAGTCAGTTTTTCTGAATCTAACGGTGTCTCAACATACACTTGAGGATTATCATCACTCCAAATACGGCAGTTTAGTTTATTGAGGTATCCATTCAAAAAAAGTGTGTGTCAGCTCCGACGCACGACTGGAGTTTACTCTAAAAAGTAAAACACGTCCCTCAGAAGGAACAAAAACTTTAGCGATCGATTTGAGTTCAAAAATTCGCGCCATGTGAAAAAAAGTGACAGGTGCGCAGAATAGGTTGCGCACGAAAACGTAACGAGGTCATTCGTTCAGTAGATTTTACACCTTATATTTTTTTCATACCGGGGGCCTTATAAGAAAATCGATTCTTAAGGAGTAAACTCCAAAAAATGAGCTTCATCGCTAAACAAAACTCGCTCATAAAAATCGGGATCAACGGCAATGTTGTTTTGGGCCCATTCACCGAATTTACGCCTAGCTAGGTGATCGTGTGGTTTCGATTCATGCACGAGTTATATTTTGTAAGCACGCAAACCAAGATTTTTCCGCAAAATCTTCCATAAAGTGGATGGACACATATCCAATTCCTGTGCACGATAACGGAAAGACTGATTTGGGTCTTCCTCTACTTTACGCTCTACAGCAGCAATGACTTCTTTTGTACGCACTGTACGAGGTCTCTGTGGATGCGTATTATCATTAATTTTATTAGTAAAATTAGTAAACGTGGTGCGAAAACGTTCCATAGTTAATCGAATTAATTTCTCTGATGAACGATTATGTTGACCGTAAAATGGACGTAGTGCACGATACGTATTTCGAACAGAACCATGATTTTCAAAATAAATTTGCTCAACTTGGAAGCATTGTTCAGGCGTCAGACTATTCATGTTGAAATGCGAAACCAAACTACATAAATCACTTGACAGCTGACAAAATGGCCGCCAGTAAAAAAGTGTTGCCAGCTTAAAGTTCTATACCTCTAAAAATATCCCTTTATATTATGCAGTTGCCTTGATGCACTTATATTCGGGGCTTGGGCGGCAGATTTTGCCAATCTGCCAATTTGAATAAAAAACAGTCTAGTCTGGTTAGGACAATGCAAGCTGATCAATTGATTGTCTGACAAGAGAGATGATTCATGCATCGGATGGCCATGTAAAACGTCGATTCTGCGCCTGATCTCTCGTCAGTCGTGTCGGATTGATTTGACCCCTCATACGTCCGATTACGAGAGTAAAGAAAGAAATAGTGCTCTTGTATACTGCGCACACATTTGGTCACTATAAAACAACTTCTATGTAGCCAGACTGGCTTAAAAAAATAGTGGCTGCCACCGCAATCAGTGTGGGAGCTATTTACAGAAAATTAGGTACTAAGTGTAGGTTGTAAGTGTAAGTTACAGTAGGTGAAGGTAGTAGGTGTAGGAAAGGGGGGGGTTTGTAGAAGTAGGTAGTAGCTTGTAGGTTGTAGGACGCCTCAGGCGCAAAACGACATAGTAGCAAAACGACATAAAGGACATATTCTCAAAACTACGTATTCACAAAAGGTAAGAAGTACAGTCGTCAAAATATTAAGTTTACTAGCTTACGCATGTCACGTTTGCCCACGTTAAATTGGGTTTCTTTGGACCCATTACCGGTCATGAAATATGTTCCTACCTGAAATGTCTTAACTGTAATCTTCTTCTCTTTCAACTTCATATTATAAACATTATAGAGCACCGTCGAGCCCTGGCCCCTGTCACACTTCGGTCATAAACTAGCTATAGACTTAGCGTACAATGTTATGACCATTTAATATCTAAAAAAAACATTAATGAGCAATTGATCTACGGGGAATAAGTCTCCCTAAAGAGACTCTACTGTGACTACTAACTTTTCCCCGCGGTAGGAGCCCGCGGCTCCTACCGCGTAAATATAGTATACCATAGGAACATGTTTTTTTGGGATTAAAAGTAGCCTATATGTTCGTTAATTCAGAGCTTAAACTACTAATATACCAAATTTTATCAAAAACTATTCATTAGTGGCATGAAAGAGTAACATCCATCCATCTATCCATCCATCCGTTAGCTTTGTAAATCCCATATACCAAGTGTCCCGTAAAAATCAAGTGTCTCTCTCCTCCCGTAATTGAAATCATTTTTGAAATTCATACACTTAATTATATAATAGACAGTACTTTGTTTTGAGAATACATCATTTTGAGAGTATGTCGTGATCCAAAAAACGACCTTATCACCTTGACAATAATGTAGAATTTTGCAATTACACATTGTGACTGTTATGACTGTTACATATTGTGACTAAGCGGAAGAGCGCTTGATTTTTATTACTCAGTACGGAGCCGGACTTCGCGGCGGCAATACTGCCGCCGCAATATATATATATATATATATATATATATATATATATATATATATATGTATATATATATATATATATATATATATATATATATATATATATATATATATATATATATATATATATATTTCTTCCGAAATAGGCTGCAATTCTTCATTATCAACTATATATTTATATTATAATATATATATTATAACATCGTTCCATCCGGGTGTCCCTTGACACCTCTCAAGTTTTTATTTTTCTTCTATCATACAACCAAGCTGAAATCAAAATGGCTGCTGGATTTCTTTTTCCATTAACGTCTGACATTTATTCGACAAGACAGCCGCGAGGCAGGTTGATGGATAGTAATACATGTACAAATAATACAAAAATATGTTTTTCATAATTTTCCGGTTTTTCCGCGGGAGAAACCTTAGGCTTTTCATCAATCATCTGGACTTACATTTGAGAGCTGCAGCAACAGGTAGCAAAGCCGACTTTCACATTGATTAGCTTGTACGCGCTTTTCTGAGCAATAAAGCGAAGTATCCACGGCCTCATGTACCTACATAGTATTATTTCCGTTCTTTTTTAGGGTTCCGTTCCCAAAAGGTAAAAACGGGACCCTATTACTGAGATTTCGCAGTTCGTCCGTCTGTCACCAGGCTGTATCTCATGAACCGTAATAGCTGGAGAGTTGTAATTTTCACAAATAGTAAACACGGAATAAAATGAGTATCTAAGTGGGGCTCCCATATTATATTAGTAGTCTACGCTAATATAAAGGGGAAAAAGAGCTCCGAAACTACTAGACTGATTTTGATGAAATTTGGCACAGACATAGAAAAAACCACGGGAAAGGGCAAAGGCTACTTTTTATTGCGAAAAAAATATACGGTTTTCCTTTTGCAAGCACGAAGTCACGGGCAACATCTAGTATTACATATTACATATGAGTACGTGGGTAACCGAGATTTGCTCGGAGTTCTAATAAATTAAAAAAAAAAAAGAAGCACAAAAATATTTATCTGACCGGGATTTGAACCCTCCACATTCCGAATTTCCGAAAAACGCAAAAATTATACGTACTCATATCAAGCTGCCACTCAGACTGACATAATAGAGTCGAAATTATTGATATATTGTTACACGACGAAATAAAAAAACATATATATCCTTCAAATATGCAGTTTCCAAGGGATGAGACCTAGCTAGATCAATTTTTCTCCCCCAAAATTCTCTGTATGGTAAATTTCATGGTAATACTTGCAGCCATTGCCGAGATCCCGATTATGTATTATATACAAGATAAGCTCGTTTAAAGTATAAGATGATGATACCTGGGATACCAAGGTTTTGCTCGGAGTTCTGATAAATTAAAAATAAATAATAAGAATCACCAAAATATTTATCTGACCGGGATTCGAACCCAGCACATTCCGAATTTCCGAACAACGCAAAAATCATACATACGCATACCAAGCTGCCAATTAGACTGATATAATAGAGTCGAAATTATTGATATATTGTTGCAAGATAAAGAAAAAACATACATAGCTTGAAAATGCGCAGTTTCTGAAGGATGAGACCTAGCTAGATCGATTTTTCTCCCCTAAAACTCACTACATGCAAAATTTCATAGTAATAATTGCAGCTGTTTTCGAGAAAACGATTTATACAATACTAACTTTTTCCCGCGGCTAAATATACGCCACGGAAATACTGTACTTTTTCGGGATAAAAATTAGCCCTTTTATTAATCCAGAGCTTAAACTGCTACCATAGTCATCAAAATCCGTTTAGCAGTTTTTGTGTGAAAGAGTAACAAACACCTATCCATCCATACAATATAAATCCATCCATTCTCACAACTTTGACTTTTTTTGACGTGAAACGTCTTTAAAATCGCGCCGAAACATACGGGTACCAGGTTTAAAAACTGGACCGTAACGAAAAGGTCTATATCATCGTACCTTAATAATTAAAAAACTATTAGTCTTAGAAACAAAAATGTGGTGTAAATATTTCACTTATATAGTCAGCTCGCTGTTATGACATTGAGTTCGTGTCGGGGTCAAGCGGGGCGGCGGGGGAGGGATACTGCGATAACTGTGCGAAACCGGCGCTCACGCTTGTTTCTATTCAGTGTAACTCGTGACTCCGACTTTATAGCGTGGTGATTCTTTCGTGTGTTTGTTGTTTCTATTACGTACCTGTTCTTTTTTATTAAAATACTTAAAACAGCGTCCATCTTGTTTTCATTTCAATCTTTTACTTTAAAAGCGATTCGCTAACATAGACGTTTCACGTTAAAACCAACGGCCGTGTGCCCCGACACAGCCCCACCCGCTTTTTTATAAAACTAGGGGGCAAACGAGCAAACGGATCGCTGATGAAAAGAGATTACCCTATCGGCGTCTATACACCCACAACATCAGAGGAGTTGCAAGTGCGTATCTGGCCTTTTACAGGATAGTAGGAGTGGATACAGGATACGCCCCCTTCTGGTTTTGCAGGTCGTAATGGTCCGGAAATACCGCAGGAACACAGAAAACTTTTTGTTCCTTCAGCGGGATTCGAACCTGCGACCCCCGGCTTGAGCACCAACGCGCTAAGCCACTGAGCCGAAGAGGTCGTCAAAAATGTGACAAATTGAATACAATGAATAGTTAGTATGGTTAGTTTATTTATATAGTTAGTATAAAATTCAATCGTCGTTTTTGTGTTTACTCCAATATCACTCACCTTTCCTGAACTACCACAATCATTTCGACGACGTGTGAATGACGAAAATTTGCCAAATCGATCCAGCCGTTTTCGAGTTTTAGCGATACATTACAATTGAAATCCATTTTTATATATAAGTATATAAGAAGAATAAGATTGTTAAATTTAAAGTAAGTATAAGATTTTCATTTTTTTCCCCCATACTTTTATACTTTAAACTTGTAAAGGACTTCAGAAACAGCCGAAGTAGAATACCTGTATGCTCACAATGAACTCTAATCACTTCACGGACCGTTGCATTTCGTTTTAGACCTCAAAGAACATTTTTTTGCACGTTTCGACTACTAATTTTACCTGAAGAGTGTAGCAAGTCGTATGATGACAGTTTTCATTTCATTTTACTCGCCATGAGATGAGTTTTTTCAATGTACTTTTAAATTACTAAGCATACATACATAAAGAAATAGAAATTTTATTTTATGGCGTATCGTACAAGTTCTAAATTAAAAATATTCTCGTGAAGTTTTACTTCGAAAGAGAACATTTAAAAACTAGGTATCTAACTGTAGTCGAACTTAGCTTGGAGTATCGATTCTTTAAGACCGTTGTAAGTAGATACATGACTATTGCTTCAGGAGTTTTGCTGAAAATGCAAGTAAATAAATTAAAAAATGTACCTATATTTTTCGTAATATACGAGTATATTGGCCAGTTACAAGGTTTTTTATATTCATTTACAAGGAACAGTGCGTACAAAACTTTTTTTTTGATGTGGCTAGTCGGTGAATATTATATTTTATTGGACGACCTGCGTGGCTCAGTAGTTAGCACATCGTCGCTTAAACCGAAAGTCGCGGGTTCGAAGCCCGCCAAAAGAACAAAAGTTTTCTGTATTCATAGAATATGGGTGTGTAATAAATGGGTGTATGTGTAAATATAACAAAAATCTTAAATATATGTATAGTATTAAATATATTTCCGTTGTCTGGTACCTGTAACACGAGTTCTTCGGATACAATATAGCATCGGATATAATATCCGATATTGTTATTAGTATAAAATTATCGCGTATAGTATAAAATATATATCCGTTGTCTGATATCCGTAACACAAGTTCTACTTAGCACGGGATTAGATCGACGTGATATAATATATATAATATTTCACGTCGATCTAATAATATTATTTAATTATGTATTATTAATAACTTTGTATATATGTCTGTCGCATACATTAATACATCTATAATTAAAGAATTTTAATAGCTCGCGGCTAGACTGACGTGGTGTAAAACGTCCATAGATACCTATAATTATTATTATTGTCCAAATATCTAGGTAACATAATATAAACTGTCTTGCTTATTTAAGTTATTGTGCCATCTATTATTATCTATGTTCTGTTGCCTATGATTTATGAATAAACTTAACTTGTTGGCCGCCATTCTTGCGTTTTATTACAAATACATTAATTCAAAAAATGAAATATTAGGTAGGTGGAGCGTCATAGAGTACCAACTTCAAAATAAGGAAGATTGAGTAGATAAATAGTTACAATTTTAGCCAAATTTAAGAGGGGAATTATTTAGAAAATTAGATTTATTTCATACTTTTTTGTGCATTTTTACTTTGGAAGTCGGTTTAATTTTTTGTTTAAAAATAATAATAATTTTTCCCTTTTTAGTAATACTTGTTTAATTATTATTAATACATTTTAAAAATGTTTAAAAAAAACGAGCTTCCATTAGGTATTGTATATAAAATGATAATGATGATGACTGTAAGTTATATACTGGCATTAACACCACTGTTCGGGAAAACGGGATCAACTTCGAAGTATACTCTTTAGATCAAAAAAATAATTTTCTAAATCAGTCAACAGACGGCGGGGTTATCGTTGAACATACAAATATATATATATAGCCGAACGTATAACCTCCTCCTTATTTTTGGAAGTCGGTTAAAAATATTCTACTTCAATAGAGATTTCAGTTGAAGTGCTTTCTACGAGAAAATTCTTAAAAACGCCAACTTTCTGGCGATAAAAGCACTCGCCTTTCTAAATATCAAGAATTTGTTCCGCTTTGATTGAAATTTCAAAATACTTTTTGGTAGCATATGCGTAGGTTACTTCAGAAAAAGTCAAATTTCATATAAATTTTGAGGAGTTCCCTCGATTCCTCATGGATTTCATCATCAGGTCACTTTTGTGAAATTTGGACCAACTTGGATATATGTATATATATATATATATATATAGCCTAACGTATAACCTTAAATATTTTACTAAATATTTATCTCAAAATCGTGTTCCAGCTATTACCAGTGTCAGTCCGAACTCCGAAGTGACAGTCAGTCCAATCACAGATATGGTCCATATTCTGAGTCACGTTTCCGTTCTCTGTGGATTTACAGATAAAATATTGACGAGGGATGGTGTTCAGCCTAATCGTGGTAAGTTACTAACTTCGAAATAAGAAGTAAATATAATTTTATTATATATGGATGCTACACACCACGTATATCTGGCTGCGTGCTAAGTAAGTATCTGAAGAATTTGTTATACAGGTACCAGGCAACGGAAATATATTTAACACTTTATACTATATATATATATTTATTTACTTAAACTTTGTTCCTTTTCGGCAGGATTCGAACTCGCGACCTTAGGTCTGTTGCTTTTTTCATTTTTTACAATAGCCCTTTTTACAAAAAGGTTTGCTTGCAATGCTTGCTTTTACATCAATGAGCTTTCGTTGAAATTATTCTTTCATTCAACAAGCTCCTTGACCAGCTTAATTTTAAAACAAAAATGGAACACACCACCACAAAAATATTACCTACGTAACCCTGGTTTAATCCAAGTAGGTATTCCATGAAACACGCACAATCATAATAATATCGTCCATGCCACTCCAGTATACCCCAAAAAAACCTGTAGCAAAGCGATACATTGCTCTACGGAAAAGCCATAAGTATAATAAAATTAATTAGATGTGGAAACGCGTGGAGAACTTCAAGTTTATAAATTACGGCTCTGAGTGTAAGTTGAAGTTATGGTCTTATGAGTTAAGGCTGACCTCATTTCAACCACCTAAGTAATTAGGTATTAATATGTACCCATGTGTGTAATTTTCAGTAAAATATTGTACTATTACGTACTATTGACACGCAACAAATCAATATCCTGATGAAAATTTTATAAGTAAATAAATTGGTCACTTAATCTTAATTTTATCACATCTAAAAATACTTTATTATTTCAGGTAAGTACGAGTTAATATTGTTGAACCTTTTTTTTTTTCATAAAAAAACAAATTGAGTTACTTTACACAAATTTGATTTTATCAACATGTAATAAAAAGCTATCAAGAATAAGTCATAAAAGTAAAACTGAAGTGAGAATTATGACACGATAGGACCATTTAGTGAAGTAACAATAAAGACCTGTTGAAAACGTTGGTATCTCCGTCCCACTCGCACTCGTTGGGTTTTTATCTCACGTCCCGCTTTCGACCGTGTGGGGTAGGAACGACCGCGCGCGGCAGCATTCGAGCACTCACTGATCGCGCGGCGCGGCCTGCGATCTATAAGGCGCGCCGCCCAGAAGTAGGGCGGTAAACAGAATCGGTCACCTGCTAGTTTAGTACAGTACAATTGTACACGTTTACGTTCCTATTCAGATATTTTACTCGAATTTGTACCTATGAAAGAGAGAAAACTTAAGATATTTTACTCAAATTACAAACCTATGAAAGAGGGAAAACTTAAGATATTTTACTCGAATTACAAACCTATGAAAGAGAGAAAACTTAAGATATTTTACTCGAATTACAAACCTATGAAAGAGAGAAAACTTAAGATATTTTACTCGAATTACAAACCTATGAAAGAGAGAAAACTTAAGATATTTTACTCGAATTACAAACCTATGAAAAAGAGAAAACTTAAGATATTTTACTCGAATTACAAACCTATGAAAGAGAGAAAACTTAAGATATTTTACTCGAATTTGTACCTATGAAAGAGAGAAAACTTAAGATATTTTACTCGAATTACAAACCTATGAAAGAGAGAAAACTTAAGATATTTTACTCGAATTACAAACCTATGAAAGAGAGAAAACTTAAGATATTTTACTCGAATTTTTACCTATGAAAGAGAGAAAAATTTAGATATTTTACTCGAATTTGTACGTATGAAAGAGAAAAAACTTAAGATTTTTGCGAGAATTCATTCTAATATAAAAATGACACTTGTTGCAAAATAGGTACAGCACAGCGTTCCTGCTAAATTGTTTAAATATGTTTTGTTGGTGCTAGAATTTATTATCTATGGTGAAGATTGTCATTTTTTGTATGGAAAAGTTTGCGCTCTTGCTGGGGCAAAGTTAAAATTAGTTGGTACTTGGTATGTTAAATATGTCTATTCTACGTCTGTATAACCTAAAACAATATTATTATGTTAAAAATTGAAATCATGCGACAGTTTTAAAAGGTAAATAATACATTTTTCAATTATTATTCGGTAGAGTTTATACGAGAAAAATGTATTCCCGGAAAATACGCATTCTCTTAATGGATTATACTTGTTTATATTAATTTGTTGTTTCACGATTGCGGTTTTCACAACGAATTGGTTCAAAAATGTAAATAAAACAGACTTCGAAATAAATACGTAGAAAATATAAACTCTTCTAAAGTTCAAATATCAGCTGCTGCTTTAAGGGAAAGTGCATCGAACAGAAAATTAACTTGAAACATAATAATATAGTAGGTACTAGACAGAAAATAAAAGAATTGATGAAAACATCGACAATGTTGATATATTATAAGCAAGATATGAGCGGACAAAGTCTATAATCTATGTTCTGGAATCCGGAAGGCCGTAGAAAATTCTGAGCGTTGAAAATAGAACTCTGCGCTAATACAATAGAGTTGAAAATCGAACACATAAGTGTCGAGTCAAACGTCAATGTCATATATGACAGCTCGATACTCGAAACTTCCGTTTTCAACTCTATTGTATTTGCGCAGAGTTCTATTTTCAGTGCTCTGAATTTTCACCGGCACTCCGGATTTCAGAGCATATAGTCCAATCATAACATACTATTCAATGCTGCAGGTAGTCCACCATGGTTGAATACTGTGGGTTGGCAGACTCCACGAGCCTTCGAAGATTGTTAACCTTCTCGGACAGGCTAGTTTCCGACAGCACATTTTAAGCGTCTGTATAATGTTATTCTGAAATCAGAAAAGTCTTATTGACACCGGCCCGGAATCGAACTTCAAACAAATAATCTACCACTAGGCCACGCTCAACGACGTATAATCTTACAGTCGCCCTCAAACTAGGTGTACTTTTGGACCTTATTGTTACAGAAATAAGATCGGAAAGTGGCACACCGGGTCTGTACCATTTACTTTTTAAAACCTAAAAAGAATATTGTGTCGACAGTAGGTAACAATTAATATGGGTCTACCAAATTTGTTACTGTCGACATAATAATGGCTTCAGGAAAAGGTTGAGGGAAAGGTTTGTTTGAAACCTAACCCAAATTAAATTATTTGCTGCGACTTTGACAAATTAGAGTTCCATTCAAAGTTTATAATTAGAGCTGTGTAGATAGACTCGTAATATCTTAGTTAATCTAAATGCCGAGATCACCAGTGGCACTGAAAAATACCACGGCATCACAGAAAACTGACATGAAATAATAAAAAAATAATGCTTTGATTTTCATCGAGAGAGTTAGTGTCAATTCACATCCAAACGAAACGAGACGCGGCATAGTGCTGTATTTTAATGATAGCTATTAAAATTTAACTTTATTCATTACACAAGAACATACATGTTTCATTGTAAGAGTTCATGTTGGACCGCGCCGCACAGCGCATGTGCAGTGTATGACTGATGTCATATGAAACGTCTATCTTTTAGTAGTGAATATAGTTTAATTTTGAATAGCTGTCTTTCTTCTTTCTTTCTATCAGCGCCGCGTAGCGTCGTATATTGTCGCGGTGTGAACTGACCCTTAGGGTATCATTAAAAGTTTGGCGGGCTAAAGACACACTTGAAACTTTTCTGGTGTCCGTGGGCGGCGATAGTAACTTATCATCACGAGGTTCGGCTTTTATTTAATGTTCTTATTATCCTCACATTTCAGTTTAAGACATACTCTTAATAGTCGTAACCAAAACTTTAACAAGCACTTAATTAACTCTTTTGAGAATCTCAAAATACGAGGGGTAAGTTTTAAATTCGCAGACAGATTTCGAGAAAAAATAAGGGTAAAAATAAATTAGTCTATTGTTTTTTCTTTTCCAGTATATTTATTAAAGAATAAAATTCATATAATAACTATTAAAACCCAATAAAATTTTTGGAGAATGTAGGGAGAAATCCCTATCCTTTTAATCGGTGATATTCTTTTACCCCGCAACTCTATTTTTTGGGATGATTAATAGCTAGGGGCTTTATCATGAATATAGAGTAGGTGGTTTAAAATATCGAAGCCAACATTAAGCAAGGCAGCCAACAACAAGAGCAACAAAAATTTTGTTATCCAGCTACTTTTTTCCTAAAATACTTTCTTCTATTCTTTTGCCTTTACAATGTTGCTTAGTATTTCCGGTAATAATAACAAATACCTGGGTGACCGAGCTTAGCTCGGAGTTACAATAAATTAAGCCTCTGTATAACGGCAGTAACCTTGAGCTTCAAGTCCCATACTGGTTTTGTAGGCGACAAGAGGGTATCGCGCCAACCGGAGAATATTGAAATCGGATAAAACATCGCTTTTAATATTTGAGACAAAATTTGCAAAAACTGAAACCGCGTTCCGCTAAGTCTTGTCTTACTTAAAATACTGAAATAATTTTCACACTCGTGTGACTTAAAGAAGAAAAGAAAAAAGGTTGAGTTTTACTATCAATATTTAAACAAAAATTTCAATGTATAAAAAGATGATCCTCGGATAAATATAATGCAGATTGACATTTTTTTTTTTTGAAAATTAAAAATATGACTGAAAAAAAGGTTTCATAGAACTCCAATTTTCAGTTCTATCGAGCGCGCACAACCAGGCGTTCGTCACTCGCTCAAGGACACACGTTATCTGCCCACCGCTCGGCGTATCTCGCTAGATACAATTGACAATAGGCCGCCGCACGCCCGCCAGAGCACTCGCACCGCACGTTTCCCGCGATTACGAGTCGAAATGACACGTCATTATTGTGAAGTGAATGGCTGTCAAAGCCAAAAATCCAATGAATATGGTAATTTTTTCATTGTAGAGAGACGAACAAAGGTAAGTAGTATTTTAAATCTATCTTTACAAATTGTTACCATTATTTCTTAGAACATTAGAATACTATGTTATGTGGGTAAGTAGATAATATATAAATCGTAAATTAAGGATTGTACTCCTTATAATATCCTCTTATAAGCCCCTTTGCTCACATACAATTTTTAATCCGTTTGTTGGAATTCATAACACATTATTCATTATTCATAAATAGTGTTGTTTTTATAATAGCTACCTTACCTAGTACTTATATATTACGCAAAGGTAGGTGTTTTTTTTCGTGGACCTGATTACCTTACTTACTAACATTATAATTCGAAAATTACAACTTCTATTTTATTTATACCAATAATTGTCGTACCTACACGTTTTTGCTTTTAATGTTAATTTAACTATGGATCAAATAACAAAAATATTCGTATCCGAAAATTGTCTTTTTAGTGTTTGGTAGTAAACAAGGAAACCTTATAGTTTCGCCATGTCCGTCTGTTTGAGTATCTGTCTGTCCGTCTGTCTGTTTGTCAGGTATACACATACCAAACTGCCAATCGGGCTAACATAATAGAGTCGAAATTGATATATTGTTGCTCGACGAAATAAAATCATATATATAGCTTATAAATTCACAGTTTCCCAGGGATAAGACCAAGATAGATCGAGTTTTCTGCCCCAAAACTACCTGAATACTAAATTTCATGGCAAAATTTGCGGCCGTTTTCGAGAAACCGATTATATATATACAAGCTTAAGACACAAGTTTAAAGTATAAGATAATTATTTCTTGATCGATTATACCTTAGGAACCAGTAGTTCGATAACACTGAAACCTAGCATTTATTGTAATTATGAGTCAGAGAATAGATAAGAGTCCAAATGAGCCTATTACTGCTCTATTCTTCAACTCGAAAGTAACTTCGAAAATATATTATAATTTTAATAAGGTAAAGCGAAATAAAGTTAAGATATCCAGAATAAGCATAATATGCGAGCGAAACTACAGACCACATTTCAGCAGATATAGGTCAGTGCTGAAAGTAAATATCCAAGTAGAAGGGCCAAAAACATAAAGAGCTTTCTGTAACCAATACGTGAAAGTTTTTGAGGTAAATTGAAACTCGTCACACAGTCAAAACATAGTAATGAAATTACATAATACTCCATCAAAACGGACAGTTCTGGTGGTATATAATGAAGGTAGGTAGGTATATGGATATATTTTTTACGCAAACAAAGTGTCGGCGACTTAGTGTAATACTTAGTTGTACAATTGTACTTCAAATAGTAAACACTTGAACACAAGAACTTGTATCACGGGTACCAGGCAGCGGAAATATATATAAATTAGACTTGCAACGAATAGTATATTCGGCAGTATACCGAATACCGAATATTCGGCGAGGCCCCTAACCGAATAGCCGAATATTAGGCAAAAGTATTCGGCTGGATTTTAGTGCCAAAAACTTGTACAGACTTTGCGCTCCTTTGTTTTGTTCTAATGTACTCATCGCCCGCGCGCCCGCTGTTGCTCTGCGCGGTATATTGCTAACGCACTGCATGTTTCGACAAGTTCATTTCGTGGATATCGTATTACGTTAAGTACAGTTTATTGTGCTCTCTTAGTTTTGATCTGTTTGTAAGTGTGATAGTGTGAAATTTAACAAATAAACAATTAAATAATTACGAACGTACTTTAATAATAAAAAAATCGATTATGGCCTTTAAAAAAAAATCGCCTATATGGGCATACTTCGAGGATGATGTAAATGACTCATAAAGTGCCGTGTGTAAACTGTGCGAAATAAAAATTTCTCGTGGTGGCGTTGGAAGAAAGGCGACAACATCGGGAATGTTAAATCATTTAAAAAATAAACACAATGAAGAATATCATAAGTTGGTACCCACGTTCCCTAAGGGGCAAGAAACTAAAAATCAAGATACGAATGTAAGTAATAAATCTTCAACGTCAAAAAAACAATTAACTCTTGAAAAATATATTATTTAAGTATTCGGTATTCGGCCGAATAATATGTAGATATTCGGTATTCGGCCGAATATAATAAAAGCAGCCGAATAGGCCGAATACCGAATAGTAACCGAATATTCGTTGCAAGTCTAATATAAATACTTTTATATTATACAAATATTTAAGATTTTTATTATACTATACACATTTTAAATACACATCCATGACCCAGGAACACGGAAAAACTTTTTGTTCCTTCGGCGGGATTCGAACTCGCTACCCCCAGCTCAAGCACTGAGCCACAGAGGTCGTCAATGTGTCCAATATTTGTACGAAGTGTCCCCTCTACTTGACACTCGCGCACTCACTGCACATTCAACGCACGTTCCGTTTCACGCCAACGTCTGAGACGCTCAAAGGGCGGATGACAGGATTTCATGAATCCACTTTTCTTTCCTTTCTAAATCACTTTTATTGGAAGTGCATACGATGTTGTAAATGTATTAAATGTTTGTAAGAAGTAATAAGACTGAGGCCCCAAAAATTGCTCGTTTTCAATACATTCCCACTTTTTAATTCGTCGAAATTGTGAGCCTTCTAAGGTTTCTGCCAACCAGCCGGCCAACTAAGAGTCGGACTCGTGCACGAAGGGTTCCGTACAAAATTGCAAAAAATCACGCCCACTTAAATATTTATATTATTCTGTTTTTAGTATATTTTGTTGTTATAGCGGCAATATAATTACGTATCTGTGAAAATTGCAACGGAATAACTATCATGGTTCATGAGATATAGCCTGGTGACAGATAGACAGACAGACGGACGGACAGCGGAGTCTTAGTAATAGGGTACTGTTTTTAGGGTTTCGTAGTAGGGTAGTATGAACCTTATAGTTTCGCTCTGTCCTTCCGTCTGTCTGTCTGTACACTCTTCTAACTTCTGCGGGCTTAGCATAGCGATCCGAAGAAATAATTTTAAAGAAGAATTATTCTACCCAAAATAGTTCGTTGCAAAATAGTTCTTAATCCATTTTACAAGGTCGTCAATAGAAGTCAACATTTCTAAACAGCCATATTTTCATAATATTAAATCTTCTGTCAAAAACGTACAAATATTCAAGTAAATGGCTAAACGTAAAGAAACTATTTGTCTTGGACCGCCATGATGTGGAGTAGTTGACATTATTGTAAGACTATTTGACATTGAATTAAGAAAACGTTTCTACTTTAGCTGTCAATAGAGGCAATTTTATGAGGTCATGCTCGGGAGGAAAAGAAATGTTGTTTCTCATAACGACGATGCTGCCTTACAATAAGATCTATTTTGCTCCAAATGGTATTAATGTTTCTTCAATCTGTCATTTTGTCGATTCTTCGGTGTTTCTAGACTGCGCATGCTTGGCCTGCGGTGGTTATGGATATAAGCGTATGAAATTTGGTATAGTTATAGGTTGTGTGTAGATCTCGGTTTGGCTTCATAAAATAATAATAATTTTATAATTTGGAAGTAGCTCCCCATACATGTGAGTGGGGATGATTTTCTTTTTATTTTATCCCATTATGTGGCGTATCGTCGAATAGGTATTTTTAAATAAAGGCGAGGTTCCATACGTTTTTTTTTACCCGACTACGAAACTTGCAATTTTCCCTGCTTATAGATAATGCTAAATACTCTCTAGGAAAATTATTTTGATCGAAATCGGACAGTAACTTTTGAAGTAATTTGAAAAAAAAACCTATTACGCGTTGATAGTTATGGATCCCCCTTAGACATGTCCTGACAATATGCTTCTAGTTAGGTTATTATTACCCTTTGGTCACGGACCTTAAAAACCTTCAGATCGGATTATGCTTGCATCAGTCAAATTATTCAACTGCATATGATTGAATATGAATTCACCAAATTCGTTGGACGGATAAAACTGGTATTTCGTACAATTAATATAAGCCTAACTTTATACTTGTATAATTTTAATACAATATTATATAATAAATTTAGGTTAATAGGCGATTTAGATTAATAGATATACATTTATTACGAATTTATTTCGCTCGTAAAAGTAATATTTTCATAGAATCGATTGAAAGTTAAGGTCGTCTTGACCGTAAAGAAGAATAGATGGCTGCTGTCCCGGGGTAATTTTTTATGTGCACTGGATTTTATGAGCCATTTCGCATAAACGGCTTCATGTAAACGTGTGTTACCCATCATATTAGCTATAGGTATTATACTGGTCTGAGATTTAATTTTTACTATATACGGGTCGTCTCACATCGAGACAAGACGCGGCGCGACATTTTTAAGATATTGATTCAAAATTGAACTTCACTACAGACAGAAGATAAACGTTTCATTGCAAGAGCGGCGCAGCGCTGCGCGGTGCAGCTCAAAGTTCGAACTCTTGCCATAAAACGTGTATCTTTTGTAGTGGATAAAGTTTAATTTTAAATGCTGCGCCGTGTTGCGTCTCGGTGTGAATTAACGCTAAGGCGGATAATTACTATTTAGTAACCTTACCTAGTAGTATATAGCACGTATTTAAGTGCCTATTTCATAAAAAATATGTAAAAACAATTTTGCAAAGTATTGATTTTAGGTCGATTAAAATAGATCTAATAAGCGTGTAATAAATCTCCAAAAAACTCATTGAGGCCACCCGAGACCCCAGAGCCGGCACCTACCTGGCCCAGAGAATAAGTATCGCAATCCAGCGAGGAAACTCTTTGAGCCTTCTAGGTACTCTGCCTGGTGGGGACGACCAGGGAGATTTCTTTGTTTTGTAGCATTTTAAGTTTTGGAGTAGTTATTATTTTATTTTAGTACTTACCTACTTTTATAGTTTGTAAATATTTTATTTCCTGTATGTATTAATATTGTTCTGTATATATTTTTGTGTGTCTGAATAAATTACTAATTCATAAGCGTGCTGTTCCTGATATTAATCATTAAATATTTGATTTCGTAAGTTGTATAGGTAAATAATATCCTTTAGGTGCAAAGGTTATATTGGTTTCAAATTGGAATAAATGAAATGAAATTATATAATATCATTAAAAATTGTTACATGTATGTTAATGTCTAAAAAATAATTGTCTCTAATTAATAATTTGAAATTATTGTATTGTTTAAGGACACTTGCAATACCAATAACGACGTTTGTTTTATAGCCAAGTAATAATTTTAACCAAAAATAGGCTTAAATAACTTTTTGTAAACTACCCTCATTTTTCATACAAAAATATTTTTACTAATTTATGTTGTTAGAAATCCAAGCCCATGCTTAGAGTTGTCCGTGGGGCAACCAAAAGCTGTAACTTGGCCCAAGAATTAACCGAGAGTTGATCAATGGGTATTTTAATGCTAATAATTACAGAGTTGGCCGTGAGTCAACCAGACGTTATTTCTATTGAATGTAACTTTTAGATGTTGATGAAATCATGGTTCTACGACAAAATGACGTAACAAAAAATCAAATGGAAGAGGAACCGCCAAATCATACCGAGGAGAATGAGGGCTCTCCACCAGCTCCTTCAGAGATGTTAGAACCGTTAGAACCACAACCAGCTCCTCTGGACCCTGATATCTTGGTGGCATTGGGTGAGTTGCCATTGGAAGATATTATCTATGGCCGTGATATATATCCCGACTTGGCCCGAAGGTGGGCCCCTATTCTACGCAAACCAATCGCCGATCCTAAGCAAAAAGAAGAACTTTTTAAACAATATGATACCTCAGAATTGCAAATTGTTCCGAGCCCCGCAGTTGAACCCCGAAATAGCAGCAGCTATATCCGAATTTGCCCGTGCACGGGATAAGAAAATTGAAACGACACAACAACAGTTGGGAGTCGGATTAACTGCTATCAACAAAGCCATTTCGTCCCTTTTAGAGTCAGGTGACAAGGTATTGGCAATTAAATACTTGTCTATTATTGTCTATAAAATTTTATCGGACCTTCAGGCCTTAGAAACCAGTAGTAGAATGAAATTGGTTTCTTTTGGTTTAGATAAAGCTTTTTATAATTTAATTCAAAATTGTGAAAGAGACGAAATGCTATTTGGTTCAGATTTACCTGAAAAAATAAAAGCTTCTAAAGCTATGGAGAAACAGGGTTCTCAAATTAAAAGGACAGAGACGAAAAGTTTTTCCAGACAGTCTACTGCTCAATCAACGAAGCAGCAGGGAAACTAGAGAGGCACTTCTCGCTCGACAAACAGGGGGGGGGGGGGGGGCGAGGAGGAGCCAGGAAGACTCCCTACAGCAGTCAGAGGACACAGACCTATCCGAGTACATCCAACTCGAGCAAGGTGTGGAACAAACCTCCTCAGCGTGCAGGCCCTCGGACATAGAGGTACATGCGGGCAGGTTAAAACACTTCTATAATTGCTGGTGCAAAATAACAAGTAATGAGGTTGTGTTAACTTGGATCCGAGATGGTTTTCCTATACCTTTTATTAAAAAAGTACAATTCAATAAAACAACTTGTAGGTTACGGGCACAAGATAATGACTTACTTTGTAAGTCTAATAATAAAAATTTTTAGATATGGGTGCTATCTCAGTTTGTGAACCATCTCAAAACCAATACATTTCTAATATATTTTAGCACCTAAACCTAATGGGGATTAAAGATTCTTTTTAAATTTAAAACTTCTCAATAAATTCATTGAAAGAATTCACTTCAAAATGGAAGATTACAGAACAGTCGTTCAATTAGCATACCATGACTGTTATAGGGCTACGATAGATTTGAAGGAATCATATTTATTAGTCCCCATTAAGTCTAGTCATAAAAAGTTTCTACGGTTCCAATTTGAAAACCAAACATATGAGTTTAATGCTATGCCCTATGGCTTATATATAGCTCCAAGGACATTTACTAAGATAATGAAAGTGGTTATAGGTAAATTACGATCTCAAGGCTTTCAATCTGTAGTATATCTGGATGATATTATGTGTATACCTACAGAACATACAGAATGCAAAAGAAATGTATCGGAAACTATTAAACTGTTAAAATGTTTAGGGTTTATTATTCATTATAATAAAAGTAATCTAGAACCGGGAACTTTTACTAAATATTTAGGTTTTAATTTTAATTCATTAAATATGTCTATTAGTTTACCTATTAAAAAACATAATTCTATTTTTATTCTTGTTCAAAGATACCTAACCTTGCCTCGATGCACAATTAGAGAATTTTTACACTTAATCAGTGTTGTGAAAGAGAGAAAAAATTAGCTTTGCTCAATGGCAACTATAATTATAATTCCAGATTTAAGCCTTCAAAGGCTATTTTGCCTGATTTGTTATGGTGGAGTAAAAATGTTTTTATTTATCAAAATTATATAGAAAGACCCTCTTTTTTATTAGAATTTTTTTCTGATGCATCGAGACATGGTTGGGGTGGTTTTTGTAATAATGTTTGGTGTGGTGGTAGATGGAGAAGTGAAGAACTAACCTTTCATATTAATTATTTAGAACTAAAAGCAGCTTTTCTAAGTTTAAAACTGTTGGCCTAAAATTTAAAAGACTGCTAATGAATTTAAATTTAAAAGCTATCTTATTAAGATGTGATAACACTACCGCTATAAGTTATTTTAATAGAATGGGTGGAATACAATTCATCCATTTGTATGACATAACTAACGAAATTTGACAGTGGTATGAGAACCGAAATTTATGGTTGTACGCGTCATACGTAAATACAAAAGACAATATAGACGCAGATCAAGAGTCACGTAATAAAAATTTGGACACAGAATTAGAAATTTCAAATAGTACTTTTCAATATATATCAGAGGTTTTCGGTAAACCACATGTTGATCTTTTCGCTTCTCACGCTAATGCTAAGTGTGGAAAGTATATATCATGGAAACAGGATCCAGATATTTTTGCCGTGGATGCCTTTACTATAAATTGGAATAAATATTTCTTTTATGCCTTTCCTCCGTTTACGTTAATTTTAAAATGCTTAAGAAAGACTAGATCCGAAGAAGCCGAAGGTATTTTAGTATTTCCGTACTGGACTTCTCAACCGTGGTTTCCATTATTACAAACTATGCGTATTTCAAAAATTATTTACTTAGACCCCAATACGCATATAATAAACTTTTCTAACAGAGCAGGACAACAGTTCAAATTTACCCTGGCTGCCGTGAAGCTCTCCGGGAATCTTTCATTCAAATGGGAACCCCTGAAGCCGCGTTGCAGATAATGATGTATTCTCTCGCTAATAGTACCATACAACAATACAATAGCACATACAAGTTATGGTGGCAATTTTGTAATTATTTAAATTTAAATACGTATAGTAGTTTTTCTGATTCAGTTATTTTAATTTTTCTAAACAATCAATTTGAACATGGTGCAGCTCATGATTCACTTAATACGCATAGGTCTGCGCTGGCCCTATTGCTAAATCAGGATCTAGGATCTAATAGTTTAATTAAAAGAATTTTTCAAAGGGATTTACAGGTTGAGACCTACATTACCTAAATAATATGTAGCTATATAATATGTCTCGAAAAAAATTCTAAAAAAGTCACTACTATTAGCTTTGTGTACTGCTCACAGAGCACAAACATTATCTTACATTAAGATAAGTTACATTATATTTAACAACAATAGTATAAAGATAATTATTTCAGATATAGGAAAGACATCTGCGGCCGGTTGGTATCAACCGTTGCTGACTCTTCCCTTCTTTTTAGAAAATAGGGACGTATGTCCAGCTACGGCTCTCGAAGCTTATATCGAGCGTACCAAAAGTTTGAGGTCGCACCGGAACATAGACAATTTACTGTTGACCTGGCGAGCGCCTCACCGAGCGGCGACGAGCCAGACGATCGCGCGGTGGGTCAAGCAGGTACTGGCCGACAGAGGGGGGGACTTGGCAGTATTTGGGGCGCACAACGCGCGCCACGCCGCCACCTCCGCCGCCAGCCGCGCGGGCGTCTCGCTCGACATTATCAGAAAGACCGCCAGTTGGACACCGGCCTCGGAATACTTTTGCAAAATTGTATAATAGGCAGATTTTAGACGATAATAATTTCGCAACAGCAGTTTGTTCTCAAAATATATCCTCTAATGCCTATCGGCAAGGGTTGATTGTCGATTCCAAGGAGAATTCAGTAAATAACTAAGTATATACCTAATGTAAAAAATACTTACTATACTTATAATATTTAATGTTTGTTTATCGAAGAAAATAAACTTTGTTTCACAATATTTGTATCTTGTATTAATCTTCAGAGGCAAAACCTTTCTTCTCTAAACATGTTATTAAGATTTTACATTTTTACATAACATGTTATTAAGATTTTTTATATTCGAATAAAGAGATGAAATATTAATACATGATCAAACGAACTTCCAAGTGAAGTTCGATCAGTATTATAATATGTAGGTCCCACCCGGCCCTGCCCTGTAAGTTTTGCCTTCAATAAAGCTTATCTCTTAAAGAATGAGGTGTCATGGCGATGCCTAGTCAGGATAGAAACTGTTTTTTTTTATCGATTATGAGTATCGATACTACATGTTATTAAGATTTTATATCTTCGAATAAAGAGACTCGTTTTTTCATCCCCACTTCACATGGAGAGCCACCCCTAAAATTATATATATATGTCTAAACCGAGATCTATACACATTTCATAACTATACCAAAGTTCCATTTATATTAATAATTACAGTACCATTTATATTCATAATTTTAAAATATTAACTTTAGAATCATTTACTGTATAAGAATTATGAACTAAGCAAATTTACTTCATAAAACAGTAACATTACAACATTGACACTTACTAAATTCCCTAAAATATTCGCTCTTAGAGTTTGTTTAGCACTTTAGTCTCCGTTTAGTGTTTATATCTTTATTATATTTTTTATTTTTATTTTTTATTTTTATTTGATCAAGGTACAAAAATAATTAATGAACTAAGTCTTTACAAATAGGTTAGTAAGTTAATACATTGGTGAATTCATTAATCTAAATATTGTACACAGCTTTTGTTAGTAAAAAAAAGAGAAATTACATTGACAATCAACGTCTTCATTTAGGAAAATATTTGAAAAACTTTAAGGTGCATTATGTATACCTAACTAATTAACGTCTATAATAGTTTGTTACAATCAAGCAAAGAGGTCTTATAAGCAGAAATTTTTTGATGAAAGATATCGATATTTACATCAGTCTTTGAACAAAATATGTCATTATAGGACTGACACATGCGACGTAGCGGATTATTCCGTCCAACGTTATTGCTAAAAGGTGGAATGTCAAAGAGCACTGGCTTTCGTTTAGGGCGTTTACTAATAGATAAATTGATGTTTGCAAGCAATTCATCACTGAGCACACCATTGACAATCTTATGGAGCGCACATAAGTCTGCAATATTGCGACGTTGCCCTAAACTGGTAAGACGGTAATGGAGAAGGCGATCCTCATATTCAGGTAGAGTATTTCTTAGGTTATCTTTGTTGCTTAGGTATCTAAGAAATTTTCGCTGTATTGACTCTATACTTTCGCTATCAATTTTATATATGGGTGACCATATAGGTGAGCAATATTCCAATTGTGATCTGACCAGAGCGGTGTACAGCATCTTAAGTGACTCAGTATTTTTAAAAGGTTTTGCAGTTCGTAATACAAAATAGAAAATTCTTTTTGCTGCTGTGATCATAGTTTGATAATGAAATTTAAAATTTAATGAGGAATCATACCAGACACCTAGGTCACGAACTAAATTAACTCGAGTCAGATGCGATCCAGCTATAGTATAATAGTATTGTAATGGTTTCTTTTTTTTTGTGAAAGTTATATATTGGCATTTTTTAACATTAAGGTTCATGTCATTTGATAAACACCAGTAATATACAATATTAATGTTATGCTGAAGAAGAACACAGTCATTGATATTTGCTATTTCGTTGAACAATTTTATGTCATCAGCATAAGCTAGACATGGACATGTAAATTTATCGAGTAAATCGTTTATATGTATTAAAAAAAGGAGAGGACCTAAGTTAGAGCCTTGTGGAACGCCTGACATTGGTTCGAAGGGTATTGAGTCAAAACCGTACAGGGCAACAATTTGGGTGCGATTAATAAGATATGAATGAAACCATCGATGAAGATCACCATGAATTCCTAGATGTTGAAGTTTGATTAAAAGTACATTGTGATTGACGCGGTCGAATGCCTTGGAAAAATCCAAATATATTGAGTCAACTTGGGATTTTTTATTAAAAGACTGACATAGGAAATTTGAGTATACAAGCAAATTAGAAAGTGTTGACTTACCTGATATAAAACCGTGTTGTTTTGGGCTGAGACAGTGAAGTATATGGTTGTAGAGTGAATCATATATCATTCCCTCAAAGATCTTAGCTAAGCAATTGAGGATGCTAATAGGCCTGTAATTTGTGACATCATTTTTGTCACCGCATTTATAAATGGGTGTTATTTTTGCTATTTTCCATAAATCGGGGAAAGTGCCTTGGCTAAGCGATTTGTTAAAGATTATACTCAAGGGGGTACTCAGAGCTGAACCACACATCCGTACGAAAAAAGGTGGGATACCGTCCGGGCCACTCCCTTTCGAAATGTCGATTCCGCATATACGCTTATAGACATCGCTTTCGCTAACCTTCAAGCGACTAAGAATATAGTTTGCAGCTTTAAAGTCGGGTTTGTAGGATGTGGAGCTAATATTGGGGGACTTATGAACAGAAGAAAAGTATTCTGCAAACAAGTTTGCTATTTCCGCACCAGTAGTGGCAGTTTTATCCTTATACTTAACTGATAATGGGAGATCGTTAGTCATGCGTTTAGCCTTGGTATAACGCCAGAAGGCTTTGATATTTTTGGCTAAATCTTCTTCTATGCTTGATATGTACTTTGCAAAACATTTATATATCATACATTTTGTGCGCGTTCTGAGCAGGGAATAAGAGTCATAATCGCGGGGATTGCGGTAAGTTTTGAATTTATGATGGTACTTGTTTTGTTCTTTTAGGGCTTTTATTAGTGGTTTAGAAAACCATGACGGGTAGCGACTATTTTTGTAAGTTGAAAGAGGTGTGCATTTGTGTAAAATGTCGAACACTTTGTTATAAAAAAATTGTATGTAATCATTAACATTGTCTATACTTTTAGCATAACGTTCCCAATCTATTTCTTCAATTTCAGATTTACATTTCGTGTAATCAGTTTTTCGAAAATTCAATTTTTGCAATGATGTGTTTTCTTTTAAAGATTTATATGACTCGATTGTAAAATCGAGTGGGGGATGGAACTTATCAATTTTGCTTAATGGGAGAGTTTGAGAAACATTTGTCACATTTAGGTCCGATAGTATTAGTTCTAGTACGTTATTACAGCAGTTAGAAATTCTGTTAAACTGATTAAGATTGATTTTCAAAATGAACTCGTTTAATAATGAGAGTCTCTCGCAGTTTTTAGTCGAGGTATTCGTTTGTGGACCGAGCCATGACGTATTGGGAATATTGAAATCGCCCATCATCAATGTTTTATTTTTTGGGCATGATGTAATAGTTTGACTACATAGGTCAAGAAAAATTTTAAAGATCTCTAGGGAGATGTACGATGGTATATAAGCCAGACACACGTTTATGAAGTAATTTTTGTCAAAAATTATGCGAATACATACATGCTCTATGTCACTTTCTAAATTTAAAACTTCGAAATCTATGTCCTTTTTTAGTGCTATTAATACTCCACCTCCGTGATTTTTACCATATAGTTTTTGGAAATTAGTCGTCCTGTCTCTTCTTATAACTCGATATCTATCATCAAAAAGCTCAGATGACAACACAGAATCAGTAAGCCAAGTCTCAATAAAGCATATAATATCATAGTCACAACAGAGCACAGAGTTATATATTTCGAGACATTTTGATTTTGAACCTCGTATATTTTGTACGTAAACTTTAAGGTGTATATTACTATACATTTTAAAAAAAATTTAACTTGCTAACTATTGCATTCTACGGTAATAACTTAAACGATTTTCTCTAGAGAGTGTTGGGACTTAATGAGTATGAACCTAGAGTTCTCATCTTTACGCACGAAAATCTGACCATCTCTAACCCAAACAAATTTGTACTTCATTTCTTTGGCCTTTAGTCGAGCAGCATAATGAAGTGCTTTATTAGCCGGAGACAAGTGTTCGGCGACGTAAATTGGGGTGTTTTCGCCTGGGTATCCCAGAATACTTGTACTGATTTTGTTGTTAGGATTAGATTTGTTGTAGCGGGATACAGATGAAATGAATTCGTCGCGACGCCTTGGACTAATCAATTTGGCAACAATAGTGCGCGGCTTTTTGCTATCCTTATTAAATTTAGCTACTCTTGTTACTTTCACGATATCATTATCGCTGACTGAATATGAAGTCGCTTCAGCAATTTTTTTGATAATATTGCATAAATTTTCAGATCTCGATTCGCTTACACCATGTATCTCAATATTGCAGTCTCTTAATTGTTGTTCAAGAAGGTTAATTTTTTCATTTAGTTTATGCAAATCATCGGTGTTCTGGGTGATTAATTTTTCGTGGCGATCGCTGTCAGAGACAAGTTTGTCCATCCGAGCACTAAACTCGTCGTATTTGTCGCTAAGAAAAGCTACAGAAGTTTGCAGGTCCTTTACCAAGTTTTCTAAAGGTGTTATGACCGCAGCCAATTGTTCGCGAATCAGTTTAGGTAACTCTATTTTCAGAGCGCTTATTATTTCGTCTTTGTACGAAGAACCCTGAGAAGCACCTATATCAGGTGAGTGAAGCTCGTTTGTTATATCTTCACATAGAGCTAGTGATAAAGCTGACTTATACGGAGTGTTGGAGTTGTCACCGCCTCGTTTTATCTTGGCAGAACAGTCGGGACAGGTCCATCCTTCATTGAATTTTGGTGATAAGGCAGCGTTACTCTGGTAGTTAACACAGGTGTTATGGAATGTTTTACGACATTTGGAGCAATTGATTAGTATTTTATTTCCACGCTTCACCTCCTTATTGCAGCCGCCACAGGTAAGTGTCATGTTATTTTTTAGAATAAAAAAAAAACAAAGTAATAAAATAGAAAATAAAAAAACCAAAAAGTATCTCCTTGGGTTTGAACTCAGGCTCTATAGCTCCCACGCAGAGACGACTTGCGCTTGGACCGCTAGGCTAGTATGGGGCCCGCTTCACAGTGGTTGACAGCTAGTTAATAGTTGACACCGTAGTTGTTGATGAAGTTTGATAACTACCTTATATGTCAGTTATTGTTCCGCAATTAATAACACAAATTGCTTGAAAAAACAGTCAAATTCAGAGATTTTCGAGAAAAATATTTTGATTCACGATAGATTGACACTTTGTCCGAAATTTGAGCACAAAATTGTAGCACTTAGACGATTTTGAACACGCGAATTAATATTGTTTTAGCAGGAGCTCGCAATGCACTTGTGTACTTGTGGGTGGTATATGGTATATACTCACTTTATGTTTTTCACTGCAAGGCCGCTGTCGTAACATTAACCTTACATTTGTGGATCTGTTTCACTATCACACTGATAAGTGACAGATACCTTATTTACATCTTTTGTCTCTGTCGCTCGATATCTAAGTTATCCGGCACTTAGTAGAAGATTGTAAAACAGGCCCTTAACTTTTTTGCAACTAGTAATGGGCTCCTTCCCGTTTGGCAAACTTTTAGTTTCGTAAACCTTTTAAAATACCTTTACAAAATAGGCGTAGTTAATCGTGACATATTTCTCTAAATACGTCCGTTACAGGTGTTTTAGTATATAGGAAAACGACACGAAACATCTATTTACAAGTAGGTACATACCTGTATTTTATTAAGATGTTTTTACGTATGATAAGAATTTCGCCTCATTTCCTTATTCACATCCTGCAAGGGTTTTGAAAATGTTTTTCCCTTAGGTACATTTAAAGTAGAAGGAAAACGCGAAGAAAATGTGCTTTGCGAGGTGTGAGGGAATTGTTACATAATCGTATAGCTGGTTCTTACGTACCAACATAATTAGTAAGTACCTGGGTAACTGAGCTTTGATCCGAGTTCTAGTAAAAAAAACAAAAATCACAAAAATATTTATCTGACCAGGATTCGAACCTACCACATTTGAAATTTCGCAACAACGCAAAAAATATACGTACGCGTTCAAAGAGTCGAAATTGTGTTGCCGGCCGTGCGGCTCACGTTACACGTGAGTCATGCGTGACTGAGTGCTTAGTGTGAGATTTTCTTTTCGCATTCGATCTGCTATTAGAGTGCTATTTGGTGTTAAACTTGCATTTTATTGATATTTAAATAAATGCACACAAATGAACGCTTCGACCCTAGTAGGTACCTATGTTTTTTTTTCAAATGACTTACAGAAGTATAAAAAAATCCGTATCCGAAATCCGAGAAAAGCGCTTGATCGGCGGATCAAGCGCTTTTCTCGGATTTTTTGATTGTTGAACATTTGTTGTTTGTACCGAACTGTAACGGGCGGAGCGGAGTGGTGCGGTAATCGGAGGAGGGGTGAAGGGTGCAGCAGAGGAGACTGGCGGGAGAGGCGAGGAGAGGAGAGGGGATGATATAAAATGGCGTGATTATTAGTGGAGCGGATTATTATTTAAAAAAAATTGTTGTACCAAGTTTAAATTTGATTACAAATACACTTAATTTTTAATATTATTTTATTTTATTTAATTTTATTTAATTTATTTAAAATCTTAGTAAAAGTTCAGAAGTGGCATTTTTACCACGTGCTTAGAAGATGAAGCGTTTCCGGCATCATTATTCTGGTAATAACACAAAATCCAAGAAAATAAGAAGTAATGAACACGTGAGTAATAATGAAGATAATAACTCCTTAACCGAAAGTGTTGATACCATAATATCGCAAAAGATTAGTGAAGTAATAAGTAAATTTCAAAATAAAAATAATTCGAGGGTAGACAAATTGCTCCATATGGATAAATTAATTCCTGAATTTGATCCTGAAAATCATGATATGAATGTGCAGAATTGGTTAAAGAAAATTGATCAACTAGGAAATATTTACGATTGGTCAGAAGAAGTAAAAGCATTTCACCTTCAATCTAAATTACAAGGTCAAGCACGGGTGTGGTTTAACCGCTTGGATTCCTATAACTGTTCATGGGACGAGTGGAAAAACCTACTCACGAGAGCTTTTCCCCGTCACCACGATTATGCATCTCTATTGGAGGAATTAATGAACCGTAAGAAATTACCTAACGAATCTATGACGAAGTATTTTCAAGAAAAGTAAGCCACGTGTTATAGATGCCAGCTAAGTGAAAAGGCTGCTGTTTCGTGTATTATTAGAGGGCTACCGCACGAGTTGCATGCTAACGCTCAGGCATACCAGTGCTCGAGTCCCGACGAGTTGTACGAGGGGTTTTTGTCAGCCGTTGATAACTACCAAATGACGCAGGTAACCAAGAGCTTAGTGAGTAACAGGAACACAACATCTCGGCCGACGGAAGCATCTGGTAGTAAAAATGCTCGTCAGCAACCTATATGCTATCTATGCAAAGAAGTTGGACACATTGCTCCAGAGAGTAGCGCACCGGACAAACGTAAGTGTTTTAGATGTGGGAAGCAAGGCCAAGTTGCCACGAATTGTAAACAGGAACCTGCGCCAAATGCAAGTAATAAAAGTCACGAAAAGAAGGTACAAGTTTTGTTAAATCTAAATGACAACTATAAGAAGAGGGTAAAAGTAAATGGAGTTCTCGTCAAATCTTTTATCGATACCGGAAGTGAATTAAATGTGATTACAAAGTCCGCTGCAGACGCAATCAATTTAAAAGTTGAACCATCCAATACCATGTTAAAAGGATTTGCAGGTTCGGCCGTTAAAGCTGATGGCTTAGTACATTTTGATTTGAATGTGGATGACATCCAATTACGTACAACTGCTGTTGTCACACGAGAATATTTAGGAGACATAGCACAGTTTAGGACAGCCAGTCATAAATAATGAAAAAGTTGTTTTGAGTGTATCAAAAGATGGTGCATTTTTCAAAAAGGTAACGGTTACTAATTTAAATCTTATCGACACAATTGAAGAAGCGTTATGTTTCAGAGTTTTAGTAGCCGAAGATACTGAAGTCCCGATCGCAAGCAGCCTCGTCAGTGTGTACGTTGCCAATCCACCTCCTGGAAATTTGAGCACAAAACCGAGACAATACAGCTTAAGTGGAGTCGTGTATGCTCTTGGACGTGG
The DNA here is from genome assembly GCA_963565745.1 of Phengaris arion. Lineage (NCBI taxonomy): Eukaryota > Metazoa > Arthropoda > Insecta > Lepidoptera > Lycaenidae > Phengaris > Phengaris arion. Next base: position 31,517,722 of record OY751431.1, read on the forward strand.
AATTTTACGGGAAGGCAAGAGCTACATCAAAGTCTGTAACATTGGGGCTCAGCCGATAATGTGGAAAAAGGATGAGACGATCACTAGAGCAGAGAGGTGCGACGTTGTGTCAGAGGTGAGTGCAAATATGTTTTTAGTGAGTAGTGGCGAGAAGAGTGATATAGGTGGTGTGAAACTTGAAGATATCGACATGGGCAATAATATGTGTGACGGAGACAAAAATAAATTATGTCAACTTTTTGTTTAAGTATTCGGATTGTTTTGCTAGTTCTGTCAAAGATATAGGCGTTACGGATTTAGGGCAAATGGAAATAAAACTTACAAGTGATATTCCTATAAATAGAAAACCTTACCGTTTAGCTCACATGGAGAGAGAAGTAGTAGCTAGAAAAATTAACGAGATGTTAGAGGGCAATATTATCAGGGAATCGTCATCAGAATATGCCTCGCCAATTATTTTAGTTCGCAAAAAAAATGGCGATTATCGTTTGTGTGTCGATTATAGGTCATTGAACTCTATAACCGTTAAGGAATGTTTTCCTCTTCCACATATAGATGACCAGTTGTCAAAGCTAGCCAATAAGAAAATATTTACAAATCTAGATTTATTTTCTGGTTACCATCATATGAAAATTCATCCAGATTCTATAAATAAAACCGCTTTCGTAACACCGGACAGGTTGTACGAATTTTTGAGGGTACTCTTTGGTTTGGCAAATGCACCGTCGGTTTTTATGCGTGTCATTCAAAAATTAGTACAAATGGTGGTTAGTGATGAGATTATTTGCTTCATGGATGACATTTTACTGTCAACAGTTGACGTTTCTGCGGGTTTGGAGTTATTAGAAAAAGTATTTTGTAAATTACGACAGTGTCACATGAAACTGAATGTTCGTAAGTGTTCATTTTTGAAGTCTAGGGTATCATTTTTAGGACACGAGATTAGTAGTGAAGGAATAAAACCAGGAGATCATAAAATTACGGCAGTTTAAAAATTTAATCAACCAAATAATTTACATGAATTAAGACAATTTCTAGGGTTGTGTAGTTATTTTAGAAAGTTCGTTAAAAATTTTGCGATTTTAGCTAAGCCTCTTAGTGATTTGACAAAAAAGGATAATGTGTGGCAATGGGGTCATGAACAGATGCAAAGCTTTGAGTTACTTAAATCAAAATTAATTTCTCATCCAGTTTTGGCTTTGTACGATGAAAAATTGTCGTGCGAAATTCACACGGACGCTTGTAAAAGTGGGTTAGCAGGAATTTTGATACAAAAACAGGAATATGGGAATTTAAAGCCAGTTTTTTATTTTAGTAGGGTAACCACTCGAGAAGAATCCTTGTATCATAGCTATGAATTGGAGACATTAGCCGTGGTGGCGTCACTCAAGCGTTTTCGTGTTTACGTTTTAGGCAAGCCAGTTAAAATTGTTACCGATTGTTCTGCAGTCAGATATACGTTACAGAAAAAAGAATTAATACCTAGAATAGCACGATGGTGGTTAATAATTCAGGAATACGATATTGAAATAGAATATAGGCCAGGCGATAGAATGAAACATGTTGATGCTCTCAGTCGGAACCCTATTAGTGTACCTGTTGATGATTATGATCAATGTAATTTGCTACAAATTTCTAATGAAGATTGGTATTTAGCAGTACAATTACAGGATGAAAAACTAAACAATATTATTAAGCAACTAAAAGAGGCTAATGCGTGTAATGACGTGATTAATAATTACAAAATTAAAAATGATCGTTTATATAGGAAAACTTTAAACGGGGAAAAACTCGTAGTTCCTTCTTTTGCTCGTTGGAAATTGATGCAAAAATTCCATGATCAAATAGGTCACGTAGGTATTAAGAGGTGCGATGAGTTGATTAAAACTGATTATTGGTTTCCGAAAATGACACGTTTTAACAAAAAGTACATAAAATCATGTTTAGAGTGCGCATATGGAAAGGGTGATTATGGTAAGCCCGCCGGAGAGTTACATCCAATTCCTAAACCATCATCGCCAATGGACACAGTACATATCGACCATTTAGGTCCCTTCAGTAGGTCACCAAAAGGTTATCAGTATATACTTATGATTGTCGATTCTTTTACAAAATTCTTGATTGCACGCCCTACTAGAACCATAAACTCTGTGGAGACTATCAGGGTACTTAAAGACATGTTTAGTTTATTCGGATATCCAAAAAGAATCATATCTGATAGGAACTTAGCATTCACAAGTAGAGTATTTAAAGAATTCTCCGTAGAATATAACTTTCGTCATACAGTTAATGCTATAGCATGCCCGCGTGCTAAGGGCCAAGTGGAGAGATACAACAGAACTCTACTTGATGCTATGCGTACGCGAGTAAGAGATCCAAATATGTGGACCGAATGTTTACCAGATGTCGTGTGGGGAATAAACAATACGATAAATGAGAGTTTGGGTTATCATCCTTTTGAAATTCTATTTAGCTATCGCAGAAGACTAATGCCAAACTTGACAAACGAACAAAACGAAGCTAGTAGTAGTACATCTGTTCAAGAAAAACGAGAAATTGTTTCTCGTAGGTTAAAACATCGTAGCGAGGTTATGAAAAGAAATTTTGATAAACGTCATAAGCCTGAAAGAAAGTTTGCTAAGGGCGATTTGGTCTTATGGAAGCAGGCGCCTACTGGTGGTGAAGTAAAGAATGTAAATACAAAATTACAAGCACTTTATTCGGGGCCTTATATTGTGCAAAAGGTATTACCTAACGGGCGATATGAAATTCGAAGTATTAAAGGCATGCGAGGATATAAAAAGTTTACAGGGGTTGTAGCCGCAGACTCTATAAGACCATATCGCAGTGCCCCACAGTGTAGTGAGACCAGCAGTGATGAAGAAATAGTTGATAGAGATGATTTGATTGATTTATTGGAGAGCTAATGATGTTTTTTTGTGCCAATTGCGGCGCAATTGTTACAGGATGGCCGACTGTAACGGGCGGAGCGGAGTGGTGCGGTAATCGGAGGAGGGGTGAAGGGTGCAGCAGAGGAGACTGGCGGGAGAGGCGAGGAGAGGAGAGGGGATGATATAAAATGGCGTGATTATTAGTGGAGCTGATTATTATTCAAAAAAAATTGTTGTACCAAGTTTAAATTTGATTACAAATAAACTTAATTTTTAATATTATTTTATTTTATTTAATTTATTTAAAATATTAGTAAAAGAACTTTTCAACTTCCATGATGCATGGATGCATGGATGTTTGTGACTCTTTTACGCAAAAAGGTACTGGACAGATTTTGTTAAGATTTGGTATGGTAGTAGTTTAGGCTCTGTATTAACACATAGGTTACATATTTTTATCCCGAAAAAGTAGTGTTTCCCTTGAGTATTATAATAACGCGGGTGTTAGCGGGAATAAATGTAGTGTAAGATAAAAAGATTTCTGTCAGTTGGCTATGTCCCTCAGAGTATGGATTTTCGTGCCTTGTTGGTATTCAGCTTATGTTCTCCCCCTAATGAAATATCTAGTCTTGTGTTTGATCGATATGAATGTGATGGTTTTTAGGTTTCAGAGCTTAATTACTCAACCTATTATATTTTATGTAAATGTGATGATGTAAAATGTGATGATGATATGTACACTGATAGGTGCAATTTCAGATGCTACGCATTACTTAATAGTGCACAAGGGAAAATATTACGTGCTAATTAGTACACAATGGGAATTAAGCTCGTTATATATGGTATAAAGAAACATTGCCTTGCATATAATACTATACTAAAATACTGGCAATCAAATCAAATGTGGCCGTATCGTGGGTAGTGTTGGCTTCAAAATGAAAGGACCAGACTCAACATTACTTCCCCTTTATTTTCAATAGTAATAAAACTAAATATTTCAAACTATTTAAATCACTTTTCACTGTCTATTAAAATTATAACGACTCTGTAGTTATTTCAATACTTTGCACTTATTTTCACTTTCACTTTTTAACAAGGACACCGGTAGTTCCCGACGCTTTAGAGTATATTGTTCTGTGGTTTCCGAGCCGAAACTCTCGCCACGACGGCTGGTAGTCTTGGTGTCCCGTGATCGTTCCTTGGATCGAAACGTGATCACCCCCCCACCAAACCGACCGCGCAAGCTCGCCAGACCGGACTCCATCAGCGCCAACAAAGATGCCGCTACTGTTCCCGCCAATTAAAATATCCGTACTATTGACTTGATAGTAAATTCAGCAGCTAAAATATTAACCTCTTCGACATATTTGTTAAATATATACCCCCCTTACTAATAAAAAGATTTACACAATGGATAACTTAAAGAACGTTGCTGTCTTTGTCTGATGCATTGGAAAAGTCACTTGACAGACAAAGACAGCAACGTCGTTTAAGTTATCCGTTGTGTAAATCTTTTTATTAGTAAGGGGGTACATATATAACTCCCCCTCACCGATTTCGGTGACAGTGGCCGGTTTCATTGAAACCAAGCCAGTTACGTAGAAGTAATTTTATAGTGCCCAAGTGTGTGCACAGTACACAAGAGCACAATCTCTTCATTTACTCTCGTTACCCAGTGGGTCGGATAACCGGCACGACTGGCGAGAGATCAGGCGCAGCTTCAGGTCCGACTTTGTGGATGCCCATCCGACGCATGGATCATCTTTCTTATCAGACAATCAGGTGATCAGCCTGCATTGTCCTAACCAAACTTGGAAACAACATTTTTTTATGTTCCAATGCGGGAATCGAACCCACGACCGAGTCGAGAGCCAAGCTCTAACCACTAGACCACGGAGGCTGTAACTATAAAACGTCTACAACGCTTTAGCCATATAATCTACGCCCATTTCGCGTCTTATAATAGTTTTAAATAACTTTTTTATAGCAAAAATCAAGGTTTTATAGAGAATATACAGCAAGTTTTGGATAGTTATATTAGATATTAGATATCCTACTAACATTATAAATATGTAAGTTTGTGAGGATGTATGGATGGATGGATGCTTGTTACTCTTTCACGCAAAAATTACTGAACGGATTTTGATGAAATTTGGTATGGTAGTAGGTTGAGCTCTGGATACATAGGCTCCTTATTTTTCCGAAAAAGTATAGAGTTCCCGTGGGATACTATATTAACGCAGGCGGAGCCGCTTGAAAAAGCTAGCTAAAAGCTAGTAAGATATAACAAGGAATAGATGCGATGAGTTTCGCTTACTATCAGACGAGCAGTCTGCTCGTTTTCCGGTCCATTTTCATTTAAAAAAATCACACAAAATAAAATCATTAAACAAAAACATTGTTAGTTAGCTGTTACAAAGTGTGTTACGAAAAATTCAGAAATGAAAAAAGTCAGTTGAAAAGTTGGCAATGGCAATAACGTATTTAAAACGAATGCTCCAAAAACAGTAGCTACCTACGAAACTTTTAATATTAAAAAGTTTGAGCTCTAGCTGTGGATGTAAAATTATAGAAGAGCCGGGGGAAAAGTATTCTACAGTGCACTTACAATATCTTTGCGAATTTTCAAGTCCAAGTTTTGGCCTTGAAAATTGAAAGGAAATTATTAACTTTAGTAAAATTAAAAGGAAAGTAGATACCCAATGTTTTCTTGCAAATAAAAACAATATATTGTAATGTTTGGGTTAAAATATTATAGCAATCTCTTCATTGAAAAACGAACTTAAATATATATTACCACATTAATCTTAAATTATAATACACCAGCTTTTGCTCGGGGCTTTGTCCGCATAAAATTGGGCTATACACGAATTAAATAATTTTTAATTTGATAATAAATAATCTAATTGTGTGTCTAATTAATATTTATTACTGTATCCATCTAAACTTCTTCTGAAAATACCACATTACCTAAATGTCATCTTTTTTTTAATTTAAAAAATAGATATACTTAAGTTATCCTTTAAAAGATCGACATTAGACATATTATGTTAGAAACAATCCCACCATATATTGTTTTGTAATATTATAATATTATTATCAAAACTAAGCGTTTTCGATTTAAGCTCCCAGACGGTTTGATTTTTTCTGACACCTTCAATAATAATTATCGTCATATTTCAAGCAATATCCATAAAATTTTAAATAGTACACCTAAAAGCTTTCTCAGGAACCACTCTGTCCATAGATGAAAATTGAAAACCACATGAAAATCCGTTCAGTACTTTTTGAAATTATTGCGAACAGACGCGGCGACGAACTTTCATTTATAACAATATAATAAATAAAGATTTTAATACAAAACGACGTATCTAGTGCAAATTCTTTCACAGCAATGGCAACTATAAAAAGCACGAAAAACAAAAGCTATATTATAAAGCAAAAAAAGCTAAAAGGTATAAGCTCTAATCTCCCTGGCAGTGGAATTCGTTAAGCTACTAGTTGTTGGCAACACTGTAAAAGCTGCGGCTGAAGCGACAGTTGCATAATTGATAACACCGGCTCCTAGGTGCCTATTACGTGTCATAGGTGCGGTTACTTTCTATAGACGAAGGCAGTCGCTTTCCCCCATGCGACCTATCACCTGTGTGCTAAGCTTGTGCTGAGTGCGAGATTTTGTCACTATTCCAAAGATTTCAAAACTAAAGATAGGCTATGACGTACATTTGACAGAACAAATCTTCATTGAAGAAAAGTTACGCCATCTTGATTTCACCATACTTCAAATGTGAAAATGGCCCCCAAAACTCCAAAAGTGAGGTCTTTTAAGTGGAGACAGTTTTTGCATAAACATACCACGTCTATAATATATACATCTATGCACTACTCGACGTAAGAAAGTAAACTACAATTTGTATGGCATCGAATTATTCACCATTTTTGCCAGGGGCGTTGTTTCGATTCCATACAAAAAATTGTAGTTAATTTTTTCACGTCGAGCAGGTAGTGATAAGTTAATAAAACTCGCACTCAGCACTTCGTCTTTTTTATTCCAGGTACATCGTAATAAAGGTGTTGCCGGCGACATCTTTCAATCGGAAAATAATCTGTTTCTCCTGGGAACCGTACATTTATCTACGGTAGTCAAATACACAGGGCAGTGACATTTGATTACTATAAATGTAAACTATACGATTTATATTACGATTACTATAAATAAACTAACTTTAGACTGGGACTATATTACCGGAATCTCTCTGACCGGAATAAATTCAAAGCATTAAAAATAGAGCTCTGGGCCAATACAATAGAGCTGAAAATCGGACACACAATTCTACAACTGTCACATTTGACTCAACACTCGTGTGTCCGATTTTCAACTCTATTGTATGAGTCCAGAGTTCTATTTTGCCTAAGTACCTGGTAATACTTAATTGCTTTGATTAAGTAAGTAATAACCCCTCAAACTACCTCGCAAATAAAAACAAACCGAATCTACTGGATAGCTCGTAGCATTTATTTTGCTCGCTGTTACTGCATACACTTATCACCCTGATAGGCTACAATTATTTACATTCTTAAATCTTTTTCGTATCTACCTTATTTAATAAGATTTCTAGATTTTCGTTCCGCAAGAAAAATACATTATTATACAACGTTTTGTAAAATCAATTACAAAATTTGTCCTTCTGTAATAAATTTTACAAAACCTCTGATTTCTGCCTTAACGTAAAGACTGTAAAAGACTTACAGCAGTAAATCATGTCGTCATTATATAGGCGCTTTACTCACGGTCCAGCCTGCAATCCAACACCGGTAGTAATGGCCGTCATTAGTGTCAATAGTGTTGTAGCTGTAACTGGATAACACCACGCTAGCGCTACGCAGGCTACATGCTAGACAGAGACGCCCTGATGCACTGCTATGCGTCTCGCTTACACACCGTCACGCAGGACAAGGATGCAACATCGTACTATCTTCCACTTTTACCGCAAAACAAGGATGCAACATCGTGTTATCTTCCTCTTTCGCCGGTGTAATACTTCATTAGTCCACCTACGCTTGATACCCCAAATTTTGTTCATATGGCCATACATTCCTCTTCCGAATACAGGGGATCGTCCTGTCTCCTAGTTCGCGTGTGTTTGTGTCTCACTCCGTTTCGTGTCGTCTCGCTCTGACTGCGTAGTAGTGACTCGCTCACTCCGCGTCAGTGCCGTCTCGCTCCAAATGCGTCGAGTGTCTCGCTCACTCCGCGATCGTGCCGACCCCTTCATTAGAGCAGTGCCAAGTGTTTCCCAATAGCAATCGTAAATTCACACCTTATTCATTAGAATAAGCTGTGGATTTGCGCCTTGCTGGGGAGTTGCCCTGCTCCTGGCCTCCCGTTGATTTTTGACTCAACGTTGGGTCACGAGAAGACAGCCCCCCTAAGTGTGTGTACCGTTTTCGTGTATGTACACTTAGTGTATCGTTCATCTACGTAAAGTGTGAGTACCCTTTGTATTTGTGATACGTGCACTTATTACTGTTTAGTTGTACCGTTCGTAACTGTTCTGTGTGACTGTTATATGTGATTAGTGTGTTTCATTGTTATGTAAAAGTAGCAATGTCGGACCATGACCCGCGGCCACGCCGCGACTACCTGGATTTCTCATGTGTGGACTCTGTGTCCTCGTACAGCCCGGCCTCATCGAGGTCCAGCTCACGCTCGACCCAGGACCGCCCGCACCACCGCCTGCTCTCCGAGCCTAGCTTGTGCGGGCAGGACACCGCCCGCCCCGGGTCGCCTTCGGCACTCTCGCGGGGGTGTACTGGTACCTCCCGCCCCAATGCCTTCCGACGGCGGCCTGCGACGAGTCTGGGCCCCTGCCCTGCACAGCCGACCAGGGTTCGGCTTACCCTACGCGCACCTCGCGCCGTACTGCGCAAGCTGGCGACCCTCGCCAGCCTGCCGCTCACCATGGACGTTACAACGTCTAACAAGGGGACACACCCCGTACCTCCGCGGGCACAGCCCGCCCCTCGCCGGCTACCCAGCCGCGACACCACCGCGCCGAGCTGGCTGCTCAGCCGCGCGGACCATACCAGCCTACCGCGAGCTCTCCGCGCTCGCCTGACGATTCGCCGGCCCCACAGCCCGCGACAACTGCCGAGCCGCACCTAGTGCGGCCACAGGAATTCACACAAGCACGCCGCACGGGTACCGTCACCGCGCGCCTACCTTTCCGCCACCGCTCATCAGTCTTTCGACACCACCGACGGCCAGGTACACCGACCGTCAGCTGTCTTACGCCGAGGTGAGTGCTACCAGCCCACAAATAGGCATTTACAGACCCCCCCTCCGGCGCCGTCGGAGAATAAAACACCGCCTCCGTCTACTACCACTCGCTACCCGCCCTTGATCGCCGAACGAATCAATGACTGGGTGCGTCGCCGTCTCCGTGACATATTGGGGCACATACCAAATGCCAAATGTGATGGCCGTGTGATTCGCTTTTCGTCCCAAAGCGAACAAGAACACACAGTCGTTAAGCGATACCTCACGGACCTGGAGAAGCAAGGACAAGCCTCCTGGTTCTCCTATTCGCTGCCACAGGAACGGACAATCAAGGTAGGTATCAGGCGCCTACCTTCCTTTACAGACACCGGAGAGATCAGGGCCGGTCTCGCCGAACTGGGGGATACGTGGCGGAGCACGTCTCCCTGATTCAGGCGAGGTCTGATCCCGGCGCCTGCTTATTTCTCGCCCTTATCACTAGGGCCCCGGGCGTTGTACCCGGAATATACAAGGTATGTGAGCTTTAGAATATGCCGGGAGTTATCATCGAAGCCTGGCGGGGCCGTGGCGGCCCGGCCCAATGCCGCCGATGTCACCAGTTCCGGCACTCTAGCCACAACTGCCACCGGAAGGTGGCCTGTGTCCGGTGTGCCGAGGAACACTCTGTGCGGGACTGCACCCGCTCCCCCTCTGAGACGCCCACCTGCGTAAACTGCAGGGGGGCCTACCCTGCCAATAGCAGACAGTGCCCAGTGTACCGTAAGGCGGCACGGAAACCGCGAGCCGATAATGCCCGCGGTTCCCCCCCTGCGTACTTGCTGACTCGCCTCTCCCGGAGCAAGAGGCCCCTCCTCCTCCGCCGACCGCTACATCACTGATGGCGGAGGCGAACGATCATACGCCTAGGTATGCCCCCCCTCGGCTCCTGTCTCCCCTGCGCAACCTTCCAGGAGGAAAAAGCAGCCGAGCTCCAGGAGGAAGGATGCCACATCCCCTGTGGCCCCCCTCTGTGATGCCACCGCTCCAGCCAACACCCAGTTGGAGCTTGAGCCTCTCGCGCTCGCTCCTCCGAAGCCGGACCTCACGCGGGCCACTCGGCGCTCACAGCGCCCCCCGCGCAGACCTGCTGACTCCCCCGCGGCCACCACAGTCGCGGTAACAGAAACCGCCCCGGAGCCTGCAAACCGTGTGGCCGCCCCGTACTCACAGCCTCCAGTGCTCGCTCCGCCGCCCCAAGAGCCGGTGCAAAGCGAGGCCCCCGCATCGACTACAGAGCTTCTGCAGTCTCTGTCTCTCCTCTTCCTGGCCGTGAATTGCGTTCAGTAGCTTATGGCCGGGGAGGAAGTTTTCCCGACCATCGTGAAGGCCCTCGTAGAAGGCACCCCCTTCGTAGCCTCCCTCGCACAGATCTGGCTCCCCCGGCCCTAACCCGGACCCGCGCCCAGATATCTCCGGTATCCAGAAGCTCCTATCAGAGGAGCCGACTGTCGATTGCCGGAGATCTGCGCCGCGCGTTCCGGACTCGGGACACACACGCGTGATATGCACCGCTCCTCCCGCGCTCCCTGAACGCGTTAATTTCTCTGTTCTAGTTACAGGATCACCGAATCACTGAGCGAGCGGAAGCCACGCACCCGGCCAAACACCGACCCGCTGCCGTGGCATGCCCGCTCGTCAAATGGCACCCACCCTGCTGACACCAGACGCAGGGAGCATCCCGGAGCTACGCTACCGAGACACCCCCAAGCGCGGTGCGCCCCCCGACTATCACCGTTGGATCGATGCCCCCCTCACCCCCCCGCGTCGGTTATAAAAACCGGCGCAACCACCCTTCAGTGCGCCCGGAGTATGACGTGGGGCAGCCCTATTGCCCCACACGTCAGCCTCGTGGTAGCCCCTTACCCCCCGACATAAAAAGTCTGGGGCCCGGGAATACCTTTCCCCCCCTTCCTATCCCAGGTCGCTTGGTTCCGCGGTCCGGTAAAACACGGCGTGTGAGGGAGTGGACCCATACACGTTTCCCGACCCCCGGGTCGGGACCCCACGCGCCGTTTGGAGCCGACAGTCGGTCTTGGTTGGGCCTGGATTGGCATTACGACATTCCCTTGGAAATTGTGTTGCCCCTCCCACGTGTTTCCCCCGCGTTCTGCCGCGGGGGGTCTTCCCCAAAAACTGACTCTATGCGCCCAGTACTTGTACTGGGCGCGTCATCCCACCCCAATTAGAGGGGCTTAGCCCCTGGTATTGGTTACCGCCGTAAGGCCCTTTTCAGGGGCCGGCGTCGAGAAGAGTCTCCTTCCGAATACATCTTTCTGCTCTCAAATTCCGATTTGAGCAGTAGTGCGAAGTGGCATACGCATAACACTTGACTCCGATAAGTTTATTCCCTGTTCATACTACATATATATTAAGTGTGTGTAGTTAATATAATATATAAGTATAGTGTTTAAATATACTACCCCTGTGCCAGTGCCTTCTTCTCGGGCCTTCACGCAGCGGCGTGACGCCGGTTTTTCGCGCGTTCCGTCACGACCGTTAGGTTTCCCGCCGCGACCGTTAATTTTCGCCGCGACCGTTATTTTTCGACGCGACCATTTATAATACTTTTCCACCGTCGCGATCGCTTCGCATAGCGATAGTGTAGTGTCGGTGTGTTCCTGCGTCCGAGGAACAGGTAAAAGTAAGTAAAGTGAAATTGTACGGATAGGTTACACACCAGTGGACTCCACCACTCACACCCTCCCCTCCGGATGCCGGGAGGGGTGGAATCTTTAAATTAAAATTTCAAATTGAGAGCAGCCCCAAAAGGGTCAGGGTAAGCTGAATTACCATGGAAAACTCCATAATAAGGCGGTTCCTGTCCTTCTTGGAGGAAAAATTCCCAGGTGCCTCCGAGGCATGGGAAAACTTTGAAAAAACAAGTCGCCCCACTAGCTCACCGGCTTCCCCGGCAACTACGTCCGAAGAGTTGCCGTCGTATCCGGCGATGACAGCGACTACGTCATCGCCAGAGAGCGATGACAACATAGATTCATCCCAGTCGGAGATGTCCTGCTCCGAGCAGGAGACCTCTGAGGGGGAGGACGGTTTTCAAACCGTAAAAGGTAGGAAGACCAAGAAGAGGAAGAGAGAACGCTCGGACGGCGCTTCCTCTGCGGTCTGCTCCAGGTCCCAACCCCTAATGACCACAGGAAACTGACTGCTTTTCTCAGAGAAAAGCAGATCAGATACCACACATGCGCCCTGGAGGACGAACGCATGCTGCGAGTCATCATCAAGGGTGTAGATAAAGAACTCTCCACGGAATCCGTCCTCGAGGACCTCTGTAGACAGGGGATCCCCGCTAAAGAGGTACACAGGATGTACCACCCCGTAAAGAAATACCAGTATAACATGGTACTTATCGTGCTTCCCCCCACTCCGGAGGGAAAAGCCATTTTCAACATCAAAGACGTATGCTACATCACAGGCATATGCATCGAACCCCCCTACAAAAGGGGAATGCCGGGGCAGTGTCATCGCTGCCAACTGTACGGCCACTCAGCGCGAATCTGCTTCGCTAGACCGCGCTGCGTAAAATGCCTGAGCGACCACGGCACGTCCGAATGTCCGCGTAGGAACCCAGCTAAGGAGACTACACCCCCAAGCTGTGTCCTATGCAATACTTCTGGCCATCTGGCCAACTACAAAGGGTGCAAACGTGCACCCCTAGTAAAGAGGCGCAAAGTACCTCCAAAGAGAGGTGCCTCTCCCAAGCAGAGGTACGTCCCTGCCCCTCCTCCCTCCAAACCTGCTTGGGGGTTATCCCAGAAGGGTCCACAAGGACCTACTCCTCAAATGTCGACGGCTCTCCCAGCCAGTCCAACAATGGTCCCCCCTCCACCGCCCAAAAGAGCCACAGAAACCGGACCTACAAAACCGCCCCCGACTTTTAATTTTGGCGCTGACATAGCGTTCGCCGCCAAATTTCTAAGCGATATCGACTCGATGGAGCTAAAAATCTTTGTCACAAAACTGCGAGGTTCCTTCGAGGATCGCATGTCGGCTAGCTAGACTAGCAAGTCACACGGACTTGATAAACAAAATCAAGGATTTCTCCTAAACACAAAAACATGCACCCGCGTGGTTAGTAAAGCACCGGGGTCGACGACGGCCCTCCCAGATCCTTAAAACTGAGCTACTCTATCCCTACCAATACGCCGTTAGTTTGTGCTACCGCGCGTGAGTAACCACACTCGTCAGTGAGTGAGGAAGGGGTCGAACCCTTCAGTAGGAGGGACTACGGTCTCTCCAGACCTAAAAATAACTTTCTACGGATAAGTAGTTATTCTCAAAAACCGGTTCGCAGGAGGGAGTTAAACTCCCTCATCGTCTCCCCACCAAACGACTTGCCAAATAGCAGTCACCAGACCAACTAAGCTAAGACGGCCAAAAACCATTAGCGTAGACCCTTCAAAAAAAAAAATATATATATTCCGAATGGCGGATCGTCCTGTCTCCGCTAGTGCGCGCGCGTTCTTAGTCGCTCCGTAGCGTAATACGAGTACGTTGAGGCGTTGTTCCCTATTCGCTACGTCGTAGCCCTGCCTATGCGCCCCTACGTGCCGACCCGCCTTTAGTGCAGTGCCTACAAACTCCTGATAGCGATCGTCAATTCACACTTTATTCATTAGAATAAGGTGTGGATTTGCGCCTTGCTGGGGAATTGCCTTGCTCTTGGCCTCCCATTGAGTCTCGGCTTAACGTAGGGTCACGAGGAGACAGCCCCCCTAAGTGTGTGTGCCGTTTTCGTGTGCGTACACTTAGTTTTCGTCTTTCCAAGTATTGTGTGAGTACCTTTTGTTTTTGTGATACGCACACTTATATTGCCGTTCAATGTTGACTGTTTGTGTGACTCGTGTGTTTTTATGCTGTATCGAACATGACGGACTATGATCCGTGGCTACCACGCCACGACCACCTGGACTATTCTCGTGCGGACTCCGAGTCGACGTACAGCCCGGCCTCATCGAGGTGCAGCTCACGCTCGATCCCGGACCGCGCGCACCACCCCCCGCTTGCGCAACCTAGCTTGTGCGGACAGGACACCGCCCGCCCCGGGTCGCCTGCGGCATTCTCGCGGGGGTGTACTGGTAAAAGTAAGTGTGACACAGCCGACTTCGTCACCGCGTTCTCTAATCAGAACGCGAACATCCTTGAGGGCTTGAAGGGGGAAGAGAGAAAGGTGGAAGTAGTGTTTGGAATGAGAGCAAGGAACCCCCTACAGAACCACCTCGTAGTTAGAGCTAGCCCACAGGTAGAAAGTAGGAAGAGGTGCGTGAATGCAGGATATGCCCATATAGGTATGGGCAGAGTGAGAGTGGAGGACCATAGTCCATTGGTGCAGTGCTTCCGCTGGTATGGGCACACGAAGACGGTGTGCAGGTTGGAGACGGATCGATGCAGTCACTGCGCAGGTCCTCACATGAGGACTGTTTGCGAAAAGTGGCTGCAAAGAGAAGTGCCTCAGTGCATAAACTGCACTAAGGCCAAGAGAGGTAGCGCGGAGCACAGTGCCCTTGATAGAGAGTGTGCAGAGAGAAAGAGGTGGGATGCTCTAGCTAGATCGGCGGTGTCGTATTGCTGAGGTTGTACCCGGTGAGTACTTCCAGTACCGAATATTGCAGGCCAACCTTCAGCGGAGCCAAATCGCCACAAGGGAGTTATTACTCGAGGCCACCAAGCGTAAGGCTAGCGTAGCGTTGCTGCAGGAGCCCTACATAGGTGGAGCGCGGAGTATGAGGACATACAACGGAGTGAGGGTCTACCAGAGCGATGGGGAAGGGGGCGGTGTGGTCAAGGCGTGTGTTGTGGTATTCGACGACACATTGGACGTCGAGCTATACATACGCCTCAGCAACAACAACATAGTTGTGACCACCCTCCGAACCAAAGCCTGGGAGACGGTTGTAGTGTCCTTCTACTTCGAGCCCGATAAGCCGTAGGGCCCTACCTGGATCATCTTATGCAGATAGGAAGAGAGTTAGGATCTGATAAGATGGTCCTGGGAGGCGACGCGAATGCTAAAAGCCCGTGGTGGGGGTGGCGACGCGGAAGACCCACGAGGAAGGGAAGTGTCTGCTGTACTGGAAGCAATGGGTCTACAAATACTCAACACTGGAGACACCCCAACTTTCGATACCGTCAGAGGGGGAAAAAGGTACTCCAGTTACGTGGATGTGACAGCGTGCTCCGACGACCTGCTGGAGCGAGTGGGCGACTGGAGAGTTGATGAGGGTCTGACGAGCTCGGACCACAACGGCATATCATTTGGCATCAGACAACAGAAATCCACAAGCACAAATATAATACGTACCACACGCATATTTAACACACAGAAGGCAAACTGGACTCAGTTTCGTGAGAAACTGACCCAGCTGATGTCGGACAGACAATTGACTGTACAGGACATGGACACAATACACAGCACACAACAAATAGAAGTAGCAATAGACAGATACACGGAAGTCATAAAACAGACATGCAGAGACACCATGCCGACCAAAAAACACACACAGAGATTCACCTTGTCGTGGTGGAATGATGAGCTCACGCAGATGAAGAAGGAGGTCGCGACGAGGAAACGCAGGATCCGTAACGCTGCGCCTGATCGCAGAAACCGCGTAGTTGGACTGTACCTGGAAGCGAAAGAGAAGTATGAAAAGGCAGTTAAGCATGCGCAGGTTGAGAGTTGGAAGGAGTTTTGCCGGAAGCAGGATAGGAAGGGGTCTGGGAGGGTATCTACAGGGTGTTGAGCAGAGTCACAGGGAGGGAGGAGGATCTGCCCCTTGCGAGGGACGGTGAAGCCCTCGACGCCCGAAGCTCTGCGGAATGGCTGGCGGAGAGCTTCTACCCCGAGGACCAGGAACGTGATGAAAGTGAGGAACATCGGCGAACGCGCCGGCGGGCGGAGTCCTTGGACACCGAACCGCCGGCGGGTCCGGACGATCCTCCTTTCATCATGGAGGAGTTGAAGAGAGCCGTAAGGTCCTTCAACCCCAAAAAGGCCCCTGGGGCGGATGGACTCACGTCGGACATCTGCCAACACGCTATAGAATGTGACCCGGAATGGTTCCTTGCTCTGCTGAATAGGTGCCTCACCGTCGCCTGCTTGGTGGCCACAGTGGAAGCGTGCGACCGTGGTGGTGCTAAGGAACCCCCTACAGAACCACCTCGTAGTTAGAGCTAGCCCACAGGTAGAAAGTAGGAAGAGGTGCGTGAATGCAGGATATGCCCATATAGGTATGGGCAGAGTGAGAGTGGAGGACCATAGTCCATTGGTGCAGTGCTTCCGCTGGTATGGGCACACGAAGACGGTGTGCAGGTTGGAGACGGATCGATGCAGTCACTGCGCAGGTCCTCACATGAGGACTGTTTGCGAAAAGTGGCTGCAAAGAGAAGTGCCTCAGTGCATAAACTGCACTAAGGCCAAGAGAGGTAGCGCGGAGCACAGTGCCCTTGATAGAGAGTGTGCAGAGAGAAAGAGGTGGGATGCTCTAGCTAGATCGGCGGTGTCGTATTGCTGAGGTTGTACCCGGTGAGTACTTCCAGTACCGAATATTGCAGGCCAACCTTCAGCGGAGCCAAATCGCCACAAGGGAGTTATTACTCGAGGCCACCAAGCGTAAGGCTAGCGTAGCGTTGCTGCAGGAGCCCTACATAGGTGGAGCGCGGAGTATGAGGACATACAACGGAGTGAGGGTCTACCAGAGCGATGGGGAAGGGGGCGGTGTGGTCAAGGCGTGTGTTGTGGTATTCGACGACACATTGGACGTCGAGCTATACATACGCCTCAGCAACAACAACATAGTTGTGACCACCCTCCGAACCAAAGCCTGGGAGACGGTTGTAGTGTCCTTCTACTTCGAGCCCGATAAGCCGTAGGGCCCTACCTGGATCATCTTATGCAGATAGGAAGAGAGTTAGGATCTGATAAGATGGTCCTGGGAGGCGACGCGAACGCTAAAAGCCCGTGGTGGGGGTGGCGACGCGGAAGACCCACGAGGAAGGGAAGTGTCTGCTGTACTGGAAGCAATGGGTCTACAAATACTCAACACTGGAGACACCCCAACTTTCGATACCGTCAGAGGGGGAAAAAGGTACTCCAGTTACGTGGATGTGACAGCGTGCTCCGACGACCTGCTGGAGCGAGTGGGCGACTGGAGAGTTGATGAGGGTCTGACGAGCTCGGACCACAACGGCATATCATTTGGCATCAGACAACAGAAATCCACAAGCACAAATATAATACGTACCACACGCATATTTAACACACAGAAGGCAAACTGGACTCAGTTTCGTGAGAAACTGACCCAGCTGATGTCGGACAGACAATTGACTGTACAGGACATGGACACAATACACAGCACACAACAAATAGAAGTAGCAATAGACAGATACACGGAAGTCATAAAACAGACATGCAGAGACACCATGCCGACCAAAAAACACACACAGAGATTCACCTTGTCGTGGTGGAATGATGAGCTCACGCAGATGAAGAAGGAGGTCGCGACGAGGAAACGCAGGATCCGTAACGCTGCGCCTGATCGCAGAAACCGCGTAGTTGGACTGTACCTGGAAGCGAAAGAGAAGTATGAAAAGGCAGTTAAGCATGCGCAGGTTGAGAGTTGGAAGGAGTTTTGCCGGAAGCAGGATAGGAAGGGGTCTGGGAGGGTATCTACAGGGTGTTGAGCAGAGTCACAGGGAGGGAGGAGGATCTGCCCCTTGCGAGGGACGGTGAAGCCCTCGACGCCCGAAGCTCTGCGGAATGGCTGGCGGAGAGCTTCTACCCCGAGGACCAGGAACGTGATGAAAGTGAGGAACATCGGCGAACGCGCCGGCGGGCGGAGTCCTTGGACACCGAACCGCCGGCGGGTCCGGACGATCCTCCTTTCATCATGGAGGAGTTGAAGAGAGCCGTAAGGTCCTTCAACCCCAAAAAGGCCCCTGGGGCGGATGGACTCACGTCGGACATCTGCCAACACGCTATAGAATGTGACCCGGAATGGTTCCTTGCTCTGCTGAATAGGTGCCTCACCGTCGCCTGCTTGGTGGCCACAGTGGAAGCGTGCGACCGTGGTGGTGCTACGGAAGCCGGGCAAGGAATCGTACCGGGTACCAAAAGCCTATCGACCGATCGGCCTCCTGCCTGTTCTCGGCAAAATCTGCGAGAAGATGCTGGTCGCCCGACTTAGGTTCTACCTGCTACCCAAGATCAGCCCTAACCAATATGGCTTCATGCCCCAAAGGAGCACCGAAGACTCCCTCTATAGGTTGGTGAACCACATCAGGAAACGGAGGGAGGAGAAGAAAATTTCTGTTGTGGTTTCGCTGGACATAGAGGGGGCCTTCGACAGTGCTGGGTGGCCGGCCATAAAGGTTAGGTTAGCTGAGGTTGGGTGTCCGGGGAACCTGAGGCGGGTGATCAGCAGCTACCTGAGTGAAAGAGGAGTGAATGTAAGGTATGCGGGTATGGAAGTGAGCAGGGAGACCAACAAGGGGTGCGTACAGGGATCTATAGGTGGACCAATCCTGTGGGACCTCTTGTTGGACCCCCTGCTATGGATGTTAGATGAAATGAGTGTGTTTAATCAAGCTTTTGCCGACGACATTGTTTTAGTATTCGAGGGAATATTCGAGGGAAAAGGGAGGGAAGGCTCAACTCTGTTCAACGGAGTTTTGCCCAGAAGATCTGCAGAGCATATCGAACTGTCTCCCTGAACTCTGCAATGCTGTTGGCTGGGACACTCCCTCTTGATCTCAGGATGATACTCGAAGCTTCGAGGCTCTATGAGATCAAGAAAGGGGTACCGCACCCGGTGTTGAGGGACAGGGAGGTGGAACGAATGGCTCCTGCGATTGAGGACCCACATCCGGCAGAGCAGGAAGAGCTGAGGTTCGGGTTGGTAGACGAGGACTCGTATGCAGACGTGGTTAACAGCCACGTCCATAGGATCTATACGGACGGCAGCAAAATTGAGGGTCGAGTCGGAGTCGGAGTATGGAAGGGTGAGGCCGAGACAAAGGCCGTCTCAAGCTTGCGTTGCCGCCGTATTGCACCGTCTACCAAGCCGAGCTTCTAGCGCTCCAGAGAGCAGTAAGTATAGCCTGCAAGAGTGGAATGGCGAAGGTCGGTATCTTTAGCGATTCCAGATCGGCTCTCCCGGCTGTCACCCTTAGTTCCCCTCATCCCCTGGCAGTGCAAACAAGGGCGGCCCTCCGAAAAACTGCATCGCAGAGGCGGGAGGTCTCCCTGTTTTGGATTAAGGCGCACGCAGGGTTGAGAGGGAATGAGAGGGTTGACGAACTAGCCAAGGAGGCCGCGCTGCGATTGAAAAGGAAACCTGACTACGATCTGTGTCTTGTTTCATTCGTCAAGCGTATCTTAAGAGAGGATACGGTTGAGGAATGGGACAGGAGATACGAAGTGGGAGGGACGGCTGGAGTCACGAAGCTCTTTTTCCCAAGCGCTGCTGCTGCATACAAGATAGTCAACAAGATAGACATCACACACTACACCACACAGATTCTGCCTGGACACGGCCTTCTACTTGAACAGGTTCAAGTTGAAGGAGGATCCGTCGTGTGCGTGTCAGCCGGGTGTTGAAGAGACAGTTCCTCACCTGTTACTCGAGTGCCCCATTTTTGCTAGCAATAGATACGATATTGAGCAAAAATTGGGCACATCGGTGACGGGTGAGAATCTGCCTACCATCCTGGGGGGAAAGAAGAGGGATATCTTCCTCTCCTTTTGTAAGAGGATTGTAGGTGTAGTTAATGAGAAAAATAGTGATATTTAAACTGTGATAATAATTAGTGTTAGGTTCCTTTAGTGGTAGGTTTTTCATTGTGATATTAGGTTAGTTGAACGTTGTGCTGTATTATTTTTATCTTATTTATTATTGTTTTATTGACATTTTTAAGTTGTAATTTTAATCTGAAAAATTGAACTGTATTATTATTATTGTATTATATTGGATTTTATTGTAAATTTATGATTTTAAAACAATTGATTTTATATTTTTTTGAGACTATTACTATTGTAATATAAGAAAGAAAGTAGTGAAAAGCGCCCACAGCGCCCCCCGCACTCCTCACGCACCTCGCGCACACCCAGTGCCACCTCCTCGGCCATCACAGCCGTGGAGCAAATCACCGCCTCGGAGCCCGCAAATCACGCGGCTGCCCCTCACTCTCAGCCTCCGATGTCTCCTCCGCTGCCCCAAGAGTTGGTGCAAAACGAGGCCCCCGCATCCACAGCAGAGCTTCTGCAGACTCTCCTCTCTTTGGCTGTGAATGCTCGGGACCCCCCCCCCCCCTCCCCCCTCCTTTCCCTGGTCGGTTGTGTCCGTGGTCGGCAATACACGCTTCCTGGTCCCCGGACCAGGACCCCCACGCGACGCCGGAGTCGACCGCAGGTCTTGGCCGCCCACGGCCCTCGCCACCATCACCTTCAGTCGACACCTCAACCTCGGGTTTCCTCCGCGTTCTGGAGGGGGGACGGGGGGTCTTCCCCAAAAAAGGGGAAGGGAGGGGCTCTGCCCCTGGTATTGGTTCCCCGCCCAAGGCCCTTTTCAGGGGCCCGGCGCGAGAAGACGTACATCCGAATAGCATATCTTAGCCGAACCAATAGACTCCATCACGAAATACGTAACGTACTGTGTACAGTTACGACACACAAAAACATTCACCCGCGTGGTTATACAATGATGTAGGAGGGGGTCAAACTCCCTCATCGTCTCCCCACCAAAACGACTAGCCAACCAGACCGGACCAGAGGCAGTCACCAGACCGACTCGGCCTCAAGCCATTAGCGTAGACCCATTCGAAAAAAAATAAAAATATTCCGAATATTGTGTTTCACTATTCACTCTAAAGAACTCTGCAAGTGGCATCAATATTGCCACAGTGTTGACCCCGCACAAGAAACATAGGAATCAAGAAAATGTCGGAAAGCAGTGAAACCGCCAACATGCAACCTCAAGAAAAGGCCACACTCGAAGGCCTAGGCCGCGGTATTGCGGCTGGACGGTAATTAAGGCGCTTTACTACTTAAATAAAATGACGTTGAGCGAGCTAGCAAACGGTCGTGCTCCGCTTTACGCCACATGTAGTAAGTATTAATTATTAAATATTTCGCGAGTCGCACGGCTCATAGCCGTTGTACGTCATCATGGCGCTCATAGCCTACGGGCTACGGAGTGCTGTAGGAAGCGCTCGGTAAGACCACGCAGGTGACGTCTCAAAGGAGAGATGGGAGTGACGGAGGCTTGCAGGACATATCATCTCCAAGCTTAGGCGGACGAATCCAGCGGACGTGCCGGTATTTGTGGCTAAGGAGCTGCACAGGATGCCGGCAGTATCTGCGGACAACGTCAACGTCTCCAGCCTGCTAAACAAATTCAGCATCATGAAGGCAGAACTGGACGAAATACGTGGTCGATTGGATAGATCGGAGTCGTGGACTGACAAATCTGATTTGCGTAATGAAATATTGCAAATAAAATATTTATTCATTTATGTAAGTCACCCGATCATTCGATTGACTTCGTAAACACCCGACGACGCGACGCTCAAGCTGACACTTTTACTCATCAGCAAAATCCGACGGTTCAAAAACCGCCGTCGCCCGCAACCGCTAATACCTTCCACCATGAATTAATAAAAAAAAAATCATATGTCAGATGTCAATAATGGTCTACTGTCATAATGTTTCAAATATTTTTTTTGCTTCTTTTTGTTTTGTACGCAAATTTTCATAATTTCCTTTAGTTTTTTATAATGTTATGCTACAAAATTAACTAGAACATCTTAATAATATAGTACAATGGCTGTAAATATAATAGAGAAATTTTCTTGCCGTGTTTGCCTAGATACAAAATGTGATGAAACAGTGTCATTTGTAGAAAATGAAGCTTTGCTGACCTTATATCAATTTTGTACGGATGTTGTTGTAAGATTTGAACTAATTTTAAACACTATATATTTTAATTGATCTAAGTTACTCCATATATAAATATTTACAGGTTGACCTGAATATTTCTCCCTCAAGAGTGTGCAATGAGTGTGTAGAAAATATTGATAACTATGCCAAATTTAAACAAAAGTGTAAGGAATCTGAAGATTTTTGGAAGAACACTCATAACAAAGTGAGTTTCTATAGCCTTACTGCTCTTTTAATGTGAGAAAAACAGATCAAAATATTAATCTTAATAGATCAGCTAAATGGTTATAAGGCTTAATATCTTTTCATTTGTTATATTGAGAAAATAATATTAGCCAATTTTATTATTATTTTAGGGCAGAATATGCCCAGTCCCAACATTAGAGTTTCAAAATAGTTAGGTACCTATCTGGATATTTATAAATCATCTTATTTTTTTTCCAAAATTTGCTTACTAATGTTTTATATGTTCAAATAGTCTGTAAAGCCCTGGGCAAAATCTATTTATATAAATAACTTTTTTTTTTACTAGTGATAGATTGAAATTACAGCCATTGACTTGTTAAACTTTCTAGTTTAATATTAATTAGCACTACAAATTATAAATAATAAGAGTATTGCTTAGTATCTTCTGCAAAATGAAGATGGATTTAAAACTGAAGATGGGCCCTACGAAGACTGTGCAGAAATAGATTTAGGTGACAATAGACTTTATGATGTATGCTGTGAGAATGATTATCATGAGAATGACATTTATAGTACCCGAGAAATAAATAATACCAGAAGTTTATTGAAAAATAAACGAAGAGCAAAGAAATGTGACAGTTGCAAGCGACTATTTAGTAAGTAATTTTTTGTGTACTACCAATGTAACGAAGTATGTGTTAATATAGTAATAATATTACCACTAAATTAACGCCTCTGTGGTACCAGTGGCTTAGAGCTTGGCTCTCGAGTCCGGTTGTGGGTTAGATCCCCGCATTGGATCAACGAAAACATGCTGTTTTCAAGTCTGGATAGGACAATGCAGGCTGATCACCCGATTGTCTGACAAGAAAGGTGATCCATGTGTCGGATGGACATGTAAAAAGTTGGTACTGCTCTTGATCTCTTGCCAGTTGTGTCGGTCATCTGTCCCATTGGGCTACGAGAGTAAAGGAAGAGAGAGTGATCATGTGTACTGCCTACACACTTGGGCACTATAAAATAACACCACCAACAACCACCACCACCGCCAATATTGATGTGGGGAGCTATTATTAATATTACCACATGATTATATATATATTTATGATTTTATAGATGTATGATTCTTACTATTTACACCATAATAAAATATGCACAGTACAGAATCGAAATCACAAACGAGGAACTAACTTTCTAATCTAAATAGAACTTTTCTCTTTTTTTCTTTCCTACTGAGATGACTGCTACCCATGGCGACTGAGCTGCAGTTTAGAAAAAATTGTTATTGCTATCTTTACTGATATTTTGTTCTGCTATAAAACTAAAATATAAGTGCAAAAATTATGGATCAAAATAAAACAAGGGTGATATGAATACTTATTTAAACTCATAAAATAATAGCAACCAGTTTGGATAACTTCTCCTTAGGTCAGTTTTTAAAGGCCTGATACAAGTTTCTATGTTGACCACACAGCACAACAAGAACCATCTTTTCTTTTTCTTAGCTGTAATTTACAAACTTTTTTATGAAGATTCCTGTCAGAGTGAAGATGTCTTTAACTTGATCTTTCCCGATAAGCTCCCAGGTTACTTATTACTCGTAAGTCCAAGAAGCTGTTTTCTATCGTCAAATGTTGGCTACATTTTGGAAAATTGTCTTCTATTCAACTTCGTCGATACATATAATTTAGATAACAGTTTTCCACCCTTATAGACTATTGCAGACTTCAGATAATTTGTTCTGAAAGTAATTTTTATTTCTTCTGCCCAATATTCGTACACAGACAATAAAATCTCGTTTGGCATGCTGCGTCCATAATTCAGAATCTGTTAAATGACCTAATCTTTTAAATATTCCATGTTATATACAGAAAATGTAGAAATAATTATTTGACATTGAACACCCTAATGCCTTCAAAGGATGAAAATTCAGGGAGAAAAAGTATTTTCAAAACAAAGGTAGCCAGGTTGAATGATACCATTGTACGAACATTTTAGGAGGGTATGCGTAAAAAATATCGATCTTGAAATTCAACCCTAGCGTCCATTTGTCTGTCTGTCTGTCCATCTGTCTGTCTGACCATCTGTCTGTCTGTCCATCTGTCTGTCTGTCTGTCCATCTGTCTGTCTGTCTGTCTGTCTTTCTGTCTGTCTATTTGTCTGACATTACGTCTGTAATTATTATTAACATAAATGGATGAAATTACTCTATAGTAATACTAGATAGGCACAAGATAAGAAGGATACATAGTAAGGATACTATGTATCCTTCTTATCTTGTGCCAAAAAGAGTGAGATTTCAATAAGCTTAAATATACTTATAAAAATTTGCAATACAGTTGCAATAGTTGCTAATGACCTCGAAGTTTAAACGACTGAAAAAAAAAACAATTCCACTTTTATTGTTAACTTCGATAGTATCCATCTTGTTTCGTTTATTGCCTCCACGGCGATATTTCATGCATGCACAATGGGCAGTATGTCAATCGTGACGGGGTTGTTATTGGGTCACATTGTTCCAACTCGACCGTAGTCTCTTCGCTTTTGTGAAGCTTATCTAGATATAAATTGGCGTAGAGAGGACCGCTTTTTTTTTTACTTTTTGCTAATATTAGTTTTTCTGTGTGGTAAAAAGTAAAACAATGTGAAATATTTTGGTTTTCGGTCATATTATTTTTATATATTTTTCAATTAATATGCATTTTGTTTTTAAACAGCTAAAGGAGATCCGCCAAAATGGCCCCAGGCCCGCCGCTAAAGCAATGTATCTCAGTTTTTAGAGTAAAAATACCAAAAATATTATATAGTTTCGGTATTGCTAAATTCACATGCTAACATAGTTTTTTTGCCTGTTGAATTTTCAGTTATATTTTTATTTAGAAAAAAAAATATAGTATGAACTTCCAATAAATAAATAGAATAATCAAGTCAAATGTTTTAGTTTTAGCTTTTTGTTTGTGTTATCTAATGATAAATATATCAACATTTGCATAAAGGTACAACAACAAACACGTTTCAAAACAGATTATAATAAATAAAAAAAGTATATTTGTATTGTTATATTATTATTATTATAGATTATATATTCCTGACCGGGCCCGCATTTGTCAACTACATTTGCAAAACACTTCTTTGGAGGAATTTCCAGAAATCGCGGCTCATCAACATAGTTACTAATTTTAATGCTGATAGCTTCGTTGACATAGTCAATATTTATACACGGGCTCTAGAATGGAGATCTCGACTAGATCTTGAGAATATAAATGAGGTTTCTGAGGACGATCTGCGCTACTGGACTGGTCTGAATCACTCACAATTTGAACAATTATTTCAACAAGTTCCATCTCTTCATCGTCAGTCTGTCACCCCATGAACAGATTTGGGAGTACATTTGTGTAAAATACGCACAGGGGAGCCCAATACACGACTTGGACAACATTCGGTTTAGCAGAGACCACCATAAGAAGAGAGCTGCATTTGGCGAGGGAGTGTCTGCTCGCAGACTTCGTTCCTGTGCATATAGGGCTAGACCACATAATACGCACTGAAGTGATTAGTAGAAACAGGATTTTGCCTAATTATATATTTGGAAGCAATGCATTGCCGAAAGCATTAGTTATATGCGATGGCACGTATTTATTTGTTGAAAAAAGTACGAACTTTTTATTTCAACGCTTAAGTTACAGCTTACATAAATTTAGCCATTCTTAATAGTATATGCTGATGGCCACATAATAGATGTAACAGGGCCATATGCTGCTACAACCACTGATGCGGCAATTATGAAGCACATACTGCAAAATCATGACCAGCCTACAGAAGACAACCCCTTCCTTTACTTCTTCGAAGAGGGAGACGTTTTAATTTTAGACAGGGGGTTACGTGATGCAATAGTATCATTGGAAGAGCACGGCTATGTGGCTTACTTGCCACCATCTAACCATGTCGTTGGGTTGTAGAAACTGTGAATGGCAATTAGTTTAAAAATAGCTTTAAAATCTTCCGCAACAGAATGTTCAACAATACCTTGACGACATTCACGGATTTCAAAATAGCAGTGGCTTTGATAAACTGTTTTCAGGAGCCTTACGAAGACAGTAGATTTACTGATGATTTTATTGCATCAATAAACCGCAACATACATAAAACAAATCTGTTGGCCGCGTATGTTTTAGAAAACAACTTGAACAGGCAAAGAGCATCGTTTACTAGACTGGACGCAAATAATCCAGAAGTATCAGATTTCCCGGAGCTGACGTACGAAGATCTGATAAAATTCGCTATAGGCACATATCACCTCAAAATCGCACGTTCGTACTGCAGCGAACACACAAAGAGAACTGGCGTATATGAAATCGAGGTTTACAGACAGTCAGAACAAATAGATATAATAAATGATCGAGTCATAAGGTCACAGTCGCATACAAACAACGTACTGATTCGCTGCAGAATTAATTCACGGCATGTCAGATCAAAAACTTATTATACCTATTTGTTATTTAACACTGCGGTTTCTGGAATCGAGGCAGTGAAAGAACATTACTGTTCCTGTTATCATGGGAACAGAACACTGGGAAGTTGCGCCCATGTAATAAGCGTCATGTAGGTACTATTTGGGTTGGGCTAGACACAACGAACGTGATGACCACCCAGCTCTAGGCTTAGATTTTGTATTAGTTGATTTAGAAAACTAAGTCCATCAAACATTTATATATTCTGTCGAGAAAATAAAAATATATTATATTATTTTATAACCATACTAAGTGTTTTATTTTACACTTTTTCATAGTTTCGAAAATCTTGTTTATTTTTTCATAGTTTACAGTATAGTACATACATGCGTATATGCCATAATCACTAATTACAATATTAATGAACTAAAAATGACGACGTTTCAACGGGCAAAAAAACTATGTTAGCATGTGAATTTAGCAATACCAAAACTATATTATTATTATTTTTTTATTAAATAAAGGGGCAAACGAGCAAACGGGTCACCTGATGGTAAGCAACTACCGTCGCCCATGGACACTCGCAACATCAGAAGAGCTGCAGGTGCGTTGCCGGCCTTTTAAGAGGGAATACGCTCTCTTCTTGAAGGTTTGCAGGTCGTATAGGTCCGGAAATACTGCTGGTGACAGTTCGTTCCAGAGTTTTACAGTGCGCGGCAGAAAGTTACGCGAAAAGCGCACGGTGGAAGACTGCCACTCATCAAGGTGATGAGGATGGTATGTTTTTCGCGTGGGACGATGGCGAAAAGTTGCAGGTGGTATGATTCCGAACAATTCCTCAGCGCACTCCCTGGGATACAACCGATAGAGGATGCAGAGTGAAGCTACATCTCGGCGTAATTCCAAGGGGTCCAAGCTGTTTGAAACACTATGGCACTCAACAACTCGAGCGGCCCTTCGTTGGATACGATCCAGAGGGAGCAGTTGGTATTTTGGCGCCCCTGCCCAGAGATGAGAACAGTATTCTATATGAGGCCGAACCTGCGCCTTGTAGAGTTGTAGGCGTTGGTCCGGACTGAAGTACTGTCTCGCTCTGTTAAGAACACCAAGCTTCTTCGAGGCTAACTTGGCCTTACCCTCTAGATGATATCGGAACTGGACTTCGCTCGATATGTTGACGCCAAGTATCTCAATGCTAGGGGAGATGGTTAAAGATGTGCCCTCGAAACGAGGATATACGACCATTGATGACTTTTTAGTGGTGAACGCGCAGACTTGTGTCTTGGCGGGGTTGAATTGGACTAAGTTACGTTTACCCCATTCAGAGACTTTCTCCAATGAATTCTCTATTTTAGACACAAGTTCGTTTCGACTCTCAATGACATTTAGCCGAGAAATATTGGGGGAGCCGGTATATACAGCATCACCTGTACTATCATCCGCATAGCAATGAATGCCG
This sequence comes from Phengaris arion, assembly GCA_963565745.1. Lineage (NCBI taxonomy): Eukaryota > Metazoa > Arthropoda > Insecta > Lepidoptera > Lycaenidae > Phengaris > Phengaris arion. Next base: position 31,545,974 of record OY751431.1, read on the forward strand.
TTGGTCTGTAACATATCATTGATATGCAGTATGAATAGGGTAGGCGATAGCACACAGCCCTGAGGGACACCAGCATCAACAGACTGAGTTTCCGAGCATTCGCCGTCAACTACGACCTTTATGCTTCTATCTGCTAAGAAACTAGTGACCCACTTAAATAATTTCTCGGGCAGCCCGTATGATGGAAGCTTTGATAGCAGCGCTTTATGCCAAACCCGATCAAAGGCCTTCGCAATGTCCAAACTAACAGCCAATGCCTCTCCCTTCGACTCAATTGCCTGAGCCCAACGATGAGTTAGGTACGCCAAGAGATCACCAGCCGAGCGACCCTTACGGAACCCGTATTGTTTGTCGCTTAGTAATCCCTGGCCGTCCAAGTATCGAAGAAGCTGGCTATTGATAATGGATTCCATTATCTTCGAGAAGAGAGAGGTTATAGCGATTGGTCTGTAGTTGGAAGGATTTGAGCGATCACCTTTTTTGGGGATCGGGTGCACCAAGGCTGTCTTCCAAGAAGCCGGGACGATGCCAGAAGAGTAGGAGAACCGAAAAAGACGCGTCAAGACCGGAGCCAACTCTGGAGCACACTTTTTCAACACAATAGGAGGGATTCCGTCAGGCCCACTCGACTTTTGGATATCAAGGGAACGGAGGGCTTTTCGCACTGAGCGCTGATGAAACTGAATATCCGACATGATGCTCGTGCATCGCGGTATGGTCGGCGGTTTCTGCCCCCCGTCATCCAGGGCCGAGTTTGACGCAAAGAGCTTGCCCAGAAGATCGGCTTTGTCCTTTGCGTCCTGGCCCAACGATCCATTTCCTACGTGTAGGGATGGTAGGGTTGGCTTGCAGAAATTTCCTTCAATAGCTTTGGCCAGAGACCAGAATGCACGGGTTCCCGAGGGGAGGCGCTCAAGTCTCTTACCAATTCTATTGACGTGCTGTTTCTTTGCCCGAGTGATCTCTTTCTTGAGGGACCAAGAGGCAAGGTTGTACTCCTTTTTATATGTGCTGGTATTTAAATCCCGAGCAGACACTGCATTGACCCAGGATTGGTAAGCCTCCTGCTTCCGGCGAGAAGCTTTTTTGGGGGATGAACCAAACCAGGGACGAAATCTGCCGCCAGTTGGCACTACAGAGGACGGAATGAAAAGTTCCATTCCTTGCATCACCACATCGGCAACAGAGTTGGCAGTGTTGTCGGGATCATCCGGCGAGAAGCACACGTTCCCCCAAGGATAGGATGCAAAAAACGACCGCATCTCATCCCAGTCTGCCGACTTGTAGTGCCACACACGACGGTATTTAACAGCACGCTGTCGTAACACCGTCGTAAGTGGCACAGAACTCCTAACAAGGCAGTGATCCGATGTACCAAGTGGTGCGATTACGGATATTTGGTAGCCGTCAGGATTTGAAGTCAGCAGAAGGTCCAACAAGGAAGGATTCTGACCATCCACATCTGGGATTCGCGTAGGCGTAGTGACCAGTTGTGTCAAGTCGTTCGCAAGGGCAAAGTTGCAGACAGATCTCCCCGCATGATCAGTTTTACTGGAATTGAGCCAGTCGGCGTGGTGGGCATTAAAGTCGCCAAGTATTATGATCTCTGCGGATGGGATCTGCCGCTGCACAAAATCTGAAGCAGCTTGCAGGTGTTCCAAGAGTCGGTCCATCTCGGGGTCACCACTATGGGACCCCGAGACGCACGCATAGACGCGAGGGTGGTCGTCGCAATCTATGCGGAGCCATAACGTTGACAGGTCCCTGTCCTCAAGATTGCTGAGGCGGCGAGAGCTGATATCATCTCTGACATACACACACACTCCAGCTTTGGGCAGAAAGGAGTGCTCGAGAGAATACCCTGGGTGGGAAAGGTATGATGTGTCACTCGGAGATGATATCTGCGTCTCGGTTAAAAAGAGCAAAGCCGGCTTTGCCGTCTCAAGGTGGTAATGAAAGTGGTAATGGACGGCATTAAGGTTGGAGTGTAATCCCCTGATATTACAAAAGTCCATGTTTAATATCGAGGGGGGTGCCTTTGTGCGTTTGCTCTTGCCCCGAGCAGATTGGAGCGCAGTTTTGCCCTCCCCAGAATACGAGGGGCAGCCCGGACGTCCACGTTCAGTTCCAGGGGTTCCTGAGCATGGACGGAGAGAGGGATTCTCCAACGCAGTTGTACCCTCCTGGGGTAACAAATTGCTTTTCAACTGCGGCATTTCTAGGGGGCTATATATTATTTTTGCTATTTTTACTCTAAAAACTGAGATATATTACTTTAGCGCCGGGCCAGGGGTAATTTTGTATGGGATTTGGCGGATCTCCTTTGTTTATTTTTAGAAAGGAAACATAAATATGGACCGACATATTCTAAAATAAATTTTGTATTAATCTCCATACATTTTCAACTGCAATAGTGACCAGTGACGTCATCTGTCATGCATTTTCGTATAGGACGTTTTTAATGTTTTCCAACGATCTCACTTTTGTAATGACTGGATTTCGTAGAACCATTGTAAGGATAATATTTCTTAGCTTATTATGGTACTTTTCCATAAGCTAATAAAATAAACTATGCATATTCCCTATTATTATATTAGACCACGAGTTTCGACTAAGCCATTATTTTTGAGTTTATGTTGAATTTAATTTTAATGATAATACTGAGCTAACTTACAGAGTTAATTTTATTAATATTTCGGAAAATAACATTCAATTTCAGAATATTATAAATGTTTGATAAATCACAAATGCTTAATTAAAAAGTCTATTAGTGATGAAGGAAGCAATAAAAGTAACGAAATTAATAATCAAGACTTGGAAAAGAGAGAAGAACAAACATTAAACAATGCTATAAGTCGAATAAATAAACAAGGCTTAGAAGAGGAAGAAGTAGACAATAGTTGTGGTAGGTTATTTAGGTAATATTTAAAAAACTTATGTTCAGCATTTACTATTGTTTTTTTTAATTGTAAATTTTTAGGGTTATGCGATTTATCATTAAATAATAAGACTGAATTGATGGACCATCTGCACGAGCATTCCTCTAATAATTTATTGAAATGTAAAGTTTGTGGATATGACGGACCGGACTTTGCGAAGATGATTTCTCACAGGTATTGGTTATATTATTTTATTGTTGTTTCATTCTGCGGACCTTCACTCAGCAGGACTTAAGTCACCCCTATAGTTTTCAAGATCCGGTCGCTCGCGGCCTGTATCCACCGCCTACCTGCGACCTTTCCCAGGTCGTCTGTCCACCTGATTATTATTTTATGATACAGTGTAATGTTCTTTTTTTACCCGACTACGGCGAAGCAAAAAGGAAGGGTAGGTAATGATTTTGACGGTCTATGTATATATATGTTTGTATGTTTCTTCCACCGTAGCGCCTAAACAACTGATCCGATTTTAAGAAATTAAGTGTCAATAGATTCGTAATAATAGCTCGAGTAACATGGTCTATATTCACTTATACTAAACTTATATCCATATAATTATAAAATACAGTACCCAGCCGTAATTTTTAAGCACATCGATATTTGCTAAGAGATACGAATATCAGTTAACTGTCCGAAGACAGTTAACTGTTGGATTTTTAGAGCAGCGGTTCTCTGTCAACACTTCCAGTGTGACATAATATGTCGCTGGTACGCGCATACTGCCCCATCCTTTGTCCGTAATAGACTGTGATCCCAGGCCCGCCTGACTCCTCTTGCAGCCTTACTGATAATATATATATTTGAAATTGTAGTATTAGGCGTTCCCTAGACGATCAATTATATTGCGCAATATTGTGAATTGTGCAATATAATTAATCGTCTAGGACTAATATTGAAGAATGCGCAATGATTGAATGAAAGTTTGAGCGAGTTTAATTTTTATTGCACCATATTTTTCCATTACATTGTGTACGGTCAATATTGTGTATTGCGCAATATTTTTTAGTCTGTGTTTTGTCGGCAAGGAGAACACGCGCGTGCTCGCTTCCCAAAAATGGCAAAAAAGGTAAATACGAAAGTTAAGGAAAGAGAGATTATCGTCGAATGTATCCAATTGTACAGAGAATTTGTCTTTGTGGAATGTCAAGAGCAAAGAATATCATGACCGTGATAAAAAAAAAGCTGATTACGAAACATTGTTATCTAAATATAAAGAGATGTTTCCAAAAGCAAGCAAAGATGACGTGAAGAAGAAATTCAATTCTTTGAGAACTAATTACCGGAAGGAACTCAAGAAACACCTTCAGTCGATGAAATCCGGATCTAGCGCAGACGGCATATACCAACCTACTTTATTTTATTTTAATGAAATGGTTTTTTTTACAAGATCAGGAAACCCATCGGATTCACAGTCTAGTATGGATGCTCAGTCTACTGTACGTAGTCCGGGAGGAGAGACTGAACATTCTAGTTTGGACAGTAATTATACACAGGTAAATTTTAATTTATTTTATTTAAATGAATACATAGAGTTGTAGGTATGTTTTATGAAACCATTTTCTCTTGTCAGGGAACTGCACCTTCGTTGTTACAAAATCCATTGTATTCATCCCGTGCTTGTTTCGCGATATTCAGTGAATTTTTTTTATTGATATTTTCCAATGGTGTCAACTGAAATACTTCCTTAGATGGTGGGTGTATTATTGCTGATTCGTTATCTTCACGAAACATAAATGATGGAGATAAGTAGGAACGGGATTTCCTCAAAAAATTGTGTAGATAACAACAAGTCAAAACAATTTTCCTTACTTTTGTAGGATCAAAAGGAAATGCTCTTTGAAATACTCCAAAACGAGTAGCTAGTATACCGAAAACACTTTCAACCATCCTTCTAGCTCGCGATAATCGATAATTATATATTCTTTTTTCTTTTGTTAATCCAGTTTGGCTATATGGTTTCAGTAAATTTTGAGACATTGGAAAGGCATCATCTCCAACAAAAAAGTATGGGAGTTTTCGGGAACTTCCAGGCAACAATGCAGGTGGTGGGATATTTAAAGCATTATTTTTTAATTGCTGTCCAAATGTTGTATTCTGCAGCACACCCCCATCTGATACACGTCCATTAGTCCCTGCATCAACCATAATGAACTCGTAGTTAGCATTTACAACCGCCATCAACACAATACTGAATGTTTTTTGTAGTTTTAGTAGTATGATCCAGAACCAGGAGGTTTCATTATTTCCACGTGTTTGCCATCTATAGCACCGATTACATGAGGAGCATTCCACTGGCTCTCAAAATCCTTGGCAACTTGTTTCCATTTCTCGGCAGTTTGTGGTATCTGAAAACAAAATAACAAATTGTGTATCTTTTTCAGGAAAATAGTTCAACCGTTGAAGCTGATGAAGTGGCATCTACATCCTATGCAGTTCCGAAGACAAAAGATAAAAAATTAAAGAGAAAATCTGAAGATGACCTTATGCAGTTGGCAGCTGACCGTCTTAGACAGAAACCAGACGAATATGAAAACTGGGCTTTGTCTTGTGTTGCAGATTTAAAGAAAATGGAACCAACACAACAAATCTTTGCTAAAAGTGCTATTGCTGCCATTATCATGGAAGGACAATTAGGTCTTTTACATCGCAATTCGGTTAAAATAAATACCCCAACAGTAACAATAACTTCGACATATACCAGATCCACGCCAACTCCAACAAATTACATCAGCACGCCATCGCCTCGCTATTTTATAAATTATTCTCAACAGCAAAATTCTGAACTTTCACCTAAGGAGCTGCCACATTACCAGCAGATAAATACTCCAACAATAAATCCATCTCCGACATACATCAGATCCACGCTAACTCCAACAAATTACAACAACTATTCTCAACAGCAAAATTCTGAACTTCCATCCGAGGAACTGCCACATTACCAGCAGAACATGTACTACTCCCAACAAGATAATCAGCAGAACATGGACAATTCTCAACAGGAAAATGATGATGACATATCTCAATATATAAAGTTTATTTAGTTTAAGATGTCTTTACTTACCTTGATCAATTTCTTCAAAACATTTATTATGGCATCGCAGGTTTCCATAATTATTAAGGAAAGACTTTGTGGGGAAATAGCACTGTCAAACTTTAAATCTTCTAGAGTATTCCCAGTAGCTAGATACCGTAATGTTATTGAAAGCCGTTGAAAAGGTGGTATTGCTTCCCTCATGTTTGTATTTTTTTTCTCAATCAATGGCGTGACCAATTTTAGTAGCTCTTGAAACTGTTCCAAGTCCAGTCGTACATAATTTTTGAAGTAATTTTCCTCAGTTAAAATCAAGTCTTTTAAGAGATTTTCGTGAGTGTATTTTGGCCTTTTCATGTACCAATCTTTCGACCAACGACGTGTTCGTTTACGTTTACGCTTAGCCACAAGCAATAACACTACAGCTGCAGCTAAATCTTGTGCGGACATGTTGCTTGGATCAAACTATTCTCCGACTGAACACGAAAACATTGCACAATTTGCGAAGTTCTTCATTATTGTGCAATATAATTGAACGTTTGGATTCAAAACGCAATTCAATCTTATTGTACAATTAAATATATTGTTCAATGTTATTGTAGGTCTAGGGGCCGCCTTAGTGTGTACAATTTTTGGCCACGAGGCGCTAAGTTGCGAAAAATGGTACTCACTTTACTTAAATTATGATAACGTATCAATATTATATTTTGGTTTTAGAATAATGTAAGAAACCAAACATATTAAAGTCATTTTTCTCTAAACTTAGTATGAAGAGAGATGTAAATGTTAAGATTTTTATTTCTACATGGATGATTTGGAATTTCATTATTTTTAAGAAAACAACAACAAAAAAAGAGTAGTATGTGTAAATTTAAAATTAAAATATTGAATTGTTGTTAATCTCTACTATAACATACGTAAGAATCCGTCCCAAGGCTGTAAGAAAAAAATAGTAAAATTTTTTCGTGCCTTTGGCTCTTTATCTTGTACCTAGTAATTGGCCTACCCCTTAAACTAGCGAGCGATACATTTATACAGTTCATTGTACACACTAATACTACAATATGATATACATTTTATCAGTTAGGATATAGGGTAGCCAGGCGGGCCAGGGATCTCAGTCCATAAGCGAAAACGCTCCAAAAATCCGACACTGTTATCTCTTTAAAAGGTTTTTATTCTTTTCGGCCGGTTCCTGCAAGTCCTTATTTCAGATTCACCCACGTCCGCCAACACGTTTGGTGTCATATATGCGATCGGCGCACGCGTTCGGTCAAGGTGCTCGAGTACCACTACAGGTCAGCACACCTGCACAAGCCCGGCCAGTGCGCCTACTGTACCACGGTCTGCAAAACTTACCACAGCTGGAGGAAACATGATAGGTTGCACACGGACAATAGGCTGTTTGTATGTGATCTGTGCGATAGAAGGTAAGTGTTTTGCAGCATTGAGAGGCTAAAGGTAGCCTTCCGATGAACGCGACGCGAGACCGCGACCTGAGACTGCGACCCGAGACTGAAATAGGGTCGCGGAGCCACTGCTTAGTATGAATTTATATTGAGCACTAAACAATCACCGCGAACCGCGTCACGCGACCGGTGGACGTGGCGCCAGAGAACCTGATTCGCTGGTTTGCTGGTCGCTCGGAAGGTTTCATTGAGGGTCAGTTCACACCGCGACGATACGCGGCGCTGCATTTTTAAAATAGCCATTCAAAATCGAACTTTGTCCACTACACAAAAATATACACTTTTCATATGACATCAGTTACACTGCACATGCGCTGTGCAGCGCGGTGCAACCTGACATTCGAACTCTTACAATGGCACGTGTATCTCCTTGTGTCATGAATAAAGTTCAATTATTTTGAATAGCTCTCTTAAAAATGCAGCGCTATGTCGCGCATCGCTTCGGTGTGAATTGACCCTTACCATTAACACAATATTATTGTATGCAAAACTTATCGGACGTAGTTGCACAATTAATTATTATTGCACATAGAGAATAAGTTATTCATCTTAAAAAGTTTGCGCGAATGTTTTATTACCAGCGTTGTAGGCTTTCCCATGTTTGTAACTATCAAAAAGTTACCAAAATGGAAAAAAATATTCCTCTTCGTACGTAACTGGTTACGAAAGTTTTGTCACCCAAGAATCGGTTTGGCTGTCAGGATGCATGATGGTCATTGTAGATCAATGCTATTCAATATGGATGGAACAGCATTATATTTCTTGCAGATTTTTATACAAAAACCAAATTGTGGCCCATTTGATCGACCACTCGGATGTGAGAGACTTCATCTGCGAGACTTGTGGGAGGGGCTTCAAACGACTGTCCAGCTTAAAAGTAAGTGGCAATGTTATGTAACTGTATATATTTTCCCATGTGAAAGGGCATTGGCTCTGATCATGGTTCTCCGCCCCTTTGTGAGAAGACAAAGTATCGCGGTGTAATTGCATACTCAATTGATTCTTCGTATTTTCGCCAGCTTTGATATTTTATGAAAGCGTTCGAACATTAATTATGAATTGTTTGATCTGTTTGATTCTCGACAAGCTTTTATATCATATAAATTGTGTAATGACGTTACAAGTTGATAGTAAAGTTTTAAAGGGAAATATTATTTTATTATTTTTAGCGCATTCAAATAAGTTTGTTTTTTTTTTAATACTTATAATTTATTTTTTACTTTTTAGTTATCACTAGACAGGTTTTATATCAAAAAATCCCAATACACCATACTTTCATTTGATACCCATTATGTAGGAGTGCATTAAAAATGACTTGTCGGCCATCTCGGGTGTTCCGCCATATTGGACTTAGAATGACGTCACTTAATTTTTCGAGTTAATCTCAGCAAGCCCTTTCATTTGATATCCATATTGTAGGAGTGAATCAAAAATGACTTGTCGGCCATCTTGGGTGTTCCGCCTTGTTGGATTTAGAATGACGTCACTTTAATTTTTTTTCGAGCTATTCTCAGCAAGCCCTTTCATTTGATACCCATATTGTAGGAGTGCATTGAAAATAACTTGTCGGCCATCTTAGGTGTTCGGCCATGTTGGATTTAGAATGACGTCACTTTGTTTTTCGAGTTATTACCATGCATTGTCATCCAAACTAAACGTGTATACAAAATTTCAGCTCAATCGGTTGAATATATCTACTTCAAAATTGAGTTGCAAAATTCCACCCGAACAAAAGACATACATTGCAATTTAAATAATTAATCATTATTTCAGATTCACATAGAAAGCGTCCACGAGCATAACAACCCAGTAATTTGCGATCATTGCAACAGAAGGTTCAAGAGCAAAGAGAGATTGAATCTGCATTTAAAGAACTTGGCTGAATACAAACCTTACCAATGCCCGGTTTGCTCCAAAAGGTATCGCTTGGAGTGCTACCTGAAATACCATATGTTCTGGCATACAGGGGAGAGACCGCACGTCTGCGAAATATGCGGCTCAAAGTACAAAGGGAAGGCGCATTTAAAAGTGCATATGCGGAAACATACAGGGGAGAGACCGCATAAATGCAGCGTATGCGGCAAAGAATTCGCGACGCCCCATCAAGCGAAAAGGCATATGAGCGTCCATACTGGCGTTCGGCAGCACAAGTGTGGGAGTTGCAAGAAGAGGTTTCAGAGTCTGAAGGCGTTGCTGGAACATTCCATGCAGCATAAAAACGAAGGCGCTGATTTGGAGGCTTAGCAACATAGTTACGACTAGTGAATGAAGCGGATATAAAAATGCAGACGTTGATTTCATAACTAAATATAGGCTATGACGTATATTTAATAGAACAAATCTGCATACGAGAAAAAGTTACGCCATCTTGATATCACCATACCAAATGTCAGCCATCTTGATTACACCATACCTCAAATGTCAAAATGGCAAACAAACCCCAAAAGTGGAGATATTTTTTGCCTCGACATGCCTCGTCTATAATACGTCTATGTGGTTTCAACAAACAATTATTTTATTAGGCACCTTAGTTAAGACAGCAAATCTCGATTTTGGGACTCAAGAGTTAAAGTTAAGACTCAATAATTACATGCCCCAAAAACTAATGTTTTTGGGGCATGTAATTATGTATCTATTTTTTTGCACTACGGAATGTTTTATATAGATTTTGAATCACCCATGTTTATTATTACTCCGCTGGTTGGCTCGTTTAACAAAAAATAAAGTTATTTAATGTCATCTTTTTTGTAATTTCATTTAAAACCTTAATAATCAGGCACTAAATTTAGACTTGAATTAGAATATCCAGACACGTTTATCAATATTGGTTTAACTCGAAATGAGATTAAAATTTTGTTCAAAGCCATATAAGTGATTCTATCACGCAATTTTATATGAAAATTAGACGTCGAAATGAAAATATAATTTAAATCAAATAGTACTTAATAACTGTTCTCTTAAAGATGAAGTGAAGTAATTTAGATCGTCCCTGCCCTTGGGTTAAGCCAGCTTATGAAGTTCAGGCCCAAGGTGACATAGGGCGGCAGAGATAAAGGGCGCGTATTAATTATGAATTGCATCGGACAAAAGTATCTAATAATAACGAAGGTTAAATACGTTTTATCTATTACTAGCTTTTGCCTGCGGATTCGCTCGCGAAAATAATGTCCCACGGAAACACAGTACCTTTTCGGAATAAAAAGTAGTATATCAAAAATAAAAAAACCAGAGCCTAAACTACTACCATATCGGATTTCATCAAAATCTGTTCAGTAGTTTTACGTGATAGGGTAACAAACATCCATCCAGACATGCATCCTCAAAAACTTCCACATTTATAATAGTAGTAAGATGAAATATAATTTAGCTCATAAATAAATAAATAGTGTTATCAATGATAGACCTAAATAACCTCACCAAGAGCATGTCAGGACATGTCTGAGGAGGATTCCGTAACTTTCAACAATAAATTTTTTTAATCGCTTCAAAAGTTATAGTTGCTTGAAATAATTTTCCTAAAGAGTTTTTAGCATCGACTATCAGCATGCAAACTTACAAGTATCTATCTATTATAGTTTAGAAATGCCAGGTGGGACCAACTTATAAACCATTTTCGAGGCCGAGTGATCAAAATAGGTTGACTTTTTATGAAAGTCATGTATAAAACCTTGCCTGTTCGACAATAACGCACACGATGGGGTAGAGTAAAAAAATAATATTTTCATCCCTACTTCACGTGTATCACTAGAAGAGCCACCCCAAAAATTATTATTTTATAACCATACCAAATTACATCCATTAATTATTATATTAATACGTGAAGCAAAAACTTTCAGTACAGTTTTATAAGAATTGTTCAACCGAAGGAGTATGAAATTTGGCTGGTAAATTAAAGTTTATGAAGAGAAAGGTGTGTAGAAAGCTATTAATGAATTATTATGGGTGAATTTCGACCACAGGGCGATCATAATTACAGAAGTTAGAAGGGTGGACAGACAGGGAGATAGACAGACTACTTATTTAGATCTATTTCACAAAGTGACTTACCTATCACAATAATAACACACAGGACTTCTTGCACTATTTCCACTTTAATAAGTATTTTACATTAATTTTAATATATTACACGACCGGTTTCGACAAAGTTATCATCAGGTGTCGAAACCGGTCGTGTAATATATTAAAATTAATGTAAAATACTTATTAAAGTGGAAATTGTGCAAGAAGTCCTGTGTGTTATTACTTATTACTGTGAATGATGTACAATCAATAACATGACTTACCTATATCTCAGTATCATTATTATTTTCCACTTATATCCTATGAATGTGGTATCGTATCGATTATAAACTTTAAATCAACCGGAGTCGCCATTGTCAGGCGTTCCGCGTTCCCCGCTGCCAAAGGTACGAGACCGCCGGTCATACCGGTTATATAAAACTAGTTGCCGCGCGTTATTGACGATATTGGCAAATCACAGTGGGGCGGGACGAGCCGGAGCTAAAAATGCCGAATTGCTGTGTTTTTACTCTAAAAAGAGTTCGGAAACTTCTAATAAACAAACGTTACTTTCCATCTGTAAGTATTATTTTGTCTTAATATTAACAAATAATGAAATAAATAAGCAAAAATACAATAAAAAAACTCGGTCAATAAATGTTGACACTGAAAAACTTCTATTTCATATTCGTTCTTGTTATTACTGTTTTATAATGAAGAAACATAACTAATTAATTATAATACTATTTGCAATTTTGTTTTTCTTCATAATATTATTACACTAAACACATTCGAAATTAGCAAATTATTTAAAAAATATTATTCAATTATATTAACAATCTTTTATGTAAATTCGTTATTCTTTATTACAATAAAATATGTGCGGATAAACTTATCATGCAATTGTACATTTTTAATTTATAAACATGCCACACTGCAGAAAAAATGAGGGCTGTGACAGCACAAAAAAATATGTTATTCTGACTATTAATTTTTCAGATTTCCTAAGGACACAATGATTCGGGATGTCTGGATTCAAGGTTTTGCAAATCATGTTTCATGGACTAAACGTACGAGAACAATTTGCTCACAGCATTTTGAAGCTTCATGTTTTATAGTAAAAGCGGATAACAAGAGGAGATATTTAATACGTATTTTCTACTGCTACTACTACTAAATATCGTAGTAAATCAAAAATCAGTACATTGGAGAAGAATAATTTAATTCCCAAATTAGGTACTCAAGATATACGCCGAGGCACCGACTTCAAAGAGTTTTGGGATGGAAGGGTGAATGAAAAGGCTTCTTCACTATTTGTTCACACCACGAAGTTTATTTGAGTGTTCAATAATACATTCCACGCAACAGTTCCGTTCATATCACAAACATAATCCACAAGTTGTTCACATAGTTGCTATTCTTATATCGCATATTAAAATATCTAACGCCAAGTCTGTGAAAAAATGGCTGCCAACATAACCATCTGAATTGTCAGATGACCAACATTTAAGTAATAATTTTAGTGTTGCTATTTATAAATTATAATAATTGTAATAAAGTTGCGACAAAGTCGCCACACCACCCCCCCACGGAGAAAGATAACCCGACGAAATTGTAAGGTTACTTTAATTACTTAATCGTCGAAATTTTTAAAACGTACACGTCTGCCAGACCTTGTGGTCTATGGCTGTTTAGGCTGATCTGTGGTTGAAGATGGTGCTAATTGAATTGCGGAAGAGTCAGGTGGTTGCTGAGATATCGGAGAAGTCGGTGGTGAAGTGTCCAAAGGTGGAGAATTGTAGACATAGGCTGGTTTGAGTCTGTCGACGCTGACAACAACGGTCTTGCCCTTAACATCAATGGTGATAGTTTTGCCGTCAGAGGCCCGTTCAACAACTTGATAAGGACCATTGTAAGGGGGCTGAAGGGGGCGGCGGACAGTATCGTCTCGCAAAAATACGTGCGAGGATGTAGCCAAGTCTTTAAACTCAAATGTGGATGGAACCGAATGTCGTGAAGTTGGAACGGGTCGAATGGATGCCATGTGGCTCCGGAGTTTCGCCACAAAGTCGGCAGGGTCCTCGAATTTGTTCGATTCAGCCACTGGAACCAGTATTTCTCCAGGAAGACGAAGGGTTTCACCGTAGACCATTTCAGCAGCTGTGGCCTTCAAGTCTTCTTTGATAGCTGAGCGTATACCGAGTAAGACGAGCGGGAGAGCCTTGATCCAGGAATCGCCATGGCACATTAGGGGTGCCTTTAATTGGCAGTGAACGCGCTCTATCATTCCGTTAGCGCTCGGATGGAAGGCCGTCGTACGAATGCGTTTCGAAGCGAAATTCTGCAAGAGACGGCGGAACAGGTCAGACTCAAACTGAGTACCACGATCCGTGGTTATAAGCGACGGAGTGCCGAAACGAGGTATCCACTCTCTTGTAAAAGAGTCAACAACTTCTTCAGCTGTGATGGTTCGCATAGGCCAGATTTCAGGCCACCTAGTAACCCGATCGATTGCTGTAAGGCAGTAGCGATACTCGGAGCAAATCGGTAACGGTCCGATAATATCCATGTGGATGTGAGAGAACCGACCGGATGGAGTGCCGAAGGTGCCTAAGGGAGCAGAAACATGTCTAGTGACTTTACAACGCTGACAAGCTTCGCAAGTGCGGGCCCACTCTCTACAATCTTTGTTCATGGAGGGCCACATGTAACGGTCAGCTACGAGACGCGCTGAGCCCCTAATGCCGGGATGACTCAGGTTATGTAGTTTATTGAGTATCGTGCGACGCAAGTCACTGGGTACGTACGGACGAGGCTTGCCGGTCGCAAGGTCGCAAAACAGGGAGAAGCCTGTGCCAGGTTCGCGTAATTTTACCAAATCAAGACTAGAATTGCCAAGTAATTGGGTCAACTCCCTGTCTGCTCCTCGCGGCACGCGGCAAGAACCTCATATTCTTGCTCTAAGGAAATGGCTTCTACTCGAGACATTGCGTCAGCGACAATATTGTCTTCGCCTCGTACGTATTTGATATCCGTCGTGAAGTGGCTAATAAAAGACAGTTGGTTCAGATGTGGTGGGGGAAGCTTCTCGCGACGTTGTACGAAAGCGTACAGCAATGGCTTGTGTTCAGTGAATATTGTCACGTGTTGGACTTCCACAACGTGTCGAAAATGCTGTACACTTTCGTACACGGCCAAAAGTTCGCGGTAATAAGCCGGCCACTCACACTGTTTAGGAGTCACCTTCTTGCTAAAAAAAGCAAGTGGGATCCAATTTCCGTTAACTAGCTGTTGGAGGCAAGCACCGATATGAAGGCTTGATGCGTCGGTAAACAACCCTAAGGGTGCATCAGCTACAGGATGGTGAAGGATAGTTGCATCTGAAAGGCTTTTCTTACAATCCTCGAAATTTTTCAGCAGTTCAGGCGTCCAGGAATATGGTTTGGAACCCTTACGCTTGGTAGCGGCCAAAGTATCGATAAGCGACGCCTGAAATTTTGCAGCGTGAGGGATAAAACGCCTGTAATAATTGAGATTTGAGCATGCCAAGGAACCTGCGCATTCCTTGGACATCCTCAGGGGTTTGAAATCTATCAGGGCTTGAATACGATCCTGGGGTGGGCGCGTGCCGTATGAAACACATATGCAATAGCCGAGGAACACAACCCCGCCGGCACCAAGGACGCACTTGGACGGGTTTAAGACCACTCCATACTCTTGGAGGCGTCCAAAGAGAGTGCGTAGGTGTTTCTGGTGAGTAACCTCGTCTGGTGTAAAGGTTAAAATGTCAACGATGTATTGGAAACAGAAATCGAGACCCCGTGTGACCTCATCAATAAATCTTTGAAAGGTGTGACCAGCATTGCGAAGACCAAAGGTCATGTAAGGAAATTCGAAGAGGCCAAACGGGGTCACGATGGCCGTCTTCGGAATATCATCCTTGAAAACGGGGATCTGGTGATAGGCCTTTACCAGGTCGAGGGTACTGAAAATTTTGGCACCAGAGAGGTTGTGCGTAAAATCGTTGATGTGACGGACTGGATATTTGTCTGGACAGTCCTGGCATTCAAGCCCCGGTAGTCACCGCAAGGTCGCCACAAGCCGTCCTTCTTGAGCACCATCTGTAAAGGAGCGGCCCAGTCACTTTTAGATGGCCTTGCTATCCCGCATTTTATCATGTCCTCAAACTCCTTTTTGGCTGAAATAAGTTTATGTGGTGCCAAACGGCGAGGGCGATAGGAAACAGGAGGTCCATCAGTAGTCTGGATGTAGTGGACGGTGTTATGCTTCACAACTCGGGGTAGGCCAGGAGGACGTGTGATCTCAGGAAACTCAGCGAGCACCTGTGTGAAAATTGAGTCGTTGCAGGCTACGGCCTTGACACTGCCCTGTGAAACCTGAGCCGTAACAGCAGACACAAATAATTTTGAATTGCCGTCGACAAGACGCTTCAGTCGGCAATCTGGTAAAAGGTTATAATAACTAAGAAAGTCTGAACCAATGATTGGAGTGTTAACATCAGCGATGACAAAATTCCAATGGAAGTCGCGACGAAGGCCCAAATTGAGATGCATGGAAATACTTCCGTACGTCTTGATGGAGCTACCGTTCGCAGCGCTGAGGTTGTACTCATTGTCGGTGAACCGACCTTTAAGGAGCCGCCGAGGGAAGCAGCAGAGGTCTTAGCCAGTGTCGTCTTCTGATCTGTAACAAAGAGTCTAGTCTGGCGGCTGGGTTGGTAACAATCAGTAGCCGCCTCTACTGACTGTTGTTGCCGTTTCCCTGCGGTGCTTACCAGCTGCAAGGTTGGATGCATTTGGCCGCCTTAGTGTTGAATTTTTTGTGGTACCAACACATTTTTTCAGGAGCACCAGGTGTTGAAGTACGAGAGCGTCGACCAGCAGATGCGTTGCGGCTGCGTGAACGTCCAGGCCTCTGATGAGTTAAAGAAGCAACTTGCTTACTAAGTTCGTCGACCCTTGCCAGAAGTGTGTCGAAGGCAGGAGAAGAGAATGATGTGGCCGGCGAAGAGCAAGAAAAAACTTTGCTTGGCCCGGCAATCTCAATGACCTTGTCGGCCAGGTCTGCCAGTTTCTCCAATGTCAGGTCAGTCTGTGAGACCAAAATAGCCTGTACTTGCTGGGGTAGGCGTCTCATCTACAACTGCCTCAGAATGCTCTCATCTGTGAGGGCATTGTTCGAGAGTGAGCGGAGGTGCCGAAGAAATTGAGAGGGTTTCCTGTCGCCTAATTCTTCCTCTCCGATAAGTTGGTGTACCCTTTATTCTTCGGACATCGAAAGTCGTCGGATTAATTCCTCCTTCAATTTTGTGTACTTGGTACCGTCGGTTGGAGGAGCGGTTATAATGTCGTCTACCTCTCCAGCTAATTTCTGGTCGAGCTGTGAAATGATGTAATTAAACATTGTGGTATCAGATTTAATTCTCTCTACTTGAGCAAACCAAACTTATATATAGTGTTATATAGCGTTATATAGCGTTAAAACAAAATTTATGCTTGTGAAATTTCCGAAAAACCAAAACACAAGATAAATCAGGCAAAAAACCACAAAAACACACCACAAATTAAGGTAGAAAACTTACTCTTACCGAATTGCGGCAAATAATGAGGAATAATATTAGTAGACGTTAGAAAGCACGTAAAACAAAAGTTAGTTTCGAGTTAGAACAACTCCGATAATAATTGGTTAAATATGAGTAAAATATCAAGAAAAGCTTACCGAAATAATGTTGTTGTAACTTAAAACTAAATAACTCACTGTAATTTCCTATAAATCCTAATTAATAATGAAAATAAAAGGCGAAAAACACTTTCGCACTGTTTCACGAGTGTTTGTTTACGTTTTCGAGTTTTTGACGGATAGGAATTACTGATGCCGTTGGTTGCTGAGGAGAAAGTTCCAATAATCATCGAAAGATGGCGCGACCAGTCAGAAACTTCTTGAATGAAAATTTCTTCACAGATTTTTTTTCCAATTCTGCTGGGAATGACTGGAATCGATGTGTTTCAGCTGGGAGAACGTAGAACGTTGCAGGAAATGAGTGTCTTGGGTCGAATTCCTTGGAAATTCCGATGGGATGGTCCTGTTTGTGGCGGCCAAAAAATGGATTCGCCCGCTCGTTTTGCAGCGAACGCCGAGTCACGGAGTGTAGCGGGCAGGTGTAGTTCTTGTTCCCGAAGTCCGAATGGAAGCGTCGTGTAGCAATTGAGCCAGAAGTTCCAGCACCGGAAAAAGTAGGCTGACTAACGAAAGCGGTCACCACTTTGGGATGGAAGGGTGAATGAAAAGGCTTCTTCACTATTTGTTCACACCACGAAGTTTATTTGAGTGTTCAATAATACATTCCATGCAACAGTTCCGTTCACATCACAAACATAATCCACAAGTTGTTCACATAGTTGCTTTGGGAATAGTGGATGCTTCAAGGGGAGATCTCCGACCGAGCGAGGTGCTATGCTCGGTCAGGCCGAAGCCCACTTGTATGAATTTCAGATATCGTATATATAGTGCCGATCTCAGAAAACTTCGGTAGCGCGATTCAGGATTGTGGCGCTAATTGGTCCGCCACATCACCCCCCCCGAAGACCGGTGGTCGATTTTGAGTCTTCTGCTGAGTCTGAGTCGCCAGTGCCAGAGAGTCCCAGTGAGTCGGAACTGTGCTGCTGCTGCACGGGCTCCAGTGAGTCGGAGTGCTGCCGTGCGTGTCGATGCTACGTGCTGATCAGGAGAGATGTGCTCTGCTTGCTGACCGGTCGTTGTAGTGATAGTGCCCGTTGAAGCCGATGAGGGTTCGACCAGGCTGTGGTGCGTTGAGGCTGGTGTGGTCGAGGTACCTGATGAGGCTGAAGCTGGCTGGCGTGGTGCGGAGGGGTGGGGTATGTGATGATGATGATGTTCAGAAGGAGGCGTTGTCCTGTCGAGGGTCACCAATGTGGGAATATGGTGGCAAGCCCCAAAGGGAGATCTCCGACCGAGCGAGGTGCTATGCTCGGTCAGGCCGAAGCCCAATTGTATGAATTTCAGATATCGTATATTATATAGTGCCGATCTCAGAAAACTTCGATAGCGCGATTCAGGATTGTGGCGCTTTTATTTCCGCCACATTGCTATTCTTTTAAAATATCTAACGCCAAGTCTGTGAAAAAATGGCTGCCAACATAACCATCTGAATTGTCAGATGACCAACATTTAAGTAATAATTTTAGTGTTGCTAAAATTATAATAATTGTAATAAAGTTGCGACAGAGTCGCCACAGAGTGAAATAAAATAAGGACAATTATTTTGCATATTATAAATTTATTTATTTATTAAAGTAAATGTTGAGGAAAAGAGCCAGATATAAAAGATATACCTAATTTTAATTATTTTCTTTTGTCACTCATAATATATCTAATCCATTGGATAAAGTGCTTAAAAATGACGATTCCGTAGTAAAAAGCGTATTTTATGACGCAACTATTGCAAACCAAATTTGGACGTGGTTAAGTATACGTGGTATATTTACTATTTTGAATGTTCTATGGGGGACACACTCTCTTTTATGCTCTAAACTCATAAGTTTTTCGAAATAATTGCTATTTAGTACTAAGGCGGGTCAATAAGTCCGTGACTTTTTGAATTTCTAACCTCCTTACTGAAAAAGCAACACTACTCCTGTCAACAGGCATCTGTCAGTTGACTCCTATCAAAATTTGAACTTGCTGCGTCAGTTAGTTTGTGTTTTACAGCTATCTTTATCAGACTATCCAGTAACTTAAGGAAACAATGGAAAAAAGTGAATTTCGTGTGCTTATTAAGCATTATTTTTTGCGAAAAAAAACCATTACCGAGACCAAGGCTAAGCTTGATAAATACTATGGGGACTCTGCACCATCGATTTCAATGGTAAAAAAGTGGTTTACTGAATTTCGTTGTGGCCTTACAAGCACTGAAGATGCCGAACGTCCTGGACGCCCAGTTGAGGTCTCTACACCCGAAACAATCGAAAAAATTCACGATATGGTGTTGGCCGACCAAAGATTGAAAGTGCAAGAGATTGTGGAAGCCATAGGCATCTCGCATGGCTCAGTGGTTTCAATTTTGAATGATCACTTGGGCATGAGAAAGCTTTCCGCAAGATGGGTGCCGCGTTTGCTCACAGTCGACCACAAACGCAATCGTGTAACAACTTCACAGGAAGGTTTGGCGTTGTTTAATCACAATATGGAGAAGTTTTTTAACCGTGGACGAAACATGGATCCATCACAATACACCAGAGACCAAACAACAGTCAAAACAGTGTGTTTCTAAGGGTGAATCGGCGCCAAAGAAGGCCAAGGTGGGTTTGTCAGCCAATAAAGTTATGGCGACTGTTTTTTGGGATGCACGTGGGATAATCCACATTGACTATCTTCAAAAGGGAAGAACAATTAATGGGGACCGCTTCAATGAGGATTTGAAAAAAAACCGACCTCATTTGGCCAAGAAAAAAGTTATTTTTCACTAAGACAATGCAAGGGTGCATACATGTGCAGTTGCCATGGCAAAAATCCATGAATTGGGCGATGAATTGCTCCCACATCCACCCTATTCTCAAGATTTGGCTCCGAGTGACTACTTCTTGTTCCCAAACCTGAAAAAATGGCTCGGTGGAAAAAGATTTGACTCCAATGATGAAGTCATCTCGCAAACAAAGGCCTATTTTGAGGACCTCGACAAATCATATTTTTTGGAAGGGATAAAAAAATTGGAGAAGCGTTGGACAAAGTGTATAGAGCTCAACGGGGACTACGTTGAAAAATAAAATGATTTATTTATCAAAAAATCTGTGTTTTATTCCAAAAGTCACGGACTTATTGACCCGCCCTCGTACCTACATTGTGGCAAGAACGAGCTTTATTCGTGTGTGGTTTAAAATTGTAAAAGTAATGGCAACAGAACTCCAGACAAGTTGTTAATTAAAGTGCCGGAAGATATCGAAATGAGGAAAGTGTGGTTGGAAGTTGAAACTCGCTAAAAGATATCCTAAATCGTTTACAACTAAGATTGTATTTGTATATTAATTGTGAAAATCACTGCAATATAAGTAAGTCTCTATTTCTACCTGATACTTATACCTGATAGATGTATCTACCATGAAATAGAGATTTACTTAAATAACATATTAAATCACATTTTGCATCATTTAATGCAATTTTAATTAGATAAAATAATTTTAGTTAATGTGACATATGACTTGCAATTTAGCTATTACTTCCGCACACAGCACATCTTGTTTTAGGTCACGTGATATATAGATAAAAAAAACTACTCTAAGTTGAAATATTTAATATTAAAATTGTTTATCTTAAGAAAAGCTTAGGTTGTTGCTTAAATTAGATATAACATATTAATTTGATAATGTAAGGAAAGATTATTTATTAATAAAATCTTCTTGAATCTGTGGAAATTACGAGTCAAGAAGCTGCATGGTACTTACTGCGTGAGCCAATGTCAAAGAGTTCTATGAAAGTTATCTATATAGCACACTAATAAAACTCCGAGCAATGCTTAGTCTCCCAAGCGGTATACCTAAATACTGTTTTCACTTCTATCGACAGTCACTATAACTGCCAATTTTTAACTCCCTATAACTTCCCGATAGAATTGAAAACAGTATTTAGGTATATCGCTTTCAACAATATTATACTATAGTACCTGGGAGACCAAGCATTGCTCGGAGTTTTACTAGTGCGAGAAAAAAAATATATAAAAGAAAAAGAAACAAAAAATCGGCTGTCTGTAAAGTCGGTTTACTGACGACAGTTGAACGTGACAACGTCATAGTAATAAATGGAACGCCTCAGAGCGAGGTAACGCCGCATGAGTCATGTTTTTTCGTGCGTGCAGCCGGCTCCATCGAATTATAAGACGTTATCACGTCAAAAGAATAAAAATATTTCGTTGGGCCGAGATTCGAACCCGAGACCAATTGGTCAAAATCCAAGTGCCTTCGTAACTGCGTTACGCGTATCTGACACTTGTATTCGAAATTACTCGTATCTTAACGCCGTAACGCGTTACGTAACGAAGTGGTTTACCCTTCCATAACAAGTTATCACTTCAAAAAGATCAATATTTTTTTTCATAAAACAATCACTTAAAATGAATATGTTTATTTCTATATAATTTTTGTATGTATAATGTTCATCACATTCCGTACTATTTTGTTCACCATGGAAAGTACCCTGTTATTATTCGCCGAACTCATCGATATTTAAATGTGAATAGTGTAGCACTAGCGTCGCTTGAATAAAAATGACATTTTCTCGTACACTGACAGCCTATTTCTTCTGTGTATTTGTACATCTGTGCGGATAGTTTATGTTTGACAATGTTTTCGTGTGCATACGTAACGACGTGATTGAAATTGCATTAGTGTGCAATCACTATATGGCATACTTTTTCGCATAGAAATTAGCGCTCATTTCGCCTCCGGTTGGCTTAGTGCTCTAAGATTATAAACCAAGTGCCTTAGAATCGCATTGGAATCGATTTTAAATATATCGACGTGAGTAGAAACCGATTACGGTGATTATGGAGCTCGCCGGGCATGCCGCCGCCGCCGCCGAAAATGGGGCAGATAGGGTTAATTGGCCGCTTGTAACTCATCAGCGCCGACATCGCCCTAGCTACAATTTTTACAACTACCCTCCGAAAGTTCAAAGGCCGTAATTGAAATTTTTTATGAGCCGTCAATCATTATCAGCTTTTACCCACGCCTTCTTTATATCTTAGCGTTAGATAAGATTAAAAATATTATAATAAGCCGCTTGTTACGTACGCATTAATATAGCCCTAGCCTCAGACCAAAAACAAAGTGTAGTCAAGAGTTCTGCGAACCACAAAGTTGGTCTAAACTACGCCTCGCCATGTAATTGACACAGTGTCACGCACACATTACCTTGTATGGCGAGCAGTCGAATCGTTTGGTTTTTATGCATGCACTAGTTGCATAAAAAATCGGTTTCAATTTTTGTTTGACAAAGCTTTATCTCTACTTTTTTATTTGGTCTAAAAATAGTATTTTTTTAAACTACCCACTAAAAGCTCAATGCACGTGATTTGAAAAATATGTAAAATTTTGTTTAACAACATAGATTAAATTCTGCTAAAATTTAACTATTTGTCTGCACAATTTTCATAGTCTTGTTGTCGGTACCAGCCAACTTAAACGCGAGTTCTATATTATTGTTTAAACAAAAAATTACACCAATTTGATTAGTTCTATAAAATATTGTAGGATGTTGTTTGGGCTGGTACCGACTTCAAAATTAAGAAGATTGAGTATTTAAAATAGTTAAATTTTTAGACGAATTTAAAAGGGAATTATTTAGAAAATAAGATTTATTTCATAGTTTTTTGTGTATTTTTACTTTCGAAGTCGGTTTAATAGGCGTAGGTAGCATATGCTTTTGTTACTTCAGAAAAAGTAAAAATCACTATATGTGTCTATATAAATTTCGAGTTCCCTCGATTCATCATGGATCATCAGGTTTCCCCACTTAAGTGACTAAAGGACCAATTTCGAATTATACCCCTTACAACAAGAAAAGAGTAATGTTAAAAGATATTCGTGTCGGTGTAAAATACTATGAGAAGTACTTTTTATATCATCATAATTTGATGATGTATGGTGTGATAATGATGATGATGATTACTCTAATTGACATAGTTGCATATGCTTGCAGTTCTTTAAACAACGCCGAAATCTCGAAACATGTATCTATAAGGAGTCGGGAGTTCTATTCAGTACTTTTGGATCCCTGGTGTACCTTGGAGAAAAATCTTACTTTTAAGTAGCATATTATGCTTGGACTACTTCAAAAAAAGTTGAAATCATCAAGAACTTCAATCAAGAATTTGGAAATCGGTCCACAGACGGCGGAGTAATCGTTGATCGTCTCTTTTAGAATTCGACTATCATTTGGAATCATTTGAAAACATAACTACAATACAGTTGAAAATCGAAGTGTCGAGTGTCGAACTATCATTTATGACATTGACATTTGACTCGACACTTGTGAGTGCGATTTTCAGATTTTCTAGTGTAGAGTTATGTTTTCAGTGCTCTGAATTTTCCCCACCTTTACGGATTTCTATTTTCAATGCTCTGAACTTTCCCCGGCCTTCCGGATTACGGATCATGTAATCCCAGACTTAGCGAATGCCTACGGAAACTCTTAAACATGCGTAATTTTGTTTTGAAATATGTAAAACACCTTTCCACCCTTTGTGCTGTTATACAAATATAAGCTGGGGGTATTTTGCTATATTTTTACATGTCACCGCGGGGGGAAGCCGGGCAATCCGTCACTGTCGCCGACATCGTCACATTATCATAATGAATTAGCCCCGGTTGACTCGCGTCCGCTGTTCAAACGTTAGATGTGTTGTCACTTCACATTTTAACGTATTTTAAGCTTAATTAATGCATCAGGTATTTTGAACTTGAAAAATGAAAATGTCACATATTTGAATTTTGAATTTAATAGCTTTTTCCCGCGGCTCCACCCGCATAAATACAGTATCCCACGGGAACACTGTACTTTATCGGGATAAAAAGTAGCCTATGTTTTAATCCAAAGCCTAAACTTCTCGTTACTTCGAAAAATCTGTTCAGTCGTTTTTGCATTAAAGAGTAACAAACATCCATCCATCCATCCATCCATCCTCACAAACTTTCACATTTATAATAGTTGTATGGTCATTGCTTACGTTCTTCATAAACACGGACAAGACATTTATTCTTATTTCACAGATAATAATTTACATTCTGGAAGTAGGTTACATTTTATTCCGGGCTAAATTTTGCCCGTGACTGCGTGCGCACAAAAAGGAAACCAGCGGCAACCGAACATTCTGCCGCCATAAAAAGTAGTCTCTATCTATCTATCTATCTATACTAGAGATCGCCCTGTGGTCGAAATTCGACCATAATTCATAATATTAAATTTTTTCAATTTAATTTTTTACGGATCTTTTGCATTTTTTTTTCTATTGGATAAATCCCTATGGACCAAAACAAATCACACACAGTATTACACACTGTAAAAATTTGCAGAGTCGCATATTATCTTCTCAACACCAAAAGAACCCGCCGCCGCCCGACACTCTCTAAAAATATTGATTTAAAATTGTATTTTATAATATTATTGAAACGCTTTCAGAATATTTTGCAACGTATGCTAACGCAAAAGTAGAGTTTACAAAGCGAATTAGTATTTTTTTGTATTCAGACGTTGAAAGAGTGAGAGTGAGAGAGAGTTGAGTGAGTGTTAAGTACAGTACTAAAATATTTTCTGTAAAATTTTCGAGAATATTTTTGTATGCAAATAACAATGTTTTTATATTTCCGTAAGACAAAAAAATGTTTCGGCCACATATGCCGCCCCCTAAAATTTCTGAGAGATTTACCACTACCACCTGAAAACATTATGCGATACGATGTCGCTTGTCGTGCGCGATAATGCGAGAGACAGATATATTATTTTATATATTGAAACATAGTTTCTTATTTTTTATTTTGCCTCTTAAGTAGAAAAAAGTAAAAAAAAATTTTGTGACAGATTGATAAAATAGGCAAATGGTGTTTGAAAATTATTAACTATTTCTAAACGTTTTGGATTTAAGATTCGAATTTTTCTTACAAGTTTAGGGTTATATATGTTTTGTCATAATTCACGGATACGTATAACCTAAAACTTTCTTTATTTCCTACAAATTATCTCAGAAAATCGACAAAATAGATAAATAGTAAAATTAACTACAACAGATAAACACAATAAATTATAACAATAACAGATGAAAACAATAAATTACTTTAAATTAAAATTTAAATCTCTTTTGCTACGAGAACAACTTATATAATTTTTTATTTAATATTATTATTATTAGTATTATTCTATTATTATTATTATTTTTTAATCCTTTAATTAATTAAATTCCTAATATTATTATGACATAACCTAATTTTAATATACCTATATTATAATTATTTAATGATGTACTTAATTTACTATACTACTTAACTATGACGTTACTTACCGTTCGGGTACGAGCCGACGCATGGCGGTTTGCAGGGGCCTGTAGTCTTAAAGGTCAGGTACCTACTTCTCAATTGTCATTAATGTACGACAGCGAACGAATAATGATATTACCTATGTAGAACACACCTAAAATATAAATATATACTATTATTTTATGTAGTCTAATTATGCACAATATTGATAAAGATCACAACTAAATGTATAAAAATACTTACTTTATCATCCTTTTACAGCGCTAGTATAATATATATGTATTATGTATTGTACATTTTCTGTTCGTATTGTTTATCTCGTGATAGTTGCTATGAACAAGTGTGTCGTCTGGCCACGCGGGTTCTGCCCCTTGCAACTTAACTATGGGACTAGGAGTGTGAGGGGAGTGCGAAGGGCGCGGGTGGCGTGATCGCTGCATTGTCCATAGCAATGACTCACAATGTTATCTATTGTATTTTGTAACCCATAATATATATTATTATTATCATTATCTCGTTAATCGTTTATGTATTTAAGTAACTGTTTATTTGCTGTTGCCGTAGTGTATTAAATCTGTCCATCAAACGACAACAATATGGAACCGCATAATACCAGGCACTGTGGTGTTACGCCGCAGTGATACGCCTGAGCGGTTTCCTTTTTGACAGTTAGGCATTACACTACCTACCTTCCTATCCATAATAGTATCTCTTGCGTACTATAGTATCTCCTACTCCTACTCATGGTACGTAATTTTTTAGTTTATGTTTTGATTTGTTTTTCTGTCCTGTTTTTATGACTTTTGTATGTAAGTCTTTGTTTTATTTGTGGTGTAATGTCTCATTGTGTCAAATAAATGTTTATTATTATTATTATTATTATTATTAGATACCAATGACCAAAATGATTTATGTTACTTAAGTCATTATTGTTAAAATAAAGATAAGGTATACCAATTTATTTATAATCAATCAATCAACCTTAATTATTATTGAAAAATGGTGTAAAATATTGTACACCTTTTTAATTTTGCCAATTATATGACTTAGAGTAATACTGATAAATGTAAAATTTAAGAGTTAACATTTTTCTCAAAATAAAAAATATGTTTTATTTAGAAAAATGTTATTATTATTATCCACTTGTTTACTTAAATGAATAAGCAGTCTTGACATTACTTGAGACTTTCCAGACTCACATAATCTTGATTTGTGTTTACTCTTTTTTTTTTAATCTCTCATTTTGATCTTTTACTTTCCTTTTCCTTTCCTTTCTCTTCATCCTTTTTTTGGTCTTTCGTTTAAGACAACCTGTTTTGATGACAAAGCTACATAATTAACGTCATTTAAAATTTCGGAGTTTTGTTCAGTTACTATGCAGTCGAATTATTTTCTGTTTCCAAATATAATAAGGCAGGGGCCTCTTCAAGAGTATTACTTATAGCAGATCACGCTTCAATTGAACCATGTGGGAGGTTTCCATCTGAGTTTCGAGGGCTGCAGACATGTATATTATAATTCACTGAAATTGGAGACATAGATTCTACGCTTTCCAACGCAAAAGAATGATTTTCTTTTCTTACTGAATTGGGTGACTGCACTGCTTCAGTTGAATTCTGAGGTACAATTTCATCAAAATTGTTTGTAGTTTTAGGATCCGGTACATCATTATCCGTCAAAGAGACTTCTTGAATATTAATGTCACTCATCTTGTTTGTTAAGCTCAAAGAGCAATTATTATTTTTTTCCATATCTAAAATTACTGAAGTAGGATGATGAACCATTACTGTAACTAGGATTTCCGGAGATCCAAAAGTATGTTCGTTGACACGTATTTGATTAGTCATAGTATTTTCTACTGGTATTGATGCTTCAACTGTCTTAGTTAAATTTTGAGGCACAATTTCGTCAGAATTGTCTATAGATTTAGGATTAGGTACATCATTATCCGTGAAAGAGATTTGAATATTATTGTTACTGTTTGTTATGTCCAAAGAACAATCTGTTAGAAAAGAATCTGTTATTTCATACAATATGTGATCTGCATCAAAACTTTGATTTGAAATAGATCGAATGGCCACATTAAGCTCTTCATCATTAATATTTGGCATCATTATTAGAGGAACATCAGTTTGAGAAAATTCTGTAGTTTTTTCTTCAGGGCATACAATAATATTTTTTACTTTATCTCTCGTAAGCGAAATCTGAGAACAAAGACAACTCACTTTTGAATCAGCTACTTAAATTATGACAGTATAAAATAATGTCATTTGAAATTATTAAAAAAACAAACGTACCTCATCTTCATAATAATTTAAAAGGAATGTGCAAGTCTCCTGGTTCTTTTTCTTTGGGCTGACATCTGAAAAAAGTCTTAATTTAGTTGTACTGACAAGAGTTTGTATTAATAATTTAAATGCAATTACTTTATTCATTCATTTAGATATTTTGCTCAAGATTATTTTGATATTTTTTCAACCTACATTATAATATTTTAATAAAATTTATTTAAAACATAATAAAATTTAACTTTTTTATTAACTAAATTTATTTGGTATTTCTATAAATTCTAAAATATTTTAGTAAGTTGATTCCCTTCGGGATTAAAATAATATTATGTAAGTATGTTCCTTTAGATATTACAAAAGAAAAAACTTCTTTTATAACATTAAAGTAAGAGTAATCAATTGTTTATATTAATTTACTTTATTATAACCTATTATATAATATTTGATTGCCCATATAAATTTAAAATGTTAAGAAGTGCTTATTTTTTTTATAAAAAATATTTTGTTTTTTTGTTAATCTAATCGTGCATGTTATTTTTGAAAATATTAAATATTCCTTATTACGAGGGCGGCACTGAAAATTTCGGGAATCAAGGAAGTGACACAACATTACTATTTAAAAATATATTTATTGCTTTTCGAAGTATTCCTCCGCGAAATTTGACACATTTTTCCATACGATGGAACCAATCATTGAAGCAACCATTCCATTCGGAAGTTGGGGTCTCCAAAATGGCCGTTTTGTAGGCGTCCACAGCTTCTTCAGGTGATGAAAATCT
The DNA here is from genome assembly GCA_963565745.1 of Phengaris arion. Taxonomy (NCBI): domain Eukaryota; kingdom Metazoa; phylum Arthropoda; class Insecta; order Lepidoptera; family Lycaenidae; genus Phengaris; species Phengaris arion. The sequence goes on from OY751431.1 coordinate 31,574,539, forward strand.
CTGACCACGCAATTTATTCTTTATTTTAGCGAAAGTATAGAAATCATTAGGGCTTAGGTTGGGGCTGTACGGCGGATGGTCTAATTATTCTATGATTTCTTGCTCTGAAAACTCTTTTGTTCTGTGCGCGGTGTGAGAACTCGCATTGTCGTGATGGAGGATGATGCGGCGGTTGTAGTTCTCTTTACGGAGTTCAGAAACGACCTGTGGCAAACAAATGTGGTCGCAACATGGCCGGTTTTGGAGACAAACGTGGCCACCCTTTTTTTTGCAACACTCCGTGAACGAACAATTTTTGTTGGCTTTAACTCATTTTCGAACACCCAAACTCATGACTGGTTTTTTGTTTCGGGTTCGTACGCGTATATCCAGGATTCGTCACCTGATATGATGTTGTATACAGCATTTGAGGATCCTGCGTGGAATCTTTCGAGAGTTCTGACGCACCAAGTAACGCGAGCCGCTTTTTGCTCTTCACAGAGCAAATGCGGTATCCATCGGGAAAACAACTTTTTTACACCTAATTGTTCATGCAAGATTATTTGTATTTGACTCATGCCAATGTCTAAATTTGCCTGAATTTCGCGGTATGTCACATGTCGATCTTCCTCAATCAGCTTACGCACAGCATCAACGTTTTCTTGGGTGACTGCAGTTTTTGGACGACCTTGACGGGTATCATCACTGAGCTTGACACGTCCACGTTGAAATTCAGGAAACCAGCGATAAATTGTGGTTTTGGATGGGGCTTCATCACCAAATGCAGAAATCATCCGGTCAACACACTGTTTTTGTGTTAAAGCACTTCGAAAGTCATAATAAATCATCTCTCTAGAATTTTCACGTGTCAATTCCATTTTCTCAACGACTAAACAAGTTTGACAAGACCTTGTGACAAGACCGAGAATCTTTTTTTAAATAAATAAACGGTATTCGATTTTTCAAACCAAGGAGTTTTAAAATAAAAACATTTTAATATGACAGGAACAGTGGAAATATTCCATTCCCGATACTTTTAGTGCAGCCCTCGTATATGAACTTAAAACCATACAAAAAACTAAGTATATTTGTTTAATTTATTTACAATATCGTTCTATGTAATTTAAAACAAACACGTTAATCATAACAAGCAGAACATCATTTAACAATAATAAGTTATGGAACTTGACACTATGAATTAACAGCATGTTACATGTATAAAACAATTTTCAATAACGTATCAACTGATATTTCTACTTCATTACCTAATTTTGATGGCTTTTAAGTAAGAACACACATTTATTTCAATTAAAATTGTAATCTCTATTGCTACACGCCCATTATTTATATGCTTTGAAGTCTGTATCTATTGTTAAATCAGATTTATACATCAAAATAATTATAACCTACAACATCAAAACTCGACTAATACAAAATATTGAACGAAAATACGCTTACCTTGTGTATATTTGTATCTTATTAACGCCCTGCCTGGTAACTGAACAACACTGAGCCTTTTTTTACGTATTTGCACCTTTTTTATATATAAAATTGTCTTAAACGCCGGCTCCGTGGCTTACCTAAAAAATGTTTGACAGCAAATACGCCATTTTGAAACAATGTGTCATGCCGCTTGACATTCTTTAGCAAAATTATAGATGGCGCCTTACTTATTTTGAAAATATGTTATGGAGCGTAATAGATGATTGTAAAATGTTTTATGTTGTGTAGATCATTAGTATATTTTAAAAGATATTAATTTTAAAAGAAATAAGGGTTATGGCACTTAAAATACTGTTGAAAAATGTAGTTTAAACCATAAGCTATGTGCCTACTGTAGGCATTAATAATAAAATAAATCAAATAAATTAATAATAAATAATAATCCCACAAAAATCAACAAATGAGAATTTTGATGTAGGCAGCCTACATCAAAATCCTCATTTGTTGATTTTTGTGGGTTAACACATTATTGTTTATTTGCGTCCAAATATTAACAAACAAATAAATAAATCCTTCCTCTTTATTATTAATGTACAAAAATGTACGGTTCCTGCGATATAAATTATTTTACTTATTAGAGTAGTAAATGCTACTATAAAATAGCAAAGCACGTTTGCTCGAACAGGCCCCCAGCCGAGGCAACAGGTGTAGTTAAATCCGAAAAAGAACTGTCGGCTGTCACGTGAAAGCGAACCGAATTCTTGGCTTTATTCCAAACACCACCCGAATTAAGTCGCGAACGATGACATGTTGATAAGTGAATACAATATTGTTGCTGAAAGCACCACTATAATGAAAAGTGACGTGCTGATGTACAGCTGTGCCCATTTATAAATGCCCCCTGCCCAATCGCTTTGATATGCTAAAGGGAGGTACGGTTTAGGGGCGCCCAACGTACCGAACGCAACAAGTCGATGTATCCAAAACCACACGCACAAAGGTGCCGACTACAGCCAGTGAAACGCGATTACTTCGTATTTGAATGTTGAATTTAGATCTCTGAATGTAAGCATAATGTTATATTTAGGGGATCTTTCACAATCTACTGATATGCATTAGATAGCTTATTTACATGTTTTGTTTCCGTCGCTCAGTATAAAGTAAGGTATTCGACACTTGTAAGGCCCTTATTATGTAATTTTTCTTGGTAAAATGCGCTAAGTATAAACCGTACCAAATGTAAAGCATTCAGATTTATGTAAGGACCTACATTGTATAGTTAAATTAACAGGTTACATCTACATAATTAAATACATACATAGATTTATCTTATTACTAGATGATTCCCGCGACGCGCAAAAATAAATCCCGCGGAAATCGTACATTTTACTCCGATAAAAATCGGTTGTCTGTAAAGTCGGTTTACTGACGACAGTTGAACGTGACAACGTCATAATAATAAATGGAACGCCTCAGAGCGAGGTAACGCCCGTAGGTCATGTTTTTTCGTGCGTGCAGCCGGCTCCATCGAATTATAAGACGTTGTCACGTGAAAAAAATATTATTATAGATTTAAAAAATCCTTCACTAATTAATCAAAAGGAACTTCGTTCCATCCGGGTGTCCCTTGATACCTCTCAAGTTTTTTCTATTCTATTACTATTCATAATAATAATATGTTACTATTTATTTTGATATATTTTTACCGACACACAAAAATACAATTTGAATTTATCCATAGTAATAAGAATTTCTTTTTACTCCGAATACCGGGTGTACCAACCAGTTATCTTTAAATGTTTGTCGCAAATATTTAATTTCTTACGAGAGGAAAATCCATTCCCGTGGAAAACAACGTTCCTCTGATTTATAGAAATGCACCACAAAGTAGGAATTTGCTTGTACAAACCCGTTTTCCTTAAAGAATGCCATTTTAGAATTTCTTACATTTTTCACAAACCGTTGAGTATACTTAATTGAAATTCTTTTGTCTCAGCGATAAAGTTGTGTGTCGAAGGCTTCTTGTCTACTCTATTTCTCTCTTTTATTTGATATAAGGGAATCCTATTTTCAGAATTTTCATACGCTCTGTTGTATCCGCCGTACGCCGTGATGATCGTTTGGTTTTAGTGTCGGACGATCGGCTGGTTTATTGCTTCCTAGAATTGCATAATATTATATTTTAACCTGTCAGCGCTGACGGTCAGTAAGCGTTTAGCGTGACTCTAAAATCAACCTTAACCAAGTTGATTTTAGAGTCACGAACCAGGAGTCTTTATTAAAATCGATATCAAACAATGTCGTCTCGTCACAAAAGCCTCATCCAGATAATACCAAAACTAACCCTCATTGCCTCATGCTGTTAACGTTGTATAAAACAACAGGGCCAGTAAAATTTCAGTTCTATCGAGCACAAATTTACAAAAACATATAGATATTCCCAGTTCATAGTTTGCAAAAATTCCCAGATTCTCTTTTTTTCAGTTAAAACAATTTTAACGACACCTTTTAGGATGTAGATAGTTACAAAGTTGATGATACCTCCTGTGTATCTTCGTATTATTCGTTTCTTCTTCAGCAGATAATGACATCATTAGTCCGCTCAAATTATCTCTTTGTTTGTGTTAATAGTGCTAACAGACACTCGAACTTGGTGTCCGGTTCCGGTGTCGGTGTCGCTACACACGTACGGATTTGGTCCGGCAGACCGAATTGAAAATTCGACACTCGTATGTTCGATTTTCAGCTCTATTGTATTAGCGCAGATTTCTATTTACAGTGCTGTTTATCGACGATGACGATGATTCCAGCAATCAATTGAAATCGTGCAGTGCTCCCAACTCTCAAAAATATTTCTGCCCAAACTTGACCGGTCGTATCGTCAGGGTCGTATTAAGGACCCTGATTAGTTATACTATTTACAAGATTTACGCTGATTTTATCGGACTATAATTGGGTTATCCCAATTATAATTTTGTTATCACAATTATAGTCCAAGAAAATTAGCGTAAATCTCGGTATAAGAGATAATAAGCTAGAAACTCTAAAAGCTTTATATGTTTATACACATAAAGACTTACGCGTAAATTACATAAAACTAACGTGTCACTTATTCCGATTTCACTCCTTTTAAATATTCATACCCCGTTCTATTTACACATATAGAAATTGATTCTTAAGGATTAAACTCTAAAAGTCCTGCCCCCTAGTAAATCCCCGTAGATTTTTTTCCCTAATTTTGGGGGGAAAATCCCTAAGTTGGCAACACTGAGATCGGTGTCCGGTCCAATAGCCCCACTGCTCTACACACGCATGGATTTGCTACGGAGCGAACCATATCCGATGCGGACCGCGGTGGACACAATTAATAATAATTATGTTCGCCGGACTACTCTAGATACGCTCAGATTTGGTACGGAGCGGATCAAATCTGTGGTCCGCTCCGTACCGGATCCGTACGTGTATTAGCACTTTAACAGTTAACTCAAAGGAAATATTCAATATAGAAGACAAAGGCATTGCACAGACGATAAATATAAAAAGTTTGAAAACATCGGGCTTCGCTAAGTAAGCACTTGGTTCGCTTGATTGTGTTTCAATGGAAGAAATTCTCAAAGTTAACTGTGCTTATTCAGTTTCGTAGTTTAGTAAACGAAAATATATTTTTGTGTATATTAGTCTATAAAAAGTCAGGGAAAAATGAGCAGGACCAGGACATTAAAATTGAAATTGTCAGGAAAATTGCTACATAAGTTGATAAGTAATGTGAAAATTATAAGGAAGCGACGCTCAAAGCGCTAAACATTCATTTTAAAGGTTCTGTACCGTGGTACCACCCCGTGGTAAAAACGGGACCCTATTAATGAGTCTGTCCGTATGTCCGTTTAGGTCTATCAAATGTCTCATGAACCGTAATAGCCAGACAGTTAAAATTTTCACAGATGATGTATTTCTGTTGACGCCATAACAACAGATACTAAAAACAGAATAAAATAAATATTTCAGTGGTTGTATGCGTGTTTTTTTTGGCCTTTGTACGAAACCCTATGTGCGCAAACTCGAATTTGGCCGGTTTGGTTCACTTGTTGTTCTTGATTGAGTCACTTGATCTGTACCGCAAAGATATTATAAAGATTATACGTAGGTAGGTAGTAATTTTTCTATTTTGGATCACAGCTCCGACAGAGACGACCTCTGTGTCTCAATGGTTAAGCGTGTTAGTGCTCAACCCGGGGGTCGCGGGGTCGAATCCCGCCGTAGGAACAAAAAGTTTTTCCGTGTTCCTGGGTCATGGATATGCATTAAATATGTGTATTATATTCATACAATACTTGTACTTGTATTGTATGAATATATTGTTGAAGTAGATCCAGAGACTACCCCTTACAATCTCGGTAAGTCACAAACTCACAAAGAAACAAACCTCTTTATAATAGGTATTAGCTTTACCTCTTTATAATATTAGTATAGTTCAGATGTTAGCCGCGACTTCGTACGCAAAAAAGATATCTAGCGGGCTTAGCATGGCGATCCGAAGAAATCATTTTAAAGAAGAAATATTCTATCCAAAACAGTTCGTTGCAAAATAAGATCGTCAATAGAAGTCGACGTTTCTAAATAGCCATATTATTAAAATGGCTGCCGGGAAATCTTCTGTCAAAAATTATCTAAATTTTCAACTAAACGTAAAGAAACTATTTGTCTTGGACCGCCATGATGTGGAGTAGTTGACATTATTCTAAGACTATTTGACATTGAATTAAGAAAACATTTTTACTTTAGCTGTCAAAAGAGGCCTTTTGTGAGCTCATGCTCGGGAAGAAAAGAAATTACTCTCATTTTTTTTCTCATAACGACGATGCGTCGACCTTGCTGCCTTACAATAAGAACTATTTTGCTCCGAATGGTATTAATGTTTCTTCAATCTGTCATTTTGTCGATTCTTCGGTGTTTCTAGGGTGGGCATGCTAAGCCTGCTGGGCGAACCGTACTTTTTCCTGCGATACAAAGTAGACTATGTGTTAATCCAGAGACTAAACTACTAGACTACCATCAAATTTAATTTAAATCCAAACGAACATCCATACACAAAACTTTCGCGTTTATATTATTAGAAGTAAGGATATTATGTTCGTCGTCGTGTTTTAATTATTTCGAAAATCTCTTAAATAGGAAAACGTTAGTAGGTATTATTCGTATAAACTTTGATCTTAAATATATTTGGGATTGTGGTCACCTGTCCTAGTTGAATTCATGACCGGCGTTGTTTAACATGGTTTAGCGCTATGACCATAATATAACTTCTCACTTATTACTCCTGGTATTAATATACATAAATGAATACCTACGTAAAGTTTCAGCCAATTCAACTGATCAGTTATTCTATATCATTTGATATGACTGACATAACTTTTATATTTATGAACCGATTGAAATGAAACAAACACAAATATTTAATCGAGCAAACCAAAATGCATTAGTGAAAACCGCATTCAAATCCGTTAAGCCGTTGACTTTGTACGCGCAAAACCAAATATTGCGGGAACTGTACATTTTTCCGCAATAAAAAGTAGCCTATGTGTTAATCCAGAGTCTAAACTACTATCATACCTAATTTCATCAAAATCCGTTCAGTAGATTCTGAGATTAGCGCATACAAACGTACAGATAAACAGACAAACATATATACAGACAAACAGACAAAAATTCTAAAAATCATTGTTTTGGGTTCTATATTGTTCGTAAAGCCCCCCTGTAATAGTTTTTCTTATTGATCTTCCATGTACAGACAGCGACCAGTTACAAATTTATTCAATTTATATGTATATTGTATAGATATAATATACATAAGGGAAGCCGGCTTGTATGCACGCCACGCCTGTTTCTGTATAATATGGTAAAAATCTTAAATATGTGTATAATATAAAAGTATTAAATATATTTCCGTTGCCCGGTACCCGTAACACAAGTTCTTCGAGAACTTACCACGGGACCATATTGACGTGGTGTGAAGCATCTATAGATATAGATAGCTTATGGTCAACACAATATTTCGATCTAACAGTTTCTAAACTGAAGATTCCTCGTGCAGCTGTTCGCCGTGATACATTGCACAGTAGAATATACCTAATATTCGGAATTTCGAGGTTCCCACATATTTTACGTCGATGGTCTGCAGGCGTTCTCAGCTATAGTAGGCATCATAAATCACTTACGTCAAGGGCTAAACCGGAGATACCTTATGAAGGATTATGTCGCGTTAAAAAGGTTACACAAACATATTTACTAATATTATAAATGTGAAAGTTTGTTGAGCTTTCACGTCCATGTAGGTATAGAACGTGAACAGTCATAGTCCTTACTTAGCGTAATTAGTTATTATTTGATTAATTGGGTATCCTGTGGTGTAAATGAATGTGCGACGAAGCTAATGGATATGTATCTGCAATATGGATAATATTGCATCTTGCAACTTCGGAATTTGCTATTCGTGGTTAGGGTCGCTACCGACCATAAGAGAAATTTTCATAAATATTATATTCAATAGTTTGCGTCAAAATAGATAAAAATTTCAGTAATAAAATAATGATGGACTTCAAAACAACTTACTTCTTACTGCACAACACAACTAAATTGTCCAGTAAATAAAAGCAAGTACCTACCTAATAAATGTTATCTGTTTTAAATCACAGTTCCTCTTGTGCGGGATAGTATTATTAGACTTATAGTTTACCAACTCTCAGAACTTCCAGAACGGTCCAGCGAACGAATTCCTTCTGGAAACTTTTGCAACGCAATTAACTCAGTTACTTTATGAATAAAAAGACACCATTTAATGCTTGGTTTTGGGTTTGGTTTTGGGTAATTTAAAGTGTAAATAAATAAAACATTTAAATTTGTTTATTAATATTTCTGTTTGCCAGGATCACAGGTATGTGGTGTTTGCTTATAATTGGAAATCAGCGTGCCGCGTATATTTAGCAAAAACAATTAGTTTTAAATTCTTCTGCATGCGCTTTATTATTTTAACAGATCTACCTTTCTGGAAAATTATGTAGGTACTATTTTCTAATTCTACTCTTATTTCTATTGTGTTTAAATGGAAAATGAATCTTCTTCAAAAACTCACACAAACCATGGGAAACAAACTATACAATGTAGGCATATAAAGTATATAAAGCATTGCAGAATATGGTTGTTTGAATTTTTATTAGAATTGCATGCTTGTAATTTCCGTAGTCCAATTACTGGAGCTAACGAAATAGCTGGCATACAAACTTAACGAGGTATTTTCGATAGTCAATTCTGCACATATTGGAAAATATCAGGACTGGATTAATTAAATTTAATTTGCTAATGATACGGTAAATAGGAGTAATGATTTAACTGACAAAATTAAATAGATAATATCATAACAATGATTCAATAACTTTGATTTTTATCTGTTTATCCGATACCTCTGCCGAATGACAATTGCGATATCTTTATTTATCCATCGATCTTGTCACACCACTTTAATGGATGGATGCAGCTATGGGTCACACAATCCGAATAAGTATCCGAGGATCAATGCTACGGGTATCAGACACCCATTACCTACCTATGACTTATGAGTAGAGAAAAGCCTTTCTCCCTTGGAGGAGTCGATCCCGCGGTCGTTACTGTATGCTTATAACCTCCTGCTATAAGAATTACTTAGCTATTCGGTCCGTGCTTAGATGTTCGTCATTGACTGTACTTAACTACTTTCGTGTTATTTCACATACAAGGACTTCCCAAGGAGTCATAACTCAGAGATTTCACGGTAGATTGAGTAGCAAACTATCGGGCTCGATCGGTACCCGTCAACTTCAGATGCTTAATATCCAGGAAAGTGTAACAAAGAAGTAATAAAAACAAAAACAAATGGAAATAATAAGAAACCAGGACAGCTACGCAGGAGTTATTTTATAGTGCCCAAGTGTGTGCGCAGTACACAAGAGCACTCTCTCTTCCTTTACTCTCGAAACCTAGGGGGACGGATGACCGACACGACTGGAGAGAGATCAGGCGCAGGACCGACTTTTTACATGCCCCTCCGACGCATGGATCATCTTCCTTGTCAGAGAATCAGGTGATCAGCCTGCATTGTCCTAGCCAAACATGGAAACAATTTTTTTTGTTATTCCAACGCGGGAATCGAACCCACAGCCTCCGGGTCGAGAGCCAAGATCTAAACCACTGGAACACGGAGGCTTTACAAATGGAAATATTGGTTAACTTAATCACAAAATAGAAAGATGTAGATATTCTGTTACTTAGAAATGGGTAGACTAAAACTAGTAAAAGTCCCAACACTTGCCTAAAAGTGCAGTCTTCTTAGCCAGAATAACCTAACCAAGAGCATGTCAGGACATGTCTAAGGAGCGTTCCGTAACTATGAACGCGCAATAGGTTTTCTTTGAATTACTAGAAACGCTCAAAATAATTTTCCTAAAAAGTTTTTAGCATGATCTATCACCATGGAAACTTACAAGATTCTATCACCGAAATTTCAGGGAAAATTCAAGGGACCAACTTATTAACCACTTTTGAGGCTGGTTACTCAAAAATGGTCGACTTTGTAAAAAAGTTATGTATGAAACCTTGTATTTATTTTAAAATACCTATTAAACGATATCCCACACGATGGCGTAGAATGAAAAAATATTTTTCATCCCCACTTCACATGTATGAGGCCTTAAAATGTAAAATTATTATTATTTTACGATGCCAAAACCGATATCTATATACAGTATTTAACTGTACCAAATTTTATTCATAATACATAAGTATTACGGAACCCTAAAAAGTAGAAACCTTTATTTTAGCATTAGGTACAAATTTTGTCTCAAAAGTCGTATTTTAAGACAAAATACGAGATTTTTAGTCGTAAAAATCTCGTGATTTGTCTCGTATACATATATATTTATTATATCTCGTTTTCTCTGCCCCCTATCGTCTTTGTATTTCTTTATAAGAAAATAATTATCTGTAAATTTTGCAAGATAGAGGGCGCAGCGAATATCTAAGGTATCATAACATTTGTTATTGACAAATTTTAAATGTCATTATAGTGGCATAGACATGTAATAGAAATAAAGAAAAGCGAAAGTACTTTAATGTAATTCTTAAATTAACCAATGCTAATCTCTAGCGATTCCCAATTCTTGATCCTGAGGGACACGATGCACTGGTCTTGTGGAATATAATCCCGGTATTAGTTTTATCCTATTACCTCGTTACTTACAATCATCCCGTAACTAATATTCTTATACGTATTTTACTCAGATTATAAAACAATAGGTATTAAGGTGACGTACCTAAGTAGTTGATTATAATAATTTTTCATTTAGGTACCTACGATTGCTACTCGCTTAATATCAACTAATTGGTAGAATAATTTTGACTGCGAGATTTACTCACAATTTTTTGTTGTTGAATTGTGTAAATTGTTGCATATTTATGTCAAAATTATTTTTTTCCATTTTTTTTTACTCCAGAAGGTACGAGAAAAGCAGAATTACAGCTATTATACTGAGTGAACTCGCATTCAGTTGGACGGAAAAGTTTTCTCATATTCGAAGATATTTTGTTACGACCAAGTCCGTAAAACTTTGAGCACATTTTGTACTCGTCAATCTATATATATATATATATATATATATATATATATATATATAATTTTGCACACGTATTTCTCATATGACGTAGGCATCTACGCATCTAGGCATCACTAAGGAAGGATTTTTCTAGTTCAGCCCCCAAGGGGGTAAAATAGGTGATAAAAGTTTGTATGAAACATTTTATTCATTGGACATGCAAATCATGATATTTCGTATGAATTGAGTACGGGAAAAATAATGTTACGTATTCTAGCGTTTTCTAAAATTCAGCCCGTAGGTGGGTAAAATGGAGGATAAAAGTTTAAAACCTAATTTCACGCGGGCGAAGCCGCGGGCAATTAATGCCAGTACTTAATAAAATCTGTCTGAAGTAAAATAAATTGAAAAAAAAAAACAACATAAAAATTGGGAATTCCTGATTGCTCATAACATAGGCTAGGTACCTAATTAAAAGAAATTAGGATCACAGTTAAAGAAAAGTGACATCACGAACAATATCATGGTTGTTTAAGCATAGATAAATAATTGGTCTCGCTCGGCGCTATAATAGGTCGAACGCCGAGCGGGATCAAATTATTTATCAATGCATGTAACATTTTCAACCTATGTAACATGTTCACAGAAGGGAATTTTACAAGTTTTACCTATCAAATAGTACCTACCTACAAGAATATTTTTATGTAATTATATAACTGATTTATGTTGGTCAAACGCTTATAAATTGAATTGCCAACTTGTTTAGAATACTAAACAAAATTAATCCCTACGGATTTCTAAAATCTATACATATTATATGTAAGATTGGCAATACCGGTGGTAAAATACTGAGATGGAACATAAAACCAATTATGGGGAAACGAAGTTAACAGGGCCCTCTGTTACACCCTTATTGTTGGAAGTCTGCCACCAATTATATCTGCGATTGCTCATCCATTATATTCTTCTAAATATTCTAAGATTTGAATTCATCAATGCAGAAGCGGCATCCCGAGAAACTGGATCTTTTTCATTCCAGATTATGTGGCTTATTGTTACAGGAGGTTTGGTAGAACGTAGGTAGTCAATTCGTGAAATATAGTTTCGGGGGTGAAGACAAATCATTTAAATCCCCCCTTTGTATGGCCGATATTGGACCGTTGCTGAGATATTCGCCGTTAGGTAGATTTTTTCAAAACTGGGTGACATGATCTGTTTGGGTCATAATAAAACACTGAAAATGGTTTCAATCGTCAATGTTTAAAATTCTTCGTAATAACAGTAGTGTATTTAACTTATTTAAGTACAATTTTTAACCGGTAAATATTTTTTGTTTTATATAACACTTAACTGAAAAAAAAATTGCCAAAAAAAATCAAAACCTGTTTAAAACTGCTACATTTAATGCTATTCCGAATAATGTATAACACCTAAATTACCTATGTATCAAAAATTATAAAGTTTCAATAACTTGGTTGGTAGCTTAATTCGAACCCTGGTGTTTTGAAGCAATGCGGAAATTTTTCGGGCTTCTATTGAGATTTAAGTTTATTTATAAACCAAAAGTTTTCTAAATTTTCAACAATTACGTAACATAGTTAACCCTAAAATCCCTTTGTTTTAATTAGCCAAACTTACTAAGAAGTGGGATCAAATAGCTTAGTGTCCCTACACTAAAGTTATCCGGTTTCATATCCTTTATCTTGACCCTTACTCCCTTTGCTGTCACAGGAAAGTTTCAAGATGGCGTACGTGTAACATCAAGAAAAGCTTTCAAAGGAAAATAAACTTATTTTGTATGATTTTTATCCCGAAGCCATTTACTTTTGAAAGTTTTCTATCTTTGCTTCAAAATCGAATGCAAACTTTATTTTGCATAATTCTTATAGGAAAACTTACAATGCTACGATGTCGTTACAAAAGGCTCAAATCTTAATCTGAACGCATGAGCTTACCTTGTAATTAAAAATATGATCAAGATTAACATATTATAATTTTTTTGGTGCACTAAAATTTATCCATTCATTTCAAAAAACTTTTTAAAGAAGCCTATTTTTACTATGTACTACATAACAATTAAAACAAGTCAATTTCGCTTTTATAATTATAACTAACGAGCGACTCCGGCGGCGATGACATGACTGCACTCCCGCCACCCGTGGGGGATCAATTTCAGAAAATCTTTTTAATAACAGATGTCTACGTCATAATAACTAATACGTCATAATAATAATAGCGTGCCTAAATTTAAACCCAAAATTCTAGTCCAGTTGAAATTTCACTGTAAAAACTTTGGATCCCCATTTCATTCTTTAGGGAACGAATTAAAAAAAACCTAAAAAATACGGCCTCAATAATTTGTATTTATTAGCTTAGATATTAAATTTAATAGAAATTGGGGCATATTTAAAGATTTTCCATACAAACTTTCAAAGCACTCTTTGAATTTTTTAATGTCCTTCTTAATGAGCATTGTAAATCAAAACTATTGTCTAAATTTCGTGCGTCTATACGCCAGTCAGCCAGTGGGGACATTACTTTTATTCATAAATTATATAGATTGTAAGGACTTAGGATCCATTAAGAGGAAAGTCGCCGGTCAGGTCAGGTCAGAGCAACAGTTGTCACGGCAGTATCAATCAATGTCACGAGTCTAGGGGGCAATTCTCGTAAATATTATCGCTTAAGTCCCGTTTGCATTTTCTTGCGCGTATTGACGCGTACCAGACCCTATACGACCCTATACCCCGTACGACGCGGACCCTATCCGGCTTAAACGCTCAACTTTAAAATAATTAGCTATGACGCAATGTTTCATACTACGCAATTATTCTTAATAATATATTGAAAAGTTTAATAAATTTTTTTTAGGTTTTTAGTTTTTTTGGTATGAAAAAAAAGTAAAAAAAAATAATTAAAATGTTCCTAAAATCTATTCATTGCATATATAACGTAGTAAGTGTAAAAAAACGAATAGATAAAAAACATTTTTGATATTCAACAACGGAATAATAACAAAATGAACAACAAAGATTGTTGAACCACGGCAACGCAGTGAACTGACAATATTCAAATATGAAAACGCAGATAGATAAGCGTAGTTAAAATAAACTGGATGGCTCAATTAATTCTAGACATTTGAGACCAAAACAAATTCTGTAACCAATATTAAAAACTATACAGTTAAAAAAAACTAGGTAAATTTAAAGAAGGGTGGGCAACTGTATTAGCCCCAGTTTAGATCAAAAAAAATATACATTGTGTGTATTATAGAAGAGAGGTGAGGTGGATCAAGATGCCCATTGTCTTTACATGCTTAATAATATTAGGATGTCAATTTTTGGCGTCTGTGGTCTGTGATATAAATTCAACATTCTACGTCAAAAGTGGCTAACCACCACATTACTAGCACAATATATTAGGTCTTTACCTATGAAATTGCCGTGTTGTATGAAAAAATTTAAACGATTTTTTTTCATGTATTTTTTATTCGTATTAATCGAAGGAATCACCCATGCAATCAATGCATCTTTGATCATCATCATCATCATCATCTTTCAATCTTAATAATAAAAAAAAAATAATAAAAAAAATAATATAATATAAATAATTATATAAAAAATAATTTCATAGGTAAAGACCTAATATTTAAAAATTTAATTGTTTGTAAAACTGTACCAAATGTTGTTCTGTTGGTGACTCAATAAATAAAATAAACCTAACCAATAGCACATTAGGACACGATTAAAAAAGTTTTTGTTTAGAAGGACGGACCTATTTGACAGTGTTGCCTGCGGCTTCGTGCGCGCAAATACAAATCTCGCGGTTGCCGTACATTTTGCTGTGATAAATAGTAGTAGCCGGTGTATTAATACAGAGAGTATTAATACACCGGCTACTACCATACCAAATTTCATTAAAGCCGTTCAGTAGGTAGTTATTGCGTGAAAAAGTAACAAACACGGCACATTATCATATTCTTACAAACTTTCGCGTTTATAATATTAGTTGTGATTACCTATATTTTTATACAAAACTGCATAAATATATACTTTTTTATATATTTCAAACAAAAAAAAACACACTTTTAGTTATCTTTAAAATTTTGATTACCATTAATTGTTTTACGATTTAGATAAGAGTAAAGAGACTTGCATTGCACTCACCTAGTTATTTATCATTAGATTAGTCTTTAATATACAGGGTGAAATTTTCATGTAGGCCAAAAATCAGGTAGGCCAAATCCGAAACTAGTGATACAGTTTCAGTTTTTACGGTTCCGTACCCAAAGAATAGAAACGGACCCCTATTACAAAGGCTTCACGGTCCTTTTGTCCGCCTGTCTGCCTGCCTGTCTGTCACCACGCCTCTCACACCAGTCTCTTGAACCGTGATAGCTAGACAGCTGAAAATTTAACAGATAATGAATGCTATTCTTTTGGCGCTATAACAAATACTTAAAACATAATTAAATACATATTTATGTAGCACTCCCATACAACAAACTAGATTTTTGTCACGTTCGGTACGGAACCCTTCGTGCGCGAGTCCTACTCGCACTTAGTGGTTTTTAATGAAAATCGGAACCGTAACTCCTTTAAGCATTTTTTATTAATCCTTAAAGTTGATGCCCACTTGAAAAATTCACACTCTGTATAGTGATAAGTTCTATTTACTTGTCATAGCCAATACGACACAATAATATAGGTAACTGATTGGTCTATTTTGTTTTGTGTGATGAAAACTTTTCTACTACAGGCAATGGCCATGGTAGGCAAAATCCGAATGTATAAAGAATATAATTAAAATGTTTTTTTTTCTCTATTCCAGCAGGAAATCGAACTGAATGATTTTGAAAAACAAAGTGCACGTAGAACACGCACACTGTTCGATCATGTTGAAATACGGATCAGTATTCTCATAGATTTTTTTATTTGAGGTTAATCGAATGTGATGAACATTATTTAAGGCAATTAAATGATTTCTCAATTACTATTTTAATATTCGACACGATAGTCAATTTAAGTTTTAGTAATTTGTATGCAGTTTAATTCAAACAAACTAGCTTTCACACCGATTTTCGGTGACAGTGGCCGATTTCATTGAAACCAGGCCAGCTACGCAGGAGTTATATTATAGTGCTCAGGTGTTTGCGCAGTACACAAGAGCACTCTCTTCCTTTACTCTCGAAACCCAGTGGGACGGACGTACACGACTGGCGAGAGATCGGGCGCAGAACCGACTTTATACATGCCCATCCGACGCATGGATCATCTTTCTTGTGTAAAAATCAGGTGATTAGCCTGCATTGTCCTAACCAAACTTGGAAACAACATTTTTTGTTGTTTCAACGTGGTAATCAAACCTACGACCTCCGAGACGAGAGTCAAGCTCTAAACCACTGTACCACGGAGGAGACTCTCAAAAAAACTAATTAAACACTAAACTCGCAACTAGTTTCACGAGCATTATGTAAAAAGAAAAAACAAATATTTTCCTGTTAAGGAATATAAGGAAAATAACACAGTTAATATAGTTAATACAATATATTCATTAACCAAAGCTCTCACAGACAATCACTGATTCATTTAGTTTATTAAGCTATATTTATAATTACAGTACATACTTAATATTAACGTAGTAATACTTTACCACCAATTAACACTTATCACTTTAACACTTGTTATACTCAATACTAATAATAATTATCGGATACACCACACCGGATATTATTTAGTGTTCACTTCACCACAGTTTGTCACTAACCAGCCAACCGTTAGACTGTTTGACGGTTTTATCAGGACTCGTTCGCGCCAATTATTGTGGCGGGAGGGCGCTAGTGGCGCCATCTATACTGGAGCGAAAACTATTGTGGCGGGAGTGGCGCTAGTGGCGCCGTCTATACTCGAGCGATAACAGGAAGGTTTGAGAAAATTCGACGAACGATGGTATAAAAGCAAATACGTTTAAATATTTCAGTTAGTGATCATTCAAGTGGAGAGCGAAATGATTGTTTACATATTATTGTTTTGTAGCATTTTATATTTGCTAATTCTGTATTTTTCAAGAACGTTCGGTTATTGGAAGAAAAAACATGTGAAAGGTCCAACGCCAACTGTACTCTTTGGAAATTTCAAGAATGTGGCCCTAAAGAAGGAAATGATAACTTTTCAATTAAAAAGAATATATGACGAATATTGCAATAAAGCGATTGTGGGCGTGTACAGAATGACAACCCCGTGGTTGATTATCAAGGATTTGGATATTATAAAACATATTCTGATCAAAGACTTCGATGTATTTTCTGACCGCGGTATTCCAGTTGTTAATAAAAAACTCGAAAACAATCTTTTCTCTTATGAAACGGACATATGGAGAATTTTGAGAAATCAATTTACACCTTTGTTTACTAGTGGGAAGTTGAAAAAAATGTTTCATTTAATATCTCAAAGAGGTGATAAATTTTTAGATTACGTCGACATGGTATCGCAGAAAACACCTGATCAAAAATTGCATGCTCTTTTACAAAGGTATACTCTTAGTACAATATCAGCTTGTGCCTTTGGGATAGATATCGATTTGATGGGTCACGATAATAGTTTCTTGAGTTTACTCAGTGAAGTTGACAGTCTAATATTCAAAAGAAGAAGCACCCAAGATATCGCTATCATGTATCAAAAACTTTTTGTGAAGCTTGATTCGTTAAAATTTACAAGAAGGATTAATGATTTCTTCAACGATCTAGTCGCAACTGTGATAAAACAGCGAAATGGAAAATCCGTAAACAGACATGACTTCATGGATTTACTATTGGATTTACGAAACAAAGGCGAAATTTCTAGTCCTAAAAGGGAGGGTTTCAAAGAACCAACACTCGAGATGACGCATGATATAATGGCGGCACAGGCGTTTGTATTCTATGTGGCCGGATACGAAACGAGTGCTACCACAATGTCATTTATGTTATACGAATTAGCAAGAAATCCGAATGTACAAGTAAAACTGCAACAAGAAATAGACGACGTACTAGGCAAGAGCGACGGTAAAATTACCTACGATACTTTAGGACAACTGCCTTATATGGAAAAGGTGTTTGATGAAATTCTCAGAAAATACCCCGTAGCCGATCCCCTGGTGCGAAGAGCGAGGAGTTCTTATAAAATTCCAAAAACAAATGTCACAATAGAAAAAGGACAAACAGTTATTGTACCGGTGAGAGTGATACATTATGACGAAACACTTTATCCCGACACTGAATTATTTGACCCTGAGAGGTTTGATCCAGAAGTATCTATAGGAAGACATGCATGTGCATATCTACCATTTGGACTTGGTCCAAGGAATTGTATAGGTATGTAAAAATACTTCAAAAAGTATCTTGCTTATGACAATACTTTGACTGCGATAAATGCCAGATAGCTTGTTCACTTTATTTATCTTTTGACTAACGTAAGTATATTTTTCCCCGACTACGGCGAAGCCAAAAGGAAGGATAATTATTTTGGCAGTCTATGTATGTATGTATGTTTGTTCCCTCGAAGCCTCTAAACTACTAGTTCGATTTTAATAAATGAGGTGTCAATAGATTCGTAATGATGCGGCGGGTAACAAAGGGCTATATAATTTTTTTAATTTTTTTTTTTGATTATATAATATTTTTTTAGATTCTAACATCTAAAAAAATTAAACCGAAACAATCATCACGTCATGTTTGGTAAAAGTTTGGTGTCTTGGCAATCACACCACAGATATGTATATATATTATACACATGTGGTACACTAGCGTAATGTCATGAACGGTCCCCTATATCCCTGAAACTTTTTTCTAATTCGAGGATAAGGTTTTTTAGTTTTATGAAAAACATAGTTTCTTACTTGGCATTAAACTATTTCAAATAAGAAATACAATATGTTTCTGTAAATAAAAATTAATTCCGTTCTATCTCAGCGCCATCGATTTGTAAATTACGAGTCATGGATTCGACAAACGGACCACATTGGTCAGTTAAGTTATACTTAGTTTATATACCGTCACTTTTTTGTTTAGAATGAATAGATAAACTGCCGACGACCGATTGCAAAACCATTGTTCTTTATATTTTACAGGCTTGCGATTCGCAAAGGTGCAATCCCGGCTATGTATGGCTAAGTTGCTGTCCCGGTTTCGTGTGGAGCTGACTGAACAAGAGCAAATTACTTATGACCTAACGAGAGCCATCACATTTCCCCGCAAAGGATACAAACTTAAGTTTTGCTTAAGAAAAAAAAACACCTAGCTAGTACAGACGAAAAAGTATAGTTAAACGCCACACATTGTTATTACTATATTATATGAACTGTATACTATACATGATAGGTATTAATTATATATGTTTTTTTAAATCAAAGGCTTACATTTAAGTTTTAGTCACCAAAAAAGTAAAGTGTGTGCTTAAGACCTCACGCCAGAAGTGAAAACTTCATTGGCAATCGTAATCAAATAACATTTATATATATACTACTGTAGTATTATTATGTATCGTATTAGTTGGATAAATGAGAAACAAATCAAATTATTTATACTCGGCGGTCCCGAGCTCACCCGATCGAGCCTTTTAGGTTAGAGAGCGAGTTGTGACGGATCAGTCTCACTCTCAGCCTACGAAGAAAATATGATGTGTGTGCGGTGCTTTCAATATATATATATATATATATATATATATATATATATTACATTTCGGTGGCCGCCGCGGCCTGGCTGCCAGTACGCGCTTAAGCATATAGTTTCTTGTGTGGACGAAAGCGCTTTAAGGGCGTTTGTGCACTACACTGATTTCAATTTTACTGTCCGGCATCCAAATTTCTATTTATAACGCTCTTATTATAAACGCATAGAGCGTTATAAGCGAAAAATCGGAACGTAAGTTTTCGTGTAGTGCACAAAAGCCCTTAGCCTTGATTTTTTAAAATTACTTTTCCTCTCTTTGACACCTTTTGTAATTTTCGGTCGATTAGGCGTCATTGAGAAAAAACTCTGTCAATCACTTCAAATTTAGGCGGACAGGCACCTGTTACAACGGCAGATTGGTTCGAATTTAATTTGAGAAGATTTATGATTTGCGATCATTAAATCTTACTTGCTGATATAAATATCAGCCATAAAGGCACTAACACAAAGTACCTAAATGCTTAATATAATGCTATTGCATTTAGGTACTTATTATAGAAAAAAACTCGCAAACGGACTGAAATATTTCTCCGATTGTTAGTGGTAACGGAGTTTAAAGTGCGTTCTCGATTTTTAACTTCGAACCATAGAGAAATCATTGCTCTGGCTGGGCGCTTGACCCCAGTGAGGCCAATTATTAGTCTATGCTTTGAACTACCCTTGGATTGAACAAAACAAAAGCGAAATTTTAAGCCGATTTTTGTAAGACTATGGTATCTGTCCGCCGAAGTAGACACGTTAAGCTTGAGATTTTTAATGCTTTTCCATAGTCTCCTCTCTATTTGTTGATTCAGCTAAAGCATTTAAATTCTTACGCTCTTCAAATAAAGTAAAAGTTTTAAATAAGAAAGTAAACTACACCAATTCTATAAAAACGAGAAAGGTCAATCGTAAACTGGAGAGCACTAAAAAGCGACTTATTATCAAATCATTCAGGCTATTTTTAAATTTTCTCTTCAAGTCCATTTTAAATTGACGCAGACCGCGCAGAATAAGTGCACTTTGGTTGAATCATTTTTTTATTTATAGAGAAGTTAAGTATTCAAATATTAGACAAGACTTAATATTTTAAAGAGCATATTTTTTTGCGAATAGGTAGGTATTGAAATATCGATGTTTTATTCGCAAACGAAGGTGCATTGTACTTGTTGAAGGATATTTATTATAAATGATTTCAAGCTGTAGCATTCATTTCATTTCATGGATTATTATAATATTATTATTATTATAAATTTTATGAGTAAATAAAAACGGACTGTTTCTTTTGATTCTTTGTGACTCGATAGTCTCTAACCTAACAGCTGACGCGTTTCTGAGATTTCAATTCTGAGGATTATCTCTTCATGTTAATTATTAATAATAATAATACCGTTAATTAAAAAATATATACACACACTCGAAAAACATAAGGGTTCCTTCTGGCGCAGGCGGGTAAAAAGAGAAAGATTTTCAACATAGTTTATCACAGAGCGTAAGCTCCGTGGCCTAGTGGGTGAACCGTTTTATTCGCACTCGAGAGAGTGTAGGTTCAATTCCCAGGTGAAATAATTTACAATGCAGCAATAGACTTTGCTCGCTTGTTTGCACTCGAAGGGGTATCGTAATATGTAGGTTTGGTCCCGGGTGTAGGTGGGCGTAGGTTGCAGCAATGAGACTTTTCAAAATCTTAAGTACCTAAATTAAACGGACGACTAAACATTAAACGGACGACTAAACAGTGAACTGAAATAACTTTTGTGACTTTTTCTTTTTTTTCTTAATTTCCGAGGCCGTTTTAACTTAGCCGGACTAACTTTGGTGTCTAAGTTCACTTTTACCTAACAGCTGTTAAATTTCGGTGATGGTGGCTGGTTTCACTGAATGCGTAGCTGGCCTAGCTACGCATTAGTTACTTTATAGTGTCCAAGTGTGTGCGCATTACACAAAAGCACTCTCTCTTCCTTTACTCTCTAAATCCTGTGGGACAGATAACAGACACTAACACAGATTCGTGAGATATCAGGCGCAGAGCCGAATTTTTACATGCCCATCCGACGCATGGATCATCTTGTCAGACAATCAGGTGATCAGCATACATTGTCCTGACCAAACTTAGAAGTGGCCGGTTATCATGATTTTTGCACCTCATATTATTCAATCATCATCATGATTTGTACACCTTATATTCAATCATCATCATATTTTTTACACCTTATATTCAAAATTTAATGTTTAAAATCTTAAAATATAATAATTTCCTTACCATTCTTCAGGTCTCCAGTTGGCGCCTAATCGATTTCTTCGAAAATTTTTAGGATCGACGATCTTTGGCGCTGCGCCAGAATTTATATTGTCTATTAGCGACCCGAATCTACAAAGAACTTTAAAGTCCTATGACTTTTGAGGCACCACGTGTAAAATGTAGGACTAAACGATACTTAGGTGTAAGCTTTTTACTTAGGTTAAGCTGGTTGGAAATGCTGTTCGAAGAAATATAGGTACAATATACAAGGCGTACCAACGTGAATATGTAAATAAAGTATACTTTTTGGGTATAAAAGTAGCCTATTTGAAGTAGTATGTTTTAATCCATATTTTTTTATGTCCATCTAGCATGTTTTGAGCCTAAACTACTGCTATACCACAATTTCATCAAAATATATTCAGTACTTTTCGCGTAAAAGAATAACAAACATCCATCTATCCATCTAAACTCGCAAACTTATGTAGAAGGATATAATATGAAAATTATGCAGTTGAAGCAATTTTAAAGACATATTCGTGTCAAAAAACTAAAGGAAATTCTCGCATTCGTATAAATGCATCATATTGTGATCCATTCCTTCAAACTTATCTTTCTATTATATTTGCTTGTTAAAACGTGAAATTAATTAATTCTCACTGTACAAACATCAAAGCAAAGGTAATAAAGAAAGTTAAAACAATGGAAGCCCCTGAAAGTTTAAAAAACTAGAGCAGAATATAAATTTTTATAAAACAAAAGGTTCACATATTTCGAAGGCTTTTGAATACTGATGCCACCAGCAATACAGTCCTCTGCTGAAACTTTTCCATTTGTAAGAGCAAAAGGAACTTTATTTAAATCCTTCCCAGTTTTAAGGAAATATAGTTATATATATTTAAATAACCTTATTTAAAATAGACACAGTCGGTAAGATATATTATTTCATAAATCGAAAAGTTTGAAGATTAATTGCAGATTTAATGTTAATAATTATTTAGTATGTATTAAATAATTCATATTAGGTGCGTCCATTTGTTGCCATTGTCTAGCTTACTTGAGCTGCACTCGAGACGGTACATAAGGCTTAGCCAAAATTGCCATCGTTAGTTACAATGACGATCTTCGAAATTTGAAATAAATGGGATTGGCATAACGTTCGCTAAGTGACAGCGCGCGATACGTCAAAACCATACATATTTTAATCCTAACTTCATCATCATAATTAGCGATGGCACCTTGGCTAAAGGACCAGGTTGGATTCCGATGCGTGAACCAATGAGGCTCTGTAGCAGAAGGGTCATTGGAATATCTATAATAGTTATGAGATTGCAGCAGTTATAATGTCTGTGGGATATGTGGTGGGAGCCCCAAAGGGAAATCTCCGACCGAACCGGTGGTATGCTCGGTCAGGCCGAAGCCTACTTGTAAGCATTTCAGATGTTATAATATAATATATAATATAATATAAAATATTATAAGTTACAACTATTATAAATGTGAAAGTTGTAAGGATGGATGGATGTTTGTAACTATTACACGCAAAAACTACTGAACGGATATTGATGAAACACTAAAAACACAACACAATATTTACACATATACATATTTACTACTTTTATCCCAATAAATATAGTGTTCCCGTGGGATACTGTATTTACGCGGACGGAACCGCGGGCAGAAGCTAGTATATTATAAATAGCGCAAATCTATGAAAACTTCGAAAGCGCGATTCAGGATTGTGGCGCCACATGTCTAATTTACTAAGCTAAATGCGGTTACTAACTTTGTACAGTTTATTGAATATTTTGCTTAGCTTAACACACTAGCTGTTGCATGCAGCTCCGCCCGCTTAAATAAAGTATCCCAAAGGAACACTGTACTTTTCGGGACAAAAAGTAGCCTATGTTTTAATCCAGAGCGTAAACTACTACCATACCAAATTTCATTAAAATCCGTTTTTGCGTGAAAGAGTAACAAACATCCATCCATCCATTCATCCATCCATACTCAAAGTTGTTTAGACGAATAACTTTGAGGATGGATGGATGTATATTTTGTGAGATTTATAAATACTTTTAGAAAGCAAGACATACTTGCATAACCATAGATAACAAGAGTATTTAATTAGCAAAGCTGCAGACTAGTTTCAATATTACTGTACTTAACTTTTTATCATTAATTTAGAGCAGGCCGAAAATTTTATGAAATGTTCAAAATAAAGGATATGAATATAAGATGCCAGTTTACTGATCAATTGAATTTATGTTATGGAGTTGTTAAGGGGATCGATATTTAGATGTCTGAAAAAGAAGTACTTGAATCCCTTGCGGGCTCGAGTGCTGAAGAAATTGTGTCTTTAAAAAGATTGAAACGTATGGATGAGCATGGTAAATGGGTTGACAGCGAGTCTGTAAGATTATGTTTTAAAAATGATAAACGCGCAGAGTTTATTACGGCTTATGGCTGCCGATTTCAGGTTGAAACATATTATTTTCCTGTTACTCAATGTTCAGCTTGCTGGAGATTCGGTCACATAAGAAAATTTTGTTCGTTAGGTAAAATTATTTGTCCTAAATGTGGTTTGGGACCTGGAAATTGTGAAATAATGAATTTAAATGTATAAACTGTAAAGGTGGCGCACATATCATTAGATAAATGCTGTCTATTTTTTAAAAAGGAACAAGTTATCCGGAAGATCATGAGTGAGAATAGTGTTACTTATAAAAAAGCGCTTGAATGTTATTATGCAAATAAAAAGCAAACGCATGGCGTATTTGGTATACACAATAATTCCAATATTACAGAGTTTCCACCATTACCAACAAGAATTCACGAATCTATAATATCTACAGTAAATGAGGAACCTCAGTGTAGTGACCCCCCGGATTTAAATGCTTCAATATCTAGTCCACATTATTTAAATGCGGCTTTGCGAAAAAAAAATTAAGACCTGAAAGAATAAACAAGAATCAAAGACAAGATTTCTATTGGATTAATGACTCTGATGTCGCTATTGAAATAGTAAAAGACGTAGATAATGAAGAAACGGATGGAAAGAAGAAGGAAGAATGGAAGCTTGAATGGAGAAAAATATTTCAGAGAATCAAGGATATTGTATTTTCAGAGAAAAACATGGAAATAGAAGATAGATGTATGCTAATATTAAAAGTAATTTTAAGTGAAATTAAGAATTTTGTTTATAGCATGCTTATTGATGGAAAAGTTATCAAAAAAATTTTAGGTTTATGATGGGTTGTAATTCTATTAATAATTTTGAAACTAATATTTTGCAATGGAATTCACAGAGTTTAAATCCAAAATTAATAAGTTTTGAGAATTTATTAGTACATGAAAAAGTCATATAGCTATAGTAACTGAAACTTGGTTTGCCTCGAAATTTAACTATAAAATTACTGGTTATAATATGTACAGAAAAGACAGAAGTGATGGTTATGGAGATGTGGCCATTGTTACTCATAGATCAATACGTGCATACATGTGCCCAGTTAATATAGTAAATTCAGGGATAGAAGTGTTACATGTAAAAATTCTTAATTGTAAGCAATTGAATAACATAATAGCTGTATATTGCCCTTCATCTATAGGAACTAGCTCTGTTGATTGGGATAACTTTTTTTCCATATGCTCGCAAAAGACACTTATAGATGGTGACTTTAATGGCCATCACACAAACTGGTCATACAAGATAGACCAGCGTGGAAATCAGCTGTTGGATTCATCCTTAGACGGTGGTTTTATTACTTTAAAGGACGGGACGCACACTAGAGTTAAGTTGGTGGATGGAAAAGTTCAGAATTCTTCACCTGATATAACATTCGTAACTACTGATATCGCAATGAATTTTAAATGGAATGTGTTTAATGAGAGTTTGGGGAGTGATCATTTAATTATTATGGTCAGATATAGTTACCAAGAGGAAATTCATGTATTCGAGAAAAGGAATTTTAAGAAGGCAAATTGGGATAAGTACAGTAGTGATTTAATTAACCTTTTTTCTAACTATGAATTATCTAATAATGTTCAAGACGATTATGATTGTTTCGAAAACGCAATTAATATTTCAGTGTCTAATAACGTACCCTTAATAAAATTTAATTTAGATCCAAACAAAAAATTTAAACTTAAACATTATTGGAATTCAAATTTATCGAAAGCTGTGGCAGAACGAAGGCTAGCATTGAAACATTTTAGAAGTAGCCCAACTCCCGATAACATGTCTAAATTGGAAAATAAGACTACGGAAGCCATTAAGTTGATAAAAAAAGTCAAGACAGATAGTTATAGGGAGTTTTGCAGCAGTATTAACGAAGCCACATCCAGGATGGAGATGTGGAAGAAAATGCGTTGGTACAAAGGTAGAAAACAATCTTTCATATTTGAACGTTTAAAAATAACAAATTAAATGAATTTTTACGGTCTTTAGCACCTGATAGTGTCATACATCAAATTCCGAGTATTACTAAGGCGGGTCAATAAGTCCGTGACTTTTTGAATTTCTAACCTCCTTACTGAAAAAGCAACACTACTCCTGTCAACAGGCACCTGTCAGTTGACTCCTATCAAAATTTGAACTTGCTGCGTCAGTTAGTTTGTGTTTTATAGCTATCTTTATCAGACTATCCAGTAACTTAAGGAAACAATGGAAAAAAGTGAATTTCGTGTGCTTATTAAGCATTATTTTTTGCGAAAAAAAAACCATTACCGAGACCAAGGCTAAGCTTGATAAATACTATGGGGACTCTGCACCATCGATTTCAATGGTAAAAAAGTGGTTTACTGAATTTCGTTGTGGCCTTACAAGCACTGAAGATGCCGAACGTCCTGGACGCCCAGTTGAGATCTCTACACCCGAAACAATCGAAAAAATTCACGATATGGTGTTGGCCGACCGAAGATTGAAAGTGCAATATATTGTGGAAGCCATAGGCATCTTGCATGGCTCAGTGGTTTCAATTTTGAATGATCACTTGGGCATGAGAAAGCTTTCCGCAAGATGGGTGCCGCGTTTGCTCATAGTCGACCACAAACGCAATCGTGTAACAACTTCACAGGAAGGTTCGGCGTTGTTTAATCACAATATGGAGGAGATTTTTAACCGTGGACGAAACATGGATCCATCACAATACACCAGAGACCAAACAACAGTCAAAACAGTGTGTTTCTAAGGGTGAATCGGCGCCAAAGAAGGCCAAGGTGGGTTTGTCAGCCAATAAAGTTATGGCGACTGTTTTTTGGGATGCACGTGGGATAATCCACATTGACTATCTTCAAAAGGGAAGAACAATTAATGGGGAATATTATGCCAACTTATTGGACCGCTTCAATGAGGATTTGAAAAAAAACCGACCTCATTTGGCCAAGAAAAAAGTTCTTTTTCACTAAGACAATGCAAGGGTGCACACATGTGCAGTTGCCATGGCAAAAATCCATGAATTGGGCTATGAATTGCTCCCACATCCACCCTATTCTCAAGATTTGGCTCCGAGTGACTACTTCTTGTTCCCAAACCTGAAAAAATGGC
This sequence comes from Phengaris arion, assembly GCA_963565745.1. Taxonomy (NCBI): domain Eukaryota; kingdom Metazoa; phylum Arthropoda; class Insecta; order Lepidoptera; family Lycaenidae; genus Phengaris; species Phengaris arion. The sequence goes on from OY751431.1 coordinate 31,602,054, forward strand.
TCGGTGGAAAAAGATTTGACTCCAATGATGAAGTCATCTCGCAAACAAAGGCCTATTTTGAGGACCTCGACAAATCATATTTTTTGGAAGGAATAAAAAAATTGGAGAAGCGTTGGACAAAGTGTATAGAGCTCAAGGGGGACTACGTTGAAAAATAAAATGATTTATTTATCAAAAAATCTGTGTTTTATTCCAAAAGTCACGGACTTATTGACCCGCCCTCGTAGGTCACGTAATAATGTATTAAACTACCATTTACTCTTAGTGAACTAATGAGTTGTATGAAAAAAAAAGATACATCCCCCGGATAAGACTCTATTACATATTCTATGATTTATTTTTTGCTACAAATTGCCAGACTATACTTACTAAATTTATATAATAGTATTTACTCGAGTGGTAATATTCCGAAACAATGGCGTTCAATTCTTGTTATACCTAAACCAAAACTTACATCTAATAATTTAAATTGCGCACAGAAAATAAGGCCAATTTCACTTATATCATGCCTTTGTAAGATATTACATAATATGATAGGTAAAAGTTTGGAGTGCTTTGTGGAAAAAAATAAGATCATATCCCCCTGTAGTTCAGGTTTTATAAAAACTCAATCGTGTTTGAATTGTTTAACTCAACTTGTATCAGACATGCAGATTAATTTAACAAATAATAAGCCCTCTGTGGCTTGTTTTTTAGACATTCAGAACGCATACAATAATGTTCTTATCGAGTTGTGCGTATATTAGACGCATTGGGAGTCGGATACTTCTTATGCAATTATATTTGGTCGTTTTTGACAGATAGGTGTGTGATGATTAAAAGCAATAGCGGTGAAATTCTTACGAGATGGACACACCGAGGATTGGCTCAAGGTGACCCAATTTCACCTTTATTGTATAAAATCACTACATATAAAATTTGTAAAGAAATAATATCAGATGTAAGCGTAGTTCAGTACGCGGACGATTTCGTTTTTTATGTTTCTGATAGCGATGTGCGGCTAGGTGAGAGGAAGATGCAGGTATCTTTGAATAGTATGGTCGAATATTATTTGGATTTCTTAGGCCTTGAACTTTCTTCTGACAAATCAAAATTAATTTTGTTTAGTAGGGGCCGTAGAAATAGCATTTTAAACATATACTTATGTTTTTTTTCTTTTGTTAATAATAAAAAGGTAAAAACAGTTGAAAACATCCTAATGTTTTAGGTTTGTGGTTAGATCGCGCATTGTTATGGAATGAACATTTACGGATGGATCTATGAGTAATAGTGGTAAAGGAATGGCCGTATATGATGCAGTGATAGGTAACACGAAATTGTATAAAACACAAGCTATGGTATCCATTATATCGTTGGAACTCATTGCACTTTCAGAAGCTATTAAGTATGCTGGTAACGTAAACAGATCTCGAATCGTGATTTTTTGTGATAGCAAAAGCGCTTTGCAACATATAGCTCGATGCGCCTCTGGTTACAGAGGTGTTTCGATAGCTTTCAAAATTATACGCGATGTAGAATCGTTAAAAGCTAAGGACATTACTCTGAAGTTGCAATGGATTCCATCGCATGTGGGTATTCATGGTAACGAGGAGGCTGACAGATTAGCCAAATTGGCAAGTGTAGAGGGAATTCCGTACATTATTAAGCCAAATTTTTCAGAACACCTAGCTAATATTAAGAGAATATGCTGTGATATGCTGTGAAGTATAATATTATACACATTAATATAATAATAATGATAAATTTGTCAGATCTTACAAAGCTCGAGACTATGTAATTGGTATAAATCCTAAAATGTATAATTGAAAAAAATGCCAGTTAGTGTCAAATTACAACGAATGATAATTAAAAAATTGACTCGCTCGAAATCAAACATTCTAACGTCAGAATGAAACGAACACAGCACTAAACATGCGATAATATTTAGAAATACTCGGCACAAGCCGCTACTTAGAACAGACGACGAAATAAATTTCCAATTGATTTGGAAATAGTAATGTTCGCAAGTGATATGTTTAATGACTATTTTGATAAAAGAAATCAGGAGAAAGGTATTTGGTACAAAGTTATTCAGAGTCAGCCTCCTCGGATACCTTGGTTATTAACATGCAATATGTCAAGAAGGGATACTGTTTTAGTATTTCGTTTAAGATCGGGTCATTATCCTTGTGGTTACTATAGATATATGATTAAAATATCTGATTCGTCTAACTGTGATGAGTGTGGTGTGGTGGAGGATATTCACCAGATGATAATAGAATGTGTGAAAGGTGCCGATGAAAGAAAGGAGTTGGTAGAGAAATTTAAGTTTAATATTTGTGAGGTAGGTTTATATATGAGCATTCTCGCTTCACCTGCGAGTGAAGCAGCAAAATTTTTGTATAAAATTCTTTATTAATATATTTAGTATAAGCTATGATGGGGTTGGCATGCCTTGTATGGCAAAAGGCTCTTAAATAAAATAAAGATAAAAAAAAAACTTTTCATCATTATCTTAACTTGTCCAACAACCTGTGAAAAATTCCAATAAATTATTATATTATTATGTTTGATTGTAATTGGTTTTACTTTAAGTTCATGAATTTATAATATTCAATCATTAATTTACGATCTAGGCGTTCCAGACTGAAAACATTAGAAAAGTTTTCATTGGTATTTATAGTCGCTTAATAACTAATGGATTTCATCTACCTATACTTCTATACTAATATTATAAAGAGGTGAAGTTTATGAGGTTGTAGGGGGTAATCTCTGGATCTACTGAACCGATTTTGAAAGTTCTTTTACCAATAGAGGGCTACGTTATTTGTGAGTGACATAGGCTATATATTAACACGAAAAATTAAAATACTTTTTCGTGGTAGCCGGATTTGCAAAGTAAGTCGGAGAAAAAACGATCGAACAAAAACGTTTCTTACGAACGCTGCCTCACCGATGGGAGATATATGATTAAGTCCTAGAGAAAAGTTGTAGAGCTTGATAATGCCTACAAAAAAGTCAGCGAGAGCATATGTCTGACTTTTATATACCTATATAAAGTAGTTTTTTTTTATATTAAAATATTTTTTAATATTAAGGTTATATTCATGTTTATTGGTTAAAATTATCAATAATTATGAATTCTTATCCAAATAAGTGAATTTATAGTCTTTTTACTGCATATTATTTGCACGAATTGTTAAAGAGATAATATGTTATAGGTATAGAACCACGACCGTGCCGTAATCTATTGAGTGATATTTCTATTACACGGTTTTCATAAACAACACGTCAATCTATTTAGAAATTAATTGCGTTATCAGCAAAGAAATTCTATTTAGATAATAATATGTTGCCTTATCTCGAGATGGAACTCCTGTAAGACAATATATTTTGGTACCGAATAATAACATTACATGTAACATTAATAGTATACAGAGAAGTTTTGAACAATTAAAATAAACCTAATTTATATAACTGATTGAATTGGTTCTTGATGGAAATTCATGTTCATAATAATATCACACAACTTTTTTATACACTTATCCACTTTATATAAAGTGGAAATAAAAAAATTGTGTGATATTATTATGAACATGATTTACTCAAATTTAATCATTTCATTTACTTATTTGAAATCCGTCAATATAGCCAAATTGGCATGCAAATACACACATAAATAAGCAGCAATAAAACCCTCCTTTTGGCAGTCAGGAAATAAACCGTAGCACTCAGTATTAACCAAACCACAATCATAATTTAATCACAAGTAAAATTTTACCATTTAACAATTGTTTAGCAGCCAATGTAGAACTTGAATTGAAATCGGGTTTAAATTTACGTTAAGCAAAATCGACAAAACATTAGGCTTGATATTCCTGAACTGAAAACTGCTTTAGTCGTTAAACCATTTCACATTACAGGATAAGATATCGAATCGGATATCAGACCGTAAGGGACAAAGAATATTTTTCATATTGAAATAACCCATTTTTCATATTATGACATTAGAGTTTCATATATAGGTACATTTTTGTATGGAGCCCGCCCCCATCATTAGATGGGGATGGGCAACTATAATTAGGGCGGATTCGACCAAACTGGAGTAAAATTTTACTCGAGTGTAAATGTTTCCTAATCTAAGAGTAAGCTGGTTTTGCGTTTTTCCAACTTCTAATCCAAGAATAAGGTAATTACACGGGAGTAAATATTTACACGGGCGATTTTGACGGAGTAAAGTATTAAACTGAGAATAGTGGATAGTCGCACAGCTGGCTGGCAATTGTCACGATCAATGTCATTGTGAAGTGTTATAATTTGATATTGACATTTTACTGTATTACTCTACGAAATTAAATTATTATGGCGTACAAGTGATTCTAATACAAACAATAGTACATGATTTTTTTGTCGGTTTATACATTCGTTCCATATCCTAGAGTAAATTGAAGGAGTAAAATTATTCTCATTATAGTTACACTCGTGTAACTTCAAGTTTGGTCGAATCGGGCCGTGACACATAATATATCAAATGAGAGGGCTTGAAAATTTTATAATTTTATTGTGTGGTGAAAAGTATCTAAACCATGAAAGAAAAAAATCAATGAAGGTTAAAAGTTAAATGGTTACAATAAAACCTTACGTTTTATCGTAAAGATTAAACGGTGTAAGCCGAACTGTATAAATTATCGTAACGATTTGTCATACACTAATAAAACTTTCAATATTATAATTATTATGATCATCAAAATGATTGCATTCATAGTAGAATTACTATTATCTCTTATCTTACTATTATTACTATCTATATTAGCTCTATAGCTGAACCTCGAGCGCTCGGAAATGAAAGCCACGTGTGACGTAACGGATACGTCGAGATGTCACGGAAATACCCGGCAGATTGGAGATACGGCATAAAGGAAGATCTTTCATTGGAAGTTCTTTGATATTTTAAAATAGTTGGTATATTTAAAATACTACTAGATTTATATTACTTTTATAGTTATATGTTTTTATTTAACTATCTGTCCCGACACACGTTGTTTAGTCTTACTATATACCTCCAATATCTGTCACCGTTTAAACCTTCTCTGAACTTCCACAACTATTTCAAGACCAAAATTAGCCTAATCGGTCCATCCGTTCTCGAGTTTTAGCGAGACACTGGAATTGCAATCAATTTTTATATAAAAGCAAAGATTAAATAGATACCTAGCTGATGGAGTTAGTGATGTAAATGCCCGACACACAGGTTCGAATAGTTGGTTCCAACGTCCAACACCAAACTAACTCAAACAAAAATACGAAATTTGTTCAAACTATTAGACAACACATTTAAAGCCTATTCGCCCTTTGTAGGCTTGTTTCATGGCGTTTCGATGTTACAGTGATACAGCAAATTTAGTAAAATCCAAGGCTCTGTTAATGAAAATAATCATCGTTACAACCGTTACAATCATTACAACATCGTACAACATGATCTTTGGATCAGAACAGTAACCACAATTGGATGTATTAATCATTATATAATAATTTTATCAAGTAACACAGTGAACACATGACTTTGAAGTGACGTTATGTATAGATCACACAGAGGTCCACAGGTCACAACAAATTACAACGTAGGTATGACATAATTGTGACTTTTTTTGATGACTTTCGTTTGATGTCATGTTGTATGACATCACTATGACCTCATATTGACATGAAACTTGACTTCTATATGATACCCTTTGTATGACTTAATTGTTACGTAGATATTATATCATATTTTCATCAAAATACGTCATATTAGAATCACAATTTTATGTATCATTTATGTAATTATTAAGTCATATGATTACATAAGATACATGTCAGGTTCCTGACGTAAAACTAATATGATAATACCATCATAGGTACTTCTATGTAAGACAAAAATCTCAATTTTTACGTAAAATTGATGTAACAAGAACATCATACCGTTACATCGGTTATACGTCCTTTTTTTAATGTACCTACGTTTGATATAATATTGGAGTTATAAACCATGATTATCTATGAATAGAAAATTTTTGTGGTGTGGTACAAGTGGTACAACATTTAAAAACGTGCTATTTTGAGTTTCCCTCCAAAACTCCCTAGGAACTTTCAGTAAAGCTTCTACCACTTTACTGAATCAACTGACATGACTCATGGACTGCACTGACTATTTATTTGGACTTTAACTAGACTTTAGACTTGACGACTAAGGAATACGGTGTTAAAAATTGAAACGAAAGTTCTATTTCCCGCCTATTTAACTTGACACTGGCAAATGATTATACGCTGATGCCATATATAAATTTAAAAAAAAATCAAACGTCAAAATGAAGCCCATTCCCACTTGTCAACTTTAGGGCAGCCGGCAGCTGAGTAATCAGTAATTTGAATTGTCGCAAAGATTGTTAAAAACTGAAGAATTGTAGTCTATTAGTTCGTTGTGCTTTTATGTTTTAAATAGGTTATAACAAGTGGTTGATAATTGTATTTTATTTAAATCTGGGCGTGTAATTTCAGTTGAGTGTGTAATTTTAGTTGATCCTCGTGAAACGAAACAAACATGGAAGTAACAGACGAAAATCTCTTAACGATCGCGAATTATTTACAGCAAACATTAAATCCCGATCCGAATGTGCGAAGGCCCGGTAACTATTTATAACCAAACCACATGCAAATGTATTTCAAACTTTTATCCAAACAATATTGTTCCAAATACCGGCTTCTATGTCTAACCTAAAACTAAGTCAATGTTTTCGCTGGAAAGTTACTTGGCGGTATGGCTATAACAGTTGGTAATAGCACGCAATGAAATTTAACTTGGAAAGTTTACTTAAATTATTTTATGTAAAATAATGAATTTGTAAATATAAATACAGATAAAAATCGTGGGTCAAGTTGGTGGAGCAAATGGTAAGGATCACACTGAACGAGTATTGAACACTATATTTTCTCAATCGCGCAAGAAAATACGTGTGAAGGCAAAAAGAATAAGTACAAACTACAAAGTCGCGGATCTGAAAGTTGTAAAAATTTGCGAAGGTAAGAAATGTTATATTAAAGTGGAACAGAAAATATTCAAAATTGTGGTTTCTGTTTTATTTCTTTCAAAAATATTTTTTTACGTTAAAAAACGTTATTTTCAGGGGTGATCTTGGAAAAGTTTCCAGATTTTAACAGCGCCGAATTTTCAAAAACATGTAATAATTGGTTCCGTTTAGGAAACCAACGAGCAAAACAACAACCGGCACAAGTACAAAAAAAATAAGCCACCAGTAACTGAACAATAAAGATACACTCATTAAACGAACGATGACGCAGGTTAGACGAGCTAACAGTAATTACAATTCAAAAAATTATAACATTCAGTTAAGAAAATTTAAAAAGTTACTTGGATTGAATAAATTGTATTTACTACTTTTATTTACGATATTCTACTTTTTTGAATTGTAATTATTTGAGTATTAAAAAAAGTGTGAATAAATTATTATTTAATGATTAAAATTTTCATCCGATAAGAATATTTATGAGTGTGCTAATGATTTATGCAATATTATAAATGTTAAAATGTTTCTCCTAGTCAATAATAATTACAGTCCAAAAGTTTGAATATACTATGAATAAAATATAAAAAGTTACTTAGGTAGAATAAATTCTATTAACTATGTTGTGATATTCAAAATTTTAGGATTGTAATTATTTAAGTGCTAAAAACATGAGTATTAATTACTCATCATTGAATGATTAAAATATTTATTTATTTATTGAACATTCGCAAAATTTTATAAAATATAAAATTTTGTTATTATTTTATAATAATTCCAATCTAATAAGTTAGAAAATCCAATTAATAAAATAATAAGTTTACTTCACTCAACTTCTTCATATTTATTACTTACATATCGATATTCTAGCTCTTTAGATTGTCATATTTTTGTAATTAACAGTATTCTTCTATTTTACGATAAAAATATTCAAGTATGTGTTAAAAATTTACCCAATATTAAAAATTATAATTTAACAAGTTATGGTAATAAGAAAAAAACGACAACTTCAAAACGTTAAATGTATTTGAAAAGTCTAAAACTATTCATCTAAATCTTAATAATGTTAATGACACTAAATAAGTCATAATGAACCAAATTATTATTATATAATTTCTAAATATAATTATAAAATATTTTAAAACAAATTTATCATGATTGAAATACGTACTTTAGAGTACATAAAAAAAATTTTCGTCATTGTTTGTCAACTTAGATTTAAAAAAAAATTGATCCCGATGATAAAAAAGCTTAATAATTACTGTTTTCTGTGATTATGTTTTTTTTGTGAAATTTTTGTTACTTACTATGAATTAAACACTGTTTGATTCTTTGTCCTTTTTGCAGAAACTTCAAAATGTAATGTGGTTTTCTTTTGAAATGTTATTTTTCAAAAGTTATTATGTATGTTTCTGTCTGTCATTGTATAACTGTCAATATTACATTGACAGATATCATTGGAAAAATTTAATTTAGAAATTATGAAGAGTACCTGTATATTTGAAAAAACAATATTGTGAAATTTAAGGCAAGAGGTAATCTTATTAAGAGATAGTAGGAATACAATATCACACTATTGTATGTCTATTCTGTCTATTTAAGGTCACGTCAATTGCAGGTCATATGTAATTGAAGTCAATCCGAGATCACATGAAGGTAATATTTACGGACAAAAAATTCATATATAGTCATATTTACGTCAGAGTTTTACGTAAAAGTTTGACGTCAAGAGGTATGAAATAATGACTCACATATGATCTATAAGTGACTTATATCTTACGTAAATCATGAAATGACATGATGTCATTCTAATGTAAATTTTACGTAAATGTGTTAACTGGGAAATTAACTACATGCAACAGATATTGATGTAAATTACTAATTTTGTAAATTAATATAATCAAATTCAGTGAACATTATTTGAATATTCAGAAACTATTAAACCAATGAGCGTGTGTCCACAATCACTGTTTATGAATAGTGATTGTGGATAAGGCAAAAGTTGTGGGGCCTGTTTGTGGTCTCTTCTACCCTCTTATGAGACTGGTGACAACATGTCCAATGTTGTGCTTTTATCCGACTACGGCGAAGCCAAAAGCAAGGGTAATGACTTTGATAGTCAAACAAAGTAGCTTTTTTTGTCTGTCCCTATGTATCCTTAGATATTTTAAACTACGCAACAAATTTTGATGCCGGTTTTTTTAATATAAATTGATTCAAGAGGAAGGTTTATATGCATATAACATGCATAATATAGTAGAGAAAAACTGATTATAATTCAAGAGGTTTCTAATGTCGTAAATAAACACATTTTTTGCGCTTACATTGCAAACGCTGGCTAAATCTTACGAGATAGATCAAAATAATGTTGTACAGTATTGTATAAAAAAAGAAAATATAAAAAGAGCTACAAAAAGTCCGCGGTGGTATATGTCTATCTAATAGGTCTTTACCTATGAAATTGCCGTTCTGCAGTACTTGCCATTTCAAATCAAAATAATTTTTGTTTGGCTAAGAATTCTAATTTAAAATTAATTTTATATTAAAAATATGGAATTCTTTTTCCAAAAGTAGTCACTTGTTTATTGATTAGTGTTACATTTTCATCGCATTTCAATCTTTTTCGTCATCGTGGATACGTTGGAAATTCGAGTAATTATGGAATATGAGTACCGTCGTGGCAGCAACGCGGCACAAGCGGCACGCAACATCAACGACGTTTACGGAGCTAACTACAAACCAACGCACCACCTATTATTGGTTTGCGCGCTTCCGTTCTGGAAATTTCTACCTGAAAAATGAACCTCGCGGTCGTCCGAAGACTTTGGTCGACAATGACGAATTAAAGGCGATTGTGGAAGCTAATGATACACAATCTACGGCTAAATTAGCAGCAGCTTTCGACGTTAGCGTCAAAACAATATTGATCCATTTACGTCAAATTGGCAAGGTAAAAAAGCTTGACAAATGGGTGTCCCACGAATTCAATGATCGCCAAAGCGAAGTCCGCGTCGAGACATGCCTTGCACTGCTCAACAGACACACAAATGAAGAAATTTGGACCGCATTGTTACCTGCAATGAAAAATGAATTCTGTTTGATAACCGAAAGCGTTCAGCAAGTTGGTTGGATCCTGGTTCAGCACCTAAACAATGCCCTAAACGAAAACTTACCCCTAGAAAAGTGATGGTCACTGTTTGGTGGTCCAGCGCCAGTGTGATTCATCACAGCTTCTTACCAAACGGGGTGTGCATTACTGCAGATGTGTACTGTGAAGAACTGAACACAATGATGGAGAAGCTGGCACATCTCCAACCAGCATTGGTCAATCGCTCGTCTTCGCTGCTCCTGCACGACAACGCGCGACCTCATACTGCACAGCAGACGGTCTCCAAGTTGCAAGAACTAGGGTTGGAAGCTCTCCGTCATCCGTCCCTACTCACCAGACTTTGCGCCTACAGACTACTACTTTTTCCAGAATTTGGATAACTTCTTGGCGGGAAAAAAATTAATACCCGAGCACTACAAAATGCCTTTGAAGAATTTGTTGCCTCCCGTCCACCTGATTTCTCTAAGAAGGGCATCAATAAACTGCCACTGCGTTGGCAAAGATGCATTGATTGCATGGGTGATTACTTCGATTAATACAAATAAAAAATACATGAAAAAAATTAGTTTAAATTTTTTCATACAAATCGGCAATTTCATAGGTTAATATTAGGGATCAGCCTTAATATTAGGGATAGCTCACAATCAGCATTTTTTATCCTGTGCTTTTTACGAGAAATAATGGCTTATTCACGAAGCGATTTTAAGCAATGCAGCATTAGCACTTATCCAATTTAGTACCTTAAATACATTGTACATTAAATATAGATTAATATAGCATTGTAAAGCATGTAATTTAAATGAATATTTACGAAAAATTACATATTTAAAATGCAGGGACAAAGCGCTTGGACCGGCCGGAGTCGAGGTGATAGGGTCCCGTTTTTACTCATTGGGTACGAAACCCTAAAAAACAGTTTTCAATATTATATACAGAAGTATATTGCAGTGAGTAGAGTTATTTTCTGAAGAAGTTATTTCTCCAAGAACACAATAGTGTGTGGAATACCACGCAGGTAAAGCCGCGAGCTAAAGTTAGTATTTTATGAAAGTTGTAATTATATTTTATTTTTATTAAATTAACTTTACTGCTTTTCAAATAATTGAAAATATAATATAATATTATTATATAGATATATATATATATATATATATATATATATATATATATATATATATATATAATATAATAAATATAATAAAAGTGGTTATTTCGAATAATTATTTAGTTTTTATTTAGTATTGAGCAACGTAAACAAATTAATTACCAGTTTAAGTTGTTGTGAATTTTGTTTCTAAAGTTGATTTGGGTTTTTACATAATACCCGCCATATACGGTCAAGTGGATCCAAGATCCAACGGCGTAAGTTGAAACTAGATTAAACTTTTTAGTACAGAACTTACAAGTCCGCACTTATAACACAGACAGACAGACGGACGGACAGAGCGAAACTATAAGGGTTCCTTGAGTACTACGGATCCCTAAAAATAAACCTCTTTCCTTTTTATTTTCACGTGATAATAGTACGTCATGCGAATATATCCTTGTAAATTAGTTTGTCAGTTTGTTATAGTGAATAATGACGTCACCCCGCAGCCATTAACGCGGTAATTACCGTGGCCGCATGAACACATAACGACCGCCACTACTATACCATGTATTAAAATAATTAGGGTATTTAAAAGCAAAGTATTTTTTGCAATAGATAATTGAAAATATCTAATTAGCAGCCGACGTGGTGGTCTAGACTGTAAAAATCAAAAATTCTTTCATCGAGGAGGTCAATAAACCACTGACCTGACTGACTGACTGAGATGTTGACTGAATGTATGTGAGAAAGCAACGAATTTATGATTTTCAAAGCCGCCGGTAGGTGTCCATAAATCATACCACCAATATGCCTCGGCTGGTTGGAGCTTCACACATTCTTTCATTTTAAGTACCTTGGACATAATAGGCTTACCCACCTTAAGGGCCATCTAGACCCGCATAATAACGAATTTGTTAGCAGTACCTCCTTTAGATTTCGTCCGCTCGTAGTTCCAATTTAGGTGCATGATATAATATTATACTTTAAACGAGACAATCTTGTATATGTGTATAATCGCAATCTTGACAACAGCTGCAAGTGTTACCACGAAATTTGGTATGCAGAGACTTTTGGGGGAGAAAAATCGATCTAGATAGGTCTTATCTCTAGGAAACTGCGCATTTTTAAGTTATAAAGGTTTTTTCTTTCGTCGTGATACAATATATTAATAATTTCGACTCTGGTTTTTCCGTCCGATTGGCAGTTTGGTATGTATAATTTTTGCGTTGGTCGGAAACTCGTAATGCATTCGAACCCCGCTAAAAAAATTTTGTGATTATTTTCCTTAAATCTACTACAGCTCCGAGCACAGCTCGATTACCTAGGTACTTAATGATAATAAAATGAATATTTTCTTTTATTTTTAAATGCTTAATTTTTATATTATAACAAACTCCAAAGTTTTTAAGTTTTAAGTATGTAATACTAACACATGGACCATGGTAGTCCGAAATAAAGATATTTGTATTTGGTATTTTTGTATAATATTGATAATTTTATGTGCATGTTTCTTATTACATAAAAGTAGCGGGTAGCAACTAACGTATGGGAGAAACAACAGATGCTGGTTATAGTGATCGAGATACTTATGCCGATTCGTTGTCGTCGATACAACAACACCATTGTGGCTGGGAGAAACGGGCGATGACTTATACCAATGATAGCCACACAATTTTCATTTTAGCCCACACCTGTCGCCGGAAGCAGCGATTTGTTAAAATGAATTAGGGAGTCGAGTCGTCGATTAACTGTTAGCGCCCAGTCTTGACGTCAAAAGTGACGTGAAAATATTTTGTTATCCTTTAGGGATGCCCCCAAAACCATGCCACAGACGACGAAGATAAAATGTCGCTTGTTGTACAGTTTCTTTCAGTTATTACCATCACAGACGGCTAAGATACTTTATATTTTCGTATTATTACGTACTGTAATTCTACTAATTTTGATTATACTGATATTGATACACTGAGAAAGAATGGATGGATGAAAGAAAGATGTTTATGAATCTTTCACGCAAAAAAAAATTAACGGTTTTTGATAAAATTTGATGTGGTAGTAGTTTAAGCTTTAAAATAAGACATAGGCTACTTTTATACCGAAATAGAAGAAGACTTATAACTTTAACTTTTATTTTATTCATTACAAAATACAATATAAACAAAACAAATACAAGAATAATCTGAATTACATATACACTATAAGCAGCAAGCAAGCCAGCTGCACTGATATTCTGCCAGGACCAATATGTGACATCCCAACACAACTATTTAAAAAAAATAATTATAGCCCAACAATTAATAAGTACTGTGTCAATCTGCAGTTTAAAAAATAAAATTAAATCAAAAATTAAATCCTGCGCTGCTACAGCCATTGCTTTAATATATAATATATACTCGTAGTCTATACTTAGTTTTGAAAGTCGAAGGTAAAGTAATTATTTAGAAATTTCAAAGAGAGGTTATGAAAGTGGATTATTACGTGGCATATAATACAATGTTTTTCTTTACACAGTACAAATAATATATACCAATAAAATTGTAACAATTATCAAATCATGATTTAAAACAAAGAGATAATGACCAACAAAAGTGCGTCATGGACTTTTCACGTCAACGTTTATCCCGCCGTTCGATAACCCTTTCAGTACGCTCCGAAGGGCTTACATTTTGTAACTGAATAAAAAGTAAGTGTATTTTGTAACGTCGACCAAATGAAATTTGTTGTTCCAACAGCGAGAGGCCCCGTACTTGAATGACCTACGAAATGCTGCCGTTTTGTGTCGTGGCATCAGAATCTGATACTGGGAAGCTCTGGTACGAGTGCTTACATCACTTGCCCATGTAATTTTCTCAAATAAGTAGGACGGCATGTGGGTGAGAATAACGTCAAAGAGAAGTGTCGCGAAATGAAGCTTCTAACGTTCTTTTATCTTGAGGAGGTTGGCGTTATTGATGAATGGTGTGATATGAGCACGCGGTGGAACAGAGAAACAGAAACGCGCAAGGCATTCTGGACTCTTTGTACAAGCTTTTCCGTTCTAGCAAGAAGACATTGACCTATAACCGTGTCAGAATAGTTTAACTTCGATAAAATGAGTGTTTCACAAAGCCTAAACCTAAGATCCTCATTCAAGTATGCGCGATAATTGTATAGGGTTTTGAGCCGGAAGAAACAGTCACTGACAATCTCTAACATATGTTGTTCGAACTTCAGATTTGAGTGAGTCGAATGCAGTCGAACAACAGATGCAGGCATTAGTCTTCTGTGCAGTATATTTGGAGCTTGGGAGAGGTCACAGGATGCACTTGGTATATTCTGTGATTTATCCAAAGCATTTGACTGTGTGGAGCATGATACGCTGTTCAGGAAATTATACCATTATGGTGTAAGGGGCACGGCTCTAAAGTTTCTAAGCTCTTATCTAATAAATAGAACACAGACTGTAGAAGTTAATTCCAAAAGGTCTAATGGTATTAAAATTAAATTAGGAGTACCACAGGGTTCTATTTTGGGCCCTTTTCTATTTCTCATCTATATAAATGATCTACCTTATCTAGTTAATGATAAGCATGAGATAGTACTTTTTGCTGATGATACTTCACTAATTTTTAATGTGAAGCGACGACAATCTAACAATGACGAGGTAAATAGTGCTCTCTCAAAAATAGTACATTGGTTTAATGCTAATAATTTACTCTTGAATTCTAATAAAACAAAATGTTTAAAGTTCAGCTTGCCAAATGTTACGCAGGCACAAACCAATATACTATTAAATAATGAGAAAATGAAATTAGTAAACACCACTGTTTTTCTAGGTATAACATTAGATAGTAAGTTACAGTGGGGACCACATATTGCTAAATTGGCAGATAAGCTGAGTTCTGCAGCATACGCTGTTAAAAAAATTAGAGAAATTACCGACATAGAGACCGCGCGATTAGTTTACTTTAGCTATTTTCATAGCATAATGTCTTACGGCATCCTCTTGTGGGGAAACGCTGCGGACATTAATACAATATTTGTGCTGCAGAAACGTGCTATACGTTCTATTTATAAGATGTCGACTTTTGAATCTCTAAGGGAAAAGTTTAAAGCAATAAAAGTTCTGACCGTCGCATCTCAATACATTTTGGAAAATGTGTTATACGTAAGAAAGAATCTAAACAACTTCAAAAAGAAATGTGATAATCATTGTGTAAACACTAGAAATAAGAACAAGTTAGATATGCCAGTGTTCAGACTAAGCAAAGTTAGTAAATCCTTTAAAGGCCAATGTATACGCTTATACAATATAATCCCAGAAAAGGTTCAAAACCTTCCCATTAATAAGTTTAAAAAAGTAGTTAAAGAACGTTTGTGTGCCAAAGCGTATTATAAAATTAATGACTTCATTCAAGACGGCACACCTTGGGAATAAGGTGGCTCCTTATCTTATGTTATTATTTGTTACATAGACATAAGCAAACATTGTAATAATTTTGATTTTAAAAGAATAATTTTCCATCTTTTTGGTAAAAGATGGTCCCAGACGAGTTTCTTGCCGGCTCTTCTCGCTGGGTTAGTTCCCGAACCGGTGGTAGGCATCACGTAGTAACGACGTTCAAAAAGAGTATTTAAAAATACCAATTTTGAATAAAAATTTTTTGATTTGATTTGATTTGATTTGAATATAACCCCCATATTACGTGCTACATTAACATGTTCGATCTGTTGACCAGAGACCATGATAGCAGGTTGCTTATAAAGCATGTCAGTAACATGCTTCTTCGAGCCCAAAACAAGAAATTTTGTATTAATTGGGTTCAAAACCAGTCCACAAGATTTATCTTATGTTTAGTTATCCAGAACATCAAGTCGAAAGCCAGATTGAAACTTTGGTAAGATATTATTTTTCTCAAGGTAATTTATAACTTGATTGTATACAGCCTTCTCTACTATTTTGGACAAACAGGGCAAAATACTGATTGGACGGAGGTCATGGGGGGAATAAAGATAGCTTTCTTAGGGATAGGCTTAATTAGTGCAGTTTTCCAGACTAAGGGAAAGGGTAAGTAGGGATTTGTTTACAATGTTAGTGATCATTCTTAAAGTATTAGGCAGTGTAAGGGTTAACGTCTGCAGAGAGATATTATCCACTCCTAAAGCTTGAGACTTGAGACCTCTTATTATAGTCATTACTGCGTCTTCTAAAACAGGAGAGAAACTAAATCTATCCGGACCAACAGTGTGCGACTCAAAATATGTTAAAAAGCAGTGTAATATAATGCCGGGAATATAAAGGAAGTGTTGATTTAGAGTATTAGGATCATTGCAAAAAAAACGGATCTTTTTGTTTAGAATAGTTGAAGTTATTTTTTATATTTTTCCAAAAAATTTATTAATACGACAGTTTATGTTTTTGTTGAAATAAGCATGTTTTTCAGAATGGAAGGCAGACAACTAATTTTTTAAAATCTTTGTATGCTGTTTTATGAGTAACGTTTTAGTAGCTTTCCATTTTGAAAAACATTGGTCTCGCATATCCATAATTTCTTTAACTGTATTAGTTAGCCAAGGTGGAGATTGTTTTTTAATTGTGATAGTTTTGATGGGTGCATGAAGATCAAACAGTAATAATATAAGTCTGCTATATTCCGAAATAATTTTGTTAATGTCAGTGATGTTCTCCAGGTATCCCTAGTCAATTCCATCCAAGTCTCGAGTAAAAATATCCAATAATATGTCTTTAAGTGGTCTGTTAGAAATAACGTAAGGTGGGAAACTGGGCTTTTTGAAGTGAAACTCTGCTGTGATTATCGCATGACTCCCCAAATTAGGTATATAATAGGTCTTTACCTATGAAATTGCCGTTCTGCAGTACTGGCCATTTCAAATCAAAATAATTTTTGTTCGGCTAAGAATTCTAATTTCAAATTAATTTTATTTTAAAAACATGGAATTCTTTTTCCAAAAGTAGTCATTTGTTTATTGATTAGTGTTACATTTTCATCGCATTTCAATCTTTTTCGTCATCATGGATACGTTAAAAATTCGAGTAATTATGGAATATGAGTACCGTCGTGGCAGCACGCGGCACAAGCGGCACGCAACATCAACGACGTTTACGGAGCTAACACTACAAACCAACGCACGACCTGTTTTTGGTTTGCTCGTTTCCGTTCTGAAAATTTCGACTAGAAAAATGAACCTCGCGGTCGTCCGAAAACTTTGGTCGACAATGACGAATTAAAGGCGATTGTGGAAGCTAATGATACACAATCTACGGCTGAATTAGCAACAGCTTTCGACGTTACGGTCAAAACAATATTGGTCCATTTGCGTCAAATTGGCAAGGTAAAAAAGCTTGACAAATGGGTGCCCCACGAACTCAATGATCGCCAGCGTGAAGTACGCGTCGAGACGTGCCTTTCACTGCTCAACAGACACACAAATGAAGGGATTTTGAACCGCATTGTTACCTGCGATGAAAAATGGATTCTGTTTGATAACCGCAAGCACTCAGCTAGTTGGTTGGATCCTGGTTCAGCACATAAACAATGCCCTAAACGTAAACTTACCCCTAGAAAAGTGATGGTCACTGTTTGGTGGTCTAGCGCCGGTGTGATTCATCACAGCTTTTTACCTAACGGGGTGAGCATTACTGCAGATGTGTACTGTGAATAACTGAACACAATGATGGAGAAGCTGGCACATCTCCAACCAGCATTGGTCAATCGCCAATCGTCTCCGCTGCTCCTGCACGACAACGCGCGACCTCATACTGCACAGCAGACGGTCTCCAAGTTCATCCACCCTACTCACCAGACCTTGCGCCTACAGACTACTACTTTTTCCAGAATTTGGATAACTTCTCGGCGGGACAAAAATTCAATACCTGACAGGCAGAACAATATGCCTTTGAAGAATTTTTTGCCTCCCATCCAGCTGATTTCTTTAGGAAGGGCATCAATAAACTGCTACTGCGTTGGCAAAGATGCATTGATTGCATGATTGGGTGATTACTTCGATTAATACAAATAAAAAATATATCGACGCTTGAAAGGCAATAATTACCAAGCGACATGTATACAACTTTACACTAGAGCGTGTTAAAGTTTTATTTTTGCGAAAAAAATTTATAGAAAATTACCTAATAGTCGAAACAACTTCATTCTAACGAATTTGAAATGTATTTCAAAGGCGTAATAAACTGTCATTTAGGGATTATGCAATTTATTTATATTCTCTGAAATAGTGTCGCTTAGTAATAATTTCTGTAAAAAAACAAACAGGTAAAAATTACTAATCGTCAACAAAATGTCTTCACGAAACAAGTAAAAAGAGCTAAACATCACTAAATTATAATTATGTTTGAAGCAGAATTGTGCATCTAGAAGTAACACATTTTTCACATAATGGCAGAATGATCTAAATAGAAAGTAGAAAAATATTTCTTTCAAGCAATTTTAACTACTGTACAAATTAAAAAAGGTTAGTGTGGGGTGTTATTGAACAAGTATAAAAATAACTAGATTTTAGTCTAGTCTAAAAAAACAACTATATTTCAACGGATAATTATCATCATAATCATTAAAACCCCTTTTGTGGTAATCTACAATCATCTATCGAGAATGGTGGATGAATTAGAGTATACTTCACCATATTACTGTAATGCAGGTGAGTGGAGGTTGTGGCTCAGTGACCAACCCTTTGTTATGAACGTCTACTCAAGTATTTGTCATTGAATACTTACAAAAACTTAAATTATGTGTTGGTAAGAATAACCTCAGACAATATTTTTTATAAATTTTACTAACCGCACATTTACTGATTAATATTATAATCAACTTATCATTAAAAGTCCTTAAGTTTCAAATCAGCCTTTTCAGTAATATTACTTACCTATTGTTGCTTTGGAACATACACAATACTCGAAACTCTTCAAAAGGAACTGTCTTTATAGCCACAGGTTTGTGATAAAATCTACTTATTAGATACGTATACATTTAGAATAATAACAGCAACAATTTAACATTTTAATGACACTTAAAATACTTTTTACTATTTATCACAATTAAGCTTTTCAAAACCAATTACCTATCTACGAGCGAGGTATATTTAGAGTACTCTTATTAATATAACTTGTGATCTATCCATTGACATAAGTTACAAATAATGTTCTCATACCTAATCAAATATAGTAAATCTTTAACCTCTTAGGAACTTTTATAAAAACATATCAATTAATGTCTCCATACAAAATAAATTATTCCAAAGCTCTTTGGAAATTAAATAAAAATCATCCCTACATATATATTTTTATATTATAAAAGCGAAAGTAACTACGTATGTTTACCTTTCTGTACCTGTGTGTTACGATTTAACGCCTAAACTAATGAAAAAATTTAATAATATCCGAGATAAGAAATGTCTTCTAAACATAATAAAAATACCGCAGCATCTTAAGAAGTTACATAAAAAATGTCTCTCTATAAATAAAACAAATGTAAAAAAATCGAATCATATTTGGAAATAGGTGTTAAGCTTCATCGTGCTCTTTGTCTTCGATATCTGATTCTGGCAAAACATCTTTAGTGGATGCAGAAAAAGGAATCTCGTTAAATTCTCTTTGGAATGGAGCAGGAATAACTTTGTCATGGCAAAGTTTAGTAAGGTCATTTTATTTTGCCTTTGATATTGGCAGACGTGAATGATAACATGCCATGAGAGGTACCCGGTTCTTAGAATGGATTTCAACCATGCTTGAATCGGCAGATTTGTATCAGGATTAGGAGTACTTGATGGAAACTTTTGAATTACTGCTTTTTTGAATGGAATCCAACGCATGGGTGAGGTTGAACAGATTTAGACTCCATTATTTTACCATTACTTCGTACATATTCTTTTCCAGACCTTTTTTTCTGTAACAGTTCTTTTCTTCAATTTTTCATTTTATTTTTCAGACCCTTTTCTCCATCTGTTTCTTCGTCTGCGTCATCTAAATTAGTATTTTTCTTCTCAAGTTTTTTCTTTTTTGATTTTCTGACCTTTTTGGTTTTTTTCTGATATTGAAATTATAGCATCATCGTTAGAAAAAGAAGTAAAACCTACCCATTTATCTGAATTTGCAGCATTTTCAGAATCAATAAAAGTTAAGAAATCTCTATCTGGCAAATAATCATTGTACAGTTAATCAGTTCTGACTTTGTGTTTACGATATTTTTGAGACTTGATAGTTTTTGATCCATTAGACTGAGGGCATTCCATAATTGTGGGATTAGTAATTTTGAATTTCTTTAAGTGTTACTTGCAGTATACATCTCTGGTGCCAGTAATCCACCTTTAATTATTAACTGTTTGTTTGTACGTGGTGCTTGCAGTAGACGTTTTCGGTATAGTCGTCTCAATTGCAATATGTGTAGCTCTTGTATCTGATTCTTCTTCGAGTAGGCCAATCCGAACTATCGAATAATCATCTACTGGAACTGTACCCTGTTCATTATAAAGATTTGCAGGCAAACATTTCGCAGTGGGGCCAGGTGGGCCACTGACCACTTTTTCCATAACTACTTCACTATTATTGCTGTGATGCTGTTGATTGTCATTTACTAGGACAGGTATCTCCATATTATCATTTTCAGCAGTAAGAATCTCAGAAGCTTCATCTGAAAAATTTTCAACCTGAAAATATAATAATGTTACGAGAAAACTGTTTCTGATACTTAAGAGCTACGTAAAAACTAGTTTTGGTACTAAAAGGGTGATTTTAAACTTTAGTAAGAACAACTTTTACTAGGGGGACAATCTTCTACAAATCACTACAATCAACACAAATGCAGCTATGAGCGCTTCAGTTAAAGGAGGTATCTTATTATTTACTAAAGAATTTCAAAACCTACCCAATGATAAATAATTACAAGAATGGTACTCACTAACAAAAATGTACTTATCACAAAATGCATAACTTAACTTAACATAAACACACACCTCACTATGCATAACAAATAAATTTATGAAATTAAAAACGTACCGGTTCATTAAAGATCAGTCTTCTTTAAACTTTTTCCAAAAATATCCGTTAAGTACGTTGTTCACATTTTGAAACCTGAAATTTAAATGTACATTAACATTGTTTGGTTCTCTAATAATTAGGATTAATAGAAAAATAATTAACGAAATAAGTAGGTACCGAGATCAAATCTTTGCTATTTATGCCTGCTTCTAACAAAGCTTGCTTTAGTATGTAATTTCCTCTCGTATTGCGATTCATAATGTAAGTAAAACAATCAATTTAAATTAATTTAAAATGCATTGTTAAAATAAACAATCAAAAATATACCATTAAGATCTTAAAATCCAAAAAACTTACCGAGTGTTAATCGAAAACTTCGCGTACTTTGTGCGATGAGCTTGAGCGCACGGGTTGCTTTTGCGACAATCCAGCGACGACTTATCGATAATTTCTTACCAACAACCATTCAAAATACGCTTTGCAGCACGTATAACCGACAAAGCGAAATACACGTAACAGGGATAAACTACTTTTTACACAAATTTCACGCCAGAAATAGTTATCTAAGTAACAAAAACTTTTAAAAACGGCAGGTAAAAATTACCAAACGACAAAACATATTCTTTTTCGGGAAGATAAATACTACTATATTACATTTTTAAATACATTGAATTTTAAGAAAAAAATACTAAACGGCTAGGACTATGTAAATGAGGTATGTAAAAACGGCTTAAATTACGAAAATTACTAAATAAGTTTCGGGAGAAATTTCTTAAGCAATACTCCTACCCTAGTTAGTGAAAGCTAAAAAATACTCAATGTTTAAATGTATTAATTCCAATTAAGGCAAATATTACCAAGTACAAAATGTTAAAACCTAAAGTCGACCAAGTAAAAATAATTTGTAAATAGATAAAATTATCGTCGCTTGGACGCTGAAAACGGTGAAAATAAGAGGTTTTTTAAATTACCAAGCGCCAACCAAACTCGTCGTAGCGATACGCCAGTAGGACCAATCGATGGAGAAAAAATTTCTGATTTCAGTGATATATACTCGTATAACTCAATATCGCTCAAAATGTCGCTTGGTAATTTTTGCCTTTCAAGCGAAATGAAAAAAAAATCATTTAATTTTTTTTTATACAAAACGGCAATTTCAAAGGTAAAGACCTAATAATATATGTGGCTTACTAGAATATAATGTGCTGATGAGTTAGTACTCACCACCTCTATAAGTATTTCAGAATGCTCTGTGAAGTGTGTAGGTGTTGTTACAAGTTGATTAATCTGTAGAGAATCTAGAAACTGTGAGAGCAGTTTAGTCTTATTATCAGTTGGATGGAGTACATTAATGCTAAAATCACCCAATAAAATAATATAGTTAAATATTGATAGCGAACACCAAGATTAAGTTATAGCGTCAATAAGAAGATTTACATCCATCCATGGTGGTCTATATGCTATGCCAACTTCAATTTTATACCGATTAAGTCTAATACTAAGCCAAATTTGCTCAACAGATGGTGTCTCGGGATTGGGAACCAGTCGTGCACTAACACCTTGCTTGACATAAAAGCCCACCCCGCCTCCACCACCACCCTGTATATTACTGGGACGTGGGCGGTGTCGCAGCCGATATCCGTGAATAACTGGTGCTCTGCCCTCTTCACCATGCTTACCCAGGTCTCATTAATAGCCATAACTTATATAGACTTATAGACATTGCATTATGGAGGTAAATTCGTCGTGCCTGGTTTCCAATGAACTCGCATTGAAAAGCCCTACTGTGTAAAATTTACTATGTTTTATTGCCATTTATATAATTAATACTTAAAGTAACTTTAAAGTATGTGTATAAATCAATGAATTTATGAAATTAGTGCACCAACTCTACCGTAATTGCGCGAAAATAGTACGTACGTGCTATGGAGATAAACGGCTTTATTGATGCGATGAGAGCGCGCTCAGCCTCACAAACACTAACACAGCAGCAGAGGATTAATACCAATTAATACCAATAAAATTAATTAAAAAAAATGAAAAGGATTGTGTGGTTTTATGAAACCACGGTAAAAGTGAAACTTTTTTTCACATTGTAGATATTTAACTAAAATTTTCAGAATAATATTCCATTAAGGGTATAAAAATCGCTTCATCAATCTTAATTTTATAGCACTGGCACAAATGAGTACTAGTCTATACTACACGGTCAGCTGATGCGAACTATAGGCGCCGCCATATTGGCCTCGGCTGCTCTGACGAGCGCCTTTCACTTTATCCCTACTCCGCGGCCGACCGTCACGCGACATGCAACACACAGACGAAAAAGTTTGAGACGATGTAAATACGGGCTTTGACGTATGTGACGTCCTTCAAATAGTGCAATAGTACAGCGGGAAAAAGCTAGATTGAAATATCTCGCTCGACGAAGATACCATAATAATCAGAAAAAATATTATGGTGTCTTCGTCGTCTGTAACGCGTTTTAGTGTAGGCGCCGGTGAAACATAATTAAAGTACAAAATACTTATAAGGTTTTCCGATACGCCTCACATATCAGGGAATTTGATAATAACGACGAATCTGTTATTAGGATTCCAATACTCGGGCTCGAGCTGCTTGATCTCGGAGATATTCGCAGATTAAGGTCGCGTCGGACGTATTGCTAAGTAAATATTGAAATTAGATCGTGGTTAGGAACTGTACTTGTTTTGTAGATTTGTTTACGTAGAAGGGCTTCAGTACGAAAGAGCTGGCTCCATTTGAGAGAAAAACGGTCTTACATAAAAATGGCATTAAAACGCTTGTGTTGTTTTTCGCCAAGTGAGTGGGAGAGAGAACAGGAGGCCGAAGATAGGGACCGAAGGGATATTTCACACTCAAACAAAACGATACGCGACTGCAATTTACAAAATAACCATTCAAAATTAAGCTTTATTCAGTACACAAGAAGATACAAGTTTAATGAAACTTCTTTTGTATTTACAACTTGAACTCTTATTATGATAAGAGTTCAAATATCATGTTACAACATGCAACGCGCTGCACAGTGCATGTGCAGCTTATGACTGATGTCATAATATGAAACGTGTTACATCTTTTTGTCTAATGAATAGTAATATATAAGTTAAATTTACAATAGCTATCTTAAAAATTCAGCGCCGCGTAGCATCGTGTATCGTCGAATATCGGTGTGAACTGACCTGAGATCGGCAACGCAATGTAACTTCTCCCAGATGTTGCGGGTCCATAGATAGCTGTGACCACTTAATATCAGAAAATATAACTCGACTGGTAAACATGTTATGTTAACTGTACGTGTAGTAACTAAAAAATAGATGAATTGGGCTTTTGAATTATTCTTTTTTTGTGATAAATGGAAAGATCATATATAAGTTTTATAACAGAACTATTTTTATTTTTTGTCAATAATTTAATAGTTATATCAAAATAAAAATTAATTTTTTTAATCCAGTACCGAAGATACGCCGACAGCTCTCGAACAAACCCGAGCGCGTGTGACGTCATAATGTTAGTTTTCACTCTGGGGTATCGCAACTGGGGTATCAAACAAACATGTTATTTTAAAATCAATAAACATTATATTATATATATTATATATTGCTTGTTGATTTTTAAAGTCCAATTTAACATTCATTTGCGCTAAGTATTGAAATCAAAGTAATTGCTTTCGGAGTTTGATAAAAAGTAAATTTATTTTAACTTTAATTCTACGAGAACTCGTAGACCCGCTACGTCTTTCGTAGCGTTACATTCGTTTGGCCGATACGATGATAAAAACTCACTGTAAAAAGTCCTTAGTTTTTCTTTTCCGAGTCGCAAATTTACTTTTTTGACGTGATAACGTCTTATAATCCTATGGAGCCGGCTGCACGCACGAAAAAACATGACTCGCGCGTTACCAAGTACCAGCGTTACCTCGCATTTTATTATTATTATTGTTGTTGTTGTTTTTGTTGTTGTTGTTGTTGTTGTTGTTAATGTTGTTGTTGTTGACGTTGTCACGTTCAACTATCGTCAGTAAACCGACTTTACAGACAACCGATATTTCTTTTTCTTTTAACTGTTGTTATATTATCGCTGCGATAAATACCTACTGATATTTTAGATCTATGCACATTTAAGTAAATTTTATTATTATGCATCATATTAGATTTATCAAAATATGCACCTAGCTTACATTCAATTCAGTTATAGCTAATATTAAATTTAAATAAAATACACGATGCATTTGAAGCCTCCCAAATTTTCTTACAATCGTGAATCTGAAACGTTCGGTAATCATGCATTACTATGTAACAATACGACTAATCCTATTTAACTAATTTCGCATGTTTATATACCACATTTTTTATTTCTTTAATTTATAAAATAAAATAAAATCGATATAATAAATATTAGGCGGTAGCGGGTCGATGCGCGGGCGAGGCGGCTCAGTCAGTGCTCGGCCGGGACGCGGGAAGCCCGCGCGCTCTCGCGGAAGCCACAGGTGTGTCGAGTGATATTTAATTGGAATGACCCATCTATAGATTTTGTAAGTTATTTTTTCAAATTTCACACAATTTGTACTATAGCTTACGTAAGGAATTTAGGTAAATATGAGAATAACAAATTAAAAAATTTTACCTCGAACAAACGCGAAACTAAGAAGTTGCAGATACGACGTTGTGCGGACACATTTTTTTTAGCGATTTTTTGAATAAAAGTCTGAAGTGTGGAATGCAATTAGGGCGAGTTTCGCATGGCAGGTCAGTGCGCATGACCTGCGCGTGAGGAACTTCCAATTGTCTTCCTTAATGTGCCTTAAACTTATGTCTTCTGTCCTACATTTAAAATATGGAGATGATTCTGTAACTGTGTTTTAAGTTCGATTTAACTAGGAATCATAAAATTGAAAGCTTTTTCACGTTCACATAATTTAAAAAGCAACACAACTTCCATATAATATGTAGACTCAAGCACTGTCATATTTTATTTTAGGCACAAATTATATTATATTTAGACGTTTTATAATTTTCGTTTTTAAGATTACGTATTTGACGCCGTATTCCATTAAGTAATAATCTTCCACAGCTTTGGAACATCCAAATCTTCGAAATCACGATAAAATAAAAACTTCGGGTAATTTTTTGTTGTTGTAGATTTAGTGCAATATATTATTATATACAAATATAATAATATATTGCACTAAAAATACAATAAATTAGAAGCTTTAAGAATATAATTCTAGTATCATCTGTGACCAAGTTAAGAAAGAAACTACTTGTTTTTTTTTCAAGACATTGCTTTATTCGTATATATTAGACTGTTTTATGTTAATTTCATCTATCTATTCAACTTTTCAGTCGTAGTTCCACAAAAATTCAAACTGCCTCGTTAAAATTAGAGTTAGTGTGACGTAAGGCCTATATTGCTATATTTATTCTCGTGGGTGGTCTCTGCTAAAGGTCACGGAAATGGCGAATACTTTTTATAGTATTTAAAACTTCCTCGAGTGTCAGTTTTGATTTGAACGTGGAAACTCGTAGGGAGATAGCGTGGTATACTAAACATCGGATCACCTGATGGAAATCTATTACCATCGCCCATGGACACCCGCATCGCCGGCCGGCCTTTTAGGACGGAAAACGCTCTCTTCTTGAAGGTTCACACATATTGAAGGAACATTGGGTAGCAGCCCGTGCTTCATGGTCTTTCGAAACAAGCGTCTGCCTATCGTCCACTATAACTATACTAACGTTTAGTTTAGTAACGTTTAGTAAGTAGTGGAGGATGATTATGATATTATAAAGTTTCGACTAGCGGTACTAATATAAAGAACATTAGATTATATATTCTCGCGCGTACTTTTTTTTTACGATAAGTCCTAAGATATTAATTTAAACTGTATGGGTATTCATTTAAATGCGTTCGAAATGCAAATTAAAACATTAGTCACCTTGTACTAATGCGGGCGTGACCAACCTTTTCAAGATTGCGTGTCATTTTATATTGCCACGAGCCGCACATTTATTAAAATCCACAAGTCGTCTACAAAAACCCAAAAATAAATGTTTTTCAAACAGTACTAAAAAATGTCATATACGCAAGGTCATAAACAAAAAGTATACACGACGACTTTAAAAAGCCGACAGCTGGATTACCGAGTGGACAGCTAAATTAGCTCATGCGGCCATACGGCAAAGGCCTGCGGGCCGCATGCGGCCTCCGTGGTTACGTTTGTTGGTTGGTTGGTTGGTCGGTTGGTTGGTCATACCTGTACTAATATTTTTAATTTAATAAGGTTACATAATACTGTACTTATCCATCTAAATAACGAAAATACCACATTATGTTATGTGATCATTTTTAAAACTTAGAATATGTATAGTAAGCTATATTTAAAAGACCTTGTAAGCCTATAAAAAAGAAATAATCCCATCATACATTGTATTGTTCTAATAATATTATCTCCACCGGATAAGGCAGCGTTTTCGATGAAAGCTCCGTGATGGCTTGATTTTTTTCGACACATTAAAGGACACATTTCCATAAAATCTTCAGTTGATATATATAAACCCCAATACCCAATCCCACTATCGAACCCACGGCCTCCAAATCGAGAGCCAAGCTCTAACCACTAGACCACGGAGGCTGTTGATATATGAAAACCACATGTAACCCCGTTCAGTAATTTTTGAGATTATCGCAAACATACAGACTGTTGTTTCAATTAATCATATTAATTATCATAATACGTTTACGTACGTGAAATTGGACATTGAGGGTACCTACCATATTGACTTGAGTGTGACGTCACATAACCTATAACTTGAGTTAATCTATGCGCTAATTCTGTTTAATGCATACCTCCTATGATGAAATAAAACGCTCATTTGTTTTTTGGGGATGTAATGGAGGTGTTATTATGCCAAATTATACGAGTTTCCGATGAAAGTTATCAATTTAATTTCAATGCATGAGTGCGAATTTGTGAATTTTCCGTTGAGTAGTTATACATCGGATTGCTATTCAACGTACAAAACTAACAATTAATTTTATCACGTCGACCTTATACTCACGGATATTAGACAATAGAGACTATTATGTTGATTAAAGAGTAGGTTAATATTGAATATGTGCATAATAATCTTCTCTAATTATTTAAATAATGCTTGGAAATAAAAATAACAACAACACACACTCCCTCAGATTATTAACACACACTACCGTGCGTTTGATAGATACAAATTTGTTACACGTTGACGTTTGTGTATCGGTCACAACATTTGAATTTTTTTTGCTATGTATGGAGCAAAAAAAAGAAAATTCATTATTAATAATTTATACCTCACTAATAATATGCTACCTCAAGTAAGTATAAATCTACCCCCCCCCCCCCCACCGCACGAGATTTCCTCGATGGCGATTCGTCTGCTTATTTACCGGACTATTTCATACATATATTTACTATATAATATGTATGAAATAGTCCGGTATATATGTATTTTCGTGGGCCACTTTAATTGTTTCAAGATTTTCAAGTTGCTTAGCCTCGAGAGTTATCGAGAGCTAATTTAATTAAAGATACTTCACAACTTCGTTAAAGGGGACGTGTTTTATGGCGGCCATTTCTTAGCTGATAAATTATAGTAAAATATAACAGAACCTCAATTCTCGTATTTAAAGTAGACTTTCAATTTACTCGTATTATAAGTGAAGCGACTTGTTATCATAATCTGATTTTGTGAAGTTTGGACCAACCAAAACGCGTTTTACGCTTGTATAACGTTGACGAGAATACCGGTTTAGCAGTTTTAGCGTATCGAGACTCGATTATAATTGTATTATTGCTGATTTTACTTAGCAGAAATGACCCTCTGGTTGCTACCATAGTCTATACACGTTAAAAAGATATTGAATCGTGCGTACATATGTCAAAATGACTTACTGTAATTGTATAATATGAACACGGCTTATGCGTCATTGGTCAACTTTGACATGTTACGTATTCATCGTCTTCTTAATGCGAATAAACTTTTGTTGCTGCTTGGGTCTTGGTTCTGACTACATAATAAACCTGATAGGAACACGTACATCTTACAGAGTGGAAAGCGTATGCCTTAATCAGGCTTAATCCAAGCTATGAACCAAGGGTGTCATTCGAATCCGATTAGAAATACTAGGTTGCCCTGTGGACGATATTCGCCCAGAAACATTTAATCACTTATATAATTTTTAACTTTGAACAATATAAGGGTTCTTTTGCCACTTAAACAAAAACAAATTTAAATGTTGTGACAGATTGACAAACACGAAGCAAAATTGTATTTTATAAAATTGTATTATATATATATAATATAAATAATAATAATCATATTTACACAAATATTAGCCTGCACCCTCCTCATAAACGTTATCTGTGCCAAATATCACTCTCCTTCGTTCGTGCAATTCTCGTAAAATTGTACTGAAAGTTTTTGCTTGACGTATTAATTTAATAACACGTATTAGATAATATTTTAATGAGCAAAACAGAGTAACTTACAATCATATTATTATCCTTATCCTTACAAAGTAATATTAATAATGTGAAAGTGAGATTGATTGTTTGGTTGTTTTTCTTTCACGTAAAAATCACTAAACTGATCATCAAGAAATTTGGCCTAGATATAGAGTAGACCACGGGGAACAACATAGGTTACTATATCGTAGCTAAATGTACGGTTCCCGCGGGATCTCTTTTTGCGCGCACGAAGTCACGGGCAGCATCTTGTACGAAATATAAATAAAATGCAATAATTATTGTTTTTCAACACTCATCTTACACCTATTTAAGCCGCTGGCCAAGTTAAAACCACATTCGGCGCACACTCTACTGGATTACACTTCAAAGCCTAACTATGCATGTTGAAATCTAGTGATGAGCTCGAGTGAGGTAAACAAGTGAGTTTACATAATTACAGTACGAACTTTATACAGTTCATAATTTTCCATTTTCTAACATATTATACTATATAATGGTTTCAAAACATTCTAGAATAAGCATAAACAACATTGGTTCAATACATACATTCATTTCGAAGGTTTCAGAATAATCTAGAAGCGTGTTTGCTCTATGTGTTGTTCTTCGTCTTCAAGCCTCGGAGTTTGATCACAACTTCATCGTACAAAATTCAGAACACATCTAAAGTTCCCTTGGAAAATCCTTATCCTTACTAATATTATAAATGTGAAAGCGTGGATGTTTGTTACTCTTTCACGCAAAATCGAAATCCGTTCAGTAGTGAACGGATTTCGATGAAATTCGGTATGGTAGTAGTTTAGACTCTGGATTAAAACATAGGCTACTTTTTATCCCGAAAAAGTAGTGTTCCCGACGGATACTGAATTTACGCGGGCGGAGCTGCGGGAAACAGCTAGTATTTTAATAAAATCCTCTCCATGTCACTTATGTTATTTATATTAACAATGGCAAGTCTATAATAATATTATATTAAAGTATGTTACATCACTATTGGTAAGTACGTAATTATGATGATAATAAAATTATTACTGAATAAATGTTGCTCGCGGCTTCGTACGCGCAAAAGGAAATTCCGCATAACCGTGCATTTTGCAGCAATAAAAAGTAACATGCTCTTTCCCGTGATCTATTCAATATATGTGCCAAATTTCATCAAAATCGGTACAGTAGTTTCGGAGCCTACTCGATGCAAATAAACAAATAATAAATCGTCGTCTTTATAGGATTAGTATAGATATTATAAACTGCGCAAAATTTTGTGAGGATTTCTGTGTTTCACAAACTCATTCACGCAAAAAGAAAACCCTACATGGATTTGAATGCAGTTTGGCATACGAACACATTTCCGAGGAAAACCTATGCTGTAGGGCTAATGCAGTAAGGGTATAGGTTTTCCTGGAAAATTTGTACGGTTTGGCGTACTCGAAACTAGTAGGTAGGTTACGTAATATTTGCGTTTGTGAGTTAAAACTCTACGCTAGTTAAAACTAGAGCTACCCGCGTATTCAAATCGAGCCTGTCAAAGACATAACCCATATTACTATTTAAGTACACATAGTAATCAATCTACTTTGGGAATTCGAATAATCCAGGTCTTAGCATTAGTACTCGTGTAGCATTTAAATTGCTACGCCGTAGCACCCTGCTACGCCGTAGTAATTCAACCGTAGCTTTATATTACACTCATTACAATTAACATTCCACGGGTTATACGGAGTTAAATTAAAATTTACTAATTTAAATTGCAGACAAGTCTAAGCTTTTGATGAAAGCCACGTAATGAAGTAGGTCACTGACCCTGCCAAATAGAAAGGATTTTTTTACAGGAGATGCGAACTTCGGTGTATTTAGCCAAAGAACTCACTGCAACATGATGAGCTGATTTTATTAAATGTACTCAAATTAAATGATCCGACGTCCTTGTCCATGGGATTCCACGCGTGGCGCTGTAATCGTCATATACATATGGGTGCAGTTAAGAAATAGTCTAATACTATCGAACAAGTTGCCGCTCGACCAGGCGTAAGATGAAAATCGCTAAACAGCGCCATTGAATCGTGCGCACGCACACAAAATAGTCGCTTGTAAATACGTAGTTCAATCACCTCTGCGGTCGTTGTGGTCACTTCCTTTTAAGTGTTCAAATATTTTGAGGCGTCCTAGTGCAAAGGAAAATGTTTAGAAACTGGTCGAACCGAAACTTTGTCGATATTATACATTGTATTGTATGCGAGTTTTGATAAACACAATTTAATGTCTACACTCTAAAGCATTATTAGTATCGTGTATTTTAAAATTAAAAATAAACAGATGTCAAGCGCTCCGTCTGCGTTGGAGAAAAAGGTGATAAATTCAAAGCGTTTTAATTAAATTATTTCACCGATAAAAGGATAATAACCGTATTTCATATTCAATTTCTGCTGAGGGGTAAATTGGCATATAATTAGTTGCGTAATCACGGTTGAAATTCTTCGTGACGTCACAAGGCGGTACAAAGCGGTTGACGTCACTCGCCGCGTATGATGTTTGCCGCTATGCTAACTTACTAAATATTATTTGATTATCATTCCTAATAAAGTACAACTATAGCGGCACTTTAAAGTATATAGTTTTATGTTCTATACAGAACCGGAAAGTTTTTAAGGTGTCTATTTACTTTGTAATTACGAACTGTAAAATGTCAAAACACTTACAGCTAGGTGGTATGTTCTTATGTTCTTCTATATTTATGAAAGTTGACTGTCAGTTATTCAAAAATGATATCAGGCTAATGGAATTAATGAAATGTAATAAAAATTGTAATAATTTATTACAAGTATTCTTTTTGCATTTTTAACAGCCCTAATAATGAAGGAATAAAATAGAAACTGTACAACAAAAAACACAGACATCAGCTAACAGCTTATGTCAAGACGTTGTTAAGAGCAGTCTGAATGGCAAAATGATAAGTGTTAATGATCTCAAGATGAAATGTTTTAAAATCGTTATTATAAAATATTTTTGTGTTATTTTATAACATATTATATAATATGTTATAAAATAACACATTTTATAATAAAAAAATTGCATTGTTTTTTAAGCTTAAAGGTCTTCATATGTTTGAATACTTTATGCTACTTAACGATATTAACGATAAGAATATCTGATAATAGATGTACAAGCTTATAAATAACTATGTACAAGTAATACATATATAAAAAAAACACACACAAAGACACTTAAGAAAATGATCCCATAAAAAGTTCAACGTACTCAAATATTCCTAAAAATATTTAATATCTGCTAAAAATTTGGAAACAAAAAATGGATACTTCAATTTGTGTAATGTTTTACAAAGTAACTTTTCTAATCACTTACGTCAACTGCTGGCTTTCTTTTCTTTAAGAATAAAAATTTAAAGATATTTTAATGTTCCAGTGGCGTTTCATAATAACTTTAATGGATGAAATCTCCCCGGGAGAAAGAACTGCAATTAAAGCAATTATTAAAATATCAATAAAAATCACCATCATTATAAGTTTGAGAACTGTATGCATCAAATATATTGTGTTGATGTTCTTACGCCGGTTCTTCTCACCGGGCTGGTTCCCGAACCGGTGGTAGGCATCATGTAGACCGATGATCAAAAAGTGTATAAAAATACCAATTATGAATTACAATTCATAATTGTTATTTTTATATTTAATTTCAATATTTAATTGTAATTTCAATTATGAAAAAAAATATACTGACTTAGACTATGCTATAATTTCACATGAGATAGAAATCTATCAATGTGACAAGAGACGTACATAATATTGAATACTACCTTTATTTACAAATTAATGGTCAATTCACACCGAAACGAAACTATACACGACGTGGCGCTGCATTTTTAGATAGCGATTAAAAATTGAACTTAATTCATCACACAAGAAGATACACATTTCATTGTAAGAGTTCGAATGTCAAGTTTCACAGCGCTGCACAGCGCATGTGCAGTGTATGACTGATGTCATATGCAACTTGTATCTTTTTGTGTAGTTCAATTTTTATAGCTATCTTAAAAATGCAGCGCCGCGTTGCTACGTGTATCGTCACGGTGTGAACTGACCCTTAGCTTATGCCGTAAATAAAAAGCAATTTTGTCTATGAGTCACATTCGAATAAGAGATAAGCTCAATAATCTTGTAACTGGATCATTGTTTCAAATATTTTTCAGTAAAATATAAAATTGGCTTTGGTTCCAAAGTTATTTTTAATGGATCACGATCGGATGGATCAACCCATTGAAGCCGAAAACGGAGCGGCGGGGCTGAACCGAAATCCGGATTATTCCGTTGCTAAGCGCCTTTAGTTTTATGTGGTATTTAGTGCTCTGTGATAAGTACCGATAAATACATTTATAGTGCGAAAGGTTTAGGTATAACAATTTTGCCTTTTTGTATTTTCTGAAATGGATCATATGATAGAAAATTTATAAGTGATTCGAAAAGGCAGTTTAGACAAATATTAGCGTATTTAAACAAGTCGCATTGCCAAAGAGCACTAATTATATTATAAGTGAAATATATATATTTTTTTTTATATCAGACTTAAAATTAAAGTATCTCGAATAACCTTTATAAAGTACAAAATCTTAATATTTTTGTTCTTCTTTTTTTTTTGCGAAAAGAAGAAAAAAAATTAAATGTGACAGATTGTCAAACGTCAACGTGTAACAAAATCTATCAAACGCACGGTAGTGTGTTAATAATCTGAGGTAAGTTTATAAATAGTATGTTTTTTTTATTTTTAATAATTTGATACATTTCTTAGCATTATATAAAAAAAAATTAGCGTTCTGCACCCCTTCCTCCACATAAACTTTAACTGTGCCAAATATCATACTCCTCCGTCCACACAGTTTTCGTAAAACCATACTGGAAGGTTTTGCTTCACGTATTAATATAATATAGAGATTTTGTATTATTCTATAATGATATAAAATCTTTGAGGTAAAATGTTTTTATTCTAAAAGCTTCCGAATATCTTAATAATTTGATACATTTCTTAGCATTATATAAAAAAAAATTAGCGTTCTGCACCCCTTCCTCCACATAAACTTTAACTGTGCCAAATATCATACTCCTCCGTCCACACAGTTTTCGTAAAACCATACTGGAAGGTTTTGCTTCACGTATTAATATAATATAGAGATTTTGTATTATTCTATAATGATATAAAATCTTTGAGGTAAAATGTTTTTATTCTAAAAGCTTCCGAATATCATTTCGGAATCATAGTTTTAATAGACCTGTTGACAAGATAAAGGTAAATGTCGAGTCAAAGCAAAGGAAGCGTGTCGGTCAGACGTACTCTTACCTAAGAATTTCCCTTCGTCAGGGAAATTTAACGTTATAGTCAAGCTATAAAATTTACGACCTCGAGCAACGGATTCTGTGTCACATTTGTATTGATTTCACATACAAGAAGGTTGTTTGTACAGGTAACGAGAAAGATGGGTTGAGTTGTAAAAGAAAGGGAGGTTAAATTGTAAAACAAAGAGGGTTTGAGTTGTAAAAAATAATATTTCGATAGAAGAAAGGTATTATTAAACAGATAGGGTAAACAAAATTGTGTCGAATATTCTAATAATGTTCAATTAATTTTCCTTAACTTTACACGTTATCAGTTATTAGGTATCAGAAGTTTAAAAATAAAAACGTTGTGTTCTCACAGTCATCAATCAATGCCTTTTGTTTTCCTTCTTTTTAACCTACGACGCAAAAACTTACTTATATTAGGTTATATGCCTATATGGTTATATGCCTATAGGCCTATGAAATTGCCGTTTTATATGAAAAAATTTAAACTAATTTTTTTCATATATTTTTTATTTGTATTAATCGAAGTAATCACCCATGCATTCAATGCATCTTTGCCAACGCAGTGGCAGTTAATTGATGCCCTTAAATAAATCAGCTGGACGGGAGGCAACAAATTCTTCAAAGGCATTTTGTACTGCCTCTCGGGTATTGAATTTTTTTCCCGCCAAGAAGTTATCCAAATTCTGGGAAAAGTAGGCATCTGTAGGCGCAAGGTCTGGTGAGTAGGGCGGATGACGGAGAGCTTCCAACCCCAGTTCTTGCAACTTGGAGACCGTCTGCTGTGCAGTATGAGGTCGTGCGTTGTCCTGCAGGAGCAGCGGAGACGAGCGATTATCCAATGCTGGTTGGAGATGTGCCAGCTTCTTCATCATTGTGTTCAGTTCTTCACAGTACACATCTGCAGTAATGCTCACCCCGTTTGGTAAGAAGCTGTGATGAATCACACCGGCGCTAGACCACCAAACAGTGACCATCACTTTTCTAGGGGTAAGTTTTCGTTTAGGGCATTGTTTAGGTGCTGAACCAGGATCCAACCAACTTGCTGAGCGCTGGCTGTTATCAAACAGAATCCATTTTTCATCGCAAGTAACAACCGTAAATTGTGTATCATCAGCTTCCACAATCGCCTTTAGCTCGTCATTGTCGACCAAAGTCTTCGGACGACCGCTAGGTTCATTTTTCAGGTCGAAATTTCCAGAAAGGAAGCGAGCAAACCAATAACAGGTGGTGCGTTGGTTTGTAGTGTTAGATCCGTAAACGTCGTTGATGTTGCGTGCCGCTTGTGCCGCGTTGCTGCCACGATGGTACTAATATTCCATAATTACTCGAATTTTTAACGTATCCATGATGACGAAAAAGATTGAAATGCGATGAAAATGTAACACTAATCAATAAACAAATGACTACTTTTGGAAAAAGAATTCCATGTTTTTAAAATAAAATTAATTTGAAATTAGAATTCTTAGCCAAACAAAAATTATTTTGATTTGAAATGGCCAGCACTGCAGAACGGCAATTTCATAGGTAAAGACCTATTATCACCCCTCATGTTATAAGTCTGATGTATTTGCCCATGGCAACGTAGCTCCTACAGGAAAGGTTCGATTTAGATGAGTTTTTTTCTTGTTTGAAAGCTGACGTGATCGAGAGTGTTCTCAACTATAATTCACTACTGCTTGACAATTCTGGGGTTACTTAATTTTTTTAATTTTGTTTATTCATAATCTACCTTATAAACATAGTTATGATTATAACATAGTTCCTACAACTGTAATTAATAAAACTAAGCAACAAAATAAAGTTCCGACGAAAACTATTCGTGTTTTTTTCAAATACTTAGGGTGTGTTTCACAATCGAATGACTTGAATCGAATTTCATGATTGTCTCATTCGTACAGTATAAAGTAAGCAGCGACAAAACATCCAAATAGCCTATTTGACACTTAGTAGGCGATTGTGAAACAGGCCTTTATTATTTTATATACTAAATAAGTATGTACTTACATAACCTTAACTGTTAATGTATGAAACGCAAAGTTGGGTCGGATTCGACTTGGAACGGGTATTAATTTTTTCCCTTCCTCGGTTTATATAAAATTTATAACAAAGGGCAGAATGGATACTGCTTTACCTTTTTTCGTTTATTGTTTTGTAATAATTAATATCTCGGGACCTTTGTTTGTTAATACATAGTTTGTACTGACCTAATGGTCAGTACAAACTATCAAAATTTGTTTTCCCGTTCATAAAGTTGAACACTGGTAATTTATTAAACACTAGATGTTGCCCGTGATAACTTAAATTATGGAATATCAAAAATAAAAGTGTATAATACAAAATTTAAGTATTGATTCTCAAATTAATTCTTCTAAAGTCAACCGAATGTAATAATGTACAAAAAATATATTATCGGATCAGAACCTCAATTCTCGTATTTAAAGTAAACTTTCATTTTACCTTGATTATATTATAAGTGAAGCTACTTGTTTTCATAAACTGATTTTGTGACGTTTGGACCAATCAGGAGGCGTTAGACGCTGCTTTAACGTTTACGAGAATACCGGTTTGACAGTTGTAGCGTGTCGGAACTTGATTGTAATTGTGTTATTACAGGTTTTATTTAGCAGAATTGACCCTCTGAATACCGACATAAGTGAAATTAATTATATAATGAAATAAAGCCATATAAATTGTTACTAGTGGAAGCTTCTTGTATTTGTTAATTTCCTATAAATTAACTAAATATTTCTCTATCACCAGGAATTTATTTTACTGATATTTCAATTCGAACATTTAACTATAAGCAAGAAATTATAGGTAGGTAGATATAAATATACCATTATCTAAAAATAGCTTTAACATTATCACAGTTTTAAAATATAAAACAAAGAGATTAGTCAAAATTGTTTATTAATTCGGCAATAACATAAAACAACATGTGGGTAGCTATGAGATTTAATAAAAGACTCAATGTCCATTTGCAGAACACTATTAGTAATTGTTTAAATGATATTATTATGATATTATTACATAAGGCTTACAGTAGTAGATAATTTAAACATTGAAACCGTTTGTGACTTTTCATAGCTTTTACACTAAGTTCCGACTAACGATTCAAATTAAAAATCAATATGCATAAACAGCTAGAAATAAACCCAGACGTATTATACTGTGGACAATAGCAATATTATTATTATCACAAATATTTGAAATTATAAAACAGAAGTAATATCTATAAAATATAATTAGTTAATATTTGAACAAATTAAAATTACAAAAATAACAAACAAGTACGTCACCTGACTATTCCAACTCTCGTGTGAACCCATAACCGGGTGTTGTCGCCCTATTTATAGGCTACCACCACTACCGTCTTGGGGTTGCCACAATTTATATATAGACTACTAGCGGACCCCACAGACTTCGTCCTGTCAAAAAGATTTGTAATGTGGGAGTTTTTTGTTCCTACCTATTTTATAGTCGGGACAAAAAATTCTCCTGAACAGAACCGTCTCCCTGGTGATAGGGCGTTGTGAATAAAAAATAATTAAATAAAACATATATAAGCATTTAACAGTTAGTAATCGCTTTATTTTTAATCATGTGAATCATAATTATTAACAAAAATCAGTTTTATTTTCAATGTAGTGCTTTGTGATAATATGATGAAAATATCATCACACATATAATCTTTGTACTTGATCCACAAATCAATTGGGTTTGTTGGGAAGCATGTAGATATTATTATAGAAAACAATGTTCGTATTTGATGAGCGTGTGATGATATTACAGCATCATTAAGAGTTTGATCCCAATGAGCATCATTTTCTGGCAATTGCAAACGTTGACAGGCTTCTCTGTAGGATCCACACAATTCAACATCAACAGTTTGTAAATGTTGGAACGATGTTGGGCCACGTACATTGACTAATAGTAGTCGTAAATAAAAACATTCATCATTACTTGGATGTACTGAATAAATTCGACCAATCGCATCGGTGTATATACATCTGGGTATCCTGGAACTGGTTTTCCTTGTTTCCGTCGTATAAATCTCCTTGAGGATTGATTCCAAGTATAATATTTTGGCATTTCAGAATATAGCAATGTTTGTGCAAAATCATCGTTTTGGCATGTCTCAAAAAAACTGGTTAATGTAGTAGATGGTGGCTGAGCAGCTCTTTGTACTGCGTTCTGTGCTATAAAATACACTCTTTGTCCATTTTCTAAATGCACAGCTAAGTGTACAACAGAAGGGTGTCTCTCATGAATAGAAAAAGAAAATATACGCCAAACTGCTTCATTACTACTAACATAGCGGCCCATTTGGTATTGAGTAACTTCATCATTGGAATTCTCTGCACCAATTCCAATCACAGCCATATCACTC
Source organism: Phengaris arion (assembly GCA_963565745.1). NCBI lineage: Eukaryota > Metazoa > Arthropoda > Insecta > Lepidoptera > Lycaenidae > Phengaris > Phengaris arion. The sequence goes on from OY751431.1 coordinate 31,641,549, forward strand.
CCTTTGGTTACATATTTGCAAATGTATTTGATAGATTTCACTGAATGGCAAGATTCATCATTGATGTGTGCTTTGAAGGTCTTTGATAAAATGGGTGAATATAGAACAATCCAACGATAATCTATTTCAATATCTTGTTGATTTAATTTGACAATTGTTGATCTTCCATTGTCTGCTGTCGATCGGCGACGATACAGTGGATAACCATCATTACCAGTAATTGTTTCTGATACTAATGTCCGTTGATATCGTTTTGAACATTTACCATCCATCATACACGGTGAATTTTGATTAAGAGTTCCACAGGGACCATGTATCATGTTTTTGATTACTACCTCATGCAATCCAAGATCTACTTGTACATTAAGGATTTCAGCTGATATCACTGCATCAACTTCATTTGCCCTTATCTTTTCAACCAACCAAATCAAAATGTGTGCATGTAGCAATCCTTGTTTCTGCCACTCCACAGAATACATCCAGCAGCGTGTCTCACCAAACACATAATGTTTTACGATGAAATCCATTTAAGATTTCAACTTTTGTCTAAAGACTTGCTGTGATATCATGACGATCAATCGGTGATTGCCCAGGGTATAACTCCTGCTTGATTTCTATCCAGTGCGGATTGCATGTAAATGTGGTGAACAAATCTGCTGTACCATAATGACGAACATACGACATGGCATCTTGAGCATATTCATGCATATGTCGAGAGCTTCCGATGTATGTTGCTGGAAGAATAGTCATCCGACCAACATTCTGTGCATTTCCATCAGTATTAATCGCATCTCGAAGGTGAATATACTCTTCAGATCGGAGTTTGGTCTGATTCAACCTGATGAATGTTAATCTCTTCAATTTTAACATACATGTCAACAACATATTTGTGATATAATCGCCGATATTTAAATATGTGATTGTCTTCATTTTCCCGAATCATTAGGCGGTATGAATAATAGTTCATTGAACTGACTTTTTTGTTTGTTTCAGAACCGAACAGAAATATAAAATTAAAATAGATAATATAGTGACTGAGATATTATTGCCATAGCTAAACTAATATTTTAATTACCTGTAATTAAATTAAATTAAATTTAAATTTATCATTTTTATTGAAAAATCATAGCCATCTTCACCTTGCCAAAATATAATGGGATATTGCAGTGCATCATTTGAGCGATGTGTTTCCTTTATACGTTGTAATTGATCATTCCGACGATGTAAACGATATCACGGGATTCCAAGTTTTTTCCAACTACAACGATAGCAACTTCATCAATAGTTGGTGCATTAAAACGTCTTGCATGTTGACCCGCAGGTGTTTTATCAGCTCTGATTACAATTTTGTGATTATCAGATGGCATCAGATACAGTGCAGTTTTAAACAATATAATCAATTGATTGTGTTCATGAAATAAAGTTTGTAATTGTTCTACAATAGACCTCTTTACTAAATTGTTATGTGCACAACGCAGATCAATTTCTTGTGGTGAATTGCCCATAAAATAAATTTGCAGGAATTTGTAGTTGCTATCTGACACTGGTAACAATGAACCTGCTCTGTGATATATTTGACCTTGTATCTGTAAATTAAAAAAAATATTATGATTGTACCAAACACTACAAAATAAAATACAATAAATAAGCAATGTGGGGAATAAATTTTAGGGATTGTCAGTGATCAAACTTAAATAATATTTGTTCTTAAAAATTATATGTCTCCTAATTCGAATCATCAAATAATATTAAATATGCTTAAGTATCTCAATATGTAATATTTAGTTGTAACTAATATCTATCATCAAATAATTATATTGGGTTTCAAAATAATAAAAGTGTCACTAAAACTGAATCACCACATAATATGATGAGTAAGTGATATAATATTTCTTAATGATTAATAAATTGAAGATTAGTGACACATCTTAACTTAGGTGACAGAAAATATTGTTCGCTAAAATAATTATGATTAACTGCTATAAAACATACCTTGAAAGTTGGCATAAAATTTTCACGAACTACATTTGTTGCCCCAAGTGAAGTAATTTGAAAGCAATTGTTATACTGTTGAATATTTGTCAAAAAGTGTATGGAATCTGTTCCCATTCCTGAAACCAATGAGTACAATGGCTCTGGTGGTGGATCCAATGGTATCAATTTCACTTTACCATTTGCACAACACAATCCATTGGCTTCGTTTTTGTATTTCCATGCCTTACAATGTGAGCAAACCGAGTTCATAGGACCAATAACAACACATTGGTAGTAACTGTAGTCAATTGACACATCATAACTGAAAGCAGATCAATTCAAACTTGAGCGATTATTAGTTGAATGTCGCGCTCGCGCTTCACGCGTTTGTGATATCCGAATTCTTTCACGTTCATTTCGGTCGTCACGTTCTTGTGCAGTATGATTAGATCGGTAATTAACTTGGTTTGTAGAATTTCGGGTTCTTCTACCAAAATTGCTTCGTCTTATAGGAGGCATATCAGATATTGATAATAGGTAACTAAACACTGCACAAAACACGATATATGAATTTGTTTCGTGTATCAGTTGACAAAAGCAAACTCAGTAGATTAAGTAACAGAAAATCCAAGAAAAACAACACTTGTACACCGGCAAATCGACATCGACATTTTAATGTTGTTTCAAATTCCACCATTTTTTAAATTTGATATGACTTGGAGTCAAATCCTTTAAGCCGTACCAATGTTTTATGTATGTAAAATAGGGATATTAAAATAATAAAACACTTTTGTTAATGCGGTTTGTGTTTAACTGATGTGATGACGTGAAAACTGATGCATTTTAAAACAAAAGAAATAATATCGCGAAGCCGACCAAAAAGTTTCGGAACGCGACATTAAATCTTCCAACGATGTATTCTGTGCTCCAACGCACACACGCACACTGTTTTGATAGATATGATTGAATTTGAACTTTGTACAGCGGTAATAAAGTGCAAATTGACTCATTGACGTTAGGAACACACCTACATTGCTTAGACAACAGTGAGTGTTTGTAATATATGAACTTTATGCAATTACAATAAAGATCAAATTGACTCTACGTCTTAGTTTGAAAACGAAAAAGAAAAGGGCTGTTTTTAGGGTTTTTCCGGCAATTATTAGAATTTTTCTCGCCGTAAAAACCATCCTTGAACATCAACGAACATTTAAAAAAAAGAATTGGCCAAATTGGTCCAGGCGTTATTGAGTTATGCGCTTACCAACACATTTAGCGATTCATTTTTATATTATAGATTATAGATTTTATAGACAAATATGATTATACATTTCGTTACATTTCGACCTACGACTACACAATTATTTTATAATATTTAAATAATATTAATCATTACATTAACGACTCTTAACCAACTAAGGTTTAACATTTAACATAATAGTTATTATATTTAAACGCCATTAATATTGGTGTTGCCAAATATTTAACGGAACTAACGTAACCATGTTTATGTGTGTAATATAACGTATATTTTATTTAAATTATTAACCGACTTGTGTACTTTGTTACCGAGCAACATTAAGTATATTTGCGCGGGTAGCAGAAAGGACAAACATTTAGGTTTCATCGCAACTGTGTAATAAACCTTTTAAGTTTTGTTCGTAGTTAAGTACGAATATTGGAACTTATGGCGCGTTGCGAATTGTATTGGGGCTAGACGGATTAATAGGCACGACACTTTTTGCCACTCGAAATCACAATGTAATAACGACTATTAGGAATGATACAAAAAACGACCTTATCACCTTGACAATAATGTAGAATTTTGCAATTACACATTGTCACTATTATAACTGTATATATATATAGGCTTCAATTCTTCATTATCAACAATATATTTATATTATAAAATATATATTATAACTTCGTTCCATCCGGGTTTCCCTTGACACCTCTCAAGTTTTTTTTGTCTTTGTGTCAACTTTGTGCGCGTTAGAGGAAATCTCGCGGAAATCATACATTTTGCTGCAATTCTTCATCTACTCTATATCTGTGCCAAATTTCATCAAAATCGGTCCAGTGCAACAAACAAAAACTCTTTCGTCCTTGTTATATTAATATAGATGTAAATATCTCAAAGCCTTCCTATTATGTGCTTCTTCTGTAAATATTTCTATCGAATTGCATCTTGAATGAGGTAATGGACATTGGAATTTTACTATGGAACAATTAGCCACGGTGACCAAAAAATTAGGTTCGACCTAAGCGTGATTGCACGTGTATTAAGCCGCATATCTGCAGGAGGTGGGGTAAATACTGTGATATTTTCACTCATTTCAACAAATATTCATATAAAATGTGATTAACGATTTAATGATTTATATTTCCACTTCTCCGTGGATCTGAATTAAACCTAATAGTATTTTGGTTTCTGGACGCCACTTTTTTTTATGCAGCGGGTCAAAAATTGTTACATGTTTGGCTTATCATCTTTCAATCTAAACCTGAAAGTATTGTTGTTGTTTATAAATAGCTTTTCCTTTCAGCAAATATTTTCAAGCAGGCTAACTAGTATATTTTCCGTTTTTTATGCTGTAAATAATATGAAAAATGGCTAGTTTTTTTTCTGTCCTTAATCGTGGAACTATTAATAATTCTGAGCGGAATATCGTCGCGGAATACCAAACAAAGTCTTATAAAATTATTTTAATTTTATCTTCTTCGCATCAAAGTAATTACTGGCGTGAAAGTGTGCAGCCAGAAGTTAATTAGATGGAAGCAGCTGGGTGAAATTGTAGAACTTTTAAATATAGATTGCTATTTAATATCCTATTAATAACTATTACCCGAGATACCGCTTTGGTTGGAGTTCTAGTATATAGTAGGGAAATTACTAAAATTTTTATAAATACTATAACCCGACTACGTAAATTATATAGCCTATGGCACCCGGGCTATTATTACGAATCTATTGACACATAATTTATCAAAATCGGACCAGTAGCTTAGGCGCTACGATGGAACAAACATATGTATGTATGGACTGCCAAAATCATAACCCTTCCATTTGGCTTCACCGCAGTCGGGTAAAAACGGATTGCAATACCTATTATGGGTACACCTACCCATTATTGTCTCGGGCTTTTTTTATAATTTATGCTGAAGTTATTTCTGATTTAGTTCTTAAAGATGTCACTGATCGTAAATGTTATATTTATGATATTGAAAAATAGTACCTGGATAATTGAGCTTTGCTCGGAGCTCTGATAAATTTAAAAAAATAAAAAGAATCACAAAAATATTTATCTGACCGGGATTCTAACCCAAAAATCACATTCCAAATTTTCGAACAAACTTTACAAAAATTATACATACGCATACCAAACTGCCAATTGGCCTGATAATAGTAAGTAAATTATTGATATATTGTTGCACTTAAAAATTTGCAGTTTCCCAGGAATAAAACCTAGCTTTCCTAAAACTCCCTGCATACTTAATTTCATGGTAGTTGCAGCCATTTTCGAGAAACTGATTATAATATGTATATAAATAAACATAAGGCCTTTTTTTCAGCCGTTATTCCTATAACTGATTTATACAGCATTCTCCGAGCGAAGTAACCACTTTTGAAATACTGTAGTGCCTGGGACAGTCGGCTTTTTAAATGTCGTATGGTTGCCCAAGCACACACGGCATTCTCACAACACAGTCAGCGTCCAGAGGAATGACTGGATAATACGTCTGGGGCCAACCATGTGCGGGTTTCCTCACGATGTTCTCCTTCACCTTTAGAGCGTCCGTATAATGTTCTTGAGATCTGAAAATGTCTCATTGGTACACGCCACAACCTGGGAATCGAACCTGCACTCTCTCGAGTGCGAATCAAACGGTCTACCCACTAGGCCGCGGAGCTCATTCATATGTTTAATGTTTAAATATGAGACAATCTTGTTTATATTAATTAATATAAACAAGATTCTCTCGTTTAAAGTATAAGATTATGATATTTTTCAGGGTAATTAAACCCGTTGCTTACTTATGGTTTTTTGCGATATCGGTCCTTAGGTTTTATGCATCATACAATTTATATACAATGTATTTAATATAATTTATATAAATTTACTTAGGCAAAAAATGTTTTTTGTGCCATGTTTATGGCACACAAGGACAATACGTGTCCATACCCTTCATACCATACGTCCATCCAAGTGATATATTGTAGGTGGGTAACATTTAGTACAGCCTTTTCTAAAACATACTTATATCTGCATAAGAATGGCAATGTGGTGGCAAGCCCCAAAGGGAGATCTCCGACCGAGCGAGGTGGTATGCCCGGTCAGGCCGAAGCCCACTTGTAATTATTTCAGGTGTTGTATATATACCGCGGATCTTAGAAAACTTCGATAGCGCGATTCAGTCCGCCACAAATATATTTAAAATCCTACTACCGTTATAAATGTGAAAGTTTGTGAGTATGGATGGATGGTTGTTTGTTACATTTCACGCAAAAACTACTGAACGGATTTCGATGAAATTTAGTATGGTAGTAGTTCAGAATAAAAAGCCTATTGTTTTATTCCAGTAAAACAATAGGCTTTTTATTCTGAAAACGTAGGTACAGTATTTCCGTGGGATACCCGATACTATATTTACGCGGGCACAGCCACGGGAAAAAGCTCTATGAAGACAAATAATTAATATTTTTTCTTTCTTTTACAGGCAGCAAAATGGAATTTTCATAAAGGACTAACACTTGAAAATTTCGCAGTGAAGTGGACAAGATGCTGTGAATAAAATTATATTAAACAAAGTGGCCGAAAAGTAATGGTGCTATAGAAGAAAGAAAAGGCAATGATGCCTTTAACTGTGTTATGGTGGACCATAATTGCCCTACCGTTATTTTTCCTGGATTATGGTAAATGCTTAAATTTAATTGCATAATATTTTCATTAAGTTTTTAATAGTAACCAACGGTAAGTACCACCCAATGGCAGTGACTGTTATGGGGAATATACGGGGTGCCTAAAGCCGCACGATTTCAGTCGCACTGTGAAAATCGACCGTGTAAACGCAAATTCGGCGAGGCCGCAAGTGACTAAAAGCCGCAAGTCTCAAAGTTGGGTAGCATTCGACTTTCACCGCATAGCGCCCGGCAGTGTGGGCAGGTTTAGCAGAATCCTGCGATTTTAGCAGTGTTAGAATACAATTTTGGAGTTTTGTAGATTGTATCGTAGATCTGAGAAAATAGCAGTTTTTAGGAGAATCTAATAAAATCTCCAAAGATACTCGTAGAAGACAAAAAAAAATGTTTTAAAACAAACCTTATGTACTTATATTCGGCATGTGAATACATATCTGAGTTCTGCTAAAATGTACAAAAAACTTTTAAATAGCGTTTTCGAAATTTAAAACATACTCCAGGGCAGAGCACGCCGAATATAAGTACATAAGGTTTGTTTTAAAACATTTTTTTTTTAATTGTCTTCTATCTCTGGAGATTTTATAAGATCTTATATCTTAGATCTTTTTATAAGATTTTATAAGAGAATCGCAGAATTGTCGATTTAATTTATTCTGGTCACACTGGTCAAACGGTCAGTTGCAGGCGAAAAATGAAAATGACAATTATGATAATGTCTTATTATCATCATCATTCATTCATATAATATATTATACACAGAATCCCTTGAGAATCCTCAATAATATCTACTGAATGAAACTACAAAGTAACACCTACTAGTGTTACTTTGTAGTTTCATTAATTTCATTTCGTATTTTGTTTTAATTCAAATCTTTAGAATTAATCTTTGCCTTTACAATTAATATAATTATACGTTATATTTTTTTTTCGAATGGGTCTATGCTAATGGCCGGAAGGCCGGACTATAACTGCCGGTTAGTTAGTCGTTTTGGTGGGAAGACGATGAGGGAGTTTCACCCCCTCCTACATCACCCCCCTGCGGTTGATGTACAAACTGGTTAACTATACATTCTTTGCCGTCATACAATATTACTTGTTGCTTTGATAGCTCAATGCAGCCGAAATTATGTAGAACCATAGATAACTATGGATACGTTGTATCCTTACAAATCTGACAAAATTTCTGTGCCGCTACTCACATTGGCATTTTTCATTATTGTTACATTTCACTCACACAGCAAAATTTCGTGAAAGGGATGGCATGCTTAATTCAATAGCTAAAAAAAAGATGACTGGTGTTTGTCACTACCAATTAAGCGTATTATTAAATAAGCGCGTATATTCAAGTTTGGAATCTCTGCCATAGAACCTTTGACAACGCAGAAGGTACAAAAGGAGTATCAATTCTATTCTATTCGTTCATAGTTATTTACCTTTAATGACATGCTTAGAATTAATTATTCGGTAGTATATCGGTAGTTTGATTTTATGTAAGATTAATCTAGATAATAATGTCGTTAATGCCCACTATTATTTAGATAAAACTGCATATTTAGTTTTTTTTTTTAATAACCAAACAGAAATCGAAACCTGGTATTTAAAAACACATTTGTATTATTGCGCTTTTTGTTAGTGTTGATGTTGTGATACAAATTCCACAAACTGATAAAGAACGACACGCATGAAGAAAATTATTTTTAACAAACTCTTTTTAAACCAAGATTTGTGTAAAAAAGTAGTCTGTTAAAAGTTAGCTTATTTTTCGGAATTTGCTCCTCATTAAGAAAACTTACTATCAATCTCTTTTTATGTAAAGGGGAAGGAAAAGTAGAGCTTGCAAATATTCAAAAAATTTGATATTCGAATATTCGATTTTTATGGGCACTATTCGAATAATAGAAAAAACTATGATTTATTATAATAACTGTTTTTTTCACATATTTAAATATATATATATATATATATATATATATATATATATAACAAAATATTGTGAAAAGAAAATCAACAAATTCTTAATAACAGGCTTTAAATTCTATGTGCGTAGGAATTTCAACAACCAAATATAAAAAAAAACGAAGATTAAATAAACGGTAACACTGTAGAAAAAATAATTAAATAAGTTTTTATTATTACATATTGTAGCCCTCTTTTATTTTGTATATAACACTAATATTATAAAGGTGCAAGTTTGTGTGTGTGTTTTGAAAACCTCAAAAAAATTTAAGATTGATAAATTTAAATCAAGTAAAAGTACCGGTTACTTTTGCTGTTACTGTTAGGCCCTCAGTTTGTTCTAAGTTATTTAACATCTCACAACTTATTTTTACCATTCGAAGAAAATTAATTATTTATTGTTAAAAATACATATTTTTAAGAAAATACTTGAGTTATATGTAAAGTTACGTGTGAAATGTATTTCCTTGGCTTTTATTCACTTTTTGTCATGGTTTTTACAACTTTTATAGACACACGACGGCATTTTGTGCTAGGTGCACGGGACACGTAGTACGTGCTACTCGTCGACCGGCTCGTCGCATACTAACCATAAACTGTCCGACTTCGGGCAGTTTCGAGTCTTCACTTTTTGCGTGCTCTCACCATATCTACCTCTTTTTAATATAATACATATATGCGTAGAACTCATTCAAATTTTGACCTTCTAAACATGACATAAAAATAAATTTAAATTTAATACGATAAAGTAGTTTTTCACAATTTATCATTTGTCATTTTTGAAGAAAGGTGACTAAGGTTCAGTCACAATGTTCAGCGCACATGTCTCACGGGAACCGTACTATTAATTTTTAGTTTTTTTTTAGACTTGGTAACACGATTGTACTCGCGCGTTTTTACTATCTATGCTTTCTTAATATATAGTGTGACGATTTGTTTACAAATCGATATTATTTATGTATTTCAAGTTTTTCAAAAAATCATTGACAGCTGTAGTGTATGTGGGTATTTGTATTGTCTCATGCACGGATAAGATAAATGAGGTTGGATTGGCAACCGTGATACTTTTACTTGAAAACCAGCGTCGCCGCCTATCTCCCACCAATGCACTCCACTACATAAGAAATAATAATACATACACGAATTACGTACACTAATTAACAAATCACACCTAGAACAGAGGGCTGCGATTTGGTACTCACACTACGTTGAGTCGGTAACGTTACGACACAACGACATGCTCAAAATTCACACGCACGCTAGGGCTTGCTATGGTCGATAGGAATTTTCGATAATGAAAATGGTCAAACTTGAATCTTGAAATCATTTTAGTTTCAGTTAGATTTACGATTTATGAGCCCTAAGTTTTGAATGCGGCGGGGGAGTAGCGGGGCAAGTATGGTTGCGCGTGTACAATATGTGTATCCCCACTATTTTTGCCGAGGGCTCATCGTAAATCGTAAACCTTCCTGTAGCTATTAGTAATTGAATGAAAAAATTTAATAACGGGAACACTAGTAATTTTATACTAACTAAAACATTGTGTCAAAGGCGAATTTAATTGGTATTGGGATAGAATATGAAAAAAAAAATCAACAACCTTTATTTGTAATCAAAAATAATAAGAAAATCAAAGCAAAAAAAGAAGTCGATGGTCGATAAATATTATGTAGCAAAAAAAGACTAGCAAAATTTTACTACCGAGAACAGTAGTAACTCATTCTGAAGAAAAATAATTTGTCGATAAATCATCGATCACTGACTGCGCTATCCAGGCGACCGAAGCGGACGTGACGCGAACGAATCGAAAGGCGCGGTAATTTGGCTCGCTTCACAACCCATTGCGCGTCAGATGTGTCTTCTCGCGAAATATTTGCGTACTTTACCAGCAATGTATATTTTCTGTGATTCTTGGCTTAATTGTCGTTTCTACTTAGAATTTCATAATTCGAACTAGTTTTTTAGGAAAAATACTAAAAAACTAAGGTTTTTATGCTTACCGATGAAAAGAAATTCCTCCTTGTTTCATATTTGATGTCTGACTCTTTAATTTGCACATAACAATCGCACAACACGGCATTTTCAAAGGATTTTAGCGCTGCTCCGTACTGCGAGGCAATCAACAAGCGACTAAAAAGTATGAACGCGTGGTTCGGTTGAAGTATGATTGTTTAATTATACTTGTGGCGCGTCTGCCCCGCGCACATTGCCAATCCAACCTCATTTATCTTATCCGTGGTCTCATGCATTGAAAGACAATACAAATACAGACGACTGTGACATTAGACGTCAGTTAGTCACCATGTAGCCGTTGCAGTGGCGGGTGTGGCGGAGTGCTGACGAGCCAATACAGAGGTATTTCATACGATTAGTCAAATCGTACAAGCACAAAACATTTAACACGCTGTATAGTTAAAGTCTGACGCGTCACTGCGCCCGAGTAACACGCGGTTGACTACTACCTACTCCACAACAACGTTCCTCCACAATTCAGTCTATTGTAATTGATGAAATCCTCTAAAATCAAGATGGCGTAATTTTGTATTGATTATTATACTTATATTATTTTGTATTTTGTTTTGATTTTGTATTGTACGGATGGCGTAAGTGAAGTTTCTTTTGTCAAATGTACGTCATGTAGCCCACCCTTAGTTTTGAAATCATTCGTTATAGCCTCTATGAGAAAATCATTATGTGTCACGTTGCTTTCATTCTGCGTCAGTGTGAGTTGACCCCAAAGCCGCATGCTATTTTAGTCACCCGTGTAAATGGACATGCAATGCGGCGAGATGATGCAACTTGTCAGACGGCTCGCCGCACGGCGAAAACCGACCCGTGTATTTTTAAATTTGTATGATTGATGATATGATATTTTTAAATTTATAATGTTGAAAAACTATTGTATATATAATATAAATAAAATTAATTAATATTAAAAAAACATAATACTTCTAAAATTAATATATTTTTTTAACAATTTATTTTCATTATTTTAAAAACATGTTTTCAAAATTAGTGCTAAAACGGCCACGTGTCATGGCGTCTGCTTGTGACGTCACTTCTAACTACTACGCTCTAGATGGGTGTTAATAAGAAAATATAATTATTTGCGTTTACATTCCTGTTTGTTTGTCAGTTGTTCCACTTGCATTCAATAAGAAGGGGCAAAACGTCCCCACCCACTTAGGCCTTTTTTTTTTTATTGAATGATTAATACAGTGTTCTGACAGCGAATTAACTACTCTTGAAATACTGTAGTGCCTGGGACAGTCGGTTCTTAAATGTCGTATGGTTGCCCAAGCACATACTGGTCAATGCATCTGGGGCCAACCATGTGCGGGTTTCCTCACGATGTTTTCCTTCACCGTTGGAACGTCCGTATAATGTACTTGAGATCTGAAAAAGTCTCATTGGTACACGCCACAATCTGGGAATCGAACCTGCACTCTCTCGAATGCGAATCAAACGGTCTACCCACTAGGCCACGGAGCTTCACGTGGTGCTCAACTCAACCTGTAGACATATATCAAATGAAAGTGCATAAAAAGTGTTTCATTTTAATATATGAAGAAAAGTTTCTAAACCATGGGAGAAAAAAGTTAATGAAGGAGGTTAAAAAAAGTTAAAATAATCTATATATATTATTGCACCATTTTATAGTGCTGCTAATAAGGAATAAATTTTGGGAAGTAATAGTATAACTGCATAATTCAGAAAAGTGTTATATTTTGATAAACTGCCGCATATATATATATATATATATATTGGTTTATGTAAAATCTAATGTTGCAGATCAAACAATTACGTTAAAACACATACAATCAGATAGCAAAAATAATTTTAAAACGATTGCGTATAGAAAAAAAGTAAAAAATATATGGTACATAGTGAATTATTCTTCTGGGCGTTGTAAGAGAAGTCTAAAATAAATTAGTAATAGCAATTTAGCCCAACGGAATGTCGAGTCCGACTTGATGAAAACTTAAACTGCATCATTACTTCCCAAATATTGTTCTTTACTAGCTATGCTATGAAATGGTGCAATAATACTGGATATTTTTTTTACTTTTTTTAAACCTTAAGCCCTCATTAACTTTCTTCTCCCATGATTTAGAGATTTTTTGTCATACAATAAAATGACACACCTTTCAAAGCCATTAATTTGATATATGTTTTATGGTGCTACAGTAGTGGAGACGGGCTCCATTCAAAACCTCTTTGTAAAAATTATGTTATCAAACATTTTTAGTATTTCTGATATTCTGATAAAAGAACGTTTTTACGTATCCAAATACAACATTAACAGTGAATGGAACTCACCCAAAGCAAAAGCAATAAGACTCTACTGTTTGTGTTGCCAATTCTATTTTTTTAAACCACTAATATAGCGTCGTTAATCGTTATCCATCACCATAAAAACACTAAATTTATTCCATAAACAACACGAAAAACCACTAAAATTAGAAACATCTTTGAAATACATTAAACTATAAACATTTACGGGCTTTTTTATGTGATAATAATATGAAAATTATACTGTTAAAACTGTTATTTTGATAATATTACTATTTTTTAGAAATTATTTATTAAGCATTACATAATATATGATTTTCCATAACATATTGTCTAGGTTTTTTTTTGGAAAGCCTATCTATCAGATAGGCTGTTTACAAAAAAAAACACTATATTCTACTAGAGGAAGAAAAGAAAAACACTCAATAAAAACATTCAATTTAGTGATAAAACTACTAAGCTACTGTCATTTTATGTAATTAACGGTCAACATTTGGTGACAATGACATTGCTCTAAACGTGACGTCATTCAATTTGATTCGTGTTTGAGTAAACATGGCCGAGTTCTGTGTTTTGAAGGTTTATTTTAAATGTTAATTAATAAATGATTAATCTCGCATTATAAATAAACATTAATAAATATTTCATAGTATAATATTAGATAATCATTTTTAGTAGACGAGCATAAACATTTAGTGATTCTTTACTAAAGTCATCATTGAAACTAAAACCAAAACTAAAACAAACTTATATAAATTTAACAAAAATCTATTGGTTTTTAATGCTTGTTGGTTTAGACAGTCATAATTAAATTTGTTACGATACAGATACGTCAATCAAAACCACAATCAGGTATAACGCTCACGAGGAAGACCGTAAACAAATCTGTTGCAAATCATTCTCCTAACATGCTATTAACTTGTACAGAAACAAGCTTGTTTTATACCGTACCTGGCAATAATTTTTGGAATTAACTATACACCACTTAAATTATTTTACTTTTTGGAGTTTACTCCTTAAGAATCGATTTTTATATAAGGCCCCCGGTATGAAAAAAATATGAGGTGTAAAAGCTACTGAACGAATGACTTCGTTACGTTTTCGTGCGCAACCTATTCTGCGCACCTGTCACTTTTTTTCACATGGCGCGAATTTTTGAACTCAAATCGATCGCTAAAGTTTTTGTTCCTTCTGAGGGACGTGTTTTACTTTTTAGAGTAAACTCCAGTCGTGCGTCGGAGCTGACACACACTTTTTCTTTTGTAGATTCTGTTAGAAGCTCAAATTTAAACTACTTTAAAATTAAGAATCGTTATGATTTAAGCACTAAACCCAAATACAACAATAAATAAAGACGTTGACTGTTCAAAGAAAACTTAATATTAAATTATTTTTTGGAACTGGTATTATTTTTCTTGTATGTACTAGGAAGCTATCATAAAATATTATAGGGAATAAAATATGAAAAACATTCTTTGTTTAATTATTATTATTGTTTAGCTTATATAATTGAATACGTTTGCATGTAAGTAGTGTGCAAGCTACTGGAATGCTAGCAACAGAGACGCATATCACGGCCAGTAATGGTGTTTTTGTCGTCGTCTTTTGGAGCTATTGTTGCTCTTGTGAATGGGAATTTTTAATTATAAAGAGCATATAGTGATTACTCTGTGCTACATTATTTTATCCTAAAACAAAACGCTTAGAAAAAAGTTAAATAATAAAATTCTGGATACAACACAATAATGATACCTACTAATGAAAATGTGATATTTAGTAGAGACATTTCAAAAGTTAATGTAGTTTCAGACTTTATTTATTATAATCGTTAGTCCATGCCGAGACGTACGACGCGACGTGACGCTACAATTTATAATAGCGATTTAATGATAATGCGACGCGATGATACATATTTATAATATCGATTCAAAATTAAACTTTATTCACACTCAAGAAGATACGTACATTGCAAGAGCAGCGCCACGCTACGCAGCTGCGCATGCATCTTCTTGAGTAGTGAATAAAGTTTAATTTTGAATCGATATTATAAATATGCATCATCGCGTCGCATCGCGTTGTGCCTCGGTATGAGCTGACCCTAATAAAGAAATGTCAATAATACGCTGGACCAAAACTGAAGAGCTTATAAAATTTTACGAGATGACAGTCAACTCATAGCTTGATAACTGCTTTTTAATTCACTTTTAAATCGTAATTATGAGCGACAAAAAATTTAAGTAAGTATCTCACTTTATATTTGTTTTAAAAAGCCAAAAATCAGTAAAAAAATAAGCACGTATGAAAATCTGTAACTAGGTTTGTTTTGATATAATTGAAATAAAGACGTATAAGTTATAGACGAGGAATGTTGAGGTGAAAACTGTCCCACTTAAATGGTCCAATTTTTGGAGATTTTGGGGCCATTTTGGCATTTGAGGTATGGTGAAATCAAGATGGCTGACATTTGAAGAATGTTGAAAACCAAGATGGCGTAACTTTTTCTTGTATGAAGATTTGTTCTGTCAAATGTACGTCATAGCGTACTAATGTTAGCATAACTATCTTTAGTTTTACAATGTTTGAAGTGAACTACTATACCTTAGGAAAATGTCAAAGTATTACCTACCTGTGACATCCTTCACTTGTATGGTAAGATTCATAATTATTATCTATACTAATATTTTTACGACCTCTGTGCCTCAGTGGTTAGCTCATTGGCCTTACGCCGGAGGTCGCGGGTTCGAATCCCGCCGAAGGGACAAAAAGTTTTTCTATGTTCCTGGGTCTTGGATGTATATTTAATAAATGTATAATATAATATATGGAATATAATCTTAAATATGTGTATTAGGGTGTCCATAATATGGCCAAAAAAATTTTTTTTTTGGAAATTTGAAATACGTCCCCTTCATATTTTTTATAAATGCTAAAACAAATCTAAATATGAATTTTTATCTTTCTGGGATGATTGCAACCCGTACCGTCTGAGCCGTAAAGTTTACGAAAAATCGCGTTCGGTACTGATATTTTGTTCTGCTACAAAACCGATTTAAGTACCAACATTAGGTAAATTTGGATCAAAATAAAACGAGGCTGACATATACTTATTATAACTCATAAAATAATAATCACCAGTTTGGATAACTTCTCTTTAGGTCAGTTTTTACAGGCCTGATACAAGTTTGTATGTTGACGACACAGCGCAACAAGAACGTTCTTCATTTTATTTTTCAGTCGTGATTTACGTACTTTTTATGAATATTCCTATCAAAGAGGTCAGTAAAGATGTATTTGTCTTGATTTTTTTCGATAAGCTCCCTGGTTTTTTAAGTCCAAGAAGCTGTTCTCTATCGTCAAATGTAGCAATAATTGGCAAATTTTCTTCTATTCAATTTCGTCGATACATATAATTAGGTAACAGTTTCCCACCCAGATAGACTGAGATTACTTCAAATAAGTTGTTCTTAAAGACATTTTGATTGCTTCTGTCCTAGATTCGTACATAGACGAGAAAATCTAGTCTGGCATGTCGCGTACAGAACTCAGAATCTTTTATATAACCGAATCTTTTGAATATTCCATGTTATTTACAGAAAATGTAGAAATAACTGATAACTCTTTGTTGTTAAAATTATTTGATATTGCACATCCTAATGCCTTCAAAAGATAAAAATTGATGGAGAAAAAGTATTTTCAAAGAAACAAAGGTAGCCAGGTCGAACGAAACCATTGTTTAGGTGTTCTAGAGAAAAAATATTATATAATAAAGAAAGGGCAAGAAGTTAACTTTCTTTCTTCTTCTCGTAATCGGTTTTTTTTCTTTCTCCGCAATTTTTTTGTCAAAACCACCTGAGCAATAGTTTTAGGAGACCTTGCTCTCTTTGTTTCTTTCAGTTGTCAGAATATGTTTCATAATCTTATTGAGAATATATAATCTTATTATTATTACGTTTCTTTCACTAGCAGTCAATTTAACTTCATAAATAATTATTTACAAAATACACGTATAATGGGACTGCCAAAACTTGACGATTATAATATGATAATATGTTGATTTTGTATAATTTATTTGGTGGTTAGGCAGTGCTGTTTACCACTCTTGAATTTTACAGACCTTCAGGCACGCAATATACAATTGCGCACAAGAAATCTCAAAAAAGCACGTATGAAACGACAAACGAAACATTTAATTGTTTTCCCCTTGTAACTTGTATGGGAAAATTAAAATCGCAAGTCGGCACCGGGTTATCGTTTATCGATTGCGCTAATATTTTTTTCTAGACTATATTGGGCCATTATGAACATTTTAAGAGGGTATGCTTGAAAAATATCGAACTTGAAATATAAGTGTATAGTATAAGAGTATTAAATGTATTTCCGTTGTCTGGTACTTGTGATACTTAGTACAGGACCAGATTGACGTGGCGTGGAAGCGTCTATAGATATTATTATTATAGATATTATTATAAGGAGGAAATGTTTATTTGTTTGTTTGCATTGAATACGCCAATCCACCCAACACTACTGGCCCAATTTTAATGAATTTGGTAGAACACGGGATGGATATAGGCTAAGAGCAACATCTAGTAAAACATAAATAAAACAACAACAAACAAACAACAACAATCAGAGCTTTAGAGTAGGTATGTAAGTTTTGACTTATTATTTTTGACGCATCAACATTTTCACATTCGCGTGAATGCGCTGCAATTTATTTGTAATTGATGACATAAACTAAGAATGGCTGACATCATATTATAAACATTTTTGGCCAATCGCCAGAAGGCATAACACATGTTTGAGATAGATTTTTCTGGATTCAACCGGTAGCCTGAAATATCGGTGCATTGCAACGTTGCTTGCTTATTTTAAACCTCTATTTTATTGTTGCGTAAGCAGACTCGTTTCACAACTATGTTTAAAAAAAAAAAAAAAAAATAATGATTGTTTTTCAAGAAAATAAAAATTGTGTTTTTGCATTACCTATTATTATTTTATTGGATTAGAGTGAATATTATACTCTTGAATATAAGCAACTTTTACAACGGAATCAACTTTCCTGCTTGAAAAAAAAATCAGCTGTTTCCTATAAAAGTGCTATGGCATAGATATCACAATGAAACTGAAAAAACACCCTGTATGACTCATACAGAAGAGCTTTTTACGTTTAAATATTAAAATACACGCAACGTACATTGTTACATAATAAAAAAGGACTGAACATAGGAAAGAATAATAGGTTTATTTTCACAATTACCTGGACGGGCCATAAATTACTCAGTTACGAAGAGATAACATTATTTTATGATCGAATCACACGAGAATTGTGAGATTTATTGCAAGGTCACATGGAGGTATTTTATTCTTAGTCTCATATAATAAGAATGCGGCTGTGTAATAGAAAACTTTGTTTAGAAAGCCTTTCTTATCGTATTGTACTTCTTTTAGGTACTTTTAGATATAATGATTTACGGGCTATTGGATATTTAGTTTTACACAGCAATAAAGGAGAAATATGGAAAAAGGTTATTAAAAGTAAAGTGGCATAATATGTAGTATGCAAATTTCCAAATCAGATTTAGTAAAAAAGACAATAATCATTATTATTGAATCTTGCGGAGCGTAAGTAATTTTTTTTAAGATACGAAGTCTAGCCTAGCCTCAGCTTAGCCCCTAACTAATAAGAGTGTAGCCAAGTCTAACACGTGAGCTTGTTCGATGGTATTATCATTTTATTCTATGAAAAATACGTAGATATCGTTACCATTGGAATCGAATATTATTTGGATAGAAGTATTTGTATTCATAAAGTCCTCTGAGGCCTGCAATATATGGGTCTTGATCCAGTATATGGGGCACTTGATCCGAATGTGGGTTCAGTGTGGATTACTATCTATTTGTGTACTTCGAATGTACGCTCGAGATTAGATAACATCCTACGCTTATTTAGTTAGATTTAGACGAACAGGACATACATGTAAATCAACAATCCTACGCAAATTAAAAATTAAAAATTGCGACTTACAATGACACCCAGTAATATGAAACATAAAAATTATTATTATTTCACTTTATTCTATGCTCGAGGCTTTTCGAAAAGTACTTAACAAGCCTGGAAATATTGTCCTTGCAATGGCATATCTGCGATCAATCGTTGACGAGATACAGTCATCACAAAAGAGCTTTAAAAACGCTATATACAAATATTATGCACCAGTGACATCACAGCAGTTGAAAATGTATGAAGATAAATACAAAATTGATTTTATTAACTTGAATACTTGATTTATGTAAAACATT
The DNA here is from genome assembly GCA_963565745.1 of Phengaris arion. Taxonomy (NCBI): domain Eukaryota; kingdom Metazoa; phylum Arthropoda; class Insecta; order Lepidoptera; family Lycaenidae; genus Phengaris; species Phengaris arion. The sequence goes on from OY751431.1 coordinate 31,660,993, forward strand.
GTAACAAAAATGTCACAAATAACATAAGGATTTTAACAGTATTTTTCGTTTTTCAAACATAGAAGAAACAAGAACAAATCGTCGTTTTTTTTAGTCCTGTGACGTTTTAATTTAGCAACTGATTACATTTTTTGCAGTTTTCATATTTATGTTGCCTTTCGGAAAATATAAGAATTTTGCTGATTTAAAACAAATGCATGATCCCTTTTGGTGTAGTAATATATTAACGAGACTTCTATAATATAGATATCAATCAACGCTATTGGATTTGAAATTTTACAAATTATATTAGGTAACTATTTCTTATTGATATTCTTCAACTGTTTCCTATAAAACTTTTCAATACTCATGAAACCTAGTCAAGAAATGCTGCATGTAAAGCAGCGTACTAGAGAAACTTAGGTGTAATAAATGTCCAGTTGCGGACTAACTATACCACTTTTTAACTTATTGCCATTGTAATAAGATCGAGAAGTACACCTGGTTTGTCGGCAACTGTCCATAGCTGGTTGCCATACAATCTGTTTGCTCATTTACTCCCTAAAGCACAAAAGATTATTTTTATTGTTTCATTATTGTAAAAATGTAATGAAATATTCGCAACAAAAGAAAATTGTTCCGTTTCGTTATTCTTGTGTTCATTGTTAACGAATACGAACGCTTTTAAATAGAAGCCAATTCAATCCAGAATGTAATTGGCTTTTAAGTAAATGAGCTAAAAATGTAAGGCTTTTACGACTACGGGTGTATCAGATGTAGCTACGTCGTTTAAGCGAATAAAGTTTATTTAAAGTACCTATATGACAACGCCCAATATTGGACAGCTAGTTACATCTTTAGTTTTTTTTTTAATAAAGAAGGTTTGGCCTTCGAACTGAAAAATAAATCTTTCTTTCGCAGAACCAAAATTTGTCCCGTCATTTTGTTGGGATAAAAAGAAACCTATGTCCATGCTATTAACAGTATGTACTGTGTATATATTATCAGTGTGTCAAATCTGCCCTGAGATATATGCGTAGGTATAAGCAAAACTTACGTACAATATAGACAAAGTTCCTGCTCGACCACTTTCTAATATTCTATTATGTCTATCATAATATAATATTCCTATGCACTAGGACGCTTAAAAATATTTAAACACGACAGTAGTTCTTACTGTTATTGAGTTTTAATTAATTTATCTACATTAAATCCATAAATAAGAACCTTCTTATTTATGAAACTAATATAGATAAATTTATTGGCAATGAAATGAACTAACAACAAAAGAACAGCAATCGACCGCCATGTCTCCAAACTTTCTCAGTTCCCAAAACGTTTGGGAAACTTAATTCGACTGACCGTATCCCATTAGGAAGTTCTAAGGCGAAGTTAGTGTTGCATCCTTAAACAACTGATCTCCACTAACGAAGCTAGTGTGGAAGCATTACAACTTCCTAGGAGTTTACTGCACTGGATACTTTACTTGATTTACGATATCTACCGCTTTTGGTTATTTATGACTATCGATTAATTACTAACAGTAAAGGTAAATTTTGGAATCTAGAATTCTGAAGTTAGCACGAACTAGGACTGCCTTACCAAATGAAGAAAATTCTGTACAAAACGAATTGTATCCTCATTTTTCTATGACCATGGAACCATTGGCAGATGTGACACATTGATATTGTTACTGTTTGTTACTCTTTCACGCAAAAACTATTGAACGGAATTCGATTAAATTTGGTATTATAGTAGTTTACACTCTGGATTAAAACATAGGCTACTTTTGATCCCGAAAAAGTAAGCGTTCCTTTGGGATACTGTTTTTACCCGGGCAATAGTTGACACTAATTGTATTGTGACTGCATAGTCCATGCCGTCATTATAATACAAATAGATTATGAGATCACTCTACCTAGCAGATTCCCCAATAGTAAGTTTGTATGTATATTCTACTATAGCACGACATATTATAGTAAGTACTGATTCGATTTTAACGAGTGAGGTGACAGTAGATTCGTAATAATTATAGCCCGGGTAACATAGGCTGTATAATTCACGTAGTCGGGTATTTTTTATGAAAAAATATAGTTATTTAGTAAAATATTTATCTTTTTCCCGCATATATTATCCGTTTGTTTATTGTCAACAAAACGCGAGCCCGTATACACTTTTTATAGTTCTCAATCTGTTGATGAATTTGTATCTGACAAATAAAATATTGAGTTTTATGTAACTCGCTAAAATTTAGCTGGAATATATTTTCTTTAAACGTTTTATCATCTTAGTCTAGACTAATTTCTTTTTAACTATTTTAAAAAGGAGCAGCCAAAGGTTGTTCCACTGAAGTAACCTATATATTATATAATTCGATTTCACAACTTAGAATCAAATCTGCATTGTATTCCTTAGCCATTATTTATATTAATTTGAAATAAAATCCTACTTTTATTATATTTGTGCAAGTTACTGAGGATGGATGGATGTTGGTTACCCTTTCGTGCAATAACTACTGAACGTATTTTGATGATATCTATAGTCTAAGCTCCGGATTAACACGTAGGCTACTTTTTATTCCGAAAAAATACAGTGTTCTCGTGAGATACCGTAATCATACGGAGAAGCTAGTATTATCATTAGATTGAAATTTTGTTTTCAGAGTATTTTATGTAAACGAGAAAGTACAACCACGGTAAACAGAGAACAGTAGGACATCTATATTTTATTATTTACCTACTCTAGCGTTGGCGCAAGAGCTGTCAAATAAATGGTAAAATAATGCAGGCTTACGCGAGCCATCATTCATACTTCAATGTGCGTGATCACGGTACGTACGCGATCGGTCACAGCACAGCCCGCACTGAAAGCACCTTATCATTCCTTATACGAGGTGTGTGCGTGCGTGCGAATAGACGCCCGGCGCGCACGCACACATTCAAACCGATCGCGGCACGTTTGTATGAAGATGTTCTACTGTTCTCTGTTTACCTTGGTACAACTATACTACACATATCAACATGAAAGCTCATAAGCTCTGAGACATAATATTCTCTTTCAAATCATCGCAGAAGAATAATTTCTGCATTTGACACAAACCTTTCCCATTATTCCAAAAGTACCTGGGAGACCGAGCTTTGATCGAGTTTTGGTAGAACTATAAAATATAAAAAAAATATGTAAAAGCTAAAATTAATAAAAATAATTACAAAAATATTCGTCTCACCGGGAATCGAACCCGACAGCAACTTGCCCATAACGATATACAAGCCGCCAATCAGATTTAATATTTAGAAATCGAAATCACTCATATTTTATTACGCCACGAAAAAAAAAAATGTGCGCAATTTCCCAGGGATAAGACCTAGCTAGATCGATTTTTGGTTTGGTTTCATGGTACTTGCAGCTATTTTAGAGAAACCGATTATATATATCCAAGAAGTACTCGTTTCAAGAGTCTTAAACTTTAGATTGTAATGTCAGGCGTAGATTAAAATCAAATATTAACAGCTGATACCAAACGTGACCGGATTCTATTGTTTCTCGTATTTATTACATTATTACCGTCTTTGAAGGCAAATGACATTTTATTTTATCGACATAGAGTTTGATATTTTTTGAGATTCTAAATTGTGTATTTTATAAGTTAATAGCTCTAATTGCATTTAGTGTTTGAGAAATCACGATTTTTAGTTTAGAATAATCAATACAATGTTACTATTAGTTCTAATTGCGTTATTGTTTCCAGGCAAAGCGCATGCCACGGACGTGGACGTGCGTCTCTCGGCGCCATCTTGGGTCGCTCGGGGCAGCTCGGCCACTCTCCGCTGCCTCCACCAGGTGCCACCGCAGCTGCTATATAAAGTGGAGTTCCTGAGGTCTGGGGCGAAGCTGCTGCAGTATGTGCGGGAGAGGACCCCGCCGTATACGAACTATTCTTTTCCGGGGGGTAGGCTGAATGTGAGTAGTTGAAGTTACATAAAAGCTTGCCAATTTAGCTGCCTATGTGCGTCTGTCGCTGCCATTGTGGGACGCTTGGGGCAACTCGGCCACCCTCCGATGTGTCCACCAGGTCACAGTATAAGAACAGTGGAACATCTTCATACAAATGTGCCGCAATCGGTTTGAATGTGTGCGTGCGTGCCGGGCGCCTATTCGCACGCAGGCACCTCGCATAAGGAATGATAAGGTGATCACAGTGCGGGCGGCCGTGACCGATCGTACCATGATCACGCGCATTGATTTATGACGGCTCGCGTTAGCCAGCATTATTTTAGCATTTATTTGACAGTCCTTGCGCAAACGCGATAGTAGGCAAATAACTCGCCAGACGGTCTTAGATGTCCTACTGTTCTCTGTTTACCATGACCGGGTGGCACCGCAGCTTCTGTACAAGGTGGAGTTCCTGAATGTATACGAATTATTCGTTCCCCGGGGTGAGACTGAATGTCAGTAAATCGTGATATTAAAGTTAAAAACAAATAAGCTGCAACATTGGCACAGTATGGGTAGGACACAACCAACCACTTACAGTAAGAAGAAAGTCATGTCAACTGTTAACTCTATCTAAAATTTAAAAAAAAAATATTATTATGTAGGTACTGGTGTATTTTATTAAATCTTATAAAAATCGCTCCACTAAAAAGCTTATTAAATATATACACACATTCTTTTTATCTGGTTGAAAGCTTGAAAACTTTAACTCTGAAAACCATTTTGTTTAGACATTAAAAGATGTAAAAAACCTAATTTTCTAACAATCACTTTCAGTTAAAAGTGATTATTAGAAAATTTATTAGGTTTTTTACTTAGTTAAGTACTCTTAAAAATACTTGAGAAAAAGTCGTCTAGACCACTTAAATTCTTATTCTTATCTTAAGCATTTTACAATACATTTTTCAGACAACATTACGACCAATAAACTGTTAATGTCCGCAATAATTACAACGCAGACGACATAAAAATGAGATTTCTAACGTTGTTTTTACATATTTGTAACTAAGTAATACAAAAGTCAACAAAAAAGGTTACCAAGCTTTCGGAAAACAATTAATAAAACCTAAAACTTTCACCGCATTATTTTTATTACAATAATTGCTAAAACAATTTTCACTCACAACCTTTTATTAGAATCTTTAGAATATTTTCTCCTTTTAAAATCCCTAACATAAATAAGCCTTGATCCCATGAATTCCTTTATCATGTTTCCCAATTTTTTACTACAAAGAGCTACGTTGTTATTGTCAAATAATTCCCCGTTTTTATTAAGCTTCTGCACATGTAATAAAAGGAATCGGACGTCTTTTTGCCCACGTAAAATATTGGGGACGTGTTAAACATTGCTCATAATATTCTAAGTTTATGTTGTTTTAATGAAACATTTCTTAGCATTATATTCAAAGATTTCAAAACTCAAGTAAGGCTATGACGTACATTCGACAGAACAAATCTTCACACAAGAAAAAGTTTCGCCGTCTTGGTTTTCACCATACCTCAAATGTCAGCGATCTAAATATATACGTCTATAGTCTATAATATATACGTCTATGATTATATTATATAATCTTGGTGAAGTTATTTATAAATCTGATTATACTTTACAACTGATAAAATATTGCTAGACTAGACGGAAAACTTCCGGAGAAATCGATTAATTAAAAATCAAAGAAAGAGTTTTTTTCTCTTCATGTAAATGAAATTGTAAGATAACGAGAAAATCAAAACTAATGGTAATTTAGAATATTATATTAGTAACTATGCTAGTCATGTCGATGATTTCTGCAATATAATATAATTATTAAAAATGACCATAATATAAGATCTCTAAATTTATGACGCACTAAAAGCCTTTGTTAAAGTAACAATCTCAGAATAATGATGTAATCAAACTACTCGGCCCAAAAACATACTTGCAGTATATGTGCTCATATAAAATTTAAGCTCATAACATGAAATATTTCATGAAATATAAAATATTTTTTCTATTGTGATGAACCTAAATTTAATCTTCCTTGACACCTAAAGGAGAGCAGATTTAGGTTCATCAAAATATATATCTGCATTGTACTATATGTGAGATTTACATGGTAGATAATACCAAAGTCGAAAAATATTCAATTTTATTCATTGCCTGACACCAATGACCTTATTTACCTGCTAGTGCGACAATATGATGTAATAGGTACTTTATTATTTAAATGTGTCTAACATGAAACGATACTGGCTTTAATTTCAGAACAAGTATAATACCATCGAAATTGCTAAAGAAAATCTTTACTGAGTGATAACGAATATTTCATTTTGAAAAATTAACATAAGTAACAAATATTACTTTTCACTTTTACACTGATTTTGATTAAAATCCTATGAGATTTATCAAACATTATTAATCAGGACAAGTGTAAAATCATCCAACTTGTACATGTCTCTCGAGACCAAAAACTCTATTACAATAGACAATCTGGACCCGACAGCTTTATTAAATAAATATAACTGAAGTTCTGGGTTTTACCCTTGTGTATTCAATGTGACTAGTTTCCGTTGTATACATATATTAAGCTCTTATAAAATATTGGATTGTGTAAAATCATATAACTTGCACAATAGACTTAAACATTTTTTTAAATTTCTTATAATCCATTCATATTAGAGTACTCCATCATAGTGACTTCAAATTACTGAAAAAAAAACCATCTATCCGAAGTGAAATGGCAAGCCTCAAACGTCATACAAAATATATAAGACCAGGATGTAAAATCGTCCAGCTTGCTCTGGTATAGGAGGACTGCATCACAATAGACAATCTGGATCCAACACAATCTGGGTTGTATAACTGTAATGTCCTTGAAGACGCTAGCTTCACAGCCACGTCCTTGCCGCATCAGCTTACTGCTGCTGATCTTCAATGTCCTACAAAATTGTCTTATCCTTATGATAATCACTTGTGTATCCAATATTACCATTTCAGACCCTTTTCTACTTCTACAATTTTAATGAGACCAAGGTGTAAAATCATACAACTTGCAGATGTCTCTGGTGTCGGAGAACTCCATCACAATAGACAATCTGGACCCGACGGCATCCGGGCTGTACTGGTGTGAAGTGTCCCTGGAGACACCAATCTTCACAGCCGCGTCCCCGCCGCACCAGCTGACTGTTGTGTGTAAGTTTTGTTATTCTTTACAGCCAAATAGGTAAATATTGTCCACTAATACGAAGCTGCGTCATTTTACTAACCTTGTATCCTTTTTAATAATGAATAAACTTTAAGCTTAATAATGATTATGTAGTTTGCAATTTTTACAATTATATATTTTTAAAATTATTAAAAGTATGTGCGACATGTATTTTCACTGATTTTGAAAGTGAAAGTAACAAAGTTGTTCCTTTGTAGATTTTGAATTAAATAACTTGTTCTAGAAGAACTTTTTAAAAAGCAAAATATCATTTTCATTAATTCCTCTAGGGGGAAAAGTAGTTAAATAATATAAAAGATATAATATTTTATTCATGATACAGGAATAATATGAATGAAATTATTAATTCTTGGCCTCTTTTTCATATAATACATCTATGCTTGGCTATTTTTAGTTCGTGGGTTGGCGAAATCAGTTTTAAGTCGTTAAACTGGAGGCAGACCGTGTTGGAACAGTATTTCAACATTTTTTATTTAAGTTTTTCATTTTGCTATGAATACTCAGGTGGAGTAGTTATGTTGGTAGAAAGTGGGTTTTGTGCAAAATTGCTGTCATCTGATATAAAAGGCAGGCAATAATACCGTCGCCCACACATGCAAAATTGCTGTTTATTTTTATTTATTTTAATTAAGGACGCGTTTGAAAAATCAGGTTGGACAGACATTTCTTGAGAAATGTTTTGTGTAAGTTTATTACAGACTAAATAAATTAAACCTTAATGCCACGAATTGAGATTCATGCGTAAATACAAAACACATAATATAAAAATCTATGCTTTGTCCAAATCATTTTTTATATTGTTCCATTATATTTTTGGCCAATTTTGTAACTTTATACAAACAAATAAGCTATAAAAGAGTTCCTCTTCAATCCTCTTTTTGTAAATTTTAAATGGAGAGGTTCTGGAAATTTATTAATCTTAATCTTAATTTTTTCAAATATTTTTTAACCATTTTCCATGGGTCACAAAATCGACCGAAAAATAGCCAACTTACGTCAAATCGGCAAACGCTATTTATTAACGTTACAACATAATATTTTGTTAATAATAATATGTTTAACGATGCTAAAGCTCTATGCCTAATATTAACCGCCAACCATAACACCCACACACCACATAGCTAGTCGTAATATATTTCCAGAAGAAATTTAAATTATAAAAACATATAGCCTAAAGGTATAATTTATAACAGACTCCCAAAAGCACCCGCCTATCATAACGTTTGGGAAACCAGACGTAGTGGTCGGCGGACTGCTGCGGGCGAACTGCACCAGCGCACCGGCGGCGCCCGCGCCGAGACTGACCTGGTACATTGACAATGAAAAGGTAAGAGTAACATAACTATTAGTACCTATTAACTTTCTAATGTATTGTAAAAAAAAACTTTTGTAATAATAATGAAGCGACAAAAATTGCAAGCACAAGAAAGTATGAATCGACAAGTATTACAGAAGGAGACCGACGCGACCGCCTGCTTAGTATGATTTTATAATATAAAATCATACTGAATTGCTTTATGAAATGCTATATATTATGGAACATTTCGTTCAAACAAATACCGCGACCTTGTCGCGCGGCGGATAGGCATAGGCAGAGGACCTGATTCGCTGGTTTGCTGATCTTGGTCGCGGCTCGCGGTCGCAAAAATCGGAATGCTACCTTTTGGTATTTACATTACAACGAATAGAAACGCTACAAATATATTTACTTGTGTAAGCTTTGATAATAGGGATGATGACATCTAAACTATTTAGTTTCATTAATATACTCAGATATATTGAAGCATTACTACTTGGTGAATGTAAAAAAAATATATTTTTATACGTAGTTTAATAATATTATTTTTTTTGCAAAATTAGTAAACAAAACCTACATCATTAGTTTACTTACATCATATACAAAAACATTCATTATGTTAAGTATGAACATAAACGCATAAATATCGGAGATATTTACAAATATGTTCCTGCCGCAGTATACTTCATACACTTTAACCTAGGCGTGACGTCACAGCTAAGTACGACTTTAGTATGGAGCGTTTTCACGAGTATTGCGAAATTTTGTATACATATCGCTGTACCTCAGAAAATATTGACTTTTGATATATATACTGTTTACTCATATTTAAGAGTACTACACTATACATTTATGCAATAAAAAAATTGTCATCTAGCCTATTACTACGAAGTATTAGAATTACTTTCTTCGTTTCCTAATAACTGTGAAAAAATCCCAGGTACCCGACGAATCTATCAAATACTTCTCCTATCGAGTCTCCAGCTCGACAAGAATCAAAGGAGGTGGTGGATATCGTCACAGAAAATACCACCGATACATCGCACCGGAGTTCAATTACACCGCTAAATACTGGGCACTAGTCAGCGAGACTACTACACCATCGACCACAAATCTGAGTAAGAACAACAAGTGCACCCTCAAAGATGGTCAGTCTGAAGAAATGGCTAAGGTTAGTAGATACTTTATATCATAATATTATATGATGGGTATCATACCTTACTATTAAAAATGTTTACACAACTGATTAGCGATTCAATGTTGCTGTCTTTTGAAAACTTTTCAACTTTTCGTCTTTTACTTGACAGACGAAGGAATTTTTTTTTGTTGGTTTAGTCGCTATTTTTGGAACCAGGAATATACCTATAAGAGTTAAATTTTTAAATTTAATATTTTTCAACAAAAACATGTTGAGTAACTAAAACCACATGATATATTAAAAGTAAGCTTAATGTAATGGAATTTAGCTATTTCTTTTAGTTTCGCGCCTGTTAGTTTTAACGCCTAATTCATCAAATTTTATTGTTCGTATAACGAACATGGTGGTGACGTTTCCTAATAAATGAGCTGTATATAATTATGTCGCAGGCGTATTGTGTGATTCAGCCGTTTACATACGGCGGCGGCAGTTTTAAAACGCTTGGCGTTATGTAATGGGGAACGTGTGTCTAGACTGTTACGCCAACTAGTGTCAAGTGTCCAAAACAGTTGGGATCATGTATTTAACGTAAACAGTAGATAAATGCAGTGAAAAATTACGTGTAAGTACAATATCCATTAAAAATTTTAAAAATGAACTGCACCATTCAGTAAAATTATAACATTAAATACGACATAATATATAAAACTTGATCGTTTAATTGATGAAATTTCAAATATTCGTGAATTTCGAACTTAACCTTTTATTTCTTCTCTTTGATTTCAGAGAAAATCCAAAAGACTGGGATAAAATACCCCAGATAAAAACTCAAGTCGGAAACTAAAATGCTATTTTTATCATGACTCCTTTTGTCCACAAAGATCAATTCACCCCTGAAGAAGTTGACGAAATATACAACATTGCTTCTGTGAGGATACATATAGAACGAGTAAATTAACGAATTAAGGACTTTAGAATTCTATCAAAAGTACCTCTAATTCATTATTTCCTCATATTGATGAAATTGTTTTTGTTATTTGTGCTTTGGTAAATGTACAGAAGCCATTGTTTAAAGAAAAAGAAGTCGAAAAATAAGCCTTTTTGAAGTTATTGTAAAAACTGAATAAAATTTCTAATTATTGTATTAAATAAAAACGAATTAATTGTTTACAAAAAGGAAAGGTTTTATTTTCTTAAATAATTTCAAATTTAATGTTTATTATTTCTCTGTTTTATAATAACTCTGACATAAGGTAAGTACAGACTCATAAATTATAAATATTTTTATATTATATTATTCACTTGTAATATTAAATATTTTTAACAAAGATACCATTTAAAAAACTTTTCGTAATGAATTAGTACAAAAAATAATTTCTTACGATTTGTATAAAATTAAGATAGTTATAAAAAAAATTTAAGCCAACTTTAAAATCTCAACAGTCTTAGAGATAACAAGTACTATAACATTTTCTCAATACCGCACATATGGTCGATTGCAAAATTATTCTTAGGTCATTTTATAATTAATATCTAAAAAGTAATGTATTAGTGATAATCATAAATGTATTGTTACTTAGTTGAGTCTTTGGCGTATAAGTTTTGTATGTATTGGGTAAAATAAAACTTTTCAAGATGAGGTATTAAGTTATTCAACAGTATGACTTGAATAATTTTTTGCCTTTCTCATCGTTCTGGCCATGTATTATATTATTGACTATTGGTTTAAAACCATATTTTATTATTTTATCCAATGTTATAACTTTTTTTTAATGTTATTAAACATTTGTTTTGATCCCACTATGTTCACCAATGAAACACCAGAGAGCGCTCACTTCGACAGTAGTACTGCCTCTATATTTCACGCACGATCTCTTGCTGAAGGCAAACTGACAACTCGTTCAACCGTTATAGTTTAAACGTTGGTTGTAGTTTTAAGGTGACCATGAAGAAAACACAGTTTGGACAAATCAGACTTTATTATTAATATTAAACTTCTTAAAGTCCACATTGGCAATATTCATTACCTCGTATTTTTTCACTAATAATAAGTACCTACTATGCAGAGGTCCTCCGAGAATCAGATTCTATGGACACCTTAGCATTTTTCTGGTGCCCGATAACCTCAAAAATCTTTACAGCTGTCAACGGTTTTTTAAATTGTTCTCACTTGAAGATCGTAAAAGTTTTGTAACTATAATATTTGTCTTTAAAATCACAAATATTGGGTAAAATTTTTTTTGAATACATAGTATTTGTACTATTTTCGATTATTGTTTGTGTCACAAAACCGCTACTTGACGCCATATTGTTTGTTTAGATCAACAGTAACGCGCGTGGTAAAAAACAGAACTAAATACTTCAATTTTCCGCGGCATTTTGTAAATGGCGTTTGAATCGTCAATCGAATGCTTAGGCATAATATATTAGGTACTTACATATGAAATTGGCGTTTTGTCGTCGCCACTTTGATCTCAAATATATCTTCTTTGGTTGGGAATTTTAATTTCAAATTTATACCGCTATTTACTTATGCATTTGTGTTTTCCTCGTTTGGTTTTTTCTTTGCGTCACTCTGTTTACAAAATGGAAAACTTGAAATATCGTATTATTTTCGAGTACTAGTTCCACCATGGCACCAGTGCTGCAGAAACCGCTCGAAGGATTAATGATGTGTATGGCGGCGGTGTCGGAAAAGAAAACACGGTGCGGTTTTGATTTCAGCGTTTTCGTTCTGAAAATTTAGACCTGCAGAACAAGCCTCATGGACGGCCGGAGACCAGAGTTGATAATGAAGAATTGAAGGCTATTATGGAAGCAGATCCATCGAAAACCACGTCCGAGTTAGCTGCAGGCTGCGGTGTTTGTGATAAATCTGTTTTAATCCACTTGAAGCAAATTGGGAAGGTGAAAAAGCTTAAAATGTCTCCTCATGAATTAAGTGCAGCAAACCGACAAACGCGCGTCGACTGCTGCATTACATTACTCAACCGGCACAATAATTAAGGGATTTTAAATCGAATCATTACCTGTGATAAAAAGTGGATCCTATACGATAATCGGAAACGCTCATCCCAATGGCTGAACCCTGGTGAACCAGCCAATGCCTGCCCCAAGCGAAAATTTACTCAAAAAAAGTTACTTGTGAGCGTTTGGTGGACTTGTGCCGGTGTCTTTCACTACAGCTTTCTTAAATCTGGCCAGACGATTACGGCAGATGTCTATTGCCAGTAACTGCAAATCATGATGGAGAAGCTAGCTGCTAAACAACCGAGGTTGGTCATTCGCTCTAGGCCACTGCTGCTTCAGGACAACGCTAGACCACACACTGCACAACAGACGGCTACCAAATTAGAGGAGCTTCAAATGGAATCTCTAAGACATCCACCGTACTCCCCGGACCTTGCTCCAACAGCTTACCATTTTTTTCGAAATTTCTTGCAAGGGAAAAAATTCAACTCCGATGGGGCAGTCCAAAGCACCTTCAAAGATTTTATTGATTCCTGTCCGAATGGTTTTTTAGTGAAGGAATCAATGAACTACCTATGAGATAGCAAAAGTGCATAAATAGCTATTGTATATACTTTGATTAAATGAATATATTATGTTTAAAGAAAATCTACTTTATGTTCCTCCTTTACAAAACGCCAATTTCATATGTAATGATATGACACGAATAATATTATGACACGGCAATATACATTTTGCCTTCAGCATATTACGAAACAGCGAGCGTTTTTAAACTTACTACGCCGTATGTGTTAGGCGAAATCACATGCCTGCGACATATACATCACATTTTTTTAATGGGAACTAGTTTCCCGAGACAATAAATAAACTCTCTCACTTCATATTGGAATTCATAATTATCATTCTCTCATCTCTGTTTGAGTTTACACAAAAACTAATTCAGACAACACACGTAGACAGCATTTCAATTATGTAGTGTACCTTTTCGTAATGGCCTCTCTTAATTATTCCCAAGGGATGAAATTCCGTGCATAAAGGTGGTTTCATGGTATTTTCCAACTTTCCGTTGAATTTTTTTCTATTTATGTAAAACCGAGAAAAGGGATTTGTTTCTATTTCTCAGACTTTGTATAATGTAGCTCTGTAGCAAACAACTTTGTGTATTTCATATACTACGACGTAATAAAACCATCACCATCTTTGAAATTAGGTGGTCGCTTACGACGTATTTCAGAAGATACAAACAATATATTTAATTTTAGTCATATCCTCTGCTCAGCAGAATAAATTGTGTATTTAAAACTTAATTTGGCGCGAGCGTCTGGTTAATATTCTGTTATCTATGACGATTCTGATGATGATAACATTCAACAGATACGCAACAGGCCGCGCGAGCCCCTCCCGCCTCCTATCTCGCTCTGGGTCTCCATAGCGGAACTCCGGACCCCCGCTCACGGCCGCCTGCAACTGACATGCACCGCCACCATACCTGATGAAGTCGGCCCGGGGGAGCGGTTCGCGGATGTCAAGAAACAGACCGTTACAGGTGAGAATAAACTGGATTTCACAATTATATTTCACATAGAGTTACTTAAAATTAAAACTTATTTGATTGATGATTTTGCAGACTTGCAGACTTTTCACAATAAAGATTAGAAGATTTATTTTTATTTATTTAAACTTAATGCACAAACAATTATAAAAGCGGACTTAATGACATAAGGATTTCTTTACCAATTTAGCAATTTGTTTAGAAAAAATAAAAACCTTCAAACCTAAAAGGCTTATAATTCTTATTTTTTTTATAAGCCCGTAATGTTATATTTTAAAGTAAACCTTTTGAACAGATAGGTAAAGCTATATTTTTTAATCCCGGCGTTACTATAAAACACTTCTAACTATTTACCAGCCATAAATAGTAACGCCAGCAGCGAAGTTGCAAAGAGGAAGCAACTGAATAACTAATGCTTTATTTCGCAGTTGCCGTGAATGAGCTAAGTATAAAAAGGCCTCGTACGGAGACAAGCTACGCGAACGCAACCTCCACTACGCTACAGCTTCACCCGGTTTTACTTCTTGGTTGCGGATTTCTCCTTCGCGAGCTTCGACTACCAATCGCTTAATTCAAGGCAATTTTATAGATCAATCGAGACCTGAGGTCTCAGCCAACATGCCATCGTTAATTACAATGACGACCTTCAAAAATGAAAATACATGTGATTTACTTTACGTTCGCTAAGTAGTATAGCGCGTGATACGTCAATCTCATTTTTTGATGTTCTAACTTCTTCATCGTAATTAGCGAAGTCGCCTTGTTAAAGCCTTCCTTTTTCATCTTTTTCTTGTATTTACTTCATTCTTTTACATGTCTTTATCACTATAGTTTTTTCTGTAAAATACATAATTTTATCTTAAATACATATGAAAATCTTTTGTCTATCATAAACGTTTCGACCGTTGAAATATTTCAATAACATAATATTATTACTACTAAGTACAGTTGTGTACATTTATGTTTTAATAGGCAATAGAGATGAACTATTTATATTCTTCTATACTGTAATTATTTTAACAAAATTTTTTAAATTTCCATTTCAAACTATTTATTATTTAAGGATATTTTGTAATACCTATTCTGAACATTTTAAAATATTTTTAACAACTTTGAGATTATATTTAAACGTTGATACTATTAAAGAGTTTATTGTTGTTTTTCACCAAGATGTTTATTAATTACCTTAAACTGAGCTTAATTCTACCTAATCATTCTATTTTAATACAAAAATATATGTTACTTAAGTCGTGAGCATCAAAGTTCTTATTTGTACTTTGTACTAATGAAAACTGAAAATAGATTTTTATCTCGTTTTCGAGACAAACTTTTCTAATTTTGAATTTCAAAGTTTCCGTATTTATACTTGACCTATATTTTGCGCTCTTTCAGTAAAATCAAATAAAGTTGCATACTTGTCACACGCTACCCGACCCAAAGGTTGTTTATACAGGTAAAGCATGGGATGCGACACGTGTTACAAGTATATTCACGTAGAAAATACGGACATGCTTCATTATTTATTGGATTGGGTCAGCTTATGTGCAGACGCCGACAAACTCGGAACCACATTATTATTATTATTTATTTATTTATTACTTCATACCAATATACAAAAAATATAACATAAAGACCTACACAACTGTTCTTCAGTTTGTCTGTAGGATCAATGTTACAAAACTTAATATTATAGACAGAGTATAAAAATAAAATTAACAAGATACAACATTAATAATACTAATAATACAAAATGAGATATTGTAATATTTTTTTAATTATTAATTATTAATAAACACAATTCCAACTGATTACTGCGGTGTATTTTCCTCTTGTGTACATTCTTCTTGAACCAATAATGTTAAAAAGTGTTACAACATCGGCAAAGTTGCTCCTCGACCGGCTGGTTGTACGTGAGTATGAGTGCGTGCACACGATTCATCGGCGCTGCGAAGCGATTTTGACCTCGACCAGGTAGGTCGAGCGGCAACTTGTTCGATAGTATCTACACTTCACGATTATTGTAAGTATCTGCAACATTTATAAGTACTGGAGGTCGGTCGGGCTGTGGTCGAAATTCGCCTAATAATTCATAATATAATTTTTAGTTTCAACTATATAAGGATTATTTTGCCTCATAGATAGAAAACATGTTTAACTATCTGAGGTAGTGTTATTATTATTTTCATTAATTTGATTGATGTATTTCTAAGCCTTTTATAAAAAAAATTAGCTCATTGTACATAAACTTACATAAACTGTAATTTACTGGCCAAACTTCATACCTCCCGGTGACACAACTCTTGTCTAGCTGTACTGAAAGTTTTTGCTTCACGCATTATTATAATATTTACGTAAGTTTTGATGGCATTGAAGGAGCTGCTAATCCGTCATTCTAACCCGTCATTTTTATCAAATATTTCTTTTAGATTTTTTTATTAAGATGGTTCTGTTTTATGTAAAAACAATAAATTCCACTATTATTTATATGTTTTAATAATTATTACACCTAAAGTGGCTAGTTTGTAATATGATGCTCCCGAATCAGCTTTGTAGGTCATTGATTATAACCAAATATTTCATTTTATCATATTAGGCAACGGATTTGGCGGTGATAATTATGGTCCGCTGAACTTTGAATATTGTAATTATAGTTTGATAAATTTAATATGATATTTACCGCAATAAATAACCTTTGTTGATTAAGGTTTTGTACACCGTGGACCGTGGCCGACGCACGGTAGGTATGATATAATTTTAGCTTGGCAGACTGGCTGTCAACGAGTTACAAAATATGAGAAATGATTTCCGTAGTTTCTGTGTGATACAGAAATTTGAATGCAAAAATAAAAAAATAGAAAAAAATAAAATTTCATAGATCAATATCATTGACATTGTATTGACATAAATATCTTTGAAATTGTCGAATGATTAAAAATCACAAATATTCTATTTACTTTACATAATAACAACGTTCCACTACTTTGAGACCGATTATATTTACAAAAAGACCATATTTTATTTTTATGAATAATAATAAAATCATTGTAATATCATAATTTTGTAGATGAAATGAAAAGAAAATAGTTGTGTACGTAGGATTTCTCATTTTCTTATTTCACTACTAGTAAAATAAACGACTACAATTGCTATCTTTGCCATGCTTTAAATGTTGTCCTACTAGATATAAAATCAAAATGTGTAAAGGTTTATTTAGTAATAAATAGCTCGAATACAAGACACAATAGGCTGCGAACAATATTAGCTAAGGTCGTAACAAATTGCCTACATTGTAAAGGTTACCGTAAAAACCGGACATTGAATGGACCGATACGTGATAAAAGGAGTGAGACAGCTATTACAAGTAGTGAATGATTATCTATAAATAATATTATATCTGTATTTCATCTCCGAAAAAAATTTGTATAAAAATCATTCATTACCCTTGAGCTTATGAGTGCCAGACTATGGATCTTGTTCTGTCTTTCGCGTCTTTTGTAGTTACATTTCTAAGTGTGATAGTTATAATGATTAACCATTGTTGTATTTATGCGAAAATATTTTGGATATTATTAGTGGTACGCTGTAAAATGAAATATATAATATACTTAATGTAATGAAAATTGCCAACACACTATTGATTTTACGTGTCCTCCTGAACTTTGATAAAGACTAGATAGTCAACAAAATAAGTGATCGAATAACGTTGAATGATTTTGAGTAGAGCGTAGCGAAGCTGCAGAAGTTAAGAGTTAATTCACACCGAAACGAAACGATACTCGACGCGGTGCTGCATTTTTAAGATAGCTATTCAAATTTGAACTTTATCCACTAAACAATAAGATATACGTTTCAACTCGTACAGAGATCAAACGTCAAGTTGCACCGCGCGGCATGGTGCATGTGGTGTGTATGACTGATGCCATATGAAACATGTACGTTTTGTGTAGGGAAAAAAGTTCGATTTAGAATAGCTACCTTAAAAATGCAGCGTCACGTATCGTCTCATTTCTGTGTTAATTGACCCTGAGGTTCACGTAAAATATGCACTTTTGGCTCTGACACTATAAAGAACAAAAGTAGCTGAATTGAGTGAATTCAAATTTGAAACTTTATTGAAGTTCGTTCGTAAGATCAATAGCCGTTGGTGTTGAATGTCTTCCTGCAGCTCTTTACACTGACTTGTAGAAAGTTTAATCTAGGGTTAACGATGTGATTGGTAAAATGTATATTAAAGCGAAAAATATATTTTAATGTATAGATTGTATAATAATATATTTCATAGTATTTATTAGGATAATTATTGTAGATTCAAATTATGCTTATATGTTAAGTTAGCTTCGGGCCGATCTAGACAAATGTATCGTAAAACGATTCTGGTTTTATATTATATCTAAAATTTTATAGTCCTATTTCATCCTAATACCATGTCAATTTTATAATTTGTCAATTTTCTTATTAAGTAATGCAACCAGAATATGGAATAGTTCTATTTTTTTAAGCCCATCAATTTGGCATCAAGTTTTTTATAATTTAGCTGACTCGACAAAAGTTGATATGTATTAAATATAAATAAATTATTACAAGGATGACCTACACCTACTACCTGTATCTACAACCTACACCTATAACCTACACATACAACCTAAAACTACAACCTACACCTACAACGTACACCTACAACCTACACCTACAACCTACACCTACTACCTACACCTACTACAAACACCTACAACCCAATGGGGCTTGCCAATTTAAGTTTACGTACTTTTGAAAGAAAAATATTTAAAGTTTCTGAATTAGAACTTTTTTACATTCCAACAAATTTCCAAACGCACTTTTAAATATTTGACAGTTTAAGCCTTCCCGGAATTTCCACAATTATATGAAAATCAAATCCCACAGTATATCAAAATCAAAATTTTCCAAATGGGTCCAGCCGTTCTCGAGTTTTAGCGAGGCAAAGGAAATGCAACTTATTTTTATATATATAAATATTACGTTTTTCAACCGAATACGTTACAATTTGACCCACCTAAATATAGTTCATAAAATAAAATATTTTAACAATCTATTACTATTGAATACAAAATAAATCCGCCAGCAAAATTGAGCAGCAAAATATTGAAAGCCGAGATTAAATGTCCTTACAAATCCGGAACATTCAATACCTACGTTTCAATTTAGGTTTGCTTTATGAAATGTCGACTCTAGCACTGATCGATTTCGACGACTCTCTAAACTCATCATGCAACTGGCAACTGTTAACTTTTTAAAATCAGAACATTCCATTTTTTTTTATTTAAAATTGAAAAAACTGCTTTTTTTTATTATTATTCAGATTTACCAGTACCTACTGCTGTCTTTCCTTTTTTGTTATTATTAGTTAGATTTGATATAACAATAACTTGAACACCGAATTCGGTGACGGTGGCCAAGCAGGGTTCCTATAGGTACAAAAACATTTTCGTTTTTAAGCAATAATTTTCGTGGGTGACCTTTTCTGTTTTCTTTGCAACATATATCCAAGTATAAAATGTTCTTTGAGTATTCTCTAGAAGTTTCTGTGCTGGTTCCAATTAAATGAAGCAATTGTGAAAATTGCCATTATGCAGGCGTGCATGCAATACAAATGTGTCTCCCCTCTTATAGAGATGTAGCTCTTTGTTTGTCTAATAGTTCTGGTTTATATTTTAACTTACTTCCCGCACATTAATGAACATTACAAAATTGCTTTTACTTTGCACACTTTTGCCTTCCGCAGCGATCATGTAGTTGGTTAAATAAATGTTAGTTTTCAGCTTTATAAATCTACTTGTAATCTTTATTTCGTGTATAAAGAGTATTGCCACGTTGCATAGAGTTGTAAATGAGTTTTTTTTTTTAACTGGGTACATATAAATATTTTTTTTAAACACTTAGAAACAATAAGGTCTTGATCCTGATAAGCATACATCTTTTTATAGATAGGTAACAAGTTTTATATAATTTGGTAGATTTCAAAGTGACAAAAAACATGTTTTTTTTACAACATTAGTGTAATAAACCTACACATAAAGTTTACATACATCAAATACAAAAATATGCATTACGGTGAGTATGAAAGTAAACGTGCAAACATCAGAGTTGTCAGAAATTTTATACATTTCCAAACCGTTGAAACTTACAAGCGGTACCACTTTTGTAAGGGGCGTTGTCATAAGACTCACATACCTTGAGTGCTTACCTAACCAAACCGTAGTTTTTATAAATCATTGTTTTTTTTTGGTAATCTACTCTTTTTGTACACATACTTATTTATGTATCCAATAAAAAATTACAGGCTAGGATAATTATAAATCTTACCCTATTTATTATTATTATTATTTCAATTTCTTAATTCAGGTTCATGTATTCTGGTGTATATCTAGTTATTCTGCTATTCAGGTGTATTCTGAAATGTGTATAATTTAATTTTAGTACATTATATATCTCACATCATATATTTTAATCATATTATTTACTCTACAAAATACATTCCACTAAAACTATAAATATATATATATATATGTATATATGTATATATATATATATATATGTGTGTGTGTATATGTATAGCACAAGTGACTTGTTGACAAGTGACCTAATTGCCCGCGTGAAATTAGGCTTTAGGTAGCCGTAATATTAATTACTCATTTTAGCGTTAACTCCTAACCGTAAATTCAACATTTCACATGTTTTATTAATTGTAATCAAATGCAAATTTAATACAAATTAATTATAATATAGAGGACAGTAAGATCGGCCGAAATTGTTTTGTTAATTATTATATTGATTGTTTTTAGTCCTTATCAAATGGTTTATGTTCAAAATGTGGTAAAATAAAAGCTTTTAAAGCATTCGGTTGTTTTATTAATTCTACTCAACACAAAACAAACTGATGGATGTTCACACAAAAACTACATAACAGATTGCGATGAATTTTGGTATTTAGTAGTTTAATCACTGAGTTAATACATAGGCTACTTTTTGTCCCCGAAAAGTACAGTGGTTACAGTCCTTTAAAGAGTGTCAGTTTTTTAATTGTCAAATGATTTTATTTATAATGTTGGTTGAGCGAAACCGTCACAATACTAGAGTTTCCCAAAAGTAATCTAGGTTATATTATAGAAAGCGCGGATGCTTCGGCGGAAGCCCATTTCTCTAGTCGTGATTTGCTAGCTTGGTACTAACTAATACTTACTTGGTAACTTGGTAACTTGGTACTTACTAAAATATTAAATAATTTAGTCTAATTTAGTCTTTCATTTCTCTAGTCGTGATTTGCTAGCTTGGTACTAACTAATACTTACTTGGTAACTTGGTAACTTGGTACTTACTAAAATATTAAATAATTTAGTCTAATTTAGTCTTTCATTTCTCTAGTCGTGATTTGCTAGCTTAGTACTAACTAATACTTACTTGGTAACTTGGTAACTTGGTACTTACTAAAATATTAAATAATTTAGTCTAATTTAGTCTTTCATTTCTCAAGTCGTGATTTGCTAGCTTGGTACTAACTAATACTTACTTGGTAACTTGGTAACTTGGTACTTACTAAAATATTAAATAATTTAGTCTAATTTAGTCTTTCATTTCTCTAGTCGTGATTTGCTAGCTTGGTACTAACTAATACTTACTTGGTAACTTGGTAACTTGGTACTTACTAAAATATTAAATAATTTAGTCTAATTTAGTCTTTCATTTCTCTAGTCGTGATTTGCTAGCTTGGTACTAACTAATACTTACTTGGTAACTTGGTAACTTGGTACTTACTAAAATATTAAATAATTTAGACTATTATATACAAGAGAGGCTTGCATCATTTTTCTTGGAAATAAAATGGTAAAAATAGCCCCTATCATACCCTAAGAACACCGGCTAATTTAATCAGCTCAACAGACAGACAATTAGATAATATTAGATGATGCCCGCAACTTCGTAAGCGCAAAAAGAAATCTTGCGGGGACCGTACATTTTGCTGCGATAAACAGTATCCTATGTGTTAATCCAGAGTCTAAACTACTACCATACCAAATTCAAACAATTTATTTCGAATTTCCAGCTGCACCGCGTTGCGCAGCACCATACCATTCTTGCAATGAAACGAGTATCTTTTTGAGTAGTGAAAAAAGTTCAATTTTGAATCTCTATCTTAAGAACGCAGCGACCCTAAATAACATAACGCTTATGTTGTCTTGTTAAGTAAGACCTTGTCCAGAAAGGACAAAGTCAAAGTCGAGATAGGCTACTATACATTGCGTCCAGATACGCACGTATTCGTCGCGCTTTCGCCGCGCTTTACGCCCTTACGCTCTTTACACCTCCTCCGCCTCCTTTACTTTTTACCGTCCCTCCTTTCCGCACCTACGCTCTTTACGTTTACTACACCTACACGTTTACATGCGGCAGCGAGTCTGTGCAGAAATACTGCCTTAGCGAAACATCTGCGAAACCTTAACACACCCCAGATTTTTCCTTGTTTTCTTGAACTTTCCTTCATGCCCCTTTTTTTATACGCATTTTTATAACCTGCGATTTGAACTGCATGTAACTCAATATTTTTAGTTTCCATGGTGCAATAATCTGTCCTCGATGAAAGATTGCACGCGTGTGCACACCTTCCGAGTTGCGATGCGTAACACCACTAGCGGAACGTCTGGGTCTGTATTATTTTCAGTGCTTGAGAGAGACATAGCATATGCGAAACTCTCCCATTCTACTTAATTAATATACTTAATATACGGTTTTTTTGCAGTGACGCTGACGCATAGGAACGCGTCGGTGTACGGGGACGTTAAATCGACATTTCTGGACATGGTCTTAGTACGGAAAACATTGCTTGATTGCCAGTTATGTATTATAAAAATAAGTTCAGAATATATTTCTATATCCCCAAATCAGCTGTAAGCAATATTAGTGTCGCTGGCGCCTTACACGTATGTGCGTATTGATCGAGCCATGAATTATTCATTCGCATTCCACCGACTCTTTATTGCTCATAATTTTCTGTGATATCTCTCATATGGGATTTCTTTATACTTTATTGTAATGCCCATATTAGTTTTAAATAAAAAAATCGAAATATTATAACGAAAGGTAACAAATCGAGGTCAACAATTTAACGAGTTATAATTACTTTTATCATTTTTTATCCCAAATTACATAACACAGCTAAATTATAACTAAGAAATATAGAAAGTATGGTATTGTGTTTTTATATTTACGCCACAACTATTGATTTTATAAAAATATTTTAGCACATAAATTGTAGGGACTTTTTTTTAGTTTATTTACGTCATACATGTTTTATAACAGCCTCCGTGGTCCAGTAGTTAGAGATTGGCTCTCGACTCGGAGGTCGTGTGTTCGATTTCTGCATTGGAGCAACAAAAAATGTTGCTTCCAAGTTTGGTTCGGACAATGCAGGCTGATCACCTGCTTGTCTGACAAGAAAGATTAGCGATGCGTCGGATGGGCATGTAAACAGTCGGACCTGCGCCTGATCTCTCGCCAGTCGTGTCGGTTATCCGTCCCACTGGGCTATGAAAGTAAAGGAAGAGAGAGTGCTCTTGTGTACTGTGCACAGTGGGCACTATAAAATTACTTCTGCGTAACTGGCCTGGTTTATGAAACCGGTAACCGTCGCCGAAATCGGTGTGGGAAGTTATATTAAATACATGTTTTTACCATAAAATGATTAGAAAATAAGATAGAATCAAATAACTGTTTTAAGGTGAATTTTTTTGAAGATAGTGGCGCTAGCGGCTAACTTAGGCGGTGGAAAAGTTGAAATTTGAAAAGAACACATCAAACTCTCAAAATTTCCAATTTTTAAAACTCCCACAAAACTTTCCAGGTACCCCATTTTTCTCAAGGAATATTTCAGTGACGAAAGTAATTTGTATAAATTTACCACACTAACAAAGCTTTCAGACAACAGCTAGAGGGTGGAAACCGTATGTTTATTGACTTTAAAATAATCCTTTCATAATTACTAAGTGCCTCGGGCGGAAATTTCGTGAAAATTAGACTGAGGATGAAAAATATTACGTTAAGATATTTTAAAAAACGAGATTCTCGAATTCACATACAAAATAATTGGCATTCAAATAAGAAAAATCTAACTGTAGTCTTGAAAGTAAAGCCCCGTACACCCGCGCGCGTGGTATCTGTTGAGTGTCGCGCTCTAAAACTGTCAAGCAGAAAATATGTATACTTACGTACAGATAAACAGCTTTCATAAACGATCCAAATCGATCCTTGGATGAAAATTTTGACATCCCCTTCAACGGCCCATAATTTTTCCACACAATCGTGGACACATCGTATACTTGTATTATTGCAATTTTGTGTTAATTTCTTCCTCTTTCTTAAATCTGTGGTATTATACATAAAAATATATTAGGTACAGTATGACCATGACCTCGATGTTTTTCGACAAACGTAGTTTTAAATACATCGTCGGTCATTTTCGAAATGTACTATTTTTCTACTCAATCTTCTTATTTTTGAAGTCGGTACGAGCCCAAGCAATTGTATAAATCCTTTCATAAAAATATCATTAATTGTCACACAAGCACGTCCTTATACATACAAAATATAATATTTTAAAGAACTCACGTTCAAATTGGCTGGTACCGACTTCAAAAATAAGAAGATTGAGTAAAAAAATTTCGACAATAACAATTATTTCACACTTTTTAGCAATTTTAAGAATGTTATTGCTTTTATTTTGGAAGTCGGTTTCTATATTTTTTAAAATATTTTCTATTTTTCTTTTTGAGCCTCTTCGCTCAAAATATATTTTAGGTTAAGTTTTGATATTATATATTGAATATACGATAAACATATAATGATAAATCAATATAATCTTGCCGATGCAGTCTACCATAAGACACGTACCTTGCCCAGTGAAAGCCAAATCCTATTAAGTCCTAAGAGCCGCTGTATAAGCGCTAATCTAAGTCTAGACGCACACAGACGCAACTAAGCCGTGTTAAGGAAGTTCACGTGCTCTTAAAACAAATATTTTGGCTCTTAGAAGATGGGTATAGACTTACCCTAATGTTATAATTTATACATAGAATATGGTGACGAAAAAAATTTAACAAGGCATTAGTTATGGGGAGAAGAACAAAATATTACCATTATTAATTGCCAAGTAAATTTTCATTGTTGAACAAAGTTCGTGTTATGAAAATGATAATAATACTTTTATCAATCTTACGAAATTCTAAGAAGGTACATTTGAAGGACCGTCAGTCCGTTTACACCAAGGGAATGTGCATTTGTTTTAAATCAGCAAAAGTCGTATATTTTTGGAAACAAAATAATCAGTTCTTAAATTAAAAACTTACAGGACTTAAAAGGACTAAAAAACGACGATATTTTTTTTAACTTTGATTGAAAAATGTAAATTACCGTTCAAATTCTTATGTTATTTGTGGTATTATTTCTTTTAAAATCATAAATGGCATAAAGCCAGTAGTTATGTTAATAGAATCAATTTTGTATTAACCTCCATATATTTTATTTATTATATATATATATATATATATATATATATATATATATATATATATATATATATATATATATATATATATATATATATATATATGGAGGTTAATACAAAATTGATTCTATTAACATAACTACTGGCTTTATGCCATTTATGATTTTAAAAGAAATAATACTACAAATAACATAAGAATTTGAACGGTAATTTACATTTTTCAATCAAAGTTATATATATATATATATATATATACATTTTTGTATGTTCAACGATTACTCCGCCGTCTGGGGACCGATTTTCAAAATTCTTATTTTGATATCTAGGGTTTATACCCTTTGATGTCAAAAAGACCAATTTGGGATTATTCCCAAATTGGTCTTTTTGACATGAAAGTGGTGACCTGATAATGGGATCCATGAGGAATTGAGGGAACTCCTCGAAATTTATATGAACACATATAGTAATCATCATCATCTGATGATGATGATTCTTATTTACAATGCCTAATGGAAGCTTGGCGCGTATTTAATTATACATTTCATCGTTTATTTCAAACGTTCTTAAAATGTATTAATAATAATTTAACAAATATTAATAAAAAGGGAAAAATTATTATTTTAAACAAAAAATTAAAACCGACTCCCAAAGTAAAAATGCACAAAAAGTATGAAATAAAACTTATTTCCTACATAACTCCCCTTTTAAATTCGGCTAAAATTTTAACCATTTCTCTACTCAATCTTGAAATTTTGAAGTCGGTACAAGCCCGATCCTGTTGTTCCGAAGCATCCTGTTGTTATAATAATTATATCTGTACCAAACACTCACTATTTTATTATAATTATATGATTTAAATATTTTCAAGCTCTTGTCCCATAGGACAAGAGCTTGATTGATACTTGAACATTTAAATTGAAGTAACTAATTATTGATACTTGAACAACATTTTAAGGTATTAAATTTATTTCGCCTTCAAAAAAGATTAAAAATCCTATCGAGAGGCGCAAAAGGGGAGCTAAGTGCTAGCGCATCTGGCCTCTCGCCCCTGGGATTAGGGGATTCGGGCAAGGCGCACCCGATGGAAATATGTTCCACAATCTCAATCTCCATTTATTCTTTGTTCTCCGTCTGTTTTTAATTGACTAATTCCAAGCAAATTTATTATTATTTCGAAAAAGTTTGTACTCTATGTTCTATTGCTACGTTTGTGTTTTTTTCTTTGAGGGTCACGATTTTTCGAGAATTTTAAAGTTTTAAAAGCTCTGTATACTTTAGGTAAAGTCAGGAAAAATTAAATATAAAGCGGTTGGATTGTCCGCAGAATTTAATGTGTTGTCATCAATCTTAGTTTTAGAAGTATGTCTATCTGCTAAACGTATAATTTACTAAAGTGTAAGTAGCAGTCAGGGTCATACACCATACTTCCTAGGATCAATTAGAAATGACCGTGTTTGGGCTTGGTTTGCCATGACAGTGGTGAAAATGGACGAACTGATAGGATCAAGCCTGCAGCGTCATGCCGATTGGCCGACAGGAAGTATGATGCTACATAATGACTACTCTAAACCGATCGTCTATTTTTACATTTTGTTTTAGAATTTTTCCGCTGCAATAATGTATTTACTGCAGAAGGTCGACTGCATATTGTTATGCAAAGTCACGTTTCGGCCGTACTCAATAGACCTTCAATGCTTCAGAAATGCAAATTTTTAAGAATCACCCAAGATCTGATATTTGATTTTTTTTCTTGCAGTCTAAAAATCGTTTTATTGAGAAAACCTGCATGAGAGATGAAATATTTAATTTTATTACTCAATACTAAAAATCGTTTTATTAAGAAAACCTGCATGAGAGATGAAATATTTGATTTTATTCCTCAATATTAAAAAACAAATTTGCTTATAGTTTTGACAATCTTCGGTTTTCTATAGAGATTGACAGACGATGTATAAAAAATGACAACTATCGAAACCATTAGAAACATGGTAGCACAGTGCATATAATTTAGTATTATTACGCTATAGTATTGTTAAAAATAAACAATAGAAACAAAGTAAAAATACACAATAAAATCCCAGATTTCGTGCCTCATATGACTATTGAGCACATTGGATATGCATCTACGGAATTCGAAAACATGTTGTCGCTGAGCGACGAGAAAATAGGGATAAGAAAAAGGTTACAAAATTACACTACAACGTTGAATGATAATTATTTTATTCTTAGACTAGGTTTTGCCCGCGGCTTCATACGCGTAGATGTTGAGGTGACTCATTTCCTATTATTTTTATGAAGAGACTTTAATTATGTTAAAAATAAATTAAATGGTAAATGATTTAAGATTATTTTATTATTAGAGTGTGTTTTACTATTGAAGGACCTCTTTATATACATCATTAACTGTATTGCCGTGCGGAGCAAAGATCACCAGACTGCTAGCCGAACTTAATCAGAACACGTCTGACACGGAGACTATTTCGAGATCAAGCAGGCCTGTAAGAGTTACTATAAGGTAAAAAATTCTTACAGTCGTAAATTTACTTATTAGTTTAATTACATAATATACTATATGATACAATATTTATATGCAGAGAAATTATTTGACATGACGTAAAAATGATTAAAAACTCTTGTTATTTTAGGGAAGGTTTAGGGAAAATATTATGACCTGATATCTAGATCATTTATTGTAAAATCTTATTATATAATTATTATTATGCATTATTCTTAAAATATTTTTTTCATTTTTCTTTAATTATCTCTTAATAAATTTTTCTCATCGCCATCAACATCATTAAGTATGACCGACAAGACTAATACGCTACAACATCTCTCTTTTCATTGTCCTGAAAGACACTCTCCTTCTTGTTTTTGGCAGTCAGTATCAGTCAGGTTAAGAAAAGTATAATGTCAATTTCATCTAATGCGGTTGGTAGTAAGATGAACTTAGTCTTGATGAATTTAACATGATTGTTCCAATAATTGATATTATATGTCCCGTCTATGATATCCTTAATTTTTCTTTGTCCACAGGTACATTTCCAGGAATCCTGGAAAAGAGCCAAAATTATCCCTTTACCCAAAAATCCTAAGCCACAATTTCGTAAGGATTATTGTCCAATTTCTATCCTACCATTTTTATCTAAGATATTAGAGCGCCTCATCCATCAGCAGGGTGTTGACTTTTTAAATAGGTTAAATTACTTAAATAAATAATAAATAAAGATGACTGACGATATCCGCTGTGCGTTGTATGGACAATGGGGAATTAACGATTTTAACACTTTTGGACTTTACAAATGCTTTTAAACACAGTTGACTACGATATTCGCGATTTCTCGCGCATTAGACCTACCATGAGAGCGACTGACACTGTGGACAGCATTTGTTATATGTATTTACATTTTACTATGTTATTAAACTAACGTTTTGTTCATAGTTAATAAGTAAAGTTATAATATCTAAATTGAGCATTTGATGATAGATGCACCGGTGTACGGACAAATCTTCTAGGTTTTTGTGACACCGAGTTTGTATTGTGCCTTGCTTTCAAAATTTGTTAAAAAATAAATAAATAAATAAATAAAATATTCTCTTGCAACTCATGATCTCTCTAAATTTTTCACCTACCGTGATTGCATGGTTCCGTGGTTATTTATGTAATCGTCTTCAACGTGTTGCGGTGGAAGATGTCGTATCTGAGTGGTCAACAGTCACGGCAGGTGTTCCTCAAGGCGGTGTCCTATCGCCTTTACTGTTTAGCATTTTCATTAATACCATCGCCAAAAACATCTATTCAGCATCATCAGCATACATCACATGTATGCGTAAAATAGTCTCTATTCTTGATGAAGAATTTAAACATATCCAGGATATACTCCTGTTCTCTATCGTAACATTGTCGCAGCTACTGTACTTACTAGATGTGCTCGAGGATATTCGTACCTAAAATACCATTAACCCCATGAGATTTTTATTTAAAAGACTGCAGAATCCCCTAGAAGTATGCTTCACCATGACCATCAATAAAGTTCAGGGGCAGTCATTGAAAGTGGCTGGGATAGACCTAAGAGAGAACTGTTTCTCACACTGACAGTTCTATGTTGCGTGTTCCAGAGTAAGTTCGGCTAGCAGTCTGGTGATCGTTGCTCCGCACGGCAATACAGTTAATGTTGTATATAAACAGGTCCTTCAATAGCATAATACTCTCTAATCAAAAAATAATATTACACCATTTACCATTTTATTTCATTCATTTTTAGCATAATTTAAGTCTCTTTCTAAAAATAGTAAGAAATTAGTCACCTCAACATCCACGCGTACGAAGTCACGGCCTTTTGGCCGTGACTTCGTACGCGGACTTCGGAAAATATTTTGAATATTGTTTTTACTCGAACTAAATTGTTTTTTACATGTGATAAAACATTATTTAAATACAAAAGAATATTACACGTGTGTGTAATTAATATTTAGCTCACCTTTGAACAACATGAACCGTTTGTCACTTTGTTTACTTGACAGAGATTAATGGGCATTGATAGATTCACTAGGCTGTCCCGGGGGAAGTCTCACGTTGTTGCCTGAAGAAAGGGTAAACGTACGAAGGTCAAAAAGGTTGACAACTTTATTATGAATCCGTTTTGATGCTACTGACATTGACGATTATCTTAACTTCCACTGCCATCGAGGCTTGGGTGTCTTCTCAATTTAAGAATGTTTAGCAGACTTTGATGCTACTGCGAGTTGACAGATTTCAGAGGCCTTCGCTGATCATCCTTATGATGTTTTGTTAAAGCGTTTATAATGGACTTAAGGCTCTTGGCTTTATTTGTAATTTTAACAAGTTACTTGTAGAAGGTACACAGGGTGTATTCAGACCAGTCCCGATAACTTCGTGGGCTTATATTAGGCCACGAGATAGATCCATTGGCACTAGTCATTTGCTTTTAATCGATTGTTTTTGTAAAATTAAAATTTTCAATACGCAATGCACAACGTACATAACGACACGAGCCGTGGCGGTCGGATGAAGGCGCGCGCGGGGAGAGACTCGTCCCCGTTAAATGTAAGAGCAAGTAGCAACTGGCCTACGGTGCCGACGTCGAAGCATTTTAGCCGCACTGCGGGCTCCAAGACGAGGATCCCGGCACCGTCTAAAATCTGCTCCTTGATATTTACGTCCAGTTGCCGCCCACCGCTGGACGCTGAATGGGCCTATTTTTTAACACTCGCATGCCTGTCTAATGGTACGGGAGTCTGAGAGATGGCGGGATGAGGATATCACCTCCGGTAAATCCTCAATGCCTCTGCGATATTCCCAAATGCTTCACATAATCACATCATCATCATACCATAAAAAAAAAAAAAAAAAACATGTTATTCCCGTGGTGCTTCCCCTTTAATTCTGACTTTTTGTCATCACAATTTTTGCTGTCTCCCGCTTTGCTTGGGGAGGGAAACTGGAATACTTCCTACTCCTCCTACAATCTTCTGATTAATTTCGTTGCGGGTTCCAAGACAGATTTAGCATGTCCCCCGGGCACCCCTGAGATCATATCAAAGGGTTTTTGCGGTTGGTTACCACTGTCGATCCTGGCTACACAGGAGTTGCAGTGGTGGGTAAGTGTGGTGGGCCAATTGCCCGAAAAAAAAAAAAAAATCATCATCATACCATAGTAACGCGTGGTATACGCATCTGGAGAAGGCATTTTATCAAAAATCATAAACAAGTCACAAACACGAAAAACAGGTCAAAACAAATAAAATGTTAATATTTTTATTATCTTATTACAAATAAAACAGTTATTAAAACAAACGAAAGTCAAAATAAAAAAAAACGAAAATTAAAACGAAGATAAGAAGTAGATAATCAAAAAAATAACACGGAACGTCACTCGAAAACGCGGGCTTACTCTTACAACTGACCAACCTGAGAAAATGATTATATGTAAAAAATATAGGCATGTGTCCAGAATCCCGATACATTTGTATGGATAGTTTTTCATATCGATAAATTGCTATTGAATTTGCATACGCATTGATTTGTATGAACTTATTACAAAATCTACTGGAGGCTCAAGACGCGTAAAAGAGCGAAGAGAGAGGCGCGTGGAAGACGATAATCGCATACCATCAGGCGATCTGTCTGCTCGATTGCCGGTCATAAATCATAAAAACTCAGCTAACTTGATAGAAAACCAGTAACTTATTAATTACAAAAATCTAAGGGAAAAAAGTATATCTAACAATTAACTAATTTATATATCGACTACGTACACGTAAATTTTATGTACACGTAAAATTTTCATAGGTCACATCATTTAGCCTAGGCAGTTTTTGAAAGAGTCGAGCGGCACGCTTTTGATAGTTGCCGCGAAAAAGCCGTCCTGTGGCCGCGCGATCTTTTGAATTTTGCCGAAAGTAGTTAAAAGAACTATTTAAAAAAAAATAGATTCTCGAATTTAAATGTGGTTTTTCTCTCGAAATGAAAGGCTGTCGTGTGATATGAGTTTCACTATTAGGTCGTGTTAAGTCTTAAATGATACGTGTAATGATTTATGGTGGTAGCAACGATTTTCAAAATGCAACGAAAACACTTTCTAACAACTTTATATTTTAACTTTTAACGCGACACCTTGCCGCGGTCACATGATGGTCGATGGATTCCGTGAACTTAGCACTTAGGAATTGACTTAGTACCTACTACCTAGTAGCAGTCATTCAGTACTCAATACTTCTTTCACGTAAGTAAATAGCTATTAGCCATAGTTTTACTTGTTATGATCGCTTAACAGACTTACGTGCGTAACTTATTATTATTAATAATAATTTACTAATGCGCCCTTTTATACACCTACTTAGTTTCATTGTTACCTACAGTTCAACCACGTAACATCTTTCGGTTATTGTCGTTTTTGAAAGAACAACCGTTACCGTTTGTAATTTCGATAGAAAAGCGATGGTTGCCGTGGACATTAAGAATTTAGTTGCACTGTACACTGGTTTCGTTATTTGTCAAGCAACATTTTGTGCGTCGTATTTACAAACTACACTGCAGGCGGTGTAGAGCAGGGATTTCCAAAGAGGGTTCCGTAGGATAGTCATCAAGGTTCCGCCAAAATTATTAGAAATTATGATCTTTACTTGGTAGTTGGTAAAAATCCGGACTAGGGCATTATCTATTTCAAAGGTCCGAGTACCAAAATTGGATTTTGAAAGCTTATCTTATCATTTTACCGTCACTTTTGTGTATGTAAGGTTGTAAGTCACCGCATACACCACCGCCAAACGCGTGAAGGTACTGGGAGAGGAGCGCATACGGTGCCCGGCACGGCGTGTGAGCTGTGCTGCCCAATGACCCGGCCCGGCCAGCTGACACGTCGGGGCGGGTCATTGGCCCGCGTGCGTATTGAAGATTTGAAGATTGATTACATTGCGTAGTGAAGTAAAAATAATACAATTTTAGATTTTAATAAAAATCTACTAAAGAGCTTGTTCTTATGATTAAAAGGTATAAAATGTAAAAATATAAATTATAAATAATGAAATTATTGAAAAAAAAAATTTAAAAAAATTATATTTTTGTAATGAGAAAAAGTAATATAATCATATCCCAAATTTAATACAAGTGGTCTTCTAACACCCTATATATTCTTGTATTTTGTTTGACGACCTCTGTGGCTCAATGGACTGACCTTGATGTGTAGATTATCTTAACTTCCACTGCCATGTAAAGGCTTGGATGTCTTCTTAATTAAAGAAGGCTTAGAAGTCTTTAATACTACTGTGAGTGTACAGATTTCACAGTGTGTCAAAGTGTTTATAATGTATCTAATGCTCTATATCTATAATTTGAACCAGCTACTTGTGGAATGTATATTTTTATATAAATATTTTATGTTGAACTTCCTATTTAGTATTTGTGTTGTTACAATTAAACTAACTTACGTCAGTTAATATCCAAGAAATATCATTTTCTGGAAAATCCACGTACGTAATAATACGAAGACAAAAAAACGCAGAAAGCAATAAACATAAAGTGGGAATGTAAAAAAAACATCGAAAGCGCTATTCCCTTTTAAAAAGACACTCAAGATAATATTATTTTTTATACAAGAAATTAAAGAAAACTCGAAGAGATTCCTGGAAAGCTCTCTGTTCAAAATAAGCCAGTAAATAGTTTTAAACTTTAATGAGATTAATCTTTAAAACAAGAGGCATTAACAGCGTTGCTCCCAGCTATAAACTAAATAATATATATATATAACTCCTCCACACGGATTTCGGTTTCGGTTCGGTTTTATAGTGTCCAAGAGTGTATTCAGTACACAAGAGCACTCTCTCTTCCTTTACTCTCATAACAAAGTGGGACGGATAACCGACACGACTGGCGTGAGATCAGGCGCAGGTCCGGCTTTTTATATGCCCATCCGACGCATGGATCATCTTTCTTGTCAGACAATCAGGTGATCAGCTTGCATTTTTGTTGTAGTTCCAGTACGGGAATCGAACTAACCCACGACCTCCGAGTCGAGAGCCAAGCTGTAACCACAAGACCACGGAAGCTGCTAGAAATAAAATATATACTTACGTACATTTTTTTTTTCGAAAGGGTCTACGCTAAGGGTCGGGTTAAGACCGCTGTAGCTACATCGTACGATAACCAGCCTGGTGGCTACTTGATTAGGTAAGAGACGATGGGAGGGTTTGACCCACCCTAACATCACCCGGGTAATGTTCAGACCGGGTATTGGGGACAGCTACGGGTTTTAAGCTATTTTTATGACGGGAAAGACGCGTGTCTCTCCTGCTAAGGGGTCCGACCCCTTCCTCACTCTCAGAGGAGTGAGGTTGCTCGCGCGCGGTAGCAGAAACTAACGGCGTGCGAGTTATCGAGACAGAGGAGCTCGAGTTATTATCGGTTTCGGTACTGAGAGGGCCGTCCCTCTCCCCTTCCGGGTACGGTCGGGATGACTCGCGCGCTTAAGTCCTAATGTCGATGAGGTTCGCGATATTGGTAGAGCTCGATAATATTTTGAAGTGTACCTAGGCTACTAGGATGCGAACTCGAATTCGGGTTCGGGTTCGGTCCCGTGTTAGGGTCGGTCTGTACGTATGTACGTGTTGTCGTGTCGGATGTGGGCCCTCGGGGTAGGCGCCGGCGTCGACCCCGGTGCGATACTAACTTCGCGGGTGCGTGTGATTTGTGTTTACGTAACTGTACACAGTACGTTACGTATTTTGTGATCGGGTCGATGGGATCGGCTAAGATATGCTTAGGCCGCTTGTGCGGGTGTCGGAAAGTCTGTGCATCGTGGTTGTAGTCCAGGGCCTTTCGGATAAGAGGGTTTTGGATGTTTTTTGCCTTTATCAAAGAATCTCTCTACGAGTTCTTTGATATAGGCTTTTATGGTGACGAGTTTTCAGTCTTGTTGACTAAGTGACTGACTCATGCAAGTCAATGTTACGCATGTAATAGGGGGCTCCTGTTGCCATGCGTAGAAACCGGTTTTAGACTCTTTGCAATCGGTCCAATTGAGACTCGCTTATTTGTGCAAAAGAGACGCACGCATAAGTGAGTATCGTTCTTATGCATACTTTATAAAATGTGTGTGTATAAAAAAGCTTATGTCTTAGGGACATTTTGCTTTGCGAATTAAGTAGCGGATATAATTTGAAGAGTACAAATTTCGCTTTACGTAACGTGTTTCTGATGTGACTCGAAAACGTCATCGACTTGTTTAGTACTACGCCTAAATATTTGACTTGAGTGACCTCTGGGACTAAGTTGCCATGCAAGCTTATAGGGCTCATTATTTTACGGGTGCATGTACGCTTCTTTGCGCAAGATTTTTTATCGAATTGGATGACGTGACTTTTGTTGGGATTAACTTCGATTCTCCATTTGGAGAACCATTTACCTAGAGCGGTAACTGTTTGGGGATGTCGCTGGTGTAAAGGTTATATAGGGAGGGCGAGAGAACCGAGCCCTGCGGTACTCCCACCTCTGCCATATATCTTAATATATAAAGTTACTGATTAATAAAACAAGATTATCAGGTATGCCCATTTGATAAAGTTTGTATAACAGTCAGTTATGCCAAATTTTATCAAAAGCTTTAGCATACGGCGCATGTCGTCTTCCTGTCGTTTTTACTAGCAATTATGTACTCCCGGTGTACTTGAGCGGGACAGCTGTTCTTTTTGCGGAGTTTTTTGTCGTTTATGACGTCATTGAGGTGCCATTTTATTACTCTTTCATAGACTTTACCAAGGGAGCTAATGAGACTAATTGGTCGGTAGCTACCAGGTGCCTTCCGGGGTTTCCCCGGTTTGTATATACCTATGACAATAGCTACTTTCCAAATATTTGGAAATGAACATCCTCCTAAGAGGGTGTTAAAGATGTTCACTAGGAGTTGAAATAACTCGGACGGTAACATTTTAAGTGTTTTGTTTGAAAACAAGTTGGAAGGGGCCAACGGCCCTTGGGAGTCGTTGGCACCTCCCTAGATGAATTTTCTATGGTCGCTACAAGGTGATCGGTCAATTGGAAGGCGGCCTCTATGGCTGTCTCTTTACTATCTATAGTATCGGAAATTTTATCAAGGTGACTAGATTGGAGGACTTTGATGATCTCCGCTAATAATTTATAGTCTACGATCTTTCTAGTACTAGAATTGTTGGGGTTAAGACTACTGAGTGTAATTGTAACCGGTCTGTGGTTCGAAATAAGCTCGTGAAGAGTCTCAATATAAATATTGAGAGAAACATTTTTAACTAAAGCTATGTCTATTGTGCTAGGATCGCGTATGACACCGTTGATGTTTTCATTAGTGCCATAGCGAGTGGGGTCAGTGGGAGCTAATAATGCAAAGTTAAAAGTATCGATTAAACTACAGTGAATGTTGCCGTTTCTATTGTTACGTACGTTACCCCACTCAGTGGCAGTTTGCAATTTAGGTCGCCGGCAATGATGACGGCGTTGCCTAAGTAAAATAGCGATTGTAAATAGCTAGAATGTAATCCTTTGTTTCACGCTAAGTACGCGCTTACTATTACAATTGGTCCGTGACCTGACATACTAATGTGGCAAATAGATGTCTCTAAAGTTAATAATGGTGGTGGCTCTAAGGGAATAAAATTTAAGGATTTTTTATAGTAGATAAGAGTACCTCCGAGTCGGGATCGAGTTGTATCGTTTCTAACTATTTTGTAGTTTGCTATTTTTGGGCTCCTCATACTAGGTTTTAAAACGTCTCCTGTACTAGAAGAATGTCGACATTATGGCTGCTTACAAAATCGCGAATTTCGCTTATGTTATTTCTTATGCCTTTCGTATTGAAGGACCTTAGGCGCTTTGGGCGCGGAGGGCATGGCCTTAGTAGGTAGAGCGGGGAATACCGCTAAGTTTGAAACGTGATTCTGCGTGGGTTTTTCCACGCAGATTTGGAGGGTAGGGGGGCAGGGACGAATCTCTGCTTTGGGGATGCATACCTTTTGTATGTGGTGCAATACGCTTTGTTACTTTGGGTGCTTTTTTTGCACTCTCTGTAATTGGCGGGGTGACCTTCGGTCTTACAGTGAACACAGCTGGGGGGTTCGGTTTCCTCAGCTGCGCTCTTTCGGGGACAGTCAGAGGTGCCGTGGTCTCCCAGACACTTGACGCAACGCGACCTAGCATGGCAATTCCGTGCCGAGTGCCCGTAAAGTTGGCATCGGTGGCACTGACCAGGGATGTCTCTTTTACGGGGGGGCTCGACGCGGATGCCCGTAATGTTATGTCGGATATTGAAGATATCCTTGCCTTCTGGTGAAAGAGGAAGGGTTTCGAGTACCATATTGTACTCGTGTTTCTTAATAGGATGGTACATGCGATGTACCTCTGTGGCGGGATAACCCTGGGCGTGGATGTCTATAAGTACCTCTTTTGTGGAGAGGCAGTGATATGAACAGCCTTTTTTTTAAAAAGACTTATATTTTTTTTTTAATAAACATTATAGATAAACCTTAGACATACTTACATAAAGAACATATTACTTACTTAAGTTTTATTATATAATTTTAAAAAATTGTGGTTCGTCGCTATGGTAACCGACACCAATCAGTTAATACACAATACACATTACAATAAGATTGATATAAAAAGTCAATCACATAATTTGAAAATTAATAGCCCTTCGACGAACCACAATTTGCCTTTACCGGAACGAGGGTGTATAAATTCGTGACATCTGACAGCTTTTTGACACGACAAGGAACATTGGGCTACCAAGCGCCGCCTGGTGACAGAAAAATAATCGAAAATTCTTATTGTCCGTTTTTAATACCACTTACACTACACCAGATGACGCTTTGTGTGCGTTGGGTCTGCCCCCTAGCGGCAGAAAAAATATCAAACACCCTCATTGCACACCTCATAAGCGAAGCGTTAAGGTTGTGCTCTACGTAGTAACTATTTATTAATCTGTGGCTCTACTCTCGACATTTCAATAGGATAATAGGAAAAGGAGCTTACAAACTGTTAATGAGCAGAAAAAGAAGCCAATGGCAGCCATTTGTTTGTTTATTTTTAATTGAATAGGCTCCGAAACTACTGAAGTGATTTTGATGAAATTTTTCTCAGACAGAGATTATACTTTCTATAGCGGCAAAATTTTTAATGTTGCGCTTTATCTCCAAAATCGATTTTGATGCAGTTTTCAGTGATAAGTTTTGGTGTGATTGGTAAAATTAATATTAAGTTCTTCGATAGGTGTTACGATAACAACTTACCAGAATGCGCTGATGTAAAAATTTGTTTGTGTTAAACCAAAACTACTAGTACGATTTTGATGCGGTTTTCTGTGATGGGTTTGATAGAATTGCACCCATCACTTTTTTTTAATGTTTATTATTTATTTGTTAATTATATCAACAAACTATTATATCTACTTTATCGATATTTGATATTATGTACAAACAACGTATAAAACGACGCGACAGTTTAATCATAATTTTTATGTTTTAACCGTTGAATCATGGGTTTATTAAAATTTATAATTTTGCTTTTAGTTGTAATTACTACCACAAAAGTAACTAGGACTTGGTATAGCTTCAGGGCCTTTAGTCAAGATGCATTCGATAATTTCGACGGCGAACTTCGAAATCAAAGATGTATGGGATTTGACTTATGACGTCATCGTTAGCCCCTTGAGCGTCGCATGCCAGCAGGAGGTATGAAAAAACATCGCCGTTATACAGCCGTTATATTAGATAGCCGTTTTTTTAATATTTTTAAACAGAGATTAAAACATATTGTATAGCCTTTTGTTTTTGCCTAAGTACACTTAGTAAATTTAAAAATAAAATCAAATGTAATAAATATAATATATGGCAATTATGTCATCAGTTGTCATTTGCAATATTTAATGTGTAAGTTAATTTTATCTGATCTCAAAATATATTTTTCAGTATTTTTTAATCTAATCCCTATTCATTTTACAATTATTCAATGTGTCGAAACGTCCGCTCCGAAAATTTGTTTGCATCAAAATTATATACTGTAATCCTCCTGCAGTATGTGTTACTTCCATTGGGCATATGTATGGTAATAGTACCAGTTTACAATTATTTGTGGGACTAGTAGGTAGCAGTCGTAGTGTATTATGCATTTACCTATTTTATCTATATGTTTTATGCTATTTGTGTTATTTTCTGCTTCTTCTATATATGCTGATTAATGTTTACTATCATCATATATAATTATGCAAAGTTAATGTGAATTTACGTTTTTTTTGCGCATAATACACTTACGTTTTGTCTGTCTCTTTGTTAACTTTCTTTAGAAATATCATTGGCATTATGTATCAAATTCAATTTAATAATTTAATCCAATATTTTTATATGACTAGTGCTTTTGGTGTTATAGGTCTTCGGGACCGTATGCGACTGTTGCTTGCGCCATGGCTTTACACTTTTATCGGACCGGACATTCCGCACTGAACGCATTGTGATGTAAATTATCTGACTCTTCCTTTTTACAATTAATGCAGCATGCTTTGTTGCCAGATTTCAGCTCCTCATACTGATATTGGTGGCGTGCCCCGGAGCAATGGCTGCACTTTTCCTCGGCGGCGGCGAATATATTTTTTCTATTTTTATACCCTCCTTCTTTGCCTCTATCACTTTTCATACCTCCGCCACTATCTCAGATCCTGTCATAAAGTTTTCCTTAATAGTTAGTTGTCTGCAACTATTAAAGAGTGGAGGGATTTGCGCTTCGGCTCCGGTGGCGAGGTATAAATTTCCTCGCCACCACTGACCACATTCGTGTATGTTGCGGATTGTGGTTCTGTCGGAGTCCTAGCCCCTCACACTTCGACTGCCTTATTTAAGTTTTTCTTACTCTCCTTTATCATTTCTTGGTTTGTCTGTCTAATTTCCTCAACTTTATTATTTCCCCTTTTATACCCCTTAAACACCTTTAGATAGCTTCAGGTTTAAACGATTCACTTTCGATCTGAAATATCATTAGTACACCTATCTAGGGGCATGGTAGTGCCCCCGCCAAGACGAGCCTAGCGAAGCGCAAGGGCACTACCAGACCACCTTTTCGCGAAGCGCTTCGTCGATTTTTGAACCCTGATAACTTGTGTTTGGAATATACTAGATATTCTATTTTCTTCTAAATCAAAAGTGATTATTTAGGCAGTAAACCATTGCAATCTCTATAATATATTATATTATGGTAAATAGGATATTGGTTTAAAAATTCTATTACGCTACATAATCTCATCTTAACGCGCAGGATAAATCGAAGTTTAGCGCCGAAACGATGGAAAATTCAAACGAAAAGATTAAGAGATGATGATATTCGTCAAAGAACTTTTAAACGAATTGTTTACGATTACTTTTTGTTATGTAAATGCTTTACAAGTCAGTTGCTACTGCGAATATTTTAGATATCTTCTGGTCTTTGGAGGAAAATTTATTTTAAATTGCAACGAGGTTCTTTGTGAAATTTCATAATGAGAATAAATTATTATGAGTTGAGACGAGATGCAAATATTTCGAAAACTCTTAACGCTTGTTTTCATAAGCTCATTTGTTTATAGGCAAGCGGAAAGCTCTCCAAATTTTTGTCAATTTAATAAGCAGAAAGAATATTTAACGGGCTTGGGGACATTACGAGCCTAAAGGTAAGACAAGGCGGCAGCGGAGCGACGCGACACGCGACATGCGACACGATTCGGCCGCCTGATTCTCCGATATTAGTTTCCTTCACCTTTTCACGAGAAAAAATATATCTGAAACTATATGTTTCCTGCGACTTCGTGCGCCCTAAAACAAAACTCGCGGGAACTGTACATTTTGGCGCGATGAAAAGTAGTCTATGTCCTTCCCTGTGGTCTAATCTATAAGTGTGTCAAATTTCATCAAAATCAGTCCAGGAATTTTGGAGCTTATTCAATGCAAACAAACAAACATACAAAAAAGCATTCCTGTTTATAATATAAGTATATATTAAATTAATTCATTGTTAATTCCCTCTCAATGGTGCTTAAATTAAATGCGATTACAACCTGCGCGAATAAAGGTTTATCCAATTATATTGCCGTATCTTGCATTATCAACGAAATATTGTAGATAAGGTTTGCGAATTTTATATAAAATCTATGTAGCGATGAGATTCCC
This sequence comes from Phengaris arion, assembly GCA_963565745.1. Taxonomy (NCBI): domain Eukaryota; kingdom Metazoa; phylum Arthropoda; class Insecta; order Lepidoptera; family Lycaenidae; genus Phengaris; species Phengaris arion. The sequence continues at coordinate 31,702,336 of OY751431.1, forward strand.
TGAAATTGAGCGAATGATTTATGGTCCGGGTCTGGTATTTACATTACAGCAACTCAGCCATAATATAGCGGCCATTTTATGTAACTATGATGTAAACATGCATAAAATAATTCTATACTTTCATCTTAATAACGAGCACTTACAAATATACGTTCTTAAATGTTAAAAGGGTAAAAAAAAGCAATGTTTTATATCCTTATTCAGGCTAGGTCAGTTAATTCTAGGAACTGTCAGTGTAACTATAAAAATACGCCCAGTGGAAACTGCAATTTTATAAGCGTACATTCGCATTTTAATATAATTTACGATTAGAAGTGACCTGTGACCCATGCGCGCAGAAGGAAATCCCGCAAGAGGGGTACGTGCCCCGATAAGAAGTAACGTATGTCCTTCCTGGTGGTCTATGTCTGTGCTAAATTTCAACAAAATCTCGGTCCAGTACCTTCGGAGCTTATTCAATGCAAACAAAAAATCAAACCTTTCCTCTTTATAATATTAGTATTTTAATTCACTCTTCTTTCTTCTATGCGAGGCTTCTATAGCTATAAGGCTTCTATTCGAAAAGAGCCGCGAATACTTATAAATAAAAAATAGTTTCCATCCATCGATAGAATTAAAAATTAACGATCTCCTTGGAATACTTAAAGATCGCACCTGAACCACTTAAATATTAATCACCGTGCGGCGTGGGGCCAAATGATATTAAAATGGCAAATTATGTAACAAAAGGAACGAAGGGGGAACGTTTCCCGCTGACTAGGCATTTTGAAAATAGCAATCACAACAAATGTTGCCCGCGACTTCGTACATGCAAAAGAAAATGTATCTCACAAAAACCGTACATTTTTTCAAGATATAAAGAAGCCTATGTCCTAATTCAGACAGTAAACTATATGTGTATCAAATGTCATTCAAATCCATTTAGTAGTTTCAGCGTGAAAGGCCGTCAAAGAAGGCCACAATCTTTCGCATTCATAATATTAGTGTGATGATGTGATTATTTCTGGAGCTCCTAAGTTCCTAACCTTGAGCTTTGGTCATATTTGACAGGATTTGCTATCTTAAAATGTAATGGCACTTTCAAGCAGCACACACACAAGCACAAACTTCTAAAGTGCGGTCGCAAAAGTACGTAGAATTTGCTTGTGTTACAAAAATGTGTGTCGGGATAGCTAGTTTAATAATAATTAATAACTAGAAATCGACCTGTGGTCGAAAATAGACCAATAGAAAATAGACATATTTAAATTTTTTAGTTTAAATTTTTAGGGTTCTTTTGCCTCATAGATACGTAATAAAATATGTAAATTTTGTCTATGATATTAACAGTGCCAAATTTACACATTTGCCGCCCATAGCTTATTCAGTTTTTGTCCCTCCCCTTCAAACTTGTTTCTTCAAATTACTCGTTTTATACTAATCAAGAGTACGATTGTAGTATTTTACAATTGTCCTGGTTGTACTAAATAGCTGTTTAAAAGTGTTCTTTAAATAAAATCAACAGCGCAAAATATATTATAATCATAGTATTATTTTTTGTAAGATAGAAAGCGAGCGAGTGGAGCGAGCGAGCAAAAATGTCTCTAATTTTGCAGGTTTCTATTGGATAAATCCCTATGGAACAAAAAAAATGACACACAGCTAGCAGAGCTGTATGTCATTTGTTCAGCAGAAGAGTCGCATATCTTCTCAATACCACAAGAATTCGTCGCCGCCCGCCGCCCGCCGCCCGCCGCTCTCATCTAAACAATATTCATTTCAAATTGTAATTTATAATATTGAAACGCTTTTAGAATGTTTTACATCGTATAATATTTCTGTAAGATAAAAAAATGTTTAGGCCACATTTGCCGCCCCATAAAATTTGCCGCCCTAGGCTTCAGCCTACTCAGCCTTTTGGTTAATCCGCCTGGATATTTACCACTACTTTTACAGATAACAGATCCAGAAAGATATAAACAAATTATTGACAGGCTGCTGGATTTGCAGACTAGACCGTGATGATGACCTTGATGATGATATGACCCTTAAAATAGGTCCAAAACCGTGAAAACGTGATTTTTGCTTCACGTATTAGAACGTTTTCACATTAAGCGATACGATGTCGCCCATCGCGGGCATGCGTTGATACATATACCTTCCTATTTAAAATATTTTGGATCTTAGATAGAAAAAAGTAAAAAAATAATGTTGTGACAGATTGACAAATGTCAACGTGTAATAAAATTGTATCAAACGCACGGTAGGTATTGTGAGCTAACTGAGGTAGCGATAATAATTATAAACTAAAATTAATGTAATAATTAAAAGAATATCAGTCCACTTCCATTAAAATTACGTAAAATAAAATTTCACTCATGATTTTCACGATGAAACTGAACGTTAAAACTCATCATCAAACTGACAATAATGAATACGTGTATGTGTGTGTGAACCAAATCCATGGTAGTGTGTGTTGCTGATATTTTTTCATTAATTTAATGTATTTCGAAATATTATTTTAAGAACTTTATGCACGCACGCCTTCCTCAGAATAAACTTTAATTGTGTCAAAGTTCACACACCCGTACGCACAATTCGCGTAAAACTGTACATGAAATTTTCGCTTCACGTATCCATATAAAGATTTCACTATCTAACTGAAATACCAAAGATTTCAAAACACAAGAAAGGCTATGACGTAACAAAACTTCATACATTACATAGTTACGCCATCTTTGTTTTCACCATACTTCAAATGTCAGCCATCTTGCTTTTACAAAATGGCCTCAAAAGTCTCAAAAGTGGGGTCATTTAACTGGAGACACTTTTTTCCTCATCATACCTGGTCTATAATATGTAAAATACAGTATTTATATTACAAGATTTTACTGAATATATTCGAATAACATTAAACAATGACTTGTTTCTATGTAAAACATGAATATAATACTTACCTACTCATTCAAATTAATTGTACTATTGATATAAGATTCAATTATCATATTACAGCGGTACTTACCGTATAGTTTGATATTCATTCATCATTTTATTCCTACGAAGAATTTCAAGAATAATGAATTCAAACACTTTAAATAATACAACTTTGTGCCTAAATTGTATCGTTAAATAGTAAGATTTTTATCTTAAGTAATTTTTTACTTCAAAAACGCCTTCGATGGTTCCCGGAGAAATTCTTCATTTGAGGGCCTGTTTCACATGTTTTGTTTTAGTCACTCACGCAATGTAAGAAAGTGACAAAACACGTAAGTAAGCTATCTGATATTTACTAGAACATTGTGAAATAGGCCCTAAATAATTTGAAAAGATCAATATTATTTTAGCCAATTGAAATTATATTGCAGAAGTTAAGTGGTTTTATGTAATTAATTTCAGACAAAGAAAACTTTTCGCGTTATCGATTTAAAAATATGTATACGTATTACTATAAAATTACTAATCTGACTGAGCGAAGCAAAGAAAACCAGTTGTCCTATTATACTTTAAAAGAAAACATCTTGAGACATGAATGCAAATCAAACACAACAACTTTGCAACAGTTGTTTCATTATGGTAAAACATTACGGCTTGTGTTTGCAAATCTCCGTTAGTTTGGTCACATCAGTCCGATATTTTCTAACAACGACAAACAATTCTGAACCATCATCGAAGAAGTTAAGGTTCATATTAGCTGACGATTAGTTTTAAAAGAAAGTGACACCATGTTAAATTACGCTAGCACTTGAGTAAACCTTGGTTACTGATATCTAATTTTGATTGTAATTCTGAATTTCAGGCAAATGTAGTCGAACCTACCGATATCCCTTGGAGAGTGGCTTTATTTGCCGTATTGATGACCTCACCATCGCCCTTGTGACCTTACTGCTATTTAAAGCTACGTCGGTGTGACATTGAAAAATTGGTAGTAGTTATTCCAATTCTAGATCCAATTTTAGTCGAGCTGTTGTACATCATTTTAAATTAAGTTCATTTTGTTTTGTTTATTTTCTTTAACTTCTGTTAGGTACTTCCCTAATAATGCTCTTAATACCTACTTTTAATTGGATACCTATAAGCTATGTTAACTAATTTGACTGTAATGGTGTTTGTGCACTACCTGCTATATATCTACAGCTATGTATTTATGTAACTATGTACAGCTTTCATCATAATAATTTTGTACTTTATTAGTAATAAGTATATGTTAGGGCGTTAAAAGTAGAAAATAAAACGAGACAATCTTACAAGATTGAATATAGATTGTAGAGAAGATCTTACGATTATATGATATACATATCATATAATCGTAATCTCGGCAACGGGTGCTAGTATTTACATGAAATTTAGTATGCAGGGAATTTTGGGGGAGCAAAATCAGTCTAGCTAGGCTTATCCCTCGGAAACTGTACATTTTTGAGTTATATCTAGTTTTTTTTTTTCGTCATGCAACAATAATATATCAATAATTTCGACTCTAATATGTCAGTCCGATTGCCAGTTTAGATTTTTGCGTTATTCGGAAACTCGGAATGTGGTGGGTTCGACCCCGATAAAATATTTTTGTAATTTTTTTTTTATATCTACCAGAGCTCCGAGCAAAGATCGGTTACTACCTGGGTAACTATCAAATTTAAATAAATAGAAAATCTGTGAAACGATGAAAAACTGTGTAGTTTACACAAACTACAAGTTTTAGGTAACACAAAAGCTCTGACTGGACTTCACTCTACTGAACCTACGCATTACGGAGTTCAAGCATTAGACCTAAGTAACTTTGAAGATCTAATTAGAACAATATTTTCGAAAAATATATATAAAATGTACACTTTGAATTTTAAAAATAACCTACTCAAAAATTTTATCATTTTCCTGTTGTCTGAATTACTTTGAGACAAAGCTAATCCAGTTTTTAGATGACAAATTGCCTTTTATGTGAAAATATTAAAAGCTTTTGTCCTTGTCTTAACGTTAATTATGGTTTAGGATGGTCATTATTTTTTTATAATGCCTAATTCCTCGTAACAAGCATTTTGACAGGCATAATATTATTAGCGGTAATTTTCGGGAACCAGCTCGCGTGCGAACCACTAATCCATCTTATTGGGTCGTTACAAGAAAAGGTTTTTGTTGACAAACTCTAGAGTTTACGGTCCATTTCTTATCGTTATCTTTGTACTTTGCGGCATTAAATAAATGCCTCGTTTACCTAATATATCCAGGAACTATTTTCAGGGAAATAAATTTAATGGCGAGTCTTTTGTGCAACATAACATATCCTAAGCATTGAATAGTCTTCATGATAACCTTTTTTGGATTTTAATAAGCAAACTAGGTAATGCTTTAACGTAATCAATCAACTTAATATAATAACTCAGAAAACGTTGCAACATCATTATGTCTGAAAAAAATGGATCCCGGTCTAATAAAAAATAATTGTTTATAAACTAATTTCTTACTATGGGTATAGATCAAACAAAATGTTGAAGAAACAATGCCAAGATTAGTAAGTACTGCAGCTGGATATGTCGGGATAGATATTACGCAATACATTTGCGACGAGTCGGCTGAGGAAATTGAATGTCGCGCGGTATTCCAATAGCAATAGCTGGCTGAGTTTTAACATTGACAGGCGACAACCAAGTTCTGGTGACATATGGATCGTGTATATAAAAATCTAGTCTGGATCTTTTTTGAACGTTGCGATTGGTGGGATAGCAAAAAACGTCGAGAATTTTACTGAGAAAGGAATACCTAGAGGGAAAAACGCTTAAAGAAGTTAAATCAGGGGAGGTCTGGCTATTGGTTGTATTTTAAAGGCGATAGCGTGCGATCCATCGTAACAATGGATCGTTACCGATCGATCGCATGCCTACGGAGCCCAGATATTGACAGGCGATAATCTAATCGCAGTGACGTAAATATATGCATACGTCGTGCTGGTATATTCTATATCCAGACTGGAAACTTTCAATTGACCTTGTATGCTTCATGGGGTAACTGAAAACGTCATCAAAATGAGATTTTAGGAAATGATAACAAGTAAAAGGCCGATAGAAGGCAAGTAGGGAAATACTTTATCTCTACATAAATATGAAGTTTCGTCAGAACCCCAATTCTCATAATTAGCCTATACTTTCATTTGATTGAATTACAAATGATTCGTCTTTATGTGATTTTTTTTTTTTGCAGTTTGGACCAATCAAAACGCAGTTTGGACAAATCAAAAACAAAAAATTTGACGTTTGATTTTTCATAAACGACGATTTTTCATAAACGTCAATTATGAAAAATACGTTTTGCAGTTTTAACATATCGGGACTGGAACGTAACTGTATTATTGCTGGATTTTATTACCAGAATTGACCTTTACCTGTGACTATAGGTACTTATACATATAAATTAGAACTACACTTCAAGAATCTAGTCAATCATAATTAAAAAAAATAATGAGTTTAATATTTTTATATTCCAACCTTTGTAGAAGCCTCGTTTATTCATGGCAGGCAAACTAGAAAGGTTCAATCATCCGATCTAAGGGCTATAGTTAATTGCTTAGTTGTTAAAATATAAGTAAAACAAAACATGCTATAAAATTTTAATTTATGCATAAAACTTTAATAGCTTAACTGATTGCTGTATTCACTGCTCCAGCAATAAGCATACACCTCGAACGCCCGTTGATGCATGACCTTAATTTGCTTCTGCATAGGTTTTATACAGCCGCTAATGGTTCTCAGCATAATTCTGATATTATTCCTTCGTGAATCACTTCGAGTGCGAAGTGCTCTTTCTGATTAATCTTTACTTTGTTGTTTGTATTTAACACCGACAACAATGAAATACACATTTAACATATTCAGTCCCAATTTTACTAACGCCTGTAAGTGTTAATCTTTAAACTATATATCATGCTTTACTAACTACCGAACTGAACTAAGAATTACAATTTTTACCTTCTACGTACTCGTTATTAAAGCTTTCATCAAACATAATCAAATATAATTATATAAACCCTTTCATAAAACGTTATTGGTAGCGAGCATATTCGTTATGTTTAATAATAATGTGTGGAAGCGTGTTGTAATCACTGGTACATTTCTACTATCCATAAAATTACCAAGTTTTTCGGAGGCAACCTTATTTGCTCTTTATAAATTACATAATAACTTGATAACATCTCGTCTTCATCCAGTCTAGCTTGCTGTTTATGTAACTGTCTTTCTTGCACCTAAATATTTGATACTAGATGTTTCTTGCGACATCGTGCGCCTAAAATAAAATCCAGTAAGAACCGTACATTTTGCTGTGATAAAAAGAAGCCTATACCTTTTCCCGTCGTCTCTTCTATATCTGTAGTTTTCATCAAAATTGGTCCTGTAGTTTCGGGCCAAATTTTATCAGAATAGTTGCAGTAGTTTTAGAGAATATTTAAACAAACAATAGACTATAGACCAACATTTGCTCTCGTTGGTTATGTGGTAGGCTGAGGTCCAAAGAATAGGCTAGTTTCATCTATCAAAATCAAATGATATAAATTTATTTATATAGTTTCTATTATAAGAAATACGAATACAACACTATTTTGTTACAGAAATATGCGATTTATTTATAATTTCGAAAATAAAACTATAGTTTTACTATCTGTATGTCACGTGACCTGAAACGCCAACCGCCATATTTTATTGTAAGTGACGTCATAAGAACATAATCAAATCGAATAAATAACAGCGAAAGTTAAATTTAAAGTTGATGCACTACACACGCACATATGACATTTATTTGTTTCTGTTCATATGACGTCACGATAATGGTGGCTGTCGTTTTGGCGCAAAGTGCAAACATTTATCGTTTAAATTTTAATCATTTTATCATTCTATAGTCAACTGGTATTTTTATTTCCTGGAAATAATAGCGCTTTATGCAAAGATAAAGAGATATTATTTCCAGGAAATAAAAATAACTAGTTGACTATCGAATCCATATGGACATTGTAAAATATATTTGAAAAAAAATGTAGAAAATCCTATTATGTTAAGGCTGCTGTGTTTAGCAGTCTTTTCGCTTCATTCAAATTCTTAACTACTATTTACCTAATTTTTGCGTGAGTACAACAAGTGGAACAATTAATAATCCATCTTGATGTCCATTTATCTACCTCAAGTAACGACACTTCGCAATATCTTACACGACTCAACTTGCTAATTATGTTTTCGTCTTTGATGTATAGCTCTCGTTAATCACTTCAACTTTTTCGTCCAAGTTCAAGTTTTCTTTGCTAATTACGACTATTTTATCGAGTAAAGTGGACAAACTCTTTAAATGCATATTATCTATGTAACTTTATAAGCATTTTATCCATTAGACTTTGTTTTGGTTTAGTATATAAATTTTCCCAGTTGCTAAACGTTGTATGAAAATGTAACTAATTAGTAATTACTAATTATTCTTGTTTCACATAGGTATTGTTAGTAGGTACCTTATAGTTAAATAATGCTAACGTTCTATCTAAATACAAAGACACCATTATTTAAGGCCACAGTTTGAGCTATAATGAGCGTAAAAACCCCCAAGTCCTATAAAATTATCCTTTTGCTTTTTTTTTCCTCCTTTTAACTTAATCGGTTTCATAAAAATTACCGTGCTTAAAACAAATTCAGGCTTTTAAAGCCATAACTGCCGATTTAATTCCGCAACCCTCGAATTGGCCGGCAATAAATGTACGAATATTTTGTTTCAATTTATTTTCAAGCATTCGTATTTCGTAAGTGTTAATAATCGTGCAGTCGTGTAAATACATTTAGTTTATTAAAATTCACCCAGAATCATTTTATGATTCAATCAATACCACACTGCACACGTTAAGTTTGGAACGTAGATCAGGACTGCGTTCCAAACCGCGGAGAGATATGTGCGCTTGGACTGCGGATCAAACTGTCGGTCTAATTACGACTAAAAATGCGTCAAGGTTTGGTCTGCTGGCATCTTATATAATACGTCAAAATACGTCATAGCGCGCGGTTCGAACTATAGCAAACGCGCTCTCGTCGACGTGCCAAATTGGACTGTCGGTCTCGTTGACACATTAGGTCTGGAGCGTGGGTTGGAAAGGCGCATGCTATTTCCCGCGGCCAGAACTGTACGTACGATGGGTGCTATTGTTAAAATAATTTTTACAGATTTCGTCCGACAGATATGTGAAAATCATGTCTGATTTCTAACGTTGCAGTGGTGTCGCTTTTCTCACCGCGCTCGTAATGTCAAAAGATGTACCAACCAACGGCTTAGGCATCTGCATTAGATAAACGAGAATTAAATTTCGACTGTTAATTCTTGGCTACTATTGAGTTTTGTCGAGGTTTAAAAGGAAAAGTAAAAACAACTACACTCTTACTTTTCATTATATTAATAATGTCAAAAACTATTATCAAAATTACTATTTCCGTTACTTTATATTTTAACAATATCATCTAAAAACCTGAGTATTTTAAAATTACAACATCGTACTTTTTCTTTCAATAATCTCGTTGAAAATTAGACTATTTTTAAGTAAGCTCTAAATAATTTTCTCTTCAACAATCTTTTCGTTACTATTTTAAAACCCCAACAAATGCGAGTAAAATCACAAACGTTGACAGCTGTATAAGTTATTAGACCCGGAAAGAGCTAGATTAAGATAAATCAAAGGCGTAGTGCCCGTGACCGGATCGGCCCATTTACTAAACTCGGAACAAAGGCCCGTAATAGGCCAGTCTCGGTTAGACTAACAATAAATGTATATCACTTGCGGGATATCATTCAGTAATTCTACCTTTGTTTACCCCAATAATGAGTATTCGTACCAGGAAGTGTCTACCGCCGATTGTTTGATTTTATCCCTGTAATCCGGTATCTGTCTTGGATAAAATCGAATTTATTTTATCTTTTTAGCCTTTTATCCCTGCCAGCTCCACAATTGACAGAATCGTTCTGCACCGACGAAGTAGCAGGCAAAATCTAGTAAAACACTTGGAGTTAACCATTACAGCCGAGCAACATTGGTTACAGTTAACCATTACAATCCAGTAACATTTGTGCAGAGTGTCATGGAATCTCAGAATATCGTTAAGAGACCATTGAGGCAGTTTGGCAGATTGCCAGCATATCAACAGGTAAGGACCTGTTACACTGATAGTTTAAATAATGGACGCTTAATTGATTTGGATGGCTTTTGCGGTTATGTGACCTGTAACGTTAATGTGGTCCTGTGGTAAGTATGATTTAAGCTTGCACAATAATTATGGGAAGCAATAGTAGAAAAAGAAAAAAAATGCCCTTTTAAGAACAAGTCAACCATTTCAATAATCAAGAAAATATTGTTATTAAAATATTGCAAAATATGGCAATATTGTAAGTGAAAATTAAATATCTTAATTAAAAAACAATTTGCCAATTATGAAAATATTGTTATTAATTTATTGAGAACTCTTTTAAGAGTACACTGCTGGTGTACCTGCTTGAATAACTAGATAAATAGAAGAATAACGATGATTTTTTAAAATCTTTATAAATACATTGTAAGGCTTGAAAACATAAATATAACCATACCATTTTATATGCATCTTTATCACTGTACCTACTATATAGCAGACCGCATACAGGTGAGTCACAAACAATGTTTTCACTATCATATTCGGACGAATACGCTTTCTCTCATAAACACTGAACTATTTGGTCTACATTCCTCCCTGTATTGCGCGTGCCTCATCTGGCTACAAATGTTTCGCAATTGTTCGAATTCCCAACGGTACCTTTAATTTGTCCGTGCCTAACTTTGTAGGTGTTGTTGTCTGCACGGATTTCATATTTGGGGGTTTGATTTACGTAAATAAGCTTAAAATTAAAAAAAGCAACAAAAAATAATTTTAACTTAGTAATTTTGCTTTTATTGTTTTTATTGAGCTTAAGATTAGAAAAAGAAACAAAAATAATCTTAACTTAGTAACTTAGCTTTTATTGTTTATATTGAGTTTAAAATTACAAAAAGCAACAAAAAATAATCTTCACTTAGTAATTTTGCTTTCATTGATTTTATGATTACCTTCCCTTTTTTACGTAGCATTATATTTTGACCACTGCACACAATTAGGAGTAAATATATTAAATGTTTATATTTCTGTGTGATTACTATATCTATTTCAAAATAATTCTAAATATTACGTTGTCACTTTCAAAATCTACAAATTGAAATTTTTGGTATTTCAAAAAATTGTTCTTATACTTGACTAGCCTTTTCCCGCGGCTCCACCCGCGTAAATATAATATCGCGTATCCCACGGGAATACTGTAGGTACTTTTTCGGGATAAAAAGTAGCCTATGTTTTAATCCAGAGCCTTCACTACTACCATACCAAATTTAATCGAAATTCGTTCAGTAGTTTTTGCGTGAAAGAGTAACAAGCATCCATCCATCCATCCTCACAAACTTTCACATTTTAAATAGTAGTAGGATTCTATGTTGTTGTAACAATCATTCATTGGGCGAGCTTACTATAATTGTTCCGTTGCTCATCAAAATGCTCATCATAATTGTTTTGTTATCATACAAACCTCAACCGTCTACTGAAAATATTATTGTCGAGGCCAATATTAGGAACGAATTTGACAAATCAATACGGAGCGGAATGCGCCACGCTGGTTATTAAAAATTGAATACTAGTTCACGGGAAATGCTACAGAATAAAATCTGGTTTACTGACATTTATATTTTCATGGAAATATAAACGACGCATCGACGTCACTATTTATTCGAAGCGCCGTTAATTTGTAGGTATAGATTTATTCCGAACTTGCAGACCCGGCAAACTTCGTGTTGCCAGAATCTATAAACGTATGTATAACCTTACCGTGTCCAATTTTGTTTTCTAACCATCCAGAAATCTATAGAAAAAATTTATAAAATTTCATTTCATTTAATCTCATCGTCTTTCTCTTCTTCTTCTTCTCTTCTTCTCTCTCATCTTCTTCATTTCATCAAGTCAAAGTGACTGATGTATCAACGCACAGGCCAAACCCTTAAGGTTAGAAATTTGAACTTTTGCACACTTATTCCTCATGTGACGTAGGCATCCACTAAGGAAGGATTTTTCAAAAATCAACCCCAAGTAAAATAGGTGATAAAATTTTGTATGAAACTTTTTATTCCTTGGACAAATTTGCATGGTATTCATAAATTGAGTACGGAAAAAATAATGAGTTACGTATGTTTGTAAAATAGGGGATGAAAGTTTAAAACAATTTTCACGCGGGTGAAGCCATGGGAAAATGCTAGTATAACAATATTTACAGAATACAAAACTTCGCCTTGAATCACTCTGGTCTCTGTCTAATTATGAAAATGGTGTTCAAACTTATTAATGAAATAAAAATGTTTTTGTATTTGACGAAACCAAACTTATTAACCTACATTAGGTTTTTTACACTAATTATGTAAAAAATAATAAAACTTTTCATGAGTTTGATATGCATTACAAACCAACACATATAACTTATTTTTTTTACATTTATCGAATAATAATATTTCAATATTTCTTAATAAATAAATTGTACTAAATATTTTACAAGTAGTCAATGGCCTTTAGTTATTTATTTAGTTATTTAATTAGTTTAGTTATTACTATTTAGTTAAAATAAAGTAATTATAATGTAACCCCTTTAACGTGTAAACAAGGTGGTCCTTGAGAATTTGTGTTCTTTTACGAAAGTGCCTCGAAGCTGAGCTCCAAATAGAAAATAAGGACTTTCACTTGAGTAGAGAACGCGTTACAAATTTTACTACGCTCTACGGCGTTGCACTTAAGTTATATGCTCGTAACACTTTATTTAGTTTTACAGTACAGTATTTAGTACAATTTTAACTTTGTTATTTAATTTAATTAATTATATTATATAATGTAATAAAGAAAAGGACATAAAAATTTAATTTTTTTGGTTTTCTGCCTCTACTCTTCTCTCGCGCCGGGCCCCTGAAAAGGGCCTTACAGCGGGGAACCAAAACCAGGGGCATAGCCCCTCTACTTGGGGTGGGATGACGCGCCTAGTACGAGTACTGAGCGCATGAGTCGTTTAGTTTTGAAGGAAGACCCCCCGCGACAGAACGCGGGGTAAACCAATGGGGGGGGGGGCAACTGCAAAGCAAACGAATGTCGATCGCCAAAACCAGGCACAACCAAGACCGGCGGTCGGCTCCAAACGACGCGTGGGGGTCCCGACCCGGGGGCCGAGAAACGTGTTTGGGTCCACTCCAACACGCGCCGCGTTTACCGGACCGTGGAAACGAACGACCTGGGGAAAGGGACTCTGCCTCTACACAAAAACCCTATAAGCTATATTATCGACTAGACAATTCAAGTTATTATTTGTGTTGAACTAGCATGTTCCAGTATCTGTGCTGTGTCACTTGCGCGCACGGTGAGCGAGTGCGATTGCATGCGCTGACACTGGAACGCTTAATTGATTTTGTTATTGAGTTTTAGGTAATTCCTTATAATAAATATTCCGGAAAGAGCACTGGTAGCTTCAGCACAAAATTTTTATCTCTATTGATTAGAAAATTAAGTCTATTGGACATTTTAAATTGTATAAAAATCGTGACTGTAGGTAGGTAATAGGTATTACATATGAAATTGGCGTTTTGTAAACGAGGAACATGAGGTCGATTTTTTTAAACATAATATTATACTTATTTTATCAAAGTATTATATACCATTGCTATCTATGTACTTTTGCTATCTCATAGGTAGTTCATTGATTCCTTTACTAAAAAATCATTCGGACAGGAATCAATAAAACGCTCAAGCTCCTTCAAAAGCTCCTTCAAAAGCCTTGGACTGCCCCATAGGAGTTAAATTTTTTCCCTTGCAAGAAGTTATCCCAATTTCGAAAAAAATAGTAATCTATTGGGCAAGGTCCGGGGAGTACAGTGAATGTCTTAGACATTCCAATTGAAGCTCCTCTAATTTGGTAGCCGTCTGTTGTGCAGTGTGTGGTCTAGCGTTGTCCCTGAAGCAGCAGTGGCCTAGAGTAGTGGCCTCGGTAGTTTTGCAGCTAGCTTTTCCATCATGATTTGCAGTTGCTGGCAATAGACATCTGCCGTAATCGTCTGGCCAGATTTAAGAAAGCTGTAATGAACGACACCGGCACTAGTCCGTCAAACGCTCACAAGTAACTTTTTTTAAGTCAATTTTCGCTTGGGGCAGGCTTTGGCTGGTTCGCCAGGGTTCAGCCATTGCGATGAGCATTTTCGATTATCATACAGGATCCACTTTTCATCACAGGCAATGATTTGATTTAAAATCCCTTCATTATTGTGCCGGTTGAGTAATAAAACGCAGCAGTCGACGCGCGTTTGTCGGTTTGCTGCACTCAATTTATGAGGTACCCACCTTTCAAGCTTTTTCACATTAACAATTTGCTTCAAGTGGATTAAAACAGTTTTATCACTAACACCGCCGCCTGCAGCTAACTCGGACGTGGTTTGCGATGGATCCGCTTCCAAGATAGCCTTCAATTCTTCATTATCAACTTTGGTCTCCGGCCGTCCACGGGGCTTGTTCTGCAGGTCGTAATTTCCAGAACGAAAACGTTGGAACCAAATACCTACAGTGTTTTCTTTTGCGACACCGCCGCCATACACATCATTAATCCTTCGAGCCGTTTCTGCAGCACTGGTGCCACGGTGGAACTTGTACTCGAAAATAATACGATATTTCAAGTTTTCCATTTTGTAAACTGAGTGACGCAAAGAAAAATCAAAAGAGGAAAAAACAAATGAATTACGGTATGAGTAAATAGCGGTTTATATATGAAATTAGAATTCCTAACCAAAGAACATATATTTGAAACTGGCCACTTTGATTTCCGAAGCCGAACTACCAAACTAGCCGAGCCGAACACAACTGCCTATATATATGCGTATATATACATAAAAATATCCTGATAAAATGGCCAATGGCGTCCAACGGAATTGACGAATTTCGTCACAAGGTGTTAGCGCAATGTTTTGGGTACAATGGCACAGATTTATAAATAGTTACTACGTACGTTGGGCGTAAATTATTGTTTGGTTTTAGTTCTGTATTTTAAAATATGTATTAACAAGCAAAAATTTACGTAACGGAAACCGGCTTGTTGGACACCTCGCATGTAGTTAGTGATCGATTAACTCAGTGATTCCCAAAGTGGTCCAGGTGGACCCCAGGGATCCACGGAGATTAGACGGGGGTCTACGTTGGACGTGACATAAATGGGGGTCTACAATCGTAAGCAGGGGTGCATGAAAATTAATTTCGTTTCGATATTGAAGAACTAAAATGTTAGCTTGTTATTTTAAATAATATGATACCTAAATTAAACTTTATCAATAAGATAATTTATAAATAAATTGAGAAAAAATTGATAGTTCCGAACTAGGAGTCGAACCCAGACCATGTCAGTATCGCGCTGAGTGCTCTACCAGTTGAGCTATCCGGCCCTATGCCACTTTCCTTTTTCAATTTCATTTATATTATATATATATATATATATATTGAACCACACCGTCCATCACACGGTAATACAACAACACAAACAATATGATATCTAAATTAAACCTTCTCAATAAGACAATTAACTCCTATCAATATAGGCAGCTAATATTTTATGAAGCTCAGCGACTGTTACTTGTAAAAACTTGCATATTCCATATTCAGTACAACACGTCGAGACTTGTTGCCGTGTCGGCCGCCGTCCCGTCCGCAATGCGTGTTCAAACGTGCAAATTAATACGAATTATGGTGTATGTACTTGCAATCTTATATGAACGTGTTTAATTCTTCACCAATATAAATACGAATGTAAAGGATAAACGTTACTCATTTGTTTCCGAAATTTCATAAAGAAAAGTCAATCTATATTAGTGATTACTAGTGTCGGAAAAGTAAGTACCTACCTGCCTATTTGTAATATACAGGAAAAACATATATAGGAAATATACTACTTTTCTTTTCACCACTCCGAATAGGACGTTTTCTAAATAAAATTTGTGAGAATTGATTGGTCCTTGTGCTGAGTCTCTGTAGATTTCAAAAAAAGTAAAGTTGGATGGAGTCACTTTTTCGATTGGCTAATTTTGCTTTTTTGTCATCCACTCACAATACAATGAATTAAAATTTGTTTAGTCTACCTAATTTATTATCAAATAATTAACCCTATTAAGCAATCAATTCTAACCTTTTTTTTCGAAAACTGTTAATTCGTCGTTGAAACTCAGCCACAACCCAAGTTTCCATAGATAGATACGAGGGCGGGTCAATAAGTCCGTGACTTTTGGAATAAAACACAGATTTTTTGATAAATAAATCATTTTATTTTTCAACGTAGTCCCCCTTGAGCTCTATACACTTTGTCCAACGCTTCTCCAATTTTTTTATCCCTTCCAAAAAACATGATTTGTCGAGGTCCTCAAAATAGGCCTTTGTTTGCGAGATGACTTCATCATTGGAGTCAAATCTTTTTCCACCGAGCCATTTTTTCAGGTTTGGGAACAAGAAGTAGTCACTCGGAGCCAAATCTTGAGAATAGGGTGGATGTGGGAGCAATTCATAGCCCAATTCATGGATTTTTGCCATGGCAACTGCACATGTGTGCACCCTTGCATTGTCTTAGTGAAAAAGAACTTTTTTCTTGGCCAAATGAGGTCGGTTTTTTTTCAAATCCTCATTGAAGCGGTCCAATAAGTTGGCATAATATTCCCCATTAATTGTTCTTCCCTTTTGAAGATAGTCAATGTGGATTATCCCACGTGCATCCCAAAAAACAGTCGCCATAACTTTATTGGCTCACAAACCCACCTTGGCCTTCTTTGGCGCCGATTCACCCTTAGAAACACACTGTTTTGACTGTTGTTTGGTCTCTGGTGTATTGTGATGGATCCATGTTTCGTCCACGGTTAAAAAACTCCTCCATATTGTGATTAAACATCGCCAAACCTTCCTGTGAAGTTGTTACACGATTGCGTTTGTGGTCGACTGTGAGCAAACGCGGCACCCATCTTGCGGAAAGCTTTCTCATGCCCAAGTGATCATTCAAAATTGAAACCACTGAGCCATGCGAGATGCCTATGGCTTCCACAATCTCTTGCACTTTCAATATTCGGTCGGCCAGCACCATATCGTGAATTTTTTCGATTGTTTCGGGTGTAGAAACCTCAACTGGGCGACCAGGACGTTCGGCATCTTCAGTGCTTGTAAGGCCACAACGAAATTCAGTAAACCACTTTTTTACCATTGAAATCGATGGTGCAGAGTCCCCATAGTATTTATCAAGCTTAGCCTTGGTCTCGGTAATGGTTATTTTAGCAAAAAATAATGCTTAATAAGCACACGAAATTCACCTTTTTTCCATTGTTTTCTTAAGTTACTGGATAGTCTGATAAAGATAGCTGTAAAACACAAACTAACTGACGCAGCAAGTTCAAATTTTGATAGGAGTCAACTGACAGATGCCTGTTGACAGGAGTAGTGTTGCTTTTTCAGTAAGGAGGTTAGAAATCCAAAAAGTCGCGGACTTATTGACCCGCCTTAGTAGATCAATCTTCACTTTTCGAGATTTAGAAATTTTTAGTAATTTAGAATGTAGATGCAGGGGGTCCACCGGATCCAGCAAAATTTTGATAGTGGTCGATGAAACAAAAGAGTCTGGGAACCACTGGATTAACTTGTATAATTATAACTGGCGTATTATTTATTATTTAACCGTCACCTATCTCGGACGCCTTCAGGGGGGAAATTGGCCACCAACCCGTTTATATCCATCTCCGTGTTGGGAGGTTGCATATAATATTCATGCTGAAATTTAAATAAGAATGAAAGGATTCCACGAACCTACGCTTGTTAGGAAGCGTAGGTGAAAGTTCAATGCGAATTAGTATATGCAATTAATTTCAAGTAAATTTAAACCTTTATTCCTTGGGTATAATGTTCATATCTGACTGGTTAATGTTTAATGCTTGAATGAATACTGTGTGGGAGGCTTGAACTTACACGTAATATTGGCACAAAAAGTTATGACTCCTGTAGTTATAACAGTGATTATTCAATCATCATAGTTAGCACTATTTAACAAAAACTTTAGCCAATTAAAACCGAAAATGCTGCCTTAAATATTAGGACCAAAAATTGTTACATGCAGTCGTGTAGAAGGAGTAAAATAAATATTGTAAGCATGCAGTGGAAAAATTGACAATAACAAACATTTTGTCAACAATCAGAGGCCCGATTCTCGTATTTAACTTAGACTTTCAACCTACCAATTTATTATAAATTAATCATCCTGTTATTGTATACTGTTAATTGACCAAAAGTCGATATTCTACTACACTATTTAAGTACATTTAAAATCCCAACACATATTTTGAAATTACATTGTCTACAATTCATAATTAAAGCGAGTAGCAAAGACAGCTGTTGTTTGACTTTGGACGATCCAGTGGTGCCAATTATTGTTAGCGCGTCTCTTGTTCGTGTTTTTTTGAAACATTACACAAAATCATCGAAATTGGGGCGTGGCTATGCACATTTGTATATGCATACACAACGTTTTTGTCTTCCGAGACGGACGGAAAAGATTCCCCGCACTGGGAAAGTGATTTGTGCGTAAAATAAATATTTTTATGTTATATAAGACATCCCCACATGTCAAAGTGAAAAAAAAATCCGGTTGACGGTTCGGTTCCAGTCAAATTGGAGAAAAACTTTATTAATATTAGGTTATGTACATATGAAATTGGCGTTTTGTTGTACTGGCCATTTTGATCTCAAATATATCTTCTTTGGTTAGGAATTCCAATTTCAAATTTATACCGCTATTTACTCATGTATTTACGAGTATGTTTCGTAAACCGTAATTCATTTGTGTTTTCCTCTTATGGTTGTTTCTTTGCGTCACTGAGTTTACAAAATGGAAAACTTGAAATATCGTATTATTTTCGAGTACGAGTTCTACTGTGGCACCAGTGCTGCAGAAACGGCTCGAAGGATTAATGATGTGTATGGCGACGGTGTCACAAAAGAGAACACAGTGCGTTTTTGGTTCCAACGTTTTCGTTCTGGAAATTTCGACGTGCAAAACAAGCCCCGTGGACGGTCGGAGACCAAAGTTGATAATGAAGAATTGAAGGCTATTGTGGAAGCGGATCCATCGCAAACCACGTCCGAGTTAGCTGCAGGCTGCGGTGTTAGTGATAAAACTGTTTTAATACACTTAAAGTAAATTGGAAAGGTGAAAAAGATTTAAAGGTGGGTACCTCATGAATTGAGTGCAGCAAACCGACAAACGCGCGTCGACTGCGGCGTTACATTACTCAACCGGCGCAATAATGAAGGAATTTGAAATCGAATCATTACCTCTGATGAAAAGTGGATCCTGTACGATAATCGGAAATGCTCATCGCACTGGCTGAATCCTGGCGAACCAGCCGAAGCCTGCCCCAAGCGAAAATTGACTCAAAATAAGGTTACTTGTGAGCATTTAGTGAACTAGTGCCGGTGTCGTTCACTACAGCTTTCTTAAATCTGGCCAGACGATTACGGCAGATGTATTTTGCTAGCAACTGCAAAAAATGATGGAAAAGCTAGCTGCTAAATAACCGAGGTTGGTCATTCGCTCTAGGCCACTGCTGCTCCAGGACAACGCTAGACCACACACTGCACAACACACGGCTACCAAATTAGAGGGAGCATCAATTGTAATGTCTAAGACATCCACCGTACTCCCCGAACCTTGCTCCAACAGATTACCATTTTTTTTCGAATTTTGGATAACTTCTTGTAACGGAAAAAATTCAACTCCGATGGGGCAGTCCAAAGCGCCTTCAAAGATTTTATTGATTCCTGTCCGAATGGTTTTTTAGTAAAGGAATCAATGAACTACCTATGAGATGGCAAAAGTGCATAAATAGTAATTGTATATACCTATATTAAATAAATATAATATTATGTTTTAAAAAATCGACTTTATGTTCCTCTTTTCAAAACGCCAGTCTCATATAACCTAATATAAGAGAATACCGTTTTCTATGGATAAGTGGTTCGCTCCATCTACGATCAAGCTTTGATGCAATAATAATTAATCCCGGTGAAATTCGTCGTTTGACATTTGTTTGAAGTTAATATAGTTAATATAAAATAGAATTCCATTTTGCCGTGTGATAGAATCCGGACTGTATTGAACAAGTATCGAAGCTGCATTATTGTTGGATTAAAATACCAGAATCGACCATCACATTGTAGACATAAAATGTTTGTGTTGTTTTTAATTGCGGTCTGAGAATGTCAGAACATCAATGCAAAGGTAGTGTTTTTTTGGTAAGAAGGAAAGAAAAAAGTATTATTTCTGAATGTATTTGAAATGAATGTTTTCGGAATTGTCCTACGTGTTGACCTACTACCAACGAGAAGAACCGGCG
Source organism: Phengaris arion (assembly GCA_963565745.1). Lineage (NCBI taxonomy): Eukaryota > Metazoa > Arthropoda > Insecta > Lepidoptera > Lycaenidae > Phengaris > Phengaris arion. Next base: position 31,722,794 of record OY751431.1, read on the forward strand.
CGGCGTAAGAAACTTGCGCAAGGCCAACAATTTTCCAACCTTTTAGCAAAAAGATGGAAAATTGTTCTTTAATAATTTTTAATCGCGGGCCTTGAGCGCGGGGACCGAATCCAGAAATTCCGTAACGAAAAAACCTCACGCTCCGTGCATCGTCTAACGTCGTTTCAGTTCGGCAGTCTTCGACACGGCGTTGTGTGCGTGCGATTAGACGTATTGTACGACTCTACGAAACTCGCACGAATCGAGACGAGCTGCTCCGAAATCGGACGAATACATAAGCAGCTGTTTATGAGAAAGTAATTGTAAAAAATAATAATTTAAAACCCACATGTATTGTAAAATAATAAAAATATTTTAAACAATATTAACTTTTTATTTATTTAATAAAAGAAAAAATTGTTTTCTTATCGGTCACCACGCTCAAAAAGTGTAACTCGAATTAATTTCAAAGAAAAAGAAATACTGCATAAATAAAATAAAATAAATAAATAATTATAATTGCATAAGTTGATACAAAATGCTATGCAATAGCTTTACCGCGGCAGTCCCCGAGTGCCACGCGTCTTTTTTTTAAAATTAATCTATATAACAATAGTTAGGATACATAAAGTACATATAGTACATAGAAGTAGGCTTGCAGGTGGCCATCTTATTCCCAAGGTGTGCAATCGTCAATAAAATCAATGATAATGATTGACCCTATGATAAGCCTTCGCATACGAACGATTTTTAACTACTTTTTTAAATTTATTAATGTAAATATCTTGAATATTGTCTAGTATTCTATTGTATTCTGAAAAGTCAAATATCTTGTGGAAAATATCTCACAAACCCGTCCAAAATACGGCTCAGGTGCGAGCATAATTACCACGGAACCGACGTCATGAAATTACGAGCAGCGGTGATTTAGAATGCCAGTTTGTATTGCTTTGTTTAGATAGAAGTATGTATATCATTGTCCAATTTGGTTTTTGTAAGGTGTGGTAAATAAAGGACTTTCGGATCTTATCGCGGTTTACTTTCATTACATTACATTACACATTGTTTGACATTTCGCACTAAAATCCGTAGGTTGGGCACACTTGCGCAGATCTGGGTTAAAGTTAACCCTGGGTTAAATATCACGCTATCTCCATCGTTCTTCGTGTTTATGAAAAAGAAGGCATGATAGTTTAATCCTGGGTTAACTTTAACCCATATGCGCGCAAGTGGGCCTAAGTATTTTAATTTACCATGAATAATATTCCCGTCAATATACGAAATAGTTTTTGTAATTTTTGTAAAGGTTTATAAGATCTTTAAATCAGTTCATAATAATTTTAGAAATATTTTTTTTCCTATCTATAATGGACTAACATAATAAAGAGTCGATCGAATAAACGATGTAAACTGCACAGTTCAATTTAATCGTTACGATAAAACGTTACGTGTGCGCATAAATGCAGCGTGTGCAAAGCACGCGTTTAAAAATGCTCCATCTGTACAAGCTCTTACATTATAATATGAATTGAAAATGTCAAAGTGATGATACTTGACTGAAAGTGTATAAATAATTTTCTCTTATATCAAACGGGTGTTTAAGGTTAATAAGTCCCCCTGCGTTAAATGTCACTACGTACTGAACCATGGGTATTTCCTAATACCTTTACACGAATCACTGCGTAATAATCTTGTGCTAAGGAAACTTAAACTTTTATTAAGGAACTAGCCGATGATCGTAACTTCGTTTGCTTAGAATTAACTGAAACAGAACCCTATTTTTTTAAACGGAAGTTATTACTAATAATATTAGCTATCTGCTAGTGAAAGTCCCGTAAAAATCGATCCAGCCGTATCAGAGATTATCCGGAACAAACAGACAGATAGACGAACAGACAATTTTTTTTTAAACAAGTTCCGTTTAAAATATAATATATACTTTCATAACATCCATTTAGTTAAAAGCTGTTAATTATAAAAATTACAAACAGACACTTCATTTTTATTGATTTTGTTGATGTGTATATTTTTTTTTCCATACAAAACATTGTCATCACTCATCAGCATTCGAGTTTTTCACGCTCTCCACCTTTCTTCTTTCAAAATGTTTATTATGGATTCTGTTGAGTTTTGGTGTGATGCAGGAAATAAAATATTTTGACGATGCGAATTGCGATTAAGGCTGGTGGTCGAGGTACCCGATGAGGCTGAAGCTGGTTGGCCTAGAGGGAAGTGATGATGATGATGTCCAGAAGGAGGCGTGCTCTGTCGAGGGCCACCAATGTGGGAATAGTGGAAGCTCCAAAGAGAGATCTCCGACCGAGCGAGATGGTATGCTCGGTCAGGCCGAAGCCCACTAGGAAGCGTTTCTGCTGAGCGTTGAGCATGGTGGTGCTTAAACCGGGGTCATGGGTTCGAATCCCGCCGAAGAACCAAAAAGTTTTTTGTGTTCCTGGGTCATGAATGTGTATTAAATATGTGTGCAATATAATAAAAATCTTAAATATATAAATATATGTATAGTCTCAAAAGTATTAAATATACTATATATATATATATATATATATATATATATATATATATATATATATATATATATATATATATATATATATTGTATTGACTAATTTAAGTTGTCTGGTACCGACTTCAAAGATATGAAGATTGTGTAGAAAAATAGTTAAAATTTTAGTCGAATTTAAAAGGGGAATTATTTAGAAAATAATAAGATATATTTCATAGTTTTTGTGTATTTTTACTTTGGAAGTCGGTTTAATTTTTTTGTTTAAAAAAAAAATTATTTTCCTTTTTAGCCATAATTGTTATATTATTATTAAAACATTTTATGTACGTTTAAAATATACGATCGAATGTATAATTGACTACGCGCCAATCTTCCATTAGGTATTGTATATAAGATGATGATGATGATGATTACTGTAAGTTACGTAATGGCATATGCTTGCAGTTCTTTACACAATGTCGAAATTTTCAAACGCGTATCTTTTAAGACTAAGGAGTTATGTTCAGTGCTTTTGAATTCAGGGTATATACCTAGGTGTAAAATCTTACTTTCTGGTAACATATTCTTTGGTTACTTCAGAAAAGATCAAAGCTACTTTAAGTGTCCATATAACTTTCGAAGAGTTCACCTCGATTCATCATGGATTCCATCAACTGGTCACCACTTTCATGACTCAGAAACAGATTACGAATTAATACCTTAACAACAACAAAAGAAATTTGCAAACATATCCGTGTCGGTGTAAAATATTATGAGAAGTCATATCATTATAATGTGATGATATATGTTGTGACGATGGTGGTGATGAAGATGATGATGATTACTGTAATTTACAAAGTATGTGTATGGTGGGATGATGATGTTGATAATGATGATTACTTTAATTGACATAGTGGCTTATGCTTGCAGTTCTGTAAACAACACCGAAATCCCCAAACATGTATTTATAAGGAGTCAAGAGTTCTATTCAGTAGTTTTAGATCAAGGATATATCTTGGTACAAAATTTTACTTTTTGGTAGCATATGCTTAGACCACTTCAGAAAAAATCACCGAAATCACCATAAGCGTCCATATAAATTTCGAGGAGTTCCCTCGATTCCTTATGAATCCCCCCATCAGGATTAAACCCATTACAACAAAACGAAGCTCGAAAACAAAAGTGTATGGAATTTGTCATAAGCATCGCTAAATGACAAAGGGATGTCACTAAACGACGCTTATATCAAATCCCATACAGTATTGTTCTCGAACTTCGTCGCCGTAATTAGGGAATGCAATTTGGCTAAGGCTCTGGATAGGTAAGTAGGTAGGTGTAGGTACTAGGATGCCTGAAGAGTATCTACATTCTACTCTACCCACATTTAAACATTTAACTTAAGCAAAAATATGGATGATGTTTATGATGCTCATTTTTTATGGTTTCGTACCCAAATGATAAGAACGGGACCCTATTACTAAGAATCCGCTTTTTTCTATCAACCAATCTAAGCATTTCTTCCTAGTAAAAATCAGTTCAAATCCTATTCATTATTCAATATAAACCAACAAACCTAATCTCTTTATAATATTAGTGTAGACTGTAGATACGAGTATATAGCATTGAAACCTTTAAGTACTAACTCGAATCGAAATAGATATTATATAAACATAAACAATATTTATTGTCAAGGAGGTTATTCTTGACGCTATTAAGTGCGGATCCAGGGTTTGTTTCACTCGTAAATCAACTTAATTGTTTTACATAAACGGCAGTTTTCGGCAATAATATAATGTAATGAAATAATAATGCTATTTTATATAATAATTATTTAGTACTTTGACGATTCATGACTGTATTAAAATGTATGAGTAAATAAAATACTATACAGATTCAACAACGTTCTTGGCGTCTTTCGGGAATCATCGTTTTCCATACTTATTCTTTCATTGAAAACGATGATTATTGGCGAGGTATGTATGTCATTAAGTTATAGTTGCACTGTACTGAGAACAGTCATGATTAGATAAAATTATATTTGGATATCTATTATCAATTTGCAGGTCATTTTTAGGAAAACTTAAAGATCTTTCCTCTTATCAGTTACCTTTTAATTAAATACATCTATTTTGATTCACCATGCTTAGGATATCGTAGTAACACTTTGATAATCAGATAATATTATAGTCCACTTTAGTTGTGAAAAATGATATGTACTGTCTAGAGGTCCCATGCGTCAAAAATTGCCCATAATTATTATAATTTTAAGTTTAAACTTTTTACGAGTTCTTTTGCGTCTTAGATTTAAAAACTAAAAGAAATAACAATGAAAATGATGACTATTGAATGTGAAAGATAGATTGACACGTATGAAAAATTGTATCAATGGTAGTGTGAGTTATTTATCTGTGAAATTATTTGTATTAATTTAATTTTTTAAGCTTATAATATTATATAAAAAAAATGTACAATTCACTCGTCCATATAAACTTTATCTGTGCCATTTGAATAATTTTCGTAAAAAGGGGTACAAAGTTTTTCTTCACGGCTATTATTATTAATTTAATCTGTGGATTCACATTTATGACTAATTTTGTCATAAGCAGAAACTCGCAGTAAGTAGAGACGAAAAGTGGATACAATAATAGTTGTGGAGTGTCCCCGCTCATTTCTCTTCAAAGTTTCACGAGTCGCGATTGCCTGAGAATGCACTGTAAATATTGTATCAATGTCAACAGCGGATTGTTGATATTATTCACAGCAGCTCTAGCCAATACTATTTTAAGGAAACTAAGCTTACCCTGTTATTTATAAGCACTGCTAAATTCTGTATTGAGTTAAAATGTGTAGATTTTAATTTACGTACATAATATATTAATATATTAGTAAAAAGTTTAGTAGTCCTACTAATATTATAAATGTGAAAGTTTGTGAGGATGGATAAATGGATGGATGTTTGTAACTCTTTTACGCAAAAATTACTGAACAGATTTTGATGAAATTTAGTTTGATATGGTAGAAGTTTCGGCTCTGGATTTAAACGGCTACTTTTTATCCCGGAAAAGTACAGTGTTCCCGTGGGATACTCGATAGTATATTTAATCGGCGGAGCCGCGGGAAACAGCTAGTTAAAAATAAACAAACGTTAGCAGAATAATAAAACAATAATTGCTCAATTCTCAGAAAAGTTTAGATTGCTAAGATTATTTTAATGCTAAAGCGATAACACAATTTAGCATTCAAGAAATCTTAGCGATCTAAAATACTAACAAGATGTTGTCCGCGACGTAACGTACGTAATGTCACAGGAACCGTACATTTTACCGAGATAAAGTATCCTATCTCCTTTCCCATGGTCTACTCTATATCTGTCCTATATTTCATGAAAATTGGTCCAGCAGTTTCGAAGCCTATTCAATGCAAACAAACAAACCATTCCTCTTTATATTATTAGTATAGATTACTAAGACATTTCTTACTATATCAGCGCTATCAAACGGGAGTCAAGATTAAGAAATTATTTATAAATATCACAAGCGAGGCGTGCAACCGGCTTCCCTTATGTATATTATATAATACATAATCAAACGAACTTCCAAGTGAAGTTCGATCAGTATTATATGAGTCTCTTTATTCGAAGATATAAAATCTTAATAATATGTAGTATTCCTCGTTCGTCATTCATTCGCACGCTTTAGAGTAATTAAAGTATCGATACTCATAATCGATAAAAAAACAGGTTCTATCCTGACTAGGCATCTCCATGACACCTTATTCTTTAAGAGATAAGCTTTATTGAAGGCAAAACTTACAGGGCAGGGCCGGGTGGGACCTACATATAATACTGATCGAACTTCACTTGGAAGTTCGTTTGATCATGTATTAATATTTCATCTCTTTATTGGAATATAAAAAATCTTAATAACATGTTATGTAAAAATGTAAAATCTTAATAACATGTTTAGAGAAGAAAGGTTTTGCCTCTGAAGATTAATACAAGATACAAATATTGTGAAACAAAGTTTATTTTCTTCGATAAACAAACATTAAATATTATAAGTATAGTAAGTATTTTTTACATTAGGTATATACTTAGTTATTTACTGAATTCTCCTTGGAATCGACAATCAACCCTTGCCGATAGGCATTAGAGGATATATTTTGAGAACAAACTGCTGTTGCGAAATTATTATCGTCTAAAATCTGCCTATTATACAATTTTGCAAAAGTATTCGAGGCCGGTGTCCAACCGGCATTCTTTCTGATAATGTCGAGCGAGACGCCCGCGCGGCTGGCGGCGGAGGTGGCGGCGTGGCGCGCGCTGTGCGCCCTAAACACTGCCACGTCCATCCCGCTGTCGGCCAGTACCTGCTTGACCCACCGTCTGTGGGTCTGGCGCGTCGCCGCTCGGTGAGGCGCTCGCCAGGTCAATAGTAAATTGTCTATATTCCGGTGCGACCTCAAACTTTTGGTTCGCTCGATATAAGCTTCGAGAGCTGTAGCTGGACATACGTCCCTATTTTCTAAAAAGTAGGGAAGAGTCAGCAACGGTTGATCCCGACCGGCCGCAGATGTCTTTCCTATATCTGAAATAAACTGCTGTTGCGAAATTATTATCGTCTAAAATCTGCCTATTATACAATTTTGCAAAAGTATTCGAGGCCGGTGTCCAACCGGCATTCTTTCTGATAATGTCGAGCGAAACAGGGACGGGGGACGAGCGGGACAGAGCGAGCGCGGCTGGCGGCGGAGGTGGCGGCGTGGCGCGCGCTGTGCGCCTTAAACACTGCCACGTCCACCCCGCTGTCGGCCAGTACCTGCTTGACCCACCGTCTGTGGGTCTGGCGCGTCGCCGCTCGGTGAGGCGCTCGCCAGGTCAACAGTAAATTGTCTATGTTCCGGTGCGACCTCAAACTTTTGGTTCGCTCGATATAAGCTTCGAGAGCCGTAGCTGGACATACGTCCCTATTTTCTAAAAAGTAGGGAAGAGTCAGCAACGGTTGATCGCGACCGGCCGCAGATGTCTTCCCTATATCTGAAATAATTATCTTTATACTATTGTTGTTAAATATAATGTTACTTGTCTTAATGTAAGCAGTACACAAATCTAATAGTATAGTGACTTTTTTAGAAAATTTTTCGAGACATAAAGTAGGTATCATGAGTTTTCCATTGGGCTATATGATCCAAAATTTTTAGAGCGTCCCATGTAGCTACATATTTAGGTAATGTAGGTCTCAACCTGTAAATCCCTTTGAAAAATCTTTTAATTAAACTATTAGATCCTAGATCCTGATTTAGCAATAGGGCCAGAGCAGACCTATGCGTGTTAAGTGAACCATAAGCTGCACCATGTTCAAATTGATTGTTTAGAAAAATTAAAATAACTGAAACAGAAAAACTACTATACGGATTTAAATTTAAATCATTACAAAATTGCCACCATAAATTGTATGTGCTATTGTATAACTGTTGTGTGGTACTATTAGCGAGAGAAGACATCATTATGTGTAACGCGGCTTCAGGGGTTTCCCTTGGGATAAAAGATTCCCGGAGAGCTTCACGGCAGCCAGGGTAAATTTGAACTGTTGTCTCGCTCTGTAAGAAAAGTTTATTATATGCTTATTGGGGTCTAAGTAAATAATTTTTGAAATACGCATAGTTTGTAATAATGGAAACCACGGTTGAGATTTCCAGTACGGAAATACTAAAATACCTTCGGCTTCTTCGGATCTAATCTTTCTTAAGCATTTTAAAATTAACGTAAACGGAGGAAAGGCATAAAAGAAATATTTATTCCAATTTATAGTAAAGGCATCCACGGCTAAAAAGGTCTGGATCCTGTTTCCAGGATATATACTTTCCACACTTAGCACTAGCGCGAGAAGCGAAAGGATCAACATGCGGTTTACCGAAAACCTCTGATATATACTGAAAAGTACTATTTGAAATTTCTAATTCTGTGTCCAAATTTTGACGTGACGTGACGTGACTCTAGATCCGCTTCTATATTGTCTTTTGTATTTACGTATGACGCGTACAACCATAAATTTTGGTTCTCACACCACTGCCAAATTTTGTTAGTTATGTCATTCAATTGGGGGAATTGTATTCCACCCATTCTATTAATATAACTTATAGCGGTAGTGTTATCACATCTTAATAAGATAGCACAGTCTTTTAAATTTTTGGCCAACAGTTTTAAACTTAAAAGCTGCTTTTCTAAAGCAGCTTTTATTTCTAAATAATTAATTTATGAAAGGTGAGTTCTTCACTTCTCCATCTACCACCACACCTAAAATTATTACAAAAACCACCCCAACTATACATCAGAAAAAAATTCTAATAAAAAAGAGGGTCTTTCTATATAGTTTTGATAAAAAAAAACATTTTTACTCCACCATAACAAATCAGGCAAAATAGCTTTAAAGGCTTAAATTTGGAATTATAATTATAGTTACCATTGAGCAAAGCTAAGTTTTCCTCTATTTCTAATAATTTAGTATATTTCCAGCTATATTTGACAGCTGGGCATGCGGCTATAAAAACAGCGATTAAGTGTGTAAGGCCTGCACCCTTTCAGGGTTCCACACCCTGCTCAAATTGGATGTACTCGGATAGGTTTGTGTCTTCTGACTGCTGTAGGGAGTCTTCCTGGCTCCTCCTCGCCAAGACCTCCCCCCCCCCCCGTTTTTCGCGCGAGAAGTGCCTCTCCAATTTCCCTGCTGCTTCGTTGATTGAGCAGTAGACTGTCTGGAAAAACTTTTCGTCTCTGTCCTTTTAATTTGAGAACCCTGCTTCTCAATAGCTTTAGAAGCTTTTATTTTTTCAGGTAAATCTGAACCAAATAGCATTTCGTCTCTTTCACAATTTTGAATTAAATTATAAAAAGCTTTATCTATACTAAAAGAAACCGATTTCATTCTACTACTGGTTTCTAAGGCATGAAGGTCCGATAAAATTCTAGTGGCATCAGACAAGTATTTAATTACCAATACCTTGTCGTCTTACTCTAAAAGGGATGAAATGGCTTTGTTGATAGCTGTTAATCCGACTCCCTGTTGTTGTGTCGTTTCAATTTTCTTATCCCGTGCACGGGCAAATTCGGATATAGCTGCTGCTATTTCGGGGTTCAACTGCGGGGCTCGGAACAATTTGCAATTCTGAGGTATCATATTGTTTAAAAAGTTCTTCTTTTTGCTTAGGATCGGCGATTGGTTTGCGAAGAATAGGGGCCCACCTTCGGGCCAAGTCGGGATATATGTCAGGGTTCTCCTCGGTATGATTTGGCGGTTCCTTGTCCGTCTGATTTTTTGTTACGTCATTTTGTCGTAGAACCACGATTTCATCAACATCTAAAAGTTACATTCAATATAAGTAACGTAGTATTACATCTGGTTGACTCACGGCCAACTCTGTAAATATATCTCTATTTTTGGTTAAAATTATTACTTAGCTATAAAACAAACGTCGTAATTGGTATTGTAAGTGTCCTTAAACAATACAATAATTTCAAATTATTAATAATTCACTTTTAAAATTATAAAAATTCCTTACCAGCTGTTTGTTCGATATCAGATTCACTATCTAATACAATTATTTTGCGACGTTTCGTTTTAGCCTCCAATCTTCTTATTTTCTTAAAATACCTATCTATTTTATCTTCAGTACTGCGTTTCAGAAATTTGAAGCGTGTTAAGGAATGCGCGCACGAAGAAATAATGAGGTGACATGGCGATGCCTAGTCAGGATAGAACCTGTTTTTTTTATCGATTATGAGTATCGATACTTTAATTACTCTAAAGCGTGCGAATGAATGACGAACGAGGAATACTACATGTTATTAAGATTTTATATCTTCGAATAAAGAGATGAAATAATAATATATATATTTTTAATACGGTACTAAACCAAAACAATATTTTGCGCCCAATGCACCCAAAAATTTGTGCCAAAACTATGTGACGAACCAATTCAGTATTTTAAAAATTAATATATTAAATAATAGATTTAAAGTAATATTTATAAGGGAAGCCGGCTTGTATTGCTAGACTTTATGCTTGTATACTATACAAGTATAGAGTATACAATTTGTGTACATATAACGGGAAAACTGAAACGCGCCCCCGCGTTATCTTATTTGCGACTTTACACGCCCCGAAGCCACAGAATAAAGAAAAAAGTATATTTTTGCTCTGTGCTACAGCTCCGGCGGTGCTGCCGAATTTTGTATGAAATTCACCGTCGCCAACCTCGTTATAGTAAAGTGAGTTACGGCACTAATCACCCCGCAGCCGTGACCCAGATTAACTCCCCACGTAGTTGATAAGCGCGATGATGCTAAGCTTATACTTAAGATAAGGTGTTACGTTATTTTGTACAATGTACAGACTACAGGTGTACCTCAGAGGTTCAAATTTGGTAAAGCAAGTTTGTGTTAGAGTATTAACAATTATAGCTAAGTGACAAATGAAGGAAACATAGGATCTAGTTAGTAGATAATTTTGATCTTCAAGTTGTGTAGGTAAACCATCATGAATAGCAATATTCTTTGTGCTAAAATCGCTACATTTATTATATATTTGAAATCGAAATATAAATCATTTATTTGCATAAATAAGGTACAATATGGTGTTATAGTTTAGGTATATTAGATCCTTCTTAATTTGCCTTTGAAGTGGCGTGCAAATTTTCGTTTAAAGATTATTAATTCTTACAACCACTGCATCTTATAAAAACCGTCTAAATCTTAAATCATAAGGACATAATATCAGTCATACATTAGATAGCATATATTTTATGATTATTATTATTATTCTTGTTTTAATTTAATAAAGTTTATAGATATTTAAATTTGTCATTATTATGAAGTTAAAATTAAATCAATGTCAATGTATTAAATTTAATGTCAATATTGTTAATAATATTAATCATTATAATAGAGATAAGCCAACATTTACATATTTTTGTAATTTTTATAACATACTTAGTTTCCTATTTGTAGTATGTAAATTTTTATCATGTGAACAATTCGATTACCCTTATTTATTTGTTTATCATTAAAATATTCATTAATTCTATAGTAACATATTTTGAGTAATAATTTAAATGTCATTTTAATAAACATTGAATAATTTTTATTTTTGTGTTCATCAGGTAATTTATTATATAATTTTATTGCCATACAGTATGCACTATTAGAGTTGATATTTTTTTTGTATGGGGACAATTAATTTGTTTTTTCTTATTTACCTTTGACTTAAAATATTGGTCTCAAATAACTCATTATGCGTTTAAACAAATATTAACATTTCAAATATGTAAAGACATGGTAGTGGTAGCATATTGTATTTCTGAAACAGTGGTTTGCTATTACCTAACCCCCAAGCACCACACATTGCTTTTATAAGCCTTTTGCTTGCTAAAAAATTTATTTGCATTTACAGAATTGCTCCAGACAATTGTGCCGTATCTCAGTACAGATGCCACACATCCATGATAGGCAATTAAAGCTGATTTGTCATTAACATAATAATATAGTGTTCTCAGCACATATGTAAATCTATCTAGTTTATTACTTATATGTTCTATATGATATTTCCACGAACACGTGTTATTAACTACATTAATTTTGTTCATCAAGATGCGTAATGTTAATATTCATTTCTTCAAGTTTTTTTCTTTCTATAATTCATTAGCATAGTTTTGTTTGTGTTTAGTAATTAATAGTTTTAGCTTCCAACCAATCATTATTCTAGACAATTTTTAACGTTTTCGATTAATATGTTATTATTTTTTTGTGTCATAATTATTGTTATATCATCCGCATACATAATGTATTCATGGCTTATGGTGTCAGGGAAGTCATTAACATAAAAGAGAAATTGTAAAGGTCCTAAATTACTACCTTGCGGTATACCATATGGATTATTATTCCTACATTTAGCTTTTATTTTTTTTACTTCTACTGTTTGTTTCCGATCTTTGAGATAACTAGCTATCCATTATCAAGCCTTGTCCCTAATTCCATACCTTTCTAGTTTTGATAATAGTGTATTGTGACATACCAAATCAAAGGTCTTAGTCATGTCAAGAAACAATCCTATTACTTTGTGACCTATGTTCAGTTTTTCTGCAATAGTTTTGTTTAGAGAAAAGCATGCTAAGCTCGTACTTGAGTTATTTATAAATCCGTACTGTTGCGGTTATAGCAAATTTTGAGTTGATATGAACATATTATTATGTATTCTAAAATGCATTATTTTTTCAAAGACTTTAGAAATGTCGGATAATTATTAAGCTTACTGGTCGATAATTATATTATTGATGTCATTTCTATCACCTTTATTGTATAAAGGTTTTACAAGTGCATTTTTAACCAATTTGGAAAGCTACCTTCAGTAAACGATAGATTTATTATGTGGCTTAATGGTGGACTTATTATATTTGCAATTTTTTTTAAAATATCTGTCTTAATGTCATCAAACCCAGTCTAATTGTATGCATTACATAAATATTTAACCGATATTAGAACCCACCACATTCCGAATGTTCAACACGGCTAAAATTGTACAAATTAGGCCTATTATTAATACAAACTGCCAATCGGACTGACATAATAAGTTGAAATTATTGATTTATTGTTGCATGACGAAAGAAAAATCATATATTCAGCTTAAAATGCACAGTTTCGTAGGGATAAGACCTAGCTTGATCGATTTTTCTCCCCTAAAACTCCCTGCATAGGTACTAAGTTTTATGGTAATACTTGCAGCCGTTTTCGAGAACCCAATTAGGTTCGGTTATGTATGGAGTTAACCCCCGGGTCACCTAACCCGGGAAGGGCATAAAGCCTTTCCCCTGCGAGATTTAAAAAATACAAAAGGGTTAGGTATATACAAGATTGTTTCATTTAAAGTACATATAAGTTTTAATAACGTTTACTTCTTCAAAATACTAGCGTCATTTTGCAGTGGACAAACAATATTATAACTGGAGGTCCTATGGCGTGCAAATCGAAAGAATCAACGGTGATTCGTACTTTCTAGAATTATCATCGCCCTGTGGTCGAAATTAGGATTCCATATTAATTCATATAATTTTTAACTTTGAACTTTTTATGGGTTATTTTGCCTCTTAGAATGAAAAACTAAAAAATAGGACAGATTGAGAAATTGTATTTATGAAACATAGAGGACATAGAGCGCGTTCAGAGAAAATTTCTCAACATTCTTTGTTAACGCCGAAACCACGTACGTTCAAATTTAAAATACCACGTTAGACTTACATACTTTGAAATAAAGACTCTTGAAAGCCGACGCGTATATTTCGATTTATTATACATATACAAAATTATACATGATTTTATCGATTCTCCGGATTTACTCTCTAACATTAACTGTAATATTAAATTTTGAGCTCGTAGAGCTAAACGCACAAATATATTCGCTCTACAAGATTATAAAAACAACATCTCTTACTTCTCCCCATTGAAGCGTATGGCCCGGCAATACAATGATTTTGTAAAGGATAATGCCAAATTAGACATTTTTGATAACAATTTTCAATCTTATTGTTATACAAAAATTGTGAATGAGCCCATAACATATTTACTTTAAAAGATTCTTGTTAACTCATGTAGCACATATAACGCTGTAACTTATAATTATTTATATCTCATGTAGAATTGTTCCTAATCATTACTGTTTAGTTGTATGCACCTAATTGTTACGTTGCGATCTAGCTCAAATAATAATGTATTAGCAATTACTTATATGTAATGATTGTAATGTGTATTGTGAATTTTAATTTAAAAAAAGAAACGCATGGTGTGTTTATAGTCTGACGTACAGTGATTGTTGTTATTTTTATTAATTGTATGTATTTCTAGGCATTATTTAAAAAAACTAGCTTTCTGCATACCTTCCTCGACATAAACTTTAACTGTGCCAAATATCATACTCCTTAGTTCGTACAATTCTCGTAAAATTGTACTGAGAGTTTTCGCTTTAGTTATAATAATCACCAGATGAGAAATGAGCTCTTAATTGTTGTTCTTTAATTCAGTGATACATAAACGTGGCAGTTTAGATCTACTATTATTAACAATATTATCAAAGTACATGTTAACCCTGATCTTGGTTAGTGACAGTTACCCATTTAGTGAAATTGAGCCTGTTAAAACTATTAACTCCCTAATCAAAGCCGCGCAGCTGCGTAGAGTTCGTCGTGTCGAGAAATTGTCAATAAAATGTTCAAAGTTATAAGCTCTTTTAAAGCCAATACCAAATGGGATGGTTTCAGTATTCAATGTTCATATTTAAACTAGCTTTTGCCCGCAGCTTCGCCCGCGTGTTCGTAGCAAAAAACTTCTTTAGCAAATATACCTGCAATATTTGCAGATAGCACAGAGTAAAAATTAATACTTTATAATAAATTTTCACAGGTACTTTTTTATTTTAAGATATATCCTAGATATAATCTCCTAGATAAGGATAATTAAATTGTATCCGTCTAAATAGCTTCTAAAAACACCACATTATTCTATCTCATAATCATCACCACATTATATATCTAATAATTTTTTTAAACTTAGATTGGATATTAAGATAGACATATCTATGCCATCGCGGACTTTTTGTAGACATATAAAAACAATCCCACCATACATTGTTTTGTTATTTATCTCCAACGGGTTAGGTTAGGCAGCGTTTTCGATAAAAGTTCCCAGACGGCTTGATTTTTTCCGACACCTTCAACAATAATTATTATCGTCATAAATCAAACACTTTCCACAAAACCTTAACAAATTACTATCGCCTTAAACCTTCCTCTGTCAGTAAATGTGCGTGCGTATTTTTTTACTAACGCGCGTATCGTACTAGATTGCATGACATTGTGCGTAGAAGCTATACGCATTACGCACATAGGCTTACGCGCGTAATTCTCCTTTCTGGACAAGGTCATAAGCTACATTTTATTGCAGCAAAATGTACGCGGGATTATGCGAGTAAGTGTCGCGGGCAACATCTAGTAAATACTTGATATTTATTAATTGTTTTTTTTTTCTTTTATCTTTTTTATTTTTATTTTTATCATCCTCCACTATTTTGTCGCATCTTATTGGAAGGATAAGGCTATTTAATGCTTTTGAACCCGCAAAATATTTACATGATAAAATTAATTGTTATTTGGTACATTCCATTCAGTATTGAATCTGAAACACTATGACGTAATGCAACTTTTAACACATAAAAATATTTATTTTCTAAAATCTTAGTTTACATAGTAATTATCATCTAACTTTTCAAGTTTCTTCAAACCTGTTTGATCTCTTTTAGGATCCGTCTGCTAAGGATCAATTCACCGCGACGATAGGTACTCGATGTTACGCGGCGCATTTTTTAAGTTAGCTATTGAAAATTCAACTTTATTTACTAAAAAAAAAGATATACGTTTCATATGACATCATTCACTAAAACACTGCACATGCGCTGTGCAGTGCAGTGCAACATGATATTCGAAATTCGAATTATATTGAAACGTGTATCTTCTCGTGCAATTATAAAGTTCAATTTTGAATAGATATCTCAAAAATGCAACGCCATGTCGCGTATCGTTTCTTTTCGGTGTGAATCGATCCCGAGATCCATTTGGAAGGCAAATACATAATGTTCATACGTATGAAAGGAAAACCCTATATGTCGTAACATCACTGTTCTGTCAAATAAGCGTTTGTAAGTTTAACGTGAGAACACGGACTGAATAAGTGATGTACTCACACAGTACGTGACGCGCATATTGTGTCTACCTACCCTTAGTCCTTGTAGTATTCATTGCAATATTCAAACAGTAATACTGTAAAACAATGTAATTAGCTACTGGTTCGCAGCGTAATAATTGGGCTCCTAAGGGCACGTATACCAAGTACAAGGTTGTTCAAAATCAATTTGGGTGTTTGATATTTTTTCTGCACCCGGACCCAACGCACACAAAGCGTCATCTGGTGGCGTAAGTGGTATCAAAAACGGTCAATAAGAATTTTCGATTCTTTTTCTGTTACCAGGCGGCGCTTGGTAGCCCGACGGTCCCTGTCATGTCAAAGAGCTCTCAGATATCACGAACTTAAAAACCCTCATTACGGATATTTTGGACATAACATTTACTGCTTATGTCAAGACGCTTAACACGATTACTGCGAAGCTCAAAAACACAATGTTTCCCTGGTACAAGACGATATTGCCCTGTACTGGTAATTTTTCTAGTTCGATACAAGGCTAATTAATTTTAAACTTGTATTTCTAATAAAATGTTTGACTTTCTGGCAATTGTTTGACTTTTATTAATATTTAGAAACATTGAACTAATTAATTAGGTTTTATTAATTAATGAGGTAATGAATTCTCTTGGTTGTTAAATTGTCTTGGTTAAATTGAACAATTAGTATTTTTTTACTTATGTATATGTCATGTAAAATATTTATATCGATATTATTTAACTATACAAGATTATTTAACAATATTATTTTCGTGAGCTTTTTTAAAACACACGTGAGTTTTACTAAAAATGTGTATAAGACGTGATGCTTGCCCAACTGTGTGCTAATGAGAGATAATGCTTTATCTGTAGGTCTGTAGTTGTAGGTCTGCTGGAAGAGATCTCTTGTAGAGATAAGCACAACTATGTACCTTTATAGCTGTGTTGTCTTAGTTAAATTTTAAAATTATGTACATAAGAATAGATATACTAGATACTAGACTACTCTAGACAATAAATAAATGAAAAAATAAAGCTTTATCTGTACTATTTCCCATGAACTAACCGAAAATCTTGGTAAACTACAACCTAATCCATCTCAAGTTGATGATAATAAATAAGAGTAATATACTAGTTTATAGCTAAGTGGCTTCCAGAACAGTCTATGTTTATAAAGTGACTTGACAATTTACACGATTTTGATAGTGTTATGGTCTAGGGTTTTGGGTTTATACGGGACGTGACTCGAGTGACCCATAAATTGGTGGGACTATATTTTTATCTAGTCAGCGAGGAGAGGGTTTTATGTAAGGGCTAGATTGGAAGAAATTCGCTGTCTCGCAAAGAAACTACTTGTAAAGGTCCGATACCTTTACAAGATGTATAAGTTAATAACATATTTTGTTTTTAGGTTCCAAAATTTAATCAAAAGATACAATTTAGACAAAAAACGAATGTTATTTGTATTGGTATTATTAACCCTTAAGCTGCCACACAAAAAAAATCGGCATTATGGCGTGTCAGGCACACGTGACTGACACGGCGTTCTTTGTGTTAATGTAACAGTTTTATAGCTATTTCAACACGTCATGAGATTTAATATTATGTGGTATGCATTCTAAATACAAAGCCAAATATAAATTACTTACTCTCGGGGTTTATATTCGTGATTAAGGTAACGGAACCAAAAGTCAGCCTTTTAGTGGTTTTCAAAAACGTATTATAATGTGTTTAGTAAATCAGTAACAATATTAAAGTTTCATAAAAAATCAACATTGCTTAAATTCCTCTTTCACAAAGAAAAAAAAGCTGTTACAAATAAAATAGACTTTTTCCCAGTGCTCGGCCTCAAAAGTCTAGAACCCAGCCGTGTTGTGCCCAGCCCAGTACTCAGTCTCTTAATTAATTGCTATGTAATCATCCTGAAACAAATATACCTAACTACATAATTTAAATATTTACTTAGAACTTAATCGACTGGACTGTAAAACATAAAAACTAGATTAACTATTAAAAATTGTCACATGGCTATCTACTGAATCATAAAAATCTATTAGTCATCCATTTGCAATTTCACATCATTTGAGGCCGACTACTGGTAAAATTAAAAATATGAATAATATCCAGTACTCGCCAGGCCAGGCTGACCAAATTGATGAAAAAAGTAACTCCAGTAGTCAGCCATTTCAAATCGCATTTAAATTTTGTATTAAACGATACTAATTTTAGCTATACTAAATCAGAAAGGAATTGCTAGACAATTCTAATATCTAGGATATTAAAGCAAAGATTTCGATGTGACAACTAAAATAAATGCAAAATATTTACCTTTTTCTCAAGCACTGTAAGTTAAGAAAAATATAGCCGCCATCACTTTTTCATACTTATTGGTCGAGCACGTCGTATTCGACTAGATTTATGTTTATATAATTTTAACACACACGCAACCAAAAGTGTTTCTGACCAATAATAGATCAAGGAACGAATTGTCTTCCTTGATCTATTATTGTCAAGATGTAGAAGACCGTTATTTATTTGACCTAAAAAGCAGAAAAGGCTGACTACTGGTATGGCGCTGATTACTGGTGTCGTTACCCTATAATTTATGTAAGTAATTTAATTATTTGAATTGTGTCTCACTATTTTTATCCGCGACGGAACGAAGACGGTATATGCGTTTAGCATGAGATGGTGTTTGTCACTTTGTTATGTTGCCACTTATCTCCAAACCTCAACAACCGTACTACGTACGTATACGTACTAGTCAGATTTTGATGCGGTTTTCAGAAATGTATTTGGGTTTGGTTGGAGAATGTTCTTAGATAGATTACAATAATAAAAACTCACCAAGGGGCGCTTTTTCTTTTTTTCTTTTTCGATTTAAATGCGGTTTTGAGTAATGGGTTCGAGTTTAATTGGTCCATGTTCATAGATAAGTGTTACAATAACAACTCACCAGAGGGGCGCTGCAGTTAACATTTGTTTAGGTAAAACAAAACTACTAGGCTGATTTTGATGTGGTTTGCAGTTATGGGCTCGGGTTTAATAGGTGTATATTTCTAGGTATGTAGGTAGGCATTACGATAATAGCTCACCAGGGGCCACTGCGGAATTTGTTTGCGCAAAACCAAAACTACGAGTTCGATTTTGATGCGGTTTCAGTTCTTGGGATATAAAATAATTCCTATTTAAAAATGTTTTTCGACATGTGGCACCTAGCGAAAAAGTTTTAAATAAAAAGCAAAATTAAAATTTTTGAGAAAACCTACGACGGTTAAAACGTAATTGACAAAAGGATAAAATAATTAAAAATCCCGCTCTTAATTAATTTATGTAACGAATTAAGTAATGAACGTAAAAGCTTTTTATAAGTAGAGGTGATATCTCGAGGAGTAGGTCTATGATACTCGTACGAGCATGCACTTCACTCCTCCACCATATAAACTTTAACTGTGCCAAATTTCATACTTCTGGGTTTGAAAAATATTCGTAACAAAGTGTTTTCATCACGTATTATTTAATTAATCATGCGTTACTGTATGCTGAACATTATTTTTTAGTTTCTGTGCGGTCGTTGACATGCCGGTGTCGACCTTATTTCCATGACAATTAGGTTCACAAGTGGTATACACTACTACATGTTTGTCGGTGACCGTACATTAAGGATTTAAAATTTAATAACATAAAAACTACGAAAGATATGTATACATTTATTTTTTAAATCATTACATAGGAGAAAACTTCGGGTTTTATTTATTAAAAATTATGTCGTTCAAATGTTGACCGTTACGTGAGACACATTCTTGGAATGGCTTCAGTATTCTTTGCTACTCGCTAGAGAAAGTGCCGCTGAGATTCTATGAACTTCGCGAACGATATTTTCTTCTTATGCTGAGATAGTTGCCGGGCTTGTTTCATATACTTTACTTTTGAGATACACCCACAGAAAAAAGTCAATGGGTGTTAGAACCAGGGGGATTGGGTGGCCAGGGAATGTCACTGAAAAAGCAGTGTGAAAAACCCTAGCAGTGTGAAGCATGGCGCCATTTTGCTGAAACCATGTCTGTGAAGTGAAGGCAGGATGTTCTCTCAATATTGAAAAAAATATTAATCGTTAAGCATTCGCCGATAATCAGCACCGTCCACAGAAATTGCTTGCCCTTGACGATTAAAAAAAATATTGTAATGCTTCATAATGCGGACCAAACCATCACTTTGGGACTGTGAAGTGGCTGTTGATGTTTTAAGCGGAGAATTTGTCCTTTAGGGGACTAATAACGACATTTCTGCTTCTGTACACTTTCATTTATATGAAAATGGGCTTTATCACTCCAAACAATAGTGGTCACCGTGCAAGATCACTAGTCTCACAGAAATTTTTACACATATTGTAATCATTAGAACAATTGAAGCGCTTGTACAATTTGAATTTTAAAATGGGTGAAATTTAAGATCTATCAATATCTCGTACACTATACGAGTAATTTTTGAAAGCCAAAAGGGAGCCGCTCTTTTGCGAACCAACTGACGCGGATTATCGCGCAAACTGGACGCGACGAGTTCAATTTCAAACTCGACGTCCGGCTGGGCCCAGGTCGTGGGTTGTTTTCTGCTGAACTTGTTGCCCGAAACCTTCGGACCATGATCGAACCAAATCTTCACTGGGGGGTCACGTAACCGTCGAATAATGTAACGTGAACAAAATATTCGACGAGCAATTGCACACGAATCATTGGCTTTAAAATACGCTTCAATTGCGAACGCACGTTGTTCACCCGTCCACTGCGACATAGCGACTTAATAACCCGCATAAATAATGAAGCCAAACCCCTCCCCGCTCCTCCGCACAACGGTTATGGAGAAATTCGAAATTTAAAACCTGATTCTGCCACCGGACACCCTTTACAAACTTTAAATATAAAAAAAACCCTTTTACTACAAGTCAGTGTCAGTTGCTTCTAATATCTGATAGTTCGGGAGATTGACGGCACCTCTCGTAAAATATTCTCATACCATGTAGATTCAAGAGCCAATACCCAGATAAGGAAACTTCTGATTATAATACCGTCTTGATATTGCATTGCTTGTACAGTGCGCAGATTAAAGAAGTTATAATAAATATATTGCTAAATAAAAAACTTATTAATATTATGACACATGTATTAATGTCAAAATCGTCACAAAGTGAATTATGTGATTTATTTACTTATTCTGTGATTTTTAATGAATATATTTCTAAAATTTTTATCTTCAAATCACTCTCCTGAGTGCTAAGGGTGAGTTTTTCTTTTTGCATTAGATCGTGAGCGCGTTTGGCGTGTACTTTTTTAATATTATTACTTTACCAATTTTTAGGACTTTATTAATTAAAAATCATAGACTAGTCGGATTCAGATGCTATTAACATTTATGATGATTTAGCAATATATTTAATATTTAGCAATGTATTTATTATAAAATAAGTAATTTTTGACTTTTAAGAGTCGATATTATATATTACTAGCTTTTACTCGCGGCTCCGCCCACGTATATACAGTAACCCATGGGAGCACTGTACGTTTCCGGGATAAAAAGCCTATGTGTTAATACAGAGCTTAAACTACTACCATACCAAAATTCATCAAAATCCGTTCAGTAATTTTTGCGCGAAAGAGTAACAAACCTCCATACATACATTCATCCATCCATCCTCACATTTTTTTTTTCAAAAACATTTATTATTACTAGTAGTAGGATTAATACGTGGAGCAAAAATTTGCTTTTAACAAGAATTATTTGAATAAAGGAATATAAAATTTGGCATGTTAACGTATAAGCGGAGGAAGGTATGCAAAAAGCTATTTTTTTTATTTATTGCTTAGAAATACATCAAAATAATAATACATATACAATACATAAAAATCTTCACACACTACATCACTCATACTACCATGCGATTGTACAGTAGGTGTAACAGTAGGTTTGACACAATTGTCAATCTTTCTTTCAAATTTCATAGACAACATTTATATTTTTTATTACGTTCTAAAAGGCAAAAGAACCGTAAAAGTTGAAATAAAAAAATTAAAATATGAATCATGGTCGAATTTTTACCACGAGCCAAACTCTAGCACTTAATTAACTGGGTATTTTAAAATACATAGATTTCAATTAACTTATTTTAGTGCCCACATTTTTTAATCTTTCTTAGTAGATAATATAAAATTTATTAATAAAATTGTAAAACTGATATTCTGCACCATATTCCACAGGTAGGTAAATGACGTATTCTATAGATATAAAATAAATATTCAATTCGTATTGCCTATAGGTATATTGTGTTTGTCGAAAATTTATTTTGTTTTTTTTTTTTTCTAAAAATACACTACCTGAATATAAATTATTTTGCTGACGCCCTATTTCCTGGTGTAACGGTGCGCAGCTTTTACGGGCCCATTCGTATCTTAATAAAACGGAAACTACGGAACCTCCAATATCGGGGTTCATTGGAGACGGGCGAAACACAGTTTGCTTACTAAATTAACATCTGCCACACGAAAATGCTCTTTAAAACTCCGTAAGATGGGTCTGTATTCAGCGCCAAGTAGAATTCCATTGTATTTCGGTATTGTTCTCTTACTAAAATTTAACATGCAAAAAAGTTATCACTAACATGCAATTTAATTTATTACCTTAACCGACTTGACTGAACGAAGTTCGCCCATTACATTAGGCTCCGTCACGCAATGCATATTTTGTTGAAAATGATTGCCAATTTAAAAATATTTTTAATACTTTGCGACTAGCATTATTGTTATAGTTTATACTTTAAAGAATCTATGTTATCTACGAGGGCGGGTCAATAAGTCCGTGACTTTTGGAATAAAACACAGATTTTTTGATAAATAAATCATTTTATTTTTCAACGTCTCCCTTGAGCTCTATACACTTTGTCCAACGCTTCTCCAATTTTTCTATCCCTTCCAAAAAATATGATTTGTCGAGGTCCTCAAAATAGGCCTTTGTTTGCGAGATGACTTCATCATTGGAGTCAAATCTTTTTCCACCGAGCCATTTTTTCAGGTTTGGGAACAAGAAGTAGTCACTCGGAGCCAAATCTTGAGAATAGGGTGGATGTGGGAGCAATTCATAGCCCAATTCATGGATTTTTGCCATGGCAACTGCACATGTGTGCACCCTTGCATTGTCTTAGTGAAAAAGAACTTTTTTCTTGGCCAAATGAGGTCGGTTTTTTTTCAAATCCTCATTGAAGCGGTCCAATAAGTTGGCATAATATTCCCCATTAATTGTTCTTCCCTTTTGAAGATAGTCAATGTGGATTATCCCACGTGCATCCCAAAAAACAGTCGCCATAACTTTATTGGCTGACAAACCCACCTTGGCCTTCTTTGGCGCCGATTCACCCTTAGAAACACACTGTTTTGACTGTTGTTTGGTCTCTGGTGTAGTGTGATGGATCCATGTTTCGTCCACGGTTAAAAAACTCCTCCATATTGTGATTAAACAACGCCAAACCTTCCTGCGTAATTGTTACACGATTGCGTTTGTGGTCGACTGTGAGCAAACGCGGCACCCATCTTGCGGAAAGCTTTCTCATGCCCAAGTGATCATTCAAAATTGAAACCACTGAGCCATGCGAGATGCCTATGGCTTCCACAATCTCTTGCACTTTCAATCTTCGGTCGGCCAACACCATATCGTGAATTTTTTCGATTGTTTCGGGTGTAGAGACCTCAACTGGGCGTCCAGGACGTTCGGCATCTTCAGTGCTTGTACGGCCACAACGAAATTCAGTAAACCACTTTTTTACCATTGAAATCGATGGTGCAGAGTCCCCATAGTATTTATCAAGCTTAGCCTTGGTCTCGGTAATGGTTTTTTTTCGCAAAAAATAATGCTTAATAAGCACACGAAATTCACTTTTTTCCATTGTTTCCTTATGTTACTGGATAGTCTGATAAAGATAGCTGTAAAACACAAACTAACTGACGCAGCAAGTTCAAATTTTGATAGGAGTCAACTGACAGATGCCTGTTGACAGGAGTAGTGTTGCTTTTTCAGTAAGGAGGTTAGAAATTCAAAAAGTCACGGACTTATTGACCCGCCTTAGTATCACTTTTAATGATACGGTTAGGAAAAAAACTTACTAATTACATATTCTATTATTATAATAAATGTGTAAGTTGGTAAGGGTGGATGTATAAATGGATGTTTGTTACTGTTACACGCAAAAACTAGAAAACGGATTTTGATGAAATCTGAGGGTCAATTCTGCTAAATAAAACCTGCAATAATACAATTACAATCAAGTCCCGATACGCTAAAACTGCCAAACCGGTATTCTTGTAAACGTTAAACTAGTGTCAAACGCATGCTGATTGGTCCAAACTTCATAAAATCAGTTTATGATAACAAGTCGCTTCACTTATAATACAATCAAAGTAAAATGAAGGTCTATTTTAAATACGAGAATTGAGCTTCTGGTAGTAGTTTATGCTCTGGATTAACACAGAGACTACTTAATATCTTAAAAAAGTAGTGTTCCCGTGGGATACTGTATTTACGTGTGTATATTACAGGGTGTGAATCCACGGGCTTAAAAAAATACCTGTTTGTAGATTTATGAAAAACAAACAATATTTTATGACAGCAAATATATTTTTTTATTTGTTACCAATTGACTTGGAAAAATGATTTCATTAGGATGAAAAGCAATAATTATTTCAGAATGTTCCTAGCTATCGACAACCCTAGTACAACTCGCCTACACCCATAGAATTTTATTCGATAAAATTGAATCCTCTTTGGTAAGTAACTTCTATCGTTTTTAGCAACGCTTTGGTTCTCACGGAATATTCAATACTGAAACAGAAAGCCGATAATCGCTAAGAGCCTTCCGACTTGCATTTATTCAACGTTTCTGAGTTCTAACCACTACCAAAATAATGTTACCAAGGCTGTAATTTTTTTTTATTACCTATTATCTCATTTATTGCGCTTAACGGAAATTTTAGGTGTTACCAGGCGATCCTTACACCTTCATATTAGGAATGGATGGAGCAAACTGGTCGGCATAATCATATATCACAAAAATAATAATTGTTTTTTTTTTTAATTTATTTATTGTTCATTATTTCACAAAAATAATGATATAACAATTCAAACAAAAATGTTCTCGTCACAAAAAAATCCAGGAGTTTATCTGGACAAGAAGTCGCGTCGCGCGTCGTTAGCTAGTTACCTACGTTAGGTGTTTTTAAAAGGTGTTTTTTTAGTTTTTTAGATATAACTCTTGTAAGTCTTCCGGCAACTCCTTTTATTAGATAAATTGTGATGACTAAAAAGCATTGTGCATGTAAAATTTATTGTGTGCGACTCATTCGAAACCTATTGCTGAAGGCAGTCATATTTTCTCAAGAAATATTTGAGCGGCTAAAAGGAAAATATTTTCTGAGAATTGCCTACCTAGGTAAGTTTAAAAAAGTATAATATAATTAGTTGGACCTAACATAGTAAACATAGTATCTACCTGAGTAACCGAGCTTCGCTCGGAGCTCTAGTAGATTAAAAAAAAAAGAATCACAGAAATATTTTACCGGGCTTCCAACCCACCACATTCAGAATTTTCGAACATCGCAAAAAATTAATCAAACTACCATTATTAGAGTCGAAATTGTTGATATATTGATCGTCGTTATACACGACGAAAGAAAAAAAACATAATATATAACTTAAAAATGCGCAGTTTTCCAGGGATAAAACCTAGCTTAATCGATTTTTCCCCCCAAAACTCCGCGCATACTAAATTTCATGTAAATACTTCCAGCCGTTTCGGAGATTACGATTATAATATAATATACAAGATTGTCTTGTTTAAAGTGTAAGATATTTCTACTCAATTTTGGTGATTTTCATGTAATTAAAAAAATTCATACCCTATGACGGCATAATAGGATCTGATATGCTAAATTCTCATAATTGCAAAATTGATAATGATAAAAATTTGTTATTATTTTCTAAAACATCTCTTCCATTACATTTCCGTTAGCCTGCCTATATTATTCCAGCTAGGAGCGAAAGTGTAGTCGAATGTTCAGTCGTAAATCCTGAAATCAAGGAAGGATTAGTTTTAGATCAATATATTTCAGACAGCTTGTTAATAGCGAATTGTTTAGTAAAAGTCAAATCAAATAATCGTATAAATATAACAATTGTTAACACATCCGACGAAATAGCTACAATCGAATCGAAACTAAATTTAAAATTGACAGCAATTGATCCGAAAGACTTCGACGACATCCCTTCTGTTCTTGTTAATAATATAGAAAGAACACAACTTACAGATAGCCTAAGATGAACCAGACTAGTACTAGATCAACTTAGAGTAAGTATCACACCTTAATGACGAAAAAAAATTAACTCCCTTCAACCTTTGTTCTAATTTTTCTGACATCTTCCATTTACCGGACGAAAACTTGACATACACTAATGCTCAGAAACACGAAATTAAAAAGACTTCCAATATACCCATACACACTAAATCTTACCGATTCCCTGAAGTCCATAAAGCCGAAGTTCGCAGGCAAATAGACAAAATGCTGGAACAAAATATTATTGAACCTTCTGATTCGCCATGGTCCTCACCTATATGGGTAGTATCAAAAAAATTAGACGCATCCAACGAACAGAAATGGAGAGTCGTGATCGACTATCGCAAACTCAACGACGTAACAATAGAAGATACCTACCCACTTCCGCAAATTACTGAAATACTTGACCAACTTGGTAATAGCAAATATTTTTCTACACTAGATTTAGCATCCGGGTTCCACCAAATTCCCTTAAATGAGTCTGATAAGTCAAAAACTGCTTTCAACGTCCCAGAAGGACACTACCAGTTTCTTAGAATGCCTTTCGGGCTTAAAAACGCCCCAGCCACTTTCCAGAGGCTTATGAACACAGCCTTATCCGGACTTCAGGTTATCCGTTCTAATGTATTTCTTGATGACATAGTAACCTATTCTTATGACCTAGACTCACATATTTTTAATTTAACTTCTATTTTTCAAAGAATGCGCAAATTGAACCTAAAAATTCAACCAGACAAATGTGAATTCTTGAGACAAGAGGTAGGCTACTTAGGACATGTAATAACTGAAAAAGGCGTTAAACCAAATCCAGACAAAGTCAAAGCTGTTGCAAGTTTTCCTATTATCTAATAAAAAAGTAAAATCATTCTTAGGGTTAGTTTCCTATTATCCATTTAACTGGGAGAACCAACAACAACTAGCCTTTGAGACATTAAAGTCCAAACTAACAACCGCTCCTTTTCTAGCTTATCCTAATTTCAGACAACCTTTTATACTTACTTGTGATGCGTCAAATTATGCGGTAGGTGCTGTCCTGTCACAAGGACAAATTGGTAAAGATCAACCAGTAGCTTTTGCATCTCGCACCTTGAACAAAAGTCAATGTAATTACAGCACTACCGAAAAAGAACTGCTCGCCATACTTTTTGGCTGCAAATCATTTAGACCTTACCTTTACGGGCGTAAATTTCAAATAGTCACAGACCATAGACCATTAAAGTGGTTATTTAATCACAAAGATCCTAGTAGTAAACTGCAAAGATGGAGGTTAAAATTAGAAGAATTTGAATATGAAATTATTTACAGAAAAGGCAAACTTAATTCAGCAGCTGACGCACTCTCGAGGTACCTAGTTAATCCAATATATCCTGAGAATTCAGAACTTACCAATCCTAATAATTATTCCCAACTATTATCCACTCAACCGAATCCAACATCACCTGCTAACGCTAATAACGCACCTGACTTATCTATGTCTCCAATTAATTTTAATATTGATTTTCCAGAATTCCAACATGACATACTTGATAACTTACCTATGACTGATCACGAACTACCCGTTGTTGAAGAATAAGTGGTTCAGTCAGTAGTAGACACTGAAAATCCTAATTATGAAAACATAATACCTACTTACCTTGAACCAAGAACTTCAGCACAACCAAAATCTTCTATATCCAACGACTTACCTGTTGAAAATCCTATTCCTCACAGTGATTCTAATAATGAAAATATATCTACATACCCTGAACCAGAATCTTCAGTGCAACCGGAATCTCCTATATCTAATTTACCTATAGCCGACGAAAATTATTCTAAATTCCTAAAATCTCCTACTAGATCTTATAATACCATAATCAATGAATACAATGAAACTCTTCTAAAGTCATCGAAAAAATTATTAATTGTACCTACTTCAATAGACTTAGACTTGTCGTTACCATATGTGCAAGATTTACTAAGTAATTCTTCATATCCTATTGTCGAAGAATTTCTAAAATTGGAAAGAGAATTGTATACTTTTAACCCTTTAGTTATTGAAGATAAAATTTACCTCTTTTTATATTTTAAAGTGAATCATTTCGATGAATATACTTACCCAGAGCTCTGAATGAATGAATATACTTCAAAGCTCTGAAATATACACGTGATCAGATAATTATGTCATACCCTACATCACATCAAGTCGCTGTAATGGACTTTAAAAGTCCCTTTGATAAGTTCTCTTTTGTTAAAATATATAATATCCTTTCGATTCCACAAATATATATATCATGATAGCATTATGTATCCGTCGTTAAGCGAAATAAAAAATATATTAAAAGATAATCACGATTTACCAATTGCCGGTCATTTAAGATCAAACAGGATGTATAATGGAATCAAAGAAAAGTATTATTGGAAACGCATGCGCGCAGATGTCGAAAACTACGTTAAATCGTGTACTCTTTGTCAGGAAAACAAATCTTTTAGACAAATAAATAGAGCGCCAATGCAAATAACTACTACTTCGACTGCACCATATCAGCGAATATCAATTAATATTATAGGTCCATTATCAGAATCGGGTACCGCTAAAATCAGGTTTATAATGAGCATATTCTGTTAGAACAATAACAGCTGAAGAGACAAGTGAATGTCTAGTTCACTTTATTTCACTATTCGGAATTCCAAAAACAATACTTACGGATCAGGGCACAAAATTTACGGCCGATTTATTTAAAAATACTTGCAGTTTCATAAAAATAAAACAAATCTGGTCTACACCTTACCATCCTCAGACTCAGGGAGCACTTGAGCGAAGTCACTCGACACTCAAGGAGTCTCTCAAATCATTCGTAAACGATAATCAAGATAATTGGCCTCAGTATGTTTACACAGCAATGTTATCCTACAATACTGCTATGCACACTACTACCAAATTTTCACCATACGAACTCCTATTCGGCCATAAACCATTCCTATCAGATTCCGTTTATACTACCACAAAAGATGCCACATGTCCTGAATATGTAAAAATGCTACAACATCGATTAAAGCATTCCCGTGATAAAGTAATAGAAAATATTATTATCCATTTAAAACAAAATTCTAAAACTTACTATGACAACAAAACAAGACCGACCTATGATAAGATTGGTGATTTAGTTTATTTAAAAAACCATTTGCGGCTAAGAAAGGCCTTATCCCCTCAATGAAAAGGCCCAATAAAATCGTCAAAGTTCATGGTTACAATACTGTGTCCCTGCAAATAAATCGTAGATATGTTAAGCATCACGTTGATCAAATTAAACATGCGTCAATTAGGATAAAGTAAATAGGATAAAGTTAGATGTAAATTAAATTAGAGATACCTGAACAATATAAATTTAAGGGAAATGTCTTTCTATTTCAGCACCTCCGCCTTAGCGGCCCAGGACTATGTTCAACTAATTAATTCAAGTCCAGGAATTTATTTTGATCCGATAGGTAGATTAAAAATATATTCAACCTTTCTAGATATTGTTAGACCTATAGATATATAACATTTCCAATCGCATATAATTAAAATAAATTCCATTCTTGGAATTTTGGTGGAAATTTGGTGGAGTAGGATCCGCTTTCAAAACAATTTTCGGTACTCTTGACGAAAACGATGCTATTAAGTATGATGAAGCAATTCAAGATATTTAATCAAATCAAAAAGCGTTGGCTTCATTAATTAAAGATAATATTTTAATAACAACAACAACTTTATCAAATATAAATGTTACATTAAATAAAATTAAAGTTAATGAAGGCAACCTTAATATAGCTATCGACAACCTCTCTAATAAAATAAATAATATTTCTACTATTTCTAAAAACTTAATAATTAAAACTAATATGATAACAGTATTAAATAGTCTAGAAGCAAATTTTATTACTTTATCTTTTCAATTAGAGGATATAGTCAATGCCATAACGTTTAGTAGTCAAAGCATGCTATATCCGGCTATATTACCGTCTAGCTATCAATACAAAGAGCTTGTCGATAACTTCCGTCACTTACCTGCTGATGTAAAATTACCTGTAAATTTAGAATTAAGTGAAATGTTTACCCTAATCAATATTTCTAGGGTATTTAGCTATAATATTAATGGTAAAGTAGTATTTATTTTAAATATTCCCCTTGTATCTCTAAAAGAATACAATTTATATCATAATATTGCTCTTCCCACACCACATGATGTATCCAAATCTAATTATTTTACTTATGTTGTACCAAATAGTAAATATATTACAATGACCTATTATAAAACGTCATATTGTAACTTAGACTCACTACAGGAATATAGGGCGATGAATTCACAAACTTACATCTGCGACGTGACAACAGTATTTTCGACCAGTGAACATTCGAGTTGTGAAAGGGAAATATTAGTGAATATCACAAGTGCTCTACCAGTGCAGTGTAAAACAGATAGTGTTCATGGCAAAATTGATATTTGGAAATCCATTTCAAACAATAGGTGGATATTTGTACAATCCACATATAGTAAATTATTAATGGAATGTCGCAACAAAACAAATATTGATTTAAATGTAATAGGCACAGGAATACTTTATGTGCCCAGTAATTGTTTAGCTTACTGTAAGAATACTAAATTAGTTCCTAAGTCGAAAATAACGGAATTTAAAATAAATAAGATAGTATCCAATATTAATATTATAAATGACTCTTGTAGTAATTTTAATGGATTAAATAATGAAATAAATAATGAGGCTCATATAGATTTGCAAGGTTTCGATTTAGACATAATTAGTAATGAACATAAATTAAAATTAAAATCTTTATCAAAGAAGCCGATAAAGTTATAAATGAACATAGTTTTATAAAGTATGAAACTCATTATTCCACTAGTTTAATTATAATTTCTAGTGCTATTGTTTTATTATGCATTTATAAATATTTTATCTAAATAAAGAGACACAACTGCTACTGTCTTCGCATCCTTCCAAGATTTTCCCAAACTCTTTCTGTAGATCCATCTCCGACCCAAGATACACTTTCTTCTCCTTCTTCTATTCCTCTTCAAGACTTAGCTAAAGGCAAAATTAACACTAAACCTGTTCCTACACCTAACCTTAGAGTAAATGTCTAACTTCCTTAATACTGTTTTCCATAAACTTCGTCCCCGAAGTTTAGTCTACCCCGGGAGGTGTTATATCCACTCCTGTATGCTAATATGCTTACCCTAGCTTTTCTATCAGCATCTGCTGATACTGCATTTCTCCAGTCAACCTATATCCTAAGTCCGAGACCATTGGATACTCCGTTTCCATCTCCCGACCGCGGCAGTTGTTTCTATAATTACTATTTCGTTTTTCTATTTCATTACTATTTCAGTTTGTATAATAATTTTTTTTTTAAAAAGGCAACTGTGCAGTGTTGTCTAACAGTACGGAATCCTTGCTTAAGTCTGAAAGTCAAACCCGAAAATCACCGACCTAGCCTACCCTACAAAAAAAACACGTTTCGACCGACCGACCTACAGGTCTGCAGTTGATTATTATTTTATTTTTTAAGTAAGTACTCAGTAATAGTTAGAGTAAATCCAAAAAATAGGTTAGGCTAACGTCGAAAGCTGTTGTTAATTCAGCCGTTGATTGTGTATCATCAGCTTCCACAATCGCCTTTAATTCGTCATTGTCGACCAAAGTCTTCGGACGACCGCGAGGTTCATTTTTCAGGTCGAAATTTCCAGAACGGAAGCGAGCAAACCAATAGCAGGTGGTGCGTTGGTTTGTAGTATTAGCTCCGTAATCGTCGTTGATGTTGCGTGCCGCTTGTGCCGTGTTGCTGCTACGACGGTACTCATATTCCATAATTACTCGAATTTTTAACGTATTCATGATGACAAAAAAGATTGAAATGCGATGAAAATTTAACACTAATCAATAAACAAATGACTACATTTGGAAAAAGAATTCCATGTTTTTAAAATAAAATTAATTTGAAATTAGAATTCTTAGCCAAACGAAATTTTTTTAAGCTATTGCATAGCTTCTATCGCGGGCCTTGAGCGCGGGGACCGAATCCAGAAATTCCGTAACGAAAAAACCTCACGCTCCCGCATCGTCTAACGTCGTTTCAGTTCGGCAGTCTTTGACACGGCGTTTTATTTTTAAGATTTAAGACGGAAGTAAAATCTATCTCTGAACCAAATATTAAAGCAAGGCTAACGCCGTTTTAGTAAGGACGTGCGCCGATAGATGGCGCTTTAGCGCCATCTATCTATCTATTCTTTTGCTTCAATAATTTACTAATAGATGGCGTTCCCAGCTTGTAATTCATCTACGTAGTATGATTTTCACTAGATTTTGGAAGCACAAAAGGTGTCCTAAGAAATGTGGGAATCGAACTTGGGTTACTTTGCTTACACAGCCATGACATGTAATGTACACGGCTACTGACTCTATGACGCGGCACTTAAAAAGTTGTATTTAAATGGTAGGTTCCTGGATTGATGACGAATATCGAATATTAGTCCAAAGTCCACTTTTTATATGAGACAAAGAAAACTGACGGCCGTTAATATTTTGCGCGAAATGTTCGATTATAATTTTTTTTTGTACTTTTCCACTTTTTAGAGTTTTGTTTTTTGAACATATAAGGACACTGACGATACTAAACAGTATTTAATGCACTTTAGTACTAATAATAAGTTGATATAAAGTTTTGAGAGTCATATAGTTGTTTTAGATTATTTGCCATTTTTCACAGATGAAATTCACCACAAATACTTGTATAGTAGAATCACTTACTTACACTTGTGTTAATCACTTTTTTTAAATTATATAACGATTTTTTGTATTTTTAATCGGAATTAAATTGCGGAGATGATTTTGACGATTTCGAGCTTCTATCCGCTTTTTTTCATTTTTTTTTATTTTTTATTTTTTTAAGCTATTGGATAGCTTCTATCGCGGGCCTTGAGCGCGGGGACCGAATCCAGAAATTCCGTAACGAAAAAACCTCACGCTCCGTGCATCGTCTAACGTCGTTTCAGTTCGGCATTCTTCGACACGGCGTTGTGTGCGTGCGATTAGACGTATTGTACGACTCTACGAAACTCGCACAAATCGAGACGAGCTGCTCCGAAATCGGACGAATACATAAGCAGCTGTTTATGAGAAAGTATATAGGTGTATAGGTATTTATGTACAACAGTGAATAGCTGTACTTGTAAAATTTGTGTATAAAGTATTTTGAATATGAATGAACAAAGTGCATTTATTATTAATGAAGAAAGACACGAAAAAATAGTGAAAGAAAATGAGTGAGTACTCTATATACATACATTTTATTATTATCACAAATTCTTGCTATGCAATAGCTTTACCGCGGCAGTCCCCGAGTGCCACACGTCTTTTTTTTTTTATTTGAAATGGCCAGTCCTGCAGAACGGTAATTTCATAGGTATAGACCTAATATTAAAGAGGTAGTCACATTTTTATGCCTTTGTTATCGATTATCCTAGTTCTAAAGGTTTCATTCAGGTCCACATTTAAGAAAAATATATAGTGTAATAAACTAGCATGAAATAAACTCCTAAAAAAAAAAAGAGCCCTGAAACAACTGCCTAACCAAATCATTTCTTCAGAAATAAATAAGAAAAGCGCTGTAACGTAAGTTGTCGAGACAAGTTTGCAATGAAATCTAAACTTTCGCGATTTAGTTTGCTGTCAGTGCCTAACTAAAATATAGACTGTTGACTCGGCAAACTCGAGAACATACTAGACAAAGTTCATGCGAAGGAACAATCAAGTAATAGTGAATAGAGCAAGGAAAACTTTACGCATGATAATGAATGTCTTTTCTAGAATTTAATCGTTGTTTATATTGGTTTTTCCTAAAGGGACATTTAGGATAATGTTCACGTCACGACGCCCAACGTGACGTAAAACAGCGTGGTGTTGCGGCGTCGTGGCACGATGCGATGCCGCGTCGTGTTTTCTCACGGCACGGCAACGTCGCCGCGGAACGGCGCATATTATTGTGCCGGAATTTTACATGGCTTGGTGATCCGGCGCCGTGACGAGCATTTTTACGGCGACGTGAATTTGTACGTTATTTCAACGCATCGTAACGTGACACCGCAACGTCTTACGTTGACGACGGCGTGCCGTGGACATGTGGACAGTTATGTACGATAAATAATAATTATTATAATATTATTACAATCAGGCTTGTTACCGCTGCGATCGGTATATTTTAGTTAACTTTCCTTAGATTATTTATCTTTATTTGTTTCACTGTATAAATGGAGATATCTTCACATAGAGATATAATATATAATATCTTCATAATACAGTTATATACATCTTTTTCAGTGACATTTGTGTAAAAGTACCTGGGTAATCGAACTTTGATCGGAGTCCTGAAAATTAAAAAAAAAATAATCTTTTTTTATTATTTTTTAATTTATTAAAACTATACATACGCATACCAAACTGTCAACCGGACTGACATATTATTAGGGTCGGAATTATTAATATATTGTTGCACGACGAGAGAAAAAACATACTTTTCATGGTAATACTTGCATCTGTTTTCGAGAAACCGATTATAATATATACAAGATTGTCTCGTTTAAAGCATTAGATTATAAGTAAATTCTTAGACTTATAATAATTATTGATTTCTATTATATTGTATATAATTCTTATATTCTAATCATATTATATTACTTATATTATTGCCTTTATTGTTTTTATAACAGCAATTGTGCACGCCCTATCTGATATTTCTCATCTAATTTCTCTCCGTAGGACAGCTGGAAGAAATTTCTTTTAGAGATACCGCAGCACATACCCGATACATAGCAGTACCTTTTGTGCCGTTTTTCTTTCTATGTCTATTTTTGTTAATAATATGTGAACAATAAACTGTTAACCTAGGGGTAGCCACAACCCAGAATCTGCTAGTTAATAAAAGGATATTCAGGTGTTCTCTATTATTAATCCTAATTTCATAATAGGCTTAATAAATCATAAAACCGGTATCAATAAATTCAAAAGCTATTTATCAATTTAAGTGGGTATTCAATGTAACGAATTCAAATTGCGGGTTTAAATTATGATGAGATTATATTTTCACCTCAAAAGAAATAAGGGTCATATCACACCGATCGCCGCAACGGCGCTCTTGCACGCCACATATTTTCGTCATATCGCACTCGCATCGCGTCTCGGTGTGAACTGACCCTAAAGAACAGCACGTGCACGTTGACGTGGGCAGCAAGACGCAAATCGGGTGCGTCTATGTACAGTGTACACGTACAATTACGGCGAAGTAAGGCTGGCGGGGGCGCTGCGCGACTATTGCACTTATTTGTTCAAGTCTTACACACTTCACACACACAGTCTCACATGATAGAAAAATATATCAACATTGTTTAAGTTATCCGGTGTGTAAATATTTTTATTAGTAAGAAAGTTGTAATAAGTACTTCTTATACTATAAAATCCACGAGGCATGTCGAGGAAAAAAAGTAACCATACTTAAGCTGCCCTAATTTTGGGATTATTTTGGGCACTCAAGGTTTGACATCTTGACATTTGAGTTCCGCAGTATTATTATACGCATTTACAATATAAATTACGACATCTTGATTTTAGAAGATTTTGTACTGACAAAATCTTTTAAAATCAAGATGGTGTAACTTTTTGTATACATAATTATGTGTGCTAGCCAGCTGTTCCAGAATTACGAGCGCTTATAAACAACAAAGCATCATAGCTGAATATAAAGTCCATAAAAGAGTCATAGACAATCAAAATATTAATTAATCGCAATGTAATAAAATATGTGCGTGACTAAAACGATAGCACTTCGAACGAACTTTATTGATCCACATAATTTTTTGTCTTTTTCGTCAACTACTGTCATTAATTTTGTAATCAACATCCACCATGCAGTCTGTTTCGCAGTCGCTTTGGTGGCAGGTCCGCAAGTCTAAAATGGCCACTACTGTAATATGAAACATCAGCTATTGAATTTCCATAGTGCATGAAACGTTAACTGTTGAATTTCAATAGTTCAAACCCAAAACTACTCGTAACGATGAAACATCAACTATTCAATTTCAATAGTTCATTTTTCTTATTATGATTCACCTAATGTGGCCATTTTGGATGCTAGCCGGAGCTTAAAGATTTTCACTCAGATGTCTCGTGATAAACAGTTAAATGAATACGCAGTAAATTGAATGATTTAGTGGGCATAAAATAGGTATAGAAAATACTTATTGAAATGAAATGACAGATAATATGGATTAATTAATCGATGGTTACCCGCTAAGGGACATAATATATTTACATAATTAAAAAATTAAAAAGCTTAACTTATTATTATTAGTTGGGAATTCCAACGATTTAAAACATATAAACAGTCGTTTTCTGTTAAATAAATCAATATTATTTTAATATTAAACAGCAACATATTATAATATATGACAAAATTGCTTCTTTTATATTATTATTAACTAGTTTTAAAGGTGCTTTAAATTATAATAGATATTTAAAAACCGACCAAGTGCGAGTCAGACTAGCACACAAAGGTTTGCGCTTCAAACGGCAAAAATCACATTTGTTCAATATTTATTTTATTCTATTTTTGGTATTTATTGTTTTATATCAGCAACAGAATACACAATCTGTAAGGGATAGTATTTTTTCACAGGATTTTTCATAAGATAGCAAGGTTACATCCATATGGACACAGCGAGGCGCATAAAAAAACTTAGGCCTTTTTCATTCGTTATTGGATGATTTATACAGTATTCTCCGAGAGAATTAACCACTCTTTAAATACTGTAGTGCCTGGGACAGTCGGTTTTAAATGTCATATGGTTGCCCAAGCACATACGGCATTCTCATAACATGACTATGTTATGAGAATGCCGTATGTGCTTGGGCTCTGGCTCTGTGAGGAATGACTGGTCAATACGTCCGGGGCCAACCATGTGCGGGTTTCCTCACGATGATTTCCATCACCGTTAGAGCGTCTATCTATATAGATCTTCATAATTTACTTTACAAAACACTTTTATCTATATACTGTAAAAATATTCACGTTAAAATAAGCTAACATTCAAAAATAACCATTCCACACTGATGCTATGAAATTAACACTGCTATTTTTCACAAAAAATTTCACTCTAAGAATTTATAAAACCTTTTATACACTATACCTATAGCGTTCGTACTCGTATATACGAATATATGTGTTATATCACTGCGAGGCCGCTGTCCTTAACACGATCTGTAAAAATTTCACAAGGCGACAGACATACCGACAGGGGGACAGATAGTGGAATCTTAGTAATAGGGAACCCTAAAAATATCAAACATTAATTCACGCAATCAAGTTTGTTTTGCAGCCGTCAAATTGTCTTGGAAGTTGATCGCATTTCCATTATTTAGATACACGAGCTCCATAAATCATGAGATCATAGGACAGCACATGTCATGGCCGCACATAATAAAATATTCAGCCGCTGAAGATAAATCGCTTGTAAATATTTTATCGTCGTTGACACAATGAGACTATATTATATCCCAAAAAACATAACCTGAATGAAAACAAGATAG
Organism: Phengaris arion; assembly: GCA_963565745.1. NCBI lineage: Eukaryota > Metazoa > Arthropoda > Insecta > Lepidoptera > Lycaenidae > Phengaris > Phengaris arion. The sequence goes on from OY751431.1 coordinate 31,761,014, forward strand.
TCCATTTAATTAGTTCCTCAAAAACAAATTTGTGGAAAATTGTATTTTTATATGAAATATTTATTATATATAATAGTGACCTACTGGTATAAAAGACTAGTGCTACTTGTCTGGCGAATAATCTTGAATAACGACAGTCCCATAGTTCGCTGACACATGCGCTGCAGCAGCTCACGCGTCGCTGCCGCACTAATATTTGTGTGTCAATTTTGGGCAAAAGCTAGTCATATAATATTATAAAAAACTTTCAGTACAATTTTAAGAGAACATTGAGAGGTTGATAAGACGATAAAAAGCTAAAAGCTAAACGGCTGGCTCGAAAAATCTGAAAAATTAATAGAAATAAAATTCATGTTGGTCGATGTAATGAACTTTGAATGAAACTAACGGCTTATATAACTTTGTTAGTTTAGGATTTATAGAGGCCTAACTTGTAAAAGGCGCTTACTTGAAAAACTTCGTACAAAAATACGAGTAATATATTACAAGTTGACATGCGGAACCCTATTCTATGCGTGGCCTGACACGCGACTTGGCAGGTTTTTTTCAAATGGCTAAAAAAGGTCCTAATCCTTTAAAGAGGTAGTTAGTTTTATTTTCAACTTACTTTTATCGGCTGCAAACAACAGTGCGGCCATTAAAGATAATTGCTCTTTAATTGTAATTTACTGATGTAATTCTCTACGGTTGGGTAATTAAGGGTAGGGATTTACTTATTTTTATCCATAGGATGGGTCCTGTAGGGATTTGAAAAAAACAGTAATTTTTAGGGTTCCGTAGTTTAGGTCTCGAAACCCTAATAGTTACCGTGTCCGTCCGTTTTCCTCTAAAAGCTTAGCGGTTGGCTCGGAAAATCTGAAAAAAATCATGACGGTAGTCCATGAACTTTGAAGGAAAACTACAAATGCTTATTTAACTATGATATTTCAGGAGTCATAGATAGGTATGTAACTTGTAAAATACGCTTACTTTGAAAACTTACGTGGTAACAAAAATAACGAAATAATATTATTTAAACATGTAAAATATTGGTTTAATAGTGCGGTAACCCTACGTGGGCGAGTCTCACTCGCGCTTGGTTTAATTATGTATTAAGGTGTGAAAGTTTCGAATTATAATTTTTTGCCCTATTCACACATTGACCAGTAAAATATTTCATAACTTATGTTATTATTCCCACTCTTAGAGCATTAACAATAATTTGGTTGGATGCTCTAAGTTCCCACTGATTAAGATACTTTATATTGTTTTGGTCATTTTCAAACTATCATCATTATGTTATACTTTAAACGAGACAATCTTGTAGGTATATACACTGGCGGATACATCATATCAACATTATAGTGCAAGAACAGATTCTATCAAATTCTATTACGAAATATGCAAATTTTTACATTTATTGGTATTGGAAAATAAAGGCTGGTTTATAAACACAAAAACAAAATCAAATTTAAATATAGTACTGTCACAAAAGAAAGAAAATATTTTATAGAAGAAATCTTGTCAATTTACTAAATATTAACTCGTTATTACGTTAATTTTGTGATTGATGGTTATTTTTTTGTTTTGTTACATGTTGAATTATCGTTACTAATTGTTTAATTGCTAGTCTGTTTTCATTTTAATTTTCTCTGACAAATATGGACGTATCGTCCGAAAAAGCCGCACAAATTAACACACAAAACAAAAACCAACGAACAATTCAACAATTCAACGAACAGTCTACGGTTTTCCGAGTTTACAGAAGGTTTATGGAGACAGGTTCATTCAAAAGAAGACGTGGAACCGGCAGAACTCGGGTGACAACGTCTCGTAAGGACAGGTTTATTGTGACAACTTCCTTGCAAAATCGGTTTTTAACGTCTATCTCTATAAGCATTAAAAATGAGCTCCACCAGGTACGTGACAAAGCAGTTAGTGTACAAACCATAAGAAGAAGCGTGATATCACACCTTTCAGACCCGCAAATGGACCAAAATTGTCTGCAGCTCACAGGCAAGCACAACTAAGATTTGCTCGTGCACACTTAAATTGGACTGAAGAGCAATGGGCTTCCGTATTATTCACTGATGAGTGGACTTGTTTGTACGGTGCTGATGGTCGCAGCTATTCTAGCGTAGACGAGGAGAGCGATATGCTCAAAATTGCATTGAGGAGAGGGTTCCATTTGGAGGCGGGTCTTGTATGGTTTGGGGCGGCATATCGATGGATGCTTGAACTGAACTCGTGTTTATTGACGCAGACACACATGGCCGTGGTAACTGTGGTTTAACATCACATCGCTATATAATGGAGATATTGGACACTCATATGGTACCTTTTAGCGGAATTATAGGCGAAAACTTCATTCTGATGCAGGATAATGCTCGTCCGCATGCAGCGAGACAAGTTGAGCAATACTTTACCCTAAGACTAGATCGATTTTTCTCCCCCCAAAGACTCCCTGCATACTAAATTTCATGTAAATACTTGCGTCTTGCAGCCTTTGTCGAGATTATGATTTATATACCAGTGTATATAAATCATAATCTCGACAAAGGCTGCAAGACGCAAGTATTTACATGAAATTTAGTATGCAGGGAGTCTTTGGGGGGAGAAAAATCGATCTAGTCTTATACCTGTTAAACTGCGCATCTTTAAGTTATATAATATGTTTTTTCTTTCGTCGTGCATCAACATAATATCAACAATATCGAATCCAATATTGTAAGTTCGACTGGCAGTTTGGTTATTTCTTGCGTTGTTCGGAAATTCTGAATGTGGTGGGTTCGAACCCTGGTAAAATAATTATGTGATTCTTTTTTGTTTTCATCTACTAGAGCTCCGAGCAAATATCAGTTACCCAGGTACTTATATGAATACATGAAGCAAAAACTTTCAGTACAGTTTTACGAGAATTGTGCAACTGGAGGAGTATGATATTTGGCAAAATTAAAATTTATGTTGAAGGCGGTGTGCATAAAGCTAATACTTTTAATTAATACATAAAATTAATAAAAATAACAACAACACACTACTCACCTTAGACTATTAACACACGTCACCGTGCATTTGGTAGATACAATTTTATTACAAGTTGATGTTTGTCAATCTGTCACAACATTTTGTTTCTATCTAAAGTGCTAAAGATCCCTTACAAGTTTTAAACTTAAAAATTATATGATAATTCATAACTGCATGTTAATTGTAATTAATTGGCGAATTTCATCCACAGGACGACCTCTATTTAATTGAAAATTGTGCTAATGAACAAGCAGAAACGTTAGCACCATCTTTTAGCAACGCACCTGGCGTTGCTAAAAGATGGTGCTAACGTTTCTGCTACCGTACCGCTACTACCGTACGGAATACAACTTGGTTGTATTTTCTAATTATTCTATCGTACTACCATCCATCGTGAAAGGTTGGGAACAAAGCGCCCTCTATGTGCTAGAGTGGAAATCAATATGTTGATAAGTTTTGATACTTCATCCAGTAGAGTCTCTTCTGTGAGATTGCTACATAGCAGTAAAATATAATTTTGTAAAATAGCCCCAAGATGGCTCTACTTTGAAAAAAGTTTTAGAAATTCAAAAGCCTAGAAGTATATCCTTTTCAATAATATTATGCCAAAAAAGATGATAGGTATATATTATGCTCTCCAATAATTTTTGATATACATAATAATATTATATAGTTAAGTCCAAAGGTTCCATTGGTCAGTTTATAAATATAAAGTTAGTTTATATGCACGTTGAATTTTATGATATTTTGACAAGTACAAGTTGTTTTTAGGGTTCCGTAGTACTTATACTGTAGTAGTGAAATTATAAGGAACCCTTATAATTTCACTTTGTCCGTCCGTCTGTCTGTCCGTCTGTCCGATCTTCTAACTTCCCTAGTTGTGCAAAACCATCATGATAATAATTAAATGATTGATTCCTGTAATCATTATAAATCACGTCAGATACAATTACGAGATTTATAATGATACTTAATTAATTCCGAAAACCAACAGTTTTTAGTATAACAAAACTGAAAACAATAAGTCTAGATAAAAGCCGAAAGCCAGATTTCAACTAACAAATAAAAATATTAACTTTCTTCGGTCTTTAACCTTTTCTGACAAGAAAAAACGGCTCTTTCGTCGTGTAATACAAAATATAACATATGAGTAATTTCGAATACTAATGGCAGATACGCGTAACGCAGTTACGTAGGCGCTTGGATTTTGCGTTGTTGAGTTTCGGACAGATTTTTATTCTTTTTATTTCTTTATATTTTATAATTTTTGAAGTGAAACAAATATATTTTATTTTTAGAAATGATTGTTCTTCAGGCACGATGAGAGTATTTTTGGATTTTAAATAATGAATGATGTTTCACTTCTGCCACGTGTCTGCACATGTCATTTCCTTTTTTGTATGTTCAACTCTAACTGCGCCGTCTGTGGACCAATTTTCAAAATTCTTTTTTGCTGTAGAAGGTACAATCCAAAGTTGGTCCCGTTGTCACCAAAGTGATGATAGGATCTATGAGGAATCGAGGGAACTCCTCAAAATTTATATGGAAACATATAGTGATTTTGATAACTTCTGAAGGATTCCAAGCATATTATGCTACCAAACTATGTTCACACTTAGCACTCTGATTGAAAAAAAATTGTTGTCGTTAAACGAGGTTAACTTAACCCTTTACGTAAAGGAGTATAACAATTAAGCATTGTAGACTGTAGTCCATTCGGGTTAAATTTTACAGTAAGTTATCAATGCAAATGTCAAAATTAACCAGTTGAAGTAAGCCAGTAAGTTAAGTAAGCAGTTGACATTTGCACTGACGACTTAACGCGAATGGACAATAGTTTCATAGAAAATTCATTGTTATTTCATCAATTCATAATGTTCAACAATTCAACTTTGTTTCAGGTCCAATAAACTGGTTTCTATCGATGTCAGTATGGAAAATACCCTCAAGAATATCTATGTATCTCATTCATATGACAGTTCTTATGTAAACATATCATTTAAGTTCCATGTCGCCGGTGTATTTTTCAGTACCATTGTATGTTAGTACTTAATATTGGTTAAAACTTAAAAATATGATGATGTAACTTAAATATAGAGTAGTTATATTACAAAGTGAAATGAAGTTATATAATGCCCAGGTAAAGTGAAGTAAATATGTAAATAATTTTTAAAACTGGATAAAAAAGTACTGAACAGAACTTCTCCGTCTTTAAAGATACAAGTTTGGGAATTTCGTCACTCTTAGAAGAACTGCAAGCACATTCCACTACGTCATGTACAATAATCATTATCATAATCATTTTAATATGATGATATAGGTACACCGTACTTCTTTTAGTCTTTTAAACCAATTTCGATATCTTTAAACATTCGCTATTCCTAAAATTATATACGTCATCATCATCATTATGTAGAAGTTTGCCCCATACAAAATTTGAAAAAATCCTAGCGTAGAAAAGGGTGGGAAAATAGAAATTATTTGTTGTTTAAAACGTTTGTTAGGTACATAGATTTCTGCGAATGTTTGTGCTGGTAGGTATCGACTTTGAAAAATAAAAAGATTGATTAGGCAAATAATCAAAAAAGGAAGAAAAGGAGATCTTTTCTTCCTTTTTTGATTATTTTTTATTTTTTAGTGCATTTTTAAAAATATTTTTGTTTTCTTGGCTGTTTATTTTTTATTTTTTTATTAAATAGTTATTATTAAATAAATGAATGGTTGATTATTATTATCTTACAATAATTTTAATAATTCTTAATAATAATTTCTTTTTGCAGATGTTCAACTTCATGGGATACCTATATTTGACTTTATTCGTCTCATTCTTTATGACTGCGCTTATCGACCTGCCTTTTGCTATTTTATTTAGGATTTTACTAATATGAGGTAAGAGCGGAAAATATTTAGGCCTTCTACTGGAAATATATATTAAATTAAATTTTAATTAAAAATTAAAATTTTAGACAAAAATAAGTTTTTAATATTAGATAAGCTGTCTACCGTCTTAGCCGTCTGGGGAAAACCATGTGCACGTTTCCTCACCGTAAGAGCTTCCGTACTTGTGACCAGAAAATGTGTCATTAGTTCTGAAGAAGAATGGAATCTACAATCTTTCAAATACGATATAAGCGCTCTACCTACGGGAAACAAAATATGTTAGTTAAGTTATAAATGGTAAAATGTGAATTGGTATAAGAATGATAATATTTTCTATGTGATACTGGAAATAAAAATCAGAAAAGCCAGTTTGGTTATTACCAAAGTTTGGTTGTTACCAAAGTAGAAGAAGACGCAAAAGTTGAAGTATAAAATGTTACATAAAGATTGTATAATAGCATAATGTGTACCTACCTCATTTTGTGAATAAAATAGAATAAGATCTAACTAGGTTTTATGTACGTACGTTATTTAATTAATAATATAGATAGATAGTTATTGTTAATTATGTAGAAATTATGATGTTTTGTTTTGTATAAATTACATTACATAGCTTTAATAAAGTTTGATAATTCGTTCTTTTCACAAACTGTCTTTTTAATTAATTGTAAAAATCATACAAAGTACAATATGGGTCACACCGCGACGATACGCGACGCTACTCGGCGCTGCATTTTAAGATAGCTATTCAAAATTGAACTTTATTCACTACACAAAAAGATACACGTTTCATATGACATCAGCCATACACTACACATGGTGCACATTCGAACTCTTACAATGAAACGTTTTTTAACAATGAAAGGAATTTTAAAAAACTTGACATTACATGGACATTACATCAATGTCTCATCTTATGAATATAGTTTCTACTTGATGTGCTTAACGTTATGTAACTTAAGACATTAAATTTTAAATTTTCTATTTTTTATATCCTGACGATTTACAGGAAGCGTTCGACGGCGCGGCGGTTTCCCAATAGAGGTTTACAATAAAATATATACGAGTACCTAACTGTCGAAACATAAATTTTATGGAAAACGTGCAGCGGTAGAAGCGGCGGCACAAGAAAGATTATGCGTGCCACGTCACATAATATAAGCATCTATGTTACTGTTGTGAGCTCGCCATCTTGGTTCTTGCATGTCCTTCTTATGTTAGGGTGTACCAATGATACAGAAACACTTATTGAATTTTCTTTATTCACGTGTTATATTGTACATATCAGAGAGAGATGCTTATCACAGATACGTCTACAATATAGGTACATAGCCTTTTGGCAAACTAAAATATTCTATCATAGGTATCAAAGTGACATTCGACATTATGACATTGACATTACATACTATTTATAATTACATATGAAAATATAGTAAGTAATGAGTGATGAGTCACACGATAATGTCCCATAGTATACAATATATTTAATATTTTATCTTGTTTATATGTAATTATGTACGATTTATCAGCTATTGCCGAGTGTTATTCTGTCCCTCAAATGACAGTACCGATGGAACCACATAATACCAGGCACTGTGGTGTTTGCGCCGTGGTGGTATGCCTGAGTGGTACTCCATTTTGATGATTAGGCATTACACTGCACTACCGACCATCTGATTCTGGCAGAACCTAGTAATAAAATGTTTAATATTATTCCTTTACCATTATAAGCTATTTGTTTATCTTATTTTAATATTATTTTCTTGTGTTTTTATTGTAATGTGTATAATAACTTGTAGTGTATGTCCTAATTAGTCAAATAAACGTTTTTTATTTTTATTTTATTTTTAACGTGACACATCATGATTATTCATAGACAGCACACAAAGTAACATGTATAGGTGTTGTAGGCGCCCTCTACCTATCAATAAAACTAAAGTATTAGAAAGTGTCGCTCGCATTAGCCGTCGTGTAAAATTATTATTGACCTGTGAAGAATTTTGATAATTACTAAATTATTAATTATTAATTATTACTAAATTATAAATTATTAATAATTAGTAAATACAAACTGTAAAATGTACATGTTTGTATTTACATGTAAATAAAATAGGATTTAATGATTTCAATTTTCAAAGTTAATGGATTTTAATAATTCTTAATTTCAAATCAAAAGGGGATTTTTTATTACATACTTGCTGTCCCGTTGTTCTGTTGCACCTATAAATATAGTGTCAATTATTTCCCCGCAATTTTTCCAAAATTTCTCACCGTTTAAACCTTCCCTGAACTGATACGATCATTTTAAGACCAAAATTAGCCAAATTGGTCCAGCCGTTCTGAGTTTTAGCGAGACATTCAAATTGCAATCCATTTTTATTTAAAAGAAGATTAGAATAAAATATAAGCGAGCATACAATTCGACGGCAAACAACAAAACAACTTATTTTGGGCAATTTTCTTTAAAACATCAAATACAACAATATAGCTGAAATATAACTTGTATTGGTTTTCAATACATATGCTTTCATCGTACTGCCATCTATTAGGTCCTAAAACGTATCAGAAAACGGGAAAGTTTCGCAAAAGCGCCATCTATGTGCTGGTAATATAATAGAATGTTGGCTAAGTGTGCTATGCCACCAAGTAAAGTCACTTTCGCAAGATTGCTTTTTAGGTACTACGTAGCAATAAAATGTTCTATTATGTTGTAACATAACTCAAAGATGGCTCTAGAATGAAAGAAGTTGGATAGAAGTCCTTTGTAAATATTAAATGAAATTTTATGCGACTTCGTAGGTAGGCTGCGACACAATAGGCTAGACGATTCAATACTGCTCTTAAATATGAGTCACTTCTAAGAAGAAACAGTGTACTTAAAATAATTATTTTCATAGGTACAGCGATTTGTTTACAAAACTTGGCAAGTCTCGTGCGAACGCTCCATTTAAAAGTCGTACCTAACCGTGACGTCACTATTAGGTATAAATGGATGAAATATAAGGGCCCAGGAACATATTATATGTTAATATCTTCGAAATTTGTGCGTTTAAGTTCATACTTATCTAATTAACATATAATGAATATTTTTGTTTAAGATGTATTTGGTGGTTAGGTGTAACTAATGATACCGGTTTTTTACCAACTAAGCAAAAAAATTTTAAACTTTTTTGTGTTCTTTAGATGTATTTAAATACTAAACACACATAAAAATATTAATTTTTACGAGTATTTTACTAATGTTTTTAATCACGGATAAGATAAATGAGGTTGGATTGGCAACCGTCATACTTTTACTTGAAAACCAGCGTCGCCGCCTGTTTCCCACCAATGCACTCCACTACATAAGAAATAATAATACATACATGAATTACGCACACTAATTAACAAATCACACCTAGAACGAATGAATGAACGAATAAACCTAGGCTGCGAATTGGTACTCACACTACGTTGAGTCGGTAACGTTACGACACAACCACATGCTCAAAATTAACTCGCACGCTAGGGCTTGCTATGGTCGATAGGAATTTTCGATAATGAAAATGGTCAATCTTGAATCTTGAAATCATCTTAGTTTCAGTTAGATTTAGGATTTATGAGCCCTAACTTTTGAATGCGGCGGGGGGAGTAGCGGGGCAAGTATGGTTGCGCGTGTACAATATGTGCATCCCCACTATTTTTGCCGAGGGCTCATCGTAAATCGTAAACCGTCCTGTAGCTATGGGTAATTGAATGAAAAATTTTAATAACGGGAGCACTAGTAATTTTATACTAACTAAAACATTGTGTCAAAGGCGAATTTAATTGGTATTGGGATAGAAAATGAAAAAAGTATATCAACATGTATTTAGTAGTACCTTTATTTGTAATCAAAAATAATTAGAAAATCAAAGCAAAAAAAGAAGTCGATGGCAGTGTAGCACTGCCATTTGCACAGTCGTAGTCTTTTAATTTTTTTTTTTTATTGTAGACGAAATATTCATAATTTACATTTTCAGATACTCAAGCGTACATATTATTATGCAATACCAACAAGTAATAAACCAATACTTCATCTTCTTCGCTTCAGCATCAAATATTACATTCGTCAACAACCCCGCATCGCGGAATGGTTTAAGGCATAGCCGGGCACCGTTAATCAAATAGTTAACTTCGTTAATTGTTAATCCGCTACAAAAAAAGTTAGCTTCGTTAAACGTTCAAGCGTTACATTTCGGAAGAATTAACGCAAGTTAACGTTAATCCGTTAATATGTGTAAAATTGCATATTTATATCGTTGCGTTAGTGAATTTATAAAACCTATTGGTTTAGGTTCTAATTCATTCATCAATTATCAACACGCAAATGATCACTGACAGTAATTTATAATAACAACAAACAAACCACTCGTCACTCGCGAGCAAGAATCGACGTCTTTATAAATATTATGTAGCAAAAAAAAGACTAGCAAAATTTTACTACCGAGAACAGTAGTGACTCATTCTGAAGAAAAATAATTTGTCAATAAATCATCGATCACTGACTGCACTATCCAGGCGACCGAAGCGGACGTGATGCGAACGAGTCGAAAGGCGCGGTAATTTGGCTCGCTTCGCAACCCAGATGAGTCTTCTCGCGAAATATTTGCGTACTTCACCAGCAATGTATATTTTCTGTGATTCTTGGCTTAATTGTCGTTTCTACTTAGAATTTCATAATTCGAACTAGTTTTTTGGGAAAAATACTAAAAAACGAAGGTTTTTATGCTTACCGATGAAAAGAAATTCCTCCTTATTTCATATTTGATGTCTGACTCTTTAATTTGTACATAACAATCGCACAACACATTTTCAAAGGATATTAGCGCTTATCCGTACTGGGAGGCAAGCAACAAGCGACTAAAAAATATGAACGCGTGGTTCGGTTGAAGTATGATTGTCCAATCATACTTGTGGCGCGTCTGCCCCGCGCACATTGCCAATCCAACCTCATTTATCTTATCCGTGTTTTTAATTATGTTTATAAATTAAACAAAATATTTTACATGAAGTCGTCTCCCCAACTGTTTGTAATTTACAGATGCAGCTTCAATATTTTGTTTTCATTTTCTGTAAGAAACGAAATATGTTATAAGTATTTCAAATTTCTCATTCTCCTCAGTCTTTAAGATAGTTTGAATTGATCAAATAATTTTATATTTTATAAAATCGTCAAGGTGTCGCTTGTGAATGAAACAGCTGTTTCGTAATAATTAGGTGCTAGGAAACTTTTATGAAACAGCTGCACTTTCACAGATATGAAAGTTAATTATTTAGTAATTGACTAATTAAATAATAAAGCAAATTTTTAGGGTTCCGTACCTCAAGAGAAAAAACGAGAATCTTATAAGATCACTCATACTCAAGTCTACAGTTCCTTGAAGCTGTAAAAAATCTGACTTTTAAGTAAACGTGAAAAAGATACCTACGGCCGTTTTTGCCACAAAAAATGCACACCTTTTTCGACACTCTCAAGGGACTTAAAGTTATTGTTGAAAATACAATAAAAAATCTAAATACTCCAAATTTCTATTTAAATTACAAAATAATAGTCTTAAGTCCAAGGGAGGGTCGAAATTTCAAGTTGAAGATACTGGTTCAACCATTTTAACTAGTAGAAGTTTAAAAGGCTTGATATGAGCATTCCAAAACATATTTGTTTTATTTTTTTCGACGCATAATTTTTAATTAAAAATGTAAAGTGATAAAAATTATAGCTTTTCCATGTAAACTTTCATCATCAATTTTTAGGCTCGACAAAAACGGCGAGACTACTTTGAATGGAATCTTCGGTAGGCTTGTCTAGTTTTCCTTTTAATATAATGCTTGAATTGTCTGTTGAATGTAATATAAATACAATTATTAGTAATCTTTCTCTGAATCTATCAATTTATAGTATTTTTAGTATCTTAAGAAAATAATTATTATAACTACTACTTATAACTAAGATCTATTATAATATTTTATGGTAATATTATAATAGTACGAAGATGCAATAAACTACAATACGTATGTAAAAATGATATATAGTGTTCCATATTTTCGTGGAACATGTCCAGAAACTGTGTAAACTACATATATCTATGTGCCACTATATTGGCACACTCCTTGGCTTCAACTTTTACAATCGCAGCCAAAGTTCTGAACTACTGTAAAGTTATAAATGTTATTTTAAGATGTACTTTCTTTGTGAAGCGTGAATTCTTTTGTCTATGAAAATTTTCTTTTACCAGGTGAATGTAAAATATTTAAAAACATCAGTTATTTAAGATCAATTCACACCAAAACAAAACGATACGCGATATAGCGCTGCATTTTTAACTCGGCGAGCGCAAGGTTGGGTGTAATACACCCGTTCGTAAGTTCAAATCAGCTGATAATGGATAATTCTTGTGATGATTCCTGTTGTGACTTCGAAATTGATATTGGCCAAAGAAGGTGACTGATGTTTAGATCTCATATTTTGTTTCCAAATTTCATCAACTATAAGGTTTGTTTTTTTTTCTACGTTTACTTTTTTAATAAATAATAATTCTATGTGTTACGCTATGTAAAAACTATGCTTTCTTTTAATTTCGTAAACAAAGACTACAAAATATTAATTGTTTGCCTTATTTCTTCCTCTCAATCTGTTCTTATTTAATAAATAATCAAATTTAGTAAATAAAAACATAAGTAAAATATTATGAAAACATTAAAATGTCTAGTCCACTACATGGATGTGCTGGGTGCAGCACATGCATGTAGTGGACTAGACATTACAACCTTACGCTAGATATAATACATATTAGGTCTTTACCTATGAAATTGCTGTTTTGTATGAAAAAATTTAAACGAATTTCTTTCATATATTTTTTATTTGTATTAATCGAAGTAATCACCCATGCAATTAATGCATCTTTGCCAACGCAGTAGCAGTTTATTGATGCCCTTCTTAAAGAAATCAGATGGGCGGGAGGCAACAAATTCTTCAAAGGCATTTTGTACTGCCTCTGGGGTATTGAATTTTTTTCCCGCCAAGATGTTATCTAAATTCTGGAAAAAGTTAGTTAGTTGTTGTTGTGTCTGAGGCGATGAGATGAGATGTCTGTAGGCGCAAGGTCTGGTGAGTAGGGCGGATGACGGAGAGCTTCCAATCCCAGTTCTTGCAACTTGAAGACCTCTGCTGTGCAGTATGAGGTCGCGCGTTGTCGTGCAGGAGCAGCGGAGACGAGCGATTGACCAATGCTGGTTGGAGATGTGCCAGCTTCTCCATCATTGTGTTCAGTTCTTCACAGTTCACATCTGCAGTAATGCTCACCCCGTTTGGTAAGAAGCTGTGATGAATAACACCGGCGCTAGACCACCAAACAGTGACCATCACTTTTCTAGGGGTAAGTTTTCGTTTAGGCTATTGTTTAGGTGCTGAACCAGGATCCAACCAACTTGCTGAGCGCTTGCGGTTATCAAACAGAATCCATTTTTCATCGCAGGTAACAATGCGGTTCAAAATTCCTTCATTTGTGTGTCTGTTGAGCAGTGCAAGGCACGTCTCGACGCGTACTTCGCGCTGGCGATCATTGAGTTCGTGGGGCACCCATTTGTCAAGCTTTTTTACCTTGCCAATTTGCCGTAAATGGACCAATATGGTTTTGACTCTAACGTCGAAAGCTGCTGCTAATTCAGCCGTAGATTGTGTATCATCAGCTTCCACAATCGCCTTTAATTCGTCATTGTCAACCAAAGTCTTCGGACGACCGCGAGGTTCATTTTTCAGGTTGAAATTTCCAGAACGGAAGCGAGCAAACCAATAACAGGTGGTGCTTTGGTTTGTAGTGTTAGCTCCGTAAACGTGCCGCGTTGCTGCCACGACGGTACTCATATTTCATAATTACTCGAATTTTTAACGTATCCATGATGACGAAAAAGATTGAAATGCGATGAAAATGTAACACTTATCAATAAACAAATGACTACTTTTTGAAAAAGAATTCCATGTTTTTAAAATAAAATTAATTTGAAATTAGAATTCTTAGCCAAACAAAAATTATTTTGATTTGAAATGGCCAGTACTGCAAAATGGCAATTTCATAGGTAAACCTATGAAAAATATAATGGTTCAACCTATTATTAACCTTGCGCTCGCGGGGTTAAGATAGCTATTCAAAATTGAACTTTATTCATTACACAAGAAGATACACGTTCAATTGTATAAGTTCGAATGCCAGAAGGTTGATTCTGCTATTTCAATCTAACAATAATACAGCTTCGATACAATCCGGATAATATCAAACAGCAAAATGGTATTCTCTTAAACGCCAAACAAACGTCAAATGACGAATTTTACCGCGATGCGATTATTATTGTATCGAAGCCTGACTGTAGATTGACCGAACCACTTATTCACTTTCAAAACAGTATTCTCTTAATTTATATAAATTTGACCCTAACCGAACCGTCAACCGGTTTTTTTCACTTTCACATGTCATAACATAAAATATACTTTGCACACAACTTTTTTGCAAGTCAAAATCAAAATAAAAGTACCTATATATACTATAATACTATAAATACATAACTTGTATACTAAAAAAACTTATAAAACCGATTACATCATTTAATTGCAATATTATTAAAAAATAAAATTAATAATAATGTTTCAAGTCATTGTGCATGCCATCAATAAAACTGACAGTTGGCAACACTGGATCTTTCAAGCGTCAAGTAACAACTGTCTTTGTACTCGCTTTATACGGTATTTTCCTGTATTTTTTTCATTACATAAATGAATAGTTCTCTGAAAAATAAGAAGAGAGAAGTTTATAACAGAAGAGACAAAAATTAAAATTTTCAAAGATATTGCGGATTGTCTGAAGCACTTTTGTGAGTCTCGTGAAAACGCCCCATATAAAAGTCGTACTAGTAGGTGACGTCACACGATAGTAATGTTGCTACGATATGTATGGCCACATGCACAAAATTTCTGATAACTAGTGATTTTGCGCGTTTATGTTGATAAATAACATAGTAAATCTTATTGTATTTGATGTAAGTAAGTAAACTAATTATGTAGGTTTTATACACTCTGTTTTAAAAAAAATATTTCAACATTTTTGTGATTTCGAAATGAATATAATTATAAAACTAAACATAAAATTATTATTATTTCTTAATTTATTTACTTCATGTAAAAACTAAATTTTTACATTAGGGAAATACCCAATTATGAATAATTGTAGTCAATGTAATTTAAAAAATATATAGTTAAAAAAACCAAAAAAAACACGTTTATAGAAAATTTAACTAAAAAATAAAAATTAAATTTAATAAATTTGGATTAATAATAGTGTAAATCGAAAATAAATGTTTATTATTGTAAAAAAGCGTGGGGTGCAGTGTCTTCACCTGTACGTTTGTATGTAACCGACTCCAGTGGATTTGATTTTGATCCACTTCAAACGGTCAGATTTCGTTTAAAGTGATTTTTAAGATATTATCAAAATTAAGATCCTTCTCATATCTGCCAATAAAATGTTTATAACTCTTGACACTATGCACCCCACGCTTTTTTACAATAATAAACATTTATTTTTCATTTACACTATTCTTAATCCAAATTTATTAAATTTAATACTTATTTTTTAGTTAGACTATAAAAGCGTGTTTTTTTAGTTTTTTTAAACTATAATTTATTTTTTGCTTTTTAGTACCATTTGCCAAAGAGTAAGCCTGGAACTGCACGCATGCGTAGTTCGCGCACTAGTTCTATCTCTCTTACTCTCATGCAAAGGATGCGGAAAGAAATTGATGAATCCTGGCGAATTTAATCAGGATAATCGGATACTTTAATCGAATTATTGCATTGTCATCGGTCTTTGACAGGTGTGTAAAGTTTAAATTAAATCTGATCGTTCAAAGTAGGACAAAATCGAACCTAAAGGAGTCGGTTACAAACGAACAAATCAGCAAGCAAATATACAAACTAATAAAAGCGGTGAAACTAATAAAAGCGTTATAAAATGACTGTGTTTTTAATTGTACTAAAATAGTATAGTAGTATACCGACTTTCGGTCAATTTATGATAACAGGATGATTAATTTATAATGAATTGGTTGTAAGTTGAAAGTCTAAGTTAAATACGAGAATTGGGCCGCAGGATGCACCGCCCTGTACATAATATGAAACGTGTAGCTTCGCATGTCGTCACGGTGCGAACTGACCCTTATTGCCGAGGTAATGTCCAATCGTGTTTTGCACACGTCCACACTGTACTTGTGGTCTTATGAAAACAAGTTTTAAGGAGGATTCAGTTCAAAAGGTCCTCAATGCACAGTACGAGCATACGACACTAGCATAACCACATTTAGTGCAAACAAGATTATTATGCAACGTGTGGTTTTGTAATTTTATAACATTGTTCAACTGCACATAACCAGAAACGTGATTTTCTCCGCGGTACAAATAAGTATAAATGTTTGTCTTTCTATTTAGGTAATTTGTTTGCCTTACAAAAGTAAACGTGGCGAAATTTTGGCATATAGTGCCTACCCTCTAGTTGGTCCCAATGAAATGCTCAAGGGCCAGCAGCTGTTTTCCGTTAGTGCCATTCCTATTTTTTACCATAGTAAATATGAATTGTAAAATAAATACATCAATTTAAAAAAGTAGTCTAAAAGTCGTATTTGTACTAAAGCTTATAGTTTATAGTAAATAATTTTGTTTACAACTGCACACCTTGGGAATAAGATGCATGGCTCTCTATGTTCTTGTGTACTTTTGACTTTTGTTATAATATCTAATATATATTATATTAAGTTTACAATTTAAAACATAATATAATATAAAACAAACAAATTTTTCATTTTTATAATAAAAGTATCCAAATGAGATACACAAGTTTCGATTTAACATATTAAGCTATGTCTCAACTTTATAGATCGACTTGGGTCGCAGTGACGTCAGAGCTTAACTTTGACTTGCTTTCGGCTTAAAAAATAACCTAATAACCTAATGTCAGGACATGTCTAAGGCCACGCGCAAAAGGTTTTCTTTGAATTACTTCAAAAGTTATTGTCCGATTTCGCTTAAAATAAATTCCCTAAAGAGTTTCTAGCTTGACCTATAAGCATGGAAACTTATATAATTCTGTCTCTTATATTTTAGAACTACCAACTTATAAACCATTTTTTTTATCAAAATCAATTTCTAAATGGCTTTGGAGGCCGATTACTTGAAAATGGTTGACTTTGAAAAAAGTCATGTATAAAACATTAAACCCTTTATTTTAAAAAACCTATTCAAAGACGACGATACCCCCAGACGATAGGATAGATTAAAAAAAAGACGTGTGGTACTCGGGGACTGCCGCGGTAAAGCTATTGCATAGCATTTTGTATCAACTTATGCAATTATAATTATTTATTTATTTTATTTCATTTATGCAGTATTTCTTTTTCTTTGATATTAATTCAAGTTACACTTTTTGAGCGTGGTGACCGATAAGAAAACAAATTTTTCTTTTATTAAATAAATAAAAAGTTAATATTGTTTAAAATATTTTTATTATTTTACAATACATGTGGGTTTTAAATTATTATTTTTTACAATTACTTTCTCATAAACAGCTGCTTATGTATTCGTCCGATTTCGGAGCAGCTCGTCTCGATTCGTGCGAGTTTCGTAGAGTCGTACAATACGTCTAATCGCACGCACACAACGCCGTGTCGAAGACTGCCGAACTGAAACGACGTTAGACAATGCACGGAGCGTGAGGTTTTTTCGTTACGGAATTTCTGGATTCGGTCCCCGCGCTCAAGGCCCGCGATAGAAGCTATGCAATAGCTTAAAAATATTTTTCATGTCCCTTTTTTTTCATTATGTTTTCAAATGTACCTATGGAGAGGCAACTTTAAAATGAAAAATTATTATGAGATATATATACAATATTACAACTATACCAAATTTCATCCATTTAAATTCATAACTAGCTGACCCGGCGAGCTTCGTACCGCCATATTTTTTTGCCTTCAATTAGCTTCATTCTTTAAACATTTTTTAAATATTTTTTTTCATACAAGCCTTCTCCTGACAATAACGAACACATAAAATAATTTATCCAATTCGGTGCAGTCGTTTGGAAGTTATGCGCGTACAAAATATTTCGGTAATTCATTTTTATTTACGAGGGCGGGTCAATAAGTCCGTGACCTTTGGAATAAAACACAGATTTTTTGATAAATAAATCATTTAATTTTTCAACGTAGTCCCCCTTGAGCTCTATACACTTTGTCCAACGCTTCTCCAATTTTTTTATCCCTTACAAAAAATATGATTTGTCGAGGTCCTCAAAATAGAGGCGCCTTTGTTTGCGAGATGACTTCATCATTGGAGTCAAATCTTTTTCCACCGAGCCATTTTTTCAGGTTTGGGAACAAGAAGTAGTCACTCGGAGCCAAATCTTGAGAATAGGGTGGATGTGGGAGCAATTCATAGCCCAATTCATGGATTTTTGCCATGGCAACTGCACATGTGTGCACCCTTGCATTGTCTTGGTGAAAAAGAACTTTTTTCTTGGCCAAATGAGGTCGGTTTTTTTTCAAATCCTCATTGAAGCGGTCCAATAAGTTGGCATAATATTCCCCATTAATTGTTCTTCCCTTTTGAAGATAGTCAATGTGGATTATCCCACGTGCATCCCAAAAAACAGTCGCCATAACTTTATTGGCTGACAAACCCACCTTGGCCTTCTTTGGCGCCGATTCACCCTTAGAAACACACTGTTTTGACTGTTGTTTGGTCTCTGGTGTGTTGTGATGGATCCATGTTTCGTCCACGGTTAAAAAACTCCTCCATATTGTGATTAAACAACGCCAAACCTTCCTGTGAAGTTGTTACACGATTGCGTTTGTGGTCGACTGTGAGCAAACGCGGCACCCATCTTGCGGAAAGCTTTCTCATGCCCAAGTGATCATTCAAAATTGAAACAACTGAGCCATGCGAGATGCCTATGGCTTCCACAATCTCTTGCACTTTCAATCTTCGGTCGGCCAACACCATATCGTGAATTTTTTCGATTGTTTCGGGTGTAGAGACCTCAACTGGGCGTCCAGGACGTTCGGCATCTTCAGTGCTACGTAGTACGGCCACAACGAAATTCAGTAAACTACTTTTTACCATTGAAATCGATGGTGCAGAGTCCCCATAGTATTTATCAAGCTTAGCCTTGGTCTCGGTAATGGTTTTTTTTCGCAAAAAATAATGCTTAATAAGCACACGAAATTCACTTTTTTCCATTGTTTCCTTAAGTTACTGGATAGTCTGATAAAGATAGCTGTAAAACACAAACTAACTGACGCAGCAAGTTCAAATTTTGATAGGAGTCAACTGACAGATGCCTGTTGACAGGAGTAGTGTTGCTTTTTCAGTAAGGAGGTTAGAAATTCAAAAAGTCACGGACTTATTGACCCGCCTTAGTATATAGATTACAAAAGCTAGAAGGGCGGACAGACAGACACACTGACAGATGGACGGACAGAGTGAAACTGTAGGGATTCCTTGAGTATTACGGAACCCTAGAAACTATGTATTTCCACGCTAATGAAGCTGCGGGCTAAAATAAGATTTGCCATATTTCGTTATGCACATATGTACTTCTCACGTTTATTTTTATCTTCAGATATAAATACATTAGGTAACAACTTGCTTCCATCTCCTTTGACCGGTCACTTTACCTCAAGTATTATGTCATTATTGTATGTACATAAGATGTAAATGTAATTGAGTAATAATTACAAATTGTTTTTACAATATTATTTAAATATTATTAACGTTTTGATCACTTATTTAATATGAATTGCACATTTAAATAAAAAAGGTGTACGTATATCACTTTACTGCGGCAAAAATTGCATACAAATCCTTGTACAGCGGCCGGTTTTGCGGAGGATTTGTTTCTTTTAATACCTAGGTTATTGTACATTTTTTTCAAATATATTTTATAATGTTCGTATCGATTCGAGAGTCAACTGGTATTTTTATTTCCCGGAAATAATATCTATTTATGCAAAGAAAAAATGATTAAAATTTGAACGATAAATGTTTGCGCCAGAACGACAGCCACCATTATCGTGACGTCATAAGAACAGAAACAAATAAATGTCACATGTGCGTGTGTAGTGCATGAACTTTAGATTAAACTTTCGCTGTTGCTTATTCGATTTGATTATGTTCTTATGACGTCACTTACAAGAAAAATATGGCGGCTGGCGTTTTCGGTCCCATCACATACCTACAGATAATAAAACTACAGCTTTATTTTCGAAATTATGTATTTCTCAAATGACGTAGGTATCCATTAAGGAAGGATTTTTCTAAATTCAACCCCCAAAGGGGTAAAATTGGGGATTTTTATTCCTTGGACATTTATTTGCAGGATATTTTATATGAATTGAGTACGGAAAAAGTAATGAGTTACGTATTTCAGCGTATTCTAATATTCAGCCCCTAGGAGGGTAAAATAGTGGATTAAAGTTTATAAAGTATTATAGTATTATAAAGATATCGTTTAAAACCCAATTTTACGCGGGCGAAGCCGCGGGCAAATGCTAGTTACATATAATTGTCTTTTTATTGACCCCTGTTGGCGCCTATGACATTGAGCGTGATTGGAGCGTACAAAGGCGTGCGGTGCGTAGCGCGGCGTCCCGTCGCCCTAAAAAAGGTGTCCTAAATTCATGATTTTTTGAAATTTAACATCTTTCAAATACTTGAGCTTTTGTATAATATACAGGGTATACCCGATTAGTAGATTAGTAGGTACGTAGACAACAGCCGAATCTTCATCAAATATGTTAAAGGACTAAGGACATAGGTCATAGGTGTCGCTGCGGGAGGATAGTGTTGGATTATTATAATGATCCATAGAATGTGTTCTTCGTGATTCGGATTTATTTAGAATGTGTTCGATGTTTTATTGAGGCTTCCAATAGATACAAGAAGTTTGCGTTTTTGAGAGCCCTCGTTTCGAAATGTTCAAAATTCTGTTTCGGTGTGCTCCAAACTTTTAATTTGAACATTTATAGAACCTGTATGTTACCAGACTAATATTTCACATTTATGTAATATTTATGTTTAAAACAACATTAACAAATGCAGTATAGGTAAATATAGTTTTGTTGGCACGTCTACACATAGATAGTTACGTTTGTGTGTATCGCACACACACTTTGTCACACTTTCGCACACGTATAAGCTTTTGGGTATGAAGGAGACGAATATTTTTTGTTTTTGCTCAGCTTAGAGTTCTGTTTACAAATACAGCGTGACAAAAAAATAAATATTTTTTTCAGTTAATGACGGTCACGTGTCAAATCGATCTATTATCTTCTGAAAAATTGGTTCCGACAAAATATTGTTAGGACAAAACATTTATCATATTGTTTAGTGAAATTGCATGACAGTACGTTCTCACTAGTGTTTTTTTAGTGATCGCGACAGAAAAATCTGCACTGTAAATAGAATTCTGCGTTTATGCAATAGAGCTGAAAATCGTATAGAGTTGTCAAATTTTGTGGGTGCGAGGGCGAACGTGCCAACATAATTAAATTTAAGTACCTATACAAAAACATTGTGAGTAAGAATGTTACTGTGGTGTAATATTAATATTGAGTATTGTCTAATTAAAATATTATATTGAATTAATTAAACGTTATTATGCTACATATTCACTTATAAAATTGGTTTTATAACAAAAAAATGTAAGGTGGTAAATTTAGACTGTTCAGGAATTGTGTAATTTTATCTCATCTTGTAAGAGCAAATCTGGGCCATGATGATACTATTTCTAAGATGAGTCATGAATAAATCTCGGGTAAGGAAAACTTTAAGAGGACCTGGGCTCTTTGACTTGCATAATCTTAAGCGGAATCGAATAAGAAACTTGTTAAGGTAATAACTCCGTCCACTTTCTTGTTGTAAATGTTGAAAGTAATACGACCGGCTTTAAAAGTACGTTCGCCGTTTTGTAGTCGCGACGAAAGCTGGTGTTTTCAAACTGGCCGCATTATAATAAAAGTTCTTGTTGGTTAGCAGGATATGTACCGAGGTTCATTTTAATATTAAGTAAACAAGAAAGTGTACGTATTATGTAATACGCGTGTGGTTTCCAGCGTAATGGGAGTGAGGTAAATATTATTTTTTGACTAACAAAAATAATTTTAACTAACAAAAAAAGTGCGTATTATAGTCACATAGAAAAAAGTTACAGCTTATTAATAGAAGCTCCTAAGGAAATATAATGAAAACTGAATATGTGTGCATCATTCTAGAGTGTCACGCCAATTTTGTAACAGAACCAAATCAGAAGTTATTTTTATGAACTGAATTAATTAACTTATTTAACATGTAATTGATTAAATGCATGTTGTTGTCACTGAAGATATCTACATCAACTTGAAATTTATTACTAAAGTTTAAATTACAACGTATTTGACCGTTACTTTAAGGTTTGTGATGGTTGGGAAACAACTTAGGCTGGGACTTTAATATAATGATCCGAAATCCGGCGATCCCGGGAAAATTCAGAGCACTGAAAATAAAATTCTGCGCTAATACAATAGAGTTGAAAATGGGAGTGTTGAGTGTCGAGCATACATGACATACTTTCAGCTCCATTTTATTAGCGCAGAGTTATATTGTCAATGCTCTGAATTTTCCTCGGCCTTACTGATTCCGGACAATATAGACCCAGCCTTAATCCCTTACGGCTGGCACCCCACGCATTCCAAAAGAAGCCCAACAATTATATATTACCAGAAAAACTTATGTAATCAATAAAGTATTTCAAGAGTTATTTAAAGCAAAGGATCTCAAATATATACAGACCAAAAATAAATAAACCCAGCTCAAGTCTAAACAAATTATTTGGTTAGCTGATGAAATTAGCAGAATGATTTATTTTCTCTATTTTTTATAATAACGTTTTAGGTGGCAAACAAACAGTCGATATTTTATCTTTTAAATTATATTACACAGTCGAGGATTTAATATCTGTCTGTCTGTTTATTCTGGCTTCCGGCTGCTTGGGTTGGACTGAATTTGATGAGACCTTCACTAGCAGACAGCTGATGTTATAAAAAATAACTGAGGCTAGGCACTTTTATTTTAGAAAAAAGGGAAAAACCTCCTATTTTTTTATACAATGTATAAAAATAGGGGGTTACCAACTGGAAATTAGTAACATTATAGTTTATAATATAAACATTATTGGATTCCAGATTAATATTGCTCCTGGGCGCTCTAGCTGCGGTACTTTACTCCGTGCATATTCTAGTCAAAGACTACCAGGCGCTGACCGCGTCTAAGGTGTTAAAATTACTGTTCAAGAGGGAAACTGACAGTCAAGAGAGACAGGTAATCCCTTTGTGGAGAACTATGTTTTAAATCTGCGCAATTGGACTGAAAAATGCAAAAAGTACAGATACAGCTGTAATCAGTTCATCATAATTTTATTATAAGACAATTTCTGTTCAAATCCTTAATTTATGTTATTTTTTGTTACGACAGTGATATTATACATAAACGCAGTATTTAAATTACTAAAATAAATATTGTATTTATCTTCATACATTTTCAACTGCTGTGACGTCACTCGTCCATAATTTTTTGTAAAGAGCTTTTGTGATGGCTATATTTCGTCAGCGGTTGATCGTAGATATGGTATTGGAAAGACAATATTTCCTGGCTTATTATGTACTTTTCTAAAAGCCAATAAAAATAATGCATGTTCCCCATTCCACTGCTTATGGTCCCCTGAGTTGCCTGGGGAAGGTAGGAAGATCGCTCAACCAATTCCAATAATTTGGTTCAAGTTTGGTTTTCTAATAGCTCAGAGTATTTTATTATATATAATATTAGTATGACGACCTCTGTAGCTCAGTGGTCAGTGTGGCGCTCAAGCCGGAGGTCGCGGGTTCGAATCCCGCCAGGGACCGAAAACATTTGTGTTCCTGGGTCGTCGATGTGTATTTAATATGTGTATTATATAGTAAAAATCTTAAATATAAGCATAAGTATATTTCCGTTGTGTGGTACCCGTAACACAAGTTTTTCGATAACTTAACGCGGGACCAGATGGACGTGGTGTGAAAGCGTCCATAGATGTTAACTTCTTTAACAAAATTAACCGAATGTACTTTGTAGTCGCGATTTTTATATTAACATTCGTAAGTACAGTAACCAAACTCGAATTGTAAGTTGGTAAAGTTAACAGTTGTGATCAAAATTTATTACAGTTATTTTCATTAGTTTGCTACTATCTCCAGTAACCAATCAACAAACTCTTTTATTTTGGAAACACATAAAAGTGATATGTATTACCATTTTAACTGCCTCAAAAATAATTTAAAATTATATATAATATATACTGCAAAAATACATTTACTTACTTTAGTTTAAAATGGAGCAGGCGTTCCCTTTGGTTGGAATGGTTTAATTTGAAGGAACCTTGGCTTATCTCCAAAACATAAATCCATTATCATATTAGACTTATATACTCGTAGTATAGTGGCATATAAAATATCCTCTCATTTTAGACCCGACTGTTATCCTGAGGGTCGTATCAATAATTTTAGCATAATTGTGTCGCCATACATTAGTAGACTCCCGATGTAATATACAATAATATGCTACTACTGTTATAAGAGTGAAAGTTTGTGAAGATGGATTTATGGATGAAAATTGATAAGGTAGTTTAAGCTCTAGAATAATACATAGGCCACTTTTTCACTGTTCCCGTTCCTGTATTTACGCGGGAGGAGCCGCGGATAAAATCTAGTATAATGTAAAGTAGGAAGTCAGCGCTTTTTGGCGTTTAGTCGGCTTTACCGAATAACGCCCGAAATTAATAATCAATCTTAATTTCATTTTAGCTATCTGAGATCAAGATTTCAATACAATATGTCAACGATTCTAGGATTCAATTTACGTAAATTTTTGTTTGAGAATCTAAGATTGAAGTAAATCTATGATTTTAGATACGTTATTAATTTCGGGCGTAGTTGCACATCTCTATGTACATAGCATTATTAAAAACGTCTGTGGGATAACATAACAATGTCTTTGTTACCAAGTGACTTTGTTAAAGCATTTCCTTACATATAGTGGGGATTACCATTCCTATCTAGTAGTAGATAGGGTCACAATTTATGGTCTGCTGTAAGCTATCTGATGGGTCATCAAGTCGGGCTGTTCGACCCTATCCTGTCACGTATTTTCCAGATAAAAGGGTTTCAACGATAATTTGTTTTTTACAACCGCTCCATTTTTACGCATACACGTGGAATATAAATCATATTATTTTCTTGTCTCTGCTTATAGGATAAGGTGCGTTTCTTTTTAAAGTAAACCCATTTCAGCTTTTCGATCACAACAATGGCAGCGTAAAGGGTATCATAGACAGCGAAGATATTATAGTATTTCATGTTAAGATAAAAATATATTATCGTTTGCTATACAGTTTGTATGAACGGCAAACTCACAGACGGCTAAGATGCTATATATTATCATATTACGTACTGTCATATGAAATATATCTAGGCATCTTGTTTGTTACGCCTTTGATGACATCATCATCTGACATTTAGGGTCAGTTCACAGCGAGACGAGGTAATAGGCAACGCGGCACTGCATTTTTAAAATAGCGATTCAAATTTGAAATTTATAATAAGATATTACAATAGGATTTAATTGCAAGAGTTCGAATGTCAAACTAGATCGCTCTGCATAGCGCGACGCTAGCTTAGCTTAGCCTTGGTCTCGGTAATGGTTTTTTTTCGCAAAAAATAATGCTTAATAAGCACACGAAATTCACTTTTTTCCATTGTTTCCTTAAGTTACTGGATAGTCTGATAAAGATAGCTGTAAAACACAAACTAACTGACGCAGCAAGTTCAAATTTTGATAGGAGTCAACTGACAGATGCCTGTTGACAGGAGTAGTGTTGCTTTTTCAGTAAGGAGGTTAGAAATTCAAAAAGTCACGGACTTATTGACCCGCCTTAGTATATAGATTACAAAAGCTAGAAGGGCGGACAGACAGACACACTGACAGATGGACGGACAGAGTGAAACTGTAGGGATTCCTTGAGTATTACGGAACCCTAGAAACTATGTATTTCCACGCTAATGAAGCTGCGGGCTAAAATAAGATTTGCCATATTTCGTTATGCACATATGTACTTCTCACGTTTATTTTTATCTTCAGATATAAATACATTAGGTAACAACTTGCTTCCATCTCCTTTGACCGGTCACTTTACCTCAAGTATTATGTCATTATTGTATGTACATAAGATGTAAATGTAATTGAGTAATAATTACAAATTGTTTTTACAATATTATTTAAATATTATTAACGTTTTGATCACTTATTTAATATGAATTGCACATTTAAATAAAAAAGGTGTACGTATATCACTTTACTGCGGCAAAAATTGCATACAAATCCTTGTACAGCGGCCGGTTTTGCGGAGGATTTGTTTCTTTTAATACCTAGGTTATTGTACATTTTTTTCAAATATATTTTATAATGTTCGTATCGATTCGAGAGTCAACTGGTATTTTTATTTCCCGGAAATAATATCTATTTATGCAAAGAAAAAATTATTAAAATTTGAACGATAAATGTTTGCGCCAGAACGACAGCCACCATTATCGTGACGTCATAAAAACAGAAACAAATAAATGTCACATGTGCGTGTGTAGTGCATGAACTTTAGATTAAACTTTCGCTGTTGCTTATTCGATTTGATTATGTTCTTATGACGTCACTTACAAGAAAAATATGGCGGCTGGCGTTTTCGGTCCCATCACATACCTACAGATAATAAAACTACAGCTTTATTTTCGAAATTATGTATTTCTCAAATGACGTAGGTATCCATTAAGGAAGGATTTTTCTAAATTCAACCCCCAAAGGGGTAAAATTGGGGATTTTTATTCCTTGGACATTTATTTGCAGGATATTTTATATGAATTGAGTACGGAAAAAGTAATGAGTTACGTATTTCAGCGTATTCTAATATTCAGCCCCTAGGAGGGTAAAATAGTGGATTAAAGTTTATAAAGTAAGTTTATTTTACGGAATATCAGTCCACTTTTTTCGTAT
This sequence comes from Phengaris arion, assembly GCA_963565745.1. Taxonomy (NCBI): domain Eukaryota; kingdom Metazoa; phylum Arthropoda; class Insecta; order Lepidoptera; family Lycaenidae; genus Phengaris; species Phengaris arion. Next base: position 31,788,060 of record OY751431.1, read on the forward strand.
TTTAATTTGCCTTTTTCCGTAGCTTGGGACGTTTGAAATAAAAGAGAAAAGTCAAATTCGAGTGTAGTATGATAAAATAAAGTGGAATTTCTACGCTCAGATACATTAATATATAAATCTTTCGTACAAACATTTCCTGGGTATAAAATTCACCTAAGGTTAAAGGTATTCTCGCAAAATGAGAAGACTTTTAAAGAAATTCTCTAGCAAGATGAGGCAACGTATGTATCTACTTGTCTTTCCATGTCATTGAGAATTGAGATTCTAGGAGCACCCAGCACCGGTAGCCGCCAGTCATCATGTGAAAATCAAAATAATTTTTAGATGACTTCGTCATCCATTAGTTATCAGTATTTAAAATGGTTAGGCCATGGCTTAAAACTGTTTTTAGTCCATCAGAGGTCGGAAATGCTTTTAATGAACATCCATTTCCCCGTGTACGAGCTGGCATAGGTAAAAGAAAACATCAAGTAATAACACAACACAAAAACCTAGCTTGTATAAACGTATGCCCAAAAGCATTTTTCATTTCTGTATTAAAAGTACAATGTTACTTTATTAAAAGGAAAATGAAAAGTTCATTTCGGAATAGTCTCGCTTATTATGTGATACCGCGAGTGTAGTTCATTTTGAGTGTGTGATAATAATTTGGCTCGTTCTGTACAGATGCCGAGGGTGAGATGGGGTCAGATGCTCCGTTATGATCCTGTGCAGTGCGCCCGGTACCTCTATTGTGCGCTTGGCTCGCAGCCGGGGGACAATGGGCTCCGCCGAGGTCTCATCAGCATGCTCGAGTGAGTACATCGCTAAATTGAAAAACAAATTTTCTACGGTGTTTATTTTGATCTTTTTGTGGGACAGACTTTTCACGTCGTTTGGTGGTTTAAAGTTTATTCTCGGCTCCGCTCAGTTTTTTAGCTGATCAAAGTAAATAAATGCAGCTCTGGTTCTCCCACGAACAGGCGCGATATGAGCATTTTGCTCACAGAATAATTAAATTCAATCATTACCCTTCCTTTCGGCTGTGTTTTCAAGCACCTAGGTAGCTTTTTACCTATTCATCCTGTTTCCTATAGCAAAAATTTCAGATATGATACAACTGCTCAGGAAAGCAATAATTATGTGCAATTTTGCGTTAGTTTGCACATATTGATGCGCCCAGATCAGAACTGGCGTTTTTTCTTAATTATTGGTAACATTTGATTTTTGTTCGTAAATTATTACTTATAAACACAAAAGTAATCATTTAATTACAATTAATATATTTCTAGTCACTATCAAATTTTATTGAATTTTATGCAATACGTCTAAAATGTATGAAAAATAGGCCAAAGAAGGGTGTATTTCATGCAAGCAATACTTCACACCAAACATAAAGTCTATAAAGCTAGCGTAAAAAATTAGCAAAATCACTAATCATTTTGCAATTACATTTAGAGCTAATTGAGTGCTAATTTATTCGCAAATTTTGTGCTCTGTAAGATTTGCAGCAAAAATCGCTACCTTTTCATCAAGCTAGCGCTTAGCAGTAGGTATAAGTACATGTCTAAAAGCCTAAATCAGGATGACCCGACTCTAAGGCGATTTTTTTTTATTGATTTGTCTTTCTTTTTAAGCGCCATATGAAAAAAATTGCAAAGTTACATGTAACTAACAAAATCATACTTTTAAAATATGAATAGAGTTTTGGATATTTTTCGATATAAACAATCCGAAACTAATCAATAAAAACCAGAATCAATAAAAGTTGATTTTAGTCGACCTGTTATTTTCAAAATATATTGTTCTTGTCCTTTTTGATAAAAATTATAAAAATCATGATTTGAACAATAATCCGATGTAATAAGGAGCTTGATTAAAGTATGTATTTTAAAAAAAGGTGGTCAACAAAGTTTAAAGTAGATACTCTTCAGATTAGAAACTTAAAATAAAACCCCATTTTTAAAAGCTTATAAAGCAAAAATAAAGCTTGAAAGTTTAAGCGGGAACAACAAGCTAGATAAGTGGCGCGTCTAGACTAAATAGAATAATAAATTTTATACACCCTGGTTCCGTACTGCTTAAAATACTTTTATGATGTCAACGATAAAAGGGTATTGTTAGTAAAATCACAAAAGGATTCTAAATTATCCCTAATAAGCACCTCAATGCTTACTGCTTTATAATATAATATATTATAATATAACTAGCTTTTGGCCGCTTACTACAATATTATAATAAGTAGTAATAGACCGTTGCTTCGTCACATCGTTTCGACTAGCGGCGCGACGGATCGAGCGCGAGATTAATTAAATTAGTTTTTCTCGAGCGTACTTTATAAATATTTGTAAAAAAGAATTTATTTAAAATTGTATGGCGAAAAGAGCAATTATTATAATGTGTATTAAATACTTAAAGTGACTAACGTATTTAATTTGATATGGATTAATATTGTATCCGTCTAAAAATCTTTTGAAAAAACCACATTATTTGGGATGAGTTTTTTTAGAATGTAAATGTAAATAAAAGGTATAGTAAGATATCCTTATAAGATAGACGCATGTCATTGCGGATTTTTTTGTAGACCTATAAAAGAGAAACGAAGGAGGACTAAAGGGATTAAGCAACGTTTTCAATGAAAGCTCCCAGACATTTTGATTTTTTCCGACACCTTCAATAATTATCGTCATAGATTAATCCATCTCCACAAAACATTAGCAAATTATGCGTCTAAACCTCCCTAAGGAACCACTCTGTCGATAAACGAAAACTGCACGAAAATCAGTTTTGTAATTTTTGAGATTATAGCGAACATACAGACATGGTGGACACAGGTGGGGGACTTTAAATTAAAATATATAGAGATTTAGAGACTAGAGAAGAGATAAAATTGTAAAAAAATAGTAATATTATTTTCGATTGCAAAAAAAAGACATGTATCAGCTTGGCTTGCAGTATTTTTTTAAAGTTATGTTTTGGAACATAATTTCGGTTTATGCTCCAAGATTTTGTCACAATCTAAGTATGTTATACTTTAAATGAGACAATCTTGTATATATATATAAACGGTTTCTCAAAAACGGCTCCAAGTATTACCATGATTTTTAGTATGCGGCGAGTTTCAGGGAACGATTAAAAATCGATCTAGCTCGGTTATGTTCTTTCTTTTGTCGTGCAACAATATAATATAATTTTGATTCTATTATGTCAGTCCGATTGGGATTTTGGTATGCATTCGTATAATTTTTTCCTTGTTCAAAAATTCGGAATCTGGTGGGTTTGAATCCCGGTCAGATTAATATTTTTGTAATTAACGAAATATTTAGAATTTTTCAGAACTCCGAGCAACGCTCGGTTATCCAGGTATTTTTAATTAATCCTTAATATACAAGAACTCTTAATTATTGTAACTTGATTACTAATTCAGAGTTCTTGTATCAGTTTAGGTCATAAAAGTAAAATGATTTATACTTTTCATATTAGGTACAAATTGTTCGAAGAATTTTTTTTTGAAAGTTCGAAAGAATGAAACAAAAAGAAAAAAAATTTTTTTTTTGATAGTTCGAAGAAAAAAGAATACGCATTTTTGCGAACGGAAGTGACGTCGTTATTACGTCATCGTTGCCTTGTTGCCTTTTACATCTGAGTTTTACATACTATTATGTGACATGCACCATTTCTATTTATTTAAAATCGTGTTATCGTATGTTTTGTGTCTGTTGCGACTTAATTGACGTGTAAGATTTTTAACATTTTTGTAGTCGTAGAAACTTTCTTACTGAATTTCAAAAATAATTTTTGTTGAAATTTTATAATATAAGTTAAAAACTGACACATCAAATAATAATTCAAAATAAAATTACATGAATATTTTGAATAAAAAGGTTCATCCATTATCAAAGGAACTATGAAAAAAAAGGCCGTCCTGCAATTTTAAAGACACTTCTGTTTTGAAACCTTGTCCAACTTTAGTGTTTACTGTTTTATTATAATTAATTTAACAACAACAAAAAACAAATTTAAAAAACAATCTTTGCTACTAGGTATAGATTTTGGTATGGCATGCTTTTTGACCCTTTAGGTGAAAAAAACATGCCATATACGAATATTACATATATGCACTCATACATTTTTACTTCCCTGGCAATTAGCAGGGCCGGCGCTAGCACCGGCTACCGCCTTTTATGGACTGTATTTTAGTTTATTTTTCGAAATGGCCGCGACGTAGATAGCCCGATAGAGGTGCCTACTTCGTTTGGACAGCAAAACACACAATCATTAAATAATTTTAATTGGAAAACGGATATAATTGTGGAATGTTTTTGACTGTTGCAAAATTAAAGCTAAAACCAGTTCTTGTAATCTAAGTAATACTCGTGCTAAAGAAAGCTAATAGCAACCTTATATGTGTAAATATTAAGTTCGTGACAACTATTTACTAATATGTGTAGTGACTTTTTGAAGCAATACTTCCTAACGCACGCTTGACTTGATGAGTAAGCTGGTTAGTGCGTGACAAGAGCGTTACGAAAAGTGTGATCGGGCGATGCAAATGGAAGTTGAGAGGGAGATATAAGTTAGTGAAGATGAAAGGAGAGAGAGTTACGTTTCGTATATTACTATAGGAGCAAGAGTAGTTGTTATTCTGCTCTCGGACACCGTCCGAGTAACAGCTCCGTTCGTTGCTGTCGTTCCGATTAAGCGCTCTCGCTCTCGCAGCATTGCGCTCTCGCTCTCGCAGCATTGCGCTCTCGATCTCTCGCGTGTGCCATCGCTCGAGAAAGTGAAACCATAGGAAGAAAGAAGACAGAAGACTGAAGACTCAAGAGAGAAGAAACAAAGGCGCCACCCAACCGCCTTTGCCGCCCGACCCGTGCCGTACCGTGTTTCGCGCCGCGCCACGACCGCCGCGTACTGGACGATCGTGCGACCGCTCGCATCGTCCGTCTCGCTCTTTGGTGCGAGCCCTCTGCTCGCGCTCCGCCGCGTCTCGTTCGCGAACACTAGCATCCTAGTGTTTTAGCGAAACGTTAGTGAGTGAGTTCCAGCCGCCCGAGGAACAATTGTAAGTACCTTGACACGCTTAGGCATACTACACGAGGAGTTTTTCCGCCCTACACACCGCCCGTTGGGGATACAGCCCCTCCCGGTCGCCGGGAGGGGCTGTATCCCCAATAATTAGTTAGAGAGCAGAACTCCCGGGATAAACTTTCTAATTATGTCTGACGCCATAATTAGAAAGTTCCTGGAGTTTTTAAAACTTGAAGTCCCCGATGTCGCGTCCAAGTGGTAACGTTTCGTGCGCATGCACGAAGCAGACTCACCGGCATCGCCCGATAGCGACGTCGTACCGATACCGGTAGAAGCCAAATCATCTCCCTCAGAGATGTCTTGCTCGGAGCAAGAATCCGACCGTAGTGAACAAGGCGAGTTCACTACCGTCAAATATAAGAAGACGAAGAAGAGGAAGCGCCCTGAGGGCACCTCCTCTCCAGTCTTATCTTCCCCGACCAAATCGGTCGTAAAAAGTAGGAAAACCGTGCAGGCTCATGGCATCGCGGCCCCCGTTACCCCATCGGCCCTCCCGGCCCCTCTGGCCTCCCAGGACCCTCTGGCCACTAAGGTCCCCCGAACCTCTCAGGCCCCTCCGGCCTCCTAGGCCCTTCCGTCCTCCCAGGCCCTCCCGGCCTCCCAGGCCCTTCCGGCCTCCCAGGCCCCTCAGGCCTCCCAGGCCCCTCAGGCCGTATGTACTCCAAAAATGCCGCCTCCTGTAATCATACAGGAGAAGGCCAAATGGAATTTAATCTCCGCAACGTTTAACGAGCATAAGATTCGTTACTCTTCTGCACATACGACCCCCATCGGTATTAAAGTGCAGGTTAAGACTTCGGAGGATCACCGCCTCCTCACCGCGTTCCTACGCACAAAGAACATAGGTTATCACACTTACGCCCTTGCAGACGAACGCCTTCTGCGCGTCGTCATTACCGGAGTCGATAAGTGCCTCTCCACAAGAGAGGTACTCATGGACATCCAGTCCCAGGATTATCCCGCCATAGAGGTACATCGTATGTACCATCCAATTAAAAAACACAAGTACAATATGGTACTCGTAACACTTCCTCTTACGCCAGAGGGTAAGGATATCTTCAATATCCGAGCCATCTGTCACATTACGGGCATCCGCGTCGAGCCCCCCCGTAAAAGGGGCATCCCTGGCCAGTGCCACCGAAGCCAACTTTACGGGCACTCGGCACGGAATTGCCAAGCTAGACCGCGTTGTGTAAAGTGCCTCGGTGACCACGGCACCTCTGACTGTCCCCATAAGAGCCCAGCTGAGGAGTCCGAACCCCCCAGCTGTGTTTTCTGTAAGTCCCAAGGACACCCCGCCAATTACAGAGGGTGCAAAAAAGCACCCAAAGTAAAAAAACCACATACGAAAGGTCTGCAAAGGTCCCCAAGCAGAGATTCGTCCCTGCCCCCTACCCTCCCAATCTGCGTGGTTCAAGCCCATGCAGAATGGTAGTTCGGAGTTAGTGGTTTTCCCCGCTCTCCCAAATAAGGCCATGCCCTCCGCGCCCAAAGCGCCGAAGGCCACGCCTCCCCGACTCCCAGCTTCACTGCAGACCTCTCTTTCGTCCAGCAGTTCTTAAGCAACATCGGGCCTATTGACCCGATGGAGCTTTCTATTTTAGTGACAAAGCTAAAAGGATCGGCCACAGACCGCATCCAAGCTTTGTCAGACCATCAGGTCTTGATCCGTCAGATCAAGGCGCTCTCCCCCGACGGTAATTAATGGAGCCTTCGGGAAGGTTTGTCCTGCCGCACTCGTTACGCGTAGTATCGTTCAATACAAACGGCATTAAGAATAACATAAGCGAAATTCGCGATTTTGTAAGCAGCCAAAATTTCGACATTCTTCAGTGCAGGAAACGTTTTTAAAACCTAGTATGAGGAGCCCTAAAATATAATATTAATAATAAATACCTATTAATAACTACAAAATAGTCAGAAACGATAGAACTCGATCCCGACTCGGAGGTACTCTTATCTACTACAAAAAATATATAAATAAAGATACAAGTATTTGCCACATTAGTATGTCCGGCCACGGACCAATTGTAATAGTAAGCGAGTACTTAGCGTGCAACAAAGAATTAACTCCCACTGACCCCACTCGCTATGACACCAATGAAAACATCAACGGTGTCATACGCGATCCTAGTACGATAGACATAGCTTTAGTAAAAAATGTTTATCTCAATATCTATATTGAGACTCTCCACGAGCTTAACTCGGACCACAGACCAGTTACGATTACACTTGGTAGTCTTAACCCCAACAATTTTAGTAGTAGGAAGATAGTAGACTATAAATTATTAGCAGAGAACATCAAAGTCCTCCAATCTAGTCACCTAGATCAAATCCCCGATAGTATAGATAGTAAAGAGACAGCCATAGAGGCCGCCTCCTACTTGATCGATCACCTGGTAGCGATCATAGAGAACTCATCTAGGGAGGTACGGAGGTGAGGACACAAAGGAGTCCATCAGACTCCGAAATGCGGCTAAGCGCACATATGATCGCTACCCGTCTGAAGAGTGGAGGAAAGCCCTCCGTCACTACGAGAGGGAAGTTAAGCTTAAGATTAAACAACACAAAGCCGAGAGTTGGGATCGACTTCTCAGCGATTTAGAGCCATCTCACGTGACGTACTGGCCACTCGCGAAGGCCCTCAAAAACAACACGGAGAGCGATATGCCTCCGTTAGACAGACCAAACCGTCCTCCTGCATTCGAAGACATAGACAAGGCCGAGTGCCTAGCTGATAATTTCGAACAACAGTGCCGGCCGAGTACTCTCCCGATTGATCCCGTGCACCTTAGCTTAGTAAATAGCGAGGTCGACAGCCGTCTCTCGAGGCCACCTGATGTACGTAGGGTGAGGATGGTGGACTCGGAGGAGGTCAATGACATTATTAAGTGTATGAATGCCAAAAAGGCCCCAGGCCTCGACGGTATTTCAAACAAAACACTTAAAATGTTACCGTCCGAGCTAATTCAACTCCTAGTGAACATCTTTACGCCCTCTTAGTAGGATGTTCATTTCCAGACATTTGGAAAGTAGCTATTGTCATAGATATCCACAAACCGGGGAAGCCCCGGAAGGTGCCTGGTAGCTACCGTCCAATAAGTCTCATTAGCTCCGTCGGTAAAGTCTACGAAAGAGTTATTAAAAGGCGTCAATGACGTCATAACCGACAAAAAACTCCTTCCAGACGAGCAGTTTGCCTTCCACAAAATGCACAGATTAGTAATACATTACGAAAAGCGAAATTTGTACTCTACAAATTATATCCGCTAATTAATTCGCGAAGCAAAATGTCCCTAAGGGGCGATTTCACCATTCACAATAAAAACTTCGTTTTATAAAACTAAGTTCTCATTAAGCGCGTTCATGCGTCGAGATCAATCTCGTTTTACGTCAAACAGATTTCACCAGCAACTGTATAATTGCGTTTATGAAATCTGAGTTTAAATGACGTGACATGATGCGTTTAGAGGTTGCATCATTTTGGAGCGTCGTCACGCCATTTTATTAACAAAATGGCAAGAAACGGCACATGTAGTAACTAAACGCAACTATCAAAACTGTCATCTTGACGTTCGTCCTTCTTTTTATAAGTCAATGTGTCAAATTTTTCGTCAAAACTGTACCTACTTTGGTTGAGTTCGGTGCGCTTGCGATTTTATTGATATATTTTATTTAATTGACCCTGCTATGCCTCCTAGATTCTTCTATACACGACGACTTCTGCGCTCATAACGGACTTGATTCTTCTACACTTCACATATCTTGGCTTCAATCAAATAATAAAGATGGCAAACGTGCTAAAAAGGAAAGAGATCCAGCTTTTTCAGCTTCTGAAAAAATGTGCTTAATAGAGCTAGTGGAAAAATATTTTAATATCGTTGAATCGAATAAAACGGATCAAAAAAAAATCAAAAAAATCAAAACATTTTTTATTCAAAATTGGTATTTTTAAATACTCTTTTTGAACGTCGTCGTTCGGGAACTAACCCAGCGAGAAGAGCCGGCAAGAAACTCGTCTGGGGCCATCTTTTACCAAAAAGATGGAAAATTATTATTTTAAAATCAAAATTATTACAATGTTTAATTATGTCTATGTAACAAATAATAAGATAAGATAAGGAGCCACCTTATTCCCAAGGATGCTTATAGCATCCGTTTTAAAAACGAGCAGTGGGGCAAAATAGCTATTGAATTTAATACCATCTCCAGCGTTCATCCGAGAGACTGGAAAGTTTTGAAAAACTGCTGGGAGATTTTAAAAAAAAGAGCTAAGCAGGAACAAACCCTTTGCAGCCAGCATTTTTGGCAACAGGTAACTACTACACATTTTTTTTTGTTTCTTATAATATGGATATATTATATAAATAGTTTACTCCCTTATGATTCAAGGCGATCTAAATGTAAACAAAAAATTGAAATTCGACCAAATTAATGTGCCATTGTATTTCTTTAATTGCATGGTAAATAAGTGACATTTAATATGGTAGCATTATAGTCGCCCATACTGATCTTTTTTTCCATTTGGATTACATTGAATCGGGACAGAATATAATAACAATGTTTCTAATCATTGTTAATCATTATTACTTTTTCTTTCATGAAAATGAGGTGGTCCACCAAGAAAAGATACACAGGATCCAGCAATTGATCTGGTTCTGGAGCTCATCAAGAAGAGAGCATTCGGATATGTCAGTGTTTTTGACTCTGATGGGTCTCAAATTTTAGGTAAGTATTTATTTTAATTCAAGGTTATGTTTCTTGCGATAAATATTTTAAAAATATTGTGGTTAACAATAATGTATGTTTTAGCTCCTACTTCAACCAGTGCTGCTACCCAAGACAACATTATTGAACAACAGACTGACGAAGCAGAAATAAGCCAGTTGAGGTTGCAGAAACAGCCACTGTAAGTATGCTTTTTTGTGTAATTGCTTTTAAGTAATTGAAACTTTATTACAATATACACATTTAATTTTTTATTACATATTTAAATTGATTTTAATTTTTAGAGCATTGGGGTATAGAAATATAATATAAATTCTTAATTCAATTCATTAAAATCTCTATAGTAATTACCCCATTTGTTTTAATTGAATGAAAAAAAAAATTTAATGTATCAGTCTAATTTGTATAATGTATAAGGCTATAGAATTTGCATAGTCGGGTTATAGTTTTTAACTTTTGATTAAAATGCTAAGCTTCGCAAGCAGGTTTGCATCTAGTCAATGTCTGGCACATTTAATTTATAATAATAATAGTATATTTTATGTAGGATTGGAGCCAGTATACTCCTACAATGCTGCAGCAAAATATAAACCCCGCGCTGGTCTAGCCCTCGTCACCAATTCTGCACATCTAGTATATACCTGAGAGTGTAGAGGCCACCCAGGAACAGCAAGCACCAATAGCCCCACCAAGGTTAGCACAAATCATAATAATTTGTAGCAATATATTATTATTTATCTGTTCAAATGTTTATCTTATCTAAGGCTTATTTTATGTATATGTCACCGTAACATTTTACGGTGACATATACATATGTACTTGTATTAATAGGTAAAAAGTAACAATTTAACTGTTTATGTGTAAAATACAATAATTATATATTTTATTATATGCAGGGTGGCACCAGTAAATGTGGCATCGACCAGTCGCAGGAGGCCGACTTTAGGGAGAAATGAAAATGTTAATACAGAAAGGGTAAACCTAATACTAATGACAAAAACGCATGCAGAGGACGAGCACGAAATGCAAATGAAAATATTAAAATTACAAGAAGAAAGAGAAAAAGAAATTTTAATTCAAGAAAATTTAAAACTGAACAAGAAAAAATAAAATTAGATATTTTAAAATTACAGGTCAGGAAACTAGAAGAATAAAATATTTTACGAAGTTTTATTGTTTATTTTATAATCAAATTAAAATCCTGTACGTAAAATAAAAAAAAAATAAAAATAATAATAATAATAGCTCCCACACCGATTTCGGTGACGGTGGCCTGTTTCATTGAAACCAGGCCAGCTACGCAGGAGTTATGTTATAGTGCCCAAGTGTGTGCGCAGTACACAAGAGCACTCTCTCCTCCTTTTACTCTCGTAACCCAGTGGGACAGATAACCGACACGACTGGCGAGAGATTAGGCGCAGGTCCGACTTTTTACATGCCCATCCGACGCATGGATCATCTTTCTTGTCAGACAATCAGGTGATCAGCCTGAATTGTCCTAACCAAACTTGGAAACAACATTTTTTTGTTCCAATGCGGGAATCGAACCCACGACCTCCGAGTCGAGAGCCAAGCTCTAACCACTAGACCACGGAGGCTGTTGAAAATAAAAAAATACTAATTACATAAAATAATTTACAAAGTATGTTGATAATATGCACAGATTGCTTTGAATTTTTATGATGAAAGAGTAACATCACAATTAATTCAATCATATTTTGAATTAAAACAGATGAAATAAAAATGAATCCACAATGTTGTACACCACTCCAACATACTTGTTATCTTGCTAATCTGAAAAGAAAATTTGATTACTACAATAAATAATTTTTGATTTTATTCTATATTTGCCGTCTATAATTTGGATTGTGTCTTTGCATTCTCTGTTCCTCCATATTTCCAGTATTAATGTTGCCAAGAGCTAATATAGTTTCCCAAGATGCAGGATTTATTACTTGGCTGTCATTGGGAGGTGTGTCTTCACCACTTCTTCTAGTAATATTATGCAAAACAGCTGTTGCAATAATTATTGGGAATGAATTTTGCACTGCTACTCCTAAACCAATAGCCATGGCTGGGAAACGCCTTTTCCATACTCCAAATAATCTTTCTACACAATTTCTTGTTCTAATGCAAATGTGAGATTCATTATACAAATTTTCAGCATTAGTGTGGCATTGTTCTAATGGGGTCATCATGTAACTGTTACATGCATACCCTGCATCTCCTACAAGAATTGTATTGCCATATTTGTGCTGTTCAAACATGGATCTTCTGTAACAATTGTTAAAAATATATGAATCATGTGTGCTTCCAGGCCATCGAGCGACTATATCAGTAAACTCCAATTTTAAATTGCAGATGGCTTGAATGTTGAGGGAAAAATAGTGTTTCCTGTTACGAAATGTTTCTGGACAATCACCACCTAAAAGGAATGTTACTTTTATTACATTTATTTACCTATTAATATTATATATTTTAATATACCCATCAATATATTAAATCTGTTTAATTATTATAGTTTATGTTATTATATCAAGAAATTCATAAAGTTATTATTATGGAATATAAGTATTAGAAGCAATAGGTATATAAGAAATGATCCTGACATGGGGATTTGATAAATTTCACATGAGTGCAATCTATAGCACCAATAACATATGGAAATCGGGCACTTAAAATTCTATTTGGGTCTGGCGAATCTCATCTGGTAACTCTGGAAAGTAAATGTGCCGTAGTCGGAGACTAGCAATAGCAGCACTGACTCTATGTACAATTCTGTATGCAGTAGATTGTAGAAGTACTAAATCCACATAAATCTGCTGCAGTCATTTGATAGCAACCAGTTGCACAGAAACGTAGAACACATAACAACTGGTTGATAGGAGATATACTGTGATTCCTAAAATAAAATAATAATGATATACAAATAAAACAAATCTACAGAAATTTGTACCCACAAGCCAAAATCAAAAGGCACCTACTTTATTAGAACAAGACTCGAGACTTACATATTTGTGGGATATTTTAATTTATCCCCAATAGATTCCAAAACAGACGGAACCGTTGGTTTTGTAAGTAGAAATCTTATTACAAAGTCTTTGTCGTCTAGGGTATCAAAGTGTTCTTCTCTATCGCGTATCCATCTTGGACGTCGAATTACCACCTCTTCATCATATCTTTCGTCAAAAACTAAAGCCATTGCTCTTTTCATTCTAGATATAGGCAAATTCTAACTACAACTTTATTAAAATATAATAGGAAATAAAGTAAAATTGTAAAGAAAATAATGTTATAATGACAGTGACAGCTCATAAACGGGCTTAGTAAAGTTAAACCCTCGAACTTTGGGCGTTCAGAATATAAGCTCGGCTTAGCTATAAACGCGTTTAGTATATGTTGGTGAAATACAATTCGGAGTTATAAGCGCGTTTAAACGCGCAAAGCGAGCTTAGGGTATACTGAGCGCGTTTAATTTCATTGGTGAAATCAGCCCTAAGACATAAGCTTACATTGTATAAAGTTTGCATTAGAACGATACTCACTTATGCGTGCGTCTCTTTCGCACAGATAAGCGAGTCTCAATTGGACCGTTTGCAAAGAGTCCAAAACCGGTTTCTACGCATGGCAACAGGCGCCCCCTGGTACATGCGTAACATCGACTTACATAGGGACTGCGAGCTTATCACAATATCAAGGAACTAGGAAGGCCTATATCAAGGAACTCGTAGAGAGATTCTTTGATAAAGGCAAAAAACACCCAAACCCCCTTATCGAAAAGGCTCTGGACTATAATCACGACGCACAGACTTTTCGACACCCGTACAAACGGCCTAAGCATATCTTAGCTGATCCCGTTGACCCGATCACAAAATACGTAACGTACTGTGTACAGTTACGTAAACACAAATCACACGCACCCGCGAGGTTAGTATCGCACCGGGGTCGACGCCGGCGCCTACCCCGAGGTCCCACATCCGACACGACAACACGAATAGACGTACAGACCGACCCTTACACGGGACCGGATCCGAACCCGAGTTCGAGTTCGCATCTAGCCTAGTAGACTAGGTACACTTCCAAATAGGGTCCGCAACCGCGATATTGATATAGAGAGCTCTGCAATGTACAGGCTTGGGGGGTGTGAAGATGTTGTGCTCGCGAATAACGTTTATTAACTCCTTATTTAATACACTTGCATTACAATATATAGGGAGGTGATACACACACTACACCTTCCCCGTATTTTTGAAAAAAAAATTGATATACATTTTTTTTTTCTTAATATAATAAACTTATTATTAAAACCTCCTTAATTACTTTTTTTTTCTTATTTTTGTTATTCTTACTAATACCATCTTATTCTAAGTACTACTTTATACTAAGTAATAATAAATACAAGACTGTGTTATTTTTATTTTATTTGTAAAACATGATTTTAATTACATTCGTGATGGGTCATGGGATGTTGACGATATATGACTCAATTTAAACATAAGATTTTTTTACATGGTAATACCTTTTTTATTTTTTTTAAGGAGGGGAAATACGTTACGTATCCCCCACCGTCTCCGGGGGAAGACGGCAGGGGTATGTCGGACTCCTCCGGCGCAATGGTGATGAAAAGCGCCGAGGTTTATCGACTAAAACCCTTCCATGGCTCCTTCTGATCCAATGCGGGGTCATGGGAACTGCGTGATACTACTACCACGACCCCGCAGCGCGTGCCACGCCCGGCCCTCTCCTATCGCAGTGGCCGGATGTAGTGCCGCCGCCTGCCTCACCGAGAGCTCCCCGGGCATTGGGGAGCTGTCAATCTCGGGACCCATAATGTGGGCGGCGATCCCCCGATCACCAGTCAGATTTTCCTCTTTGCCTCTGTAAGTATCGAGGCGTATATCGCCCTCCCCTCCTCGAGCACAGGGGGTGCCTTATAGCCTTGCCTTGATGGTGAGGGTGATCGCCGCGGTTTTGGTGGGCTTCAGATTCGCCTTCTTTTTCTTGGGGGCTGCCTTTTTGGCGGCACCCCTTCTAGCCTTCTTCTCAATGCGCCCACGCGATCCGTCTGTGGCACGTGGGCGTCCGTCGCGGGTGGGTTGGTCGTAGACGCCCTTACCTCTTCAGCCTCCTGTGCGGCTAAAGACTTCTTTTTCCCCTTCTTTTTTCTTTTCTTCGGCGGTGCAGGTGCAGTGGGAGTGCGTGTAGGCGCCCCCGTATCCTCCGCTGCTCCTTTCCTCTCCTTTGCCGTTGCCCTCTTCGGTTCCGGCCGTTCCCTTGCCTTCGGCGCCTCGACGCTCGGCGCGGGTGCCAGGGCTAAGTACTCCCGGGCACTGTCCGCGGCGAGCGGAGGCCTTCTTCGAGGCTCCGGCGGAAGACGCTCCTCTAGGCCGGCCAGCCTTGGGATGAGCATGTTGCCGAAGGTATCTATGTTTGCTCTAGAGACCTCCGCCAACAGCTCACGCACGTCCTTCTCCTTTGGGTCGGAAGCCCGCTTACGCAGCTCGTCGAGCTCCTGGCGTAAAGTTGCCTCTTGCCCTTCGAGCCGCGCATTTTGGGCCTCCAGCCTCTGTACCTCGTCCGATGCCGAGTGATGCTCGGTGAAGGCCAATCTGATCGCCGCAACCGCTTCCTTGAGGTACCTTTGATAGGTACCTTTCAAGTTAGAGGACTTGCGCGGCGACCATGGCAATGGTCTCCAGCGAGGTCTCCACCGTCCTGCTCAGGTCGACACCTGCTCGCTCTGACACTCCTTCTCCAGCGGGAGAAGTGGGGGGGGAGTCGAGTGGGGGAGGGGCTGGAGCATAAAGCCGCTCTCGTCACCCTCGCCTCTCGCGCAACCCTGGCGACCTCTTCCTCGGCTTGGGGCCGAAGAGCCTCCGCCTTCTCTCTGTTGAGGTCGGCCTTGGCCTTGGCCCAGCCGACATACTGGCCGGTCGTAGGCGGCCGGCCACGCCCCCTCTTTGGCTTAGGTGCCACCTCCTTACCGGTGGAAGGCGCCACGTCCTGATCAGTGTTGCGCCGTTTTCGCGCAGTCATGTCCGGTGATGCGGGCAACCCCACGGAGTCCAGCGACATGTTGGATGCGCTGCTGTAATCCGCGGGGCAGTCCTCGCTCTCTGTCCCTGTAGATTCGCTGGGGACACATCCAAAAACGAACTCGTAATGAGTTCGTTTTATGCCGATCTTGTCACCCCGAGCGATCATCTTGTCAATCAATGCCCGCAGCCGGCGCTTCGCGTCCGGCTGCGGCTTGGAGAAATTCGTCTCCTCGTCTGTAAGCAGATTCGCCGCCGGCGCGGTTAGAGGCGCCGGGTTCGAATCTGCGCGCGTCTTCGCGCCTCTCTCCCTACTCGTCGTCGCAACGACCTTGCCTGCCTCTCTCGTAATTAGTGGCCCCCCCGTATACGAGGGCCGAACCCCCGCTGAAGCGGGGAGTGTGGGTTTCCCTCCTGGAAGGAGGAAACACCCGGGGAATACTTGACAAATTACGTTCCGCCATCATTCTAACACCGACACCCCGGGTCGCGGCCTTTTTTCAGGTGTGAGGTCATCTATCAGAAGAGTTAAATAAAAAATGAAAGATAGTAAGAGAAGAAAGAAAGATGGTGAAAAGATAGAAAAAACAAATAAAAGTAAAGCAAAAACAAGAAAGTTAAACTAAAAAGGTGGTGAATGATAGAAGAAGAAAGAAAGATAGAGCCAGCCTTCAGCCGCGTGAGTACCTCACCCCGCAAAAGACGGGGTGGCGCACCCAAGCGTTGCCCAGGGGCACGAACGTGGACGCACTGGCAGACCCCCACATGGTAATACCTAATTGTTTTTAATAAATTTAATTTGTATTATTATATATTTAATTTTAATATTTCCAAACAAAATAAAAAATTTTACCTCCTCAATGTTATTATTTTATTTAATATATTCTCTCATTAAAAAAAAATACAATCCCCATTTTACTATATAGTCATTCCATTCTCATATTCATTTTCTTAATCGTTTCATTTCACTTATATTATTACATTTATTTTACTAATTTACGTGATTAGTGGACTGGCCAGTCACTTACATTTTACATCATCGGGTACCTTATTATTATTTATCTTTTTTTTTTTAATATTTTCATATTATGCATGCTTTTTCATAATCATGGTTCAATGAATCTTTATTATTCATGTTTAATATTTACTCATACATCATTTAATAATTTTATTTATACTCGAATATTTAAATTATTTATTTTTATGATACTTTATTTACTTTTATACTTCAAGTGTGCACTTTATTTGGTTCAATACTTTATTTATACAACATATAACGGGACCTTTTTTAAGACTAACCAACACATAATATTATGTCTCCAACCATTTTTATTAAGTGGAGGATTGTTCCCGCGGAGCATGCGCTAAGTACCATTTATTTTATTTTTTGTACCATAATTGTACCATATTTTAATACCAAGGGTTTATTTTAAGGCTTCTTGACCCCCAACTATTCTCACAGAGAAATCTCGTTTACACCATGATCGAATGAAGGATCCCCTTGCGTATTTTATTATTCATGCTTTTAGCATTTTATTTATTACACATACATAGCATTTTAGCTAGTATTTAATTAATGCACTATGGCATTTTTCACCTCAACCTATCTAAATTCCTAACAAAATAACACATTCCTTAATTTGATACATTCAATATTTAAAATATCCATTATTTATATATTATATTTGGGTGATCAGTCCAAAAGTTACTAAAAATTCCAAAATTTTGACGCATCCTGTCTACCTAATAAGAGTCCTATTTCAATCAAATACCTTCTTATGATACGAAAACCCATATTCTTACTTACATAAAGCTTAAAGTAGCTATGTTACAAACTATATATCACATTCCTAATCTTCTTCACATAATATGACGTCATATCTCGTATGAACGTAAATATTTTTTAAGTAAATCCATGTAAGTCATATCCAGTATAAATTCTCGGAAAATGTAGCTAATCAACTTACAAAGTAGTTAAATAGAATATTTTAATACATTTCTAAGAAATAATTGTCTCGTTTTGAGATTTTTACATACCTAATCATTTACTTTACTTTACTTTTTCAAATAATATTTTATTATTTTTATAACTTTAAAAGTAACCATGAACACAGATATTTAAAATACTCACCGTGGAACACAGGGTTAAAATATAATTATTATAACGACTACATCTTGAGTCTATCGAAAATTTTGTTCTAAAAAGGAAATGTTATTCGAAGAAGTGCCATATATACACCCTTCTTCGTCTTTTTTTAAAAAAAACTTTTGACAACTATAAACTAAAGCGTAAAGATAAAAAATCCAGAAATCAAAATAAAAAGATATTATATCAATAATCAATATATTATGTAATATAATAATGCAAATCTACTGTATTTTCATTATTAAAAACTTAATTCTTATTTTTCTAAGATTTAAGACTGAAGTAAAATCGATCTATGAATCAAATATTAAAGCAAGGCTAACGCCGTTTTAGTAAGGACGTGCGCCGATAGATGGTGCTAAAGCCTCTGAATGAACAGAGCACAGCGAACACAGAGAACAGCAAACTTATTACATTTATTGGTATTGGAAAATAAAAGCTGGCTTATAAACACAAAAATAAAATCAAATTTAAATATGTCACAAAAGAAAGAAAATATTCTATAGAAGAAATCTTGTCAATTTACTAAAGATTAACTCGTTGTTACGTTAACGTACGTTGTGCTCGCGAATAACGTTTATTAACTCCTTATTTAATACACTTACATTACAATATATAGGGAGGTGATACACACACTACAGCTCTACCAATCATCCCGACCGTACGCGGAAGGGGAGAGGGACGGCCCTCTTAGTACCGATACCGATAAAAACGAGAGCTCCTCTACCGCGATAACTCGCACGCCGTTAGTTTTTGCTACCGCGCGCGAGCAACCTGACTCTTCAGCGAGCGAGGAACGGGGACGGACCCCTTAGCAGGAGAGACCCGCGTCTCCCCTGTCATAATAATAGCTCACAATCCGTAGCTGTCCCCAATATCCGGTCTGAACATCACCACTTGGGGGCTTCTCTCCTCTCCTTAAATGTGAATTGAGTCTACTCCATCGTTTGGGATACCCCAAACGATGGAGTAGAATTGAATGCAAGACTTTTTACAAAGTCAACCATTTTAGAGTAATCGACCTCCAAAGTGATTTTTTAGTTGCTGATTGGATACGCCAGCGACGTCACCATGGCGCCTTAGTGAAGCAGAGCTCTAAGCGATAGAAACTTGTATGTTTCCGTGCTAATATTTTATGTTAAAAGCTCTTAAGGAAAATTATTTTAGAGGAAATCAGACACTAACTTATCAAGTAATTTAAAGAAAACCTACTGCACGGTGATATTTACGAAACCCTGCTAATGACATGTCTAAGGACATGACCTGACATGCTCTAGTCTTGGTTTATATCCTGAAGGTAAGCGTACCTGTTCCCATATATCCCATCCCATACGAGAGAGAGAGATTTAACAAAAAAAAAATCATAACTTAAACTGTTACACCTATAAATGTAATTTTTGGAACAAATATGTATTCCTTTATCGAGTAGATTATCAAAAACTTACGAGAAGTTTGTTTTAGTCTATGTTCTGTGAATTACAACAACATCACTTTTTTTCTGTTACGCAAAAATGCTGTAAATGAAGCAGATTAATGGATCGGCTGCTTCAAACCAAAAATTTCACTTTAAACCAAAGTTCCTGTAATTACTTATTACAATTAATCATTTTTGTCCAAATTGTCTTTGCCAAGTTATGAATGGTCGCTAAAATAAAAACCATGTAAGTATGGGTGACATTTACTAAAAGCTTTTTAAAAATGTTTAGGAACAAAAAAACTAATGAGAGGTGTCAAGGGACACCCGGATGGAACGAAGTTCCTTTCGATTAATATAAAGACAGAGAAACACGCGCACGCCGCACGGCTTACAACTATAGCAAAAAGTGTTGTTACAGTCTTAATTTTTTCCGTCTAGCCCCCTTTCGCAACGCGCGATAAGGAACTTCGTTCCAAAATCAGTAGTAAATCGATAAATTGTGGGATCCAAAATTAAAATATTCCTTACACCTAGAAGAATAGTTAACCCGGATTCTTTGGCACAGGAAATACTTCGATACAATTTTAAAAAGTTTTGGATCAAAAAAATGGTTTTTTGGTTAACAGCCAGAGTAAATAGTAAATGAAAATATCAATTTGGCTAAGCCTAATTAGTAATTTAAAGCAAAACAAAGTTTTTTAAATATAATAATAATTATAATCAATTTTTGATTGCATCTTTTTCTATTAATTCTTCTATGACTTCTTCGTCTGAATTAATTAAAGCATCCTTTACTTAATTGCTTACTTTTAAACTTTTATATTCCGCAGCAAACATTGAGAGAATTATATTTTTGTCGAGTAATTAATTTTTTGTATTTTTTGCAGACATACCTAATTATTACTAGGATTTATTCTTTGACTCGACACGAGGATCATTTTCCATTCAACATTTTTATACGTGTTGTATTGTAAATTATTTTATTTTTCCCTTTTTCGACTATCTGCAGCATCCTGCTTGAGCGACTCTCTCCAATCTCATCGGCGTCTAGATATTTAAGAGGAAGAAGTTTTCATAATTCACTAAATCAAGATAATATAGTCAAAGGTGTTTGATTTTGAATCGGCGGGCGCCGCGCTCAGATTAGTTCGTAGGTGTTGGTTGCAGATGTAGATTGTAGATGTCGATTGTAGGTTGTAGATGTAGATTGTAGGTGTTGATTGTAGGTGCAGGGTATAGAGGTTAGTAAGTAGTAAGTAAGCTATTTTTTTGGATAAGGACTTTCGACCCACCCGTAGCTTCGTCCTCGTGGAAACCCTTTATCACGGAAAATTAAGTGTTCCGGGGATAAAAAGTATCATATTATGTCCTTATCTAAAACTATTTTCGTATCAAATTACATCTATATCGGTTCAGTGGATTAAGCGTAAAAAGGTAACAGACAGACAGAGTTCATTTCTGCATTATAATAAAAGAACCATGACCAGCTTGGGTTAAAATCGACTCGCAAGATTTGTTTTCATAGTTATAATAATGATATCTTTACAAGTTAACTGTTAACTTCAGTTTACTGATCCATGTCAAATTTAATTTTTAAATTAGATTAATAAATAGTTTAAGACTTTATGAAAATTTAATAAGATGATATTATTTATAATATAATTATTAATAATGTAAAACTTACGTTTTAAAATGACTCCAGTTTGTTAGCAAAACGCCTTCCTGCAGTAACCGTACGATGCGGTGAGCTGCGGTGCAACATGCGCGAGCGCGTGTTTCAATGGCGGTAAATGCACATGTTAAATACAGACAAGTATAGTATCGAAAACGGCATAGATATCAAAATCCAATAAGCTTTGGTAATCTTAAGTTGGCGTAACTAGAAATTTTATATAATACTAAATATAAAATCATCTTATAAATGTAGTAAACACCCTGCGTTACTTAAGTGTTATAAGCGATTTTGCTGTAACCCGCACTCCTCGACATTCAATAGCGCTGTTACTACAAAGGTTTTTCATCAGCACATTATTTGCAACAGGGAAATTGATGTAAATGCCAATTGTTACAAAATGCTGTTTTTTGCTATTTACAGAAAATACTAAGATGTTTTTTTTTTAATAGGGAAAATTCAAATGCTGTACATGAAATGGGCGTAGAGCAATTTACGCAAAAGAAGTTATTGAAAATATGTTTTTACATAGTAAGAGGCATCGCAGACGGCGAAGATGCTATAATATTTTATGGTATTTTTAACCTACTTCCAAAAAAAAGGGGACTGTTATACGTTCGGATCGTGGACCGCTTTTCAAAATTATTTTTTGATATATAGGGTATAGTCCCAAATTGGTCATTTGACATAAAAGTAAAACCTGATGATGGGATCCATGAGAAATCGAGGGAACGCCTCGAAATTTGTATACATATTATGGTGATTTCGACTTTTTCTAAAGTAGTTCTAAGCGTATGCTACCAAAAAATAAGATTTTGCATACCCTGGATCCAAAAGTGCTGAACGGAAAGAATATGAAACAAGTATAATACGAACTGGCCAATTAATAAATAAAATGTTTACATATTTTATAGGATTTTATGACATGTTACAATAATTTCGCGCCTAATTTTTGTGTAGCCTGAGGCCGTGGATGTTCACCGTACGGGCTTTTAAAATATTATTTTATTTCTTTGCTGCAGTTCTTTTATGCGCAGACATCACAATCAATGTCCAAAAACGGGAATGTATGCTCGTACTCAGATATTTCTAACTTCTGACAAAAAACATATTGTGATCTGTGACGTGGGTACTTATATATTTAATCTGTGGTATTAGGATATAGACGGCAAACGAGTGCGAGCGGGGGTCTTGCAGGGGGCCACCACCGGGCATTGGAATGACGGACACCGCGATCATAAGGGCGTCCAAGTGAAATAGTTGTACCTATCTTATACTTTAAACGAGACAATCTTGTATATATATAATCGTAATCACGGCAACGGCTGCAAGTATTTACATGAAATTTAGTATGCAGGGAGTTTTGGGGGAGAAAAATTGGTCTAGCTAGGTTTTATCCCTGGAAGCTGCGCATTTTTAAGTTATATATATGTTTTTTCTTTGGTCGTGCAACAATATATTAATAATTTCGACTCTATAATGTCAGTCCGATTGGCAGTTTGGTTAATTTGAACTTTGTTAACTTTTTTTGGGTTTGAACTACTACTGTACTATTGTGTCATTCTGATTGGCAATTTGGTTTGCATTTTTTGCCCTGTTCGGAAATTCGTAATGTGGTGGGTTCCAATCTCGGTCAGATAAATATTTTTGTGATTATTTTAATTTTTTTTTATTTACTAGAGCACCGAGGAAAGCTCGGTTACGGTTCGGTTAGGGTTCCGTAATACTCAAGTAACTCTTATAGTTTCGCTCTGTTCGTCTGTCTGTCTGTCATTATAAACATATATGGGTGAAATTTGGTTAATAACTGGTGGTAATAGATTGTGTATAGATCTCGATTTTGGCATCATAAAATAACAATAATTTTATATTTTAGGGGTGTCTCTCCATACATGTGAAGTGGGGATGAAAAATATTTTTCATTCTACCTCATCGTGTGGTATCGATGAATATATATAGGAGATATAAACTTGTAAATTTCCTTGTTGATAGATCACACTTAAAACTCTTTCGTAATTTTTTTTGAGCAAAATCGGACAAGAACATTTGAAAAAAAATCAAAGAAAACCTATTTGTGCATTGATAGTTACGGAACCCTCCTTTGACATGTCCCCGGACATGCTCAGAAACCTTGTATCGGTTATTTCTTTTTAACCCCCGACGCGACTTAGTCCGCCAAAAACAGCAAAAAGTGAAGATATCAATTATTTCTAAGGCCTATAGCCGTGACCGACCTACTTATGTGATTACTACGTATTCTGTATCAAATTTTCTTCTTCAAAACAAATAAGAGTGCTTCGTAAGTAGTAAGTACGTAGTAATAGGGTTCCGTTTTTACCCTTAAAAACGGGTGTCTTCGCTCTCCGTGTGTCCGACTATCTGTTAACAAGAAAAAGAAAAGAAGTCAAAGTAGTGTTTTTTTTGTTTGGTACGGAACTTACCATTACCATACGGAACTTAGTGCGCGAATACGACTTGCACTTGGACGATTTTATAGCTTTTTTACCCGACTATGACGAATCCTAAAGGAAGGGTAATGATTTTGGCAGCATCTATGTTTATTATAATTTTGTTCCATCCTAGCGCCTAAGCTACTGATCCGAGTTTAATGAACGAGGCGTCAAAAGATTCGCAATAATGGCCCGGGTAACATAGGCTATATAAATTATCTAGTCGGGTTATAGTTTTGTAAAAAAATAGATTTTTAGGGTTGTGTGTTGCATAGTGTTGACTACTTCCCATTTTAATTGTAATTTTAATAATTTATCTTTTTGTTTCAGTTTGGCTCCAGCGAAAATGGATCGAGAAGCCTGTGAAGTATTTAAATCAGCTTTCCTTTTAGGAAAATCTAGTGAAGGCGGTCTAGAGAGATGCACCAAAGAATACCATTTATGTCCATTTAATTTTAACGTTTTGTTAAATATAATACAATATTTGTTGAGAAATAATACATAGTTAATTTACTGGATAAAGAAATTCGTTCAATTTTTTACCACTCGTTACGACATAGAAATATCAATATATTTAATAAATTAACAAAATGATTCATTTAATTACCATGGTCCCAACTTCCGCTAGGAGGTACCCTAGAATTATGGGAAATCAGAAAAAACATCCTGTATCCTGTATATTTTTACCCGATTACGGCGAAGCCAAAAGGAAGAGTAATGAGTTTGGCAGTCTATGTATATCGACGCTTGAAAGGCAATAATTACCAAGCGACATGTATACAACTTTACACTAGAGCGTGTTAAAGTTTTATTTTTGCGAAAAAAATTTATAGAAAATTACCTAATCGTCGAAACTACTTCCTTCTAACGAATTTGAAATGTATTTCAAAGGCTTAATAAACTGTCATTTAGGGATTATTCAATTTATTTATATTCTTTGAAATAGTGTCGCTTAGTAATAATTTCTATAAAAATACAAACAGGTAAAAATTACTAATCGTCAACAAAATGTCTTCATGAAACAAGTAAAAAGAGCTAAACGTCACTAAATTATGATTATATTGGAAGCAGAATTGCGCATCTACAAGTAACACATTTTTCACATAATGGCAGAATGATCTAAATAGAAAGTAGAAAAACATTTCTTTCAAGCAATTTTAACTACTGTACAAATTAAAAAAGGTTAGTGTGGGGTGTTATTGAACAAGTATCAAAATAACTAGATTTTAGTCTAGTCTAAAAAAACAACTATATTTCAACGGATAATTATCATCATAATCATTAAAACCCCTTTTGTGGTAATCTACAATCATCTATCGAGAATGGTGGATGAATTAGAGTATACTTCACCATATTACTGTAATGCAGGTGAGTGGAGGTTGTGGCTCAGTGACCAACTCTTTGTTATGAACGTCTACTCAAGTATTTGTCATTGAATACTTACAAAAACTTAAATTATGTGTTGGTAAGAATAACCTCAGACAATATTTTTTATAAATTTTACTAACCGCACATTTACTGATTAATATTATAATCAACTTATCATTAAAAGTCCTTAAGTTTCAAATCAGCCTTTTCAGTAATATTACTTACCTATTGTTGCTTTGGAACATACACAATACTCGAAACTCTTCAAAAGGAACTGTCTTTATAGCCACAGGTTTGTGATAAAATCTACTTATTAGATACGTATACATTTAGAATAATAACAGCAACAATTTAACATTTTAATGACACTTAAAATACTTTTTACTATTTATCACAATTAAGCTTTTCAAAACCAATTACCTATCTACGAGCGAGGTATATTTAGAGTACTCTTATTAATATAACTTGTGATCTATCCATTGACATAAGTTACAAATAATGTTCTCATACCTAATCAAATATAGTAAATCTTTAACCTCTTAGGAACTTTTATAAAAACATATCAATTAATGTCTCCATACAAAATAAATTATTCCAAAGCTCTTTGGAAATTAAATAAAAATCATCCCTACATATATATTTTTATATTATAAAAGCGAAAGTAACTACGTATGTTTACCTTTCTGTACCTGTGTGTTACGATTTAACGCCTAAACTAATGAAAAAATTTAATAATATCCGAGATAAGAAATGTCTTCTAAACATAATAAAAATACCGCAGCATCTTAAGAAGTTACATAAAAAATGTCTCTCTATAAATAAAACAAATGTAAAAAAATCGAATCATATTTGGAAATAGGTGTTAAGCTTCATCGTGCTCTTTGTCTTCGATATCTGATTCTGGCAAAACATCTTTAGTGGATGCAGAAAAAGGAATCTCGTTAAATTCTCTTTGGAATGGAGCAGGAATAACTTTGTCATGGCAAAGATTAGTAAGGTCATTTTATATTGCCTTTGATATT
Organism: Phengaris arion; assembly: GCA_963565745.1. Lineage (NCBI taxonomy): Eukaryota > Metazoa > Arthropoda > Insecta > Lepidoptera > Lycaenidae > Phengaris > Phengaris arion. The sequence goes on from OY751431.1 coordinate 31,813,968, forward strand.
GGCAGACGTGAATGATAACATGCCATGAGAGTTACACGGTTCTTAGAATGGATTTCAACCATGCATGAATCGGCAGATTTGTATCAGGATCAGGAGTACTTGATGGAAACTTTTGAATTATTGCTTTTTCGAATGGAATCTAACGCATGGGTGAGGTTGAACAGATTTAGACTCCATTACTTCGTACATATTCTTTTCCAAACCTTTTTTTCTGTAACCGTTCTTTTCTTAAATTTTTCATTTTATTTTTCAGACCCTTTTCTCCAACTGTTTCTTCGTCTGCGTCATCTCAATTAGTATTTTTCTTCTCAAGTTTTTCTTTTTTGATTTTCTGACCTTTTTGGTTTTTTTCTGATGTTGAAATTATATCATCATCATTAGAAGAAGTAGTAAAACCTACACATTCATCTGAATTTGCAGCATCTTCAGAATCAATAAAAGTTAAGAAATCTTTATCTGGCAAATAATCAATGTACACTTTTCAGTTCTGACTTTGCGTTTACGATATTTTTAAAACTTGATAGTTTTTGATACATTAGACTGAGAGCATTCCATTATTGTGGGATTAGTTATTTTGAATTTCTTTGAGTGTTACTTGTAGTATACATTTCTGGTGCCAGTAATCCACCTTTAATTATTAACTGTTTGTTTGTACGTGGTGCTTGCAGTAGACGTTTCCGGTATAGTCGACTCAATTGCAATATGTGTAGATCTTGTATCTGATTCTTCTTCGGGTAGGCCTATCCGAACTATCGAATAATCATCTACTGGATGGAACTGTACCCTGTTCATTATAAAGATTTGCAGGCAAACATTTCGCAGTGGGGCCAGGTGGGCCACTGACCACTTTTTCCATAACTGCTTCACTATTATTGCCGTGATGCTGTTGATTGTCATTTACTAGGACAGGTATCTCCATATTATCATTTTCAGCAGTAAGAATCTCAGAAGCTTCATCTGAAAATTTCTCAACCTGAAAATATAATAATATTACGAGAAAACTGTTTTTGATACTCAAGAGCTACGTAAAAACTAGTTTTGGTACTAAAAGGGTGATTTTAAACTTTAGTAAGAACAACTTTTACTAGGGGGACAATCTTCTACAAATCACTACAATCAACACAAATGCAGCTATGAGCGCTTCAGTTAAAGGAGGTATCTTATTATTTACTAAAGAATTTCAAAACCTACCCTATGATAAATAATTACAAGAATGGTACACACTAACAAAAATGTACTTATCACAAAATGCATAACTTAACTTAACATAAACACACACCTCACTATGCATAACAAATAAATTTATGAAATTAAAAACGTACCGGTTCATTAAACATCACATATTAAACTTTTTCCAAAAATATCCGTTAATTACGTTGTTCACATTTTGAAACCAGAAATTTTAATGTACATTAACATTGTTTAGTTCTCTAATAATTAGGATTAATAGAAAAATAATTAACGAAACAAGTAGGTACCGAGATCAAATCTTTGCTATTTAAGCCTGCTTCTAACAAAGCTTGCTTTAGTATGTAATTTCCTCTCGTATTGCGATTCATAATGTAAGTAAAACAATCAATTTTAATCAATTTAAAATGCATTGTTAAAATAAACAATCAAAAATATACAAATAAGATCTTAAAATCCAAAAACCTTACCGAGTGTTAATCGAAAACTCCGCGTACTTTGAGCGATGAGCTCGAGCGCACGGGTTGCCTTTGCGACAATCCAGCGACGACTTATCGATAATTTCTTACCAACAACCATTCAAAATACGCTTTGCAGCGCGTATAACCGACCAAGTGAAATACGCGTAACAGGGATAAACTATTTTTTACATAAATTTCACGTCATAAATAGTTATCTAAGTAACAAAAACATTTAAAAAACGGCAGGTAAAAAATTACCAAACGACACAAACATATTCTTTTTCGGGAAGATAAATACTACTATATTACATTTTTAAATACATTGAATTTTAAGAAAAAAATACTAAACGGCTAGGACTATATAAAGAGGTATGTAAAAACGGCTTAAATTACGAAAATTACTAAATAAGTTTCGGGAGAAATTTCTTAAGCAATACTCCTACCCTAGTTAGTGAAAGCTAAAAAATACTCAATGTTTAAATGTATTAATTCCAATTAAGGCAAAGATTACCAAGTACAAAATGTTAAAACCTAAAGTCGACCAAGTAAAAATAATTTGTAAATATATAAAATTATCGTCGCTTGGACGCCGAAAACGGTGGAAATAAGAGGTTTTTTGAATTACCAAGCGACAACCAAACTCGTCGTAGCGATACGCCCGTAGGACCAATCGACGGAGAAAAAATTTCTGATTTCAGTGATATATTATATACCTAACTCAATATCGCTCAAAATTTCGCTTGGTAATTTTTGCCTTTCAAGCGTCGATATGTTTGTATATATATGAATGTATGTATGTTTGTTCCACCGTAGTACCCTAAACTGAGGCGTCAATAGATTTGTATCAACAGCTAGGGTAAGGTACGCCGTACGCTATATTTAAAAATTGTTGTTATGTAATACTTAAGTACCTGGGTAACCGAGCTTTACTCGGTATTCTGATAAATATAAAAAAATCAAAAGAATCACAAAAATATTTATCTGACCGAGATTCGAACCCAGCACATTACGAATTTCCGAACAGGGCAAAAAATGCAAACTAACTTGCCAATCGTAATGACACAATAGTATCGAAATTATTGATATTATATTGTTGCACGACGAAAGAATAAAAAGAAAAAAAAAGTGGATGACTGTAAGTCTGGGACTATATGCTGCGGAATTCGGACCGCTGAAGAAAATTCTGAGCATTGTAAATAGAACTCTGCGCCGATACAATAAAGTTGAAAATCGAACACATGTGACATGAGTATCAAGTCAAATGTCAATGTCACTTTATATGACAGCTTGACACTCGAAACTTCCAGTTTCAACTCTATTATATTAATGCAGAGTTCTACTTTCAGTGCTCTGAATTTTCACCGGCGCGCGGCGTTCCGGATTCCGGAGCATATAGCCCCAGCCTAATGTGGTACCTAGTTACCTACTGTCTACCCGATTGGGACTAATTTAAGAAACTGGGTTTGCTTAAGCAAAACCATTTTTATAACAATTTCTGTATTGGTTATGGGTTATTAAATCTATTAAATCATAATAATATTATGTATGTAGTTGTAGTATCTGAATGTAGTTTATTTGTTCTTACCGTCAACTGTATTTTTTAGGTGGTTAGTAGTCATTAACAACGTCAGTATCATAGTTCTAGTCTATGTAATATAAAATATAATATAAATAAAAAAATACTATAACCCGACTACGTAAAAAAGGTGTCTAAAAAGGCCGAAACAAGAAAGTAATTCAGTTAGAAATCCAGAAATGCATAGGTACAAAAATGGTCAAGCTAGAGCCGTGGTGCTGCGATTCAGAAATATGTAAGACCCGTACATCTATCGAACATAGGAATAAATATGCTAATAATTTATTTCATCTGCATGTTTAATTAAAATGTTTAATTAAAGATTTTAATCTAGTATTGTTTGTTTGAAAGCTGACATGTTCGAGAGTGGTCTCAGCTATAATTCATCATCATCGGCTCGTTCACTGCTTGACAATTCAGGAGTTATTTATTTTTTTATTTTCTTATGTATTTTCTATAATAAAGCCTATATAAAATAAAATATCTTGACGAAGGTACAACAATAAAAATAATATATAAATTATATATTTATAGTCTCATATTACGTAACATTCGACAATTGGACAACTCGGTTAGTACGAATTGCACGACTTCATTTTAAACGTATATTTTGACACAACAAAAACAAAATGATATTACTTATATAATATTTTTTTATATTTGTGGTGTGCTTGCCCAAGACCTTTCTTTTGATTCCAAACACGTGTTACATATATCAACTGTAAGATGTAACTGTCAATGTCATTATTGACATTGACAGATGTCATAAGTAAAGCCTATCGAGTTAGTTTATTTAGTTGGCCAAAAGGCTATACATAGTGTAGACGTATATATTGTGCTAAGCATATCTCATTACATATTGTAATACGTATTCGTGGTAAGCACCAATAAAGGAGAGTATAAGAATTGCTGCTGTATTATTATCGTCACCACACGAGCGCACGAAGGACTTACAATCAAGAGGTCATAGACCAACACAATAATTATCTCGGTTTAATTTTTTTTCATGTTAGAGTTTAAGGTAAAATTTTCGAAACACAAAATTTTGATAAAAATTATATAGACTATGTTACCCGCGGCATCATTACGAATCTATTGACACCTCATTTGCTAAAATCGGACCAGTAGTTTAGACGCTACGAGGGAACAAACATACATACATAGGCGCCAAAATCATTCTCCTTCTTGCTTCGCCGTAGTCGGGTAAAAAGCCTGTTGTTAGACTTTATTTAGCTTATAATAAACTGTATCTATATTATGTAATGTAAATTATGTGGCACCTTCCACTTGAAAGTATTTGTTTTAAGCCTCAGATCTAATAAAAAAGACAAGACAGAGCTTTGTCAAACAATAACTGATTTCGGTTGAAACCACTCATCGCGACAGCTTGCCTAACAAGGTAAGGCGTATATCGTCGGCGTCATTACATGTGTGTGCGTGCCACTGTCTAATTACGCAGCGTAGTTTAGACCGGCCGGGCCTCACTGTGTGGTTCGCAGAACGCAAAAAGTTTTAAACACAAAATTTTCAATACCTCCAGGCGCAAAATAACACGCAAGAAATTACAGTATTGAAGAAATTTTGTACCTTTAATATTTTTTGTGTATCGCTGTGGAAACAAAAAAAGATATTTATGGAACCATTTCAAGCCTATACTTATATCGTAGCCATACTATTGCCAGATTCCTAATCTCACTAAAAAGCTTCTAAGCTAAAAATAGTACAAAGTTCCTTGAAGAAGATATTATAATTTAAGAAATACCTAGATAACGTTGAATAAGATAAAATTAAAATATAATTCGATACCCGCAGCTTTTGTTACAGGTATTCGTTTTGTAACGATCAGCATATTTCGCTATTGCTATATCGCATATTTTTAAATTGCTATTCTCGAAAGATGGCGTTTTATCTAATATTAATAAACTTGTCAACAAAAAAAAAGTGTCTGTTTCCTGACTGAAGTGTATGTTTGTTTCTATCTCAAAAAGACGCGTACTTTTTAAATATGGCAACAGTTTTTCCCTTTCCTCATTTACTATTTTTGGTTAGATTATAGTTTTTATTGGCCATTAAAACATATTTTATTGTTATTTTCGATATGGCCTCGTCAAAAAGTGGTGTGTGATTAATTCACTCTGAATTAATCACACTATTTTTAACACTCTAAATTTTACACACTAATTTTTTGCTAGCTAATATAGAATATATATGGTCTGCTAGCTATATTGATCCGATTTAAATAGTTTCTTTAGAGTATTTACTGGTTTTTTTGTCGCCATAAGCTTACATACCCCACAAAAATATGATTTTTCGGAGAAGAGTATTTATTAAAAGCCGTTTTAATTAAAAACATGTTATACAGAATGAATTTTTGAATTTGACTAAAATGTTAACTTTTTCTCTACTGAATCTTCATAATTTTGGACCGTTGCTTCCTTTATGTCCACTAAGAAGGGATTTTGCGAATCTCACCTAAAGGGCTAAAAAGGGGTATCAACGTTTGTATGTAACTTTTTTTGATTGTGGTTTCGTGATATTGCTCTTTGATATGATCTACTAAAACGTTAGTTCAATATTTTCTAAAACTCGATCTATTAATTGGTAAAAAGGGGTATTTAACTTTGTATAGGGAAAATATTAAATGAGCATTTCGGCTTGGAACTTTGTAAATGTAGTCCTAAAGGAAAATAAGTAATCATTTATTTCACAATTTTAAGTCAGGCTTATTTTTTGGAATGTTCTCTTCAAGCTCTTTATTTTGATACCCGTAGTACCCAGGGACATACGAAGTCGTGTTTAAAGTCATTATACATGTGGAGTCACACACAAAAGCTCGCTTTAACAATATGATGGGATCCGTGAGGAATCGAGGGAACTCCTCGAAAATTCATATGGACACATATGGCGTTTTCAATTTTTTCTGAAGAAGTCCAAGCATATACTACCAAAAAAATATACATAGGATCGCTGCTAGGATATACATACCAAGCTGCCGATCACACATACGTAAGGGAGTCGAAATTATTAACATATTGGTGCACGACATACATATATTGCTTAAAAATGCGCAGTTTCTAAGGGAATAGACCTAGCCAGATCGATTTTTCTCCCCCAAAACTCACTGAATACTAAATTTCATGTAAATACTTGTAGCCGTTATCAAGATTCTGATTATATACATACAAGATAGTCTCGTTTAAAGTATAAGATATTTATTTTTTTGTTTAATAAGGTTAGGTTACAGGGTAAACCCTTAACCCGATCGTATTTATTTTAGGCTCAAATTGCAACTGATTAAATTGTCCAGAGGAATTTGTCTCAAATTTTGATTCTTCGTTTCCAAAATATCGAGCGCCAAAATCGAAAATTCGGAAAATATATTTTTTTTTTCACTATATCGGCCATAACTTTTTTCGTTTTTTGCTTTCTCGAATAATTATTTTTGCACCTGATAGCTCTCTTGAATACGCGTCTTTTGAACCTTTTCTGGATATCATATCTACACAATTCTCCGAGATATAACTTCGCACACTATAGCACTTTTTCGTGAAATCTGCCCCTATACTGGAAAGACATTTCCAATGTCAAAATCACAAACAACACTGCATGTTTTTGATTTGCAAAATCAGTGGAATGATTCCTGGCTAGGAATATTGATATAACAAAAACTAATAATGCAGTTTTAGTTTCTATCAAAATCGAGTTCGCAATTTCGGTATTTTATATATCCGGTATTTTTCGGTATATCCAATATTCCTTATAGTGTCGCTCAACCTACCATGCCCACTTGCAAAATTCACCCTGTATAACCATTACACACCGTTCAGTATAATCGCTTCGTTTACTTAATATCCGCACCAGACGCGGATCGTTCCTCATCCTGACAAGTCTGCGGCGAACAAATTACCGGATCCCATGGGCGTACATTTTATTTGGAGCAATTTAGCCCTGACGTTTCCGGATCATCTGTCATAAACATCATCAGTCAACTGCAGTGCAAATGTAAAAATTGAAGCTTATCTACGTTTTCACCGTGTTCACTTTCATCAACTGAAGTAAGCCATTTAGATATTTGCACTGATGACTCAATGCATTATTGAAGCTAGCCACTAGCCTGATAGGTTTGCCTACACAGTAATACCCGTCAGATATAACTGTGTAGGCAAACCTAACAGGCTTATAATGTATGGAAACCTGCACACTGCACAGTTGTGAAACATACACGCTCCGATTTATCTGTACAGGAAAACCTGTCAAGTATACCGTTACGTGTATGGCTAACATTACATCTACTAAGTATAGATATTGATTTCTACGCGAATATTACTCATTGTCTTAAACACTTACTACTTTCCAGCCGCCGTGGTGCTCCACGGGTGCTGGAAAGTAGCCGAAACGTCGGAAAAAAAAGAAAAGTGCACGATGACACAATCCGTAAGTGTATAATGTTGCCTTTTCTTTAATAAATATGAAGAAGGAGGATATAATAACGTGATATTTATCTCAGGGTTAACCTGGATCTGCGCAAGTGGGCCTAAGGCTGGGACTAACTAAGGTGTAGATGTAGAGAGTAGATGTAGTTGTAGGTCTATGTGTAGTTATTTATTTATAGTTTATAGTTAGTACAGAACAACTTCTGTAGGGCCAGCTAGTTTTAATATTTTTCAGAGCACAAAACAAAATTAAAGAAGTCATGAGACCGGCATTAGTTAGTGACAATTTTGTAGGTAATTAATTCTAAATATTAACTTTATATTCAGTCTTAATTTCAATGACGTTTTATCTACGCTAAGTAGTGTTGCACATCCATATAAGCATTGTAGAAGAAAATGTAAAGTGAAAAGACGTTTCTACGGCATCGGGTTGTTGCAAGGCTTTAATGAGCAAATCCCAAGATAACTCATCAGATCTCAAGCAGAGCTTACGAAGATTTCCCTTGTGTCTACAAAAATAGCATGTAGAACAAGAACTCAGCGACATTGTCAGGTAAATATTAAAGCAAATTAGAATTTCAAACATTTCAAACTTGAGTAGTGAGTATATTGCATAATATGTAGAAACTTAGGTATTTTCATAAAAATATGAAAATTTGATATTAATGTGATTTCAGACACATAACCAACATTATCATTATCAACACTAAAGTGATAATAATAATAAAACACTTTTATTCAACAATAATTTTACACTTTATTATAAAACAAAACTTAGTAAATAAATACCGTTAATATAATTAAATATGATTTTTAAAACATCGAGAGATCGAGTTTAAGTGGTACGATAAAATATTTTAATCTAATCTTTTAATAAAAAAGGAAAGAACAGAAATAAAAAGAATCACAAAAATATTTATCTGACCGGGATTCGAACCCGAAACCTATTCGTAAACAACGCACAAATTACTTACCAATCTACCAAGCTGCCATGAATAGTGTTGAAATTATTGAAGTATTGTTGAACAACGAAAAAAAAACATAAAAACTTAAAAACGTGTGATTAATTAAGGATAAGACCTAGTTTTGGAAGAAGACGTCTGACATTGCAGACCTTTCGCATACATCTTTATAATAGTTCTTTAAACAATTACAATATTTCCAAACGTGTATCAATAGAGATTAGATAGATAGAATTATTAAAGACTGACAACTCGTCAGTCTTTAATGAGACGCATTTGGAAATTTTGTTCCATTCAGTGCTTTTGGAACCTTGACATAATGTCACTTTTTGATACCATATGCTTAGGTTACCTAAAAATTAAGTTGCCGGCGGAAATTATGTAACAGTTGACACACAACATATTATATAATTATGATGATGATGGGACTAGAAAATGTTCGAAGGAATCGAATAAAAGACTAAAGGGTGTCACACACGGTGAAGATAGTGAATACGAAAGTATAAAGGAAACCACGGTCCAAATATTACGTTTCTATCTTCAGTAGTTTTGCCTCGGCGTTGATGAATCAGTCACTCAGGACATGTTACTTTATATAATAGATGAGTACATGGGTAACTCTCGGATGCTCGGAGCTCCAGTACATTAAAAAAAAAACAATCACAAAAATATTTTACCGGGGTTCGAACCGACCACATTCCGAATTACCAAACAACGCGAAAATTAACTAAGCTGCCAATTGGACTGACATTATAGAATCGAAATTATTGATGTATTGTTGCACGACGAAAGGAAAAACATACATAACATAAAATGCGCAGTTTCCCAGGAATAAAACCTAGTTAGACCAATTTTATCCCCCAAAACTCCCTGCATACTAAATTTCAGGTTAATACTTGCAGCCGTTGCCGAGATTACGAACGAAAACGAGAAAGAAAAAAAACGAAACCGGTCGTGTAATATATTAAAATTAATGTAAAATACTTATTAAAGTGGAAATAGTGCAAGAAGTCATGTGTGTTATTACTGTAAAAACAAAATTTGTCTGTCTGTCCGTTTATTCCGTCTAATCTCTGAAACGACTGAACCGATTTTCACGGGACTTTCACTGTCAGATAGCTGATGTTAGAAGGCGAAACTTAGGCAACTTTTATCTTAGGCTTCCGTTTTTTTGTGTTCTGGCTCTGCTTCCGTTAGTTCTGCGCAAACGAAGTAGCAGGCACCAGCTAGTAAAAAATATTAAAGAAATAATAAGAATCACAAAAATATTTATCTGACCGGCATTCGAACCCACCACATTCCAAATTTCCAAACAACGCAAAACTTATATATCGGTACGCATTCCAAGCTGCAAATCAGACTGACGTAAGAGAGTCGAAATTATTGATATAATATATTTGCACGACGAAAGGAAAAAACACATATTGCTTAAAAATGCGCAGGTTCTAAGCGATAAGACCTAGCTAGATCGATTTTTCTCCCCTAAAACTCTTTAACTTAAATTTCATAGTAATAATTGGAGCTGTTTCCGAGATTTCGATTTTAATATATAAACCAGATTGTGTCTCTGTTTAAAGTATAAGATATTTCATTTCTTTTTCAAAAAGGGTACAGGGCAAACCCTTAACCCGATCGTCATTGTTTTAGGCTTAAATTGTAGCTGACTAGATTGTCCAGAGGAATTCTTTAAGAGTTTTAGATAATTTTATCTCGACCTGTTTTTATATTGAAAACTAGCTGTCCCGGCAAACGTTGCTTTGCCATATTAAGTATTTATATTATTTTATTGAAGTGACTAAATAAGTATGTCACCATGGCAACGTCGATCGCTATCCCGTCACACAAACAATATGGTCGCCGTCAGTCTCGAGTTGTAATAATTTACTATTTTTCATTCAACAAATGCACTTATCAATATATAAAATACCCAGTAGCCGATTCTCAGACCTACTGAATACGCATATAAAATTTGGTAAAAATCGGTAAAGCCGTTTCGGAGGAGTACGGTAACTAACATTGTGACATGGAAATTTTATATATTAGATATAAACTGCATATCTGGCTAGTGGTATCTCCGCTTAGTAATTTATGACATGAACTGCATTTAGCTCATAAAGAACTTGTATAATAAGGTTAATGAGCGCCATAAACCAGCTGATGGTCACGAGTATATTATTACACTTATTTGTACAACTTAGTGAGAGAAGAAAATTATGTAGAAAATATTCATATTTTCTACATAAAAAATTAGGTTTCCACTAATATTTATACGGTTATAATATACTAGACGACGATTCTCATACTCATGGAACCCGACTCGAAACCGCGATGTGACACGACGAAGACCACGGCTGTCACAGGTCTTCGTCTCAAAATTAAACTAAGTCCCACAAAATGTTTTATATGTGTAAATTTTAATATTATATTGTGAACAGAAGCCCGTCGTAAATAAAACTATTACTCCTTTGACCAAATTATCAAAACAAACAATCTGCAAACAACGTATAACTTCACCTCTGTATTCTAATTTGTGGCGCACTGGCCGCTCGTAAAGCTCAAACAAATTCCTAATTACCCTCATTTTATAACGGATTACAGACCACCTAATTAATACATTATTCAGCTTTGCTTAACTCACCCGTTTTAGGGTTACTTCATTACTTGCCTAGAATATTGATGTCAATACCTAATAATTCATCGAATTAGACCTTGTTAACCGACTTACAAAAAATGAGGCGGGTATACGTTTGGCTGTACATATATATATATCGATACCTTGGGGTAGAAAGGTCGTAAAAGCCAAAACCCTACTACAGCTACAGGAGAAGCTTAAAACAAAATTACAAAAAAATGGACCAAAAAACTAATTCTTCATGAACCTCTTTTAAGTGATATATTATGTTATTTTTTTATTAATAAACCTTATTTTAGTGTCATTCTCTTAGTTAATAACAGCCTTTCTCAAGTGGGCGATAACGCCCCGTTGTGGGCGCTGGAGGCTTAGAAGGGGGCGTAAAAATGGAAAAAATGGGGGTCGCTGATGTGATTTAAGGGGGGCGATGGGTGATTTGTACGTTCAGCTACTTTATATTTAAAAATTCACTGAAATTAAAATCTTTCTACTACACAACATCCACATATTATATTAAATATTTATTATTTTTAATGCGTTCACAACGCTATTTATATCTTAAGATATTTAGTAATAGGTATCAAAGACAGAAAAATATTCGTGTTTTAAAGTGTCGCAGGTGAGGTCCCCACTTCCGAAGACACGTATGAAAAATAAGTATATTATCTATTGTTGCGGCCAAGCTAAGCACTTGCCGAATGCGGGATTTCTAGTTAAAAATAATATTGAAATTAGAAGGTCAATTATAATTCACGTTTGACGTGATCAACAGTCCGTAAAATCAAATTGGAACCTGATATTAACTAACTTTGTCATCAGATTCATCCTTCATATTAGATTAGTTTTAAAAACAAATGTTGATTATTATTGGTTAATTTTGAATTGGTAAAATACACTCTTATTATTGTAAAGTTGTACTATTATTGTTCAGTGTTGATTACTAATTCTAATTTTGAATAAAATATATAATATTAAGTATTCTAAAGATGCATTATTATTGCTCTCGCTGGTAAGACAAGTCTCGTTTAGAATATAGGTTTAATTAAACTCCCGGCAAAACTAATATGTTATTGGGGTTTTTATGGTGAATTATTATTTTTAAACAAAAACTTAAACCGACTTGAACGTGTGTTCTATTTTAAATATTGTTTTATCAGGATGTTGTTCGGGCTTCGTTGCGGGTCGGGTATCGATCACCAAATTATTTCAATGGTAGGTATAGTTATTCAATAATAATCGATAACAAAAGTCTCAATTAACTGGACTTTCTTGTTTTTCTTAGTTTTTACGCAGTCGGTTTTTTTATTAATTTATTTTATTATTTACGTTAATGACAGTAACGTTAAAAGCTTTATAATATTTGTTAATGCGTCAACAAAATATGAAATTAATTTTAGTGATGATAATAATAATATTATGCTTAGAACAATCATTGCGATCAAAGTTTTCTCCATTTGCCTTATTCCTAATAATATGTTATTAGGAATAAGGCAAATGGTTGAAACTTTGGTGACGTTAAATAACAATAAGACTATAAACTATCAATAACCTTATTGTTTATTTGGTTTCATGCAGCAATATACCTACTAGCTCATTTTATTTCGTAAATGAAAAATGAAATGAGCCAGTGGGTGTGTTGCTGCTAATTACCTAAGTAGTTAACAAATTTTTGGACGTCAGTTATCAATCTTCTCTTCTTCTTCAAAATCTTCACACATTGAGTATGTACCATTTTATCTACTTTATATATTTTCTATTAAATTTGTTGTCACTTAATATTTAAACCAAATTGTACTAAACTTTGGTTTTTACAACCAAGCGCATTGTACGGTGTCATAAATCACACCTTAGCATTTTCCACGTCACAATGCACTTTACCGTCAGTACGCGTTCATAATTAGCAAGCACCGCGCGTGCTCCCCTAGCATATATCAATCGTATGTGGGACAATTAATAAAATCTTTATGTTCGGGAACACATTTGGTTTTATTAGCCAAACCCCCACATAATATGGTCCTTCGAGCTTTGTGACCTTCCGCGATTTGGCCAAAGCAGGATCATTCGCGAGTGAGGACTATCAGTGACTATCAGAAAATCAGTTCGGTAAAATCAGAGGACAGTACAGCAGTGGTAAAGTGAAATAGCACAACAGTGTAACAGAACAGCAGTACTGTGGAGTAGCATATCAGTGTAGCAGATCGGTGGTGTAGTTATATAGTAAAACAGCTTCGGCGAATCAGTGTTGTGGTAGTGGAAGACGAGCATCAGTTCCTGTCTGCAAACAGCAGACAGCAGCATCAGCATTAGCATCGCTTCAGCATCTCATCAGCAGACCATCACGCTCTTCAGGGCGCGAGCAGCAGCAGCAGAAAGGTTCCCGAGCAATCAAGTAAGATCTTTCCATTTTTTCACTTTGAACAATAAGTTACCATAATGGAGGATATTTACGAAAATCAAGAGCAGTTAGTAGGTGCGATAGAGCAGTTGCTTGCGTCTTTCAAGAAGACGGAGCGAGATCGTAGGACAGTAGATTACGTTAAGCGGAAGTTACAAACCCTTGACGAATATTGGGAAATATTTAAGCACAATCGACAGCAATTAGCAGGATACGTAGATGAAAATTCTGAGCCTATGAAAAGTCTCAATGAACGGGCTACCAGAAACTACGAGATCACAAAGTCAACTTTGCAGCAGTATCTCTCGCAGGTGACTTCACCAGCAGTAGCACACTCAGAGGGTAAGGTACTTGAGGTTCCAAGTCGTGGAGCAAGCCCGTTACCTATCCCTGGTCCGTCAACAGCAGCATCAGCAGAACGGGTGTCGAGGACAATCTCCCAAGGAGTCGACAGCAAAACAGCAGAAATGTTACGTAAGCAGATGATGAACTTCAAAGCATTTTCACGAACAGTAAGCAACATTGACCTGGAAGCATTAACAGAAAGGTGGCAGTTTGAAGACACGTTGCAGCAGTTACAGATGAGATGGAAATCAATCGACGCTCAGCATTGGGAGCTCGATAATGAATTAAACGGGAAAAAACCTAGAGTACGAAAAGCAATTTACAGTACATGAGAAGAAATTTAATTTCATCAAGGAGAGCATTAACAAAAAAATGTGGTCAACGTCTCATAGGGAAAAATCAACCCCTAAATTAGATATCCCTACATTTAGCGGTAATTATCATCAATGGATATCATTCCAAGATTTATTCAGTGAGGCAATTCATAACAATCCCTCACTGTCTCAGGCCCAAGAAATGCAGTTTTTAAGGAGTAAATTAACAGGCGAAGCTGAAAGACTCATACAACATTTACAAATAACATCGGCTAATTATAATATATCTTGGGAAATTCTTAACCACAGGTACAACAATAAAAGGCTCATATTCATTTCGTACGTCAACATATTGCTAGGGCTGCCAACCATTCAATACCAATCAGCAGCGCAACTTAAAAAATTACACGACACAACTAAAGAATGTTTGAATGCACTAAAGAACCTGGGAGTCAATATCAGCTCATGGGACCCCTTATTGGTCCACCTGTTAGGGCAAAAATTGGACAGTGAGTCGTACACAGAGTATTTGGAATCAGTCAAGAATCCTCGAGAATTGCCAATTCTAGAGGATTCATGAATTTTTTGGAAACGAAATTCACTGTACTCGAATCATCGCGCAGAAAACAAGAGCAGGGCGTATTTAAGCAACCAGCATCATCGAATCAGCAGCAGAATTTTTCGCATCAACGAAGACTTCCTCCGAGCAACTTTAAATCTAGCAACAATAATTTTTATTTTAATCATAAGTCAAAATTTAAGGCTTTGCATGCAACCAAGGTAATTTGCGGACTTTGCAAAGGCGAACATGGTTTATTCAATTTTTCAAGGTTTCAAGAAATGCCATGCGATCAGAAATTGAAAACCGTAAGCCGGTTGCGTTATTGTGTGAATTGTTTATACGAACACGATACTAAAGAATGTTTTTCCAGTAAAAGGTGTCGCTTATTCGCAGGATTTCACAATAGTTTATTGCACGATGCATGCACAAAACCCAAACCCAGCACTTCTTCGAACCATGTGGCGAAGGCTCACCACGTGTCTCAACCCAACACGTGTGAGGTCTTACTAGCAACGGCAATGGTTGGTGTGAAAACAGCAACTGGAGATCAGCATCATCTTAGAGCCCTCATAGATTCGGGTTCTCAAATTTCAGTAACTACAGAGAGAGCAGCGCAGATTTTAGGATTAAAACGACGTAGGTGCAAGGGCACTATTTTCGGCGTCGGCGAGCATGAAAGCAGCAGCAAAGGAATGCTTACTATACAATGCAAATCATTGCATAATAATATCACATTTAGCATAGACGTCATCATCATGAGCAATCTTATCAAAGGTCTTCCAAATGTAAATTTACCTAAGCCTTCGTGGTCATACATAGAAAACATTAATTTAGAAGATCCAAAATATTATGTAAAACGTCCGGTAGACTTACTTTTAGGAGCAGATGTCTACTCATAAATTTTATTGGATGGTATTTTGAGAGGTTCGACTAGCAGGAACCCATAGCACAGCAGACTTATCTTGGCTGGATCCTCTGCGGCTCCGTCAAATCATATCAGTGCAACGTCATGTTACATAACAATTATGACGACTTGCAAAGATTCTGGGAATGCGAAGACATTTCCCAAGAAAAGGAGATGACGTCAGAAGATGAATTTTGTCTTCAATATTTTTCTAAAACGACTAGAAGGTTGGAGGATGGAAGATTTGAGGTGCGTTTACCTATCATAGAAGAATTGAAGCATAAATTAGGGTCATCAAAAACTACAGCATTAGCACAGTATCAGAGTTTAGAAAGAAGATTGCATCGAAATACAGCATTAGCAAATGACTATAAAAAGTTCATGCAGGAGTACATGGACTTAGGTCATATGGAACGATCAGCATCTGAAAGAAAAATGGAGTTCTACTTACCTCATCATGGAGTCATCCGAGACAGCTCCACTACAACGAAGCTACGCGTAGTATTCAACGCATCAGCAAAGTCTTCGAGTGGATATAGCTTAAATGATATAATGTATAAGGGGCCCAATCTTCAGCAGGATCTACAGCAGATAATTTTGAAATGGCGTCAGTTTAAATTTATACAGCAGACATCGAAAAGATGTACAGGCAAATTTGGGTTTTTCCCGAAGATCAAGCATATCAGAAGGTATTTTGGCGGGAGTCTAAAGACCAACCCGTGCAAGCGTATCAATTAAAAACAGTAACTTACGGAGAAAAAGCAGCAAGTTTCTTAGCAATAAATTGTTTAAAGCAGTTAGCAGCAGAAGAGAAGAAGAAGTATCCAGAGGCAGCGAAAGAAGTAGAAGAAAGCTTCTTCGTAGACGACTTTTGTGGAGGTCATCATACTTTACAGCAGAGCAAGCAATTACAAGTAGATTTAATTGAGCTTCTAAAATTATGAGGTTTTAATTTACGAAAATGGAAGTCAAATGACCAGCAACTTCTAGCAGATTTAGATACAGAGCAGTGTGACAAGCAGACGTACGAATTTAAGCATATAGAGTCGACGAAAACCTTAGGTCTAAGCTGGGATCCCCAAGGTGACGTGTTTACATTTCAATGCAAAATAGAATATTCTGAAGCAGCACCAACTAAGAGGTCTTTATTGTCCAAAATATCAAAGTTATACGACCCCTTAGGTTGGCTTACGCCATTAAGCACGACACTGAAATTATTATTTCAAAATGTGTGGTTATCGAAAATAGAATGGGATGATAATCTCCCGCAGAATATTAAAACAAAATGGTTAGATTGACGCCAAGAGTTGCAAAATATAGACACATTTAAATTACAGCGGTGGATCGGGACTTCTGAAAACGACAAGATCGAGTTTCATGGATTTTCCGACGCCTCTAGCAAAGCATTTTCGGCAGTAATTTACTGTAAGGTCATAAAAAATGGCAAATCATCAGTATCATTATTAGCAGCCAAAGCAAGACTCGCACCATCAAGCAAAGTTCAGACCATCCCTAGGTTGGAATTAATGGGAGCTGAACTATTATCAAAATTGATGACCAAGGTTCAAAAATGTTTACATCAATACAAAGCAGAAGTGTATGGCTGGACAGATTCTACAGCAGTTTTAGGATGGATACAGGGAGACCCATCACGATGGAAAACATTTATATCCAATCGAGTCAGAGCAATAACGCAAGTAATGCCAAAATCATGTTGGCACTACGTTAAAACTGACGAAAACCCGTCTGATTCAGCTAGTCGCGGCTTAAACGTGACTCAGCTTAAAAATGATAAGCTATGGTGGATCGGCCCATCATGGTTGCCGTCATTAACAGTTAAAGAGCCAACATTATACGAGACTACATTAGAGCTAAAACATCAATACAAACAATCTAATACTATAATTCATACGGATCCTCAAGCATTAAACATCATCGAGCAATTATTAAATAAGCATAGCAACATAACTTGAGTTATTCGCATACTTGCATGGATATTACGAATAACAAAGCGCAAACAACGCCGCGAAGGATATCTCACATTACGAGAATTACAATACGCAAAAATGCTTATTGTATGGAATGTACAGCTGGAGCACTTTAATGAAGAAATTAAACTATTATCAAATAAAAGACCGTTACAATCAAAAAGCAAAATTTTAAATTTAAATCCGATTTTAAACGACGACAAAATTTTACGAGTTGGTGGCCGTCTCAAGAACGCGAGTGTAAGTACCGAAATAAAAAATCCCATCAGGTATGAACCTTACGAAAGTCGACTTACAATTTTACTGATACAGCAAGCACATGAACTAACATTCCATGGCGGTCCACGAATTACATTGGCCAATCTTAGACAAAAATATTGGATCATTGGTGGTATAAGAGCACCCAAAAAGCATATCAGAAAGTGCGTGACCTGTAGGAAAAACACACCTATTTTAGGTCAGCAGCTCATGGGCGATCTTCCAACAGCACGTGTTAACCCGAGGCCAGCATTTTATAACACCGGTGTAGATTTTACAGGATACATCGATGTAAAAGCAAATAAAGGACGAGGTATCAAAACCATGAAAGGATACATAGCATTATTCATTTGCATGGTCACGAAAGCAGTACATATAGAAATAGTATCAGACCTCACGAGTTCAGCATTTTTGGCGGCTCTCAGTAGAATGGCAGCTCGTCGCGGCACGCCTCGTCACATCTTCAGTGACAATGGCACTAATTTTGTAGGAACAAACAGATTGATGCAGAAGCAATTTCAGAACATTTTCGATGATAACACTTTAGGAGAGATAGCAAGCATGAATATCACTTGGCATTTCAATGTAGCGAAATTGTGCCAAGCATCAGGTTTATGGGAAAGAAATATAAGAAGCTTAAAGCATCATTTAAAAAGGGTTGTGGGAGAGCAAAAACTTACATATGAGGAATACGCCACCCTATTAGCAAAGATAGAAGCAATCTTAAACTCTAGGCCCCTCTGCGCGCTCACAGAGGACCCAGAGGACTTAGATTATTTGACATCAGCACACTTTCTAGTCGGCAGAGCAGAGTTAACTATCATAGAAACGGAGCAGGATGCTAGGTCAAGATGGTATTTAATATCAAAAATATATTTCGATTTGTGGAAGAGATGGAGGATCGAATATATGACTCAGCTCTCAGTAAGATCGAAATGGTTAAGAGCACGAAATAATCTTCAAGTTGGCGATTTAGTCACTATTCAGGACGAGAATATGCCCCCCGGCAAATGGCTCATGGGGAGGGTATTGGAGCAGCATCCCGGAGAGGACGGATTGGTTCGTGCCGTCACTCTGAAAACAAAAAACGGAATTATCAAAAGGCCAGTAGTTAAATTATCATTGTTGCCTATCTCGAACGCAGCAAGCAGCGACCGTGAAGAAGAATCTGAGGCACAAAAAGAAGAGAAAAATCAAAGAAAACCTATCAAGCAGAGTAGTTTCACGTCCATGGCGATAGCATTTATATTATTTATGTCGATTGTGACGACTTCTTATACAGCTGAAAATTTACCTAGCAACATGTCTCTATATTTCGATTATACCGGATGTGCAAAGATCATTCGGGATAAGTGGTCTCTCATAGCATACTACAATATGTCTCCGTACTGGGAAGGATTCACCGCAGCAAAAAAATTCATTAATTATACAAATATAATATGTAGTTATATACCCGACTATGACTATTGTTCAACAATCACGCTACAATTACAGCACGAGTTCGAGGAACTGGATCACTACAATCGTTTGTTATTAAATCAGCGTTTTAAGGTGCGTGCGAGGAAGCGCCGGGCGCTTATCAATGGTGTCGGTTACGCCGCCAACTATCTATTCGGAGTATTAGACGAGATATTCGCGGAACAGTATAGGAACGACATCGAGCTTATCAGACAGAATGAGCATCACCTTAACAACTTGATACAGAATCAAACATCAGCCGTCGAGGCACAATACAATTTACTGAAACGCACAGAACAATCGATTCAACTTCAGCATAAATCGATAAATAACCATCTTGAAGATTTGTATAATTTTACTAATTCTCTCAAGTCGGAACATATTCAGATTTTGGACGTTCAACATTTTTTATTGTCGTCATTCACGGCGATGAACTTATTTCAAAACCTGAAAAGAATTCAGGACACGATTTTAGATACCATCACAGATATTTCACATGGCAAGTTTAATATGCATTTATTAACTCCGGAACAAATTAAAAGCGAATTACAATTCATAGGAAGTCAGTTGACAAAGGATATCACGTTACCCATTGACAACATACAATCAGACTTACGGAACGTTTACAGTTTCCTTAGAATTAAAGCAAGAATGTTAAAGGATTATTTTATATTCGAAATATCGTTTCCATGAACTAATAGAGAAGCATACAACGTTTACAAAATTATTTCGATTCCTAAGCAAATAGCAGGAAATGCGATCACTGTCCTCCCAGTAGATGATTACGTAGCAATCAATTTAGGAAAGGATTCCTATTTTATCCTTTCCACATTTGAGCTTCAACTATGTTTCAATAATGAGCAAACTTACTTATGTCATCTCAGCAAGCCCATACATTATCTCCCACCAGATGAGAGGTTCTGTAAGATCGACGTAAGAACTAAGCAATGTCTCGTCAGCAAATCAGCATGCAGAGATCAGTGGATTCAGCTGAAGGATGAGTCCCAATATTTTTTTTTTTGCTGTAATACATATCAGGTCAGAATCATATGTTCAGACCGTGTTAGCACAGATCAGCTGAATGGGGCTGGTATATTGAGCATCGAGCCTAACTGCATGATAAAGGGCCGAGACATTACTATGTACTCTCAGACCAATTCCAGGAATGAGATCTATTCGGATTTGGGCGTTATAGCTCCCAAACTTCATAATATTAATCATATGATCAACCAATCACACTTGCAATATTCGGACATCCTTTGATATAAATAACTCCATCAGTGATTTAGGCAAACAAGTTGAAGAGTTGAAAGTCGCCACTAAAGATTTAAGGACATCAGATAGTCAAATATCGGGTCACGACGTTCATCAATAAGTATCTCATACAGCCTGATCGCTATCGTGGTTATAGCAGCGTCATTCATACTGTGGAAGAAGTATAGGAAAAGATTCAGCAGTGTCTCCCCGCAAGCAGAACCTAGTGTAGTGTTTAGTGCGCGAAAGCAGAGTACGGCTGACCGTCAGCCGAGTGAAGTGTGTAGTGTAAATATCATGAGGGACATAGCAACCTCCCCTGTATCTGCCAGATGTAATTTTCCCCCAAGATCAACCTAGTTTTTTGTATCTTTTCGGCTCGGGAGTATGTATGGTGTCATAAATCACACCGTAGCATTTTTCACGTCACAATGCACTTTACCGTCAGTACGCGTTCATAATTAGCAAGCACCGCGCGTGCTCCCCTAGCATATATCAATCTTATGTGGGACAATTAATAAAATCTTTATGTTCGGGAACACATTTGGTTTTATTAGCCAAACCCCCACACGCATGTTATGTTGGTAATCAAAATCGTACTGAAGTTTGGTTTTTTCGACCAAGTGCATTTGTGACGTTGGTAATACTTGAGTTTGAGTTTTATGACCTACTCATAAAACAAATCTGGCATTACACAAATGTAATAGCAATACATATATTTTAGGATCTTACATCATAAATGTGACGTTTAATTGATCTGGGTCTGGCGAATTTAAAAGTGTTATTATACACCAATCGATAGAGCGGAAAATATTTAATAAGACTGCATTCATAACTCATTTTGGGTAAAATGCTTTATACGCCGAAGGTATCGATATGTCGGAGCAGTCAATACTTTCGTTGCTGAATTGAGTAACAAGTCAATAGTATGGAAGTATAATTAGCGGGAACACTAGCGCCATCGGTTTGGTGGGGACAGTGATCACATTTTCCCTCCAAGAAACAATCTCAGGACACTAAATTACTAGCTGTCGTGGCAAGAGGTTCGGATTGGGAACTATCGGTGTTCTTGTTAATAAGTGAATGTGAAAATAAGTGCAAAGTAGTGAAATAAGTGCAGAGTCGTAATTATTTCAATAGACAGTGAATAGTGATTAAAATATTGTAAATTGTTTAGTTTTATTACAATTGAGAATAAAGGTGAAGTAATGTTGAGTCTGGTCTTAGGGCTGGTTTGCATTTATTACGATTGAGTGATAGTGGTATTATCCGTGGCAGATGGTGATGGCATGGGTACGTGACGACGGCGGTGTCACGCGCTCGACGGTCCAGTGGCCGTGACTGCGGCGGGTCAGAAAGCTCAGCAGTGGACTCAAGTGACCTTGGTTACTATGTAAAAGGTTGTAAATGCATTTTGACTCCTTTGGTATTGTGGGAGTCTGACAGTACTTATATTCCCTTTAGGAAATCTGTTAGATCGTTAAACTGAAAATCAATTTTATTGAATAATGAATTCTACATTTGCCCCTTGTTAAAAAGAAGTTCTGATGTATGAACATTATTGTTGTGCTGTTTTATTTTATGTGCAGATGAAGTTCGATGTTCGAGCGGTAACAGCTACCGAGTACCTATAGCTGCGCCAAGGGGTGCAGCGAGCGGTGCTGTGCGACCGAGCAGCTTGGGCTACAGCGCCTAATCCACATCTCTAGTGGACTGGTCTAGTCGCTTCACAACGATGCGAACTGGTGACTTGGTGAACGTTGTTTAAATCATCAGTGGTGCTAAATGAGTTAAAACGAATGTAAAGTAAAAATAAGTGCATAGCACATACGACACACGTCTTAAAGCCTATTATTGTTATTATTTGAATGACCGCAGTAGGACATACTTGAAAATGCAGTACTAAAGTTTAATTATTTTGTCTTTTGGCAATTAAAGGTCGTGTCATTATCGAGATCTCATTTCGTGATATCAAATAATTTGCAACAGAGTGATAATTATTTGGTGACTATAGTTTTCAATTTACGTTTTATAATAGTGAAATTACCTACCTAAGTATGCGTGTTATTTGTTGGGTGTGTCATACATTCACACCGGGATGTTTTAAGAAATAACACCTTCGAGTCAATATTGACTTAGCAAACTGCATTGATTAATTATTAAGTTGGTTGGCATAGTAAAATCTATACAAACTAGAACCTTTTTATTGGATACTATATCGATTTATGTTGGGCTGAATCGGCACAGTTGATAAATAAGAATTTAAAGTTTGATTTTTAACAATATCATACATGCTGCAGCTAGGTATTTACACCTGTTGATTGTTACCATTGTTAGGCGCAAGGGTAGGGAATATTAGCGACAGTAATAATTGCACCTGCAAGTTACTTTAATGAAGCTCAAACTTGTTATTGGTTTTAGAGAATAGTACAAACAGTTTTAATTCTTTCTTGGGGTACTACACAGTTATGTAGTAAAACAAATAACAATTTTTAATTTCAAAAGCGCCTATAAAGAATATCGTGTATTGGGACTTCTTCCCAAAGCGTTAAGGGACTTTATATGTTAACATGATAAGACTAAGAGAACTTTGTCAGTCTATGCTATCGTTTATGATGACCACTCTGACTACGGTCTACCGTATGATATTCTGTTACAACGGAGAGTGTATGTGTGCGTGTAAGTTTGAGAAAAGAGTAATACTTGTTGTAAACTGTAAATTTGGAATCTTAGGTACATTTTATTTTGTCTATCTATTACCTACTTTTAGACTATGCTAATTTTAAAATAAATTAAATTTTAGCAATAGGTTTGTGTGGTGCGTCTATGTGTATGCACATGGGTTACGTTTGTTATAGGAAATCAAAGTGATCACAAAAAAAGGGGCTTAAAGAAAAGCGGTCGTGACTGTAAAAGTTTAATTGAATTAGCATTTTGATTTTACGGTAGCAATTTAATGAAATGAAAAATGAAATGAAATCTTTATTTCCTTAAAAAAACAGTTACAAAAGTAAGAAAGAGAAATCGAAGTAACCTAGTAGGCCAATAGCCTGAATCAGGTAACAACGCTCTTCCATATCTAAACAAGTATTCAGAAAATGATAACCTAATATAAATAACTTCAAACTAATAATTACATACGAAATACATTTTTTTAATACTAAGATCATTATTAAGTACAATAAAAAAGTTTTATCTTAGGTATTGTGTATATAAAATATTCAAAATAACTTTTTATTTTACCTAAAATAATATTTTATTTTGATTTGTGTGCATTGTATATCTGAATGTATGTATGTGTATAAATGTGCATGTGTTTCCCGCACATTTGTGTGTGTTTTATTTATACACTTTTATACGTTGTAAAAGCCGCTGACAGAATAGGACAAAACATTGTATTGCTTATTCACTGTATAAATAATTTTATTAGTAATTTATTAGTATATGTTTAGTATAAATAATTTTATTAGTAATTTATTAGTGTATTTATTAGTATTTTATTAGTATATGTTTAACATGTATTTTATCTATACTTTTAAATATTCTATTACTTTTTCAGTTTATTCATAACATAAAGGCTTCAATTATCTATTAAAAATTTCTTTATCTCTCTGCTAGTTTTATCTTTGATATTTATATCATTATTTATTTTATTTAAAAACGTTAATAGAAATATTAGTACACTGTCTCATCGCTAAGTCAGTTTTTACTTTGGGGAGTTCAATTCTATTTCTTTTTCTACGATCGGGCTTAAGACGGCTATGGACAGTTTTAGTTTTTTTTTTAAATTGTGGAAAGAATGTATAATTTACGAACAGTTAAAGCATTACTGATTCGATATAAATCGTCAGTTGTAGTTCTCTTTTTTAATAATGAGTATATGGATAAATAAAAAAATATATATGAATAATTTTTAATAAAGACCTTTGTGCGCCCTTTCTAACTTTAGCATTTTTGTTTTACTGGCACCTCCCCATACTCGAATACAGTAGATTAAAATCGATTCTGCCAAAGCTACATAATTATTATATTTCGTGTAGAATATTCCGCGTTAGATGACATCCACTAGATTGTATTATAATAATAATAATGAATAGCTTAATAGCCTTAAAACACTCAACATCCATGCACTCACATATACCACCCTGCAAAAGGTTGTAATCCTCAATACATGTCGAATCGTCAGGAAATTCTTGTTCATTACCTAATTTTATACTTTACCAGAAGTTACTTGGCCACAAGCCTGCAGCTTTTTGAAAAATAAACGAGAAATAACGAAAGATAATATCTATAGACGCTTCACACCACGTCGATCTGGCCCCGTGCTAAGTATTCGAAGAACTTGTATTACAGATACCAGAAAACGGGAAGTATACTTTATACGATTATAATATATTTAAGATTTCCATTATATTATACACGTATTTAATAATACACGTCCATGACCCAACACAAAACTTTTTGTCCCTCGGCAGGATTCGAACTCGCGACTCCCGGCTTGAGCACCAATGCGCCTAACAACTGAGCCACAGAGGTCGTCAAAATTGCAGGTGCCACTTTTCTTAGTGTTTTAAAAATCCAATTCAATTTTCTAATTCTACTAGCTACCAGTTCAAGATGTGGGTGCCATGATAATATTTGGTCGACTATCACGCCTGAGTATTTTATTTTATCAACTTTTTCAATAAGGGGACAGTTACAACAAGTTGGTGACATCTCAAGTTGGCAAGTATGGATCCTTATGTTAAAGTTAGAGTCAGGTTGCATGCGGTTTAGTATGCTGAAACATATATATTTAGCTATGGCTATGTTTAAGGTCAACAGGTTATTTGTCAACCAATTAGTCACTTGTATTCCATGATCAGCATTTTGTTTTAAAATAGTCCATTTTTTGTCGGTAAACACGATCGGCGTATCATCAGCATACGCCAGGATATTGGCATTCTTTAATTTTAATTTACATGTCATTAATATAAATGAGGAATAGTGTCGGCCCTAGCACACTACCCTGAGGAACACCGTATGAAACTATAGCATCCTCACTGATATGCTACTGAACCTTAACCCTTTGCATTCTGCCAGATAAATAGGATGTAAACAGAGAGAGAACGGTGCCCTAGATTCTAGTTTTTTCTAATTTTTGTATTAGGATAGGGATAGAAACGGTGCCAAAAGCTTTTTTAGATCCAGGAAAACTACCAGGCATATTTTATCTGTGATCAGTAAATTACTACATACTACAAGCAGGTGAGATTTACAGTGTTATAACGAAATTTATATGGACACATAGTTTTTTTAGACTTTTTCTGAAGTAACCCTAGCATATTACGCTACTAAAAAGTAAGCTTTTGTACCAAGGTATACCATGGATCCAAAAGTACTGAACAGAACTCCTGAGTTCTTATAGATGCAACAACAGAACTGCAAGCATATGTCATCATACCACTTACAGTAATCATCATCATCACCACCACCATTTTCACAAGAAACACCAACATAATATTATTATTATGATGACATAGGTAGTAGGTACTCACTACGCATCAGAGTTTTGTGCACCGATATCAATGTCTTTGCAATTTTGCTTTTGCTAAAGTTATATTCGTGATCATCATCATCACTAAAATATATTTATTTTATGCTTAGGTACTGCTATTTTTTCTGTCGACTAATAAAATAGATAATAATAATTATTTAATAATATAGTATCTAATCAATATCATCTCTGGTGATTGTTTAGAATGTCCACAGATCGAAAATGCTTATTTGGTGAAATACCACGGCCTCTCAGAAAACTGGCATAAAATAACGCTTGAGGTGGTTTTGCCGAGAGAGAGAGAGAGTATACCAGAGGCTTGGTTGTATCTTTTTTAAAATGTGTGAATAATCCCTACTAATATTATAAATGTGAATGTAAGTTTGTTTGTTACGCTTTCACGCGAAAACTACTGAACGGATTTTGATGAAATTTGGTATGGTAGTAATTTAGACTCTGTATTAAATCATAGGCTACTTTTTATCCCGGAAAAGTACAGCGTTCCCGCAGGATACTCGATAGTATATTTACACGGGCGGAGCCGCGGGAAACAGCTAGTAATATAATAATATACTTAACTAAAAAGAGAAAAAATATTATTTTTAAACAAAAAATGAAAACCGACTTTCAAATTAAAAATGCACAAAAAAGTATGAAATAAAACTTACTTTCTAAATAATTCCCCTTTTAATTTCGGCTAAAATTTAAACAATTTATCTACTCAATCTTCTTAATTTTTAAGTCGGTACCAGCAAATTTGAACGTGATTTCTATAAATATTGTACTATATTGTTTGGAATGGTACAGACTTCAAAATTAAGAATCTCAATCTTCTTAATTTTGTAAACTCACGCGTACTCACGCAGTTCCTTTATAATGAGCGACAGATCATACTTCCGGATAAGCTACTTGTCACTTATTAGGTAATAGTGAAACAGGCCCTTAATTAATCTATTGTTTCAATATTTTGACGTAAGTCCATTATAGTTGTAGAGCCATCGTTGATAATATTCAAGGTAAGAAAATCACTTTTTTGATTACCTTATTCTGTTCTATCAAGTTAAAAACACACGAGTTCCATTTATAGAACAAAAGTAGCATCTTCTATAAAGCTCTCTCAAATTAACTTAAATCTAATCAAAAGTAGCTAAAACTGCAATCCGGTTTTTAAACTGTTTTAGAATAAATTAAAAGTACATTTGAAATTACTTTTTTGTGAATGCTTAATGCGTGCTTTGATACAGTCACCGCGATGTGAACCGAGGGAAGCAGTTAAAAGTTTGTTTAATGTTCGCTCACAACGGATTTTGGTAAACCAAACCGGTTAACATAATTTTATGAGTCTCATTAACTTTAACGTCGTTTTAAATATGTTCACGCTTTTATATGTATAACTGGTTTCATTATTTTACTAGCTGTCCCGACACACGTTGTTCTGTCACATCTATAAATAGAGTCTTAATATTTTCCCCGCTACATAAATACTTATAATAAAATATAAATAATAAATAATAATAAAAAAATACTTTGCATACACCGGAATGCATTTTCTTCATCAACGTATTAATTACACTTTATGATAAATAAAGTGTAAAAGGCGCCAGGCGGTAGTTTGTTATTTATTATATTTGTATAAAAGCCAAGGTTTTTATGAGCCAACTTTTATGGGTTTTCAACAAAATATAATATCCTGATTGTTTTACGATTGAAAGACTCCATTTTTTTACTCAGATTATGTTATGTATCAAACAAAGAAGAAAATTAGAAGAAATATTTGCCACTAGACATTACGACCACTTCACTATAGTATAAAACAAAGTCGCTTTCTCTGTCCCTATATCCCTATGTATGCTTTAATCTTTAAAACTACGCAACGGATTTTAATGCGGTTTTTTTTAATAGATAGAGTGATTGAAGAGAAAGGTTTATATGTATAATAACATTCATTAAATAGTGGAGAAATACTGTTATTTTTGAGGTTTCTAATGTGATGTCCTAAATAATTACATTTTTTCCGCTTACATTGCAAACGGTGGCTGAACCCTACGAGATAGATCAAAATAATGTACTACAGTTTTGTTAATCATAAAAAGCCTACAAAAAAGTCCGCGATAGCATATATCTATCTCTTAGGGATAACACATAATAACCATTTTTTTATCATTTACTTTGATTTAATTTTAATAGCTTATTTACGAATCGATTTTAAGCAATACAGCATTAATCCTTATCCAATTTAGTACCTTAAATACATCGTGCATTTAATATAGATCAATATGGCCGTTTATAGCATGTAATTTAAATGAATATTTTCGAAGATATTACAGATTTAAAATGCATGGACATGTCTCGGCGGCACTCGCGAGTCGCGACTCGGTGCTCGCTCAACGAATATTCTGTACTGCAGTTTTTATGGAATATCCATAGAGGTAGTTGGCCAGTTTTGTTAAAATGTCAAATTATATTTGAATGGCAAATTTAATGATTATTCACTACATAGTATAAAAGAAGAAGCTTTATCTGTCTGTCCCTATGTGCCTATATTAAATGCTTAGATCTTTAAATCTACGCAACGGATTTTGATGCGTTTTTTTAAATAGTCTTTTTATACTCAAGCGCATAGCAAGCAAGCGCACTTTATACGCAGCTTAAAAATAAAACATTTTGTACAAAGGTACATCTTATTCCAAAATGGAATGTCTTCCAGAAGACCATAAATTAAGATAATGATATCAAACTGACATGTCATTGACAATTGTACTGTGACTGCATGCTATTATATATTATGCTATGCTATTATGAGAACACTCTGTCTGCTTATGAATTAGATTCCCTGATAGTATATTTGATCCTAGGTGAGTGGTGAGACATCAGACGATAAACCTTTTTTTATCTCGTATAACACATACGAGAATCTTTAACCTTAATGAATTTCAGTTAAGTTGAATTTAGATTTGTAAGCTAGAAGTTGCTTATTTTAATGCTCTAAGGCTCGCTCAATACATAATAATATTATAAAATAAAACTTTACATTTATATTAAACTAGCTGTTGCCCGCGGCTGCCCCCGCGTAAATACAGTATCCCACGGCAATACGGCTTTTTCGGGATAAAAAGTAGCCTACGACTCAATCCAGAGCCTAAACTACTACCATACCAAATTTCATCGAAATCTGTTCAGTAGCTTTTGCGTTAAAGATTAACAAACACCCATCCACCCTCACAAACTTTCACATTTATAATATTAGTAGGATTAAATTAAATATTTTTCAGCGCGTCGCACAATGTTAATTTATGTATAAAATATAGGTAAAAAATAAACAAAATCAAAAATTTTAAGGTTCGGGAGATGACGATGATGAATAATTTAGCTAATAACACTCTCGATTATGTCAGCTTTCAAAAAAAACTAAATCAAAATCGATTTATCTGTTTGGGAGCTTTGAGCCTCGGACAGACACACACACAGACAGACACGTTAAGCTTATAACACCCCTTCACACACATCTGTTTTCGTAGGGGGGTAAAAAGTCAAACCTATTGGGTAGGTCCTGAAAAAATGAAACCTATATTACGATAAATTATTATCCCTTATAATTTAGCTCATATATACAAAAGTGTAGAGAAATGGAAGAAAATGGAAACATTGTTTATAAAACCGGCCAAGTACGAGTCGGACTCGCGAACGGAGGGTTCCGTACAAAACGGCAAAAAAAAAAACATTTATTTTGATAAATCATAAAGAATCCCCTCTTAATTTCTTTTTGTTTTTAGTATTTGTTGTTATAGCGGTAACAGAAATACATCATCTATAAAAATTTCAATTATCGGACGGACAGACAGAGAAGTCTCAGGGTCCCGAAGTCTTTTTACCCTGTGGGTACGGAACGTTAAAAAATCACTTTAAAATTAATTTATAACTTATCCTTGGATGACATCGTTGAAATCACCGTGATAAGACAATATTATTCAACGTTTATTATGCATGATAACACACAAGCAATAGTTTATAATTAAGTCCATAAAAACAATATAATATTAAGTAACGTTACATACCTAAGTCGTAACATAACGACGGATGGACGGCAGTCTAGTTGGCATAATACGGCGTCCAAGGCTGGACGCCGTATTATGTAAAGTTAACAAAATGTTAACAATATTTTTTAATCAACTGAAGATAGACGTCATGGTCAAAGAATATAATATACCTATATTACTAACGTAAAGAATCGTCATTCAATAGACTTACCTACACGAATGTGAGTGGCTAGATGTATTGGAGAGACGCGAGGTGCGCGTGGGATATGAGTATTTTCAAGACAGGACTTTCGTCCACGCACGAAACAACCAGCCGCCGTGCTCTAACGTGATTGACAATATACATTCATAATAAATATTATGATATAGAAAGATTTTTTTGACGTGAAACGTCTTTAAAATCGCGCCGAAACATACGGGTACCAGGTTTAAAAACTGGACCGTAACGAAAAGGTCTATATCATCGTACCTTAATAATTAAAAAACTATTAGTCTTAGAAACAAAAATGTGGTGTAAATATTTCACTTATATAGTCAGCTCGCTGTTATGACATTGAGTTCGTGTCGGGGTCAAGCGGGGCGGCGGGGGAGGGTTTTTATTAAAATACTTAAAACAGCGTCCATCTTGTTTTCATTTCAATCTTTTACTTTAAAAGCGATTCGCTAACATAGACGTTTCACGTTAAAACCAACGGCCGTGTGCCCCGACACAGCCCCACCCGCTTTTTACGCAACATTTGAAATTATTTCGGTGTCAACCTTACATAAACATGGCTGAGTTTGCTGGCTGACACGCTGGTGCTTGAGCTGTAATTTGTAGAGAGTGTCGCCCCTGCGTCATGGTATTGACAAATATTTATTTAAATTATTATTTATTTTTATCATAGAAATATCATTGGTCTCGCTGGGCGCTCTACCATACCGAGCTGACGTGCTTGTCAAATACTGCAATAAAATATACTCTGCTGAGGTTAGCATACCCGAGCCAGTCATATTGAAAACTTTATGTCAGTTGTACATCTTAAATTTATTTAATTTTAGTTATAATCGGTAAAAAAAGTTGAGTAACCTGGCATCACAATTATTCACGGACACTAGAATTTGTCACATGTAAGTCAATTGTCACTTTACACACTACAATACGAGGGCGGCACTGAAAATTTCGGGAATCAAGGAAGTGACACAACATTACTATTTAAAAATGTATTTATTGCTTTTCGAAGTATTCTCCGCGAAATTTGACACATTTTTCCATACGATGGAACCAATCATTGAAGCAACCATTCCATTCGGAAGTTGGCGTCTCCAAAATGGCCGTTTTGTAGGCGTCCACAGCTTTTTCAGGTGATGAAAATCTCTGACCACGCAATTTATTCTTTATTTTATCGGGGCTGTACGGTGGATGGTCTAATAATTATATGATTTCTTGCTCTAAAAACTCTTTTGTTCTGTGCGCGGTGTGAGAACTCGCATTGTCGTGATGGAGGATGATGCGGCGTTTGCAGTTCTCTTTACGGAGTTCAGAAACGACCTGTGGCAAACAAATGTTAGCATACCATTCTGCATTAAACGTTCTTTGTCCCTCAAGAGGAATAGTCGCAACATGGCCGGTTTTGGAGACAAACGTGGCCACCATTTTTTTTGCAACACTCCGTGAACGAACACTTTTTGTTGGCTTTAACTCATTTCCGAACACCCAAACTCGTGACTGGTTTTTTGTTTCGGGTTCGTACGCGTATATCCAGGATTCGTCACCTGATACGATGTTGTATACAACATTTGAGGATCCTGCGTGGAATCTTTCGAGAGTTCTGACGCACCAAGTAACGCGAGCCGCTTTTTGCTCTTCACAGAGCAAATGCGGTATCCATCGGGAAAACAACTTTTTTACACCTAATTGTTCATGCAAGATTATTTGTATTTGACTCATGCCAATGTCTAAAATTGCCTGAATTTCGCGGTATGTCACATGTCGATCTTCCTCAATTAGCTCACGCACAGCATCAACGTTTTCTTGGGTTACTGCAGTTTTTGGACGACCTTGACGTGGATCATCACTGAGCTTGACACGTCCACGTTGAAATTCAGCAAACCAGCGTTAAATTGTGGTTTTGGTTGGGGCTTCATCACCAAATGCAGAAATCATCCGGTCAACACACTGTTTTTGTGTTAAACCACTTCGAAAGTCATAATAAATCATCGCTCTAGAATTTTCTCGAGTCAATTCCATTTTCTCAACGACTAAACAAGTTTGATAAGACCTTGTGACAAGACCCAGAATCTTTTTTTTAAATAAATAAACGGTATTCGATTTTTAAAACCAAGGAGTTTTAAATTGAAAAGATTTTAATATGACAGGAACAGTGGAAATATTCCATTCCCGATACTTTTAGTGCAGCCTATGTAATGAGTTGCCGAATTTACGTAACTGTTGTTGTTAGTGGTAGTGCATCATCTAGTCAAGCGCCAGCGACTTCTCCAGCAACTTTTCAGCGCCTAATGGACGACGTACTCAGAGAGCTTTAAAACTCTATTTGCTTAGTATATATCGATGACATACGATAATCGTTTTTAGTACTTCACTTCAAGAACACATAATTTATTTGCCAAAAGTATTGAAGCGACTCCGCGAATCTAATTTTAAAATCCAAATGGGCGAATCCGAATTTTTCAAAAAATAAACGGCTTTTCTAGGTCACATAATTAGTTCAGATGGTGTTAAACCTAATACAAAAAAAATGTGCAATTAAAAATTATCCTATACTTAATACCACTAAATAAATAAAGCGATTTCTCGGCTTCATTGGTTATTATCGATTTTTTTGATTTATTACAGATTTTGCAAAATTAACAAAACACTTTACACAGGTGCTAGAAAGGTAGAAAAAATATTTTTAATGTCGAATACGTTAGGTACTTGTTTCGAAAAATGTAAAGTAGTGTTAAGAAATGATCCAGTTTTCTAGTATCCTGATTTCAGTAAAGATTTTGACTTAAATACAGACGCTATTAACGTTAGTCTAATAGCGTAGCCGTAGGCGCTATTTTATCTCAAGCCCCAATATACACACATAGACCACATAGAACAGTGAGCAAAATTATAGTATGATACTATAATTTTGCTCACTTTTGACTTTTCAACTATTCGGAAGGAAATTTAAAATTATTACAGACCATAAACCATTACATTGGATGATAAATTTAAAAGAACCAAATTCACGTCTTACACGATGGAAGTTACGCTGAAGCGAATATGACTATACCGTTATATATAAGGAAGGAAAAAATAATACAGACGCAGATGCTCTCTATAACATAGAAATACATGCAGAAGAAAATAATTCACTAATGCAAGAAATAGACGAATTAAATTCATTGTTAGGACTGTCTAAAACAATACGTAGGCCATTAAATTCTTCAATGATAACTGCAACTGAGAGATTAAATTCTTATACAATAACCGCTAGTGAGAAATCAAATTCTTCAACAGTAACCGCAATAGAAAGGTCGAATTCTTCAACTATGACAGCACATAGTAGTAATGAAAATCCCATCCTTAGCATACCCACAACTGATGATCCTTTTAATAAGTTCCACAGACAAATAATTTTTACATTAGTTGACGGAGTAAAAAGAAAACCAGTAGTAACTAAGATATTCGAAAATCATACAAGAGTTAGTATTCAGTTAGATAGAACAAATTAGATTTAATTAATGCAGCTAACAGCGATATTAGTTAACCCTCTTTCGGAAATGTATACTATTATACCAATTTTACAGAATAAGTTTAAAAGTTACGTTTATAAGTTTTAAAGTAAAAACCCGGAAATCCGTGTAGACAGCTGTCATTTTTTTACTCTGCAATTTTTTCTTCGCTTCTCTCGCATCTAACATCTTCGCAAGTTATCAAGTTTTTAAATTGTATTAACAAGCAAATAAACCAAACTGTATTTCAAGAACATCTTTCATTGACAAATCCGGCTACAGTACAAAACACAAATTGGACCTCCGAAGCCGCATCAAACTAACCAGCGCATGGGCACTCCCACAGGTACGGCCGGCCATCTTGCATATTCCAAAGCATTTTCCTTCCTGTTTTCTGAAACCGTATCTTCCCATGTTTTTCAGGGTGGTTGTTCGCCACTGGCTACTCGCAGGGACCGCAACGTTCAGTCTCCTAAACAAAGTTGCCCTCGTTCACGCAACTTAAAGGTTATCACTTATCGCGTGAGTCATCCTTTCATTAACACCAATATGAGTATCTCCGAAGACCCTAAGCCGCGTGATAAATCCCCATATAGGATCAACGTGGCCGAAGACACGCCACAAAATATTCAAGATTTAATAAAAAAGCGCGATATTATCAAGGGTAGACTAACTAATTTCTCAAAATTTTTGGCCTTATTAATGTTAATGACTTGGACGATAATAAGATAATTGATTTCAAACCAAGAACACTAGGGGCTTTGTCGCTTTTCAACGAATTCAATAATATACAGTCACAGATAGAGGAATCTGTCTCTGACTTAGACCAGTAACTGTTGCAGATGAAACTTTTCGAAAATACATATTACAATATAGTTTCTCGAGCAGAACATTTACTTAGTCGTAACGAGGCCGCAACGGGTTCTAAAAATGCACTAGCAAAGGTTTTCCTGAATTCGATGGAGCATATGAGCACTGGCTCGAATTTAGGGACACCTTCATATCCTTAGTCCACAATTCTAATCACTTAAGCAGCATCGAAAAATTCCATTATCTAAAATCGTTGCTTAAGGGAAGCGCTGCACTTATAATAAATACTGTAGAATTCTCCAGGGATAATTTATAAATTTTGGTAGTTAGAGGAGAATACATCTTTGTTTACAGATACGCTCACTGATGAAGAGCGTGCTTGCGGAAAGCATTTCGTTGACACCACTACGCGTGACGGTGACGGACGTTTTATTGTACGCATTCCTTTTAAATCACCGCCCGATAATTTAGGTAATACCTATTCGCAAGCACAATGACGATTTCTTGCACTTGAAAAACGTTTATCGCGTAATACCTCTACCACACCATGGTGTATTTCAAGAGCATAGTATTACTACTAAGTTGCGGGGAATTTTTTGATGCCAGTGCGAAAGCATACAATAACGTCTCACTCAACGATTTACAGATATACAGATTACAGATAGGTCCATCGATACAAGGTGAACTTATTTCTATTTTGTTGCGATTTCGGCAGCATAAATACACAAATGCTCTGACCTAGAAAAGATGTACCGTCAATGCCTTTAAAATTAAAACAAACGTCAAACAAACGTCAAAAAAAACGTTTTAAAGGTTTTTTTTTTTTAACGTTTTTTTTTTACGTTTTCTTCGTCAAACCTACAGAACAAAGTGATCTTCAATTCATATTGTGGCGAGACGATCCCTCTCAAATGCTGAACATATACCGATTAAATATAGTCACTTACGGCACCGCTTCAACGGCATTTCTAAGTAGTAGGTGCCTTAAACAGTTAGCATACGAGTGCAAGGATAATGACGTCACGTAAGGTTGCACTATTGAAGGTTGCGCTGTTGAATCACGTCAGCATTCCCAGGTTAGAGTTATGTGGCGCCTTACTAAGTGCTAGATTATTTATTAAGGTGCGTGAGTGTTTTCGCCTCGAATTTAACCACATAATTTTTCGGAGCGACTCCACTATCGTATTAGGGAGGCTGAGTATGCCTCCCAATTTACTAAAAACTTTCGTGCAAAATAAAAACACTGAAATTCACGAAATAACGAAAGATCATCCCGTCATGTAAGCGGTAAAAAGAATCCTGCCGATCTAGTCTCTCGTGGAGTAAAATTAGAAAGCCTAAAATCATCAGCGTTATGGTGGGACAGTCCAGATTTTTTGCGTAATCCTAAATTAGAAACTAGAATAAATACTAATCAAAATTATGAAACTGGTGAAACAGATCTGCCCGAATTGAAAGCCACAAAGGTACATTCGCTTGTCTCAACGGGTGGGGCGTCTTTCTTCCCATTTAAGCGTTTTTCCCAATTTAACAGAATGCAAGGGCTTGCGCCTATGTTTTACGTTTTGTTACGGGTAAGTGTAAATAAAAGAGGTACTTATTACCGTGACAAATTTATTTTAAATTAGAGGTCGTGGGCAGAAGGCCGAAGGATCTGGTTTAGCCTCTTGGTGTCTGTGGGGATCGGAGGGCTTTAACCACGTGGGAACTTAGCTGAGGAGTCCAGGTCCTTAGTCCAGGAGTCTAGCACGTGGTGAGGGCAAACTGGGGCTCCAACTTCTGGTAGCGTCTCTCTCTCACCGCTGCGTCCGATCGTTGTCGATAGATCGTCCAAGGGGGCGGTGCAGACTGATTTTGAAACTAAGTAGTTCAGCCCGGAATATCTAGCGGCACTCAGAACTCCAGATGTGGGAAAATAGCTATAAGCCCTTGTAAATCGGTGCCTTGAACCCGGTGTATAGATCCCTGGAAAATCCATAAAAAACGTGTGGGTAGGAGTCCCGTCACACAGCGTGATCTTAACCCCAAACGATGAAAACCACGGGCTGTGTGACCATCACAAAAATAAAATATGATAAACAAGAATAATTAAGGCATGGATACAAATATCCTAATATTTTAACAATGCAAGAACGGAAAGATGAAACTACAAATGATACCACGTGGTATGGCCAATCAAATAATTGACAACTAATTTTACGATGTGATAATTTTACATGAAAGAATAATGCTTTTAATACAAGCGTGATTTTCCAAATATTCACAACACAGATATTTTATATCTAAAACTCACTCTTAAACTCACCGTGAACACGGGTTTAAGAAATATAACGACTACAACTTGAGTCTATAGAAAATTTTATTCTAAAAGGAAATGTCATTCGAAGAAGTGCCATATATAACCTTCTTCGTCTTTTTTTTTAACTTTTGACAACTAAGAAACTAAGGCGTAAAGATAAAAAATCTAGAAATCAAAATAAAAAGATATTATATTAATAATCAATATATTATGTAATATAATAATACAAATCTACTGTATTTTCATTATTAAAAACTAAATTATAATTTTTTTAAGATTTAAGACGGAAGTAAAATCGATCTATGAATCAAATATTAAAGCAAGGATAACACCGTTTTAGTAAGGACGTGCGCCAATAGATGGCGCTAAAGCTAAATAATTAAGCATACAAATCATAGATGACGTGAGTAACGCCGAAATAATTGATTTTACGGAAAGGAAATGTAACTACGTTGCAGTTTTATTTACAATGTTCGTAATAGAAAAAACGCTCGATTACTACCACTGACCGTCGATGAGCTTAAAACTGTTAGATTAACTTTAGCGAGGTTATCACAAAGGGAATCTTTTTGTGATGTGTGAAAATTAAATATTTTCGTAGACGCTAATGACGATATTATTCGAGTTGGCGGTAGAATAGAACAGTCGACCGTATTTG
Organism: Phengaris arion; assembly: GCA_963565745.1. Lineage (NCBI taxonomy): Eukaryota > Metazoa > Arthropoda > Insecta > Lepidoptera > Lycaenidae > Phengaris > Phengaris arion. The sequence continues at coordinate 31,851,743 of OY751431.1, forward strand.
ATTGCGATAAAAAACATCCGATACTAATTCCTGCTAAACATTGGTTTTCATTAATGCTGTTTCGAGACGAGCATAAGCGGTTACAGCATGCTGCACCACAGGCGCTTCTATACAATATACGCGATTCATATTGGCCAATAGGCGGTAGAAATCTTGCTAAGCGCATCGTTCACGAATGCGTAACTTGTACTCGGTAAAGAGGTAAATCCTTATCCCCCATAATGGGTAATCTACATGTAGAGAATCACTCCAAGTTTTCCATTTATACGTAGCGGCGTCGATTATGCTGGGCCAGTGCTCATACTTAAACGAATAGGGAGAGGTTCAAAACTGAGAAAAGGTTACTCTGGTCTAGGTCTGTCTTTTTGTCTGCCTGGTGACACGTGCTGTGCATTTGGGACTCGTCAGCGACCTCTCTGTTGACGCTTATCTGCTCGCGTTAAAAACAAAATTTCGACCGTTATCCGAAATAATTTCTTTAGGATTGCCAAATCCTAAAGAAATTATTTCGGATGACGGTCGAAATTTTGTTGGCCTCGCAAATGACTTTTCTAAATTTCTTTCAAAATATTCTAAGAATGTATTAGAGTTCACAACTAGACAAAGCATAAAGTTTTCATTTATCCCGCCTTACATGCCTCATTTTTGTGGTTTATGGGAGGCTGGAGAAAAATCATGTAAACACCATTTATCGCGAGTAGTTGGTAACGCACACCTTACCTTTGAGGAATTTTCCACGGTACTAACACAAATTGAAGCCATCCTTAATTCCCGTCCAATCAGCCTTCTGTCTGCATATCCTAATTCCTTCCTTTGTCCCCTTCCCATTTTCTGGTCGGTCACCTGCTTACAGCGCCTGCTAGTGTAGACGTGCGGGAGGTTCCTGCGCAACGTCTTACCAAATATCAAATGATAGATCAGCTCAGACAACATTTTTGGGAAGGTTGGTCAAAGGAATACATCTCCGAGATGTAGGGACGAGCAAAATGGTCGCATCGTGGACAAGACTTTCAGCCTGGGACGCTAGTTGTCATCAAGGAAGACAATACACCACCACTGAGATGGAGGTTGGGTCGTGTCATTACCACTTTGCCAGGAAAGGATGGCGTTTCCCTGCAGACATCAAGACCGCGTCAGGCAATATTAGGCGCGCATTCCATCGCATCTGCCCTCTCTTCGAAGACTAGGACGAGTAGTAATAATATTAGATGCCAAACGTCCAAGGCAGGGGCCTTGTTGATAATCGTTGCACCTAATGTCTTATAATAAAAAAATAAAAAAAAACCCGGAAATCCGTTGTAGATAGCTGTAATTTTTTTGTGAAACAATAGTTCTATCCATAGTTTTACCAGATGACCTTTTAAATTGAAATTCGAACCCGAGAGATTACCTAGACATAGTCATAACTCAACAATACTTACAAATTCATAAAGAATATATGCAAAAAGTCTATGACATAGTTAATAGTTCATCTCTTAGCGATAGACAAGCTTTAATAGAAAATAGGAAAACACGTGAACCTTCGGCGTACAAGGTGGAAAATACTTCTCACCTGTACAACGTGGGGTTAAAATAACCCCACCATGATTTTCTTTTATTTTAGTGGTTTAATGAAATGTATTAAGTTAATTTAAGTTTTTAAGAGTATTTATTATATGATGCCAATGATGTTTTTCTGTATTAAATAATACAGAAAAACATACAAAAATAAACATTTATTTAAAAACACATAGTTGGAAATCATTTCCTTAAAATCAACATTTTTCTAACTAGCTTCAAATAAATCAATAAAATAAACAAACTAAAACAAAAACGTTATTATTTTTCTTATCAATTAAATTAACATAACAGTCTTCAAACATTTATGTAATTATGAGAATCACAATAGGTTATAAGATTGAGATAATTCGTTACTTTGCATATATCAGCTTCACATCTGTAGCAGCCATTCTGGGTCTTCCTGTCTTTATTCCTAGGACAGAACGAACATCTCTGAGGTCTTCTTGGCTGCTTCGGGGATGGTCCTGGAACTTCTTCATTCAGAATTTCATGCACACGCTTTCTTATTTCGCGTGGTACATGGGGATTATCATTTCTTTTCCTAAGATGGTCGTGGTTGTGTACATCAAAATTTTGACAACTATTTCATTACTGAAGAATGTCTCGAAGCAATCTAAATGAGTTTTTTTAGTTTTTGTTGAGCTGCACTTCTGCATCCCGGCAAATGAGTGATAATATTGACTGCCCTAGTACGAACATTGGGACGCGGTGGAGTTTTATACCACTTTGTTCTGCCATATTTACCCAGAAAAAATGGTTGTGATGTCGGTTGTGATGTCGTGTATCTTCTACTGTAGCTTCAATGTTCAACTCAATATCTTCCACGTCACTATCAACTTCAGAAGTTTCGCTGATGTGGTCAGTTTCGTCCTCGCTACTAGGGAGGAAGATGTCATTATCCGACTCATAGTCCTCCAATAACGCCGCTGAAATTTGATCTTTATTTATTTTACTATGGTAATTGAAAATCTATACCTACAATAAATACAATATTTCATAAATAAAACACATATACAATCTAAAAATAATATAAAACTGAAAAAAGTATACTTACTATTTTACGACGTCCCGTACAACGTGGGGTTAAAAATGCCCAGGAGCCACTTGATGCGCGTGCACATACGACCGCGGTGCGCGGGGTACTGATCTAGCTCTGTGAATCGACGCGGGAGGTCTTAAACTTCAGCTACTGAGAAAATCGAATCGTTTTGTTGCATTTTAATATTAAATAAATGTATTTTAAAAATGTTGAGGTTAAAATACGAGTAACCCCACGTCGTACGCCGAAGGTTAAATAGAATATACACTCGGTGAACAGATTTTTATTAAAAATCCATCAGCCGCTAGACAGAAAACAGGCCTACGTTACACACATGATATAGTCCTTGCAGACTTATCTATACACATCGACACGAAAACGAAACGAGGCCCCGTTGCAAAATCTCGTTTAAAATTGATTCCTAAAGCAGCAAATTTGTTGCAGGATACTCATGCTAATGCTAATTATAATACCCCTGACTTGAAGACATAGAAGACAAAATTCATACTTTAAAGGATCAATTACGACACATATGACACATACGCAGTTTACGAAATTTGGATAAAATACTTGTTTAATAAATCAGAATATATATTTATTCAAGTTAAATCATTAGAACCTTCTAGAGCTAGAAAAGGAATCATTAATGATCATGGAACAGTTATTATAAGTATTACGGGAAATTTAGACTATACTGATGCTTTAAAATATAATGAAGCTATAAGACTATTGTAGGACAAACAAAATAAAATAAGTAATGAAATGAATAATCAACTAAGTATAAGTACGGTATGGATTACAAAATATAGTAGTGCATTAACACAATTAGTAGATAATGAAAGTAAAACTAATAGTACTTAATGTCAATTTTAGCTAGAAACATGAATAATGATTTAAGTTTAATTAAAAAGCATGCAAAGTTTGCTCAGCTTTTAGTAATTTTAACAGAGAATATAGATGATTTATTAAATGAGTTATTAAGAATAGTAAATAGTTTAGCGTTTGTTCATGCATCGAGCATGCATCATTAGATGATTAGTATAGACGTTTAGTAGGTTTAATGGATAAGAAAATAAAATCGATTTACAGAGAAGATAAACTTTTAAAATTTAGAATTAAGAAATTATTATGACGTTATAAAACCTGGTTCCTATTATTCTAATAGACAAGTAGTTTTTATATTTATATTTCATATTATTTCTAAGGATTCATATTATTTTACTTTATATAAATTAGCAGTGATACCAAATAAGAAGGCTCCAGCTCTAATTCCACCCTCTCCATTCATTGAAACTAACGAAATATCATTCGTGTACATAGAGGCTGAATGCCCAAAGTATAGTAACTTCTTAACCACCGTCTTCGGACAAAAAGAGATTGTGTCTACGACGTTATCTCACCTATCACAAGTTCTAAACGAATCATGCCACCTAACTACCATAAATCTTCTACGAGACTCTATGGAAACATTGGACGACATCATTCCTACATGAAGAAAAGTACAGCCTTCATGCAACAACCAGGAGTTCACCAAGCGAAAGGAAGTTACCTATTATCTATCCCAGTTAAATGTTAAATTATAACCGAAGATTTCACCAAAGCCAATGATTAATCTCATTGATTATGGTGAAATCTCATTGAACGTAATTCATGAATTAAAAGGACAACCCCTGAAACCAACGAAGATTTCAGATGAAAGCGCTCGCCTAGATACAACTTTAAACATATCCTCAATAAATCTTCAGGGACTGCATAGAATTAAAGACAAAGTTATAATGCAACAACCACTAAGAATAGATTATGGACAGAATACGGCTATATACCACACAACTATACCATATTTGCTGTTATTAAGTACTTATCATCGTATTATATAATACTTCTACAATATGGAACAAAAAGCCAGAAAAGCCGCATAAAGAAGATAAAATAGAAGACGGCAATAGTAACAAAAGCCCAGAAAGTAAAAGTATCCCGGCGACATTTTCACTCCACGTTTTCAAATAGTTGTCTTTCTAGGGGTGGAGGAATTACGGAACCCTCAAGTATGGAAGCAGCTGACTCCGCAACTCTAAAGTTTCCCATATATACACATATGCTTGCAGTTCTATAAGCAATGCTGAAATTACCAAACGTTTATCTTTAAAGACTGAGGAGTTCTGTTCAGTCCTTTTGGATGATCCAGGGTATACCTTTGCACAACATTTGACTATTTGGTAGCTTTCAAAAAGACTATGAGAAATACCTATATCAACATATTACCATGATGTAAAGTGTGATGATGGTGTGATGATGGTGGTGGTGATGATGATTATTTATTAGTACATATGCTTGCATTTTAATAAACAATGCTGAAATTTCCAAACGTGTATATCCAGGAGTGCCGTTCAGTGCTTTTGAATCCAGGGTATTATACCTTGGCACAACTTACTTTTTGGTAACATATGCTCGAGATACTTAAAAAAAGTCAAAATCACTATAATAGGTTTCCCTATAAATTTTGAAAACTTCTCTCGATTCGTCATGGATCCCATCACCAGGTCTACCATTTGGTAACAATGGGACCAACTTGGGAGTTAACTATTTAAACTAAAAAATAATATCGCAAATCGTTCCACAAGCGGCGGAGAATTCGAGTAACATACATACAATAAAAACAAACACACGAATTGATAACCTCCTCCTATTTTTTGGAAGTCAATTGAAAAAACTGTCATGTCGAACAGCCATTGATATTTGATATTAAGTTTTTCTTTTAAGGGAATGAGGAAGTTTATTAAAGATATTATAATAAAAAGTTTAAATTATTTTTATATTTTATTGACTTACCATTTCCTGTTTTGTATCTTACTTAATAAAATTATTCACAACAATAATGATTTTATACAATTGATAAATATATATAAAATCTCATTCCTTAGTCAAATCACACCGAAGCGAAATGATACGCGACGTGGCGCTGCATTTTTAAGATAGCTATACAAAATTAAACTTTATTCGTTACACAGAAGATATACGTTTCATTTTAAGAGTTAAAATGTCAAGTTGCACCGCGCTGCACAGCGCATGTGCAGTGTATGACGGATGTCATATGAAACGTGTTTCATTTAGTGAAGTAAATAAAGTTCAATTTTGAATAGTTATCTTAAAAATATCGCGTATCGTCTCGTTTCCGTGTGAACTAACTGTTGCATAATGTCAACAGTATTTTAAGAAGTATAATTGCCAATATCACATTGACAGATGTCACAGGTACAGCCTATTTAGTTAGTTTATTTTAGATAGCCAAAAAGCTATACATAGTGTAGACGTATTTGTGTTAGGCATATCTCATATGTAATACGTATCTGTGTTAAGCACCAATAAAAGAGAATATAAGAATCGTTCCTGTATTATTATTATCACCACTCAAGCGTAAGAGGGATATGTAAAAACCAAGACGTCGTAGCTCTCTACACTAACCCTAAATTGTACTCGTGTATCGCGGTACACGAAAATATTTTGAAGAACATGTACATATGTAACAAGTTCGTCCGTAGAAGTCAACATTCTTAAAATTCACATTTTTAATATGGCTGCCGAGAAATCTTCTGTCAAAAATGATCATATTTTCAAGTAAATGACTGAACGTAAAGTAACTATTTGTCTTGGACCGCCTTGATGTGGAGTGACATTATTGTATGTAGTAGACGTCATTATTGTAAGACTATTTGACATTGAGATAAGAAAACATTACTCTTTTAGCTGTCAAAAGAGACCATTTTGTGAACTTGAAAAACAAAGCTCGGGAAGAAATGAAATGTTGTTTCTATTAACGACGATGCATCGACTAAATAACTATTTTGCTCCGCAAGGTATTAATGTTTCTTCAATCTGTCATTTTATGGATTTTTCGATATTTCTAGGATGCGCATGCTAAGCCTGCTGGTAGGTAATAAATAAATCACCAATTTAAAGGTTAAAGGTAAAATAAACATTTCATTTATGTATGTTTAATATTTTAATCTTATTTTATATAAAATATCAGATGAGACGTATATATTATAATAAAAATACTAGAGATCTAAAATATAACTACGAAAAATCATCTCGACTTTAGTTTCTGGTTGATTTTTACATAACTTATTACTAATATGTAAAGGCGGTATAATACGTAACTTAATGTAACTAAAGATATCAGGCCTATCGTCAATAAGACTATGACGAAGTCGACTTCATAATACTGTGCCCATGTTAAATGTCTCGCTGCTGGGAGCAAATGCTGACCTCCTTTGTTACGGATGACGTGGTTGATCCAAAACATCGCTCGTTCCAAAGGCTTCATCGGTTGATCGTTTATAATGTTCCGAAGTTTCGCGATATTTTCACGGTATCTGAAAAAATGACGTAATAATTTACCTTCCTGATTAAAAAAAAAACTTTTAATGTTGAAGGTTATTAAAATAATATAATTTATAGTGTTTTCTTGACTTCCAATATCGAAGCCCTTACCTATTATCTCCAATTATCTCTTCGACTGCATTTTTCACAATTTTCTCACTAATTTCATCAAACAAATATTTCTTTCCAATTCCATGACGCTCGTATTTTTCGGCATTGAACCACTGGTCACCTAACACTGGAAAAGCAAGAAGTGGTACTCCGGCAGTAATAGCTTCATCTGTTGATTGCAGACCAGCTTGAGTTATAAAAAGTTTAATATTTGGGTGTTCTGCAACAACACATTTATTGCTGTTAAATAATATTATATTTAGTATCAGTGAAATAAAACTGTTTACCAGCGCAGCACTTAGGATTCAAAAAAAATATAAAGAAAATTCATAAAGAAAATGAAAACACACCCAAAGTTAACTCTGGATATTAATACTTTATGTTTAGTTTCACAAGTAGGTAGGTAGTTAACGAAAAATCTCAAGAAAAGTTTGCGTCGTCTGTTTACAATTATATTATGGTTAACGTTGATCACACTAATACTTACTCAACAGATCTGATTGGGGAAGCCATTTTGATAATTTAATATTCTTCGTTTGTCCCGGAAGAGTATCTTTATCCCATTTCCACAAAACGTCATAAGGCAAGTTGCCTAAAACTTTCGCTATAATTTCTATTTTATCGGTCTGTAGCACTGTAGACAAAGCGTTTGTTCCAAAACTGACGTAGATGACACCGTATTTTGATGAATCGAGATAATTTTTCAGGTCCTGTAAACATACATTAAAAAATAACGGTTGTTGATTTATGAAAATCTTGTGATTTTGTTTTAGCACGAGAATATAACTTGTGTTTAATATAACCTTTGGTAGTTCTTTTGTTTCTGATTGATGAAGTCCTCCTAAGTAGATTGTATTTGGTGGAACAGGCTGATTTTCAGTCCAAATGGGATTGTTATTAAGGAAAAGCATATGCACGTTTTTGTATAGTTCGCTTATTTCTGGAACATCAGGACCGAAATATTTTTGTAGCAGTAAATGCTCCTCTTTCAATACAACATTATTCGTATACATGATGTAATAGTAGTCGTAAAACTGTTTAAATTTTTCCCATAGAGATATGTTATAAACTCTAGAAGCAAGAGGGCTCGGGTACAATATAGGATGTGTCTGTAGTCCAAACACTTCAAATGTTGCGGGCATACCACCAAATGAGCTGAACAGAATAACTGGACCTTTTATTACGTATGTTATACCCATGTAGGGCCTTGCGAATTCTTCTACTAAAATTAAGTCATATTTAATACTTTTATTTTGTATAAGTTGTTGAACTTCTGGCACTTTAAGATGAACGTCAAAAATTTTCCTAATGATCCCGAAAAAAAAATTTGGGTCTGATAACTGCTTGGCGAGGTTATTTTTAGGCAAAGTATCGAATTCTTTGCGAACAATGTTGTATGATATATCATGAAGATCAATTTCTTTCAAATTTTCAGGTCCATCCTTTTTTGGGAACGCAGGATCTGGCGTTATAACTGTAACATTGTGGCCTTGTTTCACCAATTCTAAGGTGACTCGTCGAAACACCACTTGATGACTAATTGAAGGAGATGGATAAATGGCTAAAATATTAGCTGAATCCGATGGTATGAACCAATATGCCATAAATATTAATACTATTTTAAACACCATTTTATACAATAAATTATAACCTTGTGAGATAGACGTCCTAATATCTTACGATTGTCGACCAGTTTGAGCAAATTTATATGAAGGTTACTTATCTATATGTGTAATTAAAAACGCTGAGTAATATTATTTTGCGTGATTGGTTCCTTACCATTGGTTAGTTTAATGATTGTATATTTCTATCACTTAATGTTATTGCCGACAGGTATCTTGTTATTACTAACATTGCATTTTAATATGTACGCCGACAGATCTGGTGTACCACTTCTTTGAAATATGGTGCACCGGATTATAGAAGTTGGTAGTAAAGGTAGGATTTTAGGGGAAGGTTTAGATGTAGGCTTAGGGTTAGGTGTAGGTAGTATGCATAGTTTGTAGGTGTTATAGTAGGTTGTAGGTTGTAGGTGTAGTTAGTAGGTGTTGGTTGAATTATGGTGCACCGGATCGATCAGCAACAGTAGATTGTACCCGTATATTACAAAACAATATTCCACTTCTTTAACTGAAGAAAGCTCTCAACTATTTATTTACTTTGAAATTTACTTTCTTGACATAAACATGTCATTTCGCTGTAAATAGTAAATCACTATTATTTACCATAACTTATACTTTTTCGTCTCGGAGTTCAACAAAAATATCTAGATTATAGTTTATTTGGTTTTGAGTATTTGTTGTAATTATAGCGGCAGCAGAAATACATTGTCTGTAAAAATTTCACCTGTCTAGCTATCACAGTTCATGAGATACAGCCTGGTGACAGACGGTCAGAGAAGTCTTAGTATTAGGACGTAATACTATTTCTACGCTTTGGGTAGGGAACCCTAAAAAACATTTACTACAATTTTATTACGCTATGAGATAAACGATCACGCATTATTTATGTGTTTGTTTTTCATGAACATAAAACTCAGTTTAAAGTTTATTATCATAATATTTACAATCTTATCATTTTCAAATCATTTATTTCATCACATTAAATCATATTATTATAACATATTACACAATAGTTGTTAAATTGGTTCTTTCTAGTACTAGGCTAGGCCTGTCCTCCAAGTCACCAACATTTTTGTTAAACACATTATTCAATATGTTCATAAAAAGTCCTTGAAATTAACAATGACTTTTAATGGTTTTAAAGAAAGAAAAATAAAATGGAACAAAGTTAAAAGTTAAGTGCGCGTTGTCTGAATTTGGGTTTTTCGGCGTATATATGTGTGTGTGTTTTTGTTTGTTTATTAATTCATCTCTTTTAGAATCTGTTCAAGTTTTCCGTAGTCTAGGGAATGAAGCCAGCTTGTGACAATGTTTTACTACGATCTGATAAGGCGCGTCTCCTGCGCGTGTTTTTTTCGAAACATTACACAAAACATCGGGGCGTGGCTATACACATTTGGGTAGGAATATACAATGTTTTTGTCTTCCGAGACGGACGGAAAAAATTCCCCGTGCGGGTAGAGAGGGGAGACGTTCCTTACGTTACATTTCTTATCAACTGTTACACCACTCACATGACCATTAAACATAGAAATACGGAAAAAAATTATTGATTAATCCCAAATCGTTCTTTTATTCGTAACTGATAAATACTAAAATTACGGGTCAGTAAATATGGCCTAACTAGAAAACTGGTGGTCTAAGCAGCATATTAGACAACATCAATTTTGACAGTTTTCAAAAGAAATGCGTAGAATGGCGCACATATTATGAGTTGAAAAAAGTATATGAAACACCTAAAGTGGCCCTTTTAGACCCCCTCTGTTTTCTCCTAGATTCTGCATCGACTCATGATCTTGTCTACACAAAATGTTTTGTTTCAATAAAAAACATTTTCTATAGCTGGAGACAGCTTGTGTATGAAAACAATTGTTTTTGTTTCATGTTTTCTGTGTAATGTTTCGAAAAAACATGAGCTGGAGACACGCCCTTACATACGATAAACACTTTTAAAATTAATCTCTCACGGGTCACATAATATGTATGAATGACAGTGAATTATATACAGGTTGATCAAATAATATTACGAATAATAAGGACATACTTTTATTTTTGATAGAAACGTCATCAGCTGATGATGAGTCTGATTTCGATTATGACAAAAAAAAATTCAGCCGCACATTTTAGCACTAGCAGCTCAATTTGAATAGAAAATCATTTAAAATTACATTTTATGATACCTTTCATCAAAAATGTTTGGGACATATTTCAAAAAGTCAAAAGAAGCTTTTCTAGCTATACATGATTTGACTAAATAAGTTATCAAGAAACAAAATACAAATATGTGTGAAAGCCCTTGGTGAGAGAGCATCTTTAAATATGAAGGTCGGGGCTTAAATGTTAATAAGAATAAAAATTGAGCTTCTAAAGATCAGAAAACCTGATGTTACTTGCACATCCTGTAAAAGGATCTTGTGATATATTTCGTATCTTAAGATACTGTAATATGAAATTATCACGACTATTTAAAAATTTTGTCACCATACGAATTATACATTACTCCCATTACATATAAATAAGTCAAATATAAACATTATTCAAGTGCTACAAAATCGAATTATAAAAATTTTATACAACTACAACTACCTTAATCAATCTGAACCCATATTTAATATAAGGACACTAGGCTCATGAATATCACCAAACTTTTTACGCTAAACTGAGCTGATTAACTTTTGAGCTGGCGATGTAAGCGCTCCACCAGGCCGTTAGCTGCGGGATGATAATCAGTAGTTAGGTGATGAGAGGCCCCGATTAGGGCGCCGAATTCTTTGAAGGTGTGCGACTCGAATTGCCTGCCACGATCGGTGGTGATATGCCCGGGGCAGCCAAACCGCGCGATCCACCCAGAGGTTAGGGCGGCTGCGCAGGTCTCCGCAGTGATGTTCTGGAGCGGGTACGCCTCAGGCCAACGCGTGACCTGAACCCAGAAGACAAAGGTAAGGGACCAACTATGTCTAGGAGAATGTGGCGGAAGCGATTGTGTGTTAAATGCTGCTAATGGCGCTTTTGTATGCCTCGTCACTTTGCTTCTCTGGCACGTCTAACACTCTATAGCCCATTGTCGACATTTTCTACGTACCTGGCCAGACGAACCTTTCTGATACTAGGCGGATTGTTCCCTTCACACCTGGGTGACTCAGGCCATGAAGAGAGTCGAAAACCTGCTTACAAAATGACTTGGTTAGAAAAGGGCGTGTACCTACACCGATGTCGCAATATACCTCGTCACCTGACTCTGGTATCCTTATTTTCTCCAGCTTGAGACTAGAGCCATTCCGGAGAATATCTTGCAACTCGGCGTCGGCTTCTCGTTTGCGGGACAGGGAATGGGTAAATAATCTAGGGGCAAACAATCTTCATTAATACGTGACAGAGTATCTGCTACCACGTTGTCCTTACCGGCCACAAATCTGATTTCAGTGGTGAACTGGCTTATATAGTCCAAATATCGGGACTGACGAGGAGAACAGTTCTCACGAGGTAAAGCGAAAGCAAAAGTCGGTGGCTTATGGTCGGTTAGTACCGAGAAGGTTCTTGCTTTAACCATGTATCGGAAACACTTGATCGGTTCATAAAAAGCCAGGAGCTCTCGATCATACGAACAGTACTTCTTCTGACATGACCTCAGCTTCCTGGAGAAGGAAGCGAGTGGCAGCCATTCTTGATCCTTCCTTTGTTGAAGGACAGCTCCGATTGTAGGGTCAGAAGCATCGGTTTGGAGTGACAGTTCCGCCGGTGGGTCTGGATGTACCAAGAACGCTGCCTGTGAAAGACTCTGTTTACATTTGTCGAAAGCTTCTAGCATCTCTGGCATCGTGGTGACTGGATGTGAACCTTTGACCTTCGGTCCTACCAAAAGGTTGTGAAGAGGTGCCTGCAAGGAAGCTGCGAGAGGTAAGAAACGCCGATAAAAATCTATCATCCCCAGAAATCGTCTCAACTCTTTAAGTCTTGGGTGCTGGAAAGTCCAAAATTGCCTGCACTTTGGTGTCAAGAGGCTGTATACCTGCGGTGGAAACTCTGTACCCAAGGAACTTCACCTCAGTCTGACCGAAAGAGCATTTGTTGGTGTTGATGAGATTTCCATACTCCGCTGACCTGCTGAAGAGCGTCTTCAAATGTTCCTGATTCCGGATATCGTCGCGGCTAAAGACCAGAATATCATTCAGGTACCGTAGCAAAAATCTATCCCGCGCAGGAACTCCATCCATGAATCATTGAAAGGTCTGCGCGGCTTTATGAAGGCTGAATGTCATGTATAGGTATTCGTACAACCCGAAGGGTGTTGTGATCGCCGTCTTTGGTATATCCACCTCGGCGACTGGGATCTGATTGTAGGCTTTGTCCAAGTCCACAGTAGAGAAAATTGTACTACCTACTAGTTGGTCAGCAAAGTCTTGGACGTGCTTGATGGGGTAACGATCTGGAATCGCACGAGCATTCAGCGACCTGTAATCCCCACACGGCCGCCAACTGTCGTCCTTCTTACGCACTAGATGAAGCGGCGAAGACCAAGCGCTCTCTGACCTGCGCGCTGTGCCACTGAGAAACTTCTCGTCGAAGTCCTGTTTGGTGGGTTTTCATCCGCTCAGGTTCGAGTCGACGGGGGCGGCTGGATATCGGTGGACCTGTATTCAAAATAAAACACAAACCAATAGATACACAACTCAAGATCCCAACAAAGTAACAAATACAAAACAAACAACGCGTCGATCCAGTCATATCGTATTGCCTTTCTTAAGAACCAGTTATGGTAAACGTATATACGTATAACATTACGTATATGTAATATTATATTATAATATAATATAATATAATATAATATAATATAATATAATATAATATAATATAATATAATATAATATAATATAATATAATATAATATAACATAACATAACATAACATAACATAACATAACATAACATAACATAACATAACATAACATAACATAACATAACATAACATAACATAACATAACATAACATAACATAACATAACATAACATAACATAACATAACATAACATAACATAACATAACATAACATAACATAACATAACATAACATAACATAACATAACATAACATAACATAACATAACATTACATAACATTACATAACATAACATAACATAACATAACATAACAAAACATAACATAACATAACATAACATAACATAACATAACATAACATAACATAACATAACATTAACATAACATAACATAACATAACATAACATAACATAACATAACATAACATAACATAACATAACATAACATAACATAACATAACATAACATAACATAACATAACATAACATTACATTACATTACATTACATTACATTACATTACATAACATAACATAACATAACATAACATAACATAACATAACATAACATAACATAACATAACATAACATAACATAACATAACATAACATAACATAACATAACATAATATAATATAATATAATATAATATAATATAATATAATATAATATAATATAATATAATATAATATAATATAATATAATATCTATGGACGCTTCAACGCCACGTCAGTCTGGCCCTGGTAAGTATCCGAAGAGCTTGCGTTAAAGTTACCAGAAAACGGGAAGTACATTTAATACTTTTATACTATACGTATATTTAAGATTTTTATTATAATTTACACATATTTAATACACATCCATGACCCAGGAACACAGAAAAACTTTTTTGTTCTTTTGGTGGGATTAGAACCCGCGACCCTCGGCTTGAGCACCATCGCGCTGAACCCTGAGCCACAGAGGTCGTCAACTATAGGAGAGCACAGTTGTACAACAGTCAACAAACTACCCAAATATGTGAAAGAGGCGAAATCTTTGAATGCTTTTAAACGTAAATTACTTGTCTATATACCTATATGTCAACTAATTTTTAATTAGAATTTAAAGAGTTATAAAAAATGAAAATAAAATTATTTAAAATTTAAATTTTAACTTTACTTATAAGCGAAGGCGTCTTTAACTTGGACCACCACCTAACATTATGCAGCAAAGATACTCGCTTCCTTAAGTTTTTTATATGTACCCGCACTATCCACTATTATTGCACTGTAAACATTATTTTGTATTTATTGTTCTCATGTAAGTGACTATTGTCTTAATGAGAAATAAAGATGTTTAAACCAACATATAGACTATACCTATTTATAGTCTATATGTTATGTGACCCAAAGTGTAAAAATTTTACATAGAATAACTTTCAGCGCATACGCTGATGATATCAAAATAATATTCTATAACATAATAATATCTACAAAAAAGTCCCCGACAGCATATAGCCAACTACAATAATAAAGGTAGTAAAACAGCTTTTGTGTACTAAAATTTAATTAAATCACTGGGACCATTATTTTTAAATATATTTATTAATACATATATTTAATTTATTAATTTATTATAACAATAAACTTTCACAAACAGTTAACAGTTTCCAACAAAACTAGTGTAGCAGTTGATGTTTTTTTTTGTTTTTTTTTTGTTCATTAAGGTTTTAGTTTACTAATTTCTAAAATAGCTTTTTCATGAAGAGTATTGTTTAAGAAATTAAATACTGTTTGTTTCATCGAAATCGGTTTGTATAATTTAGTTTAGATACTTAAAAATTTCGTTTAGAAGTTAACGAGTAAAAAAAAAGTAGTCAAAAGTGCCTACTAATATTGAATCGGCCGATGTAGTTGTAGGCGTAGGTGAGTAGTAATTACTTGTTGGTATGAATGATGTGGTATGATCAACTACAATAGATAAGTTGGTAAAACAGATTTTGCCTTCTAAAATTAAATTAAATTACTGGGACCAATATTTTTTGATTTCATTAGTAATATGATACTTTTCCATATCCGAGTAAATAGCTTACTAATGAAGATTATTGTTTTAGAAATTAAATACTCTTTGTTTCATCGAAATCGGATATTTAATTTGGAGGTTATTACGAGTTCAAAAATAAAAAGTGTAGTCAAAAGTTTTATTGATCTGCCGTCCTCAAACTAAAAGGCGGTTAAGTGACAAAAACAGTTTTTGAGATAGAGCGTTTTTTTTTTACGCGGGATTATTTTGAAATCGATGCTAGTGATTTTCTATAAACAATTGTTAATATGTCAAAAGATAGATATTTTTTTGAACTTTAATATTAATAAAGTTTTTTTTGTGATATAATTAATATCAAAGTAATAAAAATTAAGCTTCTTATTTTACTTCAAATCTAGGATTTTTTTCCAAATCCACTCAACAGTACAGTACTAAAATATATCGATTAAAGGTTCATAACTACCTTAAAGGTATGTATTTCTCAGTAACTACTCGCAACTTTAAGAAACTAACAACATTTACATACCTGTAAAGCAGTTTTAATTTTTAACGACTTATAAATTTAGAACTGAATGCTTTTTTATTGATCCTCTCCGTAACAATTAGACAGCTAAAGGTATATTGCCGCCTTATAGACAAGTTGCTGTTGTTTAACTTGTATCCTATTGTATCGGGACTACTCTTTAATAAAAATTTGCATTACTTAAAAGTGGTTAACTTACAAATATTTTTTGTTACTGATTTTTAGTCTTGTATGGTCATCATTGATTTTTTGTGAATCCTACAAAATTGAAGAAAACTACAAATACAAACAAAGTTTTTAATAAGAAAAAGTAATTTATTGTAATAAAATCTCTTTGTATAAACATGTAAATTCAAACTTAGTAATTTGTACGGTTTAAGCATCACATATTTCATTTATGAGACACTAAAACAACAAATATTGAACTCGGTTCCAAATAAGAATAAAAATAAACAGAAATAACATATCAAATGAAGAAAGGAAATTGAGTATCTAAAGTTAATTTAAAAAATCTAAAATTGTGTAGCTACCCTAAGTTATTTGTACCTTTCAACGACTATTTCGCAACAGTTGGTATAGACCCAAACATCAAAAATGATGCAAAGGGTCGACCCGTCGTCTACTCTAGGTACTTACATCCTGTGAACTGTAAAGAAATTATAAATCTTATTCGCTCTATTAAAAACAAACACAGCTGTGGTATCAATGATATCCCAAAGCATTTAACAAGCCAAATTTCCTGACTCTTTAAAAATTTATTAAATAAAACCAATTCACAAAAAGGCGACACCCAAACCCCTAGCAAATACATACCCATAGCTTTTTATCAACGTTTTAGAAAATATTTAAAAAATAATGTGCAAGAGACTATACAATTTCCTAGAAAAAAATAACATTCTAGACTACAGTCAAAACTACCTAAAATCTTAAATAACGAAATAGCTCTACCAATATTATTTGCAGACGATATATCCATTTTAATAAAATATGAAAATACGAACACAACTAACACTATACTACATGACACACTACACGCTGTAACGGATTGGCTTCAAGATTACAACCTAGAGATTAACTATAAAAAAACTATTCAATTTAGGTCCTACAAAATACCTGCTATCAAAATAGACACAAATTTTCAGAACACTACCCTCGAAACTATGGATACATTTAACTTGCTCGGGATTAATATTAATACTTTATAACTTAAAAACCCATATCGAAAATATGAAATCTAAATTAGCAAAATTCTCATATGCCCTTTTCCATCCAAAATGTAGCACAGAGCTACAAACCTCTCTTTCACTATACTACTCGTGGTTGAGATACGAAGTCATACTGTGGGAAAACAGCGTAAACAGTCATGAACTTTTTATCCTGCTAAAAATTATTGCTGTACTACTTATTTCATAAGTTTTAATTTAAGCAAACGCCTGCACAAGGCACTAAGTTGTATTATCTTATGGTATAAATTATACACTACTTGGTTGCTATTAAAGTATTTGAATCTTTGAATCTACCTTAATACAGGTGAAAAGGTAGGTAAGTATCAATTTTTTTAAATGAAATGAACCAGGAAACGAGCAGACGGTTTACCTGATGGTAAGCGATTACTCCCGCCCATGGACACTCGCAACACTAGAGGAGTTACACTTGTTACTCCTCTGGTGTTGCAACTTGCGTTCCCAGTCCTTAAAATCTCCAACCCCCCCCTTGGGCCGTATGTAACCACTCACTTGGTGAAACATAACGCAACCGTTATTTCACGCCAGTATTCTGTGAGACCGTGGTATTTACCCGGTTGGACCGGCCCATTCATGCCGAAGCGCGGCTCTCCCACATAAACAAAAACATCTCTTAACAACCTTTGTTAAACACAATTATAAAACAATGAACGCTGCACTGTCAAAAAATAAAAATTAGGTAAGTACTTCTACAAATTAACCCTTTTCATTAGGAGCTGTTTCAATTAGAATTAATTACGAATGAATAACATTTATTTTATCATCTAATATTAAATCAGTATTGTGTTTTTGGCATTAAAAAGAAATTAGAAGAAAAAAAAATAGAAGGTATCACACTGAATGTCAAGACAGAGGTGAGGGGCGCGAGCCGCCTAAATAGCCGCTTTATAGTGAAGTGTTGCGATTTATAAGCCTTTTAGTTATATAAAGCACAGAAAAAATATTTTTTTTTACCTCATTCGTTTGTTTGTACATTAATGCATTCGGACTAACATGGCTTTCTATAGAAGCTACTATGTTAGACACATAGAAACAATCCAACGCTTAAAAGCAGTTAAAAGTTTTTAACTGTCTTGTAGTTATGCATTGACGTAAGTCATTTTACTTAAGGTAGAACGATTCCCATACTAATATTCCGATCCATTTTCTGAGGCAAATGGTAATAATAATGCATGAAGTTGTGCGCAGCTATGTCCTTTCTATTAATTGCGCTCACAGACTGAATAAAATAAAGAATTTTCATACAAAAATCTAATAAAAATCGATTGAAAAAAATCCTTAATTATACGCATGTGTGTGTGACAGAATTTGCGTAAATACACAAGTTTTTGCGACGTTGTCATTCGAAATAATGTGTGACGAAGATAGCCTATGCTTCTATCGCATGTGCGCGACGTTGTCTGGTCTACTCTGTCATATTCACGCCGCTTCAATATACATAATTTCTAATTTCTTCAAATCTTTTGAATTATCGTTGACAATGTTGCCAATGTAAACAATTTTCCCTAAATTAGTTTGATTGTTAGACCAATGTTGCGTATACACCTTGCAAATAATTTTCTTTACTCTTTTTTTATTTTTTGAAATAAAGATAGTCGTATAGTGCCTCGATCTAGATCATTTAGGGAATTGACGTTGCAATAAAAATACGATAACTTTAGTCTATATAAGGTAATTCTAACACACGGATATAGCAATACTGCCGTTCCGCGTTCGTGCGTCAATGATTGTTGCTGTAACAAGATGTTTTTTATCGTCTATGTTTGTATTGTTTGTGCCTTGTGAATTGTGAAATGAAGAACTAAATCTGGAAAAAATGGTGTCGGACATCTAGTGCGCTTTATAAAAAGCACACATATTCAGGGCCGAAAAAGTCTCTAAAGCAAGTTCGAGCTCTACTAAAACGACAACATGGCAGTGATCTAATGTCGTAAGTATAAACTATAATTACAGTCCGCGTGCCATCGATTTTTGTGTAACAATAAATGTTTTATTCAATATGCACATCTTTATCACTTACACTCGTTTTATTTCAGTCGTGACAAGGTGTGGCGCGAAAAAAACAACTCCACAAAATGAAACACCGGGAATTGCTAGGTTAGTTTGTGCAGCATGTATACTCATATTATTACTGGGACCTAGTATTAACTTGAATTTCGTTTTCACAGAGATAATAGTCTGAAAACTAACAACAGACAGAAATCAATTTTACGAGTGGAGGCTACTTTCGATACACAAACATTGTCTCAAACATCAATTCCTGTCACTAATACTGAAACTGAAGCATTGGAAATAAATTGGCCAGTGCTTGATCCAACGTTGGAAAGTCACAAGTTGACTATTGAGAAAACATTTGATAATAAGTTAGCTGGTCTGTCCGGAAACCGGATTGTTGAGATACAACATGTTGTTCGCTGGGTGTTGGCAATGGAATGGGATGGGATTGGCAATGGGATGGGATGGGATTCAGGGACTTGTGCAGGCATTACGATTGAGTTTGTCAAAGAGCTGCGTGATGGTTTCAACAGTCTCTTTGTTTTCCAATGCAGCATGTGTGGACAAGAATTTAGAAGAAGCAATGAAAATGAAGAAAAACTAAATACAGCTTTTGTATGGGGAACTGTCACAGCGGGAGGTTATTACACGCAAGCTGCTCATATAACTAATGTGATGGATATTCCAACAATGAGTCCACTAAAATTAAGAATTAGGGAAAAATCTTTGAATTACATATGGTAAGATCAGCTGACAGAAGAAATAAAGATAGTGGGAGAACAGGAGAGCGAGCTAGCTATTAAAACTGGTCAAATAGCATTTCATATATATTCCATATATAGTGGATGGTGGATGAGCTAAAAGGAGCTATGGTCATAACTACAACTCACCTAAAGAAAAATAATGGTTACTTACCATTCCTGAAATGGTAAGTAACCATTATTTTTCTTTTCACTATCTCTAAACTATTTAATATTTTAGTTATGTTTTTAAATATTTTTTAAGCATGCATTATTGGAAAAAATACAAAGAAATGTTTGTATATTGGGATCAAAAATAAATACTGCTATCACTGCCAACTGTATGAAAAAAAGGAAGAGCCAGTGCCCCCACACAAATGTTTTAAGAATTATCAAGGTTCTTCAACCAGCATGGAGGCAGAAATATTGGTGGAAGGTTTCCAGAAATCTGTAGAAATGCATGGTGTGCAACAACTTTCTTTTATTGGTGATGGGGACTCCTCAATATTTGCTAGATTGATGGAAAAAGTTTTGTATGGTTCCAAGATCAGGAAAACCGAATGTAAGAACCATGTAATGAAAAATTACATCAGTGCACTTTATAAGGTAATTTTTTACCGTTGGTTGTTATTCATTACTGTAATCAAATATTTATTTTAGGTGTAATATTTACAGTGCTCTATTTCATTCCAGATACATGCCAACAAAAAATTGCCTATCATCGGCCGAAGACTGCTTAAGGCCTGTTTTGTATAGTAGGTTGGTTGAAATTAAAGATTGACTCGAAAAACGTAAATTTATTACAACTTGCTTGTAAGAACAAAGAAAGACAAAAGGGAAGTGAAATGACTAAGCAAATACATAAAAATGACCAATGCGTAGGGTACTTGAAATATAAATTTGTGGGTGGCCGTATATTTTATTCCCCGTTGCTATGTAGAAATTGTAGGCGCTCGAACATCCTCCCCTCCGTGGAAAGCATCGCTTTCAACTTCATAGCTCGTCCCCGGTAAGAATAGGGCAAAGCTTGGCCAACGGTCTTCGGTAGCTGGTGCCCGTAGAAGTTCGCACCTCGGCAACTCGTGCTATGGCATCGGATCCGGGAAATAGGCGTGACACTCTTGCTAGTTTCCAGAATAATGGCGGTAAATTGTCTTCTATTAAAAGAACTAGATCTCCTGCTTGTAATTTTGGCGAATTTGTTTTCCATTTGTATCGCTGTTGTAGCTCCGAGACATACTCCTTTTGCCAGCGTTGCCAAAAGTGTTGTCGAATTTGTTCTAGCCTTGCATGTCGTTGGAGATTATTTGTATTGGCCTCGTAAAGTGACGGTGAGGGTAAGGACAGCATAGACCGATCTATCAAGAAGTGCCCTGGGGTTAAGGAACGGTAATCATTGGGATTGGACGATAAGGGACATAAAGGTCTACTATTTAATATGGCCTCGACTTGTGCAAATAGTGTACCTAATTCTTCAAACGTGAGATGGGTATTACCCATAACACGGCGTATATGAAATTTGGCTGATTTGACACCGGCCTCCCAGAGGCCACCAAAATGAGGAGCGTGCGCGGGGGAAAAAATAAATTTAATATTATCTTCAGTTGCAAAATCCAATATAGCTTGTTTGTTTGCCTTTATAAAGTTGCCTATCTCTTTGGCTGCCGCGACAAAATTCTTGCCGTTATCACAAAATATTTCTGAAGGTTTTCCACGCCTAGATATAAATCTGCGAAGCGCCTGTAAAAAACCATCTTTGGAAAGGTCACTGACAGCCTCTAAATGCAAACATTTAAAACGAAAACATATGAATAGACATAAATACGCCTTGATTGTTCTCGCCCCGCGACCTCTCTTATTCAATATATAGAATGGACCCGCAAAATCAACGCCCACAGTTTTAAAAGGAAAATCTGGCATAACTCTTTGTACGGGTAGATTGCCCATTAAAGGACTTAAAGCCTTTCCTTGATGACGCCTGCATATTATGCATCTATGCACCGTGTTTCGCGCAAGACGTTGACCATTTATTGGCCAAATAGATTCACGAATTAACGATAATAATAATTGTGGCCCGGCATGCATGTGACGAATGTGATCTCGTTCGAAAATTAGCTTAGTCAGATGATGATTTGAATGAAGAAGAATAGGATGTCTTTTATTGAAATCGTAATCCGAATTATTTAATCTACCGCCAACTCTTATTAGTTTTAAATTATCATCGAAAAAAGGTGTCAAAGACAAAATGCTCGACTTGTTACTTAGAGATTTGCTGTTTTCTAATAACTTATATTCTTTGGGGAAAGATTCAATTTGAGAAATCATACATAGACTATAGAAAGCATCGTTTAGCTCATCCAAGCTTAAAACTCCTTCACGTGTATTTGTTATGTTTCTTAGATTAAAAATAAAACGCTTAACATAACCTAACACTTTATGAACCTTTGTAAATTTAGAATATTTTTCGAACTCAATTACCCTTACTTCTTTAGTTTCATCTAGCACGCCTGCTGTAGAGCTTAATTTAATCTCAGGTAAGATAAACTCATTTGAGATATCTGGGGAAGGAATACACCACTCTGATTCTGGCTTAGATAAAAATTCAGGACCATTCCACCACATTTTCTTTGAGATTATATATTTTGGTGTGACACCCCTAGAAACAAGATCCGCTGGATTCATTAAAGTAGGAATATAATGCCATGATTCGACATCGGTAAGTTCAGATATCTCTATAACCCTATTTGCTACGAACGTTTTTAATTTATGACATTCAGCACGAAGCCATCCAAGGACAACAGTAGAATCGCACCAGTGTACCTGGCGTGCGACTGTATATCTAAGCGACGTTACTACTGCCTTCGATAACTTAGCTGCTAGAAGTGCTGCGCATAGTTCTAAACGGGGTATAGTAGTAGGTTTAATAGGGGAAATTTTTGACTTAGAACATAATAATTGCACATTAATGATATCTTTATTATTCATAGATCTTAGATAAATACAAGCTCCAAAGGCCCGCAAAGAAGCGTCACTAAATGAATGTAACTCAACATAATTGTAATTGTCACACAGAACTCTTCGCGGTACGTTGACATTTAAAAGATGTGGTAAGTTATTGCTCAATTCATTCCAAGACCTTTGTATGTCTTTGGGGACTGGTTCATCCCAATCTAGCCCCCTTTGCCACAGAGATTGTAATATAACTTTTGCTAATACTACACATGGACTTATCAAGCCCAAGGGGTCGAATATTTTAAAAGTAAATGATAAAATTAGCCGCTTAGTAACAACTTGTTCCTTTGGTGGAGCTTCAAAGGAAATCCGTAAATTATCATCGTCAGGGTTCCAATTAATACCTAAAGCACTGGTTGATGAACTAATACTAAACTCACCAGTTGAGTTAACTATATCTGAGCTTAGAATTGATTTGCAATTAGATTTGTATTTGCGAAGATTAAAACACGCCTTCTTTAAAGTACCTGATACAGCAGTTTGAATATATTTAAGTTCATTTTCGCTATCTGCGCCTGTTATAACATCGTCGACATAGAAGTCTTGTTTAATAATTTTACCAATTGATTTATCAGTACATTCGTGTCCTAATTGCCAGAGACAACGTGTACTCAAAAAACTTGAACTTGCAAGACCGTACGTAACAGTTTTAAGGCGTAGGGTTTTGATTCTATCTGTTTCATTTTCCCTCCATAAAATTAACTGCAAATTTTGATGTTCATGATGCAAGTTAATTTGGTGATACATTTTCTCTATATCAGCTGTGAGTAGAAACTTATATTGTCGCGCCCTAATGAGAATAGTAAATAAAGAATCTTGAATATTTGGTCCAACCATTTGGATATCGTTTAGTGAAAACCCCGAAGAAGTTGGCGCGGAACCATCAAATACCACTCTAATTTTAGTAGATTCACTGTTCTCTTTAAATACTGCATGATGACAAAGAAAATGAGATTGTCTCAGAGATTTTGCATTAGACAATTCCTCTAAATGCCCAAGTTTCAAGTATTCATTGATAAAGTTGGAATATTGGGTTTTCAATTTCGGATACTTCCTAAAGCGTTTCTCCAAATTTAAAAATCTATGTAGTGCCATATTGTGAGAATTACCTAAACAATCAGGTGTATCAATCAGATTAAGTTGAACTGAAAATCTTCCACTAGGTAAGCGAATGGTATTTTTTATAAAATGTTGCTCACAAGCCCTTTCGACTTTAGTGAGCGTAGATTTATTTGGAACTTCTTCAATGGCCCAAAACCTTTGTAATAAATCATTTACATTTTCCGCATATAAATTCTTAGTTAGAACTGAATTATGACATTGAATTTTCTTAGTATTAGATAAAGTTGTTGAAATAGAACCTGTGATCAACCAACCAAATTTAGAGCTTCTCAGTTTAACGTTATGTCCTGAATTTAAAGATTGTTCTTTATTACCGATAACATCCCAAAATAAGTCTGCACCTATAATCATATCGATGGACGATGGAATATTAAAATTTGGATCGGCAAGTATTACATTGTTTGGAAATTTGAAATTATGTAAGTTGATAGCAGTAGTAGGAATTGATCCTGTTAACTCTTTGAGAACAAAACAAGCTAAGGTTATATAGTAATTTTCGTGTATGGAATTGAGTTGAGCAATGCAACTTTCTGTTATATAATTAGACAAATTGTTGCCAATACCTATAACACTAATTTTATTTGTAGAACATGATTCTAAATTCAAGCAATCTTTTAGCCTTTTAGTTATAAAGGACGATTGACTTCCGCAATCAAGTAATGCACGCACTTTAATGGATTTATTAGTTTTAGGATTTCGTACTTCAATTATAGCAGTAGAAAGCAAAACTTGATTTGTTGGTTGTATAGAAAAGTTTACAATTGTATCACTAGAATTTTCAGAACAAAAGTTACCATCTGTTGCTTTCGTTTGATGAAGCAAAGTATTGTGTTTTCTTTTGCACACACGACATGGACCTAGTTTGCAGTTGTAAGGCTGATGACCTTCCCTTAAACAATTCATGCATAATTTAAATTTCCGAACGTCACAAATTTTTTCGTCGTAGCTCTTTGCCTTAAATATTTCGCACTCATATATTTTATGCTGATTCTTACAAATAATACAAGATTTAAAGTTGTTGCTGTTATTTTTACCTTGTAAGAATGAAAATGATTTTGTATGAACTCTTTCAGCATTAACATTAGAGCCTGAGGGCCGCGAGGAGCCACTTGTTCCTCTCATCTTATCTAATTTGTTACGATTTAACGTTTCAAGTATGTCCGCTCGATCCGTTAAAAATTTATTAAATTGTTCTAACGTAGGTACCTCATCCAAAGAGATACGCATTTCTTCCCATTTAATTAAAGTGCATGTATCTAGTTTTGAAGAAACTATGTGAATTATTAAAATGTCCCAATGCTGTGTAGATTGCCCTAGACTAGATAACGCACGCAAGTTTTTAGTAACATGGTCCACAAGAAAACGTAAAGATCGTTCGGATTCGCGAGTCAACGATTCAATTTTGAAGAGAGCATTTAAATGGTGATTTAAAAGCTGTCGTTTATTGTCGTACCTCTCACAAAGTAAGCGCCACGCATCATTATAGTTAGCCTCGGAAACCTCCAAATTGGATATAATTCGTGCAGCATCACCTACTAAATATGATATTAAATAATGAAATTTGTGAATAGGCTTGATACGATCGTTATTATGTATAACAGACAAGAAAGTGTCACGAAACTCTAACCATCTAAAATATACACCATCAAATTTATTAATTTGTAATTGAGGCAATTTAAATTCAGCTTCAAAATGATCGCGATTACACTGAGATAAGGAAGAGTTGTTATGTTCATCTTTGTTGTTACTAAACTTAGTTATAATAGTTTGTGCCATTGCCATACATGTAGCACAATCTTGCTCAATAGCATCCCGCTCATTTATTTCAAATGTTAAATTATCTGAATTTAATACATCAATTGAATCTTGCACTTGTTCATATTGAACTGTTAATAAACGAAACTTTTCTAATTTGATTGACACTTCCGTTAGTTGAACAGTAGATAGATCTTCCCTTTTAGAAATCAAATCGATGTAGTTTTTAAATTTTGTAATGCGACCTTTTAAAGAAGTGCGCTTAGCAAGTAATGTCTTTAATTCACACTTGTCAGTATCGTTAGGCATTGTAGTAGACAATTAACAAAAAAACAAAAAGAAAAAATATATATATTGAAATAATTATAATTAATGAACTTCCACTTAAATGTAAATCTTATTATAATAAACTTCCCCTTAAATGTTCATTTAAATTTATTTAATTTTGTATTTTTTTTTTTTTAACTTCGCCTTAAATAAAATATAATTTGCTTAGACTTCGCCTTAATTTTAAATCTTATTTTTTTTTGCCTTGTAGGTATGTAAAAAGGAAAAAAATCGCTCACGCTCCTTGATTTGGTGTCACCTGGTTCTCCACAAAATGGCCGCTCGCCTTAAGCTTCGCCTTAAATGATTTTCCAAGGTTTTTCCAAATTAGATCGCCTGAAATAGTCGGCAAATAATGATAAGTTTATGCTTTCTATATTCAATTGACAAAATATAATATCTAATAGGTTTGTAACTTTAATGAAAAAAAAACTAATGAGTAGCTAGGTACTATTTTTCTTATGATTATTTCAGACAATGAACTCGTCAAATAGATTTTTTAATTCACTTAATTAACTTTTTTTTTTATAAACTTTATTGTAACATTTATACACTTTACTTTTAAATTACATTTACTTTTAAAGTAATATAATTTTTGGGCCAAATATCATGCAACATATACCAATTAGAACAAAGTAATGTTTTATATTTTAGTAGATGAGGATTATTATGACTTGGAAGCAATAATGTAGAACACAGGAAAGTAGGATATAGATAGAAAGTAAGGTTTTAGGTATTAATGGTTGTAATGTGGATGAATAGGAAGACACTTATCTGAAAAGTCGAATCGTAGCAATATCCCGCAACAACGTCTTCAGTTTCGTCTCTTTCTACTTCCAGAAATAATAATTACTTCTTCAGCTGGATCACTCTGACCAAGATGATTCAATAGTTGGATCGTCGAATAACCGCTGAACGTAATTTCTTATTTCGTATTGTTGAAATTCCTCGTATCTTTGGATTGCAATTTGTAGATTCGTATTTTTTCACGGTCGCCAGATGTTTTGTATAGTAGGTTGGTTGAAATTAAAGATTGACTTGAAAAACGTAAATTTATTGCAACTTGCTTGTGAGAACAAAGAGAGACAAGAAGAAAGTGAAATGACTAAGCAAATACATAAAAATGACCAATGCGTAGGGTACTTGAAATATAAATTTGTGGGTGGCCGTATATTTTATTCCCCGTTGCTATGTAGAAATTGTAGGCGCTCGAACAAGGCCAAATTAACAAGACTTACTACTGTAGCCAAAACTATTATAAAGCAGCAAGTCAAGGATAAACTAGCTATGAGGACTGATTTGCAGAATGGTTCCTCCCATGTTTTTGGTCTACATGAAAAATGCAAGCCTTATTACTGCTAATACACAACAACAAGCGAGTCAGACGTGAACCATGTAGATTGTATGAAAAAAGAAGCTCCTGCTGTTTGGGCTCTCATTTCTGCAGCCAATGAAGCGGTAATGGCCAAAACAATCCGATTGACGAATGCCACCACTAATAATGTTGAAAACTTTATGAGCATAATTAGTAAATTCAACTGTGGTAAGCGACTCAATTTGCACAAAGGTGGATCATACCAACGAAGAGTTACAGTTGCAGGGAATTTCAAATGTTCTTTTGATTTACAGCACACAGTTTTCTATATGTTGTGCAAAAATCAGCTTTCTAAGTCTTACGATTTAGGCTGGTAATTGATAAATGAGTGAGTCAGTCAGGAGTTCTCTTTTCATATAATATATACAGATATGTAAGAAACAGCAAAACTGCACAATACAAACTACATTATTTTTCCTTTTCTGAAATACAGGTCTTTTAAAACTCACAGGACATCCTTGGCATGGTCCTGCTTGGCGCAGTTGTACTCAAAGTTCACCTGGGAAAACTTTTAAAA
Source organism: Phengaris arion (assembly GCA_963565745.1). NCBI lineage: Eukaryota > Metazoa > Arthropoda > Insecta > Lepidoptera > Lycaenidae > Phengaris > Phengaris arion. The sequence goes on from OY751431.1 coordinate 31,879,914, forward strand.
AGTACATAGCCTGTTGTGAAAAAGCCATACGAAGGATAAAAGCTTACCCACGCAGGCGAATATTCCTGAAGAAAGTTGTTAAATCTCTGCTTGACAAAAGTTATGGCCCTAAAGCTCAGGATACAAGCGATTCGGTGAACATGGCCGACTTGAAAATAATGTGTGATGCTAAGTTACAAGAGCTCCAAAAAAACACCAGCAGAAATTCAAGCCATTGAAGAAAGCACAGTAGGGCAACATGACAATGATCAATACAACATCCACAGAAGTGATAGGTTGACTGCAAGTGTATTCGGATTGGTTAGTTACCTGAGTTTAAATTTAATTAAAATTTAATTAAAAATTAAAATTTAATTAAAATCAATATATGGACATCGTAGATTTATAGACTGTCTCTTTTATTTATAGATAGGTATGTAAACAAAGAATGACGACGAAATCCCATAACAAAGTTAAAACTGTCCACTATAAGAGTAATGCTACAACTAAAGACATGCTGTATGGGCAACAAAACGAATCAGTGGCCAGAATGTTCTTTACGGAGAGTTATAAAAAGGAAGTCCGACCAGCTGGCCTCTTTATTGACGAACAGTTTGGGTTTTTGGGTGCCAGTCCGGATGGTAAGAAACATTTTCTTATTTCTAGAAACTTTTGTTTCCATTAATAGATTGTGTGACTTTATTTCTTTTGTTTCAAGAGTTGTGCAGGATGAGGATGCAATAATAGAAGTAAAATGTTTTCCATCTCTGCACCGCGAAAATCAAGACATCAGTATTGCTGCCAAGAATAACAAAAATTTACCCATTATTGAAAAAAATGGAATATTGGGTTTAAAACCAACTCACAATTATTATTATCAGGTAGGTTTTATAATTAAGATTTTTCTTTTTACACTACATGCCATATTTTTTGCATATAATACACTAAGAAAAGATGTGTGGTGTACCTATTGAATAAACAAATATTGTGTTTTCAGGTGCAGGGACAACTTTATATTACGAAGAAGGCCAAATGCTACTTCATATGCTTTATAGACGTGTCATCACCTATAAAAGTAATAGAAGTAGCAAAAAATGAAAATTTCATTAATAATATGATTCCACAACTGGTGAAATTTTATAAAACCTCAATAGTACCAGAAATCATACTTAGGCGAATCCTAAGTAATGCTTCTTAACTTCAGTAATGTGTTAAAAGGGATGTAAATAAACGTTTAATAAACAGTTTTGAATTCGATTCATTTCACGTGTATTATTAAGTTTTTATCATAAAAATAATATAAGGTTACACATCTACATGTATTTCTTTAATATAAATTGTTTAAACAGAACATTGATTAATAAAATTAATGATAAAAATGAAATAAAATAGATTTAAAGACTCTGTGGCCGAGATACGAACCCTGAACTTTAGGAACTATATTACAAGTGTGTATACCGTTACGCTATTGTCACTTAGTCGAAAATTGCAAAATTATGTATTACTAGATAAGTAACAGAGAATGGTTAGCAAAGTCATGCATGTGTGAGTGATATGTCAAAATACGATAAATACCCATTTTTTTCAAATTACTCTTCAATAAATTAATTTATTTACATTTCTATTACTTCATAATTATAATATTAGCTCGCGGAATCGTATTCCAAGATAAGAATATGTAAAGCGAATTCGAAAAGTAAAAAAACCATAAAAGTGCAGAAGTGGTGCCATCTAGTTTTTATTTGGCGTCCCTAGGACCCTGTCGTTCAACTTTAAGTATGTGATAGTTATTAAATTCTAAAAACCTATATTATATAGCGGATAAGAAACTTTGAACGCCTTTTAGTGAAGTACAAAATAATGACCATTTTTAAGCTTGGTATTGACCGTGAAACTATCAAATTAATCTAAACGTTAAAGTACTTTAGTGACCATTTAGTCTAGAATTGTTAATTAACCGCTCTTTAGTGCTGTCAATTTGTAAATAAGCACCTTTTTAATAAATTTATTTTCGAAACAGTGAAAGATACAATAACCGTGCCTAGACAGATCGATAGAGATTTCAAAACATTATAATATATTGGCATTAAAAAGTAAAAATTGGCCAGATGTCATTTGGTCGCCTTTTAGCTTGAGGACGGTAATGAAATTATGTTTATTGTAATTGAATACATATATTATATATTTTAAAAAATACATTCACAACTCATATCACAAGTTATAACAAAATTGTCTCTATTATACAATTTGTTGCCTTAAGTTTTTTACTACTTTTTACATTCCTTGTTACATATTTACACGATTTGTATACGATAAAACTAATAACAAAAAACAAAACAGAATTTATTAACAATATTATTTAACTTTTGAATTGAAAGTCCTTCAGCGGCGTTGAGTGTGAAATTTCAAGGTCGCGTAACGCTACGATTTTGGATGTAACGCCATGTGTCGGAAGCTGTTTATACTTCTTACATAACTACTTGACTTTCTAAAGTACAGCTTAATACATATATAGCGCTAGGTGTCATAATTTTAATTATAAATAATTCTTTTTAAAGTGATTTCAAATGCCTAAAAGGCACGTGAGAGTATTTCTGGATTTAAATTGATAAAGGAAGTTTCATTACTGCCACACGTACTCTGTACAGTGTACACGTCAATCGTTTAGATATTGAATAAATTGTACATACTTAAGAGATCCGCTTGAGGTAACCATTTAGACAGTTTAATATTCTTCGTTTGTCCCGGAAGAGTATCCGTATCCCATTTCCACAAAACATCATACGACATCTGTCCCAAGACTCGCTATAATTTCTATTTTGTCCGTCTGAAGAACTGTTGACAATGCATTTGTTCCGAAACTGACGTAGATGACACCGTATTTGGAAGTATCGAGATAATTTTTAAGATCCTGTATAAAAAATGTACTGTTGAGCGATGATCATTATTAAAAAAAAAATGTCTATGACTCCATAATAATATTTAAAAATACATATTTGCGTATATCTCATTACCTGCGGTAACTCTTTGGTTTCCAGCTGATGTAGTCCTCCCACATTAATAACGTTTGGTGGAACAGGTTGGTTATCATTCCAGACAGGATGATTATTAAGGAAAAGCATATGTACATTTTTATATAGTTCACCGATCTCGGGAATGCCAGGGCCGAAATATTTTTGCAATAATTTATGTTCTTCTTTCAACGTATCCGACTCCTGGTACATAATATTAAAATAGTTGTAAAGTTTATCTATTTTCTCCCAAAAATTTAAATTATAAACTCTCGTACACATTTGAGATGGATATAATATGCGATGAGTCTGCATTCCAAAATATTCGAATGTTCCCGGCGTTCCACCGAAGGAGCTGAAGAGAATAACTGGAGCTTTTATAACGTGAGATATAGCGAGGTATGGACGCATTATTTCTTCCATTAAAATTAAATCATATTGGGTGTTGTTACCGCGTATAACTTCTTGGACATCTTGCATTTGTAAGTCAAAAATTGATTGTGTAAAGCGTGGAAGAAACTTTGGGTCGGCTATAATTCTAATAAATTCCTTCTTGTCTATTCTTGCCATTACTTGGCACATAGTGGTATACGATATATCATGAAGATTAATTTCTTTCAAATTTTCAGGTCCATCCTTTTTTGGGAACGCTGGGTCTGGCGTTATAACTGTAACATGACCTTGACCTTGTTTCACCAATTCCAAGGTAACTCGTCGAAACACAACTTGATGACTGATTGATGGAAACGGATACACGGCTAAAATATTTGAAGATTCTACTCTAGCACACAACACTATTAAAAAAAACAAAATATTTTGCAACATTTTTGTTAAAAATATAATTAATACGTCTTATTCATTCTCACACGTAAGTGATACAGATTATGTACTAGGGTACAGGGTTGGAAACATAACATATCACTGAAGTGATATGAAGAAATTATTTTTAACTCAACTTTATATTACACTGAGTCAGAGTCACGTTTCAATTATTTTGATAAAATAATATTAATATTATGCACGCTAGCCGACGTAGACAAGCTTTTTTTTAACAATTCACGGGTCTTCGAAGATTAATATTAGTCCTTGTAAGGACTGTACTGTGTACTAACTGTGACTGTGTACGTGTTTGTAGACACGCAAGTTTCCTCGCGGTGTTTTCTACTGTACTTGAGTAAAATCTTATAAAAAAGCCACGACCACGAGATCGAACCTACTGTTGTTTCACTCGAGCAATTTATTTTAATATGCTCACGTAATTTTACTATTCAGTAAGTCATGATGGATATTAATTATTTACGTTGATAATATCCGTTAAAATTACTTCAGCCTGTTTTTTTTATCAGAGTTATGTAATAGCGAGGTACCTATCTTGATAATCAGTTATCTTGAGAAGAAGAAAATCTTAAGAAGTTAACCGGCCAAGTGCGAGTCGGACTCGTGCACGTAGGGCAACTATTATACCAATACTTTACATGTTTACTTATAATACCGTTATTTTTGTACGAAGTTTTCTACTTTACTTTACTTTTACTTTCTAGGCATTAGGCATCTATAACCCCTGAACTAACAAATTTATATAAGCCGTTATAGTTCACAGTCGGTGTTGAATGTATACAGTTACTATCATTTGTTTAGATATAAATATGTAATCCTTATTTGTAGCTGACTACAATGATTGTATATTTATATCCGCAGTCGCAGTCTTGTTGTATTACTACTTGTTGGAACGAAGTTCCTTATGGCGCGTTGCGATATTGAGGCTAGGCGGATTATATTGGTACAACACTTTTTCCACTCGAAATCACAATGTAATAACGACTATTAAGAATGATACAAAAAACGACCTTATCACCTTGACAATAATGTAGAATTTTGCAATTAAACATTGTGACTGTTATGAATGTAACATATTGTGACTAGCTAGCTGAGCGCTTGATGTTATTACTCAGTACGGAGCCGGACTTCGCGGCGGCAACACTGCGAGCAGCAAGCAACCCGCCCCCTGACCCCTGTCCCTACCTAAGGCGCTAGTTCCGCGCGCATTATATATACTTAGTAGTCAACTATTTGTTTTGTATAATATAATATATTATATCTATACAGATAAACAAAATTTAGGTGCCTGTTTGTAATTTCAAATTAACAGCTTTTATTTTCACTTTATGCATTTAAATGTATGATCGGTACTTACAATGAAATATTAATTGTTAACATTTTTCTCCGTCCGTCCGTCTCTCAGTATGTGTGTTTGTTCCGGCTAATCTCTGTATGTGTATATATATATATATATCTTCCAAAATAGGCTTCAATTCTTCATTATCAACTATATATATTATAATATATATAATAAATTCGTTCCATCCGGGTGTCCCTAGACACCTCTCAAGCATAAGTCTGAATGCTAACGTTATAGGGAATATATTAGTGGATTTTAAAAGGCGCCGAGTGAATTACATCTATAAAACCAATAAATAGACTTATAACGAGGAAATATTTGTGTGTTTGTTTTGTTTGTTTGCCGTAAATAGGCTCCGAAACTGCTGAAACGATTTTGATGAAATTTGGCATAGCTAATGCGTGCTACTTCGTCCGTGTGGATCCCCATTGCACCCCCGTGGTTAATATTTCGATAAATCCTTTTTAACGGATTTCTACGTCATAAAACTATCTGCGTGGCAAAATTCAACGTAATCCGACCAGCTGTTGATATTTCACTATACAAACTTTGGAGCCCCATTTCACCCCTTTATGAATGAAAAAAAACTATAAAATATGTACTCAATTTTTATTTTTTAGCTCGGAATCTAAATTTTATAGAATCTTTCAACCCTTATTTTACAAAGGGTGAATTCTAACAAACCCTGAAATACATATTAGATTAAATGTATTTAAGAGCATGAATCTCAAATTTCATCGAAATTGGTGCAGAATTAAAAAAAATCATACAAACTTTCAACCCCTATTTCATCACTTTAAGGGTGGAATTTTTCAAAATTCCTTCTCAGTGCGCGTCTATATTGTAAACTAAAACTACTGTCCAAATTTCACGTTTCTACCATTAGCGATTACGTCTGTGCTTTTATTTATTATTGTATAAATATGTTTGCCAAAAAAATTTATATAGCATAAGCTACTTTTTTTCGCGTTCGTTCCAGCGGAATTCTCTTTTTCACGTAGGAAATCGCGGGAAACATCTAGTGCCTGATATTTTTATGTCGCCATGCCCGGAGCCGCAGCATGTGGAAGGATCCTTATTTTTTAACCTTGATTTGTCTTATTAGCTGAAGACTCAATCACGCAGTAACGTAATCTCTAGTTTTGTAAAGTCACCATGAACTATTGTTTACTAGGTTATTGTTGAGTCATCACACATGATATTTTAATAGGAGACGGTCCAAAATTTATTGATTTATTATATTTTATAAATATAATTTAATATATAAAATTCTCGTATCATAGTGTTCAAGGACACATTCCTCCAAAATAGCTTGATTCTTATGAATTTTTTTTGCATAATCGGTAGGTTTGAGAATCGGTCGTAATCTATTTTTTCTACCCCTAAATGATAAGGGTGACCCACCCCCTAAATGATGTTATTTTTTGACATTTTTATTTTATTTTATATGATGCGTCATTATAAAATACATACAACCCTAAATTTTCACCCTTCTACCCCAACCTTTATTTTAATAGCGATTTTAAAATTTTTCTTTTGATTCACAAAACAGTCATCTGTATCATAGGGTTGATACTAAAAACGACAATAAAACTTTCACATAGTAGAAGTAACTGAGGCTACATTTATCTTACGGTTTCCGTTTTCATATAATTTTCTTACTTATTATACACATGCGATAGTTACTGATGTCTGAGACTGTTGCGTCATCCCATCTCAACTGATGAACTTATTTTGAAGGTTTTTGCACTAATATAGACAACATTGCATTAAAGGACATAAGCTACTGTAGCTTATGTCCTTTAATGCAATGTTTTATGTCATATAATTTTCTTACTTATTATAGACATGCGATAGTTACTGATGTCTGAGATTGCGTCATCCCATCTCAACTGATGAACTTATTTTGAAGGTTTTTGCACTAATAAAGACAACATTGCATTAAAGGACATAAGCTACAGTTATGGGTTACTAACTTACTTTTTACCCGACTACTACTACTTTACTTTGTTACTAATGTATGTATGTATGCATGTAATAATATGTTTGTTCCAACGTAGTGCCTAAACTACTGATTAGATGTTGATGTATGAGGTGTAGATTTGTAGTAATAGCCCAGTAACATAAGCTATTAATTTACATAGTAATAATACTAATAATATATATAGACGCTTTCACACCACTTCAATCTGGTCCCGTGGCTGTTCTCAAAGAACTTGTGTTACGGGTACCAGACAACGGAAATATATTTAATACTTTTATATTATACATACGATTTTGATATTAAATAATAAATAAATACCGTTTATTTCAGGCTGCTTAGGCCCATATTATAAATACCTTACAGATTAACATACATATTAATATATTTAATAAACTAACTCTAAACACGTATGTCTGCGACGTGGGGCGCGAAGTATTCGGGAGTCGTCCTCTTGTAGACGACTCCAATCGGCCACTCCTTCTCGAAGGTCAGTAAATGATGGGTCGGAACTTTCGGTCGGATTGGAAATGTATTTTCGTTCGCTCCAGTGTAGGCTCCGATTTCACGAAAAAGTGCGATCCCCTTAAATATCAAAGAGTTGTGTAAATATCGCACGTTTATTAATAAACCGAAATAAGTCAAAACTTAACGGTTCCCGCTTTTTCTAATAAAATGCGCTTACTCGGTCCAAGGAACAGGTACAATTCAACCGCCACGCGAAACAAAACAAAATGGCCCATTGCTAAATCAACCTTCTCTTTTTAACTAAAGCGCGCGACAATCCATTTCGTGAGACAGGGAATCATTCAGTGATGCGCCAACCGCCGAGTGAGGAGGACGTTACGAGTATGTAACGACGATGAAATAACGCGAAATAATTCAGTTTATTTGCAAGTGCACGTAAGTTTATTTCGTTTTTTTACCTCTAAACTAGCACGATTTTGATTTATCTCACTTTAGTTGAAAATTACGTTTTATTAAAACGTGTAATACTAGGAGTTATTTCATTATTTAATTAAATCTGTTGTAAATAATTATAAAAAATTGGGTTTTAGTGCATTTTAATTTTAAATTATAAACTAAATTCAGGAAACAATTCGTTATATTTCACTTCATCACATAAGCTTTCAGTGAATTTAAAAATTATTCGCATTTGTTTCTGTTTATATTAAAAAATACTCCAAATTCTCAAAGTAGTTTTGGAATTATTGCAGTTTATTACGAACAATAGTTTACGTTCTTTTTAATACTGGATGTTAGTGTAAACACCGTTATCCTTGAAACCATCAAATGAGCCCGTCAAAACGTACAACTTTTTATATGAGAACAATGCTGGGAACTCAACAAAAAAAAATGCCGTCTTCATACCCATACAAATTGCCGATCCGGGCAATTTGTATGGGTATGAAGACTGATTTTTTTGAGTTGTGTGTTGAGTTCAAGGATAACGGTGTTTACACTAACACACTGTATATCTGTAATAAAATGTATTAACTTTTCAATTAATTCATTGTTGGGATTAAAAAATGGCGACATCTGCAATAAGAAAAAAGCGATGCCAAAAACTGGTCACGATGAGTAATGATAACAGTATGGAGACAGGACCACAAACAAACAGTTTTTCAATGGGAATAGAAGTAAGTAATTGGCTTCATCTTTAAAATACAATTATATGTGGCTTTTTCATATACAAAAAATTTATATTATATTTTTTAATCTTTATAGAGTTTGACCAGTGAAACAACAAAAAATCTGAGTACCGTTGAGAAAAATTCAGGGTCTCCGCTCAAGGACTCCAGAGACCCTTGCAGGAAGCCCAGATCACCCCGCAGGATGTCCACGTCACCGGGCAGAGAGTCTAAACCATCCTGCAGGAAGTCTAGATCACCGATCATGGAATCTATATTATCCCACAAGGAAATAAGTTCACCCCTTAGGGAGTCCAGATCGCCCTGCAAGGAATCTAGGACATCCTCAAGCAGCTCTTCAAGTTCATCGTCAGGCAACTCTGACTCGACTTCCTCCAGCTCATCTTCTTCAGCTTCAACTTCCACTGCTTTATCTGCAGGATCATCTTGTGATAAACCAAATCGAGACAACATAATAAGTAGCAGTGAATGTGTTAAAGAAGTTAATGCAGATCAAGTCAAAAAACTTATCCACACTGAAGACAAAGCTGTTGATTACTTGATTATACCCGGAGAACTGAGGCCGCAATTAAGGGATGAAGCAAAATTTGACAGTGACGAAATCATAGATGATACCCCTCCAAGAGTTAGAAGCAAAAACAACGATGTAAGTACCGTTACATTATTTATCTATGTACATTATATTACCGGAGCAGAGTGATCTAAATGGGAAACCTCCTATTTTAGAATGAGTGCAAAGTCACACACAGACCTGAAAATGCCAAAATCTTAGTACCATATACGGATTCTTCTTCTCAAGACTCAGATGATTGCGACAGTCAACAGCTAGCAAACCGAAACCAGGCAGATCATTCTGAAAAAGAGCCTCACCTTGATGCGACGGGTCCCGGACCACTTCTGGAAGTTACAGTAGGATATTTAAAAATATTATTTTAAAATTTTTATTGTAATATTTTTTATATATGATCATAATATTATGTATAAGAACACTACATACATAAAAGAATGCTAATGTTAATAATTACATGGGTTTCATACATATACATATATATATATATATATATATATATATATATATATATATATATATATATATATATATATATATATATATATATATATATATATATATATATATATATATATATATATATATATATATATATATATATATATATATATATATATATATATATATATATATATATATATATATATATATATATATATATATATGTATATATATAAGAGTGATGATGATCCGAGTTATGTACACACGACTAATTACAGAAACAAACAAAAAAAATTTATTATTCCGTCGACCTCCAGATCTTCATCAAGTTGTTATGATTCTGATGTTTCGAATACAGAAGTACATAAATACCTATACACCTATATACTTTCTCATAAACAGCTGCTTATGTATTCTTCCGATTTCGGAGCAGCTCGTCTCGATTCGTGCGAGTTTCGTAGAGTCGTACAATACGTCTAATCGCACGCACACAACGCCGTGTCGAAGACTGCCGAACTGAAACGAAAGGCAGTTACTTTTAACGAAAGTAAAAGTTTTAAGTTACTTTTAACAAACCAAAAGTCACGAAAAAATAGTGAAAGAAAAGAAATACTGCATAAATAAAATAAATAAATAATTATAATTGCATAAGTTGATACAAAATGCTATGCAATAGCTTTACCGCGGCAGTCTCCGAGTGCCACACGTCTTTTTATTAGTACTAAAGTGCATTAAATACTGTTTAGTATCGTCAGTGTCCTTATATGTTCAAAAAACAAAACTCTAAAAAGTGGAAAAGTGCAAAAAAAAATTATAATCGAACATTTCGCGCAAAATATTAACGGCCGTCAGTTTTCTTTGTCTCATATAAAAAGTGGACTTTGGACTAATATTCGTTATTCGTCATCAATCCAGGAACCTACCATTTAAATACAACTTTTTAAGTGCCGCGTCATAGAGTTGGTAGCCGTGTACATTACATGTCATGGCTGTGTAAGCAAAGTAACCCAAGTTCGATTCCTACATTTCTTAGGACACCTTTTGTGCTTCCAAAATCTAGTGAAAATCATACTACGTACATGAATTACAAGCTGGGAACGCCATCTATTCAAATTTTTGAACCAAAAGAATAGATAGATAAATGGCGCTAAGGAGCCATCTATCGGCGCACGTCCTTACTAAAACGGCGTTAGCCTTGCTTTAATATTTGGTTCAGAGATAGATTTTACTTCCGTCTTAAATCTTAAAAATAAAACGCCGTGTCGAAGACTGCCGAACTGAAACGACGTTAGACGATGCGGGAGCGTGAGGTTTTTTCGTTACGGATTTTTCTGGATTCGGTCCCCGCGCTCAAAGCCCGTGATAGAAGCTATGCAATAGCTTAAAAGGTCGAAAACGAATGAGGGATACTTCAAAATGGAAACAAAACAAAGCCAAACGTCTTCGTAATGGCGGCCAACCTTACACCTCCATATCTAAGAAAAAGAAAATGGTTCTAGGTCGCTGTCTTCAACCACCATGTACGGAAAAATGCAAACTTAAGTGCGGCAATAAAATAGATAGGGACACTAGATATCAGCTATTTACATGCTATTGGAATTTGAACGACTTATACCAGCAAAGGGCTTTCATTAAATCATCCATGGTCGATATCAAACCAAGGTATCAATATACTAATGCAGAAAAACCCCGAAAGCCAAACAAAGCATATTATTTTACAATTGAAACAGACAAGTCAGAGTTTGTAAAACTTTTTTTAAAGCAACATTGAATATTTCGGACAGAATGATATTTACTACACAACTAAAAACGAACGAAAATAACTTTTTAGAAGAAGACTTACGCGGGAGGCATGGAAATCACAGGAGAATTCATCCAGAATTAATAAAAGACATCAGAGATCACATAAACTCAATCCCTTGAATGGAATCACATTATGTTAGAGCTACTTCCTCAAAAGAATACATAGATGGGGGTAAGACAATAAAACATCTGTATGACGATTTTAAACAAATACAAACTCAAAACAAAAAAGATATTGGAAATTATATGAACTATTATAACATATTTACAAAGGAGTTCAATATATCTTTTTTTCGGCCCAAAACAGATATGTGCGACCTGTGTTTGTCGTACGAGAATTCATCAGCTGACCAGAAAAGAGAACTGAAAGAAAAATATGACCAACACCACGAAGAAAAGTTACTGAGTAGGAATGAAAAAAAGTCAGACCGGAAAAATATTACTGATAATAACAAAGTCGTTATTTACGACTTACAAGCTGTATTACAGTGTCCACGTGGCTATACATAGCTATACATAGCTATACATAGCTATACATAGCTATATATAGCTATTTTTGGACTGAATCTGATGCAAAGCGTGGAGCTATCGAAATAGGTACATGCGTTTGGAAATATTTGGAAGAAATTAGTAAGGACGCGAAAGATCCACTGAACATAATATTTTATTCTGACAATTGTGCTGGCCAGAACAAAAATAAGTTTATAATGACGATGTACATGTATGCCGTTCATCTTTTCAATATTCAAAGCATAACACATAAATTTCTAATCCGAGGTCATACACAAAATGAGGCAGATAACATACACAGTTTGATAGAAAAAGAAGTTAAAAAAAATCTTAAATCTGGCCCAATATACACTCCAGTTCAATACATAACACTTATTAAAAATTCAAAGAAATCTAATCCTCCAATCAACGTTCATGAGCTTACCTATGACAGTATATTAGACTTTAAACAATTGCAACAGGAGTGGGGATTTAATTATATAATAAGTTTGATTCCGCTTTATTACGCTAGCTTTTATAATTCTATTTTATAATATTTTTTTTCTACTCTCTTTTTCTAAAGTCTGCTTACATTATTAAATAGCGTAAGCTGACTTTGATAAGAGTTGTCAAGAGCAATTTCAGATATACACAAGCAAATGAATACAAAATACCTCGAGAGTAGTTTTTTTGTCACGCTACGCACGGTATCTCAGTGTACAACCGGATAAGCTCTTGATTTTATTCAAAAATTTGTATGAAATTCTTGATTTTATTAAAAACAAATGGATACTCTTCAATGGTATTTTAGGGATGAATAGTTTCCCCTTGAGCACATCTAAAGAGTACAGTAGCCACGACAATGTTGCGATGGAGAACTTTTATCTGGAGTCTGGTGGTCCAATATTCAAACGAACGAAGATTATGTGGTGGAAGACCTGTTGTGTTTAGAGTATTAAGGAACTTTAGGAAAGAAAATTAGGTCATTATTGTTGTTCTATTGTAAACTGCAAAAATAACGGCAGAAATAGTCACTGTAAATTTTATGAAATATTAAGAATTTGATGCTGCAGCTGTAAAAACAAAAAAGTAACTGATATTAGTCTAACTTTAAATTACAATACTACGGGTAGCTGATCCGTGCCTACTTCGTTGGGTGTTAAACATTTTTACTTTACTAACCTAACCTAATCTAAGCTACACTTACTACCTACAACCTACGGCTACAACCTACGCTACTAGCGTAGGTCAGATCAAACGGCATACGATTATATTCGTAGTGTCCGTCTGGTGTAACGAACGCTGTATAATGTTTGGAATCCTCAGACATAGGTATCTGATGATAGCCCTGAGTCAGACCTAGTGTACTAAAATATTTCTGTCCCTGAAGACTATCTATTTGGTCGTCAATTAATGGCATTGGATATCTGTCCTTAATAGTTTATCGATTAAGAGCCCGATAATCGACACAAAGACGCAGTTCACCGTTTTTCTTTGGCACTAATATTATTGGGCTCGCATACTCCGAGTTAGATTCCCGTATGATGTCTGTAGCTAGAAGTTCGGTTATAATTTGAGAAACTTTTTCACGCTCTGCCAATGCTAGCCTGTACAGACGGTACGTTACAGGGGAATTGTCATGCAAGTTAATCGTCATTTCAGCTACTGACGTTTTCCCTAACTCACCAGTCGAGAACGCGAAACAGTCTCTGTACTCATTTAATATTTCGAGTAATTTATTCACGGCCTCTGGTAACAGGGTTTGGTCAACGTTTAAATCATTATACAAAATTCGCGTAACGGTGTTAGATAGATGCCTTACATTTACGATGTAACTATTTTTAACATCTTCAGGAAATATTTAACTAGGTAAACCTATACCCCTAACTAAAATTTTGTTCTTGGCAATATGTATCTTTAGAATTGAGAGGTATTAATACGATCGTGACCTAAACCTTGAGTAATAGAATATATTCCAGGCAATATAAATATTCGGCTCCTTGATTTAACCCAAAATCAGGTGTAATGCTAACGAATCCAGTAAAATCAGAATTACTAGATACTTCTATTGAATAATTGTGACTTACTGTAGAGTCTTGTCTAGATTTTCATCAATAATCATGACATGTTTTGAATTAAGTTTGCTGTCCGCAACCTTTGATTTGTTATTATTATTGGTATTGTTATTGGATTTACAAGCTAAACTAACTCTACAATTTGACTCTAAATGGGCGTAACGTTTACATTTATATTACATTTAAGTATCTCTTTAGTATAATTCGCTACAGTATGACCTGTTTCCCTACAATTATAGCAAATCATCGCGTGTGATTGTTTCCTATTACCCGAAGTTTCATAAGAATATTTAGATTTATTATCTTGAAGCTCGGTAAACTTGAGCGAATTATCAAAATTACTACGAGCCCTCAAATCGTTATTTTTGAATATAGATGTATCCCCCTTAATATGTGAAATATTTTGAAAATAATTAAGAACTTGGCCAGGATCACTGTATTGTGCTCCCTCTATATTCATCCTAATATTACTGTCGTAAACCCCGTGGCTTAAACAGTCTACAGCTTGCCGACCTTTTAACTGACATCGATTAACTAACATAATCTTATCATAAAAATATTCTACTAATCTATCTTCTTTTAGCGATCCATTTATGATTTGACCTTTCGAAGCGGGGTCAAATTCGGTAATTTTATTTTGCGAACCCTGCACATGGCTAGAATTATTGTTACGAAGATTACTTCCACCCTGTAATGCAGTGATCAATTGATCAAGAATGTTTTTTGAATTATCTGGCAAATGACTAGACAGTGAATTTAATACTAATCTTTCATTAGCAGGATTTCCATTTGGGGAATCTGACCTACCACGTGATCTATCGCGATTCTGCCTTCGTTGAACCGAATGAGACTTTTGTCGACGTAGAGGCGTTAGTGAATATACGCGTGACCTACGATCCGTATACCGCGAACGAGAACGATACAAAGATGTTCTGTGCGAGTCTGATCGTGAACTATGGTGTGTTGACGAAGACCTACTAACTCGGGATCTACGATGAGCTCGTCGTATACGTACGCGACTGCAGCGACGTCTTACATACCGGCGATGGCGATCACGACGTCCCGAACTACTATAACGCGAACGTGAAGAGGAACTGTCACTAGTTGGGCTACGATGTCGCTTACGGCTTTTTCGAGTCGACTTAGTTCCATTACTTTTAGTAGCAGGACGTTTCGTAGAATAAGGTGTAGGGCCCCTCGGAGTACCTTCACGGTCTGCCATATTTAACCCTCAAGTAATGTATAGACTCTACGAATGAATAGCTTTACCGATAATAATATCACAGATTAACCAAGTGATTGTGGGTATTTAAAAAAAATAAAAAAAAACAACACATTAATCTGTACCAACAAAAGAACCATGGGTTTTTGTAATATACTAATGGTTGAGTTAAACCGGCGAAATGAGATAAATAACAGTTAAAAGCGACCCGAGACAACTAGAAACAATCGCAAAAACATCTAAAAATATTCACTTTGTTAATGCTTATAAAATATTCTAAATTTAACGAACATCCGTTAATACGTATTAAATTTCAATATAAGCAAACCAAATACACATATTCAAAAATTATATAATAGAACAGTTTCTCAAAAAATAACCTTTGTTTTACTAACATCTGCCTACTAATACTCAATTGTAGGGTATTATAGAATTTTATTTTATTTTTATTTTATTTATACTTTTCGTAAGGATTATTACAGTGTAATAATAATAGGTGAAATCGTTTATGCACTGTATAAGCTATAATAATCGCAATTCAGTTTTAATTTCGACCGTATAAAACAGTAATTATCACTTACCGATTTTCGCGCGTTTTTCTATACATTACCAAATGTAGGCCGTAGGCACTCTTTATCCACCGCTTCTGATTTAAAAGAGTAAAACCCAAATCAGAGTATTCAACACTTTAATGATAATTTATAATTAGACTTGTCACTTCGGTGCTTGTAACAGTAATGAATCCGCCAATATGGCCGACATCAATTGTAATTTATACCTTACAGGAATAAAAGCTTAATAACATAAATCTCACTAAACCTATTTAAAGACTACGAGGGCGGGTCAATAAGTCCGTAACTTTTGGAATAAAACACAGATTTTTTGATAAATAAATCATTTTATTTTTCAACGTAGTCCCCCTTGAGCTCTATACACTTTGTACAACGCTTCTCCAATTTTTTTATCCCTTCCAAAAAATATGATTTGTCGAGGTCCTCAAAATAGGCCTTTGTTTGCGAGATGACTTCATCATTGGAGTCAAATCTTTTTCCACCGAGCCATTTTTTCAGGTTTGGGAACAAGAAGTAGTCACTCGGAGCCAAATCTGGAGAATAGGGTGGATGTGGGAGCAATTCATAGCCCAATTCATGGATTTTTGCCATGGCAACTGCACATGTGTGCACCCTTGCATTGTCTTGGTGAAAAAGAACTTTTTTCTTGGCCAAATGAGGTCGGTTTTTTTTCAAATCCTCATTGAAGTGGTCCAATAAGTTGGTATAATATTCCCCATTAATTGTTCTTCCCTTTTGAAGATAGTCAATAACTTATTTGCTGACTTTATTGGCTGACAAACCCACCTTGGCCTTCTTTGGCGCCGATTCACCCTTAGAAACCCACTGTTTTGACTGTTGTTTGGTCTCTGGTGTTGTGTTGTTGTGATGGATCCATGTTTCGTCCACGGTTACAAAACGGCGCAAAAACTCCTCCATATTGTGATTAAACAACGCCAAACCTTCCTGTGAAGTTGTTACACGATTGCGTTTGTGGTCGACTTGCGGAAAGCTTTCTCATGCCCAAGTGATCATTCAAAATTGAAACCACTGAGCCATGCGAGATGCCTATGGCGTCCACAATCTCTTGCACTTTCAATCTTCGGTCGGCCAACACCATATCGTGAATTTTTTTGATTGTTTCGGGTGTAGAGACCTCAACTGGGCGTCCAGGACGTTCGGCATCTTCAGTGCTTGTACGGCCACAACGAAATTCAGTAAACCACTTTTTTACCATTGAAATCGATGGTGCAGAGTCCTCATAGTATTTATCAAGCTTAGCCTTGGTCTCGGTAATGGTTTTTTTTCGCAAAAAATAATGCTTAATAAGCACACGAAATTCACTTTTTTCCATTGTTTCCTTAAGTTACTGGATAGTTTGATAAAGATAGCTGTAAAACACAAACTAACTGACGCAGCAAGTTCAAATTTTGATAGGAGTCAACTGACAGATGCCTGTTGACAGGAGTAGTGTTGCTTTTTCAGTAAGGAGGTTAGAAATTCAAAAAGTCACGGACTTATTGACCCGCCTTAGTATCTTATAATTCTTATAATAAATTTACAACAATTTTAAAATAAGGAATTGATTTTATAGGATATTATATATAGTATAATATCCTATATATTAGGCTATATAGGATTCAAAGATAGGAGGCCCAAGGGGTCGAACAATTTGAAAGTTGTGGAAAGTATACTCCGCTTAGTCACAGAATTAGGATGATCTATAGCGACTGGAAATTTAAGAATATCCGACGAAGGATCCCAGCTCAGATCTAGTGTATTAGATGTTTCGCTTACAATTAAATTACCGTTGGATTGCAAAAACTTAGACGGCAAAAATGTAGGTAAATTAGAGCGGTACTTACGCAAATTGAAACCTGCCTGAGCAAGATTTTTAGAAACCGCTTGTTGGATAAATCGGAGCGTTCTCATCATCATGGCCAGTTATAAGATCGTCGACCAGAAAATCATTCTGTATTATATTTTTTATAATAGAGTCATTGCATTCCTCACCAACCTGCAAAAGACAACGCGTTGCAAGAAAACTAGAACTCGCTAAGCCGTATGTGACCGTATTTAGTCTCAGGGTTTGAAAAGGCTTGTCCTCCGCATCACGCCAAAGGATTAATTGGAAATTACGATCAGACTCTTCTAACCATATTTGGCGGTACATTTTCTCTACATCGCAACATAATACAAACCGGTGTTGACGAAACCGAAGTTGTATATTAAAAAGAGAGTCTTGTATTGACGGTCCTATCATTAGGATATCATTTATAGATAAGTTAGACGTTTTCGTGCGAGCAGAGCCGTCGAAAACAACACGAAGTCGAGTAGACTCGCTGTTCTCGCGGATAACTGGGTGGTGAGGGATAAAATAGACATTTACAGGTTTGTTAATTTCTGAAATTGAAAGATGACCAAGATTAGCATACTCATTTATAAAATCAACGTAGGCAACTTTAATTTCGGGCTGTTTTCTGAACCCACGTTCCAAGTTAAAAAATCGTTTTCTAGCCATAAAATAGCTATCTCCTAAGCACCCAGAAGACCTAGAAAATGGTAACTTAACGCAAAAACGGCCGTCTGCAGTACGTTTAGTATTTTGTATAAAATGATTTTCACAATCTCTCTCCCTATCTGTAAGTAAATATTTTTGTGGCAAACTTTCCAATTCCCAAAACCTTTTAAGATCTTTGTGCAATTCTGTAATTTTACTATTACCATTTTCCAGAGTAATCTTAGAAAAATTACATTGTGTAGTATTACTATTGTTATTGGTATCATGAGTATAGCGCATGGGACCTGCAATAAGCCAACCTAATTTTGACTGCCGTAAGATGGGATTTCCGGTCCCTATAGAGTGCTGATTGGGCAGCAAAATGTCCCAAAAAATATCAGCACCGATAAGTAGTCCTACGTCAGCGGGCTTGTTAAAACAGGGGGCTGCGAGCTCGAATGATTTTAAGTTTAGATTTTTAATTTTAATATAGGATTTAGGTATTTTACCCATTATTTCAGGGATAACTAAACATGTAATATTAGCTGTAAATGAATTGAAACGTGATTTTAGTGTAATATTGCAACGTTCCGTGTTGATTTGCAAAGAAGTGTTACCTATACCTATAACATTTTGGATATTGGAATTTAATGAATTTAAATTTAATTGTTGTTTTAATTTCGCAGAAATAAACGAACACTGACTACTACAATCAAGAAGTGCTCTAGTAGTTATAGAATTTTTAGTTGTAGGATTGACAACTTCAATAAGTGCGGTACATAAAAGAACCTCCGATGAAGTCATCGCGGACATTGCGATTGGTTCCGTTTGCTCGGAGTCCGTTTTAGACCTACAAAGTAGTGTACTATGTCGATCGCGACATATTTTACACGAACCATTGATTCTGCATCCACGTAAATTATGTCCAACGCGTAGACAATTTGTACATAGTTTTAATTTAGCTACTAGTGCAGTCCGGTTATCAACCGATTTATCTAAAAATTGTGGACACTCATAAATTCGGTGATTTTTACTACACACAACGCATCTATAACCAATTGAGTTATTTGAATTATTCGTCTTTTCAACAAAAAATGATTTAGTTGATTGCTGTATTTTTGAATTTTTAGAGTTATGAGAGAAATTAGGAGCTAATTTTACGTTTTTATTTTGGCAATCTTGTTTGTTACGAAAAACTGACTCGAGTACATCGGCGCGAGCCTTTAAAAACGTCATAAAATTGTCAAGAGACGGCATATCCGAAGAATTAACGTTAGCATGAATATATTCCTCCCATTTAATTCGAGTGTTGTTGCCTAACTTTGCTGAAATTAAATATATAATTAATGTGTCCCAGTGTTCCGTGGGCTGGTTTAAATTATTAAGGGCACGCAAATTTTTTGTGACATGATCAACAATAAATCTAAGTGACTTGTCAGATTCGCGAGCTTGCTCAATATTTAATAAAAGTTTTAAATGGTTATTTATCAATTGCCTAACATTGTTATACCGTTCGCATAAAAGATTCCAAGCTTGAGGATAATTACTGTTAGTTACTTGTAAATTACTAATGACTCGAGCAGCTTCACCTTCCAAATATGAATTTAAATAATGGAATTTGTGTATGTTTTTAATCCTAGAATTGTTGTGAATGAGCGAGCTAAACGTGTCTCTAAACTCAAGCCATTTATAGTAGGTACCATCAAAGTTACTAATTTTAATAATAGGCAAACGAAAACCAATAACCTCCTGGTCATCGTCATCTGCGCTAACAAAACTGTTTTGACCTTGATCGTGGCATGATTTTTTAGAAACCGAATTTTGTTCAATAATTTCCTGAGCGGCAGCTATAGAAGTATAAAATGCTAGTTCTATAGATTCCCTGGTATCTAATTCGTTACTTAAATTATCTGCGTCTATTCCCTCTATTTGACTTTGCACACCATCGAATTCAGCGAATAAAGCCTCAATTTTTACTAATTTTTGTGCTAATATGTTGACATCAGTGTGTGTGATTTTAGTATAAGTTTTTAAGTCGTTAATTTGATTAGCGAATTTAGTAACGCCACCTTTTATTGAGGCTCGTTTAACATTTAAAACTTTAAGTGATGCCTCCATGTCACAAAGTTAGCACGCAAAACAAAGATAGGTAAATTAATTATAAAAATAAAATGTATACAATACGGCCTCGCTTCAATTAATAGAACAGCTGGCTATACTGATAACGCTGGAATTCAGGATCAGTAGGTACTGCGCTGCAGGCAGCCGGCGTCAGTCGATGCACACTCCCAGTACGTATACACTCTCGGATGTATAAGGTTGCTGTCACGCGCCGCGCTGTGACCCTGGAATGGAGTGTTTCGATATTTTCTATTATCGAGAAATTACACTTGCAGGCATATTACCTATAGGGAGGGAATGAAATATGAATATGCAAAGCCTTTGAATCACTAAGAATGTAATTTAGGATGTGAAATATATTGAAATAGTGGAATGTGAAATTATTTTAAATATTCTGTATCACTATTAAAGTTGCAAATTGAAATGAAATGTGATAAGTGATTTTATAATGTAATATAATGAATTGATGCGCGTGCGCAGGAAAGCATAAATAATCTTAAATATTAGGCCAAATTGTTTTAGCAATTTTTTAATAAATTTGAATGCAGGCAAATAGGTACGATTATATTGTAATTTAGACTTTCAAGTCGAAAAACAGGCATAAACGCCCTTGCGTTTAGGGAATCTGAAAGCGACAAATAAGGTCTTGACTTTCAGATCACCAAGTAGACAAATATGCAAAATAGGCAAATTGAAAGCGAATGGTTGTTTAATAATTATGAATTTAGACTTTCAAGTCGCAAAAGTAGGCATAAATGTACGAAATAGACAGTCGGAAAGCGACACTCAATAGTCTTAGACTTTCGACCGCAAAAGCAGGCAAATATGCAAAAATAGGCGCTTTGAAAGAAAATGAACAATTAAAAATAATGAAGAAATGTACCTAAATGCATTTACGAGCTTCAACAATTATTGCAAACTCATATAGAATGTGGGTGAATATGGTGATCAGTGAATAAAAAAGGAACGGACTCACTTTATTTCGGTGAAAATACCAAATCTTCTTCTTAATCCTTTATATTTGTTGGATATTATCATAAATATCCAATAGATTTCAATTAATGGTTAACTATTGCCTCTTCGTTGGCTGAGAATGACTCGGCAAAATGGCTGGAACTTTCCAGTGACTTCGATCCAATGCTTTGTATTTGCTGAAAATCTAGAAATCTTCTTTTTTCACGGTCGCCACTTTATGTACGATAGTACATAAGAGATAAATAAAATTCAGAATACTGTAGTCTGATTATATTCAGGTTTTTACAACTTTAAAATAATTCTATATAAAAGGCCAATTAAAATGTGAGTGTCCACGAGTAGGGTTGTAAGCGTAGTGGTTTTGCGTCGGGTATCGCCGCGAACATTCCCGTGCGTGTGAGTGGGACAAAAGAGCTCCGTCGGGCGCGCTCGTATGGGATCTCGCATATGTGCGGCGCTAACGCGCGAACAATAGATTTTATAAAAAGACAATGGTATAACAAAACTATTAACTAAACTTGACATTTCATTTGACAGTTTGACAGATAAACATGACGTGATTAACATGAAACTTATAACATTATTTGTAAATTTAATTTAATAATATGTTTTAGAATAATAACCTGTATAAAATATAACAAATTTCTAACACACTAAAGTTTCATTTGCCTCTATAATTGGGTCTTAAAATAAAAAATTGATATTAATAACCTACGTATTTATAGTTTTTTTTCTTTTTTTTTTCATTTCAGGCATGGATCGTTTGCAGTTTTAGATGATACTACGTAAAATTCATAATTCTTCATAATTATAGCTAGATAATAAATATAAATAATTCACTTCTTCATAAATATTTTGTTTTCTTTTGATTTAACGCTGTAAAAGATATTGAAGTCCACATTTACTGTGTATAATGAAAACTTGTTACCGAACGTCAGCGAGGCGTGAAAATACGTCGTTTTGTCAACCTGCCACCCCGGGAGCGGATGTAAAGAAGCAATTACACAGAAAATATTAACATAGTGTGCGAAGCTTTATTATAAATATTTGAAGCCCTTTTTGTTTTCCGATCATATTCTTTTTAAACCCCGACGCAAACGGAGGGGTGTTATAAACTTACATGTCTGTGTGTATGTGTATGTTTGTAGCATCGTAGCGATGTGCGAATGAACCGATATTGATCTAGTCTTTTTTTTCCGTTTGAATGGTGAGGGTCATTTCACACCGAGACGAGACGCGTTTCGACGCGGCTTGCATTTTTAAGATAGCTATTCAACATTGCAATTTATTCACTACACAAAAAGATACACGTTTCATTGCAAGAGAGACACCGAATTACAAACTCGTGCATCGCTTATTGTGAGTGTATAAAGTTCAGTTTCGAATCGCTATCTTAATAATAAAAAAACCTACAAAAGAGCATGTCAGGACATGTCTAAGGAGGGTTTCGTAACTATCAACGCGCAATAGGTTTTTTTCTTTAAATTTCTGCAAAGTTATTGTCCGATTTCGCTCATAATAACTTGTCTAATGAGTTTTTAGTATGATCTATAAACATGGAAACTTACAATTTTCTATCTATAGTTTAGAAATGCCAGAAGGGCAACTTATAAACCACTTTGGGGGCCGATGACTCGGTACTTACTTACTTTTGACTTTGTAAAAAATCATTTATGAAACCTTTATCTTCAATCTTTACTATCTTTAACTTTACCAAATTTCATCAATTTATATTCATAATTACAGAAGACAGACAGACAGACACTCAGATAGACAGACAGACGGACAGACGGACAGACGGACGGACAGATCGAAATTTATATGATTACTTAATACGATATTTTCTTGATTATTACGGAACCCTAAAAAAGCAGCGCCGCGGCGCGTCAGGTCCCGCGTCGGAGTGAACAGATGCTGGCTTTGAATCGAATGTGTTCTTATCTAATAATATAACTCATCATCGTTACTTATTTTTTTTTAATTTTGTTTCAATATTTATATGAGTTTTGTTTCGTCGATGTTCACCCATATTCAATTCTACTACATTTATTTTGTTAGTAAAATAAGAATGCAGCTGTACTGTACAAACACGATCTTAATGGCTTCCGGGAATCGTCGTAATTTTTTATACGATAGGAAATTGCCGAGGGCCATCAGCAGCATGGTTTTACTGTCCTTTTCTTTTTTAGTATTAAATGTTAGGTACACATCACAATAATTATGCGACTATACTTTAAGGCGTTAATTTATTTCTCGTTTTTAATTTATCTGCGTCAAAAGCAGACTTTTGTGAACATTTTTCTGATTCACTATGGAATTCATAAAAAGAATCGTTAGAATCCCACTTGTTTTGTATGAACAAGCGAACAGCAATTATGTTGACTGGAAGTCGATTATTCTTCAACACTTAGTGTCACTTCACACCGTGACGCACGCGGCGCGTCATTTTTTTAATATAGCGATTAAAATTAAATTTATTCACTGCACAAGAAGATAGGTACACTTTTCATTGCAAGACTTCGATTTCGAACAGCACTGCGCGGCGCCGCTCTTGCAATGAAACGTGTATCTTCTTGTGTAGCAAACACAGCTCAATTTAGAAACACCAACTTAAAAATGCTGCGCTGCGTCGCGTCTCGATGCGAGCTGAAACTAAGGATAATTTATAGTTGGTAAAATAGCAATATCGGTCGTTAAACAATGAACAGACTACTAAGTGATCATAATTACTGACTACAACGCAAAGATAAATTAAATTAAATAGGGGGGGAATGTAATATATCCTCCTTCTTTTTGAAAGATGGTTGAAAATATAGTATGATAAAATCACAGTCGCTGGTTGGTAAGGGATTAAGTAGGTATACGTGTAACGTTTCTTCCTTTTCTAAAGCCTTTTTATATATTATTCTGCATAAAAATTACATTAATTATTTGCCCATTACATGTTATATAGTCTTTTATTCAAGTTATTGTTACTTATTAATTTTAACGAATTATTAATTATGAATTATTAGTAAATATTAATAATTTTTTAACGAAGTTACGGGCAATATTTAGTAACATAATATTATTATGTATGTGTTATTAGAGCTAATTTACCAATGAGTTCAAAACTAAGGATGGGCTATGAAGTAAAATTTTTGACAGAAAAAATCTTCATACAAGAAAAAGTTCGCCATCTTGATTTCAGAAGATTTTGTAAATTATATGCAGACTGATTATACTGCGGAAAGCAAATAATAATTATTAAACTACTGAAAAGATTATATATGAAAATATGGGGCAATCGAGCCAACGAGTGGGCAGCACCAGAGAGGTCACGAGTGCGTTGTCGGACTTAATTTTTAAATAAATATTTCAATGAACTTGTACTTCGTGTGTCCTCAAGGCGGTTAGTAAAATTAAAAATATACAAATATTACATTTAAAATACAACATTTCTAAATCTGTATAAGAACACAGAATTACTTTAATAAACAGAATTATTAAACAGCTCCAAAGCAGAGCAAAATTCAAATTACATTATTTAAATTCATTTAGATTTGGTCGTAAGAAACTTGAATTATTACTGTACATTTGTACAGTAATAATTCGGAATTCGGAAACTGCGGCAGATTTTATGGCATAAATATTAAACACATCTCGTGAAAATACAATTAAGCTGAAAATTGAACACACGGCAACACACGATTGCAACTTAAAATCTCGACGCTTTCCGGAATTCAGATTATGTAGTATTTTGTTGTGAGTTAGTTTTTATGTCATGTAAGATTAGGATGTGAATACTGTAGTTGATTTTCAGGACAAACTTATTTTACCTTTAGGGAAATTAACAAAGGATATTACTGAGACAATTATGTCCACTCTGACACAAACAAAGTACTGTCTGTATTTTCTTGTTCATTCCACTGTTCTATGCTGAAGATTACACCTATTGTTGTCATTAATTATTCCTTCTTTGACAAATATACAATACATGTTAATTAGTATGAAATTCTAACAAGAAGTAACAATTATTTATCTTATACTTTAAACGAGACAATCTTGTCTATATTACTAGCTGACCCGGACAAAAAATTTTGTCTAAAAAATAAATAAAAAAATTTAGGGGTGGACCACCCTTGACATTTAGGGGGATGAAAAATAGATGTTGTCCGATTCTCCACCCTGGCTGATATGCACGCTAAGATTCACGAAAATCGGTCAAGCCGTTTCGGAAGAGTTCAATCACGCACACCGTGACACGAGAATTTTATATATTAGAATATAATCGGTTTTTCGAAAACGGCTGCAAGTATTACAATGAAATTGAGTACGCAGGGAATTTTGGGAGAGAAAAATCGATCTAGCCAAGTCTTATCACTGGGAAACTGCTCATTCTAAGCTATATAATATGTTTTTTTCCTTCGTCGTGCAACAATATATCAATAATTTCGACTCTATTAAGTCAGTCTGATTAGCAGTTTCGTATGTGTAGATATGTATAATTTTTGCTTTGTTCGAAACTCGAAATGGGGTGAACGTATGGCAGCAAATATATTTGTTGTAGTTTTTTTTTTTTATTTATCAGAATTCTAAGCAATTCTTAACTGAAAAAAGTTCTGTAAATTTTGTAATTATTGCTTTTAATAAAATACTTTTGCCAAAGGCCTCCACCGCACCTAAACCTATTATTACACTACGGTAACCAAGTACAATTATGCCAAAGTATTGTTTTGACATAAGTTAGCGCAGAGTTCTATTTTCGGCGCCTTTTTTCTCCGGCCGGAGAGATTACTGTACTTTTTACTACTAGTTACTACATCAACTGGCTGTCTTTTTAGATGTGTGTGTGTAGTAATCACCCAGTCCATAATAGTATCTCTTGCGTACCTACTCCTACTCATGGTACGTAATTTTTTGTTTGAGTAGTTTTTCTGGCCTGATTTTATGATTTTTGTGTGTAAGTCTTTGTTTTATTAGTGGTGTAATGTCTCATTGTGACAAGTAAATGTTAATTTGTTTATTTATTTATTTAGTGGTTATTACTACTACTTTCTGTGTGACAGGTGAGTGCAGTGGTATAGGCACTCGAAACATTATCAGTCATTTATCTTATTACTTGTTCAGTGTTAGCGTAGTCAAGTGTCTTATGCCACTTGCACTGTTTTTTGTTAAAGTGGTAAAAAGATAGAAGTATGTATAACTTTGTTGTATAAAGAATACTCCCGTAAAATGGTGAACTCTTTTGGGATAACTAGTATTATAATGAATAGTACGGGAAAACTTTATATTTTCTTCGATGGGCATCGGTTAAGTGACTGACAGTGATTGTAGTTAAAAAATTGTTGCAATTTCAGAATGTCATAGTTTCTTCCTGGTCTTCTATTGATTTAAGTACACATTTTAACAATCTGTAAAGCGACGCTTCTGAATAACAGCGAACAATAACCAAATTACTCTGAGAAGAGGACCAACAATCGATATAAATTCCTTTGTTATTACACAGAAATTCTGACTCACTGATTAGATTAGATTTGAGATGCAACGACATTTCCTTGGAATTAACGTAAAAAACACATAGGCGACACTTAAGACGTGACCAAAAAATAAATAATGGTGTTTCAATGCTCATTTTCACATAAACGCAAGTAATCAGAGCGGCAATTAATAGCTCAGAGTCGAATCTAAGCGAAATTCTAAAATTTAATACACTCTTACGTCCACAACTAGCTTTTGCCCGCGGCTCCGCTCAGTACAGTATCCTACGGGAACATTGAACTTTTTCGAGGTAAAAAGTAGCATAAGTGTTAATCTATAGCTTAAACTACTACTATAGCAAAGTTCAACAAGAGTAACAAACCATCCATCCTCACAAACTTTGACATTTACAAGAGTACGAGTAGTCGGCCGTAATCAATCAATACAATATATTATAATAAAAACATGAGTGCTCTCTTATGTATATAATAACTAGCTGTTGCTCGCGAATCCGCCCGCGTAAGTATAGTATCCCTCGGGAACACTTTCCGGCATAAAAGTAGCCTATGTTTTAATCCAGAGCCTAAACTATTACCATACCAAATTTCATCGAAATCCGTTCAGTAGTTTTTGCGTGAAAGAGTAACAAACATCCATCCATCCTAACAAACTTTCACATTTATAATATTACTAGCTGTCCCGGCAAACGTTGCTTTGCCATATTAAGTATTTCGCCCATATTATTTTATTGAAGTGACTAAATAAGTATGTCACCATGGCAACGTCGATCGCTATCCCGTCACACAAACAATATGGTCGCCGTCAGTCTCGAGTTGTAATAATTTACTATTTTTCATTCAACAAATGCACTTATCAATATATAAAATACCCAGTAGCCGATTCTCAGACCTACTGAATACGCATATAAAATTTGGTAAAAATCGGTAAAGCCGTTTCGGAGGAGTACGGTAACTAACATTGTGACATGGAAATTTTATATATTAGATTAGTAGTATAAAACTATTGTAGGGGGGGCTTTATGAACGAAATAGAACCCAAAACAATGACTTTTAGAATTTTCATCTTGTTATATATGTTTGTCTGTTTGTTTGTACGCGTTAGTCTCAGAAACAACTGAACGGATTTTGATGAAATTTTGTACGGTGGTAGTTTAGGATCTTGATAGTACATAAGCTGCCTTTCTTTTTGCGCGTACGATGTCGCATCATCAGACCTTGAATACTAAATGGAGACAAAGAACTCGCCAATACGAATCAAACGAGCCCAAATTAGATGGTGTCGTGTCGTTTTATTGCGGAGTTACTATGGCCACCTTCACGCTTCAGCCATGCTTTATCACGAATGGGCAGGCTTGACCGGATAAATACCTCACAGAAAACCGGCGTACAGTGAAAAAATAACGGACACATAAAGGCACTCGCAAACGTTAGATCTAACAATAATCACACATAAATAGTATCATGGCTCTCTAAATAATATCCCTCACATTATTTAACTGCAAATATTAATAATATTTCATGCGAATATGAAATAATATGACACCGCGTCCGACTCGACTATAAATTATAACATCACGTGTAAACAATTCATTTGAATAATTAAACACTCTCCACGGTGTCGCAGGCCCAATTGTAATTAGGGGAACAAACAATAATACAGCCTACAAAAGGCTTCATCAATTTAATTCTATTTACAACACAAGAGTCCTTTGTGCAAGTTAATGACATGACACTTACGTTGTGTGAACTGTGAAGAAATAAGCTGTGTTTAATTGATCATCAAAAGATTGAAGGATTTGCTTCTCTTTGTTTTAGACATGTATGTTGTAGACATAGTCCAGAATCCATATAAAAAAACCAGTGTCGACAGTAATAAAATCTCTGCCAATGGGTTCACGTGAACTCATAAATCATAATTGATGTCACCAAAGGGTCAGGGGCGACATTCTCTACAAATGACTGCTCAAATACCGGCGAATGTCAGCCATGTTAACGTAAGCCTAAGGTTGACACCGAAATAATTTCAAACTGAAGAAGATGAATTCTATTGTCAATTAATTCAAAGCACGAAACGACCAGCGGCCAGCCCAGGTGGACAAAACTCCTGGCTTGAAAAACTGACGTCCCGCTCGCCGTGCGTAGCCGCCGCATACGTACAGCCACGCACCGATAGCTGCGAGCTATCATTAGTGTAAGTCTATTGAATGACGGTTCTATACATTAGTAATATAATATATAATTATATTCATTGCCACTGGTATAAAAGTTATGAGATGGAGATGTAGGTGTAAATAAATGTATTAGTTGGTGTAGGAACTCTTTACGAGTATGTTGTTAGGTTGCTGTTTTAAGTGGATAGGTGTAGGTATAAAATAGAGTTGTAATGGAGCCTCGTTTCCGCCCCCGCATAATATGCGAAACTTCCACAAGAAATAGATTGACATTGTAAGCAAATATAAAAGTATACCTAAAATTTCAACACCAAAAACTATACCTACCCCTACTAGGCGAGTAGGGAATGGGTCAAAAAATAAGGTGGACTGACCACGATGAGCTGAGTGGCTAAAAAACATGATACCATACGTATTTTTGGTCGCTGAATGAAAAATATCGACTTTATTTTGCTCTAGACTCTCTAGAGTGACAGCATCATCGAGAAATATGCAGTTTTTTGAAAATCGTGAAATAATGATTTTTAATTTTTTCGTGTTCAACTCGATGGTACTTCTACAGTTATTTCTAGATATTTAAGTATATTCCTGGACTGTTTTGAAAAAAACAAGAACTCATTTGTGTAAAAAAAATAATCAAAACCGAAGAGATTCATATAATTTTATTATCTTTAAGCTTTTGACAAAAGAACTGTAATAAAGTTCAAACTTACAAATTGATGAATTATAGTCGAATCTCGGCCACTAGTGTTTATTAATGTATATAATCTATCTTTAAATTATTTTAAAGTATGACACACACACACAACAGGTAATGTAATCTTTACCTTCAATTTGACTAACTGACTGTGTGCATTTCATTCTACTATAGAAGATAGATCTATTGTATATTTTTTTACGTGAAAATATACATTTACATTGTTGTATTTAAATGTATATTTTCATATCGCTGTGTACCTAAAAAAAATCACCAAGATGTGAAAATATTGTGCTATAATATTATTATCTGAGCTGCCATGAATTATATGAGTAAAGTTTGATGAGCCTTAGCATTTTACAAATCGTTATTGGCTTATTATCTTTTGTATTTAATGATGAATTCCGTCGTACGTTTAAAGTTGAAAATTATATCTATAAAAGTTTTCTTTTCAGAGTGCTGAAATAAAATCAGAAAACGCGCTTGTGTTTAGAGAGTGAACTTGATTGTGCGCTTGTATGTAAATGTTACTGAAAATTTGTACAAACCGTTAGATAGATTTTAATATAACTAGCGCGATTATAAAATGTCAATAGAACCCGAATACACTGCTTGCAATGTAACGTATTTTTTTTTGGAATGAAATGCAAAATGCAAAGAATCCGTCTAATTGTGAAATGGCATGCGACTGAACGCAACTCGCGCGCCGATTGGTGGAACGGCATATGCCTCGTGCCGCAATATTAATTGTTTGTTAATTCAAATGTTGTCAAATTTTTTGGTAATTGTAAATTGAATTCATGATAAAAATAAATAATATCCTAAAAAATATTTATATAAAATTGTTATGGAAGTAAAATGAATCTCTGATTAACCAAAGAAGTGCAGTTTAAATGATAAATTAGTGTTATTCAAAAATCAAGAGTAAGACGGGCCAATCAGGGACTTTGGATAGTTTTTAATTTGATGGGCGAATAATAATTGTAATATAACAGTTTTAGTTCGTTATATTATAATATAACAAACAATAATGCGTAAAATTATAAGCATAATCTTTGAGTTCACAATATTTCGTCATTTTAAAATCTCGCTAGTTATTTTACAATTTTAAGGTGACATACATTTTTACAGAACTTATTATTCGCACATTGAAAGCGACCACTTAGTACTTCCTCTAACGATCTGCAAAACTATTGGAATATTATTTCACACCATTCATTGTTCAGCTTGAAACTCAACTGTGGTATTTTAGTAGTACAATGGTGAAATATTTCAATAGAAAAACTTGAAAGATTGTTTGAAAACTACGCAAATATGAAAGTTATTCGTCGCAAACAAGGACCCATGAAATGAGGCCGAAGTGACAAATAGTCCAATTCTTTACTCTTTCACCTTTCTTATCGCTTGTTACAAAACTTAAGGCTCTATTTACACAATATTAAAATATATTTGTTGCTTGTTGTTTTAACTGTTATTATAATAATTATTATTGCACCGAAGCTTTGAGCTGGCGGAAAGCATCTTAAATAGTCATGAACAGTCATATAGATTAACCCCCTTACTAGTAAAAATATTTACACAACGGATAACTTAAACAACTTTGCTGTCTTTGTCTGTCAAGTGAGCTTTCTAACGCATCAGACAAAGACAGCAACGTTTTTTAAGTTACCCGTTATGTAAATAGTTTTATTAGTAAGGGGGAAGGAACATTTACAGTTGTAGGCGACCAGTTGTGAAATTAAATGAGTAATAAAATTTACAAATTGTGTATTTCTGGTTGCCCAGGTACCTACCAACGTTAACAGAGAGTATCACTGTGAACGAATTAGAAGTACATAAACTGCTGAATATATATTTTGTTGTTGTTGAATATTGTGATTTATAAAGTATTGTTGGAGAAGTTTAATCATTCCTTATAGAGCTATGAAGTAAACTAAACATCGAAATGAATGCTGAAAATTATTAAATTTTGTGTAAATTAGATTTAAATGTATATAAATATTTAATAATAATAGTTATTCATTTCTCTCATAATCACTTAGCACATACGGAAAAGTACAACACAAGTTAAGTATATAATTGTCAAAAATTAGTACAAAGCAAACCGATCATAACGACGTACATTGGACCCCTAAATTATCGTCGTAATAGCCGATGGCAGGCATATTTTAACGTAACAGACCTTAAAAAGACAGACCGCAAAATGTTCATATTTTAACGTGACAGACCTTGAAACTTGGTCGCAATACTCGTTTCGTCGTTATAAGTGATGTCGTAATAAAACGTTTTCACTGTACTTACAATAATAGCTTACTTAACTTTAATTGTTGTTTTATATTTCAACATAATGTTCAATTAATGAAATATTTAGATACTTTTAGTGAAGAATAAAAACATGAACTATAAACCACTATAAATAAAAAAAAAAAATAAAAAAAATATATTTCAGACCAAGTCCTTACTCCATATGCTTAGCCAGTACAAAAGTTATAAAATTACAAAAGAATATATTATAATATCAAAAAAATGAAATTACACACGGAGCCGCTGGCTGTGACCCGCACTACTTCAGCGCATGAAGTTTAATCCATCGCTGCAGCAGTGGCGAGTCCCAGCGGTCCGCTACGGCGCGCACCAGGGTGTTGCGACTGCCGCGCCGCGTACGCGCCGCCGCCGCCGCCTTGCTCGACTCCGCGAACATGGTAGAGGCGCGGCAGTCGCATAGTATATAGTTATACGCTATAGTACGCAAAAGAGGTATTACAAAACGTTAACCCTTTTTGCTAAAGTTAATCCTGGGTTGAATATCATGTTATCTCTCTCGTTCTTCGTATTTATGAAAGAGAAGGCACGATATTTTAACCCACGGTAATGTATGTTTAAAATCAAGATTTCCTATGCTTTGGCAAAACTTTCAGTATCAAGACTTGAAAACAGTTGATTTCTTAGGTTTACGCGAAAATTGTTCATTGTTTTAAACACTTACGGATTGTGTCGCGGTGCACTTTTCTTTTTCCCGACGTTTCGGCTACTTTCCAGCAGCCGTGGTCACGGGAGGACTGAGATGTCAATTGTCCTATTTGTTGAAGTTATTCAAACTACCCGAAGATTCTTCAATTATTATTTGTGTTCCGATCCACGCAAAACATACTAACAGTATCTTGAAGCCGCGGTGATTTTAAATTACATTTTATTTTGTTAATTATTGGATCCCAACTAGATGGCAGTACCCAGCCATCTTCTCGGTTAAAATTAGGGTACTTTTTAATTTCTATAGCCTCGCGTATCATTCTTGGGCGATAACGGTGTTCCTTTGCCAGTACTTGTGGCTTATCAAATCTTATGTAATGGCGAGGTTGATCCAGTGTGTGTTCGCAAATTGCAGATTTATTGTTGCGACGGTGTTTAACATCTGCGATGTGTTCCTTTACGCGGGTGTTGATGGATCTTTTAGTTTGCCCTATATAGGAGAGACCGCAGTCACAGTCGAGCTTGTAGACTCCTGCATCTTGAAGGGGAATGTTACATTTCACTGGTGGTATAAATTGACTTATCTTTTTGGGTGGCTTGAAATATGTTTTTATAGAAGCTTTCCTTAGAATATAGCCAACTTTATCAGTGACTCCTTTCATAAAAGGTAGAACTGCAGGTATTCGTTCGACAGTGGCTGGTTTCACTCGTTCACTGTGATGCAGGCGTGGGACTCGAAGCTTATTGTCACGTAGAACTTGTGTGACATGACGAAGCTCGGTTTCCAAATGCTGCTGATCACAGATTCCTCGTGCTCTTCTAAACAAAGTTTTGCCAACGGTAGATAGCTGTGAAGGATGGTGGTGGGACTCACCATTTAAATATCTATTAGTATGTGTAGGTTTGCGATACACAGTGTGACCTAAGGTGCCATTGGGATTCCTTATTACTAATACGTCCAAGAAAGCTAAAGAGTTATTGTTCTCTAACTCCATAGTAAATTGTATTTTGGGGTTGAGACTGTTCAAATGATTAAGGAATATGGTTACTTTGTCAGATGGTAAAATTGTGAAAGTATCATCCACGTACCGCTTGTAGAACCTGGGTTGTATAGGTGAGGTCTCAAGAGCAGTCTCCTCGAAGTCTTTCATGAATATGTCAGCAACAACGGGAGAAACTGGGGAGCCCATCGCTACACCATCTACTTGCTTGTAGAAGTCATAATTCCACAACATGTAGCCAGATGTAAGGCAGTGTTCTAATAATTCTGCATATTCAACAGGTAAGTTCTTTTCTCTAAGCATCTGTCATGACAGATGTCATGAAGTAAAGCCTATCGAGTTTTTTAGTTTATTTTAGTTGGCCAAAAGGCTATACATAGTGTAGACGTATATATTGTGTTAAGCATATCTCATTACATAATGTAATACGTATCTGTGATAAGCACCAATAAAGGAGAGTATAAGAATTGTTGCTGTATTATTATCACCACCACTCAACGCAAGAAAGAGATACAAATCAAGAGGTCGCAGCCCGTTACAGTATCACTAAGTGAGGCTCTTGACAAAGTATCTGCTATATACATATATTTACCAGGTACATAAACTACTTCTAGGTCATAACCCTGCAACGATAACATCATGTACGTATCTGTGGTAAGCACTAATAAAGGAGAGTATAAGAATTGTTGCTGTATTATTATTATCATCATCACCACTCAAGCGTGAGAAGGACTTGCATATCAAGAGGTCGCAGCCCGATACATGGTGTCAGAAAAAGTTGAAAAGAAAACGAAAATAAATGAACGCAAAAGAGGGTATATCGAAACTCCGGAAGCTTCGAGACAATCTGAGTGTGGGAACTTAACAATGGCAGGCAACGGAGTACAGAAGCTTGAGATCTCTACAGATATTATCAACAATAATGCTGATAATTCCAAAAAATGGACGCAGTCATTCGAGATATTTCTACTGGCGTCGGGCATGGAGAAAACGGATGACAAAAGAAAAATTGCAATCATGCTGCATTCCATGCGAGAAAAGGGTTTAAACATATACAATTCCTTCAATTTCACTACTCCTCCTACTTTCCAAGAAGTCAAGGCAAAATTCGTCAAGTATTTTGAACCCAAAAAGAATTTCACGGTGGCACGGCACAAATTCTTTACGTTGAAACAGCGTGTGAACGAATCCTTGGAAAATTTTCTGATGGAATTAGAAAACGCAAGTCATGCCTGCGAGTTTGGTTCGCTACGTGATTCCCTTGTACAGACATTCTCATTGCTAACATGGCCACAAACTTCTCGCAATTTCGTCAAAAGCTCCTACAAGAGCAAGATCTATCCCTAGAAAGAGCCAAACTCCTCTGTAGAACACTGACGATGGCGCAGAAAAGTGAAGAATCAATCAATGCAGCAGATGGAAGAGAAGCCACAATATACAAGCTACACAAAAGTCGTCGGGCCAGTTCCCCCTCATACCAGAAAAGAAAAAACGCAAGATCTCCATCATGCCAAGGTCACCCAAGGTCAGCTACACCTGGATCAAGAACAACGTCGTGTGTAAAGTGCAACACATCGCATGGTCGCCGCAACTGTCCCGCTTGGAAACACAGATGCAGGTCATGTTTCAAATATGGACATTTTACTCATTTATGTTTAAAAAAAAATAGTGTCAGGACTGTTGTTACTGGGGTAGGTAGCATAAATCTCGATGATGAATCAAGCCCCAAAAGTGCTGAGGCTGAGGCTGAGAGATTTACAATAGGGGCATTGTTCAACATTAAAAACATAAAGTCACAGAATGCTAGTACAAATTTGATAAACACAACAGACTAGTCCTGGCATTATTCTCTTAAGATAAACAGCAAAAATGTAGATTGCCTAATTGACACTGGTGCAGACATAAATGTGATGTCTTATCAAGTATTTAAAGAATTAAATCTTAAATTTGACAAGCAGAGTAAAGAAATGTGTAAAAAATATAATATATTTGCCTACAGTGGGCACAGAATTCCGATAATTTCAGTGTCAAACATTTGTTGTTTAGTTGAAAACAAAACAAAACCAGAAAACATTACTTTTGTTGTAACAAAATTAAATTGTCCAACTGTGATTGGTTTATCCACTTGTATAAAGCTAAATTTAATGACAAAAAACTTTTCTCTATCAATGGAAAATAAAAAAAATGTTGAGCAAAATGTATATAATATGTATCAAAAAACTTGTGACGAAATTGTGACCAGATATAATGATGTGTTTCAGGGTCTAGGCTGCCTCCCATACGAACACAGCATCGTGCTAAAGAAGGATGCTATTCCGTGCGTTGATCCCCCTAGAAAGGTACCCTTCGCGTTGGTTGAACCGTTAAGGAAAGAGCTTCAACTCATGGAGAACATGGGAGTCATACGGAAGGTGAACAAACCTACTCTATGAGTGAGTAGTTTAGTTATAGCCATGAAAAAGAATGGTGGATTGAGAATTTGCTTAGATCCTAGAAATTTAAATAAAAATTTATTGAGATGTCATTATACAATTAAAAATATAGATGAAATCAGGTCTAAATTGTCCAAAGTCTCTTATTTTTCACATTTAGATGCGTTTTCAGGGTTTTATAACATAAAATTAACTAAAGAAAGTAGTGATCTATGTACATTTCAAACTCCATTTGGCAGATACAAATTTTTAAGATTACCTTTTGGAATAAACACGGCTACAGAAATTTTCTATAAAACCATGATAGATCTTTTCGGAGACATAGAAGGTATAATAATTTGGTATGATGACATTTTAATATACGGTGAAACAATTGAAATACACAATAAAAGGTTATAAATGTTTTTGGACAGGGCTAGGCAAGTTAATTTAAAATTAAATAAAGCCAAGTGCAAGTTTCTTCTAGAAGAAATAGTATATTTGGGCTATATTTTTAGTAAAGAAGGTGTAAAAATTGATCCAGAAAAAGTAAAAGCGATAAAAAATATGCCCATACCTAAAAATATTAAGGATTTGCAGAGATTTCTAGGCATGATTAATTTTTTAGCACCGTTTATAGAAAATCTAGCAGAAAAGACTTATACCCTAAGAAATTTGTTAAAAAAAGATATGTTGTGGTTATGGGATGAAAATTGTCAAAAGTGTTTTGATTTGTTAAAAGAAGTCATATCTAAAGCACCTGTGTTAACTAATTATTATTGCAACTTACCTGTGATTTTGTCGGTAGATTCATCAAAGAATGCACTGGGAGCAGTCTTGATGCAAGACAAACGACCCATTGCATATAATTCAAGAACACTTACCTCCTCTCAACAAAACTACGCCCAGATTGGAAAAGAATTGTTTGCCATACAGTTTGGATGTAATAAATTTCACCAATATATTTATGGCAGTAAAACAACTGTTCACACTGATCACAAACCTTTAATTTACCTTTTTAAAAAACCTCTTCATGAAGTACCTGCTAGGTTACAAAGAATGATGTTATCGTTGCAGGGTTATGACCTAGAAGTCGTTTATGTACCTGGTAAATAAATGTATATAGCAGATACTTTGTCAAGAGCCTCACTTAGTGATACTGTAACGGGCTTCGACCTCTTGATTTGTATCTCCTTCTTGCGTTGAGTGGTGGTGATAATAATACAGCAACAATTCTTATACTCTCCTTTATTGGTGCTTACCACAGATACGTATTACAATATGTAATGAGATATGCTTAACACAATATATACGTCTACACTATGTATAGCCTTTTGGCCAACTAAAATAAACTAAAAAACTCGATAGGCTTTACTTCATGACATCTGTCAATGTCAATAATGACATTGACAGTTACATCTTACTGTTGATATATGTAACACCATCGTCATAATTTGTTCATATAATTAGGTCTTTACCTATGAAATTGCCGTTTCGTATAAAAAAATTGAAACTAATTATTTTCATGTATTTTTTATTTGTAATTATCGAAGTAATCACTTTGCCAACGCAGTGGCAGTTTATTGATGCCCATCTTTAAGAAATCAGCTGGACGGCAGGCAAATCTCGGGTATTGAATTTTTTTCCCGCCAAGAAGTTATCCACATTCTGGAAAAAGTAGTATTCTATAGGCGTAGGTCTTTTGAGTAGGGCGGATGACGGAGAGCTTCCAATCCCAGTTCTTGCAACTTGGAGACCGTTTGCTGTGCAGTATGAGGTCGCGCGTTGTCGTGCAGGAGCAGCCGAGACAAACGATTGACCAATACTGGTTGAAGTTGTGCCAGCTTCTCCATCATTGTGTTCAGTTCTTCACAGTACATATCTGTAGTAATGCTCACCCCGTTTGGTAAGAAGCTGTGATGAATCACACCGGCGCTAGACTACCAAACAGTGACCATCACTTTTCTAGGGGTAAGTTTTCGTTTAGGGCATTGTTAAGGTGCTGAACTAGGATCCAACCAACTTGCTGAGCGCTTGCGGTTATCAAACAGAATCCATTTTTCATCGCAGGTAACAATGCGGTTCAAAATTCCTTCATTTGTGTGTCTGTTGAGCAGTGCAAGGCACGTCTCGACGCGTACTTCGCGCTGGCGATCATTGAGTTCGTGGGGCACACATTTGTCAAGCTTTTTTACCTTGACAATTTGACGCAAATGGACCAATATTGTTTTGACGCTAACGTTGCAAGCTGCTGCTAATTCAGCCGTAGATTGTGTGTCATCAGCTTCCACAATCACCTTTAATTCGTCATTGTCGACCAAAGTCTTCGGACGACCGCGAGGTTTATTTTTCAGGTCGAAATTTCCGAAACAGAAGCGAGCAAACCAATAACAGGTTGTACGTTGGTTTGTAGTGTTAGCTCCGTAAACGTCGTTGATGTTGCGTGCCGCTTGTGCCGCGTTGGTGCCACGACGGTACTCATATTCCATAATTACTCGAATTTTTAACGTATCCATGATGACGAAAAATATTGAAATGCGATGAAAATGTAACACTAATCAATAAACACATGACTACTTTTGGAAAAAGAATTTGTGGCGACTCTGTTGCAACTTTATTAGAATTATTATAATTTATAAATAGCAACCCTAAAATTATTACTTAAGTGTTGGTCATCTGGCCATTTCTGGGATTTTTCCACACACTTGGCGTTATATATTTTCAAAGGAAAACAACTATGTGAACAACTTGTGGATTATGTTTGTGATATAAATGGAACTGTTGCGTGGAATGTATTATTGAACA
The DNA here is from genome assembly GCA_963565745.1 of Phengaris arion. Classification (NCBI taxonomy): domain Eukaryota; kingdom Metazoa; phylum Arthropoda; class Insecta; order Lepidoptera; family Lycaenidae; genus Phengaris; species Phengaris arion. Next base: position 31,918,999 of record OY751431.1, read on the forward strand.
TTCAAATAGACCGTGGTGTGAACAAATAGTGAAGAAGCCTTTTCTTTCACCCTTTCATCCCAAAGTGGTGACCGCCTTTGTTAGTCAAGCCTACTTTTTACGGTGCTGGAACTCCTGGCTCAATTGCTACACGTCGGGAACAAGAACTACACCTTCCCGCTACACTCCGTGACTCAGCGTTAGCTGCGAAACGAGCGGGCGAATCCATTTTTTGGCCGCACAAACAGGACCATCCAAGATATTCGACCGAAGACACTCATTTCCTGCAACGTTCTACGTTCTCCCAGCTGAAACACATCGATTCCAGTCATTCCCAGCAGAATTTGGAAAAAAATTCTGTGAAGAAATTTTCATTCAAGAAGTTTCTGACTGGTCGCGCCATTTTTCGATGCTTATTGGAACTTTCTCCTCGGCAATCAACGGCATCGGTACATCCCTATCTGTCAAAACTCTAAAACGTAAACAAACACTCGTAAAATAGTGCGAAAGTGTTTTTCGACTTTTATTTTCATTGTAATTTGGATTTATAGGCAATAACAGTGATTTATATTGTTTTAAGTTACAACAACATTATTTCGGTATATGAGTAATATGAGTAAAATATCAAGAAAAGCTTTCTTGATATTTTACTCATATTTAACCAATTATTATCGGAGTTGTTCTAACTCGAAACTAAGTTTTGTTTTACGTGCTTTCTATCGTTCTATTAATATTATTCCTCATTATCTGCCGCAATTCGGTGAGGGTAAGCTTTCTACTTGTTTTTTTAGCTTTCTTAATTTGTTGTGTGTTTTTGTGGTTTTTTACCTGATTTATCTTGTGTTTTGGTTTTTCGGAAATTTCACAAGCATAAATTTTGTTTTAACGCTATTTCGCTGTAAATATAACATTTATTTGACTTACCTGCTAATCATAATAACAGGTATATTTCCTATTGGTTTGGAATATTTTAATTATTTTTTTTAACATAATTCTGTAAACCAAATTATAAAACTTAATTTAAATTTTTTCTCTAGAGGTGTTACCTTTTTATGAAAAATTGTATATTGGTGTTACTTATAGCTACTTATACTTACCTACTAACTGCATTTAGGTATCAGCGTTGCCACACCAATTTTTTTTTTTTTTATTAATTTTCGGTTGATTTTGTTATGTTTTTCTACAGTGCATGTCTGTGATCTTTGGGTGTGGTTACTAATCACTAACAATGGATAAAACTCCCCAAGATACTATTCTTCGATTGGAAGCGGAGAAGGCAGCTTTACAGCAACGTCTGGAACGAGAAAAGAAACCAGAAATATGCAAAGTCTCCGTGAAGCTCCCACCATTTTGGCCGAACAAGCCTAAAGTTTGGTTTGCTCAAGTAGAGGCTCAGTTCGAGCTCACAGGAATCAAATCTTATACCACAATGTTTAGTTACATCATTTCACAGCTCGAACAGAAATTAGCTGGAGAGGTAGACGACATTATAACCGCTCCTCCAACGGACGGTAACAAGTACACAAAATTGAAGTAGGAATTAATCCGACGACTTTTGATGTCCGAAGAACAAAGGGTACGCCAACTTCTCGGAGAGGAAGAATTAGGCGACAGGAAACCCTCTCAATTTCTTCGGCACCTCCACTCACTTTCGAACAATGCCCTCACAGATGAGAGCATTCTGAGGCAGTTGTGGATGAGACGCCTACCCCAGCAAGTACATGGTATTTTGGTCTCACAGACTGACCTGACATTGGAGAAACTGGCAGACCTGGCCGACAGGGTCATTGAGATTGCCGGGCAAAGCAAAGTGTTTTCTTGCTCTTTGCCGGCCATATCATTGTCTTCTCCTGCCTTCGACACACTTCTGGAAAGGGTCGACGAACTTAGTAAGCAAGTTGCTTCTTTAACTCACCAGAGGCCTGGACGTTCGCGCAGCCGCAACGCATCTGCTGGTCGACGCTCTCATACTTCAACACCTGGTGCTCCTGAAAAAATGTGTTGGTACCACAAAAAATTCAACACCAAGGCGGCCAAATGCATCCAACCTAGCAACTGGTCAGCACCGCAGGGAAACGGCAACAACAGTCAGTAGAGGCGGCCACTGATTGTTACCAACCCAGCCGCCAGACTAGACTCTTTGTCACAGACCAGAAGTCTAAGCACCAGTACCTCATCGACACTGGCTCAGACCTCTGCTGCTTTCCTCAGCGGCACCTTAAAGGTCGGTTCACTGACAATGAGTACAACATCAGCGCTACGAACGGTAGCTCCATCAAGACTTACGGAAGTATTTCCATGCATCTCAATTTGTGTCTTCGTCGCGACTTCCATTGGAAATTTTTCATCGCTAATGTTAACACTCCTATCATTGGTTCAGACTTCCTTAGTTAATATAACCTTTTACCAGATTGCCGACTGAAGCGTCTTGTCGACGGCAATTCAATTATTTGTGTCTGCTGTTACGGCTCAAGTTTCACAGGACAGTGTCAAGGCCGTAGCCTGTAACGACTCAGTTTTCACACAGGTGCACGCTGAGTTTCCTGAGATCACATGTTTTCCTGGCCTACCCCGAGTTGTGAAGCATAACACCATCCACTACATCCAGACTACTGATGGAACTCCTGTTTCCTATGCCCTCGCCGTTTGGCACTACATAAACTTATTTCAGCCAAAAAGGAACTTGAGGACATGATGAAATGCGGGATAGCAAGGTCATCTAAAAGTGACTGGGCCGCTCTTTTACAGATGGTGCTCAAGAAGGACGCCTTGTGGTGACCTTGCGGTGACTACCGGGGCTTGAATGCCAGGACTGTCCCAGACAAATATCCAGTCCGTCAAATCAACGATTTTACGCACAACCTCTCTGGTGCCAAAATTTTCAGTACCCTTACCTGGTGTAGGCCTATCACCAGATCCCCGTTTTCAAGGATGATATTCCGAAGACGGCCATCGTGACCCCGTTTGTCCTCTTCGAATTTTCCTACATGACCTTTGGTCTTCTCAATGCTGGTCAGACCTTTCAAAGATTTATTGATGAGGTCACACGGGGTCTCTATTTCTGTGTCACCAGAAACACCTACGCACTCTCTTTGCCTCCAAGAGTATGGAGTGGTCTTAAACCCGTCCAAGTGCGTCCTTCGCGCCAGCGGGGTGGTGTTCGCGGCTATTCCATATTTGCCGACGGCACGCGCCCACCGCAGGACCGTTATTCAATCCCTGATAGATTTCAAGCCCCTGACGATGTCCAAGGAATGCGCAGGTTCCTTGGCATGCTCAATTATTACAGGTGTTTTATTCCTCATGCTGTAAAATTTCAGGCGTCGCTTATAGAGACTTTGGCCGCTACCAAGAGTAAGGGTTCCAAATCATATCCCTGGTCGCCTGAACTGACGAAAAATTTCGAGGATTGTAAGAAAAGCCTTTCAGATGCAACTATCCTTCACCATCCTGTAGCTGATGCACCCTTAGGGTTATTTACTGACGCATCAAGCCTTCATATCGGTGCCTGCCTTCAACAGCTAGTTAACGGGAATTGGGTCCCACTTGCTTGTTTTAGCAAGAAGTTGACTCCTAAACAGTGTGAGTGGCCGGCTTAATACCGCGAACTTTTGGCCGTGTACGAAAGTGTACAGCATTTTCGACACGTTGTGGAAGTTCAATACGTGACAATATTCACTGACCACCACAAGCCATTGCTGTACGCTTTGTACGCTGTATGGTTACGCTGCCCCCGCGTAAATACAGTATCCCACGGGAATACTGCTTTTTCGGGATAAAAAGTAGCCTACGATTCAATCCAGAGCTTAAACTACTACCATCCCAAATTTCATCGAAATCCGTTCAGTAGTTTTCGCGTGAAAGAGTAAAAAACATCCATCCACCCTCACAAACTTTCACATTAAATATTTTTCAGTGCATCGCACAATGTTAATTTATGTATAAAATATAGGTACAAAATAAACAAAATCAAAAATTTTAAGATTCGGTAAATGACGATGATGAATTATTTAGCTAAGAACACACTCGATTATGTCAGCTTCCAAAAAAACTAAATCAAAATAGATTTATCTGTTTGAGAGCTTCGAGCCACGGACAGACACACACACAGACAGACACGTTAAACTTATAACACCCCTCTGTTTTGGTAGGGGGTTAAAAAGTCAAACCTATTGGGTAGGTCCTGAAAAAATGTAATGTATATTACGATAAATTATTATCCCTTATAATTCAGCTCATACATACAAAAGTGTAGAGAAATGGAAACAATGTTTAGAAAACCGGCCAAGTACGAGTCGGACTCGAGCACGGAGAGTTCCGTAAAAAAACAGCAAAAAAAAATTATATTGATAAATAGGATCCCCTCTTAATTTTTTTTGTTTTTAGAATTTGTTGTTATAGCGGTAACAGAAATACATCATCTGTAAAAATTTCAACTGTCGGACGGACAGACAGAGAAGTCTCAGGGTCCCGAAGTCTTTTTACCCTTTGGGTACGGAACCTTAAAAAATCACTTTACAATTATTTATATCATTATTAATATAAATATCATTGGATGACATCCATATAATGAATTGAAATTGAAATTTGAATTCACCAAGATAAGACAATATTATTCAACGTTTAATAAGCATGATAACACACAAGCAACAATTTATAATTAAGTCCATAAAAACAATATATTAGGTACACGTTACATACCTAAGTCGTTACATAACGACGGATGGACGGCAGTCTAGTTGGCATAATACGGCGTCCAAGGCTGGATGCCGTATGATGTAAAGCTAACAAAATGTTAACAATATTTTATAATCAACTGAAGATAGACATCATGGTCAAAGAATATAATTTACCTATATTACTAACGTAAAGAATCGTCATTCAATAGACTTACCTATACGAATGTGAGTGGCTAGACGTTTTGTGGAAACTGCGTGTTGCGCGTGGGACATGGGTATTTTCAAGATAGGACTTTCGTCCACGCACAAAACAGCGGCCGTGCTCTAACGTGATTGACAATATACTTTCATAATATTATGATATAGAAAGATTTTTTGACTCAACATTTGAAATTATTTCGGTGTCAACCTTACATAAACATGGCTGAGATTGCTGGCTGACACGCTGGTGCTTGAGATGTAATTTGTAGAGAGTGTCGCCTGCGTCATGGTATTGAAAAATATTTATTTAAATTATTATTTATTTTTATCATACAAAATATATCATTGGTCTCGCCAGGCGCTCTACCAGACCGAGCTGCGTGCGAGCGTGCTTGTCTAATAATGCAACATTATATACTCTGCTGAGGTTGGCATACCAGAGCCAGTCATATTGAAAGCTTTATGTCAGTTGTACATCTTAAATTTATTTAATTTTAGTTATAATCGGCAAAAAAAACTCGAGTAGCCTGGCATCATAATTATTCACGGACACTAGAATTTGTCACATGTAAGTCAATTGTCACTTTACAATACATACAGTCCTTGCAGACTTATCTATACTCATACACACGAAAAAGAAACGAGGCCCCGTTGCAAAATCACGTTTAAAATTGATTTCTAAGGCAGCAAATTTGTTGCAGGATACTCGTGCTTAAATTCAATTTTGAATAGTTATCTTAAAAATATCGCGTATCGTCTCGTTTCCGTGTGAACTAACTGTTGCATAATGTCAACAGTATTTTAAGAAGTATAATTGTCAATATCACATTGACAGATGTCACAGGTACAGCCTATTTAGTTAGTTTATTTTAGTTAGCCAAAAGGCTATATATGTGTAGACGTATTTGTGTTAGGCATATCTCATATGTAATACGTATCTGTGTTAAGCACCAATAAAAGAGAATATAAGAATCGATCCTGTATTATTATTATCACCACTCAAGCGCAAGAGGGATATGTAAAAACTAAGACGTCGTAGCTCTCTACACTAACACTAAATAATTGTACTCGTGTATCGCGGTACACGAAAATATTTTTAAGAACATGTAAAATTTGGTTATCATAATATGTTCATATTAGTCATTCCCTTTCCATTTTTTCCTTCGTAAATTTTAATTAATGTTTGCTACTTATTTTATGTTTACTTTAATCATTTTTTGCAGTAATTCAATTATGAGTTGTCATACTATTTTCTTCTTTCTATTTAGAACTGCGGACTTAGCATGGCGATCCGAAAAATTAAATTTAAAGAAGAAATATTCTACGCAAAACAGTTCGTTGCAAAACAGTTCTTAATCCATGGTAACAAGGTCGTTTGTAGAAGTCAACTTTCTTAAAATTCACATTTTTAAAATGGCTGCCGAAAAAACTTCTGTCAAAAATGATCATATTTTCAAGTAAATGACTGAACGTAAAGTAACTATTTGTCTTGGACCGCCATGATGACTATTTGACATTGAGAAAAAAGAAAAAGAAATGTTGTTCTCATAACGACGATGCATCGACCTTGCTGCCTTACAATAAGAACTTACAATAAGAAAAGAAAGAACTATTTTGCTCCGAATGGTATTGTTTCTTCAATCTGTCATTTTATCGATTTTTCGGTATTTGTAGGGTGCGCATGCTAATCCTGCTGGTAGGTAATAAACAAATCACTCAGTTAAAGGTTGAAGGTAAAATAAACATCGATTCTTAAGGAGTAAACTCCAAAAAGTGAAATACTAGAGTGGTTGCAACGCAATGGTGTGGTGGCTGACAGTCAACTGCTAAAAAAGGAGTTGGTCAAATTATTGAACCTACAGAAACTCCAAACAAAGCGGACATATTTTTTTGATGAAATGGCAAAATCCAAAGGTCACACAGTGATTCGGTTACCGCCATACCACTGCCAATATAATGCCATTGGGATGGTATGGGCGCAAATCAAAGGTGGGTAATTTGTATTTATTTTAACTTTTATGTACAAATTATGTACTTTTACTTCAATCTCACTCTTTTACTTTGCATCATACTCAATCTAAATAAATATTGTTTCAGGTTGTTCTTCGCCATTTACAGTCAGTAAAATGCTGACATTATTAGAAAAAGCTTGTAGTGAAGTGACTCCGGATAATTGGAGGAAAGTCGTAGAAAGGACCAAAAAACTTTGTTACGATGATTGGGATCGAGATGTGCGATACGACACTATTGAAGATCAACCATTATTGATAAACGTAGGCGACAGCAGTTGCAGTTCAGATTCCGAGTCTGAGATGCAAACACTCATGTCATTATCAGATTCAGAATAATATATAGGACGTAACAAAATTAAGTGATAATACGTATGTATGGGGAAGCTCATGTATGTCGCTGGGGCGCTTGCATGGACAAATCACAAAAAATTTTTTTCGCTTTCAGCGCTGTTTCCTTCACAGTAAACTCTATATAAGGAACACATACAAACCCTAAAGTATTATCATTTAATTTTGTCACACACAGTATATGTAAATGAATAATCGTTAAACAGCTTTTGTTTCAATTTATTTGTCCTATATTATTTTTTTAATTTTCATGGGTATATAATCATGTGTGTATGTATGTATGGTATGATCGTAATCTTCTGTTCCATTCAATAATAAATGAACTAAAATTTAAGCATGGAAAAAAAAAATTGCACTCGTTTCCATTATCGATATTTTTTATTGATACTTGCCGCACTAGTCGATAAATGTCACAGGACGTAAGTTTTGCAGGACGTAAACGTAAATTCAGATTGAGATAATTGCTTGTAAATGTTAAGAATTGATAAAAATTCCAACGAAATATCGTTGTAATCATAAAGCTGCGTAAAATTTATAAATTTTTTTAAGGCATTTTTAAACGCCTCCAATATGATCCTAATTTAATGGTGACGCCTCTAGCATGTAATGTCGTAAAATTAACTGTCAGGATCAAGGTTCGCCGCGCCGAGTATAAAATATAAGTACGAAAAGTCATCTCGACTTTAGTTTTTGGTTGATTTTTACATAACTTATTACTAATATGTAAAGGCGGTATAATACGTAACTTATTGTAACTAAAGATATCAAGCCTATCGTCAATAAGATTACGACGAAGTCGACTTCGTAATATTGTGCCCATGTTAAATGTCTTGCTGCTGGGAGCAAATGCTGACCTCCTTTGTTACGGATGACGTGGTTGATCCAAAACATCGCTCGTTCCAAAGGCTTCATCGGTTGATCGTTTATAATGTTCCGAAGTTTCGCGATATTTTCACGGTATCTGAAAAAATGACGTAAATAATTTATCTTCCTGATTAAAAAAAAACTTTAATATTGAAAGTTATTAAAATAATATATTTTATAGTGTTTTCGTGACTAACAATATTTCTAAGCCCTTACCTATTATCTCCAATTATCTCTTCGACTGCATTTTTCACAATTTCCTCACTAATTTCATCAAACAAATATTTCTTTCCGATTCCATGACGCTCGTATTTTTCGGCATTGAACCACTGGTCACCTAACACTGGAAAAGCAAGAAGTGGTACTCCGGCAGTTATAGCTTCATCTGTTGATTGCAGACCAGCTTGAGTTATAAAAAGTTTAATATTTGGGTGTTCTGCAACAAAACATTTATTGCTGTTAAATAATAATATATTTAGTATCAGTGAAATAAAACTGTTTACCAGCGCAGCACTTAGGATTCAAAAAAAAATATCAAGAAAATTAAAAAAAAAATTGAAAACACACCCAAAGTGAACTCTCGATATTAATGTTTTAATAAATAATAGTAAAAATTTAATAATACTTTATGCTTAGTTTCACAAGTAGGTAGGTAGTTAACGAAAAATCTCAAAAAAAGTTTGCGTCGTCTGTTTACAATTATATTATGGTTAACGTTGATCACACTAATACTTACTTAACAGATCTGGTTGGGGAAGCCATTTTGATAATTTAATATTCTTCGTTTGTCCCGGAAGAGTATCTTTATCCCATTTCCACAAAACGTCATAAGGCAAGTTGCCTAAAACTTTCGCTATCATTTCTATTTTATCGGTCTGTAGCACTGTAGACAAAGCATTAGTTCCAAAACTGACGTAGATTACACCGTATTTTGATGAATCGAGATAATTTTTTAGGTCCTGTAAACATACATTAAAAAAATAACGGTTATTGATTTATGAAAATCTTGTAATTTTGTTCTAGCACGAGAATATAACTTGTGTATATACCTTTGGTAGTTCTTTTGTTTCTAATTGATGAAGTCCTCCTAAGTAGATTATATTTGGTGGAACAGGCTGATTTTCAGCCCAAATGGGATTGTTATTAAGGAAAAGCATATGCACGTTTTTGTATAGTTCGCTTATTTCTGGAACATCAGGACCGAAATATTTTTGTAGCAGTAAATGCTCCTCTTTCAATACAGCATTATTCATATATATGATGTAATAGTAGTCGTAAAACTGTTTAATTTTTTCCCATAGAGATATGTTGTAAACTCTAGAAGCAAAAGTGCTCGGGTACAATATAGGATGTGTCTGTAATCCAAACACTTCAAATGTTGCGGGCATACCACCAAATGAGCTGAATAGAATAACTGGACCTTTTATTACGTGTGTTATACCCAGGTAGGGTCTTGCGAATTCTTCTACTAAAATTAAGTCATATTTAATACTTTTATTTTGTATAAGTTGTTGAACATCTGGCACTTTAAGATGAACGTCAAACATTTTCCTAATTATCCCGAAGAAAAATGTTGGGTCTGATAACTGCTTGGCGAGGTTATTTTTAGGCAAAGTATCTAATTCTTTACGAATAATGTTGTATGATATATCATGAAGATCAATTTCTTTCAAATTTTCAGGTCCATCCTTTTTTGGGAACGCAGGATCTGGCGTTATAACTGTAACATTGTGGCCTTGTTTCACCAATTCTAAGGTGACTTGTCGAAACACCACTTGATGACTAATTGAAGGAGATGGATAAATGGCCAAAATATTAGCTGAATCCGATGGTATGAACCAATATGCCATAAATATTAACACTATTTTAAACACCATTTTATACAATAAATTATAACCTTTTGAGATAGACGTCCTAATATTTTACGATTGTCGACCAGTTTGAGCAAATTTATACGAAGGTTACTTATCTATATGATTAATTAACATTACTCAGCGTTTTAAATTAAAAAACGCTGAGTAATGTTATTTTGCATGATTGGTTCTGTACCATTAGTTAGTTTAATGATTGTATATTTCTATCACTTGATGTTATTGCCGACAGATCTGGTGTACCACTTGTGGACTTTATTGCCATAGTAATATGTTTGAAATATGGTGCACCGGATTATAGAAGATGATAGTAAAGGTAGGTTTTTAGGGGAAGGATTAGATGTAGGCTGTAGGTGTAGGTAGTATGCATAGTTTGTAGGTGTATGTTTGTAGGTGTCATAGTAGATTGTAGGTTATAGGTGTAGTTAGTAGGTGTTGGTTGAATTATGGTGCACCGGATCGATCAGCAACAGTACATTGTACCCGTATATTACAAAACAATATTCCAATTCTTTAACTGAAGAAAGCTCTCAACTATTTATTTACTTTGTAATTTACTTTCTTGATTCAAACATGTCATTTTGCTGTAAATAGTAAATTACTAATATTTATCATAACTGACACTTTTTCGTCTCGGAGTCCCACTGAAATATCTACATTCTAGTTTATTTGGTTTAAAGTATTTGTGGTTATTGCGGCAGCAGAAATACATTGTTTGTGAAAATTTCACCTAGCTATCACAGTTCATGAGATACAGCCTGGTGACAGACGGCCAGAGAAGTCTAAGTATTAGGACGTAATACTATTTCTACGCTTTGGGTAGGGAACCCTAAAAACGTTTACTACACGTTTATCACGCTATTAGGTTAACGATCACACATTATTGATGTATTTGTTGTTCATGAAGATAAAACTCAGTTTAAAGTTTACTATCATAATATTTACAATCTAATCATTTTCATATAATTTATTTCATAACATTAAATCATATTATTATAACATATAACACAATAGTTGTTAAATTGGTTGTTTTACTAGGCTAGGTCTATCCTACAGGTCGCCAACATTTTTGTTAAACACAATAATCAATATGTTCATAATAAGTACTTGAAATTAACAATGACTTTTAATGGCTTTAAAAAAGAAAAATAAAATGGAAAAAAGTTAAAAGTTAAGTACGCGTTGTCTGAATTTGGGTTTTTCTGCGTATATATTATGTGTGTGTGTGTGTTTTTGTTTATTTATTAATTCATCTCTTTTAGAATCTGTTCAAGTTTTCCGTAGTCTAGGGAATGAAGCCAGCTTCTGAGATTATGTTTTACTACGATCTGTTAAGGCGCGTCTACTGCGCGTGTTTTTTTTTCGAAACATTACACAAAACATCGGGGCGTGGCTATACACATTTGGGTAGGAATATACAATGTTTTTGTCTTCTGAGACGGACGGAAAACATTCCTCGTGCGGGTAGAGAGGGGAAGGAACGTTTCATTTCTTATCAACTGTTACACCACTCATGACAATTAAACATAGAAATACGGAAGAAATTATTGATTAATCCCAAATCGTTCTTCTATTCGTAACTGATAAATACTAAAATTATGGGTCAGTAAATATGGCCTAACTCGAAATCTGGGGGTCTATACAGGCCACTTTAGATGTTTCCTATATTTTTTTTCGTGAAACCGTGAAATGGTAAAATGGCTACATGATTCATTTGATTTCATAATTTTAGTGATATTAGAAAACATCAATTTTGACTGTTTTCAATAGAAATGCGTAAAATGGCGCACACAATGAGTTGAAAAAAGTATATGAAACACCTAAAGTGGCCTTTTTAGACCCTCTGTGTTTTCTCCTAGATTCTGCATCGACTCATGATCTTGTCTACACAAAATATTTTGTTTCAATAAAAAACATTTTCTATAGCTGGAGACAGATTGTGTATGAAAACAAATGTTTTTGTTTTATGTTTTCTGTGTATTTTTTCAAAAAAACATGAGCAGGAGACGCGCCCTTACATACAATAAACTGTTTTAAAATTAATTTCGATATGTAGAACATAGAGGCTTATAATAGTATTATCTATACAGGGCGTCACAGATAATACTTTATGTTGAGGTACCTGCCTGATGATATAAAATATTATCGTATCTTGAGTTATATCACACACGGCTAAGTTACTATAATATTTTATATTAACCGCAGTCTCCCAAAGCCTTGAGGCTAGGGGTCACATATGTATGAATGACAGTGAATTATATACAGGTTGATCAAATAATATTATGAATAATACGGACATACTTTTACTTTTGATAGAAAGGTCATCAGCTGATGATGAATATGATTTTAATTATGACAAAAAAAATTCAGCCGCACATGTTAGCACTAGCAGCTCAATTTGAATATAAAATAATTTAAAATTACATTTTATATTACCTTTCATCAAAAATATTTGAGATATATTTCAAAAAGTCAAAAGAAGCTTGTCTAGTTATACATGATTTTATTAAAGAAGATATCAAAAAACAAAGTACAAATATGCGTGAAAGCCCCTGATGAGAGAGCATCTTTACATACGAAGATCGGGGCTTAAATGATAATAAGAATAAAAATTGAGCTTCTAAAGATCACAAAACCTGATGTTACTTGCACAACCTGTAAAAAGATCTTTTATATATTTCGTATCTTAAGATACCATGTTACAATATATTATTTTGGATCTTAACATAAAATCACTATTACAAATATAGTAACTATATTATAAAAATAAAATAACTACGAGTATATATAAATATCACCTATATCTTCAGATACTGTAATATGAAATTATCACGACTATTTCAAAATTTTGTCACCATAAAAATTCTACATTACTCCCATTACATATCAATAAGTCAAATCTAAACATTATTCAAGTGCTACAAATTCGAATTATAAAAATATTTATAAGACTACAACTACCTAAATCAATCAGAAACCATATTATAATATAAGGACACTAGGCTCTTGAATATCACCCAACTTTATATGCTGAGCTGAGCTGATTAACTTTTGAGCTGGCGATGTAAGCGCTCCACCAGGCAGTTAGCTGCGGGATGATAAGTAGTAGTTAAGTGATGAGAGGCCCTGATTAGGGCGCCGAGTCCTTTGAAGGTGTGCGACTCGAACTACCTGCCACGATCGGTGGTGATGTGCCCGGTACAGCCAAACCGCGCGATCCACCCAGAGGTTACGGCGGCTGCGCAGATCTCCGCAGTGATGTCCTGGAGCGGGTACTCCTCAGGCCAACGGGTGACCTGAAGCCAGAAGACAAAGGTAAGGGACCAACTATGTCTAGGAGAATGTGGCGGAAGCTATCGTGTGTTAAATGCTGATAAAGGCGCTTTTGTATGCCTCGTCACTGCTTTTCTGGTACGTCTAACACTCCATAGCCCATTGTCGACATTTCCTACGTACCAAGCCATACGAACCTTTCTGATATAAGGCGAATTGTTCCCTTCACACCTGGGTGACTCAGGCCATAAAGAAAGTCGAAAACCTGCTTACGAACTGACTTGGTTAGAAAAGGGCGTGTACCTGCACCGATGTCGCAATATACCTCATCCCCTGACTCTGGTATCCTTATTTTCTCTAGCTTGAGAAATTCCGGAGAATATCTTGCAACTCGGCGTCGGCTTCTTGTTCGCGGGCCAGGGAATGGGCAAATAATCTAGGAGTAAACAAATTTCATTAATACGTGACAGAGTATCTGCTACCACGTTGTCCTTACCGGCCACAAATCTGACTTCAGTGGTGAACTGGATTATATAGTCCAAATATCGGAACTGACGATGAGAACAGTTCTCACGAAGTACAGCGAAAGCAAAAGTCAGTGGCTTATGGTGGGTTAATACCGAGAAAGTTCTTGCTTCAACCATGTATCGGAAATACTTGATCGGTTCATAAAAAGCCAGGAGCTCTCGATCATACGGACAGTATTTCTTCTGACATGGCCTCAGCTTCCTGGAGAAGGAAGCGAGCGGCAGCCATTTTGACCCTTCCTTTGTTGCAGGACAGCTCCGATTGTAGGGTCAGAAGCATCGGTTTGGATTGACAGTTCCGCCTGAGGGTCTGGATGTACCAAGAACACTGCCTGTGAAAGACTCTGCTTACATTTGTCGAAAGCTTCTAGCAACTCTGGCATCGTGGTGACTGGATGTGAACCTTTGACCTTTGGTCCTACCAGAAGGTTGTGAAGAGGTGCCTGCAAGGAAGCTGCGAGAGGCAAGAAACGCCGATAAAAATGTATCATTCCCAGGAATCGTCTCAACTCTTTAAGTCTTAAAGAATTAAACAATTAAAAAATTAAAACTCTTTGGTGTCAAGAGGATGGATACCTGCGGTGGAAACTCTGTACTCAAGGAACTTCACCTAAGTCTGACCGAAAGAGCATTGGTTGGTGTTAAATATATTGCCATACTCCGCTAACCTGCTGAAGAACGTCTTCAAATGTTCCTGATGCCGGATATCGTCGCGGCTAAAGACCAGAATATCATTCAGGTACCGTAGCAAAAATCCATCCCGCGCAGGACCTCCATCCGTGAATCGTTGATCTCTAAAATATAATCACTCTAAATCGTGCGGCTTTACGAAGTCTGAAAGTCATGTACGGGTATACGTACAACCCGAAGGGTGTTGTGATCGCCGTCTTTGGTATATCCACCTCGGCGACTGAGATCTGATTGTAGGCTTTGACCAAGTCCACAGTAGAGAAAATTGTACTACCTACTAGTTGGTCAGCAAAGCGTTGAACGTGCTTGATGGGGTATAGATCTGGAATCATACGAGCATTCAGCGACCTGTAATCCCCACACGGCTGCCAACTGTCTTCCTTTTTGCGCACTAGATGAAGCGGCGAAGACCAAGCGCTCTCTGACCTGCGTGCTGTGCCACTGAGCAACATCTCGTCGAATTCCTGTTTCTCCAAACCCTCCGGTTTTCATCCGCTCAGGATCGAGTCGACGGAGGCGACTGGATATGGGTAGACCTGTAGTGGTGCGAATGTGATGCACTGTGTTGTGCTTGGGAGTACCTGGTCTACCAGCAGGTCGCATCATGCCTGGGAACTCCTTCAGAAAGCGATCATTATCGTATTCGCAGGGTTGTACGGACCGATGAAATATATTCAGACGATTGACGAGGTGCGGCAACTGTGATTAAAGTAACTCCGTCGATCAAACGCTGGTTGCAGCAGTCAACAAGCAGGTTATAGAAACCTACAAATCGACACCGATAATTGGTTTGGAGACGTCTGCTACTATAAATTGCCAAGTGAATGCACGACAAAGGCCTAAATCCAAAGTTAGTGACAGGTAACCATATATCGCGATAACTGCCCCATTGGCAGTGAACAATTCGTACTTAGTTTTGATGCGTGACTCCCGTACATCAGACCGCGGAAATACATACAGGTCTGAACCCGTGTCTACTAAATTGTACTATTATATTTTGCGGTCCGTGATGAACAGGCAGCTGGATATAGCTAGGCAGTTGTTTGTTGCCACTATACCGTCTGCCCAAGGTGTTTCCCGAATTACCAGGCATCTTCTTGTAGCTGCAAAGTTGCGGAGAAATTGCGATGGCTTCCTATCACCAAGCTCGTCATGCAAATAGAACTGCTTTATTTTTCGCTCGTGTTATGCTGACAATCTTTTGATCAGCTCGGTCTTCAGCTTCTCGTACTTGCCTGAAGCTGGTGGAAAAACCGACCAGATCCCGAACTTCCATTGTATGCTGGGGGTCTAGTTGCGACAGGACGATGTAGAACTTGGTGGAGTGAGCGGTAATATTTTATAGAATGAACTGATCTTCCAACTGTGCAAACCATAGCATTGGGTCCTCAGGGTTGAATATCGGGGTACGTACTCCAACCCGGCACGCTTCTTACAGTAATTCCTTAGCAGCTCCAGGTGCAGCGGTAAGTGTAGCAGCGGGCGCAGCTGCAGGTACTGTACCTTCGTCCATAATTTTTCTGCCGCCGCCGCCTGTGATGATGCTGATGATGAATCGAAGGGTCGTGTTCTATCGAGGGTCACCAGTGAATCGGCTAGGTATTAGGAATACCTAGAAGTTACGAAAATCATTATGCCTAATGAAGAAATGCTCCAAAATATTAATTTACTCAATTTTACTTTATAGATGTGAAATAAAATATTAATAAATAAAATCTGATATATTGACCGTTTATGCGTGGGATTAGGGGGGCGCGGTATAGGCGCCATCATGCGTAGACAATAGATGCGCGTGCGGCCATATTACAGTGGGTGTGACTAATAGTGCTAACAGACACTCGAACTTGGTCCGCGGACCATATCCGCGTACCAAATCCGGTGTCCCTACACACGCACGAATTTGGTACAGCAGACCGAATTAAAAACTCGACACTCGTGTTTTCGATTTTCTGCTCTATTGTATTAGTACAGAGTTATATTTACAGTGCTGTTTTACGACGTCGACGATGATTCCCGCAATTCCTTGAATCCGTGCAGTGATACCAACTCTCAAAAATATTTCTTCCCAAACTGAACCCTTAAATTGACCCTGATTAATTATACTATTTACAGGTATAAGAGATAATAAGCTAGAAAAATATGTTTTAAATAAAGATTTTGGCGAAAATAACATAAAACTAACGTCTTCTTCTGATTTCACTCCCTATAAATATTCATACCCAGGACTATATACACATATAAAAAATGATTCATAAGGAGCAAACTCTAAAAATTCTGCCCCCTAGTAAACGCCCGTAGATTTTGTTCCCTAATTTTGGGGGGAAAATCGATAAGTTGGCAACACTGAGATCGTTGTCCGGCCCAAACACCCGACTGCTCTACACACGCACGGATTTGGTACGGAGCGAACCAAATCCGATGCGGACAGCGGCGGACTCAATTAATAATAATTATGTTCGCCGGACTACTCTAGTACGAATTTGGTAAGGAGCGGACCAAATCCGTGGTCCGCTCCGTACGTGTGTTAGCACTTTTACGCTATGCGTAGCGACAACGCCTCAAAATCAGACCATATGACGTAAAGTGGCGTGATCTCGGTGCTGCGTTGAAACGGGCGAGAAAACTTGTATAGGAACTCGCCACAATACCATACAAGTATTCTCGTATACAAAATAAAACACAAACCAATACATACACAACTCACGTTCCCAACAAAGTAACAAAAACAAAACAAACAACGCGACGAGCCAGTCATATCGTATCACTTTCCTTAAGAACCAGTTATGGTAAAAATAACATTACGTATATAATATAATATAATATAATATAATATAATATAATGTAATGTAATGTAATGTAATGTAATATAATATAATATAATATAATATAATATAATATAATATAATATAATATAATATAATATAATATAATATAATATAATATAATATAATATAATATAATATAATATAATATAATATAATATAATATAATATAATATAATATAATATAATATAATATAATATAATATAATATAATATAATATAATATAATATAATATAATATAATATAATATAATATAATATAATATAATATAATATAATATAATATAATATAATATAATATAATATAGTATAATATAATATAATATAATATAATATAATATAATATAATATAATATAATATAATATAATATATATATAATATAATATAATATAATATAATATAATATAATATAATATAATATAATATAATATAATATAATATAATATAATATAATATAATATAATATAATATAATATCTATGGACGCTTCAATACCACGTCAGTCTGGCCTTGTGGTAAGTAACGGGAAAAACGGGACGTATATTTAATACTTTTATACTATACATATATATAAGATTTTTTTTATATTATGCACATATTTAATACATATCCATGACCCAGGAACACAGAAAAACTTTTTTTTGTTCCTTCGGCGGGATTCAAACCCGCGACCCTCGGATTGAGCACCAACGCGCTGAACCACTGAGCCACAGAAGTCGTCAAAAGGGGAGCACAGTTGTACAACAGTCAACAAAGTACCTAAATCTGTGAAAGAGGCGAAATCTTTGAATGCTTTTAAATGTAAATTACTTGTCTATATACCTATATTATGTCAACTAATTTTTAATTAGTATTTAAAGGTATAAAAAATGAAAATATAATAAATAATAAATAATTTTATTTAAAATTTGAATTTTAACTTTACTAATAAGCGAAGGCGTCTTCAACTTGGACCACCACCTAACATTACGCAGCAAAGATACTCGCCTTCTTTAAGTTTTTAATACAGAGTCTGTCGTAAATAATGGATAACCCGAAAACTGGAGTTGGTCCGGATGTGAAACTGTAAGAAAATCGTATTTTCTTGCCAGGGTTACTAACCATATGAAAATGGCGTAGCATTTTATACTCTTTTATAAATTTTGCTACTTTTTTCGTTCATTCCGTTGCCATTTCATCAAATTTAGGTATTTCTGTGTGATTTTTTTAGTATTATACTCCTGAAGACGTGTTTAATTTAATTTTAATACGATTTTAGGTGTTTTTAAAGCAAACAATTTTGAAAGTCATCTTTTTGTTTTTTTTGAAACTATTTTTTTCTTAATGTCAACTTTGATCATTTACTGTGAAAAAAAGTATGGCGCTATAGCTGCTTATTATCTTAATAAATTGTCTAGTGTGTGTAGTTTCTAAAAAGGTATTACAATGTGTACTTTACTAGCAATATTAAGTTACAGGAGCGAGATCAATATCAAGGTCAGAATTCAAATTTTTTAAGTATTATTTATTCTTTATGTACACAAATTTTACAATGTAACTAAGACAACACAGTGATGAAAGTACATAGGTGTGCTTATCTCTATAAGAGATCTCTGCCAGCAGACCTACGACAGGACATCATAAAAGATATAAACGGACACAGATAGTACACAAGAGAATAAAGGAAACAACGAAGAACAATACATCGAGTGTTATATAAGTAATAATAATAATTAATGATAATACATAAAAACTTATATTTTACAATAAAAATACATAAAAATATAAATACATACCTAAACATACATACATAAACCTACATATACTAATAATTATATATTAATATTCATAGATATGACATAATATAGTGTCTCTTCATCCTTATTTTGAACGTGCCCACCCTTTGAACTGTTGGGCTCTGCTGCACGTCTTCAGGCAGAGCATTCCACAGCTGGGCTGCTCTAACGGTGTAAGAGTTACCGTAAAAAATGGTGTTATACCACGGAGTATCTAGCACCTTCCTTGGATTGCATGTGCGGGTAGGCCTTTCACTCGGAGCCGTATAAGTAAAACGGTCAGATAAATAAGAGGGAGTAGAAGAGAATTTAAGTATTTTAAAAAGTGAAGTTAAAACGTGCATATTCCGACGATGGCGGATAGGCAGCCATTGCAATTTGTAACGGGCCTCAGATATATGGTCGAATTTGCGTAATGAATATATAAAACGAATGCACGAATTTTGTAGACGTTCTAGTTTATTCAGTAGCTCTTCCGTTACATCCAAATAACAGGCATCAGCATAATCTAAAAGAGGTAATAGTAAAGATTGTTATTAAACAATATAAGTATTGTTATAAAAGGTTATAAAACTTCGTCATAATGATCTTATTCTACCAAAATTCTTTACACAAATGTTACTGGGCCACTAATAAGGATTTTTAGAAGAACAACAGGTTGTTTTTAGTAAAAAAAACATTTATTTTATCAATAACTTAAACTAAATGCTCGAAATGCCCTCCGCCGGCAGCAATATAAGCTCTACATCGCCTAATAAAAGATCTTTTAATCCGACGCTCATAGCCGGCTTCTGCGATTTTACTTGCTGCTACTTGAATGGCGCGTACGCAACTCTTCCACAGAACTTATTGCTTCCTTGTACACTACTTCCTTAATGCAGCCCCAGTAAAAAAAGTCCAACGGGTTAAGGTCTGGCGAACGTGGAGGCTATAAAATTGGACCCAATCACACTATCCATCTATCTGGATATGTATTATTTAAATGTTCCCTTACACGAAAAGCCACGTCTCGTTTCTTATCTCCTGTGGAACGTCTTGCAGTAATCCAGGTAAAGTATTTATTAGAAAATCCAAATATATATCCGTATTTAATATTGCCGGCAACTCAAATGGACCAATGATTTGTCCGTTAATAATGCCAGTCCATAAATTTATTTTAAACTGATACTGCGATCTGTATTCACGTATCAATCTTGGGTTTTCAAGTTGCCAGCTGTGTAAATTGTGGAGATTCAAAAAACCATCTTTTCGACACGTTGACTCGTCACTCCATAAAATTTTATTAAAATATCTTGGGTCTTCTCTCATCTTTCGCAGCATTGTGCGACAGAATGTTACTCTAGCAGCAGCGTCCTTTGGCATTAGTGTTTGAACCCTTTGATAATGAAAGGAATATAATTCATGCCTTATTAAAATTCTGTGCATGGATTTTTGAGGTATCCCGGTATGCTGTGAAATAACACTTATGGACGTACCAGGGTCTTCAGCGACTATTTCCAGTACTTCGACTGCATTGTATCGTTGAGGTCGTCCTTCACTGGCCCCGCCTATGCCGGTCCCAGGAAATCCTCCTTCCATAAATGCATTGTGCACTTTAATCAAGACACGGTAATCAGGATCAGGATCAGCATTTGGATATTTTTCACGGTAAACACTTGCTGCTCTGGCAGCGTTGCCATTACATCTATATATATAAAAGAAAGTCGTGTTAGTTACTTCACTTATAACTCAAGAACGGCTGAACCGATTTAGCTGAAAATTGGCAGGGAGGTAGTTTAGAGCCAGGAGAAGGACATAGGATTTTTATCCCGTTCGACAGCATTCCCGTGTGACTTGACATGTAACGTCAGTCACTATAAAACGTGGTATAACAAAAAAGAATCAGACTTGGAATAACAAAATTGACGTATAATGACAGCTATGTAATGACGTATGGATGACAATTTGATATTTGTAAGAAATCAATAATAAAACTATTTCTATTAAGTAAATAATTAACATTATTGCCCAATTGCCCATTCGTATAAACAGTGAAGTGAACTATAAAACTCGGTATGGTTGAAAATTTAAGTTTTTAGGTGAAGTGAAGTTTAATTAATAATGCCGCGACCAAGACGATCGAATCTTTCCCGACAAAGCCGTGATGCAAGAAGAATACGAAATACTGCAAATGAAAGGACTGAAGAAGAACAAGAAATTGCACGTGAACAGCGCCGCGATAGTATGGCTCGACTTCGTGCTTCTCAATCACGAGAGCAAAGTGAAGCAGCCCGTGAAATAGCTCGGTTGGCAATGCAGAATCGTCGAGCGAACAACAGAGGTCAACATATAGATAATTTGCGACGCAGAACAAGATATTTATCAAGTGCTGATTTGAATCGAGCAGCGTTTCAATACGATTGCAGCAATGATTATAGCTTGCATCCTAGCGTTTGCATTGGGCAAATGGACGTAGTTTGCGAGTATTGTGATGCATTAAAGTTTTCCGGAGAAACGCCTGGATTATGCTGCCTTAATGGTAAAGTGAAATTGCCATTGTTGACTCCGCCACCTAAGCCATTGTATTCATTGCTTTGTGGCGAAACACAAGAATCACGCCACTTTCTTGCAAATACTCAAAAATACAGATATTATCGAAGAACGGGGATTTAATCCGACATTTAAGGTATTTATTTTTGTACTTATATAGAATGTAGTTAAAGAATAACTTACTTTATCTATTGGTACCTATGTAGTACCGTGTAGTACCTATGTAGTAAATTTAAATGCTGTAAAGCGGGAAAGTATGAATACAATAACACGTAAACTATACCTCGGAGATGATTTACGTGAAGCGTTCCAAGCTTACGTACAGGATAGGATGATAGGAGAGAGGGGGGGTAGGAGTTGAGGGTAACTTCTCAATGGGAGTTTATAAATAAATTGAGAAAAAATTCGGATAGTCCGGACTGGGACTCGAACCCAGAACCTTTCGATTACATGTCGAGAGCTCTACCAGTTGAGCTATCCGAGCCTATACAAATTTCCTTTCACTTTTATCTATATCCATTGAGCCACACCGTCCATCGTACGGTAGCATTTTTAAATTTAAATGCTGTAAAGCGGGAAAGTATGAATACAATAACACGTAAACTATACCTCGGAGATGATTTACGTGAAGCATTCCAAGCTTACGTACAGGATAGGATGATAGGAGAGAGGGGGGGGTAGGAGTTGAGGGTAACTTCTCAATGTTACCTATGTAGTATATTTGCTAATTCTGAACTCTACTCTCCCACCGAAAAAAGTGTTTATAACCCAGTTAATACTGTCTGGTTTTTATTTTGTAGATACAAGGACAGATTCATCATCGAATTGGATCATTACTACCTTTCGAAGATACACAGAATAAATTTTTACAAATATATTTCATGGGCAACATGGAAGAACAACTTGATCGACGCCTAGAGATCAATGCAGGAATGAAGCGAGCAATTCTTCAAGACTTGCAGTGTCTGCTTCATGAACATCATGCGTTGGTCAGGTTGTTTAAGAGTGCTATAGAGCGCATGCCAAGTGATGACTATAAAGTTGTCATCAAAGCAGATAAACGACCATCTGGAACACACGAAAGGACATTTAATGCTCCAACAGTAGACGAAGTTGCCATCCTGATTGTTGGTGAACAATTGGAAAAACGCGATATTGTGCTTACACGTCGCGATACTGGGCAACTGCAACAAATATCTGAAACTCATCGATCATATGACACATTGCAATACCCGCTGATGTTTTGGCATGGAGAAGATGGATATTATTTTAATATTAAAATGAAAAATCCATTGAATGGTGAGTATCAGTATCATAATTTATTTCATTTATTTGTGAAAGACACTGATTTAAAATAATGCTTATTAAAATATGGTTAATGTCTGTATTGTTTGCCTTTGAAATGGTTAACTATCAAATTTTTAATTTCAGGTGAAGAAACTACAAAGAAAGTTAGTTCAATGAATTATTACGCATATCGTTTGATGATTCGTCAAAATGCTGACAACTATTTGCTGCGGTTTCGTCGATTGTTTCAGCAGTATTGCGTTGACATGTATGTAAAAATAGAAACGGAACGTTTAACGTCCATTAGGTTGAACCAAGCCAAACTGCGTTCTGAGGAGTACATCCATTTACGTGATGCAGTTAGTACTGAAGGAAATGCAGCTAATATTGGTCGATTAACTATTCTGCCGGCGACATACATTGGTAGTCCACATCATATGCATGAATATGCACAAGATGCAATAACATATGTTCGTCATTACGGTCGGCCCGATCTCTTTATTACTTTTACCTGTAATCCAAAATGGATAGAAATTACTCAATCGCTGCTTCCCGGACAAACATCAAGTGATAGACACGACATCACAGCACGTATATTCAGGCAAAAAACTCGGTCCCTGATGAACTTTATTGTTAAACAACGCGTCTTTGGAGATACTCGATGCTGGATGTATTCAATCGAATGGCAAAAGCGAGGCCTGCCGCACGCACACATTCTTATTTGGTTAGTCGATCCAGACCTACATGATGTTGTTACTACTAATATGATTCATGGACCGTGTGGTGCCATCAATCCCCAATCACCTTGCATGGTCGATGGAAAGTGCTCTAAACGATATCCACGGAAATTAACGGCGGAGACTGTCACTGGCAATGATGGTTATCCGCTGTATCGGCGTCGATCACCAGATGACAACGGTCGAACTGTCACAACGAAAGTGAAAAGAATGGATTTCGTTGTCGACAACAGTTGGATTGTTCCATATTCGCCACTTATTTCTAAATCGTTCAAGACACATTTCAACGTTGAATACTGCAATTCAGTTAAGTCCATAAAATATATTTGCAAATATGTCACGAAAGGCAGTGATATGGCGGTTTTTGGATTGCAATCCTCGAATACCAACGATGAAATTTCACGCTATCAAGTTGGTCGTTATGTGAACTGTAATGAAGCGATTTGGCGTATATTCGCATTTCCCATTCACGAACGTCATCCTACTGTTACGCATTTGGCGGTGCATCTGGAGAATGGTCAACGAGTATATTTCACGGCTTCGAATGCTACGCAACGTGCTGAAACACCTCCAGCAACTACATTGACCAGTTTTTTTGCAATCTGCCAAAGCGATCAGTTTGCACGAACTTTGCTTTACTCGGAGATGCCACGTTATTATACTTGGAATGCTTCATCGAAGAATTTTCAAAGACGGAAGCAAGGCGATGCGGTTCCTGGGTATCCAGATGTGCGTTCTACTGATGCTCTTGGTCGTATGTATACAGTTCATCCAAAGAATAATGAATGTTTCTATTTGCGGTTGTTGCTGGTAAATGTGCGTGGGCCAACGTCATTTGAGTCACTACGAACTGTTAATGGTGTAATATTCCCAACATATCGTGCTGCATGTGAAGAATTGAAGTTATTAGAAAACGATAGTCATTGGGATACGACAATCGCTGAAGCCATTATCTCTGCATCTCCAAGTCAGATACGCACATTATTCGCTATCATAATTTCGACATGTTTTCCATCAAACCCATGTAACCTGTGGCACAAATACAAGGATAATATGTCAGAAGATATTTTACATCAAATTCGTGTCAGTTCCAGAAATCACGATATTGAGATGAATAAGGAGATACATAATCGTGCTTTACTCTTGATCGAAGATATGTGTTACCTCATGTGCGGTAATTTATTAATCAGGTTAGGAATGCCAGCACCATATCGTGAAATGAATGACGCATTTAATCGAGAATTGGAACGGGAACGTGAATATGATCACCAGGAATTAGATTTAGTAGTTCAAACGAATGTACCCCTGTTGAATTACCAACAAAAGGAAGTTTATGGTACTTTAATGAAGGCAATCGATGATGAAAATGGTGGTTTATATTTCCTAGATGCCCCTGGTGGAACTGGCAAGACATTCCTCATGTCATTAGTTTTAGCAACTGTTCGGGCGAGATCTAACATAGCGGTTGCAGTTGCTTCTTCTGGAATAGCAGCCACATTGTTAGAAGGATGCCGTACGGCTCATTCAGTATTCAAATTACCGTTAAATCTTCAAACTATTGAAGAACCAACGTGTAATATTGCAAAACACTCAACAATGGCCAAAGTTTTAGCGGTATCGAAAATCATCTTCTGGGACGAATGCACAATGGCGCATAAACGTGCATTAGAAGCACTTAACCGAACATTAAAAGATGACTCGAGATGTTTTGGAGGAGCAATGATTTTACTTTCTGGCGATTTCCGCCAAATTTATAATTAAATATGGCAGGCAGTATATAAATATATAAAACAAAGATACAATAACCGTGCCAAGACAGATCGATAGAGATTTCAAAACATTATAATATATTGGCATTAAAAAGTAAAAATTGACCAGATGTCATTTAGTCGCCTTTTAGCTTGAGGACGGCAATGAAATTATGTTTATTGTAATTGAATACATATAATATATATTTTAAAAAATACATTCACAACTCATATCACAAGTTATAACAAAATTGTCTCTATTATACAATTCAAGTTGCCTTAAGTTTTTTACTACTTTTTACATTCCTTGTTACATATTTACACGATTTGTATACGATAAAACTAATAACAAATAACAAAACAGAATTTATTAACAATATTATTAAAATGAAATCTACTTCGTAGTACTGTACCCATGTCAAATTCGCTGCTGCTGAAATCAAGTGCTTGCCTCCTTTGTTTCTGATGACATGATGGATCCAGAATATCGCACGTTCCAGAGGCTTCAATGGCTGATCGTTTATTATCTGTCGAAGTCTCAAAATGTTTTCGCGGTATCTGAAATGAAACAAAAATTTACTATGGACAATGGACATGCTGTGCAAACATAACAGGTATTATACTATTACTTTCGAAGAATTGTTTAAATTATATTATTTATCAAGAAGATGTACGATTTAGTGCCAAATTCACTAACGCCTGTAAGTGTTAATCGTTTATCAAAATATTATGCCTTCTCTTTCATTAAAACCAGAAACAAAAGAGATAACATGATATTTAAAAAACTATTTACTTTAACAGGCGTTGGTGAAATTGGCACTAAGTATTTAAATTTAGGATTCCATAGATTTTTTTTCAATTACTTTTTATCCTCAATGATCTGCTGAACTGCATTTTTAACAATGTCCTCATTTATTTCATCAAACATGTATTTCTTTCCAATTCCATGACGCTCGTATTTTTCGGCATTGTACCATTGGTCACCTAATAATGGAAAAGCAAGAAGCGGTACTCCCGCAGTTATAGCTTCGTCTGTTGATTGAAGACCGGCTTGGGTTATGAAAAGTTTGATCTTTGGGTGTTCTGCAATAAAAATTTATAATTCTTACTATTCCTTTTTAATAATATTTGTTATTATTTTTATTAATATTATTAATAATAGTCAAATTACAAAGCAGACAAGTAAATGGACTTTCAGTGAAGAAAAATTTGTACAATACGTCCAAGTTCTTAATGGTCCTCGGCAAACGTCGATTTTACATGGAAATGAGACAACACGTCGTATCGAAAATGACGATTTACGTAAGACATTAGGAAATTAGTTTTGCTGTAAAATAGTCATGCTTTGTCCAAATTTTATGCAAACTTTAACTTTTGAATTGAAACTCCTTCAGCGGCGTTGAGTGTGAAATTTCAAGGTCGCGTAACGCTACGATTTTGGATGTAACGCCATCTGTCGGAAGCTGTTTATACTTCTTACATAACTACTTAACTTTCTAAAGTACAACTCAATACACAGATAGCGCTAGGTGTCATAATTTTAATCATAAATAATTCTTTTAAGTGATTTCAAATGCCTAAAAGGCACGTGAGAGTATTTTTGGATTTTAAATGATAAAGGAAGTTTCATTTCTGCCACGCGTAATCTGTACAGTACAGTACACGTCATGTTTTTTTCTCTGTGATCTGACCTATTACGTACAATTTAGATATTGAATAAATTAAACATACTTAGGAGATCCGCTTGAGGTAACCATTTATACAGTTTAATATTCTTCGTTTGTCCCGGAAGAGTATCTGTATCCCATTTCCACAAAACATCATACGACATCTGTCCCAAGACTTTCGCTATAATTTCTATTTTGTCCGTCTGAAGAACTGTTGACAATGCATTTGTTCCGAAACTGACGTAGATGACACCGTATTTGGAAGTATCAAGAAAATTTTTAAGATCCTGTATAAAAATGTACTGTTGAGCGATGATCATTATTAAAAAAAAAATGTCTATGACTCCATAACAATATTTAAAATACATATTTGCACATATCTCATTACCTGCGGTAACTCTTTGGTTTCCAGCTGATGTAGTCCTCCCACGTTAATTACGTTTGGTGGAACAGGTTGGTTATCATTCCAGATAGGATGATTATTAAGGAAGAGCATATGTACATTTTTATATAGTTCACCAATCTCGGGAATGCCAGGGCCGAAATATTTTTGCAATAATTTATGTTCTTCTTTCAACGTATCCGACTCCTGGTACATGATATTAAAATAGTTGTAAAGTTTATCTATTTTCTCCCAAAAATTTAAATTATAAACTCTCGTATACATTTGAGATGGATATAATATGGGATGAGTCTGCATTCCAAAATATTCGAATGTTCCTGGCGTTCCACCGAAGGAGCTGAAGAGAATAACTGGAGCTTTTATAACGTGAGATATAGCGAGGTATGGACGCATTATTTCTTCCATTAAAATTAAATCATATTGGGTGTTGTTATCGCGTATAACTTCTTGGACATCGGTCACTTGCATTTGTATGTCAAAAATTGATTGTGTAAAGCGTGAAAGAAACTTTGGGTCGGCTATAAGTCTATTAAATTCCTTCTTGTCTATTCTTGCCATTACTTGGCGCATAGGGGTATACGATATATCATGAAGATTAATTTCTTTCAAATTTTCAGGTCCATCCTTTTTTGGGAACGCTGGGTCTGGCGTTATAACTGTAACATTGTGACCTTGTTTCACCAATTCCAAGGTAACCCGTCGAAACACAACTTGATGACTGATTGATGGAACCGGATACACGGCTAAAATATTTGAAGATTCCACTCTAGCACACAACACTATTAAAAAATACAAAATTTTTTGCAACATTTTTGTTAAAAATATAATTAATACGTCTTATTCGATTGAATCATACGTAAGTGATATGAAGAAATTATTTTCAACTCAACTTTATATTACACTGAGCCAGAGTCACGTTTCAATTATTTTGATAAAATTTTATTAATATTATGTACGCTAGCCGACGTGGATAATCTTTTTTTTATCAATTCACGGGTCTTCGAAGATTAATATTAGTCCTTGTAAGGACTGTACTGTGTACTGACTGTGACTGTGTACGTGTCTGTAGACACGCAGGTTTCCTCGCGGTGTTTTCTACTGTACTTGAGTAAAATCTTATAAAAAAGCCACGACCACGAGATCGAACCTATTGTTGTTTCACTCGAGCAATTTATTTTAATATGCTCACGTAATTTTACTTTTCAGCAAGTCATGATGGATATTAATTATTTACCTTGATAATATCCGTTAAAATTACTTCAGCCTGTTTTTTTTATCCGAGTTATGTAATAGCGAGGTATCTTGATTATACTTATACCAATACTTTACATGTTTACTTATAATACCGTTATTTTTGTACGAAGTTTTCCAAGTAAGCGCATTTTACTACTTTCTAGGCATTAGGCATCTATAACCCCTAAACTAACTTTATATAAGCCGTTATAGTTCATTAACAGTTGGTGTTGAATGTATACATTTACTATCATTTGATTAGATATAAATATGTAATCCTTATTTGTAGCTGATTACAATGATTGTATATTTATATCTGCAGTCGCAGTCAGTCAGTCAGAGTGAATTACATCTATAAAACCAATAAATAGACTTATAAAGAGGAAATATTCGTGTGTTTGTTTTGTTTGTTTGCCGTAAATAGGCTCCGAAACTGCTGAAACGATTTTGACGAAATTTGGCATAGCTTATGCGTGCGACTTCGTCCGCGTGGATCCCATTGCACCCCCGTGGTTAATAGTTCGATAAATCATTTTTAACGGATTTCTACTACATAACAACTATCTGCGTGGCAAAATTCAACGTAATCCGACCAGCTGTTGATATTTCACTATAAAACTTTTGAGCCCCATTTCACCCCTTCATGAATTTAAGAAAAACTATAAAATATGTACTCAATTTTTATTTTTTAGCTCGGAATCTAAATTTCATAGAATCTTTCAACCCTTATTTTACAAAGGGTGAATTCTAACAAACCCTGAAATATATATTAGATTAAATGTATTTAAGAGCATGAATCTCAATTTTCAACGAAAATGGTGCAGAATTAAAAAAAATCATACAAACTTTCAACCCCTACTTCATCACTTTAAGGGTGGAATTTTTCAAAATTCCTTCTCAGTGCGTGTCTATATTGTAAACTAAAACTACTGTCCAAATTTCACGTTTTTACCATTAGCGATTTCGGCTGTGCTTTTATTTATTATTATATT
Organism: Phengaris arion; assembly: GCA_963565745.1. Classification (NCBI taxonomy): domain Eukaryota; kingdom Metazoa; phylum Arthropoda; class Insecta; order Lepidoptera; family Lycaenidae; genus Phengaris; species Phengaris arion. The sequence continues at coordinate 31,948,636 of OY751431.1, forward strand.
AATATGTTTGCCAAAAAAAATGTATATAGCATAAGCTACTTTTTTTCGCGTTCGTTCCCGCGGAATTCTCTTTTTCACGTAGGAAATCGCGGGAAACATCTAGTGCCTGATATTTTTATGGCGCCATGCCCGGAGCCGCAGCATGTGGAAGGATCCTTATTTTTAACCTTGATTTGTCTTATCAGCTGAAGACCCAATCACGCAGTAACGTAATCTCTAGTTTTGTAAAGTCACCATGAACTATTGTTTTCCTAGGTTATTGTTGAGTCATCACACATGATATTTTAATAGGAGATGGTCCAAAATAAATTGGAAAATACCCAGAATAAATTCTGGGTATTTTCCAATTATTATATTTTATAAATATAACCTAATATATAAAATTCTCGTATTATAGGGTCAAGGACACACTCCTCCAAAATAGCTTGATTCTTATGAATTTCTTTTTGCATATTCGGTAGGTTTGAGAATCGGTCGTAATCTGTTTTTTCTACCCCTAAATGATAAGGGTGACCCACCCCCTAAATGATGTTATTATTCGACATTTTATTTTATTTTTATATGATGCGTCATTATAAAATACATACAACCCTAAATTTTCACCCTACTACCCCAACCCTTATTATATATAAAATCGCTATTAAAATAGCGATTTTAATATTTTTCTTTTGATTCACAGATCAATCATCTGTATCATAGGGTTAATACTAAAAACAACAATAAAACTTTCCCATAGTAGAAGTAACTGAGGCTACATTTATCTTACGGTTTTCGTTTTCATATAATTTTCTTACTTATTATACAAATGCGATAGTTACTCATCAGTAACTATCGCATTTGTATAATAAGTAAGAAAATTATACTATTATATTATCTGAGACTGTTGCGTCATCTCATCTCAACTGATGAACTTATTTGAAGGTTTTTGCACTAATATAGACAACATTGCATTTAAGGACATAAGCTATAGTTATGGGTTACTAACTTACTTTTTACCCGACTACTACTACTTTACTTTGTTACTAATGTATGTATGTATGCATGTAATAATATTATGTTTGTTCCAACGTAGTGCCTAAACTACTGATTCGATGTTGATGTATGAGGTGTAGATTTGTAGTAATAGCCCGGTAACATAAGCTATTAATTTACATAGTAATAATACTAATAATATATAAACACGAGACACGGGGTCGGCCGATTCAATATTAGGCACTTTTGCCTACAGATTTTATTTTTGAACTCGTGATAACTTCCAAACTAAATGTCCGATTTGATGAAACAGAGTAGGTACCTACTTAATTTTGAAAACGATACTCTTCATGAGTAAGCTATTTATATGGATAAAGATTAATATTAAATCACTAATAATAAAATAAAAATACCATTCCTTAAACGGTTTATTTACTATAATTTCAATAAAATAAAAACAATCAGCCTCCGTGGTCTTAACATTATCAGGGCTGTTTATTTATCTGTTTTAATTCTTTTTCTTTTCAGTTATTTTTCTGTTTTTATAATAGTCTTATATCTAATTGTACAATTTCTTATATTATATTTACAGTGATTGACTTGTTTATTACAATAGTAATTCTGTCACATTTATCTTAGAATTAGAACATCCATGATACAAACATGAATAAAATCCAAAATAATACGATAAATACAATTTAAATTTTTCAACTTAAAATTAAGTCATAAAAGTTAATCAATTAAATGGTAATTCAATAAAATACAATAAAAATAAAATAATAAAATTCAACTAAAATAATCACAACCATTTAAAATATCAACAATAAAACGACGACACAAGGTAAAAGACTAGCCTAATAACACAAAAACATATTATAAATAGAGCCTAACTAATATCACACTAAAATATCACAATTCTTCTTACAAACTACACCCACAATCTTCTTACAATATTCGAGGAAAATATCCCTCGTTTTTCCCCCCAGGATGGAAGACAGGCTCTCACCCGTAATCGATATGCCCAATTTTTGCTCTGTATCATATCTACTGCTAGCAAAAATCGGGCACTCGAGTAACAGGTGAGGAACCGTCTCCTCAACTCCTGGCTGACATGAACACGACGGGTCCTCCTTCAACTTGAATCTATTCAAGTAGAAGGCGAACCCACCGTGTCCAGTCAGAAACTGTGTGGTGTAGTGTGTGATGTCTATCTTGTTGACTACCCTGTATGCAGCAGCAGCGCTTGGGAAAAAGAGCTTTGTGACTCCGGCCGTCCCTCCCACTTCGTATCTCCTGTCCCATTCCTCAACCGTATCCTCTCTTAAGATACGCTTGACAAATGAAACAGGACACAGATCGTAGTCAGGCTTCCTTTTCAATCTCAGCGCGGCCTCCTTGGCTAATTCGTCGACCCTCTCATTCCCTCTCAACCCTGCGTGCGCCTTAATCCAAAACAGGGAGACCTCCCGCCTCTGCGATGCAGTTTTTCGGAGGGCCGCCCTTGTTTGCACTGCCAGGGGATGAGGGGAACTAAGGGTGACAGACTGGATGGCCGATCTGGAATCGCTAAGGATACCGACCTTCGCCATTCCGCTCTTGCAGGCTATGTCTACAGTTCTATGGAGCGCTAGAAGCTCGGCTTGGTAGACGGTACAATACGGCGGCAAAGCAAGCTTGACGGCCTTCGTCTCGGCCTCACCCTTCCATACGGAGAGTGCGGCTCCGACTCGACCCTCAATCTTGCTGCCGTCTGTATAGATCCTATGGACGTGGCTATTAACCACGTCCGCATAAGAGTCCTCGTCTACCAACCCAAACCTCAGCTCTTCCTGCTCTGCCGGATGTGGGTCCTCGATCGCTGGAGCATTTCGCTCCACCTCCCTGTCCTTCAACACCGGGTGAGGTACCCCCTTCTTGATCTCATAGAGCCTCGAAGCTTCGAGTATCCTGAGATCAAGAGGGAGTATCCTAGCCAGCAGCATTGCAGAGTTCAGGGAGACGGTCCGATATGCTCTGCAGATCTTCTGGGCAAAACCCCGTTGGACGGAGTTGAGCCTTTTCTGGACCCCCATCTTTTCCACGGTGGGTGCCCACGCTGCCGATGCATACAGAATAGTCGGCTCTATCACGGCCATATATATTAGTTTAACTATCTGGGGGTTAAGCCGCCAGCCTACTCTTGCAGCCTTTGCGAGCTGCTTATATCTAACTATTGCTTTTTTGCATACATTGCCTACATGGGCATTAAAAGTGAGACCGGCGTCGATCGTCAAGCCTAATACCTTTATTTCGTCGTAATACTGTAAGTACATACCCCCCATAGTGAGTCGAGGCACGTCGTATTTTAACCGCCGCGTTGTCAATAAGGCGCATGTTTTGTGGGGGGGAAACTTCAATTTGTTTAAATCCCCCCACTTATTTATTTTCTCCAGCACTCCATTGGCCTTTTGCTCTATTTCGAGAGCGGTGTCCCCCTCAAATACTAACACTATGTCGTCGGCGAAGGCCTGGCAAAAAACGTTCATTTCTTCTAACATCCATAGCAGGGGGTCCAACAAGAGGTCCCACAGGATAGGTCCACCAATGGATCCCTGCACGCACCCCTTGTTGGTTTCCCTGCTCACTTCCATACCAGCATACCTTACATTCACTCCTCTTTCACTCAAGTAGCTGCTGATCACCCGCCTCAGGTTCCCCGGACACCCAACCTCAGCTAACCTAACCTTTATGGCCAGCCACCAAGCACTATCGAAGGCCCCCTCTATGTCCAGCGAGACCACAACAGAAAGTTTCTTCTCCTCCCTCTGCTTTCTAATGTGGTTCACCAACCTATAGAGGGCGTCTTCGGTGCTCCTTTGGGGCATAAAGCCATACTGGTTAGGGCTGATCTTGGGCAGCAGGTAGAACCTAAGTCGGGCGACCAGCATCTTCTCGAAAATTTTGCCGAGAACAGGCAGGAGGCCGATCGGTCGATAGGCTTTTGGTACCCGGTACGATTCCCTGCCCGGCTTCCTTAGCACCACCACGGTCGCCCGCTTCCACTGTTTGGGGAAGCAGGCGACGGTGAGGCACCTATTCAGCAGGGCAAGGAACCATTCCGGGTCACATTCCACAGCATGTTGGCAGATGTCCGACGTGAGTCCATCCGCCCCGGGGGCCTTTTTGGGGTTGAAGGACCTTACGGCTCTCTTCAACTCCTCCATGATGAAAGGAGGGTCGTCCGGACCCGCCGGCGGCTCGGTGTCCAAGGACTCCGCCCACCGGCGCGTCCGCCGGTGTTCCTCACTTTCACCACTTTCCTGGTCCTCGGGGTAGAAGGTCTCCGCCAGCCATTCCGCGGAGCTTCGGGCGTCGAAGGTTTCACCGTCCCTCGTAAGGGGCAGATCCTCCTCCCTCCCTCTGACTCTGTTCAACACCCTGTAGATGCCTTCCCAGACCCCTCCCTATCCTGTTTCCGGCAAAACTTCTTCCAGCTTTTAGTCTTTCATCTTTTACTGCCTTTTCATACTTCTCTTTCGCTTCCAGGTACAGTCCAACTACGCGGTCTCTGTGATCAGGCGCAGCGTTACAGATCCTGCGTTTCCTCGTGGCGACCTCCTTCTTCAGCTGCACGAGCTCATCATTCCACCACGACAAGGTGAATCTCTGTGTGTGTTTTTTAGTCGGCATTGTGTCTCTGCATGTCTGTGTTATGGCTTCCGTGTATCTATCTATTACCTCTTCTATTTGTTGTGTGCTGTGTATTGTGTCCATGTCCTGTGCAGTCAATTGTCTGTCCGACATCAGCTGGGTCAGTTTCCAGTCTGAGTCCAGTTTGCCTTCTGTATGTTAAACATGCGTGTGGTACGTATTATGTTTGTGCCTGTGGATTTCTGTTGTCTGATGCCAAATGATATGCCGTTGTGGTCCGAGCTCGTCAGACCCTCATCAACTCTCCAGTCGCCCACTCGGTCCAGCAGGTCGTCGGAGTACGCTGTCACATCCACGTAACTGGAGTACCTTTTTCCCCCTCTGACGGTATCGAAAGTTGGGATGTCTCCAGTGTTGAGTATATGTAGACCCATTGCTTCCAGTACAGCAGACACATCCCTTCCTCGTGGGTCTTCCGCGTCGCCACCCCACCATGGGCTTTTAGCGTTCGCGTCGCCTCCCAGGACCATCTTATCAGATCCCAACTCTCTCCCTATCTGCATAAGATGGTCCAGGTAGGGTCCTACAGGCTTATCGGGCTCGAAGTAGAAGGACACTACAACCGTCTCCCAGGCTTTGGTTCGGAGGGTGGTCACAACTATGTTGTTGTTGCTGAGGCGTGTGTGTAGCTCGACGTCCAGAGTGTCTTCGAATACCACAACACACGCCTTGACAACACCGCCCCCTTCCCCATCGCTCTGGTAGACCCTCATCCCGTTGTATGTCCTCATACTCCGTGCCCCACCTATGTATGGCTCCTGCAGCAACGCTACGCTAGCCTTACGCTTGGTGGCCTCGAGTAATAACTCCCTTGTGGCGATTTGTCTCCGCTGAAGGTTAGCCTGCAATATTCGGTACTGGAAGTACTTACCGGGGACAACCTCAGCAATACGACACCGCCGATCTAGCTATAGCGTCCCACCTCTTTCTCTCTGCACACTCTCTATCAAGGGCACTGTGCTCCGCGCTACCTCTCTTGGCCTTAGTGCAGTTTATGCACTGAGGCACTTCTCTCCGCAGCCACTTTTCGCAAACGGTCCTCATGTGAGGACCTGCGCAGTGACTGCATCGATCCACCTGCTCCCCACACACCCTCTTCGTGTGCCCATACCCGAGGCAGCGGAAGCACTGCACCAACGGACTATAGTCCTCGACTTTCACTCTGCCCATACCTATATGGGCGTATCCCGCATTCACAAACTTCTTCCACACCTGTGGGCTCACTCTGGCTATGACGTGGTTTTGTAGGGGGTTCCTCGCTTTCATCACGTATACTACCTCCACCTTTCTCTCCTCCCCCTTCAGGCCCCCAAGGATGTTCGCGTTCTGGTTGGAGAACGCGGTGATGAAGTCGGCTGAGTCGTACTTCATCACACCCCTGAAGGCCAGAAGGGGGTTTTTATTTTTCACCTCTTCCACCACTAATCCCTCATTCTTACTCAATCTTTCCTTCACCTTATTTCTTTCCTCCTCACTCACACAGCCGACGACCACTCTCCTGTTTTTGACTTTTCTAGTCCTTTCCACCTTGACCCATCCATCCTTCGCATCTACCGTATCTCTTATCTTTTTCATCAGTTCCTCTCCCAAATCCTGCGTGTCCCTGGAGGACACCACAACCGAATGCAGCGCCCTTGTCTCGGGGACTCGCTCAGCGACTCCTCCCGAAACAATGCTCGCATAACTCGCCGGTTTGGCGACGGTTGTGTTGTCCTCCAGGAGCAAGCTCAACTTTTCCATCCTCATTCTACCCTCTTCCATGCATCCCTTCATCTCATCCATCTTCTTCATCAACTCTCTCATACCATCATTCATACTTTCTTCTTTTAACCTATTTCTCTTTTCCAGGTACATCGGTGCGTCTTCTACCACTGTCGTCGTGGTCACGGGTGGCTGGGGGGGATGTAAAGGGTCCCTTCCCAGTCCTCCGCTAGTTCGTGCTTTCTCACAGGTAAGTTCAGATTCCAACTCTTTTATTATTTGGTACATCCTATCTACAGCTGCTAGGGCACCTTCTTTTAAATCTGTCTTAAAATTCCTCGATGTGTTAATACAGTGCTTTGCACGCTGTAGACAGGTCCTACCTTCTATTGTCCTAGGTTTATTTTGGGGTAGGGGACTTTCCGGTTTCTCTACTGCAGTCACTTTTTTAATTTTTGGTTTTTGTGCAGGTGGGTTACTCTGCTTGATTTGTTTGGGGGGGGTAGCTTGTAAGCTGAGGGTTTTGAATTTCTCTATACTCTTCCTCATTTCGGAAGATCTCAGGGGTTGCGAGAGCGCTTTGCCCTCGCTTGTCATGTCTCTTTTTGGTGGAGAAACAGTGAACGTGTCGCTCTTTCGGGGGGTGCGTATCATTTTTCCTACTTAGGGGGATTCGTCAGTTAAAAAGAAATCAGTTAAAAAATGCAATAAAATACAATTTGGTAAAATTACAATAAAATGACTCAATAGAGAATAAAATAAAATAATTAAAATTAAATGTCAAGTAATAAAATGTCAATAAGATCCTAGCCTAACAGTTCCCCAATAGGGGGGCTAACTGACCTACTCTAACTAATAAAATCCGATAATAAATGTCAAAATATATCCTTAAAGCTAACAGTTTCCCCAATATGGGGTTGAACTGACCTAGTCTAACTACTATAATACTATGTAGTGTGTCGGAGTCCTAAGCACACAGTAAAACTTAATACTAGCAACTACACTAAAAATAGTGCAGTTGGTCTTAACGTATTTACAGAATAAAAATAAAAAATATAAAAAATAGCCCCCAAGGGTTGCTATTGGTCTATGTTATTAACAATTTTTACCTTAGTTTTAAGTTTTCTTTTCAGGTACAATTTTTCAGTGTTGCTGGTGCGGTGACTTCTCCAGGTAAGTGATTTTTTCCAGGTTTTTCTATTTTGCAGGTGTTCGAGGTGTTGCAGCTGTTTCCAGGTGGTGCAGTCTCAGGTACGGCGTCCCGAAGTTGGCTGCAGTGCTGATACCTGAAAACCGCGCCGCTCTACGAGTTCCCCAAGATGTTATATCAGTTTTTCCTTTTCCAGGTCTCCAGGCGTTCCCGCAGAAGATCCTAGCCCTGATGCCCGGATAGTCCTCGATGTCACTATGTCAACACTGAAAGTCCTGTGGCTCTATGACCTCCAGGAGCCGAGATATTTATGTTTTAAAATTTTCAAGATGGCCCCCAAAATGGCCGCCAGATAATTATTTTTGTTCTTGTTCCCGAACCCCTTAAGCTATTGGGGTGGTGTTTGGGCTTGTTTTCCTCGGCTTCTGGTTCTCTATACAATGCACTGGGTCTTGTTTGATTTGGAGCTGCCAAATTTCGTAGGCCTCCGATCACGTTAAAATTTGGTGGGGAGATAGGTTTTGTAGTGTTTTTCACCCAGGAAGAAACCGCGTCTTCCTAGCCCTTCAGGGAGCGGAGATATTGCCACTTTTTTGCGATGTTTGACAGTTGCCGAGCTGTCAATGTCAAAGTTTGAGGGCTTGTACCTCGGCAACTGTTCGTCGTAGAGGGGGGGTTCTCGGGCTTGCTGGTCTTGGATTTTCCCCCTCTATCTGATTCTGTACTTTTCTGGTCTAAAAAATTTTTGTCAATTTTTTGTCAGTTTTTGGAATTTTTTCTAGCGGGATCGTTAGCCCAACTTCCCAGCTGCCGATATCCGCGATCCGCGTCTTGCTATGACGTTTGCCTCCAAACTTATAGCCGTTTCAAAATTTACAAAATGGCCGACAAACGTCAAAGTCAAGTTTCTTTTTGTTGTAGCTCCTTTCCTGTAGGTGGTAGCGGATCGCGGTTTGTTTGTACTAGGGATTACCCTACCTTGGGCTTTTTCTGAGGGGGGAATTTGGGGGGGTTTGGTTTCCCAATTTATTCCCCGATTTTCTGGTCTAGTCGGGTGCTCCTCCTCAGGCCCTCTTCAGCGATATGCTGCTCGCCTCTGTACGTCAACTGGATCGGGAGTTATAGACGTTTTAATTTTTACAAAATGGCCGTCAAAATGGCGGCCAAAAACTCTTTTAGCTGTATCTCCCGTTCCAGTACCCGTAGAAGGACGTGCGAGGCGTCGGTGGTCTAGTGGTTAGAGCTTGGCTCCCGACTTGGAGGTCGCGTGTTCGATTCCCGCATTGGAACAACAAAAATGTTGTTTCCAAGTTTGGTTAGGACTATGCAATCTGATCACCTGATTGTCTGACAAGAAAGATGATCCATGCGTCGGATGGACATGTAAAAAGTCGGACCTGCGCCTGATCTCTCGCCAGTCGTGTCGGTTATCCATCCCACTGGGTTACGAAAGTAAAGGAGGAGAGAGTGCTCTTGTGTACTGCACACACACTTGAGCACTATAAAATAACTCCTGCGTAGCTGGGCTGGTTTCAATACAACCGGCCACCGTCACCGAAATCGGTGTAGGAAGCTATTATTATTATTAAAATAAAAAACACTTTTCATTCGCTATTTGACTTACGCCACTAAAGTTTCTATTTCCCCTATAATTGGGTCTTAAAATAAAAAAATGATATTAATAACCTACTTATTTATAGTTTTTTTTAAATGTTTTTTTCATTTCAGGCTTGGATCGTTTGCAGTTTTAGATGATACTACGTAAAAAAGCTACGGTAAAATTTTGAATTTCGATCACTTTTTGTTTTTTGGAATGCCACCTCTTATTACGTAGTGTCTTACATTCTCTTTGTACGGGGGTGCAATGGGGGGCCACGCGGACGAAGTCACGCGCAAATGCTAGATAATAAATATAAATAATTCACTTCTTCATAAATATTTTGTTTTCTTTTGATTGAACGCTGTAAAAGATATTGAAGTCCACATTTACTGTGTATAATGAAAAGTTGTTACCGAACGTCAGCGAGGCGTGAAAATACGGCATTTTGTCGACCTGCCACCCCGGGAGCGGATGTAAAGAAGCAGTTACACAGAAAAATATTAACGTAGTGTGCGAAGCTTTATTATAAATATTTGAAGCCCTTTTTGTTTTCCGATCATATTCTTTTTAAACCCCGACGCAAACGGAGGGGTGTTATAAACTTACATGTCTGTGTGTATGTGTATGTTTGTAGCATCGTAGCGATGTGCGAATGAACCGATATTGATCTAGTCTTTTTTTTCCGTTTGAATGGTGAGGGTCAGTCCACACCGAGACGAGACGCGTTTCGACGCAGCTTGAATTTTTAAGATAGCTATTCAACATTGCAATTTATTCACTACACAAAAAGATACACGTTTCATTGCAAAAGAGACACCGAATTTCAAACTCGTGCATCGCTTATTGTGAGTGTATAAAGTTCAGTTTCGAATCGCTATCTTAATAATAAAAAAACCTACAAAAGAGCATGTCAGGACATGTCTAAGGAGGGTTTCGTAACTATCAACGCGCAATAGGTTTTTTTCTTTAAATAACTTCAAAAGTTATTGTCCGATTTCGCTCATAATAACTTATCTAAAGAGTTTTTAGTATGATCTATAAACATGGAAAGTAACAAGTTTCTATCTATAGTTTAAAAATGCCAGGGGGGGGGGGGGAACCAACTTATAAACCACTTTGGGGGCCGATTACTCGGTACTTACTTACTTTTGACTTTGTAAAAAATCATGTATGAAACCTTTATCTTCAATCTTTACTATCTCTAACTTTACCGAGTTTCATAAATTTATATTCATAATTATCACAGAAGCTAGAAGCGCGGACAGAAAAACAGACACACAGATAGACAGACAGACGGACAGACAGACAGACGGACGGACAGAGCGAAACTATTTTCTTGATTATTACGGAACCTTAAAAAAGCAGCGCCGCGTCGCGTCAGCTCCCGCCTCGGAGTGAACAGATGCTGGCTTTTAATCGAATGTGTTCTTATCTACAATATAACTCATCATCGTAACTTAAATTTTTTAATTTTGTTTTCAATATTTATATGAGTTTTGTTTCGTCGATGTTCACCCATATTCAATTCTACTACATTTATTTTGTTAGTAAAATAAGAATGCAGCTGTACTGTATAAACACGATCGTCGAATCGTCGTAATTTTTTATACGATACGAAATTGCCGAGGGCCATCAACAGCATGGTTTTACTGTCCTTTTTCTTTTTTAGTATTAGATGTTAGGTACACTTCACAATAATTATGCGACTATACTTTAAGGCGTTAATTTATTTCTCGTTTTTAATTTATCTGCGTCAAAAGCAGACTTTTGTGAACATTTTTCTGCTTCACAATGGAATTCTTATATAAGAATCGTTAGAATCCCACTTATTTTGTATGAACAAGCGAACAGCAATTATGTTGACTGGAAGTCGATTATTCTTCAACACTTAGCGTCACTCAGACCGTGACGCACGCGGCGCGGCATTTTTTTAATATAGCGATTAAAATTAAAATTATTTACTGCACAAGAAGATACACTTTTCATTGCAAGACTTCGATTTCGATCAACACTACGCGGTGCCGCTTTTGCAATGAAATGTGTATCATCTTGTGTAGCAAACACAGCTCAATTTAGAAACACTAACTTAAAAATGCTGCGCTGCGTCTCGATGTGAGCTGAACCTAAGGATAATTTATAGTTGGTAAAATAGCAATATCGGTCGTTAAACAACGAATAGACTACTAAGTGATCATCATTACTGACTACAATGGAAAGATAAATTAAATTAAATAGAGGGGGGGGGGGGGGGGTATAATATATCCTCCTTCTTTTTGAAAGTTGGTAAAAAATATAGTATGATAAAATCACAGTAGCTGGTTGGTAAGGGATTAAGTAGGTATTCGTGTAACGTTTCTTCCTTTTCTAATACTTATTAATTCATTTTAAACGAACTACGAGTATTTCATTATGAATTATTAGTAAATATTAATTACTTTAAAACGAAGTTACGGGCAATATTTGGTAATATAATATTATTATGTGAATGTGTTATTAGAGCTCAATTTACCAATGAGTTCAAAACTAAGAATGGGCTATGAAGTACAATTTTTGACGAAAAAAATGCTCATACAAGAAAAAGTTCGCCATCTTCATTTCAGAAGATTTTGTCAATTATAATTGACAAATATGCAGACTGATTATACTGCGGAAATCAAATAATAATTATTATATATGAAAATATGGGGGAAGCGAGCCAACGGGTGGGCAGCACCAGAGAGGTCACGAGTGCGTTGCCGGCCTTTAAATTTTTTTAAATATTTTATTAAATATTAATATTTTTACTATAATTTACACATATTTAATACACATCCATGGCCCAGGAACACAGAAAAACTTTTTTTTGTTGCTTCGGCGGGATTAGAACCCGCGACCCTCGGCTTGAGCACCATCGCGCTGAACCACTGAGCCATAGAGGTCGTCAATTATAGGGGAGCACAGTTGTACAACAGTCAACAAACTACCCAAATCTGTGAAACAGGCGAAATCTTTGAATGCTTTTAAACGTAAAATACTTTTCTATATACCTTTATGTCAACTAATTTTTAATTAGAATTTAAAGAGTTATAAAAAAAATTAAAATAAAATTATTTATAATTTAAATTTTAACTTTACTAATAAGCGAAGGCGTCTTTAACTTTGACCACCACCTAACATTATGCAGCTAAGATACGAGGGCGGGTCAATAAGTCCGTGACTTTTGGAATAAAACACAGATTTTTTGATAAATAAATCATTTTTTTTTTCAACGTAGTCCCCCTTGAGCTCTATACACTTTGTCCAACGCTTCTCCAATTTTTTTATCCCTTCCAAAAAATATGATTTGTCGAGGTCCTCAAAATAGGCCTTTCTTTGCGAGATGACTTCATCATTGGAGTCAAATCTTTTTCCACCGAGCCATTTTTTCAGGTTTGGGAACAAGAAGTAGTCACTCGGAGCCAAATCTTGAGAATAGGGTGGATGTGGGAGCAATTCATAGCCCAATTCATGGATTTTTGCCAACATGTGTGCACCCTTGCATTGTCTTAGTGAAAAAGAACTTTTTTCTTGGCCAAATGAGGTCGGTTTTTTTTCAAATCCTCATTGAAGCGGTCCAATAGGTTGGCATAATATTCGCCATTAATTGTTCTTCCCTTTTGAAGATAGTCAATGTGGATTATCCCACGTGCATCCCAAAAAACAGTCGCCATAACTTTATTGGCTGACAAACCCACCTTGGCCTTCTTTGGCGCCGATTCACCCTTAGAAACACACTGTTTTGACTGTTGTTTGGTCTCTGGTGTGTTGTGATGGATCCATGTTTCGTCCACGGTTAAAAAACTCCTCCATATTGTGATTAAACAACGCCAAACCTTCCTGTGAAGTTGTTACACGATTGCGTTTGTGGTCGACTGTGAGCAAACGCGGCACCCATCTTGCGGAAAGCTTTCTCATGCCCAAGTGATCATTCAAAATTGAAACCACTGAGCCATGCGAGATGCCTATGGCTTCCACAATCTCTTGCACTTTCAATCTTCGGTCGGCCAACACCATATCGTGAATTTTTTCGATTGTTTCGGGTGTAGAGACCTCAACTGGGCGTCCAGGACGTTCGGCATCTTCAGTGCTTGTAAGGCCACAACGAAATTCAGTAAACCACTTTTTTACCATTGAAATCGATGGTGCAGAGTCCCCATAGTATTCATCAAGCTTAGCCTTGGTCTCGGTAATGGTTTATTTTCGCAAAAAATAATGCTTAATAAGCACACGAAATTCACTTTTTTTCATTGTTTCCTTAAGTTACTGGATAGTCTGATAAAGATAGCTGTAAAACACAAACTAACTGACGCAGCAAGTTCAAATTTTGATAGGAGTCAACTGACAGATGCCTGTTGACAGGAGTAGTGTTGCTTTTTCAGTAAGGAGGTTAGAAATTCAAAAAGTCACGGACTTATTGACCCGCCTTAGTACTCTCTTCTTTAAGTTTTTTATATGTACCCGCACTATCTACTATTATTGCACTGTAAACATTTTGCATTTATTGTTCTCATGTAAGTGACTATTGTCTTAATGAGAAAAAAAGATCTTTAAACCAACATATAGACTATACCTATTTATTGCTAGATTAAAAATAGGGATACCTGCTTAAACTTTAATAATGTGACCCAAAGTGTAAAAAATTAACATTAAATAACTTTCATCGCATACGCTTCTTAGATTTAACTTAAATGTACTATTTGAAATACAAGAACACCTGATTTTAAAGAATAGAACAATTACGAATTAACACTTTTATTTAATATCTTAAATCATCTACCAACACTTAATACCAATAGTTCTTATGTAATTAAAGTGAGTTATGAGTATAATAATCATTACCTTAGATCCACCTCCCTTGAAAGCCGGAACAAAAGTGCTCCACCGAGTGTGTCAACCGAGTCAACTATTCCCCCAGTGTTGCCCGATACAATTTAATAATTTACACAAAATAATTAACTGTCAATTTAAAAAATAAACAAAATAATATTTTTAATTATAAAATTGATAACAACGCAATAAAATATTATTTTTGATTTAAAAACCTAACACTCGACCATCCTGAACATGTGCATGTCCTCATGCACGGTACTAAAAGTTTAAACCTAACACTCGTCTTTCACTTGATCAGGCTTTCCTGAGATTCCATTTTTATACCAGCTAAACTTAAAATATTTCATAATATCCAACAATATTCATTAAATTTAAGAATTTTAATAGTAACATATTTAAACATAAAATAATAACTTGTCATCTAATTCACTCCTAAATCCATAAACATTCAAAATCATGTATAACATATTAAAACATAGTATCTTGTCATATAATTCACTCATCCAATCCATAGTCATTTAAAATCATGTATTTATTAACAAGTATGTAAACCCTCAATTCTTACAAAACTTATTAATAATAATTTAATAATTCCTATTCTACAGACATGAACCCTCAATTCTCATAGCCCATAGGATAGTCATCATCATCATCATTTGTATTATTTATTTTACTGTATTATTTATTTTATTATTAGAAACCACTCATGTTTTTAAAGTTTGTGAGGATGGAAATATGGACGGATAGATAGATGTTTGTTAAGGCAGCCACAGACGAGAGGCCGATCGTTTCAGTTAGAACTGACGCCTGAACGGATTCGAGACCCATACACGGAAAAAAACGCATCCGACCCAACTGACATCAGTTCGGCTTGAACGGATTCGAGCACACACACGACACGATTTTGCATCCGTTCAGGCCGAACTGAAGGCAGACCGGACCATGTATGGGCCCCTTAACTCTTGTTGAACTTTGCTATAGTAGTAGTTTAAGCTCTGGATTAACACATATTCTACTTTTTACCTCTAAAAAGTACAGTGTTCCCGTAGGATACTGTACTGGGCAGAGCCGCGGGCAAAAGCTAGTTGTGGATGTAAGGGTGTATTTGCTGTATTAAATTTTAGAATTTCGCTTAGCTTCGACTCTGAGCTATGAATTGCCGCTCTGATTACTTGCGTTTATGTGAATGTGATTTTGCATTGATATTTGGTTGTATGCATTACGCATTATGTTTTGAAAATACTGTTTTATTATGCTTTATCTCATTACCTGTAATGGACAACACAGCCCATGGTTTGGATCGTTAGAGGTTAGAACCATGGCAGCTATACACCGGATTCATCGCACCGGTAGCTAAATTCTGGTTACTGCACGGTTTGGGGCTTTCAATTCACCCTCTGTGTTCTACGCTTTAGACGGACGGCTGTCTGGTCTGCCCCTGTCACGTGCTGCCTGCCCCTGGACCACCTGCATCGTGTGATTTGAGTTCCTGGCCAGAACGGCTTATCGCCAGTTGACCTTCGCCCTGAGATCACCTGTGCATGCGCTGCAAGTCGTCGGCTGCCAGAAATATTGTAAATTTGGACAAAATAAGGAGCATGAGCATAAAACATATTTTTAATAAATTATTTTTTATTGAAGTAATGTCGAACTTTTATTTAAAAAAGGCATCTATTCTATTTATATTTTAAAAATTCAGGTGCATGTTACATAACTATCACAATGCCGGATATTGTACCTGTAGATACTTTGAAGTCTCTAATAGCAAAGCTAACTTCTGTAAAAGGGCAGATTACTAAATATAAAAAGGGACTCAATGCCTTTGTTAAAAAAGATTATGGCACATTGTCACCCTTACAAATTGCAGAGTTAACACTCAAATTGAGTAAGTTTGAGATACTGTCTACTAGGTTTGAAGAGGTGCCGAGTGAGATAGAAGTCTTGAATTCACAAAGTTTAGATTTTGAATGATGAAAGAGACACTATTGAGTCCGATATGATTAGTATATTCGTACTTACATAGAATCCATACTGAGCTATGGTCTGACTGAGTCATGGTCAACCGGAAGTCGGTGTAAAACTGCCACAGATTCAAATAGCTAAATTTGATGGGGCCTACTTTCAGTGGTTGGACTTTCATGATTCGTTTATTTCACTCGTCCATAATAATGAACGTATCTCTTCCATTCAAAAATATCACTATATTTTCCTCGAGGAATTACAATCTCGAGGGTGAGGTAGCTATCCTAGCTACCTCGCTCTCGAGATAGTTATTTCAAATTTAGAAGTATCATCTGTTAATTATGTCACTGCATGGAGTTTATTATATGAGCGGTATAACAACAAAAGACTGCTAATAAATCACCACTTGAGTTCGTTATTTAACATTCAGCCTATTGCTCGCGAGACAAAGAAATATTTACGTTTTTTAATTGATCACGTGACAAAGAATTTACCAGCATTGTCGAGTTTAGGCCAATCCACAGATTATTTGGACGTCATTATTATTTTCATGTTAGCTTCCAAATTAGATCAAACTCTCATGAAGTGGGAAGAGCTGAAAAATAGTCTGGATGACGTACTTACTTTGAAGATTTTTAGTACATTTTTAACGGCTCGGGCAGATGTCCTCGAGTCATTGAACCGCAATAGTAAACAACATGATAATACACTTCAAAATAAATCGATCAAATCTAACCCTATTCATTCATCGTCTTCATCCAGCAACTTACCACATCGCAGTAATTATCATACAAAGTCGTTTGCTATTCACACTCAAAAGGCGAAATTTGCGTTAACATCTACTAATCGTTGTTTAAATGTATATCTGTGTATTATTTGCGATTTTAATTATAAAATATATGACTGCCGAGTATTTAAATCGAAAAACTTAAAGGAACGAATGGCTGACGTAATTAAATACAAATTATATTTAAATGACCTCAGACAAGGGCACACTGCTAGTGAATGTCGAATGGGTCCTTGCAGAGATTGTAAGCAGAGACATAACTCGTTATTGCATAAAACAGGGGAACCGCAAACTGTCACAAATTTTTCTAAACAAAGCCAAGTTATTTTATCCACTGCGCTAATCGACGGTTCTGTAGGGCTAGACTTTGGACTCTCACATTCTCAATCGCAAAGGGCGTGTCACTAAATTAATACAATGTTATGTGTGTATTTTTGTTTGTATGAGATTTAAATGCGTAATGTTTTTCGAAATTTGGATAACTTCTTGCAAGGGAAAAAATTCAACTCCGATGGAGCAGTCCAAAGCGCCTTCCATGATTTTATTGATTGCTGTCCGAATGGTATTTTTAGTAAAATAATCAATGAACTACCTATGAGATGGCAAAAGTGCATAGATAGCAATGTTATATACTTTGATTAAATAAATATATTATGTTTAAAAAAATCGACTTTATATTCCTCCTTTACAAAACGCCAATTTCATATGTAATGTTCTAATACTTTATATATAGCTGTCCTTTGTCTTCCTTACCCAACTGATATCCTCTGATTGGAAGACAAATGACAGCTACTACCTACCTGCACCAAATCTGATGGACTGCAATGAAAATCATCTTCAGCAATATGTTAGAGTAGAAAAGTTTCTTTGGAAAAGATGGCAGAAGGAATATATATCCGAAATGCAGCAGCGTAGAAAATGGAAAGAGAATCATGCAAACCTTAAAGTTGGAGACCTTGTGTTGATTCATGAAGACTACGTCCCTCCTTTAAGTTGAAGAGGAGAAGATTGAAGGCAGAGTCACTCGTTTATTCCCGGGTGTCGACAGAATGTTACGTGTAGGTGATATAGCCACTGCATGGGGTGTTGTACGACGGCCTCTAGTTCGGCTTTGTTCTTTGCTGAAGATGGAGAAATCAGCGGTTGAAAGAAGAGATCTTTCGAGGGGGGCCGGTATGATTCAGCGCCTATTGTCTATTTAATGATAAGTTTGTTTAAAGATGTATTGCTATTTATTATATGTAATTTGTGGGCGTTTTTTTAATATCTAAGAATTATTGTCCGCCATTTAGTTATTCACTTACTTACGTTGTATCGCTGATCATCTAAAATTCCGAGATTTGAAATCCAGTTTCAATACGAAACAGTAAGTATGAACTTAAACGTGCAAGTTTTGGAGATATTAGCAATGATGTGCCTTATTTTATACAAATTTGAAACATGTGTCGTCAATTTTCGGCGACTTAAGTATGGAATATTTTCACGAGACTAGCGAAATTCTGTAAAAATGTCATTGATGTGTATTAAATATGTAATATATGTATAGTATAATAGTATTAAATATAATTCCCGTTTACTAGTACATGTAACACAAGCTCTTCGGATACTTAGCACGGGGCCAGATTGACGTGGTGTGAAGCGTCCATAGATATCATTATTATTATTATCTACGGAAGCAGCGTTAACCGCATATCACGTCTACGTGTCCTCGGTTCTCTCCTACGGTCTGTTGTACGGGAACTCGATTGTTTTCGAAAATGCTTTCTGGGTGTAAAAGATGGTGGTATGGGAAAGATATGTAAGGGTTATTTGTGGAGCCTGGTCTATGCACAGCTGTAAACCACTGTTTACTAAACTATTGCATATTGCCGCTGGTGTGTCTTTATATTCGTGATCTTTGTGTGCTCGTTAAGCAAAATCCACAATATTTCACAGTTAACTCAGATGTAAATAATAGAAGTAAACATTTAAATATAAAATATATATTATGCCTCAATGTCATCTAGATTTATATAAATGAAATGTTTGCAGTAGCGTTAATGTTTGCATTAGCGAAATTTGAAGAAAAGATTAAATAAGTAGGTAAATAATGTAGTATATATTATATAAATTGCCAAATATTATCCTTTACAATACATTGACATTAGAAATTAGAATTTTTTCTGTAAAATGGCATAATATTTTGTAAGTAGGTACTTATATTATATTTTATTTTATATTTTGTTTTTAAAATTGTGATTATTTTGTATTGATTGCAAGTTTATCCTGATATTGTAATAATTTTATAATTAAATTTTTATTTATATTCTAACCAAATTAACTATTTATAAATACGAATACGGATATTTTATCTAGAACAAATAAATGTAATTTGTTAAATTTAACTCCTACCTAAAATTGTGGTCTAATTTTACAGTAAGTAATATTAAAATTATTATTTTGATGCATTGCACGCCATTGTAATGGCAGAATGTATCAGCAGCTCTCACAGAATATAAGACCATTTTAATTATGTACTATATTCTAGAAATAAAGGAATTTAATTTGATTTGATTTGATTAGAGTAACTACACTAAAAAACAGTGATGAGTAAAACCGCCTAATAGTATTGTAATTTTAATACAGAAAGATGGAAAACGGTAATACGGAAAACGGACAGACGGGTAGACGGAAAGTCAGAAAGACAGTCAGACGGAAAGATAAATGGAAATACGGACAGACGGAAATACGTGAAGTACGAAAAATGGAAAGTCGGAAAGACGGTCAGATGGAAATACGGATGAATAAGACAGCGACCAGTTATTGGAGGAGGATAGATCCGTGGCCTAGTGGGTAGGTAGACCGTTTGATTCGCACTCGAGAGAGTGCAGGTTCGATTCCAAGGTTGTGGCGTGTACCAATGAGACTTTTTCAGATCTCAAGTACATTATACGGATGCTCTAACGGCGAAGGAAAACATCGTGAGGAAACCCACACATGGTTGGCCCGGATGTATTGACCAGTTATTCCTCTGGACTGACTGACTATGCTGTGAGAATGCCGTATGTGCTTGGGCAACCATATGACATTTAAAAACCAATTGGCACTACAGTATTTCAAGAGTGGTTACTTCACATGGATATTTATATATATATATATATATATATATATATATATATATATATATATATATATATATATATATATATATATATATATATATATATATATATATATATATATATATATATATTTTATACAGCGAATATATGTAATATATTCGCTGTATAAATCACCTATAACTTATTAAAAGGCCAAGATTTTTATTATTGGAGACTATTCAATTTGCATTGAATAGTCTCCTCTCCTACAAAAAAAACGACTCCTCTTTATAATATTTATGTCTTATGTTAACGCGAATATTGTTCATTGTTTTAAACACTTATGGATTGTGTCGCGGTGCACTTTTCTTTTTTTCTGACGTTTCGCAAATCCGCAAATCAAATACGTCGACTGGAAGATCTCAAGATAAAGCACGCAACATTTGTAACATCGTTAAATTTCTTGAAAAGATGTTGAGACCACAATTTAATTCCTACGTGTGTCAAAATATCACCCAAAGAAAACATACGAGCGAGTGCAAAGATCTTAACATAGCAGGCTAGTATGAAGTTACTACAAAAACCATGATTCATCAAAAACGTTCCGATATCGCTGCCCTTGAAAAAGAAATAATAGTTTTGACAAATTACTTTAAGGGACTTTAGACAATATTTGATTTTGAAAATTGTATTTAAATATTAAGTAAACGTGAAACATATAAATATAATAATTGTAAAATATTCAGTCAATTTAAAATTCAATAAA
Organism: Phengaris arion; assembly: GCA_963565745.1. Classification (NCBI taxonomy): domain Eukaryota; kingdom Metazoa; phylum Arthropoda; class Insecta; order Lepidoptera; family Lycaenidae; genus Phengaris; species Phengaris arion. The sequence goes on from OY751431.1 coordinate 31,969,192, forward strand.
CTCAACAGCAAAAATACCATAGCATTTCAAACATAGACAAGACCGTCTCTTGCGCAGTTGTCAACCTGTCAAAACAAACTTTTGACATAAATACATTAAAAGTTTTGGAAAAGTGCTTGAATTTTATAATAACACCGCGAAAAATACCTTTTGAGGAAATTATCTGCAGTGTAGAGGATTGTTTATCGAATAAAACTGACGATATAAGGATAAATCGTCAGTCTTACGACGAAGCTCGGTGCCCAAACCAAATCTTCCTCGTGAACAAATGAAAGCGTTACAAAACTTGCTCACCAGATCGTATTTGACAATTCTCTGCGCGGATAAAGGTAATGCCACGGTGATTATGGATACCTAAGATTACAGTGATAAAATACAACATCTATTATCAAACGAAAACACATACAAATAAGTCAGAACCGATCCGACTAACAACGTTTTAAAAAATACTCAAAGTCTCATAAAGAAATACTCCGACTCACTGAAAGTAGATACAAAGTTTTTATTGCCTTCGTTTCCTAAACTCCATTAAGTTGTATGGTTTGCCAAAAATACATAAACCTAATGTTCCACTTCGCCCAATTGTAAGCCAAATTGACTCACCCACCTATAAATTGGCTCATCTAGTGGCTAATGTACTTTCATCACTACGTGGACACATTAGAGCTCATGTAAAGGATTCTTACCACTTTGTTGAGGAGATTAAAGATCTATGTCTCACAGACAATGAACAGTTGGTCAGTTTTGATATACAATACTTATTCACTTGCTTACCATTACAGGAATGTAATGAAAATGTAACAAAAAAGCTTAGAGAAAATTACTTACCTGTTGAATGTGTAGAATTATTAGTATACTGCCTTACATCTGTCTATATGTTGTGGAGTTATGACTTCTACAAGCAAGTAGATGATGTAGCGATGGGCTAACCAGTTTCTCCCGTTGTTACTGACATATTCATGGAAGACTTCGAGGAGACTGCTCTTGAGACCTCACCTATACAACCCAGGTTCTACAATCGGTATGTGGATGATACTTTCACAATTTTACCATCTGACAAAGTAACCATATTCCTAAATTATTTGAACAGTCCCAACCCCAAAATATAATTCACTATGGATTTAGAGACCAATAACTCTTTAGCTTTTTTGGACATATTAGTAATAAGGAATCCCAATGGCACCTTAGGTCACACTGCGTATCACAAACCTACACATACTAATAGATATTTAAGTAGTGAGTCCCACCACCATCCTTCACAGCTATCTACCGTTGGCAAAACTTTGTTTAGAAGAGCACGAGGAATATGTGATCAGCAGAATATGGACACCGAGCTTCATCATGTCACACAAGTTCTACGTGACAATAAGTTTCGAGTCCCACGCTTGCATCACAGTGACCGAGTGAAACCAGCCACTGTCGAACGAATACCTGCAGTTTTACCTTTTATGAAAGGAGTCACTGATAATGTTGGCTATATTCTAGGGAAAGCTTCTATAAAAACATATTTCAAGCCGCCCAAAAAGATAAGTAAATTTTTACCACCAGTGAAATGTAACATTCCTCTTCAAGATGCAGGAGTCTTCAAGCTCGACTGTGACTGCGGTCTCTCCTATATAGATCAAACTAAAACATCCATCAACACCCGAGGAACAGATCGCAGATGTAAAACACCGTTGCAACAATATCTAGTGTGTGTTGCGATTTGCGAACACACACTAGATCAACCTCGCTATTACATAAGATTTGATAAGCCTCAATTACTGACGAAGGACCGTTATCACCCAAGAATGATATACGAGGCTATAGAAATTAAAAAGTACCCTAATTTTAACTGAGAAGATGGCTGAGTGCTGCCATCTATTTGGGATCTAATAATTAACAAAATAAAACATAATTTAAAAACACCGCAGCTTCAAGGTACTATTCTGCGTGGATACGGAACACAAATAATAATTGAAGAATTTTCGGGTAGTTTGAACAACTTCAACAAATAGGACAATTGACACCTCAGTCCTCCCATGACTACGGCTGCTAGAAAGTAGCCGAATCGTCGGGAAAAATACAAGCGCACCGCGACACAATCTGTAAGTGTTTAAAACAATCCTCTTTATAATGTTAGTATAGAATATATACTTAGGTATGTACATAAACTGCTGAATATATATTTTGTTGTTGTTGAATATTGTGATATATAAAGTATTGTTGGAGAAGTTTAATCATTCCTTATAGAGCTATGAAGTAAACTAAACATCAAAATGAATGCTGAAAATTATTAAATTTTGTGTAAATTAGATTTAAATGTATATAATTATTTAATAATAATAGTTATTCATTTCTCTCATAATCACTTAGCACATACGGAAAAGTACAACACAAGTTAAGTATATAATTGTCAAAAATTAGTACAAAGCAAACCGATCATAACGACGTACATTGGACCCCTAAATTATCGTCGTAATAGCCGATGGCAGGCATATTTTAACGTAACAGACCTTAAAAAGACAGACCGCAAAATGTTCATATTTTAACGTGACAGACCTTGAAACTTGGTCGCAATACTCGTTTTGTCGTTATAAGTGATGTCGTAATAAAACGTTTTCACTGTACTTACAATAATAGCTTACTTAACTTTAATTGTTGTTTTATATTTCAACATAATGTTCAATTAATAAAATATTTAGATACTTTTAGTGAAGAATAAAAACATGAACTATAAACCACTATAAATAAAAAAAAAAAAAAAATATTTCAGACCAAGTCCTTACTCCATATGCTTAGCCAGTACAAAAGTTATAAAATTACAAAAGAATATTTTATAATATCAAAAAAATGAAATTACACACGGAGCCGCTGGCTGTGACCCGCACTACTTCAGCGCATGAAGTTTAATCCATCGCTGCAGCAGTGGCGAGTCCCAGCGGTCCGCTACGGCGCGCACCAGGGTGTTGCGACTGCCGCGCCGCGTACGCGCCGCCGCCGCCGCCTTGCTCGACTCCGCGAACATGGTAGAGGCGCTACAGTGTCGCGGCAGTCGCATAGTATATAGTTATACGCTATAGTACGCAAAAGAGGTATTACAAAACGTTAACCCTTTTTGCTAAAGTTAATCCTGGGTTGAATATCATGTTATCTCTCTCGTTCTTCGTATTTATGAAAGAGAAGGCACGATATTTTAACCCACGGTAATGTATGTTTAAAATCAAGATTTCCTATGCTTTGGCAAAACTTTCAGTATCAAGACTTGAAAACAGCTTTTATTTTACGACGTGTTAATACTGACATAAAAATTTTATCGCCAATAAAGTATATATGAAGCTACTATATTGACCAATAAATTCGCTTTGCTGACTTAAACTACACATTAAATGTACAATTATTCGATATTGTAGATACCATTGTGTGATTCCGACAGTGCAGTTGTGCTAGTACATAATATAAAATTGTATCTTCGCTGTCTGTGACACCCTTTATACGTGGCGTATTTTGGGGTTGCCACTATGGCGACATCTTCTATCTATATCCTACTAATATTATAAATGTGAATGCTTGTGAGGATGGATGGATGTTTGTTACTCTTTCACGCAAAAACTACTTAAAGGGTTTAAATTAAATTTGGTATGGTAGTAGTTTAGACTTTGGATTAAAACATAGGCTACTTTTTACCGAAAAAGTACAGTATTCCCGCGGGATACCCGATAGTATAAGCAAAACAGCTAGTCTATACATATAAGAATAACTATTACAGGGGGGTTTGTTTGGCTGTTTGTCTGTTTATTTGTACACGCTCATCTCAGAATCTACTGAACGGATTTTGATGAAATTTGGTATGGTTGGTAGTAGTGGAGTTGGTTCCCGCAATATTTGTTTTTGAGTATACGAAGTCAAGGGCTTAACCGATTTGAATGCGGGGTTCACTAATGCGTTACGGTTACTCTACTCCACTTAAAATTTAATTAACCGACTTCCAAAAAAGGAGGCGGTTATACATTCGGCTGTTTATAATTTATTTTTTTGTATGTTAAAGGATTAATCCACCGCCTGTGGACCGATTTTCAAAATTATTTTATTGTTGCAAAGAATATAATTCGAAATTGGTCCCTTAGTCACCAAGGTGGAGACCTGATGATGGCACCCATGAGGAATCGAGAGAAATCCACAGAATTATAAAGACAATGGTAGTGATTTCAACTTTTAAAGTATGTAAAATTTTGTACCAACTTGTACCCTAGATCCAAAAGCACTGTACATAACTCTTCAGTCTTTAAAGATTCTACGTCTAGAAATTTCGGAATTGTTTAAAGAACTGCAAGCATATGCCACTTGCAGTAATCATCATCATCATCATCATCATCACCACCACCACCATCTTCTTACGATACATCAACATATTATTATGGTGACATAGGTACTTAAACAATAGTTTTGTACAACGATATCAATGTATTTAAAATTTTGTAATTGGCAAAATTATAGTCATGATCATCATTATCACTATAATATTATATTTAATACGTACCTACTGCTACATTTTTTCCGCCGACTACTACAATAAAAAATATTTAATAATATAGTGTCTAATCATTATCATCACTGGTGATTGTTTATTTGGTCCACAGATCCTAATTTGGGGAAATACCACGGCCTTTCAGAAAACTGGCATAAAAAAACGCTTGAGTTTGTTTTTTGCTTTGCTGAGAGAGTGAGAATACCGGAGGCTTTTTTTGTATTAATAACTTTCATAAAATGTGTTAATAATAATAAATATTATATAAAGTCGTTTTTTTAACATAATATAATTATTTAATCAAAATGGTTTATCCATTGCTATCTATGCACTTTTGCCATCTCATAGGTAGTTTTCATTGATTCCTTTACTAAAAAAAACATTCGGACAGGAATCAATAAAATAAAATATAATTAATAAGTATAAAATAAAATTTGAAGGCGCTTTGGACTGCCCCATCGGAGTTGAATTTTTTCCCTTGCAAGAAGTTATCCAAATTTCGAGAAAAATTTTATACTGTTGGAGCAAGGTCCGGGGAGTACGGTGGATGTCTTAGACATTCCAATTGAAGCTCCTCTAATTTAGTAGCCGTCTGTTTTGCAGTGTGGTCTAGCGTTGTCCTGAAGCAGCAGTGGCCTAGAGCGAATGACCAACCACAGTTGTTTAGCAGCTAGCTTTTCCATCATGATTTGCAGTTGCTGGCAATAGACATCTGCCGTAATCATCTGGCCAGATTTAAGAAAGCTGTAGTGAACGACACCGGTACTAGCGCACCAAACGCTCACAAGTAACTTTTTTGAGTCAATTTTCGCTTGGGGCAGGCTTTGGCTGTTTCGCCAGGGTTCAGCCATTACGATGAGTGTTTCCGATTATCGTACAGGATCCACTTTTCATCACAGGTAATGATTCTATTTAAAATCCCTTAATTATTGTGCCGGTTCAGTAATTTAACGCAGCAGTCTACGCGCGTATGTTGGTTTGCTGCACTCAATTCATGAGGTACCCACCTTTCAAGCTTTTTCACCTTCCCAATTTGCTTTAAGTGGATTTAAACACTTTTATCACTAACACCGCAGCCTGCAGCTAACTTGGACGTGATTTGCGATGGATCCGCTTCCACAATAGCCTTCAATTCTTCATTATCAACTTTGGTCTACGTCCGTCCACGGGGCTTGTTCTGCAGGTCGATATTTCCAAAACGAAAACGTTGGAACCCTTTGTTTTCTTTTGCGATACCGCTGCTATATACATCATTAATCCTTTGAGCCGTTTCTGCAGCACTGGTGCTACGGTGGAACTCGTACTCGAAAATAATAAGATATTTCAAGTTTTACATTTTGTAACCAAAAGAGAGTTAAGAGTACAATAGGATTGGCATAGTCATTTCATGTACTTAAAATTATTATAATAAAGAATAAAAAAAAAGTGTAACTAATATGACTTTCTTTTATATATAGATATAAATAGATAGTTGGGATAATTTATTATCATAATATGTGACCATATTAATATAACGACTGCTTACAGTCGTTATATTTGTGTTGACACTTAGGTCAGCTCACACCGAAACGCAAATCGATTCGATGTGGCGCTGCATTTTTAAGACAGCAATTCAAAAAAATATCGGAAAATATCAGAATTGATTGAAGATATACGTTTCATTGCAAGATCGGCGCCACGTTGTGCAGTGCGGTGCTGCTCGAAATTAGAACTCTTGCAATGAAACGTGCATCTTCTTTCAGCGCCGCGTCTGGTCACGTCGTGTCTCGGTGTGAACTGACGCTTAAGGGGAAGAAGAGAGAACCTTGGATCTTCCATAGTAAATTGAGCCATTGTGACATAAAAATCCAGCGTAAAATTAAGCTTGTATACGGTTTTATAGTTCGTACCAGAGAACACCGGATGACTGGGAAAATCTCTCTTCGCAGCGTTGCGATAGTGTAATAACGCCAAATGTATATCCGAGCCATCTTCTTTGCATTTTCTTAATATGTTTTTGACAATTTTAACTCCTGTTTCAGCTTGACCATTAGACCTCGACCAGTACGGACTAGTGGTTATGTGTTCTACATCCCAATCAACAAGAAAAGACTTGAATTTGCAGGAGTTAAATGGTGGACCATTGTCAGACACCAATGCTTTTGGTATACCATGTCGAGCGAAGAACGATTTGAGACTCTTAACAACATTATCGACAGTGTAATTCTTATGCAAAGAAGCTAACTCTATGTACTTGGAATAATAATCCATGCAGACAAGGTAATTTTCTCCATCAAAATATAATAAATCTATACCTACATTCTCCCATGGAAGATAAGATATCTCATGGCATTTCAACGGTTCACGAGGTGGATTTGATCTGTATTTGGTACAGACGGAACATTGATCGATTAAGTTCTTGATATCCGCGTTTATATTTGGCCAATAAACTGTTTCTCTAGCGATATTTAGTGTCTTATTAATACTTAAATGACCACAGTGTATTATATCTAAAATCTGTCTTTGCAAGGACTTTGGAACAATAAGCCTATTGCCTTTAAATATTCACATGGAAATATTCACACATTATGGAACAATAAGTCGTTCATTGTATATAATTCATTTTGAATGGTCCAATATGGTTTCACAAGAGAGCTTACTTTGTCTTTGCTTCTTGGCCAACCATTCTGAATATAAGACTTGAGCAGATTTAAAGATTCATCATTTTTGCTTTCTAATAATATAAATTTTAAATAAGGCTTTCTCACTGAGAGATTTGGAAATACTGAATTAACATGATACTGTAAGTCTTGCTCATACTGAGGTGTGTATGTATTGTTACATATATCAACAGTAAGATGTAACTGTCAATGTTATTATTGACATTGACAGATGTCATGAAGTAAAGCCTATCGAGAATTGTTGCTGTATTATTATCACCACCACTCAACGCATGAAGGAGATACAAATCAAGAGGTCGCAGCCCGTTACATGGTGTCAGAAAAAATTATCAAGAAAACGAAAATTATGAACGCAAAAGAGGGTACATCGAAAAACTCCGGAAGCTTCGAGACAATCTGAGTGTGGGAACTTAACAATGGCAAGCAACGGAGTACAGAAGCTCGAGATCTCTACAGAAATTATCAACAATAATTCTGAAAATTTCAAACAAATGGACGCAGTCATTCGAGATATTTCTACTGGCGTCGGGCATGGAGAAAACGGATGACAAAAGAAAAATTGCAATCATGCTGCATTCCATGGGAGAAAAGGGTTTAAACATATACAATTCCTTCAATTTGGACCTAAGCACTGCTACTTTCCAAGAAGTCAAGGCAAAATTCGTCGAGTATTTTGAACCCAAAAAGAATTTGACGGTGGCACGGCACAAATTCTTCACGTTGAAACAACGTGTGAACGAATTCTTGGAAAATTTTCTAATGGAATTAGAAAACGCAAGTCATGCCTGTGAGTTTGGTTCGCTACGTGATTCCCTTGTAAAGGACATTCTCATTGCTAAAATGGCCACAAACTTCTCGCAATTTCGTCAAAAGCTCCTACAAGAGCAAGATCTATCCCTAGAAAACTCCTCTGTAGAACACGCTATCATGACGATAGCGCAGAAAAGTGAAGAATCAATCAATGCAGCAGATTGAAGAGAAGCCACAATATACAAGCTACACAAAAGTCGTCGGGCCAATTCCCCCTCATACCAGAAAAGAAAAAACACAAGATCTCCATCATGCCAAGGTCACCCAAGGTCAGCTACACCTGGATCAAGAACAACGTCATGTGTAAAGTGCAACACATCGCATGGTCGCCGTAACTCTCCAGCTTGGAAACACAGATGCAGGTCATGTTTCAAATATGGACATTTTACTCATTTATGTTTCAAGAAAAATAGTGTCAGGACTGTTGTTACTGGGGTAGGTAGCATAAATCTCGATGATGAATCAAGCCCCAAAAGTGCTGAGGCTGAGGCTGAGAGATTTAAAATAGGGGCATTGTTCAACATTAAAAACATAAAGTCACAGAATGCTAGTACAAATTTGATAAGCACAACAGACAAGTCCTGGCATTATTCTCTTAAGATAAACAACAAAAATGTAGATTGCCTAATTGACACTGGCGCAGACATAAATGTGATGTCTTATCAAGTATTTAAAGAATTTAATCTTAAATTTGACAAAGATAGTAAAGAAATATGTAAAATTATAATATATTTGCCTACAGTGGGCACAGAATACCGATAATTTCAGTGTTAAACATTTGTTGTTTAGTTGAAAACAAAACAAAACCAGAAAGCATTACTTTTGTTGTAACAAAATTAAATTGTCCAACTGTGATTGAATTACCCACATGTATAAAGCTAAATTTAATAACAAAAAACTTTTCTCTATCAATGGAAAATAAAAAAAATGTTGAGCAAAATGTATATAATATGTATCATAAAACTTGTGACAAAATTGTGACCAGATATAATGATGTGTTTCAGGGTCTAGGCTGCCTCCCACACGAACACAGCATCGTGCTAAAAAAGGATGCTGTTCCGTGCGTTGATCCCCCTAGAAAGGTACCCTTCGCGTTGGTTGAACCGTTAAGGAAAGAGCTTCAACTCATGGACAACATGGGAGTCATACGGAAGGTGAACAAACCTACTCTCTGGGTGAGTAGTTTAGTTATAGCCATGAAAAAGAATGGTGGATTGAGAATTTGCTTAGATCCTAGAAATTTAAATAAAAATTTATTGAGATGTCATTATCCAATTAAAAATATAGATGAAGTCAGGTCTAAATTGTCCTAAGCCTCTTATTTTTCACATTTAGATGCGTTTTCTGGGTTCTATAACATAAAATTAACTAAAGAAAGTAGTGATCTATGTACATTTCAAACTCCATTTGGCAGATACAAATTTTTAAGATTACCTTTTGGAATAAACACGGCTACAGAAATTTTCTATAAAACCATGATAGATCTTTTCGGAGACATAGAAGGTAATAATTTGGTGTGATGACATTTTAATATACGGTGAAACAATTGAAATACACAATAAAAGGTTATAAATGTTTTTGGACAGGGCTAGGCAAGTTAATTTAAAATTAAATAAAGCCAAGTGCAAGTTTCTTCTAGAAGAAATAGTATATTTGGGCTATATTTTCAGTAAAGAAGGTGTAAAACTTGATCCAGAAAAAGTAAAAGCGATAAAAAATATGCCCATAAATAAAAATATTAAGGATTTGCAGAGATTTCTAGGCATGATTAATTTTTTAGTACCGTTTATAGAAAATCTAGCAGAAAAAACTAATACTCTAAGAAATTTGTTAAAAAAAGATATGTTGTAGTTATGGGATGAAAATTGTCAAAAGTGTTTTGATTTGTTAAAAGAAGTCATATCTAAAGCACCTGTGTTAACTAATTATTATTGCAACTTACCTGTGATTTTGTCGGTAGATTAATCAAAGAATGCACTGGGAGCAGTCTTGATGCAAGACAAACGACCCATTGCATATAATTCAAGAACACTTACCTCCTCTCAACAAAACTACGCCCAGATTGGAAAAGAATTGTTTGCCATACAGTTTGGATGTAATAAATTTCACCAATATATTTATGGCAGTAAAACAACTGTTCATACTGATCACAAACCTTTAATTTACCTTTTTAAAAAACCTCTTCATGAAGTACCTGCTAGGTTACAAAGAATGATGTTATCGTTGCAGGGTTATGACCTAGAAGTCGTTTATGTACCTGGTAAATATATGTATATAGCAGATACTTTGTCAAGAGCCTCACTTAGTGATACTGTAACGGGCTGCGACCTCTTGATTTGTATCTCCTTCTTGCGTTGAGTGGTGGTGATAATAATACAGCAACAATTCTTATACTCTCCTTTATTGGTGCTTACCACAGATACGTATTACAATATGTAATGAGATATGCTTAACACAATATATACGTCTACACTATGTATAGCCTTTTGGCCAACTAAAATAAACTAAAAAACTCGATAGGCTTTACTTCATGACATCTGTCAATGTCAATAATGACATTGACAGTTACATCTTACTGTTGATATAAGTAACACCATCGTCATAATTTGTTCATATAATTAGGTCTTTACCTATGAAATTGCCGTTTCGTATGAAAAAATTGAAACTAATTTTTTTCATGTATTTTTTATTTGTATTAATCCAAGTAATCACTTTGCCAACGCAGTGGCAGTTTATTGATGCCCTTCTTTAAGAAATCAGCTGGACGGTAGGCAAATCTTCAAAGTCATTTTGTACTGCCTCTCGGGTATTGAATTTTTTTCCCGCCAAGAAGTTATCCACATTCTGGAAAAAGTAGTATTCTATAGGCGTAGGTCTTTTGAGTAGGGCGGATGACGGAGAGCTTCCAACCCCAGTTCTTGCAACTTGGAGACCGTTTGCTGTGCAGTATGAGGTCGCGCGTTGTCGTGCAGGAGCAGCCGAGACAAACGATTGACCAATACTGGTTGAAGTTGTGCCAGCTTCTCCATCATTGTGTTCAGTTCTTCACAGTACATATCTGTAGTAATGCTCACCCCGTTTGGTAAGAAGCTGTGATGAATCACACCGGCGCTAGACTACCAAACAGTGACCATCACTTTTCTAGGGGTAAGTTTTCGTTTAGGGCATTGTTAAGGTGCTGAACCAGGATCCAACCAACTTGCTGAGCGCTTGCGGTTATCAAACAGAATCCATTTTTCATCGCAGGTAACAATGCGGTTCAAAATTCCTTCATTTGTGTGTCTGTTGAGCAGTGCAAGGCACGTCTCGACGCGTACTTCGCGCTGGCGATCATTGAGTTCGTGGGGCACACATTTGTCAAGCTTTTTTACCTTGACAATTTGACGCAAATGGACCAATATTGTTTTGACGCTAACGTTGAAAGCTGCTGCTAATTCAGCCGTAGATTGTGTATCATCAGCTTCCACAATCGCCTTTAATTCGTCATTGTCGACCAAAGTCTTCGGACGACCACGAGGTTTATTTTTCAGGTCGAAATTTCCGAAACAGAAGCGAGCAAACCAATAACAGGTTGTACGTTGGTTTGTAGTGTTAGCTCCGTAAACGTCGTTGATGTTGCGTGCCGCTTGTGCCGCGTTGGTGCCACGACGGTAGTCATATTCCATAATTACTCGAATTTTTAACGTATCCATGATGACGAAAAATATTGAAATGCGATGAAAATGTAACACTAATCAATAAGCAAATGACTACTTTTGGAAAAAGAATTTGTGGCGACTCTGTTGCAACTTTATTAGAATTATTATAATTTATAAATAGCAACCCTAAAATTATTACTTAAGTGTTGGTCATCTGGCCATTTCTGGGATTTTTCCACACACTTGGCGTTATATATTTTCAAAGGAAAACAACTATGTGAACAACTTGTGGATTATGTTTGTGATATAAATGGAACTGTTGCGTGGAATGTATTATTGAACATTCAAATAGACCGTGGTGTGAACAAATAGTGAAGAAGCCTTTTCTTTCACCCTTTCATCCCAAAGTGGTGACCGCCTTCGTTAGTCAAGTCTACTTTTTACGGTGCTGGAACTCCTGGCTCAATTGCTACACGACGCTTACACGTCGGGAACAAGAACTACACCTTCCCGCTACACTACGTGACTCAGCGTTAGCTGCGAAACGAGCGGGCGAATCCATTTTTTGGCCGCACAAACAGGACCATCCAAGATATTCGACCGAAGACACTCATTTCCTGCAACGTTCTACGTTCTCCCAGCTGCAACACATCGATTCCAGTCATTCCCAGCAGAATTTGGAAAAAAATTATGTGAAGAAATTTTCATTCAAGAAGTTTCTGACTGGTCGCGCCATTTTTCGATGCTTATTGGAACTTTCTCCTCGGCAATCAACGGCATCGGTACATCCCTATCTGTCAAAACTCGAAAACGTAAACAAACACTCGTGAAATAGTGCGAAAGTGTTTTTCGACTTTTATTTTCTTTGTAATTTGGATTTATAGGCAATAACAGTGAGTTATATTGTTTTGAGTTACAACAACATTATTTCGGTAAGCTTTTCTTGATATTTTACTCATATTTAACCAATTATTATCGGAGTTGTTCTAACTCGAAACTAAGTTTTGTTTTACGTGCTTTCTAACGTTCTATTAATATTATTCCTCATTATCTGCCGCAATTCGGTGAGGGTAAGCTTTCTACTTGTTTTTTTAGCTTTCTTAATTTGTTGTGTGTTTTTGTGGTTTTTTACCTGATTTATCTTGTGTTTTGGTTTTTCGGAAATTTCACAAGCATGAATTTTGTTTTAACGCTATTTCGCTGTAAATATAACATTTATTTGACTTACCTGCTAATCATAATAACAGGTATGTTTCCTATTGGTTTGGAATATTATTTTTTTAACATAATTCTGTAAACCAAATTATAAAACTTAATTTAAATTTTTTTTCTAGAGGTGTTACCTTTTTATGAAAAATTGTATATTGGTGTTACTTATAGCTACTTATACTTACCTACTAACTGCATTTAGGTATCAGCGTTGCCACACCAATTTTTTTTTAAATTAATTTTCGGTTGATTTTGTTTTGTTTTTCTACACTGCATGTCTGTGATCTTTGGGTGTGGTTACTAATCACTAACAATGGCTGAAACTCCCCAAGATACTATTCTTCGATTGGAAGAGGAGAAGGCAGCTTTACAGCAACGTCTGGAACGAGAAAAGAAACCAGAAATATGCAAAGTCTCCGTGAAGCTCCCACCATTTTGGCCGAACAAGCCTAGAGTTTGGTTTGCTCAAGTAGAGGCTCAGTTCGAGCTCACAGGAATCAAATCTTATACCACAATGTTTAATTACATCATTTCACAGCTCGACCAGAAATTAGCTGGAGAGGTAGACGACATTATCCCGCTCCTCCAACGGACGGTACCAAGTACATAAAATTGAAGGAGGAATTAATCCGACGACTTTTGATGTCCGAAGAACAAAGGGTACGCCAACTTCTCGGAGAGGAAGAATTAGGCGACAGGAAACCCTCTCAATTTCTTCGGCACCTCCACTCACTTTCGAACAATGCCCTCACAGATGAGAGCATTCTGAGGCAGTTGTGGATTCTCATCCACAACTGCCTACGCGCCTACCCCAGCAAGTACATGATATTTTGGTCTCACAGACTGACCTGACATTGGAGAAACTGGCAGACCTGGCCGACAAGGTCATTGAGATTGCCGGGCCAAGCAAAGTTTTTTCTTGCTCTTTGCCGGCCATATCATTGTCTTCTCCTGCCTTCGACACACTTCTGGAAAGGGTCGACGAACTTAGTAAGCAAGTTGCTTCTTTAACTCACCAGAGGCCTGGACGTGCGTGCAGCCGCAACGCATCTGCTGGTCGACGCTCTCGTACTTCAACACTTGGTGCTCCTGAAAAATGTGTTGGTACCACAAAAAATTCAACACCAAGGCGGCCAAATGCATCCAACCTAGCAGCTGGTCAGCACCGCAAGGAAATGGCAACAACAGTCAGTAGAGGCGGCCACTGATTGTTACCAACCCAGCCGCCAGACTAGACTCTTTGTCACAGACCAGAAGTCTAAGCACCAGTACCTCATCGACACTGGCTCAGACCTCTGCTGCTTCCCTCAGCGGCACCTTAAAGGTCGGTTCACTGACAATGCGTACAACATCAGCGCTGCAAACGGTAGCTCCATCAAGACGTACGGAAGTATTTCCATGCATCTCAATTTGTGTCTTCGTCGCGACTTCCATTGGAAATTTGTCATCGCTGATGTTAACACTCCTATCATCGGTTCAGACTTCCTTAGTTAATACAACCTTTTACCAGATTGCCGACTGAAGCGTCTTGTCGACGGCAATTCAAAATTATTTGTGTCTGCTGTTACGGCTCAAGTTTCACAGGACAGTGTCAAGGCCGTAGCCTGTAACGACTCAGTTTTCACACAGGTGCTCGCTGAGTTTCCTGAGATCACATGTTCTCCTGGCCTACCCCGAGTTGTGAAGCATAACACCGTCCACTACATCCAGACTACTGATGGAACTCCTGTTTCCTATCGCCCTCGCCGTTTGGCACTACATAAACTTATTTCAGCCAAAAAGGAACTTGAGGACATGATGAAATGCGGGATAGCAAGGCCATCTAAAAGTGACTGGGCCGCTCTTTTACAGATGGTGCTCAAGAAGGATGGCTTGTGGCGACCTTGCGGTGACTACCGGGGCTTGAATGCCAGGACTGTCCCAGACAAATATCCAGTCCGTCAAATCAACGATTTTACGCACAACCTCTCTGGAGCCAAAATTTTCAGTACCCCTGACCTGGTGTAGGCCTATCACCAGATCCCCGTTTTCAAGGATGATATTCCGAAGACGGCCATCATGACCCCGTTTGTCCTCTTCGAATTTTCCTACATGACCTTTGGTTTTCTCAATGCTGGTCAGACCTTTCAAAGATTTATTGATGAGGTCACACGGGGTCTCTATTTCTGTGTTCCGTACATCGATGACATGTTAATCTTTCACCAGACGAGGATACTCACCAGAAACACCTACGCACTCTCTTTGCCTTCAAGAGTATGGAGTGGTCTTAAGTGGTCCGTCCAAGTGCGTCCTTCGCGCCAGCGGGGTTGTGTTCGCGGCTATTCCATATGTGCCGACGGCACGCGCCCACCGCAGGACCGTTATTTAATCCCTGATAGATTTCAAGCCCCCCTGACGATGTCCAAGGAATGCGCAGGTTCCTTGGCATGCTCAATTATTACAGGCGTTTTATTCCTCATGCTGCAAAATTTCAGGCGTCGCTTATCGAGACTTTGGCCGCTACCAAGAGTAAGGGTTCCAAATCATATCCCTGGTCGCCTGAACTGACGAAAAATTTCGAGGATTGTAAGAAAAGCCTTTCAGATGCAACTATCCTTCACCATCCTGTAGCTGATGCACCCTTAGGGTTGTTTACTGACGCATCAAGCCTTCATATCGGTGCCTGCCTCCAACAGCTAGTTAACGGGAATTGGGTCCAACTTGCTTGTTTTAGCAAGAAGTTGACTCCTAAACAGTGTGAGTGGCCGGCTTAATACCGCGAACTTTTGGCCGTGTACGAAAGTGTACAGCATTTTCGACACGTTGTGGAAGTCCAATACGTTACAATATTCACTGACCACAAGCCATTGCTGTACGCTTTGTACGCTGTATGGTTACGCTGCCCCCGCGTAAATACAGTATCTCACAGGAATACTGCTTTTTCGGGATAAAAAGTAGCCTACAATTCAATCCAGAGCCTATACTACTACCATCCCAAATTTCATCGAAATCCGTTCAGTAGTTTTCGCGTGAAAGAGTAAAAAACATCCATCCACCCTCACAATCTTTCACATTTATAATACATATTAGTAGGATTAAATTAAATATTTTTCAGTGCATCGCAAAATGTTAATTTATGTATAAAATATAGGTACAAAATTAACAAAATCAAAAATTTTAAGATTCGGTAAATGACGATGATGAATTATTTAGCTAAGAACACACTCGATTATGTCAACTTCCAAAAAAACTAAATCAAAATCGATTTATCGGTTTGAGAGCTTCGAGCCACGGACAGACACACACACAGACAGACACGTTAAACTTATAACACCCCTCTGTTTTGGTACGGGGTTAAAAAGTCAAACCTATTGGGTAGGTCCTGAAAAAATGAAATGTATATTACGATAAATTATTATCCCTTATAATTCAGCTCATACATAGGCTGCACTAAAAGTATCGGGAATGGAATATTTCCACTGTTCCTGTCATATTTAAATCTTTTTAATTTAAAACTCCTTGGTTTTAAAAATCAAATACCGTTTATTTATTTAAAAAAAGATTTTCGGTCGTGTCACAAGGTCTTGTCAAACTTCTTTAGTCGTTGAGTAAATGGAATTGACTCGAGAAAATTCTAGAGCGATGATTTATTATGACTTTCGAAGTGGTTTAACACAAAAACAGTGTGTTGACCGGATGATTTCTGCATTTGGTGATGAAGCCCAATCCAAAACCACAATTTATCGCTGGTTTACTGAATTTCAACGTGGACGTGTCAAGCTCAGTGATGATCCCCGTCAAGGTCGTCCAAAAACTGCACTCACCCAAGAAAACGTTGATACTGTGCGTAAGCTGATTGAGGAAGATCGACATGTGACATACGGCGAAATTCAGGCAACTTTAGACATTGGCATGAGTCAAATACAAATAATCTTGCATGAAAAATTAGGTGTAATAAAGTTGTTTTCCCGATGGATACCGCATTTGCTCTGTGATAGGCAAAAAGCGGCTCGCGTTACTTGGTGCGTCAGAACTCTCGAAAGATTCCACGCAGGATCCTCAAATGCTGTATACAATATCGTATCAGGTGACGAATCCTGAATATACGCGTACGAACCCGAAACAAAAAACCAGTCACGAGTTTGGGTGTTCGAAAATGAGTTAAAGCCAACAAAAATTGCTCGTTCACGGAGTGTTGCAAAAAAATGGTGGCCACGTTTGTCTCCAAAACCGGCCATGTTGCGACTATTCCTCTTGAGAGACAAAGAACGGTTAATGCAGAATGGTGTGCTAACATTTGTTGGCCACAGGTCGTTTCTGAACTCCGTAAAGAGAACTGCAACCGCCGCATCATCCTCCATCACGACAATGCGAGTTCTCACACCGCGCACAGAACAAAAGAGTTTTCAGAGCAAGAAATCATAGAATTATTAGACCATCCGCCGTACAGCCCCGACCTAAGCCCTAATGATTTCTATACTTTCCCTAAAATAAAGAATAAATTGCGCGGTCAGAGATTTTCATCACCTGAAGAAGCTGTGGACGCCTACAAAACGGCCATTTTGGAGACCCCAACTTCCGAATGGAATGCTTCAATGATTATTTCCATCGTATGGAAAAATGTGTCAAATTTCGCGGAGAATACTTCGAAAAGCAATAAATACATTTTTAAATAGTAATGTTGTGTCACTTCCTTGATTCCCGAAATTTTCAGTGCCGCCCTCGTATATACAAAAGTGTAGAGAAATGGAAACAATGTTTAGAAAACCGGCCAAGTACGAGTCGGACTCGAGCACGGAGGGTTCCGTAAAGAAACAGCAAAAAAAATTATATTGATAAATAGGATCGCCTCTTAATTTTTTTTGTTTTTAGTATTTGTTGTTATAGCGGTAACAGAAATACATCATCTGTAAAAATTTCAACTGTCGGATGGACAGAAGAGAAGTCTCAGGGTCCCGAAGTCTTTTTACCCTTTGGGTACGGAACCTTAAAAAATCACTTTACAATTAATTTATATCATTTTTTATCATTATCTTTTATCTTTATTAGAGATCTGAAAAAAATTGAAAAAAGAAGTTGACGTTGTCATGTCACCCTAAATAAATTGTACAAAATATTGAAAATAAATCGATAAAACCAATTTACGTGACGCCGAAAGTAAATAAATATACATGTTTAAGTATTTGCAGTACAACCAAATATAATTTATAGGGCCCCAAGTGGGCCAAACTGTGAGTAAATATCCCAAGCAATTCTCCCAAACAACTGACAAGACCCCCGACGGAGGAAGAAACAAGGCCTACAACAGAGGCAGGAACGAGGCAACTCCGAGAAGCCGTATGCTAATTTTTTGGCGAAAAGTGAGCCCAGGAACTGTCCCACGCTCAAGCCTACATTCCCCCAGAAAATGAGCTTATTATGTTTCAAGGTTCTTTTTTTATATTAGTTAAGCAGTTTTTTAATTTTTGTTTATAGTTTATTCTATTATATAAGTTATCTTTTATAGTTTATCTTTACCAACCTATGACAAGCAGCCAGGATGCAGGGACCTCCACTAATATTTCAACCGTGTCCGTGGGAAGTCTGCTGCAATGCTCCCACTGTTCCCGATATTTTAAAAGCCAGCGGGGTTTGAACATCCACGTAGGCAAATGCCACAAACAGCTTCCAACCCTCATTCCCCCAATAACCAATTCACTTCCGAATCCAATCTATCAAACAAATTTCTGGCAAGAAATATCCAAATTTAAACGTTTTGTACCAGTTCTAAGACGGATCTCTAGGGGTGCCAGAGTGACTGTAGCCCAGAAGCTTGCCGAGACAATACGCCACACAGTGCTGGAGAACTCGAGGCAAGCCTGGGAATACCTACTCACCTTTCCCTACCGATTTCTACATATCACTAGAGATCCGCTCAACAATGCCTCCCTCACTTCAAGAATCAAAAAGAATTGTGTTTCGGACATTAACCTCAACCCAAATTTTTCTTCACATTCCTCGGTCAAACATAACATCGTGAAAACTGTGGAAAATAAAATAAGTGAGGGAGACATTAAGGGTGCAGCGCGGCTCCTGTTTTCCAATGACACGGTCGCCCCCGACTGCCCAGAAACCCTCATCGCCCTGCAAAACAAACATCCATCACAATCCAATCCTTTCATAGTTTCCGATGACGCATTACCACCACTACAAACGTCGACAGACAAAGTACGCGGAGCCATCATGTCCTTTCTTCCGGGTTCAGCTGGCGGCCTCGACGGTCTCACCCCTCAGCATCTGAAGGACCTCACCAGCGGTTGCTGCGGGGAGACCGGCGAGAAGCTCCTGCATGAACTTACAAATCTGTGTAACCTGATGCTACGTGGAGAGGTCGCATCAGATATCGTGGACATTCTGTATGGAGCTAACCTCTGCGCCTTGAGGAAGAGAGATGGTGGCTTTCGTCCGATTGCTGTCGGCTCCACATACCGGCGCCTTACAGCCAAACTAGCTTGCAAATCGGTCACTTCCCTCGCGTTATACTTCCAGCCAAAACAGCTCGGTTTTGCCTGCAAAGGGGGTTGTGAGGCCGCCGTTCACTCTTTCAGGATAGCTATTCACAATCAAGGCGATGATGTGTTTCTGATGGTCGATGTCAAAAACGCTTTCAACTCAGTTGACCGAGGCGCCATGTTGGCCCAAATTAAATCTAAAGTACCTGCCATTTTACCATTTTTGCTCCAGTGTTACAACGACCCCACCAAACTCATTTACAACGACCACCTCATCTCATCCGAAGTGGGCTGCCAACAGGGCGACCCTCTAGGTCCAACAATTTTCAGCCTTGCTATACACCCGGTCATCGAGCTTCTAAATTCAAAATTTAATGTTTGGTATTTGGATGATGGGACCCTTGGAAGCGATGCACCCACTGTATTATCAGACTTCCGCACTCTGATCTGCGAGTTCCAAAAAATAGGTCTGCAGCTGAACCTAGGTAAGTGC
Organism: Phengaris arion; assembly: GCA_963565745.1. Lineage (NCBI taxonomy): Eukaryota > Metazoa > Arthropoda > Insecta > Lepidoptera > Lycaenidae > Phengaris > Phengaris arion. The sequence continues at coordinate 31,988,979 of OY751431.1, forward strand.
GAACTTTTTGTGCCAGACAGTTGTGGGGATAGAAACGCGATTATATCCAGCTTTAAAGAAATAGCTCCACAACTGTCTGTCATTAACAAGGATTCGCTCTTCCTTTTGGGTTCACCTATTTTAGACGAATCTCTCCCGGACTTCATAGATAACAAATTACAAAATTTTAGTGAAACTTTAGACCGCCTCCTCCAAATTAACTGTCACATGGCCTTTACTTTAATCCGTTTTTGCATTTTCGTACCTAAATTGACATATGTGTTACGGTGTTGTCAACTGTGGAAGTTCCCTCAACTTCTCAAACAGTTGGATGATACCATAAGAGTAACGCTCTCCAATATTTTGAACACAAATTTCGATGACTGCGCATGGACTCAGGCAACGCTTCCAGTTAGGTTCGGTGGCCTGGGTGTTCGAAAGCCCTCTGACATATCGCTTCCGGCCTTCTTGTCCTCAGTCCATGCGAACAATAGTCTCCAAAATACTACATCACCCATCCTACTCCAATACAGTTCCCTTTCTGGACGAGGCCAAGGACGCCTGGAGCGCAACTAGTGCTTGTAGCGAATTGCCTGACAATACTTTTTCACAAAGGCTCTGGGACGAGCCACTCTGCAGACTGGTACGGAATAATCTTCTTAATACGTCCTCCAGTCCTGTGGAGCAGGCTCGCCTGTTAGCTGCGGAGAAGTGGGAGTCGGGCCTTTGGCTACAAGCATTACCGTCACCCAATACGGGCACATTGCTGGATCGAACAGCTTTCCGGTTAGCCACTTCCCTGCGTCTTGGCATCCCCCACGTCGTCCCCCATCGCTGTGTTTGTGGCGCAAACGTGGACAGCCTCGGACACCACGGACTGTCCTGTCAACGAAGCGCCGGCCGCATCTCCCGACATCACTGCCTGAACGATCTCATCCGTCGGGCTCTTGTCACCGCCGGAGTGCCAGCTGTGCTGGAACCCTCTGGTTTGGCGCGCAATGATGGCAAGAGACCAGACGGTATGACCCTGGTCCCTTGGAGAGTGGGACGGGCTCTTGTATGGGACGCTACTTGCGTCGATACACTTGCTCCGTCCCATGTCCAGGGCACCTCGAGTTCTGCAGGTGCGGCCGCCAATCAGGCGGAAAACCTCAAGCGGCGCAAATATGAAAACCTTAGTGGGGATCTCATATTTGAACCGTTTGGGGTTGAAACCCTAGGTACATGGGGTCTGGGTGCGCACAAACTTTTCAGAGAAATCTCCAAAAAACTCATTGAGGCCACCCGAGACCCCAGAGCCGGCACCTACCTGGCCCAGAGAATAAGTATCGCAATCCAGCGAGGAAACTCTCTGAGCCTTCTAGGTACTCTGCCTGGTGGGGACGACCTGGGAGATTTCTTTGTTTTGTAGCATTTTAAGTTTTGGAGTAGTTATTATTGTTTTTTAGTACTTACCTACTTGTACAGTTGGTAAATATTTTATTTCCTGTATGTATTAATATTGCTCTGTATATATTTTTGTGTGTCTGAATAAACATTTATTTGTAATTTATATCATTATTAATATAAATATCATTGGATGACATCGTTGAAATCACCAAGATAAGACGTTTAATAAGCATGATAACACACAAGCAACAATTTATAATGAAGTCCATAAAATCAATATATTAGGTACACGTTACATACCTAAGTCGTAACATAACGACGGATGGACGGCAGTCTAGTTGGCATAATACGGCGTCCAAGGCTGGACGCCGTATTATGTAAAGCTAATAAAATGTTAACAATATTTTATAATCAACTGAAGATAGACGTCATGGTCAAAGAATATAATTTATCTATATTACTAACGTAAAGAATCGTCATTCAATAAGCTTCCCTACACGAATGTGAGTGGCTAGACTTATTGTGGAAACTGCGTGTTGCGCGTGGGACATGGGTATTTTCAAGACAGGACTTTCGTCCACGCACGAAACAACCAGCGGCCGTGCTCTAACGTGATTGACAATATACTTTCATAATATTATGATATAGAAAGATTTTTTGACTCAACATTTGAAATCATTTCGGTTTTAACCTTACATAAACATGGCTGAGATTGCTGGCTGACACGCTGGTGCTTGAGATGTAATTTGTAGAGAGTGTCGCCTGCGTAATGGTATTGACAAATATTTATTTAAATTATTATTTATTTTTATCATACAAAATATATCATTGGTCTCGCTGGGCGCTTTACCAGACCGAGCTGACGTGCTTGTCTAATAATGCAACAATATATACTCTGCTGAGGTTGGCATACCAGAGCCAGTCATATTGAAAGCTTTATGTCAGTTGTACATCTTAAATTTATTTAATTTTAGTTATAATCGGCAAAAAAAACTCGAGTAGCCTGGCATCATAATTATTCACGCACACTAGAATTTGTCACATGTAAGTCACTTTACAATACATACAGTCCTTGCAGACTTATCTATACACATACACACGAAAAAGAAACGAGGCCCCGTTGCAAAATCACGTTTAAAATTGATTTCTAAGGCAGCAAATTTGTTGCAGGATACTCGTGCTTAGCTAATTATAATACCCCTGACTTGACGACAGAAGACAAAATTCATACTTTACAGGACCAATTACGAAATTTGACAACTAATTGACTAATGACACATATGCAGTTTACGAAATTTGGAGAAAATACTTGTTTAATAAATCAGAATATATATTTATTCAAGTTAAATCACTAGACCCTTCTAGAGCTAGAAGAGAAATTATTCACAACAATAATGATATTATACAATTGATAAATATATATAAAATCTTACTTCTCAGGGTCAATTCACACCGAAACGAAATGATACGCGACGTGGCGCTGCATTTTTAAGATAGCTATTCAAAATTAAACTTTATTCGCTACACAGAAGATATACGTTTCATTTTAAGGGTTAAAATGTCAAGTTGCACCGCACTGCACAGCGCATTTGCAGTGTATGACGGATGTCATATGAAACGTGTTTCTTTTAGTGAAGTAAATAAAGTTCAATTTTGAATAGTTATCTTAAAAATATCGCGTATCGTCTCGTTTCCGTGTGAACTAACTGTTGCATAATGTCAACAGTATTTTAAGAAGTATAATTGTCAATATCACATTGAAAGATGTCACAGGTACAGCCTATTTAGTTAGTTTACTTTAGTTAGCCAAAAGGCTATATATAGTGTAGACGTATTTGTGTTAGGCATATCTCATATGTAATACGTATCTGTGTTAAGCACCAATAAAAGAGAATATAAGAATCGATCCTGTATTATTATTATCACCACTCAAGCGCAAGAGGGATATGTAAAAACCAAGACGTCGTAGCTCTCTACACTAACCCTAAATTGTACTCTTGTATCGCGGTACACGAAAATATTTTGAAGAACATGTAAAATTTGGTTATCATAATATGTTCATATTAGTCATTCCCTTTCCATTTTTTCCTTCGTAAATTTTAATTATTGTTTGCTACTTATTTTATGTTTACTTTAATCATTTTTTGCAGTAATTCAATTATGAGTTGTCATACTATTTTCTTCATTCTATTTAGAACTGCGGACTTAGCATGGCGATCCGAAAAATTAAATTTAAAGAAGAAATATTCTACGCAAAACAGTTCGTTGCAAAACAGTTCTTAATCCATGGTAACAAGGTCGTTTGTAGAAGTCAACTTTCTTACAATTCACATTTTTAAAATGGCTGCCGAAAAAACTTCTGTCAAAAATGATCATATTTTCAAGTAAATGACTGAACGTAAAGTAACTATTTGTCCTGGACCGCCATGATGTGGAGTAGTTGACATTATTGTAAGACTATTTGACATTGAGAAAAAAGAAAAAGAAATGTTGTCCTCATAACGACGATGCATCGACCTTGCTGCCTTACAATAAGAACTTACAATAAGAAAAGAAAGAACTATTTTGCTCCGAATGGTATTGTTTCTTCAATCTGTCATTTTATCGATTTTTCGGTATTTCTAGGGTGCGCATGCTAATCCTGCTGGTAGGTAATAAACAAATCACTCAGTTAAAGGTTGAAGGTAAAATAAACATTTAATTTATGTATGTTTAATATTTTAATCTTATTTTATATAAAATATCAGATGAGGCATATATATAATAAAAATACTAGAGGTATAGAGGTACTCGGCGCGGCGAACCTTGATCCCTATGACAGTTCGGGTTAGTGATGAGTCGTGTCGATTTTAATTTTTTTATAGACAAAGGCGTGGCTTGCATTCAGCCACGTTGGTAAACATATTTTGATAAATATTATAATGTGCATTTTTAATGTCTATTATGTTGTTGTTGTTCGCTACTTCAGTACGAGTGCTAACGCCTTGTATGCGCCACGTGTTTTTTTGTTATCAGAGTGTTACTTGTAATTACTGTTTTTTGTTTTTGTTGCTGTTTTGTTTTTGTTGGTTTTGAAAAATACCGAAAAGACTACGAAAAACTGTACTCAACAGTGAAACGCGGGAGTTTGTTCTGCGTTTGCGAGATTACTTTGCTCGTGAACAACAAAATGGCGGACTTTTGTTGCCACTTGACAACGTACGCGACCGTGTTGCTAATGCTCTAGGAATTGGCAAGGCTACCTTTTGCCGAATCACAAAGGAAAAGTTCGGCGAATCGACGATTGAGGAGAACAAACTCTCAACTCCAAAGAAAAAAAAATGTAATAAGGTACATCCCGTCACCAGTCCTGATTGACTGATACGTAACCATATTTACGGTTACTACTTCGGAAGTAGTGTAGTAGTGGTGAACTGCCGACTTGTAAAAAATTATTGACGTCGCTGAAATCAGCCAGTTTATTTAATGGCGGTATGACTTCGCTCAGAGTAGTCATAAAAAATGCGGATTTCGGTACGAGAAGTGTGACAAAAGAAAAGTATTAATGGAGCGTAAGGATATAGCATTGATGAGGTGTGATTTTCTACGGAAAATAAAGAAAATCGAGAATTGGGACAATGTGGTCTATCTGGACGAAACGTGGTTTAACGCCAATCATACAGTCTCCAAAACATGGACAGACGATACAGCGAAATCCTTTTTTATTAAATTGTTTATTAAATTGTTCTAACGTAGGTACCTCATCCAAAGAGTTACGCATTTTTTCCCATTTAATTAAAGTGCATGTATCTAGTTTTGAAGAAACTATGTGAATTATTAAAATGTCCCAATGCTGTGTAGATTTCCCTAGACTAGATAACGCACGCAAGTTTTTAGTAACATGGTCCACAAGAAAACGTAAAGATCGTTCGGATTCGCGACTCAACGATTCAATTTTGAAGAGAGAATTTAAATGGTGATTTAAAAGCTGTCGTTTATTGTCGTACCTCTCACAAAGTAAGCGCCACGCATCATTATAGTTAGCCTCGGAAACCTCCAAATTGGATATAATTCGTGCAGCATCACCTACTAAATATGATATTAAATAATGAAATTTGTGAATAGGCTTGATACGATCGTTATTATGTATAACAGACAAGAAAGTGTCACGAAACTCTAACCATCTAAAATATGCACCATCAAATTTATTAATTTGTAATTGAGGCAATTTAAATTCAGCTTCAAAATGATCGCGATGACACTGAGATAAGGAAGAGTTGTTATGTTCATCTTTGTTGTTACTAAACTTAGTTATAATAGTTTGTGCCATTGCCATACATGTCGCACAATCCTGCTCAATAGCATCCCGCTCATTTATTTCAAATGTTAAATTATCTGAATTTAATACATCAATTGAATCTTGTACTTGTTCATATTGAACTGTTAATAAACGAAACTTTTCTAATTTGATTGACACTTCCGTTAGTTGAACAGTAGATAGATCTTCCCTTTTAGAAATCAAATCGATGTAGTTTTTAAATTTTGTAATGCGACCTTTTAAAGAAGTGCGCTTAGCAAGTAATGTCTTTAATTCACACTTGTCAGTATCGTTAGGCATTGTAGTAGACAATTAACAAAATAAAAAAAATCAAAAATAAATATATTGAAATAATTATAATTAATGAACTTCCACTTAAATGTAAATCTTATAAACTTCCCCTCATTTAAATTTATTTAATTTTGTATTTTTTTTTTAACTTCGCCTTAAATAAAATATAATTTGCTTAGACTTCGCCTTAATTTTAAATCTTATTTTTTTTTGTCTTGTAGGTATGTAAAAAGGAAAAAAAATCGCTCACGCTCCTTGAATTGGTGTCACCTGGTTCTCCACAAAATGGCCGCTCGCCTTAAGCTTCGCCTTAAATGATTTTCCAAGGTTTTTCCAAATTAGATCGCCTGAAATAGTCGGCAAATAATGATAAGTTTATGCTTTCTATATTCAATTGACAAATAATATCTAATAGGTTTGTAACTTTAATGAAAAAAAAACTAATGAGTAGCTAGGTACTATTTTTCTTATGCTTATTTCAGACAATGAACTCCTCAAATAGATTTTTTAATTCACTTAATTAACTTTTTTTTTTATATATACTTTATTGTAACATTTATACACTTTACTTTTAAATTACATTTACTTTTAAAGTAATATAATTTTTGGGCCAAATATCATGCAACATATACCAATTAGAACAAAGTAATGTTTTATATTTTAGTACATGAGGATCATTATGACTTGGAAGCAATAACGTAGAACACAGGAAAGTAGGATATAGATAGAAAGTAAGGTTTTAGGTATTAATGGTTGTAATGTGGATGAATAGGAAGACACTTATCTGAAAAGTCGAATCGTAGCAAGATCCCACAACAACGTCTTCAGTTTCGTCTCTTTCTACTTCCAGAAATAATAATTACTTCTTCAGCTGGATCACTCTGACCAAGATGATGCAATAGTTGGATCGTCGAATAACCGCTGAACGTAATTTCTTATTTCGTATTGTTGAAATTCCTCGTATCTTTGGATTGCAATTTGTAGATTCGTATTTTTTCACGGTCGCCAGATGTTTTGTATAGTAGGTTGGTTGAAATTAAAGATTGACTCGAAAAACGTAAATTTATTACAACTTGCTTGTAAGAACAAAGAAAGACAAAAGGGAAGTGAAATGACTAAGCAAATACATAAAAATGACCAATGCGTAGGGTACTTGAAATATAAATTTGTGGGTGGCCGTATATTTTATTCCCCGTTGCTATGTAGAAATTGTAGGCGCTCGAATACCTGATGTTACTTGCACACCCTGTAAAAGGATCTTTTTATATATTTCGTATCTTAAGATACCATGTTACAATATATTATTTTGGATCTTAACATAAAATCACTATTACAAATATAGTAACTATATTATAAAAATAAAATAACTACTCGTATATATAAATATCATCTATATCTTCAGATACTGTAATATGAAATTATCACGACTATTTCAAAATTTTGTCACCATAAAAATTCTACATTACTCCCATTACATATCAATAAGTCAAATCTAAACATTATTCAAGTGCTACAAATTCGAATTATAAAAATATTTATAAGACTACAACTACCTAAATCAATCTGAAACCATATTATAATATAAGGACACTAGGCTCTTGAATATCACCCAACTTTATACGCTGAGCTGAGCTGATTAACTTTTGAGCTGGCGATGTAAGCGCTCCACCAGGCCGTTAGCTGCGGGATGATAAGTAGTAGTTAAGTGATGAGAGGCCCCGATTAGGGCGCCGAGTCCTTTGAAGGTGTGCGACTCGAACTACCTGCCACGATCGGTGGTGATGTGCCCGGGACAGCCAAACCGCGCGATCCACCCAGAGGTTAGGGCGGCTGCGCAGATCTCCGCAGTGATGTCCTGGAGAGGGTACTCCTTAAGCCAACGGGTGACCTGAAGCCAGAAGACAAAGGTAAGGGACCAACTATGTCTAGGAGAATGTGGCGGAAGCTATCGTGTGTTAAATGCTGATAAAGGCGCTTTTGTATGCCTCGTCACTGCTTTTCTAGTACGTCTAACACTCCATAGCCCATTGTCGACATTTCCTACGTACCAAGCCATACGAACCTTTCTGATATAAGGCGAATTGTTCCCTTCACACCTGGGTGACTCAGGCCATAAAGAAAGTCGAAAACCTGCTTACGAACTGACTTGGTTAGAAAACGGCGTGTACCTGCACCGATGTCGCAATATACCTCGTCCCCTGACTCTGGTATCCTTATTTTCTCCAGCTTGAGAAATTCCGGAGAATATCTTGCAACTCGGCGTCGGCTTCTTGTTCGCGGGCCAGGGAATGGGAAAATAATCTAGGGGTAAACAAATTTCATTAATACGTGACAGAGTATCTGCTACCACGTTGTCCTTACCGGCCACAAATCTGACTTCAGTGGTGAACTGGCTTATATAGTCCAAATATCGGAACTGACGATGAGAACAGTTCTCACGAGGTAAAGCGAAAGCAAAAGTCAGTGGCTTATGGTGGGTTAATACCGAGAAAGTTCTTGCTTCAACCATGTATCGGAAATACTTGATCGGTTCATAAAAAGCCAGGAGCTCTCGATCATACGGACAGTATTTCTTCTGACATGGCCTCAGCTTCCTGGAGAAGGAAGCGAGCGGCAGCCATTTTGACCCTTCCTTTGTTGCAGGACAGCTCCGATTGACAGTTCCGCCTTTGACCTTTGACCTTCGGTCCTACCAGAAGGTTGTGAAGAGGTGCCTGCAAGGAAGCTGCGAGAGGTAAGAAACGCCGATAAAAATGTATCATTCCCAGGAATCGTCTCAACTCTTTAAGTCTTAAAGAATTAAACAATTAAAAAATTAAAACTCTTTGGTGTCAAGAGGATGGATACCTGCGGTGGAAACTCTGTACTCAAGGAACTTCACCTAAGTCTGACCGAAAGAGCATTGGTTGGTGTTAAATATATTGCCATACTCCGCTAACCTGCTGAAGAACGTCTTCAAATGTTCAAAGATGCCGGATATCGTCGCGGCTAAAGACCAGAATATCATTCAGGTACCGTAGCAAAAATCCATCCCGCGCAGGACCTCCATCCGTGAATCGTTGAAAGGTCTGCGCGGCTTTACGAAGTCTGAAAGTCATGTACGGGTATACGTACAACCCGAAGGGTGTTGTGATCGCCGTCTTTGGTATATCCACCTCGGCGACTGGGATCTGATTGTAGGCTTTGACCAAGTCCACAGTAGAGAAATTTGTACTACCTACTAGTTGGTCAGCAAAGCGTTGGACGTACTTGATGGGGTATCGATCTTGAATCGTACGAGCATTCAGCGACCTGTAATCCCCACACCGCCGCCAACTGTCGTCCTTCTTGCGCACTAGATGAAGCGGCGAAGACCAAGCGCTCTCTGACCTGCGCGCTGTGCCACTGAGCAACATCTCGTCGAATTCCTGTTTGGAGGGTTTTCATCCGCTCAGGATCGAGTCGACGGAGGCGACTGGATATGGGTGGACCTGTAGTGGTGCGAATCTGATGCATTGTGTTGTGCTTGGGAGTACCTGGTCTACCAGCAGGTCGCATCATGCCTGGGAACTCCTTCAGAAGGCGATCATAATCGTATTCGCAGGGTTGTGCGGACCGATGAAATATATTCAGACGCTTGACGAGGTGCGGCAACTGTGATTAAAGTAACTCCGTCGATCAAACGCTGGTTGCAGCAGTCAACAAGCAGGTTATAGAAACCTACAAATCGACACCGATAATTGGTTTAGAGACGTCTGCTACTATAAATTGCCAAGTGAATGCACGACAAAGGCCTAAATCCAAAGTTAGTGACAGGTAACCTAATATGTCGCGATAACTGCTCCATTAGCAGTGAACAATTCGTACTTGGTTTTGATGCGTGACTCCCGTACATCAGACCGCGGAAATACACACAGGTCTGAACCCGTGTCTACGAAATTGTACTATTATATTTTGCGGTCCGTGATGAACAGGCAGCTGGATATAGCTAGGCAGTTGTTTGTCGCCACTATACCGTCTGCCCAAGGTGTTTCCCGAATTACCAGGCATCTTCTTGTAGCTGCAAAGTTGCGGAGAAATTGCGATGGCTTCCTATCACCAAGCTCGTCATGCAAATAGAACTGCTTTATTTTTCGCTCGTGTTATGTTGACAATCTTTTGATCAGCTCGGTCTTCAGCTTCTCGTACTTGCCTGAAGCTGGTGGAAAAACCGACCAGATCCCGAACTTCCATTGTATGCTGGGGGTCTAGTTGCGACAGGACGAAGTAGAACTTGGTGGAGTGAGCGGTAATATTTTATTGAATGAACTGATCTTCCAACTGTGCAAACCATAGCATTGGGTCCTCAGGGTTGAATATCGGGGTACGTACTCCAACCCGGCACGCTTCTTACAGTAATTCCTTAGCAGCTCCAGGTGCAGCGGTAGGTGTAGCAGCGGGTGCAGCGGTAGGTGTAGCAGCGGGCGCAGCGGCAGGTACTGTTCCTTCGTCCATAATTTTTCTACCAGGGCCGCCTGTGATGATGCTGATGATGAATCGAAGGGGCGTGTTCTATCGAGGGTCACCAGTGAAGCGGCTAGGTATTCCTAACAAGTTACGAAAATTATTATGCCCTAACTAAGAAATGCTCCAAAATATTAATTTACTCAATTTTACTTTATAGATGTGAAATAAAATATTCATAAATAAAATCTGATATATTGACCATTTATGCGTGGGATTAGGGGGGCGCGGAATATGCGCCATCATGCGTAGACAATAGATGCGCGTGCGGCCATATTACAGTGGGTGTGACTAATAGTGCTAACAGACACTCGAACTTGGTCCGCGGACCATATCCGCGTACCGAATCCGGTGTCACTACACACGCACGAATTTGGTACAGCAGACCGAATTAAAAACTCGACACTCGTGTTTTCGATTTTCTGCTCTATTGTATTAGTACAGAGTTATATTTACAGTGCTGTTTTACGATCTCGATGATTCCCGCAATTCATTGAAATCGTGCAGTGATACCAACTCTCAAAAATATTTCTTCCCAAACTGAACCCTTAATTTGACCCTGATTAATTATACTATTTACAGGTATAAGAGATAATAAGCTAGAAAAATATGTTCAAAATAAAGATTTTGGCGAAAATAACATAAAACTAACGTCTTCTTCTGATTTCACTCCCTATAAATATTCATACCCCGGACTATATACACATATAAAAATTGATTCATAAGGAGTAAACTCTAAAAATTCTGCCCCCTAGTAAACGGCCGTAGATTTTGTTCCCTAATTTTGGGGGGAAAATCGAAAAGTTGGCAACACTGAGATCGTTGTCCGGCCCAAACACCCGACTGCTCTATACACGCACGGATTTGGTACGGAACGAACCAAATCCGATGTGGACAGCGGCGGACTCAATTAATAATAATTATGTTCGCCGGACTACTCTAGATATGGTCGAATTTGGTACGGAGCGGGTCAAATCCGTGGTCCGCTCCGTACGTGTGTTAGCACTTTTACGCCATGCGTAGCGGCAACGCCTCAAAATCAGACCATATAACGTAAAGTGGCGTGATCTCGGTGCTGCGTTGAAACGGGCGAGAGAACTTGCATAGGTACTCGCCACAATACCATACAAGTATTCTCGTATACAAAATAAAACACAAACCAATACATACACAACTCACGTTCCCACAAAGTAACAAAAACAAAACAAACAACGCGACGAGCCAGTCATATCGTATCACCTTCCTTAAAAACCAGTTATGGTAAAAATAACATTACGTATAATATAATATAATATAATATAATATAATATAATATAATATAATATAATATAATATAATATAATATAATATAATATAATATAATATAATATAATATAATATAATATAATATAATATAATATAATATAATATAATATAATATAATGTAATATCTATTGATGCTTCAATATCACGTCAGTCTGGCCCCGTGGTAAGTAACGGGAAAAACGGGAAGTATATTTTTAATGCTTTTATACTATACATACATTTAAGATTTTTATTATATTATGCACATATTTAATATATATCCATGACCCAGGAACACAGAAATACTTTTTTTGTTCCTTCGGCGGGATTCGAACCCGTGACCCTCGGATTGAGCACCAACGCGCTGAACCACTGAGCCACAGAAATCGTCAGCACAGTTGTACAACAGTCAACAAACTACCTAAATCTGTGAAAGAGGCGAAATCTTTGAATGCTTTTAAACGTTAATTACTTGTCTATATACCTATATGTCAACTAATTTTTAATTAGAATTTAAAGTTATAAAAAATGAAAATAAAATTATTTAAAATTTGAATTTTAACTTAAGGGAAGGCGTCTTCAACTCGGACTACCACCTAACATTACGCAGCAAAGATACTCGCTTCTTTAAGGTTTTTATACAGGTCTGTCGTAAATAATGGATAACCCGTAAACTGGAGTTGGTCCGGATGTGAAACTGTAAGAAAATCGTATTTTCTTGCCAGGGTTTCTAACCGTATGAAAATGGCGTAGCATTTTATACTCTTTTATAAATTTTGCTACTTTTTTCGTTCATTCCGTTGCCATTTCATCAAATTTAGGTATTTCTGTGTGATTTTTTTAGTATTATACTCCTAAGAACGTGTTTTATTTAATTTTAATACAATTTTAGGTGTTTTTAACGTAAACAATTTTCAAAATCATCTTTTTATGCTTTTTTTTAAACTGTTTTTTTCTTAATGTCAACTTTGATCATTTACTGTGAAAAAAGTATGGCGCATTATCTTAATAAATTTTCTAGTATGTGTAGTTTCTAAAAAGGTATTATAATGTGTACTTTACTAGCAATATTAAGTTACAGGAGCGAGATCAATATCAAGGTCAGAATTAAAAAATTTTAAGTATTGTTATAAAAGGTTATAAAACTTCGTCATAATGATCTTATTCTACCAAAATTCTGTACACAAATGTTACTGGGCCACTAATAAGGATTTTTAGAAGAAATACAGGTTGTTTTTAGTAAAACAAAAATATTTATTTTATCAATAACTTAAACTAAATGCTCGAAATGCCCTCCGCCGGCAGCAATATAAGCTCTACATCGCCTAATAAAAGATCTTTTAATCCGACGCGCATAGCCAACTTCTGCGATTTTACTTGCTGCTACTTGAATGGCGCGTACGCAACTCTTTCACAGAACTTATTGCTTCCTTGTACACTACTTCCTTAATGCAGCCCCAGTAAAAAAAGTGCAATGGGTTAAGGTCTGGCAAACGTGGAGCCCATAAAATTGGACCCAATCGCATTATCCATCTATCTGGATATGTATTATTTAAATGTTCCCTTACACGAACAGCGTAATGTGCTGGACACCCATCATTTTGAAGCCATATCTCGTTTCTTATCTCCTGTGGAACGTCTTGCAGTAATCCAGGTAAAGTATTTATTAGAAAATCCAAATACATATCCGCATTTAATATTGCCGGCAACTCAAATGGGCCAATGATTTGTTCGTTAATAATGCCAGTCCATAAATTTATTTTAAACTGATACTGCGATCTGTCTTCACGTATCAATCTTGGGTTTTTAAGTTGCCAGCTGTGTAAATTGTGGAGGTTCAAAAAACCATATTTTTCGACACGTTGACTCGTCACTCCATAAAATTTTATTAAAATATCTTGGGTCTTTTCTCATCTTTCGCTGCATTGTGCGACAAAATGTTACTCTCGCAGTAGCATCTTTTGGCATTAGTGTTTGAACCCTTTGATAATGAAAGGGATATAATTCATGCCTTTTTAAAATTCTGTGCACGGATTTTTGAGGTATCCCGGTACGCTGTGAAATAACACTTATGGACGTACCAGGGTCTTCAGCGACTATTTCCAGTTCTTCGGCTGCATTGTGTCGTTGAGGTTGTCCTTCACTGGCCCCGCCTATGCCGGTCCCAGGAAATCGTCCTTCCATAAATGCATTGTGTACTTTAATGAAGACACGGTAATCAGGATGTCAAGCATTTGGATATTTTTCACGGTAAACATTTGCTGCTTTGGTAGCGTTGCCATTACATAAACCATAAATGTAATGCATGTTTGTGGATTCAGCCGACGTGTATTGCTGAGGCATGATGCAAAAACTTCCAAACAAACAAATCTAATCGATAGCACAAAACAATATCCGTAAATGAGAGCTAAGTCGTCAGTATCACCAGGTTCACAAGTCCAAATCACAAGGCAAATCAAAATCCGATATTAGGAAGCAGTAATAAATTGACGAAAGTAACTAAAACAAGAGCACATGCGATAGTCAAAATCACACTGAGATGTGTACACTCTACAATCAGGAGCGCGCCCTAAAGGCAAAAACATGCTAACCTTTTCACACACCGTGAGTTTGAAAGGGACAGTGTGCATCTGCCTATTAACAATGACCATCAATCGTCCTTTTCACGCATAGAGGCCCACTGTATTGCTGTCTTTGTTAGTTTTTTACCTGATGATCTTTTTTTCGAATAAACTTGTCGCAACATGTTTATCGCATGAAACATTTAGAGCACAACAATTTTAAATTTGAACACTTTTATTACATTATTACCATGGAGTTATGATATTTTTTTTACTAAAAACAACCTGTTGTTCTTCTGAAAATCCTTATTAGTAGCGCAATAACGTTTGTGTAAAGAATTTTGGTAGCATAAGATCATTATGACGAAGTTTTATAACCTTTTATAACAATACTTAAAAATTTTGAATTCTGACCTTGATATTGATCTCGCTCCTGTAACTTAATATTGCTAGTAAAGTACACATTATAATACCTTTTTACTTACTACACATACTAGACAATTTATTAAGATAATGGGCAGCTATAGCGCCATACTTTTTTTTTCACAGTAAATAATCAAAGTTGACATTAAGAAAAAAATAGTTTAAAAAAAGCATAAAAAGATGATTTTGAAAATTGTTTACGTTAAAAACACCTAAAATTGTATTCAGGAGTATAATACTAAAAAAATCACACAGAAATACCTAAATTAGATGAAATGGCAACGGAATGATTATTAATAATTAATTATTGACTCTTTTCTTTGATTGATGATTATTAATGGAGTGGCCATTACAGAATTTTACAATTATTGATCTGCAAAATAATTTTAAATCTGATGGCCGTTACCGAGAATACTGTTCAGGTAGAAAATACCCAAGTAACCATTAGGAAACAAAATAACATCTGCCTGCTATTATTATTATTATTTCTAACCTTTCTTATTGTAAGAATAGCTGATAATATTGTGTTGAAGTTATCGTTCAACTATAAAGAATTGTTTATTCAGACACACAAAAATATATACAGAGCAATATTAATACATACAGGAAATAAAATATTTACAAACTATACAAGTAGGTACTCGTAAGTACTAAAAAACAATTATAACTACTCCAAAACTTAAAATGCTACAAAACAAAGAAATCTCCCAGGTCGTCCCCACCAGGCAGAGTACCTAGAAGGCTCAGAGAGTTTCCTCGCTGGATTGCGATACATATTCTCGGGGTCAGGTAGGTGCCGGCTCTGGGGTCTCGGATGGCCTCAATGAGTTTTTTGGAGATTTCTCTGAAAAGTCTTTGCGCCGTTTGAGGTTTTCCGCCTGATTAGCGGCCGCACCTGCAGAACTCGAGGTGCCCTGGACATGGGACGGAGCAAGTGTATCGACGCAAGTAGCGTCCCATACAAGAGCCCGTCCCACTCTCCAAGGGACCAGGGTCATACCATCTGGTCTCTTGCCATCGTCGCGCGCCAAACCAGAGGGTTCCAACACAGCTGGCACTCCGGAGGTGACAAGAGCCTGACGGATGAGATCGTTCAGGCAGTGATGTCGGGAGATGCGGCCGGCGTCCTTGGTCTCGTCCAAAAAGGCAACTGTATTGGAGTAGGATGGGTGATGTAGTATTTTAGAGATAAGACTATTGTTCGCGTGGACTGAGGACAAGAAGGCCGGAAGCGATATGTCAGAGGGTTTTCGAACACCCAGGCCACCGAACCTAACTGGAAGCGTTGCCTGAGTCCATGCGCGGTCATCGAAATTTGTGTTCAAAATATTGGAGAGCGTTAGTCTTATGGTATCATCCAACTGTTTGAGAAGTTGAGGGAACTTCCACAGATGACAACACCGTAACACATATGTCAATTTAGGTACGAAAATGCAAAAACGGATTAGAGTAAAGGACATGTGACAGTTAATTTGGAGGAGGCGGTCTAAAGTTTCAGTAAATTTTTTTAATTTCTTATCTATGAAGTCCGGGAGAGATTCGTCTAAAATAGGTGAACCCAAAAGGAAGAGCGAATCCTTATTAATGACAGACAGTTGTGGAGCTATTTCTTTAAAGCTGGATATAATCGCGTTTCTATCCTCACCACTGTCTGGCAAAAAAGTTCGCACTTACCTAGGTTCCTCTGCAGACCTATTTTTTGGAACTCGGAGATCAGAGTGCGGAAGTCTGATAATACAGTGGGTGCATCGCTTCCAAGGGTCCCATCATCCAAATACCAAACATAAAATTTTGAATTTTAAAATTTTCGTTATAACTTACATCTTTTAGTTGTGCTACATATTTCTCTACGTGCGGATGTATTTTATTCTGTTTTTAATTGTGAAGACGATTTCGAATGATTTTAGACACGATTTTAACTTCAGTGAAAACTATTTTTTTTTTATTAGCATTTAGACTTTTTAAGCGTGCTTTTTCTATTATTCCATCATGAGTGATTGTTTTGTTTGTAAAAAACCTTTAGGTGAAAATAAAATAAGAATTGTGAAGGCAAAATGGGTAAAAACTTTACTAGACCGAGCGGTAGCAAAAATGATGAGGTTAATGAACAATTTTTACGAACTGTTTCTGAAGTTACTGTACATATTGCGTGTTATTGTTATTACGTGGACAATCGAACCGATAATGTTGTTCGTCGTCGCAGCAGCAGCTCCAGTAGTTTATCGTCAGTTTCAGAAGCTCAAGAGCCAGACTTTGATTTTCTGAACAATTACTTCATCTGTGCCAAAGCGGTTCAGGATCCAAGTGATTCGCGTACAAGCCGACAACCGCGGATTTGTATTGTACGTAATGAGAGTACAAAAACAAGTATTATGGACCTTATAAACAGACGTTCCGATGACGTTGCAATGGACATTGCTAATCGCATAGCTAATAACCCCAGCTTAGTGGAAGTTGGAGCAAAGTATCATAACAACTGCAGCAAGCAATTGTATTCCAAAAAATAGTTGGTCACAAATAAAAAGGATGAACGTAAAAATAATATTGACGCAGCAACGGCGGATGTTTTTTTCTTACTTGCATGAAAATAGTGAAGAGTGTCAATTCTTCATGACGGATTTAATGAAATCGATTACAGGAGAGTACATTACCAAAAGCGTACAATCATTGAACGATTGAAAGCAAAGTACAAAGACCAAATTGTATTTTTCAACGAATCCGGTCACGATTGTATAGTTTGTTTTAAAGGGTTCATTTATAAAATTATATCAAACAAACCGCCTTCTCATATAAAAATGATGTTCGTGAAGAGAGATTACAAATAGTTAGAGATGCAGCTGCTATTATTTTGGAAGATATTCGCTTACAATATTACGAGACAAAAGAGTATCCAACTTCTGATAGTTTTCTAAAGGATGTTAATACTCTAATTCCCAAAACTTTATCAGTTTTATTAAAAGGAATTATTTGCCAATCAAAACACAAGTCACTAAATGCAGCGGAAAGAAAGTGCGCATCAATTGCTCACTCTATCATTGCAGCAACTCGATCTGCTTCATTTATTTCTCCTTTGCTACTTGGAGTTGGATCTTTCTTGTATAAAAAGTATGGCTCCATAATCTTATTAATGTTCTTTCATCGTTAGGATTCTCCGCATCCTGTAATGCCATTTCATCATTCGAATATTCTTGTGCTTTTCATCCGGCGTGTAATATCTTACCTCATGCTTTTTTTCAGTTTGTTTTTGACAATGCTGATTTTAATAGCAATACAATTAATGGTAAAAATACTTTCCGTGCGACGGGTGGTATTGAATGCGTTACACATTACGACAGTATCGAAACTGATACCAGATTACCACGAGTATCCAAAAAAAATACCAGCTTCAATTAAATCTACGCTTGGGTTAATTCCTCTTGCATCCTTCTCAAAAGGCTAAACTGTTGGTCTGAGAACAATAAATGTTTCAGTAATTGAAAGGGCCACACAATCGACCAAACAAATTGTTCCTACACCTTGTGATTTTATGTGGCTGTATTGTAAATGGTCATGCACTGTGAATATCAGCGAATGGAACGGATTTATGATCGAAGCAACTGCTAAAAACCTTTTCAAAGAAGTAGAATTATATGTTTGCCATTTATAAACGCTCCGCCAACAGATTACAACACAATTTTAACATCCCTTCTGTTTTCTATTGAAAAATGTAAAGCTTCCAATCAAAATACATGCATTGTTACATTTGATCAACCGCTATATTGGAAGGCTCGAGACATTACAGCTGCTGCTTATCCTAATACCGATCTATCGAAGGTCGTAGTTCGATTAGGTGGGTTCCATTTGCTTATGTCGTTCATAGGTGCGATTGGATATATCATGTCTGGTAGTGGACTCGAAGATATCTTCAAATTAATTTCTGCTGAGAACTGTGTACAGCACATAATGTCTGGACATGTGTATGGTAGGACTGTACGTGCTCATTTGCTAGTGCATTTATCAGTTACAAAAATAGTTATGGATTCAATAGAATATAGAACAAAAATTTTTGAAGCTATACATAATCTCCTATTCCAACAAATAAATACCAAATTTGAGGAGGCTTTGTGCATACTGGAAAGTAAAGGACCAACGGCAACATTATGGGTTCAATATTATAGATTAGTCACTCTTCTGAAACATTTCATAAAGGCAGAACGCTCCGGAAATTGGTCTTTGCATCTAAAGACTATCAGAAACATGCTCCCGATTTTTCACTCAAGTGGGCATTTCTTGTATGCCAAGTCGAGTCATCTATACTTGCAAGATATGCTGAATCTTGAGAAAATAATGGCTATTTTACTATTAGACGAACGGATAAATTTTGGAGTGGGATCATGTCTGATCAAACTATTGAGCAGACTCTTATGAGAATGTTTAAATAATCTGGAGGATTAATGCACGGCCGTGGTATTACTGAGAGTACGCTGGCATCGTGGACCCTTGGAATAATACGTGTACAAGATATTTGTGAGCAAATAACAGAATACTGCAACCTTTCAATGGATACTTCAGAACAACATATTGACTACCGAGATTCACGCATACAACGTGACAATGAAGATCTTGAAAAAATCGATAATTGGTTCGCAACTCATGTCTTTACCCTAGATCGCTCTGAATTAGTTTGCATTGCTAACAGTATAGTTGCTTCAAAGAATATTAATTGTCAACGGGCATTAGAGATAGGAAAAGATTTGATAACTTATTAGTAATCAAATCTTTTCCTATCTCAAAGGTATCCTATCTCAAAAGTATAAGATGATATTTCAGGATCTGATTTTCAACGCCTATCATTTCAGCGTAAAAATAAGTTTCTTCCTTTCAGCGCTATGACAAGTACTATTGAAGTTGATGAATCTTGTGACGTCATTAATCAATTACTCTTATTTCAACGAATGTGCATTTCAAGAGAAACAGTCGGTGACATCAAAAAATACTTAGGGTATGGATTAGCACCTTTCCCATTGTCATTATTGGCGGAGGATGGCATGAGAAAAGGTCATCAAGTCTTAGTCATCTTTATTTAATGCCTTTACACCGGTGGAACGATCCTCTAACACCAGCGCCAGGAGTCATTTTGTCATTGACGGTGGTTTTCTTTTACATAAAGTAGTTTGGGTTCGAAATTCATCGTTCAATGATATAACTACTAAATATGTCAAATATGTACAAGAACACTTTGGGCTCTCTGCAAGCATTATGTTGATGGTTACTCAGACGACCCTGATGTCACAGGAACAAAGTCTTGGGAGAGTTTGCGCCGCACAAAAAAACACCAGTCGACAGAAGTAATATTTGACAAGAACACCATGCCGACGTTATTACAACAGAAATTTCTTGGTAATGAGAAGAACAAATATAACTTTATTATACTTCTTAAAACTGCATTCTCGGAAATAGATTTCACTGTTGACCAAGCAGAATCAGATGCAGACACTCTTATCGTTCGCTCTGCTCTTGCTGCATCTCCATTATTCAATACCGTAACTATTGGTAG
This sequence comes from Phengaris arion, assembly GCA_963565745.1. Lineage (NCBI taxonomy): Eukaryota > Metazoa > Arthropoda > Insecta > Lepidoptera > Lycaenidae > Phengaris > Phengaris arion. Next base: position 32,009,221 of record OY751431.1, read on the forward strand.
CTAAAAATGTTGACATACTGATATTGCTCACAGCACTTGGTAGAGAACAAGCAAATGTATTTTTTTAAACCATCAAAAGGACGAACAGCAGAACAATTATATTGTGCGTCAGTTTTTATATACGGAGATGTCATTGCGGACAACTTGCTGTTTCTTCATGCTTTTTCAGGATGTGACACAACTTCAGCTCGGTCTGATATCATTTTTTCGTAAAATGATAAAAAAAAAGTTATATCGAAAAATATATTTTTTTTCTCAAACTTCTGAACATTTTCGCTTATAACTTTTTAATTTATAGTTCTATGACAAAAGTCATTGAACCAAAGTGGTAGAGAATTTAATTTGCAACAAGAAATGGTTTATCATTTTTTTTATCAGACAAATAGTTTAAATGATATATCGTAAAAACCACTTGAACCCCTATTTTCAAGATGGCGGCCGTAGGACAAGGGTGACGACCCCACAAAATTGGTTTTAGCTTTACACTGACCCCCCTACACTTCAAAAAAATAAAATTGCGTCCTCTAAAAAACGCAACCCCAGATGTAACTTTTCAATGGACTAAGTTTTATTGATCTGTCAAACTAAAAGGCGGTTAAGTGACAAAAACAGTTTTTGAGATAACGCGGGATTATTTTGAAATATGTCAAAAGAACTTTTTTTGAACTTTAATATTAATAAAGTTGTTTTTGTGAAATAATTAATATCAAAGTAATAAAAATTAAGCTCCTTATTTTACTTCTAACCTAGGAAATTTTTCCAAATCCACTCAACAGCACAGTACTAAATAACGGTTAAAGGTTCTTAACTAACTTTTAGGTATGTATTTCTCAGTAACTACTCGCAACTTTAAGAAACTAACAACATTTACATACCTGTAAAGAAGTTTTAATTTTTAACGACTGTTAAATTTAGAACTGAATGCTTTTTTATTGATCCTCTCCGGAACAATTAGGCAGCTAAAAGTATATTGCCGCCTTATAGACAGGTTGCTGTTGTTTAACTTGTGTCCCATTGTATCGGGACTACACTTTAATAAAAATTTGCATCACTTAAAAGTGGTTAACTTACAAATATTTTTTGTTACTGCTTTTGAGTCTTGTATGGTCATCATTGATTTTTTTTGAATCGTACAAAAAATAAGAAAACTACAAATACAATCAAAGTTTTTAATAAGAAAAAGTAATTTATTGTAATAAAATCTCTTTGTATAACGATCAAGCAAGTAACAGCTATTGAGAAGTCGTAACAGTTTCACAGCGATCAGTACGATACATTCAATAAAAAAATGGATTCTTTAGCTATCGCAAATAAATCTATTGACGCATTGGAATCAAAAATTGTCATAATCTCAAATGAAAATAAACGCTTGCAATTGGAACTAAACGCTAATAATCAAAGAGAACGGTTATTGAATTTAGAAATTGTGGGAGTTCCAGAACAAAAGAATGAAAATTTATTGGACATCTTTTTTGCGATAGCTACGCATTGTGGCGTAAATATATCACTAGGTGACGTTCTCGAGATTAACCGTGTAACGCCAAAACAGAAGCAGCAAGGGCGGTCCAGGAATATTATAGTAAAACTAAAATCACGTCTTCTAAAGGATAACGAAATATCTGGAGCACGTAAAAACCATCTCACCCCCAACGTTTTAGGACTTACAGGCAATAACTCGAGAATTTTTGTGAATGAGCATCTCACGCTGCTAAACAAGATGTTTTTGAAAAAGTGCAGAGAAGCTGCGAAGCTAAAAAACTATCAGTACGTGTGGACAAAACATGGAAGAATTTTTGTGCGGAAAAGCGACACTGCACGGGCACTTCAAATTGCACAAGAAGCCGATATACTGAAGATTGTCTAATTAACCGTTATTTCATTAAAAACACCAGATATGTCTGTAACGTATTTTTGCATGTCTCACAAAAACTCTTTTTACCACTTAATGCATGCTCAAATATATTAAAATTACGTCTCAAAAAGTCATTTATGATTAATTTTATGCATTTTGTTAAAGTAACTCTTAGTCCTATCGAAATGTTTTACAGTTGCTCCTCTTTTGCAATAACATACTCTTTGTCACATTCAAAGATAGCAAGCATTAATATTTTTTCTCAATCTACCGACATGACACATACACTAAATAAGGGTGCGACACTTTATGACAATCAGACTACTATAATTCCTATTGCCCAAAAATTAAAATTAATTTTAATTAAGGGAATTTTGACCTTACACATTACACTACTACTATCAGATATTAGTTACAATTACATAATGCAGACTGTGTTCCAGGATTTTATTTTATATACAAGTAAAAAAATTAATATTTTGAATGTCACCGTCCTCTTAGGCCTTAATATGATATTAAGGTACTTGCAAACTAATAACAGCCTCAAATTATACCACATGATGGAATTAACTCAATCACACCTAAAGCGCGCACCACTTTTTATCGTGTATCGTGTGACTGCGGTTACGATGTTAGTTGATTTACCGTTCGGCTCCCGTCGTCACCACTCGGGCCACAACATGACTTTTCCGGAATATAATATTTTTATAAACAACCCGTTTACAGTCAGAATTTTAATATTTGACATATTTTATGTGGATGAATTTTACTTAAACTACCATGTTATTATTATGAGATTTATAATTAATTTCACAGGTACTTGTACAAGGATAATACTGATTATTATAATATTATCTTACCGTCTAAATAGTATAACAATAGAAGTTACGACTAATTATTATTTTAAATTACTAATATTCTGCATGCCTTTTACGTGTAGAAGAGATACAATATGGATTGAACATATTTTAAAACTACGCTTGGGTATTTATACAATTTTATTGATTAATATTTTGTCGTTAATCGATATAAATACAAATATTTTTCTCACGGATATACACATTCATAATGTACATTTTCTTTAATACTCGTATTATGCTTACGCATAACTTCTGGTTTTAATTATATTACAAAATATGGCTTCTTATTCTTTAAATGTTTACTACCAAAAACTTTCGAAGTTTAAGAACCAAATGCGAGGACCTAAGACTTAGCATTTTAAGTAACAACTACGACGTAATAGTTCTGACTGAGACGTGGTTGCACGACGGTGTATTCGACGGCGAGCTGTGCGACGACAGGTACGTGTTCCGCGCCGACCGCGACCCGGCTGCCAGTAGCAAGCGCCTGGGTGGCGGCGTCGCCGTGCTGGTGCGCCGCGAGCTGGCTGCCGTGCCGCGCGCGCGCGCCTGTCCCGCCACTGACATGTTTTGGGTTACTATACCATCGAGTGCGTGCTCCTCGACATCGGACCTGCACTTATGCGCTGTTTATGTTCCACCAAATCCTAGGAGTCTGCTTACCGACTTGGATACAGTCATTAAAACCGTTACCGACATGGCAGAACTCAGTCCAGATGATAATTTCATAATAATTGGAGATTTTGATCTGCCCTGTGTTTATTGGGACGAATATGGTAGCTCCTCGATTAGGAAAGGGTCGGTGGAGGACCAAGCTGCCGGTACTAAATTTATAGACTCACTAGCTTTTTATGGCCTTCAACAATACAATTTCTTAAAAAATAATTCCAATAACACATTAGATTTAGTATTCTCAAATCTTCCAGTACATTTAATCCCAGCTTCTCAATGAAGACCGTGCTCACCCTTCGTTTATATTCACCGTGTTGGATTTAAATGTAACACCATTACGTGAGGTCGCTACTGAAAGGTATAATTTTAGAAAGGCGCCATACTCATCGATTAACGACTACCTCATGGAACAAGATTGGTCGTCTGCACTATCTACGGGCACCTTGGATGAAGCTGTCGACTTTATGTACGATACTATCAACGAGTGCGTTAAGTTATACGTTCCTATCAGTCGTAGCTCGGGCAAGCGCTCATATCCAAGGTGGTACTCTCCTGCCCTTATAAACATTATAAAATAAAAATCCAAAGCACATATACGGTGGAAAAAGTATATGAATAAATTGGACTACGACGAATTTTCATTGTTGAGGTCGAGAGAACGTATGATACAAAGGAAATGTCTTAGGGACTATACTACAAACTGCGAGTGCAATTTAAAAAACCATCCGAAGCTATTTTGGACTTACATAAAAGCACTGCGTGGAGGCTCAGTTTATCCAAAAAAATTAAACCTAAACGGAGTGGATTATACAGACGGTAAAGAAATATGCGATGCCTTTAGTTCTTTCTTCTAAAGCGTATTTGGTAAACCTTCTGGTATCTGTACTTCATATCAATCGTTGCCTTCATGCACAGACGTTGTATCGAACGTACAAACAACAACCCCGACAGTATCAAAAATTTTAAAATCTTTAGACATCAACAAGGGCGCTGGCTGTGATGGCCTTCCTGCCATTTTCTGGTCACGATGCTCCTACTCACTTTCTCTACCGTTATCAATATTATTTAATCGTTCCCTACGAGAAGGTATCTTCCCACGTCGCGCGTGGACATAAAGAACTATAGAGGAATATCTATTCTAAATGTAACGCCTAAAGCACTGGAAAAAATTGTATACAACAATATCTATCCCGTTTTATACCGTTCTATACCCAATCAGCAACATGGTTTCTTAAAAGGCCGCTCAACGACAACTAACCTGGCCTGTTTTACCAATTATATATTAGAGAATATGGATCGTGGTGGGCAGATTGATGTGGTCTACACGGACTTTGAGAAAGCCTTCGATCGTGTGGACCATGTTATTCTCCTCCACAAACTGCATGCACTCGGCATTCATGGTGACCTGTTACGGTGGATAGAGTCATATCTCTCAAACCGATCTCAGGCTGTAGTGATGGGTGGTTATCGCTTGGATTTCATTAATGTTCCAACTGGGCTACCTCAAGGCTCACATTTAGGTCCACTCCTATACAACGCGTATCTTTATGACATAGGTTCAGTCATAAAACACTCTAAATATCTAATGTATGCGGACGATAAAAAGATTTTTTGTCAAAGTACCACAGCTCAAGACTGTTTATTACTGCAAAAAGATCTCAATAATTTATTTTCGTATTATGTAATGAACAACATTACAGTTAACTCGAGCAAATGTGAGTGTATAACTTTTACTCGTAAACAAAAACCTATTACCCAATATTACAACTTTTATGGTAGCGTAATTCCAAGGAAACGAGGTGTTAGGGATCTAGATGTTTTTTTAGATACCAAGTTGATGTTTTCTGATCATATCGAAAAAATAATAACCAAAGCTCACAAAAATCTTGGCTTTGTTCTCCGCAGTTGTAAACCATTCACAAACATTACAGCTCTCAAGTCTGTCTATTCCGCTTTTGTAAGAAGTATCTTAGAATATAGTTGCCCTATTTGGTCTCCTCATTACATTATTTATAAGTCCAGACTAGAAAGAATACAAAAAAAGTTCATATCCCATCTTACCTATCGTAACCGCAAATACTTTAACACATATGAAGACGCATGCGCCGAGTACGATATTATGTTGACTCTGGAACACAGACGCATTGTCCTCGATATGGGTTTTCTGTATGATATTATAAATAGTAGGGTAGACTGCCTTCACCTTGTCTCAAACATCGCATTTCGAACCCCCCAATATCGAACCCGTAACACCACTCTACTATATGTTCCAATGCATCACACCAACTATGCACATAACTCGGTCCTGACACGAATCGCTCGATCGTATAATAAATACTTTAGTGACGTTGATCTTTTTACTAGCTCTAAAGTTAATTTTAAAAATAATATAATAAAAACAAAAAAATCCCTAAAATGATGACTCATAAAATATTAATTGCTTGTTTGCTGTGTTATTGGAGTAGTATCTACTGCTACAATGATACAGGTTTTACAAATTCCTAATCTACATGGTAGCTGTAAAATTTTAATTTAATTCATAGGAAGAGTTACTGTTTACTATTATTTTTTTTTATTAAAATTGTAAACCAGTTTTTTTTTAAGAATCACTATTTACATTTCTTACTTTTAAATTATCATTCATCTTTTCACATTAGCACTATTGTTAATTATGGGAAACCTGTTATTGGCTATATCTTTGTAAAATACTAATCTTGTAAAATTTTATTTGTATTAAGCTGTTGGTTTTCATAATAAATAAAATATAATAAAATAAAAACAAGTTATAGGTAATTAAGTGTAAAGTAAATATTATAAAGTAATATTAGTTTATGATAAGCATAATAGCATTTAGGCATAATGGAGAATAGGAGCTATGCATTATATCGTGTGCTAGAAAAGTGTTTTTTAATTTATTTTTAATATTATTGGGCTTTAAAGAACTTCGCAGCTCAAGAGGTAAGTTGTTGATAAGCCGGGGGACAAGGTACTGCGTCGTTCGCTTGCCGTACACATTATTCGCACCTATCGTACACAACCGGTTCTGAGAAATAGCTCGTGTATGTACAGAATGATCTATTTTGCTCTTTAGAGACTCATTAAAATAATTGTCTTTGAGAAGCATGTATTGCACTAGGTTGTATACTGGCATAATATGACAGAAGTTAAATAGCCCATTTTCATCGTTATTAAACTGTTGTTTAATTTTAGGCGGGACGATTGTTGATTTCAAAACCTATATCGAAAATATAAAATCTAATTTAGCCAAATTCTCATATCGACGCTGGAAAGGCAACCTTGCTTATGCGCCAAATATGGGAATATACATTATATATAGGGTGTTTGGTAGGGAGCTGTACATACGCCGAGGGGAGAGACTAGGGATGGTCTGCTACCCACCCCCGCCCATTATATTGAACTTGACCGCCAGCTTTTATTTTAATGACTTTTTTTTTATTTTTAAGGAAAACTCGATATTTTTTACTAAAACTACCTGTAGCTCAAAATCTATCCATAGGACAGGTCTGCTAATAGTCTTGTTTTAATCGTTAGTCTTAGTGTACTGTAAAAATTAATTTCACACCAGAAAATTGTAGAGAAGAAAAGTTATGGGACCTGAAGTGCCATAGTAAGTAAAAAGAATAATTTTAATGACCACTTTATATGGGGTTTAAAAAAATTCTAACAGGGTTGAAGTTCTTCTGATTTTTTCAAAACATCCCCAGTCCATACTCTTTTTAATGATGTGCTAAAAGTGTTATTATCACTTTTAGTTCCGAAGTTATTAATTCATTTCTGAAACTAAGGCACTTTTACCACCACGATTCTACCTTTGTAAGACAAATGTAATTCCCGGAATTTAAATCAGTTTGGCCCACAGTTGGCTGGTAAAATTGACTATCTCACTCTTACATGAGAGCAAGACTTATTTCTGTCTCTTTCACTCTCGGGTCGACGGCGGCAGATAACTCGGTGTGGTCTTTGTTTGTCAGTCGAGATTTACCCATCTTAGCTAACTCACGTACTTGCCGTTACGACACTTCACTGTTTTCGTTAATTTTGTTGAGTTTGTTATTACTTTGTTCGTGTTAAGTTTTGTTGTTATTACCTTACATTGATTGTTAGTAAAATGCCTGGATTTACCAACGAAGAGTACGCCGACATGCTGTTGGTGTATGGAAGGATTTATCAAGAGCGGTATCCTGAGCGACGAGTACCCAACCACCAGACGTTTGGCTCTACTTATCGGCGTCTACGACAAACTGGAAATTTAAATTTCCGAGAACCAACCATATATGACCAACGGATATTGGCCCAATTTACGGAAGATCCTACCAGAAGCATCAGAACCGTAGTCCGGGCACTTGAGTTAAGCGTGTGGAAAGTCTGGTCTGTTCTCCGGGAAAATAGAAATCATCCTTTCCACTACACCCCTGTACAAGTTAATTATTTTACATGAAGTTTTTTTTAAGCTTAATGCACGTACTAGTTCTAGCTCGCATGTCATTCACATGAACTAGTACGTGCATTTCATAGACAAATTTAAAATCAACGTGAGTATGTGTGTGAGAGAGAGAGGGAAATGGAAAGGCAGAGATAGCAATCAATGTCACATCACTAACAATTTATAGGGACAAATCACATTGAATGACAAAACATTGAATTTTTTATTTTTTTAGGCTTAGAGGAAAACGATTACACAAAGGGGATGCAGTTTTGCCGCCACTTGCTCCATACTGACGTTGAAAGCATAAATTTTTTGCGGAGTATTCTCTGGACCGATGAGTCACAGTTTGACAGAGAAGGAATTGTTAACTACCACAATCTCCATCACTGGGCACCCAGAGAGCAAAACCCAAGAGTGAAGAGGCACAAAGGATTCCAAAGAAGGTTCTCAGTGAACGTATGGGCAGGCGTCATCGGCAATCGCTTGATAGGGCCACACTTCTTGCCAAACAACTTAAATGGGCAAAACTACCTTCATTTCCTCGAAAATGAATTGCCCGTTTTAGTGGAAGACGTGTTTGATGAAGATCGACCCATAGTCTTTCAGCACGATCAGCTGTCAACTACACCCGTCCCGTACACTAAGACTAACGATTAAAACAAGACCATTAGCAGACCTATCCTATGGATAGATTTTGAGCTACAGGTAGTTTTAGTCAAAAATATCGAGTTTTAATTAAAAATAAAAAATAAAATAAAATTATTAAAATAAAACCTGGCGGTCAAGGTCAATATAATGGGCAAATGGTAGGTAGCAGACCATCCCTAGGCGTATATGTACAGCTCCCTACCAAACACCCTGTATATCGTTGGAATCGTCTGATTTTTCTCTTACTGCTGATCTTGGTTTCATCCCGATACGAGCACTTTTGATGGCTAATAAGCAACCTGTGTTTACAATTTATTTGTTAGATAAGCTTGCAACTTTTGATGTTTTAAAAAATTTCGTCCCTTAAGCTACCCTTTATTTCACCACCTTGTAGGATGAGCAACTTTGCTTATTTGCGGTGCCTTGTATTTTTGAAATAAGAAAATATGCCTTACCGTAAAACTGGCAATAGTTAAAACATAATACAATTTTCCAGATCGATCTTTCCTATATTATGGCACTCAAGAAAAATATCCCTGCCGCGTTTACAGCCTATTTTGCAGATAAGCAATATTGCCGGTACAACAAAATTATACGATTGTTATATAAGCAATTTTGGTTCGACTCGAATATTTTTAATTTGGTTCATAAGCAAGTTTACCCTGCCGTATTTTACAATAAATATATTTTTAAGAAAACTTGCTTCTATTTGCTATTTACATTTTTATCGCATACGCATATTTACGATACAAAATAATAAACGGCGACTGGCGCATAAGTTACCGCTTTTCGTTGCGATATTGTGTCAGAAACGTAAGGTATATAATATAGAACATCGGACGCGCGGGCGCATCAGTCACTCGGTTGTCGTCGGTGGGGACGGTACGCAGCTGTCGATCGTTAGAAGTGCATTGAGAGTTCGAACGTATCCTGCGGTGACTACGACGCATTTCGATAGGTAAGTTAATATTATTTAGTAATTTTTTATTTTATACTTATACTCGAATATTACTTATTGCAAATAAAATAACTTTTACGGATTTTATCTCTGTTTATTACATTTTAGTTTATCCTGACATAACGACTTCATTGCAGCGGTTGTGATCACGGGGAGCCAGTAGGTAAGTTATTGTTTTAACGTTACCAAATGTGTTATGACTTGTGCCTAGCTAGTTTTGTGTATGTGCATTAATATTTTATTTAATTGATGGCTTTTGGGTGTGCCTACTATCTTTCCTATAATATTGTTTGGTTTTACTTAGGCAATAAATACCTAAGACTTAAGTGCATGAAAATGGCTGAAAAAGCAGGGCGATCGAGGCTAATACGTACAGTTCATTTAAAAAGTTTGCCTACAACTACTGGTCTGCCGAAATAACCAATTCGTTTTAGAGTTCGGTAGGAACATAGGTAAAAATGGGACCCCTATCTATCCACCCGTCCTTGAAAAGTCTTTCGCCATGCTCGCATCTCATCGACCGGTACACTTACTACCCATTATTTTATGCCTAACCTTACAATTTTTTGCAAATGAAAATGATGAATAGTTTTGTTGCCGATCTAACAAAAGAGCAATTGCATGGGTGTAACAAGCTTTTCTTTTTGCTGCTTTTTGCTCGATAACGGTACAGAACCGGAAATACTAACAAACTTATGAAGGATCCAACGTCTTCACTAGTGCTCAATTAGCTAATCAAGACAAACTACTAATACTCTTCAAAACGTCAATACCGTCGAGTTTTTTCCTCCAGATATAGTCCACAAGGAGAATAACTCAGTAACGGATGAAACGGTAGGTGTTCCTTGAACATAATTTTAAAATTTTGTAATCAATAAAAAATATTAAGTACTTACTGTCATGAATTAGGCTTACTGTTTTATCGCATCCAAGGAGTTGGTTTCATCGTCCTTCCACGTACTTACTTACATGTTTTTCTGCTTTCATTTCAGGCACCTAATCTATTGAAAAAAAATAAAAGAAAACAGAAGACTAGCTATTTGGATTACATATCGGATAACGAAGATTTTCAGTGGTCATTAATTAAATGGTGATTAATGGGACGGTGAAGACACATCTTCGAGTAGCGAAGAGGAGACTAATGAAAAAAGGAAGAAGCGAAAGAAAACAGCTGAAGATGGTAAAATAGGTGATCTTGGACTTAAAAAAAGGAAATAGGTAATAAACGTAAAGAAAATACAATAAAAAGGAATAAAGGTCTAGCGTATGTGAAGAAAGATGGCAAAGAAACAGTCCCGAAAACAATGAAAAAAAATCCATGTAAATCAGATAAAAAATGTCCACATAACTGACACGAAATTTCGGAAGAACGTAGAAAGAATATTTTTAATTATTACTACAATCTTTCATCGCAGCGTAAACGAGATTGGTTAGTAGCAAATTCACAAGCTGCTGAAGTAAAGGGGAAGCGTACAAAAGGTGATGCATCTCGATGGCAAAAAACTTACCTTTACTTTATAAATGAAGGAGAAGGTCGTTGTCAAGTTTGCCAAAAATTTCTTCTTTATACGTTGGATCTTTCTCAGCGCTTTGTTCATTACACTATCTCTAATGCTGAGTGTAATCTATCTAAAACGGACTTAAGAGGAAAACATGTTCCAGCCAATAAGACGTCGGCTTCGATTAGACAAGGAGTTATAGATTACATTAAGAACTTACCAGCTGTTCCGTCACATTACTGCCGCAAGGATTCCACTTTAATTTCCACAAGAGTTTAAAAATATTACTCACCTCTATCAATTATATAAAAAATGACTTTTCATCCAAGGGAAAAGACTACGTGGGGGAAAAAGTTTTTAAAAACATTTTTTCTACCGAATTTAACATCACTTTTCATATTCCTAAGAAATATAAGTGCAAGAAATGCGTGGCGTTTGCTAATAAGCCAACTGATGAAACCGAGGAAGAGAAGAAAGTTCACTTAAAAGAAGTTGAGGACTCAAAAGCGAGATTCAAATTCCACCAAAATATCACAAAACATGAAACTTACTCCTTTTGTGTTTCATTTGATCTGCAAAAGGTTTTGAACACTCCCTACGGCGAGAGTATGCTCTTCTACTATTCCAGAAAGTACAGTGTACAATCTTACTTTCTACGAGAGTTCTACCAGGGAAGGATATTGTTGGGGAGAAAGCGACGGCAAAAGAGGAGGAAATGAAGTTTCTACTATCTTATTGAAATAAATACAAATGGTGGATGACAGGAAAACTATAAAAAATCTTTTACTTTACAGTGACTCATGTTTTGACCAAAATAAGAATAAAATTGTTTTTGCAGCAGTTCACTCTGCTTTAGTAGCTTGTGAACATAAAGAAACTATTCAGATGAACTTCCTCCTACCTGGACATACATCTATGCCTGTAGAAAGCATTCATGCTGTGATAGAGAACAGCCTAAAAATATTGTTGTTCATGCGCCTTCCCAATGGTCAACAGTATTTACATTAGAGAGGAAAAACCCAAAGCCGTATAATGTGAAAATATTAAAATATTCCAATTTTGTTGCATGGGACTCCATATCCGACAAATATTTTAAAAACAATTTGGCTGGAAAAATAAGTACAATTCTAGTCATCACATTCAAGAAGAGCGACTCAACCCATGTGTTTATCAAAAATTCTATGGGACAAGAAGCTAAAACTGAAAAAGTATTTGTTCTTGGAAGGAACAAACCACGTTGCCTTCTCAACGTTTATATAAGAGTCAGTTGCCCATTTGTGACCTTAAATATAAAGACTTGGTGAACAACTGCAAATCTTCTGTTATACCTTATCAGTTTCACGAAGAATACTTTAAACTACCTCACGGAAACGTGAAAGACCATTTGCCAGACACAGATGTGGAAGATAGCGATTAAATTATTATTTTATAAGTGTGGGGGTTTGGCTAATAAAACGAAATGTGTTCCCGAACATAAAGATTTTATTAATTGTCCCACATAATATTGATATTTGCTATAAAGGTGCTAGGGGAGCACGCGCGTTGCTTGCTAATTATGAACGCGTACTGACGGTAAAATGCATTGTGACGTGAAAAATGCTACGGTGTGATTTATGACACCGTACAATAAGTAAATTAAAAAAACCTCATTCATTCAAAAGTACAATAATAAATATATTTTTTGATTACTTTATGTTATAATATTTTACTTAAATTTCCTATCCTAATATGCCTATCTATAAGAAACATTTTCGGTACCATAGTTGCATGTCAGTTTGGAAATCAGCAATTTAGGAGAGACAGCTTTTAGATACTTTGTTAACATTAGTCAATTATGCCTACAACATCTTTGAACAAATATAAAGATCAGAAATATAGCTCAGATGCGATATGAAGATTTTTGGTAAATAAGCAAAAAGCGCAGACACATCTTGAGCTGCTCTATATCTTATCAGAAAATTTGCCTCGCACAAGGCCGGAGCACTTATTGCTTAACCGCCACTTAACTTTGTTTGCATTACGTTATAACAATATATTAATAGTTCAAGTTAAAGTAACACCTTTCCTTGATGTTTCTCAAAATTTCAGGTTAATGTGACTTAAAATAAATTTAATACGATTTTTTTTCGATAATTTCAAACTTTGGATCGCTTTATCTCGGAACCGTCAAATAGCGCTTAAGCAAGTTTGTCTTTCCAGCGTCGATTCGCCCTTTTCCATCTAAAATGTAGCACAGAGCTACAAACCTCTCTTTCAGTATACTACTTGTGGCTGAGAAACGAAGTCATACTGTGGGAAAACAGCGTAAACAGTCATGAACTTTGCTGCTACCTGCTAAAAATTATTGCTGTTCTACTTTTTTCATAAGTTTTAATATAAGCAAACGCCTGCACAAGGCACTAAGTTGTATTATCTTATGGTATATACACTATTTGGTCTCTATTAAAATATTTCAATCTTTGAATCTACCTTATTACAGGTGAAAAGGTAGGTAAGTATCAATTTTTTTTAATGAAATGAACCAGGAAACAAGCAGACGGTTTGCCTGGTATGGTAAGCGATTACCGCCGCCCATGGACACTAGCAACACTAGAGGAGTTACACTTGTTACTCCTCTGGTGTTGCAACTTGCGTTCCCAGTCCTTAAATCTCCAACCCCCCCTTGGGCCTTCGGTAACCACTCACTTGGTGAAATATAACGCAACCGTTATTTCACGCCAGTATTCTGTGAGACCGTGAAATTTACCCTTGGAATTAAGTACGAATGAATAACATTTATTTTATCATCTAATATTAAATCAGTATTGTGTTTTGACATTAAAAAAAAATTAGAAGAAAAAAAAATAGGAGGTATCGCACTGAATGTCAAGACAAGAGGTGAGGGGCGCGAGCCGCCTAAATAGCCGCTTTATAGTGAAGTGTTGCGATTTAAACGCCTTTTAGTTACATAAAGCACAGAAAAAATATTCTTTTTTACCTCATTCGTTTGTTTGTACATTAATGCATTCGGACTAACATGGCTTCCTATAGAAGCTACTATGTTAGACACATAGAAACAATCCAACGCTTAAAGGCGGTTAAAAGTTTTTAACTATCTTGTAGCTAGGCATTGACGTAAGTCATTTTACTTAAGGTGGAACGATTCCCATACTAATATTCCGACTCATTTTCTGAGGCAAATGGTAATAAAAATGCATGAAGTTTTGCGCAGCTATGTCCTTTCTATTAATTGCGCTCGCAGATTGAATAAAATAAAGAATTTTCATACAAAAATCTAATAAAAATCGATTGAAAAAAATCCTTAATTATACGCATGTGTGTGTGACAGAATTTGCGTAAATACACAAGTTTTTGCAACGTTGTCATTCGAAATAATGTGTGACGAAATAATGATAGCCTATGCTTCTATCGCATGTGCGCGACGTTGTCTGGTCTACTCTGTCATATTCGCGCCGCAGCAATATACATAATTTCTAATTTCTTCAAATCTTTTGAGTCATCGTTGACAATGTTGCAAATATAAACAATGTTCCCTAAATTAGTTTGATTGCTAGACCAATGTTGCGATATACACCTTGCAAATTATTTTCTTTACTCTTTTTTATTTTTTAAAATAAAGATAGTCGTATAGTGCCTCGCATTTTCTCGATTGATCTAGATCATTTAGGGAATTGACATTGCAATAAAAATACGATAACTTTAGTCTATATAAGGTAATTCTAACACACGGATATAGCAATACTGCCGTTCCGCGTTCGTGCGTCAATGATTGTTGCTGTAACAAGATGTTTTTTATCGTTTATGTTTGTGTTGTTTGTGCCTTGTGAATTGTGAAATGAAAAACTAAATCTGGAACAAATGGGTCCGTGTCGGACATCTAGTGCGCATTATAAAAAGCACACATATTCAGTGCCGAAAAAGTCTCTAAAGCAAGTTCGAGCTCAACTAAAACGACATCATGGCAGTGATCTAATGTCGTAAGAATAAACTATAATTATATTTTATACTTACAGTTACAGTCCGCGTGCCATCGATTTTTGTGTAACAATAAATGTTTTATTCAATATGCACATCTTTATCACTTACACTCGTTTTATTTCAGTCGTGACAAGGTGTGGCGCGAAAAAAACACTACTCCACAAAATGAAACACCTGGAATTGCTTTTTTTTTGACTTGAATTTGGTTTTCACAGAGATAATAGTGTGAAAACTTACAGCAGACAGAAATCAATTTTACGAGTGGAGGTTACTTTCGATACACAAACATTGTCTCAAACATCAATTCCTGTCACTAATACTGAAACTGAAGCATTGGAAATAAATTGGCCAGTGCTTGATCCAACGTTGGAAAGTCACAAGTTGACTATTGAGAAAACATTTGATAATAAGTTAGCTGGTCTGTCCGGAAACCGGATTGTTGAGATACAACATGTTGTTCGCTGGGTGTTGGCAATGGGATATCATTCAGGGACTTGTGCAGGCAGTACGATTGAGTTTGTCAAAGAGCTGTGTGATGGTTTCAACTATTATACTATACATATATACAACTATATAACAAGAATTTAGAAGAAGCAATGAAAATGAAGAAAAACTAAATACAGCTTTTGTATGGGGAACTGTCACAGCGGGAGGTTATTACACGCAAGCTGCCCATATAACTAATGTTATGGATATTCCAACAATGAGTCCACTAAAATTTAGAAATAGGGAAAAATCTTTGAATGACATATGGCAAGATCAGCTGACAAAAGAAATAAAGAGAGAACAGGAGAGGGAGCTAGGTATTAAAAATGGTCAAATTTCCAGTGATGGCATTCCATATATAGAAGTTCTAGTGGATGGTGGATGGGCTAAAAGGAGCTATGGTCATAACTACAACTCACCTTCAGGAATGGTAAGTAACCATTATTTTTCTTTTTACTATCTCTAAACTATTTAATATTTTAGTTATGTTTTTTAATATTTTTTAGGCATGCATTATTGGAAAAAATACAAAGAAATGTTTGTATATTGGGATCAAAAATAAATACTGCTATCACTGCCAACTGTATGAAAAAAAGGAAGAGCCAGTGCCCCCACACAAATGTTTTAAGAATTATCAAGGTTCTTCAACCAGCATGGAGGCAGAAATATTGGTGGAAGGTTTCCAGAAATCTGTAGAAATGCATGGTGTGCAATATCTTTCTTTTATTGGTGATGGAGACTCCTCAGTATTTGCTAGATTGAAGGAAAAAGTTTTGTATGGTTCCAAGATCAGGAAAACCGAATGTAAGAACCATGTAATGAAAAATTACACCAGTGCACTGTATAAGGTAATTTTTTTACCTTTGTTTGTTATTCATTACTGTAATCAAATATTTATTTAGTATTTATTTATTTAGGTATAATATTTAAAGTGCTCTATTTCATTCCAGATACATGCCAACAAAAAATTGCCTATCATCGGCCGAAGACTGCTTAAGGCCAAATTAACAAGACTTACTACTGTAGCCAAAACTATTATAAAGCAGCAAGTCAAGGATAAACTAGCTATGAGGACTGATTTGCAGAATGGCCCCTCCCATGTTTTTGGTCTACATGAAAAATGCAAGCCTTGTTACTGCTAATACACAACAACAAGCGAGTCAGACGTGAACCATGTAGATTGTATGAAAAAAGAAGCCCCTGCTGTTTGGGCTCTCATTTCTGCAGCCAATGAAGCGGTAATGGCCAAAACAATCCGATTGACGAATGCCTGGTGGCTTATAATATTGAAAACTTTATGAGCATAATTAGTAAATTCAACTGTGGTTAGCGACTCAATTTGCATCATACCAAAGGTGGACAAAGGTGGTTCATACCAACGAAGACTTATAGTTGCAGGTAATCACAAATATTCGTTTGATTTACAACACACAGTTTTCTATATGTTGTGCAAAAATCAGCTTTCTAAGTCTTACGATTTAGGCTGGGAATTGATAAATGAGTGAGTCAGTCAGGAGTTCTCTTTTCATACAATATATACAGATATGTAAGAAACAGCAAAACTGCACAAAACAAACTACATTATTTTTCCTTTTCTGAAAACCAGGTCTTTTACAACTCACAGGACATCCTTGGCATGGTCCTGCTTCGCGCAGTTGTACTCAAAGTTCACCTGGGAAAACTTTTAAAAAGTACATAGCCCGTTGTGAAAAAGCCAAACGAAGGATAAAAGCTTACCCACGCAGGCGAATATTCCTGAAGAAAGTTGTTAAATCTCTGCTTGACAAAAGTTATGGCCCTGAAGCTCAGGATACAAGCGATTCGGTGAACATGGCCGACTTGAAAATAATGTGTGATGCTAAGTTACAAGAGCTCCAAAAAAACACCAGCAGAAATTCAAGCCATTGAAGAAAGCACAGTAGGGCAACATGACAATGACCAATACAACATCCACAGAAGTGATAGGTTGACTGCAAGTGTATTCGGTTTGGTTAGTTACCTGAGTTTATTGATCAAAAATAATTAAAATCAATATAATATGGACATGGTAGATTTATAGACTGTCTCTTTTATTTATAGATATCAAATCAAATCAAATCAAAAAATTTTTATTCAAAATTGGTATTTTTAAATACTCTTTTTGAACGTCGTTACTACGTGATGCCTACCACCGGTTCGGGAACTAACGCAGCGAGAAGAGCCGGCAAGAAACTCGTCTGGGACCATCTTTTACCAAAAAGATGGAAAATTATTCTTTTAAAATCAAAATTATTACAATGTTTGCTTATGTCTATGTAGCAAATAATAACATAAGATAAGGAGCCACCTTATTCCCAAGGTGTGCCGTCTTGAATGAAGTCATTAATTTTATAATACGCTTTGGCACACAAACGTTCTTTAACTACTTTTTTAAACTTATTAATGGGAAGGTTTTGAACCTTTTCTGGGATTATATTGTATAAGCGTATACATTGGCCTTTAAAGGATTTAC
Source organism: Phengaris arion (assembly GCA_963565745.1). Lineage (NCBI taxonomy): Eukaryota > Metazoa > Arthropoda > Insecta > Lepidoptera > Lycaenidae > Phengaris > Phengaris arion. The sequence goes on from OY751431.1 coordinate 32,027,112, forward strand.
TAACTTTGCTTAGTCTGAACACTGGCATATCTAACTTGTTCTTATTTCTAGTGTTTACACAATGATTATCACATTTCTTTTTGAAGTTGTTTAGATTCTTTCTTACGTATAACACATTTTCCAAAATGTATTGAGATGCGACGGTCAGAACTTTTATTTCTTTAAACTTTTCCCTTAGAGATTCAAAAGTCGACATCTTATAAATAGAACGTATAGCACGTTTCTGCAGCACAAATATTGTATTAATGTCCGCAGCGTTTCCCCACAAGAGGATGCCGTACGACATTATGCTATGAAAATAGCTAAAGTAAACTAATCGCGCGGTCTCTATGTCGGTAATTTCTCTAATTTTTTTAACAGCGTATGCTGCAGAACTCAAATAAGAATATAAAGAATATGTAAACACAGAAAACACAGAAACAATAGATAGCTTTAAGTCAAAACTTAAAGCACATTTACTGCGTAAACAACTCGAAGCGTAGGTACATATATTAGATAACTAGTATATAACATCAGTTGACACATACATACATTTAGATTATATTTTAATTCATTTTATTTAATTTCTCATGACTTTAATTTTATAGTAATTTATTTTGATTATTTAAATGACCCGATTATCAGGATATGTTCAATATTATTAAGTCTGCAAGTATTATTTTTATTTACTCAAACACAACTGTTATTGCTTACCCCCGGTTTTGCAAGCTGAAATGAGGTGGTCCCTGGTTGTTTCGCTACATCATAATAATTAAATTGAAATAATTAGAATCATAATGCGCTGCGCTGCCCACTAACTACATCCTCATTACATATTATATTGTACAGCTTACCTGGGTATATTTCATATTACGCATTAGGGTGTTTCCGTTATAACTGTTTTGGCCGAAAATAAAAATATAAAAATATAACTATGGCAATTTAATGGTAATAACTAATTAGTAAAGTTTTTTATATATTTCAACGTCACCTATCTTTTATATATATGTAGGTATATCCCATATTGTTATTGTGTGTGACTTATATGATGCTGCTCGTGTGTATCTGTCAGTCGCCTGACAATAACGAGGATCCACAGAATACCAGGGATTGCGGTATAGTTGAGTACTACGCCGCGATCGTACACCTGAGTGGAGTCCTTTTCGACAGCTGCTCGCATTGCACTGCCTTATACCTGTTCTTTTTTTTTATTATTTTTTACTATGATATGTTATTTTGTTATAGTTTGTTGTTTGTTAATATTATGTATATGTTTCTTATTATCTATGTTTCTCTTTTTTTTTAATGTTCGTATTATTTCTGTTATTTGTAAACTTTTCGTGATTGTTTGTGCTTAATGTCGATTCTTTGTTGATAATGTAGTGTAGTGTGAGCATGTTTGTTGAATAAATGTTATTATTATTATTATTATTATTAGAAAGACGACGAAATCCCATAACAAAGTTAAAACTGTCCACTATAAGAGTAATGCTACAACTAAAGACATGCTGTATGGGCAACAAAACAAATCAGTGGCCAGAATGTTCTTTACGGATAGTTATAAAAAGGAAGTCCGACCAGATGGCCTCTTTATTGACGAACAGTTTGAGTTTTTGGGTGCCAGTCCGGATGGTAAAAACCATTTTCTTATTTCTAGAAACTTTTGTTTCCATTAATAGATTGTAACGAACGCATTATGGTGCATAATATGTATAGTGACTTTATTTCTTTTGTTTCAGGAGTTGTGCAGGATGAGGATGCAATAATAGAAGTAAAATGTTTTCCATCTCTGCACCGCAAAAATCAAGACATCAGTATTGCTGCCAAAAATAACAAAAATTTACCCATTATTGAAAAAAATGGAATATTGAGTTTAAAACCAACTCACAATTATAATTATCAGGTAGGTTTTATAATTAAGATTTTTGTTTTACACTACTTGCCATATTTTTTGCATATAATACACTAAGAAAAGATGTGAGGTGTACCTATTGAATAAACAAATATTGTGTTTTCAGGTGCAGGTACAACTTTATATTACGAAGAAGGCCAAATGCTACTTCATATGCTTTATAGACGTGTACGACGTGACGTGTGTTTATAGACCTATAAAAGTAATAGAAGTAGCAAAGAATAAAAATTTCATTAATAGTATGATTCCACAACTGGTGAAATTTTATAAAACCTCAATAGTACCAGAAATCATACTTAGGCGAATCCCTAAAGGTGAAAAATGCATTGATCTTCAGTAATGTGTAAAAAGGGATGTAAATAAACGTTTAATAAACGGTTTTGAATTCGATTCATTTCACGTGTTTTATTAAGTTTTTATCATAAAAATAATATAAGGTTTACACATCTACATGTATTTCTTTAATATAAATTGTTTATACAGAACAATGATTAGTAAAATTAATGATAAAAATGAAATAAAATAGATTTAAAGACTGTGTGGCCGAGATACGAACCCTGAACTTTAGGAACTATATTACAAGTGTGTATACCGTTATGCTATTGTCACTTAGTCGAAAATTGCAAAATTATGTATTACTAGATAAGTAACAGAGAATGGTTAGCAAAGTCATGCATGGTGAGTGATAAGTCAAAATACGATAAATACCCATTTTTTGCAAATTATTGTTCAATAAATTAATTCAAAACATTATAATATATTGGCATTAAAAAGTAAAACTTAGCCAGATGTCATTTAGCCGCCTTTTAGCTTGAGGACGGCAGTGATATAACATATATTTTAAATAATACATTCACCTTAAATTATATCACAACTCGTATTACAAAATTTTCTCTATTATACAAATCAAGTTGCCTTAAGTTTTTTACTACTTTTTACATTCCTTGTTACATACTTACACGATTTGTATACGATAAAACTAACAACAAAAAACAAAACAGAATTTACTAACAATATTATTAAAATGAAATCTACTTCGTAGTACTGTACCCATGTCAAATTCGCAGCTGCTGAAATCAAGTGCTTGCCTCCTTTGTTTCTGATGACATGATGGATCCAGAATATCGCACGTTCCAGAGGCTTCAATGGCTGATCGTTTATTATCTGTCGAAGTCTCAAAATGTTTTCGCGGTATCTGAAATGAAACAAAAATTTACTATGGACAATGGACATGCTGTGCAAACATAACAGGTATTATACTATTACTTTCGAAGAATTGTTTAAATTATATTATTATCAAGAAGATGTACGATTTAGTGCCAATTTCACTAACGCCTGTTAGTATTAATCGTTTATTAAAAATATCATGCATTCTCTTTCATTAAAATCAGAAACGAAAGAGATAACATGATATTTAAAAAAATATTTACTTTAACAGGCGTTAGTGAAATTGGCACTAAGTATTTAAATTTAGGATTCCACAGATTTTTTTTCAATTACTTTTTATCCTCAATGATCTGCTGAACTGCATTTTTAACAATGTCCTCATTTATTTCATCAAAAATGTATTTCTTTCCAATTCCATGACGCTCGTATTTTTCGGCATTGTACCATTGATCACCTAATACTGGAAAAGCAAGAAGCGGTACTCCCGCAGTTATAGCTTCGTCTGTTGATTGAAGACCGGCTTGGGTTATGAAAAGTTTGATCTTTGGGTGTTCTGCAATAAAAATTGATAATTCTTAGTATTCCTTTTTAATAATATTGATTATTATTTTATTATTATTTTTATTAATATTATTAATAATAGTCAAATTACAAAGCAGACAAGTAAATGGACTTTCAGTGAAGAAAAATTTGTACAATACGTCCAAGTTCTTAATGGTCCTCGGCAAACGTCGATTTTACATGGAAATGAGATAAGACGTCGTATCGAAAACGACGATTTACGTAAGACATTAGGAAATTGGTTTTGCTGTACAATCGTCATGCTTTGTCCAAATTTTATGCAAACTTTAACTTTTGAATTGAAACTCCTTCAGCGGCGTTGAGTGTGAAATTTTGAGGTCGCGTAACGCTACGATTTTGGATGTAACGCCATCTGGTTGAAGCTGTTTATACTTCTTACATAACTACTTAACTTTCTAAAGTACAGCTCAATACACAGATAGCGCTAGGTGTCATAATTTTAATCATAAATAATTCTTTTTAAAGTGATTTCAAATGCCTAAAAGGCACGTGAGAGTATTTTTGGATTTTAAATGATAAAGGAAGTTTCATTTCTGCCACGCGTAATCTGTACAGTACAGTACACGTCATGTTTTTTTCTCTGTGATCTGACCTATTACGTACAATTTAGATATTGAATAAATTAAACACACTTAGGAGATCCGCTTGAGGTAACCATTTATACAGTTTAATATTCTTCGTTTGTCCCGGAAGAGTATCTGTATCCCATTTCCACAAAACATCATACGACATCTGTCCCAAGACTTTCGCTATAATTTCTATTTTGTCCGTCTGAAGAACTGTTGACAATGCATTTGTTCCGAAACTGACGTAGATGACACCGTATTTGGAAGTATCGAGATAATTTTTAAGATCCTGTATAAAAAATGTACAGTTGAGCGATGATCATTATTGAAAAAAAAATGTCTATGACTCCATAACAATATTTAAAAATACATATTTGCGCATATCTCATTACCTGCGGTAACTCTTTGGTTTCCAGCTGATGTAGTCCTCCCACATTAATTACGTTTGGTGGAACAGGTTGGTTATCATTCCAGACAGGATGATTATTAAGGAAGAGCATATGTACATTTTTATATAGTTCACCAATCTCGGGAATGCCAGGGCCGAAATACTTTTGCAATAATTTATGTTCTTCTTTCAACGTATCCGACTCCTGGTACATGATATTAAAATAGTTGTAAAGTTTATCTATTTTCTCCCAAAAATTTAAATTATAAACTCTCGTACACATTTGAGATGGATATAATATGGGATGAGTCTGCATTCCAAAATATTCGAATGTTCCCGGCATTCCACCGAAGGAGCTGAAGAGAATAACTGGAGCTTTTATAACGTGAGATATAGCGAGGTATGGACGCATTATTTCTTCCATTAAAATTAAATCATATTGGGTGTTGTTATCGCGTATAACTTTTTGGACATCGGTCACTTGCATTTGTATGTCAAAAATTGTGTGTGTAAAGCGTGGAAGAAACTTTGGGTCGGCTATAATTCTATTAAATTCCTTCTTGTCTATTCTTGCCATTACTTGGCCTATAGTGGTATACGATATATCATGAAGATTAATTTCTGTCAAATTTTCAGGTCCATCCTTTTTTGGGAACGCTGGGTCTGGCGTTATAACTGTAACATTGTGACCTTGTTTCACCAATTCCAAGGTAACCCGTCGAAACACAACTTGATGACTGATTGATGGAACCGGATACACGGCTAAAATATTTGAAGCTTCTACTCTAGCACACAACACTATTAAAAAATACAAAATTTTTTGCAACATTTTTGTTAAAAATATAATTAATACGTCTTATTCGATTGAATCACACGTAAGTGATATGAAGAAATTATTTTTAACTCAACTTTAAATTACACTGAGTCAGAGTCACGTTTCAATTATTTTGATAAAATATTATTATCTAATATTATGTACGCTAGCCGACGTGGATAAGCTTTTGTTTAACAATTCACGGGTCTTCGAAGATTAATATTAGTCCTTGTAAGGACTGTACTGTGTACTGACTGTGACTGTGTACGTGTCTGTAGACACGCAGGTTTCCTCGCGGTGTTTTCTACTGTACTTGAGTAAAATCTCATAAAAAAGCCACGACCACGAGATCGAACCTACTGTTGTTTTACTCGAGCAATTTATTTTAATATGCTCACGTAATTTTACTTTTCAGCAAGTCATGATGGATATTAATTATTTACCTTGATAATATCCGTTAAAATTACTTCAGCCTGTTTTTTTTATCCGAGTTATGTAATAGCGAGGTATCTTGATTATACTTATACCAATAGGTACTTTACATGTTTACTTATAATACCGTTATTTTTGTACGAAGTTTTCCAAGTAAGCGCATTTTACTACTTTCTAGGCATTAGGCATCTATAACCCCTAAGCTAACTTTATATAAGCCGTTATAGTTCATTAACAGTCGGTGTTGAATGTATACAGTTAGTATCATTTGATTAGATATAAATATGTAATCCTTATTTGTAACTGATTACAATGATTGTATATTTATATCTGCAGTCGCAGTCAGTCAGTCAGAGTGAATTACATCTATAAAACCAATAAATAGACTTATGAAGAGGAAATATTCGTGTGTTTGTTTTGTTTGTTTGCCGTAAATAGGCTCCGAAACTGCTGAAACGATTTTGATGAAATTTGGCATAGCTTATGCGTGCGACTTCGTCCGCGTGGATCCCCATTGCACCCCCGTGGTTAATAGTTCGATAAATCATTTTTAACGGATTTCTACTACATAACAACTATCTGCGTGGCAAAATTCAACGTAATCCGACCAGCTGTTGATATTTCACTATAAAACTTTGGAGCCCCATTTCACCCCTTCATGAATTTAAGAAAAACTATAAAATATGTACTCAATTTTTATTTTTTAGCTCGGAATCTAAATTTCATAGAATCTTTCAACCCTTATTTTACAAAGGGTGAATTCTAACAAACCCTGAAATATATATTAGATTAAATGTATTTAAGAGCATGAATCTCAATTTTCAACGAAAATGGTGCAGAATTAAAAAAAAATCATACAAACTTTCAACCCCTATTTCATCACTTTAAGGGTGGAATTTTTCAAAATTCCTTCTCAGTGCGTAATATTGTAAAGTAAAACTACTGTCCAAATTTCACGTTTCTACCATTAGCGATTACGGCTGTGCTTTTATTTATTATTATATAAATATGTTTGCCAAAAAAATGTATATAGCGTAAGCTACTTTTTTTCGCGTTCGTTCCCGCGGAATTCTCTTTTTCACGTAGGAAATCGCGGGAAACATCTAGTGCCTGATATTTTTATGTCGCCATGCCCGGAGCCGCAGCATGTGGAAGGATCCTTATTTTTAACCTTGATTTGTCTTATCAGCTGAAGACCCAATCACGCAGTAACGTAATCTCTAGTTTTGTAAAGTCACTATGGACTATTGTTTTCCTAGGTTATTGTTGAGTCATCACACATGATATTTTAATAGGAGATGGTCCAAAATGTATTGGAAAATACCCAGAATAAATTCTCGGTATTTTCCAATTATTATATTTTATAAATATAACCTAATATATAAAATTCTCGTAACATAGTGTTCAAGGACACACTCCTCCAAAATAGCTTGATTCTTATGAATTTCTTTTTGCATATTCGGTAGGTTTGAGAATCGGTCGTAATCTGTTTTTTTTACCCCTAAATGATAAGGGTGACCCACCCCCTAAATGATGTTATTTTTCGTCATTTTTATTTTATTTTTATATGATGCGTCATTATAAAATACATACAACCCTAAATTTTCACCCTACTACCCCAACCCTTATTATATATAAAATCGCTATTAAAATAGCGATTTTAATATTTTTCTTTTGATTCACAGATCAATCATCTGTATCATAGGGTTAATACTAAAAACAACAATAAAACTTTCCCATAGTAGAAGTAACTGAGGCTACATTTATCTTACGGTTTTCGTTTTCATATAATTTTCTTACTTATTATACAAATGCGATAGTTACCGATGTCTGAGACTGTTGCGTCATCTCATCTCAACTGATGAACTTATTTGAAGGTTTTTGCACTAATATAGACAACATTGCATTTAAGGACATAAGCTATAGTTATGGGTTACTAACTTACTTTTTACCCGACTACTACTACTTTACTTTGTTACTAATGTATGTATGTATGCATGTAATAATATTATGTTTGTTCCAACGTAGTGCCTAAACTACTGATTCGATGTTGATGTATGAGGTGTAGATTTGTAGTAATAGCCCGGTAACATAAGCTATTAATTTACATAGTAATAATACTAATAATATATAAACACGAGACACGGGGTCGGCCAATTCAATATTAGGCACTTTTGCCTACAGATTTTATTTTTGAACTCGTGATAACTTCCAAACTAAATGTCCGATTTGATGAAACAAAGAGTAGGTACCTACTTAATTTTTAAAACGATACTCTTCATGAGTAAGCTATTTATATGGATAAAGATTAATATTAAATCACTAATAATAAAATAAAAATACCATTCCGTAAACGGTTTATTTACTATAATTTCAATAAAATAAAAACAATCAGCTTCCGTGGTCTAGTGGTTAGAGCTTGGCTCCCGACTTGGAGGTCGCGTGTTCGATTCCCGCATTGGAACAACAAAAATGTTGTTTCCAAGTTTGGTTAGGACTATGCAATCTGATCACCTGATTGTCTGACAAGAAAGATGATCCATGCGTCGGATGGACATGTAAAAAGTCGGACCTGCGCCTGATCACTCGCCAGTCGTGTCGGTTATCCATCCCACTGGGTTACGAGAGTAAAGGAGGAGAGAGTGCTCTTGTGTACTGCGCACACACTTGAGCACTATAAAATAACTCCTGCGTAGCTGGGCTGGTTTCAATACAACCGGCCACCGTCACCGAAATCGGTGTGGGAAGCTATTATTATTATTAAAATAAAAAACACTTTTCATTCGCTATTTGACTTACGCCACTAAAGTTTCATTTTCCCCTATAATTGGGTCTTAAAATAAAAAAATGATATTAATAACCTACTTATTTATAGTTTTTTTTAATGTTTTTTTCATTTCAGGCTTGGATCGTTTGCAGTTTTAGATGATTCTACGTAAAAAAGCTACGGTAAAATTTTGAATTTCGATCACTTTTTGTTTTGGGAATGCCACCTCTTATTACGTAGTGTCTTACATTCTCTTTGTACGGGGGTGCAATGGGGGGCCACGCGGACGAAGTCACGCGCAAAAGCTAGATAATAAATATAAATAATTCACTTCTTCATAAATATTTTGTTTTCTTTTGATTTAACGCTGTAAAAGATATTGAAGTCCACATTTACTGTGTATAATGAAAACTTGTTACCGAACGTCAGCGAGGCGTGAAAATACGTCGTTTTGTCAACCTGCCACCCCGGGAGCGGATGTAAAGAAGCAATTACACAGAAAATATTAACATAGTGTGCGAAGCTTTATTATAAATATTTGAAGCCCTTTTTGTTTTCCGATCATATTCTTTTTAAACCTCGACGCAAACGGAGGGGTGTTATAAACTTACATGTCTGTGTGTATGTGTATGTTTGTAGCATCGTAGCGATGTGCGAATGAACCGATATTGATCTAGTCTTTTTTTTCCGTTTGAATGGTGAGGGTCAGTCCACACCGAGACGAGACGCGTTTCGACGCAGCTTGAATTTTTAAGATAGCTATTCAACATTGCAATTTATTCACTACACAAAAAGATACACGTTTCATTGCAAAAGAGACACCGAATTTCAAACTCGTGCATCGCTTATTGTGAGTGTATAAAGTTCAGTTTCGAATCGCTATCTTAATAATAAAAAAACCTACAAAAGAGCATGTCAGGACATGTCTAAGGAGGGTTTCGTAACTATCAACGCGCAATAGGTTTTTTTCTTTAAATAACTTCAAAAGTTATTGTCCGATTTCGCTCATAATAACTTATCCAAAGAGTTTTTAGTATGATCTATAAACATGGAAACTAACAAGTTTCTATCTATATTTTAGAAATGCCAGGGGGGGGGGAACCAACTTATAAACCACTTTGGGGGCCGATTACTCGGTACATACTTACTTTTGACTTTGTAAAAAATCATGTATGAAACCTTTATCTTCAATCTTTACTATCTCTAACTTAACCGAGTTTCATAAATTTATATTCATAATTATCACAGAAGCTAGAAGCGCGGACAGAAAAACAGACACACAGATAGACAGACAGACGGACAGACAGACAGACGGACGGACAGAGCGAAACTATTTTCTTGATTATTACGGAACCTTAAAAAAGCAGCGCCGCGTCGCGTCAGCTCCCGCCTCGGAGTGAACAGATGCTGGCTTTTAATCGAATGTGTATCTACAATATAATATATATTTATCTACAATATAACTCATCATCGTAACTTAAATTTTTTAATTTTGTTTTCAATATTTATATGAGTTTTGTTTCGTCGATGTTCACCCATATTCAATTCTACTACATTTATTTTGTTAGTAAAATAAGAATGCAGCTGTACTGTATAAACACGATCGTCGAATCGTCGTAATTTTTTATACGATACGAAATTGCCGAGGGCCATCAACAGCATGGTTTTACTGTCCTTTTTCTTTTTTAGTATTAGATGTTAGGTACACTTCACAATAATTATGCGACTATACTTTAAGGCGTTAATTTATTTCTCGTTTTTAATTTATCTGCGTCAAAAGCAGACTTTTGTGAACATTTTTCTGCTTCACAATGGAATTCTTATATAAGAATCGTTAGAATCCCACTTATTTTGTATGAACAAGCGAACAGCAATTATGTTGACTGGAAGTCGATTATTCTTCAACACTTAGCGTCACTCAGACCGTGACGCACGCGGCGCGGCATTTTTTTAATATAGCGATTAAAATTAAAATTATTTACTGCACAAGAAGATACACTTTTCATTGCAAGACTTCGATTTCGATCAACACTACGCGGTGCCGCTTTTGCAATGAAATGTGTATCATCTTGTGTAGCAAACACAGCTCAATTTAGAAACACTAACTTAAAAATGCTGCGCTGCGTCTCGATGTGAGCTGAACCTAAGGATAATTTATAGTTGGTAAAATAGCAATATCGGTCGTTAAACAACGAATAGACTACTAAGTGATCATCATGACTGACTACAATGGAAAGATAAATTAAATTAAATAGGGGGGGGGGGGGGGGGGAAAATATATCCTCCTTCTTTTTGAAAGTTGGTAAAAAATATAGTATGATAAAATCACAGTAGCTGGTTGGTAAGGGATTAAGTAGGTATTCGTGTAACGTTTCTTCCTTTTCTAATACTTATTAATTCATTTTAAACGAACTATTCATTATGAATTATTAGTAAATATTAATTACTTTAAAACGAAGTTACGGGCAATATTTGGTAATATAATATTATTATGTGAATGTGTTATTAGAGCTCAATTTACCAATGAGTTCAAAACTAAGAATGGGCTATGAAGTAAAATTTTTGACGAAAAAAATGCTCATACAAGAAAAAGTTCGCCATCTTCATTTCAGAAGTTTTTGTCAATTATAATTGACAAATATGCAGACTGATTATACTGCGGAAATCAAATAATAATTATTATATATGAAAATATGGGGGAAGCGAGCCAACGGGTGGGCAGCACCAGAGAGGTCACGAGTGCGTTGCCGGCCTTTAAAATTTTTTAAATATTTTATTAAATATTAATATTTTTATTATAATTTACACATATTTAATACACATCCATGGCCCAGGAACACAGAAACACTTTTTTTTGTTGCTTCGGCGGGATTAGAACCCGCGACCCTCGGCTTGAGCACCGTCGCGCTGAACCACTGAGCCATAGAGGTCGTCAATTATAGGGGAGCACAGTTGTACAACAGTCAACAAACTACCCAAATCTGTGAAACAGGCGAAATCTTTGAATTCTTTTAAACGTAAAATACTTTTCTATATACCTTTATGTCAACTAATTTTTAATTAGAATTTAAAGAGTTATAAAAAAATTAAAATAAAATTATTTAAAATTTAAATTTTAACTTTACTAATAAGCGAAGGCGTCTTTAACTTTGACCACCACCTAACATTATGCAGCTAAGATACTCACTTCTTTAAGTTTTTTATATGTACCCGCACTATCCACTATTATTGCACTGTAAACATTTTGCATTTATTGTTCTCATGTAAGTGACTATTGTCTTAATGAGAAAAAAAGATCTTTAAACCAACATATAGACTATACCTATTTATTGCTAGATTAAAAATAGGGATACCTGCTTAAACTTCAATAATGTGACCCAAAGTGTAAAAAATTAACATTAAATAACTTTCATCGCATACGCTTCTTAGATTTAACTTAAATGTACTATTTGAAATACAAGAACACCTGATTTTAAAGAATAGAACAATTACGAATTAACACTTTTATTTAATATCTTAAATCATCTACCAACACTTAATACCAATAGTTCTTATGTAATTAAAGTGAATTATGAGTACAATAATCATTACCTTAGATCCACCTCCCTTGAAAGCCGGAACAAAAGTGCTCCACCGAGTGTGTCAACCGAGTCAACTATTCCCCCAGTGTTGCCCGATACAATTTAATAATTTACACAAAATAATTAACTGTCAATTTAAAAAATAAACAAAATAATATTTTTACTTATAAAATTGATAACAACGCAATAAAATATTATTATTGATTTAAAAACCTAACACTCGACCATCCTGAACATGTGCATGTCCTCATGCACGGTACTAAAAGTTTAAACCTAACACTCGTCTTTCACTTGATCAGGCTTTCCTGAGATTCCATTTTTATACCAGCTAAACTTAAAATATTTCATAATATCCAACAATATTCATTAAATTTAAGAATTTTAATAGTAACATATTTAAACATAAAATAATAACTTGTCATCTAATTCACTCCTAAATCCATAAACATTCAAAATCATGTATAACATATTAAAACATAGTATCTTGTCATATAATTCACTCATCCAATCCATAGTCATTTAAAATCATGTATTTATTAACAAGTATGTAAACCCTCAATTCTTACAAAACTTATTAATAATAATTTAATAATTCCTATTCTACAGACATGAACCCTCAATTCTCATAGCCCATAGGATAGTCATCATCATCATCATTTGTATTATTTATTTTACTGTATTATTTATTTTATTATTAGAAACCACTCATGTTTTTAAAGTTTGTGAGGATGGAAATATGGACGGATAGATAGATGTTTGTTAAGGCAGCCACAGACGAGAGGCCGATCGTTTCAGTTAGAACTGACGCCTGAACGGATTCGAGACCCATACACGGAAAAAAACGCATCCGACCCAACTGACATCAGTTCGGCTTGAACGGATTCGAGCACACACACGACACGATTTTGCATCCGTTCAGGCCGAACTGAAGGCAGACCGGACCATGTATGGGCCCCTTAACTCTTGTTGAACTTTGCTATAGTAGTAGTTTAAGCTCTGGAGTAACACATATTCTACTTTTTACCTCTAAAAAGTACAGTGTTCCCGTAGGATACTGTACTGGGCAGAGCCGCGGGCAAAAGCTAGTTGTGGATGTAAGGGTGTATTTGCTGTATTAAATTTTAGAATTTCGCTTAGCTTCGACTCTGAGCTATGAATTGCCGCTCTGATTACTTGCGTTTATGTGAAAAAGAGCGTTGAAACACCATTATTTATTTTTTGATCACGTCTTCGCGAAGTGTCGCCTTTGTGTTTTTTACCTTAATTCCAAGCCAATGTCGTTTTATCAGTGAGTCAGAATTTCTGTGTAATAACAAAAGGAATTTATATCGATTGTTGATCCTCTTCTCAGATTAATTTGGTTATTATTCGCTGTTATTCAGAAGCGTCGCTTTACAGATTGTTAAAATATGTACTTAAATCAATAGAAGACCAGGAAGAAACTATGTCATTCTGAAATTGCAACAATCTTGTAACTACAATCACTGTCAGTCACTTAACCGATTCCCATCGAAGAAAGTATAAAGTTCCCGTACTATTCATTATAATACTAGTTTTCCCAAAAGAGTTCACCATTTTACGGGAGTATTCTTTATACAACAAAGTTATACATACTTCTATCTATTTACCACTTTAACAAAAAACAGTGCAAGTGGCTTAAGACACTTGACTACGCTAACACTGAACAAGTGATAAGATAAATGACTGATAATGTTTCAACCTATACCACTGCACTCACCTGTCACACAAAAAGTAGTAGTAACAACCACTAAATAAATAAATAAACATTTATTTGTCACAATGAGACATTACACCACTAATAAAACACACACAAAAATCATAAAAACAGGACAGAAAAACAACTCAAACATAAAATTACGTACCATGAGTAGGAGTAGGTACGCAAGAGATATTATTATCGATAGGACTGGGTGATTACTACACACACACCTAAAACGGATTGTGTTGTTTTTTGAAACCGCGGTAAAAGTGAAACTTAATAACAATAAAATGCGCTTCTTGTGTCTTCGCGTGAACTACATAACGAGTTAAATGCGGTCTTTATCAGTATACAGACTGTTTATGCATTAGATTTTAAGTTCATTTTCTTAAGGAACTTTGGTTCTCATATGGCATACTAGATAGCGCTGATTTGCCGCTAGATCACGCTATAGGTAATGCGAAACTATTTGCATAAGATGTTTATGAGGGCCTTACTAATGTGAAGTATTTTTGGGTTGTAAACCAATTAAGAAAAGGATTGTGTGGTTTTATGAAACCACGGTAAAAGTGAAACTTAATAACAAAAAATAGCGTGGAGCACTGGCACAAATGAGTACTAGTCTATACACTACACGGTCAGCTGATGTAAACTATAGACGCCGCCATATTGGCCTCGGCTGCTCTGACGAGCGCCTTTCACTTTATCCCTACTCCGCGGCCGACCGTCACGCGACATGCAACACACAGACGAAAATGTTTGAGACGATTAAAAGTTTCACTTTAAAAGACAGCCGGTTGATTTAGTAACTAGTAGTAAAAAGTCCCACTTTGTCAAAAGGGCAAAAGTTTTCCCGCGGCTCCGCCCAGTACAGTATCCTACGGGAACACTGTACTTTTTCGAGGTAAAAAGTAGCATATGTGTTAATCCAGAGCTTAAACTACTACTATAGCAAAGTTCAACAAGAGTAACAAACATCTATCTATCCGTCTATATTTCCATCCTCACAAACTTTGACATTTACAAGAGTAGTAGACCATAATCAGTTAATACAATATATTATTATAATAAAAATATGAGTGGTTTCTAAAGTATATAATAACTAGCTGTTGCTCGCGGCTCCGCCCGCGTAGGTATAGTATCCCTCGGGAACACTTTCCGGCATAAAGTACCTGTACCTACGGCATGTAGAGACGTAGAGTCGGGTGTTCCTCAAGGAAGCATTCTCGGGCCTCTACTATTCATTATATATATAAATGACCTTCCAAGTTCAATTGACTATCCTTTAATATTATTCGTAGATGACAGTACAGCACTAATTAAATGTAATAATATATTGACATACGAAAATGAAATTAACAGAGCAATGACTAGTCTTAAAATATGGTTAGATAATAATTATTTAATACTCAATCCAAAGAAAAACTAAAATTATGCACTTTCAGCAGAATACTTCTGATATTTTTGAAATAAAAATATAACTTGTAATAAAGTACTTTTATTATTCTCATCTGAGTTACACAACTATTGAACATAACACGCCATACAACCAAGTGAGCGAATTAAAAAGATAAGATGTGTTGCCAACTTTCACAAAAAAAATACATTCATCTTTGGCATTGCAGCCAACCTAAATATAATATAAACATTGCCATATTAATTACACCCCTTCTCAATGTTTATATATTTAACAATCTAATTCTGTCAAAAATCAAAATGCCAATTCTAAAATCAAATAGCTTAACACATTATTAAGAGAGCTTCTATTTTTCTTAGTTAATACTTTAACATTGCACTGTATTAGAAACTTAATTCTCTCTTAATTGTCTCTTCTGGTTCAGAGGTAGCTATCTCAGTAGCTATTTCATCAATATCTATCTCAGGACTACTCTCTTGCTCTGTGTCCTCTTCAAGGTTTAAGAACACTACATTTTGACTTTCACCTCCATTCACTTGAGGTTTTTCCTTCTCTTCTTCCTGTAAGAAAACAATGTCCCTTTTTGTCTCCACTGTGTCTTTCTGAGCGTAATAAATACGGTATCCTTTTACATCCTCCTCATACCCGACCATCAAACCCTTCTCTCCTTTCTTATCCCATGTGTATGTACACATTCCGAAGGAACGAAGGCGGAAATGGGATAAGAAAGGAGAGAAGGGTTTGATGGTCGGGTATGAGGAGGATGTAAAAGGATACCGTATTTACTACGCTCAGAAAGACACAGTGGAGACAAAAAGGGACATTGTTTTCTTACAGGAAGAAGAGAAGGAAAACCTCAAGTTATTTGTTTACTTTTGCAAATTGTTTGATTGTGTGGTGTTTAAAGAAGCAATCTTCTGTAAGCTTATCCTCTACTGAAGCTGAATATGTTTCTATGAGTATGGCAGCAAGTGAGGCATGCTGGCTTGTTAACTTGTTACATGATTTTGATTTCCAAAATGTTTTCCCAGTTAAGTTGCATTGTGACAATCAGTCACCTATTTCAAATGCTAGAATCAGTTAAACGTCTTAAACATGTTGATATTAGATATCATTTCACAAAAGATTTAATTAAAAATAAAATTGATATTCAGTATGTACATAAGTACTTCTCAACAATTAGCAGACATGCTAACAAAGTCATTAAGTTGCAAACGTAGTTACATTTCCTTTCCGTAAAATCAATTATTTCGGCGTTACTAGCGTCATCTATTGGCTGTTATTGCTAACTTTAATAGCTAATTTATGTTAGACGACGCCATCTATTGGCAAACGTTTCTAACTAAAGCTTCATTTCCAATATTCCTTTATTGTGGCAGTTGGATTACGCATTACCGCTAGTTGTCAGTCTAGTTCAGTTAAAGAAAAAAAACATAATGACAGTAGGAGTATATAAGGGCTGTCGCGAGATGACAGAACACAACAGAGATTTTTCCAATATAAGTTCGAAAAAGGCACAGGCATGTCCGTTTTCTTGTCAAAAATACAAGAAATGCAAAATCAATTAAGACAGATGGGTGAAGAAATCTCGAGTAAGTTTGTAATCACGAAAGTATTAATGTCATTGCCAGACGAATTAAACATTTCGTTTCGGCCTGGGAATCTGCGCCTGACGACAAACATATTAATATTTAGTGGCCAGACTGCTAATTGAAGAAGAGAGGAGGTTAAAAGGAAAGAAAGAAGATGCGCAGCAAACTTCATCTTCTGCGTTTTTAGTGAAAAATAAAAAGCTCATAAAACGTTTCAAGTGTGGTAAGAGTGGACATTATCAAACTGAATGTAAAAGTAATAAAAGTAAAAGTGAAATGAACATGAGTAATAATAATAATTGTTACTATTGCGGAAAGTTTGGACACTTTAAGTCCCAGTTTCGTTTTCGAAATCAAAAATGGTCAAGACCCGAAAATAAAGTAAACAGTAACGCGTTTGTAGTGTCTAATTCGCATAAACTACAAAAATCCAAATGGCTAGTAGAGTCTGGCGCTAGCGAACACATGTGCTGGGATCTTGCATTGTTCACATCGTTCAAAAGTGCTTCGCCGAAACCTGTAATTGTCGGTAATGGGGCGGTGATTAATGCGCTTGGTTGCGGCCAGATGGCAGTTCAAGTATCGAATGGGAACGAATGGATTGACACATAAATAAATAACATATTGTGCGTTCCTGAACTGAATACGAACTTGTTCTCAGTCAACAGCGCCATAGATAGAGGATATGTCATGATGACAGATGACAATTCTTGCAAATTTTATAAGTCAAATAAAATTTGTGCGGTGGCGAAAAAGATTTGAAGCTCGTACTTTATGGATTTACGCTTTAATAGTAATTGTGAGAAGGCGAGTCCTGCTAAATTGGTGCCGAATGACTTAAATGATTGGCACATAAGATTGGCGCATCAGAACTTCAGCTACGTAAAAGATATCCTACGGAAAAACAGCATCGAGGTTAAACAAACATCCAAGCCAATGTGTGTTTGGTTGGTAAAATACATAGATTGCCGTTCAGTAGAAGTGAATACAAGACCACTAAGACATGTGAGCTAATTCATGTTGATACCTGTGGTCCCATGGAAGAACCGTCAATTGGTGGGTCAAGATACTTCGTTGTGCTGAAAGATGATTATTCGAACTACAGAAGTGTGCAATTTGTGAAAACGAAAGATAAGATCAAACATATAATTGAGTACTTCATTAATAAGGCTGAGAATGTCACCGGAAACAAAGTGTGATATTCAGAAGTGATAATGGCCTGGAGTTCGTAAACATGGATGTGAAAGAAATCTTTGCAAAACATGGAATAACACACCAAAGGACAGTACCATATACCCCTGAACAGAATGGTATGGCGGAGAGAGATAACAGAACATTGGTGGAAGCGGCAAGAACTATGATTCATGAGAAAAATTTACCAAAGAGAACAAGTTCGTATTCAGTTCAGGAACGCACAATATGTTATTTATTTATGTGTCAATCCATTCGTTCCCATTCGATACTTGAACTGCCATCTGGCCGCAACCAAGCGCATTTATCACCACCCCATTACCGACAATTACAGGTTTTGGCGAAGCACTTTTGAACGATGTGAACAATGCACGATCCCACCACATGTGTTTGCTAGCGCCAGAGTCTACTAGCCATTTGGATTTTTGTAGTTTATGCGAATTAGACACTACAAACGCGTTACTGTTTACTTTATTTTCGGGTCTTGACCATTTTTGATTTCGAAAACGAAACTGGGACTTAAAGTGTCCAAACTTTCCGCAATAGTAACAATTATTATTATTACTCATGTTCATTTCACTTTTACTTTTATTACTTTTACATTCAGTTTGATAATGTCCACTCTTACCACACTTGAAACGTTTTATGGGCTTTTTATTTTTCACTAAAAACGCAGAAGATGATGTTTGCTGCGCATCTTCTTTCTATCAATGACATTAATACTTTCGTGATTACAAACTTACTCGAGATTTCTTGACCCATCTGTCTTAATTGATTTTGCATTTCTTGTATTTTTGACAAGAAAACGGACATGTCTGTGCCTTTTTCGAACTTATATTGGAAAAATCTCTATTGTATTATGTGCACGCTAGTTTCAGTTTTCTGTTCATATATGCTCTGAAGTTTTCGCCACATCTCGGCAGAACTCGTACATGTAATGATATGTAACATTGTCTCTTCCGACATCCGCGTCAACAGTAACGTTTGCGCCTTGGCATCTTTGGCTTCCCATGCAGGTATCTCACTAGCAACTTCGGACTTCATCTGTTTGCCCTCCACAATGTTCAATGTTAAATGTTATTTGGAATTTCCAGATATTCCAATTTCTGGCCCCTTCCAACTTGATTACATTGACGTTGTTATTGTTACTGCCCTCCATTCCGACCTTGTCCTCTCCCAACTAAGAACAAGTACTCCTAGACGATATTCTGCAGTGCCCGAATACCACGCCGCAAAATAAAATGGCGGTGAAATGAGATAACCTCACTTTTCCTTCTCGCCGATTTTGTTGCCGTAACTAACGCCGATTTAAAACACACAGGTCTTAGTGTCTGGGCCCATAACCTGATGTTTTTGAAATAAAATATAACTTGTAATAAAGTACTTTTATTATTCTTATCTGAGTTACACAACTGTTGAACATACCACGCAGAACAACCAAGTGAGAGAATTAAAAAGAAAAGATGTGTCGCCAACTTATACAAAAAAAAAAAAATACATTCATCTTTTGCATTGCAGCCAACCTAAATATAATATAAACATTGCCATACTAATTACAACTTCAATTCCGAAAGTAACTCTTAAGTAAAAAGAAGAAATTATGTAATCTGTTGCTGTTACAAACTTTCTAGGATTATTAATTGACTACCAACTCAACTGGAAGCCTCATACTAAAAATTTGTGTAGTAGAATAAGCAGTTTTATTTTTGCTTTAAGTAGACTGTCTAAAGTAGCCAGCACAGAAGCTGTGATAACAGCTTATAGAGGTTATGTTGAGTCTGTATTGCTGTACGGAATTATCTTCTGGGGCAACTCAACAAATAATATACTGGTATTTAAAACCCAGAAGAAATGTATCAGTGCCATGAAAGGACTTAAGTCAACTGATAGTTGCAAGCCAATTTTCAAACAAATGAATATCTTAACCATGCCATGTTTATACATCTACGAAGTAGCACTGTACGTGTTTCTAAATAAGCATCGATTTATTTCCTTTTTTGAAAGAAACCCTATAAACAGAAATGAACATAGAATATTTGCAATACCAAGCAAAACGGAACTATTAAATAGTAGCTTTTTTGGAAAGAAACATAGAATATTTAATAAAATTCCGAATGGTTTGAAGTCTTTGCCAGTTAAGTCTTTTAAAAAACGTTTGACATTGTTGTTTAATGAAAAGTCATATTACTCGGTTGCTGAATTTCTAAATGAAAAGGCCCTGAAATAGTGGGACATGTATTTTACACACTTTTAATGGTTTCGTTTTTATTTTTTTGACATGTGTATATCTACGAGTATTAAGCGTAACATTTGTACACTATAAAATATTTGTATACCTTGACGTAGGTGGAAATGAAATGGAACTATTTATTATTAAGTTTTAACAACTGTAACATTGTATATACCTGCATTTCACATATAAATATTATTTCTATTTCTATTAATTCTAAAAAATAGCCTATGTTTTAATCCAGTGCCTAAACTATTACCATACCAAATTTCATCGAAATACGTTCAGTAGTTTTTGCGTGAAAGAGTAACAAACATCCACCCATCCTTACAAACTTTCACATTTATAATATTACTAGCTGTTTCCCGCGGCTCCGCCCGCGTAAATACAGTATCCCTCGGGAACACTACTTTTTCGGGATAAAAAGTAGCCTATGTTTTAATCCAGAGTCTAAACTAATACCATACCGAATTTCATCGAAATCCGTTCAGTAGTTTTTGCGTGAAAGAGTAACAAACATCCACGCTTTCACATTTATAATATGAGCAAGGATTAGTAGGATAAAACTATTGTAGGGGGCTTTATGAACGAAATAGAACTAAACAAAACCAAAACAATGACTTTTAGAATTTTTATCTTGTTTGTCCCTTATTATATATGTTTGTCTATATGTTTGTACGCGTTAGTCTCAGAAACAAGTGAACGGATTTTGATGAATTTTTGTACGGTGGTAGTTTAGGTTCTTAATAGTACATAAGCTGCCTTTTATAGCGTAAAAATGCACGGTTCCCGCGCGATTTCTTTTTCCGCGTACGAAGTCGCGGGAAACATCAAGTGCACAATATATTCCATAAGAGATAAATTTATGATTTGAAATCATCAGACCTTGAATACTAAATGGAGACAAAGAACTCGCCAATACGAATCAAACGAGCCCAAATTCGATGGCGTCGTGTCGTTTTATTGCGGAGTAACTATGGCCACCTTCACGCTTCAGCCATGCTTTATCACGAATGGGCGGCTTGAACGGATAAATACCTCACAAAAAACTAGCGTAAAATAACGGGAAACAGTGAAAAATAACGGACACATTAAAGGAACTCACAAACTTTAGATCTAATAATGATCACACATAAATAGTATCATGGCTCTCTAAATAATATCCCTCACGTTATTTAACTGCAAATGTTGATAATATTTCATGCGAATATGAAATAATATGGCACCGCGTCCGACTCGACTATAAATTATAGCATCACGTGTAAACAATTCATTTGAATAATTAAACACTCTCCACGGTGTCGCAGGCCCAATTGTAATTCGTAGAACAAACAATAATACAGCCTACAAAAGGCTTCATCAATTTAATTCTATTTACAACACAAGAGTCCTTTGTGCAAGTTAATGACGTGACACTTACGTTGTGTGAACTGTGAAGAAATCAGCTGTGTTTAATTGATCATCAAAAGATTGAAGGATTTGCTAAATGACCTCGTTTACATTTGGCGTGTCTGTTACGTCCAGAATCCATATAAAAAACCAGTGTCGACAGTAATAAAATCTAAATAAATATTGTATTAGTTGGTGTAGGAACTCTTTTCGAGTATGTTGTTAGGTTGTTGTTTTAAGTGGATAGGTGTAGGTATAAAATAGAGTTGTAATGGAGCCTCGTTTCCGCCTCCGCATAATATGCGAAACTTCCACAAGAAATAGATTGACATTGTAAGCAAATATAAAAGTATACCTAAAATTTCAATACCAAAAACTACACCTACCCCTACTAGGCGAGTAGGGAATGGGTCAAAAAATAAGGTGGACCGACCACGGTGAGCTGAGTGGCTAAAAAACATGATACCATACGTATTTTTGGTCGCTGAATGAAAAATATCGACTTTATTTTGCTCTAGACTCTCTAGAGTAACAGCATCATCGAGAAATATGCAGTTTTTTGAAAATCGTGAAATAATGATTTTTAATTTTTTCGTGTTCAACTCGATGGTACTTCTACAGTTATTTCTGGATATTTAAGTATATTCCTGGACTGTTTTGAAAAAAACAAGAACTCATTTGTGTAAAAAAAATAATCAAAACCGAAGAGATTCATATAATTTTATTATCTTTAAGCTTTTGACAAAAGAACTGTAATAAAGTTCAAACTTACAAATTGATGAATTATAGTCGAATCTCGGCCACTAGTGTTTATTAATGTATATAATCTATCTTTAAATTATTTTAAAGTATGACACACACACACAACAGGTAATGTAATCTTTACCTTCAATTTGACTAACTGACTGTGTGCATTTCATTCTACTATAGAAGATAGATCTATTGTATATTTTTTTACGTGAAAATATACATTTACATTGTTGTATTTAAATGTATATTTTCATATCACTGTGTACCTAAAAAACATCACCAAGATGTGAAAATATTGTGCTATAATATTATTATCTGAGCTGCCATGAATTATATGAGTAAAGTTTGATGAGCCTTAGCATTTTACAAATCGTTATTGGCTTATTATCTTTTGTATTTAATGATGAATTCCGTCGTACGTTTAAAGTTGAAAATTATATCTATAAAAGTTTTCTTTTCAGAGTGCTGAAATAAAATCAGAAAACGCGCTTGTGTTTAGAGAGTGAACTTGATTGTGCGCTTGTATGTAAATGTTACTGAAAATTTGTACAAACCGTTAGATAGATTTTAATATAACTAGCGCGATTATAAAATGTCAATAGAACCCGAATACACTGCTTGCAATGTAACGTATTTTTTTTTGGAATGAAATGCAAAATGCAAAGAATCCGTCTAATTGTGAAATGGCATGCGACTGAACGCAACTCGCGCGCCGATTGGTGGAACGGCATATGCCTCGTGCCGCAATATTAATTGTTTGTTAATTCAAATGTTGTCAAATTTTCTGGTAATTGTAAATTGAATTCATGATAAAAATAAATAATATCCTAAAAAATATTTATATAAAATTGTTATGGAAGTAAAATGAATCTCTGATTAACCAAAGAAGTGCAGTTTAAATGATAAATTAGTGTTATTCAAAAATCAAGAGTAAGACGGGCCAATCAGGGACTTTGGATAGTTTTTAATTTGATGGGCGAATAATAATTGTAATATAACAGTTTTAGTTCGTTATATTATAATATAACAAACAATAATGCGTAAAATTATAAGCATAATCTTTGAGTTCACAATATTTCGTCATTTTAAAATCTCGCTAGTTATTTTACAATTTTAAGGTGACATACATTTTTACAGAACTTATTATTCGCACATTGAAAGCGACCACTTAGTACTTCCTCTAACGATCTGCAAAACTATTGGAATATTATTTCACACCATTCATTGTTCAGCTTGAAACTCAACTGTGGTATTTTAGTAGTACAATGGTGAAATATTTCAATAGAAAAACTTGAACGATTGTTTGAAAACTACGCAAATATGAAAGTTATTCGTCGCAAACAAGGACCCATGAAATGAGGCCGAAGTGACAAATAGTCCAATTCTTTACTCTTACACCTTTCTTATCGCTTGTTACAAAACTTAAGGCTCTATTTACACAATATTAAAATATATTTGTTGCTTGTTGTTTTAACTGTTATTATAATAATTATTATTGCGCCGAAGCTTTGAGCTGGCGGAAAGCATCTTAAATAGTCATGAACAGTCATATAGATTAACCCCCTTACTAGTAAAAAGATTTACACAACGGATAACTTAAACAACTTTGCTGTCTTTGTCTGTCAAGTGAGCTTTCTAACGCATCAGACAAAGACAGCAACGTTTTTTAAGTTACCCGTTATGTAAATAGTTTTATTAGTAAGGGGGAACATCTACAGTTGTAGGCGACCAGTTGTGAAATTAAATGAGTAATAAAATTTACAAATTGTGTATTTCTGGTTGCCCAGGTACCTACCAACGTTAACAGAGAGTATCACTGTGAACGAATTATTCCGAATATGAGTTAAGATCAGTTCACACCGCGAAGAGACGCGACGCGAATCGGCGCGGCATTTTAAGATAGCTATTTTGTTAGCTTATATTAAATTGAACTTTATTCACTACGCAAGAAGATACATGTTTCATTGCAAGGGTTCGAATGTCAAGTTAATCAGAGTCAATGTCAAAGGCGCTGCTCTTGCAATGAAATATGTATTTTTTGTGTTGTGAATAAATTTCAATTTTGAATAGCTATCTTAAGAATGAACCGCCACGTATCGTCGCGCTGTGAATCTATCGCCTCGCACTGTGGCGCTGCCGAAAAGCCTCCCGCACGGTTGAGATATAGCCGTAACAATTACAGTAAAAATATTTTAATATTATTTAATTTAAACGACTTCGTTCTGAAAGTAAATGCGAAAAAGGCATACAGAATTCTAATAGAGAACTTTAGATTTCGGATCACTTTTGTACTTGCGCATTACGGCTAAAGAGATATTATCGGAAATATTATTGGCATACAAATTTGATAAATAGATAAATTATGTGCTGAATTTTTTTATAATTTCTCTACTTTTTGCTACGGTGTCAAAATTAATTAAATTTCAACGTTCAAACATAAATAAATCAACAGTTAATATTAAATCTCAATTGGATTTACGTGTTGAAGATCGGTGCCGAACAAATATACTGAATTGCAAAAACTTTAATTCAGATATCTCGTTACCGACAAATTAAATTGGAGGTGTGTGATTGTGCGGTTGGAGGGTTCGCGGAAATGAGGTGAAAATCATTTGGTTTTCGACAAAAACGTTTACTCTGTTACCGAATCACAAAATAAACTTCAGCGTAATAACGTTTTAAATCAATTTAAATATAACCTGACTCGTTTTCCGTGTAACGATGCTTCCAGTATACAAGTATTAAAGCTAATCAACTGGTATACTGGGGTAATATTATCTAAATCTCTAATCAAATATTTCCTGTTTCTCAACAGGAAATATTTTGATTGGGTGTTTGTTTGCATTGAATAGTCACTAAAACTACTGGATAAATTTTAAAGAGATTTGGCAAAGATGTCGAGTAGATTACGGGGGAGAACATAGACTACTTTTTATCGCGACACAATGTACGGTGCCAACGTGATTTCCGCGCACGAAGTCGCTTGCAACGTCTAGTATAACTTTTATTTCTTCGACATAATATTTATTGTTTTGAATTTTAATATGGAAAGCCGCAATATTTTTCGGGGTTTCAACAATTTATTGTACCGACTACTGTGTAAGATTTTTCATCACCGGCAACACATTTCAGGGAAAAATTCTAGTCGCCTACGCTCTCTTGGTGCGGTGCTCATATTATTTCCCGTTTCACAGCTATTCCTAACGTCACTATACTTCACTACCACACTCGCTTTTTTAATGCCTCGCTAAAATTAATATTTAGATTAAATTTGGTTTTAATAGTTGTATTTTATTTAAGTTATATAATTATATCCGTATTCCAAAAGAGTTAAATTTATAAAGATAGTCTTAATTCTCAAAATAGAAACAAAATTGTCGCAAGTAATGAAAATTCAAATGAAGTCATCTTAATTTTAGTTGTAAATTATAGTAAAGTTAAGACAATATAGGTATAAAACAATGAAAGTGTTGGTTTACTGCCCGGTCGAGGAACTGTCGTCTGTCATGTAAATTCTTAGTTCTTATACCGACGCGGACGGTAAACGACAAGATGATAAAGGGATGTTTTTATGATACCGACGAATTATTATTAAGATGAATACTACTTTGAAGTATAAGTAAGTACCTAAGCTCTGAGAAGAACAATATTATAATATAAAAAATAAATATTTTCGTGTTGTTTCATTCCGTAATACATATATAGTTCCCTTATATTTTCGTTCTGTCCGTCCGTCTGTCTATCTGTTTTAGCTTTTAGCTTCTGTAGTTATGAATATAAATGGATGAAATTTGCTATAGTTTGGATTGTGTATATAGATCTCAGTTTTAGCATCATAAAATAATAATATTTATAATTATGTTTTAGGGGTGGCTCCACGTATGGGACATGTGGAGTGGCATTGAAAAATATTTTTTTATCTACCCCATCGTGTGAGGTTGAATAGGTATTTTAAAATAAAGACAAGGTTTTACACATGATATTTTTAAAAAGTTAACCATTTACGAGTAATCGGCCTTCAAAGTGGTTTATAAGTTGGTCCGCCCCTGGCATTTCTAGATGAGACTTTGAAACTTTTCGATGCTAAAAAATATTTAGGAAAATTATTTTGAACGAAATCACAATTTTTCTCTTTTTTGCTCGTAACGGCAGAACTACAAGTAATACGTTGCTGACTACTGATTAGCGTCCACGTGCGACGATTCGATGCTTATCTTTACCTGCTTTCGCCAATCAGTACCTTTCATAGATTTATGGTGTAGTATTTGTGTATTAGCTGTTGTAATCGACGGCCGAAACGATAAAGTTTTTATAAACTATGTATTTTGTAAAAACATTACCGTTTTAATTAAAAGTTAAAGTTTTTATAATATATTTTGTGCCATAAAGTGTAACTTATAATATGTACTTTATATTTATAATATTTGATTAAATAAATTTAATATTAAAGTAATTAAATAAAATCTTTTCGACGAGTTGGTTCTCTAAGTAATGCCACTATTTCAATTTATTTATCACCAACCTTTTTTGGGTTCTAATTAAGCACCCGTTTGTAATATTATTAACATATTAATAGCCGACATTGATAAATCGGACAAAACAAAGAGGGATAAAGGGTAAAGGGAGCCATTGTGACAATGGTAAGGGCATTTTTGTTCAATATTATTTTGACCCCGTACTTTCGTGATATTATATAGTCCGTCTGTACGCCTTTCCGACTTTATGTCTGTCTGTCTTTCTTTCCATCTTACCGCGTTTCCGTATTTCCACCTGTTTGTCATTCCGACTTTTCGTAATTCCGTCTATACTTATTTACGTAATTCCGTCTTACCGTCCTTCCGTCTTTCTGTCTTGTCTTAGAAAAACGGAAATTTAGAAATACTGAAAGTCGGACAGACGGAAAATAGAACGGAAACGGAAATATGGACAGATAGAAAGACGGAAAGATGGAAATGAAAGACGGACGGAAAGATGAAATATGGACAGACGGAGATACTAATATTCGGATAGATGGACAGACGGAAAAACTAAAAACCGGAAAGTCGGAAAACTAAAATACGCGAAGATAAACGGAAATATGGACAGATGGAAAGACGGAAAGATGGAAATACGGAAAGTTAGACGACGAGAGTCTGACTTTTCATCTTTCTGCGTTTCCGTATTTCCATCTGTTTATCATTCTAACTTTTATTAATTCCGTCTATACGTATTTACGTATTTCCATCTTATCGTCCTCCCGTCGTTCCGGTTGTTGTAGAAAGTAATGGAAATTCGGAAAGACAGACAGATAGAAATACGAAAAGTCGGAAAGAGAGACGTTAAGGCGTAAAACTTATTAAAAAACGTTCATAATATTATGTCATTTTTGTAAGAATGAAAAATAAGTATTAGTTATAGATTGTGTATAGATCTCGGTTTTAGCATCGTAAAATAATCATAATTTTATATTTTAGGGGTGGCTCCCCATACATGTGATGTGGGAATGAAAAATATTTTTTCATCCTACCCCATCGTGTTGTAGCAAAGCTACATTTCCTTCGCTTATAATTACATATTTCGACGCTCCTAGCGTCATCTATGATCTATTAGCTTAATTATTAGTCATTTTAGAAGCTTAAGCTTAAGCGCCATCTGTCGGCGCACGCCTTTACTATAACGGCGTTAGCCTTACTCTAATAATTCTTATATCGATTTTCTTTTGTTTTGAATGTTAGAAATAAAACATTGTAACTTAATAATCTTAAAAACTAATTAAAATTTAGAAGAATTGCATTATTATCTAACATATATTGGTTATTAATATAATATCTTTTTATTTTGATATGTGGACTTTTGCCCTCTATGCTTTGATAAATGTTAAAAAAAAAGAAGAGTATAAAAGGCACTTCACAAAATGATCTTTTTTCCATTTAAATTCATATGAGAAATTAATCAACATGTAATTATGGTGTAACTATATTTCTTAATCCCATTCTACGGTCAGTTTAATATCTGTGTTATGAAGTCTTGTTTGGTAAATCACGCTTGTCACACGTGTTTCATTCTGTCTGATTTTGCATTGATATTTGGTTGTATGCATTACGCATTATGTTTTGAAAATACTGTTTTATTATGCTTAATCTCATTACCTGTAATGGACAACACAGCCCATGGTTTGGATCGTTAGAGGTTAGAACCATGGCAGCTATACACCGGATTCATCGCACCGGTAGCTAAATTCTGGTAACTGCACGGTTTGGGGCTTTCAATTCACCCTCTGTGTTCTACGCTTTAGACGGACGGCTGTCTGGTCTGCCCCTGTCACGTGCTGCCTGCCCCTGGACCACCTGCATCGTGTGATTTGAGTTCCTGGCCAGAACGGCTTATCGCCAGTTGACCTTGGCCCTGAGATCACCTGTGCATGCGCTGCAAGTCGTCGGCTGCCAGAAATATTGTACATTTGGACAAAATAAGGAGCATGAGCATAAAACATATTTTTAATAAATTATTTTGTATGGAAGTAATGTCGAACTTTTATTTAAAAAAGGCATCTATTCTATTTATATTTTAAAAATTCAGGTGCATGTTACATAACTATCACAATGCCGGATATTGTACCTGTAGATACTTTGAAATCTCTAATAGCAAAGCTAACTTCTATATTATCTATATAAGGGCAGATAACTAAATATAAAAAGGGCCTCAATGCCTTTGTTAAAAAAGATTATGACACATTGTCACCCTTACAAATTGCAGAGTTAACACTCAAATTGAGTAAGTTTGAGATACTGTCTACTAGGTTTGAAGAGGTGCCGAGTGAGATAGAAGACTTGAATTCACAAAGTTTAGATTTTGAATGATGAAAGAGACACTATTGAGTCCGATATGATTAGTATATTCGTACTTACATAGAATCCATACTGAGCTATGGTCTGACTGAGTCATGGTCAACCGGAAGTCGGTGTAAAACTGCCACAGATTCAAATAGCTAAATTTGATGGGGCCTACTTTCAGTGGTTGGACTTTCATGATTCGTTTATTTCACTCGTCCATAATTATAATGAACGTATCTCTTCCATTCAAAAATATCACTATATTTTCCTCGAGGAATTACAATCTCGAGGGTGAGGTAGCTATCCTAGCTACCTCGCTCTCGAGATAGTTATTTCAAATTTAGAAGTATCATCTGTTAATTATGTCACTGCATGGAGTTTATTATATGAGCGGTATAACAACAAAAGACTGCTAATAAATCACCACTTGAGTTCGTTATTTAACATTCAGCCTATTGCTCGCGAGACAAAGAAATATTTACGTTTTTTAGTTGATCACGTGACAAAGAATTTACCAGCATTGTCGAGTTTAGGCCAATCCACAGATTATTTGGACGTCATTATTATTTTCATGTTAGCTTCCAAATTAGATCAAACTCTCATGAAGTGGGAAGAGCTGAAAAATAGTCTGGATGACATACTTACTTTGAAGATTTTTAGTACATTTTTAACGGCTCGGGCAGATGTCCTCGAGTCATTGAACCGCAATAGTAAACAACATGATAATACACTTCAAAATAAATCGATCAAATCTAACCCTATTCATTCATCGTCTTCATCCAGCAACTTACCACATCGCGGTAATTATCATACAAAGTCGTTTGCTATTCACACTCAAAAGGCGAAATTTGCGTTAACATCTACTAATCGTTGTTTAAATGCATATCTGTGTATTATTTGCGATTTTAATTATAAAATATATGACTGCCGAGTATTTAAATCGAAAAACTTAAAGGAACGAATGGCTGACGTAATTAAATACAAATTATATTTAAATGACCTCAGACAAGGGCACACTGCTAGTGAATGTCGAATGGGTCCTTGCAGAGATTGTAAGCAGAGACATAACTCGTTATTGCATAAAACAGGGGAACCGCAAACTGTCACAAATTTTTCTAAACAAAGCCAAGTTATTTTATCCACTGCGCTAATCGACGTTTCTGTAGGGCTAGACTTTGGACCCTTTCACATTCTCAATCGCAAAGGGCGTGTCACTAAATTAATACAATGTTATGTGTGTATTTTTGTTTGTATGAGATTTAAATGCGTAATGTTTTTCGAAATTTGGATAACTTCTTGCAAGGGAAAAAATTCAACTTCGATGGAGCAGTCCAAAGCGCCTTCCATGATTTTATTGATTGCTGTCCGAATGGTATTTTTAGTAAAATAATCAATGAACTACCTATGAGATGGCAAAGTGCATAGATAGCAATGTTATATACTTTGATTAAATAAATATATTATGTTTAAAAAAATCGACTTTATATTCCTCCTTTACAAAACGCCAATTTCATATGTAATGTTCTAATACTTTATATATAGCTGTCCTTTGTCTTCCTTACCCAACTGATATCCTCTGATTGGAAGACAAATGACAGCTACTACCTACCTGCACCAAATCTGATGGACTGCAATGAAAATCATCTTCAGCAATATGTTAGAGTAGAAAAGTTTCTTTGGAAAAGATGGCAGAAGGAATATATATCCGAAATGCAGCAGCGTAGAAAATGGAAAGAGAATCATGCAAACCTTAAAGTTGGAGACCTTGTGTTGATTCATGAAGACTACGTCCCTCCTTTAAGTTGAAGAGGAGAAGATTGAAGGCAGAGTCACTCGTTTATTCCCGGGTGTCGACAGAATGTTACGTGTAGGTGATATAGCCACTGCATGGGGTGTTGTACGACGGCCTCTAGTTCGGCTTAGTTCTTTGCTGAAGATGGAGAAATCAGCGGTTGAAAGAAGAGATCTTTCGAGGGGGGCCGGTATGATTCAGCTCCTATTGTCTATTTAATGATAAGTTTGTTTAAAGATGTATTGCTATTTATTATATGTAATTTGTGGGCGTTTTTTTAATATCTAAGAATTATTGTCCGCCATTTAGTTATTCACTTACTTACGTTGTATCGCTGATCATCTAAAATTCCGAGATTTGAAATCCAGTTTCAATACGAAACAGTAAGTATGAACTTAAACGTGCAAGTTTTGGAGATATTAGCAATGATGTGCCTTATTTTATACAAATTTGAAACATGTGTCGTCAATTTTCGGCGACTTAAGTATGGAATATTTTCACGAGACTAGCGAAATTCTGTAAAAATGTCATTGATGTGTATTAAATATGTAATATATGTATAGTATAATAGTATTAAATATAATTCCCGTTTACTAGTACATGTAACACAAGCTCTTCGGATACTTAGCACGGGGCCAGATTGACGTGGTGTGAAGCGTCCATAGATATCATTATTATTATTATCTACGGAAGCAGCGTTAACCGCATATCACGTCTACGTGTCTTCGGTTTTCTCCTACGGTCTGTTGTACGGGAACTCGATTGTTTTCGAAAAGGCTTTCTGGGTGTAAAAGATGGTGGTATGGGAAAGATATGTAAGGGTTATTTGTGGAGCCTGGTCTATGCACAGCTGTAAACCACTGTTTACTAAACTATTGCATATTGCCGCTGGTGTGTCTTTATATTCGTGATCTGTGTGTGTATTTATACAGTGAATATATATAATATATTCGCTGTATAAATCACCTATAACTTATTAAAAGGCCAAGATTTTTATTATTGGAGACTATTCAATGCAAACAAAAAAAACGACTCCTCTTTATAATATTTATGTCTTATGTTAACGCGAATATTGTTCATTGTTTTAAGCACTTATGGATTGTGTCGCGGTGCACTTTTCTTTTTTTCTGACGTTTCGCAAATCCGCAAATCAAATACGTCGACTGGATGATCTCAAGATAAAGCACGCAACATTTGTAACATCGTTAAATTTCTTGAAAAGATGTTGAGACCACAATTTAATTCCTACGTGTGTCAAAATATCACCCAAAGAAAACATACGAGCGAGTGCAAAGATCTTAACATAGCAGGCTAGTATGAAGTTACTACAAAAACCATGATTCATCAAAAACGTTCCGATATCGCTGCCCTTGAAAAAGAAATAATAGTTTTGACAAATTACTATAAGGGACTTTAGACAATATTTGATTTTGAAAATTGTATTTAAATATTAAGTAAACGTGAAACATATAAATATAATAATTGTAAAATATTCAGGTTTTAAAATTCAATAAACTCAACAGCAAAAATACCATAGACATTTCAAACATAGTCTCTTGCGCAGTTGTCAACCTGTCAAAACAAACTTTTGACATAAATACATTAAAAGTTTTGGAAAAGTGCTTGAATTTTATAATAACACCGCGAAAAATACCTTTTGAGGAAATTATCTGCAGTGTAGAGGATTGTTTATCGAATAAAACTGACGATATAAGGATAAATAGTCAGTCTTACGACGAAGCTCGGTGCCCAAACCAAATCTTCCTCGTGAACAAATGAAAGCGTTACAAAACTTGCTCACCAGATCGTATTTGACAATTCTCTGCGCGGATAAAGGTAATGCCACGGTGATTATGGATACCTAAGATTACAGTGATAAAATACAATATCTATTATCAGACGAAAACACATACAAATAAGTCAGAACCGACCCGACTAACAACGTTTTAAAGACTACTCAAAGTCTCATAATGAAATACTCCGACTCACTGAAAGTAGATACAAAGTTTTTATTGCCTTCGTTTCCTAAACTCCATTAAGTTGTATGGTTTGCCAAAAATACATAAACCTAATGTTCCACTTCGCCCAATTGTAAGCCAAATTGACTCACCCACCTATAAATTGGCTCATCTAGTGGCTAATGTACTTTCATCACTACGTGGACACATTAGAGCTCATGTAAAGGATTCTTACCACTTTTTTGAGGAGATTAAAGATCTATGTCTCACAGACAATGAACAGTTGGTCAGTTTTGATATACAATACTTATTCACTTGCTTAGAATTACAGGAATGTAATGAAAATGTAACAAAAAAGCTTAGAGAAAAGAACTTACCTGTTGAATGTGTAGAATTATTAGTACACTGCCTTACATCTGTCTATATGTTGTGGAGTTATGACTTCTACAAGCAAGTAGATGATGTAGCGATGGGCTAACCAGTTTCTCCCGTTGTTGCTGACATATTCATGGAAGACTTCGAGGAGACTGCTCTTGAGACCTCACCTATACAACCCAGGTTCTACAATCGGTATGTGGATGATACTTTCACAATTTTACCATCTGACAAAGTAACCATATTCCTAAATTATTTGAACAGTCCCAACCCCAAAATATAATTCACTATGGATTTAGAGACCAATAACTCTTTAGCTTTTTTGGACATATTAGTAATAAGGAATCCCAATGGCACCTTAGGTCACACTGCGTATCACAAACCTACACATACTTATAGATATTTAAGTAGTGAGTCCCACCACCATCCTTCACAGCTATCTACCGTTGGCAAAACTTTGTTTAGAAGAGCACGAGGAATATGTGATCAGCAGAATATGGACACCGAGCTTCATCATGTCACACAAGTTCTACGTGACAATAAGTTTCGAGTCCCACGCTTGCATCACAGTGACCGAGTGAAACCAGCCACTGTCGAACGAATACCTGCAGTTTTACCTTTTATGAAAGGAGTCACTGATAATGTTGGCTATATTCTAAGGAAAGCTTCTATAAAAACATATTTCTAGCCGCCCTAAAAGATAAGTAAATTTTTACCACCAGTGAAATTTAACATTCCTCTTCAAGATGCAGGAGTCTACAATCTCGACTGTGACTGCGGTCTCTCCTATATAGATCAAACTAACTATACTTCCATGGACATCCATCAACACCCGAGGAACAAATCGCAGATGTTAAACACCGTTGCAACAATATCTAGTGTCTGTTGCGATTTGCGAACACACACTAGATCAACCTCGCTATTACATAAGATTTGATAAGCCTCAATTACTGACGAAGGACCGTTATCACCCAAGAATGATATACGAGGCTATAGAAATTAAAAAGTACATTAAATTGAAGAATCTTCGGGTAGTTTGAACAACTTCAACAAATAGGACAATTGACACCTCAGTCCTCCCATGACTACGGCTGCTAGAAAGTAGCCGAAACGTCGGGAAAAATACAAGCGCACCGCGACACAATCTGTAAGTGTTTAAAACAATCCTCTTTATAATGTTAGTATAGAATATATACTTAGGTATGTACATAAACTGCTGAATATATATTTTGTTGTTGTTGAATATTGTGATATATAAAGTATTGTTGGAGAAGTTTAATCATTCCTTATAGAGCTATGAAGTAAACTAAACATCAAAATGAATGCTGAAAATTATTAAATTTTGTGTAAATTAGATTTAAATGTATATAATTATTTAATAATAATAGTTATTCATTTCTCTCATAATCACTTAGCACATACGGAAAAGTACAACACAAGGTAAGTATATAATTGTCAAAAATTAGTACAAAGCAAACCGATCATAACGACGTACATTGGACCCCTAAATTATCGTCGTAATAGCCGATGGCAGGCATATTTTAACGTAACAGACCTTAAAAAGACAGACCGCAAAATGTTCATATTTTAACGTGACAGACCTTGAAACTTGGTCGCAATACTCGTTTTGTCGTTATAAGTGATGTCGTAATAAAACGTTTTCACTGTACTTACAATAATAGCTTACTTAACTTTAATTGTTGTTTTATATTTCAACATAATGTTCAATTAATGAACTATTTAGATACTTTTAGTGAAGAATAAAAACATGAACTATACTTAACCACTATAAATAAATAAAATAAATAAAAAAAAAATATTTCAGACCAAGTCCTTACTCCATATGCTTAGCCAGTACAAAAGTTATAAAATTACAAAAGAATATATAATATCAAAAAAATGAAATTACACACGGAGCCGCTGGCTGTGACCCGCACTACTTCAGCGCATGAAGTTTAATCCATCGCTGCAGCAGTGGCGAGTCCCAGCGGTCCGCTACGGCGCGCACCAGGGTGTTGCGACTGCCGCGCCGCGTACGCGCCGCCGCCGCCGCCTTGCTCGACTCCGCGAACATGGTAGAGGCGCTGCAGTGTCGCGGCAGTCGCATAGTATATAGTTATACGCTATAGTACGCA
Source organism: Phengaris arion (assembly GCA_963565745.1). Lineage (NCBI taxonomy): Eukaryota > Metazoa > Arthropoda > Insecta > Lepidoptera > Lycaenidae > Phengaris > Phengaris arion. The sequence goes on from OY751431.1 coordinate 32,062,661, forward strand.
AAAGAGGTATTACAAAACGTTAACCCTTTTTGCTAAAGTTAATCCTGGGTTGAATATCATGTTATCTCTCTCGTTCTTCGTATTTATGAAAGAGAAGGCACGATATTTTAACCCACGGTAATGTATGTTTAAAATCAAGATTTCCTATGCTTTGGCAAAATTTTCAGTATCAAGACTTGAAAACAGCTTTTATTTTACGACGTGTTAATACTGACATAAAAATTTTATCGCCAATAAAGTATATATGAAGCTACTATATTGACCAATAAATTCGCTTTGCTGACTTAAACTACACATTAAATGTACAATTATTCGATATTGTAGATACCATTGTGTGATTCCGACAGTGCAGTTGTGCTAGTACATAATATAAAATTGTATCTTCGCTGTCTGTGACACCCTTTATACGTGGCGTATTTTGGGGTTGCCACTATGGCGACATCTTCTATCTATATCCTACTAATATTATAAATGTGAATTCATGTGAGGATGGATGGATGTTTGTTACTCTTTCACGCAAAAACTACTTAAAGGGTTAAAATTAAATTTGGTATGGTAGTAGTTTAGACTTTGGATTAAAACATAGGCTACTTTTTACCGAAAAAGTACAGTATTCCCGCGGGATACCCGATAGTATAAGCAAAACAGCTAGTCTATACATATAAGAATAACTATTACAGGGGGGTTTGTTTGGCTGTTTGTCTGTTTATTTGTACACGCTCATCTCAGAATCTACTGAACGGATTTTGATGAAATTTGGTATGGTTGGTAGTAGTGGAGTTGGTTCCCGCAATATTTGTTTTTGAGTATACGAAGTCAAGGGCTTAACCGATTTGAATGCGGGGTTCACTAATGCGTTACGGTTACTCTACTCCACTTAAAATTTAATTAACCGACTTCCAAAAAAGGAGGCGGTTATACATTCGGCTGTTTATAATTTATTTTTTTGTATGTTAAAGGATTAATCCACCGCCTGTGGACCGATTTTCAAAATTATTTTATTGTTGCAAAGAATATAATTCGAAATTGGTCCCTTAGTCACCAAGGTGGAGACCTGATGATGGCACCCATGAGGAATCGAGAGAAATCCACTGAATTATAAAGACAATGGTAGTGATTTCAACTTTTAAAGTATGTAAAATTTTGTACCAACTTGTACCCTAGATCCAAAAGCACTGTACATAACTCTTCAGTCTTTAAAGATTCTACGTCTAGAAATTTCGGAATTGTTTAAAGAACTGCAAGCATATGCCACTTGCAGTAATCATCATCATCATCATCATCATCACCACCACCACCATCTTCTTACGATACATCAACATATTATTATGGTGACATAGGTACTTAAACAATAGTTTTGTACAACGATATCAATGTATTTAAAATTTTGTAATTGGCAAAATTATAGTCATGATCATCATTATCACTATAATATTATATATATTTAATACGTACTGCTACATTTTTTCCGCCGACTACTACAATAAAAAATATTTAATAATATAGTGTCTAATCATTATCATCACTGGTGATTGTTTATTTGGTCCACAGATCCTAATTTGGGGAAATACCACGGCCTTTCAGAAAACTGGCATAAAAAAACGCTTGAGTTTGTTTTTTGCTTTGCTGAGAGAGTGAGAATACCGGAGGATTTTTTTGTATTAATAACTTTCATAAAATGTGTTAATAATAATAAATATTATATAAAGTCGTTTTTTTAACATAATATAATTATTTAATCAAAATGGTTTATCCATTGCTATCTATGCACTTTTGCCATCTCATAGGTAGTTTTCATTGATTCCTTTACTAAAAAAAACATTCGGACAGGAATCAATAAAATAAAATATAATTAATAAGTATAAAATAAAATTTGAAGGCGCTTTGGACTGCCCCATCGGAGTTGAATTTTTTCCCTTGCAAGAAGTTATCCAAATTTCGAGAAAAATTTTATACTGTTGGAGCAAGGTCCGGGGAGTACGGTGGATGTCTTAGACATTCCAATTGAAGCTCCTCTAATTTAGTAGCCGTCTGTTTTGCAGTGTGGTCTAGCGTTGTCCTGAAGCAGCAGTGGCCTAGAGCGAATGACCAACCACAGTTGTTTAGCAGCTAGCTTTTCCATCATGATTTGCAGTTGCTGACAATAGACATCTGCCGTAATCATCTGGCCAGATTTAAGAAAGCTGTAGTGAACGACACCGGTACTAGCCCACCAAACGCTCACAAGTAACTTTTTTGAGTCAATTTTCGCTTGGGGCAGGCTTTGGCTGTTTCGCCAGGGTTCAGCCATTACGCTGAGTGTTTCCGATTATCGTACAGGATCCACTTTTCATCACAGGTAATGATTCTATTTAAAATCCCTTAATTATTGTGCCGGTTCAGTAATTTAACGCAGCAGTCTACGCGCGTATGTCGGTTTGCTGCACTCAATTCATGAGGTACCCACCTTTCAAGCTTTTTCACCTTCCCAATTTGCTTTAAGTGGATTTAAACACTTTTATCACTAACACCGCAGCCTGCAGCTAACTTGGACGTGATTTGCGATGGATCCGCTTCCACAATAGCCTTCAATTCTTCATTATCAACTTTGGTCTCCGTCCGTCCACGGGGCTTGTTCTGCAGGTCGATATTTCCAGAACGAAAACGTTGGAACCCTTTGTTTTCTTTTGCGATACCGCCGCTATATACATCATTAATCCTTTGAGCCGTTTCTGCAGCACTGGTGCCACGGTGGAACTCGTACTCGAAAATAATAAGATATTTCAAGTTTTACATTTTGTAAACAGAGTGACGCAAAGAAAAAACCAAAAGAGAGTTAAGAGTACAATAGGATTGGCATAGTCATTTCATGTACTTAAAATTCTTTTAATAAAGAATTAAAAAAAGTGTAACTAATACGACTTTCTTTTATATATAGATATAAATAGATAGTTGGGATAATTTATTCAAAAAAATATCGGAAAATATCAGAATTGATTGAAGATATACGTTTCATTGCAAGATCGGCGCCGCGTTGTGCAGTGCGGTGCTGCTCGAAATTAGAACTCTTGCAATGAAACGTGCATCTTCTTTCAGCGCCGCGTCTGGTCACGTCGTGTCTCGGTGTGAACTGACGCTAAAGGGGAAGAAAAGAGAACCATGGATCTTCCATAGTAAATTGAGCCATTATGACATAAAAATTCAGCGTAAAATTAAGCTTGTATACGGTTTTATAGTTCGTACCAGAGAACACTGGATGACTGGGAAAATCTCCCTTCGCAGCGTTGCGATAGTGTAATAACGCCAAATGTATATCCGAGCCATCTTCTTTGCATTTTCTTAATATGTTTTTGACAATTTTAACTCCTGTTTCAGCTTGACCATTAGACCTCGACCAGTACGGACTAGTGGTTATGTGTTCTACATCCCAATCAACAAGAAAATACTTGAATTTGCAGGAGTTAAATGGTGGACCATTGTCAGACACCAATGCTTTTGGTATACCATGTCGAGCGAAGAACAATTTGAGACTCTTAACAACATTATCGACAGTGTAATTCTTATGCAAAGAAGCTAACTCTATGTACTTGGAATAATAATCCATGCAGACAAGGAAATTTTCTCCATCAAAATATAATAAATCTATACCCACCTTCTCCCATGGAAGATAAGATATCTCATGGCATTTCAACGGTTCACGAGGTGGATTTGATCTGTATTTGGTACAGACGGAACATTGATCGATTAAGTTCTTGATATCCGCGTTTATATTTGGCCAATAAACTGTTTCTCTAGCGATATTTAGTGTCTTATTAATACCTAAATGACCACAGTGTATTTTATCTAAAATCTGTCTTTGCAAGGACTTTGGAACAATAAGCCTATTGCCTTTACATATTCACATGGAAATATTCACACATTATGGAACAATAAGTCGTTCATTATATATAATTCATTTTGAATGGTCCAATATGGTTTCACAAGAGAGCTTACTTTGTCTTTGCTTCTTGGCCAACCATTCTGAATATAAGACTTGAGCAGATTTAAAGATTCATCATTTTTGCTTTCTAATAATATAAATTTTAAATAAGGCTTTCTCACTGAGAGATTAGGAAATACTGAATTAACATGATACTGTAAGTCTTGCTCATACTGAGGTGTGTATGTATTGTTACATATATCAACAGTAAGATGTAACTGTCAATGTCATTATTGACATTGACAGATGTCATGAAGTAAAGCCTATCGAGAATTGTTGCTGTATTATTATCACCACCACTCAACGCATGAAGGAGATACAAATCAAGAGGTCGCAGCCCGTTACATGGTGTCAGAAAAAATTATCAAGAAAACGAAAATTATGAACGCAAAAGAGGGTACATCGAAAAACTCCGGAAGCTTCGAGACAATCTGAGTGTGGGAACTTAACAATGGCAAGCAACGGAGTACAGAAGCTTGAGATCTCTACAGAAATTATCAACAATAATTCTGAAAATTTCAAACAAATGGACGCAGTCATTCGAGATATTTCTACTGGCGTCGGGCATGGAGAAAAAGGAAGACAAAAGAAAAATTGCAATCATGCTGCATTCCATGGGAGAAAAGGGTTTAAACATATACAATTCCTTCAATTTGGACCTAAGCAATGCTACTTTCCAAGAAGTCAAGGCAAAATTCGTCGAGTATTTTGAACCCAAAAAGAATTTGACGGTGGCACGGCACAAATTCTTTACGTTGAAACAACGTGTGAACAAATTCTTGGAAAATTTTCTAATAGAATTAGAAAACGCAAGTCATGCCTGTGAGATTGGTTCGCTACGTGATTCCCTTGTAAAGGACATTCTCATTGCTAACATGGCCACAAACTTCTCGCAATTTCGTCAAAAGCTCCTACAGGAGCAAGATCTATCCCTAGAAAGAGCCAAACTCCTCTGTAGAACACTGACGATGGCGCAGAAAAGTGAAGAATCAATCAATGCAGCAGATGGAAGAGAAGCCACAATATACAAGCTACACAAAAGTCGTCCAATACCAGAAAAGAAAAAACGCAAGATCTCCATCATGCCAAGGTCACACAAGGTCAGCTACACCTGGATCAAGAACAACGTCATGTGTAAAGTGCAACACATCGCATGGTCGCCGCAACTCTCCAGCTTGGAAACACAGATGCAGGTCATGTTTCAAATATGAACATTTTACTCATTTATGTTTCAAGAAAAATAGTGTCAGGACTGTTGTTACTGGGGTAGGTAGCATAAATCTCGATGATCAATCAAGCCCCAAAAGTGCTGAGGCTGAGGCTGAGAGATTTAAAATAGGGGCATTGTTCAACATTAAAAACATAAAGTCACAGAATGCTAGTACAAATTTGATAAGCACAACAGACAAGTCCTGGCATTATTCTCTTAAGATAAACAACAAAAATGTAGATTGCCTAATTGACACTGGCGCAGACATAAATGTGATGTCTTATCAAGTATTTAAAGAATTTAATCTTAAATTTGACAAACAGAGTAAAGAAATATGTAAAATTATAATATATTTGCCTACAGTGGGCACAGAATACCGATAATTTCAGTGTTAAACATTTGTTGTTTAGTTGAAAACAAAACAAAACCAGAAAGCATTACTTTTGTTGTAACAAAATTAAATTGTCCAACTGTGATTGGTTTACCCACATGTATAAAGCTAAATTTAATAACAAAAAACTTTTCTCTATCAATGGAAAATCAAAAAATGTTGAGCAAAATGTATATAATATGTATCATAAAATTTGTGACAAAATTGTGACCAGATATAATGATGTGTTTCAGGGTCTAGGCTGCCTCCCACACGAACACAGCATCGTGCTAAAAAAGGATGCTGTTCCGTGCGTTGATCCCCCTAGAAAGGTACCCTTCGCGTTGGTTGAACCGTTAAGGAAAGAGCTTCAACTCATGGAGAACATGGGAGTCATACGGAAGGTGAACAAACCTACTCTCTGGGTGAGTAGTTTAGTTATAGCCATGAAAAAGAATGGTGGATTGAGAATTTGCTTAGATCCTAGAAATTTAAATAAAAATTTATTGAGATGTCATTATCCAATTAAAAATATAGATGAAGTCAGGTCTAAATTGTCCAAAGCCTCTTATTTTTCACATTTAGATGCGTTTTCTGGGTTCTATAACATAAAATTAACTAAAGAAAGTAGTGATCTATGTACATTTCAAACTCCATTTGGCAGATACAAATTTTTAAGATTACCTTTTGGAATAAACACGGCTACAGAAATTTTCTATAAAACCATGATAGATCTTTTCGGAGACATAGAAGGTATAATAATTTGGTGTGATGACATTTTAATATACGGTGAAACAATTGAAATATACAATAAAAGGTTATAAATGTTTTTGGACAGGGCTAGGCAAGTTAATTTAAAATTAAATAAAGCCAAGTGCAAGTTTCTTCTAGAAGAAATAGTATATTTGGGCTATATTTTTAGTAAAGAAGGTGTAAAAATTGATCCAGAAAGAGTAAAAGCGATAAAAAATATGCCCATACCTAAAAATATTAAGGATTTGCAGAGATTTCTAGGCATGATTAATTTTTTAGCACCGTTTATAGAAAATCTAGCAGAAAAAACTAATACCCTAAGAAATTTGTTAAAAAAAGATATGTTGTGGTTATGGGATGAAAATTGTCAAAAGTGTTTTGATTTGTTAAAAGAAGTCATATCTAAAGCACCTGTGTTATCTAATTATAATTGCAACTTACCTGTGATTTTGTCGGTAGATTCATCAAAGAATGCACTGGGAGCAGTCTTGATGCAAGACAAACGACCCATTGCATATAATTCAAGAACACTTACCTCCTCTCAACAAAACTACGCCCAGATTGGAAAAGAATTGTTTGCCATACAGTTTGAATGTAATAAATTTCACCAATATATTTATGGCAGTAAAACAACTGTTCATACTGATCACAAACCTTTAATTTACCTTTTTAAAAAACCTCTTCATGAAGTACCTGCTAGGTTTCAAAGAATGATGTTATCGTTGCAGGGTTATGACCTAGAAGTCGTTTATGTTCCTGGTAAATATATGTATATAGCAGATACTTTGTCAAGAGCCTCACTTAGTGATACTGTAACGGGCTGCGACCTCTTGATTTGTATCTGCTTCTTGCGTTGAGTGGTGGTGATAATAATACAGCAACAATTCTTATACTCTCCTTTATTGGTGCTTACCACAGATACGTATTACAATATGTAATGAGATATGCTTAACACAATATATACGTCTACACTATGTATAGCCTTTTGGCCAACTAAAATAAACTAAAAAACTCGATAGGCTTTACTTCATGACATCTGTCAATGTCAATAATGACATTGACAGTTACATCTTACTGTTGATATATGTAACACCATCGTCATAATTTGTTCATATAATTAGGTCTTTACCTATGAAATTGCCGTTTCGTATGAAAAAATTGAAACTAATTTTTTTCATGTATTTTTTATTTGTATTAATCGAAGTAATCACTTTGCCAACGCAGTGGCAGTTTATTGATGCCCTTCTTTAAGAAATCAGCTGGACGGCAGACAAATCTTCAAAGTCATTTTGTACTGCCTCTCGGGTATTGAATTTTTTTCCCGCCAAGAAGTTATCCACATTCTGGAAAAAGTAGTATTCTATAGGCGTAGGTCTTTTGAGTAGGGCGGATTACGGAGAGCTTCCAATCCCAGTTCTTGCAACTTGGAGACCGTTTGCTGTGCAGTATGAGGTCGCGCGTTGTCGTGCAGGAGCAGCCGAGACAAACGATTGACCAATACTGGTTGAAGTTGTGCCAGCTTCTCCATCATTGTGTTCAGTTCTTCACAGTACATATCTGTAGTAATGCTCACCCCGTTTGGTAAGAAGCTGTGATGAATCACACCGGCGCTAGACTACCAAACAGTGACCATCACTTTTCTAGGGGTAAGTTTTCGTTTAGGGCATTGTTAAGGTGCTGAACCAGGATCCAACCAACTTGCTGAGCGCTTGCGGTTATCAAACAGAATCCATTTTTCTTCGCAGGTAACAATGCGGTTCAAAATTCCTTCATTTGTGTGTTTGTTGAGTAGTGCAAGGCACGTCTCGACGCGTACTTCGCGCTGGCGATCATTGAGTTCGTGGGGCACACATTTGTCAAGCTTTTTTACCTTGACAATTTGACGCAAATGGACCAATATTGTTTTGACGTTAACGTTGAAAGCTGCTGCTAATTCAGCCGTAGATTGTGTGTCGTCAGCTTCCACAATCGCCTTTAATTCGTCATTGTCGACCAAATTCTTCGGACGACCGCGAGGTTTATTTTTCAGGTCGAAATTTCCGAAACAGAAGCGAGCAAACCAATAACAGGTTGTACGTTGGTTTGTAGTGTTAGCTCCGTAAACGTCGTTGATGTTGCGTGCCGCTTGTGCCGCGTTGGTGCCACGACGGTACTCATATTCCATAATTACTCGAATTTTTAACGTATCCATGATGACGAAAAATATTGAAATGCGATGAAAATGTAACACTAATCAATAAGCAAATGACTACTTTTGGAAAAAGAATTTGTGGTGACTCTGTTGCATCTTTATTAGAATTATTATAATTTGTAAATAGCAACCCTAAAATTATTACTTAAGTGTTGGTCATCTGACCATTTCTGGGATTTTTCCACACACTTGGCGTTATATATTTTCAAAGGAAAACAACTATGTGAACAACTTGTGGATTATGTTTGTGATATAAATGGAACTGTTGCGTGGAATGTATTATTGAACATTCAAATAGACCGTGGTGTGAACAAATAGTGAAGAAGCCTTTTCTTTCACCCTTTCATCCCAAAGTGGTGACCGCCTTCGTTAGTCAAGCCTACTTTTTACGGTGCTGGAACTCCTGGCTCAATTGCTACACGACGCTTACACGTCGGGAACAAGAACTACACCCGCTACACTACGTGACTCAGCGTTAGCTGCGAAACGAGCGGGCGAATCCATTTTTTGGCCGCACAAACAGGACCATCCAAGATATTCGACCGAAGACACTTATTTCCTGCAACGTTCTACGTTCTCCCAGCTGAAACACATCGATTCCAGTCATTCCCAGCAGAATTTGGAAAAAAATTCTGTGAAGAAAGTTTCATTCAAGAAGTTTCTGACTGGTCGCGCCATTTTTCGATGCTTATTGGAACTTTCTCCTCGGCAATCAACGGCATCGGTACATCCCTATCTGTCAAAACTCGAAAACGTAAGCAAACACTCGTGAAATAGTGCGAAAGTGTTTTTCGACTTTTATTTTCATTGTAATTTGGATTTATAGGCAATAACAGTGAGTTATATTGTTTTAAGTTACAACAACATTATTTCGGTAAGCTTTTCTTGATATTTTACTCATATTTAACCAATTATTATCGGAGTTGTTCTAACTCGAAACTAAGTTTTGTTTTACGTGCTTTCTAACGTTCTATTAATATTATTCCTCATTATCTGCCGCAATTCGGTGAGGGTAAGCTTTCTACTTGTTTTTTTAGCTTTCTTAATTTGTTGTGTGTTTTTGTGGTTTTTTTACCTGATTTATCTTGTGTTTTGGTTTTTCGGAAATTTCACAAGCATAAATTTTGTTTTAACGCTATTTCGCTGTAAATATAACATTTATTTGACTTACCTGCTAATCATAATAACAGGTATGTTTCCTATTGGTTTGGAATATTATGTTTTTAAACATAATTCTGTAAACCAAATTATAAAACTTAATTTAAATTTTTTCTCTAGAGGTGTTACCTTTTTATGAAAAATTGTATATTGGTGTTACTTATAGCTACTTATACTTACCTACTAACTGCATTTAGGTATCAGCGTTGCCACACCAATTTTTTTTTTTTTTAATTAATTTTCGGTTGATTTTGTTATGTTTTTCTACAGTGCATGTCTGTGATCTTTGGGTGTGGTTACTAATCACTAACAATGGATGAAACTCCCCAAGATACTATTCTTCGATTGGAAGCGGAGAAGGCAGCTTTACAGCAACGTCTGGAACGAGAAAAGAAACCAGAAATATGCAAAGTCTCCGTGAAGCTCCCACCATTTTGGCCGAACAAGCCTAAAGTTTGGTTTGCTCAAGTAGAGGCTCAGTTCGAGCTCACAGGAATCAAATCTTATACCACAATGTTTAATTACATCATTTCACAGCTCGAACAGAAATTAGCTGGAGAGGTAGACGACATTATAACCGCTCCTCCAACGGACGGTAACAAGTACACAAAATTGAAGTAGGAATTAATCCGACGACTTTTGATGTCCGAAGAACAAAGGGTACGCCAACTTCTCGGAGAGGAAGAATTAGGCGACAGGAAACCCTCTCAATTTCTTCGGCACCTCCACTCACTTTCGAACAATGCCCTCACAGATGAGAGCATTCTTAGGCAGTTGTGGATGAGACGCCTACCCCAGCAAGTACATGGTATTTTGGTCTCACAGACTTACCTGACATTGGAGAAACTGGCAGACCTGGCCGACAAGGTCATTGAGATTGCCGGGCAAAGCAAAGTTTTTTCTTGCTCTTTGCCGGCCATATCATTGTCTTCTCCTGCCTTCGACACACTTCTGGAAAGGGTCGACGAACTTAGTAAGCAAGTTGCTTCTTTAACTCACCAGAGGCCTGGACGTTCGCGCAGCCGCAACGCATCTGCTGGTCGACGCTCTCGTACTTCAACACCTGGTGCTCCTGAAAAAATGTGTTGGTACCACAAAAAGTTGGTACCATGTGTTGGTACCACAGAACTTATTGCTTCCTTGTACATTACTTCCTTAATGCAGCCCCAGTAAAAAAAGTCCAACGGGTTAAGGTCTGGCGAACGTGGAGGCTATAAAATTGGACCCAATCGCACTATCCATCTATCTGGATATGTATTATTTAAATATTCCCTTACACGAACAGCGTAATGTGCTGGACACCCATCATTTTGAAGCCACATCTCGTTTCTTATCTCCTGTGGAACGTCTTGCAGTAATCCAGGTAAAGTATTTATTAGAAAATCCAAATACATATCCGCATTTAATATTGCCGGCAACTCAAATGGACCAATGATTTGTCCGTTAATAATGCCAGTCCATAAATTTATTTTAAACTGATACTGCGAACTGTCTTCACGTATCAATCTTAGGTTTTCAAGTTGCCAGCTGTGTAAATTGTGGAGATTCAAAAAACCATCTTTTCGACACGTTGACTCGTCACTCCATAAAATTTTATTAAAATATCTTGGGTCTTCTCTTATCTTTCGCAGCATTGTGCGACAAAATGTTACTCTCGCAGCAGCGTCCCTTGGCATTAGTGTTTGAATCCTTTGATAATGAAAGGAATATAATTCATGCCTTTTTAAAATTCTGTGCACGGATTTTTGAGGTATCCCGGTACGCTGTGAAATAACACTTATGGACGAACCAGGGTCTTCAGCGACTATTTCCAGTACTTCGACTGCATTGTGTCGTTGAGATCGTCCTTCACTGGCCCCGCCTATGCCGGTCCCAGGAAATCGTCCTTCCATAAATGCATTGTGCACTTTAATCAAGACACGGTAATCAGGATGTCGAGCATTTGGATATTTTTCACGGTAAACACTTGCTGCTCTAGCAGCGTTGCCATTACATAAACCATAAATGTTATGCATGTTTGTGGATTCAGCCGACGTGTATTGCTGAGGCATGATGCAAAAACTTCCAAACAACAAATCCAATCGATAGCACAAAACAATGTCCGTAAATGAGAGCTAAGTCGTCAGTATCACCAGGTTCACAAGTCCAAATCACAAGGCAAATCAAAGTCCGATATTAGAAAGCAGTAACAAATTGACGAAAGTAACGAAAACAAGAGCACTTGCGATAGTCAAAATCACACTGAGATGTGTACACTCTACAATCAGGAGCGCGCCCTAAAGGCAAAAACATGCTAACCTTTTCACACACCGTGAGTTTGAAAGGGACAGTGTGCATCTGCCTAGTTTTACGGATTTTATCTCTGTTTATTACATTTTAGTTTATCCTGACATAACGGCTTCATTGCAGCGGTTGTGATCACGGGGAGCCAGTAGGTTAGTTATTGTTTTAACGTTACCAAATGTGTTATGACTTGTGCCTAGCTAGTTTTGTGTATGTGCATAATATTTATTTAATTGATGGCTTTTGGGTGTGCCTACTAACTTTCCTATAATATTGTTTGGTTTTACTTAGGCAATAAATATCTAAGACTTAAGTGCATAAAAATGGCTGAAAAACCAGGGCGATCGAGGCTAATACGTAAAGTTCATTTAAAAAATTTACCTACAACTACTGGTCTGCCGAAATAACCAATTCGTTTTAGAGTTCGGTAGGAACATAGGTAAAAATGGGACGTCCCCCTATCTATCCACCCGTCCTTGAACAGTCTTTCGCCATGCTCGCATCGCATCGACCGGGACACTTACTACCCATTATTTTATGCCTAACCTTACAATTTTTCGCAAATGAAAATGATGAATAGTTTTGTTGCCGTCTAACAAAAGAGCAATTGCATGGGTGTAACAAACTTCTCTTTTTGCTGCTTTTTGCTCGATAACAGTACAGAGCCGGAAATACTAACAAACTTATGACTGTAATACCTACTATTGATTATTGTAAACTATTATTATGTATTATTACAGGATCATACACCGGAATACCCGTCATCAAATTATGAAGAATCCAACGTCTCCACTAGTCCTCAATTAGCTAATCAAGACAAACTACTAATACTCTTCAAAACGTCAATATCGTCGAGTTTTTTCCTCCAGATGTAGTCCACAAGGAGAATAACTCAGTAACGGATGAAACGGTAGGTGTTCCTTGAACATAATTTTAAAATTACGTAATCAATATAAATATTAAGTACTTACTGTCATGAATTAGGCTTACTGTTTTATCGCATCCAAGGAGTTGGTTTCATCGTCCTTCCACGTACTTACTTACATGTTTTGCTGCTTTCATATCAGGCACCTAATCTATTGAAAAAAAAAAAAGAAAACAGAAGACTAGTTATTTGGATTACATGTCGGATAATGAAAACTTTCAGTGGTCATTAATCAAGTGGTGGTTAATGGGACGGTGAAGACACATCTTCGAGTAGCAAAGAGGAGACTAATGAAAAAAGGAAGAAGCGAAAGAAAACAGCTGAAGATGGTAAAATAGGTGATCTTGGACTAAAAAAAAGAAAACAGGTAATAAACGTAAAGAAAATACAATAAAAAGGAATAAAGGTCTAGCGTATGTGAAGAAAGATGGCAAAGAAACAGTCCCATAAACAATGAAAAAAAATCCATGTAAATCAGATAAAAAATGTCCACATACTCGTAAATGCCACAAAATTTCGGAAAAACGTAGAAAGAATATTTTTAATTATTACTACAATCTTTCATCGCAGCGTAAACGAGATTGGTTAGTAGCAAATTCACAAGCTGCTGAAGTGAAGAGGAAGCGTACAAAAGGTGATGCATCTCGACGGCAAAAAACTTACCTTTACTTTATAAATGAAGGAGAAGGTCGTTGTCAAGTTTGCCAAAAATTTCTTCTTTATACGTTGGATCTTTCTCAGCGCTTTGTTCATTACACTATCTCTAATACTGAGTGTAATCTATCTAAAACGGATTTAAGAAGAAAACATGTTCCAGCTAATAAGACGTTGCGCTGTTAACGTTAAGCTGTTCCGTCACATTACTGCCTAAAGGATTCCACTCGACTTTACTTGCCACAAGTGTTTAAAAATATTACTCACCTCTATCAATTATATAAAAATGACTTTTCATCCAAGGGAAAAGACTACGTCGGGGAAAAAGTTTTTAAAAACATTTTTTCTACCGAATTTAACATCACTTTTCATATTCCTAAGAAATATAAGTGCAAGAAATGCGTGGCGTTTGCTAATAACCCAACTGATGAAACCGAGGAAGAGAAGAAAGTTCACTTAAAAGAAGTTGAGGACTCAAAAGCGAGATTCAAATTCCACCAAAATATCACAAAACATGAAACTTACTCCCTTTGTGTTTCATTTGATCTGCAAAAGATTTTGAACACTCCGTATGGCGAGAGTATGCTCTTCTACTATTCCAGAAAGTACAGTGTTTATAATCTTACTTTCTACGAGAGTTCTACCAGGGAAGGATATTGTTGTTCTTGGGGAGAAAGCGACGGCAAAAGAGGAGGAAATGAAGTTTCTACTATCTTATTGAAATAAATAATAATAAATCTTTTACTTTACAGTGACTCATGTTCTGGCCAAAATAAGAATAAAATTGTTTTTGCAGCAGTTCACTCTGCTTTAGTAGCTTGTGAACATATAGAAACTATTCAGATGAACTTCCTCCTACCTGGACATACATCTATGCCTGTAGACAGCATCCATGCTGTGATAGAGAACAGCCTAAAAAATATTGTTGTTCATGCGCCTTCCCAATGGTCAACAGTATTTACATTAGAGAGGAAAAACCCAAAGCCGTATAATGTGGAAATATTAAAATATGTCGATTTTGTTCCATGGGACTCCATATCCGACAAATATTTTAAAAACAATTTGGCTGGAAAAATAAGTAAAATTCTAGTCATCACTTTCAAGAAGAGCGACTCAACCCATGTGTTTATCAAAAATTCCATGGGACAAGAAGCTCAAACGAAAAAGTATTTGTTTTTAGAGGGAACCAAATGCCTTCTCAACGTTTATATAGAAGTCAGTTGCCCATTTGTGACCTTAAATATAAAGACTTGGTGAACAACTGCAAATCTTCTGTTATACCTCATCAGTTTCACGAAGAATACTTTAAACTACCTCACGGAAACGTGAAAGACCATTTGCCAGACACAGATGTGGAAGATAGCGATTAAATTATTATTTTATAAGTAAACTAAAAAAACCTCATTCATTCATAAGTACAATAATAAATATATTTTTTGATTTTACTTAAATTTTTAATATTTTACTTAAATTTCCGAATATGCCTATCTATAAGAAACATTTTCGGTACCATAGTTGCATGTCAGTTTGGAAATCAGCAATTTAGGAGAGACAGCTTTTAGATAGTTTGTTAACATTAGTCAATTATGCCTACAACATCTTTAAACATATATAGAGATCAGAAATGTACCTCAGTTGCGATATGAAGATTTTTGGTAAATAAGCAAAAAGCGCAGACACATCTTGAGCTGCTCTATATCTTATCAGAAAATTTGCCTCGCACAAGGCTGGAGCACTTATTGCTTAACCGCCACTTAACTTTGTTTGTATCTTTGTTTGTATTACGTTATAACAATATATTAATAGTTCAAGTTAAAGTAACACCTTTCCTTGATGTTTTCAAAATTTCAGGTTAATGTGACTTAAAATAAATTTAATACGATTTTTTTTCGAAAATTTCAATCTTTGAATCGCTTTATCTCGGAACCGTCAAATGGCGCTTAAGCAAGTTAGCCTTTCCAGCGTCGGGATTTTTATTTTTCCATCTAAAATGTAGCACAGAGCTACAAACCTCTCTTTCAGTATACTACTTGTGGCTGAGATACGAAGTCATACTGTGGAAAAACAGCGTAACGCCTGCACAAGGCACTAAGTTGTATTATCTTATGGTATATACACTATTTGGTTGCTATTAAAGTATTTCAATCTTTGAATCTACCTTAATACAGGTGAAAAGGTAGGTAAGTATCTTTTCTTTTAATGAAATGAACCAGGAAACGAGCAGACGGTTTACCTGATGGTAAGCGATTACCGCCGCCCATGGACACTCGCAACACTAGAGGAGTTACACTTGTTACTCCTCTGGTGTTGCAACTTGCGTTCCCAGTCCTTAAAATCTCCAACCCCCCCCTTGGGCCTTCTGTAACCACTCACTTGGTGAAACATAACGCAACCGTTATTTCACGCCAGTATTCTGTGAGACCGTGGTATTTACCCGGTTGGACCGGCCCATTCATGCCGAAGCGCGGCTCTCCCACATAAACAAAAACATCTCTTAACAACCTTTGTTAAACACAATTATAAAACAATGAACGCTGCACTGTCAAAAAATAAAAATTAGGTAAGTACTTCTACAAATTAACCCTTTTCATTAGGAGCTGTTTCACTTATAATTAAGTACGAATGAATAACATTTATTTTCTCATCTAATATTAAATCAGTATTGTGTTTTGGCATTAAAGAGAAATTAGAAGAAAAAAAAAATTAGAAGGTATCGCACTGAATGTCAAGACAGAGGTGAGGGGCGCGAACCGCCTAAATAGCCGCTTTATAGTGAAGTGTTGCGATTTAAACGCCTTTTAGTTATATAAAGCACAGAAAAAATATTCTTTTTTACCTCATTCGTTTGTTTGTACATTAATGCATTCGGACTAACATAGCTTTCTATAGAAGCTACTATGTTAGACACATAGAAACAATCCAACGCTTAAAGGCGGTTAAAAGTTTTTAACCGTCTTGTAGCTAGGCATTGACGTAAGTCATTTTACTTAAGGTGGAACGATTCCCATACTAATATTCCGACCCATTTTCTGAGGCAAATGGTAATAATAATGCATGAAGTTGTGCGCAGCTATGTCCTTTCTATTAATTGCGCTCGCAGATTGAATAAAATAAAGAATTTTCATACAAAAATCTAATAAAAATCGATTGAAAAAAATCCTTAATTATACGCATGTGTGTGTGACAGAATTTGCGTAAATACACAAGTTTTTGCAACGTTGTCATTCGAAATAATGTGTGACGAAATAATGATAGCCTATGCTTCTATCGCATGTGCGCGACGTTGTCTGGTCTACTCTGTCATATTCGCGCCGCAGCAATATACATAATTTCTAATTTCTTCAAATCTTTTGAGTCATCGTTGACAATGTTGCAAATATAAACAATGTTCCCTAAATTAGTTTGATTGCTAGACCAATGTTGCGATATACACCTTGCAAATTATTTTCTTTACTCTTTTTTATTTTTTAAAATAAAGATAGTCGTATAGTGCCTCGCATTTTCTCGATTGATCTAGATCATTTAGGGAATTGACGTTGCAATAAAAATACGATAACTTTAGTCTATATAAGGTAATTCTAACACACGGATATAGCAATACTGCCGTTCCGCGTTCGTGCGTCAATGATTGTTGCTGTAACAAGATGTTTTTTATCGTTTATGTTTGTATTGTTTGTGCCTTGTGAATTGTGAAATGAAAAACTAAATCTGGAAAAAATGGGTCCGTGTCGGACATCTAGTGCGCGTTATAAAAAGCACACATATTCAGGGCCGAAAAAGTCTCTAAGGCAAGTTCGAGCTCTACTAAAACGACATCATGGCAGTGATCTAATGTCGTAAGTATTTATTTATTTATTTATTTATTTTATTGTATTCGGAAAACTTACAGCTTACAGATAATTACAATAATAATACATTTATAGACACCATAAAGCCAATTAAAAGTTTTCACTGATAGGTAACACATTAAGTATACAGTTGTGACTTAAGTTTTAACCATGAGGTGTTGTAACAGAAAGTATACAAAGAAATAATAACATATTATTAATTTGAACATAATTTAAAGTACCACATCATGCTACAAGAGTTGCGATTAAAATTAAATTAAAAAGAAAAGAAATACCGGGTGTCACCAGAAAAGGTCGGTTATAATATTCAATTGCTCTCGTATGCACCGAAATACTCACACACGCACAGCCTGCAGCCTTTAACATCACAGATTGGTATTGGATGTGAATTATAATGTCCCGTGGATAAAATACGCATCGGATAAAAGTCTACAAATCTTAGGTGCTTTTATTGAAAAAACATCTTCGACATGATAATCTGTATAGAATCGATTGAAATGGGCACTAAATCTACAGACAAATGAATTACGGCGATAGAATGTCTTATATGGTGGGACATGAAATGGAACGTAATAACGAAAGTATCTACTGGGCACGTTGAAATTAAATTTACTTAATAAATCAGGAGCATCGATAACATTATTAATTATTTTACTTAGATAAACTAAATCCGAAATATCTCTACGGTAGTATAAGGGGAGAAAGTGAAATTTATTACATCTCGATTCGTAGTTAGGGAGGTTCAGGCGGCACCTACACTGAAGGAACCTTAAAAAGCGTTTCTGTATAGATTCTATTCTATTTTTATAAATGTTATAGGAGGGGTTCCAAATCTCTGCCCCGTACTCTAGGATACTACGCACATACGAACAGTAAAGTATTTTAATAGCTTTAATAGATTTGAGATTAGCAGAAGACCTTATGACAAATCCTAATGCCTTTGAGGCCTTATTTACTATATAATTTATGTGCTCATCAAATAATAATTTATAATCCACTATTATTCCAAGATCCTTCATTGTATCCTTAAAGACTATCTCATTATTTTCAATCTTGTAATTAAATTTTATCAAATTAGACTTACGGCTAAAGGTCACCGCATAACACTTCGTTACATTAAGATTTAATTTATGTACGATACAGTAGTCACTAAACCTGTCCAAGTCTTCTTGTAAAAGATGACAGTCACGAAGTGAAGAAACATTTTTCATTATTTTGGTATCATCCGCGTATAATAGAAATTTAGAATAGTGGAAACAAGAACTGACATCATTCAGAAATATCGCGAATAATAAAGGTCCCAATAGCGAGCCTTGAGGAACGCCTGAGGGTACTGATACCCACCTCGACGTAAATCCATTGATGGCGACAGCCTGCGACCTATTGTTAATATAAGATGTAAACCATCGAAATAGATTTCCGTGTATTCCCGCAGAAAGTAGCTTCTGTAGTAGGATAGAGTGATCTATACGATCAAAGGCTTTTGAGAAATCAGTGAATAACACATCAACCTGAGCACCAGAATCCATATGTGAGCTAACATAGTCATAGGCAAGAATTAAATTTGAGGTAGTAGATCGTGATTTTAATAATCCATGTTGCTCGGGAATAAACCAATAATTGATCGTTGAATAAACCTGATTATATACAATTCGCTGGAAAATTTTAGCGAAAGTACAGAGCTTTGATATTGGTCTATAATTTTTGATATTGGACTTGTCGCCTCCTTTGTGCACAGGAGTGACAAAGGCTGACTTCCAAATAATAGGGACATAACCTTCTTTCAGAGATCGTGAAAATAATATGCACAGGGGAGTTACCAAGCTTGTGGCACACTTAACAACTAGTAAAGGAGGAATGTCGTCAGGTCCGGAGCCTTTGTTCAAATTTACTGATCTTAAAAGTTTAAGTAAATTTTCCGGATCCACCTGAACATCTCCTATAGAGTTATGATTAGTATGTGGCGCTTCAATGCATAAATAATGGGGGAATTAGAATTAATAAAATTGGAGTTGAAATATAAGGCAAAAAGATTACAAATTTTATCACCAGTAGTGGCTTGCTCTTTTTCATAGGTCATAGAGGATGGAAACATAGAGGAGGCTCTGGAATTGCTTTTAATGAAGGACCATAAGACTTTAGGGTTAGTAGCAAGGGAATTCTCAGTTCTTTGAATGTATGATTCATAACACAAGCGCTCTAGAGATTTAGCTCTTTTCCTAAGTAGTGTAAATGAGATGTAATCAGTAAGATTACCATAAACTTTAAATTTTCGGTGGTATTTATATTTCTCTTTTAAAACTTTTCTAAGGGCAGGATTGTACCACGGAGGAAAACACTTTGCAGAAGTCATTTTATGTGGTATGTAGGAATTACGAAGATTATATAATTTATTATAAAAACATTTTACGGCGTCTTCCAAAGATTTATTATTCAGGTATTCATGCCAATCAACTAAATTTAAAGCGGTGCAAATTTTATCAAAATTATCTCGGTTGTAAAAATATTTCTCTCTACTTTTAGAATCTAAAGAACTAACAGAATTGTACACCAGGTCAATACATAACGATCGGTGGTGGGGTACATCTTCAGGTACCAAAGGATCATCGCAAGCATTGATGTTAAGCTTACAATTAGAAAAAGTTAAGTCCAAAAACCGATCATTGTAATTGCGAACTTGACAGCGTTGTGATAGATTGCATTGAGCAAGAGTATCGATAAAGTTTATTTGACTCCTAGAAAGTGACACGCCACCTGATGCGAAGTGAGTTCCCTGAGGGTGCCAGTCAATAAACGGAAGGTTAAAATCTCCTAGTATAATGAATCTATCATTAGGACATGAGTTAACTACGTCAAATAAATTATTTGAGAAATTTTCCAGTTGCTCACAAGAACTATTTCCCAAATTTTGTTTGCACAGGTAGATCGTACAAAAATGAGTTATAACCGTAGATCCACCTATAGGAGAGACAGTCACCCAGAGGTCTTCAGTCGATGTGTGCCATTCAGGACGTCCCACAGCTGTGAAGTCTCGTCGAACCGCTAAAAGGACACCACCGCCTAACAATTAGTTGGTCGATGAGTAATCTCTATCACGCCGCCAGACAACATACCTACTGTCGAATAATTCTTGATCGTGTATACCATCCAGTAGCCAGGTCTCAGTTATCGATATAATATCGTATGAGTTGAGGTATACATGCCTTTTAAAACAGTCAGTTTTGGTACGTAAGCCGCGAGCATTTTGGTAATAGATGCTTATTTTAGAATCCATTTGTAAAAAACTTCACAAAAACAAAAAAACAACAGTGTTAAAATATAACCTAGGAAACGATAGCAATTACGATGTCCGTAGAATATCAATTTAAAATAAGTTAATTCGTACCACAAAATATTATTATTAATAGTCTTTGGATACAAAAATTTTATCACGAAGCGTAACTCCATATGATAGTAGTTTATCAATGTCCCCTCAATGTAATTAAAACAGCTACCTGCATAACTATGTTATTGTTGCTAACTAGCAACATTATAAAATTTATTAATTGGTAATTCGTTAAAAAGGATATTGCTAGCAGGTAACTATAAAACAATACCCAATGAATATCATTAAATTTTATATGATAAAGTGTTATTTCCAAGAAACTACTTGAAATTGTATTATAATTATAGTAGATCAAAAATAAAACAAACAGCGTAACATTGAAAAGCCTTTTTTTATTGAAATGAAAAGCCGGAGCCTATATTTTACATAAAGGATACATAATTTATTTAATAAATATGTAATATACGAGAGCCTATATTTTACATAAAGAATACATAAGTTACATACATGTATTGCATAAAGAATATATATATATATATATATATATATATATATATATATATATATATATATATATATATATATATAATATAAATATAAAAATGTTATCTCTATGTAATGCATGTAAGCCTATGTATTAGACAAGTAATGTTATCTTTATGTAATATATAGGCCACCATGTACTATATAAATAATGTTTTCTTTAAGTAATACATAGGCTACCATGTATTATTTATGTATAACATAAAGAAAACATTATTTATGGGAACCTATGTTTTACATAAAGAATTCATAATTTATGTTAAACATGGTAGCCTCTGTATTATATAAGGAAAACATTATTTATGTAATATATGGTAGCCTATGTATTACATGAAGAAAATATAATTTTTGTTATACGTGGTAGCCTATATATTTCATGAAGCAAACATTATTTATGTTATAAATAGGCTACCATTTATTACATAAATAATGTTTTCTTTATGTATTGCATGTTATCTAATGTACTAGACAAATTATGTTTTCTTTAAGTAAAACATAGGCTACAGAAAGAAAACATATTTTACACAACATTATTTATATAATACATGTACGCCTATGTATTACATGAAGAAAGCAATATTTATGTAATATACGGGAGCCTATATTTTACATAAAGTATTGTATGTATTACATTAATGTTTTTTTAATGTAATACAAAGGCTAACATGCAATACATAAAGAAAACATTATTTATGTAATAAATGGTAGCCTATGTATAACATAAATAATATTTGCTTCATGTAATATATAGGCGACCATGTCTTACATAACAAATGGTTTTCTTTATATTATACATAGGCTACCATGTTTTACGTAAATTATGTATACTTTATGTACTAACATACACTCCCATAAATAATGTTTTCCTAATGTTATACATAACTTACACATTGTAGCCTGTGTATTACACGATGAAAACATTATTTATGGAATACATGAACGCCTATGTATTACATGAAGAAAACATTATTTATGTAATATACGAGAGCCTATATTTTACATAAAGAATACATAAGTTACAGACATGTATTACATAAAGGAAACATTTTTATAATAAATGATCGCCTATGTATTACATGAGGCAAACATTATTTATGTTATACATAGGCTACCATTAATTACATAAATAATGTTTTCTTTATGTTATACAAAGGCTACTATGTATTATATAAATAAAGTTTTATTTTATTAAATAAAGGAAAAATTATGTATTTATTATATGTTTTTATTTTATGAAGAAAACATTATTTATGTAATACATGGTCGCCTATGTATTACATAAAGAAAACAATATTTATGTAATATGCGGGAGCCTATGTTTTACATAAAGAATACATAATTTGTGTAATACATGGTAATACAATGTAATACATAGGCTACTATGTATTATATAAGGAAAACATTATGTATTACATGAAGCAAACATTATTTATGTTATACATAGGCTATAATATGTTTTCTTTCTGTAGCCTATGTTTTACTTAAAGAAAACATAATTTGTCTAGTACATTAGATAACATGCAATACATAAAGAAAACATTATTTATGTAATAAATGGTAACCTATGTATAACATAAATAATGTTTGCTTCATGTAATAAATAGGCGACCATGTCTTACATAAAAAATGGTTTTGTTTATGTAATACATAGACTACCATGTATAAAAAAATAATGTTTTCTTCATGTAATACATAGGTTACCATATATAACATAAATAATGTTTTCCTTATATAATACATAGGCTACCATTTTTACATAAATAATGTTTTCTTTATATTATACATAGGCTACCATGTTTTACGTAAATTATGTATACTTTATGTACTAACATAGACTCCCATAAATAATGTTTTCCTTATGTTATACACAAGTTACACATTGTAGCCTGGGTATTACACGATGAAAACATTATTTATGGAATACATGAACGCCTATGTATTACATGAAGAAAACATTATTTATGTAATATACGAGAGCCTATATTTTACATAAAGAATACATAAGTTACATACATGTATTACATAAAGGAAACATTTATGTAATACATGGTAGTCTATGTATTACATAAAGAAAACATTATTTATGTAATAAATGATCGCCTATGTATTACATGAAGCAAACATTATTTATGTTATACATAGGCTACCATTAATTACATAAATAATGTTTTCTTTATTTTATACAAAGGCTACTATGTATTATATAAATAAAGTTTTCTTTAAGTTTTCTTTTATTAAATAAAGGAAAAAATTATGTATTTATTGTATGTATTTATTTTATGAAGAAAACATTATTTATGTAATACATGGTCGCCTATGTATTACATGAAGCAAACATTATTTATGTAATATACGGGAGCCTTTATTTTACATAAAGAATACATAATTTGTGTAATATATGGTAATACAATGTAATACATAGGCTACTATGTAATACATAGGCTACTATGTATTACATAAGGAAAACATTATGTATTACATGAAGAAAACATTATTTATGTTATACATAGGCTACCATTTATTACAAAAATAATGTTTTCTTTATTTCATACAAAGGCAACTATGTATTACATAAATAAAATTTCTTTTATTACATAAAGGAAAAATTATGTACTTATTATATGTATTTATTTTATGAAGAAAACATTATTTATGTAATATACGGGAGCCTATATTTTACCTAAAGAATACATAATTTATTTAATATATGGTAGGCTATGTATTACATAAAGGAAACATTTATGTAATACATTGTAGCCTATGTATTACATAAAGGAAACATTTTTATATGTAAGACATGGTGGCCTATGTATTACATGAGGCAAACATTATTTATGTTATACATAGGCTACCATTTATTACATAAATATAATTTCCTTTACATATATTTCGTATAACATACAGCCTCCGTGGTCTAGTGGTTAGAGCTTGACTCTCGACTCGGAGGTCGTGGGTTCGATTCCCGCATTGGAACAAAAAAAAAAAAAATGTTGTTTCCAAGTTTGGTTAGGACAATTCAGGCTGATCACCTGATTGTCTGACAAGAAAGATGATCCATGCGTCGGATGGGTATGTAAAAAGTCGGACCTGCGCCTAATCTCTCGCCAGTCGTGTCGGTTATCCGTCCCACTGGGTTACGAGAGTAAAGGAGGAGAGAGTGCTCTTGTGTACTGCGCACACACTTGGGCACTATAACATAACTCCTGCGTAGCTGGCCTGGTTTCAATGAAACAGGCCACCGTCACCGAAATCGGTGGGGGAGCTATTATTATTATTATTATAACATAAATAATGTCTCCTTTATGTAATACAAAGGCTACCATGTTTAACATAAATTATATATTCTTTATGTAAAACATAGACTGCCATAAATAATGTTTTTCTTATGTTATACATAAATAATGCATGGTAGCCTGTGTATGGTGTGTAACGATGAAAACATTATTTATGAAATACATGAACGCCTATGTATTACATGAAGAAAATATTATTTATATAATATACGAGAGCCTATATTTTACATAAAGAATATAGTAGCCTATGTATTACATAAAGGAAACATTTATGTAATACATGATAGTCTATGTATTACATAAATAAAACATTATTTATGTAATATACGGGAGCCTATATTTTACCTAAAGAATACATAATTTATGTAATACATAAATTATGTATTGTCTAAGTATTACATAAAGAAAACCATTTTTTATGTAAGACATGGTCGCCTGTGTATTATATGAAGCAAAAATTATTTATGTTATACATAGGCTACCATTTATTACATAAATAATGTTTTCTTTATTTAATACAAAGGATACTATGAATTATATAAATAAAGTTTTCTTTAAGTTTTCTTTTTTATTACATAAAGGAAAAAATTATATATTTATTATATGTTTTTATTTTATGAAGAAAACATTATTTATGTAATATACGGGAGCCTATATTTTACCTAAAGAATACATAATTTATGTAATACATGGTAGTCTATGTATTACATAAAGAAAACCATTTTTTTGTGTAAGGCATGGTCGCCTATGTATTACATGAAGCAAACATTTATGTTATACATAGGCTACCATTTATTACATAAATAATGTTTTCTTTATTTAATTATGAATTGGAGTAAATAAATAACTACACCACTAACAACCTACACCAACACACACACAACTAAACCACCTACATCTACACCTACATCAACTAAAACTACACCATTACCAACAACCTACTGGGGCCGGCCCCCTTTTCTGAAATAAACCAAAGAGATAAACTGAAATATGCACCTACAAATATTTGACAAATTGAACACAGTCAACAGTTAGTACGGAAAAATTCAATCGACGTGTTTAGTATTTTCTTCTCAATAAGCCAAATTTTAAGACTAAAATAAGCCAAATCGGTCCAGTTCTCCAGTCTAGTCCAGTCCAGACCAGTCAAGTCCAGGCCAGTCCAGTCCAGTTCAACTGTTCTCGAGTTTAAGCGACACATTGACAGTCCTTTTAACAATCCATTTTTATACGTGTTTAAGATAAGATTAGAATAATTTTCTAAACCATGTCTATGAATATCACATAAGATAATTGTTATACACCTGAATATCAGAAATCAGAATCAGGAGCACAAAGGCATAATAATTGAATAATGAATAACCTCTGCGGTTACATCGACCTTATTCGGGGTGCTTTTCTAACTAGCAACCATTATGGTTTTGGATATTAATTTTCTAATTTTAGAATTGAATAGTTTCCTATTATTGAATTTCATTTGCACCATACTTGTTTCATTTCATATTTTTTATAAAATATACTATTTATTAGTTTGTTTGTTTGCATTGAATAGGCTAGGAAACTACTGGACCGATTTTGATTAAAATTTGGCACATATATATATAGTGGGCAACGGGAAAGGACACATACTTTTTATCGCGGAAAAAAATACGGTTTTTTGCGAGAATACAATTTACGCGCACGAAGTCACGGGTAACATCTAGTTTTCTATATTTTTACCGCCTTTCTTATAAAAATATTAAAACGGTGGATAAGCAATACAATGTTTTGTCCTTATCTGATACGTTGGAAATGTCGCTTGACAGACAAGGACAAAACATTGTATTGCTTATCCATTGTGTAAATATTTTTATTAGTAAGGGGGTATACCTATAAAACCATTCGTATATTATTTTTTTAAACTTTAACATTTTATAATATACGAGTAGGTATGTAAATAATTGTGGTAATGCGTAGCCAATGAGTGTCTGTGGATGATTGGGTCGCATCGCCCTCGAGAAGGTGTACGTTCGATCCCGGGTTGTGTCATGTGGCGTATGAAGGGAAACATTGTGAGGAACTGCTGAACCGTGAAATCTAACCAGTAGTGGCATAGCGCAGTCACGCGGAGTGAACTACTGCAGACTACTAACATTGAGGAGAGGCCCACGCCCCCATAGTGATTTTTGTCTACACATTCAAATTTGAATTTGAATTGTCTGTTTGTAATTTAAAATTAACAGCTTTTATTTTCACTTAATGCATTTAAAAGTATGATCGGTACGTACAATAAAATATAAATTGTTAACATTTTTCCGTCTAATCATTACCTGTGATGAAAAGTGGATCCTGTGCGATAATCGGAAAAGCTCATCGCAATGGCTCAACCCTGGCGAACCAGCCAAAGCCTGCCCCAAACGAAAATTTACTCAAAAAAAGTTACTTGTAAGCGTTTGGTGGACTAGTGCCGGTGTCGTTCACTACAGCTTTCTCAAATCTGACCAGACGATTACGGAAGATGTCTATTGCTAGCAACTGCAAATCATGATGGAAAAGCTAGCTGCTAAACAACCGAGGTTGGTCATTCGCTCTTCAGGTCACTGCTGCTTCAGGACAACGCTAGACCTCACACTGCACACACAACAGACGGCTACCAAATTAGAGGAGCTTCAATTGGAATGTCGAAGACATCCACCGTACTTCCCGGACTTTGCTCCAACAGATTACCATTTTTTAGAAATTTGGATAACTTCTTGCAAGGGAAAAAATTCAACTCCGATGAGGCAGTCCAAAGCGCCTGCAAAGATTTTATTGATTCCTGTCCGAATGGTTTTTTAGTAAAGGAATCAATGAACTATATGAGATACCTATGAGATGACAAAAGTGCATAGATAGCGATGGTATATACTTTGATTAAATAAATATATTTTAATAAAAAAAAATCGACTTTATGTTCCTCCTTTACAAAACGCCAATTTTATATGTAATGACCTAATATTAACAGTTGGTGTTGTCATAATTCATTGTGTAAGTTTTATGATCTTTAAGGGTTGTCAACGTGTGACAAAATTGTGAACTAGCGTCTTAGGTAGGGACAGGGGTCAGGGGGCAGGTTGCTTGCTGCTCGCAGTGTTGCCGCCGCGAAGTCCGGCTCCGTACTGAGTAATAACATCAAGCGCTCGGCTAGCTAGTCACAATATGTAACAGTCATAACAGTCACAATGTGTAATTGCAAAATTCTATATTATTGTCAAGGTGATAAGGTCGTTTTTTGTATCATTCTTAATAGTCGTTATTACATTGTGATTTCGAGTGGCAAAAAGTGTCGTGCCAATATAATCCGCCTAGCCTCAATATCGCAACGCGCCATAAGGAACTTCGTTCCAAAAAATAAAAAAATTGTGTCCGTCCGTCCGTCTGTCTGTAGTGTCTGTCTGTTTGTTCCAGCTAATCTCTGAATCAGCTTGACCGATTTGCATGGGACTTTCACTGTCAGATAGCTGATATAAGGTCTAAAATAGGCTACTTTAACTTAGGGTTCCGTTTAAAAATAGGGTTTCGTTTCCGTTTGTTCTATGCAAACGAAGGTGCGGGCACCGACCAGTTGTGAAATATATCATGTGAAACGAAACAATTAAACTTTCAAGCAATTTCGTAGGTTCTTATTATTTAAATAAAGCAAATGTTTTGTAAAAAAAACCTTTTGTAAAAAGGTTACCCTTATATTTTATTCAGCTTTTCAACCGAAAAACACGATGGCATTCGGGTATTTGGTATACTGAAATTGAAGTTCAAACGTAAAGGAATTTGTCAACATTTTTAGGATTCCGCACAAGGAACCCATATAGTTTTGCTCTGTCCGTCCATCTGTCTGTCTTTCTGTCCATTTATCTGCCTCTACTAACTTCTATGTTTATGAATACAAATTGGTAAAAAAAGAACTCCTATGCTCCATAGGTACATATTAGCAATAATATAAAATGGTGTATTATTACATGGTGTGATTTTTTCAACACCAACAGGTTCGATTCCCGGTTGACAATATTAATTAAAAAAATGCAGTTTTACTAAAGTTCTTTTCGCTAAAACTAATTGTTTTTTTTATTATTTTAACTATTTAAAAGTGATTCTAAAGAATTATTGCATATCATATGTGAATTATAGGTATCCCTGAATTATTTTTTAGCAATTGTGCTCCTGCGACAATTATATTTCACAAAACTTTAGGAAAGAGTGACGTCTTAAGTGCCGCGACTACATATTCGTATTGTATGGAGCTTTTCCACGAAATTCTGTAAACAAATCGTCAACTAAACTTTGTAATAGTAAACTTTGTCATATTTTAGAATATTATTCATTTAAGTAATATAATATCATGCTGATATCAGCATGTAAAATTATTTATTTTGTAGGAGGTTTTTGCTCTAGTATATTTCTTTTGAGATCGCAATTTTCAGAACCTTTTGATAATGTTTTCAGTGGTTATAAATACCTGCCAGTGGGTTTATACTTAAAAACGTCTAGGATGGCCAATCTTCCGTCTCAAAAAGTGGTGATTTTGTACATAGATTTCCATAAATAAGTCCAGTCAAGGATAAAAGTTACCCTCATGTTTAGCTGTTTGTTTACAATATAAGGAAAATGAATAGAGCTCTCAAATATTTTGGCTCAGCTGAAGGAAATTTCTTTCTACAAAATAGAAGTTATTTCATCTTCTTTAAATGTTGTTTGTTACTGAACTCCTCCAAAACGGCTTGACCGATTATTAAGAAATTTTGCAAGTGTATTTGATAGTTTTTTTTTCCTACCTTACTAATAAAATATTTACACAACGGATAACTTATACAACGTGGCTGCCTTTGTCTGACAAGTGACTTCTACAAATTATCAGTGGTATAAACATTTTTATTTGTAGGGGGGTTTATGAATTGGTAATAAAATTACATGTAATCCTCAATTTTCACCCTTCTAACTTTATTTTCTGTAACAAATTGTTCTGTAACAATCGACCCTCAGTGGTCGATAGCTCTTATAATATGTGTACTCATTCAGATATCACAGTTGTAGGTTGTAACACAAACTTTCACAATTACAATAGAATCGTAAGGAAGAACATTCCAAAATTAAACTCGTAAATAGGCTCCTGCGTTTGCTAGCGAAGCTATGGAAAAATCTAGTTTTCATTTCATTTAAAACTGTGCCAAAAAAATTTTATAAGTTCTCAAACACTATTAGTTGGTTCACAGAACCACAGGCGCCGTCTTGTTGCAAATGGGTTTCAAGTAAGGAGTAAGGTGACCAGTATAGTAAGAAATACGAGTAACAACGTACCCATACTATCAGGAACCACATCTATAACTGATAGGGTTCTCCATAAGCTAGCCAACTTACCATTATATAAGACTGGCTACGCTAGCAATCACTGTTAGATTGACATACATTATTGGCCATTACCTTATTGAATTAGTCTCTTGACCAACGGTCCGTACAATTTTAATTTCAAGTCCAAGGATCTTATCACTATGGCAATAAGGATTTTACATGAATTAGCAAGAACATATTACATTTTCATACCAGTTAAGGCTGGGACTATATTTTGGCCCGGAATCCGGACGGCAGAAGAATATTCAGAGCATTAAAAATACACACAAGTGTCTAGTGGTGACCGGATGATTCGTCATGGATCCCCCGTGACGAATCAATGGAACTCTTCGAAATTTAAATGGACACATAATGTGATGATTTCAACTTTTTCTAAAGAAGTCTAAGCATATACTACCAAAGAGTAAGATTTTGCACCAAGGTATACCCTGGATGCAAAAGTACTGAACAGAACTCTTGACTCCTTATACATACATGTATGAGGTTTTCGGTGTTGTTTAAAGAACTGAAAGCATATGCTATCATACCACTTCATCATCATCATCACCACCATCTTCACAAGAAACACCAACATATTGTTATGGTGACATAGATACTTACTACTCATCACAGTTTTGTGCACCGATAACAATGTGTTCTTAATGTTGCATAATGACAACAGCAATTTTAGAAGATGTAAGTGTCAATGTCATATTGAAGATGTCATGAAAACCTATTTAGTAAGAATTTTTTGCTATATTATTATCATCACCACTCAAGCGTAAGAAGGATTTACATATCAAGAGGTCGTAGCTCGCTCCACTTAATAATAAAGATAATAAATTTAACTAAAAAGAGAAAAAATATTATTTTTAAACCAAAAATTAAAACCGAATTCCTAAGTAAAAATACACAACAAAAATATGAAATAAAACTTATTTTCTAAATAATTCCCCTTTTAGATTCGGCTAAAATTTTAACTATTTCACTACTCAATCTCCCTAATTTTGAAGTCGAATTTAAAATAGGAATTATTTAGAAAATCAGTTTTATTTTTACTTTCTTGTGCATTTTTACTTTGGAAGTCGGTTTTAATTTTGTAGCCAGATTTACACGTCTTGTCAGTTCACACCGCGACGATACGCAGCTCGGCATTTTAAGATAGCCATTGAAAATTGAACTTTATTCACTACGCACAAATATACACGTTGCGCGGTGAAACATGACATTCGAACTTTTATATTGAAATGTGTACCTACTATCATCTTGTGTAATTAATACAGATCAATTTTGAATAGCTATCTTAAAAATGCAGCGCCATGTCGCGTATAGTTTCGTTTCAGTGTTAATTGACCCTAACGCGCAGTCTACTTTGTATACCGGTAAAAGTGCGGTTCAAATACACATATTATTTCGATTTTTTCGAGTTAAGTCATCCATAATATAGGCACTGACTTCGGGCTTCAGTGTGTTACCGATTTAAATAAGTTATCTAACAAGCTCCTCAACAACAATGTTACTAATTAATAACACGTTGAGAATGTGTAACAAGTTTGTCTACCGAGCTAATAGTTTCATTATCTTACCTGTTACAATGACGTATTTACTTGAAATGATACATAGATCAATGGAGTTGGTCAAAAATGTACTAGAATCCCCAGAGTTGATAGCATAGAAATGGTTGCCAATGGGTTCAGTTTAGATCATATCAATTGATAGCTTTTGCCTGCAGCTTCGCCCGCGTGGGAGAGTATTTGTGGCAAAAAACTTCTTAGCAAATATACCTACTGCAATATAGTAGTAGCACAGAGTAAAAATATATACTTATAATAAATTTTCACACCTATTTTTTAATTTTAATAATATACCTCCTAGATACGGATTGGGTAACACAATATTACGTCTAAATAACTTCTGAAAATACACATTATTTTTGATCATTTTTTAAACTAAGAATGGGTATAGTAACCTATCCTTAAAAGATAGACATCTATCCCATCACAGACTTTTTTGTAGACATCATGGTACCGACTTGAGATGGAGTACATCAGAAATAGTTAAAATATTAGCCTAATTTAAAAGGGGAATTATATGGAAAAGAAGTTTTATTTCATACTTTTTTGTGCATTTTTACTTTGGACGTCGGTTTTCATTTTTTGTTTAAAACTAATAATAATGTTTCCAATTTAAGTTATACTAGGTTATTACATATGAAATTGGCGTTTTGTCGTACTAGCCATTTTGATCTCAAGTACATCTTCTTTGGTTAGGAATTCCAATTTCAAATTTATACCGCTATTTAATCATGCATTTGTGTTTTGAAAACCGTAATTAATTTGTTTTTTTCTCTTTTGGTTTTTTCTTTGCGTTACTCTGTTTACAAAATGTAAAACTTGAAATATCGTATTATTTTCGAGTACGAGTTCCACCGTGGCACCAGTGCTGCAGAAATGGCTCGAAGGATTAATGATGTATATAGCGGGGGTATCGCAAAAGAAAACAAAGGGTTCCAACGTTTTCGTTCTGGAAATATCGACCTGCAGAACAAGCCCCGTGGACGGCCGGAGACCAAAGTGGATAATGAAGAATTGAAGTAGTGGTAGTAATAAGAAGTGAAGGCTATTGTGTAAGCGGATCCAACGCAAACCACGTCCAAGTTTGCAGGTTTGCAGGCTGCAGGCTGCGGTGTTAGTGATAAAAGTGTTTTAATCCACTTGAAGCAAATTGGGAAGGTGAAAAAGCTTGAAAGGTGGGTACCTCATGAATTGAGTGCAGCAAACCGACAAACGCGCGTCGACTGCTGCGTTAAATTACTGAACCGGCACAATAATTAAGGGATTTTAAATAGAATCATTACCTGTGATGAAAAGTGGATCCTGTACGATAATCGGAAACGCTCATCGTAATGGCTGAACCCTGGCGAACCAGCCAAAGCCTGCCCCAAGCGAAAATTGACTCAAAAAAGTTACTTGTGAGCGTTTGGTGGACTAGTGCCGGTGTCGTTCACTACAGCTTTCTTAAATCTGGCCAGACTGCAAATCATGATGGAAAAGCTAGCTACTAAACAACCGTGGTTGGTCATTTGCTCTAGGCCACTGCTGCTTCAGGACAACGCTAGACCACACTGCAAAACAGACGGTTACTAAATTAGAGGAGCTTCAATTGGAATGTCTAAGATTCACCATACTCCCCGGACCTTGCTCCAACAGTATAAATTTTTTCTCGAAATTTGGATAACTTCTTGCAAGGGAAAAAATTCAACTCCGATGGGGCAGTCCAAAGCGCCTTCAAATTTTATTTTATATTTATTAATTATATTTTATTTTATTGATTCCTGTCCGCAGGGTTTTTTTAGTAAAGGAATCAATGAAAACTTCCTATGAGATGGCAAAAGTGCATAGATAACAATGGATAAACCATTTTGATTAAATAATTATTTTATGTTAAAAAAAAACGACTATATATAATATTTATTATTATTAACACATTTTATGAAAGTTATTAATACAAAAAAGCCTCCGGTATTCTCACTCTCTCAGCAAAACAAAAAACAAACTCAAGCGTTTTTTTTATGCTGGTTTTCTGAAATAAGCATTACCGATCTATGGACCAAATAAACAATCACCAGTGATGATAATGATTAGACACTACATTATTAAATATTTTTTATTGTAGTAGTCGGCGGAAAAAAAGTAGCAGTAGGTACGTATTAAATATAAAATTATAGTGATAATGATGATCATGACTATAATATTGCCAATAA
The DNA here is from genome assembly GCA_963565745.1 of Phengaris arion. NCBI lineage: Eukaryota > Metazoa > Arthropoda > Insecta > Lepidoptera > Lycaenidae > Phengaris > Phengaris arion. The sequence continues at coordinate 32,096,275 of OY751431.1, forward strand.
CAACATTTCAAATACATTGATATGGTTGTACAAAACTATTGGTTAAGTACCTATGTCACCATAATAATATGTTGATGTATCGTAAGAAGATGGTGGTGATGATGGTGATGATGATGATGATGATGATGACGACGATTACTGCAAGTGGCATATGCCATCATCAGGTCTCCACCTTGGTGACTAAGGGACCAATTTCGAATTATATTCTTTGCAACAATAAAATAATTTTAAAAATCGGTCCACAGGCGGTGGATTAATCGTTTAACATACAAAAAAATAAATTATTAACAGCCGAATGTATAACCACCTCCTTTTTTAGAAGTCGGTTAATCAAATTTTAAGTGGAGTAGGTACAGTAACCGTAACGCATTAGTGATCCCCGCATTCAAATCGGTTAAGACCTTGACTTCGTATACTCGAAAACAAATATTGCGGGAACCAACTACTACCATACCAAATTTCATCAAAATCCGTTCAGTAGATTCTGAGATGAGCGTGTACAAACAAACAGACAAACAGCCAAAGAAACTAAAATTCTAAAAATCATTGTTTTAGGTTCTATGTCGTTAATAAAGCCCCCTGTAATAGTTATTGTTATATGTATAGACTAGCTGTTTCCCGCGGCATCGCCCGCGTGAATATACTATCGGGTATCCCGCGGGAATACTGTACTATAGGCTACTTTTTACCGGAAAGGTAAAAAGTAGCCTATGTTTTAATCCAAAGTCTAAACTACTACCATACCAAATTTAATTTAAACCCTTTAAGTAGTTTTTGCGTGAAAGAGTAACAAACATCCATCCATCCTCACAAGCATTCACATTTATAATATTAGTAGGATATAGATAGAAGATAGTGGCAACCCCAAAATACGCTATGTATAAAGGGCGTCACAGACAGCGAAGATACTATTTTATATTATGTACTAGCACAACTGCACTGTCGGAATCACACAATGGTATCTACAATATCGAATAATTGTACATTTAATGTGTAGTTTAAGTCAGCAAAGCGAATTTATTAGTCAATATAGTAGCTTCATATAATATACTTTATTGGCGATAAAAATTTTATGTCAGTATTATCACGTCGTAAAATAAAAGCTGTTTTCAAGTCTTGATACTGAAAGTTTTGCCAAAGCACAGGAGATCTTGATTTTAAACATATATTAACCTGGGTTAAAGTATCGTGCCTTCTCTTTCATAAATACGAAGAACGAGAGAGATAACATGATATTCAACCCAGGATTAACTTTAGCAAAGAGGCTTAACGTTTTGTAATACCGCGCGGAGTAATTCGCGGAGTCGAGCAAGGCGGCGGCGGCGGCGCGTACGCGGCACGGCCGTCGCAACACCCTGGTGCGCGCAGTAGCGGACCGCTGGGACTCGCCACTGCTGCAGCGATGGATTAAACTTCATGCGCTGAAGTAGTGCGGGTCACAGCCCGCAATTTTTTTGATATCATATATTCTTTTGTAATTTTATAACTTTTGTACTGGCTAAGCATATGGACTTGGTCTGAAATAAATGTTTTTTATTTATTTTATTTATTTATAGTGGTTATAGTTCATGTTTTTATTCGTCACTAAAAGTATCTAAATATTTCATGAATTGAACATTATGTTGAAATATAAAACAACAATTAAAGTTAAGTAAGCTATTATTGTAAGTACAGTGAAAACGTTTTATTACATCACTTATAACGACAAAACGAGTATTGCGACCAAGTTTCAATGTCTGTCACGTTAAAATATGAACATTTTGCGGTCTGTCTTTTTAAGGTCTGTTACGTTAAAATATGCCTGCCATCGGCTATTACGACGATAATTTAGGGGTCCAATGTACGTCGTTATGATCGGTTTGCATTGTACTAATTTTTGACAATTATATACTTACCTTGTGTTGTACTTTTCCATATGTGCTAAGTGATTGTGAGAGAAATAAATAACTATTATTATTAAATAATTATATACATTTAAATCTAATTTACACAGAATTTAATAATTTTCAGCATTCATTTTCATTATTTATGTATTTTTTTTTTATTAATGTGTATAGTAGTACGTAATATACGGGAGCCTATATTTAACATAAAGAATACATAATTTATGTAATACATGGGAGCCAATGTATTACATAAAGGAAACAATTATGTAATACATGGTAGTCTATCTATTACATAAAGAAAACATTTTTTATGTAAGATATGGTCGTCTATGTATTACATGAAGCAAACATTATTTATGTTATACATAGAGTACCATTTAATACATAAATAATTTTTGCTTTATGTAATACATAAGCTACCATGTATTACATAATTGTTTCCTTTATGTAATACATTGGCTACCATGCATTACATAAATTATGTATTCTTTATGTAAAATATAGGCTCCCGTATATTAAATTAATAATGTTTTCTTCATGTAATATATAGGCGTTCATGTATTCCATAATTTATGTTTTTATCGTGTAATACACAAGCTACCATGTGTTACTTATGTATAACATAAGGAAAACATTATTTATGGGAGTCTATGTTTTACATAAAGAATACATAATTTTCGTAAAACATGGTAGCCTATGTATAATATAAAGAAAACATTATTTATGTAAAATGATAGCCTATGTATTATATAAGGAAAACATTATTTATGTAATATATGGTCGCCTATGTATTACATGAAGAAAATATTATTTTTTTATACATGGTAGCCTATGTTTTACATGAAGCAAACAATATTTATGTTATCCATAGGCTACCATTTATTACATAAATAATGTTTTCTTTATGTAATATATAGGCCACCATGTACTATATAAATAATGCTTTCTTGAAGTAATACATAGGCTACCATGTATTATTTATGTATAACATAAGGAAAACATTATTTATGGGAACCTATGTTTTACATAAAGAATACATAATTTAAGTTAAACATGGTAGCCTATGTATTATATAAAGAAAACATTATTTAAGTAATATATTGTAGCCTATGTATTACATGAAGAAAACATTATTTTTGTAATACGTGTTAGCCTATGTATTACATGAAGCAAACATTATTCATGTTATACATAGGCTACCATTTATTACATTAATAATGTTATCTTTATGTATTGCTTGTTTTGCCTATGTATTAAACAAATTATGTGTTTAAAGTTTTCTTTAAGTTTTCTTATATTACGTAAAGGAAAAAATTATGTATTTATTATATGTATTTATTTTATGTAGAAAATATTATTTATGTAATAAATGGTAGCCTTTGTATTACATAAAGGAAATATTCATGAAATACATGGTAGTCTATGTATTACATAAAGAAAACATTATTTATGTAATAAATGGTCGCCTGTTTTACATGAAGCAAACATTATTTATGTTATACATAGACTACCACTTATTACATAAATAATGTTTCCTTTATCTAATACAAAGTCTACCATGTATAACATAAATTATCTATTCTTTATGTAAAATATAGGCTCCCGTATATTACATAAATATTATTTTCTTCATGTAATACATAGGCGTACATGTATTGCATGTAAGCCTATGTATTAGTCAAATAATATTTTCTCTATCTAATATATAGGCTATTGTACTATATAAATAATGTGTAATATTATTATATCCTTACTAAAATTAAATTACATACATACTTACATATAATATACATACTTAACAAATATAAAACACATACCTAGTTGATACGATGAAATAAAATATATATATATATATATATATATATATATATATATATATATATATATATATATATATATATATATATATATATATATATATATATATATATATATATATATATATATATATATATATAATTTATGTTAAACATGGTAGCCTCTGTATTATATAAGGAAAAGTTTATTTATGTAATATATGGTAGCCTATGTATAACATGAAGAAAACATAATTTTTGTAATACGTGGTAGGCTATGTATTACATGAAGCAAACATTATTTATGTTATAAATAGGCTACCATTTATTACATAAATATGTTGTATATAATAATGTTTTCTTTATGTAATATATAGGCCACCATGTACTATATAAATATTTTTTTCTTTAAGTAATAAATAGGCTACCATGTATTATTTATGTATAACATAAGGAAAACATTATTTATGGGAGCCTATCTTTTACATAAGGAAAACATAATTTATGTTATACATGGTAGCCTATGTATTATATAAGGAAAATATTATTTATGTAATATATGGTAGCCCGTGTATTACATAAAGAAAACAATATTTTTGTAATACGTGGAAGCCTACGTGTTACATGAAGCAAAAATTATTTATGTTATACATAGGCTACCATTTATTACATAGGGAAAACATTATTTATGTAATACATGGTAGCTAATGTATTACATAAATGTTTTTAATGTAATACATAGGCTACCATGTATTACATAAGGAAAACATTATTTATGTAACCATTATGAATAAAACATTATTATGAATAAATCATAAAATAAATACATTTAATAAATACATAATTTTTTCCTTTATGTAATAAAAGAAAACTTAAAGAAAACTTTATTTATATTATAATTCATAGTATCCTTTGTATTAAGACAGAACAACATATCGGGACAGCTAGTCTTATACAGGGTACTCCGGTAGGTAGAAATCTCCCAGATTGATTGCGTTCTACGTTGAAGACAAATCATAATATGAAACCCCTTTGTATAATAATAATCAATAATTATTTTCAGATATAAAGTACATCCATAAGTGTTAGTATTCCAATTAGTAACAATGTTTGGCCGAGATTAGTCCCTTTTTGAGATATTCGCCATTTTGAGTTTTTTTCAGAAGTGGGTGACAGCCTACTGATTTGGGCCATAATAAAACAATTATAAGATTCTTTTTCAGATATCATAGAGATAAGATTGAGTGTTATTAATTATTGAAAAAGTCTTAAATGGAGCAGGTTTAAATTTTTTTTGGGTCATTGTTTTCATTATATTATTATGGTGAAGTTTTGAACATAACATTTTAAAGCCTGCTCGGCCAACCCCTAGCCTAGCCCAACCCAAAGCCACATGTAACAGAATAACACTCAACCGAAAACAAAAATATAATAATAAAATGTAGGTAGATCTGTCCCTATAAAATAACAAAAATACAATATTTGTATAACATTGTAATGCTTTAACAAAGTATATCTCATTTATAAAAAATACAGAGTGTCTTCAAAACAAAAATAGATATTCAAGGAGTGTTCGATTTTCGTTGCAAATATATAACATGTGACTTAAAATTTTGACCATAATATTCTATAAAATAGTCAACGTGTATTCATACTATGCACGCGGCCGATACTGCGCAGCAATCACGTGACCTTAAAAGTCGGCGCGTTGTACGGTAGTTTTAAGTGTCCAATGTCCATGCGTTGTGATTGTTGTCTAGAAAACAAAATTGTAATTTTGTTTAAATTACATTTTTTTTAGTCATATTGTTACTTACGTAATACTGTGGCTTAATGTTGGGTAAAATATTTCATTCGGATAAAAATAATACATTCTGTAGATTTTAATGTTTTACGTACATCGTATTGAATAAAATTTTATTTGTATTATATAGCTACTACAGAAGTATATACTACGTAATATATATACTGTTTTTTACTATATAAGTCAATAGGACTATAATTTCAAATACTACACTAGATTAAAATAATATTATGATTTCCAGAAAAAGATATTTATAAAATATGATAACATACCCTCTGTTGTAAAATAATGTTTTTAAAATGTTTTTGTCTCAAGGAACATTTACTGCTTATAGAGAATAATTGTTTATAAAGGATATTTAATGGGATACTACGGTTCCTATTTTCCGCCAGTAAATAAATTCTATTCAAATTCCACGGGGAGGGTCCACTCTTTCTTTGTTCTTATATATAGGATATAATATTAATATTCAGCAACCTTTTATACATAATAATTACTAAGTAATCATCTATATATAATATATAAAAGGCAAAACTGATTGACTGATGTATCAACGCACAGGCCAAACCCTTAAGTCTATAAATTTGAAATTTTGCACACGTTTTTCTCATATGACGTAGGCATCCACTAAGGAAGGATGTTTCAAAATTTACCCCCTAAAGGGGGTAAAATAGGAGATTTAAGTTTTTATGAAACTTTTTTTTACCTTGGACATATTTGCATGAAATTTCGTATGAATTGAGTAAAAAAATTATAATGAGTTACGTATTTCAGCGTTTTCTAAAACTCAGCCCCTAGGTGGGTAAAATAGGAAATGAAAATTTAAAAGCCAATTTCACGCGGGCGATGCCGCGGGTACATAATGCTAGTTAAAATATAACTGACTTCATTCAGAGCCTAATATTTATCTCCACAAAGTATCTACTTCATCACTTATAGACATACATTCTACGCGAATCAAGCAGCAGGCAACTATTACCTTATTACCTAGTCTTTTATATAAAAATCTGGTGTTACAGTATTTGTGAGAGAACTCCTCGAAAATGACTTGGTTAATTTTTGTGAAATTTTGTAGGTGTATTTGGTAGGTGTCAGAATAGATAGTTAAGTATTTTTAACACTCCCAAGGGACAAGGGTGCACTTCGAATTTTTATTTTATATAACTTTATTCTTTTATATTTTTGCAATGAAATACATATAACCCTCATTTTTCACCCTTTTACATAAACACTCATTGTTTAATAGCAATATTAGTACTGTAATAATCTTCAGTGTTCGATAACTCTTTTAACGGGTGTTTTCTTTTACATATCGCCTGCAGTAGGTTGTAGTTGTAGGTTGTAGGTGTAGGAGTAGGTGTAGTTGTTGATGAAGAAACTGTACATACAGTTATTTATTTATTCCAGTTAATAGTTAATACAGAACTACGTCTGTTGGATACATATAGTGATAATAATATAATATTAAGCCTCAGCCTATTAAACAGTCTCCGTGGTCCAGTGTTTTTTTTTTCTTGTTCCCCCGGCCATTAGCCAGGACAATTTTTTATTTTTTTTATTTTTACACTTGTAATATTTGTTATTTGTACAATTCCTTACATCTCTCTTCTTTTACATTTCCATTTTTCTATTCTAACTATATTTCAATTTACACTATTTATTCATTTACAATTACACTTTCAATATTTATTATTTGCACAATTCCTTACATCTCGCTTCTTTTTCATTTCCATTTTTTATATTCTAACTATATTTCATTTTACACTATTTATTCATTTACAATTTTTACTACTTTATATCACATTTCTTTCTCTTTGTCACATTTTCTTGCTTCACATCTACAACTATATTTTCATGCTTACGTTTTACATTTACCCCTTTTTTACATTTATTTTTCATTTCATTACCTTTACATTTGTGTTTTGGTTTATATTATGTTTCATTCACTTTCTTATTTCTATCATATTTTACAATTTAACCTTATACTAATTTACTACTTCTACTTATTTCTTTATTTCTATATATTTTACTTATCTGTAGTTTCTTATATTCTCTATCTATGGATTTATGTATTTTGAACAGCTTAACCCACATATTCCACTATTACAATTTTCATTTACTATTAAATTTTTCTTCTACTTTTACTTTATTTATAGTTTGTTTAGGTTCCAGATTTTTTACATCAATTTTCTTTAGTCTCTACTTTTCTACTTTACATTCGCTTCCATACTTATTTAAAGCCTTCTATCTGTTCTATCTCTACTTCTCTGTATTTCGGTCTTCCCGCGCCCAGGGCGAAGTGCCCGTCCAGGCGGTTTGCCGAGAGATTATCTTCACAATAATGCAGGGGCATTTGTGGTACGCTATGCACACCGTAGAAATCCAAGGTAGTTTATAGCCGCAATAGTACCAGTTTACACAATTGTTATTACTTAAGCTATATATGCTGTGTTATGCATTATAACCATATATATGCTAAGGTTTTTATAGCCAACTTTCTGCTTACACCATAATTGGATTCGCCAAAAACAATTTTTGACAAATGCCAACTAATTTTATTTCGGCTATTCTTGCCGTACTGGTACTATTACTACTATTCCTCCTAGCTATCGTATGCTACGGCTGCCCGTGCTTTAGCGTCCCACTTCCGCCGTACCGGACACTCCGCACTGAACGCGTTGTGGTCTACCCTATCCAGTTTCTCTATTGAGCAATTCACACAGCACGCTTTGCTTCCGTCTTTTAGTTTTCCGCATTTGGACTGGTGATGTGCTCCGGAGCAGTGGCAGCACTTCTCCTCAGTGTTACTATCGCACTGTCGCCTTCCATGTCCGTACGCTAGACAGCGTGAACACTGTATTAGCGGGGACTGGTCGGCGACACGAACGCGCTGCATATTTATGTAAATATAGCCCTATATATATAGTAAAGCGCTGCCACAGCCCCGGGGACACACTCAGTACTACGTGCTCTGTTTGCTCATCTTTTCCCTTCTTCCTGTATTTTATTGCTATTCTATTTTCTGCCCCATCAGGGAGCGGTTGCATGAGGTGCTCATTCTGGGCTCTAATCACCTCGAGGATTTCCCCGTCAGTGGTCGGCTTGAGCACCCCATACAGCACTACCTGTGGGTCCTTGTTTTTAACTATTTCCACCTCAAAGTTTCTTTTACTATTTTCTATTTTATTTTTAATTCTGTCTCTTTCCTTCTTATCCCTAAATCCTAAAATAATCTTTCTCTCTTTTCCTTTACGAATCTTATCTACTTTTATCCCCTCCTTTCTAGCCTCTATTATCTCTCCTATTCCTGTTATAATTTCCGTCCCCGACATATGATTTTCCTTGTCCGTTACAACTAAGGAGTGGAGGGTCATGTGCTTCGGTTCTGGTGGCGTGGTTTGGGTATCTCCACCGCCACCGACCACACTCGCGTATGTCGCTGGTTGCGGTCCTGCCGGAGCCCTGGCCCCCCACTCTTCAATTGCCCTATCTAAGTTTTTCCTATTTTCATGATTTTCGTTTACCACTTCTTCGTGGTTTAGTCTTATTTCTTTTGTTATTGTTTTTTCGTTCACTTCCCTTACATACTCTTTTATACTTTCTTCTTTTTCAACTATCATGTTTCAATCTTCCATATATTTCGAGAAGCATTTATTTAGTATCGTGTTCTCTCATATATTTTTGGTTCGATTCACACTCCTCATCATACTGCACTTCCACTTCCCTAGTTTCTCTAATTTCTCTTTCACTATCCATTTCCGTCCTTTTCCTACTCAATATGGCGACTTTCCCTATCTGATTCGAAATTCTGGTGAGGTTATTTGCTAAACCGAACCTTAAATCTCCCCTCATGTTTCTGGTCTGGTTTAGCAAATAAACACTATTTTGTATAGTTTTTGATGTCTCAGCCAGGAGGGCGTCGAGAGAGTCGACAGCGCACTGGACCCGATCATCGACCACCGGACTACCTCGACGACTACTACCTCCACCACTGCTACTACCATCATCATCTATTATCTATTATCTATAGTCATCGGTCCCTCCATGGACAGGCGGTGTGGGTTTTTGATGTTTTTGTTTAGCGGGGTATGCACTGTGGCCATTTTATTTAGTATGAATGTGTAATGCAAATGTAAGTATATAGAATGTAGTTTGTAATATTATATGAATGTGTGTATTTTTAGAATGGTTATATTATACAGTGGTTAAAGTGTAAAATTATTATTAAAAATTATAAATTATTCGGGGGAACGCGTCAATTATAAAATTCTATAATAAAATATTAAATATAATTATAAAATATAAATAGTAAACTTGTTTTATATGTCTAAATGTTGGGTCTAGGTAATTAGAATATTTTTGTATAATGCTCCAATATATGTTTTGTAACAATATTTTTGTCCTAGGTTTCTTGTTTCGCCTGATATTATTTAATATCAAAAACGCGTTTTTGTCTATTCTTACTGCTATTTATTTTATTCTTTATCTTGTCCGCAGCTATTTACCTAAAACCATCCGTACTCCAATAAGAGTCTCGAGTCTAACTTTTATAATTAATTAAGTACTTAACCTATCAACTACACCAAAAATGATGTAGTTGGTCCTATTCCTAACATATCTTAAACTAACAGCTGCTCCAATAGAGAGGCAACTGGTCCTGAGTAATATATCCTAACAACTGTGTCAAAAATTTTTTAAACTACACAAAAGATGTAGTTTGTCCTTACTCGCTAACTTACTACTAATCAGTAGCTCCAATAGGGGCTACTGGTCACTAAAACTAATAACAATAAATAGTACCTTAGGCTAAGCTCTTTGCAGGTGTTGCAGCAGTTCCAGGTGGTGCGGCGGTTTCTGGCAGGTAAGTTCTGGTGTTTTTTCCCTTTTTCCAGGTTCTGCAGGTGTTCGGTCCAGTGGTTTAGAGCTTGGCTCTCGACTCGGAGGTCGTGAGTTCGATTCCCGCATTGGTTTATTTAAAATTATTTTTTCCAAGTTTGGTTAGGACAATGCAGGCTGATCACCTGATTGCCTGGCAAGAAATATGATCCATGCGTCGGATGGGCATGAAAAAAGTCGGACCTGCGCCTGACCTAACCAGACTGACGCCTGACGAAACCGGCCACCGTCACTGTTACATATATCAACAGTAAGATGTAACTGTCAATGTCATTATTGACATTGACAGATGTCCTACATAAAGCCTATCGAGTTAGTTTATTTCAGTTGGCCAAAAGGCTATACATAGTGTAGACGTATATATTGTGTTAAGCATATCTCATTACATATTGTAATACGTATTTGTGGTAAGCACCAATAAAGGAGAGTATAAGAATTGCTGCTGTATTATTATCATCACCACACGAGCGCAAGAAGGACTTACAATCAAGAGGTCATAGACTGATACAGTCACCAAAATCGGTGTGGGGAGCTATTATTATTAATATTAACAACATCCTGCTACTACCATAAACGTTAAAGTGTTTTAGGATGGATGTACGGATCGAGGAATGGACGCATGGATCGAGGGATGGATGTTTTTGACTCTTTCACACAAAAGCTACTGAACAGGTTATGATGAAAGTTATGGTGTTCGTTTAGGCTCTGGATTAACACTTAATATGCTACTTTTTATCAAAAAAGTACAGTATTCTTGTGGGATAGGCTCATAATATTTTTTTTGCAACGAACACTATTCCACGTGGGCGAAACCGCGGGCCGAAAGTTAATTATGATATAAATTCTACAAATAACTTACAAATTTCTTAGATTAACTTCAAAATCCGTCGGTTGAACGGTTTCCCTATGTGTAGAGCACACTTGTTTCTATTGTCTGTACTTCGCATATAACTTACTTAAGTCTCGGCACAATTGCAATCCGACTAGTTTATTCCAGTAAATCTGCCCTAATAGTCTTGGTGAAGTAATAGTAAAATAGTCTTATTTGAAACATTCTATGGGCTATTTATGGCTTTTATTGCAGCTACTGCAATTTTCATTTGAGTCTTCTTTGGTGCAGATAAATATATTATTATAAAATAGGTAAAAAACTTAGTAATTAGTACTAAATATTTATTTATGGTATTTGTAAATCAACTGGTTTTTTATAATTTCTCAAAATAATGTAGGTCATCAAAGGCTTCCTTGGCTTACTGACGAAGTAAAAATTCAAGGAATCGTAGAAACTAGAAACCATACTTGTGTAATGATTTTGAAATATTTTAAATTATTTTATGAAATTTTAAATAACATTAACAATAAGTTGTGATTTTACAATTTAATATTTATTTTAATGAATTATATTAGGAACTCAAATCTATTTCACATTTACATTTTTTATTTTATTGTTCAATGTATTCATTCTAAATTAATCGACTAAGAAGAATGCCAATTTATAAAATATCTGAGGATTGTCTTAGAGGGCGTGTTTCCGGTCTGTCATAGGCCGGAAACGTGATTTCTAAATTATTAAACTATCGTGTTTCCGGTTTATGATCTATAAATCATTGATCTTCATTTTGGAAGAGGCATTCTTCTTAGAACAGCAGTAAGGACTAGATGTCTATCTAGAATAATTGTACTGAATTGTATTATAAAATAAAAGTGTTTAAAATAAAAGTGTAGTGAGTGAATTTAAGCCCCAATTTCACCGACGCGTTAAACCGACGTTCAGGGCTGCGCTACGGCTTAAGATCTGTCTATCCCGATCTAACATTGAATGAGAGAGGGAGAATGATTCCGGATTTAGCATTAGGCGTGTTTTAAGAAGTTTGGTGAAATCGGGGCTAAGAAGTGCAAATAAAAATTAATATACTACTGGAGAGTTTGATTATATCATACTTGATTGGTATAATTGTATATAATATATTATAATTATACATATAATTATAATCCATATTTATTGGACACAACTATTGCTTATAAACATATTGATTTGATTCAAATTGACTCCAAATTGCTATCTATGTTTTGTCAATGATCACCTTTGTTTTATTAATTACTTTAATTTTTGATAATTTCTAAATCGTATACAAAATAAGTCTAAAATCAAGATATATATTACGTGTAACAGATAGATATAATAGAAATCATAAACTATTTTAATTTGATGTAACGTGTAATATTACAGGGTATAATCAATCCAAAGTACTCAAATTAATGTAGCTTCCGGGAATCGTAGCTTATATAAATGACTCTTTTGACATTGGAAATGTCTTTTCGTTCGCTCCAGTCTAGGCACCGCGATACCCTTATTGTGAAGATATGATATTCAAAAAAAGCTCAGAAGACGCGTATTCACAAGAGATGTAAGTTGCAAAAATAATTGTTAGACTAAGTCAAAAAAGAAATAGTTATGCCAGAAATAGTGAAAAAAATAAAATATTTTCCGAACTTTTGATTTTGGTGCTCGATTTTTGGAAAGGAAGAATGATATCTAATATTTGAGAAAAACTCCTCTGGACATTTTAGTCGGCGGTTAGATCGGGTTAAGGGTTTGCACTTTGCCCTGTAGCTTAGCCTTTTTTTAAAAATACAAGTTTTTTAGAATTCCGTAGATTCATTTCCAATGTGCTCGTGTGAGGCACGCAATCTGTGATTTTTTTTCCTGAACTAGTGGATAACTAAAGTAGCAGAACACATTTTTATTTTTCTGTGTACAGAAAATAACCGATTATCAGTTAAGATAGATTTTGATCCATCGTCTGTTTAACTGTTTTTGAAACTAATACCTATCAATTTCTGGCACACCATCCTATTTATTGTTAAAAAGTATTAGGTACCGTATATTATTAGCGTTGTAATCTACAAATTACGGATGTGGGGAATTTCATCTCATCCAGTTTAGTGGTTTCGTAGAGTAGTGTATTTACCCTATTTTTATTTAAAGAGTATAAGATTTATTAATTATATTTGGCGATCAGCCCATAGATTTTATTGCTATCTGAAAACATTTCTCTAAGGTTTTTCGGTGAATTCTGATTACATCTTAGATAAATATTATACCTTGTTAAATAGCTATTAAAACGTAGATTCTTTTACATATCTGCAGATTAGTTGCCACTTGTACATATAACTCGACTCACATCGGCTTCGATGTGAGTTGTGTTATTGATTCATTATTAAAATAAGTTCTGCAACAGCTGATCTTACAATTAAGTGTAGCGAAGGCTAATTATATATTGCCATTTTTTTATATGCGCCAAAGAAAATAAATCTTTGTTAGAGGAAAAAACAAAATTTTGAGTTGTTAATTTTCAATCTTCCGCCACGACTTATTTTTCATAGTGAGCGTAAAAAATTATTTTGAGAATAATAAAACAGCTCATTAGCTACATAAAAACTGTAAAAAGAAATAAATTAAAAGCACAAATTCGAAAGATTCGGACAAGACAGGAAAAAGTCATTCATTTATTAATCAAGTCTCAGTAGCACCCTTTTTATAGACAGTGCAATCAAAATATTTCTTCACGTGCATGAATGCACAAGCATATATTAAATCAGTTACATCAAAAAAAAATCATTTCATCGAGTAAAATATGACGTTCATTTAAACCAATAGCTGATAGCGTTAGGTAAATTTTATTTATTTGTATTAATCTATTAATAATACAACTGCTAATAAAGGAAACTAAAATTCAAATATTCAATTTCTTACGGGTATTTTCATTTCGAGCCTTGGGATTGATTAAATTATAATTATCCTGCATAAAAGCAACGCGGAGATCTTTTTTACACGAGCTTTTTACGCTCGGGAATTTTTAATGATATTTTATAGGTACAGTTACATGAATAATTAAAATCGTTATCGTAGATATGAAGTTCAGTGAAATAATAAAATACATTAAATTTATCACTTTAATCATCATCAGTCTAGTGTCGCGATGTCCCAAAAAAACCCATGCACATTGTGCACCATATCACAATGATGATAAGGCTTACAATGGAGTGAAGAGATGATGATAAATGCCACAGTGCGAGCAGGACTGCAACTTTTTGAGATTTCGCGAGTAACGGAAACAGAATATAGTGGCCATACAACATTATAATAAATGAACAAGCCGTCTTACATGCCCAAATGGCTGAACCGATTTAAATGAAATTTGGTATCTGTATAATATTTTGGTAAATATATGGTTGAATTAACATATCTGGTTACTTTTATCTCGAAAAAGTATATTGTTCTTACTTGTCATAATGTATATATATATATATATATATATATATATATATATATATATATATATATATATATATATATATATATATATATATATATATATATATATATATATATATATATATATAAGGTTAAGGAACTTATTAAAAGCTAAGAAGCAAGACAGACAGAAGGAATCTATCGATGGTCTTTTCAAATTCCACGTTGAGCCCATTAAACTAGAGGCGGCAAGTTGTCTTTAAAAATTTTAACAGCAGATTATGGGTTTAATTTTATCATCTAAATATGGGGGTATTTGCAACATATTGAAACATAACAATCCCCCCTCCCTAGGGGAATATATTCTAAAAATTTACATTTTAATCTCAAAAACGTTATAGTCTTATTTCTCCTATTTCTGAACAAGAAAAATGTTATCTGAATACATTTTACATTAAGATACATAAAACCTATACACAAATAATACAGCGAGCAAACGTGATGTGTTTCGATACTTCGTGTAATAAGCAATAAGTCATTTTAATGGGTGAGGGTCTGTTTTTATGAACCTGTGCTAGGGGATCGTACAAAGTGACCTATAATCGTTAAACTTGCCATAACTATAACACATATTAGACGACTACAGCTGACCGAACGTAACTACTAGCTCTATATATATATATATATATATATATATATATATATATAGAGTAGTAGAGTATAGAGAGAACAATACTAAATAATGAGTATTGTTCTTATACATACTTTATATAATGTAAGCTTATGTCTAAGGGACATTTTGCTTCGCGAATTAAGTAGCGGATACAATTTGAAGAGTACAAATTTCGCTTTACGTAACGTGTTAGTGATGTGACTCGAAAAGGTCATCGACTGGAATAATATTGCCGTGCAGACTTATAGGGCTGATCATTTTATCAAGATTTTAGCAAGATTTTTTGTCGAATTGGATGGCGTGACTTTTCGGGATCGAGATTTACTTCGATTCTCCATTTGGAGAATCATTTACCGAGAGCGGTAACTGACTCCTGGAGGGCTTTAAAAGCGGTACAGGGTCGGATGTGGGAATAATATAGGGCTGTGTCATTCGCGAAAATGGCTAATTGCACCTTAGCGTGTTTGGGGATGTCTTTTTGGAATGAAGTTCCTTATGGCGCGTTGCGAATTGTATGGAGGCTAGACGGATTATAGGCACGACACTTTTTGCCACTCGAAATCACAATGTAATAACGACTATTAAGAATGATACAAAAAATGACCTTATCACCTTGACAATAATTGAAAAAGTGTGATTTATGTTATTTGTGTTGGTGTACCAAGAACAGTAAACTAAGTAAATCTTTTAAATGTCAATCAATGTATTTCGACTATATAATAGAATCATAGACCAGAAAATGATCATAATCTTTCCGTTAATAAATTGTTTAAAATTGTTTAGAACGTTTGTTTGCTAAAGTTGTGTAATGATTAGGTTAATGATTTCATTTACGATTGCACACCTTGTGAATAAGATGCCCCCTGCAGGGCTGCTTCTAAGTACTTATATAATTATATTTACTTTTGTCATATTAAACAGCTACATATGTTTTTACTAAACGGTGGCCCCGCGCGAGTTTCGTACGCTGGTTCTCGCCGGGCTAGTTTCCAAACCGGTGGTAGGCATGTAGGACAATTCTTTAAGTGTTATTTAATGACCTATTTAAAAATAATTGAGTTTTTTTCTTAGTTTTGAGTATAAAGTATGTTGAACACTTTATTAACAATGATGAAAATATTAAAAATGCAGAAGCAGATGCGGAATGAAGCCCTGTAGCGTGTCCCGTCCCATATGAGCTACCGTCATCGCCGTGTTCAAGTTAAAGAAGGTGCAATTAATGAGTCAAAGGTGTAAAGAAGAAGCCCACTAGGTATAAATTATTATGATGTTATTTTATAATAGTTTTTTTTTGTTAACGATATAATAATTATGTAGTTAAGATTATGAGTATAGAATTATAATTATCTAAAATTTATGAAAGGTTTAATTATATAAATTTATTACTAAACTGGGACCTTCGAGAAGAAAAGGTCAAAACTTTGAGAGTGAGATTTCAGAAGCTAAGTGTTTGTATAGAGATTTTAAAAATATTAGGTCTTTACCTATGAAATTGTCGTTTTGTATAAAAAAAATTAAACGAATTTTTTTCATGTATTTTTATTTGTATTAACCGAAATAATCACCCATGTAATCAATGCATCTTTGCCACCGCAGTGGCAGTTTATTGATGCCCTTCTTAAAGAAATCAGCTGGACGGGAGGCAACCAATTCTTCAAAGGCATTTTGTACTGCCTCTCGGGAATTGAATTTTTTTCCCGCCAAGAAGTTATCCAAATTCTGGAAAAAGTAATAGTCTGTACGCGCAAAGTCTGGTGAGTATGAGAGGAGAGCTACTACGGAGAGCTTCCAACCCCAGTTCTTGCAACTTGGAGACCGTTTGCTGTGCAGTATGAGGTCGCGCGTTGTCGTGCAGGAGCAGCGGAGACGAGCGATTGACCAATGCTGGTTGGAGATGTGCCAGCTTCTCCATCATTGTGTTCAGTTCTTCACAGTACACATCTGCAGTAATGCTCACCCTTTTTGCTAAGAAGCTGTGATGAATCACACCGGCGCTAGACCACCAAACAGTGACCATCACTTTTCTAGAAGTAAGTTTTCGTTTTGGGCATTGTTTAAGTGCTGAACCAGGATCCAACCAACTTCCTGAGCGCTTGCGGTTATCAAACAGAGTCCATTTTTCATCGCAGGTAACAATGCAGTTCAAAATTCCTTCATTTGTGTGTCTGTTGAGCAATGCAAGGCACGTCTTGACGTCACGTCACGTTTTGATCATTGAGTTTGTGGGGCACCCATTTGTCAAGCTTTTTTACCTTGCCAATTTGACGCAAATGGACCAATATTGTTTTGACGCTAACGTCGAAAGCTGCTGCTAATTCAACCGTAGATTGTGTATCATCATCTTCCACAATCACCTTTAATTCGTCATTGTTGACCAGAGTCTTCGGACGACCGCGAGGATCATTTTTCAGGTCGAAATTTCCAGGTAGTTTAAAATCGGTAGGTTATGTTTACTTAAATTTGCGTTATGATATTTTTTTTAAGCATAAGTTTTACGTTTTTAAGAATTTACATCTGGCGTGGTACATTATGAAGCGGACACTTTTTCTCTCAAAGTTGCGCATTGTAAGGTAATTTATAATTTTTATAGTGTATACACATACACCGCGATGCGAAGTTATTAAATATATTCCTGTGCTTATAATTGTGTAATTTATTTTATTTTAGTCATTGCGAATTAAGTCAAAGTTTTTTCAATATCATTTTTCGAAGGAATCTAGAAAGTATACTGCATTTACCACCGACAAAGGTCAACCAGACGTGCAGATTGCCCATGGGACTGTTGCCATGTCGGGTCTCAATTATGAGAAATGTATCGTTTATCTAGACGATCTGAAAATATTTGTTCGCAATTTAACAGAACACAATAAAAACCTAATATCAGTTTTCTCCCGTTTGAGAAAAGTTATTTTAAAATTGAACCCATTAAAATGTGAAATTTTAAAGCGACAAATTCATTACTTAGGTCATACGATATCAGCGGATGGAATTTTACCGGATCCAAAAAAAATACGAGTAATTGAAAGTTATCCGACACCGACATGCGCTGACGATGTCAAGCGTTTTGTGGCATTTAGTAACTATTAGGTCATTACTCATTACATATGAAATTGGTGTTTTGTAAAGGAGGAACATAAATTAGATTTTTTTAAACATAATATATATTTATATAATATGATTATTTAACAATATGGAAATAAAAGATAATGTGTTGCTTTACAACTAAAGAAACAACATTTAATGCTAATATTTCACAATTTAAATAATATTTTATACAAATATGTAATTCATAAGAAATTAAATATAAGTCTCATTCCCTTGACAGTTGACATTCATTGTCAAGTCTAAAAAATAATGAGGTTACATCTCCCCCTCCAGATCAGACTCCGACCACTGCTGCTGTAGGAGCTTGAACCATCTTCCTAATGTGATAGAAATTTGATTCACACTTCTTGTGACCAGTGTCTACTCTGTATATAGAGTCAGATATCTTTTCCAAAACCTCAAAAGGCCCAATCTTTAATTCATCTAACTTTCTTATATTAAGTTTATTTCCATTTTCAATATATACGAAATCACTAACTTTCAAATCTAGATCTCTCCTCTTTCTATCAAATTTCTGCTTATTATATAAATGTGACTTCATAGAATTTTCAAATGCCAATTTTCTGTCCCTTTTTAAATCTTCAACTGTAGAAATTTCTTTTAATTCAGCTGGTAGAAGGGTGTAATTTTTGCCTTCCATAAGATATTGAGGTGTAAACATTGTAACAGTATGTTCTGTCTCATTATATCTTTTGATACATTCATGAGCAATAGTTGTCCAGGCTAAGTTATTGTTATTTTCATTTATATTACATCTTATTTTAGTTACAATAGTTTGGTTTAATCTCTCATTTAAACCATTTGAAAATGGCGCATTCACGGCAGTAAAAACTATAGTTATATTTTCTGTATCTAAAAATGATTTAAATTCTTTTAAATTTATACCTGGATATTGGTCAGATAAAATAATGCCAATCTTATGTTCCAGTGTCACTTTCTGCAATAACTTTATAAAATCATTTGACTTCTGTGTTTTCGAGGTCAAAATGTAAGCATATCTTGTAAAGTGATCCACTAAAATGTGTAAATATTTTTTTGTAGATCGAGATCCACCAAATCCTCCAATAGTGTCTATTTACATTATTTCATAAGGACATGAAGCTGGTCCCAACTGAGACAATACCCCATAATTATATTTACCTCTGGACTTATTTCTTATGCACACTTCACATGTGTCACACATATTCTTTATATTTCTCATCAAGTTATTTGCAGTATAAAATGAGCTTATTTTATTCCTTATCTGTTCTGCTCCTATGTGACAGTAGAAGTAATGAATATCTTTTATTAGCTAGTTACTAAATTCTTCCGTTAGTATGATTTTTTTTTGACTTTTTATAGTATATTAAATTTTCAAATTTTAATTTATTTTATTTTGTCTTATGTATTCATTTCTTTGCTGATCACATTGAATATCTTCTATTTTAACAAAATTTACAATTTTTAAACTATCATCATGATTACAATCTGGTTCCAATACTGGATTTCTACTAAGACTATCAGCTTCCAAGTTATATTTACCCGGCGAATAAATAACTTCAAAATTGTATTGAGATAATTAATATGTAAGATCTCCTAGTTTTTCATCTGGTCGAGATTTAATATTCATTTTTTCTAAAGGCTTATGATCTGTAAAAACTATAAACTTTTTCCCTAATAACCAATGTTGCCAATACTTAACAGCATCCTTTATAGCTAAACATTCTAAGTTAATAGCTTTTTTCTTTTTCTGAGTATCATTTATTTTTCTTGAAAAATATGCACACGGCTTTTCCTCTCCATTAAGCTGTGGCTGTTTCATGACAGCGCCAATACCCAGTATGCTGGTGTCAGTATAAATATGTATTGGTAAATCAGGATCAAAAATAGTTAATATAGGCTTGTGGCACATTAAGTTTCTAATCAACTGAAAAGATTCTTCACACTTTTTTAACCAAACAAACTGTTGCCCTTTTTTCAATAAATTATGTAAAGGGTCTAAAATAATTTATATATTTGGTATGTATTTACCATAAAAATTGATTTTTCCTAAAAATTGACGTACGTTATTTTGCGTCTTTGGTACAGGAAAATCTTTTATTGCAATTAATTTAATTTCAAAGGAGCAATCGTGTTGTTCTTAATAATATGACCAAGGTACTTTACTAAATCTTGTGCAAAGTTACATTTTGAAAATTTTAATCTGAATCCTTCTTTTGATTTTTATACGGGCTAATGATCGCATATATGGCTTCTGTGATATATCTGCTGGCGTACCACAGGGTAGTATTTTGTCCCCTATCCTTTTTTCCATTTTCATAAATTTTCTTACCCCACACCTCTCCTGTTTCTTTCACCTCTATGCGGACGATCTCCAAATTTATACCCACGCTTCTGCTGATGACCTTAATTCCGCTATTTTGGCAATCAATAAGGACCTTGCGACAATCCTCCATTGGAGTCAATGTCATGGCTTAATGGTCAATCCCAACAAGTTGCAAATTATAGTCATTGGTAGATCAAAACAGATCCATCGACCTAACTATGATGCTATCACTAGCATTACATTTGACAATGCTACATTACCTTGTAGCGATGTAGTCAAAAACCTGGGTGTATTTTGATTCGACCCTTAAATGGTCTCACCACATCTCTGAAGTCAGTCGTAGGTTTTTGCTGCAGTGGGGGCGCTTGGGCGTTGGAAGAACCTACTACCCATAAAGACTAAAGTCGAGCTTGCGCAGTCTTTACTTCTACCAATACTGGACTATGCTGATGTTTGTATGATCGACCTTAATGAGGAATATCTTAATAAATTAGAAAGGTTACAAAACGTTTGCATTAGGTTCGTGTATGGACTACGCAAGTTTGACCATGTCTCTGAGTTTCGACAGCGACATGGTTGGTTGCCCATCAGGCTCCGTCGGGATGAGCATGTTCTTATATTTATGTTTAATGTCCTATTTGAACCTCGCTCTCCCCCCTATCTGAAGGAGTGTTTTCACTATCGGAGCACTGACCAAATCCGTGCACTACGCTCTGGATATAGTAGGAAACTTCATGTGCCATTTACAAAGTCTGGTTACTTTAGTGGTTCTTTCATTGTGAAGGCTGCGCTCATGTGGAATGACCTAGCACGTGACATTCGAGAGTCAAAGTCACTTGCTATCTTCAAATCCAAACTGCATAACTATCTTCTGAACAAAGTCACTCGCTAATCTAACTATAAGTATCTATTTATTATTTGAACAATTGTAAATTATTTTGTAAGTTATTCTTGACCTTTCGTATTACCCTGCTTATTTAGTTATTTTACCTCTCCTGTACTGCAGGGTTGCCTGGAAGAGATCGCTTATAGCGATAAGGCCGCCCTTGCCCACATTTAGATTATAAGTTTAGTTTTAGTCTACTGATTGTATTATTTAATGTGAGCAATAAAGAGTTTATCTATTTATCTATCTACTTTTTTTTTAATATCTACGCTTACTTATACAACTTAGTCGTATTTTTATGTACTTTAACATGCTTACCATTTAAACTTATTTTAACTTTAAGTGCAAGGTCTTCTATTACAAGATATGGGCCTGTATATAAAGTATACAATTTATTTCCAGTTTCATTTTTTAATAACAATGTATCGCCTGGTTTATAAGCAATGGGATTAACTGATAAGTCGTAATTACACTTTCTACGTTGTTTACTTAAAATTAAATTATTTCTTGTATCATTTTGAGCTTTTTGTAACCTGTATTTAAATTCAAAAACATAGTCCCCATAATTGTACAATGGTTAAACATCGTTACTTAAATTAGTAGGTAAATCTACATACATGTCCAAACACTAACTCAAAGGGTGTGTTCTTAGTTTCGGAATATACTGTAGTGTTATAAGAAAAGCATTAGTACTGTAACCATGAACTCCAATTTGAAGGATTATTATTGGTTTGTATGCGTAAATAGGTACCTAAAACTTTATGTGACTTTTCAAATTATCCAATGCTTTGATGATGATACGCGGTTGCAATAGTTTGGGTTATATTTAAAAGTTTACACATTCCTGACATTTTTTTTGAAATAAATTCGGTACCTCTATCACTAGCTATTTCTTTTAGGATTCCGTATCGTAAAACAAAATTTTCAGCAAATGATTTAGCAACTTCCGTAGTTGTTTTAGTTTTTAATGGATATGCTTCGACGTATTTACTTAGCTCGCACTGCAGTGTTAAAATGTAAACGAAACCTAAATCATATCTATCTAACGGTCCAACTATATGCAAAAGAACTTTTTCGAATGACGATGATGCTGTTGTTGTAATAGATAGGGGTTGTTTATGAATTTTAGTATATTTTTGTGTTTGACATTTATTGCACTTCTCAACATAGCACCTAACGTCTTTTTCTAATGACGGACAATAATAATATTTTTTAATTTTATTTACCGTTGTTCTAACACCTACGTGGCCACTACTGGACAATAAATGAAAATAGTTCATTATAACTTTTTAACATTAAACTTTTCCTCATCAGAATAAATTCTTTGGACGTCCTTTACAATACAAATTCTTCGAAAACCACGTGGATTTTTTGCAATATATTGTGATAAAAATCGATTTTTTTTTTTTATTCGTTTTAACAATTATAATTTCTTTAATATTTAATTTATTGCAAAATAATGCAGTTTCTTTCAGCAAATCGTCTCGCGAGTTTACCGATAAAGAAGCTTCAAATAAATTACTTTTATTTTCACAATAACTAAAATTATTATTATGTGAAAAGTTTATTTTTAAATCTTTATTATTTAATATTCTACGTAGACTTCTTTCAGGTAAAATAATTAATTCCACATCCGTATCACCTTTTTTTAGTACCCTTACGAGTTTAGGTTGATCTAGAGACCTATTAATATCTAAAGAAGTCTCCCAGGTATCTGTCAAATCCGGTAATTTATTCATCCTTTTATTTGTGCGCGAGCCATAACGCATATTAACTTATTATTATTATTTTTTAAATAGTCTGATGTAATTGATACACGAGATAACGCATCGGCGACGATATTTTCCTTCCCGTATTCGACTGTGAAATCATATTCCTCTAATAAAAGACGAAACTTAGTTAAACGACTCGACGGGTTTGTCATATTAAAAATATAAAGGAGAGGTCTATGATCTGTTCTAATTACAATTATTTTACCAAGTAAATGCGGCCTAAAATATTTTACAGACCAGACTATGGCTAGTAACTCCTTTTCTATCGTAGCATAATTCAACTCAGCTTTGTTTAAACATCGGCTAGCGTATGCGATTGGTTTGCCATTGGAATTACCGTATATAATAAGTATACTGGCGATAGCGAAATCAGAACTATCTGTGTTCAAAATAAAATGTTTTTGCTAAAAAAAAATTAGAATAATCTAAGATAGGAGGGCTCGAAGGTAACCTTTTAAGGGTATCAAAAGCATTTTGTCATTCTGAAGTCCATTGACATTGAACATTTTTTCTACATAATTTATTTAAAGGCAAAACTATTGCTGCAAAGTTATTTATAAATTTTCTATAATATTAGATCCTTACATATGAAATTGGCGTTTTGTTCTACTGGCCACTTTGATCTCAAATATAATGTGGGCAAGGGCGGCCTTATCGCTATAAGCGATCTCTTCCAGGCAACCCTGCAGTACAGGAGAGGTAAAATAACTAAATAAGCAGGGTAATACGAAAGGTCAAGAGTAACTTACAAAATAATTTACAATTGTTCAAATAATAAATAGATACTTATAGTTAGATTAGCGAGTGACTTTGTTCAGAAGATAGTTATGCAGTTTGGATTTGAAGATAGCAAGTGACTTTGACTCTCGAATGTCACGTGGTAGGTCATTCCACATGAGCGCAGCCTTCACAATGAAAGAACCACTAAAGTAACCAGACTTTGTAAATGGCACATGAAGTTTCCTACTATATCCAGAGCGTAGTGCACGGATTTGGTCAGTGCTCCGATAGTGAAAACACTCCTTCAGATAGGGGGGAGAGCGAGGTTCAAATAGGACATTAAACATAAATATAAGAACATGCTCATCCCGACGGAGCCTGATGGGCAACCAACCAAGTCGCTGTCGAAACTCAGAGACATGGTCAAACTTGCGTAGTCCATACACGAACCTAATGCAAACGTTTTGTAACCTTTCTAATTTATTAAGATATTCCTCATTAAGGTCGATCATACAAACATCAGCATAGTCTAGTATTGGTAGAAGTAAAGACTACGCAAGCTTACTTTAGTCTTTATAGGTAGTAGGTTCTTCCAACGCCCAAGCGCCCCCACTGCAGCAAAAACCTACGACTGACTTCAGAGATGTGGTGAGACCATTTAAGGGTCGAATCAAAATACACCCAGGTTTTTGACTACATCGCTACAAGGTAATGTAGCATTGTCAAATGTAAAGCTAGTGATAGCATCATAGTTAGGTCGATTGATCTGTTTTGATCCACCGATGACTATAATTTGCGACTTGTTGGGATTGACCATTAAGCCATGACATTGACTCCAATGGAGGATTGTCGCAAGGTCCTTATTGATTGCCAAAATAGCGGAATTAAGGTCATCAGCAGAAGCGTGGGTATAAATTTGGAGATCGTCCGCATAGAGGTGAAAGAAACAGGAGAGGTGTGGGGTAAGAAAATTTATGAAAATGGAAAAAAGGATAGGGGACAAAATACTACCTGTGGTACGCCAGCAGATATCTCACAGAAGCCATATATGCGATCATTAGCCCGTATGCATTGCTGTCTTCCAAAAAGATAATTCCGAAACCACTCCAGCACAGGATGTGAGAAGTGAAGCGCGCCTAAAATTGCAATAAGGATGTCGTAGTCTACGGTGTTGAACGCATTACTAAAATCAAGTAGGGCTAAGACAGTAAGTTGTTGATAAGACATGGCTAGGCGCACATCGTCAGAGACCTTGGTTAGCGCAGTAACGGTACTATGCCTAGGGCGAAAACCGGATTGAAGAGGACTAAGCAAAGCATTGTAATTAATGAACGTACTAACTTGGTGATAGACAAGGCGCTCAAGGACTTTTGATAGGAATGGGAGAATAGAAATAGGTCAGAAGTGAGAGGGTAATATAGGATATTTCACTTTAGGTATAGGGATAACTGCAGCTTTACGCCAACAGCTAGGGAAGGTACTTGAGCTAAGCGAAAAATTTAAAATATGGCAGATGATAGGGAGAACTGCAGGTATGCTAAGAGTAATCATTCTACGACTAATGCCATCAACACCCTCGGCGTTGGATTTGATAGCCGTAATAGTTTTCTCAACTTCTTGCACAGAAATTGTTTTGAAAATGAAAGGAGAAAACGAGGAATCAGATGTAGCAGGAGGTACAAGGTCATTTATGGTCTGTTTTTTAATGGAGGCTGGGATGGGACAGGTTGTAGTGAGGTGTAGGTTGAGGGCGTCAAGGTCAAAATTAGAAGAAAGAGAGGACTTAGATTTGCCAATGCCTAAACTGTTAAGAAACGACCACACCTTAGCCGGATTACCATTGCTAACGTGTAATAATGAGTGAATGTGGCGACGCTGCGCATTTCTCTACAATCTGCTGCAATTATTTCAGAGCTCTTTGTACTTATCGTGGTTATGATCAGTAGGATTTTTTCTATACTTAACTTTCGCTGGATTTCTTTTGGCCATAATATGCCTAATATCATCCGTGAGCCACGGAGCAGGCAGGTGTTTTAATCTTATAGGTTGAAGAGGAGCGTGAAGGTAAATACTTGCATTAAGAGTGTGTTAAAAACGTCCATCTTCTCGTCTACAGTGGAACCATGATAGACTGCATCCCAATCAATAGCACAGAAATCGTCCATAAACTTAGATGTATCTATTGAGTTAAAATTGCGCTGCATTACAATACGGGGTTTTGGTTTGGGGGAACGAATTTTGTAGGAGAGGAAGACTAGGTCATGATAGGAAAAGGCTTCGGCATGAAATTGCCCGTGTGCGCTTACATGATCAGATGAGGAAACAATTATAAGATCTAGTAAAGAGGGTGCGCAGTTAGGAAAGAAATGGCTTGGATTAAGGTTGGTAATTAAGGTTATTGAGATTGACGGAGTTTATTAAGGAGCGCAGTTTTGAGGCATGTATTGAGTGTAGTTTGTCATTGTTTACTAAGCAGGTATTAAAATCGCCCATAATGATTGTGTGGTCTACGGTAGTGACATATTTTTCTAATAATACTTCAAAGTTATGGAAGTAGTCAATGTTTAGTGAAGGATAGTAGCAACTTTAAATTACCAAATAACACTTCAACCAGTAGGTGTTCTGAGGATTCAGAGTAATCAGAGGAAGATTTATCAAGTATGGTGTAAGGAAGGTGATTTCTAAGGTAAATTGCCACACCACCACCACCCTTTCCAGTTCTGTCATTTCGGATGAAGACAAAGCTAAGTACTACTAAGGAGTAGGAAGTTGATGGGAGACAGGGTTTTAGGAAGGATTCAGAAATGAGTATGGCATGGACATTCCGGTTGTTTTTACAAACAACCGGAATGTCCATGCCTGCCTGCCATTGTGGCTAGGAGGTCAGAATAGTGTGCTGGGATGTTTTGGGCATTGATGTGTACAGCATTGAAGTTACGAGGAAACGATGTAAAAGCTGTCTCCACAGAAACATGAAGAGGAAGTGAAAGTCTGTTATAATTATATATATTAAAGCAGTGTAACTAGTAAATAGAAAATATATTATAATCTTATATACTTCGTTATTTTTACTATGTCTGACTACAGTGTTTAAGTTGTACATTAAGACTGTGAGAGATAAAAACAAACTGAATCTAATCACAACAACAACCATTAGATTAATCAAAATATTATGCTGTTCAAACTTCAAAGCAACACATTAATAAAGAAGAACGGTCACGTCCCATAGAAAAAAAAACCCAGAGCCGACAGAAAAGTGACATATCTCAGTTTTTTTGTTATTATTTATATAGTCATATTAAATAGTTTTTATATTTGAAATCAATGGCTGACACCAAAATATTGCCTTATGTTTTTGTTCAGGCTTAAATACAAAATGCCTACTTATGTACAAAATTCGTAAATGTATGTAACTAAATGTCGATACATTAGTTATGGGGTGTATCTAGGTGACCTGGAGATACAACTGGGTTATATAATTTTTGAATTCCTAGTACTACGATCAACTTAGGATTAATTAAAATCATCATATTCGATGATTCAGATCGGATTACTCCACTAATCCGTTGAAACCTGTTCGAGCTTATAACGGTGCACAACTTCCCAATGTCCTTTTGCCATGGTAGCATGAGCAGTAATATTCTGTAATTGCGTTTATTCCATTTATATTCTCATCAAACATAATATAAGTATAATATATTTTTGTTGTAACGTGTCGTGAATAGATTCTGCACCTGATTAAAATATTATTATTTCTGCCCTCTATTGCCGCCGGATGTCTATTTATTTCCATATTATATACTCACGTGGTTTTCAAGTGTTCACTGCAGTACGACCGTGCTAACCTCACGTGATATGTACCAATTGAGAATTTGATTATGTCTTCAATTGTCAATTGGGGAAAATGTTCAACTTCGGGATCATTTGCAGTCATTCTGTGAAACGTCACTCTATGTCTATTCAGATTATTCTTCTCCACATACTCGGCCAGACGATTAGGGCGTTGTATGTTCCGATTGATTGTTTCAATGAAATCTTCGGTGTTTCGTACGGATCTTAAAAATAATTAATCAAAGCTGCAGCAATTCTAAAATCCTCAAATATATGCGGCACATGTTTTTGGAATACTTTGTTTCTGAATATCTTGAAGTGACGCTTGAATCTGCCGTTTATAGTTTCTACGACCCAGCGCACCATTGTAATAATTGTTTAATTGCGTGTCTTGCCTTCTTTTGCTTGGCAGCATATGAGCTTCATAGCCAAATGTTTCAATTAAGGGAATTGAGTCCCGAAAGCCTTGATCCAAAATAAATACATCTCCTTGATGAAAAAAATAATGGAACGGTCCGTCTTCAATGGGTTCATCATGGTTTTCTAATATCTCCTTCATTATATCAGCATCTGTTGTCCGTGCTGAGTACGGACCGTTTACATCCAAAATATATCCGTGCGGATGGATATATTTTGGATCAATATTTTGGACAATCATAAATGGTTTTATATATACTTATGAAGGCTATAAGTGCGGCGTTGAAATAAAAAGTTTGAACTTTTTCTATATAGATATAAGTTCCATCAAATATAACTATTGATTTTGGTGACTCTTCGTTACCAAACAAAACATTTGGTATAACTCGGTTGCGGGCTATCACTTCGTCTCTGGTTATATGGTCTAAGCCAAGGTGCAAAGGAACAAAGTCAGTAGTGAGACACTGTCTTACTTTATTTATTTTTCTCCCAATTGTTCGCTCGGATATATTAAAAAGTGAAGCGATTCTATTATGAGGCTCGCCTGATCGAATTTTACATAAGTAGATAGCCAAGTCGATTCGTGGAGTATTTGAGGACTGATTAAGGCTTGGTAGTTGACTCAGCAAATCGTTAAATGTGGCTCTGTTTCTTCCAGTCCAAAAACTTAACTCCTCATCAGAAACTTCATCCACATTGAATTGTGACCTTTGTTCTAAATATTGTGTATACATGTTGATGATGTCACCAACACTCTCCGCGTTCAAGTCGAACATTTGATTTGTTACATTCTCAGGAATCTCTTCTATCGCCATGTGTAGTAAATGCAATTGGCAAATGCGGGCAAGATTTGGTACATAAAAGTGGTAATAACTAAGGAGTTGTATCTTCACCGAATTAGGCACGTGACGCAGAGAACCGTTGTGGCAGTTGTCAATTAAACATCGCCGGGCCGTATGTCAATTAAACAGCAGCTGGTGGGACAGGAATAGGTGACGCTTGTCGCTCTTGATTAATTGCAGCATCGATTCTATACCGACATGAGTGGCAAATCGACCGAGTCCCATCAAAAGCCATCTGTAACAACAAAATATTAAAACGAATTAAAAAAATGTGACTTGATAATGGTTCTCTCTTGTTTGATATATTAACGATTGATCACACCGCCACACTCACTCACTTTGTATAATGGATATACTTAAAAACGATTGAACTGATTTGAAAAGTCATTTTACCGTTATAAACCTACATTATCAGGGATTAACATAGGTTTCGATTCATTGCACTACTGAATATGTATAATATTGTATAATGTTGTACAATATATTTTAATAGTAGATGTAGTCCACCGGCGCCTGCTGGCGAAGTAATTAATGAACTAAACACTTCTTAGCTGATTGTAATTTTTATACCTACACGAAGCTACCTGCTACATTATCAGCGGTTAATCACAAATATGTATCATAAATGAAATACATACCTCACCACCAACGATGCGTAATAGCTGTTCTACGAAATCTCTTCGAGTTTCCAGTAGTCTTTCATTGAGAACGTATGGTCGACGACGACGTAGTGTACGTTCACACACAGCACAATTCATAATATTGGCAGCCATATCAAAGTACCACTCAAAATGCAAAAATCGATGTCCGTAAAGAGAAAGATAAAAATCGACGAAAAAATGTAAGTAATCTTGAAACAAAAATGCACAGTCTATCTCAACACACAATGCGAAGGAATACCCGCCACCCGTCCACCAATACCCGCTCAGTGCCATTGTTGTTTCCATGAAAGAGCGAGATAGCATGATTGGTTTCTGTTACCAAAAACTACCTGAGCCGTAGCATGCAAACAGTACGTGACCCTTTTTATACATACACGCAAATAACTTCCTATACGAACATTTTAATGAACCCTAAGTTGATCGTAGTACTAGGAATTCAAAAATTATATAATCCAGCTGTTTCTCTAGGTCACCTAGATACACCCCATAACTATGTATCTCTGTCTGTCTGTATCGACATTTAGTTACATACATTTACGAATTTTGTATTTTTTTAGCGTAAAGCCTGAACAAAAACATAAGGCAATATTTTAATGTTAGCCATTGATTTCGAATATAAAAACTATATAATATGAATATATAAATAATAACAAAAAAACTGAGATATGTCATTTTTCTGTCGGCTCTGGGTTTTTTTTCTATGGGACGTGACCGTTCTTCTTTATTAATGTGTTGCTTTGAAGTTTGAACAGCATAATATTTTGATTAATCTAATGGTTGTTGTTGTGATTAGATTTAGTTTGTTTTTATCTCTCACAGTCTTAATGTACAACTTAAACACTGTAGGCAGACATAGTAAAAATAACGAAGTATATAAGATTATAATAGCTAAATAAAATAGATTATGTTAGCCATTGATTTCGAATATAAAAACTATATAATAAAAACAACAACAATATAACTAATAACAAAAAAACTGAGATATGTCACTTTTCTGTCGGCTCTGGGTTTTTTTGACCGTTATTCTTTGTAAATTGTTTTAAACACTTACGGATTGTGTCGCGGTGCACTTTTCTTTTTCCCGACGTTTCGGCTACTTTCCAGCAGCCGTGGTCACGGGAGGACTGAGGTGTCAATTGTCCTATTTGTTAAAGTTGTTCAAACTACCCGAAGATTTTTCAATTATTATTTGTGTTCCGATCCACGCAAAACATACTAACAGTTTCTCGGTTAAAATTAGGGTACTTTTTAATTTCTATAGCCTCGCGTATCATTCTTGGGCGATAACGGTGTTTCTTTGCCAGTACTTGTGGCTTATCAAATCTTATGTAGCCGTGACCACGGCTGCTGGAAAATAGCCGAAACGTCGGGAAAAAGAAAAGTGCACCGCGACACAATCCGTAATTGTTTAAAACAATGAACAATATTCGCGTAAACCTAAGAAATCAAATTTGTAAATAATAAAAGCTTATTATATTAAACTATACCTATAGCTAACAGTCAAAATACAAACAGTGCAATTTCTGAACGCATAAAGCTACGCCAATATCAAGTTTCAAGTGACAGTGACATCAGTCAAGTGTTAAAATTGTCAGATGGCAGTGACATTTGATGGAGGTATCATGCGAAGTTTAGTGAAATTTATTGAATTTAGAATTTAAGTAGGTACCCACATTATGATACAGTGACAGAAAAAGAGAAAAGATAATTATAATATTATATGTGGGTACTAGTTGATTGATATACTCGTACTATACCATCGATTTGGGATGCTTTGTCTGCAACTTCTGAAGTTCGGCCAATGTTTCAACCTTGTGCCTAGAGCCATCAGGACTTTTGATATAGATACAGCCGCCACGGGTCCAGCATGATGAAACGCCAAAATGCTCTCTGGCCGCCATGAATGTTTTGTGTCGCGACTTAGTAAGGAACTCTGAGAGTGTGACTTTTGTTACTTTGAATGCCTTCTTAGCGTTTCATACCCGTTCACGGAGTGATACATCATTAAACTTTATAAGAACGGGCCTCGGCTTAAGGCTAGCATCATCGTTTTTAGGCTTCCCCATTCGATGGCAAGTACGGATTTTGACAGGTGTTAAATCTGAAAGTTTGCACTTGGTGGACAAATATGCCGCAATAACACCTGTGGTGTCCTCGTCCTGTCGTCTCCGTCCTCGTAGGATGTTAAGTGCACCACAAACAATGGATTTAAAAGCTTGGAATTCAGTGTTAAGTGCTGCTATAGTGTTTGGTGGCCGTGAGGTGGCCTGTTGTAGATCAGCTTGGAACTCTAACATCTTAGAGTGAAACATTTTTATCATGTCCTCCATATTAGCTTGCACTTGTGTGTAGTGGACTACACTGTTGAATGTTGTTTTTACTGAATAGGTCTTAGTGACACAAGTAAACACTGCAGGCAAGTAGCTCTATTTACGCATATAAAGATAACATGTAAATTACATAAAATGATATGCTGTAAGTATTTTTACTTTAATTAAATTCGAGAGCTATACTCGGAATTTTAATTCGATTCCAGATTTTTAAAGTATAAAAGTATTTAGGTTACTATTTTTTTTTTCTTCACTAAGAGTGTAGAGTAGTGAGTAATTGTCTTTATACTATTTTATGTGTACCTTTATAACCTCTTAGGTAAGCATTTTGTTTATTTTGCGCAACGTTTTCGTTTTATGTATGTTCATAACTATTATCTATTTTTGATTATTAATAAATTGGATCCTGAATCGACTAGACGTTTCTATCAACCCTGATAAATGTGGCCTAACTAAGTCACATCTCAAAATGTCTACTCCTAGACACATCTCAATTAAAATCGCAAGTCTGCACGGGTTATCATTTATCAATTGCGCTAATATTTTTTTCTAGGCTATAATGGGTCAATACGAATATTTTAAGTGGGTATGCGTCAAAAATATCGAACTTTAAATATAAGGGACACCCTAGTGTTTACTATAGTGTGAATACTAATATTAACCATCCAAGATGGTGAATATTATTATTATTGAAATTAATATGGGTGTACTTTTCTAGGTCCCTGAGAGCACCCTAAGAGTGTAATTAAAGTTTTTGCTTCACGTATTTATTTATTACTAGAAATCACCCTGTGGTCGGAATTCGACCATAATTCATATTTAAAATTTTTAAGGCAAAAGCCTCAAAAAAGTGTGAAAATTTTGTTTATGCTATTTACAGTGCCGGATTTATACATTTGCCGCCCATAGGGTAGTTAAAGTTCGGGTAGTTAGTTAGGGTAGATAAAGTTTTTGGATGCAAATAATAATGCTTTTTATATTTCTGTAAGACAAAAAATGTTTGGGCCACATTTGCCGCCTAAATATTGACAGGCTACAGGATTTGCAGACTGGTCCAAAATCGTGAAAACGTGATTTTTGCTTCACGTATTAGAGCGTGTTCACGTTATGCGATACGTATGACGTACACGATATACGATGTCGCTTATCGCGCGTGATAATGTGAGAGACAGCTTTATTATTTTATATTGAAAAATATACCTTCCTATTTATTATTAATTGGCATCTTAGATAGAGAAAAGTAAATAAAAATAATGTTGTGACAGATTGACAAACGTCAACGTGTAATAAAATTGTATCAAACGCACGGTAGGTATTGTGAGCTAACTGAGGTAGCGATAATAATTATAAACTATAATTAATGTAATAATTAAAAGAATATCAGTCCACTTCCATTAAAATTACGAAAAATAAAATTTCACTCATGTTTTTAAGTTGAAACCGAACGTCAAATCTCATAGGGATCGATGTCGACTGATTTTTGGAGTTTGGATCAATCAAAACGCATTAAACGTTAGTTTGACGTTTGTGAGAATACCATTTTGGTGTTTTAACATATCATAGTAAGTCTTCCTCCTATCCTGGAAAAAATTAACGATTTTCGCAAGATTTTTTTTTCGCGCGAACGATGTCGCGGTTATAGTATCTTATAAACCCTGATCACGTAGATATAACAACATGTGCTTACACTACAATTATTGCACGACTGCTGGAAATATAAAATTTCAGCAAGTATGTCTGCAACTAACTTACCCGCTCTGCAGAAACTTGGATTATTTGGGCAAGGTGCCAATAGTGATTCATTTAAGTTCTTAACTTTCTGTATTACACAGCCAGCATAGAAATTGATTTTTTAAAGTTACATTTGGTCGATTCCCTTTGCATTGGATTGAATTTCTACTTATATTATTATATTATACTTATAGTATGTAGTTTTCAAGAACGATACGCAAATTATGGACATTGGTTAGGCTCAGCTGTGGCAAATTATTATGTAGTAATCTAAAAAAGAGATGTTAAGGACGTGACATTTTGGATCTCGATACGGATACGGATGTAGGAATAAAATTGTACCGGTTTCGGTTACGGATATTAAATTAAATCGGATTCATTCGTTAGTTTCGGATAAATTCGGTTACTTTTAGTTTATGAGAAATAAAAGGAAAATGTAAATAATTATTTGCAATTATTTGCATTTTACAAGTTTAGGTAATCATTTGGCCTAAAAAACTAGTGACCAACTAACTCGCCCGGCAAAATAAATAAACATGTCAAAACTGCAAGTCTTATAGCTCCGCCTATATCCGAAATCATCCGAAGCTTTTATGTCGGATTCGGTTATGTAGTAATCTAAAAAATCGATAGTTTCGGTTAAGGATACAGAGCTCCGTAACATTCCTGATCTAAAATCCCAAAAAATCGATCTTAATCCACAAAGATATTCTAATGTTTAACTAATACGTAAGTCATAAATAGATTTAATATTAAAAGACCGATTTACCGTCCTTTTTTGACTAATAAACTTAATCTAATCCGTAAGTCATAAATACATTTAACATCAAAAGACTGATTTTATCGTCTTTTTAGCTTATTGTTAAAGTCAAAAAGATTCGTATCATGTAAGTCTTTTACTGAACGTATGTTAACCTTTTTGTATTCATTCGTTTTCTTTCATTTCCTTTGATTTCATTTATATAAATGCTTATTATAACGACATATGCTGTCTTATTTAGTAAACAAATTGTAGGTAGGTACAACATAGACGTATTATAGACGAGGCATGTTGTGCAAAAAATGTCTCCACTTAAATGGCGTTTTTGGGGCCATTTTGGCATTTCAAATGCCAATATGGTGAAATCAATATGGCTGACATTTGAGGTATGGTGAAAACCAAGATGGCGAAACTTTTTCTTGTATGAATATTTGTTCCGTCAAATGTACGTCATAGCCTATCTTTAGTTTTGAAATCTTTGAGGTACATTATAATGCTACCAATTTAAATGTGCCCTAAATAAATACAATATTGGTTGAATCTAGTATATATTATCTAGTATCTTTGCTAAAGAAAAAATTAATTGGATCTGAACAGATTATAATATTTAGGGACTAGTATTACACGGAAAAATAATTCACAAAAAGTTTCAAAAATATTTGAGTTATTTTCCTTCTATGGGGAAACACTGCGGACATTAATATATTTGTGATACAAAAGCGAGTTAAACGTGTTCTATTAATAAGCCTCCGTGGTCCAGTAGTTTAGAGCTAGGCTTTCGTATCCGGAGGTCGGTCGTGGGTTCGATTCCCGATTTGGAACAACAAAAATGTTGTTAGGACAATGCAGGCTGATCACCTGATTCACTGACAAGAAAGATGCGTCGGAAGTGCATACAAAAAATCTGTCCTGCGCCTGTTCCTTCGCCAGCCGTGTCGTTTCACGTCCCACCGGGTTATAAGAGCGAAGGAAGTTTTTGTGTACTGCGACACACTTGGGCAGTGAAAAATTATATAAATACCTAAATAAATAAATAAAATATTTATTTGAACTTAAACTAAAAAATAAGAAAATAATAATAATAATAAAAAGTCCAAATTGCCGGCCTTACTGCTGAAGCAGTTTCTTCCAGGCAACTATTTTACAAATAAATCGAAAGCAAAATAATTGACTAACTCCTACCATTAACAAAATCAGCCACCGCCAGCAAAATAATCGATGTGGGAGCTATAAATATTACTATTTTGTCTTTATTTAACAACCAAATTGAAATAATAATTACGATATCAGACAGGTCATTGACAGTTGTATTGTATATGCACGTCTTTATTATAATGCAAATAAATTATGAGAACACTCCACCTACCTATGAACTAGATTCCCTGATAGCACATAACATAATATCATCATAATACGAACATTTAACAAATTCTGCTAATTAATAAATTGCTAACAAAAACTGTTAATTCTGCTAATGTATCAAATTCCCCGAAAGTACATTTAAATTTTGTTAATTTTTAGGTTTTTTTAGTTAATTTGTAGGTTTTAGATAATGTTAAATACTCTTGAAATGAATTATTTATTTTCTGCAAAATCGGACACATTTGATGCAATTTCAAAACAACCTGCGCGTTGCTACGTAATCCTGATATTCGATTCTCCATATGAGATCAATCTCATATGGAGAATATCAAGAAGAGAATAATAGATCCAAATTCTTGATATAGGTATGTAATATTACTTCTATAAAATATATTGAAACACGAAAATGAGGTCGCAAATGTATGAGTCGTATAAAATATAATATTATGAAATGTAGTAAGTATATTTATTTAGGTGTATTAACTTTACTATGTGGCGATGTTATTTGTTAAATTAAATATCAATGTTTTATTACGTGCGTATTACCAAGTTACAAAGAAATAAGACATACCTATCAGGTTATTATTAAAACTAGCTATTGCCTAGTTTAATAATTTCATTCATTTATTCATTTCACAAAAGTAATTCACTCATTCACAATTAATAAATTGTTAAGTTTTTCAGTTTAAACATTATTATAACATTAGAATTAATTAGACACTACTTTGTTATTAGCTACACATTAAATTTACTTTTAATATCAAATATAAACAACAAATTACACAATGGGCAATTTTTAAAAGAACTCTACTGCTCTAGAGATAATTTAGTAATGTGTTATAAAATGAATAATGAAGAAAAATGGGCGATTATAAGCATATAATATATAATTATATAAATATTATATTAATTAATTATATAATATTTATATAATTAAAATTCAACAACGTTGATAATATCAACTTACAAAATGAAATAGATAGTGTTGAAGTTTCTGACTCTAATACATGTGCGATAGAGGACTACAAAGATCTGCAAACTAAATACCCAAAATCAATTTCTATACTAATCCAAAACATAAGAAGTATTAAAGGTAATTTCAATGATTTACAAATCCTTTTTTAAAAATCCAATATCACATGGGATTTTGTCGTGCTTATTGAAAGTCGCTTGTCTCAATGTCCGTTTGTACCCTCACTCGAAGGATACATATGTGTCACAACCACCCAACATTACTTACAAAATGATGGTGTTACAGTCTTTTACAATAAAAACATACCTGTGGCAATACATGATCCCATCTTAACAAATGCAAACTGCCTTGTTCTAACTACAGATGAAACAGCTATCGTGGCTGTATATCGATCACCGTCCATGTATAACATCCAAGATTTTCTGAGTTCCTTAAATCAAATCCTTTAAAACTTATAATCATATAAAGCACTTCTTGTGGGCGACATAAATATTAACATTGTAGAATCATCTACATATCCTCGCATGGATGAATACCTTGATATGTTTTCAAGTCATGGTATGCTTCCAGCCCATACGCTACCCACAAGAGGGGGCACTTCTTGCCTTGACCATATCATTTTAAAAACTAAGAGACCTGCTTCTTGTTATGTAGCTGATACTTCGATTACGGATCATGACAGTGTTATTATTATATTTATTCAAAACCCTGTATATAACATCAAAGTTCGTAAAAAAAAGTTTATTACGAATTTCGAAAATCTAGAATCAGACCTTAAACTCCAAAACTTTGACCCAATATTTGAAGCGCAAGACGTTAATCAAGCATTATCGAATTTTGAGGAAATTATTAAAACTGCAATTGCTTCCAACACAATCATTAAAACAACATCTAATCGTAACTATCTCTTAAAACCCTGGATGACGCTTGGGCTTTTACGATGCATTAAAACTAGAGATACCCTACATAAGAAACTTAAAAAAGAACCAAATAATAAAATAACAAAAATATCTTATATGAGGTACAGGAACTTTTGTAATAGAATTTTAAAAAATGTAAAAAAAAAATAAGATAAAGAACAGATTTATAAGGCAGGAAAAAATAGTAGATTAGTATGGAAAGCAATCCGAAAGACTACTTTTACTGAGAAAGACAAAAGCGTACCCATAGAACATCTAAAAAGTAACAGTAAGGAAGACATTAATAAAATTAATTTATATTTCGCTCAGGTTGGCATCAATCTAGCTCAAAAAATTAAACCCCAACCTCAAACTGGAGGTGACGATAATGTTTCAACCTTAAATTCCCTCTGTTTGCTTGCAACTTCTGAACAAGAAGGAAAATCAATTTTGTCAACCCTGCGCCCAGATTGTGCTACAGGTCATGACGGAATCTCAAGTTCTTTACTCAAGAGATTCGCATATATTCTCCTTTCTCCCTTAGTTCACATTTTTAATCTGTCACTCACAACCGGTATCAATCCTGATTCATTTAAACTAGCTCAAATTATTCCAATCCATAAAAGTGGGTCTAGAGATCGTGTCGAGAACTACTGGCCAATAGCCATCCTACCTGCCCTATCTAAAATTTTAGAAAGAATTTTAAACAACAGACGTACTAGTTTCATAAACAGAATTAATTTATTCTCTAAATCACAATACGGTTTTAGAACAGGTGTATCAACTACTGATGCTATACAGGATTTAACAGATTATATAGTGAAGTATAAGAAAGTATTACAGTATAAGAAATGCAAAGTTATTGGCATTTTTTTTGGATCTGGCTAAAGCTTTCGACACGGTCTCTATACCCATATTGATTTCGAAATTAGAAAAAAATGGTGTAAGAGGCCTACAGCTCTCTCTTTTTTAAAGCTACTTGACTAACAGACGTCAACAAGTCAGAATCAGAGAAACCATAAGTGATGAACTCCCTATTGAATATGGCGTCCCACAAGGTAGTATTTTGGGCCCTACACTCTTCTTGATATATAATTGAACAACCTGTGTGAGCTAGATCTACCTTGTGGAAGAATCTTCACCTATGCCGATGACACAGCTCTTCTGTTTCAAACCGAACCCTGGGATAAAACGTTTCGTGCTGCTCAGTTAGGGCTTAATAAAGTAACAAAATGGCTTAACAATAACTACCTACCTCACCTTAAATGTTGACAAGACGAACTATATTACCTTTTCCCTCACTGGAGCATCACAGCCCACATCCAGTCTGAGTTACTTAAAAGCCCATTCATGTCTTGACCACACTTCTAGTAACTGTATATGTAAACCCCTGTCTCGTACCGGATGCGTTAAATATCTGGGAGTCTTTATCGACAGTAGAATGACATTTGATTACCACATTTTTCATAACTATCAAAAAGATTCGGAAACTTACATTTTTATTTTATAGACTAAGACATATTTGTGATGATAATCTCATTAAAAAAATATACTTTGCACTCGTATAATCACTCATCTCATATTGTATAGTTATATGGGGTGGCGCTCCTAGAACTAAATTGTTGCGTCTAGAAACATCCCAGAGGTGCATACTTAAAGTTGGCTGGAAACTACCAACCCTCTACCCCACAGCTGAATTATACCAAAAATGTGGAGTATTAACTGTACGTCAGTTGTTCATCCTAGGCACTATCATTAAAAAACATATTACTCTAAACTATGATAAACATTTAAAACTTAACTGTCGCAGAAAATCTCAGATTTTCACCACCATTGACATATTTAAAACTAGTTTTGCACAAAGATTATTTTGCTTCCTTGGTAGTTTTTTGTACAATAAAGTCAACGAAATTTTATCAATCTATCATGAAAACAAAATAAAATGTAAAATGAAAGTCATACGCTGGCTCGCCGATTTAAGTTATGATGATACGGAAAAACTCTTAATCCGACCAAAATAACATACCTTAATCAATAGAGATACTTTGCCCTCACACATACACATACACTCAAAACACAAACAGACACACACACACATTCATACAGACACATACACACTTACAGGTACACACCCACATGCTCCATCTTCTAAAATACATTAGGTTTTCATGACTTTCGACCACAAAGTAAAATACTATTAGATTGTATAATTTTCACTCACATTACATTTCCTATTATTATTCTAGTTCAGAAGCATGGAAAGTGGTATCTCCATCAGTGTGTTGTTGATTTATAATAAACATTCATTGAAATGTGTTAAAATTCGTACAGATATGCGTTCATGTTTGGTCGCCGTCGTAGCAAATTGTTGCATAGAGAATGCCCAGTGTCCTTTGTAATTTCTGATAAATATATAATAATAGTTTATTTAAGTAAGTTTATTGTTTGTGAGGGGGGGTGGGGGGCCTGGGGCACCAATATACAGGTAATTTTTGGGAGAAATAAATTATTATTATTATTAAATTTCACAATAGTATTATGAATTTCACAATAGTAATTCACTCATTCACAATTAATAAATTTCATAATAGTATTATTATAAATGCTAGTTTAAAAATTCATTTGTTCATTTCACAATAGTATTATGTAGGTATCACAAAATCTTTGTTGTCTTCTGAGGAAAAATGTTTTATTTTTAGCTACATGTTGTACATGTTTTAGAAATTACAGACATGAGGATATATAGATAATAATGTTAGTAATAATAAGTAGGCATTTAATGCGTCACTGAATAGAAGTGATTTTTAAATTAGCAGCATTATTAATACATGATCAAACGAACTTCTAAGTGAAGTTCGATCAGTATTGTACGGGTCTCTTTATTCGAAGATGTAAATTCTTAATAACATGTAGTATTCCTCGTTCGTCATTCATTCGCACGCTTTAGAGTTAAAGTATCGATACTCATAATCGATAAAAAAAACAGGTTCTATCCTGACTAGGCATCGCCATGACACCTCATTCTTTAAGAGATAAGCTTTATTGAAAGCAAAACTTTCAGGGCAGGGTCGGGTGGGACCTGAGTCTATATCTTCGAATAAAGAGACTCATATAATACTGATCGAACTTCACTTGGAAGTTCGTTTGATCATGTATTAATATTTTATCTCTTTATTCGAAGATATAAAATCTTAATAACATGTAGGTAGATGTTTAGAGAAGAAAGGTTTTGCCTCTGAAGATTAAAACAAGATACAAATATTAAATATATAAACATAAAGTTTATTTTCTTCGATACACAACGATTAATTAATATAAGTAATTCTACATTAGGTATATACTTAGTTATTTACTGAATTCACCTTGGAATCGACAATCAACCCTTGTCGATAGGCATTAGGATATATTTTCAAGAACAATCTGCTGTTGCGAAATTATTATCATCTAAAATCTGCCTATAATAAAATTTTGCAAAAGTATTATTTTGGTTCCCTCGATATATGCTTCGAGAGCCGTAGCTATTTTCTACGGACCCTATTTTCTAAAATCACAATTTCAAAATGTTACTTATCTTAATGTAAGATAATGTTTGTGCTCTGTAAGCAGTACACAAAGCTAATAGTATTATACTTTTTTAGTAAATTTTTCGAGACATAAAGTATCATGAGGTTTCCATTGGGCTATATGATCCAACATTTTTTGAGGGTCCCATGTAGCTACATATTTAGGTAATGTAGGTCTCAACATACAAAATCATTTGAAAAATCTTTTAATTAAACTATTAGATCCTAGATCCTGATTTAGCAATAGGGCCAGCGCAGACCTATGCGTGTTAAGTGAACCATAAGTTGCACCATGTTCAAATTGTTTGTTTAGAAAAATTAAAATAACTGAAACAGAAAAACTACTATACGGATTTAAATTTAAATCATTACAAAATTGCCACCATA
Organism: Phengaris arion; assembly: GCA_963565745.1. NCBI lineage: Eukaryota > Metazoa > Arthropoda > Insecta > Lepidoptera > Lycaenidae > Phengaris > Phengaris arion. The sequence goes on from OY751431.1 coordinate 32,138,133, forward strand.
TCTTGTACGTGCTATTGTACTGTTGTATGGTACTATTAGCGAGAGAAGACATCATTATGTGCAACGCGGCTTAAGGGGTTCCCCTTTGGATGAAAGATTCCCGGAGAGCTTCACGGCAGCCAGGGTAAATTTGAACTGTTGTCTCGCTCTGTAAGAAAAGTTTATTATATGCTTATTGGGGTCTAAGTAAATAATTTTTGAAATACACCTAGTTTTTAATAATGGTAACCATGGTTGAGATTTCCAGTACGCAAATACTAAAATACCTTCGGCTTCTTCGGATCTAATCTTTCTTAAGCATTTTAAATTTAACGTAAACGGAGGAAAGGCATAAAATAAATATTTATTCCAATTTATAGTAGAGGCATCCACGGCAAAAGAGTCTGGATCCTGTTTCCATGATATATACTTTCCACACTTAGCACTAGCGCGAGAAGCGAAAGGATCAACATGCGGTTTACCGAAAACCTCTGATATATACTGAAAAGTACCATTTTAAATTTCTTATTGTATGTCCAAATTTTTATTACGTGACTTGATCCGCTTCTATATTGTCTTTTGTATTTACGTATGACGCGTACAACCATAAATTTCGGTTCTCACACCACTGCCAAATTTCGTTAGTTATGTCATTCAAATGGGGGAATTGTATTCCACCCCTTATTTTTTCAGGTAAATCTAAACCAAATAGCATTTCGTCTCTTTCACAATTTTGAATTAAATTATAAAAAGCTTTATTTAAACCAAAAGAAACCGATTTCATTCTACTACTGGTTTCTAAGGCATGAAGGTCCGATAAAATTCTAGTGGCATCAGACAAGTATTTAATTGCCAATACCTTGTCGCCTGACTCTAAAAGCGACGAAATTGCTTTGTTGATAGCTGTTAATCTGACTCCCAACTGTTGTTGTGTCGTTTCAATTTTCTTATCCCGTGCACAGGAAAATTCAGATATAGCTGCTGCTATTTCGGGGTTCAACTGCGGGGCTCGGAACAATTTGCAATTCTGAGGTATCATATTGTTTAAAAAGTTCTTCTTTTTGCTTAGGATAGGCGATTGGTTTGCGAAGAATAGGGGCCCACCTTCGGGCCAAGTCGGTATATATGTCAGGGCCATAGATAATATCTTCCAAAGGCAACTCACCCAGTGCCACCAAGATATCAGGGTCCAGAGGAGTTGGTTGTGGTTCTAACGGTTCTAGAGGCTCCTAAGGAGTTGGTGGAGAGCCCTAATTCTTCTCGGTATGATTTGGCGGTTTAATTTTGTCGTAAATCCACGATTTCATCAACATCTAAAAGTTACATTCAATATAAGTAACGTAGTATTACATCTGGTTGACTCACGGCCAACTCTGTAATTATTAGCATTAAAATATCCATTGATCAACTCTCGGTTAATTCTTGGCCTAAGATACAGCTTTTGGTTGCTCCACGGACAGCCTAAGCATGGGCTTGGATTTCTAACAACATAAAGTAGTAAAAATATTTTTGTATGAAAATTGAGGGTAGTTTATAAAAGATATTTAAGCCTATTTTTTGTTAAAATTAATACTTGGCTAAAACAAACGTCGTAATTGGTATTGCAAGTGTCCTTAAACAATACAATAATTTCAAATTATTATTAATAATGTGAATGCACTTCACTTTTAAAATTATGAAAATTCCTTACCAGCTGTTTGTTCGATATCAGATTCACTATTTTGCGACGTTTCGTTTTAGCCTCCAATCTTCTTATTTTCTTCTAATATCTATTTTATCTTCAGTACTGCGTTTCGGCATTTTGAAGCTTGTTAACGAATGCGCGCACGAAGAAAGAATGAGGTGTCATGGAGATGCCTAGTCAGGATAGAACCTGTTTTTTTATCGATTATGAGTATCGATACTTTAATTACTCTAAAGCGTGCGAATGAATGACGAACGAGGAATACTACATGTTATTAAGATTTTATATCTTCGAATAAAGAGATGAAATATTAATGTCTAATTATGACTGTTGGTTACCAAAAAATTGAATTGGATTTGTACAGACTGTAGATGGAAATAATTATAATATGTACACTTATTACTGTAGGTCTATTTATACTATTTTCATTATTAAAAAAATCAAGCCGAATTTAATCAACCCATCATTTTTATAGAAGCACTTTGAATTATATTTTCTAAAGCAGTATTAAAGCGAAAATAAAATTACACGGGAGTGAAAATTTCCATTTATAATGTTATTTGTGCAAATACTCGTAAACCACAAGCAAAGCTTATGCATAAACCTCTGTTTTAATCGTATTAATTAAAAGTTACAAAAATTTATTCAGTATTCATTATACGATGTGACACCATTTACCCGCGTAGAATGTGGTGGGGTGGATCACAACCCAGACCATACTCATTTATGTATTATAATAATAATAATAAATATTTATTTCACATATAAAGACATAACATAATTACAAACAATACAAGGATACCACAAAATAATTGTTTACCACAAAGTTGGTGTGTCAAAAATAATATTTGATTTTGGGTTTATTCAAATATAGTTATTTTACGATAGATAATAATAAAATTATAAAGCTGTTTCGTAAGGAACAAGTTTTATAGCCCAATTTGTTCTTTGAATAAAACTTTGTCTGGTTTATATACTTTTTTGTTACTATTTATGTATTATGTTTGCTTGTTTGTTTACTAATTGTGAAAGTGTGTTATTGGCTTCCTTTTTTTCTATACTATTAGCTGTATATATAAGCTGTCGGTTTTCAAATAATAATAAAATTAAAATAAATTTCTAATGGGGTAGATCACACCCCACCACAAAGTTCTTGTTACATTCCTTCACCATGCTCCCGCCGGGCTATATACCAGCTTACACCAGATGCCACACACACAGTAAAAAAACACGAAGCAAGATATTTGACATTAGGAAAACTAAATCTATACCTGCTAATTTGAATTTGCTGATTGTTCCTAGGGTTCTGTACCCAAAGGGTAAAAACGGGATCCTATTACTGAGATTTCGCAGTCCGTCCGTCTGTCTGTCTGTCCATCTGTCACCAGGCTGTATCTCCTTATCCGTGATAGCTGGACAGATAGCTAGAAATTTTCCCAAATGATGTATTTCTGTTGCCGCTATAACAACAAATACTAATGTTGACATTAACATTTTAATGTTCAGCCGAATATATAACCGCCTCCTTTTTTTTGAAGTCGACTAAAAAGAGAATAAAATTAATATTTGTGAAAGGGTCAAACAAATGCGATTTTTTCCGTCTTACGAGAGTCCGACTCGCATTTGGCCGATCTTTTTATTTGTTTGCATTAAATAGGCTCCGATACTACTGGACTGATTTTGATGAAATTTTCACAAATTAAAAGTAGACCACGGAGAAGGACATAGGCAACTAACCATCGCGACAACATGTACGGTTCAAAAAAGGTAATATTGGAAATTCGACATAAAAAAGAAGCGTTGGTCGCGTTTTATTTTATCTCAGAAAGAATATACAGCGAATTACGTTGTGGACATAGTGTGAACTTAGTATGAACAGAGATATAAAGGTTAGAAATTTAATGATTTGTATTTCTACGTGGATGATTTACCATTTTTTTTTTTTATGAAACTACAACATAAAAATTAGCAATCCGTGTAAATTTCCCTTTATAATATTCAAATGTCGTTATTCTACTGTAATATACATTATAATAATTTCAAATGCTGTAAGTATAGTTAGTACAATTTTTTTGTACTTTTAGCGCCCTGTACCTGAGAATTGGCCCACCGCACAATCTGATGGGTATACAAACGTTCATTGTACACAACTAATCTACATACATTTTATCAGTAAGAATATAAGGGGAGTCTGGCGGGGCTGGGATCTCAGTCCATAAGCGTGGTTACACATAACTTCATAGGTTGCATATCTTCAGGACGTGGGATTCACTGGAAATTGAAAAAAAATGTGTAAGTCATCCGTGTATATTCCGCATAAATGCTACAGCGGTCTTTATGGCAAGATGAGTCACGCAGATGTGTGGCGCGGATGGTACACGCAGTTAGTTTTTTTATGCAAATAGGTAATCGCTACAAAACCCACAGGCCCCAAACCAACCTGCTTAACACCCGTTCTGACCGTAAGCGCGACATTACCAACATTATAACAGTGAAGCGCGAGTCCGATAAAATTATTGCGGACGCTACCTATAGCAACGGCAAAATACTGTGAAATTGAATATTATTTCAATCATATCGAATATTCATAATATAAAATATTATGTTTAACTATTATTCATTAATTATCTCCACTTCTTCATAAATCTGAAATACAATGATTACGGAAAATTAAATTTGAATGGAAATTGTACAATATTTATTATACAATAGTATTTTGTCAATACAATAGGTTTTCGATCTCTACTTTTCAATAGGCGGGTAAAATCGCCCTAAAATGTATTTTGTTTTCATATTATTACATTTCTAAATAACACGTGTCGACATAATGTTCCTTTTTTTCGGTCCGTTTTAGTTAAATTATTATTTTATTATTTTTTACATTGAAAAGTACCGAAATACTTAATTTATCTCGTGAATAAAACCTTAAAATTGCAACTTCCTAAGTTTTATAATATTATTACATTTAGGTAGATATAATATCGCACCTTCGGTGCAACAATGTCACAACAGCTCATTATTAAATTTTACAGGAGAGTACTTTTAAGATTTTTTTCATATTTATTTCATGATTTCTGGATCAATTTTTATAGTAGGCTTAAAATCTTTATACAATTGGTTGTTTATTATGTTTGCTATAGTTTTACGGAAAATCTTATATTGAATAATAATAAAAAAAACCTAATAAAAGCCATTACAAAAAAAAGACCTGAATTGTAACTTTGTTGCACCAAAAATTAAATAATTTTGTGACTAGCGCTCTAATATTTAAGTTAAGATTTTAAATAAAATACAGTGTATTAATAAAATAAATCGTATATTTTCTTCTCGAAAAATCAACTACTAACAAAAATATAACTCATAACAATTAAATTCTTATACCTACAACATTATTTGGCATCTTTATACTTTCGAGTTGTAATCAGGATCTAGGAAAAGCAGACTTGCTTACTTAATTATACCCAGTCTTTTATTTTGACTTAGGAACTTATGAACATGAATAGTCTTAAATATTAAGTATTATGGTTTCATAATGATCTTCTTACTTATAAACAATAACATTCTTAGATAAACTAAGCATAAAAATGAAATTGGAAATATTTTATCAAAAAAGGTAGGTAGGTATATCAACATGAACTTAACATTTTGTTATCATTATAAAGTTAAGTATTATGCTATTCATAGCATTTATTGCAGACACCAAATGAAATTATTAAGAAACAATAAGTATTTAAAATATAACAATGTTGTTATTATTAATACCTACATACCTACAATAAAAAAAAACAAAAATAATGTAGAGATCCAGTACTTACAAGACGAACTTTTAGAAAGTTTACTTGTAGTGTACTTTATCCTATTAGTTTTAATTAAATAAATTTCAGATTTTGTAAATTATAATCAATCAAATAAACTGTTAAACGTGTTTTCATAATATTTTGGAACTATATTACCAGTAATAAGCTGTCGAATATATCTTGCTTTTTATTGTTCGCAATTGGCAACTTAGAGGTGTAAGCCGCACTCAAATTAATATCTCTGATATTTTTTTGCCTGCACGACTAATTTTAAGTTTAGCTTCGTTCCAATAATTAGTTTTATATGTTGTTTTGTAGAAATAACTATCAGAATCTTTAGCGAATTTCACGACTTTGAAATCAGAAATTTTTATTGTTTCGCCATCAATATTTTTGCTTGAGTTCAAGTTAATTTCGTTAGAAAGCAACTTTAAATCGTAGAAACTATTAAAACTCATTTCATTAACAATGAAATTGTTACCAGTCTTTTTAGCGTTGCGGATTAGAGCCACATATTGATCTGGGGTGTAAATTGGTCCAGATTTTTTTGCTCTACGGATATTTTTCTCTATTACGGAGTGTGCGCTATCCGCTTCGTTTTGCGTATGTCCACGAATTAGGAACTTGTGTATTATAGATCTCATAGACAAGGTTGAAACAGCATAATAATACAAACTAAGAATGAATTTTGTTTTTTTGTTGGCCACAACAGTTATCTGAGAAAAAAGTTATGTCTGAGTATGGTTTAACAGAAGAACATTCTTTTAAAAAATTGTACAAACAAGAACCTATTTCATTGGCTCCTCGTTTACCCAGACTCTCATGCCAAAAGTAACATAATGTTTTCTCATACTTAATATCCGATACTTTGAAGTTATAACAATTAAGTTTACTTTTATAAAAAAATGCCGACGATTGACCTATAGGACTAGGCAATACAGCTTGAAGATCGAAGATAGCAACAGTGCTGTTGCTATCAAGCTTTTTACACTCGTCTATGTCTTGTTTTTTTCTAATCTACTTAGGCTCTTTTCTTCTTGATGTAAATTATAGCTAGATCTCAACGGTTAAAGGCCTCACAAACGTCGCACTGGTCTTTGCGAGGAATAAAAAAGCTGATATTAAATTGGGTATTGAAAATCCGATGGTATGCGTCGTAATTTGCCGGTTCCTTGTTGTCAGATATCCGATTTTGACTATAGTTACGATGTAGTTCGGCTACAGTCAACCCTCCATCTATATATTCTCTTGATGAATTGGCTCTAATATAGTGGCTTTCCGTTCTAGGTATCGAATTAATATGGTCGCGTACAGACTGTATTATTTCAGCATGTAGCTTTGACTGTTTTCCGTGTTTACCGCGTTTATCTGTTGGAATTACACTTACACTTGCAAATTTATTTTCAATTACAGTACGTAGTGGTCTATTACTTATAGCTAAAGATTCAAAAGGAACGTTTTGCAAACCCTAATTTCACTACCTTTATTTATAAGAAAGTAGGATGTGTTTGGTTTTCTACACTTCCTATTCACGTCTCCACCTTTTCGAATCATGATGGTACGGAATTCAGATTCAGTTTGCTTTACACAACATGCAAGGAAGTCACGTTGTCTTTGAAAAGAATTAAGGCCCCAGTATCTCTTAAATATTACATTCCTATCGTCTGCGGAAAACTTATTAGTACAAGACAATCGGCAGGTACTCGTACAAGGTGGACGAATACTTTTTTCCGGCATGGCTTTACCTCTAGTTGACGTATATGCTTGACCAGTGTTTTTTAAGTATTTTCTCTGGTTTTTTTTCCATTGACTTGGGTTTTTGGTTCTCTTTTTAGACTTTGTAATACTCGCTTGTTCAGTACTTGTTTGAATATCCTCAGAGGCTGAATTATGATGTACAATTGACACATTAGAAACACGTTTAGAGCAAACTGTAGATTTCGAGGGCTTGGACCGATTGCCAGAACTAGATAAACTTGAGCTTGATGATCCGCTACTTGAGCTGGAGGAGTCACTGCTCGAGCTGGATATTCTACGGTTTGCCTGAAAAACTTTCTTTTGTCGTTTTTTTCGTGGTGGTTCATATTCAGATCCATCACTCGCGGAAAAATCTTCATTATTATCTGGGGCCATTTCCCTGGCATTCGATATGGTGCCTTGCTGTAATACATATTTTTTTGATGTTGTGTTTTCTGGCACTGTATCTGTGATTACAACATTGGGAAATACTGTTTGTCCATCATCTGAAAGGTAAATTCTTTCGCTATTTGTAGTAATGACTGGATTTTCAATATCCTTCGCTGCGACATTTTGTGTATGAAGTATTATCTATTAAAAAATGAGAGGATTCTAAATTGTAATCATGACCATTGTCCTGATTTTCCGGATGAAAATTCGCTTACCACGTTTCAACTAATGTATTGTTTTCCTTTAAATTACTGTCTTGAATCGGAATCATAGAAATAATTTTTTTACTTCGGGAACCCATAGCTCTCTGAAAAAACAATATTATTTTATAGTTTTTAAAGATATTATTCGTAAATAAGATAAAATCACGCTTAAGTGAGAAACAACAGCAGCAAAATAATGATCGGTTCAATAATTAGATTGGCCAAACAACATCCCCAAAGTTTATTCAGGTGCCACTTTGTCAAAAAAAATGAATAAGTAAATTATTACGGAAAAACAAAGTCTCAATTTTGTTTTTAAACTAAACAACTGATACTTATAATACAAAAATATGGAATTAAAAAGACACAAGTCTTATAATTATCACGTTCTAAATACTAATATTGGACTTTAAAAACGTTTTTATAGTTTACGACTTTGTAGATCTAATAAAATAGTTGAAAAAACACGAATAATGGACCTAAAAAAACATTTATTACTTACGGACTTTGCAGTTCCAAAAAAATGTTAAAAAAAAAAAACTTTGACCTAAGAAATCACTTCTTAGTGACCTTGTAGTTCCAATTTGCGAATATAAATATTATAATGTTGGATCAACAAAAACACATCATAACAGACGCCTTTGTTACTCCAAAATTTTTGAAATTTTTATAAAGGAATTGAGGTCTTAAAAATAGATACGTTTTTGTCGCTCCAATAAACGAAAATAAAAATGGTCATAAATACCTTTGTGTGTCTGTAGCTCCAACGTATGTCGTACTCTCGCGGGGGCGCGGGCACTACTGTCCAATGAAACGTTGTCGACCCAAAACACATAAAAAACCGCCAATAACCACAAAGGCACTTGCGCCATCTAGTAGAATTTCGAGATACTTTCGCGGATGTTTTTGTTGCCCCAAGTAGTGCCATGGTCCAGAGACAATTTGTCATACATATCTCCATTTTGCAATTTTGGCTATTTGTGACTTTGTTGCACCGAAGGTGCGATATTATAATGAAACGTTTGTCATTGTCCATCGCAATTTGTATGGAAAGCGTTAAAATACGTAATGTTTATTGCCAACGTGATGCTGGCTAGGCCAATGTTCGCTTGCGTCTGACTAACAGTACCCGACTATAGATTAAATTTTAAATGGAAATTTCCAACGTATTTAAATAGTCAAATAAATAATCCTTTTGACAAAAAAATAGCTTAATGTCTCAAAAACGTACGTTTTACTAAATTCCTAACGTTTACTGTCTTTTCTAGTTTATCCTAAAATACCGTGGAATTTCAGTTTGCTGCACATCAATTCGGCTCACCAGTACTCACTGTCAAAAACCACGTCACATCAGAGTGCTAAGTGTGAGTTTTTCTTTTCGCATTCGGTCGTGAGCGCGTTTGGCGTTTACTAGGAATTTGTATGTGATTTGACATAGTTGTCGCGTTTACAACTAGGTGGCGCTGTACAAATCACATACAAATTTCTAGTAAACGCCAAACGCGCTCACGATCGAATGCGTTAAAGAAACTCACACTTAGCACTCAGACCCATAATATAACAATATAAGTCGCAACTACATGTTGTTTTATATTTAGTATGTTTTTTGGTGTGCAATAAAGCGTTATTGTATAACATTGTACTGTACGTGTTTCCCGTGACATCGTGCTCGCAAAGGGAAATCACGATGGAACCGTACATTTTTCCACGATAAAAGTAGCCCACGTCCTTCTCCGTGGTTGTTGGTTGGGTATGTCTGTGCCAAATTTCATCAAAATAGGTCAATTATAGTTTCGGAGCTATCAAATCACTCGTCTTCATAATATTAGTCGGTACCAATAGATATCAAGACTTACTTTATGTTACTAGCTTACAATACAGTGGAATGAAAAATGATGCTTATCAGACATACCGTTGTTATATAAACAATCCCTGTTGTACTATACTCGTGCTAATGTGATATTAAAAAGGATTCTGCGCTGCAGCACAGAATATTCAGTAAAGCAAAGTAGTTATAGGAACTAAAAGCTACGGCACGCTTCGTTATTTCATTGCAGTCGATGTGATCTTTTTCATTCTCAGTTAAGTGTTAAAGTTTTTAAAACAGTAAGCTTTGACTAACAAAGCCTTTAAGGCATATGATATCCTACTGCTACTATAAATGTGAAAGTTTGTGCGGGTGAATGGATGGATGTTTGTTACTCCTTCACGCAAAAACTACACAATGGATTTTGTTGAAATTTGGCATGGTTGTAGTATAAGCTCTGGATTAACACATAGGGTATTTTTATACCGAAGAAGTAGATACAGTGTTCCTGTGGGATCCTATATTAAAGCGGGCGGAGCCGCGGGCAAAAATTTGTTATATAGTAAAAACATTTGTAAAGTTTTTAAAAACAGAATTACTTTGTGCTTTACCTGCGTGATAACTATGTTGTCTACTGCCATTACAAAGATTACGCTTGTAACAATTGGTGTTTGTTTAAAAACCTTACAGTAGACAAAGAATATTGTGATGTGTTAACACTTGACATCTAGCCCTAAAAAGACGAAGAAGAATAGGAAACATTAAATAATTTGTTAGTTTCTTGCTGAAACTATTTTCTTAAAATAATTCGGTATATTATATTTATATATTATATATCAAATTAATTCGGTAGAATTGAATAGATACCAAAACGAAACTTAATTTTGGCTCCGACAAGAGAGAGATAGACAATCTACAGTTTTCCAAAATATTTATTGATAGGTAGATGACAAATAAATATTCGCCCTGAAAGAGATGGTTTTTGAATCTAGGAGAGTGATTGATAATAATGTTAATAAAAATGTATGGATTTTTTTTATTTATTTATTTTATTATAATGGAAAACCAACAGTATAAAGCTAAGTTACAAGCCATTTGTCACATGCTCTCACGAGTTTTATCAAATCTTATAATAAACAATGTTAATCGTGCCGAGGTAAGTTCTCGAAGATAGGACGACGACGAAGCTACGGATACGGTACAACGGAAATACTTAATCATTTTTTATACTAAGCTTTTAATTAAGATTTTTATTTTATTATAGGAATACACTAATAACTAAATACACATCCATGATCCAGGAACACAGTTTTTTTTTTATTCCCTGGTGGAATTCGAACCTGCGACCTCCAGCTTGAGCGCCAATGCACTGATCGATAATAATAAGCCACAGAGCCCAGAGGTCGTCAATAGCTCTTATATCTAACATTACAAAATAGTTGATAAAAAGTAAATTTACTTTAACTTTATTAATATTTTTTCTCGCTAAGCTACAAATACAGTCCATATCTTACTTTAAACGAGACAATCTTGTACATACTATATAATCGATATCTCGAAAACGGCTGCAAATATTAGCATGAAATTTAGTATGCATAGAGTTTTGGGGGGGAAAATCGATCTAGCTAGGTGTTTTTCATTTCGTCGTGCAACAATATATATAATTTCGACTTTATTAATATGTCAGGCCGATTAGCAGTTTGGTATTCGTATGTATAATTTTTGCTTTCTTGAAAATTCGAAATATGGTGGGTTGGAATATCGGTCAGGAGAAATATTATTGTGATTCTTATATTTTTTTTAACTTATCAGAACTCCGAGTAAAGCTCGGTTACCCAGATACATATTATTAGTAGCCAGAGGAAAGTTGTTACACACGAAGAACATATTGTATTGGCTGTTTTTAATGTAAGGGTGGACCGGGCTGGGCTGGAGCCTAGTCCCAGCTGTCGTGTTTTAATTCGAATAATTATAAAAGACTTTAGAGTATACAAGGTTTGTGTCCCGTGTATCTTAATCATAAAATTAATCGTCACAAGGAGAACAAAGGGTATATATTTTAGTCTCGCTCATATTTCCGAGATTCGTGAACGCTTCAGCAAGCGAATTCGGATGTATTTAGATTTTCCGTGGACTTAAAGCGTAACGCTCGCGTAATGACTTTTCAGTGGCAGCAAGCTTTGTGGACGTAATTTATTATGAAAATTATGTAAATGTAAAATCCATGAAAAGCCCGTTTACTTTTGTTTTTTAATTAGCATTAAACAGTTGTTTCTAGGGTTCCGTCTCCAAAGGGTAAAATCGTGACCCTATTTCTAAGACTCTCGCTACTGTGTCACCAGCCTGTATCTAATGAACCGTGATAGTTAGACAGTAAAAATTTTCACATAATATGATATTGTATTTCGGTTGCCGCCATAACAACAAATACCGAAACATAATAAAATAAACATTAATGTGACGTGAAAGAAGTGAAACAGACAACAAATTGATTTTATGTTGTTATACAACCGCGGTGTGCGAATCCGACTGGCACTTGTCCGGGTTTTTAGGTTGCGTACCTACCTCAAAAAGAAAAAAACCTAACCCTTAAAAAATAACTTTGTTGTCCGTCTTTCATGTGTCTGTCAAGAACATTAATTTCGCGAATCTAGCGTAGAGGTATGGAGTTGATATTAAAAATGTATATACTCTGTAAAAAATCAGACTTCTAAGTTAACTTAAAAAAGTTACGAACAATTTTGCCACAACATCAAAATTCATAGGGTAACTACTTACTGTTCACCTAGAACAATGAAATTTGGCAAGTAAAATTTTTATATACTACAATAAAAGCAAAATTCTAAAAACTGAAAATTTGTTATTAAATAACTAAAATTAGGAGGTCTTAATTCTAAGTAGTCGAAATTTCAAGTTGAAGCTACTAGTTCAAATAGGTTATCATAATATGTCTTTAAATATATATATATATATATATATATATATATTTACGACGTATACTTTTTATTTCAAATGAAAACTGTCAACATTAAATTAAAAGCTTCTCCATACAAACTTTAATCACCCATTCTCAGGGTTGACAAAAACTGCGAGTCTCGTTTCCTAAACTATTTATGTTGTTCCTACTTTGTACGGAACCCTCGTCGGGCGAGGTCGACTCGCTCTTGTCCAGTTTTTTCCACTTGCGATCATAAATTCTTGGGTGATTTGGTTTCGACTGGCACTGAATTTGGTAGTCCCTGCGCATAGCGCAAGCAACGGCGATTGGTTGTTTGCTTGGTTGACGTAAGCCTAAGGTTGACACCGAAATAATTTCGAACGTCTTATTATGAAATTATAATAATGTAAATTATGTCAAAACACAAAATAACCAGCCCCGTGAAACAAAATCCACGACTATGTAAACCCGCGTCCCGCGCGCTCCGCGCAGTTCCTGTCTACGTCTAGCTACGTAGCCGCGAGCTGTCATTCGTGTATGTCTATTGAATGAAGATTCTTATTTTTATATACATGCTTTGGTAGTTATGTGTCGTAATTCAAGTACGGCCCCTATCTCTTAAGTAATTTTATATTCCATTGTCGGACAACCAGAACACACTAGAAATAAAAGGACAAGCAAATTAATTCCTATGAAATGTGCATAAATTGGAGTATAATCACGTCTCTTTCAACACGTTATCGTTCAATAACGTTCAAATTGAGTTTGAAACAAAGCGAAAAATAATATTTTATTTATATTATTTTAAAATAAAATTAAATCTGTCAATCATGCGAGAACCGTATACTTTTTCGAAATATATAGTGTGGTGGGGCTCGGGTTTTGAATTTACAAACGAACGAAAATAGTTTAAATAACGTGTATTATAGGGTACACATCACAGTTAACACACAATAGTTATAGTACCGCGTCGGTGTTCAACGCGCGAACGCGGCCTCTCCGTTCGGCGGATTACATACTACTGATCGGACGGTGCGCGAACGCCAGGAGGCCTGCGTTGAGGAGTTGAACGCTGGAGCAGAGCGGACGGCGCAATCGTGGTGGCGCGAAACGGACGTTCGCCTAGCGTCTCGCGCTATAACCTCCCCCTCCAAGTCACAAGTGCGACCCGTCTTCGACTTGGCTAGACGACCACGACGACGCTGATGCTCAATGACAGTCGATGAACCCAGGTAAGGAGTGAGAGCGCTGGCATGGTATTTACCTCTAACAACACCATTAACATCTTTGACCACAAACGACGTCAGGCTAACGATCTGAGAGACACGATAGGGGCCCTCCCATTTTGGAGCAAACTTGCTAGTGAATCCTTTAGATGCTTTACTCGCCAGGTGGGCATCCACAAGGACTAAGTCACCCTTTGCACAAGAGGGATTGTCTCGACGGTGTTGATCGCCAGCGGCCTTTCGAAGGTCTTGCTGTTCTTCAACCCTGTGCTTAACATCACGCAAAATCCGCGCAAACTCCATCAAGTAAGGTGTGATCTGAGAAATGAAATTCTGTTGGGACACTATAGCCCAAAGGTCAGTGTGTACTGTCATAGGAGAGCGCATCTCCCGAGAAATGTAAGGTACGCGGCTGTCTGACCCGTCCCTTGATTATAGGCACTATTGAGTGCAAAACGAACCATCGGTAGAAGAGTCGGCCATCGGTGATGTTCAAGTCCTACCAGGATACCAAGTAACTGTTTTAGCTCTCGATTCTTGCGTTCTGCCGGGTTTGCTTCCGGGTGGTAAACAGGAGTGACTGTTGTACTCCAAGCACAAACATGGCCTTCTGCATCACCGCAGAGACAAACTGTCTACCATTGTCCGAAATTACTCGTCGAGGTAAACCGTAGCGCAAGAAGACGTCTTCAATAAGGACTTTTGCACACGAGTCGCATCACCTAGTGCAAATAACTCGACCCATCGGCTCGCAGTATCTTCAACGAGAAAAACCCACTTTTCTCCATCTTCGACTCCTGGAAGAGGTCCAAACAGATCCATTGCAAGCACTTCAAATCTCTGCTGAGGCACTTGGGTCTGAAGCAGACCAGAACGTTTAAAATTCGTGGCTTTATACATTTGACACTTGTCACATGACTTGATATACTGAGCTACATATAATTTCATATTCTTAAAATAATATCTATCCTTGATCTTTCGTAAGGTTCGCTCCAAACCCAAGTATCCAGCAGTAGGCGCGTCATGTAGTTCTTTCATGAGCACTGCCCTTAAAAATTCTGGAACCACTAGCTGAGGCTCTTCGGATACTCCATCCGGATCGCAGTGATATAACACACCTTGTGAAAGATAATACCCTCTGTTAGTCCAACGTGCAGCTGCTTCAGGGTCATTCGCATTTTCAAAGTCTTCTATAATTTTACTCACTTCAGAATCATTCATTTGAGCCTTTCGAATGTCTTCTGGACTACATTGAGGCAAATCGACGACTACAGGACAAAGACTACAAGGTCCAGAACTAGGTTCTTCAGACAAATTGGTCACTGGACGACTAAAAGTATCGCAACCAGATTAACTCTACCCGGTGTATACTCAATTTTGAGGTCAAACGATTGAATTTTCATCGCCCAACGGGCCAATCTACCACTGGGTGTCTTTAACGACAAAATCCATTTTAACGGTTGGTGGTCGGTAGCCACAACAACTTGAGCTCCCTCGAGGTACCCTCGGAATTTATCCAAAGCCCAAATAACCGACAAGGCCTCTCGTTCGGTGGTATGATAATTTCGTTCAGCTGCAGTGAGCAGCCGGCTGGCATACTCAATTGGTCTTTCTTCGTAGGATCCGGCTCTACCCCTTTTGTAGAAACGAGGTGTCCCAGGTAAGTAACCTTGTTTCTAGCAAAATAACATTTCTTTCTGTTTGCTTTCATTTTGAACAGGCGAAGGCGCTCGAAGACTTGCTGAAGATCCTTCAGGTGCTGATCCATACATGGCGATATAACGAGGATGTCATCCAGATATGCCAGAACGCATAAATCCTTGAGACCAGATCTCATCCGGTCTATTAACCGCTGGAACGTCGCCGGCGCATTTCTTAAGCCAAACGGCATGCGGCGAAACTGGAAAGTTCCAAAACGCGTAGTGAATGCTGTCTTATGTCGATCTTCCGGGGCTACAATTATTTACCAGTAGCCTGATTTCAAATCGATTGTTGACATGACGTAGTCTGCTTTCGTGTTTTGCAGAAATTCGTCGATAACAGGAAGTGGGTACTTATCAGTCCGTGTGACACTAATTAGTTTTCTGTAATCCACACGGAACCGGACTTCACCATTTTTCTTCGGTATCAAAACCACACGTGAGGCCCACTCTGACTCAGCGTCTTCAATGATGTCGTCTTCTAGCATCTTATCTATCTCTTTACGAATAATGTCTTTCTTAGCGGGAGAAACACGATACGGCGGACTAGCAATTGGCGTCGCATCTCCCGTATCAATACGATGCACAGAAAACTCACTAGGTCCTGGAGTAGAAATATCCCCGTGGATATTCAGAAGGTCGGATAGACGTTTCCGTTCGTCCGGATAAAGATGGGATCCCTCGTCCTCGCGAAGACTCACAGACGAACAGGCGAGAGGC
This sequence comes from Phengaris arion, assembly GCA_963565745.1. Lineage (NCBI taxonomy): Eukaryota > Metazoa > Arthropoda > Insecta > Lepidoptera > Lycaenidae > Phengaris > Phengaris arion. Next base: position 32,154,374 of record OY751431.1, read on the forward strand.
CGTAATGACTTGTTTTCAAAAAGAATCGACTCCGGCGACCTATCGTGTCTCACATACCATACACCACGATCGAAGTCTAATACCATACCGATGTCCTCTATAAAATTCATCCCTAACAGGCTCTCGGTTGCATCCGGCAACATAAGAAAATCGACAGTTCGCGCCACGCCTCGTACCGTTACATTGACCTGCGCTATTTCGACATTTTGCGCAGAGATTCTACCGTCCGCATACTTTAGTTCAGTAAATACATTATGGAACTGACAACCATTTTTAGATAAATGGGCTCTTAGACTAACATTTCCTACAGAATATTTAGCTCCAGTGTCTACTAATATATTACCGAATTCACCACAGATTTGTACACGTAACACAGGATGCACACGCGTATCATTAGCGCATTAGCGCAACTCACGGACACTGACTTAAACGCACTGTTGGACGGCGCGGGCGGCGCGCTTGATTTCTTTTCCTTACATGTCGCGTAGTTAGAGCGTATAACTCCGGGTGCCCCACACCCGAAACACGTAACTGAAGGGAAACGCGAAGCTCCATCGACTGGACCATCTCTGGTCTTTGCCTGCTTGGCAAGTCACTGGCGCTTCTCCTTGAGATGGCCGTACCGCTTGCAGTACTTACATTGAGGCCGATGCATTTTTGTAATAGGCTCCGCCTGAGCCGTCAACGCAGAGTACGTCGTGGGTTTAGTATCCACATTGCCACGCGGCTTACTCTCATCTATAATGTCTTCGACACGCCGCGCTTGTGCCAATAACTCGGCGAAACTGTCAAAACCAGAACGCGGAACCTTCTCGTGGATTCGACGGTGCATCAATCCATAAGCCATATCTAGCTGCACCGTTTCCGTAAGTGTAAAGTGTGGGAGCTGGGCGAGAAGTGATCTAACATGGCAAATAAATAAATCTGTAGACTCATCTACACGCTGTTGCCGTTCAAATATTTTTAGATATAACTTGTGAGGAGGTAAACGTGGTCCAAACGTTTGCTTTAACGATTCTATAGCAGCTCGCCATGACGGGGTAGTGTCTTTGACTCCTTGCCATCAAGTAGCGGCCAATCCCGTGAGAAGCATAGACAACCCACGAAGTGCGTTGTGATCGTCAACGCGTAGACACTCCTTATACGTTTCAACGGCGTCGATAAAAGCCTCAACATTACTAGATTTCTCTCCGTCGAAACGCGCTGTGCACTTGGCGAAATTGCCAGTAGAAATTGGTAATGTACTAACAGGATCGCTGCGACTCAACCTGTCTATAAGTAGTAGAAGTTGGTCCGTTGTCATGGTGACCGGATCCGTTGCAGCACCAGCAGCTGGCTGCGGGTCCTCCATGAGCGCTTGCGCGGCGTGAACGCCGGCAGTGCACGGAATATTCTCGAACGCAAGCGAAACCGAATGGGCGGTGGCGGTGGCGTCCCGTCCACAGACGACTCTTTGACAGCCGACGAACCCGCTTGTTTTGCACTACTCGATCTCGTATTCATTTCGTTAAATAAAGTTACTATGTTCGCGGAACGAAACTAAAACTGCAGCGTTTAGTTCGCAGAAAAAAAAACCGAAACAAAGTCCTAGGTATTCTATAAAACGTCACTATTTACACTATTATTATTACAGTTCGCGGAACACAGCAATTATACTGTTTAGTTCGCAGAAAAAACCCGAAACAGTTTTAGGTACCTATTCTAGAAAACGTCACTATTTACACTATTATTATAACAGTTTGCGGACCAAAAAACCAAACTGAAACTATTGGTAGCCACACCCACTGTTTAGTTTGCGTTTAAAACCCGAAATGTGAATCTTAGGTATTCTGGAAAAATCACTATTTTACTCGTAGTGTGAACAGTCCGCGTAACAAAACTAAACAGAAAACTATAGGCCACCACACCTACTGTTTAGTTCGCGTTTAAAACCCGAAACACAATCTTAGGTATTCTGGAAAAATCACTATTTTACTCGTAGTGTGAACAGTCCGCGTAACAAAACTAAACAGAAAACTATAGGCCACCACACCTACTGTTTAGTTCGCGGAAGAAAAACCGTTGCACTATTAGGTACTTTCGGAAACCTAAGTGTTAAAGTCCCTTCGGCCACACGTTGGGCTGCCACTTGTGGTGGGGCTCGGGTTTTGAATTTACAAACGAACAAAAATAGTTTAAATAACGTGTATTATAGGGTATACACATCACAGTTAACACACAATAGTTACAGTACCGCGTCAGTGTTCAACGCGCGAACGCGGCCTCTCCGTTCGGCGGATTAGATACTACTGATCGGACGGTGCGCGGACGCCAGGAGGCCTGTGTTGACGAGTTGAACGCCGGAGCAGAGCGGACGGCGCAATCGTGGTGGCGCGAAACGGAGCGCGAGCTGTTCGCCTAGCGTCTCGCGCTAAAAAACTATATTTTTTATGAAAAATTATAACCCGACTACGTAAACTATTATGACGAATCTATTGACTGCTAATTCATTAAAATCGGATCAGTAGCTTAGGTACTGCGGTAATACATACACGAACTGTGTAATGAATAGAGTTAAATTTTGAATGAATTACAGCTATCTTAAAAATGTAACACCGCGTAGTGTCAAGTATCGTCGCAGTGTGAATTGACCCTAATTATCAACGAAGAAACAACAGCGCGCTACAATGCTTTCAATTTATATAGGTACACATTTACCGTGCAATAAAGAATTGACGCAATATTATTTACGTTGAATTTCATATTTTTCTTTACTTGGATTTCAACAGAGTATAAATTCAGAATATTAATCATCAGTGCGGGTCGCGGGGGTACTGTGTGGGTCAAGAATGATAGTGCCGAAGATATTCCTCTTGACTAGGAAAGAAAAGTCCCTCCCCAATTATAGGGATTGGACAATTGGACATGCAAATTTTTTTATTATGTGTTTTTCGAAAAGTACATAATAAGCCAGGAAATATTGTCTTAGCAATGAGAAATCTACAATCAACCGTTGACGAAATGCAGTCATCACAAAAGTGAAATCGTCGGAGAGCATTAAAACGCTCTAAACAAAAAATTACGGACAAGTGACGTCACAGCAGTTGAAAATGTATAAATAGAAAATTGATTTCACTAACATAAATACTGCGTATAAGCTTATAATTAGCAATTTAAAAAAATTATTATAAATAACATAAGTATTTAAACATTAATTATTGTTTTTCAATCATAGCAAAAAATATGGACTTCTTTTTAGTCCTTTTTACCCGACTACGGCGAAGCCAAAAGGAAGGGTAATGATTTTGGAAGTCTATCTATGTCTGTCTATAGTCAATAGATTTGTAATGATGCCGCGGTAACATAGGCTATATAATTATTTAAATTTTTTGTATTTCGAAAATTGAAATTCAGATTTTCACGTCTAAAAAATTTTTACCGAGATAATCATCACGTGTTTGATATCAAAAGATCATCAGGTACTTATTTGTCGAGTGCTTGCACAAATATATCCAAATACACGTTTAAAATACGGTCGTACAATTCGTAGGTTATCCAATTTTCGAATATTATGTAATAATATAAGACTACAGGTAAATATAATATTCTTGTGTAAGCTAGGACTTACACATGCGACTTTGAGCTGAGGGACGTAGGTATATAGGTTAACGTGAGGGCTGAAGACAACTGGGACTGACCTTTTGCTGAGCTGGTGGTTTTGGATCTGGGCGGAGGTTTCTTCTCACTACACTACACAGCTGTTGTGCGGATTATCGATAGATTTATCGTGGTTCACCAGCGAATTTGGTATTATATTAACGAGCACAAATAAATATGCGCACACGCATTCGCGTTCACTAAGAATTCGGGATGAGCTGAAAATGCATCCGGCACGGTTTCCAACTGCAAGTCCTTACGTCACTCTCTTCCAGCGTCATCTAGCGTTCGGCCATGCTCGGGACGTTTCGTAAACCGCTCGTGACCGGCCGATCTGAATGTTCTATATGACCATTCTGTGCGTCGCGTTTTGGCGCAAACAATTAAATATTTTACCGTCATAAAATAAATTTTATTTTATTAATAAATATAATTTATTATAGACAATACATAACAAAATTAAATAATTAAATAACCCCTGAATTGTGAAGCAGTAAACGAGCTAATGATGATGACTTATAGCTAAGAACACGCTTTCAAACAAAAAAACTAGATTAAAATCGGTTCATCCGTTTTTAATTAGATAATGCAGATGAAATAAATTATTAAAATTTATATTACTTGTTCGTGTAGGAATTGTATATTCTATTATATATTCTATTATATATTCTATTATTCTATTATATATTCTATTACATAATTTATTATACGGCGAATAAGTGAATTGGTGTTGCCTGCAATAATTGAATGATATCAATTGCGTTTCTTGATTATCATAATATACTCATATTTCGTTCATAATATAATATTTTAATCGTTCTTTACTTAAATCTAGAACAAATACCCTAACCTAACGAAGAGCATGTCGGGACATATCTATGGAGGGTTCCGTAACTATTAAAGCGAAATGGGTTTATTTTAAATTATTTCAAAAGTTATTGTCCGATTTCGCTCAAAATAATTTTTCTAAAGAGTTTTTAGCATGATGTGCAGAGCATGAGCATGGAAATTTACAAGTTTCTATCTCCTATAGTTTAGAAATGCCAGGGATGGACGTACTTATAAACCACTTTGGAGGCCGATTACTCGAAAATGGTTAACTTTGTAAAAAAGTCATCTATATAACGTTGACTTTATTTTAAAAGACCTTTTCAACAATACCCAACATGATGGGGTAGAATAAAAAATATATTTTTAATCGCAACTTCACATGTATGTCTGCCACCCCTAAAATATAAAATTATGATGTCAAAACCGAGATCTATAGGCATTAAATAACTATACCAAATTTCATCAATTTATATTCATAATTATTACAGAAGCTTGGAGAGCGCAGAAATTAGACAGATAGACAGACAGAAGGACGGACGGAAAGAGCGAAACTATAAGGATTCATTGAGTATTATGGGACCCTAAAAATGGCTAGCTCCGTGCTCGTGAAGAAGATATTTTTAATTCAAGTGTTTTGATTAGTACTTATTAATATTATTTCGAAAATATGTTCGATTTGTAAACGAAAAAATACGGAATTTTTTGAAAAACTATAACCCGACTACGTAATCAAGCTGAAACAAGAAATTCTTCTTCTGGATTTCTATCTGAATTATTCAGATAGAAATCCAGAAATGCATAGGTAAAAAATGGTCAAGGTAGAGCCGTGGTCGTACCTACTTTATATGGTTCGGAAGTTCGGAACAGTCGATGTCAAATCGCAGCCGTCTGTATCTATCTATATTGGGGTATAATTCTAGAAACTTCTCTAGGCCTTAGGATCAGCAGATGCCATTAGTGTGCATTTCTGGATTTCTATCTGAATATTTTTTTTGTTTCGGCCTTTTTAGACCCTTAGTCTGAATAAAGGTTTTTAAATAATTTTTATTAGTCCTGTAACCTTTTAATTTAGCAAGTACTAATTACTGTGCTTTTTGGCATTTTTCGGTCCATATTTATGTTGCCTTCCGGAAAATAGGTTAGGAAGCAATTGAATGTTTCCTATTAATCACCTTATTTTTTGTGTTTTCACAATCAGATGGCATGTTGATAATTTACAGACTAGATAAAATTATGGAACAGATTTTGGACATTCACGCAGCCGGTGTATAATTTAATAAATATGATTTGGAATTCAGGACTTATTTAACCTAGAACGGAACCCGGGTTGTACCGCCATATTGAATTTGAACAAAATTCTAGAACTTTCGACATGATTTGCACGGGTGACCGAATTTCATACGTAGTTTGCCCTATATATCATGACGAGTAGGCAGTATAGTGGGAAACTAGGTATACGTATACTTAACCGTGATAGCTAGACAGTTGAAATTCTCACAAATGATGTATTTATGTTGCGAATTGATCTCTGTTGAGATAAATGTTTTTGTTTTTTTATTTTTTATTAATTTTTGATAATTTTATCGTTCTACTAAAACTACGAGCAAAGCTTGGTCTCCCGGGTACTGTAAACTAATATTGCAAAGAGGTAAAGTTTATTTCTTTGTGAGTTTGTGAGGTTGTAAGGGGTAATCTTTGGATCTACTGAGCCGATTTTTAAGATTCTCTTACCAAATAGAAGTCACGTTATTCGTGAGTGGCAATGTCAAAGTTTCGGGTAAATATACTTGCGGCTACTATTATATTTACCCGAAAAATTAAAAGACTTTTCCGCGGTATTAGGCACGAAGGGTTCCGTACAAAACGGCAAAAAAAATCACGTTTATTGTATGAGAGTCCCCTTTTATATTTATTTTATACTGTTTTTAGTACTTCTTGTTATAGCGGCAACAGAAATATATCATCTGTGAAAAAGTCAACTGGTGACAGACGGACGGACAGACAGACAGACAGCGGAGTCTCAGTAATAGAATTGAAAAAAAAAACAAAAAAGTGTGTGTCAGTTCCGACGTACGACTGGAGTTTACTCTAAAAAGTAAAACACGTCCCTCAGAAGGAACAAAAACTTTAGCAATCGATTTGAGTTCAAAAATTCGCGCCATGTGAAAAAAAGTGACAGGTGCGCAGAATAGGTTGCGCACGAAAGTAGTACGTTCAGTAGATTTTACATCTCATATTTTTTTCATACCGCGGGCCTTATATGAAAATCGATTCTTAAGGAGTAAACTCCAAAATTAAACATAGAAAATTATACTTTGATTGTTCTATGCAACACAAATAAAATATTAGCAATACTCAAATTTACATAGGTGTTCACAAAATATCTAAAAGTTACAATTGTTGTCATAAGCGAGTAAAATATGTTAGAGAGCTTCTCATTATTAAATTAATTCTTAAGGCGAATACTTGAAGTACAGTTTTACGAGAATTTTGCAAACGGTGGAGTATGATATTCGATACAGTTAAAGTCTATCTCTTCATACTAAGTTTGGGGGAAAATGTCAATAACAAGTTTTGTTCCTTACGTTATTCTTAAAAAAAATGAGATTGAAACTTAGACAGAATGTAAGTGAAGTTAATACAATTTTCCGCAACTTTAGCGCCTTGTACCTAAAAGTTGGCGGCACAAACCACCCGGGTATGTATACTTTGATTATACATTGCACACACTTATACTACAATATGCTTTACATTTTATCAGTAAGAATACAAGGATAGTCAGGCTGGCCTGGGATCTCAGTCCATAAAATTCAAAAAGTATGTAAAACCTGCTCTCTGCTCTGTCATTACAGAAACAGCTAGTGTTAGTATAACGAGAATGTCATGTTAGCTTAAAATCTTGATTGTGGAAACGCAATACTGTTGATATACGAGACTCGGCACGTAGATCTTGCTTTGGTTAAACCTACCTTCGCTTTCGAAGACATGTCTAAGCGACGAATATGTCTGGCGCCTTATTCGTCGCTTAGACATTCACTAATATAATTTCATAATTCCTGACGGCTGAATACTGGAACGATAGTTAAATTAAGACACGATCAAGTCACATGATGTTCTTGTCATTTCAGCTAGTAGAGACAGAATAATTAAAATACGCAATATACGATAGGATATAAAACACCCACTACTCAGACGTTTCAGAAGAACTTCATAGTTTTTGACGTGATAACGTCTTTTAATTTGATAGAGTCGACTGCACGCACGAAAAAACATGACTCATGCGTTACCTGTTACCAGCGTTACCTCGATAAATATGAAGCATTGCCGTTACCTCAGCTAGCCGCGCCTTAGGTATGTGAGCGTAGGGACGGAAAGGCGGGGGCGCTTGATGTTATTACTCAGTTCGGCGCCGGACTTCGCGGCGGCAACACGCCTACCTAAGGCGCGGCCAATTAGTTCCGCGCGCACTATAAACATGACGTTGTCACGTTCAACTATCGTCAGTAAACCGACTTTACAGACAACCGATTTTTAATGGATCGATGTTTGCAAGAAGCAAACTGTTGAACTAACTAATAATTAAATATTATAAGGTAATTTAATATTATAAGAAATTGTTTTCAATAAAAAAACTTTCGAGTTCCGTAATTGCTTATCGAGGTTTATGAGCAAACGCGGCACCTGTTACGAGATATTCCTTTTTTATAAATTAATGTAAATGAAAAATGTTTCAAGTTTTTTTAATTTGATGTATCTATATATCATTCTAAAATTATATTTGGTAGTATCACAGCGTAATAAGTAGTATATTCTAACTTTCGACTTCTTAGCTAGGTATTTTTTGCGATACGATTCGAAGTAGCTGGGGTCTTTACAAGTATTGAAATTACCAAATCCATTCTTTAAATCATCGTACACGAAAATGAAGACGTAATATAATGTTTTGTACCATCAAAGAGTGGTGGACTTGTAAGTCGTGGCTAAGTACCTCAGTACCACTACCGAGAAGTTTGTAAACCATCCACGTAAAATATTGACAAAGATCCTGCTCGACCAGTTTCATTTGCACAAGGACGGCTAAAAATATTTTAACACAAATGAAGTGACGACGTGGTTGAATTACGTAGTTACACGTGAATAACGATTTTCATCCTATGCCTGGTCGAGCGGCAACTTGTTAGATAGTACATCACAAGTACACTAAGTGTACTAGCTGGTGCCCGCAACTTCATATGCGTGGAACTAACGGAAACTGAACTCTATTTTTTTAAATGGAACCCAAAAATAAAGTAGCCTATGTTATACCTTATAACATTAATTATCTGCCAGTGAAAGTCTCGTGAAAATAGGTCCAGCCGTTTAAAAGATTAGCCGAAACAAACAGACAGACAGAAAGACAAACAGACGGACAGACAAAAAATTAAAAATGGATTTGTTATAGTAAGTACTGTATATACTTTCATATGCACGAAGTGAAAAGCTGTTGAATCAAAATTGCAAACAGACACATCAATTTTGTTTAATTGTATAGATTACATCAATGTGATATTATAATCCTGTCTAAATCATACAAAAATACAATCCTACTTTATTTTCGAAAATGATACATAATTTCGACACTTCACTTGACCACGAATAAAGTTATACATAAAAGTAAGTGCTGAGCCATGAGTGGCAAAGTGCATAGCTGATTTGTATCAACACTTAGGTCTAGACAGAGGGTGTCTGACTGCATTACTGTATAGCCTCACTCAGAGGGAAGAGTTAGGAGAGGATAATAGATGTCGATAATTGAAAATCAGGCACATCACGTACAAGATCAGTGTACTTTAAGTCGAGGGAACGAGTAGACGGATCGCCTGATCGTAAGCAATTACCCCCGCAAATGAACACACGCAATACGTTGCAAGTGTGTTCCCGGTCATTAAAACCCCCAGTACTCACTCGGCGAAACGTCCTTTTCAGCTCCTTCGTCAGAAATTTAGGGGTCCATTTAGATCATACTCTGTCATGGAACATCCAAATCCAGACACTCCGCACTAAACTGTCTGCCGTTCTATTGATTTATGATTGATTCATTGCTTCTATCACACGTCTTATTTCCTTCCTATCCCATCTAAAATCACAATAGAATAGAATAGAATAGACCCTGTTATTTCTAACTTTAGCATAGTCTAAAATAATTCCTTGTTGTTACTACGGAACCCTAAAAACATGTTATGGAGTACTATTTACTTTTGTCTCAATAATTTAGTATCTAATTACCAATTAAATTTACCAACCTAAATACCTACTAATTACTATATTAAAAGTTTGATTATTCCAATATTTGTGTAAAATTTACGTAGTTTATATAAAACTAGACGCGACATCGTACGCGCGAAAGTAAATCAAATTCAACCGTACAACAAAAGCAACCGTACATTTTTCCTTCAAAAAAATAGCCTATGTCCTTTCCCGTGGTCTATTCTGTATATGTGCCAAATTTCATCAAAATCGGTTTAGTAGTTTCGGAGCCATTCTATGCAAACAAACATACAAACAAGAAAACTTTTTCTCTTTATAATATTAGTATAATTGGTGGTTAAAATTTATTTTTGTATCTTCTAATCGAGCTAATCTTGTATTATATAATATATAATCGGGATCTCGGCAACGGCTGCACGTATTGCCATGAAATTTAGTGTACAGGGAGTTTTGGGGGAGAAAAATTTATCTAGCTAGGTCTTATCCTTTAGAAACTGCGCATTTTTAAGCTTAATAAGATTTTTTCGTTCATCGTGATACAATATGAAAAAAATTCGACACTATTATGTCAGTCCGATTGGCAGTTTGGTATGCATTTTACGCTTTGTTCGGAAAATCGAAATGTGGTCAGGTCGGGTTTGAATCTCGTTCAAATAAATATTTTTGTGATTCTTTTTTTTTTTTTTAATATATCATAACTCCGAGCAAAGCTCGGTCACCCAGGTACTATTTTAAAATATGTGTGACATGTATGTACAGTGCCCGGCGATAAATATTGCACATCGTTTTCATCGACCTTTAGAAACAGACATTCGGCTAATTTCGGTTTCGTAGAGCGTTATCTCTGTCGCACACTACCTATGTGACGTTTTGTCAGTCGTTGTTCAAATGCGATAGAGTGCGGTCGCGTCCAGTTCAAAATATATATTTACAGTTGTTTACACCCCCAAATTTAAATAATTTAAAGTTGTACTATGGCAACTTTAGGGAAAAGACCTTTACAATTTATTTATTTTATTTTACCCCAACCTAAAGCCATTACTTATAGAAAAATTGGTGTATTTTATACATATAATAAAAAGAATTAATTATCAAAAGAAGCAAATCGTAATTGTTTTAACAGCTCCGAAAAGATACCGGACTGTTTGTATTTCGTACGACAGAGATAACGCTCTACGAAGCCGAAATTAGCCGATTGTCTCTTTCCAAAAGTCGATGTGCAATATTTATCGCCGGGTACTGTGTAGTATATGTTTAAATATAGTAAATTTCGTATATTTGTTAGGTTGTCCAGAACAGACTGATGTAAGCAGTAAGACCTATATGTACAGTTCCTACTGTTTATTAATTATTGTTGTGTTTTTATTTTGGGTGCGCAAATTGTTTTCTATTCTCTATTCCATTCTACGCCTGCTGTCAGATCCGCATTTATGGTGGATCGACCGGAGAGACACCACGGCTACACAAAACAACCGACGTGAAATTGTCTCTTCATTTTGTAATCTAAGTAAGAGCTTAAAATTCTATTATAAAATTACGATTTATTGTTCAATAAATTAATTAAAAATATCACAGTTAGTAATATTATGATTGCTTATTAATTAAATCTAAGTTATGATCGGTAGAGATATATTATAACGTTTGGTTAGGTATAGGAGTTACGAACTCCGGTTTACTTACGTTCTAAACGCTTCAAAACTAATTCAACTTTGCGGCTCAACTTTGTCGCCAATGAAAATTTTGTGATACTTTAAATAAAATTTCCCTGCGGCCATAAGCACATGGTGTATTTAACACGCTTTTATTAGCTCGGGTTGTATGTATCTATGTATGTAACGGAATCTTTGAGCTTAATTTTCACCGGTTTCTAGACGTCTGGTCAACTTGAAACTTTGCACACGTCTTAAGGGCCGATGACAATGCAATAACCCGATAAAAATTTTCTAAGCGTGTTTTTTTAGTTTTTTTAAACTATTATATTATTTATACGTGCGTTCCTAAAACTCACATCGTGTGCAAAAGATAAACACTAAATTTCTCATAATATGATTAAAGTTGTTATATTGATTCGCCGTTTGAAGCGCGTAGACGCGAGTCATCTACGCGTTGTCTGCGCGTTTAAAATAAGCCGAGCGCTTACGGCCAACGAGTACACTGCCTACATGGCAACCACGTTCTTAATGTATTTTGGGGATTGATGGTTTTCGTACCATGTCTATCATTTCCGTAGAAAAATTATAAATGTGTTCGTTCACTGTACGCTTACCGAAACAATAATAATGTTTATTCGAGTCAGGATTGAAATCAAAACCCTTTGGGAAGTTCAAATTGATTCTCTCCTAACCGTCGCAGTTTCGAACCCATCTAGGAATAAGAAATTTTCTGTGTTACTGAGTCATGGTAAAAGTATTAATGGCATGTATTGAACTTGCGATATATATATTTTTATTTTATTTCGGCTGTAATAAGACCGACCGAATATGGTATAATAAATAACTAAATTGGCGAAAGCATATTGGAAAGAAAAAAAATTCAAATCTGGTAAATCAATAAGACCAGTTTTGTTAACTCATTATTCCAAACCTCTGCCACTGACATTATTTTGGCGAACAAATAACCATCTTGGCGACAACTTAAGAGCACACATTTAATTCAAGAATGGGCACATATTTTTTCCCTAATATAGGTACTTACTTAAAAAAAAACATAATAAGCAGTGAACTAGGAGCGCATCAAAATATCGTAAAGGAGCGTACAAAATTCCTTTTTTTTGATATCATAATGGCGGACATTTATTTTTAATAAAACGAATATATATAGGTGTTCTTTTCTAGGTATCGGTGGGTGTAAATTATAAAAAATCATTTATTTTTAAATATCATTCCTACCTTAAAACAATGGCTGGAAGGTGTTATTTAGTTTGTGTAAAATTTATGTGTGTCGTTTTCCGGGTTTCAGGGGTGCTAAATACGAAAATGACATTCATTTTGAAATTTCAAGATGGTGGACATATTTATTTTACGTACATTGATATCCTTCCCTCTCTTCACCTCAAAATACTGACTCGTGGATGACTTTCTCGTATTGATTTATATGAGAAAGTCATCCACTTCAAAGTTTCAAAGTATTTCAAGAATACCTTTAAGGGACACTGGTGAATCCTGCCTGATTTTCTATCAAGAGCGGCCAAGATTCAAACATATGTGGTTTAATTGTACTTAATATATATATATATTATTCCATGTATTATTCCAGACTGTATTATTCCACAGGTTTCCAACCGCCGGCTCAGATTAGACTCGAAGATAACATGGTTACACCGATTTGGGCAGAGCCGGGGCGATAAAAAAACACTTATTTTTGAGGGGAACGATTTTCACTTTTTTCGCTTTGCTTACCTGGCTCATGGCAATGCCGTATAGAGAGCCCCGCCCGTACGCCTCTTTCGGGCCGATTTGCTATCCGCTTTTACCTCTCTATACGGCTATTTTCCATAATTTTCCCTACTTTTCATGAGCCAGGTGAAGCAAAACGCATTGTGTGAAATTCTTTATTGTCATAACCATGTACATAAATCCTTATATACTAGGAATCTTATTCTATAAATAAGATATTTACAACTTTAAGTTAACCATACAAGAAATGTTCTACATTTTTACAATTATTTTCTTAATAACTACTTAACCCTTTATTGTATAATCTAAATCGTTACTCTACACGTTAGGTATTATGTTTATCTATATAAATAAAAAGAAGCTACGTTAAAATTCACTTTAGTTAAAAATATATAAGCAAAATAACCTTCACTTGATAAAACACCATTTAACACGATTTTGGAATACTGATGCCATATAAATCTATACATATAGTCACTGAGTATTCACTATTATAGTTTTATGTACTGTTTTAAATCACTCGTTTATCGTTCACATTTAAATTCACTTATGTATTACGTTACAAGGCCGCTGTCCTTAACATATACTTTGTTTATACGAGTAATAGTACTATGTTAATAGTACTATGAAAAATAATTATTATGCTTTTGGTTTTCGTAATGCGAAAGCGACATCTATCATTTATCTGTTAGCATATTGCGTTTCCAATCAAACTAGGTATAATTTCATTACATAATTGACATCACCACTAATAGAAGTCACATTTCCGCAAACCGCCACTAGGGTAATTTATTAAATAACAGGTTGGTTTATGTAATTATAAACCAACCAATTAATTATCTTTTATCCCCCGAGTTTGATGTATAATATAATTGCTTTTTTTGGTCCTATGTTCATAAAGTACAATTTACAATAAATACTTTTTGTAACTACATATTTAAATTACCGCGTAGTAAATGTATGGCGACTTGCTGATCTCCTTTTAAAGTGGACGACTTAGAAAATCACGTATCTTCATTGTCATATTTCTTTCTACAATCGCACTATCTCGAAAACGTTGCATCCTAGGAAAAACTAATGAAAACATTCTCCCCCTACGTAACCCCGTAACCATAATATATTTTCTTCACAATAAGAAAAAATTAAATTTTAAAACCTTGATTTTCTCAATATTTATATAGCTTACATATCTGGTTTCTCGAACGACATAACATACTGTAATAATAATAAATAATCCTAATAGGCACACATTTCAATTTTACGAGGAATTAAAATTCGCCATTTCGGAAATTCGAAATTCAAGCCTAGAAAAGGACACCCACAATAATTTATTTGAAAAATTTTCGCCATCTTGGAAATTCAAAATGGATGTCCTTTTCGAATTTAGCACCCCCAAAGACCTTAAAGATGATACCCATACGAAAGGAATTAACAAACCCCAATGGTACCGAAAAATGCGGTTTGTCTTAGCTTATTAATTGATTTTTAGCAGCCATTAATTTGTCAACCAAATCTGGATTTACAGCTGCTTACATCGTTTATCAGTCGCCTACTCGGAAATTAAGTCGCCGACGTATAAATTTCTGTGCCAGTTTCGATTTATTTACGCCATCTTTTATCTGATGAATATTGTAATTTTTTTCACCTGTGTGCTTTCGCCAGTTTAGTAATTTAGTCGCCAATATATTAATTCGCTGCCAAATTCAGTAATACAGTATGTGACTGTACAGCCGCCAACTTATTTTTTATTCGCACGATTAAATAAAATTAATTTATTGTGTTATGGCACTCAGTGGTAAGCACGTCGGTGCTCAAGTCGAATGTCGCGGCTTTGAATCCCGCCAAGGATCAAAACGTTTTCTGAGTTACAGGGTCATGGATGCAATTAGTTGTAGCGCAGATAAATAACAAACATATATAATCTAGAAAACAAGTAGTTTTAGATATTTCTTGATCTACTTCACAAAAGCGAAATCCCTGTAGATGTTCCTATAAATTTTGAGGAGTTAACAATTCCTCATGGATGCCATCATCAGGTCTTCACTTTGGTGACTAAAGGACCTACTAAAGAATTTTGCAAATAGGTCCACAAGCGGTCAAGTAACGTTCAAAGATAATCCGTGTCTGTGTAAAATACTATGAGAAGTGCCTATTATATCATCATAATGTGATCATGTGTAGTGTCATGATGGTGTTGATGTTGATGATTACTCTAATTGACATACTGGCATATGCCTGCAGTTCTTTAAACAACGCCTCCTTCTTTTGGAAGTCCGTAAAAAACAAGTGTACCGGATTCTTAGACAAAGTACAATATCGGAACGATAACTAAAGACGAAGAAGAGTTTCAAATCACGACAGTGCAAAGAAGTTCTCACTTCAATAGTTAGTTTATTTCAAAAAGAATGCAACGCCATACACAAGTTTCATAAACACGGTAAGGTAAATTTCATGTTAACTCTTTAGGCAAAATAGTTTAAAATTTAGTTTCGCTGATGAGGCTGATATTTGCAAGTTGGCAAGTTTAAGCAACCCGGGTGCCCGTATTCGTGGCAAGCATAAACTTCTACTTTTAGTTTTCATAAATTTAAGTTCTGATTCATTAAATCATAACTTATTAAGTTTAAAACCTAACAACTTTGATAACTTAACAACACTTTGCAATCTAACTTATCTCAGTGATTCGTAAAAAAAATATAAATTAAAAATTGCAATTATACGACATAATTATTCAGCGCAATCTAAAGTTTTTTGTTTAAAAAAGTTTTTTCAAGAACGTAACATCATAATAGATTATTATTGAAGTGAAACTTTTTTAGCACCGTTGAGAGTGAAATGTCAAGGTCGCATCACGTCACCTGACGTTAAAAACCTCATGTTAATAGGAATCAGAACTCTCCTTAGACATAATGTCCTGACATGCTCTTTGTTAAGTTTTTCATGAATCTATTTTTATCGTTCACCTAATAATAGGTCTTCACCTGTGAAATTGCAGTACTGGCCATTTCAAATCAATATATTTTTTTTTAGCTAAGAATTCTAATTTCAAATTAATTTTATTTTAAAAACATGGAATTCTTTTTCCAAAAGTAGTCATTTGTATATTGATTAGTGTTACATTTTTTTCAACGCATTTCAATCTTTTTCGTCATCATGGATACGTTAAAAATTCGAGTAATTATAGAATATGGGTACCGTGGTGGTAGCAACGCGGCACAAGCGGCACGCAACATCAACGACGTTTACGGAGCTAACACTACAAACCAACGCACTACCTGTTATTGGTTTGCTCGCTTCCGTTCTAGAAATATCGGCCTGAAAAATGAACCTCGCGGTTGTCCGAAGACTTTGATCGACAATGACGAATTAAAGGCGATTGTGGAAGCTGATGATACACAATCTACAGCTGAATTAGCAGCAGCTTTCGACGTTAGCGTCAAAATAATATTGGTCCATTTGCGTCAAATTGGCAAGGTGATTGTCACTGTTTGGTGGTCCTGCGCCGGTGTGATTCATCATAGCTTCTTACCAAATGGGGTGAGCATTACTGCAGTTGTGTACTGCGAAGAACTGAATACAATGATGGAGAAGCTGGCACATCTCCAACCAGCATTGGTCAATCGCTCGTCTCCACTGCTCCTGCACGACAACGCGCGACCTCATACTGCACAGCAGACGGTCTCCAAGTTGCAAGAACTGGGGTTGAAAGCTCTTCGTCATCCACCCTACTCACCAGACCTTGCGCCTACAGACTACTACTTTTTCCAGAATTTGGAAAACTTCTTGGCAGGAAAAAAATTCAATACCCGAGAGGCAGTACAAAATGCCTTTGAAGAATTTGTTGCCTCCCTGCCACTTAACTGCCAATAAACTGCCACTGCGTTGTCAAAGATGCATTGATTGTATGAGTGATTACTTCGATTAATACAAATAAAAAATACATGAAAAAAAATTCGTTTAAATTTTTTCATACAAAACGGCAATTTCATAGGTAAAGACCTAATATTAAACCGAATTTGGATTCGCTCTTTGCATATTATGGTGTTAACTTAATTAGTCTGAAGCTAACAATTTGGTTTCATAAATAATTAATCTAATATATAAAATTCTCGGAAAATATATAGGTACAATGGCAAAACAACAACAGCTTGTAAATAATAATATTGTCTAAGTAGATCTATGGTTATGGGTAGGTCTATGGCTAGAAAAGGAATATCTTAATCTTTTCTAACTACGAAACTATTTGATTGTTAATTCTGTTATATTTTGTGACTTAAAACACCTTATCCCTGTTATTAGAAACAAGCTGATACCTGCAACTTCGTTTTCTTATAAATACTGGAAACGGAACCCTATATTTTTAAACGGAATCTCGTAGCTTATGTTACTCCTTATCACATCAGCTATTTGCCAGTAAAAGTCCCGTGAAAATCGGTCAAGCCGTTTTAGTGAGGGAATATGGTGGCAATCTCCGACCGAGCGAGATAGTGTGCTCGGTCAGGCCGAAGCCCACTTGTATGAATTTCAGATGTCGTATGTATAGTGCCGATCATAGAAAACTTCGGTAGCGCGATTGAGGATTGTGGCGCTTATTGGTCCGCCACATCACTCCCCCCTGAAGACCTGAGGTCGAACCTTGAGACGTCTTGCTTGAGTCGTCAGTGCCAGAGAGTCCCAGTGAGTTGGAACTGTGCTGCTGCTGCACGGACTCCAGTGAGTCGGAGTGCTGCCGTGCGGGCCGATGCTACGTGCTGACCAGGAGAGATGTGCTCTGCTTGCTGACCGCTCGTTGTAGTGAGTGTGCCCGTTGAAGCCGATGAGGGTTCGACCAGGCCGCGGTGTGTTGAGGCTGGTGGTCGAGGTACCCGATGAGGCTGAAGCTGGCTGGTGCGGTGCGGAGCGGTAGGGAGGTGATGATGATTTCCAGAAGGAGGCGTGTTCTGTCGAGGGTCACCAATGTGGGAATATGGTGGCAAGCCCCAAAGGGAGATCTCCGACCGAGCGAGATGGTGTGCTCGGTCAGGCCGAAGACCACATGTATGAATTTCAGATGTCGTATATATAGTGCCGATCATAGAAAACTTCGATAGCGCGAATCAGGATTGTGGCGCTAATTGGTCCGCCACAAGAGATTAGCGAGAACAAACAGACAGACTGACGAATAGACATTTTTTTTAAATTGATATTTTATTGTAATTATTGCGGTATATATTATACTTCCATATTCATTTAATTAAAAGCTGCTAATAAAAAATTAGAAACAGACACATGAAACACATTAAATTATTTGTATAGATGTTTATAATAGTGATTACAATTAAAGCACCATAAAATTTAGACTATATATTAAGAAAAAAAGAAAAGACAAAATTTTCACGTGGCCGCGCGGATGTCGCCCGCCGAAACCTGGTTGTAAAAATCTCCTTCTCCTGCGGTCTTATAGGCACTCTCGGCATTCATCTTCGCATCGCGGATAGCAAACGAATGTGTGCCAGTGCCAGTGCCAGAAGGCCCAACCTCGGCAGGTAATTATAATATAATCATTTACAGAGGTTTTGTTGGCAAGTGGTGCAAAATACTCATCCACCACTCCACTAATATAAGGTAAAATAATTTTTAACGCCCGACGAAAACAGGGGGTGTTATAAGTTTTACGTGTCTGTCTGTGTGTGTCTGTCCGCGCCATCGTAGCCTCCAAACAGGCAAACTTACTCGCCTCTTCAATCTAGTCCTATACGTAGCTACTTACTACTGGAATAAAATTATTGTATAACTATCAGCTACCTACTGAGTATCCGAATAAATTATCAGTGCCTGGGTAACCGAGCTTTACTTGGAGTTCTGAGAAATTAAAAAAAAAAAAAATCACAACAATATTTATATGACAGGCGTTCGAACCCACCACATTTCGAATTTTCGAAATCAAAGTAAAAAATTATACATACGCATACCAAACTGCCAATCGGACTGATAATAGAGTCGAAATTATTGATACTTATATTGTTGCACGACGAAAGAAATAAAATATTATATAGCTTAAAAAGTCGCAGTTTACCATGGATGATACCTAGCTAGATCGATTTTTCTCCTCTAAAACTCCCTGCATACTAAGTTTCATGGAAATACTTGCAGCCGTTTCCGAGATTTTGATTATAATATATACAAGATTTGTACGTTTAAAGTATAAGATTATAATATTATATGCAGAATATTTCGGCTGCTTAAGAACGGTCGTAGTAATCTGTAGTTAAAAGCTTCGTTAGAATAGTATGCATTAAAATCGTTCTCTAAATTGACATACTGAAATAAGATTTTACATTCCTCGAATAACTTTGAACCGTCTAAGGTAGTGTTATGGTTCATAATTCCATGATTCGTATTAAAGAGTAGTATAGTGCTTTTCAGCTAGGACTTGAGTATTTCATGCCATTCTTAGTTGAGCAATGTTAGTTTTCATGCTCTGCAGGAAACTTGCATTAGGATCATTATTTTTATATTATATTACTATCTGGTGCCCGCAAATTCGTTGGCGTGGAACTATTACCTAATGGAAACGGGACCCTATTTTTTTAAACGGAACCCTAAAATTGAAGTAGCCTAAGTTACTCCTTAAAATATCAACTATCTGCCAGTAAAACCTATGTCCCTGCATTTTAAATCTGTAATATCTTTGAAAATATTCATTAAAATTAAAATATGCTGTAAGGGCATAATTATATTAAATCCACAATATATATAAGGTACTTAATTGGATAAGGATTAATGCTGTATTGTTTAAAATCGCTTCGTAAATAAGCCATAATTTATCGTAAAAAGTATAGGATATAAAATGATAGGGTTATCCCTTCTCGGACTTTTTTGTAAACATTTTTAAGGTGTACAAATACTGTAGTACATTATTTTCAGCTATCTCGTAGGCTTCAGCGAGCGTTTGCAATGTAATCGCAAAAAAGTGTGTTTATTTTAGAAACCACTAAAATTATTTGTGTTTCTCTACTATATTATGCATGTTGTATACAAATAAACCTTCCTCTTGAATCACTATCTATTTAAAAACCCTCATCAAAATCCGATGCGTTGTTTTAAAGATCTAAGCATACATAGCGACAGACAGAAAAAGCGATTTTGTTTTATACTATGTAGTAATATGCATTTAGTGCATGTTTGTTAATTTAAAATTACAAACAGACACATCAATTCTATTTATTGGAATAGAAGACCGACAAACGAGCGCACGGAACGCCTGCTGATTAGCGATTACGCAACCAGGCAGTTAGTAGTATATTTCCGGCCTTGGGTCTCCCCGCCCGCCTAACCACACCTTCCCGACGAAACACAACACAAGCTTAGTAAAAAAACTTGGCCTTTTCATCCGTTATTGGATGTATTGTAATCGTAATATTCTCCGAGCCTATGCTGGGAGAATATTACGATTACAATATATATATATATATATATATATATATATATATATATATATATATATATATATATATATATATATATATATATATATATATATATATATATATATATATATATATATATATATATATATATATATATATATATATATATATATATATATATATATATATATATATATATATATATATATATATATATGTATATATATATTTATATATATATATATATACGTGTTTGTATATTTTTTTTTAATTTTTTTTTATACTTTTAAATGAATACTTATACATTGAAATTACAAACAGACACTTCAAATTTGTTTATCTGTATAGATATAATAATAAGTATAGATATAGTAATAACATCAAGCGCTAGGCTAGCTGTCACAATATGTAACAGTCATAACAGTCACAATGTGTAATTGCAAAATTCTACATTATTGTCAAGGTGATAAGGTCGTTTTTTTGTATCATTCTTAATATTCGTTATTACATTGTGATTTCGAGTGGCAAAAAGTGTCGTGCCTATAATCCGCCTAGCTTCCATACAATAGGCTAGTTGACAAAATTTGGAAATTTGTTTAAAACTATAGTTTAGCATCTATTTTACCCCAAAAATATATTATTTTAAGAAAAATAGGTCTTTTACATTAGTATTTTGCAGTTTTTAGAAATTAACTTGAAATCGACCGCGAAAAAGGCCAAGACTGTCATGGCGTCTTGAATGACGTCACACCTCGCGAAACAACCGTGTTTGTTTATGACAGTCAATTGTGTTTTTTATTAAATAATGAATTCCTCGTTTTATAAATATTGTGTAGTGCCTCAATGTAAAAGAACAACGATAAAAACGCCAAACAAATTATTCATATATGTACTTAACAATAAACAAATACGAAGAAAGTGGTTAGAAATCCCAAGGAGGCAAGATGCTCTTACTTTACTTTGCTCTTACTTCCACAATTTATTTCTGTGTTTATTTCTAAAAACTTCAGCAAAACCGATGAATTTGGTTGTAAAAGAGGGCTGCCCTTGGATAAATCTTTTGCTGTCATATATTAAGGAGTACTGCCAACTCTCGATAATTTTGATTTCCGAAAATCACAGCTACAACTTACAAGTGTTTCGCGAGGTGTGACGTCACGCTTCTCTGATTGGTGTTTAATGTCACGTGATAAAACGCCTCATTATGTCGATTTTATTTTCCAAAAATATTAATAATCTTTTATTATTTTAATAAAAAAGTTGTTTTTTTGTTCACCAATTATCATGGTTAATCATTAGAAACTCTAAGCCATCCGATTTATTCTTAGTGGAAACAAGCCTATTCGCAACGCGCCACAAGGAACTACGTTCCAATAAATGGATGCACAGAACCTTATTCTATGCGTGGCCTGTCATGCAATTGGCCGGTTTTAAGTCACATGACTTAAATAAAAATCGATATTCCTACTATGTAGTAGGATATCGATTTTCTAATACGCAGTTCCTTTATGTCAATAGATCAGATTATGCTTTCATGGAGCTTACTCGCGCTACCTAATGATTTTTATATAATTGGATAAAAAAACTTATCCGGAACATGGAACCGTGGTTTTACACAGTTGTACACAAATGTACAGAAAAACTCTGATGCTGATGGCCCTAGGCAATGTTCAGTTTTCTGTGGAAACTAGATAACGATATATGAATAATGACAATTGCTGAAATATATTGTGTTTGTGGTCTTACTACAGGTCAAACTGTTTTTAAGATATGATATATATTATATTATTTGTGAGTTTTACTCCGTTTCAAAAATATAATATCAATAAATCTCAACTATAAATCGTGCCGTGCAATAAATACAAAATATTATAAATTGACTATACTGGTAAACAGCTAATAAATTAGTAACACACCTAAATCAGGTGCAGCGCAAATCTGCCACGAAGTTCGTGCCAAACCAAACACCTCTTGCCTTAATTTTACGTCACGTACGATTTCCCTAGACAACTTCATAATATGCAAATCTGTGACCTACAATAATAAGTATATTCAAAGCACAACGATAGAATAAATTAAATTTAGTGAAATGAAATACCCCTGATGATACTAGCATGTACAAAATACAAATGTGTCATCCACACTTAAATAATGAATAACCGTTTAACCGTAGGTGACATACTGCAGCACAAATGGCTCAATCGGAGAGATACCTCAGCTTTATAGAAAACCGGCGTGGTATATTAAAAAAGCTCTATGACCTAGCGGGTAGATCATTTAATTCCCACAAGAGGAGAGTGCAGGTTCGATTCCCTCTTTTTCAGATCTCAAGTACATTATACGCACGCTTTAACGGTTAAGGAAAACATCGTGAGGAAACCCGCACATGGTTGGCCCCAGACGTATTGACCAGTCATTCCTCTGGACTAGGCTGACTGTGTTGTGAGAATTCCGTATGTGTTTGGGCAACCATACGACATTTAAAAATCCCAGGCACTACATTATTTCAAGAGTGGTTACTATGCTCGGAGAATATTACGATTACAATACATCCAATAACGGATGAAAAGGCCAAGTTTTTTTACTAAGCTTGTGTTGTGTTTCGTCGGGAAGGTGTGGTTAGGCGGGCGGGGAGACCCAAGGCCGGAAATATACTACTAACTGCCTGGTTGCGTAATCGCTAATCAGCAGGCGTTCCGTGCGCTCGTTTGTCGGTCTTCTATTCCAATAAATAGAATTGATGTGTCTGTTTGTAATTTTAAATTAACAAACATGCACTAAATGCATATTACTACATAGTATAAAACAAAATCGCTTTTTCTGTCTGTCGCTATGTATGCTTAGATCTTTAAAACAATGCATCGGATTTTGATGAGGGTTTTTAAATAGATAGTGATTCAAGAGGAAGGTTTATTTGTATACAACATGCATAATATAGTAGAGAAACACAAATAATCTTAGTGGTTTCTAAAATAAACACACTTTTTTGCGATTACATTGCAAACGCTCGCTGAAGCCTACGAGATAACTGAAAATAATGTACTACAGTATTTGCACACCTTAAAAATGTCTACAAAAAAGTCCGAGAAGGGATAACCCTATCATTTTATATCCTATACTTTTTACGATAAATTATGGCTTATTTACGAAGCGATTTTAAGCAATACAGCATTAATCCTTATCCAATTAAGTACCTTATATACATTGTGCATTTAATATATCGCTTGTTCATTCATAAACCGAAATAACTCATTTTTTTTACTAAGCGGGAAATATCGTGAAATTTAAACTAAATGGTTTTAATGAATACTAAAGGTAGATATAAATAGGGCAGTTAATAAGCTATAAAAGCAATATAAATTAGATCATAGTTAATAAAAGAACATATTAGCTTTAAAACGATTTTTAAAATAAAGTTATATATATATATATATATTATAACTTCGTTCCATCCGGGACCCTTGACACCTCTCAAGTTTTATTTTATTTTAAATATTTTACATGTTTACTTATTACTTCGTTATTTTTGTACGAAGTTTTCTAATTTATACATTTCGCATATTTACAAGTTAGGCCTCTATAACTCCGGAACTAATAAAGTTATCAAGGCCGTTATAGTTTTCGTTCAAAGTTCATCACATGGACTACCATCATATTTTTTTTTCTAGCCTGCCGTTTAGTTTTTAGGACACACAGTTTTGACAGAAAAATGCACTTCAATTAAATTTAATTTCAATTAAATTTAAAAAATCATCGAAAAAATCACACAGTGTTTTTAAAAGAACCCCACAATGATTCTATAATATAATACCCCACACTATTGGGAAGACGCTAGAAAAAAAAATATCACTACTTTAAGTGAAGGGTACACCCCAAAAAAATATTTTTGTGATTTTATTTTAGCAGTTTTTCGGCTTGATAAATACACATATCCATGCTAAGTTTCATAACTCTAGCACTAACTGGTTTGGACCGTAAGCCGAGGACGGCCGGACCGACAGACATGACATGTGCCCCGCATTCTCGATTCAACTTTCTCAATAGCTACAGTGAGGAAACTCGAACCTAGTTAAGTGTTTGTAGAAATGTAAAGAAACGATCGCAGTCAAGCCTGACCACGTCTTGTCGACCGTATTAACATGACAATAAGGTTCCCTTGTCAAGTTGTACTTGCTAGCAACCGTACCTACATAGTTACATACTGTTATGAGCTACCAGAATATATGATTGTGCTAGTCTTAGCAAAAATATTATGTAACTAAGTATAAGGGAAAATACAGACGATAAATATATTTTCATATTTTATTTTAAGATATGATAGTATCTTGAATTAAATTAAAATAAATAACGTTTATTTCGGGCGGCATAGGCCCATATTCTAAATACCTTACAGACTAACATACATATCTTTATTATTATATACTTAGACTACACTTTATTACATGTTGTCAGCGACGTGATGCGCCCTTCGTTCCGGAGTCTTCCCCGGAACCGCCGGTAGACCACACTCGTCGGCCAGAACTCCTCCACCTCGAAGGTCGACAAAAATTATGTCGGCACTCTCACGACAAAGGAACAGAAGTTGACCTTATGGCGAGAATCCAGATGTTCGACCCTCAAGGCGATGGACGTCTTCTTGCGGATGCGTGGACTACCCACGTCGTCCTCGACCTCCATGGACCAGTGACCGACCTCCATCTTAGCCGCGCGTCCCGCGTCGCTTGCATCCGAAGGGTACCTTTATCATTCATCCGGAGGTGCGGGGTGGGGGAGGGTTGAAAGGCGCCAGTCACTTGCGCTCTTCGTCAACGTCATGTTAAAAACAATACCGAATTTCTTACTTTGATCTCATTCACCCACTGATCCGAATCTACTTCGTCTACGCTACAAAAGTTGAAAAGAAATATAAAAAAAGCGTTTTAAAAGATTAAGAAAATAAATATGTTTTTTCCTTTTTTTTAGCTTAACATTACCTAACCAGCCAGTACGAAAATAGACCCAAAAATACGTCTCAATTTTTATATGGTAGGGTTTTTTTTCAGATATTAAAAGGATAAGATTTTAATGGAGCAGTTTTTAAGCGCGTTTTGAATTTTATTTAGTTCATATTTTTCATTGTATGGTTGCGGCAACTTCAAAGTGCAATTAAGATTATACAGATGTTTTGTGAGTTAAGCTTTAAATAAATGTTCAATAAATGTTTTTCTGGTTTAAATTGTGCTTGTTTAGTTAATTATACGTATGTTATTACGAGGAACATAAAACATTGACTATTCAAACCATTTTCAATGTTTTATTATGACCCAAACAGGTCGGGTCTCCTGAAAAAAAAACCAAAATATCTCAGAAATTGTCTAATTTCGGCCATATAAAAGGGGGCTCCAAATGATTCGTGTGACTACGTTCTACCAAACATTCTGTATAAGAGGGTGCCCGTGCCATATTACGAGCCTACTCAAGCCTCATTAATTAAAATCGGATCAGTAGCTTCATTTTAGACGCCTTACTGTGGCACAAATATACCTACATACATGTACATGATAGACTGCCATAATCATAACCCTTCCTTTTGGCTTCGCCGTAGTCGGATCGTTAAGAAGTAGGTATGTCCATTGTCCAAGTACATTCAGTACTCAGTAGATAGCTAATTAAGTATAATCTATCTATTGTACTGCAGATGACGTGTACCTACTTTGTACAGTCGAAATTCACAAATGTCGTAATAAATTAATAATGACCGCTAACCCCACTGTTCAATTAATTTATATTAACCACTATAGAATAATTAAATTAATTGAAACCAATTACGGTTAAAATATATTAGAATATCTTATGCAAATAATTTTTTGGCCGCGTGACGTCTTGTGTGTCGGCCACAAGTGCGTCGGTGCCCAAGCCGGAAGTCACGGGTTCGAACCCCGCCAAGGGAACAAAAGTTTTTCATTGGTCATGGATTTGTATAATATTATATTATATATTCGTGCGTGCGAAAGATAATTCCGCGGGAAGTGTATATTTAGCCGTGACAAAGTAGCTTTTGCCTTTTCCCGTGATCTACTCTACATCAGTACCAAATTTCATCAAAATCTGTCCAGTACTTCCGGAGCTTATTCAATGCAAACACAAAACAAATATTTCCTCTCTATATTATTAGTATAGTCTCGGTGTGAACTGACATTAACACGTAATTCCCCTTATGGTTTTCATACGCGTAATTTCACGTTATTTCGCAAATATTCTGTGAATAATAAAACGTTTAACTGAAAGCTATAAACAAGCAAATAAGAAATTTAAATAAAAAGTTATAACGTGGGGTTTTATTGTGGCCTTAACGAGCGGAGGCGTACCTAGATATTTAAGTTGCACAAAATTGGAAATTTTAGTACACTATAATTTTCATGTAGGAGGAACCAAAATTAATTTAAGTTTAATATTATAATATTATTATGCATAGTTTAATTTATAACATGCTGCTAAATACATCAGAGAGATTAGACTTCCATATAACATAGAAGTGGCGAAGGCTGGTTCTCCTTCATAGGGAAGCCCTAGGCCTGTATAATAAGTAGGGATTTGGATGAGGGTCTTCAAAAGGTAAGTGGTGAAGCCGATAGAAATGGAGTTATAGGAACGCCGCATTATTTTACATAGGTATTTATTAAGCATACATTTATATTAGCTTAAATCATTATGCGAATATAAATGTATGCTTTGTAAAATTAGCTTAAATATCAATTTAAGTATACTTTTAAAAAGCATAAACATATTTAAGCATGATGATATGAGAGATAAAAAGTTCTAACCTAACCTAACCCAAAGCTACAAAAACGTTATTTCACGCCAGGTTTTTGTGTAGCCGTGTTACCACTCCGGAGACGTTTTGAACGAGATAAAAAAGTTCCAACCTAACCTAATCCATAAACCACACAAACTTTATTTATGCCTAACGAGTTATGTCAAAAAACAATTATGCCAAAGAATTGTTTTGACAAAAAAAAATACGCCTATCGAGATATGCCACATTAAATAAGAACAAATAACATTAGTCTAAATGATAATTATGTCTAATGATATAATATGCTAAGAAAGAAGTATGCCTTAGTATTATTATGACAAAGAAAATTATGCCAATTGAGGTATGTTACATTAAATTATGTTAAAAAAAATATTCCAAAAAAGGGAACCCGTTAGCAATCGGCGCATCGTTCAATTATTACAATAACCGACAAGCCGCGCCGCGCCGCATGCATGTGAAACAGCCTGTGTGAAGTCAGACTTAATAACTTTTGCTATTGGAAATCTTTCGTGCTTTTATATTCTCATTTTATTTAATAATAAATTATCTTTGGCAATTCCAAAAATGTTTGTCAGAACTTAAAGGGTACCTACAATGTGGTCATAGCTTAATATATTATCTCTCTTTTCATGTTTGTGAAATGAGTCTTCTGCGATAATTATAATTTGTTTATCTCATTCAAATACAATTTGTTAAGATATTGATGGTTTTATACACTACAGCAATCATAATTATTATTATTGAACTTATTCGAGTGACATTCGATGTTAAAAAAGTTTTAGTTGAAACACATTTTGTAGGAATTTAAAGTTAGTTCGTATCAAATATGGCTAATATAATCATAATATTTTGTGATATTATACTTATGTTTTCTATGAACACTGCGATAAAATTCAGTTTCATAATATTTGTAGGTCTTTTGGGAATACACTCAACCGGCTATTGAAAGATAAAAATATAATTTATTACTAGGAAATAATAATATAATCGATTTTTTTTTTCCGAAACTCGTGGCCTTCATAAAAACGTACTTAAGACTTATTTTTCAAAATAATGCTAATTTAATGCTGAGATAACTTTAAATTTCAGCATTATTTAGTAGGTGTCCCAATTTAATAACATAAAGAACAAGCACATAATCTTTATATATAAACCTTCTGTGTGTGTGTTTATACGAGTAATTGAACTCCTAAACGGCTGGCACCGATATTGATAAAAGTTTTTGTGTTTGTTCAAGTGGATTCGAGAATGGTTTAAATTTACAATTTGGTTCACTGGATGACGTTTTATCATAGCTTATTTAAAAATAATTTAAATTTTTTGTAAATATTTAAGACGTTTGTAGAAACAGAACGTCTGTCGGGTCCGCTAGTATATTAAATAATAATAATTATTATATACGTCCTCATTTAGTATATTTATAGTGAAAAAAAAATATTTTTTTCTGGATTAGGATTAGGAGAGAGATGCTTAACACAGATACGTCTGCACTATATTTAGCCTTTTGGCTAACCAAAATAAACTAACTAGATAAGCTGTGCTTGTGACATCTGTCGATATGACATTGATAGTTCTGCTTTATGATACTGTTATATTATGCAACAATGACAAGCACGTCGTAAATAATTTTAATCTAATATCATATTTCATTAAATACCTAGCTCTATCTATACTAGGTACTTATTTAAAATGCAGGACATAACATAACACATAATAAAATATAAAACAGCATTATTTTCGGGTTAATGAAATAGCACGAAAAGTTTTTTTTGGCCGAAAATGGCTCCTTTTCACATTCTGGGGCATATAGTTTGTTTTAAAAAGTGCATAATTACAGCGAGTTCGTAGCGTTAAAAATTAATGTGACCTCAGGTTTTTGTTTTTTGAGCGAGCAGGTCTTTTTTACCCGACTATGGCGAAGCCAAAAGGAAGGGTAATGATTATAAAACTTTTTAGTTACCCGACGCGGTGCAGCTTGGTTGCTATTAAAATACCAAAACATAAATAAACTTGTTTATTATGTTGTCATAATATTTAAATTTACAAAGGTTAATAATGTTCTTTTTGTAATAACTGACTGATTTTGATTCTGATTTTTATTAATATATTAAAGGGTAACTCCCAGTTTTCTCTTAGGCTTATTCTAGCTTCGTTGAATCCGGCCTGTGTGGGATGATTTTGTTTTTTTTTATCTCAAGATTTGGTGATCAAATTTGTATTTAGAAGCCCGCGATATATTTCTGATTTTTGTTTATGTAACTATTTTAAAAAATATATTAAGTTGGAATAATTAACTTAATTACAAGTGTGATGGATTTTATATTAATATCTGTAGCAGACGAGAACCATTTCTCATAATCCCAACAAGTCTGCAGAAAATGAATTGTCGGCTCCAATGAGCAGACATTTTATTTTTGGACGTGGTAATTATCGAGTGAGCCGACGTATCGAATTTTTTCCTCTGGAAAAGTAACATTTGCCAAATATATTATTACTAGATATTGTCCGCGGTTCCGCCCTCGTAAATTCCATGGGAGCACATACTATTTCAGGATAGAAGGTATCCTTTATTTCTCCACGTCTACTCTATATCTGTGCCAAATTTTATCAAAATCCACCCAGTAGTTTCGGAAACTATTCAGTGCAAACAAACAAATCTTACGTCTTTATAATATTATTTCGTCTTATAGTGTAGAATATAGACGTAGTGTCAAATTTTAGAGAGATATGTACCAAGTACCTAATAGGGAGAACTTGTACCAGCTGTTCTTTTACCACCTAAAGGACAGTTGTTAAACCTTGTAATTTTTTTTTTAAATTTAATAGTATAAATGCGGTAAAATCGAATATAGATATTTGACATTATAAATCTTTATATTGCCAACTTTATCAACACTCACTTGACCTAAAATAATACGAACATCCATCGTTTTTTCAATGTCAGGAATGTAAAAGAGTAACAGAAAGTTCTTAAACATCAAATAATATAAAATACACTTTTCCAGTGTATAAACTCTACAACCAATCTAACACAAACAAGTTCTAAAATTACCGCGAAGAAGTCCTTATATTGTAAGTCCTTGTCTTACAAGACTTTGTAACATGAATGAGTTAGTATAGAATATAGACGTAGTGTCAAATTTTAGAGAGATATGTACCAAGTACCTAATAGGGAGAACTTGTACCAGCTGTTCTTTTACCACCTAAAGGACAGTTGTTAAAGCTTTTAATTCTTTTAATTTAATAGTATAAATGCGGTAAAAACGAATATAGATATTTGACATTATAAATCTTTATATTTCCAACTTTATCAACACTCACTTGACCTAAAATAATACGAACATCCATCGTATTTTCAATGTCAGGAATGTAAAAGAGTAACAGAAAGTTCTTATATATCAAATAATATAATATACACTTGTCCAGTGTATAAACTCTACAAACAATCTATCACAAACAAGTTCTAAAATTACCGTGAAAAAGTACTTATATTGTAAGTCCTTGTCTTACAAGACTATGAAACATGAATGAGTAAAGGAGTCTGAAGAATGAAACAAAGTCTGTGATTACCAACTTTACTTATTATCATCGTCCAAGTTCTTTTTGAACGTTTCGTTAAAACTCGAAAGTAAGTTTTGACATCTCATATCAGCTAGAGTCGTCGCTATCGAATGTGAAACTCGTAAGTTAACTGTGCACCTCATATCATATTTTACTGTTATACCATAATTTGAACAAAAACTGTATTTACTACGTGTTTTCTGTATTTGTTTCAATTAAGGACATTGATATATTATATAACCGACACGACTGACGAGAGATCAGGCACAGGTCTGAATTTTTACATGCCCATCCGACGCATAGATCATATTGCTTGTTGCAATTGGGTGATCAGCCTGCATTCAGCATTGTCCTAACCTCCTTGTTCCAACGCGGGAATCGAACCCACAACATCCGAGTCGAGAGCTAAGCTCTAAGCCACTGAGGCTGTTAAAAAGCCTCATATAGCCTTAATACGCTCATACCTACCGTATCAGCGTAATTGCATCTGGATTACATGTGACATAGATCGCATATCTGCAGGAAGTAGGGTATATATTCATTTCAAGTTTCAACGAATATTCATATAAAACATGATTGATTGATTTTCAACACTTCTCCATAGATCTGAATTAAAATAATTCCGAAAGGTGATGATAAAAAATTCGTAATGTCTTACGAAAACACGATTTTTTACGGATGACCATTACTGACTTTCGTTGAAGCAGTTCATTTGCGTATTTGTAGCTACCCCATTATTACTAAAATCGACTATTCTTAATATTATTATAACCAATATATACATATATATTTGAAACTTTAGACCGCCTCCTCCAAATTAACTGTCACATGGCCTTTACTCTAATCCGTTTTTGCATTTTCGTACCTAAATTGACATATGTGTTACGGTGTTGTCAACTGTGGAAGTTCCCTCAACTTCTCAAACAGTTCAATTTCGATGACCGCGCATGGACTCAGGCAACGCTTCCAGTTAGGTTCGGTGGCCTGGGTGTTCGAAAGCCCTCTGACATATCGCTTCCGGCCTTCTTGTCCTCAGTCCACGCGAACAATAGTCTTATCTCCAAAATACTACATCACCCATCCTACTCCAATACAGTTCCCTTTCTGGACGAGGCCAAGGACGCCTGGAGCGCAACTAGTGCTTGTAGCGAATTGCCTGACAATACTTTTTCACAAAGGCTCTGGGACGAGCCACTCTGCAGACTGGTACGGAATAATCTTCTTAATATGTCCTCCAGTCCTGTGGAGCAGGCTCGCCTGTTAGCTGCGGAGAAGTGGGAGTCGGGCCTTTGGCTACAAGCATTACCGTCACCCAATACGGGCAAATTGCTGGATCGAACAGCTTTCCGGTTAGCCACTTCCCTGCGTCTTGGCACCCCCCACGTCGTCCCCCATCGCTGTGTTTGTGGCGCAAACGTGGACAGCCTCGGACACCACGGACTGTCCTGTCAACGAAGCGCCGGCCGCCTGTCCCGACATCACTGCCTGAACGATCTCATCCGTCGGGCTCTTGTCACCGCCGGAGTGTCAGCTGTGCTGGAACCCTCTGGTTTGGCGCGCGACGATGGCAAGAGACCAGACGGTATATGACCCTGGTCCCTTGGAGAGTGGGACGGGCTCTTGTATGGGACGATACTTGCGTCCATACACTTGCTCCGTCCCATGTCCAGGGCACCTCGAGTTCTGCAGGTGCGGCCGCCAATCAGGCGGAAAACCTCAAGCGGCGCAAATATGAAAACCTTAGTGGGGATCTCATATTTGAACCGTTTGGGGTTGAAACCCTAGGTACATGGGGTCTGGGTGCGCACAAACTTTTCAGAGAAATCTCCAAAAAACTCATTGAGGCCACCCGAGACCCCAGAGCCGGCACCTACCTGGCCCAGAGAATAAGTATCGCAATCCAGCGAGGAAACTCTTTGAGCCTTCTAGGTACTCTGCCTGGTGGGGACGACCTGGGAGATTTCTTTGTTTTGTAGCATTTTAAGTTTTAGAGTCCTTATTATTTTTTTTAGTACTTACCTACTTTTATAGTTTGTAAATATTTTATTTCCTGTATGTATTAATATTGCTCTATATATACATAAACTACATAAATATTAAAAGTAAGGTGACTTAAATTTTTGATATATTTTTTTAATAAGTAATTTAAGTTTAATAATATGAAATAAGTAAATATAAATATTAAATACTCATATAACTGTAAAGATATTACAAAATGTACAAAATGAAGAAAAAAATCCAACATTGTGGATGTAGCTTTTATCATTGTTTGTAATATTATTATCACGGCCCGAACGTCGTCTTGGGGCTTATAATGTGGGGATAATCGTTTGCAATAGAAAGTAAAAGCCTGATATTGAATCAAAATGTGCTATGATTATTACCTTGGCCATATAAATAATCTTCTTCTTATAATATATAAAAATTGATTGCAATTCCAATGTCTCGCTAAAACTTGAAAACGGCTGGACCGATTTGTCTAATTTTGGTCTTCAAATAATTGTAGTCAAGTGTAGGGAAGGTTTAAATGGTAAGAAATATTGGAAAACATGCGAGATAAATACGACGTTATAATTTTCCCATACTAACTGATCACTGTGTTGCATTTGTCATTTGACTGTCATATTATTAGAATCATTTTCAATCAATTTCTAATGCTTAGGAAATGGTAAGATCGTGTACCCGATAGGAGAATTGTGGGCACACCGAATGCTCAATGCTCGTAGTAAAGCAATCAAATAGAAACTTTAGTATGGTACTAGCTTTCTTTAATCTGTGACTGAAGAGCAGATAATTAAAAAAATATTAAATTATTATTTCTCTACGACTAGTGCCTACTGCCAACACCAGCTCATAATATAATATGAAGAAATTATGCGGACACTCCGTCAAAGCAATTATTATTATCTCTCCGGTCCAAAACGTTATATTAAGAATTGTTATTTGTATTTCTATTATTATAATTAATAATTATCAATAGTGTGACTTTTATGTTCTGCGTCTAGAAAAAAATAAAATTTTACTTCAGTAAACCTGTAGTGACCTGAATTATCTTACTCTAGGCCCTCATACAAAATGAATGCTATACCCAACTCCCATGAATATTTTAATAGCAAATAGCGATTACAGGAAATTCAGTTTTCACTTATGATAGTCACTAATGATAGTTCAATCAACTTGGTGACTTCGATTGGCTCAGAATTGACATATTTTGACGACCTGGCTCAGTAGTAAGTGCATCGGTGTTTAAGCCAGTTAAGGTGGTGGGTTCGAACCCCGCCGAAGAAACAAACATTTTCAATGTTTCTGGGATATCGACTTCTATACTGATATAATTTTAAAGAGGAAATATTTGATTATTTGTTTCTTTGTGGTTTTTTTTTTGTTGTATTTTGATGAAATTTGGCACAGATATAGAGTAGATCACGGAAAAGAACATGGGATATTTTTTGTCGCAGAAAAATTTACGGTTCCCACGGTTCCTTATGCGCCCACGAAGTCGCGGGAAATATCATCATAAGTATAATATAATAAAAATCTTAAATAGATATACCCATGTATATAAAGTAGGTATAAAAGTGTTAAATAATATATTTCAATTGACCGTTTCAGGTACCACCCGAAACACAAGGTTCTTCTGATAGTAGACTATCACAGGGCTAGATTGACCGCGTGGTGTGAAGCATCCATAAGCATTTATTTGTTTATTTAATATCTATCGACACAAGTAAGATTTAGAAAGTTGATATTAATTATTGAATTGAATAAAATAGGCTACGTTTATTTTTTATTGTTGTGGTTACGATTCATTTGATTTTTTTGTTTGATTGAACGCGCTGATCTCAAAAAAAAAACATGATATGTACAGTGCACACGTGACAGAAGTGAAACTTCATTCATCATCTAAAATCCTAAAACACTCACATCGTTCCCTAAAGAACGTCACTTCAAAAAAGGAAAAGAAAAATTAAAATATACTGCCATCTGTGTATTGAGCCGTACCATATGAATAAATAAGATAAATTAATTATTTATGTATTGACACAAAGGAGTTCTACATAATATGTGAAGTTTACTAGTGTAAACTGTATTGCTTCCAAGTATCCGTATCCTGACGTGACGAAACCTTGAACTTTCACTCTCAACCCTGCAAAAAAAATCACTTTAAAACTAGTGATTCTATTTAAAAAATTCTTCTATCTTGAATATTGATGATAATACTACAGACAGTTCAACGCATTTGTGCCCGCGGCGCTATGTGTGCGTGCATTTGCCGGCCGTATGTGCATGGCCGTACGCGGCGTCATGTGCGCGTGACGTATTTTACCCATACATCGCGCCGCGCGCACAAATGACTTATCACACATCATCATAGTAATGATAATATTGTGTTATAGATAAAATATTAATGCTTAGTTACATTAGTAACTAAGTATAAATATTTAACCTGAACTTTTGTCGCAGCAAATTTAATTACAGGGCAGATTTTCTCTTTTGTTTGAAAGTCTTTAGATCTTAGTTAAGCTTGAGTTCAAGCTATCGAATAATACGATATGCAAATATTCTAGAAATTCGAATAATAAATGAATTAAGTATATTTATGTAATTCCAAAATTTGTCAAATGTAGTTACTGAGTTTTTATTTGAAAATAAATATTGGGAAAGTAGTCAATTATGTTTTTATGATGGTATGTTTAAATATTAATTCACAGTAATATAAAATAATCAGACATTTTTCACCTAGAAGAGCTTCATCTGTATTATGGTATTTAGTTAGTTTTTGCAAGAAAGTCTAATATTAAACTTTAAAATAAAACAAAATACCTTAACCTCATCATGAAAATTACTTTTCAAACATAAAATCCAAAAAGCTTGTCAGCTAAAAAAACCCCTTAAAGTTGTAAGTATTTTTTTATTTATATACCTATCGTGTCATTCTTTTTGCGTGTTGCTAATCTTGTTTTTGATAAGCCACTGCACGCTTGACGGTTTTACTTGTAAATAATAAAATTAAATCATATATTTCATGCTAATGTTCTATATAGATAGTTGAGATATGAAGCATTAGCTGAAGCCCTAGTATGGCACATAGCCAAAATAATGTTAATTTAATGCGTCACTAAACACTGAGCACCTGCAGTAGGTGAAAATATATCAGGCAAATGTTATATCGCAGCATCTGGTTAAAGAAGCCAGTTAACTGAACTCCTTGTCCTTTTTTCTAAAGCCAGCATTCAATTGAATGCTTTTGCCGAAAGTTAATTGAACTAGAATCGCTGAACGTTTAATAACTTGGCGTAGTCAGTTCTTTGAAAATGACTGACCAAGTCTCTGCCAAATAAAGGACCGAACATCGTGGGCCAATTTGTAATGAATTTTGATTAAAAAAGTTTGTGATTTTTTTATATCTTTAAATATAATAAATCAGCTTACCTAGTTGTAAATCTTTGAGCTAAGAAAAATAAGGAAGATGATTCGGTTTCGGGTAATGGTCATGTAAACCTCACAGAGCAGTCTGATTTATCATACTTTAAGCCTTTGTTTAGTCCCTTGTACGTTTAAAAAAAATACGATACGGTCTACCATCACTATTATAAATACTACAGTTGTACAGTTCCACAGTACGTCAGAACAAATTGGAATCTGTAAGAAATTGTCGCATTAACTTGGACCTGTCAATTGTGCGCTGTAATGTTGTAACACGTACAGATTTGGTTTGGAGCGGACCATTATGACAGCACTACAATCGTGTGTTTGATTTTCAGCTCTATTGTATTAGCACAGAGTACTATTTACAGTGCATTCCGATTTTTGTGCAGTGTTTCAACTCAAAAAAATATTTCTTTCCAAACTTAAATAAACTGATAAATTAATAAAAAATAAATAAAAAATAAAACAAGTATACCCGTTTCGTTTTATTTAAGTTATCCGACATAGTTCTGATACAAAAAACACGACCGAACGCATAACTGTTCACACTGACTCAATCTTATCTACTGCACGGCAGTCGGAAGTCGCGGCTCGGCAGCTGCTATTCGAAAACGCAGTCGGTTGCAACCGCCGAGCTGCGGCTGCCTTTCCGCCGCATTTGGGATCGGAATGCTACCTTAAGACGTCAAAGCGTCACAAACAAATACATGAACGAATACTCTACGTCTTTCAAAGAGCTAAAGTGCCGTTCACACCTCACTGACGTAACACAATATAAAATCGATAGAACTCGGCTTGGCAGATCTTGACTCAAAGTAAAAGCATTCGTATAAACTGAAAAATTGCATCTTTTCTACATTCATTCAACATTTTAAAATTTTAAGTACCTACTTAAAACAGCATACATTTTTTGTTATTAAAACTCCCACACTGATTTCGGTGACAGTGGCCAAGTGGCCAGTGTCCTTGAAATCAGGCCAGTTACGCAGGAGCAATTTTATAGTGCTCAAGTGTATGCGCAGTACATAAGAGCACCCCCTCTTTCTTTACTCTCGAAATCAAGTGTAACGGATAACCGATATGACTGGCGAGAAATCTGACGCAGGTCCGACTTTTTACATGCCCATCCGACGCATGGGTCATCTTTCGTGTTAGGTGATCAGCTGCATCCTAACCAAACTTAGAAACAACATTTTTGGTTGTTTTTTTTTAATTTATTTACTATCTAAGAAAACAAAATTTATTTTTTTGGTTTCTAGTCATCATCAGAAGCCTTACAGGGGCTTATAATATGTTGATGACTTCACAGTAATTTTTATAAACTGGCACACTGAAAAAAAGTTAAGTTTGTAAAAAGTTAAGTAAGTGTACCAATGCGGGAATCGAATCCACGACCTCCAAGTCGAGAGCCAAGCTCTAATCACTAGACCACGAAGGCTGTTATTTTTTTTGTACGTCAGATGTTAATAGTAAGAATGTATTCTACGTATAAAACTCATGTTTACCAAGTGCTGACCTATGCAAAAATTTCTTATTTGCATTTTTATTTACATAAACCACTAAAATAAAATCTAAATAAAAATGATGTATTCAATAAATACTAAGTTTATATATAATATTGTAATGGTATAGCTTATTGAAGTTACCAGTTTAAAGTAGAACGTGTAGAAATATTCAGTACTGAAAAGCAAATATTTTTCCGAAGTATTCGACCTTTCAACAATTTTAATTAATATTACAATGTAAAACTTATCGCATCGTAATGAGTCTTTGAAGTAAGAAACAATTGCTAAACTCAAAATTGCTTCCCCAATAATTGAGACCTAAAATTTGAAATGGTGTCTGTCGGTCATTCAACTTTGAAACTTTTTATGAATGGTTGACAAAAGGTCGTCGCTCGCGTTTTGGAACGTAGTTCCTTATGGCGCGTTGCGAATTGGAGGCTAGGCGGATTAAAATTGGCACGACACTTTTTTCCACTCGAAATCACAATGTAATAACGACTATTAAGAATGATACAAAAAACGACCTTATCACCTTGACAATAATGTAGAATTTTGCAATTACACATTGTGACTGTTATGACTGTTACATATTGTGACTAGTTAGCCGAGCGCTTGATGTTATTACTCAGTACGGAGCCGGACTTCGCGTCGGCAACACTGCGAGCAGCAAGCAACCCACCCCATCACTGACTCACTAACGTATAGACGCTATAAGGTAGAAGGTATTTTGAACAATTCCAGCTTTAAAGGAGTGAAATCGGGGTTGAAAGTTTGTATGATAAATCTTTAAATCTGCACTGATTTCAATGAAAATTGTGATTCATGCTCTTAAATATATTTTATCGTATATTTGTTTCAAGGTTTGTTGGAATGTACCCTCTGAGGGTGTAAAATAAGGGTTGAAAGAAGAAAAAAGTTGAAAGAAATATTTAAAATCGGCTCCTATTTCCATGTAATGGAATATCCGGGATATTTAATAAAAATTATGTATGTATTTTATAGTTTTTTGAAATTTGTGAAAATGTAAAGGGGTGAAATGGGGTCAAAGTTTGTATACTAAAATATCAACAGCTGGTCAGATTACATTGAAATTTGCCACGCATATACACGCATATGTTTATTATGACGTAGAAATCGTTTTTTCGAAATACATACCCCACGGGAGTTCATTCTAGCGGACGAAGTCGCGCGATAAAGCTACTAAGATAATATATCTTAATACACAGCAAATCTCTGTGGCTCAGTGGTTAGCGCGTTGGCGCTAAAGCCGAAAGTCACGAGTTTGAATCCCGCCAGGGGATAAAATGTTTTCTGTGTTCCTGGGATGGCCCAGGATCACTCTGCATCCTCTATCGGTTATATTACGGGGAGTGCTCCGAGGAATTGTTCGGACTTATACCTGCTGCAACTTTTCGCCACCGTCTCAAGCGACAAAATATTCACCTTGATGAGTGGCAATTCTCCACCGTGCTCTTTACACGAAGCCTTCTGCCGCGCACAGTAAAACTCTGTAATGAACTGTCGCCAGCACGGCGGTATTTCCGGACCATTACGACCTACAAACCTTCAAGAAGGGAGCGATTTCCCTCCTAAAAGGCCGGCAACGCACTTGTAACTCCTCTAATGTAGCGGGTGTCCATTGGCGGCAGTAATCGTTTTCCATCAGGTGATGTGATTTCTTGTTTACTAATTAATTAACTAACTAACTAATTACTAATGATTAATTTAAAAAAAATCACTAGGGTAAAAATTGTAGAATATTCGTATTGGCCGCAATAAAACTTCGTGTAACGTGTACGAGATGCGATGGTGAATTATGTTATTCATTTGCATATAGCAGCTGCAGCAGATATATAACAATAAATATTATAGAGAACTTTCCATAAGATTGGTCGGCTATTAGAAGACTATAATTATACCTGTCTCTGATTCGATATCGGATTGGATAATGGGATAATGCATGTATGCCGACGACATATTAAGAGCGTTTCTGGTCCGTTAAGCGCGTGATGTGAAAACGATCTCAGACTGACAGTTCCTTCGGCGAAAGTGGTAGGTACAGATACCTATCACTTAGTTCCGATGGTAGTACCGTTAAAGGAGGTAAAAGCTCCCAATAGTCAAAACAACAGAACTAGCCTATTTGCGGTTAGTTTGCAGTCATCAGTTTCAGTGTCAAAATTTACCAATGACGCATGATCAGTGTTCACATTAACCAATTGAAGCAGAGGTGCCTAAACTTATTCCGTCTGACGCCCACTTTGAAAATCAATTATTTTATAGCGTCCCCCATTTTTTTTCACCTTAAAAATCTCAATAACATTAGTTTCGCCTGAAGTTTGAATAAACCTATATTCTAAACAACACTTTTATTACCAGAGAGAGCAATAAAAATGCCTGATAAATTACAATTCATTGAACCTTCTAATTTCAATTTTATTTTTACCAAATCAGGTACATAAAAAATCCCCTGTTCGGCAAGTGCTCAGCTTGGCAGCAACAATAGATATACCTGTTTTTAATACGTGCCTTCAGAGGTGGGAACCTCACCTGCGACACTTGAAAACACGAATAGTTTTCAGTGTTTGATACCTATTACTAAATATCTTAAGATATAAATAGCGTTGTGAACGCATTAAAAATAATAAATATTTAATATACCTACATATTTTCGAACGAAGTTCCTTATGGCGCGTTGCGATATTGAGGCTAGGCGGATTATATTGGCACGACACTTTTTGCCACTCGAAATCACAATGTAATAACGACTATTAAGAATGATACAAAAAACGACCTTATCACCTTGACAATATTGTAGAATTTTGCAATTACACATTGTAACTGTTATGACTGTTACATATTGTGACTAGCTAGCCGAGCGCTTGATGTTATTACTCAGTACGGAGCCGGACTTCGCGGCGGAAACACTGCGAGCAGCAAGCAACCCGCCCCCTGACTCCTGTCCCTACCTAAGGCGCTAGTTCCGCGCGCACTTTATATACTTAGTTCAAAGTCTATTATACTTACTTCAAATTGAAGTGTCTGTTTGTAATTTCAAATTAACAGCTTTTATTTTCACTTAATGAATTTAAAAGTATGATCGTTACTTACAATAAAATATAAATTGTTAACATTTTTCTGTCCGTCTGTCAGTCTGTGTGTTTGTATGTATATATATATATATATATATATATATATATATATATATATATATATATATATATATATATATATATTTAACTTCGTTCCATCCGGGTGTCCCTTGACACCTTCTCAAGTTTTTTAGTTTTTAATTATACAAAAATAGGATATAGATATAAACTAATAAATGGATGTTGTTTAGTAGGAGGATTTTAATTTTAGTGAATTTCAAAATATAAAGTAGCGGAACTTACAAATCACCCATCGCCCCCCATAAATCACATCAGAGCCCCCAAATTTTTTCTGGGCCTCCAGCGCCCACAAGGGGGCCTTATCGCCCACTTTGGTAAAGACTGAATTAAAGTTAAGCCATTTTCACATTTACTGTTGACTAATTACAAACTCAAAAGACTATATCGACCTATGCATAGAACACATCTGCAAAATCCTTACTTTACAGGAGAGCGAAAAGAAGGTTGACTTGTGAAATTTTTGATCTAACTTTTTTCTTGATTGGCCTAGAAGGATAAATATTTAAATAATCTTGTAAATAGTTTAAAAGTAATGTTTAGTTACTAATAAAATATATTTTAGATTAATATACATTGTTATTTAGGTGTGTCAGTTGTATGTCACCATATACAGCGTATATAGATGTAACTTTACTATTGGGAATAGTTTCAGTCCTATATATAAATATAACCTTGTTTTATTTCCTTAATTTATCAGTTTCTTGATTTTTATTTTCTTTAAAAGATATAATATTTATTTCGAGCCTGTACTTTCTTGTCACTTATATTTTAAACCAATATTTTAATTAAAATTTGTCCAACATCCATCGTAATAAGAATATTCGCGCCCTTTAGTACTTATTAAACAAAAAAATCAATTTGGCTCAATTGTCACAAGTAACTTTGTTCTATGCATAGGTCGATATAGTCATTAACAGGAGTTCCAACGGAACTAAGTCACTTTTAAATTCATATCACTTTAAAATTCGAAATTTTAGAATCTAGAATGAAATAAGGAAAAATACTTTTTATTAGAATAACAGCTTGAGACAGCTGCAATAAACCACTTAAAAATTTAAATCTGTAAAAACCTATGTATTATACTATTTCCCTCTAGCAAAAGTAATAAGATTGAAAAATATATCTTAGGTTTCAAAACTATTAGAAGTTCAGTAGCCGCTTCATTGCGATTGAACTGTTAGGACGGTTACATCCCCAAGCGGCCTTTACCGCGTAGACGATTGAAGATGATAAAAGAAATCTTTTAAATGTTACATTTTGTTTTAAAGTGTCGGTTCGTAACGATTTGGCTTCTATTTTCTTGTAATATTTTTTTTAAACGACGTTAGTTTTGACTAACGACTCCAAGACAACTTAAAGACTCCAAGTTCAAATCAATCATGCTCTATCATCAAAATAATGTTCGGTCTATCAGTTATTTGGATACAAAATTTAAACTAATTTTTAAGTGTTACAACGTTTTCTCTTCATCTTCTAGCTTTCTTATATATGTAAGAGTGATTTTGTGATTCAGAAGTGTGCAGAACTTCTTGTGAAGTTGACTTGTGTGAGAAGAGTCTTGTGTGCATCTATTTTCATAATAAAAGATAGGGTAGACAACTATATAAATTATTGACTACATAAAATATTTTGTTTAATCTATTTAATATTCAGAAATATTGAGGTATTAATTAGTACACGATAAATGTAAAACAATTTAAATAATGTGTAGTTTAGTAATCAGATACATCTTATATATACAGATCTAAAAATGATTTCAAAAAACGCCCAAGTGCGAGTTGGTTCGCTCACGAAGAGTTCCGTACCATTATCTATACAACTTATAATACTATTAGGTTGTATTTTTAACATCGATCAAAAAAACAGCGACAAAACTATGGTTTTTGTATGTTTATTTACATTAATTATTTTTATATTAATTAAAACCCTTAAATATTTATTTTTTTTAATTTTATAATTTATTTTATTATATACCTGTTGCCATTATTAATATCGAGCTATAAAAAATCCGGTTTTATAGGTGCCCCTCATAATATTTATATTATTCAGTTTTTAGTATTTGTTGTTATAAGGGCAACAGAAATACATCGTCTGTGAAAATTTTCAGTAATGTGACGCTCGATTTTAAATAAAAAAATAATATTTTAAATAAAACATTCTTTTATATTATAACTAGCTGTCCCGACACACGTTGTTCTGTCTCTGACCTATGAACTGGAATAAATAAATAACTATACATTCACCTACAACTAACTCCAACATCTACATTTGATAGGTGTAGATTATTCGATGTCAGGTAAACAAAATGGTTATCTGAGTTGTCATAATAACGTTTCAACCTACACCTACATGTATACCTACATCTACAGTATTTTCTCCGTAATTTTTCCAATATTTCTCACCGTTTAAACCTTCCCAGAACTTCCAA
The DNA here is from genome assembly GCA_963565745.1 of Phengaris arion. Classification (NCBI taxonomy): domain Eukaryota; kingdom Metazoa; phylum Arthropoda; class Insecta; order Lepidoptera; family Lycaenidae; genus Phengaris; species Phengaris arion. Next base: position 32,197,785 of record OY751431.1, read on the forward strand.
AATTATTTCAAGATCCAAATTAGCCAAATCGGTCCAGCCCTTCTTGAGTTATAGCGAAACGTCAGAATTACAATCCATTTTTAGGGTTCCGTAATACTTAAGGAACACCTATAGTTTCGCTCTGTCGTTCCGTCTGTCTGTATACCTGTCTGTCTAATTGATCGTCTTGGTCGCGGCATTGTTAATGATAATATCGGAACAATAAGTTAATAGAAAATCGAAACCGAAACAAACACATCAACCGGTCAACTATAAAATTTCTAATTGTCATAATTTCAACCAAACATATCCATAGACAACATTACGTTTAGCTGTGAGTTGCGTTTTGTTATACCACGTTTTATGTCCCACGGGAACGGGAACGGAATAAAAGTATCCTATGTACATCTACTGGTTCTAAGCTACCTCTCCACCAATTTTCAGCCAAATCGGTTCTGCCGTTCTTGAGTTATAAATATTGTAACTAACACAACTAACAGTTTCTTTTATATATGTAGATATATATAACGCATTTATATTAATTAAAATTAGTCGTTGAACTCCTTGGTAAACAGTAAACGCCGTAGGCCGAGCCGCGCGCAGCTCAGTCGCTCCGTAGCCGTGAGATCGCGCGCACGCTACGGCGTAGCGCTCGTAGAACTTTCCGTTACGAAACGGTGCGTTACGAAGTGATGTGCTGCAAAGTGTTCTTGTGAATTTTGTTTATTGTGAAGTGAACAATGAAGTTTATAAGTGTATGGACGACGTTTCGGACCATTAACGTTCTTCTAACTTTCCAAGGTATTTTAGTTTCTTAATGTTCTTATAATAAATTTAAAAGTTTTTATTCCAGTTCTTTTACATAATTTATTATGTAGATATACTTACGATGATTTCCCATAGGGATAGACAAAGTCCATTTAACGCGACAAGCATTCCTGGCAAGCTTCTTTCGCCTCATCCACATTCATAAAATAGCCCTTGTAATGGCATAATAAACAATGGCATAACAATAATCGTCAATCTTCTTCACAAGTTTAGAATTTAGAATGAGATGAAGCACAAACATTAAAAAATAACTATTCGGACTTTTCATCAACTCCAGAGTTTCCTAGTATAAATGTGAGTCATAAATGAAAAAAAAAAACTTTAGGGGCGGCTACTTATACTTTTTGAGGTATCTACGAAAAGATCTTATTTACTTTTTACACATTAAAATATTTTCAAGTAATCGTCCTCAAAAGTGTTTCACAAGTTGTCTAGTTAACCACCTGGTTAACAGTTAACTGGCATTTCTACACTATAAGAGTTAGAAACTTGTAAATTTCATTGCTGATAGATCATTGTGAATACTCTTCAGGAAAATTGTTTTGAGCCAAACCGTATAATAGCTGGAAGTAATTATTGCGCGTCGATAGTTACGGAACCCTCGTTAGACGCTTGATGCTCCCAGATGCTTTTGTTTATTTACTGCATCAAACATATTTCTAACTAAAGAGAGCTTTCATTATATACAATTAACAGTGTACTAATAAGGTTATTCATTTATCTTAACGTTTTTTTTTATAATTTCTCTTTAAGTGAAAAATTCTGTTTTTTTTTTAAACAGAAGAAGATTGATATTAAGATATTATTTATCTCTGTCTTCTTGAAAAAGCCACAGAAGCTTAGCTCGGTAGATAGTTATGATCGGTAGAGTGCGGATAATATAAAATAAAATTAATAATGGATTGGATTGACGACCTCTGTGGCTCAGTGGTTCAGCACGATGGTGCTCAAGCCGGGGGTCGCGGGTTCGAATCCCGCCGAAGGAACTAAAAGTTTTTCTGTGTTCCTGGGTCATGGATGTGTATTAAATATGTGTATAATATAAAAATCTTATATATATATATATATATATATATATATATATATATATATGTATAGTATAAAAGTATTAAATATACTTCCCGTTTTCTGGTACCTGTAACACAAGTTCTTCGGATACTTAGCACGGGGCCAGATTGACGTGGAGTGAAGCGTCCATAGATATTATTATTATTATTATTATTATTTTTGATGTATACGAAAGGAGCGCTTTAACTATTTAGAACTTTCTGCTACCTTAAATCTGTCTATCCTACGATGACCTGTGTTTCAATGGCGCTTCTATCGATATACATTTATTTGATCCTAGGAGATACGAAGTTTGCCGGAACTCGCCGAATCTATAAACTACTGGTTCGGTTTGTAAAATTATTTGAAAGCTTGTAGGTAGTAAACATGATATCGTCTCGAAGCGTACATGTTTGTTTTTTGCTAACAAAATTTTTGAAATAAGAAGTACTTCTTATTTCAAAGAAGTAGAAGTACTAGCTATTTTATTTGACGACCTCTGTGGTTCAGTGGTTAGCGCGTGGGCGCTCAAGCCGGTTCGAATCCCGACGAAGGAACAAAAAGTTTTCTGTGTTCCTGGGTCATGGATGTGCATTAAATATGTGTATAATATAATAAAAATCTTAAATATATGTGTAGTATTAAAGTATTAAATATATTCCGTTGTCTGGTCCATAGAATTTAGAAATTATATTACACATTTATGAGTCTACGTTATTATTTAAACTCAAATAAACATTTTGCTTACACCTGACATCGAATATTGGTTATTTTGTTTGCCGAACGAGAAATTATTTGCCAACTCTGCGAAGTGAATTGCCCTAAAATTTTCTGAATAATACTTGAAGGTTGAATCTTGTAACGATGTTACTAATAAAATGTGAAAGTAATTAGAATTGTTACACTTACGCAAAACCCATTTTAGTCTACACAAATAAATAAAATTAAATAAACAGCAGAACGCACTAAATGCATAATATGATAGCTTATATACGGACCTACACCAAAAATCAAGATTAAAGTTTTTGTCTGTCTGTCTCTCTTCATGTTTATTCCGACTATTCTCTAATTTTGACCGGATTTTCACTAAGTAACTTAAGCTAGTTTTACCTTAAAGTTCCTTTTAAAGAAGTGGGTTTCCGTTTTTAATATTTCCACGCAAACGAAGTTGCGGGCATCAGCTAGAATTACATAAAAAAATAATCAGTTGGCTGTAATGTCGGTTTACTGGCGATAGTTGAACGTGACAACGTCATAAGAAAATACTGATGGATCGCTCACTCAAGTAGGAGAGAGACGAAGATTTCGAACGCTGCCGAACGCGGCGGCCGATTGTGCCTCTTTGTCGCTCGTTCCGCGCTCTCGCTTGCACTTCAAGCCTTAAATGGAACGCCTCAGAGCGAGGTAACGCCGCATGAGTCATGTTTTTTCGTGCGCGCAGCCGGCTCCATCGAATTATAAGACGTTGTTACGTCAAAATCTACGTAAATAGCCACATAAATTGCGACCATATTTAAGAGACTTTCGTTTATTATAATGGAATACCATTATCGCCAATATGACACCCGCAATAGCATACAATAACTAGGGAATATGCACAGTTTTTTACTGCCTTTTGGGAAAGTGCGTAATTGCACGATGGCACTCAAGCCGGAGGTCGCGGATTCGAATCACGCCAGGAAACAAAATGTTTTCTGTGTTCCTGGGTGATGGATGTGTATTAAATGTGTATTATATTATAATAAAAATATTATATTATTATAATCCTAATTATATTTTTGTTGGCTGGCTTTACCCGTAACTCAAGTTCCTCAATAACGTACCACAGGACCGGATTAAAGTGGTGTGAAAGCATCCATAGATATTATTATTATTATATATTTTACAGTGTCCTTGAAATGTCATATCTACGACCCACTATTGACGAAATACAATCACAAAAGTGAGATCGTTGGAGAACAGCAAAGAGGCTCTTGACGCTACCGCAGTTGAAAATGTATGGAAGATTATAGTTATTTGATTTTAATTACGTATCTACTGGGCTTATACTGTACGATGGTTACTAGATTTTTTAAAACTAAATAACATACAGATTTGAACGGTAATTTTCGTTTTTCAGTTATAGTAAAAAAAAGGTTGGTTTTAAGTCCTGTAACTTTTTAATTTATCACCTATGATTACTGTATGTAAATCCATATTTATGCTTCTCATTCGATATCTATGTTTCCTTTCAGAAGATACCTGACTTTTTCTGATTTAAAAAATAAATTCGTATTGCGTGTAATGTTTCCGGTATTTAATGAAAGAATACGCTCTTTCTTTGAAGGCTTGAACGTCAGTTTTAGGTTGACAACAAATCACAGACAATTTCTAGTATAAAATTTTGCGTTAATTTTATTTATCAGCTTATTTGTAAGGGAAATACTGTACGTTGCTATCTTTACAGTAATATCACTGTCAGCATTTCCTGTATGTAACGATAACAATATACCTATATTGCTATCGCTACATACATGAAATGTCGTTTATGTTTGTCTGTGTTAATAGTATATTATTACATGCATGTAAAAGTATAATAATACGTTAGTATGACACTACAATAATTATGTTTAGAATATTCGCACCACTTTACACTACAACTTTTTTATGGTATATTAAAATATAATACACAAATCAAGACATACACAACGATAACTGATTGTGATAGTACAGTGTAGAGTTTATTTGTCTCAGACCCATTCTTTAAATAACTTTATTACTACTGATTATTGACTATGAAAATTATTATATAGTTACATACCTGGGCTATTGCTACGAATCTATTGACATCTTTCGTTACTCATTACAATCGGACCTGTAGTTAAGGCGCTACGATAGAACAAACATGCATACATTAGACTGCCAAAATCATTACCCTCCCTTTTGGTTTCGTCGTAGTCGGGTAAAAACAGTTAGCCAATAAAGTCACAGTTTCTCGAAGTCAGGCTGTATCTAACAATATCTTTTTTCCTACAATTCATGCTCATCGTCTGATAGGAATAATAAGCCGCATTAGTCTTTTCGCCTAATATGTTTGATTGTATCAGTTCTATTTTGTCTGAGTTATAACAAGGGGGGAGAGAGAGAGATAGCACTTTAAACAGGGGTTAAATTTAGTGGCCTCTCGTTTCTTCTCAGTGTAGGGATTATATTATCCTAACTGACCACCGACCGACGTTTGGGACATTCATTTTAGGGTCAGGCTGTTGTGGGGTGTCGATTCCGGATTCAATCTAATATTATAATATTTGTGGCATAGTAATATTAACCTACATAATATTTTATTATAAATTAATATATAATATAATATCGTAAACGATATATTTTATACATTGTATTATATCGTATTCAATTTGATATTAAAATAAAATAATCAACATATCTCGATATTAGCTGCCTACCTAAATAGGGTGTGAGGTTCTCCCATTCTCTCAAAGACAAATAATACAAAAATATAATTACAATCGGCAGCGTAGGAGTTCGTCTAAAAACATCGTGACACGTGATTTTTATATAAGATTAATTTAACAACCGATATTTGCGATTGCGACACTTTATTATACTCGACACCTAGTTTTTTGGTAAAATATATTAAGTATCAAATACCTAATATTTGTATTGATGACTAGCTGTTGCCCGCATAAATACAGTATCCTAAAGGAACACTGTACTTTTTCGGGAAAACAAGGAGCGTGTGTTTTAATTGAGAGGCTAAACTACTACCATACCAAATTTCATCAAAATCCGTTCAGTAATTTTTGCGCGAAAGAGTAACAAACATCCATCCATTCACAATCTTTCACATTTATATTATTATAAGATTAAAGATATACATGACACCAAAGATTCTCTAAATTAAAATATTAGATGTTGCCCGTGACGTGACGTATTGCACGGAAACATTGCCTATCTGTCAATCCAAAGCTAACACTACTACCGTACAAAATTTCATCAATACCCGTTCAGTGATTTTCGCGTGAAAGCGTAACAAACGCCTATCCATCCATCTATCCTCACATTTATAATAGTAGTAGGATAATATAACAAAAAGTAAAAATTTGTTTGTTTGTTTGCCCGTATATTTTTTGTTGTCATTGAATCGGCTTCAAAACAACTGGACCCATTTTGATGAAATTTGGCACAGATATAACAATAGCAATATAACAGCCGTATAACAGCCTACTAAAGGGTAAATTTTGTTAATTACAACGCAATTTTGTGCAAGATTTCAATTTTGTCGTTCGTGTAACTTTGAAGCTGATTGTAATATAAGGGAGCTTCGAATTAACGAAGATGAGGAAGTAAATGAGGAATAAAAATACTTTCGTAACTCTGTGCGAAACATGAAAATTTATAATTAAAGGTTTTGTTTAAAATTTTACACTATTATCAAATTTAACTACAACGTTTTATGACAATATGGTCGGCCTTTTAATTTTCTTCATTGAAAATTATTATTTGTAATATAAATCGGTTTTCTGTTACGAGTAAAATCACAAAATACTTTTGTCACAGAGGAAATAATATATTGCTTTTGTCGCGAAAAATGGATCGTCTTCGTCGTTAAGTATTAACCAGCTTTACTGAAATAATTATGTTACGATTCTTTTTTTTATTTCGGAGGAGGAAAATTATATTGTGAACATAAAAGTGAATTTGCTTTATTACATTTTCACAATTTTGCTTCGCTTCGCTGCGCTTCGATTTTGCGTTAGTATGAATTAACCCTAATATTTGGTTAAGACGGGTCACAACTTCACAAGCGACCGCGACTGATCGTTTTCGCTAATCAATTGTCATATATTTTGAAATGCTGTGACCTATTGCGTGTGTACAGCAATTCTGAAAAGTATGAAGAAGCATGTCAACGAATTTTTTCATCTTCGCGCCTATAGCCAGCTAGCTCTGAGCCTAAAACATTCTGTAGCCGTAGTAACTAGCGGCTAAGTGATAAAAGCATTTAGTTTACCACGTCAATGGTCATTATTGTCATTTGCGACGAAAAAGGTTACTCGTGTCGCACGTCTTAGCCCTCAATTTACCCTAATTACTAAGTTGTAGGCTTTGTTGCAGGCTTATTCAAATATAACCCTTCAAGTGGCCTAATTTCCTTATATTACGTTTGTAGTTTAATCTAGAAGTTTCAAGTTGACACTTGGGTGTCGTGAGGCATTACGGGCTGCCCACATGTCCTTCATCCATCGCGACGTCCGAACGCACGGTGCGTTTTACGTTGTCGACGTTGTGCCAACACAATATGGTGTTGCAACACGTTGACATAACGTGATACTACGCTGGATCGCCGTTCCATCTAAAATCCCGGTACATCCTACGCCGTTCTGGAGCAACGCACCGTGCCAGGACCCCGCAACACCGTGCCGTTTTAAGTTGACGCTGTCGTGATGTGCATTTGGACAGGCTATATGATTAAACTCCTGTGCAATATGTATCCAGTGGTTTAATTCGGCCTTTATAAAAACAAAAATATTGTACAGTCGCGTGGAAAGTAAAAACGTGAAACTATTAATCACTTTGACCATCGAAGTTCAATTTGCCTATAATATTATGACTTTGAAGGTAAGAAACAAAATACATTTTTCTACCATTTAAATGAAAACAAAACAAATAACAAGTAATTTAAATAATCAAATTAAACTAAGAAACAACACAAAATATTCAAATAGATTTATTAACCACGTTCTTACATATTTTGTTAAATTACTAAATTACCTACTTAAGTATTTAATTTGATAACGCAAAGGGATTCCAGATATAGCTCATAAACTTTCTTGAAACTAAAAGTTAGTTTTGATAAGCCGTCAAAAGTTACTTTTTTTTAGCTAGCTAGATTGAAGCTAAGATAAGTTTTAGATATAAAAGTAGACTGAAATCAATACCTTTTAAAGTGTTTATTATTCTACCTATTTTCAGTACATAACACTCATAGAAGCAGCGCGTTTATAAAATGATACTTAAATTTAGTCTCTAATCACTTAAGTCTTAAATCTAATCATTTAATTACTTAAGAGCCACTTAATTTTAAGCCGTTAGAAGACTTGTCAGTGGTTGTTAAAGGCTCTCATATATTGAGTGCGATGCGTAGTGTCATGTTTACGCTTTGTAGAAACTTGATATCCATTACGTTACCATTACGCCAAGATGCATGTGGCTCAAATCAGCATAATTTGTAATGTAAAAATTTAAATTCTCATTATTGTGCGGGCGTAATTGGGATAAAGTTTATTAAGCGCGGTTTTGCCCGACGTCGAATATCTATATGCTCGGTGTGAATTGAGCCCTCATGTTGTATTCCGAAGCATTCCTTATATATATATATATATATATATATATATATATATATATATATATATATATATATATATATATATATATAATATATATATATTTATTTATTGTTAGGCTGGAAATTCTGACCTAAATTTCTAGACTCGGTGTTTTAAGTTGTGCATAATGATGTCAATCATCTGACAATATACGGTTGCCGTCAAACCGTTGTACCACATTTGAACGTCATTATCATATCGCTAAAGTTCCAAAAGGTAGATTGTGGAGCCAAGAGCATTGACAACTACGCTACGCTAGTGATATCATATTATGTTCTTTGCCTACGCGTTATTAAGTACATCTTTGACTCTAATAAATGTATTCTTATTACATCTTTGCGAGCAAATGCTGCGACGCTACCACTGCGCTGTGTTCTATCAAATGTGCCACCTATCTGCTCGTGCAAGTACATGAGATAGATGTACGAAAATGATTTCACGTATTAATCATAATAATAGAATAGCTCCGCATATCGATTTAGGTGACGGTGGCCGGTTTCATTGAAACTAGTCCAGCTACGCAGGAGTTCTTTTATAATGGCCAAGTCTGTGCACAATACACAAGAGCAATTTCTCTTCCTTTACTCTCATGAACCAGAGGGACGGACGAACAATACGACAAGCGAGAGATCAGGTGCAGAACCGTCTTTTTACATACCCATCCGACGCATGGATAATTTTTCTTGCCTAACCAGACTTGAAAACAATATTTTCGGAGTCGAGAGCTAAGCTCTAAACCACTGGACTACGGAGGCGTCTATTAACATTAATACGAATCTACCTGAAGACCAGGGCCACTTTTGGTGTTTCATAATATATTTTTTTCAACTTATATTATATACGCCATTTTACGCATATCTATTGAAAACTGTAGAAATTTATGTTTTCTAATATGATGAAATCAGATGAAACATGTAGCCATTTTACAATTTTACGATTTTTTGTATGGAAAGAATATATGTAACATAATATGAAACACCTAAAGTGGCCTTTTTAAACCCCCAGGATAGCAATAAAATATATTTCATACTCTCTATGACATTGGGAAGGTCATCGACGTCACACCACTAATTGGAAAAAGTACGAGCCGATGAATGTATATTTCTTTTCGGGTTTCATAATTATTTTATGGCTTAAACGTCGTAACATAAATACCTATGTAGTTGCCAACTGTGCCGGTATACCACTTTAGAACCTTATTACTATACTAACGATTGTAATTACTTTTGTAAAACGTTATGTGAAATGATATTAAAGATAAATAACGACAATAACTCTATTTTGAAGAATCTTTCAAATTAAATGGAGCCAATAAAATTTAGCTAGATTGACTTCAGTCAGTGCTATTACTAAGCTATTAATACAAACCATATAATATTTTGTGATATTTGTGTGAAAGAAAATTAGGTTTTCATTTAATTTTATAACACACGACGCCCAATTTAAAAGAAAATGAAAAGAAATACGAGGGCCTAATTAAATAATTACTTATCGCTGATTCCGTTAAGGGGGATTTTAAATTTCATGATTTTTTGCTTCTGGACCAAATTTCTTTAATCAAAATATAAAAATTTTATGAATAATGTAACATAGGTGTAGGGGAAACCATCTTAACACGATATAGGAAACATATTTCTAACTAATCATTCAACTTTATGTTTCCTTATAAATAACAATAATTTACATTTTACTAAAGCAGAAATGTTAAGGATATTACGTTTCGGATATGGATGAATAAAATTATATCGATTTCGGTTACGGTAACGGATATTCCCTCTATCAAATCCCTATATCAAAGTATGTAATTTTAGTCAACTACAAAAAACGCTGACCAGTGATCAAAATATCTAAACTGTGTTATTATAAATAAAATATCTAAAACACTGATCAAAATTTCTAAACAGATTTTTCATGTCTTTTGAAAAACTTATAACTAAGCCTATTGTCCACATGTGTCAGAGTATTGCACGTATACTTTTATTAAATCCCACGGGAAACTATAAGGCAGATATTACAAAACTTTTGACGGCTTTATGTTGTTAAAGGTAACATGTGGTGCTACGAATAAAATGTAATGTAGTTTACGTTGTTGTTTATTGAATCGTATAAGAACGTATGTGGCACGTAACTAACGTAAGTAACGTGAGTTTACGTCGGCGAGTTCACGTAAATTCTAATTTTAGAGACTCCAAAGCATATATAGGAAACTTAAACATTTCGTAAATAGTCTATAAAGTGTTCATTTAAATTCATGTCTCTTTCGTGCTCAATAGCAAGGAAAGTCAATTAAAAAGCTTACAATAGTACTACGTTTTATACCTCTTATCATAGATAGGTACGCTGTTTCATATTTCAATTAACAAACATATATTCCAAATAATAGGTTTACGATAATAATGTTCTAATAATATAAACCTATCGATGTATTTTTGTTCTGTGGATGGATCATATAAATCTATTCCCAGAAAAGGGGATTATTTAAATTTTACATCCCTATCTAAAGCTGCTGCTTCTAAAATCTAAACGATTAAGCCAATTCTTAACAAAAAATTTTTTCTTAGAACAGAATTTATTTGGATATAATACATAATTTACATTGAAATTAGCCTTATGTAAACAGTTTCATGCAGCAATAATTTTTTACCTGTATTAAGCAAGATACAAAATAAAAGAAAAACGTCTGTCTTTCATGTCTTTCTAGAAGAAAGAATCATTTTTCATTTTTTCGTTTAAAAGGCTATTGCTGCTGTAATAAATTTACCCAGTCACGTTTTGAGGGAACTAATACAATTTTGTCATAAAAATAATAAATTGCTTGTAGGTTTGTGCGTAGATCTTTTGAGACACATTTTATATCATAATTATACCGGAAAACCACAGAAAAACTGACCGAAGTATAAGATTATTTGTGGTATTTTTGACATTGACAGATTAAATTGATGGCATAGAGCTTTAATATATTATATACTATTGTATTATAATCATTGTAATTTCTCACCTTTTTTTCTAAGTTAATGTTGATATTATATCAACATTAACTTAGAAAAAAAGGTATTTTATCGACACACCTTATTGCAGTTAGAGCCTTTGAAAGAAGAATTAATTATTACTAAGTTGTTAGTGAGAAAAATAAGTAAACCTTTTTACTGGAATCTCATACTGTATGAATGAAATTCGATAGGACAAATTAAATTTATTACAATTTTATATTCTTACACATCGAAATGAAATATTGATGATATGAGACGTAATAGATTATTTTCACTAATACAATTAAATAACTCTATAAATGGAAAAATACCTACATGAAAAATGTACCTACTCATTGGTGTATTTGTTATACTTGATGTTGATGATCATAATGATGATGATAATTTAATAAAATTAGAGCAGAGAGCTTGTAGTTTGCCACGATTTACACATTGTAGATACTTGGTGGGATCGAGCGCTTATTACTGTTTTGACAATTGGGGAAAGATGATCCATGGGCAAATATTGATAGTTTCATAAAATAATATCACTGCTCGCCGCACCGCTGCCGTTTCAATGTGAAGCGGCCCTTGAACAACATTTGTCACTATAATAATTATTAACTAACAACTAAAACTTTCAACACTTTAATATAATATATTTATATGGTGAGATTTTATATCAAATTCGTATTATGGTCCGTTGGTATGTTCTCAATTTGTACAAAATAAATATTATATCTGAAAGTCAACACATGAATTGAGCCTCAACATACTACTACGCTAACTTTATTTACTTTATTACAATATTTTATACAAATAAAAACAAAATATAAAAAATATTATTTGAATATAAAAATCTCGTGTCCCGGTGATTGTAGCCGAAGTCCTCTGAACTGCCCATATGACTTTTCGACTGTTTAGTAGTTATAAGAACAAAAAGGGTAAGCATATATATTTTTTAATTTTGATGGTTTTCATTATTCTACCGCTAAGTATGTTTTCCCTTCTATCTACCCAACTAGGATAGTGTGCGTAAGAGTAGGCAGATTTTTATGGCTTACTAGCTGACCCGGCAAACGTTGTTTTGCCACTGTATATATTAGGTCCTTACATATGAAATTGGCGTTTTGCCGTATTGGCCACTTAGATCTCAAATATATCTTCCTTGGTTAGGAATTCCTATTTCAAATTTATACCGCTATTTACTCATGCATTTGTGTTTCGAAAACAGTAATTAATTTGTTTTTTCCTCTTTTGGTTTTTTCTTTGCGTCACACTGTTTACAAAATGGAAAACTAGAAATATCGTAATATTTTCGAGTACGAGTTCCATCGTAGCACCAGTGCTGCAGAAACGGCTCGAAGTATTAATGATGTGTATGGCGGCGGTGTCGCAAAAGAAAACACACTGATTTTTTTCGTTCTGGAAATTTCGACCTGCAGAACAAGCCCCGTGGATGGCCGGAGAAAGTTTTTAATGATGAATTGAAGGCTATTGTGAAACGTCCGAGTTAGCTACAGGCTGCGCGGTGTTAGTGATAAAACGAAATAAAAAATTGTGTTTTAATCCACTTGAAGCAAATTGGGAAGGTGAAAAATCTTGAAAAGTGGGTACCTCATGAATTGAGTGCAGCAAACTGACAAACGCGCGTCGACTGCTGCATTACATTACTCAACCGGCACAATAATAAAGGGATTTTAAATCGAATCATTACCTATAATGAAAAGTGTATCCTGTACGATAATCGGAAACGCTCATCGCAATAGCTGAACCTTGGTGAACAAGCCAAAGCCTACCCCAAGCAAAAATGACTCGAAAGCTACTTGTGAGCGTTTGTGGACTAGTTCCAGTGTCGTTCACTACAGCTTTCTTAAATCTGGCCAGACGATTACGGCAGATGTATATTGCCAACATCTGCAAATCATGATGGAAACGCTAACTGCTAAACAACCTAGGTTGATCATTCGCTCTAGGCCACTGCTGCTTCAGGACAACGCTAGACCACACACTGCACAACAAACGGCTACCAAATTAGAGGAGCCTCAATTAGAATGTCTATCCACATCCACCGTACTCCCCGGACCTTGCTCCAACAGATTACCATTTTCTTCGAAATTCGGATAACTTCTTGCAAGGGAAAAAATTCAACTCCGATGGAGCAGTCCAAAGCGCTTTCAAAGATTTTATTATAATAATCGTTTATTTGCCAGCGTGAATGTACAATTTGGTCTTAGACAATAATATACATTTCAGGATCTTGTCACTCAACTAATTTAATAGTATGCAAATGTCAATAATAAAATGTATGATAATTATTAATTTTCATTTAAAAATTACATATTTTAATGTAAAAAAAAAACAAATTACACAATCGACAGAAAAAAAAAACAAAAGAAGAAAACGATATGTCTTTGTCATTTACTTTAATATTTTTATTTTATTAGAAATAAATATTCAGATAATATTCCTTTATGTCATAAAAACAATTGTCTAAAAGGCAGTAATTCAATTTTCTTTTCAAAGTTGTTAAGTTAAGTTTATCAAAATCTCTTGGCAATATAATTTAATATCCATAAAATAGGGGATCTTTTAACACGCTGTGCTTTACACTTAGGCATATCTGATTCATGGGATAACGTTGTGGTCTGTTAGTCATGTTAATGTATTTGTTTTGTACAAAATATTTGGGGTTCTTTTAAACAAACATACACATGTCTCTAATGTACATGCATGGCAACGTAAGTAGACCCAGCTTTTAAAATAACAGTTTGCAACTTTCAAGTGGTTCTACATTACATATAGCTCTTATACATTTCTTTTGTAATTTAAAAGCTGTATTGAATTCAACAGAGTTGCCCCAGATTATAAGACCATATGATATGACGGAAGGTACGTATCCGTGATATGCACAAAGAGCTGCAGACATTGACACGGTCTTTGCTAAACGTCGCAGTGCATAAACGAATTTGTCCAGCTTGCTACAAATATAGTCCACATGCGCCTTCCAGTTACAGTGTTGGTCAAACATTAATCATAGAAATGTTATTGTGTCTACTTCATCTATATTTATGTTATTATAAGTAATTTTTTTAGGTATTTGTATTGCGTTATAGTGTTTAAATTGCATTATTTTTGTTTTACTCAGATTAACCAGTAAATCATTTTTGTCTAGCCAGAATATTGCCATTAAGTGCATTGTTAATTTCTTGTTCATATAATAAAATATTTTGGCATTTCGCTAATATCGTTGTATCATCTGCAAATAAGACACTAGGATGCTTCGTTGCGGTTGTGATGTCATTTATATATGTAAGAAATAGAAATGGACCAATCATACTCTCCTGTGGTACTCCTATATCTATATATGCTTATTTTGATTTGTATGTTTTTTTTATATTACCATAAATGTTTGTAATTTCTGTACACACTTGTCTTTTACTTAAATAAGATTTTATACAGTCGTTTGCTTTTCCTCTAACTCCATATCTTACTAATTTATACAATAATATGTTATGATTAACAAGGTCAAAAGCCTTTGTCATGTCTAAGAAAATTGCAGTGATAGGTACTTTATTATTTAAACTATTATGTACTATTTTGCTCAAATAAAAACAGACATCTGTAGTAGAACTATTCTCACGGAAACCAAATTGTTCATCAACCAACAGGTTTTCAGATTTAAAGAAACTATTAATACGTTGTAACATTATTTTATCAAAGATCTTTGCGAAAATGGGAATTAATTTTATTGGACGGTAATTATTTAATTCTGTTCTATCATCTTATTTTAACAAACGCTTAATATTTGAAATTTTTAATCGGCTAGGAAACACTCCCTGTTCTAACGATTGATTAATAATTTTAGCAAGTGGATAACATATTTTACTGCACATTTCTTAATAACATCCGTTCGAATCTCATCATATCCTACAGCATTAGTGTTCTTTAATGATAATATTGTATTGAAAACTTCATGGGGTGCTTCATCTGTTGGTTTTAAGAAAATTGTGTTACTATTGATGTTGTGTGAGCACATAATCTTATTTATGTTATTGTCCTTTTTTGGCCTCATATTTCCTAAATTTGTAAATAAATCATTGAATATTTGGCATATTTCGTTAGGCTTGGTATATACTTTTAAATCCTTCTTAATGTATGGAATGCCATTATTTTTATTATTATCGCCTAAGATATCATTTATAATTTTTCATCCTGCTTTGCATTTGTTTTTTTGATTATTGATATATTTAGTGTTTTGTATTTGCTTCGATTTAAAAATACATTTTTAACAAATAATTATATTTTGCAAGTCGCAGTTTTATATTGTTATTTTTTATTCTTGATATTCTATAATTTAAATGCATTTTTCTTTTTACCAAACATGATTTTCTTATACCTCTAGTTAGCCATAAAGTTTTTCCTTTATTCTTATTAATGCTTGTTTTTATAAGTGGGAAACATAATGTATAAAGAAGGACTATTAAATCGTGAAATTTGTTGAATGAATCCTCCGCACTTTTCTTATCTCTTATCTCTGAAAATGATAAAGCTGAAATGCATTCTTTAAATTTGTTTCTATTATCGGCACTATAATCTCTTCTATATTCCCAGATAATATTTGTATTTTGTACCTTACTTACTTTAATAGTTAATGTTTGAGCTGTGTCATGATCTGATTGTGCCAGATGATGAATATTTGGCATTGTCATATTTTTAATATTGCTTGCTATCAGGTCTATGCGGGATCATAACCTTATAGGGCACATTATATGTGAAGTTAAATTATAGTTGCTTAGTAAACTTAGTAATTCACGTGAATATTTTTATTTTTAAGAGTGTCGAAATTCCAATCTCCACATAAAACTATTCTTATTTCTTTTCTTTTGTTACTTATTTCATGAAATAGGTTATCTAAGTTAATAAAGAATTTAAATGTACCTATCACTTTGAGGTGTTCGGTAAATACAAACAACATGTAAATTATGATCCAGTATTTCTACACCACAGCACTCAAATTCATTCGCTATTCCAATATTTTTTATTAGATTAATTTGATTCTAGTCCGAATGGTTTTTTTAGTAAAGGAATCAATAAACTACCTATGATATGGCAAAAGTGCATATATAGCAATGGTATATGCTTTGAATAAATAAATATAATATGTTTAAAAAAATCGACTTTATGTTCCTCCTATACAAAACGCTAATTTCATATGTAATGAACTAATATTATTTACGCCACATCATATAAAATAAAATAAAAACTCTAAAAAAAATATTTGCTATAATTTTGAATTTTTCCTCATACAAACGCTCTCCTGGCAATAACAAACACAAGAAATAAAGATTTATCCAATTTGGTGCAGTTGTTTGGAGTTATGCGTCTACAAGCATTTCGGTAATTCATTTTTATTTATATACATTTGATTTAAATGCAAAATAAATTGCAGAAGTCACCTGATTTACATTTCTGTAAACGTTTAGGCATAAAAAAAATGTCGAAAAAAGATTTGTTCTAATTTTATTTTTTTAAATCAGCTGTAAGGTGAATCAGCTGACAGTGTGAAGTTAATGGCATCAGCGGCGAACATTTGTTTCATTACTAATTTTTTACATTTCAAAATAGTAATGAAACAAATCTTCAACAACAGTAAATCATGACCTGTGTAGTTCATTTTACAAAACGTTAAAAAAAAGAACTCTAATTTCAAATTATATAATAATTTTATTTTAAAAACATGGAATTCTTTTTCCAAAAGTAGTCATTTGTTTATTGATTAGTGTTACATTTTAATCGCATTTAAAGCTTTTTCGTTATCATGGATACGTTAAAAATTCTTATGGAATATGAGTACGTACGTACGTACGTACGTACGTGGCAGAAACGCGGCACAAGCAGCACGCAACATCAACGACATTTACGGAGCTAACACTACAAAACAACGCACCACCTGTTAATGGTTTGCTCGCTTTCGTTCTAGAAATTTCGACCTGAAAAATGAACATCGCTGTCGTCCGAAGACTTTGGTCAACAATGACGAATTAAAGGCGATTGTGGAAGCTGATGATACACAATCTACGGCTGAATTATCAGCAGCTTTCGACGTTAGCGTCAAAACAATATTGGTCGCCAACGCGAAGTACGCATCGAGACGTGCCTTACACTGGTCAACAGACACACAAATGAAGGAATTTTGAAATGGATTCTGTTCGATAACCGTAAGTGCTCAGCAAGTTGGTTGGATCCTGGTTCAGCACCTAAACAATGCCTTAAACGAAAATTTACCCCTAGAAAAGTGATGGTCACTGTTTGGTGGTCTAGCGCCGGTGTGATTCATCACAGCTTCTTACTAAACTAGGTGAGCATTACTGCAGATGCATTACTGTGAAGAACTGAACACAATGATGGAGAAGCTGGCACATCTCCAACCAGCATTGGTCAATCGCTCGTCTCCGCTGCTCCTGCACGACAACGCGCGACCTCATACTGCACAGCAGACGGTATCCAAGTTGCAAGAACTGGGGTTGGAAGCTCTCCGTCATCCGCCCTACTCACCGGACCTTGCGCCTACAGACTACTACTTTTTCCAGAATTTGGATAACTTCTTGGCGGGAAAAAAATTCAATACCTGAGAGGCAGTACAAAATGCCTTTGAAGAATTTGTTGCCTCCCGTCCAGCTGATTTCTTTAAGAAGGGCATCAATAAACTGCCACCGCGTTGGCAAAGATGCATTTATTGCATGGGTGATTACTTCGATTAATACAAATAAAAAATACATGAAAAAAATTCGTTTAAATTTTTTTCATACAAAACGGCAATTTCATAGGTTTCAAGACCTTTAACATTATACATAATATTATTATTTAAAAGTTAAGACGATACTTTGAAATATAACGACAGTTAGCTCGTTAAATGTTTTTATTTAAAATATGAAAGAAGCTGTGAATTTTGTACTTTGAATTTTATGAAGAGGAAAATGGGAATTTTGCTGCTTGTGATTTGAAAATAATATTGCATTCCGTAGGAGATGCTTCGTGTCGGCGGGCGTCAGGGCTCCGGGTTTCGCTTTGTGCTCGAGTCGCCCCCGGCTTGAGACGTATGTGTATTGTATGGGACAGTAATCTGTATGTATGAAGTATGAGTCTTTGTGTCTGATCCAAGACTCTAAGTTCCTTCTTAAATAAAAGGTAAACTTGAAAAATCATAAGTCCCGTATTCGAAATATTATTTTTAAACAAAAAATTAAACCGACTCGCAAAGTAAACATACACAAAAAAGTATGAAATAAATCATATTTTATAAATAATTCCCCTTTTAAATTCGTAATTCTAAAATTTTAACTATTTCTCTACAATTTTTCGACGTTTGGTTTAAGTTTTCGTTTAAAATAATGATTTTTCCTGTTTTAGTCATTAGTTAAAATATTATTATCATTAAATAATAATAATTATAATAATAATTTATTAAATAATAATTATTATTAAATAATAATAATAATTATAAATAATAATTATCATAACACATTTTAAGAATGTTTAAAATAAACGATCGAACATAGACGTATATAATATTATAGACGAGGCATGTTGAGGCAAAAACTGTCTCCACTTAAATGGCCCCAATTTTGACATTTGAAGTATGGTGAAATCAATAATATGTCTGACATTTGAGGTATGGTGAAAACCAAGATGGCGTAACTTTTTCTTGTATGAAGATTTGTTCTGTCAAATGTTTAGTTTTGAAATCTTTGCGATCGAATGTATAATTAAATAAGCGCCAAGCTTCCATTAGGTATTGTATATAAGATGATGATGATGATTACTGTAAGTTACATAATGGCATATGCTTGCAGTTCTTTAAACAATGCCGAAATTTTAAAGACTGAGGAGTTCTGTTCAGTGCTTTTGGATCGAGGGTACACCCTTGGCACAAAATTTTACTTTTTGGTAGCATATTACGAGGGCGGGTCAATAAGTCCGTGACTTTTGGAATAAAACACAGATTTTTTGATAAATAAATCATTTTATTTTTCAACGTAGTCCCCCTTGAGCTCTATACACTTTGTCCAACGCTTCTCCAATTTTTTTATTCCTTCCAAAAAATATGATTTGTCGAGGTCCTCAAAATAGGCCTTTGTTTGCGAGATGACTTCATCATTGGAGTCAAATCTTTTTCCACCGAGCCATTTTTTCAGGTTTGGAAACAAGAAGTAGTCACTCGGAGCCAAATCTTGAGAATAGGGTGGATGTGGGAGCAATTCATAGCTCAATTCATGGATTTTTGCCATGGCAACTGCACATGTGTGCACCCTTGCATTGTCTTAGTGAAAAAGAACTTTTTTCTTGGCCAAATGAGGTCGGTTTTTTTTCAAATCCTCATTGAAGCGGTCCAATAAGTTGGCATAATATTCCCCATTAATTGTTCTTCCCTTTTGAAGATAGTCAATGTGGATTATCCCACGTGCATCCCAAAAAACAGTCGCCATAACTTTATTGGCTGACAAACCCACCTTGGCCTTCTTTGGCGCCGATTCACCCTTAGAAACACACTGTTTTGACTGTTGTTTGGTCTCTGGTGTATTGTGATGGATCCATGTTTCGTCCACGGTTAAAAAACTCCTCCATATTGTGATTAAACAACGCCAAACCTTCCTGTGAAGTTGTTACACGATTGCGTTTGTGGTCCACTGTGAGCAAACGCGGCACCCATCTTGCGGAAAGCTTTCTCATGCCCAAGTGATCATTCAAAATTGAAACCACTGAGCCATGCGAGATGCCTATGGCTTCCACAATCTCTTGCACTTTCAATCTTCGGTCGGCCAACACCATATCGTGAATTTTTTCGATTGTTTCGGGTGTAGAGACCTCAACTGGGCGTCCAGGACGTTCGGCATCTTCAGTGCTTGTAAGGCCACAACGAAATTCAGTAAACCACTTTTTTACCATTGAAATCGATGGTGCAGAGTCCCCATAGTATTTATCAAGCTTAGCCTTGGTCTCGGTAATGGTTTTTTTTCGCAAAAAATAATGCTTAATAAGCACACGAAATTCACTTTTTTCCATTGTTTCCTTAAGTTACTGGATAGTCTGATAAAGATAGCTGTAAAACACAAACTAACTGACGCAGCAAGTTCAAATTTTGATAGGAGTCAACTGACAGATGCCTGTTGACAGGAGTAGTGTTGCTTTTTCAGTAAGGAGGTTAGAAATTCAAAAAATCACGGACTTATTGACCCGCCTTAGTATACTTATTTTACTTCACAAAAGTCAAATCTCTATAGATGAAAACAGAAAAAGTCAAAATTACTGTATGTGTCCGTATAAATTAATTTTGAGGAGTTCCCTCGATTCTTAATGGATCCAATCATCAGGTCACCACTTTGGTAACAACGGGACCAACTTGGGATTTATACCCTTTACATTAATAAAAGAATTTTGAAAAGCCGCCGTCTGGCGGAGTTATCGTTGAACATACAAAAAAATACAGCCGAACGTATAACCGCCTCCTTTTTTGGAAGTCGGTTAAAATTTGACGTTAAACATCTTTAAAATTCTGTTTATTAAAGAAATACTGCAGTACAAAATTTTCAATGAACATACATCAATTAATATAATACAAATATTAATTGATGTTATGTTTCCTGGCGTGGCCTGGCCTGGTCGTGGCGTGGCCTGCGCTTAAGCGCAGGAAACGACCAAGAAAAAGACTCAAATTGTTCGTTGTTACCTAGATTATTTCGAAACCTACATCTTTCACAATAATATATAACAGAATCCAAATCGGTTCACATTTATTTTTAACATCGTCTCCATGGAACTAGTCATGTCGTGACGAAAATCCTCTATATAAACTTAAATTAACGCGACAAAAACTCGTTTGTTCCAATAGTACTCGTTCCCAATTATAAGTAATTAAACAGTTTGTGGCTGGACGAAATGGCAATGGCCTTGTGTGCCCCACATAGCACTTCGTGTGTGTAATGTTATTAATAAGTTATTGGATAATGAAGGTTACTATGTTCTAGTACAGAAAGCGTGCATGAGTAGTAGGGACCGCGAATTAGCCGCGACCACGCGTAGTAAATGGTCGCAATGTATGACGCTCGCTGCGTAGTTATTACGTGCGCACCGTATAGCGGTGAATTCGCGACGGATGCGCGCGTAGCATCTGTGGGCCTAGCGGGAACATTTGACAGCGGAGTAAACGTACCGTTTTTTTAAGCTGTTGCATAGCTTTTATCGTGGGCTTTGAGCGCGGCGACCGAATCAAGAAATTCCGTAACGAAAATAAACCTAACACCCCCCACTCCCACCGGCACGGCGGTGCGGCGGCCGTGCATCGTCTAAAGTCGTTTCAGTTCGGCAAACTTCGGCACGGTGTTTGTGTGCATGCGACTAGACGTATTCGTGTAGACTTACTATGTAATAGCTTTACCGCGGCAGTCCCCGAGTGCCACACGTATTTTTTTTATTTACATATGGCATCGGCTTATAGCCATTTGCCAGTGTCAAGTTAAAAAGGCGGTAAATAGAAGTTAGAACTTTCGTTTCAATTTTCAACACTGTTTTCCTATATCGTCAAGTCTAAAATCTAGTCAAAGCCCAAATATATATTCAGTACAGTCGATGAGTCATGTCAGTCGATTCAGTAAAGTGGTAGAAGCTTTAGTGAAAGTTCTTATGGAGTTTTGGTGGGAAACACAAAATAGCACGTTTTTAGAAGTTCTACCACTTGCCCACACTTGTGCACGTTAACGAATATTTAATAGTTAATATTCTACCAATATTACACATTAAGAACCGAGATAACATAAATTTATGAAATATTACAAATTCGACAACGTCACCCGTTGAACTCCTCGGCAAAACTCAAAACGTAACGTTATCGAATGAGAATTTTATGAATATCTGTCAAAATCATGACAGTGCCCATACAATTTTCATTCGATAATGTTACGTTTACGCCAGTATCAAATGCCTGCTAGGCAACCTGGACACAATGTTTAACAATTGGCGCACTTTTCGGTTCGACTCGCACGTAGTATAATATATTATGTGCGACGTGCGCACCGTTTTCGGGGAATTCAATTTCGGCGCAAACCCTTACTGGACATGTTCTTAGACTCGCATACACAATCATACAAACGTAGTCGTTATGAAGGTCACTAGGGTGAACCGTACAATTACATAATAATTGAAACTATGCATTATGTTAGATTTATATGCTAGCATGCTACCCCATCCCGTCCCCCTAGATTCTCCGCAACCGGGATCCGTGCTTGTCTAGATTGTCTAGCAATCTAGCTCTATTGCCATAAGCGATTACATTGATAGCGAGATACGTACGCGATTTTCATGCAACCATCAGCCATGACGACGTCTCTGGATCAGTGGTAAGCCGGAGGCCGCGGGTTCGAATACCGCCAGGGAACAAAAAGGTTTTTTGTGTTTCTGCGTCATCGATGTGTGTTAAATACGTGTATTATATATTACAAATCTTAAGTATGTGTAATGTGTATACTGTATAGTATAAAAGTGTTAAATATATTTCCGTTGTCTGGTACCCGTAACACAAGTTCTTCGAGAACTTACCAAGGGACCAGATTAAAGTGGTGTGAAAGCGTCCATAGATATATTATATTATACATAATTATTATGAGGTTTTGAATGACGCGTGAATGACCGTCTGCGGTGCCCTTTATAGCTAGACAAAAACAATATTGAAATACATAGTTTATTTGTTTGATTCTCAGAACTTTCTATAATAATAGTTTTCAGAAGGTCACCTTATCTTTAAGGTGTATAGGGAATTTTATGATTGATAACGTATCCAATGATCTGAGTATGTTATATCAATGAATGTATCACATTAAAGTATATTGTAGCAAAAATATTGAATGTAAGTTTGTACAGTTAATAAAAACTCAGAAATAATCAGCATACTTCTTTTTTCATAAAATTTTAAACATCTTAATTGCGTAAAATCTTAATTACATTTATGTGAATTTCGGACTATTACAGTAGGTTTTTTTTTGTAAATATTAAGCTTCGGTGAAACTGACTAAGATTTATTTACTACAGTAACAGGGATAACGTTAAAAACTGTTGAGATTGAACTTGTACAGAGGGTTAAATCGAATTATCAACTTTCTGTACAAGTTATCTTAAAGGCGCTGGAAAGGACGTGCTTGTTTTTACTTGACTCTCGCTCAGATTATTCAATAAAATACTCAGTCTCCTACAGTGGCGAATAAACGTCGTTAAAGTACCTAACTGTAATGATAGATTTTGTCTACACTAATATTATATAAAAAAGCTTTTGATTGCGTGCATTTGAATAGGCTCTAGAAAAGACTTCTTAATGTGAGTGTGACACAGATATAGAGTAGCCCTCGCGGAAGGACGAAGGCTTCTTTTAATTTATCATAATGTAAAAACAATAATAATGTGGTATTGTATTTTCAGCAGCTATTTAGACAGATATAATTTAATTAAGTATCCTTATCTAGGAGTTTATATCTAGGAGATATATAACTTAAAATTAAAAAGTACGTGTTAAAATTTATTATAAAGTATAAATTTTTACTCTGTGCTATTACTACATTGCAGGTATATTTGCTTAAGCAGATTTTTGCCACGAACACTCTCCCACGCGTGCGAAGCTGCGGGCAAAAGCTAGTATTATATTATGTAGCCCGACTACGTAAAAAAGGGGGTCTAAAAAGGCCGAAACAAGAAAATAATTCTAATAAAAATCCAGAAATGCATAGGTACAAAAATGGTCAAGCTAGAGCCGTGGTCTTTCAGTTAGCAGGTCAGTCAGGTTACGGCTTGCGAGCGTCTATACGTCAGTGCGACAGTCAGTGGGGACATCTGCTTTTTACCCGACTACGGCGAAGCAAAAACGGAGGGTAATGATTTTAGCAGTCTATGTATGTATGTTTATGCGTTCTGCCGTAGCGCCTAAGCTACTGGGCCTCACGTCTGACAATTGCCAACACGCTGTAGAATGTGACCCGGAATGTTTCCTTGCTCTGCTGAACAGGTGCCACACTGTCGCCTGCTTTCCCAAACAGTGGAAGCAGGCGATCGTGGTGGTGCTAAGGAAGCCGGGCAGGGAATCATATCGGGTACCAAAAGCCTATCGACCGATCGGCATCCTGCCTGTTCTCGGCAAAATCTTTGAGAAGATGCCGCCCGACTCAGGTTCTACCTGCTGCCCAAGATTAGCCCTAACCAATATGGCTTCATGCCCCAAAGGAGCACCGAAGACGCCCTCTATAGGTTGGTGAACCACATCAGAAAGCAGAGGGAGGAGAAGAAAATTTCTGTTGTGGTTTCGCTGGACATAGAGGGGGCCTTCGACAGTGCTTGGTGGCCAGCCATAAGGGAAAATTAGGAAATGGGGGGAGCTGAACAAGCTGAATTTCGCCCCCCACAAAACATGTGCCTTATTGTCCACGCGAAGACTAAAATATGACGTGCCGCGACTCGTTATGGGAGGTGTCGGTCTTAAATATTACGACAATATAAAAGTACTAGGCCTAACAATCGATAGCGGCCTCACATTTAACGCCCACGTCACTAACGTATGCAAGAAAGCCATAGCTAGATATAAGCAGCTAGCCAAAGCTGCTAGAGTAGGATGGGGGCTTAACCCCCAGATAGTGAAGACGATATATATGGCCGTAATAGAGCCGACTATTTTGTATGCATCAGCAGCGTGGACACCCACCGTGGAAAAGATGGGGGTCCAAAAAGGCTCAACTCCGTTCAACGGGGTTTTGTCCAGAAGATCTGCAGAACATATCGAACTGTCTCCCTGAACTCTGCAATGCTGCTGGCTAGGATACTCCCTCTTGACCTCAGAATACTCGAAGCATCGAGGCTTTATGAGATCAAGAAGGGAGTACCACACCCTGTGTTGAGGGACAGGGAGGTGGAGCGAATGGCTCCAGCGATTGAGGACCCACATCCGGCAGAGCAGGTAGAGCTGAGGTTCGGGTTGGTGGACGAGGACTCATATGCAGACGTGGTTAACAGACACGTCCATAGGATCTATACGGACGGCAGCAAGATTGAGGGTCGAATCGGAGCCGCAGCATAGCATAGCCTGCAAGAGTGGAATGGCGAAGGTCGGTATCCTTAGCGATTCCAGATCGGCTCTCCAGGCAGTCATCCTTTATATCCATCCCCTGGCAGTGCAAACAAGGGCGGCCCTCCGAAAAACTGCATCGCAGAGGCGGGAGTCTCCCTGTTTTGGATTAAGGAGCACGCGGGGTTTAGAGGGAATGAGAGGGTTGACGAATTAGCCAAGGAGGCCGCGCTGCGATTGAAAAGGAAACCTGACTACGATCTGTGTCCTGTTTCATTCGTCAAGCGTATCTTAAGAGAGGATACGGTTGAGGAATGGAACAGGAGATACGAAGTGGGAGGGACGGCCGGAGTTACGAAGCTCTTTTTCCCAAGCGCTGCTGCTGCATACAAGATAGTCAACAAAATAGACATCACACACTACACCACACAGATTCTGACCGGACACGGCGGATTTGCCTTCTACTTGAACAGATTCAAGCTGAAGGAGGATCCGTCGTGTTCGTGTCAGTCGGGAGTTGAGGAGAAGGTTCCTCACCTGTTACTGGAGTGCCTAATTTTTTCTAGCAATAGATATAATATTGAGCAGAAATTGGGCACATCTATGACGGGTGAGAATCTGCCTTTCATCCTGGGGGGAAAAAAGAGGGATATCTTCCTGGCTTTTTGCAAGAAGATAGTGGGAGTAGTTAAAAAGAAAAACTGTGATAAACTGGTGTGATAATAGTGTAGGCTCTAGATGTAGGATTAAATTGTGATAGTAGGGTTAAATTGAATGTATGTGCCGTAGTTTTGTCTTTTTAGTAATTTTTTTAGTTAATTTTTTATTGGATATTATTGTATTTTATTATATTTTAATTGGATTTTATTTTATTTTATCGGATTTTATTTATTGGTTTTTTATTGGTTTTTAAACATATGTTTTCTATACGTTTGACCTTTTACACTGTGAAAACTGACATGTACATGACATGTGATAAATTGATATTATTATATTTTTGATTTGTAAAATAATGTAAGAATTGTAATTTGTAAAAAGAATGTAAAATGTATTAAATTGATGTTATTATATTTTTGATCTGTAAATTAATGTAAAAGAAATTAAAAATGAAAGAACAAAAAACAAAACAGAAAACAAACAGCCCTGACAATGTTAGGGGGACGGAAAAAAAAACAAAGCTACTGGGCCTTTAGTCAAGATGCATTCGATGATTTCGATGGCGAACTTCGAAATCAAAAATGTATGGGATTTGACATAATTCATCGATAAATGACATATCGCTTGCGATGCCACAGCATGTCAAATCCCATACATTTTGTTTTCGAACTTCACCGTCGAAATTATTGAATGCATCTTAACTAAAGGCCATGGTCCGATTTTAATAAATAACGCCAATAGTTATAATAACCCGGGTAACATAAGCTTTATAATTTACGTAGTCGGGTTGTAGTTTTTTTATAAAAAATCTAGTTATTAAATACAATAGTTATGAACTATTGTGTTTATTAACTTAACTAGAATTTTTATTTATATGATAATAATTAGTTTTATAGTGGGTCACAATTGAAAAAATAAATGTTAGCAAAAACGGAGAATATAGTAAATTTTGGTGGTACATAATATTTAGGTATTATCTCTGTTCCAAATTGAATTTTAACTTAGCTCAATAATAGTTCATTAACGAATGTGAACGCATCGCGTGCGTCTTGTGGGAAGCGCCGACATTTTGAAATAATTTTGCAGCGTATTCACGTAGAACACAAAGCCTGTGTGTATGTTACCGATGTGTAATGGCCTCATTTAAATGTCAAAAGTGGCTGCAAATGGTTCGTGTACTATATAATATATTATACACATAGTGATACGCGCCAGATCTGTTAGCTTGAACTGACAGAGTTATATTATCACATTAATATAATTCTGTCTACAGTTTTTATTACCCACTTTGGTACTTATACTTGAGATACTATCGAACTAGTTGCCACTCGACCAGGCATAAATTAAAAATCGCATAACAGCGACGTTGAATCGTCGTTCAACCATATATGCAGACGTTTTGTCACTTGTGCTTAAATATTTTGAGGCGTCCTGGTGCAAAGGAAAATATTAAGAAACTGGTCGATCAGGAACTTTGTCGTTATAGTACATGAGTAACGAGTCTATGAACATTGAGTATATTATGTAGTTTGTACGATCGTCGACAAGCCGGTGTACAACTTGTGAACCTTATTGCCTTTGTGATAAGGTCGACAAATAGTATACCGGCTCTGGTCGGCGACCGTACACCGAACCTATCGAACAAACTTTCGTATCAATTATGCGAAAGTAATGGGGCCTTACGAATTGATTGACTTGTGGTAATTCCTAGTCAACAATCGAGTTATTACTCACTACAAATTAGATTTAAAAATGTTTTTTCTTGTGAATGTGAGCACGTTGTTTCATTTATCACTATTATAGTGAGTAATATTCATCAAATATTTATCAAAACGAGCAGAATAATGGAAGTGTTGCTTGCTTGCCATGATTTAATATTTTTACATAGTATAGTGTTATTAATACAAAAAAAGAATGTTATTCGACAAAATGATGAGTAGGCTTAAGCTAGTATCGTAATTCGTGTAAAGGGAAAGAGCAAAATTGAACGTAAAATATCAAAAGCTCAGAGAAAACAAAATGAGCTGATGTCACGCGAGGGATGAGCAGGCTGAAGTGACAGTTCCACGGTAGAATGTGAGCTTTCACTTAGCGAGCTCACGCTCCACCGCGCCGGAAAAAACTGGTTTGAGCCAGCTTAGTTACGGTAAAAACCGCCTCGTAGCGGATTTGTAGGGGCGGAATAGTTGGAAATAACAACGCGATGCGTTTTATTGGGAATTCCAATTTTCTTACACACAAATATCTCGTATATCAATCTCAAATCTAATATGTTGTCCCATTTTTTGGCACTTAACAAACAACGCTACAGTAGAATGAGAATATTCTTGGCTGGACATTTATTCCACACTAGATTTTGCCCGCTAATTCGTGCGCGCTAAAGGAAATTTCGCAGCAATCGAACATTTTGCCGTGATAAAAAGTATCCTATTTTCTTCCCCGTGGTCTATATCAGTGTCAAATTTAATCAAAATCGGTCCAGTAATTTCGGAGCTCATTCAATGCAAACATACAAATCTTTCCTTTTTATAATATTAGTAGCGAGTAGTAACTATAGATGATTCAACATAAGAAGTGATTTTGCTCTAGCTTGTTGACATGTCATAAAGAAGGAATATTACCTAGATGCGTGCTGATGATGATGAATTAATGATGAATGTCCATAAGCGATCAACAATATTGACCGATGCTAATATTATAAGCGTGGTTAATTAATTGGTTCTGGTTATGCAAATGTATTCTTAGATATTATCAAGCCAAATCCTCAAAAATCTATTTAAAATATATATTATTATAAGATAACAAGAGTAAATATACATAATACGGAATATTGCATGTTATTTTACACTAAAATGATGCTAATCATTTTTGTAAGCTGTAACTTGTAACCGTTCTTGATGGAAGCATAGAATTGTTTGATGTGTAAACAAAATCCGAAATTCCGCAAAGGAACTTGGGTAGCGAAAATTCCGTTGAGACATACCGTAAGCGTAGAAATCTCATAACAGAACCCCTATTCTTTTTTATTCTTATCTGTATTTCTTCGTATTTAACTCAGACTATTAATATGTAATAAACAAATGTGCCGACTTGTTATCATAAATTGATTTTGAGACATACAAAACACCGTATTCTCCTAACTCCTAATCACATTTCGGTAAAGTCACAGTTTAACCGTTCGTCTCTGTCATAATATTGTGTCAATTTGACAACTGACATTTAACATTGTAAGATACAATGTTGCCAATGTTTGTTTTTATAAATATACTAATATTATAAAGAGGAAAAGTTTGTTTGTTTGTTTGCATTGAATAGCCTCCGAAGCTACTGGACTGATTTTGGTGAAACTTAGCGCAGATATAGAGTAGACTACATAGGCTACCTTTTATCCCGAAAAAATGTACGGTTTTAGCGAGATGAACGCTTACGCGCACGAAACCGCGGTCAACATCTAGTATTCATATAAATTGCGATAAAATTATGCTGTTTGTCTGTGTGCCTCGTTCGTTTCAATAATATTTTACGTTTGTGTAATTTAATTTCGATTTGTGAAATAATTAAAGGGCGATTAGAGAATGGCGTCCACAAAAAATGACATTTGTGAGCCTTAACATAATAGATGAAGATGACTATCAGCTGTAAGTGACAAAGTGACATTTCGATATAAATATTAGCAGAATACCTTTGTAGTTTTGTATGAACAAGTGGTTCGATCAAGCTAAATTATGTTTCCATCTTGTAATGTTCGCATCGCGATACATTTCTGCGTTTGACGTTTACGAGAATACCATTTTGCAGTTTTAACATATCAAAACTGCACTGCAAACTGGATTATTTCTGGATTTAATTAGCAGAATCGACCGTCAGTCTGACGCTAACCTAACCTAACCTAACTAGAACGGCCGCCTTTTGCATTCCAGCCTAATACGTATTACCACTACTAATTTAAATACCACTCATGCAGACGGAATCACGCCGAAGTTACCTGTCGCCATAATTTGTCGCAGAAACTTTGTCTAATGTTTTTACACATGTCTGGGACAATATTTTCCTCATATAAGGCCGGGGAAAATTCAGAGAATTGAAAATAGAACTATGCGCTAGTACAATAGAGTTGAAAATCAAACTAATGTCAATGTCAAATCTAGCAACTCGTCTCTCATGAGTTCGATTTTCAACTCTATTAAATTAGTCTAGAGTTCTATTTTCAATGCTCTCAATTTCTCCAGCCTTATGGACTCTGGACGATATCTAGTCCCAGGCTTATTGCATATAGTGAAGTAAGTTTTAAATTCATTTTTAAATGTATGAAAATCCAAATACAAACAAACATACATAACAACATTTCAGCGTTTACGCGCGTTTCAAGAGTCATCATTTCACGCATATTATTTTCGAAACAGAAAGCGTAATTTATCGCCATACTCCATAGCTGTTATTGTATGAATTATAAATTGAATTTAACTCTGAATGAGTTTATGATGACACAATTCGTCGTAAATTGGAATATAACTGCAGAACGGCGCAATTTTACTACCGACGCTGCGTCATCCCTGGCCACTGCATAATCGCATTAGGTCCACTATAGTATTTTGAGAATCACTACTGGGTACGGATAATAATTTTTCCAACCGACGCTGCGTCATCCCTGGCCACTGCATAATCGCGTTAGGTCCACTATAGTATTTTGGGAATCACTACTGGGCACGAATATCAATTTTCACTACCGACGCTGCGTCATCCCTGGCCACGGCATAATCGCGTTAGGTCCACTATAGTATTTTCAGAATGACTACTGGGTACGGATATCAATTTTCACTACCGATGCTGCGTCAACCCTGGCCACTGCATAATCGCGTTAGGTCCACTATAGTATATTGAGAAGGAGTATATTGCACTATAGTATATTGGGTACGGATATCAATTTTCACTACCGATGCTGCGTCAACCCTGGCCACTGCATAATCGCGTTAGGTCCACTATAGTATATTGAGAAGGAGTATATTGCACTATAGTATATTGGGTACGGATATCAATTTTCACTACCGATGCTGCGTCAACCCTGGCCACTGCATAATCGCGTTAGGTCCACTATAGTATATTGAGAAGGAGTATATTGCACTATAGTATATTGGGTACGGATATCAATCTCTCTCTGTGGTGTGTGGTTCAGCGCGTTCATGCTCAAGTCGGGGGTCGCGGGTTCAAATACCGCCGAAGGAACGAAAAGTTTTTCTATGTTCCTGTGTCATGGATTTGTATAAAATATGTGTATAATATAATAAAAATCTTAAATATATTATGTATACTTTAAAAATATTAAATATACTTTCCGTTTTCTGGTACCTGTAACACAAGTTCTTCGGATACTTAGCACGGGGCCAGATTGACGTGGTGTGAAGCGTCCATAGATATAATTATTATTAATAAACAAATTTATTCCATAAAATGAACAAGTTATTTTTAATTCTGCAAATATTAAATTTTCAAGTGAAATCAAAATGTTTTTGTTTAAATTAGATCTTAATAGATACCTACTTTTGTAAGGTAAATTCAATGTCCCTTCCTTCGATTCGCTGACAAGTTCAAACACAGAGAAGAACTGGCGTAAGACATTCGGCGAGGTTACCTTGTCTCATGGACATCAGTATATAAGAGGAGTCTGGCGGGGCTGGGATATCAATGTCAGCCCCGCCAGACTCCTCTTATATTCTTACTGATAAAATGTATGTCATATTGTATAGACCAGGGTCGATAGTTTTTAAAACCAAAAAAAAATAATAGTAGGATAAAACCCATTAGAAAAGGAGAAGAATATTATAAAAAGGAAAGGAAAAATAATTTACGGGCGATCTGAGGTCGGGAAGGGGATGGGGGTGAGTTTTTAAGGGTAGAAAACGGTTTATCTCGATTTCCGGAAAAACTAAAAGTCCTATGGAAAAATGTCAAATGGCAAAGTTGTAGATAGTAAAAAGATCTCAAATCTTTTGTATTTATACTTTTTTCACATAACCTAAAAATTTATGTGAAAAATTCAAAAAACCAAGTTTTTGGTTTTTTATTTTTATCTTTTACAATTTTTTTTTTCACGAAATTTGTTGAAAACTTACCTTTTTATGTCCCAAATACGCTGTAATTTATTTGATTAGAAATATTTATTTTTTCGCCTTATTTTGAATTAATATCGAAAAAGCACCCTAATTTTCAATCAAAATTCACCCGTCAAAATATCAGGTTTTTTCAAAAAGTTGGTATGCTTTCTGTTCGTTGAAATCTCTACTTCCCGATGGTGAAAAAAAAAAAATGTTACTATAGTAAATCGTCTCAGAAAATGCAAAAAATCGAAAAAAATTCGAATTCGAATTTTTTTTTAAATTATTATATACAATTTAGAGCTATTTATTAAAATTTACACTTTAATTATTTGAAAAACGTAAGATTACATGTTACATTGATAAAAAAACAATTGCAAATCAATGTATACTACTATAATTAACAAACAAATAAGTTAATAAAATTAATATTTAATAAGACATCTACAATATTTGGAGAAAGTTGTCGAATCTTCTTTAAATTATATGCGTAGATGCCTATTTATAACTATTTTAAGATAACTTATACCTGAGTGACCTACGAAAAATTTTAGCCCATGAAAAGGTATTTCATAGAGAAGTGGGGAGGGGGCTTGGCGGGTCTGGGTCTTACTACATAGATACCTACTATTTCGTAGCAGCTGTAACGAGTAGTTACAGAACTAGTTTAGCTAGAAATCGAGATAAACCGTTTTTTACCCTTAAAAACTCACCCCCATCCCCTTCCCGACCTCAGATCGCCCGTAAATTATTTTTCCTTTCATTTTTATAATATTCTCCTCGTTTTCTAATGGGTTTTATCCTACTAATATTTTTTTTCACTTTTTATTATTTTTAAAGGCTTCTTCTACCCTGGTCTAGTAGTATTACTGGTAGTTGTGTACAATGAACGTTTGTATACCCGCCAGATTGTGCGGTGGGCCAATTCTCTGGTACAGGGCGCCAAAGGTACAAAAAAAATGTACTAACTTTTCTTACAGCATTTGAAATGTATTGTTTGCAATGTTTGAATTTCTAACGTAGGTATATTATAGTAGAATAATGACATTTGAATATTATAAAGTGAAATTTACACGGATTGCTTATTTTTATATTGTTCTTTTGATAAAAATTGAAAATCAGCGACGTAAGAATAAAAATCATTATCTCTAACTTTTATATCTCTGTGCAAAGTGACTTTTATAAGTTTTGTTCCTTACATTATTCTCAATCCAAAAAATAACATTGATACTTTATTAGACTCGGTGATGTGAGAACATTTTTTTTTAAATTTTAAATTGGCCCACGGTTCAATCTGGCGGGTATGCTATACGTTCATTTTAAACACTGATACTATAATATAAAATATATTTATCAGTAAGAAGGGGGGAGTCTGGCGGGACTGGGATCTCAGTCCATCAAAAAAGGTGTGATCTTGTCGGAAACTGTCCTAATGGTATCCCCGAACTAAAGGGATCGAACAGAAATAATTGAAACAAGGAAGCTTTATTGACACTTTTGTTTTAAGGATTACCTATTGTACTGTAAAATATCCCCCCCCCCTCTTACTACTAAAAATATTCAAACGATGGATAAGCTATACAATGTTTTGTCCTTGTCTGACACGTTGGAAATTAGTCGCTTGACAGACAAGGACATTGTAATAATTGTATAAATAATTTTACCAGTAAGGTGGTTAGAATACTTGTAAAATGGGGATAATCCATGAGACATCATGGATTTGTTAGATTTACCTTTTGATTTATTCATATTGAATTAGAAACAACAAAATCAACTTCAAATTTTGGATTAGTAGGCATAATAATCAATGTGAAAATACTACTAGCTATAACAGTTTTCAACTGATACTTAAAGTGCTAACACACGTACGGATTCGGTACGTAGCTGACCACGAATTTGGTCCGCTGCGTACTAAATCCGACCGTGTGTAGAGTAGTCCGGCGAACATAATTATTATTAATTGAGTCAATCGCTGTCCGCATCAGATTTGGTTCGCTCCGTATCAAATCCGTACGTGTGTAGAGCAGTCGGGCGCTTGGGCCGGACAACGATCTTAGTGTTGCCAACTTGGGGATTTTCCCCCCAAAATTAGGGAAAAATCTACAGGGGCTTACTAGGGGACAGGATTTTAAGAGTTTACTCCTTAAGAATCAATTTTTATATGTGTATATAGCCCCCCGGTATGAAAATTTATAGGGAGTGAAATCAGATTGATTGACACGTTAGTTTTATGTCCTTTGCGCGTAAGTCTTTATGTGTATAAACACAAAGGTTTTAGAGTTTCTAGCTTATTATCTCTTATTTATTATAATATAATTTGCTTATCCCAATTACAATTATAATGAAGAATCTTAATAGGTATACAAAATCGCTTAGAACTTTTCTCTTAGTAGAGCATGAATACAAATACACTACTTTTTGTTTCATTGAAAAAGACCAAGTATTGATCAATTTACAGACATTTCAAATTCTCGTAAATTTCGCGGCCCGTAGAAGGCGCGCGTTGAGAATGTGACGTCACGACACAACGCGCCGCTCGCTGGCAATCCGAGCCTGCCGAGTTACTTACGAGGGCGGCACTGAAAATTTCGGGAATCAAGGAAGTGACACAACATTACTATTTAAAAATATATTTATTGCTTTTCGAAGTATTCTCCGCGAAATTTGACACATTTTTCCATACGATGGAACCAAGCATTGAAGCAACCATTCCATTCGGAAGTTGGGGTCTCCAAAATGGCCGTTTTGTAGGCGTCCACAGCTTCTTCAGGTGATGAAAAGCTCTGACCACGCAATGTATTCTTTATTTTAGGGAAAGTATAGAAATAATTAGGGCTTAGGTCGGGGCTGTACGGTGTATGGTCTAATAATTCTATGATTTCTTGCTCTAAAAACTCTTTTGTTCTGTGCGCGGTGTGAGAACTCGCATTGTCGTGATGGAGGATGATGCGGCAGTTGCAGTTCTCTTTACGGAGTTCAGAAACGACCTGTGGCAAACAAATGTTAGCATACCATTCTGCATTAACCGTTCTTTGTCCCTCAAGAGGAATAGTCGCAACATGGCCGGTTTGGAGACAAACGTGGCTACCATTTTTTTTGCAACACTCCGCGAACGAACAATTTTTGTTGGCTTTAACTCATTTTCGAACACCCAAACTCGTGACTGGTTTTTTGTTTCGGGTTCGTACGCGTATATCTAGGATTCGTCACCTGATACGATGTTGTATACAGCATTTGAGGATCCTGCGTGGGATCTTTCGAGAGTTCTGACGCACCAAGTAACGCGAGCCGCTTTTTGCTCTTCACAGAGCAAATGCGGTATCCATCGGGAAAACAACTTTTTTACACCTAATTGTTCATGCGAGATTATTTGTATTTGACTCATGCCAATGTCTAAAGTTGCCTGAATCTCGCGGTATGTCACATGTCGATCTTCCTCAATCAGCTTACGCACAGCATCAACGTTTTCTTGGGTGACTGCAGTTTTTGGACGACCTTGACGGGGATCACCACTGAGCTTGACACGTCCACGTTGAAATTTAGCAAACCAGCGATAAATTGTGGTTTTGGATGGGGCTTCATCACCAAATGCAGAAATTATCCGGTCAACAGACTGTTTTTGTGTTAAACCACTTCGAAAGTCATAATAAATCATCGCTCTAGAATTTTCTCGAGTCAATTCCATTTTCTCAACGACTAAACAAGTTTGACAAGACCTTGTGACAAGACCGAGAATCTTTTTTTAAATAAATAAACGGTATTCGATTTTTAAAACCAAGGAGTTTTAAATTTAAAAGATTTTAATATGACAGGAACAGTGGAAATATTCCATTCCCGATACTTTTAGTGCAGCCTATGTACTAGGTATATTACTTGCGCTATTATTGCAGTGTTTTATATTGGTTTCGTCCGTACTCCCCGTACATTAAGTAATATTAAGTTTAATTACTGTATTTAGTAGTGTAATATTAGTGTATAAAATATTTTAATTTATATACAGTACAATGGATGACGGTTTTGAAAAAGGATCGGAAATCGAATAATCTACCTAAAATAGATGGACTGCCTACTATTTTTCGATGAATAATGATTTCGTTGATGATCTTTTCGCAATGATCTTAAACTTTAATAGTAAGTTACGAGCGACACGGCGTTACCGGAGCGCGCGAGTAGATGGAATGGACTGTGCGAGTGTTGCGATGTGCTGAGACGTCTTCGCGTCAAGCGCTGTCCTGGCGGAATCCTAAATCGCGCACCTATTTTAAAATTTAATATCTCGGAAACTACACGACGTATCGTGATAATTTTTTTTACTCATATTTTTATTTTCAACCGAGTTTACTGAGAGCTAAAAAAAATAATAAGTGAATATTCTTCATTGGGTTAACCCAATTATTTTACAATAAAATCAGCGTAAATATTGTAAATAGTATAGCTAATCAGGGTTGACTTAAGGTTTAATTTTGGGGAGAAATATTTTTGACAGTTGGTATCACTGCACAATATCAATTAATTGTTGGAATCATCGTCGTCATCGAAAAACGGCACTGTAAATAGAACTCTGTACTAATACAATAGAGCTGAAAATCGAACACACGAGTGTCGAGTTTTCAATTCGGTCTGCCGGCCCATATCCGTGCGTATGTAGCGACACCGGATTCGTTACGCGGATATGGTCAGCGGACCAAGTTCGAGTGTCTGTTAGCATTATTACGAAGTACCTGTTCTGTAATCCGTGACGCGGGTAAGACGCACGTCTTGGATAATTAATGTACCTACAAAGTGCCTTACCTTGAAAACTATTGCAGTAGTAGCGCTACGGTCACGACCTTCAAACATCCTAGAGTCTTAAAATTTGGTCCCCTAGACTTATTGTTTAAACTTTTCAGTTGCTGACTGTGTAAAATTCCAAGCCAGATATAATGCAATAGTTGATGCGCACATAAAAAAGAAACCCCCGAACTGTCAAGTAGTAAGCGTGCTAATGATGATAAATTATAGCTAACAATACTCTCGATCAAGTCAGCTTTCAAACAAAAAAATTGATCCAAATCGGTTCATCTGTTTGGGAGCTACGATGCCACGGATAAACAACCACACAGACAGACAGACACGCTAAACTTACAATGCCCATATTTTGCATCGGAGATTAAAAATAAGGATTTGGTAAACTCTCATAAGTGTATACTAATAATGAAACTTTATAATGATAATTTCTGAATGTTGCATAATGTTAACAGTATTATAAAGTAGAAATGTCAATTTCATATTGACAGATGTCACAAGCACAGCTTATTTAGTTAGTTTATTTTAGTTATCCAAAAGCCTATATATAGTGTAGACGTATCTGTGTTAAGCATCTCTAAGAAGCTCGCAACAAAACTGCGCTCAGATTGAAAAATAATTGTTTGTCATACAGTTTGGACGTAATAAATTTCACCAATATATTTATGGCAGTAAAACAGTTCTTCATACTGATTACAAACCTTTTATTTACCTTTTTAAAAAACCTTTTCATGAAGCACCTGATAGACTACAAGGAATGATGTTATCTTTGCAGGGTTACGACCTAGAAGTGGTACCTGGTAAATATATGTATATAGCAGATACTTTGTCAAGAGCCTCACTTAGTGATACATACATACCGCAGTATGAACAAGACTTACAACATCATGTTAATTCAATCTTTTCTAATCTCTCAGTGAGTCAGCCATATTTAAAGTTAATATTATTTGAAAGTAAAAATGATGAATCTTTAAATTGCTAAATGCTCAAGTCTTATATTCAGAAAGGTCGCCCAAAAAGCAAAAACAAAGTAAGCTGTCTGGTGAAAGCATTTATAATAAGCATATAAAGGAATATTCAACATGAAATACATACAATGAATGACTTACTATTTAAAGGTAATAGGCTTATTTCTTCTATTATAAAGTCTTAGCAAAGACAGATTTTAGATAAAATACACTGTGGTCATTTAGGTATTAATAAAACACTCAACATCGCTAGAGAAACAGTTTATTGGCCAAATATATACGCGGATATTAAAAAAATATTGATCAATGTTTGGTATGTGCTAAATCAAGCCAAACACACCTAATGAACCGTTTTAATGCTATGAGATATATTATCTTCCGTGGGAAAAGGTAGGTATATATTTATTATATTTTGATGTAGAAAATTTCCTTGTTTGCATGGATTACTATTCCAAGTACATAGAGCAAGCTTCTTTGCATAAAAATAATGTTGTTAAATACCTCAAATCCTTTTTTGCTCGACATGGAATACCAAAAGCATTGGTTTTGATAATGGTCCACCATTTAACTCTTGCAAATTCAAATCTTTTATTATTGATTGGGATGTGTAACACATAACCACCATCCTTATTGGTCCAGGTCTAATGGCCAGGCTGAAAGTGGAGTTAAAATTGTCTAAAACATATTAAGAAAGTGCAAGGAAGACGGCTCGGACGTATACTTGGCACTGTTACATTATCGCAACACTGCCAAGGGAGATTTTCCCAGTCCGGCCGCATTATTAATGTCTAGAAACTTGCGAGTAATTTTATCAATTCTAAACGAACTGAAACCTAAAATAGTAAAATTTTCGACGTATGAAATATCGTAGACAAAGCAGACACAAAATGTCTTTTTATTTTGACAGGAATGTGAAGCAAACATCTTATGATTTTCAGCCTGGAGATGAAATTTACTTCAAAAAAATCCCAAATCATTTTGGTCTCCGGGAATAATTAAAGATAAATTAAGATGTGGTAGATCCTATTATATTGTGGATCCAAATGGTATTGTGTATAGGAGGAATAGGGGACACATTGGACCTAGAAAAAGGAATTTAAAAAATAAATCCTCCACCTTCTTTTTATGGTAATGGCCATAGTAGTGGCAGCACTGACAATGTGACTCGCATAATGGACATTGTAAGTCCCATGAGTTCGGCACAACTCGGAAACGGTCCAGTTCCAAATTGTATTATCGATGATAACTGTGTTCCTATGGAGAGTCTAGAAAATACCGGTTACGTAACCAGGTCTGGTAGAAGTGTACGACGTCCTAAATTGTATATACATGAGATATTTGATTAGATAAGTAATATATTGTTATTAGTTATGAACTTATAATATTAGTTTGCTTTTTCTTTAAAGGGGAGATGTTGCATAATGTTAACAGTATTACAAAGTAGAAATGTCAATGTCATATTGACAGATGTCACAAGCACTGCCTCTAGTTAGTTTATTTTAGTTAGCCAAAATATATAGTATAGACGTATCTGTGTTAGGCATATCTCATATCTCTCATCTGTGTATGTATAAAGGAGAATATAAGAATTCTTGCTGTATTATTATTATCACCACTCAAGCGTAACAAGGATATGTAAAAACATAGAATAATAGTTCTTTACATAACGTACTAATTTATAAGCTGAAGTAAAACATTGCAATAAATCACCGGAGATGGTGTTGATGGATCCCTTTTTTTTAAACTCACAAACTGTACATTTTTCCGCTATAAAACGTAGCCTATGTCCTTCCCCGTGGTCTGTGCCAAAGTTCATCAAAATTGGTCCAATAGTTTCGGAGCCTATTCATTCGAATAAACAAACTTTTCCTCTTTATAATATTACTAAATTTCACCCGCGACTTCGTGGGCGCAAAAGGAAATACCGCGAGAAGCGTACTTTTTTTGCGATAAAAAATAGCCTATGTTCTACACGCGGTCCACTTTATGTCCGTGCCAAATTTCATAAAAATCGGTATATAAACACTATAAATGGGAAAATATAATACCTATATGAAAAATGTACCTACTCATCTGTGTATTTGTTACTGGTTACGTAACTACAAAGATTGTGGACTAGATGTTGCCCGTGACTTCGTGCGCGCAAAAGGAAATCTCGGTAGAACTATTAATTTTTCCGAAGTAAAAAGTAGCCTGTGTAATTACCCGTCATATATTCTGTATCTATGCCAAATTTCATCAAAATCGGTCTAGTATGATATATACAACCACACCCCTACAAACGTAAGATTGAAGATAATTCTGTAAGTTAATATCGCCTCTACATCGCTACATAATCATTGATGAATTTTACTGTCGCCGCTGCGACATACATAATCGTTGGTAAAATAGAAGCGGAATTCAGGGAAACTAAATGCTGACTCTGCGCACGTGTAACTGGATCGCTATGGGAGAATCCACCTCACTTAGCCTCCAACCTCGAGCAAGTCGACTAGATAAAATGTAGGTAGTATTAATTTTATATGTAATTTTTGGTAATTTTAAATAAAGTTAACTTTGAAAATTGTTTTTTTTGGGAGACTCGAGCGTCGAAAATATATTTAGTAGAATCGGAGCCTATTCAATACAAACAAACATACGAACTAAAGATCACCTCTGTGGCTCAGTGGTTGAGCGTGTTGGTGTTCAAGCCGGGGGTCGCGGGTTCGAATCCCGGCGAAGGAACAAAGAGTTTTTCTGTGTTCCTGAGTCAAGGATGTGTATCAAGTATGTGTATAATATAGTAAAATCCTAAATAGATGTCTAATATAAAATTATTACAAACATTTCCGTAACACAATTTCTTCGAGAAACTACCACGGGACCAGATTGACGTGGTGTGAAGCGTTCATAGATTTTTAAAAATCAAACTCTTTATAATTTTATTAGTATAGATAGAAGTTTGACACACAACACTACTCACCTTCTCAATTAACATTTACTACTTTGGTCGAAATACCTGTCCGTTGGGTATTGCCGTATTGCCTATAAAATGCTATCCGGTTCCATTTATATTTTAGTTTTCATATTTGAATTTCATATATCATTGTGTTAACATTTCGCCATTTAGAATTTGAATTAAGATTCTAAGGGGACCGTATTTTTTAATTTAATTGTATCATCATTTAAAAACAAACGGGACATCGGTAAATTGTCATATTTAAAAAAAATATTACTTTGCTAACCGAGCTAACTCGGAATTCGGGATTTAAATAAATGAAAAGAATCACAAAATTTTTTATCCGACCGAGATTCGAACGAACCACATTCTGAATTTTCGAACAAAGCAAAAATTATACATAAGCATACCAATATGCCAATCGGACTGACTTATTACAGTCGAAATTATTGATATATAATTGTACGACGAAAGAAAAAAACATTTATGTAGCTGAAAAATGCTCCTCCCCCAAAACTCCCTACATAATAACTTTCGTGCTAATACTTACAGCCGTTTTCGAGATTATGATTATATATATATACAAGACTAGCTGTTTCCCGAGGCTTCGCCCGCGTAAATACAGTATCCCACGGGAATACCGTACTTTTTCGGGATACTTTGTTTTAATCCAGAGCTTAAACTACTTACCAAATTTCATTGAAATCCGATCAGGCCCATTAGTCAAGATGTATTCGATAATTTCGACAGTGAAGTTCTAAATAAAAAATGTATGGGATTTGACATAAGTCGTCGCTAAGTAACATGTCGCTTGCGAAGCCCTATGTCAAATCCCATACATTTTGTTTTCGAACTTCGCCGTCGAAATTATCGAATGCATCTTGACTAAGGGCCCAGTTGTTTTTGTGTGAAAGAGAACAAACATCCATCCATCCATCCATATATACATCCATCTATCCATCCTCACAAACTTTCACATTTATAATAGTGGTAGGATACTTTAAACGAGTATTATATACACAATGTATTGAATATTTTTCCTATACTTATAAATATTATGTGTTATAAGTATTATATACATCGACGGTCCCTACGTAGTGCACGTAGGACAAACATTGTCTAAAACCGAAGTTTTCAGGGTAGCGAAATTAGTGTTCAAACCGCTCTAGAAATTCTAGTTATAATTATAAAATATATTTTTTTCTGTAATGTAGGTATTGATAGATTTATAGAATTTACACATTTTTTATTTTATATATTTCCCTGAAAAAACTGACAGATGACTGTTTTTACGTTGATATTAAAATAAAGATGTGTCAGACAAGTCAAAGATAACTTTTGCACGTGCAAACCTACTTACCGATTACACTCAGGAAAGAAGAAATGCGTGTTTTAAATATTTTTATATTAAATCGTAGAATACATTTATTGTATTACAACGCAAACGCTTAACATCTTAAAATCATACGCATAGATATAAAAAATATACAAATATGGACATATCGCCTTATACGCGGTTTCATTATTTAGGATAGAGCTATATTCTTGCAATGTAAACAAAGACATGTCTTACTTGGTGGAATGTGAAAGTAGAAAAAAATATTAGTTGAAAGATGAAGGCATGATTAGATTTGATGTCCACTGAATAAAATATTTAACCTCCGACTAAACACTTAATATTCCTTTTGTGTCTGTTCGCTTAACCTGTTAAGTAGCTTATGTAGTTATATGGTGGATATAACTACATAAGCTACTTAACAAACTACATTAACAACGTTCAATAATTCTCAGATAATAATATAATGTAACAAAGTGAGTATGTTACGTATAATTATTATTAACTAATAATAATTAATAATTGAACTTAATATTAGAAATAAAGTTCTGAATTAGGTGAAAGGAACCTATCAGTACCTAAGTATTAAATGTAAATCTGAATGTCGATTCTGTTTTTTAAATCATGCAATAATACAGTTACGATGTTAAAACTGCAAAACTATATTCTTATAAATGTCAAAGCACCGTCATGGTAATGAACCAATTTTGATACAAACTACTAAAATCAGTTTATGATAATATCAAGACCATTTCACTATTCATTTATTATTTAACTAGCTGATGCCGGCGGCTCCGCCCGCATAAATACAGTACCCTTAAGGAACACTGTATTATTTTTTGGTATAAAAAGTAGCCTTTGTTGCCTTTGTTAATGCGGAGCCTAAACTACTACCATACAAAATTTCATCAAAATCCGTTCTGTAGTTTTTGCGTGAAAGAGAAACAAACATCCATCCATCCGTCCATCGTCACAAACTTTTCACATT
This sequence comes from Phengaris arion, assembly GCA_963565745.1. NCBI lineage: Eukaryota > Metazoa > Arthropoda > Insecta > Lepidoptera > Lycaenidae > Phengaris > Phengaris arion. The sequence continues at coordinate 32,240,853 of OY751431.1, forward strand.
TATAATATTAGTAGGATGAAAGTAAAATGAACGTATAAGATAATTACAAAAATTGGCGTTCAGTGGGTATGGACCAGTGGGGGATGTGTGTCAAAATTAATTAAGAGTTACGAAATGGAAAAGTTACATCTGGGAAGGAGCTAGGTGCACTTACAAATGAACACATTCGCGCTTTTATAATCTGCCACAAAAAAACTATCGAAGGCAATTTAATTATGTTTTTTTTTCTTTCAGGAACCCTGTGCCTCCGTAACGTGTACATGGTTATCCCAGAGGCGGTGGAGCGGGGGACCCCCGCCGTGATCAAGTGCATGTACGACCTGGAGAAGGAGGACCTATATCAGGTGAAGTGGTATCGTGGCGACCGCGAGTTCTGTCGTTACTCGCCACGCGACGTGCCGCCGCTCAAAATATTTCCCATCAAGGGGATCGAAGTAGATGTGAGTATTTTTCACTTTATCCTAATTTACAGGCCGCCGATAGGTCGGTGGCCTTAGGTTCAGTTCACATCGCGACGATACGCGTAACGCGGTACTGCATTTATAAGATAGCTATTTAAAATTGAATATTATATTATTCACTACACACAAATATACACATTTAATATGATATCAGTCATACAAATTATTGCATCGCGCATTGCAGCGCGGTACTACCTGACATTCGAACTCTCACAATGCAACGTGTATGTTCTTGTGTAATTAATAAAGTTCAATTTTGAACAGCTATTTTAAAAAATGCAGCGCTATATCGCGTATCGTTTCGTTTCGGTGTGAATTGCCCCTTAGGTAATCAAACTGTATCTACTAAAAAGCTTTAGTATACCGGCACAGGCGTTAGGTTTTAAAATTTCAAAAGTGTAATGCAGAAAGAAGAATTTTAGTAAATCTACTGTATTATATTTCCACAAATTAAATATTGCGTAACGACTTACGAGCAGTATATTATTTACTGCATTCGTTTAAAGTTCAGTACAAAAGATCGAGGTGGTTCTTGACTCTCCTAATAGCAGGCTAAGGGGCATCACAGATGGCTAAGATACTATACACGCAAAAACTATTAAACGGATTTCGATGAAATTTGGTATGGTAGTAGTTTAGTTAGTTTAGGCTCTGGATTAAAACGTAGGCTATTTTTTCGGGATATACCTATGTATATTTACGCGGGCAGACAAGGCGAAAAAAGCTAGTATGAAATATATACAGGCATCTTATGATAAAATATATTATAGTATCTTCGCCGTCTATAACGCCCTTATGCTTTGCTCAATCGCATAACGTACTTAGCGTCAGCTTTAGGGCGATTTTGTAGGCAGGAGATTAATATAGACTTACCTGAGCAATAATATACCTATGTACTCGTATACATAATATATTCTACGCTCTAGGTAGCTCTAGCACTAAAGTGACTTTGCCGACGATAAGCCTTCCTCTTATATTATGTTGCGTAGTTTCTAAGATCTGTATGCGAGAAGAGTTAGGGTTTTCTTCTACGAGTAGGTATGTAGCCAGTTAAGCATACAAAATACATTGTTTGTATTTGTAAAATTAATGCAACGTTTGCGAAACTATAAATGCAACGATTATAACATTAATTCATTATAATAGCGCAAAATGATTATTTCAATGACATATTATAATAAGCATTATCGCATCACTAGCAGCAATCGTTATGGCAAAATATTGCCGACATTGCAAGCAATATTTTGCGCAAATTTCCTACCTCTATAATAATAAATGCACCTCACAATGCTACCTCTATAATATTACAGCTTATGCATCGAAATAGCTAAACCAACCATATTAAAACTATGTATACTCTATACATTTGAATATTAATGTAAATAAATGGAAGGAATATTCTAAATTCAAAAAGATAGGACGAAATACACACCTAACATGGTGCGTTGTATTCTTTGAGGCGCTTGTAACTGTACGAGAGCTTGCTACACACCTAACGTTTTATCGTTACTTTTGCCATACTTACACATAAAATTGCACAGTTTTATCGATCGTGTGTATGGATGCACAGCGGACATTAGGACATTAGGTGATTTTCAGTTTCGACAATTTTATACGATTCGCACTATACTGTGATAACAGAGACAAAAATGAGTTTCCCAAAATGTGTCCAACTATTTTAATTCTGTACGCGTAGCAATAAAGTTCGGGTCCAATACACCCATGCAAATGTGTGTAATATGAAAATTTTATCAATGCGAATTTACATAACTTTTCACCTCCCATCCCAAGCGGTCCCAAAACAAATATGATAAATAATAAATTGGCGCAGCTGTTCCAAATACTAGTCTTATTTAACATCATTCAGGGTTCTCTCAAGCCCAAGTATTTCTTATTTTACTTATTATTTATTTAAATTCAATTTTTCCCGCACAGCTGCAGTATCTATATAATATATTATGTACGTAGACCTGTAGTCGTTATGGAAAATTAATTGTTTGGTAACAGCGAGAGAATAAAATACCTATAATAATAATGAAAACATTTATTCGACAAAATAAGACCATACATTACATACATAGATTTACGCTATGAAATACAATAACATGAAATAAACTAACATAATACAAGAAAAAAATATCGGTTATCTGTAAAGTCGGTTTACTGACGATAGTTGAACGTGACAACGTCAACAACAACAACAACAATAATAATAATAATAATAAAATGCGAGGTAACGCTGGTACTTGGTAACGGTAACAGGTAACGGTACTTGGTAACAGTACTTGGTAACGCATGAGTCATGTTTTTTCGTGCGTGCAGCCGGCTCCATCGAATTATAAGACGTTATCACGTCAAGAAAACAAACAGATATTACACAATATACAAAAACAGAAATAGGTATTATATAATAGTATTTTGTTTTGTTTTTTGTTCAATGAGTACCCACTCATTAGGTATGCAAAATATAACGCATGCCAAGATGCGTACGGATGGGAAGGTAGTGTAATGTGTAATGTCCTATTGCCGAAACGAAGATCACTCAGGCGTATCACCGCGGCGTGAACACCACAGTGCCTGTGTGATTCCATTACCTTTGTCATTTGAAGTACAGATTGACACTCAGCATGCTAAATGCTGTATTTAGAAAGTTACATATATACATAAACGAGAGAAAGATAAATTATATTATGGGATGCTATATATATAAATAGTGTGTCTCACTGCTATGGACAATGCAGCGATCACGCCACCCGCGCCCTCCGCGTTCAGTTATGTTCCAAGGGGCAGACGCGCGCAATGCTAGCCAAGTAGCCATTATAGGCTTGTCCATAGCAACTATCACGAAATAAATAATATTATAAATAACAAGATCTATAAATACGCATTTGCTATATATATAAAGAGTACGCCTGATTTTCTTGTATAAAACTTGTATAAAGATAGACTTGAATAGAACTTGTATAAAACTGTAACGAAATTTCCACTTCACTCATAATTATATTAAAATTTATCGTCTTTTAAGGTCCCCAGTTTGCCCCAACTGGCTAACACCTTGTGCCTTGTAATGAAACTTTAACATGAAACTCTTTGAGGAAATTATGTTGCAAATTAGTTATTTAAAATAGGTTAGCTTTACAGACACTACTCCTTAAGAAAAAAGGATAATATAATATAATATCCTACTTAATTTTTAAAAGGCAGTGCTGATATAAATATAAAAATTAACATAAATATAAAAAAGTGTATATTTTATCTAATAAACACTTTTCACTGTCAAAAATCTAGGAGGAAATTTCATGTATAGTAAACTTGCTGTCCCGTGCCCACTTCGTTGGGCGTTTAACTATAAGTTCTCAATGGGTGTAGAACATTTTGTATAGTATTGAAATTATGAGGTGTCGAACTCGAACCGAAATTAGTTATCTACTGAGTGCTATGATTCATTTCCTGTCAAAACGAGGATTATAATAGTTTTATTACATTTATATTGTATGTATATTTTGGTCGCGCCAAAACGCGACATACAGAATGGTCATATAGAACATTCAGATCGGCCGATCACGAGCAGTTTACGAAACGTCCCGAGCATGGCCGAACGCTAGATGACGCTGGAAGAGAGTGACCTAAGGACTTGCAATTGGAACCCCTTCCGTGCCGGATGAATTTTCAGCTCATCCCGAATTCTCAGTGAACGCAAACGTGTGTGCGCATATTTGTTTGTGCTCGTTAATATAATACCAAATTCGCCGGTGAACCACGATAAATCTATCGATAATCCGCTCAACAGCTGTGTAGTGTAGTGAGAAGAAATCTCCGCCCAGATCCAGAACCACCAGCTCAGCAAAAAGGTCAGTCCCAGTTGTCTCCAGCCCTCACGTTAGCCTATATACCTACGTCCCTCAGCTCAAAGTCGCATGAGTAAGTCCTAGCTTACACATTTTTTGGTCCATCGAGCCTTCGTGAAGCCCTTCCCCTTATTACCGGCGTTGGGCATCATAAGAACTAGCACCTACAGTTCCACTCCGCCCAATTCTGCACATAAAATCAGCTCGATTATCTATATTTTATCCAATTCATTCTGCCCAGGCGGCCCCCCGCCATTTTAAAACCATGTTACAGTCCATTCCCATTATCAATTCGGAACATTTAACATTAAGCCCCTATTCTGTAAATTGATATTAACCTACATGTTAATTAATTACATTATTTTGAGCATATTTTGGCCCATAAATTCATAGGAAAAAACCCAAGATTAAAAAAAAAACCTATTAGTGGGTAGGTTGTCGGCTCATAGTCGAACAAAGAACTCGAACATTCCAGAACTTCCCTAGGTACCAAATACATAATTTGTACCAAAAATATCACATAAAATTTACTCAGGTCATAACATCTCAAGTGCCCATACAAACATCGTCGGCTCGCTGAGAACTTGATTTTTGTGCATTCTGTAGGTAATAGCTACGCGACGCCCGCGCGTACACAACGCTGTTACATTCATTCTCAATTAGGTATTCTTCATAAAATAAATAGTGAACTTCACATTGAATTCTTATGTACGATCTGTGCTTATACAAATATATTATAGGTGTTACGTTACAGCTGTTTTAAATAAGTCGGCACACTATTGAGATTAAACCTGCTCATACCTACTTACATTGTTTTCTTTACGTTATTTTGTTTCTAACGCGCCCGCTAAGATTTGTTTATATTCAAACTTCAGGGCATTAAAATAATATTACAGACGGCTTCTAACGCGTTAATCTCCGCTCATCGAACACACTAATACTTTATTAGCATCAGGCGATCGGGCAGCTCATTTGTTCATTAACTTGTACACATTTTATGATTAAATTGTATACATTGTCGGCACATTATTAACTTCTATTTTCTGTGTTTTAATTAATTGCGCGCGTATTTTCCGCTCATTCTAAATATTTAACTTAGTTACACGCATATATTTTTAAACATGCCTACAAAATCGCAAGCGGCCATAATTAGGCAAACTATAAAATCTATTAGTCGGCTGTAATGCCAATGCGATCTGCATTAGAATTACACAAAGGTGACTCAAAAACTAACAAAACGGGGTTTAATGCGCGTTTTAAAGACCTACAAAACTTAGAAACAAAAATTAGAAAATTTATACTGCGAAATTTTAGACGACGGCAGTCTTACAGATGAAATTGAAAATTTTTATACAGCCGGTTTCGAAAATGCGCTATCCGAATATTATGATATTTTAACTGCAGCGGAAAATATAAGTTCTACTTCAGAGTCAAGTCAGCTCACTTCTGCCGTTCTGCCCAAAATTGAACTACCAAAATTCAGCTCACGCGTTGAGGACTGGCCATCGTTTATTACGATTTTTAGAAGTCTTACAGACGACATGACGTCACTTACAGCAGCTATCTTTTGTCTTGCCTATTGGGGGAGGCGCTCAGCATGATTGCGCTTTTACAAATCATAAAATGATAATTACAGCATCGCGCTCGATATTCTCACACGTAGGTATGAGAACGAAAGTAAAGTAACGTAGAGTTCGAAAGAAGATACGGCATCTCGGATACTCTGCCCACCTTAGGTGATTTGATTTTTTTTTAGAGGAGCACGCGCGCTATATCGAAACCGAATATTCTAATGTAGCACGCAGTGTTACCTACTCACCACAACCGGGGCCCTCTCGTCAACACACACCCCCCCGCACACTCTCCGCGCAGTCCACGCTTTAGACCAATTAGTCCCGCGTATCCTCGTAATACTCAGCGCTCGCCATCGGCTCACACTTTAAGTAGTTATCACTTCAGCCCAGTTCCTCATTACCCTCAACGATACTGGCCCCCCTCCCCCCGAACAGAGCAGCGCGAGTACTCAGTCCGGTATACAGATAAACACAATCGATTCTACTACCCCTATTGTAGGAATACAGAATACAAACTTATCGCGTGTCCGAAATATAATTAATCATCAGCCCACTCAAGGTCGTTGGGATTTCATACAAGCCAACGACAGATGTCGTAAATGTCTAGGTCCGCATTTTGAAAATGAATGTCGTTCGACAAACACATGCAAAGAGTGTGGAAGTACAAATCACCACACCTCGCTTCATCGTCACGGAACTCAAAATTCTCCGGTGTCATCAGCGCATTTGCTTCCTCCTCATTTACGTGCACAGCCCCGCCGGCGTGCTCAATACAAGCCACATACCTACACGGCCTACACACAATATACGCTTTTTTATTAATTATATTTACCTTTGCAAAAAATACCAGATGTTATACAACGCTCAGCTCATCAGCTCATTCCATTGGCGGATCAAGCTTATCATACTTCTGCACCCATTGATCTCATTTTAGGCTCAGACGTTTTGGGTCACGTTTTAGATGGTACTAAGCTTGCTTTGGGCCCGGGGAAGCCCATAGCCTTTTTTTTTTTTTCGGCACGATTTTTGACCCCTGGACCATTGTCAGACACCAATGCTTTTGGTATCCCATGTCGAGCGAAGAAGGATTTGAGACTCTTAACAACATTATCGACAGTGTAATTCTTATGCAAAGAAGCTAGCTCTATGTACTTGGAATAATAATCCATGCAGACAAGGAAATTTTCTCCATCAAAATATAATAAATCTATACCTACCTTCTCCAATAGAAGATAAGATATCTCATGGCATTTCAACGGTTCACGGGGTGGATTAGATCTGTATTTGGCACAGACGGAACATTGATCAATTAAGTTCTTAATATCCGCGTTTATATTTGGCCAATAAACTGTTTCTCTAGCGATATTTAGTGTCTTATTAATACCTAAATGACCACAGTGTATTTTATCTAAAATCTGTCTTTGCAAGGACTTTGGAACAATAAGCCTATTGCCTTTAAATATTAAGTCGTTCATTATATGTATTTCATTTTGAATGTTCCAATATGGTTTCACAAGAGAGCTTACTTTGTATTTGCTTCTTGGCCAACCATTCTGAATATAAGACTTGAGCAGATTTAAAGATTCATCATTTTTGCTTTCTAATAATATAAATTTTCAATAAGGCTTACTCACTGAGAGATTAGAAAATACTGAATTAACATGATACTGTAAGTCTTGCTCATACTGAGGTATGTATGTATCACTAAGTGAGGCTCTTGACAAAGTATCTGCTATATACATATATTTACCAGGTACATAAACTACTTCTAGGTCATAACCCTGCAACGATAACATCATTCTTTGTAGCCTAGCAGGTACTTCATGAAGAGGTTTTTTAAAAAGGTAAATTAAAGGTTTGTGATCAGTATGAATAGTTGTTTTACTGCCATAAATATATTGGTGAAATTTATTACATCCAAACTGTATGGCAAACAATTCTTTTTCAATCTGAGCGTAGTTATGTTGAGAGGAGGTATGTGTTCTTGAACTATATGCAATGGGTCGTTTGTTTTGCATCAAGACCGCTCCCAGTGCATTCTTTAATGAATCTACCGACAAAATCACAGGTAAGTTGCAATTATAATTAGTTAACACAGGTGCTTTAGATACGACTTCTTTTAACAAATCAAAGCACTTTTGACAATTTTCATCCCATAACCATAACATATCTTTTTTTAACAAATTTCTTAGGGTACTAGTTTTTTCTGCTAGATTTTCTATAAACGGTGCAAAAAAATTAATCATGCCTAGAAATCTCTACAAATCTTTAATATTTTTAGGTATGGGCATATTTTTTATCGCTTTAATTTTCTCTGGATCAATTTTTACACCTTCTTTACTAAAAATATAGCCCAAATATGCTATTTCTTCTAGAAGAAACTTGCACTTGGCTTTATTTAATTTTAAATTAACTTGCCTAGCCCTGTCCAAAAACATTTCTAACCTTTTATTGTGTATTTCAATTTTTTCACCGTATATTAAAATGTCATCACACCATATTATTATACCTTCTATGTCTCCGAAAAGATCTATCATGGTTTTGTAGAAAATTTCTGTAGCCGTGTTTATTCCAAAAGGTATCTTAAATTATTTATTATTAAAAATTTGTATCTGCCAAATGGAGTTTGGAATGTACATAGATCACTACTTTCTTTAGTTAATTTTATGTTATAGAACCCAGAAAATGCATCTAAATGTGAAAAATAAGAGGCTCAGGACAATTTAGACCTGACTTCATCTATATTTTTAATTGGATAATGACATCTCAATAAATATTTATTTAAATTTCTAGGATCTAAGCAAATTCTCAATCCACCATTCTTTTTCATGGCTATAACTAAACTACTCACCCAGAGAGTAGGTTTGTTCACCTTCCGTATGACTCCCATGTTCTCCATGAGTTGAAGCTCTTTCCTTAACAGTTCAACCAACGCAAAGGGTACCTTTCTAGGGGGATCAACACACGGAATAGCATCCTTTTTTAGCACGATGCTGTGTTCGTATGGGAGGCAGCCTAGACCCTGAAACACATCATTATATCTAGTCACAATTTTGTCACAAGTTTTTTGATACATATTATATACATTTTGCTCAACATTTTTTTTATTTTCCATTGATAGAGAAAAGTTTTTTGTTATTAAATTTAGCTTTATACAAGTGGGTAAACCAATCACAGTTGGACAATTTAATTTTGTTACAACAAAAGTAATGTTTTCTGGTTTTGTTTTGTTTTCAACTAAACAACAAATGTTTGACACTGAAATTATCGGTATTCTGTGCCCACTGTAGGCAAATATATTATATTTTTTACACATTTCTTTACTCTGTTTGCCAAATTTAAGATTCAATTCTTTAAATACTTGATAAGACATCACATTTATGTCTGCGCCAGTGTCAATTAGGCAATCTACTTTTTTGTTGTTTATCTTAAGAGAATAATGCCAGGACTTGTCTGTTGTGCTTATCAAATTTGTACTAGCATTCTGTAACTTTATGTTTTTAATGTTGAACAATGCCCCTATTGTGAATCTCTCAGCCTCAGCCTCAGCACTTTTGGGGCTTGATTCATCATCGAGATTTATGCTACCTACCCCAGTAACAACAGTCTTGACACTATTTTTTTTTAAACATAAATGAGTAAAATGTCCATATTTAAAACATGACCTGCATCTGTGTTTCCAAGCTGGACAGTTGCGGCGACCATGCGATGTGTAGCACTTTACACACGACGTTGAAGGTGACCTTGGCATGATGGGGATCTTGCGTTTTTTCTTTTCTGGTATGAGGGGGAACTGGCCCGACGACTTTTGTGTAGCTTGTATATTGTGGCTTCTCTTCCACCTGCTGCATTGATTGATTCTTCACTTTTCTGCGCCATCGTCAGTGTTCTACAGAGGAGTTTGGCTCTTTCTAGGGATAGATCTTGCTCTTGTAGGAGCTTTTGACGAAATTACGAGAAGTTTGTGGCCATATTAGCAATGAGAATATCCTTTACAAGGGAATCGCGTAGCGAACCAAACTCACAGGCATGACTTGCGTTTTCTAATTCCATTAGAAAATTTTCCAAGGATTCGTTCACATGTTGTTTCAACGTAAAGAATTTGTGCCGAGCCACCGTCAAATTCTTTTTGGGTTCAAAATACTCGACGAATTTTGCCTTGACTTCTTGGAATGTAGCAGTGCTTAGGTCCAAATTGAAGGAATTGTATATGTTTAAACCCTTTTCTCCCATGGAATGCAGCATGATTGCAATTTTTCTTTTGTCTTCCGTTTTCTTCATGCCCGATGCCAGTAGAAATATCTCGAATGACTGCGTCCATTTCTTGAAATTATTGTTGATAATTTCTGTAGAGATCTCAAGCTTCTGTACTCCGTTGCCTGCCATTGTTAAGTTCGCACACTCAGATTGTCTCGAAGCTTCCGGAGTTTTTGATGTACCCTCTTTTGCGTTCATAATTTTCGTTTTCTTGATAATTTTTTCACACCTGACACCATGTAACGGACTGCGACCTCTTGATATGCAAGTCCTTCTCACGCTTGAGTGGTGATGATAATAATACAGCAACAATTCTTATATTATCCTTTATTGGTGCTTACACAAATACGTATTACAAATGAGATATTATGTCTAACACAAATATACGCCTACACTATAGCCCTTTGGCCAACTGAAATAAACTAACTCGATAGGCTTTACTTCATGACATCTGTCAATGTCAATAATGACATTGACAGTTACATCTTACTGTTGACATATGTAACAACAAAGGATATATATTTTTATAGTATACACACACACACAATTTAATACTATACAATATACATAAATCTTATTTAACAATATATTACTAGATGTTTCCCGCGACTTCGTACTCGCATAGTAGAATCCCGTGGAAACCGTACAACTCCCGCAAAAATAGTAGTCTATGTCCTTTGGTCTATGGTCTATTTTATATCTATGCCAAATTTAATGATCATCGGATGAGTATTTTTTACGTGAAAGCGTAACAACCAAACAAATAAACTCATACGTAAATATTGTAAGAAATCAATATGCCATTATTGAGTGCGTTGCATGGTGTCGCGTCATCGTAACGGATTAACGCATTGTATTTCACACCTACGTTGCGTCGACGCCCGACATCATAATGCAAGAGGGTGATAGCACAGCGCAACATCCAATAGCACGATTTAAACGACATACAGCTATATAGCAGCGAGTAGCGGAATTAAAAATTGCAAATAGATTTTGTAACCGTCGTCAATACATTGTCGATTATACAATACATACAATTTGTCGATTTAAAGCTAAAATATGACTTTTTGAATGCAGTTGATGTCGGAGAACTGAGGATTCCGTTACTACTAATCACCGCATAGGCTTTATTAAATCCACTTCAAAAGTAATTGTCCCTTTTCGCTCAAAATAATTTCCCTAAAGAGTTTTTAGCGTGACATTTCAGCATAGAAAGTTTGTAACCTTTCTATCCGTTATAGTTTAGAAATGCCATGCAGGGACCAACTTATAAACCACTTTGGAGGCCGATTACTCGAAAATGGTTGAATTTGTTAAAGGGTAATGTATGAAACCTTGTCTTTATTAAAAATAAACCTATTTGTTGATACACAACACGATGCCTAGAGTAAATTATTTTTCATCATTACTTCACGTGTATATTAATAATCCAAAACCGACTCTATAACTATAGTAAATCTCATCCACTCATATTCATAATTAGCTGTTGCCCGTGGCTCTGCCCGCGTAAAGACAGTATCCCACGGGAACACTGCACATTTTCGGGATTAAAAGTATCCTATGTTTTAATCCAGAGCTTAAACTACTACCATACAGAATTTCATCGCAATCGGTTCAGTAGTTTTTGCGTGAAAGAGTAACAAACATCCATCCATCCAACCATACATCCATCTATTCATCAATCCATCCTCACAAACATTCACATTTGTAATATTGTAGTAGGATGACAGAAGTTAGAAACGCGGAGAGACAGACAGATGGACGGACGGACAGAGCGAAACTATAGGGGTTCCTGGTGGTACTGCACAACCCTAAAAACGTAATTTTTACAGAAATGTGGTCGCGAAACGCAGCAGTAAACTGCTGGTTTTATGAGTGAATCTCACGAAAGGTAATGTAGCTTACATACGTATGTCGTATATTTACATAATATTGTAATGTAATAAAAGATGAAACCCACTGATTGTGCGTTCTACTACAGGTCTGAAATGGCAATTTTAAGTAACATTAATAAATAATCTTTATTGATTCAAAAGTTTCATAAAAGTCCTTAAGTATACCTATGGTGTCCACACGAGGGTTCCCTGTGTCGTGGAGACCAGTCTCTTTCATCGTGCACAATATAAGAATAAGAAATATTTATTTCCAGCATTAAAAAAAAATAGACTATATAAACAATACAAAGAAGAAGAAAAAAATCTAAGAGCGTAAGAGTGTAAGAGTGTGTATGACAACAGTTAAAAGTATTTATGCCTGTTTTAATAATTTGAGAAAAATAATTACATTATCAATACATAACCAATTTACCACAGTATACGCGGAACCATGTATGTCAATTATTGTGTGCTAGTATGTTTGTCCGTCTCATCCCTAGGCCCTTGCCCTACGACAGCGCAAAGGTTCTGTACCTATGTATGTGCTGCTAAAGTGTGTGTGTGTGTGTGTGTGTGTAAGAGAGTATGTGCTGCTAAGGTGTGTGTGTAGTTCAGGTATGTATGTGCTCCTATGTGTGCAAGTGAATCGTACTATGAAACATCAACTTTTGAAGAAGTCGCTTTCCGGTTTTGATGCCAGATTTTTTTACGATCACTTGCAAAGAACATAAATTTTGCCGTCTCACGCGACATCCATTCTGCACGTATTCAGTCCTGGGAGACCGACTGTGAAGAAGTATGGGTTTTGATTAATACTTATAATAACCGTAGCTGTAAAAAAATCGCTATTTGTACAGTGTACCTCCCGCCACCGGTTTCAATCAGCCTGTCGTCAAAGTTTTTAAACAACGCCAGCAACGTTCTCAACCATGTAGACGATCTGATTATTATAGGAGATTTCAACCTAAATTTTATAGATTGGACAAAAGACCATTGTAATAACTACATGATGCCCAATAATTTAAACAGTTCGGCTCTAGGATACGAGTTAATAGATTTCTTATACTCTAACAATATTTATCAATATAATAACATAAAAAATTGTGATAACAGAATACTGGACTTAATATTAAGTACTTTATGTATTTCAAACGTGTCTGAACAGTGTAATGAGTTAAGTAAACTGGATCCAAAACATCCTAGTTTATCTTTTTCACTGCAAAATGCCTCGAATGTCTCGAATCTACGATCCAAAACGCGTTCAGATTACAATTACTTCAGAGCTGATTACAATAGCATTCAGAGCGAGTTAAGCACCACAAACTGGGAAAAAAATCTCTTACACCTCAGTGTCGATGAACAGGTCGAGTCATTTTACGGTACACTCATGAAAATTATCGACGCTCATGTTCCTAAGCGCAAGTCACAAAGGGTTAACAAACCTCCGTGGTTCACGCAAGCCCTGACTAAACTTAAAACTGAACGGGATAAATTGAGGGATAGGTTTCGTAAATACGGCAATCCCCGCGACAAACTTGAATACGACATACTCCGAAATCGTTTTAAAAACTAATCCCTTAAGTGCTACGTAGAGTACAAACATAAACTTGAAAATGACATTATCTCAAATCCCAAAGCATTCTGGAGGCACATAAAGGACAAACGTAGAGGCAACTCCCTCATACCCGCTCAAATGTTTCTTAGTGACAACCACGCCGACACTGGTCCTGAAATCGCCAACTTATTCGCCGTCCATTTCCGCTCTACATACTTACCTCCCGACATCAATTTACCACCTCCCTGTGCACCATCTATGAATGTGGGAACGATAAGCCAACTTAGTGTGTCAAAAGACCAAATCCGTCAGATAATCAAACGTCTCGATACCTCTAAAAGTGCTGGTCCTGACGGCATTCCCCCTTTATTTATTAAAAAGTGTGGCGAGCACCTAATTCTTCCCTTATTCATAATTTTTAATAATTCCTTGCAGTCTGGCATCTTTCCACAAAAATGGAAGACAGCGCGAGTCACTCCTGTTCACAAGAAAGGGGACAAGAATATTATTAATAATTATAGACCAATCTCTATCTTACCGTGTTTCTCTAAAATCTTTGAATCAGTAGTGTGTCCCATGATTGCAAGGCATATTGAAATCACTCTAAGTGACAAGCAACATGGCTTTCGTCGGAACCGCTCAACTGAGTCAAACCTTCTGCCTTTCGTGTCCTCCATATCCCGGGCTGTTGACTCTGGATTACAGGTAGATGCTGTTTACACTGATCTCAGCAGCGCTTTTGATAGAGTCAATCACGTCTTATTGATACGCAAGTTGGAGTCGTTTGGAATCCACGGTCGTCTATTATCCTGGCTCGCCTCGTACTTAAGGGACAGATTCCAGGTGGTTTCAGTGAATGGTCGTGATTCATACGTATACGCTGTAACTTCTGGCATTCCCCAAGGATCCCATGTCGGCCCTATCCTGTTTTCGGCATTTATCAACGATATTTTAACTTTTATAAGATATTGCGAAGCTTCGATGTACGCGGACGATCTTAAACTGTACAGACTCGTGTCCTCTTATGCTGATAGTCTTCTTCTGCAACATGACCTTGACTCCTTAAGTCGTTGGTGCGCTCTTAATGGCATGGCCTTAAACCCTAAAAAATGCGTCTACATCAGGTTCACTAAAAAACGACAACCCCACGCGTCCTGTTATCACATAGAGGGTACCAAATTGGACGAGGTAAATGAGGTTCGAGATCTAGGCGTTGTGTTGGATGTTTTAATTTATGCTTATATAATTCATAATTGTTTTTAAACACTAATTAATGTAATTTTGCATGCTGTTGTTAACACTATAATTATTATAAATGAATGTTGTGTTGCCCATAAAGGTGTGTGCATCAGAATTGAAAATTCTTGTATACTATTGACTGTAATTTTTTAAATGCATATGCTGTTGGTAACCATAATAAATAAATAAATAAATAAATAAACATAATACCTCACACCGCAGCAAGACGTCAATGTAATTATAAGAAACAATCAATGTCATTGTGCAATTAACAAAAAATATTTTCGATTTACTACTATTAATTAAATTTTTTAATTTTTAACTATCTCACAAGCCTTTTGAACCAACTTCCAAAGAGGAGATGGTTTAATGGTCAGCTGTGGATACGTGTTTTGTATGTTCAACGATTACTGCGCTGTTTGTGGACCAATTTTCAAAATGTATTTTTTTTCTCGAGGGTATAATCCGAAATTGGTCCACATTAACCAAAGCGGAGAGTGGGTTATAGAATCTATGAGGAATTGAGGGAAATCCTCAAAATTTATAAGGACAATGAAGTGTTTTTTTTTTTTAATACAACATACAATAATTATGGTACCAAAAAGTAAGAGTATAGGTACACTGTATTTAAAGTTTGGCATTGTTTAAAACATTGCAAAGTGCAAGCATATACCACTCTGTCACTTACAGTATTCATCAACATGATCACCACCATCGTCACACGAATATAATGATAACTAGCTGATGCCCGCCGCTCCGCCCGCGTAAATACAGTATCCCACGGGAACACTGTACTTTTTCAGGATAAAAAGTATCCCATGTTTTGATCCAGAGCTTAAACTACTGCCATACCAAATTTGATTGAAATCCGTTCAGTAGTTTTTGCATGAAAGAGTAAGAAACATTCATACATCCTATTAACATTATAAATGTGAAAGTTTGTTAGTATGGATGAATGTATTTATGGATGGAGTAGTTTGTGGTCTGGATTAAAACATAGAATAAATTTTATCCCGAAAAAGTACAGTATTCCCGTGGGATACTGTATTTACGCGGGCGGAGCCTAGCTCTAGTCCATCCATACATCCATCCATCCTCACAAACTTTCACATTTATAATAGTAGTAGGATTATTATTTTATGGTGCCAGAAACAAAATCAATACGCAGTAGATTACTATTTCTTTCATACAATAAACAATAACGTTCATAATTCCAGAAGTTAGAAGGGGGCATAGTCAGACAGATATACAGATAGACCGATGGACGGATAGAGCAAAACTATAAGGGTTCCATGTAGTAAGTACTATGGAACCCTGAAAATGCATAAAATAGTATGAAATAATTCTTATTCTCGAAATAGTTTCCCTTTTCAATTCAGATGTTTTAACTATTTTTTTTATCTACGAGTACCTTAGACCTACGAAAACATTTCAAAGCTCTAGTACTGAGTTACTAAAAAGTCTAAGGACCAATTTACCATTGGTGTACTAATAATACTCCTCTGATCATCCACGTGCAAACCAAATTGGGTCCCTTTCATCAAATACACAATTTCAATTTCGGTTCAAATTCCACAAAATAGCTAAACTTTATAAATTGAGACTGATATAATAATTATAATTAAAACTTCAGTCGTAAATGAAGTCCTAATATTCTACTACTATTATAAATCTGAAAATTTGTGAGGATGTATGATAATCTTCCAAGAAAAAACTTTTATTTATTTATTTATTTAACATTACAGCTGAACACGATACGAGTTACATTTTATGGCACAAACATAAGCTTATAAAAACTTTACCGTGCACCATAGGCCACCTCCATTAACATTTGCAAAATAAATTTATAACAACATCTTAAATCTATACTAGATATATTAATAATTCATTATTACCTATCAGCACAAGCATGCATGCAAAAGCATTAAATCGACGCGCGTCAACATTGCACAGCATTTAGCAACGTTTTGGCTAGTAGTGGGTGCATCGCGCGCGCATCATTAGCGGTTTCTTCAGTGGCGAGTATACAGGAGGTTATTATTAATTATATTTAAATATATTATATTTCTTTAATCTACATATTATTTAAATTTGATGAAGTGATTTTTAAGTTCATATTTAATATTTTTAGGGTTTCATTAAGTAAATATGTTGGTAATTGATTAATTAGATTTGGGACTATGTATTCTAGCTTGCGTTTTCCATACCTATAAATTGTTATAGTTTAGTTTATGTAATTCAGGTTTGGCTGAGCTGCGGGTTGGTGGCTGAGCATAGGTTGAGGTATCATATTTTTTAAATTTTCGTTGAAAAACTCTTCTGTGAGAAGGGTATATTCTACTTTTTTGTGTACCGGTATAATTTTACAGTAATCAAAAAGATGGTGGTAATCCAAAACGTTGTGTAATTTTTAACGTGTTCAGGGACTATAGTTTTTAAGATGCGCAGTTGCAATGAGTAAATGTTATCTAGGTGTGTTTTACTTGTTCGCCCGTAGCTAGATAAGCCGTATGAGATTTTCGATTCGACTAAAGATTTATATAATTGTAGCAGAATTCTATACGGGATATTGTATTTGATTATAGAAAATTTTTCTAGCATGCCTCGCAGTCCATTACACACTACTTCGATATCGCTTTTCCAATTAAGTCAACTATCAATGACAAGTCCTAGGTAAGTTTGGGTATCAACGCACTCTTACTTCACGCAGTCACATTTGAATGACAATATATTTTGTGCTCTGTGAAGACAGTTGTGGTCATGTATAATGACCCTCGGTACGATTTTACTCCTATTTTGACTTGAGCTAATACATTACTTTGGTGTTTCAAGCATTAAAAACTAATCCCTTATCGTGGGACCATTTCGTTAGTATATACTTCTAAACTTTTTTTTTTACTTCTAAGCTTTTGAAATTGCTCTGTAAAAGTTGTTCCAATAATGGCTTTTCGTTACTATTTCTATTTCACATTGACCAGGCAGCAGATGACTAGAATAGGACATGATACAAGTAGCTTTTGACCGCGGCTCCGCCCGCGTAATTGTATCCCACGGGAGCACTGAACCTTTTTTGTGATAAAACTAGCAAATGTGTTATTCCAGAGCCTAAACTACTACCATACCAAATTTCATAAAAATCAGTTCAGTTTTTGCGTGCAAGAGTAACAAACATCTAAATAGTAGAAGGCCAAGTGGCGAAACATCTAAATAGTAGCAGGTCAGTGGCCACTTTCAAGAGTGAATATTATCTTGAATGTGGGGTTTGTTTTATTGTTGGCGAGATAAATGAAAAGTATAGTCCCGATAATATTATATTGTCTTTTCACTTATTACGTACATACAACGTTTAGCTTAGTATACCATTTAGATCGGAGGTTAGGACGAGACTGACTACTTAACATTGGAACTATAATATTGAAATGACTTGGAACCAAAAGTGCAAGCATGCACTTTTGTGTGGTCCCTACATTGAATTTAAGCAATTTTTACTATGGTATCCACTTTCCTACTATAAAAAAAATCTGCTGTTTCCTACAAAAGGGCTATGGCATACATACTTTTGTGGTCAATGACTGAAAAAACATTCTGTATAAGGGTCACCATCCTTGAAATTTCCTATCCCATTTCTTATATTTACTAGATGTTCCCCGTGACTTCACACGCGCAAAAGGAACACGCGGGAAACGTACATTTTGCAGCAATAAAAATATAGAAAAATCCTTTCTGATGATATGTACTCCATTTCTGTGCCAAATTTCATCAAAATAGTTCTTGTAGTGAGCCTATTCAACCCAAACAAACAAATGTATCCACTTTATTAAATTAGTATACATTAATCTAAAGAGACTTTTGGTTGATTCTGTCATGTGTAGTTCACAATGTGTGTAAAAAGTATACAATATTTTTTGCTTCAGATAATGTCATATCTAAGAAGTCCACGCATAAAACTTATTGCGGCTGCAATGCATCATGCTTGCATGCATGAAGCTGCTTCATCACAGTACGAAAATCTTTGCTTGCACGATCCCCACGAGAAAATTAGAAGTTTCTGGAGACATCTCCAAGTAGTACTGATTTGTCGCGATGGCGACAGAAAATTGCGTACCTAGTTGTAAACCAAGGTCTAATTCATGTAGCTCTAGTTCATCTTCGTCAAGTAGCACATCTTTATCGTCATCATCTAGTACATCTTCAAGTAGGTGCCTTTTTTTATGTGCCTGTCTGATGGTAAGCGGATACTGTAGCCTATGGACGCTAGCGACTACAACTTGCAAATGTTTTTGCTATATTTTTCTGGTAAGAACTTTTCCCCCGATGGAGCAGATCACGATTTCTAACGAAACATTTCTAAATTAAAGGAGGCTTAATCTGTTTAGTAACTCCGGACAACAGTACACTTTATTATCCAAGTTAAAAAAGACTATTCCTAAAAGAGAGATATGAACTCCGTGTGTGGGGCGGGGTTAAGTTCCGATTAAAGTGCACTGAGAAAATTACGCAACAAGGGAGAGTGTTTTTATTTAAATAGTATTGGAGACTTAGTGTTTTGACGAGACAGCATTTTTTAGCAACTGTGATTGCCAAGAGTTCCTAATAACCAATTTAAGAGACTATAGTAGAAGCATAATGTTACGTAATTATTACCATTTAATGGTCTTACGAATACTGTTTTAAGCTTTTTTAAGAAA
Organism: Phengaris arion; assembly: GCA_963565745.1. Taxonomy (NCBI): domain Eukaryota; kingdom Metazoa; phylum Arthropoda; class Insecta; order Lepidoptera; family Lycaenidae; genus Phengaris; species Phengaris arion. The sequence goes on from OY751431.1 coordinate 32,260,349, forward strand.
AATGTTGATTACTGTTTTAATTTACCTGTGCATAAAATACGTCTAAATTTTATTTCACTAGTCCGTTTAATAGCTAGAATTCAATTTTTTATGTAGTAACATAGTTGTTATATTAACTTTACTTATTTCAATCATAATTGAAAAAAATAATTATTTCGAAAGTGTTACTATGAAAACTAAAATCGTAATAAAACAGTAATTATAGAAAATATTAAATTATAATATGACTACCTTATAAATAAAATATTTTAACAAAATAATCTCACAAATATCTCATAAAAGGTCAACTTTCTTATTAAGAGGCAAATAATACTGCAAAAATCGTAAATTGTTCCTCCTGTAAGATTTTGTTTTTTTTTTGTTTTGGCAAATTTAGTTTCGACATACCATAATAATATCAAAAACAACAAAACACAACATTTACAGTAAATTGTGTTAGGCCTTAAACAGATAAAATAATAAATATATCCATTCCATTCTCTAATATCAATATTGTTTTGATAAAAATGCAATAAAAATAAGCTCTGTGCCTTACGCGTTCAGATTTTATTACACTCCTTTTTTTTCGATTGCTATAAAATTTAACATACAAACACCGGCATAATTATTCAATTTTATAACATAACCATTTGTGGCCCGTAGCTTCATGCGCGCTAAAAGAAATCCCGCAAGAACCTTAAGAACTCGGCCTCTCCACAGACGAGAGGCCGAACATTTCAGTTAGAACTGACGTCAGTTTGGCCTGAACGGATTCGAACATATACACGGAAAAACTCGCATCAGTTCCTTCTGGTTTGCCGCGAGCTACGGTCGTGTTTAATAATTGTGTAATAATTAAAAACCCCGAAAACTCACTACGCTTGTACACGATACACGCCCGTACGACCGCGGCTCTGGCGAGAACTGAAGCGATTTGTCACATGAGCCGTTCAGTCCATCCGTATAGTCCATAATTAATGTTGCCAACTTAGTTATTTTACAAAGTCTTACTACTCAATTAAGCATTTTATTCCCTCCTTAGTAGGAATTTAGTAGTTAGTAGTGCTTTCGTAGGAAAGAGCCAGAGAGTAATCATATGCAAAATGGTCTAGGTTATGCACAAAAAAAATACACCTTATCGTAATAATACATTTGTCCGGAATTTGCTTAAAACTACTCGTTTAATATAATACGTAATATTTCCTAGTTTATTTTAATTTAACGGTAAAATTTATAATAACATTCAATATCGTATTTTTTTAATATAACAAAATGTAAAATGCAGTGGTTTTTTGGGGGCTTTACGGATACGGCCTAAGTTTAGTAGCTTTTTTATAGTTTTTAGTATTATTTTAGTAGAAATCGACGCGAGTTTAGTCGTTTCGCAAAAACAGAGCTGGCAACACTGGAACGAATCGCTTCAGTCCATCCGGCCGACTGATGCAATCTTGAAATCACACACAGACCATACGATTTTGCATCCGTTCAGGCCGAACTGAAGGAAAACCGGACCGTATATGGGGCCCCTTACATTTTGCCTCAATAAAAAATGTTTCCTACATCCTTCCCCGTGGTCTAATCTTTATGTGTTCCAAATCTTATAAAAATAGGTCCAGTAGCTTCGGAGCCTATTCAATGCAAACAAAAATACAAACAAACAAATCTTTCCTCTTTATAACATCCTACTATCCTACTAATATTATAAATGTGAAAGTTTGTGAGTATGGATGGATGTTTGGATGAAAGGATGTTTGTAACTCTTTCACGCAAAAACTACTAAACTATAGTTTTTGCGTGAAAGAGTTACAAACATCGATCCAACCATACATCCATCCATCCATCCTCACAAATTTTTCACATTTATAATAGTAGTAAGATATGCCGATTCTTCTCGCGAGTTTCTTACGCCGGTTCTTCTCGCCGGGCTAGTTCCCGAACCGGTGGTAGGCATCATATTATGTAGACCGACGCGCGACGATCAGAAAGCTTATATATATCTATAAACTTTCTGAACGTCGCGCGTCGTCGTCGTATATATATATATACACTATACAAATACCATCTTTAAAAAAAAGTACTTTGATTTTGATTAGGTATGTAAAGGATTACTGAATATGTTATACGAATTCAGGAAGATATTCCGCCTGGTCACATATTTGTATACTATATCTCTGAATATTTAACGTCAATGGCATGATAGTCCTGATTTATAGCTGCAACTTCGGCGGGGACGTCGTGCTTCGCGTGCCCTGACTGCTGATGACGTCACAATCGATTGTGCCTCGACCGAAATACGCGGCTTTTGTTCCAAACATACAATTATTATTCAGTACTTCGCCCGGAAAGTGGACAATTTCAAACAAGATTATTATGCGCAGGCAATTTATGACCTACTAGATATTGCCCGCGACTTCGTGCGCGCAAAAGGTAATCCGGCGTGCATTTTACCGCTATAAAAAGTACCCTTTATCCTTTCCCCGTGGTGTTCTCTATATTTTTTTTTTATTAGATAAGGGGGCAACGAGCATACGGGTCACCTGTTTGCAATGGTAAGCAACTACCGTCGCCAATGGACACTCGCAACATTAGAGGAGCTGCAGGTGCGTTGCCGGCCTTTAAGAGGGATTACGCTCTCTTCTTGAAGGTTTGCAGGTCGTATAGGTCCGGAAATACTGCTGGTGACAGTTCGTTCCAGAGTTTTACAGTGCGCGGCAGAAAGTTACGCGAAAAGTGCACGGTGGAAGACTGCCACTCATCAAGGTGATGAGGATGGTATGTTTTTCGCGTGGGACGATGGCGAAAAGTTGCAGGTGGTATGACTCCGAACAATTCCTTAGAGTACTCCCCGTGATACAACCGATAGAGGATGCAGAGTGAAGCTACATCTCGGCGTAATTCCAAGCTGTTTGAAACACTATGGCAGTCAACAATTCGAGCGGCCCTTCGTTGGATACGATCCAGAGGGAGCAGTTGATATTTTGGCGCCCCTGCCCAGAGATGAGAACAATATTCCATATGAGGCCGAACCTGCGCCTTGTAGAGTTGTAGGCGTTGGTCCGGACTGAAGTACTGTCTCGCTCTGTTAAGAACAGCAAGCTTCTTCGAGGCTAACTTGGCCTTACCCTCTGGATGATATCGGAACTGGACTTCGCTCGATATATTGACGCCAAGTATCTCAATGCTAGAGGAGATGGTTAAAGATGTGCCCTCGAAACGAGGATATACGACCATTGGGGACTTTTTAGTTGTGAACGCGCAGACTTGTGTTTTGGCGGAGTTGAATTGGACTAAGTTACGTCTACCCCATTTAGAGGCTTTCTCCAATGAATTCTCTATTTTAAACACAAGTTCGTTTCGACTCTCAATGACATTTAGCCGAGAAATATTGGGGGAGCCGGTATATACAGCATCACCAGTACTATCATCCGCATAGCAGTGAATGCCGTTGGTCTGTAACATGTCATTGATATGCAGTATGAATAGGGTAGAACAGACTGAGTTTCCGAGCATTCGCCGTCAACTACGACCTTTATGCTTCTATCTGCTAAGAAACTAGTGACCCACTTACATAATTTCTCGGGCAGCCCGTATGATGGAAGCTTTGATAGCAGCGCTTTATGCCAAACCTGATATCTGTTGCGCAAACAAACTTCTAGCAGCATCTCCTGATAAGCTGTTATCGTAACACCTACCTAGGAATATGCATCTATGACCTATCAAACCCGAACACGTGACTGAAAACAGCATCAAAACCGGACTGGTACATTTTTGCATTTACACAAAAAAACTTTTACTGCAATGCCACCCGGTGAGTTGTTATCGTATTACCTATCTAACAACATGAACCAATCTGAAGAGCTTAGGGCAAAACAAAACAGGATTGAATTAATATGAACGGATTTATTCATAAAGTACACTAATATCAATCTATCTAATATCAATATGCTTACATCGACTGTGATTAAATTCCCTGTACAAATTTTCTGTGCTGACTGACTATCATTATACAAAGTTACAAACAAATATTAACTCAAACATTCATGTAAGAAATTTCTAATAAAAATAGTTTCCTTGGCCTCTTCACATAAAGCCATATATTCACTTTCTGTGGTTGAAAGGGCAACTGTTCTCTGTTTGCGGCTCTCCCATAATACAGCCGAGTTTCCTACTTTAAAAATATGGCCCGTGTAGGAACAGGAACAAAGTACAGTACGGTACAGTCGTTTGATGCTCGATGCCGTGCTCTTGTAGAAACATCTGGAACTTGTTTCAGTAAATCTATACTTCGCCTATTCAGGTGGCCAAGTATACGATGCCATAATTTATGGGATGGCTTCACGTCACATAAGTACACAACCTCTGTATCATGATCCATAGACTGGTTCACCTCATAATCCAATTGACATGCTGCAGCAAGGTAAGTAGTATTTGTTGATACTTGACTCTCTGTGTCTAGTTGGTAAATACCGTTGACCTTCGTAGCACTGACAACTATATTTTCCCTACAATAGACATCACACTTCTCGGCGTCAAAGTGCACATCAAGTCCTTTAGCTGCCATCTTTCCGATAGAATGAAGATTTGTTGACAAACCCAGAACATAAATAACCTTACTTATTTTTGTTAATTGTCTGTATCATTTTAGCAACAATCCAACATGACTATGTCCTTCACTATACAACTTTTATTTATTTGCCACTGTCACTGAACGCGGAGTATGTACATACGCATCAAAAACTTCCAATTACCGTAATTTGAAATTCCGCTGGGTTTTTCGGAATTAACTGAGATTCCTGCACTTGATGACGACGACGTAGTCATGTTAGACAAAGCGTGATCACGGGACGCTGGTTGTGTATCGTTTAAACTTTCATTTGGCATTCCGCACCAAAACTAATTACGTACTTTTGTTTAGTGCGTATTCTGGGCCCGTGCGGTGCGTAACCTGAAGGGCTTAGGGCAAAACAAAACAGGATTGAATTAATATGAACGGATTTATTCATAAAGCACACTGTTACCATCTAAGACATTTGTACAAGAGAGAGACGTAACATAGCGACCACAGAGACATTGACAATCAAGGATGGCAGCGCGATCTATTATCAAAAATCCTTAACACTGTTTCGTTTACATTTACTTACGTGCATTTTTCTAACACAATCAAACTCGAACCCGTGACTGAAAACCACATCAAAATCGGAATAGTAGTTTTGGAGATGATAATATGCTATCGACAATTTGTTATCATAAAACCTACCTAAGAACATTCACTATAATAACCCGAACTCATCACTGATAACCAAATCAAAATCCGACATTTTGGAGACCTTTGATGATTTTTTAGATTTTTTATGTTTTACATTGAATTGAATTTTCATAGCACCCATTTGACAAGCGAGAACACGATATTAGAGTTGACAAACCGGTTTTGATCGATTCGAAACCAAATTTCGATCTTATTACTCTGACAATAAGGTAGGAATGTGATACGATCGGTGACTAACCCAAACTGTACTCAACAATAAATTTAAAAATAAAAATCTAGTTTTGAGACATATTTCTGAAGGTTTCACGTCTATCGTAATAAGTGGTCTAGGGGACTAATTCGTGTTAGTGGCTAATGTAATTAATAGATCACTCTAATTAAAGTGTTTTAAACTTTAAAAAGAATTTAATAAAAATGTTCACTATTTTTAGCTTGAGAATTTGTCATATTAGAAAAACATAAATTTTTACTTTAATTAGTTATTTCTGATCTCCAAAAGGATTTTTATATCGTGTTGGATACACGATATTAATATATTTTTTAGAATTTAAAGAAAAGTTACTCTTTCACGTAAAAACTACTGAACGGATTTAATTGAAATTTCGTAAGGTAGTAGTTTAAGCTCTGAATTATTAACACAAATAGACAGCTTTTTATCCCAAAAAAGAACAGTAAGTATTTACGCAGACAGAGCCACGGGCAAAAACTATTTATTTATAAATGAGTGCTGAGTGTATTATAATAATATATCTACTTATATCATTTTATAAATAATTTCACTACGTAAATTGCTACGAAATCTGCCTCTGTTGCTCGGGCTATTATTACGAATATATTGATTCTTTCATTAAAATCGGATCAGTAGCTTAGGCGCTACGGTGGAACAAACATACATATAATATAGAGAGACTACCAAAATCATTGCCCTTCCTTCTGGCTTCGCCGTGTCGGCTAGTTGACTGAATTTAAATGCAAACAAACAAAGATACAAATCATTCCGTTTCGTCCTTAATATTTTTAGTGTGTGTTAAAAGTGTAGTGTAGAAAATGTTGTATGCTTGTACTTAACTGGAATATTAGTATTACCAGGGGAAACAGCAGGAACATATGACAGCGGCGTAAACGTAACGTAACGAATGAAAATTGTATGGGCGCTTTCATGATTTTTACAGATTTTCATACAATTCTCATTCGATGACGTTACTTTAGCGCCGCTTTCAATTTTTTCTGCTAGGCCAACAACATTCAAATATTAACCTTAAATTCATATATTTATTGCTCAACTTTCTTATACTTTAAACTAGCTAATATTGTATATAATATATAATCGGAATCTCGGAAACGGCTGCAAGTATTTCCGTGAAATTTTGTGTTTAAGAAGTTTTAGGGGAAAAAATCGATCTAGGCCTTATACATGGGAAACTGCGCATTTTTTAAGTCATAAAAATATGTTTTGCGTAATAAGATATGAGTAATTTCGATTTGTAAATGTCAATGCCGGCTGGCGGCAAGGTTAGTGTGCTTTTGCGTGGTTGGCAAATGGTGTCTCGGGTTCGAATCCCGGTCACACATATATTTTTGTGATTATTTATGTTTATTTTTTGAATTATTTTATCGTTCCACTAAAACTCCGAAAGCTCAATGTCCCAGGTAATTAATTCTTTATTAATAACGATAATGTTCGCCTCGAAGTCGAAAACGACAGCATAAATGTTATAATTATTATTTAACGATCAGCGGCTCAGTGGGTTGTTTAATTTGCAACGCCAGAGGCTTCTGATGAGGGAAATGAAATATCTAGGTCATGTTTGTATGAAAAAATATGAGTAGGTATATACAGTATGTATGATTACACCTAGATTATTTACACATAATTATTGCATAACCGAAACTAGTTTTGGGTGAATATAATATAATGCGGTAAATATTTATGTGGTAGGTACTAATAAGTTTAATCGTACATAATATATTAATCAATATTATATATTATATAATTGTAACTGCTCGTTGTCTGTACATGGAAGATAATTTTTATATTATAAGAAAAACTTTATAAAAGTGCTTTATGAACGAAATAGAACTGAAAACAATGATATTTTTTAGAATTTTTGTCCATTCGTTTAACGCAAACGGCTAAACCGATTTGAATACGATTTTCACTAATGCATTTTGGTTTACCCTACTTAAATTTTATGTTTGTCATATTTCAATCGGTACATAGGTAAATAAAAAAGTTATGTAAATATAAAGGATAACATAACAATCTAACACATCACATAAAATGATACAAAAATGTACACATTATATAAATACTGAACGGATATTGATGAAATTTGGTATATAATACTCCGTTCCGATTCAATGAAATCTAAATGTAAATAACACAATGAAATTTGACCAAATGAATGTGTCATTGTGACTATATTGTCCGGAATCCTAAAGGCCGGAGAAAATTCAGGGAATTGAAATAGATCTCTGGACTAATACAATAGAGTTGAAAATCGAACACACGAGTGTCGAGTTGCCAGATTTGTCATAATACTCTATTGTATTAGTCCAGAGTTCTATTTTCAATGCCCAGAAATTTCTCCGGATTTCCGGATTCCGGACAATATAGTCCGAGCCTAATGCTTTCAATTTAGATGTCACTTATTCTCCGCGCAATAAAGAAACACAATTAATTTGGTCCAATTTCATTGTTTTGTTTACATTTGGATTACATTGAATCGAAACGGAGTATACAAATAGTAGCTTAGTATTAACACATAGGCAACTTTATATCCCAGTAAAATATACGGTTCCCGCGGATTTCTTTTCGCACGTGCGAAGTCGCGAGAAAAATCTAGTATTTTATTACGGCTTCATAAAATGATTTACTCTTAATAACATTTTTCGGCAGTATATTTTTATCCCGTAAAAAGTATATCATGTTCCCATCAATCATCATCCATTGAATCATCGCGTGACATAAAAACATGAACGTACATACAATTACTAAAAAAAGAGGTTTGAAACATTTTTATGACCGGGCAAAATCACATATTCATCTATACTAAGTATTACACAGACAAACATTTGTGGTTTGTTTGTTTGATTGCATTTAATATGCTCTGAGACTACTAGACCCATAGACGCACATATTATAGACGAGGCATGTTGAGGAAAAAACTGTCTCCACTTAAATGGCCCCAATTTTTGAGCTTTTGGGGGCATTTTGACATTAAAAGTATGGTGAAATCAAGATTACGGTATGGTGAAAATTTGCCTGGTCTAGTATGGTGATTTGTTCTGTCGAATGTACGTCATGGCCTATCTGTAGTTTTGAAATCTTTGACTAGACCGATTTTGATGAAATTTGGCACATATATAGAGTACACCACGAGGAAGGATATAGGCTACTTTTTTGTTATGTGCAATAATATGGCTTATACGGGAGTAACATTATAGTAAGAACAAGGTGTGAGAAGAGAAGTCAAGAGATTTTAAGTAAAATACACAAAGTATTTTACAAATAATATTCTCTCCGTCCTCTCCGATACTGAATTAATAATGGTCTCCACCGACAATGCGATTTGAACCACAGTAAATAGAAACATTCAATTCCTCTTTTAGAAAGGAAAAGTCAATAGGCTTAGGACGGTTAGGTTTCCGCACAATGAAAGAAAATTTACAGTTAATAGAATTTAGATTTTTCTATTAATGATTTTGTTCTAAGATGTTTTGACGTTTTATGAAAAGGGGCGCGCAACAAACCCAGGGCTAATAAATATACTTATATAAAAATACTAGCTTTTTCCCGCGGCTCCAAACGCGTAAACGCAGTATCCCACCGGATGAACATTGTACTGTTTCGGGATTAAATGTAGCCTATCCTAGCCTAATCCAGAACCTAAGCTATTAATATACCAAATGACATCAATATCCATAAGGTGACAATAACCTTATTAAGTAATGTACCAATTTTTGTGGCATTATAGCCAAAAGTACGACACATCCAAGATAACACTAACAACAACAACAACAACAACAACGACAACAACAACAACTACAACAATAACAACAACAACAACAGCAACAACAACAACAACAATAATAATAATGAGGTAAAGGCAATGCGAGCTAGTAGTTGGTAACGATAACGGGTAACAGGTAACGCATGAGTCATATTTTTTCGTGCGTGCAGCCGGATCCATCGATTTATAAGACGTTATCACGTCAAAAAAATATAAAAATATATAAGCCTTTTATTTCCTCCAAATAACACTACTTCTCAATTACTTACTGGTACTACATAATATTTTATTTAAGAATCTACATAATATTATACATAGTTGCTATTGATATTAGAAGCAAAACTAACTTAATATTAATATATGAAACTATAGTGCATAAGCTACTTGCTAAATTATATAGATTTATATATAATATAAATACAGTCGTATGCATATTCCTCTCATTTTTTTGGAAGTCGGTTAAAAAGCAACAAATTTCTCTTCGAAACAATACACGAAACCCATACAAAACCGAGATATTCACGCAAGATTAACGCCCTGTCAACTAAAATAATATGTCCAGTACATACTTATTTTACATACATACATACTTTTTTTACAACTCTTTAAACGTGCAACTACAACGAATAATATATAAATTTCAAATTGCCCTCAACATATTTTATGAATGTTTTATAATGTAGGTATTGGCTTATTGTCGCGGCTACTGACAAGCCAGTTCAGCGGTGCCATGTTGGGGTAAATATAATAGGAGATGTATGGGATAAGTAAACAAAATTGGTAGTGAGCTATACTAACTAAATAGTAATTCATGATACAAAACTATAACATCATGATCATCATTATTATATAAATACGTGAAGCAAAATCTTTCAGTATAGTTTTTCGAGAATTGTGTATGTCGGCGGAGTATGACTTTGGCACAGTTAAGGTTTATGTGGAGGAATGTGTGCAGAAAGCTAATATTTATTTAAATAATGCATAATAATACATAAAACTAATAAAAATAACAACAGCACACACTAGCAGGGGTTTGATGAATACAATTTCGTTAGACGTTTGTCAATCTGTCACAACTCACTACATTTACTTCTTTTTCTATAAAGATAATATAAGAAAGAACCATTATAAAGTTTAAATTAAAAAATATATATTATATGAATTATTATAGGCGAATTTCAACCACAAGGCGACATCTACTTAAGATTATTTCGTGACTACCAAATAATATCCAAAATCCCTATACCACGCAGCCTTGTTATAACTAGGCACAAGCTTCAATAGGTTTTCGGTATTGTAATGACAGACCACGAATCTCCTTTGTGAAGATGCCAAGTCGAATTACCATTACAGTAATATGATTTTTGTTGCTTCCGTGTTTGTATCAATTCTTGTTTGTGTTGTTAAAAACGCTTTGCTGCTATGATGCAAATATATTTTAAACTTTTCTACAGTAATATTATAAAGAGGAAAATTTTGTTTGTTTGCTATATAGAATAGGCTCCGCAACTACAAGGGCTGCACTAAAAGTATCGGGAATGGAATATTTCCACTGTTCCTGTCATATTAAAATCTTTTTAATTTAAAACTCCTTGGTTTTACAAATCGAATACCTATTATTTATTTAAAAAAAGATTCTCGGTCTTGTCAAACTTGTTTAGTCGTTGAGAAAATGGAATTGACTCGAGAAAATTCTAGAGCGATGATTTATTATGACTTTCGAAGTGGTTTAACACAAAAACAGTGTGTTGACCGGATGATTTCTGCATTTGGTGATGAAGCCCCATCCAAAACCACAATTTATCGCTGGTTTGCTGCATTTCAACGTGGACGTGTCAAGCTCAGTGATGATCCCCGTCAAGGTCGTCCAAAAACTGCAGTCACCCAAGAAAATGTTGATGCTGTGCGTAAGCTGATTGAGGAAGATCGACATGTGACATACCGCGAAATTCAGGCAACTTTAGACATTGGCATGAATCAAATACAAATAATCTTGCATGAACAATTAGGTGTAAAAAAGTTGTTTTCCCGATGGATACCGCATTTGCTCTATGAAGAGCAAAAAGCGGCTCGCGTTACTTGGTGCGTCAGAACTCTCGAAAGATTCCACGCAGGATCCTCAAATGCTGTATACAACATCGTATCAGGTGACGAATCCTGGATATACGCGTACGAACTCGAAACAAAAAACCAGTCACGAGTTTGGGTGTTCGAAAATGAGTTAAAGCCAACAAAAAGTGTTCGTTCACGGAGTGTTGCAAAAAAATGGTGGCCACGTTTGTCTCCAAAACCGGCCATGTTGCGACTATTCCTCTTAAGGGACAAAGAACGGTTAATGCAGAATGGTATGCTAACATTTGTTTGCCACAGGTCGTTTCTGAACTCCGTAAAGAGAACTGCAACCGCCGCATCATCCTCCATCACGACAATGCGAGTTCTCACACCGCGCACAGAACAAAAGAGTTTTTAGAGCAAGAAATCATAGAATTATTAGACCATCCGCCGTACAGCACCAACCTAAGCCCTAATGATTTCTATACTTTCCCTAAAATAAAGAATAAATTGCGTGGTCAGAGATTTTCATCGCCTGAAGAAGCTGTGGACGCCTGCAAAACGGCCATTTTGGAGACCCCAACTTCCGAATGGAATGGTTGCTTCAATGATTGGTTCCATCGTATGGAAAAATGTGTCAAATTTCGTGGAGAATACTTCGAAAAGCAATAAATACATTTTTAAATAGTAATGTTGTGTCACTTCCTTGATTCCCGAAATTTTCAGTATCGCCCTCGTACTAGACCGATGTTGATGAAATTTGGCACAGATATTGAATAGACCACGGGAAAGGACATAGGCTACTTTTATCGCCGAAAATGTTTCCGCGAGATTACCTTTTGCGCGCACAAAGTCGCAGGCAATTATTAATCTGTAAATAAATAAAATAAAAACAAAAAATTATACAAACAAAAGCAGCTTACAGACTTCTTCTTTCGCTTCTTGGAAGTTTGGGATAGCTCTTGAATATAACAAAGATATTCACAACACCAGGCACCCGCATAATTATTTTCTAAGATTCCAATTATTCTTAGCTTACGGAATAAGAGAATGTTATTTAGATCTGTCAATTCTATAATAATATAAGCCATATATTACATACAAAAGGAGATCGGGATCATAAGCATTTGAATCACTCATAGCAAAATAAACATTTTAATGGGCACATATTTTCAACACAAAGTATAAAACTATATTACTTTCTACTTACCTCTTACAATATAATAATTATAATGTGTTAGATTGTATTTATGGCTGTAGTAATTAATCTGAATTACCACATTGAGTGCACCGAACATCTGGGTGTAATAACTAAACCTACTATGAAACCAAAAGCTACTACGATTTCACCGCAGTGCTAAACAGAGCGTCGTATCGCATACACGTCACGAACTTTTAACACACGTCGTAGTGTAAATACATAAAAAATGCTGTCTTGTGTTTTTAAAGGAAAAAAGAAGATGGAATATTTTTTCACAGGTAACTATTGATTATTTTGCGGTTCTCTCGGAATATAAACTTGTCTCGTCTCCGCTATGCGAGTGTTTGACCGAAGGTAGCCCTTATGAACAAACTGCTCATCAAATACTCTGGGAGTGTGATCTCTGGTATGACGAAAGAATCGAAATGTTGAACAGCGTCCATTGTGTTTCTAGGGTTGTGTACTATGAAGATCTCGTGGGCTGCGCGAAGAACTTCCGAGCTTTCAAACGTTTTTGTCATAAGTACTATTGGAAACAATGCAACACTTTTTTGTCATTATAAATGCATTGTAATCAATTGTCATATTATAAATTAAAACATTTAATTACATTCTGTCTTGTGGTCATTAAAAAAAAATTAAAAATTAAAAATTAAAAATTAAAAAAAAACCATGTTATTCCCGTGGTGCTTCCCCTTTAATTCTGAATTTTTGTCATCACAATTTTTGCTGTCTCCCGCTTTGCTTGGGGAGGGAAACTGGAATACTTCCTACTCCTCCTACAATCTTCTGATTAATTTCGTTGCGGGTTCCAAGACAGATTTAGCATGTCCCCCGGGCACCCCTGAGATCATATCAAAGGGTTTTTGCGGTTGGTTACCACTGTCGATCCTGGCTACACAGGAGTTGCAGTGGTGGGTAAGTGTGGTGGGCCAATTGCCCGTATATAAAAAAAAACCTTGTTGAGTTAATTTCAATAAATGTTAAATAATAATTATAATAAACGGGTTATCATATAATAATATTAATTTATTTTTATTTACAATCTAATTGTGATATTATGAGTACGTAAAAAGCGATTTTACTTTAGTTTCACTATTTGATAAGAATGAAGACACGAGTTAAAGAAGGGCTTAGTAAGTAAAATTTTGGAAAATGTTCGTTTCTTTTTGCATTAGAGGTTTTAGATAAAGGCAAATTATTTCCAATCAAAATATTGTGTACTAAAAAGTTAGCCAGTGGATGAAGGGCATAAGCCACTTTTATAACAACCTTCGGAGGCTTGACACCCCATGCATTCTGGTACTGTCTATTCGATATATACTAACTATCTGTCATTAGAAAAGTCTCTTTTTCTACTATATTTCAATATAAACCCAGCAACACCTACGTAGAAATATGCACCTATCAAAACCAAACCCATGACTGTAAACCGCATTCCGTTTCCGACAACCGTTTCAATGAAAGCGGCCTCCGTCACCGATTAATTATTAGGTATTATATTGCAGTTAAATCTATGCCCACAGATTAATCAATTATTATTAATTAGTTAACTTAGTTAATTGAACTTAGTTATTTGATATCATACTTGTTTATTATATTTAGACACATATTATGTTGAACTATCTTTTTGTAATTAATACCCACCGAAAACCGTAAATTTCTTCAGAAAAATGCGTCCTATTTCAGACATTATTACAAAATAACGTAGTATAACAAACAGAGACGAGTATGCAGCATTTGTCTACGGATCCCTAATAATATCTATTCACTTTGCACCATTGCAATGTGCGCAATAAGGTGACAGAGAGAATTCTCTGCTGGCGCCGAGCCAACTAGGGAGAATGTCGATCTGCAGGGAAGTCGGATGTCTGATTTAATGATGCTTAATAATGACAATGGGGTACGTAGACAAAGAAAAATGTTCAAAAAATATATATTTTTTAAACGTTCTGCACTTAAGAGTTGTGTTTAGCGCACTGCGTAATGGAATTAAAGTTTTTCTATTTACTGCGACCTTACTTGGTTCTTGGTTTACTTTTAATCAGGATGATTAAACAGGCTTGACGCCTTTTAAAATTTAAACTTCTGATTAGCTAAAATCTAATTCGACATAATAAATATCTAATACGTAAATTTTTGAAAATTCACTTGACAGAAGGTGACGACGGATTATTCCATGTTCAACCCCTTGATTTTCAACCCTCGTCCTTATGGATTAAGATCCCAGACCCGCCAGACTACCTTTATATTCTTACTTATAAAATCTATATCATATTGTAGTATTAGCACAGATGAATAAATAGTTACTACGTAACAGATACAAAAACTCCCATACAAAAACGAAAATACCTACGTTATAATTGACTATAACATCTTAATAATCCTGCTTTTTGCAGGGAGAAAAAAATGTACATATAATAATATAAGTACGCGCAAAAAGAGTCAAGATTGTGTTGCCGGCCGTGCGACTCACGGTACACGTGAGTCATGCGCGCCATCGTACTAATGCGCCAGGGTTGTACATATGAGGATTATTGTAATTTATTTGTCAATCAAATATGTTATAAAGTATTTATACATTTTTAACCTTCATTGAATTTTCGATTATTAAATTGTACTGTTAAAAATTTCCTAAATCACGTAAATAATTTTAACAGGTATTTAATAATAAGGAAAACAGCAAAACAGACAAAAAATAATCAATTCTAAAATAAGTAAGTATTTTCAATTTTAAAATGATTAATTATTATTATTTTGCAATAATTAAAATTTTAAGAACGATCTTGCAAATTTTTTCTGGCTGGACTGGCTGTTTCCTAAAAAAACTACCAAGAACTAAATGCCTACTAAAAAGGTCAAAAACTACTAAATTTAATTCTTAAACTACTACACTGCAGCCATCCACTGCACAATAATTACATCGCATTTCGACGCGTAAGCGCGGGAACGTGCAGTGCGAGTGCTCTGGCGAGCATGCGGCGTACGGCATGCGGCGGCCCTTTGTCGATTGTCTCGTAAAATATACTCCGAGCGGTAGGCTAATAACGTGTGTCCTTAAACGAGTGACAAACGCCTGGAATTAGTATGTACAATCAAAGTATGCATACCCGCTAGTTAGCGCCGCGTAACAATTTTTAGATACAAGCTACGGAAAATTATACTCACTTTACTTACATTCTAAAAAAGTATGAATCTTTTTTAGCTTTAGGATAATATAAGGAATAAAATATCTTTAAAAAGTTTCTCTAAACTTAGTATCAACAGAGATAAAAAGGGTAGAAGTTTAATGTTTTTATTTTTACGTGGATAGTATATGATGAGAATTGGTCTACCGCACAAACTAGCGGGTATGCGTACGTTCATTGTACACACTAATACGTGTAGTAGATACATTTTATCAATAAGAAAATAAGAGTAGTCTGTCAGGCCTGGGATCTCAGTCCAAAGGGGGTTGAACATGGAATAAACCGTGACGACCACCACGACACTGATTATATTATTATTATACGTTATTTCAATGATATAGGGTTACTTATCTACTACGAGGGCGGGTCAATAAGTCCGTGACTTTTGGAATAAAACACAGATTTTTTGATAAATAAATCATTTTATTTTTCAACGTAGTCCCCCTTGAGCTCTATACACTTTGTCCAACGCTTCTCCAATTTTTTTATCCCTTCCCAAAAATATGATTTGTCGAGGTCCTCAAAATAGGCCTTTGTTTGTGAGATGACTTCATCATTGGAGTCAAATCTTTTTCCACCGAGCCATTTTTTCAGGTTTGGGAACAAGAAGTAGTCACTCGGAGCCAAATCTTGAGAATAGGGTGGATGTGGGAGCAATTCATAGCCCAATTCATGGATTTTTGCCATGGCAACTGCACATGTGTGCACCCTTGCATTGTCTTGGTGAAAAAGAACTTTTTTCTTGGCCAAATGAGGTCGGTTTTGTTTTCAAATCCTCATTGAAGCGGTCCAATAAGTTGGCATAATATTCCCCATTAATTGTTCTTCCCTTTTGAAGATAGTCAATGTGGATTATCCCACGTGCATCCCAAAAACAGTCGCCATAACTTTATTGGCTGACAAACCCACCTTGGCCTTCTTTGGCGCCGATTCACCCTTAGAAACACACTGTTTTGACTGTTGTTTGGTCTCTGGTGTGTTGTGATGGATCCATGTTTCGTCCACGGTTAAAAAACTCCTCCATATTGTGATTAAACAACGCCAAACCTTCCTGTGAAGTTGTTACACGATTGCGTTTGTGGTCGACTGTGAGCAAACGCGGCACCCATCTTGCGGAAAGCTTTCTCATGCCCAAGTGATCATTCAAAATTGAAACCACTGAGCCATGCGAGATGCCTATGGCTTCCACAATCTCTTGCACTTTTAATCTTCGGTCGGCCAACACCATATCGTGAATTTTTTCGATTGTTTCGGGTGTAGAGACCTCAACTGGGCGTCCAGGACGTTCGGCACCTTCAGTGCTTGTACGGCCACAACGAAATTCAGTAACCACTTTTTTACCATTGAAATCGATGGTGCAGAGTCCCCATAGTATTTATCAAGCTTAGCCTTGGTCTCGGTAATGGTTTTTTTTTCGCAAAAAATAATGCTTAATAAGCACACGAAATTCAATTTTTTCCATTGTTTCCTTAAGTTACTGGATAGTCTGATAAAGATAGCTGTAAAACACAAACTAACTGACGCAGCAAGTTCAAATTTTGATAGGAGTCAACTGACAGATGCCTGTTGACAGGAGTAGTGTTGCTTTTTCAGTAAGGAGGTTAGAAATTCAAAAAGTCACGGACTTATTGACCCGCCTTAGTATAATAATATTATAAGTAGGAAATATTTGTTTGTTTCTTTGTATTGAATAGGCACTGAAACTACTGGACCGACTGTTATAAAATTTGGCACAGATATAGATTAGACCACGGGGAGGGACATAGGCTACTTTTTATTTCGGCAAAAATGTAGGGATTCTACGAAATCTCCCTTTGTGCGCACGAACTTGCGGCAACATTTTGTCTGAACATGATATTATAACGAGGAAATATTTGTTTGTTTGCATTGAAAACTACTAGTAGTTTCAGAGCCTTTTCAATTTTATCAAAGTAAATCTAGATTTTTTGCAAATCTAGAAATTTGGCACAAATATAGATTGGACTACAGGCAAGGACATAGGCTACTTTTTACGATGGCAAAATGTAAGGTTACCTTTGCGTGACGTTCATTTCCTTTTGCGTGTCGGCAAACACATACACACACGTGTGCGAAGTCGCAAGCGACATCTAGTTACGAATAAAACTGCTGTGTTTAAGTCCTCTTACGACAAAGCTTACTGTGGCTCCAAATGTAATATTTCAAAAGAAATACGTATTGAAAAAGTAAACCAATTCACTATAACGTAACGCCCAATTTTCGTACTTTATACGTACGGTAACATTTGCGGTACATTAAACTCATAATGAATGGGGACGAAGTTAGCCGCCATGATGTAAGAGCGAAACTTCTGGAAAAAGTCCGAACGGACAAAAATATAAGTTATAATAAAGTGCTCTTTACGCCACTAATTTTAATGCATAAAACGGGAATACTGTACTTTTTCGGGATAAAAATTAGCCTTTGTTTTCTCGAGCCTAAACTACTACCATACCTATACGTTCAATTCATCGAAATATGTTTAGTAGTTTTAGTTTGAGTGAAAGAGTAACAAACATCTATCCATCCATCCATCCATTCTCATAAACGTTCACATTTATAATAGTAGTAGGATTTATGACCACACATAACTTTTTAAAGAGTAGCCCGATTTTGATATTATTTATTTTGTTGTTACTGGTTTACTTCTAAGTTGGTCCCTTTATCACCAAATGTTACAACTGGTGATGGGTTCCATGAGAAATTATGGGAACTTCTCGATATTTATACAACTGCTATATGCTACCAAAAATTAAGATTCTGTGCCAAGGTACACCTTGGATCCAAAACCACTGAACTAAATTCAGCTAAAATGTTATCTACTTATTTCTCTACTTAATCTTGATATTTTTAAAGTCGATACCAGCAAACTTGTGCTTGAGTTCTTTAATTTTTTTTTTATCAGGATATTGTTTAGGCTGGTAGCAACTTCAAAATTATGAAGATTGAGTAGAGAAATAGTTAAAATTTTTGCCGAATATAAAAGGGTGATTATTCAGAAAAGCAGTTTTATTTTATACTTTCTTGTACATTTTTACTTTGGAAGTCGGTTTTAACTTTTTTTGTTTAATTTTCCTTCAAAGTTCATCACATGGACTACCATCATTAATTTTTTCATAAGCTTTTAGAGGGACGACGACATATTTTAACAAAATAAAGTGCTTTAAAGCTTATATCTCGCAAACGGATAACTAAGTCAAAAAAAAGTTTTAGCAACCTTTCAATATTTTTTTTTAAATACCTATCTAATGAAATCCCACACTATGGGGTAGACGAGAGACGCGATATAAAAAATCATCCCCACTTTACGTGATTTTATTTTAAGCACTTTGTCGACGTTCTAGCACTAATCTTTGGACGGTAAGCCGAAGACGGACAGACGGACCATAAGGACGTGAGCTACGGAACCCTAAGAATTATCAAATGTCATTGACTTTCGAAATTTTGTAATAGAATATGATATGAAGGTGGACAAAATTATGAAATTTTAATAAATTCATGTATAAATTGCTTTAATTCAACGATTCCTAAAAACTGAATTTCCATACTATCTCAATATAATAAAGTATAAACCGCTCTTTTGGATACCAAAATGTATATTAGGTTATTACTTATGAAATTGGCGTTTTGTAAAGGAGGAACATAAAGTCAATTTTTTCTAAACATAATATATTTATTTAATCAAAGTAGGTACCATTATATTGCATTATATTGCTATTTATGCACTTTTGCAATCTCATAGGTATTAAATTAAACAAGCAATAATTTGTGTTAGTTAAACATATAATAATTTAAAAGTACCTGCAAAGTAGGGGTTAAGAACCTAAGACAGTGCAATGCGAACAGCTGTTAATTAGGATTCCAGTCAGATGTTCGATCGCCTTGTTCCGTTTTCACTACTTAATTTCCTGACAACAAGTTGTGAGAAGGGAATTCAATTCGGATTTTTTTTCTACTTAAACAACTATTTTCTACCAAGGATCTTTTTACACTTCGAAATAATTTCTAACTTTTCTAACTACATAATGTTGAAACTGTTGGTCTCTTCAACCATGCAACCTATCATGTAAAGTTGTTCTTTTTTATATGGGAGTGCCGTTGTTAGTCAAAATTAATAAATAAAACTTTTTTTTTAATTTTTTTATTTACTGCATCTTAAACACATAAAAGTTGTTTAGTTTGCACCGTTAAACCCAGAAAGGTTTGTCCCGATGCCATGTTTATATTAAACCGTATATTATAATAATATTGAAAGGATAACAATTTAATATAAACTAGGTAAGTTATAGTCTTATACATCTGTATTCCTCAAATATTTCTCGTCTATTCTATAATTAGTAGTGAGGATCCTCACGGTCTAGTCTGCAAATCTGAATTAAAGTCATTTGTCACAGCTTCTAGAACACCGCACTCGGGGGGTGTTGCAGAAACACGGTAGACGATGACGGCATACTTTACCGCAATTGCGATAAAGTATGTATCGTGGTTGTTAGGCGTTGCTTCTTAAAAAATTTTGGTGTGTGCACACACCACACAGTTTTTTTCCAAACTTGTACCCCAACTAAGTAAAAGTTGAAGGATAATGGAGGATTTGGTATGAACCCCTGACACCACGTTCAACATTCATGGGATACGTGTCAATTTTTTCTTTGCCACCTATTTTAAGGACCAGGAACGCACTTGTAACTCCTTTGTAAGAAGATTGTGGGTGTAGTTTGTAAGAGAAATTGTGATATTTTAGTGTGATATTAGTTAGGTTCTATTGTATGTTTTGCTGTGATATTAGGTTAGTCTTACTCTGTGCCGTCGTCTTATTGTTGACATTTTAATTGTTTGAGTCTTTTTATTGGAATTATTATTGAATTATTATCTTATTAGAATTATTATTATTGTGTAATTATTATTATTAATTGAAATGTAATTTATTGACATAGTTGATATTTTAATTGTTTGAGTCTTTTTATTGGAATTATTATTGAATTATTACCTTATTGGAATTATTATTGAATTATTATCTTATTAGAATTATTATTATTGTGTAATTATTATTGTTAATTGAAATGTAATTTATTGACGTGTATCAAATTTAATGATCCTGATCCATTTCATTTATTAAAAAAAATTATATATATAAATTATTTTGTTCTAAACCTGAGTATCAAGAAGTAATAATGAATTAATAATAACAGTTATTTAATGCGCAGTTAGATCCAGGAATGATGATGATGATGATAATAAAAAAATGTAGATGGTATGTTAATAAAAGTTATCTTATATGAAAACATTATTAAGATCACCATATTCAAATCATTTTAATTGCACAATGTTGTTTCCAAGTTTAGGTTAGGTTAGGTTAAAAGTTAGGCAAAACTATATACTAAATATATTGTGAAGTTTGTTATTCATAGGAACATTCTTTTTGCCTCCGAAAGCTTGTCAAAGTTTTCAGAAAATATGGTATGAAATGTATTTTCACTAAGACAGAAAAATTAAAACTATTTAACATTTTCAATGAATAAAAATCTCAAATGAACAATCATTGAGTTCATTAATAAAAAAATAACATCATATATAGCATTTAATAAAAATTAATTATTATATTGAAACTTTAATCAGAAGTCTAGTTATGGACAAAATCCTTCGTGCTTTCTAATTTTGGCATTGATTTTCTCGAAAACATTGAATTTGCTTTTATGAATTCTTCTCTTGCTGTTTTATCACATAAAAGAGCTGAAACTTCAGTCACCGCCATAACCGCTCTTTCTACAGCCAGTGTGTATCATGGAAGGCGTAATAAATTCACCTTCTTGGTCAACAAACGATTGAAGATTTTCTTTGGTTGACGCATTAAAGCTTACCGTTGGAAGCTGAAATTGTCGCAAGCTTGTTGGTGCTGCTGATCTCGCTTTCAAAATTCGACGGGCAGCCAATTCACATATATGCGGGGGGAGATCTGCAAGCAACAAGTTTTCGGCTTTTGCAATATAACAGTTTCTTTGAGTACTTGGACAAATAGTAGCATTCAAAGATGCAGGCAAATATCTGATCATCAAAATCATCTTTCTGTGTCTTGGTTTTACTATTGGAATAGGAGATTTCGACCATATTTCTATTAATTTTGTAACTAAAATAAATTCCATTTCTCTATAAGTTGGCTCTTTTTTGCTATCCTTCTCGTATTTCAACTTGTGCCGGGATTATATCACATCTTCGTAGGATGGTAAAATGTAATCATTTAAATCTCATAAGTTACCAAACAAGGGAGATTTGATAATGGTTATAAGGCATTATACATTTTACTGCAATTTTCTTATCGGGCAGTTTATTAAAGGACCATAAAGCTCGACGATATTACTGGAGGCAATATCTAACAATGTTTTTCTTAGTTACACATGCTAAAATCATAGGCAATGTTTTATAAGGGATGTTAAAGTTAATTGAATACATTACAAGGCACAATCCTTTAGAAAATGGGGCATATATTTAGATATACACGAGCTTTCCTTTGTTACGTTAAGTTCTGGGGCCATGTCGGATCCGGGATTCCGGATAGGGAAATTTAAATTGAATTCAGAATTATATATGGTACTATAAGAAATATATAATATTATATATTTAATGTAACTTAATAACAACACAGTGGTCTTCAGAAATTTTAAAAATAAATATTAAGCTTACTGCTTATTGTTTGTTTTTGAAATTTTTTAGTATCATTATGTCTCTTTTATTTTTTAAGGCTAGGACTATAATAATATGATCTGGTATCCGGCGGACCTGGAAAAATTTAAAGCTCTGAAAATAGAACTCTGCGCTAAGACAATAGGGATGTAAATCGAACACACAAGTGTCGAGTCAAATGTCATTGTCGACCTATGCATAGAACAAAGTTACATGTGACAATTAAGCCAAATTGATTTTGTTATATATTTAGTACTAAATTAACTCATTTAATATACCAGTGAAATCAGTTTTAATTAATTGTACGTTCTTTCAAGAATAGAAACTGAACAAAGGTACATATTAATTTTTACTCCAAAAAACAAAGCTTTATGTTAATATGTGTATCGGTATCGGCGCGCGCGCTCTTCGCGTGGGGGGTTTCCTATTCACTCGTGTTTAAGTTTCTCGTGGAACGACTCACGGGCGCGAATATTGTTATTACGATAGATGATGGACAAATTTTAATTAAAATATTTGTTTACAATATAAGTAACATGAAAGTACAGGCTCGAAACAAATATTATATCTTTAAAATAAAATAAAAATCAAGAAACTGATAAATTAAGGAAATAAAACAAAGTTATATTTATATATAGGACTGAAACTTTTCCCAATAGTAAAGTTACATCTAGACATATGACATATGGTTTCCACCTGTACATGGTTACATACAACCGACACACCTAAATAACAATGTATATATTAATTTAAAATATATTTTATTAGTAACTAAACATTACTTTAAACCTATTTACAAGATTATTTAAATATTCATCCGGCTAGGCCAATCAGGAAAAAAGTTAGATCAAGAATTTACCAAGTCAACCTTCTTTTCGCTCTTCTCTAAAGTAAAGGATTTTGCAAATGTGACATTGTTCTATGCATAGGTCGATGTCATATTATAATATGACAGCTCGACACTCGACATTTCAATTTTCAACTAAAGTATATCAGCGAAGAGTTATATTTTCAGTGCTCTGAATTTTCTCGGGCCGTTTAAAGAAGTTTACAATTTACCTCCGACTTTGCGGTAAAGTCGGAGGTAAATTGTAAACTTCTGTCTGTCCCGTGTAATTATTATTTTATTTTATTATTTAAGAAAACCAACAGCTTACAAGTTTTACATAAGACATAGAAAAAAGGAAGCCAACAACAGGTTTTCACAATTAGTAAACAAAAAATAAACTTAGTATACAAACAACCAAACATGACACTACTCATAGTGTTCTCTATCGGGAGTTCAAAAAAAACCATTTTATTTAAAAAAAATATTGAAGTTAAAAATTACAAACTATTTTTACATTTTTTTACATTTTACATGAGAATATTTAATATACTCGTCTCTATTACTATCACTATTACTTATCAAATCCAAAGTCTTACCTATTCTATTTTGATTAAATGTAATATTTTCTAAAATTTCGGAATTATTCAAAGTCCATTATTTATTTAGGCTTACGTGATTAATTATTTCCAACTCCAATTCATGGTGGTTTTTACTTAAAACTTCAATGGCATTATTATATTTAATTGCGTCTGTATAATCCAAATTACCCGAAATGCTTTTGATTATTGAACCAAGTCCGTCAATGAGACCTCGTTTTTTACGGTCGGCCTCAAATGTATATAACTGATTTAAAACTCTATCCAATTTCGATGTAAGATACTGTATATGGGGTTAATATTATAAAGAAATTGTCTGATTACTTAAATCGGTACGCGCTTGATAAAGTTGTATTTTCACTAATTTAATTTGTGAGTGTATTTCAGATAGATCTATTTTACTAAGAAAAGAGTGGTAGTGGGATATGATTTTAGCATTTCTTAATTTAAACGGAAGTACTCCTGGACCGTCTTGCAGGCTGTTGATCTTCGCGTCCTGTCCTTAAGTCAGTTGTGTCAGTAGGCATAGTAGAAGTATCCTGTAACAATACAGGGTCCTTAGTACTTCGTTTTAGTCGTGATTTTGCTACGGGACCTCGTTTTCTTTTAGTATAAATATGTATGGGAAGGTCGGTTAAAACTACATCCTTCGTATACCGCAGGGCGAGTTTCTCACGAGATGCCATAGCGTTTCGTTTCGAAAACTTGCTGATCTGGGCGTGGGAGGTTTATACCTAGTTGTGGGCGGAATGGTGTGCCTGACATAGCATTAAATGGTCGCGCTGGTGCTACAAACTGTTGCGCGGGTAATAAGGACATAGAAGGTGGTTGCCCGTACTTAAACCTATTTTCACTAACCAGGATTTTCTTCTCCGACGGACGCTCGTTACGCTGCTGCATGTAGAGTGTGTTCATCTCTTCATGAACATATTCTAACGCTTTTTCTATAGTGTCAGGGCGCATGCAACGGATACGAGATCCTAGTGGATCGCGGAGTCCACGTAAATATGATTGAAGCGTTAATTTTTTATATAACGCACGCTTAGACTCTATTGTGCTCGGCACCGTTTCATGCAGGCTGACATATGTGATAATAGTACTAAATAAATTCTGATACTTTTCATAAAATTCTTGAGGGCTTAAGGACCCCTGGTTCAATAATGCTAGATCGTTATAGAGCGATGTTTCATCTCGCTGATCGGCAAAATTATTAATTAAAGCAGATCGAATGCCATTCCAGTTTTCAGGTATACCATTAGAATTAATCAAACGAGAAGCTGAGCCTACGACCTTATTTAAAATTCCATTAATTAATGCGCAATTACAAAGTTCATAGCCTTACTCATTTCGAATAAATTCTTGCACTAGCTGGTCACATAATCTAATAAATCTAGTTAAAACATTTGGGTTTCCGTCAAACTCGGGAAATAGCCGTAAAGCCTTAAAGATATTATCCAAATTTTCCATATTTAATATATTATAATTTCAGAAAAGTTTCCACTCAAAATTAAATTTTCCTCTAATTCTAAAATTATTCCTAAATTTCTATTCGCATCTAACAAATTATTTCTACTGATATTACTAACTCTAGGATTCCGTGATTGCCTTGGATGGAAAATCTTGGAAAATTATGTTAAAATTATAGGATAAAAAGGAAGCAACTCTATCTACTCAACCCTCTAAAAGCACTTAGATATACATTCTGGTCTCTGCTGGATCGATTTCTGGATCTCACATATACCCGAATTTATTACTCCCGGAACACTTTCGAACGTTCTTTTATTTTTTCGTAATTTTGGAAAAATCCACCAAGACTGCGCCACTTATAGTCTGCCCTGGTAATCGATATAGCAGTAAGTCAGAAAAGGCGGTTTCGAGAAAACCGCGCGCAAAGTTTTTGTCACAATTTAAGCGTTTGTGATAAAATTATACACTCGATTTTTATGTTCTATATGTCAAAAGATAGGGAAAAATATGTCCTTTATAGTAAAATAACATTGATTTAATATTTTAATAGGGTTGTCGTAAATCATAACAAATCGTGTCTTCATTACCATATTCTTAACTAATTTTAATCAATATTTAGGTAACTGCCATAGGTACTGCACTCTTGCTTAGTATTATTTCATACTGCTATATTGCTTACAGAATTCAAAATAATAAATTTAAATTACTACTTAAAACAGCAGTAAAGAAGCATTATACTGCCCTTTACCTTAGATTTTAAATTAATTTTGGCTATTTCACTATGGAGTACAGAACGTTACTGCTTTTTAGAGAAGTATTTTAAGTAAGGTGTTTTCAGAATTTCTTGAGCAGTATGTCTGTAAATAGTAGGAAAAATAAAAAAAAATCGTTAAAAATAATATCAAAAACTAGTTTTATTCATTAAATGTAATGAGATCCACAATTATATTGGTTCTTGTTATTTGACATAACGCTATAAACTAATAAACTATAACTAATAAAAAACAAAACTTCTTTAAAAATATAATTATTTATAAAAGCTTAAAACTTAATCAGACAAATCGCATATCACATTATGGTACTTATTTCTAGACACAAAACTATTCTTACAATCTAACTTTCGCTTTAATTATATAACATAGTTAATGAGATCAATAGTCTTAGTTGTAATTAATTGGCATAACACTTATGTACTTAATTAAAAACCGAAAATGTCTTTATAACATACTTATTATCACCTTTTTGGTACGTTTTTGGCAAAAAATTACTCTTAATCACTAATACAAAACAAAATAAGCTAACTTCAAAGAGCTTTTTAACATAAAATAATGTCTATAAAATAAAAAAATACAAAAGTTAAGGCACGTAAACATGTAGGTATTTTAATTTAAAATATGCCCTGTTCCAGTTTTAACGATAATTAAAATTATTATTCATCACTTTATTAGCTACTGTGTTTCATTTTCACCGACTTCATCTTCCTCGATTGCCAAGTTTTCAACATTATTTACAAACAAATTTTCCCAAAAAAATCTACAATTAACAGGCATTAACGGACACAAGTTTTGAATTATCTGCTTTTTCCTTTCGTCATCAATTCTTTTTTTTTCTTTCAATAATTCTGTGATCAGGATTAGGTATTTCTTTTAATTTAAGGAATTCACCTGTAAAAAGCTTAATAATCGGAATGTTTCGTCTTTATGGCTAATCTTGTAATGAATATCAAAACTCCCTCTGACAGCAACTATGTCTATCAAGTACACCCTGGGCTGAGAATTTCGGAGCCTGTGCTGAGATGATTTATCTTGAAACTGGAAGAGGTCGGTTATGTTCATTTTTTTATAGTAACATTTTTCGTACAAGTTGCGACACAATTGACATAATCATTAAAATCATAAACCTTCCTTTGCTTTTGCAGAGACTTTTTAACCAAATGATGGAAACTATCGGATGACATAAATGTGTGCCCAGGTTCTAGATATTTTATTAATATCTTCTCTGCAGTGATTTCATTGCTATTTATCATTTGTACTAAGAATGTCATAAACGCCCAATTCTTGATAAGTGAAGAACAGATATCAGTCCATATAACTATATTCCTATCATCGCGTCGTTCCAAAAGAAAAACACGAAAAGCAGAGACAATATATTATTGTTTTCATCCCGATATTACTTCATTCCACAAAACAGCTATCGGTTTCTGTATGTCTGTGAATTTGCTTAAAGGCACAAAGACGTCGCGTACCTAGTAGCGCAGTAACTACCACTTACTGCTCTATTGATTTACAAAATTATTAAATTATTTATTTCATCTTTTGCCATGTTATAAAAGCAGTAAAGGAAGATACTGTGTTTATATTAATATGTATTAATGAGACATTAATTAAAATTACTATCTTAAAGTGCAGTACAGCTCCATACTGTAGATGTAACTAGTAAAATTCATTTTGTAACTTGGTAAATACTAACGTAAAGAGCAGTATGTCAGAATTTTACTGCTCTTTTGTTAAGAAATATGTGAATACTAATAAAAATGACAGTATGTCAATGAAATACTGCTCTTTTACGTAGTTAACTAAATTATTTTACCGTTCTTACTGCTCTTCATCAAAAAAGAAAATGCATTTCTTATATACGTAGATGTATGAAACCTAGATAGGAAGAAAGCTCGTTTGACGTACATTCCAAATAAGTATTAAAAAAAATGGCCACCTTTGACTTACTGCCCTCTCGATTACCACGGCAGTAGTGTTCTCTATCGGGAGTTCCAAAAAAAACGATTTTATTTAAAAGATTTATTGAAGTTAAAAGTTACAAACTATTTTTACATTTAAACTTAACTAAAATGAATCAGATCTATGTTGGATCTAAGATCAAGAATTATAACTAAATTAAGACTACCGACTTTGACCGATGTAAGATCTGAAGTGTCCAATTTAACTCCAAATTCACGGTCCCACGGAGTTGGGACCACCACGATGATGCGGCGACAGCATTTCCAGTATATGACGATTTCTTTCGTAATTTATGAAGAAACTGCACAACATGTATTTTCTTTATAGTCCAAGAGGCAGCTTCAATTATTATATGTTATATGTTAATTATAGTCCAAGAGCATCTTCGACTGCGACTGACCGATGATGATGATTCCCATATAATGGTATTCGGCAATTCGGTGCTAAGTCCATATTACATAGGGGGTACATATGTAACCAAACATTCAATCAAAAATATTACTAGATTTACCTGTACCTACATCAAACAAAGCTTAGTAAAAGAAGTTAAGGCTAACCATATATCTTGCATTCTTTCTACGCAGTGTGTATCAAAGGCTTATCAAAGGAGATTTTTTACAAAACATAATATTATTAAATTCAAAGCTAGCTAATAATTTACAACCTACTCTCATACCTACCGAATACACTTAAAACTTTTTCATAAAAAATTTCATAAAAAAAACCACTGTGACACGAGAATTTTATATTAAGTATATAAAATTCTCGTGTCACAGTGGTTTTTTTTATGAAATTTTTTATGAAAAAGTTAGCTAGCTATACTATAAGATTGATGCGGTTCTTTCTGGTGAGATCAGAATGATTCTTTCATGTAACTCATCATCATTAGCACCCTACAACATTACAATGTCAGAGGTTAATAAAAATGTATTATATAATGTAATAGTGATAAGCCGTAGATCATTTGCCCAAAATGTATTATGTAAATGTAATAGTGATAAGCTGTAGATCATTTTCCCCAAAATGTATTATGTAATGTAATAGTGATAAGCCGTAGATCATTTTCCCAAAATATACATAGTTGATTTTGAACTACCCTATATTTTTTTCAGTCAGGGTCAGATAAAATGTTATCGATAAAGTTGATACATTAAAATAATGTTACAATGAGTATTTGAGCCTGGTTGCATGTACCTAATCTAAGTAAGTATCGATTTCTGAATGCCTTGAACTTTTCCATAGGTACTTAGAAACTAAAAAATATTTTACAACGCCGGCCGGCCGTCTTTTCGTACCATAGTATAAATTAATTCACTAATGACAGCTCTACCAGTAACGCTACACGAACATGTTTGCAATTGGGGAGACGACATATAATATTTAGGTATTACTACTTGATAAACGTAAAAAAAAACATTTTATGTGTAAGTAAGTAATTAGATACATCTAAAAATACAAAAAAGATTATTTATTTTTTGTTATATTAGAAAAAAAATCTTACATCATTAGTTTACATACTATTTACATTATAAATAAAATCATACTATATACATTATAAATAAAAACATTCTTTATCGTAAGTATGAACTTAGACGGACAAATATCGGATATATTGAGTAATATCATGTACATGCGGCCTTATATTTTATACACGTGTACCTAATAGTGACGTCACAGTTAGGTACAACTTTTTTATGGAGCGTTTTCAGAAGAGTTGCGAAATTTTGTAAACAAAACTGTGAGACCTATGAGAATATTGATTTTTAGTACACTGTTTTTTCTAAGAAGTTACTCATATTTAAGAGTACCTACTATTATTTTATGCAAAAAAAAATCAGTCGTCTCATCTATATTTGATGGTTTCCTCAATAGAAGGCAAATTCTCATTCTTCGTCGTCGTTCAGAGAGTACGCAGTGTCAAAGTGCTACACCGTCCTTCGAGTGGTATCGAGTATGTATTCCTGGTATCGCAGTAAAATACTAGGGGGGCAGACATCTTGGAGGGTGAGAACCTAAATTGTCTATAGCACTAATGTATTGTACACACACACATTTACACAGATGAAAATCTAGGAATTCGAAGAAACTAGATTATCTCTGATGATAGTTAATCTCTCAAAAGAAAACCGTATGTTTTCTCTGTAAACTTTAGTCTAGCATATTTTCACTGATTACTTTTGCATTCATAGTTCAAAGCAAATGTTAAGTTACGTGAATGTATAGCGACAGCCACCAACATAGAGACAAGAAGCGGTATTTAATGTCGACTTTTTTTATGATCACAAAAGAAATGTAACTATAACAAGCAGTAGTAGGAAAATATACTCGATATTTTAAAAATAACAGAGGTCTTAGTAAATGGCAACTTTACAAACAGGAAAAATTAAAAACAAAGTTCATACTGGGCGATTATTTATTCCGTTTCAGGAAATACAGGGTATAATAGATACATGAAATAGAATACTTTCGCATACTTAGATTACTTTTTGTTTACTTGTTGAAAAATTGTTTTACCACTTCGCAATACCAATTCAAACACATTTTTTTAATGTTATCACCGAAACGAAACGATATTATGTGACATGGAGCTGCATTTTGAAGAAAACTATTCGAAATTAAACTTTATAAATACATTACACAAAGAGAGAAGGACAAGTTTAATAATTATTATAAGAGTTCGAATGGCAGGTTTCACGCGTGCATTGTATATGTCTTTCTCTCTCTCACTCATGTCATAATATGAAACGTGTATCTTTTTGTGTAGTGAATAAAGTTCAATTTTGAATAGCTATCTTAAAAATTCAGTGTCGCGTATCGTCGCAGTGTGTTCTGACCCTAAACAAGTAAATTATAATAATATCTATGGACACTTCACACCACGTACAGTTTGATCCCATGGTAAGTATCCGAAAAACTTGTGTTACAGGTACCAGAAAACGGGAAGTATATTTAATACTTTTATACTTTACATATATTTAAGATTTTTATTATATTATACACATATTTAATACACATCCATGACCCAGGAACACAGAAAAACTTTTTGTTCCTTCGGCGGGATTCGAACCCGCGACCCCCGGCTTGAGCACCAACGCTCTGAACCACTGAGCCACAGAGGTCGAATGTATTTTAGTCAAAGCTCTCGTATTTGTGATTAGGAGTAGGAAAATATTTATAAATATCATGAATTAAGTTAACCCTCAGTAGTTGTGTAAATAAAGGTGCTCAATTAGCCGAACGAGTTCCGGGATGAATTTGTGAGCCCCGCCAAATCATTGGAGAATACTGTAAATAAATTGAGAGCACCTGGGTAACCGAGCATAGCTCGGAGTTCTGATACATTTAAAAAAAATGAAAGAATAACAAAAACATTTTATCTGACCGAGATTAGAACTCGCCACATTATGAATTGTCGAACAAAGTAAAAATTACACATACGCATATTTAATTTTCCACCTCTGTGGCTCAGTGGTTAGCGCATTGGCGACAAGCCGGAGGTCGCGGGTTCGAATCCCGCCAGGGAACAAAAAAGTTTCCTGTGTTCCTGGGTCATGGATATGTATTACATATTATGTGTACAGTATAATAAAAATCTTAAATATATGTAAAGTATAAAAGTATTAAATATACTTCCCGTTTTCTGGTACCTGTAACACAAGTTCTTCGGATACTTAGCACGGGGCCGGATTGACGAGGTGTGAAGTGTCCATAGATATTTATTTATTTTATTTATTTATTCGTATATAGACTCAGTTGTTGGTACATTACCTATATATGATATATCGTTTGAGCCAATATAATGTACAGATCAAGTATAAACAAATCGTACTGACGATTGGTCTTGAAGAATACTATATCTGTACATGATAATAGTAGTCAGGGTCTGATGATTGGGCCGGAAGGTGGTAATAGGAACTTCGTTATACAACGATATAGCCCATCGAGTTTTGGACCGAATGATTTGTCTTGTTCTTATTCGTCTTACGAGTACTTTGTCTCTTTATTATGGTATTTATTGTCTGATGAAACTTCGTTATGTATATTTTTCAATAATCATAATTTATAACTTATAAGTTTATTGTGAAATAGTGTTTAAATAAAATTATATAAAGTCATATCAGTTGCAACTTGTGAGCCTTTGTTTAAATCTTATATTTTACTGCAGTAAAAGTAGCCTTGGTCGAAGCTACTTCTCCTTAAATATATATTTGTTCCCAATTTTATCACAGTTGGTTCAGTAGTTTAGGCGTGAAGACGTAACTGACACACAGAATAATATATTGGCATTTATAACATTAGTTTATTAAAATATTATGTTAAAAACTATTTTTGAAAGACGTTCAAATGTTCCATAATAGGTAGTCTTAATACATTTGTAGCAAAATCTGATTGCAAATACCAATCACGAGCAACGATTAAGGGATAAACCATAATCCCGACAGTCTTCAAGCAAAACAAATATAGATCTAATATCACTAGAACTAGTCCAAGTTTACTGAGATTTAACTCTTAGATCATTCTGTAATAATAATAAGTCCGATGATAATTATTCACTTTGCGAGATATCTCTGAGCAAAAGGTTTGGCATCGCCTCAAAGCTTTAAAAAAATCTGGCGTGCCAATGGTTGAGTTGTGTTTTGTCAGGTGATATAATAATATTTTATTTAATTTTGAACAGATAATTTTATTTAATTTTGTTTTAAATGTTACATGCGACTGCGATGCAAGGTACAGTCTGTTGACCTATTTGTATTGACTCACCGCACGCGTGTGGTCAGTCGCAGCAGCTCATAATGTATATGGGTCGCGACGCGTCTCGTTCTGAACTGACCCTAATAGTATAGAGGTAGCGGTAATACTAAAAATAGAATAAAATAAATATTTAAAGGCGGCTCCCGCCAAAACGCCAAAAATCACTTTTAGCAATAACGAACACATAAAATAAAGATTTATCCAATTTGGTGCGGTCGTTTGGAAGTTATGCGCGTACAAACATTTCGGTAATTCAGTTTTATTTATATAAGGCAATTTTTTTAACTTTTCTCTCCGTAAGAACCATCCTCGTACTTCAAGGAATATTTAAAAAAAAGAATTAGCGAAATCGGTTCAGCAGGTCTCGAGATTTGCGCTTAGCAACACATTCAGCGATTCATTTTTATATTATAGATTAATATTATCGCAAATAATAAAAATTAAATTTAACGCTCCCGATTATTCAGAAACTTTTATATGTTTATTTTTTACCATTCATAAGAATTATAAAGTTTCTGAATAAACTGGGACGTCGTCGTTATATGTACCGATCTAAGAGCGAAATATAAGTAATCGTTTCTGGCCGCTGCCTCGAATTTAAGGGTCAAGGGCGCAGCGGCTGCGCGACGGTGGGCAGTGACAGCAGCGGCGACGCGCGACGCGCCAATCCTTGTCAGATACTTTTAAAAGATCACTAGACAGAAAATACCTAGCGGCCGGTTTCAACCTAACCTAACCTCACCTATCTACCAATAACCGTTTGTTACAACCTCGTCATTCAGTCATTTGCCGGTTTTTTAACAAATAGTCATTGGTAGATAGGTTATTGAAACGGACCATAAATCAGCTAACAGTAAAATATTTTATGAATGAGGAAGTTGAAAGCTTATGTAAGTTATTATGCAAGTAATTTTAAAAG
Organism: Phengaris arion; assembly: GCA_963565745.1. Lineage (NCBI taxonomy): Eukaryota > Metazoa > Arthropoda > Insecta > Lepidoptera > Lycaenidae > Phengaris > Phengaris arion. The sequence continues at coordinate 32,294,042 of OY751431.1, forward strand.
TAGTTCTATCGAGGATTACAGCAGAATAGTATCATTAATATTTATACAGTAGCCTAGTGTGTATATGGTATATAACCATATACCTATCATCCTATCGACTTAATGCTATCGATTCGATCAGTTCCATATTAAAATTAAACAATGTCAACTGTCATGGCAATCTACGTCTACACATGATCAGTTCTAACTGATCCCATCGGTAGCGCCGATTGGATGATAGACGATAGGCAGTATGGTGTATAGTATATGTATAGGCGCTTTTGACATGAAGTATGAGGTATAATTTGTATTAATTCCGACGTTTCATGATGTAGAGCCAACAAGGCGGAGACGCTCTTTTAGCTCAGTTCAAAAGTAAAAAAAAGTCAAAAGTTATTTCTTGAAGACTTACGAAAATAATGGATAATTAAAAAAAAAGAAGAAAACGAAACTAATAATTATCATAGCTGTTTGAGATGACTCCTACACAAGGCTTTCTTAATTTAGAAACCATATTATAATTATTGATATTTTTCACCAAATAGGTCCATGGTTAATATACGGCAGAGTAATGTTCAAATATCGGATATCTCTCAGTGTAAAATACTATGAGAAGTACCTTTTATATCATCATGATGTGATGATATATTATGGTGTGATGATGGTGGTGATGATGATGATTACTTTAATTGACATTATGGCATATGCTTGAAGTTCTTTAAACAACGCCGAAATAGTATCAGAAGAAAAAATCAAACCGACTTCAAAAGTAAATATGCACAAAAAAGTATGAAATAAAACTTATTTTCTAAATTTAAAAGGGGGTTACCTTTTAAATTTGGCTACAATTTTAACTATTTCTCTACTCAATCTTCATAATTTTGAAGTCGGTACTTGCCCGAACAACAGCTTGATCAAACAATATTTAAAATAGAACTCACGTTCAAGTTGGCTGGTACCGTTAAAATTTTAGTCTAATTTAAAAGAGGAATTATTTAGAAAATAATTTTCTTTCATACTTTTTTGTGCATTTATACTTTTGAAGTCGGTTTAATTTTTCGTTTGAAAATAAATACAATCCCTTTGTAGTGATATTTTTAAATTATTATAAATACATTTTAAGAATGTTTAAAATAAACGATCGAATGCATAATTGAACACGCGCCAAGCTTCCATTAGGTATTGTAAATAAGATGATGATGATGATTATTGTAAATTAGATAGTGTTTCTATGCCGAGCAATGCCGACATTTCCAATCGCGTATCTTTAAAGACTGAGGAGCTGTTATGTTCAGTGCTTTTGAATCCAGGGTATAGATAATGTGTGCTCGTTTCTCTTCCACAAAATTATAAATGTTACTGGGTATGTAAATGTTACTGGGTATGTAAAATAATTTGAAACTTTATTAGAGCTTTAATGTATTCAGATGCATTAGTTTTTGAATCATTTAAAAATACCCAGTAGTTTTGATTTTACATGCATTCAAAGTTGACAAAAATTTTGACTCTTTGTCTTTTTATCGAGCAAAATTGTGACGTCACAAAGTTCTTTTATCAAAGACCTCTTAGATATGCAATAATTATAATTTGTAAAGGTTGTCTTTTGACTGTGAAAGAAAGATTGACAAATGTCTGACAAAATTGTGTCAAACACCTGCTGTTACTATCCAAACGTGAGTAATGAGTTATTATTCTGAGGTAGTGTGTATCGTTAGTTTTTATTTTAATTTTTTTTTTATGCATAATTATAAAAAAATATTAATGCAGTTGACTCCTCCTTCTTATAAACGTTAACTGTGCCAAATTTCATACTCCTCCGTTCGCATAATTTTCGTAATAGAGTATAAGATATATAGAGTTCAAGATTTTCGCTTCACGTATTAATATTAGGTTATTACATATGAAATGGGCGATTTGTAAAGGAGGAACATAAAGTCGATTTTTTTTAAACATAATGTATTTATTTAATCAAAGTACCATCATGTACTATTGCTATCTATGCACTTTTGCAATCTCATAGGTAGTTCATTGATTCCTTTACTAAAAGAACCATTCGGACAAAAACCAATAAAATCTTTGAAGGCGCTTTGGACTGCCCCATCGAATTTGAATTTTTTCCTTTGCAAGAAGTTATCCAATTTGGAAAAAAATAGTAATATGTTGGAGCAAGGTCCGGGGAGTACGGTGGATGTCTTAGACATTCCAATTGAAGCTTCTCTAATTTGGTAGCCGTTTATTGTACAGTGTGTAGTCTAGCATTGTCCTGAAGCAGCAGTGGCCTAGAGCGAATGACCAACCTCGGTTGTTTAGCAGCTAGCTTTTCCATCATGATTTGCAGTTGCTGGCAATAGATATCTGCCGTAATCATCTGGCCAGATTTAAGAAAGCCGTAGTGAACAACACCGTCACTAGTCCACCAAACGCTCACAAGTAACCTTTTTTAGTCAATTTTCGCTTGGGGCAGGCTTTGGCTGGTTCGCCATGGCTCAGCCATTGCGATGAGCATTTCCGATTATCGTACAGGATTCAATTTTCATCACAGGTAATGATTCGATTTAAAATTCCTTCATTATTGTACCGGTTAAGTAATGTAACGCAGCAGTCGACGCGCGTTTGTCGGTTTGCTGCACTCAATTCATGAGGTACCCACCTTTCAAGCTTTTTCACCTTCCCAATTTGCTTCAAGTGGATGAAAACAGTTTTATCACTAACACCGCAGCCTGCAACTAACTCGGACGTTGTTTGCGATGGATCCGCTTCCACAATAGCCTTCAATTCTTCACTATCAACTATGGTCTCCGGCCGTCCGCGGGGCTTGTTCTGAAGTTCGAAATTTCCGGAACGAAAACATTGGAACCAAAAACGCACTGTGTTTTCTTTTGCGACACCGCCGCCATACACATCATTAATCCTTAGAGCCGTTTCTGCAGCACTGGTGCCATGGTGGAACATGATACCAGTGCTGCAGCGGCGGGGCGGGGCGGCGGTGTCGCAAAAGAAAACACAGTGCGTTTTTGGTTCCAATATTTTCGTTCCGATACTACGTACCGTACTCGAAAATAATACGATATTTCAAGTTTTCAATTTTGTAAACAGAGTAACGCAAAGAAAAAACCAAAAGAGGAAAAAACAAATGAATTACGGTTTTCGAAACACAAATGCATGAATGAGTAAATAGCGGTATACATTTGAAATTTGAATTCCTAACCAAAGAAGATATATTTGAGATCAAAGTGACAAAAACGACAAAACGCCAATTCCATATGTAAGGACCTAATATCTTATAGTATATTAAAATTCTGGTGTCGTGCTGTTTGTTAGAGAACTCCTCTGAAACGGCTTTTTAAATTTTGCAGGTGGTATGCAATAGGCATGAAAATAGATTATACGCTATTTTTCATACCCGTAAGTGATAAGGGTCCACAACATTTTTTCTACTTTATTTTTTGGTATTTTTTTTATTTTATTATTTTATATTAGGTCTTTCTTTACCTATGATATTGCCGTTTTGTATGAAAAAATTTAAACTTATTTATTTCATGTATTTTTTATTTGTATTAATCGAAGTAATCACCCATGCAATCAATGCATCTTTGCCAATGAGTGGCAGTTTATTGATGCCCTTCTTAAAGAAATCAGCTGGACGGAAGGCAACAAATTCTTCAAAAGAATTTTGTGCTGCCAAAAAAATTTTGAATTTTTGGTATTGATTTTTTTTCCCGCCAAGAAGTTATCCAAATTCTGGAAAAAGTAGTAGTCTGTAGGCGCAAGGTCTGGTGAGTAGGGCGGATGACAGAGAGCTTCCAACCCCAGTTCTTGCAACTTGGAGACCGTCTGCTGTGCAGTATGAGGTCGCGCGTTGTCGTGCAGTAGCAGCGGAGACGAGCGATTGACCAATGCTGGTTGGAGATGTGCCAGCTTCTCCATCATTGTGTTCAGTTCTTCACAGTACACATCTGAAGTAATGCTCATCCCGTTTGGTAAGAAGCTGTGATGAATCACACTGGCGCTAGACCACCAAACAGTGACCATCAATTTTCTAGGGGTAAGTTTTCGTTTAGGGCATTGTTTAGGTGCTGAACCAGGATCCAACCAACTTGCTGAGCGCTTACGGTTATCAAACAGAATCCATTTTTCATCGCAGGTAACAATGCGGTGCAAAATTCCTTCATTTGTGTGTCTGTTGAGCAGTGTAAGGCACGTCTCGACGCGTACTTCGCGCTGGCGATCATCGAGTTCGTGGGGCACCCATTTGTCAAGCTTTTTTACCTTGCCAATTTGACGCAAATGGACCGATATTGTATTTGACGCTAACGTCGAAAGCTGCTGCTAATTCAGCCATAGATTGTGTATCATCAGCTTCCACGAAGGCCTTTAATTCGTCATTGTCGACCAAAGTCTTCGGACGACCGCGAGGTTCATTTTTCAGGTCGAAATTTCCACAACGGAAGCGAGCAAACCAATAACAGGTGGTGCGTTGGTTTGTAGTGATAGCTCCGTAAACGTCGGACCGACGGAAGCGAGCAAACCAATAACAGGTGGTGCGTTGGTTTGTAGTGATAGCTCCGTAAACGTCGTTGATGTTGCGTGCCGCTTGCGCCGCGTTGCTGCCACGACGGTAGTCATATTCCATAATTACTCGAATTTTTAACGTATCCATGATGACGAAAAAGATTGAAATGCGATGAAAATGTAACACTAATCAATAAACAAATGACTACTTTTGGAAAAAGAATTCCATGTTTTTAAAATAAAATTAATTTGAAATTAGAATTCTTAGCCAAACCAGTTTCTAATAGCAATAATATTATTAACCTTCAACCCCAATTTGTTAATTTAAAATAATTATATATACTTATTGGAAACTAATTGACGTACCGAAATAATTCTTTCACAGGTTTTTTTATTTTTAACGCATAAAAGAGAAAATTAGTAATCATTCTCAATGTGAATGAAGTAGCTCACAGTTTATGGTCCGAATTAACACTTAGTAACTAGGCATTACCTATAAATATATACCGGTATTTACTACTGAAAATAACTGTAACGCCCTAAATTAATAACGTATGTATCTAAAATCTTAGATTGACTTCAATCTTAGATTCTCACACAAAAATTGACGTAAATTGACGTGCAGTTAATCCTAGGATCGTTGAAATGTATTGAAATCTTGATCTCAGATAGCTAAAATGAGATTAAGATTGATTATTAATTTCGGGCGTAAGATGACATATATTGTAGGATTACAGGAACGTAAAACAGAAAAAAAAATGAAGATTTGACTTCTATCTTTTGCAGCGCGACAACAGCGACGCGGTGCAGCTGACGATCAAGTCGGCGACGCGCACGGCGCACGGCCGCTACACGTGTGAGGTGTCGGCCGACGCGCCTTCCTTCCTCACGGCACAAGTGCACGGCTCCATGTATGTTGTCGGTGAGTATCTTAAAGTTTATCGGGTTTAGAGTTTGCCCTGTAGCCTAACCTTTTTGAAAAAAAATTTAAATATGTTATACTTTAAACGGCTACAATTTTACCATGAAATTTAGTATGCAGGGAGTTTTAAAAATAGATCTAGCTAAGATTCCAGTTTTCCAGGGATAAGAATCCCTGGAAAACTGGGATTCTTGTGACATAAACGCGCTCTCAGTGTCTACAGTATGAGAAATTTTAGCCTACTTTGCTGAGTTGGTTTGAATTCAGCTACGGCACCTTTATTTTACGTCTGCGCTCTGCAGTAGATAGACAAACAGTCAGTACCGTCAGGCTTAGGTAGGACCTTAGCTTATGTAACTTTACCTGCGACTGATTAGTCATCAACATCACCGACCATTGTATATAACATTGTGTAAAATCAATTACAAAAAATTTGGGCTTATGTAAACATCGATTGTACAAAAAATATTTTTCAGTCCAAACAAAAATATAATCTAGTAATGTAACGAATATTCGCTGCTGAGGCTATTGACCTCACACTATCACCTCATTCAAATCGCAGCTGATTATAAGCATCTTTTTTAACTAAGAAAACGCGTTTCGTGCTGTGCTATGATGTGAAATCAGCTGTGAGGTGATTTAGCTGATAGTGTGAGGTCTATGGCCTTAGGGGTAAAGATTCTTTTAATTACCAGATATAATATATTATATATTTCTTCGTCTCTCAATTTTTTTTTCTACTTAAGTGTCTTTACATGTGTCTAAATTTTCTGGCATTTTTAAGATATACGTTTTTGCTTTCGTCGTGCGACAATATAATATCATTAATTTCGACTCTAATGTGTCAGTCAGATTGGCAGATTGCTATGTGTAATTTTTGCGTAGTTCGGAAGTTCGGAATGTGGTGGGTTCGAACCCCGGTGAAAAATTTATTTGATTATTTTTCTTTGTAAATTTACTAGAGCTCCGAGCAAAGCTGTTGTATCTCTAACGTTTAGATAGGATCTGAAAAAAAGTATAAATTTAAAATAAGCGTATGGATTAATGTACTTTTGTACTTTTGCTTGTGAATCACGGTAACTATTTTAGCTTTGTTCATAGTTTCCAAATTAGGAATTAAAGTAAAAGTTTTCTGTACCTATTGTAATGTTAATGTATTGTTTCAAATGAAAGAATTGCGGTTACATGTTATTGTTGTTTATTTCGGTTAACTTATAGAGCTATATAAATGCTATAAACCTTTATAGAAAAACTAACTTGTGCCCGCAACTTTGTTTGCATAGTACTAACGGAAACGAAACCCAATTTTTTAAACCGAATCCTAAGATAAAAGTAGCCAGTAGTAACATGGGAATAAGAAGTACCTAGCTTAAAACTTCAGCTAGTGAAAATCGGTGCAGCCGATTCAGAGACACACGGAACAAACAGACAATATACAGACAGACAGGCGGACAGAAAAACATTTTAAAAATTGATTTTGTATTGTAAGTATATATCGTAAGTATATAATATTGTATTGTAAGTATGTGTGGGTGGATCCCTACCTGGACCATCTTATGCGGATAGGAAGTGAGTTGGGTACCTATAGGATGGCCTTGGGAGGCGATGCCAACGCAAAGAGCCCGTGGTGGAGTGGCGACGTGGAGGACCCGTGAGGAAGGGAAGTATCTGGTGTACTGGAAGCGATGGGTATGCAAATACTCAATACCGGAGACATCCCGACATTCGATACCGTCAGAGGGGGAAGAAGGTACGCTAGCTACGTGAATGTGACAGCATGCTCCGACGATCTGCTGAACCGAGTGGACAACTGGAGAGTAGAGGAGGGTCTCACGAACTCGGACCTCAACGGCATATCTTTTGGCATCAGACAACAAAAATCCACAGGTACAAACATAATACGAACCACATGCATATTTAACACACACAGGGCAAACTGGAGTCAGTTTCGTAAGAAACTGACCCAGTTAATGTCAGACAGGCATTTGACGTATATTCAATTACCTGTCTGACATAGATTCAATACATAGCACACAAAAAATCAAGGAAATAATAGACTGATACACACAATCAATCACGCAGACATGCAGAGACACAATGCTAACCAAAAATACAGCCAAAAATTCACCTTGTCGTGGTGGAATGATGAGCTCGCGCAGATAAACAAGCAGGTGGGCACGAGGAGAGGCAGGATCCGAACCGCAGCGCCCGATCACAGCTCCCGCGTAGTTGGACTGTACCTGAAAGAGAAAGAGAAGTATGAAAAAGCGGTGAAAGATGCACAAGTCGAAAGTTGGAAGGAGTTTTGCCGGAAACAGGACAGGGAGGGGGTATGGGAGGGCATCTACAGGGCGCTGAACAGAGCTACCGGGAGGGAGGAGGATCTGCACCTTACCAGGGACGGTGAAACCTTCGACGCCCGAAACTCTGCAGAGCTGTTGGCCGAGACCTTCTACCCCGTGGACCAGGAAAGTGATGAAAGTGAACATTGGCAGACGCGTCGGCGCGCGGAGTCCTCGGACACCGAATCGCCGACGGGTCCGGATGACCTTTCCCCTTTCATCATGGAGGAGTTGAAGAGGTAAATGTAAGGTCCTTCAACCCCAAAAAGGCCCCCGGAGCGGAGGGTTTCACGGCGAACATCTGCCAGCACGCTGTGGAATGGGACCCGGTATGGTTCCTTGCCCTGCTAAATAAGTGTATCATTCTTGCCCGCTTCCCCAAACAGTGGAAGCAGGCAACAGTGGTAGTACTGAAAAAGCCGGGATGGGAATCATACAGGGTACCAAAAGCCTATCGCCCGATCGGTCTTCTGCCTGTTCTCGGCGAGATCTTCCAAAAGATGCTGGTCGCTCGACTCAGTTTCCACCTGCTGCCCAAAATAAGCCCCAATCACTATGGCTTCATGCCCCGAATCCCCACATCAGAAAGAAGAGGGAGGAGAAAAAGATTTCTGTTGTGGTGTCGCTGGACATAGAGGAGGCCTTCGACAGTGCTTGGTGGCCAGCCATAAAGGTTCGGTTGGCAGAAGTTGGGTGTCCGACGAACCTGAGGCGAGTGATGATCGGGAACTACCCGAATAAAAGAAGAGTGAGTGCTGGAGTGTGCTGGAGTGGAAGTGAGCAGGGAAACCAACAAGGGGTGCTTGAAGGGGTCTATTATAGGTGGACCAATCCTGTGGGATCTCTTGTTGGACCCCCTGCTATGGATGTTAGAGGAGAAGAATGTTTTTTGCCAGGCATTTGCCGACGACATAGTGCTGGTGTTCGAGGGAAAAACGGTCCTAGAAATAGAGAAAAATGTAAACGAGGCGCTAAATGAAATCTATAAATGGGGAAAATCTTAACACCGTACAGCGGGGTTTTGCCCATAAGATTTGCAGAGCATATCGGACTCCCTCGCTGAATTCTGCTCTATTGCTGGCTGGAATACTCCCTCTAGATCTCAGAATAATCGAAGCAGCGAGACTTTATGAGATCAAGAAGGGGGTGTCGCACCCGGCACTGGGAGACAGGGAGATAGAACGAATGTCTCAAGCGACCGAGGCCCCTCATCCGGCTGAGCAGGTGGAGCTGGGATTCGGACTGGTAGACGAGGACACATATTCCGACGTGACTTATAATCATGACTCCAGAATTTATACGGACGGCAGCAAGATTGAGGGCTGGGTCGGAGCCGCGCTTTCCGTTTGGAAAGGCGAGGCCGAGACTAAGGCTGTCAAGCTTGCTTTGCCGTCGTATTGCACAGTCTAGCAGGCCAAACTCTTGGCGCTCAATGGAGACGTAGAAATAGCCTGCAAGAGTGGAGTGACGAAGGTTGGTGTCCTCAGCGACTCCAGATCGGCCCTCCAGGCGGGTACACTTGATTCCCCCCATTCCCTGGCAGTACAAACAAGAGGGGCTCTCCGAAAAGCTGCTTTGCAGAGGCGGGAGGTCTCCCTGTTTTGGATTAAGGCGCACGCGGGGCTTGGGGGGAATGAAAGGGTCGACCAACCAGCCAAGGAGGCCGCTCTGGGGTTGAAGTGGAAACCTGACTACGACCTGTGTCCTGTTTCATTCGCCAAGCGTATCTTAAGACAGGATACGATTGGTTAATGGGACAGGAGATATGTGTCGGGCAGGAGGGCCGGAGTCACGAAGCTGTTTTTCCCCACAGCCGCTACTGCACACAAAATAGTTGGAAAAATCGACATAATACACCACACAACACAAGTACTGACTGGACATGGTGGGTTCGCCTCTACTTGAATAGATTCAAGCTGAATCTATTCAACCCGTCGTGCCTGTGTCAGCCCGGAGTTTCGGAAACGGTTCCTCACCTCTCTCACTCGAGTGCCCGATTTTTGCTAGTAATAGGTATGATATAGACCAGAAATTGGGCACCGCGATGACGAGTGAGAGTCTGCCTAGCATACTGGGGGGAAAGAACAGGTAAATTTTCCTGAAATACTGTATTAAAATCGTTAAAACAGTAAATAAGAGAAATTATAGTGGTGATTCAATGCTGTGATATTAGTTTGTAGGCCTTAAGATACGAGTACATCTTTGTTAATAATTTTCCTTTGGACCATTTTTATATTAATGTATTATTTTGCTATTGCTCCATTATTGTTGTATTATTGTACTATTGCTATTGCACCTTTTTTGTATTGTATTGACTTAATTATTGTATAGATGTAAGATATTATTGTGAATTTGGACCTACTGACATGAATATTAAATATTGAGTAATGTGAAGGAAGACAGAAGACATAACATAAAGACTGTAATGGAAAGTAATAATATGGTAGAAAGTAAGGAAAAGAAATGGCAAAAAACGAGCCCTGTCCATGATAGGGGGGGGGGGGGGGGCTGGGCAAAAAAAACCAGTGCCTAAATACCAAATTTCATCGAAATCCGTTCAGTAGTTTTTGCGTAAAAGAGTAACAAACATGCATCCATCCTCACAAACTTCACATTTATCATAGTAGTAGGATACTTTCATATGCATTTAATGAAAAGCTGTTTTTTTTTTTTAAATTACAAACAGACATTTCAATTTGATTTATTTGTATAGATGGTTTTTGAGGTACCTACAAACTGCATTGGCATCATAGTGATTTGAAATTCCGTGGAACAAAAAATAGAAAATCTGAAAATATATCCAATAGTATTATTTTTATCTACCTTCTCTACATTATTTGGACGCCATGCAGCGACACGAATGGACCCGCTTGTCGGGATAAGTACCACGGCCTCACTGAAAACCGTTGCCGGATCCGGGTCCAATTTTAAGGGCCAGGAACGCAAGTGCGCAACACAAGTGTAACTTCTCTGGTGTTGCGTCTGTCCATAGGCGGCAGTAATCGCTTACCATCAAGCGATCCGTCTGCTCGTCCCTGTTTATATTAAAAAAATAAAAAAAGAGAGAAAGCAGTGGTTTGAAGGTTCCCATCGCGTCTCGACTACACAGATTTTAATGGACAAACATATTTTATTTATTTATGTAATACTTACAAGCTTTTGTCCGCGGCCTGCCCACGTAAATACAGTATCCACGGTACATTGTATTTATTAGGGATAGAAAGTTATCTTTGTGTTAATTTAGAGGCTCCATTACTACCATACTAAATTTGATGCCTCCGTGGTTCCGTGGTTTAGAGCTTAGTCCCCCCGTTGGAACAAAAAAAGAGTGAAAATATCAAGTTTTCAAGTCTAGTTAGGACTTGATTGTCTGACTAGAAAGATGCGTCGAATGGGCATGTAAAAAGTCGGTCCTGCGCCTGATCTCTTGCCAGTCGTGTCGGTCATTCGAGTTAGTTACGAGAGAAAAGGAAAAGAGAGTGCTCTTGTATATTACTTGTGTAAACTCCTACGTTATCTGGTTAAAACGAATTTGGCCACCGTCACCGTTCAGTAGTTTTTGCGTGAGTGAATCACAAACATCCATCCATCCATCCACAAATATTTTCACCTTTATAATATTTATATTATTATTGTATATTATTGTATTCGGAAAACTTGCAGCTTACACATAATTACAATAATAATACACTTATAGACACCATAAAGCCAATTAAAAGTTTTCACTGATAGGTAAGAGATTAAGTATACAGTTGTGACTCAAGTTTTAACCATGAGGTGTTGTACTCGTAACAGAAAGTTTATAAACAAATAATGACATATTATTACTTTGAACTTAATTTAAAGTACCACATCATCGTAGCATGATGTGGTACTTTAAATTAAGTTCTCGTAGTTGCGATTAAAATTAAATTAAAAAGAAATACCGGGTGTCACCAGAAAAGGTCGGGTATAATATTATATTGCTCTCGTATGCACCGAAATACTCACACACGCACAGCCTGCTTTACCATCACAGATTGGTATTGGATGTGAATTATAATTTCCCGTGGATAAAATACGCATCGGATCGGATCGGATCGGATCGAAAAGTCTACAAATCTTAGATGCTTTTATTGAAAAAACATCTTCGACACGATAATCTGTATAGAATCGATTGAAATGTGCACTAGATCTACAGACAAATGAATTACGGCGATAGAATGTCTTATATGGTGGGACATGAAATGGAACGTAATTACGAAAGTATCTACTGGGCACGTTGAAATTAAATTTACTTAATAAATCAGGAGCATCGATAACATTATTAATTATTTTACTTAAATAAACTAAATCCGAAATGTCTCTACGGTAGTATAAGGGGAGAAATTGAAATTTATTACTTTTCGATTCGTAGTTAGGGAGGTTCAGGCGGCACCTACACTGAAGGAACCTTAAAAAGCGTTTCTGTATAGATTCTATTCTAATTTTATAAATGTCATAGGGGGGGTTCCAAATCTCTGACCCGTACTCTAGGATACTACGCACATACGAACAGTAAAGGATTTTAATAGCTTTAATAGTATTGAAATTAGCAGAAAACCTTATGACAAATCCTAATGCCTTTGAGGCCTTATTTACTATATAATTTATGTGCTCATCAAATAATAATTTATAATCCACTATTATTCCAAGATCCTTCATTGTATCCTTAAAGACTATCTCATTATTTTCAATCTTGAAATTAAACTTTATCAAATTAGACTTACGGCTAAAGGTCGCATAAATTAATAGCAGTAGGATACAATGCTTTTTATTAATATTATTGAAAATCCTCTGTAACTCGATATATTCAGTAGAACATCAGCGTTAAATTATTATTAGCGTAATAATATAATATTATTATTTATTCTGTGATAATACATTAGTATTGTTTGCGTTTAACACGACATGAAATTTGGGCACGATTTATTAAAGAACATAATATTATTATATTACTGTCAAAACTAGGTTACTTTACCGCCTACAAAATATAATTCTTATACTTTAAAAGACACAATCATGTATATATATATATAATGGGTTTCTCTAAAATGGCAGTAAGTATTACTATGAAATTTAGTACGCAGGGAATATTGGGGGAGAAAAATCCATCTAGCTAGTTCTTATCCCTGCGAAACTGCGCATTTTTAAGCTATTTAATATGTTGTTTTCTCTCGTGGTACAACAATAATATATCAATAGAAATAATATAATCAATATAATAATCAATAGAAGAAAAAGTGCGATTGGCAGTTTGGTATTATATGCGTGTGTAACATTTTTGCTTAGTTCAAAAATTCAGAATATCGTGGGTGCGAACCCCGGTAAAATGTTTTTGTGACTCTTTTTTTAAATCTACGAACTTAAAGATCTGAGCAAAGGTCGGTTACCTAGGTACTCTTTATTTATAAAAGGAGATGTCCCCATTCACTGACTGACGTAAAGACTTACGCACAGCCGTAACCGCTAATGGTAGAAACGTGAAAGGAGATCAGAAAGTCGCCACACACTTACTGCCTGGTAATTAAAATACGTGGCCACAAAAATATTTAAGGTACGTTGTACTTTATGGACATAGGAACAAAAGAAAACAATAATATTATACATCAAACTCGAGGGATAAAAGATATAATTGATTAAATATAACCTGACCTAATGTTCAATAAATTGCCCTAGTGGCGGTTTGCGGAAAAGCGACATCTGTTAGTCAATTACGTAATGAAATTTATAACTAGTTTGTTTGGAAACCCAATATGCTAACAGATAAATGATAGATGTCGCTTTCGCGTTACGAAAACTAAAAACATAATAATTATTTTTCAAGAAGATTGTGAGAGTTTGAATCTCAAGCTCTGCATAACATGGTGCTGCTCTTGCATTGAAACCTGTGTCTACTTGTGTACGGATTAAATTTAAAAAATGCAGCGCCGCGTCGCGTAGAGTCTCGTTTAGGTGTGAGTTAACCCTAAGATGAATTCTCTACACTATTTTTTTAATTATATCCAATGCAACGAAATAATGTAAGATCTAGAGATTATTTTGTAAGCTCTTTAAAGAAGTCCCTTTGATTTAAACGTCGCAATAAAGCGTTTGAACCACGATCGGGGCATACCATTGGCAAAGAATATGTATGTATTACTAACGTCAAGAATCGTCATTCCACTGATTTACACAATTGACAGCTCGCGGCTGTATGTGCGTGGCTGGGCTAATGCGGGGGCGGGCGGGGCGTGAGCGTTTTCCAGGACGAAACGAAAGTTCACGGGGTTGGCCGCTGTTCGTTTCGTGCTTTGACATAATTGACAGTATAATTTCATAATATTTATGATAGATTTGTCTGACGCGACGATTACAATTATTTTTGTGTCAACCTTACGTCAACATGGCTCGAGCTGTCATTTGTCGCCCCTGTGCCATTAGACATAAAGAGGTTGAATAATATTGTATTTGTTAAAGTTATAAAATAGCAAATTCTAACGTTATTTACTGTGACAGTCTATCAGCGACCACACAGTATAATATCGTAGCGATATCTATAAAAAATCATAACTTATTAATCTGATTGTTATCTTATCGATTGATTTATTGTATAATGATTTGTGTTTTGTAGTTGACTTCTTTATACAAAAGAATATTTGTATTCTGTTATTAAACACCACCCTACAGTTTGTTATGAATAATATAATGAGTGTCGTAAGTACTATCGACACGGCTGGATTTATTTTATTTAGGAATTTAGCACAATTACAGCTAGTGGTATGAATAATAAATATGTCTATGGACGCTTTCACACCACGTCAATATTATGTTCCCGTGGTAAGTTTTAAAAGAACTTGTGTTACGGGTACCAGAGACCGGTACTATAATTAATACTTTTGTAGTATACATAATAATATATTTAAGATTATTATTATTTATTACACATATTTAATACACAGCCATGTCCTTGGTCCACGAAACACTTTTTTGTTCCCTGGCGGCATTAGAATCCACGAACTCCGGCTTGAGTGCCAACGCGCTAACCACTGAGCCACTCGAGTGCCCAATTTTTGCTAGCAATAGATATGATATGGAACAAAAATTGGGCATATCGATGACGGGTGAGAGCCTGCCTTCCATCCTGGGGGGAAAAAAGAATGAAAATATTCCTCTCATATTGCAATAAAATTACTGTGTATGTTAATAGAAGGAATTGTGATAAACTGGTGTGATATTAGTGTAGGCTCTAAATTAAGATTTAAACTGTGATATATAGGGTTAATTTGAATGTTGTGCCGTAGTTTTAACTTTTTAGTATTTTATCAGTGACATATTGTATTATATTATTTTAGTGGATTTTATTAATTTTCATTAGATTATTGTATTTTTGAATTTTTATTGTAATTATTGTATTTTATTTGATTTTTAATTGGAATTTTTCTGATTTAAAATAATTGCTTCTTATATCTTTGACTTTTTTATAATTTTGACATGTACCTAGTATGAAAGAATGTATGTAATGACAAAAGAATATATGTAATGATATAAGAAAATTGTAAAAGTTAGATATAAAACACTAAAAAAGAAAAATAGAAAAAAGAATCAAAAAGAGCAAAAAGATTTAAAAAGAAAACAACAAGCCCTGACAATGTTAGGGGGATGAAAAAAAAAAAAAAACACTGATCCACGGAGGTAGTCGCTTTTGAGATTTTTGGGACCATTTTGACATTTGGTGTATGGTGAAAACCAAGATGGCGTAACTTTTTCTTGTATGAAGATTTGTTCTGTCAAAGGAATGTCATACGTCATAGCCTATCTTGAGTTTTGAAACCTTTGCGATGAAACCGAACGTATTTATTCGTAACGTTCGAAAGAACGTATTCGGTTTCATCGCACGAAAACTCATAGGTATTGACAATAATGAATCCACAATAAATCGATATAGCTTTGACAATTCAAATACACGTTTTTGCTTGACGGCGATTCGAAAATCGATTTCGTTTCAACTTATGACTTTCTCTATTGGAAAACAATATCGATTAAACTTCTTAACAACCACAAATTCCAAACTGTCTTTAGCTTAAAATACACTACGTGTGCATGTGTGAACAAATCCATGGTAATGTGTGTTAATGATATTTTCATTATATTAATGTATTTCTGAGCATTATTTTAAGAAATTTAAGCTTTTTCGCACGCCTTCCTCAGCATAAACTTAAATTGTTCCAAATTTCACTCTTATCCGTACGTATAATTCTTGTAAAACTGTCCTTGAAAGTTTCGCTTCATGTATTAATATAATATAGATTATATGAAATTTCTAAAAAAATATATCGTCCTTAGGACGTTTGGGTATACGTTATTAAAAATAATAATAAAAAAATATATCGTCCTTAGGACGTTTGGGTACACGTTATTAAAAATAATAACGTGTACCCTAAGGACGATATATTTTTTTAGAAATTTCATATAATCTATATTATATTAATACGTGAAGCGAAACTTTCAAGGACAGTTTTACACGAATAGGGCAACAAAATGCTGTAGCATTTAAAAAATTTGTTAATAACTTTGTAATTAATAAGTCCAATTTCGAAAAAAACATATTTTGTACCTAAAAATTAGTCAATATAATGTATAGACTTTTGTTAACGTGAAGGTTACAACGGTTTTGAGCGGACTGAATCTCCTATTTTAATATATTTGTGGTTTCTCCACTAACAATGTTCACACCGGGAAGATACGTGACGCTACGCGATGCTGCATTTTAAGGATAGCTATTGAAAATTGAACTTTCTTTGCACAAAAAGATACACGTTTCATATGACATCGGTCATACACTGCACGTGCGCTGTGCAGCGCGGTACATGATATCCGAACTCTTACAATGAAATTTCTCGTGTGTAAATAAAGTTTAATTTATCATAGCTATCCTCAAATGCAGCTCCATGTCGTATATAATTTCGTTTCGGTGTGAATTGGCCATTATTGAATCTGTGGCCCGATTATCACTAATAGCACAGTAGACAGTTTCGTCCACATCCACTTTTGGAAACTCGGATGGAACTTATTAATATTATAACGATCAGTTCAATATCTATGTCGAGAGATTTATACTATAATAGAATTGGTAGATTAGAACATAAAGACTAAAATATGGTATAGTGTTTGAACTACTTTTAGCGGCGGGGGCAGCGTCCACATGGTTTCAAAATTGTAAAAAAAAAACAATAACATGGACATGCTGAAGCGCGTCAGATTATAGGATTGTTCAATTGCATTAAGTGCCATCAAATCTCTGAACTAAGCACACCTTTAAATATTTGCCAGTCGATTTGAACTGAATAGTGGTGAGGAGACCTAAATTTACGCTACCGACAGAACGAAAATGTTGTCGTTTTGAGTATTTTCCTCGAATTTTTTCCAATTTTTATCAACGTTTTAATCTTCTCCGAACTGCCACAATTATTTCAATATCAAAATTAGATAAATCGGTTAATGCGTTTTCTAGTTTTAGCGGACAAAGGAACTGCAATCTAATAAATCTATGCAAAATATAAACATAAAAGAAGACAAAGATGGTTCGACAAACGTTGTTTTGTCTCAACTATGAACTGGAATCAATAGATAACTATATCCTTTATCTGTGGCCATCTGATTTAACATCACATTGAAGGAAAATATATTTTAAGCAAGAAAATGTTAACCGACTCGGTTAACATTTAACAGTTAACCGACCGACGAAAAAAAAATCAATATCATATACAGCTTATCACTCAAAACAAGTCCTACGTGGTCATAGGAATTATGCTTTTTAATGGTATGAATATTGTCCTATTCTCTTTTTTTTGGTTAGGCTAGCTGCAAATTTCTTTAAAGCGTAAGCCTAAATTCGTTAAAATATTCCAAACGAAGAAATTAATTTGGATTTGGGTTTAAGCTGGGTACCGTGGCCTGTCTCCATGGCCAAACTTCTTGTCCCTAAATCTGTCAGTATTTCTGTCAGTAGGTGAATAATGAACTCAAGATATAAAACTTTTTTTACCATAGGATCAAATGCCATGCTTCGGCATAAATTAATAGACTTGACCAGATATATATCCGGCCGAAAACTGGCCTAAAATGACACTTGCGTTAGTGTTTGGCCGACTGAAAAAGGAAACCGACAATGCCTTACTTCTAATACCTCTGGTGCTGCGAAATAAATTCATAATAATAATTATATCTATGGACGCTTTCACACCACGTCAATCTATGTGCGGAGAAGAACTCGCCGTGAAGAAGTTAACTACAATTTGTTTGGCATCGAATTAGTTACCATTTATAATGTTCCGACGCCATACAATGTGTAGTTCACTTATTCACGGCGAGCAGTGACAACATCTGGCACTCGGCACACTGGTCCCGTGGTAAGTTCTTGAACTTGTTTTACGGGTACCAGACAATGGAAATATATTTAATACTTTAATATTTATATTATACATATATTTAAGATTTTTATTATATAATACACATATTTAATACACGTCCATGACCCAGGAACACAGAAAACTTTTGTTCCCTGCCGGGATACGAACCCGCGACCTCCAGCTTTAGCGCCAACGCGCTAACCACTGAGCCACAGAATTCGTCTAACTTTCATGACTAATGACTAATTAACATGATAAAAATGATGATAAAAACATGACTGATTCATGATTCATGACTTACCGCCAGGCATCTTTAAATAAAAAAAAAGCTTTTCTTAATACCGATATCGTTTGCGTTTAGCAGTGCGCTCGAAATAGGCAAAAAACTTTAACTTATGCTCTTTAATAAATAATTTTTTGCACAAAGAAATTACAGTCGCGAACCAGACAACTCTATAGAAGTACACATAATGATTTAAAATGTTGCAGCTGTACTGAATAGTGTGAGATGAATAAAAATTTATATCGTACAAATGAAACATGTCCATTCCAGACGCGACTGGGATTATCTAATCGCGATATGTGTCATAGCTTAAAACTGTATCTCAACTTGTGACCTATTTCCTCGGAGATAACCCATTTGTCCATATTTTTGACTACCAAAAGTTGAAACATGTTACACGTCTAACAAATTGACAAAAGGCTTGAATTGGAAAGGAAACGGAGATGTTCCATTTTAGACCATATTTACAAAATTTACTTTTTTACTAATTCTCGAAAAAAATACCTCCTGCTTACAACTGTATTTACATATTAGTAACTAGATGTTGTCCGCGACTTCGTGGGCGCAAAAGGAAATTACATTTTGTCACGTTAAAAAGTAAATTCCGTGGAAACGGTACATTTTGTCGCGTTAAAGTAGCCTAATATGTCCTAATAATATTATGTACTCTATATCTGTGACAACTTTCATTAAAATCGTTTCAAAAAGAAATCCCTTGGGAACCGTACATTTTATCGTGATAAAAATTAGCGTTTATCCTTTCCCGTGGTCAACTCTATATTTGTGCCAAATTTCATCAAAATCGGTCCAGTAGTTTCGGAGCCTATTCAATTCAAACAAAAAATAATCATACAAACAAATCTATCCTCTTTATAATATTTAGAAAAAAAGTATTATATCCATTCACAACCTTCGGTGAACACTGAGCATTTAAGTATTTACTGTATAGGTAGCTCTAGGCTCATTATGATTGTGGTGGTCTAACGCCCGAAATTAATAACGTATCTAAAATCTTAGATTGACTTCAATCTTAGATTCTCAATCAAAAGCTGACGTAAATTGACGTGCAGTTAATCCATGTATTGAAATCTTGATCTCACGATAGCTAAATTGAGATTAAGATTGATTATTAATTTCGGGCGTTAGAGATCTGGTCACAGATCCAAATATCAATATTTGGATCTGTGACCTTTGCTAGTGAATTATGCAATTTCTTTAATTTACTCAATTTTTTTTTAAATTTAAGTTTCGGTCGCGGGTTTGAATCCCGCCGAAGGAACAAAATAGTTTTTCTGTGTTCCTGGGTCAAGGATGTGTATTAAATATGTGTATAGTATAATAAAAATCTTAAATATATGTATACTATTAAAGTATTAAATATACTTCCCGTTTTCTGGTACCTGTAACACAAGTTCTTCGGATACTTAGCACGGGGCTAGATTGACGTGGTGTGAAGCGTCCATAGATATTATTATTATTATTAATTTAAATGAATATGTATATATTTGTTAACAATATGATGACTTAATATGCCTATTTTCCATATTTGGTCACTCATTTGTAATTTTGATTTTTGTATTTCATTTTATTGTGTAACTAAATACATTTCATAGAAAGCTGCTATTAAATATTTACAAATGTATGACTGATTAGTAATAACATCAAACTGTTTTTTATTTTATATCCCTAAAACAAAAAACTATTCCATATTTGGTGTCTTTTCTCTACTATAGCTCAACATTTCTTTAATTATTAATAATAAAGAAAATATTAGCATATTAGCATTGATTGCGATTTCGATATTATATTTGCGCGTTATAACGCGCCACCTATATTTAAATATATTTAAATATAGGTGAGATGACTACCACAAACCGTATATTTTGATTGTTAGAAAAATGCGGCGCGGGCTGAAAAGGATTTTATGAAAAATATATATTACATTTGTGTTCCGGTAAAAACAATAATTACTTTTTTCGTGTCTCTTAATTTTCAATGGAAATTTTTTAAGATTGCCACTTTCTTCCTGCATATGTTGTTTTACTTAATTTAATTGCATTTTCACATTAAATATGCAATTTCATTATATTACAAAGTGTTAAAAATATAATTGAAAATTCAGGCTCCTTTGGATTTTATAAAGTTGGGTGGTTTAAATATTGTATTGTTTCTCGCCTTTTCCACTTAATTTTTGCCGAATCCGATTCTTTCAGAAATTATTTGTAAAATTATTGTAAATTTTTTAAAATGGTAAATAATGGAGAACTATCACCAAATGTCGATTTGACATAATATCATTGATGGTAACGGACGAATCAAAAAGATCACCACGCTGTATTTGTAAACAATAGAACTTTTAATAGTAAATTAATCACAAATAGGTAAGTGACATGGAAAAATAAATTAAATACGCAAATATTTAATATTTTCCTCTCAGTCCGCAACCGATTATTATAACACTATAATAATCGGTTGCTACTTGTTATTTCTGAATTCAAGCCCTATTGGATATGCATCATTCATACATTCACAAGCAAACTTCTTAACAAATTATAATTTTTAAGTGTAATACATAACTTATTACTTAAGTGTATTATTTATATAATACACTTATAAATTGAAGGGTTAAGTGGACAAAGGTGTTATCTGACGAAATTCAAAAATCTGACTTTTTTGCATGAACATAGGTTTTAACTGATGATAAATCAATTTTATAAACTTAAAACACGCCAAGTCTACTTCGTTACATAGTTACAGAGGCTAGCAAAAGTGTTATCTGCCAATCAAGTATTTATTTTAGACTTGCAAATGTGATATCAGCAGAAATATTTTCAGAGAATCATTATCATTGCTACTTTTAGAATAATATAAGGTAATTATCAATCAATAAATCTTTTGCATCTTCGCAAAGATAAAATGATTAAATCTTAAAAAAATAAACAAAGGTGTTATAAGCTATAGGTTACGTTTGCTAATGTTAAATAGATTTATTTTTTTCAAATCCTTCTTTACAATGGTTTTAATGTTTTTAATCACCAGTGTTATAATGTGTTGTTGATCAAAGTGCTGGTTTTGTATTTCAAATTATAGCATTTTAAACACTTGAACATATTTCCGAACGCACGATTTTTGACAATGACATCCCCATCCCGCCAATATTACGTCAGTCAGAACTCAAATGTCAACTCAGTTTTGAAAATTTTCTCTAATAAGTAACAACTACTTAAGAAATTTTAAGAAATAATTTGTTTTTACGGCTTGTGTCTCTTTTTTACTGTTTAAATAATTTAAGTAGTTTGGAAAGTTCTCAACACTTGTTACTATGGTCATATTCTTGCAGTGGGCAAAATAAAAATCAATTTCTAATTGTTTTACCTATATCAGTACATGATTTTACATAAAATGTTTGCATCTATAGAACACAAATTTCCAGAAGTAGGTCACACATTTTTAGATTGTGATAGAGATTTTGGCCGCATAGAAAAACTTAAGAAGAAATGAAAAAATATTTACTCCTAATAATTACATAAATAGAATGACATCAAAAAAGATTCGGTTATTGATGATATGAATCACCACTTTTACGATTTTAACAAATTAAAAGACGATTTAGGGATAGTAATACCTAACACAAATACATTAAAACAAAATATCAACTTAAAAACTAATGTCAAGTGGATTTACATTGAAGACTTTGGCAGATATTTTTATAAGACAAACTATTACCTCTACACACCATTTCTGGAAAGTCTCTCTCGTAAAAAAACTTGATGTTATCTCAACAGTGTCCATTAGATGTAACATGAATCACAAGGGTGAAGTTTCAAAAGAAAAAATTGGTGATATAAAAGCACAACTTGAGTATATTGATCAGGAGTCTCAGTGGTTTTACATAAATATTATAAATAATTCTCAATAATTAATCAATAGTATGTTAGTACAATTTATGTGGCATACAAATTTTTTATTAATAAAACTATTTCATAAAAATATACGCTATTTTATTTGTTTACCACTTAGAGCCTTTGTAAAGTCTTCATAACTAAACTGATTATGGTTTATAATAAACAAAGGTGTTATGTTGATATTTTCATTGTTTTTTAATAAATTTACATAGAATAACCTAATATTTAATATTATTTATGAAGTAATAAATCTTATCTAAGTATTAGTACTAATATTTTGTTTTAAAAGTATAAGCTTAAATTGCTGAGTTCATTTGATTCTTTATTATATTCAAACGCTCATTACTCGTTTTAAACTATTTGCTGGATAGCACCCTTGTCCACTTACCCCTTCAATTATCATTTGGTTTGAAATCAGCTTGTGAACGTATGGATGATGCATAGCTAATGGGGCTTGAATTCAGAAGACTTATTTACCCTGCAGTCATCGAACCGAAGGCGCTCTATGCTAGTATCTATTGGCACGAGTAGTTTTAATGACGTATGCACTAACTGGACTCAACACTCTCACTCGAATGTTTGCAACAATAATCTGCAGGGCTCACAGGACTACCTCTTTAACTTTAACTGCATCAACCGTTGTAGCTGGATAATACCCTTACGGATTAAAGAGCACGGATTAAAGAGAACGCACAACTTTATGAAATAAAAAGAGACAAAAGTCTACAACAACTAGAAAACCAAAGACTGGAAACAGGATAAGCCCATTTATGCTACCGCATCCCGCTGAGAGAGCAAACATACGTTTCAGTTGGATCACTAGTAGAGAACAAATAATAGAACAAAAGAGAATGTTACAACTAATGCACAGACCGAAGCTAACTGAATGGTGTGGTTGGTTGCGGAATTTCTCGTTGTAAGAACGGCGTCGAGACTTATGGAAATAGCTTTAAGCTGGTCCACTACTGCTCCGCGTACCAGAGCGATCTTATAAATGCAACGCAACCTAACTAAATGCAACCGAACTTATTTTTCAATGCAACGACCAAACTAACTCATTTATAGTGACTCTAGATCAACCCTCGACGAAATATTAAACCCAATGTCGGAACACCTATAGTATATCAAATACACAAAAATGTGAAGGAGGCTGTGAGATGCTATCGGCACATTAAATTTTACTGGGTAAAAGCTCACAACTTTTTTCATGGCAATGAACGTGCCATCGAACTCGCAAAGGAAGAAGGATACCTGTATACAAACATTTCCCGATGTCGTACGCAAGAAATATTATCAGAGCCGCAACCGTGGGAACCTGGTAGGCAAAATACACATAGTCCGGCACGGGAAAGCATATTCCTACTGTTTGCAAAAGCATACAAGATTCTTCAGTCAGACATCACAACAAACCTAGGGACACAAGTCTACACAGGAAATAGTGGTATCAAAAGCTATCTGCATCGCTTGAAAATAACAGACCACCCTTTTTGCTCCTAGGACGAGGAAATGCCACAAACAGTACTCCACATACTAGCTGAATGTCAACGATTTGCCCAACAACGACTCAACCTACAAATAAACGGTGACAATATAACACTTATCCTAAATGATGAAAAACAGAGAAGACGATTCATGAAATATGCCGAAGAGGTGTACAAAATCGTAACAAGGGAGAATGGCTCAAAACAAACTAAAGAAAGGAAGCAAAATTACAGAATAAAGACAAATATAAAAACTATTCAAGTTCTTCAAAACAAATTTATCAAAATATTATACAACCACAATTACCTAACTCCATCAGACACTATTTATAAAGAAACTAAACTTTTAACTATCTCTCAACTATTCACATACCAAACATGTATTCTTGTTTACAAAATAAAACACCAACTAATACACACACAACTTACATTTACAACAAAAAAACAAACAAACACATACATTACGCGACGAGCAAGTAACATTGTATTACCTTGTACACGAACCAATTTCGGTAAAAATAACATTACTTATAAGGGAGCACAGCTGTTTAACAAACTACCAAAATCTGTAAAAGAAGCGAAATCTTTGAATACTTTTAAACGATTACTACGCAATTACATTAACGATAACTAAATCCTCAACCTTATTATAATAATTATTCAAATATAACCAATGATAGCGTTTTGTACTTGGACCACTACCCAAGATGTATAGCAAAGACATTCGCTTCTTAATAATTATGGTTTTTTTTTTAATCTACCCGCACTGTCGAAATTTAAAACGTTGTAATATTTTATTGTTCTCATGTAAGTGACGAAATGTCTTAATGGGAAATAAAGATCTTTAAACCGAATTAAAAAGATGCAACACCATAAACCAGTAACAAAAGTGCTGCAATCAAATTGCAGCAGTTTCCAGCAGCAATTGCAATTAAAAATAAAAATAGTGTCTGTATGTAATTTTAAATAAACAGCTTTTCACTAAATATATAAGAAAGTATAAACGGTACTTACAATAACATAATATCATTTTAATTTTTTAAGCTATTGCATAGCTTTTATCGCGGGCTTTGAGCGCGGCGACCGAATCAAGAAATTCCGTAAGGAAAATAAACCTAACACCCCCCACTCCGACCGGCACAGCGGTGCGGCGTTGAAAGCCGTGCAACGTCTAACGTCGTTTCAGTTCGGCAGACTCGGCACGGTGTTTGTGTGCGTGCGACTAGCTGCTAACTGCTCATAACTGATTCTATCTCTTTAGACACAATGCTAGGTGAGACAGCGTGCTTTTTGGCCGCGTCCACGAGTGAGTTAGAGCCCTTGACTAGTTGAACCTTAACGTGTATGTATATGGTACGACTGTGTGAAGCTCGCACGAATCGAGACGAGCTGCTCCGAAATCGGACTAATGCGTAAGCAGCTGTTTGTGAGAAAGTATTAAAATACTATGCAATAGCTTTACCGCGGCAGTCTCCGAGTGCCACACGCATTTTTTGTCTTGCGGTTTGTCTGTCTGACTGACTGTTTATTCCGGCTAATCTCGGAAACGACTGGACCATTTTCATGGGATTTTTTCTGGCATATAATAAATAAATATAAATACATAAATGTATTTCCAAGAAATTACTACAAGAAAGGTGTTACAAGATTATGTTTGTGTTACAATTTCTGCCTCCATGGTAATATCGTCTGTTACTACGAGGGCGGGTCAATAAGTCCGTGACTTTTGGAATAAAACACAGATTTTTTGATAAATAAATCATTTAATTTTTCAACGTAGTCCCCCTTGAGCTCTATACACTTTGTCCAACGCTTCTCCAATTTTTTTATCCCTTCCAAAAAATATGATTTGTCGAGGTCCTCAAAATAGGCCTTTGTTTGCGAGATGACTTCATCATTGGAGTCAAATCTTTTTCCACCGAGCCATTTTTTCAGGTTTGGGAACAAGAAGTAGTCACTCGGAGCCAAATCTTGAGAATAGGGTGGATGTGGGAGCAATTCATAGCCCAAATCATGGATTTTTACCATGGCAACTGCACATGTGTGCACCCTTGCATTGTCTTAGTGAAAAAGAACTTTTTTCTTGGCCAAATGAGGTCGGTTTTTCTTTCAAATCCTCATTGAAGCGGTCCAATAAGTTGGCATAATATTCCCCATTAATTGTTCTTCCCTTTTGAAGATAGTCAATGTGGATTATCCCACGTGCATCCCAAAAAACAGTCGCCATAACTTTATTGGCTGACAAACCCACCTTGGCCTTCTTTGGCGCCGAATCACCCTTAGAAACACACTGTTTTGACTGTTGTTTGGTCTCTGGTGTATTGTGATGGATCCATGTTTCGTCCACGGTTAAAAAACTCCTCCATATTGTGATTAAACAACGCCAAACCTTCCTGTGAAGTTGTTACACGATTGCGTTTGTGGTCGACTGTGAGCAAACGCGGCACCCATCTTGCGGAAAGCTTTCTCATGCCCAAGTGATCATTCAAAATTGAAACCACTGAGCCATGCGAGATGCCTATGGCTTCCACAATCTCTTGCACTTTCAATCTTCGGTCGGCCAGCACCATATCGTGAATTTTTTCGATTGTTTCGGGTGTAGAGACCTCAACTGGGCGTCCAGGACGTTCGGCATCTTCAGTGCTTGTACGGCCACAACGAAATTCAGTAAACCACTTTTTTACCATTGAAATCGATGGTGCAGAGTCCCCATAGTATTTATCAAGCTTAGCCTTGGTCTCGGTAATGGTTTTTTTTCGCAAAAAATAATGCTTAATAAGCACACGAAATTCACTTTTTTCCATTGTTTCCTTAAGTTACTGGATAGTCTGATAAAGATAGCTGTAAAACACAAACTAACTGACGCAGCAAGTTCAAATTTTGATAGGAGTCAACTGACAGATGCCTGTTGACAGGAGTAGTGTTGCTTTTTCAGTAAGGAGGTTAGAAATTCAAAAAGTCACGTACTTATTGACCCGCCTTAGTAATTATAAATTATTAACAGTTAAAATTAAATCACAATTAATAAACTATAGCTTATGTTATAAGAAATAACTTAGGCTACTTTTATCTTAGGGTTCCGTTTAAAAAAATAGGGTTCCCTCTACGCATCTAGGCACCAGCTAGTAGGTAAATAAGCCAAACAAAAATAGTGGACATACGAATTTAGAGTCGCTCTGTCCTATTTTATTTAAACATCACCAATTATTATGCATGTTTCAATTTGTTATTCTCTTTTTTCATATCTTCTTATTTCATGTCATATTTGTGTCTCATTCTGAACTGAAAATTAATTTTTCTTTCCTTCTTTCTCTGATACGAAATGTAACACATACCTGACAAGACAATGCAATTGTAGGCAATATATTATGTATCCTTTACTTGTACCTCTGCCTCTCACTCTCTGTTAATTATTAATTATTGTTGTTCTGTATGAAGGGGTGAGATCCCACGTTGCAAACTCCGACGATACGTGACCCTGCAGTTAGCACTACATACTAAGATACAAGACATATGGCATCAGTCATACACTGCACATGCGCTGTGCAGCGAGGTGCAACTTGACATTTAAACTCTTACAATGAAATGTGTATCTTCTTGTGTCATGAATAAAGTTCAATTTTTAATAGCTAATTTAAAAATGCAGTGTCATGTCACGTATCGTTTCGTTTCGGTCTGAATTGACCCTGTAAGAGCCATAAGTCACCAACAGCTTAGAATATATCTTGTAACAACAAATAAAAATATATGCTTGTAGATTTATGCTTATTAAAGCATTTTATCCGATTTTGATTTCCGATCGCGGCAGGCCGCTGGGAATCGCTGGCGACGGCGAATGGAAATAAACCTGCTGTTAAACTTTAAGTGACTCACGAGGTGCTTTTTAAGGTCTAAAACAAATTGATTGCCAACTACTAAAAGTGATGAAAATATTATTTTCCTTCCTTCCGTGTTTTTGTTACAAGTTTTTTGATCCGCTGGGAGATGAGACGAATCGTAGTTCCGATCATCATAGGGCACGGGTCTCTTTTTTGTGTGAGTGTGTGACATCTGATACCCCTTCTAGCGTTGTTGTGCAAATGGACATTTTATCAAACTGAAGAATGGTTTTGCAAACAATTTGGCATCCTTCTATATGGCTCATCTTTTCGGGATTTTGTGACCGCTTAAAGCTAGGCGAGTCCGCTGCCACGCTCTCAAACTTCGTACATATGTAATGCACATGCATATTATATTATTAGGTCCTTTACGGCAGATGTCTATTACCAGCAACTGCAAATCAAATTGGTCATTCGCTCTAGGCCACTGCTGCTTCAGGACAACGCTAGACCGCACACTGCACAACAGACGGCTACCAAATTAGAGAAGCTTCAATTGGAATGACTAAGACATCCACCGTACTCCCCGTACCTTGCTCCAACAGATTACCATTTTTTTCGAATTTGAGACAACTTTGTGCAAGGGAAAAAATTCAACTCCGATGGGGCAGTCCAAAGCGCCTTCAAAGATTTTATTGATTCCTGTCCGAATGGTTTTTTTAGTAAAGGAATCAATGAACTACCTATGAGAGGCATAGATAGCAATGGTATATACTTTGGTTAAATAAATATATTATGTTTAAAAAAATCGACTTTATGTTCCTCCTTTACAAAACACCAATTTCATATGTAATGACCTAATATAATACTAACAATATCCCATAACTGTTCTGTTCCGAAAGTTGTCTTTGCGTGAAAGAGTCACAAACATCCATACATCCATCCATCCATCCATCCTTACAAACTTTCACATACTTATAATAGTAGTAGGAAATAATATTTATCTTTATTCTCAGATCTACCGAAGTCTGACCCGGAATTGAACGGCTTGAAGCGACGCTACCGGCCCGGCATGAAGCTGAAGGCAGAGTGCGTCAGCCACGACTCTATGCCGCCCGCCAATCTCTCCTACTTCATCAACAATGAACCGGTAAGATATATCTTGTTTAGGGTTCCGTACCACAAAATGAAAAAGTGGAATCCTTACTGGATCTCTTTTTCACATCACAACGCAATTTCATGACCTGAAGACATTAAGTCAAGACTTTTATGGGCACTGTTGTAAGAACATAAAAAGAAGATATCTCCGACTGAGCGGATGTTGACCTCGGTCAGTCCAAAACCGGCTGTAGTAATTTTTAGGGTTCCGTAATACTCAAGGAACCCTTATAGTGTCGCACTGTCCGTCCGCCTGTCTGTCTGTCCGCTCTTCTAGCTTCTGTAATTATGAGTATAAATGAATTAAATTCGGTATAGTTGTGTAATGTGTATAGATCTCGATTTTGGCATAGTAAAATAATAATAACTTTATATTTTAGGGGTGGCTCTCCATACATATGAAGTGGGCATGAAAAATATTTATTCATTCTGCCCCATCGCGTGGGGTATTATTGAATAGGTATTTTAAAATAAAGACAAAGTTTCATACAATATGACTTTTTTACAAAGTCAACCATTTTCAAGTGGCCTCGAAAGTGGTTTATAAGTTGGCCATACATTTAGACTGTTTTTTCTTATAATATCTCAACTTTCACATATTATTATAAAGATTTATTCAATAACTAGCTGATGCCCGCAACTAACGGAAACGGAACCCTATTTTTTTAAACGGGACCCTTAAATAAAAGGAGCCTTTGTTAAAATAAATTAACCTCATATCATCAGCTATATGCCAGTAAAAGTCCCGTGAAAATCAGTCCAGCCGTTTCAGAGATTATCCGGAACAAACAGGCAGACAGACCAGACAGACAGACAGACAAAAATTAAAAAAAGGATTGTGTGGTTTTATGAAACCACGGTAAAAGTGAAACTTAATAACAAAATAGCGTGGAGCACTGGCACAAATGAGTACTAGTCTATACACTACACGGTCAGCTGATGCGAACTATAGGCGCCGCCAAACTCTGACGAGCGCCTTTCACTTTATCCCTACTCCGCGGCCGACCGTCACTCGACATGCAACACACAGACGAAAAAGTTTGAGACGATGTAATAAAATGATATTATATTGTAAGTACCGAATAGGTATACTTTCAAATGCATTAAGTGAAAAGCTGTTAATTTGAAATTACAAACTGACACTTTATTTAATTGTATGTATAGATTTTAAATGATTTTATAACTTCACTACACTCTAAAATTTTATGTGACCTACATTAAATGTTATGTATTGTAAAGTAAAGTTTGGCTGGCGAAATATTGAAGGCTCGTAATATAAAAATGTTAAAATCTAATTATGTTTTAAGCTTCACTACCTACTTCGTACCTGACTTATTTTGGCGTATTGCCAGCACAGATTCATAGAAAAATTCTTCTTTTATTTTCATTTTATTAAATTTAGACTTTCATACGTTAAAGTTATTGTAAATGTGTCCAAGAATTCCAGAGAACAAGAATAAAACTGTGTAGTACATAATGACATAGTTTGTAATATTATCTTTTTTGACACGGTCTTAAATATAAAAGATAAAATTATATTTCCCTAGCTTAATTTTTAATTTCCTATTTACTTACATAAATCCGATCTAGCATGTCGATGCGACCGCATCCCACGGTTGATTATCTTTAGAGCCAGGCACACGTAAAGTTCGAACACCGGATCGGACTGTTATCCACGCACTCGCTTAAATACGTATGACACTGGCAATCTAAGTCGTGGACGCCATCTTTAGTCGTAAATAGCTCGATAGTTTGATCCGCAGTCCAAACCGCATAGATCCCGCCGTGGTTTGGAAGTTTAAATTGAATTAATACATCAGTGTGTTTGCGGCGCGAACGTAGACAGCCACAGTCATCACGGCCTGTGCTGCTGACGAAGCGCTGGACGCATTTCCCGGCATCACAGCCTGAATGACCTCATTCGTCGGGCTCTTGTCACCGCTGGTGTGCCAGCTATACTGGAGCCCTCCGGTCTGGCGCGCGACGATGGCAAGAGGCCTGATGGAATGACCCTGGTTCCATGGAGTGTGGGACGGGCTCTTGTATGGGACGCTACTTGTGTCGATACTCTTGCTCCGTCCCACGTCCAAGGCACCTCGAACTGTGCAGGTGTGGCTGCAAACCAAGCGGCCTCAAACGGCGCAAGTATGAGAACCTCATATTTGAACCGTTTGGAGTGGAAACCCTAGGCGCATGAGGTCCGTGCGCACATAAGCTTTTTAAAGAAATTTAAAAAAGCTTACTGAAGCCACCCGAGACCAAAGAGCCGGGAACTATCTGGCACAACGAATAGCCATTGGTATCCAACGAGGCAATGGTATCAGTTTGCTAGGTACTCTGCCAGGTGCGGACGACGGGGAAGTTTTTCTATTTATAGATATTTTTAGAGATAGTCATATTTGTAGATAAGTCTTCTTTTTATAGTATTATTTTTTAGTTTATTATTTGGCTCTATATTAAAGTATTATTTAATACATAACTAGTATATAAAGTAAATTTATTCAGGAACATAAATTAATTTTAGTAAATGAAATAACAAATAAATCATATTCTTTTGTCATAAAAATAATCACAGCTATAAAAAAGTCATAAGCATTATAATTAAATTAATAAAAAATTATGACGACAAACCTTTTTGTAAATACGTTACTGACAAACAAATCGTAACAAAATTACACATAATAAAGCATAGTTAATAGATGTAATAAATGTTGTTTTATGGGTAGGTCTTAACATAAATGTTTTATGTGACAGGCGCTTTCGCAGCACGTGTGGCACAGAGTCGGGGGAGGGGAGAACGGTGGCCTTTGGACAGCATACAGCACCATACAGTTCGTCGTGCAAAAACATCACTTCGTCAAAGGGAAAATAAAAGTGAGTGTACATTTTTAATGTTAGCCTTTTGCGGGATACATGGATCTCGGAGTGGCCGTTTTATTCATAACTCAAAGTTTAGGTTTTGCGAGTTTCATGCTGCGTTGATCGCAAAACAAGAAAACTAGGCAACACAGCATGAAACTCGCAAAACCTAAACTTTGCGTGCTAAGTTTTAGCGGTGAGCTACATTTATTAGCACACACACTGGATGAGGACGAGCGTGTCGCTTGCAAAAAGTGCATAAAAAAATGGAAAACAGTGTTACCAGTCGAAGTTCAACCCTTTAAAGTGCCATAATTAATCTTAAATAATTGAAAACAATAGCATGATTAAGGTGGTAGTAATTCACTAGACATTTGAATGTGGTTATAAATCTCTCAGTTGTATAAAGGGTTTGGCTTAACGCCCACTTAGGAACAAAACTAGACTATCGCCGTGACATTCTCTCTTATCTTCATCGCCCCCTGGACATGACAATTACGACGATAAGTTTAAAATAGGTTTTTTTTGTCATCATTATCAAATCGAGAGAGAGAGAGAGAGATCGCTTATGAGAGAGAAATTAGGTTTGTTATGACAATCTGTTACCTTATTGGGCGCATAGGCTTTGCATTCTCAATACCGTAGTGTATTTTGAGAAATATATTTATTACAGGAAATAAACATCTCAAACCGCTGTTAAATTCAGTTTCATATAATATGTAAAACATTCCACTTCTTTTTTTAACTATAAGGGGAAAGTCTCTTGTTATAAATTAATGTCGAACAACCCTTTAGATTTCAATCAGTCCATGATTACATCATCACTCCAGGCATCACAGACGGTGAAGATACTATAATATTTTATGTTAATATAAAATATGGCTCAAAATACAGTTTGTATGAACTATCACAGACGGCTACACCGACTACGGCGGACAATAATAATAAATACATTATATTTTTTCATACTACGTAATGTAAGATAATATGAAATACATCCAGGCATCATAAGCTAATATAATATAATTATAGGGCGTCACAGACTGCGAAGATCAGTCTGTGACGCCCTTGAATGTGTTAAACAATTGTCTATCAATTATGCAAATAAATGACGATAATTCAAAACCATTTAGGACACATTCAAGATCGATTAGACAGCGGACCGAGTACAATAATATTGCCAGTTGCACGAGTAATATACTGCCATTGTCTGTGAGTACCTATTGTCTACCGACATTAGAAACTGTCAGGTAAACTCTGAACACTATGATCCGTAGAGTTTGAGACATCTTTTTCATAAAGAATCAAAAGCATTCATGATGTCTTTCATTCTGTTGGACATCACCATTTAGTACTTTCTGTAGCAATTGTAAATAACTATTTTCAATTTTCATAGTGTATTCATGATAAAATTTTATTTCAAGAACCCTTTACATGTCACCGATTATTCGTATAAATGTATCTATTGACGTGATAACGTCTTATAATTCGATGGAGCCGGCTGCATGCACGAAATAACATGACTCATGCGTTACCAAGTACTGTTACCAAGTACCGTTACCTGTTACTGTTACCAAGTAACGTACCTGTAACGCTGGTTACCTCGCATTGCCGGTACCTCATTACTATTTTATTATTATTATTATTATTATTATTCTTGTTGTTGTTGTTGTTGGTATTATTATATATTATTATTATTATGATGCGCTTGATGTTATTACTCAGTTCGGCGCCAGACTTCGCGGCGGCAACACGCATAAGGCGCGGCCAATTAGTTCCGCACGCACTATAAACATGACGTTGTCACATTCAACGGCTATCGTCAGTAAACCGACTTTACAGACAACCGATTTTTTTTTGTATGTTAACGATAACTCCGCCGTCTATTGACCGCTTTTCAAAATTCTTTTTTTGATGTTCTGACTTCAAAATTATGAAGATACTAGTACTATATACTAGTACGTAGATAGACTAGTAGAGAAATAGTTAAAATATTAGCCAAATATAGAAGGGGAATTATTAAAAACATAAGATTTATTTCATGGTTTTTTGTGTATGTTTACTTTGGAAGTCGGTTTAATTTTTTGTTTTAAAATAATTAGTAAGATTTTTAGACAAGATTAAGTGTATTAAAATGTTTATATTGTCGTGTTTAGATTATATAAATAATAGCCAGATGTAATGTACGCAACCAATGGATTTAAGCTACCTTTTAGACATGTGTACGTAAGTCACTCGAGATACACTGTCACTGCACGCACATCTGTGTGCGTCTAATGATACCAGCCACAGAAAATAAAACTCCCATCTTTTTTCAACCGGAGAACAGGTGAAAGAACGGGGAACTTTTTGTGAATATTCTTATCCAACAATCGTTTCTAAGGCGGCAATGAGATACAAAAAAAATATCAAAAAAAACTATGCTTACTCCTTTTATTTTACAAGATTTTTGTTTATCCTACTACTATTACAAACGTGAAAGTTTGTGAGGATGGATGGATGGATATATGGATTGGACGTATTCGTAACTCAAAAGTGCGTTCTCGTTCCTCAAAACCCTGAATCCCCGATTGGGCCTCCTGTATTGCATCTGATAGGTAGAACCAGCCCCCTTACTCCCCACACAATCGAGAATCGAATCAGTTCGATCTCAATAGCTTTTGATACTCCCGACACCTACGCTAGCGCACGATCGTGCGGTGGCTCAATTTGTAACTAACCTGGATCGAGAAGTTCGTTAGATCGTAACTTTTGGTACTCCCAACGAAATCAATCGACTGAGAATCGAATGGCAGGATCGAATATAAACGTCAAATTACACGATAGCTAAAGAGGTCTCATTTACAGTATCGATTTTACTTGTTTTAGTGTATTTGAACTAAATTACGTGATTTTTACTGCAGTATTGAAGCATTATTTAATGTTATTGAATACGCGTTCACAAAATGCACAATTTACGAAAACTCACCAACTTCAACACATTAGTAATGGACATGGATTGTGAGGAATTTCGATGCAATTATAGCCATAAAAATTATTTATTTGACGTATGAGTCGCAGATTTAACTACTCATATGAAGAAACCGACTCACTGAAATTATATCACCGTTATGTGTAAAGTTATTTAAAACCTTTACGTATTTGTTTATACATTTGGCCGCTAAGTAATGTATTATATTTTCACTTAAGACAGGGACTGAGACAAATGAATTATATATAATATAATCTATATTAACGTATCATAATATGAAGATTTCGTTTGTCTCAATCTGTCTTTGAATAAACAAAGTCAGTAAATAGTTATAAAAATTCCTATGTTGATATTGTTGTAACGTAGTTACATTCCCTTTCCATAAAATCAATTATTTCGGCGTTACTCGCGTCATCTATGATTTGTATAATTAATTATTTAGTCATTTTTAGAGGCTTAAAACGCCATCTATCGGCGCACGTCCTTACTAACGGCGTCAGCCTTGTTTTAATACTTAGTTCGTAGATCGATTTTACTTTCGTCTTAAATCTTTGAAAAATAATAATTTAGTTTTTAATAATGAAAATACAGTAAATTTCTAATATTATATTACATAATATATTGATTATTGATATAATATCTTCTTATTTTGATTTCTGGATTTCTTATCTTTACGCTTTAGTTTATAGTTGTCAAAAGTTTAAAAAAGAGGAAGGAAATGTATATATATAGCACTTCCTTGAATGACATTTCCTTTTAGAATAAAATTTTCTATACTCAAGATGTAGTCGTTATAGTAATTATATTTTAATCCCGTGTTCCACGGTGAGTAATTTAGTGTATCTGTGTTGTGAATATTTAGAAAATCATGCTTGTATTAAAACGCATTATTCTTTCATGTAAACTATCATCTTGGTAAATTAGTTGTCAATTATTTGATTGGCCATACCACGTGCTCAATTTGTAGTTTTATCTTTCCAATTTAGCACTATTAAAATGTTAGGATGTTTGTATCATATTGGTTGCCCTTAATATCATCTTATCTTTTTTTATTTTGCCTACCTTCTTTGTAATGGTCACACAGCCCGTGATTTTGATCGTTGGGGTTAAGATCACAGAGGCTTTAGGACCGGACTCCTACCGACACGTTATCGTGATTATTCCAGGGAACTTGATTTGGGGCACGAAACACCGCCAACTACAGCATTCGAGGCACCAATTAAAAGGACTTATATCTAGCTGGAGTTCAGAGTGCTGATAGTCATTGGACGGGGATTTATTTTTTTCTGAGACGATCTATCTACGACGAACTGACGCAGCGGTGACGGAGAAGCTTCCAGGAGTTGGAGCCCTATCTCGCATCCGCCACGTGCTAGACACCTGGATCCTCAGCTAAGTTCCAACGTGGATTAAAGCCCCTTAGATACCCTTCAGACACCAAGAGGCTAGATCAGACTGTACGGCCTTCTGCCCACGACCTCTATTTTTTCTTTTTTTTAAATATATATTATTGTCACGGAGACTCTTCTTTTATTTTTAATTTCACCCGTAACAATTGGCGCCCAACGTGGGGCGTACTATGCTCGGGTTTTCTAAATGTAAACACTAAACAAGAATTTGTTATTGTATCACTTACATACATTAATTATTTTATTAATTATACCACTTTTATTTTACCAAAATTAACAATTAACTTTTTACACCTTTTTACAATACTGCCAATTACCTATTTATGGCCAGTTATTGTAAATAATGAATGTGTTTTGTGCACAACACTTGAGTTTTGCTGACAAAATAAATCAAAATGTTATGACTTTGACATTTGACGGAATGTCAAAGATTATAAACAGGAATTTCGAAACTATTATTTACTGTCACAGTTTTTTTTTAGAAAAATAACCTTTAAAAACCTATCTATCATTGCATGAGATTGATGCTGATTTATTTGAATAAACATACACAAAATGTTTTTTTATTTAAAGTGAAAAATATATAATTTCTCCATATTTTTATTAATCTTCGCCATAGACTACGGCACTCAGCTTTAACTTGTTTACTCTGTGGACGTAACGTCAGCAACCGGATACAGCTAACGACGCTGATAAGACACGATCTCAACGCGATCTTGATTTCGATGCGATTTTGTTCGGGAGTACGCATCAGGATCGAAACTGAATCAAAATCGACATCGGATCAGACTCGTAAATCGAAATCGTATCAGTTTCGGGAGTAAGGCCCCTGAATGCATGGAGCATCACGCTTCCGAAGGGTCTGTGGCACACGCCCTTCAGCCACTGCCTAGCTTTTTAAGTAGACCTTAAGTACACAATTTTTGATTGGAAATCATTTGCGTATACCTTAAACCTCTATGCAAAAAACAAAAACGTTCAAAAATGTTAGTTACGCCACTTCACTCGTGTCTTCATTAATGTCAAATAGTGAAATAATGTACCCCACAAATATTTTAGGGTTATACTTATAACGCAATATATATTATTATTTTTATGATAAAACGTTTATTATCATTATTATTATTGTTTATAATTAAAAAGCATTTATTGAAATTAATTCAAACATTAATAACATTGAACCAACAAGTAAGTTCGCCAAATGTAGGGAAAAATATTCGCCTAAAAACTTGCAACACTGATAGCTATAGCAGCCAGCTCACAATAAATTTTAAAAAATTGATGTTAACATTTTGTGTTCCAAGAACAGCAAAGGCAAATTGTAAATATTTTTCAGATGTTTGCGTATAAAAATTGTTATTCCTCGACAACTGCCCATTTTTAAACGACTTCCAAAAAGGAGGCGGTTATACTCCGCCGTCTGTAGACCGATTTTCAAATATTTTTTTTGATGTAACGGGTACAATCTGGAGTCGCTCCCGTTGTTACCAAAGTGATGAGCTGATGATGGGATCCATAAGGAATCGAGGGAACTCCTCGAAATTTATATGGACACATATAGTGTTTTTGACTTTTTCTAATCTAACCTAAGCATATACCTAAATATGATTTTGAAAATATTAGAGCGATCAACCTTAATTATTCCTTTTGCGGCGAGGCCAAGGAAGCCCGGGACATTGCTAGTGCAAATTTGTGCCCGAGAACACAAATTCCCAAAGGCTTTGGGAGGAGCCTATCTGCAGACTGGTACGGAATAGACTTCTTAACACATCTTTCAGTCCTGCACGTCTTTTGGCTGTGTAGAAGTGGGAGTCGGGCGTTTGGCTGCAGACACTACCATCAGCCAATACTGGAACATTGCTGGGCTATAATACATTTCATCATGTATTGCGGCCCATGTGTTTCATAATCATCATCATCACACCATACATCGTGACATTATGATGATATAGTAGGTACTTCTCATAATATTTTACACCGACACGGATATCTTTGAATATCACTCTGCCGTTTGTGCACCTATTTGAAAAATTTGTATAAGTTTTTATTTTTTATTAGTTATTAGTTTTCACTTTTTATTAGTCTTTATTTGTGTAAAGGATATGTTTTGAAATTGGTACTTTAGTCACCAAAGTGGAGACATGATGATGGCATCAATGAGAATTGAGGGAACTCTTCAAAATTTATTGGGACATCTATAGGGTTTTTGATTTGTTTGAAGAAACTCAAGCATATGCTACCAAACAGTAAATAGAACTCTTCAGTCTTTAAATATATACGTTTGGAAATTTTGTCATTGTTTAAAGAACTGCAAGCATAAGTCATTATGTTACTTACAGTAATCATCATCATCATAATATGGTGTTACATAAATATAGTTTAACTGTACCGTCTGAACATAGCACATGTTCAGCCGGTTAGAGAAGGAGACTGTTCTCTGACGCCGGGCCCCTGAAAAGGGCTTTACGGCGGAAACCAATACCAGGGGCATAGCCCCTCTAATTGGGGTGGGAAGACGCGACCAGTACTAATACTGGGTGCATAGAGTCTGGTTTTGGGGAAGACCCACCCATGGGTGAAACCCATGGTGAAACCCATGGGGGGGCAACACAAAACCAAGGGAATGTTGATTGCCAATCCAGACACAACCAGGACCGGCCAAACGGCGCGTGGGGGTCCCGACCCGGGGGCCGAGAAACGTGTTTGGGTCCACTCCCTCACGCGCCGCGTTTACCGGACCGTGGAACGAACGACCTGGGGAAAGGGTGGGAAAATAAAACTTCCGGGCCTTGACTTTGTGTGTCGGGGAGGAAGGTGCACCAAGGGGGCGACGGGGTG
This sequence comes from Phengaris arion, assembly GCA_963565745.1. Classification (NCBI taxonomy): domain Eukaryota; kingdom Metazoa; phylum Arthropoda; class Insecta; order Lepidoptera; family Lycaenidae; genus Phengaris; species Phengaris arion. The sequence continues at coordinate 32,332,928 of OY751431.1, forward strand.
GTTAGTAGGAAAGCCTTTACCTCCTCGGATACCAATTGGGCGTGTTCCGTTGCGGTCGTGGGCAGCGGCGAGAATTGGCGTTCTAAGTGTTCGGCATGAATGTCTGCTCTGTCCTCTGCACGGTACCTGAGGTTGCCGTCCGGATGGAGCAGGGGGCGGACGGGGGCAGTAGCTCTGGTGAGGGTGCGGCAGAAGCGGTTAAGGAAGGGCCAGTCCTCTCCGGCCTCCTGTATGCGACGAGTCCATTCCGTGGCGTGAAGGTCCGCGAGCGCGGCTTTTACCTGTGCAGTAAGGCGGTTGAGCTGCGCCTTCTGCGTGAGGCAGCGCGTGCGTTGCCATCTCCGGCGCAGGCGTTGCTTCTCCGCCAAGAGATCGGCGATGTGGCGAGGGAGCGGGGGCCGCTTGAATTGGCGGCGGGTGGGCGGCTGGGTTGCCGCGTTCATTGCAGCTGTTTTTGCCTCGGTGTTCAGATTCCCTCTTAAAAGGCCGGCAACGCACCTGCAGCTCTTCTGATGTTGCGAGTGTCCATGGGCGACGGTAGTTGCTTACCATCAGGTGACCCGTTTGCTCGTTTGCCCCCTTATTTAATAAAAAAAAAAAAAAAAAAAGATTTCGGAGTTCAGATCTCCGGCAATCACAGTCGGCTCTTCTGATAGGAGCCTGTGGATGTCGGAGATATCTAAACGCGACCCCGGAGGTTTGTAGCACGCATAGATGTGTGTGCGGTGCGAGCCGAGGAGTACCTCCACTCCAAGGGCGTGCAGCGATGAAACGATGAAGACGGGGGGAGGAGGAGTTGGTGCAGAATCTTCCTGCCGACTAGAACGGCGAGGCCTCTGCTCGCCCGCTCGCCCCCCAGAAAGTCCTGGCGGTAGATGTGGTAGCCGGGGGCACTGAAACGGTCCTAAGGGGATAGGAGGGTTTCGCTCAGCAAGGCGACGCTACGTCCACCTCGTACTCCCGAAGGAGGTGGCGAATCGGGGTCACCTTGCCGCGGACCCCCCGGACGTTCCAGTGAACAACCTTTAAACATACTGGGGCGTGGGAAGCCATTGGGAAATTAATTTCGCAAAGAGGGTGGCCCCCTCGGGGAGGAGGGGAGGGCGAGGGGCTCGAACTTCGAGTCCGTGGCGGCATAGGAGGTCGCACCGGATTGGCCCTCTTTTTGGTCCTAGTCCGTTTTCGGTACCTGGTACATTTATACCTGGTATTTACCTGGTAGATGCCTGGTACCAGGTTCGGGGTGCGTTTCAGGAGAACGAAGTAGGAGCACCCGGGGCGGTCCTTCCTGGCGAGGATTCTGGACACATGCTCCACCTCGAAACCCTTGGTGGTAAGGTCTGCTGCAATCCTTTCCGTAGGCATGTTGACTGGTAGGCCGTGGATGCCTACCGCGGTCCTGGGGCAGCGCGTACGAATACCAGCTGACTTGGGCGGACTCGCTCAGGTCAGCCAGGTACCGCTGCACGCACCGGTACTCCTTTTCACCCTTTGGGGTGAATTTTACCCCCTGACCGTACGTCTTTGCGTTCGGGGGGTGCCCCGGGAGGTCCCTGAGGCGACTGAAATGGTCGATCCAGTTTTCCAGCTTCTCCACGATGAGTGGAGAGCACCGGGGGGCTGGTTTCGGCGGCGGTGAGGTTCGCTGCGGGGGTAACGGAAGTTACCGTGGTTACTTCCATCGGTGAGGGGGCCCTCGAGGTAGAGGCCACGGGGGATCCAGTCGGGGCAGCAGTAGCCACTGCGGCGTACGTAGTCGGACGGTCGGCGCGTTTGGTAGGCGGCGAGACGTCGGAAGACACCTCCTATCGTTGCCGTTTGGTGACCTGCACGGAAGGGGCCGGGGGCAGAGGCATGTTGCTCGACGAGGGGGCTGGTGCAGGGGCCCTCGGAGCAGGAGCACTTACCGCACTGCGATCCTCTTGGGGCGGTGATGCCGGCGAGGCGGCGAATGTGAGCTTGGCGCTCACTGAGGCGGCAGTTGGAGGGTGGCGGGGGGTGCACATCTCCGTCAAAGGGCGCACGAGGCGCGGCGTGTGATCGTCTACGCGTGTGATACCGACCACATCGCACCACACTGCAACTACATCGCAACCACAACGCAACCAGCAACGACTAGCTGCCAGCCACACCGCAAACACAATGAAAGTCTATGAAAGCCGGAGTCGAACTGTGTTTGCACACGACGCAACCACATCGCAGCTACTAGCGGCAACGGAACCACATCGACATTTTGACGGTACCAAAACGCAAGAAGCCGCAGTGACAATACTACAGCTTGACCATATTGCTTTACCGACAAAATGTTTATGTTTGTTATGAATTACCGTTATAAATACTCGGTGTCGCTGATGAGACTCTTCTCGGCTCGACGCCGGGCCCCTGAAAAGGGCCTTACGGCGGGCTAACCAATACCAGGGGCATGTGCCCCTCTAATTGGGGTGGGAAGACGCGCCCAGCACTAGTGCTGGGCGCATGAGTCTCTTGGTCTTAAGGGAAGACACCCCGCGGCAGAACGCGGGGTAAGCCCGTGGGGGGGGGGGGGGGGCAACCAACAGTACGAGAGTATGTCGATCGACCAATCCAGGCCCAACCAAGACCGACGGTCGGCTCCAAACGGCGCGTGGGGGTCCCGACCCGGGGGTCGGAAAACGTGTATGGGTCCACTCCCTCACACGCCGTGATTTACCGGACCGCGGAACCAAGCGACCTGGGGTAGGAAGGAGGGGAAAGATATTTCCGGGCCTCAGACTTTTTATGTCGGGGGGGAAAGGGCTACCACGGAGCTGACGTGCGGGGCAATAGGGCTGCCCCTCGTCATACTCCGGGCGCACGGAAGGGGTGGTTACGCCGGTTTTTATAACCGACGCGAGGGGGTTTGGGGGGGCATCGATTCAACGGTGCTAGTCGGGGGGCGCACCGCGCTTGGGGGCGTCTCGGTAGCGTGGCTCCGGGATGCTCCCTGCGTCTGGTGTCAGCAGGGGGGTGCTGTTTGGCGAGCGGGCATGCCACTGCAGCGGGGCGGCTTTGGCCGGGCGCGTGGCTTCCGCACGCTCAGGAGGTTTGGTGTTCCTGGAACTAATACTAAAAAATTAATGCGTTCAGGGAGCGCGGGGGGGGGGCAGTGCGTAGCACGCGTCTGTATCCCGGGCCCGAGACGCACGGCGCAGATCTCCGGCAATCACGGTCGGCTCCTCTAATAGGAGCTTCAGGATGCCGGAGATATCTGGCGCGGGTCCGGGCTAGGACCGGGGGAGCCAGATCTTAGCGAGAGCGGCAACGATGGGGGTACCCTGTGTTAGGGCCAGCATAATGACAGGGAGGACTTCCTCCCCGGCTAGAACCTTCTGGAAACAGTTCACAGCCAGGGAGAGGAGAGACTGCAGCAGCTCTGCAGTCGATGCGGGGGCCTCGCCTTGCACCGACGCTTTTGGCGGCGAAGGAGACACCGTAGGCCGGGTGTGCGGAGTGACCGCACAGTTTGCGGGCTGCGGGGCGATGATTTCCGAGCTGTAGTGGCCGAGGAGGTAGCACTGGGGGAGCGCGGGGGGCGCTGCGGGCGCCGGGTGTCCTGTGTGTGGTCAGGCTGCGGAAGAGCGAGCGTGGGTGGCTCCAGCTCAACTTGGTTGCTGGCTGTGGGAGAGGCGGCAACACAGGGGGTGGCCACGGGGGGTGCAGCGTCTCTCCTCCTGGTTCTCGGCTTCTTTATCTTCCGCACGGAGGGGTCGGGAGCCGAGGGGGCGACGTGTCTGGGAGAATAGTCGTTGGCCTCCGCCATCAATGAGTCGCTGATGATTGCGTTGTGGTTGCGATGTGGTCGGTAGCGTTCACGTGGTCTTGCAAAATGTGGTACGTATAGTACTATAATTCATTTTCAATACAAATATACGCACGACCGCGTGGTGTGGTGTGGTGTAGTTTTAGCGCGTGTGGTAAGACCCTAATACTTCTATTCTATTCTAATACAATTCTGATACGGAACGTTCTTAAGAGACTTTTATGTAAGACTTGGAGCAATTTAGTGTTCATTTAAAGAGTATCACTTAAATTTGAAGCACCTTTTGGCATTACGAAAAATCAAACGAAATGAATAAAGCAAATTAGCTAATATAAGATCCCGTAGAATTGAACAAGGCTCGTTTGAAGTATCAAATTATACTGAATTATTTAGATTGGACAATTTTATGTGATTCAAAATCATAAAGATTTCCAAACAAATATATTAAACAGTTTTTTACGACCTATTTGCATATAAATTTCTTTTTGAAATTTTAACGTGAATAAAGTATAATATATAACTGAATATTCTGTGAATATTTCAAGCGTCTACCTGTTATTAATATTAAGCAAATATTAATAACAGATAGTTAACTCCTATAGTTTAGAAATGCCAGGGGGTGGAGACCAATTTATAAACCACTTTGGAGGGCGATTACTCGAAAATGGTTGACTTAGTAAAAAGTCATGTATGAAACCTTACCTTTATTTTAAAATACCTATTCAACAATACCCCACACGATGAGAAAGAATTAAATTTCATCCCCACTTCACATGTATGGAGAGTCACCCCTAAAATGTAAAATTATTATTATTTGAGATTTAATTAGTTTTGCGAATAAAACAGACTTGGCGACTGCTTTACAGTTGCATACTGTATTACTAGATTGGGCAGTGAATTAAGATGTTGGCGAATAAATTAATAACTGGCGAAAGCACTGGGGTGAAAAAAAATACAAAAATCGGCAGATAAAAGGTGGCGAATATTAATTCAATTGACACAGAAATTTATGCGTTGGTGACTTAATTTCCGAGTTGGTGACCGTTATACGATGTAAGCAGCTGTAACTTTTTTTGTAAAATTGATGTGGGCGTCGTTTTAACAGGTATTTCGGGGTACTGAATACAAGAAATGACATTAATTTTACTATTCCAAGATGACAGATAATTATTTTTAATAAAATGAATAAAGGTTTCCTTTCTAAGTTTTGGAGGGTGCTGATTACAAATAAATATCACTCTTTTTGAAATTTCCAAATAGCGGATTTTTTTGGAAAATTGATATGAATACACTAGATCTAGATAGTCTTATATAGATAGTCTTCAAGATTTTTGGGGGTGCTAAATACGAAAAGGATATCCGTTTTGAAATTCCAAGCTGGTGAATTACACCCATATTAATTTTTTATTAAAATTAATATGGGTGTAATTTTCTAGGTTCATAAGGGTGTTGATTATAAAACTGTCACCCATTTTGAATTCCCGAAGTGGTGAATTTCATTCATCGTAAAATTTATATGTGTGTTAATTTAAAAGTTCTTGGATATGCCGATTAGTATTGATGATTATTATAGCAGTATGTTATGTAGTTCGAGATACCTAAATTATATTTATGTAAGTTATATAAATTTTGAAAAAATCTGTATTTTCAAATTTAATTTCTTATCATTAAGTAAATACTAATAATAAACTTTCTCCCCCTAAGTAACCCCGTAACTATGGTTACACCCCGTAATTGTTTTTTCAGTAGGATGTACTATTTCCAAGATAGAAGCGATTGTTAAAAAAAGTGACATTGCTTTGGATACCCGATTTTATAAGTTGTCCACTTTAAAATTTCAAGGTGACCTTGAAATACTTTGAAAAACTTTCTCGCAATAAAATCTTCCGAGGAGAGAAGAGGGGAGGATACCAATGTGCGTAAAACAAATATGTCCACCACCTTGAAATTTCAAAATAAAATACAACCAAATAATATACCTGTATAATGGCAACCAAAAACCTGAAAAATGACACACATAAATTTTACTGAAAATAAATACCTAGCTTTCTGGCATTTTGCATTAGGAATAACATTTAAAAATAAATATTTCTTTTCCGATCAGCACCCCTAAGCAAGGACCTATATTGATTTTATTTAAAATGAATATAGGTGCCCTTAGTTGTCGGACCAGTATCTCGATTTGACACGAAAATCAGTTTGTCGCCTAGACTAAATTGCGGTAACAGAAATACGTCATCTGTGAAAATTTCAGTTGTCTAGCTATCACGATTCATGAGATACAGCCTGGTTGTCATCGGCTGTCAGTCAGGACAGACGAATGGACAGTGGAGTCTTAGTAACAAGTTCCTGTTCTTTTCTCTTTGGGTACGGAACCCTAAAAATAGAGTCTACATTATATTATAATAAGTTGACGTGTCTATACACCTCTTTATGGTATGACTAACAAATTATCCACGGAACAAGGAGTACGGAACACTGCGAGTAAAACATGAAATACTAATGACTTCATAATTTCTGAATCTATTTATTTTCCTATTAAGAGAAAGAAGTGTATTGCAGTGACGATATTGCCTACTCAGTAATTAAGAATAATGATTAATTACTTACAAAGAAAACGAATTGGTACAGGACTAAGGGGACTAGTTTTGTTTCGACACACGCGATACGCTAGTAAAACAAGTCCTTAATTAATTATATTTGACAGGTTAAGTGGGGTTAACTTCTTAGCTGTTTTGAACTGCACCCACACAGTTAAAAGTTAGACAATGAAATGTTACATAAAATTCATGCGTAACTTTGTGTGTGTGTGTATGTGTGCGTGCGTGAATGAGTGTGTGCGTTCATGAATGGGTGTGTGCGTTCATGAATGTGCGCGTGTGAGCTTGTTTTCGTGTGCACGAGTGCGTTTGTGCGTGTGTATGCGCAGGTGTGTGTGTGGTTGGCAGTTTTCTTAGCTATAATTTATCATCATCAGCTCACGTGCTTGACATTGACGGGATTTACTTAATTTTTTAATTTTTTTACTTAAAACATTTTAATACTTTGCAGACTTGCTATATTATGGTGTTCCATTATTATAATTATTTTTTATTTAACCCGCACAGTGAAAAACGTAACAACGCGTGTAGGGTTGGGTCTTGACTCTAAAATACCCGTATAAAAATCGCTATAATTTCAAAATGTAAAAGATATTTAGTTACATACTGTAATCATTAGATAAAACTACTATTGTTTAAAATATAGTACCTGGGTAATCGAGCTTTGCTCGGAGGTCTGGTAGATTAAAAAAAAGAATCACAAAAATATTTTGCCGGGGTTCGAAACAACCTCATCCCAAATTTCCAAACAACACAAACAATTACCAAACTGCAATCGGACTGACATTAACAGAGTCGAAATTATTCATATATTGTTTATTGTGTTTTATTGTTTGTTAAAGAAAAAACATATTATATGTCTTATAAATCCGCAGTTTCCCAGGGATAAAACCTAATCGATTTTTCTACCCCCAAAACTCCCTGCATACTAAATTTCATGTAAATACTTACAGCCGTTACCGAGATTACGATAATATAATATGTCGGAGGAACATTATCGTCACAGTCACGGGATGTGGTCAATAGCAGGAATCCGGGCGAGAATATAAAGTCTTCGTTGGAATCACTTGTTAATTTATTACGATATTAAAGTAATTTAGAAACAAAATATTACACTCAACTAATTAGATACTTATTAAAATTAAAGACAGTACAGTTCCTTAGCACGTGTGAACTCTGAGGCGATCAGTACAAAAAACATCCCTTTCCTGAATGCACACGCTTTATACAGTTTTACCTCCCCCAAAACAGGCTCTATACACGTTGACTCTATACACAATTGACTTATAATAACCGGATGCGATACGGCAATCCTGCCTAGCACACGTCCTCGTGTGTCCTAGTATGAAACAAAAGAAAATACCACACAGAATTATTCACATTCGGCTATACCTGGCCTTGTATATTCTGTCTCAAAACAAATGCCTTTTTTTCATAAATCATTTTATTTTAATTTTGAAAATATATTTTGTAACTTCAATAATAAAATCCTTTATTAAAAGCCGGGGTTGATTTAAGTGTGTTCACACGTACGGATTCGGTACGGCTACTCCGTATATCCGGCGAACATAATTTTTATTAATTGTGTCCGCCGCGGTCCGCATCGGTATGGTTCGCTCCGTACCAAATCTGTACGTGTGTAGAGTAGTCGGGCGATAGGGCCGGACAACGATCTCAGTGTTGCCAACTTAGTGATTTAGGAATTAAGAAAGAAAATCTATGGGAGTTTACTAGGGGCAGGATTTTTAGTTTACTCTTTAAGAATAAATTTTTATCTGTGTATATAGCCCGGGGTATGAAAATTTATAGGGATTGAAATCAGATTATATGACACGTTAGTTTTATGTCATTTACGCGTAAGTTTTATGTGTATAAACACATAAACTTAACCCTTAATTCGACCCTGATTAATAAACTAGAAAAAAAAGTTTATGTGCTTAACATACAGACTCCGTACCGAATCCGTAGGTATATTAGCACTTTTATTGTTTAATGTATTTGCAGCAATATCAGGTGAGGAGGTTCCGGCATTTTTATGATCCTTTCATGAGCAATGAGCATTGAGCATATTTATAAGTTCTTTTTAAATTTAAAGCCTTAATTAAATAGCGGACACCATCCATAACTTCAATAACCTTAAACGGACCGCTAAAGGACCATGCAAAAAATAGTCGAGGACACTGCCCATATAGTTTTTTGCATGGTCCGTTTGGATCTAATTTGATTTGATTTGTCTCTTTATTCTCAATTAAAACAAATTCGCCTACCTTAAATTTGCTTTAGAGCTTTCAAGCCTTGTTTTCATACTGTTTTTTAATACTGTTGGCCGCGCTAACCTAAGTTTATCTAAATCATCACTTTAGATATCGCTAGTCATTAATGACAGTAGCCACCTTACCGATCATAAGTTCAAGTGGTTAATATTTAGGGACCCTATTAATACTACAATTCAAAGCTTATTGCATCTTCCTTGCTTAGCTTCAGTAGTCAGCGATACTTGTAGTGTGATATAATAATACGAATTTTGTAAAAGCACCAATTTAAACAAACGCGTATTCTTTCTCATAATTTTTCGCATTAAGTTTACCCGTAACGCCAATGTGTATTGTATGCCGTGGCGATGTAACTTTCAGTATAGAGTGATGCTCGACTTGGACTTTGCCTGATCGAGATTTGGCTACCTTATTTGTTACGCAGATTACTACGAATCGTTTTACATAACGTGACATGCTCTCGAACCAGTAATGGTCATACGCCTTTTCAAGAGTCTTGTCCCACCCAAGACATGACATGCTCTCGGACCAGTAATGGTCATACGCCTTTTCAAGAGTCTTGTCCCACCCAAATGTATAATTAAAAAATTTAACGCATGTGGCACTATCAGAAGGCACCGCGTCCTACCATTACGATGAATTTTCCTATGTAGTATTCCAGATCTAAAAACGTATTTATCAGCTCCGCTATCCTCTAAACTGCCGGTATTCAAATCATTAATAATTTTATTTAATTCATTATCTCGCAGCTGTTCCGCGGGTAACCGATTCGGAGATAGTTCAACTATATTCACGTTTTTTGACTCTACTTTGATACTAGGACATGAATTATCTTATAAAGAGGGTAAATAATTCCGCGATAAGAAACAGCATTTGCCATTCGTTTGCCTGGCCTATATTCGATATTGAATTCGAAGCACTGAGAGTAGTACCATCATCTATGCACCCTAGTATAGGCGTTAAAGCGACTTTAGGTTGAGAAGACCTAAGTGAATTGCAAAATGCTGCTACTAAAAATTTATACCCATGTAAATATTGTCTAAAATGTTAGATAGCATTTACAACGGCGAGTATTTCTAATTCATACGAGTGATATCGGGTTTCTGCGGAAGATGTACGTTTGTTAATCCACAGTTTAACTAACTGTGGATTAACGGACCACGACCAGACCACGGAGGCATCATAAAATAAATAAATAATTTCCTAAGAATGTCGCAAAATTATGACACGAAGTGTATAGTTGGATCTTTTTTACCTTTTCCATGTTTCAACTCGTATTATCCACCGCTGCGGCCACAATACCACTGAATGACGATATGAAACGGGGAGGGGAGACCTTTTAGCTTCAGCTACTGATAACTTTGGTACGGTCGCACATTCCTTTTAAGAAATACGCTTTTTCAAAACGGCTCGGATCCAATAAGTATAAAGGTGCACCTTTTTGCTATTGTGTAACATTAGTGAAAAACAAACGCAGTATTTTTAAATCCCGACTTACCACGCTCTGGATCAAAGGAGGTTTATTTTTGTTATGAACACCACAACACTGTCTTGGATGGTAATCGTTTTGAACATCGCCTAGGGCTGAATACATTACCAGAATGTAATTAATATTTATGTTCCGTCTTACGAGTTAAGTATGCGCATAATATTATTACTTTGAGTGCCCTACAAATGAACTTACTGAAGCATAAAGGGATATTTTGTGTTAAACAAAAAAATCTAGTAGTAGTCTGCATCAAGTAGGCTTCAGCTAGTTTGAGTAAGTTCTATTTCAATTCTAATTCGATTGTGCCTTTTTTCACTATTTAAAGTAAATTCATATCATTCACTATTTAAAGTATATTTTCATATTTTCATTCGTCATTTAGACATACGGCAAACTTAAGGATAAAGGTGGACCGTAAATAAAATAAAAATATTCTATAATATACTTGTCAAGAAATGTTTATATGAAGGCGATCAATCGAATCGCATAATCAATAAATAAAACCCTTATTTATTGACTTCAAAATTATGAAGATTGAGTAGAGAAATAGTTAAAATTTTAGCCGAATCTAAAATTATTTAGAAAATAAGGTTTATTCATACTTTTTATGTATTTTTACGTTGGAAGTCGGTATAATTTTTTGTTTAAAAATATATTTTTTTTTATTTGGTGATTACTTTAATTGACATAGTGGCTTATGCTTGCAGTTCTTTAAAGAACTCCAAAATCCCGAAACATGTATCTATAAAGAGTCAGGAGTTCTGAGGTATATGTATGACACTATGACTTACAATTGTTAGAAAATACAAGCATTTCTTTTATTTTTTGTTGTAATTTAATTTTACACTTAATTTTCTTTTCCTCTCTTAATAATTTATATTTATTACATAATTTTGGCACTATATACTTTCTAGTCCTTTCCCCATGATAATTATCAACTTTTATCTGCTCTAACTTTCCTTTATTTATTGTTCTAATGCTATATTTATACATTTTCTTTGTTTTAAATTCGTCTCTCTAATATTTTCTATTACTATCAAATATTTAACTTTTTCACTTACTGGCATAATTTTGCACTCCTGAAATAGCTTATTATAGTCATCTCTATACTTTATTCTTTTATCTACGATTATTTTTAAGAATCTTATCTGATTTTTAAAATTTCTTTAACATAGGTTTTAAATGCAGCCTAGCTGTTAACTATGGGCTAAGTTGCTATGGGCTACATAGCAACTTAGCCCATAGTTAATAATTACTGACTCCACCAATGCATAGTAAACCATTACTAAAGTACGCTTGTCTAATAATATTTTGAGGATATAAAATTTATTGAGAACTAATCTTAGCCAATTACATTCCAAGTCTATGTGTGGCCTCCAGCTCAAGTTATTATATATAATCAGACCTAAATATTTCATAGTACTTACTAAAAATAGGAACTAATATTATATAATATAGCAATGTCCCGCAAAAAAATACCCATAACCTGCAAGCAAATGTGAGAGTGCACGCATTAGCATGCGTAAAGCACCTCCCTCCTCCCACACTGCTCATGCATACACTCAAAAACAAGATCGTGCAAACACCACCACCTCACAAGCAATAATGTCAGCAAGGTCCCACACCACCATGCAGGTTGCAAAACTCGATAGAGCGTTTCGACCCGAACCTGGAGCATCCTCAGGAAGTGGACCTGCGAACAAAGTTCGTTAGTGACTAACGAACTTTGTTAGTGCATAAGCAGGAAGCAATACACATAAGCAGTGTGGGAGGAGGGAGGTGCTTTACGCATGCTTATGCGTGCACTCACACATTTGCTTGTAGGTTGTGGTTATTTTTTCGCGGGATATTGCTAGATATAATGTTAATTAAATTGTATGTTTTCGGCGAAGCTCGTAATTAACTGGGCATAATTTCTTTGGTATTACTGTTTAACTGTCCCTCTACGTGTACAAACTAGCTTGTATCGATATCAAACTTGTTTAAAATATCCATTAATAGGTTTGAAGCATACTAAGTTGTATTATTTAGACCGCGTATTGTTCACCTAAATGACCAATTAGCCGTTAAAGTTAAATAACCATTAAATTCTATGAAATGGTGAATTGCGTCGCAAAATGTGTTTTGACGTAATATTTGAATACAATTTGGCGACTAATTTTAAAGCAAATTGGAGAATAAAAGCTTATTTACTATCAAAATGGCTAAAATTAATCAATATTATCATAATGGCCAAAACCAAAGTGGATAGTAAAAACTCACCGAAATTTTAGTAAATTTATATTCTTTAATAAAAAAAAAGTCGTGTGGTGTCGTGGGACACCGGGTAGGAATGAGGTTCCTTATTATAAAAATATTAATTTTAAGTTCTATTCGAGGTATAAAGAAAATAATAAAGACTATACATAAAAATCTTACGTTACGGACGTTTTTTCCCGGCTAGGTTACCCCTCCGCATCGCCCCATAAGGAACTTCGTTCCAAAAAGTATTTATCGAAAAATAAAAAAAAATATTAGAGTATAGCAAGTAGTGATATGAATAGACATAGTAAATAATGGTGTTTACTGACAGTAACGGTAATAACAGACTGTTGAGTGCAAATGAAAGTGTTAGTGGCCGCCAATTAATAGCACATATTAATTCATCCACCAAAGTAATAAATTATAGTTTGAACCCCTAAAGTCTAAAATAGTCTAAAGTATAGATGGTATTTGAAAGTGCAACGTCACGGAACAATAGATACAAGTCAAATTTAAACGTGCACGAACCTGAAAAGATATAAGTTGAAACGGACTTGGACTTCTCCGGGATCGCGAACAACGAAAAAGCATTGAAATGTGTGTCTTGCGATCGAATCATACATATTTTAAATCCCTGTAAAGGCTCGCTTCGTGTGGACAAATGCCAATGTTATTTTACTCTTCATTTCCCAAGAGAAAATAACAAGTTTATTTTTTGTACATTTTTTCTTAATGTATGATTTTTTTACAGTGCTCAGTATGTCACAAATTTTAACAATCCATATATAAAATCCACAAAATGATTACTTATCTTATTAAAATAATATTTAACTAATAGGTTCTATTATTTAAAAAAAAGTGTGTGTCAGCTCCGACGCACGACTGGAGTTTACTCTAAAAAGTAAAACACGTCCCTCAGAAGGAACAAAAACTTTAGCGATCGATTTGAGTTCAAAAATTCGCGCCATGTGAAAAAAAGTGACAGGTGCGCAGAATAGGTTGCGCACGAAAACGTAACGAGGTCATTCGTTCAGTAGATGTTACACCTCATATTTTTTTCATACCGGGGGCCTTATATGAAAATCGATTCTTAAGGAGTAAACTCCAAAAAAATTGTAGGTGTAAAATGAAAGGCTCACGCTCCATAATCATCATTCAAAAACTTTTACCCTGTATATTTTTTGAACCAATGATTCTACAGAATTGTTTCTATTTTAAAAAATATTCAGTTTGACTGGCTATTTATATTCTATTAATTGCCTGGCTGCTAGACTTATTATGAGCTCAAACTTGTATGGAGCTTTAACAAATATCAGTTAAAATATCACACAACTCGATTTTAAATTTACATTAGCCGAGCTACCAGAAAAACCTTTTACCGTTTTACCTTCTTAATTTGCGTTCTGGTGTTACACGTCAGAATAATTTTGTTTAGGTATGACTTGTTTTAGTTTTTTTGTCGAATTTTCTGCCAAACTAATTAAAATAGCTGCGGTATTGTAAAAAAATGTCAAATTCTAATCAAAATCAAGACTCTAAAGGTCCAATAAATTAAATTTTATTAACCTATACAAAATATTGCAATTAATTATTTATGTAGTCTTCGACAGTTGAATGCCTTACAATAATTCGTATTATTAACTGATGTTTTATTGAAATTAGGTTTAGGTGATAATTTAAGTTTAGGTTGTCATTAAAATGTACCTGTGTAGTGTTATGCATTCTAAAATATATAAATAAAACTAAAACTGCATCATTAAATTTTTCTATTAAATAGTAAAATAATACAAGGCTGTGTATTTTTTTTAAATCAGTCTGTTCGATTTCTGGCTAGAAATTGATTTATCTAAACTCAAATGATGCAGTTTTATTTTTTTGGATTAATTAATTACTTTTTTGATTAATTTGTATTAATCGAAGTAATCACCCATGCAATCAATGCATCTTTGCCAATGCAGTGGCAGTTTATTGATGCCCTTCTTAAAGAAATCAGCTGGACGGGAGGCAACAAATTCTTCAAAGGCATTTTGTACTGCCTCTCGGGTATTGAATTTTTTTCCCGCCAAGAAGTTATCCAAATTCTGGAAAATGTAGTAGTCTGTAGGCGCAAGTATGGTGAATAGGGCGGATGACGGAGAGCTTCCAACCCAAGTTCTTGCAACTTGGAGACCGTCTGCTGTGCAGTATGAGGTCGCGCGTTGTCGTGCAAGAGCAGCGGAGACGAGCGATTGACCAATGCTGGTTGGAGATGTGCCAGCTTCTTCATCATTGTGTTCAGTTCTTCACAGTACACATCTGCAGTAATGTTCACCCAGTTTGGTAAGAAGCTGTGAAGAATCACACCGGCGCTAGACCACCAAACAGTGACTATCACTTTTCTAGGGGTAAGTTTTCGTGTAGGGCATTGTTAGGTGCTGAACCAGGAACCAACCAACTTGCTGAGAACTTGCGGCTATCAAACAGAATCCATTTTTCATCGCAGGTAACAATGCGGTTCAAAATTCCTTCATTTGTGTGTCTGTTGAGCAGTGCAAGGCACGTCTCGACGCGTACTTCGCGCTGGAGATGATTCAGTTCGTGGGGCACCCATTTGTCAAGCTTTTTTACCTTACCAATTTGACGCAAATGGACCAATATTATTTTGACGCTAACGTCGAAAGCTGCTGCTAATTCAGCAGTAGATTGTGTATCATCAGCTTCCACAATCGCCTTTAATTCGTCATTGTTGACCAAAGTCTTCGGACGACAGCGAGGTTCTTTTTTCAGGTCGAAATTTCCAGAACGGAAGCGAGCAAACCAATAACAGGTAGTGTAAACGTCCTTGATGTTGCGTGCCGCTTGTGCCGCGTTGCTGCCAGATGGTACTCATATTCCATAATTACTTGAATTTTTAACGTATCCATGATGACGAAAAAGATTGAAATGCGATGAAAATATAACACTAATCAATAGACAAATGACTACTTTTGGAAAAAGAATTCCATGTTTAGTAACTGTACTAATTTAATTTAAAAACTAATTTAATTTATAACTTGCCGTTCTATAGTACTGGCCACTGGGCCAGTACTATAGAACGGCAATTTCATCCTATTATTACGCAAGTAACGACAATATGCATAGATAATTTTTCGGAATTTCCAAAAAAATAATAAGATTAACATTTACTGAAAACTCTAGCGTAAACGTAAACCAATGTACTGGCGTACGCCGTGCGAATTCTGGTAGCATATATTGCCGCGTGCTATATGAATCGACGTTTATTATTTTGTAGGATAGCTAGCTTTTCCCCGCGGCAGCATTATTGTGTTCTGTTGTTCTCTTTGTTTACGTTAAGATTAAATTATATCTGAACGGAGCACACTCATAGGTTATTGTAACAGCAACAACAACAGCTCACGACTAACGAGAATAAATAACAATTATATTGGTCACGGCCTACAGAAATACATGATTACTAATAGCTTAGAAATTAATATGAGAGCTTGATAAGATTAAGCTAAGCACCTTTAAACACGCGCCGCGGCAGCGACGGCGCGCAGGCGCTGTGGCAAAAATGACATACAAATTCTAATGCAGTAGCGCCGCGGGAGCTGCGGCGCGTGTGAAAGGGTCAGTCAGTTCTCACGGCGACGATACGAGACGCGACGCGGCGCTGCATTTTTTATGAAGTCATTCAGAATGGAACTTTATTCCCTACACAAAAAAATACAAATTTCATATGACATCAGTCATACACTGCTCATGCGCTGTGCAGCGCGGTGCAACTTGACATTCGTGTGTCTTCTTGTGTAATTAATAAAGTTCAATGTTGAACAGCTATCTTAAAAATGAAGCACCGCGTCGCGTATCGTTTCGTTCCGGTGTGAATTGACCCCTGTAGCATACTAAGAGCATAATACTGTGCTCCATAATCATTAGTATCTTATGAAGTTAGCAGCCAAGTTCGGGATTCTTGGCGTCAAATGCGAATGTTTCCGCTGCAGCCAGGACTCGGGTAATGTTTCAAAGTTAATTAAAGTGGATTATAACGTATGAACCCTCCCACTTAATTGTTTGTGTTCTCAACTTTCTCGTGTGTACGTTAATATTATATGCGTAATAAAATACAAAATCATTTGTTCCACATACTGTAGTGACTACAGTATCTGTCAAAAAGGAGTGCACATTGACCACCGAAATATATTCAGCGGTGTACTTTGCTTTGTAGACAAACATTGGGCATATGTGAAAAAAATTCAATATCCAGTCCGATATCGGATATCCTACCGATAGTGACGAAGACAGGTATATGTTTCATATTGAAACATATCCCTGTCTCTCTTATAGCTTCGTAATTTATTGGTGCGACATCCGATTTCTTATCGCATAATGGAAAACCACTGAGCCACAGAGGTCGTTAAAGTCAAGTAGAAATTGTTTTTTTCTAGGCAAGAATAGACAATTTGGTTCCTAGCAAAATAGTTCTTATTCCAATGTAAGAAGGTCGTCAATAGAAGTCAACATTTCTTGGCAGCCATATTTTTAATGATTACTTCTGACAGAAACGAACAATTTTTGACATAAATGACAGAACGGACTGAAACTAAAATGGTACGCCATAATGAAGATTATTTGACATTTTAAAGAAACGTTTCTATTCACTACTGTCAAAATGGGCCATTAAATGGCATTCGTACGAGCTTGTGTGAGTCGTGGAAGGTCGTGCTTCCGTGGACGAAAAGAAATGTTGTCTTCTCTTAACGACGATGCTTCGATCTTGCTGCCTCATAATAAGAACTATTGTGCTACGAACAATATTAATGTTTCTACAATCTGTCATTTTGTTAATTCTTGCGCAGAATAGACTTATTTCTAGGGTGGTCATGCTAATCTTGCAGCTCAATGCTGCAGCGAACGCTGAACGCAGAAATCGCTGAACTGTTCAAACAAACTCTACAGAGCCTACGCAATTCAAATGCACTTTTCAAAGGACGACTTTTTGGCAAGGCTAGAGTCAATTCGCACCGAAATGAAACGATACACGACATGTCGATGCATTTTTAAGATAGCCATTCAAAGTTGAACTTTATTCATTATATAAGAAGATACACGTTTCACTGTAAAAGTTTGAATTTCATGGTGCACCGCGCTGCACAGCGTATGTGCAGTGTATGACTGATGGCATAGGAATCGTGGATATTTTTGTGAAGTATTTGAAGAATTTAGATATTGAAGTAAATAAAGTTCAATTTTCAATTGCTATCTTAAATATGCAGCGTCTTATCGCGGTATAAACAGGCCCTAAGTCGTTAATTTAATTCCAATAATTATATTTCTTAAATTGACAGAAGATTATTAGATAGGTAGACTGCATTATTAGATTTGATTATCTACTCTTATCTCATCATCTTATTATTAAAATATATTATTATTTATTTATTTATATTTTATTCCTTTGTTATATATTTTAAAAGTTAGCCAAAATTACTATGATTTTTCCATTTTTATCGGACTCGACGTAGGTTTCTGTACCGCTAGACGAATACTTAACAATATGTTTACTTCTTATTTCGTTACTTTTGTACAAAATTTTTTGAGCTAGTCGAAGTTTAAAGGTTACGGTACTTTACTCGCCTACCTACCTACGCCAGTTAACAATTATACAATAATACAATAATATATATAACTAACGTGAAGAATGCCAAACGGGTCGGTACGTCTAGAGAAATATATAGCTGCGAGTTGACAATCGTGTAAGTCTATCAAATGAAGGTTCTTTACGGTTCTTTGGTCAAGGTATAAAGCTTACGGCACTTCACTAGCCTGTCAACAATTACATTACGGGTTAAAAACTTCCCGAATGTACAGCAAAAAAAAACGAGAGTTTTGATGATGTGTCTGCTCGTCTCAAACCCGTCTCATTCCATTGTATATTGTGTATATATATATTCTTTTTCTTATATGGATTGCAATTCCAATGTCTCGCTAAAACTCGAGAACGGCTGGACCGATTTGGCTAATGTTGGTCTTGGAATTATTGTGATAGTTCAGGGAAGGTTTAAACGGTGTAAATATTGGTACAATTTTGGAGAATATATTAAAAAGTGTTTAATAGTTAACAGTCAAGAGTCTTGATTTGTTCAAGACTGTCAAATATTCATAGGTGTGTTCAGTTTACCCGTTTGGTTATTAACGTGTGTCGGGACAGCTAGTCATATATAATATTTCTTGAAGTAAAAACTTTTTGTACAATTTTACGATGATTGTCCGAACGAAGGAGTATGACATTTGACACAGTTAAAGTTTATGTAATGGAAAATGTGTGGAAAGATAATATTTTAAATAACGCCTAGAAATACACAAAATTAATAACAACACACGCTATCTTAGGTTAATAAAGAAAGAAAGAATAAATATTTTCAGTTCACAAAAGATACGAATATAACATGACATAAAATAGGAAGATATAAAAGAGAATAACAAATTGAAACACACAAAAACAACACAACAACACACAACCGTGTGTTTGAATAAATACTAAGGCGGGTCAATAAGTCCGTGACTTTCGAATTTCTAACCTCCTTACTGAAAAAGCAACACTACTCCTGTCAACAGGCATCTGTCAGTTGACTCCTATCAAAATTTGAACTTGCTGCGTCAGTTAGTTTGTGTTTTACAGCTATCTTTATCAGACTATCCAGTAACTTAAGGAAACAATGGAAAAATGTGAATTTCGTGTGCTTATTAAGCATTATTTTTTGCGAAAAAAAACCATTACCGAGACCAAGGCTAAGCTTGATAAATACTATGGGGACTCTGCACCATCGATTTCAATGGTAAA
The DNA here is from genome assembly GCA_963565745.1 of Phengaris arion. Taxonomy (NCBI): domain Eukaryota; kingdom Metazoa; phylum Arthropoda; class Insecta; order Lepidoptera; family Lycaenidae; genus Phengaris; species Phengaris arion. The sequence continues at coordinate 32,352,129 of OY751431.1, forward strand.
AAAGTGGTTACTGAATTTCGTTGTGGCCGTACAAGCACTGAAGATGCCGAACGTCCTGGACGCCCAGTTGAGGTCTCTACACCCGAAACAATCGAAAAAATTCACGATATGGTGTTGGCCGACCGAAGATTAAAAGTGCAAGAGATTGTGGAAGCCATAGGCATCTCGCATGGCTCAGTGGTTTCAATTTTGAATGATCACTTGGGCATGAGAAAGCTTTCCGCAAGATGGGTGCCGCGTTTGCTCACAGTCGACCACAAACGCAATCGTGTAACAACTTCACAGGAAGGTTTGGCGTTGTTTAATCACAATATGGAGGAGTTTTTTAACCGTAGACGAAACATGGATCCATCACAACACACCAGAGACCAAACAACAGTCAAAACAATGTGTTTCTAAGGGTGAATCGGCGCCAAAGAAGGCCAAGGTGGGTTTGTCAGCCAATAAAGTTATGGCGACTGTTTTTTGGGATGCACGTGGGATAATCCACATTGACAATCTTGAAAAGGGAAGAACAATTAATGGGGAATATTATGCCAACTTATTGGACCGCTTCAATGAGGATTTGAAAACAAAACCGACCTCATTTGGCCAAGAAAAAAGTTCTTTTTCACCAAGACAATGCAAGGGTGCACACATGTGCAGTTGCCATGGCAAAAATCCATGAATTGGGCTATGAATTGCTCCCACATCCACCCTATTCTCAAGATTTGGCTTCGAGTGACTACTTCTTGTTCCCAAACCTGAAAAAATGGCTCGGTGGAAAAAGATTTGACTCCAATGATGAAGTCATCTCGCAAACAAAGGCCTATTTTGAGGACCTCGACAAATCATATTTTTTGGAAGGGATAAAAAAATTGGAGAAGCGTTGGAAAGTGTATAGAGCTCAAGGGGGACTACGTTGAAAAATAAAATGATTTATTTATCAAAAAATCTGTGTTTTATTCCAAAAGTCACGGACTTATTGACCCGCCCTCGTACTCGAGAAATACAATTTATTTACACATTGAAATTTGTCACAACATTTCTTTTTTCTGTCTATCAAACTTTAAAGAATATATGAATTATCATGGGCGAATTTCGACCACAAGGTGACCTCTTCTTATTGCTATTATCCCCAGGTCCGGTGCTCAGCATACATGTACTCCATCTACTTCAGGAGCCACGAGAAGGTGGCTGATGAGGAGAGAATAGTCCGGTCCACGGAGTCGCCGCTGCCGGAAACACGGGAGGCTATCGTGTTCCCCATACACCGCGTCTCAGACAATAGTGAGTACCTCCTCAATAGCTTCTTCATTGCCCTTAATTATTGAGATTAAATAGCTTCCGTGGTCCAATAGTTTAGAGCTTGACTCTCGACTCGGAGTTCGTGGGTTTGATTCCCGCGTTGGAACAATAAAAAATGTTGTTTCCAAGTTAGGAATATGCAGGCTGATTGTCTAACAAGAAAGTTGATCCATGCGTCGAATGGGCATATAAAAAGTCGGTTCTGTGCCTGATATTTCACCAGTCGTGTCAGTTATCCGTCCCACTAGGTTTGGAGAAAGAGAGAGTGCTCATGTGTACTGTGCACACACTTGGGCATTATAAAATAACTCCTGCGTAGCTTGGCTTGGTTTTAATGAAACCGGCCATCGTTACCGAAATCGGTATGGGGAGCTATTATAAAAAATTGAGAAGACGGCTACATGTAAAATATTAAGTTGAATTTATATACTCAGAAATATTGAGGTATTAGGCCGTTTGTCCATCGCCACCGTCAATGTGACGTCAACGAGAAAGTCATGACAGCGCCGAAGTATACATACATTTACTATAGCCGTCTGTCCACCGCAAGCCTGTCCCGTCAATCTATTCTCGACCAGAAATAATCTCGTTCTCGTTGACGTCCCGTTGACGGTCGCGGTGGACAAACGGCCTTACTGTAATGTATTGAAGGGCCGGACTCGTTGACAACTGTCACTTTATATCTCTAACTGTACAAAACTACTGTAACCTCTCAAGCGTCATCTTTCCCTTTACAAAAACAAAAACTTATTCTATAAGATATTAATAAAAACACATTACTCTAAATTACATCAAACGAAATTATTTTAGAAATTTCAAAAATTAATTCATAACTATTTAATACTAGATACTATCACAACATGGGGACACAACGCATTTTATATTTACATTTATGACATTACACATGCTCATAACACTATTTGTATTTTGCTGGCTTAGGAACACGATTGTTGCATGAATTATGATTATCACTCTTATGTTCTACCTACTGTATCTCAAAAGACGTTTCGTATATTTTGCAGAAAAATCTAAATTATTCTGAGGTTAAAGGGGCCCATACATGGTCCGGTCTGCCTTCAGTTCGGCCTGAAAGGATGCAAAATCGTGTCGTGTGTGTGCTCGAATCCGTTCAGGCCGAACTGACGTCAGTTGGGTCGGATGTGATTTTTTCCGTGTATGGGCTCGAATCCGTTTAGGCGTCAGTTCTAACTGAAACGATCAGCCTCTCGTCTGTGGCTGCCTTTAGAGATAGGATATATTTGTTTCCTACTAAGCTTAATACAATTCATCCGACAAACTTTAACTTTATTTTGCTGTAATCCTACATTGTATAAGTATACAATGTATAAAAAAAGTTTTTTACCTTACACATTCTTGCAAAGTGATTATAATTATTGCATACATAACATTGTACCCGCCTTTACACCTGCGACAACACAACACCATGACGTAGACTGCTCTGCATAGCTGCGACGCACCTCACCACGGGCGCCCACTAGCCCACTCACTGCCGGTGCCGCCACCGCTGTTGGGCCGTTCCGCACACACTCTCATCCTGTCCACACGGGCTGGACCTGAGTCACCCAACTCGAGTAGAGTTGAGATATCTCTTCGATCTGACAAATCCCTATCGCTTTATCTAGCGTCAAATTCTCACACCTTAGCAAGCGATCGCGTGTCGTGTTTCGAATGCCACAAACGACACGATCCCGTATGAGTTCGTTTTCAAGATTTTAAAACTCCCAAGCTTTACATTACAGCCTTAAAGCAGTGACGTATTGGCCGATGTATTCACCTGATTGTTGATTTCTACTGAAAAAATTGTATGTCAATAAAACAACGTTTTGTTTTCTCAGATAATGATTCGGAGAGAGCTGAGAAATCAACTCTCTCCGAATCATCTTTAAATTGAAAAGTCTCATAAATGTCGAAAAAGCTAGATTGTATTTCACGATCTTGTTTCTGCATCCCCGATTCTTTGAAAAAAAAAATTGGTTGTCTGTAAAGTCGGTTTACTGACGATAGTTGAACGTGACAATGTCAACAACAAGAAACAGCAACAACAACAACAAAACAACAACAACAACAATAATAATAAATAAAAATGCGAGGTAATGCTGGTACTTGGTAACGGTAACAGGTAACGGTACTTGGTAACAGTACTTGGTAACGCATTGGAGTCATGTTTTTTCGTGCGTGCAACCCTCCTTATCACGTCAAAAAGGATGAATTGAGTCCTCCATCGCTTCCATGCGTCAGCCCGGCTGACGGAGTTGCCCTCTAAAGTGAGCTCTGGCGGTGGTCGAGCGTGCTCCATACTTCTTTCTACCAATACCGCAGTACACGCATATAAACACTTTCAACTTAACTACGGTCCGAAAAATATACTATTTATTTAATTTTGTTTTTAGCCGCTGTCACCATGTAATGTATTGAAGGGCCGGACTCATTGACAACTGTCATTTTACTATTTTTCTATAACTGTACAAAACTACTATATAATAATACAATAATACTTGATAAACTTAAAATAATATATGATTTTGTGTGTAGTTTAGTAATAAGATACATGTAAAAATACAAAAAAATATTTTTTGCTAAATCAGTAAAAAACCCTACACATATTTAGTTACCTAAACATCATAAGTATACAAAAATATTCACTACGGTAAGTATGAACTTCAACGCAGAACTTTCGGAGATATTTACAAATATGTTTCTGCGGCCTTATATTTTATGCAATTTTACCTAAGCGTGACGTCATAGTAAGTACGACTCTTATATGGAGCGTTTTTATGAGACTTGCGAAATTTTGTAAAAATAAGAAAATACTATTAAAATATTCATTTTTAGTATGCTGTTTCTTCTGAGAAGTTACTCATATTTAAGAGTAGGTACCTTCTATTCATTTATACAATAAAAAATTGAGCCTATTGTCATCACTACTATCGTCGTCATCATCATAATCGAGATTCATTATTACGTAACGCATGGTGCCAAATTTTTAGTAAATCCTTTTAGGTGTTTGGCAAGCCGGAGATCTACCTTGTGGTACGTAACAAATTCAGTAATATTTATTTTTAACTACTCAATCCACTTCTACTGGTAAATGGAAACAATCTCGTACTACGCTTGAAGCAATCAAAGCTATTATGCAGAATATTGTATTAGGAAGCTAGTTTAAGAAACGAACAGATTGCAGCAGCTATTTTCCATCCGCGCCTCGCAATTTCTCCACCGCCAATTCTAATAAGCTTTTGCAGTGGTAGGGATAGCAAAAAAGTGGGATTATTCGCGAGACGACAATATAATAGTGCAAGATCCGGTATAAGAAATATATACCCTCATAAATAAGAAATAAATGATAGATAATATTCACATTGACACATTGCAAATAGGTTGCCTATATATATATATATATATATATATATATATATATATATATATATATATATATATATATATATATATAACTATAAAACACAGTTTCGCATGAGACAACCGCCGCCGCTCAGCTAGCGACCATAGCGGCCATCGGCAGCCGTGAGCGGTGTGGCAGTGTTATTTCTTATCACTAATAAATAACAGATGAGGGTATATATTTCTTATACCGGATCTTAGACCATAAGTCATTTTGAACTTATGAATTTAAAGTACAATATTTTGAAGCTCAGAATGACCTTAATTTAAGGCTTAAATGAAGATCATTCAGAGCTTCCGCCCTTTTCAATTAAAATTCTCAAGAGTTTAGTCGTAATATGCGTAAGGTATGTTGACCTTAAATTTACTACCTTAGACTACGCTTAGCATATAGGGGATTGAGAGGCTAGTTGTAATATTTCGTCCTTTTTTCGATAGCTAATCTCTTAACAATTTTAATTGAAAAGGGTTTTCAAATGAGAAATATATTCCTACAAATATTGTATTTCTAAAACTAATTAATTTATATTTATAGCACTTTTTGTGGCAAAACTCGCTTGTAAAAATATACCCCGTCCTCGAGGCAAGTTGTAACTAGTGTGGAGCAAGTATTAACGTTATATTAAAAGAACAGGTTTAATTATTTTATGTTTGCATTATAAAATCAACAAATAAATTATAAAGAAATGTATTTGTTTCGAACTAATGGTGATTACTTATCGTTTTCTTTAACAATAGTCATCACTTTACTCGCATAGCATATACTATGTTAATAAAATCATCGGTCATCGGTGAAAATATTTTTTTTAATAATTTGCCCCTATACTCTATAAACAACAAAAAAAAACATTTGTAACAATGCTTTATATTTTTGTATTTACATAACTATCACAATCAATAGTCTAGGTACATGAGCTTCTAGCTATTTAAAACATCTAATAATATTACAATTAAATATTACAACTTGTGCCAAAAGGTTACAACTAGCCCCAAACTGAAATTTTCAAACATTTTTGATTAAGTCTCAGTATAATCTTGAAATTAAATTTTACGAAATTTTTTTTGTTTTTTTGGGAAAAAAACAGCACTCATGCTGAAAACCACGTCACGGCGGCCGGCGCCCTTCCGCGCTGTATTGGCTGCGCTTACGTCGTAGGCCGTATCTTAAAGAGCACGTTGAGTTCAAAATCGAAACAACACATTTTAAAAGCGGCTGTTACTAAACTGTTACTACTTACCCCCATCTCAACAAGCCACTGTCTACCCTTCGGTTCATAATAGTTATTCCACGGTGTAAAAGCTGTGAGCTTAGTGGAAGCCCCAAAGGGAGACCTCCGACCAAGCGAGGTAGTATGCTTGGTCACGCCTTGGTCTGGAGAATTAATAGTGAACGATTAAAATTAACGAAGAGTAAAAAATAAACAAAATAAAATAGTTATCATTAGAATTTGAAAAGTACTTATCTATTTCAATATATTTTTACCCGACTGGGTCATGTTCTTCGCGCGTATATTGTGTGTATGTTTGTTTGTAAATTCTTATAACCACATGTATGTTCCAAACGGCTTCTGTTTCAAAAACCCAAGTGTCATTAGATAGCTAGTTCAATTTCTTTGATTACATTTATTTTTATTTACATTACATCAAATACAAAATGGCGGATGTTAGCGCCAAATTGTGAGTAGTTAATTTTTTTTAACTAAACCTATCGAGTATTAAGGAAATTAAAATGAGATTAAAAAAAATATACATATAATATATCATGTATTTAAAAATCAGGAATAAATACAACCATTTTAATTAAATCATTCGAATAAATTTGTAATCAATGCATTCAAATAGTCGTATTTTTGCTTTAAATTGACCAAGGGTGTGTTGGATAACCTAAAATATCTAAAATAAAATAAATAATTTAAAAAAAAATCGACTAAGCAACGCCCTAAAAAGACCGAAACAAGGTTGAGAAAACAAAGTAGTAAAACCTAATTTAACCTTTTTTTTAGTTTGAAAAAAGTAACATTATGTTTGGTAGCAAGCGGGACCCATTTATTAGGGTTCTGTTATACTTAAGGAACCCTTATAGTTTCGCTCTGTCCGTCCGTCTGTCTGTCTGTCTGTCCGCGCTTCTAGCTTCTGTAATTATGAATGTAAATGGATGAAATTTGGTATAGTTCAATTTAATATAATTATAATAAAGATAATTTCCATCGTATGCAATATCGTTGAATAGGTCTTTTAAAATCAAGGCAAGGTTTCATACATGACTTTTAAACGGCCTCCAAAGTGGCTTGCGGGTTGGTATTGGCATTTGTAAACTATGAGGTTTAGAAATTTTAAATTTTCCATGCTGATTGATCATGCTAAATACTCTAGGAAAATTATTTTGAACGAAATCGGACAGTAACTTTGGAAGAAATTTTAAAAAACCTATTACGTTTTATAGTTACGGAACCCTCCTTAGTCATGTCCTGACATGCTCTTGGTTAGGATATTTTTGTACGATTTATAAATTGCAAATGTGTCCCGCCTGTTACCAAACAATGTCAATCATTTCACTTAGGCTTTCAGCTTATAGTGTAGTCTGTTAAACTAAAATAGAGGTTCAATTAGGTTTTAGTACTTTGTTTTGTAAATCTTGTTTCTATTTTTTTAGTACGTTGCTTATTTATAATAACATTGTGTTTCTTAAATGAACAACGTGGCAAATATGTTATGAACAGAATAAACGTATTCTCGTGTGTTAAACGAAAACGTTCGAAAGGAGTTTTAATACGAGTAAATTTAATACGTCAGGCGTTGACACAAATCTCTTAACTAAACTAATTAGAGAAATTTCTTTTAAGTTTAGATTTGCTTACATTTCTTATTAATTTAAAAAGAAGATTTTAATATTTCGTGACCTACCGACTCTCGTTTGAAATGTTTTGAAATTACTTGATATTTACGAATAGCAGTGTATTTTTCATAATCTAAAGTAACATATTAAATTATAATTTACCATCATAATATAAGAAATTCCATTTCTTATTTCTTAGGATTATTTAGAGTTATAAAACTCTTTATAAATTTTTATGATAAAGAAGAAAAGATTTGATTGTTTGTTTGCATTGAAGAGGATCTTAATCTACTAGACCAATTTTGATATCATTTGGTACATATATAGAGTAGACAACAGGAAGGACATATACTATTTTTATTAGAAGTAAAACGTACGTTATCCGCGTAATTTCATTTTGCGTGCAATAATTCGCTGAAAACGTCTAGATCATAATAATTATTAAGTAAATACAAACCAGGAAATAATGCATTACAATGTGTCCTAGCATATTTTTTATAATATTTCGCTTTGATACGCATTCCTTTCCGGATGGATAACTACTGCCACTTCTTAAGTAATTGTGGTCCTTAACCACTTGTAGCAGCCACTGCCTCGAATTTCGCAGTGAGCCGCGGCGGTGCCTAAGTAGGTAATATAGGTTAGGTTAGGTTAGGTTTTCTTTGGCGGCAGCGCGGCGGCGCCTGCCCGCCTGCGTGCGTCGCAGCTGCTGTCGCCGCGAAATTTCAGACAGCGTCCTAAGTATTATGTACGCTTTTTTGTTGACCGTACGAAACCACAATGTATCAAAAGAGCCTACAAGTTGAGCGAATCTGTTGGATCTTGTTATAATATTAATGAGGCACCTTTGTTTCTATACAAGTATGACCATCTGAATTATTCGGTAATATCCACCTTTCGAGTTCTAGCCCACTACATGTTTCTCCGACTAGTACTTCGTACGAGAAAAAGCCATCCCGCGAGAACCGTACTTTATTCCATAACAAAAATAGCCTATGTCCTTTTCCGTGGTATATATAATATAAGCCAAATAGGTCCAATAGTATTGGAGCCTATTCAATGCAAACATACAAACAGACTAATGTTTCCTCTTTTTAATATTAGTATTAAATAATAGTTATTATTAGAAGAGCTAATTGAATAATAACCATTTTGGCTCAACAGAACTGGTGCTGCTGCTTGCTTACAGACAGATAGTCAATTCTAGTTATCCTAAAAATAAATCCTTTCTCTCGACAACTGAAACTAGTATAACAGCTGTTACAAGTACAATATAATCACGTTATTAATGGCCCTCGACAATTATTGTTATTCTATAGAAATTATGGACGTAGTGTTAAAACGACGATTCCCGTAACACATTAAAAATGTGATTTTACTGTAAAACAATAAGAGCATTAACATTATAAGAGCGTTTTCACATTGCGCGGTGCGATATCGCATGTCGTACCGATAAATTACTCAGGTATTAGAGAGACAGCTATATTTTTTAAATTGAAACATGGCGTGTTACCTATAGTCTTTGTCATTATTTGTGGTACATGTGATAACGGTCTGAATATTGGAAAAACGTAAGTGCGTTTTAAGGCGATAAGTATGCCAAAGATATAAATGCGTATGCTAGTAATTCATTGGAGCGACATGCGATATCGCACCGGCACCGTGCAATGCAAATGAAAACACTCTGACGGTCGAAGTTTTATCTGATCGGAAACTAATGACGGAAATGTACGAGATGTGACTTTGGCAACGTGAAATGACTAACAGGGGATACATTAATGCTTTTATGTAACGACGACATGACTGTTTCATTATAATAATGACGTAGTTAGCTGTTAAAATGAGTATCTTAATTGTTATGTCCATATTGCTGGCACCAAATAGCTAATTGTGTAATAAAATTTGTGTTTTTTTATTTGACAACAAAAGGCTTCCGTTCTGTTGTTATTTTACCAGTACATACACACATTAATATATTCTTACTGTATACTCCATAGACCATTTAGCATCAGTTCACACGATGACGCGACACGGTGCGGCAATATTTGTAACAGCTATTCAAAATTGAACTTTATTTACCGCACCAGAATATACAAATTTAATTGCAAGAGTTCCAATTGCGAGCTGTATAGCGTGGCGCCGCTCATTCAGTGTATCTTCTTGTGTAGTTTATAAAGTTTGATTTTGAATCGCTGTCTTAAAAATGCCAAACCACGTCGCGTTTCGGTCTGAGCTGACTCATACCCATTAGACCACACATGAAAGTACGTCAAGCGGAGTAAAAACAGAGAAGTACTTTTATATTCTTTTCAAGCAAACATGCACAAATGCGTAAGCAAATGTAGCTATGCACGATACTGTCACACTATACAATCGGAAAGACGCTACCAATTGGATCAGTTACAACTGCCATTGTATGGGCCTGGATTAGCATGACAGTTTACACTGTTTCCCCCTTATTAATAAAAATATCTACACCACGGATACGCAAATCCATGTTACTGCCTTTGTCTCGCAAGTGAGTTTTTAAACGTATCAGACAAAGATAGCAACATGAATCAGCGTATATGTGGTGTGAATATTTTTATTGATAAGAGGGTTAATGTCAAGATCTAACTAATCGAACTCCGTGGCCTAGTGGGAAGACCGTTTGATTCGCACTCGAGAGAGTGCAGGTTCGATTCCAAGGTTGGGGCGTGTACCAATGAGACTTTTTCAGATCTCAAGTACATTTACGGTGAAGGAAAACATCGTGAGGAAACCCGCACATGGTTGGCCCCAGACGTATTGACCAGTTATTCCCCTGGACTAGGCTGACTGTGTTGTGAGAATGCTGTACGTGCTTGGGCAACCACACGACATTCAATAACCAACTGTCCCAGGCACTACAGTATTTCAAGAGTGGTTACTTCGCTCGGAGAATACTGTATAAATCATCCAATAATGGATGAAAATGCCTAAGTTTTAACTCATCGAATCAGTATAGCCTCATGCCGATTGGACGATGATAATAATAGCTCCTACACCAGTTATTTCTTAGTGGTGGCTGGTTTTGTTGAAACCAGTTGAGCAGAACTTGTTTTATGGTGCCCAAGTGTATGAACAGTACACAAGAGCACTTACTCTTCCTTTACTCTCGTACCCATTGGGACGGATGACTGACACGACTGGCGAGAGATCAGGCGCAGTACCGACTTTTTACACGCCCATCCGGCCGATGAAATTGAATTTGATTTGATTGAAGAAATGTCATGAACCTTCCTTGAAGTGACTCCAGCCGATTAATATTAGTATCATATTGTGGGTTGCAGTTTTAAGAACAATACTCGAGGACGCTTTTCGAAATACATACCCCACGGAGGTGCAATGGGGATGCACCATTGCACCTCCGTGGGGTAGGTGGACAAAGTCGCGCGAAAAGCTATATATAACATGTTAATTTAAAATTCAAACTGATTTAAAATCTCTTATTTATTTAGCTTTCAAACTAAAAAAAACCTCAGTTTTCCAGAAGTTTCCGAGCTTGCTATGATTGTTCAAAGTACTCGCCTCGAATGGGCTCGTCTGATGAATACTTAATGCCGTGTACTCGGACAATGAATTAGTTTGTTGAATTTTAATCAGCCAACTGCTACTTTACAACATTAATATAAAGTCGGATGTTTTACAAATGAGCCTTTTTTTTATTTTAGTTTTACTTGTCCGAAAAGCTTTTGTTGCTACTTAGTTTTTAGATGTGGAAACGTATAAACGAAAACGATTTTGAGCAGCTTCGAGATGTTGGCTATTCAACGTCCCAAGTTTAGAGGCAGGAGATGATATCTTCTGCACCTAGACTCATAGTTATTGTCCGACGTGTTGCATTTAAAATACAGAAATGTCGTGAACCTTCTTTGAAGTGACTCCAGCCGATTAATATGAGTATCATATTGTGGGTTGCAGTTTTAAGAACAATACTCGAGGACGCTGCGAACAAACGAGCAATAAAGAATTTTTACTGCTTTTATATTTTCAAATTGATAGCTCATTCTCATAACAAAGCCCAGAGATCTATTAGCTGTAGTGATTATGTGGTCAAAGTACTTGTTATACGTCATCATTGAGTCATGAATGATACCTAGATCGCGGATCTCATTTACTCTTTTTAAATCTTGATTTTTAGATAGATATTGTCTATGCCATGAAGAGATCGGCTAAAAGTCATTGAACAGTATTTGGTGACATTCAGGTCAAGTTTGTTGAGATGACAGTATACCTCAAGTCTCCCGAGATCTTGTTGCTGTAGATGACAATCGTGCAGACTTTTGATTTTTTAAATATCCTTATGTCATCAGCATACAAAAGAAACCGTGAATGCCGAAAGCATGTAGATACGTCGTTAAAAATATCGCCGAGGGACTCCTGATGGCACGACATATCATGGTATGTAAAACCATTGACAACTAAAGCTTGGGACCTATTTTCAACGCAGGAAGTAAGCCACCTAAATAGGTGACCATGTATTCCTGATTTGTAAAGCTTCTCAAGGAGCTGAGAGTGATCTAAATTTTGTACAAAATTTATTAGCTGCGTATTAAATGTGTTTCCAAAGTTTGCTTTACATAAATAAATTGTGCAGAAATGGATTTTTTCACTTTTATGAGAAGTTGGTCAAGAAGTTTATGAGAAGTAAGGTCTTCGGCTGAGGATGATTTCCGGGCGATCGATGGCGGTGATATTTATCGCATAGAGTACATCACCACCGTACTTTTTTTTTCGTTTCGGTTCGGTTTCGCACGTGACGTTGTAGGATATATACTTTATATATAAGTGTATATCAGTGCGATAAACCATATAACGCTCGTCAAACAGCTCGGCGTCGCTTACACCGTCGAGCAGCCAGGTCTCCGTTAGCGAGATCATGTCATAAGAACTGAGCAGTACATTTCTTTTAAGTTCGTGTGTTTTCGTTCGTAGGCCTCGAGTGTTTTGGTGGTAAATACTAACATTATAGCAAGCCATGAAGCACAAAAAACAATAAGTAGCGGAGTAATATCAGAATAAGTTAAGTGGTAATTTGTAAAGCAGTAATTTGTAAAGCAGTAAACATTGAACCCAATTGTAAATGTAAAGTGAAGCCGTCAGTCTACATCTATATAAAAGTATAATGATCTACCTTAATATATTTTTTGTGTAGAATAATATAATCTAATTTCCACTGTAATAGCATATTTGTTTTAGGTGAACAGAGATAAGTAGAATAGTTGTAATAAATAGTATACCTACTCGTATTTATAACAATTACTCTCCTTATTTTTTGCACCCGAGTGTGGTATAACCTAAATTTACCAAATCAGATCAAAACGTAGCTAAATTTTCATAACTATTACAGTGTAAATCCGAATGCATAACGAAAAGCACTCATAGAAGTCACCGGCAAAATTTAAATTCGAATAAAAATGCATCTCGCATGAAGAATAATCTAAAAGGTAATGTTATTACACATAATTCCTATATAAACTCTTTCGTTTCACTTGGTACTGGCACTCATCTGTTAATTTTTTGGAAAAAATATCATATAATATTATGTAATTATTTAATTACATCATTAAATTTATCTTATGACGTTATATTTCAAATGAAATTAATTATTAGTTATGCTAATTATTTATTATAACTGAGCTTGAATTTACTAAATAAGAAATAAGAATTGTTTGAATAAAGTAAGTGTTATATTACTGTGAAGCTGAGGTTCAATTGGGATTTAGAAGTCATTACATGGAAAACCAATACAAGCCAAAAATCCAACTAAACTAGTTCATTAGTTTGAAAAATCTGTATGTATTCCAATCCAGAAATATCAACCAGTTGATTAAAAAAAAAATACACCATTCGATACCATTGACAATATTGCTTATCGAGTTCTCAAAATTATTTACATACAAAACGAAAAGGCTCATTTGTAAAACATCCGACTTTATATTAATGTTGTAAAGTAGCAGTTGGCAGATTAAAATTCAACAAACTAATTCATTGTCCGAGTACACGGCATTAAGTATTCATCAGACGAGCCCATTCGAGGCGAGTACTTTGAACAATCATAGCAAGCTCGGATACTTCTGGAAAACGGAAGCTTTTTTTAGTTTAAAAGCTAAATAAATAAGAGATTTTAAATCAGAATTTAAAATTAACATGTTATATATAGCTTTTAGCGCGACTTTGTCCACCTACCCCACGGAGGTGCAATGGTGCATCCCCATTGCACCTCTGTGGGGTTATGTATTTCGAAAAATTCTTTTTACCGGATTTCTGCGTCATACTGACTGCGTTACAAAAATAAACGTAATCCGACAAGCTATTGATATTTCACTATATAAACTTTGGATTCCCATTTCATTTCAAAAAACTCTAAAATACGTACTCAATAATTTCTATTTATTTTCTTGGATATTTAATTTAATGGAAAACGTTTTTACATCTTCAATCAAACTTTGAGCCCTTATTTTACACCCACAGAGGGTGAGTTCTAATAAATCCTGAAATACGTATTTAATATAATGTATTTATGAACATGAAACTCAATTTTCATCGAAATCGGTGCAGATTTAAAGATTTTCGATCCAAATTTTGTCTAAATTTAAGATTTAATTAGCAGAATCGATCTCCTGCTATAAAATCATGCTTATCGAGATTGCTTATGCATAAAACTTATTCTTTCTCCACCACCGGCTACTTGGCTGACAAATTTCCAAAGAGTTTTTTAGATGTAATAGTCCTAATTGGTGCTAACGCGCTCGGTTCAGGTATTAAAAAGATACGAATTTTGAATAAATGTCTTAAATCGATCATTTTGCTATAAGAGGTTTGAGTCAAATAACCTTTTCAAAGAAATTACAGGAAATTAGATCAACTAATTGTATAGTTGTAGTTGCTACTGTTTGGAAGATTGATGATCAGAAATCGGTTCTAAGTATATTATATTGCTACGTGATGTTCATCTAATCCAGGATTTCCCAACCTTATCATTATAAATAATACTTACCCCCTGTGTTATTTTTATTGCAAATACATTTTTCGATATTTATTTATTCCTATACAAATCTCTTTTTGTATGAAAATAAATAAATATTGTAACTAGCCGAAACTAATAACGACTGTCGAGGAGTCGATTAATACTTTTGAAGAAAATACCTATTTTGAATTTGTGGTTTGCCCCCCCTTACAATCGCTCACTACTGGGAAGGCGCGCCCCCCTGTTCGGTTAACTCGTAAACTATAATCATAATTCGTAATCCCTGATTTATTTTTATCTTGCGCTGATTTTATTTGTTTTTACTGTTTTCTGTTCTCTGGACAGGAGCAACAAAATACCAGCTTCTCCTTCTGGATCGCACCCAATGACGGGCGACTCGAATTGTCTACTGCCAAAGTTTTTCAAATCGGCTCGACTCTTTAGCACTACGTAGAGATGTAGCCTCGCTCTGGGTCTTTTATCGGTTATATCAAAATATAAAATATATTATAGCACGTTTTACGACTTACCGTCGCCGACAATCGGCCGGCTACCGCGCCGGGGGAGGAAAAATCTATGAAAACTGAAAATATTATATTTATTGCACGTTTTATGACTTACCACCACCGGCCCGGTTGCTGCCGGCTGTCAATGTATTGTATATGTATTGTAGCAGTGTGCGAACGTGTGTGTAACTTCTATAGTATACTAGTGATTTTTCAGTTTTTTTTATTCTTCTAACAATGCAAAAATTTGTTTTAACCACATTGCACTACCAAATACCAGCATAAAATTTACTTATTAAAAAAATATATAGACCTTATACCTTTTAAATATACAATTTCGATGATTTCCCACCCAATTTCTGCAGTTTTTTAAATCTATCTACGATGCGGACGAACTCTAGGGCGAACATAAATAATGTTTTTTTAAGATTTATAAGTACATGAGCTTTAAAGAAAATACTTTTGTATATAGACTCAGTCGACGATATATTATAGATGCCACATATTATTCAAAACAGCAAATAAATCACCCACTACATAACCGGCCCGGGAAGTTGCCGGATCGGTGCCGGGCCGGTGCCGGTAAGTGGAAAAACAACCTTTTTACAAAATAATTTATTTATGCCATAAATATTTTAGGGCTCAAGAAACTTTGATTGAGGAAATTATGAAACGATTTTCCTTTGGGATTACAATGCCGGATGATACTAATCTCAGGCCCGGGATATCGCTGATTGCTTGTTCAAAATATTAATTTATGGTTATTAAAATTTCTTCCAATATAATATAAACGTAAACAAAAATATTTCCGCCATTGTACATTGTGTAATAAGTATTAAATAAAATAAATTCGCCAAAATTAATGTGTCATTCAGTAGCGTAGCCCGGGCCCGGGCCCCATATCAAAAATAGTTTTGGGGACAAACAATGTGTTGTATGTCAGAAAAAATCTTAATAATTTCAAAAAGAAAAGCGACAACCATTGTAGGAATACTAGAAATAAGAACAAGTTAGAAATACCGGTGATCAGACATAGCAAAGTAAGTAAATCGTTTAAAGGTTCATGTATACGCCTTTACAGTAGAATCGCAGTAAACGTTCAAAATCTTACCATAAATGAAATTAAAAAAATGTTAAAGAATGTTTGTGTGCTGAACCTTATTATAAAGTTAGTGATTTCATTTACGATTGCACACCCCGGGAATAAGATGGCCTGGCCCCCTGCAAGGCTGCTTTGATGTACTTAAGTATGTTCTATGTACTTATTACTTCTGTTATATATACATAGATTGAGTTACAACATTGTAAAAATATTTTTTGAAAAGAACAATTTTCCCATATTTTTGTTAAAAGGTGGAGCACTAAACAATTCCCGCGACCCGCATCGCGTGACCGGTGAACGTGGCCAGAGAACTTGATTCGCTGGTTTCTTGATCGCGGGTCGCGGTCTCGCTTCACGGTGACATGGATCGGGATCGGATCGGCTACCTTAAGACTTGCTCTGACGTGGATGTCGCTCTCTTGCGCCAATACAAACGTGTCAAAGAATCTGTGGCGCGCATAATCTCAATTCTCGTAACGTACAGTTACATTTTACTTTGATTGTATTATAAGTGAAGCGAATTGTCATATATTTTCGTTTAATCATAAACTGATTTTGTGAAGTTTGGACCAATCAAAACGCTTTTAACGCTGGTTTAACGTTTATGAGAATACCGCTTGGGGAGTTTTAGCGTGTCGGGACTAATTGTAATAGGCTAGATGTCATTTTTTTTTATTGCATAAATGAATAGTACTGTTAAATATTATTAAATTCTCAGAAGAAAGGTATATCAAAAGTAAATATTTTCAAAGGTACAGCGATTTGTATACAAAAGTCTCGTAAAAACGCTCCATACTAAAGTCGTACCTAGCTGTTACGTCACGCCTAGGTTAAGTAGTCTAAGTGTATGAAGTATCATGCCACAGGAATATAATATTTGTAAATATCTCCGATATTTGTGCGTTTAAGTTCATACTTACCATATTAAATGTTTTTGTATAATAAGTAAGTAAACTAATGATGTAGGTTTGGTTTACTAATTTAACTAAAAAAAATGTACTTTTTAGATATTGTATCTAATTACTAAACTACACATAAAATATATTTTTTTTACATTTACCAAGTAGTAATACCTCAATATATCTGGGTATATTAATGAAACTAAATAGTTTTGATGTAGTCATCATCCCCATTGTATTATTGCAAATTTTATTTAGCAGAATTGACCCTCTCGTTTGCCATTTGCAATTTTCGTCTTTTTATTTCTGTGATACTAAATAGTCATTTCCAAACGCTATTGTGAATAAATGAACCATGTAATACAGCATCTTAAGTTTTGTCCGAGCTATAATATTCCGTAGCAAGAATGTTTTCAATTTCGTATACAGCTTCTTTGATACTTTACTGATATATAATTATTTTTTTCGACAATGCTTAGGTAGCTAATATAGATATAAAGGAGGTGCCAAATAATCTACAGGGTTACAGGCCAAGCTGATGTTGATCCTATAAGGCGTTGTAGTTACATCTTTTTGAACGTACTAACCATAAAATTGAAAAAGTATTTTCAATATATGTAAGTAAATCACATAATTATCAATATTGAACTATAATTATGTATAAGTTTAAATTATCTGACTTACTAGGGCCTGATTCTAATAAATGTCGCATAGCTTATTCGGAACTTTTGTCGCTGCTTACAGAAACAGAGACAAATCATGCAAATATTTATCTGGAATCTAATACCATATCCAGGGCACCTCAACTACTGCACGTGCGGCCGCAAATCAGTCAGAGAATCTCAAGCGACAACTCTAGGTACTTTGGGTTCAGGTGTGCACAAACTATTTAGTAAAATTTCGGAAAAAAACCCGAAGAGGCCGCTCGAGACCACAGATTAGGCACCTATCTGGCTCAGAGAGTTAGCATTGCCATCCAGCGAGGTAACTCTTTGAGCCTAATAGGCACTCTTCCTGATCAAGACGACATAAGGGTTTTCTTTTATTTATAGCCATTTAAGTTTTAGTTTTCTCATAGTTTGTAAATATTTTAAAATAGCTAGTCATATTATTGTGTTAACTGTTATATTATTATTTTTTATATTGAAAATTGTTCCAGGCGTCATAAAATAAAATATTCTGCCACTTACCAGTAGATTGTTTTCTCCAAACTTCCTACCTGCGGGCTTAGCATAACGATCCGAAGAAATAAATTTCAAGAAGAAACAAAATAGTTCTCAATCCATGGTAACAAGGTCATCAATAGAAGTTAACATTTATGTTGTTTTGTGTTTGATGTTTCTAGGGTGCGCATGCTAAGTCTGCAGTTTTAAGCTTTGTCCCAATGAATTTATATTCACTGCTATATTTTGTGCTAATTGGCCGGATCAACTAACTGTTGTTTAGTTTTAGTTTAGTTTAGTTTAGTTTAGTAACACACCGGTGATCGCCGAGAGTCAATACACTCAGGATTATCTACCATTTAATCAGCAAAATTAATGTTTAATATTTATTATTTACTTATCCTCTTACTAATAAAAATATTTACGCAATGGATAAGCAAGACAATATTTTGTCCTTGTCTAAATTTTAAATAAGTCGCTTGATAGACAGGGACAAAACATTGTATAGTTTATCCATTGTATAAATATTTTTATTAGTAGATAGAATATAATATTGTGTTTGATTATATTTTATTGCTTAGTCAAACCTAAAATATCTTACTACTAATTTATCTTTTTGCGTAGATAATAAAGATCAATTTCGAATTGCTTTTTAAGAGTGCAGCGCCGCGTCGCCTCGTGTATCATCACGGTGTGACCCTTAAGTGCCTTTTGATTTAAATATCGTTTGAGTATTCAGCCCTAAGTGTATCCTACTATACAGCCTACTACTATTATAAATGTAAAAGTTTGTGGGGGGGGGGGGGGGGGACGGATGGATGTATGTTACTTTTTGACGCAAAAACTACTGAACTAATTTCGATGAAATTTGGTGTGGCTCTGGATTAAAACGTAGGCTACTTTTTATCCCGAAAAAGTACAGTATTTCCGTGGGATACTACATAGATGGAGGGATAGATGGATGTATGGATGTGTGTTACTCTTTCACGCAAAATCTGTTCGATTGCGCTCTTAGCGAATTCACACGTATCTGCTAATTTGTAATATGCTATGGGAATATAAAAGATTACAAATAGACATAATAATAATAGTAGTTGATTTGATTATAAATGTATATAAGATTAATTAATTATTAATGTTATTTATTTGTATTTAATATTAATAAAAGTTTTTTTTTTAAAGCTATTTTTTATTGATTAATTGGGGATTTCTTTTATCTATTTTTATTGATATTATTCATCTTGATTATGGATGAATACTATAGATTTATATTTATATTATTGTTATATAAAATTTTATTTTCCACTACTATAGCATTAGTGTGTTTAAGTGTGTTTGAAGAAATAAATAAATAAATAAAAACAGATTTTGATGAATTTTCATATGGTAGTAATTCAAGCTTTGGATTAACACATTGTCTACTTCTTTACATAGGATAGTGTATTTAAGCGGGGTGAAAGCTAGTCTGCTATATTAATGTATTTTGTTACAGATGCCTTCGGGATCCGGAGTATAGCGCCGTGGAGGCTGGTGCAGGCGAGCGTGCTCATAGCTCTAATTATGCCATACGTTATCAGATAAGGTGGTAAGACCATACCTAGCTAGGCACTTACTATCTGGCCGCGATTGTAATGGTTCACAGATTACATAAGTTACTCCCGACAGTGGTGCGACACAAATAAACAATGTAAAAGGTTTTTCGGCAGTTATCGTTTTTCCTATGGAAATTTATGAAAAACGATGATTCCAGAAAGACATTCCCGCAAGACGTACGTACAGCATTTTTTGATTTGTTTGATTTTAACAATTTTGACTTTGAAAAAAGCCTACCACCGACACCACCGACACCATTCAAACCGAAACAAACTTTATTCATTACTTAAGAAGATACACGTCTCATTGTAAGAGTTAGAATGTTAAATTGTACCGCGCTGCACAGCGCATACGTAGTGGCTGACTGATGTCATATTATGGAACGTGTATATTATAGTGAATAAAGTTAAATTTTGAATATCTATCTTAAAAATGCAGCGTCGCGTACTGACTGACTTTTAGGCTCATAATTAAAAATGTACAAAATGCATTACCGATTTAATCCTAGTTCCATGTTCTCATCGTAAATTACATAAAATCCTATGCGCCTGACGTTTACGGGAATACCATTTTGCATTTTTTCGACACTGAGACCAAAACCTCAATTCTCGTATTTAAAGTAGACTTTCATTTTGCATTGATTGTATTATAAATGAAGCGACTTGTTTCCATAAACCTGATTTTGTGATGTTTGGACCAATCAGGACGCGTTTGACGCTGCTTTATAGTGCTAACAGACACTCGAACTTGGTCCGCGGACCATATCCGCTTACTGAATCCAGTGTCGCTTCACACGCACGTATATGGTCCGGCAGACCGAATTGAAAACTCGTCACTCGTGTGTTCGATTTGCAGCTCTATCGATTAGCGCAGAGTTATATTTATAGTGCTGTTTTTCAACGACGAGGATGATTCCAGCAATCAATTGAAATCGTGCAGTGATACCAACTGTCAAAAATATTTGTCCCCAAATTTAACCCTTAATTCGACCCTGATACTATGTACAAGATTTACGCTGATTTTATTGGACTATAATTGGGTAATCCCATTTATAATTATAATTTTTTTATCCCAATTCTATAATTGGAATTTTCCAATAAAATTAGCGTAAATCTCGGTATAAGAGATAATAAGCTAGAAACTCTAAAATCCTTATGTGTTTATACACATAAAGAGTGACACGTAAATAACATAAAACTAACGTGTCACTTCATCCGATTTTACTACCTATAAATTTTTATACCCCAGGCTGCATACGAAAATTGATTCTTAAGGAGTAGTAGTCGTTTTTCTCTCTAATTTTGGGGGGAAAGTCCCTAAGTTGGCAACACTGAGATCGGTGTCCGGCCCAATCGCCCGACTGCTCTACACATGCACGACTTTGGTACGGAGCGAACCATATCCGATGCGGACCGCGGCGGACATAATTAATAATAATTAGGTTCGCCGGATTACTCTACACACGCTCGGAATTGTAATCCGTACGTGTGTTAGCACTTTAACTAACTAGCTAACGTTTACGAGAATATCGGTTGAACAGTTTTAGCGTGTCGGGACTTGATTGTAATTGTATTATTGCAGGTTTTATTTAGCAGAATTGACCGTCAGATTTTACATGCATTTTGTAGATTTTTACTGTAATTGGCCTTTAGAATATCAGTAAAATGATAGCCGGAACATAAACCGCCTCTACTTATTTTGTAGAGAAAAAAAGAGATGAAGCGATAAAAATGTAAAAAATGTAATGTGTCTAATGGCCGAATACTGAAACGCTAATAAAAATTAAGAAGCCTCCTATTCACAGTGGTATCTAGGTCTAAATCGAGTGAAATTCAATATGACGACTTTTATTTACAAGATTATTTACGTTCCCAAACAATCTTGTGCCCGAGCAATATATAAATTAAAACACAATCATACTTTCCCAACTATGTCCGATGATTCTGTTGTAATAAAAAGTTTAAGAAAGATTTTTATTTATTTGGTCTTTAAAGCTACTACTTATTTAAATTTGGGCGCGTTCAGGTTGTCAAGAGCAACGGTTGGTCCCGAACTGAAAGAACTGAGTCCTTATATAAATAACCTTCAAGTACAAAATAAGATGTTGATCGAGTGTACTTAATACGAAAAAAATTAATTGTGTTTGAGAATGTTGTAAATAAAAATATAGAAAAATATATTTCGTTCTATATAATAAACTAAACTAGTATTTGGTGACTAAGCTAGAATCCAGTAATAACCCTTACTTTTTTCCATAATTATGTTACTATGTAATATATTACTGTATTTTTCCATTATTTATCAATGGAAAAATATTAAAGAAAAAGAAAATATTATTCTGTCCTATACTATATTTGAGTATAGCCAATAAGATCATATCGTTTGTTCCCCCAGGCTTCTTGAAGTTAAGTCTTTGACAGTATTTCTGCGTTTGTATCTGCTGTATTTTCAAAGAAATTAAAATAAATTAAACATACGAGTCCATTTTTATGCAATATTACATTATATTACAATACTTATTGACTACAAACATTTGTCGATTTGTTTTAATTAATATGTAATTGTATTTCTGTTAATGTATGTTGACTTAAAAAAATATTTTTCGTCAATACAACATGATATGTAAATATTTTTTTATCCTAAAAAATGACGAAGAGAAAACAATATATAAAATAAAATAACATAACATAGCTACTTTTCTTTTAGATTTATGTTTCTGTATTCAACAATTTTAAAATTTAATTTGTGAAAATGTGATATTCAACACTAGGCAACATCCCTATTGTTGACTTTCACACACCATTGTTATTGTAGGATGTGTAAGAACTATTACACTTAGGGCCTGTTGCACAATCTAAATCGGCATATTTTGTCTCTGTCGCTCGATATAAAGTAAGATGCGACAAAATATCTGACACTCAAACGAAAGATTTCATTAATAGGTTCCTTATTATAATAGGAGAGTCACACGAAAAGTTGGCAGGTCGTTTTGACGACCTGCTCTAAAATTGCTAGTAGCTCTCGGGCTATAAGTAGCGTCGGTCCGCTATTGACTTTGTCGAGCCCTAGTCACATTTATAACTACAAAAATATTCGTCTTTAATACTGTCTGGACATAACATATGTACCGAAAGTTTAAATAAATTAATTTCACCATGTCATCAATTATACCCGAAAATAAATAAGTGACATTCGGAATGGGACCACAAATTCAATAAAAATTACAGTCCATCCTATTATTAATAATTTTATTAGTTTTAAGTACCAAATATAGTAGCATATTGTAAATATTATCTTTCGAATAACTGGTTAAACTTTGACAATAACTTTAAAATACCTACTTTTTTTCATTATTTCGCAAATGGAAAAATATTAACTAGTACCTTCACACCTAAAGTTCGGACCGCGGGACAGCACGTCCCTTTCCAACCCTCGCTGCGAAATGAACACGTAGATGCGCGAGGTTGACAGTCCGTTCTAGCATGGCTAGCGCATTTTCCACAGTTTTATTCGCGCATCACGCGTAGACGCCAAATTAAACATGTCGGTTTGGAGCGTCGACTTATTGCTAAAAGCAAAAATTTTAAAATGTAATACGTTCAACGTGCAAGTCCGAACAGAAATAACATTAAACCGCACAGTTAGAGAAGTTTGCTAAAATATGTAAGATCCGTTCGCAGTCCAAGCTGTGTGCGCATTTTAATCGTAGCGCGACAGTTTTATCCGCAAACTAAACCGCACAGATCCACCATGGCTTGGAACGTAGTCTCAGATACGCGGTCTGAACTGTACCGTGTGGAGGGCGGTAATGAAACAGTTGAAGCTAATATTTTTTTAATTTAATGTCAGATGGGACATGATGGGATGAAACGTATGTTCCTCTTGGGCTAGAAACGCAAGTAATGTATAACTATGTTGCTCTATCTGACTTTACTTAATTTTTTAGATACTTTGTGAAGATGATAAAGCTATAGCAAAGCGTCAGTTCACACCGAATTTTGAATCACTATTTAAAAAAATGCAGCGCCGCGTCGCATATC
This sequence comes from Phengaris arion, assembly GCA_963565745.1. Classification (NCBI taxonomy): domain Eukaryota; kingdom Metazoa; phylum Arthropoda; class Insecta; order Lepidoptera; family Lycaenidae; genus Phengaris; species Phengaris arion. Next base: position 32,375,966 of record OY751431.1, read on the forward strand.
GTCTCGTTTCAGTGTGACCAACGTAAGCCATAAAAATATTTTTATAATATTTGTTTCACCATGCAATCACCTGAAAAATATATATTAGCAGAGATTTTTATTATTGAGGAATTCTATTCATTTATTTTTATTATAATTATTATTATTATCACTTCGATCAAATCCAATTATTGTTGTTATTTTCACTAACTTTATGTATTTCTAAGCATTATTTAAAAATAAATATTAGCTTTCACACACCTTCCTACACATAAACTTTAACTATGCCAAATATCTCCTCCAGTTTCACAATTCTCGTAAAACTGTACTGAACGTTTTTGCTTCACGTATTAATACAATAATAATATTATGTAAACTGTAGGCGAATGAAATTTGTGTGTGGAAGAATGCTTTTGTTGAAATACTCAGATTATCTCGCTGAAATGTGGTTGTCGAGGTCTAATTTAAAAATGATTTTGTTAAATACTTATTGTTGTTTCGAGATTGTATTTTCTAAAAGCGTTAAATTTATAATAGTTAAATGAAAAAAAATTGTTTTGTGTTTTTATGTTTTAACGACCGATTACTTAAACCATTTTAAAAGTGTGTAAGACCTGTTCAAAGTGATAACTTAAATCGCAGAAGTTGCTAAATCCTAAATATAAGAAGTCCTCAATTTTGAAGTTGTTTATGCTTGAGTTTTCGGTTGTAGCTTTAATGATCTTGCAATATTGTTTCTTTTCACCTGACTATAAGATATACTGTTAAGTTTAACGAACGAATAATATAAGATTTTTTATAAAGGTGCTCCCACACAGCAGTTGTACAATATAATATTGTTTAGCAAGATAAAGTTTTATATTACATGCCGTGTGGATGCACCCTTATTTATATATTAAACTGTAAATAGCCGAAAAAGGATGGTCTGTAAGAAAAATCGTGGTTAGATAGTAGTTCAATGTAATATATAATCTAATGCGACTGAATCTGGTCTACATATTATATGAAATTGTTACTTCGTAGTTGTGCCAACCCGAATTTACGTGTTTCATCAAATGGAGCATCATTCTTATAGATTCCGTTAGTGTTACTGAAGTGAAACTTGGCCTTCATTAAAAAGCATTTGATATATAAATAGAGCTAATTTACAAAATTATTATTTATAAAATGTTTGTTTTGACACGCCGTAGCACGACAAATCATGTGTGTGCGAATGCGACAGCACGACACAGTGAGATTTTATAGTTTCCCGTTAAAATCTGCGTCAAGCCGGGTTACGGCTTGACGAACTTAAACTTTCGATTTGAATTCTTTGTGTTAAAATAGAAGGCCTTTACGCTACTGAATATCGGCATTGATACGCCTACAAAAAGTATACTGTTCTAGAATACTATTCTCATCTCTGGGCGCGGGAGCCAAAGTAAAAGCTTCTCCCTCTGGATCGCATCCAACGAACGGCGGCTTGTCAATTATTGCCAAAGTGTTTTAAATAGGCTCGACCCCTTAACACCACCCAGATATGTAGCATTGCTCTGCATCCTCTTTCAGCTATATCATGGGGAGTACTCCGAGGAGTCGTTTAGACTTACACCTGCTGCAATATAATATGTCACCAAAGTGCTTTTATAAGTTGGTATCCCCCCCCCCCCCCCTGGACATCTCTTAACTATGAGAGATAGAATCTTGTAAGTTTCTATGCTCATATAGCCAACTTTATCAGTGACTCCTTTCATAAAAGGTAGAACTGCAGGTATTCGTTCGACAGTGGCTGGTTTCACTCGGTCACTGTGACGCAGGGGTTCCCACTCCTGCAGATCCTCTGCGAATCTTTCAAATTGCGAAAATTATCACGTAGAACTTGTGTGACATGATGAAGCTCGGTTTCCAAATGCTGCTGATCACAGATTCCTCGTGCTCTTCTAAACAAAGTTTTGGCAACGGTAGACAACTGTGAACGATAGTGGTTGGATCCGTGGTTCCGTAAGTGTTTAAAACAATGAACAATATTCGCGTAAGCATAAGAAATTCTCAATCTTAATTTTTTTTATTTCCATATATAGGCTATAATATAACTGTTACAGAATTATCCTACGTGATGCCTTCCACCACCTAAGCACCAAGTTTCACTTCACCACTAGTTATTGTACATTTTATTTGATATTCCGTTTAGTTTTAATGTTTGTATATAAATGTATAAGTTGTTATCTCAACGTCACTCGGACGCACATCGGTGTACAATTGACTTATTCCGGAAAATATGATTATTTCAAGAAACGATCGATATTTTTTATTTCCTCGCCCCTCTTCAATCACTTTCATAATCCAGTGGAAATTGAGATTTAATTCATACAACCAACAGATATGTAACTAGCATTTTAGAATGTTCAGCTAAAAAGAACTTACCATGCCATGCCCGCGACATAAACAGATTTCATTTCCCAATTGTGCAAATGAAGATGCAGGCACCATCTACTTAGGGTCTTCCCACACGTACCACACCGACGCGACAAAAGATGATCAAGTTGTGGTTACGTATGAACCACATCGCAACCACATTGCGACAAGGAGTATTTATAACGGTGATTGTTAACAATTGACTGTCAAACATCGAAATTTTGTCGGTACCACAACGCAACGACTAGAATCCACAACTTGACCACATTATGACGGCTCGGTGTGGTGTGGTTGGGATACATTTGGGAAGACCCCTTAGTGTTGATTCACACCGAAACGAAACGACTATACAAAATTGAACTTTATTCATTACACAAGAAGATTTACGTTTTATTGTAAGAGTTCGAATGTCAGGTTGCACCGCGCTGCACAGCGCATGTGCAGTGTATAAATGATTTCGAAACGTGTATCTTTTTGTGTAGTGAATAATGTTCATTTTTGAATAGGTATCTTTAAAATTCAGCACCGATTAGCATTCCGTATCGTCGCGGTGTGAACTGACCATTAGAATCAACAGATGTTACCTACAGACTGATATCAAAAATGAGCTGTCAGTTGTTTTATTTTGTCTTGCATAATAGTACTTGCGTAAGTATTATATCGCGGAAATAATGCTCTTTTTCACTAAAACAATAAAATTTATTAGTTGATAGATGGTAAATATGTAAATTGGATCAAGCTACATGTATTGACACGCAAGCTTCTGTAATTTTTTTTTAACATTAGAGCGCCTTAAGTCACAATCCAGGATCGAATTTGCGGCCTCTAGAGCGCAGTTCAAGCGATTTACCACTAGGCCACGGGCGCTCTGAGTGAGGTATGTATACTACAATTATTATGTGTTAAACATGAGATTTTTTTATGGAATCGACCAGGAAACGAGCAGATAGTATCGCCTATATAGTATCTTACAATCGCCTGATAGTAAGATATTACCGCCGCCCGTGGACACTCGCAACACCAGAGGACTAGCTACACTTGTAACTCCTCGTGTTGCGCACTTGCGTTCTAGGTTCTTAACATCCCAAGCTCCCTTGAGCCTCCGGTAACCTCACTCACTCGGCGAAACACAACGCAACCCCTTTTTCACGTAGTATCCTGTTCGAGTCAGACCAATCGTGTCGAAGCATGGTTCATCCACGTTATTTTATAATAATTAAAGTTTATAAGCCTCCGTGGTCTTAGAGATTGGCTCTCGACTTGGAGGTCGTGAGTTCGATTCCCGCATTGGAACAACAAAAAATGTTGTTTCCAAGTTTGGTTAGGACAATGCAGCCAGCAGCAATCACCTGATTGTCTGACAAGAAAGATGATCCATGCGTCAGATAGGCATGTAAAAAAATCGGACCTGCACCTGATCTCCCGCCAGTCGTGTCGGTTATCCGTCCCACTGTGTTATGAGAGTAAAAGAAGAGTGCTCTTGTATACTTCGCACACACTTGGGTACTATAAAATTACTCCTGCGTAACTGGCATGGTTTCAATGAAACCGGACACCGTCACCGAAACCGGTGTGGGGGAGTTATTTATAAAGTTTATGATAATCAAAATTGTTGAAAACTATATTTTGTACCTAAAGACGAAGATTTCAAAACTAAGAATGGGCTATGACGTACATTTGACAGAACAAATCATCATACCTCAAATTTCAGTCATCTTTATTTTACCTTACCTCAAATGTCAAAATGGAACCGAAAACCTTTAAAGTGGGGTTATTTAAGTGGGGACAGTTTTTGCCTCGACATGCCTCGTCTATAATATATATATACGTCTATGCCTAAAGATAAAGTGTGCAAACTTTGGTTAATTTAAGATTCTAAGGATTCTCCAGCATGTTTGTGGCGTACCTCATAAGTTGTGCTCAGGATACGGAGCAAGTTCCGCTCAGAGTATTATACTGTACGTTATAATATTGATATTCCAAAGTATGCTTTAACTTAGATCACGTACCAAATAGTTTGACTAAAATAATTTTACTATATATTAGTTAACAATCGATTCCATATTCTAATTGCTACTAATTCTCGAGCAGTATTAACAGCGATAAGCATGAGTCGCATGCGTCGAGAAGGTGACAAATCTCGACAAAGTCTTCGGGGTGGTAAGCAGTGTGTCGCTCTTGTAACCGTCGTGACTCTATCGGGTATCGCCCGAAATTATGTGTTCTAAGGGTTTTATTATTTGAGTCTTTTACCACATATAAAATATTAAGTTTAATTTTTATATTCTAAAATGGGGATGAATAGAAAACAATAGAAAAAAATATGTGTACCTAGTTTTGTAATTAGATGCGTTTCAAAGTTACAAAAGAGTTGGAATATGTAGTTAAAAAATCTACATAATTAGTTTACTTACATGAAATACAAAAACGTTTATTGCAGTAACATAAAACCCAACTCGGAGATATTATGTTCTTGCGACATGTTTATTTCATACAACTGCAGGAACGAGTAGCGTCAGACTTTTGTATGGAGTCTCACAAGACTTGCGAAAATAATTTCGCATTACTTTCGTACATTTCGTATTACAAATCGCTGTAAAACCTTTGAAAATATTGATTCTTAATATTACACTGTTTCTTCCGAAAAGATACTTGTATTTAAGATTCATATTCATTGATGCAATAAAAAAACAACTAGCCTGTTGGCATTGTATTTATAACTACCTAATCCGGAACTCTATGAAAGGCATAGAGTTATAATTTTGATGACGTAATCGGCGCATCTGTCAGTCTGAATTTCGGCCTAGGTCTAGAAATGCGCCCCGTCGCATTCAAATGACGAAAACTCACTAATTTTGTATGAAATATGTATAAAAATAATGTTGTTAGAATCTGTAAGATGTAAAGTGTAACGTAAGTGTAAGTGTAAAAACTGTAAAGGAATTATTACAAGTTATTATTCTTTTACCCTAATATATTTTGTAATCCTAAGCCGAAAGATAGCACACGCGAATATTTCCTATGATAAAAAATTTAACCATTCATCCAATCGTATACTCTGCGTACAAAAAACAACATATTTTCATGCTTTTTTATACCATAAGCTTTTTAGATAACTACATAGGGCCCGTCTGTCGGCATGTCGGCATGCCAGTAGGTGGCGAATTTCTGCGCATCTTACGCATTATAGTTACATTCATGGCAAAATGTGATAAGATTATAAGTTCGTCATAAAATGGTAAGTAACTACTGTATATATATATATTTCAAATCAAATATCAAATAAATAAATCAAATGTAACTAAATACGTAAATATAGTATTTCAATTATATATGTTCGATTATCCGAGGTTCTATAGCCCCTGATATAATGGAACCTACTATAAAAATACGCAACTGTTATTAGAAATATTTTGTCTAAGTAAAGTATCAATAAGTTCTTACTATTTCATTTTCTTATTTACCCTACAATGCAGATGGTAACATAATTTAAATGAACACGTATAGTAACAGGGATGTCACGACATATAAATTTACACATGTATTTCTCATATGATTTAGGCATCTACTAAGGAAGGATTTTTCAAAATTCGTTCCCCAAGACGGTAAAATTGGTGATAAAAGTTTGTATGAAACTTTTTATTCCTTGGATATATTTGCATGATATTTGTTTGTTCGGAAAAATGATGAGTTACGTATTTCAGTGTTTTCTAAAATTTACCCGCTAGGTGGGTGAAATAGGGTATGCAAGTTTGAAACCTAATTTCACTGGGCGAAGCCGCTGGCAAATAGTGTTATGATAACAATAATATTACAATAAATCAAAATAGCTACAACACCAAATTGTAACTCTAGATTTTGTTAGTAAATATGTTTGTTATTTTTATTTGCCTCTCCGCTTCCCTTCTATGATAAATGCCAAAAAATGGAATGCCACAAATACCTGGAAATATCCAATTAACTATTAAAAATCTATTGCGACGTTTTGGTATTTCATTTCAATTATCAAAATTAATCTACACTTATATTATAATAAAGAGATATGATTGTTTGTTTGCCAATGCAAATAGGCTCCAAAACTGCTGGACAAATTTTAATGAAATTTGAGACGGTTAAAGAGTAAAGCACGGGGATGGTTATGAGCTACTTTTTATCGCGGTAAAATGGAAGCTTACCGCGGAATTTCTTTTTTCGCGCACGAAGTCACGGACAACAAGTCCTACTACTATTATAAATGTGAAATTTTGTGAGGATGGATGGATGGATAGATGTATGTAGGGATGGATGGATGGATATTTGTTACAAGAAAAAACTGCTAAACGGATTTTGGTGTTCTCGTGGGATACTGTATTTACGCGGCCGGAGCCGCGGGCAAAAGCTAGTATTTAAGATGTCGCTTCTGAAATATCTAATTAAAAGCTAATGTAAATTAGTAACTAGTAAAGTGTATAATTCGAAATTGGTCCTTTAGTCACTAAAGTGGGACCTGATGATGGCATCCATGAGGAAACAAGGGAACTCCTCAAAATTTATAGGGACATCTATAGGGATTTTGTGAAGTAAATCAAGCATATTATAAAAATATCTATGGACACTTCACACCGCGTCAATCTGGCCCCGTGCTAAGTATTCGAAAAACTTGTGTTAAGTTACAAGAACCAGACAACGGGAAGTATATTTAATACTTTTATACTATACACATATTTAAGATTTTTATTATATTATACACATCCATGGACACAGAAAACTTTTTGTTCCCTTGGCAGGATTCGAACCCGCGACCTCCGGTTAGAGCGCCAACTCGCCAACCACTGAACCACAGAGGCCGTCGCTACCAAAATGCTAACAAAAACTAAAATTTTGTGCCAAGGGCACAAGGGTACCAAAAGCACTGAACAGAACTCCTCAGTCTTTGAAGTTACATGCTTGGAATTTTCGGCGTTGTTTAAAGAACTGCAAGCATATGCCATTGTGTAACTTAAAGTAATCATCATCATAATAATCTTATATTCTCCTAATTATTATATATATAATAATTAGAATTAGTATATAATATACTTCCATTAGGAGCATATAATCAACTTATATGCTCCTAATGGAAGCTCGACGCGTATTAATGTATAAACATTCGAATGTTTAGAATTAAATTTTTCTTAAAATGTGTTGATAATAATATAATAAATATGACGAAAAAGGGGAAAAATATTATTTTCAAACGAAAAATGAAAACCGACTTCCAATGTATTACAAAGACGTGCAAAAAATATTATTTATAAAATAAGATTTATTTCATACTTTATTGTGCGTTTTTACTTTGGAAGTCGGTTTTCATTTTTGCTTAAATATAATAAAGTCAGGTCTTAGGAAACCATCCGAGATTAATATCTAATCTGAATGTGGCTGTTGGTCAAAGACTGAGAGACAGAAAGACTGAGACTTGAGATCACACTGCAGCTCGACCGTCTGGTTCTTCAGAGATCCACAATCACAGATGCAACTGTACCTACAAACTGTATGGTATAGTATAGTTTAAATGTCCGTGTATTTACAAGAAAATTAGATAAAACTAGACGTTTAAGCCAGCAGGAACTGAGTGCATTTTTCAGATTAGAGATTGAAACCATTATAAAGCTACGACTCAAAAAAAAAAAAACTAAAACTTAGCTCACAATCACACCTGTGAACAAAAACTCTCCCCTGTAAGGTCTGTGTAAATAATATTTTAATGATGTATCGTTACCATACGCCTATAACCACAATATGTAGTCTATCTAAATGCCCTCACTCTTTGTATGTACTTGGCGATTAAGTTTAATAAAAAAATTACATAGTATATAAATTGCATAGTTTACATTAGATTAAGTAAAAACTTTAAAAATATAACTATCGATAATATTATTATACGCACATTATTATACGCACATTATTATACGCACATTGTTATACGCACATTATTATACGCACATTATTATACGCACATTATTATACGCTTTATTCTTTCATGTAATATCCTACCATTTGTATAAATGTGTCAGCTCTGTGGCCTAAGGTAGACCGTTTGATTCGCACTCGTTAGAGTGCAAGTTAAATTCCCAGGTTGTGTCGTGTACCAATGTGACCAATGAGATCTCAAGTACATTATACGGACGCTGTAACATGTGAAGGAAAACATCGTGAGGAAACCCGCACATGGTTGGCCCCAGATGTATTGACTAGCCATTCCTTTGGACTAGGCTGACTATGTTGTGAGTATGCCGTATGTTACCATACATATATGCAAAACCGATTGTCCCAGGCACTACAGTATTTCAAGAGTGGTTACTTCGCTCGGAGAATACTGTATAAATCATCCAATAATGGATGAAAAGGCCTAAGTTTAGTATAAATGTGAAAGTTAGTGAGGATGGGTGGATTTTTGTGACTCTTTTACGCTAAAACCAAAATCAACATTGCAATTTGGTATGGTAGTAGTTTAGTCTCTGGATTAAAACATTTATCCCGAAAAAGTACAGTATTCCCTGGGATTCTGTAATTACGCGTGTGGAGCCGCGGGCAAAAGCTAGTTATGTATAATGAAAGCTGCCTCTTCTTACTAACTGTCGCGTTTTCGTTTGATCGTGTTAAAATCACAACAATGCTTAAAAAATCATTCGTTTAAAATATAAATTTCCCTTATCCTGACTTCGTCAGAGCAATCAGGGATCCTTAAGGACTGATATTATAAATTTGAAAGTTTACTTATTTGTTTGTAGGGATGTTTGTTACTCTTTCAAGCAATAACTATACTGAACAGATTTGTATTCAGTATGGTAGAAGTTGGATTAAAATATAGGCTTCTTTTTATCGCAGCAAAATGTACATATATACATCCATACAAACTTTCGCGGTTATAAAATTCGTGAGAATAGTCCTACTACTATTATAAAATGTGAAAGGTTGTGAGGATGGACGGATGGATCAATGGGTGGATGTTTATTTCTCTTTTTTTGTATGGTTAAGCTTAAAGGTAGTTAAGCTTAAACTACTGTTTAAGCTCTGAATTAACACAAAAGCTACTATTTATTCCGAAAACGTATAGTGTTCCCGTAGAGCCGCGGGCAAAAGCTAGAAGGAAATATGTCAATAGTTATTATATCATTATTTCGACTAGAGCTCTCTAAAACTTAATTTAGCATTTCAACACGAGATTCGGTATTTAATCAGCTTTCAGACGCTACTACTAATAGCTCTTTGTAATGCTCAGGGATTAGCTCGTTGTTCCGTGACTTCGTTTCCTAATCACAGTGAAAATCTGGTAAAACTACACTGAAGGCACCGAGAAATTATTTTCGTGGTAGCCGACGGTCACTACCGGGACAGACTTGAAAATTTTATCTCAACACCGTTCAACTTTATAAATAACTAGTCGACCCGACATACGTTGTGCTGTCTTAACTATGAACCGTGAAGCATTTTTAGTCGTAATCAGCACGACAGTTCGATACGCAGTCCGATCCGCGGTCTGAACTTTACGTGTGAAGGGCGCTAATGAAAAATTTAAGGTACTTGAGGGTTGCTTCTGCCTCACTCGAATCGAGAAGTAGGCTGGAGACTTGCTCTGTGTTCTCTGTTCATCGTATCGTATGTGTAGTATACCTATGGAGCTCTGAAGTCTCTGCCTATCGGGAAATAGGCGTGCGTGTATTTCATTTTCTACTTCATGTCCATGTCTAGTCAAACTACATCCCATAGATTCCGGGAACGTGATTCGCTTTTATTTGCAGTGACAGGCCGCGCGGATGCATAACCATTACCATAAATAATTTTGACAGAACTATGTTTGAAGCATTCGCGATGAATAATTATGAGACATAATATGAAATGATAACTAGAATAGGCATGCTGGCTAAACAAATCTGTTTGGTCTATTCGACGTTAGATAAAATGTTAACAAACAATCTAGAACCGATGTTTGTACATCTTATAAACTAACGGAGCTACAAATAAATTAAGACGTCACGCGTTGCTACCGCCATACTATTCTATTCTGTATTTTTGACGTGATAACGTCTTATAAGTCGATTAACGCCGACTGCACGCACGAAAATTTGTCACGTCCGCCTGATTGTCACGTTCCATCGGAGCGTGTAAGCGAGAGCGCGGAACAAACGATAGAGAGGCACGATCGGCCTAAGCGTTCGGCTTGTGATGACATTATCGCGTAAAATTATCGTCCGTAAACTTTTTTTGTCATTAATAAAATCCCGTCCCACTTGGTTAGACTAAAGGAAGAGAGAGTACCCTTGTGTGTTGCGCACACCCTTGGGCTCTACAAAACAACTCCTAGTAGCTAGATTGGTTTCAACGAAACTGGCCACCAATACCGAAATCGGTGTAGGGAACTATTATCATTACTGATTGAAGTCCAAACTTTCTTTTTCTCATAATTATATTATTTTTAAACAAAAAATCAAAACCGACTTCCAAAGTAAAAACGCATAGAAAAATATTAAACAAATCTTATTTTCTAAATAATTCCTCTTTTAAATTTGGCTACAATTTTAACTATTTCACTAAGCGATCTTCATTATTTTGAAGTCGGAACCAGCCCAAACATATCTTTTTAAGTGATAAACAAATATTTTATAGAACTTACGTTTAAGTTGGCAAGTACCGACTTCAAAATAAAAGACTAAGGAGTTATTTTCAGTGCTTTTGGATCCAGGGTATACCCTTGGCACAAAATTTTACTTTTTGGTGGCATAATGCTTGAGGAGTTCCCTGTATTCCTCATGAAAGCCATCATCAGGTTTCCACTTTAGTAGACTAAAGGACCAATTTTCGAATTGTATAATTCTTTACAAAAACAAAATAATGCATTACAAACGGCAGAGTAATGTTCAAAGATATCCGTGTCGGTGTGTAAAATACTACAAGAAGTACCTATTATATCATCATAATGTGATGAATAGTGTGATGATGGTGGTGATGACGATGATTACTGTAATTGCGTAATGTTTACAGTTATCTAAACAACGCCGAAATCCCCAAAAAGGTATCTATAAGGAGTCCAAGTGTTATAACCGCCTCCTATTTTTGAAAGTCTGTTATAAATTGTTAGATATTCTAGTTCTAGGATATTCATGCAGCAGATATGCATATTTCAAAAAAATTATTAAAGAGAGAAAAAAACAAATGAATTACGGTTTTCAAAAAACAAATGCATGAGTAAATAGCGGTATGAATTTGAAATTGGAATTCCTAACCAAAGAAGATATCTCTGTTCCTGCTACTAAAAAAACAAACAATATAACAATAATTATATTCAACAATCACTAACATTTTACAACAATTATTTTCGACAAGCTTTTCTTTTACTGTAATAATTATTTTCTTAGAGCACATATTTCACTGACGAAAACTGTTTGTATATAAACAAAAAAGCGCCAAGTGGAACGCGCGAGACCCCACTCGAGTAATGTTTCCACTGAGGCCTAGATTTAATGCATTGATGTTCACTGGGTCAAGTAAAGCTTTTCGCCTTTTTCCTGTCACATGTTTAGTTTACATTATTTCTTATTTACTTAGGACGCAAATGTTTTAGATACCTACTCGGGTTCAAGTTACTAATAACATTTTAACAAACAAAATCCGGAAAAACTGTAAAAAGAAAATAAATAAACCTTTTTTTATTAGGGTTTCGTAGTTTACGTCTCGGAACCGTCATGGTTTCGTCTTGTCTGTCCGTCCGTCCATGCGTCTTTGGCTTACCGTTCAAACGGTTAGTTCTAGAAAGATGAAACTTTGCATGGATATGTGTATTTACCACGTCAACAAAGTGATAAAATAAAACCACGTAAAACTTTTTTTTTTGGTACACGTAAGGTGGGGATGATTTTTTTTTCTCGCGTGTACCCCATAGTGTGGAGCAAAATTGAATACGTATTTTAAAAACATTGAGAGGTTGCTAGGAATATTTTTATTAAGGTATCTTTTTGCGAAATATTCAACTTTAAAGCGCCTTTTTTTGTTAAAATAGAGGGCCAGACCACCGATAAATCTGATAAAATTCATGGTTGTAGTTTATGTGATGAACTTTAAAGGAAAACTATACCGGCACATATAGCTTCGTTACTTTAGGAGTTATAGATGCCTAACTTGTAAAAGGCGCTTACTTGGATAAACTTCGTACAAAAATAACGAAATATTAAATAAACATGTAAAATATTGGTATGATGGTACAGAGCCCTACGTGCGCGAGTTCAACTCGTACTTGGCCGGTTTCATTTTTAACAATGTTTATCGCTGCTGATTCCAAGTTGCATTGTTAATGTGATTTGGTTATTTAATGATATTATTTTATTCACCGACACTGACTCAAAATAACTTAGTTATTAAGGTCAAACAAAAAAAGATTTATTATTTTTTGCTTTTCAGATTTTACGGCGGTATTTTTTTTTTGTTAAAATGTTATAGTTTTATACTATTTATATGGCTATAGGCTGAACTCACCAGGAAAAGTGGCTTAGCTACCTTATTTATTTTCTTGGTTACGAGTACTATTGTAACCGCTTGTTAACAGTCGCCAAAGCAAAATTTATTTACATTTTATTTTCCTTTCTAGGTCACGAGGAACATTTTTTTCTATGGCAATGTCAATCTTTATCCAGAGAGATTTTGCAGGGCGTATATTCCCTGTGGCAAATGCCCCTGCTTTCCCCCTGTTTTCAAGCTGTAAGAGAACAATAATAACTCGTGCACTGGCGTGGCTGCAAAGTTTGAATTGGGTTCCAAAAATCGAGTCTTTAGCTTTCATCATTCGGTAAATATACGAATTTCTGAAAACAAAATTGTTAAAATATTATGTTTACTTACCTCTGTTGTTTACGAAGTATCTACTTTTAATCAGAAATACAAATATTTAAAATCAGGCTTGTTAGTATTATTGTAAAAAAAAAGATTTTCTCTTAACATAATATAAATATTAACTATTTATTTTTTGTATAATATTATGATTTATGAAACATACTGATATATTATAAATGTTAAAATTTATTATAATCGTAGTATAGATAAATATAGTTATGTTGGCACATGCTATACTTATATAGTTACGTTTGTGTGTATCTGTGAATAAACGTGTGCAGGGCCGAATTAGCCCTAAGGCCAAAGAGGCCCGTGCCTTTCAACGGTATTATTGATATGCAAAACTCTTTAGTGGCTAAGTGCTTTTCAAATGGAAAAATAGTTGGATAGCATTTCATCACAATCACAATGGCTCCGACAGTAAATCCGCTTTTACATTCTTGGTCTTTCCACACATGACATGGTACCGTTGTGCTATACAGAACCCATACAGTTTTGCTCTGTCCGACCGTCTATCCATTCGTCCGTCTGTTTGTCTGCTTCTGCTAACTCATGGATATAAAAGGATAGGTGTAGTTAAAGATTGCTATAGATTCTACTTTTGCCTTCAAAGGAAATAATAATAATATCTATGTACGGTTTCACATCACGTCAGTCTGGTCTCGTCAGCTAAGATTTTGAGGACCTTGTGTTACGGTTACTAAACAAGGGAAGTATATAATATTTTAATACTTTTATAATATATATATATATATATATATATATATATGGCGGTTTGCGCCAATCAACATCGACAACAACATCGAGCGCCGATAGGTGGCGCTGGCGTCCCGGATAAACTGTTTTGTTTTGAGTACCAGAACGCTTAACATACTTCGTCATAGAGGTTGTGAAATACAATGAGTCAAAACTTTTCATTAAAACCGTGTAAAAAACATACTTTGTAATTTTTTCTACGTCGGCCAACCACTTTTTTATAAACATTTACTTACTCGAATAAAGCTCAGGTCGATAGCACTAGATAGTGCAATTTAGAATTGCATTTTATAAGACCCAGCACATTGAAAGAAATAAAGATTACTTCGATAGTTTAGCACCGAGAATTGCAGTGCTTACGGGCATCGTCATGGATAAGCCGGCCCAGATCGCACGTCGTGACTTTACACACCTTGAAAATCTCTGTCACACTCGCACTTTGAGTATGAAGGAGACAAATAGTTTCCGCTTAGAGTTCTGTTGACAAATACAACGTGAGATATACTTGTTTAATTGGTCAGTTAATGACAATTACTTGTCAAATCGAAACTTTGTATTTGAAGGTTTGCATATAAAATGTTTTCTGAAAAATTAGTTCCGGCAAAATATTGACGGGATAAATTATTTAACATACTGTAGAGTGGAATTGCATTAGTGTGAGTACTGTGAACGTGCCAACATAAATGAATTTACCTATACTATGTTTTATTAATAAATAATTTTATAAAATATTCTAAAAATTCACTTCCCTCCACAGCGCGTCGTATGGAGGACAAGGAATCCTTATAGATTCGCTCTGCCTATACGTCCGTCAGTCTGTTTGTATGTCTGTCGGCCCTTCTAACTTCTGTAATTATGATTATAAATGGATGAATTTTGGTTTGGTTATATATTTCTATAAATCTCGGTATCAGCATCATAGAATTATGATAAATTTATACATGTGAAGTGGGGATGATTATTTTGCATTCTGCGCCGTCGTGTGGGGTATCGATGAATAGGACTTTTTAAATAAAGGCAAGGTTTTATATACTTTCACAAAGTCAACCATTTTCGAGTAATTGGACTCCAATGTGGTTTTATAAGTTCGTCCCAAAAACTCTTTAGGAAAATTATTTTGAGCGACATCGGACAATAGCTTTTGAAGTAATTTAAAGAAAACCTATTTCTCATTTATACTATTTTATTTTATTTATTATAAGCGGGTTACGTAATATATATTAAGTACGTATAAAACTTTAACGATATCTATTGTGCGGGCTTTAAATGATATTTTTAGGCGTTGTGAATGTGTTTATTGTAATGTATGTAATTGTATGTAATGTGTGTGTTTCCGCATGAACATAATGGAAATCATGTTATGAACCACGCCTGACTTAACCGGATCGTTTGGTATCGCTTTATTGTCTAAAAGTATTTTTGTCATACGATGAATATATAATAAACTTGGCCGGATGTTACAATTATTTTTAATATTTCTTTAATATTATTTGTTTTTATTTTATAAAATAATCTGACACTCAACTGAAGTAGCCGTAGCATATTATATTATTTTAAATAAAGATCGTGTGATCACTCACAAAAAAATCTAATACTCTTTGAAAATTTTTGGAAGGAGGGAAGTAGTTTATTGCTAGTAGACGTCCGCCAGGACGGCGAAGATGCTAAAAGAAGTTACAATTTGTATAAAAATTCATAGTTTAAAATAGCGAAACGTATTGGAATTAAAGGCACACAGAGAACATAAAATCTAGTTTTCACGCAGTTAGCGCGAATGTCGCGGGCAACATCAAGTGTAGGTAAACATATAGAAACATAGTCAGCAATGCTGCTTGAGGTAGATATGATTCTGTCAGCTGACAGAAAGTGCCACCAGCGCAACCTAAATTTTACCTAAACAAATTTCATCTAACCCGCATAATATTCGCTGTTTAGTAATTTACTAAGTTCGAAACTAGAGCTGTGTATACTGTATAACCTGCTACTTGTTAGTTAGTTATAGTTCTTGGCACATCTTATATTAAACCTTCATTTATGTCTTGGGTTTGAACGCATCTGCTTGCAGGCGATATAATAAGCCAATTAAATTTGTTAAATAAAGCGTTAATTGGTCCAGTGGCGCAGTGATACCCTGCCGAAGATACGACCTGATAATAGATATATCTCTAGTCGATTTGTTTGGCGCATTAGAAAAAAGCTTATCGACGGCGAGGCGCGCTGAAGACATATTTTATCTCGTGTCGAGTCGCGTTTTAGGCATTTATGCTAGGGAGCTGGGCCACAGATATCGCAAAACTGTGGAGTATAAATTATGTTGAAAAAACTTAGTCATAGTAGCGCATCGTGTTCGCCGCGAGCTCACCCACGTCCAACCATCCTGAATTCATATAATAAATTTTTACCAATTTCCAAAATACTTCCTCCTCAGCTGACTTCGATTTCCACAAAGAAAACAGAAGTTATTTAATAAAATATTATATTCTCTCATACATTTTAAATTATATTTTCAAATTATGTGTAAAATTGTATAGCAGTTACTTGTCTCGCTAAATCTCAATAACGGCTCGACCGTTTAATCTCTAATTTTGATTTTGAAATGATTGTAGAAGTTCAGTGAAGAGCTATAATAATAATCGGTGAAAAATATTGAAAAATCCCATACTAACTATTCATACCTGCCAAACATATTTTGATGTTTGATGCGTTGGTAGCGTACATTCGGGTATCCAGTGTCACTTAGCTGTCAAATATTTATTAGTAAGTTCAGTTTATCTGTTTGGTTGGACTACAAAACAGTTCTATTCAAAAAATTGTCCGGTCCCAGTAGTTTTATGTGTAGATAGCGGGTGTAGGTTGTAGGGGTAATTTTTGGTGTTAAAATTGTAGGTGTATATGGATAGGTGTAGATGTAAGTGTATGTGTTATTATTTATTTATTCCAGTTCCTAGTTAAGACAGAACAATGTGTTATAAATAAAATCTACACATCCCAGTATAGAACCCCACACTTCACTGTACAATATTTAAGCCTTAGATACGACGTGACGTCTTGTAATTATTAAAGTTCATAAAGCGGAAGATTCAGAAGCCTAATATTGAAATAATATTGGACGAATGTTTTGCGGGTCTTCCGACAACACTACATTGTTTCTCTCAAAAGCAACATCCTACTTTATCAGGAGAAGGGAATTTTTATCAGGTACATACCTTTTAAATTAAGTATGATTAAAAATTGAGTCTCTTTAGACCGGGCGATAAAATAACGGCCAAATGTAATTAGGTTGTTGTGTGCTGCGACGCCTGGGTTCTTGCAAACCCTTATATTAGAGTGGTGATAACAATGATACAGCAACGATTATGATAATCTTCTTTATTAATACATATGAGAGAGATGCTTAACACAGATACGTATTACATACTATGAGAGATGCTTGACACAGATATGTCTACGTCTACATAGCCTTTTGGCTTACTAAATTATTCTCGATAGGCTTTGCATGTGACATCTGTCAATAAGACATTGACATTTTATACTTTTTAGCTACTTTATTATGCAACATACAGGTATACTAGTAGATAAACTTCTAAGTCCAAATGACAAATTGCACTAAGGGCAAATTACATCACAGGCGACGAAGATACTATAGTATTTTATGATAAGATAAAAAATCGCTTGCTATACAGTCTGTCTCTAAGAAGTGGTCTGTGACAGGTCATCTATCACAGACCGCTTCTTAGCCTACTGTATATTTTCATATTATGTGCTTTAATCTTCTTATATATAAAAATGTATTGCAATTCGAATGGCTCGATAAACTCAACAACGGCTGGACTGATTTGGTCTTGAAATAATTGTAGTAGTTCAGTGAAGGTTTAAACGGTGAACGGTGGCGTGTACCAATGATACTTTTTCAGATCTCAAGTACATTATACGGACGCTCCAACGGTGAAGGAAAACATCGTGAGGAAACCCGCACATGGTTGGCCCCAGACGTATTGACCAGTCTTTCCCCTGGACTAGGCTGACTGTGTTGTGAGAATGCCGTGTGTGTGCTTGGCCAACCATACGACATTTAAAAAACCAACTGTCTCAGGCAAGGAGAATACTGTATAAATCATCTAATAACGGATGAAAAGGCCTAAGTTTTTTTGTGGAGAAAATACAAAAAACGACGATTGAATTATCCCAGACTAACTGTTCAATGTATTCAATTTATCACTTGACTGTCAAATAAATGTAACATGTCTTATCGACAAAATCATGTGTGACGGGACGGCTAGTATAAAATATATTTAGGCATGTTAAGATAAAATATTATAGTATCTTCGCCGTCTGTGATGCCTTTTACGATGCCGTCGTAGGAAACCTGTCAAAATTGAGATATTATAATTACAGTGGCGCTGAATTAAAATCGGTATGCGAGACTTTCTCACCATAAGGGCCATTACTTGTTTTCCAGCAAAATTTTAAATGTTAAAAATTAAGTATGGGAAAAATTGCAGCGCCAGCACTCGCCACCGCATTGTTTGGTGAAATTTGGAGCAGAAAATGACAATTTGTTAATCGCTGGCATTATCTTACCAACACTGCTGGCCACAACTATAAACAACGCCCGTTGAATATCTTGCCAAGCCGACGCAATAATTTAATTTGTAATCACTAAATTCTGCTTAAATACCACTGATTGATGTGTTTGAAAAGCTGTAGACCATTGTTCAAAAATGTACGTTTGTTACCACTAGCCTGTATGTATATTCGAGTTCTCTGTATCTTTGTTAGGCTGCATCCAGAATACTTTAAACAGAACTCAGAAGAGGGTAGAAAAAATGAAAAATATAAATTTAAACTGTACCGCCCTTGGTGTAACTTGAATTTATACAGAGATAATGCATACATACAAGCTATAAACATATTTAATCATTTACCTAATCAATTCAAGGAATTGCCTACAATTTATAAATTTAAAAGAAATCTGACATTTTGGCTTATAGAAAATAGTTTCTATGACATAAATGAATTTATACTACAGAACAAAAAATTACCTGTATGAATTAGTCAACATTATCAAAAATCTTAAATTCCTTTAATTACTATAGTGCAAGTAATATTATTGATAAATAAAAATAAAGTTGACATTTATTTATATGGCTTTGAAGTGATTTTTAAATGTAATACATTTATATAATACATTTGACATTGAACTTATTTAATTATTTATCTTGTGACCTAAATATTTTGTGACCTAATGCATTCTCAATTTAACATTTTAACTATTTATATGATTTTTAACTTTATTATTTTAATATATATGTAATAAACTTTCTGTTAACATAATGGTCAAAACCAATTATTTATTGTATAATCTAAGTATAGATCGACCAATTGCTTTTACTTTATATTTTAAACTATATTTTATAAGTAGACTCTGGAGATTGTATATTTTAATTTCACACACCATGCTATCATGGTAGAATGTATGTTTTTTTTTTTTTAACTTACCATCTGAATATGTAATACTATGTACTTACTACATTCATGATTGAACAAGGAGATTGATGCTTAGTGGCTATTTTATTTTATACACATACACAGTGTTTTTAGAACCCAAAAAAGTGTCATGTACTTTTTATTACAGTGTCGTAAATTTTAGATCAATATAAATACGAGAGTAGAATTCCGAATTGTCTAGACCCCGGGGTATTCTTAATTCAGAGGTATGTATAGTTGAAAATACGTTTTTGTTCGGCCTGGTTTCTGAAAAAAAATATCAAAAATTATTTTCTTACCTAGTTGACCTGCTAGGTTATTGACTTACCCTGATTACAATGAAATTGCTTGAAATGCATAGAACTCTGTTAGACCATGAGATTGGGTTACGATTTCTTTTATAATTTGTTAAACCTATTTTGCAAATAAAAATTAAGGGCCTTTGGTCAAGATGCATTCGATAATTTCGACGGCGAAGTTCGAAAACAAAATTTATGGGATTTGACATAAGCATAAGCAAGCATCGCAAGCGACATGTCATTTAGCGATAACTTATGTAAAATCCCATACATTTTTGATTTCGAAGTTCGCGGTCAAAATTATCGCATGCATCTTGACTAAAGGCTAAGGTCTGATATTAAAGATTTATTAAAATCTAAAAATTTAAAAAGCGTTATAAAATTGTTTATATTAAGAAACTTTACAAATATTATAAATGGATTACATGCGCCATTTAACTTGACAAATATTATATGCCCATCGATTAAAAATATTTAATGGATTCTTTTCAGAAATCGCGCCGTAAGAATACGGATTTTCAACGGTAGGTACATTTTATGACAATCGGGAATTCTATTCTCGTATTTATTTTGATCTAAAATTTACGACACTGTAATAAAAGTACATGTTGCCTAGTGTGGAATATCACATTTTTATAATTTAAATTTTAAGCTTGTTGATTAAAGATACATAAATCTTAAAGAAAAAGGTATTTAGATTGACGCGAATAAAATTATAAGCAAATAAAAAATATTGCCCATCTCTTTCTCGCAAAACGATTTGTTACGTCACAAGTTGCTACCGCCATACTGTTTGTAATGACTAATGTATGGCGGGTGCAATTCGTGACGTCACAGGCCGATTTATCGCTCTCTTATATTTGTAAATTTAAATTGTTTGTTTCTTCATTATGTTTTAAGATATACGAAAATGGGTTCCAGATTGTTTATTAATATGTTGTCTAACATCGAATAGATGAAAAACAAATTTTTAGGCAACATGCCTATTGTTTGGGTTTATAAAACACTGTGCGCCTATTAATAGGGCTTGGCAGAGGCAACATAGCAAATCTTTTTCATCTTCATAACCCTTATTCTCATACTAAACTTACACATTCAAATTTACTTTTATTGAATTATAAATGAATCATCTTGTTATCTGCAGATTTTTGGAGTTTGAACCAATCAGGCTTGACGTTCGTTTGACGTGCATGGGAATACCATTTTGCAGTTATAACATATCGGGACTGGATCGTTACTGTTTTATTGCTGGATTTAATTAGCAGAATCGACTTTTCAGTAAATCAACCTCCACTCCCGTGGAAGTTAACCATACTATAAAGTACACGACGTTATAAACTTCATAATCGAACCCATTTAATGTTACCTCATCTATATACCCTTCCGCCTGCACTAAGTAGATAACGATAATTATTTGTATCGATAAATATTAGTACCCGGGTAACCGAGCTTTGTTCGGAGCTCTAGTAGATTAAAAAATAATAATCACAAAAATATTTTACCGGGGTTCGAACCCACCACATTCCGAATTTCCGAAGAACGCAAAAATTAACCAAACTGCCAGTCGAGCTGACATTATAGAGTCGAAATAATTGAAATCGAGAAAAAATATATATAACTTAAAAATGTGCAGTTTCTCAGGGATAAAACGACTTCTAGCGTTCGGCCATACCGCTCGTGACCGGCCGATCTGAATGTCTCTATATGAATCTATATGACTGACCATTCATAATGACATAATGACCATTCTGTGCGTCGCGTTTTGGCGCGAACATCCTTTATATTAAAAAACGAATTTTGAAAATCGGTCCAAAGACGTCGGAATTATCGTTGAACATACAAATATATATATATATATATATATATATGTATGTATATATATATTTATATATATATATTTAGTTAAGTTAAGCTCAGTGATGATCCCCGTCAAGGTCGTCCAAAAACTGCAGTCAACCAAGAAAACGTTGATGCTGTGCGTAAGCTGATTGAGGAAGATCGATATGTGACATACCGCGAAATTCAGGCAACTTTAGACATTGGCAGGAGTCAAATATAAATATATAATCTTACATGAACAATTAGGTGTAAAAAAGTTGTTTTCCCGATGGATACCGTATTTGCTCTGTGAAGAGCAAAAAGCGGTTCGCGTTACTTGGTGCGTCAGAACTCTCGAAAGATTCCACGCAAGATCCTCAAATGCTGTATACAACATCGTATCAGGTGACGAATCCTGGATATACGCGTTCGAATCCGAAACAAAAAACCAGTCACGAATTTGGGTGTTGGAAAATGAGTTAAAGTCAACAAAAATTGTTCGTTCACGGAGTGTTGCAAAAAAAATGGTGGCCACGTTTGTCTCCAAAACCGGCCATGTTGCGACTATTTCTCTTGAGGGACAAAGAACGGTTAATGCAGAATGGTATGCTAACATTTGTTTGCCACAGGTCGTTTCTGAACTCCGTAAAGAGAACTGCAACCGCCGCATCATCCCCCATCACGACAATGCGAGTTCTCACACCGCGCACAGAACAAAAGAGTTTTTAGAGCAAGAAATCATAGAATTATTAGACCATCCGCCGTACAACCCCGACCTAAGCCCTAATGATTTCTATCCTTTCCCTAAAATAAAGAATAAATTGCGTGGTCAGAGATTTTCATCACCTGAAGAAGCTGTGGAAGCCTACAAAACGGCCATTTTGGAGACCCCAACTTCCGAATGGAATGGTTGCTTCAATGATTGGTTCCATCGTATGGAAAAATGTGTCAAATTTCGCGGAGAATACTTCGAAAAGCAGTAAATACATTTTTAAATAGTAATATTGTGTCACTTTCTTGATTCCCGAAATTTTCAGTGCCGCCCTCGTATATGCAATTTTGCCATCTCACAGGTAGTTAATTGATTCCTTTACTAAAAAAACCAATCGGACAGGAATCAATAAAATCTTTGAAGGCGCTTTGGATGGGGAGGATGGGGCAGCTCATCGGAGTTGAATTTTTTATCTTGCAAGAAGTTATCCGAAATTTAGAAAAAAATGGTAATCTGATGGAGCAATGTCCGTGGAGTATGATGGATATCTTAGACATTCCAATTGAAGCTCCTCTAATTTGGTAGCCGTCTGTTGTGCAGTTTCTAGAGTTCTCTAGGCCTAGAGGGAATGAACAACCTCGGTTGTTTAGCTGCTAGCTTTTCCATTATGATTTGCAGTTGCTGGCAGTAGACATCTGCCGTAATCGTCTGGACAGATTTAAGAAAGCTGTAGTGAACGATAATGGCACTAGTCCACCAAACGCTCACAAGTAACTTTTTTTGAGTAAATTGTCGCTTGCGGCAGGCTTTGGCTGGTTCGCCAGGGTTCAGCCATTGCGATGAGCATTTTCGATTATCGTACAGGATCCAACTTTCATCACAGGTAATGATTCGATTTAAAATCCCTTCATTATTGTGCAGCAATCGACGCGCGTTTGTCGGTTTGCTGCACTCAATTCACGAGGTACCTTTCAAGCTTTTTCACCTTCCTAATCTACTTCAAGTGGCTTGAAACCGTTTTATCACTAACACCGCAGCCTGCAGCTAACTCGGACGTGGTTTGCGACGGATCCGCTTCCACAATAGCCTTCAATTCTTCATTATCAACTTTTGTCTCCGGCCGTCCACGGGGCTTGATCTGGATGTTACAATTTCCAGAACGAAAACGTTGGAACCAGAAACGCACTGTATTTTCTTTTGCGACACCACCGCCTTACACATAATTATTCCTTCGAGCCGTTTCTACAGCAACATTGGTACCACGGTGGAACTCGTACTCGAAAATAATACGATATTTCAAGTTTTCCATTTTGTAAACAAAGTGACGCACAGAAAAAACCAAAAGAGGAAAAAACAAATGAATTACGGTTTTTGAAACACATTTGTGTTTCAAAAACCGTAATTAGTAAATAGCGGTATAAATTTTAAATTGGAATTCCTAACGAAAGAAGATATATTAAAGATCAAAGTGGCAAGTACAACAAAAGGCCAATTTCATATGTAAGGACCTAATATATACAACCGAATGCATAACCGCCTCCTTTTTTTGTAAGTCGGTTAAAAAATAGGCTATTCTCAGACCTATCCAAAAAATCATAAAATAGGTTAAAACAATTTCGGAGGAGTTTGCTTACAAACATCTGATATATTGTTAGAAGATAAAAATGATTTTCGGAGTAACGTAACTTAAGGGAATAAGTATGAGAACTGATATAATAATTATGTAACACAATTTTATTTTTCAGGGAAAGGAGAACATACTTATGTACATCATAATCAGGTCGTGGTGATCGTGGGAGGACTTCTAGTAATGTCTTTTGTTCTAGAGGAAAAACGACGTGAGGTAAAACATACTTGTTATGGTCATAGTATCATAATGATATCATGATGATATCCTCGGTATTATGTGCCATTAGCACTTAATAAAGTTTAGTTCTAAAATTAATTCCAAGGTTTTCCAAAATCAGCGATTTTAAGCGAAATCCCAATATTTATTTATGATATGTTGATCTTTTATGTATACGTTTTGAAATATTCAGTAAAATTAGCGGCAATGGCAAGATTTTTTTTAAATATACACTAGCAGCTATTGAGCTGATACGTATGTATCAAATATTTTGAAGATATAATTATCTTTTTTGTCCAGTTTGTTTTTAAAGCAATTCACTGATGGTGCCATGACAAATTTTTCGTGAAAAAAACATGACATGACGAATTTAATAATTCGTCTGGTAAGTATAGCGTTTGTGTCCTCAAAACTAAGCAAAGCCCCTTGTACCTTGTCTATTATAATATTGGCTATTCTTCTATTTCTCCTCATTGTAATTATTTTATTATTTACTTTTCTATATTGTGGATAGGCAATGTCTATTGGATTTGTTCTATATACATTTCATGACTTTTTCGTCGTTTTTCTTGACTTATTCTAGATTCTAAAATTAGAGTTTTACGAGTTCTTTTTGTATTAAGGGTATATTGTCCCCTTTATTTGTAATCAAATTTAATAATCATACTGGAGTGATTTTTTAACCCGTTCCGAGAGAATCTTTGAGATATTCTATCAATCAATATCTATCAATCGGATTCAAGCCGGAAATTGGATAAAAAATACTAGATACTAATAATTATTTTACTTTAGTAATATTTTAATAAGGTATTATAATTTTAATTAATAATAAAAATCCATTTATCGCGTAGAACAACATCTGTCTACTACTATTGTGAAGGTGAAAGTTTGTGAATATGAATGGATAGGTGGATGGACATTGAAAGTCTCTATGGTAAAAATATAAATCTTCACTGATATCCATGTAATTAAATATTCGTGCTAATTAATACAAATGACTGAAAAACGTTTAAAACCCTTTTTGAATTGCGTCCTCTAAAGTAGTGAATTGGCGGTCCAAAGTTTGTATGGTGAAATATCAACCACTGGACTTATTATCACACACACACACACTACTAAAATTTGGCATGCAGCAGCAGCCAAGTGTTATGAGGTAGACATTAATTGAAAAATTTTTTAGAAATTCATATATGCCAGGGAATAATAGTCCCTGGTATATATGGACTATAATATATATAATATAATTATATATTGTAGTCTGTAGACTTGAGCATGAGCTATTTCTCGCCTAGGCCTTAAATAATAATCGTATGCGCTGAACTTCATTAGAATCGTTCTAAATATTGTGAACTTTAAACAAAGAAATAAAGATACTGTTACTAATCTATAACTATTATTATCTATGGACGCGTTCACATCACGTCAATGTGGTCCTGTACTAAGTTCAGGTACTAACCTGAGTGACGGGTACCAGATAACGGTAAATACTTATATTTAATACTAGCTTTTGTCCGCAGCTTCGCCCGCGTGGGAGAGTGTTCGTGGCAAAAACTTTTTTAGCAAATGTACTTACCTCCTGCAATACAGAGTAAAAATATATACTTTATAATAATTTTATAATAAAAAACTATTAAGTAAGTATAATATATTTTTACTCTGTGTTATTATTATAATGCAGTAGGTATATTTGCTGAAGAAGTTTTTTGCCACTAACACTCTCTCCCACGAGGGCGAAGCTGCGGGCAAAAGCGAACATACAGACAGACAGACTCGGCGAGGGACTTAAATTTATAATAAATTTTAGAGAAAAGTTGAAAGTGTGCGTATTGGGTTTCGAAAATTTTAATTTTCTCAAAGTCCCGCCCACGCTAGTTCACACGACCTTAGGCTGGAATTATAATACTGTCCGGAATCCCGGAAGGCCGGGGTGAATTCAGAGCAATGTAAATAGAACTCTGCGCTAATATAATAGAGCTGAAAACCAAAGTGTTGAGTGTCGAGCTGTCATTATCACATTGGCATTTGACTCGACACTTGTGTGTACGATTTTCAGCTCTATTGTATTAACGCATAGATTTATTTTTAGCGCCCTGAATTTTCTCCGGCCTTCCGGATTCCGGATCATAAAGACCCAGCCTTATATCTTTAACCATTAGTCCAAATTATGTGCAGTAAATGGAAAATATCTCATGTTTTAAGCATTTGAGACGATAAATTTAATATAAAATCATCTTTTTGTGACTTAAATATTATGCTGTCGATGATTTTTTTGCAGGCACAACTTTTTTCAATCAATTCAACCGATAGTTATTCTATAGGACTTTTACTGATTTTGATTTTTAATGTTATATTCTTTAGACTGATATAACTTTTATATTTATGAACCGATTGAAATGAAACAAACATTAAAATATAAGTTGAGTAAAAACAGCATTCAAATTGGTTAAGCCGTTGACTTACGCGCAAAAACAAATACTGTGGGAACCGCACATTTTTCCGCAATAAAAAGTAACCTATGTGTTTTACTACTACCATAACAAATTTCATCAAAATTTGTCCAGTAGATTCCAAGATTAGCTGGTACTAACGTACAGAAAAACAGACAAAGAGACATACAGACATACAGACGAAATTTCTAAAAATCATTGTTTTGGGTTCTATGTCGTTCATTAAGCCCCTCTGTAATAATTTTTCTTATAATATATCTTCCATTAACAGACCACGTTACGAATTTATTATATGTATAGATTGTCTTACTAGACACATAATATTTATTATATTATATCCTTTAGGCCTCTGCCTCGAATTTTGCGGGCAGCGGGGCGGCGGCGGCGGCGGCGCGGGAGCGGCAGCATCTTATGCGTAAAATCAAACGGACCGGTTCTCGAAAACAGCGGCGTGGCAGCGGCGCGGGGGCGGGCAACGAGCGGTGCACTCCAGTCAAGCGGTGACCGCCCGCGTTGCGCGTCTGCATTGTAGTATAGTGTTGTATTATTTTGTAACGTATCAAAATGTCCTCGGACGTGCAAGAGCAAATTATTTCGACAATCTTTGAGAGGAGACCCATATGGAACAGCAAAGATGTGAACCATAAAAACAGAAGAATTATTAACCAATTATGGGATGAAATAAAAAACGAACTGAATATTGAAGGTAAATATAAAAATGATTTATTATGTCAAATACAATATTTATTATGTTTTACAAATTAATTAGTAACTAATGCGATTATTTACAAAATATTCTTTGAATTTTTCACGTATATATTGTGCTTGATAAGACGTCCGGGCGTTTGTTTGTAATCGTGTTTGTATTGTTTGTTGATTCGTATTGACAGTAATATAGGCAATATCATTATCACCGTCCTTATCTCGGATAATGTTATGCAGCAAACAGCAAGTTTTGATGAGTAATCTTGCGTGACATTTGTTTGTCTCTATGGGTGATCTGAAAATATGCCACTTGGATCTTAAAATTCCGAAAGCACACTCAATAGTCTTTCGAGCCCGCGATAGTCGCTTATTAAATAACTCATTTTGTGCATTAAGTACGCTTTGAGGATAAGGTCGCATCAAATAGGTTTTGAGTGGATATCCTTCATCTCCAATAAAAACCATTGGTAGAATGATATCTGATCTGGGTAGATATTGTGGACGGGGTATATTGAAGTTATTACTTTGAAGTAAATGGTTCAAATTAGAGTAATGGAATGTCCCTGCATCGCTTTGTTTTCCTCTTCCTCCAACTTCTATACAAATGAATCTTTTGTCAGCATCCGCGACCGCTTGCAAGTGCATCGAAAAGAAATGTTTATAATTATAATGCGATGATCCAGCAAACTTAGGATTTTTGATTCGACAATGTTTGCCATCTATAGCTCCGATGCAATTAGGAAATTGCCATTTTTCATAGTATTTTTCGGTTATTTTTTTCAATAATTCTTCTGTCGGTTTTGGCATATGTAAATGTACCAAATTTTTCCATATAGCTCTACAAGTGCCATAAACTATGTTGGACACCGTTGTTTTTCCCATTCTGAATGACAACGACAGTCTTTTGAAAGGCTGCCCACTCGCCAAAAACCTGAAAAATAAAGCATTGATATATTAAAGTTATGTATGTAATAAATAGTCTGTTCATTCTTTTGTTTCAGTGACCGATTTAAAGAAAAAATGGAAAAATATAAAAGATCACTATAGAAAGGAATTAAAAAAAAATCCTGCTCCTAGATCAGGTGATGCCGGAAATGTTAATCAACCTTCGCATTGGCAATATTATTCTCAATTGTGGTTTTTGCGAGATGAAGTTTTACCAAATGTTACTGAGGGTAATTTAAGCAGTACTGAAGTAAGTAATCAGATAAGTAATGATTCTTTTGAGATAGAAGACATCTCGGAAGAAAACTCTCATGAAAATATAACCGGTCATGATGAAGAATCTTCTATTTATCCACAACAAACTTCTACATCCTCACAAGAGGCTCCTGTTTTTTCTCAAGAAGCTTCTACATCATCGCAAGAGGCTTCTGTTTCTTCTCAAGAAGCTTCTACATCACCGCAAGAAACTTCTACGCTTTCAAGAGAAGCTTCTACTTCACAACGATCAAGGAAAAAGAAAACAGCGAATGACATTAGAATTGAATTTTTAGAATTGGAAAAAAAAAGGATAAGACTGCTGGAAAATGATTTATCAAATCAAAGTAGAAACGAGGCTTCTACCCATGAGAATAAGTCAGAAGACTACTATTTTTTTATGAGTTTACTTCCACAAATGGAAATATTCACGCCAGTACAAAAGTTTAGAGTAAGACAAAAAATAAATCAAGCTCTTCTAGATGAGTTAAGTGTAAATGAAAGCATGTACCCTTCTAATTAATCATATATGTATGGGTATAGTACTCAACACTAGGTATATCAATCTTATAATGAAAAAACTGTCAATAAATAACAAAACTGTGATTCAAATAACTAAAGCATCGTACAAATGAGAACTATGATTTTAGAGATAAATGACTGTAGGTAACTGTGATTTTTTTAGTTATAAGATTAGAATATGCGTGGAATAATACTGAACACTAGGTATATCAAACTTATAATAAAAATACTGTCAATGAGTAAAGAAACTGTGATTGTAGAAATAATTAAACATCGTACAAATGAAAACTGTGATTTTAAAAATAAATGACAAACTGTTGTGTTACTTATTTCATACGAAACGTTTTTATATAATAAATATTTTCGTCAAAGATAAATAATTAAGGCTGATTAGTGTGTAGTAGGTATTTAATTAAAATGATTGTATCTTCGAACTTAAGACCAACGCCAAACTATTTACTAATTTAGTGCAACACAATTTCCTTTTTTAAACTATCAATAAATACAATTACAAATTACAATTTCGTTGTTTTACTTACCCAAGCGTCAAGTATAATTTTTCTGCTGATGATATACCTCTAAATCGTTTTGGATTAATTCCAGTCTCTAAATCATTCTTGATAGTTTTAAGGATATAGTCAAAAGTTTCTACACTCATTCTGGTGTAGTCGTAAAATTTGTCGGGATTTTGTCTCTGTTCTTCATAATTTCGATAAAACTCGCCATTTATTTTCCTTGCCCTATAGTAGGGATCCACTTCTTCTTTTGCCCACAGTAAATCGAGCGTTAAGAATAAATTTGAATCAAAAAGATGTTGTCGCCGATTTTCAGACATTTCGTTCGCGAATAAAAACAAATATCTCGACAACACAACCACGAACACAACACTACACCGCTATAGTGCCTCGCGATCTGCCCGCTGGTTTGGAGAACAGGTATGCGTTGCCCGCCCCGCTGCCGCGCCGCCGCCGCCGCCGCCCCGCTGCCCGCTAAATTCGAGGCAGAGGCCTTAGCGAGATTGGACCCCACGACCTCCGGCTTGAGCACTGACGCTCAAATTTTAGTAAGCAATATCATTCATCAGGTTGTTGGATATTTTTTATTGATAATTTTTTATAATTAATATTTTTATCGGTGTAGATACTAATTATGTACTGTTTAAATAATTGAATTTTTATTTAACTTTGTTTCGAAAAGCCCCACGCCCTCTATTCTTACAGTAGGTATATAACTGAGTATTTTCGCCCCGATATAATCTTTTTTCAATTAATTTTATTTTTAAAACATTATATTTTACTAGCGAAGTTTTACACAAAATTTACTTTTTTCTCCGAATCTCGGTGTAGGTACTTTGTTTACTCAGGAATTTTTTTTTTATTAAAACTGCTTTAATTCCTAAAGAGGAATTACTACCTATAACCTCAAGAGTGAGTTTAAAGGTACATTGTTCAATACTTGTGTAATTTATTTAGACGTGGTCCAGTGGTTTAGAGGTTGGCTTCCATTCCGGAGGTCGTGGCTTCGATCCTCGCGTTGGAACAACAAGGTCTGACTAGCCGCTAGTACAATGCAGGCTGATCAGTGACCATCTCATCTGACAAAAAAGATGATCCACGCGTCGGATGGGCATTTAAAAAGTTGGTCCTGCACCTGATCTCTCGCCAGTCGTGTCGGTCATCTGTTCCACTGGGTAAGCAGAGTAAGTAAAATAAATATATAATCATAAAGGAAGAGGTGCTCTTTTCTATTGCACACACACTTGGGCACTAATAACTCCTGCGTAGCTGGTCTGGTTTCAATGAAACCGGTCACCGTCACAGATATCAGTGTGGGCAGCAAGCAACATGTAACGTATGAGGTAACTTACAGATACGAGTGTTATATAATTACTTTTACCGGCTTCCAAAAAGGAGCGGTTATAATAGGTCTTTACCTATGAAATTTCCGTTCTGCAGTACTGGCCATTTCAAATCAAAATAATTTTTGTTTGGCTAAGAATTCTAATTTCAAATTAATTTTATTTTAAAAACATGGAATTCTTTTTCCAAAAGTAGTTATTTGTTTATTGATTAGTGTTACATTTTCATCGCATTTCAATCTTTTTCGTCATCATGAATACGTTAATAACTTGAATAATTATAGAATATGAGTACCGTCGTGGCAGTAACGCGGCACAAGCGGCACGCAACATCAACGACGTTTACGGAGCTAACACTACAAACCAACGCACCACCTGTTATTGGTTTGCTCGCTTTCGTTCTGGAAATTTGGACCAAAAAAATGAACCTCGCGGTCGTCCGAAGACTTTGGTCGACAATGATAAATTAAAGGCGATTGTGGAAGCTGATGATACCCAATCTACGGCTGAATTAACAGCAGCTTTCGACGTTAGCGTCAAAGCAATATTGGTCCATTTTCGTCAAATTGGCAAGGTAAAAAAGCTTGACAAATGGGTGCCCCACGAACTCAATAATCGCCAGTGCGAAGTACTCGTCGAGACGTGCCTTGCACTGCTCAACAGACACACAAATGAAGGAATTTTGAACCGCATTGTTACCTGCGATGAAAAATGGATTCTGTTTGATAAACGCAAGCGCTCAGCAAGTTGGTTGGATCCTGGTTCAGCACCTAAACAATGCCCTAAACGAAAACTTACCCCTAGAAAAGTGATGGTCTCTGTTTGGTGGTCTAGCGCCGGTGTGATTCATCACAGCTTCTTACCAAACGGGGTGAGCATTACTGCAGATGTGTACTGTGAAGAACTGAACACAATAATGGAGAAGCTGGCACATCTCCAACCAGCATTGGTCAATCGCTCGTCTCCGCTGCTCCTGCACGACAACGCGTGACCTCATACTGCACAGCAGACGGTCTCCAAGTTGCAAGAACTGGGTTTGGAAGCTCTCCGTCATCCGCCCTACTCACCAGACCTTACGCCGACAGACTACTACATTTTTTCAGAATTTGGATAACTTCTTGGCGGGAAAAAAATTCAATACCCGAGAGGCAGTACAAAATGCCTTTGAAAAATTTATTGCCTCCCGTCCAGCTGATTTCTTTAAGAAGGGCATCAATAAACTGCCACTGCGTTGGCAAAGATGCATTGATTGCATGGGTGATTACTTCGATTAATACAAATAAAAAAAAAAGTACGTGTGGCACTCGGGGACTGCCGCGGTAAAGCTATTGCATAGAAATATATATATATATATATATATATATATATATATATATATATATAATACTAATATAATATTATGAATTATATTATTAATAATTAATATTAATATCGTCTCGATTCGTGCGAGTTTCGTAGAGTCGTACAATACGTCTAATCGCACGCACACAACGCCGTGTCGAAGACTGCCGAACTGAAACGACGTTAGACGATGCACGGCCTTCAAGCCACACCTCCGTGCCCGTCGGAGTGGGGAGATAATATATTAAAACCGTCCAACGTTGCTTCTAGATAAAATGATTAATACAAGTGATGTTCTTAATTATGGATTCCAACATAATACAGTGCAATTATTGAAGTATTATTCCTAAAAAGACTGACTTAATTTATATTATAAATAAATATAATCCACTAATTATTGCTCAATCAGAGACTTGGTTTAATCCAAGTTTTGCATTTCGAATTGCAGCCTATGTTACAGTACGAGATGACAAATTTGACTGATACGGTGGGGCTACTATTAATAAAAAACTCTGTTCCTTTTAAAATATTGATATTGCCACTTCAAAAAAGTTTCAATTTTAGTAGAGTTGGTATACAACACATGTGGCAACACTAGCAAAAGTACACATAAGCTCCGTGTTTTTAATTTCTTAAAATTATTATTCCTAGTAGTTTTATTCTAAAAAGTGAAAAATAACGCTTGGAGTAGCACAACATGCAAGTGGAAGTGTTATCTCAGTGCAAAACGGAATATTAACGAAGATAATTCTAAGTGACTCAGTGCAGTGTGAGCCAAGCGCTAGGAATTATTCTACAGAAGCTACGCACGATAAAATAATAAATTTCACTTAAACTCACAACCTTGCGGGTTGTGAGTTTAAGTGTGTTATTAGCGTTATTGTGCAAAAAGTGCCACAAAAACTTTGTTTTTATCTAATTACATAAATAAGTTTATAAGAGTTTTTTGTATATAGTTTTTCAATTTTTTTTTGATATATCTTTTTCGCTTCTTATAAAAAATACCGGTGAGTTGTCCGATTTTCTTGCCAGGATTTTACAGTGTTTAACCCAGATGTACTTGAAATTATTTTCTTTGGCTGCAGATTTACCCTTGTTTTAGCAGTGTTTTGTTGCGTTGGGTCAGGTAATTGTTGATAAAAATCTTTTCGGATGATTTATATCCTAGATTGGCCAAATTCAGTTGCTCTGTTTTCCGCGACAGTGCCACCAATTCTTCCTTTTTGTAACGACAGTGAAAAGCAACAATTATTGACTTTTCTTTATTGGGATGGCGGGTGGGTATCCGTGCTATGTAGTTAATTTCTTCTTTTTATAATGGAAGGTGACATATGTTCGAGATTTTTAGCACAATATCGAATAGATTTTCGTTGTTTTTCTGTGGTACTCCCCTGATTTCGATATTGTTCGCTCTGGACCACTGATCTTGACTTTCGAGCTCTTGGTGAAGTTTGGCTATATCTCCTTCCAGAATAGTAACCTGTTTAATAGTAACCTTCTCTACGGAGATAACTCTAGATTCCAGTGTGTGCACCTTTTCCGATAGTGACGAAAGAAGATGTTGGGTCATTTCCTGGAAATCCTTTAGGGCGCTGAGCTCAGTCTTTATGAATTTGACGTCTTCTAAAAGCGATGCAAGAGGCTTTAGCTGCGATGCAATTCCATTAAGTTGCTCATGTAATTTGTCTAGCTGGTTCGGCTGCGGAGAGGTTGCAGCTCCCGAGGGTGACAGGCAGGTTTTGCATCTAGGGTAGCGCCAATTGTTCCTCCTTTCACCCAGCTTACGGTAGCCGGCTTCCGGTATTCCAGAGCAAGAGAAATCGTACTGCTGTGTGCAGATACTGCATGATGGACCATCCGTATGGTCTTTGCCGCAACTTGCACAAGTAAACATGTTGAGTAAAGTTTGGAAAACTCTGGGAAAACCGGTCAAGCAGACGAACGTGTGTACACTTCGAGATTTGAAAGCGGACTGGAATACATCTTACTGTTGACATATGTAACAATATCAAGCGATACAGACAAAACATGCGAATACAATACCAATCTGACAGTTTATTACTACCACTCAACGAAGACTCCATATAATTGAAGATATTTTTTTGTCGAGTACGATAATTAATTTTCTTCCTAATCGACTATACGTAAGCATAAGGTCATCTGCCCAAATTATACGTAATTGATTTTACCGAACCTTATATACTTATATCCTCGTGCCGGCCTAAGAGAAAAAGTTATTAAGGATGATTAAATTAAAGCAGTTGGTGATGTCACAAGCTAATATTATTTCATTTCAATCTTAGTTCAACTTATTTTCTAATACTTACAAAAAATGGTTAATTTCATAAGTGACCGGATATCGGTGACCTAGTTTAATTACACACATGTCGTTTATTTACACAAATGTTGTTACTCACAAAACATGTATTATAGTATATAATTCCCTGTGCTTGCCTTTGGTTGTATTTGTGTGCGAGTATCTGATTTATGATTGCTGCTACTTGGTCGTGTCTTTGTTTGTAGTCTGTTTGTGTGATGGATGAGCAAGCGCCAGTAATGTGTTGTATTGTTATTATTTTTATCATGATGTCCACATAGAATATACTAAAAAAATGCCTATTGTCGTCGCGTACTCTCTTAAAGCCTATTTTTAGTCTAAGGGATTAGAATTTAAATGAAATGAGAGTTCAAGGTTTATGTAACTTTAATGTAACAAATTCCCGCCCGGTCACCAATCTTAATAGTTATTACAACGTCACCAATGAGTAGGCATGTAGCGTTTTCTGTAATTACATCATTTTCAGGGTCGTAGAAGGACAAGGGTATCTTAATATATTGCTATTTTTGCTTTGCTATTGTTATTTTTCCGTTGCTAGAGTTAAATTAATTTTTCGGATAGGTATTAGGTCCTTAAATTATTTATCTAATATTCTCAATCCATTAAAGATCAGTTTAAAGTTAATGCTAGTGATCGAATAATGTCACAAACATTTTCACTCTAATTTTTAATCGCAGTCAGTAAATTGTCAGAATGTCTCGAATAAATGATAAAGAAGGAAGAAAAGTAAAATGTCTATTATGTATCTATTGCACTGACCTAAACTCACAAGTGTAGCTGGTATCGGTGATTCGCTATAGCCGCATCCAGGATGTCGCTAAAAGCGATCCCGACGAAGCGAAGACATCAACTCCCTCTATTGTCAAAGCTTTACATCCGGAACGTCCTGTCTCCCAGTGCGTGTTAGTGTCCCGCTCACTCCGCGTTTCGTGCCGTCTCGCTCTAATTATGAAGCAGTGACTTGCTCACTCCGCGTTAGTGCCAACTCGCTCTAAACGTGTCGTAGTGTCCCGTTCATTCCACGTTCGTGCCGACCCGCCCCAGTGCAGTGCCGATACACTCCACATAGCGATCGTCAATTCACTCCTTATTCGTAAGAATAAAGAGTGGATTGCCGCCTTGCTGAGGAGTTGCCCTGCCCATGGCCTCCCGTTGGAATTCGTTTCAACGTTGGGTCACGGGGAGCCAGCCTCTTAAAGTTTTATACCGTGCGAAGTAAGTACACTCAGTGACTACTTTTAACACTAGATACGTGTTCCGTGTTTAGTTTTACCGTGTTTGTGTGATTACCTTTATTATTTACTTTTCCTGTGTGTACGTGTACATTTTATATATAGTGTTGTTTTGTGACATTATTTTATACGGTGAACGCTAATATAGTGCCCCGTTACCATGGCCGACCGTGGTTCGCGGCCGCATAGCCGCGACCGCCCCAGCCATTCACGCGCCGGCTCTGGTGCGTCGCGCAGCACCACCTCATCGAGATCCAGCTCGCGCACACCCGAGTGCGCATACCAATCTGCCACCAAGCCCAGCTTGAGCGGCATGGATACCGCTCGCCCCGGGCCGTCCTCGGCATTCTCGCGGGGGTGTACTGACACCGGTCAATACGCCTACGGAAAGAATTGCAGCAGACCTCACTACCAAGGGTTTCGTGGTGGAGCACGTGTCCAGAATTCTCGCCAGGAAGGACCGCCCCGGGTGCACCTACTTCGTTCTCTTGTAACGCACCCCGAACCTGGTACCAGGCATCTACCAGGTAACGGAAATTTTAAATATGCCAAACATCAAGGTGGAAGCCTGGCGCGGGAAGAGCGGCCCCGCCCAGTGGCACCGCTTCCAGCAGTTTAGGCACTCCAGCTCAAACTGCCACCGCAAGCTGGCGTGCATCAGATGCGGCGAGGAGCACGCCGCTTCGGATTGCCCCCGGCCTAAGACCGACCAGCCCACTTGCATAAACTGCAAATCGGAACTGGCCGGTCTTCCGCCGGGAGGCCAGGAACCGACATGCCCCCATTGCCCGCACCACTCGCACCACGAAGAGGTCATGAGTCGAGAGAAGTCATGCCCCCACCATCACTGACATAGAGGTTAGACCCCCGCCACCCACCGCCACATCTCTAATGGCGGAGGCTAACGAGCCCATCACCCACCCCGCCGCATCCGCCCCCCCCCCCCCATCAGCCCGGAAGCAGCGGAAGAGGACCAGAACCAAAAAGAGGGCTGAATCTGGAGCGACATCCACGGACTCAGAGTATGAACCCCTCGCTCTCTCCCTCCCACCTGTCGAAGCCGTTCTGCCGGCTGGTGACACCGTTCTGTCGGCTCCCCCCTTACCTCAGCGCACCCCACGCCCCCCGCGCCAGCCCCGTGCAAGGCGCACTGCTCCGTCAGCCACTCAAACTACCGAAGTGTCCGAAATCGCTACCGAACCTGCAAACCCTGTAGTAGTTCCCACCTCCCTTTCCCAAATTGCACCACTGTCCTCACAACGTCGGACAAGGAGGGAGGCCCCCCTATCCACAGCCCGGCTTATACAAGCTCTTTTCTCCCTGGCCATGGATATTTACTCAAAAATCGAGGCCGGGGAAGGCATATTTAAAATCTTATTGACGGCCCTCCCAGAAGGGGCCTCCCTCATTACCAAACTAATCTCCAAATGGCTCCCAACGTCCCAAATCTAATTAAAGTCGTTCACTGGAACGTCCGGGGAGTTCGTGATAGGGTGGCCTCGATTCGTCTCCATCTTCGGGAGTATGAGGTGGACGTAGCTCTCCTGAGTGAGACTCTCCTATCCCCTCCGGACCGAATCCATATCCCCGGCTATATAGCCTACCGACAAGATTTCTTGGGGGGCGATCGAGTGTGCAGAGGACTAGCTGTCCTGGTTGGCAGGAGACTCCTCCACCAGCTCCTCCTCACTCCCTCGGTGTCCTCTCTCTACGCTCTGGGCATAGAACTTGCACTGGGCAACCACCGCACACGTGTTACAAGCCCCTGGGGTTCAATTTAGATATCTCCGACATCCACAGGCTCATATCAGATGAGCCGACTGTGATTGCCGGAGATCTGAATTGTAAACACCCCGAGTGGGGTTCACGCACGTCAAACGCGGACGGCAGACGCCTGCTCGCGGATTCCAAACAGGTCGGGTACACAGTGGTGGGCACATATACCCTCACCCACTACCCCGAGAACCCCCTGCATTCGCCAGACGCCTTAGACGTTGCAATCACCTACCAAATCGCAGGTGACCTGCACCAAGAGGCATTAGACTTAGCGCATGGCTCAGATCACCTCCCGATTCTGGCCACCATCCACGCTTCCCCCGTAAGCGTCCCCCCTCTCCCTCCCTACCCAGTCCGCGACTGGGACGCTTTCGCATTACAGCTGCACGACAGCACGCCCAATTTCCCAGTGGATTCTGCAGAGAACGTCAAATCGATAACTCTGCAGATCACCGAGGCGATCGCAGCTGCGATGGACGCGGCAACCCAGCCGCCCACCCGCCGCCAGTTCAAGCGGCCTACTCTACCCCGGCACATCGCCGACCTCATAGGCAAAAAGAAGTGCCTGAGCCGAAGATGGCAGCTCACCCGCTGCCCCATTCTGAAGACGCAGCTAAACCGCCTCACATCACAGGTAAAAACTGCCCTTCAGGACCTCAACGCCGCAGACTGGACTCAACGCATCCTGGATGCGGGAGAGGACTGGCCCTCCCTCCACCGTTTTTGCCACAGCCTTACCGGAGCCACAGCCCCCGTGTGCCCCCTGCTCCACCCAGATGGCAACCTCAGGTACCGTGCAGAAGACAGAGCAGACATTCATGCCGAACACCTAGAGCGCCAATTCTCATCGCTGCCGACGACCGCAACGGAACACGCCCGAATGGTCTCTGAGGACGTAAAAGTTTTCCTTATTTCCCCCCTCCCCTCCTCCCCGAATTTCTCCTTCTCACCGAGGTAGGTCCAAAAGACCCTCCGTCGCCTAAAACCAAAAAATACCCCCGGTGCAGATGGCATCCCAAATTCCACTCCGCCACCTCCCCTTTAGGACGGTGGCCACCCTGACTCGCCTCTATAATGGCATCATCAGGACTGTATTGCTGTATTCCTAGATATGGAGAAGGCGTTCGACAGTGTCTGGCATGAGGGTCTGCTCTGCAAGCTCATCCGGGCCAACGTACCTCCCCCCCTGGTAAGGCTAGTGGCCTCCTTCCTCTCCGGCAGGACCTTCAGGGTGCGCGTTGACTGAGTCCTCTCCAACGAGCGCCCCATCACCGCAGGCTTCCCACAAGGCAGTGTCCTTTCACCAGGACCTTACAACTTTTACGCCAGCGATGTGCCCGCGGACGGGGCACCACCGTGGCGCTGTACGCCGACGACACGGCGTACTTCTCTTCCTCGCTGGCCACCGAACATGCTGCCATCAAGATCCAGAGGACGCTGGATCTCCTCCCTGACTGGCTGAGCAAATGGAGACACTCTGTCAACGCAGGCAAGTCCCTGGCGCTCGCCGTCAGCACGAGGTGCTCCCTTCCGGCGCCTCTGAAGATTGGTGATGCTGTGATCCCGTGGGGGAGGACAGCTAAGTACCTCGGGGTCATCCTGGACCTCCGACTCTCTATGCTCATCCGCCGCCGCCCGCCATGCCGCCCAATGCTCATCGGGGGTGGCGAGGGCGAACTCGGCGGTAGCCCAGCTGCGTCCGGCCTACTCGTCCCCGCAGATCCCCCTGAGGATGCGCATCGCCCTCTACCGGACGTATGTATGGTTCCGCCTTACGTACGCGGCACCCGCGTGGCACCACTTGCTCTCAGCACCCCAGAAAAGGTTGCTGCAGAGAGCCCAAAACCGGGTGCTGCGCCGAATCGCGGGCGCACCGTGGTACGTCCGCAACACCACCATAGCAAGGGACCTCAGGGTGGAGAGCGTGGAGGCCTTTGTGGCTCAGCTCTCTGCCAAGCTGTTCGCGTGAGCGGATGCCTCGCGCCTGGTCAAGCTGACCGACCTGGCGCCGTGGCATGCCCGACCGCCCGACCACCACCGCCTGCCAAGAGATGCCGTCCTACTAGAGGACTCAGCGGAGCTACGCAGCCCGCCCCACCACCCCTGAAGAGGAGGAGCCCTGACTCACTGATGCGCCACACCAAGCGCAATGATGCACCCCGGCGCAACTGCACCCCCACTCATCGCGGGATCGTATCCCCCCCCCCACCCTACCTTCCTTACACCGGAAAACCAGATGCCGGTGTAACTTTGTCGTAACCTCGTCCGGGGCCTGACGAGTGGCGGTTGCCACCCCGTCATCCCCGTGGCGTACCTTCCCCCCTCGAGACAAAAAGTCGGGGCCTGGAAGTTTTTAAACTCCCACCCTTTCCCCAGGTCGCTCGTG
The DNA here is from genome assembly GCA_963565745.1 of Phengaris arion. Taxonomy (NCBI): domain Eukaryota; kingdom Metazoa; phylum Arthropoda; class Insecta; order Lepidoptera; family Lycaenidae; genus Phengaris; species Phengaris arion. The sequence goes on from OY751431.1 coordinate 32,415,907, forward strand.
TCCACGGTCCGGTAAACGCGGCGCGTGAGGGAGTGGACCCAAACACGTTTCTCGGCCCCCGGGTTGGGACCCCCACGCGTCGTTTGGAGCCGACCGCCGGTCCTGGTCGTACCTGGTTTGGCAATTCGCCATTCCCGTTGTTTTTGTGTTGCCCCCCCATGGGCTTACCCCGCGTTCTGCAGCGGGGGGGGGTCTTCCCTTAAAACCAATAACTTAATGCGCTCAGTACTCGTACTGGGCGCGTCATCCCACCCCAAGTAGAGGGGCTATGCCCCTGGTTTTGGTTCCCCGCCCAAGGCCCTTTTCAGGGGCCCGGCGCGAGAGAAGAGTCTCCTTCTCTAGCTTTACATCCTGCGCGTTCAATCAACAACTATACACTAAGATTACATGAGCGCAACCCGAAATCTAAGAGTAGATATTTTTATCAAAATCTGGGTTTTGATTTTTGTCAGATACGGTCGCTTATGGCCATGCGCCGAGCTTTAATTATCCGTTAATATGCATATGTCACCGTAAAATTGTAAATACCGTAAGATTATTAAATGTTGACAGATTGTGAACCCGAACACATTGCTTACAGTTTAACGCATTATTTTTCTTTAGATTATAATATATCGGAAATAATCGATCTAATTTTGAAATGGCATGCGACGGATCGCACCTCAGGCGCTGATCGGTTGAACGGTATATTATTATATTTGTTGTCAAATTTTTTAGTGATTGTAAATTGATTTCGTGTTGAATATAACTCTTGACTTTAGAATTATTTATATATAATTATTATGGAATTAAAATGAATCTGTGATTAACCGAGGAAGTGTAGTTTCAATGATAAATTATTTTGTGTTATCCAAGAGTCAAGAGTAAGACCAACCAATTAGGTCCTTGATCCGAAGGCTGTCCAGCCTTCGTACAGTTGACAATTTGACAGGCGACATATTATTGTAATACAACAATTTCAGTTCGTTAGATTTTAATGTAACGAAAAATAATGCGTTAAATTGTAAGCATTGTGTTCGGGCTCACACTCTTTCGTCATTTTACAATCTCGCTAGCTCTTACCATAAAATTATAAATCTTACGGTATTTATAATTTTATGGTAACACATACATATGTAATTATGCGAAACCCATTTACAATAACAGCTGAAAAGCGGCGAGTCCCCTCACTAATTGCCTTTCATTCCGAATGTCCGTATAATGTATAATGAAACCGGATTCAAAATAAATATTATGTATTAAAATGGAGTGTGTGTTTAATCCCGAATCGACCCAAAATTATTTACGTATTACAAGTGAACCTTTGTGTTCGGAGCTAAATAAATTATTGAATAAAATATACAATGGGTTGTTGAGAAATGTATCTACATTCACTCTCTGTCACTAAGCAATCACTTTTTACTCTTAATAATAATTTATATTATCCATTATTTATGCATACTCTGGTTTAAGTAAAAATGCAAAATAAAAATTTTGAAAACTCCACAACAGTTAAAACGTAATTTAAAAAGGAAAAAATAATATTAAAACTTTCAATTTTTAGTCGGATAAAGTAAAGATTTGCTGAGATACTTTATTTATTTTGAAAGTTCGGGACACCGTTAAATTGGTACAAAGAAAGAACATTGAGATCATCGATCAATAGGTATTCGTCATTCCTATTTACATTAGTCGGGAAGTAATACCCGTCAGACGCATTGAACTCCCAACCAATTCCGCTTATGTTGAAATCACCCATAATTAGATACTTGTCGTCTGGGTATTTCAAGTTTACGTCGCTTACGTTATTAAAAAAAGCCCTTATTGCTATACATATTTATATTTATGTTGAAAATAGTAATGACAGCCCCGGTGGAAAGGCTTAAATTATTTTATCCTTTTTTTTCAATTACGTTTTAACCGTTGCTCTAGGGTTTGTAAAAATTTCTAATTTAGATTTTTTTAAACTATTTTATTGACACTTGATCTGCTTGACAGTTTTAGAGCGCGACGCTCAGGGGGTTATAGTAGTCGCTACCGAGTTTCATAATAATTATGCAATTAAGCAATTTCAATAATACCGGTTCTCAGTTTCACTATAATAGTAAGCTAGTCTCACCAACAGCAGATACACAATGTTAAATTTAGTCATTTGGATTTCAGCTCAAAAGTGAAGGCAGGCGAAAATTATTGTGACAATTTGCCTCATGCGAAAATGTATAATCTCACTTTATAAACGCTAAATTAAAATATTTGTCAGTTCATTTTCTGCTCTGTGTTGTTTAATGCTCATCTTACATTTATAATCATGAAAGGTTGTTTGTTGTAACTTGCACAATAAAACCAGGTTACTAATTATGGCCCTCAGCGTTTATCATTTTTCTATAGAAATGACAGCCGATTTTAAAAATTATTTTTTTTCTCTAAAGATTACAGAAGTATAATATTTCTTTTATTTCTTCTGTCATGCTAAATCATCTGAGGGCTCTGCAGCGATCTCGCTAAGTCCTTAAGCGACCATACTATTTTACCTCAAAGCATTTTGCAGCTTTTTCGAGCCCCCATATTTTCGTTTATTATGCTACTGCTATCAGAATTTTTGTCGTCGAATCCTCAGTCAAGTCATTAGCAACATAAGCTATTTTTTTTAAATTTCATAACTCATAAACATTGCACAACAAAATATATGAAAATGAGTGTAACTTTGTAATCCTTAATTAATATAAAATCTATCCCAATCTAATCCCAAAACTTTTTGCAAAGGATACACTTAGCTTTTTTCATTTAATGTTTTTCTGGGAAATGTTATTTTTTTTTTTGCAATTTACGTCTATATCTATGCAGAAAAACTTTTAGAAATTCTATTAAAAAAATATTTTATTTGTAATCTGCCTTCCAGAATCCAGAGAATCCAGCAGGGGATTTTTTAATCCCTTAGGCATACGCACTGTGGCTACCCGCATTGCGGCCAGGTGCAAAAAAGTGTAAAACTCATTTCCCTTCAGAATGCAATCACTTTTATGATCGCAATAGGCTTCCGTTGACCGCTGAGCGTGGAAATCTATAGCTTTACCATCATTCGATCCGCTCGTTTCCCGGTGTGTTCCATAAAAATGATTTCGTCCTATCGCGTCAGATACTTTCAAGTAGACAGTTTCAAATCTGAATTGGATGAAACCAAATAATGAACATCTGCATTGCTTGCAAAGTTGACAATTATCTTTTGGTTAAATTTTACTACATTTCTGCCTGTTTCGTATTTTTTATTATCCTCAAGTATAATATAACAGTTTGGCATAACGTCGTATAGGGCTTCGAAAAATTCACTGTTTAATTGTGAAATTATTTGCACTCTAAAAGTAGCTTTATACAATACTAGATGTTTCCCACGACTTCGTACGCGCAGAAGTAAATCTCACGGGGACCGCGATAAAAAGTAGCCTAGTAGATAGTAGTAAATATTTCACTATACAATCTTTGAAGTTTCAACACCTATTTCACCCCTCTAAGGGTTGAATTTTTCAAAATACCTTCTTAGTACACGTCTATGTTATAAATGTACGGCTGTTCGAGCGTCGATTCGTCAGTGAGTCAGTCAGTGGGGACATCTCCATTTATATTACACAATATAGGTTCATGGCACCGTTCTTTCGAATGCGCTTACTCCCAAGTATTTACGATTACTTTTTTGTCGCCTATATCCAAGGTAATACATGAAAAAAAGTTATTGTATGCATCAAAAAAGTGTAGGGTTATTGTTTACCTTATCAAATATTATCTAAAAATCTATGAAGTTTTTTCTGATATAGTAAATGGAAGTTTTGCTGTTTTTTCACTTATACTATAAATTAATAAATTATCTGAATGAACTACAGTACCAACTTTTGTAAATAAATAAATAACTTTTATTTCAGGCTGCATAGGCCTATATTGTAAACCTTACAGACAAGTATCTATATCTATATTATAAATATATATATATATATATATATATATATATATATATATATATATATATATATATATATATATATATATATATATATATATATATATATATATATATATATATTCTAGTAAATTCTCTTATCTGTCAAAGTCAGGCCGCTTTACGAAAAAAAAAACGCTATTGCAGCGTCAGCGCCATCTACACAATACATAGGTAAACGGAAACAGTTTACCGACATACAAACTAAAGAAATAATATTATTTATTTACATCTCCCTCCACCAATGGAATAATTTTCACGAATCTACATTTATTTATTTAAAACTTAATATTTATTTTCTTACCATAATATAACAAGCTCTGTTTTTCTATACATCTATATTTTATGGAGATATTGGTATAAGTTTTGTGATATGGAAGAGGTTTGACTCTGACTTTTTATGACCTGTATTAATTCTATATATTGAATTAGATGTTTTTCCAATAATATTATATGTTCCAATCCTCAGCTCATCAATTTTTTTTCTATTTAGTTTATTCCCATTTATATTTATTTCGACATATACCAAATCCCCTGTATTTAAATTATATTGTGTTCTATTCTTGTCAAATATTTGTTTATTGTAGTTATGGGATGTTACTGAATTTTGAAATGCTATTTTCCTGTCCCTAATCCAGTCAACTTCTGTTTTATCCCTTTTTAGTTCATCTGGCAAACAAGAAACATCTGTACCATCCAACAAGTATTTTGGTGCAAATCCAGTAATTGTATGTTCTGTACTATTGTACTTATCTACACAGTCATGAGCAATGGTTGTCCATGCTCTTTCATTTTTTTTTCGTTTATTTTACATCTTATTTTATTTACAAGCGTTTGATTAAGTCTTTCATTTAAGCCGTTAGAAAATGGGGAATTTACTACTGTGAAGATAATTGGTATTGATTTTTCATTTAAAAATGTTTTGAATTCTTTAGAGTTTATTCCTGGGTATTGATCGGTGAGAAGCATCCCAATTGTATCAGAATCTGATACATTATTAATTAGTTTAATAAAATCATTGGCACTTTGGGTTTTTGAAGTAACAATATAAGCATAATGTGTGAAGTGATCCACTAGAAGGTGTAAATACCGTTTTGTTAATCGTGAGCCCCCAAAACCTCCAATTGTATCTATTGAAACTATTTCAAAAGGTCTTGTGGTGGGACCTAATTGTGACATCAGGCCATACTTATCATGCCCTCTCGTTTTTTTTTTTATACATATTTCGCAACTCTTACAATGTTCTCTTATATTTGTAGTTAATTTTTTTGCTGTATATAATGTACTAATTTTCTTTTGCATTTGTTCAACCCCTAAATGTATAACCCCATGTTTTCATGTGCATCTTTAATAAGTTTTTTACTGAAATTTTCTGATAATATTATTTTCTCGCGTTTTCTATTCTTTTTAAAATAAACATTTTGTTTTGATATTAATTTTGTTTTATTATTTTGAATATCTTCATTGTTTTCTTGATCTCTAATAATATAATATAATTTTATCATGTTTACATATTTCAATTATTCATCTGTGTAATCACTTGCATCCAATACTGGGTTCCTACTTAAACAGTCTGCCTCTATGTTTTCTCTACCTGGAGCATATTTAATTTTAAAATCATACTGTGATAAGTAGTAGGTCATATCGCCCAATTCGTCATCTGTCCTAGACTTAATATTTAAATTTTCCAATGGTTTGTGATCAGAGTAAACTGTAAAAGATTTTCCTATTAGCCAGTATTGCCAGTACCATATAGCTTCTTTAATTGCCAAACATTCTAAACAAACTGCCTTTTTTTTCTTGTACTTGATTTAATTTCTTCGAGAAGTATGCTACTGGCTTATTTTTCCATTTCATTGTGTTTGCTTTAATACTGCCCCAATACCCTCTAAAGATGCATCTGTGTAAATATTTATAGGCAAATTCTGATCAAATACATCTAAGATTGGTTGTGAATACAATAGGTTTTTTATCTTTTCAAATGACTGTTGACAATCCGCAGACCAAATAAATTTTTGATTTTTTTCTAAGTAAGTTATGAGTGGTTCTAAAATAACTGCACTTTTTGGTATATATTTATTATAGAAGTTAATTTTTCCTAGAAATTGTCTGACATTCTTCTGAGTTTTTGGTATTGGAATTTTTTTTATTGAAACTAAATTATCTTTTATTGGCCGTACTATGTTATTATGTATTATATGGCCAAGGTATTTCACTGAATCTGAAGCTAATGTACATTTTTTAAACTTCAACTTTTAAACTTCTATCTTCAATTCGTAGTGGAATTGACCAGAAGGCTGAATTGATGTCCAGTGTTGTAAAATATTTTGAGTTTCTTGTCTTGATCACTAGATCATCGATCAATGGAAATGGTTGAGCTTGAGGGATAACTATTTTATTAAGATCTCTGAAATCTGTACAAAGTCTTTATTTCCTGCTTTCCTCTTTCTTGAAAGCCAAAGTTACCGTTGCTGCAAATGGAGTATATGATTCCTCTATGAGGTTTCTGTCAATTAGCTTTACTATTTGTTGTTCTATTTCTTTTTTGTCTTCCAAAGAACATTTGTAAGGTCGTTTGCTACAATATTTGTCCATGAGTAGATCAATACGATCTTCATATTTCCTGACTGTGCCAATGTCATATTTGTCCCTTGCAAATATGTATTTGTAAGTGTCTATTAGATTGTCTATTTCTGACTTTTGTTGAGTATTTAACCCTATACTTGGCAAGAAAAAATATTTTAGAAATATTGAAAAAAAAACTTCAATATGTTTTTATGTGGTTATTGAAGGGATAAAAATAATAAAAAATAATAATATATGTAATTTAACATTTATTGAGCGTATCATATTAGATACATTGCCAGACTCTTAGCAATCAACACTAAAAAGTCTACGTATCTAATTTGCTACACTGCCAGTCTTTGAGTGAAGCTAATAAATTATTTTTAAACATAACAATTGTAATAAAACAAAACCTAAAATGTCCATTCTCAAGTGAAATAACAAAAAATAAAACATAATTATTTTGTACGTATGTACGTACATAATTATGTAGTAGCATATAAAAATAACATAAAAAAACAGTCATCTTATAAATCTAAATTATTGGTAAATTGAGATCAATCATCAAAATCAAGTCAAAAATCAGTCTTACAAATAGGTTATTATTATTTGGTATGGTATTCTTTGAAACAATTACGTTCCGGCAATAAGCACAGCCTCAATTTGCATTTTTGGCAAAAAAATTTTGTCAACCCTTTTGTGCAATACATACACCTTCCTCTGCTAGCTATTACACTTGGATAATGAGCAATGAATGGTTGATTTCATGCCAGGCCTGCTGATATTGCTCATATCAGTTCTTTGAAACCTCCGTAGGCTTTCGAAAATTTCAATTCTAAAGGTCTTTAGGGCTTTTTGTTTTTTGGTATCCATTCTAGCTTTGCTATTACGCCGATATAGAAGCCAGGAATTGTTTATACAGATGTCGAGCATTTGAGAAAATATTGGTAAATGCCAACGATGGCCTCGGAATGGTGTACGATATAAAGCGATCAACCTGTCGGCGAGATCAACACCACCCATGTAAGTGTTATATTTTTTTATTAAATTGGGGCAAGTCACTGGCATTTTTCTTCCTTGTTCTTTCTTGTAACGAACCACAGTCTGAGTAGGATACGCATCTACAAAGGTACTTGCAGCAGTGACACATTTTTTACCAAACCATTTGACGACAGCAATCTTATTTTTATTGCATACGACTTGTGCATGAGATCCTCTACTTTTTTTTTTAGATTTTTATCAGTGGGTAGTTTTTTCTCCGCTCCTCGGAGTCTGTTTGCTCGGATTGTACCAATTGCAAAAATGCCGCATTCATTGCGGAAATATTGTAACAGCTCAATAGATGTGAAAAAGTTATCGAAACACAGGACTTTGCAAGCAGGTTGTCGAATAGATTTTGCTAACGCTAAAACTATTTTTGATCCAAGACCCATACTAATTTCTTCATCCGTAAATGAGTGAAATCTAAACGTGTCATCGCCTCCATAGATCAAGAAGTCATAAACTATCCCAGAGACACCAGCGCGAACAAATATTTTATAACCCCATTTTTTCGGTTTATTTTTTACATATTGTTTACGGCTGCCTGCTCTTGTTCCTTTATGTGGAACCATCATTTCGTCTATGCTGAAATGTGACTCTTCTTCTACTCGTAAACAATTCTCACGTATTATTTGAAGGATTGGCCTCACTTTATAATACCTATCACCAACGTCTTTCAAATTGTCATTAAAATGCAAATAACGCCTCAGTAATTGGAACTTCTTGAGGGTCATTATATCAGCTACTTTGTCGCATCGCGTTAGTTTAGCCCAATAATCTGTATAAGCTGGCAATTTATTGACACCCATATATACAAGAATTGCTAGAAAATCTTTGATATCATCTTCTGTAATATTTATTGGATTGCCCTTTAATTGTGTGCTATACAAATTTGTTTGTTGCACTATAAGAGAAATTATGTCATCAGAAAAGAACAGCCTAAAGTATTCAATTGGACTTTTCTATTCACTTGGCTCAAACGCGATATCATCAACTTCTGCACAACCACTAAACTTGAAGCGACCCCAATTAGGTTCTAACCTTTTAGGTGGTCTTACTTTGCGTTTTACTGTAACAAGTGTCGGTCTCTTTGAACGAGTAGCTGTTGAAGGAAAATATGCAAATAATGGCGACGGACAAAACAAATAATGGTGGTGACTGATGATGCCGCCTCAAGTTACTAACTCGTGGACTGGTGAAGGTACTGGTGAGGGAGCAGCAACAGCTAAGCCAGTACAGATGGTGATGAGGGTAGTGATATCGGACACCAAGGTCTAGTCTCAGTTGCTGATGGATTATTCGATAAAATTGATGGCGAACAAAGGTTGCTCAATGGTGATGACTGTTGACTGTATGACTGTACCAAAGACTTTGAAGCAACCACTTGATTAACCTCAATATCGTCATCTGAGAGAAGATTTAGGTTTTCTATTGAAGATGGCAATGATGGAGGTGGTAAACTGCTGTCAGAGTGCGTATAGCGGGTGTAGTATTGAATTTCATCTTCAGATGATTCACTTTTATCCAAATCCGATTTTTCTCCCGGTTTCGGAACAAGAGCTACGAGTTGCTGAGCTCTTCTTTGTTGTTGCATATTATGTTGAGAAAGTACCTTCGAATGAAAATAAAAAATAATGGTAATAAAATTGTCATCTTGACACATTTTGACCACAATAGCCAATCCAATCGTAGCCTAGTTATAATCGCGGTTTGGAAAGCAAACCCGGGTAGTATCTATACAAATCAGGCAATGTCACATATTTAATACACAGCAATAAATATTTAGAATGTTCGCCATCTGGTAATGTATCATATTTGTTACACTCGAAAAACACAAAAGATTACACGCACTTACAATTAATTTATGTACAGGAAAATAACGTTAATAATTAGAATATATAATAAGCTTTGACAATTGGACTACTTTTGAAAATAATTTGAACAAAATATAATAAATAATGATTATTCTTACCTTGCGATGCGTAGACGCATTCGATCGGATCGCCATCTTGCGTTCTACAACTGATTTTGGTGTTGCAAACTCTTAAATAGTATTATGGTAGAAATATAAGTGTATTTTCTATCATATTAAACAATAAAAGTTTTAAAAACTCGTTAGAGAAATTCTTGGGATTTTTTAAAAATTGAACGTATTAAATCGTACACAGTACCAAGAATAGGGTTAAATTACTTATACTTATTTTGAAATCTTCTTCTATTATATGCTCATAAAAATTTATTAAATATAAGTTTTTTTCATTTCCAACTTCCTTAGAAGTATCGATTTTTATGTTATCTTCACTCATAGAACTTTCTTCTTTCACTTTCTCTCTCACTCTTCTTCTTTAACCAGTCTAAATTGTTTTATAATGTCCAGCCCAATCAGAAAGTCATATTTAAATTCTTCTCCGTCAATTATGTACACATCAGCATTCTGTTCAATATCAAATATTTTAATTTTAATTGCTGTCAAACCCATTGTCTTTTTAACACCATTAATTGTTATTATGTTATCATTCTTAGAATGATATTTTCCTTTTTCTTTCAGTTTTATTAATTTGGAATTAATTACAGAAACGTTTGACGCTGAGAGTCATATATACCAAATGTTTCTAATTGTGTATTTAATAATTGTTTGATTTTAATTAATGGTGTTATTATTAGTTTTTTTTTTATCATCACATTAAGCAATCACTGAATTGTTTACTACTCTATTTTAATTTCTCTTATGACTTGATTCTTCAGAGGGCTTGAACAACACTTTTCCTCTGGATGTAACCTTTATATAAGCCTTTATTCAAATTTTCACAAGTCTTGCATGGTTTGATTATTTCAGATTTTCTTTTGTAATCGGGGGTATTCCTTTTCTGTTTGTTGAAATTATTATTTTTTTGTTATATAGGTATTCGTGTTTCCCAATTTCATTGAACAGGCTTGCTGTGGATTTCACAGTGTCTCTATCAATTTTATCTACAAAATACTCGGGTAAACCCATAACAATTAGATTTATCATTGTTTGTGTATCAATGTGCTTATTAACCTCTAATAATAGCCTTTCTCTTTTTGTGGCATATTCCAGTAATAAACCAGCTTGAAATCTAATTGTAAAAGCATACTTGACTTGGGACCAACCTTTATTTCCATATGTTTCACAAAAGTTGTCATTCCATATTGCCCATTCAGAGTTCACTGTCAATTTTATTAACATACTGCTATACCAATCTAGACACTGTTTTTCTAAGAGATGTTCCAAAATCCCTATTTTCTCTTTATCTTGTAGGATCTCGAATCTTTTACATTCACTCTCAAATTCACTAATCCACTGATCAGCATTTGATGTTTTATTTGAAATTTTTTCCATCAAAAACCTTTCTGCAGTTTTTCCTATATTCTTTTTCTCTGACGCATTGTTATCTGTATTATTGTGTGAAGACGTCTCTCGTTCTGTAATCTCGTCTAAATACTGATCACCAAACTGTATATTTTCACCTCTATCAAGATATATTTGTCTGAAATCCGTATTAAGAGGAATCCATACCGAACGTGTTTGGTGTCTTTTATTAAGGGAATTTTTAATCTTCGTAAATACGTCTGTAGACAATATCGGAATATCGGAATCACAAAAATACCGCCATCCGGTGTTTCAATTGAGGTTATGCATATTATATTTGTTTTTCCGTCCGTGGACCCCAATACTTCAAACTTAAGCCTTAGTTTTTCCATTCTTCTTGTTATTTCACTAGAAATGTCGTTTTGTAGGACAATATCTATCAGGAATTGGATACCTATTCTAAATAAACAATTGTGTTGCTCTGAAAACCAAAGATTTTATTTTAATAACTAGTACACTTAGTAATAATTACACCGATTATTGTAAACAATATTATCCTACCTGAAAACCAAAGAAACGACATTTAAAGTTTATTATTTTATTTATTTACTAAGTAATTTTATAATTAATGTTTATTCACGATAAATTCTCTTATCTGTCAAAGTCAGGCTGCTTTAAGAAAAGAGTTGGCCGCTATTGCAGCGTCAGCGCCATCTACACAATACATAGGTAAACGGAAACAGTTCACCGACAAACAAACTAAAGAAATAATATTATTTCTTTACATATATCTATCTTCTGTCTATATATACATAATAAGGCAAAGCTGATTGACTGATGTATCAACGCACAGGCCAAACCCTTAAGGCTAGAAATTTGAAATGAAATGAAAAATTTTGCACACGTATTTCTCTTATGACGTAAGCATCCACTAAGGAAGGATTTCCCGAAATTCAACCCCTAAATGAGTAAAAGTTTGTATGACAATTTTTATTCCTTGGGCACATTTTCATGAAATTTCGTATTAATTAAGTACGAAAATGAGTTACGTATTTCAGCGTTTTCTAAAATTCAACCCCTGAGAGAGTAAAATAGGGGATGTAAGTTTTTTATCATAAGGATAGCGTTTAAAGACCAATTTTACGCGGTCGCAGCCACGGGCAAATGCTAGTATTGTATACTTAAAACACTACACTTTGTCACGTATTGTCGGCGAGATGATGCGCGCTTCGTTCCGGAGTATCCGCCGAAATCACACCCGTCGGCTAGTACTCCTAAACCTCAGACTTGCGGCTCTCTTTCTCCCCTTTTGTCTTCGCCCGTGGGGATGATTTTATGAAAGACCTAAACATTTAACTAACAAGATATAATGCCGTCGAACTTGTTAGTGTTCGTATCGTAATTCGTAAGTTTTTAAGTATTATTTTCTTATTGATGCACTTCAAAGTTCTAACCTCATTTATTAAAGGATGCATTTAACTTCGCAAAAAGGATTTTGAAGCTCAGGCATACCTATTAATTTTTAATTAAGTTTAACAGCTAATACAGAATGAATCTTTCCAACAGGGTTTAGTAAGCGAAATCCGAAATTAAACGAGCGAAAATGTGCAACTACAGTAGAACCATGTTGCGAATGGCCCACGGCGATCATCGTTTTTCTAAGAAAATGACAGACGATGTATAATAAAATTAAGTTTACCGAAAGGTATTGAGGTCGTTGTCGTACTGTATATGCTTTACTTACTCTAAACAAAATGTCGTCATAATAAAATATTATGATAATTTACTGACTGACGACAAAACGGTCTGAAATATTACTATTACTACAATTATACAAAAAAGTATCACACTAATTTTTAAATTACACCAACTTTGAAACGTGTATCACATGCAATTATGCACTTAATAATATGCATTTATATTGTATAGGTACTATCAAGGAATCTAATTGTTATGCAGGTTGACCATTGTCATAATTTGTTCGTTGTTATTATTATGATATCAAATTGACATGTCATTGACAATTATTGTATTTTGATTTGTGATTGCATTTTGTCATTGCAATACAAAATTATGAGAACACTCTACCTGATTATAAATTCCTTACCTGTAACCCCACTGTTCTTACTGGACTAACTCTTAAGACTAAAACGTGGCTCCTGACCCTACACACGCATGTGGAATGCAGTCACAATATAACTGTCAATGACATGTCAGTTCGATATCAAATTAATAACAAATAAAGTTTGCAAAATGGCGTTAAGCGCTGTCAAATGCTAGTTAGCGTTAACCGGGGAACCTAACCTAACTTAAATATTTATAAAGTATTCATTGTCATTGATAAATTTTGACATTAACACTGATGACCCACTACAAACTTGACTCGACTGTAATATTATAGATACTTCTATTGTTATGAACATAGATGTATTATATTAAAAAGAGGTAGATATGGTATGAGCGCGCAAAAAGTGAAGACTCGAAGCTGCCCGAAGTCGGGCAGATTGTTGTTAGTACGCGTCCCGTGCACCTTGCACAAAATGCCATCGTTTTTCTATAAAGGCTGTAAAAACCATGACAAAAAAGTGAATAAAAGTCAAGGAATTTCATTCCACATGTAACTTTACAACACTTATTACTATCTGTAAAGTACTTTCTTAAAAATATATTTTTTTAAGAATAAATAATAGCAAGAAAATTCTTGACAGTTTATGACGAAAGAAAAAAATAAAGCAAAGTCAATATATTATACTTTTTTGTAATAATCCAATAAGGATGCATTCATTTCTGCCATAAAGTAGGTATAAATATTATAAATAGTACAGAAGCGAATATTGTTAGTTGTACAGAATCACAGACCGTTTACTTATTTTATTTTATATCTAGCTTTAAAGATATTTTGATAAGATTGACGAAAATAATTTAATTATATCGTTTAATCAGTTAAATAAATATAAACTTCTTAAAATTGTTAAACAACTAAAAAGTGAGTTGTGAGATGTTAAATAACTTAGAACGAACTGAGGGCCTAACAGTAACAGTAAAGTAAAAAGATACTTTTTAACTGACTTCCAAAAAAAGGCGGCGTTTATACATTCGGCTGTATATTTAAATTTATCAATCTTAAAATTTTTTATTTAAATTTATCAATCTTAAATTTTTTTACTTAAATTTATCAATCTTAATTTTTTTTTATGACTTCCAAAACACACACAAACTTTCGCCTTTTGATTTTTAAAATACCTACGCACCTACGCAGATTTTAAAGCCTTTTATAAATAATTTGTTGATATTCGTGTAAGTCGCCAATCGTCAAAAAACTTCTAAAAGTCTATTATGCGAATAGTGCCCATAAAAAATCGAATATTCGAATATCAAAATTTTCGAATATTTGCAAGCCCTACTCTTACTATAGTAAGTTCCTAATGAGGAACAAATTCTGGAAAATAAGCTAACTTTTAACAAACTACTGTTTTGAATTTACACAAAGCTTTTAACAAAATACATGGAGTATTAGTAATAATTTTCTTCATGTGCGCCGTCCTTACTTACTTACTTTGCGGAATTGATACATCAATACTATCAAATCGCAATAATACAAATGAGTTTTTAAATACCAGGTTTTGATTCCTGTTTGGGACATTAATAAAAAAAAAAACTAAATATGCAGTTTTATTTAAACAATAGTTGGCATTCACGCCATTATATATTCACGCAATAATACAAAATACGTGCTATTGAAATAAGCATGCCATCACTTTCACGAATGTTTGCTGTGTGAGTGAAATGTAACAATAATGAAAAATGACTGTCTGTCGCGGCACAAAAATGTTGTCAGTTGTGTAGAGATATTATAACGTATCCATAGCTATCAATGGTTATGAATAACGTTGTAAAATATTAGAACACGGGTGGCGTTGTATTAAAACATCGTCCAACTTTTCTCATTTTCAGGTCGTCGCTTCAAATTATTCCCGTTACGCAATTTCTTGTTTATTTTATGAAATTCCTAATTTACAAGCTGTGGGTATACACTATATCTACAATTTTTTGGCAAAGATAAAGGCTAGGACTGAACTGTAGACCTAAATATCATAAATTAGTTCACAATCTTTCGTCATTTAACAATCTCGCTAGTTATATTACAATCTAACGGTTTTTACAATTTTACGGTGATATATACAAATTTTTTTACACGTTGACGTTTGTCAATCTATTACAACATTTATACTTTTATTACTTTTTTATTTTTTCTATCTAAGAGGCTAAATATTATATAAAGTTCAAACTTAAAAAAATATATGAATTATTAGCTGTCCCGACATACGTTGTTCTGCCTTAACTATGTTCATGTTTTTTGCGCTGTGCAGCGCGGTGAGTCCTGACATTCGAACTCTTACAATTAAACGTGTATCTTCTGTGTTATGAATAAAATTAAATTTTGAAATCTTTAAAAATTCAGCGCTATGTCGAGTAACGTTTCTTTTCGGTGTGAATTGACATTTAAACTATGAGTCTTTCAGTTTCACCAGTTGCTTGCGTCCCGCCTTCCCGAATCCTTGGGCCGGCCGTTTGAAAATCTAACAACATTGCCTTTAGCACAATGTTTTATAAATATATCAAATATTTAGTATTATACCTCTTATATTATTTGTAAAGAATACGAGCGCAGCATAATTCGAAGTGGCTAAGATAGAATCACTTACGTTGTTATCCATGTCACGTTCTGATAGTGCTCTTACAGCCTTTGATCTCCGACCCGCGTCGGCCTTTCTTGCCCTAATGCAACTTTAATATTCACGTCAAATGCCGAACTAGCAAATTATTTATTACTGTCCTCCTGTTACGTACGTTCCTTTGTTAGCCCTTTTCGAGTTATCCGTATCTGTTTTTACTTTTCGTTGCTAAAGTGTATATACCCTTATACATTTTAAATGTGCGTAATACTGTGTTTAATTGAACTATCTGTCTCTGAAGCTCGATTTTGCTCTAGGCATACATTTTGTAAGTAAGGAAATCACTTGTTCCCCGTTGTTCCCCGAAACTCACCCAGCAGATCCCTGCTTGCCAAGCTGATTGCCTGTGAGTGCGGAAGCCATAAAGTAACGGGTACAGAGGCATACGTAACATAATATTTTAATATCATTAAACCAAAATATACGTATTTTAACCAATTTTGAGTGAACTATTTTTGCCTAAACAGTAATACCCATTGCTTGTTCAAAATAAATATTTTTAGGTAATAGCAAATAATATTGCACTTGCTTACTTTCCAAATTGTTATCAGGGTTATGTTAATATTAGCATAAACTTATGAGTTTTAACATTAATATCGAATAGTCGTATAACCTTTGGGAAAATTACAAAATTAAATATATATACAATATTATACATACTGTCATAAATTCGTTACTGGTCGCTGTCTGTATATGGAAGATATATAAGAAAAAGTATTACAGGGTGTATGAACAACATAGAACACAATACAATAATTTTTAGAATTTTTGTCTGCTTATCTGTTTGTCTGTACGTTTTTACGCGCTAATCTCGGAATCTACTTTTTATTGCGTAAAAAGGTACGGTTCCCGCGATAATTGTTTTTACCCGTGCGAAGTCAACGGCTTTCACTAATACGTTTTGGTTTGCTCCACTAAAAATATAATGTTTGTTTCATTTCAATCGGTTCATATATTATATAAAAGTTATGTCAGTCCAAAGAATGGATATAACATATCAAATCCTATAGAATAAGTGATCAGTTGAATTAGCTGAAAGTCTACGTAGGTATTACCTAATCATTGATGTATATTAATACCAGGAGGAATAGAAGTGAGAAGTTCTATTATGCGCTAACTCATGTTAAGCAACGCCGGTTGTTGATTCACCTACGAGGGGAGGTCCAAAAGTTCGCGGAATGAAAGGGTTGTTAATAAAATATAACAATAAATTTATTTTTCCTTTTCAATATAATCACCCTTAAGTGTAATACATTTATTTGATCTATGGATTAATTTTTCTAAACCATCGAAAAAATATTTTTTGTCTTTGGCCTCAAAATGCGCTGAAATTGGCTCCTTCACTTCGTTATCGTCGGAAAATTTCCTTCCCCTTAGCTCTTTTTTTAAATTTGGAAACAAATAAAAATCGCTAGGGGCCAGGTCTGGACTGTAGGGTGGGTGAACAAGTGGTTCGAATCCATGCGTGTGAAGAGCAGCCATGGCAACTCGGCTCTTGTGAACCGGCGCGTTGTCTTGCAAAAGCAACACACCCTTGGCTAATTTTCCACGACGTTTTTCTTTAATTGCCTCCTTTAACTTTTCCAATATTGTGGCGTAGTATTCTCCGGTTATAGTGGTACCTTTTTCTTTATAATCAATCAGTAATATTCCCTCACAATCCCAAAAAACAGTGGCCATCAACTTTCCAGCCGATTCTGACACTTTGAATTTCTTGGGAGGTGGTGTGCCCTTTTTGTGCCATTGCATGGACTCCTTTTTTGATTCAGGTTCAAAGTGATGAACCCATGTTTCATCTCCAGTAACAATCCGCTCCAAAATCTGCACAGGGTTGTCTCCACACACCTCCAAAAAGTGCTTAGACGCGTCGATGCGCTGCTGTTTTTGAAGCGGCGTGAGCATTCTCGGCACCCATCTTGCACTGACTTTTGTCATGCCCAAGTGGTCGTGCAGGATCCGCAAAATGGTTGTATCTGATACTCCAACAAATGCAGATAATTGTTTTTTCTTTAAACGTGTGTCTTCCAGTACAAGTTTTTCGACTTTTTCGACGATGTCTGATGTGGTGGCCTCAACTGGCCGCCCAGAGCGAGGGTCGTCTTCAATTGAATCTCGACCATGTTTGAAAAGTCCATGCCACTTATAAACCATTGTTTTACCAGGGCACTGATCTCCATAAACGGCTTCCATTTCATTTAAAATGGTTTGAACGTTTTTTCCATGCTTGGTAAGGAATTTTATCACAGCGCGATGTTCAATTTTCTCCATAGTTGCAGTTTGCTTCCGGATTGACTTGTTTAGCAGGCGAGTACTCGTAAACGAATGGCGCTATAGGGTTGAGATTTTATATATATACTAATTATGAGTGCTCAATTAGTATGACACTAAGCGAGCTACCCTATCCCCACTCCATCCCCTCCATTCCGCGAACTTTTGGACCTCCCCTCGTATGATGGGTAACCACAATCCCATATATGTATAATTTCAAAATCTAATACCTACTAACGTTGTCCTATTCAAAAGATTTTCCTTACTTATAATATTACAAACGCGAAAGTTTTATGTTTGAATGTATGGATGTTCGTTACTCTTATCGGATTTTGATGAAATTTAATATGGTTGTAGTTTAGTCTCTAGATTAACACATAGGCTACTTTTATTCACAGCAACAAGTACGGTTCCCCGGGATTTCTTTTTCGTGTATAATATCGTGGCTAACATCTGGAGTATACTAATATTATAAAGAGGTAAAGTGTATTTCTTTGTGAGTTTGTAACTTACCGAAATTGTAAATTGTAAAAATATATAATACACACGTACTTAATATTTTTTTTATTATAAATTGATTATATGTATTAATTAATAATATAGTATTTATTTTTACTCTGCGCTATTGCTATGCTGCAGTAGGAAAGTACATTTGCTATAAGTTTTTTGCCACGAACACTCTCCCACGCGGGCGAAAGCTAGTCTGTACTATAAAAACTAATATTTTGTAATATAACTATGTAAACCAATGGGTGGAAAGACTTGTTTGTTTTGCATTGAATAGGCTCCGAAACTGCTAGTTAATTTTGATAAAATTTGGATACTTTTTATGTCGGCAAAATGTAAGTATGTAGGCGCGGGCTACATCTAGTTATGCATAAATAGAAATAGACGTAACTTAATTATTTGGAACATCAAGGACTTTTTTTGATTTTAGTGAGTTCGTTAGCGTAGAAATACAACATTTTGTATGCTTAAACTACAGTTTTTTTATATTTTGTTTGTAAAATAATATTATTAGGTTATTCTATCACTATATATTATATTTACGCTATTATATTCTATTCTCATGACAATTTTGCTTCACTTTTTTATTAGTATACATTATAACCAAATTTTCATCCAGCGTAATAAAATACGTTCAACATAAAAGCGAACTATTTAATCCTACTATCCTACTTATATTATAAATGTGAAAGTTTGTGCGGATGGATGGATGTATTGATCCTCTTTTGTTTGTTACTCTTTCACGCAAAAACTACTGCAGGGATTTTGATGAAATTCGGTATGGTAGTAGTTTAAGCTCTGGATTAAAACACATGATACTTTTTATCCCGGAAAAGTACTGTATTCCCGCTGGATACTCGATACTATATTTACGCGGACGGAGCCGCAAGAAACAGCTAGTTCAAGTATAAATGCATATTTTAATGGAAGATATGCGATTATTATTGCTAGAGATAACATTGTGCGAAAAATGTTAGGTTAATAATAGGTTAGGTTAGGTTAGGTTAGCTTTACCTATGAAATTGCCGTTCTGCAGTACTGGCCATTTCAAATCAAAATAATTTTTGTTTGGCTAAGAATTTTAATTTCAAATTAATTTTATTTTAAAAACATTGTATTCTTTTTCCAAAAGTAGTCATTTGTTTATTGATTAGTGTTACATTTTCATCGCATTTCAATCTTTTTCGTCATCATGGATACGTTAAAAATTCGAGTAATTATGGAATATGAGTACCGTCGTGGCAGCAACGCGGCACAAGCGGCACGCAACATCAACGACGTTTACGGAGCTAACACTACAAACCAACGTACCACCTGTTATTGGTTTGCTCGCTTCCGTCCTGGAAATTTCGACCTGAAAAATGAACCTGGCGGTCGTCCGAAGACTTTGGTCGACAATGACGAATTAAAGGCGATTGTGGATGCTGATGATACACAATCTACGGCTGAATTAGCAGCAGCTTTCGACGTTAGCGTCAAAACAATATTGGTCCATTTGCTTCAAACTGGCAAGGTAAACAAGCTTGAAGCAAGCTTGGTGCCCCACGAACTCAATGATCGCCAGCGCGAAGTACGTGTTGAGACGTGCCTTGCACTGCTCAACAGACACACAAATTATGGAATTTTGAACCGCATTGTTACCTGCGATGAAAAATGGATTCTGTTTGATAACCGCAAGCGCTCAGCAAGTTGGTTGGATCCTGGTTCAGCACCTAAACAATGCCCTAAACGAAAACTTACCCCTAGAAAAGTGATAGTCACTGTTTGGTGGTCTAGCACCGTTGTAATTCATCACAGCTTCTTACCAAACGGGGTGAGCATTATTGCAGATGTGTACTGTGAAGAACTGAACACAATGATGGAGAAGCTGGCACATCTCCAACCAGCATTGGTCAATCGCTCGTCTCCGCTGCTCCTGCACGACAACGCGCGACCTCATACAGCACAGCAGACGGAGCAAACCAATCTCCAAATTGCAAATCTCCAAATTGCAAGAACTGGGATTGGAAGCTCTCCGTCATCCACCCTACTCACCAGACCTTACGCCTACAGACTACTACTTTTTCCAGAATTTGGATAACTTCTTGGCGGGAAAAAAATTCAATACCCGAGAGGCAGTACAAAATGCCTGTGAAGAATTTGTTGCCTCCCGTCCAGCTGATTTCTTTAAGAAGGTAATTTTTTGAAAAAAAAAAATGAAAAAAAGTTTAAATTTTTTTATAAAAAACGGCAATTTCATAGGTAAAACCTAATAATATTATGTTTTCAGACTAACTCCTTACCTACTACCCCCGACACAAAAAGAGGGGCTATATAGGGGGTATAGTCTTAAGACAGAAAATAATAAACAATAATAAAAATAAAAAAAAAAAAGAATTATTGATTTACCTGACTACAAATAGTCAAATAATGCATGTTAACCATAGTTTTAAAGCCATTTAACGTTTTAGCAAGTCTGATATGTTTTGGTAACGAATTCCACAGCTTTACACCAGTAACAGCAAACGAGGAGGCATAATATTTAGTTTTATGCATGGGTAATTCTAGTTGAAAATTGGATGCAAATCGTAATTCTTTAACAGTAGCTTGTCGAAATATAAAAATATCTTTTAAATATGAGGGTAAACAAGGGTCATGTATAATAGAGAAAACAAGAGAGAGAATACGAGCGTCCTGGCGAAAACGTATAGGCAACCACTTCAGTCTTGATCGAAAATCTGACACATGGTCAAATTTTTTTAGACCGAAGTTATCTTCGGTCTAAAACTCGATAAGGTATAGGTCTCGATAAGGTTTATACCTTATCGAGAGATTCTGTAGTCGCTCGAGCTTATTTAGTTGTTCTTCGGTGAGATTGGTAAAACATGCATATGCATTGACATGAATCAGAATTGACAGAAACAGGGATTCAGCGATTTTAATCTTAGTTGGAATTGGAAGAAGGTAACGAAGGCGACAAACAGAGAACCAAGTTGCAAAAATCTTTTTACTAATTTCTTTAATATGCTGAGACCATGATAATGTGTCGTCAAAATAAACACCCAAATTTTTTACACATTTACTAAAATAAATGTTTACATTATTTAAAAGAACGGGGGGCAAGCTGTTACAGTCAATCCTCGACACCAGCCCAGGGCTTCCAATAGCAATCAACTGTGTTTTAGCTGGGTTAATAAAGAGACCGTGACGCTTGCTCCAATTACAGATCGTTTTTAAGTCTCTGTTAAGGGGTCAATAGCATTACGCAGATTAATCAAGGAAGATTGAGTATAGACTTGGAAGTCATCAGAATACAAATGAAACAATGAAGTAGTAGATTTAGTAGTGGAGTTTATAAAAATCGCAAAGAGAAGTGGGGACAAGACGCCACCCTGAGGGACACCGCTAGTGATAGAGGTCCAGCACGAAACACTATCAGCCACTTTAACTCTTTGACGACGACCCACAAGGTAACTGCGGATTAAGCCAATCAGTTGGGGAGAAAGATTGATAGACCTTAGCAAACTCAGTAGTACATCATGATCGACAGTGTTAGTTCTAGCCTTGTTAGACTTAAGCAATGCATTTAGCATTGCTTAAGTCTAACAAGGCTAGAATGCTTATTGTCCATACCAAGACGAATGTTATCGGTAACCCTAATTAGTGCGGTAGTAGTACTGTGTCCACGACGAAAGCCAGATTGAAAGGAGCTAAGAAGGTTATTGTCTATTACGTAGTTGGTAAGCTGATGACTGATCAGCCGTTCTAAAACTTTAGAGAGAAAAGGTAAAACTGAGATAGGGCGGAAGTCAGACACCAGCCTAGGCTGCGATGTCTTTGGTAATGGAATTACGTTAGCATCCTTCCATGCACTTGGGAAAACACAGGTATCAATACAATGATTATAGATATGAAATGATGTCAAGAATCGGAATTATCATCTTACGACTTATTCCATCATCACCTACGGCATTCGAGGAGATGGACATGACATGTCTTTTGACATCATCCCCCGTAATTGGCTAAGAACGAAAGGCGAGGAATCGGGGATTGCTGACCTATAAAGGCGATTAAGTGTTTCAGATTTGATATAATGGTCAAATGAGTTAGAAACGGAAGTAAAATGTTTATTTAACAAATCTTCATTTATTAAACAAGAATATATATTACATAATATATTACCTTCTCTTAATGGTAACAGGCTCGACTATTAGCTCAATAGGCAGTGAATTACTTACACTTATTGTGGGTATCGGATTTTCATATTAATAATGCTATTAAGCGCAGAAGTAGAATATATTTTATTGTTATTAGTAAGGCTAACCGTACACCATACGGACTATCGTCCAATCGGCAAGACGCTGCCGATGGTTCAGTTACAACTTAGAACTGACCGTGTACGGAAGCGGATTGTCAACGATAGTAAGTATATGTTATACCTATGACTTATGTAAGATGGTTCAATATTATATCACGGCGTAAGACAAGCAGCTAAACGATATGAGATCTGGGGGCCTAGAACGAAAATTGTTGAGTAGTCGTATGAAAATCTGTCATAATGATGACAGCGCCCATACAAATTTCATTTGAAAATGTTACGTTTACGCCGCTGTCAAATTTCTGCTAGGTCCACTGTTTCAAATAATCTGTGTGACAGAAAAATAAATCATTCTATCTCTTTTAACTGACTAAAAAGGAATAAGAAGTTAAGTTAACTCAAATAATAATATTATCATTTTATATTTATCTTCTCTCTTCTATAATAAAAGGAGGAAAAGTTTGTTTGTTTGTATGTTTGTTTGCATTGAATAGGCTCCAAAAGTGGACCTGGACCAATTTTGATGAAATTTGGCACAGATAAAGAGTGACTACAGGGAAGGACATAAGCTACTTTTTATCGCGGAATTAACTTATGCGCACACGAAGTCGCGTACTCAGCATCTGGTTGAGTATGAGTTAAAATCAACTGCAATTGACCACATTAATTGCATCCAAATTGTTTAATATCTATTAGGTAGTATTAGGTTATTTCGGTTCTATTTGTAGACTGGTAAATAAATAATTTTGATTTGAAGCCCACTCGGACGCCTACTGTCAGTTATACAAGACGCAAAGCGTTAGGGTACCACCACACCACATATTTATTTATTTATCTAAGGGTGATTTTTAATCGTCAGATAACTTTTACCTGAGGAATACATGATATGTGACTTTGCCAGATTTTGTATAAAAAATTTGTTAAAGCCGCAGATTCATTCCTCAGGAAAAAGTTATCTGAAAATTGAAAATTCAGCCCTTAGTAATATAAAATTATAAAAATATTACGTTTCATTTTTTTGTTACAAAGTAGTCTTAAATGTTTATCATTTTAACACAATTAATTAATTGTTATACCTCATATGAGTTATTGCAGTTGTATAAATATTTTTACGTTCTATAGTTCGTTTAGTTCGTTCGTTAGTTTAGTTTAATATCTCGAACCAATTACCATCACAGCATTGATTAAAATTATCTAACTTTATACTTCGGTGTGGGTGCACCTTTATTCTGGTGTGAAAATAACGTCACGTGTTGCGGGTCAGGTCACGTGTTGCTTGTGTATTCGAGCTTCGCATTTCTGCTGTTTATACGGGGTTACAGGTAAAGTTGACTTAGATCCTTTGGGTTGTAGTTCCCATGATTTCTGAATTTACCCATAGTTTTTCTTCTATCTGTAAACATTTCACATTTCTCTAAGGATTTTTAGGGAGTTACGATAATATTATAATGGATGGATGTTGGTAAAAGGTTGTCATCTGATTTGAGTTTCACTATTAGGTCGTGTTTAAAAACGTAGTGTTTTGTTGTTAAATTTTAAGTGATACGTGTACTTATGGTGCTAGCAACGACATTCAAAACAGCAACAAAAACACTTTCTAACAACTTTAAGTTTTAACTTTTAACGCGACACCTTGCCGCGGTCACCTGATGGTCGATGGATTCCGTGAACTTAGTACTAGGAGTAGACTTAGTACCTACTACCTACTAGGAGTCATTCAGTACTCAATACTTTTTTCACGTAAGTAAATAGCTATTAGCCATAGTTTTACTTACTATGATCGGTGTACAGACTTACGTACGTAACTTATTATCATTAATAATAATTTACTGATGGGACTTTGGCACCCTTTTATACACCTACTTAGTTTCATTGTTACCTACAGTTCAACCACGTTACATATCTCGGTTATTCGTCGTTTTTCACACACCGTCTGTAATTTCGATAGAAAAGCGATGATTGCCGTTGGATTTTAAGAATTTAGTTTCACTGTACACAGGGTTCGTTATTTGTCAAGCAACATTTCGTGCGTGAGTTACGAACCACACTGCAGGCGGTACACCGCCTCCGTGCTCTACAAGAGCAGGGATTCCCAAAGTGGGTTCCGTGGGTTAGTCATCAAGGTTCCGCCAAAATTATTTGAAATTATGAAATCCAAAATCCAAACATCCGTCACTTTTGTGTGTGTACGGTTGTAAGTCACTGCAATCTGCATTAATTAAACATCGCTGAACGCGTGTACTGAGGCAGGAGCACGGCGCGGCGGCCGGCCCGGCGCGTCAGCTGACAGGACGGGCTGCGAGCGTAATGAAATAAATTACATTGCGTAATGAAGTAAAAATAATAATATTTTTAATTTTAATAAAAAATCTACTTCTAGACAGCTTATTCTTATTATAAAAAGGTATAAAATGTAAAAAAATATTTAAAAAATAAATATTTAAAATATTTAAATAATAAATTACTTTTTTGTAAAGAGAAAAGGTAGTATTATCAAATCCTAAAATTAATGGAAGCGGTTTTCTGACACTCTGTATAAGACAATTGTTAGTTTTGTAGGGTTTGGTTTCATTTAGCCGCAAAATCTACCGAAAAACAGCCAATTCATGTCAGCATTCCCAACCTGCAATTTGTCATTTTAGTATACTCTCGAAATTATGGGCTCAAACTCTGGCTATCTTCCCATCAAACACAATTTTAATTAGCCTTAGATAATTTTATTTATAATGGTTTTAATACGGATACATTAAATTTGAATTAATGTACTACTAAAGGTCGCTCTACAACAGATGCAGGCGTTGATCTGATTAGTTATATTATTGATGCTTGGGAGCGGTCGCAGCATTTTATTGCGTTGAGCGCACAACTATGATCACGAAACTATGCCACTATGGAGTAAGGGGAACAGCACTCGTCTTCTTAAAATCTTATTTATCAAATAGGACTCAGAGGGTTGAGATAAATAAAAAAAGATCCACAGTTACCAAAATTGAGATTGGGGTCCCACAAGGATCCATTTTAGGACCCTTTCTTTTTCTGGTCTATATAAATGACCTACCATACCTTATTAATGGAAAAAACGGGATAGTCTTATTTGCCGATGACACGTCACTTACTTTTAATATTAATCGCCAACAGGCTATGACGAAGTATATAATACTCTCTCAAAAATAGTACATTGGTTTAGTGTTAACAATCTTTTGTTAAATAGCAAAAAAACTAAATGTATAAAGTTCACGCTGCCAAATGTAAGGCAAACTGAAACCAATGTACTATTGAATGGAAAAGGTATGGAACTAGTAGATACAGCCTTATTTTTAGGTATAATTTTAGACTCAAAACTACAGTGGGGCCCTCATATTGTTGGGTTGGCCGACAGACTCAATTCAGCAGCATTTGCAGTAAGTAAGGTAAGACAATTTTCAGACGAAAACACAGCAAGGCTATATTAGTTACTAATATTTTAGTTACTTCCACAATATAATGTCCTATGGCATTCTACTGTGGGGAAATGCTGCCGATGTAAATACTATATTTGTGCTGCAGAAGCAAGCTGTTCGGGCAGTCTATAAGCTGGCCCCCAACACGTCATTAAGAGAGAAGTTTAAAGAAACTGAAATATTAACTGTAGCTTCTCTGTATGTTCTATCAAATGTATTATATGTTTAAAAAAATTTAAACCTATTCAAAAAGAAAAATGACTACCACAATAGAAATACCCGAAATAAGCATAAGCTTGATGTACCAGTGACTAGACTTAGTAATGTAAAGAATTCGTTTAAAGGCCAATGAACACCAGTCGTATACGACTATACAATAGGATCCCAGAAAGCGTTCAAAATTTTTCAATCAATAAAATTAAAAAGTAGTTAAATAACGTTTGTGTGCTTTATTTAGCATTATAAAGTTAATGATTTTATGAATGATAGCACACTTTGGGAATGAGGTGGCTACTTCTAAATTACATATACTATCGTACTCTTGTTATGTAGTTTTAGTCATAACATGCATGCCTTTTTTATATTTTTAAAAGAACAATTTTCCATCTTTTTGATAAAAGATGGCCCCGCGCGAGTTTCTTACACCGGTTCTTCTCGCAGGGCTAGTTCCCGAACGGGTGGTAGGCATAATGTAGACCGACGTTCAGAAAGTGTATAAAAATACCTATTTTGAATAAAAAATTTTGATTTTGACTTTGATAATTGTTTGATGAACGTGTTTTTTTCGGCAATAAAATACTTATATTATAATTAATGTAGTACTTTAAACGAGCAATTATTGTATATTATAATCTGAATATTGAAAACAGCTTTGAGGAAAATCGATTGAGCTAAGTATTATCTCTTGGAATCTGCGTTTTTTCTTTCGTCGTGCAATAACATGTCAAAAATTAAGCCTCTACTTATATCAGTTCGAATGGCAGTTTGCTATGCGTACCTACATATATTTTTTGGGTTGTTGGCAAATTGGTGTCCTGACACCAATTCGAATCGATGAAAACACCAGTCACCCAGCAGGTATTATTAAAATAAAACACATTTGCGTCGCGTTGCCCATACGTCTATATTATCCACATCGACAAAATTTTGAACGATGTTCTTGGAAAAAGATAGTGCCAAGGGGTCCTAAAAATGATTCGTACATTAGTATCTACGCATCGTTCTTAGGACATCGTAGAGATCGTAGCACGAGAACTGTAGCACATCTACGGTGAGCTACATTGCGTAGGCACCTCTATGCGACATAGCTCGTAAGTATAATTTTAGTTTATCTATGGACGCTTCACACCACGTTAGTCTGGCCCCGTGGTAAGTATCCGAAGAACTTATGTTACGGGTACCAGACAACGGAAATATATTTAATACTTCTTATACTATACTTATATTTAAGATTTTTAATATATTATACACATATTTAATACACATGCATGACCCAGGAACACAGATAACCTTTTGTTCCCTGGTGGTATTTGAGCCCGCGACCTCCGGCTTGAGCGCCAATGCGCTAACCAATGAGCCACAGAGGTCATAAAAATGTACGGTTCCTACAGGATTTACAATTTTTATAGTTCCTACTTTCACGCGTACAAAGTCGCGGGATATATCTAGTGAAATATACGTTTGAACATTAAGAGAATTATGTCTCGTTTTACAGTAAAGTATACTATAATCATATAAATTGTACGAAATCTTTAATTTCCCTCGTGTAAAAGAATAGGTACGGCGAAACATGGCGAAGAACACTATCAAAGTTACACGCCGCACTCGAAAGGGTTTGGTAACGTAATTATGGAGAATACACAACGCAGAAGTGTTTTCGTTTGGGAGACGTCGCGTCCATTTTAATTTTCTCCTCAACTTGTTAGCGTTCTGATTCCTACTACACAAGAAATTCTCAACACTTTCTTCTCTCTTTTTTTGGTTGTCTTTAGATAATGTTGGCTAAATTATCATCGGACATATGCATCAAGTACAGTTGCGAGATAGCTAGAAATGGAATACATTATGTCCATCAAGTACGGTCGCGAGAAAGCTAAAAATGAAATACATTATATCCATCAAGAACGGCCGCGAGATAGCTAGAAATGGAATACATTATGTCCATCAAGTACGGTCACGAGATAGCTAGAAATGGAATACATTATGTGCATTAAGTACAGTCACGAGATACCTAGAAATGGAATACATTATATCCCATCAAGTACGGTCGCGAGATAGCTAGAAATGGAATACATTATGTCCATCAAGTACGGTCACGAGATAGCTAGAAATGGAATATATTATGTGCATCAAGTGCGGTCGCGAGATAGCTAGAAATGGAATAAAATGTGTCCATCAAGTACGGTCGTAAGATAGCTAGAAATAAAATTCATTATATGCATCAATTTCGGTCGCGAGATAGCTAGAAATGGAATACATTATGTCCATCAAGTACAGTCACGAGATAGCTAGAAATGGAATACATTATGTGCATCAAGTACGGTCGCGAGATAGCTAGAAATGGAATAAAATATGTCCATCAAGTACGGTCGTGAGATAGCTAGAAATATAATACATTATATCCATCAAGTACAGTCGCGAGATAGCTAGAAATAAAATACATTATATCCATCAAGTACGGCCGCGAGATAGCTAGAAATTAAATACATTATGTGCATCAAGTACGGTTGGGAGATAGCTAGAAATGGAATACATTATGTGCATCAAGTACGGTCGCGAGATAGCTAGAAATGAAATACATTATGTCCATCAAGTACGGTCGTGAGATAGCTAGAAATAAAATTCATTATATGCATCAATTTCGGTCGCGAGATAGCTAGAAATGGAATACATTATGTCCATCAAGTACAGTCACGAGATAGCTAGAAATGGAATACATTATGTGCATCAAGTACGGTCGCGAGATAGCTAGAAATGGAATAAAATATGTCCATCAAGTACGGTCGTGAGATAGCTAGAAATAAAATACATTATATCCATCAAGTACGGCCGCGAGATAGCTAGAAATTAAATACATTATGTGCATCAAGTACGGTCGGGAGATAACTAGAAATGGAATTCATTATGTGCATCAAGTACGGTCGCGAGATAGCTAGAAATGGAATAAAATATGTCCATCAAGTACGGTCGTGAGATAGCTAGAAATAAAATACATTATATCCATCAAGTACGGCCGCGAGATAGCTAGAAATTAAATACATTATGTGCATCAAGTACGGTCGGGAGATAGCTAGAAATGGAATTCATTATGTGCATCAAGTACGGTCGCGAGATAGCTAGAAATAAAATACATTATATCCATCAAGTACGGCCGCGAGATAGCTAGAAATTAAATACATTATGTGCATCAAGTACGGTCGGGAGATAGGTAGAAATGGAATTCATTATGTGCATCAAGTACGGTCGCGAGATAGCTAGAAACAGAATACATTATGTCCATCAAGTACGGCCGCGAGATAGCTAGAAATGAAATACATTATGTCCATCAAGTACGGTCGGGAGATAGCTAGAAATGGAATACATTATGTGCATATATTATATATATATATATATATATATATATATATATATATATATATATATATATATATATATATATATATATATATATATATATATATATATATATATATATATATATATATATATATATAATCGGTTTCTCTAAAACGGCTACAAGTATTACCATGAAATTTAGTATCCAGGGAAATTTGGCGGATAAAAACTCGATATAGCTAAGTTTTATTCTTGGAAACTGCGCATTTTTAAGCTCTATAAGATTTTCTTTCGTCATGCAACAATATTATTTTAATAATTTCGGCTCTATTATGTCAGTTTGGTAATAGGCATACTATGTATAATTTTTGCTTTGTTCGAATTCAAGTCAGATAAACATTTTCGTTTTTTTTTTAAATTATATTTATCAGAACTCCGAGCGAATCGAGCGAATGGTTTCGTTCGACCCGGCTACCTTTGTTTTTTTGAAAATACTTTTACTCCCTCAATTTTCATCTTTTAAAGGTATTAGGATATGCAATATCAAATAATGTTTTACAACAAGTTATTAGTTGTTATTTCTACATTTTCTGTATATAACATGGAATATTTAAAAGATTCGGTCATATAACAGCTTCTGAGTTCTGGACGCAGTACGCCAGACTAGATTTTCTAATTATATGTTAGTTTAATTATATGTTAGTTGAGAAGAAGAAAATTAGCCAATTATTCCTACACTTGACGATAGAGAACAGCTTCCCGGACTTAAATAACCAGGGAGCTTATCGAGAAAGATCAAGCTAAAGATATCTGAACTGCACTCTTTGACAGGAATCTTCATAACAAAAGTACATAAATCACGGCTAAAAAATAAAATGAAAAAGGTTCTTATTGCGCTGTGTCGTCAACATAGAACCCTTGTATCAGGCCTGTAAAAATTGACATAAAGAGAAGTTATCCAATCTGGTTGTTTTTATTTTATGAGTTCAAATAAGTATTCATGTCAGCCTTGTTTTATTTTGATCCTAATTTACCTTATTTTTACACTTAAATTGGTTTTGAAGCAGAACGAAATATATCAGTACCGAACGCGATTTTTTGTAAGCTTTGTGTCTCGGTCGGCACGGGTTGCAATCATCCTGGATATAAAATCACTTTTAGATTTGTTTTAGAATTTATTAAAAATGTGGAGGTTATGCGTTTCAAATTTACAAACAATTTTTTTTTTACTATATATAAAGATATATTAAAGATATTTAATATATCTTTATATATAGTTTTAAGCCCAATTTTACGCGAGCGAAGACGCGGATAAATGCTAGCCGTAAATAAAATATTATAGTATCGTCGTCGTGTGAGATATATAAGCTCCGGTAAAATCAATTACGGATATTTTTTGAAAAAAATAATTGTCATACTCGAAAAAAAAATATCTTCCTTTATATGGGCGAGTTTGTGTTGAGCGGAGAGTCCATACATGAGATTATTTTTTTACTTTGAGTGTGACTTTATTTTAAGCCAAAATGTCTTTATAATAAGCAGTAGTTACTATACCCAAAAAATCCGTAATTGATTTTACCAAACCATTTAGTAAAGATAAGTTTGTCTATTCATAAAAAAAAAAGACGTGTGGCACTCGGGGACTGCCGCGGTAAAGCTATTGCATAGCATTTTGTATCAACTTATGCAATTATAATTATTTATTTATTTTATTTTATTTATGCAGTATTTCTTTTTCTTTGATATTAATTCAAGTTACACTTTTTGAGCGTGGTGACCGATAAGAAAACAAATTTTTCTTTTATTAAATAAATAAAAAGTTAATATTGTTTAAAATATTTTTATTATTTTACAATACATGTGGGTTTTAAATTATTATTTTTTACAATTACTTTCTCATAAACAGCTGCTTATGTATTCGTCCGATTTCGGAGCAGCTCGTCTCAATTCGTGCGAGTTTCGTAGACTCGTACAATACGTCTAATCGCACGCACACAACGCCGTGTCGAAGACTGCCGAACTGAAACGACGTTAGACGATGCACGGAGCGTGAGGTTTTTTCGTTACGGAATTTCTGGATTCGGTCCCCGCGCTCAAGGCCGGCGATAGAAGCTATGCAATAGCTTAAAAATAATTTGTTTATTATAAAATGTGATATTCGACACTAGTATACTACCGTTTTAACGGAGTTGTGGTTCGCCACCCGTCACGTAATAGATGAAGAGCTTCTAGGAAATTTAGAGCAGGTGCTTGAGGCGAGCTGAAACCTTGTCCTAAAACGTTTAAACCATCACTTTGACAAATATTTGCATAATAAAAAATGAACATAATAGTTATAATAAATTAGAACATAATATAGATAAATAATCACAAAAACAGTCACCTGACCGGTATTTTAACCCGAGAAGCTAAAGCCAGCAACGCAAATAGTTCGACGTTTACCAAACCTCACTACCAGCGACAAAATATATTGACGAAAGAATAAACGTAAAAACTCTGTCTCTGAAAGTTGTTGAAGCCTTTTTAGAGATACTACCTATTATATACCTATACAAAAATTCCTCGTTTAAAGTATAAGATTGTGAAATAAAATGACACTGTGGAAACACTATTGCCACCTCGTTGCAACAGTGTGTCGTAACAAAGCTTAAGAGTAAACATAGGCGGCCTGTACTATGTTGTATAATCATTTGCTACACAGAGAGATTTTGGAATACTGTCATTTTAATACCCACACAATACAGTGCGCACTGTCCAGAGTGTTCATCCAAAATGCAATGTGCAGGCTTGGGGAGTCCAATGAAAGGTGTTGTGCTCGCTAATAACGTTTATTGACTATCTATTTAATAGTTTACATTACAATATACATATAGGGAGGTGATACACACACACCACTCCCATGTTTTTGGATACACATTTTTTTTGTTTATTATAACTTAATATTAAAACCTCCTTAATTGCTTTTATTGTTATTTTTTTTTTAATCCTACTAATAATACAATCTTATTCTAACTAAGTAATAATAAATACAAATCTCTGCTATTTATATTTTATTTGTGAACATGATTTTAATTACTTTCGTGATGGTCATGGTTACGATATAATATAACTTAATTTCAACGAAAATTTAGTGCATGCTTACTTGACAACTGCATATTGCTTAAGCTCATGCATCGTATTGCTAATGTTTTGCTTTGTACCATAAATGGTGCATGTAAAGTTAAGATTATCTGTTATTAGACACCAATCATTGATGATCTTAATTCATTGACCACTCATATCTACTATTTATAATTTAATTGTAAAATTTAATTTAATTGTGGCTCTAAAGCTACGTTGAATAAGAGAATAAACATCTACTCAATATCAAAATGTAATAACTCATTAATTACAAGCAAATAAATATATTACCTATACGTAACATACCAACATTTTAAAAGACGCTATTCATACCGGTATTATTCCAATTCAAAATAATTTTGTAGAATGAACTGAAAACATAATATAATCAAACATTTTCTCAGATATATTTATATATATAATTCTACTGTACATGTGATAATACTCATTGTTATTACCAATTCAAAATATTTTTTTGTACAACCCTTTGATTAAGTTGTTAAGTGTGTGAAAGGTTCACACACTTAACAACTTTTTTTTTTCTTTTTTTTTTTCGGGGGGAAATTCGTTACGAATCCCCCGCCGCTACCGGGGAAGGGCAGCAGGGGTATATCGGACTCCCCCGGTGCGAAATGGTGTGCACCGGGGTTTACCGACTAAAACCCCCCGAAGCCCTCCTTCTGCGCCAATGCGAGGCCGTGGGAATCGCGTGAGCATGGCTCCACGATCCCGCAGCGCGTGCCGCGACCGGCCCTCTTCTGTTGCGGGGGCTATATGGAGTGCCGCCGCATGCCTCACCGAGGGCTCCCCGGGCATAGGGGAGCCTTACACTCTCCCATAGTGTGGGTTTGATCTTTTTCGAATCTTCGATCATTGTGATTCGATTCGATCACGATCCCCCGATCGCCACCCACGGGTCTAGGCTTCCACTTCCATAGTGGCGGGGGCGGGAGGAACCGCCCTTGCGCCGGCCTTGGGCTTTTTAAGCCGGGCCTTGCGCTTCCTGTCGCTGAGGGGCGGCTTAGCCGCTGTTATGCAGCAGGCACCTTCGCCCAGACCCAGCCGACACGCAGCCGCCCATAAATTAAAAGTTTCTTGGCGGCCGCGACGGGATCGCGCATCCACAGAGATGCGTCGCCCCTGGGCCCTGCTACTATTTTGCTCGACCTTATAATGCTGGCTGAGCAACCTCCTTCATGTGCGACCGCCTGGATGACGTCGGCAGCCGACACCGAGTCGTCCAGCCCGGTGATACGCATTTCTACGCACTTCACCTGGCGACCGACTCTTACCTCCTCAGGCCTCAGGACCGCCCTCAGCTTTTCGGATAATGCGTCCTGCCTTCTCCTGTGCGACCTCTCCAGCGATTGAGAGGACGCGTACTCCCGTTTCGGCCTGGTGATGTTGAGCTTCCCCAAGTCGATCTCCGCTTTGGCCGCACATAGTACCTTCTGGTATATCACCCCCTTTCCGCAGCCCCCGCCTCCAGGGTGATGGTGACGCCTGCAGTGATGGGGGGGCGAAGCTTCGTCTTTTTCCTCTTTGGGGCTGCTTTGGCTGGTGTAGCCGCCCCCTTCTTCTTCTTGGCCTTGCTTGGACCTACCTTGGTCTACGGGGCCTCGGCGGGGGAGAAGTTGTTACTGTCCTTACCTTGCGCCGCCTCCTGAGCAGCCATTGATGGCTTCTTCTTTTGGCCTTCTTTTATTTGTTTTTGGCCTTAGGCGGGGCCGGCGCAGACGGTGGCTCTTTTGGGGCTGACGTGCTCGGTGCTGCTACCTCCACGTATGTGGGCGCCTTCGTCTTTATAGGCTTCGGCGCCTTCTTACCTCTAGTGGCCGCCGGCGGGGCGCTGACAGAGATGTCAGCAGCGTCCACCGCCAGCGGGGGTCTCCTTAGCTCTGATAGGAGACGGTCCTCCAGGCCGGCCAGCCTTGCAATCAGCATGTTGTCGAAGGCCTCTATATTTGTGCGAGAGACCTCCGACAACAGCTCACGCATGTCTCGATCTGTGGGGTGGGAGGCCTATTTGCGCAGCTCGTCGAGCTCCTGGCGTAATTTGACCATTTGCTCTTCGAGGCGCCTCTAGCGAGGCGAGGCGAGGCGAGGCGAGGAGCGAGGCGCGAGAGTTATGGGCCTCCAGCTTTGCCACCTTCTCTGTCGCGGTGCGACATCGTACCTCGTTGAAGGCGGACGCGTTAGTCACCACCGCCTCTTCCGCATATGGAGGGTCACTCGGATGATGGCATGTGTTGAAGGCTCACATACCTTTGGTAGGTTACCTTTCAAGGTTAGGTACCTCTCAAGTTGGAAGACTTCGTGGCGACCATGCAGATGGTCTTCAACGAAGCCTGCACTGCTACGACCAGCACAGCGCTCGTCCGCTCCGACCCTTCTTCTCCCGCAGGAGAAGTAGCGGAGGATCTGGTGGGGGAAGGGCCAGAACGGATGGATGCTCCAGCTTTCCTCGCCCCCGAGCCACTGTTGCGATTTACTCTTCGGCCTGGAGCCGAATGGACTCCGCCATTTCCCGGTTATATTCGGCCTTTGCCTTGTACAGGCCAACGTATTGGCCAGTCGTCGGCGGCCGGCCGCGTCCTCTTTTAGATTTGGGCGCCAACCCCTTACTGATGGGTGGCGCCATGTCCTCGTCCGTGTTACGCCGCTTACGGGCAGTCCTGTCTGGGCTTATGGGCAACCCCTCGGAGTCCAGCGACATGTTAGACACGCTGCTGGTGTCCGAGTATTCGATGTCTAAATCGGTGGAAGGAGGTGTAGGGCGGGTGCCAGGCATGCGTTCCAGGTACACGCGTGGCAACCCCCCGTATCCCTCCTTTGTTTCCTCTCCAGTAGTAGGGCCGTCTCCGGTGCGGTAAGGTGCACCGATTTCGGCCCTGCTTGCGCCATCGCGCCTCCCTCTCCACTCGCCGTCACAGCGACCTCCTCTCCACTACACGCAACTTGTGCCGCCCCCGTATACGTGAGGCAGACTTCCTCTTTCGACGAAGTGTGAGATTCCCCGCAAAAGACGGGGTGGCGCACCCAAGCGTTGCCCAGGGGCACGAACGTGGACGAACTGGCAGACCCCCAACTGTGGGAACCTGCGTTAACTGTGTAAAACATTTCGTTAGTAATGATGTTACTATGTATTCCTTTTTCCAAATATCTAATACTAATAATATTATTTATAATATAGATACTAATTAATGTTATCTATAACTGAGACAAATTATTATTTGAACTCATATTTTCGTTAATGATCTTTCTCACACAACTTATATAACTAGTTTTATTTGCATAAAATACCTTTATGCATCGTCAACACCCATTTATACATTTTATTACAAAGTTCACTTTCATATTATGATTTATGATTACATCCTTAAAATATTAATATAATCTTGTCTTCAGCCAATAATTCCTTTTTAAATACTGTAACTTCTACTAGGTACCAAATATACCTACGAGGGGCGGCTTAAGTTGCAAGATAATAACATCATAAATTAACTTCAACTTTTTAAAGTTACTAGAAACTAATGAAATTACAAAAAACTTTAATTAATATCATTTACAATTTGTAAATATACTGAATTTTTTAAATTGTAATATTCAATTATTTATCTCATTCGATTTTATGTAATTTTAATTTATTTTGACATAGATTAATTTAAATCTAATTGTTTTATGTAATTTTAATTTAATTTATTTGTGATTTTTTTTCATAGCCGAAATATTTTTTATAGCAATCTATAATAGCCTGTAATTAAAAATGCAATAACTATGTTAATGTAATCCCAATCAACATGCATGCATAATAATTGTAACTTTTGTTGCCTATTCATAACAATATGTAAATCAATAATTTTTTTGATAGATTTAAAAATTCAATAAAAAATGATATTTATCAGAATACTTGGTTCCAATAACTTTTGACCCACACACAATTAAATAAACATCAATATTACCTTCTTGCACAATATGCTTTTGAGATTTTTTGACATGATAACGTCTTATAAGTCGATGGAGCCGGCTGCACGCACGAAAAAACATGACTCATGCGTTACCTGTTACCCGTTATCGTTACTAAGTACAGTTACCAAGTACCGTTACCAAGTACCAGCGTTAGCTCGCATTGCCTTTACCTCATTATTATCATTATTATTGTTGTTATTGTTGTTGTTGTTGTTGTTGTTGTTGTTGTTTTTGTTGTTGTTGTTGACGTTGTCACGTTCAACTATCGTCAGTAAACCGACTTTACAGACAATCGGTATGTTTTTTTTAACTTTACGTTTTATTTTTTATTCCTTTAGTTATATATAGTTTATTACCAATAGTTCATTAAAATGCTTTTCCTTTTCTACTTTTATTAATTTTGTAACATTTGTTCCATTTTACTACCTTTCATTATAAATTAAAATATCCGTTTTTTAATATGTTAAAGCACGTTATTTTGTTTTTAATAATAACCATTGCATAGTAAGTATTGATTATATGTACATAGATTCATTTTAAATTTATAAAATACTTCGATTAATTTTAAATTCTAAAAAAATACGTGTGGCACTCGGGGACTGCCGCGGTAAAGCTATTGCATAGTAAGTCTACACGCATACGTCTAGTCACACGCACACAACGCCGTGTCGAAGACTGCCGAACTGAAACGACGTTAGACGATGCACGGCCTTCAAGCCACACCTCCGTGCCCGTCGGAGTGGGGAGCGTGAGGTTTTTTCGTTACGGAATTTCTGGATTCGGTCCCCGCGCTCAAGGCCCGCGATAGAAGCTATGCAATAGCTTAAAATTATGAAAATGTTACGTTATAAGCCTAAAAAAAACTGACGTCTAATTATTATTATCTCTGTGCTCTGTTCACTGATCTCCCGGCTACATCCTGTTCCGACTCGAACTTCTCCCGGATGCCTGCTCACCATTTCCACTCATCTGACTCCGGCTCCGGCTGCCTGATCATCGTCTTCACTCAAATATCTTCAAATTTATTGTCTTCAACTGATGGCCAATATTTTGTTCTGTACTCTAATTTATATTTTGCTTTCTCTGTTCGACATTTTTTTGTTCTTCTTTTTATAATATTCTTCTAGCAACTTATTGTTTTTAATTTCTCAGTTCACATATTTTTAGCCACACTATTTTATTTATTTTTTTCATCAAAAGTCATACAGTTTTTTTTTATTTTCTTTTTTAACGTAAATTATTTTTGTAATTATGCACTTTTAGATTTGTATTAAAAAAATATATTTGTACAAATATTTAAACATAACCTATATATTATTAACAAACTATAAAAGTAGGTAAGTACTAAAAAAAAAAATAACTACTCCAAAACTTAAAATGTTACAAAAAAAAACTCCCAGGTCGTCCTCACCAGGCAGAGTACCTAGGAGGCTCAAAGAGTTTCCTCGCTGGATTGCGATACTTATTCTCTGGGCCAGGTAGGTGCCGGCTCTGGGGTCTCGGGTGTCCTCAATGAGTTTTTTGGAGATTTCTATGAAAAGTTTGTGAGCAACCAGACCCCATGTACAACTCCAAGGGTTTCAACCCCAAATGGTTCAAATATGAGATCCCCACTAAGGTTCTCATATTTGTGCCGTAAGTTTTCCGCCTGATTGGCGGCCGCACCTGCAGAACTCGAGGTGCCCTGGACATGGGACGGAGCAAGTGTGTCGACGCAAGTAGCGTCCCATACAAGAGCCCGTCTCACTCTCCAAGGGACCATGGTCATACCGTCTGGTCTCTTGCCATCGTCGCGCGCCAAACCAGAGGGTTCCAGCACAGCTGGCACTCCGGCGGTGACAAGAGTCCGACGGATGAGATCGTTCAGACAGTGATGTAAGATTTGTATTTATATTCTACATTATATACGTAATAATATATATAAACTGACTTTTTATTTATTGAATAGCTTCTTTTTTTAATACTGTAATGTCCACATTTTTCAATCATCGCATAAAGTTCACACTTCACATTTTAATGTTTTATTTTTATTATTGTTGTCCCTGTACCATCTGCGCAACGCTGCCGCGGGGCAGGACTGGCAATGTGCAGGCTTGGGGAGTCCAATGAAAGATATTGTGCTCGCGAATAACGTTTATTAACAAACTATTTAATAGTTTACATTACAATATACATATAGGGAGGTGGTACACACACTACAAAAATCTTAAATATCATAACTATAACTTTTCATAAAAACTTTACCCCGACTACGTAAATTGTAAAGCCTATGTTACCCGGGCTATTATTACGAATCTATTGACACCTCATTTATTAAAAATTGGATTATTAGTTTAGGCGCTACGGTAAACCAAACATAAATACAATACATAAACTGCCAAAATCATTCCCCTTCCTTTCGGCTTTGCCGTAGTCGAGTAATAAAATATGTAAATTTGTTTTCATAATGTAATCTGACTGCCAAATAAGGAGGGTTATGTTGTTATAACGTATCTATATATATGCCACCGTAAAATTGTATAAACCGTTAGATTGTAATACAACTAGTGAAAGTTTTAAAATGTCGATAGACGCGAATATTCTGCTTTTAATTTGATACATTATTTTTCGTTAGATTATAAATATATAGTAAAGAATCTTTCGACATATTTTTACAATCTCGTTTGTTATATTAAAATCTAACGGTTTTTACCATATTTCGGTAATATAATATATATATATATATATAACCAAGTTTTGCGTTGTAATAACATAATTTTTAATTTTCTTTTATTTGTTGTTTTTTGGTGCATTTTTACCCAATATTATGAAAATTTTCATTTCCCTTTTTATCCGACTTTTTTCATTTTTATACATAAAGAAATAAGTGAAATATTAAATACGTTTAACTTTACATTTTCTCGTAACATTGAATGAATATTTATAGGATATATAAAATATGGGAATTCTGAATATCGTCTCTCAATATTTAGGATCAGCTCACACCGAAACGATACGATACATGACGCGGCGCTGCATTGTTAAAATAGTGATTCAAATTTGAAATTCATTCAGTACACAAGAAGATACGCGTTTCATTGCAAGCGCTATGCAGAGGGGTCTAGTTGTCAATTCGAACTCTTGCAATTAATTACAAATTAAAAGACGTGAATAAAGTTCAATTTTGAATAGCTATCTTAAAAAAGCAGCGCCGCGTCTTGTATCTTCTCGATTCGATGTGAACTGACGCTTAGAAGAAACATCCTGAAGGCTGTCGGCAAAATACTCAGAACTCTCTAATAATTCATAACACATCTCATTTCACACTTATTGCCGTCAAATTCGTAATATCGCCTAATGTGCGTCACGCACATAAATATGGCACCCTTTTTGCATTTATACGAGTAAAGTAGTGTTTTACAGCTTTTATTTGGAATTGCTGTCCAACGAGCGTAAGGATCGTTTGGTTCAGTCATTTAGAACAATCGCCGAGAGGCTTGAGCGGGTTTTGGTCAGTGTTTCATGTAACCTCTGTTTACCCGCACGCATTCCTCGATTTCCTCCTAAATTGTGAGTACAGATTAGGAAGCCTTAAGAAGATTAGATGTGTTAAGTGGATAACTCAAAAAAAAATACTTTCCAATGTGCCAATAGCATGTTACGCTATGGAATTGTGGATTTTCAAGTTTAATTTCCAAGCGCTTAGACTCAAGACAAAAAAATGCTGATTAAATAATACCAACGCACCGCCTCGTTACAATGTCAGTCCTCAAAAGTTAAAGACAAAGTAAATCCTAAAATTCGGTTGGCAATGCAAACCTATAATAATAAATTTCTGTGTAACATTAAGGGTAGAATTACGATCTTAGCGACCGCCACGCGTGACCGCAACCAGATAACCAGCGAATCAGGTTCTCTGGCTTCGTTCACAATTTGCGCGACGCGATCGCGGAATATGTTTAGTGGGTCGCGCGCCCGATCGCGGTTCGCGGATCGCGGAAGGCTACGTATTGCTCGCGAGGCATGTGATTCTTTATCTTCTCGGTAAATATTTGGAACTCGGTAAGAGTCTATAAATGTGCATTTTAAATCTCCGCAAAGAACCAAAAATAAAAATTCATGTAGCATGTTCAATATTGTTCATAATATTTTGTGTTTAATCAAAATACAAAATGCTATAAACAAAATTTTAAGAAACCCCCGAATTGTCAAGCAGAAGATGAATTATAGCTAAGAACACTCTCGATCGTGTCAGCTTTAAAAAAAAACTAGAACAAAATCAGTTCGTCCGTTTGAGAGCTACGATGCCACAGACAGACAGATAGACACGTCAAACTTGTAACGCCCCTCTTTTTGTGTCGGGGGTAGTAGGTAAGCAGTTAGTCTGAAAACATAATATTATTATCTCATTCCAAGAAAACTAATTCTTGGAATGAGATATTAATATTATTATGCTCAGCATATTCGTTTAAATTATTTTACTATAAGGAAAAAATATTATGTTTCATCTACACAACTTTAATGAAGAGAGAAAGTTTGTTTCTACGAATTATTGCTTTTTGCGCGCAAAATCATCATCATCATCAGTTGCAGGCAACATAATATTATAATAGCCTGTTATAATTTTAATGTTTTTTTATTATGTAATGTATAAGTAAAGTTGTTGACTTTAATGAAATAATATTAATATCTTAGTGCCATATCTTCGCTTTTATTTAATCTGTAGTGAGCATAATTTAAGTTAAATAATAAATTTAAATGTTTTTTACTTCTAATTTTAGTCAAAAAATTTCAACAAAGAAATGATTCGGATTTTAAATCTACTTGTTTGAATAACGTTAAATGTAACTTAAAAGTTTCTATCTCCTACAGTTTAGAAATGCCAGGAGGCGACCAACTTATAAACCACTTTAGAGGCTGATTACTCGAAAACTATTGACTCTGTAAAAAAATGATGTATGAAACCTTACCTTTATTTTGAAAGACATATTCAACTATACCGCACACGATGTGTTGGAATTAACAAATATATTGCATCTCCACTTTACATGTATGGAAACTCTCCTGAAATACTCCTAATTATAATAAATAATATAATTAATATAATAAATATTATGATATATTATGATGCCAAAACCGATATATATATATATATATATATATATATATATATATATATATATATATATATATATATATATATATATATATATATATATATATATATATATATATATATATATATATATATATATATATATATACACAGTTAACAGTCCTTAACTGCACTAAATTTTAACCATTTATATTTTAAATTACAAAAGCCACAAGAGCGGACAGACAGACAGACGGATGGACAGAGTGAAACTCTAAGGGTAAATTGGGCATTACGGAACCCTAAAATTGAATTGGAATGTCTCGCTAAAACCCAAAAACTGGCTGGACCGATTTGGCTGATTTTGGTCCTGAAATGTTTGTGGCAGTTCAGGGAAGTTTTCAAACGGTGAGAAATATTTGAAAAATTGCAAGGAAAATACCAAAGACAACAAATTAAAATTCCCCATACTATTCCTAGGTACTTGTTAGAACATTTAAAGTTTGTTCTGTCGTTAAGACAGAACAACGTGTATACGACACCTAGATTGCCAAAAAAGATTAAACTTGGATTTATAATAAATTATAAATTAAATTATGTCGTATTGTATACTCCGTTCTGATTAAATTTAAATTTAATTCGTTTTTAAATAGAGATTTTACATATAAAAGCATTAATGTTTTATCAGTTTTGGTGCTCGCGGCAGATATACCTTGCACCAAGTAACAACTAAACATTTTACCAAGCACATCCTGAAAAATATTGCCGGAGGCTCTTCGATAAACATGAAACAATCAAAATAATATCCTCCCTGATGAGATTCCGCCTTGTGAGAGATAAAAGCTCAATAGAGAAAACAGCGGTACTTAGGATTTATGGTCTGAGTAAATAATAATCATTTGGTTGCTTTATCGTACAATCGTTTGTATAATACAGTTTGGAAAATGTAATCGTATTAATCAAAATTATAAAAGCAATATTATAAAATATATTTATCATTTTTAAAAAGTGGTGATAAACACGAGTAATACCCCATAGACAGTCCGATTTACTTTCAGATCGGCCTGAACGGATGCAAAATCATATCGTCTGCGTGCAATTTCAAAATCGCATCAGTCGGTCGGATGGACTGAAGCGATTCGTTCCAGTGTTGTCAACTCTGTTTATGCGGAACTACTAATCTCGCGACGTTTTCTACTAAAACTACTAAAAGAGTACCGAAAACTATCAAAAAGCTACTAAAATTAGGAATCCCTATAAACACAAAAACTGCATTTTCGCTTATACTATATTGAAAACTAGCTGACCCGGCGAATTTGGTACCGCCATATTTTTTGTCTATTTTTTTAATATTTTTTTATAAGACATAAATTATAACCTTATTTGACGACCTCAGTGGCTCAGTGGTTAGTGCGTTGGCGCTCAAGCCGTAGGTCGAGGGTTTGAATCCCGCCAGGGAACCTTTTTGTTTTTCTGTGTTCCTGGGTCATGGATGTGTATTATATAATAAAAATCTTAAATTTAAGAATAGTATAAATATTATTATATTATGTATTTCCGTTGTCAGATACATGTAACAAAAGTTCTTCGAGAACTTACCACTGGACCAGATTAACATAGTGTGCAAGCGCACATAGATATAATAGTTATATTCAGCAATTTGAAGAAATTAGTGAAAGAATTTAGTAGAAAGCGTACTACTATATTTTGCGTTTAAAATCATTATTTGGTACTTTAATTGTAATTGCTGAAATAATTTTGGAGCTTGGAATATATTATATAATTTTTAGTGGCCGGGATCAGGTGCCCTTTGAAACGGCCTATCATAGTTACCTCGTCGCGACCGGTCTAAACGATGTGTATTTTATAGCTAATAGCTATTAAGGGTCTGTTCACCCCCGACGATACGCGACGCGACATGGCGCTGCATTTTTAAGATAGCTACTCAAAATTGAACTTAATTCACTGCAAAACAAGATACACGTTTCATAATATAACATCTTTTGATCAACTTCTGTGGATGCACTGCGCGCGCGGCTAACAGTCCGATCTGCCGCATGTTGATGCGAGCGCAATTTCCACAGTTTTACCTGCACACTCGCCTAAATGTGTATGACGCCGGCAGTCCAAACAATCGACGCATCGTTAATCATAATTAGCACGATAGTTCCCTCCGCACAGATCCCTCCGCGGTTTGGAACGCAGTTCTATGCGCGGTCCAAACTTTACGTGTGCAGGGCGATTAAGGGGTATTTTTTTTTTAGATAACAAGAAAGAAGCATGAAATTGTCTCTACAGTATATGGTACTCCTACTAGTTCTATGGATGATTACTGAAGCTGAGTCCTGTTCCAAGATAACACACGTAGCACAGGCGGAGAGACACGATGACAACGGTCTAAGATGTCACGACAACGTGAAGGTGCAC
The DNA here is from genome assembly GCA_963565745.1 of Phengaris arion. NCBI lineage: Eukaryota > Metazoa > Arthropoda > Insecta > Lepidoptera > Lycaenidae > Phengaris > Phengaris arion. The sequence continues at coordinate 32,460,204 of OY751431.1, forward strand.
ATATGCGGTGGCAAGTGCGAATCTAGCGAGGTGAGGCTATTGTAAAATTAAACAAACGAGCACACGGATCGTCTGATGACACCCGCGTCTCGCAACACTGACTTAAGGACTCACAGACAGCGAAGATACTATAATATTTTAACTTAAGATGCCTGCATATATTTTTCTTAGCCGTCTTTGATATAATATGGTATCTTAGACTTCTGTGATAGTTCATACAAACTGTATAGCAAGCGATATTTAATCTTAACATCTTACTATAGTATCTTCGCCGTCTGTGACGTACAATTGCAATGCGGGTCTGTCGAAACCCCCCTTCAGGTGAAAGGCCTCACGCACTCTTCGAAAAACAACGCAAGCTATATTACGTTGGTTTTTTATGCAAGCGTAGATTTCTTTGGTGGCCCATACGTGCCACGGCTCCCTCATGTCATGTTAAACTAATCGATTAATAAGTACGTGATAAAAAGCACTATAGGAGTATTTTAGGATTGGCCTGGCGAAACTACTCCAATTTACGTCGCTGAACACTTATCACCAGCTAATAAAGCACTCCATTCCGCTGCACGATTGAAGGCCAAATAAATGAAGTACAAATATGCATGGGTCAGAGATGGACACATTTGTGTGCGTACGGATGTGAACTCTGGGTTTATACTAATACCCCCTTACTAATTTTATACAATTGATAAGCAATGCGATGTTTTGTCCTTATCTGCCAAGCTACTTTTCCCACGTATCAGATAAGGACAAAACATTGTGTTGCATAACCACTGTTTAAATATTTTTATTAGTAAGGCGGCTTAGTTCTAAACAGTCCCTAGAGAAAATTATTTAAATAGCTATTGTTACTACATATCTAAAATTGTTTTCTTTTTAAATATTATTTAATACCTATTGTAAAATATTATGTCTCTTAAAGTTTACATACAGAGCATACGAGGTTCAAAATCTAAATATTTAGACAAATATAATTCTGTGCTTTGTTGTGTTGTAGTACTCTTCCGTCAGAGCTGAATGATACTCGAATGTATACGAAGGAATGAATATTTATTCTATCTACGTCGTCACACACCGGGCCTATCAAAAGGCCTTGGGTGGGGAGCCATGGTCAGGGGCCAAAGCCCTACATGGGGGGCTCTACATGGGGTGGGAATGACGCCCTCAGTACGAGTACTAGACGCATAAAGTCTGGTTTAAGGGGAACACCCCCCGCGGCAGAAGCGGGGGAAACCCATGGCAAGCGAAAAAGGGGAAAAGACATTCGCCAATCAGGCGCGACCTCGAATGACGGACGACTCCAAACGGCACGGAGGCCTAGAAATGTGTATGGGGCCACTCCCGCACGCACCGCGTTTGTCGGACCGCGGACTCAACCGACATGGGAAAAAGGGTGGGAGAGAGCTTCCAGGCCCCAGACTTTTGTGTCGGAGAGGAAGGTACGCAACGATGACAATTTCACGCATTTCAGACACGCCATTCAATTCCAAAAAAATCTTGCGCAAAGTAGCGCACATGCGCCCATAAAATGATGAGCACTATAAGCCTGCATGGCAATATAATCCCAGAGGTCACTCGTGTCAAATATTTAGGCGTAGTACTAAACAAGTCGATGATGTTTTCGAGTCACATCACTAACACGTTACGAAAAGCGAAATTTGTACTCTACAAATTATATCCGCCACATAATTCGCGAAGCAAAATGTCCCTAAGCTTACATTATATAAAGTATGTATAAGAACGATACTCACTTATGCGTGCGTCCCCTTCGCACAAATAAGCGAGCCTCAAATGGACCGACTGCAAAGAGTCCAAAACCGGTTTCTACGCATGGCAACAGGAGCCCCCTATTACATGCGTTACATTGACTTGCATAGAGACTGCGAACTCGTCACTATAAAAGCCTATATCAAAAAACTCATAGAGAGATTCTTTGATAAAGGCAAAAAACATCCAAACCATCTTATCCAAAAGGCCCTTGACTACAACCACGACGCACAGACTTTCCGACACCCGTACAAGCGGCCTAAGCACATCTTAGCCAATCTCATTGACCCGATCACAAAATACGTACCATACTGTGTACAGTTACGTAAGCACAAAGCACACGCACCCGCGAATTTCGTATCGCACCGGGGTCGACGCCGGCGCCTACCCCGAGGTCCCACATCTGACACAATCACATGTACAGGTACAGACCGACCCTAACACGGGACTAAGCCCGAACCCGTTCGAGTTCGCGTCCTAGTAGCCTAGGTACACTTCAAAATAGTGACCGCGACCGCGATATTGATATAGAGAGCTCTACCAATATCGCGAAACTCATCGACATTAGGACTTACGCGCGTGAGTCATCCCGACCGTATGCGGAAGGGGAGAGGGACGGCCCTCTCAGTACTGAAACCACTAAAAACTCGAGCTCCTCTATCGCGATAACTCACACGCCGTTAGTTTGAGCTACTGCGCGCGAGCAATCTCACTCCTCTGAGAGTGAGGAAGGGGTCGGACCCCATAGCAGGAGAGACCCGTATCCCTCTCGACATAATAAAAGCTTACAATCCGTAGCTGTCCCCAATATCCGGTCTGAACATCACCCGAGTGACGTTAGGGAGGGTCAAACCCTCCCATCGTCTCTCATCTAATCAACTAGCCACCAGGCTAGTTATAATCCGACGTAGCTACAGCGGCCTTAACCCGACCGTTAGCGTAGACCATTTCAAAAAAAAATAAAGATTCCGACCTCTGGTCTTCGGGGGGAGTGATGTGGCGCACTAATTAGCGCCAAAGTCCTGAATCACCCTATCGAAGTTTTCTAAGATCGGCGGTAAATATACAACATCCGAAATGCATACAAGTGGCCTTCGGCCTGACCGAGCATACCATCTCGCTTCAATTTATTTTTATATTCAAATTTTCTTTGTCAATCTTTTAATAAAAATCTCAATTTAACTCAATATATTTAGACTTTTCAAAGGCATTTGATCGCGTCAATCACAATGTATTTTTAATAAGCATCTATCATCTTGGAATTTATGGCGATCTACATCGTTGGCTTTATTCATATCTTGTAAATCGCACCCAAATAGTTTCCCTGTATGGTTTTGACACAATACCCTTTGAGCCGCTATTAGGTGTTCCGCAAGGCTCTAACTTAGGTCCTCTCCTCTTTTTAATACATATCAACGACAACGACACAATTTTACTTGTCCCTGCCTAGCTTATGCTGATGATATAAAATTGTTTCACGAAATATCAAGCATCAATGACTGCGTTCTTCTTCAGCATAACATTAATATAGTAAATGATAGGTTCAAAATTAATGATATGAGTCTAAACGTTAAAAAATGACAATATATATCTTTCACTAAAAAGAGAAATCCACTTCATTACTGCTATTATATAAAGGGAATAAAACTCAACAGAGTTAATCTGATCCGCGACTTGGGTGTCTGGTTTGATTTCTCATTAAATTTTAAATTTCACAATAAAGCTATGATTGCAGTGGCAAAAATAATGGTTTATTTTATATGACGAACAGCGAAACCCTTTATAAATATTGATTCTCTCAAAACACTTTACTCATCTCTAGTAAGATCACATCTGGAATATTGCTCCTCTAGGTCGCTTGTTTATAAAACGTCTTTATGAACAACGTTTATGAAATAGAGTCAATACAACAAAAATGTCTTAGACACTTGAGTAGCAAAGATCGCTTGAGAAAGGCTGTCCCCGAGTAGGAGGATCGTCTTCTCTGTTATCGTCTTCCTAGTTTAGGGCGACGTCGTAAAGTCACAGATCTATGTGTGCTCCACTATTGCTTGCAACTATTGACTTTTCCATTAGTAAGCGATCTAGGCGTAAGCCAGTGCTCTTTAATAATCCACCATTTAATACGACGAAATAATCCCTTACATCGTTTGTGTCAACTCTATTACGACATCAGTATTAACAGTAATGCAGAAATCGATATCCTTCATTAAAAAATCCCAATTTATACAAAAACTTTGTCTAACTTGAAATTAATAAATTTTCAAGGCCGACAATCTACTACTCTACTGGTGTTGTGGGTGCCCATAAGCGACTGTAATCGCTTTCCATTATGCGATCCGTTCGTTCGTTTATCAGTTCAGTCATCACAACATCAGTTTTTAATTACATAAAAACTGATGTTGTGATTCAATACGAAGACGTAGAATAACATTTTTTTTTACTAACAATGTTGTGTACAATGTTAGATTAATGAATTCAATAATGTTTATTCTTATAAGCTACTAACATGATTTGTATAAACTTAGTTCATTAATTATTTTTGTACCTTAACTAAATCAAATAAAATAGTGTATTCGCGTTAAGAAGACAGTGGAATCTTAAAAAATGTCCAATGAGCCAATTGAGATGTTGCCTAGTGTCAAATATCATATATTTACAAATAAAATTTTATAATTGTTGAATAGCAGTACATAAATCTAAAAGAAAACGTTATATAGGTATGCGCGATTAAAAATTAGAAGCAAATAAAAAACGTTGCCCATACCTTTCTAGTAAACTATTTGTGACGTCATACATTGTTTAGTGAGAAATCTATGGCGGTAGTACATGGTTACGTTACATGCCGATATAATATCGTTCTCTTTCTAATTGTCAATTCAAATTGTATCTTCGTTATTTTTGAAGATCTACAAAAATGGATTTTAGATTGTTTAATATCATGTGGTCTAGCTTTGAATACAGAAAAATATTTTTTTACTCAACATACCCACAATAAGCCATTTTGACATAATTTATGTTCGCTTGACTAATTGACATATTTTCCTCGTCTTCCTAACGCGAATTGACTATAGATATTGATGCCTAATGTTTTTCTTACGCAGTCACGACTGTTGAAATATAACTGATGTAACAAAAATTTTCAAAGAGGAGCACAGTTTTTCTACAATAGTCTAGTCGAGTTGATGTAACAAGTGTTTTGATCGATGAAAAATATTTGTATTCCCGAAGTCGCAATTAGTAAAGCAATCTTAAGTTTACTAAGAAACTTAAGTCTAAACAGATTATGGCTTTTATCTAATATGGAAAACACCCGAAAATTATGTTAAATACTACTACTAGGTCTCTGCAGTTCATATTACAATTTATATCGCTTAGCTTATCTGTAAAATAAACAGGGTTTGGATATGCTATGGACACGGCAGTCTGCACATTTGCACGTGAATATTTTAACAGTTCATCAGCAAAGTGAAAGTGCCTCATATGGCGGCGCTTCCTCGTCCTCTAAGATCGAGTACCTACCTAATAACTCTGATGCAGTTACAACACGAAACGACAGATTAAAGAAAGCTAGGTCCAAATAAACAGCTACATACTTTCTTAGTTATTATATAGTATTAATAGCTTTCGATTAGATTGCACTACTACAAGCATATGACGTGTGCACAATTCTTCTATCGCGTACACGGCAATAGTGTCAAAAATCCGTCAAGATTGTGCGGACGTCTAAATTTTCAAATTTCGAGTTTGAGTTTTTGTCATGTGAGATTAATAATTGTGTTGTATTGATAGTTCTCATGACTTCGTCTTATAAATGTTTAAACAATATAATGTAAGAATATAAAATATCAAACAACAATAGTACTGTGCGTATGAAAAAAAATTGGAATAAATAAAAATATATCTTATTTTACCTATGAAATATTTAATTTACTAGGAGATATCATGCTTTATTAAAAGAGCGTCCATGACCTGATGAATAGACCCCCCGATGCCGGATTGTGGTGTGTGCAAATTAGACTTTATCAATAACCGTATAAATATACTGACGCTAGACTTAGTTTAATTTACCCCCATCTTCTGTTCTCTTCTCTCCCCCACAACCCTGACAAAATTTGAATCGGTATATGAAAGGTGTTCCTCTGTACGTAAGTATTTTTACTCCGTGACGAAACTGTCGATTTTGTTATCACATCAAAAAACAAAACCCGATAGTCTATAGATTTAAAATCGGATTTTTGTTTGAAAGGGTCTCCTCCTTATCAAATCATTTCAAGCCACCTTCACCACGCATTTTAAATATTTTAACTCTCCATCGCCCCACATGAAACTTGAGTGTCATAACAGTAGCATAGATGACCGATTTTTATTGCATAAATAAATTGTACGCTAACATATGAGTAAGTTATCAGAAGAGACATTAGATTAAAAATCTATACTTTCAAAGATACAGCGATTTGTTTACAGAATTTCACAAGTCTCGTAAAAACGCTCCATACAAAAGTCGCCCTTAGATATGACTTCACGCGATCCTAAAGCTGTATGAAATATATGCCACAGGAATATAATTGCTTATATCTCCGAAAGTGCGTTTAAGTTCATACACTATAATTAATGTTTTTGTATTTGATGTGGGTAAACTAACGATGGAAGTTTTTTTACTAATACCTATAGCAAAAAATATGGAAACTTTTTGTAGTTTTTAAATGTATCTCATTATAAAATCATACATGTATATTATTTTTTTATTTATCAAGTAATAGTTAGTAAGATTTAACTCATTAATTTACATGTAGTCATTTACCCAATTATGCAGATTTCCGACTGGGAGTTCCCATTTAAGAAGTCTCACCACCCGGTCTGTGTGTACGGAACTCGCCATCTACTTATGGTGCGTCTTCGCCACTGTGACCCTGGTGTTACTTCGGGCACCGACGTCTTCCGTTACGTCAGTGCTGAGGACTGCCGCTGTAAGGTAAGGCATACAGTACACACTGACTTTTGGCCGAATGCTAAAACGCTATTTAAAATAAGGAACCACTCTATTTACAGGCTATCACTGTCTCTGCTTGACGGAAAGAGAAGGACTGCATGTGACTAAGGCAAGACGAGGACTGCCTGTGAATTGAGTACCAATTAATTTAAGCAGCGTTTTAATATTCAGCAGTTACATGGTACGCCCACAATTTTTATGCAATAGAATTTGGGATTACTCATTACTAGGGAGATGGTGGTAATTTAGACCGTATATGATTTCATCGTCGTTGATAATAAGACGAAAATATGTAATCTGTAACTATGTGAACTAGAAAAAATAAGTGTAAATAAACAATTTTGAAATTAAAATAACTGTCAAAAATTATATTACTATCATTTTTTACGACGATTAAATCATATTATGCCTACCTAAAATGCCATCAGCTCTCTAGTTATCAAGTCCAATATTCCTTGATCATTTCCGATATTTTTGTAGGAAGTAATATACCACCGTTCAAATCCCCTCATACGCCCACTCGCTTATGTTTCGCTCAGGACATCCCATGGCATTGCCTCGAGCGAACAAGAGAAAATATTGTTGTCCTTCATGTAAGGTAGTTAAGGTTTAACTTTGTCACAGATTAATAAATAGTTCGACGTAATAGATACATCATTCCCATACAAAAGCGAAAATACCTACCCTATAATAGCCTACAAAATTTTAATAATAATATGTGCTTTTCGCAGCGAGAAAAAATGTACCATAAGTACGCGCACAAACAGTCGAGATTGTGTTTCCGGCCGTGCGACTAACGTTACACGTGAGTCACGCATGCCATCGCACAAATTCGCTAGGGTTGTACCTATGAGGTAAATTGTAATAAATCGAATGATGTAAAATAATCATACTTTTATTTGTTACACCTCACTACAAAACACTAAAAAGATAATTTTTGGATACGAATATTTTTGTTATTTGATTCTTAATAATTAAATTAACTTTAAAAATAAAATATGTAGGTACGACAACTATAGGTATAAAGAAAATAGGAGATGAAACTTTCGCATTTATATGTATATATTTATACAATTAGTACTTAATTAATTAGGTATTTAAAATCGAAATAAACATGTCCACGAAAAATAACACCTACCTTTGCGTAATATATAAGTAGGTACTAGGTAAGGTAGCTATTACAAAAACAATACTATTTATGAATGATAAATAATGTGTTATGAATTCCAACAATAGGATTAAAAATTTTATGTGAGCAAAGGGGCTTATATGAGGATATTATAAGGAGTTCAGTCCTTAATTTACGATTTATATATTATCTAGCTACCCACATAAAGAAATAATGGTGACAATTTGTAAACATATATTTAAAATACTTTTACTTACTTACCTTTGTTCGTCTCTCGGCAATGAAAAAAATGTAATTTTTTCATAGAATTTTTGGCTTTGACGGCCATCCATTTCACAATAATTACGTGTCATTTCGACTCCTAATCGCGAGCAACGTGCGGTGCGAGTGCTCTGGCGGGCGTGCGGTGATAATTTATAATAGTTTAAAGAATAATTTTAAAGAAGAAATATTCTATCCAAAACAGTCCGGTGCAAAATAGTTCTTAATCCATGGTAACAAGGTCGTCAATAGAAGTCAACGTTTCTAAATAGCCATATTTTTAAAATGGCTGTCGGGAAATCTTCTATCAAAAATGATCAAATTTTACAACGATGCATCCTTGCTGCCTTAAAGTAAGAACAATTTTGCTCCGAATGGTATTAATGCTTGGCACGTATTTAAACTTGCGACAAAACAATCAAATTTTGGGTGCGGAAAAACCGAATATTAAATAATAAATTACTAAGTTGGAGAAATAATGTAAGGAACAAAAAAATCCAAATCTATTGACTAAATAATACCAGTTTTGTTCACTGACTATTCCAAACTGGCAGACAGATATTATTTTACCGAACAAATAACCATCTCGGCGACAATTTGTGAATACACATTTAATTTAAGAATATGCACATATATTTTCCCTGATGTAGGTAATTCAAAAAACATAAAAAGCAGAAAAATGAGCGCACATAAAAAAAACGTAAAGGAGCGTACAAAATTCCTATTTTTACTAATTTTTCTCGGTTTCGGTGGGTGTAGATATTGTGTAGATTTATTTTGAAATTTTAAAATGGCGGATGTATTTTAATTTTTGTGAAATTCTTCTATCTCCAAAATCTGTGTCCTACTGAAAAAATAATGAAAATTTTCTCGCCCTTATTATCCCTGCAACCACATATTTTCTCCATTAAGGAAGAATAAATTTTAAAATCCTGAATTTTCTAACATTTCTATAGCCTTGTACATCGCTCGTATCTCAAAGGAAACGGTGCATCCTACTGAAAATATAATGGACATTTCCTCCCCCCAAGTAACCACGTATTTTCTTTATGATAAGGGATTTTTTTTTAATATATATATTAATATAATAACATACTGTGATAATAATCATAAGTCCTAACATCCCCAAGAACTTTTATATTAGTATTCATGTCATTTTTACGAAGAATGAAAATTCTCCATTTTGGAAATTTAAATTGGAAGACAATTATGTACCTAATCAGCACCCCCAGAAACCTGGAAAGGGACACCCATATTAATTTTAAATAAAAAAATGTTTTTGAGAACTTCAAAATGTATTTTATATTCATATTATTTTGCACCCCCAAAACCTTGAAAACGACACCCATACCAAAAGAAAATAAACTCCAACAGTATCCAAATATGCGATTTTCCGCAGCCTGTAAATTAAATTTTTTTTAGCCGCCATTAATTTATCAACCCAATTTGGTTATATTACTTCTTACATCGTATAATGGTCGCCAACTCGGAAATTAAGTCGTCAATTTATATATTTCGGTTCGAATTTGGATTAAATTTCGCCACTTTTTATGTAGGTACCGATTTTTGTATTTTTTGACATATGCTTGTGCTTTCGCCAGTTTAGTAATTTAGTCGCCAACATTTGCTGCCATATTCGGTAATACAGTATGCTTATGTGCAGTCGCCAACTTATTTTTTGTTCGCAAGATTAATTATATCCCTTAATGTTTCATCAATCTGTCATTTTGTAGATTCTTCTATATAAAGAAATGTGATGTACATTTTACGTTTAAAGAAATTGACCACAGAGATAATTAAAATTATTAACACATTTAAATTGTTGAATATTAAAAATACTGCTGATCTCTGAGGCATGTCTACTTATTTTTTAAACGAGACAATGTTGTACATGATGTACATGATGAGTGACGTCACAGACGGCTGAACGAACCTATGCGCTCGTCCGTTTACTTGATTTAATAATTAATTGCGAATTACGATTTTTCGGTAAAACTAATTTGTTCGTTAAAGTGCAACTAGTGTGTGTGAATGTTTTCTACTCTATGCGCCTGTTCATTGCATTGATAATCAGCATTTTGTGAAGTGGAATCTATAACTAATAATCACTAAAAGTGGGTACCGTGTAATAGGAGATGTCTGAACTCCGGAGTGCACTCTCAAATATTAATGAGCGTCTTGTCTCCGTCGAGCATAGAATTGATGCAGTGGAGCAGGTTTCAGGATCCGAACCATCGAATAAGGTTATTGAATTGGAGAGAACGGTCGAGCAATTGAAGGCGGAGCTCAACGATAGAGACCAGGAGGCACTATCAACGGACCTAGACATTGGAAACGTCCCGGAGCCTACAGGAGAGAATGCGGTGCACACCGTCGCTGTGTTGACCTCTAAACTCGGAGTAACCCTGGCACCTGCAGATATTGTCTTTGCTGAACGTGTGGGACACAGTAGCGAGAGCGGTGTCGATGAGCCCAAACGTGCGCGGCGATTGGTGGTGCGGTTGGCCCGCCGCCATCTGCGAGACGAGCTGCTGCGCGCGGCGCGGGTGCGCCGCACGCTCACCAGCGCCGACATCGGCGTAGCCGGGGCGCCACAGCGCGTGTACATCAATGAGCGGTTGACGCGCTATAATCGTCAGCTCTTTCATAGAGTCCGCGAGGAGAGTCGTCGTCTCTCGACTAGACTGGCGATACTCGTGGACAAAAAGAGGGCGTATTTTTGCGCGGCAGGGAGATGGTAAACCGGTGCACCTCATTCGATCGACTGCCGACGTTGACCGGGTTTTTAAGACCACTAATGTTTGACGGTCAGTGCGCTAGTTTACGTTATGTCACTCTATCTGTATATAATATTTTAGCCAGTAATTGTTACTTTTTTCACTTTCGGTGTGTTTTAATTTTGTATGGTGTATGCTCGTTGTTATAATAATCCTAATCTATTCTCAATTAAACTTAAAGTAGAGTCAGCAATAATCAATATACAACGCCTATATTACATGTATCTTAATAAGTCTATTAATATAAAATTACTAGACATCATAACACAATTCAAACAATTATAGCATTAACACTAAATCAACATTTCTAATTTTACATAATTTAATATTTACAATTTTATTTTATTTAATATTTACTATTCATATAAAATTACTTGACGTCACAACACAATCAAATAATTATGGCATTTACAATTATTCAACATTTACAATTTTATATACATAATTTAATATTTACAAATTTATATAATCTAATATTTATACTTTATAACACTAGCATAATTTAATATAATTTGTGTTGCCAAAAGAGATATAAAAAATATAATAATTTTTCAATACAAAACTTTATACATAATATTAATTCCGAACATCAAATACAATTGCTTTTCATCCGCCAATATTATGACAATCCTCTTTCCCCTAGGTGGATCCACTATATGATTTTATATACTTTGTTAAGTAATGGTTAACAAAACCCTAAAAGTTGGACTATACAATGCGGGCTCTCTTGGCACAAACCACGATAATTTTCTGGCAAAAATTAATGTACTTGACTTGGATATACTGGCTCTCAATGAGACGTGGTTAAGAACAGGGGAGAAAGGTCGTGCCCCCAACGTCATGGAATACCGACTTTGCCATAAGCCCCGACCTCGAGAGATACGTTCGCGTGGGGGAGGATTTGGATTTTATATTAGAGAAGGCATAACTGCACGGACCCTTTCACCACCCATTGACCCACTATATAAAGATGTTGAACATATGTGGCTTAAGATATCTTTAAATGGTAGAAGGCTAGTAATTGGTACTGCTTACCGACCCCCATGGCTTGATATTGACACTTTTCTAGACGCTCTTACAGATGTTATTAATGCAATGCCCAGCCATGACCACTTAATTTTGACTGGTGATTTAAATATAAATCTCTTATGTCCTGATCGATCAAAATCAAATAAACTTATAACTTTTCTGCGGTGCCTGGGCTTAAATCAATTAATTACTTCGCCAACTCACTTCACACAGTCCAGCCAGACATTGATCGACACAATTAGTTCCAATCTTACAGCTAAAAACATATTTATTGAACATGTTGGTTCCTTATTTGGCCACTGTCTGATTGGCTGCGAATTTAATATAAAAAGAGAAAGAATTAAACCTTACTCTATAACGTATAGACCTATCAAGCACATAGATTTGGACAGCTTTAACACTGACTTACAGGCTATAAACTGGGATAGCATACTGTCTTTAAGTGATGTTAATGCAATGGTGAATAGCTTTAATACACAAATATTGAAACTTTTTGACGTACATGCACCGGTAAGAACTGTCCGTATAAAAACATGCTCTTACCCTTGGATTACAGACACCATCAAATTAATGATGACACTGCGGGACAGAGCATTGCAGGACTATCATAAAACAAAGTTACAAAGTAAAAGGGAATATTATAAAAGCCTAAAAACTCTAGTAAATAAGTCACTGTATAATGAAAAAGTTGCATACTTTAAACACAATATTAATCATAAAATCAAAGAACCTAAACAGCTGTGGAAAAATATAAAGAAAAGTATTTTTAGTAAACATGAAAATGATCTACCATCACAATTAAATAACCCAAATCTAATTAATAAACATTTCTTAGAAACACCTACGGTTCCAATCACTCAACTATCTTATATTACATTTTTTGAATACCATAAATTTTGTGACAGTACCTTCCACCTTGAGACAGTATCCACCAATACACTAGTCAAAACTATAAAAATATTAAAATCCAAAGCTGTAGGTTCTGATGGCATCGGTTTAGACATGTTGTTATTGTCTCTGCCAAATTCCTTAGATGTAATTAAATGCATCATAAATACTTCTATCCGGACTGGTGTTTACCCCCTTCTCTGGAAGCAGTCTGTAGTGAGGCCTCTACCTAAAATCACCAACCCTATTGAGACAAAGATTAGAAATCTAAAAAGTCTAGCTTCTTTTAAAAAGCAACTCCGACAATTTATTTTACGCGAACAGAAAGCACAGGAAAGCTTGCGACATGATGTAAGTGTATTATAGGTGTATGTTTCAGGTTACTTGTTTTGCACTTTGCTTCCTGTATTAAAATTTTACTGATTCGATTGCCATCCTTAATTAGTGGTTTTCATAAAATATTTTCTTTGGTGTTGGGTTATGGGTATTATTCACATTTCATATTAATTTTTAAAATAATTAAAGACTAAAAATTCTTAAATGTACAATTTAAATTTTTAATTGCGATTTTGGTCATGAATAGACATTTGACACTTGTTACAGATTTATTGTTTCTTTTTTAATTCTCATTTTTTTTTATTATTATTATTTTTGTTTAAAGTAGTGTGTAAGTGTTTGGACGGCTGTGAGGTCACGGAATGGGTCAAGCGGAAGACCGGTGCTGGACATACCAAGGTGTGCCAGCAATGCCGAGCTCGATCCAATTTGCGGCTACCTACGCTGTTTTAGTTTTAGACGTTTTTCATTTATGTATTTTTATTATTATATTTAAATATAAGCTTAATTATTAATTTTAGTTTTTAGTAGAGCTGCAAATAAATGTTTCTTATTACATATATTCTTATTACATATTATATATAATCAGAATCTCGGCAACGGCTGCAAGTATTACCATGAAACTTAGTATGCAGGGAGTTTTGGGGGAGAAAAATCAATCTATAAGTCTTATCCCTTCGAAACTGCGCATTTTTAAGCAATATAATATGTTTTTTTCTTTCGTCGTGCAGCAATATATCAATAATTTCGACTCTCTTCCGTCAGCCCGTTTCAAATCCCAGCGAGTTCAAATCCCGGTCAGATAAATATTTTGTGTTTTTTTTTATTAGAACTCCGAGCAAAGCTCGGTTACAATAATTATGCGCGCTGTTGTTTGCATGTTAACATTTTAAATAATTTGGATCTGAACGGAGTATAATGCTACTAATATTATAAATGTAAAAGTTTGTGAGGATGGATGGATGAATGGATGAATGGATGAATGGATGAATGGATGAATGGATGAATGGATGAATGGATGAATGGATGAATGGATGAATGGATGAATGGATGAATGGATGAATGGATGAATGGATGAATGGATGAATGGATGAATGGATGAATGGATGAATGGATGAATGGATGAATGGATGAATGGATGAATGGATGAATGGATGAATGGATGAATGGATGAATGGATGAATGGATGAATGGATGAATGGATGAATGGATGAATGGATGAATGGATGAATGGATGAATGGATGAATGGATGAATGGATGAATGGATGAATGGATGAATGGATGAATGGATGAATGGATGAATGGATGAATGGATGAATGGATGAATGGATGAATGGATGAATGGATGAATGGATGAATGGATGAATGGATGAATGGATGAATGGATGAATGGATGAATGGATGAATGGATGAATGGATGAATGGATGAATGGATGAATGGATGAATGGATGAATGGATGAATGGATGAATGGATGAATGGATGGATGGATGTTTGTTACTCTTTCACGAAAAACTACAGAACGGATTTCGTATGGGAATGAAATTTGGTATGGTAGTAGTTAAGGCTCTGGATTTAAACATGGGCCACTTTTTATCCCGAAACTTTTTCGGTACAGTACAACAACAGTACCTATTCCTTTGGGATACTGTATTTATTCGGGCGGAGCCGCGGAACAATTTATTCAGTATAAATTATAACTACGAGTAATTAGTACTTTAAGAAATTTTCTAATGCCTTTTCTCGTTTTATTTCCAGATGTGTTCCTCACAAAAAACAAACTGCGAATGGTTGCCACCTGATTCGACACTTCTTAATGGTCTACAGAAGAGCGAAAACAACAAAGATTGATGAATAAAGTTTTAATTTATTCGGAATAAAATTCATATCTTATCTACGCAATCCATTAGTTTGAGTGAAAATTTTCCCGCAAAAGGTCCGAGAAATTTAACCTGTCATCTAGTAACTACCAGTGATAAAGACAGAAAATCTATATCGAACTATTTTTTTCCTTCTTATTTCGCTGTAAAGCAAGCAACAACCTTCAGTTTTTATGAACTGCAAGTCAAAATGTGACTTTCTTATAAATTTACAAATAACAAACCTGGGAGGCCGAGCTTTGCTCGGAGTTTTAGTAAAACGATTAAATATTTTAAAAAATTAATAGAAACTTATGAAAGAAAAATAATCACTAAAATATTCGTCTGACAGGGATTCGAGCCAAGACACAAATTTGCCAACAACATAAAAAGTCCAAACAAACCGCCAACTGGATTTGTTATTTAGAAATCGAAATCACTCACAACTTGTTACGCGCCGAAAGACAAAACAATATTTATATAACTCAAAAATATTCAGTTTCCCAGAGATAAAACCCAGCTAGATCGACTTTTTTTCCTAGAAATACTAATGTATTTCTAGGGATAATTCCCACGAGAACACTGTACTTTTTTGGGATAAAAATTATCAATGTCCTTCCCCGTGGGCCGTGATCTAATCTACATCTGTGATTTTCGATGCAAATAAACAAAGAAACAAACTGTATTATATTGATAGCTTTTGCCCGCGACTCCACCAGCGAAAATACAGTATGCCACGGGAGCCGTACATTTTTTGGCAGTAAAAAGTAGCCTATATCCTTACCTGTAGTCTACTCTATATCTGTGCCAAATTTTATGATGATCAGTTAAGCAGTTTTTACGTGAAAGCGTAACAAAAAAAAAATCAGATTCAATTATAATATCATCATTCATGATTCATGATCATTTATAATATTGTACACACATTGTACGTATTGCACATTATGTATTGTGATATGTGTAGTGCATACTGCACACTAATTATTATATAGAGTTAGTCAGCGCGTAAGGTTGTAACCGGTAACATGTGTCCTGAATAATCTAATGTTATAATCTGTTGTATCATTTGGAGAGTCCCCTAAAGTGGTGGTGGTGTGGTGAGTGGTAATTTGTGAGTGCGCGACAGTAAACATCGATTTACAACAGGACGGAACCTACAGAAAATATTAAACCCGAGACTTCGGAATTAGCTGCTATTACGTTGACCACTATAATCCCGGATTTTTGGACGGATCACCCAAAGATATTGCTTATACGCACAAAAGCTATGCTAGCTCCACAGAAACTTTCATATGAAACCAAGTACGACATCGAGGTATCGAAGCTCAGCAGAGGGGTTATACAACAAAGTTACTGACATCCTTATCGACCCTTCGTCTGTTAAAAAGTTTGATGCACTTAAAGAACGCCTTTTACAAATATATGAAGAGTCCGAAAACAGGCAACTGCAGAAGCTCATAAGTGAGATGGAGCTCAGAAATCAAAAGCCGTCTCAGCTTCTGCGGCGCATGAGGGAGCTAGCGAAGGATAAGATACCGAATGAGACTATAGTGTTTCTCTGGCAAGGCCACCCTCCCGGGTCAACGAGAGCGGTTTTAGCAGTAACAGAAACTAAGGACCTGGATTCTTTAGCCAGACATTACAGATAACGTGCTGGAATCTACACGCAATATGCATCAAGTTAACGAGGTAGCCCATTCGCCCTCGACTTCGACGTCCCGGGATGCGGATCTCATCATGGCTGAAATTGCAAAGTTGAGCACCAAGGTTGCCAATCTTGATCGACGCACACAAACAAGATTTTCACGACCGTGGAACAGAAATTACAGGTATAATAATATTCGCAATCGCAGCAGGAGTCGTTCTACGCCGCGTAGAACACCCGAGGATCCAGATTGGCTCTGTCGATATCACAATCGTTTCGGCAGCAGGGCAAGGAATTGTGAGGAGCCTTGTGCGTGGAGAAGAAGACAAGGAAAACTATATCCCGAAGAAGGTGCAGCATATAAATAATAATAATGTATTAACTCGCTTAGCGGTTAGTGTGATGATACCTTTACTATTGTTGTAAAGCTTTGTGCCGAGATGCTACTGAGTGAGAATTGGGATATTTAGCAATCAATAAATTAAATTTATTTTTATTTATAAAAAAATTATTATATATTAATTTCAATTTTTTTATTTATTATATTAATAAAAAATTTAAAATTAATTAAGGTTAAATAAACTGTAATAGTAATTCTGTAATATTAAGTTTGTCATAGTTCATAACATTTTCGTAGAGTACAGTATTCTTGCAAAAAAAAAAAATTTTAAGGGGACTAGCACTTAAATTCACAAAATGGGAAAGACACAAAATAGTTATCGCCCAGAACGGGGCTAATAGTGCTAACCACAGTTCTTTAGAACAAAAGTTGGAGTTTTATGGCGTCACTATTGCGAGTCTTATTGTTATATTATTAATCATAGCGGCATGCTTCGTATTTAACAAATGTTATAAGAGCACAAAGAAATGGGCCAGGAGAGAATTTGTCTCCGCGATGGCGATAAACTGTGTGGACTAACCCAATCAGCAATTACAGCCCACTTTAAACTACGCGTAATAGTGTGCATTACTATGTATTCAACGTAGCTGGAGTAGAGCTTATGATTATTGAAAAGTGTTTATGTATAATGTAAGTAGCAATAAGTGTCCAGCCATCTCATGTTGCAAGTATTCACATGAATGAAATTCGATTTGAATTATTGTTGTATTAATATGCATGTTTTATTGCTATCTACTGTATGTGTATTGTATTAGGGTTCCGTTGAGCTAAAACTAAAGTTTAATTTTTGTTAAGCATATATTTTTATACGGGAAGGAGTATTGTAGGTGTACACACATTGTACGTATTGCACTTTATGTATTGTGATATGTGTAGTGCATACTGCATAAGTATGGGCAAGTGGTACGTGCAACTTCAAAAAGCGTGCTATTTGTGTTCCCTTCAAAACACTTCTTCTTTAGATATATAGGGTGGCCCGTTTACTGTGGTCCAAAAATGTATTTGCCTTTTTAACCTAATAATTGGCCTTAAAATAAAAAATCTATAATAATACCTTCGTACGTATGGTTTTATTTTATTTTTTCCATTTTAGGAGTATAAATTTGAATTTCAAAGACTTTTGTTATTCGGAGTGCCGCCTCTTATTACGTAGTATAGTTACATTTTTTTTGCTTCGAAGATTGATTTCATTTTAAATTTCACAATCCTTTTCACGCGACTCCTAGCGTCAAAGCGTGTTTTGATTCACTATTGAATTTGATAAAAAACCACGATAACTATAGTAAAAAATCACCCCGAGTTTTGATTTTCAATTTTAAGTACAATATTTACGCTTTTAACTAATAAATACATTAATTGTAATCAAATATATAATTTTTTAAAACACTAATTGTAGTTAGCAACGAATTAAACGTTTCAAGAGGTTTGGATAGGCGAGAGGGAAGGATGCTATCCTTCGTTGAACAAGAATAAATAGGGCCCTACCTTTGTTCTTGTGAAACGCAAATTAAAGATAAACAACAGCGTACTGTTTAACGGGGATAGCTATCTTTCTTTCTTAGATATGTTATTGAAAACGGCGGTTAGTAAGGCTGGGTCTATATGCTCCGGAATCTGGAAGGCCGTAGAAAATTCTGAGCACTGGAAATAGAACTCTGCGCTAATACAATGAGTTTGAAATCGAACACGACAGTATCGAGAAATGTAAATGTCATATATGACAGCTCGACTCGAAACTTCCATTTTCAACTATTGTTTTAGCGCAAAGTTATATTTTCAATGCTCAGAATTTTCTACGGCCTTCCAGATTCCGGAGCATATAGTCCCAGCCTTACAAGCTATTTATACGCTCGGATACTTCAACCATCATCATCGCCTCCATAACTACAGCGCGCGTGAAGCCACTGTAACGACGTTGTATCTATAACTATAACTGAAGGAACACTAAAGTCGATGGGTTTTTTTACTTTAATTGTAATTTTGGTAGGTTTTGTTATTTCT
The DNA here is from genome assembly GCA_963565745.1 of Phengaris arion. Lineage (NCBI taxonomy): Eukaryota > Metazoa > Arthropoda > Insecta > Lepidoptera > Lycaenidae > Phengaris > Phengaris arion. The sequence goes on from OY751431.1 coordinate 32,479,289, forward strand.
AGTACGACGCTTCGTACGAATAACGATTTTATTATAATGTAAATAAGATAAATCTTAAATTGATAGAATGTAAAATGCATATGTGTACGGAAAGCTTCAGCTAAAGTGGGATATGAATGGATTGACTAATAATAATTATTAGACATCTCTTTCTTCCCCATTAGCATGTTACGTAAGAAGAATTAGGAACGATATGTTCTTCTCCTGCTAATAGCCGGGTAACTATGTAATTATTATCTGAATTGTACCTAATCACACTAATATTAAAAATTACGAAAAGTTTTTATATGTATGTTCGGCTGTACCTATATGACTCAAAATCTGCTGGATGGATATCAATAAAATTTGACACACTGATTTCTTGAAGCGTCACAAAAGCTCCAGCATAATTTCCTAGAAAAATTTTTGGTTTCAGCGTGATACACAGATTTAATTTTGCACGAATTAATATGTTTTAATATTCTTTGCCGTACCAGAAATCAGTGAGAGAATTCAGAGTCTTTTTTAACGTAATAGAAAGTGTATTGTGCAAGGCACAACAAAATAGAACAGTTAAAAAATTAAATTGAAACTAATTTTTTTTCATGTATAATTTAGAAAGTTATTCAAGGAACGTCAAAAAATAGCGAAATTAGGAAGTGCGTGTAATAGTTGGATGTGACATTTTACAGGTGAAACAATTAAAATAATCGCCATTCGATTACACAAAATAAATTACGTTTTAATTTTAATATAATTTTAATAATTTAAATTTAATTACGTCAAAATAAAAAGTTTTTTTTTGTCGAGGTATATTTTTCATATTGAATGCTAACCATAGTCATATAAATTACATTGCCTATAGATAACAATCAATTTTATAAACTCATAAAGGTATATAAGTGAAATATGTAATATAATAAATAATTTATATAATTATTGTATATATTTTTTTAACGGATTTTATATTAATCATCACCATCCGGTCACCTTCCAGCTCCATCATCAGAGTTCGTGTCATCATAATATTGCATTGTCGCGCGATATACATGTGCATGGAAAATTTTAGTTTAATCGAAAACCGGTAACAGCCAACAGGGTTAAAAATTTACTTTATTTAACTTGCAAGATTTGCCTACAAACAAAGGGACAGGTAAAAATGAATAAAAATGTACAGGATGTATGAAAACATTGCCATCGCAAAGCAAACAAAATATTTATATTTGTTCATAACTTAAAATTTAATGTAAACATTGTAAATTGTGTATAACCACTATTTACTCGAATTCCAATGCGTAATTTATATATTTAAACATTGTAATTTACTGTGTGTTATTGTAATGAATGAGGATATATTTGTACTGTAAACATTAATTCACAGGCGCCGACAACGAGATCAACCTGCAATTCAGACGTAATCGATCTCGTTTAAACGCCCGAATATCCGCAAATATCAGCAAATATATTTTGTGTGAGGCCCTCGCTCACTGGACCACACTTTGGCTCTATCGTGAAAAGAGAAATATTTATTCCAAAATAAAGAATTTATTTACATTGTTTAGTGGTCCCTTTCGCAAATCCGTATGACTAAGGTCTGGATACCACAGTCTTGGTAGTAGGCGGTGGAACGCTCACCTAGGGAGCAATTTACGTGTTATTTTTTTTGTTTGTCACGCTTTTGTGAATTGGAGTCCCGGTGTCCACTGGAGTCGCCACAATTTGAGAGCAATACAAAAAGACCCTGATGGCGCCACTGAGGTTATCACTGTTCGTGTGAGCGAGGTATTTTATATAATTTTCCAGTAGCGGATTTACCAGAAGGCTAGGTAGACTGAAGCTACTAGGGCGTAAAATTTAATCTAAAATATTGGCAAACAAAAATATTAACATTTTAGTACACGTCTGAATACAAAAGAAACTTAACGCTCTGTAAACTATACTTTTCGATATGGATTTCCAAAGTATTCTAAAAGCGTTTCAATATTATAATACAATTTAAATTCTCGCTCGCTCCGATCCCGCGCTTTTATCGTACTGCGTACAGAACAAATATATATATTATATCTAACCGCATATCGGTGACGCAAACGCACGAGATTTCACCCATCCAAAAGCGTCTAACGCGCACAGCACACGGCCGCTGCGTATGCTCCAGTCATGAGCATATCGGTGACGCGAACCCATAAGATTTTCCCCTATCAAAAAGTGCCCAACGCGGCTAAAGCAGTTCTTCGCGGCTATCAAAATTATGTTATTGTTACATTAAAAACGACTTTCTATAAATAGTAGTGTTCATTTCATTTCGTATTAAAATATTGATTTCCTACCGCCCACGTACTTTCCTCATACTTTTATTTTCATCCCATTTTCATATGATATACGTTGAAAAGGTAATCAAAATATGAGTTAAATAGCTGATAATATTGTACTAATTATTACTAGTCTATACACTACACGGTCAGCTGATGCGAACTATAGGCGCCGTCATATTGGCCTCGGCTGCTCTGACGAGCGCCTTTCACTTTATCCCTACTCCGCGGCCGACCGTCACGCGACATGCAACACACAGACGAAAAAGTTTGAGACGACGTAATAAAAGTTTCACTTTAATAACTACATCTATACTTACATCTGCTCCTACACCAATAACTACACCTATAGAGGTACCTGTATACCTACAATTTCAACACAAAAACTACACATACTATCTACACCTATAACGTATTAGGGCCGGCCGATTTTTCTGAAATAGAACTGTTTTGCATTCCAACCAAATGGATAAACTTTAAATATATGTCAAGTGACACTGGAGACCCGAATTTACGCAACCGACGGAACGAACATTAAATGTTTGACAGTTATGAACACTTACCCAATGGATAAGCAATACAATGTTTTTTCCTTGTCTGTCAAGCGACTTTTCCAACGTATAAGACAAGGACAAAACATTATATAGCTTATCCATTGCATAAATATTTTTATTAGTGTGGGAAAATTTAAGTGGTTTTGAGCTAAGTTATTAATCTAAGGTTTTTAGTATTTTTCGCGCAATTATCTCGGTCCGGTCTCCAAGATATCTCGGCTTAAATCTGAATTATTTCAAGATCATATTTACCCAAATCGTTCCAGCCGTTTTCGAGTTTTAGCGAGACAAAGGAACTGCAATGCGTTTTTATATATAAGAGAATATAGTATTAGCACATAAAATACTTTTTTCATAAGATAAAAACAACAGCACCGACTATTAAACTCAACGTAACGCTGCACATATTATGCCTTACAAATAGCGTAGACTGTAATTGCAGCCAATTAAGTAAAACATAATTCGTAAAATATCTCGGAGTTATAATTGACGAAAAATTGGATTTTATGGAACATCTGGTGTTTGCTGCAAACATAATTAGGAAACTTATCTATTTTTTCAAAAACTTACGCACCTCTGCCTCTTTATATTTATTGAAAACTGTATACCTATCAATTTGTCAATCAGTAATGTCGTATTGTATATCAATCTGGGGAGGAGCAACAACCACAAATATTGGAGAGAGTACACTATATTAGAGAGATCTCAGCGTTCAGTTCTGAAAGTATTATTGAAAAAATTCATCTGGTATCCAATTACATCCCTATATAAAAACCTTGAGGTTCTTTCAGTACGTGGGATCTACGTACTTCACGTGATAGTAAAAAAACAGCGCCCTTCTAAAATGTCCGTACTATGAAATCCTGCGTAAAAAACGAATTTGAAAATTGCCTCTTCCACAAGTCATTTCCAATTTTGCAAGGTTTGGCTCCTTCCTGCGGGCATTTGTATATTACAAATTCATCGAGGAATGAGTGGGCCTATTGGGTGGGCCGTCAATGCAGCATCAAAGACTGCTCCGTTGAAGAAGTGAAACATAATATTCTCACCGTGGGGATATGGTGGCAAGCCCCAAAGTGAGATCTTCGACCGAGCGAGATGGTATGCTCGGTCAGGCCGAGTCATTGATAAATTCAAGTACTTATTGTGAACTTATTAAATATTGTCTAATGTGCTTAACAAAAATGTTGGTGACCTGCTGGACATGCCTCGCCTAGTGCAGGTACCAATTTAAAACTTTTTCAGAATATGATTTAAAGTGATGACAAAAATGATTTTGATTTGTGTGATTTTTAAAAACGCTTTGAAGTAGACATTACTTTTATCTAAAACTGGTTCAAAAAGCGAAAATTATCTCCTATAAAATTCAATCAGATACAGACCGGATAAACTCCATCTATCCTGGTCAGATGTCATAAACATTTATGTTTATATTTTATACTGAGATTCAACATTTCTCCGTTCTGAAGGGGTTTAGGTCTGACCTGCAATATGACAGACGGAAATGAAATCGGACATTTGGAGCGGACCGAGCTAAAGCTGATTGATTAAATTTCTACCGTTTTCTTCGTAAAATCTTTTAAATAGTTTAAGTTTGACTCAACTATTAAATCAAATAAAAGTATTCTATTCCTTGGACCACACATTCATGCCAATCTTAAAAAACAAAGGCAAGCGGGCGCTCACTTGAAACACAACAGTCTCAAGACAGTCTCTTGATTTACAAAATATAATATGATGGTGCACACACTTAAAACAAACGTATCATAGACGAAACTGTTGAGGAGCGACACGACTTTCTTAAAACAAGACGACTCAAATTTATTTGATTCAATTGCAAACTACATTCGGATGTTGTATCACTCTATTTATACAATGTCCATGTTATGCCTGCTACACACGTAAAGATGAAACTGAACATTTAGGTGTTTTTTGGTTTTTACCTATAAAATTAATTTATTTCAATTTTACATCCATGTTTTAAATGCTAAAATTAACTAAAATTTATTTAAAATATTTACAAACTATAAAAGTAGGTAAGTACTAAAAAAAATAATAACTACTCTAAAACTTAAAATGCTACAAAACAAAGAAATCTCCCAGGTCGTTCCCACCAGGCAGAGTACCTAGAAGGCTCAAAGAGTTTCCTCGCTGGATTGCGATACTTATTCTCTGGGCCATGTGGGTGCCGGCTCTGGGGTCTCGGGTGGCCTCAATGACTTTTTTGGAGATTTCTCTGAAAAGTTTGTGCGCACCCAGACCCCATGTACCCAGGGTTTCAACCCCAAACGGTTCAAATATGAGATCCCCACTAAGGTTCTCATATTTGCGCCGCTTGAGGTTTTCCGTCTGATTGGCGGCCGCACCTGCAGAACTCGAGGTGCCTTGGACATGGGACGGAGCATTGTATAGACGCAAGCTACTTGCGTCTATACAATGTTCAATATATCCCTCTATCTCCCATACAAGAGCCCGTCCCACTTTTCAAGGGACCAGGGTCATACCGTCTGGTCTCTTGCCATCGTCGCGCGCCAAACCAGAGGGTTCCAGCACAGCTGGCACTCCAGCGGTGACAAAAGCCCGACGGATGAGATCGTTCAGGCACTGATGTCGGGAGATGCGGCCGGCGCTTCGTTGACAGGACAGCCCGTGATGTCCGAGGCTGTCCACGTTTGCACCACAAACACAGCGATGGGGGACGACGTGGGGGGTGCCAAGACGCAGGGAAGTGGCTAACCGGAAAGCTGTTCTATCCAGCAATGTGCCCGTTTTGGGTGACGGTAATGCTTGTAGCCAAAGGTCCGACTCCTACTTCCGTAGCTAAGAGGCGAGCCTGCTCCACAGGACTGAAGGACGTATTAAGAAGATTATTCCGTACCAGTCTGCAAAGTGGCTCGTCCCAGAGCCTTTGGGAAAAAGTATTGTCAGGCAATTCGCTACAAGCGCTAGTTGCGCTCCTTCGTTCGCGTGTCCTTGACCTCGTCCAGAAAGGGAACTGTATTGGAGTAGGATGGGTGATGTAGTATTTCGGAGATAAAACTATGGTTCGCGTGGACTGAGGACAAGAAGGCCGGAAGCGATATGTCAGAGGGCTTTCGAACACCCAGGCCACCGAACCTAACTGGAAGCTTTGCCTGAGTCAATGCGCGGTCATCGAAATTTGTATTCAAAATAGTGGAGAGCGTTTGTCTTATGGTATCATCTAACTGTTTGAGAAGTTGAGGGAACTTCCACAGTTGACAACACCGTAAGACATAAATCAATTTAGGTACGAAAATGCAAAAACGGATTAGGGTAAAGGCCATGTGACAGTTAATTTAGAGAAGGCGGTCTAAAGTTTCATTAAAATTTTGTAATTTGTTATCTATGAAGTCCAGGAGAGATTCGTCTAAAATAGGTGAGCCCAAAAGGAAGAGCGAATCCTTGTCAATGACAGACAGTTGTGGAGCTATTTCTTTAAAGCTGGATATAATCGCGTTTCTATCCCCACAACTGTCTGACACAAAAAGTTCGCACTTACCAAGGTTCAGCTGCAGACCTATTTTTTGGAACTCGCGGATCAGAGTGCGGAAGTCGGATAGTACAGTGGGTGCATCGCTTCCAAGGGTCCCATCATCCAAATACCAAACATTAAATTTTGAATTTAGAAGCTCGATGACCGGGTGTATAGCAAGGCTGAAGATTGCTGGACCTAGAGGGTGGTGAGGTGCGCCCTGTTGCAGCCCACTTCGGATGAGATGAGGTGGTCTTTGTAATTGAGTTTGGTGGGGTCGTTGTAACACTGGAGCATAAATGGTAAAATGGCAGGTGCTTTAGATTTAATTTGGGCCAACATGGCGCCTCGGTCAACTGAGTTGAAAGCGTTTTTGACATCGACCTTCAAAAGCACATCATCGCCTTAATTGTGGATAGCTCTCGTGAAAGAGTGAACGGCGGTCTCACAACCCCCTTTGCAGGCAAAACCGAGCTGTTTTGGCTGGAAGTATGACGCAAGGGAAGTGACCGATTTGCAAGCTAGTTTGGCTGTAAGGCGCCGGTATGTGCAGCCGACAGCAATCGGACGAATGCCACCATCTCTCTTCCTCAAGGCGCAGAGGTTAGCTCCATACAGAATGTCTACGATATCTGATGGGACCCCTCCACGTAGCATCAGGTTGCACAGATTCGTAAGTTCATGCAGGAGCTTACCGCAAGCCTCCCCTAGCAACCGCTGGTGAGGTCCTTCAGATGCTGAGGGGTGAGACCGTCGAGGCCGCTAGCTGAACCCGGAAGAAAGGACATGATGGCTCCGCATACTTTGTCTGTCGACGTTTGTAGTGGTGGTAATGCGTTATTGGAAACTGTGAAAGGATTGGATTGTGATGGATGTTTGTTTTGCAGGGCGATGAGGGTCTCTGGACAGTCGGGGCGACCGTGTCATTGGAAAACAGGAGCCGCGCTGCACCCTTAATATCTCCCTCACTTATTTTATTTTCCAGAGTTTTCACGATGTTATGTTTGACCGAGGAATGTGAAGAAAAATTTGGGTTGAGCTTAATGTCCGAAACACAATTCTTTTTGATTCTTGAAGTGAGGGAGGCATTGTTGAGCGGGTCTCTAGAGATATGCAGAAATCGGTAGGGAAAGGTGAGTAGATTTTTCCAGGCTTGCCTCGAGTTCTCCAGCACTGTGTGGCGTATTGCCTCGGCAAGCTTCTGGGCTACAGTCACTCTGGCACCCCTAGGGATCCGTCTTAGAACTGGTACAAAACGTTTAAATTTGGATATTTCTTGCCAAAAATTTGTTTGATAGATTGGGTTCGGAAGTGAATTGGTTATTGGGAGAATGAGGGTTGGAAGCTGTTCGTGGCATTTGCCTACGTGGATGTTCAAACCCCGCTGGCTTTTTAAATATCGGGAACAGTGGGAGCATTGCAGCCGATTTCCAAAGGACACGGTCGAAATATTAGTGGAGGTCTCTGCATCCTGGCTGCTTGTCATGGGTTGGTAAAGATAAACTATAAACGATAACTTATATAATAGAATAAAATATAGACAAAAATTAAAAAACTGCTTAACTAATATAAAAAACCTTGAACCACATTATGCTCATTTTCTAGGGGAATGTAGGCTTGAGCGTGGGACAGTTCCTGGGCTCACTTCTCGCCAAAAAACACAGCATACCGCTTCCTGGGATTGTCTCGTTTTTCCTCCGTAGCAAGTCTTGTCAGTTGTGTGTGTATTCACTTTTGCTTGTGTCCCAGTTTGGCCCTCTTGGGGTGCTAACTGCTAAAATATACTATCCTCCTCCTAATGGGGCTTCGTTGTCCAACATGGTGTAACTAGGAACCGTTGGTTACTGAGCTAGGGCCGTCCTAGTCCATTCACTACTCCAACCACGTACATCGATGTTATGGTGTCCAACAAAACATCCAGTGTGTATTTGGGGTGTAAGTAGGAAATACCGTTTACTCAACTTGGGCCGTTCTAGGCCATTCACTGCTCCAAAGTAATCCGGTCGGTAAAATAAGTCGGGGTCCAGGCGTTGGCAAATCTTGAAAATTACTTGTATAATTTTCTGTGGTGTTCCAAACGTAATTGGTATTGTTTTATACAAGTATAACGCAATAAATATTAAGAAATAATTTTAGTATTTCGAGACATGTTGTTGTTGCTCTGACGTTCAGTTGACATTTTTTTTCTAAAAAAAACATTTAGGTTAAACTAGTCATCGGTAACGCGCGACCTGCGGGCAAAAGTCACTATATTTTAGTTAATAATAATTATCCTTATTTCTTTATACATATTAGGTTTTTAGTACTGTACTGAAAAACATGGAGAATACAAAAACTAATATAATTTAGTTTTCTCCTCATTTTGTCTTTATTGCTTCTTTGTCATCTGTTTTAATTTAATAAAAATAATTAATTTTCAATTTTTAATATCATCTGTAGTACCTACCTAAAATAGATAACTATGTATATTATATCAACTAGGTACAAAATTATCTTATTATTATATATTAAGGCACTTGGCCTTTATCTATTTCTTTTACTATTTGACCTATGCCAAAGGTTTGCCGACCTCTGGTTTATACCGTTAAATTTATCCGAACTATGCAGTTTTATCGTTACGTGTGTGGCGGGACTAAGCCAGAAACACACTATACATTTTATTGTAGCGATAAAAATGTGCAAATTCATTTAACATTACATGTCAACGATGAACGATAATTTGCAACGATTTGTCATACCTATACGATCTTAAAACTACACAGCTCGATTTACACCGTTAATCGTTACGAAAAAATGTTAGGTACATGTGTGAAGGGACTTGGTTCTTAGGGTTCCGTACGCAAAGGGTATAAACGGCACCCTATAACTGAGACTTCGCTGTCCGTCCGTCCGTCTCTCTGTCACCAGGCTGTATCTAATGTACATAATATAAACTGAATTGTGTGTAATTTTGTCGTTACGTGTGTAGCAGGATTTACGCTCACCACACTAAATATTATTATTAGTGTAGTAAGCTTAACAAAAATTAATTATTCAATCCAAGCAATAGAATACTTTTATTTGATTTAATAGTTGAGTCAAACTTAAACTATTTAAAATATTTCACGAAGGCAAACGGTAGAAATTTAATCAATCAGCTTTAGCTCGGTCCGCTCCAAATGTTTGATTTCATTTCCGTCTGTCATATTGCAGGTCAGACCTAAACCCCTTCAGAACGGAGAAATGTTGAATCTCAGTATAAAATATAAACATAAATGTTTATGACATCTGACCAGGATAGATGGAGTTTATCCGGTCTGTATCTGATTGAATTTTATAGGAGAAAATTTTCGCTTTTTGAACCAGTTTTAGAAAAAAGTAATAGTAAATGTAAAGTAATGTCTAGTTCAAAGCGTTTTTAAAAATCACACAAATCAAAATCATTTCTTTCATCAAATTAAATCATATTCTGCAAAAGTTGTTAAATTGTACCTGCACTAGGCTAGGCATGTCCAGCAGGTCACCAACATTTTTGTTAAACACATTACACAATATTCAATAAGTTCATAATAAGTACTTGAATTTAGCAATGACTCGGCCTGACCGAGCATTCCATCTCGCTCGGTCAAAGATCTCCCTTTGGGGCTTGCCACCATATCCCCACAGTGACGATATGTTTCACTTCTTCAACGGAGCGGTCTTTGATGCTGCATTGACGGCCCACCCAATAATTCCCTCCCAAGAACCCAAACCCATTCCTCCATGAATTTTTTCCTCCTTAAATTCATCCAAATAAATTAGGGGAACATGTTGTACCTCGGATCCAGTTGTATTTTGGCGAGTTGGCTTATTAAATAATAATATACTTATAGAATATTATGTTTTAGTTTTAAACCGACTTCCAAAAAAGTAGGGTATCTTAGGTTGGTCCACTTGTCACCAAAGTGGTGACCTGATGATGGGATCCATGAAGAATCGAGGGAACTCCTCGTAATTTATATGGACACATGATTTTGACTTTTTCTGTAGCATATACTACCAAAAAGTAAGATTCCACCTAGGTAAAGCCTGGATCCAAAAGCACTGAACAGAACTCTTCAGTCTTTGATGATACGCGTCTGGAAGTTTTGGCATTGTTTAAAGAATTACAAACATATGCCATTATGTAACCTACAGTAATCACCTTCTTAATAATAGGTGAAAATTGAATTGAATTGCCTATGAAATTGCCGTTCTGCAGTACTGGCCATTTCAAATCAAAATAATTTTTGTTTGGCTAAGAATTATAATTTCAAATTAATTTTATTTTAAAAACATGGAATTCTTTTTCCAAAAGTAGTCATTTCTTTATTGATTAATGTTACATTTTCATAGCATTTCAATATTTTTCATCATCATGGATACGTTAAAATTCGAGTAATTATGGAATATGGGCATAAGCGGCACGCAACATCAACTACGTTTACGGAGCTAACACAACAAACCAACGCACCACCTGTTATTGGTTTTTTCGCTTCCGTTCTGGAAATTTCGACCTGAAAAATAAACCTCGCGGTCGTCCGAATACTTTGGTCAACAATGACGAATTAAAGGCGATTGTGGAAGCTGATGATACACAAACTACGGCTGAATTAGCAGCAGCTTTCGACGTTAGCGTCAAAACAATATTGGTCCATTTGCGTCAAATTGGCAAGGTAAAAAAACTTGACAAATGGGTGCCACACGAACTCAATGACCGCCAGCGCGAAGTACGCGTCGAGACGTGCCTTGCACTGCTCAACAGACACACAAATTAAGGAATTTTGCACCGCATTGTTACCTGCGATGAAAAATGGATTCTGTTTGATAACCGCAAGCGCTCAGCAAGTTGGTTGAATCCTGGTTCAGCACCTAAGCAATGCTCTAAACGAAAACTTACCCCTAGAAAAGTGATGGTCACTGTTTGGTGGTCTAGTGCCGGTGTGATTCATCACAGCTTCTTACCAAACGGGGTGAGCATTACTGCAGATGTGTACTGTGAAGAACTGAACACAATTATGGAGAAACTGGCACATCTCCAACCAGCATTGGTCAATCGCTCGTCTCCGCTGCTCCTGCACGACAACGTGCGACCTCATACTGCACAGCAGACGGTCTCCAAGTTGCAAGAACTGGGGTTGGAAGCTCTCCGTCATCCGCCCTACTCACCAGACATGCGCCTAAAGACTACTACATTTTCCAGAATTTGGATAACTTCTTGGCGGGAAAAAAATTAATTAGCCGAGAGGCAGTACAAAATGCCTTTGAAGAATTTGTTGCCTCCCGTCCAGCTGATTTCTTTAAGAAGGGCATCAATAAACTGCCAATGCGTTGGTAAAGATGCATTGATTGCATGGGTGATTACTTCGATTAATACAAATAAAAAATACATGTAAAAAGCGGGTGGGGCTGTGTCGGGGCACACGGCCGTTGGTTTTAACGTGAAACGTCTATGTTAGCGAATCGCTTTTAAAGTAAAAGATTGAAATGAAAACAAGATGGACGCTGTTTTAAGTATTTTAATAAAAAAGAACAGGTACGTAATAGAAACAACAAACACACGAAAGAATCACCACGCTATAAAGTCGGAGTCACGAGTTACACTGAATAGAAACAAGCGTGAGCGCCGGTTTCGCGCAGTTATCGCAGTAACCCTCCCCCGCCGCCCCGCTTGACCCCGACACGAACTCAATGTCATAACAGCGAGCTGACTATATAAGTGAAATATTTACACCACATTTTTGTTTCTAAGACTAATAGTTTTTTAATTATTAAGGTACGATGATATATATATGATATACCTTTTCGTAACGTAACATACGGGTACCAGGTTTAAAAACTGGACGTTTTTAAACCTGGTACCCGTATGTTTCGGCGCGATTTTAAAGACGTTTCACGTCAAAAAATCGTTTAATTTTTTTCGTACAAAACGGCAATTTCATAGGTAAAGACCTAATATTATAATACCTAATGGAAGCTTGGCGCGTATTCAATTATACATTCGATAGTTTATTTTAAAAGTTCTAAGTTTATCTAAAAGTAAAATGTGTTAATAATCTTATTATTAGAAATATCTCTAAAAAGGAAAAAAATATTATTCTTAAACAAAAAATTAAACGGACCTCTAAAGTAAAAATACACAAAAAAGTATAAAATAAATCTTATTTTCTAAATAATTCCTTTTTTTAAATGCGGATAAAATTTTAACTATTTCTCTACACAATCTTCATACTTTTGAAGTCGGTACTAGCCAACTTAAACGTGAGGTCTATAAAATAATGATTTATCATGATATTGTTTGGGTTGGTACCGACTTCAAAATTATGACGATTGTGTAGAGAAATAGTTGAAAATTTAGCCGCATTTATAAGAGGAATTTATTTAGAAAATAAGATTTGTTTCAAACTTTTTTGTGTATTTTTATATATGTCGGAATAAAGATATTATTAAGGTATCAATTTCATAATCTGTTTCTTTCTAAAATCACATCGAAGAAATAAAAAATAATTGGATTCTCGTGTTCCAACCGAGATAGCTTAAACCAATATATTGAAAAACTGAACTGCAATCACGGATTAGAGTAAGACATGTGATCCTTCTATGTCCTAATCGGTTCCTTTTAACGATTCCATACTTTTAGTTTAATTTAAAAAATAATGTTGAATTCTTGAGATTTTCTCTTTTTATATCAGACTTTTAAGAAACTCATTACTACGATTATCATTATCAGTCTGAGAAACGAATGTTGACCTTGAGAAATTGCGGAAAATTTAAAAAATCAAATATCCGTCATCCAAATAATCTGATGAGTTACTTGATGATGTATTTATTAATACTAACACGATAAATAAAATCTGACGTCTCGCTAAAACTCAAAAACGGCTGTACCGAATAGGCAAATATAGGTATTGAAATAATTGTGGTTGTAAAAGTTATTAAAGTTATTAAGTTGTAAAAGTTTAGGGAAGGTTTAAGCGGTGAGAAATATTGAAAAATAACTGCGGCGTAAATACTAAATCCGAAAATTTAATTTAAAAAACTGTAGAGTGAAGGTGTAGGTAGGTAGTGTAGATGGATACGACCTATTGATTTGTATGTCCTTCTTACAAGCGTAAGAGTGGTGATGATAATAATACAGCAACAATTCTTATATTCTCCTTTATTGGTTCTTAACACAGATACGTATTACATATGAGATATGTCTAACCCAAATACGTCAACAGTCTACACTGAGTATAGCCTTTTAGCTAAATGAAATAAACCTTAAACTATAAAAGTAAATAGGCTTTACTCGTGACATCTGTCAATATGACATTGACAATTACATTTCTTAAAACTACTGTTGTCATTATGCCACATCTCCCTTTTCGAGAAAAGCAAACTAATATTATGAGTACATAGCTAATAACAATACATTACTTATCTAATCAAATTTCTCATGTATATACAATTTAGGACGTCTCACACTTCTACCAGACCCGGTTACGTAACCGGTATTTTCTAGACTCTCCATAGGAACACAGTTATCATCGATAATGCAATTTTGAATAGGACCGTTTCCGAGTTGTGCCGAACTCATGGGATCTACACTGTCCTGCATTGGAGGCATATTGTCAGTGATGCCGTTACCATAAAAAGGAGGTGGAGGATTTGTTTCTTGATTTGTATCTTTTAAATTCCTTTTTCTAGGTCTAATGTGTCCTCTATTGCTCCTATACACAACACCATTTGAATCCACAACATAATAAGATCTACCACATGCTAATTTCTCTTTAATTATTCGCGGAGACCAAAATTTTTTTTAAGTAAATGTCATCTCCAGGCTGAAAATCATAAGATGTTTGCTTCGCATTCCTATCAAAATAAAAATACATTTTGTCTCTGCTTTGTCTATGACATTTTTCAAACGTCAAAAATTTTACAATTTTAGGTTTAAGTTTTTTGTTAAGAATTGGTAAATTTACTCGCAAGTTTCTAGACATTAATAATGCGGCCGGACTAGGAAAATCTCCTTTAGTAGCGTTGCGGTAATTTAACAGCACCAAGTGTACATCCGAACCGTCTTCCTTGCACTTTCTTAATATGTTTTTGAAAATTTTAACTTCACTTTTGGTCTGGCCATTAGACCTGGACCAATAAGAACTGGTGGTTATGTGTTCCACGTCCCAATCAACAAGAAAATATTTGAATTTGCAGGAGTTAAATGGTGGACCTTTGTCAGACACCAATGCTTTTGGTATTCCATGTCGAGCAAAGAAGGATTTGAGGTTTTTAACAACATTATCGACAGTGTAATTCTAATGCAAAGAAGCTAACTCTATGTATTTGGAATAGTAATCCATGAAAACAAGGTAATTTTCTCCATCGAAATATAATAAATCTCTACCTAACTTCTCCCACAGAAGATGAGATATCTCATAGCATTTCAACGGCTCATTATGTGTATTTGGCTTGAATTTAGCACATACCGAACATTGATAAATAAAGTTTTTAATATCCGCGTTTATAAACTCACCGGCATATTTAGCGGAACACAAAAAAGGTCCATAATTAAAAAAATATGGTTTTATTTTAAAATCTACTTACTACACTTCTTTTGTTATTTAAAGTTTAATTTGTTTTACTTAAAATGAGATCACATTTAGAACAGATTTTGCGAGTAAAGGCTATTTGTGAAAAATGGTACATTTTTGAACTTTTCATGTAACCGGGAAAAGTGAAAATTAATATTAAAATAACAATTAATTAAATTATAAAAATGGTGATTAATATCGCGTATTTCCTCCACGTGCTCTTATTAAAGTTTCTACCCGTCTAGACATACTGAGAATGATGTTATCAATGGTCTCCTGGGATAGTCTCCGCCATTCCATTTGACGACCTCTGTGGCTCAGTGGTTCAGCACGTTGGTCCTCAAGTCGGGGGTCGCGGGTTTGAATCCCGCCGAAGGAACTAAAAGTTTTTCTGTGTTCCTGGGTCATGGATGTGTATTAAATATGTGTATAATATAATAAAAATCTTATATATATGTATAGCATAAAAAGTATTAAATATACTTCCCGTTTTCTGGTACCAGTAACACAAGTTCATCGGATACTTAGCACGGGGCCAGATTGACGTGGTGTGAAGCGTCCATAGATATTATTATTATTATTCCTCAACTACAGCGATTCGCAGTTCACCCACGTTGGCAGGAGCTGGAATTCTGGACTTAACTTTTCTTTTCAGCAAGTCCCAAACGTGCTCTATTGGGTTCATATCCGGTGATCTCGCTGGCCATTGCATAACAGTGATATTCATATCATTAAGATAAGCTTGAGTTACCCGAGCGGTATGCGGCCGAGCATTATCCTGCATAAAAACAAAATCGTCACCGATATATGGGGCAAACGGTACGACATTTTCTTCTAAAACTTCTCTGATATAGCGGTCTGCAGTCAGACTCCCTCTGTCAATCAGTACCAAGTCTGTGCGAGATCCCAAACAAATGCCCGCCCAAACCATTATTGATCCACCACCGTATGCAACTGTAGTTTCAAAATTTGTCTGAATGTATCGTTCTCCTTTGCGTCTGTATATTCTTTGCCTGCCGTCAATTTGATTTAAGAGGATTCTGCACTCATCACTAAACAATACCTTACTCCATTGGTCCGCCGTTTCAAAGTCGATGTTCCTGAGCAAAAGTTAACCTGTTTCTACGATGATTTACCTCGAGCCTTGGAGCCTTAGCGGGCACAAATGAACCCAAGCCAGCTTCTTCGAACCTTCTTCGTACCGTACGCTCACTTACGGTTACATTGATTTGATTTGAGAAGAAGGCTTCTTCTCTCGCGGGGCCCTTGAAAAGGGCCTTACAGCGGCAAAACATGACCAGCGGCTATGCCCCTCTACATGTGGTCTTCTTTTTTTTTCTTTTTTAAAGAGGACGCGACCAGTACGAGTACTGGGCTCTAGACGTCCGTTTTGAGGGAAGACCCCCCGCGACAGAACGCGGGGTAAACCCGAAGTGGCTAGGAATGATGAAAGGCGACGGCCGAGGACCGATCGACCGACCTGGGAAAAAGGAAGGGGGAAAACTTTTCCCGAACCCCAGACTTTTGGTGTCGGGGGGGAAAGACAACGCCACGGTGTCTACAAGAGTGGCATTAGGGCTGCCACTCGTCAAGCACCGGGCGAGTACAAGAAATACGCGCCGGTATTTTATTTACCGGCGCGGGGATAGGGTGCGGGGGAAGCGATCCAGCGGTGGTCGGGGCGTAGAGCGCGCTAACGCGCCGTGGCGCCTCCTCTTCGGGGGCGGGGCGGCAAGCGGCGTGGCTCTGCGGAGTCCCCAGCGCTGATGGCATCACGGGGCAGAAGTCTGCGGTCAGGCGGGCGGGCGTGCCACGGCGCCAGGTCAGCAAGCTCGACCAGGTCCGAGGCATCAGCTCGTTGGAACAGGGTGGTGACGAGCCTGGAACAGAAGGCTTCCACGCTCGTTATGCGGAGGTCTCGGTTGATGGTGGTATTCCTCACATACCGCGGTGCTCCGACGATGCGGCGCAGCACGCGATTCTGCGTATGCTGCATCTTTTTTCGGAAGGACGCAGCGAGCAGGTGATGCCACGCAGAAGCCGCGTACGTGAGTCGTGAGTTGATGTACGTTTTAACCAGGGCCAACCTCATATTGAGCGGGACCTTGGGAGCTGAGTAGACCGGCGACAGTTTGGCTGCAGCGGCTCTGGAGCTAGCAACCGCGGCTTCGCACTGGTGGTGCATAGTCAGCCGCCGATCTATGGTGACGCCGAGATATTTTGCGGCCTTACCCCATGGTATCTCCTTCCCTCCTATCTTCAGGGCGGGCGGGTATCCCCTCTTGCGGGTAACGGCGAGTGCCTGGGACTTACCGGTATTGACGGAGAGTCGCCATTTGCTCAGCCATGCCGGTAGGAGTTCGAGGGTCCTCTGGAGCTTCGCGGATGCGTGAGCTAGGTTTTGGGAGGTGCAGATGAAGGCGGTGTCGTCAGCATACAACGCCGCGGTAGTGCCAGCGTCAGTGGGCACGTCGCTGGCGTAAAAATTGTAGAGACTGGGCGACAACACACCACCCTGCGGGACACCTGCGGTGATGGGGCGTTCCGACGTCTGGTCTGGTCGACGAAGATCTCTGGATATCACTCTGTAGGTTTGACCATTTCTTCGCATTTCGAGTACCCTGGCGATCTCCGTTGGGGCTAAGTCAGGCATAATTCAGTCCTCAACTCCAAAAAGATACGCGATTAAAAAAAAACTAACAAAAAACAGTATTTGAATTAAATTTTAAATCAAACTCAGAAGGAAGAAATCCTCGAAGTTCGCTCCAGATAAGGTGTATTTGAATAAAATTAAAACAATTGCATAAAATGTGATGTTCAGTTGTTTTCTGACTTTGAAAATATTTCTTTTTAAATTAAATAACGTATAAACCAACCAGCAAGCTTATATGATACTGATATCAAACCTTTATTTTATGTTCCGCTAAATATGCCGGTGTGTGTATTGGGCCAATAAACTATTTCTCTAGCGATGTTTAGTGTCTTATTAATACCTAATGTGTATTTTATCTAAAATCTGTCTTTGCAAGGACTTTGGAACAATAAGCCTTTTGCCTTTAAATATTAAGTCGTTCATTAACTATTTCATTTTGGATATTCCAATATGGTTTCACCAGACAGCTTACTTTGTTTTTGCTTTTTGGCCAACCATTCATATAAGACTTGAGCAGATTTAAAGATTCATCATTTTTGCTTTGCAAAAATATATGCTTAAATTTTAAATATGGCTTACTCACTGAGAGATTAGAAAAGATTGAATTAACATGATATTGTAAGTCTTGTTCATACTGCGGTATGTATGTATCACTGAGGCTCTTGACAAAGTATCTGCTATATACATATATTTACCAGGTACATAAACCACTTCTAGGTAATCCTGCAACGATAACATCATTCTTTGCAGTCTAGCAGGTACTTCATGAAGAGGTTTTTTTAAAGGTAAATTAAAGGCTTGTGATCAGTATGAACAGTTGTTTTACTGCCATAAATATATTGGTGAAATTTATTACATTCAAACTGTATGGCAAACAATTCTTTTTCAATCTGAGCATAGTTTTGTTGACAGGTTGTTAGTGTTCTTGTACTATATGCAATGGGTCGTTTGTTTTGCATCAAGAACGCTCCCAGTGCAGCATTATTTGATGAATCTACCGACAAAATCACAGGTAAGTTGCAATTATAATTAGTTAGCACAGGTGCTTTAGATACGACTTCTTTAACAAAATATCAAAACACTTTTGACATTTTTCATCCCATAACCATATTATATCTTTTTTTAACAAATTTCTTAAGGTATTAGTTTTCTCTGCTAGATTTTCTATAAACGGTGCTAAAAATTAATCATGCTTAGAAATCTCTGCAAGTCTTTAATATTTTTAATCAAATCAAAATCAAATCAAATCATATTTATTTCAGGCAAAAGGCCCATAAAACTACATATTGTATAAGTAATAAAAATAATAAATTTTTAGGTATGGGCATATCTTTTATGGCTTTAGCTTTCTCTGGATCAATTTTTACATCTTCTTTACTAAAAATATAGCCCAAATATGCTATTTCTTCTAGAAGAAACTTGCACTTGGCTTTATTTAATTTTAAATTAACTTGCCTAGCCCTTTCCAAAAACATATCTAACCTTTTATTGTGTATTTCAATTGTTTTACCGTATATTAAAATGTCATCACACCAAATTATTATACCGTCAATGTCTCCGAATAGATCTATCATGGTTTTATAGAAAATTTCTGTAACCGTGTTTATTCCAAAAGGTAATCTTAAAAATTTGTATCTGCCAAAGGGAGTTTGAAGTGTATACAGATTACTACTTTCTTTAGTTCATTTTATATTATAAAACCCAGAAAATGCATCTTAATGTGAAAAATAAGAGGCTTTGGACAATTTAGACCTGACTTCATCTATGTTTTTAATTGGATAATGACATCTCAATCAATTTTTATTTAAATTTCTAGGATCTCAGCAAATTCATCCACCACTCTTTTTCATGGCTATAACTAAACTACTCACCCAGAGAGTAGGTTTGTTCACCTTCCGTGTTCCATGACTCCCATGTTTTCCATGAGTTGAAGCTCTTTCTTTAACGGTTCAACCAACACGAAAGGTAAATTTCTAGAGGGATCAACGCACGGAATAGCATCCTACTTTAGCACGAAGCTGTATTCATATGGGAGACAGCCCAGACCCTGAAACACATCATTATATCTGGTCAAAATTTTGTCATAAGTTTTTTGATACATATTATATACATTTTGCTCAACATTTTTGTCATTTTAATTTCTTATAGAAAAGTTTTTTGTTATTAAAAGCTTTATACAAGTGGGTAAACAATTCACAGTTGGACAATTTAATTTTGTTACAACAAAAGTAATATTTTCCGGTTTTGTTTTGTTTTCAACTAAACAACAAATGTTTGACATTGACATTATCGGAATTCTGTGCCCACTGTAGGCGAAAATATTATATTTTTTACACATTTTTTTACTCTGTTTGTCAAATTTAAGATTCAATTCTTTAAAGACTTGATAACACATTACAATTATGTCTGCTCCAGTGTCAATTAGGCAATCTACATTTTTGCTGTTTATTTTAAGAGAATAATGCCAGGAATTGTCTCTGTTATTCAAATTTGTACTAGTATTTTGTGACTTTATGTTTTTAATGTTGAGCAATGCCCCTATTGTAAATCTCTCAGCCTCAGCACTTTTTGGGCTTGATTCATCATCGAGATTTATGCTACCTACCCCAGAAACAACAGTCCTGACACTATTTTTCCTAAAACATAAATGAATAAAATGAGTAAAATGTAAATTTACAACATGACCTGCATCTGTGTTTCCATGCTGGACAGTTGCGGCGACCATGCGATGTGACGCACTTTACACACGACGTTGTTCTGGATCCAGGTATAGCTATTTACGACGACGACCGACGACTTTTGTGTAGCTTGTATATTGTGGCTTCTTCTCTTTCATCTGCTGCATTGATTGATTCTTCACTTTTCTGCGCCATCGTGAGTGTTCTACAGAGAAGTTTGGCTCTTTCTAGGGATAGATCTAGCTCTTGTAGGAGCTTTTGACGAAATTGCGAGAAGTTTGTGGCCATATTAGCAATGAGAATGTCTTTTACAAGGGAATCGCGTAGCGAACCAAACCCACAGGCATGACTTGCGTTTTCTAATTCCATTAGAAAATTTTCCAAGGATTCGTTCACACGTTGCTTCAACGTAAAAAATTTATGTCGCGCCACCGTCAAATCCTTTTTGGGTTCAAAATACTCGACGAATTTTGCCTTGACCTCTTGGAATGTAGCAGTGCTTAGGTCCAGATTGAATGCAGCATGATTGCAATTTTTCTTTTGTCTTCCGTTTTCTCCTTCCCCGATGCCAATAGGAATATCTCGAATGACTGCGTCCATTTCTTAAAATTTTCAGCATTATTGTTGATAATTTCTGTAGAAATTTCAAGCTTCTGCACTCCGTTTCCAGCCATTGTTAAGTTCCCGTACTCAAATTGTCTCGAAGCTTCCGTAGTTTTCGATGTACCCTCTTTTGCGTTCATAATTTTCGTTTTCTTGACAACTTTTTCTTCTGACACCATGTAGAGGGCTACGACCTCTTGATTTGTATGTCCTTCTTACGCTTGAGTGGTGATGATAATAATACAGCAACAAATCTTATATTCTCCTTTATTGGTGCTTAACACAGATACGTATTACATATGAGATATGTCTAACACAAATACGTCAACAGTCTACACTGAGTATAGCCTTTTAGCTAAATTAAATAAACATTAAACTATAAAAGTAAATAGGCTTTACTCGTGACATCTGTCAATATGACATTGACAATTACATTTCTTAAAACTACTGTTGTCATTATGCGACAGGTAGTTATTTATTTATTTCAGGTCATAGTTAGATAGAACAACGTATGTTGGGTACAGCTAAGTTTTTATATAGAAGAGAAGAAAATGATAGTGGACATAACAGTATAGCCGATAGTGTGTCGATGTCAGGCAAGTTATCAGGCTAAGTTTGACGGACGTATCATGCCAATAAAATCTAGAGGCATTATCTGCGATATGTATTGTGTTATGCTAACGAGAATTTCCGAACAATATGTGACTGTTTGATATAGTAGCTAGAATAAATTGCTTGCTACAGTTCATAATATAATACTGTAGCAAATTCTTGGCGTCGAATATGCTGCCGAAAACTAATGGCCGATAAGACGTTATATATCTCGTTATATGTATAATTTACTCAATGTTGGGATGGCAGGTTCAATATCGTTTTATCCGCCATGGGCTTTCAGAAAAATTATGAATTTAACTATGTGGCCCGTGCCAGCTAAAAGGTTGCAGGCCCCTGGTTCACACTGTTAAAGGATACTGGCAAATGCTGCCTGATTTTCCATCAAGTGTCGAGTATATATGGTTTTATAGTACTCAAAAAGTTATTGTATAAAAAAATATTATATTTTTAGGACTTGGGAATAAAAAGTTTATTTATTACTTTGTTTGGATATTGTGAATCTATTCTGGAATTATGAAATGATTTGATTATGCTATAATTCGTACAGAATTAAACATCACATTATTAAAGAATGTTGTAATTAGTATTACTTTATTTGTGATCTGATTATGCTATAACTCGTACAGTCATTAAAATACCAAGTTATTATAGAATATGATGATTAGTATTTCTTTATTTTTCTTTATTTACCTATTACCTACATTTGGCTTAAGATTATAATAAAAGACAATTTTAGTTAAATTGGGTTGTAACTTTAAACTATTAGTATTTACTATTATAATAAGGAAAACTTTTATACAATAAAACTATTTAACAATGCTTTTGAGTTTTACTTCATATTTTTGATAGTAACTATTTTGGTCATTCTGAGTTATCATATTAAAGCTTCTCTTTTTATATATATAATTATTAATTTAACACACGCAATAATGTGAAGTATCCCTTATAAAATGTAAAAATTTAATGCGTAAACAATGATACGAGGGCGGGTCAATAAGTCCGTGACTTTTGGAATAAAACACAGATTTTTTGATAAATAAATCATTTTATTTTTCAACGTAGTCCCCCTTGAGCTCTATACATTTTGTCCAACGCTTCTCCAATTTTTTTATCCCTTCCAAAAAATATGATTTATCGAGGTCCTCAAAATAGGCCTTTGTTTGCGAGATGACTTCATCATTGGAGTCAAATCTTTTTCCACCGAGCCATTTTTTCAGGTTTGGGAACAAGAAGTAGTCACTCGGAGCCAAATCTTGAGAATAGGGTGGATGTGGGAGCAATTCATAGCCCAATTCATGGATTTGTGCCATGGCAACTGCACATGTGTGCACCTTTGCATTGTCTTGGTGAAAAAGAACTTTTTTCTTGGCCAAATGAGGTCGGTTTTGTTTTCAAATCCTCATTGAAGCGGTCCAATAAGTTGGCATAATATTCCCCATTAATTGTTCTTCCCTTTTGAAGATAGTCAATGTGGATTATCCCACGTGCATCCCAAAAAACAGTCGCCATAACTTTATTCGCTGACAAACCCACCTTGGCCTTCTTTGGCGCCGATTCACCCTTAGAAACACACTGTTTTGGCTGTTGTTTGGTCTCTGATGTGTTGTGATGGATCCATGTTTCGTCCACGGTTAAAAAACTCCTCCATATTGTGATTAAACAACGCCAAATCTTCCTGTGAAGTTGTTACACGATTGCGTTTGTGGTCGACTGTGAGCAAACGCGGCACCCATCTTGCGGAAAGCTTTCTCATGCCCAAGTGATCATTCAAATTTGAAACCACTGAGCCATGCGAGATGCCTATAGCTTCCACAATCTCTTGCACTTTTAATCTTCGGTCGGCCAACACCATATCGTGAATTTTTTCGATTGTTTCGGGTGTAGAGACCTCAACTGGGCGTCCAGGTCGTTCGGCATCTTCAGTGCTTGTACGGCCACAACGAAATTCAGTAACCACTTTTTTACCATTGAAATCGATGGTGCAGAGTCCCCATAGTATTTATCAAGCTTAGCCTTGGTCTCGGTAATGGTTTTTTTTCGCAAAAAATAATGCTTAATAAGCACACGAAATTCACTTTTTTCCATTGTTTTCTTAAGTTACTGGATAGTCTGATAAAGATAGCTGTAAAACACAAACTAACTGACGCAGCAAGTTCAAATTTTGATAGGAGTCAACTGACAGATGCCTGTTGACAGGAGTAGTGTTGCTTATTCAGTAAGGAGGTTAGAAATTCAAAAAGTCACGGACTTATTGACCCGCCTTAGTACATCAGTGAATAAAACCGATATGCCGATCCTATGAGAACTAACAATAAAGTATTTACATTTAACCAAAGCAAACAAATGCTGCACAGAGCAATCCACAATCCACAATCCACAATTATCATTACTCCCCAATCAATATTTTCTATTTTAAAGTACTTGGGTAATCGGAGGTTTGCTCAGAGTTCTAGTAGTATGAAAAAAATAACGGATTTTGCAATAAGGTAACTTATTAAATGTATGTTTATTTTATACATTTTGGAGAACTTATATCTTAATTAACTTTTTAAAAATATTATTAACTTTGTTAATCTTTTTTTTTTAATTCTTTTAATATCATATTAATAACATACGTTAGTGCTTCGCTAATCCTCCGTTACTCCGGTGCATGCTGTAATCCGCATAGGCGAGATTATTGCGCGCGGGGAGTTTTGCGGGGTAAGGCCGTAGCTGTAGGTCACAACATGTCAATATTCAATCTGAGGCATGCGGTGATGGTGATGAAGATAACGTGAATTACCAAGTTGTTAGACGGTAAATGTGGTGCAAGATGTTGATGCGTGCAGGTTGATGAAATAAGCAAAGCAATAACTATAATCCAGTTTATTAGCACAGATGTTAGTTCGGACAATTAGCAACTGAATAATTCACACACACCGCATTAATTATAACAGCTTTTAGAAGGAGTATTTAAAGCGACACGTTACACAGCTATGCGTCGTACGGTTAAATTCTAACTGGCTAGCGGAGCGAACGTCGCGCCGAGCTGGGTTTATCGCACGTACCTACTCGTATGAAACTTACAGGTATGGCTGCGTGTGCACCGCGAGACCTTACGACATGATATTTGACGCTATATCAATCTAATTAAAAACAAAATTTAAGTTGTTTTGTACGTGTTAAATATAAACAATGTAAAGGTTATGGGAAAATATAAATTTAGATAAAATTGTAGTGTATTGTTTTTATGTTTCGTGTAAATTTAAATAAATTTGATATTGAATTTTTATGTTTACGCTAATATTGTTAATTATTTTTAACACTTACAGATTGTCTCGCGGTGCACTTTTCTTTTTCCCGACGTTTCGGCAACTTTCCAGCAGCTGTGATCACGGGAGGACTGACGTGGCAGTTGTCCTATTTGTTGAAGTTGTTCAAACTACCAGAAGATTCTTCAATTATTATTTGTGTTCCGATCCGAAACAATCCGAAACATACTAACAGTATCTTGAAGCCGCGGTGTATTTTGAAATAAATTTTATTTTATTTATTACTAGATGCCAACTAGATGGCAGCATCCAGCCATCTTCTCGGTTAAAATAAGGGTACTTTTTAATTTTTATAGCGTCGCGTACCTTGGGAAATAATGGTTTCTTTACCAGTCTTGTCCAGGTTAATCCAGTGTGTGTTCGCAAATTGCAGTTTTATTGTTGCGACGGTATTTAACGTCTGCGACAAAGGAACACTCCTTTACGCGGGTATTGATGGATCTTTTAGTTTGCCCTATATAGGAGAGACTGCAGTCACAGTCGAGCTTGTAGACTCCTGTATCTTGAGGGGGAATGTTATATTTAGCTGGTTGTAAAAATTTACTTATATTTTTGGGCGGCTTGAAATATGCTTTTTATAGAAGCTTTCCTTAGAATATAGCCAGTTGGCTATATTCTAAGGATGAAGTTTTAAAGATGAAGCATAAAGTTTTATCAGTGACTCATTTCATAAACGGTAGAACTGTAGGTATTCGTTCGACAGTGGCTGGTTTCATTCGGTCACTGTGATGCAGGTAGGGGTGTGGGCCTCGAAGCTTATTGTCACGTAGACATGAAGCTCGGTATCTAAATACCGGTGATCTCAGATTCCTCGTGCTTTTCGAAATTAAGTTTTTCCAACGGTAGATAGCTGTGAAGGATGGTGGTGGGACTCATTTTTTAAATATCTATTAACATGTGTAGGTTTGCGATACACAGTGTGACCTAAGGTGCCATTGGGATTCCTTATTACTAATACGTCCAAGAAAGCTAAAGAGTTATTGTTCTCTATCTCTATAGTGAATTGTATTTTGGGGTTGAGACTGTTCAAGTGATTTAGGAATATGGTTACTTTGTCAGATGGTAATATTTTGAAAAAAACATCCACATACCGCTTGTAGAACCTGGGTTGTATAGGTCAGGTCTCAAGAGCAGTCTCCTGGGTGGTCATCGCTACACCATCTACTTGCTTGCTTGAAGGATAAACAAATATAAGGAAAAATAAAGGAAAACATACTAAATGTTTTGCATGGATCGGAACACAAATATTATTATAATTGCATAATCTCCGGGTAGTTTGAACAACTTTAACAAATAGGATCTGCCACCTCAGTCCTTCCGTGACCACGGCTGCTGGAAAGTAGTCGAAATGAAAAAGCTGGTACAGAGAGTCCAAAACGCATGTGCCCGTTTTTTGCTTTAACATACCACCTAGAGAACATGTTATACCCCTTGCAGAACGAGCATTCGATGCTAAAAATGCAACACCGGCGAAAACTACATTTAGCTTGCCTTCTGTTTGGAGTGTTAAAATCCGAGGAGCCGAAATATATTTATGGCAAACTGACAAGAATGTTCGGTTCAACTAGCCATTGCAAAATATCGTATTCTTTTAGGGGCAGCTTTCGATATTCGGCATCAAAGTGCTGGAACAACATTCCGCCGTCCATTTGAAATGCGGAAAGTCTCCTTTCCTTTAGGAATGATCTGCGCCAATTTCTTTTGACTGAGCAGAAAGCACAAGAAGGCTTTTCCCAAAATATCACTATAATATAATATAAATATAGACATGATCATTTTTTCGGCGTCTTTTCACGATAATGTAATTCGGTTGGCGTCCGAGTTAAGTAGTTAGTTTTTATTTTTAATATTACGGGTGTTGGGTTAATACTTTTTTTCACTTTTAGTTTAATTTTGTATGTAATTAGTATACATAAAAATCTAGTACCTAGTGTGTTAAATGCTGTGCATCAAGTTTGAATTAAAATTATAAAATTTGAACTTTCTCAAAATTCAAAATGGCTAATGATATGATAGGAGTAGACTCTTGAGTATTGGCAGCTGTTGACGGTCGGCAATTGGTTACTTGTTATAGGAGTTGTCGCTTTTCACAGATTAAACAACATATTGCACGCGACTGTCGCATCTGGGGAACTGTCGTAAATATGATTAATTCATGTTTAATTTAATTATTTTTGTTTTTATTTGTTCTTGTCTTTGTAATTTACATTATTAAGAATAATTAAATTTGTTAGGTATTATGTTAGTTTCCTATGTCATATTATGTGATGTCATCAGTATATTAGTTGATATTGGTAGCGCTTGTGTGACGCTTGTGAGGTTACGAAATGGCTCTTGGGAAATGATAATTATTGTTCGCTAGGAACACTGTCTGGTGGAGTCAATTTTTTTTTTCTTTTATTAACCAAAAATAAAAAGATACAATTTTACTACAATATAAACAGCATTTAAAACCACTGAGGTTTTTCCAATGCTGCATACAGACTTATCCGCAATTCTAGTTTAAATACACGGTTGCTTACATTTAAACATAATTTTTTATGAATATTAAAACAGTTTGGAACCAGAGATTGGAAGTATTTATTTACATGTTTTAGGCATTCTATATTAGTGTTTCAATTTTAGATAGTTAAGTAATATGATTTTAATTTGCATTTTTTTTTCAGTTAATTTATTTATTACATCTGTAGTAAAATCATTAATAAGACGAGGAGCTATGTAGCTAGTCATTCACTCGCCATATCGGTTGCAGGCTCGAGTCGTCACTAGCCGGTTTTGTGCGAGGGCTCGAGTGCGTACAGGTTGTTCAGTTAATACTTTTAAACTTTCGTTAAAATATTATTCTTTTAACAGTGTAAATTTAAATTTAGTAAATACTGGTAAAACTTAACAGTGCTTAAATAATCCATTATCATTGTTGACGAGTTTTTGTTTTATATTCGGTGAAACTATTGATTTTAAAATTCTAATTTGTAAGTTGTAAATTTGATTTAAATAACTTTTATAGGTCCGACCGTAAGTACTTAATCCGTAATTTATATGCGACTCAGCAAATGAATTATATGGCATAAGTTTCACTTTAAATGGAATTTTATGTTTTAAAATAGTAATACTAGCCAGAAACTGTCTTAGTTTATCGCATACATTTTCAATATGATGACTCCAGTTGATTTTATTATCTATTGTTATACCAAGGTATTTTTGTGAGCTTACTTCCTCAATAGCTGGGCATCTATACGAATCAACTCTGGTAAGATGTAAACAGGTATGGTCATGAGCAATTAATTTAGTGTTTAGAGATTGACGCCGAAGGTAAGGCGACCTGATATATAAAAATTTTGTTTTTTTCGCATTCAGTAACTAAGCCAGCATTATGACACCAGCGTTGAATCATATCAAAGTCAGTTTGTAAGCGCTCAAGTGCCTTGTTAGGGTCCTCGTCAGAAGACACCAGACACGTACCGTCAGCAAACTGATAACATGAACAGTATTTGAGGCAATTACTCATGTCGTTGACGTATGATAAAAAATGGGTAGGCCCCAGCACCGAGCCCTGGGCGGTGCCCTTGTGTACAGTAATTTGATCACTGAGTGTGTTATCAATTTTGACATTAAATGACCGATTTTTCATATAGTTTTCGCACCATTTTAACATTGGACCCCTTATACCGCAATCACTTAGCTTGTATATAAGTATTTTATGGTCTAAGGTGTCAAATGCCCGTGAAAAATCGATAAAAAGAGCGAGAACAACTTTCTTCTTATCGAGATGTCCATTGGCCTCATCAGCAAATAGAGACAGAAGATGGGTGGTACCTTTCCCTTTTTGAAAACCAAACTGATTTTTATATAAGAAATTTTTCAACTATTTTATTAATTGCAGGGAGTAGTCTTGGACGATAGTTAGAATAATCATTTCGTTTTCCTTTTTTATATATAGGTCTAACGCATCCTACTTTGAGTTCATCCGGATAAGCAGTGAAAACCACAGTACTATTTATCAGATTCAAAATTGCTAATGCTAGATTTAGAGTTAATATCTACAGTTTTAATATCCGATGTCTTAATATTATCGACTCCTGGAGCTTTGTTTGTTTTAAGTGTTTTAATTATTTTATGTATATAATGAGAATTTGCTTTTTTAAATAAAATACTGCAATCAACTGGTTTACTGTAACTAGCAGAGTTTAAGAGGTTTATTTTGCATTTAGGAACGATTGTTTTAACTGCTTTATCAAATTCGCTAGCAAAGTTCTCAGCTAGTTCTTTGTACGTAAGCCCTTGCGCATCAAATGCTCTTAAAATCGCGTCGTCTACTGAACGCTTGACCCATCATTTGGTTTATTATCTGAAATATCTTTTTTGTATTATTAAAATTCTCATTAATTAGATTACTGTAGTATGTATTTCTTTTATTTTCTACAACCTTGTGTACTCTGTTGCTAATTTAATTATATTCTAATCTTAAAGCTGGATCGTATAGGTTATTTTTCCAAAGTGAATATAATTTATCCCTTTTTGCACATAGCCTATATTGTTATCCATCCATGGGACTTTAAAATTTTTACGTGTTGTATTTTGCGGTTTTAAGTTGTATTTTTTACAAACTGTTTAGTGTTATTGAAAGAGTTATTAATAAAATTTAGAATATCGTTACGGTTTTTTATATTATTTGTCTGAGTCCAGTTTATCTTTTTAAGTTCCTCATAGTAATGCTTAAAATTGAAGTATTTTTCTTTTCGATCACACTGTATACCGCTAGGCGGAGTGTCGTGTATGCAGATAAATATAATTGCAAGGTGATCGGCCAGTACGACATCGAGCGCTGCCGCGTAAGGATCTGATGTGGAGAATCGCGCGAATATATGGTCGATGCACGATTTTGTTAATACATTTGATTTAAGTTCCACTCTAGTGTAATCAGTGATTCCACACATCAATCCACACGCGCTCAGTGTTTCTTTGTATGAGTCTACGTATGCTTTAGTAGATTTAAGGTCAATATTGGTGTCACCAATGCAAATTAAATTCTTTTCACAGTTAAAATTAGAGATGTATCTATCTAGTTCCTTTATAAAATGTGACTTGTTTGTTGAAGGTGGCCTGTAGATTGCAGACAAAACTACGGTTTCATGGGAGGGAAGTTTTAAGGTGCCTGTTAAGCTTTCGAATGTAAATGTTTTGTATAGATAACAAGGAGTAAATTTTATGTAGTTTTTGGCATAAATAATAATCCCGCCACCCTTTTTATCATTTCGTAGTTTTGTGTGCATGTTATATCCAGGTATGTTATACAGATGAGATATATTATCAGATATACTGGCCTCGGTAATTATGATTATGTCTAGAAGGTGTGAATTATTACGAGCTATTTGCAGTAGATTTGCATAATTTTTAATCATAGATCTTATATTAATGTGCATATAAGCAAATTTAACATGACTTTTTAGAGGTAATGTTTGGACAAATTTATTGATTGAAGTACAGTTAAAGATTTCTTTTATATGAGATGCCATTTTTATCTAAAAAAAATTAGTAGGTACAGACAATTGATACGAGATGATAAAAATAAATGAACAAAGTGGACATTATATTATTTACGAGGTTTTTTTGTTAGAAAATTCATTTTCAATTTGCATAATGTCATGTAGTGAACGAATAAGATAAATTTTACTGTTATTAGTTTTTCTGGCAAATAAATTACCCTCTTTACACCATACGAATTCAAAGAATGGTTTCAATTTAGTTTTGGCATGTTATAAAACAGTTTTGATATGCTTCGTTAGGGCTTCTCTAATAAATATTTTATCCTCGGCTTTATCCTTAGATATGTTAGTTTCGATCGAAGCAACAGTACGACATTTTTCCTTTCCAGCTGCTATCCACTTCCTAGAGGCTTCTTTGGAATTCATGTCTAAGATAATAACTCCGGGCTTGTCATTTTTAGTTGATAAGCACTTTGCCGATTGAATATCCTGGCTATTCATATCCAGTTTCATAGCTAGGTTCTCAATGGTAGTGTTTAGATTTTTAGCATGCTAATCTGGAATTCCGGAGACTTCTAGGGTCGAAGACAGAGCCTTTTGTTCGAATTTCTGCATGTTTTGTTCAAGCGTGGATACCCTCAGTTCAAAATTTTTATTTTTATTAAGTAAATCCTGATTTTAGTTCTCGAGATCTTTGATTTTTTTGTCTTTATTTTTAATAGACTGCTCCAACGTACTTAGTTGATCACTTAGAAATTCCAATGACGCTTTAATACTTCCTAGTTCCTCCTTGAGGGCTATTTTGACTTCGTGAGATATGTCAAGTACAAGTTTACGTATGTCGATGCTATGATTAGCGGTGCCCGCGTCAACATCCTCGTCCTCACCATCGTCTGAAATCATGTAAGAAGATCTGCGCGAGAGGTGCTTTAGGCAGTCTTCACATCTCCATTCAATCCCAGGGGAATTCCAGAGAGTATTCAGCTGCTTGTTGGTCAACTTTACGCATACTGGGTTGGCATGAACAACTTTTTCACATCTACTGCATTCCAATCCTGGGGATTTTTAGTTACAGTTTTTTTGCACGTAACACACTTTTTAAGTACCATTTCGGGTAGAATAAAAAAGTCAATAGTGATACTCTTCTAACATCCACACGCTATGACGTTGCGAATACGACTGACTACGATATAAAAATCTTCGTGCTATCGGTGATAATATCTTAAATTCCTGTCGATGAATGCTGCACCATTTAAAAGGATTCTAATGTCAGGCACGGATGGCACGCGCCGTTCGCCGGCCCAGCCCAATTTTTTTCTTGTCGCAACTTGTGTTACATCTACATTCATATACATCAGCATTGATTAGTGCGGATGCGGATATCCAAATCCATGCGGAAACCGCATATTAGAGTGCGGATGCGAATATTCGCAAAATCCCTGATTTTCAGTCACTCGGCAGTCTTTTGTCACCCTGCAGTGTTACTTAAAATTCAAAGTGTACGCTAACAAAACGACACCGGCGTGTAAACATTCCACATTGTAAAACAAACACATAAATGTATTTTATTTCTATTAAGGTAATAACTTTTTGTTACTTACATATTGCACACTATAATCCGGAATTCCAATAACTCAGAAGGAGTCCTGTTTTTTTCCTGTTCGGATTAGCGAGGCCCTACTGTACTCGTATTTCACCTGATTGGTTAAGCGGATGTGATATTATAATTAATTAATGTGTAGGATCATATATGTTTGCTGACAAAGCTGCTTAATATGGAGTTACTTGCGTTGTTAGTGGAATTTAAATATACCTAATTACGATACCTTGCTATTATCACAATAAATGATGAATTGAATAATTATTGTAGTTACTTAAGGCTATAAAGCAAAAATTAAACCAAGTGAAACTTGATATGTTTTATTTTCAAGTCTGATAGTTTGTTCTTTTTTTATTAGTTTTTAATTTTAGTTTCGATATTAAGTTATACTTATTATGCAATGTAAATTTATTTTTGTTTATTAAAATTTTTATCTTTTTAATTACTAATATTGTGTCACACATGTACAAAGAATGCTGTTCGCGTCTATTATTAGTACGTAGGACAGAATGTATTTTATGTTATTTAGTTTTAAGCTCAAATGTGCTCATACGAACTATTGATGTGTCTGTGTGTCTATATACAATAAATAAATAATTATGATTTTACTTATTATCAACAAATCTTAAGGTCTTAATCATTTTTAACCGGGAAAAAAGATTGTCATTCGAGGCGGTAAAGTTTTAGGGTTCCATAGTACTATAAGGAACCCTTATAGTTTCGCTCTAAGTCGACAGACTTAGACAGACAGACAGATATGTCTGTCTGTCTGGCTGTCTGTCTAGCTGCCCTTCTAACTTAAACTTCTAACTTGTAATCCTACTAATATTATAAATATGAAAGTTTGTGAAGATGGATGGATGGATGTTTGTTACTCTTTCACGCAAAATCTACTTAACGGATTTCGATAAAATTTGGTATGGTAGTAGTTTAGGCTCTGGATTAAAACATAGGCTACTTTTTACCTTTTTATCCCGAAAAAGTACTGTGTTCCCGAGGGATACTATATTTACGCGGGCGGAGTCGCGGGCAATAGTTTTTTTATATTTAAACTAGCTGTTGCCCACGGCTCCTCCCGCGTAAATACAGTATCCCAAAGGAACACTGTACATATTCGGGATAAAAAGTCGCTTATGTTTTAATTCAGATCCTAAACTACTACCATACCAAATTTCATCAAAATCCGTCCAGTAGTTTTTGCGTGAAAGCGTAACAAACAAACTTACATTCACATTTATCATATTAGTAGGGATAGTAGGATGTATGAAATTTGGTATGGTTATAGATTGCGTATAAATTTCATGTTTGGCATGATAAAATAATAATAATTTAATATTGTAGAGGTGAGATTAATTTTTTTTCATTCTGCCCCATCATGTGGCATGTCGTCCAAAGTGGTATACAAGTTGCCCGCTCACCCCTGGCATTTTCAAACTAGAAGAGGTAGAACTTGTCATTTTCCACGGTGACAGGTCATGCTAAAAACTCTTTAGGAAAATTATTTTTTGTGAAATCGGACAATAACTTATGAATTATATAGTACGTAACTTGAAAAAAAAAACCTGCTGTGCGTTGATAGTTACGGAACCCTCCTAAGACATATCCTGTCATGCTTTTGGTTAGGTAATTATTCATTGAATGTATTTGATGAACGTCATATCAGTACGAAAAATGCCCAAAGACCGGCACGTTCGGGCAGTTGGCAACGATTTGGTAATCAGATGATTTCCGCCTCGGTACCGACGAATTGCCGGTAGGGGTTCACTTTGCCTTAATTAACAATCTATTTGCGAGTTTTCAAACGTCCGTCGTTTAATGCCTAACGAAACGTTGCAAT
Organism: Phengaris arion; assembly: GCA_963565745.1. Classification (NCBI taxonomy): domain Eukaryota; kingdom Metazoa; phylum Arthropoda; class Insecta; order Lepidoptera; family Lycaenidae; genus Phengaris; species Phengaris arion. The sequence goes on from OY751431.1 coordinate 32,512,977, forward strand.
TAATGGAATCAGCGAGCGAATATTCCATTCAGTGGACAGTAATTAGGCTCCAAAAATCCGACACCCATTAATGGTTTTGTATAGTTTGGACCATGAGCATCCGTGGTCCAGTGCTTTAGAGCTAAGCTCTCGACTTGGAGGTCGTGGGTACGAATTCCACGTTGAAACAACAACAAAAAAATGTTGTAAAAAATGTGTCCTGCGCCTGATCTCTCGCCAGTCGTGTCGGTCATCCGTTTCACTGGGTGACGAGAGTAAAGGAAGAGAGACTATTCTCACTGCGCACACACTTAGACACTACAAAATAACTCCTGCGTAGCTGGCCTGGTTTCAATGAAACCGGCTACCGTCACCGAAATCAGTGTGGGGAGCTATTATTATTATTATTATTAAAGTTTGATTATATGATATTTAAAATTCAATAGAACTTACAACCATTATTTAATGAACGCGCACGCCTAATGTGGGGTCTGCCCAGTCACAGGGCGATACTGTATTTACAAGGGCGGGGCCACGGGAAATATTTAGTCTTATATAAAATTAATACTATTAGGTACAACTATCAGGATGTCTCCTCAAAGACGTCAGAGGCAGATCCGTTATGATCATCACGAGTGAAGCGTAGCAACGCCACCCCAGGAAATGATTTGTGTAAAACAATGTTTCACGTTTGATTTTTCCCGCGACGTTTTATTTTTGAATTGTAAGAATCTTTAGAAAACAATCTTGGCCATTTTGTGGCATGATAAAGGTTTTTTTATCTTCTCCGCCCCGTAATTGTAACAAAAGGTCAATTCTTCTAATTAAATCATGCAATAATACAGTTACAATCCAGTTCTGATATGTTAAAACTGCAAAATGGTATTCTCATAAACGTCAATAGGGTATTTTCTAAGTTTTTAGTAATTGTTCATAGTCATATATTACATTTGCAATCTGGACCACTCCATGTGAATTTCTTTCCTTTCCTTGCAAATCAGCATAAAAGTTAAAATAATTAATAAATCCGCAAAAAGGCTAAAATGTGTTGTCATGACGTCATATTCTTGTCATCAAATCACACTAAACATGTCAAATCCTAGATTGGTGTTAAGTTTGCTAATTTTACTATTTTAAAATGCCTTTTCTACGGTGCTTTACTATTAGTATCGAAGAGAAAGGCTGATATTCCGCACAAAACTTCCGACTTGTTTACTGACGTTAATGAAAATAGGAAGAAGTACGACAAGATGACGTCACATTTGACGCCTCACAAAAACCCGTCGTAAAATAACGTTTGTGTAGTTTTGGGTTAGGTTAGGTTAGAACTTTTTATCGCGTTCAAAAAGTCTTTAAATATTTTACATCATTATGCTAAAATATGTTTAAGCTTTGTTGAAGTATGCTTAAATATCATTTTGCGTAAATAAATGTATGCTTAACAATAACTATGCGTAATGATCAAAATGCTTAATGAGATTATGTAAACAAAATTGCCTAAACAGTTATTCCAAATTAATATTATGCGTATCTTTTATTAGGACAAATTCAATTATGCCAAAGTAAATTATGACATATTATGATTTTATGCGTAAAAATAGGGAACCCTTTTAAATCACGTGGTCAATCGTGAAAAATTTGATAGTTAAATTTTGAACTTTTATAAAAATCATATATTTAATAGTAAAGTGTTGGTTAAATTGGTTTGAAATAATGTTTAGTGATAAAATATCAATAGTCTTCTGTATATTTTCATCATAGGATAATTGTCTATTTTGATTGGTCCAAAGTCTAAAAATCAGTTTACGATATCAAGACGATACATTTATAAATCAATAAAAGTAAAATGAAAGTGTAATTTAATTACGAGAGATATCTGCCGGATACGCAACAAATTAGTTTTTGGATAAAAATGGTGAAAAAGTATGATTTAATACCGATTCACCATCACGCACGTATAAATCCATCGGCTACATCGGATAATGGGCCTCTATGTTTGTATGTGAATGCCGAGCAGAATCGTGAATCTTATACTTTTTATCGTATCATTCACTCTGGGAAAGATTTTCTTCGTCGTATCACGTATTCTACATTACGCGTATCGGGACACACATTCTGAATGAATTTTACCCGACTATGGCGAAGTCAAAAGGAAGCTCAATGATTTTTGGTGTCTATGTATGGATATATGAACGTTTGTTCCACCGTAGCGCCTATGCTACTGACCCGATCTTAATAAATTAGGCGTCAATAGATTTACAATAATGGCCCGGGTAACATAATATTGTGTGCTGCATAGTTTGCGTAGTCGGATTCTATTTTATTAATTATGGGTAGTTATTTATTCCATTTCGAGTACAAACAGGGTACGATAGGTACAAACACAAATAGAGTATTATGGCATACCTACTTAGTTTACTTTTTTTTTTCTTTTTTTTCTAACTTGGTGAAAATTTGTCTTACAACACGCACTCATAATTTAAAATAATTATTTACATATAAAAAAAACTGGTATAATTATAAAAATAAAAATTGTCACCCTGTTCACCGCTGATGACGATGCGTGTGCGGTGTGATATATTTTTACTCTGTATGCAGCTCGCGGTACATGAGGCGGCGCGGCACGACGTACCGTCGCCCTGGCAGCAGGGTGACCTGATCCTAATAATATTATAAATGTGAAAGTTCGTGAGGATGGATGGATGTTTGCTACTCTTTCACGCAAAACACTACTGAACAGATTTCAATGAAATTTGGTATGGTAGTAGTTTAAGCTCTGGATTAAAACATAGGATACTCTTTATCCCGAAAGAGTACATTGTTACCGTGGGATAATGTATTTACGCGGGTGGAGCCACGGGCAATAGCTAGGTTTATATTTTTAAGATTTTCCATCTTTCAAATACTTGAGCTTTGATACCAACTCTTTTGTTCATATTATATTCTATTTTGATACAAAACATATTTCTCTCGAACCGAAATAAAATAACACACAGCATAATATTTGCACTACTATTTAGTATTTTATGTCTAGAAACCTGGCCCTGAGATACTGATATATGTATTAAGGCTGACTTGCGCAGATCTGGGTTAAGGTTAACTTTGGGTTAAACATCTTGTTATCTCTCTCGTTCTTCGTATATAGGTATGAAAGAGTTGGTATTACTGCGATAACATTGTCCTAATATATTTGTTTCTTAATGTTTTAAACTACATTAAGAAACAAATATACACCCTAGATTTATTATTTTAGGATCACTTTTAGGTTAGGATCACTTTTGATTCCCCGAAAACAAATGAGCTTACTCAAACTAACGACTTATGGAAAATCAAATATGACTGGAATGTGTTAGTCTGTAAATTTAACTTCGGATTAAATTATCTATCTGCGGCCAGCCTGGTCGAGGCTGTAGGGTAGTACAGTAATAAGCTAAATGGCGTTTACGACTAACGCTCACTTCATAAGTTCGGACATAAACCATTCCACGCGGCAATACTGTCATCCTCATCGCCCTGTTGAGTGGCAGTCCTCCACCATGCGCTTTACCCGGAGTTTTCTGCCGAAGTTTTCTTATACATTTTCGCGTTTAAATATAAGTAAAGATTTAATATTTGACAGCTATTGTTACTATTAAAAGTATAATTGGCTTATAGGTACATACATATTATAGAGAAAAAAAACGTTTGGCAACAACTGAAAATTAACATTTCACGAGTTTGGTAGCTAGCTTACCTTAATCGGGTTCGCCTTGATTTTCTTGACACGCACGATTTTAGGTTTCGACGCAATCATAGTTTGTAATGCTACATAATATTATAATCATCGACAAGTACGCGGACGGCCAAAACATTATGAACTGAGTACAGTTTTCCGCAACTTTACTTGTGCTTAAAAGTGGTCCACTGCTCAAAGCATACGTTCATTGTACACACTAATACTACAATATTATATAAGTAATAATATGATATACATTTTGTCAGAAAAAATATAATGGTAGTTTGGGGGTCTGGGTGCTTAGTCTATTACGATTTTTAGCTTTACTATGGATCCTTCTAACAATCTTCAAATAAGTGTCCAATTATACAACAGTAATCAGTACAATTGTGAAGAAATGAAAGAAACAAAAGAAAGAAACAAAAAAAAGGAAAATTTGACAAGAAACGAGATTTATATCGAGACACAAAACAGGCAGTTATAATGCTATCTGACACATAATAGAAGATTGTAAAACAGGTCCTAAGTCTCTGTCCGCTGAAAAAAAAAGTAAATATAAATAAATGATTTATACAAAAAAAAACTCGTTTTAAGAACAACATTTTAAAATATCTTCGTCGCCCTCGAGTCGACGAGTCGTCGTGTCGAGGCCCTTAATCAACATTAAGGGCCTCATGAAAATGTATGTATAAAGCCATAATTTGATTAGGGCTAAGGACAGTTCTTTTATTTTGAATCTTGTAATTTTAAAGAGGGAGTAAGCATTGAATATAAAATATTTTTGTAATGGTTCACTGCCCTCCGCAAATGGAAGGATAGTAGGGGAGAGTTTCTCATGTAGGGGCTGAGATGGTTTCGAAACTAAAGATGAGCCCCTGGGAACATTTTGCATTAGCTGCCTCTATACAACTAACCACACTTTGCTTTATCTTGTCAATGTGCGCGCGCACTATTTCTTAAGATTTAAGACGATGACAAGGCGTGCTAGGGAGCATCTTTGCAGCACGTTCGAGACATTTTAATGCGAAGACGGAACGTGATCTTCTGACAGATATAAATCAATACACGCAGCAGTAAATTTTCGGTCATCGACCTTTAAGAGAAAATTGCATTATACAGCCGCCAAAAGTAAAACTTTCAAAAGTCCACTTTGTAACATCGTAAAATAATATTGCGTCAAGAGACCAGAAAAATATCTACATTTTAAATATTAGAGGGAGAGTTTTGATATGCTGTATACTTACTTATAAGTGCTTTATATTCTGTGCACATCCTGTACTACGTAGATAAAACCAAATATTTCAATAAATTGCCATACTTCCAGAACTTTAACGATTAATATTATTACTTATTTGTGTGATTTATTAATTTATACGATGACAAGGCGTGCTAGGGAGCATCTTTGGGGCACTTACGTTCGAGACATTTTAATGCGTAGACGGAACGTGATCTTCTGACAGATATAAATCAATACACGCAGCAGTAAATTTTCGGTCATCGACCTTTAAGAGAAAATTGCATTATACAGCCGCCAATAGTAAAACTTTCAAAAGTCCACTTTGTAACATCGTAAAATAATATTGCGTCAAGAGACTAGAAAAATATCTACATTTTAAATATTAGAGGGAGAGTTTTGATATGTTGTATACTTACTTCTAAGTGCTTTATATTCTGTGCACATCCTGTACTACGTAGATAAAACCAAATATTTCAATAAATTGCTATACTTCCAGAACTTTAACGATTAATATTATTACTTATTTGTGTGATTTATAATTTAGGTTATAAACTATATTGTAGCGAACATAACGAATACAAATACGGTATAAATATCAAAACACGTACAATGTTACAAAATAGTTATAATAGCGAAGTTTAAATGTTTGAACCAACATGCTCCCCAAACTTTAGGGTTTTACAAATCTGCGATAACGTTTATTGGATTAATGATTTATATTTTACCAGATTTCCTGCAAGTATATTATGTAAGGAGGGTTAGTCCTACTTACCAGTAAATCCGCGTAAGGATGGTTGCTATTTATACTTTTAAAAAAAATTGTGCTTTTTAGTCGACAAACATTAAAGCTGGTAGCTGTATCAATTAACTTGTTATTATACAAATCCACATTTAATTTAAAATTCTTCAAAAATCGGCATCTATTATACACGGCTGTTTTACATCACATACGACAAAAGGCCATTTAAATGACCGTTTTAGGCCTAACGATAATTCTAAATTACATATACCATAACATTTAATCTCGCTGTCATTAGCGGCATACAACTTTAGATCTCATTTGTCAATAGGCTTTCTAACACACCACTTGGGAATGACGGAAATGTTAGCGCCTGTATTGATCAAAAAATTACATTTTGTTAATTTATCCGTAATTAATAAACTGTCTCATTTTATATACTTGTCCTGCGCGGGTGGTGACATCACCAGGTCGCTCACCTGCTGGATGGCTTCTTTTCCAAGTTTTGAGATGACCATGTTAAATTTGGTCTCTTCGCCCTGCTTCTGTCGGGCTATCACAGCCTCGAACTGTGCGAACCATAACATTGGCAAGTCTGTCCAAAAATCCGGCAGCTTTGTGGATACGCTTATAAATGCCGACGCTGCGCCTGACGCCTCTTCCTTATACCCCGTATCTGCTGCTGCGTTCATTTTCCTTAAAAAAGTTGAGCTGATGAGTTGATGAGCCGCCTGCCGTTGTACTCGCTACAATTTAACATAATGTTAACGAGACTGCATTAAATCTGTATTATTGTAAGATTTGATACGCGGAATCGACCAACAGATTACGTAGTAACTATTTGACTATCTGTGCTACAGGTACGTTAGTTATACTTAAGTATATAACGTCTATAAAAAAAAGTATATAAAGTATATAACGAAAATCAATAACGGTTACTTGGGGAATATGATTCACTGCTTGTGTAAAGACGTTTAGGCAAAAAAATATTTGTCATACTCAAAATAAAAAATCATCTCATGTATGGGCGACTCTCCTGACCCATACATGAGATGATTTTTTACTTTTTTTTTAGCTAAACGCAAACTGGGCCATTTATAGAAATAATATTTTTTTCGAGTACGATTTAGAATTATTTTTCTGCCTAAAGGACTTTACACAAGCAGTAAATCATGTGCCCGAAGTATCCGTAATTGATTTTTCTAGACCTTATTTAATACATATAATATATTCTTTACTAGGACTCAGATCTATTGACCACTATAATAACCTCTGGACTAGGCTGACTGTGATGTGATGGTGTCGTATGTACACATATATTTTATTATTTATATTTTTAACCGCCTGTTTTTTTTTGTTTCAGATGTACCTAATTAATTTCAGTGTTCATTTAAATATAGATTTATTTTTCTTTTATTATTGTGTGCCTATTAATTGAAAAAAAAATGCAAAATATATGATATACGAGTATCCTTACGAGATTTCTTATGTTGCCCAACATCAAGTTAGGTATAAATATGAAAGTTTGTGCGGATGGATGGTTGGATGGACGTTAGTGAGTCTTTAACGCAAAAACTACTGAGCGGATTTTCATGACATTTCGTATGCTAGTCGTTTCATCTCTGGATTAACACATAGGCTGCTTTTATTGGAGGAAAATGTACGATTTAATTTTGCGCGTTCCAATTCGCGGGCAACTCTGTAAAGGTATATATATCTAGTAGGAAGCCTTTGATAAAAGAACTTTTAATTTTGTATATAAGTACCTACTGTGTTTCTTCGAAAAATAAATAAATATTATACAATCTCACTTAAAAAATTAAACTTATTTCTGTAATAACGAAAGAAATGATCCATTTTACGAAAAATAACGAAACATTTTCAAGATTATTTTAATTTTATTCGACTTCTCATTTAAAGATAAAAATAACAGATGTGGGAATTCGTAATAAAATTTAGTCTCCTGAGTAAATACAGTAAAAAATATTGTAAAATCTAGTGAAAAAGCGAAACATTTTGAATTACTAATTAGGAGAAGGTCCGAGAGCCCTTTTTTAAATTTTATTCAAAATGTTACATTTCCTTTTCAGTAAACTCATGCAAAAATTAAAGCAAGCTTTATAAGATTTTGTTTATGCGAAATTTCAAACTTTGTCATTTACTTTTAATGTGTTAACTACGTTTTAAGAATAAAAAATTGCGAGAATTTTTCTATCAAAAACTTGGTGTTACGAAGAGACAATGAATCCTTTTTAAAAGTTTTCGCTCACAGCTTTATCGTATTTAATACAACTTTATTGATTAATATTAAAGATATGCTTTTTCCCGCAGCTTCGCCAGCGTGGGAGGATGTTCGTGGCAAAAAAACTTATTTAGCAAATGTACTTACCTACTGCAACATAGCACAGAGTAAAAATATATACTTTTTTTTACTCTGTGCTATTATTATATTGCAGTAGGTATGTTTGCTAAAGAAGTTTTTCCCACGAATACTCTCCTACGCGGGCGAAGCTGCGGGCAAAAGCGAACATACAGACTGACAGACTCGGCGGGGGACTTAAATGTATAATACATATTGATTTACGCGAATATTGTTCATTGTTTTAAACACTTACGGATTGTCAGGATAATTTACAATTGACACCTCAGTTCTCCCGTGACCACGGCTGCTGGAAAGTAGCCGAAACGTCGGGAAAAAGAAAATTGTACAGCGACACAATCCGTAAGTATTTAAAACAATTTATAATACATTTTATAAAAAAGTCGAAGTAGCGTGTAAATGTGTAGTTTCGAAAATTTTCCGCTGCTTGCTCCGGGCAAGCACTAGTACAGTACAACAACTACAACACTAGTAACCCGCCGCGCTAGTAAATACGACCTTAAGCTGTAATATTGTCCGGAATCCGGAAGGCCGGGGAAAAGTCAGATCATTGAAAATATAATGCTGCGCTAATACAATAGAGCTGTAAACCAAAGAGTCGAGTGTCGAGCTGTCATATATGACATTTGACTCGACACTTGAATGTTCGATTTTCAGCTATACTGTATTAACGCAGAGTTCCATTATTAGCACTCTGAATTTTCTCCGGCCCTCCGGATCATATTATAGTCCCAGCCTTATCTCTTTAACCAATAGTCCACAGTATGTGCAGTAAAAGGAAAAGGTCTCATGTTTTAAACACTTGACACGATAAATTATTTTATTTTGATAAAACATTATAATTGTTGGTAATATGATCAATAAACATCACCATACGATTTAAATATATTTTTTTTAATATTAAAATCATCTTTTCGTGACTTGTCGCTGACATTTTTTCAGGCACTATCAAATTCTAAAACTTTTTGTTCGCCCGTTTTTAAGGGTTCCGTAATACATAAGGAATCCTTATAGTTTTGCTCTGTGTCCGTCTGTCTGTCTGTCTGTCTGTCCACGCTTCTAGCTTCTGTAATTATGAATATAAATAGATGAAATTCGGTATAGTTATAGACTATGTATAAATCTCGGTTTTGGCATCATAAAATAATAATAATTTTATATTTTAGGGGAGGCTCTTTGTATACGAGAATCGTCCTTTATAAAATAAAGACTATGTTTTATACATGACTTTTTCACAAAGTTGACCATTTTCGAGTAATCGGTTCCAAAGTGGTTTATAAGTTGCCCTCCGGCATTTCTAAACTGTAGGAGATAAGAACTTGTAAGTTTCCATGCTCATAGATCATGCTAAAAACCTTTAGGAAAATTATTTTTAGTGAAATCGGACAATAACTTTTGAAATAATTAAAAGAAAACCTATTGCGCGTTGATAGTTCCGGTACCCTACTTAGATAGACATGTACTGACATTCTCTTGGTGAGGTTAATTTTGTTTTTTTTTTGCAAATCCGTCTACCATGGGAATGATTTAATATTACGCGGGTTAATATATAGCCTATGACACTCACAAATAATGTGGCTTTCTATTGGTAAAAGGAAATTATAAATCGGTCGAAGTAGATCCAGAGATTGCCCCTTATAATCTCGGAAAGTGACAAACTCACAAATAAACAAACATTACCTCTTTATAATATTAGTATAGTCCAGATGTTAGCCACGACTTTGCACGTGAAAAAGAAATCCCGGAGAACCGTACTTTTTGCTGCGAATAAAAGTAGCCTTGTAACATAGATATATTTCCTCTCCGTAAAATCAATTATTTCAGCGCTCCTAGCGTCATCAATGATCTATCTTAGTCTTTGTCAATTTAGAGGCTTAAGGCACCATCTATCGGCGAACGCTTTTATTAAAACGGCCTTAGCCTTACTCTTATGATTAGATTCTCGATTCGAGATCGATTTTATTTTGTTTTAAACCTTAGAAATAAAACATTGTAACTTAATAATTTAATTTTATTTATTTTTATTTAACAATTTATTGTACACACAGAAATTATGACAATACAATTAACAAAGAATGATGACACAAAGGACTGCTTATTTCTAATTAGAAATTTCTTCCAGCAGCCCTACGGAGAGAAATGGGATGAAATATAGCAGTTAGGACGTGCACAATATTATTTCTACAATTATTGTATAAATAATCATTCAAATATTTAAATCTATAATAAAAAAAAAATATAGTAAATAAACTAAATAAATAAATTTAAAAAATAATAATAATAATAATAATTTAATAATCTTAAAAAATTAATTAAAATACAGTAGAATTGCATTATTATATACATATTATATTGGTTATTAATATAATATATTTTTATATTAATATGTGGAATTATGCCCTTTACACTTTGTCAAATGTTAAAAAAAAGAAGAAGAAGAGTATAGGGCACTTCACAAAATGACGAGATTCAGGCGGGAACCTTGAAAAAGCGCCGTTGACTATAAAACTTAACTTTAAATTTTCCCTATAAATAGTGTTTTTTATAGTGAAAGTGAATTTAAATATTGCTATTAGCTGCTGAAAAGCACAATAGCAATGGAGGTAAACGAGGGGGGCGGGTCTCACCCGCCCGCCTCAAAAAAGCGGCCACGGCCTACGGATGAAGGAGGCGTAGGCGTAGGCTCTGGACGATCGGACTGCGGCGATGAGCGAGATGCATATCTGCCTTATTACAAACCGAATTATAAAAGACTTAACCGGAAAACTCAACCAACACAGACTTTAAAGTGTATGTGGAATCCACAAACGACGATAGATTGGGCAACAAGAGCCCTATATACTTAAACCATATTTTCGCAATGGACATAAAAGGTGTGACGGGTATTCAGAGGGCGAATGCCAATAAAATAGCAGTTATTTTCAAGCAATATAATACGGCCAATAACTTTATTAATAACACCACTTTCCTCACAAAATATAACATGAAGGCGTTCATACCGGCAGCGCAAATTGAAAAAACCGGTAACATTAGATTTGTTTCAGCGAATATATCTAACAAAGAACTTTACACAAGACTTTCTTCAATTTATGAAATAGTGGCAATAAGAAGGTTTTCAAAGAAAGTAGGACAAGAGCGCATTGCATTGCAGACTGTAAGCATCACTTTTTTATCTAATGTACTGCCTAATAATGTACAATATGATCCTTATATACTCGATTCTCGTACATATTATATATGATTCTCGTACAGAGTTTTTGAATACATTCCACCATTACTACAGTGCTATAGGTGTTTTAAATTTAATCATTCAGCAAAGGTCTGTAATGGTAAACAAAGATGTAGTATTTGCGGAGGTGAGCACTTGTACAAGGAATGTGATAAGCCAACAGAAATCAGCTGCATAAATTGCAGTGGGCCTCATCTTGCGATATCTAGATTATGTCCTATTAAAACAAAGAAGAAGATTGAAAAGAAAAACAACATATCTTATGCAAGTGTCGCTTTAACAAAACAAGTCACCACCAATGAAACAGATTTCCCTTCACTCCCATCACCAAAACCACAACCTGTAAATAGTAATGTTATTGTAAATAAGTCTGTAAATATCTCTGCAAATAAGTCTGTACAAGATCTAAATAAAGTTAAAATAGTCCATTCTAAAGATCTTAAAACTCAAATAATTTCTAACAACGATGTACTTATGGCCCTAGTGCAGACGTTGGTGGAATTAGCCAATAAAGATGACAGCACACCCACTAATTTTAAAACTATTAAAGATGCATTATTAAAAAACTTAACATAATGGATTGTGTGGGGCCTAGTTCTACACAATCCAAGCTATGTATTGCGCAGTATAACATTCAAAGTGCAAATAGTAAAAAACCTTTATTAATCCAATTTTTAAAACAACAAAATATTGATATTTGCCTTCTTAATGAGACATGGTTGAAAGATAAAAAATTTAAAATATCAGGATATAATATTTACAACAAAAATTCAAACAATGCACATAATGGAGTTGCAATACTGATAAAACCATACCTTAAATATAATATAATAAATACCAGATTTTATGAAGACATTCAAACAGTTGCTGTATCTGTATCAACAGGACATAGTAGTTTAACAATTCTCTGTATATACTGTCCACCTTCAAGTGGGCATATACGAATTAATAGACTCCGTTACATTATTAATGATCTACCAAAGCCCATATTTATGAGTGGTGATTTTAATGCTCATCATATTGCATTTGGTTGTCAGTAAACGAAAGGTAGAGGTCAGGAGTTATTTAATTTAATTGATGACTAAGATTTGTGTATTTTAAATGATGGTAGACCTACAACTATAAATCGCCCTGGACAAACTGCTTCTGCCATTGATGTAAGCTTCATCAGTGGCAGCCTCGCACCACTATGTGAATGGTCTATACATGATGATATATGAATGGGAAGTTACCATTATCCAACAATAACAGAGATTTCATTACATATAGATAAATATCATCTCAATTTCCCTATAGATATAAAAAATTCTGACTGGGCCACATACACAGTTCTTTCAAAAACAATATTTAGTGATTTGACACTTCAATCACATGATTGAAGAATCCTATTTCAACTTATAATAATTTCTGTTTTCATTTAGATACTCTTAAAGAAATGTCAATCCCAAAGCTCACTAAAACGAACACTTTCATAAGCAGACCACCATCTCCCTGGTGGAATAGTATATGTGAACAAAGTATTATTGCTTCATATAATGCACTAAAACTATATAGAAAAGAGCCTACTATTGAAAATTATATTTATTATACAAGAAAAGATGCCCAGAAAAAGAGAAAAATTTCAGAACAGAAAAAAATTGGATGGAATAACTTATGTAACACTTTTAATAGAAATACTCACATAAGTAAAATTTTGAATTTATTGAAAGTGAAGAATAAATCATATACAAATGAGTTTATATCTCCACTCTTGGATAAATTATCAGATAATAACAACTTAATTGAAGTAGATCAACTGAACATTCTTTTTGAAATCAACAATGATAACCCAAATTCTAAATTTTTACTGGATCCATTTTCATGGTTTGAATTTTTAGCAAGCTTGCACTCTAGACGAAATACAACTCCTGGCTTAGATGATTATCCTTACATGGTAATTAAAAACTTAGATGTATCTGCCCAAAAGTTGTTTCTTAACATCCTCAATTTGCTTTGGCATAATAAATCTATTCCACAGTCTGTGTTCACACAGAAAACACAGTGTGTTGTCCCAATACTTAAGCCCGACAAATCTTCTGAGTTTGCTAGTTCTTATAGACCAATTTCCTTGTCATCCTGTCTTGGTAAAATATTCGGAAATATGGTGAAAGTCCGTCTTGATTGGTATGTTGAATCCAAGTGTTTCATTCCACATATACAATATGGCTTCCGTAGAGGGCGTAGTAGTGCAGACAGTTTCACCTCTTTAATCTCTGACCTGAAAAATGTAAAACATAGAAAATTAAACACTGTTTGCGTATTCCTAGACGTTCAAAGTGCTTTTGACAGTGTTGATCCTGGTATACTAGTTCAAATCATGTCTAGGTTGGGTGTGCCCGGGCACTTATGTAAGTGGATTTTTAATTTTTTGAACAACAGAACAATCTATGCTAGGCATAACAATATTTTACATGGACCCAAATGTGCCTCAAGAGGCACAATGCAGGGTGCCACACTATCTCCATTAATGTAATATATACACAAGTGAAATTTTTAAATATGTAAATAATAGGAATGTAAATATTTTACAATTTGCTGATGACATTGTATTATACATCAGTAATTACAACTTAGATATTGCAATATATAATATGAACAAATCCTTATTTCAACTATTACAATATTATAATGATCGTTTACATTTAAAAATTAACCCCTCTAAAAGTAGTGTTATGTTTTTTGGCAAAGAAGCCCCAAATTCAAATATTATTTACAATAATGAAATTATAAATAGAGTCACTTCAAAGAATTTTTTAGGAATAATACTGGACCCAAAGCTAACTTTTGAAGAACATATTAAATATATATCCAAAAATGCTCACACAGGACTAAATGTTATGAGATCACTTTGTGGCGTAACATGGGGTGCAGACCCTAAAATATTGTCAATATTGTATAAAAGTATTGTTAGAAGTCACTTAGACTATAGCTCACTCGTTTATATGAATAGTTCTCATGTAAATAAATTAGATTTATTGCAGAATAAGGCTTTAAGAATAATATCTGGTGCTATGTGCTCAACTCCCATAAGGGCCATGGAAGTTGAGACAAAAGTGATGCCTTTGATTTTGAGGCGAATTTTACTTGCTAAAAGATACTGTCTCAAACTAATAGCATCAAACAACACTCAAGTAATAAAAAAAATCGTACCTTATATAGATAGATCCCCAAGAAGACCATTAACAACAGCACAAGGTCTACTATGTGGTAATTCTCCAACACTGTCCGATATATTTCTGGAAATAGACAATATTTTTTCCAAAATTAGAAAACAGTTTCCATGGCCATATTACTCTTTCTCTTATCAGTGTATTTCACATCCAATTAATGTAGTGCAACAGACAATAAACAATAATTCGGAAATGCTTCAATTTTTGGAGGAAAATACATTGTACTATGTTATCTACACTGATGGGAGCAAAGCAAGTGATTATGTACATGCTGCTCTATATGATCCACAAGCAAAATTCTCTTCAAGTTTTATTCTGCATGAACCCTGCTCTATATTTACGGTAGAGGCATATGCAGTGTATCAGGCATTAATGCGTATTCGCGAAATCAATAACATTAATTATTTTTTAATAATTTCTGATTCCTTGAGTTCGATCACATCTTTAACTACGCTCACAGTTAAATTCAAGTCTAATTATATCCTTTACTTCATTAAACAAATAATTCACCAATACCACAATAAAAATATCCAAATTTTCTTTTTATGGGTGCCTTCCCACAAAGGTAAAGGTATGGCAATGAAATGGCTGTTTAAACTGCATATGAAGGAGTTAATGCTGTTGACGTTAGAAATACAATGAGTGTTACTATGTCCGATTACTTGCAATGTATTGACCAGAATACTCAAAAGTTGTGGTTAGAAATGTGAAAGAAAGATCAAGATACGAAAGGAAAATGGTATGGAAGCATACAAGAAAGCTTACCTGCAAGACCTTGGTATCATCGTATGCAAGATACTACTCGAGACTTTATTACTATCATAAATAGACTGCGTTTTGGTCATAATACTGCACCGTCACACCTTGCTCTACTCGACATTATTGCGAATAAAACCTGTTCACATTGCAATTCAAGTGATGGAACTGTGGAGCACATTATCTTCGATTGTCAAAAATGTTTGATCGACAGACTAGTGTTGGCCAGTGAACTTAGTGATGTTGAAAATAAGTGTGATTTATTGACCCGCCCGCCGCCATTAAAACAATTGTTACAAGAAGAACTTACTTACAAGCACATCTACAAATAGATAAAGAATACAATTAAAACAATTTAATGTATTGTATGCATTATGTTTTGCAAATACTTTTTTATTCTGCTTTATCTCTTTATCTGTAATGGACACACAGCCCAGTTCGGATCGTTAGAGGTTAGGACCATAGTAGCTGTGGTCCACACTTTTCACACGCTGGTGTGGAATATTTCCAGGGAGCTACGGTACGAGTACAACGTACCGCTAGTTACATCCGGTTTACTGCACTGCTTGGAGCTTTCACTTCGCCTTCTGAATTCTACGCTTCGGAGGGCTGTCTGGCCTCTGTCACGCGCTGCCCGCCCCTTGACGACCTGTAGTGGCTAGTTCCTGGCCAGAACAACGCACTGGAAGTTGGATTCCCGCGCCACGCACACTTCACCGTCTACAGTTCCAGCTAAGTACCGTGTGGAAATAGAGCCCCTCCTATCCCCAAAGACACTAGAGGCTAAACCAGACTTAACGGCCTTCTGCCCGCAACCGCTTTTTTTTAGATAGGTAATATATTTTGTTACGTTGGTAAGATTGTGTGTTTTTTATTTAATATACCCGTAATAGCCTATTAGTTAATCCAGAGACTTAATTAAAACCATATAAAATTTCATCAAAATTAGTTCAGTTGTTATTACGTGAAAGAGTAACGAACATCCATACATAAACTTTCGCGTTTATAATATTACTATTATAAGTAAAAATATCTTCGTCGTGTTTTAATGATTTTAAAAATCTTTTAAATAGGAAAACGTAGGTATTAGGCGTGTATATTTTGACCTTAATCATATTTGGGATTGTGGTCACCCATCCTAGTTGAATCCATGACCAGTGTTGCTTAACATGAGTTAGCGCTACGACCATAATAGAACTTCTCATTTATTCCTCCTGGTATTAATATACATTACGAACGATTACGAAAATTTGCGTACGTAAATCATTGATGTATATTAATACCTACGTAAACTTTCAGCCAATTCAACTGATCATTTATTCTATAAGATTTGATATGTTATATTCTTTAGACTTACGTAACTTTTGTATCTATGAACCGATTGAAATGAAACAAAAATTAAATTTTTAAGTAGAGCAAAACAAAACGTATTAGTGAAAACCGCATTCAAATCTATTAACCTGTTGACTTTGTACGCGCAAAAAATAATTCCAAGGCGATACCATATGACTCGCACTGTCAAAAAGTAATCAGTTCTTATGTAAAATCAGGCTCCTGACTCTACACGCTCTCAAACTTATAGTCTCAGAAATTCTTTAGGCTGCCTAAGAAAGTTTAATCCTAATACTATTATAAATGTGAAAGTTTGTGGGCATGGATGGACGGATGGATGTTTGTTACTCTTTCGCGCAAAAACTACTAAACGCATCTATTTATCATAATATGCGTGATGAATTTTGGTACGGTAGTAGTTTAAGCTCTGAATTAACACATAGGTTACTTTTATCCCGAAGAAGTACAGTTTTCCCGTGGGATTACGCGGCCGGAGTCGCGGGCAAGAGCTAGTATTAGTACACAAGCTACTTTATCAGATGTAAACACGAAGCAGACGAAAGGTAACCGGCGTCACAGAATATATAATAGTACAAGGTACAGAAGTCTCTCTGTTTTGATCTTCACAAATGCCGCCTTTTTATGTGCCTATATAATTATTATTAACAAACGGACCGCACGCGAGCAGCCGAAATTGAGCTCTCTGGCGCCGCGCGAAGGTCGACATTATTCCACACCTTGTCAGATATTCCGAAAATAGGGTTGTCACTTGTCAATAGTTTTTATTAAATATCTTAGATTATACTATCAGATTTATACTAGACGACGATATAATATATAATAATGATATAATACATATTATATAGATACCATACAACATACCGACCGAACATAAATACCACGCAAGGTATACAAGCGGAAACTGTTATACCTATGTACCTATTAGGTAAATGAATACCGAACATATAAATCAGTTTACACAGACACGACACGTGATTCTCTTTTGATGTAGGTATGGATTATATGTATGTATATGCAGCTACCTACCACCTATAAATAAGCATATAATATAAAACTTTTGTGTGTATATTTAATAATTATTGTTATAGATTTAGGTACCATGACAGTAGATATAAATGAATAATGATTATCGTACCATTCGACCACCATACCATACCATATCTTTCTCACTTGCCGGAACCGAGAAAAACTGACAATTGCTTTTTTTTTCATTGTTCCGACAATCGGCTGCAATGCAGTATTTTTTTGGATACATATTTTTGCCAATTAAAATATGACACGCGTTTGCGACGTAAAGTGAGTCGTACTGCGTAAGAGGCGCGCGCGTGCGTCACGGCCGATCAGTGCGTGGCAAGTGGCAACCATTGAATCGCCCCAACGTTGGGGAGTCTCGGTATGTACTTGTAGCTCGGCGGCGGAACGGCGTAGTGACACCCCCCTGCCGGCGTAGACAAATTTACAGTGGAGTAAATATTTATATTACAGTTACAAAACAGGACAGTACCTATTTACATAACAGTCACAAATTGACCGATGTTGCTCAAAGGTGACCTATTATTGACAAGTATCCACAAACATTTATGTTCTCATTCTCCATTCTATCCCCTAGTACAATACACACAGTTATGGATATCGGTTTTCATCCCCCTAGAATGGCCCGACGCGACGGCGCCGGACTGACTCACGACATCACGAGGCAAGTATTGTCAGTATTTGAACACTCAGTACGCTGAGTCACTTTAAAGTGGCGCAATTGGTTACACAAAGATATATCAACGATGGGGATGGTTTTATTACAGACTACAGTGCAACGCGTAAAATTATTTTGCACTCGTCATTTCGCTTGTTCGCATGTTTAAATTTTATTACGGAGGGATCCCTTTTATTACGACCAATTTCACTAAAAGAGTGTACTTAATAATTATTCTATAATATTAATGAATATATAAAGATGAAAGCAGTTCTTTTCTAAGAGCACGCAGTCATAATATTCTTTACTACAATATTATGCATTTTTTTTTTCGATTTCCTAGCAAGTCATACGGTAAATTCCCTAGTGAGCTTTACATCAGGTGCTCAGATCAGGTTATTGAAGATGGCTAATGATGTCCAAGAAATTTTGTCGACTTATGTTCATGAATTAAAATATTCGAGTATTTTATTTTATTTTATTTTTATTTATTCAGGAAAACAAACGGTAAAAAATGTGACAGAATACCATTTAAGTGCATGTTTTCACATAAAGAATATGACTAAATACCATTCACGTAATTTAAGATATTTTGTATTGTAAAACTTGTTTTTACAATATCTAACATTAACAAAAAATAATTTACAAAACAAGAAAGTTTTAAGATCAAATCTAAGTATACCTAAATAGGTATGATTAGATTCGCAAGATTAATTATATCCCATTTTTAAATAAAAATGGGATATAATTAATCTTGCGAACAAAAAATAATTTGGCGACTGCAAATGAGCATACTGTATTAATGAATTTGGCAGCGAATTGATATGTTGGCGACTAAATTACTAAACTGGCGAAAGCACTCAGGTGACAAAAAATACAAAAATCGGCAGATAAAAAGTGGCGAAATTTCATCAAAATTGGCACTGAAATTTATAATTTGGCGACTTAATTACCGAGTTGGTGACCATTATACGATGTAAGCAGCTATAAAACCAGATTGGGTTTATAAATTAATGGCTGCTAAAAATTAAATTTGTAGCCTATCGCATTTTCGGATACTGTTGGAGTTTGTTTTCTATTAGTACGGGTGTCATTAAGGTTTTTGGGGGTGCAGAAAGGTATGAAAATTAAATCCATTTTGGAATTCCTAAATGGCGTACATTTTTTTATTAAAATTAATATTTGTGTCCTTTCCAGGTTTCTGGATGTACTGATAACTTTTTTTAAATTGTCTACCAATTTCAATTTCCAAAATAGAGAATTTACATCGTCGTCATCGACGTTACATCGTCATTACATCATTACATCGTCTCAAACTTTTTCGTCTGTGTGTTGCATGTCGCGTGACGTCGGCCGTGGGATAGTATAGGGTAGTAGGGATAAAGTGAAAGGCGCTCGTCAGAGCAGCCGAGGCCAATATGGCGGCGCCTATAGTTCGCATCAGCTGAACGTGTAGTGTATAGACTAGTACTCATTTGTGCCAGTGCTCCACGCTATTTTGTTATTAAGTTTCACTTTTACCGTGGTTTCATAAAACCACACAATCCTTTTTTATTCTTCGTAAAAATGACATGAGTACTTATTTAAAAGCTGTTGAGGATACTGATTAGTTCTGATGATGATTATTATCTAAAATATCTTAACATCTTTGTGTTAAGATATTTTTTCATAGGCATTTTCTTTAAAATGCCTGTTTACATTGTAATAATTTTCTCCTCTTTTACTTTGAAAGAGGAGACAATTTTCATTATTTTTCTCAGAAAGATTACCTGTTTCCGAGATATAAATAGCGTTATAGAAAAAAAAACTTTGCAATGCTCTACTTTGAGATACGAGCGATGTTTAAAGCCATAGAAATGTTGGAACCTTCAGGATTTTAAAATATCTTTCTATCCCATCATGAAGAAAATATATGGTTGCGGGGATAATAAGGGGGTACAAATTTTCATAATATTTCAAAATAAATGTTTTTTTTGCATCCTCTTCTAAAAGGACACCTAGATTCATTTTATAAAAATAAATGTCCACTATCTTTGAAACTCAAAATGGATATCATTTTTTTATTCAGCACCCCTAAAAACCTCGAAGAAGAAACAAAAAGATAGTATTTGCCATTTTGAAATTTCGAAATGAATGAATTTTTGTAATCAGCGACTCCAGAATCCTAGAGAAAGGACACCTATATCCATTTTTTAATATCTGTCCATCTTGAAAATTCAAAACGGATGACTTTTTCATTATCAGCACCCCCAGAAACCTACAAAAGAATACCCATATTATTTTTTATAAAATGAAATATGTCCAACCATATCAATTTTAGAAAAATAAACCTTTGAAACCGAGAAAAATTATAATATAAAATAAAATTTTGTACGTTCTCTTACGTTTTTTTAAGGGCGCTCGTTTATCTTCTTGTTATGTTTTTTGAATTACCTACATCAGGGAAAATATATGTGTTTATTCTTAAATTAAAAGTGTACACTCAAATTGTCGCTAATATGGTTATTTGTTCTCTAAAATAATATTTGTCTGCCAGTTTGAAATATTCAGTGAACAAAACTGGTATTATTTAGTCGCCAGATTTGGAATTTTTTTTCCTTACATTCTTTCGCCAACTTGGTAATTTAGTATTCAATATTCGGTTTTTACACACGCAAAATTTGATTGTTACGTAGCAAGTTTAAAAACATGCCTTTAAAAATTAAGATTAATTTTACATTTGTTACTTTAAGTTTATTATTTTAGGTATGTTTTTAATTAGTTATGATGAGTATCGCTTGAAAACCAGTGAGTATGTTTTTGCATTTGTATGAGCATTTCGGTGAGATAAGAAAAATATCCACTGCTGAACATTATAATTATAACCTCCTTTTCGGAAATAGATTATGAATAATACGAGTACTTGTCAGGTGCAGTTAGTTTCCTACTACTATTATAATCCTACTACTATTATAAATGCGAAAGTTTGTGAGGATGTATTAATGGATGTATGGATGGATGTTTCTTACTATTTCACGCAAAAACTACTGAACAAATTTCGATGAAATTTGGTATGGTAGTAGTGTAGGCTCGGACACCCGATACTAAATAACGCGGGCGGAGATGCGGGAAAAAGCTAGTCAACTAATATTTGTGTAAAGGCCTGTTTTACAATATGTCGCTCGATATAAAGTATGCAGCGATAAAACTAAGTGTATGGTACAACATAAAGTACTAACAAGGATATGGACAAATATAGTCTGAAATAAATATTTACTTATTTATTTAAAACTTCCGAATAAGCTATCCGATACTCATTAGAAGACTGTAAAATACATATACTGCTAAAATCGCCGCCAAAACTTTTGGCTTCGCCGTAGTCGGGTGGTAAAAAGGCCTTTCCTTGGCTTTTTTTTACTTCGTTTTTACAACGAAGTAAAAAAAAATCATTTAGTTGTTACAAAAATCTTTGAAATATTCTTTGTAATTCACGACAGACACAGATTTTATTTTTACTCGAATGATAGAAAAAATGAAAGAGCACGTCAATTTTATCGAGAGGGTGTTCGGCTCAATAAATTAGGGTGCCCACTCCCCTCGTTATGTTTCTATAGGGAAGGGGGGACAATGAAATCTTATAGCTTCATTGTTTTATTTTTTGTATCATGGAATATGAATTTATGTTTCATTAATTTATTGTTGTGTAGCTGTTGTAGAATTTGATATTCGACACTGGGCAACATCCCTAGCGTTGTGTCGAATATTTTTACAAATATATTTTTTTTAATTGTTGAATAGATACATAAATCTATAAAAATAGTTATTTAGGTTGACGCGATTAAAATTATTTTCTTCTACGACTCTTATAAGGACCTTTTTACCCGACTACGGCGAAGCCAAAAGGAAGGGCCTTTTTACCCGACTACGGCGAAACCAAAAGGAAGGGCCTTTTTACCTCCCGACTACGGCGAAGCCACCCGACTACGGCGAAGACAAAAGGAAGGGCCTTTTTACCACCCGACTACGGCGAAGCCAAAAGGAAGGGCCTATTTACCTCCCGACTACGGCGAAGCCAAAGGAAGGGCCTTTTTACCTCCCGACTACGGCGAAGCCAAAAGGAAGGGCCTTTTTACCACCCGACTACGACGAAGCCAAAAGGAATGGCCTCTTTTACCACCCGACTACGGCGAAACCAAAAGGAAGGGCCTTTATATATTTATAAAGGCCGGTGGTAATTCGGGTGGTAAATCGGGTGGTATTCCACCCGACTACGGCGAAGCCAAAAGGAAGGAACTTTTACCACCCGACTACGGCGAAGCCAAAAGGAAGGGCCTTTTTACCACCCGACTACGGCGAAGCCAAAAGGAAAGGCCTTTTTACCACCCGACTACGGCGAAGCCAAAAGTTTTGGCGGCGATTTTAGCAGTATATGTATTTTACAGTCTTCTAATGAGTATCGGATAGCTTATTCGGAAGTTTTAAATAAATAAGTAAATATTTATTTCAGACTATATTTGTCCATATCCTTGTTAGTACTTTATGTTGTACCATACACTTAGTTTTATCGCTGCATACTTTATATCGAGCGACATATTGTAAAACAGGCCTTTACACAAATATTAGTTGACTAGCTTTTTCCCGCATCTCCGCCCGCGTTATTTAGTATCGGGTGTCCGAGCCTACACTACTACCATACCAAATTTCATCGAAATTTGTTCAGTAGTTTTTGCGTGAAATAGTAAGAAACATCCATCCATACATCCATTAATACATCCTCACAAACTTTCGCATTTATAATAGTAGTAGGATTATAATAGTAGTAGGAAACTAACTGCACCTGACAAGTACTCGTATTATTCATAATCTATTTCCGAAAAGGAGGTTATAATTATAATGTTCAGCAGTGGATATTTTTCTTATCTCACCGAAATGCTCATACAAATGCAAAAACATACTCACTGGTTTTCAAGCGATACTCATCATAACTAATTAAAAACATACCTAAAATAATAAACTTAAAGTAACAAATGTAAAATTAATCTTAATTTTTAAAGGCATGTTTTTAAACTTGCTACGTAACAATCAAATTTTGCGTGTGTAAAAACCGAATATTGAATACTAAATTACCAAGTTGGCGAAAGAATGTAAGGAAAAAAAATTCCAAATCTGGCGACTAAATAATACCAGTTTTGTTCACTGAATATTTCAAACTGGCAGACAAATATTATTTTAGAGAACAAATAACCATATTAGCGACAATTTGAGTGTACACTTTTAATTTAAGAATAAACACATATATTTTCCCTGATGTAGGTAATTCAAAAAACATAACAAGAAGATAAACGAGCGCCCTTAAAAAAACGTAAGAGAACGTACAAAATTTTATTTTATATTATAATTTTTCTCGGTTTCAAAGGTTTATTTTTCTAAAATTGATATGGTTGGACATATTTCATTTTATAAAAAATAATATGGGTATTCTTTTGTAGGTTTCTGGGGGTGCTGATAATGAAAAAGTCATCCGTTTTGAATTTTCAAGATGGACAGATATTAAAAAATGGATATAGGTGTCCTTTCTCTAGGATTCTGGAGTCGCTGATTACAAAAATTCATTCATTTCGAAATTTCAAAATGGCAAATACTATCTTTTTGTTTCTTCTTCGAGGTTTTTAGGGGTGCTGAATAAAAAAATGATATCCATTTTGAGTTTCAAAGATAGTGGACATTTATTTTTATAAAATGAATCTAGGTGTCCTTTTAGAAGAGGATGCAAAAAAAACATTTATTTTGAAATATTATGAAAATTTGTACCCCCTTATTATCCCCGCAACCATATATTTTCTTCATGATGGGATAGAAAGATATTTTAAAATCCTGAAGGTTCCAACATTTCTATGGCTTTAAACATCGCTCGTATCTCAAAGTAGAGCATTGCAAAGTTTTTTTTTCTATAACGCTATTTATATCTCGGAAACAGGTAATCTTTCTGAGAAAAATAATGAAAATTGTCTCCTCTTTCAAAGTAAAAGAGGAGAAAATTATTACAATGTAAACAGGCATTTTAAAGAAAATGCCTATGAAAAAATATCTTAACACAAAGATGTTAAGATATTTTAGATAATAATCATCATCAGAACTAATCAGTATCCTCAACAGCTTTTAAATAAGTACTCATGTCATTTTTACGAAGAATAAAAAAGGATTGTGTGGTTTTATGAAACCACGGTAAAAGTGAAACTTAATAACAAAATAGCGTGGAGCACTGGCACAAATGAGTACTAGTCTATACACTACACGTTCAGCTGATGCGAACTATAGGCGCCGCCATATTGGCCTCGGCTGCTCTGACGAGCGCCTTTCACTTTATCCCTACTACCCTATACTATCCCACGGCCGACGTCACGCGACATGCAACACACAGACGAAAAAGTTTGAGACGATGTAATGATGTAA
This sequence comes from Phengaris arion, assembly GCA_963565745.1. Lineage (NCBI taxonomy): Eukaryota > Metazoa > Arthropoda > Insecta > Lepidoptera > Lycaenidae > Phengaris > Phengaris arion. Next base: position 32,537,696 of record OY751431.1, read on the forward strand.
TGACGATGTAACGTCGATGACGACGATGTAAATTCTCTATTTTGGAAATTGAAATTGGTAGACAATTTAAAAAAAGTTATCAGTACATCCAGAAACCTGGAAAGGACACAAATATTAATTTTAATAAAAAAATGTACGCCATTTAGGAATTCCAAAATGGATTTAATTTTCATACCTTTCTGCACCCCCAAAAACCTTAATGACACCCGTACTAATAGAAAACAAACTCCAACAGTATCCGAAAATGCGATAGGCTACAAATTTAATTTTTAGCAGCCATTAATTTATAAACCCAATCTGGTTTTATAGCTGCTTACATCGTATAATGGTCACCAACTCGGTAATTAAGTCGCCAAATTATAAATTTCAGTGCCAATTTTGATGAAATTTCGCCACTTTTTATCTGCCGATTTTTGTATTTTTTGTCACCTGAGTGCTTTCGCCAGTTTAGTAATTTAGTCGCCAACATATCAATTCGCTGCCAAATTCATTAATACAGTATGCTCATTTGCAGTCGCCAAATTATTTTTTGTTCGCAAGATTAATTATATCCCATTTTTATTTAAAAATGGGATATAATTAATCTTGCGAATCTAATCATACCTATTTAGGTATACTTAGATTTGATCTTAAAACTTTCTTGTTTTGTAAATTATTTTTTGTTAATGTTAGATATTGTAAAAACAAGTTTTACAATACAAAATATCTTAAATTACGTGAATGGTATTTAGTCATATTCTTTATGTGAAAACATGCACTTAAATGGTATTCTGTCACATTTTTTACCGTTTGTTTTCCTGAATAAATAAAAATAAAATAAAAAAACAAAAAGTCGGACCTTCACCAGTCGTGTCGGTCTGTCCGTCCCACTGGGTTTTCAAAATTAAAGACTTGTGTACTACACACACACTTGGGCATTGTAAAATAACTCCTGCGTAGCTGGCCTGGTTTCAATGAAACCGGCCGGTTATAAAAATCATGTTATTTGTTTGTGTCTCGGAAAATAATTTTCCATTATAATTTCTAATATTTTTTATATTCATTCTCATACATCGCTGTTTCTATCATTATAGTAGGCTTAATCTATCCCACTGGTTTATGAGGAAAAGAGATAGCTCTTGTGTACTGCGCACAAACATGGGCACTATAAAAATAACCCTGCGTAGCCGGACTGGTTTATAGGAAACAAGCCACCGCCACCGAAATCGGTGAGGAAGCTATTAATAGCTAAAAATAAATAAGTTAAAATGTCCTCAAACTTGTGGAGTTCAACTTTGGCGTCGCCCCTTAAACAGCTGAAGTAGATTCAATTCAAAACAAGACACCAGTAATTGCAAATTTTATTATCAACCCCTCAACTCTCTTTTATTTCATTTCGGAATGTCTCAAAATACGTCTTCATTTTGAAACGTCACCATTTGAGAAAATCCTAGCAGCTTTTAGACCTATGCAAAATTAATTTTCATTGTTCATTGTCTGGGTATTAACTAGCATTAGCGTAATTTAGTAGCACGACTAATATTTCAGGATTATGCCGCTCACTCTATAGTTAATATCGATTGATCTCCTTATACGGTTTCCATTGACGGCCTCTGTGGGTCAGTGGTTAGCGCGTCGGCGCTCAAGCCGGAGGTCGCGGGTTCGAATCCAAAGCCGCGGGAACAAAAAGTTTTCAATGTTCCTGGGTCATGGATGTGTATTGAATATGTTTATAATCTAATAGAAATGTTAAATATATGTAAAGTATACCGTTGTCTGGTCCCCGTAACACAAGTTCTTCGGATACTTACCACGGGGCAAGATTCACGTGGCGTGAAGCGTCCATAGATATTGATATTATTATTCCATGTAATTTTTCTAAGGCAGGCTTAGGCAGCGACAAAAGATACTACGATTTTAAAACATTTTATGGGAATGTCAAACGGTTGACAAAGGATTATGTATTATATTAAATATATTTATAAGTATATCGCATAAATATAGCGTACTCCTCCTAAAATTTAGGTGGCCCGTTCTTTAGCGTCGATTATGTTTCCAATTAAATTTTTTGTTCACTCAGCTCGTGTCAGTCAATATCTAGCTTGCTTGTAATAAAAATAAATAATACTAGCTGGTGCCCGCATCTTTGTATGCGTAGAACAAACGGAAAAGGAACCCTATTTTTAAACGGAACCCTAAGACAAAAGTAGCCTAAATTACTATTTATAACATCAGCTATCTGTCAGTGAAAGTCCCGTGAAAATCGATTCAGCCGTTTCAGAGATAAGCCGGAGAAAAACACACATACACACAGATGGACAAACAAAAAATTTCAAAATTGATATTTTATTGTAAGTAGGTACCGTATAAAATTCTATCGTAAGCATTTAGTGAAAAGCTGTTAATTTGAAATTACAAACACACTTCAATTTTATTTATTGGTATCTAGATAAACAATATGTAAATATATTCGTACATCGATAGTATTCCGTTGCAGGAGTAGAGGGTAAGCAAAGTTATGAATTGCTTCAATTTAATATATCGAACAGGGGTGCGTTGCTGTGGACAATTTGTTTTGAGGGGAGGCTGCGTCGTAACGAACATTAGCAGGAGATCCCAGAATCGAAACGCCTTTTGTATAAAAACGACCTGAATCCACTTTTGACTTTAAGATTATTCGCGGCAATTTTATTTGTGCTAATAAATTATTTTATTTCTTTATGGTACTCGAGTATATACTTTATTATAATATAAATCAATTAGATATTTGTTTTGTTTTATTAGCTTACTACACAATATATTAGATTTAATCAATTATAATTGAGTAGATTACTATTTGAGATCACAATTAGATTTACGGAAGTAATTAAGAATTTAGAACTTTTTAAGTGTTTAAGGCCGGGACTATATTGCCCGGAATTCGTAAGGCAGGGGAAAATTCAGAAAATAGAACTCTGCGCTAGTGTAATAGAGCTGAAAATTTAAGACACGAGTGTCAAGCCAAATGTAAATGTCAAACCTGACTACTCTCATGTGATCGATTTTTTACTCTATTGTATTAGTCCAGTTCTATTTTCAATGTTCTACAATATAGGCCCAGCCTAACTCTCTTGCCTATCTTGGTTTTGTTTTTGTTGTTTTGCCTACGCAAAAATTGTGAATCTCTTAATTAGCTAATGTTCAATCACCATATTACTGTATAAGTTTTTGTCAATTTGCGAATAATGGTGTAGGCTATGTATTTATTACTTTTTATATTTAATTGTAATGATTTAAGATTTTAAAATTGAACTTTTTTTTCCAAATAAAGAAATTTTTAAAAATTCACAGATTTCGTGCCTCACACGACTATTGAGCACATTGGAAATGAATCTACGGAATTCGAAAAAATATTGGCGCTGAGCGACGAGGAGGTCGGGATAAGGAAAGGGTTACAAAATTAAACTACAACATTAAATGATAATTATTTTATTCTTAGACTAGCTTTTGGCCATGTTTTCGTATGCGTAGATGTTGAGGTGACTAATTTACTATTATTTTTAGAAAGATACTTTAATTATGCTAAAAATAAATTCAATTAAATGGTAAATGGTTTAAGACTATTTTATCATAAGAGTGTATTATGCTATTGAAGGTCCTCTTTATATACAACATTAACTGTATTGCCGTGCGGAGCAAGGATCACCAGACTGCTAGCCGAACTTACTCTGGACACACTAACACGCAACATAGAACTGTCAGTGTGAGAAACAGTTCTCTTTTAAGTCTATCCCAGCCACTTTCAATGTCTGCCCCTGATCTTTATTGATGGTTATGGCAAAGCAGTCTTTTAGGGGATTCTGCAGTCTTTTAAATACAAATGAATACTCTGATGGGATTAATGGTATTTTAGGTATGAATAGTTTCCCCTTGAGAACATCTAGTGAGTACAGTAGCTGCGAAAACTGCGATGGAGAATAGGAGTATATCCTGGAGATGTTTAAATTTGTTATCAAGAATAGGGATTCTTTTACGCAATTAATAAATAGGTATTCCAAGAAATATTATCGGAATCGTCAGAGATTGATTATTGATAAAAACCCAAGACATCTGTTTTCCTCATAAGTACTACACACATAAAATGCTTAACATATAATCGATCTGTAAAAGAGCTTAAAAAATACTAGAAAACAAGAGTTACTATAGTGGTAAATAATTCTTAAGAGTCGTAAATTTACTTATTAGTTTAATTACAGATACTATGATACAATATTAATAAGCACTGAAATAATTTGACATGACGTAAAATTTAATTAAAACAATAATTGTTAGTTTAGGGAAGGTTCAGGGAACATATTATAACATGATATCTAGTTTTTTGCGAATGTATATATTATACTCTTGTAAATAATTATCAATTATAGTGTATTAGATTTAATTTTATATGGTACACCATCAAGTGGTAGTGTGAAAGATCAAATTAATAGGTATTTACCTATGAAATTGCCACTCTGCAGTACTGGCCATTTCAAATCAAAATAATTTTTGTTTGGCTAAGAATTCTAATTTCAAATTAATTTTATTTTAAAAACATGGATTTCTTTTTCCAAAAGTAGTAATTTGTTTATTGATTAGTGTTACATTTTCATCGCATTTCAATCTTTTTCGTCATCATGGATACGTTGAAAATTCAAATAATTATGGAGTATGAGTACCGTCGTGGCAGCAACGCGGCACAAGCGGCACGCAACATAACGACGTTTACGGAGCTAACACTACAAACCAACGCACCACCTGTTATTGGTTTGCTCGCTTTCGTTCTGGAAATTTCGACCTGAAAAATGAACCTCGCGGTCGTCCGAAGACTTTGGTCAACAATGACGAATTAAAGGCAATTGTGGAAGCTGATGAGTGCTGATACACAATCTACGGCTGAATTAGCAGCAGCTTTCGACGTTAGCGTCAAAACAATATTGGTCCATTTGCATTAAATTGGCAAGGTAAAAAAGCTTGACAAATGGATGACCCACGAACTCCAGGATCGCCAGCGCGAAGTACGCGTCGAGACACGCCTTGCACTGCTCAACAGACACACAAATGAAAGGAATTTTAAACCGCATTGTTACCTGCGATGAAAAATGGATTCTGTTTGATAACCGCAAGTGATCAGCAAGTTGGTTGGATCCTGGTTCAGCACCTAAACAATGCCCCAAACGAAAACTTACCCCTAGAAAATCGTGATGGTCACTGTTTGGTGGTCTAGCGCCGGTATGATTCATCACAGCTTCTTACCAAACGGGGTGAGCATTACTGCAGATGTGTACTGTGAAGAACTGAACACAATGATAGAGAAGCTGGCACATCTTGGATATGTGCCAGCATTGGTCAATCGCTCGTCTCCGCTGCTCCTGCATGACAACGCGCGACCTCATACTGCACAGCAGACGGTCTCCAAGTTGCAAGAACTGGGGTTGGAAGCTCTCCGTCATCCGCCCCACTCACCAGACCTTGCGCCTACAGACTACTACTTTTTCCAGAATTTGGATAACTTCTTGGCGGGAAAAAAATTCAATACCCCAGAGGCAGTACAAAATGCCTTTGAAGAATTTGTTGCCTCCCGTCCAGCTGATTTTTTTAAGAAGGGCATCAATAAACTGCCACTGCTTTGGCAAAGATGCATTGATTGCATGGATGATTACTTCGATTAATACAAGTAAAAAATACATGAAAAAAATAAGTTTAAATTTTTTCATACAAAACGGCAATTTCATAGGTAAAGACCTTATATATTTATAGAATAAGACCATATTATTGTAACTTCATTCTGTCAATAAATTAATTTATGAATTATGAACTTATATGCGGAGTCTGGTGCCATTGCACAATATTGGAGGCTTAATATTTCTTAATAACATAACTGGTGCTCCAATATTCAAACGGAGATTATATGTTAGAATACCTGTTGGGTTTAGAGAATTAAGGAACTCCACGGGATTAAAGCATCATCAGTTTGTACTACTGAATCCACCGACTTATATAGTACCTCATCTATGTGTTGGTCTATGACCTCTTGATTGTAAGTCCTTCGTGCGCTCGTGTGGTGACGATAATAATACAGCAGCAATTCTTATACTCTCCTTTATTGGTGCTTACCACGAATACGTATTACAATATGTAATGAGATATGCTTAGCACAATATATACGTCTACAATATGTATAGCCTTTTGGCCAACTAAATAAACTAACTCGATAGGCTTTACTTATGACATCTGTCAATGTCAATAATGACATTGACAGTTACATCTTACTGTTGATATATGTAACAATCTACTTCAAATAACTTGAGTAAAAGTTCATTTATTGTGGCTGCGTTTTCATTTTTGGGAATCAAAATGGCACGTTTACATAGCCTTTCTATGGGCTTTTCATGAGATTGGTGACATCAGGGTAAACCGCGTTAGTTAATTCTGTAAGTGATGTCACTACTGCTGCCAAACTTTGCGGTATATTCATTTTACCATTAATTGTAGGGAAAACGCCATTTCCTATTTTAAGTAACCATTCTTAAGCTGTTCATTAGACTGTTCACCTCTTAAATGGACTCTGTCTCTTATGTTTATTGTTAATGCGAGCTTTTGTGTGTGACTCCACATGTTTGATGACTTTAAACATGACTTTACCTCATCCGCTCGTGTGCCCCTGGGTACTACGGGTATCAAAATAAAGAGCTTAAAGAGAACATTCCAAAAATATAGTAAAATGGTCAAGCATGAGTCTGACTGAAAAAAAAATTGTGAAATTTTATTATTTACTTATTTTTTTAGGACTACTACTATTTACTTATTATTTTTTATATTATTATTATTATATGATTACTACATATTTAACAAAGTTCCAAGCCGAAATGCTCATTTAATATTTTTCTCGCAAAAAAAAAATAGTTTCGCAAAATCCCTTCTTAGTCACAAAAGGAAGCCACGATCCAAATAAGTATTACGTTTCTAGTTTCAGTAGTTTTGCCTCGGCGTTGAAGAATCAGTCATTCAGGACATGTTACAATATAATATAATCTAACTAATATAATTTTATTAAAAAAAAATTAAACTGACTTCCAAAGTAAAAATGCACAAAAGAGTGTGAAATAAAACTTATTTTCTACATAATTCCTCTTTTAAATTGCCCGAACAACAACCTGATTAAACAATATTTAAAGTAGAACTCACGTTCAAGTTGGCTGGTACCGACTTTAAAATATTATGAAGATTGAGTAGAGAAATAGTTAAAATTTTAGCCAAATGTAAAAGGAGAATTATTTAGAAAATAACATTTATTTTCTACTTTTTTGTATATTTTTACTTTAGAAGTCGGTCTTCATTTTTTGTTTAAAAATAATATATAAATATTTTTTCTCTTAGTTAAATTTATTATATTATCATTACCACATTTTAAGAAAGTTAAAATTTAAAAAAGCCTCCGCTATTCTTACTCTCGGCAAAACAAACTCAAGTGTTATTTTATGCCACTTTTTTGAGAGGTATTTCCCCAAATAAGCATTACCGATCTGTGGACCTAATAAGCAATCACCAGTGATGATAGTAATTAGATACTATTTTTACTGTTTTTTACTAATTTGATTACTGTAATTGACATAGTGGCATATATGCTTGCAGATCTTTAAACAACGCCGAATACTATGCTACTTTACTTTACTGTTATTTTATTATATATATATATATCACAAAGTTATAAAAATAAGAGATTAAATCAACTTATTACCATGCAAAAGCCGCTGTGCTTCTTTATATATATATTATATCGTCCCTATGTGCGAAAATAACACAAAAACTGCACCTGACAAAGTTTTTTTCGTATACCGAAAGGTGCAAGTATGTAAGAAAAGTAGTGCAAGGCGATGAGAAGAGACAGTGTATCATGTTTGAGCACTTTATACTGTTGTGAAGATCAGTACGGTACATTGAAATAGATTTGCTACGCATACTTATTTTATTTACAAACGTCGACGAAAACAACCTACTTAACGAAAAGTTTTGCAAACATATTTAATTCATTAATTTTTATGTTATATCCTAGTCATAAGTACTAAATAAATATTAATATTTTGGAAACAACAAACAATAGAAAACATGTCCTTCCACTATTAGTCCACACGGTACTGGAGCGAACGAAAAGACATTTCCAATGTCGAATCCTAAGCGTATATTCTACATTGGACACGATTATTTAATTTTTATAAGCTTTCTGTTTTTCTTTGGTTCAAACGCTTGTTCGCTCATACGTTTGTGCGTTCATAACATACAATCAAAGAAACAAACCTAATAAGAACTTCGAGAGCAGTGGCATGTAAATGTAGTATAAAGTATCAAACAGTTCAATAATTTAATTCGTTTTTTTTTATTTCGATTCATATTCCTTTTGATGCTTTTTAATCAAAATAAAATGTTTTATTGAAGCCTTTTGACATTGAATTATAGAAAAAAAACGTGTCACAGCTAACTCAATTTAGGGGTGTTAATTTCCGGTGACGTGTAAAGGAAATTGAGTCCTGTATTAAGCTTTCTTTTCAGCCTTTACCTCGCTGTCCAATGTTGCCCCGTCTCCCCTTGCCGACATTAACCAGCGAGGCAACATCTTTTAAACGAGACAATCTTGTAAGTATATATTATATAATCGGTTTCTAGAAAACGGCTGCAAGTATTACCATGAAATTTAGTATGGTCTAGCTAGGTCTTATCCCTGTGAAACTGCGCATTTTTAAGCTATATATGTTTTTTCTTTTGTCGTGCAACAATATATCAATAATTTCGAATATATTATGTTAGTTCGATTGTCTGGTCTGTTTGGTGTGCGTATGTACAATTTTTACTTTGTTCGAAAATTCGGAATATGGTGGGTTCGAATCCCAGTCAGATAAACATTTTTGTGATTCTTTTTTTTTCTTTATTTAACAGAACTTAGAACAGAACGGAGTAAAGATAATTTAATAAAAAATTATAATGCTTAGCAAAATTAATTAAAGCAATCATGTGCTTGAATGGTACGTACGTAATCAATTTTGCAATAATTGCAAGCATTTTTAAGATTATAGAATAAATTCTTAACTTTTAAAACATAAAGCACTACTTTCATTTTAAGCTTTCATAATAATTTTATTTCTTTATGATTATTTCGAAAGTATTACGAAAAGTAGTTTGACAGGTTTCCTATAATGGAGATATAAGCAATGTTTTGTGCAATAAATCCAGACAGTGACCAAATAATCTAAGCCTTATTGCCACGCATTAAGATTCATGCGTAATAGCAAAACACATGAAAATTTTGAGGGGACTTTTAGGATTTTACCAAAACCATTTTTAATATTGTTAGATAATTTTTAATTAAATTTAAGGTGATTACAACCGCTATCTTTGTGTATTTAAACAATTTATTTACACAACCAAAATAAGCTACAAGAGCAGAAAAATGTTCCTAAACACGACCTCGTTTTTAAATATTGGGTGAAGAGAAAAATTGCTTTTGCTATATTAAAATCATAAGTTTTCATAATATTTGTAACCGATTTTCAGATAAAAAAGTACTCTATTTGTGCCAATTGTTAGTTTTGTAGGATTTGGTTTAATTTGGTCACAAAATCGACCGAATGAGAGCAAATATATACGAAATTCATAAACGCGCCCTTCTGAAAGTAATACACATCCTACTACTTGTAAATGTGAAAGTTTGGGAGGATGGATGGATGGATGGATGTTTGTTACTTTTTCATACACAAACTACTGAACAGATTTCGATGAAATTTGGTATAGTAGTAGTTTGGGCTCTGGATTAAAAAAATCTACTTTTTATCCCGAAAAAGTACAGTACCCGTGGGATACGCGATACCGAGGCGCGGGAAGAAGCTAGTTAAACATACGTGTAAAACATTCAGTCACAAGAAAATTAAATAAATCTTCTTTAAATATTAGGATTCAGTGGAAGTTTAATACCTTCCCAATTTCACATTTATCTTCTCTACTTCCACTAACTTTCCGTTCTACGGAAATTACTTACGAGCAAAAGGATTTTAATACTTTTTTAATCTTAAAACTTATTCGTATTACTGTGCATAATTCACCGCAGTATAAGCTTTTACATTGAGGGTTCGACGAATTTTATTTCACAAACCTTGTATTATAATATACATCGAAAATGAATTCGAATGAACGTGAATCGTTTGAATTTGAAATAAAAACTATCAAAGTGGGTATGGGTAAGTATGGTATGGTATGGTAAGTATGGGTTTTCTTGAATAACTTCAAAGTTTACTGTGCGATTTCGTCGAAAATATTTTTTCTAAAGAGTATTAGATAATATAGGCTATGCATATTTGTGTATATACACAATGTTACTGTTATTATACACAATGTTTTTGTTTTCTGTGAGGAACGGGAAACATTCTCCGTGCGCGTAGAGAGGGGAAGGCAAAAAAAGTTATTTGTGCGCAAAATAAATATTTTTATGTTATGACATAAAGTGAAAAACAATCCAGTTGACCGTTCGGTTCGAGTCAAATTGGATTCAAGTTTATAAAAGAGAATACCGTTTTCTATTAATAAGTGCATTGCTCAACTTCGATACGATAATTATTTATTTATTTATTTGGTACACAAAACAGAATATAGCCATGTAATAGTACAATATTAAAATATACCTATATAGACTTTATACCTAAGTATGTGAACACAATGTAATGTCATGTACATTAAGCAGCACTAATAATATTTATGGTAAGTTTTGCAATGTTTATATATATATATATATATATATATATATATATATATATATATATATATATATATATATATATATATATATATATATATATATATATATATTTTTAAATATTGTTGAAATTTTAGGATTGAATTAATTACAATTTTTTTAACATCAGCTTGCAAACTTTACACGTTTCATTGAACTAGCGATTAATTGAAATCATGGGGTTGTTTAAAGAAATATTATTCTTAACAACATCCGGCAAAAACGTTTTACCTTGCATATTACGAGCTCTGGGTCTAATGTTACATTACATTCATGCTGGAGAGAAGCGAGGGGGCATCGATATGAGAGTGAAGGTTTTTAAAAAGTGTAATTGATCGCGTCGCGATGAAATTCATCGTTTGACGTTTGTTTGATGTTTCGTAGAATACATTTTGCTGTTTGATAGGATCCGGACTGTATCGAACAAGTATCGAAGCTGCGTTATTGTTGGATTAAAATAGCAGAATCGACCTTCTGAACATAAGCTACTACCATGTCAAATTTCATCCAAATCTGTTGAGTAGTTTTTGCGTGAAATAGTAACAAACTTCCCTTTATCCATCCATCCATCCTCACAAACTTTCACATTTATAATAGTAGTAGGATACCTATGCTTCATACTATATAGCCTCGCTTCTTTCGGGCATCCCTAGACGGCGCTGATATTTTTATAGTTAATAATATTGTAATACATAGGTCCATGATGACGAAAAGCAGTGCCGTAAACTAAAGCAAACAACCGTAATAAGGGGAGGACAAACAAAAACGTCGTCAACTATTTGTCATCCAAAATTTAATGTTCCATTGGTTATTACGTCTTGATTAATATTTTACTTCAACACATGTGACGTAGCGGGAAAGGCTGACCTGAATAAACATAATCCCCTTTATATTATGTGGTGTAAACATGACAGTACACAGATATTAATTTCGAGCAGACAAAAGATGTGTTATGGGAGCTGATTAAACTGATCACACGTTTGATCTTAGATATAAGCGATGCGGGCCACACAACATGCTTCCGATCGTCAGTTCCTATCGAAATGATCGTGTGTGGGCGTGGATTGGCATGACATCTTTCCAATCACCGGCGTCATGATGATTGGAGGATAGGAAGCATGGTGTATTGCCTTTAGTACCAAAATATCACATACTTCAACGTATAGCGTCACAGTCCATAAAAATAGTTTGCTTTCTAAATACAAAATATTCATTAGCACGACGACCATGGCGACTCGTCACCATAAATGAATATAATATGAAATATATGCGTTATTAACTTAATATGTTTAACTGCGTCTCCTGTATCGTATCATATATTAATACGTGTATCAAAAACTTTCAGTACAGTTTTACGAGAATCGTGCGAAAGGAGGAGTATGATATTTGGCACAGTTAAAGTATATGTATAACAACAACACACACAATCTCATACTATTATTACACACTACGGTGCGTTTGATAGATATAATTTTGTTACTCGTACAGAGAAGGAGTAGGAGTATAAAATAAAGGAGGAATATATCTCTAAGGCGCTAGAGTTTTATAGAGGGTATGATATGAAGTTAGTTATAAGGATGCAGTGAAGTTAATTGAGTTAAATAACTAACCAACAACTAACTCTCAACAAACTTCACACTAAGTATATTTTATTGCTAACTTCATTTACTTTGAAATGTACCCTGTTGCTACCCTAATTTGACGCATTTCAGCGGACACTCTTTACATACAAAGATAGTTCTCCTTTCCTCTACACTCCATAGTTACTAGTTGACAATATTGTCAGTCTGTCACAACATTAACAGTTTTAATTTTTTCTATCTAAAAGGCAAAAAACCCTTATGAAGTTCGAACTGGAAAGTCTACCAATTCACTACCTGTCATTTTAGATAACATACACTTAATAACGTACAGTAACTAGAACTATTAAGGCTCAACTCACACTGAGCGAGTCGACTCACGTCGCCGAGGAGTAATAATAATAAATTGATTAATATGTGTTTAAGGATAACCAGTGCCATAGTATTTGTATGATATAGGCTATATTTCCCATAAGACCTATCCCTAACTTTGAAAAGATATTAGTAACAATAAGTATTTAATGATGCGCGTCACCGCGCGTTGCATATTTGAGTTTTTTTATTTTACAAAACGGAATCGCTTCGCATTGCTCGGTGTGAATTGAGCTTAACACAAAATACACACAAATTAGTATTTTTAGGGTTTCGTACCTCAAAAGGAAAAAGCGCAACCCCTTATAAGATCTTTTTGTTGTCCGTCCGTCCGTATGTATGTCTGTCTGTCTGTCAAGACCCAAGATTTCGGGAACGCGTGAAGGTATCGGGTTGAAATTAAAATCGTATACTCACGTCTATGGTCCCATAAAGCTGTGAAAACAATGGACTTCTACGTTAACGCAAAAAAAGATGCGGCCGTTTTTGCCACGAAAAATGCATATTTCGACGCATTCTAAGGGAATAAAAATTCACAGGGTACTTCCCGGTGACAAAGACAAAGGGAAATATAAGCTTTTTCCAAAATAATTCGAATATCAATGTCAGATACGTATGTAGGCGCTTGGATTTTACATTGTTGACCAATTGGTTCGAGTCTCGGTCAGACGAAATATTTTTATTCTTTTTATTTCTTTTATAATTTTCATTTTTCACTTCTATCGGCAGTCCCTATAACTGTCAATATTTTGTATTTAAATGGAAAATGTCAAAAATAATAGCTTTTCCATATCATCACCGATTTTCAGGCTCGATAAAAACTACAAGACTCGATTCCGGAACATTTACGATGGTCCTACTTTGTACGGAGCCATCGGTGGGCGAGTTCGACTCGCTCTTGACTAAGTTTTTTTTTACATTTTTATTTTGACATGCCAGAAACACACTTTCAAGCCAGAAACAGACATGCTTTCTGCTTAATGAAAATTTTATTTTGGTATACACTTCTAATACAAATTTATTAATAGGCACCCAGCCAGAGTATTACCCAATACACTAAAAACACAGAGTTGGCTAGCTCCATATTATTATCTGCCCAAAAAAAACATTGATCGTAACGAAACGCGAAGTTAGTTTGACAGTTCTATTATTAACTTTGTCACAAAAAGAGCACGGGTTGGAAATCGAATGAGAAATGTAGAATAAACTTTTTCGGTGCGGCATGAGAAAAACACTTTTAGCTAAGCAAAATTTTGTTTCGCGATTCAAGACCATTCACGAAATAGTAATAATTCGTCTTATTGCACGAGATAATATAATTATGGGGTAAAAGTAACTATCGTCAAAAAGTTTTGAGCTGCCTTTTTCCTCCTTCCTATTTTTCCTATGAATGGGGGCAAGGCTGCAATGGACTAGACTAGACTATCATAATTAAATTATACTTTCATTTTTGGGTTCCGTAATACATAAGGAACCCTTATAGTTTCGCTCTGTCCGTCCGTCTGTCCGTCTGTCTGTCCGCACTTCTAGATTCTGTAATTATGAATATAAATGGATGAAATTAGGTAGAAATTATAGATTGTGTATAGATCTTCATTTTAGCATCATAAAATAATAGTAATTTTATATTTTAGGGGTTGCAAGTGGGCATGAAAAATATTTTTTCATCCTACCCCATCGTGTGGAATATCGTTGAATAGGTATTTTAAAATAAAGGCAAGGTTTAGTACGTAATTTTTTTACAAACTCAACCATTTGCGAGTAATCAGCCTCCAAAGTGGTTTATAAGTTGGTACCCACCCTGGCATTTCTTTATATTCTATATAAGCTATAAGACTTAGAAACTTGCAATATTCCATGCTGATAGATCATGCTAAAAACTCTTTAGGAAAATTATTTTGACCGAAATCGGACAGTAACTTTTGAAGTAATTTGAAAAAACCTTTTACGCGGTTATAGATACGAACCCTCCTTAGAAAAGTCCTGACATGGTTTGGATAGGTTTTTTATTTACTTACTTTTATTATTTACTTTTATTGAATTATCTATAAATTAATGGTCGTGATATCATAAACTGATTTTTGGAGTTTGGATCAATCAAAACGTGTTTGACTTTGGTTTGACGTTTATGAGAATACTATTTTGCCAGTAAATATTATTGCGGGATTCAATTAGAAGAATCGACCTTCTAGTCGCCATCGGTAAGGAAGCAAATGTTATTGTAATAGGAATAGCTAAATAATCAGAATATCATGACAAGGGAAGCTAGTAAAACTAATTCACACCGAAACGAAACGATAGGCGACATTGCGCTGTTTTTAAGATAGCTATTCAAAATTGATCTTTATTCATAACACAAGAAGATATACGAATAAGAGTTCGAATATCAAGTTGCAACGCACAAACTTTCACATTTATAATATTAGTAGGAAGTAATATTAGTAGGAAGTAGTATTAGTAGGATTTACGCTACCGACACAACGAACATCAAATGGTTCACAGGTAGGAACGGTAAGTATGGGAAAAATTAATAGTCTTTTTTTTTTGTATTTTCCTTGCAATTTCTCCAATGCTTTGAAATCCGTTTCAAATCTTCCCTAAACTACTACCTACAATCATTTCAAAACCAAAATCAGCCAAATCAGTTCAGCCGTTTTCGTGTTTTAGCGAGACTTTGAAATCAACAGCAATCTATTTTTTACCGACTACCAAATATTCAAAAGTGAACTTTATTCATTACACATTACACAAAAAGATACACGTTGCATTGTAAGAGTTCGAATGTCAGGTTGCACCGCCCTGCACAGTGCATCTGCAGTGTATCAAAAGAAAAAAAAAGAAAAAATATGCAGATAAATAAATTGTGAATTACAATGTATTATATGAAAATATTAATATAATCACTGATAAGATTAAGTGAGCATATTTTACAATGTTATTAAATTAAACTCATAAACTTAAGAAATAATATAAACTTAGGAAAACAGAGTATTACATTAAAACCAGCACAAACAACAACAATAAGAAAAACATTTAAACACATTTAAAATATCTAAAGACTCTTGTCTGTCTTTATCAGGGCTGGCCATGGTCTTCTTTTATGTGGGCGTGTAGATAAATGAAATAAGCAAATCCGAATATGTTCTATAATCAATTATAATCACTAGCAAATTATTATAATTAGAAATAACTTCACTGCAAATAAAATAACCTCTTTATCTTTCACAATCAATTATCTAAAGCACTAAATGTTGCGTGATTACGCGGAACAAAAGCGATCCGTCGAACACGTGGTGCGCTCGCGCTGTTGATTAACATTCGACCGTCCTTCAACATGGCCGCGCACCATCGACACGACGTTTCGCTAGACAATTGACAGCTGTCAAGTCTAGTTCCGACGTAACATTTTTGTATGCGCCGTCACGGCCAGACTGACTTGCGACCGTCCTCGGGAGCTTCTGTATGAGATCCTGTAACAAACGAACAAGCATCGAGGGTCTTTCGTCACATCAGCATGCCGCTCGTCTATCTTGACATATACCAGTATACTCAACTAACAATATAATCTCAAACAATTGTGTGACTTGGATGACTGACAAAGACGGATGTGCCCAACAGAATGGCCAGGACCGATATATCCTCTCAACCAACCGCGCACGGTGTGGCCCGGATGATACCGTCCTTTCGACCAGCTCAAGTACCAGTATGGTCTGGACGAGTGTATCCCCTCAACCGACCGCACACGGTACGGCCCGGAAGACACTGTCGTGTCGACCATCTTAAACTAAGATTAAGGATGGATGTATCCTTTCAACCAACCGCGCGGTGTGGCCCGGATGACATCATCCTCCTAAATCGACGTGTCCTCTCAACCAGCCAGAACAAAGTCCGGCCTGGCCCGGTACGACATCGAAGTGTATCGGAATACAAAAAGCGTGAGGTGCTCAGACCCTTACCTACTTATTTGATCTGTCCTGCTTATCCCGATTTTGAATTATTGGAAGTCTGCATGATCACTAGCAATACTAAGCGTATCTGAACTAGCATCCGAATATGCCGTCATGGTTCCTGACGTAGCTGTTATAGTGTCAGATTCAGCGGTTAATGTCTCAGAGGCTATGCTGCTCAGTCTGTCGGGGCGGCTGATATAGAGTTTTTCATTATCTTGTGCCGTCTCGTCTTCTTCGTGATTGATTAAGCTATTGCTTATCTCAAGCAAACCTTCATGACCCGCTGGTACTGGACGCAAGTTCTCATGAGCATATTTATAGGTGCGACAAGAATTATGCAGGCCTTTGAGTTCATATCGATCATGCTCTAATACCGCGGTAATGACAAAGGGACCTTTATATTTTTTGTCTAATTTTGTTTGATTCCTTTCACTGTTTTTAATAAAGACAAAGTCCCCTTTTGAAAATGGTTTAATAGCTGCGCGACCTTTATTAAAGCGTTCTACCTCTGATACAGCTGCTTTTCTTATATTTTCAGAAGCATCTTTTCTTATAGAATCTAAATCTAATCTTTGACTTTCAGAATTGGTAACACTAACTTTCGATAAACCTAAAGACTGAGCACGGATTCCAAACATTAATTCTGTCGGTGTAAACTTTGTTACAGTAGATCGTGTACTATTAAGTGCAAGCTGGACATCGCCTAAATGATCACGCCACGCCTTATTTGGGTCATTCTCAATTATAGTTAGTAGACTTTTTAGTGTGCGCATGACTCGTTCTACTTGTCCATTTGCCCTGCTGGAGCCCGTGGCAATAAAATGTATGTCAATTTTATGTTCTGCACAAAATGCTTTAAATTCCGAGCTAATGTAACATCGACCATGATCAGCTATGATACGCTTCGGTGCTCCAAAAAGACAAACAGCGTTTCTAATAGCTCGTACCGCACTAGCGGCGTCCACTGAAGACGCATACTCCAACAAAACATATTTAGAAAACGCATCAATTATAACCGAACAGTATTCCTTTCGGTCACTCTTCCCACTCAGCTTCCCAGTAAAATCAATATGAATTGTATGCCATGGAATCGAAACCTTTGGGATTGGGTGAAGCTGAATGGGTTGAGCTCCTGACGGACCCTTGGAGGCTTTGCAGATAATACAAGAATCAATAAATCTTCTAACACTTTTGGCCATATCAGGAAACCAATACTGCTCGTACAATTTATCTAAAGTTTTATCACTACCTAGATGCTGTAATTCATTGTGAACATGATTAATTAAAGTCCATGTAAGAGAACGAGGAACAATTGGTAACCATGATGTTATTTTATTTCTAGTGACTTTCCTATAAAGAATGCCATCCCTAACGTCATATGTTCCACCGACGGTATCTGGAAAATCATTATTGGAGTGTCTCGTTATTAAGTCTTGTATCTCAGCGTCACGCTTTTGTTCCACGGCAAGCCAACCTTGATGCAATTCAATGAACTGAACTATCTTACGTGCCGGTGTCCTAGGAACTTCAAGCGAAGAGGCATCGTTATTAGGTAACGGATTTCTGGAAAGGTAATCTGCGTGTTGCATAGAACGACCTTCGCGATAAATAATTTCAAATTCATATGCCTGTAAGATTGCCCACCATCGATGTACACGTGGTGTAAGATCTGATTAGGACTTAGAGGCCCTAAGGGAATTACAGTCCGTGAAAACTTTAAAATGTCTTCCATATAGGTAGTGTCGAAAATGTTCTACCGCTCGTACGACCGCTAGTGTTTCTAGCTCGTATGAGTGATAGCGGGATTCTACTTCAGACGTGCGTCGACTAAAATATTCAACGACATGAGGGAGATTATTTTTCTTTTGAATAAGGATTGCTCCATAACCATCAGAACTAGCATCACAATGTAATTCCACGGGAAAATCGGGATCAAATATCGTTAAAACTGGTTCTGATGTGAGTACACGTACTATAGCATTACGAATCTCTTCATGGTCCTTAGTCCATTTGATCGACCCTTTTAATCTAGTTAATGGATAAAGAGGGCCAACGATATTTGTGAAGCCAGGAATGAATTTTCGGAAGTACGACGCTAAGCCCAAAAATTGACGAACGTGCGTAGCAGTTTTAGGTGGCGGGGAATCTATTAAGGCCTGTATTTTTCGAGAATTTGGTCTTACTTGACCGTGTTGCAAGGTATAACCTAGATACTCAATATTTTGTTTCATGAATTTGCACTTTTTAAGGTTTAAAGAAAACCCGGACTCTGATAAAACCCCTAAAACCTCATCTAACCGTAATAGACCATCATGAATATTACCGGAATAACACAAAATATCATCTATATACACCAATGGTTTATTCTTCAAATTCTGCAAGGCTTTTGTAATGCACCTTTGGTATACCGATGGGGCATTTCGTAATCCAAAAGGCATGGCAAGGTACTCATATTGCCCCTCGGGCGTTACAAAGGCTGTCTTTTCAATTGAATTGGGATGAATAGGGATTTGGTGAAAACCAGAAGCCATGTCAAGAGACGAAAAGTATTGTGCACCACAAAGCTGGTCTATCTGTTCTTCTATTCGAGGTAACGGGTAATGTTCAGGTAAGGTATTTGAGTTTAATTCGCGGTAATCTACGCACATCCTATCAGAATTATCTTTCTTCTTCACAAGGAGAATTGGACTTGCAAAGGGGGAGGAGCTCTCACGAATAACGCCTGCATTTAGAAGCTCCTCAACTTTTTGCCTTACTACTTGCTTTTCTAAAGGGGCCAACCTGTAGGGGCATCTCTGCACCGTTTAGTGAGGGTCAATTAATGTAATTTCTAATTCACCAGTTTTTACGCGTCTATTAGGGATACCTTCAACGAAACAATCAGCATACTTGCTTAATAATGTAATGAGTATTTTCCTATCATCACCTTTGAGATCAGTATCGACCTGTGTAAAATCCGGCCCTGCCACATTAAATTTACAAAAGTTATTTTCCTCTTTAAAATAAAACTTTATCTTACTACCATCAATCTGCACGCCAATACCTCTTTCTAAAATGTCCCTTCCTATAATTACAGGTTCTAAAATATAACGATCAGATACTACATGAAAAGTTACAGACTCCGAAATATCATCAATATTTACAACGCTTATGATTTGTGAAGTGCACTTAATTTCATCGCCCCCAATACCAGTAAGATACACGAGATCATTGCGTACAGTACCCGAGAATTTATTACTAAAACTTTCTTTCAACAGAGAGCAGGAAGATCCACTATCAAACAAAAAAGAAACTTGCTCACCGGACAACGTTCTCAAGGTGCCCCTCGACAGTCGCTGTTCGCAGATGTTGACATCTTTCCTAAAAGTATTATTACCACCACCGCTCTTATCAGGGCAGACGGTCGCTATGTGACCAGGTTTGCCACAGGAAAAGCATGTAGTCTGTGCATTCTGTGGTGAATGGATTGATCTCGTAGGGGCTCGCGGTGTCGACGTGCCGGCTTCAACACCGCCTTTCCTTTTCTTACAGTCTGCTATCCGATGACCAGGTATTCCACACCAATGACAATTGCCAGGAAATTTGTTACTGTCGTTTAAGCAAGCTCGCTTCGCCTCGGGTCCGTGAGTGTTAAGGCCTTCGATTCGTCGTTTCATTGATATTCCACCCAGGGTTCTAAATAGCTGGGCACGCGAAGAAACAACTTGAGAATTTAATTCACGACGTATCATGTCATCCTTCTGACTTAGCACAGAAATAACAAAGCCAGATATCATGTCTTCCGGCATTTCAGTCTTAGGAAGACTTTCAATCATGTTTCACAACCTTAAAGCAGCTTCAGAAGCGGTTTCTTTTGGAGTAATTTGAAAACGTAATATTTCATCAAAATGATCTTGAGGTAACTTTGGTTCAGAAAACTTGGCTATTAAGGTCTGTTTCACGACGCTCCATGACAATTCACTTAAATTGAGCTTAGTTATGCATGTTGCCGCACGACCCTTTAAGGCACTGGTGAGAGCCACAAGCAAATCAAAACCTTCAAGGCCCTTATTTTGAACAAACAACTCTGTGACTCTGCACCAGCCTTCGATGTCAGCCTCAGGATCATCGGTGTTGAATGGGATAAACTGGAAGCCACTAGAGCTGCACTCACGGCTGGCGGTTTTCGCGTGTGTGATTTCAAAAGCTCGTGTAAGCAGCTCCTGCATACCACTCAGTAACTTCACCGAATTATTTTCATGTGACAATGATTGTCTTTCTTCCCTTTGTTCCTCCGGTTCATATCCCACTTCTGATAAAGACTCTTGTCTGTCTTTATCAGGGCTGGCCATGGTCTTCTTTTATGTGGGCGTGTAGATAAATGAAATAAGCAAATCCGAATATGTTCTATAATCAATTATAATCACTAGCAAATTATTATAATTAGAAATAACTTCACTGCAAATAAAATAACCTCTTTATCTTTCACAATCAATTATCTAAAGCACTAAATGTTGCGTGATTACGCGGAACAAAAGCGATCCGTCGAACACGTGGTGCGCTCGCGCTGTTGATTCACATTCGACCGTCCTTCAACATGGCCGCGCACCATCGACACGACGTTTCGCTAGACAATTGACAGCTGTCAAGTCTAGTTCCGACGTAACATTTTTGTATGCGCCGTCATATCATTAAGTTATTGTTTATTTACAAACTAATAATTATTACTTCTCAGTGTCATAATAAGACATACTTATCTATTGATGAGCCGCTATCTATTGATAGCTTTTGAAAAGATTGTATTGAGTACCTCTTATACCAATAGAGGATTGTTTTCTTAAAAGTATAGGCATATACACTGTATCAAATGCTTTAGACAGGTCTAAGAAAATGCCAATTGTATGTTTCCCTTTATCAAGTTCTTGGGCCAGATGGTCTGTTTGTCAAAGTATGAACCGCGTCCGCAGTAGAAATTTTAGGTCGAAATCCAAATTGTATCTTCGATAAAATTTACTTATCCTCTAAATACTTGACTAAACTTCTATTTATTATTTTCTATAATATTTTAAAAATGGAAAGAAGTAGTGAAATTGGTCTACAGTTCGATATTTTCCTTTA
The DNA here is from genome assembly GCA_963565745.1 of Phengaris arion. Taxonomy (NCBI): domain Eukaryota; kingdom Metazoa; phylum Arthropoda; class Insecta; order Lepidoptera; family Lycaenidae; genus Phengaris; species Phengaris arion. The sequence continues at coordinate 32,559,469 of OY751431.1, forward strand.
TTACCTGATTTATGCACAAGAATAACTTTTTTCAGACAATTCGGAAACTATCCATTTGATAAACATTTTTTGAATATATAAGTGAGCGGTGGAATTAAAATATGCCTAAATTGCTTGAAAATATTATTTGGGATGTTATCCCATCCTACAGCGCAGTCATTTTTTAATCCCTATAATATATTCTACCTCAATTTCGTCAATGTATATTATAGCGAAATTATTATTGTTAGAGTATTGCTTGGTATCATGTTATAAGCAGTGTTCACTGCTTGCGATTGAAAACAACTATTTTCCGCCAGACATTTCCCCACATAAACAAAAAAATTAGCGGCATTTAAATATGATGACTGGTCGAGTAGTAATCCCGATGATTCATGCTGATTTGGCTTATTATATGTTAACTATTAAATGTGCTGCCAAATTGGTTTGTTATTTTTTCCTGCATTTTCAATAATTTTTTTTTCGTAATCAGTTTTTACTTTTCTTAAAAGATCATTACTAAAATTCGATATCGTTTGTATGACAAATGCAAGACTGAATTTTCAGGTATAGCTTTAGCTAGCATATGCAGTTCGTCTCTGTGCCTAATACAACGAATAAGACCTGGCGTAATCAATGGTTTTTTATTACTTAGTCGATAGGTGAGTAGGATATTTTGAAATTAATTTTTAATATTATCTATTAAGTAAAGCGTGCAAAACTCTATGTCATCAGAATTGTAAATTGGACCATATTGCTTGCACTTAAAGCAACGAGTCACCAAAGTGCGGCACCCTATCAGCAGTACCCTAACAGCACAGGACGGCCAATTTATAAAGACTCTGTTCTTGGATATCAGTGCTTTACGAATTACAGCTGAAACCTCGATGATAAGCCATGCTTTCTTACCAGATTTAAGGCTAAGTTTGGACTGAGCTAAAAATTGGTCAGTTTTTAAGTCATGCAAGATTCTGCAAGTAGAGAAACATCAGTAGTTCCTTTTCTTGGATACCTGACGGGACGCCAACAATTACCTTGTATTTATTTTGCGAGGCTCATCAATGGATAGGTCAGAGTTCTTTAAAATTGCCCAGTTTTTAATTTTTTCAATGTCTTCCCTAGATTATGTCATGATAATTACTCCACCATTCTTGGTTTTTCGCAGACCTCTTACTTAAAGTTTCAGTTCTTCCGGGCAAACATTTTTTTCCTAATACTAGTGGTCCTAGGTGGTGGTAGTTTTCCTAATACTAAGTCCTAGTAATGTACTAGTTTTGGACTTGTTGTTTGGGTAAATGACCACAGCACTTAAATTTGTGTGTGATCGAGTTCGGTCAAGTTGGTCTTGGAGGCCGAGGAAGAAGAGGGATTTTAATGTAAGCTTGGATTGTTCTCTGCTTCACTTGCTAATAATGTACTGACATCGAATAAGTACTGTGTCCAACTTCGAAACACTTAATAATATTATAATTTAAAGATTGACTTCAATATAAGATCAAAAGTAGGCCACGAGTAAGCACGTGCTTATTACTATATCTTAACTTTAAACAAGACGATCTTGTATATATATATATATATATATATATATATATATATATATATATATATATATATATATATATATATATATATATATATATATATATATATATATATATATATATATATAATCGGTTTCTCGACAACGGCTGACAAGTATTGCCATGAAATTTAGTATGCAGGGAGTTTTTGGGGAGAAAAATCGATCTAGCTAGGTCTTATCCCCTATAAACTGCGCATTTTGAAACAATATATGTTTTTTTTATTTCGTAATGCAACAATGTAATATGAATAATTTCGACTCTCCAACGTAAGACTAATTGGCAGCTTGGTATACGTATCTACGTATAATTTTTGCATTATTTGGAAATTTGGAATTGGTGGGTTCGAATCCCGGTATTTTTTTTTTTAACGGGCAATTGGCCCACCACACTTACCCAACACTGCAACTCCTGTGTAGCCAGGATCGACAGTGGTAACCAACCGCAAAAACCCTTTGATTTAATCTCAGGAGTGCCCGGGGGACATCCTAAATCTGTCTTGGAACCCGCAACGAAATTCGAATTCGAATCCCGGTAAGATGAATATTTTTGTGATTCTTATTATTTATTTTCTCTTATATTTTTTTATTTATTTTTAATTATTTTATCATTCTAGAACACCGAGCAAAGCTTGGCCTCCCAGGTAGGTACTTTTAAATTAATTTAGAACACGTCCGTGTACCGTCAATTGCAAACAAAGAGTGCATGAATGATGTCATAATATGAGACGTGTACCTTTTTGTGTAGTAAATAAAGTTAAATGTTGAATAGCTGTGTTAAAAATGCAGCGCCACGTAGGATCGCGTATCGCCGCAGTATGAACTTACTGTTAGGTTGGGATGTTGTAAATTTATAATAATATTTGTATCAATTTATTATTAAACAAAACTAATATTTGTATCAATTTATTATTTAACAAAACTAATATTTGTATCAATTTATTATTAAACAAAACTAATATTTGTATCAATTTATTAATAAACAAAACTAATATTTTTATCAATTTATTAATAAACAAAACTAATATTTGCATTAATTTATTAATAAACAAAACTAATATTTGTATTAATTGAAAATGGATTGCAATTGGTGTCGGTCTCTAAAGTGGACCTAAGAGCAATATCTAATTCAGTTTACCCACAAATATTATACAGTATATACCGAATACCGATTATAACGACATTGAAGGGACCGATAAATTGCGTTCGTAATAGCCGATAGTCATTGAAAACTTTTGGTAAAATGTTCATATTTTAATGATAACGTTATAAGTGATGTCGTTGTAAAAGGTTTTCAGTGTATATTAAAAATGATGACGTACGTGGGTAACCGAGCTTTTGCTCGGAGTTCTGATAAATTTAAAACAAAATCAAAATCAAAAAAGTTTTATTTCCTATAGGTTACAAAGCAACGCTTATGGAATTTTCCCTACGTGATGCCTACCACCGGCATATCACAAAACTAATAATACATAATCACAAAACTATTTATATGATCGGGATTCGAATCCACCATTCCGAATTATCGAACAAAGTAAAACACTTTACATAGGCATATCAAACTACCAATCGGACTGACACAATAGAGTCGAAATAATTGATATTTTGTTGAAAGAAAAGTGATGCGACTCGAGCCCTGTTTTCCTTCTAATTTGACCAGATTATCCTATACAATAATCGACGTCAGTTCATAACCGTCCAGTTGATACTGCGTGACGGTCGCTTGACCTTCAAAGCCGACGCGGCGTATTGCAGTGTTCATAATTAGTCAGAGTTGTCAAGAAATTTAGTTATTTTTCTGTTAATTAAGTTATTTTTCTGTAAATAACGAGATTTTTTGGTTATGTATGCTGTCATTAGGTACATACCTACTTCATATTATTATAGCCTAATTAGCATAGTCACTTAGTCGACAAAAAGGGGGTCGACTTTACCTGGAAAGACAAGAAGAGAAAATAGGTAGTTTTATAGATTTGTAATATTTAGGACAATTTAATGAAGAATATTATAAAGGATTTTTGGTGCAAATTCGATTAAAAACAAAAAAGTATAAAGATTCAAAAGCAATCATTTGGAAAATAAAAAAAATTATAACAACGATCATAACTTAATAACCGTGATATTTGGACATAAGGTCATTTGGGTAAAACCCTCATCAATCCCTCAGTAAACGTTGTCGGATGTGCCAAACATCCTGTATGATATGCGTACATATCTATGACAAATAGTGTTTCAGAACTTGCTAGTGCTCGTGATGATGAATAAAATTGAGGCCGAGTGATTGTCGAGTGTCTCGTCCTTTATGATGTGGTCATGAGTTGTGACCACACCATAAAGGATCACTTAGTGATGTGCAATATTTGTGATTTTGAATCAAAAAATGAAGTATGGTGATTATAGTGTTTTCGCGAAAAGGCGTAATAGTCAACACTTGCGGCGCTCCTAAGCCAAAACTATTGATTTTACAAAAAAATTGCTACGATTGTAGGGAACATAGATTTTAGGGAATTACATCTAGTTTATTTTTGTATTACATGTTTTATCGTAAAAAGTATCTGTGTTGGTCTATGACCTCTTGATTGTAAGTCCTTCGTGCGCTCGTGTGGTGACGATAATAATACAGCAGCAATTCTTATACTCTAAATTTTGCCTTGACTTCTTGGAAAGTAGCAGTGCTTAGGTCCAAATTGAAGGAATTGTATATGTTTAAACCCTTTTCTCCCATGGAATGCAGCATGATTGCAATTTTTCTTTTGTCTTCCGTTTTCTCCATGCCCGACGCCAGTAGAAATATCTCGAATGACTGCGTCCATTTCTTGAATTTTTCAGCATTATTGTTGATAATTTCTGTAGAGATCTCAAGCTTCTGTACTCCGTTGCCTGCCATTGTTAAGTTCCCACACTCAGATTGTCTCGAAGCTTCCGGAGTTTTCGACGTACCCTCTTTTTTGTTCATAATTTTCGTTTTCTTTTAAATTTTCACACCTGACACCATGTGTTGGTCTATGACCTCTTGATTGTAAGTCCTTCGTGCGCTCGTGTGGTGACGATAATAATACAGCAGCAATTCTTATACTCTCCTTTATTGGTGCTTACCACGAATACGTATTACAATATGAAATGAGATATGCTTAGCACAATATATACGTCTACACTATGTATAGCCTTTTGGCCAACTAAATAAACTAACTCGATAGGTTTTACTTATGACATCTGTCAATGTCAATAATGACATTGACAGTTACATCTTACTGTTGATATATGTAACAGTATCAAAACTACATAAAGTGGCAAAGTTGAAATTCGAAAAGAGCACAATAAAATCTATCTATAAAACTAGAAATTTTCAAAACTCCCGCAGAACTTTCCAGGTTTTACGCAATTACTGGGCTAAATGTTGGCTAAAACATAATATTATCCTTTGGATCGAAATACATGCTGTATTAGATATTAGTTCAAATCATTCAAGTTCTGTAATAAACTTTAACAATAAAACTCATTTTCTAAGTTGTTAGTCTTTTACTCAAAATAAACACAACTTTTGCTTACATCAAAGTCGAAACTCATACGTTAGGGGAAATAAACTAAAAATATAGGTACTTAACTAATAACAAATACATTACTTATCTACTCAAATTTCTCATGCATGTACAATTTAGGACGCTTTACACTTCTACCAGACCTGGTTACGTAACCGGTATTTTCTAGACTCTCCATAGGAACACAGTTCTCATCGTTAATGCAATTTTGAACGGGACCGTTTCCGCGTTGTGTTAAACTCATGGGATCTATACTCTCCTGCATGGGAGGCATATTGATTGTGCTGCCATCGCCATAAAAAGAAGGTGGAGGATTTATTTCTTTTAAATTCTTTTTTCTAGGTCTAATGTGTCCCCTATTCCTCCTATACACAACACCGTTTGGATCCGCAACATAATATGATCTACCACATCCTAATTTCTCTTTAATTATTCCCGGAGACCAAAAGGATTTAGGATTTTTTTTTGAAGTAAATGTCATCACCCGGCTGAAACTCATGAGATGTATGCTTCGCATTCCTGTCAAAATAAAAAGACATTTTGTCTCTGCTCTGTCTATGACATTTTTCAAATGTCGAAAATTTTACAATTTTAGGTTTTAATTTTTTGTTAAGAATTGGTAAATTTACTCGCAAGTTTCTAGACATTAATAATGCGGCCGGACTGGGAAAATCTCCCTTCGCAGCGTTGCGATAGTGTAATAACGCCAAATGTATATCCGAGCCATCTTCCTTGCATTTTCGTAATATGTTTTTGACAATTTTAACACCGGTTTCAGCTTGACCATTAGACCTCGACCAGTACGGACTGGTGGTTATGTGTTCTACATCCCAATCAACAAGAAAATACTTGAATTTGCAGGAGTTAAATGGTGGACCATTGTCAGACACCAATGCCTTGGGTATACCATGTCAACCGAAAAACGATTTTAGACTTTTAACAACATTATCGACAGTGTAATTCTTATGCAAAGAAGCTAACTCTATGTACTTGGAATAATAATCCATGCAGACAAGGAAATTTTCTCCATCAAAATATAATAAATCTATACCTACCTTCTCCCATGGAAGATAAGATATCTGGCATTTCAACGGTTCACGGGGTGGATTTGATCTGTATTTAGCACAGACGGAACATTGATCAATTAAGTTCTTAATATCCGCGTTTATATTTGGCCAATAAACTGTTTCTCTAGCGATGTTTAGTGTCTTATTAATACCTAAATGACCACAGTGTATTTTATCTAAAATCTGTCTTTGCAAGGACTTTGGAACAATAAGCCTATTACCTTTAAATATTAAGTCATTCATTATATGTACTTCATTTTGAATGTTCCAATATGGTTTCACAAGAGAGCTTACTTTATTTTTGCTTCTTGGCCAACCATTCTGAATATAAGACTTGAGCAGATTTAAAGATTCATCATTTTTGCTTTCTAATAATATAAATTTTAAATAAGGCTTACTCACTGAGAGATTAGAGAATACTGAATTAACATGATACTGTAAGTCTTGCTCATACTGAGGTATGTATGTATCACTAAGTGAGGCTCTTGACAAAGTATCTGCTATATACATATATTTACCAGGTACATAAACTACTTCTAGGTCATAACCCTGCAACGATAACATCATTCTTTGTAGCCTAGCAGGTACTTCATGAAGAGGTTTTTTAAAAAGGTAAATTAAAGGTTTGTGATCAGTATGAACAGTTGTTTTACTGCCATAAATATATTGGTGAAATTTATTACATCCAAACTGTATGGCAAACAATTCTTTTTCAATCTGGGCGTAGTTTTGTTGAGAGGGGGTAAGTGTTCTTGAACTATATGCAATGGGTCGTTTGTCTTGCATCAAGACCGCTCCCAGTGCATTCTTTGATGAATCTACCGACAAAATCACAGGTAAGTTGCAATTATAATTAGTTAACACAGGTGCTTTAGATATGACTTCTTTTAATAAATCAAAGCACTTTTGACAATTTTCATCCCATAACCATATCATATCTTTTTTTAACAAATTTCTTAGGGTATTAGTTTTTTCTGCTAGATTTTCTATAAACGGTGCTAAAAAATTTATCATGCCTAAAAATCTCTGCAAATCCTTAATATTTTTAGGTATGGGCATGTTTTTTATCGCTTTAACTTTTTCTGGATCGATTTTTACACCTTCTTTACTGAAAATATAGCCCAAATATGCTATTTCTTCTAGAAGAAACTTGCACTTGGCTTTATTTAATTTTAAATTAACTTGCCTAGCCCTGTCCAAAAACATTTCTAACCTTTTATTGTGTATTTCAATTGTTTCACCGTATATTAAAATGTCATCACACCAAATTATTTTACCATCTATGTCTCCGAAAAGATCTATCATGGTTTTATAGAAAATTTCTGTAGCCGTGTTTATTCCAAAAGGTAATCTTAAAAATTTGTATCTGCCAAATGGAGTTTGAAATGTACATATATCACTACTTTCTTTAGTTAATTTTATGTTATAGAATCCAGAAAACGCATCTAAATGTGAAAAATAAGAGGCTTTGGACAATTTAGACCTGACTTCATCTATATTTTTAATTGGATAATAACATCTCAATAAATTTTTATTTAAATTTCTAGGATCTAAGCAAATTCTCAATCCACCATTCTTTTTCATGGCTATAACTAAACTACACACCCAGAGAGTAGGTTTGTTCACCTTCCGTATGACTCCCATGTTCTCCATGAGTTGAAGCTCTTTCCTTAACGGTTCAACCAACGCGAAGGGTACCTTTCTAGGGGGATCAACGCACGGAATAGCATCCTTTTTTAGCACGATGCTGTGTTCGTATGGGAGGCAGCCTAGACCCTGAAACACATCATTATATCTGGTTACAATTTTGTCACAAGTTTTTTGATACATATTATATACATTTTGCTCAACATTTTTTTCATTTTCCATTGATAGAGAAAAGTTTTTTGTTATTAAATTTAGCTTTATACAAGTGGAAAAACCAATCACAGTTGGACAATTTAATTTTGTTACAACAAAAGTAATGTTTTCTGGTTTTGTTTTGTTTTCAACTAAACAACAAATGTTTAACACTGAAATTATCGGTATTCTGTGCCCACTGTAGGCAAATATATTATATTTTTTACACATTTCTTTACTCTGCTTGTCAAATTTAAGATTCAATTCTTTTAATACTTGATAAGACATCACATTTATGTCTGCGCCAGTGTCAATTAGGCAATCTACATTTTTGTTGTTTATATTAAGAGAACAGTACCAGGACTTGTCTGTTGTGCTTATCAAATTTGTACTAGCATTCTGTGATTTTATGTTTTTAATGTTAAACAATGCCCCTATTGTAAATCTCTCAGCCTCAGCCTCAGCACTTTTGGGGCTTGATTCTTCATCGAGATTTATGCTACCTACCCCAGTAACAACAGTCCTGACACTGTTTTTCTTGAAACATAAATGAGTAAAATGTCCATATTTAAAACATGACCTGCATCTGTGTTTCCAAGCTGGACAGTTGCGGCGACCATGCGATGTGTTGTACTTTACACACGACGTTGTTCTTGATCCAGGCGTAGCTGACCTTGGTTGACCTTGGCATGATGGAGATCTTGCGTTTTTTCTTTTCTGGTATGAGGGGGAACTGGCCCGACGACTTTTGTGTAGCTTGTATATTGTGGCTTCTCTTCCATCTGCTGCATTGATTGATTCTTCACTTTTCTGTGCCATCGTAAGTGTTCTACAGAGGAGTTTGGCTCTTTCTAGGGATAGGTCCTGTTCTTGTAGTAGCTTTTGACGAAATTGCGAGAAGTTTGTGGCCATATTAGCAATGAGAATGTCCTTTACAAGGGACTCACGTAGCGAACCAAACTCACAGGCATGACTTGCGTTTTCTAATTCCATTAGAAAGTTTTCCAAGGATTCGTTCACACGCTGTTTCAACGTAAAGAATTTTTGTCGTGCCACCGTCAAATTCTTTTTGGGTTCAAAATACTCGACGAATTTTGCCTTGACTTCTTGGAAAGTAGCAGTGCTTAGGTCCAAATTGAAGGAATTGTATATGTTTAAACCCTTTTCTCCCATGGAATGCAGCATGATTGCAATTTTTCTTTTTTCTTCCGTTTTCTCCATGCCCGACGCCAGTAGAAATATCTCGAATGACTGCGTCCATTTCTTGAATTTTTCAGCATTATTGTTGATAATTTCTGTAGAGATCTCAAGCTTCTGTACTCCGTTGCCTGCCATTGTTAAGTTCCCACACTCAGATTGTCTCGAAGCTTCCGGAGTTTTCGACGTACCCTCTTTTTTGTTCATAATTTTCGTTTTCTTTTAAATTTTCACACCTGACACCATGTGTTGGTCTATGACCTCTTGATTGTAAGTCCTTCGTGCGCTCGTGTGGTGACGATAATAATACAGCAGCAATTCTTATACTCTCCTTTATTGGTGCTTACCACGAATACGTATTACAATATGAAATGAGATATGCTTAGCACAATATATACGTCTACACTATGTATAGCCTTTTGGCCAACTAAATAAACTAACTCGATAGGTTTTACTTATGACATCTGTCAATGTCAATAATGACATTGACAGTTACATCTTACTGTTGATATATGTAACAGTATCAAAACTACATAAAGTGGCAAAGTTGAAATTCGAAAAGAGCACAATAAAATCTATCTATAAAACTAGAAATTTTCAAAACTCCCGCAGAACTTTCCAGGTTTTACGCAATTACTGGGCTAAATGTTGGCTAAAACATAATATTATCCTTTGGATCGAAATACATGCTGTATTAGATATTAGTTCAAATCATTCAAGTTCTGTAATAAACTTTAACAATAAAACTCATTTTCTAAGTTGTTAGTCTTTTACTCAAAATAAACACAACTTTTGCTTACATCAAAGTCGAAACTCATACGTTAGGGGAAAGTTCTAAAATAATCTTATATTAATAAAATTTTCGTCTAACAAACACCAACTGAATGCTTTATAGCAATAAATTTTCGTTAAATTGAACTTTATCTATACTAAATATTAGGTTATTACATATGAAATTGTCGTTTTGTAAAGGAGCAAAAAGTAGTTTTTTTTAAACATAATATTTTATTTAATCAAAGTATATACCATTGTTATCTATGCACTTTTGCCATCTTATAGGTAGTTCATTGATTCCTTTACCAAAAAAACCATTCGGACAGGAATCAATAAAATCTTTGAAGGCGCTTTGGACTGCCCCATCGGAGTTGAATTTTTTCCCTTGCAAGAAGTTATCGAAATTTCTAAAAAAATAGTAATCTGTTGGAGCAAGGTCCGGGAATTACGGTGGATGTCTTAGACATTCCAATTGAAGCTCCTCTAATTTGGTAGCCGTCTGTTGTGCAGTATCTAGTCTAGCGTTGTCCTGAAGCAGCAGTGGCCTAGAGCGAATGACCAACCTCGGTTGTTTAGCAGCTAGCTTTTCCATCATGATTTGCAGTTGCTGGCAATAGACATCTGCCGTTATCGTCTGGCCAGATTTAAGAAAGCTGTAGTGAACGACATACTCTGGGAGTGTGATCTCTGGTATGACGAAAGAATCGAAATGTTGAACAGCGTCCATTGTGTTTCTAGGGTTGTGTACTATGAAGACAAACGTTTTTGTCATAAGTACTATTGGAAACAATGCAACACTTTTTTGTCATTATAAATGCATTGTAATCAATTGTAATAATATAAATTAAAACATTTAATTACATTCTGTCTTGTAATCTTAAAAAAAAAAAAAAAAAAAAACATGTTTTTCCCGTGGTGCTTCCCCTTTAATTCTGACTTTTTGTCATCACAATTTTTGCTGTCTCCCGCTTTGCTTGGGGAGGGAAACTGGAATTACTACTCCTACTCCGCCTACAATCTTCTGATTAATTTCGTTGCGTGTTCCAAGACAGATTTAGCATGTCCTCCGGGCACCCCTGAGATCATATCAAAGGGTTTTTTGCAGTTGGTTACCACTGTCGATCCTGGCTACACAGGAGTTGCAGTGGTGGGTAAGTGTGGTGGGCCAATTGCCCTGTAGTGAACGACACCGGCACTAGTCCAACAAACGCTCATAAGTAACTTTTTGAGTCAATTTTCGCTTGGGGCAGGTTTTGGCTGGTTCCTCAAAGTTCAGCCATTGCGATGAGCGTTTCCGATTATCATACAGGATCCACTTTTCATCACAGGTAATAATTCGATTTAAAATCCCTTCATTATTGTGCCGGTTGAGTAATGTAACGCAGCAGTCGACCCGCGTTTGTCGGATTGCTGCACTCAATTCATGACATGATATGACACCTTTCAAGCTTTTTCACCTTCCCAATTTGCTTCAAGTAGATTAAAACAGTTTTATCACTGACACCACAGCTTGCAGCTAACTCGGACGTGGTTTGCGATGGATCCGCTTCCCCAATAGCCTTCAATTCTTCATTATCAACTTTGGTCTCCGGCCGCCCACGGGGCTTGTTCTGCAGGTCGAAATTTCCAGAACGAAAATGTTGGAACCAAAAACGAAAAATGTGTTTTATTTTGAGACACCGCCACCACATCATTAATACTGTCTTTCCGTTTCTGCAGCACTGGTGCCACGGTGGAACTCGTACTCGAAAATAATACGATATTTCAAGTTTTCCATTTTGTAAACAGAGTGACGCAAAGATATACCAAAAGAGGAAAAAGCAAATGATTTCCGGTTTTCGAAACACAAATGCATGAGTATATAGCTGTATAAATTTGAAATTGGAATTCCTAACCAAAGAAGATATTATATTTGAGATCAAAGTGGCCAGTACGACAAAACGCCAATTTCATATGTATGGATCTAAAACATAAACAATATTATAAAGAGTACTTTGTGAGTTTGTGAAGTTGTCGGGGGTAATCTCTGGATCTCCTGAAACGATTTTAAAAATTCAACATAAAATAAAAAAAAAACAAAAAACATAAAATTTAAATATCTATACAAAGCTTAAACACCCATTTCTCCCGTTAGGGGATGAAGTTCAAGAAAGGTCCAAATACTAAGGCGGGTCAATAAGTCCGTGACTTTTTGAATTTCTAACCACCTTACTGAAAAAGCAACACTACTCCTGTCAACAGGCATCTATCAGTTGACTCCTATCAAAATTTGAACTTGCTGCGTCAGTTAGTTTGTGTTTTACAGCTATCTTTATCAGACTATCCAGTAACTTAAGGAAACAATGGAAAAAAGTGAATTTCGTGTGCTTATTAAGCATTATTTTTTGCGAAAAAAAACCATTACCGAGACCAAGGCTAAGCTTGATAAATACTATGGGGACTCTGCACCATCGATTTCAATGGTAAAAAAGTAGTTTATTGAATTTAATTGTGGCCGTACAAGCACTGAAGATGCCGAACGTCCTGGACGCCCAGTTGAGGTCTCTACACCCGAAACAATCGAAAAAATTCACGATATGGTGTTGGCCGACCGAAGATTGAAAGTGCAAGAGATTGTGGAAGCCATAGGCATCTCGCATGGCTCAGTGGTTGCAATTTTGAATGATCACTTGGGCATGAGAAAGCTTTCCGCAAGTCGACCACAAACGCAATCGTGTAACAACTTCACAGGAAGGTTTGGCGTTGTTTAATCACAATATGGAGGAGTTTTTGCGCCGTTTTGTAACCGTGGACGAAACATGGATCCATCACAACACACCAGAGACCAAACAACAGTCAAAACAGTGGGTTTCTAAGGGTGAATCGGCGCCAAAGAAGGCCAAGGTGGGTTTGTCAGCCAATAAAGTTATGGCAACTGTTTTTTGGGATGCACGTGGGATAATCCACATTGACTATCTTCAAAAGGGAAGAACACTTAATGGGGAATATTATGCCAACTTATTGGACCACTTCAATGAGGATTTGAAAAAAAACCGACCTCATTTGGCCAAGAAAAAAGTTCTCTTTCACCAAGACAATGCAAGGGTGCACACATGTGCAGTTGCCATGGCAAAAATCCATGAATTGGGCTATGAATTGCTCCCACATCCACCCTATTCTCTAGATTTGGCTCCGAGTGACTACTTCTTGTTCCCAAACCTGAAAAAATGGCTCGGTGGAAAAAGATTTGACTCCAATGATGAAGTCATCTCGCAAACAAAGGCCTATTTTGAGGACCTCAACAAATCATATTTTTTGGAAGGGATAAAAAAATTGGAGAAGCGTTGGACAAAGTGTATAGAGCTCAAGGGGGACTACGTTGAAAAAGAAAATGATTTATTTATCAAAAAATCTGTGTTTTATTCCAAAAGTCACGGACTTATTGACCCGCCCTCGTATATTATGTAAATTATTTTCAATCATTTGTATTTAATTGTTTAAATAATTATAACGTTGGCGTTTTTAATAGCATTCTGTCTTCCCCCTCATCAGATAAGGCCAGAATGGTATATAAAATGGTAAAAATTTGTTGCGACAATAGGCACACTGAGTAGTATTTAGTATGATAGAATTTAGTTTTAAGTTGATTTCTGTAAAATGATTTCTGCAACGAGGGTGACTTAATCACTAAGTGATCAAACCCTTTTAAAAATAAAGAAAAAAAAAAAATCATTTGTATTTATTATTATACATTTTTTAGTAGATATTATTTACATTCATGGATATCGGTGATGTTTTAAAATGTTGCGTGCGCAAGAGTCGCGGCACAACTGAGTTAAACTAGTTAGTCGTTCAATGTAGTATGGAATATGCAGCTACAAGTATCCATGCTTCTGCTATTTGAGGTTTCGTTAGCGGCCGTGTAAGTGACGTGTATGTGTGCGTGCGCCGATTCTGGTGGTTTAGCATGAAGATGGTCTACTGTACATTATTTATATTGTGGATATAGGCACCGACCATACAACGCTGTGTACACACGCTACATATTTTACCGTAAACATGCGTCATTAGTGATCGTTCGTCATAGTCTCGTGTTTAAACACTCTAAGCCCTCAATTTAAAATCCATTAGCATCAAGGTCTGCTTAAATATCATCTTGGAAAAGAAATTCTCTGATCTAAATAATATTTAATATAAATATTTTTAATCAAAGTTACGTAATACTTACGAATATAATACTTACTTACGAATACGAAAGTAACCTCGGTAAGTATATAATAAGGCGAATATAAATTCTCAATAATTCGTCTGTGAGAGGCGTAGGCGGTGCTAGTTTTTATTACGATTGAATATACAGTGTGTGTCGTCTCGAGGCTAAGAGATTTTAACAGCAGATAATATTATGTTTTATTTATTATACTAAAGTAAAATTACACAAATCCTTTTGGCGGTCGCAACCCAAGCGGGATGTTATGTAATTTTTGTATTCAATTTGAGTATTCTTATACTTTATCAGCTTAAAAGCTGATACCTAGTAGAAGGGATGAACTTTAATCCCATGTTAATAAAAATATTTACACGATGGATAACTTTCATTTTTCCGCGATAAAAAGCATATGTTAATCCAGAACATAAACTACTACCATAGTAAATGTCATCAAAATCTGTTCAGTAGTTTCAGAGATTACTTACAAACATACAGATGAACAGACACAAATTCTAAAAACTATTTTTTTGGGTTCTATTCTGTTCATAAAGCCACAAACCCCTGTAATAATTGTTCTTATATATCTTCCATGTAGAGACAGCGACCAGTTATGTTATGCATTGATTAATTGATGATTGATGATATTATGTCATAGATCTAGTATTTTATGTGACATGTAATACATGTTTACGGCATTTTAATTTCTAAACAGCAAAATAATTTTGCAGGTGGCAGCCATAATATTTGGTCCAAAGTTAATCTGGTTGGCCAACATCCACTACGGGCTACGAGATGTCGTAGCCCGTAGCCCCTAGGTCTAAAGTTAGTCAAAATAAAAAAATATTCAAAATTGGTATTTTTATACACATTCTGAACGTCGGTCTACATGATGCCCACCACCGGTTCGGGAACTAGCCCGGCGAGATAAACTGGCATCAGAAACTCGCGTGGAGCCATCTTTTTTCGTTTCATAGGTTTTCAATTATAATTAATTATTCTTCTGACGAGATAATTAAATTATTATGAACCTTAAAGACAATATTTAAAATTACATAACATACGTTATGTTATTAGATATATTTATAACTTGCATATTTTCAACACGTAACAATTTATATTACAAATTCCTTTTAAATAAGCTAATTCTTGAAGGTTCTCCAGTTTCAAGTACAAATATGAGATATTTCAGACCTACGACAGTGAGAAGCTAAAGTTATTCGCAAGGGCAAGGATTTATTTGGTGATGTTCATATCAAGAATGGATGAGGATTTCCCTGGAAAACAAACACGCGTGAATATGTGATACGGTTTCCAGGGAATCGTGGTCCCGGGCATTTCATACCTATCTGCTGTATATTTTATGAAGCCTATTTGGGGAGAAGACTTCATGTAAAATATTAAGTTTAATCTCAGACTCAACTCAGAAAAAATATATTTTTAGTGTAGTTTATTAACTAAATACCTATATCAATTTATTAACTAAATATAAAAAATACAAAAAAATATCAACATTTTTGCTAAGTTAGTTAAGAAAACCCCACATCGTTAGTTCACTTGCATCATATACAAACACATTCAGAAAAGTAAGTATGAATCTAAACGTACATATTTCGGAGATATTTATAAATAATATGTTCCTGCTGCCTTATATTACATACACTTTTACCTAATCGTGACGTCACAGATACAATTTTTGTAATGAGCGTTTTTACGAGACTTTTTAAAAATAAATCGCTGTACTTTTGAAAATATTGATTTTTTTATATACTGTTTCTTGTATGAAGTTACTCATATTTAAGAGTAGGCACATATTATAAGCAATAAAAAAATCAGTCGTCTTGTCAATCAGACGTGTTGGGTTAGTGTGCCAAACCAAACGAGAGCTTATAACAATTTAGGTATCACGTGAATAGGCCTCCATATTTACAAACACTGTACTGACTATAGAGAATTCGCTTTTCTTAACATTATAATGTATTTAATTTTGTGGAGCGCATGCTAAAAATGTAAGGCTCACAATAAAAGCAGCCAAGGAAGGATTTTTAATTTAAATAATAATGAGCATCAGTTTGAGGCTCCCCGGGAGGAATGCAATCTACACACAGTTTTATGGCACCCCTGAGGCCGGAGGAGTAAATGCAAATACTGTATGAGTCTCCGAGGAACTTTACATACTATCACTTTTACATACCTCACTCGAGCTCATATTAAATTTGAGCTATCCAGCTAAGATACAGGAGGATAAAATTTAAGTGTATATTTTCCTTGTGAATTTCACTTAAAGCATCCGCTAAGTCAGATGGTCAGATATATCTTTTTACTCTTTGAACACTTTGAACGGATCACTGCTGTCGTAATTCCTTAAGTTCACATCTATTTTGGGTTTGACATCATTAAGAGCATCAACATCAACTTCCAACCACCCTATAACAGTTTTAATAACGTTAGGCTCGGCGCAATACTCACGCGAACGGTCTGAAATAAGGTGCCGTGCTTACCCTTTGGCTACGGAACCCTAAAAACAATTAGATAGTGCAGGCCTACCTGGCCTTATTGAAACACCAATATTGTTTTTTACATCGGCATGGATACGTTATCTTGCCACGTCACGCCACATGCTGGCCCAATCAGCTTTAGGTATTACACATAATTTAGGTAGAATAAAGCTGAACTTGATGGACGGCAGCAATCATTCTGAATGTAAGGATGGGCCCCTACGATCATTTCGCGTTTGAACCTTCTTTACACAAATAAACGGACATTAAATATGGTTGTCATGTAGCGCGCAGCGTTTTCCGAATGGCATTTACGTTGGAGTAATTTTAAGGCCTGCTTAGTTTGGTACTAGGTATATGATCCGGAATCCGCAAGGCCGTATAAAATTCAGAGCGCTGAAAATGGAACTGTGAAGTATAATAGAGCTGAAAATAAAACACACAAGTGTCGAGTCAAATGTCAATGCCATATATGACAGCTCAAAACTCGACACTTCCATTTTTAACTCTATTGTATTTGTCCAGAGTTCTATTTTCAATTATGAATTTTCTCCGGCATTTAAGATTCCGGAACATATAGTTCCAGCCTTACGACACCATTAAGTGGCAAATAATTGACGATGATATTAATTATCATCAGCATTATGAACAGAACTAACAGAGTGTCACATAGACCTTTCATTAGTGTTTCACCAAATGGACAACTAATTGCAAATAGCTGCAGATTAAGCTCCAGTTGAAGAGAAAATTTGCAGCGCGTCAAAAGGGTGTAATTATGAATGGCCTGCAATACGGTACGTGTGTGACTGATATACTACTGCCAGAACCGCTTACGTCACAATTTAACGTGATGACGTCATTATATTTTCAATAAGAATTTTCGATTCTTTTTCTGTCAGCAGGCGGCGCTTGGTAGTCCGACGGACCTTGTAGTGTCAAAAAGATGTCAGATGTCATGAATTTAAAAACCCTCATTAAATCCGTTTATGATATCAAGACGGTTCATTTATAATTCAATAAAAGTAAAATGAAAGTGACCGTTATTACGAGAATTGGGGTTTTTACCCAATGTGTAATTAAAATGGCAGAACCACATTTGTCGGGTCAGCTAGTAACAATACAATATACTACATGATGCTTTTTTGGATTGATTGGATGGATTGAGTCATATACATTGTACGTACTCGTATATATGACTCAATCCATCCAATTTAATAATTGTACAAACATAATCGTTAATTTGACTATGAAACATATTTATGTAGTACCTGGGTAACGGAGCTTTGCTCGGAGCTATAGTCGATCTAAAAAAAAGGATCACAAAAATATTTTCCGGGGTCCGAACCCACCACATTCCGATGCAAAAATTAACCAAACTGCCAATCGGACTGACAATAGAGAGTCGAAATTATTTATATTATATTATAGAAAGAAAAAACATATATAACTTAAAAATGCGCAGTTTTCCAGGGATAAAACCTAGCTAGATCAATTTTTCTCCCCCAAAACTCAGTGGATCCCAAATGTCATGTAAATATTTGCAGCCGATTACGGGATTACGATTATACATATACAAAGTTTTCTCGTTTAAAGTATAAAGGTTTCCACAGACGAGAGGCCGATCGTTTCAGTTAGAACTGACGTCAGTTCGGCCTAAACGGATTCGAGCACATACACGGAGAAAATCGCATCCGACCGAACTGACGTCAGTTCGGCCCTTAGATTAATAACGCCTAGATAGTCTTCAAACAAACGCATCGTACAAAGTGAAGCAAGCAACAGATAGATGTAGGCGTAAGTATTACATACCGACACGCACACAAGCAAAACTTTAAAGTTGTGAAGTGTGTACTCTTAAAATTTGAATTATTGTATTTGTTTTTCTTAATATCGTGAAATGTAAAAATATAACTTATATGTCATTTTAAACCATCTAAACACAATTTGTGAACTTTATTTATATTCAACTGGTATTATGGAATATATTAAGGATTATCTTAATACTGGCAATACTTTAAATTGATAGTTAAAAAAATCAGAAAATATTATAAAATGACATTATTGAAATAAATTTATTTTTAGTAGTAACACTTTCACAATTCACAATAGGGCAGCAAGATGGCGACATAATATGATTTTATTTTAAAAAGTTTTAAATATTTTACTTAATACAAATCAAATTGTTCGGACATAAAATTTCATACTTACATATGAAATGTTATGTCCCAAGCTTTTTTAATTCTTTTCCGATACATTGTGACACCCAATAACGATACAAACCGTCATAATGTTTTTAATAGTCGGAGATGTATGCACTAGCGCTTGACCTTGACAACTGACAGGTCGTTCGAACAAACTGAGCTGATATAGCTCAGTATGATTTACTTCACTCTTCATGCGCGAAACCCGTATTCTAGGCGTTTTAATCTAAGGTTCGGCCTGAACGGATTCGAGCACATACACGGAAAATTACCGCAAGTTTCGGTCGTGTTTTTAGGGTTCCGTAATACTTAAGGAACCCCTATAATTTCACTCTGCCCGACCGTCTGTCTGTCTGTCCGCTCTCCTAGCTTCTGTAATAACTTTATAACAATAAATTTTTTGGTAATTCAAAGAAAACCTATTGAGCGTTGGTAGTTACAGAACCCTCCTTAGACATGTCGTGACATGCTCTTGGTCAGTTTAAGCTATTATTTTATTTGTTAATTGTATTTTGCTGCAACTGTAATCACGCTATCGACGAAACCGAATTATTGTGTCATACATTTTTCCAATATGTAGTAATATGTTATAGAAATCATTTCTCTTTGTTTTATAGTTATAGTCTTTAGATTTTATCAACCATAGTGGCTCTAAAGTCTTAAATACTTCAATGAACTTTAATAAATTTCTTTAGACCACGTGCCATTTTTAGGGTTCCGTACCCAAAGGGTAAAAACGGGACCCTATGACTGAGACTTTGCTATTCGTCCGTCTGTCGCCAGGCTGTATCTTAACCTTCTTATACCGTGATAGCTCAACAGTTTAAATTTTCACAAATGTATGATGTAGGTATTTCTATTGCCGTTTTATCAACAAATACTAAAAACAAAATAAAATAAAAATTTGAGGGTCACATACAACAAACGTAAATTCTTCCATTTTGTACGAAACTCATCTTGCCCGCTCGTACTTGACCGGTTTTATTTTACACTCGAATTTTATTACCATTCAGTCCTTTTTTATTGCCGTTCAGTCCATCCGTACAGGTCACCTTTATGTTGCCAACTTAGTTGTCTTACTAAGTTTTACTACTAAATTATGTATTTTATTCCCTCCTTAGTAGGAATTTAATTGTTAGTAGTGGTTTTGTAGAAAATAGCTAGACAGTAATCATAATATGCAAAGTGGCCTGCTTCTATGTGCTATTATGACACCTTATCATAATAGCACATAGTAGCACGCTTCCGTAAGTCGCTTAAAACTACCGATATAATTTCTATATACGTAATATTTCCTACTATATTTTTTTAATTTAACGGTTAAATATTAAAACTGAAAATGTATGTATGTTTGAAAATACAAAATCCCTAAAAAACTTTTAGGGATTCCTAAGTTTAGTACCTTTTTTATAGTTATTAGAAGAAGAGTAGAAACTCTTTTAGTAGTTTTTAGTAGAAAACGAGGTGAGTTTAGTAGTTTCGCAAAAACAGAATTGGCAACACTGGAACGAATCGCTTCAGTCCATACGGCTGACTGATGCGATCTCGAAATTGCACACAGACGATACGATTTTGCATCCGTTCAGGCCGAACTGAAGGAAAACCGGACCGTGTATGGGGCCACTAAGATAACTGTACTTTCAGACGAACTCTTGAACACTACATAAATTGAACGAGTCTCAATTCAGGCAATATCCTTGTTATTCTGGTCAGTAGAACAAAGCCTGAGAATTAGGTGGCCCCTTATATAAGCCGGGACTATATATTATGTTTCGGAATCCGGCGGGAACGAGAAAATTCAGAACACTGAAAATAGAACTCTGCGCTAATATAAATGAGTTCAAAATGGAAGTGTCGAGTGTCAAGCTGTCATATATGACTTTGACAATTGACTCGACAGATGTGTATTCGATTTTCAGCTCTATTGTATTAACGGAGAGTTCTAATTTCAATCCTCTGAATTTTACCCGGCCTACCGGATTCCGGATCATATAGTCCCATCCTTAAAGTTAAAATACGGTTAGCCTTGTATAGTTAAAATACGGGCGAGTGGTGCATAGGACTGTCGGCTGCGCAAGCACAGCATATCATAGTGTTTCGAGTATTGAGACTGTCGAGACGTATAGCATGCGCGCCAGACGTCGTACTCACTGCGCACTCGGCTGGTAGGTGTCTGTTAATTTAATTTATAATTATGTATATTGTATGTACTTATTTTGTAACGAGCGTGAACCGGCAACAAGATAAACCTGACATGTTTTTTTTGTCGCTGCATTCTATGTAAATTGTATCTTTTTGGTTAACAATAAATAAAAAAATAAAAAAGTAGCGTCTGAATTCTGTGAAACCTCATACCTAAAGCAGAAAGGCTATTCACAATTCATCATTCGCTGCGACTTCTGCGTGGCAAGCTGCGTTTATTAGTTGCCGCGCTGCGCGCTAGGAATAGTCGAATTATTTATTGTGATTACCCGCACTGTTGAAGTATTCCGATTTGTTCGTATTATAATGTAGCTTCCTAGTTAGCTTCCCGATGGTAAGCTAACGAGGAAGCTAGCTCTCACCAATTTTAAAAGTTTATCATACTGATCGTTTTAAAATATTTCAATGCCAAGAGCATGTCAGGACATGTCCAAGGAGGATTCCTTAACTATTGACGCGCAATACGTTTTTTTTTTGTTTTCTTACGCAAAGTGGTACTCCTCCTACATTCTTCTGATTAATTTCTTTATGGGTCCCAAAACAGATTTAGTATGTCTCTCAGGCACCCCTGATATTATAACAAAGGGTTTTTATGGTTGGTTACCACTGTCGATCCTTGCTACTCATTATATACATTACTCATCATTTATTAAAAAAAATCAGTAACCCCCGAATTGTCAAGTAGTGAGTACTTGACAATTCGGGGGTTACTGATTTTTTTATATCGCATGTAGATGAAATGAATATTTTGTTTACTATCGTATCTAGTATCCACTTCAAGTTGATCAATGTAGTGTTTTTTCAAAGGGATGCCGCAGTCGTGTTTGCCGATGTCATTACTTATGTACATCTCCCCATCTACACGGTTCATTGACCTCGCATGACTCATCCCGAAAACCATACGTACGAGTACCAATAAACCCGGTGTACCACTTTTGGAATTTAATGCCATAGTAATAAGGTCGTTAAGATATTTTCATGCGTTATTAAAACTAATTAATAAGAAATGTTGTTTTCGTGTATAGTTAGGACAATGCTGGCCCCTGGCCTGGACAGTCGGGCAGATCACCCGAGGGATTTGACAAGAGGGATGATTCATGTCCTCGAATGGGGATGTCAAAAGTCGGACCTGCGCCTAATCTCTTGCCAGTCGTGTCGGTTATCCGTCCCACTGGGTTACAAGTGTAAAGAAAGAGGGAGTGCAAGCGTGCACGTGCAAGCCAAGCCAGCTAGCTTGGGTTTCAACAAAACCAGACACCATCACCGATATCGGCGTGGGAGCTATTATATACCTCAAGTATGCTCAATATTGGTATAGATAATTGAATTGTACGCGTATAGTAAAATAATACTCGCTGTGACATGCTGCATTGAATCGATTTATTTACAGAATGACGTAACAAAAATATGACATAACAAGGAATACCAATATAAAAATATAACACGTAAAAAGGTTTATTGCTATATACATCACACCCTCACACTAAACAAACAATAATTCTAACAATATTAAACTAAGTATCCTATAAAACAAAAACAATTAATAGCCAAATCTATCTATTGGTCTTGTCAGAGGTTTGGGTCTGTGTAAGCGCATAGGTGAAACAGAGGGTTGTGGTTCCGCTACAACTGGAACATTACTTGCGGACGATGTCCCCACTATCACCGGGACGGTACTCTCGCCGGCTGCAGGATAGCCCTGCTTACGTAAACTAAAGGAGGTCCCCGGCATAGCCGTCGGCTCAAAAGGCACCGCAGCTGGCTTGATGTGGTCCACGTGCTTTTTAACCGGACCGGACCGGAGGCCCGCGCTTTACCGCCAGCGACAGCAATTTGCTTTTTCTTAGCTCCCTGGACTTTATCCTCGACAAACCTATCTCGCCTCAAAAGGTCTAACCTGGAGCGTAACGACCTACATTGAAACAACTTTGCAGGCGACGCGTCTGTTGTACTGTGCTCCACGTTCCGATATGCAAGCAAGTACGCCTGTAACGCTGCATCTAAATCGTAGCCATCACGAATCGATTTCCTCAACGCTCGCTTGCATATCTTGACTGCACACTCGGCGGTACCATTGGACGCGGAATGATAAATCACCGTAAATAATATAACCTTAATACCATTAGTCTTCATAAAATCGAGATATTCTTTACTATAAAAAGGTGGTCCGTTATCCTAAACCACCTGTTTAGGTAATCCAAAACGCGCAAACGTTTCGCTCAACACCTTAATCACCGCACTAGCGGTCGTCCTCTGCATGTGAAACACTTATAGCCACTTACTGGTCACGTCAATAACTGCTAGAAACGTTTTACCATTTAACGGCCCCAAGAAGTCAACACGCCGTGGTCTACACGGCTCAGGCTCTGGACTATCTGCTAAGCATGTCGCACATTCCTTACAAACTCTCTCTATATCTGCATCTATTCCTGGCCACCAAATAAAACTCCGCGCTATACTTTTCATTTTGACCATACACTATACAATATACAAAATACAATACACCCCGTATCATGGTATAATTCATTACGCCGTACAAAGTAAGGCTGTAACGCTGGATCTGCACACGAATCTGGCCAGCCCGAATGCAAAAAGGACATGACTTTTCTAAGAAGGCTATCCTTACTGACCTGCTCTTGTACTTCTTTCCTAGTAATTGGTAAAAAGGATTGCACAAAAGTGAGGTACGTGCTCTCTTTTACCTTATCCTGCTGACCCCCCAGTACCGGTAGCCTAGACAAGGCGTCCGCCGAGTTATTCTGAGTTATTCTTGCTGCTAACAAATTCTATTTTATAATCGTAGCCCCCAAGAATAACCGCCCATCTCTGAATTCTACTAGCCGCCATGACCGGAATATCTGCTTTATCTCCTAAGATGATGACTAGAGGCTTATGATCAGTTCTCAAAATGAATTTACGCCCATACAAATATTGATGAAATTTTCGTATGCCAAAAATAATAGATAACGCCTCCCGCTCAATTTGTGAATAATTATTTTCTGTCGAGTTTAGTGTTCGCGAAGCGTATACGACCGGTTTCTCCCCTTGAGAAGTAACGTGTGTAATAACTGCTCCTATACCGATGCTACTGGCATCTGTAGTTAAAACAAGTGGTAAATCTAAGGAATAGTGCACCAGGACTTCACTAGAAACTAAAATATCTTTAATCTTATTAAACGCCTGTTCATATCAGTGATCCCTCATAAATTTACAATTCTTTTTAAGAAGTGCATATAACCATTATATGCACTTCTAAAAAAGAATTGTAAATTTATGAGGGATCACAAACACAAAATAAAAATAGTGCTCATGTTTAGAACAAATTTAGCATAATAAATCACTAATCCTAGAAAAGAACGTAAATCAGAAACATTAGTTATTTCATTAGTATGTGCCTTTATATTTTTTATTGCATCAACTTTAACTGGATCTGTGTGTACCCTGCCTATCGATTACAAAACCTAAATAGGTAACTGAGTCGCCGAAAAGAGTACACTTATCTTTTCGGACTCTCGAACCTCATTTTTCTAACCTAGTAAACACTTCAGTTAATGTTGCTAAATGCGACTGATCATCCTTACCTGTAATAATTCTTCCATTGTTCTTTGAAAAATCCCAGGACTAGATGCTAAACCGAAAATGAGCCTATTATATATAAAGAGACCTCTATGTGTATTAATAACAGTATATTTTTTTGAATAGTCGAGTTCAAATTGCGTATAAGCTTGTGATAAATCAGTTTTAGAAAATTTCTCTCCTCCGTGTAATTTGGCTAACAAATCCTCAACCTGAGGTAACGGAAAACGATCAATCTCTAAACATTTATTTAAAGTTAATTTAAAATCGATAGGTACGATAGGTGTCGCCCAATCGGAACTGGACACAGGTGAGATCACTCCATCTCGTTGTAGCTGTTCGAGAGTCCGTTCCACCGGCTCACGTAATGCACAAGCTAGTGAGCGAGCACGTAAAAAGATAGGTTGTGCCCCCTCTCGTCATCGAAAACCAACTGTTCTACCTGTATATTTTCCAAGTCCGTCTGCAAACACTTTAGAGAATCTGGAACTAAAATTAGCAAAATTAAAATCCTTCCGATCCTCATTAATATTAAACACTTGTGATAACTGCGGATAAATTCCTAGTTCTGTTATCCACTGACGGCCTAACAGATTAGTTTTACCTTCTTGAACTATATACAAGTCTAAAAATTTCTTACATTTACTGTACAAAACTAGAGGTCTAATTCTACCTATAGGTTCCTTTAATTCCCCTGTGTAGTACCTAAGTTTTAGTTCGCTAGGATAAATTTTGCAATTCATAAACAGTCTGTCATATGTATCCTTGTTTATACATGAAATTGCACTCCCTGTATCAATTTTCATACTTAAAGGTTTATCATTAATTGTAACACAAATTGTATAGAGCGGAAAATCCTTTAAACGAGATTTAATTGAATAATATAATACCTCCTCACTGTCACTACTAGTAGTGCTGTTGTCTCTTATTGTTCCATCCAAACTATTAAAGTTAGTAGCAGCTCTCTTGCGTGGACACATTCGTTTGAGGTGACCTTCTTTATTACATATTTTGCAAACATAAGATTTAAATTTGCAAAATTCCGGGTTATGTTGATAACCACAAAAATAACAATTATTATTATCCATAAATCTAGAATCTTTAGCATTTTTTCTATAAAAGACCTTAGCATCATTTTTAACTCGATTTCCATGGGATCCAACGTTGGGAAGCTTACTTGTAGAGTACATAAAGGCTGATCTATGTGGTATCTCATGACTGCTAACTACAAGGGCTGCATTCGATTCTGCCATTTCCAAAGCTAAGGCTATGTTACAGGCTGGATCAAAAGTAACGTCCTCTTCTGTGAATAGCCCCTGCCTGATACCTTCGCTTTTTACCCCACATAACAATTGATCTCTTAAGTTTTCCATTAGAGAATCATTAATAAATTGACAATTTTAGACAATCTCTTTAAATCTGCTATAAAATCTGTAATGTTTTCTGTGGGTTTTTGTACTCGTTTCCAAAAATTGTATCTTTCAGCTAATATTTGGCTTAGGTTTAAGATGTTTTCTGACAATATCGATGAGCTCTGAATAATGTTTGATAGGTGGTTTATGAGGAGTACATAAATTCGTCACCAATTCGTACGTTTCGACGCCTATAGTTGTGATCGGCGCTGCAACCTTAAGTTCTTCTTGTATATTATTATTATTATTCTATCGATGTACGATTCCCAGCAATCTCTCTCCAAATTGTATTCTCTCAACTTACCTACAGACATATTTCTTGTTTTAGATTGAATTTACCTCGTCGCCACTAAAATGTACGCGTATAGTAAAATAATACTCGCTATAACATGCTGCATTGAATCCATTTATTTACAGAATGACAACAAAAATATGACATAACAAGGAATACTAATATAAAAAATATAGCACATAAAAAGGTTTATTGCTATGTACATCACAATAATAACGAGTCGCAACTCGCAGTTATATTTGAAGAAAGCAGAAAAACTAATAAAGCTAAAAGCGAGAGTTCTATCAGTTTTGTTTAGTTGAAATATCATTCCGTACGATCATTTTGAAAAATTATAAATATGAAAAACTCGTACAAATATTGCCTTCATAGTGAACCGGATCGTAAAGTTGCGCCGAGTTTAATATTCGTGATTGTTAAATTTTATTGCCTGCACTAAACTTCCGCTTCGTTTTTGAAATCCCAATTTCCGAGTTGAAGTGTGCTGTGCACTTTTTAACTGTTAATTATCAACAAATTCGCTTGCACTCAAAGTTAATTCCGTGAGCTGATGCCCGCGACTTGATATACGCGAAATGAATGAAATATTCTCTCTAATTTTTAAACGGTACGGCTAAGACCCACAGATCGATTTTTTCGCAGCTTCTGTAGAATGCAAATATATAAATAAATGTTAAAAATGTCAATGCACCGCGGCGCGCGACTAGTAGGATCGCGCAGGCTGCGACCACCCGCAGCCTCGGGGATTTGCGCCCGCGCGCTCGAAATCGCAACCGCACCGACTGTGTAATCGCGCAACCTAATCTTTACCCCTTGCAACAGCAGCAATCTGTAAATAAAAAGGGCTGTTTTTCCACACAAAATATTTTTATCCCCACTTCACATGTATCCAGAGATAAAATATAAAAATATTATGATTTTATGATTCCAAAACCGAAATCTATATACAATCTTTAAGTGTACCAAATTTCATTATTTACATTAATAATTACAGAATCTAGGAGGTCGGACAGAGCGAAACTACAAGGGTTCCTTAAGTACGAACCCTAAAAAACATAGAACCCACTAGCAAAACATTGGTAATTAGAGCCTCCATTTTTATCTTGAGAAAACTCTATGAACGCTTAATTTAAATTCTGTAAGCCCAGTACTAACAATAGCAACTTCAGAACCTCTCAAATTACAAGCCTTTGTTTCAGCAAAACTATTTACATTATTCGCCATATTTATTACCGACAAAATTTTCACCGTCCATATTTTAACATTTTACTGATTACTTAGAAAAAAAAACACAATTTGGGATCATGGTGGATAGAAAAAATTCGCGGAAGCTCTACCGACAAGGGCCCTGCCAATTAAAGAAGAAGTATGTACTCATGTTTTGCTGTCCATCTGTCCCCGTTCTAACTTCTGTAATTATGAATATAAATGGATGAAATTCGGTATACTCAAACATAGACTGCGTATAGATTTCGGTTTTGGCTAAATAATTTTTTATATTTTAGGCTATCCATACAATATGTAAAATGGCAATGAAAAATATTTTTTATCCTTCCCCATGTTGTGGAGTATTGTCGAATCGTCTTTTTGAATTAATACAAGATTTCATACAAGTAATCGGCCTCCAAAAGGGTTTTATAAGTTGGTTGGAATTTGGGCAATTCTAAACTATAAGAGATAGAAACTAGTACGTTTTCATGCTGATAAATCACGCTTAAAACTCATTAGGAATACTATTTGAGCGAGATCGGATAGTAACTTTTGAAATAAATTAAGGAAAACCTATTTTATTGCGCGTTGATAGTTGCGGAACCCTCAGGCATATTGTTCTGACATGCTCTTGGATAGGTTATTTTTTTATCCTTTACGTGTTATTGTATTGTTTTTGAAGCCATAATTTTATTACTTTATACTTCAAACGAGACAATCTTGTATATTAACTATAATCGGTTTCTCGAAAACGGCTGGAAGTGTTTCCATGAAATTAAGTATGCATTTGGGGGGCTAAAATCGATGTAGCAAACTGTACTTTGTTTTTCCTTTCATCGTGCAACAATATATCAATAATTTTGACTCTCTTATGTCAGTCCGATTGGAAGTTTGTTATGCGTATGATAAATTTTTGCATTGTATGAAAATTCGAACCCTGACCTGACCGGGATTCTAACCCTCCACGGGTTAGAATCCCGGTCAGATAAATATTTTTGAGATTGTACTTATTTCATCACTTCATTCTTCAGATATAATAATATTATATATAGTTATTACAATATAGTCCCTTCATCATACAGGCATCTTCGCACGCTTTCAGAGAATCGATTTATGTTATCGATTTCAAATTTAAAACTTCACAGTGTCACTATACCTGTTCTGTTAACCTCATTCCTATTTCGTGCGAGGCAACGAGCGCAGGCGCTTTTGAAAAATTTACATGCTGAAGTGTTATCGTAAAAAGATTAGGAAAATATAGGACAAAGAAAAGCGTAAAAAAGAAAAGACTCACCGTCGAATTTGACGTCCGTTGGATTCGTCTGATGACGAAAATAATGAAGGTATGTTACATTTTGTGATCATTATTAGTTCGCAAATATGTTGAAAGTATTATTTCATTAATAATAATTAGGTACTAATAAAATATCGGGAGTGACTGTGGTCTGTGAGTCAATTTTGATATCATGTTTAGCTGCGAGCTACTCATGGGGCACGTAAGTGTCATTAACGACCGAGCCTCAGCCTGGCCCCTCAATTTCACACAATGAAACAGAGCCACAAGAACCTGGCACACTAGCACAGGACGTAGTACAGTCCGAACTTGTCGTGGTGGGACTTGGCGCTGAGCTAATAACGAAGTAGTATTGTCATGGGCTAAAAATGGTTATTCGATTCCTTTTTGCAGTAAAGTAACACAAATAATAAAGCCGTGTTGCAATATTTTGAATAATAAAGAAAGCTTAGAAATGTTCGAAGGCATAAATAAATTATTACAATTAGGAGCAATATCAAGGTCCGTTCTATCTCAAGATCAGTTTTTTGTTACATATATCAACAGTAAGATGTAACTGTCAATGTCATTATTGACATTGACAGATGTCATAAGTAAAGCCTATCGAGTTTAGTTTATTTTAGTTGGCCAAAAGGCTATACATAGTGTAGACGTATATATTGTGCTAAGCATATCTCATTACATATTGTAATACGTATTTGTGGTAAGCAGCAATAAAGGAGAGTATAAGAATTGCTGCTGTATTATTATCGTCACCACACGAGCGCACGAAGGACTTACAATCAAGAGGTCATAGACCAACACATTTTTGTCCAAGTAGACGGTTCATATTAAATCTAATGCCATTAAATAAATTAATTGAAAAAACTCATTTTAAGATGGAAGACATAGAACGGCCGCTAAGCTAATACCTCAAGGTGGCTACTTAGCGACGATGCCCTAGGGTTTTCACTAAAGTTATGAAGAAAGTTATTACATACCTTAGAAAACAAGGATAAAAGTCTGTTTTATTTATTATCTTGATGATATATTATGTATTGACGACAATTATGAAGAATGTTTATGTAATGTTCGAGTAACATTAAAACTTTTAGAGTGTTTAGGTTTTGTAGTTAATCATGAAAAAAGTGACTTAATACCATCTCAAAATTGTAACTTTTTAGGTTTTTTGTATAACACTAGAGGCTAACTACGTCCTTGCCATCTGATAAGAGATGTAATATTTATAAGTTACTTCAAAAATATTCGAACTTGCCCAGGTATACAATACGTGACTTTTCTCGATTAATTGGTGTTTTAATCGCCACTTGCCCTGCCGCTAGATAAGGTTTTTTGTATACAAAAATGTTAGAAAGGGAAAAATTTCTATTTTTCCAGACGCATTATAATGATTAGAAAGTAAAAATTAATTTATCAAATTGCATTCTAGAAGACCTTAATTGGTAGATTAAAAATATTTTTACAACTTATAGCCCAATGAGGACGTTGTCTTATAATGAAATAAATTTTCACAGAGGCCTCCAGAACTGGCTGGGGCTCTGTGTGTGTCGGGTGATAATGAAAGAGTAAGTAAGTGGCTGGTTGAGGGCCGACGAATTGGAACGCCATATTAATTATCTCGAGCTTCTTGCGGTATTTTTGGGACTGAAAAGTTTGACTAATTATGACAGAGATTGTTCATTACTTTTGCGCATTGATAAAAAAAAACTTAGGCCTTTTCGTCTGTTATTGGATGATTTATACAGTATTCTCGGAGCGTAGTAACCACTCTTGAAATACTGCAACTGTAGTGCCTGGGACAGTTGGTTTTTAAATGTCGTATGGTTACCGAAGCACATACGGCATTCTCACAACTTAGTAGTCGGCCTATTCCAGAGGAATGACTGGTCCATACGTCAAACTGGGGCCAACCATGTACGGGTTTCCTCACGATCTTTTCCGTCAATGTTGGAGCGTCCTTATAATGTACTTGAGATCTGAAAAAGTCTCATTGGTACACGCCACAACCTGGGAATCGAACCTGCATTCTCTCGAGTGCAAATCTAACGGTCTACCCACCACGGAGCTCTTTTTGCGCATTGATCATACTACTGCTATAAGTTAAATAAACCGACTAGGCGGTATTCAATTTATACATCTTAATGAGATAGTTAGATCTATTTAGCAATGGTGCGAGAAACGAAACATTTGGTTATTTGCTTCTTACGTAAATACTAAAGACAATTGCGCGGACACAGAATCACGAAGGGTTAACCCGGATACCGAATGGGGGCTACCAGATGAGGCTTTCAGTTATATTCTAGATGATTTTGGGCTCCCAGAAATTAACCTTATTGCTTCTCGGAGCAACGCCAAATGTACTTGGTTTATTTCTTGGAAATGGGAGCCAGATTCTTTCTCTGTAGGTGCTTTCGCTGTTGACTGGAATTCTAAATACGTTTATGCGTTTCCACTATTCTTTAGAAAAATTATTGACGATAAATCCCCGGTAGATTTATCGTCAATAATTTTTATTAATATTATTTTTATTAATATTATTATTAATATTCTCGTTTTCCCAAACTAACCTTCTCAGGACTGGTTTCCCCTATTAAAAAATCTTATAAGTTCCCTAATAATATATTATTTCAACCCTAGTAAATCTCTCTCACGATCTTATTTTAGGGAGAACTATTCTCTCCACCACAAACTTACCCTGGGTACCGCGAAGTTATCCAGGTGGCGTTCACGCGCCGAGGCATATAAAATCCCTTCATTATTGTGCCGGTTGAGTAATGTAACGCAGCAGTCGACGCGCGTTTGTCGGTTTGCTGCACTCAATTCATGAGGTACTCATCATTCAAGCTTTTTCACCTTCCCAATTTGCTTCAAGTGGATTAAACCGGTTTTATCACTAACACCGCAGCCTGCAACTAGCTCGAACGTGGTTTGTCAGTATCAACTTGGTCTCCGGCCGTCCACGGGGCTTGTTCTGCAGGTCGAAATTTCCAGAATGAAAACGTTGGAACCAAATAGGCACTGTGTTTTCTTTTGCGACACCGCCGCCATACACATCATTAATCCTTCGAGCCGTTTTGCAACACTGGTGCCACGGTGGAACTCGTACTAGAAAATGATACGATATTTCAAGTTTTCATTTTGTAAACAGAGTGACGCAAAGAAAAAACAAAAGAGGAAAAAACAAATGAATTACGGTTTTCAAAACACAAAATGGTATAAATATGGTATAAATTTAAAATTGGAATTCCTAACCAAACATGATATTATATTTGAGATCAAAGTGGCCAGTACGACAAAACGCCAATTTCATATGTAAGGACCTAATATAATATTATCATATCTGAAGAATGAAGCGACGAAATAATAGATGATGAAACAAACTTCTCAAGTGAAGTTCGATCATTATTATACGAGTCGCTGCATTCGAATAAAAAAATAAAAATAAACATAAAAGTTATATAATAATTAAGTTTTGTTACTAAGATCTATAAAGAATGAGGTTGACAGATCAGGTATAGTGACAGTTAAGTGAAGTTTTAAATTTGAAATCGATAATATAAATCGATTCTCTAAAAACGTGCGAAGTTGCCTGTATGATGAATGGAGTACCTTGTAATAACTATAAAATGTAATATTATTATATCTTCGAATGAAGCGACTCATATAATAATGATCGAACTTCACTTGAGAAGTTCGTTTGACCATCTATTCTTTTATTTTTTAAATTTATCAGAACTCCGAGCAAAATTCGTTACCATATTGACAGAAACAGTATGAACTGTCATGC
This sequence comes from Phengaris arion, assembly GCA_963565745.1. Classification (NCBI taxonomy): domain Eukaryota; kingdom Metazoa; phylum Arthropoda; class Insecta; order Lepidoptera; family Lycaenidae; genus Phengaris; species Phengaris arion. The sequence continues at coordinate 32,592,097 of OY751431.1, forward strand.
CAATCCACGCCCATACACGATCAGTTCTGACTGATCCAATACAGTAGCGTGATTCCGATAAGACCATAAGAAAATTTGTAATATTATTATTATTAACTACACTTAGTCTAGTTTTGGGAAACGAAAACAAGCTCATAATAATATTATTTTAGGACACATTCGCCAAGTTTCGCAAACATGATTTTACTTGAAAACATCGTAAGGCAAAAATATAATATTAGATGCCTCTTTTTCAGGCGTCATTTATCGAGGACTGAAAAACATATATTTTCTAGCTCGCACATTAGTAGAAATTATCTTCGAAATAATAATATATTTTTCGTCGAAAAGGCAAAGAGTATTTACGACAAACAAATTGAGGTCGGTAAATAAACTCCAAGACGTACATTTTGAAATGAGGAATTTTTCTGATCTCAGAGTATTTTCGAAGGTGTGACATTGCATACCAATTTAAGGAAGCGCAAAGGAAAAACGAAAAACATTTTCATAACAATACAGATGATGAAGACTCGATTATAGGTTTTTCATTTGTGCACATTTATTTTCGCTGTTTTTGATGAAATGTGTATGCTGTACAATGTACAAATTGGATTGCGTGCATTTCCAAAAACAATATCAAATTTACAGTTTGACAACTGTCTGACAACTTTAAACTGTTAATTGAAGATAGCTTTTGACTCTGATATTAAACATTAATATTATATTGTATGAATAATATTATAATGAGCTCAATTTTCAGAAGTAGGTCACGGGTTGTAGAAACTCTTGCTTATATTCTGAAAATAATGTGTTTTACATTACCCGCAATTAACAATTTAAAATTATTAATTTTAGGAATACAGATAGCATATCAGCAAGCGTGAGCATTTAGCATGCTGTTCGTAACTTCGTGTACACAAAAGTACCGCTAAAAAATATCGCTAGAACCGTATATTTTGCCTCAATAAAAAGTAGCCTACGGGCTACTCTATATTTGTGCCAAATTTCACCTAAATCGGTCCTGTAGTCTCAGAGCCTACTCAATGCAAACAAACAAGCAAACTATCAAATCTTTCTTCCTTATAATTAATGCGTTCATTCGTTTTATCTTCAAAGAAATATGCTCATAACGTTGTGAACATAAGGGCCCAGTTAGACGACGCGTGCGATCGCACGAAAGGTAAGCACCTGTTTTCATTCATAGCAAATTGAGCTTTATCGGCATCGACGCGACCGTCGGGTGGTCTCCGCGCGGTCAGCCAGGTTGGGTTGTTGTTAAGAATCTAAAATTGTGCCCTAATCGTTAAAGCTCAATTTTCTGTAAATTAAAACAGGTGCTCAGCCATCGTGCAGTCACTGCGCGTCCGAAGCGTGGTCACCATGAGGACATAATATAAACGCGCCCTAAGCACGGGGGCGACACTCTCTACAAATGACAGCTCGAGCACCGGCGAATGTCAGCCATGTTGACGTAAGCCTAAGGTTGACACCGAAACAATTTTAAACGTCGTGACAGACAAATCTGTCATAAATATAATGAGATTATATTGTTAATTATGTCAAAGCACGAAACGACCAGCGGCCAGCCCCGTGAACGAAAGCCCTGGCTGGAAAAAACTCACGCCCCGCTAGCCACGCACACATAGATGCGAGCTGTCAATCCTGTTAAGTCTATCGAATAACGGTCAATAATATATATTCATTGCCCTAAGGTTGAATCAAGGTGCCTATCAAGCTTCGACTCTGTGTGATCGATAGACTCAACGTCACCTACTTGTACAATTTTTATATGGGGCGTTTTCACGAAACTCACAGAAGTGCTTCAAACAATCCGCAATATCTTTGAAAATATTGATTTTTAGTATATTCCTTTTATCTTATTTTTCAGAGAACTATTCGTTTATTATATATACAGACAATTTTAAATTATATGTATGAAAAATTGGTATATATAGTATATATGAAAAATATCAAAGGACAATGGCCTGATTTTAAATTAGTTTAAGTTCATTCAGCGTTAATTCAAATATTAGGAACCAAAAATCCAATAATCCAAACAAAAATCTGTCTATTAAAATTGATAACAACTCTATAGACAACCTCACTGTCACTTCTTAGGGCTTCTCGTAGATAGTCACATAAATTTCGAAGATCACATCCTACAAATAGCCAGGAACTGCTTCTATCGACTAACCTCCTTACTGATAAAAATATTTACACAAACAACGGTACAACGGATAACCGATACAACGTTGCTGTCTTTGTCTGATACGTTGGAAAACAATTAGCACAAAAATTAGTAAAAATTGAGGCTTTATTCGCTGAATTCGATGGTGTGCAGAGTCAAATAGAGGGAATAGACGCAGATAATTTAAGTAACGAATTAGATACCAGGGAATCTATAGAACTAGCATTTTATACTTCTATAGCTGCCGCTCAGGAAATTATTGAACAAAATTCGGTTTCTAAAAAATCATGCCACGATCAAGGTCAAAACAGTTTTGTTAGCGCAGATGACGATGACCAGGAGGTTATTGGTTTTCGTTTGCCTATTATTAAAATGAGTAACTTTGATGGTACCTACTATAAATGGCTTGAGTTTAGAGACACGTTTAGCTCGCTCATTCACAACAATTCTAGGATTAAAAACATACACAAATTCCATTATTTAAATTCATATTTGGAAGGTGAAGCTGCTCGAGTCATTAGTAATTTACAAGTAACTAACAGTAATTATCCTCAAGCTTGGAATCTTTTATGCGAACGGTATAACAATGTTAGGCAATTGATAAATAACCATTTAAAACTTTTATTAAATATTGAGCAAGCTCGCGAATCTGACAAGTCACTTAGATTTATTGTTGATCATGTCACAAAAAATTTACGTGCCCTTAATAATTTAAACCAGCCCACGGAACACTGGGACACATTAATTATATATTTAATTTCAGCAAAGTTAGACAACAACACTCGAATTAAGTGGGAGGAATATATTCATGCTAACGTTAATTCTTCGGATATGCCGTCTCTTGACAATTTTATGACGTTTTTAAAGGCTCGCGCCGATGTACTCGACGAGTCAGTTTTTCGTAACAAACAAGATTGCCAAAATAAAAACGTAAAATTAGCTCCTAATTTCTCTCATAACTCTAAGAATTCACAAATACAGCAATCAACTAAATCATTTTTTGTTGAAAAGACGAATAATTCAAATAACTCAATTGGTTATAGATGCGTTGTGTGTAGTAAAAATCACCGAATTTATGAGTGTCCACAATTTTTAGATAAATCGGTTGATAACCGGACTGCACTAGTAGATAAATTAAAACTATGTACAAATTGTCTACGCGTTGGACATAACTTACGTGGATGCAGAATCAATGGTTCGTGTAAAATATGTCGCGATCGACATAGTACACTACTTTGTAGGTCTAAAACGGACTCCGAGCAAACGGAACCAATCGCAATGTCCGCGATGACTTCATCGGAGGTTCTTTTATGTACCGCACTTATTGAAGTTGTCAATCCTACAACTAAAAATTCTATAACTACTAGAGCACTTCTTGATTGTGGTAGTCAGTGTTCGTTTATTTCTGCGAAATTAAAACAACAATTAAATTTAAATTCATTAAATTCCAATATCCAAAATGTTATAGGTATAGGTAACACTTCTTTGCAAATCAACACGGCACGTTGCAATATTACACTAAAATCACGTTTCAATTCATTTACAGCTAATATTACATGTTTAGTTATACCTGAAATAACGGGTAAAATACCTAAATCCTATATTAATATTAAAAATCTAAACTTAAAATCATTCGAGCTCGCAGATCCCAGTTTTAACAAGCCCACTGACGTAGGACTACTTATCGGTGCTGATATTTTTTGGGACATTTTGCTGCCCAATCAGCTCTCTATAGGGACCGGAAATCCCATCTTACGGCAGTCAAAATTAGGTTGGCTTATTGCAGGTCCCATGCGCTATACTCATGACATCAATAACAATAGTAATACTACACAATGTAATTTATAAATAATTACTCTGGAAAATGGTAATAGTAAAATTACAGAATTGCACAATGATCTTAAAAGGTTTTGGGAATTGGAAAGTTTGCCACAAAAATCTTTACTTACAGATAGGGAGAGAGATTGTGAAAATCATTTTATACAAAATACTAAACGTACTGCAGACGGGCGTTTTTGCGTTAAGTTACCATTTTCTAGGTCTTCTGGGTGCTTAGGAGATAGCTATTTTATGGCTAGAAAACGATTTTTTAACTTGGAACGTAGGTTCAGAAAACAGCCCGAAATTAAAGCTGCCTACGTTGATTTTATAAATGAGTATGCTAATCTTGGTCATCTTTCAATTTCAGAAATTAACAAACCTGTAAATGGCTATTTTATCCCTCACCACCCGGTTATCCGCGAGAACAGCGAGTCTACTCGACTTCGTGTTGTTTTCGACGGCTCTGCTCGCACGAAAACGTCTAACTTATCTATAAATGATATCCTAATGATAGGACCGTCAATACAAGACTCTCTTTTTAATATACTACTTCGGTTTCATCAATACCGGTTTGTATTATGTTGCGATGTAGAGAAAATGTACCGCCAAATATGGTTAGAAGAGTCTGATCGTAATTTCCAATTAATCCTTTGGCGTGATGCGGAGGACAAGCCTTTGCAAACCCTGAGACTAAATACGGTCACATACGGCTTAGCGAGTTCTAGTTTTCTTGCAACGCGTTGTCTTTGGCAGGTTGGTGAGGAATGCAATGACTCTATTATAAAAAATATAATACAGAATGATTTTCTGGTCGACGATCTTATAACTGGCAATGATGATGAGAACCAGCTCCGATTTATCCAACAAGCGGTTTCTAAAAATCTTGCTCAGGCAGGTTTCAATTTGCGTAAGTACCGCTCTAATTTACCTACATTGTTGCCGTCTAAGTCTTTGCAATCCAACGGTAATTTAATTGTAAGCGAGACATCTAATACACTAGGTCTGAGCTGGGATCCTTCGTCGGATATTCTTAAATTTCCAGTCGCTATAGATCATCCTAATTCTGTGACTAAGCGGAGTATACTTTCCACAACTTTCAAATTGTTCGACCCCTTGGGCCTCCTATCTTTGTGCACTATCATTCCCAAAATATTGCTACAGACTCTATGGTCTCTGAAACTTGATTGGGACGAACCAGCACCTAAAGAAGTTGTCAAATCCTGGAAGACTTTTATTGATGGTCTCCAGTCTATTGCATCCTTGTCTATATCTAGGCCGGTATTAATATCAAACTCTATAAACAATGAAATTCATTGTTTTTGTGATGCCTCACAACGCGCCTATGGTGCCTGTATTTATCTCCGTTCGACAAACGCGGAAGGTCAGGTACACGTAAATTTACTTTGCGCTAAATCACGCGTTGCTCCTGCATCTATTCAAACTACTATACCTCGTCTCAAGCTCTCGGGCGCTCTACTTGCAGCTGAGCTATGCTCTACCGTAACGCAAGCTTTACGTTGCAAAATTACGAGAACGTCTTACTGGACTGATTCTAGTATCGTTTTAGCTTGGTTACGTGTCGGGTCTATAAATTTGAAAACGTTTGTAGCCAATAGAGTAGCCGCAATTCGGGAACTTACTGAAATTGCTTCATGGCATCATATCTCCACTAAAAATAATCCTGCAGATCTTATATCACGCGGTGTAGATCCTAGGGAAGTTGCTAATTGCAATCTGTGGTGGTTTGAACCGGAGTTCCTGTCATCACCGGAGAATGAATGGCCCCTACCACAGTTTCAGACTTATATTGAGACGAACGATTTACCAGAGGTTAAAGTTCATTTAATAGAATACAATAATAATTTAAATCATTCTATTTTTAACATTGAAAAATATTCTAAACTTAAAACTATACAAAACATATTTGCTTACATTAATAGATTTTCGTATAATTGCAAAATCTCAAAAAATAAAATTACAGGTCCTTTAACAATTTCAGAACTTCATAAAGGGCTACTATATCTAATTCATATTTCCCAGTCTGAGTCGTTCTCTAAAGAATTCGCCTTGTTAATAAAAGGAAAATCTCTAAATCCTAAATCTAATGTTGCGGCACTTAACCCATTTGTGCATAACGGTGTTATTCGAGTAGGTGGTCGCATTCAAGACTCTAACTATAGTTTTGATATGAAACATCCTATGTTATTGAGATCGAAACATCACTTAACTAAACTGTTATTCAAACACGAACACCTCAAGCTCTTACACGCTGGTCCGCAAGCTCTTTTAGCATCTCTACGATCGCGGTTCTGGCCTATCAATGGTAGAGACTTAGCGCGCCGGATAGTTTTAAATTGTAATGTTTGTAGAAGGTTTAAAGGTGAAATAGCTAAAAACATAATGGGTAATTTACCGTCCGACAGAATTACGCCAGATTTCCCTTTCCTTGTTGTTGGAACTGACTTTGCTGGGCCATTTATGATCACGGATCGGAAGGGTCGTGGTTGTAAGATTACAAAATGCTATTTATGCGTATTTATTTGTTTTAAGTATAAATGCATACATTTAGAAGCAGTTTCTGAATTATCTAAAGATGCTTTTATATTATGCCTCCGTCGTTTTATTGCTCGTAGAGGCATTCCACAAAAAATATATTGCGACAATGGTGGCAATTTCGTAGCGGCTGCTAAAGAAATTAAGGAATTCCTAAATTCTAACGTGAACGCTCTATCTGATTTTGCAACCAAAGAAGGCCTCGAATTTTGCTTTTCCCCAGCATACGCGCCTCATTTCAATGGGTTAATGGAAGCCGGCGTCAAGTCTGCTAAATTTCATTTGGCGCGTATATTAGGCCATACTCATTTAACTTTCGAAGAGCTCTCGACATTGTTCGCTCAGATAGAATCTATCCTAAATAGCCGCCCTTTATCTCCTTTAAGTTCTTCCCCAAATGATCTCTACCCCTTAACCCCGGGCCACCTTTTGATCGGAAGACCGCTAAAGGCGCTGCCATCTCCATCTCTACTTGAGACTAATACCAATCGTCTTGACCGTTTCCAGCGAATTGAACAAATTAAGCAGCACTTCTGGAATCGCTGGAGCCAGGAATACATCTCCGAGCTACAGGCAAGCACCAAATGGCGTATAAGGAAACGAAATTTGCAAGCCGGCGATATGGTGATATTGAGGGAGGAAACTCCACCCCTGTATTGGCGACTCGGACGGGTAGAACGAACTTTCCCGGGACCCGATGGCGCTACCCGTGTTGCCGACATTACTACTTCCCGAGGTGTAGTCCGCCGCGCTCTCAATCGAGTGTGTTGGCTCCCTAATCCTGACGATCAAGCCAAGCCAAGGGTATCTCCAAATACTGGTGAAGAAGCTGGAAAGCTGTGAGCTTTCCAGGGCCGGGTGCATGTTCGCGCGTTAGCGCCGCACATATGCGAGATCCCATACGAGCGCGCCCGACGGAGCTCTTTTGTCCCACTCACACGCACGGGAATGTTCGCGGCGATACCCGACGCAAAACCACTACGCCTACAACCCTACTCGTGGACACTCACATTTTAATTGGCTTTTTTTATAGAGAATTATTTTAAAGTTGTAAAACCTGAATATAATTAGTCTAAAGTATTCAGAATTTCATTTATCTCTTATGTACTATCGTACAGTTAGAAATTCTGATTTGCTAATATATCCGGTTTTTACATAATCTGCTTTTCGTGGTAGTTAGGTGTGCGGCTACGAAATGTTGGAACAAGATTCCTCCACCTATAAGAAACTGCTTGACAATTGGTGCGTTTAAACGTAAATTACGCGAATACCTACTAAGTGAACAAAAACACTATTTAAATTATAATGTTCTACGAACCCAACACGGCAAGCTTTTTTATTTTCTAGCCTACATAATAACATCTTCGTCCATATTTTATTTTATTTTATATACTAATATTTTATTGTTGCACCACCGCCAAAACTCTATAGACTGAATAATACATTTGTAACCTGACTATATAATTTATAATTTGTGTTTAATACAGATAATATTATAACATAATTTAATATTTTTATGTAATACTCCTTCGCCTTTTCTATGTCGACTATCTTGAACTTTTTTTTATTATTAATTCGTGATGTTAATTGATCTCATTCTTCTGTATTTTTAGTTTTAAAAATTGTAGTTAAAGGTTTTTTTTTAATCTTTATTACATTACATTTTGTATTTCGGTGCTCACTGAAAATCTGCGTTGCATACTATGTTTGCAATATGTGCTGAGTTGGCACCAATTTAGTAAAATTTCTTGTAGTGTTCTTTTTAATGTATATTTTTATTGTTCATTGTTTTACCAAATAAATTTATTTATGTAAAAAAATACATGAAAATACCGTATAAGATACCGAAAACGTTAGAACCAAAAACGTAGGTTACATACGGGATACACGGGTATTTAAAAGACGAGCATGCATTATATTTAATATAGCAGAAAGCCAGCGCATCGATCATGGCGCGAGTAAGATGGATGTCTGGAGATGGTACCACGTGAAGTGTCGGTAATCCATCATTTTGCAGACCTATCCAAGTATATTCAAGCTTCTTTTGTTATAAGCATGGTAATTTTAAATACTATAATAATATATACGAACCTGACGATAAATCTAGACGCAAAAAAGGGAAAGTTATAGCTTTAGCTAAAACAAATACAACCTTTGCTCAGAGACAGTACAATTCAATCTCGGTCCATATATACAATAAAATTAACAAAATTCTAGACATATATCCGGTCACTCATCAAAAATGTAAAAAAACTGTTCAAATTTGGCTAATTACTAAAACTTATAACGTAATTGAAGCTATCCTTAAATACCTGGTAGTCTAGTTTCTTTCACACACACACTCACACGCACGCACACGCTCACACACATACACACACACACACACGCACACGCACATAATATTAACACATAGTATAATAATATAGTCTGTTAAACATACATTTTATTAAATGATGTAACTTGTGTTCTAATGTTAAGAAACAATTACCTACTTTAGTTATGGAAGGGCGAGTCCACCTGACACAAGTATCTTACTAGGTGGATCTCATTCTCTGATAAATTTAAGTAGCACAAATTGTAAATGAGAAATAAATAAATTATTATTATTATTAAATTATTATTATGATATGTGCCAACAAAGAAGACTAATGATTTGGTTGTCTTGGCTGGAACTTCGAGATGTTCAAACCGCCAAGGTCTAACCAAAACAAGTTTGTATAAACTTCACCGCACGACGAAATTTTACCGACGTCTATCGTCGTCGTCAACATCATAGTCTAGTGAATAAAGTTCAATTTTGAATAGCTTCCTTAAAAATGCGGCGCCGTGTCGCGTATCATTTCGTTTCGGCGTGAATAGACCCTTATACGAACAAAGTCACAAGCGACATTTGCCAAATTATAATTTCCTGTTTTTTTAAGACTTCAAAGTACAAGCTGTACTTTGAAGCAAGCAAGACTTCAGAGTTCAACAGGGATTCAAAGTTTTGAATTAAAGCTTTAATGGTCTTTCCAGATTTTCCGTATCTTTTAATCAATCAAAGTAACTCTACAGGAACTTGTAAGTAGCATTTTACTTTACTTTGAACAAGGCGAATAACTTTCAAATAAGTTTTTTTCAAAACACCAAGGGAGACTGGGGACACTTGATCCCCCTGTTGTTTTTTAATTGTAATTTCCTACATATAGGTCCTACTTAATTGAAAAATTTTGGCACTGGTATAAATGGAATTTATCAGAAGCTACAAGAATCTGCAAAAGTCAACAGAATATCAGTGAAATGTAAATACTCATTTAACGACAAAAATTAAAGACAAGGATCTGTGTCAATTGTGCCCCGCCCCTCAATTACTATGGAAATAAAAAAAAAGGTTAAAAAATCGTTAATATGAATAAAACCGTCATTTATTTCTTATTATATCACTAAAAGCTTAAATTACTATTATTGTATTCGCACCCTATGTTTTAGCATTAATTTTACGATAATATTTTTCACCGTATTTTTTATGGTTTGCTTCTCTTTCTTGTGTGTCTCGTATTTTATACCTTAGGACTATCGAAATATTCAATAAAGAATCAAAACTTAAAAATATTTTATAGGCCACGTAATCCCTTAAACTACTACTGTGAAAATAAAAATAGGTTAAAAAAACCTTGATATAACCTTAATTTATTTAGACCACTGAAAGCTAATACTATCGCTTATCGGACCGGAAACGCTATTGTATTATGTCGTCGGCATAAGTCAGTTTTCCCATTAACTAATTCCATATCCGTTATCGGCGCCGTTAATGACTTGTCGTTCTCATGTCTATATTATATTAAAACGCTCTAATGCAGGCATGACTAACCTGCGGCCCGCGGGCCGTTACGACCGATATTCGCGCATGTTTATGACAAATAAGCGGTAATGTTTGAGAAACATTGATTTTGGAGGGTTTGTGGACGAATTGTGGATTTTTATAGATGTGCGGCCCTTTAGGGTGTTGCTAAAATAAAAAATCGCACGCAATCTTGAAAAGGTTGGTCATGCCTGTTCTAAAGCATCAGTTCACACCGATGTACATTTTTAAAATAGCGATTCAAAATTGAACTTGATAAATCTTGTGTATCTTCTTAAGATAGGTAAGATACACGTTTAATTCGAAGAGTTCTAATGCCACTCTTGCACGCTCTTGCAATGAATCGTCTATCTTCTTGTGTATTGAATAAAATTAAATTTTGAATCAATATATTTTTTTTAATGCAACGCGTCGCGTATGCATCCTCTCGTTTCGATGTGAGCTGACCTTTATCTGCTATTTGCAAATATTTTTAATTTTAAAGATTTGTAATAAAATTCTTCAGTTCGCCGATCCAACAAATATGTCGATCATTAATTTCTGAAAGAAAATCCAAGTATTCCAGAGCAGATATTTCTATTCGAGTTTATAAACGTCATTTAAGCATACTTTATTTTTCATCATTATCGAGAGGAAGAGATAAAATGCGAAATTATCGGCGATTATAAAAAGTTAGAGGATAAAAGATCCAATAAATTCGAAAAATATTTTAAATTTCTTTGCCTCCATGATTGAAATATTTATAAAATAAAGTGCACCATATTGAATATTTCGTTTAAAATTTTCCTGACAAAGAATTTATTAGGTGCCTTTAAAAAAAGGTAACACATTTTTAAGTGTTAAGAAATTATTTTTTTTATCTATAGGTATAGTCTATAGAAGATTTTATTGTTTCAATTTTGTGCCTTTAAAATCGCAAATTTTCTTTGTTTAACTAATACTCAACGATGACGTTTATCTATCTTCAATAACTTTACAGTTTCGTCTAGAGATTAAGATATTTTAACAGCGGTTAATAGGTTTAATTTTATCGACAAAACAACCCCCTTTTGGGAGTCGCAACCCTCACCCCCTCGAGCTACAAGCAATTGAATATTTATAGTGTGGGTTACTAGCTACTACCATACGTTGAATAAACTTAAATAAATAATTTTAATTATGACCAACATACATTAAAAAACAATACCAAATTTCATCCGTTTATATTCATAACTACAGAAGCGCGGACAGACAGACAGACGGACGGAAAGAAATTTTTCTTAATTTTTATTTTGTGAAAAGTTTTTAATCTAAGCTAGATTCTACGGAGAAAAGTTTTTAAACTTTTCACAAAATAATAATTTACCCCAAATTTTTATGTATTGTCAATATTTTAGATCAGGGGTCTCCAAACTACGGCCCGAGGGCCACATCCGGCCCGCGGACAGATTTTGTCCGGCCCGCGGAGAACTAGCATACTTGAAAGCTCCTTTTAGAGAACATATTTTTTATAGCAAATTAAATTTAGTTTACTGAAGTATTCTAATTCTATGTTGAATAATTATTAATATGACATCTACATTGATATGGTCATGGGCTAACTACTCATAACATTGTTGTAGGCTTATTGTTATTGTTTTTGTGATAAGTTAGATAAAGAAACACATAATTGTAATGAGTAAAGACATGTATAATATGCAGAAAATTTAACTTCAGTATATAATAACTAACAAATTATTGAAATGAATCCAACTACCATTTTATACATTTTAAATAAAAACATAACTTATAACAAGCATAATGACATATGAAATACTACTGAGATTTATGTAATTGAGATTTTCCACTGACAATAGTTTGTAGTTGTGGATTAATTTTACTTGTACCAATTATTAAAAGAGATTTAAGATGCTCATCAGTTAATTTAGATATGTAAACAATTTTTGGTACTTCATTTTGGAGAAGGTCTTCTCACACAAATAAATAGTACCAAAAACAGAAAACAGCCCACGAGCAAATTTATGCAAATTATGAAATTGTGTCAGTGGAAGACCCTTATAAAATTCCAACAAAGATGAGTTTTGATATTTGTTCTTAATTATATCACTGCACTGTAGATCAATCATTTCCATTTGAAGTTCCGGGGCTAGGGTTTCAATGTCAGTATCAAAAGAATTCTGAAAAATCTTAATTTGATTCGCAATGGCATCAAAGTCCGATAAACGAGTATCAAAATTTATTTTCAAAGCACTCAAAGTTTCGATTGCAAAATCGATAGGAAACTCAGTCTCAGTGGTGAGGCTGAATATTACCCATGTTTTAAAATGTGAAAAACATTTACTTCGTAGTTGTGATTGAAGCAGTATCAATTTCTTCCGGAATGATTTGATATTAGTGTATAAATCAGGAAGATGCTGGTTTTCTCCTTGCAATCTCAAATTCAGTTCGTTCACATGTTTTGTCAAATCAACATAGAATGCTAACTTCCACAGCCATTAGTTGTTTTGTAATTCAGTAAGAGGGCGATGCTTTTCATTCAAAAAAGCGCTGAAGGACTTTCCCACAACTAAGCCAACGTACGGCAGTATGATTAGGTTAGTCATTTTCTCCAATCTTTTCAGTAAATTGTCGGAATTGTCGGTGATTCAGCCCAAAAAATCTGATAAAATTAACAGTTGATATGACTGGTTTCAGAACTTCAGACATATACAAACATTTTCCGCACAAAGACTGTTGATGAATGATACAATGTAAGACTAATGGTTTTGAACCACCGTCATTTTCTACAGCCTTTGACACAAGAGCGACCATTCCTTTATATTTCCCACTCATGTTTTTGCCTCCATCAGTTGTAATACATTACAAGTTTTTCCATCGAAGGTTCTTTTAATTAATGGCCATTTCAACTCCTTTAAAAATACATGTACCAGTAGTTGTGCCATGAATACTATACATATCAAGAAGTTCTTCATGCACTTCATAGCTTTTATCTACTCCTCGAATATAAATCAACACCTGAGCAGTATCTGACACATCCGTTGACTCATCCAAGGCCAAAGAAAACCACTCAACATGTCCATTTTTGTCGAACAGTTGAGAGGATATATTTTCAGCGATGTTTTCTACCCTTCGATCCACAGTATTTGCTGACATACTGACAGTTTTTAATAAATTTACCTTTTCAGGGCACATTTCTTCGGCTACTGAAATTATGCATTCTTTGATCATTTCTCCATCGGTGAATGGTTTTCCACGTTTTGCAATTTCAAGAGCCACACGAAAGCTGGCACGAGTTGCAGCCTCTTGTTCAGATTTGAGTTTTGTAAATAAAGACTGCTGCGATTTCAATCCGCGCTTCATAGCTTCGAATTTTTCTATCCGCAAACTTCCTGTATATTTTGAGTAATTTTGAAAATGTTTTGTTTCATAATGACGTTTAATGTTATATTCCTTGAGAACGGCTATGCTTTCATTGCAAATCAAACATAGCCCCTTGTTACTGGACTCCATTACCAAAATACTGAATGTTCCACTGATCTTTGAATTTTCTGCATTCACTATCAATTTTTCGTTTCTTTTCCATACTACTAAATCACACACAAAAGCAACAATTCAAATCAAAATACTGTTACAAAGATGTCTTAAGCTTAAACACGCACAAACACGTTTTAAGGAGGTACGCACTATTTTATTTCACAACAGTGTCATAGGAACTGACTTGTGGTTGCGCCACTAGCCTTCTTATATATTCCAATTACTGCCATCTAGAAGTGAGTGGAAGACACCAGAACTTTCTCGAACCAACGAGATTATTCTGTACGTGCTATTAGCGCCATCTGTTAGCGATAGAAGGTACTACCTATTTCCGCTTGTGTCCACCAGATGTCGTGTCACGTTACTCCTCATGGCTCGTACTCTACGACTAATCTAGAAATTACAGATAATGGCAGGAAAATTAATAATATGCAGTGTTGCCGTTTTGCGGACTTTAGTCCGATTTGCAGCCTTTTTTAAACAAAAAGTCCGAAAACGTACGCAACGTTTTCGGACTTTTTTTTTCATCAGTGGACTATTTCACTTTTTACCACCGGCAACAATGATAATATGGTTTTGGCCCTCGGAACTTACTGGAGTAATCAGTATGGCCCTAAGGCTGGAAAGTTTGGAGACCCCTGTTTTAGATGATACTGCCTACAATTTAATGTAAAATAGAATACAAAAAGTGGCTACGCGGGCCACCTTGGCCTGGCGGTTAGCGAGTAATTTCTCTTCGATATATATATATTTCGCTGTCAATAAGTGATCACCGTGATTCGAACCTCTCGATTAATTCTTATGTTATCGCGCGTAATAGTGCACACTTATAAGTGTAAAGTTTTGGGATTCAAAGAACTATCCTCAAATCTCAGTTGGAACGTTTTAAAATAGAAATCTGTGTATAATTTCAACATTTATTAGTGATTTTATTGTTGTTTTGACAAGTTTTATTTTTAAATGTTTTTCGGACTACCAGCGTAAAATTAAACAATCAAAACAAGGAAGTAGCTGGCCACAGAGAATACAGTGTTGCTATAGAAAAACTACAGTTGCCATATACAGTTTCGTGTTGCCACATATAATTTCGTGTTGCCACACTAAAACTTGGGGTTACCATACCATACTGCAAAACGACGAAAGTTTATTCCCGATGATGAAGTGTGACTTATGTTACTCCACTTATACCGACGGGGTATTTTGCAATGGGTGTATGCGCAATATGGACTTCACCTGTGCCTGTATTTCCGAATCTGGCTACCGCAAGCTAGGAGCCGAGAGAAGGTTAATGTGGAGATGCCCACAATTTAAGCTTTCGTCGAGTCCACGCCCTAAAACGCCGACTGCATCTGAATAATAATATAGCCACTTCCACGTTTCCTTCTTCTATATGTTACGAAGGAGAATTTGCCACCTCCAGTGACAAAATCTGTGACCTGTTTGCTACCTACTTTCAAACTAATTTTCTAAATTCTAACTCTACTCCTAGTAACTTGAATTTTATAACGAAAAATGTAAATCACAATACTATTGGAAACATTCAGGTTACTTCTGATGAAGTATTAAAACTCTTAAAATCTGTGGATCTAAATAAGGGTTCAGGTCCAGACGATATCCCTACCTATAACCTATATTTGTAATTAAATGCGCTAAGTGCTTGGCTACTCCACTATGTTTACTATACAATAGAGCATTGAAAGAATGGTATGCCCCAAGCATATGGAAGTCTGCATTTATTACCCCAGTGCATAAGGGAGGTTAAAAAATTAATGTAAACAACTATAGACCAATATCCAAACTTTGCATTTTTGCGAAACTTTTTTAAACTATTGTACATAAGCAAGTCTACACAACGATTAAGTGTTGGTTCACTCCGGATCAACATGGTTTTCTAAAAGGTCGGTCTACTACATCAAATCTTCTAGTCACGTATGATTATGTTAGTGCATATATGGATGCGGGTGCTCAAGTCGACGTTATATTTACGGATTTCAGCAAGGCTTTTGACCGTATTGACCACTGTATTTTACTACTTTTGACTGCGGGCATACATGGCAATCTTTATCGCTGGTTTTCGTCATATATTAGCAACAGGTCACAAGCGGTAGCACTTAATGGATTCATATCAAGTTGGAATTCAGTACCCTCTGGTGTCCCGCAAGGGTCACTACTAGGACTACACTACTTTTTGCCATATTCTTGAATGACGTGTCCACATGTTTTCATAATTCTAAGCTGTTATTGTATGCTGACGACACGAAAATACTGAAAATATATTCTCAAAAGACTATTGTTGGCTTTTACAGGAGGATCTTAATAGATTTAGCAATTACTGTGTGATTAACAAATTGGATCTAAATGTAACGAAGTGTTTTGCCCTAAACTTTAGTCGCAAAAACTAAATTGATTAATTTTAAATATAAGCTCAAGAATGAGGAATTGGTTTTAAAGAATGTAATTAAGGATCTTGGAGTAATTATTGATACTAAATTAATTTTTGACCAGCATATTGATTTCATTGTAAGCAAAGTATCAAAGGCTCTGGGATTCATAATAAGATCTAGTAAACATTTTACATCTATTAAAACTTTAAAAATTATTTATTGCTCTTATGTGCGCAGTCTTCTGGAATACTGTTCTGAGGCTTAGAATCCTACCTATGATATTTATAAAACCAGAATTGAATCTGTGCAAAAACGTTTCTTAAAGTTCCTTCAATTTAAATGCCATCTTAACCTTCCAGACTATGAAGCTAGGTGCAAAAAGTTTTATTTTGTCCCACTTTACTACCGTAGAAATATATCTGATCTTGCGTACGCATGTAAGGTAATTAATAATACTGTGGATGTCCCTGAGTTGATAAGCAAGTATAACTTCAATTTACTTATTATTAGATACTTAGATATTTCCGTAACCGTGTACCGTTTCACGTGCCGCTGTACAATACATACTATCGTCGCAATTCATTTATATGTAGATCGAGCACCCAACTCAACAAATTCCTAAGCGACAATTGCCTTGAGGATATTGTTGCATTAAAATCTACTAAGATAAGAAAATTTTTAACTAAAGCGTTTTTCACCAGCTCTATTTAATACTTTGTATCCAATTATAGATCGGATCATTTTGTTTTTTGATTTGGGTGGGATTTGTGTGTGGAACTGTTTATTTATTTATTATTATTATTATTTATTTATTTTCGATTTTGTTTTACAAAGTAGGTTTGCTTTTTGCGGTGGCTTTTTTATTATTATTTACTATTTTATAATTTAATTTTAAAATATAAGTTTGTATGGATTTGAGGTTAAGATTAATTTAAGATATTTTCACTTTCTAGCTTTTCTAATTTGCTGTGTATAAGTGAAAACTTGTTATTGGCTTTTTTTATTTCTAAGTTAAATTATTAATGTTATCGTTTGTTAGCTGTAATTTTTCCGAATAAAATAAAATAAAATAAAATATTTTTGTGGACTGTATTTCATAATGTGTCTGGCGTCGCCAGGTTAATATGCAGTAATAATTAGATTAAATGGGAAGGTGGAAGGAGATACGCTTACAGAACCAGCTTCGGAGCGGGGCGTCTGCAGCTGGAGTTTTCGTCTCTTTCTTCTGTTCACAACACTTTAGTCTTCCAGAATTCTTATCGCGTACGTTCCTATAGGAAATATCTCACTTTCGTGTAATTAGTAGCGGAAAAGTCTAATAAAACATGCGGCTGGCCATCGCACACGCAGTCTCCGCGAGCACTCTTCGCGATGAATTTCAATATACTCCTTCGCGTATCTTCGTACTTTTTCGGTTTGCGTCGGAGCGCGGAGGGGAGGGAAATACTGCTTATTTATTAATATTATGAGATGCCATTCATAGTGGCGTTTGACGCTCATAGATGGCGCTACCATTACCCCCCGGCCTTAAAGGGTTGCCTTTAAAAATATATAAAATAATAATAATTTATCTATGTTAGGTATACACCGGCCATTATCGCATAACCTATCCATAGACTAAGACAGCGGTATTATTAATCAACTAAAGCGAAGCAATAACAACTAATCTTATTACCTAGATGCCTAAACTAAAGGAGATACAGCCTTAGCTAAATCTCATTGCGCTGGCAGTGGGCAGAGACGTACGACAGGGCGCACGTAACTTCCCTTTGAAGTTTTCACTAAACTTCTTCAGAAAACTATCACAGGCTCTGTCCCAGCGTAAGCCAAGAACCTTATGCGGTAAAGACTTCTCAAACTCAATGTCTGTAGAAGCCTTGTGCGACTCAGGTATTCGTGCTAGAACGTCTTGAGAGTTACTTGTCCATTTGACAAGGTCAAATTGGCCTCGCTTGAAAAGCTGAATAAGCTCTTCATAAAGCGAAACTGCGAGCGGAACGTTCATGACGCTACAAACAATGTCATCCATGAATAGAGCGGAAGGAGGAGCGGGTGCGGTAGCGGCAGCGGGTGCGGTAGCGAGAGCGGGAGCGCGCGTGGTAGTGGTAGCGGGTATGGTAGCGGTAGCGGGAGCGTGCCCGGTAGCGGTAGCGAGTGCAGTAGCGATAGCGGGCGCGGTAGCGATTGCGGGCGCGGTAGCGATAGCGGGAGCGCGCACGGTAGTGGCAGCGGTAGCGATAGCGGGCGCGGTAGCCATAGCGGGAGGGCGTGCGGTAGCAGTAGCGGGTGCGGTAGCGGGAGCGAGCGCGGTAGCGGGAGCGCGCCTAGTAGCGGTAGCGGGTACGGTAGTGATAGCGGGCGCGGTAGCAATAGCGGGAGCGCGCCCGGTAGCGGTAGCGGGTGTGGTAGCGATAGCGGGCGCGGTAGCGATAGCGGGAGCGGTAGCGGTAGCGAGCGCAGTAGCAGGAGCGCGCCCGGTAGCGGGTGCAGTAGCGGTAGCGAGCGCAGTAGCGGGAGCGGTAGTGGTAGCGAGTAGCGAGTATTCGCTATTATGTTCGACTCGAACACCTGTACGCGTAGGTACTCGATCGGCTTGTGGCGTCAGTATCGGACGGCGAGAACTGTTATTATCAAGTTCAAGGTCACGCGTGACAGCTGACTGCGGGATCTTATCGAAATGCATTAGCGTATGGTGTCATCGGTCACAAACGCGGCACTTAGACTTACTAAGACAAGAATTCGACTTACGTTTAATGCTTAAGCAATTAACGCAAGCTTTATTTCCTTTAATATAATTAAAACGAGCCAACGGGGCCAAATCATTGAACGCGGGACATTTGTAAAGATGTTCATGCACAATGTTAATATTATTGCACATACATCTGAGCGGGTTATAATTATTATTACTAGAATCCAAACATGCTACATGAGACTGCGGATTAGGCGCGGTGTTATTATTTCGGTGTTTAATCATCCTTTGTTTATTAATATTACTGGACGAGCTAGATGATCTAGGCTGCGTATTTCTAAATATTCTACACTGATCTTTAATGAATGAGATAAAACTGTCCAGTGTAGGAATTTTCTTATTGCGTACCGTCATTTCACAGGCGCAAATAGTTTCTGTATCGAATTTTTTCAATGCGAGTTGTAATAAGATAAAATCGGAAAGATTTTCTAAATTTAAGTTTTTAAGCGAATTAACTGCCGTTACGAAATTATTTATAAATGACTGAAAATTCGAAATAGATGCGGAACTATTCAATTTTAAATTTAAGACTTGGTCAAAATATGTGGATGCGAGGATACGAGTATCTTGATACCTGTCCACCAGCGACTGAAATATTAACTGATAATTCTCAGCGCTGGGGGTGACACCAGCGAATACTGATTGAGCCCTTGGCGCCAACTTACCTATTAAATAATATAACTTGTCGGCATCGGTCAACGAACTATTATCATGTACCGTTGATTTAAAACTGGCATAGAATGTGGCCAATTTTGTATGTCACCATCAAAATACATTATCTCAATCGCAGGCAACCTCGGCGTTCGAACAGTTGTATGAACCTCAGTTTTAAACTCGGGTTCAACAGTTTCAAGAAGAAATTGAATGCGTTTAATAACGCAATATAGGTCGTCGAATGAAGTATACGCTTGAAAACTAGGCGGAGTTTTCGGATTAATACAAAGCAACTTCGCGTTGTAGGCATCTAACAAGTTATGAAAATCTGTTCGAATATCACCTATTGTCATACATTGACTGAGGAATAATTCCTTATCAGCTGCTTCGGATGACTCGGCAGCTTGCGAACGTTTATATATATTTTGAACACGTTCGAACAAAATATTACGTTTAGCGACTAGAATGACTAACTCTGGATCCTCCGCCATTTTGAATTAGATTTATTATAATATTCAAATACTATGCGAATTATATACCTAAGTATTTATAATATACATAGGTTATGCGATATTTATGTTACACCCAAGTATCTATTTACTAATTTACAAATATAATACCTAAGAATATTTATTTATTCCTATAGGCAACGACTTTCAATCGGTTTGAAAATATAAAAGCGTTTGAAAAGAACTATGATAGTTCGAATAATAATTCCAATAAGGAATCTCTGTAGGTAGCCACGTTATATCGTGTATTACCCACGGCGGGGCGGTTTCCCAAGTAATGGGTTTATGGAAGCGTAAATATGTATTACCACTGCCTAGTTAGGCACTTTTAGAAGCTACATATGCGGGAAATTTAATAAAATCTGGATACACATCCATGATGGAAATGGATTAAATCCGGACCAAATGTGGTCCGGCTCGAATGGACCAAACAATGGCCACGCGGGCCACCTTGGCCTGGCGGTTAGCGAGTAATTTCTCTTCGATATTTTTGTGGACTGTATTTCATAAGGTGTCTGGCGTCGCCAGAATACCAGCCAGGTTAGCCAGATACGCTTACAAAAAAAAAAACATATCTTAATTATTATCTAAACTACCTATATATGTATAAGTAAGCCTTTAATAAACCAATTTCACGCGCGCAAAATTCTGAGCATTGAAAATAGAACTCTGCTCTCATACAATAGAGTTGAAAATCGAACACATGAGTCCCGAGTTAAATGTCAATGTTATATAATACAGCTCGACACTCGAAACTTCCATTTTCAACTCTATTATATTAGCGCAGACAGCCTCCGCGGTCTAGTGGTTAGAGCTTGGCTCTCGACTCGGAGGTCGTGGGTTCGATTCCCGCGTTAACAAAAAAAAAGTTGTTTTCAAGTTTGGTAAGGACAAAGCAGGCTGATCACCAGATTGTCTGACAAGAAATATGATCCATGCGTCGGATGGGCATGTAAAAATTCGGACTGATCTCTCGCCAGTCGTGTCGGTTATCCGTCCCACTGGGTTGCGCACACACTTGGGCACTAAAATTACTCCTGAGTAGCTGGCCTGGTTTCAATGAAACCGGCCACCGTCACCGAAATCGGTGTCGGGAGTTATATATTATATATATTATAGTATATTACCGCAGAGTTCTATTTTCAGTGCTCTGAATTTTCACCGGTGTTCCGGATTCCAGAGCAAATAGTCCCAGCCAAAAACAGAAAATGAGGTACGGGAAAAGAGTACCTTTTCCCGTACCTCATTTTCTGTTTTTGGTGTCTGTTTTTCCGAAAAACTTTTTAGGTTATCGTCGATTAGATTTACCTTCTACCTATAATTAATTTAAAGAATCCAGTAAAAATTTTTCTTTAAGCTGTTAAAAGTAGGATTAAACTTTTAATAGTTTAGTAGCTATCAATGTAGCTTAGCTTTTCCTTCATCATTGAATTTGAAGTTTTGGAGAAAATAATCAAAACATAGTATAATAATATAAAATATAAAAATGAATTTATATGAACAGTATCACCGATTCCGAGTCATTCGTCAGCTCGTCCAACACGTTCTCGTCCTTTTAGGACGAGAGGGCGAATTTCATTATTTTTTCTATTTCATTCGCTAAGTCGTCCAAATATTCTATTCATTTATCTGGCTTGAGCCCTAAGTAGGCAATGATTTTTTTTAAATGTCGGGGCTTTTCCACATTTAATTTGTCGAATAATATCGAAGCTACTCGATTTTGACGTCGCAATATGTCACAGTAGTTCCGCATTAATATGGCTTTAGCACTCCTGCAACGGTCGCTCGCTACAACACAATATAATACATAATAATATGAATTCAGTTATCAAAATTGAACCTCTCACTCATAGTTTTTATGGACGGAAGGTCGATTCTGCTATTAATAATACAGCCTACAGATTCTGCTATTATTAATAATAGCCTGCAATAACACAGTTACGATCCAGTCCCGACATGTTAATACTACAAAATGGTATTAGAATAATTAATTCAATCAACGTCAAAACCTTTTAGATCAGTCCAAACTACCAAAATCTGTTTATGATATCAAGACGATTAATTTATAATTCAATTAAAATAAAATGAAAATGTAAGTTAATTACGAGAATCGGGGAAAGAAAATCGATCGAAAGATTTGTGTTTTATCAAGTTATAGAAATTTAGTCTGCTAGAAATTTGCTAGATGAAAACCCATATATGCTATTATAGTAGATGAAGCAAAAAATAAGAACAACGGAAAGCTTACAAAATATGTCTGAAATCATTTTATTTTATTTCGCTATCCGCTTAAGAAGATGATGATGGTGATCTTAAAATCGTTGAAAACAACAGAAAGTTGTTTGAATTTAGTTTAGTGAACCTGGGGAAACGTTTGTGGCTAGAAATTAAAAAACGACAGGCGTTGCATATGGATGATGGCGTTAGATGGACTTTATATGGAGTATGGACTGAATTAAGCAAAAACTACAGTACTCATAGTCATAGTCATAGTACTCATAGCTGCTAAAATAAAAAGTTACAGGACTAAAAAGGACTAAAAAACGACATTCTTTTTGCTATTATTGAAAAACGAAAAAGTAAAGTAAAGTGCGATAGTAAAGAAAGTAAAGTGGGTTTGTATTTATCTTTATACATTTTCAACTTCTGTGACGACAATCGTGCGTTTTTAATTCTCTCCAACGATCTCACTTTTGTGATGACTTCATTTCGTCAACGGTTGATCAACAGATACGCCAATGTAAAGGCAATATTTCCTGGCTTATTATGTACTTTTCAAAAATCCAATAAAACTACGTATGTTTCGCATTCTTCTCGAAATATGTCATCATAATGAATGATAGAAAGCCATTTAGTATTTCATGTTAATAGAGCAGAGCACTTATTAACAACTTATTGATATTAACAAGATGTTTACGAACTACAAGTGGATAGAATGATGAAGGACTGTGTGCCACTTTATAAAACGCAGGTCACATAATATTCTTTTGTGTATGGTAGAGAGGTGGGTGTAATGTAAGACTTGGTCATACTAGGTTTTACGGGAAAGGTCTATACAATATACGCTGTACAGTAGATGAGAAAACGCTATTATGAAAGATAGAGACTCGACGTGAGGAAACATTTTATAATGCAAGTAATAATAATTAATATTATGTGCTTGTCTTGGCGTTATATCCATTTTAATATTTTTGTGAACTAAAAGATATCAGTACACTATATTATAACGTTATGCAAAATAAATTACAGGAACTTTGGGGAAATGATTTACTTTTTGTCCGAAAGCATTGCCTAGCTTTTATGTAAAGAAGTTTCAACAGAAAATAAAATTGTTTTGGTAAAAATATATCTCATATGAATGAGTTACCAGTGTTAAAAATGTCATTGACCTCACACAGCTGATTCCGATTGATTGATTTTGAAATCAGCTGTGAGATCTATGACTAGTGTCGGAAAGAGTGTAATGTAATTTTATATTGTAGTTTTTTTTACGTTTTATAATTATTTTTCTGCCAAAAGGTTTTACATTTATAACAAGCAGGAAATCATGTGTCCAAAGTTTGTATAATAGATTTTGTAACACTTTAAATTAGGTCCTTACATATAAAATTGGCGTTTTGTCGTACTGACACTTTGATCTCAAATATATCTTCTTTGGTTATAAATTCCAATTTCAAATTTATACCGCTATTTACTCATGCATTTGTGTTTCAAAAACCGTAATTCATTTGTTTTTTCCTCTTTTGATTTTTTCTTTGCACTTTGTTTACAAAATGGAAATCTTGAAATATCCTATTATTGTCGAGCAAGAGTTCAACCAGTGCGACTGGCTCGATGGATTAATGATGTGTATAGCGGCGGTATCGCAAAAGAAATGGCAGTTTTGTTCAGTTTGCGTTTTTGGTTCTAACGTTTTCTTTCTGGAAATTTCAACCTGCAGAACAAGCCCCGTGGACGGCCGGACACCAAGAGTGATAATAAAGAATTGAAGGCTATTGTGGAAGCAGATCCATCGCAAACCACGTCCGAGTTAGCTGCAGGCTGCGGTGTTAGTGATAAAACTGTTTTAATCCACTTGAAGCAAACCGGGAAGGTGAAAAAGCTTGAAAGGTGTCATATTATGTCATGAATTGAGTGCAGCAAATCGACAAACGCGCGTCGACTGCTGCGTTACATTACTCAACCGGCAAAATAATAAAGGGATTTTAAATCAATCAACCTGTGATGAAACGTTCATCGCATGGCAGAACCCTGGCGACCCAAGCGAAAAAAATCATCTCAAAAAAATGTACTTGTGAGCGTTTGGTGGACTAGTGCCAGTGTCGTTCACTACAGCTTTTTAAATCTGGCCAGATGATTACGGCAGATGTTTATTGCCAGCAACTGCCAAACCATGAAGGAAAAGCTAGCTGCTAAACAACTGAGGTTGGTCATTCGCTCTAGGACACTGCTGCTTCAGGACAACGCTAGACCACACTCTGCACAGCAGACGGCTAGGGCTAACGGCTAACTTCTTGCAAGGGAAAAATTTCAACTCCGATGGGGAAGTCCAAAGCGCCTTCAAAGATTTTCTTTATTCCTGTGGAATGGTTTTTTTAGTAAAGGAATCAATTAAAACTACCTATGAGATGGCAAAAGTGTATAGATAGCAATGGTATATACCTTGATTAAATAAATATATTATGTTTTAAAAAAATCGACTTTATGTTCCTCCTTTACAAAACGCCAATTTCATATGTAATGACCTAATATAATGCTATAAGCTACCATTTTTCGATTTTTTTTTTGCTTAGAAAAAATAATAAATTGGATCTAAGCAGAGCGGGTTTCATACTTTAGAATTTATTATCAGCTAACACAACTTGTGTTAATTATGCGCTTCAAGTCGTGTTGGAACTTTTGGACATAATATTATTTTACAAGACACGCTCGCGAACATTTACTGCCTAGTAATTAAAATACGAGGCTACAAAAAGTATTTATTGCAAGTTGTAATTTATGAACATAGACACAAAAAAAAGGAATAATACTGTACATCAAACTCGGGGGATAAAAGATTATAATTAATTAAATATAACTAAACCTATCCTACTAATATTATAAATGATATAGTTTGTGAGGATAGGATGGATGGATGTTTGTTAGTCTTTCACACAAGAACTATTGAACGGATTTTGATGAAATATGGTATGGTAGTAGTAGTTTGGGCTGGATTCAAACATAGGCTACTTTTTATCCCGGAAAGTACAGTATTCCAGCGGGATGCCCGATAGTATGTTTACGCGGGCGGAGTCGCGAGAAACAGCTAGTTGTTCAATAAATTGTACCAGTGGCGGTTTGCGGAAAAGGGACATCTATTAGTTATGATGTCAATTATGTAATGAAATGATAATACACAAAAACATAATAATAATTTTTCTTGGTCTTAGATATAAATAGTAAAGAGGAACATTTTTCACACCCCAAGTAACATTTTTTTCCATAAAACTAGTACTAAACTGTTAAACTATAGAAAAAGAAAACTTTGTACTCCAATGAAAAATAAATCTATCTATTACTAATAGATGGAACTTTTACGCCTCAAAATGACAATTTACAGCATGATAACCATAGACCGTATGACCGTATTTTGCATATGAATTCTCTGATATTCGGAGATTCATGACTCTTTATTCGTGTACTAAAAATATAATGTATTTTTTTATGTAATAACTTTTTAAGTACTATAAAACCACATATTATGTTCGAAACTTGGCCGCTTGATGGAACATCGGGCAGGATTCGCCAGTGTCCTTTAAATAAAACAGACAAGTGCGAGTTGGACTCGCCAATACAAGGTACTGTACAAAGTAGGAATTTATGATTTAATAACAATTAATATGCAGTTTTCAGATTTTTTCTTGTACTTGTGTTAAACGATGCTACATAGCGAATCAAAATTGTTCTAGGTCCACGGTTCCTAGGTCCCTATGGATTTCGATTATTCTCTTCAGAGTGTCGAAAATTGCGTCTTTTTGCGGCGTTTATGCTGTATCTACTATCTTTTTTATCCGACTACGGCGAAGCCAAAAGGAATTTTTGCAGTCTATGTATGTACGTCTTAACTACTTATCCGATTTTAACGAATGAGGTGTCAAACGATTCGTCATAATGCCCTGGCATAAATAACTATAGGGTATATCATTTTCGTAGTCGAGTTTTAATTTTAAACTGTTTTTTATGATAACTTAAACGTTTAATTTTTTCAAAGCTCAAGCTCCAGGAACCGGTGACCCAAGTACAGTAAAACCACATGGCTAATGTCCCTCGGCAGTAATCTTTTTTCTATGGTAATGACAGACGATGTATGAAAAACGACGATCGTATCGTGCTGTTAATACGTTTTTAATTTCAACACGATACCTTCACGCGTTTCCGAAATTTAGTAGCTTGACAGACAGACAGACGAACTACAAAGTGATTCTGTAAGGGTTCTGTTTCTCCCTTTTAAGGTACGAAACCCTAAAAAGGCGATCCGGGCCAGTCGTTGAACAAGAACCGTCAGTTTAGTTTCTGGACACGAACGATCGCCGAATTTTAATAACAAAATGATGTAAGCGACAGAGTCATAATCGATTTTATCTCAGCCAGAGTCAGTATAAAAAAGAAAGTGTAACTAACACTATTTATAACTCAAGAACGGCTGGACCGATTTGGCTGACAATTGGTGTGGAGGAATCTTAGAACCAGGAGACGGACATAGTATACTTTTTATCTCGTTCTCGAGGGACGTGACATAAAACATGGTATTATGTATATAAAAATAGATAGCAATTCCAGTGTCTCGCTAAAACTCGAGAAAGGCTCTGGCCAATTTTGGTCTTAAAATAATTGTGGAAGTTCAGAGGAGGGTTAAACGGTGAGAAATATTGGAAAAGGTGTAGGTTGTAGATTGTAGGTGTAGGACTAGGACGTAGGTTGCATCGTAGGTGTAGTTATTTATTCATTCCAGTTCATATTTAAGGCAGAACACCGTGTGTCGGGACAGCTAAAACTAACTAAAAAGAAAAACCAAGTGAAAATAAAGGCCAAGTGTGAGTCTGACCGACAAATATTGTGGAGTACTACTGTAGCTATTACTACAGCATGGGCTCGTAAGAAACTCAGACGGAAAGTCAAAGCCACAACAGGAAATCGCCGTTTCCAAGCTCCGAAACATCTAAAACCAATAGTTATGTAGTACTTGCTGCAGTTAAATAAATAAATTACAAATAATGAAACACAAATATAATATTATAAATAAAAAATAATATAAATAAAGAAAAATATTCTAATTTAAATTATTACTTAGTATTAATTAATTATTTAAATAAAAACCTTTCATTGTACAATATTTGACCCTGTGTTTGCGGGTTTTGTAGTAGCGGTAAAAGGTAAGGCTTCAACGGATATGCACTCCAAGCAATCATTTGTTGCCAAATAATCCACTGTCATTTCACAGATGTTCATTATCATCATGATCATCATCAGATCATGTTCACATTTCCATTTTATTGATATTATGTAAATGAGTAAGTACTTAGGTATAGATAATAGTGCGTGCCTTCACGCAGTTCTGAACAGTTGAATATAGTGGCATCATGTGCTGAACCTGGCCAACGAGCTACCACATTCATAAAGATCAGATTGGCATTGCATACCGCTTGCACATTCAGGGAAAAATAACCTTTTCGGTTTCTGAATTCTTCTCCAATCTGAGAACCTGTATAAAAAAAGGCAAGTAAAGGACTAATGAACTGTTTATATGTAACTACTTAGCGAGTGTTCAGAAACCACTCTGGTGAAAATTTGACAAGAGTCTGTCTCTTTAACTGGGTTTAATGACAAGGATACTCTTGTCAGATCATTCACCGGAGTGTTTCTGAACGGGCCTTAATTTCATAGATACTTACATGGTGATTGTATTCTGATGCGTGAACCTTCAATAACACCAAGAACTCGTGGGAACCGAGCTACATTATAAAACTCTTGTTCAGTATCAGTCTTCATGTAAATATATTTGCTATACAGTTTAGCAATAGCATAACTAACATCACGCACAATGCGACAAGCTGATGTTTTCGACACACCCACAAAGTCTGCTACTGATAACAGCATTGTTCCTAAAGCATAGAACCTTAATGTCAACAATACCTGATGTAGTGGAGATATACCATGATTTCTCAAATAACATCATTATTTTATTTCACTGTAATGGAGTTTTTACTCTTATTTTAGGTAGGTATGAGGTTATGTTTTCATAGTATATATATATTGACGATGTACAAATGCCTCCAACATACTAACCTGGCTCCTGTTACTCTTAAGTGTGGATAAACTTCAAGTAGTAATTGTTCAACAGATTCTGTATCAAGTCAAAATCTCCTTTGAAATTCGTAGGAATCCAGCGTCGCTAAATAATTCACTCTTTCTTTATATACTCTATCACGCCTATTATCTTCTTCTGAATCAGTCTCACTGGAGTCCGTGATGATAATATCGAACACTTCTCTATCTATTTCTGTGAACTCGACATTTGTCGACGACATTCTCGACAATACCTTTTGATTTTAAGATATCTCCTAGATAAGGATTAATATTGTGTCCGTCAAAAAGCTTCTGAAAATAGCACATAATTTCTGACCATTTATATATATATATAGGTGTACACACACCGGCATATTTAGCGGAACATAAAATAAAGGTTTGATATCAGTATCATATAAGGTTGCTGGCTGGTTTATACGTCATTTAATTTAAAAAGAAATATTTTCAAAATAAGAAAACAACTGAACATCACATTTTATGCTATTGTTTTAATTTTATTCAAATACACCTTATCTGGAGCGAACTTCGAGTGTTTCTTCCTTCTGAGTTTGATTTAAAATTTCATTGAAATACTATTTTTTGTTAGTTTTTTTTTAATCGCGTATCTTTTTGGAGTTGAGGACTGAATTATGCCTGACTTAGCCCCAACGGAGATTGCCAGGGCACTCTCCGGCAAGGCAAAAGACGCACTTCGAGTAGGGATGATCGTTTCATTCGGCTTCGTGTACGTAGGAACCCCCGTTTGACGGCCGTCCAAGCCCGACATGAGTTAGAAGTAGTGCGGGGTGTAACCGTAAGTGAGCGTTCGGTACGAAGAAGGTTCGAAGAAGCTGGTTTGGGTTCATTTGTGCCCGCCAAGGCTCCAAGGCTCGAGGAAAATCATCGTAGAAACAGGTTAACTTTTGCTCAGGAACATAGACTTTGGAACGCGTACCAATGGAATAAGATATTGTTTAATGATGAGTGCAGAATTCTCTTAAATCAAATTGACGGCAGGCAAGGAATATACAAACGCAAAGGAGAGCGATACATTAAGACAAATTTTGAAACTACAGTTGCATACGGTGGTGGATCAATAATGGTTTGGGCGGGCATTTGTTTGGGAGTTCGCACAGACTTGGTAGTGATTGACCGAGGGAGTCTGACTGCAGACCGCTTTATCAGAGAAGTTTTAGAAGAAAATGTCGTACCGTTTGCCCCATAAATCGGTGACGATTTTGTTTTTATGCAGGATAATGCTCGGCCGCATACCGCTCGGGTAACTCAAGCTTATCTTAATGATATGAATATCACTGTTATGGAGTGGCCAGCGAGATCACCGGATATGAACTTAATAGAACACGTTTGGGACTTGCTGAAAAGAAAAGTTAAGTCCAGAATTCCAGCTCCTGCCAACGTGGGTGAACTGCGAATCGCCGTAGTTGAGGAATGGCGGAGACTATCCCAGGATAACATCGATAACATCGTTCTCAGTGTGCATAGACGGGTAGAAACTTTAATAAGAGTACGTGGAGGAAATACGCGATATTAATCATCATTCTTCTAATTTAATTAATTGTTATTTTAATATTCATTTTCACTTTTCCCGGTTACATGAAAAGTTCAAAAATGTACCATTTTTCACAAATAGTCCTTACTCGCAAAATCTATTCTTAATGTGATCTCATTTTAAGTAAAACAAATGAAATTTTAAATAACAAAAGAAGTGTAGTAAGTAGATCTTAATATAAAAACATATTTTTTTAATAATATATGGACCTTTTTTGTGCTCCGCTAAATATGCCGGTGTGTTTATTTGCTAAAGAAGTATTGCCGCGAACACGAACACGGGCGAAGCTGCGGGCAAAAGCTAGTATATGATATAGGTAGGTGAAAACATGACGTTTCGCGACTCTGCCCCAATGTGAGTTGAGCCATAACAAACGTATTGTTTTTACTCGAAATTACTTAAAATATTAAGTAAAATACTAAATACATTACTTTTCCGTTC
This sequence comes from Phengaris arion, assembly GCA_963565745.1. Lineage (NCBI taxonomy): Eukaryota > Metazoa > Arthropoda > Insecta > Lepidoptera > Lycaenidae > Phengaris > Phengaris arion. Next base: position 32,622,624 of record OY751431.1, read on the forward strand.
TGTTGCGATGAAAATCGATATAATTACAACTTCTCTCTTACAAACAGTAGATAATATTATAATATTATTTATCAACATCTTCAGATATTATTATTGAGTACAATGGAGTTGATGCTTTTGATGATAATATGTGGCATGGAGGCATTTATGCTAAAAGTTCTTTAAACTATGCCGCAACTCTCAAATGTGTATCTTCAAAGTCTTACCGCCAAAGATTCCAAAACTCAAGATAGGCTATGACGTAGGTACATTTGACAGAACAAATCTTCATACCATAAAAAGTTACGCCATCTTGATTTTCACCATACTTAAAATGTCAGCCATCTTGTTTTCACCATACTTCTCAAAATGTCAAATGTCAATGTCAAAATGGCCGCAAAAATCTCAAAATTGGGGCCATTTAACTGGACACACTTTTTGCCTCAACATGCCTTGTCTATAATATATACGTCTATGCTTACCGCCATTAAGCCTACACACGCGCCGCAGCTCCCGGGGCGCCGCGCCGCCGTCGCGCGTCGGTCCCACGGCGATTCACAAAAGTCATACAAATGGCGTTTGGAACAAAATCCAATCGGTCTCCCAGGCTACTGAGATTCGGGCTGCTACTGCTATTATAATATAATATAAATGTGAAAGTGAGTTTGTTTGTTTGGTAAAAAACTAAAAAAACAAAATTTTCACGTAAAAACTACTTAACAGATCATCACGAAATTTGGCGCAGATATAAAGTAGACCACGGAGAAGCACATAGGCTACTTTATCGCGGACAACATCTACCGTTACTATAAGCGCTCCTGAGGTTCGGGTTGAGTACGAGAACTACGTAAAGCGAGGGTCCCAAGCCCATTTGGCGACGATAGCTCAGCATCTTTTTGCTGGACAACAACAGTTACATCAGTCACAAATCTGTATCGTTTTTGTGTTAACGTTAGTATTTGTAGTAGCATTTAGAAGCTATACAACTAAAACTATATGAGCATCATCCTACTAATATTAAAAACATGAAAGTTTGTGAGGATGGATGGATGTATGTTTGAAACTCTTTCACGCACAAACTACTGAACGGACTTCGATGAAATTTAGTATAGTAGTAGTTTACGCTCTAGATTAAAATATAGGCTACTTTTTATCCCGAAGAAGTACAGTCATGTTATCGCGGGATACTGTATTTACGCGGGCGGAGGCGCGAGCAACCGCTAGTGTTTGATGTTCATTTATTAGGTTACCTACCTAGCACAAGTAATTGAAGTCACGTGTATATCGTGTACGTGTACGTGTACAATGTCTAAATCCAATTAAATGTGTCATTGTATTTCTTTATTACTCGGTAAATAAGTGTGGGTTGTTGAAGAAACTCAGTAGGTATGTAGTATGTAGATCACTTAGGTTTCCGCTTTCCAGTTCATATTTAAGGCAGAATAACGTCAGTTGGGTCCGTTAGTTTATATTATAGACATTCTGATCATAGTAATGAGTCACATACCTATTTAAAAAACATAAGTACGCACCTAGGAAATTGAAACTTGAAAGTATAGCATTTTGGCATACGTACTTCTCAAAAGAAATTCCATGTAAATCTACATTGATATTAATTATGGAAACTCAAAGCAAAAATCGAAGAGCCAGCGTTAGAAACTCGGCGAAAACAAAATGGTCGGGTAACTATTTCCTGACGCGTCGTCGGGTCGCGACGGGGATGCTACTTAATACTTACACTACACAAAATATACCTACACGTTTCATATGACATCAGTCTTATACTACACACGCGTTGTGCAGCGCGGTGCAACTTGACATTCGAACTCTTATTATGAAACGCGCCATTGTACCATATACTTTTCTAAGTATGACATTCTTGTATGGTATGAATGATGATAAGTGGTTTGGAGACAGCTGGCCAGACCAAATAAAGGTAGGTCTCTAAGCACATACATACGCCTGTTATTAATTTATGTTGAATGTTATATAACGGAGCTAGCTATACATTATTATCACGATACCAAACAATAGAACTTTTTGGTCGAAATACGGAAAGTTATGATACTTAGTACCTTAGTATAACCTAACCAAGAGCAGGTCAGGACAGGTGAGTTGTTGTCTGGCAGGCGGCAGCAGGACTTAAATATTTTTTAAATTCTATTTTTTAGTATCACATTTTAATAACTGTCTAGCTAACACGGTAGGCACATGAGATACTGCCTGGTGACAGGCAGATGGATAAACGGACAGACAGACAGACGGACAATCCATTGACATATACTCCAGTCTTAGTAACAGATACCCGTTTTGACCCCTTCGGGTATGGAACCCTAAAAATATTTGACTTAGGTACTGTACAAATGTAACATACGATAAATTATTTTATCAGTTCATGTAAATAATATGTGGCTTCTAAGGAAAAATGATGCTCCAGTCTCCCAAAATATGTTCAGTTTCACCGAATGGAAAAAGAAAAATAATATTTTGTCTTATACCTAAATGTTTATCGGATTGTCTCTGTAGAGGCGTCCATTACTCTTTTTACCATATTTTATTGCGTTGCTTTTATAAGATAATATGACGTGTTTTGTCTCCTAATATTGTAACACGACATCATATTTCCTTAATCATGTAATGCGTGTGTATTAACTTACAGGAAAAAAAAACCTTTTTGAACCCAAAAAGGCTTAAAAGGCCGGTAACACCCTTGTAACTATTGCATATTCGTGTTTAGAAGTCTGTTAATAATGCGTGTATTAGTTATGGTTATATTATATTATAAAGATATATGTAGATATCGATAAAATATTCGTACTTAAGTAAGTGAGTATAAAGCAAACATACTTAATTTTGCTCGGTGATAAAATACACAAGTAGGATATTAATTTAAATAAAACATATCAATTCGTTTCGTTAGTTCTGTTAAATATTTGGCAACACCAATATTAATGCCGTTTGACTATAATAACTACTATGTTAAATATTAAACCTTAGTTGGTTACGAGTCGTTGATGTAATGATTTATATTATTACAAAAGAATTGTGTGATTATGAAGATAAAATGTATAAACATATTTGTCGTTTAAATCTATTAAATTATAGTCTGTGTATAAATTGTGGCAACCCCAAGACGGTGGTAGCCTATAAAAAAGGCGACCCCACCCGGTTAGGGGCCCACATCCAACACGACAACACGTACAGACGTACAGATCGACCCTAACACAGGACCCGAACCCGAGTTCGAGTTCGCATCCTAGTAGTCTAGGTACACACCAAAATAGTGTCGCGACCGCGATATTGATATAGGGAGCTCTACCAATACCGCGAACCTCATCGACATTAGGACTTACGCGCGCGAGTCATCCCGACCGTACGCGGAAGGGGAGAGGGACGGCCCTCTCAGTACCGATACCATTCAAAACGAGAGCTCCTCTACCGCGATAACTCGCACGCTTTTTTGCTAGTTTTTTCTACCGCGCGCGAGCAACCTCACTCATCAGCGAGTGAGAAAGGGGTCGGACCCCTTAGCAGGAGAGACCTGCGTCTCCCCTGTCATAATAATAGCTCACAATCCGTAGCTGTCCCCAATATCCGGTCTGAACATCACCCGGGTGATGTTAGGGAGGGTCAAACCCTCCCATCGACTCTTACCAAATAAACTAGCCACCAGGCTAGTTATAGTCCGATGTATCTACAGCGGTCTTAACCCGACCCTTAGCGTAGACCCTTTCGAAAAAAAAAACCGGTTAGGGGTTCACATTATCTTATCCGTGGGTTCACACGAGAGTTGTATTCAAACGTCCAACGTCAGGTGAGACGTACTTGTTTGATATTTATGTAATTTTAATTTGTTTAAATATTCCCTGATGATATTTTATGGTTTTACTTCTGTTTTATAATTATTAACAATTGAAATAATAATAATTACTTGGGAATAAATGTGGAAAGTTATTATAAATTAGTGTACAAAATATCATATTGCCTGGGTTTATTTCTAGCTTTTTATGCATATTGATTTTGAATTTGAATCGTTAGTCGGTACTAAGTGTAAAAGTTACGAAAAGTCACAAACGGTTTTAATGTTTAAAGTATCTAAAGTATCGTCTACTTTAAACCTTATGTAATATAATAATATCAAGGGATATAATGTCATTAGTAATTGAGATTAATAGTGTTCTGCAAATAGAAAGCGAGTCTTTTATTATATTTCATAGCTACCCACATGTTGTTTTATGTTATTTCCGAATTAAAAAAACAATGTTGATATTTATCTACCTACCTTTAATTGCTTAGGTAGATTGAGATAAATGCATTTGCTTTAAGTATAGCAATAACCGTTATCGGTTAAATGTTCGAATTGAAATATCAGTAAATAAATGGGGAGAAAAACTAAAAGCTTGACGTAGATGGCGCTCTCGGCGACTGTACCTTGTTTACGTTGTGTGAAACTGTAGCTGCGATTTATTTTTCAATTTTCCTTGCGATACATAGTAAAACATGTATTCATTGATGACTGTGAGCAAGCTACAAGCTGAGCTTCTAAGGAAAAATACATCAACGACTGGCAAAAAAGCGGACCTGATAAAAAGGTAAATATTTAAATAATTTGAGGTTAAGTGCTCTTGCAATGAATTTTATCGTGAACTTAGCAGTAATGAGCCCATGATTTTTATAGTTTTATGTTATATAATAAATCTTTTCATTCTAGATTAAAGGCTTGCGATCGTTTGGACATTCCAGAAGACCCCATATAATATATTTGTCCACCATTAGATACATTCAAAGATATTAAAGCTCAGTCGTCTCTTCCGAATATCAGTAAACACAAGAATACTTCCAAAGGTATTTCGAGATCTTCGCTAAAACACAGCTCTAAACTTTTTTAAAGTAACTAGTGAAATAGGTTTCTTATAGCATTTATAACCTTGTTATAGATTCAGTACTCGCCCAAAAGGACAACTCCTTTATGAATCTCGGCATCTTTTAACCGCCCGTTACTCTTCTGATGGTACATATACATATTTAAGAGGACTATGTAAAGCCAGTATAAAGAAAGTGGCTTACCAGGTAGATGCTACAGTTACTCAAGAAGGTGTAATAGAGGAAGGCCACTGTGAATGTGCTGCAGGAAGTGGGGTACATCAGCCAACTGCAAGCATGTAGCTGTGTTGTTATTGGGTGTTCATGACATTGTGAATAATAAAACTATAAAATTAGAACAGGTTTGCATGCAGGAATTGATGATGTTTATTATTTAATTATTTTTACATTTAAAGATATGAAAGTAATATTTGTGAGCAAGGATGACGCATTATATATTAATGAAATGTTGACTCACCTAACAAATTTTTATATTCATCACTTAGAGCCAGCAATTATAAATAAGTATTTGTACAAGGATTACTTATCATTAATATAAAAAAAACAAGTGACTAGAAAGAGTGTTTTTATTTATTTATTCTTCATGATTAATGCTCTAAAGTTACAACACATTAAACATACAAAAAATATTTTACTTGCTATTGGAACATAACTATGGTCTAGTTCAGATTTCAGTATCTTGTATGTTTTTGTTAGACCTATAATTCTCTCGATATGTACACGTTTACTGGCCAATTCTCTGTCTTTTACTATTGTTAGGCCATGGGATTTACCCTTAAAAAAAGTTGGTATTTTGACAGCAATATTTTTATCTGCAAACATGTCTTGCACTGTAAATCTGTCTGCAAGTATGCTGTCACCATCCTGACACTTGGCAATGAGTCCACTTCGTTCCACTATTTGGCGGTCACTAATGGATCCTGCATATACTTCAGAACAATATGATAATAATCCACCTGGTATAGCTCCAACTAAAACTTTTAAAGTATTACAATGTTTGTAACTACTCCAAGAAGCTTGCTGAGAAGTAGGATTTTTTGGCTTCTGGACTTTTATTTCAGTTCCATCTAATATCACTCGGACATTTTCGTCATACTTTTTAAAATGATCAGGCATGTAATACTTAACTAACTCTTTTCTAGGCCAAATATTTAACCTGATCCACAGCTGATAAATGAAATTCACCCAAGTTATAAATATGTTTGAGACTGGTGTTATGCTAATATTGAAAAACTCGCTGTGTTCAAAATTGCACTAATTCTGTCTTAGCTTCATTAGTGTTACAAAGAATTGATATTCTGTAGATAAATTAATTACATTACTACGATAATATTGAATTTTATGGGCCATTGGACTAAGAGTTGCAAATACAAACTTTAATTTCTTATAACTTTCAAATCCTGTGTAAAAGTGAATTGATTTATCATCCTCCATGTACCTCTTTATTGATCCTTATGTATACTCATGATCGACTTGAGTGCTTTTAGATGAAAATTCAAGATTATTTTTTGTAGTAGTGTCTGATATTTGATACACAATCTCTGACACTATTTCTTCTGCATGAGCCACCGGTAGAACTAAATCAGTTACATCTTTGCTTGTAGGTTGTAAATCTAAGTCATTAAACAGTTTTCTTTGACTTCTTTTCTCAAGACGATGCTGGCGTTCAAGACCAGCCGGATTTATTGGTTTCAATTCAGTAAAACTGAACATAGATGGTACTGCAGTTTTTTTAAGAAACTTCGCTAACGGTTTATCAGCACCTAAAAATTTTGAGAGAAAATAAGTACATTGACATATAGAAGAGAGGTTTTATTCTATATTAACAATATATTAAAAACCATAATTTTTACAAAAATACTTATAAGGTTATTGAAAAGCTATAATTAAAAATGTGTATTTTGCAAGTTAAATCCTAAGATAACATAATACATTTGGTGTGTATGAGATTATGGAAACTCAATTCGCTCACCTGTGTAATTACTTTTTTCAAAATAATCACTTTCTTTGAAATGCATTGCACACAGTCTCGCGCTGAACTACTAGCTTTAAAGTTTTTGATACAGAATGCATTTACCCACAGTTTTTTCGCTTAGAATCCTTGCGAAATAAATGAATTCCCCTATTTTTACAATTAAAAGCACTACATTGAGGCATTTTCGATTTAAATGGTCAAAAATAGCTCTAAACTCGAATGCTTAATCAATGCTCGAATACAATTTGACAGTTCTTACATCGCAACAGGGTACAGCTTCAGTGGTATTACTGATCATCTATGGGGTACAGTTGCTCATGCGACATCTAGAGGGAAAAAAGGGCAGTTTTTCTCCTCATTCCTGGTAATAGATTAATATTAACATTAAATTAGCGCAGAGTTCTATTTTCAATGCTCTGAATTTTCCCCGACCTTCCGGATTACGGATCACAATTCACAATATAGTCCCAGCCTTAACACGAATACACTATGGATAAGTGTTGTCTATTGGCGGTATTTGCTTACTATAGGTCTGCTTGTATGCTTACGCCTGAGCAATCTATAGTTATATTACAAAGTGGAAACATTTGATTGTTTGTTTGTGTGATTGTTTGTTTATTTGCATTGAATAGGCTCTGAAACTACTAGGCCGATTTTAGTGAAAGGCACAGATTTAGAGGAGACTACAGGGAAGGACCTAGACTACTTTTTATCGCGGCAAAATGTAAGGAAATCCCGTTCCTATTGGGCGCACGAAGTCGCGGGGAACATATAGTGTAGCATATTTTACTGCAATGGTACTTAAGTCTATAGTTTCCCCTCATTTCTTGTAGTCCTACTACTATTATAAATGTGAAAGTTTATGAGGATGGATGGATGGATGTATGGATGTTTCTTACTCTTTGACGCATAAACTACGGAACGGATTTTGATAAAATTTGGTATGGTAGTAGTTAAAGTCCTGGATTAACAGATAGGCTACTTTTTATCCCGAAAAATACAGTTTTCCCGTGCGATACTCTATTTACGTGGGCGGAGCCGCGGGCAAAAGCTAGTCCTTATATATGCGTGAGATTTTCCGTATGACGGCTTAGGTGCACTGCATTTCTCACACTTGGCTAGCAGATAGTTTACAAGTGTCACTTACAATCGGTAACATGCTTCAGTACATAGTACTCATACAAAGATTCCAAAACTAAGGACGGGCTATGCTATGACGTACATTTGACAGAACAAATCTTCATACAAGAAAAGTTACGCCATCTTGGTTTTCACCATACCTCAAATGTCGGCCATCTCGATTACACCATATCTCAAATGTCGAAATGGCCCCGAAGTCCCCAATGTAATGTAATGTAATGTAATGTACAAGTCTGTATGATCTGTTCACCTTTTGCTTTTTACATTTTTTTTATACCTGTATACCGGTGAGGGAGAATTTCAATTTATAATGTATTGTTTACGCCATTTCCCTGTAAACAATGCCACAGTAGTCTTTGTTAAATTAAAATATACTTATGTATGAGTTTTTATAAAATGTGGGTACTTTGTACAGTAACAACAATTCCTTTTTATAACTATTCACACCGATTTGGGTGACTGTGGCCGGTTTCATTGAAACTATGCCAGTTACGGAGGAGTAATTTTATAGTGCCCAAGTGTGTGCGCAGTACACAAGAGCACTTTCTCTTCCTTTGCTCTCGTAACCCAGTGGGACGGATAACCGACACGACTGGCGAGAGATCAGGCACAGGTCCGACTTTTTAAATGCCCATCCGACGCATGGATGGATCATCTTTCTTGTCAGACAATCACGTGATCAGCCTACATTGTCCTAACCAACCAAACTTGGAAACAACTTTTTTGTTGTTCCAATGCGGGAATCGAACCCACGACCTCCTAGTCGAGAGCCAAGTTCAACCACTAGACCACAGTTACTTTATCACAATACTGGCTGAGTGCTGACCCGACTGACGTTGTCTAGTCTTAAAATATGTGTTGAATCTTATAATTTAGACAAGACAATCTTGAAAATATATAATCGGTTTCTCGAAATTAGCTGCAAGTATTACCATGAAATTTAGTACGCAGGGAGTATTAGGGGAGAAAAATCGTTCTAGCTAGGTTTTGTCCCTCGGAAAAAGATACACATAATATTTTGTCATACACTGCAATCTTCTTGTGTAATGAATAAAGTTAAATTTTGAATAGCTATCTTAGAAATCCATCGCCGCGTCGCTTATCGTTTCGTTTCGGTGTGATTTGACCCTTAGACGTCTACTAACTAAAGCTTGAACCTACCTCCCTCCCAAATTTCGTCGTTTTACGTCAAGCTATTTTTAAGATTTTTCATACAAACTTTGTCCCAAAGTATTTCAACCCCTCAGAGGGTGAATATTTAAAAATAATTTCTGACTAGGTTTGCCGATACAGGGATACAGGCGGCTTTCAAGATTCCTTTATCAATGACATTTCGCTTTTTATCCGACTACGGCGAAGCGAAAGGAAAGGGTTATGATTTTAGCAGTCTTTATAGACTCTACAATAATATTATATTGTATACTGTATATTATAAAGTATACTTAATATTATTCTTATTTTAATTGTATAAAATATAAATACATATAATATTATGTAGCTAATTAAAAATGAACAGTCGTTTAACGAGGGCGATCGGTCACCGTCGCTTGTGGCTTGTCATAAGTCTTGACTGTAAAAATGTTTTAATAAACCCAAAACAATTATTTAAGTACAAAGACATTATGACTGTTATTAGTTTTAACGTACCTCAACTGTTAATACAATAAAAGCAAACTTTATAAAAATGAGCATCGTACAATCATGTTTTGATATGATAAGTTATCAAATCACATCGTGCTGTCTAGTCGCGGCTTTATTAAACTATGTAAATTATAGGTTAGTGTATAAGGTTTTCATACTACTATTTGAAGGGAAATCTTTAGTTAAGTTGTCATTGTTGTCGTTTCTGTATGAAGACGACCACTGCAGGACAAAGGCCTATAATCTATATGGACCGGTCGCTCGCGGACTTCATTGATTTTTTTCAGTGTGCCCTCGTACACACGAGGGTTTTTTTGTGGTCGCGACAGAAAATACTGCACTGTAAATAGAACTGTGTGTTATTGCAGTACAGCTGAAAATTGAAGTGTCAAGTATCAAATGTCAGATTAGGCTATACACGATTTTCAGCTCTATTGTACTAGCGCGAGCGCAGAGTTCTAGTTAAAACAGAGTGCTGTTTTTTCTGTCGCGACCACAAAAAAACTCTGTGGAAACGTAGCCTAAGGGTACGTTCCCACGAGCGTAGTCGCAAAGAGCTTAGTAGATGTACCACCAGAGATGGAAAATCCTGATGCACAGGTAGTGCTTGTACCTAATAATAATGCTGACGAAAACCAAAATATTTCAGTTTCACTTTGTGCGTGTGTCGAAAACATCAGCATGTCGCATTGTGGTGATGTTAGCTATGCTATTGCTAAACTGTATAGCAAATATATTTACATGAAGACTGAATCATACTGAACAAGAGTTGTATAATGTAGCTCGGTTCTCACGAGTTCTTGGTGTTATTGAAGGTTCACGCATCAGAATACAATCTCCATGTAAGTATCTATGAAATTAATTCAGAAACACTCCGGTGAATGATCTGACAATAGTATCCTTGTCATTAAACCCAGTTAAAGAGACAGACTCTTGTCAAATTTTCACCAGAGTGGTTTCTGAACACTCGCTAAGTAGTTACATATAAACAGTTCATTAGTTCTTTACTTGCCTTTTTTATACAGGTTCTCAGATTGGAGAAGAATTCAGAAACCGAAAAGGTTATTTTCCCTGAATGTGCAAGCGGTATGCAATCTGATCTTCATGAATGTGGTAGCTCGTTGGCCAGGTTCAGCACATGATGCCACTATATTCAACTGTTCAGAACTGCGTGGTAAAGACACGCACTATTATCTGTACCTAAGTACTTACTCATTTACATAATATCAATAAAATGGATATGTTTTTAATTTTAGCATAATGTTACGGTGGATTATTTGGTAACAAATGGTTGCTTGGAGATAGTGCATATCCGCTGAAGCCTTACCTTTTACCACCACTACAAAACCCGCAAACACAGGGTCAAATATTGTACAATGAAGCCCGTATCTTATTTATAATATTATATTTGTGATTTATATTTCTAACTTATTTATTTAACTGCAGCAAGTACTTAAGGGAAGAAGGATCATTGTCAACTTTTCGATAAAAACAAACTAATAATGCCATCTAGTGCAAAATGAAAAAAACCTTTCTGTCCATATTAACGAAAAACGCTTAAAACGATCATCGAGCACAAGGGACTCAAAAAAAGATTGTATGGCTGTATCATAGAAAGATCAATGTCACCCTAGTTGCAGAAAGAAAGATCATTGTCTATGGACATTGATCTTTTTTAGTTTGACAGCTGGCTGTCAGTGGCTGTCTGTTATTTCGTACATATGGTTTTCGCGGTATTTAATTAGAGTTATGCAATTAGAGGGTCAGAGTACTAGTACTACTATGTTTACTAACTATTATAGGGTGTGCAAGGCGAAAACAGAAAAAATTCGACGAAAATTTGCAATTGTAATAAGTGATTAGTTTTTCGTTTCCATCTTGTAGAGCGCCTAAAAATAGGACGAAAATCATCAGTACACTTTATGCCTTGGACCCACCATTTTCTTGTAAAAGTCAAAAGAGTGTGCAAGGCGAAAACACTTAGAGAAATTTCGACGAAAAATATCTAAAGAAAAGTATGACGACTTGCAATGTTTAAAATAGTTTTGCAAACCTGAAGCACAACATTTTTATGCCCAGTTAGCTAAAAAATAACATTACTTTTATCAGTCATTTTGGAGCATGAAGTATGTGTACATGTTATAAGGATCAAAGTCATTGACTATGATCTTTTTACGTGTTTATTTCTTATTATTAATAAATTTAAATATTAAAAATTTAAATAATTAATAATTTAAATATTATCTTCTAAATTGTCAGTAGTTATAATATTTTTATTACAAATAGCTAGAATATTTTGATTAAATTGTGCTACAATTAAAATAAATAAATACTTAACTTGGAAAGAAAGATCAATGTCAGTTGACTATGATTTTTGTTACAAGTAATATTTTCTAAATTTTCTTTATCCTTAAGTTAATTACAGGTAAATAAATAATAAAGAATTCAAAACTTAATTATAATACATACTATAATAAACAGTTTTAATTGCTGCTGTAGTAAATTATTTAATAAATAATGATGCTAAGTAAATTAAGTTTTTTCCATTTTCTCACAATGATTCACTTTTGACAATGATCCTTTTTCCCCTGTACCCTTCTATTGGTTTTAGATGTGTGGCGACTCTGTCGCAACTTTATTAGAATTATTATAATTTGTAAATAGCAACACTAAAATTATTACTAAAAGGTTGGTCATCTGGCAATTCAGGTGGTTATGTTGGCAGCAATTTTTTCAGACTTGGCGTTAGATATTTTCAAAGAAAAACAACTATGTGAGCAACTTGTGGATTATGTTTGTGATATGAACGGAACTGTTGCGTTGAATGTATTATTGAACACTCAAATAGACTTCGTGGTGTAAACAAATGGTGAAGAAGCCTTTTCTTTCACCTTTTCATCCCAAAGATGTTTCGGAGTTTGAAAAAGGCGATTTCCTGTTGTGGCTTTGACTTTCCGTCTGAGTTTCTTACGAGCCCATGCTGTAGTAATAGCTACAGCAGTACTCCACAATATTTTTCGGTCAAAGAGCTTAGTAGATGTACCACCAAAGATGGAAAATCCTGATGCACAGGCAGTGCCTGTAGCCAATAATAATGCTAACGAAAATCAAAATATTTCAGAATGAGAAATATTGATTGCAGAATATTTTAATAAGTGAGTATTTTTTCTCAGTTGTCACCCAGGTTGACAACTCTTCCCATCCGTCCCCTTTCGACGTGTACTAGAGGGGATAACTGGGAAGCATTTTGTCACTTTCGGGGACAATGCTAGAGGGAACCACTGTGAACATATGGTAAAAACAATTTTTTTTAGCCTACACTGACAAATAACCCATGGAGCCAGCTTCATTGCCGCAGTGTATGCCTTTCATATCAAGAGTAGGAGAAAAAAGTTTCTTGCAAAGTGTAATTAGTTTTTTTTTTTATGAAAAATATAGTTTATGGAAAAGTAATAAAGATGAACTACTTTTTCTTAAATATGTTTTATTTTACAATAACTGTAAGCCTACACTAATATGGCACAAGAAAATCTAGTCTAATATGAATCTAATGCATCTTACTTAATACGTGGGTAACGTGTAAAGGATTCTTACCACTTTGTTGATGAGATTAAACACCTTTGTCTCACAGACAATGAACAATTGGTCAGTTTTGATATACAATCCTTATTCACTTGCTTACCATTACAGGAATGTGTTGAAATTGTAACAAGAAAGCTTAGAGAAAAGAACTTACCTGTTGAATATGCAGAATTATTAGAACACTGCCTTACATCTGGCTACATGTTGTGGAATTATGACTTCTACAAGCAAGTAGATGGTATAGCGATGGGCTCCCCAGTTTCTCCCGTTGTTGCTGACATATTCATGGAAGACTTCGAGAAGACTGCTCTTGAGACCTCACCTATACAACCCAGGTTCTACAAGCGGTACGTGGATGATACTTTCACAATTTTACCATCTGACAAAGTAACCGTATTCCTTAATCATTTGAACAGTCTCAACCCCAAAATACAATTCACTATGGAGTTAGAGACCAATAACTCTTTAGCTTTCTTGGACGTATTTGTAATAAGGAATCCCAATGGCGCCTTAGGTCACACTGTGTATCGCAAACCTACACATACTAATAGATATTTAAATGGTGAGTCCCACCACCATCCTTCACAGCTATCTACCGTTGGCAAAACTTTGTTTAGAAGAGCACAAGGAATCTGTGATCAACAGCATTTGGAAACCGAGCTTCATCATGTCACACAAGTCCTATGTGACAATAAGCTTCGAGTCCCACGCCTGCATCACAGTGACCGAGTGAAACCAGCAACTGTCGAACGAATACCTGCAGTTCTACTTTTTATGAAAGGAGTCACTGATAAAGTTGGCTATATTCTAAGGAAAGCTTCTATAAAAACATATTTCAAGCCACCCAAAAAGATAAGTCAATTTTTACCACCAGTGAAATGTAACATTCCCCTTCAAGATGCAGGAGTCTACAAGCTCGACTGTGACTGCGGTCTCTCCTATATAGGGCAAACTAAAAGATCCATCAACACCCGCGTAAAGGAACACATCGCAGATGTTAAACACCGTCGCGACAATAAATCTGCAATTTGCGAACACACACTGAAGCAACCTCGCCATTACATAAGATTTGATAAGCCACAACTACTGGCAAAGGAACACCGTTATCGCCTTGGGCGAATGATACGCGAGGCTATAGAAATTAAAAAGTACCCTAATTTTAACTGAGAAGATGGCTGGGTGCTGCCATCTAGTTGGGATCCAATAATTAACAAAATAAAATTTAATTTGAAATCACCGCGGCTTCAAGATACTGTTAGTATGTTTTGCGTGGATCGGAACACAAATAATAATTGAAGAATCTTCGGGTAGTTTGAATAACTTCAACAAATAGGACAATTGACACCTCAGTCCTCCCATGACCACGGCTGCTGGAAAGTAGCCGAAACGTCGGGAAAAAGAAAAGTGCACCGCGACACAATCCGTTAGTGTTTAAAACAATAATTGCTATATTTTTAGATCAAGCGTAGTCATTTGATACAGTGTCTGTCCAGATACTTTTAAAGAAGTTAGAATGTCTAGGAATAAGAGGGCATTAACTGAACCTATTTGATAGTTACTTAAAAATAGAAAACAGAGAATAAAAATTGGGGACGAGATCAGTGACGGTCTTCTGATTACGCACGGAGTACCACAGGGAAGTATACTTGGACCCTCCATGTTTGTAATGTACATTAATGACCTGTGTGATTTAGAATTGCCTAGTGGGAAAATCATCACTTTTGCTTAAGATACAGCATTGATCTCTGCGGCGGAAAATCGGATAGATGCTTTTAAGGCAGCACAAAAAAGCGGGTGGGGCTGTGTCGGGGCACACGGCCGTTGGTTTTAACGTGAAACGTCTATGTTAGCGAGTCGCTTTTAAAGTAAAAGATTGAAATGAAAACAAGATGGACGCTGTTTTAAGTATTTTAATAAAAAAGAACAGGTACGTAATAGAAACAACAAACACACGAAAGAATCACCACGCTATAAAGTCGGAGTCACGAGTTACACTGAATAGAAACAAGCGTGAGCGCCGGTTTCGCACAGTTATCGCAGTATCCCTCCCCCGCCGCCCCGCTTGACCCCGACACGAACTCAATGTCATAACAGCGAGCTGACTATATAAGTGAAATATTTACACCATATTTTTGTTTCTAAGACTAATAGTTTTTTAATTATTAAGGTACGATGATATAGACCTTTTCGTTACGGTCCAGTTTTTAAACCTGGTACCCGTATGTTTCGGCGCGATTTTAAAGACGTTTCACGTCAAAAGGATTTAACATTGTTGTATCGTGGTTAAGACTCAATAAACTTACTGAATACACAGTGATACGTGGGTAACACTGAAAATGTTTAGAACTGGCCAGTTAGAAACATTGCTAATGAAAACTTTTTTTGAATTTCAATTTTTTTTTTTTCTTTGGTAACCTAATGTAGTATATTGCATTCATTTTTCATTTGTTTTTGTGAATTGGCGGCAAATCTAAAACTCTTGTTACACGTGAAAATGAACCTAACGCGAGAAAATTTTCGGTCAATGATTTATTATGACTTTCGTTGTGGGCTTACTCAACAACAAAGCTATGATAGGCTACGCTTAGCATTTCTTAATGAAGCCCCATCTCGTGCTACTATTTACAATTGGTTTAACGAGTTTAAGCGTGGACGTAGCAATCTCAATGATGATCCGCGTGAGGGACGTCCTTTAACAGCGACTACTGAAGATAACATCAGTGCTGTGCGACGCATGATAGAGGAAGATAAGAGAGTGACCTATCAGCAGATACGGGCAAGCCTAGGCATTGGTATGAGTCAAGTTCAAAAAATATTACACGAACACTTAGGCGTCAGGAAGCTTTGCACCAGATGGATTCCCCATACTTTAACCGACGACCAGAAACACCTTCGCATGGACTGGTGTCGCCAAATGTTAGATAAGTTCAACGGCGGTGACTCAAATGCTGTTATTTGACATCGTTACAGGTGATGAAAGCTGGATATATTGCTACGAACCGGAAACCAAAAGACAATCAGCTCAGTGGGTGTTTCCTTTCGAGGATCGGCCAACTAAGGTAAAGAAAGGAAGAAGTCAAGGAAAAAAGATGATTGCCTCATTCTTTGATCGGAAAGGTCATTTCGCGACAGTTGTGCTAGAAGATGGAAGAACAGTTACTGCAGACTGGTATGTCAATCGCTGTTTGCCTGTTGTCTTGGAAAAAATTCGACAGCAGCGCCCTCGAAGCAGGATCCTTCTTCACCACGACAATGCTTCAGCGCACTCCGCAAAACGGACTGTTGAATATTTGACTATGGCAGGTGTCGAGATAATGAGTCATCCGCCATATAGTCCTGACCGGGCGCCCTGCGACTTTCATTTATTCCCAAGAACTAAAGATAAAATACGAGGTATTCGCTTTGCGAGCCCTGAAGATGCGGTTAAAGCGTACGAAAATGCCATAGAAGAGACCCCTTAGGAAGAATGGACCACTGCTTTTCTCAGTGGTTCCATCGAATGCGCCGATGTGTAGAGAGGAACGGAGATTACTTCGAAAAACAATAAAAGTATTGGCAACTTTCTACATTAAGCCGTTTTTCATTTTCTAAACATTTTCAGTGTTACCTAGGTAAAACTAAATACATGGTATTCTCTATCTATAATAATATTATTCCGAGAGACAATGACTTTCAAATTATTGCTCACTCATGTAATCTTCATCATTCTACCTTGTGCTCCTTCCCCGAAATTAATAGATTAATTAATATTAAATATCTTGGCGTCATCATGGACTGTAATCTAAATTTCCAAGCACATATAGATCACTCAACTTCTAGAATAAGGAAGATAATCTACATTAAAAAAAAATTTAAGACATGTTGTGGATTATAATGTAATAAAATGGTTTCTTTTGCTTTATTGCTTGTCTGTGTGGGGTGGATCCACAAAATGAAATATGCTGAAAATAGAGCGAGCACAAGGGGCTGTTCTAAAAGTTAGTCGTTGTCTGCCGTTCTTGCACCCCACGAAAGATGTATATGAGATATGTGGAGTACTATCGGTTCATCAGCTCTTTGTTTTGGCTACTATTATTCGTCAACATGTGCATACTAAATTTGAGTCAACAAAATTTGAGCAACAACGACAGAAAGACGTACACGTTTGCTCAACGACATTTTCCTTTTCTTGGTAAATACCTGTATAATAAGGCCAACAAAACCTTAAACATATTCAATTTAAATAGATACCAATGCAAAAAAAACCTTATTCAATTGGCTTCATTCACTAGACTACTACAACACAAAGTTATTAGTAACATACAAAATATAATATGTTGCTAGACGGGATTGATTAATTAATACTTGTATGGATAAATTAATAAAAGGTGTTCATAATGTATTAATTTATATATTAAATCTACATTATAAAATAAGTATTTAATTCAATCTTATATATTTATATTGTATAATAAGTAATTTATTTTGTATGTCTAATATTACTATTAATTTACTAACATCTGCTTAAATCAACATGGCTCTATAAATTAAGCATACTTCACCTTTGTGGAGAAAACAATAAAAATATTCATTCATATTCAAGAGGAGAAAAATGATAACAAACACGACCTCTTTTTGTTGGGTGAGGAGGTCTTTTCGAGAAGGAATTTTACTTAAACCAATTTTAGATAAAGAACAGAAATGTCGCTTTGCTACACTAAGTCTACTTGTGACAATTGTTAGTTTTGTAGGGTTTGGTTTCATTTGGTCGCAAAATCAACCGAAAAACTGCCAATTTCAGTATGTCAAATTTTTAAACGCATCTTTTAGCGTCATTGGTCAGTTATGACATTTGCACTGATGACTCTCTGGCAAACCTTACGAGAACGGAATATAGCTACTAAATACTAATCGTTATTTATTTATTCCAGTTTATATTATATCTGTTAAGCTAGTTAAGTATAAAATGCTAGCTTATTCTCGCGGCTATGCCCGCGTCAATATAGTATATTTTTCGGGATAAAAAGTAGCCTACGTTTTAATCCAGAGCCTAAACTACTACCATATCAAATTTCATCGAAATTCGTTCAGTAATTTTTACGTGAAAGAGTTATAAACATCCATCCATCCATCCTCATAAACTTTCACATTTATAATAATTGTAGTAGGATATTTCCCACCACCTCCACAGGCTACGGGACCAGATTGACGTGGCTTAAACGTTTTAGCATTTATAATTATAATATCTCGAGCTACAATTCATATTTGCGACCATTGGAGTGAAAGCCATAAAGAGATGACAAGAGATGCCATTCAAAATAGAAAAATAATATTAATTTAGCGCGTTAATTAACGCGCAGTCATATTGTTTCACTCAAACCCGTTTAGACTTTAGTAGCGCCACTCTGACATTCATTGTGTAGCCTTACTAGGTCTCATTTAATTAATTTTACTAAAATCATTTCTTTGCCTTTTATTTAAATAGAGCTGTTTTTAGATATTAATAAAAGTATCTAAATCGAGTTATGAAATACAATAGGGTACAGCAGCTGTTTTCTAACGTAACTATTTTCGTTTGCGATGAACTAAAATATATTATATATATATATCTTTAATTACCTACTAGATGCAGCCCGCCACTTCGTCTGCTAAAAAATTACCGTGAGGACCGTACATTTTGCCGAGATAAAAAATCTATATCTCTGGAAAATTTTATCTACTTCTAAACTAACGATGTAGGTTTTATTTACTAATTTAGCAAAAAAAAAATTAAACTTTTTTTCAACTTTTTAGATGTATTTAATTACTAAACTACACATAAAATATAATAAATGTATTTATCAAGTTGTAATACCTCAATATTTTACATGTTGTCATCTATCCTGTTCCTAATTCATGTCCCTCTGAACATTCGTCAACCAGGTGGTCTGGGGTCTTCCTCTTCCCCTTTTAAAGTAGCCATAGAAAGTCACTTTCTCACGACATGATCCTCGGTATATTATCGCGGACAGCCCGAGTAGGGTGGGGGCTTAACCCCCAAGTAATTAAACTTATATACACAGCGGTTATAGAACCGACTATTTTGTATGCATCAGCAGCGTGGGCACCCAACGTGGAAAAGATGGGGGTCCGAAAAATGCTCAACTCCGTCCAACGCGGTTTTGCCCAGAAGATCTGCAGAGCATATCGGACCGTCTCCCTGAACTCTGCTATACTGTTGGCTGGGATACTCCCTCTTGATCTCAGGATACTCGAAGCATCGAGGCTCTATGAGATCAAAAAGGGAGTACCACACCCAGTGTTGAAGGACAGGGAGGTGGAACGAATGGCTCCAGCGAGTGAGGACCCACATCCGGCAGAGCAGGTAGAGCTGAGGTTCGGGTTGGTGGACGAGGATTCATATATAGACGTGGTTAAGAGCCACGTCCATAGGATTTATACGGACGGCAGCAAAATTGAGGGTCGAGTCGGAGCCGCACTCTCCGTATGGAAGGGTGAGGCCGAGACAAAGGCCGTCAAGCTTGCTGCACCGTCTACCAAGCCGAGCTTCTAGCGCTCCAGAGAGCAGTAAGTATAGCCTGCAAGAGTGGAGTGGCGAAGGTCGGTATCCTTAGCGATTCCAGATCTGCTCTCCAGGCAGTCACCCTTAGTTCCCCTCATCCCCTGGCAGTACAAACAAGGGCGGCCCTCCGAAAAGCTGCATCGCAGAGGCGGGAGGTCTTCCTGTTTTGGATTAAGGCGCACGCAGGGTTGAGGGGAAATGAGAGGGTTGACGAACTAGCCAAGGAGACCGCGCTGGGATTGAAAAGGAAACCTAACTACGATCTGTGTCCTGTTTCATTTGTCAAGCGTATCTTAAGAGAGGATACGGTTGAGGAATGGAACAGGAGATACGAAGTGGGAGGGACGGCCGGAGTCACAAAGCTCTTTTTCCCAAGCTGCATACAAAATAGTTAAGAAAATAGATATAACACACCACACCATACAAGCACTGACAGGTCACGGCGGATTCGCCTTCTTCGTGAACTGATTCAAGCTGATGGAGGATCCATCGTGCCTATGTCAGCCCGGAGTTGAGGAGGCGGTTCCTCACCTGTTACTCGAGTGCCCGATTTTTGCAAGCAATAGATATGATATTGAGCAGAAATTGGGCACTGCGATGACGGGTGAGAATCCTGGGGGGAAAGCGCAGGGAAATTTTCCTGGAATACTGCGCAAAAATTGTAAGGGTAGTAAATAAGAGAAATTGTAGTGGTGAGGTGAATTTATTGTGATACTAGCTGTAGGTCCCTTGTGTATTGAATGTTTTGAAGTTTTTGCTTTTATTATGAAATTATGTATCGTCTTGCAATGTGCAGGCTTTATTTAAGTATTAATTTCTATGTTCTAACCCTAATTGTATTGGTTTGGTTAATACCTAGCAACATAACATTTTTTTTACACATGTAAATTCATGGAATCTTTCCAACCTAAATATAGCATACGAGTACTTACTTAATTATTATGGTTGCATATTGCTTATGCTCATGCATCGCATTGCTAATGTTTTACTTTGTACCATAAATGGTGCATGTAAAGTTGAGATGATCTGTTATACGACACCAATTATTGATAATCTCATAACATGGACCACCCATATTATCTACTATTAATATTTAATTCAATTGTGTTACTAAAAATACTTTAAATTTTCTCGACAAGGAGTCTATATGTAGTTAGTGTCACAGTATTAAAATTTACCTAAAATTTAATAACTGAAATATTCTGAACTTTTAGCTATTTTAACTAAATGACGAAAAATATATTACCTATACGTAACATACCAAACATTTTAAAACACGCTATTTGTGGTAACAATAACCGGTAGGTCTTATTCCAATTCAAAATAATTTAGTAGAATGAATTGAAAATATAATACCATGAAACATTTTCTCTGATTTATATTTTTTAATAATTGATATTGCCAATAAATGCACATAATTTATACAAATTGTTAATAGTCATTGATATTACCAATTCAAATTAATCTTTTAAAAATTACTTTTTGTACAACCCTAGCCTTGATTAACAAAGAGTTATCTTATATCTATAGCAAAGCATTCGCGCAACGAAATGTAAGTACATTTCGTTGCGCGAATGCTTTGCTGGCACCGCGGATATTTGACGCTTTTCCAGCAAAGGCGACTTACCTACCCGCGTTAACCAACTGCGTAAAGCATTTCGATAGTAATGAGTTACTATGTATTCCCTGTTCTAAATATCTAATATTAATATTATTTATAATATAGATAATGTAAATGTTATTTATAACTGAGACAAACTATTATTTGAACTCATATTTTCTTTAAAGATATCTTTCTTACACAACTAATATTATTATTTTTATTTGCATAAAATACCTTTACACATCGTCAACACCCATTTATTAATTTTATTACAAAGTTTACTTTCATACTATGATTATGATTACATCCTTAAAATATTATAATAATCTTTAATTCAGCCGAAAATTCCTTTTCAAATATTGTAACTTCTACTTGGTACCAAATATACCCACGAGGGGCGGCTTAAGTTGCAAGATTATAAATACATTATAAATTAACTTCAACTTTTCAAAATGACTTTAAACTAATGTTAAAATTACAGATAGTTTTACTTTATATCATTTACAATTTGTAAAAATACTGAACTTTTAAAATTGTAATATTCAATTATTTATATTCGATTTTATGTAATTTTGAACATTGATTAATTTAAATATATGTGTTTTAATTTAAATTTAAATAATTTGTTATTTTTTTTCTCATAGCCGATACTTTTAATTATTTTTTATAGCAAGATATTACAAGCTCGTATAGCCTGTAATTAACCATTTTAATGTAATCCCAATCAACATGCATGCATAATTATTGTTACTTTTGTTGGCTGTTCATAACAATTGTAAATCAATACATTTTTGATAGATCTAATTTTTTTCTAAATAAATGATATTTATCAGAATACTAATTGGTTCAAATAACTTTTAACGCACTCACAATTAAATAAACATCAATATCACCTTCTTGCACAATATGCTTATATGATTTTATTTTAACTTTACGAGTACTACACCAACCAATCTGACACTTAAATTTAATATCTCTCCATTTTAAATTCATAATTATAAATTATACATTTATTCAAATTCAATATATTAACGTCATTTAAGTACGTACTTATTGTAATTTAAATATAGGTTATTCGCAATAGTTCTTTAAAATGCTTTTCCTGTTACTAATTTTATTAATTTTGTAACCTTTTGTATATTATTCCTTATTATATATAAAAAATACATTTTATTATATATTAAAACATACATTTTTTTATATGTTAAAACACGTTAATTTTTTTTAAAATAACCGTTGCTGATTTAAGTACATAGGTTCATTTTAAATTTGTAATATAGTTAGATTAATTTTAAATTCTAAAATTATGAAAATCTTACTTAATAAGCCTTGAAAAAAAAATCTCACTGATCTCCCAGCTGCATCCACTTCCGACTCGAACTTCTCCCGGCTGCCTGCTCACCATTTCCACTCATCTGACTCCAACAACTCCCGGCTGCCTGCTCTACATCTCCAAACATCAGACTCCTAAACTCCCGGCTGCCTGCTCATCATCTTCACTCAAATATCTTCAAATTTATTGTCTTCAACTGATGGCCAATATTTTGTTCTGTACTCTAATTTCTAGAATCAAGTACCTAATTATAGAAATCTATTTTGCTTTCTCTGTTCGACCATTTTTTTTGTTCTTCTTCATTACGCCTTTAATATTCTTCTTGTAAATTTTTGGTTTTAATTTCTCAGTTCATATAATATTATTAGTCACACTTTTTTTCATTTTTTTTATTTCCATTAAAAGTCATACAGTTTTTTTTTTCATAAAATATTTTTTATATATGAATTATGATTATTATTAGCACTTATAGATTTGTCTTTATGTTTCTACACTATTTACTTAATATATTTAAACCTTCATTATTTATTTCCTAACTAACGGCCGTTAAATATAATTTTATAGTTCTTTTTTCTTACACTGTAATGTCCAAATTTTCCATTGTATTTAAAATTCACACTTTAAATTGTCTTATTTTCAATAATTATAATTGTTCCTGTTCCATCTGCGCAGCGCTGCCACGGGGCAGCACTGGCAGGGTCGCCATGCAATGTGCAGGCTTGGAGAGTCCAATCAAAGATGTTGTTGTTAGAGAAGGAGACTCTTCTCTCTCGACGCCGGGCCCCTAAAAAGGGTCTTACGGCGGATACCAAAACCAGGGGCAAAAGCCCCTCTACTTGGGGTGGGATGACGCGCCCAGTACGAATACTGAGCGCATGAGTCGTTTGGTTTTAAGGAAGACCCCCCGCGGCAGAACGCGGGGTAAACCCATGGGGGGGGCAACCTCGAAACAAAGGGAGTGACGAATTGCCAATCCAGGCACAACCGGGACCGGCGGTCGGCTCCAAGCGGCGCGTGGGGGTCCCGACCCGGGGGCCGATAAAACGTGTGTGGGTACACTCCCTCACACGCCGCGTTTACCGGACCGTGGACACAAGCGACCTGGGGAAAAAGGAGGGAGTTTAAAAACTTCCAGGCCCCGACTTTTTATGTCGGGGGGGGAAGGTACGCCCCAGGGACGACGGGGTGGCAATAGGGCTGCCACTCGTCAGGCCCCGGACGCGGTAAGACAAGGTTCACCGGCATCTTGTTTGCCGATGAAAGGGAAAGGTAGGGGGGATACAATCCCACGGTGGTGGTGGCGCCAATTGCGCCAAGGCGCGTCAGTGCGCTAGGTGTGGCGCATCATTGCGCCTGGGCTCCTCCTCTTCGGGGGCGTCGAGGTGGGCCGCGTGGCTCCGCTGGGTCCCCAGGTGGGACGGCATCCCTGGGCAGGCGGTGGCGGTCGGGCGGGCGCGAGGCGTCCGCACGCGCGAATAGTCTGGAGGAGAGCTGGGCTACAAAAGCCTCGACGCTCTCCACCCGCAGGTCTCTCGCTATGGTGTCGTTCCTCACGTACCAGGGGGCTCCTGCGATACGGCGTAGCACGCGGTTCTGGGCTCACTGCAGCGACACTCTCTGGGGCGCAGAGAGCAGGTGGTGTCACGCTGGTGCCGCGTACGTGAGGCGGGATCTGGCATAGGTTTTAAATAGTGCTAACCGCATATTGAGAGGGATCTGCGGGGACGCGTAGGCTGGTCTCAGCTGGGCTACGGCTGATCTGGTCTTGGCCAGCGCAGACTGACATTGGACGCGCATGGAGAGTCGGCGGTTATTACCCCGAGGTACTTCGTACGTTCTTCCCCATGGGATCTCGGCGTCTCCAATCTTCAGAGGAGCCGGAAAACTAGCTCTCGTGGTGACGGCGAGCGCCTGGGACTTACCTGCATTTACAGAGAGTCTCCATTTGCTCAGCCAGTCAGGGAGTAGGTCCAGCGTCCTCTGAAGATTGATGGCGGCATGGTTGGGGTTCAGTGAGGTGGCGATGAAAGCTGTATCATCGGCATACAGCGCCGCGATGGTGCCAGGATCCTTCGGCACGTCACTGGCAAAGAAGCTGTATAGCCCCGGGGACAGCACGCTTCCTTGCGGGACTCCCGCTGCGATGGGGTACACACCTGAGAGGGTTCCGTCCACTCGGACCTGGAAGGACCGGCCGGACTAACTTTATCAGGGAGGGGGGACGCCGGCACGGATGAGCTTATACAGCAGACCTTCATGCCAGACACTATCAAACGCCTTCTCCATGTCCAGGAAGACTGCGACTGAGGAGTTCTTTTTGTTGGCCGCAACGGAAAGGTGGTGAATCACGCGTACCAGCTGGAGGGTGGTACTCAGCTGGGACCTGAAATCGAATTGTTCCTCACGAGGAGGGAGGTGCGGGGAAAGGTATTTAAGGAGAAGGATCTCAAAGGTCTTAGAGAGGGTTGACAAGAGGGTTATGGGCCGGTAGCCCTCGGCCCGTCTTAAATTTTTATGGGGCTTGGGGATATTAATAATTAACCCTAGTTTCCAGGGGATGGGAAAATGGCCGATCCTCACAATGCCATTAAATAGGCGGGTAAGGGCGGCCACCATTCTAAAGGGAAGGTGACGAAGGGCAGCGTTGGGGATACCATCCGCGCCGGGAGCCTTTTTGGGTTTGAGATGAGAGAGAGTCTTTTAGACCTCTCTCGGGGAAAAGGAGAAGGTTGGGGGGAGGGGGGGGGGGGGGGAAAGGTGAAAGACCTTTACCTCCTCGGAGACCATCCGGACGTGATCTGTTGCGGTCGTAGGCAGTGGTTGGAATTGGCGTTCCAAGTATCTGGCATGAATCTCAGCTCTATCTTCTGCACGGTATCTTAAGTTGCCGTCGGGGTGCAGCAGAGGGCAGACGGGAGCAGCAGTTCCGGTCAGCCTGCGGCAGAAACGGTGAAGGGAGGGCCAGTCCTCGCCCGCCTCCTGGATGCGCAGGGTCCAGTCTGTGGCATTTAGGTCTACTAATGCGGACTTTACCTTAGCAGTGAGAGTTGAGCAGTCGGGTTGACGGTAAGGTGGCCGTTTCCATCGCAGCGGAGTTTGCCCTGGTGACCTGCAGAGTCATCGATTCGACGGCCTCTGCAGAGTCAACCGGGAAATTAGGTGTGCTCTCGTGGAGATGGGCCGTGAAGATCTCCCAATCACGAACCGGGTAGGGCAGGAGGGGGGGGACACTCGCGGGTGATGCGTAGATGCAGGCCAGGACTGGGAGATGGTCCGATCCATGAGCCTCATCAAGGGCTTCTTGCTGGAAGGCGCCCGGTAAACGGTACGTTACCGCCACATCCAGCACGTCTGGCGAGTGCAGCGGATTTTCGGGGTAGTGGGTGGGGGTGTAGGTGCCTACCACTGAGTACCCGGTCCGTTCGGAATCCGCATGCAGGCGTCGACCATCCGTGTTGGTCGTGCGGGAACCCCAATCGGGATGCTTGCAATTTAGATCTCCGGCAATCACTGTCGGCTCATCTGATATGAGCCTGTGGATGTCGGAGATTGTGTTTATAGCACGCGTACCGACGAGTGCGGTGAGAGCCGAGTGCCAGCTCAACGCCCAGTGCGTTGCCACCAGTGCGGCCATGGAGGTGACCGTGGGGGCTGGGAGGAGTTGGTGGAGTAACCTTCTTCCGACCAGAATGGCGAGGCCTCTACACACACGATCTCCCCCAGGAAGTCCTGGCGGTAAGCCACAAAGCCCGGAATGTGGAGACGGTCCTGCGGGGATAGGAGGGTCTCGTTCAGCAGGGCGACGTCTACCTCATTGACACTTAGGAGGTGGTGCAGGGGGGCCACTTTGTCACGGACCCCCTGGATGTTCCAATGAATGATTTTTATGGGGGCGTTGGAAGCCATAAGGAAATGAGCTGACTTATGAGGGTGGCACCTTCAGGGAGGGCTGCGAGCAGGGATTTAAGAATGTCTTCGCCGGCCTGAATTTTTTGAAATTGGAACGAAAATTTTTTGAATTTGAAATTGAAACGTTGCCATGCCAAGGGAGAAGAGAGCTTGGAGGAGCTCAGCGGTCGATTTCGGAGATTCCCTCCTGGATCGACGGTGGGGGGGTGGAGGGGCAATAGCGGGCAGGGTAGTGGCCACTGCCGCTGGGTTTGCGGGTATGGTGGTAACCTCGGCCACTTTGGTAGCAGTGGTCGAGGGAGCCGTGCGCGGGGCACGGGGCAAGCGCGGGGGACGCTGAGGAAGGGGGGGGGGGCTGGCTTCTGCAGAGGGGTGGGGGAGTGCGAGAGGTTCGTACTCCGAGTCAGTGGCGGCTGTGGAGGTGGCACCTGATTTGGACCTCTTCTTTGTTGTCCTCCTACTCCTATGTTTCCTGGATGAGGGGGTGGGGGCGGCCGAGGGAGTAGGTCGGGGGATGGGGTCGTTTAGCGGTGAACTTGTTTTCGCCGCAGAGGCAGGGACCGTCGCCGTGGTCGTATCCATCGGCGAGGGGGCCCTCGAGGTCGAGGCTGGTGGCGATCCGGATCCGGTCGGAGCGGCAGAGATTGCTGCGGCATACGTGGTCGGACGGTTAGCGCGTTTAGCAGGCGGAGATATGTCAGAGGGTACCTGCTGACGTTGCCGCTTGGTGACCTGCACAGGGGGGACAGGGGGCGGAGGCATGATGCTCGACGCGGGGGCCGGTGCGGGGGCCCTAGGGGTAGGTGCACTTACCGCACTGCGCTCCTCTTGCAGCGGTGAGGCCGGCGAGGCGGTGAAGGTGAGCTTGGTGCTCACTGAGGCGGCTGCGGGAGGTTGGCGGGAGGTGCTCACCTCCGTTGAGGGGCACGCGGGGCGCGGCGGTGAGGCCGAGCCCTTTTCGGCTGGGCGGGGGCCCAGACTCGCGGCGGGTCGCCGTCGGAGGGCATTGGGGCGGGGGGGTGTCAGTACTCCCCCGCGAGAATGCCGAGGACGGCCCGGAGCGAGCGGTGTCCGTGCCGCTCAAGCTGGGCTCGGTAGCGGAGTGATACGCGCGCTCGGACGTGCGCGAGCTGGACCTCGATGAGGGTCCGCTGCGCGACGCAACCGAGCTGGCGCGGGAATGGCTGGGGCGGTCGCGGCTAAGTGGCCGCGAACCACGATCGGCCATGGTAGGAGTACAGTTAACCTACTGTACTATAGATACGTGAACATGACGCACAATACAGTCACATATTTATATACGCATTGAAAGATGTTGTGCTCGCGAATAACGTTTATTAACTACTTATTTAATACACTTGCATTACAATATATAGGGAGGTGAAACACACACTACAGTCTTACTGTTCTTTTTATCTGGATTTTATTGCTTTTGCATAATTATTGTCAATTGTAAAAATGTATTGTACAAACCGTATTATGTAATTAATATACCGTTATTGTTCATTTTATCTGGATTTTATGCTGTTGCAACATTATTGTATTATTAGTAGTATTATTGTATTTTTTGTAGCATCTTGTTAGAATTAAATTGCTGTATTGTATATTGTACACTTAGCGAAATGTAAAGGAAATGTAATGTTAAGAAGGTAGAATGTATTGCAAAGAAAACACACAGAAAGACAAAATAAATATAAAAAAGCAAAAAACGAGCCCTGTCCACGATAGGGGAAAAAAAAAGACATGATCCTCGGTTCCACGCATTACGTGAATTAATAGTACTCGTACCTACTAGCGTATAGCGTAGGTACTAGTTACGTAGTAACTATTTAGTAATCTGTGACACTGGTAATGATTTATGCAATTCATAATACTGTGAGTTTTTAATTAATTAGATGTCAGTTTAACATGGGTCATGGAGTGATTAACCTGAACATAATCTGTTTGTGTTGCGATTAATTACGTGTTTATTATTATCATCTGCTGTTTATACAACACTACTGCCACAAAACATATAAATACAGTCCGCAAATATACAAATATTGTTTCAGTCGCGCCCGAAATGGTTAAATTGTGTTATCTTTTCGCCTGAACGAGCAAAGATTATTAATTGTAGGATAGTAGTAATACTATCCTACAATTATTATAAATTTGAAAGTTTGTGAGAATGAATGGACGGATGTTTGTTACTCTTGCACGCAAAAACTACTTAACGGATTACGATGAAATTTGGTATGGTAGAAGTTTTAGGCTTTGGATTAAAACATTAGCTACCTTTTATCCCTAGTACAGTATTCCCTTGGGATACTATATTTACGCGGGCGGAGCCGCAGGCAATAGCTAGTACAACGATACTACAAAGAAACCCTAAGGTGATTTCGTTTTACGTCTAAACAAACAAAAAGGTAAACAAAACAAAGAGGCATTTTATAAAAAATAATAAAATAAAAATCTTTATTAATTTCTCCCACATCACAAAATATGCATATAACAAACGATGTGTTACAAAATAGGAATGATGGTAGGAGACTGGTGCCCCCCTCCCTCCCCCCCCCCCCTCGGAATTAGACAAAAAATGGTCAATTTGACATCACTTCATAAAACTAAAGGTTGAGAGAGTGGTGTGTGTGTGTAAGAGAGTGAAAGAGAGCATGCGCGTCATAATCAGCTTAGGTATATATTAGGTGTAATTATTAATTACTATAATTTTATATATGATCAGTTCCAATTATATTACTAGGGACAGTCTAGTCACAGATAAAAAAAAGAAGTAAATTCTGTTGTTTATGTTTTGTGATCAAATATGTGCAAGCACTATTCTGTTATTTCCAAAAGACTTACAGTCTCATGACTTAAAATAATGGCGAGGTTTCATTCATAAGTTTACTATTTTCCAGTAAACAGCCTCCAAAGTCGTTAACAAGTTGGTCCCCCTAGTATTTGTAAACTTTAAGAGGTAGAAACTTGTAACTGCTAATTACTTTTGAGGAAAATTATTTTCAGCAAAACGAACAACGGAGGCCATATTTGCGGCCTACGATAATATTATGTGTACGAAGCGTAGTTCGATTGTAGACATCGTAATTCGATCTGATTTCATCAGATTGCAGTAGATTTTTATGTATAATTATTATTACTTTCTTGTATTTTTTAGCTAATGCTTAATGCCCTCGTTCTTAGTATAATACGTCTATGGACCTAACTTTAAGTTGTATACATTCATGTAAAAGGTAATTTGAATCAAACAGACACGAAAAACTGATAACATTGTATCTATTCCCGTCTATTTGTAGTGGATTTTCCTTTACAGTGCATAATAAAACAATTATTAATTCGTTCATTACTGTCGCGAGTAATAAACCGCTAGTAGCGCATCAGGAATGAGGGAGTCAGTTCAGTCAGTGATACTTAGCTAGATCTGTGCCAGGCGACGCGGGCGACATGGTGGCGCCATTTCAACTAGTGAAGCGCTGTAGCGTTTTTTAGTTCTTAGCCTTTTAAGATTTAAGCAACATTAGTGTGTGGTTTACTCAAAATCGTTATTTACATTACCTTTATTAAGTAGGTACAAAGCTTCACCAGCTTTTTTGGTAATAATAGTATAGCCTATGTTTCTTGGGTCGCTCGGGTGTAGATTTTCAATTGTGAAGAAATTTTGAAATCGGTCAAGTAGTTTTTAAACTAAACAGTTAGGTACAAACAAACTAAACAACAAAATATCTTCCCACTTAAAATATTAGTTATGAAATTAAAATTATATTATGGCTACAGCCTACCTATATTGTGTCTCTTAGAATGGGAAGTAGGAAGTGAGAACTCGTTAAGATCTACGCGAATTATGATTTGGTACTTTACGTAGTATAACACAAATTACAATTTACCAGCATCAAGCACTGATGAGTTAAGGAGTAATATGAGCCAACTATGCAAACTGAATTATTAAGCGAGGTAGCTAAATGTGTGCCTCAAGCTCGTTAGCATAATATATCGTCTCGGAATTTGTCGTTTATTTCAAAGATATTATGGCTTCAGTGGTCAACTAAATTATCGTTTCAATAAACATGAAGTAAGGATTCTCTCGTGATCCTCCAGACGTTATAATTAATCACTGACAATTTTGAAATTAATGCTACTAATTAACTATTAGACTCATGACAATTCTGATAGGATTAAAATTTTCTTATACATAGCTCACTTAACATACTTAACTCATTCGTGCGCGTGGCGCTATGTTTGCGCTATAACGTACGTGTGACGTATGGGTAGTGGACCGATTCACTGCCACACAAAATTATACTATAGAACACACTTCTTTCTTTTTTTGGCGTGGGTACTGGGTAGGCTTACTTTTTGTCCATTGAGTGCATTTAAGTTCTGTTTTATAAACCCGGCTTAGACCAAGCTTAGACTTGCATAAAAGCTGTCTTAGTCTTTCTACACTTGAAAGGAAACACGCACCTTAGGATATGCGTCGAGTGAACAAACATACTCGAACAGGGCTATCTAAAGGTAACTTGCGTTATCTTTCACAAAAGACTGAAATTGACTGTTTTCACAAGAGTAGACAGTTTTTTCTTTGATAAAAACTCGTTTTGCGCGTAGTCTAGGTATGATTTAAGTGTCTATTTCATTGTGTTCACATGAAATTCAAGTTTTGAGAGGAGGGCAATTAATTTTACATTAATTATAAAGATTAGAGCTTGGCTCTCGACTCGGAGGTCGTGGGTTCGATTTCCGCATTGGAACAAAAAAAAATGTTGTTTTCAAGCTTGGTTGGTACAATGCAGGCTGATCACCTGATTGTCTGACAAGAAAGATGATCCATGCGTCGGATGGGCATGTAAAATTCAAACCTACGCCTGATCTCTCGCCAGTCGTGTCGATATAATCCGTCCCACTGGGTTATGAGGGTAAAGGAAGAGAGAGTGCTCTTGTGTACTGCTTACACCCTTGGGCACTATAAAATTACTCCTGCGAAACTGGCCTGGTTTCAATGAAAGTGTGTGTGTGGGGGAGTTATTTATTATTATATTTATTAAGATTCATAATTTGAAAGACCTAGGCATAAAATAATGTGCTGAATACGAGGTATCAGTTAGCTTCATCTCGATCGATGGCAATTCAACTATAATAATAGAAGTTAAATCTTATATTCAGAACTTGCAGCGCTGTTTACGCTTTTCTCTCCCATTTGTTTTGTATTGTTTGCCAGTTGGGTCGACGCCCCCCGAATGAGGGTTGCTCAGATGCGAGACAATCTACGCTCAAATTAATCCCAATCTTTTATAGTGGTTGCCAAGTTTTTGTACTATCAACAACCATAATGTACTGCGTGATTTTTTATTCCGTTTCAAAAACAGGTATAAAAAGTTCATAAAATAGAGTACTATGGCATACTTAGTTTGCTTTTTTTTTTCTTTTTTATAACTTGGTAAAAATTTATTTTACAACGTAATTTACTATTTTATACATTTTAAAAAAATCAGAAGGAATTATAAAAATATTGACACCACTGTAATTGACCCCCATGTTAATACGTTAAGCAACCGTAGTAGACATAGAGTAAATAAAATATAGTAGAACACCAGCGGGCTTAGCATGGCGATCCGAAGAAATAATTTTAGAGAATAAATTTTCTATCCAAAACAGTTCGTTGCAAAATAGTTCTTAATCCATGGTAACAAGGTCGTCAATAGAAGTCAACAAATATAAACAGCTAAATAGCTGCCTAAGGCCCGATTCGACCAAACTTGAAGTTACACGAGTGTAACTATAATGAGAATAATTTTTCTCCTTCAATTTACTCTAGGATATCTTCGTTTGCGTTTTACGAAGTTACTCGAAAAGTATACTATGCTCGGTATTATTATTCAATGAATAATGAACGAATGTATAAACCGACAAAAAATCATGTACTATTGTTTGTATTAGAATGACTTGTACGCCATAATAATTTAATTTCGTAGAGTAATACAGTAAAATGTCAATATCAAATTATAACACTTCACAATGACATTGATCGTGACAATTGACAGCCAGCTGTGCGATTATTCACTATTCTCAGTTTAATACTTTACCCCGTCAAAATCGCCCGTGTAAATATTTACTCCCGTGTAATTACCTTATTCTTGGATTAGAAGTTGGAAAAACGCAAAACCAGCTAACTCTTAGATTAGGAAACATTTACACTCGAGTAAAATTTTACTCCAGTTTGGTCGAATCCGCCCTAAATAAAATAATATAATTTTAAGATGGCTGCCGAGAAATCTACTGTCAAAAATGATCAAATTTTCAAGTAGGTAACTGACTGAACGTAAAGAAACTATTTGTCCTGCCGCCATGATGTGGAGTAGTTTTATTGTAAGACTATTTGACATTGAAATAAGAAAACGTTTCTACTTTAGCCGTCAAAAGAGGCCATTTTGTGTGCTCATGCACGGGAAGAAAAGAAATAATGTTTCTCATAACGACGATGCATCGACCTTGCTGCTTTACAATAAGAACTATTTTGCTCCGAATAGTATTAATGTTTCTTCAATTTTACATTTTGTCGATTCTTCGGTGTTTCTAGGGTGAGCATGCTAAGCCTGCAGGATTCTACTGTATTTTATTTACTCTATGTTTGCGTACAATGACGCGGTTGCCCACAGTAGGTACTAGATAGATATTGAATAGCATACCCATATACATAGATATAATTGAATACTTATCACAAGTTTTTCATGTAAATTTTTAAGTTTAAATTTTTCACTATATAACGGTTATTGTGTCTCTTAGATTAAAAAATATATATATGTGACAGATTGACAATCAAGCAACGTGTAACAAGATTGATTGATCTATCAAACGCAAGTGTGTTGATACTATTTTTAATAATTATATGTATTATTATTATTATTTAAAAAGTATTAGCTTTCAAAGCTTCCTGCACACCTTCCGCCACAAAAACTTTAATTTACCGGCCAAATTTCATACTCTTCTGTTTGCACAATTCTCGTAAAAACTATACTGAAAATTTTTGTTTCACATAATATATCTGTAAAACCATTTCGCTCATAAAAATGTGAAAGAATTTTATAATAGGATAAAGTCATTTTAACAATATTATACGGCGTAAAAGTTTAACGAGATAAACTCATATTCGTGATTAGTACATACATTAGTAAGGATTCTAAGTACTAGGTACTTAGAATACCTATACAGTACACATCCTTCAAGGGGTGGGGTTCTACTTTGTACGAATGTACCTAACTAAGTACACATTAAGCAAAATCACGTAACTTTTATGCAATTACTTTTGTTTCTGTTTATGGAGAAAACAATAATCGTTTTGATTAATACTTTTTATGACGCCCGTTTCTCTAAAGGTAAGACCGCAGTAAGCGTAACTACACGGCGCGGCGGCAGAGCGACGCAACGCGGCTCGACACGGATGGGCGTGTTACTAATATGGATTAGTAACCGCCGGTTACTAATATGTATTAGTAACCGCGCTGGAACGACACTTCGCAGCATTTGATCTTCATTCTTTCAGCAACGTCTGAGCGCGATGGAAGTACGTGACATGGACGATATAATAATATTCATGTTAACAAAAATATACGAAGTTTTCTCACTTGTTACGCCCCGTTGCTCGGAAAGCTCCATCTAAAGATTATTTTTTCTGATTATGTTCATTCTGCAGATCATAATAATATATCTCTGGGTATTGGCTAACAAGCATTATTAATTATTCCTCGTAATAAGCTTTCGTTTTACCCACCGAAATAAGCATGTGACTATAATACTGTAGTGTCGCGCCGCGGCTGTTCGCTACACTCCACTAGCAGCAGCGGAAGTATATCAGACTCGTATCAACGTTTTCGCGCAGTGCCGCGGCGCGTAGTTCCGCTGCCGAGTAGTGCATTATGTCTCATACAATTTCATACGAAGAATATTTGAACGTGTCACGTCGCGTCGCTCCGGTGCCGCGTAGTTAGTTTAGTGCGGTCTTAAGATGCTCTATGAACTACGCGACGTTTTTTGTATGAAATTCTATGAAATATAACGCACTACGCGGCAGCGGAACTACGCGATGCGGCACTCCATTGCGGTATTACTAGTAGGGACGTGTCGCGTCACTCCGCTGCCGCCTAGTGCGGTCTTACCTTTACCCTAATGCAAAATTTTGTTTAATGTTTTTAATAGTCATTATTTGATAAATACATTTTATTTGAGACAAAAATATTTTATTTTTATATGACAAAGAAACTATACCAATAAAAAGTTTATTACTAGGGTAAAGTTGCTTAAGTCGTTAAGTCGTACCCCCCTAAGGACCTACTGTAATATTCAGTGCAATTAAAATAAAACAATTTTTTTTTCATTAACTGAATCTTAATAATAATTATTTTCCAACCACAGAAATTTTACAATCTATCTTTAATCCGTTCTTTTGCTTTCGACTGCTTAGTGAACGGTCTGTGTGGCTCAGTGGTAACCCGCTGAGGTAACAAAAAGTTTTCAATGTTCCTGGGTCATATTATGTATTAAATATTATGTTTATAATAAAATAAAAAAACTTAACCTTTATCTATGGACGCGCAGTCTCACAGGCCGCCGGCCGCTCTCCTTTGCAATTATCGTGTTTACCCCTCTTCCCCGCACACTCCGCTTCTGTGAGACCGCGCGTTCATGATTCCCATACAAAAATCCGACTGCGATTCTTTTTCTCTTTGGGTAGTATGCAATCAAGATGTCAAAAAATATAAAAATAACTTCTGCTTTTGCTTGATTTGCAAGATCGTTAATCGTGCTAAATATGCAAAGACGTGTTATTAACTACAATTTGCCAAAAGAATTTTGGGAACTGAGGCGAGTTTTGGGAGCAGACTTGCCTCTAGAAGAGCCTCCTACTTTGGAAATAGAATCTTCGAAGCGAAAGACCTCTCGAATCTGTCCACCTAACTAAAGATAAACACTAGCTACACTTGTATCAATTGCAGTCAAGCTATAATATGTCTTCAGTGCTACGAGTATGTGCCGTTGTGAAATGACTGCCAATAATTAATCTATCTATATATATAAAAGAAAGTCGTGTAAGTTACACTATTTATAACTGAAGAACGGCTGAACCGATTTGTCCGAAAATTGGTGGGGAGGTAGCTTAGAACCAGGAGACTTAAGTGCCCCGCCGAATTGTCTGTCTGTATGTTCGCGATAATCTCAAAAAGTACTGAAAGAATTTTCATGCCGTGAAACATTTACCGACAAAGTGGTTCCTTTGAAAGGTTTAAGTCGATAGTAATTTGTTAAGGTTTTGTGGGAATTATTTGATATATGACGATAATGGTTGAAGCCGTCTGGGGCTTGCTTTTTTCCGACTTTTATCGAAAACGCTGCCTAACCAAACCCGTTGGAGATAAATAATAAAACAATGTGTGGTGGGATTGTTTTTCTTTTATAGGTCTGCAAAAAATTCCGCGATGACATAGATATGTCTATCTTTTAAGGATACTATTGGGTATAGTAAGTATTCTATGTTTTTATAAATAATGTGGTATTTTCAGAAGCTATTTAGACGGATATAATTTAATTATCCTTATCTAGGAAATATCTTAAAATTTAAAAGTATCTACGTGTGAAAATTTATTATAAAGTATATATTTTTACTCTGTGCTATTACTATATTGCAAGTATATTTGCTAAAGGAGTTTTTTGCCACGAACACTCTCCCACGCGGGCGATGCTGCGGATAAAAGCTAGTTTTATATATATTAGACCTATGCCAGAATTTTCATATTATAAGTTCAGAAGTTTATTTTTTGTTTTTCTTGTTTGGATCCGGCCCGCTGTAAGATATGATCTGGCCCGCGAGACATTTTGAAAAAACCCAATTAAAAAAATATTACATTAGGTACTTATACTCACGGGAGTGACAGTGAGGCAAACATCAAATCCTTTGATGTTTGCCGCCTCACGGGCGACACATCAAAAGATTTATTGCTTCTCAATTATTCTAAACTAGTTTATTCCAGATTATTCCTTTATTTTGCCTATATAAGCGGGTGGATGGCCCGAACGTCAGTTTAGTTCTATTTGAGCTACCGAGGTGATAACTTGGACAAGCGATATCCTAGTGAACTGCTCGAGCCGTCAACTTGCTTTGTGACTTTGTGTGCATCTTGAGTGGTTACTAACTATAGTTTGTTATTAAGTTTATTGAACGAAAAGTAAACAAAAATGATGTCTGGTGGAAAGAAACGAAAAGTAGATACAGAGGGTCGCCAGTTTCAAGAAAAATGGACTGAAGAATTCTTTTTTATCTTGCACAATGGTAAGCCTATTTGTTTGCTGTGTAATGAATCCATTACAGTAATGGAAGAATTCAATATAACGAGGCATTACTCAACTAAGAATGCTACGCTGCACTCACTGACAGGACAATTAAGAACAGACAAAATCCAGAAGCTTACCGCAAATTTGAAAAAACAGCAACAAATGTTTCATAAACAAAGAACACAACTTGATAATGTTGTGAAAGCTAGTTTTATAGTTAGCTCAAAATAGGCAAAGGCATTAAAACCATTTGCCGAAGGCGAATTTATCAAAGAGTGTATGTTAGAAGCTTGCGGTATTTTGTGTCCTGAAAAGAAAAATGAATTTGAAAAAATTCGTTTGTCAAGACGAACTGTTGTTCGACGTATAGAAATGTTGGCTAATGATATAAAAACAACATTGACTGACCGTATGGCTAGTTTTGAATCATTTTCCATAGCATTAGACGAGAACACCGATTCGTCTGACACAGCTCAACTGGCTATATTTATTCGAGGTGTTGATAAGGAGTTCACTGTTACTGAGGAATTGCTTGCTTTACAGACGCTAAAAGGAACCAATACAGGAGAAGATATTTTTATTGAAGTTCAAAAGTTATTCACAAGTTTTGGCTTGCCATGGTCAAAATTAATTGGAGTATGCACTGATGGTGCACCTTCTATGGTCGGCTTACGTAAAGGTTTCATCGAAATATTGAATGAAAAAGCAACAGAATTAAATGTGCAAAAAGATGATTTGATAGTCCTTCATTGCATTATCCACCAACAGAACTTGTGTTCTAAGTCCATTCGACTCCAGAATGTTACGAATGTGGTAGTAAAAATCATCAACTTTATTTGATCCCGAGGGCTTAAACGTTCAAGGCGTTTTTTTGGATGAAATAACAGCTGAATATAACGACGTAACATATTATTGTGAAGTCAGATGGCTAAGCAAAAGAAAAATGTTGAAACTGTTTTACGAGCTTAGAAATGAGATAACAGACTTTATGAAAATAAAAGGTAAACCACTATCTGACTTAATTGACCCAAAATGGATATGTGACTTAGCATTTCTGGTCGATCTTACAGGCTATTTGAATGATTTAAATTTGAAACTTCAAAAACAAGGACAGTAATTAGTAAATGATTTGTACAGCCATTTGAAAGCGTTTCATATCAAACTACGCTTGTAGAAGTCACAGATGCTGTCTGGAAATAGTTACCATTTCAACACGCTTTCTGCGTATGAAAATATTGCTTATGCTCAATATGCTGAAGAACTCAAGCTACTGTCGGAACAATTTTCGAACAAATTTATCGACTTCAAAAACATGGAAGACTGTTTCTGTTTTTTTGCTACTCCTACAAAATATAATGTACAAAATGCTCCAATACACTTACAAATGGAGTTGATCGAGATTCAAGAAAACTCACTCCTAAAATCCAAATTTGAAGACGTAGAAGTTGTGCGATTTCTACAAAAAATACCCAGAAAAAGACAATTTTCCGCAGCTTGAAAAATTCGCAAGAAGATTGATTTGTGCGTTTGGCAGTACTTATAAATGCGAACAGTTCTTTTCATTGATGAAAGTTTATAAATCAACACATCGTACAAGACTGATTGACGATAATTTGGAAAATTCTTTACGTCTTTGTATCAGTGGAATTAATCCAAATATCGATGGATATTTGGATTAATTCCCAAATTCAAGCTCAAGTGTCTCATTGATTTTGGTGTGTTTAACTTTCGTAGTTTGTAACAATTGCAAATTTAACGATTTAATTATAATGTACCATATTTTAAATTTCATTTTGTTATTTTAATAATTTGTACTATAATAACATTATCGTATTATTTAATGTCTAATATCTATCGCAAAAAATATTATCACTACTTTAAAATGCACTAAGTACTTTTAAACGCGGCCCGCGAACGTATTTGCACGCTAAAGTTTGGCCCTCAACATGTCAAAGGTTGCCTATACCTGGTTTTAACTTACAGATAATTACTAATGTTAGAATAT
Organism: Phengaris arion; assembly: GCA_963565745.1. Classification (NCBI taxonomy): domain Eukaryota; kingdom Metazoa; phylum Arthropoda; class Insecta; order Lepidoptera; family Lycaenidae; genus Phengaris; species Phengaris arion. The sequence goes on from OY751431.1 coordinate 32,661,533, forward strand.
TTATTTATTTGAAGTTGTTGATCATTTTTTGATCTCAGGCAAATTTACGTTTTATAAATTTAATAAATAAGACATGAAGTGACTTAGATATATAAGAAAATAAATAATGCTTATAATTATAAGCTACAAAAATTATTATGTTTGAATTTATTGTCCCTTGCGTTATTACGCAATACATTAAAACAAAAATATTATTAAAAACCTGATAGTTACCTTAAAAAAATATCTGAAAATTATAGCGGTGCATGAGAACTCACATATTCACGTCCATGAATATGTTACAATATTTTGACATCCACAGTTAAAGGTTAAATATATGCATAGAATACAGTATAAAAGTATTATATATACTTCCTGTTGTCTGGTCCCCGTAACACAAGTTCTTCGGTTACTTACCACGGGGCCAGATTAACATGGTGCCGTGTGAAGCGTCCACAGATGTCATTATTATGATTATATCATGATAGTATGACTATGTCTGACTGATGTCACTCACATATTCATTCTTTTCTTTCAAAGTCTGATAATGACGGAAACCCTGAGTCACTTTACATGTAATCTTGCGGCCGTAGGGGACATTACATCTTCGGAAGGAATAAGAAAAACGACGCTACCAGAGACAAGATTTAAGCACCATAAGTATACGAGCATTTTAAAAGGATCCCGTATATTTTTATGATACTAACGGCGACGTGTTTCAGATTGATTTATTTAGCTTTATGAGACCTGCTGTAATACTTTAAGCGGCCACATAGCAATTGGGTAATGTTATTAGTAATGTTATTGTATTAAGGTTTGATCTGTCAAATGTACGTCATAGCCATAGCTGTTGCCCACGGCTCCTATGAACTAGAAAGCGGAATTACAGATTACCACCTAAGTGGTTTTGCCGGGGAATTCAATTGATGACGTGTGGTTTTTGTATTTCTTTCATAAATGTGTGTTATTTCGGTTCTTAATGTGTAATATTGGTAGAATATTAATCATTAAATATTCGTTAAGGTGCCCAACAACTTCAAAAAACGTGCTATTTTGTGTTCCCTCCAAAACTCCCTAGGAACTTTCAGTAAAGCTTTTACCACTTTACTGAATCGACTGACTTGACTCATTGACTGCACTGACTATTTATTTGGACTTTGACTAGACTTTAGACTTGACGATTTAGGAATACGGTGTTGAAAATTAAAACGAAAATTCTATTTCCCGCCTTTTTAACTACGCCATATATACAGGGTGGTTCAACTAGTGAAGTCAATAATTTTTTTTTAGATTCCTCACACCTTGGGGTGTACGAAAATACCCCATGTGTGTTCCGCGATTTTTTGTAGTTTTCGAGTTATATTTTTTTTTGTGTTTTTTTAATGTTTTCTGCCAGCGAGGTTTCAAAAATTCATATCTTTTTTAGTTGTAGGTATTTTGCAGTTTTTTTTTCTGTGAAATGATTGTCTTAAATGTTGTTCAAATAAAAAAATCTCAGCTTCCTAAAATTAGTTAAAGCTACTCAAAAAAGGTTTTAAAGTTAGAAATTTAGTTTTTAGCTGGATTTGCTCAAATATTCGACTTCAATTTAAAAATACAAAAAGAAGTTTCCATAACTTTTGGCTAAGTATAAAAACTCCGCAGGATTCTAATCTACCAAAATCATAGAAAAAAAATGGTACTTAATTAGTCTTTTTTTGTTGTAATCGGCCTTTTAAGGTGGATAGGCTAAAAATCATTGAAACATTAAAAATGTTTTTTTTTTTCTTACGGTAAATTAAACTTTAAGATGTATTTTTATTAATTTTAATACCCGTAAAATAAATGTAGCTCGCGTAATTCTTACAATAACTTTGGTCTTACCACTCAAAAATCAAAATGTTATTCGAAATGATTATTGCTAGCTGTGAAATTACCTGTTTTTTAATAACAAATAAAAGGCACAATTTACTGAAAAAAACTATTTATTATAATAAATTTTCAAAACTCCTTCCTCCAACTTGAATACATAACCGACAACGTTTTAAAAAGTTATGCTTTAATTGCCCGAAGCTATTCGAATATTCTTGTTTTATTTTTCTTTCCGCTTCTGATATTCTTTGTCTTAATTCTGTTTCATTGTTGTTTTCCTTCGCGTAAACCAGCTCTTTGAAAAGCCCCCAAACAAAAAAGTCGATGGGGTTGAGATCTGGCGAACGCGCAGGCCATTCGATCGGCCTTGCACGCCCAATCCATCTTTCTGGAAAAGTGGTATTCAAATGCTCTCTTACTTGTAGTCTATAGTGACAGGGCGCGCCATCTTGTTGAAAAATCATTTCTTGTCGAATATAAAGGTTAACATCTTCTAACAATTCACAAAGATTGTTTTGCAAAAAATTTAAATATTCCTGGCTATTCAATCTAGCTGGTAATTCAAAGGGTCTAATTAACTCTCCGTTTAGGACCCCAGACCAAAGGTTGACACTAAAGCGCGTTTGGAAGTTTGACGCCCTTGCCAAATGTGGGTTTTCGATGGCCCAGCTATGATAAATTATGAAGGTTGAACATTCCAGCCCTTTCGAATCGGGACTCGGTCCATAGTATTTTATTAAAAAAGCCACTCTTCTTGGGTAGTCGGATTCCTGGAGCTGCTGAACGCGTTGGATGTTGTGCGCATAGAAACCTTCTGTGAACAAACAAAAACACCGATAAGTACCTATCACAAGTTAACTGGTTACAACGTGGTGTGTACAAAATGAATTTGATTTAAAAAAAATTGAAACCTAATTTTTATGACTCACCTTCCTTAAGAATTCTTAGAACGGTTCGTTCGTGGAATTCCAGTTCATGTCGTTAGTTTTCTTGAACTAGTAGACGGGTCTCTTTGAATTTCTTCCAAGACTTCTTCCACTCGATCCGAATCCTAGAGGTACAGCTCCGCGAGGTTGATTTCGCCCGGGGATACGTCCAGCCATCAAAGTGTTGTGTATATTAATAAAAACTATATGATCCGGGTAATGCTCTATTACTTCTCCTCGCCTCTCTAATGCCTCTTGATAAAGCCTTGCAGCTTCACTACCGTTACCTTGGGCAACGCCATAATAATAATGTACATCTGCATATTGGCTTAGTGAATAGCTCATAGTACTCACAAATACAATCCAAATAACTGAGTAACAAGCACAGGTAATTTGTACGGCCAATCAAAATCCAAAACTCAAGCACAAATGTTCGTAAGGCAAATCAAGATCCAACACTCAAGCACAGGATATTCGTAGGCCAAATCAAAGTCCTAAACTCAAGCACATATTGTTGTTAAGGAAAATCAAGGTTCAACACTCAAGCACAGGTTATTCTTAGTCAAATTAGGGCCCAAAACACAAGCACGATCGTGAGGCAAAACAAAGTCCAGTTAACACAGAGTAAGTAGTTCAAGGGAAAAAAAATAACGTCAACGAGAGTAGTCTTAACACGCGCGAAGGCAAGAAAGAAAGAAGGTAACTTTGAACCTTTGAATAGAATAGTAGAACAAAGGGGTGAGTCAAGGAGAGGGTAAACACCGGTTACATTGCTACCTGGCCGTGGAATTCAATAGAATGTACGTAGCCCATTTAACTACAAAGATCACATTTGAAGCCATAGTGTTGAGACCAATATTATTGTAAAATTACAAGACCTACAATGATTTTACACGAGTTTTAATTAAAATTGATTTTAAATTACATTTTTGACTTCAATTTACTATAAGAATAATAAAAAGTAGATGAAAAAATTATTTATGCTTAAATCATGCTATAACGATTTTTTTTAGCCTATCCGCTTTCAAAGGCCTATTACAACGAAAAAAGTTTAACTAAGTACCATTTTTTTATTTTTTTATTTTAGTAGCGGAGAACCCTGCGGAGTTTTTAAACTTAGCCAGAAGCTATGAAAACTTCTTTTTGTATTTTTAAAGTAATTTCGAATGTTTGGGTAAATTCTACTAAATACTAAAGTTCTAACTTTAAAATCTTTTTTGAGTAGCTTTTACTAATTTTAGGAAGCTGAGATTTTTTTTTTATTTGAACAACATTTAAGACAATAATTTCATAGAAAAAGAAACTGCAAAATACCTACAACAAAAAAGATATGAATTTTTGAAACCTCGCTGTCAGAAAACATTAAAAAAATACAAAAAAAAATTATAACTCGAAAACTACAAAAAATCCCGAAACAAACGTGGGGTATTTTCGTACACCCCAAGGTGTGAGGAATCTAAAACAAAATTATTGACGTCACAAGTTGGACCACCCTGTATATAAAAAAAAACAATTAAGTGATGTACATACACCTACTGAGTTTCTTCACCAACAACCCACACTTATTAACCGAGTAATAAAGAAATACAATGACACATTTAATTGGATCTAGACATTGTACACGTACACGTACACGATATACACGTGACTTTAATTACTTGTGCTAGATAGGTAACCTAATAAATGAACATCAAACACTAGCTGTTGCTCGCGCCTCCACCCGCGTAAATACAGTATCCCGTGATAACATGACTGTACTTCTTCGGGATAAAAAGTATCTTATGTTTTAATCCAGAGCTTAAACTACTATCATACCAAATTTCATCGAAATCCGTTCAGTAGTTTTTGCGTGAAAGATTAACAAACATAATATTATAGTAGGATTAGCATTCAATGTTGTTTTCCTTGTCTAATACGATGGAAAAGTCACTTGACAGACATAGACAGCAATATTTAATATACGAGGGCGGGTCAATAAGTCCGTGACTTTTGGAATAAAACACAGATTTTTTGATAAATAAATCATTTTATTTTTCAACGTAGTCCCCCTTGAGCTCTATACACTTTGTCCAACGCTTCTCCAATTTTTTTATCCCTTCCAAAAAATATGATTTGTCGAGGTCCTCAAAATAGGCCTTTGTTTGCGAGATGACTTCATCATTGGAGTCAAATCTTTTTCCACCGAGCCATTTTTTCAGGTTTGGGAACAAGAAGTAGTCACTCGGAGCCAAATCTTGAGAAAAGGGTGGATGTGGGAGCAATTCATAGCCCAATTCATGGATTTTTGCCATGGCAACTGCACATGTGTGCACCCTTGCATTGTCTTAGTGAAAAAGAACTTTTTCCTTTGCCAAATGAGGTCGGTTTTTTTTCAAATCCTCATTGAAGCGGTCCAATAAGTTGGCATAATATTCCCCATTAATTGTTCTTCCCTTTTGAAGATAGTCAATGTGGATTATCCCACGTGCATCCCAAAAAACAGTCGCCATAACTTTATTGGCTGACAAACCCACCTTGGCCTTCTTTGGCGCCGATTCACCCTTAGAAACACACTGTTTTGACTGTTGTTTGGTCTCTGGTGTGTAGTGATGGATCCATGTTTCGTCCACGGTTACAAAACGGCGCAAAAACTCCTCCATATTGTGATTAAACAACGCCAAACTTTCCTGTGAAGTTGTTACACGATTGCGTTTGTGGTCGACTGTGAGCAAACGCGGCACCCATCTTGCGGAAAGCTTTTTCATGTCCAAGTGATCATTCAAAATTGAAATCACTGAGCCATGCGAGATGCCTATGGCTTCCACAATCTCTTGCACTTTCAATCTTCGGTCGGCCAACACCATATCGTGAATTTTTTCGATTGTTTCGGGTGTAGAGACCTCAACTGGGCGTCCAGGACGTTCGGCATCTTCAGTGCTTGTAAGGCCACAACGAAATTCAGTAAACCACTTTTTTACCATTGAAATCGATGGTGCAGAGTCCCCATAGTATTTATCAAGCTTAGCCTTGGTCTCGGTAATGGTTTTTTTTCGCAAAAAATAATGCTTAATAAGCACACGAAATTCACTTTTTTCCATTGTTTCCTTAAGTTACTGGATAGTCTGATAAAGATAGCTGTAAAACAGAAACTAACTGACGCAGCAAGTTCAAATTTTGATAGGAGTCAACTGACAGATGCCTGTTGACAGTAGTGTTGCTTTTTCAGTAAGGAGGTTAGAAATTCAAAAAGTCACGGACTTATTGACCCGCCTTAGTATATTCAGTTGTGTAAATCTTATTGCTAGGGGAGTAAGTTTAATAAATACCAATTTAAAATATGTTACTTATTTACCGCGCAATAGAGAAATACATTGGACTCATTAATATGGTCGAATTTAATCTTATTGGAACGAAGTTCCTTATGGCGCGTTGCGATATTGAGGCTAGGCGGATTATATTGGCACGACACTTTTTGCCACTCGAAATCACAATGTAATAACGACTATTAAGAATGATACAAAAAAACGACCTTATCACCTTGACAATAATGTAGAATTTTGCAATTACACAGTACGGAGCCGGACTTCGCGGCGGCAACACTGCGAGCAGCAAGCAACCCCTGTCCCTACCTAAGGCGCTAGTTCCGCGCGCACTATATATACTTAGTTCAACTATTTGTTTTGTATAATATAATATATTATATCTATACAGATAAACAAAATTGAAGTGTCTGTTTGTAATTTCAAATTAACAGCTTTTATTTTCAATTAATGCATTTAAAAGTATGATCAGTAATTACAATAAAATATAAATTGTTAATATTGCCTACCATCGTTAAAATATTATGATATTGTAATTTATCTAGTGTTTACTACATATAACATAGCCGATATATAAATATCCCACTACTAAATGTGAAAGTTTGTGAGGATGGATGGATAGATAGATGGATGGATGTTACTCTTTCACGCAAAAACTTCTGAACGGATTTTAATGTCATTTTGTATGGTAGTAGTATATTTATAGATTAAAACAACGGCGATATTTTATCCCGAAAAAGCACAGTACTCCCGAGTACCGTGGGATACTGTATTCACGCCGGCAGAGCCGCGGGCAAAAGCTAGTTATTTATATACCTATTGAATTTTTTTGTATACAAAAATATAGACAAGAAATAAAAAAGGTAATTCTAGATTTCCCAGTTTTCACATTTTGACATTGGAAATGTCTTTTCGTTCGCTCCACTTCTTCCGATTTCACGAAAAAGTGCAATCCCCTTATATCTCGGAGAGTTGTGAAGATATATTCAAAAAAGTCTCAAAAGACGTGTATTCGTGAGATCTGTAAAGTGCAAAAAGAATTCTTTGAGTAAATCAAAAACGAAAAAAGTTATGATCGAAATAGTGAACAAAAAAATTAATGTCTTTCCGAATTTTTGATTTTGGCGCTCGATATTTTGGAAACGAAGAATGATATCAAAAATTTGACAAAAAGACATCTGGACAATTCAGTCAGCTACAATTTGAGCCTAAAACAAAGATAATCGAGTTAAGGGTTTGCCCTGTAGCTTAACCTATTTGAAAAAAGTCAAGTTTTTTCGAATTCCGTAGATTCATTTTTAATGAGCTCGATAGTCGTGTGAAGCACGAAATACATATATAATAGTATATAATGAATAATGATATGTAATGAATAATGATTATTGTATGAAGAGACATCGAGCTGGTTACATTTTTTAATAAGTATATCGAATATAGATTATAATATATTGGTAATTAGGTACTCATTATGATTTACATTGACTAACAAGATTAGCTAATTGACTTTAGCTCTTATGTATGATAATAACATAATCCGTATCTGCTTATCCTGATATAGTAGTCTGAAAGGTATTAGCGTATCAAGTTGTTATCGAAAGCAGCCGCTTCCAATATCAAGCATCAATTAGAGCAAATATACAAGTTTGCTCATAGCCGATAGTTAATCGGTGACCGATTTTAGGTCAGCAAAGCGTAGGACGGCTGTCATCAGCCGGCTTAGCATGACCACCGGAATGAGTCAATTCCACGGAAGAATTGACAAATTTTACCTACCACAGAGTAGACAATATAACATTATATTATGTAACTTACGTACGAGTTTTCATACAATGATAGAAGTCGATCTCGAGTCGATCGAAATTTGAAAATTTTAACGCCCTCTTCAAAGGCTTACAATTTTTCCACACAACCGTAAAGATTCTAACCGTATGCTTGTAGTAGTGCAATAAAATCGAATGCTAACTATGTACCTGTTTATCTTCTTGTCTTTCTTTAATCTGTGCGTAAACATAAATATGCAGAAAAAATAATAACGAACGGTAGACAATGAATCAATGAATTAATTGAATAAAACATTTCTATCGCAAACATCAAGAGAAAATAACATTTCTATTCTTATTTCATCGTAAAGCATAGCGGTCATTGTGTCTACTTTTAGTAACTACGAGTAGAGAAGTTTTTCCATAAGAAATGCCAAATTGTCGACATCGCCACAGATTAATAAATAGTTACTACGTAACATCGCCACGGTACTATAGAAGAGATTATATTTAATTCGAAAAATATTTATTAAATTGAGCCTCGCCAAACAATGAAAATCGTAATAAGCTCGTAAAACGATAATGAAAATTTCGAATCGCTATCTTAAAAAGTGCACGCCACGTCGCTTCTCGGTGTGATTGAAAACTGACGCTAATCCATTAAGCAGTCTTTGTCTGTCCAGTTGCTTTTCCAAAAATCAGACAAAGACAGCAAAACGGATAAGCGTATCCGTGGTGTAAATATTTTTATTAATAAGAGGGTAAGGGTCTTATTATAGGATAGGGTGGTAATTTTTGTAGGCTCGTTTACATGAGCGACGTTCGAAGGGATGTCACACGTCTGTTACGGCTTCTCAGATTCTGAAAGTTATTTCAGATTTGCGGTCAAAAGTTTTCGTGTCTAGGACGTGTCGTCGAAGTGTCGTGGGCGTCTTGTCAAGTTAAAATCCTCGCTTATGTAAGCGAAAGGACAATGAAAACTTTTCATCCGAGACAAATGAGAAGCTATCTTAGGCCAGCCTAAACGCCTTAACTAATATCTTATTTATTTTCTTACTGCTATTGATGTGTAATTAAAACTAAACACCAACAAAAGTTGTTATCCCGATAGTTATATTGAAGTACCTATTCCGAGAGTTATGTTACCGTTATGGGCAGACGGCGAAGATACTATAATATGATATCAAAAGATACATTTTACTGTTATACGAAAATATATTATAATATCTTAGTCTTAGCCGTCTGTGACAGTAGCCGCAGCTCATGCAAACTGTATAGCAAGCGATATTTTGTCTTATCCATATACGTACGATGCCTAAGATATATTATAATATTATAGACGAGGCATGTTAGATGGGGGATATTGGGGATGTTAGATGCCATTTTGACATTAATTGTCGTAACTTTAACTTTTTCTTGTATGAAGATTTGTGGTGTGCCATCATAGCCCATCCTTAGTTTTGAAATCATTATCGACCTTAGACTTTAGAGTATTAAGTTGGTTTAATGCTCTAAAGTCTAAGGTCTTAGCATAAAATATTACAGTATCTTCGCCGTCTGTGATGCCCCTTTTGCCCTCTGGCGCTTTGGTGACAAGTCACACGAATTTATTTATTTAATTTATTTATTATTAGCATAAAGTTATACGCTCCATTAGCCACTTATGCTTGTCCGGAGGGTAAATTAGCAACAAGAATTACAATAAAATTAAACTAAAATAAAATTTTTAAACTTAACATAACAAATATATCTCAATCCCATTCATTTAATATTTTATCTAAATACAGAGCCTTTAATTACTTATTTTTAATTATTTGTTTGTTTATTTTGTCTACTAATGAAGTGTCTGGTTTATAAAATTTTGGCAAATAAAATATATGGAGGAATGTATCCTTATCACTTCTAATAATTACGTTTGCACGTCAATATTTAATAATAGAGATATTAAGCCCATTATCTTTATTTAAAGCCTGGGCTGGCATTCTCTCGTGTTCGTTTTATATGATGTCTTAATAAAGTGCGACCCGGCTTCGAGCCGCTGGCTTCCATATCAATAAGTGCGGTTGAATTTAATGAAATTCCATTCCAGATACTTGAACGTCCTTACGTGGTGCACATTCCAGTTCTTCATGGATGCCTATGGTTTTATTGCGCTGAGCCGTTTCCAGCCAAAATTCTCGAATTTATCATTTGTATTTAGTGTAATGGATATATTATTTGGCAAAGTCGGAATTAATGAGACTGGTAAAAAGGAAGTTCGCTGAATTCGCTGAAAACAGTGAATTATGGTAATATACTCTGTTTTGTATTTTGAAATATATACAGTGTATTTTTTTCTGAATGAATTAATATTGTACCCAAACAGCAGGTCATAATATTAACTAAGTAATAACAGTATACATAAAGTCTAAAAAATCTGTAATTTACAAAAAAATAACACGATTAACATTACCTGACAATTCTCACTACACATGGACGCTCTGGCTATAAAGGTCACGCGATCGCCGCGCAGTATCTGCCGCATGCATATGAATACGCGTTTATTATTTTATAGGATAATCTGTAAAAATTGAGGTTCACATGTAATTTCTTTTTGAAACGAGAATCACTGATCACGCTCCTTGAATATCTATTTTTGTGTTTTGAAGACACCTTGTAGGTATAAATATATTTTTTAAATATTATCCCAGTCTACTTGCCAGAGCTAAGACTGCTGCAGTCTGTTCCTGATTATTAGACTTAGAAACTTTTGATCTGGGATGGTTTAAAATTAATAGTCGTTCATATTTATCGCGTCGTCAAATGCCTCCGTCCTGCTATAATAGGTGCCCTCATCAGTTTATCATAAATGTAAAATTTTTGATGAAATTTGGTATGGTAGTAAAAGTGGTAATTTAAGCTATTACAATACACACATTACAATGGGCATTTGCTTTAAGGCACATGCCCATTGTAATGTGTGTAATAAAAATTTTTTCACACATTTCCTAATGCTCTTTCCGCATTCAAAAGATTGACAAGGAAATGTATGTAATTTAATTATATATTTCACACATTTCCGGGCAATTTTTAGTCAAATTTTAACAACTGGACTGCTTTGAAGTATGACGTCACGCAGATAGTTATTATGACTATTAATATAGTATTATGTAGACATCCGTTATTTAATAGGATTTTTCAATATGTATCCCCCATGGGGGTGCAATGAGGGTCTATGATTACGAAGTCGCGCGCCTAAGCTAGTTTATAATATACTAGCTTTTGCCCACGACTCCGCCCGCGTAAATACAAGATCCTACATATCTTTTTCGGGATAAAAAGTATATGTCCGTGTGTTAATCTAGAGCTTAAATTGATTGCTACCATACCAAATTTCATTAAAATCCGTTCAGTAGTTTTTGCGTGAAAGAGCAACAAGCATCCATCCATACATTCATCCTCACAAACTATCATATTTATAATAGTAGCAGGATGTATAGATGCACTATTATAAGTTAGACTCAAATCAATCTATTATATTCTAAGACTCTAAAACTTATATTCTAAAACCCTAACTTTTAGAATCCAGAAACTTTAAAATAATCCTATGCGAGCTTTTTACTCTACGAATGTTTTCAGGCTTAATCTAAGTTACGTGTAAACTCATTTAAGCTCATAAAAGCAAATGTAAACCTTATTTTCTGACCGGAGCTCGCGAACATTTCAAAACTTAGCCAATGCGGTTGCCAAAATAGTTAAAATGGCTAGCCATCTCGTGCGGTGGAAGCCGAATTTCAATTTACTAAGCTAATTCTAGTGTTAGCTAAAGGATGGTAGACACTCCGATGAAATTGGCCAAATCTATGTTTTTATTATATTATAATCATTATATTATTGTTATTCTGCAATGTTGTTACGGGTGAAATTAAAAATAAAAGAAGAGATTCTCCGTGACAATATATATATATTTTAAAAAAAAGAAAAAAATAGGGGTCGTGGGCAGAAGGCCGTACGGTCTGATCTAGCCTCTTGGTGTCTGAAGGGTATCTAAGGGGCTTTAATCCACGTTGGAACTTAGCTGAGGATCCAGGTGTCTAGCACGTGTCGGATGCGAGATAGGGCTTCAACTTCTGGAAGCTTCTCCGTCACCGCCGTCCGTTCGTCGTAGATAGATCGTCTCAAAAAAATAAATCCCCGTCCAATGTCAATCAGCACTCAGGACTCCAGCGAGTATAAGTCCTTTTTAGACGGTACCTCGAGTGCTGTAGTTGGCGGAGTTTGTGCCCCAAATCAAGTTCCTGGAATAATCACGGTAATGTGTCGGTAGGAGTCCGGTCCCACAGCCATGCGTGATTTTAACCCCAAACGATTAAAATATCACTGGCTGTGTGACCATTACAAATATAAAAAAAGATGATAAACAGAATAATTAAGGCATGGATACAAATATCCTAATATTTTGACAATGAAATAATGTGAGATGAAACTACAAATGATAGCACGTGGTATGGCTAATCAAATAATTGACAACTAATTTAAAAGGATGATAGTTTACATGTATGCGTTTTAATACAAGCATGGTTTTCCAAACATTCACAACACAGATACACTAAATTACTCACCGTGGAACCACAGAACACTATTACTCCTACCGGAGAAGAACGTTAACTCCATACAATCAGTTTTTACTACTGCCATCTATATTCTGTCCACCGTACTAATCGTGAAAAAAATAAGCGCGGGAAACTTTAAATTATTAGTGCGGTAAATTTAAATTTAATAGTTTTAATAATAATAATAAAACACTTTATTGCTCACAAATTACAAAATAATAGACTTAGCCATAAAAACGGTTAGACAGCGTGGGCAAAGGCGGTCTTATCGCTTAAAGCGATCTCTTCCAGACAACCTTAGTGTCAAAGGAAAACTTAAATGTAAGTTGTATAATTAATATAACTAAACATAAAATATAAGAAATTAATTACAAATACATACATCTACATACTGTACATAGACATAATAGATACTAAACCATGATGCTATAATATACATAGATACATACATAGTATTTATGTGTATAATAAATTAATAAATATTAATATATAGAATACATAAATATAGTTACAATCTAGTCGTTTTGTAGGAGATGTTTGTGCAATTTAGATTTAAAAATTGCAATTGAAGTGGAGTGTCGTATGTCAGGTAGCAGTGAGTTCCAAAGGATTGAGGACTTTACGGTAAAGGAGTTATAGTAGTAGCCAGATCGAGCAAGGGGTATCTCTAAAGTATTGTCCATATCAGAGCGAAGAGAAAGGCTGTGACTAGCACCAAGGAATTTGAAGCGTTCCTTGAGATATATCGGTGCACGAGGATCATACAGAGTTTTGTATAAGAGAGTCAAAATATGCTCCTCGCGACGCAGTCTGATGGGCAGCCACTTAAGTTGACGTCTGAACTCGGTTACATGATCAAACTTGCGCAAACCGAAAATGAATCTTACGCAGAGGTTTTGGATAGCGTAACGACCCCAATATTGGACAACTTAAGAAAAATTTTGATGTTTTTTGTAAATTTCTCGTAGGTTTTTACATATTTTTAGATATTTTTTTTTATACGATTAGTTGTGTTAGTTTATTGTAACTGATGTTAGAAAAAAGAAAAAAATGCATAAATCCTTAAATAATTTATAAATTACAAATATACTTTTTTTAACCAGTAATGGACAGAAAAAATCTAGTGATGGACACCCAATGTCGAACAACATCCAGTTATAAACACCCATTTATGGACAGTACCCAATGTTGAACCTCCAGTTATGTACATGTAGAAACTTGTAGTTATCAATAGAATCCTGAAAATGATGGTCGAAAATAGAATAAAACTGTTTAACAAAGTATTTATTAATTATTTTGCATACGTACTTATAATATTTTAGGCCTAAATATTATCACAATGCGTCTCGTTAACACTAATTATTTATTAACAAATCAACAAAATAAGTCGTCTGGTGCAATAAAGAGTTATCCTTATTATAGATCAGTCTAAAAAATACTAATTGATCAGTCTCGTATTAATCACTAAATAATAAAAACATAACAAATTTTGTAGATAAGTGCTTATTATCTACAGTCATAAACATTTTGAATTTCAACAAACATAAAAATACTGGAGCAGGTTCTATTTTATATGTATATCAAACAGTATAAATATGATACTTGCTTATCTCTTTAACGGTGTAAAAACCTCTCTTATTGGTTAGTACTGGGACATCTATAACTTCAATAATGGCATTCTCATTGTACCAGATCTTATCTGGCTTCTCTGGCCATTTATATGTATTCCCATTGGAAAATGTCATAGTGCTTATTTCGTAGGACAATTTATCAACAATTTCAACAACACCAGGAAAATATTCACCTTCATACTTAACTATGACATAACTTCCCTTGGCTATATTTCTTTTTGATGACGTCAACCTACTCAGTGGCACATGTTCTGATTCAGAATCGGTAGAGTTAATTGAGCGCCTAGAAACAGCTTTCTTTTTATTGCTAGATTTTGTCGGTATTTTCGTTACATTCGTTTCAGACAAATCTTCTTCTATTTCATAATTACTATCGTCACTCTCACAATATTGCACTTCAGTATCCGTTTCATCTGTAGATGTGTCATCTGATTTATTTGTATTCAACTTCTTGCTAATCAACCGTTTTCTTTTCTTTTCTTCAATAAGTTTCTCTTTCATTATTTTCCTTTCTTTCCTTTCCACGGACCTTTTATCTTTTTCTTCTCGTATACGCTTTCTTTCAGCTTCTTTTTTTTCATGATACTCTCTCCATTGATCACCAGTCACTGCAAAAGGTATCTTTTCTCTAAGCTTTCGTTTTTTTCCATTAAACATGTTGTCATCGTCCGGCCAGTGCAAATTCCTTTTGAAAGGAGATGGCACAATACATTTTCCAATATTAATAGGAGGTTTACACTTTGCGGATGTGAAAATATTGTCATTCTGAGGTTGTTTTAACATATTCGTATCATGACTCTTATCTTTTTCAGGAGTTTTGTGTGGCATAATATGGTCAGGTATATTCTTATCTGCGGATACCAATGGGTTTTTACTATTATAAGGTAGGTATATCATTAAACAGAAAGAGAAGCAAATACAAAAAAGCGTATGTCATTAAAAACTTGAAAAAAAGTTTAATTTCGACAATTGTCCATAAATGGCATCTCCTTAAAATAAAATCCAGTTATGGACGCAACATAATTTTATTTAAACAACATAACCTATCATTCCACTAAATCGTGAAATATTTCGCACATTTAACCAATATAACAAAAAATAATATCAAATATCACTGAGATTAATACAAAAATACTTAAAAACTAATCTGTGTACTCACTTCCTTACGGATTTCTTTAGTAAAAACGGATTTTTCAACAACGAGTCGGAGCGACAAAACACAATGTTACGCAATCTTTAAACTTAATGGCCGAATAAAATGAAGTGTCATATTTTGACAGCATTATAAATCAAACTTTTATTTTAAGTGTTGCCAGATTACATAGCGAAATTTTTTGTCTTATTTTTCAAATTTAATGTTTTTTTTGTCCATTACTGGATGCTTGTCCAAGACTGGTGCCATTACGTTACGTTGGAGTTTATTGATCAATTCATCATTGAGATCTATGAGGCAGACGTCCGCGTAGTCGAGGATCGGCAAGAGTAGCGACTGCGCAAGTTCAGTCTTTGTTTTTTTTAGGTAGCAAATTTTTTAGTCTTCTGAGTGACCCAGATGCTGCGTAAACCTTTCGACTAATCTCAGATATGTGAGGTGCCCAGGACAAGGAAGAATCAAAGCAGACACCTAGATTTTTAACGACACTAGTTAAATTTAAGGGTACATTATTTAAAAAAATTTGAGGAACTGTAAGTTGTTTGAGCTTATCCATCTGCTTAACGCCACCAATGATAATTGCCTGAGATTTGTTCGGATTAATTGTCAGCCCATGAGATAAACTCCAATTGTAAATTTTAGAGAGGTTATGATTTATTTTGCAGATTAGTGCATCTATTTCTTTAATATCGGCTTGAGAGTAGATTTGGAGGTCATCCGCGTATAAATGGTAATGACACGTAAGCAAGGGGGTTATAAAGTTAATAAATATTGTAAAGAGGAGAGGAGAAAGTACACCACCTTGTGGCAATCCGGCAACCACATCACATAACCTAGAGGACCTACCATCTACGCGGATGCATTGCTGTCGACCGGCGAGATAACTGCTAAACCACGTGATCACTTTGTCAGAGACGAGCACATTTCGAAGCATAGCCAATAAAATATCGCTGTCAACCGTACAAAAAGCGTTGCTAAAGTCCAGGAGAACCATCGCAGTCACAAGTTGAAACATTGACTAGAGCAGTAGTGGTACTATGTCCTGGACAGAACCCAGACTGATATATATTTAAGAAATTAATAGAATTAATAAATGAATTGAGCTGGTTTGAAACAAGTCGTTCGAGAACTTTGGATAGGTAAGGGAGAATGGATTTGGGTCTAAAATGGGAGGGTAGTGAAGGATCATTAGTTTTTGGAATAGGGACAACCACTGCAGTACGCCAACAACTCGGAAAGGAACCAGTACTGAGCGAAAAGTTGAAAATGTGGCAGAGTATTGGAATGAGGATTTCTGAACCAATTTCAATCATTCTACGGCTTATGCCATCGACACCCTCTGCATTAGATTTAATAGCGTTCATGCTTGTTTGAACTTCTCGCTCAGTTAAAGACCTAAAAGAGAAAATAGATTGCCCAGAATTTTTGTTGGTACTTAAAGCGTGCAGTGTAGCCTGTTTTAGGTTACTGGCGATAGGGGGAACGGTAGTGAAGTGATGGTTAAGTGAGTCAAGATCAACCTTGATCTGTGGAGCAGAACCAGATTTACCGATTCCTAGTGTTTTCAAAAATGACCAAACCTTGCCAGGATCACCACTTGTAACTGATCGATGTATATGGAGGCGTTGTGCATCTCGGCACATCCTACTACAGCGATTACGCAATTCCTTATACCGATGACAATTTTCTTCCGAGGGATTGTGTTTATATTTAACCTTCGCAGCATTTCGCTTGGTCATCATGACTTTAATGTCACTCGTAAGCCATGGAGCGGGGAGATGTTTAAGGCGAACAGGTCGAAGCGGAGCATGCATGTCAAACAGGTGGATTATAATATTATTGAAGTTCTCCAGCTTCGTGTCTATTGTAGTAGCATTAAGCACCGTGTCCCAGTTAGAACTGATGAGGTCGTTCACAAACTTTTGTCTATCTATACAGTCTAAGCTACGTCTTAAGATTGTTCGGGGCTTAGGCTTAGGACATCTGATCTTATAGGACAGGAAGACAAGGTCGTGATAAGAGAAGGCTTCAGCAGAAAACTGACCGTGGGTGGCGACATGATCAAGAGAAGATACCATACCAAGATCCAACAGTGACGGTAGACAGTGAGGTGCATGATGAGTTGCAGCTGAAGGCAGTATATTAAGGTTTGTACTCTCAACGATAGAAAGCAATCTTTTAGAACGAGAATCCGCTTTAAGGAGACAGGTATTAAAGTCACCCAAAATTAAAGTGTGATCAAATACCGGAACCAGTGATTCGAGCATCGTTTCAAAAGAACTGAAGTAGTCGATATATAGGTTAGGGCTGTAGTATACTCCCAACAGAACCTTTGTGTGACCTAGGAGTACCTCCAGAAATAAATGTTCAGATGATTCGGAGTATTGAGATGGAGAGGCATTGACGACACTGTAGGGGATATGGCTTTTAAGGTATATAGCTACTCCACCTCCACCCTTGCCCGTTCTGTCATTACGTATTATACGAAATCCAGGTAGGGAGTAGGATTAAGAAGAAAGGCAAGGTTTCAAAAAGGATTCAGACACAAGAATAGCATGTAGATGTGGTATGTTAGAGAATGCACTTAATAAATCCGGATAGTGCGCAGGAATGCTTTGCGCATTTATATGCACTACATTGAAGTTTTTGGAGAACATATAAAAGGTGGAGTTCAGCTGTGAGTCTAAGGATGGGGGCAAACTCTGGAAACTACCATCTGACGACAACGACTCGTATTCAGAGCTATTATTAGATGGGAAACTATCATCATTACTTGATTGTAACATTAAGCAATATAAATAAATATAAATATAAATATAAATAAAATAAAAATATATATATAAAAGTGAAAATAAAATAAGGTACTTAAAATTGTAACCAAAAGTGTAAAATATATAAAAATATGTGCTATCAAAATTCACACGCCGGCAGTGTATAAGAGGTTCGCTGTAATACATGCCAAAATAAAAGGCACCAAAATATATTTACTTATGCTCACAGATTAAACAGCACCAAGTTAAATTTAAAAAAAATAGAAAATAAAAAACACAAGTATTGTTGACACAACCAGGAAGTTAAAAGATAACACAGTTGTACTTCAAGTTTTTAAGCGATAAATTAGTAAACCCAATCATATTGTAATCTTACTGCTAAAAATTAACATGAAACATTATGTAATTAGTTAATTACACAAAACTGTTCATGGATATTATAGTTTCTTGGATCTACATATGTGAGAATAACATTCCATTATTAGTTTCAAGCCTACAATATAATGCCTCTACACAATTGTACATGCAAAAAGCAAGAAACGCAAGGAGAATTAACATCAAACTTAATAAATAACTATGTCATACCTATTATATCTGTGTAAAATATGTGCTGCTCTTTAAAATACAGAATAGTTCTGTATTTTAAAGAAAATAAAGCATACAGACAAAAAAAATGATATTTCTTAAGTTTCAAAAAATAGACTAAAACCATAATAATTGCACATTCTTTAGTTCATATACACATTATGCACATCATACAAAATAATCTAATTCATTTATTAAGTATAAAACAACTCAAAAGAACCGGTTACTTAGGGTATAGGTACAATACAAATGCGGCGGGTATAGGTACAATACAAATGCGGCAGTCGACGCTCCCGCATGTAGCATTTACTTACTTAGTTGCAATTAGTGTCACCGACAAGTGATACGTGCGAGTCGAATATTAAATTATAAACTAAACCTGGTGCTGAGTGTTGTGTAATTGCGAGATTAGGATAGCAAAACTCTAAAGAACATATTGAAGTTAATCGTTTTCAGTGCTTGAGGAGATTGAATTAAGTTCCGCCATGGCTTCTACTTTGACTATTTCATTATCCGGAGTTTTAACCCGGATTACACCGTCCAGGGTCCATCAATTTGGAATGCCGAACTTTTGTCTTGCGGCCATGAACACTTCATGCCGGGGTTTCGTTAAAAACTCAGACAATGTTATCTTGGACCTTTGAGAGCGGCTTTATTTTTCCATAGTGCTGCACGAACTGGGGAATTGGTGAATTTCACTACGATGGGTCGAGGCTTGCTGTTTTTGAATCCCTTCCCCAAGCGGTAGCTAGCGGCAATGGAGCTGGCGGTCAGAGATGGTACTTTGCACTTTTTGGTAAGACTAGAGATGACCTTAGCGTTAGTATCTTCACCGGGTTCCTCTGGAATTCCATGTACAAGCAACATTTTGCCACGGAATCTCATCTCGATGCGATCTATGTTAAGTTTTAAAGCATCAACTTCGGCGCGCAGCACGAAGAGGCCGTTACAAACGAAAGCTTTAAATGCTAAAAACTCAGTGTTAAGCGCAGCAATTGTGGGATTCTTACGGTTCGAAGAAGTCGCCAGCGTCAGCTCAGCCTGGAATTCAGCCATTTTAGCCTCAAACATCCGGGCCATATCGTAGATAGTCTTCCAACTGTGTGTGATGAGAAGTCATGTTGTGCAGCTGCGAAGGAAAGGATATTTACTAGGAAAAATACACTGCAGGCGAGTGACATTAATTAATTACCAAAAGATTCCATATAAATAATAGTAATTAACATCAATTCACTACTTTATTTTAAATATTTTAGAAGAGTTTAAATTTTACTTTAGGTTACAAATACCCTCAATACCTTTTAATGGGGTTTATAAAGGGTCTTTTTTTAGTTGTTAGAAAAATTAAATAGGTAAACCTATTATTGGAACTGCTGTTTACCTATTTAGCTTTTCTTACATCTAAAAATTTACATAATATGAAGTAAAAACAAATATATTATAATATTTTGATTACATATATTGAAATTTCACATCTTGCATTTTCCATTTATAAATATTACTTGAAGGAACAGAATCTCAGATAAAATGAAATATTATTGTTACTTACAGATATATTTAATAGAATCAGGCAATACTTTGCAAAAATCAATATCATACAATAATTGTATAATATCTATAATAATATTATAAAGCGAAAGAGTTTGTTTGTTTGTTTGAAAGCGCTAATCTCAGGAACTACTGGTTCGATTTGAAAAATAATTTTTTTGTTGGATAGAGCATTTATCGAGGAAAGCTATAGGCTATGTTACATTGCGCTGTTACCAATAGGAGCGAAGAAAAATGAGAAAATGTGGAAAAAAGCGAGGAAAATTATTCATCTTCGAGAGCTTCCTTTGCGTGCACTGCGAAAATGGTCTAATGAAAAATGTCGAAATTAATGCATTATTAACAATTATTTGTCAGTGTTGTATCAACATTATAATATTAATCTTTATGCAAATAAATGTGTTGTTGATTAAAAATATTTAATTGTGAATAAATATCTTAAAATATATCACAGTTTTAAAATAACTTCGAAACAAAATTCAAACGCGCGCGTCGCATGATGTGCAAGAGACGCTGCGGCGGCCGGCGGCGGCGCGGCGGGCGAATATAGGCGGTATGTTCTCCTGCCACAAGAATAGAACTAAAAATGAATTACTTCAAATACTTTAAAATATGTTCTTATAAAAACTTAAAATCGAAATAGACGCAGATGAAGTCGTGGGTAACAGCAGCTATAATTTATCAAGTCGTGGGTAACAGCTGAGGAAGTTGTTTGCCAATATAAATATGATGCCCAAAATGACTATTCCACGCGAACGAAGTCGCGGGCACAGCTAGTTTGTTATGCTAGTTTTACTGATGTAAAATAATTTTCATTTTACGTTTTAAAGAAGAAGTCGAAGCTTCTTTTGCAAAAGAACGGTTTTTTAAAACGCAGAATCTGTATGCATATAAAAAACACTCAATTAATAATTGTTTCCAAATTGTTTTCTTTGTGTAAATTGCATGCATGAATAAAGTCAAAATTGACAATATTATTTATGCGATTTAAAATTTTTGTCTTTATCATTTTTACAAAGGCATTATCTTTTAAAAAATTATTAATAACTGATGCACATAGTTCTACACAGGAAATAAAATTTTTGTGCGCGTAATTTAAGGCTAGAGAATCTGTTCCATATTCCCTGTTTGCGACAAAATTGTGTGTTATATCTATGTTGTCACTAACAAATATTTTTCTACACATTTCGCAATCCTTCACTGGTAATTTCTTACGTATAAAACCCGCTACATATGCACATGCCTGTATTTCAGGATTGTTAGTGTTTATTGCTTCATCAACTTCAAAATACAGAGCAGATGTTGAAGTTGATGAAGCAGTAACAACTGAGTGGTCTTTTTTTTCCTGCTCAGACTGCGAAACTGACAGGAAGCTATCAAAATTATTAATTATAACATTGTTGTCAGTTTCGCAGTTTCCAGTAGTTCCCATATGTGACAAATTACTAATAATGGCAGCTTTGATCCCAACTACAAATTGTCCGCATGTAGGGTTTGTATTGGAACCACAATTGCCACGAATACACCCAAAAAGATTTTCTAAGTCATCTTGTTGGAGTCTTCTTGTAGCCAGGCTCTTTACATTATATTTATTAGTTAAATTTCTCCATAACCTTTCTACAGCATTAAGTGTCCATATCCAACCCTCTAGTGATGGAGGTTTGCGTGGACTGCCTATAAATTTTAGTGTAGAAAAAAAATTTTCATATCTTGAAAGAAAATTAAATGGGGGCTGGTTGCAGTAAGGTTTGTGGCATGTGGTTTTCCTCTTCTTAAATCAGATGATTCGCTGTTTAAGCAGTCAAATATTTTGTCCATATTGGCAACAACATTTGCTGTTGTTGTGGCTGCTGCTGTAAGGCTTCCTGTAAATGAAAATGGATGCATTTGAATGGAAATTGAACCTTATCTTCATTTAAATACATTTTTAAAATAGTAGGTTGTGTAACATTTTATAAAGTACAATTTGTTTATATAGGTTATTGAGTTATTTAACATACCATCCGATATTTTAGAGTACAATCCAGCTGCAACAGAATGGCTCAATACTTGAGCGGCTTAATTAACTTTCATTTTTTGCTTAGTATTGGGGTCCAAATGGTCTTTTCTAAGGCAGGGTGCAAAAACAAAATTTGGGTTTTCACAGTCCATTTCATAAAATTGTTTTATGTGCTCCCATTTAGCAATACCTGTAAATAAGAAATTATAAGCCAATGTACATCTTTTTGTTGACGAAGGTTCTAACTGAGAGAAAATATAAAAAAATATGTGAAAATTTTAGCTTTCTTACAACCATATTGAATTTAGATTTTGAAAATTAAAACTTCATAGATGTGACGGGATGACGTCCATCGGGCCTGCTAGTTACGTAATATTGATGTGTAGAATAATGTCCTAACTTACCTCTTCCTGTCTGTAGACTGGAGTTTATATCTGTACTGCATTCAATGTTATATTTAAGAAACATATTTCTAAAGCATTTCAGCAAATGTGGTGTGTCATAGATAGCTACAATTTCTTTATTTTCTATAGTTATATATGGATGCTCCATAGATGCCCCCAAGATGGAAAGTGCTCTCCTATTTACACCATCCATGTCACATACAGTGGCTGAAATATTTACACCAGCTTCATGACACTGATGTAGTACCTAAAATAATATTTAAAATTTAATATTATGCAATACATAACACATTAATACAACTACAACTGGAAAAATATAAGTTGAAACAATTAAAATTATAGTTATTGATAGTAAGTGTGATAAATTATAATCAATATTATTAATAAACAAATAAACTTTAGTTACCTCTTTAATTAAAACTGCTAATCTATCTGCTGTAACAAAACCACTTGAAAAATAATGGGCTATAGGCTGCTTTATCTTTTTTCTTATTCCTGCTATCATGAAAACAAGGGCATAGCTAGCAATCAGCCCTGATCTCCCCTGCACACCATGGTCTTGAAAACTCTCTATTGAGTCAGTTTTGCAGTCATAATTTAAATGTTTTTTATTGACATTTCATCAAACATTAATACATACTCATTATTACTAGGTTTTTGAGTTTTAACAAAGTTTTTCAATATTTTGAACACCTGTTCATTATGTCCTACACCAAACGGGATTCTATTTAAAAGATTTTTCAATGTGCTTGGTGCAGGCAAGGTAAATAACCGCCGGAGCAAGCGGTAGCAAGTCGGGGATCTTTTAAATAGTCGTAGGGCTATAATCTTCTCTTCTTTTGAACACCTTCTCCCTTTTAGATGGCATTTACAATTCCTTATTTGCCCTTGCAAAAGTAATGCAAATGCAGGACTTATTTTTCTTGACAATTTCTTTACTGCATTGTCTGCCTCTATTTCTTTTAAAATATTTATTTTAAATTTCATTTTTTTCAGACGGTTTTGCAGCAGGCACATTTTTGCCATATATTTGCTGTATTTTTTAAATAAATCTTTCTCCCTTTCTGTTGGCTTAATAGAAGTGGAAGTAGATTCTGTGAGCTGAACCTGAGATACTTCAATAACATTGCTCCTCTCTCTAAGTGGTTCTTGAGGTTGAGAAGGTCCAGGTTGGCCAAAACACACAGGCAACTCATGTTTAGACTGCAAGAGAAAAAAAATATATATCGCCGCCCCAACCGAATAAAATCGTAATCGAAAATTCTAAATTTTACAGGAATAAATAAAAACAGTTTTTGGCTTATAACTTTTTAACAGGTTCTTGCAGGAAAAATATTTTTATACCAAAATAAAGCAAATTTTTTCTAAATAATTGACTTTCAATTTACTGTGTAGGTATTTGTAATTTAAAATAAATTGTTTAATTAACTGTATAAAGATGTGACACTTTATGTACCAAGTTTCAAAAGCCACCACATACCAAAAATCCTTGTTGGACTTGAATTAAGTATAAAATATATACAATAAATTATATCACTTACGTCACATGGGATAGCTGTCCTTGATAAGAGCTTTTTCTTACCATAAGTGAAGTCTGTCTCTTTGAAATGTCTCTCACATAGCATCCTATGCTCAGAGTACAGTTTTTTTTGGACATCCAATGTATAGTTTCCATCTGGAAATACATATCTTGCCCATGACTCACAACTGAAAATAAAGGATGAATACATAAATTATAATAAACAAAACAAATTATTGTTATGCCTGCCATGCTAATATAGGTATTTAACCTATAAATAAGTATTATTTACTACAATATAATAATAAAATTTAACCCAACTATTACAAGGGTAGCACATTCATGTTGATGAATTATTTTATATATAAGCTCTAAGGATACACTTTTCTTATTACTTCTAAAGCTAAACTACTCTTTATAGTTTATTACAGCTATAAATAAACATGAGAAAGAGGAGTTAGTGTTTCAAATGTGAGGGTTATTTTATATACAATGACATACATATTTACGTACGTGTAACAGGTTTCTTATTCCAGGATTAGGAAAACGAAACAATTTAACGCCGTCTTCAGCAGGTGAAGAGCAGCATTTAAAGCATCTTCTCCTGTTTTCTTTGTCAGACATTTTCACAAAGAAACACCGAGTCTATATCTCACTATACAACAACACCGAGTCTATTTCTCACACACACACAGTTTTGCAATTGATGCAGGAATATAAAAACGGAGGAACAGAAGCTCAACTCAAAGTTTCAATCACCAAATACACCAATAACACAAAACAGCACCGTTCGTAAAGCGCAAAACAAAACAAACGCCATTTTGTTGTTATGACCGGAGACCAGGGTTGCCATAAGGAAAAGGCAATGTACATTACGTTTACAACTGTTAAACAATTGTTTGGCAGGTTTTAATGGTGGAAATTATTTTAAAATCACAATATTTTACAAGAACAAAATAAAATCTCACAATTTATATTTCTATTTTCCGTATATATGAATATATAAACGATTCACCCAATTGAGCTCACCCAAAAAATTGGGAGTATTTTTTAGTCAGTCGAACATAAACTGCCCCCGTAGGTATTTTTTTCTGCCCTTTAAAGTTGACCCCCCTGCGTGGAACACGGGATTAAAATATAATAATTATAACGATTACATCTTGAGTCTTAGCGACAATTTAATTCGAAAAGGAAATGTCATTCGAAGAAGTGCCATATATATACCTTTCCTTCCTCTTTTTTAAACTTTTGACAACTATAAACTAAAGCGTAAAGATAAGAAATCCAGAAATCAAAATAAGAAGATATTATATCAATAATCAATATATTATGTAATATAATATTAGAAATTTACTGTATTTTCATTATTAAAAACTAAATTATTATTTTTTCAAAGATTTAAGACGAAAGTCAAATCGAGCTACGAACTAAGTATTAAAGCAAGGCTGACGCCGTTAGTAAGGACGTGCGCCGATAGATGGCGCTTTAAGCCTCGATAAATGACTAAATAATTAATTATACAAATCATAGATGACGCGAGTAACGCCGAAATAATCGATTTTATTGAAAGGGAATGTAACTACGTTACAATGTCCATATTTCTAATTAATTTAATTACTAGTTCTAATTTGTAGTCGAAAGATCTATCGGTAGTCAATCGAATCCTGCTACTCATTCGCAGAACTAGCATTAGAAAATTTGAAAAACTTTCGATCCTAAATTCAGGCTCAGTACCTCCAATAGAGCTGAATATCGAAGTGTTATATTGTGTGATGTCAAATGACATCAAATCAAATGTCAGATTTCACAACTGGAGAGTTGTCAAATCTGACAATCTTCAGCTTTAAAGTATTAGCGCAGAGTTCTATTTAATACAATGCTGTTTTTTCTGTCGAGACCTCTAAAAAACGCTCGTGAGAAAGTAGCTTATCTGGTTAATATAACCACCCGCGTAAATACAAGATCCTACGGAAACACTGTACTTTATCGGGATAAAAAGTAGCCTTTGCTTTAATCCAGAGCATAAGCTACTACCATACTATTCTTCATCGAAATCCGTTCAGTAGTTTTTGCGTGAAAACAACACAAATATCCATACATCGATCCTCACAAACTTTCACATATTTTATCGTGATGGAATCGTTTTTTGGGAAACAATCAATATGAGACGTCAGAAAGTGAATTATTTTCAATCTTATAATTATTAAGTACAGCCTTAGATTGGCATTTCAGTTATTGCCAGTCTTAGCTTAAAGCTTATATCACCGTTTTTCTAAATCGTCAAGTCCAAAGTCTAGTCAAAGTCCACATAAATCCTCAATGCACTCAATAAGTCAAGTCAGTCGATTCAGTCAAGTGGTAGACGCTTTACTGAAACTTCCTAGGGAGTTTTGGAGGGAACAAAAAATAGCACGCTTTTGTAGTTGTACCACTTGCACACACTTGTGCTCGTCAACGAATATCTAATGGTTCATATTATATTCTACCGATATTACACATATTTAAGAACCGAAATAACACAAATTTTGGAGGAAGTACAAAAACAACAACGTCGCACATTGATATTACTGGTAAAACTCGTGTCAACATTTAACAAATCAATATTGTTGTTTTTTTTATTAAGGTAGTGTAGCATTAAACCATTGCCATTGTCAAGTTAAAAAGACGGAAAAAAGATTTTTTCGTTTTAAATTAACACTGTTTTTTTAAAATCAAGTCCAAGGAAATCGTCATTGCAGGTTCATGTCAGTCGATTCAGTAAAGTGGTAAATGCTTTACTAAAACTTCAATAAGTAGTTTTGGAGAGAAAAAAATTGCACGCTTTTTGTAGACTTTGTAGCACTTGCCCACATTTGTGCACGTTAATATTCTAGCAATATATGTTATATTAAGTACATAATATTATCAAAAGTATCATCTAAGGGGGAGGATTTTTTAAGGTTATTTTTAGAGGTTTGTACTTTCTCGTTTTTAATGAAATTAAGCTATTGATCGATATAACATCGACAACTGATTTGAAAAGCCAACCTGTAGAAAACATACTTTTGGAAGTATATTTTATTGTATGAAGGACAGTTTAATATTACAGAACATTATTTTTATTATTTTGTTTATCAGTTTATTTAAGTTTGGTAAGAAGTATTGTTGAGAGTTGGAATACTGCACAAAAATCTGTAACTAGACTACTCTAGTACACTGTAAATAGAACTCTGTGCTATTCACTTTCTTTATCAGCATTGCTATAATTATATCAGATGAGATTCCATTTATCCAGGTGACTTATTTTTCTTTAGATTGATGATTCCGCGCTTTATTTCATGCGCGAGGAAGGCAGGAACAACTTGTTTTTTCGAAATATTGATCCGATGTAGTTTTACCAGGGTCTGAGTAGAGTGTAGAGTAAGAAGAGGTTGCAATTTTTTATTATGTCTTTACGATTTGTGACCGTATGGCCTGAAACATTTTTCGTACCATGTATCCACTCTTTTTATATGGCAAATATAATTCTTTAAAAAAATCCTCTGTCATCGACAGTTGACTCACGATTGATTTTTTGCGGGGATATTATGTGCTTTCCCGCGTAAGGATTTGGTTTGGAGCTGACCATTATGACAGCATAGCACTGTTGAGTTTGATTTACAGCTCTGTTGTACCTACTAGCGCAGAGTTTTATTTTCAGCGCTCTGAATTTTCTGGGGCCCTTCGGATTCCGGATCATGATATAGTCCCAGCCTAAAGTCGAGTTGCCTGTTCGTCACCCAAATTTCAGCACTTCTCTTTCGTCGCCTCAAATATTAGAACTATTAGACTGTCTCCTGAAGACCAATTCTCGTAATTATTGGTGACCTTAATAAACCTTCGGTCCGCGCGCTGTCTCACACGCCCACGCGATGGGCTTCTGTTGTAGCTTGTAGTGGGTAGGTACATATTTTGCCGTTGTAGTTAAAATACTCACATTGTCTGCAAATCATTACGCAACGGAATCTAGTATAAAACCTATGTATGTTATGTATATTTAAAATAAATTTTAGTTTAAAAAAAACACGCTTTTATAGAAAATGTAACTAAAAATAAAAAATAAAATTTAATAAATTTGGATTAAGAATAGTGTAAATGAAAAATAAATGTTTATTATTGTAAAAAAGCGTGGGGTTGTAAAATAAAATGTTTATAACTATGGACACTATGCACCTCACGCTTTTTTACAATAATAAACGTTTATTTTTCATTTACATTATTCTTAATCCAAATTTATTAAATTTTATTTTTTATTTTTAGTTAGATTTTCTATAAAATCGTGTTTTTTAGTTTTTTTTAATTATAATTTATTTTTTGCTTTTTAGTACGATTTGCCAAAGAGTAAGCCTGGAACTGCACGCATGATTATTTATTATAATAATTTATATTATTAGTTTTTAAATTTTTTTTTTTAAATTATTAAAAGTATATTTTTAATAATTAAAATTAAATTAAATCGAATTATTGCTTTGTCATCGGTCTTTGACAGGTGTGCAAAGTTTGAGTTAAATCTGATCGTTCAAAGTAGGACAAAATCGAGCCCAAAGGAGTCGGTTACAAGCAAGCAAGCAAACATATAGGTGAAACTAATAAAAGCGTTATAAAATATTTAAAAAAATCCTAATTACACAGGTCCGACAATGATTTAATTTCATGTCTAACATGATAATAATATCCCATTGAATGCAAACTTAAGGTTAATGTTAATGAATTAAGTCACATTTTTTTCTCTTTATGTTGTTTCACCTAGGGGACCTAAAATCAGGAAGCTTAGCAAGGATGCAAAGATATAATATATATTATGATTGGTCTCGCTTGACGCTCGACGCCCTGCGAGATCAATTATTATTAGACTATGCAAGGATGTGGAATTTGAAAAGTTATGAAAACCTTAGAAAAAATGCATGGAATGACATTATGATTGTTGTTTCTAAGTTTTTATTAGGTAGTATAAAATATCCCAAATCCCAATCATTATTCATCAAATTGCTCAGGAAATGTTAATACCTTCCGCCATTTAAATAAAAAGAGTTTTGCCGGGGAATTCAATTGGTGACGTTGTGGTTTTTGTATATTCTTCATAAATTTGTGTTATTTCGGTTCTTAATATGTAATATTGGTAGAATATTAACCATTAAATATTCGTTAACGTGCACAAGTGTGGGCAAGTGGTACAACTTCAAAAAACGTGCTATTTTGTGGTGCCTCCAAAATTCCTTAGGAACTTTCAGTAAAGCTACTATCACTTTACTGAATCGACTGACTTGACTCATTGACTGCACTGACTATTTATTTGGACTTTGACTAGACTTTAGACTTGGTGATTTAGAAATACGGTGTTGACAATTGAAATGAAAATTCTATTCCCGCCCTTTTATCTTGACACTGGCAAATGGTTTTAACCTGTTAACCAGTTAACCTGTATAGCCGCGCTATACATAAAAAAATGTTGACACTGACAACTGACAGTAACGCAAAGCTTTAAGTTATAACCAAAGTTTTCAAAAAATATTTTAAATAACATAGGTACTTTGTAAGATACTATTGTGTTGTTTCGACCACGGAATTGCATCATTTAGTATTCATAAACGCACTTGTGTGCCACAAAAGTTTGCTTGTAAAATGGAAAGCGACGATTACTATGAAATCACTTCTCAGTTAGACGCAAGAGAAATATTGAGATATCTGAATCAGTTAGGTATACAAAATATCAATGGAGAAGTTTTAAAACTTTTCATAAAAGGTAAGATTAAAATAAAGTTTTTTATGCCACCGAAAAATATCACAGAGCTCATTTCTAGGCTTTATTATTTAATTGCAGACTTGAAGAAGTTAATAAAGTACGATTTAGCCCAAAAAAGCGGAACCGTTTACAGTGAAAACAAAATAGTACTTGGCCCAGAAAGATTACACAGTGCAAGTACCTTTTCTTCAAGATTAAAATCTCGTAATTCAACTTCCATCCCACCGCTTTGCAAAAGACAATGTCAGAAAGAGAGACCATTGACAGCTAGATTTGTTAGATCTGCTCCAAACTTGGGTGAACAAAAAGTGGAAGATAAAGCTCTGCGAAGAGCCTGTTCCTGTATACCAGTTGAAAGAAAACCAGACGCACCAACTGCTCCTAAATCTTCGACAACAACCAGTAAAAGCTGTATGTATTCTCTAAATTATCTTTAGTTTGGTAAAACATAGTTATGCTTTTAAGTGGTATTAAGAACAATTGAAACATCTTTAGACAGGTATATAAGTAGTACTAAACAACTACAACAAACATAAATTTTTAACCTCCGATGCAAAAAGATCTCGATGCAATATACCCTCATCTGTTATTTATCAGTGATATGAAATAAATGATAGATAATATTCACATTGATACATTGCAATTAGGTAGCCTAGTTAAATTGCGCCCTAATAATATTAAATAATTAAAATTATAATTGAAGATCATGGTTTCCTACATTTTGTATGTAAATATTAAATGCTAGTGGTGAGATGACAAAAATGTGTTGCGCATGCAACTTTATGTGACACAATTATTATAGAGTGAGTTTAAATTGATATCTATATCACGATTAAATGACAGATGAGCGTATATATTTCTTATACCGGGTTTGAGACGATATGTTTGATATGTCTGTCTGTCTGGATGAAAGTCTCCTAAATAAAGGTTTGATTTAGATGTCTTTTTTTGTTTGAAAGCTGACATTAATTCATCATCATCAGCTCTCTCACTGCTTGACAGTTATGTTACTTAACATTTTTAACTTTTTGGAACGTAGTTCCTTATGGAGCATTGCGAATTGTATGGAGGCTAGATGGATTGATTAGGCACGACACTTTTTGCCACTCGAAATCACAATGTTATAACGACTATTAAGAATGATACGAAAAACGACCTTATCACCTTGACAATAATGTAGAATTTTGCAATTACACGTTGTGACTGTTATGACTGTTACATATTGTGACTAGCTAGCCGGGCCTTTGGTATGCGAGCGGTAGGACGGAAGGGGCAAGCCCTCCTCATCCATCACCTCACCCCTGTCCCTACCTATGGCACGGCCAACTAGTTCCGCGCGCACTATATATACTTAGTTTAACTATTTGTTTTGTATAATATAATATATTATATCTATACAGATAAACAAAATTGAAGTATCTGTTTGTAATTTCAAATTAACAGCTTTTATCACTTAATGCATTTAAAAGTATGATCGGTACTTACAATAAAATATAAATTGTTAACAATTTTCTGTCCGTCTGTCAGTCTGTGTGTTTTTCCGGCTAATCTCTGAATATATATATTTCTTCCAAAATAGGCTTCAATTCTTCATTATCAACTATATATTTATATTATAATATATATATATTATAACTTCGTTCCATCCGGGTGTCCCTTGACACCTCTCAAGTTTTTTTATCATAGAGGATGGTGCAGGCAATATTATGCATTCCTTTACTCAAATTATGTTTATACTTGGACCTTTAAATAGATTGTCACTAACATACTATTTTACTGGCACATAAGTTTTAATATCTACTTCCAACGTATGATAATACTATACTCCAACAGTATCTGTAAGTTGTGCCTTGGATAGGCCACTTCACTTGAGTAGGTACTAATGCTTATTTATTGAATTTTTTTTTTCAGTAATAAAAGTGCCAAAACAACCTGTCAAAAGAAAATGTGATCCAGTGTCTTTATATCATTACTACATATCCCAATGGGCAAAGTACAAACCGAATGTGCCCGGGGAAAATGACTGGGCAGAGTTGAGATGGAATATCAGACAAAAAATGGTTGGGAATACCTCAGGGGACACAAAGAAAGTATGTCTTTTAAACACAAATTTAACCATAGGATTCCAAAGTTTAAAAACTTAAGCAGTCACATAGTTTTAGTGTAATAAAACACTTCTTATTCTTATAACTTCTTCATAATAAACAATTATTATTATTATTTTTTTTCAAATTATTAAGATTTTAATCTTAAATTACATTACAATGCATTTTTTTTTCTATTTACAGGTTACAGATAAAGAAAATATAAGGCCTAAGAAAACTTGACATCTAAGGAACTCATTATTCCACAACATATCAAATGTTATTTTGAATCTAACTTTATAAAAGTTTGAAGAGTATACTTTTAATTATATTCTTATTATTAATTGAGACGCTTATGAAAAAGATCACTAGCACAAGAACTTACAATTTAGTAAATAAATTTTGTATCTAATTAATACATTTATTTAATTACTTTACACTTGATTCAACTTAAACTTAGCCTGCTGTTGCATTGTGTTGCTATGAAGATGGTGTAAGATCCGTTCCTCAATTATTTCTGCTGCAGCTTGGGTTAGAACGAGAGTGTCATGTTTCAACATTGAGTACACATTCAATCCATAAACAGGCATAATATTTACATGAGGTAAACTATCTGTGGCCACAGATAAGTTTCTGGGTGCTATATCAATGCTGGAAAAACGGAATAATTTTTAGAGCACATTAGTTAAGAATCTGTTTCCTTATAAAATTATTAATGTTGAAAAATTAAAAATAGTTTTAGATTAATTTAACAACCTTTAACCTAGTGAAATTTTGTTAATTGTTGTGGCTTACTTAATGGAAGTAAATGTTATGTTCCCATGGGAAATAATACTGAAAGCACTTACTCATGAACTATCAATACTGAAGGTCCCCAATTTCTATTTTCTATCAATTGAGTGATGTAACCTGTCTCATCTGTAGGAAGTTGTAAATCTTTTACAATGTGTAAATCATCTTGCGCCAATTTTCCGGAAAGCATGGATGTCAAACCATGTATTCTTACATGGAAGGGCAACATAAAGAAGTGAGTTTTTCCCGATCGTGGACCGTGCGCTATTCCACCTCCTCTCCACAAAGGAGATCTGATTGAACCATGACGAGCCTTGCCCAAACCTTTTTGGGCCCAAGGTTTCCTTCCACCGCCACGGACTTCAGCCCTAGTTTTAGTGTGCGCCCAAGACACCCATCTGTATTTCTGCTGCCATATCATATTTCTGTGAATGATATCAATACGAGGAGTCACTGCATATACCATAGGATGGAGCTCAAATAGTCCAAGTTTCTTTTCTTCAACTGTGTCCAAGTTCTCGATCCATACTTCCCGAGGCTTTGTATACTGCGGTGGATATAACCAATCTTTCTTCTCTATACTGAGATTTGAATTTTGTAAGGCTGCAGATGAGGATTCTACTGAAAGTGCCCTTACTCGAGGTATTGATGATATAGTCATTCTTTTTATGGCATTGATTAATAAAGCACACATATTGAAGTTCTAACTAAAGTGTACCCCTTAAATAAATTATTTTTGGTAAAATTTTACAAACAAAACAATCTAGATAACTCTAACCTCATTCTTCGATTGACAGTTGACACTTGAAATAAGTTTGACATTTAATTATTTTTTTTCAATGTGAAATGTAATAAAATGTTATAAATTTATTTAGGTAAATGTAGAATATTATATCTTATTTTGTAATTCACATGAATTTGTAATTACCATGCTAAATCTCGAATTCTCGATTGCACAAAGTAAATAAAACCCTACATATTTAAATAGTACTATTAATGAGTATTTATGAGATATATTCAGGTGAGTAAATTATTAGAATCCAGCGCTTTTAAAAATAGGTCATGGTGCCCAGACTACATCGGAATCTCTCTAGTCGGGAATATGAAATGTTATTTTGTATTTCTTTCATAAATTTCTACCAATAGGTAGAATATTAGTCATTCATTAATATTAGTTAATGTACACAATCAGTGTAGGCGTTATATGAGTGTGGGCAAGTACAATTTGAAGAAGCGTGCTCTTTTGTGTTATATTCTCCAAATAAATTGACAATGATTTAATACTGGAGAGGTGGGATTAATGCTCTAAAGTACCATACTCATATTTAAAATGTCGCGTATTACTCACGGTCCAGCCTGCAAATCCAGCACCAGTACTAATGCCGTAATTAGTGTCAATAGTATCAATTATTTTTTATTTTTGCCCACAAGTCCGCTTCAAGGCCGTGGTATTGGATTTGCAGGAAAAAAACAGCGCTGTAAGGCTGGGACTATATGATCTGGAATCCGGAAGGCCGTAGAAAATTCTTCTCTTATTACTCTGCGCTAATTTATTGGAGTTTAAATTCGAGCCTGTTTTGACATGTATGTCAATGCTAATATTAAGTCTCCACAGCTTATGTGGAAGCATATAAATGAAAATATTAATGCACATAATCCGAGGTCTAATTTTATATTACCTAACCATCTATCTTGCCCTAACCTTATAAATAACTTTTTATGGACATCCCAGGTACTAGCTCTGTGCCCAGTCGACGCTCGTCTACTTTAGTAATAATTAATTTGGCAAACTCAGCTTTTCTTTGGTTGACGACAGCCAAGAATTAAAAATCATTAAAACCTGCAAATCAAACGCGGTTGGTGCTGACGGTATAAGTTAGGACATATTGTCTATCGTCAATCGGTTTCCAGCTTGCCTAAGTAACATAACAAAAATAATTAACACCTCTATTACAACTTGTACTTTCCCTGAGTTGTGGCACTTGGCAATTGTAAGCCCGTAGCCTAAAAAAGGGAATGTATCCGAACTAAGTAAGGGATCTTAGACCAATTAGTATATTGCCGTGTATGTCAAAACTTCTGGAGAAGGTAATGCATAGCTAAATGAGCATGTTTTTTTAAACAAATAACAATATTTCCTACAGTACAGTCTGGTTTCGCAGTCAACACAGCACGACTGCGTAATTGATGTTGTGGGCAATATTATATCGGCGCAAGACGGGCTACCATCCTAGTATTTCTAGACTTCTCACGCGATTTTGACACAATTTGTTGTTGTTTAATTTAATTAATTAAATTGAATTTAATTTAATTTAATTTGTTCCTTTGTTGTTAGCTAAACTAAAATTCTACAGGTTTGACGATGACGCTATGACGCTTTGATCTCGGATAACCTAAATAATAGGTTTCAGGTGGTCGATGTAAAAAATAGTAACGGTTCAACATCACGCTCTAATCCATCTAGAGTAGATAAGGGGGTACCTCAGGGTTCGGTGATTGGCCCATATATGATATATTTTTGTGTATATGATAATGTTTTGCAAATTCCACATATAAGTGGACAAGATTCAGATTTATATTACTTTTAGGCCTTCTGATGTCAGTGAGGCAGTAAAAAAGTTAAATAGTGACCTTATAAGTATTTACGAGTGGTCTGATACTAACGCCTTAGCACTCAATACTAGCAAAACTAAGTATATTATGATATTAGGAACAAAACATCTGATTCAAAAAATTGTACTCACACAGCCGTTAATACGTGTTCGGAACGATAACATTGAGAGAGTGACAGAAGCGCGCAACTTGTGAGTGTTGATAGATGAAGGACTTAGATATTTTGAAAAGCATGTCATAAAAACCGCCAGTCAAGTTATAGGTTGAAACTGCTGTAGAAAATAAGATTAATATTTATCTTGTTTACATATTGTATAATTATTATGTACAGTTTATCAGCTATTGCCGAGTGTTTCCCTCCGATGGAATTACATAATACCAGGCACTGTGGTGTTTGCGCTGTGGTGATATCCCTGAGTAGTCTCCATTTTGATGATTAGGCAATTACACTGCACTACGGACCATCTGATTCTGGCAGAACCTTGTATTAAAAACTTTAATATTATTCCTTTACAATTTTATGTAATTTATTTATCTTATTTTTCTATTCTTTTATTGTGTTTTTATTTTAATGTACCTATATAATAACTTGTAGTGTATGTCTTTTTTTGTCAAATAAACGTTTTTTATTTATTTATTTTATTTACATAGTTAAGTCACGGGAAACATCTTATTTTAATTTGTAATATGTAGTAAGTTATCGAATAAATTTTAATAATGAGTAACTAGCCTTATCAAGTAATATAACTGTCTAAGAAACTTTAAAAGATAGTCAGACATTATTTGCTCACAATTTTATCAACGACTTGTTTAGATTATTATTTTAATGTTATATCAACGCTTACGTAATAGGTACGCAGTTTACCGCCACTCACCGCCGAGACCGCTTGTAGATACAAAATGGACTACACCAAGAATCCTGCGATAAAGAATTTCGTTGAGTATTTGCAAATACCTAGCGTCCAGCCAAATGTGAATTATGGTAAGTACATAGGTACCTACATTGTTGAATATAATTAAAAAGTAATGTTTGCATGTATGTTTGCAGCATTTTATGTCATTATGTAGTCTTTGTAAATAATTTCATATTGTAATCTTAAACCTATATTTATTTATCTGTCACAGCCACAATTATTGTAGCCAAATATAATATTATTCACCCACCTTGCAAGTATTTTCCTATTTTAGCTATAAAAATACAACTTACTTACCTACTAAAACAAATTTCATTTACTTAATGCAATTGAATTTTAGAAGTTTAATAATTGTTAACGTGTGTGTTAATGATTACGTTTTATTGGATTAAGTAGATAAAAGGAAATTCCCCGGGAACCGTAGGTCCATTTTTCGCCTATATCCTTACCCGTGGTCTGATCTATATGTGTGCCAAATTTAATCAAAATCGGTCTACTCGTTTCGGTGCCTATTCAACGCAAACAAACAAAAAAATATTTCCTCTTTATAATATTAGTAGACTATATGTTACCCGCGACTTCGTGCGCGTAAAAGGTAATCTTGCAGGAACCATACATTTTGCCGCAATAAAAAGTAGTCAATGTGGTTCCCCGTGGACTACTCTATATTTGTGCAGAGTTTTATCAAAATCGGTTCAGTAGTTATGAAGCCTATTCCATGCAAACAAACAAACCTTATAATTATAGTAGGTATAGATAATTTTTGCCAAATAGGTATTATATTGACCTTGACCATACAATTTCATTTTATAAATATGTTTTCTATTTAGATACAAATCTTTCCTCTTCATAAAATGAATATAGAAGTATTACGGATAACAAAAATAAAAATATATACAGCCGAACGTATAACCTCCTCCTTTTTTGAAAGTCGGTAAATATAAAAAGTTATATCTGTTAAGCATTTATTATACTACAGTATCACTCAGAAATTTTATCGTATCATTCATACATAAGCCGTGTAGTTTAAAAATAAACGTTTTATCATTTTTCCTTAACAAATCATTCGAAACTACACATTCTTGAACACAACAACGTGTCACGAAAGGGACCCGATACTAAGCATACCACTTTCTCTTTTACATTTCACTTTATCAGACATCGATTTAAGTGAGCCATATTATTTGATAGAAAATTGAAAACATGCTTCAACTTCAGCTTAGAAGAATATTTTTCGATGGATGAATAAATATTATGGCCTGACACCAGACTACCCTTATAATTTTACTCATAAAATGTATATCATAATATTGTAGTATTTGTATGTACAACGTGTGCATTCCCGCTAGTTTGTACGGTGGGCCAACTCTCAGGTACAGGGCGCCGAAGATACAAAAAATTTGTTATAACTTTACTTACAGCCTTTGAAATGATTCTAACGTATGGTTTACCTTGTACCTAAAAATTGGCTCACGGCATAAACTAGCAGGTATTGTTATTTTACACACTATTAATATTACAATATAATATACATTTTATCAGTAAGAATATAAGGGGAGTCTGGCGGGTCTTGGATCTCAGTCCATTATTATTTAATGTGTAAAATCTTATGTTCAAAAAATATAATATTATTATTATACTTTATATCTATATTAATGTATTTAGTTATGTATAAAAAATGAAATAATTAAATTTTGAGCAAGCACCTGTGCCTACCTGCAAGGCGACTAAGTTATCCTGTTAATTTTTGGATATAATAATTGTACCTACTTGTTATTATTATCATAATAAAGTTTGTAGTTTGAACTTTGGAGCATTAAGCATGCTTGGAATTCAATGTAATAAAGAAATATTATAATCGATAATTAGGTAGGTACCATCACTTCTATCGCCATAAAGTATCTATACGACTGTAGGTAAAGTAAAGCTACGTAACACGTCCATGAACACATTAAAGTTTAAAGTATTCAGTTATGGTAAGTACTTACCTAAAAGACAAGCTAAATTTGTACTTTGAAGAAATGAAGAAAATAGAAGTAAATAAATTTACTGTAAGTACAGAGATTTCATTAGTCTTTCGGCAATCGACGTTTTTCATACATTGTCTGTAATTTCCACTGAAATACGATGATTGCCGAGGGCCATTAGCAATGTGGTTTTACCGTATTCGTATTATGACATTGCACAAATTATTTCGCCATTGCTTTTGCAATTTGCGCAATAGTGGGCGACAATACGAAAAGCGGATACATTGCTTCAAATTGAGATTGTCCTCAATACAAATTGAATAATTGGTCTATCTACAGCACACGACACCGACGACGCATACATTGCCCCTCGTTATGTACTCGTAGGTACACGAATAAGCAATAACCCACATAATATTACGTAACTACTTACCCACAGTAGTAGGTACGCTCAATGTACATCCACGTTGATAAATAAAATTCACAGTTTTCCTGCCTCACACGACTATCGAGCGCATTGGAAATGATTGAATCTACGGAATTCGAAAACACTTGACTTTTTTCAAAAAGGTTAGGCTACAGTGCAAAACCTTAATCCGATCGTCTTTGTTTTAGGCTCAAATTGTAGCTGACTAAATTTTCCAGAGCAATTTTCTCAAATTTTTGATATCATTCCTCGTTTCCATAAATAGCGAGTAAATATTTGAGCGATAAATCAAAATAAGTTTCTTTTTTTACTATTTCGACGAAAACTTTTTGATTTGACTTTCTCGAATAATTTCTTTTGCACCTTACAGCTCTCGTGAATAAGCGTCTTTTGAGCCTTTTTTAAATATCATATCTTCACAACTCTCCGAGATATATGGGGATCGCAATAATTCGTGAAATCGGAGCCTACACTGGAGCAAACAAAGACAATTTCAATGTCAAAACTAATTTTACGGTTTTTATCGCGGTGCATTTTCAATATGGTTTATGCCGACTACCGCCGTTCACAGCAACCGTGGTCACGCCCT
Source organism: Phengaris arion (assembly GCA_963565745.1). Classification (NCBI taxonomy): domain Eukaryota; kingdom Metazoa; phylum Arthropoda; class Insecta; order Lepidoptera; family Lycaenidae; genus Phengaris; species Phengaris arion. Next base: position 32,700,697 of record OY751431.1, read on the forward strand.
TGCAAGACTGAGGTGACAGGCGTCCTATGTGTTGAAGTTTTTCAAACAACCCGAATTTTCTTTAATTATAAATATTATTATGTGTTCTGATCAACGCAGAGGGTGTTTACAGTAAGGGTTAGTTCACGCCGACATGTTGCGACGCGACTCTGCACGCAATTTTTAATGCCTGCTATACACGTAACGATAAAACTGTCGATTTTGGTTTTTAACCAGCTGCCAGCAACGCGCGGCCTGCAAGCCAACGTCACAATTTTTATTAAATTACATTTTTATCTTAATTTATTTATATAAATTAGTTTTTAAGTACTTTGAAGTATCTGTTTTATGTTAGATTTTGTTTTCCCCTTATTGTGGTTTCAATGCTCCTTCTACATCTGTATTTATTGAATAAAAATAAATAATTGTGCATTTTTAATACTTATCACCTGTATAATATTAGCAAAACATCAGGTCTAAAATGGCCACATTATGTGAATCGTACTACATACTACTAAAACATCAACTTTTGAAGAAGTCGCTATTGGCTATTAGTGCCTTTACAGTAACTACTAATTACCAATCTTCGTTATAGATGGATGCGTCAGTTTCTTTAAGAAGCACGCAGACGAGTTGGGACTGAGCTTCAAAGTAATAGAAGTGGTGCCAAAGAAACCGATCGTGGTGCTAACATGGTTGGGGCAGAACCCAGAACTGCCGTCAATATTACTCAACTCACACATGGACGTCGTTCCAGTGTTCGAGGTAGGTGTTTTAACGACATAATAGGATAGTATTTTTTACATATTTTTGAAATTGGTACCTAGTTATGACATTTTTGTATGTCGGCGATATACTTAATGATAATTTTATTAACTCCCTGTCTGTCTGAACGTGCAAAAATGCTTACCCATAATGTAGAAAATTATCTATACCCAAAAATAGATAAGTAAATATATTCTTTAACTTTACTTATCTATTCTATATGATCGATTTTCAAAATTCTTTTTTTCATGTAAATGGTATAATCCTAAATTGGTCCTTTTGACATCAAAGTGGTGACCTGATGATGGCATCCATGAGGACTCGACGGAAGTCCTCGAAATTTACATGGACACATGTAGTGATTTTGACTTTTTATGAAGTAAACCAAGCATATGCTACCAAAAAGTAAGATTTTGGACCAAGGACTTCTCAGTCTTTCAAGATACGCATTTGGAAATTTCGACATGTTTAGAGAACTACAGCAAGCATAACACATTACTGTACCATTATGTAACGTATGTGTACAGTAATATGTTAATAATAATATAACAAATATGGCTAAAAAGGGAAAAAATATTATTTTTAAACAAATATTAATTATATAAATAATAATTATATATATATTATATTCCCTTTTTAAATTCGGCTAAAATTTTAACTATTTCTCTACACAATCTTCATAATTTAAACGTATAAACTTAAACTTAACTTAAGCTTTATAAAATAATTATTTATCAGGATATTGTTTGGGCTGGTATCGACTTCAAAAAAATGTGCTGTTCGCGGGAAATATCTTGTCTAAGCTGCTCGGTGCAGCTCGAAATTTGAACTCTTGCAATTAAACGTGTATCTTCTTGTTTAGTGAATAAAGTTTAATTTTTAATAGCTATCTTAAAATGCAGCGCCGCGTCGCGTCTCAGTATAAACTGACCCCAACATGCTTCTAACCCTAATAATTCATCAACACTAATAAGATACACCCGTATATTAAAGGATCTCAAAGGTTTGATAAATGTTTAATAATGTTGTTTACATGTTGATTTATAGAAAAGCTGGACATACCCTCCGTTCAGTGCCCACATCGATGAGGAAGGCAAAATCTTCGCTCGCGGATCTCAGGACATGAAATGCGTCGGCATGCAGTACCTCGAAGCGGTGAGAAGGCTGAAGGCTGAAGGCGTGAAATTGAAGAGAACGCTACATCTGAGTTATGTGCCAGGTATATAACATCACAATCCCTAGTGTCGAATATCACATTTTTAACTCCCGACGTAAAAAGAAGGGTGTTGTGAGTTTGGCGTGTCTGTCTGTCTGTGTAGACTGTCCGTGGCATCGTAGCTCCCAAACCAATTTGGATCTAGTTTTTTTTGTTTGAAATTTATCATATAATTCATCATCATCAGCTCGCTCACTGCTTGACAATTTGGGGGTTATTTAAAAAAATTGTTTTTAATCTAATTAAAATTATAATTGTAAAATTGTTGAATAGTGATACCTACCTACATAAATTCATAAGATAAAAAAGTTATTTAGGTTGACGCTATTAAAAATTATAATATACAGATAAAAAATGTTCCCCCATCTCTTTTTCGCAAAACGATTTGTGACTATACCGCCATACATTGTTTATGACAAATGTATGGTGGTAGCACATCGTGACGTCACTGGCCGATATTTCTCTCTCTTCCTGTAAATTTATATTATGTATTCTATCTTAGTTATTTTTTAAGATTTCCCAAAAATGGGGCTTAGATTATTTACTATCGTGTTGTCTAACATTAACTAGACGAAAAATAATTTTTTAGCCATCATGCCTATTCGATAATTAATATTATCTATTATCTTAATATGTACCTTCTTATTGGTTACTCACGGTGAGGTCAAAGATTTTGTAACATAGATAACCTTACTAAAAAAGTTAGTGTAATAGGTATGTACCTAAAGCAAATCAAATAGAAAATGATTAATCTCCTACGCAAGGAGAAATCTCACAAGTTTGACCTGCCAATTTCTGGCATCGTAGCGTTTAAATTTTTAACCTTTGGCTAGATTTTGATAAGTTGGGGGATAACAACAAAATTACATTGACAATTTATATGAGACATTTTTAAATTTTTTAGATGAGGAGATTGGCGGCCACGATGGTATGCAAAAGTGGGTATTGACTGATTCCTTCGAAGCTCTCAACGTGGGTTTCGCGCTGGACGAGGGTTTGGCCAACCCCACCGAAGAGTTCGTGTTGTACAACGGAGAGAGAAGCATTTGGCGTAAGTTTCCTGTTCATACTCTGTTCATAGTGCTAATATGAGGGCTATCGCGTATGGATTCGCCGCCAGGGGCGCTTGTGTTGCGTCAGATGTCCGAAATGTCAAATGTCACTGTTTGCGGGTTGGCTACGCGGGCTTACTTCTATTTATATCATTGTTGCAAATATTTAGCAATAATAATTTGATCGAATTTCATATTTTTGTTATATTATTCTGTCATAAAAGGAAGAAGCTATCAGAGTAGGTTTCATAAAATTCCTGATTTAAATTCGAGTATAATCTTAAGATTTATTTTTAAACGACTTCCAAAAAAGGAGGTTATCCAACCCGTGGATTTTTTAAAAAGTATAATAGGTAATTTTAAAACTTTTAGAGATGCATGTAACCTGCGCGGGGCAGCCAGGCCACGGGTCGCTGCTGCTGTCCAACACAGCCGGTGAGAAGCTGCGCATCATCATCAACAAGTTCATGACGCTCCGGGACGAGCAAAAAAGAATTCTCGAGAGCGACCCCAAGCTGACCATCGGTGACGTTACTACTATCAACATGACACAAGTTTATGTAAGTTTGGAGGGTAGATTGAGTTTCTAATGCAAGTTTTCAAGTATCCTCAACAATATTTTGAAGAATGTAGAACTTGATAACAATGCGTCTCAACTTCTTGAAAACTGGAAAACTTCAAAACACCTGATGATAAAAATACTAATTTCAATTAAACGTTTTTTTCATGCTTCTAATAATAGTAGTTGGTAAGTTTAGAAATATTTCGCAAATTACTTTTAATCTAACCTAGTTACACTATTGCAGGGGCGATGTGGCGTCGCAAGTCGCAACCCAGCACCAACCCCATTACGACATATTAATATAGTATTAGGTTAAATGATTGACGTTCGGGTAGATACCGCGCTATCTAACAACAGCTCCGTGAATGCGGCAACTCATTATTGTAGTGTGAGTTTATAATATCATTGTGTGTAAGACAATTTATAGTGTGCGTGAATTCGGTCGGTACGTATATCTGACACGAATATTTCAATGTGACGGGCTCGTACACGCCGACTTCGGCATACTACCTAGTTGCTGCCGCATTTTTTAAGTGCGCCAGCGGTATAGTCGAGCGTCGAGACCAATCATTTATCTATGCATAAAGTATTATTTTATTATGTCGTAATGGCGTTATAAGATCTGTCAGCCCATTAAGGCTCTTTTTTTATTTTATTTCAGGGAGGTATACAATCAAACGTCCTCCCAGAGAAGCTTACAGTAGTATTTGACTGCCGCCTGGCTGTCACGGTAGACCACATAGAATTTGAGAACATGGTAAAAGACTGGTGCAAAGAGGCCGGGGAGGGAGTGACGTATGAATTCGAGCAGAGAAACCCGCCGGTTGCGTGTACAAAGACCGACGCCTCTAATCCGTATTGGGTGGCATTTAAGGCAGCTGCTGATGAGATGTAAGATGGTTTTTTAAGCTTAAAAGTTACTTATAAGTTATACATAAGCCGTTGACATAATATGCATGATGGACGTCAGCGTATGCCCGCTAAAAGCACCATACTCATGGTCTAGGCTGCAAGTCCAGCAGCCAGTCAATAGTGTCAGATTGAAGCTGACTATTACGCAAAATTAAAAAATGATTGACACTAAATATGACGGCCATTAGTACCGGTGCAGGATTTGCAGACTGGACCATGAATATGACGTTATAAAATAACAACCTGCGTGGTTTTCACTGTACCTCATGCGTTCAGTGGTTTGAGATGTAAGTAAATTGTTTTTTAAAAAGAAATTTTTAGGCCGATTTTATTTTGTTTCGTCTTCTTTTTTATTTAAGGACATGCTGGCAGCCGGAATCGGATTCTTTAGTCTTCTTCTTGTAGAATTATATGCGATATTTCGCTAGTTGCGTCTCGATAAAAAATAAAATTCATTTTGTTTATTACATACTAAAATGTGATATATTATTTATTATTCCAGGCAATTGAAGCTCGACATCCGTATTTTCCCTGGCGGTACCGACAGCAGGTACATCCGCCGCGTTGGTATTCCCGCTATTGGCTTCTCCCCTATGAACAACACGCCCGTGTTGCTGCACGACCACGATGAATTCCTCAAGGCCGACGTGTTTCTCAGGGGCATTGACATCTATATTAAGTTGATATCGGCTGTTGCTAGCGTGTAAATTTAACGTCATTATGTTACTAATACTGTGTTCCAGTAGACATTTACAGAAATAACGAAATTTTTGTCATTTTCATTCACGGTCTTGTTTCTTTAGCGCCACCATAGTGGTGTTTGTGTGGGACAAGGGGGAAAACAGTTACGAATGATCATGTTTTCACCCTTGTCCCACATTAACTGTCAAAAACTGTTAAAAACGCTAAGAACCGCCTTTTTGCTTATTTTTACCCACCTTGGGTCAAAATGCTTAATCTTTGACGTTTACAAATTTTTGTCAGATTTCAGTGAAAATGTTTTAATTTTAAAATTCAACTTATCGGAAAGTCTGTCATTTAAATATAGGATTATAAATTGTTGTTTTTGTATAATCAAACATATATTCATAGATGTTATGATTTTATGTAAGTCTTGAGATGTCAAAAGTTATATAACACCTGTCAGTTGTTACTTGTTCCACTAGCTATAAAATTGCTAAAAACGATCTGATAATTTTCTATATTTTGCTAAAAAACATTTTGGGGTAAAAATTATCGTAGCGTTATAACATCGAATGGAACACGCTTTATGTATAAATTAAAAAAGTTAATTTATGTATGAATTTTATGTCACTGTTGTACCTACTGCGATTAAGTCGTTAAGACTTATGAAACTTTGAGAAGCGAACATTAAATTTTAATGTAGAATTCTTTAAATATCTATAGTTTTTAAACTTATAATACTGCATACTAGATATTTTATTTAAATATATAAATTGAATATTTAAGAAACTATAAACATTATTTACAAAAATATATTATTATCTTTAAAAATGTAGGTATAAGATAATAATATATAATTATTAAGGGTTCGATATCCCTGAATATTGACTTGAATATTTGTGTGACCCGTTTGTGTCCATTTTTATGATAACTATTGACTATTTGAGTAATTTATTGTTATTGCTTATATTATTATTATATTATATAATATTACACAATAATATTATTATGAATAAACTCATTTACAATTTTATTGCGTTTTTCTACATTTCTATTACAATCCATAGACAAGGGGAATAAAACACAATTTATTCGTTGTTTTTTTTAATGAATAATGTCAGACTAAATAGATGGTACCATAAGAATAGATAACAATAAAATGATTAAAATATATAACATAAGTGTAACAAACATACCTACAGACACATATCTTTGCTGTTTTGACGAACCACAGATAGCATACAAATCACTAAAGCTTTCTTATTTTTGCAATAAGCGATATATTTTTAACAGGCAATTGCAAATAGAATATATGTCCAGTAGGCCGTACAAAATAGCAATGTTTTTTTTATTATATTTAAATAGAATGGAAATTACATAATAGTCGATATACCGAGAACATAAGTCATATATGCCAAAAAAGGAGATTTCCATTTTTTCACATTTTTGCCATTAAAATTGTCTCTTTCTATCAAAATAAAATAGGTAATAAATTGACATTTCATTCGTTTATTAAAACAGTATGATTGCTACTCTAATCAAAGTCACGAAAACATTGCTAGTTTTGTATGACAGCGATATAAAAACAACTAAACAGTGCATACACAAAAATGTTAAAAAATTAAAAACAATAAAACAAATATAATTTACCTAATAATAAATATGGTACTAATTCTAATGAGTCCTACGCGTTTCAAATAGAAAATATTGTCGCTGATTATATAGTTAAAAGGGTACAAATACATAAATATAAAAAGTTTATTGATATGTAAAATTTTATAACAGTTTATATAAATTAAAAGAAACTACGTTCGTTACAGTCGAATGACCTATGAGCTCGTTCACGTTTATACTACCTCCGAAAGGTATTTTACATTTAAACGAGAGATTGATATGTATTACATATTGCAATAAAACGTTGAACATTTTACATATTATTACAAATTATGTTAAGAATATGTATGTTTTCTACAATGATGCATAAAATACATTAAGCTACCAAGAATATACATATCAGGAGTAGTATAAACGAAACGAATCGTTGAAGAATATTGACGACAAATACTAATAGTACAAAATTAGTTATATTAAATAGTATACAGATTGTTACTTGTATCGATAGAAGTGCTAAGAGATTAATAAGTCTAAGTAAATACTTAGTTATTCTAATATTCGAGAAACTAAACTATGAAGAAAACCAGTATTTCACTCTAAAGGAATGTAATAAAAGTTATTTGCAGCTCTAAGTTGTCTGTTTTGAGATTTATTAAAACCTATTTGGGTAATCATAATAAAAAATATGAGCGTAAATTGTAAACATTATTATATTATTATTAGTTAGTGGTTAGCAGTGGTTAGGTATATAAATTCTAAAAAAATGATTTTTACAACCAGCCTCCCAAAAAGTATGCATCATTTAATGATATTTATGGAAACGGAATCAATAATTTCAAACATTTCACACAAAGAACGAAACAGCAACTAAATTGTGATGTTATGTACTAGCTGTTTTAAATGTTCACAGTAGCTGCATCTATAGATATTAAAAGAGAACTAAAAAAAACTAGTCATTGATATTATCAGTATTTAGTAGTAGATATAAATTAATTTTACCTTCCATTTTTTTAAAGTAAATTAACAGAAATGTGTGTCTATAGAAAAATAGTGCACATACATAATACCTATTATGTTATCCGTTCTATTTTAATATGTAAAGAAAAGAAACGCGTACACATAATATTTAAATTACGAACACATATTATGTCACATCACTAACATATTATGACGAGCTAGCAACACTAGCGTTATTACAATTTAGTATAGCAACCTTCGTAACCTTACAATGAGAAAAAGCGTTTTCGGTATTTAAAACTGCCCCGTGACAGGGCAGGCGATTGTCTACAGAAATAGCCGAATATCAATGTTAATGTCTAAATGAGTGCTATAGCATTGTCAAATAAAAGAAGAAGATGGAAACGTAGTGCTTCATGAATCATCGGTTTCGTTCGACTATTTCCGTAGCTATTCGGCTGCCCTGCCCCAGGGCAATTTTAGATGCCGAAAACGCTATTTGTAAATACATTAAAAAAAACAAATAAGAATGATTAAAATATATTGCAGTTTAATAAACATTAATTAAAAATAAATTATTTATTGCAATGTCTTCTACACAAACCAATATAATCAAAAAATAGTTTAAATTCTAACGTCATTTTGTCTTATTGTCTTAAAAATTAATATCTTTGCGGCGTTAGTATTTAATAAGTGATACGTTAGTTGCCTTAATTCATAGCCACGAAAAATACTCCTTACATTCGAATTTGCTACATATAGAACCACAAACTTACTACCTACTTAAAACGGAGTAAAAATATTCGTAATAATAATATATGTTTGTCTTACTTCGTCGTTATGCTATACATTTTTTTTTAGCAAAACGAATATAAAAAAATAATTACGTATTTGAACTCTTCACTAAAACAGAATGTTTGTCTATTGCGTCTCTGTGATTTTAAAGAGCCATAATATTCTTTTTTTTTAATATAAATCACGTTGTTTAATAGCCCCACAGGACAGGCTACGCCTAGTGTGGGGATCTGTCACAACTGATGTAGTTTTCGGAAATAAATAATTTGTATTTGTTTTTCTTTTAAATAGTACTAAATATACAAGTTTGTGGAACTATAATATGCGTGTTAAATACTAACAATTATATCAATACTTAACCATTTCATACGTCTTACACAAGTCCTACAAATATTAAAGCAAATCTATTATTACATTCTGGGAATGTATCCAAACAAATTCTACAACTATTTATATATACACTGAATAAATTATAAAAAAATATATTAATTGATAATGCACTAAGAACTACTATTATAAACCTAGGAGATTCGTTCTTTGGAAGAATGCACATCGCATGATGAATAACTCAAAAATTACAGAATGGATTTTAGTGTCACGTTGTGTGTTAACTATACGGTGCCAGCAACTTCGTTTAAGCGCAACCATTAATGGACACGGAACCCTAAGGTAAAAGTAACCAAAGTTACTTTACCTTATAACATCAGCTATCTGCCAGTGAATGTCCGGTCAAAATCGGTCCGGCCGTTTCAGGGATTAGCCGGAGCAAACAGAGAAACAGACAGGCAGATAAAAGTTAAAATCGTTTTTTTTGGTAGGTGTGTATATATAGTATATGATACGATGCTATAGTGCAAAGCTGTTCATTTAAAATTACAAACTGACACTTCAATTTTATTTATTAGATAGATAACTGATATTCACTCATAAAATAATATAATAATAATAATCACTTAAAAATTAATACAAACACGGATTTTAAATTACAACACTAAAGTAAAAGTGATGAGATTTTTAATGAAAATGTTACTAAAATTCATTCTGTATTTTGAGACTGCTAAACTTGTTTTATGTAATATAAAATTATTATTATTGGTGTTTATTATATTTATGTGTTAACTAAAAATTTCATAATTAAACCTAATTTGTCGTTCTGTGCCAGACTATTTGAAACTTAAAAGAGAAAAAGTTGCCAGTGTTAAGAATATGAAAAAATCTACAACTTGGTAGTAATATATAACAATATTTTTAAGCTTATTGGCTATTTAAGCTTAAAGTCCAATAAAAATTGACTTCACCATTACATTTTTGATATAATCAAGCACGATTCGCGAATCAATATACACAAGCCTGACATAGTAATTAAAAGATTATACATAATAATATTATCAAAAAGCCTCCACTTTTTTGGAATAAAAAAAAACTTTCTTTTCGTCGGTTTGGAATATCGCATGTAAAAAAAAAGTGCGCGTATGCACAGTCTGGACTAGATAAAAGTCAAATATTGGAATGAAAACGAAGAATTCGCCAATAAAAAGCAAATCATTGGAATGACATTTTGGACATTGGAAAATAATATATGTCCAATGCTTGCATTTTTTTTGCAAGTTTTATCTTCATACACTTATGTTTTTAAGCCTGTCGAAGTCATCGACTTATCGTTAGTTATACCACATTTAATAATCGAGTATACGAGTAAACAAACGGTAAATAGGGAGTTATAATACTTTCGGTTGGAACTTTACCATATGCCAGCCGGTGACAATAGTTCCGAATCGTCGTTGTGTTATAGGGGGTTCGCCGCTTCGCCCGGTAGTGAATGGACACGCGCCGAAAGTAGATTGTGCAGAATAAACACTGCGGGCTTGGGACTACCCTCCATGTCTAGTTCCTGAAATGAATATATTTTATAAATATGCTACATTAATTATTAATCCTAAATTCTGGTGCGTGTCATATAGCAAGAAATTGTTATTGTATATTGACAGTAACGAGGCGTGTATATGTAACCGTCAAATTATAAATACCGTAAGATTTGTAATAAGACTAGCGAGATTGTAAAATGTGGAAAGATTGTGAACCCGAACACATAGTGCTTATATTCAAAACTGAAAAGAGGCAAAAAACGCTCAAAATTGAAACAAAAAAAAATTTAATATCAATAATTATGGTCGAATTTCGACTACGGAGCGCGATCTCTAGTTTTTTATTAATTTTATATATTTCTAAGCATTATTTCAGAAAATTTAAGCTTTTCACACGCCTTCCTCATCATAAACTTTTATTGTGCCAAATTAATATATAGATAACACACACATATTATAGAGGAATGGAGGACTATCCCTCTAAAGCAAAGCTAAACCGTATCCGACAAAAGTAGTTAAATAACTGTTCCAAAACTGGCCATAATGGCGCTAGTCTTAATTGGGTATTATATGAAGTTAGCAATAAGAGGTGGATTGAAGTTAGTTGAGTTAAATAACTAACCAATAACTAAGTCCTCCTTTCCTCTACCCTCCAAAGTCACGATTCTCGATCTTACAACATTTTTTATTATTTAAGATGCAGAAGAACCCTTTTAAAGTTCAAACTAAAAAAACATAATATAAATTATTAATACAAACATTTAGGTTTACGTTATCCGTAACTTCATCGGAGTTTTTTCATGATGATCGAACCAATATCAGTAATTATATCTGATTCACGCATACTACCTTCTTATTTACTCCCTATATAACAAAAACATATCAGTGTCCCTTCTTATTACATACATAAACACGTACCAGGGTATCATCGTCGGCAAAGTGCAACAGCAGCGCGGCGCGGTCGTCGTCGGCGGACGCTCGCAACGCGTGCAGCGGGCGGCGGTAGAGCGCGCGCGCGCCACCGCGGCCCAGCGAGCCGCACGCCTCCCACACGCACACGCCGCCCGCGCCGAGCGACAGACGCGCGCCCGCGCCGCGGTACCGGCAACCTGCGAAAATTAAGTATAACTTTGACATTGGCAGATGTATAAATGTATAATGACATTAACGTTTAGCAGAGGTCTTATAAAAAAAGTACAAATGTTTTTGACCGTCCCGAATTACATAATACTTAGTTTGACATAATAATAATATGGATTTAGCGTTATTAGGAAAAGAGTTTTGCAAACGCTACTGCCGGTAGGTCGAGCGGCGTGTCGGCACGCAGCGCAAAAATCCGGTGTCAATCTCACATCTATGCTCACTGGTACTCACGGAAGGTAAACTCCGGCTGCGACGTCACCGCGGCATGGGCTCCATCGACCAGCGCGCCGGCCACCGCCGCCAGGTCGTGCGGCGTATCAGCCCGCAGCGCGCGCACGCACAGACCGGCGGGTGTGCCCGCGCGCACTCCCAGCGCCGCCGCGCCCGCACCGCGCCGCCACCACGCCAGCCGCGTCGCAGCGAGACCAAGCGATTCAGCGGGCGCGCACCAAGCCTCAGCCGACCACGGTGCCGCCTCGTACAGCCTACACAAACACACGGCGTTAAAATACGATGTTGCCGAGTAATGGACACGGCCTACCGTTTATAGTGCGTTAACGGGAAAACATGATTTACTGCTAATGTAGACGTTTAGGCAAAAAAAAAAATTAAACTTGTAAAACAAATCATATAGTAATGATAAGAATCTTTGTCGCTGAGGCCATTGACCTCACACTGTTAGCTTGATCACAATTGTTAAAATCAGTTTATAGTGTGAGGTCAATGGCATCAGCGGCGAAGATTCCTTTCATTACCAGAAGTTTTGTTTTTCATGTTTCAATTTTTTTTACCTCTTTACACCTAAACCTCTCTTATAAGCAGTAATACATGTGCACAAATTTTCTGTTCTTCATTTTAGAAAACGTTACAAAACAAGAATCCGTACACACATACTTGTTTTAGTGCATTTTACCAACCTTAACTCCCTATCTGTGATGGCGACGAATGTCGGCACCCAACCTTCCGCCTCGTCAGATTCATCGGACCCACCCGACGCACCCATCTGCAATGAGCAATCATATTACTCGCACTTTAAATTAAAACAAAATTATTTATATAAAAATTAATATTAATTTTCATTCTTACACACTAACCCCCTTACTAATAAAAATATTTAAACTATGGATTAGCTATACAATGTTTTGCCCTTGTCTGATACATTGGAAAAGTCGCTTGACAGAAGAGGATGATACATTGTATAGCTTATCCATTGTGTAAATATTTTTATTACTAAGGGGGTATGTTTTTAACCAAAAATATTACAAAAACATACATGTTCCTGTATAGGCCTCCTCGCCAGCCAGCCTGCAAATCGGACATCCCCTACAATCGGCCGAAGCCGTGGCCTGGCCCGGGCAAGAGCCGCCCGCGCTGCCCGTCGCGCCGCAGCATGCAATGACCTGTGCCAGCCTGCAGCAGAAGTGCTGCAAGGCGCTCGTAATGTTAACGCATGCACACCATCCGGGGAGTATATCTCAATGGTGCGCTCCTCTGTAAGAGAAAATTTTAATGTGAGATTTCAATGAGGTTAGCAAGAAATATTTGTTTAAATATGTATTTACTATAATGATTGATTGAATTAATGATAAAATGATTTATAATGTAAGTACTTGTTATAATTTTTTCCTTTTTATATCAAAGGTTATTTTAAGTGTTATTTAAAGTTCTGTCTCATATTTGCTAATATACTTGGATACTGAATGAATGAACAGCTAAGATACTTGGATATTTTGAAAAAGAAAGAACTTTTGCCTTAATGTTATACCTGGATCTTGATGTCGCAAGTTCTTGGCAATACATGCCATTAAAAGCGGCACAAATCTTGTGTCAGCTCGTCTCTTCCTTGGTGACGGTGGGGACGGTGGTACGTCAACCATGTATCCTCGCTGCAGCTCCCAACCCACCTCACTTATGATTGATGCTTTACGAAAATATGGAGTCACTTCTCGTAGGTATTTTACTGCAAATAAATTAATTATAAAATGTGTAAAAAAATTCTTTTCAATTTGGGATATCTATGATTTTATATAATGTTCTGAATAAAAATTCTATTAATATCTGTTGTCATTTTCTAAGCTGTTGCTTTTGCATGTTTCAGTTTCTAAATAGGTAATTATTACGCCGTGGTATTAAATCTTGACCAGGACCTGCACTGAGGGGGCTTAATTTTTACTGCAGCAACACTAAAAATGCTGGGATGTGATTGGTTAAATGTCAAATACACTAAATTAATGACTGAATGATTTAATTAATTTGTGAATTTTCCACAATATGGATAGCTTTTGTTTTATTTGGTATTTAGAACAGGGTTAGATTGCTGATAGACAACTATACAAATAGCTGGTGCCCATGACTTCACCAGGTTATATAGTGGTAATATTGTACTTTTTCGGGATAAAATGTAGCCTATGTTTTAATGCAGAGCTTAAACTAGCACCATACTAATTTTCTTAAAAATTCATTTAGCAGTCCCAAACATCCATCCATCCGTCCTCACAAACTTTCACATATTTTATAATAGTAGTAGGATATAATTTTAGAACAAACATTAGTCACTGATGGTAATTAATGGCAACTATATCACAAGAAGTTGCATTCCTTGACATATTATTCACTTTGGACTTCTAATTGGCCATAATTTATAGGTCATCTTTATTACCTTATGCACTGCAATATGAGTCTTATTGCAATTGCCTAATAGTTCTTATTGAATCTATTACCTACAGAAAGCTTGTTATGAAATTCTATCTACACTTAAAACTTCCAACCTTTCATTACAATGACTAGAAATATAAATCAATGCACATTAAATACCTTCAAGCTGAACCATTTTGCCGGCTCTCTTAAGTGCTTTTACAGCTTCTTCGTGTGTTGCATCTTTTAAATCCTCCCCATTTACAGAAAGTATAGCATCACCTACATACAGCTGTTCTGTGAGGTCTGCAGCCATGCCTTTAAATATTTTCGATATGAGAATGGGCATATTGTTCTCGATGCCTCCCTTTATTGATATGCCTAGGCCGTTATTATCCGATTTGACCACTTGTACTGCACGTTTTTGGTTTGCAATAGATTCTGGTACCTCTGTGAAGTCGCCGTTCGGTGTTTCCACATTGTTGTTGTTTAGCGTGCCGTTTAGTGTTGTGGTTGCGTCGTATCCGTCGTCGAGGCAGACGCTGAGGTAGTCCTCCTCCAGTGAGCAATGTACGCGGTACCAAACACCGCGGACTAGGGTCTCTAACAAGCCAGACCTTACGCACGTCGCATTTGGGCTTTCACTTCCGCCACTCGATGCACCGTTTTCTACCATAATTCCCAAGGTATATCCAGATTTTTATGTAAAAAATGAATGACAGGACAAGGCGATTAGGAATGATAATTAGCAAAATTTGTTCACTGATTACTTGGAATTGCATCCATTATTATCATTTTAAATCACGAATCGTACAAGAACTATTATATTGTTATAAAAATTGAATTTACACAATTTCATTACACAATCAATACTATTATTTACAGGAGTACGATGACATTTTTTTTTTTCATGTGTACTTATTTTATGAATGGAAATTAGATTCTAAGAAATTGCTTCATGCTAGGTGGCGCCCTCAGTGAATAATGGTCAGCTTCAGAAGAGGAGGAAGAAAAAAAATAAAGAAAAAAAAATAGAATGTCATTACTCATTTGTAAAAAACACGAACAAAAAATTTTGCTGTATCCAAATAAATTTTAGAATAAAAATGTCGTCTAATCTTACAGCTCTTGAGCTGTTGAATCTAGGAAATGACGACCGACAGATACCTCTATTAAATAAATACTGGCCATATATCTTGGGCATAGGACTTGGTATTGGAACTGGTATAGCGATTAACTTCGGCACGCGACGTCCTGTCTTAAGTGGTAAAATACATTACATAATTAATATCTAATAACAACACAGGCACTAGTATCATAGTTCTTACATCCATAAATATTTTAGGATTACAAAAGCACATCGCAGGTGTAGCTGTGTGGACTGCAGGCTTAAATTACGTACAAAATAAAAGAAACGAATACCTAGCAGAAAAGGATGCTGTTCTTAGACATTACATAGAGCTACACCCTGAAGATTTTCCTACACAAGGTGAGCATTTTTGTAATTACGATACATTCTAATTAAAGTAAACACTTCTTGGTAAAATATAGAAAATTCAATATTTATTCAGAACAAAAAGCATTGAGAGAAAAATATGTAGAAGCAAAATTATAATCTAAGAGACAATGTCAAACCAAAATCCAGAAAACCAAAAAGAACATCGTTATTTATAATATAACTATATTAGCCAGAGTTCACCACAATAATCTTAATATTTAAATTATATCCTTATTTATGCATAAACTTCATGCTATACAGTAACATCATTTTTAGAGTTCCATAGTACTCAAGGAACCCTTATAGTTTTGCTCGGTCCGGCTGGCTGTTGATGGGCCACTCTTTCTAAACTATGTGACTTAGAAACTCAAATTCTTGATTTAATGGTAAATACTCTTTAGGAAAATTATTTTGAACAAAATTGGACAGTAACTGAAATAATTTGAAAAAAAAACCTAATTTAGTTCTAATAGATAGTTACAGAACATTTTAGTTGTAAATTTTTATATTCAGCTGGAAATAGTTGAACATTGCAGTAGTTTTTTTTATGAAAAGGTTGATGAAATGTAATAAGGAATTTATGAGTTCAAATTATATGGGACATGATATTTTCTGTTACAGAGAGGAAGAAAATTGGTGACCTTTTGGAAGATTGGATACCTATTCGTTAGTTATTGTTAAATGTATGTAAAAAGGTTTAGATCTATTAAAATGATTGCCAATTAAATTCTTGTTTTGTTATTTATGTAGATCTACATAGATAAATATTATAAACAATAATTAAACAGTCATGTCTACCACATCAATATTTTAATACTGTACAAATACATTTCAAAACAATCATCTACTCATTATGAAATAAATAGTGTACATACACCTTCATAATGTTTATTAAACTTATAACAATACCACTTATACCTTTAATTATTTACTGATTAAAAATTAATGTGATTTATGTTGATACAGACAGTGCTGTGCTAATGCTGCTAAATAATTAAATTCTTCTCCGCAAACAGTGCAAGAGTGAGGGTCAAAACCAGCATTCTTATCTGTTCTATTAAACATCTCTCTTTCACTCTTGGAATGGTACAACGGATGGTTAGATACTATTATTGGCCTTTGATCCTTATTACTCTCCTGCAAGTAATTGTCAACTGTGTGGGAGACAGCAGAAGAAACAATAGGTTTTGCCGGCATTGGTATATTGCCTTCGTCTACACCTATAATATCTATATAGTTGTTTTTGTTGTATGCCTCATTTTGTGTTTCAGGTGGTTTATGAGTCACTTGATGTTTTTTCATTTTGTGCTGCTTCTGTAAATATATTAATTTTTTGTTCAATTTCAATTACAGCACAAAGCTAGGATGTTATGTGGCAAATTTCCAGAGACAAAGTATAAGTATGCTAACATTCAAACCATTGTCAATTATTATAGTTATTTAGTTTAGTGAAGGAATGGAAGCAAACATTTTATGCTAACATTTAACCTTATTCATATACAAATTATGGATTATGAACATTTTATAGAACAGTAAACACTTACAAGATCTCTACTTTGTGCATATTTACAATCGCACAAATCACATTTAAACTTTTTTATTCCACTGTGTTTGCTCATGTGCCTGTTTAATTCACTTGTGGTTATGAACGATTTGCTGCATATATTGCAAACCTTAAATAAAAATAATGAATTTTGTTAATTAAGTTTCCTATTAATGAATAATTTTTAGTTAAAAGTGGCAGAAAATGCACAAACTATAAGCTAGTATTTTTCGTGTTGTTACTCGTTAATATTATAAAGGGGAAAGATTTGTTTGTATTGAAAAAGCTTCAAAAATACTGAACCGATTTTGATGAAATTTGGTACACATAGTAGACCCCGTGGTCTACCTAGTACCCTTATATCTCCTTGACATGAAAGAGATATAAGGGTACTTTTTAAACATTTTACAGAGGAATAATGTACACTTCCCGTGGGTTTCCCTTTTGCGCATACGAAGTCGTGGGCAACATCTAGTTATGTATAAAATATGCATTGAAAGCTTACATAAACATACTAATACTTACATGATCTTTTTGCCCAGTGTGTATTTTAATATGAGCATTCAAGTTTCCCTGTACTGCAAATGATTTGCTGAAAATATTTTTACTATTAAGTTCATTGTAAAAACAAGAGTTAAGATTGGCAGGGAGATTTTTAAAATGGTATATTTATGAATAGTATTAACTGAAGGAACTCTAAAAAGCAATGCTGAAAAATTATATCATAATAAGGAACAGAGTTATAATTAACATCAAGATTGTATATTTAAGAATAATTTATAAATACCTATATCGGTTTGTTTTAACTGATGAAAAACATAAACCACTACTGCTTACCTACACACATCACATTTAAATGGTTTTTCACCAGTGTGTGTCCTCATATGTATAGTTAAATTGTGCTTTTGTGTAAACTGCTTCTCACAATAAACACATCTAAATGGCTTGTCCCCCGTATGTGTTCTAAAAATCCAAACACATTTAACTAAAGTCAGTAAAACATTCCACATAATATTGTCTCACTTCCTATAACAAATGAGTTTGTTTATTATAAATTGACAATATTCTTTAAATTATAAACACACTAGACACAAAAAACTTGTTAAATCTGCAAAAACCGGGCATAATGATACATAAACTCTATCGTCTAGATAAAATAAGTTTAACTGGCGCCGAGTTTTCGAATCCCAAAAGATCTATCTAGTGGTCACTACATGATTCTTTTTCAAATTCGGAAAAGTATTTTGTTTTGCTATAAATCTGCAATGTAACTAGTTTTATGAAAATCATTTGTTACTTTGGGAGTAAAATGGAGATTTCTAACAAAGAAAAATAATAAATTTCTGTGATGTTTTTTCATTCCTTTCTGTGTCAGTGTCATCTTTCAGTAGCAATATGTCAATTACAAGTTATGGAATCAATATATAGACCATATTAGTCAATTATGATTAACTACAATATAAAACTTTTTTGTTCAGAAACAATTTATTGAGCTGTGGTGGATCAATTAGCACCAGAATCCTAAATAGAGCTATCAAAGTTTCTGTAGTTCGGTGTTATAAATATACAACAGCTGAAATGACTACAAGTGGGCTTTGGCCTGACCAAACATAGCACTTCACTCGGTCGGAGATCTCCCTTTGGGGCAGTCACTATTCCCACAGAACCAATAGCACTAATAAATAGATAAACTTCCAAGAAATTCACCAAAGAAACCAGGCATAATACAACAAATTACCTCATATGAGTTTCCAATTGAGCCTGACACCTAAACTCCTTATTACATTGGTAGCACATGTTTATTTTTTTTGGTTTGGGCTTTGGACCCCTTTTAAGTTTTTCGGACTCTGGCTTTCTCCTAATTCTTCTTTTCAACTGTGTTGTCTTACATTTACTAGAACAAAGACAAACATTTGCAAATGTTTTCATTCGAATTGTAAAAATTAAGTTTTAGCCATACAGCAATTGAAACACTGATTTTATGATTCATAAGCCTGCTAAAGATACTTATACTTACTCCAACAAGGCTTAATTGCAAACTATTAAATCAAACAAATACTAAATCAAAATTTAAGCAAACAACTCCACTACAATCTTACAAAAATCCATGAAACTCACCACTTTTTTATTATTGTTCTGTAAGTGGGGGCCTGAGCAAAAAGTATTTGCAATTAATTGAATGATAAATGCATTAATAAAAATTTAAAAAAAGTTATGTTGAAATATTACACTTACTATTGGATCTGTCATTACTGAGGCATCACTGGTCCTGGAAAAATAACCATTTACTTAAAAAATTTGGAATAAAAATTATGTAGGTAATGGTATCAAATTATTTATTACTTACTTGTTTAGAAGTTGCAGTCCTAAATTTTGACGCAATCGCATATCTGCGCTTTCATAAGTCTGTTTAAAATGATACGCAATCCTTAATTTGTAGATGCAATCACTACATATTTGTTGTGGTAGACCATCATTTTCAGGCAACTGAAACAATTTGTATTTAAGGCCTTTTAACACACATAACTTTGTAGAAACTAGATTATTAGCATTTTTCTTACGATTTTCCTTGATTTGTAAATACTTACCTGTCTACCACTGCAATATTCTATCATATCGCAGAGCGAAATATTTGTGTTTTTTGTAAATATCGATAACAAAACACCCTCTTCTAAACATATTCGGCATATTTTATTCATCTTTATTACTTGTAACAATCGAATTTAATTCTTACTTTTGAAAGATGATAGGTAACACGGTGATACTAAAAAAATTAATTTGGAGATGATAAAATATTTCGAAAACTGAGAAGTAAACAAAATTTTTTTTTTTTTTTTTTTTTTTCGAATGGGTCTATGCTGTAGGCATTTAAGCCGTTTTAGCTTCATCGGTCTAAGTTGCTGCCATTTAGCAGTCGTTTAGGTGGGATTATTTTTTTAATTAATGAGACGTTATATAGGTAAGCTAAAACCATTTGCCAGTGTCAAGTTCTTCTTCTTCTTCTTTTATGTATGGCGGCCTCAGTGAGTTGCCAATGTCCGAGTGATAATATGTTTAATCCTGCTCTATTGTAGGTCTAGTGAGGAAACAAGGGTACAGTGATCTACATAACTGATGCTATGTTGTTGAATAATCTAAAACAATCACAAACAAATAAGTGTTAGTAAAACTTCACAATTTAATAATGTTAGAACGAATATATGCACATGGAATTTCAATAAAAGAAGTATTTAAATAACATATCGATGATTTGAAATTGATAGGGCGGGGAATATTGGAAGGGAGAAGGTCATAAAGGGAGGATTGGTTTCTAGAGCAACAGAAAAATATGTGGTTTAGGGTACCCTCGTCAAGGCCACAGCCACACTCACATAGAGAGCTATCCCTAACCCTAATTTTAGCTAAAAATACTGGTGAGCAGCAATATCCGAGTCTAACTTGACAGACTGTAGAGCACGCCATTTTGATACTCTGTGTGTATTTAAAAAACCATGGCCTAACTGGAACGCCACCTTGAATATCAAAGTAGTATTTGCCTTTTATGTTACTTGATCTAGCCCATTCACGATTCCACCTGATGTTTATGTGATTTTTAGCTATAGGAACTAAATCCTGGCAATATAATTTGTAATGACTAAGTGCACCTGATATTATAGCTTCATTGGCAAAGGCATCTACACTCTCATTGCCAGTAATTCCGCTATGGCTTGGTATATCCATGCTAAAAAACATGAATATTTTGTAATTCGCATTTAAGGAGTAGTTGCCTAGTTTTCAAGATTAAAGGAAATCTATTTTTAGCTCGAAACTGATTGGCCATGACACCCTCCAAAGCGCTCATGGAGTCCGAGAAGATAATGCATTTGTCTAGCCCATGAGACTCGATAAACGAAATAGCCTCATAGATGGCAAGTACTTCGAAGACCTGTAAAAATAGACGAGGTAGGAGACAGTTTAAAATTCAAAATCACATTAACCCTCGGGATCCAGACGGCAGCTCCAACACAACCATCATTAGAGAGCCTAGAAGCATCTGTAGAAACATGCAACCAGTCCCCAAAATGCTGATCAATAATTTGTTTGAATTGTGTTTTAGCCATGGAGGAACCTTTATTTATAGGAAGGTTGAGGATTATTTTTGGAGAAAATGTTAGGGCATCAGATGGGATAGAAAAGAGAGGATTGAGAATGCACTGGAAGACTGGACAAGGAAGACGGGTTATCTTAAGGTAATTGACTAAGAGGTTCAGGGAGGTTGATTGTGAGGTTCTTTGTGAAGCCAATAATTTGAAGATGGAATTAATTGAGATAGTATGTGTAGCTTACCAATAAGGGGATGAGATGAAGATTGAAAAACTTTAAAAAGAAATCTATCTGCTAGATACTGCCACCTGATGTGAAGTGGGGGTCTACGCATTCCACCTGAAGGGCATTAGTGGAAGATGACTTAGGCGTAATGCCTAGGATAATTCTTAAAGATTTACTCTGAATTTTATCCAGGTCTTTCAAAGGAGCTTTGTTACAAGGTACCAATATAAATGATCCATAATCCATACGGCTGCGGATAAGTGCATTGTACAATAGTTTTTGGGTGTAACCCAACCCCCACCACCATACACCACTAAGTGAACGCAAGATATTTATATTCTTTTCACACTTTTGTGTGATATGACGAATTTGTTGTACGCCATACATTTTACAATCCAAATCCAATCCATAACCTAAAAAATTTACCCTATCCTTAACAGGGAAAACTTCTTGTTTATATTGAATGTTAAAGTTAGGAATAATTTTGGAACGAGAGAAGACTACTACCGAACTTTTGGGGACAGAGATGGACAGTCCATGCCTATCCAACCAATCGTATAGGTATCTAATGGCTAAGTTTAGGCGAGCAGAGAATTCATTAATATCCTGTAAGAAAACGTAAAAAGATAAATAATCCGCATACTGTTGGACCTCACAAAAACTATTAACAGACAAGTCCAAATCATGTGTGTATATATTGTAAAGGATAGGGCTAAGGGGAGAACCTTGAGGAAGGCCTTTATAAACTAATCTAGGTGGAAGGTGTAATCAGGTGTAGTAATAGTAACAGACCGGTAGGAAAAACTGTTGCAAATATAATTTGTCATCCTCACTGGGACACTCAGATTTAGCAGTTTCTGCCTGAGTACCGGAAGATGGACATTGTCATATGCGGATAATATATCAAGGAACATTCCTACCACGTGTTCATCTTTCGAAAGGGCAATGCGGATATCAGTCACGAAGGTGGCTAAACTATCCATTGTGCTAAAGCCCTTTCGATAACTGAACTGTGTTTTGGATAGAGTGCCCTTACTCTCCATTAGCCATTCTAATCTATTTTTAATCATGTGTTCTAAAATTTTGGCTAAGGTAATCGAAAGAGCAATAGGTCTATAACTACTCGGATCATTATTAAGTTTTCCCGGCTTAAGGATAGGCAAAATGATCTGAGTTCTCCATTCCTCCGGGGGAACTCCAGACTGCTAAAAAGCATTTAAAATGTTCAGGCAAGTTACTTGTGTACTTGGCCCACTGCTCACGATGAACGAGTATGGAATCCCATCACTGCCCGGAGCGGTATCCTTTAATGAACCAAGGATCAGTCTAAATTCATTCAGAGAAAAAGGAGTGTCAAGATGATTCAAAGGCTGATTAGCAGAAATAAAATACTGACACTCGCCAAAAGAGGGAACTGACGGCGGCACCAACCTCTGAGAGAAGTCATTTATCCACTCAGATGAATCATTGGACTGACGGTAATCGCACGATAGAGCACCTCGGAATTTTCTGACGTTCTTCCATACAGCCGAAGGACGAGACGAGGGCGAGAGGCTCAAACAGAAATCATGCCATCCATTTCTCTTTTTCTCTGTTAACAAAAGTCTCACTTCTGCTGCAACTTTTTTATAAATTAAAAAAATAATTTGAGTCATTGACCTAGAGTATAATTTTTAGCTTCTTTACGCCGCTTACAAGCTCTAGTGCAATCAGCATCCCACCATGGAGAGATAAAGTTTTTTGGCTGCTGTATTTTAACGGAATTGCCCTATCCGCAGCCAATGACAGCACTTATTTTAGGCTTTGGTATGAAAAAATAACATTATCTGAATTGATAGGGGGGAAAAGGCAAACTTCAGAGTCTGTAATTTCTGCAAATTGGGCCCAATCTGCAGAATTCATTTTATATTTAAGTCGGGGAGAATTCGAGGATAAAATCGGTCTTGTATGTCTATATATTATTGTTTTAATGATGGGGAAGTGATCGCTACCCAAATAATCAGGAATAACTGACCAGGAACACGAAGAGGAAAGGGAGGGGGAACACAATGATATATCAACCACACTCCTCCGGTTCTGTAAAGGTGAGACCCAACGAGTGGGGGATCCATCAATAAGAATTACTAGATTATTATCATCAATCAAATCAATGAAGGAAGAGGATTATTAAAGTGGGAACCCCAAGATGTATGATGAGTATTAAAATCACTACAATCAATACAACCAGGGGGAAAGGAACCGTAGAAATTATGGAGGAAATTTCAGAGAATATGTAGGGATTAAGATGAGGGACGTACACAGACATAAAAATAGTATCTAAAACATGGACAGCTACAATATTAAAATAACTACTATGAACAGGAAGTCTATATGAAGAGTATGTACATTGGCTGGAGACCAAAATGGCTGCTCCATCTCTGCCGTCAGACCTGTCGTCCCGGAAACAGGCGTATCCTGGAACCCGAAAGCGAAAGCCAGGCACCAACCAATTTTCCTGGACGGCAAGAATTGACGGCTTATGATTGTTAATAAGCCAAAGAATGTCAGGTTTCTTATTCTTTATGCTGCGGCTGTTCCACTGTATTACAGTGTGAGCCATTATTGGGTAGAAGTTTTATGAGTTGTGTCAGGTTGGTAAGAGTTTTGTTCGGTAGGTAGTCGCTAAACAGAGAGTTGAGGTCTATGAAAAGGATAGAAAGGTTGTCAAGTAAATTATCATTCTGGGACATAGATAGGACAGAGGGGTTTTCGGAATTAGGGGGGTATGCACACCCATTAGGAGCCTGAGAAGCAGGTTCCTCGATTATGTTTCTATGAGATGATGATCATACCCAGGGAACACAGTGGAAATGGGGCGGCGGGGGGTAAAAACTGTCTTTCTGTAAGACACGGTATTGGAAGACAGTCTGTCTGTCTGTCTTAAAATGCTAGCAATAACAGAAGGAGTAGTCCTGGCAGAATCAGAAAAGGATCGCCTTACACGGGGGAATCTAGCCGAAGCCTCCAAGTAAGAGACACTCTCCACATAACCAATTTTATATCTTTTTGCCTACTATATTCCGGACAAGAAATATCATTGGCTGCGTGCGGACCGCTACAGTACAAACAAGTTAGAGATGTTGTTGTGCATGTTGCTCCTTCATGATTTTGCGAACATTTGTAACAACGGGGCTGGGCATTGTGCTTTAACGTGCCCTAAACGGCAACAGTTATTGCACTGAATGTTATGTAATTGATATGTTTCTAAGGGAAGGGAATTGTAATATTAAAATACACGGGAAGGAAGTTTTTGACCAGTGATTGTGATAACCAATGATAGGGTAGGAACCCAGATGGGAGAATTCTGCTCACTCATGGTTTTACGACTCAATCTACGCGCCTAAACAACTCTACCAAAACCTGGAGGAACCTGCAAGTTTTCCACAAGCTCTTCCATCGACCAGTCCACAGGAACATTACGTATAATGCCTATGCGGGATACACTGTACGAGGGTATTGATACAATATATCCAGCACTTAATATAGCGGGTAGGTCAATAAAGGAGTTAGCATGATTGTGCGACTTAAATTCTATCGAGACACGATTGCGACCAATCTTTTTAATTCCATCCATCTTAATGTGTTGAACATTGTTTTTAAAAAAGAACTGACGGATGGCGCTAATTACAGAACCGCTTTCAGTCTCGGGTTTTGACACATGCACTATATAAGGCGCAGCATCTTCGGGGTGGTATACTTTTTTATTGGCGAAATCGGGGTTTACATAGTGCAATTGTATAGATGGCACTGAATGTGAAGTGTTGGTGGTCTTTTTAGGCAACGATTCACTGATATCCCGATTTGTTCTCTTCCTAATGTTACTACCTCCACCAGGGTCCGGGGGATCAGTGTCAATTTCATCATTCAACAAATTCCATTGTTAAATGGAAAGAAAAAACAAGCTCTAACCTAAAAACAAGAACTAATTAAAAGTAATACTTATACATAGAAAAACACGAAATATATTACACAAAAAAAAAATATTTCTTTCTTCTTTCACAAATTAAAATTCTCGTTTATGTTTGCAACACCGTATTTCTAAATAGTCAAATCCAAAGTCTAGTCAAAGTCCAAATAAATAGTCAGTGCAGTCAATGAGTCAAGTCAGTATCTCAGTAGTAATACTTATCATCTATGAGTCAGTCGATTCAGTAATGTGGTAGAAGCACTACTGAAAGTTCTTAGGCAGTTTTGGAGGGAACACAAAATAGCACGTTTTTAAAGTTGTACCACTTGCCCACGCTTGTACGTGCACGTAAACGAATATATTTTAATAGTTAATATTCTACCAATATTACACGATATGAACCGAAATAACACAAATTTATGTAAGAAAAAAAACAACAACGTCACACATTGAATTACCCGACAAAACTCAATGTCAGTGTCTTGAGTCATTTGTCATTACCAGTATCAAGTTAAAAAGGCGATAAAACAGAATTTTCTTTGAAGTTTTCAACACTGTTTTACTAAATAAGGTCCAAATAAATTGTCAGTTCAGTCAATGAGTCAAGGCAGGCGATGCAATTAAGTGTCCTTTATTGAAACTTCCTAGGAAGTTTTGGAGAAATCACAAAATAGCTCTCATTTTTTGAAGTTGTACCACTTGCCCTCACTTATGTACGTTATCGAATATTTTAATGGTTATTATTCTAACAATATTAGGCGCCTTACTCACCGTCCAGCCTGCAAATCCAACACCGGTTCTTATAGTCGTCATGCAAATCCAATGCCGTGACCAGCCGCGGCCTTCAAGCGGCCTTGTAGGCAAAAATTATAAATAATTGACACTATTGACACTAATGACGGCTATTATACCGGTGTTGGATTTGCAGGCTGGACCGTGACTCGTGGGTAAGGCGCTTAAGAACCGAAATATCACATTCCCACCAAAAACTCTCTGCCATTTGTCAAATTTGAATTAATTTTTTATTTTTAACAATATTAGTAATAAGGCTCACATCAATAGAAAGAATATAATTATACCTAATAGTTGATTAAAATTTGTCTCTTTGGTATACTTAGTGACGGTAATTCTTTTGCTTCATATTCGTACTTTAATTCTGTCCATTTATTTTTGAAGACCAGCAAAGAGAGAATATTACTGAGACGTTTCTTAATAGAACGGCGTATAAGGATTTCTCGCTGGATATGTTGTGTTTCGTGAATCACAGGTTTTGTTCGACTATTTCCGTAATATGTTTGAACGATGATTACGCAACTAGGTAAGCGTCTGAATAAGAAAGCAAATTCTTTTGTTCTCAGGCTCGTCCTTTAAGCCTTGCAACCACAGCTTACAAGGCTTGAAGGACGATCTCAGGATCGTCAGCTTGCTTCAGCCCGTTCAGAGTTACATAAAAGAGTGACACTTAAGTATGTCGTCAGCGTCAGCTTAATAAAGGTCCTGTCAGAACTCAGAGGTAAAATAACTTTGAACCTACTATATCTTGTGCGAGAACTATTAATTAATATAAGTACTAAATAATTAATATAATAACTAAAACACTATATATTATATAATAATAAGAGAAGCGAGAAACGGAATTTGTAGATAATATTATAATTATTGTCCGGAAATTATAAACTAGTTCCACACACTACTCGCTAGGCAACAGTTGGCGAGCAAGCAAATCCTTTTGTTCTCTGATCATCTTACTAAATCCTTGCGTATGCGAGAACCATATTTGCTTAAAAAATGTGTACGAGCGAAGTCGTACACAAACGCTTGTTGAGCATAACCGCGGACCGTACACTTTACAAACGGTATAAAATTGTATAAGAATAACTATATTTGAAAGACAATAAACACTTTGAATGGGTCATTGCTGTAGTCATTCCTTAAGTTCGGAATTTATTTTGGGCTTAACATCCAGCATCAACATCAACATCTCTGAAGGGAATCTACATATTGGTCCTTCGAGCCGGATAATACTGTAGGTATATAAAAATTCTTGAAATTAAAGTGTCGCATTCGTGCTTGCACAGAAAACATGAAATCACTATAATCACTATTATTAGATTCTGTCAAGGTAGCGTCGACGTAATGCACTGGGTCAAGAGGTAGGCCGAGGTAGGCCCGTGTAGGGCGGCGGCCGTCCAAGAGCTCTTATTAGCTACTCGAATGCATCACAGTTGATATGGTACACATATCTCGTGCACCTTATACCGACGGAGACAAGAACCAATTTCCTGCAGCTCCGTCCTTTTCATTTACCCTAGGCCTTCCGACATTGCTTCTTTGTTAGAAACCCACTCAGGGCTCTCTGCCTTGAAATACCAAGTGTATCAAACATTTTCGATATATACTTTGTTTCTTAATAGTTTTGATTTGAAAGGTTTACTCTGCAACTGCACTCAACCCACAATATAAACCTGAAGTACCTAACTAGCGATTTTGACCTACCTTCGACAGTAAAAAAAAACCTAACTAGCATTATCAATAAGGTATTGAAGTCCGTAGGTCCCACGATAATTAATTGCGGGGCTCTTGACCTGGTAGGTAGTTATAGCTATAGGTAAAATGAAACTCGAAATACTGCGGTAAGAATTTATTTTTAAATTATTATTATAGTATTTCGAGTTACTTTTTTTTCATATTATATCGTAGAACCTTCTTAATTAATATTACAACGAGGAATTTGTATGAATAATAATATAATAGAACTTTCTTACCTAAACCTATCCGTGACAATTAATTGGAGCGGAACGGTTAAAATGGTTGCATGACCAACCACAAAAGCATCCGATATGATTTCAGGGATGCCCGAGGGATATTTCAACAAAAACATGCGCTTTAAATTTCCGTTGTGGAATAAAAAGTCGTCTTAGCAACTTTTTTTTTTAATTCATAGATTAAAAAGAGGTTGTTTTTAAAAGTCCTATCTAATGATACCCAACAAACAAAAACTATGGAGTAGACGCGAGAAAAAAAAACATCCTCACTTTACGTGTAGGGACCTCTCCTAAAAAAAAGGCAAATACCACGTCATATCCATGGAAAGTTTCATTTTTATAGTGCTAACTGTTTGAACCGAAAGCCGAAGACGGACGGACATGACGAAACCATAAGGGTTCCGAGACGTGACGAAGCCCTAGTTGAATTTGCAAAACGTTATTAAAGTGAAACTTTTATTACATCGTCTCAAACTTTTTCGTCTGTGTGTTGCATGTCGCGTGACGGTCGGCCGCGGAGTAGGGATAAAGTGAAAGGCGCTCGTCAGAGCAGCCGAGGCCAACATGGCGGCGCCTATAGTTCGCATCAGCTGACCGTGTAGTGTATAGACTAGTACTCATTTGTGCCAGTGCTCCACGCTATTTTGTTATTAAGTTTCACTTTTAACGTGGTTTCATAAAACCACACAATCCTTTTCTTGATTGGTTTACAACCCAAAAATACTTCACATTAGTAAGGCACATTAGTAGGTTCGCTTTACCTATAGCGTGATCTAGCGGCAAATCAGCGCTATCTAGTATACCATATGAGAACCAGTTCCT
The DNA here is from genome assembly GCA_963565745.1 of Phengaris arion. Classification (NCBI taxonomy): domain Eukaryota; kingdom Metazoa; phylum Arthropoda; class Insecta; order Lepidoptera; family Lycaenidae; genus Phengaris; species Phengaris arion. Next base: position 32,729,757 of record OY751431.1, read on the forward strand.
TAAGAAAATTAACTTAAAATCTAACACATAAACAGTCTGTATATTGATAAAGACCGCATTTAACTCGTTATGTAGTTCACGCGAAGACACAGGAAGCGTATTTTATTGTTATTAAGTTTCACTTTTACCGTGGTTTCATAAAACCTTTTTATAGCATGTAACTAATTACAGTATTGTATCTCTGTGAAGATGTTATTTTATTGGTAGAATAGATGTAATAAAACGTAGCATAATATGTCCTTCTCTGTGGTCGGCATATAAAATCGGCCTAGTAATTTTAGAGCCTATTCAATGCAAACAAACAAATCTTTCCTTCTTATAGTATTAGTACAAATAGAAGTCGTTACAATAACTCCCCCCACACGGATTTCGGTGACCAGCTTCATTGAAACCAGGCCAGTTACGCGGGAGTAATTTTATAATGCCCAAGTGTGTGCGCAGTACACAAGAGCACTCTCTGTTCCTTTACTCTCGTGATCCAGTGGGACGGATGACCGACAGTGGCGAGAGATCAGGCGCAGGTCCGACTTTTTACATGCCCATCCGACCTATGGATCATCTTTCTTGTCAGACAATCAGGTGATCAGCCTGCATTGTCCTAACCGAACTTGGAAACAACATTTTTTGTTGTTCCAATGCGGGAATCGATCCCACGACCTCCGAGTCGAGAGCCAAGCTCTAACCACTAGACCACGGAGGCCGTTATTTTTTTTCGTTACAATAGTTAAAATAATAATAGGTATTATTATATAGGTCCTAGATTGTTAGTTGTAACTTGTAGGAGTTAGGTATGACTTAAGAGTTAATCAAAGTCAAAATCGTTTGACTGCAAGGAAATTGTCGCTACCAACGGGATCATGATAAGGGTCAATTCACACCGAAACGAAACGATACACGACATGGCGCTGCGTTTTTTAAGATAGTTAAAAACTGAACTTTATTCGTTACACAGAATGATACACGTTTCATTGTAAGAGTTCGAATGGCAGGTTGCGCCGCGCTGCACAGTGCATGTGCAAAGTATGACTGATGTCATATGAAATATGTATATCTTATTTGTGATGAATAAAGTTCAATTTTGAATCTTAATAATGAAGCACCGCGTAGCGTCGCGTATCGTCGCGGTGTGACTGAGCCTAATAGGTGACATTAGAATAAACAATGAAGCATTTTAGTTCTTTTCTCATCATCTCATGCCAGGGAACACACTCTTACCTTAATAGATATATTTACACCATGGATACGCTAATCCATGCTGTCATTGTCTCAAGTGTGTGGCTTATTCAACGTATCAGACAAAGACAGCGATATGGATGAGCGTTTTCGTGGTGTCAATATTCTAGGCCCTTTGTTAATAAAAATATGAACATCATGGATACGCAAATCCATGCTGTCTTTGTGTGTTAAGTGTATGGCTTTTTCAACGTATCAGACTAAGACAGCAATATGGATTAGTGTTTTCGTGGTGTAAATATTCAAGGCCCCTTGTTAATAAAAATATTTACACCATGGATATCAGTGTTGCTGTCTTTATCTGTCAAGTGGCTTTTCCGACGTATCAGACAAAACAGCAATATGGATTATTGTTTCCGGGTTATAAATATAAGGCCCACTTGCGTAGATCTAGGTTAAAGCTATCCCTGGGTCAAAATATTAATCCTTCTCTTTCATAATTACGAAGAACGAGAGAGATACCATGATATCTAAGCCAGGATTAACTTTAACCCAGATCTTCAAAAGTGGGCCTAAATAATAATAATGTCTATCGACGCTTCCACACCACGTCAATCTGGTCCCGTAGTAAGTTCTCGAAGAACTTGTATTACGACTCACGGGTACCAGACTACGGAAATATGTATATTATATTTAACGGGGAAAGTTCCCTATTTCTATCAGGATTAGAACTCATAATAAAAGGATTTCTTCAACTTTAAACATTTATTGACACATTTATCCATAAAACCAAATTCACAGGCTCTATTAAAGAATTTAGTTTATATTTAAAATGGTTACAATAACTACCACACACTCATACAATCCAAAGATGCAACGATAAAACAATGAACATAAAAACCGAATTACAATTTTTAGTTAATTACAAACAAAATTCATACTGCTTTTATTCAACTGGCTGGCGAAGTCCCTCCAGTTTCAGAGTAATGTTGCCGTCAGACTCGAGATCAGGATCAAAAGTGTCCCTCTTTGTTTTGCAAAATACAAAGAAATCATTGTTCGTGGCGCCCTCTGGCCAAATCACATGGAACTAAGAAACCAGTGCTGGCAACCAGTAAAACTGTCACAACATAATTATCGAGTTTTCCTAATTATTAGGTAACTTTATATGAACATTACATAAAATTATTATTATAATTATTAAGATTTTTATTTATCTTAATAATTAGGTTTTACATAAAGAGAAGGTAAGCCTTCATTTCTTGCAGAAGTTTACATTTACATAACAGTGTTTCTTTGTTATTAATATATTATAATATTGAATTATTAACCAGTACATAGTTTCACAAATTATTACATAATTATGTAACTAACTATGTTTTACACTTACAAATTATGAAATACAGATGTAGTTTTCAATTGTATTATTAGTGATACAAACTTGACATTTTAACAATGGGCATATTTACGTTTGTCCGTCACAAATAGTCAATGCTAATATTATTTAACATAAATTTGTTTTAATGTGATTTAAAATCACATTTCTTATTTATTAATTATTAGACTTATATTTAGTTAAATTATAAATCTAATTAACATTAAATTATTTATTACAAGCTTTATCTCAATATATTAAAAGGTTCCGGCATAATTTTGCCAGGTTTTAAAACATTAGTGTTTAAACTCACTCTAAAAATACATTTTTAATTTGATTTTGTGGATAATATAGCTTTGTACAGCCTTTGCGCCGACATATTTAATACTTTTTATATTTAACACATATTTAATACCTACACATCCACGACACTGGAACATAAAAAAACTTTTTTATTTCTTTGGCGGGTTTCGAACCCGCGACCTCCGACTTGAGCACTGACGCTTTCAACCGCTGACTTGACTCATAGTTAATCTATGAAATATGGAATGAGTATTTCCTTTAGTAGACCGTACTTGGCTTAGGAAAACGTAATATAGCGAAATCACGAAACAAAAGAACAAGATGGTTTAATAAACATAATATATATATTTTTTTATTTGAACTGACGAAAACACTATTATTTGTGCATCGTGCGATCGCCCATGATGCGAATATTAGAATGTTGTTTTAGAACCATAAAAACCCATAAAACTTTAATTTAAAAATACGACTTTTAAAAACAGCCGGAAACGCTTCCCGCCATGTTTGTCAATAGACAATAATCTGTGTTGTGACGTCATAGTAATAGTAAACAAATAAACGTCACTTGTCATAGTTGTCAACCGTGCACAATGCACTGTAGCTGTCAAGTGATTGTTTCCTATTAGTATGACGTCACAACACAGATTATTGTCTATCGACAAACATGGCGGGAAGCGTTTCCGGCTGTTTTTAAAAGTAGTCTTTTTAAATTAAAGTTTTATGGGTTTTTATGGTTCTAAAACAATATTCTAATATTTTTTTAGGGTAACGGAACAATTATTATTCGTTTAGATTAAAAATAAATACGGAATCCTAAAAATAGGTCAAGTAGCCATTTGTGATGAGCATAGCAGTGTGTTTGTATGGACCGCCTCTCTGTGAATACTCGCATGGTGTAGACGATGCCAATTAAAATCCATAAAGTTTAGCTCATTAAAATTGAGTAGGTTTATCCATAGGAATACCAGTTAACAAATTATTGTAAATGTTGCTAGGTACTTAGAATTGAAACAATTAATTAGCACACGGGTGCAGTGTTCACGAAAATGTAGAACTTGTTTAAATACCGCAAAACGAAAAAGTACTGGAAGCAGAAAAACTAAGCCGTTTACAGCATGAGACTCAAAGTGGAAACATGTTTGAAAATGCCAATGCAGTTCGGAAATGTTATGATTTATTTAACGAAAGTCGAATTTTTGCATAATTACTGGAAAGCCGGATGGAAGTTTCTCTTATTGTAAATACAGGAGGAATTTATGGCTTACCTACTTAAAATTACATTTTTTTTGTAAAACTGAAGTGTAGCAAAGAGCAAAACTTTGTGGGACCTATGAAATTATGAGAAGTTCGGTAGCTTTGATAGCTTAGTTAAATCTGAATAATAAGTATACAAATGTACGGTTTGTATGTAAATTGTTAATAAGTAACAAATCGGTCGTTTCTCGGTGGTCAGATGGAGTAAGATTTAAGAGGACCATAATTTTCGTATGGCTCTCTGTCTCATAAGAATTACCTACAACACTGTTACAAGTAATGTTGTTAAGTCAATAATTTCGTTTACAGTCCTTTAGTACAAGATCCGGTAGAAATATATGTATATCCTCATCTGTTAATTATTAATGTTGAGAAATAAATGATAGATAATATTCACATTGATACATTGCAATTAGGTAGCCTAGTTAAATTGCGCCCTAATAATATTAAATAATTAAAATTATAATTGAAATTCATGGTTTCCTACATTTTGTATGTAAATTTTAAATGCGAGTCGTGAGAGTGACAAACATGCGTTGCGCGCGCAACTTAATGTGACAGACATATTTTGTAGAGCGAGATTTTATTATTGAAGATTTAATATTAATAACTATTACATTAATAATAGCTTATGTGCGTACTATAGATGATAACCAATATTATCAATAGATTCTGAATCATAATCTAAGATACATGATTTTTATTGCTTCAAAACAATAACTTCAAAGTATTCATTATTAAAATCAATCATAGAATCCTCTAAACCACATAAAAATACTTTTTCATTATAAATATACGCAATTTTTGGTACAAAGAATTTAAACACTTTTCGTTGTGTTATAATGTCCGTCACATGAAGTTGCGCGCGCAACGCATCTTTGTCACTCTCACCACTCGCATTTAATATTTACATACAAAATGTAGGAAACCATGAACTTCAATTAAAATTTTAATTACTTAATATTATTAGGGCGCGATTTAAGTAGGCTACCTAATTGCAATGTGTCAATGTGAATATTATCTATCATTTATTTCTTATCACTAATAAATAAAAGATGAGGGTATCAGTGGCGAAGGTTGGTTCTTCTTTATAGGGAAGCCCTAACTTGTTTTATAGGTAGATGGTATTTGGATAAGGGTCTTCAAAAGATAATAATAATATTCTTTATTTCCGAGAAATTGGTGTACAGTTCTTAAGTTTATTTAGTTTCACAATTTCTACCTCTTAGGGGTGTGGATATTCAGATTATTGATTTTTTTATTAGGTCTTTACCTATGAAATTGCCGTTTTGTATGAAAAAATTTAAACGATTTTTTTTCATGTATTTTTTATTTGTATTAATCGAAGTAATCACCCATGCAATCAATGCATCTTTGCCAACGCAGTGGCAGTTTATTAATGCCCTTCTTAAAGAAATCAGCTGGGCGGGAGGCAATAAATTCTTCAAAGGCATTTTGTACTGCCTCTCGGGTATTGAATTTTTTTCCCGCCAAGAAGTCAAAATACACATTCTGGAAAAAGTAGTAGTCTGTAGGCGGAAGGTCTGGTGAGTAGGGCGGATGACGGAGAGCTTCCAACCCTAGTTCTTGCAACTTGGAGACCGTCTGCTGTGCAGTATGAGGTCGCGCGTTGTCGTGCAGGAGCAGCGGAGACGATCGATTGACCAATGCTGGTTGGAGTTGTGCCAGCTTCTCCATCATTGTGTTCAGTTCTTCACAGTACACATCTGCAGTAATGCTCACTCCGTTCATTACAATCACACCGGCGCTAGACCATCAAACAGTGACCATTACTTTTCTAGGTGTAAGTTTTCGTTTAGGGCATTGTTTAGGTGCTGAACCAGGATCCAACCAACTTGAGCGCTTGCGGTTATCAAACAGAATCCATTTTTCATCGCAGGTAACAATGCGATTCAAAATTCCTTCATTTGTGGGTCTGTTGAGCATTGCAAGGCACGTCTCGATGCGTACTTCGCGCTGGCGATCATTGAGTTCGTGGGGCACCCATTTGTCAAGCTTTTTTACCTTGCCAATTTGACGCAAATGGACCACTATTGTTTTGACGCTAACATCGAAAGCTGCTGCTAATTCAGCCATAGATTGTGTATCATCAGCTTCCACAATCGCCTTTAATTCGTCATTGTCGACCAAATTATTCGGACGACCGCGAGGTTCATTTTTCAGGTCGTTCCAGAACGGAAGCGAGCAAACCAATAACAGGTAGTGCGTTAGTTTGTAGTGTTAGCTCCGTAAACGTCGTTGATGTTGCGTGCCGCTTGTGCCGCGTTGCTGTCACGACGGTACTTATATTCCATAATTACTCCAATTTTTAACGTATCCATGATGACGAAAAAAATTGAAATGCGATGAAAATGTAACACTAATCAATAAACAAATAACTACTTTTGGACAAAGAATTCCATGTTTTTAAAATAAAATTAATTTGAAATTAGAATTCTTAGTCAAACAAAAATTATTTTGATTTGAAATGGCCAGTACTGCAGAACGGCAATTTCATAGGTAAAGATCTATTAATACATATATTATAAATTATTCAAATCGTTAAAAAGTAACACATTAGAATTCAGAGTAATAAATAATAGGCATTTAAAGGTCACATCAAAATAAATAAATTATTAATTAAAACATTATGCACAATTATTATGGTTTTGTCAACTAATACAATTCAATTAATCAAAAAAAAAACAATCAAATTTTACGACCTCTGAGGCTCAGTGGTTCAGCGCGTTGGTGCTCAAGCTGGGGGTCGCGGGCTCGAATCCCGCCGAAGGAACAAAAAGTTTTTCTGTGTTCCTGGGTCATGGATGTGTAATAAATATGTGTATAATATAATAAAAATCTTAAATATATGTATAATATAAAAGTATTAAATATACTTCCCGTTTTCTAGTACCTGTAACACAAGTTCTTCGGAGACTTAGCACGGGGCCAGATTGACGTGGTGTGAAGCGTACATAGATATTTATTTATTATTTATTCAATCAATTTAATACATTGGTACATTTATATATTTTTATTTATAATTATTTAATGTCATTTTTTTAGATTATTTAAATATTTAAAATATTCCTTATTACTATAAAAGCATTTGTCCAGCAACCAAATTAATAATATTCTTTTAAACTTAATTAATACAGATATATCTCTAATGTCTTTAGGCAACATGTTGAAAATTTTTATCGATATACAATAGCTGTTATCGCTGTATACTTGTTTTTTTTGACGAGGCACACAAAGCTTATTGCTATCTCTACTTGCATACCTAGTTGTAGTCGTATGGATCTCAAACAGGTGGCTATATATTTTTAACAAATATACATGTCTCAAATATATACCTACTGACATGCTAATGGGAGGATGTGAAATTTCTTAAATAGCGGCTAACAGGAAGCTAGGCATTGCGCGTTTGCTAACCTCCGTATACTTTTTTTTTGTGTTAAAAAAAAAGCATTTCCCCGTTATATCCCCCATAGTTTCCATATCTAAGGATATACGATACATGGTATGCTGTAAGAGCTGCATCTTGTGATACAGTATTTCTCATTCTCCTTAGGGCAAAGACGTACCTAACTGTTTAATTTATTACATACTTTTGTGATATGAATTTTCCATTTTATCTTTTTGTCCAGTATAATACCCAAGAACGATGCTGAGGTCACGATTTTAATTGGGTTTTTACCGTTATTTAAGTTTATGTCATCAGTATTTGTCAAATTGACAAATTTAATTATATAAGTTTTATTAATATTAATATGTAAATAATTTAGATTAAGCCATTTTGTAATATTGTCAACTTCAAATTGTATTTCAGCATCAATTTTATTTTTGTTAGATTAACAAGGTTGTGTGATGTGTCAGCAAAAACATAACAGTCGTGTTTAATAGCCTCTGACAAATCATTTATGTACAGAAGGAAAAGTGTTGAATCTAGAAAACTACCTTGAGTGACGCCATTTTTATTAATTTTATAACTAGATGGATGTCTGATTGCGTAATGTTTGATGATATTCGTGACTTCTGTGCATTGCTACCTATTTTCCAGATATGACTGAAACCAGTTAAGCGTGCTGCTTCTAATCCCGTACTCCTGTCATTTTTTAAGAGTAGGTAGATCATGGTTACTTTAGAATTGTATAATTAGGTTAATTTTTTTCCTCATTACAAACAAACTGTCATAAATTGTATTGTAATTGTGTGTAACGGTAACCCAATCAATAAAAATATTTATATAGCTATGAACTACGCGTTTATTTTACTTCTAAGTACCAACTTAAAAATAAACCTTTAAACGTCATGCCGCCGACGATGCCGCCGCCGCCGACTCCAAAAAGTCGACGCGACGCCGCCGACCTACTACCTAACGGCGCTCATATCAACTCACAGCCTACGAAGAAATGTGTGTGTGGTGCTTTCTCGCTCGGGTACACTCTGCGGTCCCGAGTTCATCCGATCGAGCCTTTTACCTCAGAGCGTGACGGATCAGCCTCACTTACAGCCTACGAAGAAATGTGTGTGTGGTGCTTCCTCACTCGGATACACTCGGCGGTCCGGAGTTCACCCGATCGAGCCTTTCACCTTAGAGCGTGACGGATCAGCCTCACTTACAGCCTACGAAAAAATGTATGTGCGATGCGCCAAAAGAAGTTATCACTTCAAAATTTACAGGCAAATATCCTTAGCCCTCGTCCCCAAGAGGGTTTTATATGATCGCGTCAGAAAAACTTCACTGTAAATAGAACTGTGCGCAATACAATAGAGCTGAAAATCGTATAGAGTTGTCAAATCTGACACACTTGATACTTCGATTTTCAGCTCTTTTATACTAGCGCAGACTTCTATTTACAGTGCTGTTATTCTGTCGCGACCACAAAAAAACTCTCGCTCGGCCTTGGGGTATTTGTGTGATGCGTCGTCGCAACGGAGTGTTGTGACTTGTGACCTCGCCTGACCTATCTATAATCGTGGTCGTATCTAACATACAATTATTTTGGATTACGAATAAAATGTTCAATATTCCACAATAACAAAGTTTCAAAACACAGGAAACAAACATTTTGAAAGTGTCGAAGTGTTTTTGGAGTATCTCACGTTTATAATAAGAATCCTTGTTAATTCGTGCCCAAGTGGCAACGTCAGCAGTCCTATTGAGGGGCGTGGAATTACTGGTAATCCTGATCACCTGAGGACACCCTGAGTGACGTGACTTAGTTAGCGATTTTTCCATTTCCAGATGTTTCCTGATTATTGGACACGTCACCCGTAATGACTAAAATACTATCAGCTTCGAGGAAAATCAAATCATAATAAAGGGATGACTTTTTTTAAAGTAAAATTCCTTAAAGAGAGAAACTGTAGGTACTTAAATGGTATCTTTAGGTAGGTATGTAATGATTTTGAAATATTTTAAATTATTTTATGCAATTTTAAATAACATTTACAATAAGTTGTGATTTTACTATTTAATATTTATTTTAATGAATTATATTTAGAAACTCAAATCTATTTCACATTTACATTTTTATTTTATTGTTCAATGTATTCATTCTAAATTAATCGACTAAGAAGAATGCCAATTTATAAAATATCTGAGGATTGTCTTAGAGGGCGTGTTTCCGGTCTGTCATAGGCCGGAAACGCGTTTTCTAAATTATTAAACTATCGTGTTTCCGGTTTATGATCTATAAATCATTGATCTTCATTTTGGAAGAGGCATTCTTCTTAGAACAGCAGTAATATTATAAAAGTGTTTAAAATAAAAGTGTAGTGAGTGAATTTAAGAAGTGCAAATAAAAATTAATATACTACTGGAGAGTTTGATTTTATCACAGGTGTGTATAGTACCACCACCTTGTTTTTGTTCGTTTTTCTATGGAAGTGACAGACGATGTACGAGAAACGACGATTCACGGAAGACATCAGCAACGAGGTTTTACTGTACATAAAATTGAATGATTTGATTTTTGATGCTCCTTAAACCTTATACCTGATTAAATTTGTCCGTATTTACGTACGCGTAGTCCGTAATATGATGTCGTCGAGGAATAGAAACACGACACAATTCAGATGTAGGTATAACAAACAGCTCCACATTCATTCCCATCGAGAGTATTACAATTTTGTTTTCTCGTTATGAAGAAGGGATAAAAAATTACCAAATTTTTTTAATTGGTGAAAATTTTTCGCTTTGTTTCTCCCTACAAAAAAGTTAACTTCCAAATGTCATCTTAAAAACCACTCTTATTGTTTTTATTTATATCATAATTTCTAGTTGCCTTGTTTGACGTAAAAAGACTCCAAGACCTTTTGTTCCATTTTACCGAGAACTCTCGCCCTGGCCATTTAAAGGAGATCTCGTTGGAAAACTGAAAGCTAATTAAAACGCAGTCTTCGCTTCATCTGAATGCACCAGAAATAAAATCAAAAATTTAATGCAGATAACATTTTATGGATAAATTTTTACACTAGAGGGATTTAGCGTTGAAGAATACCCATAGTTGTGATAAATCCTGCCAAGTGCGAGTCGGACTCGCGCACGAAAGGTTCCTTCTTCCTAGCCATTATCTATAACTTAATTATTTATTTTTGAAGTGAATATACAACTAAATATTCTATGAATATTTGAAGCCCGATGTTATTATTAATAACGAGTAAAAACGGCAAAAAATCTCGTTTGTAAAATATTTGTTTTATTCTGTTTTTAATTAACAAAAAGCAGCTAGGTTTACAATTATTCTACTGTATGTTTTTTGTATGTATTTTATTCAAGTACTCCGCCGTTTGTGGACGGATTTGCAAAATTCCTTTTTTAAGTAGGTAACTGTTGTAAAGTTAGAAAAAAATGAATGTAAGAATAATGATAATATCTACGGACGCTTCACACCACATCAATCTGGCTCCGTGCTAAGTATCCGAAGAACTTGTGTACAACGGGCAGTACATTTAATATTTTTATACTGTACATAATATTATATTATTTATTATACTATATTTTTATTATACTATACACGTCATATATCCTATACACATCCATGACCCAGGAACACAGTAAACTTATTTCAAGTATAACAGTTTGATCTTCCAAGTTTGTTCGTATTCTTTCGACAACTTCTGTGGCTCAGTGGTTCAGCGCGTTGGTGCTCAAGCCGGGGGTCGCGGATTCGAATGCCGCCGAAGGAACAAAAAGTTTTTCAGTGTTCCCGGGTCATGGATGTGTATTAAATATGTGTATAATATTATAAAAATCTTAAATATATGTATAGTATAAAAGTATTAAATATTATACTTCCCGTTTTTTGGTACCTGCAACACAAGTTCTTCGGATACTTAGCACGTGACTAGATTGACGTGGTGTGAAGCGTACATAGATATTTATTTATTTGTATTATAATAATGGCTAACCTAACTTCCTACTCTGAGCCATACACTATACTGCTTATCGTCTGTTAGAGTTGACGCGGGCGTGGATTGACATGACAGACATACGTCTGTGATGTATGTAGATTGTAGAGTATAGACAAACTGCAAAAAGATCAACCTGCCGCTTTATGCCGATTGGACGACAGACAGTATAGCTACTAGCTGTATGGCTACTTAAACAAGATCAATTTCAGCACTACTGCGGTGATACCTCTTAGGTGTTAGGCATCATGTAAAGTTCAAAAATAAAAATGCCAACTTTGAATAACTTTTTTTGACATTGACTTTGTTCATCTGCTAAACATAGACTTTACGAGATATTACTTGTGTACGTAATTATGCAATATATCCCGTGGAAAGTTAATGAAGTTGCTGAAAGTTATCGCTAAGTCGTGCCCTTATTCGACCATTTGGAAAATATTTGTTCTGCATCCTCTCGGTAAGGAGGCGCGCAGGTGCGTCCCGTGCCAACACAAATAGAAGAGGCCATTTAAATAACTATTCGTTAGTCGCTCCTTCAAATATTGAGGCGCCTCTTGCTACTTATATTGTGCTTTGCTCGCGGCAGCGCAGTCTCGGTCTACAGTAGAATTCACGAGGCAAAAAAAATAAAATAGAAAGAAACATTTGACGACCTCTGTGGCTCAGTGGTTGAGCGCGTTGGTATTCAAGCCGTACGCGGGTACGGATCCCGCCGAAGAAACAAAAATAAAAATGTGTATAATAAAAATGTATTAAATATACTTCGCGTCGTCTGCAAGCAATTTAAGCAATACAGCATTAATCCTTATGCAATTAAATACTTTCAATACATTATGCATTTAATATAGATCAATATGGCGCTGTACAGCATGTAATTTAAATTAATATTTTCAAAGATATTACAGATTTAAAAAGAGGGACATTGCGGTTGGACCGGCCGGGGGGGTGGGGTTTGGTGGCGTACACAGTATGATCCTTATCAAATCTATACATATAATAAATTTGTAACTGGTACAGGGGGTCTAATCTCAGAATCTACTAGACAGATTTTGATGAAATTTGGTATGGTAGTAGTTTAGACTCTGGATTACTACATAAGGTACTTTTTATTTCGGAAAAATGTACGGTTCCCGCAATATTTTTTTTTAAATTAAAATTTAACGGCTTAACCGATTTGAATGCGGTTTTCACTAATGCGTTTTGGTTTGCTCCACAAAAAAAATGTGTTTGTTTCATTTCAATCGGTTCATAAATATAAAAGTTATGTCAGTCTAAGGAATATAAAATATAAAATGCTATAGAATAACTTATCAGTTTAACTGGCTGAAACGTTAAGTAGGTATTCATTGATGTATATTAATACCAGTAGTAACAAGTGAGAATTTCTATTATAGTCGTAGCGCTAACTCATGTTAAGCAACACTGGTCATGGATTCAACAAGGATGGGTGACCACAATCCCAAATATTTTTAAGATTCAAGTCTATACGCCTAATACCTACTAACGTTTAACGTATTCAAGAGATTTTCGAAATCATTAAAACACGACGACGAACATATCCCTACTTAATAAAAACGCGAAAGTTTTATGCATGAATGTATGGATGTTCGTTACACTTTCACGTAAGTTAACAACTGAACGAAATTTGATGGGTATGGTTAAAATTTTAAAGAAATTTAATGGTAGTAATTTAGTCTCTGGATTAACACATAGGCTACTTTTTATCGTAGAAAAAAGTACGGTCTGAACTATACTAATATTATAAAGAGGTAAAGTTTGTTTCTTTGTGAGTTTGTGACTTACCGATATTGTAAGCGGTAATCACTGGATCTGCTACAACCGATTTTTAAAATCCTTTTACCAATAGAAAGCCACATTGTTTGTGAGTGTAGGCTATATATTAACCCGAAATATAATAAGTATTTTTACACGAAAAATAACGAGCGATCGAAATCGTTTTTGAGAAACTACGAGAGATGAACTCAATAGAGTTCGAGAGAAAAGTTTTAGTTTGCTATTAATAATAATAATGCTATTTATATAGTTTGCAGGCACTATGCCTGCAAACTATATAAAAACTATATACCCGCGGCTTCGCCCGCGTGATATTGGGTTTTAAGCAATATCTTTATAATAATAAAAAAAATTAGCCCTATTTTGCTTTCTTAGGGGTTGAATATTGGAAAACGCTAAAGTTCGTGACTCATTATTTTCCGTACTCAATTCATATTAAATTTCATGCAAATAATATGTCCAAGGAATAAAAAGTTTCATACATAATTTTTATTCCCTATTATACCCCCTTGGGGCTTGAATTTAGAAAAATCCTTCCCTAGTGGATGCCTCAGTCATATAAGAAATACGTGTGCAAAAATTCACCAAAATTTTATAGCCATAAGATTAATGTGCGTGGATACATCAGTATTTTTTTTTGCGGGGAACCATGGTCAGGGGCTACAGCCCCTGTACATGGGGTGTGGATGACGCACCCAGTACGCATCGCGTACTGGACGCAAATGTCAGTTTTTGGGGAAGACCAATGGGTTTTCCCCACGTCAGAACGCGGGGAAAACCCATTGGCGAACAAAAAGGGGGATAACATTTTGCCAACCATGTACGAACTTGACCAGCGGTCGACGCCAAACGGCGCGTGGGGTCCCGACCCGGAGGGCCACTGACCACTAAAGACTAACTAGCGTGGGCGGGTCAATTCGTACGCTTACCACTCTTCTCTAAAATTTATTACAAATTTAAGCCCCCTGCCGAGTCTGTCTGCCTGTATGATCGCGATAATCTCAAAAACGACTGAAAGGATTTTCATACCGTTTATATTTTCGAATAGAGTGATTCCTTAGGATGCTTTAGGTCGATAATCTGTTATAGGTTTTGTGGAAATTTTTCGATTTATGACGATAATTGTTGAAGGTGTCGGAAAAAATCAAGCCGTCTGCTTTTATTGGAAACGCTGCCTAACCTAACCCGTTGGAGGTAATTTATAACAAAACAATGTTTGGTGGGATTGTTTCTCTTCTAAAGGTCAACAAAAAAGTTCGCGACGGCATTTATTGTCTACCTTTTAAGGATAGGTTAATATACCCATTTTAAATTAACAAAAAAAATCACAAATAATGTGGTGTTTTCAGAAGCTATGTAGACGGATACAATATTAATCCTTATCTAGGAGATTATATCTAGGGGATATATATTTTACTCGGTGCTACTACTATTTACCATATTGCAGTAGGTATACTTATTTACAATGGAAGTTTTTTGCCACGAGTCCTCCCCCACGCGAGCGGCAAAAGCTAGTATTAAATACGTTACTCACTTTAAGCATTTTATACACATTATAGGAGCCCTTTAAACCATACAGTTTAAATTAAAATCGTGTATTTAGAAGATATCGTAAAAATATTCAAGCACGAAAAATATATATCAAGCGGTCTCGCACGTCGCGTCGAGGTGATAGGGTCCCGTTTTTACCAAGTGGGGACGAAACCCTAAAAACCATTTTCAATATTGTATATAGAAGTTTATAGCAGTCAGTAGAGTTATTTGCTGAAGAAGTGTTTTCTCCAAGAACACTAACTACTCCACGCGGACGAGAACGCGGGCAAAAGCTAGTAATGTATAAATGCAAGACAACCTAATCGTTAACACTACTTGTGACTCCTCTGGTGTTGCGGGTGCCCATGGGCGACGGCAGTTGCTTTCAATCATGTAATTGAAATTGCAAAATCGCGTCGCGTCGCGTCTCGGTGTGAAGTAACCCTTACAAAGTCCAGAATGCCGACGCGGCGAAACGTCGACACCTACATGGCTACCATTAATTAAATAACTTCTGTAACATCATCCTTCTCCCGCACACAATTAGTGCGCTTGTTATCTTACTCCATGAGTATCATTATTATCAACTAGAATTTATTTAAATTTTTGCGGACTACGGCGAAGCCAAAGGGAACGGTAATAATTTTGAAATTATAATTATGTAAGTATGTATCTTTGTTCCACTGTACCGCATTAACTACTGATGCGATTTTAATGAATGAGGTGTCAAGTAACTTTCAATAGATTAGTAATGATGGCCCGGGTAACTACTACTATTATTAATGTCAAAGTTTGTCAGGATGGATGGATGGATGTATGTTTGTTACTCTTTTACGCAAAAACTACTGAACGGATTTCGATGAAATTTTGTATGGTAGTCGTTTAGGCTCTGGATTAAAACATAGGCTACTTTTTATCCCAAAAAGTACACAGTTCCCGTGGCGTTCTATATTTACGCGGGCGTAGCCGCGGGAAATAGCTAGTAAACATTTTTAAACTTCTTTCAGCTAAATGAATTATTTCAACCCAGTACAGAGTCATTGAAGCGTGACGAGCGACATCTCGCGATAACTTAGCGAACAAAGCGATGCCGTCAGTGTGACTTAATTTTATTTGTGAAGAGATTAAAACTTGCTGTGAGCAGTAAAAATTAATCCTCAGTCAAATTATTGTCCGCCAAGCAGATAAGACTGTCGAGCATTTCGCTAATTAGCTTTCATGGAACACAATTCCTTTGTAGATTCCATGGTTTGGACATTCTAGGTTCCACGAATTTCGACATTTATTGGGAAGCATTGTGAAATATCAAATACCATACAGATTGTCCCAAAAGTCGACGTCAAGCTGATAGGCAAAGTCATAATAGTTAACAGAAAAATAAAAATTAAGTCCTGTATTTTTCAAATTATTTTCTTTTTTTTAATTCGAGAGACAACCTGTGACAGTCGTTTCACTCCTGTACCTACAAATGTTTACTTTTACCCAAAAAAAAAAATTCTTATGTTATCCTGAATAGTGCTTCTGTAACCTGTATTCTTGAATTAATAACTTAATTACTGCAGCTTGAAGGTGGATGTCATTTTTTTCCGAACCATGTATTCAAAAATTATTATTCGCGCTACTTTATCCGACTCCGACGATCCGATGGTTTGGCAAGTAACTTTAAAAGTTAGCCCATTTAATAAATATTCTAAAGTGGTATAACACTATAATTCAAGCTGGAGTTAACTACTTTAAGTTATTAATTTAAGAATACAGGTTAGTAGTTATTCAGGATAACATAAGAAAAAAAAATTTGGATAGAAGTAAACATTTGTAGGAACAGGAGTGACAAGACTGTCACAGATGTACATTTTCTCGAATAAAAAAAGAAAATAATTTGAAAAATACATGACACTATTTTTATTTTTTATTTTTTTAATAACAATTATGACTTTGCCTATCACCGGTGTAAGCTTGACGTCGACTTTTGGGACAGCCTGTATAAGTTACTATCTTTTTCCCGTGTCTCCGCCCGCGTAAATATAGTATCCCACGGGAATACTGTATTTTTTTCGGGATAAAAAGCAGCCTATGGTTTAATCCAGAGCCTAAACTATACTACCATTTATAATATATAATTTCGTCGAAATCCGTTCATTTCTGTCAATCCGTTCATTAATGGTAAAATAATGCAGCCTAACGCGAGCCGTCATACTTCAATGCGCGTGATCACGGTACGTACGCGATCGGTCACGGCACAGCCCGCACTGAGAGCGCCTTATAATTCCTTATACGAGGTGTGTACCTGCGTGCAGATAGGCGCCCGGCGCGCACACTTTCAAACCGATTGCGGTTTGTATGAAGATGTTCTACTGTTCTCTGTTTACCGTGCTGTGGTGAGACGCTCGGCTCACGCATACAAAGGCACTCGCCGCGCTAACTATAGTCAACGAATCCTGATTGATTATTGCATTACTTTATAGTTTATAATGTTATCCGTATTCTCAAACACTACTTAGAGCACTCTTATGTCACAGGCTGTCAGTGTCTGCCCTTGACACAGACATAGCTTGTGACTTGAGAGCCTCTTAATTTTCTACTAGCATTTGAGTGTTCATTTGTTATTGTACATTTTTTTTTATGTACCTACATTATATGTAGGTACATAAAAAAAAACGCTTTTTGGACTTTAACGCATGAAGCATTGTTTTGACTTTTATTTGATTTTCTATCTTTTCAGACTCTTGAATATCTAATAATAAAATATTTAATGTATTTTGTAGGTTTAGTTATAGAAAGTAGATTTTCGTGTGGATATAGGTTGTAGGTATAGTTATTTATTTATTCCAGTTCATTGTTAAGACAGAACAACGTGAGTTGGGTCAGGTAGTAATAATAAAAAATATAATATTATTTTCTATGTAGCTACTAAGAAATTACATCGTAAATAGAATAGAATATCATGTCTTTATGTAGTTTAGTATGAAAACGTTTTTCACGTAAGTAAAATACAAGCAACATTTCATTCAGCAAGATCATAACGGGAGCATATATTATGTTGGTATCATAATATATTCATTGTTTCGGTGACGGCGGGCTTTAGATCACAAATCTCAGAGGTTTTGCCGTCCTACGCCACAAGACAAATACGAGCCAATGCGGAATTTTTGCATTTTACTTTTAAAATCTTAAGGGGCGTCCATAAATTACGTGGGTATTTAGTTAGGGGGGAGGGAGGGGGGAGCCAAGGGGCCAACCGAAATCACATTTAGGTGAAAGGGTCTCAGCAAATATCATGTAATTTTTTCCTGGCATAAGAATTGTATCAAAACGCGAAAAAATCTGGTTAAATTAAAAACTCCAATTTCAAACCCCAATTATGCACGTCTCACATGCTTGTTAGAATAATTCCAAATACCTCTTTACTTGTCTTAAAAGTAATAACATAATTTGAATTTTGAAATTTTAATATTTGAATTATACATTTATACCACTATATGTATATTGAATTCAATAATAGTAAAATAAAAGTGTAACCTACGAGAATTGGGGTTCAGAATGAACACTTTTTTTCATTTGTTTCATTTCATTTTATTACTTTTTTATATTGAACAAAAATATTTACGAGAATTTGCCCTCTGAACTCAGGTTCATACTAAATATTCAGATCAAATCACATCACGCATCACACATATAACGAAACTACGCCTTACCTCGTAAGGCGAGCAGTCGCGGTTCGTGTTATTACCCGACTGCATCAGAAGATGGGTTATGGTTTTCTTCGAGTGTATGTATGTATATTTCTGTGACACGCTCTCGAATCAAAACGGCTTGTCGCATTTGAGCTTGAGAGGTATCATTAGATTCGTCTGTCATGAGAGTGACACTGGGTACATCAAAACTATTTGACGCAGTCAGGTGCGTAGCGCACATAAAAACCGACCCTTATTTTTTTGTTGGCAAAGCTGTCTTCACTTTTTTATTTGGTCTGAGACTAAATAATCAAACATGAACAAATGTAGCCATTGGCGACTGGCCATCCGTGTTGTGATCTATTTATAGAATAGGTTTCAGTTTTCACTGTAGGCACAGTGGGCGGTGGCTCTAGAGAACATGTAAAGGTCAACTAAGTTATATAACGAGTATAAAATATCCCACCAAAAAATTTTACATGTAAAATGATGCCAAGACGATACCATATGAAGAGTACAGGGGAAGAAGGATCATTGTCAACGAAAGATCATTGTCTATGGACATTGATATTTTTTAGTTTGACAGCTGGCTGTCTGTTATTTCGTACATGGGTTTTCGCGGTATTTAATTAGAGTTATGCAATTAGAGGGTCAGAGTACTAGTACTACTATATTTACTAACTATTATAGGGTGTGCAAGGCGAAAACACTTAGAAAAATTTCGACAAAAAATATCTAAATAAAAGTATGACGACTTGCAATGTTTAAAAAAGTTTTGCAAACCTGAAGCACAACATTTTTATGCCCAGTTAGCTAAAAAATAACATTACTTTTAACCAATGACTATGATCTTTGTTCCGTGTTTATTTCTTAAGCTAATTTAAATATTATCTTCTAAATTGTCAGTAATTATAATATTTTTATTACAAATAGCTAGAATATTTTGATAAAAATGTGCTACAATTAAAATAAATAAATACTAAACTTGGAAAGAAAGATCAATGTCAGTTGACTATGATCTTTGTTACAAGTAATATTTTCTAAATTTTCTTTATCCTTAAGTAAACTACAAGTTAATAAATAATAAAGAATTCAAAAGTAAATTATAATATATACTATAATAAACAGTTTTAATTGCTGCTGTAGTAAATTGTTTAATAAATAATGGTGCAAAGTAAATTAAGTTTTTTCCATTTTCTCACAATGATTCACTTTTGACAATGATCCTTTTTCCCCTGTACCCTTCATATGTGATATGAATCGCGCTGTAAATCAGATTATAAGATAAATCAAATCTCATGTCAAACGAAACTTTTTGTCTCTACCAAGCTACTGGACTCTACAGGCCCTAACTCTACATGTCTTACTTCACAAACTATTAGTCAAAATATTATGTGGCCTGGCCATTTCACTATCTTTACTTGGCCGTAAGCTGAAATATTTACTGACTGTATTTTT
This sequence comes from Phengaris arion, assembly GCA_963565745.1. Lineage (NCBI taxonomy): Eukaryota > Metazoa > Arthropoda > Insecta > Lepidoptera > Lycaenidae > Phengaris > Phengaris arion. The sequence continues at coordinate 32,749,740 of OY751431.1, forward strand.
CTGTTATACTACTCTTGTAGAAACGATATTGCCAAGACACATATTATTTTGACTAAGCTACACCTCAGTTTAGGTATGTTAGGCTTGTTGACATAAGGCATGTAGAGTCAGAAGCATGGTAGACATGTCGTCTTGGCGGTCTTGATTTTAACGAGATTACAAATGAATGACAGTAATATTTTTTACTATGCGTTGCGGAAAAAGGTCTTCCTTCTTAACTTTATAGAATTAATAAAATATCCCGTAGCGTAAATATGCCTGTGGAACACTGTATTTTTTCGGGATAAAAAGTAGCCTATGTTTTAATCCAGAGCCTAAACTACTACCATACCAAATTTCATCAAAAAAGAAAGTGTAACAAACATCCATCCAGCCATTCATCCATCTATCCATCCATCCATCCATATTCACAAACTTTCACATTTTCAGTTTATAGGTACTTACAAATTGACATTAAGTAGTAAGTAGTAACTGACTGACAGACTGTATGAGTCGAAACTGTAAGTTGGCATAGAAAGGAAAAAAATTAAGGGTCAGCTCACACCGAAACGAGATGATTGATGATGATGTCGCGATACGCGACGCGGAGCTGAATTTTAAAAATATTGATTCAAAATTGAACGTTATTCAGAACAATACAATAAGATGGTTTCATTGCGAGAGCTGCGCAGCGCTATGCAGAGCGGTGCAGTTTGACATTCGAACTCTTTTTAACTGACTTCCAAAAAAAATCACAGATTTCATGCCTCACGTGTAGATGTTGAGGTAACTAATTTCCTATAATGTTTAGAAAGAGACTTTAATTATGGTAAATGGTTTAAGATTATTTTATTATTAGACTGTATTATGCTATTGAAGGACCTCTTTATATACAACATTAACTGTATTGCCGTGCGGAGCAAGGATCACCAGACTGCTAGCCGAACTTACTCTGGACACACTAACACGCAACATAGCACTGTCTGTGTGAGAAACAGTTCTCTCTTAGGTCTATCCCAGCCACTTTCAGTGGCTGCCCCTGAGCTTTATTGATGGCCAAGCATACTTTTAGGGGAAACTGCAGTCTTTTAAATACAAATGGTTACTTTGATGGGATCAATGGTATTTTATGTATGAATACAATTTCCCCTTGAGCACATCTAGTCAGTACAGTAGCCTCGACAATGTTGCGATGGAGAACTTTTATCTAGAGCCTGGTGCCTGCCTGGAGCCATTATGGAATGGAATTGGAATGGAATCAACTGACTTATATTGTACTTCATCTGCTTCAAATGGCTTGAGTAAAAATTAATTTATTGTGGCTGCGTTTTCATTTTTGGGAGTCAAAATGCCACGCCCACAATATCACCTTTCTATGGGCTTTGTCATGAGATTGGTGACATCAGGGTAAACTGCGTTAGTGAGTTCTGCAAGTGATGTCACCACTGTTTCCAATACGGAATAGTGATTTTACCATAAATAATCGCCGTTTCCTGTTTTAAGCAACAATTCATAAAACTGTTCAGCAGATTGTTCACCTCTTAAATGGACTCTTATGTTTATTGTTAATGCGAGCTTTTGTGTGTGACTCCACATGTTTGATGACTTTAAATACGACTTTACCTCATCCGCTCGAGTGCCTCTGGGTACTATAACGGGTATCAAAATAAAGAGCTTGAAGAGAACATTCCAAAAATATGCAACAAATATAGACTCTGAAAAAAATACATTCATAACCCTGTACACTTCTTTAGGGGTTGAATATCGAAAAATCGTGATATATATGTTTACTTTTTTCTTTTATGACTACATTTACAAAGTTTCAAGCCGAAATGCTCATTTAATATTTTTTTCATTTCTCATATTTGGAAAGTAGTGTTGTTTTGATCTGATTATTGGGTGGAAGATGCTGCTTTCCTTTCATAGGGAGGGAAAAACTCATACCAATTCATTCCGGCCCGAGGGTCTTCAAAACTTCAAAAATAGAACTGCTGTCAGCTGTGAAGAGTTTTTTTATTTTTTTTTTATTTATATATGGCATCGGCTTATAACCATTTGCCAGTGTTAAGATAAAAAGGCGGGAAATATAACTTTCGTTTCAATTTTCAACACCGTATTCCTATATCGTCAAGTCTAAAGTCTAGTCAAATTCCAAATATATAGTCAGTACAGTCTATGAGTCATGTCAGTCGATTCAGTAAAGCTTTACTGAAAGTTCCTAGGGAGTTTTGGCGGGAAACACAAAATAGCACTTTTTTAGAAGTTGTACCACTTGCCCACACTTGTGCACGATAACGAATATTTGATGGTTAATATTCTACCAATATTACACATTAAGAACCGAAATAATACAAATTTATGAAGTTTCCCAAATTCCACAACATCACCCATTGCACTCCCCGGCAAAACTCATGAAGAGTTTTATGTAAAAAACTATTAAAAAATGACATGACTTTCTATACAGCTAGTGTCAATTTAGCGCAAACTTCTTTGAGCGGAATAAGCCGCGAGTGCCGCGACAATTACGCGGCGAGCGGCAAGTTCCATATTTAAAATTTAAAAAGTCAACACACATTGGCGGGATACTAAAATCTGTTATGTATGTATCTGTGACGGACTTTTTGCTAAGATTTGAATTGAATATTAAAAATGAGTTCAAGCGAAATATTGAAACTATAAATATTCTATACTATAAATATTCCAAACAAAAATGTAACTTTTAATTTCACGAATTGTCCTAATTTGACCATTAATTTTAAATAGGCACTAAGTACTAATATATTATTATCAATAAATAGTTTAGATAAACAACTAGTTTTATTTTCCTCATATTCTAAATGAAAAGTAGTGTTTGCCACGGGTAAAAGATTAAATTCCTACTCGGACTATAGCCGTCTACTACTCGGATTCGGACTATAGACTATATAGTCTAACTACCTCGGGAATTGATTCTTTTCAACCCTAGGCTAACAATCTACTATTCCCCATACAAAGTTTAATACACCTTTTTACCAATTATTAATAGAACGTATTTTAGAAAATATTGCATTAGAGTTTTAGTTTATCATGTCAAAGAGCAATATATCTTTCAAACAGATCTGACAGACAGAAAAGTTACATACAAACGTTAATACCCCTTTTTACCCCTTTAAAGGGTAAAAAGGGTAATTAGTGAGTTTCGCAAAGTACCTTCTTCGTGGACTTACCTATACGTCACAAAAGGAAGCCACGGTCGAATTCTTACGTTTCTAGCTTCAGTAGTTTTGCCTCGGCGTTGATGAATCAGTCAGTCAGGACAAGTTACTATAAATAATAGAAGAGTACCTGGGTCACCGAGCTTTGCTCGGAGCTCTAGTAGATAAAAGAATAGAATTACAAAAATATTTTACCGGGGTTCAAACCCACCCCACATTTCGAATTTTCGAAAAACGCGAAAATTAACCAAGTTGTCAATACGACTGACATTATAGAGTCGAAATTATTGATATATTGTTGCATACCAAGCTGCCAATCGAACTGACGTAAGAGAGTCGAAATTATTCATAAATAGTTGCACTACTACTACTACGAGAGTTCGGCTACAGGGCAAACCCTTAATCCGATCGTCATTGTTTTAGGCTTAAATTGTAGCGGACTAGATTGTCCAGAGGTGTTTTCCTCAAATTTTCACCTTCGTTTCCAAAATATAGCGCACCAAAATGTAAAATTGGTTTTCTTTTAAAAAAAAATTGTACTATACGAATAATTATAAATACGAATAATTATTTTTGCACCGTATAACTTTCGTGAATACGGGTCGTTTGAGCCTTTTTTTGAATATTATATCTTCAAAACTCTCCGAGAGATAAGGGGATCGCACTTTTTCGTGAAATTGGGTCCAATACTGCAAACGAAAAGACATTTCAAAAGGAATACAAGGCCGTTATACATACGTTCGGCTGTATATTTTCAAAATTATTCCGAAGTTGGTCCGTTGTCTTCATTGTAATTAAATGTGTATCTTCTTGCGTAGTGAATAAAGTTCAATTTTGAATTGCTATCTTAAAAATGTAGTGCCACATCGAGTACGTCTCGTTCTGGTGTGAACTTACTTTAAGGGTTTGTTCTTCTTTGAGATACGGGCTACACTGACTTAATGAAAATCAGCGGTTGCAGTCTCCTAGCAGTTCTTTCACAAACGCTTACGAGACTTCTGTCAAATCTGTCTGCTGGACGTGTATGGCGATGGCGTTACGCCACCACATTGCGGTTCAAGACGATATAATGCATCAAAGCATTAGATGTAAGATCAAAATTAAGAGTAGTAAGACTCAGTAAGTTGCGTCTACGAGACAATTTCACGGATGTTACCTAAAGCGATAAGATTTATAGAGCGCGCACAGAGCAGAAATTTAAACTAAACTAGCTTTTTCCCGCGGCTCAGCCCGTAGAAATACAGTATGGCACGGAATCACGGTACTTTTTCGGGATAAAATGTACCCTTTGTGTTAATCCAGAGCATAAACTAATACCATTGCAAATTTCATAAAAATCCGTCCAGTAGTGTTAGCCGACCCGATGTCGCAAAGTCGTTGTACCTACTCGTAGTCGTATATCGATATTTTAATTTTTAATCTTTATTTTCTCCCTAAGCGTCTTTCTTTTTCACGTTTCACGTTTCACGTTGTTCACGTGATTTGTGCCCGAAGTTACAATAGTTGGTTTTGTGAAACGTTATATTATGAATGATAAAATAACTGCTCACATAAACCAAAACATCTTAATAAAAAGAATTAACAAACAAAAGTGGTGATAGTTTTTGAAAAGTGCAAAAATGTTTGCCCCGCCACTCCTGTGTAGGTAATATGTTTAGGACTCAAATTATAACGAAAATCTCGTCTTATCACATTAATCATCCATATAAACTATAAAGGAAATTGTTGTAACAGAAACATTGGAGCTTTCTGGGCCAATGTTGACATAGAATTTGTTAGCGCCCACGAATGAAGAAAAATGTCTGCGGTTAAGTCCCTCCTCTCAGCGAAAATAGAGATTTATTCATATGACACCGAAACCTAAAACGGCACCTTATGTTTATACAAGGTGCTCTTAATGTTAATTTGGCTATTGCCTTGAGTTATAGGCCCCTCTATAGGTATAAAGATATTTATAGAGTATTTAACTCGGCACATTTTGAAAAAAGAAAAAAAATATACAAACCGACTTCAATGTATAAGCAATAACATTCTTAATAAAAATGCACTAAAAAGTATATTTCATTACTTAATCTTCTTATTTTACCACACAGCACAGACAGCCTTGCCTTAACATCTTATTCCTAGGGTATCATCGTTAACAAAATCATTTACTTTATAATGAGCTTTTGCACACAAACGTTATTTGACTACTTTTTGAAATTAACTTAATAGAAAGGTTTTGAACGTTTTCAGGGATCCTTTTGTATAGGAGTATACATTGGCCCTTACTTCTGGTACACTGGCATCTAGCTTATGCTTATTTCTAGTATTTTTACAATGATTATCACTTTTCTTCTTGAAATTTCTCAAGTTTTTTAACATATAATAAACTGTCCAAAATATACTAAGAAGCGACGGTAAGTACGCCTATATTTTTAAACATTTCTCTCAAAGATTCAAAAGGTTACATTTTATAATAGCACGAATAGCTCGCTTCTGCAACACAATATATTTAATTTATGTCAGCAGCATTTCCCCATAAAAGTATGTCGTAAGACTAAGAAAGTAGCTGAATTAATCTAGGCGTGCCGTTTCTTCATCAGAAATTTGAAATTATTTTCTGACTGCATAATATGATAGGTTAGCAATATGAGGACCTCACTGTAATTTACAATCTCGTGTAATACCTAGGAAGACAGTGGAGTATACCAAGTTCATTCTCTCATCATTGAGTAGTAAATTGGTTTGTAAGAACAAAAAAAACATTTTGCCTAACATTAGGCAAGCTAAGCTTTAAACATTTTGTTTTATTTATGTAAATTATTAACACCAATCCAGTTTACTATATTTGGAAGAGCACTGTTTTTACGTCGGCGTAATGTGATTGTTGTTTCTACACTTTAAATATTAGGTCATATGAAATTGGCGTTTTGTAAAGGAGGAACATTCTATTTTTTAAGTCGATTTTTTTTAAACATAATATAATTATTTAATCAAAGTATATACCATATCTATATATATGCACTTTTGCCATCTCATAGGTAGTTCATTGCTTCCTTTACTAAAAAAACCATTCGGACAGAAATCAATAAAATCTTTGAAGGCGCTTTGGACCGCCCCATCAGAGTTGAATTTTTTCCCTTGCAAGAAGTTATCCAAGTTTCGAAAAAAAAAAATGGTAATCTGTTAGAGAAAGGTCCGGGGAGTACGGTGAATGTCTTAGACATTCCAATTGAAGCTCCTCTAATTTGGTAGCCGTCTGTTGTGCAGTCTGTGGTTTAGCGTTGTCCTGAAGCAGCAGTGGTCTAGAGCGAATGACCAACTTCGGTTGTTTAGCAGCTAGCTTTTCCATCATGATTTGCAGTTGCTGGCAATAGACATCTGCCGTAATCGTTTGACCAGATTTAAGAAAGTTGTAGTGAACGACACCGGCACTAGTCCACCAAATGCTCAAAAGTACCTTTTTTTGAGTTCAAGCTTTTTCACCTTCCCAATTTGCTTCAAGTGGATTAAAACAGTTTTATCACTAAAACCACAGCCTGCAACTAATTCGGACGTAGTTTGACGATGAATCCGCTTCTACAATAGCCTTGAATTCTTCATTATCATCATTGTTCTCCGGCCGTCCACGGGGCTTCTTCTGCAGGTCGAAATTTCGAGAACGAAAACGTTGGAACCAAAAACGCACTGTGTTTTCTTTTGCGACACCGCCGCCATACACATAATTAATCCTTCGAGCCGTTTCTGCAGCACTGGTGCCACGGTGGAACTCGTACTCGAAAATAATACGATATTTCAAGTTTTCCATTTTGTAAACAGTGACGCAAAGAAAAAACCAAAAGAGGAAAAACAAATGAATTACGGTTTTCGAAACACAAATACATGAATAAATAGCGGTATAAATATGAAATTGGAATTCCTAACCAAAGAAGATATATTTGAGATCAAAGTGGCCAGTACGACGAAACGCCAATTTCATATGTAAGGACCTAATATTAGTGAAGTGTCATCGGCAAAAAGTACTATCTCATGACTATCTTGTACTAGATAAGGCAAATCAGTTAGTATATGAGAAAAAGAAAGGGACATAATTACACGTGGGACACCTAATACTGTTTTAGTTTTCTATTAACTTACTAATATTATAAACGCGAAAGTTTGCATGTATGGATATGAGGATGTACGGATGTTGTTACTCTTTCATGCAATAGTTAGTGACCGAATTTTGATTAAATTTGGTATGGTAGCAGTTACTCTAGATAAACACATAGGCATTTTTGTTGAGTATATTTTAAGAGGTACAAGAATCCTGTTAAAGTTAAAAATTAAAATTTTTAAACAAGAATTATAGTCGTGTTTCGACCACTAGACGATCTCTAGTAAAAATAAATAGCTATTACTCTCGAGTAAATTCACAAGAAAATGCAAATTTACAGCTCAAAAGATCATAGACAGTTTAAAGCGTTCGGGATTATTTATTATAGGATAAATTTTGTATATTGTAGTTTGGTAATGCACTATATTATGATGAGTTATGTTGTTCTACAATTAATGGGCTCTACGCAAATATGTACTTGGTACAAATTGCCGAACATTATCAATATTGCTTAGGAACTTTAATACATCTAAAAAGAAATTAATGGAAATTGAGTTAATTGTTTGCGAATTGCGTCTGTGGCCTAATGGATATTGTCAACGTTTACGTGTTGTATCAGACGTGTCTGACTATACAATAATAAATAAAAAAAACATTGGTTGTCTGTAAAGTCGGTTTACTGACGATAGTTGAACGTGACAACGTCAACAACAACAACAACAACAATAATAATAGAGGTAAAGGCAATGCGAGCTAACGCTGGTACTTGGTAACGGTACTTGGTAACGATAACGGGTAACAGTACAGTAACAGTAACGCATGAGTCATGTTTTTTCGTGCGTGCAGCCGGCTCCATCGATTTATAAGACGTTATCACGTCAATAAGGACGTTCAAACGGCTAATGCATGGTGAGGCAACCCAGGAGTCAATTCATATCGAAACGAAGCGATACGCGATAACGACGAGGCATGTTGATGCAAAAATCGTCTCCACTTAAATGGCCCCCCTTTTGGAGTTTTGGGGCCTTTTGACATTTGAAGTATGGTGAAATCAAGATGGCTGACATTTGAGGTATGGTGGAAACCAAGATGGCGTAACTTTTTCTTTGCATGAAGATTTGTTCTGGTCAAATGTACGTCATACCCTATCTTTAGTTTTGAAATCTTTGGTTATATTTTAATAATATAACGAACTGAAACTCGTTAAATTGTAAAACGGAATACAGCTCACATTTGACCGAAGAAATCTTGACTGCGGAAAGCAAATGTCAAAAGTGAAGATGACAAATATTAACCTCGACTGCCCTAACATTTCCAAAAGTGGGACAGTTTAAGCCTACGACATACCTCGTCTATCCTACTTACCTAAATGTAAAAGTTTGTGAAGATGGATGGATGAATGGATGTTTGTTACTCTTTCACGCAAAAACTACTGAACGGATGTCTATTTGGTATGGCAGTAGTTTAGGCCCTGGATTAAAACATAGGCTACTTTTTATCCCGAATAATTACAATATTTCCGTGGGATACTATATTTACGCGGACGGAGCCGCGGGAAAAAACTAGTATTTAATAAAATCTTAAAACGGTCGCCTAAAAATCGCTACTAATTTTCAATACTATGTTTGATCTGATTGATCCTTGTTTTTTATATTAGAGTACTAGCTGACCCGTGCCCACTCCGTTGGGCTTTAAACATTTTTGATGATGACGACGAGGACAAAAAGTATCCTAAGTTACTCCTTATGGCGTATAACATCAGATATCTGCCAGTGAAAGTCCCGTGGCAATCGGTCCAGCCGTTTCGGAGATTAGCCGGAAGAAACTGACAGACAGACAGACGGACAGACAAAAAATAAAAAAAAAATTTGTAAGAACCGTATATACTTTCATATGCATTTAAGTGAAAAGCTGTAAATTTAAAATTACAAACGGACACTTCAATATTATTTATTTGTATATTGATTATATACAATATATGATGTTATAATGTTGTAACATGGCTGCTTTATCTTGGGGTTCCGGAGAAAAATTAGTTCCCATTTCCGTTAGTTCTAGTAAGTTGCAGGCACCAACTGGATAATAATAAGGTCTAAAGTCTTATAGGAGGTCGAAATATGAAATTGAAGGGTACTAGCACATATTACAAAATAGTTACTACATAAATGGGACTAGGTTAAAATATGGGTTATCATATTAACGGGCTTAATTTGCGCATTCCAAAACACATTTTAATTGTTTTTACGACGTGTAATTTCATATTTTTAATAAAAAACATTAGCTTCCGAATAAAAACTTTACTCCCCGCGAAACTCGATAGCGAAACTTGAGAACTAACTTTTTATAATGTTCTTACTTTATACGGAACTCTCGGTGAGAGAGCCTGACTCGCGATTGTCCGGTTTTTTTCTTGGCGCATTGACAATAGTCAATAGGCAATTTTAACAATAGTTGGAAGCATTACTCACTACGTGGGCCTCATTTTAAATGGTTATTTTGCTACTTAAAAATTCCTAAGTTACGTAAGTGGTAGCCTATGATTACATAAAAAAAAATATAATATTATAACACATGCGTTAAAAAATGGGAATATTGTGCAGCGAAACCGTCGCATCGAACATAAAAGCGACCAAACGCATTAAAGATTGTCCCAAATCACAAAATAGGGGATAGTACCAAAGAACATATATTACTAACGTAAAGAATCGTCAATCCACCGGTTCACACAAATGAAAGCTCGTTTCGGTGTTAACCAATGATATAAGAAAGGTAGATCAATGGTGTCAACCTTAGGCTTACGTCAAGATAGCTGATATTAGCTAGTGCTCGAGCTGTCATTTGTAAAGAGTGTCGCCCCTGTGATAATACTGAGTCACTTTTTGGACGCGATAAAATATGTGCTCCATTATAAAAGATTTAATATAGGATTTAAATTGTTTCATTTACATCATCGAGTTATGTTTAATTAAATACACATTAACTTTGTTAATAAAGTCTGTCTATCAAAATACATGCGGTGATATTGATAGCTTGAGTTTCCCTCCGATATCGAAGTTTAACCACCAATAATAGCTTCCCCCTCCTCACTCACTGTTCTGTAATCTCAGTATTGTGCTATTGTTTTGTGGCTTATTGCTATCTGTATTGGAAGGATCGTATTCATACGACACAATCAATTTTTAATTTCAATGTGTCATTTAAGGCTTTGTCTACACTTGGGTCGAAGAGAAAAACAAGTTATTCAAACGTTGATTTCCTTAAAGTGCTTCATATATTATTATAGGATTATACTGTGGGAAGAGTGGATGCCCCAAAGGGAGATCTCCGACCGAGCGAGGTGGTATGCCCGGTCAGGCCGAAGCCCACTTGCATGCATTTCGGATGTTGTATATAAACAGCCGAGCTTAGAAAACTTCGATAGCGCGATTCAGGATTGTGGCGCTAATTGGTCCGCCACAATACTTAAATAGACGTAACAGTTTATTAAGGTATAATAACTAAGTCAATAGCAACTATCAATGTGCTTTGGTCCTACATGTTACTTTTCCGTTGCCACATTGCATACCAATGCTACCTGCATTGGTTGCATTAACATGTTGGAAATATAAAATCAGTGACTACAAACTTTCCCAAAGTGAAACTTATTTTCCCAAACTTTAATAGAACTAATAATTATTACATAATAATCTAAAATAATTATATAATCTAGCCAAGAGCATGTCAGGTCACGTATGAGGGTTCCGTAGGCACTAATCTTACAAGTTTCTATCTTTTATATAGTTTAGTAATGCCAAAGGGGTGGGGGCTTACTTATAAACTACTTTGGAGGGTCATTACTCGAATGCATAAATTGCATATGTAATACCTATCCCACACAGTGGGATCAAATTAAAAAATTATTACTATAATATATTATGATGACAAAACCGAAGTCAAAATTATATTTATACCTAATTTCATTCGTTTATATTTATGATTACTTAAGCTAGAAGGGCGGATTGACTGACAGACAGACAGACGGATGGACCCATCAAATCTGTTCGGGGAGTCAAGTCGTAATCAAGTCTCAGTCTCACTTAAGAAATCATTATCAAACCCATCACAATGATACTTGTTACTCCAGCGTTCCCTGGTGAGTTGTTATTATAAAATCTATCTAAGAAGATTCACAAATCAAACCCAAACACATAACTGAAAACCGGATCAAAATCGGACATAGTTTTGGAAAAACATGGCCACATTCAAAAGCGACAAACACGTAATAATATGTCGCAGCCTTCTAGTTTTATAAGCTAATTAATCGGACTCTGCATCCGATTGAATGCCTAGGACTATACAGATATACCTACTAGATTCGCTGAACATTAACTAACTTAGCGTATTGAAAGACAGACTTTGAATATGACTAATCAAGTTTATCGTGTAAAGTCAACGTAAGTCAAGTGATAAAAATTAATATTTCAATTGTTCCACTGCGGCGCTAGTAGTCAACAAAACTAATTTGGCGTTAACATCGCATCCGTATCCATTTTTGTATGTTTATTTTACTATCACACGTCACGTTATCTAAAACTAATTAATTTATTGAAATATATTTTACTATTACTATTGGCCCACCACACTTCCCCACCACTGCAACTCCTGTGTAGCCCAGGATCGACAGTGGTAACCAACCGCAAAAACCCTTTGATATGATCTCAGGGGTGCCCGGGGTCCGTCCGTCAATCCGTTCAGTACCTTCTGAAATTAGCGCAAACAAACGTAGAGACAAACAGACAAAAATTATATAAAAAACATTTTGGGTTCTATTTCTTTCATAATAGTAAACGTTAGAAGTAACTTAAGAAAACCTCCAAAAGATATGGATGAAATATCATAATCAAGGGATTCTAATTTGATATTAATAATAATAGTTCTTTCGTTTTTCGGATCGCGATAAAAAAGCGAACTTCAGTAACACCTAATCAAAACTAAAGCGAAGTGGCAAATGAAAGTTCTACTCTCGCGTTCTCCATCTTTATGCCAATCCATAATTGAGCAGAACGAATAAGTTCCGACTTTTCGGGTCTTCCGTACACTATGGGACGGTATAATAATGACGCTATGTGACATGGGATAGACGTAACTGATGTCCTCAAGAGGGTACCCGAAATACTAACTGTATGTAAATAATGGGAGTTGGTCAATGTCCCAGTGCTTCTTCGAAGTCCCACGGCTGTATTTGTATCAAAAGACAGTTTCCTCAAGATTCAATCAATGTTATCTAGACATATAAAACCGATAGAGTATCCAATTAGAAATCAATTTCCGTTTAATTTCAGTATTTGGTTGTACAAATATCGATTTAACCATCTAATTATGATATAACAATCGTTTTAGTGGATAACTTACGGCTCGTTTTCAATAACCTATCTATCTTTAAATATTTGTTATAACTATTTGTTGAATGTCGCCATTCAGTCATTTGGCGGTTTTTGCGATACAAGTTTGACGTTTCTAACAAATAGTTATTAGTAGATAGGTTAATGAAACGGGCCATTAATGGTTCCTCGCGACAGTATAAAAATAGTATTGCTGCTGCTGGGAAAAGGCTTTTTGGGTCAAGTGAGTTACCGTTCGGGACTCAAAAACCCTTTTCCCAATAATTATTAGAAAAAAGATGATTTGAGTGAGAACGAGAAGAGAAGTTTTTAGTCATATCACCTTTTGAACTGCAATAAGCGTTTCAAAATCCCACTTTCAGCCAAATGGACGTCGACGACGACCTATTCTTATTGCCAGTTCCATAATAAAGTCATAATCGATCGTGGATTATGAGGAGGTTGCGGCATCAACTCGTTAAAACAGTGTTTATTAAGACATTCCAGACTGGATTATCCGCGGACGTGTCTATTCAGGATTTAAACGCGCCCCGGTTGGCATCTATTATTATTCATGACATAAATTTGTTCAGCGAGGAAGGTATTACACGAAAACTCATTAAAACCAAGACGCGGTTAGACTTTTCAAATTAGACGCGTTCGGTCCACGCGTGCGGGCGTGAGTCGTGACGCCGAGCTAAGTAATTGTTATTCGCTGCGAGACTAGTTATTACGCCGAAATATCTTGTACACTAATTTGCGAATTTTCAACGAGGTGTATATTCATGAAGTGATGTGTCACCTAAATTAACCCGCGAATCGGCATAATAGTTCCGTCACCCAATTTCTTAAATGGTCGAGGCATAAAATCATCGATTTAAATAAATATTTTCTCTAAGTCCTTCATGCTCTTAACCGGTCACACGGTCCAAAAAAACACACTTTACTGTTGACCAGTTTATAAAAACTATTGCTCTTCTCTCTTCTTGCTTCTACTTCTACAATAGCTGTAATGTAACATTTACTAGGGCGGGTCAATAAGTCCGTGACTTTTTGAATTTCTAACCTCCTTACTGAAAAAGCAACACTACTCCTGTCAACAGGCATCTGTCAGTTGACTCCTATCAAAATTTGAACTTGCTGCGTCAGTTAGTTTGTGTTTTACAGCTATCTTTATCAGACTATCCAGTAACTTAAGGAAACAATGGAAAAAAGTGAATTTCGTGTGCTTATTAAGCATTATTTTTTGCGAAAAAAAACCATTACCGAGACCAAGGCTAAGCTTGATAAATACTATGGGGATTCTGCACCATCGATTTCAATGGTAAAAAAGTGGTTTACTGAATTTCGTTGTGGCCGTACAAGCACTGAAAATGCCGAACGTCCTGGACGCCCAGTTGAGGTCTCTACACCCGAAACAATCGAAAAAATTCACGATATGGTGTTGGCCGACCGAAGATTGAAAGTGCAAGAGATTGTGGAAGCCATAGGCATCTCGCATGGCTCAGTGGTTTCAATTTTGAATGATCACTTGGGCATGAGAAAGCTTTCCGCAAGTCGACCACAAACGCAATCGTGTAACAACTTCACAGGAAGGTTTGGCGTTGTTTAATCACAATATGGAGGGGTTTTTGCGCAGTTTTGTAACCGTGGACGAAACATGGATCCATCACAACACACCAGAGACCAAACAACAGTCAAAACAGTGGGTTTCTAAGGGTGAATCGGCGCCAAAGAAGGCCAAGGTGGGTTTGTCAGCCAATAAAGTTATGGCGACTGTTTTTTGGGATGCACGTGGGATAATCCACATTGACTATCTTCAAAAGGGAAGAACAATTAATGGGGAATATTATGCCAACTTATTGGACCGCTTCAATGAGGATTTGAAAAAAAACCGACCTCATTTGGCCAAGAAAAAAGTTCTTTTTCACCAAGACAATGCAAGGGTGCACACATGTGCAGTTGCCATGGCAAAAATCCATGAATTGGGCTATGAATTGCTCCCACATCCACCCTATTCTCCAGATTTGGCTCCGAGTGACTACTTCTTGTTCCCAAACCTGAAAAAATGGCTCGGTGGAAAAAGATTTGACTCCAATGATGAAGTCATCTCGCAAACAAAGGCCTATTTTGAGGACCTCGACAAATCATATTTTTTGGAAGGGATAAAAAAATTGGAGAAGCGTTGGACAAAGTGTATAGAGCTCAAGGGGGACTACGTTGAAAAATAAAATGATTTATTTATCAAAAAATCTGTGTTTTATTCCAAAAGTCACGGACTTATTGACCCGCCCTCGTACAATTCGTTGTTTTCAAATTTTTGGATGCGATACGGGAATAAACGCGATATAGGGAATTATTATATTATCATCCTTAACAAGTTAAGAGCGTAACAGTTAATTGAGTGGATTAAACTGCCGTAAGAATTTAGGTTATAGGTCCGCTAAAAGAAATAGGTCTTTGTAGGGACATATAGCTGTAGTTGTGTACTGTTTAGGTAGTAAGTATACGGAGAACACACACACCCACAGCACACACGCACAGACCACAGAAAAGTAGTAGTAGCCCACTTCTCGTCCACGCTCCCGGGAAACTTTACGACAGGTGGTAAATCAGTCAGTACATCAACAAGTCACGATTAAGTTAATAGATTAAGTTATCTAATTTTTGTAATACTGAACATTTGCTGCTTGATTTCTTTTAATTAGTGGATCATTATTAAAAAATAAAGTTTCCATAGTCTACTATGTATTTGAAAAAAGTAAAATACTTAGTAATAAGAAAGCGTAAGGGTCAGCTCACACCGCGACGCGGTACTGCATTTTTATACTTATAGCTATTCAAAATTAACTTTATTCACTACACTAGAAGATACACATTCCCCGTTCTGGTCTACTCTATATCTGGTAAATTTCAAGAAAATAGGTCCATTTCGGCGCCTTGTTACGGGTAATTTAAATAAAACGAGGAATTATTACCAACGAGACAAATATATTTAAAATAAGATAGGGGTCGTAGGCAGAAGGCCGAACGATCTGGTTTAGCCTCTAGTGTCTTTAGGGATTTGCGGGGCTTTTAAGCACACGGCCCTTAGCTGGAACTGTAGACGGTAAGGTGTGACAACACATGGCGCGGGAACCCAACTTCCGGTGGTGCTTTCGGGTTTTGTGTTCGGGTCAGGAACTCGTCACGATGTTGGTCGTCTAGGAGCGGGCAGTCCGTGGCAGAGGCCAGACAGCACTCCGTAGCGTAGGACGCAGAGGGCGAAATGAAAGCCAAGCGGTGCAGTAACCAGGATGTAGCTAACTCGTACCGTAGTTCCCTGGAAATATTCCATACCAGCGTGTGAAAAGTGTGGACCACAGATGCCATGGTTCTAGCCTCTAACGATCCAAACCATGGGCTGTGTGACCATCACAAAATAAAGGGTAAGCAAAATAAAAGATGATATACAAGAATAATTAAAGTATGGATACAAACATCCTAATATTATATCAATGCAAGATCGGAAAAATAAAACTATAAATTAGCACGTGGCCAATCAAATTGTTGACAACCAATTTTACAATGTGATAATTTTACATGAAAGAATAATGTGTTTTAATACAAGCGTGATTTACCAAATATTTTCTTTAACATTCACGACACAGATATAAAAGAAAACTCACCGATAAAACGGTATTAAGAATATGAGATACACTTTTATCCAGAATTGAACAGAAGTCCATTGAACAAATGGATTCAGCAAAAGAAAGGAACTGTCATCTCGCGACAGCCCTTATGGTATATAAGGGCTGTCGCGATGTCGCCTACTGTCATAATGTTTTTTTCTTTAACTGACAACTAGCGGTAATGCATAAACCATATGCCACAATAAAGAAATATTGGAGATGAAGCTCCAGTTAGAAACGTTTGCCAATAGATGGCGTCGCCTAGCATAAATTAGCTATTATAATAAGCAACAACATCCAATAGATGACGCTAGAAGCGTCGTTATTACGAGGGCGGGTCAATAAGTCCGTGACTTTTGGAATAAAACACAGATTTTTTGATAAATAAATCATTTTATTTTTCAACGTAGTCCCCCTTGAGCTCTATACACTTTGTCCAACGCTTCTCCAATTTTTTTATCCCTTCCAAAAAATATGATTTGTCGAGGTCCTCAAAATAGGCCTTTGTTTGCGAGATGACTTCATCATTGGAGTCAAATCTTTTTCCACCGAGCCATTTTTTCAGGTTTGGGAACAAGAAGTAGTCACTCGGAGCCAAATCTTGAGAATAGGGTGATGTGGGAGCAATTCATAGCCCAATTCATGGATTTTTGCCGTGGCAACTGCACATGTGTGCACCCTTGCATTGTCTTGGTGAAAAAGAACTTTTTTCTTGGCCAAATGAGGTCGGTTTTGTTTTCAAATCCTCATTGAAGCGGTCCAATAAGTTGGCATAATATTCCCCATTAATTGTTCTTCCCTTTTGAAGATAGTCAATGTGGATTATCCCACGTGCATCCCAAAAAACAGTCGCCATAACTTTATTGGCTGACAAACCCACCTTGGCCTTCTTTGGCGCCGATTCACCCTTAGAAACACACTGTTTTGACTGTTGTTTGGTCTCTGGTGTGTTGTGATGGATCCATGTTTCGTCCACGGTTAAAAAACTCCTCCATATTGTGATTAAACAACGCCAAACCTTTCTGTGAAGTTGTTACACGATTGCGTTTGTGGTCGACTGTGAGCAAACGCGGCACCCATCTTGCGGAAAGCTTTCTCATGCCCAAGTGATCATTCAAAATTGAAACCACTGAGCCATTCGAGATGTCTATGGCTTCCACAATCTCTTGCACTTTCAATCTTCGGTCGGCCAACACCATATCGTGAATTTTTTCGATTGTTTCGGGTGTAGAGACCTCAACTGGGCGTCCAGGACGTTCGGCATCTTCAGTGCTTGTAAGGCCACAACGAAATTCAGTAAACCACTTTTTTACCATTGAAATCGATGGTGCAGAGTCCCCATAGTATTTATCAAGCTTAGCCTTGGTCTCGGTAATGGTTTTTTTTCGCAAAAAATAATGCTAAATAAGCACACGAAATTAACATTTTTCCATTGTTTCCTTAAGTTACTGGATAGTCTGATAAAGATAGCTGTAAAACACAAACTAACTGACGCAGCAAGTTCAAATTTTGATAGGAGTCAACTGATAGATGCCTGTTGACAGGAGTAGTGTTTCTTTTTCAGTAAGGAGGTTAGAAATTCAAAAAGTCACGGACTTATTGACCCGCCTTAGTAGCTATAATAATACGTTAAAAATGTAGCTATGCTACAGCCTATTCAATGCAAACAAATAAACAATCAAATTATCATCTTTTTATTATTAGTTTATATGTTGTGGTAATTTTTTCCCAATTCGACGCCTCCAATGAGATGGTAGACCGATAGATATTTAAATTTAAATCACTCAACAATTAACGACTTGGCGTATTGAAAGTTACGAGTATCCTGTTCACTGTTGGAAATGACAGACCAAGACTCAGTGATTGCTAATTTAGTTTGCTATTTAGTTCAGTAGTCATTAATTAAATATTAGGTGATTATTACATATGAAATTGGCGTTTTGTAAAGGAGGAACATAAAGTTGATTTTTTTAAACATAATATTATATTATTAATAAAATATTATAATTAATAATTTTTAAACATATAATATTAATCAATGTATATACCATTGCTATCTATGCACTTTTGCCATCTCATAGTTAGTTCATTGATTCCTTTACTAAAAAAACCATTCGGACAGAAATCAATAAAATCTTTGAAGGCGCTTTGGACTGCCCCATCGGAGTTGATTTTTTTCCCTTGCAAGAAGTTATCCAAATTTCAACAAAAATGGTAATCTGTTGGCGCAAGGTCCGGGGAGTACGGTAGATGTCTTAGACATTCCAATTGAAGCTCCTCTAATTTGGTAGCCGTCTATTTTGCACTGTGCGGTCTAGCGTTGTCCTGAAGCAGGAGTGGCCTAGAGCGAATAACTAACCTCGGTTGTTTAGCAGCTAGCTTTTCCGTCATGATTTGCAGTTGCTGGCAATAGACATCTGCCGTAATCGTCTGGCCAGATTTAAGAAAGCTGTAGTGAACGACACCAGCACTAGTCCGCCAAACGCTCATAAGTTACATTTTTTGAGTCAATTTTCGCTTGGGGCAGTCTTTGGCTGGTTCGCCAGGCGATGAAGTTCAAGTTCAACCATTTGCCATTTCAGCCATTGCGATGAGCGTTTCCGATTATCGTACAGGATCCACTTTTCATCACAGGTAATGATTCGATTTGAAACCCCTTCACTGTTGTGCCGGTTGAGTAATGTAACGCAGCAGTCGACGCGCGTTTGTCGGTTTCGGTCACTCAATTCATGCTTTCAAGCTTTTTCAGGTGAAAAAGCTTGAAAGGTGGGTACTTCATGAATATGTATGGGATAATATATGAGGAGGTTCCCAATTTGCTTCAAGTTGATTAAAATAGTTTTATCACTAACACCGCAGCCTGCAGCTAACTCGGACGTGGCTTGCGATGGATCCGCTTCCACAATAGCCTTCAATTCTTCATTATCAACTTTGCTCTCCGGCCGTCCACGGGGCTTGTTCTACAGGTCGAAATTTTCAGAACGAAAACGTTGGAACGAAAAACACACTGCGTTTTCTTTTGCGACACCACCGCCATACACCTAATTAATCCTTCGAGCCGTTTCTGCACTGTCTGGTGTCACGGTGGAACTCGTACTCGAAAATAATACAATGTTTCAAGTTTTCCATTATGTAAACAGAGTGACGCAAAGAAAAAACCAAAAGAGGAAAAAACAAATGAATTACGGTTTTCGAAACACAAATGCATGAGTAAATAGCGGTATAAATTTGAAATTGGAATTACTAACCAAAGAAGATATATTTGAGACCAAAGTGGCCAGTACGACAAAACGCCAATTTCATATGTTAGGACCTAATATGTTCTGAACAGCGCAGCAAAGTGTAACTGTAACTGTAATAACTAAAATGTAAACTCTAACCAAAAATCGTAAAATCATCAATATGCAACTTTACTAAATGCCCACACGACGTTCAGTCATCTTTTAAGGCTTGAGCACCAACACGTTCACCCACTGAGTCAAAGAGATCGTCAAAAGTTGTTCATCCATTCCATTGTATGCCGCCCCACGATGAACGGCCTAGGCGTCGCAATATCTGGCGACTTAAACTAGATGGCTGCGACATAATATTATATTAGTGGTTAAAACGTATATTTTCTTCTATTCTTATACATTTACGTTAATATTTACGAAAATAATACAGCTTAAAAATGTATGCTGTTTATGGGTAGAACTATCGGTTCCGCATAATTAAAACTGAATTAGCAGTGATATCAAGCTTAAAATTACATGGGCGTGGGAAACACAATATTTGGATACAATAGATTCAATCAAATTTGGGGTTCGTAACTGTAGATAAGTTTGCCCTTCGGTCCGCGATTGTGTGATAACACAGACAGCTGAATTACTGTTACATATTGATTGCTCGATGTTTACGCATGGAACATGACAATTGTCAGGGTTTATAGCATTATATTATATCCTATGAGTTACGCCGTAGTTTGTAAAGGTTTTTATTGTTTTTCAGAGAACTAAAGACAAAACTAGAGACACTGTATTTTTTCGGGATAAAAAGTGTAAAAGATCCTGTTTTAACCCAGAGCTTAAACTGTAGTAGTTAGTAGTAGTAGTACATACAAAATTTCATCGAAATCCGTTCAGTAGTTTTAACATAGAGAGTAACAAACATCTATCCATCCATCCTCACAAACTTTCACATTTATAATATGAAATAGGATACACAAAGTTTTTTTGGTAATGGAAATGGGGAAACTAAAGAAAATTACGATTTGTAGATTGACAGATAAGAGCGGTAGACACTACTCTCATACGCCACTATACTTCCGATGAATAAAGACTCGATCTTCGGATGAGAGAGATTTTTTTTCTATTCTTTTATTTGTAAAGGCCATACACCAAGCCGGCCTTAATTAAATCTGTACAAACTTAAATTAAGTAACAAGGACTAATTGTCATAAATAGCAACGCGTCTGTAATAAAACTTATTAACCTATCACTGTATTTTATCTTGAAATCAGAACTTGCAATATTGAGTATGTTTAAAGGAATAAAAATCCGATTTGCTGCATTTGGTGTCTTAAATGACTTCATTTATGAGAAAATCGTTTCTATCACATTCCAAGAGCACATGATATAAATCTTCACATCGATCACATACTGTACAATTGGGGCTGTTGTTTTTGCTCATCACAAATAGAAAATTATTTCAAGGAATGTGATTGGTAAATGCTCATGAATTTCGAAGGACCAACAGTACACTCAATCTGGGGGCACGGCAGTGCCCCCACCATGCGAGCCAAGCGAAGCGCAAGGGCACTACCAGCGGGGCTATTACCTAACTTTGTTGGAATTCATGTAAATGCTTATATAAATTCTCCCGGTGTCGGGGTATTACGCAACTATGTACTTACCTATGAAACTATGTTGGTCATGAAGAGTGAACTATTGTTGTATTGAAATTTACATTTTGTTGTGTGTATTAGCACCATGTAATCTACACTGGCGGACACATAAACTGCATCATAGTGCAAGAACACATTCAATCAAATTTTATTACGAAATATGCAAACTTTTTACATTTATTGGTATTGGAAAATAAAGGCTGGCTTATAAACCCAAAAACAAAATCAAATTTAAATATAGTACTGTCACAAAAGAAAGAAAATATTCTATAGAAGAAACCTTGTCAATTTACTAAAGATTAACTAGTTGTTACGTTAATGTTGTGATTGATGTTGTTTTTTTTGTTTTATTACATGTTGAATTATCGTCACTAATTGTTTAATTGCTCGTCTGTTTTCATTTTAAGCACGTTTTTATCTCACGAATATGGACGTATCGTCCGAAAAAGCCGCACAAATTGTTGCTCTAGTACAGCAAGGCCAAAGACCAACGAACAATTGTAACAGATTTAAATGTAAACCAGTCTACGGGTTCCCGAGTTTACAGAAGGTTTATGGAGACAGGTTCATTCAAAAGAAGACGTGGAACCGGCAGAACTGATGCTGACGGTGCTGATGGTCGCAGACTAGTTTACCGTAGACGAGGAGAGCGATATGATCAAAATTGCATTGAGGAGAGGGATCCATTTGGAGGCGGGTCTTGTATGGTTTGGGGCGGCATATTGATAAATGCTCGAACTGAACTTGTGTTTATTGACGCAGACACATATGCCCGTGGTAACCGTAGTTTAACATCACATCGCTATATAATGGTTCGTTCCATGGATTAGCCAGCACGTAGCCCAATCTCAACCTCAATCCGATAGAACACGTGTGGAACAACCTAAAAAATGCTGTATTTACAAGAAATTCGGTCCCAACAACGATTGCGGAGCTCAGAGTTGCATTGTCACAAGAATGGGACAATACTCCGCAAGATCTTTTAAAAACACTGATCAGGTCGATGCGAAACTGACTTGAATCAGTTATTAGGGCAAGAGGAGGTAATACACCTTATTAAAAACAAAAAAAAACTTTTCCTTTCTTAGTATTGTAAAATTTTCATAATAAATCCGTTTTTGTTCTATTCACTGTTACATTCCAAAAAGCTGCAAAAGGAGTAATTTGATTCTTTTAGTGATAAAAGTTGACCTATACACATGAATTGATTTTTTATGAGATTAAGAACCAGTCTTAGAATTATCATTGAAATAAATCAAAATATTTTGCACTTTCACTAATTATATTTCATTGAAAGTTATCTTGCACTATGATGCAGTTTATGTGTCCGCCAGTGTATTCAAATGCTTAATTAATTATAAAAACTAATAAGGACTTAAAAAGAGCATTTCAAACAAATTGTGTACTTTGAAACACCGCTGATGTTTTAATTTCATATTTAATACAATTTAAGTACTTATATAATTTTCGAAAAAGGCCATCATGTGTAATATCGTAACGCAATACTGTCTATTTACTTAAAAATTATAAATCATGCTAAACAATAACATAACCCAAAATATGTTACCTAAACATTTTCGCATTTATAAATAAGTTTAATCAATTTAGATTTTTATAAAAAAGAAGTAAGTTTTGATATTATGTGATTCTTTTCGATGTTCGCACCTATGAGATTTCATGATTGAATTGTTTTGTAAACTCAGGCCACAATATTTATTACGAACTGAAAAGAGTTTGTGTAGTTATGCTTATAAAGTTTAGGCGTGTAGAGCCAGAAGTTTGGTAGAGTCAGAAGCTCCCTTTAAATGACTGATAGCTTTTAGACAGTGCTAGTCATATGGTATCGGCTTAGTATTGGCATCATTTTACATGAAAATGTTTATGATGGGATCAGTTACACCGTATACGTCTTTAGCTTCACTATGAAATCGTCAAATCAATTCATAGAGTTTGATTCATCATGACGGAGATGATGATCTTTGTTAAATGATCATTAACTGACGTCATGCAATGCAAATTGCATTGCATGCAATGCAATGCAAAGTAGCATAACGGCAGTTAATGGGAGTGGAATGTCTTTATGTTTTGCAATAACCGGTGACAAAGCTTTTAAATTTCATAAAATTCATTACCCTTCCCGATTAATGATTGGGCGGTTTGGGATTTGGTAGATATTGATAAGATAATATTAGTTGGTTGCTATTGTTTTATAATTCATTGTATAGTTAATGGTAATTTCAAATTTGTAAACACATCAAATCATGTATTTGACATTTTACATAATTATATGCATGAGTATAAGTGTTATAATGAATAACCAGAGTAAAAATATTATACTTACGTACTATAAGCTTTCATAGAACCATCCAAAAATCAGGCCACAAGCCGACATCGAGTCTGCACCATCACGTGTGTGTCTCAAGGGGTCTATTCACTAGGCCATAGGCGCTCTTATAATAAAGCAAGATACCTACAAGAAAGTTAAATATTTACTTACCTATTATTATCCTTAGGGTAGGAAAAATAAGAAATATTTTCATTCGTTTTATTATTTTTCATGCACGCAGTACATGCACGCATACTTCCACCACTTTTTTGTTTAATATTATTTGTATTTAATGTTCTAATATTATAAAGTTTCATAACATTAATTAGACACAAATATAGACTACGAGGGCGGCACTGAAAATTTCGGGAATCAAGGAAGTGACACAACATTACTATTTAAAAATGTATTTATTGCTTTTCGAAGTATTCTCCGCGAAATTTGACACATTTTTCCATACGATGGAACCAATCATTGAAGCAACCATTCCATTCGGAAGTTGGGGTCTCCAAAATGGCCGTTTTGTAGGCGTCCACAGCTTCTTCAGGTGATGAAAATCTCTGACCACGCAATTTATTCTTTATTTTAGGGAAAGTATAGAAATCGTTAGGGCTTAGGTAGGGGCTGTACGGCGGATGGTCTAATAATTCTATGATTTCTTGCTCTAAAAACTCTTTTGTTCTGTGCGCGATGTGAGAACTCGCATTGTCGTGATGGAGGATGATGCGGCGGTTGCAGTTCTCTTTACGGAGTTCATAAACGACCTGTGACAAACAAATGTTAGCATACCATTCTACATTAACCGTTCTTTATCCCTCAACAGGAATAGTCGCAACATGGCCGGTTTTGGAGACAAACGTGGCCACCATTTTTTTTGCAACACTCCGTGAACGAACAATTTTTGTTGGCTTTAACTCATTTTCGAACACCCAAAATCGTGACTGGTTTTTTGTTTCGGGTTCGTACGCATATATCCAGGATTCGTCACCTGATACGATGTTGTATACAGCATTTGAGGATCCTGAGTGGAATCTTTCGAGAGTTCTGACGCACCCAGTAACGCGAGCCGCTTTTTGCTCTACACAGAGCAAATGCGGTATCCATCGGGGAAACAACTTTGTTCATGCAAGATTATATGTATTTGACTCATGCCAATGTCTAAAGTTGCCTGAATTTCGCGGTATGTCACATGTCGATCTTCCTCAATTAGCTTACGCACAGCATCAACGTTTTCTTGGGTGACTGCAGTTTTTGGACGACCTTGACGGGGATCATCACTGAGATTGACACGTCCACGTTGAAATTCAGCAAACCAGCGATAAATTGTGGTTTTGGATGGGGCTTCATCACCAAATGCAGAAATCATCCGGTCAACACACTGTTTTTGTGTTAAACCACTTCGAAAGTCATAATAAATCATCGCTCTAGAATATTCTCGAGTCAATTACATTTTCTCAACGACTAAACAAGTTTCACAAGACCTTGTGACAAGACCGAGAATCTTTTTTTAAATAAATAAACGGTATTCGATGTTTAAAACCAAGGAGTTTTAAATTAAAAAGATTTTAATATGACAGGAACAGTGGAAATATTCCATTCCCGATACTTTTAGTGCAGCCTATGTAATGAAATAAAACGTGTATCTTCTTTTGTAGTGAATAAAGTTCAATTTTTAATCACTATTTTAAAAATGCGACGCCGCGTCTCGTCTCGGTGTGAGCTGACCTTCGGTGTTAATTTAGATTGACGCGCACTGCAACGTTTTTCCGACTCACGTGAAGGCACATCTCTGTACAGTATACGCAATTTATTATTTACAAATGAACTACGAAATTGTGTTTTAACGAAGACAAATTGAACTAAAGCCGAATCAATTACGGGAGATTTATTTTTACCGAAAAAATAAAAGGGAAATATGGAAATTGGGCATTTTAATGACTCTTAAGACTTCTTGTCCTTGATTTTACTTTACGTTTCGTTTTGTTACTAGACGACTATTGAAATACGTTCTAGTTAAATTCAAAGGAAAGCTCTTTAAATATTAGGTCTTTACCTATGAAAGTCCTATTATAATAATTGGTCTTTACCTATGAAATTGCCGTTCTGCAGTACTGGCCATTTCAAATCAAAATATTTTTTGTTTGGCTAAAAATTCTAATTTCAAATTAAATTTATTTTAAAAACATGGAATTCTTGTTCCAAAAGTAGTCATTTGTTTATTGACTAGTGTTACATTTTCATCGCATTTCAATCTTTTTCGTCATCATGGATACGTTAAAAATTCGAGTAATTATGGAATACTAAGGCGGGTCAATAAGTCCGTGACTTTTTGAATTTCTAACCTCCTTACTGAAAAAGCAACACTACTCCTGTCAACAGGCATCTGTCAGTTGACTCCTATCAAAATTTGAACTTGCTGCGTCAGTTAGTTCGTGTTTTACAGCTATCTTTATCAGACTATCCAGTAACTTAAGGAAACAATGGAAAAAAGTGAATTTCGTGTGCTTATTAAGCATTATTTTTTGCGAAAAAAAACCATTACCGAGACCAAGGCTAAGCTTGATAAATACTATGGGGACTCTGCACCATCGATTTCAATGGTAAAAAAGTAGTTTACTAAATTTAGTTGTGGCCGTACAAGCACTGAAGATGCCGAACGTCCTGGACGCCCAGTTGAGGTCTCTACACCCGAAACAATCGAAAAAATTCACGATATGGTGTTGGCCGACCGAAGATTGAAAGTGCTAGAGATTGTGGAAGCCATAGGCATCTCGCATGGCTCAGTGGTTTCAATTTTGAATAATCACTTGGGCATGAGAAAGCTTTCCGCAAGATGGGTGCCGCGTTTGCTCACAGTCGACCACAAACGCAATCGTGTAACAACTTCACAGGAAGGTTTGGCGTTGTTTAATCACAATATGGAGGAGTTTTTGCGCCGTTTTGTTACCGTGGACGAAATATGGATCCATCACAACACACCAGATACCAAACAACAGTCAAAACAGTGGGTTTCTAAGGGTGAATCGGCGCCAAAGAAGGCCAAGGTGGGTTTGTCAGCCAATAAAGTTATGGCGACTGTTTTTTGGGATACACGTGGGATAATCCACATTGACTATCTTCAAAAGGGAAGAACAATTAATGGGGAATATTATGCCAACTTATTGGACCGCTTCAATGAGGATTTGAAAAAAAACCGACCTCATTTGGCCAAGAAAAAAGTTCTTTTTCACCAAGACAATGCAAGGGTGCACACATGTGCAGTTGCCAAGGCAAAAATCCATGAATTGGGCTATGAATTGCTCCCACATCCACCCTATTCTCCAGATTTGGCTCCGAGTGACTACTTCTTGTTCCCAAACCTGAAAAAATGGCTCGGTGGAAAAAGATTTGACTCCAATGATGAAGTCATCTCGCAAACAAAGGTCTATTTTGAGGACCTCGATAAATCATATTTTTTGGAAGGGATAAAAAAATTGGAGAAGCGTTGGACAATGTGTATAGAGCTCAAGGGGGACTACGTTGAAAAATAAAATGATTTATTTATCAAAAAATCTGTGTTTTATTCCAAAAGTCACGGACTTATTGGCCCGCCCTCGTATGAGTACCGTCGTGGTAGCAACGCGGCACAAGCGGCACGCAACATCAACGACGTTTACGGATCTAACACTACAAACCAACGCACCACCTGTTATTGGTGTGCTCGCTTCCGTTCTGGAATATTCGACCTGAAAAATGAACCTCGCGGTCGTCCGAAGACTTTGGTCGACAATGACGAATTAAAGGCGATTGTAGAAGCTGATGATGCACAATCTACGGCTGAATTAGCAGCAGCTTTCGACGTTAGCGTCAAAACAATATTGGTCCATTCGCGTCAAATTGGCAAGGTAAAAAACCTTGACAAATGGGCGCCCCACAAACTCAATGATCGCCAGCGCGAAGTACGCGTCGAGACGAGCCTTCCACTGCTCAACAGACACACAAATGAAGGAATTTTGAACCACATTGTAACCTGCGATAAAAAATGGATTCTGTTTGATAACCGCAAGCGGTTGCTCAGCAAGTTGGTTGGATCCTGTTTTAGCACCTAAACAATGCCCTAAACGAAAACTTACCCCTAGAAAAGTGATGGTCACTGTTTGGTGGTCTAGCGCCGGTGTGATTCATCACAGCTTCTTACCAAACAGGGTGAGCATTACCTGCAGATGTGTACTGTGGAGAACTGAACACAATGATGGAGAAGCTGGCACATCTCCAACCAGCATTGGTCAATCGCTCGTCTCCGCTGCTCCTGCACGACAACGTGCGACCTCATACTGCACAGCAGATGGTCTCCAAGTTGCAAGAACTGGGGTTGGAAGCTCTCCATCATCCGCCCTATTCACCAGACCTTGCGTCTACAGACTACTATTTTTTCCAGAATTTGGATAACTTCTTGGCGGGAAAAAAATTCAATACCCGTTGGCAGTACAAAATGCCATTGAAGAACTTGTTACCGGAGTCCATCTGATTTCTTTAAGAAGGGCATCAAGTAACTGCCACTACGTTGGCAAAGATGCATTGATTGCATGGGTGATTACTTCGATTAATACAAATAGAAAATACATGAAAAAAAAATCGTTTAAATTTTTTCATACAAAACGGCAATTTCATAGGTAAAGACCTAATATTTACACTGTAGGTGTTATAAAATACCGGTTTAGGTATTTTTATTTGAAATATTGAAACAATACCAATTCAAAATCAATTATGGATATTTTGGGCACATGATCTACTGCTTATAATTGTCCAGACGTTTAGACTGGAAAATAATAAAACTATTAGAAATAAAAAAAGAATATTAAATCTAATAACAATGCGCTCACCGCACATCGCGTAACATTAATGACATCAGTGCCTTAGAGGCACTGATGTCATTAACCTCACAGAAACAGGTGATTTAAAATGGAGGCAAAGTCTTTGCCATAATAACATCAATAGAATCTGCTGGATGAGGTCAATGACCTAACAGCGCCGTAAAGAGCGTAATGTAATTTATTTATTATAAACCTTTTCATTATTTTTCAGCTTAAGCGTCTTGACATAAGCAGTAGATCATATGGCCAAAATATCCGTAGTTTATTTTGAACAACCATAATTTAATATATCGATTACAGTCGAAACTCATTTTGAACATTTTTATTACGATCGGTAGAAAATTTTGTTCCATATTCGCAATCTGATTAAGCAATAAAAAACTTGCGGGACTCCTAAAGTTGATGTGGCTATCAAATAAAATATTGTCAGAATTATATCATCGCAGTTCTTTGTTGGAGGTAGTAGGTATTTAGTGCATTGATATCATACTAGAGGTCGCCCTGTGGTTGAAATTCGCCCATAGGAGCGTTTTCACGTTATGCGATACGATATCGCAAGGAATCGCTTATCGCGGCGATAAGTAATTACCAGGGACAATATGAGAAAGACAGGTATATATCAATGATAAAGGCTGGTTCTCCTTCATAGGGAAGCCCTAGCCTGTATAATAGGTAGGGATTTGGATGAGGATTTTCAAAAGGTAAGTGGTAAGTGAAGACGATAGGAATTGGAAAACACACTTATGCCGACGACAAGGGCGTTTCCGGTCGGTTAAGCGATATCGCTATCGCGTACTGTGAATACGCTCTAATAATTGATTTAATATTTTTTAAGTTTGAACTCTATAAAGGTTTTTTGCCTCTTAGACAGAAAAAAAGATTGTAACAGATTGACAAACGTCAACGTGTGACAAAATTGTTTATAATATCAAACGCACGGTAGTGTTTGTTACTAATCTGAGGTAGTGTGTTGTTGTTATTTTTATTAGTTTTATGAATTTAGAGCATTATTTAAAAAAAAAATCTTTCGGCACACCATCCTCCACATAAACCTGAACTGTGTAAAATTGCTCCTCCATTAGCACAATGCTCGATTTGCTTCACATATTTTATATGATTTCATTGTCATCAAGATCGCTGGACGTCTAACGTTAGTCGATGTCAGAAAACCACGAATTGACAGTCAACATATTCTTGGCACGTGGAAAATCCCATTAAAATTATGTCTTTTTTTACAATATTGTTTTTTTATTAATAAATAATACCCTACTAAAATTTAAAGTTGTCTCAAACACTTTTTTTTTTACTTTTTTACAATTTAAACTTTTGCATTGGAATGGCAATGTTAAGGCCCCAACTAAATGGCATGACTTTTTTACCTAATTCCTTAAACATTACAACACTGACAACACATCTAAAAAAAACACTTTAAAAATGTATATTGACTTAGCCCTACTTTGCTTTGAACTGCGTTGGGGTACAATAGGAGAAGTATAGAACAAGGTTTCAGCTCGCCTCAAACACCTACTCCAAATTTGCTAGTAGCTCTGGGGCTAAATAACCATGGAGCAGATATAGAGGAAATAATCCACCACCACCAGAACGTAGTAGAAATAAGTTTTGTCTATCTTCTGGCTGTTTCGGAAATTTAGTTTAAAAATAAAGAATACCTAAAGAAAATCGGCAATTTTTTCTATGCTGTCGTTGGCAAACCCCATTTATATGGTGCGGTAGTCTGCTATGCTCTCGGAATTTACAGCAAACAGCAGACTAATCTCATATTTAAATATTGTATAAAAAGGACGCAAGTACAAGATGGTTGTGTACTGAAAATAAATAAGACTTAAGCGCCGGCTGCTCGGAGCCGGTCTTGCATTTAGTGAATTGGTAGTAATGCAATTAAAACGAATGCTTTATCTATAATTAAGTTGGATGCTTTGTCGCTGAAGAACTTGACTGGCCGAGCTTTTTAGTCATTGGGCAATGAAGTCCGTAACTTTAATGTGAATTTTCAAAATGGTGTCGTGAGAAACAATTAAAATTACCAATGATAAATGGGATATGCCCAAAAGCTACTCACCGAACTGTGGTTTTGAAGCCTGAGATAAAAGTAGCCAAAGTTACTCCTTAAATATCAGCTATCTGCCAGTGAAAGTCTCCAGAAAATAGGTCCAGCAGCTTCAGAGATTAGCCGGAACAAAGAGATATTTTTTTTTTATTATAAGTACCGTATATAATTGCATATGCATTTAGTAAAAAGCTGTGTTACACACACATTTATAATATCTTCCCCGTTTTATTTTTTAATGATAATATTTGGTATTAGTCATGATTTTAAATGACATCGATGCTTGTGACGTCTGTCAAATGTTTTAGACACTCGACAGACTTTATGTCATTCATGTCAGTCAAGAAACTAAGGTGATTTCATGAGAACGGCCATCACTTCTGAACGAGCCACCTTCAAGGAAAGACAGGTTAGTAAGACTTGTTGATTATTGTGACAATCCAGTTTAGGTTAAGTAACTTGGTGATGATGTTGAATTCGAAATAGTATTAGTTGAATTATTTTATTTGTGGAAAGTTGGTGATTGAATGTACTTTTAATTAGCTATGTATATTAAAATCATAAATATCAAATAAATCTCATAAAGTGATACGTGATCTTTTGATTTTGCTCCCTTCTGAGTCTTTCTTAACATCTCAGAAGCGGGATATGAACCGCGAAAGTAAATTTCGTGTCACGTACCACGCCACATAGGGTAGGTAGATAACTTTTTTTTCTCTTTTGCGTTTGGTATTTCTTCTCATTGATATTATTATTTTTATGCATTTGAGTAAAATAAATGGTCATCAGTGCAAAATACTATTTGACAAATTGATTTAAACCGTTCCTCATGCATATTTCAATGCCAGATTGCTGATGAATCTGGATTAAATAAACTAGTCGTTTTATAATAAAATACACGTTTATTCTAAACATGTAATCATAGCTTTGTATAAATTAGTTCAAATCCTTATTAGGGTCTATAATTTATAAGATGTAAAGAGATGAAAATCGTTCCTAACTTTTCTTATACGCCATTTTTTTTATAAATTATTTTCTACCTCCTTTATTTTCAATTGTTTCATTAACTTATTTTTGCTTTTACAATTATACAAGCCACTTGCTAATGAACGTACTTGAATTAGGTACATTCGAAATTCAGTATGATTACCGATACAAAATACTTTTTTTAAACAATAGAAAACTATTGGTTTTCTTTGATTATTTTAATGCATTATAAAATAGATTATAAAATTAGATGTTGCTCAATTTTTATTATGAGATTATAAACACATACTCACACAATCGTTTTGAGTTTCAGAAAATGAGTGACCGTGAATCCAATGTGAGCCCCGCCGTGGTCCGAGCCATGCGCGCACGTCGGCTAGACCACGCTACGTCAACCGGCGGGATAGTACGTGGATGCGAAGCCGCAGCCGAGCGGGAAATTGGCGTGACGTTGGCGGGCGGAGCAGAAGCCCGAACCGTTTGCGTTCTTCGCACTACCGTGAACAAAGAATCTCCCAAGAAGAAGAAAGACTTAAGGTACTTGAAAATGAGATACGTAGGGTGCGTAAGCGTTTGAGTGAGCATAATGAATCAGACCGAAGGTCTACGACACCTAAACAAAGAAGGGGTGGTAGTAAAGCACCACATCCTAGTAATTATGATCATGGACGTTCTCTTGTTACGCCATTAAATAAACCAGATGAGGCTTCACCGATAAAGGATAGGCATGGCGACTTAATTGAAGAATTTTTAAATATACTAAAAGCAGGGACAGGGAATCGTGAATCGTTTTCTAGTTCGGTACTTGCAAATGTCATTCCTGAATTCGATCCACTTGTGAAAGTTCTGTTAACGTTTGGATAGATAAAGTAGACGAGTGCGCGGAAATTTATAATTGGAGCGATAAGCAAACGATTCACTATGCCCTGCCCAAGCTGAGTAGTATTGCTAAGAAATGGTACCAGGGACTACCTTCTATTAAGCATACTTGGCTCGAGTGGAAAACGATGTTAAGAGAGTCGTTTCCAGCGACTGAGAACTATGCGGAATTATTGACCGAAATGCTTAATAGACGGGTACGCTCTGGTGAATCTTTAGAATTATATTATTCTGCTAAGGTTAATTTACTTATTAGATGCAAGATATTTGGAAAGCAAGCAGTAGACTGCCTTCTTTATGGAGTTGATGGTAGAGGCGTTCGTTTAGATGCCCAGGCAGCTAAATTTGATAAGCCAGAAGACGTTTTAGAATTTTTCAAAACTATTAAGTCCCAAAACCGCAATCAATTAGAATATAATAATAATAGAGATAATAGAGACAGGCGGCAATATAATTTATCGGCCACTAATTCTAGGGCAACGGAGAATATTACCAGAAATAACGGCAATAGTACACACTCCAAGGGTCCGGTTAGGTGTTTTAATTGCCAGGGTGTCGGACATCCTAGTTTTAAATGTCCTAAGCCTTTAATAAAATGTACCGTCTGCAACTATTTAAGCCACGAAGGATTAAATTGTGTAAAAGCTAAGGGTGGCACTGCGCCCAAGGACAAAAACGTATTAGAGGTGAGGGAATCTGAAAATACAAATAGAAAATATAAACTACCTATCTTGATAAATGGTATGACTACTGTATGTCAAGTAGATTTAGGAAGTGAGGTTACACATATCCATGAAACCGATGCTGCAGGCTTAGGTTTAAAGTGGGAACTGATAAATGGACCGCGTTTATGGGGACTAGGAAACATACCGTATTTGCCTTTAGGTCGCACGACAACTAGCGTTGAAATACAAGGTATACGTGAGAATGATATTGAAGTTTACATCGTTGATGACAAATTAATAAATTGCAACATTTTACTAGGGCATACATTTACAGAAAGACCTACACTTAAAATTATAAAAACCCCTAATGATTTAAAATTTCAACGAGTTGAACATGAACATTACACGAAATTACAGTTACGTTTAGCTAATGACGTTGATATTAAAGTAGGAGAGATGAAAGCTGTTACTGTTTATTCAGATATTGCATGTGATGGATACATCTATGTTAATGGGTCGATACGTGGGAATATAGGACAAGAGTATTATCTTTTGCCCGGTGAGTATCAAATAAAAGAATCATACTGTCAGCTGTTAATCCAGAGTGTAAGGATGAACTCCATAAGGCTTAAAGGTAATACTCTTCTGACGCGGGCTAAGTTTATAGGATTATATAAGTACTTTATGAGAATAGTTAATGATAATATAAACATTTTACCTGTTACTCCTAACTACGGCTCACAGCTAACAGAGCAACAGATGCATAAATTTCACAATTTTCTTACAGAATATAAAGATTGCTTTTCTACGGGCATGCACGATCTTGGCTTCATGAACGTAGCAGAGATGGAGATCCATCTCATTGACACCAGCCCTGTAGTTTATAGGCGATATCGTATGGCATACTCGGAACGTAAACTAGTCCAAAACATGGTAAGTGATATGTTAGAGCACGGAATTGTTCGAGAGTCAAGCTCCCCTTTTGCCAGTCCAATAGTACTGGTTAAAAAGAAATCTGGCGAAAATCGTCTTTGCGTTGACTACCGCACTCTAAATAGTCGCACAAAACGTGACCAATACCCACTGCCTAGAATAGATGATTTGTTGGATCAATTGTCTGGACAATCTCTATTTACGTCGTTAGATTTGGCCTCGGGATATCACCAGATACCTATAGCTGAACAATCACGCGAGAAAACTGCGTTTGTAACGCCAGACGGGCAATTCGAATACAATCGCGTACCGTTTGGACTAGCAAATGCTCCAGCAGTGTTCCAAAGAGTTATCCATAAAGTCCTTAATAAGTCCAAGGTAGGATATGTAGTTATTTATATGGACGATATCCTAATACGCTCCAGGTCGTTTGAAGAAGGCCTGCAACGACTTGAAGAGGTTCTTAAACTTTTCAGGGAGGCCGGTCTTACTTTAAAAATGGAGAAATGCCACTTCTTTCAAGAAAAGATATATTTTCTAGGATTTGAGATAGATAGTAAGGTTGTTAGACCAGGAGTCGCAAAAACTGAAGCAGTAGCCAAATTTTCTGTTCCACAAAATCAGCATGAGGTTAGAAGGTTTCTTGGACTCGCGAGTTTCTTTAGGAGATTTGTTAAGGGATTCGCGTTGATTGTCAGACCCTTGACAAATTTTTTAAAGAAAAATGTGCCCTGGCATTGGGGTGATGATGAAGCTAATGCCTTTGAAAATATAAAGAAATTTCTCTCAGAAAGGCCCATACTTGCTATTTATGATCCCCACGCAGAGACTCAATTGCACACTGATGCCTCCAAGTTTGGGTTGGCCGGAATATTGTTGCAAAGGAAAGAGTCCAAACTATGGCAACCCGTAGCCTATTATAGTCGGCAAACTCAAGTGGACGAAATGAAACTTCATTCGTTCGAACTTTGTGACCCTTGCAGTAATCTGTGCTTTGAGCAAGTTTCGCTCGTACCTAATTGGCATCAAGTTTACCATAATAACGGACTGTAACGCGCTTCGTACAACTTTTACTAAGAGGGACCTTATACTACGCATATCTAGATAGTGGATCCAGTTTCTTGAATAGTGAAGTTTCTTGAATCGTGCAGTCAGCACCATTGAATACCGACCGGGTTAGAGGGTGTCTCATGTAGACGCTCTCAGCAGGAGTCTAGTGTCAGTGGATCCAGAACCTATACATACTTAGATGTTCTTGCGATCACTACTGAGGACTGGATTTCGACAGTGCAGTCTTCTGATGAAGAAATTAAACGGATCAAGGAAATTCTAGAAGACCCAAACACTCCCAACGTCACAAAAATTTATAAGGTATATACCGTTCGATATACCGTTTCTAGAAGACGAAACACTCGACCGTTCTCGGTCGTGTGGTGACACAAGGTGGGTTGTCCCAAGAGGCGTTAGGTGGCAGCTTATGAGAGCAAATCATGATGACGAGGGACACTTTGGTTTCGAAAATTTTGGTTCCCGAAAATGCGTAGGTTTGTGAAGAAATACGTGACTGCCTTGCGTGATTGTCTTGAGTGTGCTCACCACAAACTACCATCTGGATCGAAAGAAGGACCATTGCATTCTATACCTAAAATTGATATCCCATTCCACACACTACATGCCGACCATTTAGGTCCATTTTCACGTAGCAAACGGGGTCACACTATATTGGTTGTGGTAGACTCATTCACGAAATTTGTAAGCCTAACTCCCGTAAAGAGCACGCGCACTAAGGGATCTATAAAGGCGCTACGTACACTGTTTAGTTTCTTTGGTTCGCCCACACGTTTGATAACAGACAGAGGTACGAGCTTTACGAGTAAAAAGTTTAAATTGTTTATAAGGTCTGTTGGCGCAAAGCATATTCTTAATGCTGTTGCAACGCCGCGAGCAAATGGGCAGGTGGAGCGGTATAACCGTACAATTCTAGCTGCCCTTGGCTCTATGGTTCATGGCAAAGACAAGAACTCATGGGATGAGCTTCTTCCGGATCTCCAGCTAGGTATTAATACCTCTATTCATGATGTGACGAAAAAGACACCTACCGAACTCTTATTCGGTAAAAATGTAGCAAATCCAGCATTAGGATTATTAAATGACGTAGATAATGATATTACTACCGGTAGGCAAACGATACAAGAAATTAGAGTAGGAGTTAGTGAAAGGTTAAAACGAAATGAAGAGTTAATGAAAGAGCGGTATGACAAAAGAATAAGTTAGTAGGATTTATGCGGAAGGTGACTTGGTTAGGATAGTTAGAAACGTTGTTACGGAGCCAGGTCAATCTAAAAAGTTAGAAGCTAGATGTAGAGGACCTTATAGAATTAAAAAGATTTTACTGAACGATAGGGTTTCTTGTAGAGGACACACCTTTGACCAAAAAGGGGTCTAAATACGAAGCGGTAGTGGCTATAGACAAAGTTTATCCGTGGCTTAGTTTCGGGAGTACTGCTGCTTGCTCTTCGAGTGACGATAGTGACGACGATAGCGATGATGAGGTAGCTGAAAATACATAATAACAATTCCCGATGTGTTTTATGATACTTTTATACTCATAATACTTATTAGGAGCAAAAGTGAGTATATAATATTCGAATGGTATTTAAATAAAAGTGATGTTTTTATGTGACTTAAATTAATGAATATAAGTAAATATATAAGTAAAGATGATACAATAGAGAAAATAATCTGTACTGATTTAAGTAAAAGGTTAAATTGAAGTGATGACCTAATAGTATGCGATTAAACCACTAAAGTTGTTGAAGGTTGAGGAACTCTTGTAAAAGTGAAAAAGGATTGGAGAATGAGTGAATAAAATTACTAGTGAATGAGTGAGGGTGATTTTAAGCCGGGCATGATTGACATACGAACTTGTCGCCCATGAGTGGCTTAAATCATCGTAGTTGTATGAGTTGAGAGTGAAGGAAGTAACTCCTAACCATATAACTATAATTAAGAAAGTGAGGGTGTTTTGAGCCGGGCATGAGTGGCGTACGAACTCGCCGCCCTGGAGTGGCTCATGGCATCGTGGTTGCTTTGCGATTGTGAAGGAAGTAACAGTTGCAAAGTTATTCATATTTAAGTTCAGTGTTATAATAAAACTAAACTTTATTATTTAGATGAAGCGAATTTTATGATAATATTTTATAATAATATTTAAAGATAAAGATTACATTTATAAATAATAGTACTAATTTATGTTCAAAATGATGTTTAAATATAATAAGATACAGTTTTTTTTTTCTTCCATAATTACAGGAAGTAAAGTTTTTGTTAAAATTAGATAGTAAATGTTGTGAAATGTATTAAATTAAAATAAAATTCTGGCAGTATAACTAACTTAGAACGAAGAGACTCGTTCCTAAAGGATGGCCGACTGTTACACACACATTTATAATATCTTCCCCGTTTTATTTTTTTAATGATAATATTTGGTATTAGTCATGATTTTAAATGACATCGATGCTTGTGACATCTGTCAAATGTTTTAGACACTTGACAGACTTTGTCATTCATGTCATTCAAGAAACTAAGGTGATTTCATGAGAACGGCCATCACTTCTGAACGAGCCACCTTCAAGGAAAGATAGGTTAGTACGACTTGTTGATTATTGTAACAATCCAGTTTAGGTTAAGTAACTTGGTGATGATGTTGAATTCGAATTATGTATTAGTTGAATTATTTTATTTGTGGAAAGTTGAAGATTGAATGTACTTAATTAGCTATGTATATTAAAATCATAAATATCAAATAAATCTCATAAAGTGATACGTGATCTTTTGATTTTACTCCCTTCTGAGTCTTTCTTAACAGCTGTTATTTTAAAATTACAAACAGGCACTTCAATTTTATTTATTTGTATAGACCTTACCCTACTTAGAAAAGAAGAATATAATTTTATTGAAGGCTAAAAGCTGTTGAGCTTTAAAATGTTTTAACACTAAAAGTAGCCTTCGGATCTATACAACCTCGACGCAAGACCGCGACCCGCGACCGCGACTAGCAAACGAACCAATCAGGTTCTCTGGCCACGCTCCTGGTCGCGCGTCGCGGTTCGCGGGGATTGTTTAGTGCTCCATATAAATTCATACTAAGCAGTGGCTCTGCGACGTCGTGACGAGTGGGTTGCGTGCTAGGGATGTTACCATTAGTTCTTATGTTTCACAATCAACTGATATGTGTCAGATAGCTTATTGGTGTGTTTTGTTTCTGTCACTCACTATTCATACTTCAGTAAGCAGCGACAAAACTTCCGGATAAGCTATCCGACACTTATTAGCGATTGTGAAACAGGCCCTTAATGTTTTTTTTCGTGCCTAATAAATTATTAAAACGTTTCGTTGAGCACACATTGCGTAAGGACAAGTCAGTTTATTTAAGTCTTAGTTTCTAGCCACCACCAATATAAACTTTAGGTAAAGAGTAACTGGTATTGTTTAACTTCGGAGATAGTTAAGCTGATTTAGTAATGATATGTTATATTAGCTATATCCCGCGGCTCCGCATGTACAGTAGTATAGTACGGGACCACAGTACTTTTTCGGGATAAAAAGTAGACTGTGTTAATCTAAAGCTTTAACTACTACCATGCCAAATTTAACCAAAATCCGTTCAGTAGTTTTTGCGTGAAAGAGTAACAAACATCCTCACAATATTTCACATTTATAATAGTAGTGATAGTATTCTATTTTAAATTGAATTAATCAATGGTAATGTGCTAAAATTACTATTTGAATTGCGAAATAATATTTGCTTTGGCTGCTTAAAAAAATAAATTGTTTCGATTTTTTTAATCCTGTTTCTTTAATAAGATTAAATACCGAGTGAATTGAAAAAAATAAGCGAATAATATGTTAGCTGAGTATCGTTAGATATATTTTTGATAAATTAATATTCCTAGACTAGATTTGAAGTGGTAGAATTTGTTTTGGTCGATAGTGTATCTGTCATGAAATAAATTATAGGACGTATAATTAGGCACATAAAACACGAGGCTATAAACAAGAATTAATTGTTCTCGGCTTCGCCCGCGCGAAATTAGGTTGTAAACTTTCATCCCCTATTTTACCCACCTAGGAGCTGAATTTTGAAAAATCCTTCCTAAAGGGGCCCATACATGGTCCGGTCTGCCTTCAGTTCGGCCTGAACGGATGCAAAATCGTGTCGTGTGTGTGCTCGAATCCGTTCAGGCCGAACTGACGTCAGTTGGGTCGGATGCGGTTTTTTCCGTGTATGGGCTCGAATCCGTTCAGGCGTCAGTTCTAAATGAAACGATCGGCCTCTCGTCTGTGGCTGCCTTTAGTGTATGCAAATTTTAAATTTCTAGCCTTCAGGGTTTGGCCTGTGCGTTGATATATCAGCCAATCAGCTTTGGCTTTTATATAATTATATGTATAGAAGATATATGTCATATTGAAGTAATATAAAATCAAATCACATTACTCGAATCATAAAGATGTTATCATCAAGTTAAATATCAATTTGGTAATACATTATTGATTGAGCTTTAGCATGTGGTAGCGTCCATCGTCGCACGCCTTGTGCGACGCGGGCGGCCGGCGGCAGATGTTGAAATTCTCACCTGGCGCCGCCCGCACAATAGGGCTGTCGCGTACGCTACTTTATAACAAGTCATGTTGATGCATACAACCAAGTTCTTAATGTCTTTCGTGAATGGTCGCTTTTCGTATATCGTCTGACATTTCCATAGAAATACGACGATTGCCGATAGACACTAAGAAAGTTGTTTTACTGTAAACCATCAGCAGCATTTAGGTATCTAATTATGGTAATAACTTTTGAAGTGAAACTAAAGAAGTGGAAATTCAAGGTCGCGTCACGGAAACGACACGATTTCGGATTTTAAGTGACTTCGTAATATGGGGTATCGTCGAATAGGTCCTTTTAAATAAAAGCGAGATTTAATACATGACCTTTTTTTAATAAACTGACCGATTTTCAAGTAATCGGCCTCCAATGTGGTTCACAAGTTGGTCGCCCCCTGATTTTTTTAAACTATAAGAGATAGAAACTTATTACTTTCCATTTTGGTAGGTCATGCTAAATTAAATACTCTTTAGGAACAATAACTTTTGAAGTAATTAAAAAAAAACGGAACCCTCCTTAGACATGTCCTGACATGCTCTTGGTTAGGTTTTCTATTCTATTGTAGACGTCATATTTTCTACGGTACTGCCGGTGTTGCATTTATTAAACTACAAGCACCTCAGTCGAACAACCTTTTTTAGGGTTCCTTACCCAAAGGATAAAACGGGACCCTGTCACTAAGACTCCGCTGTCCGCCCGTCTGTCTCCAGGCTGTATCTCATAACCGTTACAGTTAGACAGTTGAAGTACTAAAAAAAACAACAAAGTAACTAGTACTAAAAAACAGAATAAAATAAATATATAAGGGGGCCGCCATACAACACACGTGATTTTTTTGTGGTTTTTATAGATAATTTTACGAACGTCGGAACCCTTTGTGAGCGAGTCCGACTCGCATTTGGCCGGTTTATTATGAAACGAGTTTGGACTCTGGAATTTTTTGTGTGTTGGAATTTGTTGTCCTATCAAAGAACAAAGGCACTGACAGCCCTTGGTCACCCGCACGCGTGCCGCACGAGCCCGGAGCCATATTGTTATTTAACATCTTGTTTGTACGTATTATATTAATTCAATATAAGTGTATTGTTATTAACTTCATATTGTTTTAGATGAAACCTGAGCTGTAAGTGACGGACGTAGGTGTTTTGTGTGAGAATTAAATACTTGCGCTGTGCGTTTGTTTATTCGTACAATATTTGGTACTTTTTACCTAGGGTATAAAAATACATACATAGCATGAAGTATCCTACTTCCTACTACTATTATGAGTAAATATGAAAGTTTGTGAGGTTGGATGATTGGAAGTTACTCTTTTACGCAAAACCTCTTTTGCCGATCGAATTTCGATGAAATTTGGAATGGTAGTAGTTTAGGCTCTGAATAAAAACATAGGCGACTTTTTATCCCGAAAAAGTACAGCGTTCCCGTAGGGTACCCGATACTATATTTACGCGGGCGGAGCCGCGGGAAAAACCTAGTATATTTATAATTTCAGGGCTATTAAAATAGCGGCATAGATAGCCTTAATAAATTCTAGGTTGTTCGTTTGCTGTTCGTTTGCCGGCCAGATGTACTTATATCGATTTATAATTAAAAAGTATCTCAATTTCCCGCTCCACAGGAACTATTATGAGCAGTAAACAAAATGTATTAATTTACGGTCGACGGCCAAAAAACTGTGCATTTTGATGGAAATTACCTTTTGTGAGGATAAAATGGCGGGGCTCGGAAATGAGTTTATGCGTTTTATTGAGCGGGCTTCATTTGATTTAACGTTAATATGTTACTCGTCGGAGGTCGAGGTTAATTGAGAAGTATCGTCTTTTTCAAAATGGCTGACATTTTTGTCTGATGTTTAGCGTCTGATTATTATTATTTATTGTTACAGAATTGTGACTTGTGGCCTTTTTTTTAATAACAATTCTGCATTATTTTACGCAATTGCGTGTCCAGCTGCATAGGTATAGGCTATCCAATACTTCCTTCTATGTGATTATATTCATAGAGACTCATGTCATGGCCAAATTGTATGGAAATAACTCTAATTATATCCTTACTTATTTATGAAACGCGAAAGTTTGCGTGTATGTAATATATATGGATGTTTAGTTACTCCTTCACGCTGAACGGATTTTGATGAAATTTTGTACGGTAGCTTAGACTCTGGATTAACACATATACTATTTTAATTGAAGCAAAATGTACCTACGATTACAGCGAAATTTTTATTTAGCGCGCATTATAATACGTGAAGGTGAAAAAAAACTTTCAGTACAGTTTCACGAGAATTGTGCGAATGGAGGAGTACGATATTCAGCAAAGTTAAAATGTATGTGGAGGAAGGTGTGCAGAATGAAAATATTTTTTTTAAATTATGCTTAGAAATACATCAAATGAATAAAAATAATAACACACTGCACTTCCTCAGATTATTAACACACACTACCGTGGATTCGATTGGTACAATTTTGTTACACATTGACGTTTGTCAATCTGCCACAACATTAAAAAGAATTCTATTCAAGTGGTAACATAACCGTAATAAAGTTCAAACCTTAATAATTTTAATATTAGATATGAATTATTATTGGCGAATTTCGACCACAGACCGACTTCTAGTATAAAATTATAATTTTGTCATCGATCATGCTCAGTTACGGAATCCTACAATTTATTTTTAGTTCTATTTACTCACAAATCTCGGCAAATGATCGATCATTTCAGATCTGGTCTCGAAAATTCCTCTATGTAATAAAAGGGCAAAGAAAATCTGATGAATGATGCAATAAAAAATGCAAATAAACTCAAAGATAGCATCGCGGTCGCGTTTGCCCAGTTAGACGGTTTACTAAAAATATAAGCTTTTGTTGAAGTTTAGTAATATCGTGGCCACTTCAAACTAACTATAATGAATTTCTGGAACAGTTTTATGTGAGACTCCACATCAAATTAAAACAAAACTTTGTGGCAAACGCTTCAGTCGGATTTTAAAAACGTTACCTAATTTAATTCTGCAATCTCACCGACAAAGTAAATGGGTATGTCAAAGATATATTATGTTACAGATAGATTGAAGTTGTAGAATTAGGCCTCAAAAGTGAAGACAGAGATTTGTCAAACAAAAACTGAGGACGCACTACACTCTACATACATAAAAACACACACCACGATAGCTCGCCTTACAGCCTACAAGGTAAGGCGTAGTTTCGTTACATGTGTGTGCGTGACAGTGTGTGATTACACGGCAAGGCGTAGCTTAGATCTTACTGTGTAGTTCGCAACTCTGTCTTCACCTTTTTTATTTGGGACTATTAGGTAATTAAAGAAACAAGAGTATAGATTTTTGATGAAATCGTGTGTTTTTTGTCATCGTAGTCACTAGTATCGTCAAGTTTGTAACAAGTATAATAATTTATTACTGATGGTCTCTGTGGCTGAGTGCTTAGCTCGTCGGCGCACAAGCCGGAGGTTGCTGGTTCGAATACCGCCGAAGGAACAAAGAAGTTTTTTATTTTCCTGGGTCATGGATGTGTATTAAATATGTGCATGATATAATAAAAATCTTAAATGTAAAAGGTATAGTATCGATGTCTGGTCCCCGTAACACAAGTTCTTCGGATACTTACCACGGGGCCAGATTGACGTGGTGTGAAGCGTCCATAGATATTTATTTAATCAATTTAATACATTTATTAAAAGCATTTGTCCATCAACCAAATTAATAATATTCTTTTAAACTTAATTAATACAGAGATCTCTAATGTCTTTAGGCAACATGTTGAAATTTATATATATATATATATATATATATATATATATATATATATATATATATATATATATATATTATTTTATTTTTTTTCAGTTTTTCGTGGATTTTTTATGGCACTATCCCTGGGTATCATATTAAGTATCCATCAATTTTAATGTATTTTCGTAGAATTCGTGAATGATCGGTGCATGAAATGCTCGCCAGCATTCAAAGCCTTCTACGAATTAATTAAAAAATCGGAAAAACCTTTGACTGCGTAAAATTTTAAAAGAAAAAAAAACAAGTGCGTTTATAACAGTCGGTACCCATTATTATTATTAGTAAGACAGATTTTTAGGGGTCCCGAGTCTCGACTGTTAAAAATGCACTTGTTTTTTTTTTCTTTACAGTTTTTACGCAGTCGGGTTTTTTTTTATTTTTTGATAAGGTGATTAATTTCATTTTAATTTTTTAAGTTTTTGTTTGTCTTTGTTTTACCTTAGGTCCGTTTGCAGTCCACAGCAATATCAGTTCTCTATGTGACAATTGTTACTAACCAACTTTAAATCGTTATAGAAGCTAAATGGTAATTCTGATTGAAAAACGATATGAAAACTTTAA
Source organism: Phengaris arion (assembly GCA_963565745.1). NCBI lineage: Eukaryota > Metazoa > Arthropoda > Insecta > Lepidoptera > Lycaenidae > Phengaris > Phengaris arion. Next base: position 32,793,649 of record OY751431.1, read on the forward strand.
AATGATTTTTAAATACCTATTCAACGATACCTAGACATAGTTAGTCGATTTTATTTTTGGAGTTTACTCCTTAAGAATCTATTTTCATATAAGGCCCCCGGTATGAAAAAAATATGAGCAGTAACAGCTACTGAACGAATGACAGCGTTACGTTTTCGTGCGCAACCTATTCTGCGCACCTGTCACTTTTTTCACATGGCGCGAATTTTTGAACTCAAATCGATCGCTAAAAATTTTTGTTCCTTCTAAGGTACTTGTTTTACTTTTTAGAGTAAACTCCAGTCGTGCGTCGGAGCTGACACACAATTTTTTTTTTTTTCGCATTATGGCGTCTAAAATCCGCCATTTTGATTTTTCCAAACTTTTATGGTTTCTGTGACATTAGCGCCGTGATGTCGAATCAAACGATGTATCGTATCATTCATCAAAATAGGCCTACGCGTTTAGTGTAAATAGTGCCACAAAGGTCACATATACATAGACTGATAAAAACATTACCCTTCTTTGCGTCGCACAGTCGGGTAGAAACGGATTACAGTTTCGGCTTCGACTGTTGTATTATAGAATTTTTATTTATGAGGATTTTCTTTTGCGTGTACGGTAAATTGTCAATTACCTTTACTTTAGAATAAACCATATTTTGAAAAAATATTTTTTTTATATTTCAATCGATCGGTCGATTAGGATAACATATTATGTATTGCAACATAATATTATTTTAGGCTACTAACAAAAATTTTAAAACTAAATTTAGGCTATGACGTACATTTGACAGAACAAATCTTTAAACAAGAAAAAGTTCCGCCATCTTGATTTCACCATACCTCAAATCTCAGCCATCTGGATTTCACCATACCTCAAATCTCAGCCATCTGGATTTTATCATACCTCAAATCTCAGTCATCTGGATTTCACCATACCTCAAATGTGAAAATGCCCCCAAACAGCTCTAAAAGTGGGAACAATTTTTGCCTCGACATGCCTCGTCTGTTTAGTATATACGACGTCTATGTGTATTAATCAATATCAGGAGAGCTAAAAGGCGCGTATCAATATAATGTTACTTAACATATTTTGTTGATTATTGAAAAACGTTAAAAATTGTGACTTCATCGTGCTAACCAATGTTATATATAACGGTTATCGCCGTGTACTTAATCCCGTCAAACACAAATCTATATACATACATACATTACATATTTATATATAAAAGGCAAAGTTAATTGACTGATGTATCAACGCACAGGCCAAACCCTTAAGGCTAGAAATTTCAAATTTTGCACACGTATTTCAAATATGACGTAGGTATCGACTAAGGAAGGATATTTCAAAATTCAACCCCCAAGGGGGTAAAATAGGTGATAAAAGTTTGTATGAAACATTTTATTTCTTGGACATATTTGCATGACATTTCGTATGAATTGAGCACGGAAAAATAATGAATTACATATTTAAGCATTTTCTAAAATTCTGCTGGGTAAAATAGTGGATGAATGTTTAAAACTTAAGTTCACGCGGGGGAAGCAGCGGGCAATTAATGGTAGTGTGAAAAAAGAGCCAACTTATTATATTTTTTTTCAAACGGGTCTATGCTAAGGGTCGGGTTAAGACCACTGTAGCTAAATCGGACTATAACTAGCCTGGTGGCTAGTTATAGTCCGATTGAAGAGTCGATGGGAGGGTTTGACCCTCCCTAACATCACCCGGGTGATGTTCAGACCGGATATTGGGGACAGCTACGGATTGTGAGCTATTATTATGACAGGGGAGACGCGGGTCTCTCCTGCTAAGGGGTCCGACCCCTTCCTCACTCGCTGATGAGTGAGGTTGCTCGCGCGCGGTAGCAGTAACTAGCGGCGTGCGAGTTATCGCGATAGAGGAGCTCTCGTTTTGAATGGTATCGGTACTGAGAGGGCCGTCCCTCTCCCCTTCCGCGTACGGTCGGAATGACTCGCTCGCGTAAGTCCTAATGTCGATGAGGTTCGCGGTATTGGTAGAGCCCTCTATATCAATATCGCGGTCGCGGACACTATTTTGGTGTGTACCTAGTCTACTAGGATGCGAACTCGAACTCGGGTTCGGGTCCGGTCCCGTGTAAGGGTCGGTCTGTACGTCTGTACGTGTTGTCGTGTCGGGTATGGGACCTCGGGGTAGGCGCCGGCGTCAACCCCGGTGCGATGCTAACCTCGCGGGTGCGTGTGGTTAGTGTTTATGTAACTGTACACAGTACGTTACGTATTTTGTGATCGGGTCAATGGGATCGGCTAAGATATGCTTAGGCCGTTTGTACGGGTGTCGGAAAGTCTGTGCGTCGTGATTATAGTCCAGTGCCTTTTTGATAAGGGGGTTTGGATGATTTTTGCCTTTATCAAGAAATCTCTCTACGAGTTCCTTGATATAGGCTTTAATAGTGACGAGTTCGCAGTCCCTATGCAAGTCGATGTTACGCATGTACCAGGAGGCGCCTGTTGCCATGCGTAGAAACCGGTTCTGGACTCTTTGCAATCGGTCCAATTGAGACTCGCTTATCTGTGTGAAAGAGACGCACGCTTAAGTGAGTATCGTTCTGATGCAAACCTTATACAATGTAAGCTTATGTCTTAGGGACAGTGTGAAAAAAGAGCCAAGTTCCATATTACGATATACATAGAAGCCTAAGGTCTGACTTGGCTAGTTCTCGTATTACGAATTATTATTACATAGTACATACATACCTACTAAAACAGTAACTGAAGAGCTCTATGGTCGATGACTAGTTTCTACCAGGAAGCAGAAGGAAATTTTCGAAAGAAAAAAATTTGGATTTTAGAACCTGCGAATAATTCATATAAGTATGAAAACTAGCCAAATCAGCGATTACCACTGCCCATGGATATTCGCAACACCGGAGGTGTTACACCTTAGACAAAATACACACACCGGCATATTTTGCGGAACATAAAATAAAGGTTTGATATCAGTATCATATAAGGTTGCTGGCTGGTTTAAACGTCATTTAATTTAAAAAGAAATATTTTCAAATTAAGAAAACAACTGAACATCACATTTTATGCCATTGAATTAATTTTATTCAAATACACCTTATCTGGAGCGAACTTCGAGTATTTCATCCTTCTGAGTTCGATTTAAAATTTCATTGAAATACTGTTTTTTGTTAGGTTTTTTTTAATCGCGTATCTTTTTGGAGTTGAGAACTGAATTATGCCTGACTTAGCCACAACGGAGATTGCCAGGGCACTCTGACGAAATGCGAAGAAATGGTCAAACCTACGGAGTGATATCCAGAGATCTTCGTCGACCAGTTTCAACGATCCATCGCAGTATCCAACGGTTCAGGGAGACCGGTACTTATGTGAGAAGAGCAGGACAAGGCAGAAAAAGACGCACTTCGAGTAGGGATGATCGTTTCATTCGGCTTCGTGTACGTAGGAACCCCCGCTTGACGGCCGTCCAAGCCCGACATGAGTTAGAAGCAGTGCGGGGGGTAACCGTAAGTGAGCGTACGGTACGAAGAAGGTTCGAAGAAGCTGGTTTGGGTTCATTTGTGCCCGCCAAGGCTCCAAGGCTCGAGGTAAATCATCCTAGAAACAGGTTAACTTTTGCTCAGGAACATAGACTTTGGAACGCGGACCAATGGAGTAAGGTATTGTTTAGTGATGAGTGCAGAATTCTCTTAAATCAAATTGACGGCAGGCAAAGAATATACAGACGCAAAGGAGAACGATACATTCAGACAAATTTTGAACCTACAGTTGCATACGGTGATGGATCAATAATGGTTTGGGCGGACATTCGTTTGGGAGCTCGCACAGACTTGGTAGTGATTGATAGAGGGAGTCTGACTGCAGACCGCTATATCAGAGAAGTTTTAGAAGAAAATTTCGTACCGTTTGCCCCATATATCGGTGACGATTTTGTTTTTATGCAGGATAATGCTCGGCCGCATACCGCTCGGGTAACTCAAGCTTATCTTAATGATATCCCTGTTATGGAGTGGCCGGCGAGATCACCGGATATGAACCCAATAGAGCACGTTTGGAATTTAAAAAGAAAAGTTAAGTCCAGAATTCCAGCTCCTGCCAACGTGGGTGAGCTGCGAATCGCCATAGTTGAGGAATGGCGGAGACTATCCCAGGAGACCATCGATAACATCTTTCTCAGTATGCCTAGACGGGTAGAAACTTTAATAAGAGCACGTGGAGGAAATACGCGATATTAATCACCCTTTTTCTCATTTAATTAATTGTTATTTTAATATTAATTTTCACTTTTCCCGGTTACATGAAAAGTTCAAAAATGTACTATTTTTCACAAATAGCCTTTACTCGCAAAATCTGTTCTTAATGTGATCTAATTTTAAGTAAAACAAGTGAAACTTTAAATAACAAAAGAAGTGTAGTAAGTAGTTATTTTTTTAATTATGGACCTTTTTTTTGTGTTCCGCTAAATATGCCGGTGTGTTTATTATTTTATGTTATAAGAAGTAATGAAAGTTATTGTAATAAATTTCATTGACTGGCCATTGGACTTGGCAACCACTTCTTTTGTTGTTGTAGTCTACCCGGCAATATTACTCTGTGCATTTAAATTGGTACTATTAAAGCGTGCTGATGTCTTTTTGTTTACAAAAAGATTAAATAATTGGAACCGAGTATATTATTCATGTTGTTTAAACTACAAGCGATCCAATGTGCGACATTAGTATGTAAACGGTTAATAAAAATGCATAACTCTGCAACCGCATTAAATTGTTTCGAACCTAAATAGAACATACATCGATTTGCCGCTCCACGGGACATGCATAATAATAATCAAAGCGGTGCAGTATAGGATTTGAGATTTTATAAGACTAGATATTTGTGTACGTATAGCCTCTAATGTTTTAATTGTTACTCTATCCCTCACCGATCATTCGTCACCAACATCACCTCTGCTGGGGTTCGAGGGGGCCTGGGGGCCTCACCTCAATGCGAGGAGGATTTATAGGCTGTACCATGTTGTCGTGGGCCCTTTGGAGTCTCAAATTAAATAAAAAAGTGAAGGCATTTCTCAACCACAAAGTGAAACCGGTCTTAACTACGCCTCGCCGTGTAAATACACAGTGTCACGCTCACACTTGTAACTCACACTTCCTGCTCTTCTCCGGCGGATGGAATCCGCTGCTTTGTCAGCCTCCCTTTCTCCTTCCGCTGCCTCCTTCTGCCAAATGACTTCGCAGAAGGAAGTCATAGCCTCCCAGATTTCGCTCGAAAGGACCATAGACGTTATTAAATTGTCGGGAGCGATATGTCAAGTCCGAGGACGGCGCATAGCTCCGAACGCTGCTCAGCCAAAGCGGGGTAAACTTCGAGGGTGTTTACAAAATTATTTTTTTGTTTAATAATAATAATTTTTATCTGTTTAGTTCAATTTATTATCTATATTATTATGAACATATTTTAAGAAAGTTATAAATACAAAAAAGCTTTCGCTATTCTCTCTCTCTCAGCTAAACAAACTCAAGCGTTATTTCATGCCAGTTTTCTGAGAGGCCGTAGTATTTCCCCAATCAAGCATTGCGGACCTACTAAACAATTACCAGTGATGATAAAGACTAGATTCTTCTTTTCTATTGTTATAGTCAGGCCAAAAATGTAGCAGTAATCATTAAATATACTATAATGATGATGATTATCAGGAATATAATAATTTGGCTATAGCAAAATTTCAAAGACAATCCATCCAATATTGGTGTAAAACTCATGAGTAGTGAGTACCAATGTCATTATAATAATATGATAATGTTTCATGTGAAGATGGTGGTGATGATGATGATGAGTACTGTAAGTAATATAATGGCATATGCTTGCAGTTATTTAAACAACGCCGGAATCCCCAAACATGTATCTATAAGGACTCAGGAGTTATGTCCAGTACTTTTGGGTCCAGGGTATACCTTGGTGCAAAATCTTACTTTTTGGTAGCATATGCTTGGACTACTTCAGACAAAGTCAAAATCACTGTATGTGTCCATATAAATTTCGAAGAGTTCCCTCGATTTATCATAGATCCCATCATCAGGTCATCACTTTGATGTCAAAAAGACAAATTTGCAATTATACCCTATACATCAAAAAAATAATTTTGAAAATCGGTCCTCAAACGGCACGGAGTACAAAACCGTATACATTTTTGGAAGTCTGTTAACAACACCAATAACTGTAAACCAACAAAGTTAAAAAAAGGGCTACCGAAATCAATGTCGCTCCGGTATCACTTGTTTATTTAAACAGTCCTAAACAACGATACAAATGTAAGCATACTAATAAGCTGATGGTACACTCAACCACAAAATTATCTGATGTACGCTGTTCAGTATAAGGTTGATATTTTTGTATTGGAAAAGATTTAAACAAATCAATTCAAATTCAAATTCTTCATTTAACATACCTACTTAATAATATACAATAGAATTTGTGAATTCAAAAAAAAAAAAAACAAAAGGCTTTTTGTTTATTTATTATTATTATTCATCACGTCAATCCAATCCCATGCTAAGTTAAGACTTTTATATACATTTGTCAATTTTAAGCTATAGTATTTTATTACACACACTCTCACACTACACAAACACACTAAAAATTAGTTTATCACGTATAATCTTTTTTCGGCGACGCGATACACATATTATTGTACTTCTTAATAACACGGTTTATAATGTTATATTTAAATTGTCAGTATTATTACTAGCTTTTGTCCGCGGCTCCGTTCGCGTAAATACAGTATCCTATAGTTAATAAGTAATCTAACTTTTAATCCAGAGACCAAAATGGTAGTACCATACAAAATTTTATAAAAATCCGTCCATCCTCACAAACTTTTACACAAAAACTATTAAACGGATTTCGATCGATGAAATTTGGTATAATAGTAGTTTAGGTGCTGGATTAAAATATATAAGGCTAGTTTTCATCCCGAAATAGTACAGTATTCTTGTGGGATAAAGCTAGTAACAAATATAATTTAGTCGAATGAAATGTTTTCAGAAAATGTAATAACTGATTAAATTGCATGCAAACAGAGTAGGTATTAGATGGAGAGCTACTAGGAAATTTAGGAAAATCATTTTGAGCGAAATTAAACAATAACTTTTGAAGTAATTCGAAGAAAACCCATTGCGCGATGATAGTTATGGAACCCTCCTTCGACACGTCGTGACATGCTCATGGTTAGGTTTTTATCCTAGAGTCTTATACCCAGAGTTTAATGTTCAAATTTTAAAGTTTATATCGTGTTTTATTTTTTTAACCTTTTTCCAATTTACTTTTACACTGGTCTGGCAAGGTTAAAGCCCCGACTAAATGACATGGCTTTTTTTCCCCCAACTTCTTAAACATTAAACCAACACTACATCAAAATTTCAAATTGCCTCAAACATGTTTTTTGTGGATGAAAATATTTACTTTTCAAAAATTTGTATATCGACCCGCTTCTGACCGGCCTGATCGGCAGTCTCGTGTTGAGCTACAATAGGAGAAGTACAGGACAAGGCTTCAGCTTGCCTCAAACACCTGCTCTAAGGGCTATATACTATACCACGAAATATATCGGTCCGAGTGTATTCTCTACCTGTAAACCCCTAATAATTATTGTCCCGAGCCCTGAAAACTATCCGGATCCCGTTCAATCGGCACGGGGATACATTTTATTCCATTAACCACGTTTTAGTTCCTGTTTGTGTTCCATGTTGTTTCGAGCCCCGTAATTCCAGTTTATCTGCGGTGAATCGGGAACAAATAAAACCATTATGCAAACACCTCCGTAATCCTAGCTAAAATAATCGCAGCTAAATTTAGGATTGGATGGTACGTTCCAAGTGCTAATCTTTTATTATAAGGCTGCATAAAACAAAGTGATGGATTGCATTGACTATTCTCTATAGTTTCTTTATTTTAATCCATTTCGAAAAGTATACAATAAAACCATTTATTTCAGACATTACATAGTCCATACTTGTTAGTAACAAAAATCTTAATACCTATGTTAGTGGATAAATATATTATATAAGTTTAAATTTTTAGTTTTTGAAACTATAATGTATGAGCAATAAGCTCAAAGAAATATTAAGAACTCTTTTTGACATGCTGGCCAGTGTCCATAAAAATGCCCATCATTATTTCGTCGTAATTTACATTCAAGAGCCCTATTACAAATCTGCACTCTGCGAGTTAGGTATTTGAAGCGTTCCCAACATTTCGCATTTTGTAGTAACTTTGCAGTTGTATTTATCGTTTTTATTGAAATAGGTTAATAAATGCTTTAAAATTATAAAATCTTTATTCCTCATGAAGTAACAATTGTTCTGGTATAAATTTTACTTAATAATATTATCGTAGGTAGGAGTAATTCACAGTTAACTTAAAGAGATTTTCGAAGTTTTTTTTGGCTTAGAATAAGATTTCTATATGAAATTACGCCGCTACGAACTATACGACTATATAGGAGATAACAGTCTCATTATATTATTTCATTTGCTTAGAACAGTAGTTCAATCCAGGAGCTCAAAAAAGTGCCTTCGCGCATTTTATGAAAATCTTTCTCTGCAATTTTGGGTTTAATTAAAAAGTTAAGCAAATTTTACAAAAAGCGAGGCCGCTACGAACTAGGCCAATAGCTATTCTGCACTATTCAATATGTCAAAATTGTTAATGTATCTTTGTTGCTGAGATCAAGAACGCTATAATTGGCCATATTACGCAAAAATCACAGTCAAGATGTAATATGCCTCTTCGTACTAGTACGGCTGCCGATGTTACCTTTGTCGTCTACTTTGTGAAAATGTTACAAAGACATTTGCTAAATTGTATTCTGTATTATTTTAGTTGAAAAATATAAAAAAATAAGAAGAGCGATTCTGGTAATTAAACCCTGCAATAATACGGTAATAGCTGTTACGATCTAGCCCCGATATGTTAAAACCGCAAAATGGCATTCTCATAAACGTCGAACCAACGTCAAACCCGTTTCGATTGGTCCGCGCCGCAAAAATCAGTTTATGATATCAAGACGATTCATTTATAATCCGATCAAAGTAAAATGAAAGTCTCAGTTAATTACGAGAATGGGGTTCAGTCTTATAGATTTGGAGCCTGCTAAATGCAAGCAAACAAACAAACATACATATATAGATATAGATTCATGATCGGAGCTGATAAAATTTAAGTGCAGTCCACAATGCAATTGCAATCTGCAAAGTCCACAAAGCCTACAATGTACATGAATCGTTCAATATTTGAATAAATTGTTCAATCTTCCGACGATTTTTATACGGAAATTAAAAGCTCGGCCGTCGAAGAGTTCTATTAGACCTTTCTTAGAAAATAATCAACTCCTTAATAATGAAGTTTCTTAACTATTATGTTACGATAACTGCCTAATAAAAAATATATTTTTGACGTGATAACGTCTTATACTAAGGCGGGTCAATAAGTCCGTGACTTTTTGAATTTCTAACCTCCTAACTGAAAAAGCAACACTGCTCCTGTCAACAGGCATCTGTCAGTTGACTCCTATCAAAATTTGAACTTGCTGCGTCAGTTAGTTTGTGTTTTACAGCTATCTTTATCAGACTATCCAGTATCTTAAGGAAACAATGGAAAAAAGTGAATTTCGTGTGCTTATTAAGCATTATTTTTTGCGAAAAAAAACCATTACCAAGACCAAGGCTAAGCTTGATAAATACTATGGGGACTCTGCACCATCGATTTCAATGGTAAAAAAGTGGTTTACTGAATTTCGTTGTGGCCGTACAAGCACTGAAGATGCCGAACGTCCTGGACGCCCAGTTGAGGTCTCTACACCCGAAACAATCGAAAAAATTCACGATATGGTGTTGGCCGACCGAAGATTGAAAGTGCAAGAGATTGTGGAAGCCATAGGCATCTCGCATGGCTCAGTGGTTTCAATTTTGAATGATCACTTGAGCATGAGAAAGCTTTCCGCAAGATGGGTGCCGCGTTTGCTCATAGTCGACCACAAACGCAATCGTGTAACAACTTCACAGGAAGGTTTGGCGTTGTTTAATCACAATATGGAGGAGTTTTTGCGCCGTTTTGTAACCGTGGACGAAACATGGATCCATCACAACACACCAGAGACCAAACAACAGTTAAAACAGTGGGTTTCTAAGGGTGAATCGGCGCCAAAGAAGGCCAAGGTGGGTTTGTCAGCCAATAAAGTTATGGCGACTGTTTTTTGGGATGCACGTGGGATAATCCACATTGACTATCTTCAAAAGGGAAGAACAATTAATGGGGAATATTATGCCAACTTATTGGACCGCTTCAATGAGGATTTGAAAAAAAACCGACCTCATTTGGCCAAGAAAAAAGTTCTTTTTCACCAAGACAATGCAAGGGTGCACACATGTGCAGTTGCCATGGCAAAAATCCATGAATTAGGCTATGAATTGCTCCCACATCCACCCTATTCTCCAGATTTGGCTCCGAGTGACTACTTCTTGTTCCCAAACCTGAAAAAATGGCTCGGTGGAAAAAGATTTGACTCCAATGATGAAGTCATCTCGCAAACAAAGGCCTATTTTGAGGACCTCGACAAATCATATTTTTTGGAAGGGATAAAAAAATTGGAGAAGCGTTGGACAAAGTGTATAGAGCTCAAGGGGGACTACGTTGAAAAATAAAATGATTTATTTATCAAAAAATCTGTGTTTTATTCCAAAAGTCACGGACTTATTGACCCGCCCTCGTAACTCGATGGAGCCGGCTGCACGCACGAAAAAACATGACTCATGCGTTACCAGCGTTACCGGCGTTACCTCGCTAAACATGACTCATTTCTTATGACGTTGTCACGTTCAACTATCGTCAGTAAACCGACTTTACAGACAACCGATTTTTTTAAAGTAATTGTTACATTATTCAAACTTATTAAAGTATTTTATGTCGCAATAAAAATAATAAATTGAAAGTGACAAACCTTGAGCAAGTACAATAATTCCTTCCGAAAGATGCCTTCATGGAACCAACATACTGGATACGGGTATCGATAGCCAAGGAGACTGTTTTGATGTTGGTAAAATAGTAACAATTACTCGTAGCTGTATTTTTCAGGGTTCCGTAATAGTCTCAGTAATAGGATCCCGTTTTTACCCCTAAGCAGTCTATGTTTCCGTCTGTCAACAGAGTTGAAATTTTCACAAAACTTGCATTTTTGTTGCCGCTATAACGAGAAATACTTAAAAACAGAATAAAATAAATTATAAGTAAAACTTTTTTGCCCTTTTGTACGGAACCGTTAGTACGCGAATCCGACTCGCACTTGGCCGGTTTATTTATTAGTGTCTGTATAAGTACTATTTTCTTTTCCTTATTCTAAACATATTAAGGAAATATGTTCAAAGTAAATTCCCCTTCATACCACGAAGTTTCTTCCGTCAAATCAAATAATTTTCAATTTTGTTACATACAATAAATTAAACCTACCCTTAACCTTCAAATAAAATCAAAAGCGGAACCAAAAAAACTTCAAATAGAAATTGTATTCGATCGACATATTATAATAATATTATGACGAGGTACAGTCGAATGAATGTTTAGAAATTTCGGTTGAGCGTGTAATGGCGCGTATAGTCGTAGTTATTTGACCTCGGTGTTTCTATGACAGTGAACCTTATGTCGTTGGCATAAAGGTCCTATCGGAGGTAAAATAACTGTGGTTCTGGCGGACTGTGGTTCCGCGCAACAGGAGGGTTGAAGTTGAAGTCATTCGCGCGCCGGCCGCCGCACCGCACGACTGTACCGAGCTTTCGCGCTCACGAATAAACTTTACGTAAACTTTCAGTTGAAAAGCTCCTCTGTGCTTTTACGAATTTGTATGTGCTGTGTAAGCTGTGTTGTGAATTGGGTTATAAACTGTGTATATTTGTGGATTTAACAATTATGGGTAAGTTTATTTAAATCTAATATTACAATAAATATTTTTTTAAAAATTAACTAACTAACAAATAATTTTTTTTAAACTCTTTTAAATTGCAAATCGCAATTTAATTTATACAAAACCTCTATATTTTAATGTAAATGTAGTAATTAAAAATAAAATCTTTTCTACAACTTAAACAAACATTCAAGTAAGATGAAGATAATAATGCTCATGTTTTCTTGGTTTGAAAATTTTAGAAAGTTAAAGAAGGTTTTTTTAATACAATCAGTTTCTTATTAGTATTATTACGCATAGAGTTCGAACAAAAACTGGGATATTTTAAACTTTTTTTTTATTTAGGTTGCTATCGCTAATCGAATCGAATCGAATCGATCGAAAAGTTACGAACATTAGCTATCTAACCTACGGATAAAGTTATTTTTTTAACGAACAACGAACCACCACAAGATTTAAATAAAATAAATAACTCCCCACACCGATTTTGGTGACGGTGGCCGGTTTTTCGTTGAAACCAGGCCAGCTACGCAGGAGTAATTTTATAGTGCCCAAGAGTGTGCGTAGTACACAAGAGCACTCTCTCTTCCTTTACTCTCGTAACTCAGTGGGACGGATAACCGACACGACTAGGGAGAGATCAGGCGCAGGTCCAACTTTTCGCAGGTCCAGGCTTTTTACATGCCCATCCGACGCATGGATCATCATTCTTGTCAGACAAACAGGTGATTTCCTGAGCCTGCATTGTCCTAACCAAACATGGAAACAACATTTTTTTTGTTGTTCCAATGAGGGAATCGAACCCACAACCTGCGAGTCGAGTGCCAAGCTCTAAGTACTAGACCATGGAGGTTGTTAGCACAAGACTTATAATGATTATAAAATACCATTAGAATCTTTTAATTAGGTATTTTCCTCTTAAAATTAGTTTTTTGAAATAAATTAAGAAATAATTAGGTATCACAACTTGATAAAAGTAAAACTAATTAGGATTTAATGTGTAGTTTTGTAATAATTATATGCATTTGTGCGAAATCACAAAAAAGTTAAAATAATTTTAAAACATAAGTGTATAAAACCTACATAATTAATTTACTTACATCAAAATACAAAAATATTTACTATGGTATGTATCAACATAAACGCGCAAAATTACGAGATATCAGAAATTTTGTGCATATAGACATTTCGTAGCAACTTACTAGCGTGTGACGTCACCTACTAGTACGACTTTTATATGGGGCGATTTCACGAGACCCTCAAAAGTGCTTCAAATAATCCGCAATATCTTAGAAAAGTTTTGATTTCCAGTATACTATTCCTTTTGCAAACTGTCTTATTTTTCAGAGCACTACTCATTTATGTAATAAAAAAAATACAGGAAAATACCGTATTTAGATAGACCGTGAACGTAACAAGTAACAACAGGTCAATGGGGAAGGCTGGTTCGTCTTCATAGGGAAGTCTAAGCTAAGCCGAAGCTAGTAATAGGTAGGGATTTGGATGAGGGTCTTGAAAAGGTAAGTGGTAAGCCGATAGGAATAGAGTTATAGGAACCCCACGCCACTGCAACACATAATATTATATAAAGTTACTTTGCTATGATGCGCTATGATGACATAATTTATCTAATATTAAAACCGCCTCCTTTTTTGGAAGTCGGTTAAAAAGCGTGTTTTAGTTGGTGCTTTAAATTATATAACGGCTTACCACATACATTTCTAATATTAAAGGTAGGTACTCTGCTCTAATACATTTTATTCACAAAAAGATTTGATCGACCAAAATTGTTTCTTAATTGCAATTTGCACGTGATATTTGAAATGGTATCAAGGCTTTCAGTTGTAAAAAGTTTTGAGATCTCCAAGAAGTCAATTAGTCTTATAAGCAATTTACTAATAAGTTACTTACCAATACAGTGACTGTTATAGTGTATGTGTGTGTGTTAGTAATAAAAAGATTTACACAACGGATAACTTAAGCAACGTTGCTGTCTTTGTCTGTCAAGCGACTTACCTAACGCATCAGACAAAGACAGCAACGTTGTTTAAGTTTCGTTGTGTAAATATTTTTATTAGTAAGGGGGTTAGTGTACTATTTATTCTATATTTAAATAATACTAGCTGACCCGTGCCCACTGCCAGTGAAAGTCTCGTGAAAATCGGTCTAGCCGTTCCAGAGATTAGCCGAAACAAACAGACAGACAGACAGACGGACAGACAACAATTAAAAAAACTGAATTGTCGTTAATACCGTATAATATATTATACATTCATATGCATTAAGTGAAAAGCTGTTGATTTGAAATTATAGACAGACACTTAAATTTTATTTATGCTCCGAGAAAAGATTGGATAGCAGCTTAAAAACTAGATAGATAGAAAAATAGACTAGGATAGATTATATCTTGGCTATAGCTAATTACGATGACAAAGTTAGAAGTCAAAAATGTATGGTATTGACGTATCGCGCGTCACATCTAACAAACGTTATGTCAATGTCATATTATATTTTCAATTTCGAAGATCGTCATTGCAATTAACGATGGCATGTTATCTAAGCCCTCGGATGTGTTTTTGTTTGGAAAAAGATAAAATTGTATCTGAACAGAATAGGTATCTGAGATTACTAAAAAGTAGAAAATAAACATTTAATTGGAATAAAACAACTAGACATATTATTACAATCGGCTTCCCTTAAACATACTGTTTATATTATAAACAGGAAATGTTTGTTTGTTTGTTTGAAATGAATAGGCTCCGAAACTACAGGATCGATTTTGATGAAATTTGGCACAGGCATAGAGTAGACCACGGGGGAGGAATTATGCTACTTTTTATCGCGGAGAAATGTACGGTTTCCGCGAGATAGCTTTTGCGCGCACGAAGTCACGGGCAACATCTAGTGAATATTATGACTAATAAATATTAGCTGCCGCGGCTCCGATTTTACCATTCCTCGGATCTCACGCTTTACCACTGGTAGGTACCATCGACAAAGTTCCTGCTCGACCAGTTCCTAATCATATTACTTTCTATTAGGACGCCTCAAAATATTTTAACACAAATTAAGTGACCGTAACGACTGCAGGCGTGGTTGAACTAGCTATTTACACGTGAGCATGTGTGCGTTCGTAAGATTCAACGGCGCTGTTGAGCGATTTTATCGCATGCGACAACTTGTTTGATGGTACCTATACTAAATGGTAACTTCATTCATCGTAACGTACTCGTACGCTGAGTATGCTCATTACGTTAATTACGTGAAGAAAACGTTAACCGCCTGAATTGGCTGTGAGCGATTTACGGGCTCCTGAAATACTCTGACAAGCTTTAACGCATGTTGATATCTCGGTTCTGTGCAACTATTTTAATTATTATCTCGTTACTGTGCAACTATTTTAATTGTCATCTCGGTACTGTGCAACTATTTAAATTGTTATCTCGGTACTGTGCAACTATTTTAATTGTTATCTCTATACTGTGCACGCTATTGGGAGACGATTATTATAATTTACAAACGAACACTGAAACGCTACTCAAAATTAGAAGCTTCCTAAATTTCAGGCTGTCACCGTCTCTGATTGGCAAAATGAAAGGGACAGCATGTGACAGCATGTGACTTGAGCGTCTCTTAATTTAAACAACGTTTTAATCTTCCAATTCATTTTCATAACGACACAAATACACAATACCCTTTGTTGAATACATAATATTAGTTCTTGAGTAACAGAGAAAACCGAGAAATTACAAAAATATTAGGTCATTACATATGAAATTGGCGTTTTGTAAAGGAGGAACATACAGTCGATTTTTTTTTAAACATAATATATTTATTTAATTAAAGTATATACCATTTCTATCTATGCACTTTTGCCATCTCATAGGTAGTTTATTAATTCCGTTACTAAAAAAAACCATTCGGACAGGAATCAATAAAATCTTTGAAGGCGCTTTGGACTGCCCCATCGGAGTTGAATTTTTTCCCTTGCAAGAAGTTATCCAAATTTCGAAAAAAAAATGGTAATCTGTTGGAGCAAGGTCCGGGGATTACGGTGAATGTCTTAGACATTCTAATTGAAACTTCTCTAATTTGGTAGCCGTCTGTTGTGCAGTGTGTGGTCTAGCGTTGTCCTGAAGCAGCAATGGCCTAAAGCGAATGACCAACCTCGGTTGTTTAGCAGCTAGCTTTTCCATCATCATTAGCAGTTGCTGCCAATAGACATTTGCCGTAATCTTCTGGCCAGTTTTAATACAGCTGTAGTGAACGACACCGGCACTAGTCCACCAAACGCTCACAAGTAACTTTTTTTGAGTCAATTTTCACTTGGGGCAGGCTTTGGCTGGTTCGCCAGGGTTTAGCCATTGCGATGAGCGTTTCCGATTATCGTACAGGACCACTTTTTATCATGTCATCATATATGTGCCGGTTGAGTAATGTAACGCAGTAGTCGACGCGCCGTTTGTCGGTTTGCTGCCATCAATTCATGAGGCACCCACCCACCTTTAGGCTTTTGCACCTTCCCAATTTGCTTCAAGTGGATTAAAACAGTTTTATCACTAGCACCACAGCATGCAGATAACTCGGACGTGGTTTGCGATGGATCCGCTTCCACAATAGCCTTCAACTCTTCATTATCAACTTTGCTCTCCAGCCGTCCACGGGGCTTGTTCTGCAGGTCGAAATTTCCAGAACAAAAACGTTGGAACCAAAAACACACTTTCACTTTTCACTTTTCTTTTGCGACACCACCGCCATACACATAATTAACCCTTCGAGCGGTTTCTGCAGCACTGGTGCCACCGTGAAACTCGTACTCGAAAATAATACGATATTTCAAGTTTTCCATTTTGTAAACAGAGTGACGCAAAGAAAAAACCAAAGTGGAAAAAACAAATGAATTACGGTTTTCAAACGGTATAAATTTGAAATAGGAATTCCTTATCAAAGAAGATATAATATTTGAAATCAAAGTGGCCAGTACGACAAAACGCCAATTTCATATGTAAGGACCTAATATTTATGTGACCGGGATTCGAACCCACCATTCCAAACAACGCAAAAGTTATACATACGCATATCAAACTGCTAACCACACTGACGTAATAGTGTCGAAATTAATTGTTGCGCGACTAAAGAAAAAAAAATTCTTAAAATGCTCAGTTTCCTAGGGATAAGACATACCTAGATCGATCTTTCTCCCCTAAAACTCCGTATACTAAATTTCATGGTAATAATTCTAGCCGTTGCCGAGATTCCGATTATATAATATATATATATATAAAAGATGAGCTCTAAAGTATAAGATGACGTGTTTACACTAAAACTTCTAAGAGGGAAAATTATATTGTTTGCTCGTTTCCATTGAATAGGCTCCGAAAATTTTGAACCGACTTTGAGGAGATTTGAAAAGGATATAGAGTAGACCAGTGGCGAAGGATGCTTTTAAAGGCAAATGCCAAAATGGCAAAAAATACCGTGCCAGCGGGATTCGTACAAACATAGGTAGCAAAAACTTAACGTAACATACTTTAACGTGAAAATTTGGCGTGTAATTTGTTAGTGATCGGGACTGACTACTTCAGCAGACCTGCACCACAATTCTCGTTTCTAACTTAAACTTAAATTTTACTTTTATCGAATTATAAGTGAATTTTGTTGTAATCAAAAACACATTTTTGGAGTTTGGTCCAATCAAAACGCGTTAGACGTTGGTTGAATTTTTATAAGAATACCATTTTGCAGTTTTAACATATCGGACTGGATTGTAACTTTATTATTACAGGATTTACTTAGCAGAATCGACCTTCTTGTCAGAAAATCGAACTTAGGTTAAACAACAAAAACTTAATTAAACGTTATTTCGCTATTTCATTTTTTTTTTAAACATTTACAATAATTTAAATACATTTCCTTAAAAACCTTGAATTTACATTTGACCAGCTTTCATTTATCATTGAATAGATAAACGTTGCAATCGACACTTTTCGTACGGTCGCCGACAGATCCGGTTTACCGCTTCTCGACCTTATTACGTGGCTATAAGCTTCGAAAGTGGTACGTCTATCGGTGACTACAATCTGGTATAGAGAACACCTTGTCAGCCAGCTGCTGGCGTAGACCACGCGGCCACATATTCCGATTCAAAATAGCAGATGGACAGATTAAGTGACCTTTATTACGAATTATGTATTAGTCAGAAAACAGGCTAATCGAGCAGATGGATATCTAAAGGTAAGCGGTTGCTGCTACCCGAGGTCACCTGCTACACCAGAAGAGCTACAAGTGCGTTGCCCATCCCGATCCTCTAACCCTGCAATCTGTTCTTCTGGAAAACTTATAGACGCAGAAAATCTATATATATAAGAGATTTCCACGTATATAGTCACTCATCACGATATCTCTGGAACCATTACAGCTAAACACTTGAAATTTGGCAGGAATATTCTTTTCACCGAGTAGAGGTCAGCTAAGAACGGATTTTACGAAATTCCTTCCCCAAGAGGGGTTGCGGGGGCGTTAATTAAAAAAAAAATCACATTTTAAAACTACAGCTCTTATAGGTATGGAACTTAGTCAGGATATTCTTTTTGGCATGTTTGAATTTACTAAAAAATAATTTTATGATATTCCACCGCCAGAGGGCTGTGCGGGGGTGTTGAAAATTAAAAAAAAAATATCTTCCAATCTATAGCTTTTATAACTCTGAAACTTGCCCAAAACATTTTTTTAGCATCTTTGAGTTTACCCCCATGTTATACGCTTATGTTTCACCCCCAGAGGGTTGTGGGGGGGCGTTAAAAATTAAAAAAAAAAATGTTTTTCCAATCTATAGCTTTTGAAACTCTGAAACTTGGCCAGAATATTTCTTTTGCCATGTTTGAATTTATTAAGAACTAATTTTATGATTATTATATTCAACCCACATATATACACATAAACAAATAAATTATAACACATATAACAAATAAATTTATTCAACCCTAAGAGGGTTGTGCGGGGGCGTTAAAAATATTGAAAATTTGTATCTTCCAATCTATTGCTTTTAGAACTTTGAAACTTGGCCATAATATTTTTTTTTTGCATGTTTGAGTTTATCAAGAACTAATTTTATGATATTCAACTCCAAGACGGTTGTGCGGGGGCGTTAAAAATAAAAAAAAATTGTATCTTTTAATCTGTAGATTTAAAACTTAGAAACTTGAATTTTGATGAGGTGACGAAGTACCAGGCGGGACGTTACATCAGTAGCTCTGAAGCAGTCTGGCGAATATTTCGTTTTCCTATTCATGACAGGTTTCTGATGTGATGCATCTTGTTGTACATATTGAAAATGGTCAAAGAATTTATTTTACTGAACAAGATGTGGTTGACAAAGTAATTAATCCAAAAAAAACAACACTAATGGCTTTTTTTGAGCTTTGCCAAGTTAATGACTTTGCAAAAACTCTTTTGTATGTTGAAGTTACAGCTTATTACGTATGGAAAAATAACCGCTTTGATAGAAGAAAAAAGGTAAGGTTGTTTTAGGTTATTTAGGAGCCAAGAAAGATCAAGTTTTAGGTAGAGCTTATACCGTGCATCCCGGAAATTCTGAATGTTATCACATGCGTCTTCTCTTACATAAGATTCGAGGAAAAGTGTGTTATTTATGTGGAAAGCTGTGTTATTTATTATTTTAACTCATATAAATCGATAAGACCCTAAGTAGTTAAGGGTGTGTTAATTTCGTAAAATCCGTTCATGATAAATAATTAGGCAGCTAGATAACACAATTTAATATTTCTTTCACTTGGCATGTATTTTATGCCACGCGAAGCGGGCGGGTAACGGCTAGTTACCTAATATTGAAATAACCAAGAGCCAGGACATATTGTCTTTGGAGGGTTCAGTAACTATCAACGCGAAATATGTGTTTTTCATGTATAATTCCTTAAAAAGTAACTGTCCGATTTCGGTTTAAATAATTTTGCTAAAAAGTATTTAGCAGGAACTATTAGCAAGGAAAATTACAAGTTCCTACCTCATATACTTTAGAAATGCCAGGGGATATACCGGGGCCTTTAGTCAAGAATCAAGATGCATTCGATAATTTCGAAGGTGAAGTTCGAAAAAATATTGTATAGGATTTGACATAAGGCATCGCAAGCGACATATCACTTATGGATGACCTATGACAAATCCCATACATTTTTGATTTCTATGTTCGCCGTCGAAATTATCGAATGCATCTTGACTAAAGGCCCAGGTTGCCAACCATTATGGAGGTTGATTGTGTGAAAATGATTTACATTATAAAAAGTCATTTTGAAACCAAGCCTTTATATGGAAACATACGATGGGGTAAAATAAAAAAATAAAATCATCCTAATATTATAATATACCTCACATGTATAGAAAGCCTATATATAATAATATATTTTTTATATAATTTAATATTGCATGATGCCAAAAATATTTGTTATTACATAAGTTAGAAGGGCGGACGGATGAACAGAGCGAAATTATAAGGGTTCAGTGTAGTACCTACTACAGAATCCTAAAAAGCTTTAAAAGTTTTGATGAAGCTAATTTTTGTCAATATCTGATCTCCTGTAAAAAATGCATAGTCCAAATAGCAAAGAGCTTATAATATTCATTCGCGAATTGAACACTCCAATTCATGTTTGTATAGGCAATATTTGTAAGTGCTCGTTCACAGAACGTTATGGAATAATGGTCGAAGCTTCTGAGAAGCTGGTATACCCATTTCAATCTAATCTCCATTTGGTCTAAGCGCATACATACTATTCATATATTATTATATTTTAATTTCCCCGATGTCTTTGCCTTCACTACTTTTATACTATGACTAGCTTTTTCGCGCGACTTCGTCCGCGTGGATCCCCGTTACACCCCCGTGGGGTATGTATTTCGACAAACCATTTTCAACGCATTTCTGCGTCATAATAACTACGTGACAAAATTCAACGTAATTCGACCAGCTGTTCATATTTCACTATACAAACTTTTGATCCCCATTTCACCCCTTTAGGAGAAATACTTTCTTAATTATTTTGTCTTTATTTCTTAATTATCAGCCAGTAAAATTACACTCCTATTTTCTATGCACTTTACCTCTCTTTCCTTCTAAGTCAGTTCGTAGAGTCAACAATAATTATAGTCGTTGTCTCTCTAAGCGTTAGTCGTTGTTAATCTAAAAAAAAAAAATCCTAAAACTGGATGCTCCAACCTAATTTTTAAGGGATAAATTCCCTTCTATAAAAGTATGTATTCTTGGAAAGTTTTCAACATAAAATCTTAGTATTTTTTATTCGTTCAAAATAGTAAAACCCATGGAGAAAACATACTCTATATTGCCTTGCTTCATGTTCCATGGTTAAACATGTATTACCCAGTCTTCGGAATCCAATACACAATCCTGTAGTTAAAGTTACACCGATAAGCTATTATAAATGTAGGACAGTAGCTTTTTAATCGATTTGAATCTTTATTTAAAAATCTAAACGCTCTTCATTAATTCCAAGGACACCTATAAAATTGACTTCCAAATATGGTAAGTGATTGTCTAAAACGCTGGAGTAACTGCTGATATATAATTACGGTCTATCGTGTAGATCCAGCGTATACCGTCCTCTCTAATGCTAGTTACTACAATGTTTTCAAATTAGGGAAACATGTTGTACCTCGGCCAGTTAGCTTTTTATAGGTATTCCTGGGTTTTTGAATTACGATACGTCTCTACCGATCATTTTATATAGAGTTAGTCGTTTACCGCCATTAAGATAATATAGTCTTTGATTTTATGGACATTTGAATTTTTTAAGGATGAGTAAAGTTTTTTTTTTACCATTATTGGAAGTCTTGTAGTTTTAAATGTGTTAAAAGCACATAAATGTTAAGGTACAACATGGTACTATGGCCAAGGTACATCGGCTATGTTTTGGCCAGTTTTGAAACTTTTTAAACGTCTTAAAGACATGAAAGCACGTTATGTACATTTTTCATATTCTGGTAAAGTATACCCAAATAACCAACCTTCTGAAATATACAAACATGGCTTAATTGCAGTAAGTCAAATTGGAATAAATAACGAATAACTGAAAACTGACCGAGGTATAACAGGCTCCGCTATACAGGGTCAATAAAAAAATAGGAAAATCCGAATATAATCATATAATGATAATAATACCACAATGCAGAAAATGGCTAGTTCAAAAGTTGTTTCATGTAAAAGTTGAATAACTTTCATTACCTCCATGAAATAACTTTTGATTAAAACGATTGCAAACGTAACTTGCCCGAGAGCTCAAAGGGAGAGCACAATAATTGTTTTGAGTGATGGAATCCTGAGTATTTATATGACGATGACAATACAATGCTGTTTAAATTTGTGTTTGCTTTGTTAATCAACATTGTTTACTTTCATAAAACATAAATTCACAGTAATTGTAATAGAAACAAGAGAGCATAGCCACATTCACCTAATTGTAAGATAAAATTATATTCAATTATACATTCGAACGCTAATTTTAAACATTCTTAAATGTGTTAATAATGATATTATAACAAAAACGACCAAATAAACAAAAAATTAAAACCGACTTCCAAAGTAAAAATGCACAAAAAAGTATGAAATAAAACTTATTTTGTAAATAATTCCCTTTTTAAATTCGGCTAAAATTTTAACTATTTCTCTATAATATAGATTCATAACTTTGAAGTCGGTACCGAAACCTCTTTTACTAAAAAGATAGAAAAAAGGTATATAGTAATGTTATGACTAAAACTATAACGTAACAAGAGTACATTAGTACATAGAAGGCGTATACACTGACCTTTAAAAGATTTACTAACTTTACTTAGTCTGATCACCGGTATATCTAGTTTGTGTTTATTTATAATGTTCCTACAGTGATTATTGCTTTTCGTATTGAACATACTTAAATTGTTTCTAACATAAAACACGTTGTCCAAATGTATTGAGAAGCGTCGGTCAGAATTCCTATTTCTTTAAACTTTTCTCTCAGAGATTCAAAGCAGGACATTTTGTACATCGAACGTATTGCTTTATTTTTGTATATCGATGGTAATGATGATGAATTCTTCGTAATAAATATCGGACTATAATACGGATAATGATCGGACTAAGCTAATCTGAAATAGGATCGGTGGTCGGCATATTGATTAGCAAACATCTTCGGCAACCCGACCCACGGTAACCGAATTGGTATAATTACGTTTATAATTGGATGTCATTGTACAATATCGTATCGGGCATAATAAACCGTTTGAGGATCTCGCATAATCAATTCATCTACAGGTTGTGTTGATTAGATGATATATAGCTAGATGTAAATCAGAATATGATATCCCAGGTTCGCGTGGCGGATTAGATACCCGAGCCTCCGATGGAAGGCGAGTTTGTTAGGTCGATGATGACAGTGATGATGATTTCGATTATAATATGAACCAGCTGCAACGGCTAGAGTTGGACTTGTCCTGTTTGAACAGTATCTATTTACTCTCGGAATCAGGACGAGGAACTTACAGCGACAAGCCGACCGAACACACCAGGAGTATCTTTGAAACTACAATTTACCTCGCTTTAGTGACTTTGTTTATTTATGTCTTCAGGTATTTATACCATAGTGTGATAAAATTCACCACGGGATTCGTACTCTGATCCGTCAGAATCATTTCGTGATTCAGAGTTCACCATAGAGGCGGCTGTGTGACTCTTTATCTGTTCAGTAGCGTGACGGAATTCTCCGAACGAAGAGATATTGACCCGCGTTTACCAGAACGACGCTAACGCCTGGAACATTTCTCAAGTCAATTGATTAAACGAAGCAATTAAGCAATCAGTCGATATGGCGGATTGTCGCAAACGTCTGCACTCACATCTGGTATATTTAGGCTATCGAACTTTCGAGTGCGGACTGACGGTGACCTTATCTGATACCTACTCGTATGTCGCTTCATATCTTACACCCGTAAGCAATAATATAATCTTTGCTTTTGCATTTTGTAAAGGAATCTTATGCATAACTAGCTGTTGCCCGCGGCTTCGTTTGCGCAAGTACAGCATCCCACGGGAACACTGTACTTTTTCGGGATAAAAACAAACCTATGTTTTAATCCAGAGCGTAAACTTCATCGAAATCCGTTTAGTAGTTTTTGCGTGCAAGAGTAACAAATCCATCCATCGTCACAAACTTTCACATTTATAATATCAGTAGGATTATGAATGGACACTCGTACACCCGTCATATCGTGCATGTGCGAGTATTACATCATGCACATGAAACGAGATTTTACTGAAAATAATTACGCGAATTGGGCATCGGTTCGATACGGATCCAACCAATTGCAATGGCCAAACAAACTCAATAACGAAAGTTGTGGTTGTGCCTGGGTCGTAACTCGTAAATGATAGCACATAATGTGGAAATGATCTCAGTGTCTATATTCGTGGTATGAAAATGTTTTTTTTTTATTTCCAAATAAAACTTAACAAGCTTTTTTGGAAAGTGAACATAAAAAGCTACCACCGGTTCAATCCTATCCCGGCGTGAAGAACGCCCGTAAGAAAGTCGCACGGGGATATCAGGAAACATACACACTACAAGTCAATCTCGGCAAAACGGCTAAAGACCCATTAGCTCAATTATTAAGAGAACCCACTTGTTTGTTACATCAGCAAACTCCAATTAATATAAAGTATGGTTGCGTGACATTCAATTGAAGTTCATATCAAGAAATACGAAGAATAAAACCGCTTATTAAGATGCGCTTTTATACAGAGTGTATTTTTCCGAATCCGAATTTATCCCAACTATTATATATTATTATGTAATATAGAAATATTACATAAATAATGACAGTACGCATGAATAAAAATATCGTAATTTACAGAAAAATAACATGATTAATATATTATTATTTTAACTAATCTCAGTAAATATGGACACTCGAGCACTGCAGTACGCCGCGACGCGCTTTGAAGATCACACGACCGCCGCGCGGTTGTGAATCGATGCTAATCCTACTAATATTATAAATGTGAATGTTTGTGAGGATGGATAAATGGATGGATGTTAGTTACTATTTCAAGCAAAAACTACTGAGAATTTTGTTGAATATTGGTATGCTAGTAGTTTAAGCTCTGGGTTAACACATAAGCTACTTTTCATCCCGAATATGTACATTGTAAACGTGGGATACTGAATTTAAGGCTAGTTATTTTGATATGAGCCACGGGAAAAGGCTAGTTATTTTATATAATAATCTGGTCAAAATTTAAGGTCACATTTTATATATGAACGCCACAAATATTTTGTACTGTATTAAAGTAATAGTAATTAAATCTCAGCAATAATAAAAAGATAAGAATTTCATAGATATATTATTATTTTATTATCAATAGAAATAAAACTAAACGCTTCACACTATTTAAATCACTTTTCACTGTCTATTAAAAGTAATAACGACTTTGCACTTATTTCACTATCACTCCTTAACAATACGCTGACAGCTCCCGATTTGAAACTCTCACCACGACGGTTGGCAGTTTAGTGTGCTGAGATCGCTCCTTGGAGGTAGAATGTGATCACCACCCCCACCAAACCGACCGCGCAAGACGTCAGACCAGCGTCTGCCAGAGCCAACCAACATGGCGCTAGTGTTCCCGCCAATTACACTTCCGTACTATTGACTTGTTAGTCAATTCAGTAGCTAAAGTATTGAATGATTCAACATATTTCTGAATTGAGAATCGAATAGGGGAGACCGAGGGGTGTAGAAACAATTTTGACATTTTGTTTCATACACCAAACACTATTGACAGAAATGGTATGTTATGAGTACCAATCGTTAGGTCATTCTTTATACTTGCAAATGAATAACATAAAGAAATTGTAAGCGTTAAATATTGTGGTGAAAAATCGACTTTACCGCAACAAGTCATCTTGTTTCAATTCCCCTCATACCGAGGTAAAATGATACAAGCGTCGAGGAGAGTTGAAACATATGATTTTTGAGAAATATTAAGGGCTATAAATAGAAATTTTGATTAAATTTAAAGGTATTTATTGAAATAAAACTTTTCAATCAGGTACATATTTGTTTTCTTTACGTACGTATTCATATTTTGTACTACTAAATCACTTGTATAAGTAACTACACTTTTAATACAAATAATCAACTCCTAAAATAGTTAAAAGCACCATAACGTTTTATTCGTCATACTAATTAAAATAACAATCAGATAAACAAAATGTGTTACATTAATTCTAAACCTTTAAAATAAAATAACTTTCAATACTTGTAGGTTGAGGTAATCTCAGAGAAAGATTAGGATGACGTTTCATAAAAGATCGAAGCCAAACCTCTCCAGCCATTTCATGCTTAGTCCAAGAAGTAGGAATTTTTTTATTATATTCAACAGCCAACCTATAGGCAAATCTTCTTGTTTCCTTAGTTCTCAGACCAAAGTTAGCAGCAGCGCAGTTTAAAAGATAGTAACAAAGTGCCTTCTCATCTGAAGCCGCCAAAACAGTCTTCTCTGGATATCCAACCGTTGGAGCAGTCGCCGTTTTGTTAGCTTCATAAGCAGTTTTTTCTTTAATATACCTGTAGAGAGATGAATGGTTTAGGTTGTAACTCGAAGCTGCGTCACGGAGACTTTTTTGCCGCAAAGTTACTTCGTCTGCTGCGAGATCATACATTTCACAACTCGCCATACCTCTGTCAGTTTTTCTTTTATAATCAGTAGGCATGCTGAAACAAAATAAATACTTAAACTAAATCAACAAAAAATATATTTATTTGTGTCCTTTAATTATTGACTGAGCAGTCTGATATAAAATTGAAAACGAGGAGAGTTGAAACAACCTGTTTCAAATCTCCTCAGTAAGAAAAAACCTCCCAATATTAATTTAATCTAAAATTAAGAAGCAAATATACAGTAATCAACTGTGCCAAATATTTTTATTAAATCTTTAGTTAACGAGCTTTCGAAACATAAATAACTCAAACTAAAATACTAAACCCTTATCAAAATACAGGCATGGTAAAAAAACGTTAATAACTTACTTTTCACGATTTTTGTCGCATGGCACGCAGATCTCCACAACCGCTCGGCTCACGCCACCGACGCGTACTGACAAATCATCGTGTGGAAAGGAGTAGTTGAAATGCGACATTGCCAGCTCGCTAACGGTTTTAAGTTCAAAAAAATCGGTACTGTTTCAATTCACCTTTGTGTCAAAACCCCTCGGTCTCCCCTACCGATCACGCTCCTTGAATATTTTTTTTTTGTTTTGAATACACCCTGTAAAACCTAAACGTCTTAAAATAAGATAGGATACAATACACTTTTACGATGGCATCCTTCGATATTACATTGTACTCGTGATACAGTGTATTTGCGAACAAAGGGTAGGTAACTAGGTTACAGTTGTTAAGGAAACGTCTAGAATGCTTCTATTGATATAAAGTATGTTCACTGAGATCTAGAACTGTAGCTACTAATGTCTGTGATCGTTCGTCCGAATAGTCCAATTCAGACAATTTTACTTCAATCGCTGTACCATAGTTCTCCGTTGTAATGTACCTAACAAATAAGTAATAACTAATATAGCTGGTAATGCAGGTTGGTTGAAATCTTTTACGTGTTTTAATAGAAACAGGCGTTACTTTGCGGAAGTCCATTGTAAATAATTATTCTTAAATAAGTCACACTAATATTATGAAAAGGAAAAGTTTTTTTTTTGCATTGAATAGGCTCCGAAACTACTTGGCCGATGTTCATGAAATTTTGCAGAGATATAGAGTAGACCACGGGGAAGGACATGTACTTTTTTATCGCGGGAAATTGTACGGTTTTCGCAAGATTAACTTTTGTGCACACGAAGCCGCGAGAAACATCTAGTAATTAATAAGCCACAACGGAAATATTATCTGAGCATTCACGACAGCATACCTTAACGCAGTTGTAACACTCACGCGACACACTGTGCTTACTCTACCAACTGCTTTGAGGATGCCATTGCCAAGATCATCAGGCGGACGATGGAAGCTTCAGTCGACGAGGTATTTGACCATAACGTTCGAATGGCCATAAAGACCATGCCATGGCCTGGAGACAGGCAAAAACAATCCTTAGTAAAATTATTCATTAGACGAGGGAATAAAGGTGAAGGTGACCTTGATTTTAGTGTACCAAAACCATGATGGACTTCGTAAGCAATTATATAGGTATAATATTATAAAGTAATTGTAGGAAATTTATAAATGTCCTAAGAATAATATTTATAATATGTGGCTAAAAAGGGTATGGGAACTAATCCTGTCGTTTATTTCAATTAAGTAAAATTTAAAAAAAAAACGGCAATATTATTTAGCAATGTTCCGCAAATTAACGCTGCCTTGTGAGTTGTAAAGTTTGTTAACTTTACACTCATTATTTTAGAATTTCTAAATCTATTAGACTTTTAGTTATACTGTGATACGTCAATTCGCGGAACCTTGCTGTTCAATGTATCCATTATAAATTATTATTAAGTAATAATACTCCTGAGTTGCAAAACTTTATTCTTTAAATGCATCGAAGGAAGTTAGATTAATTTGTATTTGCATAAAACAGAACTTGGCATGCACTAAAAAGGCTGTTTTCGTAATAAAAATGATGAAATAACGTAGCTCGAAATTGTTAAATTTGAACAATAAGTTACAAATTAGATTGTCTGTATGAAATTGTGAGGCTGAATAAAACATTTCGGATGTTTGTTCACGGTCCGAGCGGAGTGCGCTTGCCAACTCTCAGCGTATTCCGGTCTAGACGGAATTTAAGACGCTCTCAGGATTAAACTAGGCTTTATTATCCTACATTTAACTTTTGTATGATTTGTACGGAGAGATGTGCATCTGAGAGTCCAATTTACCGAATTGAGTCCGATTTTAATGTACACATTTTAAATTACGATGTATAATTTACTCGTATACGATTCTTATTTGGTCTTGGTTATTCATTACGTAGGTACTATGAAAATAATTTTGTATTACAAATAAATAACAAGCCTTTACATGTAAAATATTAACCAGTCTGAGCCGTATCGAAAGGTATACATAATAATAATATCGTAGTATTAAATCATTATCATAGAGGCCTTATCTTATTATAAACTAGTATTTGCCTGCCACTTCGCCCGCGTGAAATTGGACTTTAAACGATATCTTTGTAATAATAATTATTTCCAAGGAATAAAAAGTTTCATACAAACTTAACCCGGCGTGAGTCAGGTATGTCATACCCGAGTAAAATTTTAAAATATGTATTTTTTTAAATACTCACCTGGCAACTCTAGTTTGCTCAGTAGCTGGAGGTATTGGCATCCTGGAGGGGTAAGTGGCGTGATCTAAGAATGGCACGGGACACAAGCCGGGATAATCGGGTGCACCTCACCTCATAGCAAACGTCTCTTTTTTGGCTAATCATATTAACCTACATTTTTAGTTCATTAACGGTTTTTAAAAAAAAATTAAAAAATATTTACTTTATTGTAATTATTTTATAGAATACATTTGTTATTTATTCATTTGTTGATATCGTTTTAATTTTTGACTAAAATTGATATTTTCAGTATGAACAAGAGGTGAGGTATCCGTGAAATTATAGAGTAGGTAGTTAGTAACTGATTTCTTTAGTGAATCTAGTTCAGAACAAGTAACTAATCACTGTAGTGTCCGTATGTTAGCGTATTTTTTACCCATATGTTTGGAACATGCAAAATATTTTCAACCCTCAAGGCTAGAAATTTAAAATTTTGCACACGTATTTCTCATATGACGTAGGCATCCACTACGGAAGGATTTTCGAAATTCAACCCCAAGGGGGTAAAATAGGGGATGAAAGTTTAAAACCTGATTTCACAATTAATGCTAGTTCTAAATAATTTGTCAACCTATAAACTATTGGAGCTATAATTACACAGTCAAAGAAAACCTAAAATAAATAATATTAATGTCATAATTGAGAACCTTTTTTCATTTATTTCTATTAATTTATTAATTATCGTATAAAACTAAATCAACAAAATATCAATAATAATAATAATACTATCAATAATATGGCACTTTGAATTTTGGGTATGTGATACCCCACCTCATACTTGTTGCAACTTTTTTTCAACTCATGCACGCCGGGTTAAGGGTTTGGTCTGTGCGTTGATGCATCAGTCAACCAGCTTTGCTTTTTATATATATAGAAAAGTTAAAATTATAGCTTTTTAACATAACATTTCATTAATGAATATAGGTATGCAAATAACTGAAAATTCTATGAAATCCACGTAAAATACGTAGTATTATTAATACGTTTCATTTAAGTATTTTTTGTAGATTATGTAGATTTTATACCTGTATTTTGTTTAATAGAGTTAATAACAAGATAATCGTAATATCAATGTTAAGTATTAAAAATCAGGCATGGCATAATAACTCCAAGTTAAGTGGTCATCAATAAAAGTTTGCCGGACACGCGAAAATCAGGAACAATGTGTTAGATTAGGTGCCTTTATATGGAACATAATTTACACGGGTTTTAATTAAGGTTGACCTTCCCTTGAGCGGGAAGCGTTTCTTTGCTAAAGTACAGAGAGGGCCACACTCCAGAGAAAATATTTTATACATCTTGTATGCTCAAGAGCTCTAGCATAAGCACATTTTCAATTTAAATGTCTATATTCTATTTCTATTAATAACAACTTTATTTGTGATTTTGTTAATCGATGCTACTAATATGAACTATGTGCAAAATACAGTTCTAGTCAGTTAATACTTACAGTAACTGTGCTTAACTTACACACGTATAAACTTAATCATTAATGAAGTGCAAAAGTGAGTTTTATTTTTTATGAAATCGACCTGGAAACGTGCAGACGGATCGCCTGCTGGTAAGCAATTACCGTCGCCCATGAACACTCGCAATACCAGAGGAATTACACTTGTAACTCCTCTGGTGTTGTGCACTTGCGTCTGGGCCTCCGGTAACGCAACGCAGGCGTTACTTCACGCCGGTTTTCTGTGGCATTTATCCGGTCGAGCCGGACCATCCGTGCTGAAACATAGCTCTCCCACGTTTAAAAGTAGACGGTACATTGCAGCCTGTGAAAAAAATAATATGCAATTACTAACCTACTCGACAGTCGTATTTCGTTAAAGTAACTAATAATTAAAACCTGAAGAAGAATGTGTTCCAGTCGATCATTTAATGTTTAGTAGATTATACTTCTGATAACGGTCATTTTTCTGGGGCCACCGTAGTGGGGCCGCCAAGGCGACGCGTGTGCTTGTACCTACGTAATCGCATACGCGATATCTTATACTTTAAACGAGCTAATCTTGTATATATATATAACCGAAATATCAGCAACGGCAACTCTAAATATTACTATGTATAATTTTTGCGTTGTTCGGAATTTGGAATGTGGTGTGTTCGAGTTCCGGTCAGATAAATGTTTATGCGATTATTTTAATATTTTTAATTTACTAGAACTCAGTGCACAGCTCGGTTACTCGGTTACTTCATTATAAAACAAATTGTGAAGACGATTAAACTACTGAACATTTTCCAACACAGGTACCGGTAAATAATTGCAGATTTTAACAGTAAACACGATAGACTAGATTTAAAGCAATGGCCGCTCGCTCGCCAAATTGTCCAAACAGCGTGACGGCAGTGATCGCTGTCCGGACATCGACACGCCGCCGTTATTGGCGAGCTTGGCTCCGGACCTGGCCGTAATTGGCCTCTGTGGAAATTGATCGAGCCTCCGATCTTGTACGGATTATAAAGCAAACTAGTTTTTTCGGTCGTTGTTGAGCCTTACAACAGCTTTTAAAGTACTAAATACCCCAGGTATTACTAAATACCGAGCTTTGCTTCTGGAGTTCTGATAAATTTCAAACAATAAAAGGAATCACTAAAATATTAATTTGACTGGGGTTCGGACCCGCCACATTCTGAATTTTCGAACAAAGTTCGAAACACAACCACAACACATACCTACTAACTGCTAATCGGACTGACATAGAGTCGAAATTATTAATATATTTTTGCGCGACGAAAAAAAGCTTTGAAATGCTCAGTTTCTCAGGGATAACACATAGCTAGATCGATTTTTCTAACCCAAAACTATTACTTAATTTTATTATATATATATATATATATATATATATATATATATATATATATATATATATATATATATTATTGTATATAGATTCTACAAAATATCTGTCTATGTAGGCGTTCGTCACTCGCTCAAAGACACGCGTTATTTGCCTACGGCTCGGCGTCTCTCTTACGAAACAATCACAAAAGGCTGCCGCACGCCGCACGCCCGCCAGAGCACTCACACCGCACGTTCCCGCGCTTACGCGTCGAAATGCCACGTAATTATTGTGCAGTGGATGACTGCAGATTAGTAGTTTAACAACAAAATTTAGTAGTTTTTGACCTCTTTAGTAGGCATTTAGTTCTTAGTAATTTGTTTTTTGTAGGAAATAGTAGCTTCCAGCCAGAAAAAATTTGAAAGGGCGTTCTCAAATAAACATACGAGGGCGGGTCAATAAGTCCGTGACTTTTGGAATAAAACACAGATTTTTTGATAAATAAATCATTTTATTTTTTAACGTAGTCCCCCTTGAGCTCTATACACTTTGTCCAACGCTTCTCCAATTTTTTTATCCCTTCCAAAAAATATGATTTGTCGAGGTCCTCAAAATAGGCCTTTGTTTGCGAGATGACTTCATCATTGGAGTCAAATCTTTTTCCACCGAGCCATTTTTCAGGTTTGGGAACAAGAAGTAGTCACTCGGAGCCAAATCTTGAGAATAGGGTGGATGTGGGAGCAATTCATAGCCCAATTCATGGATTTTTGCCATGGCAACTGCACATGTGTGCACCCTTGCATTGTCTTGGTGAAATAGAACTTTTTTCTTGGCCAAATGAGGTCGGTTTTGTTTTCAAATCCTCATTGAAGCGGTCCAATAAGTTGGCATAATATTCCCCATTAATTGTTCTTCCTTTTTGAAGATAGTCAATGTGGATTATCCCACGTGCATCCTAAAAAACAGTCGCCATAACTTTATTGGCTGACAAACCCACCTTGGCCTACTTTGGCGCCGATTCACCCTTAGAAACACACTGTTTTGACTATTGTTTGGTCTCTGGTGTGTTGTGATGGATCCATGTTTCGTCCACGGTTAAAAAACTCCTCCATATTGTGATTAAACAACGCCAAACCTTCCTGTGAAGTTGTTACACGATTGCGTTTGTGGTCGACTGTGAGCAAACGCGGCACCCATCTTGCGGAAAGCTTTCTCTTGCCCAAGTGATCATCCAAAATTGAAACCACTGAGCCATGCGAGATGCCTATGGCTTCCACAATCTCTTGCACTTTTAATCTTCGGTCGGCCATATCGTGAATTTTTTTCGATTGTTTCGGGTGTAGAGACCTCAACTGGGCGTCCAGGACGTTCGTCATCTTCAGTGCTTGTACGGCCACAACGAAATTCAGTAACCACTTTTTTACCATTGAAATCGATGGTGCAGAGTCCCCATAGTATTTATCAAGCTTAGCCTTGGTCTCGGTAATGGTTTTTTTTCGCAAAAAATAATGCTTAATAAGCACACGAAATTCACTTTTTTCCATTGTTTCCTTAAGTTACTGGATAGTCTGATAAAGATAGCTGTAAAACACAAACTAACTGACGCAGCAAGTTCAAATTTTGATAGGAGTCAACTGACAGATGCCTGTTGACAGGAGTAGTGTTGCTTTTTCAGTAAGGAGGTTAGAAATTCAAAAAGTCACGGACTTATTGACCCGCCTTAGTAATTGCAAATTTTAAAATTGCAATACCTACTTATTTAAGAATTAATTGATTTTCCTCCAATGCTTTCCTTATTATTATATAGGTAGGTTCCTATTAAATTTTATTAATATATATATATATATATATATATATATATATATATAGGATATATATAGGATATTTTCAACTATACAATTTAATAATCGGTAATTCAATGAAGGTTAAAAAATGTATGAATAATTTTATAACATATTTGATTGACAAATAAATTACTATAATCCTCATAGGTATAATAACCCTGCGGACTTAGCATGGCAATGCGAAGAAATAATTTTAAAAAAGAAATACTCTACCCAAAATGGTTCGTTGCAAAATAGTTCTTAATCCAAAGGTAACAAGGTCATTAATACATTTCTAAACAGTCATATTTTTAAAATGTCTGCCGGGAAATCTTCTGTCAAAAACGAACAAATATTCAAGTAAATGACTGAACGTAAATGGCGTCTAGGAGCGCCATGATGTGGAGTATTTGACATTATTGTAAGCCTATTTGACATTGAATTAAGAAAACGTTTCTACTTTAGCTGTCAAAAGAGGCCATTTTCTGAACCCATAGCCATGAGAAGAAAAGAAATGTTGTTTCTCATAACGACCTTGCTGCCTTACAATAAGACCTATTTTGCTCCGAATGGTATTAATATTTCTTCAATCTGTCATTTTGTCGATTCTTCGGTGTTTCTAGGATGCGCATGCTTGGCCTGCTGGGGCATTCGTGCGATGGCGCGCGTGACTCACGTGTAACGTGAGTCGCACGGCCGGAAACACAATCTGTCGAGATTCACAGCATCGCACAATCTTTGAGCGCGTACTTTTGGATTGATGCGTGCATTTTTTCTCGCTGCGAAAAGCAGATATTATTATTAAGATTTTGTAGGCTAAAATAGCGTAGGTATTTTCGCTTTTGTATGGGAGTGATGTATCTGTTACGTAGTAAATATTTATTAATCTGTGGTATAGGCCAGGTTCCCATAGCCCGGGCAGGCGAACGTAAATAAACGTAAATATCCCTTTAGACTAGACTTATGTCTAGTCTGTCTTAAGTAGTAGGCAATATTATTATTGCCTACTACTTTTCCCATAACTACATTTATAACTCGGAAATCAGAATTCTATGTGACAATTGCAGCTTACGGGTGCTCCAGACTTAACAACATACACATTTATCTACCCATATAATTTAATTAGAATATCGCCTCGACGCCTCTTAAATTTTAAACTATTTATTTTAAGCACGATGTAATATCAAATCATATCACAGAGCTTCAAAGAGCAAAGACAACCTTAACTCCATTCCGATTCAGTGTACTTTAAATATAAACAAAGCTCAATATGGGCGGCTATAATGCTTCCAATTTAAATATCACTTAAACAACGCGCTATAAAGAAATACAACGACACAATATTAATTTGCTCGAATTTCATTTTTTTTGCTTACATTAATATTACATTGATTCGGAACGGAGTATAATATATGTACTATATAGGATGATGACGCCATGCTCCGTTCCGATATGAGTATCGGAACGGAGCATGGCGTTTTACATTGTACTCGTGTTAAAGTCATTATGTTGTGACAGCTTAACCATATTGTCCGGTCGTTACGTGTTTGCCCCTAGGGCGTCAGGGCGACATGCGACAGGGCGTCGGGGGCTCGCACCCACATGTCGTCGCCCCATTAACCGATCGCCGACAAAAAATAACGACCTTACCATAATCCATAACATGTCATTTTTTACTCGCACCCATACGTTAATTCAATTAAAAAACGTAATAAATCAAATTTGTTTCATCGAAAAAATTAAAACAGAGCGCTAGTCCCTACCATGTTTGTTTAATTTTACTCATTTTGGTATTTTGTAAATACTAAGACTAAGAAGATAAATAAAATTTAAATAGTAAATCACATAAAAGTTATGTTAAAAACGATATGATATTATAATTCTCCTCACATCTGAAGTAAAAGGGACAGATCACTATGAAATTTTTCTTAATACTAGAAGTCGCCCTGTGGTCGAAATTCGCCCATAATCCCTACTAATATTATAAATGTGAATGTAAGTTTGTTTGTTACGCTTTCACGCGAAAACCACTGAATGGATTTCGATGAAATTTGCTATGGTAGTAGTTTAGACTCTGGATTAAAACATAGGCTACTTTTTATCCCGGAAAAGTACAGTGTTCCCGCGGGATTTTTTGATTCTAGATTTAATTATATTTTGTTCTAAGTACTAGTAAGTTTTATTAACATAATGTAACTGTTCTCGGCACAACCAATAAGCCAACAAGTTACAACATACAGTACACACACACACACATAATGCACTTAGCATTACAAGCTACCTTTTCTAAGAAGTTTCTAAAGTAGGGATTGTGCTGTGGAAAATGTTATCAATATTGTACAGTCGCTATCTATGGGATTTTAACTATAAGGGGCTTACACAAAATCAACTTCCGTTAGGTTAGGAGTAAGAACCAACACTGATTTACTATGTGTTATGTATAGGATATTCTGAATACCAATACGATAAGTATTATAATAATCTAAAAAACTCAGGGCCTCTTTCACAATCGCCTAATAAATAAAAAAGCTTATCCGGAAGTTTTGTCTCTGTCACTCAGTATAAAGAAAGCAGCGACAAAACATGCGGATAAGCTATTCGTCACTTATTAGGCGATTGTGAAACAGTTAAGGAGATTTAATAGACGGTGATAAAAAAAAACACGGAGTATGAAATTTGGCACAGTTGAATTTTATGTGGAGGAAGGTGTGCAGCAAGCTAATATTTTTCTTTAATAACGTTTAGATATACATAAATATTATTAAATTTACACTTTCATTCTTAAAAATAACAACAACACACACTACCGTGCGTTTGATAGATACCATAGATTTTATAGATACAATTTTGTTACACGTTGACGTTTGTCAATCTGTCACAAAAATTTTATTTTTTATTTTTTCTATCTAAGAGGCAACAGAACGCTTAGAAAGTTCAATCTTAAAAATTATATGAATTATGATGGGTGAATTTGGACCCAGGGCGACCTCTATTATTAAAATGTATCATTCCTTAGACCACCTCTGTTGATCAGTGGGATCAAGCCGGGGGTCGCGGGTTCGAATCACGCTGAATGAACAACAAAGTTTTTCAATGTTCCTGGGTCATAGATGTGTATTAAACATGTGTTAAAAATAAAAAAAATATTAGGTCTTTACCTATTAAATTGCCGTTTTGTATGAAAAAATTTAAACGAATTTTTTTCATATATTTTTTATTTGTATAAATCGAAGTAATCACACATGCAATCAATACATCTTTGCCAATGCAGTGGCAGTTTATTGATGTCCTTCTTAAAGAAATCAGCTAGACGGGAGGCAACAAATTCTTCAAAGGCATTTTGTACTGCCTTTTGGGTATTGAATTTTTTTCCCGCCAAGAAGTTATCCAAATTCTGGAAAAAGTAGTAGTCTGTAGGCGCAAGGTCTGGTGAGTAGGGCGGATGACGGAGAGCTTCCAACCCCAGTTCTTGCAACTTGGAGACCGTCTGCTGTGCAGTATGAGGTCGCGGGTTGTCGTGCAGGAGCAGCGGAGACGTGCGATTGACCAATGCTGGTTGGAGATGTGCTAGCTTCTCCATCATTGTGTTCAGTTCTTCACAGTACATATCACATAAGTTAGACATGACTCATGAGGTATTTTGAATTGACTATGGCTGGGAGTGTATTATCCGGATTCCGTAAGGCCGGGGAAAATTCAGAGAACTGAAAATAGATCTCTGTGATAATACAATAGAGCTTAAAATCGAACACACGAGTGTCCAGTCAAATGTCAATGTCTTACATGACAGCTCGACATTTCCATTTTCAACTCTATTATCTATAATATGTCTACACGCAGAGTTCTATTTTCAGTGCTCTGAATTTTTCCGGGACCCCCGGATTCCGGATCATATAGTCCCAGCCATATATGACTAATAACTAGTAAAACATGTTTCGCTTTTGTTGAATAGGTAATTTAATATTCATTTATACATTTATACGCTTTAATAATTAATTGTGAAGTGAACATGATACATGAAAACGTGTGCTAGTTATTAGTTTGTAACATAATTAATAATTAAATATAATGTATAGGTAACTTTATGGACAGTAAATTATAGAAATTTTGGGTTCACGGTCTACTGCATAAGTAAGGACGTTTGGGTAGAAAAGAATGGTAATATTCGAAAACAAAATCAACCTAAAATTACATAGCACTCTCTTCGACACTCTGAAGTAGGATTGCCAGGTGTCCCGATTTGCCCGGGACGTCCCGATTTTAAGGGGTCTGAGGACGCGTTCCTATTTGCACCTGACCGGGATGCTAAATGTCCCGAAAAATCATAATAATCAAAATATCTAATGCGGCAATTACAGAAAGAGTATTTTCCGAGGCCATCTATCTTAATTTGGTCCGACGAAGGCGAAACCTTTTCACAATAATTGACTCTTAAACATGTGTATTGTGTGTGTCTTGAATAGTAATATTATAAATGATAACCTCATAAACTTTCACATTTATAATAATATTATAAATGTGAAAGTTTATGAGGATGGATGGATGAAAGTATGGATGGATGTTTGTTACTCTTTCACGCAAAAACTACTGATCGGATTTTAATAAAATTTGGTATGGTATTAGTTTTGTCTCTGGATTAAAACAAAGGCTATTTTTATCCCGGAAAAGTACAGTATTCCCCCGGGATACCCGATAGTATATTTAAGAGCCACGTTAAGAGCTACCTAGCGATCAAAAAAGAATATTTTACATACGTTCCGTTTTGAGTTAAAAAAGGATAAGTGCAGTTTTTTTGAAGTCCCGATTTATAGAGTCAAATCCCGATTTCTTTTGCCTTTTGTCCTAATTTTAATCAAATCGCACCTGGCAGCACCACTTTAAAGGTAATTGCCCTCACAGCTGATTTGGTAATAATGTAATTCAAACAAAAGATTTAATATGATTTCTATAAATTTCAATCAGTTGTGTGAGGTCAATGACCTTTATATTTTATATTATTTTCAGCCTAAATGTCTATTATATTCCGTTTTACATGACATAATGTTCATAAAAAGCATGTTTTTAAATATCTACATTAATTTTAGGATTCCTTTCTTGAGTTTCACGAAGGTTGAAAGGAGATTGATCATTTTCGGCCTAAGATTATACGTACAGTATCGACAAAGTTCCTGCACCCTAGTGCGGTTTTGGGACGTCCTAACGCCTCAAAATATTTAAACACAAAGTGACCGCAAGGATTGCAGACTGTAAATACTCTTCATTCTCTCCATTTTATGAAAATATTCTTCCGATTAATGTTATCAAATATCTTTTGAATCTTGTAATATATTTTAACCCTTTTCGGATAGTCTAAAATGGTAGTATTAAATTAGGGACGACGTCGAACTCGGCAAAGTATTTGCTTTGAGTGGGTAAGTCGGGGGAGAACAAAAATACACAACGGCTTGTAATAACATTTGTCCTAATATATCACTATTGTGACCGCGTCCTGGATTACCCGCGATTTGAAGTTATCCATGGCTCTGTTTGCTTACCAAAGATATGTAAATAAATTAGAAAAGTTTTTTTTACTTTAGTTTTCAAAGCTTAATCAGTCATGTAGTAGTAGTAAGAGTTAATAAAAATGACAAATTCAAAACTAGATAGATGAGTTACAAGCGATCGCGACAATGAGTGGCTATCGCTAAACTATTGTATACATTTGGTTGCTGCGACCAGCTACACGTGTGCGGAATATAATGTTTACGTGTAGGGATATCATTAAACCACGCACGCACATTAGCGCCCTACACACGTGAAATTCGGATCGCGGATCGGACTGCGTTTCAAGTCCAAGACGCACAAATCCCTCGATCTGTGCGGTTTGGACTGCGGATCGAACTGTCGTGCTAATTACGACTAAAATGCGTCACGGTTTGGACTGCCAGCATATTAGGTACATAATACGTCATAGTGCGCTGTTTACATTGTGGAAAATGCGCTGTCATCGACATGCCAGATCGGACTTTCACCCCCGCGCATTTACACGTTCTGTTTGGAACGTAGGATGGAACCACGCGTCCCATTTCCCGCGGTCTGATCTGTACGTGTGACGGGCGCTACTGTACGAAGTTCACACAGCGCCGTGCAAACGATATTTATTAAAATTAATGCCAACCGTCATCGCCTATATTAATTTTCATCGCTGATTCCGGAAATCGTTTGTGAATGCTATTCTAAATTCTTCATGATTTACGACCGCATCCTATCCCCGCAGCAGATCTTCATCTGCAGCTAATGATTAAGAAGTTCTCTTTTGGATTTCAGTAAGATGTTTCTCACTTTCTAGTTTATAATTTAACTGCTTGCTTTTATTATAACTATTTCATGTTCTAAGACTTGTAATATCCTTTTTGGTATGTTGGTTACTTACAAAGTAAACACATAAAGGATATCATATCATACTGTAACTTTATAATATTAATTTATAATATCATAGAACTGACCTGAATTTTATTTTATTCCTGTGAGCTTTAATAGAGTATAATTTTTTATTAACATATTTTGCGAGAAGATTGTCATTGAGATTGTAATATTTGCTATTTTGTTTACATATTTATGTTTATTTTAAATAAGAACTACAAACTCAAGCTGCGGTATAAAGCTTAAATAAGAACTCTTCTATACCACTTGCTGGCACTCATCCTACGCTCACATACGAATACTCAAAACTTAAAACTAAGCACTTTGGAATTTTCAGTTTGTAACGAGGCGGCAAAAGTTGTAATGGTCCTTAAGCCGTTGTAATAAGGGTGCTGGTGATAAAAATAGTTTGTACGGACGCTTCGGAAGTAGAGACGTATGTGAGGATGCAATGTTTACTTTATAAAACCGCAACACGTGAACGCGGACGGTTATTATCATTTATTTTTACACCGGCTACGCGTCAGCATGGGACAGACCACCCGAAACTAAAAATATCATATTTCACGGGAAAATTATTAAGTCAAAATCACATAGTTAGCTATACATTAGGAAAAGAACCCCCTAGAATTAGCCTTGTGGGGCTCCTAATTATTTCATTGAACGAAAAAAAATGTGTCAAGATGACATGGCAAACTATACACTAGGAAAAGAAAGGGACCTAGAATTAACCTTGTGGAACTCCTAGACTATTTCATACCTGCCGCCTGACCTCTGAGTAACTGTATCAACTCTACCATATCAACGGCCCAGCACAGTGCTTAGAAACTAGAATATTCCAGTACCTTATGCCTGTGGTCCTATTCTCCTTGATTTCTACCGATGCAGTAAGCTGAATCTGCTATTGCGAATGCATATCGGAGTACGTAATTGTGCAAATAATTGAGCACAACGTGTAATTCCTACTACTAGTTTGTGAGGATGAATGGATGGATGTTTGTGACTCTTTCACGCTAAAACTACTGAACAGATTTTGTTGAAA
Organism: Phengaris arion; assembly: GCA_963565745.1. Taxonomy (NCBI): domain Eukaryota; kingdom Metazoa; phylum Arthropoda; class Insecta; order Lepidoptera; family Lycaenidae; genus Phengaris; species Phengaris arion. Next base: position 32,835,025 of record OY751431.1, read on the forward strand.
TTTGTTATGGTAGTAGTTTAGCCTCTTTACACATAGATAAGCTACTTTTGTCCCGAAAAAGTATAGTAGTCCCATGGGAAAATTATGTTTACAACGAACACTATTCCACGCGGTCGAAGCCGCGAGCTAAAGCTAGTATCTTATCAATAAAAGCCCGTATCGTCCAAATCTATCGTGAAATCTCCAAGTCACGCACAATGCTCCTCCTTTAAAGGTAGACTTTCGAAGCGAGCGTCTATAGCGAAAGTGCCGCCGCGTCGGTGTCGCTGCGACAGTGCGACAGATCAATGTAGTTTTGAAATGTATGGGACGGTTTTCGAGTGCTGAAACAGTGCCGCGCCTCGACAACGCACGAAACTGTCGCAGCGCTTGAAAGCAGTCCCATACAAATTGATCTGTCGCACTGACGCGGCGGCACTGTCGCGGCAGCAATGATGCGGCGGAACTGACGGAGTGGCACTGACGCAGCGGCACTGTTGCTATAGATGCTCGCTTCGAAATTCTACCTTAATTGGTAACATATAAAATCCGCTGACGAACCAGCTCCGAACTCTGTCATTTTGACCGTAAAAAATCACCCTCCGATGTAGCAGTTGATTAATGTTTGTAAAAACCCCAATTAAGAAGAGCGTTTTAACTACATTTTAACTCCGCCCGTATAACAGATGGTAAGTAAAAATGAATGGACAAATTTAGATGAATTTATTTTGGCTTTTCTCAATTTGGGCTTAGAAAGGGTTTTTATAACTCATGCAATATGTAAACTTTAGACTAAAAGGCATTAAAATTGCGCATAAATAGTTTGCACTGGATTAAAATAATACTTTCAGGAAAATGTGCGGTTTCCTACTTTTCTACACAGGCGTAGATCTACGAATATACAGCAAGACATATATTGCAAATCGTTGAAATTGTTTTTGCATCAACCCAGATGACGTAAGCTCCAGAAGCAAAGAAGCTTATACAAAAGTGTAAGCTTGTTAAATGTTTAATCATTATAATAGCAATAAATTAATTGTTATTATTAGGTTGTCTGAAAGAAACTAGCGTAAGCAGTGAAACCGCCTTTTCGTAGAGTTTCTCTAGTCTAGGTATTATTATTATGTATTTCTTAGGGCTTCGTACCCAAAGGTATAAATTAAATAAAATTAAATACCATATAAATGGGACCCTATGACTGAGACTTCACTATCCGTCTGTCCATCACCAGGCTCTCCTTAACCGTGATAGCTAGACAGTTGAAATTTTCACATGATGTATTTCAGTTGCCGCTTAAAAACAAACACTAAAACCAGAATTAAATAAATATTTAAGCGGGGCTCCCATGTACTAATCGTATTATTTTTTTGCCGTTATGTATAGAACTCCGACTCGCACACCGGTTATAGGTAAATTTATGCATGTGTGTAAATAAAGAGCTTTCTTTCCATCATCCATCAAAAAGATACCTATTATCTGTTTGGTTTATATTTTTTAAAGCATTGGTTGCATACATATATTATTTGACATGCAAGAGTTGGGGTTACTTGGTGACTTTAACCATGGGGTTTAAAAGTAACACTTTTGCTTGTCAAATAATAAAAATAAATAGCTCCCCACACCGATTTCGGTGATGGTGGCCAGTTTCATTGACAACATGCCTAGCTACGCAGGAGTTATTTTATAGTGCCTAAGTGTGTGCGCAGTACACAAGAGCACTCTCTCCTCCTTTACTTTCGAAACCCAGTGGGACGGACAGACCGATACGACTGGCGAGAGATCAGGCGCAGGACCGACTTTTTAGATGCCCATCCGACGCATGGAGCCTGCATTGTCCTAACTAAATTTGGATACAACAGTTTTTGTTGATCCAATGCGAATCAAACCCACGACCTTTGAGTCGAGAGCCAAGCTCTAAACCACTGGACCACGGAGGCTGTTATGTCAAATGGCAATCGGGGACTGCCGCGGTAAAGCTATTGCATAGCACTTTTTATCAACTTATGCAATTATAATTATTTATTTATTTTATTTATGCAGTAATTTTTTTCTTTAATATTAATTCAAGTTACACTTTTTGAGCGTGGTGACCGATAAGAAAACAATTTTTTTTCTTTTATTGAATAAATGAGAAGCTAATATTGTTTAAATATTTTTATTATCTTACAATACATGTAGGTTATTCAGGAATTTTTATCATTGAAACTATAGGTTTATGGTAACTGAAATAAGAAACATAAGTTTGAGACTTGATATCCTCTAAATATCTGGAAAATACTGGGTCAATGGTGGTCGCATATTTTGTTGTGGATTCTTGTGGATCATTATTCATTTTCAAATTCAATTTTTCCGAAAGAAAAGTTGTCAACCGCTCTGATTTTTTATCAGCGAAGTTGATGTTGAAATCGCCAGCCAAGATAAGTGGAAATTTATTACCATTTGTACCAAGTATTTTCGACCCTTCTTTAGTGTACTCCAGTAAAGTGCGATTAATAAAATGCTCTACTTCGTCCAATTTTGAATTCAGAGAAATGAAAATGGCTCCCATGACTATGTGTAGGCCATTTCTAAGTTTTCATAAGCACGCACAAATATCTCCAACAAATGAGCGCCTAACATTAACATCGCTAACGTGTGCAATATTTATTTCAATATTCGGAGTCATAATATTAGTAACATTATCATTATTTTGGTAAATAGCTACCCCACCTTTTGGAACAGTATCTCGTTTGAATTGAACAATACAATTGAAATTAGGTATTTCTATCGGATTATCATGCGTCATGCAAGTTTCGGTAAGAAGTAACACATTGGTTTGTCTCGTAACTGAATCTTGTAAATCGTATTTATGACTATTTAGACTTTGGCAATTGAAAGTAATTATTGAAATTCCATTTCTATTACTAATGAAATCTAAGACACTGCGCTATCGTCTGAACACTATTAAAAGACAGTCTTTTGAATTCTTGCAACAAAGATGCAGTCGATGCAGCTTGCCTTCGATTATGATAAAACTTGAATGTAGAATTATCTTTTGTCGTGATTTCATTACTGTCCAATTTTTGTCTTTTCCTGTGAAAAAAGAAATATGTGTGGCACTCGGGGACTGCCGCGGTAAAGCTATTGCATAGTAAGTCTACACGCATACGTCTAGTCGCACGCACACAAACACCGTGCCGAAGTCTGCCGAACTGAAACGACGTAAGACGATGCACGGCTTTCAACGCCGCACCGCTGTGCGGGTCGAAGTTGGGGGTGTTAGGTTTATTTTCATTACGTAATTTCTTGATTCGGTCACCGCGCTCAAAGCCCGCGATAAAAGCTATGCAATAGCTTAATAATAATATCTCTATGCTCAATACACATAATCTATTCTTTATATCCAAACTTTCTTAAGAGTCGTATCGAGTTGTAGTATCAAAAAAAAATATATATTACTACAGTAGAAGTGTTGAGTGAGTTTGGTAAACTAAAAAGTCTTTTACTTCAAAAATATCGCAGCAGCGGTACCTACTTAGAATCTGTAATCTATACTAATAATATAAAAGTCGCGGCAAACATCTAGTGTAAAACAGGCCACATGACAGAATGTAAACAGAAAACATAATCCCACAAAAATCATTACCTAAATAAATAAATGTCAAGTATTTCCTTTGCAAAAAGTTATGAGATATCGTAGAGACCAAGTGAAATTCAAGATAGTCCATTAATTAGTTATTCATAAGAAAATTGTAACCGTGTGTGGAAAATTTAGCTTTGTTACAAACGAAAATATGGGGGCACGAAAAAGCCGCGAAATGCTTCGAGAAAAAATAGTTACGGCCGCCTAATACTTGGCGATACCGCTGCCGCACTATCAGATATAGTTCAGATTATGATCGACACATATTTACATCGATGCGAATACAAACATACTTATGAAAATTTCATTTTTATTACGAACGACGAAAAATATATCACAAATTACGAATGTGATCGATATTTAAAAATGTTGGCGGAAGTGTATGTTCAGTAGTTTCATGTACTCGTTTCACATAAAATATCGACGTGTTCGTACAAAATTCACCCCCGCCTGGCCGGCGCATAAAATATATATGTTGACATTTATGATGGTCCTAATAGAAATGTGCATATCTAGAAAGAATGTTACGAGCACGTACATAATCGTAAACGCGAATTTTTAAAAGATATACTTAAGATACATACATTACAAATACTTAAGAAAAAATCTATTACACCTAATAATTTGGCGCCTGTACTTCTGTCCACCAGCGATTGTGTCATCTTGTGAATGCGTCCTCTTAAAATTATGTTCAGTTGCGCCGGAGGCCGGGGCATTGAGTAATAAACAGAAAAGGAACATTTCACCAAACGGAAGTAAATTGTAATTTCTAAGGTCCCGTACTATAAGGATGAAGGCACTCTTATAGTTTTGTTCTGTCCATCCGTCTTTCGGTCTGTCTGCCTCTCTGTCCACCCTTCTAGCTTCTGCAGTAATGAATTTAAATTGATTGTTTTTTTTGTATTTTATGTATAGATTTGCTTTTCGGCATCATAAAATAATAATTTTATATTTTCTGGGTGCCTCTCCATACATGTGAAGTGGGAATTAAATTTTTGAGTACTCCATGCAGGTGTAAAATATTTGTGTATTTGTATAAATATAGGTAGTTACTTTTATTTCCGGATCAGCTAGCAGATAATATAAATAGCTCAACAAAAGTAAAGGGCAAATGACGGGACAATTACATACGAGGGCGGGTCAATAAGTCCGTGACTTTTGGAATAAAACACAGATTTTTTGATAAATAAATCATTTTATTTTTCAACGTAGTCCCCCTTGAGCTCTATACACTTTGTCCAACGCTTCTCCAATTTTTTTATCCCTTCCAAAAAATATGATTTGTCGAGGTCCTCAAAATAGGCCTTTGTTTGCGAGATGACTTCATCATTGGAGTCAAATCTTTTTCCACCGAGCCATTTTTTCAGGTTTGGGAACAAGAAGTAGTCACTCGGAGCCAAATCTTGAGAATAGGGTGGATGTGGGAGCAATTCATAGCCCAATTCATGGATTTTTGCCATGGCAACTGCACATGTGTGCACCCTTGCATTGTCTTGGTGAAAAATAACTTTTTTCTTGGCCAAATGAGGTCGGTTTTTTTTCAAATCCTCATTGAAGCGGTCCAATAAGTTGGCATAATATTCCCCATTAATTGTTCTTCCCTTTTGAAAATAGTCAATGTGGATTATCCCACGTGCATCCCAAAAAACAGTCGCCATAACTTTATTGGCTGACAAACCCACCTTGGCCTTCTTTGGCGCGGATTCACCCTTAGAAACCCACTGTTTTGACTGTTGTTTGGTCTCTGGTGTGTTGTGATGGATTCATGTTTCGTCCACGGTTGCAAAACGGCGCAAAAACTCCTCCATATTGTGGTTAAACAACGTCAAACCTTCCTGTGAAGTTGTTACACGATTGCGTTTGTGGTCGACTTGCGGAAAGCTTTCTCATGCCCAAGTGATCATTCAATATTGAAACCACTGAGCTATGCGAGATGCCTATGGCTTCCACAATCTCTTGCACTTTCAATCTTCGGTCGACCAACACCATATCGTGAATTTTTTCGATTGTTTCGGGTGTAGAGACCTCAACTGGGCGTCCAGGACGTTCGGCATCTTCAGTGCTTGTACGGCCACAACGAAATTCAGTAAACCACTTTTTTACCATTGAAATCGATGGTGCAGAGTCCCCATAGTATTTATCAAGCTTAGCCTTGGTCTCGGTAATGGTTTTTTTTCGCAAAAAATAATGCTTAATAAGCACACGAAATTCACTTTTTTCCATTGTTTCCTTAAGTTACTGGATAGTCTGATAAAGATAGCTGTAAAATACAAACTAACTGACGCAACAAGTTCAAATTTTGATAGGAGTCAACTGACAGATGCCTGTTGACAGGAGTAGTGTTGCTTTTTCAGTAAGGAGGTTAGAAATTCAAAAAGTCACGGACTTATTGACCCGCCTTAGTAATATTGCACACAAACAATGTTTTAAAAGCAGTAGTCGTCTATTAAAATGTCAGCACTCAGAAGTAGAGTTATTTAAAAGTCTGAATCTGAAATTTACAGTTCAAACTAATTAACTTATTTACTTTAATCACTACCTTCTGTTTTTGCTGTTAAACCCAGCAACTTAATTGTAAGCTTACAATGCATCGCTATTTTTTTCGTCTGACATGTACGAACTAAATAGATTGTAAATAATACCTTTCAAGCTAAAGATTTCTTCTTAAGGTTATGTAACCAAAGGGTAAAATGGGTTCCAACTTCCGATCCTATTACTAAAACTCCACTGTCCGCCCGTCTATATGTTCGTCTGTCACCTAGCTGTATCTCATGAACTGTGATAGCTAGACAGTTGTTTTCACAGATGATGAATGTCTGTTGCACCGCTATAACAACAATATGCTAAGAACAGAATAAAATTATGTAAATGGAACACCCATACAACCGTTTCTGTGAACGAACCGTGTTGTACGAACTCTTCGTGCGCGAGTCCCACTCGCATTTATCCGATTTGTTTAAAAATAGTGTTATGAGCTGTCATTAGTGGCAAAGCACAAGGTTGTTCAAACTCGCGTAAAATCTCCATCTTTGAATTCTCGTTTGGTCAACACTCAGGGGCGTATGGAATAGCCGGTAAGATCACCAACCAAAGCACAGTTTACAGAATCTCTAATTTTGTGGGCTTCGCAAAAGCAATAGACAATAGTAACAAGGGCCTGTTTGCCTGAGAAGTGTCGAATAGCTCAATTGGAAGTTTTGTCGCTGATTACTTTATACTGAGCGACAGAGACAATACATGCAAATGAGCTATCACTGAAAGCAGTCTGTGAAGTGTTTTATCGTAGGAAAGAATTAATTGTACATGTTTGTGCTATTAATAAGACGCTTTAATTAGCCGCCCGAGTCATTTAACGATCACAATTAATTAATGATATAGTTCCCCCGAAGGCTGACTCTATTATTAGGATATAGTTCGGGAAAATGTTTCGCAATATTTTCGTGGTACAATATTTTTTAGACCTAAATGTTGGTCACAGGCTCTCTCTGAAAGAATTACGAAGGCTGGTGCCTGGAATTCTTCCTCCTACAGGGTAACACTATTTAAAAACGCCGTACCAACTCTGTGATCTTAAGTGTTGACTGTCAAGTATCCAAAATAGCAAAGAAACTATAATCTTATACTTTAAACATCTTGTAAATAATATAATATAATCGTAATCCCGGAAACGGTTGCAAGTATTCCAATGAAATTTAGTTCCTATGCAGAGAGTTTTGGAGGAGAAAAATCGACAAGAAAGAAAAACTGAAAGGGAAACTGCGAATTTAGTTATAAATTTTTTTTCTTTGGTCGTAGAACAATAATATATCAATAATTTCAACCCTAATATGTCAGTCCAAAACGAACGCATACCAAACTGCCAATCAGCTTAGTATGCGTATGTGTATTTTTTGCGTTGTTCCGAAATTCGGAATATTAGGGTTTGAACCCCGGTAAAAGATTTTTTGATTCTTTTTATGTTTTGAAATCTACTAGAGCTACGAGTAATGCTCGGTTACCCGGGTACTGAAATTATTAAATATTTAAATCGATTTCAATCCAATAATTAATATTTAGATTCGAATCAAAAGATTAAATCCGAAAAGAGATTTCAATTTTAAATCTTATACATTTCTAAGAATGAAAATGTTGCTATAATCAGCCTATAATTAATAGGCTGATTGAAGTAGAACTAACTTGTTTTTTTTTAAGAAACATATGAACAGCAGATGATTGTGACATTTTTGTTGTTAGGTTAGTGCATGCTGTATTTACCTTTATGTGATTTTGACACGTTCAACATCAATATAATAGAATTTATATAAAAATGTAACTAGTGTTAGCAATTGTTGGTAAATCTCATTTATAAATAAATAAAATAAAAAAAAGAACGACAGCGAGATCGCAACGTCTAATTTTTTGCCCCAAAAAGATATTCTTCCTTCAAAACCGCTAGCCAGCTAAACTTCAAATTAATGTATACTGTATGTGCTGTTTATGGTTAGCCGTAAAGTACATTTATTTATTAATGAAATTTTAGCGAGCACATAAAAATATTGCCTTTACATAAAATCTTTATGGCTCTAATGCTCAGAAAGAGCTTGTGCACTCGCAGGGAAATCTCCTGGGTAAAAGTTTACAGCACCAAATTACTCTCCTTAACATCCGAGGAAATAAAACCTCTCAATTCATGCCGTACATTGAAGATATCATTTAATTAATTTGCTCTCTAAAGAGTCTTCACAAAATATGCTCGCAGATTTTATTTAACTTTGAACGCTCTGTCAAAGTACAAGCACTCATATTTTGTACAAGTACAGCGGAGCATAGCTCACGTTAAATTCAGTAAATCTTTGGAACTAAGGTGATAAGGGGTAGATCTTAGTAAATTCGCTCTTAGCAGATGTCTTCGTAAAATTGCTCTTAGCAGATGTCTTCGTAAATTCGCTCTTAGCAGATGTCTTCGTAAAATTGCTCTTAGCAGATGTCTTCGTAAATTCGCTCTTAGCAAATGCCTTCGTAAATTTGCTCTTAGCAGATGGCGAAGGCCATAACAACTATGTGTTCGATAGCACAAACTGAGATTGTGTGTCGGATCAATTTAATTTTTTGGGTATCTAATGCCCGGTTTCTGAGGTGAAGTTGTTTGTAGTTCCGTATCTGTTTACTAGCTGTTGCCCGCGGCTCCGCCCGCGTAAATATAGTATCCCTCGGGAACACTGTACTTTTTTGGGATAAAAAGTAGCCTATGTTTTAATCCAGAGCCTAAACTACTACCATACCAAATTTTATCGAAATCTGTTCCGTAGTTTTTGCGTAAAAAAGTAACAAACATCCATCCATACATCCTTCTATCCTCACAAACTTTCACATTTATAATATTAGTAGGATTGGCACAATTCAATAATGGGTTTCTGAAGAAACATTAAACAATATTATATAAACTAAGTTTAGCTTAACAGATGGATGAGGTCCATTTAACGATTCCATAATTCGTAATTGACACTGCTACAGATTGATGACTGACTGGGCTGACACAGAAAGGAATTAAAAAAAATTTGTTTAAAGCTCCATTGCACTCCCAAAAGTAACAAATGATTTGACATAAAACTAGTTAAATAAAACTAGACCATTCCGAATTATAGCAAAACAAAATAACTTTATTCTCGAATTTGAAAAAAATTTTCTAGTGACTAGTGGTCACAGATCTTTTGGGACTTTGCCCCAGATAAACGTAGTTTATCTAAAGTTTATGTAAGTTCTTCATTCCTGAAACCGGAGACTGATTTAAATTTATCTAATTTCCATTTTTCAGAGAGGCGTGTGAAATAGGCCGATGGCGTAGTCCGGGCCTGCGCGGGCGCATCGCTGACAATGGGGAGGATGGGGTCCATATGCCACGCACGACTGCTGCTACTCATAGCGATGGTGTTAACCAAAGGTAAGTTGTAGCTAATATTAGAATATGGAACGATAGTTCAATATCAACTATATTTTTATTTTGAAGCCTTTTTCTTGGCATATTAATCATAGTTATCTGTCTGGCAATTGTGATAAATAGGTTAAGATAATGATAATTACAAAGAAAAATAATTAAAAATTTCGGAAAAAAAAATTGCGCTCTGGCGCTGAGGACATGGACCTCACAGAAATAGGTGATTTAAAGGCTTTGCCTATTTAACATCAATACATCAGCTGTGTGCGGTCAATGACCGTAAAGAGCGCAATGCAATTTTATATGAAAACTTAAATTAATTGAATAATAACAGCTAAAATGTAAACAGCTTCAAAGAGGAGTGCACAATTGGGTCTGTCACGCGACGAATACAAATTCGGATTTGTACTTTGTAGTCTGTGCTGTGACAGATTCAATTCTGGCGTTGTTTATGTGGAGAATGTTGGTCGTATGTAAATTACGGCTCGGTTATTGTGGGCATCAATCTCGGACACGTGTGTCTTACATTGTGCCGCCACTTGCCTCACAATGAGGAAGGAGATGAGGTCTTCAGGTTTGATCCAACATCCAAAATCAAACAATCGAACAAAATTCGAAATATTTTGAATTTCTGCCTCTCATAAGGTTTCGTACTACCTACTACAAGGAACACTCTGTGCGTCTGTCTAACTTCTGTAATTACAGATATAAGTGTATGAAAATTGGTTTGATTAAAGATTGTGTATACCTGATTTTGTTTTTGATATCATAAGATAGTAATAATTTTACATTTAGGGTAATCTTCATACAAGTGGGATTGTTTTCTTTTTCATTGACTTTTTTGCAAAATCAAACATTTACGAGTAACAAATAGATCTCAAAAGTGGTAAACAATTTGTAAAATAGGTCCCGTAGTTTCGGAGCATGGGCTTTGAATAGTTAGTGCAAAACAAACAAACAATCTAATATTTCCTCTTTATAATAGTAGCATCGGAAATGAAAACAAACCTATAATTTTTAAATGTATTTAAGCTGTTAAAATCAGCCCATGTGCTCTTATCCTCATCTATTTCACACCATAAATAAATCTCGATATCGGCCAATATTCAAGGAAGGTGGCAGGTTATTATTATATGTAAAGAAACCTAATTGACCTTATAAAATGGACCCTCCGTCGAGGTAAACAAATGGGCGCATTTGTCTTATCCGGGGATATTTATTAATCTCTGGCGTTCATCCGAGAATCGGAATCGATACCAACTTTTACTCTGCGTGGTTACTAACGTGGACGACATTTGCGACAACAGCTGCTGTCAATCGTCAGCATAATATTTTAAATTTAAATCTCTTCATACGGGCACGGACCACGGTTAACCTTTATTAACTTTAATATTTTAACCGACCCCCAAAAACGAGGAGGTTATATTTTGTTCGTATGGATATTTTTTTAAGCTATTGCATAGCTTCTATCGCGGGCCTTGGATCCAGAAATTCCGTAACGAAAAAACCTCACGCTCCCGCATCGTCTAACGTCGTTTCAGTTCGGCAGTCTTCGACACGGCGTTTTATTTTTAAGATTTAAGACGGAAGTACAATCTATCTCTGAACCAAATATTAAAGCAAGGCTAACGCTAAAAGGTTTTAGTAAGGACGTGCGCCGATAGATGGCGCTTTAGCGCCATCTATCTATCTATTCTTTTGCTTCAATAATTTACTTATAGATGGCGTTCCCAGCTTGTAATTCATGTACGTAGTATGATTTTCACTAGATTTTGGAAGCACAAAAGGTGTCCTAAGAAATGTGGGAATCGAACTTGGGTTACTTTGCTTACACAGCCATGACATGTAATGTACACGGCTACCGACTCTATGACGCGGCACTTAAAAAGTTGTATTTAAATGGTAGGTTCCTGGATTGATGACGAATAACGAATATTAGTCCAAAGTCCACTTTTTATATGAGACAAAGAAAACTGACGGCCGTTAATATTTTGCGCGAAATGTTCGATTATAATTTTTTTTTCACTTTTCCACTTTTTAGAGTTTTGTTTTTTGAACATATAAGGACACTGACGATACTAAACAGTATTTAATGCACTTTAGTACTAATAATAAGTTGATATAAAGTTTTGAGAGTTATATAGTTGTTTTAGATTATTTGCCATTTTTCACAGATGAAATTCACCACAAACACTTGTATAGTAGAATCACTTACTTACACTTGTGTTAATCACTTTTTTTTTAATTATATAAGGATTTTTTGTATTTTTAATCGGAATTAAACTGCGGAGATGATTTTGACGATTTCGAGCTTCTACCCGCTTTTTTTCAATTTTTTTATTTATTATTTTTTATTTAATAATTTTAAGCTATTGCATAGCTTTTATCGCGGGCCTTGAGCGCGGGGACCGAATCCAGAAATTCCGTAACGAAAAAACCTCACGCTCCGTGCATCGTCTAACGTCGTTTCAGTTCGGCAGTCTTCGACACAGGGTTGTGTGCGTGCGATTAGACGTATTGTACGACTCTACGAAACTCGCACGAATCGAGACGAGCTGCTCTGAAATCGGACGAATACATAAGCAGCTGTTTATGAGAAAGTATATAGGTGTATAGGTATTTATGTACAACAGTGAATAGCTGTACTTGTAAAATTTGTGTATAAAGTGTTTTGAATATGAATGAACAAAGTGCGTTTATTATTAATGAAGAAAGTCACGAAAAAATAGTGAAAGAAAATGAGTGAGTACTCTATATACATACATTTTATTATTATCACAAATGCTTGCTATGCAATAGCTTTACCGCGGCAGTCCCCGAGTGCCACACGTCTTTTTTTTTTTAAGTATAAATGAAGGATAATGCCAGTTTCTGGCCCTATAGGTGAGACTTTACGTCCTTTTCATAAAAGGAATAGGGAACATGCATTTGTTTCAAACAAGCAATATTCTTACATTTTCCGAAAGGCAACATACATATCGACCAAAAAATGCACAAAGTACAGTAACCAGTTGCTAAATTAAAATTTTGTATCTATCTTCATTCATTTTCAACTGCTGTGACGTCACTCGTGCATAATTTTTTGTATAGAGCGTTTTTAATGCTCGCCAACGATCTCACTTTTGTGATGACTGTATTTCGTCAACGGTTGGTCGGTGGTTGGATATGCCATTGCAAAGAAAACATTCCCCTTATTATAACCTTTTCAAAAAGCCAATAATAAAAACTATGCATCTCCATTACTCTTATCGTAATCGACTTGTGTCCGGTTTCTGAGGTTTTTGTCGGTAGTTTATCTATTCAACAGCGCTTTTGATTGGACGACACAAACGCGTTAACCAATCTGAAACGCTATTGAATAATAGTAAACTACCGACAAAAATCCTCAGAAACCGGTCATCGGTCCACCACTGGCACTACCGCGATCTCAAAATACTCAAAAAGTAAAAATAATAAAAGTTACCAATAAAGGTTTGTTTAAAATAAATAATATCGTGGTTTCATATTAGCATGATACAAAAATTAAACGAAATCGAATTAGCCGAGTCGGCCGTGTCTGGAGAATTTGCATACATCGGCGTTTGCCACAACGCTCGAGCACAGGCTCTACTATCCAATCGCCCATTCACTCGAGAGTCGCCGACCGCCTGCCCATTGTTTAGAGATACTAAAGCCACTGTTGCCTGGCCTGGAGGGCTCTTCAACATACCTGTACTGACCTTAATGGGAATTTTTGTCGTAAGACATCATGCGGCTCTGTAGGTCGATTCTGCTAATAAAATCTTACAATAATAAAGTTTAGATGGAGTCTCGATATGTTTAAACAGCAAAATGGTATTCTTATAAAAGTCAAACCAACGCTTAACGCATTTCATATTGGTCCAAACTCCAAAAATTAGTTTGTGATATCAAGACGATTCATTTATAATTCATTGGATGTAAATTGAAAGTCTAAGTTAAATACGAGAATTGGGCTTCTGATAAATTCCAATTTTTCCGAACGTAATCAATAACACAATAGGACACTACAAAGTTACGAATTCAAATGTCACTTATATACCAAGCAGTAAACTAATACAATACCAAATTTATTAATTCGAATTCATTATTTTTCTTTAGATTTATTAAGTTGGATTTGAATGTGACTTGTGAGCAGTGTGAGCAACCATACTATAATTATAGTAGATATACTATAATTAAACTCTCTTTTACTATATACTATAATGCCTTTACTATAATGTTGAAAACTACTATAACGTTTTGAATTACGTATTCAATACTAATAGCTAATAATTTTATCATTTTCTTTTTTCAATTTGTATTTTGGCGCAAAAATTTTCCGCTGTTGATACAGCAGGATATATTTCAATTCAGTGCTCGTAGTGTACAATGTATCAATTACGTCGGAATGACAACTAAAGTAAAATACAATCTCGATTGTATGTACACTATATCCCCAATATTCTGTGTTCATCGTGTAAATCATTTGAGTTTTGAATATAAAAGTTTATATCGATACGTTACGAGTTAATATTAGAATAATAAATTCTAATAGTATCATTCAATTGAAAAATTTAAAATTATGTTGTACATAATTTTAAACGATAAAATCGAATTTCACGATTTTTCCTTCTGTCTACTATAATTTTTTCGAACCCTACTATAATTTTACGGCCTTGGTACTATAATGCCACTCTCCGTGGTTGCTAACACTGCTTGTGAGTATGAGAATTGAGAAGTATTATTATATTAAGTCACCAATAATTTTGATCTATATTTTTACTAAATATCATACATATCACTGTATTATATTGTGACGAAATCTATGTGCATATAAATATTATGTCAGCACAATAATACCTACGTAAGCTATAGGACCAGTATGCATAAGTAAAACTATCACAAGTATAGAAATAAATTTAATTGCGTAAAATTTCCTGACTTAGTATGGACACCCTCGCACTTGTCACGCGACCGCTGCGCAGTATCGGCCGCGCGGTTATGAATTGTCGTTAATTTATAGGATAATCTGGTCAAAATTTAAAGTCGAATAACGATCACGCTCCTTGAACATCTATTTTTGTTTTTGAATGATGTAATATTTTTGTTTTGATGGTGTATTTATGAAAGTTTCTTGAAAGAAAATTTTGATCATGCTTCAAAAATTTAAATTACAAATATCGTCTGTTGTTTGTAGCAAAAAACAGTTTGTGTTTAAGAAGGTGGTTTATTTCCATATAAAGTGCCATCATGTTGGCAAGGAATTGTAGCACACAATTCGGAATTGTGATCCGCCGAATATTCTTACTACGCGGATTTGGCAAAGTACGCATATGAGTAGGAGAGCTTGGGACACGTCTTGATTCCCCATTTGTTTTTTTACCCTAATTTGAAAAATTCCTATTTGAAAAATTTTGGCACTGGAATATGTGGAATATGGCTACAAGAATCTGCGTTAGATTACATTACAATGGAATATAAAAGAAACCTCACCAAGAGCATGTCAGGACATGTCAAAGGAAGGTTCCGTAACTATAACCGCGTAAAAGGTTTTTTACAAATTTATTCAAAAGTTACTGTCCGATTGCGTTAAGAATAATTTTCCTGAAGAGTTTTTAGCATGATATATCAGCATGGAAAATTGCAAGTTTCTGTGTCTCATTGTTTAGAAATGCCATGGGGGGTACCAACTTATTAACCACTTTGGAGGCCGATTACTCGTAAATGGTTGACTTTATAAAAAAATCATGTATGAAACCTTGCCTTTATTTCAAAAGACCTATTGCGAAACACGATGGGCTAGAAAGAAAAAATTACTTTCATCCCCACTTCACATTATTCCCCTAAAATATAAAATTATTATTATTTTATGAAGCTAAAACCGAGATCTATTCACAATATATAACTATACCAAATTCGATTCATTTATATTCATAATTACAGAAGCTAGAAGCGCGCACAGACAGACAGACACACAGACGGACGGACAGAGCGAAACTATATGGGTTCCTTATGTATTACGGAACCCCAAAAAGTAAAAACACTATGGTTTTTTTTTTACAATTGATAAAGTATTACGTTATGTAGTCCAACTTATAAAAAAACATCAGAGTGGCAAAAGTTTAGTTTTGTTAACGGCATGCGGCAGGTTTATCCAATGCATAATCCAAGGATGAATTAAAATACAGTTGTGGACGGGAATCCCGCAAAATCACGAGGTAACTGAATGTGGAATTAGGAAAAATACATAAATATTCAGCGGCTATATAAATAAAGTTTTGGGCCGTTTATTCCGATACAGCTCAGAGTAAAGTTAGACGACGGATTTCCTAATGCGATTTTAATTCCTTCCCCGCGACGAGGATCTAATTTCAATAAAAAACTCGTAGACGTTTTGTCTTTCTGAGGTGCTTTACATACCACTCAAAGAGAAAATAATGAGATTCCACTTTAATATATTTTTTATAGACATCGATTGCTTGTTAGATTAAAGATCTGATGTACACGGAATTTTGCCATAAAGGACTTAGGTATCCTTTAATAGACAATTCTTAAGTTAAATTCAAACGACACTTAAGGGTCAACTAACACCGCTACGATTACTCAATGGGACGGGGCGCGTATCGTAGCGGAGTGATTGTGATTTTTAAGATATCAATTTAAAATTGAAATTTACTCAATATATAAGAAGATACATGTTTTATTGAAAGAGTTCGAATGTCAAGTCAATCAAAGTCAATGTCGAAGGCGCCGCTCTTGCAATGACACGTGTACCTTTTTGTGTAGTGAATAAAGTTTAATTTTCAATAGCTAATTCTAACCACGTAGCGTCGCGTATCGTAAAAATACAGTGCTGCGTCGCGTCGCGTATCGTCTCGGTGTGAACTGACCCTTGGGGTCAATTCACACCGCGACGATATTTACTGAACTTTATTCGCTTCACTCAAAGATTCACATTTCATATGATATCAGTGATACACTGCACATGCGCTATGCAGCGCGGTGCAACTTGACATTGGAACTCTTACTTTGAAACATAAATATTAAAAATGCAGCGCCGCGTCACGTATCGTTTAATTTCGGTGTGAATTGACCCTATCCTTGTGTAGTGAATAAAGTTCAATTTTGAATAGCTATAGCCGCGTCGCGTCGCGTATCGTCGCGGTGTGAACTGCCCCTTAGTTTTTCACGTTCTTTTATGATGTAATGGTGCTTGATCCTGTTCTGACCTACCTCCAGATTTTCTGTATAAGACGTAACTTCTGTGTGCTGAGTGCGAGTTTTTGTCACTACGTGACATGAAAAAGTTAATTACATTTTGTATGGCATCGAATTAGTTATCATTTTTGCCACTAGGGGCGCTGTTTCCTTGTCAGACAAATTGTAGGTAACTATTTCACATCGAGTAGTGATAAAAACTCACACTCATCACACAGGCTGCTGCATGACGTTCTAATGTGATAGAGCCGTTACATTTCACTAACCGTGGCGTTTATTACAATAAAGTATACTCCGTAGAAAACGCCCGGAAATATCATCACGCGTCGTATACGAAATTACTTTTCTTTTTACAAAATATACACTTTCTTTTACATAATGTAAAAGAAAGTGTATATTTTTTATGAAGTTAAGCTCATGGTAACAAAGTATTTTCTCTCACAAAACTAGCCAGATTTTTGCGAGGTAAACAATATAATGGAATGATAACCATCAGCTGTTCTGACTGAAATATCTACACTGTACGAGTAATTCTAGTTCTTACGACCGACGACTTACTTATGCTTTGAAGACGCAGAAGTCATAAGTTTTTCCCAAAGTAACGATTAAAACTATTAAAATTTAACGATTTTGCCAATAAATTTGGCGATTTTAAACGATAATCCATACATAGAACAAAAATCTATAGTTACATAATATTATCTATTATCTATTATGTATGTATGTGTTTGTTCCATAGTAGCGCCTAAGCTACTGATCCGATTTTAATCAATTAAAAAAAGGTGTTTAAAATTCGTTAATAGCCCGGGTAACACAGGTTATGTAACTTACATAGAGGCTTATAGTTTAATGTAGTGATTGAGAAATACTAGGATGAAAAGAAAACTGAACACTAGGGCTACCTAATGTTACGTTAAACGTACTTTTATTTACCCTTTCAACAATTTTAATCAAATTAAATAGCGATTATTTGCGCTTATATAATTTGTTTTATCAAATTGTAAAGGATAATTTATAGCTCTACTAAAAACGCTAATCAAAAGTAAGAGCCCTTGTGAATAGGAGGTTGTCGCTGTTTTTGGTAGCCGAAATGACAAGGACAGCATGTGACTTGAGCGTCGCTTAATTTAACAACACAACACACTTCATATTTTGTATTCGGTCGTTAGTTTGTTTCGAAATTAACTTTTTAACATTATTTTTATTTTTCGCCAGATAAGCAGGTGATCAGGCCTAACCAGACTTCAAAATAACGCGAGGTTCGTCCGGGCTCTAAACCATTGGACCACGGAGGCGTCAACCGCCCAAAAAAATCCTAAAAAAATATTTATATAGGTAACCTTTCAGTACTAGGTTGCTTTCTGAGTATGGAACTAGGAAACTTTTCAATTTTATATCAAAAGTTGAAAAAATATACCTATGGACACTTTCACACCACGTCAATCTAGTCCCGTGGTAAGTGTAGAGGGCTACGACCTCTTGGTTTTTTATTATCCTTCTTACGCTTGAGTGGTGATAATAATAATACAGCAAAAATTCATATATTCTCCTTTATTGGTGCTTATCACAGATACGTATTACATAATATGAGATATGCCTAACACAAATACGTCTACACTATGTATAGCCTTTTGGCTAACTAAAATAACTAAATAACTAGATAGGCTGTACCTGTGACATCTGTCAATGTGATACTGACAATAAATATACTTCTTAAAATACTGTTGACATTATGCAACAGTAAGCTCTCAAAGAACTTGTGTTACGGATAGCAGACATCGGAAATATATTTAATACTTTTATACTATACACACATTTAAGATTTTTATTATATCATACACACATTTAATAAACATCCATGACCGAGGAACACAGAAAGTTTTTGTTCCTTCGGCGGGATTCGAACCCCGCACTTAAACACCAACACGCTCAACCACTGAGCCACGAGAGCGACAGAATTCTGCGATTTGTGAATTTATTTACGCAGAACCCTGGAGCCCATAACTGAATTTATCAACGGAATATACACGGCATCGGGAGAGCTCCCTCGCGTGACATTATTATGTAAGTTTGTCGGACCCGGCCGAGCTCCAGAACGTAGGTAAGTGGCTAGTTGTTGAAATGCAGCCACTGTGTGGAAAATTTGATAAGTACAGTACATTCGAATGGAAAAGTACTGTGAATTTGTTATATTTTTTTCTTTGTTTTGTCTTTTCGTGGAAGGTAACCATTGTTACAAACTAGTTTTCTTTCTATTTGCTAAGTTAAAAACTAAGGTGATTATTAGCAATATTAATCAATTGTTATTTATATTATAACATAATTTATAAAGATATCTGGTATTAAAACATCCGTATAAATAGGAACTTCTCTCTTCAAGTAACCTCGAAGGAAATATTCTTAATTAAAAAAAAAACTATTTTAAACAGTCTTATTAAAAGATAAAAGCTCCCCTTTTCGTCTTGCATTTTATGAGCGTAATATTATGTTCTAACTTCTAAGTTACGTTATATTAGGTATGGAATATGAAAAATGCGGCCCGAGTCACGCCTGCCGCCGCTCAAATAGGATAATCGCAGTTATTGCCGCAGAATAGACACTACCCACGCCAACTGCTCGTTTATTTACATGAAAAATATAGCCTATATAGTAACATACCCCCAAATAGAGCCCTTATTTCGATAGCAGTACGGCTTAATATACTCTAACAGCGCACATCTGTGACGGGCCACTGAGGCTTCCTTCATGAAACGAATTTAAAGTGAATTGCAAATTGTACTTTACATAGTCATTTTCAAAACATATTTCGCGTATTAAATTCTATATATTGAAATTGAATACGGTAACGATATCATTGCAGGTACTAGATATATTAAAATGTTTGTGAAAACCTCGTGGTACCTTTAAACAAAAAGGATTGTGTGGTTTTATGAAACCACGGTAAAAGTGAAACTTCTTTTCACATTATAGACATTTAACTAAAAATTTTCAGAATAATATTCCATTAAGGGTATAAAAATCGCTTCATCAATCTTAATTTTATAGCACTGGCACAAATGAGTACTAGTCTATACACTACACGGTCAGCTGATGCGAACTATGTTAAAGTTTCTTAACTAACTAAAAAACCCTAAGGGTCAGCTAAACACCATAAGGTGTTATGCGATGCGACACGACGTAGCGACTACAAACGTGTCTTGCAAATAAACGTGTATCTTCTTTAGTGATTAAAGTTTAATTTTTATCGCTATCTTAAAAATTGCGGCGATACATCACATTGTCTCGGTGTGAACTGACGCTAAAGCTACGAGGTAAGATAAAGCGACGACTAATAAGTAATTGGAAAAAAAGTTTTTGCTTTTCTAGCGATAAATTTTGTACGTGTCCCCGCATAATTTGCCTAAGGAGACCAATTCGAATGTTCTTATTCATCTTAAGTTTACCCGTTGAAGCAGCGATGTAAGAAACAACATAGTAAAAGTTAAAATAGCCAACAATACCGAAACGTGCAATAAACAAAACAACAAATAGGCACAAAGTTCGCTACAAAAATAGTCAATTTTAGAAGAGTATTCAGCGAACGGTCTCCATACTTTTCGCATTACTTATGCATAGAGTAGAGATTGAAACCGCTCGCGTGCGCCGACATCTGTATTCAAAGCCAACCCGCTGCCGCAGCCTGATTGTCCAACCAACCAGAGTGAACAAAAACGATTGTCATCCACCTATTTATATACAGACAACGAGGCTTATCTTTTTGAATTGACTTGTTAACGTGTCTCGGGGGATTCCCATCAACGCCTCCATGCGCGGAGCCGCGGTTTCACGGATTCTGCGGTGATAACCGCCTCCACGCGCGGTATGGCGGCGCGGCGTAAGTCTGTCACGTACCCCCTAAAATATTTACACCACGGATACGCTAATCCATGTTGCTGTCTATTGTCTGATTTGATGGAAAACCCACTTGACAGACAAAGACAGCAACATGAATTAGCGTATCCGTGGTGTAAATATTTTTATTAAATATTTAATTAACAACTTATAAATCCCGCAAAACGCGACACGCTTTCCCTGGATGAGAGCAGAATCTCCACGGAATGCTTCTATGCCCGTTGGTGGATACAGAATATTCGGCGCGGTGTTGTAGCAATTTGTTAAATGTTTGAAAATTTTAGAAATTTCAACACGCTTTGGTACGACCTCAATTATGTGTACCTAAATGACCATAACATAACAAAGTAAAAAAACCCGCTATTCACCACAAATTTTAATTATAAAATCACTGTATAGAAATATTATACATTTTTTTGCTTTCCGTTCCGGACATACGTTCATAATAGAAATTGCTTTATTTTACAACACATTTGACCAGTTGTCACATATGACAAATCCGGATTACTCAATAGTTTTATTTCATATAAAACACAAATTTTCAATTTTGAAATTGGAAAATATTGTTACGTTTCTCAATCATTTTAACAACGCGCAATGGAATAAAATCCCTGAATGTAGACATTGCTATAGGTACATATTTATGTCGGTACTAGCCCAAACAACATCCTGATAAAACAGTATTTAAAAAAATAGAACTCACGTTCAAGTTGGCTGGTAGCGCCTTCAAAATTATGAGGATTGAGTATAGAAATAGTTAAAATGTTAACCGAATTTAAAAGTGGAATTATTTAGAAAATAAGTTTTCTTTCATACTTTTTTGTGCATTTTTACTCTGGATTCTTAGTATCATAATTAACTCATTTTAAGAAAGTTATAAATACAAAAAGCCTTCGCTATTCTCACTTTATATTTATAATATTATTATGTATTGTAGTAGTCTACTACTTAAACTATTTATCGACTAGAAAAGCTAACGTAAATAATGATAAAATAATGCTTGTGGCAAAGGCCAAGGTTTTGCGTCTGAGAGTTAAAATGTTCTTATTAGGTCAGTAACGTTATTCGGCCAAATACGTCTTGTACGACGAACTGCGAAAGCTCGAAGGACCAATAAGGTTATATTAGGTAAAGCCTGACAGTTTTGGCCCAAATTCTAAATTAACGTCTGTTATGGGATCACAAGCCTCAAAATTTTGCCCAAAACGTAGTTGAATGCTATTATCTCTTTATTAGTCTAGATTTTGAGATGTAAATTAATTGCAGCTGTGCAGTAGCAGAGCCTGGGGCTGTGCGATATTAAATATTTAGCCGACGATTCTGTCTTGACTCAGTAAATTTGAGCTCTGACAGTTATAACACAATAATTTGACATTTTAGCAATTTAATTAATATTGCGTTAGTTTGCGGGGATCATTTAAAATGAATAAGGCTTGTAATAAAATATTATTACAAGCGCTGTCTTTGACATTTTATATATTTTCATACGACCGACCGTCTAGTGCACCCAGATTCTATATCACATTTTATGATTAACCCTTAACCACCTGACCCTAATATCAGTTACGTAACAACCTGCGCGCGGTCATGGTGACCGCTCGGGTACACAATGAGTTTTCTTATTATATTAATGTTTTCAATATAAAAATAAATTAATAAAACTCTTAAGTATATATGCATTTATTTATTTAAGTAAAAAAAAGAAACATTAACAAAAATTTTTGTCTTAAAACTTATTTTTTTACATTTATAAATGTAAAAAAATAAGTTGCTTACACATTTTAACTTAAAACATAACTAAGCTTACTTAATGAGATCTATCAACATAGGAACAAAGTAGTATAATAAATTTGAACTTTTTTTAAAGAATCTAATAATATTTCAAGTATATAAAACCATAAAACTATTAAAAAAATCAAAACTTCGAGAAAATTGCATGGGGTAAAATCTTATAGTTTTTCACGACAATTTTTGCACATTTTGTTGGAGCATTCCACACAGATTGGTTTTTTACAGATAAAACACAGATGAAATGTTTTTCGTTTCTTCTTAGGATCACAAGTTGAACACGTTTTACGTGTTTCAAGATGATCAGTTCAGTACAGTAGTAGTAAACAGTAGGTAATTCGTCCTCTATTTTCAAGATCCTGCGAATAGAAGTTCTGATGTCACGAGGAGTTTGTTCGTTATTTTTTCGACGTTTCATGTGTGGCCTAGTCAGTTGTTCTGCTAGCTGTTTCATAAATTTAAATCTACTTCCAGTTTTTTTTTGCAGCAGTTTTGCAGGCTCAAGACGTAAGTATTTTTTAGAAAATTCATCAACTGACATTCTTCTCACAGAAGAGCGCTGCGTAGAAGGACCAGCTTCAGACTGTCTATCGACACTTATTTCAACGGAAGACGACACTTGCATGTAGTCTTCAGATTCACAGTCTTCTAAAATCACAGGAACTTTCAAATTCTCAGGTTCTACATCACTGAAATCATCATCAAAGGTGTCCTCCACATCTGATAGTTCATCTTCTAACCATCTCAGAATGTTTTCGTTGTTGAAATCCATTTTAACGCTAAAACAATAAATATAAAAATTATACACAATAATCACTACATAACTACCTGGACGCGGTCATCATGACCGCTTACAAAACATTTTTACTTACCTTAGGCAAACGCGCGCACGTGTATTCTTGCCGAGCGCACACGATATACTAAACAACGCACGGAAAAGGTACACAGATGCGCACTAACACGCAATAACGGACTTCGACGAAATTCAAATTCAAAAAGTCGTTGCGGTCACCATGACCGCTGTCAGGTGGTTAAGGGATAAGTGGCTACCTTTACGGATCAATCTTATAATAATATGATGTTTCCATAACGATAAGACCTAGCTAGATCGATTTTTCTCCCCAAAATCTCCCTGCATACTAAATTTTATGAAAACACTTGCAGCCGTTTCCATGAGTCCGATTATATATACATGATAATAAATATAAACTGTATTTACTTAAAACTCAACTTTGCGACGTAATATAATATTGAATAGATTGCAATTTAAAAAGAAAATTTTAAAAAATGCTACAAATTGGGTTCTCTGTATGTATTAAAATATTATCGTGTGTTGCCGTAAAAATTGTAATTTATTATATTATAAATATATATTTTATATAGTGTCGAACTGTCGCCTAACTCAGAAACTTTCGCTTTTATGATAGATTAGGTTAGATTTAAAAGGATTCTTGGGTTCTATCTTCTTTTCGTAAAACTTAGGAACTTATGAAAGGTAGTTAAAGTGCCGGGATTACCTCATCGTATAACCGTCGCGATAATTTATGTAATGCGATATAAACTCTTTATTAAAGATGGGGGATCATTTAAAAGGAATAAAGCGTATTTTATTACATGCGCTATTTTGACATTTGATATATTTTCATATACATTTCTAAATGCCCCCAGTTTCTACATCAAGTTTTATGTTTAATCGAGGCTACCTTTACTAATCAATCTTATAATAATGTTTCCAATAATATATACAACGGTAATGATGACGCTTTTGTCGAATTTGTCACGCAAACAGTAATCACATAGTAGACACGTAGGAACATTTGACAGCGGCGTAAATGTAACGTTATAGAATGAAATTTGTATGGGCGCTGCCATAATTTTGTCACATTTTCAAACAATTCGAATTCGATAACGTTACATTTACGCCGCTGTCAAATGTTCCTTCTGAATATAAGGCAATCGTAGGCAGGAGCCATTTAAAACAATGAAATCACGAATGGGTCAATTGATAAGAAGACTATTCTACAAAATATATTTTGATGCTCTGACTATTCAACTTTAGTACGTGTAGGAATTAATTTATTGGCGTCTAAATAAGCGAAAAATTTCGAACATTTTCCTTCTCTTTGTCAGTGAGTTTTAATTCCTTTTCGCTTAATTGGCCCATTAACGAGCAGCAACAAGAAGAATTTGTCAGCCGTCGGCGTTGCATGGGGGCTAATAGAAAAGCTCTGAAACTTAGATCAGGACCAGCAACAATTTTAATTGTGTTTAAAATTGTACACGGGATTCATGGCTGTTTTTTTACAGAAGCCCGCTACACGCCTAACGTTTTATCGTAACGATTTAATGTGGCATGTGTATGGCCAATCGTAGCGAATTATTATCGTAATGATTTTCGATACACATGGAAAAAACTGCACAGTTCGGCTTACACTGTTAAATCGTTACGATAAAACTTTCGATGTGTAGCGAGACACCGCCCCTGCGCCGGCGCCGGCTACTCTCCGGTTGCCAGGGGAGCTAAATTATATGGCAAGTTGTTTCACTTACCGGTCCGGCTACGGCACGGCCGATGTCTTCTACCCTACCTGAAACATGTCACCGGCCACCCCGCGAGCTAAATGCGTATGAGCGTCAGTTCACACCGAGACGGACTTTATTCACTATACAAGAGGATATACGTTTCACTGCAAGAGTTCGAATTTAGTAGCGAACCGGGCTGCGTAGCGTACCGCCCGCTATACAAGAGGATATACGTTTCACTGCAAGAGTTCGAGTTCGAGTTTGTTAAATGTTTAAAACAATGAACAATATTCGCGTAAACATAAGAAATCAATATTTTAATCGCTATCTTTAAAATGCAACTATAGATTTGTGAATGATTGATGAATAGTGGGCACCTGAAGACGGACGCCGCCGCCGAGGCCGGCCTAGAAAAAGATGGCGCGATGAGCTGGAGGCATACCAGCCAGACTGGCCAGCGGTGGCGCAGGAGAGAGACAGATGGAAGTCTTTGGGGGAGGCCTTTGCCCAGCAGTGGGACAGTTTATGCTTATAATAATAATAATATAGATACCTACTTAAAAAGTAAGAAAAAAATAAGATAGACATAACGTTAATGACGTCTCCTTAGCGATTCATTTCACCGACTTCCACATTCAAAACCTCATAAAAATACCTCATAATAATTTCATAATTCCGGGCCATAATTTGATTCCGTTGCTGAGTGCGAGGGGTGAAACAATTTTCTCCTTATGAATAATTTTTTTAAGGTACTCGTATGCTCGTGCTGCTGTATGTCATAATATGTGGTTGTTATATGTCATGTACATTTATCTACAACTAGATATTACCGTACATTTTGCCGCTATAAAAAGTAGCCTATGTCCTTCTCCACTCTATATCCACGCCACATCAAAATCGGTCCAGTATTTTCGATGCCTGGTACCTATTAACTGCAGTAGCAATAAATCTGACTATTATAAATGCGAAAGTTTGTGAGGATGGATGGATGTTTGTTACTCTTTCACGCAAAACCTACTGAACGGATTTCGATGAAATTTGGTGTGGTAGTAGTTTAGGCTCCGGATTGAAACATAGGCTTCTTTTCATCCCGAAAAAGTACAGCATTCCCGTGGGATACTAAATTTACACAGACGGAGCCGCGGTAAAAAGCTAGTAATTACTTTATTCTTAGCTTACCTATCTAATACCTGGGCCGCTATAAATAATAATATTTACCAGGATAAGCCACGCGTGCGTATTAGCTCTGAAGTTAGAAACAGTCCTAACATAACACCCGAAGTAGACACTTCCTACATGGTTGGAAAATTCTTTAAATATTAACAGTTAAGGGCTCCTATAGACGAACGGCAATCCCCCTGTCTCTGTCGCGACTCGCTACCACAAAAAAAAACTCTCGTGGGTACGAGGGATTAATGACCGCTGTTGACTGTCGTTGGATTTTCTATAACTATAATTAAAAACATTTAATGCTTATTTATGGACGCTCAACGTAAGTGAAGTTTTAGTTGAAATACAGTTAAAAGTGTGTAAATATTTTTGACACCGAAGAAAGCTTTTAATCTCTTTAAACTCATCTGTACTATTCAAGCAAAAGGTTTTCCAAACGACACCAAATACGGACGATAAAATTTTGTGAAGTGCACAAACGCCCTGACATAACCATCTATCTAAATATCTGACTATATCGGTAATTGTTACAAAATAGAGATTCTTGGAGATGCCCACTTACTATGAAGAGGCTTTCACTTAAAAGAAACAGTAAACACTGTGATAGTAAATATTTGTAGATTTATCATTTCAACTGTAGTTCCAAAGTAACATAATACGAAGGAAAACTTTTGAAATGAAAGCGCGCCAGTAATTTGCCGACCTAAGAGCAGTCGGAAATTTTTTAATTATTTTCTCAGGAATTTGTTATATTTAGTTATTCTGTAATGAATTTATTTTCAATTGAAGTATTTAAATGCTTTGAAACCAGAAGTTTTGAGAATTACGGTTTTTGTAAATGAGGAGATTCGCGAGCAAATATTTTTGGCCTCTGTGTGCTTAACAGGACAATGTGTGGCAAATTTTATGAATAATATGTCTCAGAAGTAAAGCAATAAATAATAAATATACATACTACATCAATACAATAATAATAATTAATAACTCACGCTTCAACCTGATTCCCCCTTTTTCATTAAAATACCTACTTAACATAAACAAAATTATAAATTTAACTTAACCCCCCTAATTTTCAAGCAGTTAATGAGTTGATGATGATGAATTATTATAGCTAGGAAGACTCACGATCATGTCAGTTTTCAAACCAAAAAAACGAGATCAAAATCGGCTCATCCGTTTGGGAGCTTGCTTCGATGCCACGGACAAACACACACACAGACACGTCAAACACTCCGCTATTTACGTCGGGGGTTAAAGATTATTACCTTTGTCGCTAATCTGACAAAGGCATTGATGAGCTTTATTATTATTATTGAATGTAGCGGCGGAGCACCAGGGAGTCCAAAAAGGCCACTTTAGGTGTTTCATATATTTTTTTCAACTCATATTATGTGCCCCATTTTACGCATTTCTATTGAAAACTGTCAAAATTTATGTTTTCTAATATAGTTAATTTAAGATTTATAATCAGATTAATCATCAGATTAATCATGTAGCCATTTTACAATTTCACGATTTTTGTATGGAAAAAAATATATGAAACATAATATGAAACACCTAAAGTGGCCTTTTTTTGGCCCCTGATTGTATTTGAATTAATAAATATTTATTTTAATTATCCCTGTTATTTGACGTGAACGGAGCGTATCTCTTTAATTACGTGAATAGTGGCCATACGCCCACCGAATGCCAAAATTAATTCAAAGCTTAGGGCTGTAACTAATAAACATTAAATATGATAAGGTCACAGTGATATGAAGGAAAATTAGACTTTTTAAATAAAGGATCCATCGCTGGTTATTGTTAATAGTCTGAGGTTGTGTGTGTGTTGTTGTCATTTTTATTATT
Organism: Phengaris arion; assembly: GCA_963565745.1. Lineage (NCBI taxonomy): Eukaryota > Metazoa > Arthropoda > Insecta > Lepidoptera > Lycaenidae > Phengaris > Phengaris arion. Next base: position 32,862,978 of record OY751431.1, read on the forward strand.
ATTTTTATGTATTTCTAATCATTATTTAAAAAATATTACCTTTCTCCACATAAACTTTAACTGTGTTAAATCTCATACTCCTCCGTTCATACAATTCTCGTATAATTGTGCTCAAAGTTTTTGCTTATTAATATATAATTTATTTATTTCGTAGAAGTTCACGTAAAGTAGTTGAAATCACTATAGGCATTAAATTTCGAGGAGTTCCCTCGATTCCTCATGGATTTGATCATCACTCATCATTAGTCCCACTGTCTCTAAATGGTAGATCCATTTAAAGACAGTGGGACTAACTTAGAAGTTTTTACTAACTTTTTACAATAATAAAAGGAAAGTGAGATTTGGACTCGTACCTACCGCTATACCAATATTTACAAGTTAGGTGTATATAATTCCTAAACTAATTACATAAGCCGTTATAGTTTTCCTTTAAAGTTCATTACATGAACTACCATCATGATTTTTTTCAGATTTTTAGAGCCAGTCCTTTAGCTTAAAATTTGAATATCTCGCTAACGGATACCTTAATCAAAAAATCGTTTTGTAACCTCTCAATTTTTAAAGAATATCTCAATAAAATACCTATCTAATGATACCCTACACTATAGGGCGGATAGGGCGGACTTTACGGATTACGGATACCTAAATCAAAAGTTGTCGTAGCAACCTCTCGATATATTTAAAAGACCTATCTAATGATACCCCACACTATAGGGCAGACGCGAGAAAAAAAATCTCCAGTTTACGTGTAGAGAAAAACTCCAAAATTTTTTTTTTGGAGTACTACTAATTTTTTTTTTTTTCTATTTTTCTATTTTATATTAGCACTTTGTTGATGTAATTATATTAACTAGCACTAATCATTAGAACAGTAAGCCGAAGACGGACATAACGAAACCATAAGGGTTCCGTGGCGTGAACTACGGAACCCTAAAAAATAATTATTAAATATTCGCGTTGGGAACCTCCTCCGTTTTTTTCGTCGACTAAAAAGAAATGTAGATAAACATACATTAGCAATTTATGACATAAAATAAAACATGTAAATTAATTTTACGTTGACGTAAGCAATATTTGAAATAGGCATTGCTTGTGAATTTTCATTGAACAGTCTGATAGCATCCTTTGATCTACATAGATTATTGTATTAGTGTCGATAGTACGAGCAATCAATTGTTTTTATTGAAAAGATGTTCTGGCCACAATATCCGCCGCTTTGTTCCCGGGCCGTGTATTAGTCCAGCTAATTACCTGTCATCGTGTAATAGAACACAACGCTCATTTCGAGCGTTGTGTTCTCCAATAAAAGAGAAAGGTCAGACAGAGGGTTAGCTAATTAAAAGTATACACGGGTATAGAATTAATTATTAATAATGCCGTTTTTAAAGACTTTACCGAATTTAGTGCTGAGGAACTATGTACCAAATTCCAATTTTCAACAATTAACATTCCGAGTCAGGGCTACTTCATCAAGAGAATCAGGCGAATATTAATTGCGACAGGCTTATGCTATATAGGAACCTTGCGTCTCGTAAAAAACGACAAATAGAGGCGTTTGACAGCATTGCACAGTGCACACCTTTTACCAAAGAAAACCTATGTCGTTAGAAGACATCTAACGACGTGAAAGTTCAAAATATTTTATGATCAGGGTCACGATTATCATGCAATAGAGAAAAGTTCACATTCGAAATAAAATTCTAAGTTCGAATTTACTTAGAACGTTTGTGCATTCTCCGAACTGCACATTTGAAATAGAGTGACGCTTGCTCTTATTTTATTCTTAAGAGATGGACCAGAAAACGATCAAATGGATCGCTTTATGGTAAACGATTACCGCCGCACATGGACACTCGCATACATAAAAAAATTCTCGACATTTGATTTTTTTTCGAATGTGAACGTTTGAGAATCGTGCCCCAGATACTTGTAAATTCTCTTATGTTACCAGTATCCACATATAATTGCTTCCTTCAAGCGACAAGTCTGTTCCTTTGATGTATATAAAAGAAAATAATATAATCCATAACCAAACTCAACAAATGTAACGCGAAGGTAGCCACCGTCCCACAGACTGCTGGCATTTATCGAGCTGTATTTACTGTGCACACAGCGCGTATTTGTGATCACTCCATTATAGTAATAGCCAATCAGAGTCAAGTACACATCGCTGGTCTATTTCACTATTGACGAGCTTGTGTTGGCTTGTCCGCGTGGTCTGTATTAGTCCTAAATTAGACCCCGTCGTCTAGTATTCAACGACCCTAGTAATGTAACGGATTTATCAAATCGTAATTTTGGATATTTGAAAGTCTGCTAATGGATAAAAATTCATCGGTCGCTTTACTTATATTTATACCTATACTAATATTATAAAGTGGAAAGATTTGATTGTTAATTTTTATTGCATTGCCTCCGAAAATACTGAACCGATTTTCGTGAAATTTGGCAGTAGACTACGGAGAAAGACATTTGTTACTTTTTATCGCGGCAAAGTGTACAGTTCCCGCGCAATTTTCTTTTGCGGGTACAAAGTTGTGGGCAACATAGTCTCATTTTATTATTATTTTGTTTTGTTTTTAATTTAAAATTATGTGTCGTTTTTTGACACCTTCTTGCAGCGAACTCGTATATCGGGATTTCAGGAACATCAGCACGCCTAGCATGGGCATATACATATGCGTTTTGTCTACACAATAATAGACATACTGAGAGATTGTATAGAAAATAATGACATATTTCCCTTATCAATCTGTTATTGTGTCTAATGTATATTCTTCCGTAGAAAGAAACCTTTTCTGCGTTGGTCATGCTACGCACGCTGAGGCCTGAGACGCAAGTTAGGCATAAATTTAAATATAATTAAAAATCATTCACAATGTGCAATTACTACAATTCATTAATTATTAATAATAAGCCAGCTTGCTAAGTAAGTTTAGAAATTGCATTTAAAGTTGAATGGAATAAACAAGCAACAAGCGATTACCGACGAGGGCCCTTCATTGGTTCATACAAAATACTTCGTTAGCCGTAATTGCGTATTGTTTTCTCAATCATTATAATTCATATTGTTTCAATCACAGAAATATTCTGAACAAGCCACAGATTAGTTTAATTTAATTATTGCCATTAAATAATAATAATTTACTTGAACTTACAAGTATTTGTAGACACAGGTAAACACTTACATTTGTTAATTTATTTTAAGTATAGGCTGTACCACATTGTACCGTTGAGCCAAGTAGTTTACCACAGATAAGTATAATTAATTCAATTATTGCCATTAAATAAAAGTAATTTACTTGTACTTACAAGTATTTGTACACAGTGAAACACTTAAAAATGAATTTATTTTATGTGCTTTCCTGTTATGTGTTAACATGTTCGAAGTTGAAAATTCCTTGTATAATAATAATAATATGTATAGACACTTTCATGCCACGTTAATCTGGTCCCTAGTAAGTTCTCGATGAACTTGTGTTACGTGTCCCAGACAACGGATATATAATAATATATTTAAAACTTTTCATAATATTTAAGATTTTACTATAATAATATATTACACATATTTAATAGTATGTACTATGTAGGTACAAGTTTTTGTTTCAGTATCCATTATTGTCATGCTCAATACCTAGTTAATGCCCATAACTTACGGAAGTAACAAGAAAGTAAATCGGGGATTAACATTTTTATGAGAAATAATACAAAACAAACAATGGATCAAGTAGAGCTTAGTAAACATTGTAAATGACATGTCAATATACAGCTCAGCTCAAACGGCCATGATGCACGCGAGCACAGACAAATACATCCATCCATTGTTACTAAATTACTTTTGTTAAAAATCCATTATAGGATTATTGTTTAGAGGGCCGACCGTCGCGACACATTTCAATTAGCGCATACATTGTATCGGACGGCGTGACGGGGCAACGGGTAGCCTGTAACGGGTAGCGGGTAACGGGTAACGGGTAGCGGGTAATAGGTAACGCCTGGCCGAGCAACGCTACATTAAGCTGAACCCAACTGTAAGCGGTTTTAAAGCTAATTGTGTGTATTACAAAGACAAAGATCGTGATGTGTAATTTAGACGATTTCCGTTTAATCCTATCATTGAGCTCTCAGAGCTTTATAAGTTCAGTGTTTTTAGCTCTTTAGATACTCCTATTTACGATGAAGATTACGGTTTCCTTATACACAATTTTCGTACGCTGAATTTCATTTAGTCATTAAAGTATTAAGTCAATTTCTAGTCATTAAATGACTAGAAATTGACTTAATTTTAATAAGTATGGGAGCCTGTTATACCTCGGCCATATTTTCAATTGTCCGTTATTTATTCCAATTTGACTTACGCCATTGACAACTATAAGTTATGTTGTCATATTTTGGAAGGTCGGTTATTTGAATATACGTAGTAGAAGATACGTAGTTGAATTGTAATAAACATGTTAACATGTCATTAAGATATTTTAATAAAAGTACTTCAAGTGACTAGGACTGAAAGTGTGTAGCTAAGTGATGTACCTAAGCCTGTTGTACCCTGGACACACCAAAAATTCCGGATAAAAACGTAAATACGCATACGCAGACGTATGTATGCATTAAAAACAGTTTATCCACAAAAATTGGAACTTATAAATATAAATTTGTTTTCATCCATACATTCTTCATGGGCCAAGGTACAATCGGTCGACACTGGAAAAGGTACAATACTGTGTCATGTTGAACAAAATTTAATTTTAAATATTTCAAAGTAACTTAACACTAAAATTTATTGGTGATTAATTACTTGTTGTTTAAATAAAGGAAACGTACGCATTTGAAATTTATTTGATTATAATGTTTAAAAATAGCACATTTCTATTAATGGTAAATATAAAACATTTGTCACCGAAAAAAAAGGTCGATCAAAGACTGACTTAATGGCGGTAAACGACTCGATCTATATAAGGATGGGTGGATGAGATTTAGCAAATACCCTAATCATTAGAATTCAAAAGCTCAGGAATACTTCGAAAAAGCCTACTGGCCAAGGTATAAACTGGCTGTGTCCGTGATACAACATATTCCCCTATATTAAATATACAAAGTAATAAATAGTGAACTGTATCAACTATAATTTACTCGTAAATGTAGCATATAACTTGACATTAAAAATCACTTTTTTTAATTTCAGCTAATTAAATAGAAAGGTATTTTTTTTAATATATCCCAATATAAATTCAAAGAGATATTATAATATAGTGTCATAGTGTATAATATATTTATTTTATAATAGTTTTCAACCGAGCAAAGAATATAATATTATGTGCAATAAAATGCTAACGTAATCCGAGTGCATTTCGTAGCGGCTACGGCGGCCGTAGCGCGCGTAACCTTCTGCTACAGTTTGCAACGCCACAAACAAAAATAATCATATATACGAATATTAATTTATGAGAAAAAGTTCGTTTGTTTGTTTACATTGAATAATCTCCAAAACTACGGGACCGATTTTGATGAAATTTGGCTCAGATATAAAGTAAACTACGGGGAAGGTCATTAGCTACTTTTTATCGCGGAAAAATGTACGGTTTCCGCGAGATTAACTTTTGTGCGCACGAAGTCGCGGGCAACATCTAGTATAAAATAAAAATAATATTATATTATGTAATTTCATTTGTTGTGCAGAATTCGCGGATATTATAATTTTATTAAACAAACGTCATGAACCAAAATAATAACGAAAGCCATGAATAATCATAATATAATGCTAGATCCAATACACCGTATCAAAAAATAATTCTATAAATCTTATAATTTAATTTCTAATAACGAAGCTTTCATATTTGCATTAGCAAATTATACCTCCGAGTAAAAGACGATTAAAACTTATAAAAATATTCTCCAGAAAGAGATCGTTCATAGCACTGTATCGCGATTTACACGTAACAAATTATGAACATTGAATAAAAATGTTCGATGTAGAACACGAATGTTAGCGACAGCGGCTATCAATTTGTCGACGGCGATTTGTCTTAAATATATGACAGTCCATAAAACTTGTGAAACAAATAAATGCCCGTTTTGCCCGAAACGTGGACGCGCAGGAGCGGGCCGATTTTATTAGCCAATAAAAATCACGAGAGCGCCCTTATATCACAAAGGTACATCGTATTTCATCGTTCGCCTGTCAATGTTTATTTTATATCATATTTTAGAGACGCGCAAATCCCAGAGAGAATATCATATAGTATAGAGAGCGAAATATCACGTAGACACATTTTAGCTCCGCAGTCGTGTGCTGATATTGCGGAAATCGCTTTATAGCCTTATATTTACTGCCATTTAAAAATAATATGTAAAACTTGTGTTCACGGGTACTTGAAACTAATAATGTAACGTAATAATGTAAAGGTAAAGGTAAAAACTATAACCCGATTACGCAAATTATATAGCCTATGTTACCCGTATATAATAATATATATTACGAATATATAAATTGACACCTCATTCATTAAAATCGGATCAGTTATTTAGGCGCTACGTAACAAACACACATACATAGATCGACAAAATTATTACCCTTCCTTTAGGCTGTGCCGCAGTCGGGTAATAATATAGTTATTAATTATTCCCGAAAGAAAAAGTTCATAATTTTTACTGCTAAATGCAACCCTTTTTTCTTATATTATTTAAAGTAAATTATTAATAATAGCAGGGTCCTTAACTATCAAAGATATTTTTAAAATATAAATGATTATAGAAGACATTCGATCTGTTAATATATGCTAATGAATACAATATACTGGTCTAAATATAAAATTCTTTTACAATAAAATAGTATTTTCAAAGTAGCCTTACGGAATCAAAGATTTACGTATGACAACAGCACATGGAATGTTCAATAATGTAACTAGTTGATAGACGTATAATAACTTCTTCATATTATAATACTTTAATGACTAAAGTGTCACTATCTTCTTAGTACTATCTATCAGTGGCGTGGGGTTCCTATAACTCTATTCCTATCGGCTTCACTTGCCACTTACCTTTTGAAGACCCTCATCCCTATCTATTATACAGGCTAGGGCTTCCCTACAAAGAAGAGCCAGCCTTCATCACTGCTATCTATATTTACTATCGGGGAATTCAATTCATAAGCAGTTAGAGTGTTCTCATAAACATGGATTTTTGTTACTGTTGCTTGAAATCCATACAATCTAAGTTATTTCACCACACGTAACAAGATTGCTTTAAATTTTTTTTAGTAGGTACGTGTTATTTCGTCATATATTTATATAATTTTCGTACAAAAAGATCGTAAACAACTTATTCCACGGGAACACTACTTATTCGGGATAAAATGTAGCCTACGTGTTAATCTGGAGCACAAACTACTGCCATACCAAATTTCATCAAAATCTGTTCAGTAGTTTTTGCGTGAAAGAGTAACAATCATCCATCCATCCTCACAAACTTTCAAATTTATAATAATAGTAGGATAATACTGATCGTGGAGTAGATAGATTGTATTTAGGTATTCATAATGGGTAATAGGTATGGATTGTATCGGTCTATGACCTCTTGATTGTAAGTCCTTCTTGCGCTCGTGTGGTGATGATAATAATACAGCAGCAATTCTTATACTCTCCTTTATTGGTGCTTACCACAAATACGTATTACAATATGTAATGAGATATGCTTAACACAATATATACGTCTACAATATGTATAGCCTTTTGGCCAACTGAAATAAACTAACTCGATAGGCTTTACTTATGACATCTGTCAATGTCAATAATGACATTGACAGTTACATCTTACTGTTGATATATGTAACATGGATATCCAAAGTCCATAGTCCTATATTCAATTCTGATATAATGTTGGACCAAATGAATAGCAATCAATTTTACACAGAATATATGAACTTAGAAATTTCCCCATCAAAGATTTTAATTTTGTTTCTCTTCTTCTACCCTCCTCCGTCAACATTTATCTTTGACTTTGAGCGTGTTTGTGGAACTGTGTGGCTGATGGCTGGGTTCAGTTAAATTTTGTCAAGGACTTCTTAATTTGTTGTTTGCCTTACCCCTTCCAGGTTGACCATTCAATAGCGTTTCCTATAATACACATGCATTCATTTCATGGAATATTGCTAATCAATATTTCCAATTTAATTTAAATTGATTGCATTTATATATTATACTTCCAGAAAGTAAGTAATTTTATTAATATTCACTTTATGGAGGCATTTAACCATAGATATATTTTATAGACAAGGTATTTTGAGGCAAAAAGTGTCTCCAGTTAAATCCACTTTTGAGATTTTTGTGGCCATTTTGACATTTAAAGTATGGTGACAACAAGATGACTGACATTTGAAGTATGATGAAAACCAAGATGGAGTAGCATTTTTTAAATTATTTTATTTAAATATATGGCGTCGGCTTAAAACCATTTGCCACTGCCAAGTTAAAAAGGCGGGAAATAGAATTTTCGTTTCAATTTTCAACACCGTATTCCTAAATCGTCAAGTCTAAAGTCTAGTCAAAGTCCAAATAAAGTCAGTGCAGTCAATGAGCCAAGTCAGTCGCTTCAGTAAAGTGGTAGAAGCTTTACTGAAAATTCCTTGGGAGTTTTGGAGGGAACACAAACTAGCACGTTTTTTGAAGTTGTACCACTTTCCCACACCTGTGCACGTTAACGAATATTTTATGGTTAATATTCTACCAACATTACTCAGAACCGGAATAACACAATTTTTTTCATGAAATACAAAATCCACAACGTCACCCATTGAATTCCCGGCAAAACTCCGTAACATTTTATCGCATGAAAGTTTGTTCTGTCAAATTTACTAAATCTTGAGTTTTGAAATCTTTGCATTGAACTGTTAATAATAGGTCTTTATCTATGAAATTGCCGTTCTGCAGTACTGGCCATTTCAAATCAAAATTATTTTTGTTTGGCTAAGAATTCTAATTTCAAATTAATTTTATTTTAAAAATATGGAATTCTTTTTCCAAAAGTAGTCATTTGTTTATTGATTAATGTTACATTTTCATCGCATTTCAATCTTTTTCGTCATCATGGATACGTTAAAAATTCGAGTAATTATGGATTGTGAGTACCGTCGTGGCAGCAACACGGCACAAGCGGCACGCAACATCAACGACGTTTACGGAGCTAACACTACAAACCAAAGCACCACCTGTTATTGGTTTGCTCGCTTCCGTTCTAGAAATTTCGACCTGAAAAATTAACCTCGCGGTCGTCCGAAGACTTTGGTCTACAATGACGAATTAAAGGCGATTGTTGAAGCTGATGATACACAATCTACGACTGAATTAGCAGCAGCTTTCGACGTTAGCGTTAAAACAATATTGGTCCATTTGCGTCAAATTGTCAAGGTAAAAAAGCTTGACAAATGGGTGCCCCACGAACTCAATGATCGCCAGCGCGAAGTACGCGTCGAGACCTATTAGGTTCTTTTTTTTTTACTGTTAATAAATAAAAAATCTTACGGATTGTATGACTTTTGTTACAAATTGTATCTGAGGCACGGTAATGGTAGGCAAACACGTATTTAATAAAATGCATTTTGTTAAATATGCATAAATATATCAGAGCATGAATCTCAATTTTCATCGAAATCGGTGAAATTTTCCATACAAACTTTCAACCCGTCTACATTGTAAATTAAAATTATTAGCTGTTTATTTCCTTTTATATTAGTTTGTAGATTGGTGCCGCACCACCCTGCAGGCTTAGGCATGCGCACCCTAGCAACACCGAAGAATCGACAAAATGACAGATTGAAGAAACATTAATACCATTCGTAGCAAGTCTTATTGTAAGGCAGCAAGGTCGACGCATCGTCGTTATAAGAAACAACATTTCTTTTCTTCCCGAGAATAACCTTACAAAATGGCCTCTTTTGACAGCTAAAGTAGAAACGTTTTCTTAATTCAATGTCAAATAGTCATACAATAATGTCAACTACTCCACATCATGGCGCTCCTAGACAAATAGTTTCTTTACGTTCAGTCATTTACTTGAATATTTGTTCGTTATTGACAGAAGATTTCCCGGCAGCCATTTTAAAAATATGGCTGTTTAGAAATGTTGACTTCTATTGACGACCTTGTTACCATTGATTAAGAACTATTTTGCAACGAACTATTTGGATGGAATATTTCTTCTTTAAATATATTTCTTCGGGTGGCCATGCTGAGCCCGCTGGTGACTTAGTAAACGGCCAGCAGAACCGCAGGAGATCAGAACCTCAATTCTAGTATTTAAAGTAGACTTTCATTTTACTTTGATTGTAATAATACAATTATAAAACTTATAAAAGATACTTACTAGAACTTATTAAAAATACTTATAAAAGTGAAGCGACTTGTTATCATAAACTGATTTTGTGACGTTTGGACCAATCAGGAGGCGATAGACGCTGCTTTAACGTTTACGAGAATACCGGTTTGACAGTTTTAGCGTATAGGGACTTGATTGGAATTGTATTATTGCAGGTTTTATTTAGCAGAACTAACCCTCAGACTAAATTTATTTTAATCTATAGTCTAGACTCCGCGCTCTTGACATGCTTAAATTTAGTATAGATAAAATTCATAACGCCTATAAGTGAAATCGTGTAAAATACCTTATACAATACTAGCCTTTTTTTTTTTAAGATGTTTTGAATAGATTACAATAGTGATAATGAATTTCGTCCTAGACAAAATGGTATGGTTTTCTATAGTTTAGTTAAACAATTGGAAAACGAAAAATGAATAAACGGCATGAACAATTTTGCATTTGTCACCTGGAGAGTGTTTGATAATGGTGAAAATATGGAAAATCTATTTTTAAGAATTGACGAATCGAAGCAAATATATTTAGAATATTTTAATTTTATCCATTTTGTAACACATTAATTATATCACAAGATAGATGATAAAAAGTTAAAAAATTTAAAGACGTTGAGCGTTTCTGACCCGCTGTTAAAAAGCTGTCGACCACAAACTAAAATAGAATTAGATTATACATTGTACAATTTGCATTCACATTTCATTTCCTGTAATTATTTTAATTTAGATCCATGGAGAAGTGGAGATAGTCAATATAAAATTGTTATGACCCCTATTACAATACTGCAGTCTGTGAGATTAGGGATTTGAAGCGTTTCCGAAATTTCGCATTTTGTAGTAATTTTGCAGTTGGATTTATCGTTTTTATTGAAGTAGGTTTATAAATTCATGATTTAAAGTTATAAAATCGTAATCGTAAGAAATTTATAGAATTTATTCTCACGCGAAAAGTTTCATATTTCTGTACTAGTGAGTAGTGACTCTGACCGTCTTAACACCATCAACCCTTCACGAAAACAGTTGTTGAGAACAACATTTATCATAAAAGTAACATCTGTAGAAGGATATGTGATGGACAAAACTCCTTTATTAATTTGCGGCATTTTTAAAAACAACCATAAAACTACTTAGGTGAGACTTTTAGTTATAAGGAGTTTTCATACAAAGCATACTATTGTCGTAACTTCCACAAAAGCAAACTTTTTAAATAATATTTGTACTGTTCCTTTAATTTAGAGCAATGAATTAGAAAATCATAAAATAAAAGGTTTAAGACAAACAATTTTTTGATTTCTGTTACATAGTAAAATACATAATACTTTTTTTAACATATTTTATTCCGTTGTACGGAAATGTTAAATGATAAAATAACGCAACCACTACATACTCGTTTAACACCTCAAGATTACATTAATGTCTCGAGTATAATTGGGTTCTTTCCTACGTGATTTTTTTTAAAATTAAGAAATAATTAGTTATTACAACTTGATAAAAATAAAAAGAATTAGGATTTTATGTGTACTAAGGCGTGTCAATAAGTCCGTGACTTTTTGAATTTCTAACCTCCTTACTGAAAAAGCAACACTACTCCTGTCAACAGGCATCTGTCAGTTGACTCCTATCAAAATTTGAACTTGCTGCGTCAGTTAGTTTGTGTTTTACAGCTATCTTTATCAGACTATCCAGTAACTTAAGGAAACAATGGAAAAAAGTGAATTTCGTGTGCTTATTAAGCATTATTTTTTGCGAAAAAAAACCATTACCGAGACCAAGGCTAAGCTTGATAAATACTATGGGGACTCTGCACCATCGATTTCAATGGTAAAAAAGTGGTTTACTGAATTTCGTTGTGGCCTTACAAGCACTGAAGATGCCGAACGTCCTGGACGCCCAGTTGAGGTCTCTACACCCGAAACAATCGAAAAATTCACGATATGGTGTTGGCCGACCGAAGATTGAAAGTGCAAGAGATTGTGGAAGCCATAGGCATCTCGCATGGCTCAGTGGTTTCAATTTTGAATGATCACTTGGGCATGAGAAAGCTTTCCGCAAGATGGGTGCCGCGTTTGCTCACAGTCGACCACAAACGCAATCGTGTAACAACTTCACAGGAAGGTTTGGCGTTGTTTAATCACAATATGGAGGAGTTTTTTAACCGTGGACGAAACATGGATCCATCACAATACACCAGAGACCAAACAACAGTCAAAACAGTGTGTTTCTAAGGGTGAATCGGCGCCAAAGAAGGCCAAGGTGGGTTTGTCAGCCAATAAAGTTATGGCGACTGTTTTTTGGGATGCACGTGGGATAATCCACATTGACTATCTTCAAAAGGGAAGAACAATTAATGGGGAATATTATGCCAACTTATTGGACCGCTTCAATGAGGATTTGAAAAAAAACCGACCTCATTTGGCCAAGAAAAAAGTTCTTTTTCACTAAGACAATGCAAGGGTGCACACATGTGCAGTTGCCATGGCAAAAATCCATGAATTGGGCTATGAATTGCTCCCACATCCACCCTATTCTCAAGATTTGGCTCCGAGTGACTACTTCTTGTTCCCAAACCTGAAAAAATGGCTCGGTGGAAAAAGATTTGACTCCAATGATGAAGTCATCTCGCAAACAAAGGCCTATTTTGAGGACCTCGACAAATCATATTTTTTGGAAGGGATAAAAAAATTGGAGAAGCGTTGGACAAAGTGTATAGAGCTCAAGGGGGACTACGTTGAAAAATAAAATGATTTATTTATCAAAAAATCTGTGTTTTATTCCAAAAGTCACGGACTTATTGACCCGCCCTCGTAGTTCTGTAATTATGCATTTCGATGTCACAAAAAAGTTGAAATATTTTTTTTAAACATTAGTGCATAAATCCTACTATGTAAAAATTAAATATATTAAAAGATTTACCATAGTATGTATCAACATAACGCGCGAAATTATGAGATATCAGAAATTTTGTGCACATAGCCATACATTTCGTAGCAACATTACTAGCGTGTGACGTCACCTACCTACTAGTACGACTTTTTATGTGGGGCGTTTTCACGAGACTCACAAAAGTGCTTCAAACAATCCGCAATATCTTTGAAATTTTTGTTTTTTAGTATTCTATTCCTTTTGTAAAATGTCTTATTTTACAGAGAACTATTCATTTATGTAATAAAAAAAATACAGGAAAATACCGTATTTTACGTAAGTGAAGCCGCCTTCAAAAGTTATTTTATACACATTATTTCGGCTGAAAAAGGGAAAAGGCTTATTGAAAAGGTCCATCAGCACGTCATAAATTAGTGAAGGCACATGTTCCCACTTCTAAGGGTTGAGTGTCTGACTCCTTCATCAAATCTACTTACCAGTGTATCAGTTATCCCTCTGTTCACTGGGGGATGTTACTACGTGATATAAATAAATGATTAACCTACTGTATAGTATATGCAACTTTAGCTGATTTAAAAATACTTCGTGATTTCTTTTAAAGTAAAATATTTTTGAGCTTCATGGAAAAAATCAAATGGAATAATATAAAAGCGAATAAAGCTCTATCATGTTTCATGGTATAGGGTAACGGTACTAGTAGTCAGCCTTTTAGTGGTTATGGAATCTAATCGTAGCCCAAGAGCTACTAGGAAATTTAGAGCAGGTGTTTGAGGCAAGCTGAAACCTTGCCTTAGACTTCTCCAATTGTAGCCCAAGACTGCAGGAAAGTCTGGTCAGAAGCGGGGCTAAGTTAATATACAAATTTTTGAAAAGTGATTTTTTTCCCAAAAAAAACGTTTGAGTTAATTTGAAATTTTGATATGTTGTACTTTAATGTTTAAGGAGTTGGAAAAAAATAAAGCCATTCCGTTTAGTCACGGCTTTAACCTTGCCATTCCAGTGTCAAAGTTAATTGAAAATATGCTGGCTATCTATTCCTGATTTTTTGATGTTTATCGGGCATTTTATGAACTATGATCTTGATATGTTGACATAAAGTGTAAAATAGTAGTTCATAAAATGACCGATAGATATCAGAAAATCAAGCCAGATATAAATTGTTAACAGAAAAAAAAAGATTTTATCTGTAGTTAGTTTTGTAATTATTTCAAAGTTATAGAGAAGTAAGAATATTTTTATAACATGAGTGTAAAAAACCTACACAATTACTATAGATACATCAAATACGAAAACATTTACTGTGGTAAGTATGAACATAAACGCACAAACTTCGGAGATATTATATTATAAATTTTGTGCATGTGACCAAATGTTTCAAAGCAACTCACGAGCCTGCGACGTGACGTCACATTGCAGTACGACTTCTGTATGTGTTGTTTTCACAAGACTAAATACTTTGAAAATATTATTTTTTGTTATGTAACTATCCCTTCTTTCTTATTCATTCAGAGCAATATTCATTTATTTAATTAAAAAATGACAGTCAAGTACCCTATTGTACAGGCATACAGTACTGTCACAGAGCCGACACATTTTACACATGATAGCTCGAGCACCGACTAATGTCAGCGTGTTGACTAAACACTAGGGACGCCACCGAAATACACAACAATTTACGTCGTATCAGACAAATCTTTCTTAATATGAAATTATGTCAAAGCACAAAATGGCTAGCCCCGTGAAAACTAGTCCGCGACTATGTAAAACTGTAGACCGCGCGCGTTGCGCGACCCCGCACACCTCTAGCCGCGCACCAGTGTGTGCGATTTTTCGTGTAAGTCCATTGAATCACGATTATTTAAGTAAGTAATATATACGTATATGTCTTTTGGCACTGTGTTATCATACACGTAACTAGTAGCTACAATCGAATCGGTCAAATTACTGCACTGGTCATCAGCTGACCCCACAACATTCACATCCTTTGAAGCACAATATCATAGAAAAAAAACTTTTGCTTAGTAATTTAAGCTTTAGAGCTTAAATTACTAAGCAAACACAAGGCTTCATCGCTGTTTATCTATGATATTGTGCTCAAAAAATGTCTGACTCAAATCGAGCCATATTTAATGAAAATGGCGAAATTAAACAGTTTGTTTAGTTTTGTAGAGCACAAATCACTATAAAATACCTGTTTGTAATGATGTTAGACATAGAGCAAAGTGGATTCGAATGTTTTTTTTCTTGGCAAATCAGAATATAGCCTACAAAGTTCTAACTGCATATAATGTAGAGAACCCGCCGCGCTTAAAATTAAATTAAATTTACCAACGCTTGGTTAACAAAAGTCTGTACAGCTTCCTGGCCGAAGTGGATTGTTGAATTATGGTATATCAAAATATAATCAAGCAACGTAGATACACCTCGATAATAAATTCGACAAAGGTCAACATTTCAATTCGATTATATCGGTAAGGTGTTTTCAAATCTTCAAACCCTTCAACAGGTAACGGCCCACACACATACACGGGTTATTTGTTCGTTTTAATTGGATGTAACAATTGATGTCTGTCACATTTCATCGGCGGGCGGAGCGGTAATCCACTTAGGATTAGCCATAAACAGCGGGCATTGTACGACAAGCGATCTGTTAGCGTCTAAACGCGGCTGATGGAGGGCGTCGACGTATTGTTCGCGGGCATTAGGCCTTAATCCTGTCGCGCGCGACTCGTTACGTTGATTGTCCTGTCGCGGCAGATGGCCGCCGTAATCCGACCCGGTACCCCTCCCTCGCCCGTCCGCCCGCGCCTCGGAATATAGCCTCTTTGTGTTTGTTGCATCTGCAGGTAAATTGTGCGCCAAAATTGGGCCGTACGTTACTCACTACTTTACCCCTTTTATATGAATACAAGCTATGAATTATTCTCCGAGTACTGTTGTGCCCGGCTTTCTTGTGTAATTTGTTGTTTACGAGGGCGAAAAGAGCAGTTTTATTATTTTTGTTTAATCTGTGCGAATGTTAAGGAGCGGCGCCTCGGTTGAAGAGATTTTTTGCACGTTTTCGACTACCAACTAAATCATCATCGACATAATATTTTAGTACAAAATTATGACGTATATGGCCATTAACTATTAAGTTATTGAATAGTACATATTTTGTGGTGTTCGTAAAGGAGAGATAGCCGATACCGAGGCTTAAGCTGTCAGGATTACGGAGATCTGGTTAACTAGAACGGTTATGTTAGATTTGTGTAGGTTTCAAATAACCGGTTATTAAGATAATTTTGGTATTTTAAAATAATTATAAAAAAATACACACATAATTTTTTTTTTCACACGTTTCATTGCTAGAGTTCGAATTGCGAGCATCATTGCGCTGTATTTTCGCGTATAAATGCGTAGTAAATATAGAGTTCAATTTTGAATCGCTATCTTAAAATGTGCACGTCGCATCGCGTTCGTGACACAGTGTGAGCTGACCCCAAGGGTCAACTTACACCGGAACCAAACGATACGCGACAAGGCACTGCATTTTTTAAGATAGCTATTCAAAATTGAACTTTAATCATTACATAAGTAGATCCACGTTTCATTGTAAGAGCTCGAATATCAAGTTACACCGCGCTGCACAGCGCATGTGCAGTGTATGACTGATATCATATGAAACGCGTATTTTTTATAATTTATTTTTTTATTTTATTATTGAATTTTAAGAAGGCTTACACACTAATTACAATAACAAATACAAATATGGTAAACATATCGCTAATTCCAAGCCAACATATCAGTGACAAAGATACATGTCGGTAAACAATGTATTTTTTATAAACTATTATAATGTAAACAAAAACTTATTATTTTTAAAGAAAAATCGGTTGTCTGTAAAGTCGGTTTACTGACGATAGTTGAACGTGACAACGTCATGTTTATAGTGCGCGCGGAACTACTTGGCCGCGCCTTAGGTAGGCGTGTTGCCGCCGCGAAGTCCGGCACCGAACTGAGTAATAACATCAAGCGCCCCCGCCTCTCCGTCCCACCGCTCACATACATAAGGCGCGGCTAGCTGAGGTAACGGCAATGCGTCATATTTAGCGAGGTAACGCTGGTAACAGGTAACGCATGAGTCATGTTTTTTCGTGCGTGCAGCCGGCTCCATTATATTATAAGACGTTATCACGTCAAAAATCAAGTATTCTTATTCTTTATAGATCTCGACTATAGTGTTGTAATTTTACACAAAAAAATTAATTTGAGTCTTGCTGTATTAGATTTGTACAAAATAGGTCAATATCAATGTTCTGCGATATTTTATTAAAGGTATTTACGCTTCTTAAGAAAAATGCATTATGTCTATAATTAGTGGTTGCAGTGGAGCGCTTTTGGAGGAAACCATGCTGTTCATCACCGAAGTTACTTTGCATAGCCGCATATATTTAAGCGTAAACCAAACGTTCGAGGATCTTAGAAAACATACATATTTTAGAAATCGGACGATAGTTATTAACTTCCGATTTGTTACCCTTTTTTAACACTGGTGGAATGAAAGCCGAATGATATTCGTTATATTCGCGAATTAAGATCAGTTTTGAATACCTATCTTAAAATGCAGCGCTACGTTGCTTCGCGTATCGTCGCGGTGTAAACTGACCCTTAGACGTGACATCGACGCGGGTAGTGAAAAAGTTACAAACAAGATCAATGGTGATGATTATTATTGACCACATCGCAGAATTGAAAACATATTTTGTACTTTTAGTAAGCGAGATTGCATTAAAAAGCCATTAAAATCAGGTTAACAAGCGATTGAAAACGTAACTGGACATCGAATTAAGGCACTTTTCACTGCCGTTTTAAAGCTGTATCCCGGGCCTATAGTGAAGATGCTTTCGATAATTTTGACGGCGAAGTTCGAAATAAAAAATGTATGGGATTTGACATTTAAACACATCGCTAAGTGACATGTGGCTTGCGATGCCTAATGTTAAATCCTATACATTTTGTTTTCGAACTACACCGTTGAAATTATCCAGTGCATCTTGACTAAAGGCACTGAACTTTCAGGATTAAATCGATTCGATTAGCTTACGACGCTACCTAAGTAGCGTGATAACTGTAAAAACTATTGTTCACTCGCTGCCGATAAACAACGTACACGCCCAATTAAAGCGAATAAATCTTAGTGAAAGTCGAAGCTGGCATCCCTATCGAGCTGGAAATGCTCCGTGTTTGCTCACTAAATCGTGATACATTCCAGTTCGAAACTTTGGGCCGTGTTTATTCAGAAAGCTTCGGTAAATACGCCGGTTAAAAGTGCAGCATGACCGATCGGCGGAGGCGGCTGATCCAGTTATATTAACATCTAATTATCATACTCAAATGTCAGTTGGCTCAGGGCTGGCGGTATCAGCGGAGTATCAGCGGCCGGAGGAAATTTGTGCTTAGCTATTGTCTTCGCAAACATTTCGACTCGCTCGGCAAACGTAACGGGAGATTACGCTTGTTTATGGCCTCGTCTGCATGTCCGTGAATCACTCGCGCTCGAGAGCGGAATATTTTATCTTCAACGGTCTATGAGCTGGGGAATTAAACAAAGCCGAGCCGTCTGAAACGCGGACATTTTAGTTGATTTGCTAACCGGCCATACTTGTGCAAACATTTAGTTTTAGATATTCCGGTTCAATGGAAAATATTATATTTTGTACTTGTGTATTTTATGCTATAGGTGCAATAAATGAAATGGAAATTAATTATTGCTTATAGAAATGGATGTGAAAAGTTTTTGTTCTGCTGTAAGTATTAGGTTGCAACCTTCTTTGGCTGATTACGTTTTGTGCAACTGTAATCGGGTTTCCCTATATCTTTGATATAATATCTTATAATTCATATACTTTAAACGAGACAAACTTATATAGTATTAGGTCTTTACCTATGAAATTGCCGTTTTGTATGAAAAAATTTAAACGAACGAACCCATGCAATCAATGCATCTTTGCTAACGAAGTGGCAGTTTATTGATGCCCATCTTAAAGAAATCAGCTGGACGGGAGGCAACAAATTCTTCAAAGGCATTTTGTACTGCCTCTCGGGTATTGAATTTTTTTCCCGTCAAGAAGTTATCCAAATTCTGGAAAAAGTAGTAGTCTGTAGGCGCAAGGTCTGGTGAGTAGGGCGGATGACGGAGAGCTTCCAACCCCAGTTCTTGCAACTTGGAGACCGTCTGCTGTGCAGTATGAGGTCGCGCGTTGTCGTGCAGGAGCAGCGGAGACGATCGATTGACCAATGCTGGTTGGAGATGTGCAAGCTTCTCCATCATTGTGTTCAGTTCTTCACAGTACACATCTGCAGTAATTCTCACCCCGTTTGGTAAGAAGCTGTGATGAATCACACCGGCGCTAGACCACCAAACAGTGACCATAACTTTTCTAGGGGTAAGTTTTCGTTTAGGGCATTGTTTAGGTGCTGAACCAGGATCCAACCAACTTGCTGAGCGCTTGCGGTTATCAAACAGTATCCATTTTTCATCGCAGGTAACAATGCGATTCAATATTCCTTAATTTGTGTGTCTGTTGAGCAGTGCAAGGCACGTCTCGAAGCGTACTTCACGCTGGCGATCATTGAGTTCGTGGGGCACCCATTTGTCAAGCTTTTTTACCTTGCCAATTTGACGCAAACGGACCAATATTGTTTTGACGCTAACATCGAAAGCTGCTGCTAATTCAGCCGTAGATTGTGTATCATCAGCGTCCACAATCGCCTTTAATTCGTCATTGTCGACCAAAGTCTTCAGACGACCGCGAGGTTCATTTTTCAGGTCGAAATTTCCAGAACGGAAGCGAGCAAAACAATAACAGGTGGTGCGTTGGTTTGTAGTGTTAGCTCCGTAAACGTCGTTGATGTTGCGTGCCGCTTGTGCCGCGTTGCTGCCACGACGGTACTCATATTCCATAATTACTCGAATTCTTAACGTATCCATGATGACGAAAAAGATTGAAATGCGATGAAAATGTAACACTAATCAATAAACAAATGACTACTTTTGGAAAAAGAATATCCATTTTTTTAAATAAAATTAATTTTAAATTAGAATTCTTAGCCAAACAAAAATTTTTTTGATTTAAAATGGCCAGTACTGCAGAACGGCAATTTCATAGGTAAAAACCTATTATATATTATAATCGGTTTTTTGAAACCGGCTGCAAGTATTACCACGAGTATCTATCTAGATCTTTGGGAAACTGTGCAGCATTTTTGGGCTATATGTATTTTTCTTTCGTCGTGAAACAATATATCAATAATTTCGACTCTATTATGTCAGGCCGATTGGCAGTTTCTGGTGTGAGTATATATAATTTTTGGTTAGTTTGAAAATTCGGAAACCGGGTTCGAATCCCGGTGAGATTAATTTTTTTATGATTCTTTTTTTTTTTCAGAACCCAGTTTCAGTTACCCAGGTACTATTGATTAATCGGCTATCAAAAAAAATCAAAAAGATCTGATAGTGTTATAGCCAAAAATACATATTGAAAAGATACCTAACAATGATTGTCCTATTTCTGCATAGACATTAGACGTATATATTATAGACGAGGCATGTTGAGACAAAAACTGTCTCCACTTAAATGGCCCAACTTTCGGAGTTTTTGGGGCCATTTTGACATATGAGGTATGGTGAAATCAAGATGGCGTAACTTTTTCTTGTATGATGATTTGTTCTGTCAAATGTACGTCATAGCCTATCTTCAGTTTTGAAATCTTTGTATTTTTGAGAAACTAAGTTTGATGGAGCAATTTGAATTGTGACGTAATAGGGTTTATTTAATTATCAAATATTACTATTGTCAACAAAGACGAGCCTCCGCCTGATAAAGTTTCTATCCGAAACAAGACCATTAATATTCATTACTGAACAAAATGAACTAAGTTTATTAAATAATAAAGATCAAAGATACCTCGCTACAGCTTTATATTACGGTATATAAAAAGATAATCCCTTCACTGTTTATATTGTGTTAATTATTGAAAATATTAACCCATTTTGGGTCTAAAATTTCAGCTTTTTCTTGGCAAAATAAAGCCTTCTTTTCACATGTTTCTCATATTGTAAGTCAAATTCAAAGGAATTTAAATAAGTTAAAATAGAAAATATATTTGAAATATGGCTGACGAGGTAGACCGCTCTGATTCTTCTCTGATTGCTGATATTATTAATGCAAAGTTTTATTCCAATCCAGCCCGTTTCAGAATACATCCTCGTACTTCGTCTGAGAATCAGCAATTCCTCATGTCTCGTATCTAAACGAGGATCGTAACGACTCAATGTAATCTCACAGTGTTATGTTTAAGACGGACGTGAGGACGTATATTAGACTTTATTCACCGGAATTAACGTACAATATCTTTTGTTCACGTTTGAAGTGTAAAGCGTGTTTCTAGTGTCTAGAATAATACAAATATGAATATGCTATTAACGTTCATAATACTTGATTATAAGGTGACATCCTCATTTTACGTTATTCACACAGATCATATAAATAACACACATAAGAAAATTAAAAATAAAATTTTATAGTAGATTAACTTGTTACTTCTTATGTAGTTAAATTGTCCGAAGGATGGGAGCCTGGTGATCTGTAACACAGGTTAACCCTAGCGCAGACACCAGTCTCTCATCACATGCTGTTGCATTATGAAACCTGTATGATTTGTTTATATTGTATTGTTGTGTTTCAGAGAGAAATAAAAAAATAAATTTGAAATAATCTCTTTGCGACCGATAGCTGGTGAGAACTATTTTTTTGTTCATTTTCTTCAAATGAAAATGAATATCTAATGTTTCTGTGGCGGACCAATTAGCGCCGCAATCCTGAATCGCGCTATCGATGTTTTCTATGTTCGGCACTTTAAATACGACATCTGAAATTCATACAAGTGGGCTTCGGCCTGACCGAGCATACCATCTCGCTCGGTCGGAGATCTCCCTTTGAGGCATCCACTATTCCCACATTTCCATTTTGTCATCATCTAGATTTTTCGTAGCGGATCCAAGAAGATATTTTTAATTTCGCGAGAATTTTTTTAGAAATCTTCATGTAACTTTACCTATGGGTTTGTAATTAGTTTTAGGTCCAATTACTGGAGCTTTTAATTGTTGTTATCAACAGCTTTCATTTTAGTGCTCACTAATTTATTTTCCTTTTTCAAAGTGGCTCAGTCATAACCTGGGTACTTGGCGCAAATTGAATATTGATCCTGTCGTTGCATTGTTTTAATTTATTTAAGCTTTTCGGGCGGTTGTCTGTTTAAAATTCATAAAGATCCAGCTTTCTGATTGCCAAAGTAATGGAAATATTTTGTGAAAACACATCGCTCGCTGACTGATATTTTTATTAATATAACGAACGTCGATACTTATTGATAGAGCAATCGAAAACTCACTGGAAGGACCGAAAAACTTTCATTTTTGACCGATATTTAAAATATATCAATTTTTAATATATATATATCCCTGCCAAACTACATCGCTTTCCAATTATGCAAGTGACAAAATAAATAAACATTTATACATGTGAAAGTAGTCCGTCGTTTCGTCCTTTTAACCAGAAGACGTCCCGGTAGGATATTTATAGGCCTCCCTGATCCCTTATAGTTTTCTAGTGCGACCGGTCGCTCGCGACTTGTATCCACCGACTGCTTGAGACATTTCGATCGGGTCTTCTCTCTACCTAAGCATTGCGATCCGAAGAAACAATTTTAAAGAAGAAATATTCTATCCAAAACAGTTCGTTGCAAAATAGTTCTTAATCCATGATAACTGTTCACGACGAAACTATCGAGGTAGCGATATATAATTAGTAAATTCATATATGTACAAAGTAAATTAGTTAAATTTAAAGTCCAATAAACTATTGTTAAAACCTTAAAGTAAAGTATAATTAAATCTGTTTAACTTTAAAAGAGTCGAAATTTAATTTGTAAAATGTCCCATTATACACCTGTTTCTTTATGTAACTACGATAACTAACTTATAATTAAGTATTTAATATGTAAATTATTGTAATTTAGAAAATTTATGACCTGCTTCAAAGAATATATATAATATATAAATATTTATAAATAAAAATATTAGCCCGCACGGGGGTTGAGTAAGATTTTTAACGGAAAATTGGTAGTTGCCTCGGCCTCGGCTCCGATAAAAACTTACTGTGTGAAAGGGACCGAACGGGAGGCCGTTTAGTCAGGGGAGGGCGAGGCCATATAAACATCGAGAAAACCAATTTACCTAACTCAGTCCTCGGCAGTTTTTTAGGAATGACAGATGTAAAATTGTATGGTAAATGTATATAATTAATATGAATAATAACATTGTTAAAATTGTATAAAATTTTATTTAATATGTAAATAAAGGTGGGCATGAGCTGCCGGTATAAGTATGTGGCCGGCGGCCATACAGTAGTAGTTCGCTCTCAACCAGCCGCAAAGTAAGAGGAATTCCTGCCTGATCACCTATCGAAGTAGTGAACAGTAATTGGTAATATTATTTCCCTTTTCTAATTCCTGTTAAACCTTTACTGTTTTCCTTCTACTTTCCCAGTAGAAGGAAATAATAATAATATAAATAGAAGGTAGTTCCTTTTAATTTCCTTTTCCCCTTAAATTTTCAGAGAGTCAATAGAAGTCAACATTTCTGAATAGCAATTTTTTAAAACGGCTGCCGGGAAATCTTCTGTCGAAAATGATCAAATTTTCAAGTAAATGACTGAACGTAAAGAAACTATTTGTCTTGGACCGCCATGATGTGGAGTAGCTGACATTATTGTACGACTATTTGACATTGAAATAAGAATACATTTCTACTTTAACTGTCAAAAGAGGCCATTTTGTGAGCTCGTGCTCGGGAAGAAAAGAAATGTTGTTTCTCATAACGACGACGCATCGCCTTGCTGCCTTACAATAAGAACTATTTTGCTCCGAATAGTATTCATATTTCTTCAATCAGTCATTTTGTCGATTCTTCGGTGTTTCTAGGGTGCGCACGCCTGCTGGTGTGAGGCCGTTCTACGCCTCGACGTCCAGATCTTGTTTTCTTCTAGAGAACCTGAAGAGACGATTACGTGGGGCTGACCTAGTCCCCCTGGCTACAAGTCCAGCCCACTTCGTTGGGCTATGGCGGTAGGTTTAGTTCTGCTACGGATGTCTTCATGTCTGATTCCATCACGTATAGAGACTCCGGGCGTAGCCCTCTCCATAGCTCGTTGAGCGACAGGATTTGCAGCGGTGGCAGTCAATTGCCAGTTTTGACAACCTATGTCGCTCAGTGTTTAGAGTGCTGGCGCTCAAGCCGGAAGTTCGAATCCCGCCAAAGAAACAAAGAATTTTTCTGTGTTCCTGGGTCATGGATGTCAACACTAATGACGAGACAGTTCTTGGAATCTATTTTTCCGGAAGGAGAAAGCAAGCCGTGTTGTTTCGAGAAACGCTAAAAGCCTCTCAATAAATGTTTATAAATAGAGTATTAAACATTTCTTAAAGTCCTTTAGTGAGGACATGAAAACTCACTCAAACTTCCTATAGTGCTCATAGGTATTGCAGTAATTAACTCCTATTAGTTGCCAAAGCAATTCTGCAAATTGATACCTCTTTAAAGATACGAGGACGGGAAGAGAAATTCGGACTATTTCAATTCCAGACAGTTTTGAATAAATAAATGGAACTGAGCTTTGAAAATACCCATTAGATCTTAGCATTTAACGATTGATATTTGTGTTTTATTTTACGCACAAACTGGTTTTTTTTAACTTTATTTTGCTTTTCTATACCTACATTTATTATTATTACTTTTTAGATGAAGGATTTAGACTAAGAATGAAGTACCCTCCGACCAAAAAAAACAAGTGAAGACATAGTTCTGCGAACCACACAGTAAGGCCAGTCTAAACTACGCCTCGCCGCGTAATTACACAGTTTCACGCGCACACATATAATAAAACTACGCCTTACCTTGTAAGGCGATCTGTCGTGCTATGTGGTTTAGAAGATTCCGTAATACTCAAGGAACCCTTATAGTTTCGCTCTGTCCGTCCGTTTGTCTGTCTGTCTGTCTGTCCGCGCTTCTAGCTTCTGTAATTATGGATACAATTGGATGAGATTTAGTATAATTAAAGATTGTGTATAGATCTCAATTATGGAATCATAAAATAAGAATAATTTTACATTTTAGGGGTGGCTCAACATACATGTGAAGTGGGGATAAAGAATATTTTTGCACTCTACCCCATCGTGTTGGATATGGTCGAATAGGTTATTTTTAATAAAGGTAAGGTTTCATACATGACTTTTTGACAAAGTCAACCATTTTCGTGTAATCGGCCTCTGAAGTGGTTAATAAGTTCCCCCCCCCCCCCATCCTTTTTTTACATGGGGAAACGCTTTATGCATCCCCGGTGAACTGGGGGGGGAAGAGTATAGGAGAAATAAACTTGTAAGTTTCCATGCCGATAAATCATGCAAAAAAATCTCTAGAAAAATTATATTAAGCGAAATCGAACAACTTTTGAAGAAATTCAAAGAAAACCTATTGCGCGTTGATAGTTACGGAACCCTCCTTAGACATGTCCTGACATGCTCTTGGTCAGGATATTTTGTATGTGATTAATGCTGTGTGGCTAACACACGCACTACATACATAAAAAACCGGCCTCAGCTTTTTTTATCCAAAGCTCTGTCTTCACTTTTTATTTGGTCTAAGGAAGTAACCTACATATTATGAAGAAGATATTCGACGACGATAAATTAGTTGAACATTCTCGAGTATTCTATTGCAGCTAATTATGAGCACAATGTATGCAAACTCGGCAGTTAATGTACAAACAGAAGCGGCGTCTTATCACCGTGTCGCATTCGTAACTCTATATCGCCGTAAATTATGCTCGCTTAGTTCACATTATGCGCTTAATATCACATAATCCGTCTGAGTGTCGTATCCCACATTGCGGGAATTTTGCCGCGGGATTTGCGGCTGCGGCGCCGGGGCCTGATCCCGCATCCGGCTGCTAATAATTAAGAGGGCCCTAAGTGTGACGATTAATTACTAGAGGAGTGCTCGGCGCGCCGCTTTGTTTTTATTGTACTGATAAATACCAACAATTAGCCCTGGGTGTCTTGCCGCTATTTGTGCACGACACCAACGCTTAACACCTTCATTCAACGGTTTGTTTTTCCTCTTAAACCTTACTTACGCCTTGCTTTTGTCACGTTGTCTGTGACGAATTTCTGTTTGCTCAGCCGGTTTAGTTTTATTTTCGTTCTCCTATTATAATTGACCATAAACTTATGTGCAGTACTTGCGAAATCTAGATGAATGATCTACAGACTACTTAGCATGTTAGACTATTTTTATTTATTATCTAAAAAAAAATACGACAAAACTTAGACCATTAGGGTAAGTTCACACCGAGGCGATACGCGATGTGTCATGTGACGCGGCGCTGCATTTTTAAGATGGCTATTTTAAATTGAACTTAGTTCACTACACAAAAATATACGTTTTATTAGACATCAGTCATACACTGCACACGCGCTGCGCACTTTTACAATGAAACGCGTATATTCTGTGCAAAACGCAGCGCCGCGTCGATTCGTTTCGTTGTTAATTGATCGTAAACTGTAGAATTTAAAGGCCTACTACACTACACGGTATTCAGGACCCTTACCCTTATTTAGAGCAGTGTAATTGAATTCCTGAGTAAGGGTACCTAATTAGGGCGACCGGACGGTCCCGGCAAGCCTTAATCGCCCTTACGATCGAGTAGTGTAAAAACACTTAGGGCGCTTAGGGAGCTTCCTGTAGCTATTAATCTTAATGTGACAACCAGTCTTTGTCTAGCACTTACACTCTTGCTTTAAATTGTGTCTTCTTTTCTAATAAACTAAATCGAATAAGTATTCAAATTCCCCCTCTCCCGTTCTTAATCTCTCTCTCAATTTTTAAAGTCAACTGGTTCCAGCGCACTGCGTATTTTTCTCGCTTTTTTTTAGTGCTTTTCTCTTACTTTCAAGTATTGCTTGAAATTAGGCAATACTTTAAATTTAGTAAAAGAATAAAGAAAAGAAAAGAAGAAAGAGGCCGGTGTTCAGTGGACTGTAATAATCGACGCCCTTGCAAGAGGCCACGCCCTCCCTGACTACCGGGCCCTGAATACCGTGTAGTGTAATACCCGCTTTACTACAACGGTATTCCAATATGATACGTCAAACGATAATGGCTGTAATTTAATTCACAACAATTTATTAGTTCACAAATATCGCTCCGATCGGCTCCGATAGAACATTACCGATGATTCACGCCCAGTAATTTCAAATTTGTATGCTAAATATTTGTACAAGCTGTTTTTGTACAAAATGTACAAAAAAAAACAGTTAATAGAATCAGACGTTACTTTGTGGAAATACATAGCATACAATTTAATTATTATTAGAATATCTAGGTTGCAAAACTCCAGGAGTTTTGCACGATCTTGCTGACATTGTTGCTTGTGTCAATGTGATGCATTGTTGTGTGTGTTGTTGTGTGTGGTGGTGGTGTTTTGCTCGTGGTGTTAGCAGTGTGGGGGGAGGGAGGTGCTTTACGCATGCTTATGTGTGCACTCACACATTTGCTTGTAGTATTTTTTCGCGGGATATCGCTAGATATAATATTTATTAAATTAACCCCTTTTCTGAAAAGGCCGAAACAAGAAAATAATTCGAAAATCCAGAAATGCATAGGTACAAAAATGGTCAAGCTAGAGCCGTGGTCACACCTACTAATGGCATCTAAGCGTCAGTTCACACCGAGATATGTCGTGTCTAGGAGTGAGCTGACCCTAAGGCCTAGAGAAGTTTCTAGAAAGTACGTATATTCGTCATATACATGCGTGCACCCCAGGATAGATACAGACGGCTGCGATTTGACATCGACTGTGACGAACCTTATAAAGTAGGTGCGACCACCAGAGGCGTGCGCTCCATATAGGCAGAAATGCAGTGCTTTACTTGTCATTCACAAATATTTTAATAAAACGTTCGTACGTTTTAGATGACTTTAATTAATAGTAAATTAATTAATTAAAAAAATATAATAACTTAAAAACGCCTAATATTTTATAAATAGCAACTCATGCCGGTAAGTCCTGCATAAAAAATCATCGCATGTATGTGTAATTTTCATACTTCGCAAACGCACACATCCATGAATATCGACATGATTATATACCGGTTACTCTTGCGGCAGGCTATTGCCGAACCTCGCCGAGCCGAGCTGGGAGCTCGGTTCGGCTATCCAATCGCTCCCGAAAACCGCCGAACTGGCGTCGGAAATTATTCGTTGCCTATAATCCGACTAAAAACAAAATGACTTGAATCTAATGAATTTATCTATACACAAAAATCATTTTTGTTTAGTAAGGTTTCATTTATTTAATAGAAGAAACATTTTGTGTTTCGCGGGGGCCATATTGCATATTTCATTTTCCTCCTCCTGTTTATTTATAGTTTTCTTAAAAGATTTTTCATTTTAACATTTGAAAGTGATTTGATTGTGAGGTTTGAGTTGATAATGTGTGTTTATTAAAAATTAACAAGTTCTCACAATTGTCATTCAGTGAAAAGATTTAAATTCTGTCTAAAGGTAGGTGTACCCGAGTTACAACAATTAAACCAGCAAAAAAATAATGTAACTCGAAAATTTCATGTTAAAAGTTATTTAGGTAGTTAAGTAATTTACATCGGGATATCTCAAGTAACCGGAACCTTGAATATGTGAAAATTGAAGCTGACTGACTGGTGAGTAGTTATTATATTTTAAAATATGCTTATTATTTTACTTATTAGAATTTCTTCCGCCGCGACGATCGATCGCTGTTTTGTCTGCTTTGCCGTAGAAGATGCACATGAATAGTAGTACATCTAAGACTTGCTCTGTTGGCATGGTTTCGACTTAGAGATCCGTCGCTTGGCTGTAGCTATGCTAAAAATCTATAAACGAAAAAGTTTTTGTGACCGAGTACTTCGCCGCATGCCCCTTGCCATAATCCTGTGCACGCCACTGGCGACCACGGCTCTACCAGGACCATTTTTGTACCTATGCATTTCTGGATTTCTATCTGAAATATTTTCTTGTTCCGTATTTTAAGTTATTTTTTTTGTTTCGTATTTTTCCGTTACCCAATCGCACATATT
Source organism: Phengaris arion (assembly GCA_963565745.1). Classification (NCBI taxonomy): domain Eukaryota; kingdom Metazoa; phylum Arthropoda; class Insecta; order Lepidoptera; family Lycaenidae; genus Phengaris; species Phengaris arion. The sequence goes on from OY751431.1 coordinate 32,892,437, forward strand.
TTTGGAATAATATTAAAAGTAACCAAAACACTTGAAATTAAAAATATCTTCTTCAAGAGCGCCAAATTTTTTCTAGATTTAACGATCGTTAATTATGTAATTTACAATATTATAATAATAAAGAAATGCAATAGAGATCATTCAACAAGCAACTAATAATTATTCGCAGTATAATTCTAAAACATCTATCGAACGTGGTAATAAAAGTTCTAATAATTTATTTCATCTGCATGTTTTAATTAAAACGGATAAACTACGACGATGGAACAGATAAACCGATTAACCGATTTTAATCTAGTTTTTTTGTTTGAAATCTGCCATGATCGAGAGTGTTCTTGGCTATAATTCATCATCATCAGCTCGTTCACTGCTTGACAATTCAGGGGTTATTTACATTTTTTATTTTCTTATGTATTGTCTATAATAAATTATATGTATAAAATTATACTGATTTATAGTTAGTATATACAGTACAGTAATTAGTATATACAGTACAAAATTTGTTTGTTTGTTTACATTGGATAAGCTCCGAAACTACATGACCGATTTTGATGAAATTTTCTACAGATACAGATCAGACCACGGAGAAGGACATAGATTTATCGCGGCAAAGTGTACGGTTCCCCCGTGATCTCCTTTAGCGTGCAAGAAGTCGCGGGCAACAGATCTAGTTAGTAATAAATAGAGAGCAACATAAATAGGGTAAAGTGAGGATTTGTAAACACTTATTTGTATCTACTTTTTCTATAAAAACGAATTTAACTTTTTTAGTTTTGAAATATTTCAATTTGAACTAGACTCATCTATACTAGTCTATACTATATACTACTAAGCTATCCTACTACTATTATAAATGCGAAAGTTTGTGAGGATGAATGGATGGATGTTTGTTACTATTTCACGCAAAAATTACTGAACGGATTTTGATGAAGTTTAGTTTAGGCTCTGGATTAAAACATAGGCTACTTTTAATCCCGATAAAGTACAGTGTTCCCGTGGGATAACTCATACTATATTTACGCGGGCGGAGCCGCGGGAAAAAGCTAGTAATATTATAAAGAGGAAAGATTTATATTTTTGTATGTTTGTTGCCGAATCACGCCAAAACTAGTGGACCGATTTCAAAAATGTTTTCATTAGAATGCTACATTATTCTCATTAAATATAGGCTGTATTTATTACCAGAAAAAAAATTTAATTACCAGCTAAAACGTCAATAATGTGATCCAAGGTGTAAAAAAATTGCTATATATTATCTTTCAGCGCATACGCTGCTAGAATTGATGATAGAACAAAATAATGTCATACAATATTTAAGAACATACTCATATCTACAAAACATAACAGCTTCAGTGGTCCAGTGGTTTAGAGCTTGGCTCTCGACTCGGAGGTCGTGGGTTCGATTGCCGCATTGGAACAACAAAAAAATGTTGTTTCCAAGTTTGGTTAGGACAATGCAGGCTGATCACCTGATTGTCTGACAAGAAAGATGATCCATGCGTCGAATGGGCATGTAAAAATTCGGACCTGCGCCTGATCTCTCGCCAGTCGTGTCGGTTATCCGTCCCACTGGGTTATGAGAGTAAAGGAAGAGAGAGTGGAGCTTGTGCACTTTACACACACTTGGGCCCTATAAAATTACACCTGCGTAAATGGCCTGATTTCAATGAAACCGGCCACCGTCATCAAAATCGGTGTGGGGGAGTTATTATAATATCTACAAAAAAGTCCGCGACTACTAAAACTAACTACTAAACAGCCTTTGTCGTCTAAAATTTTATTGAATTTCTGGGACCAATATGTTTTGATTTCTTTAGTAATATGGTATTAATCTTTATCTAAATAAATAGCTCACTCTTGAAGAGTATTATTTTAGAAATTAAATACTCTTTGTTTCATCGAAATCTGATATTGACTTTTGAAGTTATTACGAGTTCAAAGATAAAATCTGTAGTTAAACGTGCCTAATGTTGAATCGGCCGACTCCATGTTTTAGATAGTAGTTGGTGTAGGTGTATGTGTATTGTGTAGGTGTAGGTTGTAGGTGTAGGTTGTAGGTGTAGGTTGTAGGTGTAGGTTGTAGGTGTAGGTTGTAGGCGTAGGTTTTAGGTGTAGGTTGTAGGTGTAGATTGTAGGTGTAGGTTGTAGGCGTAGGTTGTATGTGTAGGTCGTAGGTAGTTATATTTTATTTATTCAAGTTCATACTTCATTGTTAAGACAGGACAACGGGTCAGCTAGTCTTTAATAAAGTGGAAGATAATAATATTATTTGGATAAAAAATATAAAATATGTTATTTAGGGACTCATAAAACAAAGTAAAACATAATATTAAATATTTTAATGGAATGAAAAGACTATACATTGTTTAAGATATCAGATTTCGTCCTAATATGGCTTACCAATTCTGTCGATAATCGATATCCATAAATTAAATTGAGTCGAGGAAACCATAAAATACCTGTCCAGTAGATATTCGGATAGGTACTCACTAATATATAATAGTAACTCTGTCTGTCTGATGCGCAATCACGCCTAAACTGCTGAATGGATTGTCAGAGATATCTGCTACCCGCACGATATCTGCGCGAACGAACTTGTTTTCCAGTGGTCCAGATCTATTTATTAAGTCGTAACACGTGTATTCCGTAGAAACTATGATTAAGTCGGTGAATAAATAAGTTCTCAAAGCAAGTGAAATGTTAGGGTCATGTTATTTCATCCCTGTTTCTCCTGTTTAAATAACACCAAGTAAGCAACGATAGAGATTCCTAGAATGCAGCCGCAATGCAATGCAGACGTAATATCGATATATTATTATGTATTTGCGTATGTACGATCGCCGACAGATCCGGTTTACATTTTTTTCGATCGTATTACTATGGCAATAAGGTCCAAAAGCATCGGACATCAGGGACTTTAATCCTTTAGCAGGTTGGTCGTTCTCTTATTTTGTTCGTAATATAATGATAATATGAAATTTCACTTTGCCATTCAATTAAGAATGATATCGTGACTGTATGCCATCATTATAATACGAAAAAAATATGAGAATAATATATATCTACCTGCTAAAGAATGATAGTAGATAAAAAATATTAAATAATATACTTCAGTGTCATGCAGGAGTCAGGACCCATATTAAAAACAATTTTTACTCTATCCTTCAAGGCCACTTATATACTGAAAATATTTGAGCATAAAAGGTATATTTTTAGGTGCTACTTGAAATTTATATTTTAAGAAGCACCCAAAAATACGGATCTTCGAATATGAAAGATGAAAGATGATAAATGAAAGATGTGACAGTAAATGAACATTAAGTGTAGATTCTCTTAGACTTTCTCGAATTTTCAATATCGATCTAAACTATTACTACACTTGTATTTAAATTGATGTAAAAATAACATAGGCTTCAATCGATAAAATAATTATAATATTATTGACTAATAAAATGGATACACATAAACGGTAGCTACTGATTAATTATGTGGCTAACTGGTGGATTATGTAACTCTTAGATACCTAACGATACAAAAAAACCTAAAAATGACTATTCAATTAAAGTTTACGGGACTTGAAATCTTGTACTTTAAGCGAGACAATTTGGTATGTTTAGTTAGTTAGACAAGTTTAGGCTCTAGATTAAGAAATAGGCTACTTTTTACAGTACTAAAGTACAGTATTCCGCCGATCACCGACACTATATTAACACGGGCGGAGCCGCGGGAAAAACCTAGTCTTGTATATATATAATTTTTCTCGTTATGTATATATAAGGTTTCTCGAAAACTGCTGCAAGTATTACCATGAAATTTAATATTCAGAGAGTTTTGGGGCAGAAAAATCTATGTAGCTAGGTCTTATCCCTGGGAAACTGTATTGTTTGTATGTACTGTACGTATTTTTAAGCTATATATATATATATATATATATATATATATATATATATATATATGTATTTTTTTTCGTCGTGAAACAATTTATCAATAATTTCGACTCTATTATGTCAGGCCGATTGGCAGATTAGTATGCGTAACTAATAATTCTTGCTTTGTTCGAAAATTCGGAATGTGGTGGGTTTGAATCCCGGACAAATAAATATTTTTGTGATTGTTTTTTTTTGACGTGATAACGTCTTATAATTTGATGGATCCGGCTGCACGCACGAAAAAACATGACTCATGCGTTACCTGTTACCAGCGTTACCTCGCTAAATATGACGCATTTTCGTTACCTCAGCTAGCCGCGCCTTAGGTATGTGAGCGGTGGGACGGAGAGGCGGGGGCGCTTGATGTTATTACTCGGCGTGTGGCGGCTTGTGGCGGCAACATGCCTACCTAAGGCACGGCCAATTAGTTCCGCGCGCACTATAAACATGACGTTGTCACGTTCAACTATCGTCAGTAAACCGACATTACAGACAACCGATTTTTTTAATTTAACAGAACTCCGAGCAAAGCTCAGCTGTTATCCCGATGATTTTATTCACTGTTAATGTTACCAACTATTTTAGTGTTAAATATTCCAGATATAAGTTAATATGGACAACATTCGCATGCATTAATAAACAATACCTAATCTATTCCTGGCAATCTGCAAGTACAATCACGTCGAATTAGGCATCTAGCCATATTCAGATAACAATCACCCAATAAATCAGTTTTAGTTACTCCAAGCTTTTAGGTTTAGGTCCGAGTCTAGAATTTTATAGATTGAGAAACTGCTAGCGCACCTGAATTAGCAAATGCCAAGTACTACGAGTATAATAAATTTCGTAAGAAATAGTTACTTTTTATTGTTACATTTTTATATTACAATAAAAAACTATAACCCGACTACAAAAATTATGAAGCCTATGTAAAACGGACTATTATTACAAGTTTATTGATTTATTGACACCGCCATTAATTAAAATCGAATCAGAAGTTATCGCTACGAAGGAATAAACATACATAGATACACAGACTGCCAAAATACTTAAGCCTTCCATTTTGCTTCGCCGTAATCGAGTAAAAGTGTCTTGCATTGCAGTAATTGAAAGTAATTGTACATATTAATAATATATAGGTCATTACATATGAAATTGGCGTTTTGTAAAGGAGGAACATAAAGTCGTTTTTTTTAAACAAAATATATTTATTTCATCAAAGTATATTTTGCCATTGCTATCTCATAGGTAGTTCATTGATTCCTTTACTAAAAAAACCATTCGGACAGCAATCAATAAAATCTTTGAAGGTGCTTTGGACTGCCCCATCGGAGTTGAATATTTTCTCTTGCATGAAGTTATCCAAATTTCGAAAAAGACGGCAATATGTTGGAGCAAGGTCCGGGGAGTACGGTGCATGCCTTAGACATTACAATTGAAGCTCCTCTAATCTGGTAGCCGCTGTGGTCTAGCGTTGTCCTGAAGCAGCAGTGGCCTAGAGCGAATGACCAACCTCGGTTGTTTAGCAGCTAGCTTTTCCATCATGATTTGCAGTTGCTGGCAATAGACATCTACCGTAATCATCTGGCCAGATTTAAGAAAGCTGTAGTGAACGACACCGGCACTAGTCCACCAAACGCTCACAATAAATGTTTTTTGAGTCAATTTTCGCTTGGGGCAGACTTTGGCTTTTGTTCGCCAGGGTTCAGCCATTATGATAGATGAGCGTTTCCGAATATCGTAAAGGATCCACTTTTCATCACAGGTAATGATACGATTTAAAATCCCTTCATTATTGTGCCGGTTGACTAATGTAACGCAGCAGTCGATGCGCGTTTGTAAACGGAGAAGCTGTGGTGAACTCATACTAGAAAATAATACGATATTTCAAGTTTTCCATTTTGTAAACAGAGTGTGACGTAAACAAAAAACCAAAAGAGTAGGAAAACAAATGAATTACGGTTTTCTAAACACAAATGAATGAGTAAATAGCGGTATAAATTTGAAATTGGAATTCCTAACCAAAGAAGATATATTTGAGATCAATGTGGCCAGTACGACAAAACGCCAATTTCATATGTAAGGACCTAATACCTCATATAATAAGCCTTCTGTTCTTTGGCGAGCTTAAATAATAAGTAGATACCTGGGTCATCGAGCTTTGCTCGGAACTCGCGTAGATTAAAAAAAAACCACAAAAATATTTTACCGGGGATCGAACTTCCGATAGGAGCTTATATGTTGATGACTTCACAATAATTTTTATAATCTAGCAGACTGATAAAAAAATTAAGGAGTAATATACATTATGCATACATACAAATGCTGCATTAATCAATCGTAGAGTGTGTTGGTGTGTGTGTGTGTGTGTGTGTGTGTGTGTGTGTGTGTGCGCGTGGGCGTGCGTGCGTGCGTGCGTCCGTGTGTGTGTGTGTGAGTGTGTGGGTGAGTGTGTGGGTGTGTGTGCGTGTGCGTGCGTGCGTGCGTGTGTGTGTGGGTGTGTGTGTGTGTGTGTACCCCAGCTCTACGACCTATGTCTTGTGATTAGTATACACTATTCAGAACTACTATGGTACTTGTCTAGTGTAAAGTGGTGTAGTATTAAGCCATACATGTTTGGCTGTAAGTATATTCTTTACATTCTAAAGAAAGACAGTTCTAAACAGTTTTTTACATTTTTCAATGATTGATCAATTGTTGCACGGCGAAAGAAAAAATATATGTAACTTAAAAATGCGCAATTTCCAGGGATAAAACCTAGCTAGACCGATTTTTTCTCCCAAAATACATACTAAATTTTATATAATACTTGCTACAATTTCATATATATTCTATATACCTCCAAGATTGTCTCGTTTAATTTATTAATCGTTTAATTGTCTCGTTTATTTAATAAGATACTATCTAATTCATCTATGGATATATCATCTATGAATATGGTTTTCATACCACACGTCAATCTGGCTAGTACCTCCATGCTAAATATACGAATAAGTTACGGTTACCAGACAGCGGGAAGTCTCCTACTAATATTATAAATGTGAAAGTTTGTGAGTATGAATGGATAGATGGATGGATGGATGGATGTTTGTTACTCTTTCACGCAAAAAAATGCGAACGGATTTCGATGAAATTTGATATAGTAGTAGCTTAGGCTCTGGGTTAAAACGTACGTAACGTCGTATTCGTTCGTTCGTTTAGTATTAATACTTATATTGTATTATACACATTCATGAATCATGACCCAGGACCATGCTTAATACAGATAATATTACTATTTATTTTTAAACTATTTAATAAACATAATAAAACTGTCTACATCGAAACAATCAAGTTTATATTACTAACAAACAAAGCATAACTAATCCCATAGTGAAACACTACAAAACGACCCGTGTTTAAACTTTGACCATAATTGTAATAGACATAATGGTTTTAACGGGCGAATGACCTCTGGAGTAACTACATTCAAACGTTTAGTGAGGACTGAGGAGTCGTTAACAGTATTTCAATCCTGTAACCGGATAGGAAGTCCTGCGTCGCTGGCGCCGGGAGGATTATCCCATAGCTTCATTATTATACGCCGACTTGCACCTAGTATCGCCTTCTCAAAGACAAACTGCTTGCAAGTTGCAGCTGTGTTCGTTGATTGTTGAACGCTTCCCACACAAGGAAAAACAAATAGTCTGTTCAAATAAAATTTAATCTAAATATAAAATGCGACCAATTTAAATTTCACCAATTTTGATCTAGTATTTTTTTTGTTTAACTTTATTGTTAAACAAAGTGTTGTGTTGTGTTTTGTTTGTTGAAATCTGACGCAGTCGAGAGTGTTCTTAGCTATAATTCATCATCACCTCGCTTACTGCTTGACAATGATGATGAGTGTACACGTAATCAAGAAATTGGATCAAAACAAATTATTAGCTTGATTAAAAGTTTAACATTTCAAAGTCTTATAACTAGCAATATTTTAGCAATTGGTGAACACTGAGACCATAATATATAACTTGTCACACTTGTAAAATATCCAACATAACAATATAAGTTCTCTTCCTAGCTAAATATAGAGCTATTGTTCTAAGGATACGGCCCGTGTATAACTGTGTACTAAATATTCTAGCCAAGACTGGATATTATAACTATTATTAAGTGTATTTGACAAAACATCTCTATTATGTTCTAACAAAATAGAATTATTTATAGCTTGATTAAGACTATTGTTAATAAATATGTACAGATTTATTCATATACTTTGGTGTATTTAAGAGAAAATGGGTTTAGGAAATCTAAATTTGACGGCCACTATGCCTCATTGGTTAGCGCGTCGGCGCTCAAGCCGGAGGTCGCGGGTTCGAATCCCGCCGAGGGAACAAAAGGTTTTCAATGTTCCTGGGTCATGGATGTAAATATATGATGATATAAATCTTAGTATTTTTATACTTCCCATGGTCTGGTCCCCATAACACAAGCTTTTTTTCAATCAATTCGGATACTTACCACGAGGCCAGATTGACGTGGTGCGGAGCGTCCATAAATATTATATTAAATTATTTTGGTTCAAAATGATTAAATTTAGTTATTAGCACATTTTATCTAAATTTTAAGTTATGTATTATTAATGTGCTACGCTAGGCCTATATGTAGGTATATGAAATCTGTAATAATCCTACCTTTGCGTGTGTCTCTACTTCTATCTATCATCCGAGTGTGAATTTTAATATTCAGTCCTGACAAAATATGAAGGTATATCACGTAGCACGTTAGAAAATTTAAATACTTTTTGGCTTGATTTGAGATTTGACACAGTACACAGATGGCGACACAGCTTAAACCCGTAACAGAGTGTATGTATTTCAATGGGAGAATACGAAGTGCAAGGCAGGCATAGTTATTCAAACGTTGGTTTTTAGGTTCCCGTAGCAACTACAAGGAATTGTAGTTTCGTTATGTTCGTCCGTCTTTCCTCCCTTGATAACTTCGGTAATTATGATTATATTATGAATAATATAAATAGACAAAATTTTGTATATATAACTATACAAAATTTTGTCTATTTATATTATTCATAACGCCATAAATTCATTCATAAGCCAAAAATAAAGTATAATATGCAATCTATAACGATTGCATATTATACTTTATTTTTGGCATCATATAATAATTATAATTTTATATCGAGCAATCTATCTCCAAAGTGGTTTATAAATGGGCAAATGAAATGCTTTCTCTGGCATTCCTAAACCATCAGACTTATAACTCGCAATTTTTCATGCTGATAGATCACAGATGGACAGTAACTTTTGAAGTTATTTACAAAAACCTTATACGCCTTGATAGTTACGGAACCCTCCTTAAACATTTCCCTTATATACTCTCATCCCTTACATTCATCTCCATCCCAGGCGTGTATCCCTGACATGCTCTTGGTTAGGTTATTTTGTCATGGCTGATTGAGAAATGTGTAAGTAACCACTAACCACGTAATGGAGGACCGTGTTTACCAGAAGTGAGAAGTAGAGCCAACACAGCCGAATCTGGCCACCAATGGCCAGTTTTCAAGTCTTCCGATGGGCGATAGGGTAATTTGATGTGTGGCGACATTTATCAGTACAACTAGGACGCGCCAGTACGTAACAAACTTTAGCAATTGTATGGGCCCCTTATGTTCGTAAGCCATTCCGGCGAAGTTCCCACTTTTACGATAATGTCAGCCGTTGCCATTCAAACGCGCAAACTTTATCTGTGCATGGATGTTCGGCTTATGTCTTTTGCGTAAAATGTTCGAAAGGGTAGCAGGGGTAATCTCGAAATAAGAATATCGCCGAACGCATATCCAGAAATAAAATATTCATAACGTAGGAATATAAGGGAAGGGACGGGAATTTTTGTTACAAAAGAACGGCATTAACAGTATTTTACGTTAGATTATGTCACTGTTTCATGCATTTATGTATTTACTTTATTTCATAAGAGCAAATTTTAAGACACCCGAATATGATTTTGAAGTAACTTTGTTAAGTAAAAATGATCACATCTTTATGATATCGAACGTTTTATATTTAACTAGCTGTTTCCCGCGTAAATATACTATCGAGTATCCCGCGGGAACACTGTACTTTTCCGGGATAAAAAGTAGCCTATGTTTTAATCCAGAGTCTAAACTACTACCGTACCAAATTTCATCAAAATCAATTCAGTAGCTTTCGGGTGAAAGCGTAACAAACAAAGTTACATTCACATTTATAATATTAGTAGGGATGGGCTTCTATTGTGTTGACGTCATGGAGTAGACTTTCTCTATGGTTGACATTAAGGGCGTGATCTTACAAATTAGACAATAGACACACATGAAACCATATCCTACAAAACTAACAATTGTCACAAATAAAGTAGGTATATTTCGTTATTTAAAATTTGTTTTAAAAACATTATAAAATATTGATTTCTAGTCTAGCAAAAATAATTATCCAGAACCTCTTCATCCAAAATTTACAACAAGAGGTCGTGTTTTCTGCTCTTATGTAGCTTACTTTGTTTGTTTAAAAGTACCAAAAAATACCATAAAATTTTCTTAAAAATAATCCAACAATATTAACAATTGATTTGGAAACAGAATGTAATCTCAACGCGTGGCAATGAAGATTATTTTTTGATCCTTGCCTGGATTAATTGCACAAAACATTTATTAAGAAATGTCAGTCCTTACCAGGCAGCTGTTAAACAACAAATTTTGTAATGGCGCCCTTTAAAAGTTTTTTTTATACATATCCACTCTAAAAATATGAGACATTAATTTTGGAATGGTTTATTTTAATGCTTTTATAAACGGTAAACATTATTCATCTGATAATTATAATAATAATATATGTATATGGATTGAAAAATTATGTTCCCTCGGCAGGATTCGACCTCCGGCTTGAGCGCCAACGCGCTAACCATTGAGCCACAGAGGCCGACATTATAATTACATAAAAATATACTCGTACTTTTTACCCGACTACGGCGATACCAAAAGGAAGGGTAATGATTTTGGTCGTCTATGTATGTATGTTTGTTCCAGCGTAGCGCCTAAACTACTGATCCGATTTAAATAAATTATATTGTGTGTGTGTCAATATATTCGTAATAACAGCCGGGTAACATAGGCTATATAATTTACGTAGTCGGCTTTAAATATAATTTTTTCAAAATTGTAGTTATTAAATTTTATTTAAAACGGGTTACAGAACATCTGTAATAATTAATAAGTAGTAATTCATCTCCGGGACACTTTTTTGCAGATAGTAGAGCAGACTCTCGCGTTTCCAACTTTACCAATAAAAAGTTTCTTATCTTTAAAACGAGCGCTTCGATTCAACCTCTATTCAACATATTTGATTTTATGTACAGTCACGAAAATTTAGATTAGTTAGCACTGAATTTTTAATGGACTGTAGTATATATTATTAGTAACCGCAACATTTAGTCAAATTTACCTTGCTTACTGTTAAACTGGGCTGAAATCAGGATTTGTATACGTGAATCAAACAATGAATGAAATGCTTGTAATATTTCAAGAGTTTTCAAGTATCATTAGACTGTGTGGAACTCTATGGTTACTCTTTCTAAATAAATCATAACAGCATTCTTTTTTTCGTCAATTCTTACGACATCTCTTCAATCGAGCCATCGTTATGTCATATTTGTCTAAGAACAAACTTAACTACCGTCAATAGGTACTGGCTTGCATTTAAATCAGAAACGAAACTTGTTACGTAAGTACATATTAATTTTGTCTGTTCTGCATCTATACTTAATTTTATATTTGTTTATTATTAATTTTGTCTGTTCTGCATCTATACTTTATTTTTTATTTGATTATAGATATTTATATAAAAAACAATACAATTACAAGTTATATCTCGCCAAAGAGTTATGCATTGAATAGACTTCTGAACTAGATGACCGATTTTACTGAAAGTTTTGTGATAAATATAGGACATAGGCTACTGTCGTGGGCTGCGACGTCTTGGTTCTTACAGATCCTTCAGCTTGAGTGGTGATAATAGTAATACAGCAACAATTACGATATTCTTCTTAATTGGTACTTTTGAGAGCAGTGGCGAAGGGTGGTTTTACTTAAGAGGGAAGCCCTAGTCGTAGAATTGAGTTATGCAAGTTAAAGGTAATTTAGCACCATATTATGTATGATGGTCAAGGTCGTTACAAGCGTGTAGAGTTGTGTCGTGTCCGAGAGAAATTGTAAATACTTAGTTTACTACGAGAATACCTAAAATTAGGTATATTACAAAAAACAAAATAGGTACTTAATAATTAAACATTTTTCAGTGTATTAAATATTGTAAGATAATAATAATATAATATTAAAATACTTTCACGGTACTACCGCCTATTAAATAATAAAATATAATATTACGATCGTCTATTATTATGATAACTACAAAATACATTTGATAGTAGGTACGTATCCAACTTTCCGCTTACCGTAAAAGTCAATTTATTCAAACGATTTATCATCAACAATAAACACAACACAAGTGCTAAGTAGTCTCACATTCAATATTCACATACAAGTACGTAAACACGTATGAGTTTAAACTTTAAGACGAATTATATTTATCACTTTTCACTGCTCAATATAATTTCAAAAATGATAGTTGAACAATTATTACTATTAATTTAACATTATTTATATTTTAATTATAATTATAATTTATATAATAAAATTAAAATTACATGATTTTACATCCAAGGACGCGCGGCTGAGGTACCGTCGAGCTACTTTTAAAAATTTATTCGTCTCATGATGCACGTGATATTATCTAATAACGGTTCCTCATTGAAGAAAATTACAAAATAGAGCGGGTTAATGTCACAGAAAAATACCCCTTAATTACTTCGAACTGTCATCGGACAAATCAAATTAATAATATTGTTCTTTAGTTGGCCAGCCGGCTATTAAAAACAAGTTTGTATTTCAACTTTATTTCTAACGAGATAAGGTTCCTATGATCTCCCACCATAACTCCGAATATATTGGGTTTAAAAAGATCTGTGATACTAATATTCGTGTCAAAGTTGCAACGTCCAGCGCGTAGATGTCACTTGAGTCAATCTACATCGCGCTATGGCTTGTCCAACCTGACTTGTGTAAGATATTATTGTTTTCCTGGAGTTTATACTAGTTTTAGGCTGAGGTCTTTATGAGGTAATCTGAAAGGGAAGCCGATAAGAACAGAGTTCGTTAGACCCTTTGCCACTCTATAAGTTGAGAGAGATGTTTAACACAGATACGTATTACATTAATAATCCAAATAGTTGAACTATTAAATAATATATCGGGTAGGTATGGTTGAACAATTTGCATACTCGAATATTTAGAACAATAATTTGATTCAGAACTCCAACGAAAATAATATTTAACTAAACCATGACGTATTGATCAAAATCATAAAATAATTCTGATAGTTTTTATTATATTAAATATGTTTCTAAGTGAAGCCAAACTTTGCTGAAGGTAAGGAAAGTTACTAAGGAAATCAAAGGAAGGTTAACGGCAGCAGTAGTCAGCCCCGCACCAGTAGTCAACCTTTTCTGTCTTTTAAGTCAAATAAATAACGGTCATCTACATTTTGACCTATAACATGAAGTTAATTCGGTTCCTCGATCTATTATTGGCCAACAACACTTGCTTGTGTGTGTGTTAAGCTTAAATTAACAGCAATTCGCGTCTATTACGAAAGGCTCGACCAAAAAATGTGACAAGTGATGGCGGCCTTTTTTTTAACTTACAGTGCTTGCGAAAAAGGTAAATATTTTGCAGTTAGTTAGCTAAAATTACTATTGATTTATACTAAATTTAAACGCAATTTGAAATGGCTGGAGTTAATTTTTTCATCAATTTGCCAGTGCCCAGCCAGCCTGGCCGAGTACTGGATTACATCCATATTTTTAGTTTTACCAGTAGTCGGCCGCCTCAAATGATGTGAAATTGCAAATGGCCGACTACTAGACTTTTATACTTCAGTAGACAGCCATGTGTCAATTTTTAATAATTGATCTAGTTTTGATGTTTTACAGTCCAGTTGATTAAGTTCTAAGTAAATATTAAATTTAAGTAATTATATTTATTTCAGTATGATTATATTGGAATTAATTAGGAGGCTGAGTACTGGGCCTAAACACGGCTGAGTTATAGATTTTTGAGACCTAACACTGAGATAAAGTGTATTATTTTTTGTAATAGCTTTTGTTTTCTTTTTGAAAGGGGAATTTAAACAATGTTGATTTCATAAGAAACTTCAATACATTGCTGATTTACTAAACAGTAAACACATTATAGGTACCTATTACTTAGTACTCTTACTCGTATTGGCGAAAAAATACAAGCGATTATATTTTTGATAACCACTAAAAGGCTGACTACTGGTACATTATTTACTTACTCTTTATGTTAATATCGATTAATAAATTAATTTTTACTATGAGCTCGTTTTTTTTAAACAAAAATGTAGGAATTCATATTTAGACAACTAAAACTAAGTTTTATTTTCGGCAAAGGTCGTCTCCCTCTTTCAGGCTTTGGTTTTAATAATAATATATCAACCGGACATGAAACTACTTCATCATACCTAAATATATAAAATCTTTGAATATATCGTGCATAAACTGTAGAGATTTGTTTCTAAAGGTGATATCAGACTGTCACTCGACAGACATCACTCGATTGACTTCTTAATTTTTCTTTCATTCCATGTTCATATGGCTTATGCGAAATGATATAGAAACGATCATTCACTTTTCGTGTGTCTTGCAATAAACGTGACATCCATCGCCCTACAAGGTTTGAGACTTAATTTGGCTTGAGGTTAAAGACGTTCCCTCAGTCGTGAGTCGTGACTCAGTGTTCAGACTGTTCATTTTTCGTTCATTCAGAGTCGTAGTGAATGATATCGTTATCTGATTTTTGTAGTTTCGACCAATCAAAAGGAGTTTTAGGTTGGTTTGAAGTTTACGAGAGTACCATTTTGCTGTTTTAACATATCGAAACTGTAGTATTGTAAGATTTAATTAGCCTATTTTACGCGGCGCGGCGGGTACAGTAGGTACTTTTTAGGGTTCCATAATACACAAAGAACCCTTATAGTTTCGCTCTGTATAATTTAGTTATAGATTGTGTACAGATCTCGGTTTTGGCATCATAAAATATCCATACAAATGTGAAGTGCGGATGATAAATATTTTTTCATTCTACATCAACGTGTTGGGTATCGTTAAATAGGTCTTGTAAAATAAAGGTAAGGTTTTATACATGACTTTTTTACAAAGTCGACCATTTTCGAGTAATCGGCCCCCAAAGTGGCTTGTAAGTAGCAATTCTAAACTATAAGAGATAGAAACTTGAAAGTTTCCATGCTTACAGATCATGCTTAACACAATTACATAATTATATTGTAATAGAAGGTTATTATTTAGCCAACACCAAATTATACTTTTGATTATCATGTTGACACCTGTCTCATGTGTTGTAACTGGTATTTAATAAACCTCGTGTATTTTTATACACACAAGAAGATCCCCTACGTTCAACATACATCGTGACCTTTCGAAACAAAGCCCTATATAGCATCAGTATATGGAAGTACGTCGAAGTTCGTCCCTCGCTGCAAGATATATGTAGGCACTCGATTTTCATTGCGATCGTTCATAACTGCCGAATTTGTAACATTCTTATATATTTTTTATGAAAACTTATTGCCCTCTCTCTTTTCTCGGGAGTGATGTATTCGATTTAATTCAGCGTCTGGCACATCCGATTAAAGTCTGTAACTTATTAATATCGACTGGGAGCAGACGATTATTTCTGGAAAAACAGTCAGATTTGGAGCGTTGTTTTTACCGCTTTTTTATAAGGTTGTCTCGAGATTTCTTACGATTTTCACTGTTCGTAGATAACCCCTGATCTGTCTTTGCATTATTGGCAATTAGAAATAAATCGTACCACAAACTTTTGCATTTATTATAGCTAAGCTAAATAATTTATGTAATTATTAACAATAATTATATAAGATTAATTAAATAGCCGTATCCAGGTGTGTTATCTACAGGAGGGAGCGATGGGGCGCTCCGCTGTTGGTTCTGTTATCAAAAAACAGACTATCATTGAATTATATTAATGAAACTATAAAAAGATATAAATTAAACGACATCCCAAACCCCAAAATTTGAAAACAGCTGCCGTATTAATGTGTACTTTCGAAAATTAGAAAACCTACACAAAATCACGTGCCATTTTGCGGCGACAACGTCACTGCTTGGACATGTGCGGCTCTGACGCCAGCGTCTACTGCTTGGAGGAAGTGAAGGTCTACCGTGAGCCGTCACTTCACTGCCATAGCGACACTGCCTTAGGGTCAATTCGCACCAAAACGAAACGATACGCGACGCGGTGTATGTATTTTTAAGAAAGCTTTTTAAAATTGAACTATATTCATTACACAAGAAGATTCACGTTTCATTGTAAGAGTTCGAATGTCGAGTTGCACGGTCACTTGCACCGCGCTGTACAGCGCATGAGTAGTGTATGACTGATGTCATATGAAACGTGTATCTTTTCCTGTAGAGAATAAAGTTCAATTTTGAATAGCTACTTTAAAAATGCGGCGTTGCGTCGAATCGCGATGTGCACTGACCCTAAGTCAGTGTCGCTGAGGCAGTGAAGTGACGGCTCACGGTAGACCGTCACTTCCTCCAAACGGTAGACGCTGGCATAAGAACCGCACAAGTGCAAGTACTGACGTTGACGCCGCAAAATGGCACGTGATTTGTAGGTAGGTAGGTTTTCTTATATTCTTAAGGTTATTTTATAATAACCGAGAATCACAGTCCCTACGAATAATAACTTGTTTTAGTATTCTTTATTGGATACTCCATACTACAGAGTATGGAGGAGTATGGTCTATGTTTAAACTGTATAGACGTCATACCTACCTAACAATAGAAGATTAAATGGCATCGAATGATACCACTCTAATGTAATCCGGCTCCACTACTATTACACTAGAGAGGGGAGTTTTTCCAATAATAACATCGATAAAATATGTAATTTTTTTATATTTATAATTAGCTGGGTTAGTTTACATGTAAAGCACTCAGACACACTTTAATTAAAGTCGGTGCAAAGTGGATGTTTGTAACATTAGGTCGTCGCACGTTGGCGCAATTAAAAAAATAATAAAGTATGCAATGTGTTTTGAAAGGCTCAAAGTTATTGTACGGCAGGGCTGCCAACCTTAAAATTTAATATAACAAACTATAATGTAGGCTAATATAATTTAAGTTTATCGCTAATACAGTTTTATTCTAAACTTCATCATCAAAACCTCCATGAAAGCATTATTAGTTATCACGGAAGGAAATAGTAAACTCTAAACACATTATAAAACGTTGTATACCTGTATCTATACCAATATTATAAAGAGGAAAGGTTGCATTGTTTGCATCGAATAGGCTCCGAAAAAACTTTTTTTTTTTAATAAATAAATATCTATGGACGCTTCACACCACGTCAATCTGGCCCCGTGCTAATTATCCGAAGAA
This sequence comes from Phengaris arion, assembly GCA_963565745.1. Lineage (NCBI taxonomy): Eukaryota > Metazoa > Arthropoda > Insecta > Lepidoptera > Lycaenidae > Phengaris > Phengaris arion. Next base: position 32,909,968 of record OY751431.1, read on the forward strand.
CTTGTGTTACAGGTATCAGAAAACGGGAAGTATATTTAATACTTTTATACTTTACATATATTTAAGATTTTTATTATATTATACACATCCATGACCCAGGAACACAGGGGTCGTCAAATGGACCGATTTTGATGAAATTTGGCACAGATATAGAGTAGACCAGAAAGGACAAAGGCTACGTTTTATAGCAGTAAAATGAATGATTTTCGCGGGAATTCCTTTTGCGCGTACGAAGTCGCGGGCAGCATCCAGTTAATTATATTTATAAGAAAGTTTACTTATGTTGGTTCTTAATTTATTTAAAAGCCTAATTGTGCGATAAAAACCCTGTTGCACCGTCTACAGACGGCATTTAGCTAAGTTAGTGAAGACAGAGCTCGAAATTTACATCGACAAAGTGTCGTAAGTCGTGACGTTTGGCAGCACTACTCGACCTAGTGTTGTACCATTTTAAGATTCAATAAATTATCTAGATACTAATTAACTTTTTCAACTCCATCCGAATAACAAAGTCAAGGAACATTACTGCAGTATTATTTATTGTATGGCATAATCCTTGCTCAGATTTATGAAATAAAGTTATCTTACAAAATATATTTTTATTACTTAAGATAAAGTTAATTATCGCAGTTACGACAAACTAAAATGATATTATTGTCTATTTTGACGTGCAATATTAGCATTATAACAGAAACAGTTATAAATTTTCTTAATTTTACATAAGCAGTAACGAAAATAGACGCAGTGTCATGTTATTTTTGGGGTCTCGCTTATTTTAAAACGAGTCTGATATTGTAGTGGAGCTAAATAGCAATTTGTCTTATTTATTTTTGAGATATTATCTATTACATAACCTTAATAATAAATCCCACCAGAAAAATTTTCATGTATAGTGATTCCAAAATCGCACTGTCATGACTTGGCCGTTTCGTTCCTACAAGAATAGTATAACAGAAAAACAGTCAGTACATTTATCACCTTACGCATAAGCAAATGTAACGAAATGGCCAGGCCACCTAACTTGACTCAGGTGTAGAGTTTGTGAAGTAAAGCTTGTAGAGTCTTAAACGTCAGAAGCTTGGTTTTACATGAGATCTGATAACTTTTTGGCAGTGCGATCTTGGCATCACTTTACATGAAAATGTTTTTGGTGGGATTTCACATCTTTTTGTAAGTTGTTATGACAATATTTATATTTTCTTTCTCTTTTTAGGGTATATTTCTTGCACAACAGAGGCGCCTTTTTACTATCTTTTTTATCTTTGCCTTTTTCTTTGTTGGATTCCTATTTATAATAAGTGACAGATCAGGGCGATTCTTGGCTCTTCGACTATAACTGACTGTTGTGCTTTAATACTACTAAAGTTAATATTTATATGGTGAACCTTGTAAATTAGTCACTGTAGAGAGTGCTGCATAATCCTGCCCACAAGAGAACGTAGATGACCCAACAAATTATTTGATCTGTATTGTAAAATTTGCCCATACCGCTAATGATAAAACAGTTGCGCGATTCAACAGGACATATAACAATAATTGATATCTCGATAGATATCAATTATTGTTATATGTCCTGTTGAATCGCGCAACTGTTTTATCATTAGCGGTATGGGCAAATTTTACAATACAGATCAAATAATTTGTTGTTCCAGTTTAGTTACTGTTGCCGATGCAACAGTAACTAAACTGGAATTCTACATCTATTGAATAATGCAGTATCTTCAAAGTGCCATCTATCGCGTGAGATGTGACGTAGAAAAGAAGCATGAGAGCATGAGCATGCAATCCCTATAGTGTCGCGGGTATTCATGAGCAACAGTAGTCGCTTTTCATCAGGCGACCTAGCTGCTGGTTTCACGTTTGCCCCCCTTATCATAATGAACAATAATTTTACGGTATTTTCATACACATTACACTAGAATAATAATATCACAATATACTATTGTATAGATAATATACAACGTAACAATACAAATTTTTGTTATCTTTTACATTAAATGAGCAAATTTTGTAAATATGTAATATTGTAATATTGAGAATCTAGGATATTTCAGCTACTAAGCATCAGACTTTGCGTTGCTGGCAAATTGGTCGAGGGTTTGAATTCTGGTGGGACGATTTTTTAAATATTTAAATATGGGAGAGCCACACTTCGACATGAATGGGTCGGCTCAACATTGTTAATACCACGGCCTCACAGAAAACCAGCGTAAAATAACGCTTGCAATGTATTTCGCCGAGTGAGTGAATTTACCGGAGGCACAAGGGGTCTTGGGTATTTTATGGACATGGAACGCAAGTCGCAACACCATAGGAGTTACAAGTGTAATTCCTCTGGTGTTGCGAGTGTCCATAGGTGGCGGTAATCGCTAACCATCGAAACCGTAACCGTAAAGCGATCCGTCTGCTCGTTTCCTGGTTCATTCCATAAAAATATTTTCTTTTTATCCGTACTAATAATATGATTCCGAACGAAGCTAGGTCACCTAAGTACTTATTAATATTGTCAGAATCTTTTGATGAAAAAAATATATAATATGTACAGAATCTATGATTTCATAAGTAATCTATTGAAGTCGTAAGCGTGATACAGCGTCCAAATGCTGATATCTGTCGGTAGCATTAAGCACTACTTAATTGCCTAGATGGCGCTTTTGACTAAATGTTTTTTTTTTCTGTAGAAGCTAAGTTGATCAAGTTATATATTTAAAACCCTTTTTATTTACAAAAACTAAAAAGTATATAACTGTTTTATGGCTTAGTAATATAACATGTTATTTTTTGAACATTATTATTCACTTCAATTAATTAATAATCTTTTTGATAATATTATTTAAGTATTATGTAAGCGCCATTTATCGCGTATATTATGAAGTATGTTAGTTATGTCGTCGTTCATCGCTTGGATTGGAAACTAATTGACGTAATATTGAAATAATTACTTCCCGAGTATTCTTTAGTAATTTAAACGGAAAATTAAACATAACTTGGGTTTGGATTGTGCCAGATAAATGAAATTTTCAGGATATGTTCCCAGGTATTATACTTAAGATTTTATTGATATCTAAAATCCCCTGAATTCATCACTGACGCACTGATGATAAAATAAAGCTGAAATTTAGTACGTAAGGTTGTATTAGTACACAACCAACACAAAAATTGACAAAATTCGAACTTTTATTCCCCAACCCCTTAAACTAGGGGATAAAATTCTCTTTAAAAGCGCCATCTCAAAGGGCTATCTCAAGGGTTTAAAAAATCGACGAAACGCTTCAAGAAAAGGTGGTCTTGTAGTGCCCTTGCGCTTTGCTTGGCTTATCTTGGTGGGGACACTGCCGTGCCCCCAGATTAAATAAATTATTTGTGATAGCTTCTCAGAATAATAAGTGTACCTAATTAAGTTATTATTGTCCTATACCACATAGTAATTACTGATCTTCTAAATATTGTTATTATTTGTTCTTTTATAACTAGAATTATCTAGTTAATATTTATCTTATTTCTATATTAAACATCTACTCCCCCTTGAGCTATTGTCATAGGATTCATAGGGTTACTGGACGAAATTGGTAATTGTCACGAAAGAAGTATAAATTGTAGTCAATCTAGGTATACATTTATGAATAATATAAATAAAATAAAGTAACGCGTGACTAATCGGGTGTGCCCATCACTAGCGTCGCCACCCCCTTCCCGCTGCCTCTACACTACCCCCTCCGTCGCCGCCGTTTAATTACACATAAACTGCACAAGTGGCTGTTTACACGGGCACACTTATCGGGCTCTAAACTTTATTGACGCATCAACTGTTTCATCTCACACTGTCACTGTAAACAAGGCAGTAACTCGGTCAGCGAGACCTTGAAACGATGAAGAAGTGTGTGAAGTGTTTCCATTTGAAGACATCTGCAAAACACTATTGAAACAGCTTTATTAATAAAACCATTGATTCTTCGTTGGATGCCTGACTTTGTTTCATTTACCAGCCAACAAGCCAACAAACCTGACGGTCAATTCTGCTGAATAAAACTTGCAATTAAATTTTAATTCCCGATACGCTGTAACTGCCAAATCGGTATTCTCGTAAACTTTAAATCAGCGTCAAACGCGCTCTGAATGGTCCACTATACAATTTCAGTTTATGATAACAAGTCGCTTCACTTATAATACAATCAAAGTAAAATAAAAGTCTACTTTAAATACGAGAAATGAGGTTCTGACATGCCGTTGGTCGGATCACGGTCAAAAATATCTATTACTAACGTAAAGAAACGTCATTCAACTATTTACACGAATGACAGCTAGCGGCTATTTGTGCGCGGCTAGATATATGCGAGGGTAGCGCAGTGCGCGCTTGACGTGGGATTTGTAAGACAGAACTAAGCATTCACAAGCTCGTTTCGTGCTTTGAAATAATTGACAATATTATTTCATAATATTTATGATAAATTTGTCTGACACGATATTTTGAATTAGTACGGTGTCAACGGTGGCTTACCTCAAGTAGAGAATGTCTTGTAAAGTGTCACCCCGGTGCCACGATCACAAAAATTCAAATATTTTGACGTGATAACGTCTTCTAAATCGATGGAGCCGGCTGCACGCACGAAAAAACATGACTCATGCGTTACCTGTTACCCGTTATCGTTACCAAGTACCGTTACCAAGTACCAGCGTTAGCTCGCATTGCCTTTACCTCATTATTATTATTATTATTATTGTTGTTGTTGTTGTTGTTGTTGACGTTGTCACGTTCAACTATCGTCAGTAAACCGACTTTACAGACAACCGATATTTTTTATAGACATCTTCGTCACCACAACACTAGCCAGAGGCTAGCGTTACCTACTAATTAATGCGAAACTACCAAAAAGTTAACTTAAATTAAATTAATATAAAGATTTCGAAAGTGAAAGATTAGTTGGAACGTAGCGTTCTCGAGCTTACAGACGGTAGACGCGCTGGCCCCAATGGGTCGGTTAGAGATACTTTAACCTCACTTATACTTTAGTAAGCCAGGGCTCGTCCAACGTCCATACGACACTAATATTATAGAAGTCAACGGTAAAGTAAGATAGTTTAAATGTCGCCGCTTGCAAATCGCTACCAAAAGCGGCAGAGAGCGTGAAACCTAACTGATTACATCAAGTATTATGAACCGTAGAGGGTGGAGTGAGTCAGCACATGACTAATGAATGAGTGCAGGCCCTTGCAGATGTGTGCCCATTGTGCGCCGCGTTAAAATCACAACGAATTTCATATTAAATCCCATTGTGCAACTCTCACACGTGTTGAAATATGCGAAATTTACAATTGAAATAATTTTGTTGAAACTCTTTGCAAATTAACGCAACGAATGTCAGGATAAGGCTTTACATTGTAAAGATACTAGAAGTTGCCCGCGACCTCTTACGGACAAAAAGAAATCCAGCGGGAACCGTACCTTTTACTGCGCTGAAAAGTAGCCCATGTGTAAATTCAAAGTCTAAACCACTACCATACCAATTTTCATTCAAACCAGTTCAGCCCTTTGAGCGTGAGAGACATTCAAACATACCCACATAAATATGGTATATTCCTACGCGAAGACTGTACTTTTTCGGGATGAAAACCAATGTGTTAATCCAGAGCTTAAACAACTATAGTCCATATCGAGTTTCATCAAAATCCGTTGAGAAGTTTTTGTGTGAAAGAGTTACAAACCTCCATACCGTATGTCTATACATCCTCACAAACTTTAAAATTTATTGGAATGATTATTAAAAGTTACTCTGATTTATAATATCAGTCTGTAATTTGACATTTCTATGCACTTCACCACTATATCCTTCTTTGTCTTTTAGTTGAGACAGCATGATATTTCTGTCTTTTTCTTACTCACTGACATGAGATTAAAAATCAGAGGGGTAAGCACGAACAATTGGCAAGTACGTATTCCTAACGTTATCGAATATCAATTTTACAGTCGCCGTCATAATTTTCATACAATTCTCTTTCGATAACGATACTAATACATACTTGTCAATTATTATTCACAGTAGGTATACAATATAGTCGAGCTACATAATTTTGAGTGCCGGATTTACATGGATTTGCAAAATATTCATCCAAACAACGTCTATCCTTTGTTTACTCACGTTTCACTTTGTGTTGAGTCTGCCTATTTTCCGTGAATAACGCGTTGATCTGAGATAATTGAAGGAAAATCTGAAAGAAATAGGTGGAAAAAGATTAACTGACAGAAACAAGAAGTTTTTGGAAGATTTCAATTTGTTTAATATCTACTAGGTGACCCGGCGAACTTCGTACCGCCATGTTTTTTCCCGTTAATACTAATATTTTTTTAAATAATCTATCATTTTTTTTTATATCTTTTATCATACAAACCTTCTCCTGACAATAATGAACACAATAATGAAGGATTTATCCAATTTGGTGCAATCGTTTGGAAGTTACAACATTTACACACATACAAACATTTTTTTTTATATAGATTACGAGGGCGGGTCAATAAGTCCGTGACTTTTGGAATAAAACACGGATTTTTTGATAAATAAATCATTTTAGTTTTCAACGTAGTCCCACTCGAGCTCTATACACTTTGTCCAACGCTTCTCCAATTTTTTTATCCCTTCCAAAAAATATGATTTGTCGAGGTCCTCAAAATAGGCCTTTGTTTGCGAGATGACTTCATCATTGGAGTCAAATCTTTTTCCACCGAGCCATTTTTTCAGGTTTGGGAACAAGAAGTAGTCACTCGGAGCCAAATCTGGGTATAGGGTGGATGTGGGAGCAATTCATAGCCCAATTCATGGATTTTTGCCATGGCAACTGCACATGTGTGCACCCTTGCATTGTCTTGGTGAAAAAGAACTTTTTTCTTGGCCAAATGAGGTCGGTTTTTTTTCAAATCCTCATTGAAGCGGTCCAATAAGTTGGCATAATATTCCCCATTAATTGTTCTTCCCTTTTGAAGATAGTCAATGTGGATTATCCCACGTGCATCCCAAAAAACAGTCGCCATAACATTATTGGCTGACAAACCCACCTTGGCATTCTTTGGCGCCGATTCACCCTTAGAAACCCACTGTTTTGACTGTTGTTTGGTCTCTGGTGTGTTATGATGGAACCATGTTTCGTCCACGGTTACAAAACGGCGCAAAAACTCCTCCATATTGTGATTAAACAACGCCAAACCTTCCTGTGAAGTTGTTACACGATTGCGTTTGTGGTCGACTGTGAGCAAACGCGGCACCCATCTTGCGGAACGCTTTCTCATGCCCAAGTGATCATTCAAAATTGAAACCACTGAGCCATGCGAGATGCCTATGGCTTCCACAATCTCTTGCACTTTCAATCTTCGGTCGGCCAACACCATATCGTGAATTTTTTCGATTGTTTCGGGTGTAGAGACCTCAACTGGGCGTCCAGGACGTTCGGCATCTTCAGTGCTTGTACGGCCACAACGAAATTCAGTAAACCACTTTTTTACCATTGAAATCGATGGTGCAGAGTCCCCATAGTATTTATCAAGCTTAGCCTTGGTCTCGGTAATGGTTTTTTTTCGCAAAAAATAATGCTTAATAATCACACGAAATTCACTTTTTTCCATTGTTTCCTTAAGTTACTGAATAGTCTGATAAAGATAGCTGTAAAACACAAACTAACTGACGCAGCAAGTTCAAATTTTGATAGGAGTCAACTGACAGATGCCTGTTGACAGGAGTAGTGTTGCTTTTTCAGTAAGGAGGTTAGAAATTCAAAAAGTCACGGACTCGTACAACGCTTTGAATTCGTTTCATTTCATTGCATTTCTCAACATCCATTCCTGCTAATAAGCTAGCTTTGGCCCACGACTTCGTCCGCGTACCTACTGCGTAGACGATTCGTGTTTGTACCTAATTGGTGTTTAATTCTTGTTTTACGTTATTAGGGTTCCGAACCCAAAGGGTAAAAAACGGGACTTTATTACTAAGACCCGGTGTCCGTCTGTTCGTCTGTCTATCATCAGGCTGTATCTAATAAACCATGATAGCTAGATATTAGTAACTAGAACAAATACTAAAAAATATATAAAATAAACAATATTTAAGTGGATCCTTAAAAAATACAACAAACGTGGTTTTTTTCCGTTAATTAATTGTGGGAGAGCCATGCTCCGGTATAAATGGGTCGGCTCGACTGGGTAAATACCACGGCCTCACAGAAAACCGGCATGAAATAACGCTTGCGTTCTATTTCGCCGAGTGAGTGAGGTCACCGGAGGCCCAAGGGGGGTTGGGGTTTAAAAGACTGGGAACGCAAGTCGCAACACCAAAGGAGTTGCAAGTGTAACTCCTCTGGTGTTGCGAGTGTCCATGGGCGGCGGTAATCGCTTAATATCAGGCGATCCGTCTGCTCGTTTCCTGGTTCATTTCATTAAAAAGAAAATTGGTCGGCACTCGGAACCCTTCTTGCGATAGTCCGACTCGCACTTGGCCGGTCTTTTAATTTTGCTATCTAAGAATATTATATACAAAATTGTCGTATCACAGTGTTTATAAGAGAACTCCCCCTAAACGACTAGACCGATTTTTATGAAATTTCCGGGTGTATTCGGTAGGTATGAGAATAGGTTGTAACGAGTGATCAATGTTGCCCACCCCAAGAATCTTAATTTTATTTTTGACGTGATAACGTCTTATAATTCGATGGAGCCGGCTGCACGCATGAAAAACATGACTCATGCATTACCAAGTACCGTTACCTGTTACCGTTACCAAGTACCAGCGTTACCTCGCATTTTATTATTATTATTATTATTATTGTTGTTGTTGTTGTTGTTGTTAACGTTGTCACGTTCAACTATCGTCAGTAAACCGACTTTACAGACAACCGATATTTTTTTTGACATTTTTATTTATTTATGATTTGGCATTCAAAATACACGTGACTCTCAATTTTCAAACCTTCTAACACCAACCCCGATTTAATAGCGATACTGTAATAATCTTCAACCCTCAGTGGTCCAAAACTCTTTCGCAAATCGCACATCACTTGTAGGTATAGGGAGTAGATATCGTTTGCGGGTATTGTTGGTAGGTGTAGGTGTAGATTGGTGTAGACTGTAGGTAGTTGTAGATGTAGGTAGTAAAATATATTATGTAGTTTGTACGTGTAGGACACGCGGGCGACATCTATATAATATCTATTTATACAGATGTCGCCCGCGGATTATACAGTCTGATATAATATAGCAAGACTCGATCTGCTAAGATTTGATACCGTCCCTGTCCCAAGATTTGCCCTAAACTTTTAAGGGCCACTAGAAATATCTAACGAGCATACTATTAACTGATAAAAGTCAAACTTCACATATGAATACGAAAACTTTCTACCCGCCCCTACGTCAGAGATGGAAAAGATAAATTGAAAAAGTATGAACTGACGAACTGACTTTGAAATATTATATTGTTTTGATTTGATGTCTCATCATCATTAACATGAAATTCTATGGAATAAGAATAATGTATTTTCCTATGAATAATACCGGAAAACGAGCAAACGGATTGTCTAATGCAATGATTGATCAAATGATCTCACCATAAAGCATTATTTACCGCCCTTGGACAACCCAGAGGACAAGTGCGTACTCGTCTCTACTTTGATGGGCCTGAGTTGAGAAAAAATATCTATCCCAAGCGTTATTCCACGCCGGCTTTCTGTGAGGCCGTGGTATTTACCTGGTCGAGCCAACCCCTTCGTTAAAAAGTATGGCTATTGGCTACCCGTGGTATTTTTTGAAAGGACTATAATATTCCTTATGAATTAGGGATACAGAAAACAATATTGAACTTTAAATCTATTAATATTTAGGATACTTTTCGTTTTATGTAAACGAAGTCGCACTGAACAGCTAGTTCGTACTTACGTACGTTCGTACCTTTATTATAGCAAAAAAATTTGAAATATTATACTTATAATTAGGTACGGAACCCTTAAAATAGTAGCGCACAAGCAATTATGCGGCGTGCGACCCGCCCGCCCCGCTCTACCTCACACCGCAACAGTGTCAGTGTCACGAGTTCAATGCACAATGAAGGAGTTTTCAAAGTTGAAAAAGTTCGTAAGTTCAACATAATTTATGTCAAGTATCAGCGCTAAGTAGTTCATGTCGAAAATCAGCTCAAGAAGTTCGTTGTGTACCTTAGGTCCTAAATGTTTCATTACCCTAAGCTTGAATGCGGTCGCTCGGAAACGACACAGGCTTAAGGGTCCTCAGCCCTTCAATAATTCCCGCAGTACTTGAGTACTTTAATTAAAACGTTCGTTTACAAACAGTTTTAAGTCCGATACTTTCAAATAAATCCAATATTTGAATAAATTGGCAAATTTGATTTATGACTTTATTTTCTAATAAATTATAAGGGGCCTAATATTGATTTGTAATTTGTATTATTATATGCTTGTATAGATAGTTAAACTCATTTGTGCGCGCGGCGCTGTTTGCGTGCGCTTTGTATGGCAGTGACACGATCCACTACGCGGCGCTATGTGTAGATAACGTAAATTACCCACTTATAGCGCCGCCCAAACAATTGACCGCGCATCTGTGACTGCGTTCCAAATCACGGATGGATCTGTTCGGTCTGGTCTGCGGATAAAACTATCGTGTTAATAAATAAGGATTAAAAATGAGCTAATGGATTGGACAGCGGACGGATCTGACATATTTAGACAAACGTACCAAACAGTGCGTGTAAATGTGATTTCAAGATCTTAGACTGCAGATCGGACTGGCAGGCGCGTGGAACGTTTTAATTTTAAGTTTTGCTGACAGTAGTAAATCGACGCTCCAAGCCAACAACATAAACCTGTGGAAAATAGGCTCGCATCGACATGCCAGATCGGACTGTTAGCCGCATGATATGTTCGTTTCGGAGCGAGGGTTTAGAACGGCATGTGCCCGTGTGTTTTTTCGCGGTCCGAACTTTACGTGTGAAGGGCGCTATTATCTATAAAAATATTTTATTATAGTCTTGAAGGAATGAAGACTTTTAATATTATGTACCGTCAACAAAATTGGCGATCTTCCATTTAAGAAAATAATGGCTCCGTGCCATACTATAACTTAGATTTTAAATAACCTTAAATTGTAGACTTTGTATTGTTTGTGCTTCCAATACGCTCTATTCCTTTGCAGTTTTAATAATAAAAGTTTCTTTAAACTTTAGAACAACAAAAATATTATGCAACGCATAAATACTAATAACCAGTCAGGCCGACTTTGTTACCTCTAATCCAGGGGTCTCCAAACTACGGCCCGAGGGCCACATCCGGCCCGCGGACAGATTTTGTCCGGCCCGCGGAGAGCTAGCATACTTAAAACTCCTTTTAGAGAACATATTTTTTATAACAAATTAAATTTAGTTTACTGAAGTATTCTAATTTTATATTGAATAATTATTAATATGACATCTACATTGATATGGTCATGGGCTAACTACTCATAACATTGTTGTAGGCTTATTCTTAGTGTTTTTGTGATAAGTTGGATAAAGAAACATAGAATTGTAATGAGTAAAGACATGTATATATGCAGAAAATTTAACTTCAGTATATAATAACTAACAAATTATTGAAATGAATCCAACTAACATTTTATACATTTTAAATAAAAACATAACTTATAACAAGCATAATGACATATGGAATACTAATGAGATTTATGTAATTGAGATTTTCCACTGACAATAGTTTGTAGTTATGGACTAATTTTACTTGTACCAATTATTAAAAGAGATTTAAGATGCTCATCAGTTAATTTAGATCTGTAAACATTTTTTGTGAACTTCATTTTGGAGAAGGTCTTCTCACATAAATAAGTAGTACCAAAAACAGAAAACAGCCCACGAGCAAATTTATGCAAATTATCAAATTGTGTCAGTGGAAGACCCTTATAAAATTCCAACAAAGATGAGTTTTGATATTTGTTCTTAATTATATCACTGCACTGTAGGTCAATCATTTCAATTTGAAGTTCCGGGGGGCCGGTTTCAATGTCAGTATCAATAGGATTCTGAAAAATCTTAATTTGATTCGCAATGGCATCAAAGTCCGAGAAACGAGTATCAAAATTTATTTTCAAAGCACTCAAAGTTTCGATTGCAAAATCGATAGGAAACTCAGTCTCTGTGGTGTGGCTGAATATTTCATATGTTTTAAAATATAAAAAACATTTACTTCGTAGTTGTGATTGGAACAGTATCAATTTCTTCCGGAATGATTTGATATTAGTGTATAAATCAGGAAGATGCTGGTTTTCTCCTTGCAATCTCAAATTCAGTTCGTTCACATTTTTTGTCAAATCAACATAGAATGCTAACTTCCACAGCCATGCGTTGTTTTGTAATTCAGTAAGAGGGCTATGCTTTTCATTCAAAAAAATTTCGATCACTGCTCGAAGTTCAAAAAAGCGCTGAAGGACTTTCCCACAACTAAGCCAACGTACGGCAGTATGATAAGGTAAGTCATTTGCTCCAATCTTTTCGATAAAATATTATCGGAATTGTCGGTGATTCAGCCCAAAAGATCTGATAAAATTAACAGTTGATATGACTGGTTTCAGAACTTCAGACATATCCAAACATTTTCCGCACTAAGACTGTTGATGAATGATACAATTTAAGACTAATGGTTTTGAACCACCGTCATTTTCTACAGCCTTTGACACAAGAGCGACCACTCCTGTATCTTTCTCACTCATGTTTTTGCCTCCATCAGTTGTAATACATTTCAAGTTTTTCCATCGAAGGTTCTTTTGATTAATGGCCATTTCACCTCCTTTAAAAATATCTGTACCGGTAGTTGTGCCATGAATACTATAAATATCAAGAAGTTCTTCATGCACTTCGTAGCTTTTATCTACTCCTCGAATATAAATCAACACCTGAGCAGTATCTGACACATTCGTTGACTCATCCAACCACTCAACATATCCATTTTTGTCGAACAGTTGAAAGGATATATTTTCAGCGATGTTTTCTACCCTTCGAGACACAGTGTTTGCTGACATACTGACAGTTTTTAATAAATTTACCTTTTCAGGGCACATTTCTTCGGCTACTGCAATTATGCATTCTTTGATCATTTCTCCATCGGTGAATGGTTTTCCACGTTTTGCAATTTCAAGAGCCACACGAATACTGGCACGAGTTGCAGCCTCTTGTTCAGTTTTGAGTTTTGTAAATGAAGATTGCTGCGATTTGAATCCGCGCTTCATAGCTTCGAATTTTTCTGTCCGCAAACATTCTGTATATTTTGAGTAATTTTGAAAATGTTTTGTTACATAATGACGTTTAATGTTATATTCCTTGAGAACGGCTATGCTTTCATTGCAAATCAAACATAGCGCCTTGTTACTGGACTCCATTATGAAATACTGAATGTTCCACTGATCTTTGAATTTTCTGCATTCACTATCAATATTTCACTTCATTCCATACTACTAAATCACACACAAAAGCAACAATTCAAATCAAAATACTGTTACAAAGATGTCTTAAACTTAAACACGCACAAACACGTTTTAAGGAGGTACGCACTATTTTATTTCACAACAGTGTCATAGGAACTGAATTGTGGTTGCGCCACTAGCCTTCTTATGTATTCCAATTACTGCCATCTAGAAGTGAGTGGAAGATACCAGAACTTTATTCTGTACGTGCTATTAGCGCCATCTGTTAGCGATAGAAGGTACTACATATTTCCGCTTGTGTCCACCAGATGTCGTGTCACGTTACTCCTCATGGCTCGTACTCTACGACTAATCTAGAAATTACAGATAATGACAGGAAAATTAATAATATGCAGTGTTGCCGTTTTGCGGACTTTAGTCCGATTTGCAGCCTTTTTTAAACGTTGCGTACTTTTTCGGACGTTTTTTTTCATCAGTGGACTATTTCACTTTTTACTACCGGCAACAATGATAATATGGTTTTGGCCCTCGGAACTTACTGGAGTAATCAGCATGGCCCTAAGGCTGAAAAGTTTGGAGACCCCTGCTCTAATCAATTGATTACCTCTAAACAATATATTGTACCTCGTTACGGGCGCATGTAGAGGATTGTAGTAGCAATCCAGTGCTTTAATAAAGGGGAGTCCCACCTACTTGCCAACGCGTTCAGGATAGTGTTGGGGCTAGCCTGTAGTCAGTGGCGTGCACAGGATTATCACACTGGGTATGCGGCGAAGTACTCGGTCACAAAAACTTTTTCGTTTATAGATTTTTAGCATAGCTACAGCCAAGCGACGGATCTCTAAGTCGAAACCATGCCAACAGAGCAAGTCTTAGATGTACTACTATTCATGTACATCTTTTACGGCAACGCAGACAAAACAACGATCGATCGTCGCGGCGGAAGAAATTCTAATAAGTGAAATAATAACAATTCACAATAGGGCAGCAAGATGATGACATAATACGTTTTTATTTAAAAACGTTTTTAAAAATCATATTATAAATAAAGCCTTTTTAATTCTTTTCCGATGCATTGTGACACCCAATAACGACACAAACCGTCATAATGTTTTTAATAGTCGGAGATGTATGCACTAGCGCTTGACCTTGACAACGGACGGGTCGTTCGAACAAACTGAGCCGATATGGCTCAGTATGATTTACTTTACTTTTCATGCGCGTACCCGGTTTCTAGGCGTTTTAATCTAAGGTGAGGCCTGAACGGATTCGAACACATACATGGTAAATTGCTGCGAGCTTCGGTCGTGTTTTTAGGGTTCCTTAAGTATTAAGGAACCCAAAAAACATTATAATTTCACTCTGCCCGTCCGTCTGTCTGTCTGTCCGCCGCTCTCCTAGCTTCTGTAATAACTTTATGACAATAACTTGTAGAAATTCAAAGAAAACCTATTGCGCGTTCATAGTCACGGAACCCTCCTTAGACATGTCGTGACATACTCTTGGTTAGTTTATGCTATTATTTTATTTATTTATTGTACTTTGCTGCAACTGTAACCACGCTATCAACGAAACCGAATTATTGTGTCATACATTTTTCCAGTAATATGTTATAGAAATCATTTCTCTTTGTTTTATAGTAATAGTCTTTAGATTTTATCAACCATAGTGGCTCTAAAGTTTTAAATACTTCAATGAACTCTAATATATTTCTTTAGACCACGTGCCATTTTTAGAGTTCCGTACCCAAAGGGTAAAAACGGGACCCTGTTACTGAGACTTTGCTGTTCGTCCGTCTGTCGCCAGGCTGTATTATATAACCTTCTTATACCGTGATAGCTCGACAGTTAACATTTTCACAAATGTATGATGTAGGTATTTCTATTGCCGTTATAACAACAAATACTAAAAACAGAATAGACAAAGCCGTGTGGTGTCGTGGGACACCGGATAGGAAAGAAGTTACTTATTATAAAAATATTAATTTTAAGTTCTATTCGAGGTATAAAGAAAATAATAAAGACTATTCATACAAATCTTACGTTACGGACGTTTTTTCCCGGCTAGGGTACCCCTCCGCATCGCCCCATAAGGAACTTCGTTCCAATAAAAATTTGAGGCTCACATACAACAAACGTGATTTTATCCGTTTTGTACGGGACCCCTCTTGCCGACTCGCACTTGACGGGTTTTATTTTACACTCGAATTTTACTACCAATCAGTCCAATTTTATTGCCGTTCAGTCCATCCGTACAGGTCAGAATTAATATTGCCAACTTAGTTGTTTTACAAAGTTTTACTACTAAATTTTGTATTTTATTCCCTCCTTAGTAGGAATTTAGTTGTTAGTAGTGGTTTTGTAGAAAATAGCTAGACAGTAATCATAATATGCAAAATGGCCTGCTACTATGTGCTGACACCTTATCATAATAGCACATAGTAGCACGCGTCCGTATGTCGCTTAAAACTACCGATATAATTTCTATATACGTAATATTTCCTACTATATTTTTTTAATTTAACGGTTAAATATTAAAACTGAAAATGTATGTTTGTAAACACAAAATCCCTAAAATAACTTTTAGAGATTCCTAATTTAAGTAGCTTTTTATAGTTATCGGTACTCTTTTAGTAGTTTTTTGTAGAAAACGACGCGACTTTAGTAGTTTCGCAAAAACAGAGTTGGCAACACTAGAACGAATCGCTTCAGTCCATACGGCCGACTGCTACGATCTCCGACAGCCCCAGCAGTACCCTAAACGCATTATTATACTGCACGCGCTACAATGTATACAACGTATAGTTCTAGTTCTATATTCTATTCTGCGTATAGTCAGCCCACAGGCTGCACGTGTAAACGATTGGCAATATGTGTTGCAGTTATTTTGACTTTTTTACTACAACGCACAAACCTACGGGCCAACATATTACAGCGGACAGCCAACGCTCTTCGCTCTCTCTCCAGGTCTAAGTCATCTTAGGTTATCAGAGACCCAATGACAACGATACTTAAACTTTGATATGTTAATCCTATACGTTATATGTATATGTAGGATAACGCCTATATGTTAATCCAGAGCTCAATCTACCACTATACCAAATTTCATTAAAATCCTTTCAGTATATATTATGTGAAGTTGGTATGAAATTTTTCATTCTACCCCACCTTCTGGGGTATCGCTGAATAGGTCGTTTTTTGAATAAAGGCGAGGTTTGATAGAAAACTTTTTGTATTAAGTATACCATTTTCACCATTTTAAATTAATCGGCCTCCAAAGAGGTTTATAAGTTGGGGGACCAAAATCGTACAATAACTTTTGAAGTATTTTGAAAACACGTTGTAGCAGGGTTCCATAACTATTAACGACAATTACACATGTCCTGACATACTCTTGGTTACGTTATCAATAAGTTTTGTAGACACGTCGACGGTCGAACATACGGCCGGCACAGCGCTCACAATTACGTACGAGCACGCTCGTCAATGCGATATGAATGATAAATGCAATATTAAAACTGTTTTTGTTGAATGTCATTAAATATTTTGATTCCGGTCCAATATACATTTTAATGATCATATTCGAATTCGCATTGTGAACTTATTACAGTTACGTTACGTATAGGTTACGGCGCAAACATACCGTTAAACATCATTTTCGTATTTAAACGTGGAAAGAACAAAATTTTAGATGGGAATCTATTTAAGATACTTTTCACAAAAGAATTTAAATATTTTTAAATTGTTTACTTACAAGAAACTGTTGTTTAGATTATATTAACTGACTTGGTGAATAAAAAGTAAAAATACACAAAAATGTATTAAAGTCTAGTCTATCAAACTCTTTTTAATTCGGCAAAAATTTTAACTATTTCTCTACACAATCTTCATAATTTTGAAATCGGTACCTTTTTTGTTTGCAAATAATATTTGTTATTATTAACACATTTTAAGAACGTTTAAAATAAACGATCGAGTGTATAATTGAATACGCGCCGAGCCTCCTGTACTGCAAGTTGCATAATGGCATATGCTTGCAGTTCTTAAAACAATGTCGAAATTTTCAAACGCGTATTTTTTAAAGACTGAGGAGTTTTGTTCAGTGCTTTTGGATCCAAGATATAGCTTGGTACAAAATCTTACTTTTTGGAAGCATATGCTTGGGTTACTTCAAAAATAGTCAAAACCACTATATGTGTCCATATAAATTTCGAGGACTTCCCTCGATTCCTCATGGATCCTGTGGGAATAGTGACAAAGCCCCAAAGGGAGATCTTCGACCGAGCGAGGTATGCGCGCGTGATATGCGCGGTCAGGCCAAAGCCCCTTGTAGTGATTTCAGGTGTTGTATATATACCGACGATCTTAGAAAACTTCAATATCGTGATTCAGGATTGTGGCGCTAATTGGTCCGATACATCACTCCCCCCGAAGACCAGAGGTCGAAATCTTCGATGCGTTTTAAACTTGTGTCGCCAGGTGTCATTGGAGAGCCCCAGTGATTCGGAACTGTGCGTCTGTGCTGGGCTGATCCTACGTGCTGACGAGGAGAGGTGCTTCATGCTCTTCTTGCTAACCGATCGTTGTAGCTACGTGTGCTGATCAGGAGAGGTGCTTCGATCTCTACTTGTTAGCCGGTCGTTGAAGCTACGTGTCCATCATCCTTGTCATGTCATCGTGTCATCCTAGTCAGAACTAGGAGAGATGCTTCGTGCTCTGCTTGCTGACCCTTACGTGTAGTGTCCGTTGAAGCCGATGAGGATTCGACCAGACCGCGGTGCGTTGAGGCTGGTGGTCGAGGTACCCGATGAGGCTGAGTTGAGGTTGATGAAGGTGTGGGGGGTGATGATGATGATGTCCAGATGGAGGCGTGTTCTGTCCAGGTTCACCAATGTGGGAATAGTGACAAAGCCCCAAAGCGAGATCTCCGACCGAGCGAGATGGTATGCTCGGTCAGGCCGAAGCCCCTTGTAGCAATTTCAGGTGTTGTATAATATGGTGTTGTATTATATATTCGGCCGATCTTAGAAAACTTCGATAGTTCGCTTCAGGATTGTGGCGCTAATTGGTCCACCACAATCCCATTATCAGGTCACCACTTTGATGTCAAAAGGACTAATTTGAAATTATACCCTATACATAAAAAAAAAAAACATGAAAATCGGTCCACAGACAGCAGAGTAAGCGTTGAACATACAAATAAATATATACCTACATACACAACCGAACGTGTAACGGCCTCGTTTTTTTGGAAGTCGGTTAAATACATGAGACGCACAATCATCCGCTGCAAAAAGTTTAGGAATACCGAATATTATATTTAATCTCAATAATAAAATAAAACGTATAAAGTAAAAAAAACAATACATGGCTCAGATACATAGGTAACAATTAAATTATACTGCCAAACTTGTGACACTCTGTAATTTCAATAAATAATTTTCTGGAATACTTTTTAAATGTGTAAATTAGTACATGATAATTTAAATTAGTAGTATAGGGATGTTGGAAAACTAATTTTCACCGAGTTAGAAATAACGAAAAAAAGTATACTAAGTAAGCCTCTATCTCATGTACCTATTATACTCTCTCTCTCTCTCTCTCTCTCTCTCTCTCTCTCTCAACGAAAAAAGACAAAATATAGAGTAGGTATGTGCTTAAGACCGCTCGGCAGAAGTGAGAACTTCATTGGCAATCGTAATCAATTTACGTTTAGATAAAGTAAATAATATTAGAACCGCTTACCCGATCGAGCCTTTCACCTTAGAGCGTGGCGGATGAGACTCACTCACAGCCTACGAAGTAATGTGTGTGCGGTGCTTTCTCGCTCGGGTACACTCGGCTGACCCGAGTTCACCCGATCGAGCCTTTCACCTCAGAGCGTGACGGATCAGCCTCACTGGCAGCCTATACAAAAATATGTGTGCGGTGCGCCAAAAGCAGTTTTCACTTCAAAAAATCGCCCAGTATACTAGTACAGTAGCGCCGTACTGAAATAACTTCTATAGCGCGATTCGGAACTGTGGCGCTGATTGGACCGCCACATCACTCCCACCCGGAGACCGGAGGTTGATCTTGAGACGCCAGTGCCAGTCGACAGTCCCAGTGAGTCGGAACTTTGAAGCAGCTCCAGAACACGGGCTCCAGTGGTTCAAAATGCCACAGTGCGTGGCCGCTGCTACGTGCTGACCAGAAGAGATATGTTCTGCTTGCTGACTGGTCGTTGTAGCGAGAGTGCTCGTTGAAGCCGATGAGGGTTCGGCCAGGCCGCGTTGCGTTGAGGCTATTGGTCGAGATACCCGAAGCGGCTGAAGATTTGGCGTGGTGCAGAGGAGCGAGGAGTGATGATGATGATGATGTCCAGAGGGAGGCGTGTTCTGGGCGAGGGTCACCACTCACCAATGTTAACTTCGACAGCGCGATTCCGAACTGTGGTACTGATTGGTCCACCACATTACATATGAAAAAAAAAACTATTTTTTTTAATTTTCAATCTACAACGACTTACTTTTTGTAGTTAGCGACATCAATATCAATATACTAAAATTATTAAAGTACAAGGTGCTACTGATTATTTTTTTGCTGATCTCAATTCTCAACACAGTATAAATCACGAACTCGTTATTAAATAGCTTACCTATAGCAGTTATGAACAGCGCAACAGCTCACAAAAAAATGCAATGTTTGTGCATAAAATGTAAACAGAAGGTTTTAATTTTGTCAAATGATGCTGTAAACCGTGATGATACGACAATGGCGATAGAGATCAGGTGCGCGAGGGTTATCGCTTATCAGTAATGTATCGGGACTGCGGCCCACAGCGGTTGCACGCCCACGCACTCTCGTCTACGGGTAAATTATCAATATTCATTTATATAATTAAAGTAGCCTCAAATTACCTTTAAATAATAGTGGAATTGAGAAACATTGTAAAAATTTAGAGAAAAATACCGAAAACGACGATTGAATTTTCTCATAATATCATATTATGTTGCTAACTGTCAAATATTTGATGTTCGGTTTTCGACTGTCAAATATTTTGTATATAAGGAGATACGTTTGTTCAAAATCAATTACCTACGGATAATTTGTGTATATAATCTACTTCTTATGTAAAAACGTTGAGGCACAAAAGTAATGAAAACAATTCAAAAAATATATAGGTATTTATCTGAATGAAATTACATGCTGCTTTTTCAGGCGTCGACGTCATCAATGAGCTTATCACTATTTTCTCTAGTTCACATAGTTGCATACATTACGTCTTATATTATCAACGAGGTTGAAAGAATTTACGTAAATGAGGATCAGTCATGTTTTTTGTGGGATATGCAGACTTATGGCGACAAAAAAAACCAGTAAATACTCTAAAGAAATTAAGATCAATAATATAGAAATTAATGTTTAATTAAGTATGAGTACAATCATGCCGTTGTCGCACGGATCCCGACAGATGACGTCATAGTAACCAATTCAGCGGAAGTGTGCGTTTCAAACTAGCCGTTCAGAAAAACTTTAATAAATCTACCATTTCTTGACGGACTTAAAAAAAAATGCTCAGTAAGTTAATACACACACGATGTACTTAGTGAAAATCAGATTTGCTACTAAGTGATTGAGCCTCATTGCTTCCAGCTCCCTCGGCTATTTGTATTAATAATCAAAAGGTAAAAACTATAACCCGACTACTTAAATTTTATAAATATGTTACCCGTGTCATTATTACGAAACTATTGACACCTTATTCATTAATATCAGATTAGTAACTACTTTAAACGCTACGGTGCATGGGACAGACAAATACATAAACAACCAAAATCATTACCCTTCCTTTTGACTTCGCCGTAGTCGGCTAAATAAGGTGGTGCCATAACAAAAAATGCTCAGATTAGCTTCTCCTACAGGTTATTTTTTTTTCGTTCGCCGGCCACTTGAGATTTGGACCAAACTTGTATGGAACGTGAGCGCTCTCCTTCCTGGCCGTGCAGAAACTATTTTAATCCTACTACTATTAAAAAAAATAACGTACGGTAGTCATTTAAGCTGTGGACCAAAATATAGGCTATTTTTTATCCGAAAAAAGATCAGTGTTCTCGTGGCAAAGGTACCAGCGGCATGGGGTTCCTATAACTTTATTCCTATCGGCTTCACTTACCACTTACCTTTTGAAGACTCCCATATAAATCCCTACCTATTATACAGGCTAGGCCTTCCCTATGAAGGAGAATCAGCTTCCGCCACTGAAAGGTACTGTACTGAAAGGCTAGTGTTTAATATTCCTGTCCAGTGTCCACTTACTATCAAGTATCAACGCACAATGAGTGCGTTTCGTAGTTCGTGGAAAAAATTCACACCTCGCGGTTTTGGTCACATGATTTACCATGAGACGTCATGGATGTTGGTTTCTCGTGACATCGGCTTTATGTGCAAATTGGTTACGCCACGCGACACATCGCCCCACGTGGGTACAAATGTCAGACCTCGTGATCAGAATCCGGTAAACATACATCTGTACTTATATTATAAACAGGAAAGATTTGTTTGTTTATATGTTGGTTTGTTGCATTGAATAGACACCGAACTATGAAATTTGGCACAGGTACAGAGTGTAGAAAAAGGCCAGTATAATATTAAAATAAGTTTATGACTGAATGACTGAATCTAAACTGACCAGTTGGCGCAGGCGGTAAACGCGTTGTTATAGGGTCAGTTCCATCGCATATTTCATTTACGGCTAAGTAATTTGTTTAATGTCTTTCTGATGAAGAATCGAACCAAATCTTAAAAAGTTTTCACAGTGCAAACAACAATACTCACTTTGATTTCATAAATTGTGGTTATTTAATCTGCGCGAAAAACTTTGTCGACATACTGTAGAGATATAGTTCGCGTCGCGTATTCGGCAATGAAGCTAGGGGGTAGCTATACCTTTGTTAGTAAGAGGACAAAATATTATTTGCTGATCACAGCTGAAAATGACTGCCTTGGAACATACGTATTGAAATCAATTTATGTTAAGTCCATGCGAGTTAATTCAATAGCGCCATCCACACGGTAGAGTTCGGAGCGCGCATCTGAGACTGCGTTCCAAACCGCGTATTGATCTGTGCGGCTTAGACTGTAGATAAAACTGTCGTGCTCATAACGATTAAAATGTGCCCACGGTTTTGACTGCGGACGGACCTGATATATTTAGACGAACGTTCCAAACCGTGAGTGTAAATGTAATTTCAACAGTTTAGACTGCAGTTTGGAGTAGCGCGTGCCGCGTAGAACGTAATTTTTAACAGTTTACTGTCAGTAGCAAGTCGACGCTTTCGGCCGACATGTTTTACTTGCGTTCACACGTGATGCACGGATTAAACTGGGAAATGCGCTCGCATCGACATACTAGATCGGCCTGTCAGCCGCGCGCGGCGGTACATTCTTCACGTTCATTTCAGAGCGAGGGCATGGCGCGTGATGTTTGCCTCGGTCCGAACTTACCTTGTGAAGGGCGCTAAAGTGCTATTAACCATAACGATACTGATCACAAAATATAAAAGCATAACAAAATATGCCTCTCCTATAATTCATGTCTTACATAGGTATATTATGTCTCTCTATCTATTTATAAAGAGTTTTCTTTGATTCGTTAAAAACTAAACTAGCTTTATCCCATGGGAATACTGTACTTTTTCAGGATAAAAAGTATCCTATGTTTTAACCCAGTAAAACCTACTAACTAACCTAATAACCTATCTAGCCTAACCTACCATACCAAATTTCATCGAAATTCGTTTAGTAGTTTTTGCGTGAAAGAGTTACCAACATCCATCCATCCTTCCTTACATCCATCCATCCTCACAAACTTTCATATTTATAATAGTAGTAGGATGAACTAGATCCTAGTTCCTAGTCACTAGGAAAGGGGCTGACGGAATATCTGATGATAAGCCCATAGATACTTGTAAAATCAGAGAACTTACAAATGCGTTCCCACTTCCCAGTCTTTTAAATCCCCAACCCCCCATTCGGCCTCCAATAACATCACCCACTCGCCGAAACACTTTTCACACCAGTGTTTTGTGAGGCCGTGGTATTTATTTGGTCGAGTCGACCCATCGTGCCCAGCATGGCCCACGTTTAAGAGCCCTATTACAAATCTGCACTCTACGAGATTAGGTATTTGAAGCGTTCCCGACGCGTTCGCATTTTGTAGTAATTTTGCAGTTGTATTTATCGTTTTTATTTTAAATTATAAAATCTTTATTCCTCATGAAGTAACAATTGTTCTGGTATAAATTTTGCTTAGTAATATTATCGTAGATTCGAGAATAAGAGTAATTCACAGTTAACTTAAAGTGATTTTCGAAGATTTTTTGGCTTAGAATAAGATTTTTTTCTATATTAAATCAAAGATATTTCAAAATTCTAAGACTGCTACGAACTATACGACTATATAGGAGATAACATTCTCATTTTATTTTTTCATTTGCTTAGAACAGTAGTTCAATCCAGGAGCGCAAAAAGTGCCTTCGCGCATTTTATGAAATCTTTCTCTGTAATTTTGGATTAATTAAAAAGTTAAGCAAAATTTACAAATAGCGAGGCCACTACGAACTAGGCCAATAGCTATTCTGCACTATTCAATATGTCAAAATTGTTCATGTATCTTTGTTGCTGAGATCAAGAACGCCATAATTGGCCATTTTACGCAAAAATCTCAGTCGAGATGTAATATGCCTCTTAAAGCCTCTAAAGCTGTTTTAGATGTTTCCTTGAATTTATTGAAGAGCTAAGACAAAACAAACAAACATTAAAGCTCATCATTAGCCCATAATGTAGCTCTGAACTAAAACCGCTTATCAGCTCAGATTAAAGCTCACGTAAAGGATATTCTGTTCAGTTAAACCGAGCCAGTTCACCAGTCTCTGTTAACTAACATGATATTTGCTTGCAAATTGTATATGGACGGTTAAGGTGCGATGTAATAGGATCATTTATAATTAAAATTAATATAATAAATTAATATAATACAATAATTAACTGCTATAAAATACTAGCATTTGTCTGCGGCTTTGCCTGCGTCAAATTGGAATACTATATCTTTATAAGCTATTTTTAGGGATCCGTAATACACAAGGAACCCTTATAGTCTCGCTCTGTCCGTCCGACTGATTTTACGTTGTTCGTTACGGAACCCTCCTTAGACATGTCCTGACATGCTCTTGGTTAGGTTATTTTTTATCAAAACAAATATTTTTATTTCCATGATAATTGTCATAGTGATCTTCAATTTGTTTTGTACAGTAGGTATCAACATTTCTTGTCTCTTGGGCGTGGGAATATTAAATTATTATTATTTTATATCCTAACTAGCTTTTGTCCGCGGCTTCGCCTGCGTGGAATAATGTTTTTTGGAGAAAAATCTTCTTCAGCTTATAACTCTACTCACTGCAATATACTTCAGTATACAATATTGGAAATGTTTTTAGAGTTTCGTACCCAATGGGTAAAAACGGGATGCTATCACCTCGACGCAACGTGCGAACGTGCTTGTTATATTATATTCTTCGCGCTTGAATATTTTTACGATATCTTCTAAATACACGATTTTAATTTAAACTGTATGGTTTAAAGGGCTCCTATAATGTGTATAAAATGCTTAAAGTGAGTAACGTATTAATTAGTGTGAACTGGGTACGGGCAGCTAGTTTTATGGCATTGTCCAACCGCTCTATGTCCAGGCATTTTAAATCTGTAATATCTTCAAAGATATTCATTTAAATTGCAATATGCTGTAAAGGACCATATTGATCTATATTAAATGCACAATATAGTTAAGGTACTTAATTGGATAAGGATTAATGCTGTATTACTTAAAATCGCTTCATAAAAAACACCATTATTTTTCGTAAAAAGAAAAGAACAAAATTATTGTGGGTTATTCCTAATAGATAGACACATACCTTTGCGGACAGTTTTGTAGACCGTTTAAAGGTGCACAATACTGTAATACATTATTTTGATCTCGTAGGGTTCAGCCAGCGTTTGCAATGTAAGCGCAAGAAAATGTGTTTACTTACGACATTAGAAACTTCTAAATCATCTTATCAGTATTTCTCTACTATATCAAGCATGTTATATACATATAAACTTTCCCCTTGAATCGCTCTATCTATTAAAAAGCCCGCATCAAAATTCGTTGTTTGGTTTTAAAGATCTAAGCATACATAGGGACAGACAGATAAAACGAGTTAGTTTTATACTACAATGTAATGTATTTATTTATTTATTTATATTTAGTATACAGACAGGATACAGTCATTACATGGTAATACAAACATAATCTTAATTCTAGGCTAGACAGCAGCCCAAAAACAGTATACATAACATAATTATTATAAAGTTGTTACTAAAATTAAACTAATAACAAGAAAACTGATACTTACCTAATACCCACTACGAAACATTGAGTATACACTGAGTGACTTATATTTAGCTTAACTTATTATATTACTAAATTTGGTTAAAATAAAAGCAAAATAAATAGTATGTAGATTAAGAAAAAATAAAAAGATCTGTAAAATCATTATTGTCCGAGTTATCAACATTCTATATCAGAGTTGGATTTACAAGAGATGTATTGTAGTGATGACGTATGCTTGAGTTAAAATTATCAAGTTAGATATTTTGTAATAACATTTTTAATACAACTTTAGTAATTTAAATCGGAACCCTAAGATAAAACTAGCCAAGTTACTTCTTATAACAGCTATCCGCCAGTAAAAGTCCGGTCAAATCGGTCCGTCCGTTTTATAGACGGACAGACACACAGACAGACGGACAGACAGACAAAAAAAATTAAAAATAGAGTTTTTCGTGTAGGTATTGTATATAGTATATACCATCATATTATGCATTTAGTACAAAGCTGTGAACTTGAAATTACAAACAGACACCTCAATTTTATATATTTTGTAGTGGGTGACACTCACAAATAATGTGGCTTTCTATTGGTAAAAGAATGTTCAAAATAAACTGACAAGCATTACCTCCTAAAATAATAATATTACCATAAGAGGTAAAGTTTGTGAGTTACTAATCTAATATATAAAATTTCCATGTCACAATGTTAGTTACCGTACTCCTTCGAAACGGCTTTACTGATTTTTACCAAATTTTATATGCATATTCAGTAGGTCTGAGAATCGGCTACTGGGTATTTTATATATTGATAAGTGCATTTGTTGAATGAAAAATAGTAAATTATTACAACTCGAGACTGACGGCGACCATATTGTTTGTGTGACGGGATAGCGATAGACGTTGCCATGGTGACATACTTATTTAGTCACTTCAATAAAATAATATGGGCGAAATACTTAATATGGCAAAGCAACGTTTGCCGGGACAGCTAGTACACATATATATTACATCTAATATATAAAATTTCCATGTCACAATGTTAGTTACCGTACTCCTCCGAAACGGCTTTACCGATTTTTACCAAATTTTATATGCGTATTCAGGAGGTCTGAGAATCGGCTACTGGGTATTTTATATATTGATAAGTGCATTTGTTGAATGAAAAATAGTAAATTATTACAACTCGAGACTGACGGCGACCATATTGTTTGTGTGACGGGATAGCGATCGACGTTGCCATGGTGACATACTTATTTAGTCACTTCAATAAAATAATATGGGCGAAATACTTAATATGGCAAAGCAACGTTTGCCGGGACAGCTAGTACACATATATATTACATCTAATATATAAAATTTCCATGTCACAATGTTAGTTACCGTACTCCTCCGAAACGGCTTTACCGATTTTTACCAAATTTTATATGCGTATTCAGGAGGTCTGAGAATCGGCTACTGGGTATTTTATATATTGATAAGTGCATTTGTTGAATGAAAAATAGTAAATTATTACAACTCGAGACTGACGGCGACCATATTGTTTGTGTGACGGGATAGCGATCGACGTTGCCATGGTGACATACTTATTTAGTCACTTCAATAAAATAATATGGGCGAAATACTTAATATGGCAAAGCAACGTTTGCCGGGACAGCTAGTATACATATATATTTAATATGTAGGTATACATATTATGTGTATTAGTAAATAGACTACTAGATGTTTCCCGCGACTTCGTACGAGCAATAGGTGATCCCGCTGGAACCGTACATTTCGCCGCTATAAAAAGTAGCTTATGTCCTACCTCGTGGTCTATTCTATATTGTCTCTGTCAAATTTCATCAAAATCGATCCAGTAGTTTCATTGCAAACAAACAAACAAATATACAAATAATCTCTCTTCTTTATAATATAGAAGGAGAAGATAGAAGAAGAGAAGATATAGATAGATTGTACCGCGAATACCGCCAGCCAGTACCGCCTTAAGGATATTGTGACATTTAATTACACAAATAAAATATATCGCAACTGTTGTTTTCGCAGTTAAAATAAAACTTTACCTACTACATACCTAGTTGTTTTTAAGTTCCGAAAATGTCCGCTAATAAGTTAGCATACATTTTCGGAACATAATGTTATAAAGTTTAAATCTTCATGCATTTCAAATATAGATGTTCGCTACCCGAGAACCTTATTGAATAAAACCCTCAAATGAAGTCTCACCAAACATAAAATTCGTCGGCAATGGGATTTATTTGTTTTTCCTTGAACTGTTTTACATTCCATAAAACGAATCACATTTCGCTCGACCCAAGATTTGAGTCGATTCATTTTTATATTCTACTACAGCATCTTTCACTTGGAAAGATGCTGTAGTAGAATATAAAAATGAAATGGTTCTATGAAATAAAACCAGCAAACGAACAGACGAGTCGCCTGCTGGTAATATATTTCTAAGAAGACTTAACGTTTCCTTTCGGGTGTGATTGGCCCACTTTCATACTGTCTGTCCCGTTTCCGCTTTTAAAACAAACCTTGGTCTATCTGCAGGTCACTGAAATAAGCAAAAAACAAACAATTCATGCTCGCTCCACGGGCTTGACTATAATTTTGTGCAAAGGGATTAAGGGCCTGTTTCACAATGTTCTAATAAGTGTCGGATAGCTTATTCGGAAGTTTTGTCGCTGCCTACTTAAAAATGCAAATAAGCTGGCACTTATCAGGAGATTATGAAACAGTAAATTATACAAAAAAATTGTCGCTCGCACTGCGCGATGGATTTTCACATAGGTGCATGTGTTCTGTTTTGAATTTAAAAAAAAATACAAACTGTGATATTTGTTGGTGGGCGGACCTTCAACCATACACAAAATGGGATATATTTTCACGATTTTTACATAAAGTATCGAAACTTGGAATTTATATTTATTCAAATCTCGGTGTGACAGATATTTATTACACAAACCGAGCAATTTGATGCAGACACACTCCCACTACTTAAAATTTTGCCCACGTATGCGGTACTGAATAAAAATGCAACACAAAGGTGAAAAATGTAACTTTTCGCTCCCAACTTGGTAATGGAAATCTGATATAACACAAGAGGAAATCTTCTCTGATATATATATATATATATATATATATATATATATATATATATATATACATATATATATATATAGTAAAACCTAAACTTCTTGTTGCCTTTCGACTGGTTTTGGAGAAAACGAGGCTCGCAAGGTGGGTCATGTTGATGCTGTAGAACCGAATATAGCTTAGAACCACCAGGACGAGACACGACATAAGGTAAGGTATCTCATCTTACTATGGGTACAATATGCATGTTGACTAAAAAGTTATATTTCGTCTATTAATTGTTAGACAACATGATAATAAACAATCTAACATTTTTGTATATCTTGAAAAATAACGAAGATACAAAACAATTTAAATTTACAATAATCGGCCTGTGACGTCACGATGCGCTACCGCCATATATTTGGCACTAAGCAATGTACGTGTGACGTCACAAATCGTTTTGCGAGAAAGAGATGGGATTTTTTTTTATTTGTTTTTTTTTTTAATTGCGTCAACCTAAATTATTCTTTCTATTCCAGATCTATTTGTATCTCTCTATTCAACAATTTTAAAATTTACTTTGTAAAAATGTGATATTCGACAATAGGCAACATTTAAAGTTATTGAGTGTTTAAAGTAAATATGAATTTAGAGGAAAATTATGCCAACAGTTGTTACGAATATCCGAGGCCACAGTTATTTGAGCCTCATTATTTAATTTTTATTTAAATCCTGGTTATAATATAAGTATAGCTCACCTATACTATTGCGTTAACGTGATGGAAATTTTAAATAAGCAATTTATATTTCCGCCTAGCACTGCAAGGAGGACAGCGGATTGCTCCACTTAAATATTAAACAGTTTGAAATCTGAATTGCCATCCAATTTTGAAATACCTTGCTTTATTCGACACTATGCAGTAAAGAATCGATACATTTAAACTCCGATCAATAAATAGCTTTAACTTCTTTTTCCAAGCATTTTAAACTAAAATAAAGATAATAATAAATAGTCTTCGCCTCCGCCTCCGCAGTACACTCGCGTAAAACAATTATAGCAAATAAAATTATTTTACGGCGCTGTTAAGGTCATTGACCTCACACAGCTGATTATATTGATGTTCTCCAGGCAAAGTCTTCACTTCGTCTTTAAATCACCTGTTTATGTGAGGTTGAAGACCTCAGCGCCTGAGAAGAGCGCTATGAAATATTATTTATTATATAATTAAAATTTCATATAAAATTTTTTAAAGTAATTTTTTCGATTTTTTTTTATTTTTTTTCTGCCTAAACGTCTTAATATAAGGAGTAGATCATTTGCCCAAAATATCCGGAAAGATTTTGAACAGTCTTATATATGTTTTTGTTCACCTCCGCCTCCGCCCGCATTCGGTGGAGTTGCGTCCGCATTCACTGAAAGGTATCCGTCATATATCTAATAATAAATCAACATTCCATGAGGAGGTCCTCTATCTAAATACTAAAAATTACATCCTATGGATTTCCAAAGCTTTCATTATCGCTACATCATTTGATTGTTTAAGTTTAGTATAACCACCATTAATGTTTTTTCCCTCAATTTTTAACGTCGTACGTGAAATCCATTATATCTATAGATAGATATATACTTACCTGCTTATTCATCTTTGTAAGCGGTTTAAGCGTGATAGCTTAACACATTTTCACAATTCACTATCGGGACTAAAGATAACAAAGGTCATCCAAAACATAAAATAAAATAACAAACGTAGGCCGGAGATCTAAAATGAGTATAATATTTTAACGCCGACGGATTACGTATATTCTTTGTGTAATGTGTGTAATAAATAGACACATACCTATTGTATGTATGGCATTTGCTCCTACTGACACCCGAGTTACTGAAATTATCTAATAAAATTATTTTGCCTGGAAAAATAGCTTCAGCTATTCACAAGAAGATTTTGTTCAATAGACACATATTGTGAATTCTTTTTCCCAATTTTGTTGAAATGGTTTTTTAATTTTAATACCTTTAGTATATTTGTGGTGATGATATTGATTAAAGAAATAAATAAAGATACAACAAAGTGCTTTAATCCACGTTGTTCCTATTTCTGATAAGCTTGTCTTGTTCACAGGGCATCTAAGTATTATCTGAATTGTCGTATATCTGTATACAATATACAACATTATGCTTTACAGTTTACACTGACTCTAGTCTACAATGACCGTGACTATATTTTACTGTAGCATGTAGCACATGCTACATTTATTTCATTAATATATTATTCGGTTTATATTTAAAAAAAAAACAGCAGCATTTCTCCATCATGTTGAACGGACGAACGAGAATTGACACATTTAACATCGGTGATAAAGGCAGCCATCTTGTTGACGATCGGCTTGCGAACAGGGGGTGTTGTTGTTTTTATTCGCCAATTTACTTACAGCTCCGCCTGACTCGTAAAGTAATATTATCCATTGCTGGGCGAGGGCAATAGTGCCTCTTACGAGCCGCGAGCGAGTGTCACTTGGGAAATTATTTGACGTGTTATTTAATGGATTTTTCCGGAACACGCTACCTACATTCAAATATGAGCGTCGACTACTTAAACAAATAGAACACACAGTATATTAAGTTTTTTATACGAAGCTTTTAATCCATTATGGTTTTTGTTAGCGCTTTTAACCCAACGTCTAAACTCTATAGCTTCAATCCAAAAAGTATTTTAACATCAAAGCTTCATACAACGAATTACGATCAATAACTTTATTTTTTATTCAAAATAAATACTTAATGTTATTGTTGCAAATTATATTTTCATTATAAGCTGGAGACAATGATCCTTGTGTATAAATAATTGATTTCAAAAATTTCCACGTAGATGTCAAAAGCATTTTGTGCAGCTGTAATTTTACATTTGTACTTGAAGGCTTTATAATAAATAATATTATATCTATGCACACTTCACACCTCGTCAATCTGGCCCCGTGCTAAGTACTCGAAGAACCTGTGTTACTGTAACCAGACCACACTTTTATATTATTATAATGTATACATATATTTAAGATTTTTATTATAAAAACCACACATTTAATACACATCCATGACCCAGGAACACAAAAAAACATTGTGTTGATGGTAGTAGTACCACCAATTTAATTTTACAAGAAGTAAGAGTAGGCTAGGAGACGAAATTCAATGTAAAATATTTATATTCGATACTTGGATTTTTGTCTTCTCTCGATTCGAGGAAGTCTAAAGAATCTTCTCATACCGGCTGCCCTAGTCGGCTTTTTCTCCATACAAAATCTGTTGGTGATTTACTCTAAAGTACTTTTACACCCAAACTTTAGCGTTATATCGATATTTATTACACCTATATAGGTCTGTACGTAAGCATAATTCTAAAATTTATATTAGTTTAGATGATTATAACCTCAAAACAGCGGATTTTAACAAAATTTTGACCGTAAATAAAAAACAAACGAAGAATAATAATATTATTATAAAAAACTGTACCGACACAGTTTGTTTGTTCAGCAATTATTGATATAACTTTACTTCAAACAATTATATTAAGTAGGTACACAGTTTTTTCACAAAACACCAAGAGCTAAGTGTCTATTTCCGTAATTAGAGGTCTTCTCTTCTATCAAACTGTACAAAGCCGTTTATATGTATCTATACACTTTAGCCACAGAGTAAAAATATATAGGTAAGTACTTACGTACAGAGGAATAGCTTTCATAGAACGAGCCAAATTTTGTCAGGGTTGTCACTTGTCACAGAAGATGGGGGTAAATTAAACTAAGTCTAGCGTCAGTATACGGTTATTGAGAAAGTCTAATTGGTACAAACCACAACCCGGCATCGAACCTGCACAATCACGCGTGTGATCCAGGGATCTACACACCAGGTCATGGACGCTATTTTAATAAAGCATGACATCTACTAGAAAATGAAATGTTTGGTTACCTATTATTATCCTTAGTATAGGTAAAATTAGAAATATTTTTATTTTATCTTTTATTCTTCATACACACAGTACAATGCACAACCACTTTTTTGTTTGATATTATTTGTATTTAATATTTCTTTTTCACTGGACACAAATATAATATTTAAAAACTATGTTAATAGGTATTTACCTATGAAATTGCCGTTCTGCAGTACTGGCCATTTCAAATCAAAATAATTTTTGTTTGGCTAAGAATTCTAATTTCAAATTAATTTTATTTTAAAAACATGGAATTCTTTTTCCAAAAGTAGTCATTTGTTTATTGATTAGTGTTACATTTTTATCGCATTTCAATCTTTTTCGTCATTATGGATACGTTAAAAATTCGAGTAATTATGGAATATGAGTACCGTCTTGGCAGCAACGCGGCAGAAGCGGCACGCAACATCAACGACGTTTACGGAGCTAACACTACATACCAACGCACCACCTGTTATTGGTTTGCTCGCTTCCGTTCTGGAAATTTCGACCTGTAAAATGAACCTCGCGGTCGTCCGAAGACTTTAGTCGACAATGACGAATTAACGGCGATTGTGGAAGCTGATGATACACAATCTACGGCTGAATTAGCAGCAGCTTTCGACGTTAACGTCAAAACAATATTGGTCCATTTGCGTCAAATTGGCAAGGAATAAAAGCTTGACAAATGGGTGCCCCACGAACTCAATGATCGCCAGCGCGAAGTATGCGTAGAGACGTGCCTTGCACTGCTCAAATGACACACAAATGAAGGAATTTTGAACCGCATTGTTACCTGCGATGAAAAATGGATTCTGTTTGATAACCTCAAGCGCTCAGCAAGTTGGTTGGATCCTGGTTCAGCACCTAAACAATGCCCTAATCGAAAACTTACCCCTAGACAAGTAATGGTCACTGTTTGGTGGTCTAGCGCCGGTGTGATTCATCACAGCTTCTTACCAAACGGGGTGAGCATTACTGCAGATGTGTACTGTGAAGAACTGAACACAATGATGGAGAAGCTGGCACATCTCCAACCAGCATTGGTCAATCGCTCGATCCGCTCCGCTGCTCCTGCACGACAACGCGCGACCTCATACTGCACAGCAGACGGTCTCCAAGTTGCAAGAACTGGGGTTGGAAGCTCTCCGTCATCCGCCCTACTCACCAGACCTTGCGCCTACAGACTACTACTTTTTCCAGAATTTGGATAACTTCTTGGCGGGAAAAAAATTCAATACCCGAGAGGCAGTACAAAATGCCTTTGAAGAATTTGTTGCCTCCCGTCCAGCTGATTTCTTTAAGAAGGGCATCAATAAATTGCCACTGCGTTGACAAAGATGCATTGATTGCATGGGTGATTACTTCGATTAATACAAATAAAAATACATGAAAAAAATTTTTTCATGTATTTTTTAACGTTTACATTTTTTCATACAAAACGGCAATTTCATAGGTAAAGACCTAATATTTGTTGTCATGACCAACAACACATCACAATTCTCAATCCCACATGACATAAAAACTCAAACACGGAATTTGAAAATTTAGACGTCGCGTCCCTTCGACGGAATACAATCTCAATCGGATTTCTCCACTATTGCCGTGTACGCGATAGGGAATTGTGGACACACCGTATACTTGTAGTAGTGCAATCAAATCAAAAATTTACTATATAGATGTTTATCCGCAATGAATTCGAACCGTTGACCAGTGTACTCTCGACGTAAGCACGTCATTACTACTAAGGGCAAATAAAATTATTTCATTAATTTTGTTACAGAATACTCAGTGACGAGCCTTGAGCTGCTGGAGCTGAGGGTGCCGGCACACGTACCTCTGGGCACACGAGCCTCGCTGTCGTGTCGCTGGCAGCTGGGGCCCAGTGAGATCCTCTACTCGGTCAAATGGTACAAGGACGGCAAGGAGTTCTTCAGACATGTCCCTCGAGATATCGAGCCGAGGAGAAAGTTTCTACTGCCGGGAGTCGATGTGGAGGTTAGTTATATCAAAGTTCTTAGATGTTTTGATGGCAGTATACACCGCTGTATCATATGTTATAATTTTATTCCGGGAATCAACAAAAAACCTAGGGCACACTTTCCGAACAACGCAAAATTAACCAAACTGCAAAATCGGACTGACATTATAGAGTCGAAACTTTTAATATATTGTGCCACGACGAAAGAAAAAACATATATAACTTTAAAATGCGCAGTTTCCGAGAGTAAATCCTAGTTAGACCAATTTTTCTCCCCCAAAACTCCCTGCATACTAACTTCCATGTAAATACTTCCAGCCGTTGCCGAAATTACGATTATGTATGTACCTACCGGGTGTTTTTTCATTCAGTGTCCAAACTTTCAGGAGTGAATATACTCTTGAATATAAGCAACTTTTACTATGGGATCAACTTTCCTACTTGAAAAAAAATCAGCTGTTTCATACAAAATGCTATCTATTCCGAAGCCCTTTTGTAAGAAACAGCAGATTTTTTATTTCAAGTAGGAAAGTTGATCCCATAGTAAAAGTTTATATTCAATAGTATATTCACTCCTGAAAGTTTTAACACTGACAGAAAAAAACACACCGTATATACAAGATTGTCTCGTTTAAAGTATAAGATAGGATAAGATCCAAGAAACAAACAGTATACGCAAGGATTGAGGTGCATTTGAGAGATGATTAAATTAGTGTAGCGAGTTAGTTTGCTCAGGTCTCGTGGAGCACACAGCGTAGCGGATATTACACCGGGGAAGAGCAAACAGCTCATATCCACTACGGACCGCTACGGACCGCTACGGACCACTACAGACCTCTATTAGTTGCCTCTCCAAACTATTCCACTTTATACTTTCCACAAGGAAAAATTCCTACACACGCCAGCTCTATTTGATTTACTTTTTAGCGAAGTAAATTATAGTTCAGTTATGAAGTTAAGATACTATTTTTTATTCAAATACGAAAGTTTTATAACAGTACTTATAACAATGGATGATTTTTTCTTAAGATCTTACTGAACTTAGAAGTAGACGTGCGCAGAATGTGTCACTGAATTGATAAGATGTGATATAATATATTAGCTGTTGCCCACGGCTCGGTCCGCTTAAATACACTTTTCCTCGGAAACACTGTCCTTTTTCGGGATAAACAGTAGCCTACGTTTTAACCCAGAGCCTAAACTACTACCATACCAAATTTCATCAAAATCCGTTTAGTAGTTTTTGCGTGAAAGAGTAACAAACAAACATCCATACAACAACAACAATATTTATAATATTAGTAGGTTTTTGACCATGGTGATTGGTGAACTATATAACTCTTTTCGTTTCGTTCAACTGAACGACGTGACTAACTAGTCCAATTTTTTGATGCATACGAGTTATGATGTCGCGTTGTAAACAATAACTTTAATGTTTATAATAAAATCAAGTGCGGCTGTGAAAATCGATTAAATGACTTTTCGGTTGTATTCTAAGTTAAAATACGCATTAAATATCGACGTTAACTATTTTTCCGCCGTTGGATTATAAGAACTACAGATATATTTGTATTGAAACTGACCGAGTGAATAAAGGACATAACGCTAAAGAAAAACTTTCTTTTTGATTCCAATATAATAATGCTGTTATAGTAATAATTATCCGTGATAATACGGGCATGAACGAAAAGTTTTAACTACGTGTATACTGTATTCCTAAGAGGCATACCTTTTTACTGACAAAGTTTGAAAACGTGGACAGTTTTAGAGGTTTTAGAGTAGCTATAGCTAATAATAGTTTAGAGGTTTTAAGTGTTTATTTAAAGATCTGGCCTTATATAGATATATATACGAATAACCTTTGCCAGTTCTTTAAATAAAAACTTGTGTTGCGGATGTCAAAAGCCTTTTCAGCAGGCTAGCCATGGCAAGCCATAGCAACAATCGCTTAAAGCTCCTTTAAAAAGTGTTTTGTTTGAGTTTAAAGTGAAACTTTTATTACATCGTCTCAAACTTTTTCGTCTGTGTGTTGCATGTCGCGTGACGGTCGGCCGCGGAGTAGGGATAAAATGAAAGGCGCTCGTCAGAGCAGCCGAGGCCAATATGGCGGCGCCTATAGTTCGCATCAGCTGACCGTGTAGTGTATAGACTAGTACTCATTTGTGCCAGTGCTCCACGCTACTTTGTTATTAAGTTTCACTTTTACCGTGGTACCTAAAACCACACAATCATTTTCTTTTTTAATTTCTATCTATCTTGTCCCAGAACTCGAGCCCCAACGGGTCGAATGTGACGATAGCGCCGGCAGTGCTGGAGACGGGTGGCCGCTACCGCTGCGAGGTGTCCGGCGAGCGACCGCTCTTCCCCACTGTGTCCGATCACGCGGACATGGTCATTGTCGGTAAGTTTACACTGCAGCATGTTAACTTGTTTGTAATTTGATAGGTTTACCGTCGATGACTTTACCCTCCTGCATCACGTTAGGCTGAGGCCAAACGAGTCTGAAATCCCAGGCCCGCCAGACTCCCCTTATATTCTTACAAAATATTAGTTGTCAAGGAAGTAAGTAAAAGAAATACGTGTGGCACTCGGGGACTGCCGCGGTACAGCTATTGCATAGTAAAGGGCGTCACAGACGGAAAAGATACTATAATATTTTATGTTAAGATAAAATATCGCTTGCTATACATTTTTCATTGACTATCACAGACTGTTAAGATACTATATATTTTCATATTACATACTTATAATATGAAATATCTAGGCATCTTAAGATAAAATATTATTGTATCTTCGCCGTCTGTGACGCCCTTTAGTCTACACGCATACGTCTAGTCGCACGCACACAAACACCGTGCCGAAGTCTGCCGAACTGAAACGACGTTAGACGATGCACGGCTTTCAACGCCGCACCGCTGTGCCGGTCGCAGTGGGGGGTGTTATGTTTATTTTCGTTACGGAATTGACTCTTGATTCGGCCGTCGCGCTCAAAGCCCGCAATAAAAGCTATGCAATAGCTTAAACATTTTTGGTTGCATTTGCAAAAGCACAAAAATGATATTATACATTTGATAATACAACTATTCAAGTTTAATAAATAAAAACCTGATAGATATAATTAATGTTTTTGTGACTGTGATAACAAAATTAGAGAGCAAGGATGTCATTTTTATAGATTTTTTTAAAATGGCCGAAAACTAAATACCATGATACTTTTACTTTATTTTTCTTGTTATGATATTTTCCAGCTGCAGGTGAAGGATCATCCATTACATTTTTCATTATTGTTACATTTCACTCACACAGCAAAAATTCGTGAAAGAGATGGTATTGAGGTGGCATTTTTAATTCGATAGCAAAAAAACATGACTATACTAGTCATGTTTTTTGTCACTACCAATTAAGCGTATTATTATATAAGCGCGTTTATTCAAGTTTGGAATCTCTTCCATAGAGCATTTGACGACACAGAAGGTACAAAATACGTATAAATTCTATTCGTTCATAGTAATTATTAACCTTTCACGACATGCTTACAATTTAAATGCCTACTATTATTTAGATAAAACTGCACATTTAGTTTTTTTTTGACGTGATAACGTCTTATAAATCGATGGAGCCGGCTGCACGCACGAAAAAACATGACTCATGCGTTACCTGTTACCCGTTATCGTTACCAAGTACCGTTACCAAGTACCTGCGTTAGCTCGCGTTGCCTTTACCTCATTATTATTATTATTGTTGTTGTTGTTGACGTTGTCACGTTCAACTATCGTCAGTAAACCGACTTTACAGACAACCGGTATGTTTTTATTTTTAAATTAATGTCCCGTACAGAAATCGAAACCTGGTATTTAAATACACATAATATGTATATAATTGCGCTTTGATAGTATTGATGTTGTGGTACAAATTCCCCAAAGTAATAAAGGACGGCACACATGAAGAAAATTATTTTTAATAAATACTCCTTTTAAACCAAGCTTTGTGTAAATATAACGTCTAAAAATTTGTTTGTTAAAACTTAAAAGTTGGCTTATTTTCCACAATTTGTTCCTCATTAGGAAAACTTACTATCAATCACTTTTTATGTAAAGGGTAAGAAGTAGGGCTTGCTATAGCCCAAAAAAAAATCGAATATTCGAATATCCAAATTTTCGAATATTCGAATTTTTTTGGGCTCTATTCGAATAATAGAAAAAACTATGTTTTTGACGATTGGCGATTTACACGAAAATCAAAAAATCTGAATAAAACGCTTTTAAATCTAGGTGCATAGGAATTTTATCAATCAAATAATAAATTTAAGAATGAAAATTAAATAAACGGTAACACTGTAGAAAAAATAATAGTATTTATTATTACTATTAGTCCTCTTTCACTTTTTATATCACACTAATATTATAAAAGTGAAAGTTTCTGTGTGTGTGTGTTTTGGAAACCATAAAGAAAAATTAAAGATTGATAATTTTAAACAAATAAAGGCAGCAGTTACTTTACTGTTACTTTTAGGCCCTCAGTTCGTTCCAAGTTATTTAACATCTCACAACTCACTTTAATGTAATTTCACAATTTGAAGAAGTTTATATTTATTTAACTGATTGAACGATATAATTAAATTCTTTTCGTCAATCTTATCAAAATATCTTTAAAGCTAAATATAAAATAAAATAAGTGAACGGTCTGTAATTCTGTACAACTAACGACATTCACTTCTGTACTATTACCTACTCCATGGTAGAAATGCATGCATCCATATTAGATTCGCAAAAATGTATATATTGACATTGCTTTCCATTTTTCTTACGTCATAAACTGTCAAGTATTTTTAAGAAAATACTTTACTGATAGTGATAAATGTTGGAAAGTACTTAATACTTGTGGAATGAAATTCCTTGACTTGTTCACTTTTTTGTCATGGTTTTTACAGCTTTTATAAACGCACGATGGCATTTTGTGCAAGGTTCATGGACACTTAGTACGTGCTATTCGTCGACCGGCTCGTCGCATACTAACCATAAACTGTCCGACTTCGGGCAGCTTCGAGTTTTCACTTTTTGCGCGCTCATACCATATCTACCTCTTTTTAATATAAAACATCTATGTACCTACATAAATATTATCTCTTTAGCTTGGGAACACACGTTTTGTTTTATTACAATGTATGTACATTAAGGTTTTATGTTGTTAGAAGTAATGAATAGGTAGGTATATAATACGGACGAAATACGCTAAAATCCAAATTAGGAAAATCTACATATTCAAATCTTTACATATTTATCTGGAAATTCGTCGACATTTCTGGTGCACCTACATTACGTCCTTATTACAGTTGTAATAAGGTTCAAAAGCGGTACACCGCTTGTGTTCGACTGTACAAATCTAGGAAGCCATTTTATGGTCGTCGGTGCTCCCAAAGGCAAGTGGACTGTGGCACGCCGATAACAACTAAGTATACTCGCCGATAACGAGATTTTCCACGGAATTTACCGACAAATTGGGTGAAAATTCTTTTTTACCCCAGTTAAAAAAACCCAGTTACAGGACGCTTTTACGATTTGGTATCTTAACATTTTGTTTACGAAACACGCAAGAAAGATTTTCACCACGATATCAAATCCATTAGCAAAATGAAATAATGATCTGCAAAAGAGAGGATTTGGTACCACCACGACGCCAAGTCGGGACAAGTCGACTCCTAGCCAAACCACTTGTTGGAATGGTGGAAGCCCCTGAGGGAGATCTCTAACTGAGTGGGCGGTATGCTCGGTCAGGCCGAAGCCCAATTGCAAGTATTTCAGATGTTGAATATGCAGCGCCGAACTGTGAAAATTTCGATAGTGCGATTCAGGATTTTGTGCCGCTAATTGGTCCGCCACTTTTATTTAGGCCTATACCCGATGTGCCCTACTATTTGTCCACCACTGGTTGACATCGGGGTAATAGTAGCTAATTAGTAACTTTTTTCCGTTTATTAACAAGTCAGAATGTTGGGAACATCTTTAACCTGAGAGCGATCTTAAGCTCTTTACCCAAGTTTCAAAACTGACAGATTGTAAAGATAAACTTATGAATCGGAACTCCTCTTTGCGTTTTATAGAAATAAAACTGAAAATGTTATTTAAAATATTTTATTTAAAACACGTTTTGCTATCGGGACACTTTACAGCTTATCTCCTGACTCTGGCTTGCCCATATATATTATGAAAGCTCTCCGTAATGGGACTGTAGGATGTAAGAAGCGTGGGAGAGTGTCACGTGTCACTAGTGTTTGCGGGGGCAAATAATGGGATTGAGCTCTGTTTAACACTCATCACATTGCGTCGGATCGGGTCACGTTTGACCAGTGTTTGGAGCCTCCTTGAAGCAGGCTTAGCATGCGCACCCTAGAAACACCGTAGAATTGACAAAATGACAAAAATACAGATTGAAGAACCATTAATACCATTCGGAGCAAAATAGGTATTATTGTGAGGCAGCAAGCAATGCATCGTCGTTATGAGAAACAACATTTATTTTCTTCCCAAGCATGAGCTCACAAAATGGCCTCTTTTGACAGCTAAAGTATAAAGGTTTTCTTATTTTAATGTCAAATAGTCTAACAATAGTGTCAACTACTCCATCATGACGGTCCAAGTCAAATAAATTTCTTTACGTTCAGTCATTTACTTGAAAATTTGATCATTTTTGACGGAAGATTTTCCGGCAGCCATTTTAAAAATATGGCTCATTAGAAATGTTGACTTCTATTGACGACCTTGATACCATGGATTAAGAACTATTTTGAATAGAATAGTTCTTCTTTAATTTTATTTCTTTGGATCGCCACGCTAAGCCCGCAGGTCAGAACTAATGGAGAACACGTTCGCGTTGATTGTAGATAGATCGCTGTTGCGGTAGTTTGAAAACAAATATCGCTGATGGTGCCACACCGCACACCATCACTGCACGAACAACACAACGACTATGCACCCCTTTATTAACAATTTATACGTGACTTTTTCACTTAAGGCCAGCTCAAACTTAGACGTTCCTATTCGATGCAAACAAACAAACCTTTCCTCTTTATAATATCAGTATAGATAGAAAGACTCGCGCACGAAGGCTACGGAACCCTTCGTGGCGCAAGTCCGACTCGCACTTGACTGGTTTAAAAGGTTAAAAAAAATATATACACAGCAGCGGCGCCGCTCTTGCAATGAAACGTGTATCTTTTTGTGTAGAAAATATAGGTTAATTTTGAATGGCTATCTTAAAAATTGCGCACCCTGTTGCGTCACACCATGGTGTGAACTGTAAACTGACGGTTACACAAATATGAAGTCTCATCTGAGCAACCGCTTTCAGCTTTACCCACATCGGGGCCGATGATAACGGGCTCGCGGCTGCGGTACCAGATTGGAGACAGAGTGCAAGTAAACTGCACGTCTGGCAAGTCCAGGCCCGCGACCAGACTCACATGGTACATCAACGGGGAGCCTGCGCCGGCTGCGGCGGTTCTGGAACCACAGCATCACGCCCATGACAATGGGCTGGAGACGACAAGTCTTGGACTCGATTTCAAGGTCAAGCCCAAGCACTTCAGGAAAGGAGATTTAAAGTTGAAGGTGAGTTGAAGTTTCATTGTGAATAGAAAATAAATGGTGTGGAGAAGATGCAATATAACATTATAAAGGTCAATTGATGACCTACATAATATTATATAAAGACTGCAAGTAATAATATACTTGCGAGATGTTTAAAAATAAGGACAGTGAGATGTACCCCACCTGTAATTAGTTAGATCAGCAGGTCTTAAGAACCACTTTGAGTGTTTTGTATTATGTTATTAATATATTTCATTTCAGATATTATCATTAAATAGAAAGAAAGAAAGACAAGATAGTTTATAGTTTATTTAGTAAAACACGGAACAATAAAAATATACATTAAAAAGAAAAACACAAGAAATTTACCAAATTGGTGCCCAGTCAGCATAATATTATGTTGCAAACATAGTTCGTAACGCTGATTTTCAGTGAGCACCGAAGTACAAAATGTAATGTAATAAAGATTCAAAAACAATAATAATATCTATGGACGCTTCACACCACGTCAATCTGGCCCCGTGCTAAGTATCCGAAGAACTTGTGTTACTTTTGTACTATACATATATTTAAGATTTTTATTATATCATACAAATATGTAATACGCATCCATGACCCAGGAACACATATAAACTTTTTAATCCTTCTGCGGGATTCGAACCCGCGACCCTCGGCTTGAGCACCAACGTCAAAATGAACAAAACCTTAAACTACAATTTTTAAAACTAAACGTACAAAAGAATGAGATCAATTAACATCACGAATTAATAATAAAAAAAGTACAAGATAGTAGACATAGAAGACGAAGGAGCATTAGATAAAAATATTAAATTATGTTATAATATTATTTGTATTAAACACAAATTATAAATTATATACTTAGTTAGGTTACAAATGTATTATTCAGTCTAGAGTTTCGGTGGTGGTGCAACAATAAAATATTACTATATAAAATAACATAAAATATGGACGAAGATGAAGAAGAAGAACAATATGTAGCTAGAATATGTTAAAAAAGCTTGACGTGTTGGGATTGTAGAACATTATAATTTAAATATAATGTTTTTAATAGCTACGTTTTAGATGAATCATCATAATTAGAATCATATTAGAAATTCATCCATTTGGTCAGTTTTCAATAGAAATGCGTAAAATGGCACTCGGGCCCACTTGTGCAGATCTGAGTTAAAGTTAATCCGGGGTTAAATATTATGTTATCGTTCGTTCGTATCGTCTGTCGTTCATCGTATATATGAAAGATAAGGCATAATATTTTTACCCAGGTTTAACTTTAACCCAGGTCTGCGCAAGTGGTCCTTATTATGAATTGCTTAATTGTCAAATAGGCGATTAATTGTTAGAAGTCACAGCAAGAGCAATTACTTCAATACAAAGTACGATTCACTTAATTTAGCCATTTCGGACCTGCTGGCGTGGCGTGGCGCTGTGGCAGTGTTAACTTAAAGTTCAGCTACTCGTCGACCAGTCTTGTCCCTGTTAAATGTAGACATTGCTGCTAAAACTTTGCAAGATACAGTACTTAATTACTTATATTTAATTAAATGCACGGTAGCACACCACAAGTTAAAACTTTTGGCCGAAAGTATACCTTTTTGTTAGAAAATGTTTATCATATTATATAATCAATAAATTGTTGATAATATTTTATTTGAATTCTAGCTTTTTCCCGCGGCTCCACCTGCGTAAATATAGTATCAGGTATCCCGCGGGAATTCCATACTTTTTCGGGACAAAAAGTAGCCTATGTTTTAATACAGAGCCTACACTACTAGTATACTACATTTCATCGAAATGTTCAGTAGTTTTTGCATTAAAGAGTAACAAACATCCATCCATCCATCCATCCTCACAAACTTTCACATTTATAATAGTAGTGGAATTCGTTGAGTTTTAATATCACAGTATTTACCCCACCTTCTGCAGATATGCGACCTTTTCCGTTGTCATCCAGATGAAATTACGGTTACTTCCTACTACTATTATAAATGTGAAAGTTTGTGAGGATGGATGGATGTTTGTAACTCTTTCAAGCAAAAACGTTGTTAACGTTGTTATGTGGTTAACACATAGGCTACATTTTATCCCGAAAAAGTACAGTGCTCCCGTGAGTTACTGTATATACGGGGGCGGAGCCGCGGGCAAAAGCTAGTGCAACATAATTTTATCTTTGGTCGCCGTGGGTAATTGTTTCATAGTAAAATGACCAATGTCCTTTGAACCATCA
Organism: Phengaris arion; assembly: GCA_963565745.1. Taxonomy (NCBI): domain Eukaryota; kingdom Metazoa; phylum Arthropoda; class Insecta; order Lepidoptera; family Lycaenidae; genus Phengaris; species Phengaris arion. The sequence goes on from OY751431.1 coordinate 32,954,686, forward strand.
TATTACTTGCTACTAATAACTTAAGTGGTACTTGGTAGTGAGAAGTAACATTGGTGTATGTCCCACAGTGTCTGGCGACGATAGCCACGGTCTACTGGCGGAGCAACGAGGAGAGTGTCCAGGGGGAGAGGCTGAAGGGGTACGCGCGCTCCCGGGAGCTGATCGAGGGTGGATCCCGGGCAGACAGGGTGCAGGCCACCGGTAGATCCGGACCCTTACTGTCATCAACCACGATACTGATACTGGCCACCACTACAATTTCCTTTCACAGAGAGAACAACTTTTAAAAAGTGCTACCAGCCGGCTATGTAAAAAAATCTAACCAGCCAGTGCCATGGAAAACGTAATTAAACCTTTTTGTTGGCGCTGCGCTGGACGAAACAAAATTCGTTAGAATCAGTTTAAACGTTTTCTCACTATACTGGTTAATGGAAAAAAACTAATATAACTATTACATAATAACTAAAAAACTATAACGTTAAATTGTTCGAGAATATAGTGTGTTTGACACAATCACAAATTGATAAAGTTAAAATATAATATGTTATTAAACAAAATTCATATTAAGCGATAGGTAACGTCGATGTTGATTTAAAGTTAAGGTTTGAATGTTATGCGAAAATTCTTCAATATGATAATTTCTCAGTCGTACTATAAATAGGTATGATAATATCTATGGTTTACGTATATTATTTATGGTAAATAACAAAAAGATATACTATGTAATAGAAATATCTATTTAGCAAGTCTTTATAGTATGCTGAAAAATGTATTAATTAAGGATAAAATAGACTAGAGCGTGGATCCCTCTGTATATATTACACTATATAGATATATGTTTAATGTATATACATAGTATGTAAATCAATATTTTATAGATCCATGCGATCGACACTTGTAACTATCACAGTCTGAGAATTGAGAGTTTAGTCTATAAGTATGTAATAAATATCAAAATAATTTAAGATTACATTGCAAGTAAAATAAGCCGAATATTCCAAAGTATATATTAACCAAAGTAACGTTTACCAGTATATTAATATTGCCATAGGATATTCTAAATCCATATATATATATATATATATATATATATATATATATATATATATATATATATATATAGGATTTAGGATATTATAAATCCAGAACGAAATTATAAAAGCGAGTGAGCTTTTAATATGAGAGAAGCGTGCCGGTACATATTATGTGGCGAAATTGACTTAATATATTTCGTGGTAATCCTCACATATTATGACTACGTACACTCATATTTTGGGACATAGATTACATAATGTTCACGTGAAAACTCTATGCTTTTTAGGTTTCCGTGTCCAAAGGGTAAAAGCGGGACCCTACTACTAAGTCTCCGCTGTCCGTCCGTCCGTCCGTCTGTCTACTGTCAGAAATATAATATTATCATCTGCAAATCATTTTATACCTGCAAGTTGTATCTCATGAACCGTGACAGCGAGACGGTTGATATTTTCACAGATGATAGTATTATATTTGTGTTGCCGCTATAACATCAAGTACTAAAAACAGAATTAAAAAAATGTTTAAGTGTGGCTCCCATACAACAGGCGTAATTTTTTGCCGTTTGGTACGGAACCCTTCGTGCGCGAGTCCAACTCGCACTTAACCGGTTTTTCTTTTAACTAAGAAATAATAAGCTTAAATTTATTTAATTGACTAGTTGACCCGTGCCCACTTCGTTGGGCGTCAAACATTTTTTGATGATGGGGATAGAACGTATCCTAAGCAACTCCTTATAACATCAGCTATCTGCCAGTGAAAGTCCCGTGAAAATCGGTCCAGCCGTTCCAGAGATTATCCGGAACAAACAGACAGACACACAGACAGGTCGGTATATACTTTCATATGCATTAAGTGAAATGTGTTAATTTATAATTACAAACAGACACTTCAATTTTATTTATTTGTATATGTACATGATGTTTTTCCAGTCAGTGTTCAAACTTTCTGAAGTGAATATACTCTTGAATATAATCAACTTTTACTATGGGATCAACTTTCCTACTTGAAAAGTAAATCAGGTGTTTCCTACAAAATGCTCTCTACGCCGTAGCCCTTTTGTATGAAACAGCTGATTTTTTTTCAAGTAGGAAAGTTGATCCCGTAGTAAAAGTTGCTTATATTCAAGAGTATATTCACTCCTGAGAGTTTGGACACTGATTATAAACACACCAGGTATATAATATTAGATTGCAGCATTTTCAGTGAGCGATTCAGCGTCCAGCAGGCTAAAATGCTTTCGCGCACAGAAGCGCGTGCCCACCGCGACCGGGCTTGGCACTAAATTCGTTGTTCGGCACATCTACATACCGGTACAAATGTAATTACAAATTCATTAATGTCTCAACCTATTATTAACATAACGACCGAGAATAGAAACGTTGGCAAATACACGTGTTGAAAATTGTTACCCCGCAATTGATTGTTTTGTGCTAATTAATAACTGTTACTGTGAAATGATTGCGAAATGCAATGCAAATATTAATCTGACTGGCTAGCTACTATTGGATTACCGATAATTCCTTTCAATAAAATGTTATTTTGGATGTATCAAAACTCAAGTACGAGTATGTTATCAGTTAAACGACTTAACATTTTTTTATTTTTTTACAAAGGGTAAACACGGGACTCTTTTACTGAGATATTTCGCTGTCCATTGGTCTGTCAGTATGTCTGTCTGTCATCAGGCTGTACTCTCTCACATCTCATCACACATCTCACATCTGCACATCTCGTGAACCGTGATAGCTAGACAGTTTATATTTTCACAGATGATGTATTTCTATTGCCTCTATAACAATAAATACTAAAAAACAAAATAAAATAAATATTTAAGGGGGGCTCCGATACAAAAAACTCGATTTATACTAGTAGTTGTAAAGGTCATGGTACGGAATCATTCGTACGCGACACCGACTTGCTCCTGGCCGGTTTTGTTTCTTTATCTATCGGGATATAATTAAACTTGCGAACAAAAAATAGGTTGGCGACTGCACATGAGCATACTGTATTACTGAATTTGGCAGCGTATTAATATGTTGGCGACTAAATTACTAAACTGGCGAAAGCTCTCAGGTATACAAAAATAAATACAAAAATCGGCAGATAGAAGTGGCGAAATTTAATCCAAATTGGCACCGAAGTTTATAAGTTGGCGACTTAATTTCTGAGTTGGTTACTATTTATACGATACCGAACCAGATTCGGTTGATAAATTAATGGCTGCTAAAAATTCAATTTGCAGGCTACGGAAAATCGCATTTTTGGTTACTGTTGGAGTTTATTATTCTTTGGTATGGGTGGTATTTTCAAGGGTTTTGGGGATAGGTACAGAATAATATGATAATAATAAAAATTTCGTCCTCTCCAAGTAACTCCATAACCACGTATTTTCTTTGTGATAAGTTTTTTTTTTTGAAAATCCTGATTTTTCCAAAAAAAATCTGTAATTTACATAGCTGGTACTACATAACATACTGTGTTAATAATCATCAATTCTAATCAGCATCCGCAACAACTTTTCACTTAGTACTCATGTCATTTTTGCCATGAGTACTAATTGAAATGATGTATGAACATTCTCCATTTTGGAAATTGAAATTAAATACAATTTTACAATCAGCACCCCCAGAAACCTGGAAAAGGGCACTCATATATTATTCACTCATACTCATATAATATTAATGAAAAAAATGTACGCCATTTTGAAATTTCAAAATGAATGTCATTTTCGTATCCAGCAAAAAATGGGAATTTTGTACGCTCCTTTACATTTTTTTATGTGCGCTCGTTTTGCTGCTTATTATGTTTTTTGAATTACTTACATCAGGGAAAATATATGTGCCTATTCTCAAATTATTTTAAGTAATTATCTTAAGTTATTTGTTCGCTAAAATAATATTTGTCTGCCAGTTTGGAATATTCAGTGAAAAAAACTGCTATTAAATAGTCACCAGATTTGAAATATTTTGTTTCTTATATTCTTTCGCCAACTTGGTAATTTAGTATTTAATATTAGTTTTTTTCACACCCGAAATTTGATTGTTTTGTCGCAAGTTTAAATACATGCCTTATCTATCTACAGACTCTACAGCTGTGGATGACGTCGTTTGGCAGGCAATCCGAAGAAATAATTTTAAAGAAGAAATATTCTATCCAAAACAGTTCGATGCAAAATAGTTCTTAATCCATGGTAATAAGGTCGTTAATAGAAGTTAACATTTCTAAATACCCATATTTTTAAAGTGGCTGCCGGGAAATCTTCTGTCTGTGAAGTAAAAAAAGTTTCTACTTTTAGCTGTCAAAAGATGACATTTTGTGAGCTCATGCTCGGGAAGAAAAGAAATGTTGTTTCTCATAATGACGATGCTTCGACCTTGCTGCCTTACATTAAGAACTATTTTGCTCCGAATGGTATTAATGTTTCTTCAATCTGTCATTTTGTCGATTCTACGGTGTTTCTAGGGTGCGCATGCTAAGTCTGCAGGGCCTTTAGCCAAGATGCATTCGATAATTTCGACAACGATCATAGAAATCAAAAATGTCTGGGATTTAACATAAATCATCGCTAAGTGACATATCGCTTGCAATGCCTTATGTCAAATCCCATACATTTTGTTTTCGCGCACTTCGCCGTCGAAATTATCGAATCCATCTTGACTAAAGGTCCAGGTAAATAAAAAATAAAATAAAAAAACAAACAAAAAAAAAACGTACAAAAAAAATCAAATCGTGTCCCTAAATTGAAATTCAATAAACACAAATATACAGTGGTTGAAACCATAAAATACATTTCAATAAATATAAGGAAGCGGTCAGTCTGCAAATGTATGATATGAACTTTTGTATTTGAAAATTGGAATACGTCATGTTTTTACTATTGTGTTTTTATTCAAGCTGCCCAAGGTACCTGTTTCTATTCTGTTGAAGTGCTGGGCGGTCAAAGAGAAGGTGGAGATGCGTCTCATTCTTTTCCTCGCAGAATCTGCAAGTCGTATCACCAACGCCTATTTTGTGGAGGTGTTTGTGGAGCTTGCAGTTCCCTGTTAGAGTTCTGGTGAGGATTTTTAGCTGATTCCTACTCATTGAAAGTGCTAATTCGGCAAGCATTTTGTTAAAGTTGTGAATTAACGCGTTGGAATGCTCAAGCCTTGGTAATGCCGCGAAATATTCCACAGCCCGGTTCTGGGCCGGACTTTCTTAAACTAATTTAGATGAAATTTCTATTGCAGTCAATGCTTTCAGCGCAGCCTGACTTTCTGAGAAAATTAGGATGTTTTTATGTACTAGGGCCATCTCTAGACTCCCTAGTGAACAACCAATAATAGAGAAGATCTCAGCCTGAAACATGGTTGCAAATTCTCCTGAACAAGCATATTTGCTGTAGGTGGCATATTTCCGTAGATTGTAGAAGTGTTCGAAACAAAATTTCTTAGCTAACCTAATTTAAAAAAATAAAGTAAGTCTATATTTCCTAAAGTTTATCTGCTATTTGATATGAAAAAATTCGAAAAACCAAGATATTTGATTTATTTTTCCAAATTGTTATACTCTTTCTAAATAATTCGCTTTTTTATATTCAAAAAATTTAATTTAACAGCGCTACTGGAGCTTCATGTCATGATAATTAATAAATTTTTTTGTTACTTATCGAGAAAAATTTGTACGTGATATGAGTTTTTTAAATTTTTCTAGGACCTTGTTGCAAATTGCAAATTAATTAATAAAGGTTATTGATTGTTATTTTATTTTTGACTTGTGTAATTGTAAAGTGTGTAAATGTGATATAAATTAGTTATTTTTTTGACTAAGAAAACTAAAATTTCAAGTTATAATACTACTTAGTTAAGTACCAAATTGAAATAACTTGATTTTTAAATATGTATTTTATCATAGGCAATCCACATTTATAACACATATTGGCTTTGTAAATATTTTGTTCAAAACGTCCGATATTGCATGCCCTACAGTGTTGACACTCCAAAATACCTTCTTTTGCCCAGAAATTAACTTTCCACTTATTGATTGGGCTAATAATACTGAGTATTATGGTATTATGAAGTAGTCACGCGCGTTTATTTATTAACGACAAATTTAAAATTAGTATTTACGACTAAGGTTACTCTTTAGCAAAAAATAAAAAAAAGCAAAACTTTAGCAAAGGGTGACCACCCAATTAAAACCATTGTGTATCATAAAATACGGTTGAGTCGTTGTTGGGAAGAGTGTTAGCGACGCGAGCGCCCGAGCAGCGATCGCATCGCGTATAGGTACGTGTATTTAATATAGCGGTTATTTAAACTTTATATTACAATGATAAGCATTAAATTCGCTGTGTCGCGCAGACAAAAATTGTGCTCGTGAGATCACGCTCTAAGAACACGTAGTTTTTACTACGCGTGATGGAATCTTGTACTTTTCTATCATCCGGACAATCCATCCCCTTCGTGTCTAAGTGGTTTTGCGCTGAGTCACTTGCATTAATCTTTATTTGACTCGCTCTGAGTAACAGTGTGAAGTTTTAATACCTTTAAGAAGTTATTTTCAAGGAAAAGCGTGTCTAGTAAGTGTAAGTGTCTACAAAATGAAAATTTTTATTTAATTTAAAAAAAAATTGCTGCAAAATATTTGCACTGTATGCTGCGTATTGGTGATATCAAAGTTAAAAAATATATTCATATATATGAATAAAAATATATAACATAAATAAAAATTTTCATTTTATTTAATTTTAAACATTTATTCTATATTCGAGGTTTGATTAATATGTACCTATTGCTCGATCGATCTCCTAAAATAATCTTTGGATCAGTTAAGTAAATTGACAAACAATTTAGATGACATAACCTAATAGGAACGCACAAACAATTTGCGAAAAAGTATTCGTAACGCTATCGAATGAAAATTAAATGGGCGTTATCGAATAACATTTTATGATTTTGACAGATTTTTATAAAATTTTCATTTGATAACGTTACGAATACTTTTTCGCAAATTGTTTGTGCTTGGCCTATAACAGGTATGTAAGTAAGTTTTTGCAGAATAAAACCAGACACTCCTGATATTAATATCATTAATGTGACAGTAATTTAATTACTGGGAGTAAAAATTAGCTTTCTAACAAAGGACTTGTATGGCGTGAACCCTGCTGCCCGCAAGAATCCGTTTCCAAAATATCTTCTAGCTCCTGAGTCCTGGCGTCTATAGTACCATCATCTACACTAAAACAGGTCTTTGCAAATTTTGCATGGAAGTGTCCCCATCGCAACAAAGTAGGTTCGTTAGCATACCGATAGATGCTACTGGAGCTCAAAGGGCTTGCTGGGGATTCGAGCACATACACGGAAAAAATCGCATCCGACCCAACTGACGTCATTTCGGCCTGATCGGATTCGAGCACACACACGAAAAAATCGCATCAGTTCGTTCTGGTTTGCCGCGAGTTATGGTCATGCTTATTAATTGTAAACTCACTACGCTTGTACACAATACACGCCCACACGGCCGCACATGGTCCGTTCAGTCTATTCGTTCAGTCCAGAATTAATGTTGCCAACTTAATTATTTTACAAAGTTATACTAATAAATTAAGTATTTTATTCCCTCCTTAGTAGGAATTTAGTTGCTAGTAGTATTTTAGTAGGAAAGAGCCAGACAGTAATCATAATATGCAAAATGACCTAGGTTAGGCACAAAAAAAACAAAACAATTTTTTCACCTCATCATAATAATACATTGTAGGATGCGTCCGTAATTTTCTTAAAATTACCCATTTAATTATACTATATATACGATATACTACATATTTCTTAGTATATTTTAATTTAACGATAAAATGTATAATATAATTCAATAAATAATAAAATTTTAATATAACAATACCTAAAATGCAGTGGGTTTTTGGTGGCTTTATGGATTTCTAAGCTTTTTGATAGTTTTCAGTATTCTTTTTGTAGTTTTTAGTAGAAATCGACGCGAGTTTAGTAGTTTCGCAAGAACAGAGTTGGCAACACTGAAACGAATCGCTTCAGTCCATCCGGCCGACTGATGCGATCTTGATGTTGCACACAGACGATACGATTTTGCATCCGTTCAGGCTGAACTGAAGGAAAACCAGACCGTGTATGGGGCCTCTAACATGACAAATCTAACAACTCTAAACTATGTAAAATGCAGGCGAAAAGTCTTCAAAGGAAAATCTGAAATCCATTGCGTATTAATACGGTGATTAATATACTAATTGATATAGCATTGGAGGCGAAATCACGCCGAAGTTCCGGCGCGGATATTACGCCTGATGTGTTTGGACGCATACAGTTTGAAAATTTAACTAACAATATTTTAGAATTTAAATAAATGCTTCGCATTCGTTGTTAATGATATAACTCTATGATAATTGCTGAATTCAAATGTGCTGATTGTAATCATATATTAAAATATATTATGTTGAATTAGATATCACCATGTGCAATGTTATGTGTGAACTATGTGTTGTGTTTGGTCTCTCATTTATGTTACAAGTTTTGGTTTAAACTTGTATTTAATATGAGATTTTTCATTATCATTTACCACGAAAAATCCGCTCGCGACAAGATGCCCGTCTCCCGCGCAGTAGGGTGACCTAAAATCATGATTTTTGATGATATTTTCCAATTTTCGAATGCGCTCAGCTTTGACAAAAATACTTTCGTGTATAGATTTTATTTAATCAGACGGAATAAAAAGTCACGCTGTAAATATATTATACGGAATAAATATATTATGATTATGATGATAATTTAATATTACTTACATTTACATTTTCACACCCCTAGATTTTGTAGCGGCCGCGGTGCGGCGTACGCTGATACCTGTCAAATATTCATTTGATCGTTTTCCTTCGCAAACAAACACGTACACCTAAACAACAAACAATTTGCCCGAACAAAAGAACCGATAGGAAATGAAAGTATTTGTAATACTTTGTTCGTATAAAATAATAGATTTCATTTTTCTGCAGAAGCATCATAACTTTAAAAGATTGTTTTGAGGAATGTTTTCAAGATATATTGTGAAGTGAACTTCTATCTGATTGCTGAATATTATAAATGTGAAAGTTTGTGTGGATGCATGTTTGTTACTCTTTCACGCAAAAACTACTGAACGGATTTCAATTAAATTTGGAATGGTAGTAGTTTAGGCTCTGGATTAAAACTCACTCTACTTTTTATCGCGAACGTCAAGTGCACCCGAGGGATACTATATGTACGCGGGCGGAGCCGCGGGCAACGGCTAGAGTTTAATATTTGTTGTTTATCCACTAACACTTGTTTTGAGTCAAATCTAAAAATAAAATACATGTATTATATTACAAGGGGTGTATTACAATGACACCTGAAATGACTACAGGGGCATCCACTCTTCCCACATTGGTGACCCTCGACAGAACACGCCTTTGGGTGAAACTTTGACCCCGAGTAAAATTTTAGTGGCACACGGATCAAATGGGATTTATTAGAACCATAAAAGGAAGGTTCATGTAAAAATCCAGCTATAATACTAATTAATATTGATTTTTCCGATGTACAATGTCTTTATTCCCTGTACTAGTAGGTGTGACAAATGAGGGTAAAAATTTTGCCCCGCAAATCTAATTTAAATCGGAACATTTTGTTGTTCAATTTTTCAAAATTCAAAGAAATTTATAAATATTACAGTTCAAATAGTGAATAATAATCAAATTGTACTGTGTAAGTAGGTTACTTACCTTAACTTCCATGTGACTGAGAAAATGACTAATTAATTGATATACTCCATATTACGAATAATATTTACTAACAAATATATTTAATCAATACCCGAGAAGTGAAATATCCAATAGTTTCCCATCGGGTAGGCCGGTTTCGATAGCGTAGAAGTTTAGATACCAGTAGGTTAAGTTTTCCAGTGTTTACGATTTTTCAATGTAAATATTATGCATTAAAATGCATTTATAATGGTTAGGAGTTAGGAATTCATAGTTTGAAGTCATAAAATGGTCTAATAATTATTTATGCTTTTTTTTAAATTTGTAAATTGCTTGGTGTAAAAGCATTTTCAGGTTTTTAATTAAACTTGTAAGTAAATAGCGCAGAAAGGCATGGCTTGGCTGGCCTAGTCTTAAATGAAAAATTCTGAACGCCTAGTCATGGCAAAATTTAATATTAATATGTTTCAAGACCTTGTTTATAACATAAGCTCTACTTTCTTATGACATGGACCGAGAAACGAGCTGACAGATCGCCTGGACACTCGCAACACTTACGCAAGAGCGGAACACCAGAGGTGTTACACTTCGAACTCCTCTGGTGTTCCGCTCTTGCGTTACATTCCTGTAGAGATCTGGACCCTTGGCCAATATGTCATTGCTTATTACGATGACGAAGGTAGAATATCAAAATATATGGGATTGACATAATTACATAGCCCGCGATACATCATTACCATACATGATATTATTTGTTTTCTAACTTCGTCATCGTAGTTAGCGATGGCAACTTGGCTAAGGATTCTGTCTCTAATCTCGAGCAGAGACATTGCTAAAGTGCGGTCGCGTAGCACGTATAATTTCCTACTTGCATGGCATCGAAACAACGCCTCTAGTGGCAAACAATGGTAACTAATGTGCCATACAATGCCATACAATTTGTAGTTAACTTCTTCACGGCGAGTACTGACAAAAACTCGCACTCCGCACACAGATTTACAGTCTACTGACTAGGTACTTAGTGTCAAATAGCTTCTTTGCATGTTTTGTCTCTGTCGCTCCATAACAGACAGCGACATAACTTCCGAATAAGATATCCGACACTTATAATAAAATTTTGTAATTTATATTATAAATAAATGCCCTAAATATAATATTATGCGTTATAAAAAATTATATGTACATTTTTAAATCTAGTTGTATCATAACATATCGCTGTCCGATGTTTGCAAGCTTGTATGTATGAAGTTTTAGATTGTTGTTGCTTATTGTTAAAATATGAGATGTGTAAATAATATTCTTAATGTAGCTCAAAGTCAACACAAATATACTGGCTATTGAATAAAGAAGTTATTACAATCACTACATTGTTTTATTTCCGACAGCCAGAGGTCGTCCTGTCGTCGAAGTTCGCCCATAATAATTCGTATAATTTTTAAGTTTGAACTATATAATGATTCTTTTCCCTTTATATGGGAAAAAATTGGTTGTCTGTAAAGTCGGTTTACTGACGATAGTTGAACGTGACAACGTCATGTTTATAGTGCGCGCGGAACTAATTGGCCGCGCCTTAAGTAGGCGTGTTGCCGCCGCGAAGTCCGGCGCCGAACTGAGGAATAACATCAAGCGCCCCCGCCTCTCCGTTCCACCGCTCACATACCTAAGGCGCGGCTAGCTGAGGTAACGGCAATACGTCATATTTAGCGAGGTAACGCTGGTAACAGGTAACGCATGAGTCATGTTTTTTCGTGCGTGCAGCCGGCTCCATCAAATTATAAGACGTTATCACGTCAAAAAATGTTGAGACAGATTGGAAAACGTCAACGTGTAACAAAATTGTATAGACTATCCTATATACCAAACGCACGGTTGTGTGAGATAATAATCTAAGGTGGTGTTCGTTGTTGAAAACTTTATTGGTTTTACGTATTTCTACGCTTACGCATTATTAAAAAAATATTAGCTTTCTGCACCCCATCCTCCATATAATGTAACTGTGTCAAATATCGTACTACTCCGCTCGAACAATTCTCGCAAAACTGTGCCGTTTTTCTTTTAGAGCGTTTGTGCTCGGGATTACTTATAGATGCGTGAATCAAAAACTTTCTGTTGTTTTTACGAGAATTGTTCGAACGGAGTAGTACGATAGTTGGCACAGTTACATTATATGGAGGAGGGGGTGCAGAAAGCTGATATTTTATAAATAATGCGTGGATATACGTAAAATTATTAAAGTTTTCAACAATTGGGTTTTTGAAAAAAAATATGTTTTTTTTATGTATTTTAAAACTTTATTATTCATAATATTGATATTTAATGCGAAAAACTTAAAAAACAATTTTTTCAATTAATTATAAACAATTAAAAATTGATGAAATTTAAATAAAAATCACGTGACTATAAGCGCGCCATTATTGGTTACCATAGTTGTGACGTCATAATGTTATAGCTATTTAATAACAGTACAGCGTTTACGGCTTCATGGTTCAAGCCGCGCAGAACAGTAGGTTGGAGCCAGCGGCTTTCCCCGCTCTCCCAAGCAAGGCCATGCCCTCCGCGCCCAAAGCGCCTAAGGCCACGCCCCCTCCGACTCCCAGCTTCACTGCAGACCTCTCTTTCGTCCAGCAGTTCCTAAGCAACGTCGGGCCTATTGACCCGATGGAGCTTTCCATTTTAGCGACAAAGCTAAAAGGATCGGCCACAGACCGCATCCAAGCTTTGTCAGACCATCAGGTCTTGATCCGTCAGATCAAGGCTCTCTCCACAAACGGTATCTAATGGAGCCTTCGGGAAGGACAAAGCCGCACTCGTTACGCGTAGTGTCGTTCAATACGAACGGCATTAGGAATAACATAAGCGAAATTCGCGATTTTGTAAGCAGCCAAAATGTCGATATTCTTCTAGTGCAGGAGACGTTTTTAAAACCTAGTATTAGGAGCCCAAAAATAGCTAACTACAAAATAATCAGAAATGATAGAACTCGATCCCGACTCGGAGGCACTCTTATCTACTATAAAAAATCATTACATTGTATTCCCTTAGAGCCACCGCCATTGTTAAGTTTAGAAACATCTGTTTGTCATATTAGCATGTCCGGTCACGGACCCATTGTTATAGTTAGCGCGTACCTGGCATGTAACAATGAACTACATTCCAGCGACCTGCAGGCGCTATTCAATTTAGGCAACGCTGTCATCATTGCCGGCGACTTAAATTGTAAACACACTGAGTGGGGCAATATAAATAACAATAAGAACGGCTCAATCATTTGTAGCTTAACCGACACATTAAATTTTGCTCTTTTAGCTCCCACGGACCCCTCTCGCTATGACACCAATGAAAACATCAACGGCGTCATACGCAATCCTAGTACTATAGACATAGCTCTAGTTAAAAATGTGTCCCTAAATATTTATATCGAGACTCTCCACGAGCTTAACTCGGACCACAGACCGGTTATGATTACACTTGGTAGTCTTAACCCCAATAATTGCAGTACTAGGAAGATAGTAGATTATAAATCACTAGCGGAGAACATCAAAGTCCTCCAATCTAGTCACTTAGATAAAATCCCCGATATTATAGATAGTAAAGAGACAGCCATAGAGGCCGCCTCCCACTTGACCGATCACCTGGTAGCGACCATAGAGAGATCATCTAGGGAGGTGCCAACGACCCCCAAGGGCCGTTGGCCCCTCCCTGAGGACATAAGGGAGTCCATCAGACTCCGAAATGCGGCTAAGCTCACATATGATCGCTACCCGTCGGAAGAGTGGAGGAAAGCCCTCCGTCACTACGAGAGGGAAGTTAAGTTTAAGATCAAACAACACAAAGCCGAGAGTTGGGATCGACTTCTTAGTGACCTAGAACCGTCTCACGTGGCATACTGGCCACTCGCGAGGGCCCTCAAAAACGACACGGAGTGCGATATGCCTCCGTTAGACAGACCAAACCGTCCTCCTGCATTCGAAGACATAGACAAGGCCGAGTGCCTAGCTGATAACTTTGAACAACAGTGCCGGCCGAGTACTCTCCCGATTGATCCCGTGCACCTTAGCTTAGTGAATAGCGAGGTCGACAGCCGACTCTCGAGGCCACCTGATGTAGATAGGGTGAGGATGGTGGACTCGGAGGAGGTCAGTGACATTATTAAGTGTATGAAAGCCAAAAAGGCCCCAGGCCTCGACGGTATTTCAAACAAAACACTTAAAATGCTACCGTCCGAGCTTATTCAACTCCTAGTGAACATCTTTAACGCCCTCTTAGTAGGATGTTCATTCCCAGACATTTGGAAAGTAGCTATTGTCATAGGTATCCACAAACCGGGGAAACCCCGGAAGGTGCCTGGTAGTTACCGTCCAATAAGTCTCATTAGCTCCCTCGGTAAAGTCTACGAAAGAGTTATCAAAAGGCGCCTCAATGACGTCATATCCGACAAAAAACTCCTTCCAGACGAGCAGTTCGCCTTCCGCGAAATGCACAGTTGCCCCGCTCAAGTACACCGCTTAACGGAGTACATAATATCTAGCAAAAATGACAGGAAGACGACATGCGCCGTATTCTTTTTAATTGCAAAAGCTTTTGATAAAATTTGGCATAACGGACTGTTATATAAACTCTATCAAATGGAAATACCCGATTATCTTGTTCTACTGATCAGTAACTTTTTAAAAAACCGTAAATTTCATTTCCGCGTTGAAGGCGCACTGTCGTCGCCAAGATATATGGAGGCGGGAGTGCCGCAGGGCTCGGTCCTCTCGCCCTCCCTATATAACCTGTATACTAGTGACATCCCCAAACACGCTAAGGTGCAATTAGCTATGTTCGCGGACGACACAGCCCTTTATTATTCTCACATACGAGCCTGTACCGCGTCAAAAGCCCTCCAGGAGTCAGTTACCGCTCTCGGTAACTGGTTCTCCAAATGGAGAATAGAAGTCAATCCCGACAAAAGTCACGCCATCCAATTTGATATTAAAAGTGCAATGAGGCGTACTTGCCCCCGTAAACTTATGAGCCCTATAAGCCTGCACGGCAACAAAATCCCACAGGTCACTCAGGTGAAATATTTAGGCGTAGTACTAAACAAGTCGATGTCGTTTTCGAGTCACATTAGTAACACGTTACGAAAAGCGAAATTTGTACTCTACAAATTATATCCGCTACTTAATTCGCGAAGCAAAATGTCCCTAAGACATAAGCTTACATTGTATAAAGTTTGCATTAGAACGATACTCACTTATGCGTGCGTCTCTTTCGCACAGATAAGCGAGTCTCAACTGGACCGTTTGCAAAGAGTCCAAAACCGGTTTCTACGCATGGCAACAGGCGCCCCCTGGTACATGCGTAACATCGACTTGCATAGGGACTGCGAAATCGTCACTATTAAAGCCTACATCAAGGAACTCGTAGAGAGATTCTTTGATAAAGGCAAAAACCACCCCAACCCCCTTATCAAAAAGGCACTGGACTATGAACACGACGCACAGACCTTCCGACACCCGTACAAACGGCCTAAGCATATCTTAGCCGATCCCGTAGACCCGATCACAAAATACGTAACGTACTGTGTACAGTTACGTAAACACAAATCACACGCACCCGCGCGACTATCATCGCACCGGGGTCGACGCCGGCGCCTACCCCGAGGTCCCACATCCGACACGACAACACGTACAGACGTACAGACCGACCCTAACACGGAACCGGACCCGAACCCGAGTTCGAGTTCGCATCCCAGTAGACTAGGTTCACTCCTAAATAGTGTCCGCGACCGCGATATTGTTATAGAGAGCTCTATCAATACCGCGAACCTCATCGATATTAGGACCTACGCGCGCGAGTCATCCCGACCGTACGCGGAAGGGGAGAGGGACGGCCCTCTCAGTACCGATACAACTCAAAACGAGAGCTCCTCTATCGCGATAAATCGCACGCCGCTAGTTACTGCTACCGCGCGCGAGCAACCTCACTCATCAGCGAGTGAGGAAGGGGTCAGACCCCTTAGCAGGAGAGACCCGCGTCTCCCCTGTCATAATAATAGCTCACATCCGTAGCTGTCCCCAATATCCGGTCTGAACATCACCCGGGTGATGTTAGGGAGGGTCAAACCCTCCCATCGACTCTAACCAAATAAACTAGCCACCAGGCTAGTTATAGTCCGACTTAGCTACAGCGGTCTTAACCCGACCCTTAGCATAGACCCTTTCGAAAAAAAAAAAAAAAAAAAAAATTACGGCTATTACACCTGACTAGACAATAATATTGAAAATTAGTTCCGATTAGCTATGTGTGATAAAGGATTTATTAAGGCAAAGTCTGATAATATTCCTGATGTGTATATATTTATGATAATTTAAAAATGACGTTCGGTGTATTGTTTTTACGAGAATTGTTCGGACGGAGTAGTACGATAGTTGGCACAGTTACATTATATGGAGGAGGGGGTGCAGAAAGCTGATATTTTATAAATAATGCGTGGATATACGTAAATTTTTTTTATGTATTTTAAAACTTTATTATTCATAATATTGATATTTAATGCGAAAAACTTAAAAAACAATTTTTTCAATTAATTATAAACAATTAAAAATTGATGAAATTTAAATAAAAATCACGTGACTATAAGAATTACAATTCTGCTGAGGTTCGAGGTGCCAAGGCATCAAGGTAAAATTTTGTTAAAAATTTATTTAATAAATGAAAATATTTAAGTATTTATTCTCCATTACATTAAATATAATTATTTATTTCATAAATTGTAGAGCATCGCGTGAGAGTTACGGCGACAAAGCTATAGGTTATGTTCAACTAAGTCGTAAAAATAATATTTGTATTGTAAAAGGACGGGTATCTCCAGAACACCAAGTCCGGAGTAAAGCTTATTCAGTTACTTTAACTATTAATGAAAAGTCAAGAAAAATTCAGGATGTTCAATGCATTGACTGTGCAGCTTCGGCAGCAGCATAAATAATAATTAACAACGATGGAATTAAGAAATACTTACATCGAAATGATCTTCACAACAAAAAAAAAACGATTTTGTTTTGGGATTATCACGGTGCACTGCTTGAAACCATTTATTTCGACGTTTGTCATCTTGGGGAACACTTAAAAACATTTTGTCAGGAGTTGTCTTTGTAGTATTCGTACATAAGGGTACAAAACAAGAACGATAACGTTCGACATTTTTAATATAAATTTAAATATTTAACAATAACAACAAAATTAAATAGATCAAAACACTGTATTTATTGTTTTTCTATCAACTGCAATGAGTGAAAACTAACATTATGACGTCACACGCGCTCGGGAGTTGTTGGTGTGTCTTCGGTACTGGATTCAAAATTAAATTTTTATTTTGAAATTACTTTTGAATAATTGCGAAAAAAAAATAGTTTTGTTACAAAACTTATATAATATGATCTTCCCATTTATCACAAAAAAAAAAAAACAAATTTCATAAACCCAATTATGAGTAACAACCCTGCCATTGCACCGGAAGTGATACACTTTTCTGGTCGAATTTACAAAATTACTTCATAAATGATAGAATGCGAGAGGTAGTAATATTATGTTGTATTGTAAATAAGTTATTTTACACTTTTATCACAGATTAAAGAGGAACAGATAAACAGCTACATAGTTAGCTATCGATTTGATTGCACTACTACAATCACACGGTGTGTCCACGATTGTGTGGAAAAATCGAGGGTTGTTGAAGGGGACGTGGATATTTTCAAATTTGGATCGATTTACATAGTTCTATGAAAGATGTTTCTCTGTACTTAACCATAATTTATATTTTCTACTCTGTGCTTTAATGTCGAAAAATACCAACTACCTATAATATTATGTAGGAAATGTTAGTATTTTCTATCAGATGTATTTCACGCCCATTCAAACCTGTTAGCGGCGCGGGCGGTAGCATAACACATTGTAAATGAAATGTAAATATCTGGTGAGTAATGTTTGTAGATTTGGGCCGTAAAGTTTCGTCCGTGTCGGCCGCGAAGTACAAAGGATTAATGTCGGGGAAGAGGCAGGAGTTTTTAATTAAATTAATAACAAGTTGAGAGTGCCAAATATTGTGGGGTACTTCGAGATTCGATTGGTGAGTGGGGAGAATGTTAGGGAAATATTTGAGCACATATTAGGCTAAGAACTTACGGAGTGATTTTCAGTCGCGCCCGTCGCGATCGGGGAACTGTTTTTATTTCATAACTCACGAGACCAGTTATTTGCGCGATTACAAGTCGCCGCGGATGGCATATGGGCGACTGCAAATCCAAACATAAGAATTTCGCCCGCCAATCGATCGCAGAGCCCGCGGGCGCAAATCGCTGAGGCTGCTTGTGATCGCGGCCCGCGCGTTTCTACTAGTCGCCCGCCGCCAGTGCATCGACACCCTGCACACCAAAATCGCTCCGTGAGTTCTTAGCCTTATGGAACAATTATGATTGAAAATTATTTGTATTAAGCTTTATAATAATTATGATTCCATTGTAGACGTTTATAGACGATATTATAGACGAAGCAAGTCGAATCAAAAATTGCGAAATAAAAGTACTTTTACTTAAGAGGCCCTACTTTTGGAGTTGTTTGGCACCAATTTGACATTTGAGGTATGATTTGAATATTTTTTCTGTCAAATGCACGTCATAACTCATATATCTTCTTTAGTTTTGAAATTTTTGTTTTCCATGATATATTCATTAGTATTGTATTCCAATTGGAGAATCAATAAAATGATGTAATTATGGAAACTGAAGAAAAGGCTAAAACAAATTAATAGGCAGAAATTAGGTTTTTTTGAACGTGAGATTGGGTAATGATTTATTACGTATGTTTTGAAAAAAAAAAACAAGTATTTGGGTATCGTACCAACGACCACCTCGACGACATTCATAAGAAATATCTATATATAGAATAACATTATTTACGCAAGTCTACAATTATTATATGTAGTGGTGCGTACACTACATAATTACTACTTGAAATAAATTACACGGTGGTCGGTGGTGCTGTAGCCTACAACTGCCCGAAGCGGAAAATTTAATTCAATTATGTCAATTGCTAATTTTCGTTATTAAAAACGTAAAAAAAAAACAATTTGGGAGCTGTCGCGTGCCGCGGCCCATCAGGTGTTTCATACATTTCGCATAATGTATCGCACGGCCCACAGGCACGGTTCGTCCCTAGAATTTTCCGTCGCATAAAGCGCTTCACTCACGGTCCAGCCTGCAAATCCAAGGCCGCGGCCTTTTTTTTTCCGTCCCCCTAACATAATCAGGGCTTGTTGTTTTCTTGTAGTCTTTTTTATCATTTTAGTTCTTTTTCTATTTTTCTTTTTTAATAGTCTTACATCTACTGTTAACAATTTTCTTTGATTTTATGATTAGTTTTTGTATTTACAATGGTTATTGTTTCGTCCTTATTTCTACCATTACATTACATTTATTACTACCATTACATACTGCCCGCATACTGGCTGGCATTTAAGGCCGCGGCCTTGACGGTGGCCGGTTTCATTGAAACCAGGCCAGTTACGCAGTAGTAATTTTTTATAGTGCCCAAGTGTGTGCGCAGTACACAATAGCACTCTCTCCTCCTTTACTCTCGAAACCCAGTGGGACGGATAACCGACACAATTGGCGAGAGATTAGGCGCAGGTCCGACTTTTTACATGCCCATCCGACGCATGGATCATCTTTCTTGTCAGACAATCAGGTGATCAGCCTGCATTGTCCTAACCAAACTTGGAAACAACATTTTTTGTTGTTCCAATGCGGGAATCGAACCCACGACCGTCGAGTCGAGAGCCAAGCTCTAACCACTAGACCACGGAGGCTGTAAATTAAAAAAAATATATAAATGATTGAGACTATTGTCACTAATGACGGCCATTAGAACCGGTACTGGATTTGCAGGATGGGCGGTGAGTAGGACGATTTAAGCGTTTTACCCTACACCTACTTCTACACATACATGTACATTAGATAGGTAGTAGGTGTAGGTTGTAGGTGCATCTAGTAGGTAGGTGTTTGTGTAAGTTGTATGCATTTTTATATAAGTCATACATCCTAAATCTATAATATATAATTACAGGTTTGTCGAGGCAAAAAGTGTCCACGCGTAAACTGTCCTACTTTTGGGGTTGTTTGGCGCAGTTTGATATTTGCTTTCCGCAGCATAATGTGTCCCCGTTTAATCGACAAAATCATCTGAAATCAAGATGGCGCAACTTTTGTTGTATGGAGATTTTTCCCGATGATACGTCACTAGCCCATCCTCAGTTTTGAAATCATTGATATAAAGCGACATACTCACCATCCAGCCTGCAAGTCCAAGGCCTTGAAGAGGACTTTGAAGGCTGGACCTGGGAGTGTAGTGCTTATCTCTGTATATATACTACTGCTATAGAGAAAGTGTGGTGTAAAGTTCTGTTTTACTTAAAAAAGAAGATGAATGGAATATGTATTTAAAGGGACTATATTTTAATTATTATTGTCGCTGGTCGCTGGAGTCCTTTGTTCATAATAAATTCAAAAACTACAATTTTTTATAAAAACTTTAACCCGACTACGTAAATTATTTAGAAGTAACCCGGGGCATTATTGCGAATCTTTTGACACCTCATACATTAATATCGGATCAGTAGTTTAGGCGCTAGGGTGGAACAAACATATATACATTATACATACATACATAGACTGCCAAAATAATTAATAATTATAAAAATAATTATAAATAATAATTAATATATAATAAAATTAATTTATTTTAATAAATTAATTTATATTATTATTTAATTTATTATATTAATTTATAATTTTACATAGTCGAGTAAAAAAATTGTAGAGATATCAAAATATACCCCACGTGAGCCTGCTACTATGAATCCATGCTGCATCCACACATTTGCGGTACAAGATATCCTTCACCGCGGTCTACGGTATATCTGTCCCAAGCTTCATCAATATCGGTTTAGTAGTTTCGGAGCCTTATCAGTGCAAACCAACAAACAAACGTACTAACAATTAAATCTTTGTCTTTACATTATCAGTATAGACTAGCCGGTGGCCGCAACTTCGCTTGCGTGGAACCAACGAAAACGGAATCCTATTTTTTCAATCGGAACCCTAAGATAAAAGTAGCCTAAGTTACTCCTTATAACATCAGCTATTAGCCAGTGAAAGTCCCGTGAAAATCGGTCCCGTCGTTTCAGAGATTAGCTGAAACAAACAGACATACGGACAGGCAGAAATTAAAAATATATATATTTTATTTATATATTTTAGAAATTAAAAATATATATATTTATTGTAAGTAGGTACCGTATATATACTTGCATAATATTATACATAACAAATTAGTGAACAGCCTCCGTGGTCTAGTGGTTAGAGCTTGGCTCTCGGACTCTGACTTGGCTCTCTGGCTCTTGACTCGGAGGTCGCGGGTTCGATACCCGGATTGGCACTGATTTACAACAAGAAATGTTGTTTGTTTGTTTAGGACAATTGAGTTCAGTTCAAGTTTGGTTAGGACAATTCAGGCTGATCCCATGATTGACAAGAAAGATGAACCATGCGTCGGATGGGCATGTAAATAGTCGGACCTGCGCCTAAGCTCTCGCCAGTCGTGTCGGTTATCCGTCCCACTAGGTTACGAGAGTAAAGGAGAAGAGAGTGCTCTTGTGTACAGCGCACACACTTGGGCACTATAAAATAACTCCTGCGTAGCTGGCCTGGTTTCAATTAAACCGGCCACCGTCACCGAAATCCGTGTGCGGAGCTATTAGTGAAAAGTTGTTAATTTAAAATTATAAAAGAACACTTAACTTTTATTTATTTAAATAGTTGTGGGTTAAAACATTCACACAGCTACACCGTCCTAACCTGCACAAAATGCCAGAATGTCAGCTCCAAAAGAATTCTAATCACTTTATTTATATTTGGTACATTGTAGGCTATTTTTCGCGTGTCTCGACGGAGCCAAAACAATAATGGATAAGACAGGCGCTATATCTTGATACAAATGATAAATTACACACGAATAACCAATCTAGACCTTTAGGGTTCCGTAGTTCACTTTTTGGAACCCTTATGGTTTCGTCATGTCCGTCCGTCAATCCGTCTTTGACTTACCGTCCAAACAGTTAGCGCTAGAAAGATGAAACTTTGCATGGATATACCTCGTCGACAAAGTGCTAAAATAAAATCACGAAAAAAAATTTTTTTTGGGTTACCTCCTCTACAAGTTAAGTGGGAATGTTTTTTTTCTCGCGTCTAACCCATAGTGTGGGGTATCATTAGATAAGTGTTTTAAAAACATGAGGTTGCTAAGACGCTTTATTAAATTTATGTACCTATCCGTTTACGAGATTTTCCACTTTAAATTTATTTCTTTAATATTTTTTCTCATTTTTTAAATTTAAAGGAAAACAATAACGGCTTAGATTAGACGTTTTAGTTAGGTAGTTTCAGAGTAGTACATTTTTACAACAGTACATTTTATCTAAGTAAGCGCATTTTACAAGTTAGGCACTTGTAAAATGCGCTTACTTAGAAAAAAACGAACATAAATAACGAACTAATAAGTTGACTACGGAACCCTATTCTATGTATGGCCTGACACGCACTTGGACGATTTTTGTAATGATCAATTTGCACATATACTAACCTATCTAGATAATCTTATGATCGATTCACAGTTCTCACTTACGAACCTTTGTGGTTATTTAACCTGTGGATGTCAACCGACCCAGACGTAAGTTTTAAGACTGCCATGAACATGACCTGATGCAGCCCAGCAAACTTCAACATTGTCACTAATTTTACTCGTGGAATACGGAGATACGAGCCTTAAATTATACAGCTTCACTTCCGGGAATAACCAAAACAAAACTGTGTCAGGACAAGGCTCGTAAAATGGTTTCGTGTGTATGTAAAAAAAATATATAAAAATATACATAAAAACAGCTTAGATAATATTAGACAGTTTCAAAGAGTACTGCAATTTGATAGCAACAGGATGTGCAAGGAGGGAGTTTAGTCCGTAGATTGCTAGGCATCTAGGCAGTAGAGTCGGGCGTATTCTTATGGGCCGGCCCAAAACGAATCCGTGAGGATTCTTCCGCCCTCCCCGTGGGAAAAAGACGGCGTAGGTACGAATCAAAACGATTAGTAATGAAGTGTGCCGACAAAAAAGTGACGGTATGCTACACACCAAGTTACAACACTACAGTAAAAGCTTGTATTATGAATCAAATATTCTTCAAAAATAATATAATAGTTTAAAAAAACTAAAAAAACACGCTTAGAAATTTTTTATCGGGTTATTGCATTGTCATCGGCCTTTAAGACGTGTGCAAAGTTTCAAGTTGATCAGACGTCTAGAAGCCGGTGAAAATTAAGCTCAAAGATTCCGTTACATACATAGATACATACAACCCGAGCTAATAAAAGTGTGGTTAAAATAAAGACTATTCTTCATTGACGTTGTCAGCGGTCGACAACCCGATGTTAATATAAAATGCTCGTAGGTGCTAATAAGCTCCGGTGAAAAGGAACTACAGGAGATAATCAAAGTATACCCGTGTTCACAACACGTGCTTTCTCATTAAATCCTCTTCTGTTCCCCTTTGATTAGATCAGGCAGTACAAACAAAGGATTCGTTATGGTTCAAGTTGGATTAGGAGAACGCTTCCCCAGTCATTTAACAATTTTTACTGCATTGGTAAATTCACTTTCATAACACTGAAATAAAACGCCACGTGATTATATTCCTTATGATTAAAGATATTACGTAACAACAAAGGCATTTGAATATAGAATGTAGGAATGGAACATTGTTTGCCGCAAACAAAACGAATGCGGATTTATTTTGTTCTGATTACTGCAAACAGACTGCGGTGGAGTCGATACATCGCGATCGTGAGTCATCGTCCCCCTCGCATGCACCCGCGCGTGTCTTTTGCATGCCCCAACCCCCGATAAGAAAAAAAGAGGGGATTTTAAATGGGAAAATGGCTGAAACGGCCCGCACCATTGTCTGAGGGCCGGAGGGTTCGATATCTTGACATCAATTATCTTTAATATTTATTTTATGGCCAATCAAAACATCCGGCGCGTCTAATAAATCGTGGGGAGCTATCGGTTCGATCGACGTAATTTCACGGTGTAAAGTAGAGCCGATCACAAATTTTAACCCCCAATCGAAATGTGAAGTCTGATTGCTCCTTTAAACGAATTGGCCAATTTTGATGTGGTTCGCATTGGTTTCGTCTAGGTGATATTTAAAGGATGGGTTACAGCTAAATCCGGAGACAAACAAGACCCAACTACTGACACGTATAGAGTTAGATATTGATTAGCTGTTGTTATTATTTTAATTACCTAATGCAACTAGATTACTACGGATTTACCATAATAATCTATAAATTACTTTATAATAACGAGTATTAACTTATACAGATATCAGTCGTCACAATCAAAGGCAATATACACAGGGTAGGTAGTAGTAATAGATATACGGATAGCTTATTCGGAAGTTTTGTCGCTGCTTACTTTATATCAAGCGACAGAGGCAAAGATGCAAATAAGCTATCTGACAATTATCAGTAGGTCCTTTAGTCATTTTTTTTTTCTTATTTACACCTTTTTCAGAAGCCTTTTGTTGCCCTTGAAGCCCAAGTGATCAGCGTGCAAACTCCTAAACAGACTTGAAAACGACATTTTTGGTGTTCAACGGTGGAGCTCGAACCCACGATCTCCGGAGTCGAGAGACCTAAGCTGGGCCACGGAGGTCCCTCTCTATAGTGGTGCAGTTATAGATAACTAGCTGTTTCCCGCGGCTCCGCCCGCGTAAATATACTATCGAGTATCCCGCAGGAACACTGTACTTTTTCGTTATACAAAGTAGCCTATATTTTAATCCAGAGCCTAAGCTACTACCATACCAAATTTCATCGAAATCCGTTCAGAAGTTTTTGCGTGAAAGAGTAACAAACATCCATCCATCCTCCAAAAGTTTCACATTTATAATATTAGTACGATAGACTATAGAGTGTACGATCCGTAAAACACGATATACTTTACAGTACTAACACCATATATTGCTGTAGACAATATACTTTGTGACCTCTTTACATAATGCGGAGGTGCAATATTTGCTCAAGAAATTAAATAGCTGCCCATAGCAATTTGGCAAAGCTAACGTATTAAACAATAGAGCGAGTAAATTATCATTAAATTCGCTTCGGCCGAGCCCGAAAACGCGCAAGTAAAATCTTATATCTCAATTACCGTGTCAGCTGTCAGCCGACTGGGGGAATATGCAACTTACCGGAGCTACCTAATAAATACTTATGACGCCGAAATTCTCACACGTGCGGAGATACTGAAAATAAAATATTTACCAGCAAATGGTAGCTGCTTGGGTTAATTCAGAGCTTTAGAGAAATGAAGTAGATTTTTTATTTCTGCACATTTGTGTATTTTATTTTATTAATAACTAAGTATGAATAGGGATGTTACCCAGTGTAGAATATCAGATTTTTACGAATAAAATTTTAAAGTTCAATAGAGACACAACTCTTAAAAAACTTATTTAAGTTGACGCGATTAAAAATTATGAGTCGTACGTCTGTTCGTCCCACAAAGGTTGGTCCTAATGGGACGAAAAGACGAATTTATATTTTGTGATTTTTCAATCGTCAGTTCGTCCCATTTTTATTTTCTATTGTTTTCTAATAAAAACATATGAGGTAGTATCAGCAAAAAAATATAATCAGTTGTAACATATAGTTCAATAATCACTATACGTATATAACATGCATAATATAGTAGAGAAACTGATAATTTTACAGGTTTCTAATGTTTACAATAAACACTTTTTTGCGCTTACATTGCAAACGCTGGCTGTGCCCCATGAGATAGATCAATATAATATATATATGTATATATATATATATATATATATATATATATATATATATATATATATATATATATATATATATATATATATATATATATATGAAGAGGTATTATACCTTAAATACATTATGCATTTAATCAAGATCAATATGGACAGCATGTAATTTAAATTAATATTTTCGAAGATATTACAGATTTAAAATGCAGGGACATAGCGGTTGTGATAGGGTCCCGTTTTTACCCATTGGGTATGAAACCCTAAAAACATCTTCAATATTGTATACAGAAGTATATTGCAGTGAGTAGAGTTATTGGCTGAAGAAGTTTTTTCTCCAAGAATACTATACAGCTAGTATAGTATTCTTGGAGAAAGCTTAGATCATATTTTTTATACTTGTATTTTTTTTTAAACTTTGTACACACGTTTATCTTTTCTGTTTTATTCGAATACGTATCTTTCAAAGCCATTTTTTACTTTTTGCATCCGTCAGTTCGTCCAATGTAATAAATTTTTATGACAAAAAATTTTGTATTAAAAACAAAATAGGTAGTTTTGTTGATAATATTATTTTTTTTTAAATATCAATGATTTAATACGTATGTTTAATGTTTGATTAGGCTAATTAGGTATATCATATTTGTTTTTACACTGTTTACTTATTAATTATATGTTAAAATCATACTTATTATCATAAAATTAAAAAGTAATACTACACAAACCCAACAAAAATAAATTAGTATTTAATCAATAACAAAATAACATTTCTTCTATAGCTTCTTTTAAGTTTTTCTATATTTAGTTATTAAAAATATTAAATCCTATATATGAATATGGATTATAATTACAATGTCTCGCTAAAACTTGAGAACTGGGCCGGAGAGGCTGGACCGATTTGACTAATTTTGGTCTTGAAATAATTGTGGAAGTTCGGGAAGATTTTATGATACTATACTAGCTGGCAAAAGCTTTGATCATATTTTTTATACCTGTATTTTTTTTATCTATATAAATTTTAAAATTTTAAAATTATTTATAGAAATAATATTATCAACAAAACTACCTATTTTGTTTTCTTTTGAAAGCTACCAGTAATTTTCAAACCATACTTACAAAATTTTTAGTCATAAAAATTTATTACATTGGACGAACTGACGAATGCAAAAAGTAATAAAATCACTTTTCATCCTATTAGGACGAAACTTGTGGGACGAACAGGCGAAGTACCCAAAATTATAAGCAAAAAAAATAAATAATTGCCCATCTCTTTCTCGTAAAACGATTTGTGATGTCACAAGCTGCTTTGCATTTGTCATTAAACAATGTATGGCGGTAGCACATCGTGACATCACAGGCCGATATATCGCTCTCTTTCTTATTGTAAAATTAAATTGTTTATATCTTCGTTATTTTTTAAAATTTACAAAAATTGGTTTTAGATTGTTTACTACCGTGTTGTCTAACATTGAATAGACAAAAAATCACGAACGTCACCGATTTCGGTGACGGTGGCCGGTTTCATTGAAACCAGGCCAGTTACGCAGGAGTAATATTTTTATAGTGCCCAAGTATGTGCGCAGTACACAATAGCACTCTCTCCTCCTTTACTCACGTAACCCAGTGGGACGGATAACCGACACAACTGGCGAGAGACCAGGCGCAGGTCCGACTTTTTACATGCCCATCCGACGCATGGATCATCTTTCTTGTCAGACAATCAGGTGATCAGCCTGCATTGTCCTAACCAAACTTGGAAACAACATTTTTTGTTGTTGCAATGCGGGAATCGAACCCACAACCTCCGAGTCGAGAGCCAAGCTCTAACCACTAGACCTGACTAGACTAGGAGGCTGTATTAATAAAATAAAAAATCACTTAAATAATTCATCACGAGTTCAAAGTATATGCTTCAACTAAGTAGATAGAAAGGGTGTTGAAGATTTATTAAGTCCTAAATAAATAAACATTAAAAGGATCGCCAATGGAACCCTCGTTCTCGTTATAATTTTCCAGCAACGAGCTTTTAATATTGACAAAAAGTTAAAACAACTAAGTACTATTTTGCAATCAATACCTGGACTAGAAAAAAGAGACGTGTACAGAGTACACGTGGCAGAAGTGAAAGTTCATTTGAAATACAAAAATATAAAAAAATTTACACCTAGCGAATCCTTGTATTAAGCTGTACTTTAAGAAGTTAAGTTTTTATGTAAGAAGTATAAGTAGCTTTCGACTGATGGCGTTCTAAATCGTGTTTGACCTTGAAATTTCGCTCTCAACGCCGCTAAAGTAGTTTCACTTCAAAAGCTTTTCATTCAAAGTTTGTATTATTGTACACTTTCTGAACGTTGGTATACTTGATGCCTACCACCGGTTCGGAAACTAGCCCGGCGAGAAGAACGGGCGTAAGAATTCGCCCGAGGCCATCTTTTACTAAGATACTAATTGTTCTTTTAGAATAAAAAAGGTATATAACAATTTTATAACTAACACTACATAACAAGAGTACACATAGAGGTAGCCCTCAAGTGGCCAGCCTAATCCCATGGTGTGCGATCGTCAATAAAATCATTGACCCTATAATTAGCTTTAGCACACAAACGTTCTTTATCTACTTTTTTAAATTTAATAATAGACAGATTTTGAACGTTTTCTGGGATTCTATTGTATAGACTTTAAAAGATTTATTAACTTTACTTAGTCTGATCACCTGTATTTCTAGTTTGTGTCTACTTCTAGTGTTCCTACAGTGATTATTGCTTTTCGTATTGAACGTACTTAATTTTTTTCCAACCTAAAACACGTTGTCCAGAATGTATTGAGAAGCGACGGGCAGAATTCCTATTTCTTTAAAATTTTCTCTCAGAGATTCAAAGCAGGACATTTTGTAAATCGAACGTATTGCTCGCTTCTGCAGCACACATATTGTATTCATGTCGGCGGCATTTCCCCCATAAAAGAATGCCGTAAGACATTCTACTATGAAAATAACTAAAATAAATGCACACGCACCTAGAGATTGCTTTCGCGCCCGGGCATTTCAAAATATGCCATAGGACATACGTAGTTGGTAATGTCTACGTCTGTCTATAGCGACGTGTACATATAACACGATTCATGCCGGCTTTACGTTTAACATTAACTAAGGCTGGGACTATATGCTCCGGAATCCGGCACTCTGGTGAAGATTCAGAGCACGTTTTATGAAGTTGTACCACTTGCCCACACTTGTGCGTCATTTAATTTAAAAAGAAATATTTTCAAATTAAGAAAACAACTGAACATCACATTTTATGCAATTATTTTATTTTTATTCAAATACACCTTATCTGGAGCGAACTTCGAGTATTTCTTCCTTCTGAGTTCGAATTAAAATTTCATTGAAATACTGTTTTTGTTAGTTTTTTTTTATCGCGTATCTTTTTGGAGTTGAGGACAGAATTATGCCTGACTTAGCCCCAACGGGGATTGCCAGGGCACTCGAAATGCGAAGAAATGGTCAAACCTACAGAGTGATATCCAGAGATCTTCTTCGACCAGTTTCAACGATCCGTCGCAGTATCCAACGGTTCAGGGAGACCGGTACTTATGTGAGAAGAGCAGGACAAGGCAGAAAAAGACGCACTTCGAGTAGGGATGATCGTTTCATTCGGCTTCGTGTACGTAGGAATCCCCGTTTGACGGCCGTCCAAGCCCGACATGAGTTAGAAGCAGTGCGGGGTGTAACCGTAAGTGAGCGTACGGTACGAAGAAGCTGGTTTGGGTTTATTTGTGCCCGCCAAGGCTCCAAGGCTCGAGGTAAATCATCGTAGAAACAGGTTAACTTTTGCTCAGGAACATCGACTTTGGAACGCGGACCAATGGAGTAAGGTATTGTTTAGTGATGAGTGCAGAATTCTCTTAAATCAAATTGACGGCAGGCAAAGAATATACAGACGCAAAGGAGAACGATACATTCAGACAAATTTTGAAACTACAGTTGCATACGGTGGTGGATCAATAATGGTTTGGGCGGGCATTTGTTTGGGAGCTCGCACAGACTTGGTAGTGATTGACAGAGGGAGTCTGACTGCAAACCGCTATATCAGAGAAGTTTTAGAAGAAAATTTCGTACCGTTTTCCCCATATATCGGTGACGATTTTGTTTTTATGCAGGATAATGCTCGGCCGCATACCGCTCGGGTAACTCAAGCTTATCTTAATGATATGAATATCACTGTTATGGAGTGGCCGGCGAGATCACCGGATATGAACCCAATAGAGCACGTTTGGGACTTGCTGAAAAAAAAAGTTAAGTCCAGAATTCCAGCTCCTGCCAACGTGGGTGAACTGCGAATCGCCGTAGTTGAGGAATGGCGGAGACTATCCCAGGAGACCATCGATAACATCATTCTCAGTATGCCTAGATGGGTAGAAACTTTAATAAGAGCACGTGGAGGAAATACGCGATATTAATCAACATTTTTCTTGTTTAATTAATTGTTATTTAAATATTAATTTTCGCTTTTCCCGGTTACATGAAAAGTTCAAAAATGTACCATTTTTCACAAATAGCCTTTACTCGCAAAATCTGTTCTTAATGTGATCTCATTTTAAGTAAAACAAATGAAACTTTAAAGGTTTAAGAACGCAGTGCTAGCTCAGCGTTTACGTCTGAATCCAATTTATACTTTAAGTATCTAAAATATAAGTAACAGTTCAGTAAAAGTAAAACGTCAGTAATAAAATAATATTACAACATTAGTAGTTAGGTGAGTGCATTCAAGTCGTGTAATATCCTTGTTATTTTAAAATAATCAATAAATTTGAAAAATGTGGGCTCTTAATTTCTTTTTAATATTTGTTCGCGTTGTAGTTTTTATTAATTCAGGGGGTAATTCATATAATAAGCGGGCTGTATACATTGCTTGCGCGAAGCAGACGGAACCGGTTCTGTGCTGCGGCCCGCGTGTGTATAGGGTGTTCAATAGCGTGTTTAAGTCGTGATCGAAAAAGTATTCTTTAAATAAGTTATATTTTAGCATATCGATTACTGCTAACACTTTACACAGTTTAAATATCTCCACGCATTGGTCATTTGATCTTAATTTTAGCGGTAAAATTGTTTTTAGAATTTTGACTTGTAATTTATAAATTTGATTAACGTAAGTTGCGTATGTTGTACCATAGCTGCTTAGACATATTGAACGTAAGATTCAGCCAATGAGTTGTATAGAAGCAGTTTGGTTTTTAACGGAATACGGTTTTTTTAAATGGTGATGTTGGCCAAAAATAATCTCAATTTCTTTAGAACATATTCAATATTATTTGACCAACAAAATTTGCTATCAATAATGAGGCCTAGAAATTTTTGACTACTAACGATATCAATTTTTGGGCACGCACAATTTGCTAAACTATTTGAGTTTTGTAGGCAGGGGTGAGTATGAGCTATTAGAGTAACTGGTGTGGCGTATTTTTTAAGATAAGGAGATTTTATTATTAATAATTTTGTTTTCGCAGCGTTTGTCACCAGCGTCATGACACCATTTTAATAAATAAATAAATAAATATCTACGCTTCACACCACGTCCATCTTGCCCCGTGCTAAGTATCCGAAGAACTTGTGTTACAGGTACCAGAAAACGGGAAGTATATTTAATACTTTTATACTCTACATATATTTAAGATTTTTATCATATTATACACATATTTAATACACATCCATGACCCAGGAACTCAGAAAAACTTTTTTGTTCCTTCGGCGGGATTCGAAACCGCGACCCCCGGCCTGAGCACCAACGCGCTCAACCACTGAGCCACAGAGGTCGTCATATATATTTTAATACGTTATTAAAGTCGGATTGATTAGGTCTTTGTCAACTGCCAAAAGGCATGTGTCATCTGCAGATTGATAGCACATGCAGTGATTTAAGCACCGGTGCATAGATAGAATTTATGTAAGAAAGAAAGAATAGAGGTCCCAACACCGATCCCTGGGCAGTGCCATTGGTGACATCCCTATAGCAGCTGGATGTTTGTTCAATCTTAACAGTGAATTTTCTATTATTTAAATAATTTTTGCACCATTCGAGCAACGGTCCCCTAATGCAGCAATTATCTAGTTGTTTAATGAGGAAACTATGATGCAGGGTATCGAAAGCTCACGAAAAATCAATAAATAAGGCTAAAACATTTTTTTTATCATTAAGTTGTTCGTTAACTACATCTGTAAAATGTCTTAGAAGATCAGTAGCACCTTTACCAAACTGAAATCCGTATTGTTTCGTGTATACTACGTTTTTTTATTTTGTACATGTTCTGAATTTGTTTCGAAACGTATTTTTCAATTATTTTCTTTATAGCGCACAGTAATGAAATCGGACGATAGTTTCAATAATCATTATGTTTACCTATTTTTTTAAACAGGTCTAACAAAACTTTCTTTTAGTTTGTCTGGATAGGTTCCCGTTTTAATACTGTAATTAATAAGGCTGGCGATAGTTGCCGCTAGATCTTGTCCTATCATTTTAATATCAGAGATATCTTATCTGGCCCTGGAGTTTTTAGAGTTAATTTTTTTTATTATAATTAATATTTTGTCTGTTGTCGCTTTTTTAAATAACATTGATGAGTTTATAGTATTTTCAGAATAAGACTTAGCATTAAGTATTTTATTTTTACAGTTAGGAATGATAGCTTTTACTGATTGATCAAATTCATGCGCAAAATTATCCGCTACATTTTTAACTGATATACCTTGTGCGCTAAAGGATTTTAAAATTATTTCAACAATTGATAACGTCGTTCGGCCTAACATTTGATTAATTATTCGATATATCTTCCTCGTGTTATTAAAGTTTCATTTTATTTCATCATTGCAGTAATCATTCCTTTCTTTTTCTAAAACCTTGTAAACCTTGTTTCGTATTTTATTATGTTCTAGTCTAATTTTGGGATTTTGGAATTGTTAATTTTTTTGCATAATTGGACAACATTATCATAAATCCAGGGTGGTTTTTAGTATTTAAATCGCGTTTGACCTTAGATATTGAAGTTGCTCTCTGAGTAGTATTACTGAACGAGTTTTTAATAAATATATAAGTATCTAACGGATTTTTCATTTTTCTTTTAGTGACAAGTTTTAGGGGCCGAGTCGTCAATGCAAGCGAAAATAAGCGCACTGTGGTCGGCCAGTGCAATATCGAGCACCGCCGAGTGTGGATGTGATGTGGGGAACCGAGCGAATATATGATCGATACAGGTTTTTGTTATAATTTGTTGCTTTGTTATGTGATTAACTTTTGGTTCAATTCTAGTGTAATTCGACACTCCACACGACAATCCATACTCGGCTAGTGTTTCTAAATAGACGTCGATAAGGGATGAATTTGATTTCAGGTCAATGTTAGTGTCACCAATCAACAGGAAGTTTTTGTTTAAGTTATACTTAGAAATGCACTCATCTAGCTCCTTTACAAACTGGTATTTATTAGTTGATGGAGGTCTATACACAGCCCATAAAATTACATCTTGATTTTGATTATTGTTAGTATTTAATATGCCAATTATGTTTTCAAAGGAATTAGTGTTATCATTATTATACATGGTAAATTTTATATGATTCTTTATGTAGACAATAATTCCGCCTCCTTTCTTTAATCTACGCAATTAAGAATACATCGTATAGCCAACAATATCGTATCGTTAATAGTTAACAATATTTTCTGACAATCCAACTTCAGCTAGTACAATAATATCTAAGGGAAATTTTGATTCATAAATTAATTGCAAAGTGAGTTGAAGTTTTTAATAATGGATCTTATATTAATATGACATTGACATTTGACTCGACACTCATGTGTTCAATTTTCAACTCTATTGTTTAATTAAGTCCAGAGTTGTATTTTCATTGCTTTTAATTTTCTCCGCCTTTCCGGACTCCGGAGCATATAGTCCCAGCCTTATGGATCATGGATACCTACCTGTATTCATGTTCGGACGCTACATTTTTTTGTCCTAGGTACTAAATTTCATAAGATAAGTTCTGCAACTGATCTTACATCTACAGTCTAGGGCTTCCCTTTGATGGAGAACTAGCCTTTTCTACTGTAGTCCACTTAACACCTTTTGTTACAATTTAAAACATATACCTAAAAATACGTAATAAGTAGGTACTTTATGAAAAACAGTATCCGGATCATCTGATAGTCAAAACTGCTGACATATCATGACATAGTTTGGAGAACTTATTTAAATATTCTGGGACTTATGCCATAGAGTAAATAATATAATATACTTATATACAGAGAGACAACTTCATAGAAGGGCTGTCCTTGTCACAGAACAATAAGGCAATTAAAACTGATTCTAGAGTCAGTGTTTAAAGGTTAATGACAAAGTCATAATTAGTAAATACCACAACCCGGCATCGAACCTGCACCATCACGTATGTGACTCAAGTCCCCTTATTAATAAAAATATTTTCACCACGGATGCGCTAATCCATGTTGTTGTCTGTTAAGTGGCTTTTCTAACGTATCAGACAAAGATAGAAACATACATTTGCATATCCGTGGCATAAAGACTTTTATTAATAAGGGGAACGGGTCTATTCACTGGGCCACGGACGCTCGTATAATAAAGCAGGACACCTACTAGAAAATTTTATATTTAGTATTTATGTACTTACCCTATATCCTTGGTATAGTTACGACAGAAGATATTTTTATTATATATTACTTATCATGCACGCTGTACAAGACTTAACTATATTTTTGTTTAATACACTAATATAATTTTTATGTATTTAATATTCTAATACATAATTATATATTAGACACAAATATGATATCAAAAATTTGTTATTTGTCGTCATGACATCCAACACCTATCATTAGCTCACACATCACAAATCAAGATTTTTTCCTACGTTTCGACGGTCCACTAACTTGACTGGATTTTACCACTCTTGCCGTGTACGCGGTAGGAGGCTAGTGGACGCTGGACACGCATACATTCACCTTGCAGTAGTGCAATCAAACCGCGAGCCTTGTATGTAGCTGTACATCTGTTCCTCTTTATTCTGTGCTAGTGCGTAAGGCGTGACGTTCGAAAGTTTTATAGGCGGCATATCGTAAGTTTGAAGCACCTCATGTGAAAACACCAGTCGCCGGGCTACTGTCTAATTACCTCCGACTACTGTCGTTCTGGCCTTGTAAACTGCGCCATTTAAAATTTGTGTAAAAGCACAGATATTATACTTTTGTTTGGACTTGTTTTCAATGGAAAGTTTTAATCTTTAAGCGCCCTAATTTGAGGTAGTTTGCATTCATAAATCACATTTACTCGGGCCAGTAGCTTTTGTTCTTAGAGATATATGCGAAAGTGTATATATACGTTAAACAAATAAAGGTTAAATTGACATATTTAGTCTTCTTATACACTAGACCCCTTAGGGTCAGTTCCCACCAAGACTCGAGTCGCAACGCGGCGCGGCATTTTTACCTTTTAGAAGGGCTGGGACTATATGGTCCGGAATCCGGAACACCGGTGAAAATTCAGAGCACTGAAAACAGAACTTCGCGTTAATACAATACAGTTGAATATGGAAGTGTCGAGCTATCATAGATGACAGTGACATTTGACTCGATACTTGTGTGTCCGATTTTCAACTCTATTGTATTAGCGCAGAGTTCTATTTAAATGCTCCGAATTTGCACCGGCTTTCCGGATTCCGGAGCATATAGTCCCTGTCTTAGCGACTTAAAATTGAACTTTATTAACCACACAAAAAGATACACGTTTCATTGCAAGAATGGCGCCGCGCTGCGCAGTGCGGTCTCAGAGTAAAAAATATATGGTGCGGTGACGCTCGATTCTCGAACTCTTTCGAAAAAATGCCGCGTCGCGTCTCGGTGTGAACTGTAAACTAAAGCTTATTATGACTGGCTGAATATTATATCAGATATTTGATAATGTCTGTACCATTGAAGTTATTATCTTTAGATGTTGCATTGGCTTAATGGTACTGTCAACGAACAGTACCAATATTGATTAAACTGCGTCCTATCACTCCTATCCCTTTGTGGATGTACGAAACGGATATACGTCACAGGTAAACATGGGCGGGACTTTAATCACGCTGCCAGTTGCCGCCAAAATAAAATGTAAGTAGTTTGTGGACCAAACTTGATAGGACCGAGCGGGTAAATGAAATCCATGAAATCTATGTAGTACGCTAGGTATCCTATACATAACTTTGTTTATACTGTCAAAATGGGGCAAGAGGAGCAATATAATTTAAAATTGGGCATTTTTTAATGAAAGTAAAATCTTGCCCCTTAAGACAACCAAAACATTAAGGGAACATACCCAAAGCCTCTGTCATTCGATGTACTTGCGCAGCGCTAAATGCCTTCCGCAGGCCATGTCACCGGCGTCCCGTTTTTAACCGACTTCCAAAAAAAGGAGACGTTATACGTTCGGCTGTATATTTTTTTTTGTATGTTCAACGATAATTCCGCCGTCTGTAGACCGATTTTCAAAATTATTTTTTTGATGTAAAGGGTATAATCCCAAATTGGTCCCATTTTCACCAAATCTCAAACTCAAATATCAAAAACCTCGAAAATTATATCGACACATATGATGACTTTGACTTTTCTGAAGTAGTCCAAGCATATGCTACCGAAAAGTAAGGTTTTGCACCAAGGTATACCCTCGATCCAAAAGTACTAAACAGAACTCCTGACTCTTTATAGATACATGTTTGGGCATTTCTGCGTTGTTTAAAAGAAAGAAAAAGAAATGAAGAAAGAAAAGAAAGAAAAGAAAGAAATGCAAACATAAGCCACTATGTCAATAAAAGTAATCATCATCATCACATCATACGTTATCATATAATGATGATATAATTGGTACTTCTAATAGTATTTTACTCCGACACGGATTTCTTTGAACATTACTCTGCCGTTTATGGACCGGTTTTCAAAATTCTTATTTTGATGTTAAGGGTATAATCCGACGTTGGTCCCGTTGTCACCAAACTGGTGACCTGATGATGGCATCTATGAGAAATCGAGGAAACTCTTTGAAATATATATGGACACATATAGTGATTTTGACTTTTTCTGAATTAACCCAAGCATATGCTACCAAAAAATAAGATTTTGACAGAACTCCTCAGTCTTTAAAGATACGCGTTTGGAAATTTCGACATTGTTTAAAGAACTGCAAGCATATGCCAATTATAGATGATTAATACTGTAAGTTGTTACGGGTGTTGTTAAAAATAAAATAAGGTCTCCGTGACAATAATATATATTTAAAAAAAAAGGGGTCGTGGGCAGAAGGCCGTATGGCCTGATCTAGCCTCTTGGTGTCAAGGTGGTGGTAAGGGGCTTTAAACCGTGGGAACTTAGCTGAGGATCCAGGTGTCTAGCACGTGGCGGATGCGAGATAGGGCTCCAACTCCTGGAAGCTTCTCCGTCACCGCTGCGTCCGTCCGTCGTAGATAGATCGTCTCAATAAAAAAAAAAATCCCCGTCCAATGACTATCAGCACTCTGAACTCCAGCTAGATATAAGTCCTTTTAATTGGTGCCTCGAATGCTGTAGTTGGCGGTGTTTCGTGCCCCAAATCAAGTTCCTGGAATATTCACGATAACGTGTCGGTAGGAGTCCGGTCCTACAGCCTCTGTGATCTTAACCCCAACGATCAAAATCATGGGCTGTGTGACCATTACAAATTAAAAAAAGATGATAAACAGATAATTAAGGCATGGATACAAATATCCTAATATTTTGACAATGAAATAATGTGAGATGAAACTACAAATGATAGCACGTGGTATGGCTAATCAAATAATTGACAACTAATTTAGAAGGATGATATTTTACATGTAAGAATACTGCGTTTTAATACAAGCATGATTTTACAAACATTCACAACACAGATATACTAAATTACTCACCGTGATACACGGGATTAAGAAATATAAGATACTGGAAAAACTTCAACAATAAAAATTCTACTTCGTCTTCTAGCAGGAGGAAAAAAAGGTTCTGTCATCTCGCGACAGCCCTTATATACTCCTACTGACATAATGTTTTTTTTAACTGACAACTAGCGGTAATGCATAATCCAACCGCCACAATAAAGAAATATTGGAGATGAAGCTCTAGTTACAAAACCTTTGCCAATAGATGGCGTCGTCTAACATAATTTAGTTATTAAAGTTAGCAATAACAGCCAATAGATAACGCTAGGAGCGTCGTTATAAGTTATATTAATGCGATAAAATGTAGCTATGCTACAAAGTTAGAACTTACAGTAATCATCATCATCTTATAATATACAATACCTAATGGAAGCTTGGCGCGTATTCAATTATACATACGATTTTTTTTTTAATATTTTAAAAGTTTATTTAAAAAGTTTTTAAAATGTGTTAATTAATAATATAACAAAAATATTATTTTTAAAATGTGTACAGAAATAGTTTAAATTTTATTCGAATTTAAAAGAGAAATTATTTAGAAAATAAGATTTATTTCATACATTTTTGTGTATTTTCACTTTGGAAGTCAGTTTAATTTCTTGTTTAAAAAATCGGTTTTGTAGTGGATTGTCGACAGTCGATCAATTTATACATTGTATATAAAAACAATTTTAATTATACATAAAAAACATTTGAAACTTATTATAAGCGTAACTTTATTTACCTACTTAAGAGGCAACCCTACGTCAAGGCCACGGCACTGTGCGCTATCGCATTAGAAAAACAATCGAGTGTACGAACTTTTAAGCTTCGTTTTCACACGTAGCTGTCACCTTCAGTACGTTTGGAGTGATTTATCTGTTACGTTTTACTTTAACTTTAACTATTTAGTCATCAGCTGTGCCCGTGCCGTCCTTCCTCCGACGGTGACCATCCGAAGTATATACCGAGACCTCACCCTTTCACGTCCTCCTTTTCACGTAGTATCTGACTGTAGTAGTAGTGCCATTTGGCTGTCGCAGCAGTTTTTCCTAGAAGATGTTGATTAAGTATGTGACGAAAACCTTAACCGCCTCCCCCCCGGTGAGTGGTGACCAACCGGTCGTACTTTATTGACTCCTCTCTCCTCCCCTCCCCCACCCCCTACCCAAACAGATCACGTAGTATCGGTACCTATGTTCCCTTAATTATATAATATGCACTTTCTAAAACTCGTATATTTTTAAAGGTTTCAGTCATAACTTTTAACTAAACATTCGACAATAACATAGAATATTATATTATCATCCAATTTTATCCGATTACCTTATAATCTCGACGAAAACAGAGGGGTGTTATAAGTTTGACGTGTTTGTGTGTCTGTCCATGGCATCATAGCTCAGAAGCGAATGAACTAATTTTGACTTAGTTTTTTTAGTTTAAAAGCTGATATGATCGAGAGTGTTTTATATCATTTATTATTTAATTATTAATATAATTCATCATCATCAGCTCGCTCACTGCTTTACAATTCGGGGGTTACTTAAAATTTTCATATTTCTTTATTCAATCCTGTAACCATTGTTGTCTAGACTCCAACCTCTTAAGGCTAGAGTCTAGACTGTACTTGGCAGTTATTGACGTATGTGGCTCTAGAGTCACACGACTATTAAATCACTCTCCCCGATGCAATGGCACTTCGTTACGAAAAACTTATTACGAAGATAACTAAGTGTATATCACATTAAGCCTTCGTACCCACGAGAGTTTTTCTTTGTGGTCGCGACAGATAAAACTCCAACAATAGAGCTGAAAATCGAAGTGTCATGTGTCAAATGTCAGATTTGACAGCTGTACACGATTTTCAGGTCTATTGCATTAGCGCAGCGTTCTATTTACAGTGCAGTTTTTTTTTGTCGCAACCACAAAAAAACTCGCGAGCGGGCGCGAGCTCTAAAGGCTGGGTTCCGCGACTATGAAAAATAACAGTTTACCGAAACTTAATGAATATGTCCATAGCTGCCCAGGCCCCAGACTAAAACTTTACTCCCCAGAAAACGGAGATATTTTTTCCGGAAAATAACAAAACTCACATTTAAAGCCTGTTTCAATCTACTAATACATAAGTGTCAGATAGCTTATTTACATTGTTGTCTCTTTTGCGCGATATTAAGTAAGCAGCCACTAAGCTTCCGAACAAGCAATACGGCACTTATTGTGAAACAGGCCCTTATTCTAAATCTATATGTCTACACAAATTTTTTTATTTGTTTATTTGCATTGAATAGGCAAATATTTTAACCTTGGTAAACATATATACTAATTAAACACAGTATAATTGCATTAATATTACATAATATTATATTGATTATTAATATAATATCAGCTTTTTAGTTTGATTTGTGGACTTTACGCTTTAGTTTTTATACTTGTCAAATGTTTAAAAAAAAGAAGACGGAGAAGGGTATATAACGCACTTTGTTTGCCAAAACAGAAAAGAAATTTAATATTTAATTGTCGAATGACGTTTCTCTTTTAGAATAAAATTTTCTATAGACTCAAGATGTAGTCGTTATATTCTTAATTCCGTTTTTACGGTGAGTTTTTTATATCTGATGGTACTGATAAAGTTATAAATTAATTGATTGTATTACTAGATGTTGCCCGTGACTTGGCGCGCGCAACAAGAAATACTACGAAAACCGTACATTTTGCCGCAATAAAAATTTTCCTATGTCCTTTCCCTTTTCTTAGGGTTCCGTGATACTCAGGGAACCCTTATAGTTTCGCTCTGTCCGTCCGCCTGTCTGTCTGTCTGTCTGTGCGCACTTCTAGCGTTGGTAATTATGAATATAAATGGATGAAAATTGGTATAGTCATAGATTGTGTATAGATCTCGGTTTTGAAATCATAAAATATTAATAATTTTATATTTTAAGGGTGGCCCTTCATACGTGTGATGTGGGGATGAAAAATATTTTTTCACCTATACCATCCTGTGGAGTATCGTTAAATAAGGTCTTTCAAAATAAAAGCAAGGCTTCGTAAATAGTTGTTTTATAAAGTCAACGATTTTCGAGTAATCGCCCTCCAAAGTGATTTATAAGTTCCAGGTTATAAGTGCCAAGGCTTAGAAACTTTTCATATTTTCAAATCTTAATTGTTGATAGATCATGGTAAATACTCGTTAGGAAAATTATTTGAAATGAAATCGGACAGTAACTTTTGAAGTAGATAATTTGAAAAAAACCTATTACTTACGCGTTTATAGTTACGGAACCGTCGTAACATATCTAAGGAGGGTTCCGTAACTATCATAACTATGAACGCACAATAGGTTTTCTATGAATTTTTTCAAAAGTTACTGTCCGATTTCGCTCAAAATACTATATAACTAATACTAATTCCTAAAGAGTTTTTAGCATGATCTATCAGCATGGAAACATACACGTTTCTATCTCTTAAAGTTTAGAAATGCCAGGGATGACCAACTTACTAACCATTTTGGAGACTTATTACTCAAAAATGGTTGACTTTGTAAAAAATTCATGTATGAAACCTTGCCTTTATTTAAAAAAACCTATTCAACGATATCCCACACAACGGAGTAGAATAAAAAAAAATTTCATCCCCACTTCACATGTATGTATGGAGAGCCACGCCTAAAATATAAAACTTTTATAATTTTATGATGCTAAAATCGAGATCTATACAAATTTTATAACACACACAGACAGACTGACGGACGGACAGAGCAAAACTATAAGGGTTCCTAGAGTATTACGGAACAAAGAGACTGTACAAAGAGAGACGCTCGGCCTAGCAACATCTGTACACATTGTAACCAAGCCCTGACGTCAAAGTAGGCGGGGCTTACGTCAGTCTGCGGACAGCGTTCATCCCGTGCGCATGTGCCAAACATTGTAATTCTGTTATAATAGTTTTAATATAAATAAAAAGTATGAAGTGCTGCGTTTTAAGGTGTACTAGCTACTCAGATAGGCGATATGAATCCTTGAGTAACATGAACATAACATTTCATTTGTAAGTGATAATATGTATGTTTAATTTAAAACTGTTCTAGAAAAATCTCACGTCGCGTGCCGCGTCGCTTTGGTACCGTGTTACAAGTGTTCATTGAAACATCAAAACATCGATTTTGCTATCAGTTTTACCACAGGCACGGCTTATAATTCATAAATGTAATATTATGTTAATTACATGATTATTGATTAGATAGCGAGTGACGAAGTTTGAATTTTTTTACCTCTGCGGCTTAGTGGTAAGCACTTCGGCGCTCAGGGGGCGTATTACGAGGTTTTGTAGCAGTATTACTTTAACATTACTTTTAGATTTCGCGCAAATTAAAAATATCTTTTTGTTTATATAAATAGAGATCATGTTTCCTTATATGAAATTCAAAAGTAATGTTAAAGTAACACTGCTACAAGACCTCATAATAGGCCTCCAGTCCGCGTGTTCGTCCTGCCCTGGAAACAAAAAGTTTTCAAGGTTCCTGGTTCACGGATGTGTTTTAAATATGTGTATTATGTAATAAAATTCGGAAATATAGGTAGAGATACTATAAAAGTATTAAATATGACTTCTCGTTGCCCGAGTGGTTCGTGGTCCCTTAACACAAGTTCTTCATATTATACGTAACACGGGGCCAGATAGACGTGTGCGTGGTGTGAGCGTCCGTAGCGAACCGCTTGAAGGATAATCTTTAAAAGTTAAATTCACTGGCTGCTGTATTTTTGTGCATAAGGTGATATTTGAGGCGTATTCCACATTCAAATACAGTTAAATAATGTTCCGTAGTAACTAAAAGGTAACCCGTATACTTAGTTTCATACTTAAAAAACTTTTTTTGTTACCGAGCCCTACTTAAACTTAACCTAACATGTTCTTGGTTAGGTTATTTTTAAAACCAACTATGTTGAGCATTATGTAAAATGTCATTTCGATTTTAATATACCTAATGTTCTAGATTTCCTACCGATGAAACCTTAAGACAACAATGGATCACAAATATCAATAGAACTGAATGGACTCCGACGAAAAATACAAAGATTTGCTCACTCCATTTTACAGCTGATGACTTCAGATTAACAAAACACGGCCTTAGAAAATTAAAGCTTGGAAAAGTGCCTACTTTAAATCTGGATTTATGGGTTAGTATCAATTCAGTTTGTTTTACGACTTTAATCAAAGATTTCAAAACTAAAAATAGGCTATGACGTACATTTGACAGAACAAATCTTCATACAGTTAAAAGTTACGCCGTTTTGGTTTTCACCATCACCATACTTTAAATGTCAGCCAGTTTGTTTTCACTATACTTCGAATGTCATATTGGCCCCAAAATCTCAAAAGTGGGGCCATTTAATGGAGACACTATTCGCCTCAACATGCCTCGTCTATAATACTAGGGATTTACCTATTTTATGCCGTTTTACGTATTTATTGCCGTTGTGCAGTACTTGCCATTTCAAATCAAAATAATTTTGTTTGGCTAAGAATTCTAATTTCAAATTAATTTTATTTTAAAAACATGGAATTCTTTTTCCAAAAGTAGTAATTTGTTTATTGATTAGTGTTACATTTTCATCGCATTTCAATCTTTTTCGTCATCATGGATACGTTAAAAATTCGAGTTATTATGGAATATGAGTACCGTCGTGGCAGCAACGCGGCACAAGCGGCACGCAACATCAACGACGTTTACGGAGCTAACACTACAAACCAACGCACCACCTGTTATTGGTTTGCTCGCATCCGTTCTGGTAATTTCGACCTGAAAAATGAACCTCGTGGTCGTCCGAAGACTTTGGTCGACAATGACG
The DNA here is from genome assembly GCA_963565745.1 of Phengaris arion. Lineage (NCBI taxonomy): Eukaryota > Metazoa > Arthropoda > Insecta > Lepidoptera > Lycaenidae > Phengaris > Phengaris arion. The sequence continues at coordinate 32,998,185 of OY751431.1, forward strand.
AATTAAAGGCGATTGTGGAAGCTGATCATACACAATCTACGGCTGAATTAGCAGCAGCTTTCGACGTTAGCGTCAAAACAATATTGGTCCATTTGCGTCAAATTGACAAGGTAAAAAAGCTTGACAAATGGGTGCCCCATGAACTCAATGATCGCCAGCGCGAAGTACGTGTCGAGACGTGCCTTGCACTGCTCAACAGACACACACATGAAGGAATTTTGAACCGCCTTGTTACCTGCGATGAAAAATGGATTCTGTTTGATAACCGCAAGCAATCAGCGAGTTGGTTGGATCCTGGTTCAGCACCTAAACAATGCCCTAAACGAAAACTTACCCCTAGAAAAGTGATGGTCACTGTTTGGTGGTCTAGAGCCGGTGTGATTCATCACAGCTTCTTACCAAACGGGGTGAGCATTACTGCAGATGTGTACTGTGAAGAACTGGACACAATGATGGAGAAGCTGGCACATCTCCAACCAGCATTGGTCAATCGCTCGTCTCCGCTGCTCCTGCACGACAACGCGCGACCTCATACTGCACAGCAAACGGTCTCCAAGTTGCAAGAACTGGGGTTGGAAGCTCTCCGTCATCCGCCCTACTCACCAGACCTTGCGCCTACAGACTACTACTTTTTCCAGAATTTGGATAACTTCTTGGCGGGAAAAAAATTCAATACCGAGAGGCAGTACTAAATGCCTTTGAAGAATTTGTTACCTCCCGTCCAGCTGATTTCTTTAAGAAGGGCATCAATAAACTGCCACTGCGTTGGCAAAGATGCATTGATTGCATGGGTGATTACGAGTACTTCGATTAATAGGTACAAATAAAAAAAACATGAAAAAAATTTTTGTTTCAATTTTTTCATACAAAACGGCAATTTCATAGGTAAAGACCTAATATATACGTAATATGACCTAATATGACTTTAATGTAAAATGAGCACGTTAAACATATATGTACGTAATATATTATAGACGAGGCAAAAAGTGTCTACACCCTACACCTAGATGTCCCCACATGGGGTTGTTTGGCATTTGTCATTTTGACATTTGCTTTCCGCAATTTCTTCTGTAATCAAGATGGCGCGGGCGTAACTTTTTCTTGAATAAAGGTTTTTCTGTCAAATGTATCTACGTCATAGACCATAGCTCATTCTTAAATAGCCCCCAAGACGATCAAACGGTTTGACTCAAACACGTAAATTTTGGTTTGAGTCAAACCAATTAGATCGTTTACAAAGCTAGTTTAGACAGTTTGTCAATTTACGGCTTTGAACCCCGTTTGATGGAATAACATGTGTATGATTGTTTGACGCGCGGTTTGAACGTGTTCCGAAGCGTTTGATGAAACTCTACTTAATTCTGCCATAGAATAAACATATATATATTAGTATAGAATATAGATGCGCCACTCTCAAATTGGAACTAAGTCTTATTTACTTTCGGAAGATCCTATGTAAATTTTGTTGTACCGTTATAGTTACTATTAATAGCGGGTTTAATATGCGGGTGGGTGGCAGTGGCAATCCTAACAATTTTAATCAAATCAAATTAATAATAGAAAGTTATTACCAAATGTCTGACCCGATAAGTACCAATATGACATTTGAATGACAGTATGCCTGATTATAGTCAACGAAGCCCAAAATATTCGTGTGCTTAAGTAAAGATTATACAAACGCCTATAGCGTAACCTAGCGTTTTCGATACCGCGATGTAGAAGCTGCTTAGTGTCATCTGTTGTTGTGTAACCTTTGTCTGCGTCACACGTCTGATTAAAGCGGCGTACCGAACCAAACTGCTCAGAGCGGTTTAATAAACCGATCTAACCGATGTCAAACGGTTGCATCAAACACGTAAGGTCAAACCGTTTGATCGTCTCTTAGGTTTTGAAATCTTTGACGCGACATTTTTTTACTACAGGATAAAACAAAATCACCTGAGCCAACAGTATCGCTGCCAGAGCTCACAGTATTATCTTCACCACAACGCGCAACTTCTGCGTCTACAATGTCATTACTAGAGCGGACCAAAAATGAAGTAAGAGAATATTTGATACTCTCTGATGCCCCTGGAACTCATATGTATGAAAATAATAATACACTAGAACAAGAAATAGAACAACATCGACAAAAGGCGAAAACGGATAGCCAAAAGATCAGAACACTGCAAAAAACAGTTGTACGTCTAAGTAAGAAGGTAAGGTATATAAGGTATGGCCTTTACTTCGTTGATTTTAAAATATATTTTTTTCAATATGAATAACGCATTGCTCTTCTTACAGGTTAGAAGATTGAGGACATTAAACAAAGAATTAAAAATAAAATATGGTGAAAGTATTTAACATCAAACGGCAATGATTATGAGTTAACTCTCAAAAGCTCAGATGGGAATTTTAGTTAAAACATTTATCCCGACTATTCACAATGTGTAGGTAATTCGAGTCGGATTCGATAACTTCCGAGCTCTGCAACCAATAAACGCTTGCCCAGCGTTGGCTATAAACGCGCGTTTAATTTTCGAATCCGAGGCGAATAGCCGCGCAGATTCGTATTTCTTCTGTAAGTTGAAGTAGGTTTTTGCAATTTCAAAAACGATTCATTAGGATGCAAATTTTAGTAATACCTTTACTTTATTTATAATAAAAATATTAAACAAAACCTAGCCGCGTTTTATTAGATACTCGAGTATGTTTGCAACAAGACTTAACTCCCTAGGGATATTTCGCAGTACTTTTTCTCTGGTATATATTAAGTTGAATCTTTTATAACGACGCGCGGTGTCCCGCAAGGCGCTAATAGTGATTTAGTGAGGTGCGCTACAGCGGCGCAGCTTCCCCTTAGTGCCAGTACTCACTAAGACTCCAAAGTGGAACTACCAGTGACGCCACCAAAAATCACTCACTGTCTATATTCTAGGTGTTCTGTAGTCCTAGACGTTTTAAAATAAAAAGCGGCAAGTGTGCAGCGCTATGAAAGGTACCAGAGGGGTAAGCCCGAACAAAAGGCTTGTTGACAAAAAAAAATATTTTTCGTCTATTAAATGTTAGACAATTTTTATAAATTTTAAAAAATTACAAATATACAATTTGCCAATTGCATTGGCACCGGAGGTCGTGGGTTCGATTCCCGCGTTAGAACAAAAAAAAGTGTTGTTTCCAAGTTCGGTTAGGACAATGCAGGCTGATCGCCTGATTGTCTGATAAGAGAGATGATCCACGCGTCGGACGAGCTTGTAAAAACTCGGTCCTGCGCCTGATCTCTCGCCAGTCGTGTCGGTTATCCGTCCCACTAGGTTTCGAGAGTGAAATGGAAAAGAGAGAGTGCTCTTGTTAATTGCGCACACACTTGGGCACTATGGTTTCAATAAAACCAGCCACATTCACCGGCATCGGTGTGGGGAGCTATTATAGTAGTCTATACTCTATGGTACACAGTTTGCTGTGGCGCAAGTAGCTATGGTGGCCAAATGCGTAACATCCCTTACACAATCATCCAGGCCAGGGTGAAAACAAACCTCACTCCATAGTGTCAGTCATTTAATCATGCTTGTTCATTAAGATTTATTGCACTTTTTCTTATAGTGTGGAATGTGGATCGATAGAAAATAATTACGTCTCACTCGTTCAAAAATTATCGTCATAATTTAAACAACAGATTATGTACGATTGTGCCCATAGACTACATACCATTCGCGTTAAGTGTGCGTGTTGTGCAGTGAGCCATCATTGCAAATGACAAAATTGACCAATGAGTAATGAAGCTTAAGCCATGTTCTAATGTTCATTAGATATATTATATTACCTCAGTAAGCCATATTGACACTTGCACCGATGACTCACTGGAAACTTAGTGCTTAACGCGAATGGACTATTAGGTCTATAATAATATTAATACGTGAAGCAAAAACGTTAAATAGATATTGTGCAAAAGGAGGACTATGAAATTTGGCTGGTAAAAAAAATGTTTATATTGAGGAAGGTGTGCAGAAACCTAATTTTTATTTTAAATAATACTTAAAAATACATAAAATTAATAAAAATAACAACAACACACTACCTCAGCTTATTAACACACGCTACCGTGCGAATTAATGTACATTTTTGTTACACGTTGACTTCTGTTAATCTGATCACAATTACAATTTTTCTATTTATAAGAGACAAAAGAAACCTTATAAACTTAAAACTTAATAATTAAGTAGGTATATGAATTACTACGGGCGACCTCTGGTCATAATGAAGGACAACCAGCCTTCGCTACTTGAGTCTTCTTTAGAGAGGTTTGTGTCTACTATAAATAAAATTGGTAGTGAACAATGCCACTTTTTTTTATTATTTAAGCCCTAAAGTTTATAAAAAATGTCCACGACAGTTACACGACATAAACAGAGAGAATTGTGAAATTCAAGCGTTTACATACAAACTTAGCGATAACGTCAAGTACAAGGAATTAATAGTTATGACTCATTTTTATTATAACAATTATTATTAATTTTGAAATAGAGCCATTATCCACGACCAGTGCTTTACTTACTACCCAAACTGAACCTAGTAAGTACCATGATTTATAGGTAATCTCAGTAAAAAGATTAAATTTATGTCTCTACTAATATTATACAGGGTTATAGGGTAAGTCGATGTTGGTATTAAACGGGTTGTAGTTCCCGTCATTTCCAATATTTTCTTTAATAAAACTTAATTTCCAAATTTAATATTTTACGAGATTTTGGACTTTTAAGATTTTTATTAAAAATTGACGACCTTTTGCTCTCTCCACAATTTTTTTTATTTGTGTTTTTGATTTATTTATTTTATACTTTTTATGTAGCTATTAAGCTGATTTTTATTTTTAGTAGCATTATTGCCGCTAACTATAAAAAGTAAGTCGTGGTAGAAGATTGAATAATTAAAAATCAATCTTCTTAATTTTTTCTAGTTTTTAGGATTCCGTAATACATAAGGAACCTTTATAGTTTCGCTCTGTCCGTCTGTCTGTCTGTCTGTCTGTCCGCGCTTCTAGCTGCTGGAATTATGAATATAAATGGATTACATTTGGTATAATTATAGAATGTGTATAGATCTCGGTTTTGGCATCATAAAATAATATTAATTGTATATTTTAGGCTCTCCATACATGTGAAGTGGGGATGAAAAATATTTTATCATTGTACCGCATCGTGTGGGATATTGTTGAATAGGTGTTTTAAAATAAAGGCAAGGTTTTATACATGACTTTTTTACAAAGTCGACCATTTTCGAGTAATCGGCCTCCTAAGTGGCTTGTAAGTTGGTATGATTGTTAAGCTATTGTAGTGCCTGGGACAGTCGGTTTTTTAAATGTCGTATGGATGCCCAAGCACATACGGCATTCTCACAACACAGTCAACCTAGTTTAGAGGAATAACTGGTCAATACCTCAATTCTTTGCAGATATGTAGGAAAATAACTACCCTTAAACAAATCCAAGTTCCAACGAGATATAACAATCAAGCTTATCATCAGAATCATTGGTAAAACATTATATAAGATAGTCGTAAAAATTCTTCGAGAAATATCTACTGGCTGTTGCTAACAAATAAACAATCTTCTTTGTTGTATTAGTTTAGACAAATCAGATTATGTATATAGTTAGATGTAAGTTGGCAAATTATTTTTAACAACATATTTCTAACCAGTGAGGTATGAATTTCAATGTTCTTTCAAAACACATTATGTTACCATTTACAACACAAAAAATCTCTCCGAACATCTGTACAGCATCTCCAGATTGTACATTAAGTAGAATTGCGACTTGATCAACACGTATATAACAATAACGATTGGATGGCTGTCCCCAATTACACTACTGAAAATCGTCAAGGTTTGCGGGACTTTCGCGATTTTGTGAAGTAACGCGAAAATCATGATCACTCTTAGAATACGCAATACTCACACAAGAATGACTCCATATTTAGTCGTTTAGCAAACGCATCTCAATCTGTTTACAACTCCTCACTGAAGCTAGGACTCGATAATTTTAAAACAAAATCCTTTTTAAAACAATGGCTGTGGTAGCCATTAGTAGTATCGGGTACATAGACGACCGCGGCCTCTGGTTCACCGCTCAGTGTAAAGGTGCGCGAAATGTGTCCCTAAAAAACAAGATTAAATAATATTATGTATATATATATTTTGATCATGGTGAACTATATCACTCTTTTAGTTCAGTAGTTCAATTATAAGTCTGCTGGGTACTGTCTTATGGGCAATGGATGAAGTCATAATATCTCGCTGTTCCTTTCCTCAGAATGGTTGGTATGTAACAAGTAGTTAAATGCCACTTAATGCAAATGAGTTTATGCCACTTTGTGCACTTGTGATTTCGGTGACGGTGGCCGGTTTCATTGAAACCAGGCTACGCTGGAGTAATTATATAGTGCCCAAGTGTGAGCGCACTACACAAGAGCATTCTCTATTCCTTTACTCTCGTAACTCAGTGGGACGGATAACCGACACGACTGACGAGTGGTCAGGCGCAGGTCCGACTTTTTACATGCCCATCCGACGCATGGATCATCTTTCTTGTCAGACAATCAGGTGATCAGTCTGCATTGTCCTAAACAAACTTGGAAACAACATTTTTTGTTGTTCCAATGCGGGAATTGAACCCACGACCTCCGAGTCGAGAGCCAAGCTCTAACCACTAGACCACAGAGGCTGTTATATGTTCTATCATTAATTCATTCAGTTTCTATATGTCTGTATAGAAACTGAATGAATGAATGAACGACATAACGCAAGTGAACTAGTCCAATTGAACGACTCATTCATGAACTACACACGTCTAGCTCAGTGGCTAGCGCATCGGCGCTAAAGCTGAAGGTCGCGGGTTCGAATCCCGCCGAGGGATCAAAAAGTTGTCAATGTAGGTACCTGGGTAAGGGATGTGTCTTAAATATGTTTATAATATAATAAAAATCTTAAATTTAAGTAATATATATAGTATAAAAGTAATAAATATACTTTCCATTGTGTTGTCTTCGGATACTACCTACCTACTACCACGAGACCAGATCGACGTGGTGTGAAGCATTCATAGATATTATCAGATATTATTATATTATTTAATTTCTTTTAGATTTACTTTAAAACATATTCGGTACCGGACTTCTTCCAACTCAATTTGCCTATTGTACCTATTTATTATAAGCTTGATAAAATGTTTTTGGTCGTTTCGATTAAACCGGAAGCGCTTTAATGTGCACCAGATGTCAAAATATTGTGCAAGCAAAGAAAGCCGTAAAATCTAATGATCGTCATTAGGGGTGTATCTGTGTAAGTAGGGATTTTCCGAAATGTTGTCATCAGCGGGAGACATAAGCATTAGCGAAACAAAAATTGTAATTAAAGTAAACTTCAAATCTGTAATTAAACTAAATAGAGGTTGAAAACATTCTATACAAAATCTAAAGTGAATAAACTAATTTAATTAATAAAATTTATTTAATCCACGCATACATACATAATAAATGTTAAAGTTTAGTAAACTAGTCCTTAGAAGATATATTTAGTAGTAGATATAGAAAGCGTTGGTTAACTGGACACATATCTCTCGCGAAATCTTCTATTCAAAACCCATTTAACTAGCTCACAACTCAAGCAGTGACATCTTTTGAATCTCTCCTAAATTTCGATTCAAACTCATACCAAACTCCCGGCTGAAGTGCATTCACCAAAGACAAAAGGCATCAAACAATGAAATCGAACTTTTAAATTAGGTTTGGTTTATCGTTGTCACAAAGAAAGATTTTATCCTGAAACAGTTTAAAAGTTGAACAACAAAGAATTAATTTTAGATGTTTAAGAAAATCTCTATAGTTTTTATTAGTACAAAAGTATTAAAATAGTAAAAGAGTAAAAAGAATATAATTAGTATGAGCGACGATCTCTTTGGCTAAGTGGTTAAGCGCGTTGGTGCTCAAGACGGGGGTCGCGGGTTTATTTCAATCTTCTCTGTTCACATGTGAGTAAGATATAATTATGGACCAACTTCCTACTTTATCCCCGAGGCGTGGAAATATTAGGTCCTTACATATGAAATTGGCGTTTTGTCGTACTGGCCACTTCGATCTCAAATATATCTTCTTTGGTTAGGAATTCCAATTTCAAATTTATACCGCTATTTACTCATGCATTTGTGTTTCGAAAACCGTAATTCATATGTTTTTTTCTCTTTTGGTTTATTCTTTGCGTCACTCTCGTTACAAAATGAAAAACTTGAAATATCGTATTATTTTCGAGTACGAGTTCCACCGTGGCACCAGTGCTGCAGAAACGGCTCGAAGGTTTAATTATGTGTATGGCGGCGGTGTCGCAAAAGAAAACACAGTGCGTTTTTGGTTCCAACGTTTTCGTTCTGAAAATTTCGACCTGCAGTACAAGCTCCGTGGACGGCTACGGAATACGGAATATAATTGAAGGCTATTGTGGAAGCGGATCCATCGAAAACCACGTCCGAGTTAGCTGCAGGCTGCGGTGTTAGTGATAAAACTGTTTTAATCCACTTGAAGCAAATTGGGAAGGTGAAAAAGCCTAAAAGGTGGGTACCTCATGAATTGATGGCAGCATACCGACAAACGCGCGTCGACTGCTGCGTTACATGACTCAGACGGCACAATAATGAAAGGATTTTAAATTGAATCATTTCCTGTGATGAAAAGTGGATCCTGTACGATAATCGGAAACGCTCATCGCAATGGCTGAACCCTGGCGAACCAGCCAAAGCCAGCCCCAAGCGAAAATTGACTCTATAAAAGTTACTTGTCAGCGTTTGGTAGACTAGTGCCGGTGTCGTTCACTACAGCTTTCTTAAATCTGGCCAGACGATTACGGCAGATGTCTATTGCCAGCAACTGCAAATGCATGATGGAAAAGTTAGCTGCTAAACAACCGAGGTTGGTCATTCTCTCTAGGCCACTGCTGCTTCAGGACAACGCTAGACCACATACTGCACAACAGACGGCTACCAAATTAGAGGAGCTTCAATTGAAATGTCTAAGATATCCAGCATACTCCACGGACCTTGTTCCAACAGATTACCATTTTTTTTTTCGAAATTTGGATAACTTCTTGCAAGGGAAAAAATTCAACTCCGATGGGGCAGACCAAAGCGCCTTCAAAGATTTTATTGATCTCTATCGGTTGGGCTCGGTCGGGGAGTGCTCCAAGGAATTGTTAGGACTTTTACCTGCTGCAACTTTTTGCCCCCGTTCCACGCGGCAATACTACTATCCTTATTACCTTGATGAGTGGCAGTCCTCCACCGTGCGCTTTACCCGGCTGGGACTATATGATCCGGAATTCGGAAAGCCGAATAAAATTCAGGGCACTGCAAATAGAACTGTGGGCATTCGCAAATGGCAAATTTCGTGGGCAAATCGAACACATTAATGTCAAGTCAAATGTCAATGTCAAATATGGCAACTCGACACTCATGTGTTCGACTTTCAACTGTATTGTTTTTGCAGAGTTCTAATTTCAACGATCTGAATTTTCTCCGGCCTCCCGGATTCCCGCCAACATAGTCTTAGCCTAAGGTTAGTTGGCGGCTGGTTAGTAGTTCGACTTGCACAAGAGTATCAGAAGTCTCCATCACGCCTGTTGGTGCGTGGGAAGTCCATATTAAGCCTCCGTTGTCCTTCTGGATATTCATGTGATTAATTTAGCGCGATGGTAAGAATTAACTGTTTAATGAGGCCCTGTCATCAACGTTACTCAGGTGAGTCACAGCGGTTATCAAATTAACTCGAATGCACACAACCCTCTCGAAGTCCTGACTAATTCCACACGCAACATTTCTGCCCACTGACTCAAAAATATTCGGGCTTGGGAAATTTTAACTGTAGCCTGTTACCCAGAAAGTAATTAAGGGCCCTTTGTACAATTTACTGACAAGTCTCAGATAGCTTATTTGCATGTTTCGCCTCTGTCACTAGTAAGACGGGACGAAACTACCTAAGTTAATGATTACCGACGTCAATGTCTCTACCACGAAATCAAAAAAAGCGAAAATCCTCCTTCCGTGCATATTAAGAAGCGTTCAAAGTAATACCCCCCTCCGCCTCTCCCAAAGCCCCACGCCACCACGGGACAAAGTAGGCCCACTAGTCTAGGCGTCAAATTAGCCCGCGTTTGATTTAATAGTTTGTGTAACATTTACAACCGCACTCAGAAACATTTAAGGCTTACTTATGGAGCTACTTAGTAGAAATTTTGACAGAATCTGTATGGACTTTATGTCAAAGTATGTACTAAGCAAGCATTAAATGCCTCTGAACTGTCTCTGAAAAAATAACTTACTGTTTATGTTATTCAATAACGATTATTCATAATCCTCATGAGTAATTTCGGGTGCATAAATTAAAACGAATTTGAAAAGTTCGCACATGGAGAACAGTCGGCGTGCGCATGCGCCAACACTCGCAATAAGTTTTAAATATAGAAACGTCGCCAGAATTCGCTGCCCTATTTATGTCGACTGTTCGGCAAAGTAGGGATTGAAATAATTGTTTTAATAAAATTAACACTTACCTAGCCGTTGATAATTATTAAAATTATGTAATCAAATTTAGTGTGAAATGTGGATATGTGACGAAGTGTACATTTGAACTAACAGCGGGAGCTCGACGGAGATGTACGGCATACTGACATTAACCTTAATTCTATGTTCACAAGGTATTTATTTATATACAACTCTCTGATGGCCCGTTTCAATAACCTATCTGCCAATAATTATTTGTTAGAAACGTCACACTTGTATCGCAAAAAACCGTCAAATGATTGAATGGCGACCTTTATAACAAATGGTTACTTACAGACAGATAGGTTATTGAAACGGGCCGTAACTCACCATAACTATTCCCAATATGAACTGACAAACTTCTGGTGCCATCCAAATTTGTGCAATAACATCAATTTGGTATGTTTACCAAATTGATGTTATTGTGTTTGTGATTATGTTTTATGAGTGTTATTACTGTTAATTTAGTTTACCTACCTCTAATTTTAAACTTGGAGCATCTTGACGTTCTTATTCTTAAAAAAGGATTTTTTTGTCAGACGTTGTTGGTTCAATGTTACAGTATTGAACTTTACAATTATGAAAGTTTAGTTTGAATGTAAGTTAGAAAGGTTAAGGTTCGATTCCGATTTCCGACTGCACTGCAATTCATGCGAAGACACGGCGCATACTTCAAAGTATCAATGAAAACTAATATAGTCGAATAAAGTTAAAATATCTTTATAAATTACGACCTCTGTGGCTGAGTGGTTGAACGTATTGGTGCTCAAGCTGGGGGTCACGGGTTCGAATCCCGCCAAAGGAACATAAAGTTTTCTGTGTTCCTGGGTCATGGATGTGAATTAAATATTTGTATAATATAATAAAAATCTTAAATATATGTAAGTATAATATAAAAAGTATTTAATATATTTCCGTTGTCTGGAACCCGTAACACAAGTTCTTCGAGAACTTACCACAGGACTACACGTGGTGGGAAGCGTCCATAGAAAAAAATATATACATAAACTTCTAAAAGTTTTATGATCTAAAAATCTAGGTTACTTTGATGCTAAATAATTATTATGGAAGGAATTATTGTTTTGTCTGGAAGCTCCTATGAGCTATGAGAATGACATAATTCACAGCTATTATATATGACTATACCAGATCGATAAACAGTTATTACGGATTAGCGCTATACCTCCGTCAGGTCAAAACTCAAATTCAATCCTAACGTAAACAAAGAGAACACATACATCACATAATGCTACGAATCGAAATGTCACTTATTTACCGGGTCGTAAATAATAAAACATAATGGCACATTAGTTTGATCGAATTTAATATTTTTGTTTCGGTTAACACGTTCTTGCGTTAAACAAAAAGTACAGTAATCAGTTGCTAAATTGAAAAGTTACAGGATTAAAAAGGACAAAAAAACTATTTTTTGCTATGATTGAAAAACGAAAATTACTGTTGTCATGTTATTAATGATTTTTTTATTAAAACAATTAATGTATATCATTAACGCATAAATTTTGTATTTATCTTCATACATTTTCAACTGCTGTGACGTCACTCGTGCATCACCTTATACGTTGCGTTGGTTTAATGCTCTAAAGTTAAGGTTTTACAAACATACAAACAAACAAATCTTTCCTCTTTATCATATTTTACTAGCTTTTTCCCGCGACTTTGCCCGCGTAAATACAGTATCTCACGGAAACCATATATTTTCCTGCGATAAAAAGTAGCCTATGTCCTTCCCCGTGGTCTTCTCTTCAAAATGATGATCGGTTAAGTAGTTTTTACGTGAAATCATAACAAACTAACAACGAAACAAACAAAGTCACATTTACAATAATATACTTAGTAATAATTATATTAGTGTAGATCAGTGGCATGGGTTCCTATAACCCCATTTCTATCGGCTTCACTTTTACATCTTCTATTATACAGGCTAGGGCTTCCCAAAGACGCAGAACCAGATTTCGCCACTGGTGTAGATAAGTATAGAGATTATAGATAGTAGAATAATGAATTGTTTTATAGCTGTTTGCATACGAATAGTGGACTTGCAAGTCCCTGGTCATGCGGCTGAGGGGGGCTCGGCTCTTCTGGGCTGTCAGTACGACCTGGAGGGAGAGGATCTATACTCCGTCAAGTGGTACAAGGACGGTCAAGAGTTCTACCGCTACGTGCCGTCCAATACCGAGACTATCAGCTACTTCCCCATGACGGGAGTTATGGTTGATGTAAGTATGAGCGTCGTGTCCATTTCTGAATCTTAATTTGTAGTAGGCAAGTTCTTAAATGCTTTGTTTTCTTTTTCTCAACATAGCATGATCATCGTCGTAGAACTCGGCTTTTCTATACTACGAAAGTATAGGAAAATTACAGATATTCTTCATCAATCTGTCAAATTGTCTGTTCTATCGCGGATATCTTATATCTACGGTGTTTATACAGCACGTGCTCCTGTGGGGTTATCAGGAACAATTGAGAACTACGTATTAGTAACGTTATCAAAAGAGAATTGCATAAAAATTATGACAGCGCCCATACAATTGACATTCGATTCCGTTATGAATACGTAGTTGTCGATTGCTCGTGCTTGGGCCACTGGTCTTTAAAAGTCTTATTCGACTCTCGTTTACAAGTAGGAGCAACAAACCTACTTAAAACAAAAGAAAAGCAACTATCTATGATATGACAACTAACGACTAACGTTGTAAGCTTACGAACTACGACACTGTGAATCTAAATATTATATTCTCATGTAAAGTGTGTGCATTTTCATGGTGGACAATTACATGGCATATCGATCGGAGCTATTAATATTAACTCACATAGCCGAAACAACTGCATAGTCACTGCGCCAATTCCCACCATTCATTTTTAAGGAAACAAGTCAAGGACGTGCTGAAACTACCCATGACTATCATAAGTTGTACAATTCACACGTGAATAACAAACAGTTGGCATGCATTGCGTAGTTGGTACATATATAATTGTTAAGGCAACTTTGATATACGGCGCTGGTACGTTTCTTCCCATTTGTCTGTAACTCGTAACAAAAGCTCATTCGTTATAATGTATGCAGCACAACGCGCCCTAACTCATAAATGCTAAACTTGAAATTGGTTTTCTTGTCATTATAATGTATTTGTGTGCCGCTCTATTGAGAGCGCTTGTGCTCTTGAGCGCGAGGACCGTTGGGTGAAAATTATAAATCTCCGAGCTACTTATGTAAATAGCGCTCAAGTGTCCTACACGAAATCGGACCTTTACGATGAATATTTGAGTTTAAAGATTTCATAAAAAGAAAACTTACACGCACATGAAGTTTTCTATATGCCGTTTGCATATCAGAATTATGACTCTGCAGTAAGATTATAAAACAGTAGCACTCTGTATTTCGACAATTATTGCAAGTGCAATGATTGAAATAAAAAACTAATTTTGGGGGGCGGAGACTATGTACTTGTTATACGAGTACGAGTACGAGTTTTGGAAAGAACACAAAATAGCACGTTTTTTGAAGTTGTACCACTTGCCCACCCTTTTGCACAATAACGAATATTTAATGGATAATATTCTACCAATATTACACATTTAGAACCGAAATAACACAAATGTATGGAAGACATACAAAAGTCACAACGTCACCCGTTGAATTCCCCGGCAAAACTCAATGTCACTGCTTAATTCCGTATTTTTTTATCATATTAGAAAATCGTACTAAGCATTGTGTGTTTTTGAAATATTTTCATAAAATGTTACACATCATATGCGACTACTGTAAGGCTCGCGCGTTTTTAATTTTATTATTTCTATCTATTTCTACTAGGAAAGACATCGATTCGCAAATAAAGTAAATATGACCATATTGTTAATTTATTTAGCAATTTCACATTTGATAGCGCTGCTATACAACGGCAAACGAAACAGCATAATGCTAATATAGAGCAATAAACCATCTGATACTAATAAAGCCATAACGTACGTCACGACAATAGGAACGATAGTTTGGAAATATTAAATCAGTCATGCGAGGTTGGATGTCGTAAAACTACGAATATCATAGCGACGACGCCGGGCCCCTCGCGACTGTTAGATACGACCCTGAAACTGTTTACGTCTTATTTCTGTCTAAAATTGAACAATTCAATTAATGTATTAATAATATGATCACACCTCGACTGTACTGATATCTATTATTATAAGTACGTATGTCTAGGATATAAGTACAGTCGCCGACAGATATGGTATACCACTTTTGAACCTTATTGCTCAGTAATAAGGTCGAAAAGTGCTAGATCGACCGTACATAGGTGAGCCTACTAGCCATATATAAAAAATTCATCAACAGTACAATCAGTAAGGTTTAGAGGTGAGATAAGTATTCTACTTATCTCACCTCTAAACCTTACTGATTGTACTGTTATGTACATTTTTACATGTATGTTCTTGGTGGAAATAGTAATGTCAAAAAAATAAAAATTGACCAATGACGTGCACAATTTCAGTAAGCTATTTTGACATTACGCGTGTAGAACATACTTAGTCGTTTACATAGCTACTCAGCGGGCTTATTTAAGTCAATGGCTGAGGACCTTGAAGGACGACCGTTCATGACAAAACTGTATTCATAACAAGTATTTAGATAAGTATAACAGTAACAGGGATAACAGAGAGATTCACCAGGGGGTCTAAAAAGGCCATTTAGGTGTTTCATATATTTTGACGTGATAACGTCTTATAATTCGATGGAGCCGGCTGCACGCACGAACAAACATGACTCATGCGTTACCAAGTACCGTTACCTGTTACCGTTACCAAGTACTCCAGCGTTATCTCGCATTTTATTATTATTATTATTATTGTTGTTGTTGTTGTTGTTATTGTTGTTATTGTTGTTGACGTTGTCACGTTCAACTATCGTCAGGAAACCGACTTTACAGACAACCGATATTTTTTTTCCATACAAAAATCGTGAAATGGTAAAATGGCTACATGATTTATCTGATCCCATCATATTAGAAAACATCAATTTTGACAGTTTTCAATAGAAATGTGTAAAATGGCGCACATAATATAAGTTGAAAAAATTATATTATGAAACATAATATGAAACACCTAAAGTGGCCTTTTTAGACCCCCTGTTGTAATTTATAACCCACTTCAGCTCTGGTTGAAATTGGAGGTGTACGCCTACAATTTTAATGTCCGGACTACGGAGGTACGATTTGTTGCGGATGTTCCGCAATTGCGAAAGCGGACACGTAGCTCCGTTACAACTTTCTAATCTATCCCTACACCTACGTACCTACAATAGCAAGTGCTGT
Source organism: Phengaris arion (assembly GCA_963565745.1). Lineage (NCBI taxonomy): Eukaryota > Metazoa > Arthropoda > Insecta > Lepidoptera > Lycaenidae > Phengaris > Phengaris arion. Next base: position 33,014,073 of record OY751431.1, read on the forward strand.
CGATTCTGGGTTTCTTTTGTATGTATTATTGACCATGACTTTTCTGTCTGGAGTCACTTGGTTGAGATAGCATCTCAAACATTCAAAGCTTGAAGATTAAATGATAAAAAGTTTATGAGTCCAAGTTAATTACTTCAAAAAACCCTAGGCGCCAGAAACTGAACGTCTTACCAGCTTGTATTCTCTCACTTAATTTTCATATTAACTGAAAGTTAGCGCAAGTACCCACATTTATGTTATTTTGAAACTTTAGTCGAGTTAAATCTTTCTCCATAACGAAGAAGGATATGCAATAAGCGGAACTAAGAAACAAACATCATCATCATGGACCACTGACGTTTTCACGTCTCAAAGTAAAGAAGGGTTAGGGACTTCAACCTAACCACCCTGGCCTGCTGCGGTTCGATTTATTTTACGTGCTTTTTAAAATAATAAAATAAAATATGACCATATTTTTAATTTATTTAGCAATTTCACATTTGATAGCGCTGCTATACAACGGCAAACGAAACAGCATAATGCTAATATAGAGCAATAAACCATCTGATACTAATAAAGCCATAACGTACGTCACGACAATAGGAACGATAGTTTGGAAATATTAAATCAGTCATGCGAGGTTGGATGTCGTAAAACTACGAATATCATAGCGACGACGCCGGGCCCCTCGCGACTGTTAGATACGACCCTGAAACTGTTTACGTCTTATTTCTGTCTAAAATTGAACAATTCAATTAATGTATTAATAATATGATCACACCTCGACTGTACTGATATCTATTATTATAAGTACGTATGTCTAGGATATAAGTACAGTCGCCGACAGATATGGTATACCACTTTTGAACCTTATTGCTCAGTAATAAGGTCGAAAAGTGCTAGATCGACCGTACATAGGTGAGCCTACTAGCCATATATAAAAAATTCATCAACAGTACAATCAGTAAGGTTTAGAGGTGAGATAAGTATTCTACTTATCTCACCTCTAAACCTTACTGATTGTACTGTTATGTACATTTTTACATGTATGTTCTTGGTGGAAATAGTAATGTCAAAAAAATAAAAATTGACCAATGACGTGCACAATTTCAGTAAGCTATTTTGACATTACGCGTGTAGAACATACTTAGTCGTTTACATAGCTACTCAGCGGGCTTATTTAAGTCAATGGCTGAGGACCTTGAAGGACGACCGTTCATGACAAAACTGTATTCATAACAAGTATTTAGATAAGTATAACAGTAACAGGGATAACAGAGAGATTCACCAGGGGGTCTAAAAAGGCCATTTAGGTGTTTCATATATTTTGACGTGATAACGTCTTATAATTCGATGGAGCCGGCTGCACGCACGAACAAACATGACTCATGCGTTACCAAGTACCGTTACCTGTTACCGTTACCAAGTACTCCAGCGTTATCTCGCATTTTATTATTATTATTATTATTGTTGTTGTTGTTGTTGTTATTGTTGTTATTGTTGTTGACGTTGTCACGTTCAACTATCGTCAGGAAACCGACTTTACAGACAACCGATATTTTTTTTCCATACAAAAATCGTGAAATGGTAAAATGGCTACATGATTTATCTGATCCCATCATATTAGAAAACATCAATTTTGACAGTTTTCAATAGAAATGTGTAAAATGGCGCACATAATATAAGTTGAAAAAATTATATTATGAAACATAATATGAAACACCTAAAGTGGCCTTTTTAGACCCCCTGTTGTAATTTATAACCCACTTCAGCTCTGGTTGAAATTGGAGGTGTACGCCTACAATTTTAATGTCCGGACTACGGAGGTACGATTTGTTGCGGATGTTCCGCAATTGCGAAAGCGGACACGTAGCTCCGTTACAACTTTCTAATCTATCCCTACACCTACGTACCTACAATAGCAAGTGCTGTCGATTCTGGGTTTCTTTTGTATGTATTATTGACCATGACTTTTCTGTCTGGAGTCACTTGGTTGAGATAGCATCTCAAACATTCAAAGCTTGAAGATTAAATGATAAAAAGTTTATGAGTCCAAGTTAATTACTTCAAAAAACCCTAGGCGCCAGAAACTGAACGTCTTACCAGCTTGTATTCTCTCACTTAATTTTCATATTAACTGAAAGTTAGCGCAAGTACCCACATTTATGTTATTTTGAAACTTTAGTCGAGTTAAATCTTTCTCCATAACGAAGAAGGATATGCAATAAGCGGAACTAAGAAACAAACATCATCATCATGGACCACTGACGTTTTCACGTCTCAAAGTAAAGAAGGGTTAGGGACTTCAACCTAACCACCCTGGCCTGCTGCGGTTCGATTTATTTTACGTGCTTTTTAAAATAATGAGATTTGGAGACGATTTTATGACATTTCCCTTAACCGGTTTAGCTTCCATTATACATTTAAGTACTTCATACGATATCTTATTGGTACTTAGTTTCTGAGATCGAACTTCATCGAACGCACCCTCTTGTGAAGTAACTCGAGCGATAATAATACATTTCCATTCTCTCAAACATATGGCGCAATACGCGCTACCATTACCTACGTTGTAAATATTGTGCATAAGTTTATACTTTTACTTATTCCCTTCTCTAAATGCTCTGCTCCTTGCCTGAGTCTGCTTTATACCCACAATTTCATTATTCAACCCATATACAATATAATATGGGTTGAATACTATATATAATATGCAAATAATTTCAAAATACTCTGTTGTTAGACGAGCACGCTATAGACATAAAAGCTGTTTAGAGTTTATTGTAAAACATCGTTTCATTGGCAATATGCCAGATATTTTGTGTTTGAATACGAAAAACAGTAATCCGGACAAAGATTAAACTTAACTTTTTCTACGTTTTCTAGCTTTGTGTTCTGTTATAAGATAGCCTTTTCGTAAAATTAGCTCGTGTCGTAATAAATACTTTGCGTGGAATCCTTATCGGTTTCCCTAAATTAAAGCAGCTCAAATTACTTTACACCGGCTTCCATTCAAATTTCCTTCAAAATTGGATCAACTCTTTTGGAAATAAGCCGAAAACAACACCCGGCAAGTAAGTTGTAACCTGGATTGGTCAATATGCCGTATAGGCCGCGACCTGCGGGCCGCAGATTTCAGAGGATAAAAGTCAAACAAGTTCTACTAATACGTTAAATCCTTATAGAATCTCATTCCTATAGAAAATTATCAAATCTAGGTACTTATCTATAATTGTTTTGACGTGACAACGTCTTATAATTCGATGGAGCCGGCTGCACGCACGAAAAAAGTGACTCATGCGGCGTTACCGGCGTTACCTCGCTAAGCATGACTCATTTCTTATGACGTTGTCACGTTCAACTATCGTCAGTAAACCGACTTTACAGACAACCGGTTTTTTTATACCTATTTTATATACATAATACTATATTGCTGCGTGCCGCGTGAGTGATCGGTGCAAGCGGCGGACGACAGCGGGTTCTTTTGGTACTCATTGGGAAGATATGCCGGCTTTGCAATTTTTGACAGTGTTATTTGTGTCGGTCCATAGGGATTTAGCTAATTTAAGCCTGCAAATTAGAGAATTTTGTTCTCGCTCGCTCCGTTTGCTCGCTTTCAACGTACAGAACATATTGTAATATTTTGTAAAGTCTATGCTCAATTTTCACTGTTAGGGAGTTGAAATTACAAATTTCAACCAGTATATTTGGAAAAAAATGTTGATTTATCCAATTTTAACCTGCAAAATTAGCGAAATTTTCGCTCGCTCGCTTTCAATTGAAATAGTCTCGGTCCCAAATACTTTTATAATATTTAGCTGAATAATAATTAGTTATCAATAAGTTACCCGTCCCGTCAGACTCAGAAATGATACCTACCTCCGATCCACTACAGATATCTCTTAGATTTCCTCTGAAACGCACATGTCGCTGGTATTGCAGATCTCGCGGTCGTCGAGCACGGTGGTGGCCCTGGAGGGTCTGCGGCGCGAGTCGGCCGGCCTGTACCGCTGCGAGGTGTCCGGGGAGGCCCCGTACTTCGTCACCGCCTACGACGAGGACACTGTCAATATACACTGTGAGTTAATAAACCATGATTCTGTTAAACACAAATGCACGCCCATCCACCGCTGATTCAGTGTAACTTGTACTGCACAACTAGGTAGTTTCTTAATGTCCCTCGGCAAATATCGTATTTCTATGGCTATGGCAGATGACGTTTGAAAAACTATGATTTCTGAAAGACATTAAGAACGTAGTTGTAGGTACTGTACAGTACCTAATCGCGGTGGAAGGGGTACAATTTCAGAATGTTTCACATCATTAAAAGCAACGACCTGGCTAATAGACAGGTCCATTCTACTTAAGTAAAATATAATTATTCAACAATGATACTAGCAATTAATTATTATTATCTATTACTAGCTGTTGCCCGCAGCTCCGCCCGCGAAAATCCCCCGAATCCCCTCCCGAATCCCTCGAAATCCTTTCAGTAGTTTTTGCGTGAAAAAGTAACAAACATCCATCCATCCATCCATCCTCACAAACTTTCACATTTATAATATTAGTAGGATATAGGATTTAAGATTGTACGCGCACGGGAAATGTGGCAGCTATAACCTTATCACTGTTCGTTAGATCTGTGGTAGAATTTATTATCAACATAGATTCTTGAATTTAGAAGATAGATTTTGGCTGAAATAGTATTCCATAAAAACTGGCTAACGCCTGAGCTAAGCTAAGTAAGTTAAAGTAAAAAGGATATTAAGACGTCGTGCGCGGTTAGACGGAGCGACACAGAATTTCGCTTTAGGACACTAGAGTTTAGGCAATATAGCTTTTACTAACAATACCCATTTATCTACCTAGGAAAACTGCATTTGACTTTCTCAGTTAAGCTCTTGAACTACGAAGCTGGGATTAAATAATCAATGATCATGGTTGACAAAGAATGACGAAAGATGTGGCTCTCCCTCTGTGCCTCGAAGCTGGAGGTCGCGGGTTCGAATCCGGCTAGGGACCAAACAAGTTTTCTGTGTTCCTAGGTCATGGATGTGTATTATATATGTGTACCTACTACATAATAAAATTTTAAATATGTGTATTGTGTATTGTGTATTGTGTATGTGTATTGTGTAAATATTAAACATATTTCCGTGTATATATATATGTTCTCTTCATATGTTAAGTAACACAAGTTCTTCGAAAACTTACCACGGGACCAGATTAACGTGGTGTGAAAGCGTCCATAGATATTATAAAGCAGTAAACTAATAGTTTCATTTTAAATTAATTTCCGTTATAAATAAAGGCTATAATTATGCAACTATAAAAGGCAATCTTGAAAAGTAATCCTCTTCTTTTTGAACTCTTTGCTACCCATAACTAGGGTTGCCAGAATTTTTTTCAGCCTATAAGCGACAAATGCTTACATAAGGCAAAAAATACGGGATTTCAGTTTTTTACCCGGGACAAAAAAAGAACAAAATTAATTTATTAGCGACAATTTTTTCATATTTTTCTAAGGATCGAGCTAGTTTTTGCATTTTTGATTAGTCTTATTTACAGCTCATATTTATTTATATCGGATATTTTTTAGTTTTTAATACTAGATCGCTCGATTTACGAGACAGCGCTTGTCCCGATGAGTCCCTGTCCTTGTCCCGGCGGGACGTTTTATATAATACTTAAAATACGGGACGTCCCGGGAAATACGGGACGTCTATCATCCCTGCCCATAACCCAACTAACTTTCATGCGGTACAATTATTCATTTTGGAAAACGGTAACTTTACACAATGGAAATAAAGCATTAAGTAAAATTTATTCAAAAAAAATATATATTTTTAAAAGATTTCTGTTGCTGCTTCTTACTAGGCATATTCAATTATTGTATTGGTGTACCTATCTCAGATTAGTTACTATTACTTATTTAATCTGAGATACCTATATTTATTATTTATTTTAGTACTGCCAAAAAGTGGACCACATATAATTGGCCTGCAGACTGAGTATCAGATCGGAGATCTCTTGGCTGTAAACTGCACGTCGTCCAGATCGCGTCCCAGGGCTCAAGTGAGCTGGCAGATGAATGGACGACCAGCGCCGAAGGAGTACGTGCGAGGACCCTGGATTAGACAGTCCAGGGATCGCTCCGACGCCCATGACACGACCGTGGAACTCAGCTTCGTGATAGCACCTGACCATTTTGAGGAGAACGGGCTTATTTTGCAGGTATTGTTGTGTGTACATTGAAGGTAATTTCTTACGGTTGAAGCGATTTATCTAGTATCAATGCTTTTGTTTAAAATAACCTAACCAAGAGCTTGTCCCATGTATCGAGAGGCAGCCCTTAAATTTAAATTATTATTATTTTACGATGCCAAAACCGAGATCTATACACAATTTATAACTATACCATATTCCATCTATTTATATTCATAATTACAGAAGCTAGAAGGGCGGACAAACAGACAGACGCACGGACAGAGCGAAAATATAACGATTCCTTGTGTAATACGGAACCCAAAAAAACCTTCCAAATGCGAATCAGACTTGCGTTCGAAGGGTCCTGTACATAATGGCAAAAAAACATGCTCGTTATATGGAATAGTACACGGATAAGATAAATGAGGTTGGATTGGCAACCGTGATACTTTTACTTGAAAACCAGCGTCGCCGCCTATCTCCCACCAATGCACTCCACTAGATAAGAAATAATAATACATACACGAATTACGCACACTAATTAACAAATCACACCTAGAACAGAGGGCTGCGATTTGGTACTCACACTACGTTGAGTCGGTAACGTTACGACACAACCACATGCTCAAAATTCACACGCACGCTAGGGCTTGCTATGGTGGATAGGAATTTTCGATAATGAAAATGGTCAAACTTGAATCTTGAAATCATCTTAGTTTCAGTTAGATTTACGATTTATGAGCCCTAACTTTTGAACGCGGCGGGGGGAGTAGCGGGGCAAGTATGGTTGCGCATGTACAATATGTGCATCCCCACTATTTTTGCCGAGGGCTCATCGTAAATCGTAAACCGTCCTGTAGCTATTGGTAATTGAATGAAAAATTTTAATAACGGGAGCACTAGTAATTTTATACAAACTAAAACATTGTGTCAAAGGCGAATTTAATTGGTATTGGTATAGAATATAAAAAAAAATATCAACATGTATTAACTTTATTTGTAATCAAAAATAATAAGAAAATCAAAGCAAAAAAAGAAGTCGATGGTCGATAAATATTATGAAGCAAAAAAAAGACTAGCAAAATTTTACTACCTAGAACAATAGTAACTCATTCTGAAGAAAAATAATTTGTCGATAAATCATCGATCACTGACTGCACTATCCAGGCGACCGAAGCGGACGTGACGCGAAAGAATCGAAAGGCGCGGTAATTTGGCTCGCTTCGCAACCCATTGCGCGTCAGATGTGTCTTCTCGCGGAATATTTGCGTACTTCACCAGCAATGTATATCTTCTGTGATTCTTGGCTTAATTGTCGTTTCTACTTAGAATTTCATAATTCGAACTAGTTTTTTGGGAAAAATACTAAAAAACTAAGGTTTTTATGCTTACCGATGAAAAGAAATTCCTCCTTGTTTCATATTAATTGATGTCTGACTCTTTAATTTGCACATAACAATCGCACAACACGGCATTTTCAAAGGATTTTAGCGCTGCTCCGTACTGCGAGGCAATCAACAAGCGACTAAAAAGTATGAACGCGTGGTTCGGTTGAAGTATGATTGTCCAATCATACTTGTGGCGCGTCTGCCCCGCGCACATTGTAATCCAACCTCATTTATCTTATCCGTGGGATAGTACCTATAATTGGTTGTTATAGCGGCAACAGAAATACTGTGAAAATTTCAACTGTCTAGCTATCACGGTTCATGAGATACCTACAGCCAGGTGACTGACAGACAGACAGATGGACGGACGGAGAGCGGAGTCTCATCAATAGAGTCTCGTTTTAACCCTTTGGGTATGGAACTTTTAAAATACATCAATACAAGTTACGTAACCAGTTTATTACATGTTTTACACAGTTTATACATATACAATTTCCCATATAGAATCGTTGATAAAAGATACAATATTACCAAACAACCAATAATAGTGAATTCGAAACAATAATAATAATAGCTTCCCACATCGATTTCGGTGACGGTGGCCGGTGTCATTGAAACCAGATCTATACACAATTAGCAATAGCTAGCTAGTAGCTGGCAATAGCTGGCCAGCTACGCCGGATTTATTTTGTGTGTGTGTGTGTGTGTGTGTGTGTGTGTGCGCGCAGTACACAATAGCACTCTCTCTTCCTTTACTCTCGAAACCCGTGACCGTCGTGTCGGTCGTGGCGAGAGATCAGGCGCAGGACCGACTTTACATGCCCATCCGACGCATGGATTATCTTTCGTGTCAGACAATCAGGTGATCAGGCTACATTGTCCTAACCAAACAACATTTTTGGTTGATCCAACGCGGAAATCGAACCCTCGACCTCCGAGTCGAGAGCCAAGCTCTTAACCACTGGGCTACGGAGGCCGTTAATTCGAAATACTCTGTACGTGTCGTGTTTCATAGCTACTTTCAAAAATGAAAATGAAGCTTTTTGAAGCGAAATTAATTAAATAGCTGACATACGAGTATACTTCAATTGAACTCGGTTTAAGTAGAGGTCATTCACGCACTTACTTTTCAGCAAAGATTTCAAAACTAAAAGGCTATGACGCACATTTGATAGAACAAACCTTCATTCATTTCAAAATGGCCCCAAAACAACCCCAAAAGTGGAGCCATTTAAGTGGGAACATTGATTTGCCGCAACATGCCTCGTCTATAATATATACGTCTATGCATTTCAGTGCCAGTCGTCAATCGCGCCACTGTACCAGAAGGACGTAATTCAGCAAATATTAAGAGTCCCAGACGTCCCCATCGACGACAACGAACACCTCAATACTAACCTCAACGTACAGCTCGGCCAGAACTTTGTGATCGCAAACCACGAGGCTGATGACGAAATGGTGACGCAGGGTAAGTTTTACCTACTAATTATAAGGGGAATGTTAATTTATTTGAGGTTTTGAGGTTTACTTGTAAACAGCTGCAATTGCAAACAAAACATTGCAAAAAAATATATACTCTATGGCGCGTGAACATTTCCCAGACTCACATTAAGTGACAATTTCCATTATTTGCATATTTTACAATGATTTTACAAGTAAATTCTGAAAGTATTGATTTGAAGTTCTTGGTTAGATTACATTGTTTTTATTTCTTATAACAGTACGATACCCGCAAGGTGAAGTTTTTTTTTTGGGCGAACGTATAATTGAGTGAGAATTGAGTAAACAAACAGACAGACAGACGGACAGACAAAAATTTAAAAACTTTTTTTATTGTACCGTATAGATTATACAATAGTATAGATTTATAGACATTATAAATTTCAAGTTCAAGGTTCTATATTGATTTATTTTTGCGGTTAATCCTAATTGCTTCATGTGTTGTATTTGCCTTTTCAGATCACAGTGCAGTGTTCCAAGTGTCTATCTGGACGTTGGTGATATCTCTTATTTTTAACTTTATCTAAACTGAGTATTTTGTTTTAGTTTTAAGACATAAGATATGTATATTTAAATGTAGCATTTATTTTTATACACGTTTAATGATAAACAATTGGTTGTTGTATAAATAACCACCGTTTTATATTTTTTAATCCAAGTTGACCAGGGGGTCTAAAAAGGCCACTTTAGGTGTTTCATATTATGATTCATATATTTTTCTCAACTCATATCAGGTGCGCCATTTTACGCATTTCTATTGAAAACTGTCAAAATTGATGTTTTCCAATATGATGAAATCAGATGAATCAAGCCATTTTACAATTTCACGATTTTTGTATGGATATAAATGTATGAAACATAATATGAAACACCTAAAGTGGCCTTTTTAGACCCCCAGGTGCTATAATCACTTCAGCAGTTTTGAATCTTGATAATATTATGTACTATGAGGGAGTCTATAATTCATAAGGAGGTAGAGTTGTTATTAATTTATGTTCGCGCCAAAACGCGACGCACAGAATGGTCATATAGAATATTCAGATCGGCCGGTCACGAGCGGTTACGAAACGACCCGAGTATGGCCGAGCGCTAGAGACGCTGCGGCAACGGAAACAGCACTTAAACGTTCTGTGCCTTATAATGCGGCGGGCAGATAATATCCAAAGTTGCTGACGTAAAATAGCATGTAGCGTGTCTGCGCCAGGGTGGCAGTGTATGCGATGATTTATTTTATTTTAGTGTTTTCTAATTTATTTGTATAAAAATTATGGCATGCAGTCACAAACAATACAATTGTCAATGACATGACACTTTGATATCACATTATTAAAACACGAACAAATTATGACGGCGGTCAACCTGCTAGTGAATTAGATTCCCTGATAGTATAGTACATAACTACTGTACAATACATTGTTTTTCAATGTGTTATAATTTATTTATGTTTATAGCACATAGTCAACAAAATATATTTAAAAAACTACATTCTAAATTAATTTACAAGCGATATTATGTAAAATGAAACAATCCCAGCATTGTACTTGTAACTAGGAGCACCGAATCACTTCTTTATTATTTGTAAGTTAAGAAATAATTCAGGCGCAATTTGCCAAAGCTCCAAGTTAATGATGAGAAAATATAAATTTACATTAAAATGAAGATGGCTGCTGTGATTTTATTTAAATATTTTTATGCTAGAATATAAAATAAAAGTTTAAAAAATATTTTAATTTATTTATTTAGTTATTTACAATCTGTAACCGTAGTGATGCCGAGGGTCGTATTCACAAGCGATTCTATCAGATCAGTATCCCGAACCTCGGGGGCCGTTGGGACCACCGCTAGGGTAGCCGTCGTCGCCACCGAAACCACCGCCGCTGCCGCTTGGTCCTCCTCTCCCGGACTGGGGACCACCACGCGGGTAACCCTGGTCGCCGCTGGACCCTGGGAAACCCCCATCTTGACCACCGGACCCTCGTCCGCCGCCAGGGAATCCTCTGCTGCCTGGTCCCCCTGCTGGGTACCCTTGACCGTCGCCGCCTTGGCCTGGGAACCCGGAGCCGCCCTGGTTGAACCCGGGCTGCTGGAACCTGCCGCTGGGCCCGCCGCTGGGGTAGCCGTCGGCGCCAGCTCCGGAAAATGCCTCGGCATCAGCGTTGGCTCCTGCGCCAGGGAAACCAGTGTTCCTACCTCCTCCTGATCCTCCTAAAATATTTTGTGCATCATTCAATGTTTTGCTCCTAATAATTTATTATTATAAAATTTAATAAAATCACCTACCTACTTGTAACAAAAACATATAAAAGTAAAACAGCGTTGGTTAGATCACTACTACCTATATATAGGCATTACGTCGATAATAATTTATGAATTTTGAGACCTTTGTCTTGTCATACTCGTAGACAGACAAAAGCAGATTTTTGGTGGAAAATTTACTAGTATTGTTGTGTCTCAATCGCCTAAATACAGTCAGACCACGGTCCCTTGGCAATCTTGGTTTTTCCATGGAATTGAGAGACGATGTGTGAAAAATGACGATTGCCGAAAGACAGGTCGCGGACGTACTATAGTTTCGCAGAGGTTTGCCATATTTGCCAAAATATATCCGCCTCAATTCTCAATACATTACCTAGAGGCCTCGTAAATCTACCAAACTGAATAGCAGATAATGCTATTTAAATTTTTCACGAACAATAAGTTTTAGCCTTTATTATTATGTTAAAATATTCGACCTATTCATATTATTTAAATTATATTGAACTGCGACGTTCATTAATCTTAAATATTTGTATCTTTATCGGAAGGTACTGTAATATTACAGTTTTATGTTCTAACTATGCTGGTGAAATAGTATCTGTTATCAATAGTAAGTACCTGGGTAACCGAGCTTTGCGCTGTGTTCTGATAAATTTAAAAAAAATAAAAATAATCACAAAAATATTTATCGGACTGAGATTCGAACCCACCACATTCCGAATTTCCGAAAGATGATGCAACCAAACTGCCAATCAGACTGACACAATAGTATCGTAATTATTGATAATTAATTGTTGCACGACGAAAGAAAAACCTATATAACTTAAAAATACGCTGTTTTCCCAGGGATAAGACCTGTATCATTTTTTTTATTGATTATATATATACAAGATTGTCTCGTTTAATATATTTACAAACAAAATTAATTGCAACCAAGTATTATTCTAATTCCAAGATTCGGTAAGTATGTGATGGGGAAATATATATGTGACGACGGGTTAAACCCTAGATGACATTTTTGGAAACGGTGCGAATGTTTTTGGAATCAATTATTTTTCCATAATTACCTCGTCCGAAACCACTGCCAGAGCCTGATCCACTAGCGCCTCCTGAAAATAATTACAATATAAATAATACCATGACGGCCGAAACAGAGTATTTATCTACCTCTCTATATGCAGTCTTTCGACCATCTAGAACTTCAGAATTATAGGCCTTTACTTTTGGCCAATATAAACGGCTACTGCTAGTGACTTAATTTGTGCGCTGTCTTAAAATTGCATTTTAACACTCGTGTAACAAACCCTCGTAGCGGATCTGTGGCTTGTAGCCATCTTGGTCGGCCTCGTACTCAACGACCTGCGTCCTGCCGTCGGGCAGGAGCACGTTATACTCCCCCGTGGCGACGTCGCCATCCCTCTGTTCCGAGTGACCGAAATGTGTGCCCGTCTCGTCATCGTCTACTTGGTAACTAAACTCGTATTTAGCTGGTTCCTGCAATCAAAAAAAATTTTGTTCATGATCTTGATACAGTTATAATCACGTGATACTAATATGTCCATTTACCGATTTAGTCTGGAGCAGACCATTATGACAGCACGACACTCTTGTTTGATTTTCTGCTCTATTGTATTAGCACAGAGTACTAATTACAGTGCATTCCGATTTTTTTGTGCAGTGTTCTAACTAGTTCTAACTCTCGAAAATATCTCCCCCAAACTTAAATAAACTGATGAATAAATAATAAAAATATAATATTCTGTGATATTATTATGTCCTTTTTACATTAAAATATACTTCCAAACGTTTATTTTCTTCAGGTTGACTTTTTAAATCGCTTGTTGATTTAACAGTTCCATAGGATAATTTAATTAAAAACAAGAAAATATGTATAATATATCCCCCTCGAGTATTTTTTTTTTCATATTTTAGGGAGAAACTCCTAAGTTGCCAACCAAATCCGTGATCTGCTCCGGACCAAATCTCTACGTGTATCAATTCGTTCAAAAGCTTCAATTCATTAGATTACTTACGTTAGATTCGCCTACCCCTGATCCACGATAATTAGAATCTCTACTATTTGGATCATTACCGAAGTCAGGGGTGCCGTAAGACGACGATGGTCTTCGGGAGCCTTGGTTTGATCCACCGCGGCCCGGTCCACGAGACGAACCAAAATCATCAGACGGAGATCCATAAGATGAATCAGGCTGCGAAGATCCACGTCCACCGAAAGGACTGTTGCCTCCGCGTCCGCCGCCTTGCTGGTTAGGTGTGCCATAAGAAGTCGACAAAGGACCACGGCCAGAATCAAATCCATCTTGCTGTCCAAAATCACCGTTATTCGGAGTTCCATACTGCGAGCTTGGCGAATTGCTCAGGCCTTGATTACCACCGCGACCGCGTGGAGATCCACCTCGCCCTGATCCTCTTCCCGGTGGACCATATTCGGAGGACAAAGCCCCTGATGGACCTAGTCCTTGGCCGAAACCACCTCCAGGTTGGTTGCTCAGACCCGAGCTTCCCGGTCCGAAACCTCCGCCCGCGTTAGGAGATCCATACTGGTCTGAGGGTCTGCCTCTGCCGCCGGAGCCCGATGGAGGTAGATAGCTGCTGACCGGTGGCTCGCAATTAATTGCGGTCCACACGATAGCCGTCAAACAGATTACAAGCTGGAAAAAAGTCATCATAAAATTTCATTTCACTAAATAAATATACGGATTATCCTTGACCCAATCCCACTTACTAAATTCATCGTAGGGATAGTTGCATACAATCGAGCGTATGTTTTGTTTACGTAAAGTTGTAGCTCGGCGTCCTGTGTTGGGAATAAATTGTTGTCGTCTGCCCGCAGTATATATAGTCGGGTGGCCTGCAGCGCGTGATGGCAATGCAAGAGGACGGTCACGCGTCTCGCATCGTCAAAGCTCAGCTTCGTGCTTTCGTGCATTAGATTTAAAGACGTTCGTATTGAGTTCATAATGTTTCTTCACCGCGTTTGGAGAATCCTTGTTATGATTGTTATAATCGATCCCATTTATCTAGTAGCCGAAATCGAATGAAGATCCTGCTTAAGAAATAATTACAAAGCATCGTACCGAAGATGCTTGTGCTAGATGCATGTAATTTTTGCGAAATAATAGATAGTAATATTTATAATGAGAACCTTCTAAATAAGAAACATCTAGAAAAAAATAAACAAAACACCTAATAAGTAAAAACATAGGTAAGAGAAGAAAATTCTATTACCTATTTAATTACCTAATCCGTTATTGGATGATTCCCGAATTCAAAATTCTCCGAGCGAAGTAACCGCTCTTAAATACTGTAGTGCCTGGGACAGTTGGTTTTTAAATGTTGTATGGTTGCCCAAGCACATACGGCATTCTCACAACACAGTCAGCCTAGTCCAGAGGAATGACTGGTCAATACGTCTGGGGCCAACCGTGTGCGGGTTTCCTCACATGTTCTCATTCACCGTTCGAGCGTCCGTATAATGTACTTGAGATCTGAAAAAGTCTCATTGGTACACGCCCACAACCTGGGAATCGAACTTGCACTCTCTCGAGTGCGAATCAAACGGTCTACCCATAGGCCACGGAGCTCTTCTATTTAATTACGTACATCGAATATACCATGTTTATTATAATATGTTTATTAATATTATTAGCTCTGAATGTTTCTCCAAATTATAATAGCTTGAGCTGATATTATAATGAAGATTGTAGTCATTTTTGATTGCGATTTACGAGAAGCTCCCAATATAAATCGAGGTTACGCGGGAATCTCAAACAATATCTCGCTCTCAACTTTTGATATATCGAGTTACTTGTTATTTCCACTTCCCCACAGTTGACTTTGGGGATGATTTCGGATACTTTGTAACTTTTATTACATTTTTACCGTACATTTTTAGGGTTCCGTACCCAAAGGGTAAAACGGGACCTTACTACTAAGACTCCGCTGTCCGTCCGTCTGTACGTATGTCACCAGGCTGTATCTTATGAACCGTGAGAGTTGAAATTTTCACAGATGACGTAT
Organism: Phengaris arion; assembly: GCA_963565745.1. Lineage (NCBI taxonomy): Eukaryota > Metazoa > Arthropoda > Insecta > Lepidoptera > Lycaenidae > Phengaris > Phengaris arion. Next base: position 33,029,444 of record OY751431.1, read on the forward strand.
TTCTGTTACCGCTATAAAAACAAATACGCTATAAAATCGGGATAAAATAAATATTAAAGGTGGGCGCTCCCATACATCACACGTTAATTGTCGCCGTTTTCTACGGAACCCTTCGTGTGCGAGTCCGACTCGCACTTGGCCGGTTTTACATAAATTTTTTACTTTATTTAGTTAACGGAGTGTAACCATGTTCGCACTGAAATAAGCAGCGTCCTTTTAAATCTCCGCTAATTTAAATCTCCGCTAATGATAGTAGGTAGCAGTAAAATTAAATATGAGTCCCATTCAAAGATCATAGATACCTACTGATTAATTATAGAATTAAGACGTCTTCACTCTTCATGTACCACCTAGTTTCGGAAAAATGTCTACGCTAATTGCACGCTTTACAACAAATATGAACTTTAACTTCTCTGGAAACGGTTAAAATTTGTTTGATTGTTCAAGCTTCTGAAGATGGGCAGTTAGTTTAAAATGTATCGTGTCAGATTTTCGTGATGTGTTCGGCGCGCGGCGTGCATTTATCGTGAGTGTCGCAAGCTGTTCGTTAGCCAGCCGCATGACTAGCCCGGTCTCCTCACCTATTAATTACATGTCATCATCATCATCATCAAAATGACATTTATCGAGATATAGGATATCATGGGTTTCGAAATGGCCAAAGAGACCCAATTGGAGCTGGGCATTTCAAGGACCGGTAACACTCTTGTAACTCCTCTGGTGTTGCGGGTTTCCGGGCGGCGGTAATCGTTGTCCATCAGGTGATTCGTCTGATAGTTTCCTGGTCCATTTCATAAAAATAAATACTGTAAAAGCTTCTTGAGAGGGTAAAATTTTAACCAGGGGCTCACCCTCCTAAAAGTGATATTATTTGTTATATCGACCACTTTGCTATAATTTTCAAGATTTTATAAAAAATAAACCTTTTCCTTTAAATAAAAGCGCCTCCAACCAAAGAATTACTATCTGTGATTAGATAATTAGATGCGTTTATTTCTTTAGGCGCACTCAATTTTCTCTTTAAAGTGCAAATTTAATGCAAAGATTTAAAATGTAACATAACAAGATTATAAATATAAGATTTTTTTCGAAAATATTAATAGGTTTTTAATTAACTTTTCCAAACAAAGTGATATTATAATCATGCTAAACGTAAAAGATACAATTTATAAGGTATTGTACTTAATTGTGAAATAGACACACAAATATATATCTAATTAAATATATATTAAAATAATTATCTGTTTCATGTTTTTATGGTTTATTTCCTTAACAAACTTAATAATAAATATTAATTATTACATTAAATTGGTAACTAGGTAACATTACATGTAATATCTACTACGAATAAATGAGATTATTTACAAATCATTTGACCATGGCCTGTACTTGGTAGTTGGTTATACCAGTAAAGTGGTCACCCATCCAGGATCACACACTGGGATGTCGCTTAACTCGTTGATCGAGTTTATGATAACACAAAATACAATAAAACGCATCTTTCCAAATTCGCTCAAAATTTTTACAAAACAATAAAATTATCACAGTCTCTATTCCAAGTTCTAACATATCTACCTAACAATAAAATTTAACATCATAATATAACATTACATTTTTTTTAACTCGTGAAACAGTCAAAGCTATTGGGAACGTTGTTGCCTATTCGATTTTCTCCCACACACAAAAAAAACTAAAGATTATTTTATGTTCCTACTTCTTAGGCGTTTTACAAATTATTTTCAAAGATTCACTTCAATAATTTTCTAACAAGCATTGCATATCATGGTATAGTACGAGTAGCGACTACTCTTAGCGAGGACTCATAGACTATCGTTCTTCATTTAAAATTTAGTTTGCACGTGTTGTAAGTTGATGTTCTCCTTGTTCTTCTTTCCGCGGAAAGCTCGCTCGATTTCTGCCAGCGACTTGCCCTTGGTCTCAGGTACCATGGTCAGCACAAACACGAAGGCAACAGCGCAGAAACACGCGTACATCCAGAATGTTCCCGCAGACGTCAACACGTGCTAGAAAGACATAATAATCATCATCATATATTATATTAACTAGCTTTTGCCCGCGGCTTCGCCCGCATGGAATAGTTTTTTCTTGGAGAAAAAACTTCTTCAGCAAATAACTCTACTCACTGCAATATACTTCTGTATACAATATTGAAAATGTTTTAGGGTTTCGTACCCATGATAAATGATTATTTTATAGAGCTCACGTTTAAATTGGCTGGTACCGACTTTAAAATTATGAAGATTTTGTAGAGAAAAAGTTAAAATTTTAGCCGAATCTAAAAGGTAAATTATTTAGAAAATAAGATTAATTTCATACTTGTTTGTGTAAGTATTTTTTCTTTGGAAATCGGTTTAATTTTTGTTAAAAAATAAGAATTTAGTCATATTTATGCATATTTATTATTATATTTTAACACATTTTTAGATATTTTAAAATAAACGAATGTATAATTGAATACGCGCCAAGCTTCCATTAGGTATTGTATATAAGATGATGATGATTACTGTAAGTTACATAATGGCATATGCTTGCAGTTCTTTAAACAATGTCGAAATTTCCAAACGCGTGTCTTAAAAGACTGAGGAGTTCTGTTCAGTGCTTTTGTGCAAAATCTTACTTTTTGGAAGCATATGCTTGGGTGACTTCAGAAAAAATCAAAATCACTATATGTGTCCATATAAATTGCGAGGAGTTCCCTCGATTCCGCATCATCAGGGTTCGAATCCCGGTTAGATAAATATTTTTGTGATTCTTTTTTTTCCTTTCTTTCATATTTTTAAATATTTTATGGTCTCACTTAAACTCTGAGGAAAGCTCGATCTCCCACTAAAAAGAAAAGGAATATTTAAAAAATGTATAAACCGACTTCCAAAGTAAAAGCAATGACATCTTAAAAATCAATTAAAAGTATGAAATATTTCTTATTGTCGAAATAGTTCCCGTTTAAATTCTGCTAAAATGTAATTATTTCTCTCCTTTATTATTTTTGAAAATTTTGAAGGCGGTGATTGCTGATGATTACTTTAATTGATATAGTGGTTGACATTGACACCACTTTGATGTCAAAAGGACCAATTTGGGATTATAACCTATACATTAAAAAAATAATTTTGAGAATCGGTATCGTTGAACATACAAAAAATATATATATACAGCCGAACGTATAACGCCTCCTTTTTTTGGAAGTCGGTTAAAAAACGGGACCCTATCACCCCGACTCGACGTGCGAGACCGCTTGATATATATTTTTCGCGGTTGAATATAAATTTTACAATACCTTCTAAATAATTAATTTAAACTATATGGTTTAAATGGCTACTATATAAAATATGTATAAAATGCTTAAAGTGGGTAACGTATTTAATATGTTAAGGATCATACTGTGTACGCCACCCACACCGCCTTTAAATCTGTAATAGCTTCGAAAATAATCATTTAAATTATATGCTGTAAGTGTAAAGGGCCATATTGATCTATATTAAATGCACAGTGTATTTAAGGTACTCATTGGATAAGGATTAATACTGTATTGCTTAAAATCGCCTCGTTAATAAGCCATTATTTCTCGTAAAAAGTAAACGATAAAAAATGGTTATTGTGGGTTACCTAAGACATAGATATAGACGGGAAAAGGGGTAAGAAGCGAAAACTTCTTACCTCTTTTCCCGAAAATTATGTTACACGTTGACATTTGTCTGTCTGTCACAACATTTTCATTATTAGGGTTCCGTAATACATAAGGAACCCTTATAGTTTCGCTCTGTCCGTCCGTCTGTCTGTCTGTCTACGCTTCTATCTTCTGTAATTATGAATATAAATTGATGAAATTTGGTATAATTATAGGTTGTGTATAGATCATAAAATAATAATAGTTTCATATTTTAGGGGTGGCTCTCCCATACATGTGAAGTGGGGATGAAAAATATGTTTTTATCCTACCCCATCGTGTGGGGTATCATTGAATAGGTCTTTTAAAATAAAGACAAGGTTTCGTACATGATTTTTTTACAGTCAACCATTGACGAGTTGAGAACTTCCAAAGTGGTTTATAAGTTGGCATTTCTAAACTATGAGACTTAGAAACTTGCAATTTCCCATGCTGGTCATGGTCATGATCATGCTAAGAACTCTATAGAAAAATTATTTTGAACGAAATTGGACTGTACCTTTTGAAGTAATTTGAAAAAAACCTTATACGCGGTTATAGTTACGGAACCCTCCTTAGGCATGTCCTGGCATGCTCTTATTTAGGTTATTTTTCTATCTAAGAGTCAAATGAACCCTTATAAAGTTCAAACTTTCTTATATGAATTATTATGAGCGAATTTCGACCACAGGGCGACCTCTCCTAATAATAAACATGCTCAAACAGGTACAGATAATGTCTGTACCTGTTTTAACATGAACAAATAGTAATCACAGAATGCGAAGGTTTCTTGTGTATACAACAATATGATATGAACAAGGAAAATCGACAGGAATAAGCCAATCATTACAAAAGAACGATCACCTCTTGTTTATTCTTATGTTGATATTGACATTCGCAATATAATTATTATTATTGACTACTACTTATAATAATAATATCTATGGACGCTTCACACCACGTCAATCTGGCCCCGTGCTAAGTATTCGAAGAACTTGTGTTGCAGGTACCAGAAAACGGGAAGTATATTTAATACTTTTATAATATACATATATTTAAGATTTTTATTTTATTTTATACACATATTTAACACACATCCATGACCCAGGAATACAATAAAACTTTTTGTTCCTTCGACGGGATTTGAACCCGCGACCCCCGGCTTGCGCACCAACGCGCTGAACCACTCAGCCACAGAGGTCGTCTTAGTCTATTGAGACAAAAATCTCTTCTCAGAGTGAGGGGAGGTTTGGACTTTAGTCTACCACTCTAGCCTTCTTCCCGGATTTAATCATGTCACATGTGCTTTCTAACATAGTTTTTTGTTAGTTTTCTTATAATAGCTATATATATGTGTATGTATATATATATATATATATATATATATATATATATATATATATATATATATATATATATATATATATATATATATATATATATATATATATATTAGTCTCCACGTATTACTGCGATATTGATTCTGAGTTGAGAGCTTCAATAGCTACTTTTCACCCAACTACGGGGAAGCCAAAAGGAATGGCAATTATTTTGGAGGTCGTAGGTTCGATTCCCGCATTGGAACAACAAAAAAATATTGTTTCCAACTTTCGTTAGGACAATGCAGGCTGATCACCTGCTTGTCTGACAAGAAAGATGATCCATGCGTCGGATGGGCATGTAAAAAGTCGGACCTGCGCCTGATCTCTCGTCAGTCGTGTCGGTCTGTCCGTCCCACTGGGTTACGAGAGTAAAGGAAGAGAGAGTGCTCTGGTGTACTGCGCACACACTTGGGCACTATAAGTAACTCCTGCGTAGCTGGCCTGGTTTCAATGAAACCGGCCACCGTCACTGAAATCGGAGCTATTATTATTAGTAGCGCTTAAACTACTGGTCCGACTTTAATAAGTGAGGTGTCAAAATATTCGTAATAATAGCCCGGGTAACATAGGACATATCATTTACGTAGTCGGGTTATAGTTTTTTATATAAAACTGTAGTTATTACTAACCTCAAGAGAGTGGTAGGACTTGATGACGGTGAACATAGAGAGGAGATTGACAGCGCTGGCCATGGCCGATAGCTGCGAACGGTAGTGCGTGGGGAACAGCTCGCCCAGCAGCAGGAACGGGAGACCGCCAAAACCGAGGGAGAAGCCCAGCATGAATATGACGAGACTCACTATGGGGAGGTATCTGAAAATAGAAGTTGTAAAATTAAGGATACATATGGCCGAAAATCACGCAGAAGGCTCGCTCGCTCCCGCATGGGGGTAAACGATACCACCGCCGCCCATGAATCAGATGAGTCACAAAAACCGGTCAAGTGCGAGTCGGACTCGCGCACGAAGGGATCCGTTTCAAAACGGCCAAATATTTACGTTCGTTATATAGGAGCTTCCCTTAAATATTATTTTATTCGGATATTAGTATTTTTTGTTATAGCGGCAACAGAAATACATCATCTGTTAGAATTTCAACTGTCTAGCTATATCTGTAGGGTTCATAACTTAGATTTTATAAGATACAGCCGGGTGAAAGAACATCAGGAGTGTTACTAATAGAGTCACGTTTTTACCCTTTGGGTACGGAACCCTAAAAAGTTGCCGATCTTTAACTATATGGTATGAAATGTATGTTAATTACAGTTTTTTGTGCATTAATATAAAATATTACCACAACTATTATCACCTAGACGTAAACGACTTGTACAAATAAATGCCAACGTAATGATACGAGTAGTTTATACTCAGTGTCCGTTTGAAGTACGTAAGTCGTAATGAGAAAGATTTTTAAATTAGGTCATGTTTGTTTACGGTAAATATTTTACCTGTGTCCAAATTACCCGACCACTACTCGGCCAAGTATCAGCATTTAATCGTCTGCAGTTCAAATGACATTAAACAATATACACAATACTATTTATCGTACCTATAAAACGATTTATAAACTCAGTCAGTAAATTGGCATGATGCACTTCGTTCGTCTTTCTTTACTTGTTAGTTAGAAGAAACAAAGTAGTTTTTGACTGTCATTTTCTGACTGAATGAAATTAAACTATACATGCAGCAGCTTGAGCTGGTCAGCATGGGGCTGACGTCAGCCGCCGTTGCTTTATAAGCCGCCTTTAACGGCCTGTGTGTGGTTTTACACACACTTACCCCAAAAGCGACTCGTGCTCAAATTCGAAGTAGAAGGCGGCGCCCATAGACAACATAGACAGGCACATGGTGGCCCCAGACAGCAGTAGTAGGGGTCGACGGCCGGAGCGGTCCACTAGCATGGTGCTGACGCCGTTGCTTAGCAGCTGTACCACACCCACCACTATGGTCGCTGTCATGGCGTCTAGGGTGCTGCCTGTAAGAAGCAAATGTTGTGTCAGCTGAACCGAAATCATGGAGTAGCACTTAGAGAGAAAAGTGGTCACTAATATTAAAACTTTATTTTTGATTGTCTTACGTATATATATATATATATATATATATATATATATATATATATATATATATATATATATATATATGCCAGGTTCACCTGTTAGGGACTTTTTACCCGACTGGGTTATGTTTTCCGTGCATATCTTGTATGTATGTATGTATGTATGTATGTCAGTATGTATGTATGTTTGTAAATTCCTTTATTCCCACGTATCTTCCAAACGGCTGGATGGTTATCGACAATTAGGGTATTGTTAGAAAAAATACAAAATAGTAGATTTTGGCGCCAAATTGTAAGTGGGTAGTTCAAATTTTTTTTAACCAAACCTATCAAAATAAAGAAAATTAAAAGGAGATCGACTAAGTGTGTGGTGGATAAACTAAAAAATGAAAAATAAAATAAATTAAAAAATAAAAAAGTCGACTGCAAAAGACATACATACACCTAGCAGGCGGCTACCAAACATAGCGTCAATTATTTCCTTTAGGCTTTCAGCTCATAGTGTAGTCTGTTTTCTCAATCTTGTTTCGGTTTTTTAGTGCGTTGCTTAGGTATCTGTCTATTTTTGCTGAAGGGTATTTTATTTTTTAATTATTTATTTTATTTGTTTTTATTTTACATTATCATCATCAAAAAGTACCCTTGGCTAGCTAAGTATATACCTAATATATGCAGGTGTTAGTTCCAATGCTGGATTAAACATCTGGATATTGGAATGCTTTTTTCGGAAGGATTTCTAGTTACCTAAATAATGCCTTCGAGATGTTCCATAAATGGAACTAACATCTGAATATAGGTAATAGGTAAATAGGTAATAGGTAATAGGTAAATCATCTGAATTCCCAACCTTGTGGCGCAAAGCTTTTGTACTTCCGCTTCCGAAAATCACCAACCCCAGTCATCCTACACATTTCCGCCCTATATCCATCCTTCCTTACCTATCGAAGGTTCTTGAAGCCTGCGTCCATAGGCAGTTGTCCAGATTTGTTTACCAAAACGATTTACTTTCTCCACTTCAATCCGGTTTCAGACCTGGACATAGTACAACCTCAGCACTGTTAAAAGTGACAGGTGATGTTAGAACAGGCTTCAAGAACTCTAAGATTACAGTCCTAGTGTTGGTAGATTTCTCAAACGCATTTAATCATGTCAATCATGACATCCTACTGGCAGCACTCTCATGTCTTTCGATCTCGTATGCTAAATTGAATTTCTTCCTATCTAAGGGGGCATCAACAGTCTGTACGTACAGATAAGTCGTCCTCCAATTGACAATATCTTGACTCTGGCGTCCCCCAAGGCGGTATTCTATCTCCCCTTCTCTTCTCAATTTTCATAAATCTTGTTACTAAAATACTTCGCAGTGCGTATCATCAGTATGCTGATGACCTACAACTCTATGGCCAGGCAGAACTAGAATACCTATCAACTGCCATCGAAGTCGTAAATCGAGATCTTAATGCCATTAAAGATTGGTGTAATAACTTTGGACTAACCGTGAATCCGGCTAAGTGTCAGGCCATTCTATTGGGTATTCCTAAATACTTAAGCAAAGTGGACCTAGGAACCCTTCCACCCGTTATCTATAACGGCTCTGTTATTCCTTTTAGTCCAAGCGTCAAGGATCTTGGTTTACACATCGATTCGACTCTTACTTGGCAGACTCATATTACAAATATTTCTTGTAAGGTCACTGGCATCTTGCGGTCCCTCTATCGTATTAAAAATTTCCTTCCTCTCCCTGTCAAGACAATGCTCGTCCAATCACTTATTTTTCCCATCATAGACTATGGTGATGTGTGCTATTTCGATCTCAATGCCGACAAACTTAGTAAACTTGATCGCCTTCTCCGAAAATTTGATCATGTTTCCGCCTATCGCTGTAAGCTGCACTGGTTACCAATACGACAGCGCCACTCTGTACGAGTCTTGTGTATGCTGTACTCTCTGTTACATCATCCAAATACTCCCAAATATCTAACTTCATCATTCCAGTATCTTTGCAGCAGTCACGACAAGATCCTCCGATCCTCTAACAACGCACTTCTTTTTTGCCCTCCCATAGATCCGGTATCGTTCACTCATCTTTCAACATACAGGCTATTCTTCTCTGGAATGCTCTTCCTCTAGAAATCAGGATGTCCAAAACCAGAGACACGTTTAAGCGCAGAGTTCGTGAGTTTTATGCGACACAATTGGCAGAATCCTAGTATATTATATTATTATTATTTATATATTATATAGTATGGTATTTACATTTTTAATATTATATGGCATAATATTTGTATTTGTTACTTATATACATATATTTTGTGTATTTATATTAAACTACTTTATTTATGTGTTTTAGCTACATCTTATTATTTTATTTAGAGCTGATTATTGACTTGTTTTATTTTTTTCTCTATTAGCACCTGCACAATTTTGCTTTTGTACGCCTAAAGGTTGACTGGTAGAGAATGCCATATGGCATTAAGTCCGCCTATGTACCTGTGTTTGTGCATTAAGTGTAAATAAATAAACAAATAAATAAATAGGTATCGATATTCAAGGATACTGCTTTAATGGGGGTAGAATAACATTTTATGCAATCTTAATACTTCTCAATGAATCTTAATACTTTGTTCATAAAACAACTAGTAACCATATAATATTGGAACGAAGTTCCTTATCGCGCGTTGCGAAAGGGGGCTAGAGGGAAAAAATTAAGACTAAAAGTTGTAACGACACATTTTGCTATAGTTGTAAGCCGTGCGGCGTGCGCGTGTTTCTCTGTCTGTCTCTCTCTTTCTCTCTCTCTCTTTCTCTCTCTCTCTCTCTCTCTCTCAATTATTACTAAAATTGTGCCTACTGATTAAGTTCATGTAACATTATATTTGTTAATATTAAAAAAAATATTATTATGACTTAAAAAAAAAAACCTTCAATTCCTTCACTAATTAATCGAAAGGAACTTCGTTCCATCCGGGTGTCCCTTGACACCTCTCAAGTTTTTTGATCAGAGTGTGTATGGCTGAGCGCTCCACACTCTCACACTCTACGGCCTCTATCTAAAAAATAGTTCGATGTATAAAAAAAAAGCTTACTGTTACATACATACAGAGACATCGAAATAACACAAAGCAGGGAAAACAAGATATTCTCAAAAAAGTGATTTTTGTGCCCTTTGTTTGACCTTGAATATCTCAGGTATCTTACACGTTGGCATTGACGGCTTTTGGAATGCTAAAATAAAGATTTGTACAAAAATTTAACATTCAATTAATTTTGTTCCGTTACGATTCCTAAGTGAATTCCTTATTTCACTGGGCTATCAATCATACCACGAGATGTAACTCTTTCTTTAGAATGGTAAGAATAAATGCTATTAACCATGGCATTTGTGGTAACTATAGTCGATATAATTATTATGTTATCAAGAAATCTTACTTCCTTTGCGAGCTGGTACGGTTGTCCACGTACATTTCTCCTTTTCCGCCGCGTTGGACAGCTCGCTTGAGCGACTAATAAGGTAAGCTTAACGCAGCAGTTGATATGAGACAACTGACAATGGCACAGCTTAGTTGGTGGCTTAGCATGACGTCATAGCACCAACTATGTTTATGCTTATTTAATAGAGTTTCCAATTAATAAATAATATAAACAAAAATAAATACGATTATGAAAATATTAATGAAGATAGTCATGGCCGATGTAGAAACAACGCTTATTTTTCATCAATCTACTTCAATCTTCTGATAAGTAACAGATAGCTTATTTTCATGTCTCGTCTCTGTCATTCGATATAAAGTTAGCAGCGACAAAACTTTCGAATAAGCTATCCGACACTTATAAGAAGATTGTGAAACAGACCGTCAGTCTGATAAAAGGTTTTCAGCCCAACATAATATTATGTCGAAATACATGCTACAAGAACGTGTATAGGTGCGTAGCTCCTGCTCCGGTCCAGCATCCGCAAATAACAAGCATAATATTTACTTTAAATTTAAAGGCGTACAGTAAAACCACGTTGCTAATGTATTTCGGGTATAGGTGTTTTTCATACATCGTCTGTTGCTTTCATAGAAAAACGATGATTGCCGCAAAGTGGTCGTACTGTAAGTATTATGGAATTTAATAGAGGTAATGTGTACCAGCACTCTGGAATATCTCGACGGTGAAGAAGATGACGGCGTCTATCCCGCTGAACTGCTGGAAAAACAGCAGGGCAAAGCCCACCACCAGCGGCTTCATCACAGACGATGAGAAGAACACTTCGCGCGTAAACAGGCTCTTGGGCTCCTCTGCCTTTTCCGATTTTCTGAAATAAGAATCTTTATAATAGTGCAATAGACGTATATATTATAGGAGAGACATGTCGAGGCAAAAACTATACCCACTTAAATGGCCCCACTTCTGGGGGTTGTTTGGGGCCATTTGGACATTTTATGTATGCTGAGATCAAGATAGCTGACATTTGAGGTATGGTGAAATCAAGATGGTGTAACTTTTTCTTTTGTGAAGATTTGTTTTGTGAAATGACGTACAATAGCAATCATAGCCCATCCTTAGTTTTGAAAATATTGAATTATGCATAGATAAGAAACTGCATGTTTCTGGATCTGTACAGTCAAGAATACATTAGTGCGTCACTCAGCACTCTGACCGCGCCTGTACTTCATTAGGTAAATAAAGTGGAGAATCCTCTTTATGTAATATCTTTAGAGATAAGAGATATTTTATATTCATAAGGTATAAAAATATCTTCTTCTATGTAGAGATATCAAATTTTTATCAAATTCTAGATTTTAAATATAGACACCCCACGGAAACAGTACATTTTACTGCGATAAAAAGTGGCCCATATATCCATCAAGAATATAAACTACTACCATACCAAATTTCATCAAAACTGATTGACTGATTTTGATACGTTCCATACATGTATGAAATATTATGTAAGTAGGTCGCAAGAACATATTTGCTAATATCTCCAAATTTTTGTGATTTTAAGATAAATAACTAGCTGGTGCCCGCAACTTTGTTTGCGTAGAACTAATGGAAGCGGAACCCTACTTTTTTAAACGGAACCCTAAAATAAAAATAGCCTAAGTTATGCCTTGAAAGTCTCGTCAAGAAAATCGATCCAGCCGTATTAGAGATTAGCCGAAACAAACAAACAAACAGACGGTCAGACAAAAAATTTAAAAATTCATTTTTTTATGGTAAGTGCCGTATGTAGTTTCATATGCATTTAGTGAAAAGCTGTTAATTTAAAATTACAAACAGACACTTCAATTTTATTTATCTATAGATATTAGATATATTAAGATTACTGTAATGAATGTTATTGTACTTATTATGTAAAATACTATATGTAACTATGTCAACAAATCCAACATTTTATATTTTTTTTACATTTATCAAGTAATAAGACTCCAATATTTCAGAATATATAAATTAAAATGAATTTTTCACATGAACTCAACTACCGTATTATTAATTTTACTCATTATCATCATTATCAACGCGATATCACCTTTAACTATCGTCTGTTCTGTGATATCAGCTTTAACTATCGTCTGCTCTGTGATATCCTCAATTTCAACTTACTCATCATCATTTTCCACGTGCACGGCGTGTTTGGACAGATGCAGCCACTGCACCTCGGCCTCGTTGTCTAACCCTCTGCTGGCCAGCCACACCGGGGACTCCGGGAGGGGAAACAGTATCACGAATAGCGCTCCTAATATAACAATCATTAAGGATTAAAAATAGTTACCATCAACATAGACACAAAGAACAGAAATACTGAGCAGTCTCGTCCAGCTTAAGGTAGGTAGGTATTCGTTATTCTTATCTAAACTAACATTTGTTTGTTCTGAGATTTTCGTGAGGTCATCTTCAGATTGTTCAGAATAATTATGTACCCATTATTATACATGGTGTTTTCCCAGTCAGTATCCAAACTTCCAGGAGTGAATATACTCTTGAATATAAGCAACTTTTACTGTGGGATCAACTTTCCAACTTGAAAAAAAAACAGCTGTTTCATACAAAAGGGCTACGGCATAGATAGCATTTTGTGGGAAACAGTTTTCTTTTTTCAAGTAGGAAAGTTGATCCCATAGTAAAAGTTGCTTATATTCAAGAGTATATTCACTCTTGACTATTCACTCCTGAAATTTTGGACACTGATAGGAAAACATCCAGTATAATGCTGCGTGGAGTACTCTGAGGCGCTTGCAGCATTTTCTGCCGATTCCGACCAAAATTCTGCTTGCCGAATCGCTTATCCTTTCTATATTGGATAACGCTTAATTAACGATTTATTTTCGGTTTACGAAAATATGATCACATATCCGAATTTCGTACCAAACTCAAGTGGCTGACAATCCGACTTCGGCGGAATGCTCATATACTGTCCCACCTGTATGGTATACTGTAAGACGCCAACCTACTAAAAATAATGGTTTCAATTTTTGGACGATAATGTAAAATCTTTTTCGAAATTCTAATAAGTATATCATTAAAACTCCCTACGCGAAATACAAAATTTTACTCTTCGTTCACAGCTTGAGCAGTCAGCCTGTGGAACAGATTACCGATTTCATTAAAGACGCGCTCAATCTTTGCACTTGTTTAAAAATGGAGTTAAGGAACATCTCTTGACACAATTAATATTGTGATATTTACTATAGTCCATTATTTGTATGTATTATTACTAATTTTATTATTAGTATTTATATATTTATTCTATAGTACGATATGTAAGTATTTGTGTTTGTGTAAATATTATAAAGTAGTGTACCTAAATAGAATATATTATAAAAAGTATTATGAAATCGTAAATTATAATATGTATTAAAACAATTTTCTTTTTGTCTGTCTATAAAGCTACCTTACCAGTATATTTCATTTAAGTAAACATGTGTCATGATTATAAAGGTTGTCTGGCAGAAATCACTTGTAGCTATAAGACCGCCTTTTGTGCTTATTTATGTTTAGTTTTTTTATGTTCTGTGTGTCCTATTTGTTTTTGGTGCAATAAAGAGTTTTTCTTTCATTCGTTAATTCGTTATTTACACAATGTTGCTAATAAAGGCTCGCACAGACGAGAGGCCAAGTTAAAACTGACGTCAGTTTTCAGGATTCGAGCACGTACACGGAAAAAATCGCGTCCGACCCAACTGACGTCATTTCGACCTGAACGGATTCGAGCACACACACGGAAAAATCGCATCAGTTCGTTCTGGTTTGCTGCGAGTTATGTCGTGTTTATAAATTGTAAACACACTAGGCTTGTATACGATACACGCTCGCACGGCCGCGGCTTGGCAAGAACTGAAGCGATTTGTCACACATGGTCCGATCAGTCCATCCGTACAGTCCATAATTAATGTTGCCAACTTAGTTATTTTACAAAGTTTTACTACTAAATTAAGTATTTTATTCCCTTATACTCATTTAGTTGTTAGTAGGAAAGAGCCAGACAGTAATCATATGCAAAATGCACTAGGTTAGGCACAAAGAAAAACAAAAAAAAGTTGACACCTTATCATAATAATATATCGTAGCATTCGTCCGTAGTTTGCTTAAAACTACCAGTTTTATATACGTAATATTTCCTAGTATATTTTAATTTAACGATAACATTTATAATATAATTTAATAAATAATAATATAGGTTTCAAAATCTATGGTTAATATGATATGCCCTGACAAAGTTTACCTTATACGGGATTTACATGGTCGATTTTCTTCGCGGCAAAATGGCAAAATTGCCTTGCGACCTAGCCAAACTGTTATTCACACGGTCAATTTCGCCGTGCGACGGAAATCGTGCGGCGAAAATCGACCCATAAATCCACCATTACAAATTATTGATAACTAATTTTATAAAATTTTGGGAATAATCAGAAAATTTACGAATGCTTCCAACATTCACAAACTTTCTGATTATTCCTGGATTAAATGTAATAATAATAATTTATTACTAATAAACATTATTAGTTATTACCTATAGCTTACTATCCACGTAGAATATATCGTTTGTTTATTTAGGTTACTGTAATATTTGCTCATATGTGCACCACGTCTACAATTAGCATGTCTAACTTTCACAATATGTAAAACGAGAAATGTGATGTATCCTTGCCGCCTTTGTGGCCCGAACATAACATCGCCGAGGGAGGCAGGCTGTAACTATATAATATGTGATAATACTTTTAACTTTCAACATCAATGTCATCAGCAGATATTGCGAATATATTGTATTTTGTTTTTGTCATTACCATTAACCAATTACAAAGAATCACAAGTTTGAACTCTAAAATTTATTGCGCCCCCTTACACACGCCACACATTCGCAATTACCCTGCATAGAACGACGTGTTTGACATCTATTTACTATATTTTTGTGTGTCCGTGTTAGCGTAGCTCTGAAACGGATGATCTGATTTTGATGTGGCTTTGTTTATGTTACGTCGAGCCTTTCAAATAGACATTTGAAATGGCTGATTATATTATCGTATGGTTCGCTCCACAGATGTGAATATGGCATTATACTTCATTCGCGTTAAGTTTGAAGTGACTAGTCAGTCATCGTGAACACGGCATAAGCGCATTGGTCAATTTTGACATTTGCATTTATAACACACTACAAACTTAATGCGAATGGACTTTAGTGATAAGGCATACACCCAGAGGCTGCTAATAAACTTACCGAAAAACGACGCGGAGAGGAAGGCCAGGTCTCTCCAGTACAGCCAACTGCCGGCCAGGTACGGGATGAGGATGCTCAGCAAGATAGACAGCGTGGGCAACGAGCCCAGACGCCCACGGATCTCCGGGTCACAGTGTACTCACCGCAGAAGGACGCGGAGAGGAAGGCCAGGTATCTGCAGTACAGCCAGCTGCCGGCCACGTACGAGATAAGAATGCCCTTTGACATGGACAGCGTGGGCAACGAGCTCAGACGCCCACGGATCTCCGGGTCATAGTGTACTCACCGCAGAAGGACGTGGAGAGGAAGGCCAGGTATCTGCAGTACAGCCAGCTGCCGGCCACGTACGAGATTAGAATGCCCTTTGACATGGACAGCGTGGGCAACGAGCTCAGACGCCCACGGATCTCCGGGTCATAGTGTACTCACCGCAGAAGGACGCGGAGAGGAAGGCCAGGTATCTGCAGTACAGCCAGCTGCCGGCCACGTACGAGATTAGAATGCCCTTTGACATGGACAGCGTGGGCAACGAGCTCAGACGCCCACGGATCTCCGGATCATAGTTTACTCACCGCAGAAGGACGCGGAGAGGAAGGCCAGATATATCCAGTACAGCCAGCCGCCGGCCACGTACGAGATTAGGATGCCCAGCGACATGGACAGCGTGGGCAACGAGCCCAGACGCCCACGGATCTCCGGGTCATAGTGTACTCACCGCAGAAGGACGCGGAGAGGAAGGCCAGATATCTCCAGTACAGCCAGCTGCCGGCCACGTACGAGATTAGGATGCCCAGCGACATGGACAGCGTGGGCAACGAGCCCAGACGCCCACGGATCTCCGGGTCACAGTGTACTTACCGCAGAAGGACGCCGAGAGGAAGGCCAGATATCTCCAGTACAGCCAGCTGCCAGCCACGTACGAGATTAGGATGCCCAGCGACATGGACAGCGTGGGTAATGAGCCCAGACGCCCACGGATCTCCGGGTCACAGCACTCACTCACCTAGAAAACAAACGTGCTTTGAAATCAAGTTCAACTTTATTTTAAAATTTTTTACAGTATAATATTATTTATATAGTTATAGCTTATTTTGCGAGAAATGCCTTACTTTAATATTTTTACCAGACCACCTACGCAGAAGTTATTTTATAATTTCCAAGTGTGTGCATAAAACACAAGAGCACTCTCTCCTCCTTTACTCTAGTAACCCAGTGGGACGGATGACCGACACGACTGGCAAGAGATTAGGCGCAGGACCGACTTTTTACATGCCCATCGTTTAAAATGAAACATAAGTTATATTTGTACATCTCACGATATTAAGAAAAACAAATTCAATAATTCCAATTTTAAGAGCAACATTTTCCGTGGAAATTGTCCCTTAAAACTGTACACACTCCACAACATTAAAGTTTTGTGTGCGTGTCGGTATGTAATGCTTACGCCTACATCAGTTCCATCTGTTGCTTGATTCAATCTGTACGATGCGTTTGTTTGAAGACTATCTAGGCGTTATTAATCTAAGGGCCGAACTGACGTCAGTTCGGTCGGATACGATTTTCTCCGTGTATGTGCTCGAATCCGTTCAGGCCGAACTGACGTCAGTTCTAACTGAAACTGTGGAGGCCTCAACATTTTCACACTCTGTCTTCGTCGGGGGTTAAAAGGTAAATGAATCAACTTTAGTGCTATTCACCGATGGAATTCTAAATACTTTACGGACGTACGTAACGCAATACAAAAAATATATTAATTTGAACACTTCCGCGGCTCACTAATAAAATCCCGATTTCATCACCATTTCATCAGGCAGTTTTAAAGTAATATCTAGTAGATAATACCAACAACTGCACAGAGGCATGTGACGCGGTTAATTATTAAAAGCCCGGCTAATTCTGTATATCTACGAGCATAGACGAATTATATAATCCGCAATACTCGTTAAAATAAGGAGAGGGACTGAGACAAATAACCATTGCGATTTGCGACTACACCTCAACTGCACAATGCACATATTATGTAATTGTCATTAGTCGCAGTGATCCTCTTTACTTAAACGAATTATACCTTCATGTAATAAATATCGACATGACTTACATAAACCTGCACGGGGGCGAGCACGAAGCCAACACACAGCCCTGTCATGAAGCGGCCTATCAGCACCACGGGGAAGTTGGGTGCGAAGCCCAGCACCAGCCACGCCGCCCCCCACAGCGGCGCCGCAAGCTGCAGGCTTCGCCGCCGGCCCGCGCGCTGCATCAGCGGCCCCGAGCACAAGCTGCCCAAGAACGCACCCAGCGGCGGAATGGCACCTGAACACCAATTCAAAAGCTCATCCACGACAGTGCCCAAGGGTGGGTGGGTGCCTGTGTAGTGACGCCGTGATGAAGTTAACTACAGTTTGTATGGCATCGAGTTACCATTGTTTGCCATTAGCGTTGTTGTTGCGATGTCATACAAATTGTAATTAACTTCTTCACGGCGAGCAGTTACTAAAACTCGCACTCAGCACACAGAACACCAGAAAAGGGGAAAGTTATAACGATGCTTAGTAAACTGGGCGCAAACGAACGGTCAGTGGCAAAGTCTGTGGAAATCGATTCCTGCACTATGTGTGACGAGTTTTACTTCATGTACACCATACCTACAACCGACAGTCCTACGTACCGACTTACATTCCTATTACCTGTTCACAAGTCAACAGTTCACTTGTTGAACAAGTGTATGTACCACGTGAATCAGTAAAATTATTCTGATTTCCGCGGTTCGCACTGCACAATTGTACAGGAAAAACAATTTTCTAACATAATGACTATGCTGGCTCGAAATTAGGTGCTCCATAATGTACTATTGTCACATTACAAAGGATTCTAACAATTGTGAATCTAAAGCCGAATATGCAATTCATGGCACCTGAGACAGCTTCAAGTTGTCAGAACTATAGCTATTCCCTCTCAGCTATAGACAGTAAGGATCTTTATTCTAGCTCCATAGTATTTTTAAATGACCTTGTTTTGATCCTTTGAAGGTTTCACACATACAGGACAACCGTAACTTTACATAATATTTTGCTATTCTTGAGACAAATGTCATTAGATTTTTCCAGAAAACCAGAACCAAGAACTCCAGTCCTTCTTTTTGTTTCTGAAATCTGAACAAATTACATAAATTCTATATAAACTAAGTTCAACTGGCGCAGTTTTCGAATCCCAAAAGTGTCATCTAGTGGTCACTAGATTAATCTTTTTTAAATTCGAGGAAAAAGTTATTTTGTTTTGCTATAGTTCGGCAATGTAACTAGTTATATGAAAAACATTTCTTACTTTGGGAGTAAAATGGAGCTTTAAACTATTTTAACTAAGAAAAACAATATTTTTCTGTATTTATTTTTAACTTCTTTCTGTCAGAACCATTTGTCAGTGACGGACAGTCAGTTAAGTTATACTTAGTTTATATATGTCCATTTTTCTACAGAAATCAGTTTAGAACCATTAGTACCAATGAATAGATAAACTACCGACAAGCTCACTATACATACCGAGCATTAACTCGTAAATCAACATAAGCTAATCGATGTTTAACTCTCGACAAGAAACAAAATCTTGTATATTCTGTTCATATCCAATTAAACCTTAACGTTAACAAAAAGTGAGTTTACACAACAGTATTAATTAACTCAAAGGAAACATTTCCATGTTATACTTGTTGTACATTTCCGCGTCGCACAATAGCCAGTAGATAATGAGGGACGGTTTTCGTTGCTTCCTCTTGTCGTTTTCAATAAAAACCTTATCATTCGCGTGGCAACCGACTTCTGTGACCTGGCAGCCGGTGAGCCGGCACAGTGACACAACACGGGCATAAGTGAGGTCGTTCATTGCGGCATTACTCTCACAGAGGTCAAGGTTATTGAGAGACTTCCATGACAACGGTGGTGGATTACTTTTAAATGACATATGAAAAAACCTGCCGAGGATTGAATGATCCTTCCTACTACTATTATAAATGTAAATGTTTGGAAGGATGGGTGGATAGATGGATGGACGGATGGATGTTTGTAACTCTTTCACGCAAAAACTACTGACCAGATTTGGATGAAATTTGGTATGGTAGTAGTTTAAGATCTGGATTAAAACATTGGCTACTTTTTAATACCCAACTACGTCGAAGCCAAAAGGAAGGGTAAGGATTTTGGTATGTATGTATTATGTTTGTATGTTTGTTCCCTCGTAGCGTCTAAAGTATAAACTACTGGTCCGATTTTAATATATGAGGTGTCAATAGATTCGTAATGATGCCGCGGGTAACATAGGCTATGTAATTTTTTTCAAATTTTGTATTTTAAATCATGAGATTGAGATGAGATATCAAAATGATGATCTGAGATATCAATCTCAGATTCGAACATCTAAAAAAATTAAACCGAGATAATCATCACGTGTTTGGTATCAAAAGAAAGGCAAGCACACCACAAATACTAAGGCGGGTCAATAAGTCCGTGACTTTTTGAATTTCTAACCTCCTTACTGAAAAAGCAACACTACTCCTGTCAACAGGCATCTGTCAGTTGACTCCTATCAAAATTTGAACTTGTTGCGTCAGTCAGTTTGTGTTTTACAGCTATCTTTATCAGACTATCCAGTAACTTAAGGAAACAATGGAAAAAAGTGAATTTCGTGTGCTTATTAAGCATTATTTTTTGCGAAAAAAAACCATTACCGAGACCAAGGCTAAGCTTGATAAATACTATGGGGACTCTGCACCATCGATTTCAATGGTAAAAAAGTGGTTTACTGAATTTCGTTGTGGCCGTACAAGCACTGAAGATGCCGAACGTCCTGGACGCCCAGTTGAGGTCTCTACACCCGAAACAATCGAAAAAATTCACGATATGGTGTTGGCCGACCGAAGATTGAAAGTGCAAGAGATTGTGGAAGCCATAGACATCTCGCATGGCTCAGTGGTTTCAATTTTGAATGATCACTTGGGCATGAGAAAGCTTTCCGCAAGATGGGTGCCGCGTTTGCTCACAGTCGACCACAAACGCAATCGTGTAACAACTTCACAGGAAGGTTTGGCGTTGTTTAATCACAATATGGAGGAGTTTTTGCGCCGTTTTGTAACCGTGGACGAAACATAGATCCATCACAATACACCAGAGACCAAACAACAGTCAAAACAGTGGGTTTCTAAGGGTAAATCGGCGCCAAAGAAGGCCAAGGTGGGTTTGTCAGGCAATAAAGTTATGGCGACTGTTTTTTAGGATGCACGTGGGATAATCCACATTGACTATCTTCAAAAGGGAGGAACAATTAATGGGGAATATTATGCCAACTTATTGGAACGCTTTAATGAGGATTTGAAAAAAAACCGACCTTATTTGGCCAAGAAAAAAGTTATTTTTCACCAAGACAATGCAAGGGTGCACACATGTGCAGTTGCCATGGCAAAAATCCATGAATTGGGCTATGAATTGCTCCCACATACACCCTATTCTCCAGATTTGGCTCCGAGTGACTACTTCTTGTTCCCAAACCTGAAAAAATGGCTCGGTGGAAAAAGATTTGACTCCAATGATGAAGTCATCTCGCAAACAAAGGCTTATTTTGAGGACCTCGACAAATCATATTTTTTGGAAGGGATAAAAAAATTGGAGAAGCGTTGGACAAAGTGTATAGAGCTCAAGGGGGACTACGTTGAAAAATAAAATGATTTATTTATCAAAAAATCTGTGTTTTATTCCAAAAGTCACGGACTTATTGACCCGCCCTCGTATGTGTATATATTTTACACATTTGTCGTGTGCTCGCACCAATGTGTCAGAATACACGTTTACGGGCGTACAATTCGTACAACCCAGTAGTCCAATTTTCGAACATTACGTAATATGAGACTACAAATATATAATTTATATATTATTTAACCTTCATAAAATATATTTCATTTTATAAATATAATTTATTATAGACAATACATAACAAAATAAAGAATTTAAATTACCCCAGAATTGTCAAGCACTAAACGAGCTGATGATGATGACTTATAGCTAAGAACACTCTCGATCATGTCAGCTTTCAAACAAAAAAAAGTAGATTAAAATCGGTTGATTGGTTCATCCGGTTTTAACTAGATATACATCTACCGAGATGTCACTATACGGGTCTTACATACTCGTATTAGGTCTTTACCTATGAAATTGCCGTTTTTTATGAAAAAATTTGAACGATGAACGACGAACGAAATATGAACGAATTTTTTCATGTATTTTTTATTTGTATTAATCGAAGTGTGCAGTAGCAGTTTATTGATGCCCTTCTTAAAGAAATCAGCTGGACGGGAGGCAACAAATTCTTCAAAGGCATTTTGTACTGCCTCTAGGGTATTGAATTTTTTTCCCGCCAAGAAGTTATCCAAATTCTGGAAAAAGTAGTAGTCTGTAGGCGTAGGGTCTGGTGAGTAGGGCGGATGACGGAGAGCTTCCCCAACCGCAGTTCTTGCAACTTCGATACCGTCTCCTGTGCAGTATGAGGTCGCGCGTTGTCGTGCAGGAGCAGCGGAGACGAGCGATTGACCAATGCTGGTTGGAGATGTGCCAGCTTCTTCCATCATTGTGTTCAGTTCTTCACAGTACACATCTGCAGTAATGCTCACTCCGTTTTGTAAGAAGCTGTGATGAATCACACCGGCGCTAGACCACCAAACAGTGACCATCACTTTTCTAGGGGTAAGTTTTCGTTTAGGGCATTGTTTAGGTGCTGAACCAGGATCCAACCAACTTGCTGAGCGCTTGCGGTTATCAAACAGAATCCATTCTTCATCGCTGGTAACAATGCGGTCCAAAATTCCTTCATTTGTGTGTCTGTTGAGCAGTACAAGGCACGTCTCGACGCGTACTTCGCGCTGGCTATCATTGAGTTCGTGTGGCACCCATTTTTCAAGCTTTTTTACCAATATTGTTTTGACGCTAACGTCAAAAGCTGCTGCTAATTCAGCTGTAGCTTCCACAATCGCCTTTAATTCGTCATTGTCGACCAAAGTCTTCGGACGATCGCGAGGTTCATTTTTCAGGTCGAAATTTCCAGAACGGAAGCGAGAAAACCAATAACAGGTGGTGCGTTGGTTTGTAGTGTTAGCTCCGTAAACGTCGTTGATGTTGCGTGCCGCTTGTGCCGCGTTGCTGCCACGACGGTACTCATATTCCATAATTACTCCAATTTTTAACGTATCATGATGACGAAAAGATTGAAATGCGATGAAAATCTAACACTAATCAATAAACAAATGACTACATTTGGAAAAAGAATTCCATGTTTTTAAAATAAAATTAATTTGAAATTAGAATTCTTAGCCAAACAAAAATTATTTTGATTTGAAATGGCCATACTGCAGAGCGGCAATTTCATAGGTAAAGGCCTATTATTTCTGAATCGCAGTATGGTTGTGTCTTGATGTGAGGATACTTTCTACTACATTTAATATAGCGAATATTAGTGAAATGTGAATTGGTGGTAACTGTTGAATGATCTAAATAGCGTTTCTTGATCATAATGTATTAATATTTCGTTCATAATAAAATAATTTAAAAAAAAATGTCTCCCTTCGCGCTCGCGAGGAAGATATTTTTAATTACAAGTGTAGTGTTTTAATTATAATTAGGTACTTATTCATATTATTCCAAAAATATTTTCGATTGGGAAAAGGAAAAAGCAAAATAAAAAAAATTAAGATGAAAAGTATAACCCAACTACGTAAAAAATAACTCAGATAAAAATTCAGAAAGCTGCAAAAATGGTAAAGGTAGAGCCGTGCTCGTACCTAATTTATAAGGTTCGAAACAGTAGATGTTAAATCGCAGCCGTCTATATCAATCTGAATTATTTTCTTGTTTTTTTTAACTTCTTTTTGTTTATTTTTTTTTTATACCGAAAATGTTCCCGTTGGATACTGTTCCTATTTACGCGGGCGGAGCCACGGGCAGAAGATAGTACCAAATACTCTATAATGCTCTTGCCAATTAACTGTTAGAATTGGTTTATATAAATTAGTGTCTTAGAACCAAATAAACACGCACTAGTTTTACTTGCCCATTCCCTAAAAAGCTTGCAAATACAGTCACGAATCTAACAAAGATATGGAAACAAGTGTCTCGTGAGAATACCTACGTCCTACTACCTAACTACCTACCTACCTACTAGCCGGTTTCGTCGAACAAAAACTGTGACCGGCAGATAAAAAGTGTAGCCTCACAGATGTACCTAATAATTCAACAATATACGGTACGTAAAGAAAATCCCGGTAATAATTAATATGCTATTAAAATTAAAAAATTAACTTGATCATGAGAAGCGACCTAGAAATGACAAAGACGAGAAAGTGCAAGATACCGGGGTGCAGGGCAGGGCGATAGCCTCTTATACTACGCAGCACGGAATATAAAACACAGGTTTGTGTTTGTTTTTCCGTATTTTATATTCCGTGCTACGCAGGATAATTTAAATAAATTGAAAAATATTTATTGGTAATATTGAAAATCATAAATATTGAAAATCTACTTTTCATAAAAACCTTGGCAACTTTTACTGTCTTATATACTTAACAGATGTTTTCAAAACAAAATAGATATTCGAAGAGCGGAATCAGAATTCGATTCTCGTTCCAAAAATATATATGTGACCTTAAAATTTGATCAGATTACCCTTAAAAATATTTAAATTCGATTCATAAATGCATGGCCGATACTGCGCGGCGTGCGCGCGACATTCAAAGCCGGCGTGACTCACGTCAGTACGCATGGACATGCGTGGTGAGAGTTGTTAGGAAATGTTAATCATGTTATTTTTCTGTAACTTATTACTTAAGCTTTGTTATGCATACTGACATTATATTACGTAATATTATTACCTAATGCTGAGTAAAATACATTTCATTCCGATAAAAATACAGGCTGCATTTTTGTGGATTCCAGTTCACCACGTGGACGCGAACGTTTTTCGGGGTGTGTCATGAAAGTTATTAAATAGAAATACTCGTAAATAGCGTACTAATAAAAATATTTACACAACTGATTAGCCATTCAATGTTAACCACTAGTAGACCTACTACTCGTACTATTATAAATGGATGGATGTTAATTTTTCTCGCAAAAAACTACTGCAAAGATTTTAAAGTAATCTGATATGGTAGTAGTTTAGACTCTGTATTGAAACATAGGCTACTTTTATTCCAAAAAAGTACATTCTTTCCGTGAGATACTTTATTTCCGCGCTAAAGCTAGTTTCCTGAGGAGTTCTGTTCAGTCCTTTTGGATCCGGGGTAGGTATACCTTAGAACAACATTTCACTTTTTAGTAGATGTTAATGTTCAAATAAATCGATATCAGTGTAAAAACATCATGATATTATGTTGAAATAGGTATTAACCTATTTCAACATAATATCATGATGTATGGTGTGATGATGATGGTGCTGGTGATGATGATTATTTAATAGTGACATATGCTTGCAGTTCTTTAAACAATGCTGAAATTCCTAAACGTGTATATTTAAAGACTGAGGGATTCTGTTCAGTCCTTTTGGATCCAGGGTATACACTGGCACAACATTCACTTTTTGGTTGCTGTGAATGTTCTTAGAAATCGATATCGGTGTAAAATTCTATGAGAAATAACTATATCAATATAATATCATAATGTATGGTGTGATGATGGTGGTGGTGATGATGATTATTTAATAGTGACATATACTTGCAGCTTTATACAATACGCTGAAATTTCCAAATGTGTATCTTCAAAGACTGAGGAATTCTATTCAGTCCTTTTAGATACAGGTATACCCTAGATCCAAGAGCACTGAACGGTGAATGCCGTCGTACAACACTTTTTGGTAACATATACTCGAGTTACTTCAAAAAAGTCAAAAGCACTAAAGGTATCCTTATAAATTTTGATGATTTCTCTCGATTCCTCAAGGATCACAATCGACAGGTCTACTACCATTGGTCCCATTGTCTGGTGACAATGGGACCAATTTGGGAGTCAACTCTTTAAAATAAAAAAAGAAATTCGATAATTGGTCCACAAACGGCGGAGTAATCGAGTAACATACACACCAAAAAAACATACATACGAATTGATAACCTCCATCTGTGTTTTGGAAGTCGGTTGAAAACATTTCTAAAATAGTTAATAGACTGAAGAGCCTGTAGTTTTTGGGGTTGCGTACTACGAGGAAAGCTTATAGTTTCGTTCTGTCCATCCGTCTGTCAGTCTGTCCGCCCTTGCTAACTTCTGTAATGACGAATTTTTAAATTTAGTACAGTTATAGATTGCGTATGCTGTATAGATTTAATATTGTAGGGGTGCTCTATACAATTGAAGTGGGTATGATTTATTTTTCATTCTTATTTCTATCCCATCATGTGGATTGTGTTTCGTAAATAGGTAACAGGTAAATTATTTAAGCCACAGTCCTACATAAAAATACAATATAATATAGATTGAACTAGTTAAAAATTCATCGACAATTTCGGATGACCTCCTGCATTTGAACTATTTGCTGCATTGCAAAAAAAAACTATTTATTATTAAGTTTTAACACCTGTAACATTGTATTAGGTCTTTACATATGAAATTGGCTTTTTGTCGTACTGGCCACTTTGATGATGATTGAAATATTATGCTGCTAGTGTGTATCTGTCGGTCGCCTGACAACAACGAGGATTCACAGAATACCAGGGATTGCGGTATAGTTGAGTACTATGCCGCGATCGTACACCTGAGTGGAGTCCTTCTCGACAGCTGTTCGCATTGCACTGCCTTATACCTGGTCTTTTTTATTATGATTTGTTATTTTTCTATTATTTGTTGTTTGTTAATATTATGTATATTCTATGTTTCTATTTTTTTATGTGGTTAGGAAAATGTCCTTTTTATTTCGTTTATTTGTAATCTTATCGTGATTGTTTATGCTTAATGTCGATTATTTGTTGATAATGTAGTGTAGTGTGAGCGTGTTTGTTGAATAAATGTTATTATTATTAAATATTATATCTTCTTTGGTTAGAAATTGCAATTTCAAAATACCGCTATTTACTCATGCATTTGTGTTTCGAAAACCGTAATTCATTTGTTTTTTCCTCTTTTGGTTTTTTCTTTGCGTCCCTCTGTTTACAAAATGGAAAACTTGAAATATCGTATTATTTTCGAGTACGAGTTCCACCGTGGCACCAGTGCTGCAGAAACGGCTCGAAGGATTAATGATGTGTATGGCGGCGGTGTCGCAAAAATAAACAGTGCATTTTTGGTTCGAACGTCTTCGTTCTGGAAATTTCGACCTGCAGAACAAGCCCCGTGGACGGCCGGAGCCCAAAGTTGATAATGAAGAATTGAAGGCTATTGTGGAAGCGGATCCATCGAAAACCACGTCCGAGTTAGCTCCAGGCTGCGGTGTTAGTGATAAAACTGTTTTAATTCACTTGAAGCAAACTGGGAAGGTGAAAAAGCTTGAAAGGTTGACTTGAATTGAGTGTACCAAACCGACTAACGCGCTTCGACTGCTGCGTTACATTACTCAACTGGCACAATAATGAAGGGATTTTAAATCGAATCATTACCTGTCATGAAAAGTAGATCCTGTACGATAATCGGAATCGCTCATCGCAATGGCTGAACCCTGGCGAACCAGCCAAAGCCTGCCCCAATCGAAAATTGACTCAGAGTTACTTGTGAGCGTTTGGCAGACTAGTGCCAGTGTCATTCACTACAGCTTTCTTAAATCTGGACAGACGATTACGGCAGATGTCTTTTGCCAGCAACTGCAAATAATCATGGAAAAGCTAGCTGCTAAACAACCGAGGTTAGTCATTCGCTCTAGGCCACTGCTGCTTCAGGACAACGCTAGACCACACACTGCACAACAGACGGCTTCCAAATTAGAGTAGTTTCAATTCAAAGGTCTAAGAGAAGTCACCGTACTCCCCGGACCTTGCTCCAACAGATTACCATTTTTTTCGAAATTTGGATAACTTCTTGCAAGAGAAAAAATTCAACTCCGATGAGGCAGTCCAAAGCGCCTTCAAAGATTCTATTGATTCATGTCCGAATGGTTTTTTTAATAAAGAAATCAATGAACTACATATGAGATGGCAAATGTGCATAGATAGCGATGGTATATACTTTGATTAAATAAATATATTATATTTTAAAAAAATCTACTTTATATTCCTCCTTTACTAAACTTTTTTTATTTCATATGTAATGACCTTATATATACCATTGTATATACCATTTTACTTATTTCACAAATAAATATTATTAATATTTATAATGCTATTTAAATCAGACATTTACCTATCCATGACTTCTGTTCGCTGTGCTGCATGAGATGTGGGTCGTGCTCCTGTATGGAGGGTAGAGCCGAAGCCGAGTAGCCCCGCACCAGCCCGATGATGAGGAACGCTAGCGACGCCCCAAACGTCAGGTACAGCTGGAATTATTGCCGACGTTAGCGGAATTGTAATATGGCATCCAGATTCAGGGTGAAAAGTCTTGCAAAAAGTCGGAGCTCTCGTAACAGTTGAGGCTTCTAGTTGAGATTCTGGATAGGATTCTTAAGGGCGCGTTTACAAATTTAACATAAATTGCCTGTTTTTCGGTCGAGTGTGCGCCCAAATGAAAGCAAATCCTATAAAACTAACAATTATCACAAATAGAGCACTTCTTTTTCTAAAAGTGGGGTAAAAAAAAAACATTCCGATTGTTAGTATAGTTTGCTAATATACATACAATTTTCCAGAATATCATCGCCCAAAATTTACAAAAAGAGGTCGGTGGTCGTGTTTTGAGAATATTTTTCTGCTCTCATGTTTTTTCACTCTCACCCTCTCACTTTGTTTGTTTTAAAATATTCAAAGATAGCGGTTGTTATTACCTAACAATGATTTTGAAAGAGCATTAAGTGTCATCAAATTTTTCACGTATTTCGCTATTATGCATGAATCTTAATGCTTATTTTAATTGCACAAAACATTTCTAAAGAAATATCAGTCCATACTAGGCCGCTGTCAAACAATACATTTTATAAGCGCGCCCTTTAAGGCAACATAATATTCTATCACATTAAAACGAGATACATCGACCAAAGTCTCTATAACATCTCAGATGTGCAAAAGATATAATTGACAATACCAATGTTCGTGAAAATATTTGTCTATTAGTATAATATACCTGTGTTGCATACATGTCACAGAAACTGATGCGTAGCCTGCACTATTAGCTGTATAGCTGGATCGATGACGTCATTGGGTCGCGGTAAGATATTACTAGAACAATTGGCCTGGGTGTCTCTAAATCGCTTCCTCAATCTATCTATTTTTAGATTTTGTCTATGTTCTAGACTCTAGACTTCTAGAGTCCAGCAAAGTTAGAAGTACTTATCTCAGTTGTTCTACGGTCTCCAATAGACAAATATATATTATGATAATTTCTCCGGCAGATATCAGGACATTAACGCACTTCACACGTAAAGTTCGGACCTCGGGAAACAGCACGCGCCGTTCCAACCTTCGCTCCGATACGAACACGTAGTTGCGTGGGGCTGACAGTCCGATCTCTTCAGTTTTATACGCGCATCACATGTGAAAGCAAAATAATAAAAGACGCACGACAGTTTGATCTGCAGTTCAAACCACACAGATCCATCCGCGGCTTGGAACGCAGTCTGAACTTTAAAGTACTTTCTGTGTGTAGGGCGCTATTCATGCGATATCATTAGTTAATCGTAAGTAATATTTGTTCAACTTAACGACTTGTCCTTCGTAGAAGTTTAACTAAACTTAACTTAATAATGCAAATAATCTTATACTTTTAAACGAGACAATCTTGTATATAATATATTATAATCGGTTTCTCAAAACGGCTGCAAGTATTACCATGAAATTTAGTAAGCAGGGAGTTTTGGGGGAGAACAATCGATCTAGATAGGTCTTATAGGAATAATTTTTGCTTTGTTCGAAAATTCGGATTGTGGTGGGTTCGAATCCCGGTTAGATATATTTTTTTTTCTTTTATGTTTTTGAATTTATCAGAACTCCGAGCAAAACTCGATAACTCAGGTACTATTCCTTAGCATACATACTGTTTGCTTACTGATAAATACCCTTTATTTCACGCCTGCACATGCCAATTCCTTGAATGTAACATTATAAACCCAAGAAAACCATTTACAAGTAACTGAAACGTGAAAACACATACGTTTTCTTTAGTATTTAGGTACACTTATATACAAGATTTTTTTTATATAATATGTAGGTACACATCCAGAAACACAGAAAACTTTTTGTTGGGATACCTTTTTTCGCATAACTTTTTTTGGCATAATTTAATGTGGCATACCTCAATAGGCATAAAATTTTTTTTCATACGAGATTATGTATAAATAATAAGTATGCGTAATGATTACTATGCTTAAAGTGATTATGATGTCAAAAAATTAAGCCTTAACAGTTATGCCAAATTAATATCATACTTAACTATTATTAGTACAAATTAAATTATGCCAAGTTAATAAAGACCTATGATTTTATGCGAACAAATACGGACCCCTTTTTGTTCCCTGGCGGAATTCGAACCCGCGATCCCCGATTTGAGCGCCAACGCGCTAACCACTGAGCCACAGAGGTCGACGAGGAGTAATAAATAATATTTGACAACATCTGCGTTGAGTTTAAGCATGCAGGGCAGGGCGCACAGATTGCATAGATGTATGGATTAAAGATATATAATAGGTCTAGCCTTAGCAACCTTTGGGATAAGTGGCCTTACTCCTTGCGCGTGAGCACAGGAAGTGGGCCATCACAGTAATTCACATCGTCACGTATACAACGCGTACATTTTGAATCGCACGCGCGTATGTGTGTGTGTGTGTGTGTGTGTGTGTGTGTGTGTGTGTGTAGGTATGTCCTTGGCATCGTAGCTCCCAAACGGATGAAAATTTGATATAGTTTGTTTGAAATGTGAGGTGATCGAGAGTGTTCTTAGATATAATAATTCAATCATCATCATCAGCTCGCTCACTGCTTGACAATGACGGGGGCTAACTACATATTATATAGTTTTTTGTTTATTTGTTTCGTTTCTTATGATAATAATATGATTCTTCTTCTCTTATTGAACTCATTTTGCAATATTATATTTCTTCTTTAGAAATTGCTGTTTTAACCGACTTCCAAAAAAGGAGGCGGTTATACGTTCGGATGTACATTTTTTTTGTATGTTCAACGATAACTCCGCCGTCTCTTGACCGATTTCTCAAAATTCTGTTTTTGATATAAAGAGTATAATCCGAAGTTGGTCCCGTTGTCACAAAAGTGGTGACCTGATGATGGCATCCACAAGAAATCGAGAGAATTCCTCGAAATTTATATGGGCACATATAGTGATTTGACATTTTTTTTAAGTAACCCAAGCATATGCTACCAAAAAGTAAAATTTTGCACCAAGGTATACCCTGGATCCAAAAGCACTGAACAGAACTCCTCTCTCATCTTTAAAGATACGCGTTTGGAAATTTAGATTTGTTTGTTTAAAGAACTGAAAGCATATGCCGTTATGTAACTTACAGTAATCATCATCATCATCTTATATACAATACATAATGGAAGCTTGGCGCGTATTCAAGCAAACATTCGATAGTTTATTTTAAAAGTTCTTAAAATGTGTTAATAATAATATAACAAACATGACTAAAAAGGAAAATTTATTATTTTTAAACAAAAAATTTAACCGACTTCCAAAGTAAAAATACACAAAAAAGTATGAAATAAATCTTATTTTCTAAATATTCCCCTTTTAAATGCGGCTAAAATTTTAACTATTTCTCTACACAATCTTCATAATATTGAAGTTGGGTACCAGCCAACTTAATGATTTATAAGGATATAGTTTGGGCTAGTACCGACTTCAAAATTATGAGGATTGTGTTGAGA
This sequence comes from Phengaris arion, assembly GCA_963565745.1. NCBI lineage: Eukaryota > Metazoa > Arthropoda > Insecta > Lepidoptera > Lycaenidae > Phengaris > Phengaris arion. Next base: position 33,061,234 of record OY751431.1, read on the forward strand.
AATAGTTAAAATTGTATTTCATACGTTTTTGTGTATTTTTACTTTGAAAGTCGGTTTAAATTTTTGTTTAAAAATAATAATCCGAAAAAAATTGCATTGCAAATATTGCGTGTTTCTATGTTAGTGCTCAGCAATGCTGTGAATTAAATTAAATGATAAGATTTTGATTACGTGAGATCATTTTCGGTACGTGAACGACGAGCACAACACAATTGAATCCAGTATTCTCGGGACGAGAGGCCCCATTCTCGTAACTATTTGTGATTATAAATTAGTCCAGGGGGGCTGGCTGGAACATTTAGCAGCGGCGTAACCGTAATGATGGATGGATGGATGGATGTTTGTTAGTCTTTTAGTTGTGTGTTAGTTAGTATGGTAGTAGTTTAGGCTCCGTGTTAATACATAGGCATATTTATTTTGTGTCCCGCATATAAATTTTTGTGCCAATTTGGTTCAATATTTGCCACATGCCTGCCCTGTCGATTTTTTATTTTTTTTCACCTGATTGCTTCCGCCAGTTTAGTAATTTAGTCGCCAACATTTTAATACGCCAAGTAATTTTTTTATTCGCACGATTAATTATATCCCGTTACGAAAATTGGGCTTAGGTATGTCTTTGTCATCACAAAAAAATATATTAATGACCTTGTAAATTGTGAGTGTAAAATGGATTAAAGGGTCTTGCTCACCGTCCAGCCTGGAAATCCAGCACCGGTACTAATTACAATCATTATTATTATTTAGTATCATTAGTGTCAATCATTTATATTTTTGCCGAAAAGTCCGCTTCAAGGCCACGGCATTGGATTTACACGTTTTGTAGGATTCTGTACAGCTTAAGCAAATAAAAGATGTAATTTTTTTGCGTAACGTATAACCCTGTTGGCTCTATCAAAGCATTTAAGAAATTTTATCTTAATAAAAAACAAGTCTCAGATCTTTTCAGATATAATAAATTACAGGTTGCAGAGACCTCTTTGACGTAGTGATTCCGAATAAAACCTAACTTCATCGAGACATTATAGCGCCCTTCACACGTAAAGTTTGGACCTCGGAAAACAGCACGCGCAGTTATAACCTTCGCTCCGAAACGAACATGTAGTTGCGCGGGGCTGACAGCCCGATCTGACATGTCGATGCGAGCGCATTTTTCAGTTTTATCCGCGTATCACGTGTAAAGGCAAATTAAAATATGTGAGTTTGGAGGCGATTTACTACTGACGGCCAAACTTTGAAAATTTATTCCCATAAAAGCCAGTCCCAACTGCAGTCTAAACTCTTGAAATCACATTTACACGTACAGTTTGGAACGTTTGCCTTAATATGTCATATTCGTCCGCAACCCAAACAGTGGGCGCATTTTTAATCATTATTAGCACGTCAGTTTTATCCGCAGTCTAAAAAGCACATAATATAGATCGATCCGCGGTTCGGAACGCAGTCTCAGATGCGCGGTTCTATCTGTATCGTGTGGAGGGCGCTTATGTCTTATTATTTTATATTACATAGACGTATATCTTATACTTTAAACGAGACGATCTTGAATAATTGTATATATATATATAGAGACAAAAACAGTCCTCACTTAAATGGTCCCACTTTTGGGGTTGTTTGGGGCTATTTTTATATTTGAGGTATGGTGAAATCATGATGGCACAACTTTTTCTTGTATGAAGTATTGCTCTGTCAAATGTACGTCATAAGTCATAACTCATAGCTTATCTTTAGTTTTGAATCTTTGACATAATATCTTAAATGTTGCGTAAAATTACTTTCCAGTTTTGTGGCCAAAAACAAGTACTTAGGTATTGACCTATTGGCTAATTTGTAACTTGCAGGTTAGGCTGGTAGCTGCTGAGGTCTATGTACGGGGCCGACTGTCGGTGTACCACCTGTTGACCTTATTACTATAGCAATAAGGTTCAAAAGTTGCACAACGTCCTGCCGGCAACCTTATAGACTTATATTGTTTCATACATTTTTAGGATGCCGTACCCAAAGGGAAACGGGAACCTATTACTGAGACTTCGTTGTCTGTCTATCAGTCCGTCCGTCTGTCTATCTGTCATTAGGCTCTATCTCATGAACCGTGGCAGCTAGCGAGTTGAAATTTTGACAAACAGAATAAAATAACTATTTAAGTGGAGCTGCCACACAACATTTAGCCGACTCGCGCGACCGGCCAAGAGCCGTTTTTTGTAAAACAAGTTTACAATTTATTTACAATTTTTCCTCGTCCTATACAGGGTGTTTTTTCAGTAACTGTCCAAACTTTTGCAATTTTTACTACGGGATCAACTTTCCTACTTGAAAAAAAAATCAGCTGTTTCCTAACAAAATGCTATCTATGCCGTAGCCCTTTTGTAGGAAACAGCTGATATTTTTTTTCAAGTAGGAAAGTTGAGTAAATGTTCCTTATATTCAATAGTATATTCACTCCTGAAAGTTTGGATACTGGATACAGAGAAACAGCTTTCATAGATCCAAATTTGAAAATTTTGACGTCCCCTTCCACACGATCGTGGATACACCGTATGCTTGTAGCAGTGCAATCCAATCGAAATATTAACTATATACTAATATATAATACTACCTATGTAGCTCTTTGTCTGTTCCTCTTTCTTCAATATGTATTCTTTGCATAGACGGAAGAGTTTTTTCTTCCCGATATGTCAGCTGTTGTCAACTTGGCAGTCGAATGTTCTTCAAATAACAAAATCGTGATGCAATCGTCGCCCGAGTTAGTAGCACAATTATTGTGTGGCTTTGTATAGTGATTACAAATAAAGGAACAAGTTCTTAGTGAATTTGCTTTTTCAAACAATTGACACCGACCAGAACCGCGTGTGACCCTGTTTTAGGGTTCCGTGCGCAAAGGGTAAAAAGGGAGACTTCGCTGTCTGTCCGTCTGACTGTCTGTCTTGGTTTTATCTCGCGAACCAAGACAGCTAGACAGTTGACATTTTTCACAGATGATGTATTTCTGTTGCCGCTATTGTAAAAACAGAACAAAATAAATATTTAAGGGGGGGTTCCATACAACACACGTGATTTTTTAACGAAAAAATTGTATGGAAGCCCCATTCAACACACGTTTGGAAGCTCCCATACAAAAAAACAGCGGTTTCTTGCTGCTTGCTAAATACCAGCGCTGGATATTAGCTAATGTATAGATTGTACGGAACCCTTCGTTCGTACGTCCATCTCGCACTTCGCCGTACAGCTCGTAAACAAAACTAATTTACAATTTTAACGTACTCTGTATTCTGTGTCCTCTGACTACCTTCCATTTGGACAAAAATATAATATCGATATCAAGTTCAAAATTATATTATTACAATTACAGTTAAAAATAATAATTGTTGTACTCATTCAGCCATCCGTTTAGACTGAACAATGGAGATAGCCTGTTTTGTTGAATATTAATAACAACTTGTATTATATCGACGACGATTGTACAAATCGAAACAATAATATTTTCGCTATCGCGGACAGTTCATTGAAACTGAAACTGCAGTAAGCGGGACAACTGTACTTTTCCGGGATAAAAAGTAGCCTATGTTTTAATCCAGAGTACAACTAGTACAACCAGAGTAAACTGCTACCATGCCAAATTTCGTGAAATTCCGTTCAGCAGTTTTCGCGTGAAAGCGTAACAAACAAACTTACATTCACATTTATAATATTAGTAGGGATTGTGTGTATATTTGTGAACAAAAATTAATTAGATTTATTTCTAACTCCCGAAATCATCACATTTTATTTAAAACCTCGCCATGTTTTAATAATCACATTGTTATTATATATAATCACGTTAAATACAAAACTCAAAGATTGTTATTACCCATTGTTGAAATTTATCTGCACACTATAGTAGCATATTATACATTGTAGACTATAAACTCGAAAACGTCTCAATTACTACAGGTAAGTACTTTGTAATATTTGTCCGACTCAATATTTTTTACCCGACTTCCAAAAAAAGGAGGCTGTATTTTTTTTGTATGTATCGTTTAAACGATAACTCCGCCGTCTGTCGACCGATTTTCAAAATTCTTTTTTTGATGTAAAGGGTATAACCCGAAATTAGTCTCGTTGTCACCAAAGTGGTGACCTGACGATGGCATCCATGAGGAATCGAGGGAACTCCTCGAAATTTATATGGACATATTTAGTAATTTTGACTTTTTCAGAAGTACCATACCTAATCGAAGCTTGGCGCGTATTCAATAATTATACATTCGATCGTTTATTATAAACGTTCTTAAAAAGTTGTTAATAATAATTTAACAAATATCACTAAAAAGGGAAAAATTATTATTATTTTTCAACAAAAAATTAAACCGACTTTCAAAGTATAAATGCACAAAAAAGTATGAAACAAAACTTATTTTCTAAATAATTCCCCTTTTAAATTTGGCAGAAATTTTAACAATTTCTCTACTCAATCTTCATAATTTTGAAGTCGATCGAACAAAACCCTGATAAAACAATATTTAAAATAGAATACACGTTCAAGTAGGCTGGTACCGGCTTCAAAATTTTGAAGATTGAGCAGAGAAATAGTTAAAATTTCAGCCAATTTTAAAAGGGATTATTCCCATAGAGGAATTATTCAGAAAATAAGTTTAATTTCATACTACGAGTATTTTGTACATTTTTACTTTGGAAGTCGGTTTAATTTTTTGTTAATTAAAAATATTAAACTAAAATTATACTAAAAGTAGCAAAGCGTGGTCTTTTCGTGGGGCATATGATATTTTCTGTTCCCAAAATTTAAGAATTTTGAAAAAGGAAACATCATAGAGAATAAAGTCTTAAATCAACCATTTTGGTTACGTTGGTTGTGTCATTATTTTTATAAACATTAATACATTTTGACGACCTCGGTGGCTCAGGGGTTGAGCGTGATGGTGCTCAAGCCGGGGGTCGCGAGTTCAAATCCCGCCGAAGGAACAAAAAGTTTTTCTGTGTTTCTGGGTCATGGATGTGTATTAAATATGTGTATAATATAATAAAATCTTAAATATATTTATAGCATAAAAAGTATTAAATATATTTCCGTTGCCTGGTAACCGTAACACAAGTTTTTCGAGAAATTACTACGGGACCAGATTGACGTGGTGTGAAGCGTCCATAGACATTAAAAAAAATAATTATGATGCTGTAAAATCTAACAGTACATTGTTTAGGGCTAACAATTCACGCACAATAACGATAAGTGAGAAGCCTCCATCGCGTGTCATGTTACAATAGGATGAATGGGATGCTCGTGATGATTACGAATTATAAGGTTTTTGTATGTTAGCACTTTAAAGTCATATTTTGTTTTAGGATGATTATATCAAATTCGTTTTTAATTATGCTCGTAAATTGTAATATTACTTCTTCAAGAAAACAAAGTCATCACTTGAATTCATATTGGGAGAAAACTAATAATTCATGAGATAACTAATAACTCTTATTAGGAGATAACTAATAACTCATATAGGAGATAACTAATAACTCATATTAGGAGATAACTAATAACTCATATTAGGAGATAACTAATAATTTTCTTTAAAAAAAACCGGATAAAACTTACTTGTCTCAAAAACGCCGGTGAAAACTTTGACATTTTTAATTAATCACAGAACAGAATATTTTGAAACGACTATTATATAGATACAAATAAATTAACATACATACGCGATGTCAAATAAAAATAAGATTATTTATTTACAGATGAGACCAGCGCGTCTGACAGAGCCGGCGCGCTCTACTGCGAAATTCGCAGCTTCGGAACCCGTTGTGATTCCGAACGGAGAACCTGCGACTTCCGAATCATGTGAGTCCACGATAAATGTCTTAAAAGATAAGCCAATACAAAGCTTAGTTCCACTTTTTAGCACTTAAGAGATCGAAATATTGAATTAAAGAAAAAGAAAATATTGAATATATATATATATATATATATATATATATATATATATATATATATATATATATATATATATATATATATATAATATGTGATAATCGTTGCCGTGGCCCCCGAGCTCAGGGTTGCCCCTCGGACTCTAAGCTAGCTAGCTAATAGCTATTAGCTATTAGCTAAGCAGAATTATATGGTTCAAATATGAAAATCCTAACTTGACAATGAGTGTTTTATTTATGAAATTTTTATTTTATGATAACCTCTATTTCGTTTCCTATAAGATTTAATCCAAACTACTGGCTGTAAATACGTTTCAGAAAGTTTTGCCACTTGATGACAGTTGAACTGGCTAAAACAGTTAATCTTATTGTATTTTTCCGAAGTTCGCCGGCCCTCAGGGCTTAATGTTATTGTGACATTTATTGATTTGTGATGTTAGCATCAATCATGATCGTTGAGAAAAACTTTTTCAAACTGTTTAGTTTTACCGAGAGAGAGAGAGAGAGAGAGAGAGTTCGTGAATCCCTAGGTATGCACCATAATATTATGTGCATACCTAGCATAATATTTTGTGCATGTTGCATATGCTACCAGCAATCTCGTGTCAAAAGTCAATACACTATGGAGAGAAGGAGACCGATCGCTACGTGCTAAAGTATTGCCCGCTTGTCCCTGAATATTTGTTGAATTTAAATTTTATTTTTGAGCCACCAGCCGCGCTGCCGTCGGTAAGTAGTATAATTTTCTTCACGGCATTGGTGGCCCGCTTTTATTGAGACAACTTAGCGATCGCAGCGCCTCAGTTATTTTGTCTATATTTCTGGAAAGTGGGACACTATTTTCTACAGCGATCGGTCACCTTTTATCTAACCTTCATGCAATACACGACACCGTCCTTGGATGTTAAGCCTTTTGACACATTTGCGCATGGGCTAGGAGTTATGACGTGCATTTGACAGAAAAAATATTCCCAATGAAAAGTGACGCCATCTTGATTTCAGAAGATTAAATCAATGAAAAGCGGACTGATTAAACTGTGAAAAGCAAATGTCAAAATATATATGACAAATGTCAATTAACCTCAACTGCCCCAAACAATGCTAAAATTGCTATGTGTGGGACCTTTTTGCCTTAACATGCCTCGTCTATATATAGGTATATGGAGTGGCGTAGCTAGGTAACCGAGGGCACTGGGGGAAGAAATGAACGAACTAATACCAAGTATTTATAATCATATGTTTAGTATTTGTTGTAATCCAGCTTATCATAATATCATTATCAATACACAACTCAAAATAAAATCATCTCTACATAGTATAAAACAAAGTCGCTTTTTCTGTCTGTCTCTATGAATAGTTAGATCTTTAAAACTACGCAACGGATTTGGATGCGGGTTTTTTTATAGATAGAGTGATTTAAGAGGAAGGTATAATTGTATAAAACATGCATAATATAGTAGAGAAACACTGATAATTTTAACGGTTTCTAATATGATGTAAATAAACACGTTTTTTAACGCTTACGTTGCAAACGCTGGCTTAACCCTACGAGATATATCAAAAAAATACACTACAGTATTGTATACCTTAAAAAGGTCTACAAAAAGTCCTCGATGGTATATAATATCTATCTCTTAGGGATAACACACAATAACCATTTTTTATCCTTTACTTTTTACGCGAAACAATGGCTTATTTACGAAGCGTTTTTAAGCATTAATCCTTATCCAATTAAGTACCTTAAATACATTGTGCATTTAATATAGATCAATATGGCCCTTTACAGCATATAATTTAAATAACTATTTTCGAAGATATTACAGATTTAAAATGCAGGGACGTAGCGGTTGGACCAGCCGGGGGGGCCGGTGGCGTACACAGTATGATCCTGATCAAATTTCAGTTCCAGTTTTTGCAGTTTCCATCCAGTTACAACCATACAGTTTAATTAATATCTTATATTTAGAAGATATTGTAAAATTTATATTCAAGCGTGAAAAATATAATATATCAAGCGGTCTCGCACGTCGCATCGAGGTGATAAAGTCCTGTTTTTACCCATTGAGTACGAAACCGTAAAAAACATTTTCAATATTGTTTACAGAAATATATATATATATATATAATATGTGATAATCGTTGCCGTGGCCCCCGAGCTCAGGGTTGCCCCTCGGACTCTAAGCTAGCTATTAGCTATTAGCTATTAGCTAAGCAAAATAATATGGTTCAAATATGAAAATCCTAACTTGACAATGAGTGTTTTATTTATGAAATTTTTATTTTATGATAACCTCTATTTCGTTTCCTATAAGATTTCAACTACTAAAGATTCAAACTACTGGCTGTAAATACGTTTCAGAATGTTTTGCCACTTGATGACAGTTGAACTGGCTAAAACAGTTAACAGTTATTGTATTTTTCCGAAGTTCACCGGCCCTCAGGGCTTAATGTTTGAACAGATTTTAACCTGTACAATGGGGAAAAAAAATTCGACCGCGTGGAATAGTGTTTTCGGAGAAAAAACTTCTTCAGCAAATAACTGTACTCACTGCAATATACTTCTGTAAACAATATTGAAAATGTTTTTTACGGTTTCGTACTCAATGGGTAAAAACAGGACTTTATCACCTGGATGCGACGTGCGAGACCGCTTGATATGTTATATTTTTCACGCTTGAATATAAATTTTACAATATATTCTAAATATAAGATATTAATTAAACTGTATGGTTGTAACTGGATGGAAACTGAAAAAAACTGGAACTGAAATTTGATCAGGATCATACTGTGTACGCCACCGGCCCCCCCGGCTGGTCCAACCGCTACGTCCCTGCATTTTAAATCTGTAATATCTTCGAAAATAGTTATTTAAATTATATGCTGTAAAGGGCCATATTGATCTATATTAAATGCACAATGTATTTAAGGTACTTAATTGGATAAGGATTAATGCTTAAAAACGCTTCGTAAATAAGCCATTGTTTCGCGTAAAAAGTAAAGGATAAAAAATGGTTGTGTGTTATCCCTAAGAGATAGATATTATATACCATCGAGGACTTTTTGTAGACCTTTTTAAGGTATACAATACTGTAGTGTATTATTTTGATATATCTCGTAGGGTTAAGCCAGCGTTTGCAATGTAAGCGTTAAAAAACGTGTTTATTTACATCATATTAGAAACCGTTAAAATTATCAGTGTTTCTCTACTATATTATGCATGTTTTATACAATTATACCTTCCTCTTAAATCACTCTATCTATTAAAAAACCCGCATCCAAATCCGTTGCGTAGTTTTAAAGATCTAACTATACATAGAGACAGACAGAAAAAGCGACTTTGTTTTATACTATGTAGAGATGATTTTATTTTGAGTTGTGTATTGATAATGATATTATGATAAGCTGGATTACAACAAATACTAAACATATGATTATAAATACTTGGTATTAGTTCGTTCATTTCTTCCCCCAGTGCCCTCGGTTACCTAGCTACGCCACTGCATATACCTATATATAGACGAGGCATGTTAAGGCAAAAAGGTCCCACACATAGCAATTTTAGCATTGTTTGGGGCAGTTGAGGTTAATTGACATTTGTCATATATTTTGACATTTGCTTTTTACAGTTTAATCAGTCCGCTTTTCATTGATTTAATCTTCTGAAATCAAGATGGCGTCACTTTTCATTGGGAATATTTTTTTCTGTCAAATGCACGTCATAACTCCTAGCCCATGCGCAAATGTGTCAAAAGGCTTAACATCCAAGGACGGTGTCGTGTATTGCATGAAGGTTAGATAAAAGGTGACCGATCGCTGTAGAAAATAGTGTCCCACTTCCCAGAAATATAGACAAAATAACTGAGGCGCTGCGATCGCTAAGTTGTCTCAATAAAAGCGGGCCACCAATGCCGTGAAGAAAATTATACTACTTACCGACGGCAGCGCGGCTGGTGGCTGAAAAATAAAATTTAAATTCAACAAATATTCAGGGACAGGCAAAATAAAAAAATATGCAACATGCACAAAATATTATGCTAGGTATGCACATAATATTATGGTGCATACCTGGGGATTCACGAACTCTCTCTCTCTCTCTCTCTGTCTCGGTAAAACTAAACAGTTTGAAAAAGTTTTTCTCGACGATCATGATTGATGCTAACATCACAAATCAATAAATGTCCAATTGTTATCAGATAAACACTTCAGATCTATCACGAGATCTTGTGATTTACAATTGTCATAATTATCACTTCGTTATCGCCTAATCGTGTCGATATGATCTACTAAATAGAAAGTAAAGAGTATCTGCTGACATTTCTTTAAAATTAAATATTACCTCATCTTGTTTTTGCAAAGCTGTGTGGTAGTCGAAACACAGCCTAATCCTCATATAAAGGAATTAATCTTGCCCAGACGTAGGGACAAGGGATATTACGATTTATAGCCCGTTTTCTATTATCTTTGTTAATAGGTGATAAAGAATCTAACAAGGCCGACATGGACGAGATATTCACTAAAAACCATCTAATCGTCTGAGAAAATATCATCTGAGAGCCATCTCAGATGATATTTTCTCAATCTAAAAAAATGATGATGATATGATCTAAAAACGAAATAACAAACGTGCGAAATAACAAACAACAAATTTGTTATATAACAAACACTTGTTGTGTTTGGAGAAATTTCTAGACCTGCGAACTCTGAACGTGACAATTAATTGGTCCATGATTTTAGTTACCTTAATGATAAGGTGAGTTCGTGTCGATAAAAAATTATTTGGAATCGGCCGAAAACACGTAAGAAATAAGAAAAATGCCAAATCTTATGTTACTTTTTAGTTTTGATAAATTTTGTTTGTGTTAAGTATATTACTAAACTCGTTTATTTGATTTCTTGTTATTGCCTTCGAGTTGCATTTTACTGGGGTAAAGTAACGTACTTACTTAAATAAGATTCAAATAAGCCTATGCGTTAAAAAAATAATTTTAGCGCTCTATCATCGTATAATAGAGACTAGCTTATTGCCACGGCTCCGCCCGCATAGTTACAGTATCCCACGGGAGCACTGTACTTTTTTAGGATAAAAAGTAGCCTATGTTTTTATCCAGAGCCTTAACTACTAACATACTAAATTTCATCAAAATCCGTTCAGTCGTTTTTGCGTGAAAAATTAACAAACATCCATCCATCCATCTATCCTCACAAACTTTCACATTTATAATATTAAGCAAGATATACTTAGTCTGGCCATAAATACTGTTATAATTACAAATAAACAAAATATTACATTTGAATTTGGAATCGTTCATTTTTATATGATTGTCATTGAAATTTTTCATTTTGGGGCCAATACATTGTACAATATTTTGCGATATTATAATGGAATCGGGTGATAAAGAGAACCGAATCGCTGTGATTGCATTACACAAAGTAGGTATGGAACCAAATGCAATTTTTACTCTCCATACGCTTGGTATTAGTAAAATGTTTGTGTACCGGGCTATTAATAGGTACAATGAGACCTCCTCTGTTTGTGACAGAAAAAGATCTGGCCGTCTACGTAGTGTTCGTATGAAAAAGGAGGTCAAAGCAGTAAGGGAAAGAATTCAAAGAAATCCTGTCCGAAAGCAAAAGATTTAATCTCGGGAGATGAAGATAGCACCTAGAACCATGTCGCGTATTTTAAAGGATGACTTAGGACTTGCAGCTTTCCCAATTAGTCACAGAGTGCAACGTGGGCACTATCCGACTTCAGTGATGGTTTGGTGGGGTATTAGCTATGAAGGAGTGACTGAGCCATACTCTTATGAAAAAGGTATCAAAACATCGGCACAAGTGTATCAAGATACCATTCTTGAGAAGGTAGTGAAGTGCCTTAACAACGCCATGTTCAATAACCAAGAATGGTCCTTCCAGCAAAACTCGGCGCCGGGTCATAAAGCTCGGTCTACGCAGTCTTGGTTGGAAACGAACATTTCGGACTTCATCAGAGCTGAAGACTGGCCGTCGTCTAGTCCCGATCTTAATCCGCTGGATTATGATTTATGGTCAGTTTTAAAGAGTACGGCTTGCTCTAAGCGCCATGATAATTTGGAGTCCCTAAAACAATCGGTACGATTGGCAGTGAAGAATTTTCCCATGGAAAGAGTGCGTGCTTCTATTGATAACTGGCCTCAACGTTTAAAGGACTGTATTGCAGCCAATGGAGACCACTTCGAATAAGCTTTTTATATTTTGAATTGTTTTATATTTATGTATTAAACTAACACACTGTAAAAGTAATAAATGTTAGTTGCAATAGATTTTTTTTCTTTGTTTCAGTATTTATGGCAAGACTAGGTATAGAAGTAGGATGTGTAGTGTCGCTAGAGGATCCAGTGTGCACGGGTTTCAGTTATGGAGTTACGCGCGTACAATGTTCATTAGCAATTTTGTTGTAATAATGTACAAAAGTCATCTCCTGTATACATATCCCAGTAGACGGCGATAACTTTAACTATGTATATCCAGCTAGTTTTTGAACGACTTCGAAAAATATTCGGCTGTATGTACATATATTTTTTAATTTATTATTTTTTTGTATGTTTAAAAATAACTCCGCCGTCTGTGGGCCGATATTCAAATTATTTTTTTATTGTAAAGGGAAGTTAGTTCAGCTGTCACCAAAGTGGTGACATGATAATGGGATCCATGATGAATCGAGGGAACTCTTCGAAATTTATATTGACATAATATATAGTGGTTTTGACTTTTTATTAAGTAACTAAAGCATATGCTACCAAAAAGTAAGTTTTTGCACCAAGGTATACCTACCCTGGATCCAAAAGTACTGAACAGAACTCCTGACTGCTTATAGATACATTTTTGGGGATTTCGGCGTTGTTTATAGAACTGCAAGCATATGCCAATATGTCAATTATACTAATCATCGCCATCACTACAATCGTCACACCACACATCATTACATTATGATGATATAACAGGTACTTCTTATAGTATTTCATACCGACACGGATATCTTTGAACATTACTTGGCCGTTTGTAGACCTATTTGCAAAATTATTCTGTTGTTGTAAAGGATTGGTGTCCTCAGCGACTCCAGATCGGACCTCTAGGCGGTCAGTCTTGATTCCCTCCATGGGCTGGCAGTGCAAGTAAGGAAGGCCCTCCGAAAAGCTGCTTTGTAGAGGCGGGAGGTCTCTCTGTTTTGGATTAAGGCGCACGCAGGGTTTAACGGGAATGAATGAGTGGATCAATTCGCTAAAGAGGCCGTCCTCTGGGGTTGAAGATGAAACCTGGCTACGGCCGTTGTCCTGTTTAATTCGCCAAGCGTATCTTAAGACAGGATACGATTGGAGAATGGGACAGGAGATATGTGTCGGGCGGGACGGCCGTAGTCACGAAGCTCTTCTTCCCCACAGCCGTTGCTGGACACAGAATAGTTGGCAAGATAGACATCACACAGCACACTACACAAGTACTGACTGGACACGGCGGGTTCGCCTTCTACTTAAATAGATTCAAGTTGAAAGAGGACCCGTCCTGCCTGTGTCAGCCCTGAGTTGCGGAGACAGTTACTCGAGTGCCCGCGGTTTTTGCAAGCAATAGATATGATATTGAGCAGAAATTGGGCTCCGCGATGACGGATGAGATTCTGCCATCCTGAGCATCCTGGGGGTAAAAGGCAAGGAGGTGTTCCTACAGTACTGTATAAAAATAGTAAAAACTATAAATAAAAGAAACTGTAGTAGACTTAGTGATTAAATCTGTGATATTAGTTTGTAGGGTATTCGAATTGTCGAATAGCTATTGCTACATTGAAATTGTATTATTTATATAGTGGTTTTAATTGTATTGTAATTTATTGTAATTTTAAACTGAATTGTATTTTATTGTATAATTCAAAATGTAAAAATTGTTTTATGAAACTATATTGTAATCGTTGGTTAGTACGAATTGTACGACCACATTTAAAACGTGTATTTTGACATATTTGTGCAAGCACACGACTATTATATAAAATATTTGTGGTGTGCTTGCCACGACCTTTCTTTTGATGCCAATTCTTGATTGATTAATCTTTGATGATTATCTCGGTTTAATTTTTTTAGATGTTAGAATCTGAGGTTCAATTTTCGAAATACAACATTTTGAAAACATATATAGCCTTTGTTACACGCGGCATCATTACGAATCTAATAAATGAGTTATTAAAATCGGACCAGTAGCTTAGACGCTACGAAGGAATAAACATACATACATAGACTGCCAAAATAATTAACCTTCTTTTAGATAATTTAATATTGCTGCCAAAATAATTACCCTTCTTTTTCCCGCGACTTCGTGCGCGCAAAAGGAAATTTCTCGGCAACCATACAGTTTTTAGCGATAAAGAATTGCCTGCGTCCTTCCCTGTGATCTACCGTCTACGCTATATCTGTGCCAAATTACATCAAAACCTATCCAGTAGTTTTGGAGCCTATTCAATGCAAACAAACAAATCTTTCGTCTTTATAATATTAGCAAAGCAGATAAATCATAACATTTCAATCTATGAATACAATGTCATATCTCATATGTGATCAGAAAATTAGCGCTCTAAATAGCAATTTATAAGCTTTTCAATAAAGTATGGCTGCTTATTAGCTGTCTAAACAGTTTCAACTAGTTAACAATGTAATGTTGCATGATAAACTTCATTAGATCATACACGGTAACTGGGAAACCAAACACCGAAGCATGTGACAGATTCTGCACAAATGATCATAATAATCCGTGACCACTGACGATAGCACGTGTCTGAAAGGAATCTGACGCACATGCCACTGATCGTAGGGTGCATGACGTAGGTAAACAAGGAACCCTTATAGTTGCTCTTAGCTCTGTCTGTCCGTCTGTCTGTCTGCCGCTCTGTCTGTGTGTGCCTCTCTGTCATATAATTTTATGGGTTTAGTTATAGGTGGGTTATGTATTGGTTGGTTTTGGCATCATAAAATTATAATAATTTTAGGGGTCTCTCCATACATGTGAAGGTTGTGAAGTGGGGATTAAAAATACCTTTTCATTCTACCTCATTGTGTGGAGCATCGACGAATAGGTATTTTTAAATAAAGGCATGGTTAAATACATGACTTTTTTTTAAGTCAAAATTTTCGAGTAATCGGCCTCCAAAGTTTGTCCACCTGGCATTTCTAAGCTATACCTAAGACATAGAAAATTGTAAGTTTCAATGCTGATAGATCATGCTAAAAACTCTTTAGGAAATTATTTTGAGCGAAATCAGGCTCAGCTTTTAAAGTAATTTAAATAAAACCTATTTTAAACAACCCTCCAGACATGTATTGACATGTGTAGGTTTAGGTTGGGTTATTACTTATTTATTGAAACACTCTTTCAGTATCTTATTATGACTTGCTTTTGGACAAGGAAATCGAACTCGGCAATATTCTAATAAATACAGGTGTTCGGTTAACAAAAATAGATATTCAAGGAGCGTAATCAGTGTTCATACATAGGGCCTGTAGTTTTGTCTCTGTCGCTCAGTATAAAGTAAGGAGCGATAAAACTTCCGGATAAGCTATTCGTCACTTATTACGCGATTGTGAAACAGGCCATTATTATAAAAAATATAACTTATAAATTACACTATACAACATATTTGAAAATTATAAGGAACACGTAATTTATTAACTTGTTCTGAAATGTGTTACATGCGAGTCGACTAGCATTTCGACGTTGAAAGGAAACCCGACTACGTGCGTGCTGGTAAGTACTAAGCAGGACAAGTTTATGGACGCATTATATTATGCAGTTGGTCTTTTCGAAACCATCGCGCGGCAGCGTCCGCCTGAAATCGGTTGCATTGTGGGGCTGGGAGAAGAGGTTAATGAGAAGTTGGTGAATGAGAGATACTTTCAGAAAGCTACACACATAATATATACCCACAGCATAAGCTAATAATAATATTAATATCTGTGAAAGCTTCCACATCACGTCAATCTCGAAGAACTTATTACGGGTGCCAGACGGGAACCTATTTAATACTTTTATACTATACACAAATTCAAGATTTTCATTATATTGTACACATATTGAATATGTTTATGGGTCTTTGTCTGACCTGGGTCTGACCCAGGAACATAGAAAAGTTTTTGTTCCTTTCCGCTCAACCACTGAGCCACAGATGTCGTCAAAATGCTACCAAAATGTTATTATTAATCTTATTCTAAGACTGGGAAAGCTAAGGAAGGAAGCTATGAATGGATATAGGTATCACGTCTGTTAGGTAACCCTTCAAGCCAAAACCGCCAAAAGAATTTGAATCAAAGTTGAGGTTACGTAGTAATTATTTAGTAATCTATGGTTGAGGACAATTTTATCCCTGTAAAAAGTAGGTACAGTTTGAGTGGCCAATAAAAGGTAAACTGATTTTCTTTTCTAAACGGAAAGTCTTAGAAATTCAAAAAGTCTCAATCAAGTAAAAACATCGTAACACGAATAAGTATTACACTATATTAGGTACTACCTACATAGTGCATCTTACCATAGACTATAGAGGAATTATATTACATACAAGCTTGGCAAAGTAGACGGTAACTTGTTTAGCTTACACAATCATTTACCTTTAAGTATTTTATGTTCTTTCTATTCTCCATATTTTATTATATTTTACTAAATATCCCTAGCTCAAGTCTAAATGCTTACGAGTACAAAAGTTCTTTGTCTCACAAAGCGGTGAAAAAACACATTTAAAGCAAATCACAAAGCGTTTGATTTTTCGTGTTCGTTGAATCCTAAATCCGTTTAAGGAATGTAAGCACAGATTACTAAATAGTTACCATATAATTACTGTAAAACCTAACAAAGCTCGGCGTTGTTAACGCCCTGAAGGCCGCGCTCGTGGTGGCAGTCACATGATGGCTGATATTTTTCTCTTGCCTACGCAATACAATATGCAACATTTGCTAATCACAGGGGCCGATATAACAATATTATTGAACAAACATTTGTACTCGAAGCTTATTCAAAAGAATTATATTTGCACATATTATTTTGACTAAGGTCTAAAGTGTAGAGTTTTAGAAGTTAGGCCTTGTGGAGTAAGAATATACCTACTTACGTACAGTAGGTATATTTTTACCCGCTGGTAGATGCGATCTGTGGGGTAGGCACTAAGCATGATCATTGACAACAACGTAACGTTATCGAGTGAAATTTATAGGCGCTGTCATGATTTTCATAATGACAGCGCCTATACATATACGCCTATATGCTCCAGTCGCCAATGCCAGTGGAGAGTTCCAGTGAGGCAGAACTGTTGCAGTATCGTGCTACGTGCTGACCAGGAGGGATGTACTCTGCTTGCTGTCCGGTCGTTGTACCGAGAGTGCTCGTTGAACCCGATGAGGGTTCGAGCAGGTCGCGGTGCGTTGAGGCTGGTGGTCGAGGTAACCGATGAGGCTGAAGATTGCTGGCGTGGTGCGGAGGGTGGGGAGTGATGATGATGCTTATGTCCAGAAGGAGGTTTAGGGTACGCGATTCAGGATTGTGAATTGTGTGCTGATTGGTTGATTGGTTTAGTTTAAGTAGGTAAATTAGTATTTTTTTTCTTTGACACTCGGTTGGTTTTCACAGATTCAAGCCGGATAAATTCCATGTATTCCAGTGCTATTTTTTCTCTTTTCAAATAAGACCTTTAAGTCGGAAATTAGGGTTAAAAAACAATGTTAAAAGTTAATGACCCTTTTATATATGTATATGTATATATATATATATATATATATATATATATATATATATATATATATATATATATATATATATACATATATATATATATATATATATATATATATATATATATATATATGGCATCGGCTTATAACCATTTGCCAGTGTCAAGTTAAAAAGGCGGGAAATAGAACTTTCGTTTCAATTTTCAACACCGTATTCCTATATCGTCAAGTCTAAAGTCTAATCAAAGTCCAAATATATAGTCAGTACAGTCTATGAGTCATGTCAGTCGATTCAATAAAGTTGTAGAAGCTTTACTGAAAGTTCCTAGGGAGTTTTGGCGGGAAACACAAAATAGCACGTTTTTAGAAGTTGTACCACTTGCCCACACTTCTCACGTTAACGAATATTTAATGGTTAATATTCTACCAATATTACACATTAAGTACCGAAATAACACAAATTTATGAAGTTTTACAAATTCCACATCATCACTCATTGAACTCCCCGGCAAAACTCCAATTAATGTCCCTAGTTTCCTCTATACTTAGTCGTCTCAGATATCACCCAGACTTCTCTCTCCTAATTTTTTTGCCAGAGCTTAACAAAAACCGGAAAGTTTTTTTTTAATAAAATAACACAGGGTGGAACAGCCGGTGGCAATTCTAGTAGCAGAGATCGCAGTTTCGTTGTCTTGGGGAAAGTAATATACTCACGGAGAGCGTTAGCTCGCACCGTCTGGCGCCAACGTGGAGTTTTATAAACTTTTGTATTGGTTAAAAGTTCCATGCTGTGTGTTTGTTAGCCCTAGTTGTTCTTAGCGTCCATTAACCTTGACTGTACTCATTTTCAATTATCGGCATCTAATGAGGCAGGTTGGATTGTCTGAGGTGAGGCGGTGTAACTCATTCTTAAAAAAAATTAAGCACCACCACCACCAGCCGCGTAGCGTCGCGTATCGTCTGACTTAGGCTCATACTGACCCTTAGTTAGGCCTCTACTTATAACTCCTGAACTAACAAAGTTATTTATGTCGTTATAGTTTTCCTTCAAAGTTGACATGGACTAATAGATTTTTCAGCCGTTTAGCTTTTAGAGGGGGGAGCTTAAAAGAGAGTGCATCCCCCATAGTACATTCAAAATAGTAAGTATACCATAAGTACCTAATCACGTCCACGTTTGTTTTGCAATATGCGTCCTAAAATGGCGGACTGCGTTTTCGTGACAATAAAAAATGTTTATGTTTTGAGATGTTTTGAAATCTTTTTTGTTTTGGGAAGAAAGCCATAGAGAATAGAGGTAAGGAGTACCATCTCTCTAAGGCAGAAAAGCTAATAAGTGTCCGACAAAAGAAATTAAATAATAGTTCCAAAACTGGCCATAATGGCGCTAGAGTGGCAAGGGTGTTTGCTATGAAGTTAGAATTTTTGATGACTATGACTAGTTAATTCAGTAAATCATGAATATTCTAATTACTCGTATATTCGAAAATATTTTTATATATAAAACCGAAGAAGATCCCAAGATTTAATTATCCGTTTAAATTTTTCCGCTTTACACCCTTGCGTCTGTAGCGCCCCCTATTTAACGCTATTTTACGGACACTTTTCATGTATGGAGATGGTACTCCTTACTTCTATTTAGATATATTATTGATTGTACTGTTGTTTCTTGGTGGAAATTCATGTTTCACAGTAATAACACAGGACTTCTTGCACTATTTCCACTTTAATAAGTATTTTACATTAATTTTAATATATTACACGACCGGTTTCGACAAAGTCATCATCAGGTGTCACGTGATGATGACTTTGTCGAAACCGGTCGTGTAATATATTAAAATTAATGTAAAATACTTATTAAAGTGGAAATAGTGCAAGAAGTCCTGTGTGTTATTATTTACTTCTATTACGAGTATCCATGAAGAAAGCGTATGTGTTTTGTTGATTTTTTTGTGGCTTTTTACTTCGGAATCTTCATTTTAAGGTACCTACTTTTTTTATTAATATGGCGATCGGCCGATATCGGATCGATAACATTGTCAGTGTCAAGTAATAAAGGCGGTAAAAAAGAATAATTTTCATTTAAGTTTTTAAGTTCTTAATCTGTATTTATTTACTATTTATATTATATACTATTTATTTGGACTTTGACTAGACTTTAGACTTGACGATATAGGAATACGGAGTTGAAAATTGAAACGAAAATTCTAATTCCCGCCTTTTTAACTTGACACTGGCAAATGGTTATAAACCGATCTCATATATAAATAATAAAAATAAAAAGTTTTCAACAGCGTATTCTCGATTTCTAAATCGTCAAGTCTGATAAAGTCGAGACTTGGGTTTTTTTCATTAATATATGGCGTCGGCATAACTTAAAACCATTTGCCAGTGTTAAGTAAAAAAGGCGAAGTTGTGGATTTTGTATTTTTTATTAAATTTGTGTTATTTCGGTTCTTAATGTGTAATATTGGTAGAATATTAACCATTAAATATTCGTTAACGTGTACAAGTGTGGGCAAGTGGTACAACTTCTAAAAATGAGCTATTTTGTGTTTCCCGCCAAAACTACCTAGGAACTTTCAGTAAAGCGTCTACCACTTTACTGAATCGACTGACATGACTCATTGACTGTACTATTTATTTGGACTTTGACTAGACTTTAGACTTGACGTTAAAGGAATACAGTGTTGAAAATTGAAACGAAAGTTCTATTTCCGCCTTTTTACTTGACACTGGCAAATAGTTCTAAGATAAGCCGACGCCATATATATTAAAAAATAAAAACAGCAATTTTGACAAGTATCAAGAAAATGATTTAAGAATACAGAAAACCGCGCTAATGAAACCGCGTCTCGTTGTTATTCTAATGTTTTAAAGATATATATAACAAAAATTGCTGATAAGCTCTATATTACAAATAATGAACCTTTCATTGTTACGTAAGATTTAAGCTTTGTATGTAATTGAGACATATTTGTTGAAATTTATACAATCGTATCCCGGAATCAGAATGGCAGATATTTTGGATATATTGGATATTGAACAGCCAGGAGCATCAGAAATAACAAGGGAAAGTATTCTACATGGCGATAAAACTAAAAAGAAGTATGTTACTGCTAAAGCAGTGCGCCGGCCGGAGGGAATGCATAGGGAAGTTTTTGCACTTTTGTACAATGATAATAAAGAGCTGCCGCCTATGCTTCCTACAGATACAGGTAAAACAATAAAAATAATGTTATTCTTTATATTGAGACTAAGCAATTTATAAGATAATGATTGTATACTTTATTATTATTATTATTATTATTTCATTTAATCAGGCAGGCAGTTGAGACAACTGATATTGCCTGTATCAAGTTATTTTCTCTTCTTTCAATGATTTTTGTTTTAAATATCTGTCAAGTCTGTTAATATTAATCTGTATACTTTTGTTAAAAGAAGTTTAGTTTCTTATAATCATACCGCAAACACTTTTCATAAAATTTGGTTCCTTGTTCTCATGAAAGTATATTATGTTAATAACTATTTAACTTTACTAGGCAAAGCTTATAAACAAAACAAAGCTAAGCTGGGTATGAGAAAAGCGAGAAGATGGGTTTGGGCTCCATTTACCAATCCAGCTCGCAGAGACAATGCTGTGTTTCATCACTGGAAGAGAGCATCTGATGAAGCAAAGGAGTATCCATTTGCACAGTTTAATAAGGTTAAATGTTTTAACACTACCATATTTGCTTCAGTAGAAAAATATTTGAATGCCTTTGATAGATTTATTATTCTCTGTTATTAACAACCTCTTGTTTATTCACCCCAGAATCAACCATTTTAAACCACACACGAAAATGTACTACAGTTCAACTTATTTGACATGTTTTCAGCATGTATCAATTCCATCATATTCGGAGTCAGAGTACAATCAATATTTGAAATCAGAAGATTGGAGTCAGGGAGAGACTGACCATCTAATGGACCTCTGTCAGAGGTTTGACTTAAGGTTCATCGTCATACACGACCGATGGGACCGAGCAGCTTTCAGGGACAGAAGCGTTGAAGATCTGAAAGAAAGATATTATAATATTTGCTCCATACTCAGCAAGGTAAACATTTAATTTAAATTATTTAGCTTGACTAAAATGTTAGTAAGTTACATAAATATGATTAACCTGGTAATTTTCATGTTTCCGTGTCTTAATTCAAGGTTAAAACAAACCCATGGTCAAACTCTGTAAGTATGGTTAATGGAGAGAAGCGTGTTTACCATTATGATGCTGAACATGAAAGAAAGAGGAAGGAACAATTGAAAAGACTATTTGACCGGACTCAGGAACAGGTATATTATTTAAAAAATAGTTCAACATGTTGTTATTCCTAGTAATGATTTAGATTTTAGAACATAATCATTACCGTTATTTTAGATTGATGAAGAACAAATGTTATTAACGGAGCTTAAGAAAATTGAGGTCAGAAAACGTGAAAGGGAAAGAAAGACACAGGACCTGCAGAAGCTGATATCAAGAGCTGACAGCGGTGGTAACACATTGAACAATAGTCAAGCAAACACCACTGTGGATGGTCCCAACACTCCAACAACCGTGGCTGCAAATATAGCTCGCAGACATGACAGAAAACTACTCAAAAAGAAAATTACCTCTCAGCAGAGACCTGTTCGTGTAGTTGAGACTGTTGTCAGTATTCTTATGATTCTATATTTACCTAACAACTGTACTAATTGTGATATTTTAAAAATATTTTCATAATAAACAATTTTTATTCAGGCTCTAGCTAATATCCTAAAACAAGCTAGTATATAGTATAAAACTTGTTTTTACAGACTGTGGAGTGGTCTGGCATAAAGTTCCCAGAGGCGCGGGCAACTGGAGTGTGGTTACGGTCCCAGAGAATGAAACTGCCTCCTGGTGTCGGTCAACGCAAAACCAAAGCTATAGAACAGGAACTGAGACTCATGAATATAGGTTAATATAATTATTATTATTAAATAGAAAATTGTAACTACCTCAATTTCGAAAAACAAAACCCCAACATATAATTATTATAGTTACAAACACAGGATATAGCCAATTTTTGCATTAAAAATATGCCATTGGTGTATTAGTATGTAAACTTTTCAATGTTATCATAATTTCTTCACATGTCTATAACATAATGTGATGTTTACATTTCTTCAAACCTATTGATAGAAGGTGTTTTATATTGTTTCAGACATTGCACCTACTCCTACTGAAGCTACTTGCAAACATTTCAATGAGTTGAGATCAGACCTAGCTCTTGCTTTGGATTTAAAGAATGCATTAGCTTCATGTGAGTTTGAACTTCAAGCTTTGAGACATCAGTATGAAGCCCTTAACCCTGGAAAGGTTGGTTTCATATTCATAAACCCTTTAGAAAAAACCTTTTGCATTAAATTAAAAAGGTGTTGATTTTTACTTTGCTTATTTATTTTTTAATAATTTTATTAACACACAAAACTGGTAGATTACTACCTAAACTAAATATTAGAGTACCTATTATATGTTTTGTTTCAGACTTTGAGTATTCCAGCAGGCATATGTAATCCTAATGCAGATATGGAGTCAAAACCATCTGGGGAAATAATTGATGTTGTTGGATCTCCAAGTGCCATGAACACAACCATCTAGTATTATGTTTACATTGTCAATGATGTTGTGAATTTGACATAATTATATTGTGGACAGACTTAATTAATGTTGGATTTACAAGGGACATGAAGATATTTTAATCAGTGTTTAATTAAGAAGTTTGTAGTAGAAAATAGAAATAATATTATTGGATCTTTTTGTAGATTTTGTGAGACATTGGTACCGTAAAATGGGGATAATCGGGACACTTTCGAAGTTTGACATCAATTTTTATTGCTTTTTTCTGCTCTATATCTAATAAAAATCTTATTTAATAGACTACTCGACCCATATTTAATTTCATACATTGAAGGAGTATTTCCTTTAGTACTTGGCTAAGTAAAACGTATTCTAGCTTTATCATAAATTAAAAACATAAGATTGTTAAAGAAATTTGATTAAAAAATATGTATTTTTGTTTTTTAATTTCTACTGATGAAAACACCTTGAAGTAACGTCCGGTAAGAACACTTACATAGTAGTGAAACGGAACGTGTTTCTGTTCCGTCAAACGGAACTTCTCACCGCCATTTTGTCTGAGCGGACTATAGCACAGAGTAAAAATAGTACTAGTATGACGTCACAGCACAGATAATCTATCAACCAACATGGCGAATAGTGGTAGTTTTCCAATTGCAGCACGAAAGCGCATTATGCGGCATAATGCTCAACGTTGAATGTTTCAACTACAGCTCTTGGGTTAATTGGGTCGTGTATGGGGTTAATCGAGTTTTTTGACAGGGCTGGCACTTGAAACAACAAATCGATTAAAAAATCCTCATTTAGTATTCACGTAACTTACGCGAATTTTATGGCGTACCTAACATATTTTTTTATATCATTTACCTACTTAAAATTGTTCAAAATATACAATTTCTTTACAGCGATACCATTCTGCTAATAGCGCTTGACAATTTTTTTTTCTATGGAAATGACAGCTGACGATGTACGAAAAACGACGATTGCCGACGACTATTAAAACAACATGTTCGCGTACGATAAATTACCCTCATAATTTATGATACGCGACAACCACATCTATAAAACCCAATTTACCTGCAGTCATCCCGATTTATCCAAGTTTGGTCCCAACTGACCCCATTCCTGACCCAATCCACACTCATTTAACCCTTTACACCCGACCCGTTCCACCAGTTTCCCCCTGTATTTTTCTTACATTTGCCGCAGACAGATTTTGTTCAATTATTGAAAAAAGAATCCATTAAATCACTTAAATGATATCTTAATAATTGATACCTGAGAAACTGATACTAAAAATACATACTTCGCTTTGACATAAATATTGTAAATGCAAAAGTTTTTAATTCAAATGTTTTACAGAGCAAAAATAAATGCACGTTATTGACCCTACAAAAGACAATACAAAAGAGGTATGTAGGTACATATGTAATATTTATATATAATATCTATACAGACTTTTTAATTATAATTCAAGATGATTAATTTGTAAATAATTTGCCATAAATACTTGGGAGACTTCAATTAGTTATTGTTTGAAAACACAACACGGTTATAACTAAAATCATTATAAAACCAATTAATATACCATTAATAATATTACATTATGGATAAAAAGATTTCATTGTCTTAGTAAATTATGAAAATTGTTTTTTTTCCTGACAGACAAAATAGCTATATTTTAAGCTATAGTAACAATAATATAAAGTTATTTTCAATTATATATTATGTTTAGTTAGTGATTGTTTCATTGCAAAAAGTAATTTAAAAAAAATGTTTACAAAACTTGCTTTATGAAAATATTAGAATAAAAGTAATTATATGGATAATCTTTATTTTAGTCAATCATTAAATTGCTCCTTTGGGAGCACCATATGCGTCGGGCATCCTCTCTATGGTGAACTTGTGTTGGGCTACATACATTATTGGAACTCCAGGTATTTTTCTTATTCTTCTTTTCAAGTCTTTGTCATTTGTGGCTACAATATAACACTTATGCTGTGTAACTCTTTGCACTAAACAATCATCAGCATATGTACCTTTATGCATACAAGGCAATCTTTCGAATCTTGGATCTTTTATGATTCTGAGTGCAACTCTGTATTTTCTTCCAAGTTTTTCTAATTCACCCAAGACACAGTCTGTTACATATGGAATACATTTAGCGTATAAACAATCCATCATATTTTGTACTATATCCAATTTATTTTTTATAGAGAAGTTGACGAAATTTGTATCAATTAGAATATGATAAGGTGGCCCTAGCTGAGTGTTGTATTGAAAGAATAGAGCCGAGCTCTGCTGTGTTGCTTCACGTATCTTTAAAGCGTTAGGATCAATTTTTTTCTTCTTCGTTTCAACTCTTTCACTAGGTTTTATTCTACTATCTCTTGGACTAATAAGTTTTTTCATCTGTGCAAACCTCTTTTCAACTATTTTTCTTGTCTTCTTTTGCTTTCCCTGTAAATGGTTACATTATAAACAATTGCAATAGGTAAATATATGATATATTTTATTTTGGGTACACTTACCATGTTTAGTTATAATTTTAACTTTTATATTTTACTGTAAGTACACACTGGTTTACACGGGAAATGAATATTTATCTATTTTGTTGTTGCGATAAGCGATATTATTCAACATTTATTATTAATACCACAGACTACTAAGGGGATACTACGTTAAATTAATACATTTCTCATTTCTAACCTAAAACTCACGTTCGTTAATTAATAATTGTTTTGACGTTTGTACTTTTTTATTTGTATCCAGTGTGCAGCATAATGTGCAAAAAGAACTTGATATCGTACACGGTTCAAACTCCAAACATGGTGTGAATTTTGAAAATGCTCTCACTGAAGGCTTGTTGCAGGCGAGCCAAGCCGCATAAATATATTTTAAACCATGAACAAAATAAATTTCTGCAAATTCATATATAAAATTTTATGTGTAGTTTTGTAATCAGTTGCATTTGAAACGTACAAAAGAGTTTCTACATAAATGTAAAAACTTAATTATGTAATTAGTTTACTAAAGCGCCATACTCACGGTCCATCCTGCAAATCCAGCACCGGTACTAATGGCCGTCATTAATGTCAAAAGTGTCAATCATTTAGAATTTTTGCAAGTGCTTTTCACGAAAGAAGTCCCGCGGCAATTAGTGGAACTAAATTTGTTAAATTGATAATACTATTCCTGAGGTTGTAAAAAGTGCTGCCCGAGAAATTATACACAAGGTAAAGGATTTTTGTGAAGTAGAACAGCGGAATCAAGGCAACAGCCTAGTGTGGAATATTACATTTTTAAAAATTAAATTTTAAAATTGTTGATTAAAGATACATTATTCTAAAAGAAATAGGTATTAATATTGACGCGATTAAAAATTATAAGCAAATAAAAAATATTACCCATCTCTTTCTCGCAAAACGATTTGTTACGTCATAAGTTGCTACCGCCATAGATTTTGTAATGAGAAATGTATGGTGGGTGCAACTCGTGACATCACAGGCCGATATATCGCTGTCTTTTATTATATTGTAAATTAAAATTGTTTCTTCGTTATTTGTAAGATATACGAAAATGGGTTCTACATTGTTTATTAACATGTTGTCTAACATCGAATAGACGAAAAAAAATTTTTTAGGCAACATGCCTTTTCTTTCATGAAAAGAACTCTACAAGCTAATCCAACACTTATAAACTTCCATTTTCAATCGCACAGTTCTATTTTCAGTAAAGCTTCTACCACTTTACTGAATCGACTGACATGACTCATGGACTGTACTGACTATATATTTGGACCACGAAGTATAGATATAAGGAGTCCGAACGGTATAGGCTTTTCCATAGTATTTATGTACCCAATAAGAAACCCAGATTCACAGAGTTCTTTTTTCTGCCACTAGCTGCGCGACTATTTAGGACGTACCGATACTATTATTATTATTACTGATTATTACACGTTAAGGTAATTTATACTTATAAACTTAGTTACTTATTTGTAATTTATACTATTTTAATAAATAATATGTTTAACAAAAACTTCTTTATTATTTCTTTTCCACCAAGTATATTTAAACGAGTACTTCTTCAAAAGTGGCGCGCTCTACTGGCAAAAAAATCTGCCCCCTAAATTGAGGTCATTTGTTCAACATTACGTTCGGACTATTTATATTCGTGATTTGGACTTTGACTAGACTTTAGACTTGACGATATAGGAATACGGTGTTGAAAATTGAAACGAAAGTTCTATTTCCCGCCTTTTTAACTTGACACTGGCAAATGGTTATAAGCCGATGCCATATAAAAAAAAGAGAAGAAGCAGACTGTCAAAGAATTGGATGTTGTGTGACGTTAGTGTTGTATATCTTCAATAAATTTGTGATAATTGGGTTTTTACTGTGTTACTGTGTAAAATTAAGTTTTTAATGTTAAAATTATAAATCTATGTTAAAAGTTTGTTCGTCATAGATTTAAAGAGGTCAAAAATAAAATATTTTTCTGTCTTGGAAGTCGGCTCTATATTTCCTGTGTACTTAAATTTATTTTCTTTATTCTCCACGACTTACATCTAGAAACAAGTAAAGATTTGTATTTTGTAAGTACATTTTACCAACTAAATATGCAACGAGAAGAAAAACAGCTGGAAGCAACTTTACATGCAATCTTAAACAGAGTTAATGACTTAAAGGCAGCTATTCAGGCATTGGTGACAAAATTGGAAAATGAATATGAAACTATCAACTGGCCTAGTTTTCTCGATAACTATGCTATTCTGTCTGGTCACGTAAGTGTAATATTATTATCAACCAAGAGTTTTCATCTATAATCTTTTAAATGTTAATTTTGATCAAAATTTCAGTTGACTGGTCTTAGTAAAATACTTCAAGCAGAAATGGCACCTTCCCTGAGGTCTGTGGTTGTCTTGCCTTTACAATTAGGGTGCGAAAGAGACGAAGAACTGGCACGGCTGACAGAGGGCCGGGTCCCGGCATGCACTCATGACCTAGTTCCAGACCTGTTAAGAACCAAACCAGAGCCTCAAGCCGAACAGAGACTACAACAACTCAACCATAAAGCTAGCACACTCAGTTATGATACAGCTCAGGTAATGAAAAACTATATTTTAAGAGCCGAAGCAAATAAATGCAAAATTTTATTATCTTATTTAGACAACTCTCATATTTTTTTTATTTTTAGGTATTAATATTTTCTAGTTTTAGTTTTCCTTTTTTTAAAATATTTTTTGTGTAATTATGAATCAAGCTGACTTAATCAATTTTATATATTTCTTTTACCTTGCATTTACATAGTATTTAATTTGCAAACAGAAGCAGGTTGCACAGTTCACAAAAGTTGTGAGTCATGTTTGGGAGATCATTACAAAGAGTCGAGAGGACTGGGAGGGGGAATCTATGAGGTCTACAGGTAAATAATTAAGATACTAATTAAATGAAAATTAGTGAAGACTTGATTTCAGGATCTTGGTTGTAGAGAATTACCTGAATGAATTTTTATAACAATAATACATAGAAAAGTCTACTTCAAATACCTAATATTGCTTTCTTATCAATAAAAAAACGTCGTCTGAAGCAAGTTATTTAAAATGGTACTTATTTTTAAAGGTATGCAGCCCACACATAACATACATGATACAAACGCTCTGGTGACAGCAGTCGGAACAGGCAAGGGCCTGAGACCAGGAATGCCACCAATAGTTCCACCAGGAGTTGGGGCACCAGGGATGGGACCATCAAGAGGGCCAGCACCCCAGATGGGCCCCGCAGCACCACCAATGCCTAAAGCTCCATCAGCTATTAAAACTAACATTAAGGCAGCCAATCAGATACATCCTTATCAACGATAAATATGTCCATTAAAAGAATTTATTTAAGTAAAACATTATTTATTATTTTAATATCTTATTTATACACATCTAATACCTACTACTATGGCGTTAAATCCCAATTAAATCATGTATTGGTCAGATTTTTGTGTTTTGCATTTCACATTACATAAAATTGTAGGTAAATTTTGCACTTAACTATTCCGAACTACCTACTACTTCAACTTACAAGCCTAATTCAATATTATAAGGAGAAAAGAAAATCTGTAGATAGTATTGTTAATATTTATTTTTAATAAAATTAAAATACATTGTAAAGCATAGAATATTGAGACTAAAATTAAGAACTATTTCTAACAAATGCTTAATACTTCAATTATGTAAGTTTTAAGTAAGCAACCAATTACTAGAAATGAGAAGAACCTTCTCATTTTTCAAGTTTTGAAAAGAAGTTCCTCAAATGTAATTGTATGTTGAAACAAAATAAGTAGTAGGCGTAAGCAATAGAACGTCGCATGTGACCTTCCCAATTCTTCTTTGTGGATTTTCGGCGAACTTAATTTATTGTGTTGACCTGCAACAAATAGAAAATAATTATTTGTTCACTATAAGCGACACTGATTCCAAAATAATCATTATAAGACTTCTTATTTTGTTACGCAGGGTTAGTATTAAATTGATTAAAAAAATATATTAATGTAGTTAGAAACAAAATATGTTGGACAAAATATATTTTGTTACAATCTAAGGGCAGTTTTCAGCCTACACTGCAGCCTCACTACGGCCGAATATCCATGAAGTCCAGAGTAGCAGTAGAACTATTTCTATAGTAGTTTACAAACTTGATCTGGGTTCCGTCATTAAATTGTTCAAGATTCGTATTATGTATCACGTGTTCATATCGGACCCAACTCCATGTATACTCACAATATCGTCGATTTTGAGAATGGCGCGCACGGTCTCGGTGGCTAGCGCGAGCGCGGAGGCGGTGACGTGCAGCGGCTGTAGCACGTGCTCGGCGCGCATGTCCGTGACGCGCCCGCGTCGAACGTTCACGCCGGCGCTCGAGCCCGCGCCCGCCGCATGCGTTGCGCGCAACTCCGTTACCGTCTCGATGGGGTTCAGACCTGTAGGAGGATTACGAGTTATGGTATAGAAGTGGCCGGAATAGTACATATGTAGTCGGGTCATAGGTTCTTACTTTAACCTAATTATTTCAATTTTCTAATACTGGCCAGTTAAACTTCGTCTAATTTTAAGAATGGATCATTTGTGCTCGCTGTAATTAAAAAGAAATATAATTTTCATTTATTTACAAATACATAAGGAGTGGTCAAAGAAAGAAGATAGTCTCAGTTATCGCGTTGCATCGCTGTGGCTACGCGCTAAGAGAGATTTTCAACGTTCCACAAAATTTGAAAATAACATTATGGTTTGTTTATCGCACTATTAAACGATACACTAAAAATTCAAACTTCGAAGGTCGTAAGAGGACCGGCCGACCTCGCACAAATAGGACACCAGCGGTTATCAAAGCAGTGAATGCGCGAATCCGAAATCCTGTACGTAAACAAAAAATCTTAGCTCTGCAGATGGGGATTAGCAGAACCACGGTCAAAAGAGTGTTAAATGAAGACCTGGGACTATGGGCTTGTGGCGGACCAATTAACGCAACAATCCTGGATCGCGCTATCGAAGTTTTCTAAGATCGTCGCTATATATACAACTGCTGAAAACCACTACAGCAGGCTTCGGGGCCTGACCGAGCATAGCATCTCGCTCGGTCAGACCTAGTATAACTCTTCCCACAAGGTTATCGTAAGTTGATCAGGCATTTTGTGAACGAGCGCAAAAAAGTAGGCGTGTAAGATCGCGGAAACGCGGGAAAAAAGTACCACGAAATTTTTGGGATGATATAATATTTACAACGATGAAAAAAGTTAAAACAAACAAAACGATAAGGTGTATTCCCACAGCAGTGAAGAAGCGAGGGCGCAGATTCCGAGGGTACAACGAGGACATTGTCCGGCATCACTCATGGTTTGGCTCGGAGTCTCATATTAGGCTTTACTGAGGCGTTTATGTGTGATTTTAAAACCAATGCTGCGGTGTACCAAAATACCGTCCTAACAAACATAGTGGAACCTCTTTCTCAAACAATGTTTAAAGACAGACATTGGATATTCTCTGGCTAAAGCAGCGGCTGAAATAAATATTAATGTGATGCGTGCCGCGATCGATGGCTGGCCGCGTCATTTAAGGGCATGTATTAAAAATGTGGACGGGTATTTCGAGTAATATGGATGAAAAATATATTCTATGTTTAAATCATTCATTTCATATATAATTTTTAAATAATTACCAAGACGTGCATCAGTTATTACATTAAAAGTTTCTGACAGAACTTATGGCCTAAGTAATATAGGAGTAGCTAGTAATGCACTTTGAATACTACATATATTAAAAAATCTGCTTTAAAGCCCGTTCCACACTTCGCGCGCGACACTACGTAAAGTCTTAAGTCTTATTACGATTGTGAAAGAGGGCCAGATTTAGATTTGCAGAAAATACTATATATATATATATATATATATATATATGTCAATATGCATGCATGTTTTGTTTCTTTCGCTCCATATAAAGTTATAGTAAAAACAAATAAACAGTAACTCAATAATGTATGCCACAAACCGGCGTTCTCAGCAAGTGTAGAAGGCACGACCTCTAGCGCGTCGGCGTACCCGCGCAGGCAGTAGTGGTCCGCGCCGGGAGCCGCCACCGCCGCGCGGGCTAGTGCCGCCGCCGCCGCCGCCTCGGGCGCGCCGCCGCCCGCCACTAACGCTGGTCGACGAGCAACGCACCTGCGTCAATCGAATATTAAATTGATGTTCTAAGGGCCAAATACTCTTAACATTCTAATGCACTTTCTGAGATGAATTTGTGCGTAGTTATCTATTAATTAGCGCTACTATATTATAGCTTAGCTATATAGCTACTATTATACGGACACGACAATAATATAAAATATACCTGACGGCACAGAGCGCGTCGTGCAGCGAGCGTGAGGCCTCGGCGACGACAGCGTTGCTCGTGCCGCGCACCAGCACGGACACAGTCTTGCCTCCGCCTGCACACCCTGTCATCTGTTATACAACAATGCATGATCATTTACATATTATGTCTATAGTGAACACTACACACCGCTCCGGCGGCCTAAGGCTAAAGTAGTTTTTTAAAAATGCTCAATACTTACTGCTTGGTTTCGGCAGGCTGTAAGAGGCGATTTTTAGGCACCTCAATTCATTTAAAACATTTGAACAGGTTAAATAAGGAAATAATTTACTTTTCACCTTAATGTATTTTCCACATGGCTCATTGATTTCCTCAACCAGGTCCACATTCACCAAGTTTTCGGCAGTAAAATGGTCGAGGGAAGCAATCGGGCGGCAGCCAAGGGTCTTGCATACGAATTCAATGTCTTCCCTCTCAATATCTTTGATTACCATTGTTTTAATTTTGTCCAAGAAATGAATTGCTAAGTCACTTAAAGCGTCCCTGAAAATAAAGTATTTATTAATTGGTAAAACCTTATTGTTTCATTCAATAACTCTCTTTAACAGTAAGGTAAAAAACACCAAAGAATTGACATACAATTTTTGAGACAACATATTTCAGACTAACCTTAAAATGGATTTCTGAACAAGTAAAACATTGCAGCCAGCTTTTTTGATTTGCTTGACAATATTTAAAATGTATTGGCGCTCTTCTTTAAGGACACGATCCATTGCTGCGTAATCTGAGACTATTACATTATGGTCCATCTGAAACAAAAAAAAACAATTTTAAAATAATATATCTATCAATTAAATAACACAACATACAAAAGCTAAAAAAATACTTATACAAAAATCAAGTTAAAAGCTGTGTAAAGCAGATTAAAATTTAAAAAATATGCCAGTATATTAAAGTATTAATGCATACTTACATCAGTCTTTGGCGGAGAAATGCAGAACTGAATAAGTCCAACTTTAGCTTTCTCAATTCTGTGTGGACCGTTAACATTGTTAGCACGACGGGGGATAACAAGTCCATTGACAAGCTCAGTATCTTCAACTGTACCACCAATGCGTTCAATAACTTTGACATCGCGGAGGTCCACACGAGCCCCGACTCCATTAGGAATAAGCTCCATCACTGAAAAATTGCTAATTTTATAAAATAGGGGGCAAACGAGTAGACTGTGGGCATAGCAAGAACATTTGAGAGCGGTGTTTTCAGGGTGTAGTGTTCCAAAAATACAGCTGGCAACAATTAATTCCAGAGTTAAATTTTGCGCGGCAGAAAACTCCGGGAAAGGCGCACAGCTTATTAGCTATTAATTCTTTTCTTACAATTACAAAACAATATTACTCAAGCGTTTCATATTATCTTATACTTTAAACGAGACAATCTTGTATATAATGGGAATCTCAGCAATGGCTGGAAGTATTACTTTAAGTAGTTTTGTATGCAGAGAGTTTTGGAGGAGGAAAATCGATCCAGCTAGGTCTTATCCCTTGGAAACTATGCATTCTAAGCTTTATAATATGTTTTTTCCTTTCGTCGTGAAACAATATTACAATAATTTCGACTCTATTATGCCAGTCTGATTGGCAGCCTGGTATGCGTATGTATAATTTTTGCGTTATTCGGAAATTTGGAATGTGGTGGTTTCAAGTCCCAGTCAGATTAAAAAAAAGATTCTTTTTTATTTTTTAAATTTACTAGAACTCCGAGCAAAGCTCGGTTACCCAGGTACTTTATTTTTTAAAGAAACACAACCAAAAACTACATGACCATTTCTAATATACTACTATGAAATATAAAAACTAATAAGAAATTTACCTGAACATATAGCCTGAACTGCAATGGGTGCTAAAATAGTAGAGTGCTGTGACACAACCTTGGAGTTGAGTGATGTGGCAGCAGCTTTTAACAGGGCATCTTCGTTTGATAAATCCACTGGAGTTGACATGCCTTCCACAACCTAAAATTCAGTATTTTTACTACACACTAGCCGGCTGGCAACTACTTTTGCATAATGGAAACAGAAACCATTTTTTTTAACGGAATATTGACATTAAAATTTGCAGTCTGTCCTTGGTTCAGTTACTCCTTATATGATCTTTTTTCAAGCAGGGGCTCATGACCCTTGGGGGGGGTCGAGTTTGTTTTTAAAGGGGTCGCAGTCCGTTGAAAAATAATAAATACAACCTACATATAGGTACAAAAGTTTCTTTCGAAAATTCGAACCAGTGAAGCCTAATATAACGTATAGCTGATAAAAATAGCGCGCTATGTACATATTATTGTTATAATTTTATAGTGACAGGGTTGCAAGACTTTTTCCTTAACTTTTTGGCTTTTTCGTGGGTCGCGACATAAAAATTGTTGAGAAATGATGCCTTATAACATCAACTATCAGCCAGTGACAGTCAGGTCAAAATTTTTCCAGACTTATGGACAGAGACAAAAATTTTAAATTTTTATTTTTTAGGTGTAGGTATCAGCTTTGCACTAAATGCATAGAATATGCATTTAATGCAAAGCTGTTAATTTTAATTTAGAAATGTCCATTATATTTATTTGTATAATTCTATAATATAATAGATTATGACCTAGTGATGTTGTTGAGCTTGTTTCAGGCCATTTATATTTTTGCTCGAAGTATAAGCCCTCATTATAAGGTGACAGGCAGTCAATAAGGTATAAGGAAGCCTTAACTGTTGTTAGGTGAATGGATAAAAATCAAGTGTTGAGACTTGAGATCCAGTTGACTCATGAGTACCCAAATAATATACCTGTAATGCCATTTTCAAAGCTTTCTGGAATCCATCAGAAATAACAGTGGGGTGAATTCCCTTCTGAAGTAATTTCTCCGCAGCATCGAGTAAAGCTCCAGCAATGACTACAACTGATGTAGTACCATCTCCAGCCTCTATGTCTTGAGCTCTGGATAACTCCACCAACTGAAAAGGTTAAACAAATTAAAATATCAATTACCATCACTTTTCCCTTTTGTTAAAATTAGGCCTTTGTGGTTTAAAATTGTCAAAACTGGGAATTACCATTTTTGCTGCCGGATGGATGACACTCATTTGTTTAAGAATAGTGGCTCCGTCATTTGTAATTGTAACTTCACCATTTGAGGCTTGGATCTAAAAATGATATAACTTTTCGTTTATCCAGTAACATATATATTGTATGGAGTGCGTATTAGACTTCAAGTTTACATATAATTAAATGATACTTGTAAATTTGGTATTTTTTCTGCCGCTACAGACCCAACGCACACAAAGCATCATCTGGTAGCTGCTGGTGGTAAGTAGTATAAAAAATGGTGAATAAGAAATTTCAATTCTTTTTCTGTCATTCGGTGCTTTGTAGCCCAACGGTCCTTGTCGTGTCAAAAAGCTGTCAGGTGTCACTAATTTAAAAATTGTATTTCAAACTAGATGTTGCCCATGACTTCATACACACAAAAAGATTTTTTAGGTTATGTGGGAAGTCAAGAAGTAGACTTACGGCCGGTTTCAATAACCTATCTACCCATAAAAAACTATTTGTTAAAAACATTATCATTAAATCATTTGCCGGTTTTTTACAATATAAATTTGATGTTTTTAACAAATAGTTAGTGGTAGATGGGTTATTGAAACCGGCCGGTAAAGGAAAATCTGTATTAAGCGGCCCGTTTCAATAGCCCATACAGCTTTGTGCATTGTTACAAATTAAAAATTAACTTAAAGGTAAAATTACAGTCGAGCTTACTCTGAATTAATATATTATTACAAAGGAACTTACATGCATTACTTATATAAAGATATAACAAGACTATACAAAGAAATTCTGCAGGAACCATACATTTTGCTGTGATAAAAAGTAGTCTATGTGTGAATCTAGAGTTTAAAACTACTACTACCATACCAAATTTCATCAAATTCTGTTTGCTGGCTATTGCGTGAAAGACTAACAAACATCTATACATACAAACTTTTGCATTTATAATATTAATTATAGTAAGGAAAATAATAATAGGATTAAATTCACCATTTTATCCATTCCTCTTGGTCCCAAACTAGTACGAATGGCATCAGAAACAGCTGTAAATGAAAATATTTCCAGTCATAGACTATTAACTGTAGTAACTCAATGATATGTATCTTAAATAATATAAAATAGTCATCTCACAGTGTTTGTGGCAGAACTCGTCCAAAATAGCTTCACTGATTTTAATGTAATTATGCAGGTATATTCAAGTATGAGAATAGGTGGTAAGCTATTTTTCTTACCCCTAAGTGATAAGAGTCCAAATTTTATTTTTTATTTTTATTATTTTATCATATTTTGGCGTTAAAACTACCTATAACTAGGGTTGCCAGATTTTTGAGTCTATAAGGGACAAATGGTTACATAAGCCGAAAAATACGGGATTTCAGTTTTTTTCCCGGGACGAAAAAAGAACCAAATAAGTTTTAGGGTGTCTGAGGTCATATTTATCTATACAGGATACTTTTTAGTTTTTAATCCTAGTTCGCTCGTCT
Organism: Phengaris arion; assembly: GCA_963565745.1. Lineage (NCBI taxonomy): Eukaryota > Metazoa > Arthropoda > Insecta > Lepidoptera > Lycaenidae > Phengaris > Phengaris arion. Next base: position 33,097,949 of record OY751431.1, read on the forward strand.
AATCCTTAAAAAAATACTTAAAATACGGGACGTCTCGGGAAATACGGGATCTGTTCTGGATGCGAAGTCTGGCATCCCTGCCTATAACCCTAAATTTCCAACTTACACTTTACACCAATTCGCCACTGTATAATAGCAATACTAGTACTGTAATAATCTTATTAAAAATATTATTTATTCCCGTTTATGGTATATACAGGTCAATGTCTGTGGGGGTCAGCTAGTTAACATATAATTATGTTAATTTTTCATATTTGAGTACAGAAATTTAAAATTTATGCAACACTCTTACGTTAATTTATAATAATGAAATGAAAATTGCATTATATTAATAATTAAACCATTTATCAAAAACAGGTAGGATGAAAATGATACACAGAATTCATGCACAGAATAGCCAAATATGATATTTACTAATCATAATTTCCGATTTATATTTATATAAAATAATAATAAAATAAAAAAAAGTTACAAAAATAGTTTAAAACATTTATTTTATTACCTTTAGCGGCATTAATATTGCTTAGCCGAATATCTGTCGGCTTACTTTTATCTTTATAAACTGCAGAACTTCCCTTTGCGGTATCTCCACATGCTTTAGGAGCCATAATTCTGTCTAAAATTTTATGCTTTTATTATTACAATTCTATGATGATATTAGATATAAAATTTTGTTCAATTCGAAAGAATCAAAAAATATTTCAAAACAATGGAGGAAACTCTTTAGGAGCTGTCAAAATAGACATTTCATCAGCAGTCATCTGACAAATGTCATTTTATTTTTTTACATCTGCATGCATGTTGCCTAAAAATATTTATTCATCTATTTGATGTTAGACAACATGCTAATAAACAATCTAGAACCCATTATCATATATCTTACAAAATAACGAAGATACAAACAATTTCAATTTACAATATGAAAGAGAGCGATATATCTTCAGCTCATTCAGCTTGAAAGAGCTCAAAGGTCTTTACTAAAAGTAATGACTTTCAGACCCTAAAAATTCTCAATCACACTTTTATACACACAGCCTGAACTATTAATTAGACAGTTATTCGGCTATAATACAATAGCCAAACAACATGTCCTTGCCCCTTAAAACCCAGAGATTTGCAGTAACAAACGTCGTGTCCCAAACCTATCCCCACAGCAAGTTTCCGTACAGCCTTCGCAAGGCGACAACGTGCATGTCTCAGTTTTTCTATTCCGTAACTATAAACAAAAAAAAATTTTTCCTCTTTCACTACGTACATGAATGTAAATCAATTATTGTTAAGACTTGCCTTTTGTCCTTAAAACTAACATTCTACAACAATTATTATTTACTTGTTTTTTTTTAAATGAATACATGGAATTATTTTTCCAAAACTAGTCATTTTTTTATTGATTAGTGTTACATTTTCATGGCATTTCAATCTTTTTCGTCATCATGGATAAGTTAAAAATTCGAGTACATAATTATGGAATATGAATACCGTCGTGGTAGCAACGCGGAAAACCAAACCAACAAACACAAACAAACCAACGCACCACCTGTTATTGGTTTGCTCGCTTCCGTTCTGGAAATTTCGATCTGAAAAATGAACCTGGCGGTCGTCCGAAGACTTTGGTCGACAATGACGAATTAAAGGCGATTGTGGAAGCTGATACACAATCTACGGCTGAATTAGCAGCAGCTTTCGACGTTAGCGGCAAAACAATATTGGTCCATTTGCGTCAAATTGGCAAGGTAAAAAAGCTTGACAAATGGGTGCCCCACGAACTCAATGATAGCCAGCGCGAAGTACGCCACGAGACGTGCCTTGCACTGTTCAACAGACACACAAATGAAGGAATTTTAAACCGCATTCTTACCTGCGATAAAAATTGATTCTGTTTGATAACCGCAAGCGCCTGCAAATTGGTTGGATCCTGGTTCAGTACCTAAACAATGCCCTAAACGAAAACTTACCCCTAGAAAAGTGATGGTCACTGTTTGGTGGTCTAGCGCCGGTGTGATTCATCACAGCTTCTTACCAAACGGGGTGAGCATTACTGCAGATGTGTACTGTGAAGAACTGAACACAATGATGGAGAAGCTGGCACATCTCCAACCAGCATTGGTCAATCGCTCGTCTCCGCTGCTCCTGCAAGTCTCCGTCATCTGCCCTACTCACCAGACCTTGCGCCTACAGACTACTACTTTTTCCAGAATTTGGATAACTTCTTGGCGGGAAAAAAATTCAATACCCGAGAGGCAGTACAAAATGTTCTTTATGAGGCAGTTCTTTAAGAAGGGCATCAATAAACTGCCCCTGCGTTGGCAAAGATGCATTGATTGCATGAGTGATTACTTCGATTAATACAAATAAAAAATAAATGAAAAAAATTAGTTTAATTTTTTTCATACAAAACGGCAATTTCATAGGTAAAGAACTAATATTTAGTTAGCCTCAGATTATATGCGTTAGTTACCTAAGTGTTCCATATAAAAAACTAATAAAAATAAAACTAACACAGAGCGACACAGTGACAAACACAGAGGGGATTTTCTTTAAATCGAAAACACTACGTTACGAAAGGTTTAAACTTTGAATTCAACAACCAGTAAATTCGCTTGCATGCGATCATTCGATGGCATCATGTCATTAGTACCGGTGCTAGATTTGTATTTATTGTGAGTATGGCCCCGACATACTCTGGAGAAAAAAATAATGCACCATACTTACCATCCAGCCTGCAAGCCTAAGGCCGTGGACTTGTGGGTAAAAATTATAAATGATTGACGCTATTAACCTTAGATCATTAATCCAACTGGTGTTACCATTGTCAGGCGTTCCCCGCTGCCGCGGCGGTCATACCTGTCATACCTGTTATTTATAACTAGTTGCCGCGCGTTATTGACGTATTCGGCAAATCACAGTGAGGCGGCATGAACCAGAGCAAAAATGCCGAATTGTTGTGTTTTTTTACTGTAAAAAGAAATAGGAAACAACTGATAAACAAAAGGACAACGTTACTTTCCATCTGTAAGTATTATTTTGTCTAAATATTATCAAATAATGCAATAAATAAGCGGTCAATAGGTGTTGCCACTGAATCGTACAAGATCCTAACTTAAGGTAATATTTAAAAGTAGTCATTTATAAAAATTTATATTACATATTATTCGTTCTTGTTATTACTGTTTCAAAATGAAGAAACATAACTTATTAATTAGTATAATAATGTACCTATGCAATTAATTTAACATTAAAATATACCCCAACGGCCAACAGTCATTAAATATAAGATTTATACAAACATACAAAGTCCACATATCAACTACTTATACTATTTGCAATTTTGTTTTTCTTCATGATATTATTGTTGAAAACTACGACGTCTTGGTTTTTTACAGATCCTTCTTACGCTTGAGTGGTGCGAGTGAATAATACAGCAACAATTGTTATATTCTCCTTTATTGGTACTTATGAGAGAGATGCTTAACACAGATACATATGAGAGATGCCTAACATAGATACGTCTAAACTATATATAGCCTTTTGGCTAACTAAAATAAGATGGGCTATAACTAGATAGGCTGTGCTTGTGACATCTGTCAATATGACATTGATAGTTCTACTTTTTTTTAAAATATATATGGCGTCGGCTTATCTTAAAACCATTTTCCAGTGTGAAGTAAAAAAGGCGGGAAATAGAACTTTCGTTTTAATTTTCAACACTGTATTCCTATATCGTCAAGTCTAAAGTCTAGTCAAAGTCCAAATAAATAGTCAGTACAGTCAATGAGTCATGTCAGTTGATTCAGTAAAGTGGTAGACGCTTTACTGAAAGTTCCTAGGGAGTTTTGGCGGGAAACACAAAATAGCACGTTTTTAGAAGTTGTACCACTTGCCCACACTTGTGCTCGTAAACGAATATTTAATGGTTAATTATGTACCAATATTACACATTAAGAACCGAAATAACACAAATTTATGACGAAATACAAAATCCCACAACGTCACCCATTGAACTCCCCGGCAAAACTGATAGTTCTACTTTATAATACTTTATATAATTATTATATATATGCAACAATTATGTCACTAAACACATTAAAAATTTGCAAATTATTACAAAATAATTATTCAAATATATTATCAAACTTTTTTTCAAATTCGTTATTCTGTATTACAATAAAATATGAGCGGATAAACTTATGCTGAAATTATGCGCTTTTAATTTATTAACCAGCCACACCGCAGAAAAAGAAAGGGCTTTGACAGCACAAAAAATATCGATATCGACTTTATCATTATGCTATTAATTTTTCAGATTTCCTAAGGATACAATGATTCGGGATGTCTGGATTCGAGGTTGTGCAAATCATGTTTCGTGGACTAAACATACGAGAAAAATTTTCTCACAGCATTTTGAAGCTTTATGTTTTATAGTAAATAAATAAATAAATTCTTTATTCACACAGAGGAGCTTTACATATCTGTAGTGCCGGGACCCCTGCACTAGTGTAAACAGTATTGCAGAGGCCAGTGTCCTCGCTCATCATTTATAATAATTTAAAAGAAATAGAAAAGAGAAGAAATGTCCTATGAAATATAGCACAAGCGGAAAACAAGAGGAGATATTTTAATACGTATTTATTATAATATACTAAGCGGAATTGTAAATTAAATATTGTAGTAAAACAAAAATCTTTCTAAATTATTTGTCAAAGAAAAAACATTTTTTGTGCATATTTTTTAAAATACATTTTAAATTAAGATTTTAAGTAGTTTTTTTTTTTTCTTTTTTTTTTCTGCAGACTAAAGGACGTCACAGACGTTGAAAGTAATATAATTTTTATTTTAAGATGCCTGGATATTTATTTCATATTTATAGTACGTAATATGAAAATGTGTAGTATTTTAGTAGTCTGTGATAGTTCAAACAAACTGTATAGCAAGCGATATTTCATCATAACTAAAAATATTATAGTATCCTCGCCGTCTGTAATGCCCCTTAGAAGTAATATAATAGCTTAAAATATTTGTCACGCACTCATTTTAATAAAATACAGTTTTTAAGAATATTGGAGAGCTATTAGGAAATGCTTAAAATTTTAGCCCAATTTAAAATGAGAATCCTACTTCTATTATAAAGAATAAGAATAAGAATCGTTTATTCCAAGAAATTGGTTACATAGATGTTGCATTTTTATAAATGATCACAATTTCGGCCCTTATGGGCATGGAATAATATTAGTACATAGTTTTATATAAAAAAATAAATAGAATCATATTAGTAAACAAAAAAAAACCATTGTCATCAAAATCCCAGTACCTTATCAATCAATTAGTAATAATAATGTATGCAAATAAACATTAAAATATATCCTAACGGCCAAAGGTCATGAAATATAAGATTATACAAACATACAAAGTCCACATATCAACTAAATAAACAGAGTTTTGCCGGGGAGTTCAATGGGTGACGTTGTGAATTTGTAATATTTCATAAATTTGTGTTATCTCGATTCTTAATGTGTAATATTGGTAGAATATTAACCATTAAATATTCGTGAACGTGCACAAGGGTGGGCAAGTGGTACAACTTCTAAAAACGTGCTCTGTGTGTTTCCCGCCAAAACTCCCTATGAACTTTCAGTAAAGCGTCTACCACTTTAGTGAATCGACTGACATGACTCATTGACTGTACTGACTATTTATTTGGACTTTGACTAGACTTTAGACTTGACGATATATGAATACAGTGTTGAAACTGAAACTTGAAGACTTGACGATATATGAATACAGTGTTGAAAATTGAAACGAAAGTTCTATTTCCCGCCTTTTTTACTTGACACTGGCAATGATTTTAAGATAAGCCGACGCCATATATTAAAAAAAAATAGCATTATGTCATATGAGATTCTTCTTCTTCTTTTGGCATAGCCTCCCCTGTAATAGGTGTTGCCAAATAAAAAAAAAATACAGTGTGTAGCTGTGTCAGTGTCAAAATAAAAAAAAAACTAAAAGAGGATAAGCATCATGGTATAGGAGTCTCGTCACTATATGTTTGTTATTTATAACAGTTTCGACATAATTACACATTTATTCAGTTTTACTCATACGATATTTGCTCTTACACAGTAGGTACACTTCACACATATATTTTATACAAATAATAGTTATTTATTGAAGTATTCCTTTCTAGGAAAACGCGCGGCTATACCGAACGAAGGATGCGAGCGGTCCGCCAGTCCTCGATACAATTATTTTCCAAAAAGAATGTGACATTGTCTCCCCGTCTTTTATTTTTTACAAGCTGCCACAATGGCATAAACGTTGCATGTGCAGAATATTTTAACTTATTAGCCATGGAGGATGTAAATAAAATGTGAAAGTTTGTGAGGATGGTGTATGTTACTCTTTCACGCAAAAACTACTGAACGGATTTCAATGAAATTACACATAGGCTACTTTTTATCCCGAAAAAGTACAATATTCCTGTGGATACCCGATACCATAATTACGCCGGCGGTGCCGGGAGAAAAAAGCTGGTTATTCATAAAGTAAGTTTTATCTGTACATTTTTACTTTGGAAGTAAGTTTTTATGCTCTAAATCACAAATTTTTCGAAATAGTAATTAGTACCTACATTGTGGCAAGTATGAGTTTTGTTCGTGTGTGGTATAAAATAGTAAAAATAATGGCAATAGAACTCTAGAAAAGTTATTCATTATCGTGCCGGAAGACATCAATATGAGGAAAGTTTGGTTGGAAGTTGAAACTCGCAAAAAGATATCCTTAATTATTTACAACTAAAAGTTGATTGTATATATTTTGTGAAAATACTTCAATGTAAGTAAATTTCTATTTTATGGTATATCCACATGCTTTGTATCGACACAGCTATTTATGCATAAAATCAATATGACTATAAAAGCCATATTAAATGACATACCTACCTATTGCATATTTTCAATAATTTTTAATCAATTAAAATCAATCAATTTATTTTAAAAATTACGAAAACAATCACTTACTATGAATATATTTATGTTTAATTCTGTATATTTTTTATATTCATCACATTTTGTACTATATTGTTAACCATGGAAAGTACCCTAAATACTGTACGCATACTTGAAGCTTACTGATATGAGATGGCGCTAGCGTGCTCGACCTCGTCTTGTCTCTTTCCTTCTCGTACCCTCTCGCTCGCACAGCTACCTTGAGAACCCCACCATGGCGACGCCACAAGCAGTGGCCTAATTTAATTTCAAATCATTGGCGTCTGAATTTTCGACCTTTCTGCACTTACCAATAGTTCATTTTGTGTTAAGTGCTTAAGTTTTTATTCTATTTTATAAGTGTGAGCCTCATATAGCAACTATTCATGTAAGTGCTCATTTTTATTTTCCTTACAAAGTGAATACAACTAACTAACGGTTTTTACCGTTCGTATTGAAAATATTTCTATAAATAGATCATTATTTTTATAGAATCTATAATAATTATGATATATACGCTACCCTCTAAAGGAATTCAGTAATTTTATAAGAAAATTTAGAAAATTTTACCACTTTTCTAGAAATTTTTATCTACCTTCAGATAAGACTTTTTTGTACTTATTTTTTAGATTTATAATTAGAACTAGTTATAATATAATGCATAGGCTCACTGAATTTGGCCCCACTTTTTTTGATTTTTTAATTATTTGTTCGTCGTTTGTTCGTTATTGTTCGAATGTAAAAATTATTTGTTCGTTCTTTGTTTATTTATAATTAATTAAACAAATGTTTACCCTTAAGTTGGCCCGCCTCACTAGAGATCTTCATTTTTGTCGCTCAAATTAATTAATTTTGATTAATTATCGTTTGTTCGACCACTATTGATGATTGTTCGATCATAAAAACAATTAAATCCTTAATTATTTATTATTTACTTTTTTTTATTTAGTTTCTCAATTGCATCGGGTATATAGCTGAAATGTGTTGCAATAATAGCAATATTTTTTTTATTAAAGGATCCTCAAATGCCAGCTGGCTTGAATTGATTGCAATGGCGTCTGATCTGTCAAATTTTCTAACAACTTCTTTTATAGCTTCGAAATTTTCAGCATAAAACAATACGGCTTTCAACCAAGTTCCCCACCGTGTTAATATTGGTTCTGGGGGTAGTGCTACGTTTGGTAGTTGCTTTGTATACGCTAGTACTCGCGATGGTGCTTTTAAAAACACTTTTTTTGTAGAAGAAATCAATGACATGACGACTATCCCGAACTCGTTTCTAATCTCTTCCGCAACTCGATGGAATCCGTGAGCTAGACAGGTGATATGAAGCAATTTCGGGTAGAATACTTTCAGAGCTTGAGCAGCTTTCATCATATAAGGCGCAGCGTCAGAAACAAAAACACATATTTTCTCGTCAATAGAAGAATCAGGAAATAGTGATCTGATGGAATCATTTATGAACCGGGCGATAGTTGAATGGTTTGTTTTTCCAGGACCTTGCAAGTAACCAAATGGGGAGTGGAGGGCTCTTTAGATAATTTTCCAACAATTATTATTATATATCGTCTACATGAATCTGTCGTTTCATCAGCTGATATCCATAGTAGATTGTCGAGAGATCGGCGCGTATTTCACTAAGTACCTCGTCGTAGATAGTTGACAGGTAGTTTTTTCGAATTGTAGACTCTTCAGGAATTATCTGATTAGTGCAATATTTCTTAAGGAATTTTCGGCATACTTCGTTATTTAATTGGTGAATATTGCAAGCAACAAATAACTCACATAAATCTTTATTGAATTCTATTTTGTTTGCAGTATCCGAATTAGAAGTCGAAATATGTACCTAACTATTGAAATAAGCACTATCAGTGAAAAAGTACCAAAATATGCAATAACGCTATAAAAGTAGAATAATTATATGCATTTGCATATACAAATGCATATAATCCGATGTCTAGTGATAAACCTAAAAAGAAAGATTTCCGTAATCCTTCAAACTCAAAAAATACACCTAAAAGAGTTGCAAAGTCTTGTCGGACTCCTCAATTTTGCTCGGTTTGTGATTCCGAGGGGACGACTACACTTTCGAGATACTCTCATGTTCTTAAACGTTGCCATGAAGAGCCCGCTTACTGCCGTGCATCAGTTTCCAAACACAGTAGAAATGGAACTGCAGTGGTGGATGGCCAGTTGCGACCTGTCGTCACAAATTCATTTTCCATCTTCAACAAAATTCTTAACTACGGACGCCTCGGACGTAGCCTGGAGAGCCCAATTGGAAAAAATATCTTTGAGTGGAATGGTGAAACAGGTCCAGAACCAAATTTGCACAGCAACCAAAAAGAAATGTTAGCGGTGTTAAAGGCACTCCAAAGTCTATGTCACAAGATAAAGAAATCCACAGTCCTCCTACAGTGCGACAACAAAACTGTTGTGTCTTATTTAAAAAACGACGGGGGGACCAGGTCATTACCGTTGCTCCAGTTGACAAAAGAAATATTTCACCTTTTAGACTTACACCACATAGAACTACAGGTACACCACTTACCGGGAAGGTACAACAGTCATGCAGATCATTTATCACGACATCTGAGTCTTCCGGAATGGCATTTACTGCCTCATTGCACAGAGAACCTGTTCAATAAATTCGGAACACCGATGATCGACCTCTTTGCAAGTGAAACGTCGAAAGTAGTTTCCAATTATGTGAGTCTGAATCAAACGGATCAGGAGGCGTTATATCACGATGCGTTCTCCTGAACCTGGAATTATCCCCTCGCTTGGGTGTTCCCGCCACCTTATCTAGTTCCCAAGGTGCTCATGCACTTGAACAAGGCGACAGGGTTCTATCTGTTGATAGTCCCGAGATGGGAACGAGTATTTTGGAGGGCGGACCTAAGAACCCGAGCAGTCGCAGGTCCGTTGACCATACAGAATCTACACCTGAATTTAATAGACATTGCGACAGGTCATCCCCCATCAGCAACCCAAGACATGGAATTGCAGGTGTGGAAATATAGAGGAGCTAAAGGACTGGAATAAAAAGCACCTTAATCTCCTAAAAAACTCTTGGCGTCCATCGACACTAAAAACTAACAAAGTGGCGTGGAACCGCTGGCTCAGATGGTGCCGCACTAATAAAGAAAATGCCACTCATTCGTCGGGATCTGTTCTGGCAAAATATTTAGCTGATCTTCATCTTATTGATGGTCTAGCTTACAATACTATATTAGTACACAAGTCGGTCGTGTCGACATTGTGCAGTGTTGAAGATGCGGGCAAATTATCTTCACATGTTCTGGTAAATCATATGCTTAAGTCGATCGCTGTAAATAAACCAGTCTCTAGAAAAACAAGTGTATGGGATATAGACGATGTATTGAAGCATTTGGAAAAGCAAATTATCGATAAAAACAATGTTTTCCAAACTTGTCGACATACAGCCACCTTGCTCCTCTTATGCTCAGGCCGAAGAGTCCATCACTTGACATTGCGGTTGATTCAGAACACTTCATTGTAAATGAAGACTCGATTTGTTTTTGGCCTCTTTACGGATCTAAAACTGATGGTGCGAACTACATACAGTCGGGATGGAAGATATTTCAAACAATAGTTCCAGAAATTTAGATCCTGTTTTTTGGGTTAAGCGGGCCATTGGTTTATTAAAAGAAAAATGGAAAGAATGTAATTTACATAATCTTTTCATTGATCTAAGAAGAAATCCTAAGCCGGCCTCCAGAACGGTTATTGGTGGTTGGGTAAAAACTGTATTTCGTGAAGCAGGTATTACTGCCCCTCCAGGAAGTATACGCTCTGCCGTAGCGTCTAAAAACTGGGTTGATAATTTACATAGCTGGGCATTAACTCGTTGATCCGTTAATCGTTAATTAACGAAGTTAACATTTTGATTAACGGATTAACTTTTAAGTTAACTTTTAAAAATGTTAACGGACACGTTAACTTTCGTTAATATGCAGAAGTCCGTTAATCGTTAATCCAATGCCTAATAGTTACCGCACGGCACCGACAAGTGCGGGCGGCACGTGGCAGCGAGTGAAACAAAAACAAAACTAGATATATTTTGCCGGCGCGTGTGAGTGAGAAAGAAAACTGCGAAGACATTTGTGAAACGAAAGTGACGCGTTTGATAATTTCATTACTTAGCGCCGGTGCTTAGAGTGACGAGTGTTTTGTTTGTTTTTTTTTATTAATTACTGTCAGTGATCATTTGCGTGTTGATAATTGATGAATGAATTAGAACCTAAACCAACAGGTTTTATAAGTTCAATACGCAACGATATAAAGATGCAATTTTACACATATTAACGGATTAACGATTAACGTTAACTTGCGTTAATTCTTCCGAAATGTAACGCTTTAACGTTTAACGAATCCAACTTTTTTTGAAGCGGATTAACGATTAACGAAGTTGTTACGGGTGAAATTAAAAAATTAAAATAAAAGAAGATCTCCGTGACAATAATATATATATTTTTAAAAAAATAGGGGTCGTGGGCAGAAGGCCGTACGGTCTGGTCTAGCCTCTTGGTGTCAAGGTGGTGGTAAGGGGCTTTAAACCACGTGGGAACTTAGCTTAGAATCCAGGTGTCTAGTACGTGGCGGATGCGAGATAGGGCTCCAACTTCTGGAAGCTTCTCTGTCACCGCTGCGTCCGTTCGTCGTAGATAGATCGTCTCAAAAAAATAAATCCCCGTCCAATGTCTATCAGCACTCAGAACTCCAGCTAGTATAAGTCCTTTTTAGACGGTACCTCGAGTGCTGTAGTTGGGGCGGAGTTTGTGCCCCAAATCAAGTTCCTGAAATATTTACGATAACGTGTCGGTAGGAGTCCGGTTCCACAGCCAGCGCGATTTCAACCCCAAACGATCAAGAATCACGGGCTGTGTGACCATTACAAAGAAGGTAGGCAAAATAAAAAAAGATAAGATTATATTAAGGACAACCAATATGATACAAACATCCTAATATTTTAATAGTGCTAGATTGGAAAGATGAAACTACAAATTGAGCACGTGGTATGGCTAATCAAATAATTGACAATTAATTTAAAAGGATGATAGTTTACATGTAAGAATAATGCATTTTAATACAAGCATGATTTTCCCAAACATTCACAACACAGATACTTAAAATACTCACCGTGGAACACGGGATTAAAATATAATTATTATAACGACTACATCTTGAGTATAGAAAATTTTATTCAAAAAGAAATGTCATTCGAAGAAGTGCCATATATATACCTTTCCTTCCTCTTTTTTAAGCTTTTGACAACTATAATCTAAAGCGTAAAGATAAGAAATCCAGAAATCAAAATAAGAAGATATTATATCAATAATCAATATATTATGTAATATAATATTACAAATTTACTGTTTTTTCATTATTAAAAAACTAAATAATTATCATATCAATATTATCAAATAATGCAATAAATAAGCGGTCAATAGGTGTTGCCACTGAATCGTACAAGATCCTAACTTAAGGTAATATTTAAAAGTAGTCATTTATAAAAATTTATATTACATATTATTCGTTCTTGTTATTACTGTTTCAAAATGAAGAAACATAACTTATTAATTAGTATAATAATGTACCTATGCAATTAATTTAACATTAAAATATACCCCAACGGCCAACAGTCATTAAATATAAGATTTATACAAACATACAAAGTCCACATATCAACTACTTATACTATTTGCAATTTTGTTTTTCTTCATGATATTATTGTTGAAAACTACGACGTCTTGGTTTTTTACAGATCCTTCTTACGCTTGAGTGGTGCGAGTGAATAATACAGCAACAATTGTTATATTCTCCTTTATTGGTACTTATGAGAGAGATGCTTAACACAGATACATATGAGAGATGCCTAACATAGATACGTCTAAACTATATATAGCCTTTTGGCTAACTAAAATAAGATGGGCTATAACTAGATAGGCTGTGCTTGTGACATCTGTCAATATGACATTGATAGTTCTACTTTTTTTTAAAATATATATGGCGTCGGCTTATCTTAAAACCATTTTCCAGTGTGAAGTAAAAAAGGCGGGAAATAGAACTTTCGTTTTAATTTTCAACACTGTATTCCTATATCGTCAAGTCTAAAGTCTAGTCAAAGTCCAAATAAATAGTCAGTACAGTCAATGAGTCATGTCAGTTGATTCAGTAAAGTGGTAGACGCTTTACTGAAAGTTCCTAGGGAGTTTTGGCGGGAAACACAAAATAGCACGTTTTTAGAAGTTGTACCACTTGCCCACACTTGTGCTCGTAAACGAATATTTAATGGTTAATTATGTACCAATATTACACATTAAGAACCGAAATAACACAAATTTATGACGAAATACAAAATCCCACAACGTCACCCATTGAACTCCCCGGCAAAACTGATAGTTCTACTTTATAATACTTTATATAATTATTATATATATGCAACAATTATGTCACTAAACACATTAAAAATTTGCAAATTATTACAAAATAATTATTCAAATATATTATCAAACTTTTTTTCAAATTCGTTATTCTGTATTACAATAAAATATGAGCGGATAAACTTATGCTGAAATTATGCGCTTTTAATTTATTAACCAGCCACACCGCAGAAAAAGAAAGGGCTTTGACAGCACAAAAAATATCGATATCGACTTTATCATTATGCTATTAATTTTTCAGATTTCCTAAGGATACAATGATTCGGGATGTCTGGATTCGAGGTTGTGCAAATCATGTTTCGTGGACTAAACATACGAGAAAAATTTTCTCACAGCATTTTGAAGCTTTATGTTTTATAGTAAATAAATAAATAAATTCTTTATTCACACAGAGGAGCTTTACATATCTGTAGTGCCGGGACCCCTGCACTAGTGTAAACAGTATTGCAGAGGCCAGTGTCCTCGCTCATCATTTATAATAATTTAAAAGAAATAGAAAAGAGAAGAAATGTCCTATGAAATATAGCACAAGCGGAAAACAAGAGGAGATATTTTAATACGTATTTATTATAATATACTAAGCGGAATTGTAAATTAAATATTGTAGTAAAACAAAAATCTTTCTAAATTATTTGTCAAAGAAAAAACATTTTTTGTGCATATTTTTTAAAATACATTTTAAATTAAGATTTTAAGTAGTTTTTTTTTTTTCTTTTTTTTTTCTGCAGACTAAAGGACGTCACAGACGTTGAAAGTAATATAATTTTTATTTTAAGATGCCTGGATATTTATTTCATATTTATAGTACGTAATATGAAAATGTGTAGTATTTTAGTAGTCTGTGATAGTTCAAACAAACTGTATAGCAAGCGATATTTCATCATAACTAAAAATATTATAGTATCCTCGCCGTCTGTAATGCCCCTTAGAAGTAATATAATAGCTTAAAATATTTGTCACGCACTCATTTTAATAAAATACAGTTTTTAAGAATATTGGAGAGCTATTAGGAAATGCTTAAAATTTTAGCCCAATTTAAAATGAGAATCCTACTTCTATTATAAAGAATAAGAATAAGAATCGTTTATTCCAAGAAATTGGTTACATAGATGTTGCATTTTTATAAATGATCACAATTTCGGCCCTTATGGGCATGGAATAATATTAGTACATAGTTTTATATAAAAAAATAAATAGAATCATATTAGTAAACAAAAAAAAACCATTGTCATCAAAATCCCAGTACCTTATCAATCAATTAGTAATAATAATGTATGCAAATAAACATTAAAATATATCCTAACGGCCAAAGGTCATGAAATATAAGATTATACAAACATACAAAGTCCACATATCAACTAAATAAACAGAGTTTTGCCGGGGAGTTCAATGGGTGACGTTGTGAATTTGTAATATTTCATAAATTTGTGTTATCTCGATTCTTAATGTGTAATATTGGTAGAATATTAACCATTAAATATTCGTGAACGTGCACAAGGGTGGGCAAGTGGTACAACTTCTAAAAACGTGCTCTGTGTGTTTCCCGCCAAAACTCCCTATGAACTTTCAGTAAAGCGTCTACCACTTTAGTGAATCGACTGACATGACTCATTGACTGTACTGACTATTTATTTGGACTTTGACTAGACTTTAGACTTGACGATATATGAATACAGTGTTGAAACTGAAACTTGAAGACTTGACGATATATGAATACAGTGTTGAAAATTGAAACGAAAGTTCTATTTCCCGCCTTTTTTACTTGACACTGGCAATGATTTTAAGATAAGCCGACGCCATATATTAAAAAAAAATAGCATTATGTCATATGAGATTCTTCTTCTTCTTTTGGCATAGCCTCCCCTGTAATAGGTGTTGCCAAATAAAAAAAAAATACAGTGTGTAGCTGTGTCAGTGTCAAAATAAAAAAAAAACTAAAAGAGGATAAGCATCATGGTATAGGAGTCTCGTCACTATATGTTTGTTATTTATAACAGTTTCGACATAATTACACATTTATTCAGTTTTACTCATACGATATTTGCTCTTACACAGTAGGTACACTTCACACATATATTTTATACAAATAATAGTTATTTATTGAAGTATTCCTTTCTAGGAAAACGCGCGGCTATACCGAACGAAGGATGCGAGCGGTCCGCCAGTCCTCGATACAATTATTTTCCAAAAAGAATGTGACATTGTCTCCCCGTCTTTTATTTTTTACAAGCTGCCACAATGGCATAAACGTTGCATGTGCAGAATATTTTAACTTATTAGCCATGGAGGATGTAAATAAAATGTGAAAGTTTGTGAGGATGGTGTATGTTACTCTTTCACGCAAAAACTACTGAACGGATTTCAATGAAATTACACATAGGCTACTTTTTATCCCGAAAAAGTACAATATTCCTGTGGATACCCGATACCATAATTACGCCGGCGGTGCCGGGAGAAAAAAGCTGGTTATTCATAAAGTAAGTTTTATCTGTACATTTTTACTTTGGAAGTAAGTTTTTATGCTCTAAATCACAAATTTTTCGAAATAGTAATTAGTACCTACATTGTGGCAAGTATGAGTTTTGTTCGTGTGTGGTATAAAATAGTAAAAATAATGGCAATAGAACTCTAGAAAAGTTATTCATTATCGTGCCGGAAGACATCAATATGAGGAAAGTTTGGTTGGAAGTTGAAACTCGCAAAAAGATATCCTTAATTATTTACAACTAAAAGTTGATTGTATATATTTTGTGAAAATACTTCAATGTAAGTAAATTTCTATTTTATGGTATATCCACATGCTTTGTATCGACACAGCTATTTATGCATAAAATCAATATGACTATAAAAGCCATATTAAATGACATACCTACCTATTGCATATTTTCAATAATTTTTAATCAATTAAAATCAATCAATTTATTTTAAAAATTACGAAAACAATCACTTACTATGAATATATTTATGTTTAATTCTGTATATTTTTTATATTCATCACATTTTGTACTATATTGTTAACCATGGAAAGTACCCTAAATACTGTACGCATACTTGAAGCTTACTGATATGAGATGGCGCTAGCGTGCTCGACCTCGTCTTGTCTCTTTCCTTCTCGTACCCTCTCGCTCGCACAGCTACCTTGAGAACCCCACCATGGCGACGCCACAAGCAGTGGCCTAATTTAATTTCAAATCATTGGCGTCTGAATTTTCGACCTTTCTGCACTTACCAATAGTTCATTTTGTGTTAAGTGCTTAAGTTTTTATTCTATTTTATAAGTGTGAGCCTCATATAGCAACTATTCATGTAAGTGCTCATTTTTATTTTCCTTACAAAGTGAATACAACTAACTAACGGTTTTTACCGTTCGTATTGAAAATATTTCTATAAATAGATCATTATTTTTATAGAATCTATAATAATTATGATATATACGCTACCCTCTAAAGGAATTCAGTAATTTTATAAGAAAATTTAGAAAATTTTACCACTTTTCTAGAAATTTTTATCTACCTTCAGATAAGACTTTTTTGTACTTATTTTTTAGATTTATAATTAGAACTAGTTATAATATAATGCATAGGCTCACTGAATTTGGCCCCACTTTTTTTGATTTTTTAATTATTTGTTCGTCGTTTGTTCGTTATTGTTCGAATGTAAAAATTATTTGTTCGTTCTTTGTTTATTTATAATTAATTAAACAAATGTTTACCCTTAAGTTGGCCCGCCTCACTAGAGATCTTCATTTTTGTCGCTCAAATTAATTAATTTTGATTAATTATCGTTTGTTCGACCACTATTGATGATTGTTCGATCATAAAAACAATTAAATCCTTAATTATTTATTATTTACTTTTTTTTATTTAGTTTCTCAATTGCATCGGGTATATAGCTGAAATGTGTTGCAATAATAGCAATATTTTTTTTATTAAAGGATCCTCAAATGCCAGCTGGCTTGAATTGATTGCAATGGCGTCTGATCTGTCAAATTTTCTAACAACTTCTTTTATAGCTTCGAAATTTTCAGCATAAAACAATACGGCTTTCAACCAAGTTCCCCACCGTGTTAATATTGGTTCTGGGGGTAGTGCTACGTTTGGTAGTTGCTTTGTATACGCTAGTACTCGCGATGGTGCTTTTAAAAACACTTTTTTTGTAGAAGAAATCAATGACATGACGACTATCCCGAACTCGTTTCTAATCTCTTCCGCAACTCGATGGAATCCGTGAGCTAGACAGGTGATATGAAGCAATTTCGGGTAGAATACTTTCAGAGCTTGAGCAGCTTTCATCATATAAGGCGCAGCGTCAGAAACAAAAACACATATTTTCTCGTCAATAGAAGAATCAGGAAATAGTGATCTGATGGAATCATTTATGAACCGGGCGATAGTTGAATGGTTTGTTTTTCCAGGACCTTGCAAGTAACCAAATGGGGAGTGGAGGGCTCTTTAGATAATTTTCCAACAATTATTATTATATATCGTCTACATGAATCTGCCGTTTCATCAGCTGATATCCATAGTAGATTGTCGAGAGATCGGCGCGTATTTCACTAAGTACCTCGTCGTAGATAGTTGACAGGTAGTTTTTTCGAATTGTAGACTCTTCAGGAATTATCTGATTAGTGCAATATTTCTTAAGGAATTTTCGGCATACTTCGTTATTTAATTGGTGAATATTGCAAGCAACAAATAACTCACATAAATCTTTATTGAATTCTATTTTGTTTGCAGTATCCGAATTAGAAGTCGAAATATGTACCTAACTATTGAAATAAGCACTATCAGTGAAAAAGTACCAAAATATGCAATAACGCTATAAAAGTAGAATAATTATATGCATTTGCATATACAAATGCATATAATCCGATGTCTAGTGATAAACCTAAAAAGAAAGATTTCCGTAATCCTTCAAACTCAAAAAATACACCTAAAAGAGTTGCAAAGTCTTGTCGGACTCCTCAATTTTGCTCGGTTTGTGATTCCGAGGGGACGACTACACTTTCGAGATACTCTCATGTTCTTAAACGTTGCCATGAAGAGCCCGCTTACTGCCGTGCATCAGTTTCCAAACACAGTAGAAATGGAACTGCAGTGGTGGATGGCCAGTTGCGACCTGTCGTCACAAATTCATTTTCCATCTTCAACAAAATTCTTAACTACGGACGCCTCGGACGTAGCCTGGAGAGCCCAATTGGAAAAAATATCTTTGAGTGGAATGGTGAAACAGGTCCAGAACAAAATTTGCACAGCAACCAAAAAGAAATGTTAGCGGTGTTAAAGGCACTCCAAAGTCTATGTCACAAGATAAAGAAATCCACAGTCCTCCTACAGTGCGACAACAAAACTGTTGTGTCTTATTTAAAAAACGACGGGGGGACCAGGTCATTACCGTTGCTCCAGTTGACAAAAGAAATATTTCACCTTTTAGACTTACACCACATAGAACTACAGGTACACCACTTACCGGGAAGGTACAACAGTCATGCAGATCATTTATCACGACATCTGAGTCTTCCGGAATGGCATTTACTGCCTCATTGCACAGAGAACCTGTTCAATAAATTCGGAACACCGATGATCGACCTCTTTGCAAGTGAAACGTCGAAAGTAGTTTCCAATTATGTGAGTCTGAATCAAACGGATCAGGAGGCGTTATATCACGATGCGTTCTCCTGAACCTGGAATTATCCCCTCGCTTGGGTGTTCCCGCCACCTTATCTAGTTCCCAAGGTGCTCATGCACTTGAACAAGGCGACAGGGTTCTATCTGTTGATAGTCCCGAGATGGGAACGAGTATTTTGGAGGGCGGACCTAAGAACCCGAGCAGTCGCAGGTCCGTTGACCATACAGAATCTACACCTGAATTTAATAGACATTGCGACAGGTCATCCCCCATCAGCAACCCAAGACATGGAATTGCAGGTGTGGAAATATAGAGGAGCTAAAGGACTGGAATAAAAAGCACCTTAATCTCCTAAAAAACTCTTGGCGTCCATCGACACTAAAAACTAACAAAGTGGCGTGGAACCGCTGGCTCAGATGGTGCCGCACTAATAAAGAAAATGCCACTCATTCGTCGGGATCTGTTCTGGCAAAATATTTAGCTGATCTTCATCTTATTGATGGTCTAGCTTACAATACTATATTAGTACACAAGTCGGTCGTGTCGACATTGTGCAGTGTTGAAGATGCGGGCAAATTATCTTCACATGTTCTGGTAAATCATATGCTTAAGTCGATCGCTGTAAATAAACCAGTCTCTAGAAAAACAAGTGTATGGGATATAGACGATGTATTGAAGCATTTGGAAAAGCAAATTATCGATAAAAACAATGTTTTCCAAACTTGTCGACATACAGCCACCTTGCTCCTCTTATGCTCAGGCCGAAGAGTCCATCACTTGACATTATTAGCGGTTGATTCAGAACACTTCATTGTAAATGAAGACTCGATTTGTTTTTGGCCTCTTTACGGATCTAAAACTGATGGTGCGAACTACATACAGTCGGGATGGAAGATATTTCAAACAATAGTTCCAGAAATTTAGATCCTGTTTTTTGGGTTAAGCGGGCCATTGGTTTATTAAAAGAAAAATGGAAAGAATGTAATTTACATAATCTTTTCATTGATCTAAGAAGAAATCCTAAGCCGGCCTCCAGAACGGTTATTGGTGGTTGGGTAAAAACTGTATTTCGTGAAGCAGGTATTACTGCCCCTCCAGGAAGTATACGCTCTGCCGTAGCGTCTAAAAACTGGGTTGATAATTTACATAGCTGGGCATTAACTCGTTGATCCGTTAATCGTTAATTAACGAAGTTAACATTTTGATTAACGGATTAACTTTTAAGTTAACTTTTAAAAATGTTAACGGACACGTTAACTTTCATTAATATGCAGAAGTCCGTTAATCGTTAATCCAATGCCTAATAGTTACCGCACGGCACCGACAAGTGCGGGCGGCACGTGGCAGCGAGTGAAACAAAAACAAAACTAGATATATTTTGCCGGCGCGTGTGAGTGAGAAAGAAAACTGCGAAGACATTTGTGAAACGAAAGTGACGCGTTTGATAATTTCATTACTTAGCGCCGGTGCTTAGAGTGACGAGTGTTTTGTTTGTTTTTTTTTATTAATTACTGTCAGTGATCATTTGCGTGTTGATAATTGATGAATGAATTAGAACCTAAACCAACAGGTTTTATAAGTTCAATACGCAACGATATAAAGATGCAATTTTACACATATTAACGGATTAACGATTAACGTTAACTTGCGTTAATTCTTCCGAAATGTAACGCTTTAACGTTTAACGAAGCCAACTTTTTTTGAAGCGGATTAACGATTAACGAAGTTGTTACGGGTGAAATTAAAAAATTAAAATAAAAGAAGATCTCCGTGACAATAATATATATATTTTTAAAAAAATAGGGGTCGTGGGCAGAAGGCCGTACGGTCTGGTCTAGCCTCTTGGTGTCAAGGTGGTGGTAAGGGGCTTTAAACCACGTGGGAACTTAGCTTAGAATCCAGGTGTCTAGTACGTGGCGGATGCGAGATAGGGCTCCAACTTCTGGAAGCTTCTCTGTCACCGCTGCGTCCGTTCGTCGTAGATAGATCGTCTCAAAAAAATAAATCCCCGTCCAATGTCTATCAGCACTCAGAACTCCAGCTAGTATAAGTCCTTTTTAGACGGTACCTCGAGTGCTGTAGTTGGGGCGGAGTTTGTGCCCCAAATCAAGTTCCTGAAATATTTACGATAACGTGTCGGTAGGAGTCCGGTTCCACAGCCAGCGCGATTTCAACCCCAAACGATCAAGAATCACGGGCTGTGTGACCATTACAAAGAAGGTAGGCAAAATAAAAAAAGATAAGATTATATTAAGGACAACCAATATGATACAAACATCCTAATATTTTAATAGTGCTAGATTGGAAAGATGAAACTACAAATTGAGCACGTGGTATGGCTAATCAAATAATTGACAACTAATTTAAAAGGATGATAGTTTACATGTAAGAATAATGCATTTTAATACAAGCATGATTTTCCCAAACATTCACAACACAGATACTTAAAATACTCACCGTGGAACACGGGATTAAAATATAATTATTATAACGACTACATCTTGAGTATAGAAAATTTTATTCAAAAAGAAATGTCATTCGAAGAAGTGCCATATATATACCTTTCCTTCCTCTTTTTTAAGCTTTTGACAACTATAATCTAAAGCGTAAAGATAAGAAATCCAGAAATCAAAATAAGAAGATATTATATCAATAATCAATATATTATGTAATATAATATTACAAATTTACTGTTTTTTCATTATTAAAAAACTAAATAATTATTTTTCTAAGATTTAAGACGGAAAAATCAATCTACGAATTTAAGTATTAAAGCAAGGCTGACGCCGTTTTAGTAAGGACGTGCGCCGATAGATGGCGCTTTAAGCCTCTAAAAATGACTAAATAATTAATTATACAAATCATAGATGACGCGAGTAACGCCGAAATAATCGATTTTATGGAAATGGAATGTAACTACGTTACATATCCCCCACTGTTAGCGAAGGATTTTGAGTGCTCTAAGGAAAAATCCTGAAATAGCTATTAAGATACATATAAACATAATACTTTAGGTCTTTTGGAAAAATAAAATTCACTAAATTATCAAAATGAAGAATTAGGAAAATAAAAAAATTTAGAACTTTAGTCTAGTGTTTACACGCATAAAACCGACAACCTTTTCACACCATACTACATTCACCTATATTCATACGTCATCATACATACAAATTGCACATCACATAAATACTTCAACTTTCATATTGCATTTGGTCATAATCAGTGTGACTCGAGATGCCCTAACACACGAGTTGATTGTTCTCCGTAACAGAGGTAGAACAACACAAGTCGAAGCTAAAACGTTACTAAAGAGATAACGAACAGCAAAAAAACCGCGAAACTACTAGCCTTCCAACAAAGTAACATACCACTTTAATAGTATTGGCTGCATAAGAAAGACCCCTTATTAAAGAAAAGAATCCAAAAAAATGTCCTAGGTGGATAGAGCGCAGCCAATCCAAAGTAGTATAATAGTATTGGCAGCAAAAGAAAGACCCTTTATAATAGAAAGAATCCAAATAAATATCCCGAGATGGGTAAAGTGCTGCCTAACTAAAGTATACACCTACACAACTCCTCAACAGTGAGAGCTGGTATAATATTCCTAATCAAAACTCCATACTCCAATTCAGCCATTTTAAGCAAAACAAATTTTATTTTTCCAGACATTGAGAAATAAATTTAAAAAAAATTAAAGATTTTTCCAAAGTTAAGTAAGTTGTCAAAAGTAAAAATTATTAAGAAGTTAAGTAACTAAGTAAATTCAAAAGTTTAAAAAGAAATTAAGTTTTTCCAAACTAATTCAATGAATTTATCAGAAGTTAAATCCAATTTTAAAAGTTAAATTAACAAGAAAATTCAAGAAAAATTTTCGCAAGCCTAACGGTGAGTATATCTGTGTTGAGAAAATACAAAAATAATCAGATGTATTCTCTAAAAATACACAACAAAATATAATTTGTAATCAGTTCTATATAAGATATCTAACTACAAGACAAGTTCTACAGACTATATGGTACAGACCATATACAGTAACATGAAAAAACAAACAGTATAAAGTTTATTAACAATTTTAAACTTTACACAACAACAATAAGGTTACTAGTTACTACACTAAGTATATCCAACGCTCATAGTAAGTTAAGATTAAATTAAAGTTAAATTAAAGTTTAAAGTGATAAGTTAGTAGCAAAATAATTTAGAATAAGAATTAAAGGTTATATGTAAATATTTATGTTGAAGTAAAAAGTTAAATTAAAGTTTAATTAAAACAAGGTTAAGGCCAAAAAGATCACATAAGCATCATTGAAGATGATGCTGATGTGTGTGCATGTATAGTGTGGGTATGTGTAAAATAAATAATATGTATGATAAAATTTATAATATACAATATAAAATGATTACAAATATCCTGCCAAAAAAACGACAGGACAAAAAAATAGAATAATAATAAATATATTTAATAATAAAGAATAATTTTAATAGTTTTTATAAATTTAATATTATGTCCACTGTGAAAAAAAACACAGGGTTCCTTATGCATCACGGAACCCTAAAAAAAAACAATGGGTGTGTGCTGTAACGTTACCTGCCTCTTACACGTGTCCGTTACGTAACCTGAACCAATACTACCCCGGGCCCAGACGGGTAAGAGTACTGAGAGAGTTGGATATAAAATACGGCACAAAACAAACACCAAACACTGGACACACAGACCCAGGAAGAAACACCAGATGCCAGACCAGACGAAACCACGTTTATGGGCGCCAATTGTTACGGGTGAAATTAAAAAATTAAAATAAAAGAAGATCTCCGTGACAATAATATATATATTGAAAAAAAAATAGGGGTCGTGGGCAGAAGGCCGTACGGTCTGGTCTAGCCTGTTGGTGTCAAGGTGGTGGTAAGGGGCTTTAAACCACGTGGGAACTTAGCTTAGAATCTAGGTGTCTAGCACGTGGCGGATGCGAGATAGGGCTCCAACTTCTGGAAGCTTCTCCGTCACCGCTGCGTCCGTTCGTCGTAGATAGATCGTCTCAAAAAAATAAATCCCCGTCCAATGTCTATCAGCACTCAGAACTCCAGCTAGTATAAGTCCTTTTTAGACGGTACCTCGAGTGCTGTAGTTGGGGCGGAGTTTGTGCCCCAAATCAAGTTCCTGAAATATTCACGATAACGTGTCGGTAGGAGTCCGGTACCCACAGCCAGCGCGATTTCAACCCCAAACGATCAAAAATCACGGGCTGTGTGACCATTACAAAGAAGGTAGGCAAAATAAAAAAAGATAAGATGATATTAAGGACAACCAATATGATACAAACATCCTAACATTTTAATAGTGCTAGATTAGAAAGATGAAACTACAAATTGAGCACGTGGTATGGCTAATCAAATAATTGACAACTAATTTAAAAGGATGATAGTTTACATGTAAGAATAATGCATTTTAATACAAGCATGATTTTCCCAAACATTCACAACACAGATACTTAAAATACTCACCGTGGAACACGGGATTAAAATATAATTATTATAACGACTACATCTTGAGTATAGAAAATTTTATTCAAAAAGAAATGTCATTCGAAGAAGTGCCATATATATACCTTTCCTTCCTCTTTTTTAAGCTTTTGACAACTATAATCTAAAGCGTAAAGATAAGAAATCCAGAAATCAAAATAAGAAGATATTATATCAATAATCAATATATTATGTAATATAATATTACAAATTTACTGTTTTTTCATTATTAAAAAATTAAGTAATTATTTTTCTAAGATTTAAGACGGAAAAATCGATCTACGAATTTAAGTATTAAAGCAAGGCTGACACCGTTTTAGTAAGGACGTGCGCCGATAGATGGCGCTTTAAGCCTCTAAAAATGACTAAATAATTAATTATACAAATCATAGATGACGCGAGTAACGCCGAAATAATCGATTTTATGGAAAGGGAATGTAACTACGTTACAAAGTTAACTATTTGATTAACGGTGCCCGGCTATGATAATTTACCTCTTGATCAAATATTGGCCAAAGGAAACTGGCGATCAAGTAATACTTTCTCGCGTTTTTTATCGCAGAGAAGTAAAGTCGTCTCGTACAGGTAAAATCAACAAGTTTGGCTCAATTATTTAGCCCTACAAACTGATTTTATATTTACTTATACTTTATTCTGCAGTTAATTTATACTTTATTAATTAGTACAAATCAATAAATCTATTGATCTTAGTAAGGTATTTTTTCCATTCCTATTTTCTTAGCTCTTCTAATGTATAATATGTCCCTGGAAGCGAAAGAGAAGTACGAAAAGGCAGTAAAAGATGCACAGATTGAGAGCTGGAAGGAGTTTTGCCGGAAACAGGATAGGGAGGGGGTCTGGGAAGGCATCTACAGGGTGTTGAACAGAGTCAAAGGGAGGGAGGAGGATCTGCCCCTTACGAGGGACGGTGAGACCCTCGACGCCCGAAGCTCCGCGGAATGGCTGGCGGAGACCTTTTACCCCGAGGACCAGGAAAGTGGTGAAAGAGAGGAACACCGGCGGACGCGCCGGTGGGCGGAGTCTCTGGACACCGAACCGCCGACGGGTCCGGACGACCCTCCTTTTATCATGGAGGAGTTGAAGAGAGCAGTAAGGTCCTTCAACCCCAAAAAGGCCCCCGGGGCGGATGGACTCACGTCGGGCATCTGCCAACACGCTGTGGAATGTGACCCGGAATGGTTCCTTGCTCTGCTGAATAGGTGCCTCACCGTCGCCTGCTTCCCCAAACAGTGGAAGCGGGCGACCGTGGTGGTGCTAAGGAAGCCGGGCAAGGAATCGTACCGGGTACCAAAAGCCTATCGACCGATCGGCTTCCTGCCTGTTCTCGGCAAAATCTTCGAGAAGATGCTGGTCGCCCGACTTAGGTTCTACCTGCTGCCCAAGATCAGCCCTAACCAGTATGGCTTTATGCCCCAAAGGAGCACCGAAGACGCCCTCTATAGGTTGGTGAACCACATCAGAAAGCAGAGGGAGGAGAAGAAACTTTCTGTTGTGGTCTCGCTGGACATAGAGGGGGCCTTCGATAGTGCTTGGTGGCCGGCCATAAAGGTTAGGTTAGCTGAGGTTGGGTGTCCGGGGAACCTGAGGCGGGTGGTCAGCAGCTACCTGAGTGAAAGAAGAGTGAGCGTAAGGTATGCGGGTATGGAAGTGAGCAGAGAGACCAACAAGGGGTGCGTACAGGGGTCCATAGGCGGACCGATTCTGTGGGACCTCTTGTTGGACCCCCTGCTATGGATGTTAGAGGAGATGAATGTGTTCAGTCAGGCGTTCGCCGACGACGTTGTGCTTGTGTTTGAGGGTGACACGGCTTTGGAAATAGAGCGTAAAGCCAACGGGGTTTTGGAAAGAATAAGTAAGTGGGGTGAATCGAACAAATTGAAGTTTGCCACCCACAAAACATGCGCTCTTTTATCAACGCGAAGGTTGAAATATGACGTGCCAAGACTCTCGATGGGGGGTGTCTATCTGCAATACCACAACGAGATTAAGATATTGGGCCTAACATTGGACACCGGCCTCACATTCAATGCACATGTCACTAAAGTATGTCAGAAAGCTATCTCACGATATAAGCAGCTTGCCAAAGCCGCTAGAGTAGGTTGGGGGCTTAACCCCCAGATAGTCAAAACTATATATATGGCCGTGATAGAGCCGACCATTCTGTATGCATCGGAAGCGTGGGCACCCACCGTGGAAAAGATGGGGGTTTAGAAAAGGCTTAACTCCGTCCAACGGGGTTTTGCCCAGAAGATCTGCAGAGCATATCGGACCGTCTCCCTGAACTCTGCAATGCTGTTGGCTGGGATACTCCCCCTTGATCTCAGGATACTCGAAGCTTCGAGGCTCTATGAGATCAAGAAGGGGGTACCTCATCCGGTGTTGAGGGACAGGGAGGTGGAGCGAAATGCTCC
Source organism: Phengaris arion (assembly GCA_963565745.1). NCBI lineage: Eukaryota > Metazoa > Arthropoda > Insecta > Lepidoptera > Lycaenidae > Phengaris > Phengaris arion. The sequence goes on from OY751431.1 coordinate 33,124,976, forward strand.
AGCGATCGAGGACCCACATCCGGCAGAGCAGGAAGAGCTGAGGTTTGGGTTGGTAGACGAGGACTCTTATGCGGACGTGGTTGACAGCCACGTCCATAGGATCTATACAGACGGCAGCAAGATTGAGGGTCGAGTCGGAGCCGCACTCTCTGTATGGGAGGGTGAGGCCGAGACGAAGGCCGTCAAGCTTGCGTTGCCGTCGTATTGCACCGTCTACCAAGCCGAGCTTCTAGCGCTCCATAGAGCTGTAGACATAGCCTGCAAGAGTGGAATGGCGAAGGTCGGTATCCTTAGCGATTCCAGATCGGCCCTCCAGGCTGTCACCCTTAGTTCCCCTCACCCCCTGGCAGTGCAAACAAGGGCGGCCCTCCGAAAAACTGCATCGCAGAGGCGGGAGGTCTCCCTGTTTTGGATTAAGGCGCACGCAGGGTTGAGAGGGAATGAGAGGGTCGACGAATTAGCCAAGGAGGCCGCGCTGAGATTGAAAAGGAAGTCCGACTACGATCTGTGTCCTGTTTCATTCGTCAAGCGTATCTTAAGAGAGGATACGGTTGAGGAATGGGACAGGAGATACGAAGTGGGAGGGACGGCCGGAGTCACTAAGCTCTTTTTCCCAAGCGCTGCTGCTGCATACAAGGTAGTCAACAAGATAGACATCACACACTACACCACACAGATACTGACTGGACACGGTGGGTTCGCCTTCTACTTGAACAGATTCAAGTTGAAGGAGGACCCGTCGTGTTCATGTCAGCCAGTAGTTGAGAAGACTGTTCCTCACCTGTTACTCGAGTGCCCGATTTTTGCTAGCAGTAGATATGATACTGAGCAAAAATTGGGCATATCGATTACGGGTGAGAGCCTGTCTTCCATCCTGGGGGGAAAAACGAGGGACATTTTCCTCGAGTACTGTAAGAAGATTGTGGGTGTAGTCTGTAAGAAAAATTGTGATATATTAGTGTGATATTAGTTAGGCTCTAGATTAGGTTTATTTGTGATAGTAGGTTTAAATTGAATGTGTGTGCCGTTGTTTTTATTGACATTTTAATTGAATTTCGTTTTTACATATTGGAATTATTATTTATTGATTATTGTTTTATTGACTTTTAAATTTAATTGTTTTATATTATTGAAAAATTTTATTGGATTTTATTTTATTTACTGCGTTAAGTTAATCTGTTGACCTTTTTACCAAGGTAAAAATCTGACAAGTACATAGTCAAGTTACTATGTAAGAATTTATCAACTGTATATTAAAAAATGAATGTAAAATAGACGCAATAGATATAAGAAGGTAGTTAAAGCATTGGAAATGTTTAAGTTGAAAAAAGAAAAAAGCAGCATTGTAGAAACTAAATATAAGATATTATGTAAAAATAGAAAATAATAAAAACAGAAAAGAAACCAAAAAAGAACACAACAAGCCCTGATAACGTTAGGGGGACGAAAAAAACAAAAAAAAAAAATGTATAATATGTCTTCACATTGGCGTCTTTTTCCCACCAGGCGATAACAAACAGGTCAGTAAGCTTCAAGTATGCGTACAGTATTTAATGACGGTGTTTTACCTGTAAATAAAACACATATTTAATACTTACCTTACTTGAAGCTTACATTTTTAATACTGCCAGATGAATTCGACTCAATGATTTGAAATTAAATTAGGCCACTGCTTGTGGCGTTGCCATGGTGGGGTTCTCAAGGTAGCTGTGCGAGCCAGAGGGTACGAGAAGGAAAGAGACAAGACGAGGTCGAGCACGCTAGCGCCATCTCATATCAGTAAGCTTTAAGTAAGGTAAGTATTTCATATGTGTTTTATTTACAGGTAAAACACCGTCATTATTATTCGCCGAACTCATCGATTATTTAAATATCGATAGTGTCAAGCACCTGCGTTGCTTGAATAAAAATGACATTTGTCGTACACTGACAGGCTGTTTACTTTGTGTGTTTTTGCACATAATAAACATAGTTTGTGTTTGACAATATTTTAGTGTGAGTGCGTAACGAAGTGATTGAAAATGCATTAGTGTGTAATCACTATTTGTGTCCCCCCCCCCCCCCCCCCCACAGAAAGAGGCAGGCTTTTTCGCATAGAAATTAGCTGTCATTTCGTCTCCGTTTGGTTGGATGCTTTAAGCTAGTATCACTAATGATGGCTATTAGTACCGGTGCTGGATTGGCGCGTTTTCTCGCTTAAATCGCGTTTCTAGTCGGAGAGCAGTCACATTGGCGATTCACTGTGAGTTCCATTTTTATAAGTGGAAGAAGAAGAAGATACATGTGCACCCACTGACATGAGGCGTTTGAATAAATTTTTTTTCTCAGGTATATTTACCTATCACGAAGTATAGATAATATGGTTTTTTATAAAGAAGAAGTCGAATTTGAATTTTGACAAAAATACAATTTTAGATTTCTTTACAAAAACGTACTAAACAAAGCATAATAATTAATTTAAATTAAAGTACAAATATATATTAAGAACCACTGACGCAGCATTAGCACATTTACATTTAAGTATGGAATGTAAGGGATAAAACATGTCCACATAACAAGTACATACACATTTTTGCAAATATATCTTTAAAATTGTATATTCTGATAGTAACATCCTTAAAACATATCATATAATGGAAGCGCTCTCATCATCGATAGATGATAATGTTATGGATCAGGTATATTACAAAATATTAGTTTAAATCAGCACAATGAAACAATTTTAACTAAATGTTTTATGTAGTTATATGGGTCGTTTGCTTGAAAATAAATGTGATTTAATTTGAATATTATGGTAGTAGTTGTTAATGTCCTTCGGCAATTATCGTGTAACCAAGGAAATGACAGAAGATGCATGGAAAACGACGATTTCCGAAAGACTAGGAACATGCATGCACTGTAAAAGCTTTACCTATTATTATTACATTAAAGGATGCCACTAGAGAAGATACAAATGATGTGGACAAATCATCGTTTGTTGACAAACCACCAAACACTCAGGAACAATCATCTGCTTCAAGTAATGAAATAAACAGTGCTCATATACCCAACACACCGAACCAGAGTGAAAGAACCACAAATGACAATGTGCCATCTACTCCTAAAATTATGCCTAACCAACACCTCACAGGAGATGTTACTCTTACTCCTACCCATAGAACATTCACTCCTCAAGCTGTGAATCCACATAGTTCTATGACTGCTCTTACACCTGTTGCTAGTGCTGTTAATCAAGCTAAAAGCAGTATAAAGTTGCAGTAAGTAGTATAAATGCATGATAATATACTAACACTTTATGTAGGTCTAGAGCAGCATAGTCAACCTGCCCACTGGACCTTTATTATTGGCCCTTTATAATAATATATTAAAATATTTATATATCTTTGATAAGTTAAAACATTACTTTTTCATTTATAATGTAAGTTCATTGTTAACTTAAGTAATTTTAATCAAAACCTAAATAGTTTTCATTTGTGACCCTGAACACCATGACTGAAACATGTTTGTAGCCCGCATAGCAAAAAGGTTGAGTATGGCTGGTCTAGGGAACTGCAGAACAAGCTTAAAAAGACTATACTATAGAGAAATCATTAATTTAAACCAACTTATAAAATTATACATGTGTTTATTTACAGAAATTGTGTGTCCACTGTAAGTCTGGGTTGTGAACTTAAGTTACTGGACATTTATTGTAGAACAAGATTTTCAGAATATAACCCAGCAAGATTTCATGGGGTTGTGATGAAAATATTGGAACCCCGCACAACTGCTTTAGTATTTAGGTATGTCACAAATAAATTATATATTTCTGTTTCAATCAACAATATACTATTGAGTTTTTGTAATTCATGTTTTGTATAGGTCTGGAAAAATTGTTTGCACAGGAGCTAGAAATGAGCATGATGCTTACATAGCAGCAAGAAAGTTTGCCAGAATTATACAAAAATTGGGCTTTCCAGTAAGTATATGCTTCTACCATCTTCATTATTTTAAAATTTCAGGCAAAATTATTTCACTTTACCCTTGTTTTTAGGCAAAATTTTTGAATTTTAAAATACAGAATTTCATTGCAACAGCTGACTTACGGTTTCCAATAAGATTGGAAGCACTGCAACAAGCTCATGGACAGTTTACCTCGTATGAGCCGGAACTGTTCCCAGGACTAGTCTACAGAATGGTACGACCAAGAGTGGTTCTCTTGATATTTGTTAATGGCAAAATGGTTATAACTGGTATGTTTTTTTCTATACAAAATTATTACTTATGTAATTATCTTTGTTTTTTAGCATTATTTTATACCAAAACTAGCATTAATTCGTTATTTTTTCCGTACTCAATTCATACGAAATATGTCCAAGGAATAAAGTTTCATACAAACTTTTATCACCCCTTGGGGGTTGAATTTCGAAAAATCCTTCCTTAGCATACATCATATGAGAAATGTGTGCAAAATTTAAATATTCTAGCCTTATGAGTTTGTCATGTGTGTTGATACATCAGTCAATCAGCTTTGCCTTGTATATATATAGATAGATAACATTGATTTTTAATTTTTATCTACACATTAGATTAATATTTTCCATCTATTTTACAGGGGGCAAAACAAGACAGGATATATATGAGGCTGTTGACATTATACACCCCATACTAAGGAGTTTCCGAAAAATGTAATTAATACACATTGTTATATTTTTATACAGAATGATAATTGTTAACCTAATTTATAATATAACTTAATGAATAAATAAATGAATTGTAATGTATGTTTTAATAAAAACCATTACTAGTTAGGGCATGAAAGTAGTATAATAAAACTCATGATTTGTGTGAAAATGTATTAAGAATTATAAAAATCACAGGAAATCTTAATTTTATAACATGCTTAAATTAATTATATCCTAACAATTTTTTAAATGTGAACTTTTTACTATAGTAGTCAAGCTTAAAATTACAGATTTAAGTTAAAATTTAAGAACCACAACTCAAACACTCATCTTTGTTTAGTAAAGAACATGCAATCATGGATAAATTAGCTTCATCTTTTTCAGCCTTTCCATTTGTGACATTAAGTTTTGACTTGTCTACAGTAAACTGAATTGCATTAGCAGCTGGCTTTGTTCTCAAGTAGTACATTCCTGTTTTCAGTCCAATTTTCCAGGCGTAGAAATGAATAGAAGTAAGCTTTCCATAGTTTGGTTCAGCCACATGGATGTTAAATGACTGACTTTGGTCGATGAAGGCACCTCGGTCTGCTGCCATTTGAATAGTAGTCTTGACAGACACCTCCCAGACTGTTTTGTATATGTCTCTAATTTCCTTAGGTATTTTTTCAATGTTTTGAATGGATCCATTATTGTGAATGATTAGATTCTTCATATCCTCATCCCACAGGTCAGCCTGAGTCAGATCCCTGAGTAAATGATGATTGACCACTTGAAATTCTCCTGATAGGACTCTTCTTTGGTATATATTAGATGTGAATGGTTCAAATGATTCATTGTTACCTAGAATTTGTGCCGTGGAGGCTGTGGGCATTGGAGCCAATAAAAGAGAATTGCGAAGTCCATGCTTTGCAATTTTTTCTTTAAGTTCTGTCCAATTCCAAAGATCTGTGGGTGTTTTGTTCCACATATCATATTGAAGTATGCCCTGACTGGCAGGGCTGCCTTCATAGGAGCTATATACTCCATCCTTTTCTCCCAATTCACAACTGGCCTCCAATGCCCCATAGTAAATAGTCTCAAATATTTGTTGATTCAATAACATTGCCTTCTCACTTTCGTATGGTAGCCTCATTAATACAAATGTATCTGCCAAGCCTTGAACCCCAATCCCGATAGGCCTGTGCCTCATGTTAGAATTTTTAGCTTCCGGTATAGGGTAATAGTTGGCATCGATAATTTTGTTTAAGTTTTGTGTAATAACTTTGGTTATCTCCTTTAACTTTGTGAAGTTGTATGTTTTGTCTTCATTCACAAACATGTTTAAAGCTATTGAAGCTAAATTACATACAGCTACTTCATCTTGAGAAGTGTACTCTACAATTTCTGTACAGAGATTGCTGCACTTAATGGTTCCTAAATTTTTTTGATTACTTTTCCTATTACATGAATCCTTATATAACATGTATGGTGTTCCTGTCTCTACTTGGGCTTCAATAATGGCTTTCCATACTATTTGTGCACGAACTTGCCTAACAAACCTATTCTCCTTTTCATATTTCTCATATAAATCTTCAAACTCTTCTCCCCAGCAGTCAGCTAAACCTGGGCAGTTATGAGGGCACATCAAACTCCAGTTTTCATTATTTTCAACCCGCTTCATGAATAAATCTGGAATCCACAGTGCATAAAACAATTCTCTTGCACGGACCTCCTCTTTGCCTGTGTTCTTCCTTAAATCTAGAAACTCAAAAATATCTGCATGCCATGGTTCCAGGTACACAGCAAATGCACCAGGTCTCTTGTTTCCACCTTGGTCAACATACCTAGCTGTATTATTGTACACTCTCAGCATTGGGACCAGTCCATTGGAGACACCATTGGTCCCAGAGATACTTGTGCCTTTAGCTCTGATGCAGTGTACATGGAGGCCAATACCTCCAGCAGATTTTGAAATGAGAGCACACTGTTTTAAGGTATCATAGATTCCCTCAATACTATCATCTCTCATGGCCAGTAAGAAGCATGAGGACAATTGTGGTCGGGGTGTGGCAGCTGAGAAAAGAGTTGGACTGGCATGAGTGAAATATTTCTCTGAGAGCAGATTGTAAGTGATAATGGCGGCATCTATGTCCTCCCCGTGAATTCCAATGGCAACACGCATGAGCATGTGCTGCGGCCTCTCTGCAACCTAAAACAAATAATTTTAATTTTTTATTCCCTTTTTAGTTAACACATATTATTAAGAGACAAATATTGTTATTTTAAAAAACTACCTTTCCGTTGATTTTTAGTAAATAAGACCGTTCCAAGGTTTTAAATCCAAAGTAGTTGTACTTAAAATCCCTGTCATACACTATAGCAGAATCTAGCCTGTCTTTATACTTCATTATGACATTGTAGTGGAATTCAGACAACATTGGTGTCCTCTTGTTAGTATATGGATTAACCATATTGTATAAATCTGACATAACATCTGAAAGAACACAAACCTTGTAGGTAATTCTATCCCATCATACATTTTAAACAATAATTTAAAAAGTGATTTTTAATTTTCTTTATACTAAACCTTCTAATAAAAATATAACTGATTTGCTATTAAATTTTGCTGACTTTGTCTCTCAAGTGAGTTTTTCAACATATCAGAAGAAGGCATTGAATAGCTAATCAGTTATGTAAATATTTTTAATAGTACAAAGTACAAGCAAAGCATCTCAAGTACTATAACAAGAACCAAATTTTACCTGAAAATTGCTTTTTTGTTTCCTTCTGTAAATTAGAAATAGCTAGTCGAGCAGCAAGTACAGCATAATCAGGATGGTCTATTGTCATGGTGGCTGCAGTCTCAGCAGCTAAATTGTCAAGCTCCACTGTTGTGACTCCAGAGTAAATGCCGCTTATAACTTTGAGTGTTATGCCCACCTATAACCAAATAGAATACACATAAATAAAAAGATAAAGTTCTACTTGTTACTCAATGTTACTGTGAAAGTTGTTTATAACATGAAACCACACAGAAAATTGCAGAGTATTTAGGGAAATGAATCTTATTAAGTTTCAATTGAAGAAAGTAAAAGGGCTTGGTGATACCAACAGATGGATAATATTGAAATGTACGTATGTAAATTACACAATTACCCAAAAACATTAAACTTACAGGATCAACAAAGTCCATATTCAGTGCATAGCACAGTTTTTTAATCCTGGATGTAATTTTATCTATATGCACTTCCTCCATTCTCCCATCTGGAAAGAATAAACATATGATTCTAGAACGCACATGTAGCACGTGTATTACAGTATCTATCGAGGCAGATAAATACCTAGAATATTATTTCAAATAACGCTTACCTCTCTTGAGAACATAAAGTTTGTTACTTTTCCCAACCATTCTTACCATTAATATATAACAATAGCGATAGCTAAAAACGTAATAATTACAACAAGCGGTAGCGGTGATTCTACAATTGAGACAAAATCTTTTGATAGTTTAAACTTTGTTGAGAATCCAACAACTTTGTTTCGATACGCACTAACAATTCCGCATTTGCAAAATCAGAAGTGACATAATTCGCGGGAAAGCGCGGGAAATATTGACAAGTCCTATTTTTTTATATATATATGGCGTCAGCTTATCTTAAAACTATTTGCCAGTGTCAAGTAAAAAAGGCGGGAAATAGAACTTTCATTTCAATTTTCAACACTGTATTCGTATTGTATTTATATCGTCAAGTCTAAAGTCTAGTCAAAGTCCAAATAAATAGTCATTAAAGTCAATGAGTCATGTCAGTCGATTCAGTAAAGTGGTAGACGCTTTACTGAAAGTTCCTAGGGAGTTTTGGCGGGAAACACACAGATATCACGCTTTTAAAAGTTGTACCACTTGCCCTCACTTGTGCACGTTAACGAATATTTAATGGTTAATATTCTACCAATATTACACATTAAGAACCGAGATAACACAAATTTATGAAATATTTCAAATTCACAACGTCACCCATTGAACTCCCCGGCAAAACTCCCCCCCATCCCATTGCCCTTAGTGCATATTCACATGACACGGCCTTGCACTTGCGATTTGTTTGCGAAGATTTCACAGACCACGTTTGTCGATCTTGGATAACATATGCACGGTGAAAATATTACGGTAGGGTAAATGTTTCAAGTGGGCATGGTAGAGGAAATCCGTAAATACAAGAGCGTTTTCACTTTACTTGATAACTATATTCGATATCGCGATAATGTGAATTGTAAGAGGTAGCATTATATGTTTTTATAATTTAAACCTATCCTTAATCAGAGCATTGAAAATAGAACTCTGGACTCATACAATAAAGAATGTAAATGTAGAGGTGTCGAACTTTAAGCTGGCAACACTTTTATAACTGGCGGCCATTTTGATGTATAATTTAGTTTGGTATTTCAACATGAATAGACTGACGCCTGAACAACGCTTCCGATTGTGCAAATTTATTTTGAAATCATGGGTCTGTTCGATATACGTATCGCGCACTACATCCATATTACGGTCAATATAATACGCATCCACAGAGACGTCGTACAGTACGCACAGAAGAAGTCATTGCTGCTGTAGAGCGTAGCGTAGAGGTAGACCCGAATAAGTCTATCCGAATATGTGCACGATGCACAGGAATTGGATATGTGTCCATCCACTTTATGGAAGATTTTGCTTAAAGATCTTGGTTTGCGTGCTTATAAAATCCAACTCGTGCAAGAATTGGAACCACACGATCACCTAGCAAGGTGTAGATTCGGTGAATGGGTCCAAAACAAGAAAGCCGTTGATCCTGATTTATTTAATCGAATTTTGTCTAGCGATAAAGTTCACTTTTGGTTGAATGTTATATGTTTATTATCCTCAAGTGTCTGTTGAGACACCGTTACATCCTGAAAAACTGACTGTTTGGTGTGCTTTATGGGCTGGTGGAATAATTGGTCCGTACTTCTTTAAAACGATGCTAGCCAGAACCGCTATAGAGCCATGATTATTGACTTTTTCGTTCATCAATTGAACAACCATGATGTGCAGGAGCTGTGGTTTTAACAAGCCGTCGCAACATGTCACTCAGCTCGTGCCACAATTGAGTTATTGAAGGAAACGTTTGGTAAACATAGTTTCCCGTTTCGGGTCCGTGTATTGGCCTACAAGATCGTGCGATTAAACGCTGCTTGACTATTTTCTGTGGGGATATGTGAAGTCGCTAGTCTACGCCGATAAGCCCGAAATGATTGACCACTTGGAGGACAACATTCGCCGTGTTATTACCGATATACGGCCACAAATGTTGGAAAAAGTCATTGAAAATTGGACCTCCAGATTAAACTACGTCCGAGCGAGCCGTGGCGGTCATATGCCAGAAGTCATATTTCAATTAAAGAAGAAGAGTAGCTACCTTATTTAGTTAAATTTGAATCGCATCAATTTAAATACTTATTTTGACGTGACAACGTCTTATAATTCGATGGAGCCGGCTGCACGCATGAAAAAACATGACTCATGCGGTGTTACCTCGCTCTGAGGCGTTCCATTTAAGACTTGAAGTGCAAGCGAGAGCGCGGTAACTGTCTCTCACCTACTTGAGTGAGCGATCCATCAGTATTTTCTTATGACGTTGTCACGTTCAACTATCGTCAGTAAACCGACTTTACAGACAACCGTTTTTTTTTTTTAAGATTTGTTTATTCAAAAAAATAAAAATTTTATTTATATTTATATAAATGTGAAATTCCACATTAGGCAACATCCCTATTGAAATTCTATTTTCCGCCTTTTTATCTTGACTCTGGCAATGGTTTCAAGACGTACTACCATATATATATGTCAAAACTCAAAATGTATCCGACTGAAGGACTTTGTATCCATGGTCATGAATAAATTAAAAAAAAGTACTACCATATAATAAAAAAACAATATGTCAGATGTCAATGTCATTCATAGCAATTGGCATTTCTTGAGTAAAAAATCAAAATACTGTAGGTATTACGAATTGATAACTCCTACAATTCTGGAGATAATAAATATGACTCACAGAAATATATCGCATTGTACACAGCAAGATGCATCTAAAGAAATCTAACTTACAAGTTGACGGCCAAGAATATGACGAAATATCATTTTTTATAGGCTTAGGTTTAGCCATTTCATCGAGCCTGTTCATAGGGTCCAGCTTCATTATTAAAAAAATTGCATTGAAGAAAATTAATAATACAGGAAACATACGAGCATCTGCTGGTGGATACAGCTACTTAAAACAATGGCTGTGGTGGTTAGGCCTTGCAACAAGTAATACATTAAAGAATGACAACAATTTGAATTAAATGAAGTTTTTTTTAAAATATTTTTTAATTCTTTTTTCCAGTGGGAATAGGGGAAGCAGCTAACCTTTTCTCATATGCTTTTGCCCCAGCTGCTTTAGTTACGCCTTTGGGAGCTCTTAGTGTTTTAGTTGCTGCTGTCCTGTCTTCAAAATTTCTCAATGACAATCTCAACTTTATAGGCAAGGTGCATAATTCATTTTTCCTTTTTCTAATCTTGAATTAACATTTTAAACTCACTGGAACTTTTTGTTTACAGATTGGATGTTTCCTGTGCGTAACAGGTTCAGTTATTTTTGTGATACATTCCCCAAAGATTGAAGAAGTGACAGAATTTGTAGATTTAACAAGTAAGCTAACCGATTATTTATTTGTATCATATGTTTTGACTATTTTAGGAATGTCACTTATTGTAAAGGTTGTGTTTGTTCCAAGATTTGGGAATACAAATATTGTAGTATACTTGTTGATATGTTCTGCAATAGGTAGTTTAACAGTTGTCTTGTGTAAAGGTGTGGCCTTGGGTGTGAAAGAGACCATAAATGGTGGTAACAATAATTTAAAAAATTATATATTTTGGATACTCCTTGTCATGTCAGTGGCGTGTATTGCAATACAAATGAACTATTTGAACAAGTCTTTAGATATATTCAACACGAGTGTTGTGACACCCGTGTACTATGTCATGTTTACAGTGTTAGTTATTATGTCATCGGGGATTTTGTTTAGAGAATGGGAGCACATGTCGGCCATGGACATATTAGGTTGTGTTTGTGGCTTCCTCATATTAATTGTAGCTGTGTTTACATTAAATGTATTTAAAGATGTGAATGTTACATTAAGGGATCTAAATTTACATTCAAGAGCCCTTGCAGACATTGAGGCAAGGCACTCTGAGAATTATGCAATGACTTCAAGAAGACAGTTATGATTCTTTAATCTGTTATTAATTGAAGTTTCTACATTGGATCAAATCACTTTTTATTGTAAAGGTATTATTACATTTAATAACAGACAACAGTACCAGTAATTATCATACCAGTTGGATACTACTTATTTGCTGAAAGTTCAAATTTATTTAGAAGTCTGACTATAAAATTTGGATTGATAACATAGGATATTAAGTTTATACTGTTTACCTTATGAATCAGCGTTATTTTGTATATTACTGTACATTATTATTTGTACACTGTTTCACAATCTACTTACAAGTATCAGATAACTTATTTGCATCTTTTGTCTTTGTTGCTCAATATAATATAAGCAGCGGCAAAACTCCCAAATAAGCTATTTAACACTTATTAGAAAATTGTGAAACAGGCTTAATGTAGTAAACTTAAAATTTATAAACTTAAGTTTTCTCAGTCAGGGATTTCTGATCGACTATAATAATAATAAGACATGTACTACACCTTAAAACCTCAGTTTTAATATTTATTATAAATTTTACATCACATTATTATCAATAATACTCTAAACATATCCAATTGAATGTAAACATAAGCAATGGGAAAATTGAATACATGATACCAATTTAAATGTCACACACACATTAATTTGGTACAATTTATCTTTTTGCTGACTTCAGATTTAATTGAATCTGAACAGAGTATATTGATATCATTATTAGCCCAATATGTGTACAAAGTGCAATAAAAACAAGAAAATTTTGCTGTTCTCTTTTTTTCACATCCGGTCTTTATTTTTGGGATCACTAAATATAATTTTGCACTTTTATATAAAACAAAGTATTGAAGCATAATAGTCTTGAGATAAAAACATTAAAATTTTAAGAAGCAAAAAAATGCAAATAAAATAGTGAATAAGCTAACAAAAAGTATAATAAATAGTTTATTTAAGTATTTATTATCCCCTTTTTACCAAAATATTATAAATATATTAAATAAAATCTTTACAAGTTGTCATCGATAGTTCTCTATAAATATATATTGACAGAATGGTAGATAAAGGTTCTGCATATTGGACATGTGCGCTGATATGAATAAAGCTGCAAGCAACATTCAGAGCAAAGGCATACATGACGACAAGGCAATATCAGCACACACTTCTGCCTCTCTTGACATATGACACATGCATCCACTGTGTTTGTGGCATCATCATACACTTCGGCTACCACTCTTGGTGACACTGTGTGACCAGTTATTTGAGCAATGACTCGAGCTTCAGTGTCAATAAAATAATTATATACATGGTAATATATAAACATAATTTTTCTTAGACATATCCAATACAATTGAATAGCTTTTGTATACATCACATCTCGGAAAGCAATACACAAGCGTGTGGTTATTATTGCTAACATTATTCCTAAGAAAGACTCTAAAGGCACATCTGATAAAAAATTTGAAAATCGTAAAAGCGACATATACAAGTCAATTAAATTACTAACTAAGCACTCTTTAATAGTCAAAAACACAGTTTTTATTAAATATGGAAGATGTACAGGTAAAAAAGTCAATAAAAACCAGAAAGTATCCCCTAAAAATATTAAGGCCTTTTTAATCAGCAATAAAACTTCACTAATCACTACAAACACTGCTTCGAACGACAAATAAACACTAGAATAGATGGCTGATATTTGCGAACACACTTCACTGCACAATACCAATATAACCGAGTAAATATTGTAACACTGTAATGAAATAGTCTCAGTAACTGAGGCTGCAAAAGATGGAATTTCATCAGTAAATATTCTTATATTGTCTTCGTATACTATTTGCAAAAATAGAGCAACATTTGCTAAGGTTTTTAAAATTATTAACACTATCGAAGTTACGAATATCACGATGAGCTGGCCAATATAAGAAGCTAAAAAGAAAGTCTTCTGAATAACGGAAGCAAAAAAATTTACAATATTTGCTAGGTAGGAAATCATTTTCCTTGAACATATTTGGAATTTAAAACGGTTGTTGTGAACAGTGAACACACAAAACTTTTGAGAGGTACTTCACATGTTGTCATATATATATTTTTTTTATTTAAATATATGGCATCGGCCTAAAACCATGTGCTAGTGTCAAGTAAAAAAGGCGGGAAATAGAATTTTCGTTTCAATTTTCAACACCGTAAATTTAAAGTCTAGTCAAAGTCCAAATAAATAGTCAGTGCAGTCAATGAGTCAAGTCAGTTGATTCAGTAAAGTGGTAGATGCTTTACTGAAAGTTTTTAGGGAGTTTTGGAGGGACACAAAATAGCACGTTTTTTGAAGTTGTACCACTTAACCACACTTGTGCACGTTAACGAATATTTAATGGTTAATATTCTACCAATATTAAACATTAGGAACCGAATTAACACAAATCTATGAAGGAAATACAAAAATCACAACATCACCAATTGAATTTCCCGGCAAAGCTCCCGTCATATTTTGACTTTTGGTATTTTGAAATTCGTATTTTTTTAATATATGGCGGAAAGCAATAAACTATTACCAGTGTCAACTTAAAAAGGTGGGGAAATAATTTTCTCAAAAGCTTTCAACACCGTTTTTCTAAATCGTGAAGTCCAAAGTGTAGTCAAAGTCCACATAAATCGTCAATGCAGTCAATAAGTCAAGTCAGTCGATTCAGTAGAGTGGTAGACAGTTTACTGAAACTTCCTAGGGCAGGGATGGCGTGAAGTGTGTTAATAATATACTTATAAAATATAGCATAGTATTAGAATAGTTCTAGCACATCATAGCATTTAGCATGTTATTAACTTTACGTGTAATAATCTCGGGTGTCCCTCGAATAAGGCGGACCACCCAGTAGCTTAAGTTTCTTAGTTGATGTAAATATTTCAGACTTTATGATTATTAAATATGGATAGGAAGAACGTAGACGTTTTTCATTAACATCCTAAAATCACATAATTTCATGGCGATCCTGCCGAAAGTTTATTTTAATTAATTTAAATTCAAAATTAAATTGATTACTTAATAAAAACGTGTCAGTCCTCCCATTTAAAAGAAATCATCAAACGAAGTGAGTGCTGATCTGGTGGACCATGAAGTGGTAATTTAATTTTAGAAAATATAAAGCGTAGTGAAAGTTCGGATTTAAATGAAATGTGTTGAAATAAGTTCAAAAATAAGTATATTAAATTTAGAAATAAAAAATTTGTGTAGTAAGCCAGAAAATAAAAATACAAACATGGATTTTGACTTAAAATCGGCTTGTAGTTTGTTGCCGGTTATGGACTGTAATGAGGAGACAATGAAAAAATTAATTGATGGTATAGAAATGTATGCGGATATGCTTAACGAGTCGGATCATAATTTATTAATTAAATTTATTTTGAAAAATAGACTTTCCGAAAATGCCAAATTGCGTATATGCTTATAAATTATGTTTTGGTTAAAGACATAGTTAAGGATATGAAAACTCGTCTTTTATGGCTATTCAATCGTCTTCAAAATATTACTTAACTCCAACCTTAAGTCAATTGAGGAATATGGTAGTGAAATTGAAAAGCTTTTTACTGAATTGACAATAACGCAAGCGGAAGGAAATTCTGCTCATTACAGCGTGCTTAAGCCGTTAAATGAAAAGTTTGCGATTCAACAATTTTCAAATGGTTAAAAAAATAGTAAATAAGTACAATAATTGCAGCTAGAAAATACTCTTTTCTAAAAGTCGCAATACAGGCTGCCAAGGACGAGGAGGTTTTCTTGCCGTCTACGTCGGCTAGCGGTGATGTCATGAACATCAGGAGGGCATCATATCGCGGTAGACGAGGAGGATTTCAAGGTAGGAGTAATAATAATTTTAATATTAGGTACTCTACGCTGAGACCGATTACCATTCCTCGTCGAAAAAACGGAAGTTCTGGCTCGCAGAGCTTCAAGGCAGGGAGATTAAGTCAGTATCATCATCGTTGGGTGAAACTAGTTGCACCTCAATCTCTGCTTCGTATTATAAAAGGGTATTGCATACTCTTTTATCAAAAGCCACCATTAATGATGCCCCAATCGATAGATTGGGGCATCATTAATGGGTAAACACTTTTGTGACCAGAGAGTCGGAGTCAATGACGGCTAATATAAACACGATGAAAAATCAGGGTGTACTAGAAGTAGCGCGACGCTCGCCGAGTTTTCTGTCACCGATGTTTCTAGTGCCCATCTAAAAGCTCTCAACGAATACGTAATTACAAAACCGTTCAGCCTTATAAACATGGTCCGTGTGCCAAGCTTTCTTCAGCCGAGCGATTGGCTGTGTAAGGTGGACATCTCGCAGGGATACTTTCATCTTCCGATTGCCTTGGGTCACAGGAGATTTCTACATCTAATCTATCAAAGAGAGCTCTTGGAAATGACCTGTCTTCCTTTCGGCCTCAATACTGCTCCCAGAGTGCTCACATATCTGACCAACTGGATCGCACAGACGTTGCGGAACCAAAATCTACGTGTGATTGTCTATTGCGACGATTTTCTAATTGTAATTTCTATTTCTAACACCAAGACAAAAGCACTCTGCAGAACCATTGTCAAATTTTACTGAACCACCTCCAGTACCTAGGCTGGCATATAAATCTGGAAAATCTTGTGGAATCCTTGGACCAACACAAAATGCCTTCCTGGAGACAAAATCCTTACAATACCGAGGGAAATTTCGGAAATGTTAACTCTTGGTAAAATATGCTTGGTAAACCTCCAAAGCCTAATAGGCATGTTCAACTTTGCGTCCTTCGTCGTACCCAGGGGCAAATTACACCTTCGAGCATTACTCAGGTTCCTCAAACCTTTGCTACACACCCCAGCTAGATGGATAGTGCATATTCCAAACTGCAACAACAAAAAAGTGCATCTTGCACTAGAACTAACGTAGTGGTTTCACGAATGTCACCAAATGACTGCAATCCATCTCCCACCACCAACCCACTTTGTGACAACAGATGCTTCCGACATATCCTGGGGAGCGTTGCAGAACAACATCTTCACTGCAATATGAAAGAGATTCTGGCAATACTAAAGGTTTTTTAAAGTCATGGTCACTTATTCCCTCAAACAACGACTCTCTTCCAGTGCGACAACAAAACAGTCGTACCGTACCAGCTAAACGAGGGGGGGATGAAATCACTCCCACTTATGGTGACGACTTACAGAGTGCTCGATGTCCTGGATCACTTTCAAATAAATCTGACAGCCCAATACTTACCCGGCATATTCAACAGCACGGCCGATCACCTTTCGCGACACTAGATGGCATCGGGTTGGCATTTTCTTCAGACGTGCACATAGAAAATCTTTATCAAATACGGAATACTAGTAGTAGACTTACTAGCGTCGAATCGAGCTCATGTGGTCTCTAAGTGTGTCACAGTGTTCCACGATCCATTTTCTCGGCAGTGGAACTATCATCTCGCGTGGCTGATTCCACTGCCATACTTGATACCGAAGGTGCTACCTCACCTCAACTCTGTACGCGGATTATATCTGATCGTGGCCCCACGATGGAATCGAGTTTTTTTGGGGGCAGATTTGAAGAGCCTACTGCACGGCTCTTCAAATCTGCCCTCCAAGAAACTCGCGGCTCCATATACAATCAAGGATCTCGATCGGAGCCTAATAGATACAGCAACGAGTCTACCACCGATCAGATGCCAGGAAATGACTTTAGAGATTTGGAAATGTAGAGGTGGGCAAGGAGTCTCAATGATTGGACTGAGAACCAAGTGCAACTGCTCAGATCTTCTTGGAGGTCCTCGACTCGTAAAACTTACCAGATTGCATGGAAGAGATGGGTAAATTGGGCATGCAGTCACGATCTTAATCCTCTGCACCCTAGCGGATCTATTTTGGCAAGATACCTCGCAGATCTGCACATTGTTAACAAATTGTCATACAATACAATATTGGCACACAAATCTGTCTTATGTAATATTGAACACAATGGAAAACTCAGTTCGCACGTCTTAGTTAAGCATATCTTAAAATCGACTGCCCTGTCTAAACCTATAACTCTTAATCGTTTTGTGTGGGATGTTGACAAATTGGCTTCTTTTGTTAGTAAGGTTAATATAAACGAAAATAGTGCATTTGCTGTTTCTCGACATACTGCAACCTTGCTTCTTTTGTGTTCAGGTAGACGTGTCCATGATTTGACCTTACCTACAGTCGATTCAGATCATCTGACTGATGAGAGTGACGTGAGTTTAATTTTATGGTCCCTGTTTGGTTAAAAGACCGACAATGCTAATTATAGACAGTCTGGTTGGAGGTTTCTGTAAAATTCTAATAATAAAAATTTAACCCGGTATTTTGGGTAAAAGCATTGGTCCATCAGCATCATGATAAACGGATGTAGAGTAATTGTATAAACCTCTTTCTTACGATTACGGGTAAGGTAAAAAGCGCCAGCTGAACCATAATCGCAGGCTGGATCAAATCCGTGCTGGCAGATGCGGGCATTAACGCTCCTCCTGGAAGCATACGTTCGGCCGTTACATCCAAAAATTGGTCTTAATTCACAGAGTCAAAGTTATTGGTGACATTACTATCATTGCTAGCAGATGCTAGCATTAGGGGTAAATTATTACTTACCCTTGGACGAAATTCTCTCTAGATATAATATAGAGATAAATGGAGCTCTAGTAATACGTTCACGCGTTTCTACAGTCGGGGGATAATGCTAGCATCTGCTAGAAATGATAGTCATGTCACCAATAACTTTGACTCTGTGGATTAAGAAAATTTTAAATCATGATCATAACTAGCTAATAAGTGATTTCTAATTTGTTTGTACATTTTGATTATATTTGGAATATTTTCTTTGATTGATTCTGATTCAGTGTTATTATTATCATATATACACACACCGGCATATTTAGCGGAACATAAAATAATGGTTTGATATCAGTATCATATAAGGTTGCTGGCTGGTTTATACGTCATTTAATTTAAAAAGAAATATTTTCAAATTAAGAAAACAACTGAACATCACATTTTATGCAATTGTTTTAATTTTATTCAAATACACCTTATCTGGAGCGAACTTCGAGTATTTCTTCCTTCTGAGTTTGATTTAAAATTTCATTGAAATACAGTTTTTTATTTGTTTTTTTTAATCGCGCATCTTTTTGGAGTTGAAGACTGAATTATGCCTGACTTAGCCCCAACGGAGATTGCCAGGGCACTCGAAATGCGAAGAAATGGTCAAACCTACAGAGTGATATCCACAGATCTTCGTAGACCAGTTTCAACGATCCATCGCAGTATCCAACGGTTCAGGGAGACCGGTACTTATGTGAGAAAAGCAGGACAAGGCAGAAAAAGACGCACTTCGAGTAGGGATGATCGTTTCATTCGGCTTCGCGTACGTAGGAACCCCCATTTGACGGCCGTCCAAGCCCGACATGAGTTAGAAGCAGTGCGGGGTGTAACCGTAAGTGAGCGTACGGTACGAAGAAGGTTCAAAAAAGCTGGTTTGGGTTCATTTGTGCCCGCTAAGGCTCCAAGGCTCGAGGTAAATCATCGTAGAAACAGGTTAACTTTTGCTCAGGAACATCGACTTTGGAACGCGGACCAATGGAGTAAGGTATTGTTTAGTGATGAGTGCAGAATTCTCTTAAATCAAATTGACGGCAGGCAAAGAATATACAGACGCAAAGGAGAACGATACATTCAGACAAATTTTGAAACTACAGTTGCATACGGTGGTGGATCAATAATATAATGGTTTGGGCGGGCATTTGTTTGGGAGCTCCCACAGACTTGGTAGTGATTGACAGAGGGAGTCTGACTGCAGACCGCTATATCAGTCTATTTAGGTCGTGTCTAATATAGTGTATGTAAAATTTTAGTCGTGTCGGAATGAGTAATTAAAGTGTAAATTTTAATAAATAGCTCAAAATTGTATATAATAATTTAAAAAAAAATTCGAATTCGAGTTTTTTTAGATTTTTTGCATTTTCTGAGAAGATTTACTAGAATAACATTTATTTATTTTTTTAACCATCAGAAAGTAAAGATTTCAACGAACAGAAAGCATACCAACTTTTTGAAAAAAGCTGATATTTTGACGGGTGAATTTTCGATTGAAAATTAGGGTGCTTTTTCGACATTAATTCAAAATAAGGTGAAAAAATAAATATTTCTACTCAAATAAATTACAGAGTATTTGGGACATAAAAAGGTAAGTTTTCGCCAAATTTCATGAAAATAATTTTTTTTTTGTAAAAGAAAAATAAAAAACCAAAAACTTGGTTTTTTGAATTTTTCACATAAATTTTGAGGTTATGTGATATAAGTGTAAATACAAAAGTTTAAGATCTTTTTATTACCTACAACTTTGCCATTTAACTTTTTTCCATAGGACTTTTAGTTTTGCCGGAAATCGAGATAAACCGTTTTTTACCCTTAAACTCACCCCCATCCCCTTCCCGACCTCAGATCGCCCGTAAATTATTTTTCCTTTCATTTTTGTAATATTCTCCTCCTTTTCTAATAGGTTTTATCCTACTATAATTTTTTTTTGGTTTTAAAAACTATCGACCCTGGTCTATATTACGCGTTTCTAGTTACGTAATCCTCCTTAGACATGTCCTGCCATGCTCTCGGTTAGATTATTTCTATTAATTGCCAGTAGCAAGTGGCCATTGGGTCAACACTATAGAACTAAAGAGTTTCCGAGAGATTTCAACCGATTGATGAATAACGTGCAGTTACTTCTCACGATATCGGTCAAATCGACCACTCTGCATTGCCTTAAAATGTCCAAAATATATTACTAATTCGTACTATTTTTGTTTCTATATTCAAGTATGTATGTGTGGAGTGCATTTTGTATAGAAACATGGCCTTTCTTTGCCGCAATATTAGTTTAAGGATATCAAATTCAGTCTGCAGAGACGGGGTTTCTTTTTTTGACTTAACCAACTAAAAAATTTTGGGCATTGCTTAGGTAAAATTGAATTAAAAAGAGAGGTTAATCGTGCGGTATTTCCCCGGTGCATAAGTGTGAGTGTGGAACCTACGCTTACACGCAGTGTCCTACCCCTAGATACAAAAGTCATAATCATGTTATTACATGTTAGGAGTGAACTGTGAACCATTTAAACATTACATTACATTACAACTAAGTTTCTTGATTAAATACACAGGACAGTACTAAATCAGTAGTAAACACAACCTACCGTATATCTTTTACGATTTAAACGTAAAATCCAATAGGGTACAGCACCGTATCTTCTATGATAAGGCCGGGAAGGTAAAGCAAACAACCGTACAACGGTGATAGTACTCATGTGTTAAACATGGTTGATTGGTATAGTCTTTTTTTATTCTTATTTATTCAGCAATAATATGCCATTTCTATTCATGAATAACACAAAAAATGTTTACGGATTTATTATATATTAATTATAAATAAGTAGAATTGTAGTGTACTTTGTATTTCTATTAATTTAAATTGGATATAATCTGAGTGTAATGTAATTTAGAATAAAATCATCATTTTCGGTAAAAGGTGGCCCTGCCCTGCCCTGCCTTCCAACGCTGGTTCTTCTCGGTGGCAGGGACTTTATATCAATAAAATATTTTACATTTTTTAACAAATTTTTGTTTTATTTTGTTTTATTGTGTCGGATTTTTATGTTTCAAAGACATTATTTTTATGAGAATTGTGTATTTGCTAATGTAACTTACCAAATTATACACTGTGTTTATGAAAATCAAGGTTTTGAAACATAAAATTCTGACATACAAATCCCGTACATTTAGCATTATATCGAAATCTATACCTATACGAGCGTACCCGACAGACATTGTCCTGCCGAGCTGATTTGTGAATCTAAACCATCCAGGGCGCCACCCAAATACATACAGTAAAATTCATTCAAATCGGTCCAGCCGTTTAGGAGGAGTTCAGTGACATATACACGTACAGTAGAAATAAATATATAAAGATACCTATATTATTTATATACAGCTATGTAGTGCAACTGCACCTAAACTAGATGGCGATAGGAGCTACATCAAACCTTCATTTTTGAACCGTCAAACAGGGAGAATTGTACTATCTATCTCAGGTATAAGTATTCATCTATATTTGTATCATTTTGGGCGCAACAACGGAAATTTATTGAGAATATCTTCTAATAGTAATTATCTAAGTGTTTTAATTTTGAGTAATATTGTGCAAAAGTACATAAAAACCGCTATAATGTCGAGTACATCACAAAAGCATAGAAACTTCGTTGCCGAACCGATGGGAGAAAAGCCAGTTACAGATTTAGCCGGCGTTGGTGAAGTGCTTGGGAAGAGACTAGAAGGCGCAGGTTTCGATAAGGTCAACGTTAGTCCTTAATTTATAATACCAATTGCCAGTTTTAATTTGTTTAAGAGTATTGGCGTATAGAAAATAGTAACTCTACTTACTACTTTGGGCGCAACAATGCGTCATCTAATTTTGTGGTTGTGAAATAATTATAGGAGAAGGGGTACACTCGATCCCCTTTTGTTTTTATTTAACCCTAATTTTCTTCTTAAAGGGCCTCATTTCCTTTTTATAGGTCCTTAAAAAAATTGTCATTAGAATACGTCAAATTGTGTGGCTACAAAAATCTGTGGCAGCCAACAGAAAATCTATTGAATAAATTAGACTAATTTACCTAAAACTAATAGACATTAAAATCGTACCGAGTGATGGGATCACGAGACACTTAATCTATTAACATAAAAAAAAATAAAGAATAAGTGTCTTAAAATAAATTTTAAATCAAAACTTTTTGAAACATAGAAATTGCCTTGATTAATTGCTAAGACCACTGAAAGCTGCGTTTGAGATTGTATTCACATGTACATACTTTATTATTAGGTCCTTACATATGAAATTGGTGTTTTACAGTACTGGCCACTTTGATCTCAAATATATCTTCTTTGGTTAGGAATTCCAATTTCAAATTTATACCGCTATTTACTAATGCATTTGTGTTTCAAAAACCGTAATTCATTTGTTTTTTCCTCTTTTGGTTTTTCTATGCGTCACTCTGTTTACAAAATGGAAAACTTGAAATATCATATTATTTTCGAGTACGAGTTTAAATAGTTTTATTAGGAAGGGGGATTATGTTTTAAAAAAATCGACTTTATGTTCCTCCTTTACAAAACGCCAATTTCATATGTAATGACCTAATATAAATTTCACAATAACATTTTCACACAACTTTTTTAATGGTTTGGTACTATTTCTTGTGTAAGTTAGACAATAAACTTTCTTGTTTACCGGACCTTAGGTCTATGGAAATATTCAATAATTAATAATTTAACAAAAATATTTTAAGGGGCATCCATGTGGAATCAAGTCTCCCCAAAATGAAGTGTACTATGTGTAGTACATTTCTATGAGAGTAGGTTTATGCTATTAACAAATTATTCATAAAAGTCGATTATGTTTAACACTTTTATTTAATAGAAAAGAAAGACTTGTAGATAAGGATTTGTTTTTTATTCATAGACTTCTTAAAGTATAAAGTATATTAAATCAGAATAAAAACTAGCAAAAAAACTTGATTGCAAAAAAATCATATTTCATCTTCCATTTAAAAAGGGACATATCTGACAATTTAATTGCCTGGACAAGTTTTCTGGCATCTTACTACTGGCAAAGCCACTTTAAAAGTAGGTATTGCCTATAAAGGCTCTGTAAAATGAGTGTATCCCTCTGCTCCCATTTAGAGAAAGTTTATTTATCTAAAATCTATGTATTTCGTTTTTGGTATAAAAAAAGTATCAGATTAATTCATACTAAAAAATTTAATAAGTATGTAGCAGTACAACAATACCATTTAAACTAAAATTTTATAATTAAAAATAAATAATTAAATTAATTTCACTAGGTATTATAACTTAAAAAATTAATGTCAATAGTTCCCTTTTTCATGAGCAAATTCAATATAAGCTATATTTTATTTCTTATGTTACAGGCATATGTTGTTCTGGGTCAATTCCTAGTCTTAAAAAAAGATCAGGAACTATTTCAAGAATGGATGAAAGACACATGCAGTGCGAACTCAAAACAATCTGCCGATTGTTATCAATGCTTGAAAGATTGGTGCGAAGAATTCCTTCATTAGTAGAATTATAAGTTTCTGTTATAAGTATAACTACATATTGTGTGTAAATATGAATGTGAATGGAAACTGTACAAATGCCACAATTTTTGTTTCAAGAACACATTGATATAAAATATGACTCTAATATTAATATTTTTATATTTACTAATAAAAATGTTCATAATTTACGGTTCTCTCTCATTTATATCTGAAGGCTAATAATTCTTCTAATTAAACTTCGCACAATTGGGAATTTGAAAAAAAAAGATTTTTAAAATGTATTTTGAAACTTCGTTAATAATAATATAATATTGTATATATGTAATGCGAAAAACTTGAAAAACAATCAAGATTTTTGTATTTTTTGTCACCTGAGTCCTCTTGCATGTTTAGTAATTTAGTCGCCAACATAATAAATCGCTGCCAAATTCAATAATACAGTATGCTCATGTGCAGTCGCCAACTTAAAAACTTTTGTTCGCAGATTAATTATATTCATAATAATTATTATTTTACTGAAAATTCAAGAAAATTACTTTATTTTTGAATTTCGAACGCCTGTACTTACGACCGCCAGTTACAATACAGAGTGAAAACTAACATTATGACGTCACATGCGCTCGGATTTGTTCGAGAGCTGTCAGCGTGTCTTCGGTATGGATTCAAAAATTAATTTTTATTTTGTTGTACATAATCCACCTTACTTATAAAAATATTTACACAACGGATAACTTAAACAACGTTGCTGTCTTTGTCTGATGCGTTGGAAAAGTCACATACAGACAAAGATAGCAACGTTGTTTATGTTAACCATTGTGTAAATGTTTATCTTGTGAATTATTGCGAAAAACAATAATTAAATAAGTTTTGTTAAAAAACAATGTACTTTCCATTGATCCCAAAAAAATATTCAAAAACCCAATGCAAAGCTTTATTGAGACCCGAAGCAATACAGCAAATTAAACATTTTCTAATTAAGAGAATCTGCCCTCTATCCATTAAGTTATCATGACTAGTCTTTTGTCTACAAAATTTGAGATTAAAAATTGCCACATTACAATTTACAAAGCTTGGTACATAAAAAGTACTGTTATTGAGGTCAATAACCATCTGTCTGTTAAATATCTTGAGTACCTAATGCAATATCATGATGTAACAATTATTATTACCTACTGGAGGAAGACAATATTGAAGGAAGGTGGAAGAAAAGAGGGGAGACCGTTGCTCAGCAGTGGAACACTACCAGCTAATAATAATAATGAGAATAATATTGCTGTTTCAATATAGTGGGAACACATTTTAGAACAGTCATTTTTAATTTAGTAGTATCAGAGGATGGTCACTAATTTTAAATGCAAGTTTTCTGTATCCTCCATTAAAAATAAAAAAATTGGTACTTGTGAATGAATTATTTTGATACTTATATTAGTTTCCAAGATAACTTTAGTTGCCCAGACGCGGTGTGTAGTACACTGCAAACCCAGGCTGTACGGCTGTTTTAGCGTGACATTATGATACTGCGGTATTAAAAACATGTAATTTTGACCGTGTGTAAAATCATAACTAGGTACTATGGAGGGTAGAGGAAAGGAGAACAATCTCTCTAAGGCAGAAAAGCTAAAAAGTAACAAAAGTAGTTAAATAATAGTTCCAAAACTGGCCATAATGTCGCTAGAGTCAGACCAGATATTATGAAGATAGCATTAAGAGATGGAGTGAAGTTAGTTGAGTTTAGTTATTTAATTTGTTTTACGGACTTTAGTAGTTCATTCAGAAAATCATGAGAATTCTAGTTAATCGTGTAGTCGAAAGTATTTTTTCAGAATATAAAATAAAACCAAAGAAGCTGATAAGAATATGTAATTCTGTTTAAATTTTGGCGCTTTATGATTTGTTTATAATAATATTTATTTGATAATTTTTGTGACTGTAGCGCCACCCCTATTTAACGCTTTTTTACGGACACTCATGTATGGAGAAAGTGCTCCTTTCCTCTACCCTCCATACTAGGTACTTAATATTTTTTAATAAATCATAAACTAGTGAATCTGTATACCTAATAGCTTTACTGTAACATAATTCAAGTAATTTTACATACCTAGTAACATCTTCATTTTAACGTATTTGTCTAAATAGCCTAAAAGTAAATTGAATAATAAATAGTGTAGTATTTCCAATTTTATTTATAATAATATAATTTTTATATATTTTAAGCCCAAAGAATAATAATATGTGCACTTAAGCCATAAATACAACAAAGAATATAAAGAAGAATATTAATACACCAAAAATTTTTATCATCAGTGCTCTATTGCCAGTAACACTCTGAAAATACTTCATAATTTCTCTGTGTCCAGCTTCTACATTCATCTCGGCTTCTTGAATGTTGGCATCAATTCTACCAATTGCTTCATCTTGCTCTTTGACCATATGAGCGAGTTGCTGGAATATACCACCCAGTTCCACTATGGTACTCTCAATATTATGCATGGTCTCCGCTCGTTGCTGTACATACATGTCACTGTCATCTCTGAGAGCCATCTGCTGCATCTGCATTGTAGTATCCCCTAAATCTAATCTCACTTCATCAGGTTGTAATATTGAAGGCACTTCTTTAACAACTGGTGCAGCACTTGAGAACTGTTCCCTTCTGTTATTTTGATGCTTAAGATTTTCAGATCTTACTTCAAGGACCTATAAAATAGTAAATTAATAGTTACAAGTATTTTGTTCACAACTTGAGACAATCGACATGATTACTTTATTTATATGTATCTTCAAAGGTTCTGGTGGGATCGACATGTAACAAAACTGTTGTGTGTAATTCTATACACCATCTGATTAAAATTAGTTACCTGTTTAAATTGATTGCTCATATTAGCCAGTCTAGATTGAAGAGCTAAGACCACACTTGATGAGTGGCTGTGCATAGATTTCCGACCCCTTGGCATTTCACCCAACCTGGCTATTTGCTGGTTCAGTGAATTTAAATCTCCTTTTATTATATATGTTAGCTCATGGATCTCCATTGATCTGTCATCAAATAAGGATTTCTTTTTGGCCAC
Source organism: Phengaris arion (assembly GCA_963565745.1). Taxonomy (NCBI): domain Eukaryota; kingdom Metazoa; phylum Arthropoda; class Insecta; order Lepidoptera; family Lycaenidae; genus Phengaris; species Phengaris arion. Next base: position 33,152,094 of record OY751431.1, read on the forward strand.
TACAAAACAATAATTAGTTAAAATGAAAATATTTAAAAGAATATTGTGTAAATGAAATTTTTATTTAAAAGAATGTGGGACACATACACATTGCTAGTTTCTCAAGTTTCGCATATGTACTGGTAATATTTTTACTTATTACTTTTGCCATGCTCATAAATTGTGAATAAGTAGCTAGGATTGCTGCTTTTCTGTCATCTTTAACGATTGGTCTACCCAGGGTCCTTCCTTGTAAGCTGCGAACAGTGGAAACAAACTCCTGAGTTCTGTCTCTCGCCGCCATCACTGGTTCAAAAACAAATTCTTCCAAGAAATCAAAAGTGGTATCGGGTTCGATAAAGCCGATCGGTTGGTTATAATATCGCTGGACTTGCGGCGGTGGCGTTAACACTTTTTTCCCGTTTTTGTCTAATTTAAAATAAGGAATCAGTTCTTCTTGAGTGTGTTCTGGTCTGTCAGAAACACCAACATTTCGACGACGAGGGAGCATTGCATCCTAGCTTAAACTCGTTTTTTGATAATATTTAAATGTTAACATTTATGTCAGCAACTGACAAAGAAAGTAATGTATTTTGTTAATAATTAATACACAAAAATCACTATCTAATTCACAAATGGACTTTAAATACTTATTTTGAAATTTCACTTTTCTGAATATTAGATGACGTTGACTGAATTTGTCATTACTCATTTGTCTGCTGTCAATTGTCAGTCATTTTTTTTTTATTAAATGGCATTACGGCTTTTAACCATTAGCCAGAGTCAAGTTAAAAACGCGGATTTTCGTTTATGTTTTCAACACCGTATTTCTTAATCGTCAAGTGCAAATAAATAGACAGTGCGGTCAATAAGTGAAGTCAGGCAGCGTGCTCTCGCCGGGCTTGTACAACTTTTATGCCAGTGACGTCCCAAAATACCCTGGCATCATCGCAGCGCTATACGCCGACGACACGGCGTTCATAGCTGTTACATATATCAACAGTAAGATGTAACTGTCAATGTCATTATTGACATTGACAGATGTCATAAGTAAAGCCTATCGAGTTCGAATTTAGTTATTTATTTAGTATAAAACCGCCGAACGCCAGTTCGGCAGTTGTCGGAAATTATTCGTTGCCTATAATCCGACTAAAAACAATATGACTTGAATCTAATGAATTATCTATAGACAAAATACATTTTTGTTTAGTAAGGTTTTATTTGTTTAAATAGAAGAAATGTTTTGTGTTTGCGGGGGCCATATTGCATATTTCATGTGATAAGCATTGTTTATAATTTAATCGCTCCTGTTTATTTATAGTTTTCTTAAAAGATTTTTCATTTTAACATTTGAAAGTGTGTACATTTAACAGTTTCTTACTGAGTTTCTATAATAATTGTAGTGATTTGATTTTACAAGGCCTGTTTGTTGATTTCATAAAATGTTATTTGATTGTGAGGTTTGCGTTGATAATGTGTGTTTACTAAAAATTAAAAATAAAAATTCTCACAATTGTCATTCAGTGAAAAGATTCAAATTTTGTCTAAAGGTAGGTGTGTACCCGAGTTACAACAATTAAACTAGCAAAAAAATAATGTAACTCGAAAATTCCATGTTAAATGTTATGAAGCGTATAACTGGCTTTGTGGTTGTGTACACACGATTAAATTATATTGTTTTCCTTGCATATTATTTAGTAATTCTAGTACAGTGTGGACTGATACGGGATATGTATTCAAATATATAAATGATGGAGAAACTGGAACATCTGCAACCAGCATTGGTCAATCGCTCGTCTCCGCTGCTCCTGCACGACAACGCACGACCTCATACTGCACAGCAGACGGTCTCCAAGTTGCAAGAACTGGGGTTGGAAGCTCTCCGTCATCCGCCCTACTCACCAGACCTTCAGCCTACAACTTTTTCCACAATTTGGATAACATCTTGGCGAAAAAAAAATTCAACACCCGAGTGGCAGTACAAAATGCCTTTGAAGAATTTGTTGCCTCCCGTCCAGCTGATTTCTTTAAGAAGGGCATCAATAAACTGCCAATAAACTGCCGGCAAAGATGCATTGATTGCATGGGTGATTACTTCGATTAATAAAAATAAAAAATACATGAAAAAAATTCGTTTAAATTTTTTCATACAAAACGGCAAAATTTCATAGGTAAAGACCTAAAGATCCGAGAGAAGAGAAGATTTTCAGAATACCTAAAGATCCTGTCATAAGAAGTCAGTGGGTGAATATAATAAGACAAAGTCGCAAAGAAGGTCTTTGGAAACCTGCAAAAAATACAGTCATTTGCTCTGATCATTTAAAAAAAGTGACTTGTATTTTGTAAATAATCAAGGACGGCGAAGATTTAGAGGTGCGCGGTACCGCGCAAGCTGCAAGGTAGTTAATTATTATAAATCAATTTTTACTTACGATATTTAATTTAAAACGGTATTTCTAAAGTGTTAAATCTATTACATTGTTTATGATTTTGATAAAACATTTTTTTTAATATTGTAGGCGTTATTTATATCATCTGTACAGTCTGACAAAAGTGAAAGATCTGACGAATAAGTTGAAATAAAGAAAAAAAGGAGATTGTCGAGCGAGGTACTGAAGTTTTCTACATTAATGTTCTTTTATACTTTCTTAATATTATACAGGGTTATAGGTAACTAACGCATCACCTCTTAAAGGGGGTTAGGTACATCAATACAAACAACTTGTGTCATTCCTACTCGGACAAAATGTATGAAATAGTAGATTTTGGGTTGGTCCCATACAAAAGTTGTTTGTATTGACGTACCTAAACCGCCTTTAAGAGGTTTTGCGTTAGTTACCTTTAACCTTGTATATTTTTTTTGTTTTTAGAAAACTACTACATTTTTTACCTACAGTAGGTATTTAGGTGTACGGTGTTGATTCTATTGATTTTTTTATTTTTATTTTGCTTGTTAATATTTTTTTAATGTTGCAGGTATTGTTTATATCATCTGACGAAAATAAGTCTGACAAAACTGAAATCTCTGATGAAGAAGCAGAAATAAAGAATCTCGAGCGAGGTACTTATACATATTTTGTGCTTGTAATGTACAATTTTCTACAATAATATACTTCTATATATTTCGTTATAAGTATTTCTTTTTGTTTTTAGAAAACTGAAGCATCTGTAGAAGCCTCTTTGATAGCTTCATTGTCAAGAGATGTCCTGCCTTCAACTTCGGCTACACAAAATTGCGATGACATTAAAGATTTTTCAAAGTTCAAGATTTTTAATGTGATGCTTCCATTTTCGACACTCCGAGAAAAGAAAAGTTGCGTGCAATGTTACGTAAGAAAATCCTTATTCAAAAGAAGCATACTCTAAAAATACCGTCACTGAGAAGAAAAAATCTTCAACTAAAAAAAAGTAGCTTCGTTCATACAGGTGCTTCAAACTCTAACAACAGAAAGATTATAGACAGTGACACACATAGTGTTTTAAGTAGTAATGTATTTGCTGCAGATTTATATGCTTCTTTGATAAAAAAAAGAAGGAAAATCCAAAAAATCCATTAAAAAAAAAGCGTTTAAAATTTTGGAGGCTAAAAGGCAACAATCGGAAAAAAATTTGACCTGTGCATTAATTGCTGACGAAATGTTCATAAGGCGACAAAAATGTTATAATCAAAAAACACATCAAGATGAGGGACTGGTAGATTTTGGAAATGGACCCACAGACGATAACAATACTAAAGCATCTGAGGCTTATGTGTTCATGCTTGTGTGTCTTAATGAGCCGTGAAAGTTGCCAATAGCATATTTTTTAATAAATGGCATGAGAGGATCTCAGAAGGCCAATATCATCAAAATTATTCTCACAAAATGCCACGAAGTTGGAGTGGATATCGTATTCTTAACTCTCGACGGGCATCAATCAAACCTGTCAGCCATCAAAGAATTTGGCTGTAAACTTGATAACCCGAGACAATTAAAAACTACATTTAAACATCCCTGCTCCAACGATGAAATTGCAGTTTTTTTAGATTTCTGCCACATGTTGAAGTTAGTGCGAAACTATTTCCAAAAAAATGAGACTTTTATGCATAATGGCGGTCTCATTAAGTGGGAGTTTGTAAAAAACTTGGTAGAGTTGCAAGATGTTGGTCTCCACCTCGCGAACCGCTTAACAAAAAAACATATCAAAGTCAAAGTCCAAAGTCAAAAATTTTTAATCAAAATAGGTATTTTTATACACTTTCTGAACGTTGATCTACATGACGCCTACCACCTGTTCGGGAACTAGCCCGGCGAGAAGAACCGGCGTAAGAAACTCGCGCGGGGCCATCTTTTATCAAAAAGATGGAAAATTGTTCTTTTAAAAATATAAAAAAGGCATACTATATAACAATGTTATGACTAAAACTACACAACAAGAGTACAATAATATATATAATTTAGAAGTAGCCTTGCAGAGGGTCACCTCATTCCCAAGGTGTGCTATCATTCATAAAATCATTAATATTAGGCTTTAGCACACAAACGTTCTTTAACTACTTTTTTAAATTTATTGATTGAAAAATTTTGAACGCTTTCTGGGATCTTATTGTATAGGCGTATACACTGGCCTTTAAACGAATTCTTTACTTTACTAAGTCTAATCACTGGTACATCAAGCTTATGCTTATTTCGGGTATTTCTATTGTGGTTGTCACTTTTCTTTTTGAATAGGTTTAAATTTTTTTTAACATATAATACATTTGATAGAACATACTGAGAAGCTACAGTTAAGATTACAGTTTCTTTAAACTTCTCTCTTAATGACGTGTTGGGGGCCAGCTTGTAGATTGCCCGAACAGCTCGCTTCTGCAGCACAAATATAGAATTTATATCGGCAGCATTTCCCCACAGTAGAATGCCATAGGACATTATACTGTGGAAGTAACTAAAATATACAAGTCTTACTGTGTTTTCGTCTGAAAATTGTCTTATCTTACTTACTGCAAATGCTGCTGAACTGAGTCTGTCGGCCAACCCAGCAATATGAGGGCCCCACTGTAGTTTTGCGTCTAAAGTTATACCTAAAAAGATAGCTGTATTTACTAGTTCCATACCTTTTCCATTCAATAGAAAATTGGTTTCAGTTTGCCTTACATTTGGCAACGTGAACTTTATACATTTAGTTTTTTTGCTATTTAACAAAAGATTATTAACACTAAACCAGTGTACTATTTTTGAGAGAGCATTATTTACTTCGTCATAGCCTGAGATTCTCAATTTTAGAAACTCCATTATGAATGCTAAATTAGCGACACAGCTACTAAGCCGAAGCGTCGTCAATGTATAGAGTTCTGTAGGAAAGAATTAAAATTATCTGGATTCGCTGAGAGCAAAGCCACGGAAAAGTTCATAATGATGATGAACAATGTCTTCGACATTTTTAATTCTAGACATTTTCAGGCATATGACTACAAGCGACCTTTGAATCCCCAAAACAAAGACGCGGCATTTGAGGAATTAGGAGAAACCAAACAATTAATTTTAAACCTAAACCTAAAAGCATCTCGAAAAAGAAGCTACAAAGACATGAATGATAAAAAAAAATTACCGTTAAAACATACACACCAGTTCTCTCGACATCGGCTTTTACTGGATTTCTTGGCATTTTAGTGTGTATCGAGAGTTTAAAATTTTTGTACACGGATTTGGTCGAAACATGTGCCCGCTCGCTGTCTCGTTCATTAACGTCACCTCTCAGTACCAGTTTGGAACTACCTTTGTGTGTGCTCGTTTATAACTCTCTCCTATTATTACTATTTTTGACGACTTTTGGACTTGATAACGGATTTTTGTGATTTAACTTGTTGAAAAATGGAACAACACCAACGTGAACGGTGTATTACATGTTCACGATCTGTTATGCAAGATCAAAATCGACGTGTTTTAACAAGGGAATAAGGGTATGGAGAACCGCCCTGGCTTCACGGAATACATAATGCAGCGAATTAATGTACAACAGGTTAGTGAAAGAATATATAATATGGTTATCACTTGTAAAGCTTACCCTTATACATTTTACAAACTATTTTCTGTTATTCATAGTTAACCTTAAACAAGCAATAAGCCTAGTCTGATATTTTAGGTTATCGATGTCTTGTCGGACAGGATAATGTAGGTAGGTACTTTGAAAAGTAATTACTAACGTATAAGTGGTAGTAATTAAGTACCTATAGTGTTAGTGTGGGTATGTAATCAACAGAAGCACCTGATGTAAGACGTCCAGGAGGCCAGTTATGATTTCTTCCTTCTAGTCGTTTTATTTAGGTACATATTCATGACTCATATTTTTCATTGCTTTATTAATTGTTAAGATTATTAAAGATGAACTATGTATTTTGTTTCAGGCTGCGCTGAACGAAATACAGTACATGTGTTATCGATGTTGGGTAGCGGGAAACCGACAAGAAACAAGAAATGCAGAAATAAGACACGAAGAAAATGTACCTGCTGGTCCGGCTAATGCAGAAGTAAATCAAGTAGAGGAACATGATAATGAGGAGCTTTTAAATCCAACTTCAGTTCCATCTTACAGACGATTAGCGAATACCTCTCGTCGCTGTGTATTTCTAGGCTGTACAAATGAGGATCTTCACCAAGTACCATTATTTTTGAAAAGATACTCTTTGATTGAGACTAGCCTGTATGTTCCTGATAGAGCACGTGTTTGTTCATTTCATTTACACACAAACGATTGGACCGTATTGTATGAATCAGCTTAAACTGTGTTTACACCACAACAACTGAAAGATTGTATGGACCTTTTAAGAGATGCATATAAAAAAAATCAGACATTGATTTTGAAAATATGCAGACCATTTTTCCACACGAATTATATTTTCGAACTGTGCTGACACATGACCAATTTTTAAGTATTGTAAATGAAACCCCATCTCTAATACGAGATACAAAGCGACCGAACACAGTTCTAGGATGCTATCTTATGAAAATGAGATCAGGGGAACCGAACGATAGAATATCGTGTCACTTAAATATTAACGTAAAGACTGTGGGACGTTAGTGGTCAAGGACCAAGGCACGTGAATGTCTATTGAATGACTTTGTACCGAATCATTTAGGATTTGATCACATTAGCCGAGAGGAGTTCATACGTCATAACCTAACCGTACCGACGGCATTATTTGGAAATAGCGGTGACCCAACCCAGCTATAATTCTAGCCGATGGCACCTATATATACAAAAAAGTAAGAACTTTAACTATTCCAAAAAATGACTTATAGCTTACATAAATTCAAAAACCTACTGAAACCATTTCTTTTGGTTTGATCGGAGGGCTATATCATAGATATACTTGGTCCTTTCGCCGCTACTAAAACAGATGCGAAAATAATGACACAAATAATGAACAATGAAGATTCTCCGTTTCATTATTTGTTTCACGCAAATGATGTGTTAATATTAGACCGAGGATTTAGGGACTTTATACCAGCCACTGCTTCACAGCTTCGGTTATGTACCCCACATGCCACCATCAAAAGATCGCAATACCACACAACTAACAAATGAGCAAGCCAATAAATCACATTTGGTGACTATTGTGCGCTAGGTGATCGAAGCAATAAACGGCCGATTCAAACATGATTTTAAGATTCGAAATATCTTAATTTTTTTAATTAATTAATTATTTAATAAAACCTTGCCGAACTTATTTACCGATTTTCGTGTCGCTGGCGCACTACTTAATGCATTCAGAGAGCCGTTTCAGGATAACACCCATGCTGCCACTTTTGTTGAGTTAATACATAGTCGAATGAATACGATAAATAACTTAGGCAATTATGTCGTTGCACATAATGTGAACAGGCATCGCACCTCTTTTTTGCCTCTCAACGACGAGTCATATAATATGACTTTTCCGCCACTAACAGATGAAGATGTTATTTTGTTCAGCCTAAGCTGAACGTAGCAGAGCGTAGGAACGCGTGTTTCAATGGTATGTTCCTAAGAACATACCAATGAAACTAGCGCTTTCCTACGTCAGCGAGCACTTACGAGGTGGCGTTTATAATATTGAAGTGTGTACAACACATATCCCAAGAATGGCTGAGTAGGTACGGCAGCGGCGGCAGTGAATTAGCAGCAACTTTCGACGTTAGCGTCAAAACAATATTGGTCCATTTGCGTCAAATTGGCAAGGTAAAAAAGCTTGACAAATGGGTGCCCCACGAACTCAATGATCGCCAGCGCGAAGTACGCGTCGAGACGTGCCTTGCACTACTCAACAGACACAAAAATGAAGGAATTTTGAACCGCATTGTTACCTGCGATGCGTAATTCTGTTTGATAACCGCAAGCGCTCAGCAAGTTGGTTGGATCCTGGTTCAGCACCTAAACAATGCCCTAAACGAAAACTTACCCCTAGAAAAGTGACCATCACTTTTCTAGGGGTAAGTTTTCGTTTAGGGCACACACACACATCATGGACACATCTCCAACCAGCATTGGTCAATCGCTCGTCTCCGCTGCTCCTGCACGACGACGCGCGACCTCATACTGCACAGCAGACGCTCTCGGAGTTGCAAGAACTGGGGTTGGAAGCTTTCCGTCATCCCTACCCTACCCTACAGCCCTACTCACCAGACCTTGCGCCTACAGACTACTACTTTTTCCAGAATTTGGATAAATTCTTGGCGGGAAAAAAATTCAATACCCGAGAGGCAGTACGAAATGCCTTTGAAGAATTTGTTGCCCCCCGTCCAGCTGATTTCTTTAAGAAGGGCATCAATAAACTGCACTGCATTGGCAAAGATGCATTGATTGCATGGGTGATTACTTCGATTAATACAAATAAAAAATACATGAAAAAAAATAGTTTCAATTTTATCATACAAAACGGCAATTTCATAGGTAAAGACCGAATATATTTCCTTTATTCTTATTCTCTTTCATTAATACCAAATCAAACGAACGTTCACTAAAGGTGCGGTCCGAACATTTTTCATACAAAAATGATATTACTTTTTCTTGGGTTTTAAATTGATTTCATTAATTTTTTTATTCATATCATAATATTTATACATACAATCATTCATTCCATCGCATTCTGTGATGCTACAACAGTGGGGACGGAGTCCATATATTTTGTCCTATTGTTCTTAGATAATTTGAAAAATGATATCAAATCAAAACGCAAATTGTTTAGAAAACAAGTTCAAAGGGATGGCCAATAAATGATAATATAAGTAATTATTTTTATTTCAAAATGAAAAGTTTTAAATATCCTGGCAACTGTTTTTTATTGCATTTATTTTTAATACAAAGACCACCTTGTAAGAAATTTCAGGGGTGGTTTTATATTTTTTGATCATCATCATTTCGGCCACTTTAGGCCCCATTGCTGGGGCACGGGCCTTTTTCTTACATAATGTGAGGTGGCTTGGTATTTAAATATACTCGTAATTATAATAGAGGATAGTCTTTTATATCAGGTATTTATATAATCAACTTTCGCATTTAAAATATTAATAATAATAATAAATTCTTTATTTGCACATTAAAACATCATACAAACAATACAAAAATATTATTAATAATACTCGGCACGGGTACAGGATATTTATCGGCCATTCTTCGATTAGCAAATTTTACGTGACCAGGCTTGAATAATCAGTAATATTATCATATTCAATCATGCATTTTTTTTATATGTTAGATAGTATCCGTATCTAGCTGTAAACAAAAACATTGGCTTCTGTTTTAAGTAATTAAGACTAAATTAATTTAACTTATGTTCAAAGAACCTCTGTTCTCTAATTACCGTGGCGTGTCCGCACACCAATATTATCTTAAAACTTGCTTGTAATTTTTATAACGTACAGATTTACTTTGACACATTCAACGTTTTAAACGATATTAAGCAACGTGTGCGATAAAACAAAATATCGACTGAATAGAACCAGTATATAAATAATTATCATTAAATAATCGCATGTCCAATCTAAAGTTATAATTGCCGTAACATTTGCTCTTCTCGGGTGCACATCTCTAAATAAAAGTATTTGGCACATCACTACCATACGCGTCGCGTCTCCTCAGTGTGTACCGAGGCCCATCAGCAGTTGCACGTCTCTAACGTTAGTGTACCGCCAATGAAGCACGTAAGTATATAATTACCGTAGCCTTGGTTAAAAACTTTTCTAATTACCGTTGTTCTTATTTTAATACTCGTACTTGATTTTTTAAGATAGACCCAAGTTGATCATGTAAACGGAGACAGTACTATGGGGTACAGTAACCATACGTTGTACCTAATAAGCTAGTACTTGCATACTCGGTTTTTGACATTTTTAAGAAAATGTATCGTTTTCTAATTACCGTATACTAATTACCATATGTTTATAATTACCGTTGTATGAAAAATTAATTCTTGTTTACTAACTGAAGCCGCGATGTCGTACTGATGGAAAGTTTTCCCGCGGTTTGATTACTATTATTATCATTGTCCGTATATTTATCTATATTATATGACCATTCATCAAATTATTTAATTTATAGGATGGGAAAACCCAAAAAGACCAAAACCAAAGAGGAAGTTAAAGAAAAGAGAAGGCTTGCCGCTCGACAACGCCGAGAACGAATTAAAAATGATCCTGTTTTGTATCAGCAAGCAAAAGAAAAGGAGAAAGAAAGGTACAATAAAAGAAAAAGAGATAAAAAAATACTACCTGTCTGCGAAATGTCACCAAAAAACCGGAAGAAAACTCAAAAAAGAAATAGGGAAAGGTTCAGAGCTTACTATAAAAGACAAAAGGAAAAGGGAAAATTGGAAACAATCGAGGAAGAAGTGACCGTAGATATAGATGTGCTTAATAACAATATAACAGATCCTCTTGAAACTCTGTCAACACCACATCTCAATGATTTATCATATTCGCTGCGCTCAAAAAAGTACACTAAAAGAGTACAAAATTGTTCCGACAATTCCAAATCTAAAAAAGAAGATAATCAGCAAGACGAGATTTTTCTGCAGTCGACTTCTTTTGAAAAAGAATTAGTTCCCTTGAAGAGGACACCAAATTTTAAACCTACTTTAATTACATCAACGCCGCGTCCATCTAGTGCTCTGTCATCATCTTCTACTGAAAGTATGTTATTATTAAGCAATAATGTGCAATTGACAGAAAATAAAGATACAAGTGTGAATATTACGGAACAAGCATCTTCCTTGTGTTCAACACCAACTTCACTATCTTCAAAGAGAACTGTCGAGAAACCGATACGTAATAAAATCTCACCCTTATTGTTATTAAGAAGGCATGTATGTAAAACAAAAGAAATGTCATATATGAGAAAAAAATAGAGGAGTTAAAAAGAGCAAAAGAAAAGTACAGAAAGCAAGCATTAAGACTGAAATATAAAAACACGCTACATGCAAAACCAAAACAAAGTCACGATAAGGAAAACGAACCAAAGTATTTACATAATAATATACTAATAATAAAGATACTAATGTAGAGAAAATCAAACAAGACGTCCAAATTTTTTTAGAACAAGATGAGAACAGTCGCATTTAACCTGGCAAGAGAGAATATATTTCAAGAAAAACAATAAAAAAGCAAAAACGTTTCTTGACAGACACTTTGTTAAATCTTCACACCAAATTTCTTTAGTTACACACTTATAAAATCAGCTACACGACATTTTGCAAGATGCGACCATTTTGGGTCGTGATTCCAGATTCACGAGCAAGAGAGACTTGCATGTGTAAGACCCACACTAATATGGACTTGATTATAGCATCACTTAAACGATTTGACCTAATCGACCAAAGCTCCTTTCACAAAGTTGTTTCATCATTGTGCTGTGTTTCAGAAAGTATGTCTTTCAAGAAGTTGTATAGATTGCGCAAATAGGAATATTCATTATAAAGAATTTGATAATGCAAAGCAGATTTTTACTACCATTGGATAACAAAACAGATAACTTACACTAAAGATGGGAAAGAGAAAACTTGAAATCAAACGGTCAAGGAGAAAATTACAGCTAACCCTAAAGAAGTAATCGAAAAGTTTGAACAGTTGCTGCCAACATACATGAACCATTGTGCTAATAAAGTGTCTCAAAATAATTACATGAATCATTTAAAACAAAATTTACCTGAAAATGACTGTGTAATCCACGTTGATTTTAGTGAAAATTATAATACAAAATACACAGATGAAATCCAATCATTCCATTTTGATGGCAGCCTGAAGCAAATTACCTACACTGCACACGTCTGTTATTCATTTCAAGAAAAGGCGATTGTTACGGACTCAGTCGTTTTGTACTTTGAGTCCTTCACTCAGACATGACGCAGTTGCAGTATGGAGTCATCTCATACCTATCTTAAATTTCATTGAAAATGAAGCTCCTCGCGTAAATGCCATCCATTTTATATCAGATTCTCCGACTGGCCAATATCGAAATAAAAAAATGCTTGTGTGTGATTGTCATCTCTCAACTTCAGTGGCACTTTTCTATTCTAAGAGTGGTTGCCTGGAAATATACAGAGAGTGATCATGGCAAAAGCTCAGCAGATGGCGTAGGAGCAACGATAAAAAGAACTGCAGATAGAATCGTGGCTCAGGGCTGCGATATTGTCGATATCGAAACTCTTTCTGAAAAAATTTAAAGCCAATGTCAAGGGAGTTATTACAGATATAGTACAAGAAGCAGAGATTCTTCAAAAAGATCTGCTGATCCCTAAAGAGATACGGGAGTATAAGGGCACAATGAAAGTCCATCAAGTCGTTTGGAGTTCATCAAAACCAAACCTACTTGCAATGCGAAAGTTAAGCTGTAATGCGCAACAGTGTATGTATCAAGCTATTGAATGTGAACATGGTAGACATCATGCATTTTACTCTTTGAATCGAGAAAAGGCAGAAGAGGCTGAATTTTCCCCGCTTTCCAGATTAATTTTATCTGCACGTTTCGAAAACAAATATAATTACGATGCGATAGACCGTGATGTCTATGAGTGCTAAAAAATCTTCAGACAAACCTAAAATTTTATCTAATCGGCAAGTGAAGCCCGCTTATGTATTTCCTGGGTCTTCGAAGTCTCTTATTTCCAAACATGATATGGTTAAGAGGTTTGAGAAGTTCGAAAAAGCGGAAAGTAGCTTAAATTTATCTGACACATGACAGTTTTTGGGCTCCTGTGTCTCCTGTTGATTTTAGTCTACCTTCCTTCAAAATAATGACAAATGTTCCAAATAATAGTATTAAGGATAAAAACACTAGAGGTACATTTTTCGATATATCTGATTCTGATGAATCAATTTTTTAAATATTGATTTTTATATTGTTTTGTTATTTTTAAATGATAAATTACTATAAACCAAGACTGATTTAAATGTATGACATACTAGTCTGTATAATTATGATGATTCTAATAGAGTATAAGTACTCAGTGATATTAATATAAGCAAATGTCAAAAGAGCTGTGAGTAGCTTTAAGCTAGATATATCCTTATTATCCAAAGATTTTTAGAATAATATTCTTTTAAGTTCCATCCTACTTACCTTTTTAATAATTAATATCGTTTCAACAAACTAAAAAATTCACCAATTAAGACATGTTTGTTTCATTTCGTTTGTTCTTACCCAATTTTCATTGAAAGTGTCTAATTTTTATTCAATTATAGCAGTGATAAAATGTATTTTTTTACTATTGGTAGATTATGGTCATGAGAGCAGAGGGACATCATTAATTCTATCGCTTTAATTATAATTATATGTGTACAAATTATTAATGTGTTAATTAAAAATTTTACAAATTTTCTATGTAATTTGTAAAATTTTATTTATTATCATTTCATTAGATATATTATTTTACGTAGACTTGATACCTTTGATTGACTTGATATTTTCTAATTACCGTTACATTAAATATTACATTTTTCTAATTACCATACTCATAAAATTTTTAAGTCTCATTATCTAGAAAACCACAATTAATTGTTACATGCCTCATTAATTATTAAATTCGTTTCTTTGATTTGTTTCATATTTTAATGTGTTTAAGTCAATTCAGTGAAAAATAAAAAAGGTTACGGTAATTGGAGAATGACCGTTATCTTTATCTGCTAATTATGTTGTATTAGCATGAAAGAGTAACAAACTTACATTCACAATTATAATATTCGAATCAAATCGTACACACGAACATTCATGATGACAAACCCGATCGATTTACCCTATTTATCGGGAGGTATGTTAATAGGTGACAACATTTTGCACACACACGCATAGACATATTGAATGACATGACGCGAGTGTAAGACAAAGCGGTCACGCACACAAGCATAGAAAAGCTGGCCTGTTTTTTGCGCTGTATTTCTTAGGTGAAGCTCTATCTAGTGTAGTATATAATCAAAGACGTCAATAACGAGCGACAACTAGTTTTATATAACCGGAATGACTGGCGGCCTCGTACCTTTGGCAGCGGGGAACGCCTGACAATGGCTACTCCGGTTGGATTAATGCTCTAAGTCGGGATCACACTTGTCCTGTATTGTTTCGTCGAGAGAGGTTACTGATGGGAAGAGTTGAGGAATTTAAAGACCAGGAACGCACTTGTCTTGTATTGCGTTTGACCAAGAGATATTACCGATGGGAGGGTTTGCGGAATTTCAAGACCGGGATCGCACTTGTCTTGCCATCAGGCGATGCGTCTGCTTTTATAATTTGAACCTGTTTCGTGGCATGATAATTCGAAAAGCATGTAAATGGGCATAAGGTTACGCTACAACCGGGGCAGAAAACATGGGTGCGTTTATGACAAACCACGCAAACTCTACGCAATTTCTCCCTACCTCGGCCTACAATAGCTGGATACTCTTTAGGGAGGTGTTTGAAGTAATCCTCCGAAAAAACGCCACATTGCGTAGTTGCAGGTATTATCGGTACATTTTTTTTGCTCAGTAACTTATTAATAAGCTCTATTCTAAAATCTCTATGGGTGGTGAATTTTGGGAACGGGTGTTCTTGCTCAGGAAACTCGGAATGAATTATAAAACTGTTCAAGACACTAACGTTAAGTAGGCGCTTGAACAGTTTCTTATACCACACGCGAGTCCTTTTGCGTTCTATGGGGTACATTGCTAATTTTTGATCTTTACGATCAACCCCTCCCATACACAAATTGTAATCTAAAACAACAATTGGTTTATATGTGCCGTTGACACATTGCACTGCGTTGCCGTGATACGTTGATATTGTGGCTACCCTATTTTGGTCTCGCCAGACCAAAATATCAACGTCTCCACTTGTGCATCCTTGCACTTCTCCAACAGCCATGTTAGCTTTTTTTAAATATGATAACTGTGGAGGTACATATTGACGGTTCGTGCGTAACGTGCCGACACAATCGAACCCTAAAGATTTCAAAGTGCGTGCGAGGGCGGGGCTATTATAATAATTGTCCATCCAGACGCAATGGCCTCGATTCTCGAGACCATGCAACAGCCGGAGGACTAATTTAGGGATAATCCCAGATAAGGGTGTAGGTAGCTCGACACTACTCTCTTTATGGCCAGAATAAATTTCGAAGCGCCAAAGGTACCCTGACTTGGCATCGCAAAGCTCAAAGGTTTTTATACCTATTGAGGCTGCCTTGTTTTTTATAAATTGATTTATTGATAACCACCCCTTCCATTGAGTAAGTGATTCATCTATACAGATGTTTTGTTTAAGATTATATAATGTCTCGAATTTATGGTTGAGGTGGTCAGCAATAGGTTTGATTTTATAAATCTTTGCTTCTGAAGGACTCAAAGTATGTATGGAATTATCATTTCTAACAAAGTGGAGAAATTTATTTAGAAGAACGAATCTATTATATGACATGTACTTTCTAAAATTGGGCGTATCACAAATGGGCAATCTACTAGACCAGTATTCTTTAACATCGGATTTACAACACAATCCCATCGCCAGCAGAACTCCAAAATAAACGTAGAGTTCATCTACTGATGTGGGACTCCATCGATTAAGTCTAGATTGGGCACCTAGTTGACTGTTCGAAATTTCTTCTTCGGCGTACCTATTGGTTTCGGTAACTATATGGTCCATGATGTCTTTGTCCCATATGGTCATAAAAACTTTTTCTGGACTGGGAACTCTCAGTAACTTCCTCGCCGGACTTTTAGACGCCGAGAAAGTTTCACGTCTATCTTTTGGAGGGATTGGAGTTGCCGGGAAAGCTTTCCAGTCAAAAAGAAATTGTTCAGGACCGGCTGGCGTGTTGTATTCAGCAGAGAATGTAGATGGTTCAGGGTGAGCAGAGGGAGCAGATAAAACGGATGGTTCAGAGGAAGCAGAGGGAGCAGATGGAAATGAAGGCACAAGAGCAAAGGGAGGAACGTCGCTCTCAGCTTCTTCGCTCGACAAATTAATTCTTTCCACTCTTGGTACGAAAGTAGGTAACATAAGCTCATCCTCAGACTCATCCTCTTCATCGCTACCTGTAAAGACAAATCAGTTAAATACAACTTAATAAGTAAAAATATCTGGTGCCACAACTTAATAAGTAAAAATATTTAGAAAACAGTTACCATAATTAAGAATATTTTCAATTTTTAATTTAGTTAAATGTTTTTTTTCATTTAACTTATTTTGTTCAGTTCCACCACATTCAATGAACCTAAAAAGTAAATTCCTAAATGGTTAAATAATCCTAAAAATTAGATAGTAATATTTATTAATATAAATATGTTCTTGACCACATGCTGCAGTAGATACTTACTCTGCAGGCGAAGGCACTGCTTCATCAATAAAGGATGTACTTGGTGACCTATAAACGTAATAAATTATCAAAATTAAATTATTGATGACTGATTTACTGATACTCCAAAATTTTAACGTCAGTGCTAAAGGATGTATTTATCTGTGATTTAACAATATGAGATGATCTTGTTGAAATACTTACACCACCGGCGACGGTATAGTATCTTGTAAGCAGTTGGATTGGGCATCACACCTTTAAAACAAACAAACAATCAAATGATATTTTATCAATCAATATTGAAAGTCAGGTGATTTTGGAAGTACCTATATCCAAATTACCTAGACCACTTTTGCCAAGTTCTACAAATCTATTTGACTTTGATATATCAAAAATAAAAATTTATAAGACATATTTCGTTGAAACACTTACAGCACTGGTGAGGGTATTGATGATGGTGCATCTGCCATGCTGGTACTCTCATGTGGTGACCTTGACAAAAAAATATTGTTGTCTTTTTTTGTTGTTAATTGACTTTTTATCAATCAACATCGGAAGTAACAAAAAAGTAAACACTTACTTACCTAGAAACACACAATTTAGGCCAGCAACGTGGTTTCTTTATATGCATATGTACTTCAAGTCTCTCTCCTAATATAATCTGAGGGTCTATCTCCTCTGAAGGTCTCTTGTTAAGTGGCAATACACACTTGTAAAACCTTAAAAAACCTGATCTTTAGTGTTCTATCTTTAGACAAATTTTTATAAATATTTTGTGACTATTAAGTATTAGGATTCGAATCTTGCGACCACATGAGCAAGTTGCTGGAATATACCACCCAGTTCCACTATGGTATTCTGAATGTTATGCATGGTCTCTGCTCGTTGCTGTACGTACATGTTGCTGTCATCTCTGAGAGCACTCTGCTGCATCTTCATTGTAGTATCCCCTAAATCTAATCTCACTTCTTCAGGTTGTAATATTGATGGCACTTCTTTAACAACTGGTGCTGCACTTGAAAACTGCTCCCTTCTGTTATTTTGATACTTAAGATTTTCTGATCTTACTTCAAGGACCTATAAAATAGTAAATTAATAGTTACAAGTATTTTGTTCACAACTTGAAAAAGTTGACTTGATTACTTTATATAAATTAGGATCTTCAAAGGTTCTGGTGGGAATAACATGTAACAAAACTGTTGTGTGTAATTCTTTACACCATCTGATTAACATTAGTTACCTGTTTAAATTGATTGCTCATATTAGCCAGTCTAGATTAAAGAGCTAAGACCACACTTGATGAGTGGCTGTGCATAGATTTCCGACCCCTTGGCATATAACCCAACCTGGCTATTTGCTGATTCAGTGAATTTATATCTCCTTAATAAATGTTAGCTCATGTATGTTCATCGATCTGTCATCAAATAAGGATTTCTTTTTGGCCACTAGAAACACTAATGAGTATTAATGAAAATTTAACAAAATATATTGTGTAAATGCAATTTTTAATTATAATAGATCTGAAACACACACGCTGCAAATTTTTCAAGCTTCGAGTACATTGTTGATAAGTAATACTACCTCATAGATGATAAGTAACTCTACTGAAGTACTACCTAGTGAAGCATAGATGATAAGTAGTACTACTGAAGTAGGTACTGAAGTTCGCTTAATGTACCATAGATGATAAGTAGGTGGTTTTTTTTTTATATATGGCACCGGCTTATAACCATTTGCCAGTGTCAAGATAAAAAGGCGGGAAATAGAACTTTCGTTTCAATTTTCAACACCTTAGCCCTCAATCAGTAAAGTGGTAGAAGCTTTACTGAAAGTTACTAAGGTAGGATTTTGGAGGAAACACAAAATAGCACGCTTTTTGAAGTTGTATTACTTGCCCACACTTGTGCACGTTAACGATATACCGATACATATATAACGATAACCAATATTACACATTAAGAACCGAAATAACATAAATTTATAAAGAGATACAAAAGCCACAACATCACCCATTGAATTCCCCGGCAAAACTCTACTCTGTGGTTAGTACACAACAATCACTAAGTTTTTATTTTTAAATATATGGTGTCGGCTTAAAATCATTTGCCTGTGTCAATTTAAAAAAGTGGAAAATTTTCGTTTCAAGTTTCGTCACCGTATTCCTAAATCGTCAAGTCTAAAGGCTAGTCAAAGTCCAAATAAATAGTTAGTCCAGTCAATGAGTTAAGTCAATCGATTAAGTAAAGTGGAAGAAACTTTACTGAAAGTTCCAAGGGAGTTTTGGAGGGAATACAATATAGCACGCTTTTTGAAGTTTTACTTGTGCACGCTACCGAATATTTAATGGTTATTAGTCAACCAATATTACACATTGAGAACCAAAAAAACAAATTTATGAAGGAAATACAAAAACCACAACGTCAGCCATTGAGTTAATTCACAAAACACCCGGCAAAACTCCCAATTGAGCTTTAAATAATTTTTCTTTACCTATTTTAGGGCATATTATAGATATTTTTAGAGATAGTCATTTTTGTAGATTAGTCATCTTTTTTTAGTATTCATTTCTAGTTTATTATTTTGCTCTATTTGAGGGCATGCATTTTTTATTATTATTTAATGGCATTACGGCTTACGGCTAAATAGAATCTTCATTTAAATTTTTACCATCGTATTAATTCTAAATCGTCAAGTCCAAAGTCCAGTCAAAGTCCACATACATTGTAAATGCAGTCAATGAGTCAAGTCAATCGATTCAGTAAAGTGGTAGACGCTTTACTGAAACTTTCTAGGGAGTTTTGGTGGAAACACAAAATAGCACACTTTTTGAAATTGTACCACTTGCCCACACGTGCACTTTACCGAATATTTAATGGTTAATATTCTAAAGTTTTTAAATTTCTATTATATATAATTAAAAATTCTAAAAGAAAGTTTTAATGTCAAAATGATGACCATGACCAACCAAAGTTAAAGTTCATAATAGCCCCGCTGATTATGCTTCTGCTTCTTTACTTCTAGCTTCTTTACTACTAGGAACCCTTCTAATTTTACTCTGCCGATAAAACTATACATTGTATATGTATAGAATTGAATTTTTGGAATCATAACATAATAATTTTATTTTAGTGGTGGCTTGTAAAGTGGGGATGTTTCCATTCTGCCCCATTATGTGTGGTATTGTCGAATAGGCTTAGATATAAATTAAAGGCGAGGTTTATTAGATGTGATGATTTTTATTAAAGATTCATTTTTTATCCCACTAGCATAAGAGGTACTAGTTTGTAACTTTCATGCTTATATATCATGCTTAAAACTCTTGAGGAGGAGGCTAAAATAGGCCATAACATTTGAAGAATTTTAAAAGCATATTCTATGTTCACAGTTATGAAACAATATTTATGAGAGTCCATATGTGCTTTAAATTTCTATCTACATAACATATGAATAATGAATACAATCCAGAATGAAATTATTCTCTTGTGATTAGATTTTTTTTAATAATTAATTTTTTCAGACTGTATTGGAGAAACACCTCTATTTTACATTCACCTAGACTAGTGTGTATTGTATAATCTTTTGATGGGACTGACTAATTGCTTCGATATTTATTGTATGCCCTTGGGCTGGGGTTATATGATCCGGAATATGGAAGACCAGTACAATTTAGGGTTTTGGAAATAGAACTCTGGACCAATACAACAAGAGTTAAAAGGTAGTCTAATTGTAATTTCCATACAACCTCCGTATCGACTAAAGGTTTTGATTACTGAGATACCGCAATATATACTTATATATAGATAGTGCATTTGAGATTATATTTTGTTCCAGGTATTCATATTTTTCCTATCAATCCTTGTGACGTTACAACAAGCGTTGAGCTCGGGATACATCGACTCGGTGATCACGACCATCGAGAAGCGTTTTGAGATTCCCTCCATCCTGTCGGGGCTCATGGCCAGCAGCTACGAATTAGGCAACATCATCTTCGTCTTTTACCTCGGCAGTTGGAGGCATATTCCCGTATGGATCGCAGTCGGTAAGAAAAAAAGAATGCTTTTAAAACAAACATTCCTTTTATTGATTTTTACAATAATTTTTAGGGTTCCGTACCCAAATATTATTAAGCCTAGCCTAGGAGCCCTAATTTTTGAAACTATTATCAAAATAAATAATAATCTTTTAAATACATAATCTTTTCCTAACGTTTAATTTTTAATTTTTCAGTGTTAAAGAAGAAATATCCCTTTTTACTTGTGAGTTGTGACTGAACAGTCATCATAAGATTTAAAATAAAATAAAAAGGTAAGCAGCATATTTAATTTTTATCAAGTGCAGTAACTATCACCTAGGACGGGGCTTCCCAAACTGTGCGTCGCGTCAACGTCCCAGGGCGTCCCTGGGACGTTGCAGGCTAATCCAGGGGCGTCGTGAGGCGATTTATAGATAAGAGTCACAGTAGCATTTCTAAACTAAAGCCTTGACTTAGAAGCTATGCTCTGATAATACTACCTTTTCTCATTACAGAAATGTAAAAAAAATGTTTTTTTTCTTCAAAATTCTAAAAAAATAAATTTTAAAATAACAATCGATTAAAAGCAAGTGACCATTAACTTGTACCAATGGATATATCTCATGCCCTATTATAAGGCCACGAAGTTATTGGGACTGCTCTGCATACACCTGTATACTAAATAGCTATGGCTACTAAAACTACTTAATAGGTAATACCTATATTAGTTTAGGCTGGGTTTAAACTGGGTTTAAGTGGGGTATCTGACTAGGAATTTACATAAAGAATTTATAATATATTTCATATTGAATAAATCTTGCCAGATATAATTTCATAAAAAATTATCACCAATTATTAATATATACAACGTGTTCCTTTTGATTTCCCATATTTAACTTGAGATAAATATTAGGACTATATTATGAAAACATTCAATGTTTACCATTAAATCTAAATCTAATTATGTATCAATATTTGGAGCACCACATAATATCATCACCATTATACTTAATAATTTAAGATATGTATTATCTTTAAAACTATACATTTTAGAACCCCATGGGAAATGAAGAATCACACCATGTATAAAGAACATTAGTTTGACAAAAGGAAGAAGAATTCGTTTTATTTCTGTATCTAAAATACAAATCAATACAATCATTTTACGGCCTAACCAGAAAAATAAAAACCTGCTCTCAGCGTGCTTCATTTTTTATTGCAGGAAAACTACGAAAAGCTGGCATATAATTGTCTAAATCTCGAACTTTCGTAATTTCATATACATACTAAAATCATGCAACAAATGTCACATTCATGTAAGACACTATACAATAATAAACTGAGGAACGAAAAATTTTATGTTAATATTTTACTACTATAAAACAAGAAATATAACGTGACCAGGCATTTATTTTAGAAGTTAACGATATATTTGTTATTAAATAAATCCTGCCAGATATAATTTAATATAAAATTATCACCAATAATTATTATACAGTGTTTCTTTTGATTTCCCATAAGTTTCGAGTATTATTGTTATTTTTAAGCTGACATTTTATACCCCTAATATAATTTAATCCTAAATACTTTTATTTTATTAACATATTATTGACAATTGACATTATGATTATTGTTATATTTAAGCTGATATTTTTATGTAATTTAATTTAAAATAACAATCTTTCCGTAGTGCTATTTTAACTACCATTATAATATTTAAGTATTATCCTGGCATCTTGATATCACTTACTATTGTAAAAATTTCAAAAAATCTTATAACATGTGAGTAAATATAATTCTTAAATAAAGTACTAGTTTTATAAATTGTTCAGGTTGTATTTTTTGATGATAATTGTGTTTTATTTAATTGAACAATATTGTGCATGTCTGTAATATACATAAACACTGTAAAATTATTATTTATATTAACTTTAAATGTAAAATTAGGACCATATGAAAATATTAAATGTGTACAATAATATAATCTGAATCGAAATATGTATAAATATTCGACGCACCGCATCACCATTATACTTAATAATTTAAGATAGCTATTATCTTTGCATGCATTTTAGAACGCCATGGGAAATGAAAAATTATGTATTATAAAGAGCATGAGTTTGACAAAAAGAGAAGGATCTCCGTCTTGATTCTCTATCTAAAATACAAATGTAGGCTAAGCTGGTGATGATCTCTCAAACGAGATTAATATGTTTCTTTAAGTTTTCTCATCATCATATATTGCAAAGATAATTTAATATTTTATGTTTAAATACAATATCGTTTGCTGTACAATTTGTATGAACTATCACGCATGCTGAAGATACTATGTATTTTCAACTTGGATATAAGTAACGCGCCCGCGCAATCAGATATTACAGTACATTTCATATAAATCTTCAGACATCTTATAGAATACAATATAATATCAATATTGGTCTAAGATCAGATATATAGAATATTATAAGATTATATTATTATTTAAAATATAGAAAATTATTATTAATAATATCCTCATCTGTTATTCATTTGCGATAAGTTTTATATTAAAGATAAAAATCAAATTAACACATTGCAAATAGGTTGCGTATTTAAATTACGTGCGGATAATATTAATATACATATGCAGTGCTAACTAGATTTTTACCTATCATATAAAACGTATCGTAAATAAATAACAAATAAGGGTACAATATATTCCTTATAACGTAGCCCGTACCATACAGGGATATACACAGGTTAAATCAAAGGGATAAAGTTCCCAACATTTTTTTGTATTTTCTACAAATCGAAAGATATTTTCAGAATAGCGGCATTATTATTTTTAATGTATTTTTAATACATTAAAAATAATAACAAAGCTCATTAGCTAGATAAAAACTATTTAAAAAATAGAGAAGAGAGAAAAAGTTATTAATTTTGATGAAAATGAAAAACTTAAAAGTAAAAAGTCTCGAAAAATATTGATTTTTGAATATAGGTTTCATTGTAGACAATATTGGAAATTATGGGAAATCCAACCTTTTAAAGGATCAACATTGACTTAACTTGAACTCTATATACTAATGCTTTCTATTATTGGACCAAGGCCTCCCCCAATGACCTCGTTCCCGCGCTATCTCCAGCCTGATTGCAGTGCATCTTGCACAACGCGATATCTGTTTCTAGGGGCGGCCACGGCGTCTTCGTCCATTCTCCCAAGCAATGTTTATTTTTGTCCCATATTCGGGATCTAATTCTTACTTTGGCTTTGTTGATGCTTGTTTTAGTACTCAGAATTTCATAGATTGATTGACATGTTGAATTCATAATACTGAAAAATAAAAAGCAGTGGTTTAGTATACGAACAATTAAGTCACTTTATGGTTTTATGATGATATGATTTAAAAAATTGCATGGTTGCAAAAAGAAAACTGATACATAAATCTTGACCCTTGTTCAGGGCTTCCCAAACTTATCTTAACTGTTTAAACCCAGCCTAAACTAATATAGGTATTACCTATTAAGTAGTTTTAGTAGCCATAGCTATTTAGTATACAGGTGTATGCAGAGCAGTCCCAATAACTTCGTGGCCTTATAATAGGGCATGAGATATATCCATTGGTACAAGTTAATGGTCACTTGCTTTTAATCGATTGTTATTTTAAAATTTATTTTTTTAGAATTTTGAAGAAAAAAAACATTTTTTTTCTTCAAAATTCTAGGGCGTCCCTGGGACGTTGCAGGCTAATCCAGGGGCGTCGTGAGGCGATTTATAGATAAGAGTCACAGTAGCATTTCTAAACTAAAGCCTTGACTTAGAAGCTATGCTCTGATAATACTACCTTTTCTCATTACAGAAATGTAAAAAAAATGTTTTTTTTCTTCAAAATTCTAAAAAAATAAATTTTAAAATAACAATCGATTAAAAGCAAGTGACCATTAACTTGTACCAATGGATATATATCATGCCCTATTATAAGGCCACGAAGTTATTGGGACTGCTCTGCATACACCTGTATACTAAATAGCTATGGCTACTAAAACTACTTAATAGGTAATACCTATATTAGTTTAGGCTGGGTTTAAACAGTTAAGATAAGTTTGGGAAGCCCTGAACAAGGGTCAAGATTTATGTATCAGTTTTCTTTTTGCAACCATGCAATTTTTTAAATCATATCATCATAAAACCATAAAGTGACTTAATTGTTCGTATACTAAACCACTGCTTTTTATTTTTCAGTATTATGAATTCAACATGTCAATCAATCTATGAAATTCTGAGTACTAAAACAAGCATCAACAAAGCCAAAGTAAGAATTAGATCCCGAATATGGGACAAAAATAAACATTGCTTGGGAGAATGGACGAAGACGCCGTGGCCGCCCCTAGAAACAGATATCGCGTTGTGCAAGATGCACTGCAATCAGGCTGGAGATAGCGCGGGAACGAGGTCATTGGGGGAGGCCTTGGTCCAATAATAGAAAGCATTAGTATATAGAGTTCAAGTTAAGTCAATGTTGATCCTTTAAAAGGTTGGATTTCCCATCATTTCCAATATTGTCTACAATGAAACCTATATTCAAAAATCAATATTTTTCGAGACTTTTTACTTTTAAGTTTTTCATTTTCATCAAAATTAATAACTTTTTCTCTCTTCTCTATTTTTTAAATAGTTTTTATCTAGCTAATGAGCTTTGTTATTATTTTTAATGTATTAAAAATACATTAAAAATAATAATGCCG
Source organism: Phengaris arion (assembly GCA_963565745.1). Taxonomy (NCBI): domain Eukaryota; kingdom Metazoa; phylum Arthropoda; class Insecta; order Lepidoptera; family Lycaenidae; genus Phengaris; species Phengaris arion. The sequence goes on from OY751431.1 coordinate 33,177,578, forward strand.
CTATTCTGAAAATATCTTTCGATTTGTAGAAAATACAAAAAAATGTTGGGAACTTTATCCCTTTGATTTAACCTGTGTATATCCCTGTATGGTACGGGCTACGTTATAAGGAATATATTGTACCCTTATTTGTTATTTATTTACGATACGTTTTATATGATAGGTAAAAATCTAGTTAGCACTGCATATGTATATTAATATTATCCGCACGTAATTTAAATACGCAACCTATTTGCAATGTGTTAATTTGATTTTTATCTTTAATATAAAACTTATCGCAAATGAATAACAGATGAGGATATTATTAATAATAATTTTCTATATTTTAAATAATAATATAATCTTATAATATTCTATATATCTGATCTTAGACCAATATTGATATTATATTGTATTCTATAAGATGTCTGAAGATTTATATGAAATGTACTGTAATATCTGATTGCGCGGGCGCGTTACTTATATCCAAGTTGAAAATACATAGTATCTTCAGCATGCGTGATAGTTCATACAAATTGTACAGCAAACGATATTGTATTTAAACATAAAATATTAAATTATCTTTGCAATATAATATGATGATGAGAAAACTTAAAGAAACATATTAATCTCGTTTGAGAGATCATCACCAGCTTAGCCTACATTTGTATTTTAGATAGAGAATCAAGACGGAGATCCTTCTCTTTTTGTCAAACTCATGCTCTTTATAATACATAATTTTTCATTTCCCATGGCGTTCTAAAATGCATGCAAAGATAATAGCTATCTTAAATTATTAAGTATAATGGTGATGCGGTGCGTCGAATATTTATACATATTTCGATTCAGATTATATTATTGTACACATTTAATATTTTCATATGGTCCTAATTTTACATTTAAAGTTAATATAAATAATAATTTTACAGTGTTTATGTATATTACAGACATGCACAATATTGTTCAATTAAATAAAACACAATTATCATCAAAAAATACAACCTGAACAATTTATAAAACTAGTACTTTATTTAAGAATTATATTTACTCACATGTTATAAGATTTTTTGAAATTTTTACAATAGTAAGTGATATCAAGATGCCAGGATAATACTTAAATATTATAATGGTAGTTAAAATAGCACTACGGAAAGATTGTTATTTTAAATTAAATTACATAAAAATATCAGCTTAAATATAACAATAATCATAATGTCAATTGTCAATAATATGTTAATAAAATAAAAGTATTTAGGATTAAATTATATTAGGGGTATAAAATGTCAGCTTAAAAATAACAATAATACTCGAAACTTATGGGAAATCAAAAGAAACACTGTATAATAATTATTGGTGATAATTTTATATTAAATTATATCTGGCAGGATTTATTTAATAACAAATATATCGTTAACTTCTAAAATAAATGCCTGGTCACGTTATATTTCTTGTTTTATAGTAGTAAAATATTAACATAAAATTTTTCGTTCCTCAGTTTATTTTTGTATAGTGTCTTACATGAATGTGACATTTGTTGCATGATTTTAGTATGTATATGAAATTACGAAAGTTCGAGATTTAGTCAATTATATGCCAGCTTTTCGTAGTTTTCCTGCAATAAAAAATGAAGCACGCTGAGAGCAGGTTTTTATTTTTCTGGTTAGGCCGTAAAATTATTGTATTGATTTGTATTTTAGATACAGAAATAAAACGAATTCTTCTTCCTTTTGTCAAACTAATGTTCTTTATACATGGTGTGATTCTTCATTTCCCATGGGGTTCTAAAATGTATAGTTTTAAAGATAATACATATCTTAAATTATTAAGTATAATGGTGATGATATTATGTGGTGCTCCAAATATTGATACATAATTAGATTTAGATTTAATGGTAAACATTGAATGTTTTCATAATATAGTCCTAATATTTATCTCAAGTTAAATATGGGAAATCAAAAGGAACACGTTGTATATATTAATAATTGGTGATAATTTTTTATGAAATTATATCTGGCAAGATTTATTCAATATGAAATATATTATAAATTCTTTATGTAAATTCCTAGTCAGATGTTACAGGAATTTGACATTGGTTGCATGGTTTTAGTATGTTTACAAATTAAAGATAGTTTAACACTTGGAGTGTATTCAAAAATTATATAAAATTTAAGTTTTGTAGTAAATATTTAAATATTTACTACAAAGCTTAAATCTTTATTGATCGTAATGATGTTCTCATGTTTAACTTATGTTTTTTTTAATTCTCAGCAGTAAAATGCCATTTTTATTTACTGATAACACAAAAAGATTTACGGATTAATTTATTTTATTGCATATAATTTATTCAATAGTGTTAAGAATGTAAAGTTGTAAACTCAGTTCAGACCCCATTTAATATAAACGTAAGCAAAATGTTTAAATTCCACCAAATCATTGTATGTATTTCTTTATTGCACGGAAAATAAGTAACATTTGAATAAGTAACTTTATAAGTATTCGCTTAAGCTTAAATTAAATTGGATTTAATCAGATTATACGTAGTATAACGTGTTTAAACAATAATAATTTTCGATTACCATATGTGAAAATAAAATATTTTACCTTTTTGGTTAAATTTTGTTTCGTTTTGTTTTATTGTCGGATTTTTATATTTCAAAGGTTTTATTTTTGTGAGAATTGTGTATTTGCTAAGGAAACTTAACAAATAAACACTGTTCTTATGAAAATCAAGGTCTTTGAAACATACAAATCCCGTAGGTTTCGTATTGAAATCTATACCTATATAATATTTATATATATATATTTATATTATATATATATATATATATATATATATATATATATATATATATATATATATATATATATATATATATATATATATATTTATATATATATACATATATATATATATATATATATATATATATATATATATATATATATATATATATATATATATATATATATATATATATATGTAGTGCAACTGCATCTTAACCAGGTGGCGCTAGGAGCTACATCAAACCTTCATTTTTGAACCGTCAAACTGGGGAAGTTGCTTATCTACTTCAGTAGAGTTACTTGTCATCTATGAGTTCGATTTTTGTATACCACTACATAATTATTATTGTTAAATTTTGATTTATATGAGGAATATAAGTACAATAAAAGTTTATTTTATTTTCTTCTGGTAATATGAATGAAGTTGCGACTTTAGATTATTCGTAAAATAATAACCTATAAAATGGTATGTTGTGTTACAAACTATAATATAAAATGAAATATAAGTAGAACTTGAAACTTTAAAAAATGCACTTACAGGATGCGCAAAGTACAGGTACGAGCTCTCCGGGACTGATAGGGACGGCGCCACTTCTGCCACCGCCGATGCTGGCCGGAATGGCTCCGCCGATGCCGCCGGCCGTAGCTATGCCGCCGGTCCCTGGCATGCCACCGAACATGGGACCAATACCGCCCATGGGATTCCCACCTATGATGCCATTCTCAATGCCACCACCAGGTTTTCCTGGATTTAAACCGGTATTTTTATTTTCTTGTTATATAGTTGCACATTCACTTTGAGTCTTTTGTTACTATTTTGCTCTATTTACTTGAATTTCAAAATAGTTATAAGGTAACTATTGTATTTTAATTATCGTCAATGACTGAAGTGTTTATGTATTTATATAACATTCAAAAGAAAAGTATTTTAGTACAGCGACAAGTTTAAATTAGAATATACTTTGGTTTTAGGAACTAGCACCTGCCTCTGAAATAGCATCTATAGCAAACCAAGGCAGCCCTTGGTCAGAGCACAAGGCACCTGATGGGAGGACATATTACTACAATTCCTTGACTAAGCAAAGCTTGTGGGAAAAACCAGATGATTTGAAAAGCCCAGCTGAAGTTAGTATCACTTTGGAGCATATTATATTGATATATTCAAGATTAACTGAATCACTTTGTTTAGTACAATAAGTTATGACAAAAGTAACAATTCAACATTAAGGTTCACTACAACATATTAAAAATTATACAGAAAACTCACCTACTACAAAAATTTCCTCTTCTTCATAATTATCTATAGTTGTTAAATAACATTCAATAATTCATTGTAGAAATTGCTATCATCGTGTGTGTGGAAGGAGTATACAACAGATTCCGGAAGAGTGTACTATCACAACATTGAGACAAAGGAGTCCAGTTGGGTCGTTCCAAAGGAGCTGCAAGATATCAAAGACAAAATTGCTGCAGAGGAGGCGGCACAGTAAATACTTTCATTTATCCTTACTCATATTATAAATGTGAAAGTGAGTTTGTTGGTTTGGTTGTTTCTCTTTCACGTAAAACCTTCTTAAACAATTATCATGTTTGGCACATAAAGCAGACCATAAAGAAGGACACAGGCTACTTTATGGCTGCAATATGTACTGTTCCTGCGGAATTCTCTATTTGCGTGCACGAAGTTGTGTTCATCCATCTATCTAGTATAAAATAAAATAAAAATTGACATAACATTATTAATGCCACTATAATATACCTCATATTGCTACGTCATTTCTTTCATGTGCTACACACAAATTACTATTTTATTCACAAGTATTGTCTAAAGTAAAATTGATTACATACAATTGTACAATACAACATAGCTATGTCTTACACAAATGTCATGAGTAAATGAAATATCTCTCTTTTTATAAATTATTATATACTCTTTTTTAACGAAAAAGCATATTTCACATTCTTGACATGGAAGAGCCACTGTTATTAAAAATTCCAGCAAAGCCTTTGTATCTGTCTTTTTATTATAAATAATTATGTACTCTATATTTTATTATGTTTTTACAGGGCAGCTGTGAATGCGGAAGTACCTCCTGGGGAAGTGCCATTGCCTGCATCTCCCGGAGTGTCTGGGTCCTCAGCTCTTGACGAAGCCATGGCTAAGACCCTTGCTGCTATTGACCCGTCACTTGCCAATGCTATACCTATACCAGAGGAAAGTGAGTAAAATACATACCTCAATTCATAATTCGTATTTGTATTGAACACAGGGTGATAAAGGATTTTGTATGAACCCCGTCCCCACCCCTCAACAGTCATGGGATACATATCAATTTAGTTATTTTTTAATATTTAACAAACCCCACAAGGCAATAACAAATAACTTTTTGGCAAAATATGCACAGCTATTTATAAAAAAGTCATTTTATTCTTTAATAAAAAAGCATATTTCACATTCTTAACACAGAAGAGCCACTGTTATTAAAAATTCCAGCAAAGCCGTTTGTATCTTGTTATACTTTTTTGTTGGTTTTCAGTTAAACCAGATGAGATAGTGGCTCCCCCACAAACAAATGGTGAGGCAGGTGATCAAATTCCAGAGCCACAGTACAAGGACAAGAAGGAAGCTATAGAAGCCTTCAAAGAACTTCTGAGGGATCGAGTAAGTCAATAAATTATTCTTCAGAACTATATTTTGCATTAGAACAATGAACTTTTCACATGGAAAAGAAGTATATTTTATGGCGGTTTTAGCTTTCTAAAGTAATTCTGAAAATGAATCTTGTGTTGATGGATAACATTTTTAAATAAAAATAAAATAGCTTTATTATTTCCTTACAAGTTGTACATTTATCGGTTTTGTTAGTGTATGTCTTAAATTCTATATTGTTTGCAGTTTTTGCCTTAAGCATGCTAGTGGAAAGGACAGTCTGTGGTAAATTCCTCCTCCATTTTAAGTCCACATTGATTTGTCTCGAGCTGTGTGGGACCAAGTTTTAATCCACATTGATCTGTCTCGAGCTGCGTGTGACCAAGTTTTAGTCCACATTGATCTGTCTCGAGCTGTGCGGGACCATGTTTTAATCCACATTGATCTGTCACGTGCAGTGTGAGACCAAGTTTTACCGGCTACCTTGATTATGTTGTCGCTACATGTTTTGTAAGGTCTTCCTTTCTTACGTTTTTTGTTTATGGAGTACCAATGATGATCAGTCATGTTTTTTGTGGGGTATACAGACTTATGGCGACAAAAAAAGCAAAATTTAAAAAAGTAAATAAAAAAATAATTAAAAAAGTAAATATTGTAAAGAAATTATTTAAATCGGACCAAAAATGCTGAAGATACAGCAATTTTAGTGGATTAGTTCCAAAAACGAGCCCGAGAATGAAGCGAGTCACTGTGACGTCATCTGTCATCTTTATCTCCCCTCTAAACATAACACAATGCACGCGAGGCACAAGCGTCGAGAATCGGAGAATGAATACTTACAATACCTATGAAGTATGACTTATGAGTACAATCGCACGGATTGCGACAGATGACGTCATCGTAACCAATTCAGCGGAAGCACGCGTTTCAAAGTAGCCGTTCAGAAAAACTATAATAAATCCACCATTTCTTTACGGGTTTTAATAATTTAAAAAATAAAATGCTCAGTAAATTAATACACATACGATGTACTTAGAACTCAGATTTGCTACTAAGTGATTGATCCTCATTGGTTAAAGTCTTGGTCCATCTATCGCCAGTGACCCTTTGTAAGCGGTCTGCCCATTTCCATTTGAGACGAAGTGACTCTCTGTTTGACGTCTGTGGTCTTTGTTTTTGATCTTATGACACTGTGTCGGATTTTGTCTTTAAGTCTTACACCTATGTAGCTTCTTTCTAAGCCTTCTTGACATACTTGTATGTTCCTTAAGTCCTCTTCAGTTTATTTTTATTTATTTATTTATTTATTATTCAACTAAAATAATACAAAATACAAATTAGCAAATAACAAAGACATTTCCACAAAATAGACAATAAAGGTAACATCGGCAGCCGTACTAGTATTAACTGTGTCACAGCTGCCTGAGTTTTCGGCTCTAGGAACTAGGAAAAAGCCTTAAAAAACAAGTAGGTACAATATGACTGTTTAACTAATACAGGTAACAAATGAATAAATTCAAACATAATTGAATTAAGTTAACATAAGAAAAATATTAGTAAATTCCAAGATGGTACCATGCAATAAGTTGTGTGTGTGTTTATGTGCTGTGTGTAAGTGTGTGCTGTGTGTAAGTGTGTGTTGTGTTGTGGGTGTGTGTATATATTGTATATTCATAGGGATGTAAATTATGTATATGGATTTTGTAAACATTTTTCAGTACTATTGTAATCCAAAGAAACCAACCAATTTAAGATAACTCGTTTGCATTTGCTCAATGTAAGAGGATACAAATTACTATGTTTGTTCGCTGTATTGTAGAGGTGAGAGGAGATGACGTAGAATTGTCGCCAGGCAAGTGAGGTTCGGTGACGAACTGTCGAACAGATTTTCCATGTACTTCGTTTGCTAGGTTGTACGTAGGGGAGCTCTCTATGTTTACGAAGAATCGCACTCATGATGAACAATTGCCTAACTGTGAGCACCTCAGACTCTCTATATAGAAGATGAGTACTATAGCGACGAGGATACCCATAGATTACCTTTAGGATAGCGCGCTGAGCACGCTCCAGTGGCAGTAAAGTACGGGTTCCACACCCTCCCCATGCGATAATGCAGTATTGTATAAGAGATTGTGCGAGAGCAAAGTATGCACACCTTAGCGTATTGATATCTGCCGAGCTCCGCAGTTTGCGAAAGACAGGGATCAGTTTTCTTATGCGCGATGTAAGAATTTGTATGTGGGGAGACCAACAGAGGTTGTTGTCTAGGAGAAGTCCTAGATATTTAATTTTAGTTACTAACGTTAAGTTGGAACAATGACAGACATTACCAGCACAGGTATGGGCCACAATACAAAGATTCTCAGGTAGTTTAGGATTAGAGCGTGTAGAAAATGGTATATATTTAGTTTTGTCCAGGTTCAAGGTTAACAAGTTAATATCTAACCACTTAATAATCTCTCTGAGAGCAACCTCTGTATGAAGCTTAACCTCCTCCCAACTGCCCCCATATACAATCAAGGCCGTGTCATCAGCATATGCGAAAATCTCGCAGTTATTTAGCTTGAGAGTACATAAGGTATTCACATATATAAGGAAGAGGGTAGGTCCTAAAACACTTCCTTGAGGCACACCGTAAGAGAGCCGAGTGGGACTGCTCAGAAATTCTCCTATCTTTACACACTGAGAGCGCTCCGAAAGGTAGTCCTGAAAAATATCCAAAACAACACCGCGTACTCCGATAGATTTTAACTTATTCAATAAAAGTGGCACAGAAACCGTGTCGAAGGCCTTAGATAAATCCAAAAACACTCCTAAAACTTTGTCACCCTTGTCTAAGTATTTAGCTATCGTTTCGGTGACGTGTAAAGTAGCATCATCTGTCGATTTACCTTTAGAAAAACCATACTGATTTTCAGCAATAATATGATTCTTACTTAAAAACCCAATTAACCTAGTATTTAGAAGCTTTTCTAGGATCTTCGAAACGATAGTCAATACAGAAATAGGTCTATAGTTGCTTGCACAATCTCTGTTACCACCTATATGAATGGGATGAACGAGTGCACGCTTAAGGGTCTCCGGGAAAGTCCCAGTAGAGAAGCATAAATTAAATAAAAATGTCATAGGGGGGGTCAAGTTTGTCACGGCAGTCTTTATAACCAATGTCGAAATATTATCTACGCCTGTTGCACAATCATTTTTCAAATTTTTTATTATGGCTTCAACTTCTGCGTGATCTATATCACTTAGTACCATTGAATCTCTTTGTGAGTGTTGTTCGGGAATATTGACTAGATTTGGCGAGTTAGTGTTTCGCTTAAGTAATATCGCATCAGCCAAAGTTTTACCTATTTCTGAAAAGTAACTGTTAACATAATTCACCGAGTCGTGACAATTCTGGGAAATATTTAAAAGATCGATTGGTGGCGCTTTTGTCTTTTTTAAGTATGTTATTTTATTAATAGTACTCCACATACCTTTAGGATTATTTTTAAATTTTCGAAATTCGTTTTGTTCGTATGCAGTTTTAAGCTTTTTTAGCAAATTATTACAAAAATTTCTATATCTAGAGTAAGTCATCTGTAAAATAGGATTGTTAGGGTTTAATTTGGCCTTTTTATGCAAAGTATCACGATTTCTGATGCATCGTACAAGACCTGGTGTAAGCCATGGCTTGATAGGACGCTTTTTATGGGGAACTCGTACTTTTGTAGAGTTAGCAGACACTGCGTTAGAAACGATTTCAACAAAGGCAGCCGCAGCCAAATTTGCATCGGGGGCGAGATATACCCGACTAAAATCTGCCAATGCAAGATCATTATTTAAATTCCTATAATTTATTTTTGTACGAAAATCGTTATTTACATTACGTTTGACTCTACTTTCCAAAGCTAATAAAAGTGGTGCATGGTCGGTGATAAACGTGTCCAAGATAAAAGTTTGTGATCTACGATCCGATTTAACCATAACGTGATCGAGGCAGCTGTCAAGGCGTGTGGGCTGAGAGTGCGATGGAAGTAGACCATGAGTAGCTAGAGTGTCCATATATGTATTACTGTTCATATCGCAGCATCTTATATTTATATTGATGTCACCAACTAAAATCACTGACTTTACTTTACTTAACCTTAACAAGCACGAATCTAGGCTATCACAGAAATCATCTATATTTTTGTAGGATGGTGAACGATATACTCCCAGAATTACAGTGTCACTATCATGAAGTTGAATAATAATACTATTTGCGTCGATTAAAGTAATGTCTTTTAAGAGATTGTGCTGAATATTAGACTTAACGTAAATAACAACACCGTCATTTTGGTTACAAAAATTTGATGTATACGATGTGTAATCCCTTATTTCAGGGGTCACTGTCAGTTTACTCAACCAGCACTCAGAGAGGATTATTATATCGCATTGAATATTAATTCTCTCTATCAAAACAAATAATGAGTCTAGGTTACAGCTCAAGCTTCTAATATTCATATGCATTATTTTAAGAGACCCTGATAAGCTTTCAGATTGTAGTTTTAGCACCTCCGGACTACATACAGTTAATTGTGAAACCTCCATAAGGTCAATATCACGCGATATATTTGTTATGGGATCGAATTTTAACTATGTATACCCTTAGTGGTAGAATGTATGACATGAACAGATATACGTCCTGAAAATAGTGTTTACGTACTGTATTATATAATGTGTGTAGAGTGTATAACGTTTTAAAATATATAAGTTTTTGGTATATGTAATTATGAATGTTTGTTTTGTGTAAATGTAAGATATTAATACTTGTTATAATTATAAACCAAATTAAAATTATTGTTTTCATACATAAAATCCAATGGTAATTTTTGTATATTGAAATTTCATGGTTCATCCTAAAAATTAAAATTATTTTATATTTAAAACATGCAGACAAATTATATAAAATAGAATTGACCTTTAGTCGGAGTAAATTTAAGATATTAATACTTATTGTTATTTTAAACCAAATTAATAATTTTACTTTCATACATAAAATCCAATAGTAATTTGTGTATATTAAAATTTTATGGTACATCTTAAAAATTAAATGAAATTTATATTTAAAACATGCAGACAAATTAAATAAAACAATATTCAACTTTAGCAGGAGATATGGAGTATGGCAGAACAAATTACTATTTAGTCAGATATCATCATGTGAGTGGCAAAGTTTGTCTAAGTCCATTTCCGATGCTATACGTCGACAGGGGGCACCCTCCTTCTTGCGCAGGAACACTTTGCCATGAGCCGTCCAGCAGTATGCATAGGAGTGCTTCTTACTAAATTCTCGAGCTAGGTAGTACAGCCTTTTGGCATTCTGAGTTAGGCATTCTGTTATAAAAATAGGTTTCGACCCTCCTTCAAGTTTTAAGTGTGCTGTACTTAATTTAGAGTCTTTATAAGTTAATGCCGACGTTTGACAAGCGAAGGTTAGGCAGGGAATTAGGCTGTAACTCTTAAAGATTTATTTCATGTTTCGGTACTTAGTCCAAGTTGATTTGATTCGTCTGTTTATTTGTTTCTCATTACATGATTCGTATGCTATCAAATGTCCTAGGTATAGGTATTCTTTCTTGTATTCTATTTGTCCTGTAGATATGGTAATTGGAATTTGTTATCTATTTGTTAATAAAACTAACTTTTAAATTATTTTTTAAAATTATTTCACAATTAATTCCAGAATGTGCCCTCGAATGCCACTTGGGATCATTGTGTCAAGATAATCTCCAAAGATCCAAGATATGCTGGGTTCAAAAAGCTCAATGAGAAGAAACAGGCTTTTAATGCCTACAAGACCCAGAAGTTGAAAGACGAGAGAGAGGAACAGAGGTGAAGTGACATTTTATGAATATTTTTTAATGTGCATTTTTTTTAACTGGCCTTTTATAGTCAGATTTTAGACATGGAAATCCTTGTATAACATGATACATACCGAGTCAAAATTAATTTAGAAAAAGAATCAGCAGCTGGCCCATGGGCAGTAAAGATATACTTTATGATATATTCATTTCAGACTGAAAACTAAGAAAAACCGAGAAAACTTGGAAGAGTTCTTGTTGAGCTGCGATCGTGTTACATCTCTGACTAAATATTACAAGTGTGAGGAAATGTTTGGGAACCTTGAGGTATTAATTTTTAATCATAATACCCACATAACATATTATTTCGATCATTATGGACGCACGTTAATATTGGTCTAGACACCGAAAACATTCCCTCGGTTTCTATTGTGTTATTTCCACGCAAAGACATTGGGTGATATATGAGGTGACAACCACAAACTCACAAACAAATCATTTCCTTTAATTATTCAGAATCATATAGAAGTGGAGATAATCAATAAATGGTTCATCATATTTCATAATACGAAAATTTGTTGAAATGAGTTAAAATATCACAGTATTAACCCGACCTGCAGATATGCGACCTGTGCTGTTGTTAACCAGATACAATCACACTTACATCTAACCTAATTATATTTTGGCTAATAGGGAATATGCACGTATTTTTTTCATTTTTTAAAACGTTTCTACTGGTTATAACATTATCAAATATATATAACACATCCAAAATATTATCCATTAGGATGGAAAAAATGTTTTAAAATCACAATAATTTTTGGGCGATTTAAACACGCCATTTTCACGCGCTTGAGTTTTGTGTTTAAGATCACGTTCATGTTGTTCCGCCAGTACATATCCTTTTTTGAAAAAAAAAAAACACTGATGATTAAATTTCACTATTAAATTAATTCACGATAAATTTTAAAAACATTTGTACACATATGGTTTTTTAGCGATAAATATTACAAATATATACAAATTTAAGCAATAACATAAAAGGTTCACATTACAATATTATTTAAAAAATACCGATTTAAAAACTAGTTAAAATAACTAAATTATTATCTAAATCATATATATAAGTTATTCTCTAAATTAAAAATAATATATAGGCTATAGGTAAAAAATGAATCTAGGTCGGAGGCTGTGGGTAGAGTACCTAAGAGGCTGGCAGCATTGCCTCCCTGTATGGCAAAACTGATACGTTGGCCGAGGTAAGCGCCAGCCTTAGGGTCATTAGTTTTGTCGACAAGTGAAGTTTTGGCCAAATCCCTAAAAAGATGCTTGGCACTGGCGCCCCAAGGACCCATAGTTTCGACTACAAAAGGCAGAAAAATGTAACCATGGCCTATGGATTCTTATTTCCGCATTTTGTTGGTCTCGGCGAGTGCAGCTGCCGCCCCCGCCACCCTTGCAGTGGCCGTTACATGTGACGCCGCCAGCGTATCCACGCAGGTAGCGTCCCACGTCCCACGGCTCCACGGAATTAGGGTCATGTCTCCTGCCGTCGTCGCGTGCGATACCGTTCGGCTCAAGTGTGGCCGGCACGTTGACGGTGGCAAGAGCCCTGCAGATGACGTCACCGGTTCCTAAATGCAGACTGACTGATAGTGTGAAGGTGTGGTTATCCAACAGAGTTCCGATATTGAATGACGGGAGTGCCTGGAGCCAGTACACCGATTCCGGTTCAGTGGACGCTGAGAGACGGGCGCGATCAGCAGGGAAGGAGCAATTTAAGAGGTCTGATTGTGCCAAATTAAGAAAGTGTTCATCGCGATTCTTTTGAATTTTGGGATGGACTGGAATTTCGCCTGGGAAGACTCCACGCCAAGTATTAACAGCTTCCGGTAATGAGTCAATACCCACGCAGCCTAATGAATTTGTAATGATTTTGGTGAAAAGTGGGTGGATGCTATGAGCATATGACAAAAAAGTAGGAAGAGACACACCGGAGACCTTTCTAATACCCAACCTTCCGAATCGAATGGGTAGAGCGGTTTGGGAGTTGGGACCTTGAGGTGTCGGAGATGTTGTAGTTCAAAACATTGACCAGTGTGTCTTTCAAAGTGAGATCTAAATGTGAAAGGTCGGAAAAACTCCATAGTGGACAGAATCTCAAAGCGCACGTCAATTTGGGCACTAACAGACAGAACCGAATGATTTGGTATGCCATGTGGGAATTTATCGAAATCAGTTTGCCGGAAGATTCTGTGAATTTGCGATTTTGTTCCGAAATAAGGCACCCAGTAAGCGGAGGGACTGGGGAGGATGTCCTTTTAGGTAAATTCCTATATTGAATTTTGCTTCGACCGCTCAAGCCGTGTTTTGTTAGATTACTCCTCTGTTTCTCACTATAAACATTTTCAAGAATACTGTAATGTATTTCTCAGCAACAAGTAATCGTCATCATCACTATTAAGTATTTTACTATAGACATCAGCCCTGGATGTGATTTTTCATTGAATTTATAATTATAGATGTATATATTATAGACGAGGCATGTTGAGGCAAAATAGTCCCCACTTGAATGGTCCCACTTTTGGGGCTGTTTGGGGCCATTTTGACATTTGAGGTATGTTGAAATCAAGATGGCGTAACTTTTTCTTGTATGAAGATTTGTTCTGTCAAATTCACGTCATAGCCCATCCTTAGTTTTGAAATCATTTTTACAATGCTTTCGTCAATTGTTTAGTTATGGAAGTGCGTGCCGGAGTCGGACCGGCGCGACATCTACGAGGACTGCATGTTCACCATCACCAAGCGGGAGAAGGAGGAGGCGAAAGTCCTTAAGAAGAGGAACATGAAAATGTTAGCGCAGGTAAAAAATCTGATAACTAATTTTTCAGAATACCGGATTCAAACCCACCACAGGACTAACTACTAGATAAATATCATACATGTTAATAAATAAAAATATTGTTTATTTCACATAAATCTACAAAGGTATTTATGGAGGGTCATAGTTAAATCGCTATCACCGGTTCGCCGACCTCATCCGCCAAGAAAAATCGGCGTAAGAAACTCGGCGGGGCCACCTTTTATCAAAAAGGATGGAAAATTGTTTGATTAAAAACAATTTTCCATCCTTTAATGTAACAAATGAAAGCTTTATACTTTATAATAACAAAGTACAAAAGCAACCTTGCATAAATGCGAAAATAATAATACTAGTTTATGAAGTAAAACGTAGATGGGTTACATATTGTGTGTAATTTTGCATGTTTGACTGTTTTTCCCGCTGAAACATGAAATTTGGCACATATATAGTTTGTAGCAACATATTAGTAATATGATAATAATATAATTGATAACACATAGGCTCCTTTGTATGATTCCCGCGCGACAGGTATATTTTCCTGTGTTAAACCGTGTTTTATCCACCCATTAGATGTATTCTCAATGTTATGTATGCCAAGAGCTCCGTGGCCTAGTGGGTAGACCGTTTGATTCGCACTCGAGAGAGTGCAGGTTCGATTCCCATGTTGTGAAGTGTACCAATGAGACTTTTTCAGATCTCAAGTACATTATACGGACGCTCCAACGGTGAAGGAAAATATCGTGAAGAAACCTGCACACGGTTGGCCCCAGACGTATTGACCAGTCATTCCTCTGGACTAGGCTGACTATGTTGTGAGAATTCCCTTTGTGCTTGGGCAACCATGCGACATTTAAAAACCAACTGTTCCAGGCACTATGGTATTTCAAGAGTGGTTACTTCGCTCGGAGAATACTGTATAAATCATCCAATAACGGATGAGAAGGCCTAAGGCCTAAGATGTATCCTCAATTACAAGTATTACCTAAGTTAGGTTTTGTGTTTTCCAGGTGTTGGAGAATATGACAGAAATAACGTACAGCAGCACTTGGAGCGAGGCTCAGGTTTTACTACTTGAGAATGCTTCCTTCAAAAACGATGTCAGTCTACTAGGAATGGACAAAGAAGACGCTCTTATTGGTAAGTTCTACGCTATTTTCTTTCGTTATCATTCATTTTTACCCCATGAATCTGCTAAATTACTAATAATTTCTACCTATCTTCTTTGTCAAACAATAGATAAAGAATTACTTTAATTATTATTAACAATAAATAAATAAATTACTTTGTTACTTTTAGTATTTGAGCAGCATATAAGAAATTTGGAGGCTGAATATCTACAAGAGAAAGAGCAGGTGAAGAAGAAAAACAAACGCCAGCAGAGAAAAAACAGGGATAACTTCCTGGTAAGTTTACTAGTTGCTATAAATTGTATATCAGATAGGCAATGCCTCGAGCACTTGTTTATTTTTCAAATTATATGTATTTTATAAATATAGACAAAGATATTTTTATTTTCTAATTAATTATAAAATTTTCTATTATATAAAATCAATGCAAAATATGTCCTTAACATGAATATTTAGTCCCAATTTCACCAATGCCTGTTACATCCGTATCATTAGTTGTTTCTTTAGATCCGCCTCGACTCAACCTTATCTGAGGTATCCTTAAGAAGTTCCTCGAATTTGGTATTCTTAAACGTAATTTCTACCTCAGCTGTTTGCTAGAATCATGAAAGATTTTTTTTATATCAACACCATTAAAACTCGATCCGAATTTGGCAGAATGATGCTATAACCCTTCGTTTAAATAAAAACAAATTTCAAATTTAACATCAGCGTCACTGTCATAGGCTACTTTTTACTGATTTATGATTTTACTGATGTTTAATTTTGTAAATTGTTTAAAACTTTTTATGATTTTACTTATATTTAATTTCATAAATTGAAGGAGTATTTCCTTTAGTACTTGGATTAGGAAAACGTATTCTAGCGATATCATAAATTAAAAAACATTTAAGATTGATAAATAAAGTTGATTTAAAAATATGTATTTTTGTTTTTTAATTTCTACTGATGAAAACACCTTGGAAGTAACTTCCGGCAAAGATGTGACGACACATATGTAGTAGTGAAACGGAAAGTTTCTGTAAATAAATAGTTCGTGACATCCTAAAAAGTTATTTATGTCAAAACGTCAAACGGAACGTAACACCGCCATTTTACTACTACGGACTATAGAACAGATTACAAATAGGAATATTATGACGTCACAGCACAGATAATCTATCAACTAACATGGCGAATGTGTTTTCGGCGGTTTTTAAAAAGTGAATTTTTAAAATATTTTTTTGTAGGTTTTTAGGTTTCAAAATAATGTTATATTAGTAATGAAACAACTATGGAGCATTTAGGACATAAATAAAAACAAGGTCAAGTAGCCTATTGCGATATGTGTGAAGTGTGAACTATGTTCTGTGAACCCCTAGCTTGTAATGTCGTGTTATCGTTGTTATTTTCACGTTAAGTTTCGTAAAGGTAATCCAGAAACTACAAAAAATCCTCCATGCTTCTCTTTAAATAAGTATCCATCTGTCTATATCCATAAGTCGAGGACATTTTGTTGAACTAATGATACAATTTTCGTGGATTGAGGTTGAGTCGAGTGGAGGAAATCTCGAGGAAACAACTAATGATACGGGTGTTAGTGTATAATATAATAGTTTGTCCAAATATCATACCTTTTAATGAGGGTGTTTGATACTTTTTCTGTCGCTAGGGGGCAGACCCAACGCACACAGCGACATCTGGTGGCGTGAATGGTATCAAAAACGGTCAATAAGAATTTTCGATTCTTTTTCTGTCACCAGGCGGCGCTTGGTAGCCCGACGGTCCTTGTCGTATCAAAAAGCTGTCAGATGTCACGAATTTAAAAACCCTTATTATTAATAATACGAAGAATTTGTATTTCAGGCGCTGTTAGACAGTCTACACGAGGAAGGGAAACTAACGTCGATGTCGCTGTGGGTTGAACTGTACCCTGTGATTTCAGCTGATATGCGGTTTTCGGCAATGCTGGGTATTGTATTAATTTTTTATATCAAAAATTAATTCCTAATTATTAGGAATAAAACTGCTAAACTATTCCGCTAGTGGCGCCATCGCATTTAACGTAAACAAAATTGGCATATGATTTGTTACTTTATGTTTGCATTAAAAAAGAGAAAATAGTAATGTGCATTAGTTATTAAAATAAAACCAAAGTTTTAAACAAAACACTCTGGACACTTTAATAATATAACCGCGCTTTAAATAACTATTTACGTTATATTTAGGTGGCACCATCTGCGATTAGCTTAGCGTAATATTCCTAATTAAAAATATCCTTCGTCCTAGAAATACAGTCATGAATTAATTTCCAGGCTAAAAGTTACCCTTAAATCCTACTACTATAATTATAAATGTGTTAGTTTGTGAGGATTGATGGTTTGTTACTCTTTCACACAAAAACTATTGAACGTATTTCAAAGAAATCTGATATGGCAGTAGTTTAATCCAGAGGTTAAACATAGTATACTTTTTATCCCGAAAAAGTACAGTGTTCCCATACTGTGTTTACGCGGACGAAGCCACGGGTAACAGCGAGTTGAAAATAATCATTAAGCAGATATTTTAATGCTATGAACCAACAATATACTTTTGTGACTAAAATTTTCAGAATTTTTTAGGTAGCAAGGTAAAAATTGTTCATGTCTGTACAATTTTAAAAAGAAAGTATATTTTATTCTATATTGTATAATCTACTTTTCTGTGCAGGCCAAAGTGGATCCACCCCATTAGATTTATTCAAGTTTTACGTAGAGAATCTGAAAGCTCGCTTCCACGATGAGAAGAAGGTTATCAAGGAGATATTGAAAGAGAAAAGTTTCGAGGTTAAACCGGACACGACTTTCGAGGAGTTCGCCACGGTGGTGTGCGAAGACGGCAAGTCCGCTTCCTTGGACGCCGGCAACGTCAAACTCACTTATAATTCGCTTCTAGAGAAGGTACGGCAACACTTTATATGTATATACTGAAAAAAAAAACAGAATTGTCCCAGTTGTTGACCTACATATCCGTGGGCTATATGCAATTACAAATTTTTATAAAAATAAAGTATGTACTTAATTGCAAAATTTATTAAAATTTTGTAATTGCATAATTTGTTTTAATAAAATAATTCATTTTTGTATGTAAATCATACAATGGCAGTCTCACCTGGTGTGCATCACACGACATTACAGTAAACTGGCTTAAAATATCGCTTGCATTTTGCTCCCTGAGTGACTTAGGAATGTAATATAATATACAACTATTATCTTCAAAGCTCACTTGTCCTTTGTTGTAATTAAAATTTTAAACGCTCTTTTTAGGCCGAAGCTAAGAATAAAGAGAAGATAAAGGAGGAGACGAAAGCCCAGAAGAAAGTGGAGAGTGCGTTCAAATGGGCACTGACCGAGGCCAACATTGACCACACACTACCATGGTCTGAGGTCAAGGAGAAATTGGATCTGAGTGCACCCGAGTTCGAGGCCATACCAAGCGAAGAGGACAGGATCAGAGTGTATAAAGTGAGTTACTTAACATCTATAGAATCTATACATATTACAATCCTGTATTATGTATAGGTGTAAAGAACTGTTTCACAATTAACTGATATAAGCATCAGATAGCTTATTTGCGGGCTTTGTCTTGTAAGTAAATAGCGACAAAACATCCGAATAAGCTTTTCGACACTTAATTGTGAAATTAAGAATTACGATTGTGAAACAGGTCTTTAAATCTACCTAAGTAAAAACCAAAGGCAAATGTTTTTTCCTAATGTAAGATTTATTCTAATGTGGTTGTAAAAATATTTAACTCTACGTTTATATTATAAATTTGCTAATAGGGATGTTGCCTAGTGTGGAATATCAAATTTTTATAAATTAAATTTTAAATTTTTCAATAAAGTTACATAAATCTCTTTCTAGCAAAACGATTTGTTATGTCACAAGTTGCTACCGCCATACATTTTATAATGATAAATGTATGGCGGGTGCAATACGTGACGTCACAGGCCGATATATCGCTCTCTTACATATTGTAAATTTAATTGGTTTGTATCTTCGTTATTTTTTTAAGATATACGAAAATGGGTTCGAGATTGTTTATTAACATGTTGTCTAACATCGAATAGACGAAAAAATTTTTTTAGTCAACATGCCTATTTGTATAAGTGAATGCGCATTTCCTTTCCTTCATTTTTCATTTGAAGACCTTCTATTTCCTAAGCTCCAACTCAACCAGCGAACGAAATCGCCGGCCCTAGCTAGTTTATCATAAATATTAATTATTTACCCCCTTAGTAATAAAAATATTTATACAATGGTAAGCTATAGAATGTTTTGTCTTTGTCTGATATGTCAGAAAAGTAGCTTGACAGAAAAAACATTGTGTAGCTTATTCATTGTGTAAATATTTTTATTAGTAAGGGTGTAGATATTTAAATAGGTATACAATATGCTACATAATGATGTAAATGTGCAGGACTACCAACACGACCAAGAGGAGAGCTGCCTGCACTACCATCACCCGAAGGCGTGCAAGTCAAAGAAATCCAAGAAGAAGAAACGATCACATGCCGCTTCATTGGTACATACATATATATATATATATATATATATAATATATATATATATATATATATATACTCTGTTTAAATCCATTTTAATCTAAACGCAGACAATAAGATTTTATTTGACCAAATTAATGTGTCGTTGTTTTTATATGTTATTGATTGTACTGTAGGTTCTTGGTGGAAATTCATGTTTCATAGTAATAACACAGGGCTTCATGCACTGTTTCCACTTTAATAAGTATTTTACATTAATTTTAATTATTACTCGACCGGTTTCAATAAAGTCATCGTCAGGTGTAGGTAGATTTAAAATTATAAAAATATGTTAACATTGTGCAAATAAAATTAGGATTGCCAGCATCATGATTTTTTTGTCGTCTTTCTTTATGGCACGGTAGATAAATTATATTTAAATTTATTTATTTGAATTTAACATTATAGTGCCCTATTGTGTTGCTGTTTACGTCAAGATAAAATTGGAGCTAAAAAACGTACTTTAACGAATGTTTTAGTCGCGGTCGGTGTCGCGGTCGCGGTCTGTGTCCGCACCGCCGTCGCCGGCGCAGTCGTCGTCCGCGTCGCGCGACTCCGAGGAGCGCAAGCACAAGAAGGCGAAGAAGAAACACCGCAAGCACACGCCCGTGCCTGTAAGTACTCAACTCTTATTCATTTACTGTGGTTTATAATCTCTGTCAGTAGTGATATTTCTAGGCACTTCTCTTATCTTTTATGTCGACTAGCAGAAACAGCATAAATTATGTATTAGTTTTAATGCGACTTTAGAATCATCAATGGACGCGTTGAAAGATTTTTGGTACTGGATAAAAGGAATGATGCCCTTTGTTTAGACTAAAAGTAATTTATATAGTTTAACGTTTTCATTTCTATCGACAGCCTCTATATCTATAGGATTTCGTGTTTTTTTAAAGATGGGTAAACGACTGTAAATACTTTAGTTGTGCAAGTATTAATGCCCTACTTTTGTCACTCTGTTGATACATTATTTTTTTTAGAAATCTCCAACGCCGGAGGAGGGCGGCATATCGGACGACTCGCCGCCGCGACCCAAGCGCAAGAGCAAGCGCAGCGCACCGAGCTCGCCGGACGGCGAGCCGGGCGAGCTCACGCACAAGAAGAAGAAGAAGGAGAAAAAAGAAAAGAAGGAGAAGGAGAGGTGAGGAGAAATGTCTATAAAGGTGTTAACATATAATTCATTTTATTTTATGTAGTAATTTTTTGTTATAAACTATTTTAATTAACTTTTTCCCAAATTCCGTACATACCTTTTATTCCTTCCGCCGTTTCCTAACCTTTTTATTTGTCTGTGGCACAACATCCCTTGTGTCGTGTTGCCAAAACAGCAGAAAAAAAGATGTTAACATTTTCAAAATAGGATTTTTATTTGCTAGCTTAATAAAGATCCAAAATGGAACTTTATATTGACACATGACAGCGAAATAAGATAAAACGCTTTACTTACGGTCCAGCCTGCAAATCCAGCACCAGTACTAAAGGCCGTCATTAGTGTCAATCATTTGTAATTTTTGCTTCGCGGACTTGCCGCGGCCTTGGATTTGCAGGCTGGACCGTGATTATGGTGCTTAACTTATAAATAGGATCTGATGCTACTACAAGGCAGTTAAAGTGAGTTTAGCTAAAGTCACAAAATAAAAACGATAATGAAGTTAGAAAGCAATAAAATAGGATGGGATTTCTTCACACGTGGTGTTTTCTTATAATAAATTAATTATAGACGCTTTCATCCTAGCATACGTCATAATACATTTAAATACATTTTTTTAACGGACATTTGGGCCACGACACATGTTGTAATGACAAAAAAGTTAGAACCAACCGATACTTTCGTTATACCAGAGATCACACTCCCAGAGTATGTGCAGTGCAATTTTATACAATACATTAATTATGTGCAGGTCTGGCGCGTGGAGCGACGCGGAGCTGGAGTCGCGGCGCGCGGCGCTACTGGCGCAGCTGCATGAGGCGGACTGACGACGGACGCACACGCACGTGCGCATCTACAACCGCTACCCCGCGCGCCGCACCCCGCCGCCCTCCGCGCTGCACACAGACAGCTCCAGCGAGTAAATAGCATAGATCCTACAGTGAGGACCTGTCTGCACAGCTGTTTTTATTCAACTTTTTTTTGTGAAGTGGACCAGGAAAAGCGATCACCGCCGCCCATGGACACTAACCTCTGGTGTTGTGCAATTCCGTTCCTGGTCCTTAAAATCCCCTTGAACCGGTAACCTCACTCGGCAAAATACAATGCAAGCGCTATTTCACGTCAGTTTTCTATGAGGCCGTAGTATTTGTTAGGTCGAGCCGGCCCATCCGTGGGTGAGCCATGCTTCAGTAAGAAACATAGTTCTCTTCTCCCACGAAAATCGAAACATAATTTTGTAACATTGAACTTTACGGAAGAAGCCTTCTGTGATTTGATACAAATTAATAAGAAGGAGAATAAAAACAGCGCGGTGAAAAATTGCCGTGCGGACAGGCTCTAAAAGTCCGATAATTCCCTAAAGCCTTTTTTACAACAAACGTTAACATAATGTATTAACGTAACCGCCGACGCGATGTGAGCATGCTCGGATAAAATTTAAGCGAAAAGTTGGTTCTACTTATATAAAAAAGTTAAAAATATAACCGCCGTCTTGCGAAAGTGAGTTAGCTTATATTGCTGCTTAGGCACAGTCCTTAATCAGCATTATAATAGTCTGTTAAGGGACGGTATACTAGCGTCGTACAACATAAAAACCTTCGAAAGCCTATAAGTACTGTAAGCATAAAACGCCGGTTCCACATTTGTAC
The DNA here is from genome assembly GCA_963565745.1 of Phengaris arion. Taxonomy (NCBI): domain Eukaryota; kingdom Metazoa; phylum Arthropoda; class Insecta; order Lepidoptera; family Lycaenidae; genus Phengaris; species Phengaris arion. The sequence continues at coordinate 33,200,172 of OY751431.1, forward strand.
GATATTCGGTAAATCTCCGAGAATAGCCGATAATGTACGTGCGGATGAGACTTTTACAAGGTTTTAACGAGTTGAATTTATATGTACTTCATGGAGATGCACTCAATCAATTTATGTATTTTCATGGTCCAAATGCTTGTGTAGTTGTGTACGCAAATTAAAAAAATATATAGTTACTCCTTTAGTAAGTGACTTACAACTAAGTAGGAAACGAAGTTCGTCAAAACATTAGTTGTTGCAATATAGCAGTTCTCTATTCATAATATTATTTAATTTAATAAGACTTTTGGGTGATCCGTACGATAGTTTAAATAATAATATATTTTGTGATGTAATAAAAGTTGAGCATTCGGGAGAAACCATGAAAAATGAGTCTCGGTTTCTCAATTCTTAAAAATCAAAGTATACTTAGCATACTATCACAACCGGTAAAATGATCGGCAAAACATACCTGTGTCTTCTGACAAGTAAAGAATGAGAAGTGAAGGGAAAAATAGCCTTCCGATACACGCGACGCGAGACCTAAATAGGGCCCGCGACCACTGCTTTGTATGAATTTATATGGAGCACTAAACAATCCCCGCCACCCGTGGCGACGGCGTGGCCAGAGAACCTGATTAGCCGGTTCGCTGGTCGCGGTCGCATAGATCGGAAGGTTACCTTAAAAATGTTATTTTACTGAGATTACAAATCAGAAGATAGTACTTAATGTATGTTTATTTTTCATATAAAATTATACATAATATAACGTATCATCTGTTTCTGTGTTATATACAAATATTGGATTACTTGGAGCGCAAGGGCCTGCTTAAATTGATTGATTATACTCTGACTAGCTGTATCATAATAATAAAATAGGCATTCAATAATATTGTATAAGGCAATAAATTTTCATACCACAAAATACATAACTGGTTTAATTTTCCCATTCATTTCTTTTTCTAAGGGTCATTTTGTAGTTCTTGAAAAAAAGAATTGGTTGTCTGATAGGTCATTTTACGGACGATAATTTTACGTGATAACGTCATCACAAGCCGATCGCTTAGGTTAGGCCAATCGTGCCCCTCTATTGTTTATTCAGCGCTCTCTCTTGCACGCTCGGCTGAGGCGGAACGAGACAATTTTTCGTACGTGTAGCTGACGTTCATCGATTTATAACACGATATCACGTCAATAGAGGAAAAGAATTGGACACAGAATACTTGTCAAAAGTACTATTGCGTCCTCTGGTGAGAGCGCAGTAGAATACGAACACCATCATTATATTTAATAATATTATCTAAATAGGAGGTTTGTGTGCGAAAAAGTCTCATAATGTGGTTTCGATCAACACGTACTACTGTTATTATTGTTCTGACGTTATACTTTTACTACTATTATATTCCGTCAATAGAAGCATCGCCCTTGTTTGGACAATAGTAATTAATAAAATAAAACAACAGAAGCTAAAATACATATATACATATTTAAATATAAACGAGAACAATAATATAAATCTACTATATAATATAATATAAATACTTATAATAACATTTAAGTGACTGATAAAATACATTTTAACATCATTAGTTGTTTATAATTTATCATTTGCCTATCTAAAAAATATTCTGGCACTAGTTAGGCTGTAATACAGCAATTTATACTCTTCTTCCAAAGTTTTGATCTTCTTTTCTGTGAGGGCCAATGTTTGCTGCAGCTGCAAGGTTCCCTTGCTCTTCTGTACGTTTATTAGCTCTTTTTCCTTTTTAATGTGATGCCATATCGAATCGAACCAATACAGAGACTCGAAACTTGAATCCTGAAACATCGTTAAATCAGTAAAAGTATTTATACTTTCTTACCTTAAAAAATCAGTACAATCTTTTGGTGGCTGAAAAATCTTGATTATTGAGGTAAAACATACAATGCGGCAGGTCAACCAAAATATGGTCTAACAGCTCTCTTTTATTTTTATAAAAGAAATATGAAATGTTAAATACCTGATCTAACAGTTTAAGGATATAAGCGACTCCCATTGCGAAACCATCGTCGGTAAATGTTGCACCCGTTTTGTTCTTCTTTGACAACTTGTCTTTCGACAGTATCATGTGCTCCACAAAGTTAACAGTCAGGGGTGGAATTATTATAAAGAAATTCTTGAGATGAACATTCTTGGGGTTCCTAAATACGGGTGCAAAAACATCGACCAACAATTTGAAATATTCGGTGCCCTGTATGAAATTACTTATAATTCCGTTTATGTTCTCGTCAAAGTTTTCAGCCGCTTGGATAGTCTGCGGCGAAAGTTGATGTTCTTCGCACATATCCTTGAATCTCTTGGGGTCTAGATTGGGCAAGAACACTGTGGCGTTTGAGCAGCAATGCCTGCCTCCGGAGCGAATCATTCGCACGTAGCCCATGGCGTTCCCGATTTGGCTGATCAAATCCCTGAAGAGATCCAAGTAGCTCTGTCCGTCGTCACTAACACCCAAAACTTTTATTGCCTTGTTGAATTTGTCGGCACTTTTGTACGGGTACATGCTAGTATGTAACTTGATTTCTTTGAAATGTCTCAAATCTTTTACGAGCCTCGATTTAATTTGCTCGTCGTACAGGAATTGGGAGAAAACGATGAATTTATTTTTTAGAAACTGATAAGTGAAGTTAACCGTGGTGTTCATAATGCCGGTGCCGTGAGTACGTATCGAGTTGGCGATGTGTCTGATGTTAATGGAATTCAAATGTTTGTTGTTGCTACCCTTCTCGATGAAAATCTGATTGTTGAGGTTGTACTGATACTTGGCGACAAAAATGTGAATGTTTCGCATTATCTCTAGTACATCTAGTCCCTGTTCCAAAGTTTGTGTTGGGAGGTTGTCTTGGATCGTGGATATGTTGAACTTGAGCTTAGCCATTTGTCGCATTTCGCCGTAAGTTTTCCAGTCGGATAAAACGATTGTCGTTAAGTTGTAATAGGTTTTGGAAAGATAATGTTCTATAGATGGCACCACTGACATGTAAACATTGTACAGCCGAAGATTGTCCATCAAGAGAAATATTTTTTTGATCGTATCGTCTGCTAGAGGGTTGACCACATCTAATTGTAGGTGTGAGTGGATGTGTAGTCTCAGATTGGATTCTATACCGTCATTGAAGTTTTGTATCACATGATCGTTTATCATGTGGATGAGAGTATTTTTAAATTCGTTAGACTTTTGCATACCAAACATGTTCTCTGTCTCATGAAGTAAATTGATCCCGTCATCCAAAACCATCAAGAAAAATGTTAATTTCACAGCTTGCAATTGCATACTAAAGTTGGTTTGAAAGTATATAGGCAGAATGTTTTGATGCCACAGCACCCAAGAACAATTTGAGAAACTGTTCATGCTTTTAATAAATGTAGTGACAGATTGAATTTTGTCCAGAATCGAACCCAATCTGACGTAGCTATCTTCAATGTAAGTACTTTCTGGGACAAAACTTAGTGCAATATGTGTAGCAATGTTACGCTCGACCGTCGAAGCACCGTTAATTACTTGCTCGGCTATGACAAGACATGTAAGCTCATCCAACCGTTTGCTTGCATATTTTTTATCATTCATGAGAGTCTTTTTCACCTGTAGTATTGATGAAACAGCTTGGTATGTCAAATGTTGGCTTATCATGTCCATTGAGTTTATAATTTGATTGTAATTTCTACTAACAGCATTCTTCAAACTTTTTAAAACTTCCATTATGTCGAATAGCGAAAATAACAATTTCTTAGATAAAGGCAGACCAAGCAGAAGGTGCAGATTGACAAAGGTGAGAATTGAGTAATTTGTACAGGACACAAGATCCAAACCGTCAAGAATTACTTTAGTGTGAAGTGACATTTCTGCTGCATTGAGTTTATTATTTGATGAAAACACATCTTCTACAGTCATGATCCACTGCATACCTAAATTCTGTAGATTAACTATATCTTTAGATATTGAATTCTTTTTAGCAGTTAAGTATGCTTGACGAGCCTTTAACATTGTTTGTGATAATTTGTTGTGTTGGGTACAAAGAGAAGGCACATATCTCTGTAGAAATTGTTCTGGAAACCAAAACACAGTACCAATAACAAATACACTATGGGCCTGCAAAAGAAATCAAATAAAAAATTATCCTCATATACTAAGCAATTACAAATTCTGTACATTATTTTTAATATTATAAAGAGGAAAGATTTGATTGATTGTAAGTTTGTTTGCATTGAATAGGCTATGGAACTACTGGACCTACTTTGATGAAATTTAGCACATAATTATATAGAGTAGGCCATGGGGAAGGACATAAGGTTGTATTAAAATGTAAGATTCCCTGGGATTTCTTTTTGCACACAAGAAGTCATGGGCAACATCTAGTATTAAATAATTTTAATTTATTATTTTGCATTTCTCCTTGATCATAATATAAAAAAACCTTACTATACCTTTGTATTTAAATCAATTAAATTTTTTAAGTTTTTCTTGTCACTTGAGCTAAATAAATATGTATAAAGAACAAATAAAGAGTTAATCTTGATACATTTGTACATGTTTTCACTGTTACATTTCTCCTGTATAAGCTTGTCCAAATTTAAAATTACATTCTTAATATAATTTGTGAATTCTGTGTAAACATAGGTATAACTATCTCCCAAGTATTTTTGCCTGGTGGCCAGCAAACTGTTTAAAGAGTTCTGAACAATATCATCATTCATAATTTTCTTTGTAATATTTTCCATTGCTACCAGCAATGCCTTATATTTTTCTTCACTCGATTCTAGTTCATGCGGCTTGTAATTATTATTCACATATTTATAAAACTTATTCCATTTACATGCCAGGGAACATTTGGATATGAGTAATTCAGATAAAACCAAAATAGTAAAAATCTCTCCAATGTTATTCAATATATAATGCCATTGTATGCCATCTGAAAATTATTAAAATTTCTTTCAATAAAACATATAAAACTAGTACATATTTCTCATACTATATTACTCAGCTATACTGCTAAAAAACACATAGGTTATAAAGTAATTATAGATAAAACTTACTGATATTGATAATTCCCTGGGCAAATATTGAAAACAGTTGACTGCACAAGTTATTGAGTGTATCATTACATCTGCCTACAAATGCACTCAACAAACATATTGATTCCATTTGATTTGTTATATTACTGTCTCCATATTCATCATACACTGCTAAAAACTTAAAATGCCTGAAATTTATATTATAATTTTTAAATAAATACAAATCTTCTATAAACCGTATTTAATTGTGTAGCCTTAAGTTTATGCATATACCTCTCAAAAGCCTCCACCTTTAGTTCTTTAATTTCAGAACATAGGGAGGCAAGCACTGATAGAACTTTAGTAATAATAAGGTTGTCTGAAGATACTAATTCATTAAATAAAATTTGTTCTTTGTGTGATATATTAACTTGAACAGGAGAAAATGTTTTGTTTCCTCGAATACATTCAGGATCAAGTAGACTGGTGTAATCTTGGATTTGTTTCTTGAAAAATTCGCCATAGCTTTTTAACACTAGAGCTCCAGCCTCTTTTTCAGAATCCGACCTCATATCTTTGATTGTAGTCGAGTGAGTGTAAATATTTTATACTCTCAATAGTTTTTAAAAATTGCCAACTAATTCCAAAGACTTCTCAATAACAATTTTCATTTTTCAGTTCACTGACATCTGGAAAATATAAATAAAAATATGACATTTCTTTTTCTTTTGCACTGCTTTGAATACAATGACAAAAAATATAATGTTATAGACCAGGGTAGAAGCCTTTAAAAATAATAAAAAGTGAAAAAAAATAATAGTAGATAAAACCCATTAGAAAAGAAGGAGAATATTATAAAAATGAAAGGAAAAATAATTTACGGGCGATCTGAGGTCGGGAAGGGGATGAGGGTGAGTTTTTAAGGGTAAAAAACGGTTTATCTCGATTTTCGGCAAAACTAAAAGTCCTATGGATAAAAGTCAAATCGCAAAGTTGTAGGTAATAAAATGATCTAAAACTTTTGTATTTACAAATTTTTCACATAACCGCAAAATTTATGTGAAAAATTAAAAAAAACAAGTTTTTGGTTTTTTATTTTTATCTTTTACAAAATAAATTACTTTTTCACGAGATTTGGTGAAAACTTACCTTTTATGTCCCAAATACGCTGTAATTTATTTGATTAGAAATATTTATTTTTTCACCTTATTTTGAATTAATATCGAAAAAGCACCCTAATTTTCAATCGAAAATTCACCCGTCAAAATATCAGCTTTTTCAAAAAGTTGGTATGCCTTCTGTTCGTTGAAATCTCTACTTTCCAATGGTGAAAAAAAATATATGTTACTATAGTAAATCTTCTCAGAAAATGCAAAAAATGGAAAAAAAACTCGAATTCGAATTTTTTTTAAATTTATTATATACAATTTAGAGCTATTTATTAAAGATTACACTAATTACTCGAAAAACGTAAGATTATATGTTACATTGATAAAAAAAAATTGCAAATCAAAATATACTACTATAATTGAGGGGTATAGAATCAAAGGCAGCTATATCCAGAACAAGTTGTTTTGAACCGTTGAATGCCATTTTGTTCTTCATACGATTCTTTATAAGTTTACAAAATTGTTTGGTACCTAAAACAGCTAAATCCCTACCAAATTCTAGTTTAAAAAATTGGTTTAGAACCTAAGTCAGCTAAATCCACACAGTTTGGAAACAAACACAGCTAAAATTGCGCCTGGCCAATCACAGGTCTCCATTTTCGTAAGGACAAGATGGCGGATTTCATACTAAACCGTGTTTGCGTGGGTGTGATTTTTATCGAAAATAAATAGGATTTTTCACAGTTTTTTTTCTAAAAACGTGTTAAACGCCTAAAAAAAAGTGCAATGGAAGTGTCTGTAGTAGAAGCAGTGCCAGGGAAAGGAAGAAAGCGCAAAAGACAGCCGGAGAATTGGAATGCGAAGAAAGCAAAAATTGAGAGGTGAGCCTAGACTAGTGATATACTTAATCCGATGGAGTTCGATAGAATCTTTAACATAAAATACAATTTTTAAAAATCGATGGGAGAAAAGTCTATCAGGCAGATCTAGGTTTAATGAACAATATTATCTATAAGTTTTATGTTGTTCAGTGCGGATTTCTATCAATGGAGCTATTCTGTTACATTAATTAATGTAGGTACATTAAGATTATGTTATTTATAGTAATGGTTACGTTTGCTTTGTTTCACAGGTACTCGTCGAAATGTTTGCCAGAAAACATAACCTGCATTCATAACACCAAATCATTTGCGTGTAAACAATTGAAAATACAAGATCTTGTGCATTTTCACAGATCGTTTTACTCGAAATCCATCAAACAACATCAAGATGCGTTAATATTGAAGTGCTGTTCGGCAAAGAAAACAGCCAAAAAGCGGCCTGTAAAAAACACAAGAAAAAGCAGAGCTTTTTCGATTAAATATGCAATTTACGCGAAATCACTTAAGAAAGCAATTCCAGTTTGCCAGAAAGTGTTTCTAAATACACTTGGGATAACGAAGTATCGTGTTCAGTTCGTTATGCAAAACTTTTTTGAATCTGGTCGGGTTCCTAAAGATAAAAGAGGCGGTGACCATAAAAAACAGAAGTATGCAGCACTAAGACAATCAGTTCATAGGTTTTTAAAGTCTTTGAATTGCGTAGAAGCACATTATTGCAGAGGATCATCGCAACAACGCAAATACCTACCTAGTGAGCTCAATATTAAAAAACTATTTAAACTTTTAAACAAGCACATCCAGACAGCCCAGTCAAATCATCTTACTTTAGATCGATCTTTAGTCAGGATTTTAATCTTGGTTTTGGGAGTCCAAAGACGGATGTGTGCTCAAAATGCATTGAACTCCAAGAAAAACTGAAGAACGAAAATGATCCATCGAGGAAAATTCAACTGATGACAGAGAAAAGGATACACAAATTAAAAGCACAAGCATTTTTTAAACTACTCAAAGAAAAAAAATAAGAAATGATTACGTTCTCATTGGACTGCCAAAAGAATTTAGTACTTCCAAAAGTGCCCGACCAGAGCTGTTATTACAGCAGGCAGCTGTATGTGTATAATTTTACAATAGTCAAAGGTTCATCGAAAGATCCTTTAAATAAGAACACTACATTTGCGTACGTCTGGACGGAAAATGAATATGCTAAAGGTTCAAACCAAATTGCTTCCGCTGTATATGATAGGCTCAACAAAACTGACCTGACTGATGTCACCGACGTCCGTTTAGTGGCAGACGGATGTGCTGGCCAAAATAAAAATTTAATAATGATTACAATGTGTATGAGTTGGATTTTGGAAAAACGTCAAATAAAAAAATGGAACTGGTGTTTCCCGTCACAGGCCATTCTTTTATGCCTCCTGATCGAGTTTTCGGGAATATTGAAAAAAATATCCGAAAAATTGAGGTAATCACATCGCCAGAAGAGTACATCGATGTAATCAGTCAACACTCGACAGTCACGCGACTACAAGATATACCCGTGCTTGACTGGAAAAGTTCAATATAAAATATTGTAAAAACAACAAATCTTGAAGTGGAGTTGAGCCGCAATTCCACTTCAAGATTTCTCTGTGTAAAAGATTTATTCTTCGAAGATCAAAAACTCGAGGAAGTGTGTTGGTACGTGGTGAATTATATTACAATTCTGACACGGGAAACCCCAAAAGTTTGTGTAAAACAGGCAAAAACGCTGGGGCTTTACGGCCAACAATAATTCCTAACGGCATAGAAGTGAAACCATTAAAGTTGCGAGATGTCAGAAGCCTTCGTCAAAAACACTACGGTGACTCTTGGCAAAATCTTCCACATTTAGGATATTTCCACGCCGTGTTGAATAATCAAGACGAAGATGAGCTGCGGCTATTAGAAGAAAGGGGAGTTGAAGAGGAGAACGAAACTGTAGAAGATCTTTGCGAAGTTCAAGTAGAGGAAGATAATTTAAGAGTATAAGATTTTTCATTTAAAAAACAATATTTTCTTCAGAAATGTTCTTTTATTTACTCATTTATTCATTTCGGTATCATTTTTTTTAACAATCTACGTGGATAATGACGAACACATTGCATTTTATTTTCGATAGAAAATCCTTAGATAAATAAAGTTTAAATACACAACACTAGTCTTGTGACGTCATCGCCAAAGAATTGGTATCAAAAACGGCTATATCCATTGCAGTCCGAATCAAAGACAGCTAAATCCTTTTGTTGGTATCAAATGCAGCTAAGTGATTTTAAAATTACCGCAAAAAAGTAATTTAATCTTTGGATTGATCGATGGATGTGTATTCAGTGTTACCACCATTCCAAAAACTTTTTTTAGACTTTTTTTATTCGTGTTGCTACAGTAGAAATGCAATAAAACGTTTTTTCTGCTTTATGGAAAAATAAACTAGGTGGATATAGCTGCCTTTGATTCTATACCCCTCAATTAACAAACAAATAAGTTAATAAAATTAATATTTAATAAGACATCTACAATATTTGGAGAAAGTTGTCGAATCTTCTTTAAATTATATGCGTAGATGCCTATTTATAACTATTTTAAGATACCTGAGTGACCTACGAAAAATTTTGCCCATCAAAAGGTATTTCATAGAGAAGTGAGGAAGGGGCTAGGTGGGTCTGGGTCTTACTACATACGTACCTACTATTTCGTAGCAGCTGTAACAACCGTTAGCCTAGCCAGTATTCGAAATACAGTACAGTATACAGCATCGTTTATAAAAATACACGTGGACGCTGAGTTTCTTTAAGATAATTGTGACAAGTTTACTTAAAAAAAAAAAACTTTTCGAATCTGCATAGGAAGGTAAATACTATCTCTATTTTTATCTGTATCAATCAACTCAAACATAAAAATATTAATATTTTCTTTAAAAAATAGTATGCTTAACGTAACATAACCTAAAGATTAAAATGGAATGATATTTTAGTACAAGATTAAAAAATAATAATCTCCTTAATTTTGCACAAACAAATTTACTTACTCCCATGAAAACAAAAATAATTTCAAAATACATAAAAATATATTAAAAATCTATAAAATATATATAAACATATATAAAATATATATCGTAAATATATTTTTAATAACTTTTGGCCGATTTTCATGTATATTTCATATATTTTAAATATATTTTAGATACATTCAAAATATAACTTAAAAGACATAAAAAACATACCTAAAAATATAAGAAAAATATATTTTGAATATATCTGAAATATATTTGTAATGTATAAAATATATATGAAAATCGGCCAAAAGTTAGTGATTAAAAATATATTTACGATATATATTTTATATAGATTTTTAATATATTTTTTATGTATTTTGAAATATCCTTTTTTCATGGGAGTAACTAAATTTGTTTGTGCAAAATTAAGGAGATTATTATTTTTTAATCTTGTACTAAAATATCATTCAATTTTAATCTTTAGGTTATGTTACGTTAAGCATACTATTTTTTAAAGAAAATGTTACTATTTTTATGTTTGAGTACATTGATACAGATAAATATAGAGATAGTATTTACCTTCCTATACAGATTCGAAGTTTTTTTTTTGAAGTAAACTTGTCACAATTATCTTAAAGAAACTCGGCGTGCACGTGTATTTTTATAAACGATATTGTATACTGTACTGTATTTCGAATACTGGCTAGGCTAACGGTTGTTACAGCTGCTACAAAATAGTAGGTATGTATGTAGTAAGACCCAGACCCGCCTAGCCCCTACCCCACTTCTCTATGAAATACCTTTTGATGGGCTAAAATTTTTCGTAGGTCACTCAGGTATATAAGTTATCTTAAAATAGTTATAAATAGGCATCTACGCATATAATTTAAAGAAGATTCGACAACTTTCTCCAAATATTGTAGATGTCTTATTAAATATTAATTTTATTAACTTATTTGTTTGTTAATTATAGTAGTATATTTTGATTTGCAATTTTTTTTTTATCAATGTGACATGTAATCTTACGTTTTTCGAGTAATTAAAGTGTTAATTTTAATAAATAGCTCTGAATTGTATGTAATAATTTAAAAAAAGTTTTTTTCGTTTTTTTTTGCATTTACTGAGAAGATTTACTATAGTAACATATATTTTTTTTCACCATCGGAAAGTAGAGATTTCAACGAACAGAAAGCATACCAACTTTTTGAAAAAAGCTGATATTTTGACGGGTGAATTTTTGATTGAAAATTAGGGTGCTTTTTCGATATTAATTCAAAATAAGGTGAAAAAATAAATATTTCTAATCAAATAAATTACAGCGTATTTGGGACATAAAAAGGTAAGTTTTCACCAAATCTCGTGAAAAAATAAAATTTTTTGTAAAAGATAAAAATAAAAAACCAAAAACTTGGTTTTTTTAATTTTTCACATAAATTTTGAGGTTATGTGAAAAAAGTGTAAATACAAAAGTTTTAGATCATTTTATTACCTACAACTTTGCCATTCGACTTTTTTCCATAGGACTTTTAGTTTTGCCGGAAATCGAGAATAACCGTTTTTTACCCTTAAAAACTTACCCCCGTCCCCTTCCCGACCTCAAATCGCCCGTAAATTATTTTTCCTTTCATTTTTATAATATTCTTCTCCTTTTCTAATGGGTTTTATCCTACTATTATTTTTTTTGGTTTTAAAAACTATTGACCCTGGTCTATTATGCCAATATTGGATACAATCGTGGATACTTACAAGCAAAGATAAATATTTATGGCTGGGGGTGAGATGAAAACTTCCCGGAAAGTTGGAAGTTTTCGAAATATATGGCTTGTAGAATATTTGTGAATAATAAGTTACCAGGGATAATTGTACCTAAAAATCTAAACAATTTGCCTAAGGAAAAATTAAAAAAATGTGTCTATACAAGAGTTTCCCCCGACTCGTCACTCATTCGATTCGTCACCAAAAATTTTGTCCATACCCCCATTTTGTAACCCCGACTCGTCACGACTATTAATGATAATAAATTACTATTCAGATTAGATCAGATCAGCTGATTGACTTTAATATGAAACGATGTAGTAGGTATATTTTGTTTTACGTCTGATAGTTTCATTGTCTTAACACAACCTTAAAGTTGCTTGAATGATTTCCATTTTACCCTTTAGAAAATAAAGCTATATTTTCTAATTTCAGTAAATAATTATTTATGTACATCATCTTAGTAAATAACATGATTTCAATAAGAAGGCAAAAACCAGATATACGAGTGAGTTCATGTAGTCAATAATTTTATTGTAAACTGTTTTATTAACTACTAGCTGTTTCCCGCGGCTCCGCCCGCGGAAATATACTATCAAGTATCCCGCGGGAACACTGTACTTTTCCGGGATAAAAAGTAGCCTATGTTTTAATCCAGAGTCTAAACTACTACCATACCAAACTTCATCAAAATCTGTCCCCGAAGCGGGGGCGGTTTGTTCTTCTCCCATCTCAGAGGCCAGAAGCGCCACTACCTCACACTCTCAAGAGTCTATCTTAAGAAGTCAAATCGCGGACGCACAACGGCGATTGGCTGATCTTAAAAATCAGACATCCTCAGCAAATAATACTATAACTGAAACCCTACTTAATTTTTCGCCTTTTACAACAGAAAAGGAGCCACGGGTTGCAAAGGCCGATCGGGAGCTGCTTAAGCAAGGCGTTGCGTGTCAACGGTTCAGGGATGAGAACTGGCGGAATGTCAGATACACGCAAAAGTGTTTTCAAGCAGCCTCAGCACCATCCCTAAAACCAAATAATGTTTTAGCAGGAGCCACGCCACAATACAAATCGGTGTCGATACTGGATGATTTTGATATGACCTTAGGAGCCATCACCAACGGATTGCTTCAGCAAAGGAAATGCTTCGAAACCCTGTTAAACGGCTTGCCGGATCGGATTAAGTATTAGGTGAGCAGAGATTTTTTAAGCAAGGACTCAGGGTTTCGTAAGGTGTCTGACAACTTATTGCGGTAATACTTATACTTATACTTACTTATTGTATTACACTTGCGGTCGTCGCGCAGAAATGATTCAAAAGCGCAGATCGGTATACCAACCGCCGAATAAAGTTCTCCGACAAGTGCTCCATGACATCCCACCTTCCGAATCCCATTTTTTCGAGGACAAAGCTCTGACGGATGCTGTGAGGGAACAGGGAGGAATTCACAATTTTTTTTTCCGGCCTACAAAAAACACTCCGTCACAGTCTCAAAAACCCTCACTCACAGTGGATCCGGAAAAAGAGATTCCACGAGAGCCGCCGCGAACTCTGCCTCATGGAAGAAAAAGAGATACAATGACAATAACGTCAAGTTCCCTTCAAACAAAGGAAAATCCGGGGAGTTCTCAGGGAAAACGCAGGTTCGATCTGCCAGGAAAAAGGGAGGAGGCGACAGAAAATAAGTGCTTCGAAGCAGGACGACTCCAGAAGCACATAGAGAACTGGAGCTCGGCACCTGCAAATGTGTTAGACATTTTAACGGGATACAAAATTCCATTTCACACGAAACCTCCTCTTGCACCATTTTCGAAGGCAAATATTGTAAAGTTTGCAACAAAATCATCACCAAAAATGGAAAAAGAAATACAAGAGATGCTATCCTCATCTGCCATAGAAGAAACAAAGCAAAGTGCGGGGTTTTTGTCGACCTTTTTCCTCAGGGAAAAAGCGGATGGGACAAACAGACCCATATTCAACCTCAGAAAGTTAACTCAATATGTGATGACTCAAAACTTTCGTCTCATAAACCATCAGAAAATTCCCTTGCCCCTAGATCACAGCGATTACATAATGAAAATGGACATTTCGAAAACCTACTTTCACGTGCCAGTCGCGCGAAGCCATCGAAGATTACTGTGTCTAGTGTACGGGGAGAAAATATACCAAATGACTTGCCTACCATTCGGTCTGTCCAGTGCCCCAGCAGCTTTTGCAAAAATTACAATCTGGATCGCTCACGAGCTCAGGCAGAAAGGTCTCAAAATCCTTGTTTACTTAGACGACTTTCTGTTAATTTGTCTACCTCCGGAGGAGGTCGGCCTGTTTGTAGGACGACTAAGTTCGCTCGTTGATTCCGAATCTTCCGAAAATTCCGAAAACGAAGACCCTCAAATATTAATAATTCAAATGGCGTTTGCGATAACTTCCTTCAAGACCTCGGCTGGCAGATAAATTTTCAGAAGTCCTCAACAACGCCATCAAGAGATTTGGAATATCTGGGAATAAGGTGTAACACAGAGTTGAACCAAAAACAAATAGGCATCGAAAAGATAAACAAATAAAGTTAAATATTTCAAACCTGATAGGGAAAAAACTCTGGAGTTGGCTGGATGCAAAAATCATTCTCGGGAAACTGAACTTCGCATCATACGTGGTGCCACTAGGACGATTACATTGCAGAATTTTACAAAGAGCAGCAAACCGTCTGCCGAAGGCGAAGCGGCAAATGAAGTTTCCACTTCCAGATGCCGTTCTATCAGAACTAGATTGGTGGCTGAGAAACGTACACATGCACTCGCCAATTCACTATCCATCGCCAACAATATTTATAACAACGGATGCGGCAGACAACGGTTGGGGAGCAATAGCAAACGGCCGTCACCTTTGGGGTACGTGGAATCGAACTAGGAGAAGTGGCACAGCAACAAAAAAGAGCTTTGGACTGTGTTGGAAGTATTAAAAAAACTAAAACAGGATCTAGAAGGGAAGTCGATATGTCTGCAGACCGACAATCGCACCCGTGTAGCTTACATTACGAAACAGGACGGCACAAGATCCTTGACACTGCTGCAAACCGTGACACACATATTAGAACTTTGCCACAAGTTCGGGTGTCACTTAAGAGCACGATATATTCCTGGGACTTTCGAGATCCAAAGCTCTCCCGGAATGGCACCTCAGCATTCAGGCGTTAGAACAGATTTTCCGGCAGCTGGGTCGCCTATAGATAGACCTTTTTGCTTCAAAACGATCGGCAGTAGCTTACGTCAGCGAAGATTCGACAGACGAGAGCAGCCAGTATACGGACGCTTAAAGCAGGACGTGGCAATACGGGCTAGGTTGCTGTTTACCCCCACCTGCGTTGATCCCTCAAGTGCTTCGCCACCTGAAGTTATTCCAAGGGAAATACCTTCTAGTAACACCTGCCTGGGAACGAGCGTTTTGGGAGCTAGAGCTGAAACGACACGCACTGGGTCCTCCCGTCAAGATTCGGAATCTACGAGCGAACTTAGTCGTCCTACAAACAGGTCGACCTCCTCCGGAGGTAGACAAATTGAAATTAGTGGTATGGAAGGTACAGGCTGGGCCAATCTCATAAAAGACTGGAGTGATAGCGAGGTCCAGTTATTAGAACATTCCTGGCGGCGAATCACCACGCTTAAAACGTACAAACCAGCTTGGCTTAGATGCCGGAATTGGACCGTTCCACATTTGGTCCCAATAAATAATCCAAGCCCTCAATACCTAGCCAAATATCTGTGCCACCTCTTTATCAAAGAAAAGTTAGCCCCGAGAACAGTGGCACTACATAAGTCAGTAGTGACGACGTTTGCAAACCCGAGCTGACCTGAAGAATTGGGCTCTCATCCACTGGTAAGACAAGTCCTAAAGGGTATATTCTCTCGAAGTCCACCTATAAAGACACCTCTATCCCGGAAAATAGAAAATAGACATATATACAATCTACACTACGCCTTCCCCCTAAACAAAATACAATAAATAAAATAAACACATACTCCATTAAATGGCTACTGTGCACACCCCGCTTAATAAAGGCCCTAAAAACCCACACCGTCTGTCCATGGAGGGACCGATGACTGGTAGTAGCAGTGGTGGAGGTAATAGCCGCCGAGGTAGTCCGGTGGTCGATGATCGGGTCCAGTACGCTGTCGACTCTCTCGACGCCCTCCTGGCTGAGACATCAAAAACTATACAAAATAGTGTTTATTTGCTAAACCAGACCAGAAACATGAGGGGAGACTTAAGGTCCGGTTTAGCAAATAACCTCACCAGAATTTCGAATCAGATAGGGAAAGTCGCCATATTGAGTAGGAAAAGGACGGAAATGGATAGCGAAAGAGAAATTAGGGAAACTAGGGAAGTGGGAGTACAGTGTGAAAGGGATGAAAAGGAATTAGTGAAGGAATGTGTAGAAGGAATGAAAGATTGTGATTGTAAGGAAGTAATTATTGAGATATATAGAAGATTGAAAGAATTGATAAATGCAAAGGAAGAAAGTATAAAAGAGTATGTAATGGAAATGAATCTAAATACAGTGGAATCACTAACAAAAGAAATAAGATCGAACCACGAAGAAGTGATCGATGAAAACAAAGAGAATATAGATAAGGTAGTAGAAGTAGTGGAGCAGTGGAGGACCGATGCCCCCACGAACCCACAACCAGCGACTTACGCGAGTGTGGCGAGTGGTTGGGGGGAAATCCAGACTACATCACTGGACTCCACTCGCTGGTAGTTACGGACAAAGAGGACTTCATGACGGGTCAGAGATAGTAGAAGAGATAGGAAAAGTTATAAAAGCAAAAAACAAAGGAATAAAAATAGATAGAATAAGAAAAGGGAAGGATAGAAAAGTTATTATAGGTATTAGGAATAGGAATGATAGAGATAGGGTTAAAATAAAATAGAGGAAAGCGGAGGTAAACTCGAGGTACAAAGCATAGAGAACAAGGATCCGCAGGTTGTGCTGTATGGGGTGCTCAAGTCGAATACGGACGAAGATATATATGACGCGATAAGAACGCAAAATGAGCACCTCATACAGCATATCCTGGACGGGGATGAGGACAGGATGAAGGTAAGATACAGGAAGCGTGAGAAGGATGATGGCACCGAGCACGTGGTGATGACCGTGTCGCCGGAGATGTGGATGTGCTTCACCAAGGCGGGCTATCTTTACATAGATATGCAGCGTGTTCGAGTCGCCGACCAGTCCCCCCCTAATACAGTGCTCGAGCTGTCTAGGGTACGGACATGGGCGGCGATTCTGCACTACCGCCGAGGAGAAGTGCAGCCATTGCTCCGGGACGCATCACCAGTCTCGGTGCGAGGAACGTATGGCCGGCAGCAAACCGCGCTGCATTAATTGCGCAAAGGCTGGAAATAAAAGCATTGAGCATAATGCATTCAGTGCGGAGTGCCCGGTCCGGCAGAAGTGGGACGTTATGGCGCGTGCCACAGTCGCGTATAGTCGAGAGCACCAATAGTGTCAGCACTGTCCGGAGAAAAATTGGATGTAATTAAAACTGCATTTTAAAACACCAATTAGGCACAAAACAAGTGGACGGTGCGACACTGTTGGGGGAAGCTAGGCATATGTATGATTATGGTGACACAAGACAGCATATATAGCCATAGTAACCGAAAACTGGTACTATTAGCGTATGCGCGTGCCATGAAATCTCACAAGAATGCAAAGGATTCATATGAGTATGAATCTTGAGCATACGAATTGTCGGGGCGGACACTTCGACCTGGATGAATAGACGAGGGAACTTTAACTGGAAATGAGTGATAGTAATGTAACAAGGAAAATAAAAATGAATGTGTCAGGGTTTAAGGAAAAGCGGGAAATAGAGGCACCAAGAAACGGAAAGATAAAATTAAAAGAATGATGGAGCTAGGAAAATAAATATAATAGCTAAACATGATATAAATTAAAACAGAATGTAAGGGTAAAGTGAAATTGAAATTAATTAAAGTGAATAGAAATTGCCAATAATGAATGTAATGTGAAGTAATGTAAAAATAGAAATAAATAAATAAATGTGACAGAAAATAATGCCAATAAGTATAAAAGAGAATGTAAAATATGATAGAGAGAATAATGCAATGTCAAAATATAACAGTAAATATGTAATAAGATCGTAAAGATATTAAGAAAGAGAAAATGATGCAATGTAATCAAATTAAAGTAGATGAAAATAAGATAAAAGACTTAAACTGTAATTGTAAATTGTAATAATAATAGATATGCAAATGGGAATGAAAAGATATTAAGAAAATAGAAAGCGATGCAATGTAAAGATATAAAATAAAACTGATAAAGCAATCAAGAAAAATGTAAATAACAAAATGTAAAAGAACAAATGTAAAAGTAAAGTGTAAAGTTAGGAAATGTAGAATAAGATAGGAACAGGAAAAGAATTTAACGGCTAGAAATGTAAATTAAAAAAGAGAAATGTAGAAATTAAAAGAGAAATGAAATGTAATTCTGAAAAAGAAAAATGTAAGGCAAAGGAAAAAAGTAGTGTAAGTAAATGTTAATGTAGTGACAAATGTAAAGGAAATGTAAAGGAAATGTATAAATGTAAGCAAGAAATAGAGTTAGTAAGCAAGAAAATGTAATAAAAAGAAAGAACTTAAGAAAATGTAAAATGTGAATGTGAATGCAAAAATTAATGTAAAGTAAATAGTAAAAAGATGTTAAAAGATGTAAACGTAAGAAATGGAAATGTAATAAGCAAAAAACTGTAATTAGAAAATAAAATATAGACTGTAATCAAAAAACAAAGCAAAAAATTGTCCTGGCTAATGGTCGGGGGAACCAGAAAAAAAAAAAGTACCTGGAAAATAGAAGATTTATTAGACTTTCTTAGACACTACTCCTTTGATTTTAATAGCTTGTTTTCAGTATCCAGACATGTTTCTATCCTCCTGCTGCTGGCATCTGGTCGAAGAGTGCACGACTTAACGCTATTGAGCATTAAGGAGGACGCTTTCGAAGACAGCGGTGAGGAAATGGTGTTTCATCCAAATTTTGGGTCTAAAACTGACTCATCATCCTTCCGCCAGTCCGGGTGGATAATCAAGAGTTCAGGCACTTCGGAAGAACGTCTGAATCTAGTATTTTGGGTCAGGAAGTTATTTGAAGTATCATTGAAACGTCGGAACTCGGGAAATGTCTACAATTTGTTTATTACCACAAGGGGGCTCGTGAAAGGTGCATTCCGTTCAGTCATAGCGGGTTGGATCAGAACACTATTTAAAGAAGCCAGAATAGATGCATCTGCTGGCAGTTTTAGAGCTGCAGTAGCATTAGATATTTGGACCAGTAATCGGTTTAATATCGAAGAAGAAGCTAAAGAGAGGAAACTGGCGAAGTAAGACTACATTATTTAATCATTACTTTCACATGACTATACTGTGATAGGCACTAGCTGTGATTTATAATTAATAAAAATTATGGTTATAGTCTTAAGGTTTGTTTAGAAGTACATATTATTATTTAGTTGTTGAGTATCTTTACATGTTGTTGATCAAATCATGTAAGAATAAGAAATATATTTTGTTTTGATTCATGATTATTTGGCTCTCACTTCCTGTAGGTTTTATCTATAATTTACTTATTTTACTACTTTTATTAAATTTCACAGTACGCGTGGGTCAGCGCCGGCAGAAGGTAAACACGTCTCACCGGTGGTTCAACGAAGGCTCGAACACCTAAATAGACCCGTTTTTCCCCCAAAGGGTAAAAAAACGGATATTTAGGTTTCAGCCGAAGCTTGAACCATCACCACCGTGGGTGGTTCAAAAGACCCTCTGTCGCCTTAAACCTAAAAAGGCCCCCGGTGCAGACGGCATCCCAAACTCCGCACTCCGCCACCTCCCCTTCAGGACGGTGGCCGCCCTGACTCGCCTCTATAATGGCATCGTCAGGACCGGCCACTTTCCCTCCTCCTGGAAAATGGGCTTAGTCATAACCATCCCCAAACCCCACAAGAATCCAAGAAGGGCCGATGGCTACCGGCTTATTACCCTCCTCTCAACCCTATCTAAAGTTTTCCAACTTCTCCTCCTAAAACACCTCTCTCCTTACCTCCCTCCTCGTGAGGAACAATTAGGGTTCAGGTCCCAGCTGAGTACCACCCTCCAGCTGGTACGTGTAATCCATCACCTTTCCGTTGCGGCAAATAAAAAGGAATCTTCGGTTGCCGTATTCCTCGATATGGAAAAGACGTTCGACAGTGTCTGGCATGAGGGTCTACTCTGTAAGCTCATCCGGGCCAACGTACCTCCTCCTCTGGTAAGGCTTGTGGCCTCCTTCCTCTCCGGCAGGACCTTTAAGGTGCGCATTGACGGAGTCCTCTCCGGCGAGCGCCCCATCACCGCTGGCGTCCCACAAGGTAGTGTTCTCTCTCCAGGGCTCTACAACTTCTACGCCAGCGATGTGCCCGCAGACCATGGCACCACCGTGGCGCTGTACGCCGACGACACGGCGTTCATCACCTCTTCGCTGACCACCGACCATGCTGCCATCAAACTTCAGAGGACGCTGGATCTCCTCCCTGACTGGCTGAGCAACTGGAGACTATCTGTCAACGCAGGCAAATCCCAGGCGCTCGCCGTCAGCAAGAGGTGCTCCCTTCCGGCGCCTCTGAAGATTGCTGATGCTGTGATCCCGTGGGGGAGAACAGCCAAGTACCTCGGGGTCACCCTTTACCGTCGACTCTCTATGGCCGCCCAGTGCTCATCGGCGGTGGCGAAGGCGAACTCGGCAGTAGCCCAGCTGCGTACGGCCTACGCGTCCCCGCAGATCCCCCTGAGGATGCTCATCGCCCTCTACCAGACGTACGTACGGTCCCGCCTTACGTACGCGGCACCCGCGTGGCACCACTTGCTCTCTGCACCCCAGAAAGGGTTGTTGCAGAGAGCCCAAAACCGGGTGCTGCGCCGAATTGCGGGCGCACCGTGGCAACACCACCATTGCAAGGGACCTCAGGGTGGATAGCGTGGGTACCTTTGTGGCCCAGCTCTCTGCGAAGCTGTTCGCGCAAGCGGATGCCTCGCGCCTGGTCGAGTTCACCGACCTGGCGCCGTGGCATGCCCGCCCGCCCGACCGCCACCGCCTGCCAAGAGATGCCGTCCCACCAGAGGACTCAGCGGAGCCACGCAGCCCGCCCCACCGCCCCCGAAGAGGAGGAGCCCTGGCGCACTAATGCGCCACACCCAAGCGCAATGATGCGCCTTGGCGCAATTGTGCCCCCACCCATTGCAGGATCGTATCCCCCCTACCCTTCCTTACACCGGCAAACCAGATGCCGGTGTAATTCGTCTTAACCTCGTCCGGTGCCTGACGAGTGGCAGCCCTATTGCCACCCCGTCGTCAGCGTGGCGTACCTTCCCCCCCCCGACACAAAAGTCGGGGCCCGGAAGTTTTAAACTCCCACCCTTTCCCCTGGTCGGTGAGTCCGCGGTCCGACAAACGCGGAGCGTGAGGGAGTGGCCCCATACACGTTTCCCGGCCTCCGGGTCGGGCCCCCATGCGCCGCTTGGAGTCAACCGCTGGTTGAGGTCGTGCCTGGTATGGCGATATTCTTTCCCCTTTTTTGCTCGCCCACGGGTTTCCCCCGCGTTCTGCCGCGGGGGGTCTTCCCTAAAAACCGACTAAATGCGCCCAGTACTCGTACTGGGTGCGTCATCCCCATCCCAAGTAGAGGGGCTTTGCCCCTGGTTTTGGTTCCCCGCCCAAGGCCCTTTCAGGGGCCCGGCGTGAGAAGACGTCTTCTTCTTGAACCACCACTTAAGGCCTTGCCGACTTAGGGTAAAGGTACTGGAGAACAACTGGCCGCGTGCTGCCCCGTAATGACAGAAAGAGACAGCATCACGAGTCAGACGGTAATTAAAGGGATATAGCTGTATAAAGTGTGGGATACAAAATAAAAGTACTGGGAAAGTAATAGCAAACTTAGCTAAATACCGATCAAGAAGTGGTTTCTATAGTCAAATTGGTATCTGGGCTGCTTCTGATCAAATTGAAGCAAGAACGTGGTGGCTAGGTCTCTGTAATTGTCAAATATTAGGATCCATTGCAAAAAATTATTATCTATACCTCCATCATCTGCTGCCAGTGAACGTAATTGGTCACTTTAGGAACACGTTAACTCGTCCTAGAAACAGGATTACTACTAACAGGCTTCAGAAGCTGATTACTGTAAGATCCATTAGATTATTATGAAAATTCAAATGACAACGCTTATATGGCAGATGATGAAGAATAAAAAGTGTTGTCCAGGAGCAAGAAGAGCCTTAGGTACATACCTACCTTATTCCTTCCGCCGTTTCCTAACCTTTTTATTTGTCTGTGTCACAACATATGCATCCCTTGTGTCAAGTTGCCAAAACAGAAGAGAAAAAAAACAATCCTGAAGGAGAGGAAGACAATGATCAGGAAATTGGACTCTAATAATTTAACATGAGTTTTGCCGAGAGTTCAACGGGCGACGTTGTGGAATTTGTAAAATTTAATAAATTTGTGTTATCTCGGTTCTTAATGTGTAATATTGCTAGAATATTAACCATTAAATATTCGAAAAATAAAAAATATATTTTATCGCATCAGAATCGTCAGATGTAAATGATCCTTTAATGTAATTTTAGGTAATTAGTCTTATTTTTATTTAATAATCAATACACATTATTTGTTCTAATCAAAATGTTTATTGTTAATCACAGATTTATAATAAACATATTTCAATGATAATGATATTTTTAGTCCTATGTTATACATTTTTATGAAGTACAACATTCTTCCCTTTTTTTATCTTTGGGCTTACAACAACAATCAACATTACTAACTAGTGTAATCTAATCTAACTTCATTTATAGTTATAGCAGCCTCCTGCGATTTAGGTACTATTGTACCTATAATAATATTTGAAGTTTTTCCAGGGAATTCAATGGGTGATGTTGTGGATTTTGCATTTCCTTCATAAATTTGTGTTATTTCGGTTCTTAATGTGTAATATTGGTAGAATATTAACCATTTAATATTCGTTAACGTGCATAAGTGTGGGCAAGTGGTACTACTTCTAAAAACGTGCTATTTTGTGTTTCCCGCCAAAACTCCCTAGGAACTTTCAGTAAAGCTTCTCTCACTTTACTGAATCGACTGACATAATGACTATATATAGTCAGTCCAAATATATAGTCATTATGTTAACCACTGGCAAATGGTTATAAGCCGATGCCATATATAAATTAAAAAAAATAATATTTGAACAGTCCACTTCAGGGTAAGTTTAAATTAATATCTTTGAATAAAACGTGCGCAGTGCAGTCCGCCGTGTGTACTGTGTAGTACGCACGCACACAGAAAGCGAGCGAATGGAATGGGCGGCCTAGCTCGTTCGGGATTTGATTTTCACTTCTTATACACCTTTAAAATGAGAAAGCCTACTCTCCATAGCGCCTCAGGCCCAACGTGGACATCAAAAAATCGTATAAAAATTGAGTGTTCTAAAAATCTTAACAGTATTAGATATCTGGGAAAAAAACCCAATATGGCGCCATTATTGTAGAAAAATAAAAATTATAACTTTTTGTTTTTTTTATGTATTATTAAAATGTGCATGAAAGATAAATCAAGACCTTTTCTGAATTTTTCAATAATTTATAATAGTAATTATACATCCTTTTAATCGATCGATCATAATTTATACAGTGATTTTGACGCACAGAGCCACAGAACACTATTACTCCTACCGGAGCACAGAGCTATCTAGCACTTGTTGTAGTGCAAGACTTTCAGTTACTACTACCCAGTAATTGTGGCAAACAAGATTATCTCCTGACACCTAAAAACATAATAACCTAATATGAATTATTAACATTTTCAACCGTAAAAGATTGAACGATTAAACCATGATGTAAGAAATAATAGAAACATTTATGATATGATTACCTGCTGCGGTGCAACGCACTGCTGTATTCTACACTATTTCTTCGGGCTCTAAAATATGATTCTCGGTAACATTATTACCACAATGTTCTTCAACAGTCAACAGATTCATTCGTTTGAAAAATGTCATTTCTGTCATCAGTGTTGCCACTTGTCACAATAAAATTAAATCGATAAATCGGTTACGTAAATAAAAATAGTCGATAGATGATTATTTTTTTTAATCTTTAATAAATAAAGTAACAAACGTACACATTGGTTCTATAATAAATGTTTTCTTATGGTTAATTATATATAAAATTACCAACAATGGCCCGTTATTTGTACTTTTGTTCATAAGTCGATATTCGGATCGATTGACCTTAATAAAGATATTTTATAATCTGGTACTATTTCACCTCAACTTTGTTTTATTTATCAATAAAATTCCCTTTTTTATCGAAACATTACTGATTGTAGTGACGCTTATTTAAATTTTATCAAAAATCATGTCTCTTTATGGTACATTTCTGGACAAAGTAAGTCTTCTTAAGACAGTTGTCTACTGTGGGCCTGAAATGGGCTTTCCCCTTATCTGCATTATGGTATAACGTTCGTTACCTTGATATTGTTCTAGTTCGTGAGAGAAAAATTTACAGAATACTAGGTTATTTATTCGTGTGTACTCGTATATTTCACTTGAAAGTGGAAAATATGGTAATGTTGTATTTACAGCCGCATCGCAAAATGTTTTTTCTTCATGTGCAGAGCTTGTTTGTTGAAAATGCTTATTCACACAAATTACACATTCACACACCTATTCATACGTCACACAAATCTTGAGAATACCAAGGTTGACCATGACCGTACCGAGAGAAATCCATTTCCAATTTTTTGGGTGATTCGCATTGTGTGGAGTGGTCGCTATCATCATCATTCATACGTATTTTTATACGTATGAATGATGATATGATGATACATCAACGTTCTCGGTAAATAGATCCTCTGAATTATCTGAAAAATAAAATACATATTACGTTGTGCGCAATAATACCTCAGAACATACACAACACAATAGAGTAAGTAAGTATATTGTATTGTATAAAAAACGGCTCGTTTAACTTACTTTTCGTCATTATTGCTGTTTGGTGTTGCTGTTAACTAAACAGACCGCCTGCAACCGAGTGTACAAACGTTGTGATGCCGCCGCCGCCACCGCTCGCGTGGTTGCAATTACAAAACGTGGCAACGCGACGTCGCGCATGCTTGCCTTTCAGTAGTAGTACTTGTCATCTATGTGCTTGCCAGCGCCACTAAGTGGAGTCATTTTAATAAGTAACATTTGACGTCTGTCAGTTTTATCTTCATAGTGAGATGACCTGCTTAAAAAAGCGGGTGGGGCTGTGTCGGGGCACACGGCCGTTGGTTTTAACGTGAAACGTCTATGTTAGCGAATCGCTTTTAAAGTAAAAGATTGAAATGAAAACAAGATGGACGCTGTTTTTTTGTATAAATCAATCGGTTCAAATAAACTTGGCAAACACACGAAAGAATCACCACGCTATAAAGTCGGAGTCACGAGTTACACTGAATAGAAACAAGCGTGAGCGCCGGTTTCGCACAGTTATCGCAGTATCCCTCCCCCGCCGCCCCGCTTGACCCCGACACGAACTCAATGTCATAACAGCGAGCTGACTATATAAGTGAAATATTTACACCACATTTTTGTTTCTAAGACTAATAGTTTTTTAATTATTAAGGTACGATGATATAGACCTTTTCGTTACGGTCCAGTTTTTAAACCTGGTACCCGTATGTTTCGGCGCGATTTTAAAGACGTTTCACGTCAAAACATCGATTTAAGTTAATGAATCGATACAGACTTGAAACATATAATGTGAATTTTTAAAATTTTCTATTTAGTTATTTTTTTGTATTTTTATAGTTAGTTATAAGAATAATAAACATTATTATGTTTTATTATAATCACAACATGATTATTAATTTATGGTGATATATCTTCACAAGTAATCATTGCATTCGATTCTACTTATCAGCTTTCGATTTTTAGAGTAAATTAGTGTTTAAGAAGAAAAAGGGTTAACTGACGCAACATTGTAACGACGCTCAGTTCTTTAGATCAGAAATTGTTATTTATGTTTAGAATGGTTTATTAGTGAAAGCAAATCGTAAAATTACTCGTATCGGTCATTATTACAATAAATAATATGTAATCGTAATTGAAAAAAGTTAAGCAATTGTGCAGTTCTAACAAAACGAAAAAATATATTATTTTATGCTCGCCGTTACAAGGTTACGTTGTTGAATTTTGATGAATTGTCAAATGTTACCTATTAATGACTCCACTTTAGGTACACTGATCTCAATATAGATGGCATTTAAAGTACCTATATTTATGGATTTGAAAAATAAAAACAAGAATAAAAACCATACGAACAATAAGTTAAAGTTTAATTAAAATGAAAATCTAGACATAATACGATCTAATAAATCGTAACCAAATACCTACATGTTGGTGTCAATAGATGGCGTTGAGTCAAGGATCGTGCTTAATGTGTTCAATTGAATCGAAACTATAAAAACTAGCCAATTTTGGTGTAATTTGCATTTAAAAATAAACATCGCAACTGTCTTTATAAGATAAATAATCAGTTTTGAATACTTCCTCATGAGGAAGTATTCAGTAAGTTTTCAAGTAACTTCCTGCAACTTTCCCGAAAACTTCCAAAATTTCGGAAACATTCCGAAGTTTTCACCATAGCCGGGCACCGTTAATCAAATAGTTAACTTCGTTAATCGTTAATCCGCTACCAAAAAAATATAGCTTCGTTAAACGTTAAAGCGTTACATTTCGGAAGAATTAACGCAAGTTAACGTTAATCGTTAATCCATTAATATTTGTAAAATTGCATCTTTATATCGTTGCGTTAGTGAACTTATAAAACCTGTTGGTTTATGTTCTAATTCATTCATCAATTATCAACACGCAAATGATCACTGACAGTAATTTATAATAACAACAAACAAACAAACAAAACACTCGTCACTCTAAGCACCAGCGCTAAGTAAAAATGATTAAACGAAACAAATCTCTTCGCAGTTTTCTTTCTCACTCGCACGCGCCGGCAAAATATATCTAGTTTTGTTTTTGTTTCACTCGCTGCCACGCTTCGCCCGGCACTTGTCGGTGCCGTGCGGTAACTATTAGGCATTGGATTAACGATTAACGGACTACTGCATATTAACGGAAGTTAACGTGTCCGTTAACATTTCTAAAAGTTAACTTAAAAGTTAATCCGTTAATCAAAATGTTAACTTCGTTAATTAACGATTAACGGATTAACGAGTTAATGCCCAGCTATGATTTTCACCTGCCTGGGACTACATGATCCGGAATCCGACGAGCACGGGAAATTTCAGAGCAATCAAAATATAACTCTTCGCTAATACAATACAGTTGAACATCGTAGTGTCAAGCTGTCATATTATATGAAATTGATATTTACTTGAAACTTGTGTGTTCGATTTTCAGCTCTATTGTATTAGTGCAGAGTTCTATTTTAAATGCTCCGAATTTTCCCCAGCCTTATAGATTCTGGATCATAATATAGTCCCAGCCTAAGTTGTACCACTTGCTCCACGGAATAAGGATATACTTATTAATCTGAGACTTGCCCACACTTGTGGACCACAAGTGCGGGCACAGGGCAAGTAGTGCAACTTGAAAAGACTATGCTATCTTGTGTTTTCTCTAAAACTCCCTAGAAAGTTTTTACTTGACACTGGCAAATGGTTTTAAGCCGACGCTATTTATTTATCTAGAAACTAAAAAAAAATCAATTTTTGACATTGACGTTCTATTAATGTTTTAGACATCTTTTTGACAATTTACAAACGGCAATAGCTCAAGAATTTTTAACTTTATTGATAGAATTATTATATTTTCTACTTGTGTATTTAAAGTGTAGATACAAATTGTTATATACAGAATTAATAAATAAATTTATAAAATGGATCAAATGCTACCAAGTCCCTATAACATTCCGGGTATCGGAACCCCATTACACCAACCCGAAGAAGATCAACAAATATTGCCAAATGCCATGCAGCAACAACAGCACCTGCAACAACAACAGCAGCAACATCATCAACCATCTTTAGTTTCTTTGGGCTCTTCACCATTTGGTTCGTCTCTCATGGGTACCCCACTTAGAACTATGCACACCTATGCTCCAACAGCGAGTTATTCAACACCACAACAAATGATGCAGCCACAGACACCGGTAAGTAATAATATTTATTCACAACAAATTCTAGTACAATTTCTAATTGTTTCTTTGAATGATGAGAAATATAATAATTATGACTACTATTTTGCAGCAAAATATAATGTCGCCAATGATTACTGGGGGTAGTGTCATGCCACAGATATTGCCACAAGTGAGCCCTGCACCTATGACACCAATGACTCCACATTCTGCTGATCCTGGGATTTTGCCACAATTACAGTAAGCATAAATGTTTAATTTTTTTTCTTCATTTCAATTATGTTCCAAAAAACTTAGTTCACAAGTATTAATATTAATTATAAATATAATTTATTTCAGAAATATTGTTTCAACTGTCAATCTTAATTGTAAGTTAGATTTAAAGA
The DNA here is from genome assembly GCA_963565745.1 of Phengaris arion. Taxonomy (NCBI): domain Eukaryota; kingdom Metazoa; phylum Arthropoda; class Insecta; order Lepidoptera; family Lycaenidae; genus Phengaris; species Phengaris arion. The sequence continues at coordinate 33,228,576 of OY751431.1, forward strand.
AAATAGCTCTACATGCACGTAATGCTGAGTACAATCCTAAACGATTTGCTGCTGTTATCATGAGAATAAGAGAACCGAGGACAACAGCTTTGATATTCTCATCAGGCAAAATGGTCTGTACTGGTGCTAAAAGTGAAGAAGATTCCAGATTAGCTGCCAGGAAATATGCTAGGATTATCCAGAAACTTGGATTTACAGTAAGTATCAAATTTTAGGGGAAGCAAATAAATTAAATGTGCACATAAACTTAAAAAATACATTCTTTTCTGAATTACCAGCAATAAAACTAGTTGACCTCAATGTTAATTTAATTGGAAATCATTATAGTTAGTTTTTTAAATCTGTTAATTTAAAATACATAATGGAATATTTATGGAAGTTATTGTTTTTGATTTATGTTAAAATGTGTTTTCATTATTTTTTCTTTGTTTTAGGCCAAATTTTTGGATTTTAAAATACAGAACATGGTTGGGAGCTGTGATGTTAAATTCCCAATTCGTTTAGAGGGCTTAGTGTTAACACATGGACAGTTTAGCTCCTACGAACCAGAACTGTTTCCTGGACTTATCTATAGAATGGTGAAACCAAGAATTGTGCTACTAATATTTGTTTCCGGAAAAGTTGTATTAACTGGTGCTAAAGTTCGTCAAGAAATATATGAGGCATTTGATAACATTTATCCTATATTAAAGAGTTTCAAGAAACAATAGAAATTAAGATTTTTTTTTTTAGTTTAAAGCATATTTTTTTAAATAAAATTAATATAATAATTGGTACAATGAGTTTTTTCATTTTTCTACCAAATGTATACTGGTATTAGGTAAAGTAGTGTTTAACCACCAGGAATTTGGTTTTCTTTGTTATCTAAAATATGTTTAAATGAAATTATTATTATATGTATTTGCATGTAATAATAATCATAAATATTATTACAAAAATATAATGGCATCAGAAGGCAGGACATATTATTGTATACATTTTCAAGAATTATAGATAAAACCACCAAAAAACGATTAGAGCTTGAGAAGAAAAATATATAAAATAAAAATACTAAATAGTACGAGATATTATGTTAATCTTATATTTAAAAATGGATTGCAATTCCAATGTCTCTCTTAAACTTGAGAACAGCTAGGCTAGTTTTGGTGTGGAAGTTCAGGGACGATTTAAAGTTTAAAACGGCAATGACTGAATTTTTCCTAACTGTTCACTGTGTTCAATTTGTCACGTCTTGACTGTCAAATATTTAATATTTATAAGTGCTTCCAGTTTAACTATTCCTATATTCATAGTTATCACGGAACGTGTGTCGGGACAGCTAGGTATGGCTATTACGTAGTAACTAATTCTTAATCTGTGATTTATCTTGATTTTCTTTATATGAAAGCGACATATTTATATAGTAACATCAATAACAAAATTAGTAAACTTGGTTTTTGAGTTTTGCCGGGGAATTCAAATGTGTGACGCTGTTGTATTTGTATTGTCTCCATTATTTTGTATTATTTCGGTAATGTGTAATATTGATATAATATTAATCATTGAATATAACTTACATAAAAATTATATTGACCCGCCTTTTTAGCTTGATACTGGCAGTGGTTTTAAGCCGATCGCCTTATTAGTATTAAAAAATATAAGATCGCAAGAAACTTGCCAATTGTCAATTTTGACAGGTGCCTCTTTCGTATGAGCTTCAAGCTTGAGTTGTGACTCCGCTGAATGCTTAGTATTATTATAACCTAAAACAACTAAAATAAAACTGTTATTAAGTTTTGAACGACCATGGCAGAAACTATGAGACAAACCGTAGCAACAATACTCAAAAGTATTGAGAGGTACAACCCGGCCAACCTTCAAACTCTGGAAAGATACGTGGAGATGCAATCAAGGGAAAACACCTATGATTTAGAAGCAAATTTGGCAGTATTGAAGTTGTATCAATTTAATCCTGAGAAGTTCAACGCAGATATAACGTGCCAAATCCTTTTGAAGGCATTAACTAACTTCCCGCACACAGATTTTACACTATGTAAATGTTTACTTTTGGAGTCAGTGGTAAGTACTATATTTCTATTCTTAGGGCTTGTTTCACAATCGCCTATTACGTGACGAATAGCTTATCCGGAAGTTTTGTCGCACCTTACTTTATTCAGTATAAAATAAGGTGCGACAAAACTTCCAGAGCGAGAGAGACAAAACTTAGGCGATTGTGATACAGACCCTTAGAATAAAATGTGGTATGTTCTTACCAATTTTTTTTATTTTTGTTAGATTATTTTGAGATAAGTTTTTCAATGAAATATTTGGCTTGATTGTAATAATATAATCGTAATAAATTTTTTCTTAATATGCAGGTTGAAAATGAGACCATTTCTCAAATTAAGTATCTAGCTGATATTTTGGAGCAGTGTGACTTCACACAGTTTTGGAAAAGAGTCCATCAAATGCCAGAGCTTTGCAACAAAATTAGCAGTTTCCATGATTCCATTCGCAAGTTTGTTTGTCATGTTGTTGGCATCACTTTCCAAACCATTGACAAGAACAATCTTGCCGAACTTCTTGGAGGAATAGATGGTTTGTATTTTGCAGTGTTTATGTAAGAATATATTTTTAGTAAGTCAAAAGTATCTTTGCTACAAGATTTGTCTCTAAAGAGTCCGGATTAATAAAATACATTATAAAAAAGTTAAATATGTAAGTATTTTTCAGATGTGACTGTAAAACACTGGGTGAAGAAGTATGGCTGGAGGGATGAGGGAAATTTGATCTTTATTGCCAATCAAGATGAGAACATCAAGACTAAAAACATTACAGAGAAAATTGAATTTGATCATCTGGCTCCACTTATGACTCTTTTGTAAATTATTTTACAGCAATAAAGGTTTTTAAATAAGAAATAAAATACATTTCCAATTTTGTATTGTTAAAAATCTGATGATCCAATACCTTTGGTACATTTACATAATATACAATAGGTATCGGATTTAAAATAATAAGACTAATTTTAACAAATAAAGCAACAAACATTTTTGATTTTATAAATTTGTTATCATGGACGATTGAGTTAAAGAAAGTGTACTAGGAGAAACAGGTAATAGAACAGCCTTGATTGAATTGAAGTTAACCACAGTTTGTAATATAGTTATTGTACTCAATTCTATGTCTGTGTGTTGGTTGTTTTGTCAATATATGTCAAACATACTCTTACAAGTGTTAAATATTTAAACTTATAATTTATTTTCTTGTCAGACTTTATACAAAATATCAACAAAAACATACAATAGGGCATCAGAGTAGTAGTGCTCAGGCTTTCTTACCGTGACTATAACCGAACTCTTTTCCGCCAGTGTGCCCGCCTTTCTTACCGTGGTCGTGATGATGCGCGTGGTGCTCCTCGTGGCCATGATGGCCCTTGTGTCCCTTGTGGTCCTCATCATAATGTCCCTTGTCGTGCTCGCCCTTCTTCCCATGATGCTTCTCGTGGTGGCCCTTCTCGTGATGCCCGCCCTTCTTGTGGTGGCCCTCCTTCTCGTCGTGGTGTCCGTGGAAGTCGCCGTGCTTGTGGTGGTGGCCGCCTTTGTGGAAGTCGTCGTAGAACTTGTGCTCCTTGTGGTACTCGTCCTTGTGGGACTTGTGGTGGTATCCTGTGGTCTTGGAGCCCTTCTTGTGGCCCTTCTTGTGGCCGAACTTGCCTCCCTTGTGGCCGTGCGCGGCCTCGTGGTGCTCACCGTGGTGGTCGTGCTCGTCGTGGTGCTTCTTCTTGTGTCCGCCGTGTTCGTCGTGGTGGCCCTCGTGGTGGTGCTTCTCGTGGTGGCCGTGGTCTCCCTTGTCGTGGTGGTGGTGGGACTTGTACCCCTTGTCGCCCTTCTCCTCCTCCTCCTTGTGGTGGTGCGCGTGGTGCTCGTGTCCGCCGCCCGCCTCGTGCTTGCTGCTCTTGGCCTCCTTGTGCTCCGTTCCTGCCGGCGTGAGATCAGAGTCCCCGAGCGCGGTCAAATTTTCTTCCTTTACATGTCGACAGCTCGTCAACGCTAGTCCGTAAATAAGGATCGTTACAATTAGTACTTCTCTCATTTTCAACGAACTTGTACCTATTACAAAAAACTTATAGCTGCATTGTACTGTGACGGTAGCTGTGGTCGGCGGCTGCGCTAGGCTCGGAGTGATATAAGCGACATGACACTATGCATTTATAGACAACGGCTTTCATCTCCGCCGGTTACAAAGATCTTTAGCAATCGTTGCTGCAGATTTCTGGACGACCGACTTCGTCGGTTAAGGTGACGACATCGATTCTGTTAAACTTGATTAGTTCCGTTTCAAAGTTTTTTTTTGTTATTCTTAATTATAAATCCAATGTAGGAAAATATTGAAAATACCTACTTTATGCTTAAACTCCCTATACACAAATAAAATATTTATTAATAACAATAGAGTGCAATTTGTAATCATTTGAAATACAAATTGTGCACTAGACCGTAGATCAAAAACTAAAGAAAGTTATAAAATTGTCCAGACTATTTATTTACAAATTTGTATACAAGATATTAACAACAATTTAACAATAGTAACAGTGTAATCGCTAAAGAGGGCATCAGTGCTTGCCATGATGGAAGCCCCAGTGCTTGTGGTCCTCGTGGCCGCCCTTCTTGCCGTGGTCGTGGTGGTGATGGTGGTGCTCCTCGTGCCCGTGGTGGCCCTTGTGGCCCTTGTGGTCCTCATCATAATGATGCTTGTCATGGTGGCTGTGTTTACCGTGGTGTCCCTCGTGATGGCCGGAATGATGATGACCGCCCTTCTTGTGGTGCCCGCCCTTCTTCTCGTGATGGCCGTGATGATCACCGTGCTTGTGATGCTTGCCCTCCTTGTGATGGTCATCGTAGAAGTGATGATCCTTGTGGTACTCGTCCTTGTGATACTTCTTGTGGTATCCTTCCGTTTCCTCTCCTTTGTCGTGGTGTTTCTTGTGGTGGTGCTTGCCGCCCTTGTGGTGGTGACCGTGCTCGTGGTGTTTGCCATGGTGATCGTGCTCGTCCCAGTGTTTTTTGTGGCCGCCGCCGTGCTCGTGGTGGTGGCCTTCGTGATGGTGTTTCCCGTGATCACCGTGCTCCCCCTTGTGGTGATGATGGTGGCCCTTGTGCCCCTTGTGTCCCTTCTCCCCGTGCTCGTGGTGGTGGTGCTCGTGGTGTTCCTTGCCGCCGCCCTCCTCGTGGTGGTGGCCCTTGTGGTGGCTGGCGGCGGTCTCGAGGTCTGCGCTGGGCGGCCCGAGCTCGCGGCCCGATATGACTAATACGCATCCTAACAGAATAAGGGCGCTCAGCGTCCTCATGGTTGTCAGAGGGGAAACTCTATGCCTATACTGATTTGGAACAGTCTGTGGTGTCATTTATATTAACCAGGTGGCTGATTGCCGCCGGTGAAATTAGCGGGCAAGGACGTCGCACCGCCGCGCCGTTACGCCTATACAGCTCTATTACGACATAATAGGCCTACAGATTTTTCTATATTAAAATTATGCATTTTCCATGAGGCGCTAGTTACAAACAAAGAAAGTGTAAAAGTACGGAAACTCTGTCAATATATTATATTTTATTTTATTACTTAGTACCATTGATTTAATATACGGTGTATATAAGATCGTTGCTTACTTATTACTTATAACCTAAGTGCTTATATTATCACCACCGTCAGATTGACATCAGTCAGAACTCTGAAGGCGACTTGCCTTGGAAAATTATTAAGCAGCTTGCTACTGACTGTTATCTCATTTTTAACACCCCGACGAAAACATCATCATTATCAGGCATCGTAGCTCCCAAACGACTGAACCGATTTTAATCTAGGTTTGTTTGAATTTGAAATTTGAAATTTGTTTGAAAGCTGATATGTTCGAGAGTGTTCTTAGCTATTATTCATCATCATCAGCTCGATCACTGCTTGACAATTCGGGGGTTACTTTTTTATTTCCTTTTCTTTAATGAGTAGCTTAAATTAGACGGACAGTGTAGTTAAGACTACGCTGTCCGTCCATCCGTCTGTCTGTCACCAGGCTGTATCTCATGAACCGTGATAGCTAGACAGTTGACAGCTTATTGAATTTTCACAAATGAGGTTGGTATATTTCTGATGCCGCTATAACAACAATTACTAAAAACAAAATAAATAAGTTTTTAAGGGGTGCTCTTTTGATTATTATCCGTTTTGTACGGAACCCTTCGTGCGCGAGTCCGACTAGCTTAAGGATGTTAGTTTAGTAGATTTACCAAAGAACTAAATTAAAGTGTTGTATTGCGTATTTAGGTATAGTAGTCTTTTTTAGAAAAAAGCTTAGACTTATATTATAGGCGAGGCATGTTCAGGCTAAAACTGTCTATTGCCACTTGAATTGCCCCACTTTTGGAGTTATTGGGGACATTTTGGCATTTGAAGTATGGTGAAATAAAGATGGCTGACATTTGAGGTATGCTGAAAACCAAGATGGCGCAACTCTTTCTTAGATGAAGATTAGTTCTGTCAAATGTACGTCATAGCCTATCTTTAGTTTGAATTCTTTGGAAAAAAGTGGTATTTTTCGTTTTGTTATACCCAGTAATACTCACATAATATTGATAGCATTAGACTTCTCTATGTTCTGTAACAGAAATTAGCATCATTGGATCAAACAAAGTACGAAGCCAAAGCATTAAAGACAATTAAGAAGTCGTCCACTAGATTCGGGATTAGTCAAAAATTAAACCTCTATGCGACGAACTTATCCCTCAGTTGTTTTCTAATTTCCTGATTTGATTTTCTGATATCCTAAGTGAAAAAAATAGCAACGGTATTACATAAAAGTAAAATATTAAAATAACAGGCATTCCCATTCAATGATTCCCTGATTTGATCATATTAGAAAACATTAAATTTGACCGTTTTCAATATAAAAGGCGCACTTATATGAGTTGAAAAATACAAGTATATATAAATCATAATATGAAACACTTAAAGTGGCCTTTTTAGACCCCCCTGGTATCGCAGAGTTTCACAATGTTTTCACAATTCTTCTAATACTCTGAAGTTTTGTCGCTGTTTACCTTTATATCGAGCTACAGAGACAAAACATACAAAAAAAAAAGACGTGTGGCACTCGGGGACTGCCGCGGTAAAGCTATTGCATAGCATTTTGTATCAACTTATGCAATTATAATTATTTATTTATTTTATTTTATTTATGCAGTATTTCTTTTTCTTTGATATTAATTCAAGTTACACTTTTTAGTGTAACTTGAATTAATATCACTTTTAGTTTACACACGCACACAACGCCGTGTCGAAGACTGCCGAACTGAAACGACGTTAGACGATGCGGGAGCGTGAGGTTTTTTCGTTACGGAATTTCTGGATTCGGTCCCCGCGCTCAAGGCCCGCGATAGAAGCTATGCAATAGCTTAATAAGCTATCTGACACTCATCTGTAGATTGTGAAACACGTCCTGAATCGACGACAAAATAACGTCTGTTGGGTACAGCTCGAGAACGGCTAGGCCGATGTGGCTAATATATTAACGGATTTAAAGGTTGAGAAATTATGGAAAAATTGCAAGTAAAATAATTAAAACGACAATTAAATTTTCCTATGTACATACATAACACGTAGATACATAATACGTACAGGGCCTTTAGTCAAGATGCATTCGATAATTTCGACGGCGAAGTTCGAAATCAAAAATGTATGGGATTTGACATTTAAAGTCATCGCTAACCGACATATCGCTTGCGATGCCTTATGTCAAAACCCATACATTTTGTTCCCTGTACTCGAGCTGTACCCAACAGACGTTTTGTCTTCAGCTCACACTGAAACGTGATGCGACGCGATGCATCGCTGCATTTTTAAGATAGCGATTCAAACTTGGACTTTATTTACTACACACGATACACGCTATCTTAAAAATCATGCTGTGGTTACGGGTCTTACCAGCCACCAGCCACCAGTGACACCAAAAACTGGCGACGGCCACGTCGCACACACAAGTCGTACGCCGTAGCTCGTACGTCCTGCGCCGAGTTCTTAAGAAAGCCTGAATCGAACTGTGTCTGCTCACGACTCAACTACATCGCAGCCACTAGCGACAACGCAACCGCAAGAAGCCGCAGCGACACTATTAATCATCATGACCACCTTTTGTCGCGTCTGTGTGGCGTGTTTGTGGTACGTGGGTCGGCCCTACGCTTAATAAATCTCCTTCTCTCTCCTTTACTTAGTGGGGTCTCTAAAGAATTCAAGATTCTTTAGAGACCTAACTAAGTAAAATAATATGAAAGTATTAGAGAAGTGAGAATATATATTATACTTAGTTCTCTACTATTTTTCTCTCCTCCTCAGAACCTCAGAAGAGTTCTCCGACTTATTTGAAAATAGAACTTACAAATATATTATATACAAACTGAGTCAGTATACAATACTAACTCAGTTTGGGCATGGTTAATTGGGCTCAGATTAGAAAGATACCTACTATTCTTAAATATTCGTAGGTTGCTGCAATAAGAGATGAAATGTAATAAGAGTAAATATTATTTGGTACGGTTTGTACTTGTAGGGTTTATTTCATTAGTATAAAAATATAAACAACAATAACATGGTAACAACAAGTTAACAGAGACAATTATTACGTTCTACAGACTTAATGTTTTCCGTGATGGAAGCCCCAGTGCTTGTGGTCCTCGTGGCCGCCCTTCTTGCCGTGGTCGTGGTGGTGGTGGTGGTGCTCTTCGTGCCCGTGGTGGCCCTTGTGGCCGTGGTGGTCCTCGTCGTAGTGGTGCTTGTCATGGTGGCCGTGCTTGCCATGGTGGCCCTCGTGGTGGCCGGAGTGGTGGTGACCGCCCTTCTTATGGTGGCCGCCGTGCTTCTCGTGGTGGCCGTGATGATGGTCGTGCTTGTGGTGCTTGCCCTCGTGGTGGTGGCCGTCGTGGAAGTGGTGGTCCTTGTGGAAGTGGTCCTTGTGGTACTTCTTGTGGTAGCCGTCGGTGTGCTCGCCCTTGTCGTGGTGCTCGTGGTGGCCGTGCTTGCCGCCCTTGTGGTGGTGGCCGTGCTCGTGGTGCTCGCCGTGGTGGTCGTGCTCGTCCCAGTGCTTCTTGTGGCCGCCGCCGTGCTCGTGGTGGTGGTCCTCGTGGTGGTGCTTGCCGTAGTGGCCCTCGTCGCCCTTGTGGTGGTGATGGTGGCCCTTGTGGCCCTTGTCGCCCTTGCCGCCGTGTTCGTGGTGGTGGTGCTCGTGGTGGTGGTGGCCGCCGCCATGCTCGTGGTGGTGGCCCTTGCTCTCGGCGAGGGCCTGGTCGTCGGCCTCGTGGGCGGCGCAGCAGGCCGCCGCCACCAGTACAAGCGCTAGTGCGAGTGCTCTCATGATGACCGCTGCTACTGGCTCGCGGTCGGAAGTCCGGTTGTGAATGCTGGCTGGACGATGATGGTCTGTTTTATATTAGCACTGTGTAGTTTCAGCCGGTGGAGAGACTTCGTTCCGCAATCGAGTCGCAGCAGTTCAGGGACAATTAAACACTAGACTTTAATTGTTGTAGCCGGCTGCCACGGCTAGCGGGTGGCTATACCGAGTCGAGTTCCAGCAGGTCTGATATGGCCACATATGGTCAAATTTAATCAAAATAAAAAATATATAATTTAGTCACAATTAAATCCAGACAATATAAATGAAGGACCTTAAACCCAGAGAATACAAGTTTTGGCATCCACATGTGCAAAGTCCTACATGCGCAGCTGAAGAGAAGCATAGTCCAGAAAACACACACAACTACAGTCCTAAGATTATAAAACGATGCAGATTAACATACTAATAAAAATATCGCATTTGTTTACATATTACACACGGATGTTAACCGACCTGATTGACGGTTTAAAATCTCGGGCCAATCGAAATTATCTGCTTAGTTGGTCCTTTCACATCGCGAACACCGCTATTTGGTTAGCGTTAAGAAATCCTTCCGAATGACTAAACTCTCTAAATAGGCCCTTGTTCGTCCGCCTGCGTCTGTTTGCATATTCTGTGCGATTACACGCGCCTATGGCCGTGTACTACATTCGGATGAGGATTATGATGCCCATTGTCACGATATTCTCACAGGTGAGCCACAGAATCTTGTATGAATCAAAATTATATTGAAAATGTTTAATGGGAATATTGTACAGAGTTACAGAACAAAGTAATCAAAAATTTTATGGTCCTTTCTTGAAAGATAAGTTAATAGCTCTATTACGATTACGATATACGATATACGATTAGGTACCTTTCCGTAAAGTTCAGAAATTTATAATAATTTCTACTAAATGTTCGCATTGACGTCAAGTATAACTATATACTTACAATACTATACATACATATAATACAAACTATATACTTCCTAACACTATTATAAATGTGAAAGTTTGTGAGGATGGATGTTTGTTCCTCTTTCACGCAAAAACTACTGAACAGATTTTGATGAAATTTGGTACGGTAGTAAGTTAGGCTGGATTAAAACATAGGCTACCCAAAAAGTACAGTGTTTCCATGGGTTATTGGTATTTACGCGAGCGGAAGCGCAGGCAAAAGCTAGTACTTGTATAAACCAGGTTTTGTTACCATATTGGTTTTTCTCTACAGTATCTTCGAATGCGCGACATCGACAGCGATCAGACGTGTTTAATGTTAGCTCCGCTTTAAAATTCTTTTTCAGTGAATACTTAGGTACTTCTTACATAGTTAAATTGTCCGGGAGGATGCGAGCCTGGTCATCTGTAACACAGGTTAATCCTAGCACAGACACCATTCTCTCATCACATGTTGTTGCATAACAAACATGTATGTCTTCTTTATATTTTATTGTTGTATTTGAGACAAAAATAAATAAAAAACGTTGGAATCTTATGACCTGCTGTTTAAAATAGTGTCGAACATAAACCTAAATACTATTAGATACAATTTTTCATTCACATTTAATTTTCTGTGAGAATTTTAATTCAGATCCATGGAGAAGTGAAGATAATCAATATATTGTTCATAATAATATTTTATATGAATATTCGTTGAAATGAGTTAAAATGTACGAGAATTTACTCCACCGCCTGCAGATATGCTACCTGTGTCGTTGTAATCTAGGTGTAAATACGCTTGCATCGAGCCTAATTTTGACTTTGGTCGCCATAACAAATTGTTCCATAGAAAATGCCCAGTGTCCTTTGAATTTTGAATTTAAATCTGTAATATAATTAGCATGTATTTTCTCTTATTGTGGCCTGTGGTGTGTATAGCAAATGTCTGTTACGCAAGCGCCGTCGGAATAAGTTCACGATCGTCACGCTCCACTAAGCACTTTTCAACTTTCGACACTTACGTTCAGGGTTACCGCGTTTGTATTGTCTCCCAAATTGTGTCTAACTTTACACTTAGACTCTGTGTGCCTTAAATTATCATATTATGTAACAATCAAGTAACATAACTGACTATTTTCGATGATAAAATTGTTATATTAGGTACTTTAATACTAAGCAACATTAGTAGGTACTTGTCAGTCATTTTGTGAATGACCGAAGCTGCTAACTTTAGTCTGAAAAAGACATAGGGAATTTTTTACCCGCTTTTAAAAAAAGTGATCACAAACCAAAACCAAACCAAAAAATAAGTACCTACTATTAGCTGGTTGTACCATTTTCATTCGATTTTGATTGTCCGTAACACTTTTATTTAGATCCATAGAAAAGTGGAGATAATCAATAAATTGTTAATCATATTTTATGTGAATATTCGTTGAAATTAGTTAAAATATCACAGTACCTCTTCTGCAGATATACCTGTCACCTGAGCCGTTGTTACGCTTCCATCTAACCTAATTTTATCTTTGGTCGCCAAGGCTAATTATTCCATAGTAAAATTGCCAATGTTTTTTTATCGTAAACCATAATGTCTTTTTATCGTTAACTGGTACAATGTAGGTACACTGTACTGTACTATAGAATCCTAAAAATCCCACGCATAAAGTTTGACGTAGGTAGGCATTTACTAAGTATTACATAAGTTGTTCTTACTACCTAGAGCTTGTTACGTCCTACATAGACCAAGATTTACCTACCTATTGCTATTAAACATTTTATAGTTTAGGACTCAAAGAAATAGATACACACTTAGGTATATAATACAGCTGACGAAGTATTAGATCTACTGTTTTTTTTCTGTCGTAATTCCATAAGACAAATGGAACTGTTTTTTTTTTTCGAAAAAGTCTTTCCCTATTACTTAAAATCAGCTAAGAAAAATTAAAGCAAAGATTAGAAAGCAGAAAAAAGTAAAGAAATATTCAAGAGGAAAAAAAAACAAACACGCACTAATTTTGCGGCGTATTAGTCTCAGGTAAGACCTAGTTCCGTCTAATCCTCCTCGCTAATGCTCTTACCGTATTGGGGGCATCATACTTATTCTAGTACTAAGATGCTTACTGCTTAGCCTATACTGGAAAATCTCGTTAACCACAACTCAAATGCTATTAAGTATCTACTAAAGTACTTTGTATTCTCAGTAATTTATGAATGACATGTAAAAATAAAAGCCCAAAAAAAAATAACATTTTACAATTCAATGAATTCGCGAGCGCTTAGCTAGTTAAGCAAGATTTTTGCATAAGCGGCGCTGGTTGGGTGACAAATATAAATCAATATGTAAGGTATAATGATTTAATCCATACATAGGGGTACATTACATCGAGGCCTGTCTGGAGGTTGGTGGGATTATCCGGCCATTGTGCTAAGCTCGCTTATTGTGCCCGGCCTGTATTAACTCATACGCGGATAATCGCCGTATTATATCGAGTTCATTTTCCCTCGCGCGGCGGCAGCTGCTGCTCTGAATGATTGGTGACATATTATATACTTATTTAGAGCTATTGCATGTATTAAATTGAAAATCGATCAAAAAATTCCTATTAAAATATCAAGTAACATCGATAAACCTAGTATTTGTTACATAATATTTTGAATACTATTTTAATTATATTGAGGTAATTTTAACTGATTTTATAACAATAATTAGAAAGAAAATTAAAAAGGATTTTTTTTATTTCCAATGAAACTTACCTTTTCAAGTTATTTTCGGAATTGCAACAAAAAAAGCTACCACCGGTTTAACCCTAACCCGCCGAGAAGAACCGGCGAAACAGACTCGGTCGTGTGCCAGTGCCACCTTTTAGCAAAAAGATAAAAAGGAAAAAATTGTTCTTTTTTAAAGAAATACAGGTATGTTCTACAATGTATAACAAAAGCCAAAAGTACACAAATACATAGAGACAGATATTGCATTTTATTTCCATTGTGTACAATCCTTAACCTTATAATCATTTATCTTATAAAAATAACGAGTTGGTATTGTAGTAAATATTATTGTAATAATTAGTAAAGCAGAAATGCTCATATTTACGATGATGACCAAAGTGGAAGAATTAATCGAATTTGAATAGTACGGCAATATGCTCTTGGTGTAGTGATTTCCATCGATTGAGTGAACTCGTTGCAACAATTTTCGGCTAGTTCCAATCAGTTAAAAGGCTAACTGTGTAGACAGTTTGAATTTCAAACTTAGCTTTATGTAAAATTTTTAAATAGAACTTTCTGAATTACGTACAAAATTCTATTTAGGAATTGGAGAATAAAAGTTGTAGTTATTCATTCCAAATAGTTTTATATATTCCAAATAGTTGAGAATTGGAAATAATCTTTTTAAGCGAAAACGTCGATGGATAGGCTGTAGGCACGAGTATTTTGCCTTTTTGAATGAATGTGTTTTAATTGATTGATTTAAAAATAGCCGATTAACAGATATAAATTAAATTAAATAATGTTTATTTCGGGCGGCATAGGCCCATATCATATAATACTTTACAGACTAACATTCATGCTATATACTTAAAAATACACTTTATCACGTGTTTTGGGCGACGTGATGCGCGCTTCGTTCCGGAGTCTCCCCCGGAGCTTCCGGTAGACCACACCCGAGGCCGAAGCCGTCGGCACTCTCACCACAAAGGGACAAAGGTACTGAAGTTGACCTTGTGGCGAGATTCCAGACTCTCGATTCTCAAGACGATGGACGTCTTTTTGCGGATGTAGTCCACGACGTCCTCGACCTCCATGGACCAGTGCAGGCGGGATACGTACAACGGTGTCGCGGGTTACTCGCACCGCAGGCGCAGTTCGAGTACGTAAGGTGCGGTGCCACAGTGGTTGCGGGCGACGGGCTTCTTCTTCTTTCTTCTTTCCACCAGTATGAAGCCCTCCTCATCGCACCTCCTGCTCTCGTCCTCACCAGGCAGTGGATGCTCAGCCTTGCGGCTCTCCTCAGCTATATTGCTCTACAAATATACTCTATAAGATACAAAGTTACGTTATACTTATAAGTAATCTCTAAAAGAACAAACAAACGGTCCAGTCTGTCACGCATCGTCGAGTGCGGCCAATATTTGCGGGCCAGGAGTCGGGAGTCGGACGTGGAGACGTTTCCGGCGGGAAAGTATCGTATTAGTGTTGGCTGCGCAAACAGCAGCTGGCCGACATGGGCCAACATGACTAATTACGTCAATTACAGGCTCGGGTTTCGGCCCACCTTTGTCAATATTGACATCGTCCGCGCCCACGCTCGTCCTAATAATTAAACGCTTTTAACTGTGTCACAAAAAAGTAACAAAGGGTTAATTTTAAGACGGCCCGTCTGCTTGATTCACTGATTTTTTTAAATTAAATAAAAAATTTCATGAAAATCAATATATTATTTACCTACTCGTATCAAACGTATACAGTAGGTAATAGGTACAATATCGACAAAGTTCCTGCTCGATGAATTTCTGAACATTTTCCTTTGCACTAGGACGCCTGAAAATATTTAAACACAAAGGATATGACCGCAACGACTGCAGACGTGATAGAACTACGTCTCAACACGTGAGTACGTGTGCGTGCGCACGATTCGACGTCAAGCGATTTTCATCTTGTGCCTGGTCGCGCGGTAACTTGTTCGATGACGATAGTACCTATAGGTACACTAGCATGGACCTATACCTAGCAAAAGTGGTACCTAGGTAAATTTCATTTAGCCTTTAGAGCCATATGAAATGTCTTTTGTTTAAATTTTACCTCTCTCATTTCGGCTACATATACATAATATTATGTACTCGGATTTCGGCTTTCAAGTGATAAAAAATAAGATTTGAAATACGTATCACAATCACAATCCAAATGGCAAAAAAGCTTTATTAAGCAATGGGCATCGTAGATACGAAAACTGCGAATATATTTTCAACTGTCAAATCCTGTGCAATTGTGATGTATGTTTTGGGGAGCATTTGTATTCGGTATTTGTGAGCCAAAAGGCGCAGGGTCGCCGCGGGCGCCAAGCCGAGGCAATTTGTTGGCATTTAGCTGAGAGTCCGGTAATCCTCGCGTCTCTTACAATTGTCACAAAAAGACTGTGTGTTGTTGGAGATTTTTTAGCGAATAATAAGGGTTTATCGCGTAGGTGGTGCCTCGCTTTGTTGTCTGCATACGTTTTGGATTGATACGCGGAATACAAAACGCTCGCAAAAAACGAGTAATCCAGCATTGACATGTTGTTATAGGTGTTCTTATGGAGTTCAAGTTCTTTCAGGTTGAGTTGGCTCAGCAGCAAGTACCGTGTCGATTATTATTCGATATATTATTAAAAGACCTGACCTGAGAACCTGAAAAGGCTTTGCCTAATACATTTATCAAAATCACAACAGAACTCCAAGCCAAATTCTTGGTTCGGCAGTGGTCTTTGAAGAGTCTAATATGCGATTTAAATTACCTTATTTACAAAATGCAACGACTATCACCAGGAGTCCTAAAGTCGGGGAGCCTATTCAAATAAAAGCTATTTGAGTAAATTCATTATAAACTGCGGACACTTCACGCCATCGAATGTTGAATTAATTTTAATTACCCGTATTTCACATTACATTCTATAAACATAAAAAACAGAAGCACGAGTGTAAATTCTGTTAATAAAAGCAAAAATGTTTAGCTAACGCCGGAGGCCAAGATTGGAGATAATTAACGAGTGTAACTCGATTTTTCGACACACGCTTTTAATATAAAAGTATTATCAAAGGAAGGGATAAAGATTACTATTATTTGCGATTGTTTGGGAGCGTCGTGTTGTCACATCCATTAAACCGGGAGAGGCGGGGCCTGGCGCCACGCCCCCGCCCCACTCCGCCCGCCCCTCACCCCGCGGAGGACCCGTTCCAATCGCGCCGCGACATCTCACTAAAACGATTTGCTCTCAATCGCATCACGCATACATCCTGTTATCTATAATTATACTACAAACACATAATCGTTTATCGTCCGTTTATAATTCCGATAATTCGATAAACATTCGGTAAACTATTGTGGTTATTTTTGAATAAGTAAAAGTTCTACGTATTTTTGTTATTAACAAAAAAAAAATACTGAAGGAACAGTCGCATTTTTAAACAATATTTAAAATTAAGGATATATTTTTTGAATTAAAAAGAAGTGGCAACAAAGTGCACAATGCGGAGTGTGGTACGCGCGTGATGTGGTAGCGGTGGCTCGCGAGCGCGACATGGGCGGCGCGGGCTGGGCGGACGCGCCGGCGCTGCTGAGCACGGCACTGCTGCTGGGCGGCGGGCTGGAGCGGCCGCCGCCGCCGCTGTTCACCATTGACAGCATCCTGGCGCCGCGCCCGCCGCCGCCGCCGCTGCTGCATCACCTTCCGCCCTTTCACAGGGCGCACGACATCTTCGGTATGTTAACTCCTGCGGCGACTTCGGCACTCTATGCTTCCTGCCCAAAAGACGCCCGACTTATCTATTCACATTTATAATAGTAGGAGGATTACTAGAGGTGGCCCTGGGGTTGAAATTTGCCCTTTATAAGGGTTCTTATGCCTCTAAGAAAAACAATTTTTGTGACAGATTGACAAAAGTCAACGTGTAACAAAAATGTATCTATCAAACGCCCGGTAGCGTGTGCTAATAAGCTGGGGTAGTTGTAGTTGTTATTTTTATTAATTTTATATATTACTAAGAATTTTTAAAATAATATTAGCTTTTATTAATAATATTAGTAAATGAAATGAAAGTTTTTGCTTCACGTATTATTTTCCTGGCTCTAGTAGATTTAAAACAAAATAAAAATAATCACAAAAGTATTTTACCGGGGTTCGAACCCACCACATTCCGAATTTACGAACAACGCAAAAAGTGACCAAACTGCCAATCGGACTAACATTAGAAGAGTCCAAATTATTGATATATTGCTGCACGACGAAAGAAAAAACGTATATAGGTAACTTAAGAATGTGCAGTTTCCCAGGACTCCCCCAAAACTCTCTGCATACTAAATTTCATGTAAATACTTGCAGCCAATTCCGAGGCTACGATTATATATAGGTATACAAGATTAAAGTCGTTTAAAGTATAAGATAATTATTATTGTGTCTTGGCAGTAGCCCGACAGCATTTGGTTACAGAAAAGTCCGTAAAAATACACTTTTCTGCTACAACTAACATTTTAGGGTCATTAAGGTCTCTCTATAGTGACCTTAATAACTTACAAAACAAAAATAAACGAGTTGTAACGATTTATTACCCCTTTAAGACTTTCAGTTTAGCCCTTTAAGAGTTTCAGTTTACCCCTTTAAGACTTTCAGTTTACCCCTTTAAGACCTTTAATTAACTAGATGTTACCAGCGACTTCGATCACCCAAAACTGCACAAAAGGGAATCTCAGGAAAACTCTACATTACGTTTATCGTTGCTACAATTATACTCGTAACTATCTGAGTGCCAAATTTCATTTAATTTCGTCCAGCTGCTTCAGCTTGAAAGTCAAACATACATATACTTAAACACACACATACACAGACACAAACATTCGCATTTATAATATTAGTACCTGGGAGACCGAGCTTTGCTCGAAGTTTTAGTAGAACTATTAAATAATAAAAAAAAATATAAAAGTAAAAGAAAGAAAAAAAAATTACAAAAATATTTATCTAACCGGGACTAGAACCCACCACATTCCGAATTTTCTAACAAAGCAAAAATTACACATACGCATTAAGCATACCAAACTGACAATCGGTCAGTCGTAATAGAGTCGAAATTATTGATATTATATAGCTTAAAAATGCGCAGTTTCCCAAGGATAAGACCTAGCTAGATCGTTTTTTCTCCCCCAAAACTCCCTGTATACTCATGGTAATACTTGCACCCTTTTCCGAGAAACCGATTACATTTACACAAGATTGTCTCGTTTAAAGTATAAGATTTTGATTATATATCTATTTTACCTATTTAGTTTACCATTGCAAGAACTACTTAGTTGTAAACGATCTTTGTAAATGATTCGATAATTTCTTGGTAAATGAGTATCTCCTGTATACAAGATATGAAAAAAAAACAACCTAACCAAGGGCAGTCAGAATATATCTAAGGAGGGTTACGTAACTATCAGCGGGCAATAGTTTTTCTTTAAATTACTTCAAAAGTTATTGCCCCATTTCGCTCCAAATAATTTTCCTAAATAGTTTTTAGCATGAACTCATCAGCGTTTCTATCTCAGTTCGGTTTAGAAATAATAATAATAATTTATTCAGTTAAAATACAATATGGTAAATTACAGGTAATTAAAAAGTAGGTAACAATTTATACTTAATCTACATAAAGTTAACAATAGCGCCTGAACTAAGATAAACCTGTATTTCAGGCAAAAGCTAGTGCTAATTACAATAAATATAAAACAAACTTTCAGCTTATAATAAATAAATTAAATACTAAATTACTTAGGATTAATTTTGGTATACTTATAAATTTGGTATACTTATAAATTTCAGTGATAAATATATTTTTTATACAATAACGCTATTTTAAGACTAGTAACAAATTTTCTGTTTTCTCAACGTCAATTTTTGAAGTGAGTTCTTTAGGTTCATTTTACAATTGTAAAAGTTAAGGGCAAATATTTTTAATAAAGCATAAAAATATATAACATGTTGCAGTAAAAGCATATTTTGTATCTGCTTTCAATGGACAAACGATATCTTTACGCTTTTTATTGATTAAATCCGAGCAATAGGGTAGGGATGTGTGCTGCTCTAGAACTACATTTAATATGAATAATTGACGAACTGTTAGTGCTTTAAATAAATCATAAAGCAGGTTAGTTGGGACAAGGAATGGACGGAAGTTACATACTTTTATGATTGCTCCAATCATTTACCCACTCCTCCCCAAGATTACACAGCAAGCTAATATGGATTGACATAAAGGAAAATAAACTTGCCTGATTAGCTGTTTATCTGATATATGACAAAGCTTTTAAAAATAAACATCAGCTTACGCATCTTATCACATAGTGCATCAATGTGATGTTTAAAAGACAGATTTTCATCTAAAGTAATGCCTAAATACTTTATTTCGTTTGTTATTCCAATGTTAGGAAATATTGCGCATTCGCTACTATTGGAGGGAGTTGTGCAGTAGTGGGCATACAGTGTTTGATTGCTATGAGCTAAGATTGATTCGCGCACTTTATATATTTCGTTTTTTAATAAGGGAGAATCAACTTATAAACCACTTTGGAGGCAAAATTATTGGAAGACTCTGTGAAAAAGTCTTCGGAAAGATTTTAGAAGACTATTCAATGCAAACAAATATTAATATATTAGTGCAGATATAGATAATAAAGCATTATATATATAGTTCTCACATTATATATAAATAGACGGAGCAGCTTTTTTAGAACGAATTATTTTTAAACAAACTAATTTTTTTATAAAAAACTATAACCCGACGTATACGTAAATTATATATTATAATCTGGCTATTAGCTAGCCTCGGGCTATTATTACGAATCTATTGACACCTTATTTATTACAATCGGACCAGTAGTTTAGGCGATACGGTGGAACATACATACATATACTGCCAAAATCACTTCCATTTGGCTTCTCCGTAGTCGGGTAAAAAGAAAGTATGTATTTTAATACATATTTAGATAGCGTTTTTAACTTTGAATCTTTTTGTCAATGAGTTAAGGAAGATTAATAGCTATTAAGACAATTGTATAATACACCAAACCGAACTACGATATATATTATATTATTTAAGAGTTCTTTGATGCCTGTTGAGACGTTATGTAATTCCTGCATTGCCTTCGACAGGTTTAGTTACAAAATATATAACATACCTAATCGCTGGTAAAATGGTAGCCTAATGGCTGGGACTGTAATATTATTCGGAATCCGGAAACCCGGGGATAATTCAGAGCATCGAAAATAGGACTCTGCATTATTGTATTGACAATAGAGCTGAAAATTGAACATACGAGTGTTGAGTCAAATGTCAATGTTAAATATGACAACTGTACACTCGACAGCACTATGAATTTTCTCCGGCCGGAGAGATACACCGACCACGAATAAAAATACAGCTTTTTATAACAATCGTGTACTTTAACAAAACAAACGAACAGTCTGGTGAGGAGGACGCTTAGTAACTCAATTCATTTCATTCAACGTAATTCACTAAACCATGTAACAGATTATAAATTAGTTATTACTTTAGGTCGCTTTGGTCAGTTTAATGTTAAAGTAATTAACAGATCATACTTGGCATTAAAACAGAATAGTATAATATAATATAGATTTTACCCACAGCTCCGCCCGCGTAAATACAGTATCCCACGGGATCACTAGTACTTTTTTGGGATAAAAGTGAGTGAATAAGGTGAGTGACCTGGAATCCGGTGGGCCCAGAAAAATTCATACACTGAAAATAGAACTCTGCGTGCAATAGTGTCGGGCTGTCATATGTCAAATGCTAATGTCATCATTGGCATTTGACTCGACACTTGTGTGTTCGATTTTCAGCTCTAATTTGTTGGCGCAGAGGTCTATTTCCATTGCTCTGAAATTTCCCCGGCCTTCCGGATTCCGGACAATATAGTCCCGGCCGAAAGAATGTGTTAATTCAGAGCCTAGACTACTACTAATTTGTTTAATAGTTTTTGCGTTAAAGAGTCACAAACATCCATCCATCCTCACAAACTTTCACATTCATAATAGCAGTAAGAAGCAATTAACGAGACCTGACTGGTTATTTAACGGGACATTATAATGTTAAAGTAATTACGGAGGCCGCGGGTTGCGGAGGCGGACGTGTCGAGGTAACCCGCCCGGCCCGCGGCGGTACCGGGGGAGACTTATCCCAACTCGAGGTGTTTTTTCTCCTTAAAAGGTTTTAAAAATTTAAAAATACCTCCGGGGCCTCATAGATTCGATGTTACAATAACATCCATTTTTGCGAGAGGAAATGAAGCCGAGTTTTAAATTTCAGTGTAAACGGCTTTTTATGATACTATTTTAGACGAGAAGCAGAATATTTTACTCAAGTACTACTGACCTGTGACGACTAAACCAATTATTATCTTATTAATATTATGTATTGTGACAAATTACATGCACTAAAAAGTTCCTTAAAAAGACGTTTATAATTTATTTCCCACTCTAAATGGGCATTGATTTCTAGATTTCTATTTATGAATTTAAATGCATTAAAAAAAAACGTGTGCGTCTCGGGACGCCCGACAGAAGTGATAATACCTAAAATATAACATATAAAAAAGAAAAAATGTACAAATATTTTGTCTGACCGAGATTCGAACCCGAGACCAGTTGGTCAAAAATCCGAGTGCCAACATAACTGCATTACGCGTATCTGACTAGTGTTCGAAATTACTCATATCCTATTTGGCACCGTAACGCGTTACGTGACGAAGCGGTTAACCCACCCTATTTCCACCAGTTATCACTTCAAAGCAATTTTTTGTAATATCATGTAGTATAAAAATATTAACTACCCCGACAATAGACGTAGATACAATGATAATTAATTTGGCCGCACCAAATATATTTGAATTATATTCTTTGGTTACACTCTGTACGGTGCGTAGCGGCCGCTCGTAGCGTGTCCGTGCGTAGCGCGTAGCTGCGTTGACGCTCCTTAACAATTCAATACAATAACTTCAACGAATATTTCAATAATTTTATTTTTTGTTTGGC
This sequence comes from Phengaris arion, assembly GCA_963565745.1. Taxonomy (NCBI): domain Eukaryota; kingdom Metazoa; phylum Arthropoda; class Insecta; order Lepidoptera; family Lycaenidae; genus Phengaris; species Phengaris arion. The sequence continues at coordinate 33,250,693 of OY751431.1, forward strand.
ATTTATTTGGTACAATAAAATCTCGAATACTTATTCGAGCTTTTAATAATTAACTCATTTCCGCACACAAGAAAATTAATCCTGACCAACTTCCAAAAAGGGTATTTTGATGAGTTTATCTGTAGCGTAATTTTGATGCAAACATGCGTCCACTAGTAACTAGAAAAAATCGCATTATACACATGCAACGTTACACTTGAACCAGTAGCCGGGTTTGGCGTTTTTAAATCGATACGGCTTAGGCGGGGAGACGTCTTAGCGCGCCGCGCGCCACTGGTTCAGAGCGCCCACATTTCTATCGGAAGTAATACATCGTAATACCTCGGGTTGAAATATGTAAAAATATTCATTTTTATTTGTAGCGTTAAAATTGGCGAGCTCCCCGCGGGGTTCTAAGCCAGGATGTTCCGCTCCGCTCGCTCGTTCTGCGCTTATTCTAATACACACTGACACACAAGAGTTTTATATTTGCTAACACTGTATTCAGGTACTGTTGTTCTGGATTGAGTTTTGTGATTTGGTGTTCATAGTTACTAACCACATGAAGTCTGTAAATACTAGACACAAACAAACATTGAAATCGGCATGTCGCTACCGATTGGATCAGTTAGAACTAGGGTTGCCAGATAGAAACTTATCAAATCCGGGACAATTCTAGAACAACGGTGTCGGGTCGTGGCCATAGTAAAAAGTATCTTGTTTTTTATTTATTTTCAAAGGATTTAGTTATATTTAAAAAGGAAAATGCCATTTATTTTTAAATAAATACTTTTATTAGGTAGGTAATTAACGCCAGTTATAATTTTAAATGCAACTTAGACTCAAACTTTGGCAGTAAATCAACACGTTAAATATTAATAAAATTAAGCAGTTAGCTTATCAATAAATTTAAACTTTGGTAGAAAATGAAAACTATATTATAAATTAAATGGTTTATAATATAGTAACTGAAAAAAGAACATTACAAAACTAGTAGGTTTTTGGAATCTGGGACAATGAGGTCTAATTACTGGATACGGAACAAAACGCAAAATTCCGGGGCAGTCCCGGATTTCCCGCCCATCTGGCAAGCCTCGTTCGAACTAACCGTGACAGTTCGAAAACTACTGCAGAGGGAATTCGCAGCTCCGACCCCAACCATAGGGTTGGTTTTTAGTTGTAGTTAGTATGAGCAGAAGTGGAATGGGAACGATAGTGTAACGCGAAGGTATCACGATAGATCCACTTCCGTCGCAGTGATGTCAAGGCTCGATTATAACCTGCCTTCAGTCACCAAAATAATGGACGTGGATAAGCATGATACTTACCTATACGTTTGTGGTGTATATGAACAAGTTACGCAGGAGTAATTTTATAGTCCCCAAGTGTGTGCGCACTACACAAAAGCACTCTCTCTTCCTTTACTCTCATAATCCAGTGGGACGGATGACCGACACGACTGGCGAGAGATCAGGCGCAGGTCCAACTTTTTACATGCCCATCCGATCGCATCTTTCTTGTCAGACAATCAGGTGATCAGCCTGCATTGTCCTAACTTGAAAACAACATTTTTTGTTGTTCCAATGCGGGAATCGAACCCACGACCACCGGTCGAGGAAACAAGCCACCGTCACCGAAATCGGTGTGGGAAGTTATATGAACAAACTGCAGATTCTAACAAGTCTGCAGCGTCATTCCGATTGGACGATAGGCAGTGTGGTGCAAGTTTACTGTAGTGATATGCGGATACTTTTTAAATCATAAAAATTGTTCTCTGGCTTCCGTGACGCGCTCTCCTATTTCTCTAGGCGTCTTAGTCTCAGAAATTAATTTATTATTTTGACTTTGCATCTTGCAGGATTAAGCGATGATAATATAAATACTGACTATCCGCGGGTCAATCTCCAAGAAACTACTGAAACGGTAGATTTTTTGATCACTACACGGAAGTTAATCGTCCGGCTGACAATTTTTACTAATGATGCCCTATTTATATAGTAATAAATAAAAAAGTAAAAAATTGGCTGCCGAACGTTAAAATTCCGTGTAGTGAGCAAATTATTTTATGAACATAAAATGGAACCGACTTCCAAAGTATGAAATGCACAAAAAAGTATGAAATAAATCTTATTTTCTAAATAATTCCTCTTTTAAATTCGTCTAAAATTTTAACTATTTCTCCACACAATCTACATATTTTGAAGTCGGTACAACAATATTTTATAGAACTCACGTTTCAGTTGGTAGGTTTTTAACCGACTTTCAATATATATTATATATATAAGAAGTCGGTTTAAAACCGACAGTCATTATCCTAAACAAAATAAAATGTCTTGGAGATCGACCGTCGCACTCTATCTGCACATTTGCTCCCACACACAAACTCATTTGCCTGTACTCCAGCAGGGGTGGGGAGCACTCTGCCCGGCAGCTACGGGCTGTACGGCAACTACGCGGCCGCGCTGGGTCTGTCGGGCCCGCCGCCGAAGCGCAAGCGCCGCCACCGTACCATCTTCACGGAGGAGCAGCTGGAGCAGCTGGAGAGCACCTTCGACAAGACCCACTACCCCGACGTCGTGTTGAGAGAGCAACTGGCTCTGAGGGTCGACTTAAAGGAGGAGCGCGTTGAGGTACGTCACTTTGGATCATACTTTTTAGGGTTCCGAAACTCAAGAAACCCTTATAGTTTCGCTCTGTCCGTCCAACGTCTGTCTGTCTATCTGTATTTCCCCCCTTATAGCTTCTGTAATTATGAATATAAATTGATGTATTTGGTATAGTTATAGATTGTGTATGTATTTCAGTTTTAGCATCATACAATAATAATATTTTTATTTTTTTGGTGTGACTGTCCACATATTATGTGAACTGGGGATGAAAAATGGTTTTTTATTTTATCCCATCACATGGGGTATCGTCGAATAGGTATTTTTAAATAAAGTCAAGATTTCATACATTACTTTTTTACAAAGACAACCATTTTCGAGTGTTTTATAAGTTGGTCCCCCCCCCCCCCTGGCATTTCTAAACTATACGAGATAGTTAAACTTCCCATGTTAAAAGATCACGATAAAAACTTTCTAGGAAATTTATTTTGAGCAAAATCGGACATAACTTCTAAAGTAATTTAAGATAACCTATTGCGCGTTGGTAGCTACGGAACCCTACTTAGATATGGCCTGACATGCTCTTGGTTAGGTTATTATTATTGTATTTGAACTACTTAGCTACTATTGGCAAATATGAGCTGACCAACATATTAATGACGCATTGAATGTATATTTTTCATCGTCATTCGAGAATCAGACCAAAGAATAAAGAAAGAGGAACATATAAACAGCTATATAGTTAGCTTTCGATTTAATTGCACTACTATAAGCATACGGTGTGTCCACGATTGTGTGGAAAAATTGTAGGCCTTTAAAGGGGACGTAAAAAAATGGCGGCAAATCTAAAACTCTTGTTACACGTGAAAATGAACCTAACGCGAGAAAATTTTCGGTCAATGATTTATTATGACTTTCGTTGTGGGCTTACTCAACAACAAAGCTATGATAGGCTACGATTAGCATTTCTTAATGAAGCCCCATCTCGTGCTACTATTTACAATTGGTTTAACGAGTTTAAGCGTGGACGTAGCAATCTCAATGATGATCCGTCCTTTAACAGCGACTACTGAAGATAACATCAGTGCTGTGCGACGCATAATAGAGGAAGATAAGAGAGTGACCTATCACCAGATACGGGCAAGCCTAGGCATTGGTATGAGTCAAGTTCAAAAAATATTACACGAACACTTAGGCGTCAGGAAGCTTTGTACCAGATGGATTCCCCATACTTTAACCGACGACCAGAAACAGCTTCGCATGGACTGGTGTCGCCAAATGTTAGATAAGTTCAACGGCGGTGACTCAAATGCTGTATTTGACATCGTCACAGGTGATGAAAGCTGGATATATTGCTACGAACCGGAAACCAAAAGACAATCAGCTCAGTGGGTGTTTCCTTTCGAGGATCGGCCAACTAAGGTAAAGAAAGGAAGAAGTTAAGGAAAAAAGATGATTGCCTCATTCTTTGGTCGGAAAGGTCATTTCGCGACAGTTGTGCTAGAAGATGGAAGGACAGTTACTGCAGACTGGTATGTCAATCACTGTTTGCCTGTTGTCTTGGAAAAAATTCGACAGCAGCGCCCTCGAAGTAGGATCCTCCTTCACCACGACAATGCTTCAGCGCACTCCGCAAAACGGACTGTTGAATATTTGACTATAGCAGGTGTCGAAATAATGAGTCATCCGCCAAACAGTCCCTGACCTGGCGCCCTGCGACTTTCATTTATTCCCAAGAACTAAAGATAAAATTCGAGGTATTCGCTTTACGAGCCCTGAAGATGCGGTGAAAGCGTACAAAAATGCCATAGAAGAGACCCCTAAGGAAGAATGGGCCCACTGCTTTTCTCAGTGGTTCCATCGAATGCGACGATGTGTAGAGAGGAACGGAGAGTACTTCGAAAAACAATAAAAGTATTGGCAACTTTCTACATTAAGCCGTTTTTCATTTTCTAAACACTTTCAGTTTTACCTAGGTATTATTATACTTACGTACAGAGAAACAGCTTTCATAGAACAATTATTTTTTACAATTACAATTATTTTCTACTCTGTGACTGAGACAGTCGCTCACCACCACCACTCATCCAAAATACAACGCTCAGGAAATAACGTGTAGAATGAAGATGCGGTTTGAAATTAGGTCATTGAATCAAGTTCATAATATTTGCAAGAAACTAAATTTAGCAATATATAATGTGCATGCGGAGTAGGTCCCTGATAGCCAGGTTCTGAGGTTTTTGGTTGATGGGTTATCTATACAATAGCGCTTTTGATTCGTTGATACGTTTTCGTCATCCAATTAAAAGCGCTATTTAATAAATTAACTACCGAAAAAGAACCTCAGTAACCGGTACCCGGTAACCGGGCATTAGGAGTTTATATGAAGCTCACCTATACTACCTCACTCACAATACTATGCGTTTGTATATTAACAGTAGGTTTGACACAATTGTCAGTCTTTCTTTCACATTCCATAGATAAACTTTACATATTTTTTACCCGACTACGGCGAAGCCAAAAGGAAGGGTAATGTTGTTGGCAGTCTATGTATGTAGTATGTGTTGTTGCCTCCGTGGTCTAGTGGTTAGAGCTTGGCTTTCGACTCGGAGGTCGTGGGCTCGATTCCCGCATTGGAAAAACCAAAAATGTTGTTTCCAAGTTTGGTTAGGACAATGCAGGCTGATCACCTGATTGTCTGACGAGAATGATGATCCATGCATGTGCACTGACGGACGGACGGATGGGCATGTAAAAAGTTGGATCTGCGACTTATCTCTCGCCAGTCGTGTGACGTGTCGGTTATCCGTCCCACGTAAAGGAAGAGAGAGTGCTCTTGTGTACTACGCGCACACGCGTATGCGAAGCAAAATAACTCTAAAAACTTCAAACTTAAAAATTAAAATATGAAGTAGGGAATTTTGGTCGCAGGGCGACCGCGACCTCTAGTACTATATTAATCATCCAATCTCGAATGATAAGGCCCAAGTTATGAAGGTTGCGGCGCGGTGAAGTGTTCATGTAATTTATTGGTCGAAGGGCGTAGACGCAAACAGGAGTATAACGTATTCGACGAAGTAATATGTAACGATTTGGAAATGCCGTTTATGCCGTGGCTATTTATAATATTTATTTAAGTATTCATAGTAATTGCGTAACTGAATAAATATGAATATTGTACAAGCAGATAAATCAAATATTTAAGTTTGTTTTGACAAAGAAACGATTGAAAATATTCCGTAATCTCAGATGTAAACACAGAGTAGTTTGCATCAAAATTACATCATATATTACAATATGTATTTAGTATTCCTTTTTCAATTATTATTAGAAAGGATGAAGTCATACACCGTTGTTCTTTGTCCTCTATGACACCAATTTTTGGTTTTGGGCGTTTGGTTTCATAAAATTTTATCGTCGTGTATTCGTTTAGAAAATTATGCACATGTGGGAATAGTGGCAAAGCCCCAGAGGGAGATGTCCGACCAGTATGCTCGGCCGAAACCCACTTGTATGCATTTCGGATGTTGTATATATAGTGACGATCTTAGAAAACTTCGATAGCGCGATTCAGGATTGTGGTACCAATTGATCCGCTACATAACTCCCCCCTGAAGACTGAAAGGTCGAATATTGAGTCTTCTGCTTGGGTCGCCAGTGCCAGAGAGTCGGAACTGTCCTGCTGCACAAGCTGCAGTGAGTCGGAGTACTGCCGTGCAGGGCCGATGATACGTGCTGAGCAGGAGATACCAGGTCGAGGTAGCCGAAGAGGCTGAAGCTGGCTAGCGTGGTTCGGAGGGGTGGGGGGTGATGATGTGGAAGAAGGAGGCGTGTATTCTGTCGAGGGTCACCAATGTGGGAATAGTGGAATCCCCAAAGGGGATACGGTCGGGTCGAAGCCCACTTGTATGCATTTCGGATGTTGTATATATACCACCGATCTTAGAAAACTTCGATAGCGCGATTCAGGATTGTGGTACTAATTGGTCTGCCACACACATTTAATTGTAACGTTAAAAAGTTCATTATACACGTTGTTACCAGCTTTAAATTGAAAACCCACTGTTATCACAAAACAAATAGTTGAATACGGGACGATTATGGGATCATTTTACGTGTGAGTTGAGGTAGCGTAGTGGTAGTGGCAGGCGGAAAGCTTAGAAGGGGCGAAGTCAGTCAACAAAGGTGACGCGGCACATCGCCGCGCGCCGGACCGGGTGGGTGGCCACAAAAACTGACATATTACAAATCGGGTAATACGGGTGTTGGTATACGGGGTGGAACATACACCTATATAATATTACAGACGAGCTATGTCGATTAAACTCCACTGTCCACACTTAAACTTCCCCACTTTTGGGATTGCTTGGGGCAGTTAAGGTTTGACATTTGTCATCTTGACATTTGCTTTCCGCAGTATATTATAATCAGTCCGCATATAATTGAGAAAATCTTCTGAAATCAAGATGGCATGGCGTAACTTTTTCTTGTGTGAATAATTTTTCTGTCAAGTTTACGTACGTCATAGCCCATCCTTTGTGTTGAACTCTTTGGGGTGGAGTTTTTAAAACGTTGTAGAATCCCAGGCTGTAACAAATTGTCATTCAAATATAGTGTAAAAGCTGTCACGAGAAGTAAAAAACGTTAAAAAGTATGATTTTAACATAGGTAAATCATTGGTTTCGCTGGACATAGAGCGCCCTAACCAATCCAGCGACCCATGATTAGTCAATGGATTGTAATGATAAGAACCAAAACTGCATCATTGGATTTTTGAAAACTCTATATTTTAATGTCAGAAATAAATAATATTATGTTGATTTTGAAATAAAAACATACTGTATAGGTGTTTATTTCTCTATGCGATGTTGTTTATCTGTCACGAATAACAAAAAAATGCACAATATGTTTAAACAAAGGTAATATATTTAAGTCAAACAAATTATAGGAAGGAATGGCATTGAAATGTAATTTCTTATTCAAAGATACATATTCATTTACACATACATGGTTCACTAAATCCTGCTACACACCTTACGTTTTATCGTAACGATTTAACGGTGTAAGCCGAACTGTGCAACAAAAATAGTTTCGATCGTGTGTATGGCAAATCGTCACGATAACAATAATTCAGTAGGAATTGCCATACACACACGATCGATAAAACTGCACAGTTTGGCCTAGGCTGGGACTATATTAGGACCCGGAATCCGGCGGTCCCGGGAAAATTCAGAGCACTAAAAAAAGAACTCTGCGCTACAATAGAGTTGAAAATGGAACTGTCGAGTATCGAGCTGTCATATATGACATTCACATTGCGGTTTTTACTTAGGTACTCGAATATTGTTATTTAATTTCAGTATTACAAAGATTTATGTTCCATGAAGGTTTTTTTTTTAATTTTAAATGAATTTTTATTTTCCAAATGAAACTAATTTATGATGTTACAATACACAACCGATTATATCTAATGGGAGCCAAAAGCAATCGAAATATGAGTTCACAAAAAAGTAATTCCTTTGTGTACATATTTTATTTAAAAGACCATGATAATTTTTAAAACTATTTTTGTTGTACGGCTCGTATCGGCTTATACCGGTAGAAGTAAATGATGAATTGCAATGAATACATCCTCATAAAAAATTGTATGTACTTTTGTGAGTGGTCGTGACATTTTGTCTATAAAATCCATATAAAACTGTTTTTATTATTCTTAACAAAAACGAAATTGTAGCGACGTTGTAACGACGACAACAATATAATAGGGTAGTTGACTATATGTATCATATTTCATTTATATATTCTGAAATATTGAGGTATTATTATGTACTTGATAAATGAAAAAATATAAAATTTTGTAATTAGGTGTAAGTATTTCAAGGTTATAAAAAAGTTGGAATATTTTTTTACATTATTAGTGTAAAAACCCTACATAATTAATTTACTTGCATAAATACAAAAACATTTATTGCAGTACATAATTGTAAACTTCATTTAACAAGTCTGTAATATCATATGGATTCTAAAAGTATTTTGCTTATACAATTTGCTATGACTCGTTAACGTTTGCTTTTTTTACGATATTTTGTATTTATTCTTTATTAAATATATATTTTTCATCTATCTGAAACTATATATTTAAAATTAAGTATATATTTAAAAAAGTGTGTGTCAGCTCCGACGCACGACTGGAGTTTACTCTAAAAAGTAAAACACGTCCCTCAGAAGGAACAAAAACTTTAGCGATCGATTTGAGTTCAAAAATTCGCGCCATGTGAAAAAAAGTGACAGGTGCGCAGAATAGGTTGCGCACGAAAACGTATCGCTGTCATTCGTTCAGTAGGTGTTACTGCTCATTTTTTTTTATACCGGGGGCCTTATATGAAAATCGATTCTTAAGGAGTAAACGCCAAAAATATAAAAATAGTACCAAAACGATTCTATAGTATCTAAATTATGTTAACCTGTATTCTGCACTCTTGCCCATAATAATATGAACTTATGGTAAAGTCTATTCAAAAGCTTTCTGCAGGTTTGCGTGAAAGAGCAACACACTCAGCCGCACAGCCTTTTCGATTTCAAATACTAGGATGACATAATGACAGTAGGTTAAACAGGGATTTGGTCGTCACTCCACGCGCGGTCCGGTTCCACGTTTGAATTTGGGATGTACGAGATGTTTGCCGCTACCGGTGTTGCCAAGTGTGTGCCCAGCTCTCCACATGCCACCCAGCTCGTGTTTGCTTACCCGCATTTCTTCTAACTTTACATGTTGCATAATTTTTTATAGAACCCTAGAGTTTCAATTACGTTGGAGTATTCGATTTCTTTTTTAAAGTGGTAACTATCTAAGCAAATGACTATATTCCATTTCTGATATTCAAACAACACCAAAAGTTTACCGTCCATGCGAATTTACAACATGTTGTTAGTGAGCTTTCGCATTGAACCTACTCTTGAGCTGTTGCCTAATTTGAAACGATAGTTTAAACGCCGCGCCAGTTAAGTTACGACCAGTTTCATCGTCTGAAATCCCAAAAATTAACATAACGATTAACATAATAAAGTGTGCGCTAACATCAAAGCCAGCTTCGATAATTGAAAGTAATAGAACTCTTACAATACCGTAAAGTTATCAAAAAGAATACTCAATTGATTTAATAAAAGCTACAAATTACAAATCGGAAAAACAGTATTATCCGCGAAAGCCTTAAAAGTGACCCTCATTAGGCGTATTGTCGGGGTTTTGTAGCCGGCTACCATAAATAAATCAAATTTAATTAACTCAGATTAATTTTCACGGCGCCGCGCCGCTCGCCCGCACCCGCCTCCTTGTCTCTTTCCCTCCTTTCTTGCCCTTTTTATTCGCCCGGGGCGAAGGTCTCGGGCTCTTGTACGGGCTCTTTAATAAAAAGTTTACACTTAGCAATTTAACGTGTCGCCCGTTATTTTCTTGGCGGGAAGCCGGCCAATATCGCTTAAATTAGTTTTATCTTATTGATCTTTTAACTCATCTGTACTTGTGATGACATAAATGGAGGATGAAAAATTTGTTTGAATAAAGTACGCCCCCTTATCCCTGCTACTCCGTTATTTCCAACAGGCTATAACGTTTTATTTTAATGGGGTATTGATATTTTTGTCCCGGAATACTATAGTTCTTTAATATATATGTAGGTAATTGTAGGTTTCTTTTTTTTTTTAATTGCGTCAAACAAAGTAACGGATTACAAATGCGCCAAATGCAAATTGCATTAGCATATTCTAGTAAAATTTGCTTTAAGAGGTTAATTGCATTTTCCTCTGGTGTATGTTTGCAAAAACATCTTGTGCCGTAAAATTTGCTTTAAGAGGTAAATTGCATTTTCCTCTGGTGTATGTTTGCAAAAACATCTTGTGCCAACGGCCGAATAAAGCGAATTACGAAAATTAAATAAAACTTAAACGTTAGTTCTCTATTTAATTACACATCGCGAACAAAAACATTATTTTTCGGCCTTTGTTACCCTCGTATTTACGTTGCGCGAATTGGAATCTGCATTATTAATCGCCTTTTGTTTTCCGACCGCAACACTCGCGGAAAAACACATACGTGCAGAGTAGGTAACGATTTAATTTTTGTACCAATACTAAACAAGTACAGTACAAAATCAATACTTAGGTTTATCTGATTTATATTTACGTGATTTATTTCGTATTTGTAACTTTAACGATAATTCTGATTTCATAACATTTAATTAACATTAAAACTGTTAAATATTCGTTATTCGTTCGTTCGTTTCGTATTAATATCGTCTTCAACCTTCTGTAATGTTTTGCTACAAATTGAAGCAAATTTTTCTGCAACGGCATTTTTATATCTACTCGTAAAATCCCATTTATACAAATAAATGAAATTGAAGTGTCTGTTTGTAAGTTCAAATTAACAGCTTTGTGCTAAATGCTTATGATAGCATGCATATACGTAGTAGTACCTACGCCAAAAATCCATTTTTTTTTTCAGTCTGACCGTCTGTCTGTCTGTCTGTTTGTTCTGGTTAATCTCTGAAACGGCCGGACCTATTTTGACCGGACTTCACTGGCAGATAGGTAATATTATAAGGAGTAACTTAGGCTACTTTTATCTTAGGCTTCCGTTTCCGTTAGTTCTAAGCAAACGAAGTTGCGGGTACTAGCTAGTAGTAAATAAAAAAATCGGTTGTCTGTAAAGTCGGTTTACTGTCGATAGTTGAATGTGACAACGTCATGTTTATAGTGCGCGAGGAACTAATTGGCCGCGCCTTAGGTAGGCGTGTTGCCGCCGCGAAGTCCGGCGCCGAACTGAGTAATAACATTAAGCGCCCCCGCCTCTCCGTCCCACCGCTCACATACCTAAGGCGCGGCTAGCTGAGGTAACGGCAATGCGTCATAATTAGCGAGGTAACGCTGGTAACAGGTAACGCATGAGTCATGTTTTTTCGTGCTTTATTTATTTTACTAATATAAGAAAGTTTACCATCGTCACTCGTCATTCCTGCGGTAAAATCCGTTTCAGCGAAATAAATTAATATTAAAGCCTGCAGGTTTGTTAAATAATGAACAGACAGCGTCTCCGAGATTGAACCCGTCTGCAAACAAAAAGACAATGAGAGGTTTGATTAAGCTGGCTCAACTCTTTACACATCTAATATTAATCAGGCGTGCAAAGCCGAGTCTCCTCCAGCCCTCGCAGAATGTTGATCTTTTCGTAATTATTGTCTCGTTGAACACTCTACATTTCACATAGTTAATGTTTTTTTTTCATTCGCTAATTGTTAATCATCTATGATTGAATAAATACTAAAGGTCGCCCTGTGGTCGAAATTTGCCCATAATAAGTCATATATTTTTATAAGAGTTATTTTGCCTCTTAGTAGATAGAAAAAAAATGAAAATGTTGTGACAGATTGACAAACACCAACGTGTAACAAAATTGTGCATATCAAACGCACGGTAGTGTGCGTTATTAACCTTACACAGGTCACACACTTACACACACACAGGTCTTGCACGTCTTGAAGTCCTGTGTGTTATTACTGTGAAACATGAATTTCCACCAAGAACCTACAGTACAATCAATAACATGTTGTTGTTATTTTTATTAATTTTAAGCACTATAAAAATAGCGTTCAGCACACCTTCCTCCATATAAACTTTAGGGCCAAATATCGTACTCCTCCGTTCGCATAGTTCTCGTAAAACTGGACTGAAAGTTTTTGCTTCACGTATATGTGATCATACATCTTTTCGCAGATGTAGAAGTTATTTTAATTGTTTAAATATCGAGGTAAAATAATGTTCCAAAATTCACCCGATCATAGGTACGTGCGTAAATTATAGGTACCTTGACCTGTACGACCGGCGGCCGGCAGAATTGTGCTCGTAGATGTCATGCCAAGCTAATGGGAAAAGTCACTTGTAAAGCCCGCAGGCTTAATAAATGCCTGTGTGAATTGGTCTCCAACAGCCGCTGTGGTCCAGTGGCTTAGAGCTTGGCTCTCGACTCGGAAGTCGTGGGTTCGATTCCCGCGTCGGAACAGCAAAAAATGTTGTTTCCAAGTTTGGTTAGGACAATGCAGGCTGATCTTCTGATTGTCTCACAAGAAAGTTGATCCGTGCGTCGGATGAGCAGGGGTCCCACTGGGTTACGAGAGTAAAAAGAGGGAGTGTTATTGTGTTCTGCGCACACACTTGGGCATTATAAAATTACTACTGCGTAGCTAGCCTAGTTTCAATTAAATGGATGTGAGCAGCTATTATGTAAATAGATGAAAATGTAAGAAAGAAACTGGCTAGAGCTGGCTTTATTGAGATAAGATATCTGAAATGCAAAACAAACTACCGTATAATTGTCCAACTCCGTGCAGTTACATTAAATTCGATGAAAATGTAAGAGTTGATTCGCAAACACCGCCGTGACAAGGGGACAGAGACAACTCGGCTGCGACTAAGAAAAAGTGGGCGGGGCGCTCCGCCCAGCCGCGAGCCGGCCCAGCGCTTCCGCTGCAGCCTCCCCTTATCTCGTAATAGGTAGCTATAATAAAAGAGATACTCGCAATGTGTTACTAAGTAATAAAGTACCGCCATCTTGCCTCCGGTTCCGTGTCGCAATAACGCTTTATGAGCAGCGAGCCGCGCGATCAAAGAATACTCGCATTTAATTTTCCGCCTGTTGCCCGCCTTTGACGGAGAAACGAAACGTGGATAACGTAATCACTCAATTGTTTTGTGCGTCAGCTCGTGTCGGGGCGCCTCGCTACCTGCCTACACGCTACCTGTCTACCTCACTTCCCAATACCTACCCGCCATAGCCGTAGCGGGGTAGTGAGCTCAACATGCATGCGATCATCGAGATAATGCACACCAATTATTCCGCCTCTGATAGATCATGATTTTCACAAGAGTGATTTTTAATTAATTAGATAGTTCAGACTCTGAATTGAACAATCCTGAATCAGATTTTATATGAAACTAGCTGGTACCCGCCACTTCGTTTGCGTGGAACTATTAAGGGAAACGGAAGACTTAGATAAAAGTAGTCCAAGGTACTCCTTATAACATAAGCTATCTGCCAGTTAAATGTCGAGACAAAATCAGTCGGACCGTTTCAGAGCTTAGGCGGAACAAACAAACAGAAAGACAGAAAAAAAAAAGATTTTTGTTGTAGGTAGTAGGTACCGTATATAGTATCATATGTATTTAATGCAAAGCTGTTATTTTCAAATTACAAACAGACACTTCAATTTTATTTATTTGTATTGAAGATTGTATTTAAGGTAATATTTTACCCTATTATGTTCCATATAAGTAGGTATATTGTATCAATATAAAACTATTTACCTAATCGTTAAGTTCCTGGAATACGGTATTTTCCTGTATGTATGTATATTATATAAATGAATAGTGCTCTGAAAAATAAGACAGCTTACAAAAGGAATAGTATACTAAAAATCATAATTCTCAAAGATGTTGCCCCATATAAAAGTAAATACGAAAGTAAGTACGCCCCATATAAAAGTCGTACTAGTAGGTGACGTCACACGCTAGTACTGTTGCTACGAAATGTATGGCCATATGCACAAAATTTTTGATATCTCGTAATTTTGCGTGTTTATGTCGATACATACCATAGTTAATCTTTTTGTATTTGATGTAAGTAAATTATGTAGGTTAATACACTAATGGACTAATAAACTAACTATTACACTAATGTTTTAAAAATATTTCAACTTTTTTGTGACTTCGAAATGCATATAATTACAAAACTACACATAAAATCCTAATTCTTTTTACTTTTATCAAGTTGTTATACCTATTTATTTCTTAATTTATTAAAAAAAACTAATTTTTTACATGTAGGAAAATACCCAATTGTTGTGATGGTCACTGTACAGAACGGAGTGTTATGTGAGTTTTTCTTTTCGCATTCGATCGCGAAAAACTCACACCCTAGCACTCTGATAGTTTAACTACAAACTCAGGTCTATTTCTATGTATGAACTTACTTTATAAAGTTTCGTTCTGTCTTGTATAAATTATATACAAATCGTAAACTAAAATAAAAGTTTTCGTAATAGAAAAATATTCAAGACAAGTTTCAAAATTTTATCCGACTAATATAATTATCTAATACGCTCTTCTACGTACACCATCCATACTTCCGCCGTACTATATAATATTATAAACGCGAAAGTTTGCATGGAAGTATGTATGGATGTATACATGCGTGTTACTCTCTCACGTAATAACTACTGAACGGATTTTGATGTTTAGCATGGTAGTACCTTAGACTCTGGACACGTCATATTATGCTACTTTTTATCGCAGCAAAATGTGCAGTTCCTGCAGGATTTCTTTTTGTGCGCATGATCCCACGGGAAACATTTACTAGAAAATATATATTATATTATCGATACAAATAAATGAAATCTGTGTGTGTCTGTTTTAAATTTCAAATTGTCAGCTTCGCAGCATTAAATGCATAATGATAGTATTTAAACATAAACATAAAACTGGATTGCGTCGATCGATTTTCGAATCGTCTCTCTGTCTGTTTGTTCTGGCTAATCACGAAAACGGCCGGACCGATTTTGACCGGACTTTCACAGGCAGACAGCTGAATGTTATAAGGAGTAACTTAGGCTATTTTTATCTTATAGTTCCGTTTAAAAAGATAACGTTCTGTTTCCATTAACAGTTCTGCGGGCACCAGCTAGTTGCTAATAAAACTATGCTGAAATAAGTATTTCATGGCGCTGTACCTAATTTAATACTCTTTATATTATTATACTTGTCTGCTATCTAGAGCCTTTCTTATCGGTGATAAATCATTAGCGTATGTTGCAGATTCGATACAACATTGCCATTATTATTTTTCTCGACTGCGATAACCCAATCCTCGGCTCGGGTGAAGTATCACTCTATTATTTATGGACTCGTTCGATACGCAATACAAATTATTGTTTTCAAAGTATAACGTTTAGGGGAGCGATGTTTGTGGAACTACCCTCCGGGGGTCCCACTCCGCGGGGGCTCCGCAAACCTGAAGCTTATCCCGACGGAAATAAGTTTCATTTTGCGAAATGCGCCGCGCGACAAAACACTCTTTTACCGAGCGGCGGAAGCGATGTACTATTATAGCGATCTTTTGACAATTGAATTGTGATTTGCCTGGCGCATTGTGGCGCAGATAGGACTTTCTCGCAGGGGCGACATGGGTGTTTGCGTGTGGTAATTGATACGAAGTGACAGACACCGGGGGATACTTTTCCTGCCCGGAGCACTTGCGGGGGCCCGGGGATGTTTTGACATTAGCGTAGGAGATGGGTGTGATTTGAAGTGCCCTTTGTGGAATTATAGTCGCCGCGTCTTTAATATCGACTAATGCATTTCACGGCTAATGGGGAGAGGTCGACAGGTGTGAGGGCTTTTCCAAATTTTTAATATTGATTACTCTTTAAACTCTACATCAGACATCTGCGATTGTTCGTGATGTTTTCTATATTGAAGATTAGGATTAGTACACGTAGTACAAAATAGAGGACCATACTGTTGTTATGTTAAAATTATCTTTAAAAAAAACTTTTTTATTTATTATATTTATAATTATATCTGTGAAAGCTTTCACAACGACGTGGTGTGAAAGCTTCCATCTGGTCCCGTGCAAAGTTACGGTTATATTTTTACACGGTGTGTCCGTGTAAAAATACGGACAACCGGACAACGGAAATATTTTAATTACTTTAATTAATATACTTATATTTAAGATTTTTGTTATATAACACACACATTTTATACATATCCGTGACCCAGGAACACTGAAAACTTTTTGATCCCTGGCGGGATTCAAACCCGCGACCTCCGCCTTAAGCGCCAATGCGCTAACCACTGACCCACAGAGTTCGTCGAATAATCTGTGTCAACTATGTTGCGATAAAATATCACGTAACGGTAAATACACGTGGAGTACTCAAAAATATTTAGACTCTGTAACGCGTGTATCAGATTATTACATAAGTAGGTAGGTACCTACAATATAAGCGAGAAAACGTTTAATTAATTTTATCGGAATATTTAATTACGAGCGTATGTAATATTCAATCTGAGTGTAATAAACCTCGGATGAAAAATAAACATCGACTAACTGACGTACCTAATTAGAACGATAAGTGGCAATTAAAGCGAAGCTGCCAATTGAAATTAAATCAACATTAAAGTATCAGCGGCGGATCAGCCGTCCATTAATAAATCAGTTCGCTAAAACCGTAATTGTAATCTCAAACAAGGCGGAGGGCGCGTGTTTGTTCTAACAACATTATTACAATAAGTTTGGGCCGCACCGCCGCCGCGCCGCCCGCGCCCACGCCGCCCAGCCTTCCGTTCACACGATGTGTTTAGCGGTTCACATGAAAATATCAAGTCGTCGGCGTAATTGTATCATATTTTATCGTGATATTTATCTAAACGGCTTTGACTTGAGCCAATACGGAGAGTGTTTTGTCGCTAAGTTGGTAATGTTTTGTACATATACGAGCTTGATATATGATTCAGGACATTTGCTTTATATATACTTATTCGATGGAATTTACATAAAAATATTGCAACACATGTTTTTCATACCGTTTAGTTAGATAAGATTTTAGTGCAAGTTTGTTTGATAACTTCGTGTATCCTAATTAAATATTCACCGTCGTATCCAGTCGTATTCGCCCAACCAGTTTTAATGACGGTTCTTGATATTTTTTCTGTCGGGCTACTTTTCAGGGGGCAGACCCAACTGACACAAAGCGTCGTCTGGTGGCGTAAGTGTTATCAAAAACGGTAAAAAAGAATTTTCGATTCCTTTTTCTGTCACCAGGCGGCGCTTGGTAGCCCGACGGTCCTTGTCGTGATGTCGTCCAAAAAGCTGTCAGATGTCACGAATTTAAAAACCCTCATTGGTTTCGGTGAAGCTTTACCAGCTTTAGTTATAAACTTTGTTGTTCTTATTGTTCGAACTAACTAATTATTGCACCTGTATTACTTTTAGAATATTAAAATAATTCTATGTACTGAATTCATCTTAAGTCATAGCTCGAAGCGCATAGCCCGTTGCTACGAAAAATGTAGCTCGGGCTAGCTTTCAATCATCAAAATTTTACAATTTTTTATAGCTTATTCACATGTTTTGTGTTTGTATCTTGACATAAGGTAAGAAGGTGACAAAACATGTAAATAAGTAAATCATTGAAAAATTCAATGTAATGAAATGTGCCTTAAATCTTACTATTTCATTATAATGCGTGTTGTAATATGATTGAGGAGAGGCCGGCGTTGGGGCGTAGGTGGGTATGCCCCAGGGCCAACATAACGCCCCATCACATCTACATATCTGTCAAATTACATCTGCTGAATACTAATTGCAGATCTTCGGGTAGTAAATTGTCGAATAACGTTTTATGTTCTGTTTTATCTTCTGTTGGTAATGAATGAGTAGTTGGTCTAATTTGTTATTTTATTTCTGGTGCAGAAACAAATGAAAACTTCAAAGTTTAATAATGACACCGCACCCAGATAAAGATTTAAATTTCAATTACTTTTACATATCGACTGTCTTTTAGATATTATTATTGTACGAAATGTAGTTATGAAATAAAATAAACAAGCATCACGAGAGGCCCATACCCTCTTTTTCTATTGCGGAATCCACAAGTTGTAATAATAATGGCCGCATAAGGGTTAGATATTTTGCGATAAAATATTTCTGTGGTTTCCCCTTTCGTTACATTTCTGATACATTTTCAGAAAAATTGGCAGCTTATATATTTATATTGTACATATTAGCCGCGAATAATATACTTACCATTTTTCATCTTTGTGTAGACACAATAATATTTGTACGTACAATAGATAAGTATTTACACAAAAATATATCTGTATTGATTGCATAGGTATTTTCCTTTATAAAACTATTTATACGATTAAGATTATTCATTATTTCAAGGCTCGCTGGTTGGCTTTATCCACTTGTTCGTTGGCTCGTTGGTATCAAGCTTTTATTAACCCTAAGCCCTAATAATGCCAACCAATTGATCTAAATTTCAACATTGGTTACATTTGTAAATTCCTATCAGTACATAGGCTATATAATTTACGTAGTCGGGTTATAGTTTATATAAAAAATGTAGTTATTAGCCTATGCTTTTACGTTACGTTATGCGACAGTTTATGTTCTACGGTAACGTACCGTTTCAAGACATAGGACCTGAGAGACCGAGCTTATCTCGGTGTTTTGGTAGAACGATAAAATAATAAAAATAAATAAAAAAATTTACAAGGAAAAGAAATAATAAGAATCACAAAATATATCTTACCGGGATTCGAACTCACCACAAACAATACAAAAATTATATCAAGCTGCCAATCAGACTGACGTAAGAGAGTCGAAATTATTGGTATATTTTTAAATTACTTATAGTAGTCATTTTTAAATTCGTGCCAGTACTTCTAGAGATTAGCGCTATAAACTTAAGTCGGTTTGATTAGTTCTAATTCATATTAAAATTACCATATTGGGTACAACCGCTGGTAGCCCAAACGATGCATACATAATGACTCGCCTGCAGTATGCCAAAGACAAACACCGTTATTGAAAAGCTAAACTGCATAGTAAATGTGTATAAGTTTCGCCTTTGTTCCCCTTAACTAGGTTGTAGCTTAACTGCTTAAACTGATTATTATTTATTATTTTAGTAAAATATTGATTTATTCATACGCAATTATTCATTAAGGTCACTCAAGTTCATAGTTAGGTACTAAATGGGAGTTAGGTACCAAATGACTCCCTGTTAAAGGAATAACGAAGCCCTTACTTAGTTATTATTATTATTCATACCTCAATAAAAATCTATTTAAGTCATACTACATTTTTGCAATATGAAATGCCAGTAAGTCTCGTGTAAGTATATGAATGAAGACGTTTAACTTTATTTAAAAAACGGCTCAGATATTAACAAACCCATAGCAATAAACAAGTCAACCACGAAATTCCAATAAAAGTAAACAAAAACTGCGTTAAACGGAACACAATCGAAGGCGGACAAAAGAACGATAAGCTAATCTCCTTGAGGGTGAGCGGTGACAAAGCGTAGACTACTCTCGGCTGTAGAGACCATAGACTATAGAGTAGAGACTATAGAGTATATAGCATAGACTATAGAGCCCGACGCCCGCACGTCTGGCGGTGGCACGGCCATATTTGCCGCCTGAGCGGGCGCCAATGGGCGGGCGCTGATGGGTGTGAAAAACACGTCACTCATTTCCCGAAAGTTAATAGGGCTTTTGTCGACCACCGACCACTTGTAATGCAATTAACTCAGACAATGGGCTATCGTTGATGAATTTTGTCCCCGACGACATTTAAAGCCTTTTGTAATTGGATAAAGAATTTATGTCATGCATTAGACTTTAGACTTTCTATTTCATCCTTATCCTTAGTAATGTTATAAATGCGAAAGTTTGTAAGAGTGTATGGATGTGTGGATGTTTGTTACTCTTTTACACAATAACTACTATCACTGTATAACGGATTTCGATGAAAATGTATATGACAGTAGTTTAGATTCTTTATCTTAGAAAATGTACAGTTTCCGCGAAATTACTTTTGTGCGTACGAAGGCAATATCTCTAGTTTGAAATAGGTTCGACTACTTATTTTTTCGGATTACCGTACTTTTATTTGTATCTAATTAATACCTTCTCTAATATCTAGTCTATACAGTATTCTACTGAATTAAAAATTAATAAGTATATGATTTCATCGCTATTAAATTGCGAATTTAAAATGCGCGATAGCTATTTAACATCATAGAATTGGATCACAAAGAGCGGCATTACTGTTGAAATCAATCGAGCTACATCCTCAATTCAATAAAACTCTTTCGAGATTAGTACATTGAAAAAATAAAACTCAATTAACTTTCGTTTAAAGTATTCGACAATATTGCATTGAGCGAACATATTCGACAATGCCGATCTTGAATGAACGGAGTATTGACCGGTAGTGTTGTAGAGCGGACCACCCGCGGACGGCCGCTCGTGCCTGATCGAGTGGAAACCGAGAGACAGATCATTGAATATTTTTTCTTTTTTTTTCTGACCCACCGGTGTTAGTTCAGTAGCGCGGTCACTGGCGGAAAGACCCGCGGTATTATGCCCGGACGACACGCCGCATTAAAATGTATTCAACATTCGCTACCAGTGCAATACGTATTCTTACATCTCGATATCTCCACCATTGTCGACGATATCATTGTGAACGGAATTACAAAGGATTTAATATTCATAAGTAGAGTTCAATATTTTGAGATTATTTGTGTGAATTTCAAACATGTTACGGATATTACTTATTGTTAACATAAAGTAATCGTAGATTGATTTGAGCATAACATTAGAGTTTAAAATAGATTTCTCATACTAAATGTAATTTTATTATAAGACTAGCTTTTGCCCACAGCTTCGTCCACGTGGGAGAGTGTTCGTGGCAAAACACTTCTTTAGCAAATATACCTACTGCAATATAGTAGTAGCACAGAGTAAAAATATATACTTATAATAAATTTTCACAGGTACTTTTTAATTTTAATATATCTTCAAGATAAGGATCAGGTAATATTGTATCCGTCTAAATAGCTTCTGAAAATACCACATTATTTGTGATCGTTTTTTCAAACTTAGAATGGTTATAGTAACCTATCCTTAAAAGATAGACATATCTATCTATGCCATCGCAGACTTTTTTGTAGACACCGACTTCAAATATATGAAGATTGAGTAAAGAAATAGTTAAATTTTTTGCCGAATTTAAAAGGGGAATTATTTGGAAAATAAGGTTTATTTCATACTTTTTTGTGCATTTTTACTTTCGAAGTCGATTTCTTTTTAGTTTAGTTTTCCCTTTTTAGTTATATTTATTATTATTAACACATTTTAAGAAAGTTATTAATACAAAAAAAGCCTCATATATTCTCACTTTCTCGGAAAAACAAACTCAAGCGATTTTATGCCGGTTTTCTGCCGTGGTATTTCTTCAAATAATCATTACCGATCTGCGGACCCAATGGTCTGGTCAATATTATATTATTGGTATTGTTTATTGAAACAATCACCAGTGATGATAATGATTACACAGTATGTTATAAAATAATTATTATTATCTATTGTAGTAGTCGGCTGAAAAAATGTAGAAGTCAGCATTAAATATAATTATATTTACCTAATGCTGGCTGCTAAATTATAAGTATTAACTATACTTAATTAAGTATAATATAATTTTGGCTATTGCAAAATTTCAAATACATTGATATCGGTGTACTAAACTATGAGGAGTACCTATGTCACCATAATAATATGTTGGTGTATCGTAAGAACATGGTGGTGAAGATGATGATGATGATTACTGTAAGTGGAATAATATGCTTGCAGTTCCTTAAACAATGCCGAGATTTCTAAACGTGTATATTTAAAGACTGAGGAGTTCTGTTCAGTGCTTTTAGATCTAGGGTACCCGAGCACAAAATTTTACTAACTATAAACGTCGAAATTACTATAAATGTCCTTATAATTTTGTGGAGTCATCTCGATTTCTCATGGATGCCATCATCAGACCTTGGTGACTAAGGGACCAATTACGAATTATCTACTAAGCTATCAGGAGGACTTATGTCACCATAATAATATGTTGGTGTATCGTAAGAAGATGGTGGTGATGATGATGATTACTGTAAGTTGTATATGCTAGCAGTTCTTTAAGCAATGCCGAAATTTCTAAACGTGTATCTTTAAAGACTAAGCTAAGGGACCAATTTCGAATTATATTTTTTACAACAACAAAAGAATTTTGAAAATGCTTCGACAAACGGCAGAGTAATGTTCAAAGATACGTCTCAGTGTAAAATACTATGAGAAGTACATAAGATTATCATCATAATGTGATGGTGTATGGTGTGATGAAGGCGGAAGGATGTATCTCCATACATATATCTATAACGAGATTCTGTTCAGTACTTTTACCTTGGTACAAAATCTTTATTTTTGGTAGCATATGCCTGGACTTCTTCAGAAAATGTCAAAATCGAGTATGTGTCCATATAAATTTAGAGGAGTCCCCTCGAGTCCTCATGGGTCCCAACATTAGGTCACCACTTTGGCGACAAAAGGACCAATTTGGAATTATATCCTATACAGCAAAAAAATATTTTTTAAAATAGGTCCACAGGCGGCGGAGTAATCGTTGAACATACAAAAAAAATTATAAACAGCCGAATGTATAACCGCCTCCTTTTTTGGAAGTCGGTTAGTTAAATTTAAGTGGAGAGGAGGAACCAAAACGCATTAGTGAAAACCGCATTCAAATCGGTTAAGCCGTTGACTTCGTACGCGCAAAAACGAATATCGTTTTTGCGCGTACATTCTTCCGCAATAAAAAGTATATAGCCTATGTGTAAATCCAGAGTCTAAACTTCTACCATACCAAATTTCATCAAAATCCGTTCAGTACATTCTAAGATTAGCGCGTACAAACGTACAGACAAACAGACAAAAATTCTAAAAATCATTGTTTTGGATTTTATATCATAAAGTCTATGATAGTTTTACTCATATATCTTCCATGAACAGACAGCGACCAGTTAAGATTATATTATATGTATAGATACACATTTGTTTCTATAGGACATATTGATATGTAATAGGAGTTACAAAATACCAAAAATTTTTTATTTCACTTACCGCACTCGTCACTCGGCACTCTAAAGGTAGTCATGCTATTTTACTGGACTAATTTGTTGAACTATACCGCTATCACCTGTGTATAATGTAACTACTATCAGGGAATCTAATTATTAAGCACGTGGTTGATCGTTGTCATAATTTGTTCGAATTATAATATCAGTGACATATTGTGATTTTCAATTGTATTGTGACTGCATATCGTCATTATAATATAAAATAAATCATGAGAACACTCGACCAGCTTATGGATTCTCTGATAGTACATAGCTAGTGGCTCCGCCTTTGTCTCATATTCGATACTCTTTGCAGGTTTGGTTCAAGAACCGGCGGGCGAAATGGCGCAAACAGAAACGCGAGGAACAGGAGAGGCTGAGGAAGCTGCAGGAGGAGCGAGGGTGCCGGGCCCTCACGCCGCGGGCCCGGTCGCCGCCCCGCCTGCCCGCGCCCTCCACGCCCAGGCACTACTCCGACGAGTCCGACGACTCCGACCTCGAGGTCGCCTAAGTTCCGACCAAGTGAATGCGATGACTCTGACATGTTCCATGAATAGTGAAAATTAACGCGTTTTCTATTCCGATGTATTACTGCGACGACGATCTGGAGCTCTATATTCGATGAATTCATAGTGATAGTGTAAAGTGAAATGTGACAATTAGACAAACGCGCAAAAGTGGACGTTTTAGCTGACGAAATTCACTTTCAATATTTAGCGCACAAACTATTTACTATAACTCAAGTGCTTCGTTGGAAGTTTGGAATCAATAGCGGCTTTTGTAAATCAGTGTATTTATTATAAAATATAATTATATATTAGTAGATATTTGTCTCCGTTTAGCATATCGGTAACACTAATGTTAGGCCTAAAATACATTTGAGTAACTTCTGCTTATTCATACCTATTCTTACAAAAAAGTTAAATTAACAAAATTACATTTTTAATAAAAGACTCGATAAAGCGTCATAACACACCTATTATTCACTAAATATCTACAAGACTTAGATTAAGTTTATGTCTTTTATACAGAATAGTAGATTGACACATATGCGTGCAATAGATCTTATTTTATCAGACACTTCGAAAAATCATCCATAAAAAATATATTAAAAGGAAAAATTGGCTTGCCAATTAGTCTTAACTCATTCGAAGCTTCCTACATTTTCCTTTATTTATTTTATGAATGTACTATGGTAGAAATCTGATAAACATATTACATCATTTAAATTCAATTCTAATAAGACTTTAGAAACGTTGTAGTTAGTAAGCGTACCTACTTAATTCTAAAAGATATCCAATAAGTACATAACCTATGTATAAATACAACATTGCAAACGTTCTAGATTAAAATCTACATTAACTAAAAGACGCAATAAACAACTTCTGTAACTGTTAGTAGGTAGATCATTAACACAATATATCTGTACCTATAATAAATATGATAAAATAACTCAAAGACTGTTTTTTAATTAAGCCAACCCTACTCTCGCGGGTCGAGAAGCCTGACAAAATCCTAATATACATTTCCTAAGTGCCTCATCTATTATAGGTTTTTTCCTTAATTATCTTTTTCTGATGCAAGAAAAACCCGATAAAGGACATGGTAAAAAATCCATACCAAAAAAAAAACTACAGTCGACAGCAATTACATGTTTTCCAATCGTGAACTTTAAGGTAAAAGAACCTTAAAGTTCAAATACGATTAGTGAACACATTAGCAAACTTTTTGTTGCTGTATATAACATAAACACAATAAATACGGCAATTTGTGTAAGAACTTGACTCTATCTTAAAAGGCCTCAGATTATAGGCCGAGGAGAAAAATGTCATGTGGAGTGTAATATTATGTTAGTGTCTATTGACAAAAGTAATTACTATCAAGGATTATGGATCACAATAAGCTGTCAGTCGGATCTGTTTCGTGCATCGCATGCTAATGAGTAACGAGTAAAGGAATCCCAAGGCAATGAGTGCTCGTATCGTTGTGTCAGCGCAGTGTTATGAGATGTTAGATCATTAATTAAGTAACCCCCGACACAAAAAACTATAAAAAGTAAAAAAATAAATTGACATTTTAGCCATTCAATATTTTTATAGGATCTTTTTTGTATGTGCGCCGCCGAGTCGGGGGACCGCGGTGTTACTTAAAATTTTTAATTTAGTTTTAATTTCATAGTTTTTAAATTAATTTAATTACAATCTCCTTCTTACTGGTCTCTGCGAAGTCCATTCCATTTGAAATTTAGATTATACCCATGCTACCATTGACTAATTGGCCACAAGTGGAAGGTTCCTTGGACTATAAACACGACGACTATAGATACATATATTTTTACCAGCACTTATAAAATTTGCATACATTTTTTAATGTAATAAGTGAGGTTCTAGTATCATGCTGGAGCATCAGGTGCATACCATCACCATCTATATACATCCTATTCATTGAAACCTTTTCAATTAGCCTAAACACGATACGTCTGCTGCACGTTAGTGAAGAGTTGGGATTTGAGCAAATTCTAAGTAATGCTGCATCATCAGGTGCAAATGATCACTTTTTATCTATGTCCTATTCATTGACATCACTAAAATGAGCCCAAAACACGATACTTCTGCTGTAAGTTTGTGAGTTGGGTATCCTACAGATTCCAGGTGATGAATGGTGATGTGATGGAGAGCAACGACGATTAGGAGGATCTGGAATATAGCTGTTCGATACACATTTTAGAGAAATATAAACTACAAGTAGGGTCATTAATAATTCAAACAAAATATATTCTTATCTGAGGGTCAATTCTGCTAAATTAAACCTCCAATAATACAATTACAATCAAGTCCCGATACGCTAAAACTGTCAAACCGGTATTCTCGTAAACGTTAAAGCAGCGTCTAACGCCTCCTGATTGGTCCGAACGTCATAAAATCAGTTTATGATTACAAGTCGCTTCACTTATAATACAATCAAAGTAAAATGAAAGTCTACTTTAAATACTAGAATTGAGGTTCTGACATGTCCGTTAGGTTAAATATTGACTAATTGTATCGTACACATTTTTAAGTGCATTGGTAGTACTATGAGGGAATCTAATTCACAAGCAGGCAGAGTTTTCACGCTTCGTAAAGCAGAATGTTTGTCACTATCTTTTAATTTAAGAACATTTGTAAATTACATTGCAAATAAACTATTATGATTAAGTTTAGATTAATTTGGACATGAACAGAGTACAACTAGTTTAAGAGAAAGGTGTCCAAATCATATGGATGTAATTTGAATTCTTTCATATCTTCAGCTACGAGAACCTGCAAAATAGTGCTTATATTTAAAATAAAACATTAAATTTATTTTAACAAAACATATCATTTTATTTCAATAATAATATCTGATAATATTAGGTATTATCATAGCATTTTGAGTTATTTTTTTTACAGAACACAGGTAGGTTACACACTTAGCAATATTCGTTCTACATACATAGAATGCATAATATTATTTAAAGGTATATGAGGTTCCTACATAATATATGTGCGGTAGCTAAGACCCTAGTAGTAGCCCCACGGGTATGCGTAGGCATACGCGTAGGGGTAGGTGTAGGCTAGGGGTGTGCCGTAGGTGGCCACGTAGGCGGGCGCCGAGTAGTAGCCATAGCTGTCCACTAGCACCTGCGGTTTGCCCACTGCTGGGGAAACGACCAGGAGAGCAGCGACGATCAGGAGGATCTGGAAATAATTAACATTCACAAAATTCCGTAAATCTTACCAAATAAATAAAATTTTTTGAAGATTGAAGCTTTGCATTAAATGCATAATATGATAGTTTAAACGGTACCTACACCAAAAAATCTATTTCTAAAATGTTTGTCTGTCTGTCTATTTGTTCCGGCAAATCTCTGAAATGGCCGGACCGATTTTGAGCCGACTTTCAATGGGAGATAGCTGATGTTATAAGAAGTAACTTAGGCTTCTTTAATCTTAGTGGTCCGTTTCAGAAAAAGGTTCCATTTCTTTGCTCCATGCTAATGACGTTGCGGACACCAGCTAGTAATAATAATATATCCTTATAACCTAAAGCAGTCAGGTCTAGGGTTGCCAACCTGTTTTCCCAGGATATGTCCTGGTTTCTGTAGTGTCCTGGGGTGCCCTGGATAGTTTTAAAGCAGCATCCTGGGTTTTAAAGCGCCCTGATCAGGTCATGTATTTTAAAATTAGCAAGCCACTTTCACAATTTTTCTTTTTTATTTAAATAACACTTTTATGAAAAAATATGATTATTGTTACATACATGTAATAGCATTACATGTATTTAATTTAACCAATTTTCACTACATATTAATTTGTCTGTTGCAACTCTATTACTGCGTCCTGTTTTTAATCTGAATTGTCCTGGTTTTTCCGACTTCAAAACCTAATCTACACGCATGTTAAATTTTGACCAATTTGGACGATTCTATTTCGCTATGTGTGACATCAGACATGATAGAGAAGGTTTGTAAATTGAGTAAGTACCTATTTAATAAAATAGATTTACTGAGAAACAAAAAAATGAAGCTTGTCAACTATAAGGAAAAGACTGAAAGTTATAACATAATAAAAATAAAACTTAAAGGTTTGACTTAAAAACTTGGGAACTTTGTACTACCTGTATTAATGTTTTGATAAGGTGTAACTAGTTACATCTGTATTAACTTCTTTTTTTTTTGTATATTTCGAACATAAGCTATTTTCACTCGCTGGCCTCTGTTTGTAAATGAAATGTTGTGCACATGTATAGCTGGATTTCTGTTTACTTTACTTGGTTCAAATAGTATTATCCATAGATATGTCTTGACAAGGAGTCTATTAGTATAATTTTGTTTACTGGTTCTGTTTGAAAAATTAAATGTTGTGATCATATCGTGTAATTGGATGTTAGGTTACTTTGATAAGTGAAATTTTATCACCTTTATTAATATTTTGATAAGGTACTGGCTACCTGTATAATAGTTTGAACTACATTTATATTGTTTGATGGTTTTATACGGTACTATACTATTTCATAAATTACGGAACCCTAATGAGGTGGTAATAGGTTCGTAATATAGTATCCCGTGTAAGTGGTAACATAGACTATATAATTTATAAAAATTAGTAATTACGTAGTTGGGTAAAACTTTTTATGAAACTGCTAGCTGTTGTATGTATAATGCCACATCTCATAAAAATAAAAAATGGTCGAAATAATAAAAATATATATTTAGAGGTGATGATGTAGTTAGTCACCCTGATGATTTAGTGGTTTAAAAAAATATTACGATTCCGACCGATTCTGGGACCTAGCGAATATGCAAAAAAAAACATAAGAATCGGTCAAGCCGTTTCGAAGGACTGTGTGATGTGTACCCGAACACTATAACACAAATATAAAAAAAACACAAAAATTTTATTTATATATTTTATAAAGTCTTTTTTACTCATAAAGTGTTTGTAGAGCTTAGAGTAAAAGTTCAATTTCAGTTTTCACAATATTTGTTACATAGAAAAGACTTTATTGATATTAAAACTGCTATAAAACTTAAATATCGTCTATAAAATTTCTGAAATATTCGTTAGCTTTACCAGGAAAAGCGGGTTGGTTGGTTGCGTCTCTACATTTTTGTTACAATGTTCATTTACTTTTAAAATGAACTCTAACTAATTTGAATAATTTGAATTTAATATTCAATAAGAAAAGCAACTGATGCGTTACAAAGTTATTTAGGGATATTTTTATAAAATTACTTACTTACGTATTAATAATTTTATGAACATTATTTATGTTATCAAAATGAAAAGAATACCTAATAACTTCAATTACTTATTAATAATTACGAATACTACTTACTTACAAAATAGTTTTAGCACAAGTATATAATTAAATAAAAGTAGGAGGCACCTAGGTAACCGAACGTTGCTCGGAGTTCTGATAAATTTAGAAAAAAATAAAAATAATCACGAAAATATTCATCTGACCGGGATTCGAATCCAAAAATTATATATAGATGACGCATAACAAGCTGCCAATCAGACTGACGTATGGGAGTCGAAATTATTTATATATTGTTGCACGACGAAAGAAAAACACATATATTACTTTAAAATGTACAGTTTCTAAGACCTAGCTAGATCAATCTTTCCTCCCCAAAACTCCCTGCATACTAAATTTCATATTAATACTTGTAGCCGTTGCCGAGATACCGATTATAATATATAAACAAGATTGTCTCGTTTAAAGTATAAGATAATAATAAAAAAACTTACCAGTTTGAACATTTTGTTTGTTTATATTTCATAAACAACAACACCGTTTCTAGACTCAACTAGAGAGGACTGTTGCTCAACGATTATGACATTCATACACCCTTCCCGATTCTTATATAGGTGTGAGGCAGAGCGTTGATCGTGCTCGGAAACTCTAATGACGCTGAGACCAACGTGCGGTCTACTCACAATGCCGCATTAAGCAACTTCTGTCATCTCCATATCAGTACCACCGTGAGACAATAACTATGTGTTTGTTAATGGCTCATGAGCTACGACAGTCCAGTAGCGGATCACTGTCGAAGGTTGAGGGGATGTGGATTCTTTGTCGGATGTTCGATACGTTCACGCGCAAACTATCCTTATGATAAATCATAAAGTAGGCACAATGTGTGCACAGCATAAGTACCTACCTACAATAATAATATAGTACATGGGAGTTCTAGTAGATACCTACATACTAGATTTTTTTATAAAAACTATTCTTAACCCGACTAAGTATTTAATATTTATTTATTTAATATTTAATTTAAATCGGATCAGTAGTTTAGGCGCTAGGATGGAACAAACATACATACCTACATACATAGACTGGCAAAATCGTTAGGTACCCTTCCTTTACATATTGCAATATTAAATTGATAATTTATATTATGGACATCGAGAACTTGGTCGGTGGTTGTACTGTACATACAACATAAGGGGATAGGTACAACATAAGTGTAGGGGATACTATTTTCCTCCATAAATATAGCCCCTATTACAATTATTACGCTACTTAAAAAAAATCTAAAAACGTTGATTTAACCTTATTGTTTATTACACCACTAAACGCTTAAATAGCCTACCTACTATTATTGTATCTAATTCGCGTAAATTTTTTAGGGTTCCGCAGTTACTTCCGTTGTTCTCGAAACCCTTATGGTTTCGTCATATCCGTCCGTGCGTCCGTCTTCCGTTCACCGTCCAAACGGTTAGTGCTAGAAAGACGAAACTTTGTATGGATATGTATATATTTACCACGTCGACCAAGTGCTAAAATAAAATCACGAAAAATTTTTTTTACACGTGAGTACTTAGTATTTTTACACGTAGTGGGATTGATTTTTTTTCTCGCGTCTATAGATACTGCTAAAACGATTTTTTGATTTAGGTGTCCGTTTGCGGGATATTCAACTTCAAAGCGTATTTTTCGTCGTCGCAACGTCCTCTAAAATCTAAACGGTTGGCTCGAAATATCGAAAAAAAAAATTCATGATTCTTGAAGAACTTCGTACAAAAACAACGAAATAACTATTAAGTAAATATGTAAAACATTTGGTACGGAGCCCCGCGCGCGCGTTCGACGAGCACTCGGCCGGTTTTTTACAATAGATATACAAGTTGAGTAAAAATATAGCCATTAGCCTATATTATGATACTCTGAAGTAATATAATCATTATACTGAAGTAATATCATTATTAAACTATAATGGTGAAAGAATGTTTCAAATCGGTCCAGTGGTTTTTGAGTCAATCAATAACAAACATATGTGTCCTATCCTACTAATATTATAAATGTGAAAGTTTGTGAGGATGGATGAATGTTTGTTACAAAAACTACTGAGCGGGTTTTGATGAAATTCGGTATGGTAGTAGCTTGAGCTCTGGATTAAAACATAGGCTACTTTTTATCCCGAATAGTACAGTGTTCCCGTGGGATACTGTATTTACGCGGGCGGAGCCGCGGGCAACAGCTAGCTTATAGGTAATATTAGTAAAGATTAGTTCGCGTAAACATAAGAAGGCAATATTATCCTATTATCTAACATCTCATAGTCTAATATAAAACCAAGTCAAGTGTGCACTTGCATTTATTTAACTACTAGCTTTTTCCGCAGCTCCGCCTGCGTAAATATAGTGTCGGGTATCCTGTGTGAAAACTTACGTACTTTTTCGGTATAAAAAAAAGTAAAAGTAGCCCACGTCATAATCCAGAGCCTAAACTACTACCATACCAAATTTCATCCAAATCCGTGTAGTAATTTTTGCGTGAAAGAGTAACAAATATCCGTCCATCCATCCTCACAAACTTTCACATTTATAATATTAGTAGGAAGTAAGCAGGTAGTTTATCTGGAGATTGATCTGCTAATTAAATTCTGCAATGATACAGTTACGATCCAGTCCCGATATGTTGAAACTGCAAAATGGTATTCTCATAAACGTCAAACCAAACTCCAAAAATCAGTTTATGATACCAAGACGATTCATTTATAATTCTACAAAAGTAAAATGGAGGTGTAAGTTAAATACGAGAATCGGGGTCCTGATCAAACACGCTCACAACAATGAAAGTCTATAAAATTATCACAGGTTAAACTATACTTAAAGTTATTAGCTGTCACAGTAAAACAAGTCAAATACAAAACTATAAACTTTAATCATCATCAAATTTCTGTCGCATATTACACTTGGGGTTGTTGAATTTCCGTTTTTTGAACTCCACTGGCCCCTCGCCGAGCGAGTCCACACGTTTCTCCCTGAACTCTATTCTCTCGGGCTCCACGACGACCGGCGGCGGTAGAGGCGCTTTGTCCGGCTTGGGGAGTTGTAAGTCGATTTTTTCCGGTGTTCTGAAAGATTAGTTGGAATATATATTTTCTAGTCTGGCTACGATTTAAATATTATTCTA
Source organism: Phengaris arion (assembly GCA_963565745.1). NCBI lineage: Eukaryota > Metazoa > Arthropoda > Insecta > Lepidoptera > Lycaenidae > Phengaris > Phengaris arion. Next base: position 33,283,004 of record OY751431.1, read on the forward strand.
ACATTTGACACAAAATATAGTCGGGAAGGTCGTGTGCCACTTGTCGACGATAATGTTTAGAACTGGTACACACCGGCTTGTCGGCGAGCATATGAGCCAAATTGTCGTGCTTAAAAATAATATAAAGTTCTAGAGGAATTTACTTGAAGATTTTATTTAATGCAATTAAAAATGAAGATACACGTTTCAAGAGTTCGAACGTCAAGTTGCACCGCGCCGCACAGCGCATGTGCAGTGCATGCCTGATGTCATAATATGAAACTTGTATTTTTTTGTGTAGTGAATAAAGTTGAATTTTGAATAGCTACATAGGCTGCACTAAAAGTATCGGGAATGGAATGTTTCCACTGTTCCTGTCATATTAAAATCTTTTTAATTTAAAACTCCTTGGTTTTAAAAATTCATACCGTTTATTTATTTAAAAAAAGATTCTCGGTCTTGTCACAAGATCTTGTCAAACTTGTTTAGTCGTTGAGAAAATGGAATTGACTCGAGAAAATTCTAGAGCGATGATTTATTATGACTTTCGAAGTGGTTTAACACAAAAACAGTGTTGACCGGATGATTTCTGCATTTGGTGATGAAGCCCCATCCAAAACCACAATTTATCGCTGGTTTGCTGAATTTCAACGTGGACGTGTCAAGCTCAGTGATGATCCCCGTCAAGGTCGTCCAAAAACTGCAGTCACCCAAGGAAACGTTGATGCTGTGCGTAAGCTGATTGAGGAAGATCGACATGTGACATACCGTGAAATTCAGGCAACTTTAGACATTGGCATGAGTCAAATACAAATAATCTTGCATGAACAATTTGAGTTAAAGCCAACAAAAATTGTTCGTTCACGGAGTGTTGCAAAAAAAATGGTGGCCACGTTTGTCTCCAAAATCGGCCATGTTGCGACTATTCCTCTTGAGGGACAAAGAACGGTTAATGCAGAATGGTATGCTAACATTTGTTTGCCACAGGTCGTTTCTGAACTCCGTAAAGAGAACTGCAACCGCCGCATCATCCTCCATCACGACAATGCGAGTTCTCACACCGCGCACAGAACAAAAGAGTTTTTAGAGCAAGAAATCATAGAATTATTAGACCATCCGCCGTACAGCCCCGACCTAAGCCCTAATGATTTCTATACTTTCCCTAAAATAAAGAATAAATTGCGTGGTCAGAGATTTTCATCACCTGAAGAAGCTGTGGACGCCTACAAAACGGCCATTTTGGAGACCCCAACTTCCGAATGGAATGGTTGCTTCAATGATTGGTTGGAACCAATCGTATGGAAAAATGTGTCAAATTTCGCGGAGAATACTTCGAAAAGCAATAAATACATTTTTAAATAGTAATGTTGTGTCACTTCCTTGATTCCCGAATTTTTCAGTGCCGCCCTCGTATCTTAAAAATTACTTTAAAAGTTACTGTCCCGCGATTTTATTTGAAAAAAAAATCTAAAGAGTATTTAGCATGATCTATCAGCTTGGAAAATTGAAAGTTTCTAAGTCCCTAAAATGAAAAAAAAAAACATCCCCACTTCACATACTTACGTATGGGGAGCTACCCCTAAAATACAAAATTGTAATTATTATATGATGCCAAAAATAAAGTCTATATGCAATCTATTAGGTCATTACATAATATGAAATTGGCGTTTTGTAAAGAAGGAACATAAAGTCTATTTTTTTAACTTATTATATTTATTTAATCAAAGTATATACCATAGCTATCTATTCACTTTTGCCATCTCATAGGTAGTTCTTTGATTCCTTTACTAAAAAAACCATTCGGACAGGAATCAATAAAATCTTTGAAGGCGCTTTGGACTGCCCCATAGGAGTTGAATTTTTTACCGTGCAAGAAGTTATCCAAATTTCGAAAAAAATGGTAATCTGTCGGATCAAGGTCCGGGGAGTACGTTGGATGTCTTAGATATTCCAATTGAAGCTCCTCTAATTTGGTAGAGGTCTGTTGTGCAGTATGTGGTCTAGCGTTGTCCTGAAGCAGCAGTGGCCTAGAGCGAATGACCAACCTCGGTTGTTTTAGCAGCTAGCTTTTCCATCATGATTTGCAGTTGCTGGCAATAGACATCTGCCGTAATCGTCTGGCTAGATTTAAGAAAGTTGTAGTGAACGACACTAGTCCACCAAACGCAACGCGCGAAAATTGACTCAAAAAAAATTATTTTTTTGAGTCAATTTTCACTTGCGGCAGGATTTGGCTGGTTCGCCAGGGTTCAGCCATTGCGATGAGCGTTTCCGATTATCGTACAGGATCCATTTTTCATCACAGGTAATGATTCGATTTAAAGTCCCTTCATTATTGTGCTAGTTGAGTAATGTAACGCAGCAGTCGACGCGCGTTTGTCAGTTTGCTGCACTTAATTCATGAGGTACCCACCTTTCAAGCTTTTTCACCTTCCCAATTTTCTTCAAGTGGATTAAAAGAGTTTTATCACTAACACCGCAGCCTGCAGCCTAACTGGGACGTGGTTTGCGATGGATCCGCTTCCGTAATAACCTTCAATTCTTCATTATCAACTTTGGTCTCCGGCCGTCCACGGTGCTTGTTCTGCAGGTCGAAATTTCCCGAACGAAAACGTTGGAACCAAAAACGCACTGTGTTTTCTTTTGCGACACCGCCGCCATACACATCATTAATCCTTCGAGCCGTTTCTGCAGCACTGGTGCCACGGTAGAACTCGTACTCGAAAATAATACGATATTTCAAGTTTTCCATTTTGTAAACTGAGTGACGCTAAGAAAAACCAAGAGGAAAAAACAAATAAATTACGGTTTTCGAAACACAAATGCATGAGTAAATAGCGGTATAAATTTGTAATTGGAATTCCTAAACAAAGAAGAAATATTTGAGATCAAAGTGGCCAGTACGACAAAACGCTAATTTCATATGTAAGGACCTAATATAAAACTATACAAAATTTTGTCTATTTCCAAGACAAGCCAAGCGAAGCACAAGGGCACTACCTGACCATAGAAGAACACGGAGGAGGACAGGTGGAAGGCCGGACAGACAGAACGAAACAATAAGTATCCTTGTAGTTATTACCGAAACGAAAAAAAGGTACCTGGGAGATCGAGCTTTGCTCGAAGATCGAATAGTACGGCAGAAACTAAGATGGCGATAGGTATTAAAAATTAATCATATACCTAAAAATATAATATTAGTCTGATCGGGACTCGAACCCGACACTAATTTCCCATTAATGGGAAAAGTCCAACACATATGTAGCTAAGCCACTAACTTTGACAATTAGAGGGCGAAATAACGTATTTTATTACGTAAGGAAAGAAAAAATCAAAAACCTATACAAAAATTTACGGTTTCCCTAGAATAAGACCTGGATAAATCGATTGTTCACCTCCAGAACCCCCTGAATACTAAATTACATGGAAATTGGTGAAGCTGTTTCTCAGATTCTGATTTTATATATACAAGAATTGCATGTTTAAAGTAAAAGATAAAACATTTAGATTTTACTTATTAAAGCCTCATTATACTTACCGATTGACAACTGGTTTCCATGAACCATACGGGTTGCTGCAGGTTGCTGGACCAAAGTAAGCTGGTTTAGGTGCTGGTTCATCCTTTTTCACAGCCAGCTCTCTCATTTTCTCTCTAGCTATATGAGCCTTTGCTTCTTCCATAGTTTCTTTGTCCTTTTGTTTCCTGGGAAATAGGTAGTGTAAATAAATCAATTACACAATTATTGAGGTAAAAGCCAGTTTATAACTATTTTATTGTACCATTTTTTATAAAAATGTTTAATTAGAGAATATATCATATTAAATATTATATTAATAAGTGAAGTGAAAAGTTTTTATCCCTTTTTACGAAAAATTATGCAAACGGAGGTGAAAATATTAAAATGGGCATAGTTATGGGGAGGAAGGTGTGCAGACAGCTAATATTTTTTAAATAATGCTTAGAAATCTGTATAAACAAAAATAAAGCTACACACTATCTCATTATCAGTATCAGTATCTCACACTCACACTACCTTCATGCGTTTGTATAATAACAAGTGTTTGTTTGACACAATAGGGATGATGACTACATCTAAAATATTTAGTTTTATTAATATATTCAGAAATATTGAGGCATTACTACTTGGTAAATGTAAAAATATATAATATTTTTTGTGTAGTTCAGTAATTAGATACTTAAGTATGTCTAAAAAGTACAAAAAAGTTTAATTTTTTTTTGTTAAATTAGTAAACAAAACCTACATCATTAGTTTACTTACATTATATACAAAAACATTCATTATGGTAAGTATGAACTTAAACGCACAAATATCGGAGATATTTACAAATATGTTCCTGCAGCCATATACTTCATACACTTTAACCTAGGTTACTCATATTTTAGAGTACTATTCATTTATGCAATAAAAAAAATTAGCCTATTGTCAATCTTTCATTCAAATTCCATTGACAACATTTACATATTTTTAGTGCATATATCTAAGGGGCAAAAGAACCCTAATACAGTTGAAATTTTAAATATGATTTATGGTCAAATTTAGACTACTAGGCAACCTCTACTTATATTAATTAGAAAATAACTTACTTCACAGATTTCTTTTTCTTATCTTCTTCTTTTTTCAATTGCTTTTTTTCCTGCTGCTGTGCTATGGACAGGTACTTTTCGGGGGCTTCCCAAGAGGTTTCTTTAAAATACATAATCATTGTTAATTAGTATATTTAAGTAATTTGTTGTATCTTCAGAGACACAAATGTCTTATTATAGTGTATTCGCGTTAAGAAGGCAGTGAATCATGCAGAATTATGCATACATATTGTGTCAAAATGGCTTACTGTAATTGGTTATTATGAACAAAGATGATGCATCATTGGTCAATTTTAACATTTGTATGCACAATTCACTGACTTCTTAATGGTGTACTGTAGGAGCTGCAGTTTCATTTACCATTTGTTAGAGTATTCCAATAATACAAATTTCCATCTTCACTCCTAAGTTCATGCCAGATGATGATTTCTGCCACACTCTCTCCACTGCTTTTGCCAGATACTGCAATATCTTTACTAGTACTGCCACTCTCTCCTAGCATTTCATTGATGCTCTGAAAGAAAATGTTTCAATTGCCGTTCACAACATATTTTATTTGAAAAGGTATGCATTAGTTCCTCCAAAGCTGATAGTTTAACTTATTATTGTGTATAAGTCAGTTCTTTCATCTTGTAATCTCTGCCAACAATCTGCCTGAAAGTTTTAGTTTCCATAAATGTTATTTTCAAGTGATATTTTTAATACCTGAGATGTTAGATCAGCATTGTTTTGTACATCCTTTAAATAAGCAGCCATAGCTGCAGCTTCCATCTTTTTTATGTCACTATCAATTTTTTCTTTCTGTTTAAAGTCCTTAGCACTTTTCTTTGTAACTTGTGAAATATGCTTTTTAACATTTTCTTTGTGCTTTTTACCATTCTCATGAAAGGAAATTGACTGGAAATATAAGATGTTAAGTTATTGCTAGCTAACTTAAAGTTAAGATAAAAATTTGTAAACTATTATAAAATGAGGAGTAATAACTGGAATGGGTATAATTAGTTTAATAATGGGCAATTACCTGAAAAATATAAAGAATCAATTCAGTATTTAAGGAGCAAAATACCTAATATGTGATATAAGAGTACCTTTTATAAATTTTTGATTTGAGTCTATACTTACAACTTTGTTATCTGCGAACCAGCACTTGCAAAATTCGCAATATTTGCGATCCTGTGACTTCCAATAAGTAGTCCTAAAATCATAAATACAAGGTTGTATGCAACTCGTTTAAAATATGAAATACAATGTAAACTCTTTATAACTTCGCTTCATATAACAATAAACTCTTTAAAACATCGAAAATATTTTATTTTAGTTGGTTGGCCATGTTTTCCATAGAAGACTGGTTCTCCTTCATAGGGAAGCCCTAGCCTGTATAATAAGTAGGGATTTGGATGAGAGACTTCAAAAGGTAAGTGGTAAGTGAAGCCCATAGGAATGGAGTTGTAGGGACCGCACACCACTGCTTATTAGTAAAGCTACTTTCGGAGTTGCTGAAATTGATAAGAACTGCAGCTCTGTAGGTTCTTCTGTAAGTATACTGTTTAGTTATTTTATTGTCTGGCAAGATTATCTATTTGTAGAGTTCCTATAGTTTTGTGTGTTTTAATTATGATAGATATTTCAAGAAAGTTCTTTTGTTTTGTATGATGGTAACAACGATGGTAAACATGTGTTTGTATCAGTTAAGCGTTTTGATAGGTACTCATAGTTGTTTACAGACTTTCGACTTTATGTTAGTAATTATTATGTATAAGTATACGTAATATTATTGTACTATAGAAAAATAATATTTATATATATATTTTATTAATATTTCCATAAATCGAACACTGTCTTTAACGTCTAAAAATGTTCCCCACTTTGGGCGACGTTATTTACTACAACATATATATTTTAATTTCTGTAATAGGTTATAGATGACTTACATTTCTCTATTTAGATTATTGCCTAAAAATATTTTTTTTTATTGCCTAAAATACATACATACAATCAGTAAAGTTTTGTCTAATTATTAGTTATTAATTAGTTATACGTTTTTATGAACACTGTACACAAAATACAAATATTTATCAAGAATCCTTCATTCTTCTCCATCTACTTTTTGATGTGTGCAGTAAGACATAATTGATGACAGCTGTCATCCCTTTTGATTAAATTGGCAAAAAAAATGAAAAATTAAATTGGCAAATTTTGCCAATTTAATTTTTTATTATTTTTATTAAAACGGCTTAAAATCATTAACCATTGTCAAGTTTTTTTTATTTATTTATATATATATATATATATATGGCATCGGCTTAAAACCATTTGCCAGTGTCAAGTTAAAAAGGCGGGAAATAGAACTTTCGTTTCAATTTTCAACACCGTATTCCTAAATCGTCACCTCTAAAGTCTAGTCAAAGTCCAAATAAATAGTCAGTGCCGTCCATGAGTCATTTCACCAAAACGACTAGCCAAATGGCAGTCACCAGACCGACTAAGCTAAGACGGCCAAAAGCCATTAGCGTAGACCCTTTCGAAAAAAAAAAATGAGTCATGACAGTCGATTCAGAAAGTGGTAGAATCTTTACTGAAAGTTCCTAGGGAGTTTTGGAGGGAAACTCAAAATAGCACGTTTTTACAAGTTGTACCACTTGCCCACACTTGTGCACGTTAACGAATATTTAATGGTTAATATACTACAAATATTACACATTAAGAACCAAAATGACACAAATTTTGGGGGAAATACAAAAACTTGTTGTTTTTGGTCGCTGATTGACATCGCGGCAAAACTCAATTTTATTTTAATTTTATGCTATTTAATTTTTATGTCTTCATGAAGTCCAAATTCAGTTTACATTACCTAGGTAATTCTTCTCCCAGATAGTGAAAAATATGTGAAATAGCTGTCGCAACTCGCAAAATGTACCTATGCATGTACCGCCATACATTTTGTAATGACAAATGTATGGCGGGTGACATCACAGGCCGATAAATCGCTCTCTTTCTTATTGTGAATTTAAATTGTTTGTATCTTCGTTAATTCTGAAGATATATGAATATGGGTTATATATAGTTTATTAAAATGTTGTTTCACATCGAATAGAAGAAAAAAAAACTTTTAGGCCACATGCCTATTTAAAAACTTAAGGCTCGGATGTTCGATTGTCAGCTCTATTGTACTAGCCTGGAAACATATATGCAGGGAACACACATAGGTACTGAATTTGACATCCTTTAAGGAATTCTGATAAAATTCACGAAATAGGAATTCAGTTAAAATTCACAAAATAGTATGAAAGTGTTAGATTGATCTGGGGGTCAAAATACCACTTTATGCATAAATGTGTTATATTAAAAAGAGGCTTTAAGTGTTTCATAATATGTTTAATATAATATTTTTTTCAACTCATGCGCTATTTTACGCATTTCTATTGAAAACTGTCAAAATTGATGTTTTCTAATATGATAAAATCAAATGAATCATGTAGCCATTTAACCATTTCACGTTTTTTGTATGAAAAAAAATATATGAAACATAACATGAAACACTTAAAGTGGCCTTTTTAGACATAATATTTTTCAGGATCTGAACGAGTCACCACGTCACACGTGTATGGGACATGCGTGTTTTGTATGGAAGCCCTTTGATGTGAATTTGACATACTGGATGTCATCCAGTATGTCAAATTAAGTAGATGTGTTCCCAGAAAGTCCGAGTTAATTTTCAGTGCTGTTTTTTTTTCGGAAGGAGATATTCTGGATTACGTTGTTCAAGGTCCAGGGAGCGTTTTCATAGCGTAAGCTTTAATAATATCCAATATCATGCTAACATGTCACTCATATTGTAATTATAAAGTTAGATTAAAATAATATGTTAAAATATAATGAAATTTATTATATATTTGTGTTTACGTTATAACTGATATCGTTATCCTTCTTCCGTGGTGTGATCCCAGGCTTAGAATTTTAGATCCCACTGTTACTTATATACTATTAAAAATGTGAAAGTTTGTGAGGATAGATGAATCATGTATGGATGTTTGTTACTCTTTCACGCAAAAACTTCTGAATGGATTTTGATGAAATTTGGTACGGTGGTAGTTTAGGCTCTGGATTAAAACTACTACTTTTTATCCCGAAAAAAAACCGTTTTCCTGTGGGATACTTTATTTACGCGGGCGGAGCCGCGGAAAAAAGCTAGTTATATTATAGATTGCCAACTGACAACAGCTGGCAAGAACAAATTAGTCTTGAAATTTTCATACTTATTAATCAAGACTGGCAATACAGTTGCTTGCTTTCGTTTGATCCATGATCGTTTGTAATGTCGCCATCGAGTTTACGGTATCGTCTTTTTTAAAGTTATATCAAGGTAAATATTGTTTATTTGTTAAATTCCTTTTCCTATTGAGTTCATTTTAGTAAGTTAATAATATTTTATTTAAGAACTTAATAGGTGTTTCAACAACCTAAATTATCATTAGGAAAGTACTAGCGGCCATATTTATGTGTAAAGTTAAAGTAAAAATTTCATCGTCTCATATCGTTGCAATCTAATAATTAAATACTGTACAAGTTAAATAAATTACATAACATCGATACAAGGTTTCTTTTTACTGATCTAGTTAAACACCAGCTATTTATAAACTACGTTTATTTTGCTTTCTTGTATCGTTTATTTATAGGCTTATTATACTACCTATCTTGTTGACGCGTCTTGTTATCCATACAGTGCCATTATAAATCTTGATTAACAATAATATATTATTTCTGTTTCAGATATTTCTAAAGAGTTTGTGGACGTGATAAGACTTCTAAAGTAGCTTATGCATCTAAAGAGAACTTTCAGTGAAATTTGTTTAGTGTCGGGCTTCAATAAATATTTGTGATAAGTTTCTAATTCAAATCGCCCCTGGAGGGTATTTTTGGCAAAATGATGACTGAAAACAGAATAAGTTCAACAAATCACGTCGGAAACATGAGTAATCAGAAAGGGTAAGTTAGTTTCCTTTGTTTCCCGACTTGACCTACTCAAAGAGTAGGATCCGTTATCGATTCGCATACAATGTAAAATTAACGATATTTCAGAGACGTCGATAAAACTGTTGAAGATATAGGGTGGAAATCAAAATTAAAACTACCCCCAAAAGACCGAAGAATAAAAACTAGTGTAAGTTTTGTCTAAATCTTTCATCATTTTTTTTAAGTACCTACATACTTAAGAAGTTAATTTATATTTATAGGACGTAACTGACACAAGAGGGAATGAGTTTGAAGAGTTTTGCTTGAAAAGAGAAATTCTGATGGGCATTTTTGAAAAGGGCTGGGAAAAGCCATCACCCATTCAAGAGGCTTCAATTCCCATTGCTCTCAGTGGAAAAGATGTGCTCGCGAGAGCTAAGAACGGAACTGGCAAAACAGGAGCTTACTGTATTCCAGTTTTAGAACAAGTATGTGCTACATTTTTAAAAAAATGTTTTTATGTAATTGATTTATTGTACATGAACCATTGCATATCGTTATAGTTAATGCGTTTGTCTGATGATAATATGTGTGACAGTTTTTATATTAGGGTTCCGTAATAAATAAGGGTTATAGTTTCGCTCTGTCCATCTGTCTGTTTGTCTGCACTTCTAGCTTCAGTAATTATGAATATAAATGATTGAAATTTGGTATAGTTGTAGATTGTATACAGATCTCGGATTTGGCATCAAAAAATAGTAATAATTTTATATTTTTGGGGTGGCTCTCCATACATGTGAAGTGGGGATGAAAAATATTTTTCCATTCTACCCAATGGGGTAGAATGAAAAAATATTCGATATCCCACACCACAATGGTGTGGGATATACTTGAATATGTCTTTTAAAATGAAGGCAGGGTTTCATACATGACTTTTTTACAAAGTCAACCATTTTCGAGTAATGTGCCTCCAAAGTGGTTTATAAGTTGGTCTCCCCCTGGCATTTCTAAACTATAAGAGATAAAAACTTCTAAGTTTCCATGCTGATAGATCATGCTAAAAACTCTTTAGGAAAATTATTTTGAGCGAAATCGGACTAACTTTTGAAGTAATTCACTGAAAACCTACAGTTGATAGTTGTTGATAGTTACGGAACCTTCTTAGATATGTCATGACATGCTCTTGGTTAGGTTATTCCAGGCAACTTCTTGCAAGTTAAAAAAAGTTATAGAAATAAATAATTTAGTATCTAAAACATGTATATTTCAAAATTACAATTTAAACTAATAATATCATTTTTACTGTGTTATTATTATTAACTGTAAATTATAGAAAAATAAATGTTCAAAGTAAAAGTTTATAAAATCTCAAATGCATGAAATGGAACTTCTGTCAATAGAGATTGACACTGCTGAATAAACATCAAATCAATGAACAGGTGCCATCTTGTAATCGTAATTCCTATGTAAAAATTGGATTCTATTCCCATTTCTGATTCAATACTTCTAAACAATAATTGGATTCAGATGTAAAGCCTAGCTAGCACTGTGTTCTTAAACCTACATGGTTTTTTGTTAGTGCACACTATAATATTGTACTTTGTTTCTTATCAATAAATAAATAAAAAAATGTTAGATAGCTTCACTAGGACTATCAGTCAATATCTGTAGCGCATAACATCATACATCACATTGACTAGTAACAACAATAGTTGTAATTCCAATGAGAATTTGTCAACAAGTTTTTTTTTTTTTATAGCAATTAATAAAAATATTTTTTTTATGATGATAATGTTTGGATTCCCCTTCACTTGCTAATAAGTGATAAACACCACTCTGATTTTTTGTATTAATCAACAATCTATTTTTACTAACCATTCATATTTCTAATATAAGTTGTTTGTTCATAGGTGGATCCAAAGAAAGACACTATACAAGCTTTAATTGTAGTTCCTACTAGGGAGCTAGCGCTACAAACATCACAAATTTGCATTGAGCTGGCAAAACATACTGATATTCGTGTTATGGTCACCACGGGAGGCACAAACCTCAGAGATGACATAATGCGTATTTATCAAAATGGTAAGCTACAAATTAATTAATACTTTAGTAAATAAACCACAAAGCCCGTTCATTTAAGTTTTTTAGTGACCTTACCATAAATCTCTTTTGGTAACATTTTCCCTTTTGTGGAATTTAATTGAGCAGGTTGACCATTCTTATAAATTATTGTTTAACTTTGGCTTGTCATTGACAATAAGCTAGATTTTTTTTTTTTATTGCATATTTAAATGAATATAACTCTTAAATGAGTAATTTCTCCATAGAAAAACTACCATAATAAATACCTTAGCAGTAATATGGTACTACTACTGAGGTATCTACATGTCAAATATTTAGCAATACCTCAATATTTCTCAGTATATAAATTAAAGCTTAATATTTTACATGTAGACGTCTTCCCTGTGACATTGTGACTGTGTGTTGTTAAGATAAAACTGAATAAGTTATGAGAATAATCTACCTGTTTATAAATTAGATTCTCTAATAGCACACTAAACAAACTTTAGTATATGAGCGTTTTCAGAAAAATAGCACACCCCCTCGAAATTAGAATATTTTTTGCAATTATGTTATTTAAGTAATATTAATGATGAATGTATACTGATATAGTCTAATTTTCATAAAAAACAAGGTTTTTTTCTTCTAATTTGTGTTTTTCCATGAAATATTTGGTCACACAATAGATTTCTAAGGTTTTCGAACCTCAGAATGTGACTGTGCCCTTTTCCCAAAAAAGCCTGTTATTTTTGTATTTGCTATCATTTACATATTTTTTTTGTACCAGGTAGGTTGTTAATGTTGACTTTTAAATTTAAAAAGTAACTGTTGCTACCAAGATTCATTTTGTACTGAGAAAACATTTGAGAAAAATGTAAGTCATTAATGAGTCCTTGCACGGAGAATATTTTTCTTGATAAACACTAATTTACAAAGTAAATGTACTTAGTATTTGTATTTGCACATTAATACAAACCTATGCTGTGATATTTAAATCAAGATTCCTAACTATTTCATACAAATAGTACCTTTATATGGTCACTAAAGTAGAGTTTTTTATAGGGACAGTCACATACTGAGCGGGTGTCAAAAGTAAAGTCGCGTCTACATAATTTTATTTTAGCAATATAATTAAAAGAAATGAAATACAATTTTATTTAATATTAACTTTAATGTTTTAATATTAAAATAACAAAAACAAATTGAGATAAAACTTATACTCATGTATTCAACATTTTGTGCTTCAAGCACATAATTAAAAAAGTGTACAGTCTCAAAGTGAGTATTTCGTTTGTTCCCAACGAGTCACACTGTAACCTGTAACATTGACTAGTTTGGAAAAATTGTAAAATAATTCGCAACCAGTCACATTGTGACACGTTGGGAGACCTTTCCGAAATTATTCCCAACGAGTCACACTGTGAATCGTACCTACTCTTAGGTTTATTTTTTGTATGATTTGGGGTTATACTGATTACTGTTACGTCTTAGCCCTAATTTTCTCTATTCCACTCTAATCCATAGGTCAAATCCATTAATGGATTATATTAGATAGATAGTATAACCCCAGATCATACAAAAAATAAACCTAAGAGTAGGTACGATTCATAGTGTGACTAATTGGGAATTATTTTACAATTTTTTCCCAACCAGTCACAATGTTACAGGTTACAGTGTGACTCGTTGGGAACAAACGAAGTATTTCTTTTATCAAAAATAACATTATTATTAAGTAGTATTAATGTAAAAACTATTATAAATAACAACAAAGATAAACACGAATATCACGTATACGTATGTTTAGTTTTTTTTAAAGAACTTACGTATTTTTTTTATATCAAAAGTATTATTATCGAGATCTTCTTTAATAATTAATAACTATCAAATTAAACTTCAATATCACAAAACAAGTTGGCTTAACAAATACAGATTGAACCAACTTTATATATTAATCTGATACTTAAAAGATAAATTGACTTTTGAATGAGATCCATAATTTTAACTTAAATTACAGTAAACAAGAGTTAATTATTTTTCCTTATTCTAATTAATTTTAAATAATATTGATGCCACTGCGATCTTATAAAGTCCGAACAATATTCCGTTCGGACTTACGTTTGTAACAAAGTAACCAATTTGCACAAACAACGCACTCATCGGCTGGGAAGTGGTCATAAATGCAGCAGTCACAATTAAAACAAAAAAAAAACGGACTTACTAGAAGTATCAATATATCGTTACCCTGCATTCGTGATGTGAAATGCGGGGGTCCGAAAAATAGACAAGTAGATGTACCGCATTGGAAACAAAACTGAGACTTAATGAAATGTGTCTCCGTCCACGGCCAATTTAATTCGAAGAGGTAAAACTTGGCATAGTCGTTAAAATGCAAAATGTTGTCAATATCGGCTTGCATGCTGAATCTTTATTCCGAATCACCTGAAACCAAAGTTAGTAGACATGAAAATATAGCAAACTACTATGAAATAAATTAAGATTAAATTATATATTATAAAAAAAATACCTTCTATACATTTATCGCAAATGTAATCAATTAAAACAATATCGTTTATAGACATGCAATCATCACACACCCAGTTTTTGCAAGCAATGCATTTAATTTTTTGACCCAAAATAGAAGAGTGACATATTCTGCAATCTAGAAAAGCAATTGGTTTGAATTTTTTGGTATCATTAATTTTTTTTCTGGTCGTGGATTTCCTTTTCAATACAATTTGTGCAGAAAGAGACGGCTTATCGGTAAAGGGTTGGCTCACAGTGTCATTTTCGGACGAATGACTTGCATTACGAGTCATAGTAACATTGGTGTCTAAAATCTCGTCACAATGATCGCTGACTGTATTTTTACAAATCTCAGGGGTGTCAAAAATTATAAATGGAAGCTTCTGTGATAGAAGGGGTTCGTCGACCATTTTAGATTCATTCTCAGAAATATGTAAAAGAGGCTCATTGAATAAAGAACCGACATCGATATCTTCAACGGCACAATGATCTAGTGATATCACACAATCTTTTATACCTTCAATATGTTCCTCCTTGCGCAAATCGGCAATAATACGATTTTTCAGAAGTATGTTGTGGGTCTGAGGTGTGAAACAATTGCAAAGTCCTTTTTGGCAGAAACAGCTAATATCTCGGTATTTGATCAAATTCTTGTCTAGGGTAATTACCTGGTGAACTTTTTGGGTACCTTTTAGAGGTTGCACATTTGAAGGCAATATTGTGGCAATTTCGTCGATGGCATTATCTTGGATCAAAAATATCTCTACAGCATTCATGCACCTTCTTAAAATATCATATGCGTCTTCCGCGCTGGTGACATCGGCACCTTGCGTTACTTTCCTGTCTAGTGTCCGTTTGATTGAACCTCCAATCCCATCTGCTACGCTTTTGCCGTGTCCACTTTCATAGTAATTCCAAGTTGCATATTGAAATCCGTATTCGACAGTGAAGTGGCTTAGCAGGTAAAAGTTATTTTTTTGTCTATACTGAGAAGACGGCCCGTCAGTGTACATATGAACGATAGACGTATTTGGACTCTCTTTTTTAATTAGCTTGATAACAGGAGCTAAATGGGCCCATATAGCTGCTGGCTGATGATTATTGACATTGGCAATAGAGCAAAATGATTGGCATTTCTTGTTCCAGTATATCATACCTGTATGCAAGGTTATTTGTCGCTTAGAAGCGCCAAAATGCATAGCTTGAATTTCATTGCATAATTTAGCTTCGTAATTTTCGGAAAAGTCTGCTACAATAACAACCTCGTTGTCATTTAAATTTGATATAATTTTTTGGAACTCGGTTTGCTGGCGGTTCATATTGAAATAATGTGTTTTGAATGCAAGCAGATCTTTAGTAAATAAAGTTTTTAGCTCCAATATCCTTCCTATCTTTATAACTTTTGTAGTTTTTTTTGTTACCATTTCTTTGTTTGTTGTTCCATCTTTCTTTGTATATTTATGTATCTGGCTTTCCCAGCGAAACCAGCTGACTTCCCTGTCATTGTCAACATCCTCAAAACTAGGTGTCTTATTTTTACAATCTTTGCATTTATTGTGCATGCATTGGTAATTTTTTATATCACAGGCTACAGTTTTCAATATGTCCTTTAGACCAAACTGGACCACTTTATTCTTTAGCAAGGTATTGTGCAAAAATTCGATATTACTGTGCTTTACACAGAGACACGTGTTACGCGAATTAAGGTGCGGTGACAAAACATAAAAGGGTTTGTTTTTATAAAAGGTGGTGAAGCCATAACGGCCTCCTTCACTTTTGTATTTTTGGTATAAGTTCTTCAAGGTATCAGTCAAATATCTTATTTGTTCCTTCTTCTTGTGTTTTGTTCTTGTTTCCTTTTTTCCCGCTGTATTACGGCTATTATCATCTCTTACGTAAAACTGATTGATTTCTAGTATTATTGCACGTCTCACTCTCTTTTTTTTTGATCTTGGTTTATTTTTCAGTCCCATTAATTTGCATACGTAAGTTTTGTCCCTGCTGTTTACTACAATTTTTTTTAAAGTAACTTTTTCATCGTGGCTCTTACTATCGCTATAAGTTTTTTTCAATGATAGTTCTAACACTTCTTCTCTAGCCTTTAATTTTAATATATTAGTTTCCAATTTTTCTATCTTTGTTGTAGTTTTTTCCTTAAGCCGTTGGTATCGTTTTCTATAAGTCTCCTTTTGTATTCTCACTTTTTTAAGAATATTCGTTATGGTTTTGCATCTCTTTAATAATATTTTACACATTTTCAAAACTCTTTCATTTTTTTTATCATTTTCTGTGACTTCGTTTTTTGTTTCCACAGCGGCATCTGTTCTTAATTTTTCTCTTTTTTTTTTAGCGTCACTTTTCCGTTTGTCTTGCCTCCATTGCTCTCGCTGTTTTTCGGCTTCTGATGGAGTCATTTCCGAAATTGTCTTTCTTTTTGATTTCAGTCTCTGCAAATTTCGTGAACATTGAGCTTTATACTCATCTGGCCTCTCTTTCTTCAGCTTTTCTCTGTATCTTCTAGTTTTTTCAGCTCCACTAAGCGGCATTATAGTTCACTATAAGACAATGAATTTCTAATCTAATAATGACACAAACAAATTTTAATAGTAATAACATTTACCCCGTATCCTTCGAGGTATTATATGATCGAAGGCCGTACTTTATAATATTTTTTTCATATTTTCTATTTTAGGTCTTATAAAGATAAAAACATGCGAACCATTAAGTAACAAACATCGGAACAGGACAAAAACTACATGAATCTTGTAAAATGTTTAATTATACATATAGGTACTGACATTATATTTAATTATCAATCAATATGCCTATCAAATATCAATTATTTATTTAAGTTACTACAACAATTATTGACTAATTTACATGTATAAAATGAAATTCTATAATTTACCTGAGGTCACTGAATTTCTATCTTTTTAGGACGTAAAATAGAAAGTAGGTATTTTTTACTAGATACGATGTAAATGTTTTGAAACATTGACGCCTAATTTTTGTAGTAATTTAAATAAATTTTCGTACAAATAAGTAATGGACATTTGATTAGGCACATTGATAATTAAATACAATGTCTGTACCTGTGTAATTTAAATGTTTTACAAGTTTTATGTATGTAGTTTTTGTCATTTTATGATTTTACTGGTTGAAACGTAAAGTATTAGAAATGAATCAGCTCCCGCACAACCACTCCGATGGGACTCGAACCCACGACCTTTCGCTATCCGGGCGACTGCTCTAACTACTAAGCTACGGAACGTATAATAATATTTTATTAATTTTTATTACGTTATTTAAAAAAACAATAAGAATTGCATAGAGAATGCTAAAAAGCAAAAATAAAAATTTATTTATTGGTTTACTTTACGCCGTATCTATTAATATTTTGCACCTAATATCTATTTTGGGTTCTAACAAGACAAAAACTTCCAAACCAGTAAATATATAGTTCAATGTTGAATAAGGTACAATGTAAACTATTCTTTATGTGCTCAAACATGTTGTGACTTGCAGCTCAGGGTGTATGCGACCACCCAGATGGTCACATTCTGAGGTCACATGTCAGCTATCAGACTTTAAATTAATTCTGTAATTAATCAGCTGCTCTACTTAGCCGTCTAAAATATTACGGAATTGAAAGTTTGACCTATGTATAATAATGTTTAGTTACAAGATAAACAGAAAACGTGAAATATAAGCAGGAAATGGTCACCTTACCTGAGTGTAAAAATCGCGACCTGGTAATGACACACGAACGTCCGTTGCTCACTGCGTTAAACTTGGCACTGGCGTACGAAATCCAGTATTTTTTAAAAAAGGTCGGTACAATGTTGCCATCAGCCACCGCGAAAGATACCAACAGTAGTGTTTTAATACTAAAAAGGCGGTCACAATACTGAAAACTCAGGTTGAGACAGAAATTTGGACTTGCATTTATTATTATTTTTTATTAAATAATACATGAAAAAAACGTTTGATTATTCATTAAAATAAGAAGTAATTTGTACCAAAATCATTATAAACAACAGATACTTAAATTGAAAAAAATAATATCCTATAAAATGATCTTTTCTGAAAGGCTTATCACGTGGGACAGCCAAAAACCAGGTATTGGGAATACTTTAATTATTTATAAAAAATATAATATTGTGGGAATCATTTGTACTAAAATTATATGGTTAAACTACTTAAATGACAAATTGAATGTATATCACACTTTTCCATTTCTTTTGTCAGTTTAAGGACAATTAAATATTAAAACGGAGGGACAGCTCCAAAAGGGGGGTGTGCTATTTTTCTGAAAACGCTCATATGCACAAGTTTAGTTGTTTATGCACAATGTTTTTATTTGAAATTGAGATAAAATCTCAATATATATAAATTAGACTTGCAACGAATAGTATATTCGGCAGTATACCGAATATTCGGCGAGGCCCCTGACCGAATAGCCGAATATTAGGCAAAAGTATTCGGCTGGATTTTAGCGCCAAAAACTTGTACAGACGTGATTGTTTCGCGCTCCTTTGTTTTGTTCTAATGTACTCATCGCCCGCGCGCCCGCTGTTGCTCTGCGCGGTATATTGCTAACGCACTGCATGTTTCGACAAGTTCATTTCGTGGATATCGTATTACGTTAAGTACAGTTTATTGTGCTCTCTTAGTTTTGATCTGTTTGTTAATGCATAGAAAAATTCTTAACTTGTTTAATACAGAAAATGATTAAATTATGTACCTGTTTTATGTACCAATGACTACTTAATAAATGATTATAAAAGAAATGAGAACCTTACCCTTCTAAATTTTGATTACCACAATAATTCAAATACATAGAATCCTCCATTTTTCCAATTCAGAAGATGATCATGTACCTGTGTTATGCACCAATGACTACTTAAATGATTATAACAGAAATGAAAATATGAATATATACGTAATCAATCGATTTTAATTTTTCATTTTACCAATTATTTCTCTATGACAAAATATATTATTTAAGTATTCGGTATTCGGCCGAATAATATGTAGATATTCGGTATTCGGCCGAATATAATAAAAGCAGCCGAATAGGCCGAATACCGAATAGTAACCGAATATTCGTTGCAAGTCTAATATAAATATCAAGTGATAGAGAAGTCATATTATAAACATTGAATAAATCTGGATCAATGGTTAATTGCTAATAATAAGATTATAAGTGTTCAGTAGGCTTAGCTTAACTTGACCATGGATTTATTTTTGTTTATTCAATAAGGGTTTTTTTGATGCGTTTGCACTATCCAAAAGCCGACAAAAAACTTCATAAATCGGGCATTAATCATTATGATGTATTCAATGTGTGTATCCTATTAAATATCCTTAGAAATGGGTTTAATCTAAGAAATAATAGAAAAAGTGACATTTTGTCTATAATGAATATACTATACTAATGAATATAATATAATTCATAATAGAGTGTTCTCATAATATACACACACACATATTTAGCGGAACATAAAATAAAGGTTTGATATCAGTATCAAGTAAGGTTGCTGGCTGTTTTATATGTCATTCAATTTAAAAAGAAATATTTTCAAATTAAGAAAACTGAACTGAACATCACATTCTATGCAATTGTTTTAATTTTATTCAAATACACCTTATCTGGAGCGAACTTCGAATATTTCTTCCTTCTAAGTTTGATTAAATTTCTTTGAAATACTGTTTTTGTTAGTTTTTTTTAATCGCGTATCTTTTTGGAGTTGAGGACTGTATTATGCCTGACTTAGCCCCAACGGAGATTGCCAGGGCACTCGAAATGCGAAGAAATGGTCAAACCTACAGAGTGATATCCAGAGATCTTCGTCGACCAGTTTCAACCATCCATCGCAGTATCCAACGGTTCGGGGAGACCGGTATGTGAGAAGAGCTGGACAAGGCAGAAAAGACGCACTTCGAGTAGGGATGATCGTTTCATTCGGCTTCGTGTACGTAGGTTTGACGGCCCGGTAGGAAGGACCCCCGTTTGACGGCCGTCCAAGCCCGACATGAGTTAGAAGCAGTGCGGGGTGTAACCGTAAGTGAGCGTACCGTACGAAGAAGGTTCGAAGAAGCTGGTTTGTGTTCATTTGTGCCCGCCAAGGCTCCAAGGCTCGAGGTAACTCATTGTAGAAACAGGTTAACTTTTGCTCAGGAACATCGACTTTGGAACGCGGACCAATGGAGTAAGGTATTGTTTAGTGATGAGTGCAGAATTCTCTTAAATCAAATTGACGGCAGGCAAAGAATATACAGACGCAAAGGAGAACGATACATTCAGACAAATTTTGAAACTACAGTTGCATACAGTGGTGGATCAATAATGGTTTGGGCAGGCATTTGTTTGGGAGCTCGCACAGACTTGGTAGTGATTGACAGAGGGAGTCTGACTGCAGACCGCTATATCAGAGAAGTTTTAGAAGAAAATGTCGTACCGTTTGCCCCATATATCAGTGACGATTTTGTTTTTATGCAGGATAATGCTTGGCCGCATACCGCTCGGGTAACTCAAGCTTATCTTAAAGATATGAATATCACTGTTATGGAGTGGCCGGCGAATCACCGGATATGATCCCAATAGAGCATGTTTGGGACTTGCTGAAAAGAAAAGTTAAGTCCAGAATTCCAGCTCCTGCCAACGTGGGTGAACTGTGACCATCGATAACATCATTCTCAGTATGCCTAGACGGGTAGAAACTTTAATAAGAGCACATGGAGGAAATACGCGATATTAAGCACCATTTTTCTAATTTAATGAATTGTTATTTTAATATTAATTTTCACTTTTCCCGGTTACATGAAAAGTTCAAAAATGTACCATTTTTCACATGGCCTTTACTCGCAAAATCTGTTCTTAATGTGATCTCATTTTAAGTAAAACAAATGAAACTTTAAATAACAAAAGAAGTGTAGTAAGCAGATTTTAAAATAAAACCATATTTTTTTAATTATGGACCTTTTTTTTTTGTGTTCCGCTAAATATGCCGGTGTGTTTATTTGTATTATAATGACATCTTGCAGTCAATACAATTGTCAATGACATATGAGTTTGATATTATTATTATTATAATACAAACAAATAATGCCACTGGTCAACCTACTTATGAATTAGATTCCATGATAGTACATAGTTATGCTACCCTAACCAATATTGTAATTAAATGGAAAATTTGTTCCAGTTCAAGTAATAATTGCCACTCCAGGGCGTATGATTGATCTCATGGACAAGCAGGTAGCTAAGATGGAGAACTGCCGAATGCTTGTACTTGATGAGGCTGACAAACTCCTATCACAAGACTTCAAAGGAATGCTGGATACAGTTATATCAAGGTGAGAACTCTTTGTTGTTTGTTGTGCCTGGGAATGGCTTTGTGTATGAAAGTGATAAAACGAAATATTTAAAAATAATGCAAATGCAAAAAAAAAAAAGAACACACACATATTTATATATTTTTTGACTATGTATAAGATAAGATAATCATGTAATAATCCTGAGATTTTAAGTGTTTAAGTGTATAATATTTTTTCAGATTACCTAAAGAGAGGCAGATATTATTATTCTCAGCCACTTTCCCACTAAGTGTAAAACAGTTCATGGAAAAACATTTAAAGGAGCCGTATGAGATTAATCTCATGGAAGAACTGACATTGAAAGGAGTTACCCAGTACTATGCATTTGTGCAAGAAAGACAAAAAGTTCACTGTTTAAATACACTGTTTTCAAAGGTAAATAAATTGAATATATATATTATTCAGTTTACAAATTTTTGAATTGTATAAAAATTATTAACATGTTAAACTTTTCTTGTTTCAGTTACAAATAAACCAGTCCATAATATTCTGCAACTCGACTCAGCGAGTGGAGCTGCTGGCCAAGAAGATCACGGAGCTGGGCTACTGCTGCTACTACATCCACGCGCGCATGGCGCAGGCGCACCGCAACCGCGTGTTCCACGACTTCCGCGCCGGCCTGTGCCGCAACCTCGTGTGCTCCGACCTGTTCACGCGTGGTATAGACGTGCAGGCCGTCAATGTCGTCATCAATTTCGACTTCCCGCGCATGGCCGAGACCTACCTGCACCGCATCGGGCGCTCCGGCCGCTTCGGCCATCTCGGTATCGCCATCAACCTCATCACGTACGAGGACCGCTTCGCCCTGCACCGCATCGAGCAGGAGCTCGGCACCGAGATCAAGCCCATTCCGAAGGTCATCGACCCCGCGCTGTATGTGGCCCGCGTCGACGAGGACGACTCCAAGTAACGCTAAGTTGCTTGCGTGCTCGTAAAACTTCTGTTATCTGGACATTAGCCGACTGGTGAAAGGAATTAGGAAATTACGAAAACAAAAACTTATTTGTAAAAAGTGTAATGAATTTATTGTACTAAAATGTGCGTGTAAATAGTTTATTGTGAATAAGACTTGAACCTGAAAAGATTACTTTTTTAAAGTGTACATAAACATCGGGACTCACGGAAGGCTCCCTGTGCCTTTGTCCATATTGGATACTGTGCGTGGTTTCCTACACTTGTTAAAACATAAAATATTTATCTGTATATCTACTGTATTAAGAGTCTATCAAAATTTATTTTTGAACTTACCATAAATTGTGATAGACTTTCATCAGGTGCATTTATGCACTTCACCTGCCCATATATCTCTACTATTTGAGCTAGCACTGGTTTATTTTATTAAAAAAAAAACATAGGTGTGTCAGTACTTTCGTTACTTCTGTGGTATGGGTAGGTTTTAAGACTAGCTCAAATTAATACATTTATTCCATTGTTTATGTCCCAATGTGTAAGAACATTGTTCCTGGCCGCTTGGAACAATGGTTACAGAGCCTTTCATTTTTAATAAAATTAAATTACCACAACAACTTAAATACACTAATTTGCCAATACTTCTTTCAAGAAGGTAATTATTTATTTCATATAAGTTGTTTTGGTAATTTCTTTTTTAGTTTGTTTTTGTTAAATTAAAGCGGTGATGTCACATTTCAAAAACGCCTAGTAGATACCAAGAACAACAAATAAAAGTAGAGTATGATTTCTTCACAATTATTTTGAAAAATCTTAAATTTATCTACTAAAGACCTGTTGCATTTTAAAACCAACTTGAGTGTGATCATTAACAAGGCGAGGCAATGTTAATCCGTAGTGTTTGAGGCTTGCATTACGGACATTGCTTTGTCTGGGGGATTCAATGCAAGGGAGCATTGTGTTCAGCAATAGAGAATTTGCTCCTGGGGTGTACACTTTTTGGATGTCAAGTGAAGAGTTAGACATTCTTGGTCAATGCCGACTACTTTTCTTATGTTTGCACTGCCATTAAAATCGGCTCCAGAATTATTTTTAAATCTAAATCTGTATACCATACAGTGGTTTCTTGCCATTTTTCGCATAATATTTTACTGATTTGACATAACTTTAATTGAAAATCAGTAAAATCACAACTAGTGTGTAAACCCTACGAAAAGAGTATCTTTCATATCTGTGATATATTTTAACTTGTGAAAAGTATGGGCATAATAGTTCTTGGGATGAGATCATTTTGTGTATATTATTAGTTGTCTTCCGAAAGAATTAGATATTTAAGAAATCTTTTAAAAGACAGTTTGTAAAGAATTTGAAGTGATTTACATTAGTACAAAAATGAATTTCGATTTATCATTCTGTTGATGTTGTCTTCAGTCTCATCTCATGTGAGCAAAAATGAACATACAGCATATCATAGATATTTTTATAAAGGTAACAATTTTAAAATCATGCTCTGTTTTAAGTATAAAGGAGTACATATTTCAGTTCTTGGAAAATTAGTATGCTGTTTTAAATCCTGTAATTATCCAAGATTATTTTTAAATGCTTCTTCTGAAAACCAATATGTCAAGATAAGTAAAGCATAGTCATTTATTCACCACATACTTAGGGTGATTGTTGTTTCTGATTGCAAGATTTCTAAACAAAAAATGCATTCAAGTATTTGTTATTTATTAAACTTTGCGAAATTCGTTTAAAAATATTGTACCTACTGTTGAGTAAAGACCAAAAATAAACTCTTCACACAAAGACATGTTTTTTATTTAAATTATTATGTAGATAAAATGCTTGGCGGCAGTAATAGACTAAGGCTCGGTGTAAGTATGTGTGGAACGAACCTAGCTGAATTTCCGCAAAAGGAATATACTATATTGTGCATGTAGATGCATGTAGTCCGAAAGTCGCTCTATATTATAGAGCAACTTTCGGACTACATGCATCCGGAATCTCCGGCCGGAATAAAAATAGCGCTGAAAGACTATGCGTCAGGCTCAGGCCGGGACCATATCCGGAATCCGTAAGGCTGTAGTTACATGCGACCGAGCGGCTCTACCGCGAAATGACAAGCAACTGTACGCAACAACTGTTTGTAGTTTCGCGTGTTTAGCGACCAAACCGCCCGGACGCGTATTAGAGCCTAAGGCCGGAGAAAATTCAGAGCACCGACTTTAGAACACCGGAAATTAAGAAGATTGTGTAGAGAAATAGTTAAAATTTTAGCCGAATTTAAAAGGGGAAATATTTAGAAAATATGTTTTATTACATATTCTTTTGTGCATTGAACTTTGAAAGTCGGTATTTAATTTTTTATTGAAAATTTATAATTTTTCTCTTTTTAGTTATATTTCTTTTACTATATTTTAAGAAAGTTATAAATACAAAAAGGCTCTGCTAGTCTCACTCTCTCGGAAAAACAAACTCGAGCGTTATTTTATGCCAGTTTTCTGAGGCCGTGGTATATAATATGGCCCCAAATAAGCATAACCGATCTGTGAACCTAGTCATGTTGGGCTCTGGCCACCCAAAGCTTAGAATTATAACTTAGGTAAGCACTTTAAGGATCCCAGAGGTATCCATTACGAGGGATCGTTAGAATAAGTTGTGATGTCTTCGCGGCATTCGTCAAGAGCATACAACTCTGCTCAGACGTGTCATAGTTAAGTCTTAATTGTAATTAACTTTAAGTTTAACTTTAATAAATTTTTATTATTTTTTTTAAAAAAGTATTTACCGCTCCCCAAAGTTTGACTGGCGCAGCCGGAGCGGATTTTTCCGTAAAAAGTACGACCTTCAAAATTAGGACGGCATAGGGAGAATCCGGAACCATTAAATAAATTTTGTCAAAGTGAGCAGCGGGAACCGAAAGCGATGATTGCAGCGGCGGGTTGGTGAGTACAACTATTCACCTTCCTTTCCTTTCGTTATTTTCGGAATCGAACCTCGTCCGTATAACGTTATCTGGTTTTAAATTTTAGATTTTAAGTGATATAAAAACGTAATTAAATAAATAAAATTAAATGAATTAATGTGAAGTAGTAAATATAATATGTAATTGTGTTAAATATTGAGAAATAATTTCCAATTGAAGTAATAAATTAACATTGAATTATAATTATTCCGTGTTAAATTATATTTTTAATTAAATTGAGCGACTACATATCGTCACGTTTTATAAAATAATTTTTGTGTTCTGTTGAGAAATTTTATAATTATTATATATACTTAATAGAATATAATTTTATATTAAAATAATTTATTTTAATATTGTGTTTGTGTGTGTTAAAAATCGTTTTCGTATTTTCTTTTTACATTTTAATATTTTAAATTCCTTTTTATAACAATGGAACAAATTACTTTAATTCCTGGTGAATTTCTAAAATTAATTCCTCTTTTCAATGGTGATAAACGTCACCTTAATCTTTATTTAAGAAAATGCGAATACGTTATAGATAAGTTTAAGGGCGGCGAGGCTCAGAATCTATACTTAATGCAATGTATTATGAGTCGCCTGATATAGTGCAGCTGCACTGATTAGCGAGCGCGAGGATATAGTTACATGGTCTGAATTTAAAGAAATCTTAATACAACATTTTGGTGATCCTAGGAACGAAGAGTGCATTGCTATAGAGTTAGAAAATTTGAAAATTAAACAAGGGGAAAGTTTTCTTGATTTTTGCAATAGAATTCAAGCCGTTCGTTCAATATTAATATCCAAGGTAAATCAAATTACGAATACTGAAATTAAGCAGAGTAAAATCATTATATACAACCATACTGCATTAAATGTATTTCTTTATAATTTACCCGAGTACATGGTGAGAATAGTTCGTTTAAAGTGCCCGGATACATTAGAAATGGCATTAAGCATAGTTTTAGAGGAAGTTAATTTTAACGAGCAGTACAGTGCGAAAAATAAATTATACGCTAGTACAAAACCGCAGTTACAAAATTCTAATTTTAAAAATTATAATGCAGTTAATTTTCCTTTTAATCAAAATAAGTCGCAACAGCAGATTCCTAAATTTAATTTTGGTATACCCCAGAATAATTTTAATAAGCCACAATTTAATAGCTTTGGGGCTCAGCCTGGCCCATCCCAATTTGGATATAGGCCTAGTTTTAATACGAACAATCAATTTGGATATAAGCCGAATTTAAGCAACTTTAATAAGGGCGGTTCGTTCCCTACGTCCAAAATGACACCACAGCAGTTTGGTCAAAGACCACCACAACCGTTTGGGTTTAGACCACAGCAGCAATTTGGTTTTAGACCACAACAGCCATTTGGCTATAGGCCTCAAATGAATTATGGTTTTAAATCTGCAACAAATCCTCAGGATACAGATGTGTCAATGAGGACAGCACCTTTTAATAAGCCTCGTCAATTAAATGAAATTCATTTTAGCGAAGATCAGAATATTGATCCTTATTTTAATAATGAGATAAATAATTATGATCCTAACATGCAATGAAAATTATGACTTAAATTACGATCAGAATTCTACAGATTATGTTAGTGAAGAAATTACAGAATCGAATCATGAAAATTTTAATAAAACCCAAAATAATAATGATAGTGTAGAAAATTTTCACATAGTAGCCTCAAGTTGCCTACAGAAAAAATAGAAATAAATTGTGACCCTAATTTAAAATTACCGTATATTTTTATCCCGGAAATTAAAGCAAAATTTATGATTGAAACTGGAAGCACAAAATCTTTCATCAAACCAGAATTAGCATATCACTATTTCGAACCGTATATACTTAATGAACCATTTGAAGTAGTTAGCACACATGCATCCAGTAAGCACAACGAAGTTATACAACTACCACCGTTACCCACACTTAAATCTAATACATTTCAAAAATTTTACGTTTATAATGTTGATTATAGATATGATGGGTTAATAGGCAACGACCTGTTAAAATAATTAGAGGCAGTCATAGATGTAAGAAATAAAATACTTAAAATTAAAAACGCACAAATTCCCATTATATATAATGACACAATATAAAATACAGTTACCACCACGTTCAGAACTAAGGGTATCTTTACCTACCACTCAATATTCAGGAGATGCTATTATTAATTTTACAGAATTTTGCGAAGGTGTACGCATGCCAAGTGCAATAGTTAAATGCATAAATAGTTACGCTAAAACAGTTATTCAAAATTTATGCGATGAAGAAATGACTTTAACAATAAAATCTCCTTTTGTAGTAACTAAATACGAAGGCGCTAGTTGTGAGGTTAATAAAATAAATACTACAAGTGAATTAAATAGTAACATAGAAATAGATAAACTATTAGAACAAAATTTAAATAAATTAAGATTAGAACATATGAATAAAGAGGAAAAAGAGAAAATTTATGAGTTGTGTAAGGAATATAAAGATATATTTTATTGCGATAGTTTACCACTTACCTTTACCAATGAAATCAAGCATTTTATAAGAACCAAAAACGAAGACCCTATATATGTTAAGCCTTATAGGCATGGTTTTGCACAATCTGAAGAAATAGAAAGACAGGTAGAAAAGCTTTTACATGACAATGTTATTCAGGAATCTTTTTCTCCATGGAGCGCACCTGTCCATTTGGTCCCAAAAAAAATGGACGCATCAGGTGAGCCTAAGTATAGAATGGTTATCGACTATAGACGCCTCAATGAGATCACCATAGACGACAAATACCCATTACCACATATAACGGATTTATTTGACAAATTAGGCAAGAGTACTTATTTTTCAACCCTGGATTTAGCAAGTGGCTATCATCAATTAGAGATTAACGAAAGTGACCGTCAAAAAACTGCATTTAGTACCCAATCAGGACATTACGAATTTAGTAGGATGCCGTTTGGCTTAAAAACTGCCCCGGCAACATTCCAACGCACCATGAATAGCGTCCTGAGAGGACTTCAGGGCATCCATTGTATGGTATATATAGATGACATAATAATTTATTCAAAAAGTTTAGCAGAGCATATCGATAGTTTAAAAAAGGTTTTTGATAGATTGCGGGCCACAAATTTTAAAGTTCAATTAGATAAATCCGAGTTTTTAAGGAAGGAAGTACTGTATTTAGGTCATACCATCACAAAGGATGGACTTAAGCCAAATAATGATAAAATTAAAGCCGTATTAAATTATCCTATTCCTAAAACAGTTAGTTAGTTACAGTAAATCAAAAGTTTCCTTGGCTTGATAGGTTATTATAGGAGGTTCATCAAAGACTTTTCAAAGGTTACAGAACCATTAACATCATGCTTTAAAAAAACGTAATAAAATTGAAATTAACGAAAATTATATACAAGCGTTCCAAAAATGTAAAGAACTTTTAGTAAATGCACCCATTTTACAATATCCGGATTACGAAAAGCCTTTCATATTAACAACTGATGCATCTGGCGTTGCTTTAGGAGCAGTGTTATCACAAGGCTCTCTTGGTAGCGATCATCCAGTTGCATATGCTAGCAGAACCCTCAGTGATACAGAGAAGAGATACAGTACAATAGAACGCGAGTTGTTAGCCATCGTGTGGGCTGTCAAATACTTTAGGCCTTATATTTTCGGAAGGAAATTTACAATATACACCGACCATCGTCCATTGGCATGGTTATACTCTATAAAAGAACCCAATAGTAAACTGACTAGATGGCGGCTTAGACTACAAGAATATGATTTTGAGGTAATATACAAAAAGGGAAAACAAAATACTAATGCAGATGCATTATCACGAATTCATTTAAATGCTTTAGGCTCTGATTCAGATGATAGCGACCTTTCAATGAAAGTTAATGTAAATGATAAAGATAAAAAGAATTCGAAATTGCAGAAATATCTTGATGAAGTCACAGGTGATATAGCAAAAATAGCAAGGAAAAGGGATAGTGAAAAAGATGAAATTATATCAATTGGTTCCGATAGCGATAGCAAAACCCTAACTATCTCTGATACATCTAAAACTATTTCAGTTAGCCCTAGGGAATTAGATCAATTAGAACAGTACCCCATACCATCCATATCCAGCCATACAGATACTATACATTCTGATATAGAGATGGATAGTGCTGGAATACCAATTTTAAAAGAAGCAATAGATACAAAACCAAACCAAATTTTAGTCTTCTCGTGGTTTAAAAATGAATTATGTGTTAAGAACTTATCTACCCCTAAACGCAAAATATTGGAAGTATTTTTACCCCTTCAAAATAACGAACTAGTTAAAGATTTTCTAAAAGAATATATCCGTCCGAAAATTAAATACTTTATCTACTTTGAAAATGTGGAACATAGGTCAGATTTTGCCAATACCGTAACTAAATTATTTCAAAAGGATACAATTAATCTGATAGAGTGTACGGAAAGAGTAATTTTTATAGATGATGAAAATGAGCAAAAGGCTATAATAAAGAAATATCATGAAGGCAAGACGTGCCATCGTGGTATCAAAGAAACTACAGTTAGGATAAAGCGCAACTATTTTTGGGACAATTTTCAAGAAACCGTAACAGCTATAATAAATGCTTGTGAACTTTGTAAGAAGATGAAGTACGATAGGAAACCACTTAGACCCTTAATACAGTTAACTCAAACACAAGAGGCACCTTTTCAAGAAATTTTTATAGATTTATTCAGTATTGAAGGAAAATATTACCTTACTATTATAGATGCTTTTAGTAAACTAGGGCAAGCAATTGAAATTAGTAATCGCTCCACACCCGAGGTAGTGCGCGCTTTGATTAAATATTTTTCATTTTATGGCATACCAAAAAAAATTTTTCAAGTGACCCAGGTACCGAATTTAACAATACATTAATACGAGAATTAACCGCAATGTACAAAATAGAGCTTCATATTTCTACACCAAATAATCCAAACTCTACAGGAGTTATAGAAAGGTTTCACTCCACTTTAATAGAAATATATAGATTGGCTAAGTATGAGCAAAAATTTACAGATGCTGCTTCTGTTATGACATACGCTATAATGGCTTACAATAATACAATCCATAGTGTTACTAAACACACACCATTCGAAGTAGTTTTTGGGCATACTGATTCCAATAGCACATTTGACGTAGATTTTAATAAATACTATATGCAACAATTACTCAAAGATCATGCAGAAAGAACAAAATATTTGTATCAATATATTTCAAGTAAATTATTAGACTCTAAGGAAAAAGAAAGATCAAAAAAAGGTGGTGAAAAGGAAATTGAATTTGAGACAGGAGATTCTATTTATGCGAAGGCAGTAAATACTAGGAAGAGTAAGGATAAGCCGTTATATCAAAAAGCCAAAGTTAGTGGTACAATAGAAAGAAACGTAGTTCCAATTCAAGTAGGAAATAGAAATACAAAAGTTCCTATTAAAAATATAAAACGGCCTCCACAGGTGGTGCGTCGTAGTCCTGGCGATGATGCAGGAAAACCAGGCTCTTCAAGTTAAGAAAATAGAAGAAAATTCGGGGCTTTTACCACTTAAAATAGGGAATGCATACATGCAAACAGATAAGTGGGTTATTATTAAGAGATTAGATTTAGAAAGAATAGCAGATAATTTAGTATATTATATAAATAGTTATAACGAATTCAGTATGTTAATAAATACAAGTAAGCCTTATCCTAATGAATTTAGTAATATAAAAGATCAAGTAGAGTATATTCGTGATTCGACAATAAATAAGATGAAGCAAATTTTCCCTTCACAAAAATTCAAACGCGGTCTTTTAAATCCCCTTGGATCCGTCATTAAATCGATTACTGGCAATTTAGACCATGAAGATGCATTTCGTTATGACAGTCTTATTGAAAATTTATATAAAAAACAAAGTTCTATACAAAATAAGATCACCTTCATTACCAAAACCATTGTTCACCATATTAATAGCACTGAGGTACTGTATAATAATTCTTTAATTTTTAATGAGCGTCTTAAGAGGATAGAAAGAATGCTAAAAGAAATTAATACTAAAGAAAATAATTCAATTTATTCCACTTATGTTTTAGGTATGTATACTACTTTTATAAACAGTTTTCGCATTTTATATGTTACTATTAATGAAATAGAAACCGCTCTAGCATTAAGTAAGGTTGATGTATTACATCAATGTATAATTAATTCCACAGAATTATTTCAAATATTGTCACAAGTCGAATGGGTTCGTAATTTAGTTTATCCTGTATCCATGAACAATTTAGTTAAAATAGAAAGAACTATTACTGTTAAAGCTTTTACTAAAGGAAACCAGATCACGTTCATATTGGAGGTTCCGCTCATTAGTAATGATACTTACGATTTTTATAAAATGTTTTCTTTACCGATGTATGATGAGCAAAAAAATAAAACATATATCATTATTCCTGAATACCCTTTCCTTATCGTGAAAAGTTCAAAGTACATATCACTAATATCGCCTTGCCAGCAAATCTCGGAGAATGATCAGTACCTGTGCACCGAAAAGGAAATAGTTCCCTATGTCTCTACAACGTGTGCGGAGCAGATGATGGAGTATAGTAAAGATACGTCTCTTTGTATACCAAGGGCCGTACAAATAGAAGATTTAAAGTTACAAAAACTTCCCTCGTCCCGATATATTATGTATTCCAGAAATAAGATTGTAATTTCCGAAAAGTGTGGAAACGAAATAAACAAGACGCCTGTAATTGGTACTTATATTATAAAAATAGAAACCGGATGCGAAATTATTATTGGGGAAATTCATCTGCGCAGCGAGCAACACGCTTTTAGTAAAATAAATTATCAGATAATGCCACAACTACATTTCCCTAGATCAAAGAAGGAAATTTCTGAGAACCTGCCATTGGATATAAAAGGAGTTAACCTGGATGATCTGAAACACCTGTCAACGATAATCAAATCGCAAAAGTTCAGTGATAGTGATGAAGTGCAAATAATAAAAGTCAATAGTGTCAGTGTTGCAACCCTTATATTGTATGTTATAATTTTGTGTTTCTGTGTATCCCTAGCGTTATATAAATTTAGAAATAAGTTAATTTTACTTAAAAATCGAAACCCTCAGAACTCAGGAAATTCGTCTGACGGTTTCGAACTTAAGGGGGGAGGAGTCATGTTGGGCTCTGGCCACCCAAAGCTTAGAATTATAACTTAGGTAAGCACTTTAAGGATCCCAAAGGTATCCATTACGAGGGATCGTTAGAATAAGTTGTGATGTCTTCGCGGCATTCGTCAAGAGCATACAACTCTGCTCAGACGTGTCATAGTTAAGTCTTAATTGTAATTAACTTTAAGTTTAACTTTAATAAATTTTTTTTTTTTTTTTAAAAAAGTATTTACCGCTCCCCAAAGTTTGACTACCTACTAAATAATCACCAGTGATGATAATACTATATTATAAAATAATTATTATTAGGTATCTATTGTAGTATTGTGCAAAAAAAATGTAGTAGGCATTAAGGCGCGTCTCCTGCTCATGTTTTTTCGAAACATTACACAGAAAACATGTAACAAAAACATTTGTTTTCATACACAAGCTGTCTCCAGCTATAGAAAATGTTTTTGATTGAACCAAAACATTTTGTGTAGACAAGATCATGAGTTCCAATGAGGAAGACGTAAGCACTCGCAGTTTTAGCGATTGCAGATGCAGTATCTAGGAGAAAACCCAGACATCGAGTTAGGCCATATTTACTGACCGGTAGTTTTAGTATTCATCAGGAGTTACGAATAGAAGACCGATTTGGTATTGATAAATAATTTCTTCTGTATTTCTATAATTTAATGGTCATGTGAGTAGTGAACAGTTGATAAGAAATGAAACATTCCCCTCTCTACCCGCGCGGGGAATGTTTTCCGTCCGTCTCGGAAGACAAAAACATTGTGTATTCCTACACAAATGTGTATAGCCACGCCCTAACGTTGTGATGTTTTGTCTGTTCCTTAAAAAATACGCGCAGGAGATGCACCTTTAAATATATTATAGTGATGATGATGATCACGATATGATATGATACAATAATAATTTTGGCAATAGCAACATTTCAAAGCATAAAATTGATTAGTGACTAGCGAGTACCTGCGAGTACCTATGTCATCATAATAATATGTCGGTGTTTCGTGTGAAGATGGTGGCGATGATGATGATGATGATGGTTACTGTTAGTGGTATGATGGCATATGCATGCAGCTCTTCAAAGAACGCCGGAATCCCCAAACATGTGTCTATAAGGACTCTGGAGTTCTGTTCAGTACCTTTGGATCCAGGGTATACAAAAGCTTACTTTTTGGTAGCATATGCTTGGACTACTCCCGAAAAAGTAGAAATCGCTATATGTCTTTATAAATTTCGAGGGGTTCCCTCGATTCCTCATGGATCCCATCATCAGGTCACCACTTTGATATCAAAAGGACTAATTTGAGATAATATTTGGTCCACAGACGGCGGACCATATATATATATATATATTACTCCGCCGTCTGTGGACCAAATATTATCTCAAATTAGTCCTTTTGACATTGGAAGTCGGTTAACAAGGTTTAGAAACAGGAATCTAGGTAATCACTTGAAACCGCGGATAAAGTAAGATTTTATTAGTGCAGTCAAAGTGCTGTGCACTGTTTGATGCCTTACTATAGTGCCGCAGTACTCGCTTATAAGCGGAAGAATAAAACCAAAATCAATTTTATTTTATTTTATTGAAGCAATAAAGTCTTACTACAACTAAATAAGTACATTCCGTAAGAAAAATCCACAAACATTTAAAAAAATTATATAAATTCGTTATATTATATACTCATATACAGTTCATAACTCAATTATTCCCTACATCTATTTAAATAAATAAAAAATATAAAAGCTGCATATTAATAATAATTGAAGAAATATATTACTATATAAGATATGCATATTTATTTTTTATATTATTGTGTTTTAATAGGCGTAATGTAAAAAAATATAATAAACAAATATTTTAAAAAAAATTGAAACCACAGTCTAATCCAGTTTCGTAATCAATATCATACACAATTTCTCCTGCCACATAATGTCCACGTTTTTTCTGTACTTTTTAGTTTTCCAAAAACATTTGATATTATTACAAAAACTTTTTTTTATATTAATCATGTTAATACTTAAAATTTCAAATAAAGAAAGTGGTTTCTATAAAATTTTGTTATTGAGAATAATGCTTTATAAAAGCGTCACAAAGAAAAACCTAAGGTGGGGTATGGAATATATCAGTTGCCATTTCAGGTCCCTGTTATTTTAATTAAATAACTTTGTTTTAAAGAAAATATAACATAATCTTTAATTTATATAAAATATTATCTAAAACGTTATATATTTATTAATTGAAATTTGTTCATAGCCCTATCTAAATGATATATATTAGTTAAGTATAAACATTCCATAATAATATTAAAGTCGTTTCACTACAATAATATTGTCTATATTAGGACTAAACAACGGAGTGTCGATATGGAAGAAGCCTGGCTCTAACGCGATCATTGAGTATGACAATGCTTGATCTTGATTTTTCCCATTGGTCAACAAAATATAGTAATAATTAATTGGTCTATGGAAAATATCAATACCTGATGCTCAAACTTACGCTAAAGGCTCGGCTTTGAATCTACTAAATATGGAATTAAACATACCATCTACTACTACGCTGGCCACTAAAAACTAGTGTATCAATTGTAAAAAAGTATTCTATTTTTAGGGTTCCGTAAATACTCAAGGAACCCTTATAGTTTCGCTCTGTCATCTGTCTGTCTGTCTGTCCGCGCTTCTAGCTTCTGTAATTATAAATAAAATGGATGAAATTTGGTATAGTTCAAGATATAGTTACAGATATATATCTCGGTTTTCGCAACGTAAAATAATAATTTTATATTTTAGGGGTGGCTCTCTACTTGTGAAGTGGGGATGATAAATATTTTTTCATCCTACCTCATCTTGTGGGGTATCGTTGAATAGGTCTTTCAAAATAAAGGCAAGATTTCATGCATGACTTTTTCACAGTCGACCATTTTCAAGTAATCGGCCTTCAAAGTGGTTTATAAGTTGGTCCCCCCCTGGCATTTCTTAACTATAGGAGATACAAACTTGTAAGTTTTCGCGCCGATAGATCATGCTAAAAACTCTTCAGGAAATTTATTTTGAGCGAAATCGGACAGTAAATTTTGAAGTAATTCAAAGAAATCCTATTGCGCGTTGATGATTACGGAACCCTCCTTAGACATGTCCTGACATGCTCTTGGTTAGGTTTTTTAAATCATACGAGCAATTTGTATACATCAAGTCTTCATATTTTATTTGTAAGTACCAGGATTCTATATGATATCTTAGTTAAGTTTCAAAAAAGTTTCGTGCTTCTCTGTTTCTTTTAATGTTTTTTTTTTTGAGTATAGAAAATAGAAACAAAACTATACAGACAGTATGAGTTGTATCTATATTCAGGCTGTACTAACAAAGTTTTTTTACATAAAAGGTAAGGTCCAATCTTACGTAAAGTTTGTCTTATGTTAAATTTGAAAGTATCTAAGAAAATGCCTTTACTGCAAGCAAATAAAATTCGTCATTTCACCTTGGATTTAACTTACCTAATGGTACATAACAATATGTGAAATTTGTGATTGGCAAGCATTTAAAAATTAATTTTTGACTTCAATTTATAAGTTTAGTCATCATAATTTTTACGTGCCCTTATCAATAGTAATAAAATTAGGCGCAACAATAAATATTCCATTACGACTAGTAAGTACAACATTAAAAAAGTTGTACTTACTAGTCGTAATGTATGTGCGTTATCCATGGACAGAATTTAGAAATACAATACTGGGAGACAAATTTTTGTCTACTTTTTCTGTGTCCACAATGTAATAATATGTTGGACAGTCAATATATTGTCCAGTGTCCACATTGATGAACATGATTAGGTACGTGAGGAAAATAAAAAATAAAACATCACAGTTAGTCATGGCAATTAGGACGCATAAAAAAGTTGAGCATATGTAAACAATACTAAAATCGTAGCCACAAATCAAACATTAAAAAGTAGATTTTGGGAGCAGCTATTTAAAATTTTAATATAATAATAATAATAGAACATACGTATATAAGCCATAAGTATACACTCTGTTCAGACCCAATTTAATTTTGATTCTAAACGAAACCAAAAATATTAAATTCAATCCAAAATAATGTGTCATTGTTATTTCTTTATGGCATGGTAAATTGAAATCTTTGAGTGTTCTATTGTTCTTGTGTTTACGTTGAGATTTGATTGGATCTGAACAATAATTACTCCTGGAAGCCAGTTGGGTAATGTAAATGCCTGCTTACATCACAATGAATTCTTTTCGCAAGTGTAATCAGACAGCGGGCCGAGCTGGGTGAAACAGTCGAGACTGAGCGGGTCGGGGCTACTAAATTCGAGTTCACCACAAGCGATAAAAAATGTAAACAAATAAATATTTGATAAGCTATTTGAAAAATAAGAAAAAAAACTAGATATTTCGTTTCTGTCGGGTCTGGGTTTTTTTATATGGGGCGTGACCGTTCTTCTTTGCATTAAAATGGTGCCATAGCGTATAGTTGATAAGTCATGTGTCAGACGCTACATTACAACCAGATCAAGTGAAATCGCTTATTAGCCTCGAATGACACGTATTTCGAATGATTTTCATTTTCGCAGATGATTATTGTTAATACATAAATTATTTATCCTCGTGGGTTTTACTGTAGGTGTTCAGTCGAGGCTGAGCGCGGCGAGGGACTCGGCGGGCGCGGGTGCGAGGGAGTCCAGGTCGGGCGGCGGCAGGCCGGGCTGCAGCGTCACCTCCACGCCGCGGTTCAGCGACACCGCCGGGTAGAACGCACCGCGCAGACCCGTGAATGCAATGTCGCCCTGTATACGAGATAAATATTACATTCAGTCACTAAAAAGTAATTTTAACGCAAAGTGCAATAAAAAGTTTATGAAAGTATTAACTTTTAAGCTTGTTTTCTATACGTACAAACCGACGTCCGCCCTTTGTGGGGCGATTTGAACATTATTTTTTCATGTACCTACAGCATAGAAACACGCCATCGTTTGAGCTCGTGTGTATTATCAGGGAATTTTATCATTTAGCATTTTAGTTGACCGGTCTCGTACTTTGTTCGCATTATAATTTTTATTTATTAAGGTAACAAACAGCCATTACACAGAATATGTTTGGATAGAGAGTTAACAATCAAGCCCAAAGTACCATTACTAAATACAAAGCAAATTAAATTAAGATGACTTCGTAGCGTCAAGTCAATAGAGATTAGCGTTACACCATTACGATACAAAGCGAATAAAGAAATACAAATACCAGTTACATAATATTATTTCAACATTTACAAAGGACTTTTACTTTACTTTACTTTAGATTTATATGACAATAGGTTACTACAAAATATGTCATGTGTGTTGTAGTGGTCACATGCACGTTGAAGAAAATAATTTTTGGAATAGTAGGTTCGTGAGAGAGGGATGTGAAATGTATATTTTGATCTTGATAAATAATGCGGGGTTTTGAGAGTTTGTTGTTACAAACGCCTGTTTTTTAATGATTGCATATTGTGTCTCAATTCAGCTGTTTTATAATCAGTAAATTTATCTTTAGTTATATAATTCAATGATTTTAGGAAATTATTTTGAATTTTCTAAATTCTTGCAATGTGGATCTCGTATTGCGGGCTCCAAACTACCCTTCTAAATTCTAAGACACTGCGAACATACGCATAATATAAGACCCAGACGTAGAATTAAGCCCAGTTTTTTATATGCTTTGGCAACTATGG
Source organism: Phengaris arion (assembly GCA_963565745.1). Taxonomy (NCBI): domain Eukaryota; kingdom Metazoa; phylum Arthropoda; class Insecta; order Lepidoptera; family Lycaenidae; genus Phengaris; species Phengaris arion. The sequence continues at coordinate 33,321,289 of OY751431.1, forward strand.
TGTCCACGTGGTGGTTGAAATGCAATTTTTCAGTCCATGACACCCAAGTCCCGGATTTGATCCACGCGTTTTATTGTATTGTTAGTAATGGTGTAGTCGGAAAAGATAGGATTAAGTCTGCGTGTAAAAGAAATAGTGTAACATTTATAGATATTAAGATACGAGTTGATTCATATAGCAATATTTTTCAAAATTACTGATATCAGTCTGAAGCTTTACGCAATCAGAAACTGATTCAATAATTTTGAAAATTTTAGTGTCATCTGCAAATAACAGGTGACAGGAATCCGTTAGTGAAGACCCTATGTTGTCTATGTACAGCGTAAAGAGAAATGGCCCAGGATGCGATCCTTGCGGGACTCCTGATGGTATGGTAAGGAAGTCAGATTGATTTTTTCCTTGCAAAAGACCTTTCATTGCAACAGCTTGATTACGGTTCTTAACATAAGAATTAAGATTAAATCCACTTGAGCAGATCATCGTGTATACCGATATATAATGATAACATATTTAACTTTAGTTAGTAATTAATTTGTATTGTGACTGGAAGTTGTTATCATAGAGTGACCTACGTGCTGAATATGCGCGCGTGCATGCGTACCTGAGGGCGGTCGTCCACTGTGAACCTCAACGTGCCGCGGTCCAGGTCCAGCAGCACGCCGACCGTGGCGCCCGGGGCTATACCCCCCGGTGCGCGGCCGCCGTGCGCGCCGCCGTGCACGAACCACGAGCGCGCGCCGTCGATGTACATCGCCCAGCCGAGCGCGTCCGCGCCCAGCATCTTGTCGCGCGACACGCCCGCGCGCGCCACGCCGAACGCCGGATCCGCGTCGCCGTCGTACCTGATACAACAAACAAACATGTGAAGAGAAAATAAGCAATACTTTAATATTTACAGTACATTACCTTTCGGGAAACTTTGTTTTCCACACATTGTCTGTAACATCCATAGCAATACGTTGACTGCCGAGGGGAATAAATATTATGTATTGTTAAAGAGTAAAACCATTGTGGTTTTGGTGACCGACTGTACCTGTCGACGCGCAGCCGCCAGTAGTGGACACCGCGCGCTAGCGGCGTGTCGGCCACGGCCACGCGCGGCTGCCAGCCGCCCGCCCGCGCGCTCAGCCCGTCCGCGCCTACCGTCAGACCGCCCTCCGCGCCTACGCACCGCGCGTCCCACGCGAACCACGCCACTGGACACATAAACTTTATTTTATAGATTTACTGCTTGTTTTTAAATTTGTAGATATTGTATTGTATAACAATGACAGATACCTCAATGCTCAAACCAGACTCTAATGTTATTCATTGGTCAAAAATGTTTTAAAATATTTACCTGAAGCGGTCTGTAGACCTATGACGTCACTGTAGGGTCCCTCGCCCGCGCCGTTGAACGCCTTCACCCGCGCGCTGTACAGCGACGCGTAGTGCAGCCCGTCGATCGTGCACACCGTCTCGCGGCCGCAGTACACCTCCTGTAAATATTGTTTACTTTGATAAAATCGCGCTGACAACTATTTTGCAATAAACGGTCAAGAAAAGAGATGTATATATAAGTATAAGAATAGTTATTATAAATTGAAAAAAAAAGAAGCCATTTGTGTCCTACAGATGATCAAGCACCATTTCGTTTTCACAAGGCACAATCCTTTACTGTATGTCCATATTTTTAAATTTTTATTTCGGGCTCCATAGGCCCATATTATATATTCCTTAAAACTAACATACATATTATATTATTACTTATAAACTAAAAACACTGACACTATTGTATATCACGTGTGGACGTGATGCGCGTTACGTTGCGGAGACTTCCCCGGAATCTCCGGTACCTTGTGGCGCGACTCCAGACGTTCGGACGTCGTCGAAGGACGTCTCCTTCCGGATGTAGTCTCCGACGTCCTCGATGTCAATGGACTAGTGCAGGCGGGACACGTACTTTTTATTCTTTCTTTTATTCAGCAGAATGCCCCCTTCATCGTACTGCCTGCTCTCGTCTTTGCCGGTTCGTGGAGGCTCAGCAGCCCCGGATCTCCAATTTTTTTAGGCGAGACAAAAACTGAAAAATGTCGCACCCGCCCACTTATATTTTTTTGTACCTTTACCATCTTTATGGTTTCAGCAGCGGAAATAATGCATAAAGTGGTTTAAGCCAGCATGGGGCCCGTAGCAAATTCATCGAACTTGAACGACTGTGTATTTTAGAAAATACAATTAAATCAATAGCCTAAAACCGACCAACAGTACTAAGTAACATAATATATTGTGTTATGTATATTAAATGCGAGACAGCAGAGCGAGCGAACAAAAATTTTTGCCTACTTTCTAGATGAATCTAGATTTTAAAATCTGTTCATATTTAAAAACCTGAAAGACTATTCTATAGACTAGAACTTCGGAAAAATATAATAAAATCAACAGACTAAAACGGAACAACGGTACTAAATTATATAACATGTTCTGTATATTAAACGCGAGCAAGCAAAACTTTTTCATTCTTTCCAGATTAAAATCTTTTGAACTTTAAAACCTGAAAGACTGTGAACTTCGGAAAATACAATCAAATCAATAGCCAAATCAACAGTACAAAATAATATAATATGTTGATTATGTAAAAAACGAGTGAGCAAATATTTTTTGAATTTACTGCTTAAGAAATGATTTGAGTTATAAGGCCCGGTACGGAAATTTTATGAGGAGTAAAATCAAGTGTAACACGGAAAGTTGGGGCGTTACGTAGAAAGAGACAAACATATATTATTATCTGTAGGATTGAACGTGCAAAATAATGAGATGGAATACATTACACAGCGTATCTTATTCTCGGGGCCTCCTCTTTGTGCGATGCTTCGTAGTCTCACTATATAGTTCACTACCTCTGGTCTGAGAGTTGAATGTGTGCGTATGTTTGTACGAGTGTGTTGTGTGCCTGCGTATTACGAAGTTCCGCAACTTGTATACTGCTGCCGAGTACAGAGTATGCATGCTGTACAATAAATACATATAGTAGCATTTATTGTATCGTATCGTCTATACAACGTACATAAACAGCAACCCAACCATCAACTTTTAATGTTTTGGTTTTAAAGTTTTCTTGTACTTCTATGCATTGATACGTGTATTTTTATGTACTATTAAACAAATCATCAAGTGATTAAAGTTAAAAAAATATTTGAAAATATGGAAGAAATTGATTTAGATGATAATTAAGAAGAATCCGAAAAACAAATGGATGCGGTTAATTGGTAAGCTTATCGTTTACATTTATGAATAATATACATTTCAAATACGAACAGCTAGATCTTTTATTTAGTGTTTTTATTATTTTTGATTAATTGATTTAATATATTTTATATTTATATAATATTTTACATTACTTACATTAAATTATTACGACCCATTTCTATTTTTAAATTTAAATATGTTCGAATTTGATCATTCACAGTCCTGAAACCAGCTCGTTATTACCGTCAGCTATGAAAAAATCAAAAACTCCGGCAGAGCGGCAGCGAAAGTACAGGCTTCGACGCAAGCAAAAAATATTAAACGATGTTGAACAAGAAAATCGAAGAGAAAATCTGAAAAGTAAAAATCAGAATCAGCAAAAATCTAGAGACGAAAAACGAATTATAAATAAAAACAAAAATATAGATAAGTTCTATTCGATATATATCATAATTGAAGGGTTAAGTGGACAAAGGTGTTATCTGACGAAATTCAAAAATCTGACTTTTTTGCATGAACATAGGTTTTAACTGATGATAAATCAATTTTATAAACTTAAAACACGCCAAGTCTACTTCGTTACATAGTTACAGAGGCTAGCAAAAGTGTTATCTGCCAATCAAGTATTTATTTTAGACTTGCAAATGTGATATCAGCAGAAATATTTTCAGAGAATCATTATCATTGCTACTTTTAGAATAATATAAGGTAATTATCAATCAATAAATCTTTTGCATCTTCGCAAAGATAAAATGATTAAATCTTAAAAAAATAAACAAAGGTGTTATAAGCTATAGGTTACGTTTGCTAATGTTAAATAGATTTATTTTTTTCAAATCCTTCTTTACAATGGTTTTAATGTTTTTAATCACCAGTGTTATAATGTGTTGTTGATCAAAGTGCTGGTTTTGTATTTCAAATTATAGCATTTTAAACACTTGAACATATTTCCGAACGCACGATTTTTGACAATGACATCCCCATCCCGCCAATATTACGTCAGTCAGAACTCAAATGTCAACTCAGTTTTGAAAATTTTCTCTAATAAGTAACAACTACTTAAGAAATTTTAAGAAATAATTTGTTTTTACGGCTTGTGTCTCTTTTTTACTGTTTAAATAATTTAAGTAGTTTGGAAAGTTCTCAACACTTGTTACTATGGTCATATTCTTGCAGTGGGCAAAATAAAAATCAATTTCTAATTGTTTTACCTATATCAGTACATGATTTTACATAAAATGTTTGCATCTATAGAACACAAATTTCCAGAAGTAGGTCACACATTTTTAGATTGTGATAGAGATTTTGGCCGCATAGAAAAACTTAAGAAGAAATGAAAAAATATTTACTCCTAATAATTACATAAATAGAATGACATCAAAAAAGATTCGGTTATTGATGATATGAATCACCACTTTTACGATTTTAACAAATTAAAAGACGATTTAGGGATAGTAATACCTAACACAAATACATTAAAACAAAATATCAACTTAAAAACTAATGTCAAGTGGATTTACATTGAAGACTTTGGCAGATATTTTTATAAGACAAACTATTACCTCTACACACCATTTCTGGAAGTCTCTCTCGTAAAAAAACTTGATGTTATCTCAACAGTGTCCATTAGATGTAACATGAATCACAAGGGTGAAGTTTCAAAAGAAAAAATTGGTGATATAAAAGCACAACTTGAGTATATTGATCAGGAGTCTCAGTGGTTTTACATAAATATTATAAATAATTCTCAATAATTAATCAATAGTATGTTAGTACAATTTATGTGGCATACAAATTTTTTATTAATAAAACTATTTCATAAAAATATACGCTATTTTATTTGTTTACCACTTAGAGCCTTTGTAAAGTCTTCATAACTAAACTGATTATGGTTTATAATAAACAAAGGTGTTATGTTGATATTTTCATTGTTTTTTAATAAATTTACATAGAATAACCTAATATTTAATATTATTTATGAAGTAATAAATCTTATCTAAGTATTAGTACTAATATTTTGTTTTAAAAGTATAAGCTTAAATTGCTGAGTTCATTTGATTCTTTATTATATTCAAACGCTCATTACTCGTTTTAAACTATTTGCTGGATAGCACCCTTGTCCACTTACCCCTTCAATTATCGTTCGTAAGGAGGAAAATCCAGTCGTGCGTCGGAGCTGACACACACACACACTTTTTTTTAATTATTTTACTGGTTTATAGAACACCGTTAAGACCGTAATGTAATCTTATTTAGTTTGTTCTATTTTCTTTAAAAAAAAACGGCTATAAGGTGCGACGGCCGACGCTGCAAGGGGCCTCGCGCGAGGTCTCTTTGACTGCGAGGCCGTGGGCGGTTGCCTACACCGCCTTTGCTAATATGGAACGTTAAAAAGCAGGTTAGATACTTTTTTTTTGTATTTAGAACTATTTTCAGCCCTATTGTGTAAGGTACAATATAGCTGAAAATCGAACTAACAAGCGTCGAGTTTTTTAATTGCTGTCTGGTGTTTGACTTTCAGCATTATTGTATTAGCGCAGAGATCTATTTTCAGCGCTGTTTTTACTATATATGAAAAATATTTTTTGATCGTCTGATCTGCGATCGTCGCGGTCAGACAAACGTTGGAGCACTGGCCCCCACAAAGCGCGGGGCCTGTCCCATTTGCTACTGTTAGTAATGGTGTAGTCGGAAAAGATAGGATTAAGTCTGCGTGTAAAAGAAATAGTGTAACATTTATAGATATTAAGATACGAGTTGATTCATATAGCAATATTTTTCAAAATTACTGATATCAGTCTGAAGCTTTACGCAATCAGAAACTGATTCAATAATTTTGAAAATTTTAGTGTCATCTGCAAATAACAGGTGACAGGAATCCGTTAGTGAAGACCCTATGTTGTCTATGTACAGCGTAAAGAGAAATGGCCCAGGATGCGATCCTTGCGGGACTCCTGATGGTATGGTAAGGAAGTCAGATTGATTTTTTCCTTGCAAAAGACCTTTCATTGCAACAGCTTGATTACGGTTCTTAACATAAGAATTAAGATTAAATCCACTTGAGCAGATCATCGTGTATACCGATATATAATGATAACATATTTAACTTTAGTTAGTGATTAATTTGTATTGTGACTGGAAGTTGTTATCATAGAGTGACCTACGTGCTGAATATGCGCGCGTGCATGCGTACCTGAGGGCGTTCGTCCACTGTGAACCTCAACGTGCCGCGGTCCAGGTCCAGCAGCAACAATTTTTAAAAAGGTTTTTTTAAATGTTTATATATTATAATAAACAATAAGTTTATCCCGCGCGCGAGCGGGCGCGTATTTTAATAATAATAACATTTATTCAACAAACACGCTCACACTACACTACATTTTGAACAAAGAATCGACATTTAGCACAAACAATCATTATTGGATTACAAATAACAGAAATAAAACGGACATTTGTCTAACCATATAAAAAAAGAGAAACATAGATTATAAGCAACATATACATAATATTAACAAACAACAAACAATAGCAAAATAACAGATCATAATAAAAATAAAAAAAAAGAACAGGTATAAGGCAGTGCAATGCGAACAGCAGTCGAAAAGGACTCCACTCAGGTGTATGATCGCGGCATAGTACTCAACTATACCGCAATCCCTGGTATTCTGTGGATCCTCGTTACTGTCAGGCGACTGACAGATACACACTAGCAGCATCATATAAGTCACACACAATAACAATATGCGATATACCTACATACATATACAGGATGTCCCAAAACTCAACGATAATCTGGGACCGGATGAATGGCCAAGTTACACCAGTTCCGGGAAAAATAAAATAAAAATTCCATATCACTCAGTTCAGCGATAATAGACAATTTTGTAAAAAAGTCGAAATTCGACACCCTTGGTCGCATTTTCAAGTCCTGTGATCACCAATGTCACAATTTCGCTGTGATTTTTTTAATTTCGAGATCTTCATTAACGATGCTTTTAATCGCAACTACGAATTAATGCAAAAAACATTGTTAATTTAATAAAATAAGTTAAGTTTTAGTGAGTCATGGTTCACAAAAATATTGTTAGTTAACTTTGACACTTCATTTTGAAAAATTGTACTACACTACCCTTGGCAAGTTATTTCAAAAGATGGCGCATTTAATCAAGATTTAAAAATGGTGCAACACTAGCCACTTTTCTTACCATTAAAAAAATTATTTCTAATTTTTTTCAAATTGAGCTCATTTCAAAAATAATAATTGATACTTTTTTGTATTAACAGATCGGGGTCTCGAGTGTGTGTAATGAACAAAAGTGATAGAATGAGATAGATAGTGACGCTGACAGTCTGTCTCACTCTAGAGCGAGACAGATTGATATTCGACTTTTAGAATCAGCGAGACGGATAGTGACGCTTGAGGGGTCGTCCGTTTACAACATTTAGTACGCATCGTTTCTTCGTCTACTACGCATTTCTCGTATTCGTGTAACCATCGTACTAACGACTTTGGCTTGTGTTACTTTGGACTTGATACTGCATCCGTACTGACGACTTTGGCTTGTGTTACTTTGGACTTAATACTGCATTCGTACTGACGACATTGGCTTTGCTTTTCTGGACTTTGTGCTGTGTAAATAGTGTGTGACCAACATGCCGGATCTGTACACAGTACAAGAATATGCAAATATGCATCTTATCTACGGTGAATGCCGTTGTAATGCCTCTGCCGCAGCCAGATTGTATCGCGAGAGATACCCCAATGTGCAACGTCACCCAGATTATCGCGTATTCCAAAATGTGCACGCGTCATACTCGGAAGGACGATTGCCCAGTGTTCGTACGTCCGGTGGAAGACCGCAAAGAGACTATGACGACGTAGTTTTGAATGAAATTCAAAATGACCCCAGCACTTCAGTACGTGCGATAGAATTAGCAACGGGAGTACCGAAAAGTAACGCTCATCGAATTTTAAAACGATACGAATTTCATCCGCACATGCAACGCGTCCAGAGTTTGTTACCACGAGATTACGCACCTAGAATTGATTTCTGCAGGACAATGTTAGCGAAAATTCGTGAAGATTCTGAATTCCTAAACAAAATTTTATGGACCGACGAATCTACATTTAAAAGAGACGGTTATTTAAACTTACACAACCTTCATGAATGGCACGTCGAAAATCCGCATTTAATGCGTGAAGACTGATCCCAATACCAATTCAAAGTAAACATGTGGACTGGAATTTTAAACGGACGAGTAATTAGACCATTTGAGCTAACTCAAAATATAGTTGGCGCCACGTATTTGCATTTTCTTCAAAACGATTTGCCAAATTTGTTATAAGACGCACCGCTCAGTATTCGCAGAGAAATGTGGTTTCAGCAAGATAGTTGTCCGGCGCACTATGCTCGGGCTGTAAGGTATTATTTGAACGCTGATTATCCTGACAGATGGATCGGACGCTGTGGCTCAATTTTATGGCCTCCTCGTTCCCCCGATCTAAATCCAGTTGATTTTTTTTACTAGGGATGCATAAAAGAAAACGTCTATTCGAAACCAATACAAAATCTATCAGAACTTCGCCAAAAAATTGATGCAGCGTCAGAAGAAATAAATTCAAGGAATTTGGCACGACTGGTGCAAAAGTCTTTTGTAAGGAGTTGCGGAGCCTGTACCTATTCGTGCCGGAGGCAAACAATTCGAACATTTACTGTAGTTTAAGAAGAATAATTAAATAAAAAGTTTTACGACGGTTCGTTCAATGTTTTATTAATTATTATTATGTTTTTTTACAATAAGATTGGTTATTGACTGACTCAATTACCTCTTTAGTAAAAATAATAATTTTATTTCATACCAGAAACAAAAAATAACAAATTTTAGTAACAAAAATTTCTAATGTTGAGTTGTTCAATTTGAGCTCAATTTGAAAAAAATGAGAAATAAACATTTTAATGGCAAGAAAAATGGCTAGTGTTGCACCATTTTTAAATCTTGATTAAATGCGCAATCTTTTGAAATAACTTGCCAAAGGTAGTGTAGTACATTTTTTTTCAAAATGAAGTGTCAAAGTTAACTAACAATATTTTTGTGAACCATGACTCACTAAAACTAAACTTATTTTATTAAATTAACAATGTTTTATGCATTAATTCGTAGTTGCGATTAATAGCATCGTTAATGAAGATCTCGAAATTAAAAAAATCACAGCGAAATTGTGGCATTGGTGATCACAGGACTTGAAAATGCGACCAAGGGTGTCGAATTTCGACGTTTTTACAAAATTGTCTATTATCGCTGAACTGAGTGATATGGAATTTTTATTTTATTTTTCCCGGAACTGGTGTAACTTTGCCATTCATCCGGTCCCAGATTATCGTTGAGTTTTGGGACACCTGTATATAAAAGATAGAATTAATACAAAGTAACATAATGGCGAAAAAATGTATAATATTATCAGAAAATAGTAAAAAATAAATAAATAGATATCAATATATAAGAATATAGTCACAAACAACGCGCGATGGTGACGTCACCGCTCACAGGGGCGAACAGTTGCCGAGATGAGGAGGCATTATTGTTGGTATGTATAATGTGTTTATATAAAAGTGTATTAGTTTAATATGTTATTACCATTAAATTGACATAGATATATATTATATTTTAGGCCAAAACAATTATAACGGAAACACTCAAATGCATAATTTGAAATCTGCCCAGGTAAGCTGCACTATATATAATATATATATATATATAATATGTATTGAGGATGTAGTTAGTGGGCGACGCGGCGCATTATAATTCATTCAATTTAATTATTATGATGTAGCGAAACAACCAGGGACCACCTCATTTCAGCTTGCAAAACCGGGGGTAAGCAATAACAGTTGTGTTTGAGTAAATAAAAATAATACTTGCAGACTTAATAATATTGAACATATTGTGATAATCAGTTAATTTAAATAAACAAAATAAATTACTATAAAATGAAAGTTATGTGAAATAAAATAAAATGTATTATAATATAAATTAAAAGTATGTATGTGTCAACTGATGTTATATACTAGTTGTCTAAGATATGTAACTACGCTTTGAGTTGTTTACGCAGTAAATGTGCTGTAAAGTTTTGACTTACAGCTATCTATTGTTTTCAGAGCATGAAGAGGTGGTAAAAGATTGTTCCAAATTTTGCTGGCAAGATATCTGAAGCTGCCTCTAAAACTGGATGTGTGATGCAACGGTGTGACAAGCAAAAAAGACGAACCCCTAGTAGTGACAGTCAGCTCATTATCACTAGCCCACTGCAGTTTGTTAAAGAGGTAGGATGGTATGGTAGTATTTTGAACTATGCCTACGCGCCTGGCGAATAATAATGTTCGTGCAGCGCATCTCACTCCGCGCTCTCGCCGCGCGCCGCGCCCGGTCACGTGGTTCGTGTTCTGCACCTCCGGGTATCGGTGGAGTTGATGTGGTCACAGTGAAATTTATGTACTTGTACTACTATTATATTTTATTCTGTGATCAAAGTTAAGTAAATGATGAGTTGTCCATTCCGCATTCGTCTGTAAAGTGTGAATTTGGCCGCACTCTGAACTTGCCGCCCGGGGCATGGGCCGCGGCTAGCTTTTCTTTTGCAATAAAACTTCATACTATTAAAGTTTTTCAGCAGGCTGGAGACGTCGACGTGGTCCAACGTTACCACCGGCAGCTTGTGGAGATCTTTCGCCACAAAAGTCGGCACGTCGTCTGGATCCGTCTGCTTCAGCAGGGAGATGATGTCCTGCACGCTTCTCTCGCCGCCGTCTCGCCTCCGTGTTGTCATTTTCGCACTCCGGCTGAGCATCTCGTACAGCAGCTCCTCGCCTCTCAATCTCCTCGCTGGTGAAGGAGGATTTGTAGATCTGCATGATGCTGACCTCGTCCATAGTGTAGATGGCGTGCTGAATGAACGCCAGCAACTCGGCGGCTAAACGGTTATTAGCCGCGAGACTCAAAAAAAATAATTATGCTGCGTGTGTATTGTGGAGCGCGACCGTTGAATAGCGCTCAACGCACGACACATTATATTTTTTAATATCTATGGACGCTTTCCCATCACATAAATCTGGACCTGTACTAGGTATCCGGAGACCTTGTATCACCAGACAACGGAAAGATATTTAATACTTTTATACTATATACATATTTAAGATTTTTATTATACTATACATATATTATTTAATAAACATCCAAGATCCAGGAACACAGAAAAACTTTTTGTCCCTCCGGCGGGATTCGAACCAGCGACCTCCGGCTTAGGCGCCGACGCGCTAACCACTGAGTCAAAGAGGTCGTCATAATATTTTGGTCTGCCATTATTTTGCCGAAATGAAAGAATTCGCTAATATTCTATGAATGTAACATTACAATACTAAATACCACGAGAACAAATAATACGAGGGCGGCACTGAAAATTTCGGGAATCAAGGAAGTGACACAACATTACTATTTAAAAATGTATTTATTGCTTTTCGAAGTATTCTCCGCGAAATTTGACACATTTTTACATACGATGGAACCAATCATTGAAGCGACCATTCCATTCGGAAGTTGGGGTCTCCAAAATGGCCGTTTTGTAGGCGTCCACAGCTTCTTCAGGTGATGAAAATCTCTGACCACGCAATTTATTCTTTATTTTAGAGAAAGTATAGAAATCATTAGGGCTTAGGTCGGGGCTGTACGGCGGATGGTCTAATAATTCTATGATTTCTTGCTCTAAAAACTCTTTTGTTCTGTGCGCGGTGTGAGAACTCGCATTGTCGTGATGGAGGATGATGCGGCGGTTGCAGTTCTCTTTACGGAGTTCAGAAACGACCTGTGGCAAACAAATGTTAGCATACCATTCTGCATTAACCGTTCTTTGTCCCTCAAGAGAAATAGTCGCAACATGGCCGGTTTTTGAGACAAACGTGGCCACCATTTTTTTTGCAACACTCCGTGAACGAACAATTTTTGTTGGCTTTAACTCATTTTCGAACACCCAAACTCGTGACTGGTTTTTTGTTTCGGGTTCGTACGCGTATATCCAGGATTCGTCACCTGATACGATGTTGTATACAGCATTTGAGAATCCTGCGTGGAATCTTTCGAGAGTTCTGACGCACCAAGTAACGCGAGCCGCTTTTTGCTCTTCACAGAGCAAATGCGGTATCCATCGAGAAAACAACTTTTTTACACCTAATTGTTCATGCAAGATTATTTGTATTTGACTCATGCCAATGTCTAAAGTTGCCTGAATTTCGCGGTATGTCACATGTCGATCTTCCTCAATCAGCTTACGCACAGCATCAACGTTTTCTTGGGTGACTGCAGTTTTTGGACGACCTTGACGGGGATCATCACTGAGCTTGACACGTCCACGTTGAAATTCAGCAAACCAGCGATAAATTGTGGTTTTGGATGGAGCTTCATCACCAAATGCAGAAATCATCTGGTCAACACACTGTTTTTGTGTTAAACCACTTCTAAAGTCATAATAAAACATCGCTCTAGAATTTTCTCAAGTAAATTCCATTTTCTCAACGACTAAACAAGTTTGACAAGACCTTGTGACAAGACCGAGAATCTTTTTTTAAATAAATAAAAGGTATTCGATTTTTAAAACCAAGGAGTTTTAAATTAAAAAGATTTTAATATGACAGGAACAGTGGAAATATTCCATTCCCGATACTTTTAGTGCAGCCTATGTATTTGCAAATAATGCACATCTGTCAAAATGCTTTCAAAATTAAAATACCACAATTCGATTCCTCAAAGCTTAGTGATAAATCTGAGCCCCAAAATAAGATTGGACGATAGGCAGTATGGTGTTTAGCACCCTTCGGTGCACCATCTAGCCTGGCCTTTTTATAGTCAAATTTACAGATTCTGTATATGAGATGTATTTAAAGTTAGTGACGAAGGGAAGAAATCGTTTTTTCAATTTCATAAACCCAGAATGTTTGTTTACATTTTTATATTATTCAGGCGAACCCGAATTAAGCTCCGTAGTACAACTTACCCGGAACGGCCCGCCCCGGCCGTCGTCTAGCTCCAGCACGTACCCGCGCACGGCATGCGGCGCGCGCGGCGCCCGCCACGCCAGCGTGCACGAGCACCCGCGCGCCGCGCACGCCTCCACCGCCAGCTCCGGCGCGCCCGGCGCTGTAACGCGGACGTATTATTAGCGTTAATGAGTTTCGTGGTGTGTGAAGGTATTGGTGGACCAACTCTCTCCAAGCCCTTTAATGTATGTGACTCCTCTTTGTATGAAAAAGTGCGTTTATGCTTGTAAGACAAGGGTCATGATTTGAGAAAAAAAAAAATGTTACTATGTCGTTAAGTTTTAGTCAAATGAAATTAATAGAATTAAAGTATATTTATTTAGTTCTGTAATATTTACCAACAGATTAGTGTATTTTATTTTTATTTTTTAGTTCATATATTATTTATAACGCCTTTCGGACTTATACGAAATGCATGCTGTCTATTTAATAACAAATAAGTTTATTCTAACACAATACCTGCCGTCTTCATTTCCATTTCTGGTGCTGCATGTTAAATTAATTTACACAGTTTACTTATTGAGATACAAAAATAAACAACTATAAACAAGCTTTAGAATTTTGGTAATAAAAGAGACGGCTACATGAATATTTAGTTTAATTTATAATATATTCATTATTCAGATATGTTCAGAAAATGAAAAACATTTTATTTTTAAATAGATTGTAACTGTTTTAGAATTGTCCTACAATGTCCTACAATTACAATTGTCCAAAACAAAAGGAAAAAAGTTCTTAAAAAAACAGTTATAGTCTGTAAAATATTTCATACACAAAATTTCATTATGTTAACAAATTGAATACCTTTGAAAATATTGATTTTTAATATTATATTATTTCTTCTGAGAACTTCCACAAATTTAAGAGTACTATTCATTAAAAAAAAAACAGTTTTCTAGCCTAAAATTGCAGTTTTTACAAAATAGTTTGTAACTTTTCTCATTTAAATTAAAAGTTTTATTATTATTTAATATAGGTAATGTGAACATTATGAATTATATACTTACGTATGCACTCAATGAAGTTCATGGACTTGACAGTGCGTATGACAGGTTCAATGTCAAGCGTCAGCGCGGGTGGAGAGGGAGGTGGTTCCAGTGACGACTGCAGGTGTGAGGCCGTTTCTTGAGCACGGACAGACAGAATGTTGCCAACCTGTAATTGTAGAAAATAATTTGTTGAGGTTTAGAAGAATAATATTAGACTCTTAATGTTTATATAGTATAAAATATCAATTCAGAATCTTGCAATAAGTACTTTTGTCATAATATCACAATGGATATCAATGGAAATACCTGCAAAAACGCAGCATGGTCTGATTCTTTTAATGCCTCAATGGAGAAATGTAACAGCGCTGTGGCTTCCCGCAGTTTCTGTGCGGCCTGCGACGTCAGAGTCTTCGTATTTGCGACAGCTTGGGCTCGCGTGTGACGCGCCGCTCTGATCAGTTCGTCGCGCCTTCTCTCTATGGCACACGTGATTTCTGAACACGCTTGATCTATCTGCCGCTCCAACTCTTCACATGACTCCTTAATAATAAATTTTTACAACATTAAACATCAAACACTAAAGGTATGGGTAATTAAGGAAGTAATTTAAAGTTGATCTTGGAATGGAAGGAAATACTATTTCTCAACAAGGTTATATTAAAATGGTAAATAAAAAGCACATGCTATTTGGGTGAATGATTAATGGTATTGACAAAATAAAAATACAATAAGAATCAAACATTTTAAACAAAGCTATTTTTTTCTATACAAACTTACATTAATTTTGTCTCCAGAAGATTTGACTAGCTGTATATATTCCGTCATTGCTTTCGCTTCTTCGGATAGTTGTGTTAATACTTGTGATAGTTCAGTCTGGAACATAAAACATGAACTAAACCTCAAGCTAAGAGACAAAACAGGGATAGTTGACGTTGCAAACTAAAAAACTAAAATGGCAGTGGGCTGGACATACCTTAAGAGGAGGATATAAATGGAGTAAAATTATAAGACAGTGGTATCCCAGTGGCCACAAAATAAACAGAGGTAGACAATTTAAAAGGTTGACAGATGAAATATATATTATGGTGAACAGATAGGCAGGAGGGATCAATGCCTGGATTACATTGGTGTACGATACAGAGGAATGGAAGAGATTGGGGGAGGCCTTTGCCAGAAGGGACATTGATTTATTAAACATAAAAAACAAGCTGTCATGTCGCTGTAAAAAAAATCTATTAAATAGGCTATAAATAAATAAAATAAATAACACAATAAATTGTATACAACTTTAAACCAAAAGTTTGCTCATATCACTAAGATATGCAATATTTAAGATTGTATGAAAAACAATATATTTTACACTCTTTTATGACGACAATAATTCTTTATATTTTGTGAAACCCTGTATTTATTTTTTAAAATATTTTTTTTTTGTGCTGTCTAAAGGTGTCTCTGTTATTTAAAGTATAAAAACATATTAATATTTTTATTCATTTTTTTAGATTTTTTTTTAAACATCTGCATTTTTCAGTATATACATATCTCATAGTTATGTAATGAGTAAGTGTCAAATAAAATTCAAGTAAATTAAAAAATATATACATAAACAAAATTTTTCAATTGTAGTGATTTGTGTTTGTTGTGTTTGTATATATACAGGAAGTTTTGGGGGAGAAAAATTGTCATTTATGTTTGTTCTTTCGTCATGCAACAATATTGAACAATTTGAAATTACATTAATGTCAGGCTGAATTGCAATGCTGCTAATATTTTAACTCAATAAGCATCTATTTCCAATGCTATTACTTCAGCATGAAAAAATATGTAGAAAATTATTAATATGAAATATTCATCTTCCATGAAATATTCATCTTCCAAAGTGTAAGTTCAATATGAATGCACATATACCTTATGTGCTCTAGCAGCATTTGATAATGGATGTGTTTCATGGGCATGGTGTTTCTCGGCATGACACCGCTGGCATATGGGTACCAGGCACGTGTTGCAGTACAGTACTGGTGGAGAACCGTGATCCCCGCACGTGGTGCCCAGCGCTCGCAGCTCGTGCTGTGCGAGCGGCCCGCGTATCGGGTGCCAGGCGTCACGGCAGCTGGCACAGTACCTCACCGAGCACTGCTCGCATCTAACTATCGCCCCCCTCCTCTCCCCCTCGCACATCTGGCACGCCTCCTCTGCTGGCGGCGCGATGCACGTTCCACCGAAACGCTCCACGATTGTACGCATGACTCGAAAAGGGGGCAGGCCCTCCGCCCCATTGTCGTCAAAATATGTTTGCTTGTTACAAGTTGGACAAGTAATACTGAAAGCGGCCGGGGAACAGGCGAGCGCAGCGGGCGTTCCGGCATAGCTATTCGGCCTCGACCCACATACTACACCGCTGTCGGTCTCACTCGACACCGATGCTTTATCTGCTTCCTGATAATCGGTTGCGGTACTTGAGGAGCTGTCAGATTCGTGCACATGAGTTTGCAAATTTACTGCACAAGCCCGACAAAGGGCATGACCACAAGGGAGTAGCACCGGTTCTCTATAAAATTCTTTACAAAGAAAACACCTCAATTCTTCTTCCATTTTACAATGGGCTCTTGTGTTAAATCCTGACACAATGTGTAAACCATGTATTTAAGTTTGAATTATTTTTTAATATATTTTGCAACACAATTTTAGAGTATTAATTTATTAAATTTATGAAAAAGTTATGAAGTTAAAACAAATACACACTTTTTTTATAAATAAAAAATTTAAATGACATTTGTTTTTTTTTTCACTTTATGAATGATGAATCGCTGGTCAAACTGGTAGGTATTGTATTTGGTTACGTCTGTCATTAAAACTTAAATTAGAACTTTTGAAATCTTTAGCAATAATGTCATGGTATCAATCTAAGTATTGAATTCTTTTGATCCTTTCCATCTAATGCCTGCCAATCGAGAACTGTTGAAACTCGGACGGGACGGGCACTTCCCGGACTCGTTTGCTTCCGGAGCCGCTGGCAACATTATTTGCCATTTTTGTTATTGTTTACGTGAGAGAAATGTCATCGTACGATTAAAATCATAGATTTTGCAATTGTATTAAATTTATAATTGTTCCTGTACGTTTGATGAAGGACTCTCATTTATTATCTAAATATATTTCGTACGTACACCTTAGGAAGGTTCACTGCCTTCTGCAATATGAATTTATGTTACATTAATCTATTTTACTAAATTAAAAGCAATAAGTAAAATTTATAATTTATTTACAATTATCTATTAGATTCGGTAATTTTAGCCTTGTAATATATGACGCACAAATTAATGCTCTAAGTTTTGTAAAAAAATGGAATCGGTTATTTCATCAGACGAAGATACCGTTAGTTTGAAAAATCAACTAAGTGGTTTGTTTCCATGTTCTATGTATTTTACTTTGAAATTTACACTATCTACATTTATTTTATTGAATATATTATCACAATTTTAGATTTTGGTCTAGATGAAGATAATTTAAGCAAGGAAGAAATGAGAGAATTGTTAAGAGCCCTTAACTATTCAAAGTCTACTGTCGAAGAGGATGAATTATTACGGCAAAAGGTAATTTTGTGGATGCATGATCTTTATTAATGGCTCTGCCTGTACTATAAAATTAAAAACATAAATAAAAAAAAATCTTTCGTTTTGTTTGCCTTAGGCTGCTTTGTGCTTGATTATTATAAGCCAAAATTTATGCTGATTAATAGTTTAAATTACTATTTCTGATATATATTACCATAAACAATGTTTGTAGAGATTTTTATTTGAATTGTTAATAGGCTGAGGAGAACACTAGCAGTACAATATCTCCAAAAGTAAACATGAAAAGGAGATACATTAATGTGCGAGACAGAAGATTGCCTTGGAGTCTGTTGCCCACCAACATAACTCCAGCTGAAAAAGCTCGTACATTAGCAGTGTACATAAAGCTGATGTCTATAGACAGTTACAGGGAGGCCAGACAACGTACCAACCTGGCTGCCTGGCCGCCACCAATAGAAATTGTAGAAACCACAGCCAAATCTCACCCTGTGAGGTCTACTCGAAGTGGACGCTCAGTTCCTATTTATGCTGATTTTGACGAGGACTCCTCAGATTTTGATTGTATTGTAACAAATCCAAAGAAGAGAAAAGTATCCAACTCAGATGATAAAGATGCTACATATTCTGGAAAAGTGTTAAGTTTGAAACGAAAGACTAGTAAAGATGAAAATATAAGACCTATTAAAGAACCAAAATTAACAAGTGATTCAGTAAAAAACAAATCTGAGTCTAGCAATAATAAAATAGACCTTTGTCTATTAATTGAAGATTAAGTCAACTTTGGTCTCTATGAAGATTATATAATCAGCAATAGAAGAATATTTTTAGCTGATATGAATAAATATTTCGATTTATATTGTATAGAAATCAGCAGCATATTATTAAGTTTCGTTTTGCGGTGATTGTGTCTTGATGATTTTGTGATGGAGTTGCTAACAGTTGTTGATATTTTATAAGTCACTGTTGGTGTGTATTGTAAAATCTCTTACACTAAAAATGTATGTTTAAATCTTTTAAATTGTAATTTTTTTGTTTTATGTGTATTCTTGTTATTTAGTCTGTTGATGGTGTTGGTTTCCTCTTTTTTAATTATAATATAATTTATGACCACAATCTATTATTGAAAATAGAGGACAACGTGGTTTTTATTATATTTATGCTCCAAATTAACACAGGTTTCCGAAGCTCATATTATGAACATTGCCTAGTGTCGTAATATGCTAAGTATTTTATCTTTAAAGCTATGAGCTATTTTTTACATCTACAATTACCTAGTCAAAATATAAATAAAAATATTAACTACTAGTGTTTGATTATAATTTTATTTTTTACATAATTTAATAGTTTATTTTAATATTTGGTTAATGCTCTTCATATTATTTGCCTTAAATTTTAATTCATAGTGTAATGTCAAACGCATGTACACCGAGCTATAAATAAAAGTTAACATAATCAGTGTCTTTATTACTCGCATTTAGCTCTAATTAATTACCAGCTTACAAGTAGCGGCACGTAAGTTTAGCGCTGAGCGAAATGTAGAGGGGATAGCTGCGCATGGGTACAGTCGCGCACGCAATACAATTATAACTTTAATAAAATAATTTTAAGAACATATTTAAATTTACTCTTTGTACACTACCGAGTGATTAAGTTTATGGGGAGTAGAAAAAAAAATATTCATTGGTTTCTTTTTTAACAAAACAATGCCCGTCATACACCATTTTTCGTGCCTGTCTTTTCAAAACAGTATTTCTTCTAGGCATGTTCACTGTTTAAAGTCACAAACAAATTTAATAATAAAAACCAACAATAACAATCGAACTCGAACTTAACAAAAAACAATAACAATGAACGGCAATAACAATAGATTTTAGAACACGACTGTACAGTCAGAAGACCGCGGAGCGGCTAGCCAATCGGCGCTACGCACGAGCGCCCTTCGTCCCTCTAGCCCCCCTGAGAGACCTAATTTTTGACTTCTGCGCAATAACGGTCAGCGCTCGAGTTTCGTGCCGCTACCTGTAATAACAACTCGCGATTGTGAATGAGAATTTTGTATATATAGAGATTATAACTAAAAATAACATTGTCTGGCTATTATTTATTTAATCTCAGGGTACCTATTATATTATTCTAAACAAATTTTTCATGCAAATTGACGCGGCAGGCAACAATGGCAACAACTTTAATTTATTTTACAAATGAATAAAATAGTAACTTAGCATAAAATAACAAATAAATAGGAACGAATACGGAAGATTGATAGCATAATGTATTTTACAAGAAACGAAAATAATATCAATTCGTTTCATCACTTGGAAGAATAATGTTTTTTGATGACCGACTGTATGAGGTCTGACGAAGCTTGTTTTCTGTCGTACACCCAGCCAATCTTCGCGAAAGCGTCAAGGGTGATCGTGGTGAAGTTGAGGAAGTAGCTCAGCTCGGCGGCCTTGTAGTCCCAGGGGAAGGTGTGGTGGTAATTGTGCCAGCCCTCGCCCATCGCCACTATGGACACGCCCCAGTTCTCCACAGGCATTATGTTGCTGTAAAGGAGATAGGAAACTTACAATGCCTAAACTAAAAATGTACCTAAATGGCAAAACTTTATCCAGTTTAGGTATTATATTTTATTAAACAGTAAGAATCGGTTTTTTTTCGCGAAACAAAGTAACGATTTTACTAACGGGTCATAGGGCTTGTTGCCCCACAGGTGAGCGAAGCTGTTGACTGCCCACGTGAAGTTTAAGTTGAGCGTGTAGCGAGTAATGTTGGCCAGGAAGCTGGGCAGCCACTCCTCGTCCCAGCAAAACACCGGGACCACAGTGGGTATGATGATACAGCAGATTAGCTGGATGAGAGTAAAGTGTCTGGAATAAAAAAAGGCTGCTTAACAAATAGTACTGATACACATAATGACGAGGAATAAATGCAAGTTGGATTTTGCTAAAGTTCTTAGTTCAAAGTCTCTGATGATTCGTGTAAACGAAAATTCGGGAAAACTGAAATGTAAGCTGCAAAACACTTCACGTTGCTACATTACTAACCTAAACCAAATCTAAAAAGCTGATAGCGCAAATCTTTTCTGATAGTACATAAAGATGTCCATACTATTAACAGTTACTTATAAGATACTAGATACTAGATACTGTGACTTCGTGCGCGCAAAATGAAATCTCGGAGGAACCGTATATTTTGGCGCGATGAAAAGCAACCTATATCCATCCCCGTGGTCTATTGCCAAATTTCTCTGTGCCAAATTTTCTCAAAATCGGTCCAGTAGTTTCGGAGCCTATTCAATGCAAACAAACAAACAAACCTTTCCTATTTATTATATTAGTATCTATAGATTAATTAAATTGTCCCAACTCCCAACTTTAAGTTAAACAGACCTGGTGCAAATCTGAACGAGCTTGTCGTTCCGTATATCGTCCATGTAGATCTTTTTTCCCTCGCTGATGACGCGCGGGTGCTTCTTCATCATCAGCCAGCCGACGTGTGAGAAGAAGAAACCTCGGCGCGCGTCGTGCGGGTCCGCGGTGGTCTCCGACAGCTTATGGTGCACGCGATGGTCGCGGACCCAGTCGAATATCTTGTTCTGGAAAGTTGATTCAGACAGTCGTGGACATCTATATTATATAAGACCATCGGAATTTGTCATCTAGCAACTCTAAGATTAATTTTTGACGTGATAATGTCTTATAAATCGATGGAGCCGGCTGCACGCACGAAAAAACATGACTCACGCGTTACCTGTTACCCGTTATCGTTACCAAGTACCAGCGTTAGCTCGCATTGCCTTTACCTCATTATTATTATTGTTGTTGTTGTTGTTGTCACGTTCAACTATCGTCAGTAAACCGACTTTATAGACAACCGGTATGTTTTTTTTTTATCACAAAATATGGGTCGCTCAAAGTAGCTGCTCATTTGCCAAATTGTACCTCTGCTTGCAGATTTGCAACATGCTTGCGTAAACATGAAGAATCAAATACCTCCTGCCCTATGTGATGATTATAATTGATTGCCTAACACAATATTTGAAAATACTCACTTGGCCAGCTGAAGCGAAACAGTACATTAGGATGATTTGGAAGGGTAGGTTGGCCTTGTAGGAGCGATGTGTCCAGTATCGGTGTGCGCCTGCCGTCACGCCGAAACCGCCCACGCCTCCCATGAACAACGCTGGAAAATTATGACAGTGGGTAGTTGGATACATTACAATAATAATGAAAGGTCAACCTCACTGAGGCTCATATGACATATTATATTATCAATCGCTCGCTCTGCTCAAGTAGTTGAACCTTTTAACTTTTGGTGCTTTACCTAATTAGGTAGGTACCTAAGTAAATTAAACTGCAATGCGATAAAGTTCATAGTCTTAGGGATTAATCATAGTGGGTTACATTATTTCTTATATTTATGGTTATACATTTTATACTTATTTCCAAAATATTATCTCATTACAGAAGATTATAGAATTCAAGCCCGCTAGCCACAACAAAAGTAATAATGACTAAAAAAACATACTCACAGAAAAAAAATAAATTTACAGATATTTTGTTCAGACAAAGAAACGGCCATATCAGTCCTATGGAGTGTAGAACGGACAGGTAGAAAACGTGCTGCCAGAGGATGGCCGTCGCGAACCCCATTCGCTTCTCCCATCGTCGTATGGGGCCGAGGAACTTCAGCTCATTTCGTGGTATCGTCTCGTCGTAATACGGACTTATCCAAGTTTCTTCATTGGGATCACATTTATTTTTGGCATATTTCGCTTCTTTCACTAATTTCACACTTTCACTTCTATTACGAAAAGTTGCCGTCATGATCTAGAATTTAAATGATTATTGTCACATATTATGATAATATTATTTATAAGACTAGTAAAAACAGTTGATTATATTGAGCTGCGAAATTATCCACTGGCGATTAGAAGTCCGTCAATGCTCTATCACTAATATCGCGCACCAGGCCCGATGTATAACACTGAAGAATTTTTAAAAGCAAAGGACTGTAAGTTTGTACAAAGTGTATACATTCATAAACGAAAAATAGAAAAGATACCTACATGTTTTTTTTGCTTTAACATCTAATATTAGTCAAGAATCATTATTTTGGTAAAAAATACAACTTATGTTTCGTAACTGGGTAGGTATTATTTATAATAGCAATAGGTACTGTAAAATCAGTCCACCTGTTCTTGACAGTTCAATACTATAGTGTAACAAAGTCGATAGCCGTTATTGTCTAACTTATTTATTACTAGATTTTGCCCACAGCTTCGCCCGCGTGGGAGTGTTGGTGACAAAAAATTTCTTTAGCAAATATATTGCAGTAGGCAATATAGTAATAGCACAAAGTAAAAATATATACTTCTAATAAATTTTCACACGTACTTTTATATTATTATAATTTTATATAAGGATTATATAATATTGTATCCATCTAAATAGCTTCTAAAAATACCACATTATTTGTGATATTTTTTTAAATTAGAATGGGTATATTAATCTATTCTTAAAAGATAGACATAGTAAGAAATAATTTAAAAGGGGAATTATTTAGAAAAGAAGTTTTATTTCGTACTTTTTTGTGCATTTTTAATTTGGAAGTAGTTGAAGAATTTGGATCTAGGGTACCTACACTTTGGCACAAAATTTTACTTACTATAAAAGTCGAAATCACTATAAATGTCCTTATAATTTTGTGGAGTTCTCTCCATTCCTCATGGATGCCATCAACAGGTCTCCACCTTGGTGACTAAGCTAATGGACCAATTTCGAATTATATTCGTTACAACAACAAAATAATTTTGAAAATGCTTCGACAAACGGCAGAGAAATGTTCAAAGATATACGTGTCGATGTAAAAAACTATGAGAAGTATCTATTATCATCAGAATTGATGGTGTATGGTGTGATAAAGGCGGTGATGATGATGATTACTTTAATTGACATAGTGGCATATGCTTTCAGTTCTTTAAACAACGCCGAAGTCTACGAACTAAGAACAAAATCACTATATGTCCATACAAATTTCTAGGAGTTCCCTCGATTCCTCATGGATATCAGGTCAAAAAGATTATACCCATTACAGCAAAAAAAGAATTTTGAATAGGCCAACAGGCGGCGGAATAATCGTTGAACATTAAAAAATATATATATATATATATATATATATATATATAAACCGCCTCCTTTTTTGGAATTCGGTTAATTAAATTTTAAGTGGAGAGGAGTAACCAAAACGCATATGTAAAAACCGCATTCAAATTCGTTGTCGTTGACATCGTACGCGCAAAATCAAATATCGCGGGAACCGTACATTTTTCTATGTACAGTATCTATCTATGTACAGTATCTATGTGTATGTATATGTATCTTCCATGTACAGAGAGCGACCAGTTACGATTTTATTATATGTAGGTAAAGATATAATTGTACGCACAAGTATCTTTTATCTAAGGATAAAATTATTTTTGAACAAAAAATGAAAACCGACTTCCAAATTAAAAATACACAAAAAATATGAAATAAAACTTATTTTCTAAATAATTCCCCCTTTAAATTCGTCTAAAATTTTGACTATTTATTCTCTACTCAATCTTCAAAATTTTGTAGTTGGTACCAGCCCGAACAAAATCCTAATAAAACAATATTTTATAGAACTCACGTTCAAGTTGGCTGGTACTGACTTCGAAATTATGAAGATTGAGTAGAGAAAAACAAACAAGCAATCGGAATAGTAAACACAAAGAACTTACAATAAAAAAGCACAGATGGTCGGTACATTTGCACCGTGTCACTACTCCGGGTAGACTTAGTAGTCAGAGCTGGGAGGAGTCACGTAAGACCACCGTACGTGTCTTTCCCCGCATCAAGACGTAGATTACGGCTGTACTTATCACGTGAATCGTTTCGGAATGTGATATTACTTATATTATTAGTGCTAATTTCTCGTATATATTATATTGTATTTTACATTTACTGAATGCTCGGGTTTTTAACATTTGCAGTCACGTGATTTGGTATGCTGACCATACCCGATACGGACTACGGTCTACGGGAGAGACTACCGCCAATATTAAATCATAAACACCAATGTAAGTAGACCCAAACTGCGTCACCTAAATCGTTCGGATGACGGTCAAAGTGTGTAGATGACTCTAGTCACCCGTTTGTTGTACAAACGTGATATTTTGGCATTTTGTTCGGAATCCTTCGTGAACGCGTCAGACTCGCACTTGACCGGTTTTATAATATTATGCTATGTGAAGTTATAGATGTAAAGATTAGAGTCTGTTGTCCGTGATTTCGTTCGTGTAAAAAAAACATGATATTAGTCTAAAAAGGTAAGATGTTTGTAATTGTTATTATAGATTAACGAATCTAGACCCAGATTAGGATTGTGTGTGGAGGAAGCTCGTGAGTGCGCTATTCAATTTACTCATACCAATAGAAAAGTGGCCGAGGACACTATGCAAATTTACTCATACAATAGGGAAGCATGGTTTTATTATTGGCTTTTTTAAAAGTGTATAAGAAGCTGGAAAATATTGTCCTCTCAATGGCATCTCTACGATCAACCGTTGACGAGATACAGCCATCACAAAAGTGAGATCGTCGGAAAACATAAAAAACCCCATATACAAAAAATGCATGACAAAGACGTCTCACTGGCTCTACACCCGCAGTTGAAAATGTATGGAGATTAATACAAAATTGATTTTATTAACTTAACTACTGGGTTTATGTATATCATTGTTGTGTGTGTTCACAAAAAATGTCGTTAATATCATAAGAATTTGAAATGAAAATATACGACTTTTGCTGATGAAAAAAAAATCACTTGCAACTATCAGGTAGCAGCACCATAATAATATACATTACATTTTTTAGAAGCATATACTATCCCACAGTTGGACAACCCTTGGCACAAGATCATTACTCTATCTCCTTCGTCACCGTCGCGCGACGCAAAGCCAAGCGTTTTAATATAAAAATATAAAATGAATTAAGTACTATTATCAAGAACCAAGTAAGTGGTAGTTTATATTATAGTAATGTAAATGTTTTATGATAAGGGCGAATGGAATTATATGATTGATGATGTTAGGCCTTACGTAAAGGGTAGCTTTGACAATATCATATATAAACAAAGTCCCTTCCTGATTACAAATGATCTAAACTATTCAAGGGGAATACTACGCTCTTGACAAATGATTTTAGACATTTCTATTGTTACAAATCTCTATATTATAGTTTCATGTTTAACCAAACAAACACTGTCTTCGAGAACCCCTGTAAGGTTAATCTAAGTTTTTCTTGTGCTTAAAACTTTACGCTTTGAAAGTCAGTTACCAATTAAATAATAACATAGTAGTGGCGAAGGCTGGTTCGCCTTCATAGGGAAGCCCTAGCCTGTAGGGAGGGAGGTAGGGATTTGGATGAGGGTCTTCAAAAGGTAAGTGGTATGTGAATCCGATAGGAATGGAGATATAGGAACCCCACGCCACTGTAACATAGTTTTATTACATTACGGTATTCATCTTATAATAATTAATAATGGCTCCCCAGTCCCCACATTGATTCGCAGGAGTTATTTTATAGTGCTCAAGTGTGCGTGCAAGACACAAGAGCATTCTTTCTTCCTTTATTATTGTAACCCAGTGGGACGGATGACCGACAGTACTGGCGAGAGATCAAGCGCAGGACCGACTTTTTACATACCCATCCGACGCATGGATCATCTTCCTTATCAGACAATCAGGTGATCAGTCTGCATTTGCCTAACTAGACTTCATTGTTGTTGTTCCAACGCGGGGATCGAACCCACGACCTCCGAAGTCGAAAGCCAAGCTCTATAATAATAAATTAAGATATACATTAGTATATCTCTTAATTTATAATATTATTTTTATTATCTATTAAGTTAATAAAAATAATATTATATGACAAAGTCACATAACATTTAAAATGTTCTAAATAACTATAATCGCCAAGGAATTTTACATTTTTACTAGAAATAATGGGGTTTATTTTGTGAAACCAGTATTTTAGCCTTAAGCCTATTGTTACCCGGGCTGCTAGTACGTATCTATTGACTATTATTAAAACTGAACCAGTAGTTTGAGCGCTACGGTGGAACAAACAAACATACATACATACATAAATAGACTGCCAAAATAATCACCCTTCCTTTTGGCCGTAGTTGGATAAAAATGACATATGCTATAATGTATGTGGTAATTTGCCTAATCTCACAAAACTCAGCGTGTGACGTTGAGGTACAGAATTCGTTGAACTTCGCCCTGGAGTACGCGGTGTGGAGAGACTGGCGGCAGGCCGTGATCCAAACCCCAGATCTGAGACCAGGTAAGAAACTATTTACCTACTTACTTTTTTAAATCGTTTAGTACTGAATACTAATCTTTACTAGGACATTTATAATTCGAAGTAACTCTTTGAAATCATGTAGTATCCAGCCAGCTAGGACAGTTTTAATTCGAAGTAAATCACGCCCTGTCGTAGTTATGAAGGTAGGACCAGTTTGTTTTAGTGAATAAAAACGCGAAATGTTTAGAAGGAAATAAAAGTCTGGATCTTGCGACTGACGTCAAATCTCCACTAGCTCTTTACGATATTACGAAGTGTGTTGGTCTACACTCTGTGCGTTTTGACATGCTTAGAATTCCGTGCCCTAATGATAAGATCTTAGCCGTAAAGCGTTTTCATATTACGCATTACGATATATCGCTTATCGCGCCGATAAATTACAAAGACATGAGAAAGACAGGGATAAGTTCAATATGAATGTGTTTGCCGATAGTGGAAAAATGCACTTATGCCGACGACATAAGAGCGTTTCCGGTCCGATAAGCGATATCGTATCGCGTGAGTAATGTGAAAACGCTCTTACAGGAGCGCTGGATTATCAGTTGGTCGGTGGTCTGCTTAATTTGGGAGCAGGAGAACGTATGAGTTGAAGTTTGCACTTCAAGGTGTACGATATCTGTCTGTCTGCAAAACTCACATCTAGTCAATTTTAATAAAAATAATGTCTTCTTTGTAAGCTCTAAAATCTAAGGATTTACAACCCAAAGCTACGATCTGGGGGCCTAGCAGGAACATGTGACAGCGGCGTTAACGTAACGTTATCGAATAAGAATTGTATGAAAATCTGTCAATATCATGACAGCGCCCATATAAATTTCATTCGATAACGTTACGTTAACGCCGCTGTCACATGTTCCTGCTAGGCCCCCTGTAATAAAGTATTTTTCATCTCATACTCGGAAAGTAGTGTTGTTTTGATCTGATTATTGGGTGGAAGATGCTGCTTTCCTTTCATAGGGAGGGAAAAACTCATACAAATTCATTCCGGCCCGAGGGTCTTCAAAACTTCAGAAATAGAACTGCTGTCAGCTGTGAAGAGTTTTATGTAAAAAAACTATTAAAAAATGACATGACTTTCTTCACACTTCACAACAGCCAGTGTGAATTTAGCGCAAACTCCTTTGAGCGGAATAAGCCGCGAGTGCCGCGACAATTACGCGGCGAGCGGCAAGTTCCATATTTTAAATTTAAAAAGTCAACACAAATTGGTGGGATACTAAAATCTGTTATGTATGTATCTGTGACGGACCTTTGTGCTAAGATTTGAATTGAATATTAAAAATGAGTTCAAGCGAAATATTGACACCAGATTCCATTACCGACGAGGCAAATTGTGTCATAGAAAATCTTTTGCCATAAAATATCAAAAGAAAGATATATAACACATACAATGATTTTATGAAGTGGCGAGAAGATAAGAATATCGTTTTCCGAAAGTGTATTTCTTACATATTTTAATGGACTGTGTAGCAAATTACAGCCTTCAACGGTATGGAGCCGATATTCAATGCTCAAGAGTACACTTAATGTAAAACACAATTTGAAAAAAATTAATAATTTAACAGCATTTTTGAAAAGACAGTCGCAGGGGTTCAAGAGTAAGAAATCTAAAGTTTTCACATCTCATGAGATGGATTTTTTTTTAATTGATGCTCCTGACGAGATATATTTGGCAGTGAAGGTAAGTTTACCTAAGTATTTATGGATTTATTCTAAATATGAACGTATTTATTACACAAATACTAAAATAATTACATGTTTTTCACAGGTCGTATTGATACTCGGTATAAGGGGCGCTTGCAGAAGCAGTGAACTCACAAATTTGACAATTAACGACATTGAAAGTCAAGGCGATTTATTATTAGTAAAACTGACTGAAACAAAGACACATATTGAGCGCTCGTTTATACTAAAAGAAGAGTTTACACAAATAGTAAAGAAATATCAAAAAATGAGACCTAGTGATGTAAAAACGGACCGCTTTTTTCTCAACTATCAGAAGGGAAAATGCTATAAACAAGTGATCGGTAAAAATAAAATCTCAGGTATGCCGAAACAGATAGCAACATATTTGAATTTACCAAACTGTGAGCAGTATACCGGACACTGTTTTAGACGAACTTCAGCGACACTTTTAGCCGATTCTGGGGCAAACATGACTACGTTAAAAAGACATGGAGGCTGGAAATCCAGTACAGTCGCCGAAGGCTACATAGAGGATTCAGTCCAAAATAAAACTAAAATTTCAACTAAATTACCCGAAACTATAAAAATACGCCCCAATTCGCCTCTGCCGACAACTTCCAGGGAGTGTCCGCGATGGAATCCATCGTCTGATAAAATACCAGAGTCTCCTACTTTTACAGAGATCCAGAACAGCCAAATTTCTCAAAATATATCAAACAACATAAATATTCCAAACAAAAATGTAACTTTTAATTTCACGAATTGCCCTAATTTGAATATTACAGATTATATTAGAGGTCAGGCACTAGACTGGATCAGATCATATCTCTATCAAAGAACACAATTAGTTGAAATAACTTCAATAAACCATCTAAACATACTTTCGACTCATAGGTCGGAGTCCAGAGTAAATGATTGCGGGGTTCCTCAGGGGAGTTTAATAGGGCCATTACTGTTTCTGATTTACATTAACGACCTTCCTGACGTCACGGATGATACGTGCACACTATTTGCTGATGATATATCAATAATTATGAATACTAATAACATAAATATTGACATGAAAATGAATGAAACAATAAAAAAAAATACAATGGATGCAAAACAATAATCTTAATATTAATCTGACCAAAACTAATTATATTGAATTTAAAATCGTGGAAATAAAATAATTAATTTTAATATTAAGTACAATAAGACGCATTACAACAAGTAAGTAAAACAAAAATCCTGGGAGTATATATAGACGAAAATTTAAATTGGAAGGCACATGTAGAGTATGTATGTAACAAACTTAATAGATTTGTCTATGCTCTTTACAAACTGAGACAAGTATGTGCCCTACCGACTGTTCTCTCGGCGTACCATGCTTATGTAGCATCAGTACTTAGATACGGCCTGATGCTATGGGGAAACTCCACAGAAATTAGTAAGGTGTCCATAGAGCAAAAGAAATGTGTCAGAGCGATTTGTGGTAGACCACCTTATGAACCATGTAGACCACTTTTTAAAAAACTAGGAATACTTACATTACCTAGCTTATATATATTTGAGCTAGCCAATTTTGTAAAGCTAAACTATAAACATTTCTCAGAAGCACGTGATATTTACTCGCGTAGCAATAGAAAAGCTGACAGATTGGTACTCGACATTATTCCAAGAATAACATTATATCAAAAATTATTAAGGTGTTCATAGAGCAAAAGAAATGTGTCAGAGCGATTTGTGGTAGACCACCTTATGAATCATGTAGACCACTTTTTAAAAAACTAGGAATACTTACATTACCTAGCTTATATATATTTGAGCTAGCCAATTTTGTAAAGCTAAACTATAAACATTTCTCAGAAGCACGTGATATTTACTCGCGTAGCAATAGAAAAGCTGACAGATTGGTACTCGACATTATTCCAAGAATAACATTATATCAAAAACAATACCATCATATGTGCATTAAAGTATACAATGCTATACCAAACATTATAAAAGAGTTACCTTATATTAAATTTAAGAAGGAAATTATTAAGTGGCTTAAACGTAAAACGTTTCATTCCATAAATGGATTGCTAGAAACCTAGAATTATTTGTAAAGAAACGAGAATATTGATAATAATAATTTAATCGATTAATTTAGAAGGACTAATTTGACATGAATTCTGTTTTTAGTTTTAATATGACATTAAATCCCTATGTTATTAATTATATTTATTAGACATAAATATTGTCATTGACGTTATAATTAAGTTATAGTTATAAGTAATGATGAAATGTTTAATATTATTGTATTAGGTAATTATATTTAAACAATGAACAGTAAATGATGTAACTTTAAATTAGACTTCAATTTAACAATATTTGCATGCTATTGTGTAGCTAAAAGTGCTAGATCTAAGAAATGTATCTTATATAATATGAACATCTATTGTACCACTTTTAACGCAAATAAATGATTGATTGATTGATTGATATTAATTTTAAATAGGCACTACTAATATATTATTATCAATAAATAGTTTAGATAAACAACTAGTTTTATTTTCCTCATATTCTAAATGAAAAGTAGAGTGTTTGCCACGGGTAAAAGAATCAATTCCTAATCGGACTATAGCCGCCCTCGCTGCGCTCGAGCGTCTAACTACCTCGGGAATTGATTCTTTTCAACCCTAGGCTAACAATCTACTATTTTAATAACAATGCAATAACTATTTTATAATTTTCCACTACCTATTTTTTTTTAGAAAATCAAATAAATATAAACTTTTAAATTATTTACTAGCTAACCCGACAGACGATGTTCTGTCTTTACTATAAACAGTAATAAATAAATAGCCAAATAGGTAAACTGAACGCACCTTTTGTAGGTGCGTATTTGACAGTCAAGTGACAAATTGAACGCAGTGAACACAGTTAGTATGGGAAAATATAATCATCGTTTTTAGTATTTTCCCCGCAATTGTTCCAATATCTCTCACCGGTTAAAAGTCCCTGAACTATCACAATCGTTTCAAGACCAAAATTAGCCAAATCGGTCCAGGCGTTCTCGAGTTTTACGAGACATTGGAAGAAGGAGATGTGGTCTAAGCTTTAAACAATTGTTTTTTTTTAACTCACATCATTCGTCCCTGACCATTAAGTTAACGACAATGTTCTTTTAAACTAAATCTTTAAAGTTATGAGAAAAACTCAATATTTGAGCTATTCTAATTTATGATTAATTAGTTATAATATTGAGTTTTAGGGAAAATCATTTTAGTGTGTTTAAAAATAATTCATAGTTTGAAGCTTATATCTACTAATTATTTATAGGTATTGTTAACGGCTCACACATGTGTGTAAGCCGTTAACAACTAAAACAGTAAACAGTTAATTATGTAATTACGAATTCGCATCGCATCGCAAATATCTGCGAGCTCGTATAATATGGGCTCTTAATCTCGCGGATGCGATGCAAATTCGCGCGCACTTTCGGGCTAACCCTGGGTTAAAATGTCTTGCCTTCCCTTTCATTAATAAGAATAACCATAGAGATAACATGATATTTAACCCAGTAAAAATGGCTCTATGACTTATAAAAACATCATTAAGTGTTCGACTCCACCTTGACGACTTCAAAATATTATCAGCTAAGCCCTTTATTTCTTTTTTTTTGCTTTATTTAAAAATTGCCTTAACTACTTTCGATATAATCCCGTTTCGATCCACGCGCTGACTAATTCCCGTACGCGTCAAAACGTGTACGCGAATCAGCCGGCAGAGCCTGAAAATCCAATCGGAATTTAACCGATACTATGCTCTACAGCTGATTTATAATGTAAACTGTACCTCTTTTACAAATTTTATACCTACTAACATATATTGTATTATTTTATCCCTAAAGCTTGCAAATGGGCACTTATGCGATTGTCGAAATGTCTGAGCGTCAACGGCATAGCATCCGCTATGAACGTGGAGAAAAACCCGCGCCTGACGTCACACCTAGGCC
The DNA here is from genome assembly GCA_963565745.1 of Phengaris arion. Lineage (NCBI taxonomy): Eukaryota > Metazoa > Arthropoda > Insecta > Lepidoptera > Lycaenidae > Phengaris > Phengaris arion. The sequence goes on from OY751431.1 coordinate 33,354,232, forward strand.
TGATGGTCGTGGCTCCGAAAGTGCGACAGAACGAAACTGACAAGTTCGTGAAGATTGTGAATCAGGTAATTTAGTATTTAAGGCTTAAGAGATATTTCAGTCTACACTCTAAGAGTCTAGACTTAGCTTAGCTTTGCTCTAGAATATGCTAAGCCTAAAAACCTAAAACGTTTTTGATAGTAAAACTCCAGTACTTTTTGGTAATTGTAATAGTTTACTAGCTGACACGACAGAAGTGGTTCTGTTTTTACTTTGAACTAGAATAAATAAATGACTACACCTACACCAACCTACCAACTAACCTACTTACCTACCTACCTACGTTACCTACCTAACTTACCGACATACATCTTCACCTACAACCTACACCTATAACTAACTATACGACCTACATCTCCTACACCTACAACCGTTCTCGTAGCGAGACATAGAAACTGCAATCTATTTTTATGTGAAAGAGAAGATTAGCACATATGGTTCATTCTTCTTTTTAAAAAAGGATAAACCATAGGTGCTAATCTTCATTATGATACCATTCTTAATTTTCAGATGGTAACAAGGAAAATGAACACGGCCGCTTACGACTGGCTGATCCTGGCACGGTCCGTGAGTGACTTCGACAAAATGAACGACATATTGAACGCAACGGCCATTCGATTCGACCAAAACATCGTCCTCGCCTACCCAGACCCCCAATACAAAAGGGGGTCGTTAAACCTGTGCAAGAGAAACTTCGTATACACCAAACCCGATCCACTGATGCATAGGCAACGTAATAACGTGTACACCAAAAAGCCGAGTTACAACTCCAACAGAGCTCTCTTCGAAAACAGTTATTACAGAACTTCACCAAGATTCCTCAACATTACCAAGCATAAAACATATAAGGACAAGATGCCTTTGCTCAGATCAGGGGTTTTGAATTATAATTATTCAAAGGATTTTCACATGACCAACATCAGTCACTACTTTTTAAAGAGAGCGATAAGGACTTGGAGTCAGAGGAACAATATGTCGGACACTTTTAAAATAAACTTGCTGCAATATTTTAAGCTGCGAATAAATACTACGTTATTTGCTTCATACTTGGGTGAGTTTTTTTAGGGTTCCGTACCCAAAGGGTAAAAACGGGACCTCCAATACAACAGCCGTTATTTGTTTACGGAATATTCCGTACGTTTTATACGGAAATCTTTGTCTCCGTGTCGTTTGCGAGACCAACTCGCACTTGGCCGGATTTTATTATGAAAGTCTGATGACTACGATTCTAGTGAAAGTTTATAAACTTTCTATCTTTCTTTATATCTAAGGTCTGTTATTAGACTTTGAAATATTTAATGCACTTAAAGCAAAGACCTAATCAGGAAAGGTGCAACTGGTTTGATTATTTATACGAGTATTGCAGGTGTTCCTTATATATTTACTGTTGTAAATATTTCACGATACAATTACATTATTAAATTCATTAATTTATTTAAAGTAGTATTCTATTCAATAAAAACTTATTTATGTGGTAAATAAACCTTGAAGTTAATCTGTTGTCATATTATATCTATCTATTACCATTTTTGACTACGCAATGTTTTTTATTAACTTTAAAAAGTGTGGATCTACGAAAAAATACCATAAGGTGTGCTTGTCATAAAACGACATATTAATATTATATAGGTGCTTGGAGTACAGAAAAGTCTATGTCCCTGGTAGACAGCCCGTACCCCGTGGAGGCTCGTCAGTTCATGGGGGAGAGAATAGTGGTGGGGCGGTGTAACGCCACAGAGGACAAGTCCCCGGACGAGGACACCACATCGTCCGCTGCGCTGATGGATGATGTGCTCCAGTTCTTGAGCGTGCAACTCAACGCAACGTAATTATACAAGTCACTGTTATATCCGTCAAGATACTATACAATGTGTCTACGGCGCTGTCATGAAGTGGTGTTAGAGTTGGTTTTACTTTTAGAGACACTCACAATCTACAATTTTATAGATACTTAGAAATAAATCAAATTGCATTCCAAATCACATTGTATTTAACTGGTAAAGTTTATATAATATGTAAAGTTCAGTAACTGTATTTTACAATTTTTTATCATAACACGAAACAAGATGATTAGAACCTTCAGTCAAGTTGACATCGCTAATTACGATGACAAAGTTTGAAAACAAAAGTGTATGGGATTTGACATAAGCATCGCTAAGTGGTGCATCATTAAATTTATGCTTTATGTAAAAAAATATACTGTTTGTTACTGTTGAAACAGGGTATGTATCAAAAATAAAATATTAGGTCCTTACATATGAAATTGGCGTTTTGTCGTACTGGCCGATTTGATCTCAAATATATCTTCTTAGGTTAGGAATTCCAATTTCAAATTTATACCGCTATTTACGCATGCATTTGTGTTTTGAAAACCGTAATTCATTTGTTTTTTTCCTCTTTTAGTTTTTTCTTTGCGTCACTCTGTTTACAAAATGGAAAACGCAAATATCGTATTATTTTCGAGTACGAGTTCCACCGTGGCACCAGTGCTGCAGAAACGACTCGAAGGATTAATGATGTGTATGGCGGCGGTGTCGCAAAAGAAAACACAGTGCGTTTTTGGTTCCAACGTTTTTGTTCTGGAAATTTCGACCTGCAGAACAAGCACCTTGGTCGGACGGAGACCAAAGTTGATAATGAAGAATTGAAGGCTATAGTGGAAGCGGATCCATCGCCAACTACGTCCTACGTACGCAGGCTGCGGTGTAAATTAGTCAAAAAGCTGTTTAATCAAATTGGGAAGGTGAAAAAGCTTGAAAGGAAAGTACCTCATGAATTGAGTGCAGCGAATCATTACCTGTGATGAAAAGTGGATCCTGTACGATAATCGGAAACGTTCATCGCAATGGCTGAACCCTGGCGAACCAGCACAAGCCTGCCCCAAGCGAAAATTGACTCAAAAGAAGTTACTTGTGAGCGTTTGGGGGACTAATGCCGGTGTCGTTCATTACAACTTTCTTAAATATGGCCAGAAGATTGCGGCAGATATCTGTTGCCAGCAACTGTATGATTGAAAAGCTAGCTGTTAAACAACCGAGGTTGGTCATTCGCTCTAGGCCACTGCTGCTTCAGGACAACGCTAGACCACACACTGTACAACAGACGGCTACCAAATTAGAGGAGCTTCAATTGGAATGTCTAAGACATTCACCGTACTCCCCGGACCTTGCTCCAACAATTTACCATTTTTTTCGAAATTTTGATAACTTCTTGCAAGGGAAAAAATTCAACTCCGATGGGGCAGTCCAAAGCGCCTTCAAAGATTTTATTGATTCCTGTCCGATTGGGTTTTTTAGTAAAGGAATCAATGAACTACCTATGAGATGGCAAAATTGCATAGATATCAATGGTATATAGTTTGATTAAATAAATATATTATGTTAAAAGAATAGACTTTATATTCCTCCTTTACAAAACGCCAATTTCATAATATGTAATGACCTAATATATAGGGTTGTTCAAAATCAATTACGAATATATTTTGTATATGATCTACTGCTTATGTGACGAACGTTTAGGCAGAAAAAAGTGGGAGCAAAGACTTTGTCTAAATAACATCAATAAAAATCAGCTGTGTGAGGTCAATGACCTTATCAGTGACCAAGAAAACTGAGTGTGCCATATTTCATGTACATATCATATACTGTTTCTCTCGAAACGGAATATAAAATCATCTAGTATGATGTCAGCTTGGCTAAAGGCATCTGATGCGTTATTATCAGTTCAGTGACGAGGTACTACAGCAAGCTCGGGTTCCGGACGTACGAGGGCGCGTGGACAGGGCTGCTGGGGGCTTTGATGGACAACTCCGCAGACATAGCCCTGGAGGCTGTCACTGCACTGTCCGCTCATCATGAGGATATGGACTTCGTGTTCCCTATTGCTGAGACTATGTAAGTCGAGGATAGTTACATTAACTTTTACAAATAATGCGACTATTAACATGACTCCTAGATGATGATCCATGATATCTAGTGGTTGACAAAAAATAAAAGTAAAGGACATTGGCGAATACTGCCCGATTTTTCATCAAGAGCGGCCTAGTTTCTAACTTATATGGTTGTATAGTACTTAAAAAAGTTAAAATATAAAAAAATATATTATATGTTTAGGACTTGGGAATAAAAAGTTATGAATCTCCGAATATCAGAGAATTCGTGTACAAAATACATACTAATCTGTGGTCATTGTTGTCATCATATCTGTATAGTCTATGGTTATCATGCTGTAAATTGACAATTTGAGGCGTAAAAGCTCCATCTAGTCGTCCAATAGATATATTTATTTTTGATTGAAGTTTAAAGTTATTTTCTTTTTCTATAGTTCAACAGGTTAGCACTAGTTTTATGAAAAAAAAAAAATTACTCGGGGTGTGAAATAGATCCCCCTATACGATTTATATATTAACCAAGAAAGCTAATTATCATGTTTTTGGTTTTCGTAACGTGAAAGCGACATCTATCATTTATCTATTAGCATATTGCGTTTCCAATCAAACTAAATGTAGTTTGATTAATTGACACGACACGACGTAATTGACATCACATAGATGTCGCTTTTCTGCAAACCGCCACTAGGACAATTTTTTGAACAATAGGTTAGGTTATATTTTTTTTAGTTTTATGTATAATATTATTGCTTTTTTTTGTTTCTATGTTCATAAAATATAACTTACAATCAATATTTTTTGTGGCTGTGTATTTTAATTACCAGGCAGTAAATGTATGGTGACTTTCCGATCTCCTTTCTACCATATAAACACTAGTTCGCTCTAACTTTTTCAGTTTAAGACCAAGATGACTTTGACAACAGGTCAGCACATAGGGATGGAAAAAAGGTGGATAGGAAGAAAAGGTCAAAAGTATAATTGTATGGTTCGGTACAATTTGTTTCGAGGATGTCACTTATAATTATAAGTACCTGGGTAACCAAGCTTTGCTCGGAGCTCTAGTAGATTAAAAAAAAAAGAATCACAATAATATTTTAACGAGGTTCCAAGTTCGGACCCACCACATTCCGAATTTCCGAGCAATGCAAAAATTAACCAAACTGCCAATCGGACTGGCATTATAAAATTGTTGCACGACGAAAAAAAACTTATTCTTCTGCATAACTCCCTGCATACTAAATCACATGTAAATACTTGCAGCAGTTGCCAAGATTATGATTATATATATATATATATATATATATATATATATATATATATAATATAAGATTGTCTCGTTTAAAGTATATCTATGGGCTCTTCACATCACGTCAATCTCGTCCGGTGGTAAATATCCAAGGAACTTGTGTTACGGGGACCAGACAACGGAAGATATTTAATACTTGCACTCTAAACAAATTACATATACATATAAAACATATTTAAGATTTTTATTATATAATAAAACTATTTAATAACCATTAGCTAACCATTGAGCCACGGAGGCCGTCGAGGCTTAGGGGTCCCATACACGGTCCGGTTTTCCTTCAGTTCGGCCTGAACGGATGCAAAATCGTATCGTCTGTGTGCAATTTCGAGATCGCATCAGTCGGCCGTATGGACTGAAGCGATTCGTTCCAGTGTTGCCAACTCTGTTTTTGCGAAACTACTAAACTCGCGTCGTTTTCCACTAAATACTACTAAAAGAGTACCGATAACTATAAAAAAGCTACTAAACTTAGGAATCCCTTAAAGATTTTTTAGGGATTTTGTGTTTACAAACACACTAACATTTTCAGTTTAATATTTAACCGTTAAACTAAATTGGTAGTTTTAAGCGACTTACGGACGCGTGCTACTATGTGCTATTATAAGGTGTATCAATAGCACAGAGTAGCAGGCCACTTTACATATTACGATTACTGTCTAGCTATTTTCTACAAAACCACAACTAACAACTAAATTCCTACTAAGGAGGGAATAAAATATAAAATTTAGTAGTAAAATTTGTAAAACAACTAAGTTGGCAACATTAATTCTGACCTGTACGGATGGACTGAACAGCAATAAAATTGGACTGAACGGTAATAAAATTCGAGTGTAAAATAAAACCGGTCAAGTACGAGTCGGCAAGATGAGTTCCGTACAAAACGGAAAAAATCACGTTTGTTGTATGTGAGCCTCAAATTTTTTATTTTATTCTGTTTGTAGTATTTGTTGTTATAACGGCAATAGAAATACCTACATCATACATTTGTGAAAATTTTAACTGTCGAGCTATCACGGTATAAGAAGGTTAAGATACAGCCTGGCGACAGATGGACGAACAGCAAAGTTTTAGTAACAGGGTCCCGTTTTACCCTTTGGGTACGGAACCCTAAAAATGGCACGTGGTCCAAATAAATTTATTAAAGTTCATTGCAGTATTTAAAACGTGGCTCTACCACTATGGTTGATAAAATCTAAAGACTACTATAAAACAAAGAGAAATGATTTCTATACCATATTACTGGATAAAATGTATGACACAATAATTCGGTTTCGTCGATAGCGTGATTACAATTGCAGCAAAATACAATGAATAAATAAAATAATAGCCTAATCTGACCAAGAGAATGTCACGACATGTCTAAGGAGGGTACCATAACTATCAACGCGCAATAGGTTTTCTTTGAATTATTACTCTTACAACTTATCCTGAATGTGTTGGGTAGCAGGTGGGATTCGACGTTGTTGAAGCACTGGGTGCAGCTCCATGCTCCGATAGCTCGGTTCCCATATATATAATTAAATTAATTAATAATGTAACTCCAATTTATTTTATATTTTTACTAACAGTAGAATAAGGATCTATTGTTACTAACACTATGGATGAAAATCTGAAATAAATGAATTGAATTGAATTGAATTACAAAAGTTATTGTCATAAAGTTATTACAGAAGCTAGGAGAGTGGCGGACAGACAGACAGACGGACGGGCAGAGTGAAATTATAAGGGTTCCTTAAGTATTACGGAACCCTAAAAACACGACCGACCGAACTGTTCAGGCTGAACCTTAGATTAAAACGCCTAGAAACCGGGTACGCGCATGAAAAGTGAAGTAAATCATACTGAGCCACATCGGCTCAGTTTGTTCGAATGACCCGTCAGTTGTCAAGGTCAAGCGCAAGTGCATACATCTCCGACTATTAAAAACATTATGACAGTTTGTGTCGTTATTGGGTGTCACAATGCATCGGAAAAGTATTAAAAAAGGCTTAGGACATAACATTTCATATGTAAGTACAAAATGTTATGTTCGAACAATTTGACTTGTATTAAGTCAAATATTTAAAACATTTTAAAATAAAATCATATTAAGTCGCCATCTTGCTGCCCTAATGTGAATTGTGAAAGTGTTACTAGTAATAATAAAATTTCAAAATTTTCATGGTTAACTAATAGTTGCAACTAAGACAAAGTTTTATAATGTATTCTGATTTTTTTAACTATCAATTTAAAGTATTACCAGTATTACGATAATCCTTAATATATTCCTTAATACCAGTTTAATAATAAATAAAGTTCACAAATTGTGTTTAGATGGTTTAAAATGAAATATAAGTTATATTTTTACATCTCATGATATTAAGAAAAACAAATACAATAATTCCAAATTTAAGAGTATACACTCAACAACTTTAAGGTTTTGTTTGTGTGCCTGTCGGTATGTAATGCTTACGCCTACATCTATCTGTTGCTTGCTTCACTTTGTAAGATGCGTTTGTTTGAAGAATATCTAGGCGTTATTAATCTAAGAGCAGAAGTGACATCAGTTCGGTCGGATGCGATTTTCTCCGTGTATGTGCTCGAATCCGTTCAGGCCGAACTGACGTCAGTTCTAACTGAAAGGATCGGCCTCTCGTCTGTGGGAGCCTTAACACATGTATTTCACCCTTCCAGGTGCAACATCTACATACGTCACCAGGAGACGTCGGCAGTCCGGGACATATTCCTCGCGCCGTTCAGTCCGCGCCTGATTGCCTGCGTGCTCTCCGTAGCGCTAGCTGCATCCGTAGCTATAGTGACCATCGGTCACCTCACGTCAGCGTATAGAAATGTACGGCATATGAGCTGTGGCGAGGCACTCATATGGGCCACAGGAATTCTTTGCCAACAAGGTCGGTCGATTGATGAATTCTCATTTTTGGCTAGATGTTGCTTTCGTGTGCCCAAAAAGAAAATCCCCCGTCCCCACGGGTACCGTACATTTTGTCGCAACAAAAATGTACTTCCCCGTGGTCTGCTCTGCATCTGTGCCAAATTTCATCAAAATCCGTTCTTGCGTGAAATAATAACAAAACATCCATCCATCCATCCTCCCAAACGTTCACATTAAATTAAAATACTTAAAAAAAAATGATCAAAAGGATTGTTGTTTCTAGTTTCTATTTGGACTTTGCTTTAGACGTTCCATTATTCTTGCTACAATATTATATACTTACTGTTGATGCAGGCGGCACCTGGACTCCGCAGAGCCCCGCGGCTAGTATTGTCTTGATCGTATGCCTGCTATTCGCGGTAGTCATCTTCAACGCCTACGCAGCCTTCATCACTTCAGGTAGATCGTAAAATCTCTGGGAGCTTATGCCAATTAATGTGCCCCTATTTATTGCTACAGTTATTAATCTGAGATATTTATAATTCTTGTTAACTATTTTAGTGCTGTCAGTGCGAGTGGCTAGCGTCGGAACCGTGGCTGATGTTCTGCACTCACCCAATCTGAAGATAGGCTACATTAGGAACGGGGTGGACCAGATGTATCTAATGGTAATTCATTTACTTTGATGATAACAATCTAAATAAATTATCTAATTTGTATAAATAAATAAATCAAGTAACTAAGTAAAATATAATAATAATTATTACTATAGGAGGTAATATTTTTTAAGAAGCTTAGATATAATATGTTATTTAAAATCTTCTTCCCTTGTCCCTGTTTCGTCAATTACCTACATTACCTACGTAGTTTATCAAAGAAATGAATAAACCTGAATTGAGTCACAACATCAAGGATCCCCCTTTAATTATGTAATTTAATAATACCTTTTATTAAAATTAACGAGGAAAATCAATAGAACTTAGAACTTAATCATGAATAGGTACTATGCTAGCTAAATATAGCTATTATATTATTATTTAATCCACATTTCAGTCTACAAAGGATTCTCAGCTAAACGCTTTCTACATTCGTGGGTACTCGGAGGCCGAGAACCTGGTGTCGACGGCTGAGGAGGGCCTGGCGCGGGCCGCCAGCCAGGACTACGCGTTCTTCGCCGGACAACAAGTAGCGAGGCATACGATTAGGTAACCATATTAATAAATGTACCTACTCGTAAAACTTAAAACACAGGAGCTAAAATATTGTATCAAAAAATTAAGCATCAGGGGATCTAATTCATAAGCAGGTTATCTGTTGTCATAATTTGTGTTATTAATTTTATATCAAATTGACATGTCATTACTGCATGTTGTCATTATTTATCTCAAATAAATTATAAGAACACTCTGCTTATGAATTGCATAACCATGTTATGTCATAGGTCCCTTCAGTCACTAGGAGGTAGGTTCATCTCGTGTCCGTTGTCGCAGAACATTAAGAGCCCTATTACAAATCATGCACTCTACGAGATTAGGTATTTGAAGAGTTCCCGACATTTCGCATTTTGCAGTAATTTTGCAGTTGTATTTATCGTTTTTATTGAAATAGGTTAATAAATTCATGATTTAAAATTATAAAATCTTTATTCCTCATGAAGTAACAATTGTTTTGGTATAAATTTTGCTTAAAAATATTATCGTAGATAGGAGTAATTCACAGTTAACTTAAGTTAACTGTGAATTAATAACTGAAAAATCTTTGATAATAACTGAAAAGTTTTTTTTGGCTTAGAATAAGATTTTTTGCTATATTAAATCATATATATTTCAAAATTCTAAGGCCGCTACGAACTATACGACTATATAGGAGATAACATTCTCATTATATTATTTCATTTGCTTAGAACAGTAGTTCAATCCAGGAGCTCAATAAAGTGCCTTCGCGCTTTTTATGAAAATCTTTCTCTGCAATTTTGGGTTTAATTAAAAAGTTAAGCAAAATTTACAAAAAGCGAGGCCGCTACGAACTAGGCCAATAGCTATTCTGCACTATTCAATATGTCAAAATTGTTAATGTATCTTTGTTGCTGAGATCAAGAACGCCATAATTGGCCATTTTACGTGCCTGTAAATTTAAGACACGAAACTAAGCTATTTTGTAATCAGAGCATGCTGTATTAATCTATATTCTAAATAATAGAATAATAATATAATAATATCTATGGACGCTTCATGCCACGCCAATCTGGCCCCGTGCTAAGAATCCGAAGAACTTGTGTTACAGGTACAAGACAGCGGAAATATATTTAATACTTTTATACTATACATATATTTAAGATTTTGAACACATATCTAAGACACATAATTGACCTAGGTATACAGAAACTTTTTTTTGGTCCTTCGGCGGTATTCGAAGCCTCCGGATGAAGCGCCAACGCGTTGACCACTGAGAAACAGTATGGTATGTGACATTGCTACTGCAGGTCCCTGTCACAAGCCCGGGGGCGATGCGCACTGCGGGAGCTGCCGGTGCACACGACGCGTGCGCATATGGCTTTCCCTCTGCCGCGACAATCTCCCTACTCAAGGCCTATACTCGTCAGGTACTATCAGGGAATGTAATTCATAAGAAAGTAGAGTGATCTCATCATTGAATATTATTATTATCATCTGCCAACAGCTTAAATATAACGATGGCTGCTTCCATAATTGACTCAATTTGATTCAAAGCGGCAAGCCCCGATTTTGAGGGTGATGTAAAATAATGTAAGTTCTGCTTTAAGGCTGGGACTATATGACCCGGAATCCGGCACGTCGGAGAAAATTCAGAGCACTGTAAATATAACTGTGCGTTAATACAATGGAGTTGAAAATCAAAAGGTCTAGCTGTCATATATGACATTGACATTTGACTCGACACTTGTGTGTTCGATTTTCAACTCTATTGTATTATCGCAGAGTTCTATTTTCAGTGCCCGAGCTCGCCGGATTCCGGATCATATAGTCGCTGTCTAATATTCAGTCTACCACCGTTTCAGAAGTACTGGCGCGTATTTATAGTAGAGACTCTAAAATGTCCTCTTTCATAGCCTCCTTCGTCTTCGAAGCGGCGGAGCCCTGGCGCGACTGGCGGCGGCGCTGGTCCCCAGCATGCCGCAGTGCACGCCGTCCTCGGGGTTCGCGTCTGCGCGCGCCGCGGACGTTCGGACCGCGCTGTTTATACTTCTCACGGGATTGTCTACTGCTGTTATAATAGGTTAGAACTTAGAAGTGGTAAATATTTAATTATTGATTACTAGCTGTCCCGACACACGTGCTGTTGTGTCTTAACTACGAACTTCAATAAATAAATAACTAACAGTTTGTACGGGAAAAATCAGTTATTTTATTTTCCGCGCAATGTTTTCAATATTTCTCATCGTTTAAACCTTTCTTTGAACTTCCACAATTCTCTCAAGACTAAAATTAGCCAAATCGGTCCAGCCGTTTTCGAGTTATAGCGAGACATTGGAATTGCAATGCATTTTTTTATTTTTATGTAAGATTTGTAAGAACCGATTTATAAATTGGGGCAGTACTTATTTATTTATTTTATTTTGTTATTCAATTATGCATACTTCTGGCTTATTTCTGGTCCCAGGTATCGGCGAATACACATGGAGGAACCGTGAGAAGTATCGACGGAATTTGAGAAAATGTTTACACCGAATGTTAAACCTGGTTCTATTTTATAGATTTTAATAATGAGAAAAGAAAAAATGTTTTGTATCAATGGCTTACCGTAGGTTCTTAGTCATGACACTCTTTTGTTGATTTGTTTGTATTTAGTAGAAGAAGAGTGTTTGTGTTAAGCTCGTATTCCACCTCACTGAATTCAGACGTCTTACATGATTCAGTAACTAAATTAAGTCAAGTGAAATTGCATTTAGGAAGTTAGCATCCTAATTAGCATCCTATATCGGAAGAAATGTAGTTTTCAACTGGCTAACTTCTAATTAGCTTTCTTTATAGAATCCTAATTAGGACATCTGAAATTAGTAAGGTAATTAATAATTAATAATTATTAATTATTAAGTAATTAACCAATACACAATATATAAGTATATTGAGTTTAAGTACATAAAATATTGAAAAAACATTTATTTACTTAATTAAAATAAAAAAAATTACATTTAACTAATTATTTAAATAATGATTTTCTGGTAGATTCTGTCTGTTGACTCCCTCTATTATGCACTGCAGGAGAGCCTTGTTGGTCTTCACCTTCTCTGCCAGAGCCAGTTGGAGGGTTCTTGTCTCCAGCGTGTTCAGTTTCGTGGCTAGACCGACCGCGGCGTATACTCGGATGAACGCTGTCGAACATCCCGAGTCTGGAATTGGAGAGATGATGTTATAACAAAGCGTTCTAAAACTTAACCTCACATTAACTGTTGAGTTGCCTCTAAATACTTGTACCAGTAATGAACAGTTGCGTGTGATATTTCATCTCTCCCCATAGACGATAATCACAGACGGCGAAGATAGTATAATATTTACTACAACGTCAACTCACTGTAAGTGCCGTATTCCCCAGACTTGTAGTCGTGCGGGTAGATGTAGTGATACTCCGGCCACGAGGACCGGTTCAGGATGAACACCGTGTTCGAGTCAGGCGGGTATCTGAAAAAAAAACGTGATAAATTCAAATGAAGCAGGGCTTGTAAACGGTTTTACAATGTTTGAAGATGGTACAAGTAATCGTGAAACTGGTGCTAATAAAACTTGGAGCAAGATAATAGTGTGTATGCGTGTAAAATCTTTGTACAAAAGACCTCAAAAGACAATGAAAAAATAAGATTATAATAATCTATATACCTACTAATATTATGAAGAGGAAAGATTAGTTTTTTGGTATGTTAGTTTTAGAATCAATAAAAAAATACTGGACAGTTCAAAACTTATTTCACCATTACAATGCTACATCCCCATTACACATAGGCCAGGGATGACGAACCTTTATGTATTAACGTGCCATTTTTGTAAAGAAATGTTTAATGAGGTCATAGACGTGCCATAAAATTTTTCATTTCATTTTCTTTGTGATTTAGAGGCGTATTTAATGATTTGCCCTTTGATTTGTTTTTTTTTGTTTTACCTGTTTAAACTTTTAACTAAAATACTGTGTACTTCGGAAAAAGACAATTATATAAATAGCTACAAAGTGAACGTCAGTAAGTACTTAATATTGTGATATGTTCGTTAAGCCAAACACGAGTGAGCGGAGCGAGTGAGCATTTTTCCATTTTACAGGTAAAAATCTGTTCATACTATAACACTGAAAAACTTCGGAAAAATACCACAAAGTCAACCGGCTAAAACAGAACAGCGGTACTAAATAATATAATATGTTCTTTATGTTAAACGCGAGCGAGCAAAACTTTTTTCCTATTTAATAGGTTAAATCTGTTCATACCTTAAACCCTGTGAAAATAAGATCATTATGTAATTTAAATTAAAGTAAAATTAGTGTAGATAATTTCTGTTGTTATAAAATAGATGACAAATAATAATAATAATGTTTGTCAAATATTATTATGGTTTGTCATATAATACATACTTCACACTTTTTTCGTAGTAAATAATTACAAAATTTTGTGATCAGTGACCTGCCCAAAATATTGTGCCACGTGCCATTGGATCACCATTTTTATAATTTGGAAATGCCAGGGGATTAACATCTAAATCGCATTGAAGCTGGTAACTCGATGGGTAAGAATGGTAACAAATCATCCCCACTTTACATGTATTATGCCACCCCTATAATATAAAATTATTATTATTATTTTATTTTAATCCCGGTTCCAAAATTGGCCGGTCCTCAAAAACAGTACCGGCTCTCCATACCCTACTACACACTGATAAACCAAGTTACGTTGGCGATCACATTTCACAACACCTGGCCCTTTAGCCAAGATACCTCCGTAATTACGAAGGCGAAGTTAGAAATTAAAAATGTATGGGATTGCCGTATCGCACGCTATGTCACTTAGCGAACGTTATATAAATCCCATATTTTTTCAATTTCGAAGATCGTCATTGTAATTAACATTGGCATGTTGGCTACGCCCGCTACTGACTTACTTCTCCCCCTCCTTAAGGCGCCACACGCTGACGCCGCTCTCTGCGAGCCAGGCAGCGTGCAGCACGAGCGCGTACCGCAGGAAGCCGATCACGAACAGTGACGTCAGCTCCGACTCGCCCCAGTACTCCACCGGCGCGGCCAGCGGCGCGATCACAAAAACCAGCGCGTACAGGACCCAGTAGAATCTGCAGAAACGGACATTACCTTCAGAATAACTATTGTGTTAGTAGGTCTATTCTGCTACTAAAAATCTTAGAAGAACACAGTTTGAATGCAGTCTCAATATCTTTTTTTTATTTATTATTATTAAATGAATCCTACAGCTACTAAAACGATTGATTAAAAATCCATTGAAAGTAAATTGAAAGTCTTAAGTTGAATACGAGAATTGGGGTTCTGGTCTTACAAAATCTTTGTGGGCCTATTCACATTTATGATCGCGTGCAGCGATTTAAGAAATTTAGCAGGTATTCTAAGGATAATCTTTATTAATTTTAAGATGAAAAGTTTCAAGATTTATTATTTTTTGTTAAAACTTGATTTTTTAGAAATCTGCGCACTATTGATTTTCCTAGGGACTTAAAAAAATTCTCACTTCTTCTGGAACATAACAACGGAGTCGTTTTCAAGGTCAGACATATTGATGGTCTGCTTGATGGCCTCCTGCTGTGGGCTGAGCTTCTGCATTCGCGTTAGCAAGTGTGCGTAGAGGAAGCCCTTGCGGCAGTCGTGAGGATCGTTGTCGGTTTTGAACGTGGCGTGGTGTAATCTGTGGTGCTGCACCCAGTCGTAGATCGAGCCCTGGGAAGTGGTTATAAAGGTAGTGGGATGATAGAAAAAATGGGATGTTACTGTTTATGATTTCAAGAGCTTTATTTTTATCTTCTAAAATGAGTTACAATATGCTTCTTATAAGACAACAAGGCTTTTCGCAATTATCACCATTGTTTAAGCAGAGCCTATCCAACCAGAATAATGATTTATGGTACTAAATGCGCTCACCACTCCTGCAAGCGTCTGGAAAAGCATCAGAGCGATCTTCAGTTCCTTGCTGGCTGTGTAAGTGTAGTGGGCCCATAGCCTGTGCGCTCCTGTGGTTATTCCTAGGTTGGCGAATGCGACTAATGTTACCACTGGAACGTAAAATCAAAATAATTAGTTTAGCGCACCCTGGTTTCAAATAATTACTCTAAGGAAGCGATCGCATACAAGATCTACTAAGATACTGGGATTGGGCGTATCGCGGACAAGCATGCCATTCATTCTGTTTAGGGCAAAGTTACACAGTGCAAGCTGTTGATGTGATAGTAGACAGCTACTTTTACTGGCATGGCTGTAGCCCGACTCGTCCCACCCGGTCACACAAATGCGAACTGCTGATGTGAAATTAGACTTATAATGTAGCTGTCACACAATGCGAGTAGCTGTACAGTAACTGTTAGTCCAGATCGCACGCCACTTGTCGCCTAACTCCGAGGGACGATGTAATAAGTATGATTTTTCATACATACGGAACTTTATACTACTGTATGTACAGATAAATACTCACAAAACAAAATAGTCAGGAACTTGGCCTCAACGAACAGCAGCCATAAGCCATAAGTGGACAGCAAATGCACGTGGATAAAGAACAGGACGGCGGGCCAGTTGGCCTCGCGAGCACGGCTCATCTTGTCGCCGTTGGCTTCCATCTGGAAATCTGGGCTTCTACCCTGGAACTTAAATATCGTTAGTATCTTAAAACTGAGAAACAGTAGCAATATTGCTTCTATGGTATAGACAATAATATGTAAGTATGTATCTACTAAGGCGGGTCAATAAGTCCGTGACTTTTTGAATTTCTAACCTCTTTACTGAAAAAGCAACACTACTCCTGTCAACAGGCATCTGTCAGTTGACTCCTATAAAATTTGAACTTGCTGCGTCAGTTAGTTTGTGTTTTACAGCTATCTTTATCAGAATATCCAGTAACTTAAGGAAACAATGGAAAAAAGTGAATTTCGTGTACTTATTAAGCATTATTTTTTGCGAAAAAAAACCATTACCGAGACCAAGGCTAAGCTTGATAAATACTATGGGGACTCTGCACCATCGATTTCAATGGTAAAAAAGTGGTTTACTGAATTTCGTTGTGGCCTTACAAGCACTGAAGATGCCGAACGTCCTGGACGCCCAGTTGAGGTCTCTACACCCGAAACAATCGAAAAAATTCACGATATGGTGTTGGCCGACCGAAGATTGAAAGTGCAAGAGATTGTGGAAGCCATAGGCATCTCGCATGGCTCAGTGGTTTCAATTTTGAATGATTACTTGGGCATGAGAAAGCTTTCCGCAAGATGGGTGCCGCGTTTACTCACAGTCGACCACAAACGCAATCGTGTAACAACTTCACAGGAAGGTTTGGCGTTGTTTAATCACAATATGGAGGAGTTTTTTAACCGTGGACGAAACATGGATCCATCACAACACACCAGAGACCAAACAACAGTCAAAACAGTGTGTTTCTAAGGGTGAATCGGCGCCAAAGAAGGTCAAGGTGGGTTTGTCAGCCAATAAAGTTATGGCGACTGTTTTTTGGGATGCACGTGGGATAATCCACATTGACTATCTTCAAAAGGGAAGAACAATTAATGGGGAATATTATGCCAACTTATTGGACCGCTTCAATGAGGATTTGAAAAAAAACCGACCTCATTTGGCCAAGAAAAAAGTTCTTTTTCACTAAGACAATGCAAGGGTGCACACATGTGCAGTTGCCATGGCAAAAATCCATGAATTGGGCTATGAATTGCTCCCACATCCACCCTATTCTCAAGATTTGGCACCGAGTGACTACTTCTTGTTCCCAAACCTGAAAAAATGGCTCGGTGGAAAAAGATTTGACTCCAATGATGAAGTCATCTCGCAAACAAAGGCCTATTTTGAGGACCTCGACAAATCATATTTTTTGGAAGGGATAAAAAAATTGGAGAAGCGTTGGACAAAGTGTATAGAGCTCAAGGGGGACTACGTTGAAAAAAAAATGATTTATTTATCAAAAAATCTGTGTTTTATTCCAAAAGTCACGGACTTATTGACCCGCCCTCGTATATTTACATAATAATGCAAAAATTTTAGTTGTTTGTGATAACTGATGGCAAGACAATGCCTCTGTTTATATAAACAGATGGTAGAAAAAGGGCGACAGACAAAAATAATGAACCTCTTACCCCAAGAGGAAATTAAAATATAGCTCCTTTTACCCCATCTGATCTTCATTACATCATGGACCAATAAAGTAATCATTCCTCCATGATTACATCTACATTCTAGTCCACATATTATTATATTTCTTTGATTCCTCATTACGTAACTTGTCTTAATAATTCTCGATTTAATTAAAATTATATCTAGTAATCTAGTACGAGTAATCCCGCAAAAAAATACCTACAACCTACAAGCAAATGTGTGAGTGCACGCATAAGCATGCGTAAAGCACCTCCCTCCTCCCACACTGCTTATACAGTACAGTGCGGACACTCAAAAACAAGAGCAAACACCACCACCACACATGACAAAAGCAACAATGTCAGCAAGATCGTGCAAGGTGCACACGGTGGTGTGGCAGGTTGCTAAACTTGACGCGCGTTTCGGCCCGACCCCGGAGCATCCTTAGGAAGTGCGAACAAAGTTCTGTAAGAATTTGTTCGCAGGTCGTGGGGGGGTTTTTCGCGGGATATTGCTAGATATAATATTATAATTTTGCTTTGGACTTACGCAAAGTAGTGCCTGATTCTACACAATTCCCAATTTAGTTCTCTGGCCAATTATTCTGTTTACATACCTAAGTACCTAAATAGCGTAGTAAATACGTAGCGTTGAAATATATACGACAACTGCGTGGCTAGTTGTTACATATAAATGCAAATCATTTCTACCGGACTAACCTCTATTAAATCAATGAACTTGCAATAAAGTCGATTCCGAGAAAAATAGAAACAATAAGGTAAGTCACCATGGCTGGCTGGCTCATTATAAGGTATTTGCACTTACACAAGTCTGGTAAGGAACCAATTATAGTTGATGTTCAAACTTCAAGTGTCGATACGTGGATAGTTTTCTCCCAAATTGCTTGCGCTAACTATCAATACAACTTTCTTCTATAGGTAATTTGGTTTATAGTAGGTAATTTGAAATTAAAAAAAAAACAACATTCGAAATACGAATAGGTACCAAGATTTTTTCTTATATATCCTGGCTTTATATTTACTAACAAACTGTGATAAAAGTTATTTAAATTATGTGTAGGGGACTCTAAACAACCGAATCAGTTCCTACTTAACCTTTTACTTAAACTACCTTATACTATATACACCTACACAAAAGTACCTTATCTTATAAAGATCTCACTTACCCGAAATTTTCATACACTTGCACGTTTAGTATGCTACTTTATGCGTAAAGAATTAAGTATGGATCAGATTATTGATTGTACTGTAGGTACTTGGTGGAAATTAATTTTTCACAGTAATAACTAATAACACACAGGACCTCTTGCACTATTTCCACATAGTATTTTACATTAATTTTTATATATTACAGGACCGGTTTCGACAAATCTGATGATGACTTTATCGAATCCGGTCCTAGAATGTAAAATACTTATTCAAGTGGAAATATTAGTCCTTTGTCTGACCTATAACTGTATAAATTGTGATTAAATAATAACTGAATACACGTGTGTTTTGTCCACAACGCGAGCACTTGATTCCATACACAGCGACACCATTAGTGAGACAATGTAGCAACTGAGAATTTTGCGAACAATGCAAAATCATTATTTATCGAAACGTACAGTCGTATGTACTCAATTATGAATAACTCGCTTTTGCTCTGACTTTGACCGCATGTATCGGGGATGTGGGATCCCCGTGGGGTATGTATTTCGAAAAATCTTCTTCTTACTTATTTGTACGTCATAATAACTGTCCGCGTTGCAAAATTCAACGCCATCCGTTCTGTTGTTGATATTTCACTATACAAACTTTGGACCCCCATTTCACCCTTTAGAGGATGACGACGACGAGGGAGGAGGATTTGTATTTATTAGCTCGGATATTAAATTTCTTGGAAAACGGGTCAAATTTTAAATATGCTCCATACGAACTTCCAACCCTTATTTTAAACCCTCACAGGATGAATTCTAATTAACCTCGAAACACGTATTTAACGAAAAGTAGAAATGTATTTAAGAGCATAAATCTCAATTTTCATTGAAGTCAGTGCAGATTTAAGGATTTCCCATACAAACTTTCAACCCCTATTTCACCTCTTTAAGAATGGATCCCTATTCTTAGTGTGCGTTTTCATTGTAAATTAAAACTACTGTGTCCAAGTTTCACATTTCTACCATTAACAGTTACGGCTGTGCGAGCGCCTGTATGTCAGTCAGTCAGCAGGGACATCATCTTTTGTATATATAGACAATAATGTTGTATGTTATGCATATTATTATGATTAGGTCCAATTAGTGTGATCAGCAGAAAAGCTTCTAGAAATATGGTGTTATTCAGAGGTTATTAAACATTATATTATCAATAAAAATTACCCCCTTATCAATAAAAACTTTTACACCACGGATACGCTTATCATGTTGTTGTCTTTTTCTGACTGTCTGTCTTACCAAGGTATCAGACAAAGACAGCAACATAGTTTACAATATCCCCGGTGTTAATATTTTTATTAATAAGGGGAAATGGGTAATTTCTTACCTATATATGTTTTTTTTTTTGGGAGACCGTAGGACAAATTATTTTAATGTCTGCAGATGAATATTAATTAATTAAGTAATTTATGTTACGGTAGAATGATCTTAATATTTACAGAAACAAAAATATATGGAGTTTTTGCAAATTCAAAAGTTAATTTATAGCATTCTTTATCGTTCCCTCAGTTTTATAATTAAAATTCTACAACAATATTTTGAACTTGTTAACGTAGGTACAGTTCAATATTCGTATTGTATGGTAATTCCATTCCTTCTTTAATTAATGTATTTTATGTATATATTCGTTTCAAA
The DNA here is from genome assembly GCA_963565745.1 of Phengaris arion. NCBI lineage: Eukaryota > Metazoa > Arthropoda > Insecta > Lepidoptera > Lycaenidae > Phengaris > Phengaris arion. The sequence continues at coordinate 33,374,519 of OY751431.1, forward strand.
GGTATAGCACAAATAATAAAAAGTGCTAGGTCATGAAAAATATGCCTATGAAAATGGCGTCACAAGATGGTTGCTACTGCTCCGCCATGTTTGTGACGTAGGTGAACTGAGCCTGAAGAAAATAAAATATACCGAGTTTATTAGACAGAAAGACTGTTATTGTTTGTAATATTCCAAGTATATCGGTAAAGCTATTAGTTACTACCCATTATAGGAATACTAAAAAATAACAGTATTTAACTCCATACGTATGGGAGTGGGCTATTATACACTTTTTTCAAATAATAGGTCTTTACCTATGAAATTGCCGTTCTGTAGTACTGGCCATTTTAAACCAAAATAATTTTTGTTTGGCTAAGAATTCTAATTTCAAATTAATTTTATTTTAAAAACATGGAATTCTTTTTCCAAAAAAATTTTCATCGCATTTCAATCTTTTTCGTCATCATGGATACGTTAAAAGTTCGAGTAATTATGGAATATGAGTACCGTCGTGGCAGCAACGCGGCACAAGCGGCACGCAACATCAACGACGTTTACGGAGCTAACACTACAAACCAACGCACCACCTGTTATTGGTTTGCTCGCTTCCGTTCTGGAAATTTCGACCTGAAAAATGAACCTCGCGGTCATCCTAAGACTTTGGTCAACAATGACGAATTAAAGGCGATTGTGGAAGCTGATGATACATAGTCTACGGCTGAATTAGTAGCAGCTTTCGACGTTAGCGTCAAAACAATATTGGTCCATTTGCGTCAAATTGGCAAGGTAAAAAAGCTTGATAAATGGGTGCCCCACGAACTCAATGATCGCCAGCGCGATGTACGCGTCGAGACTTGCCTTGCACTGCTCAACAGACACACAAATGAAGGGCAAGGACACAAGAACACAATGATGGAGAAGCTGGCATATCTCCAACCAGCATTGGTCAATCGCCCGTCTCCGCTGCTCCTGCAGGACAACGCGCGACCTCACACTGCACAGCAGACGGTCTCCAAGTTGCAAGAACTGGGGTTGGAAGCTCTCCGTCATCCGCCCTACTCACCAGACCTTGCGCCTACAGACTACTACTAATTTTTTCAGAATTTGGGTAACTTCTTGGCGGGAAAAAAAATTCAATACCCGACAGGCAGTACAAAATGCCTATGAAAAATTTGTTGCCTCCCGTCCAGCTGATTTCTTTAAGAAGGGCATCAATAAACTGCCACTGCGTTGGCAAAGATGCATTGATTGCATGGGTGATTATTTCCATTAATACAAATAAAAAATATTTGCATGAAAAAATCTTTGAGGGGTGGGACAGCTTAGGCTTATAATAATAATAATAATAATAATAAAACATGAAAAAAAATTGTTTAAATTTTTTCATACAAAACGGCAATTTCATAGGTAAAGTTCTAATATATTTTATTAAAATGTTCGTATCGATTCGACATATATTACCTGGAAATATATATAAAAGTATCTTTATGCAAAGAGAAAATTATTAAAATTTAAACGATAAATGTTTGCGCCAAAACGGCAGCCACCATTATCGTGACGTCATAAGAACAGAAACAAATAAATGTCATATGTGCGTGTGTAGTGCATGAACTTTAGATTTAACTTTCGCTGTTATTTATTCGATTGTCTATACTAACATTATAAAGAGGAAAGATTTGATTGTCAATCGGTCCAGTAGTTTCGGCCTATTCAATGCATTGAATAGGCCGAAACTACTGGACCGATTCCGATCCCGGGGAACTGTAGGTTTTTTTGCAGCGACAAAAAGTAGCCCATATCCTTCCCCGTGCTATACTCTATATATATGCAAAAATTTAATCAATCGGTTTCAATTCAATGCATTGAATAGGCCGAAACTACTGGACCGATTGATTAAATTTTTGCATATATATAGAGTATAGCACGGGGAAGGATATGGGCTACTTTTTGTCGCTGCAAAAAAACCTACAGTTCCCCGGGATCCCCTTTGGCGCGCACGAAATCGCGGGCATCATCTAGGAGGTAAATAATGTTTGCAAATTTTAAGCTATTGCATAGCTTTTATCGCGGGCTTTGAGCGCGGCGACCGAATCAAGAAATTCCGTAACGAAAATAAACCTAACACCCCCCACTCCGACCGGCACAGCGGTGCGGCGTTGAAAGCCGTGCATCGTCTTACGTCGTTTCAGTTCGGCAGACTTCGGCACGGTGTTTGTGTGCGTGCGACTAGTCGTATGCGTGTAGACTAGCTGCTAACTGCTCATAACTGATTCTATCTCTTTTGGCGTGCTTTTTGGCCGCGTCCACGAGTGAGTTCGAGCCCGCGACTAGTTGAACCTTAACGTGTATGTATATGGTACGACTGTACGAAGCTCGCACGGATCGAGACGAGCTGCTCCGAAACCGGACGAATACGTAAGCAGCTGTTTGTGAGAAAGTATAAACAATGCTATGCAATAACTTTACCGCAGCAGTCCCCGAGTGCCACACGCACGGATAAGATAAATGAGGTTGGATTGGCAACCGTGATACTTTTACTTGAAAACCAGCGTCGCCGCCTGTCTCCCACAAATGCACTCCACTACATAAGAAATAATAATACATACACGAATTACGCATAACGAATAATTAGTGAATTAACAAATCACACCTAGAACAGAGGAGGGCTGCGATTTGGTACTCACACTACGTTGAGTCGGTAACGTTACGACACAACCACATGCTCAAAATTCACACGCACGCTAGGGCTTGCTATGGTCAATAGGAATTTTCGATAATGAAAATGGTCAAACTTGAATCTTGAAATCATCTTAGTTTCAGTTAGATTTACGATTTATGAGCCCTAACTTTTGTTTGCGGCGGGGGGAGTAGCGAGGCAAGTATGGTTGCGAGTGTACAATATGTGCATCCCCACTATTTTTGCTGAGGGCTCATCGTAAATCGTAAACCGTCCTGTAGCTATTGGTAATTGAATGAAAATTTTTAATAACGGGAGCACTAGTAATTTTATACTAAAACATTGTGTCAAAAGCGAATTTAATTGGTATTGGGATAGAAAATGAAGAAAAATATCAACATGTATTACCTTTATTAATAATCAAAAATAATTAGAAAATCAAAGCAAAAAAAGAAGTCGATGGTCTATAAATATTATGTAGCAAAAAAAGCGACTAAAAAGTATGAACGCGTGGTTCGGTTGAAGTATGATTGTCCAATCATACTTGTGGCGCGTCTGCCCCGCGCACATTGCCAATCCAACCTCATTTATCTTATCCGTGGCCACACGTATATTTTTACATCGCAGGTTCATCTCAACCAGTATGCAATACAACTTACTCCTGTAGATTAATCTTTTGGCCCAATAATAATTACGAATTTACCCTGATCAGGGGCTAGCAGGAACATTAGACAGCGACGTTACAACTACACGTTATTTTACGTGAGAAAAAGAAAGAAATGTGGGAAATACGCGGAACATGACTCTTAATTATACAACCTACAACTGCCATTATGTGTTTGTGTATCAATTACACTCAGCAATGCATAAGTCGTCTGTAAATTGGCATCTTATATCCATTAATTTAGATTTTATTTCAACCCTTACTTACATTATAAACGCGAGAGCTTGTATGTATGAATGTATGAATGTTTGTAACTCTTTCACGCAAAAACTACTGAACGGATTTTGATGAAATTTCGTAAGGTAGTAGTTTAGACTCTAGAGTAGCACATAGGTTTACTTTTCATCACAGCAAAGTGTGCGGTTACCGCGAGCTTTATTTTTGTTTGAACGAATCCGCAGGCAACATCTAGTTTTAAATATAACTCATTAAATAATCAAAATTACAGATCTAGAATATTCTCAATTGAATAACCAAGTGTCCTTTTGTAATTTTTGAGTTTGGAATTAAATAAAAAAAAATACTTACCATACAACAGCCTTTCCGACTGAAGCGCGTGTGTTTGTGTTCAGACTTCAGTGTCCACTAGGAAACTATTTCAGTGATGACTGGCAAAAGCGCTGCGAACGCGCGCTCGTGGGCGCGAGCCACGAGCAGTGTCGAGTGCCTTTACTGTACTAGGGTTCCGTACTGTCAGAATCATGTTGGGTTGACGGGTCAGGTCGACCCAACAAGATTCATAATTCAAACAAGAAGGTATAAGTACCTACTGCGTGTAATAATAATTATAATGTGTTAAATGTGATAATATCGTTGACTTGACTTGAATATCGTTGACAAAGACTAAACTGAAAAAAGGCTTATGAAAGTACCTCTACATTGTAGACGAAACCTTAAATGTTAAACAAGTATATAAAATCAGTGTTGTGTTGTGTGGAATATGTATGAAGTCGGGACTCGTAGTAACGGGTGAATATACTTATGTAAAATCATTAATAATGTAATGAGGATAGCTCTCGAAATGTGTTCCATTTTCACAGCGTTCTGTCACCTGTAATAATGAGATTAGTTTATGATGAAACTGTGATCTGTTAAACATTTTGGAATACAATTGTAAAAATAATGCAATAAAAATGAGGTCTTTACGTACAGTGAGGCACACCACAACTTTAGCGGCTGTTGAACAATGCAGAACCTAACATCTAAGTTTTGGACAGGATAATAGTATTAGTAGTAGAAACTGAAAAAAGGTTTATGAAATGTTTGTTAGACCTTGTGAGGTAATCTCGATTACCATATACCACCTACTATGATTTTGGTTTTCATTCTTGCTTAGATCTTCTAAAGACGGCGTATTTCGGGGTTGCCCTTTTGCTCACATGAAATATGCTTTAAGTCTTACTATGTCTTAATACTTAAGTGCCTTAAGTACTATGACGTAGTAAAATATATATAAGACACAAATAATGGCAATACTCGTGAATGACATCGCTCGCTAGTAAATTATAACCAAAGGCGAGAATAGGCTACTTGTCTCATATTTAATTTCATACATTGAAGGAGTATTTCCTCTAGTACTAGGATTAGGAAAACGCAGATTACAAATAGTATTAGTATGACGTAACAGCACATATAATATATCAACCAACATGGCGAATAGCATTTACGGCGGTTTTTAAAAAGTGTATTTTAAAATATTTTTTTGTAGGTTTTTAGGTTTCCAAATAACGTTTTATTATTATTTATGTGTAATGAAATAATTATGACGCGTTTAGAACATAAATAAAAACAAGGTCAAGTAGCCTATTGTGACGTATTTGCCTATTACATCACAAGGCCCTCCTAATTACACTACACCCTGGTGTTAGCTAAGGGTATGAAATGTTTATACCTAGCACATACTTATAAACTATGTTACGGGTAATTTAAATGAAACGAGGAATTACCAACGTGACAAATATAATTAAAAAATGGGGACGTGGGCAGAAGGCCGAAAAATCTGGTTTAGCCTCTTGGTGTCTGTGGGATTCGGAGGGGCTTAACCACGCGGGCACTTAGCTGGGTCCAGGAGTGTAGTCAGCACGTGGTGCGAGCGAGTTGGGCTCCAAATTCCGGTAGCGTCTCTCTCTCTCTGTCGTTCAGGCCGGTATATTTACCGCGACGTAGATCGTCCAAGGGGCGGTGCAGTCTGGGTCCGAAGCCAGCCAGTTAATTCCGGAATAACTAGCGGCGCTCAGAAATCCGGATGTGTGAAAACCAGCCATAAGTCCATGAAAAACGGTGCCTTGAACCCGGAGTATAGATCCCTGGAGAATCCATAAAATGTGTGGAGCTGGAGTCTTACAGCCGACATGATCTTAACCCCAAACGATCAAAATCACGGGCTGTGTGACCATCACAAAATAAAAAAAGGTAAGCAAAATAAAAGATGATATAAAGAACAATTAAAGTATGGATACAAACTGCCTAATAATAGCCTAATCAATGCAAAAACTGAAAGAATGAGCACGTGGTTTGGCCAATCAAATTTTGACAACTAGTTTTACAATGTGATAATTTACATGAAACAATAATGTGTTTTAATACAAGCGTGATTTGCCAAATAAAACTTCACAACACAGACAGAAAAAACTCGCCGTAAAAACGGGATTAAGAATATAACGACTACATCTTGGGTCTATAGAAAATTTTATTCTAAAAGAGAAACGTCATTCGAAGAATTGCCTTAAATACCCTTCTTCGTCTATTTTTCTTAACATTTCACGAGAGCGGGCGGGAACCTTGAAAAAGCGCGGTTGACTACAAAACTTAATTTTAAATTTTCCCTATAAATAGTGTTTTTTTATAGTTAAAGTGAATTTAAATATTGCTATTAGCTGCTGAAAAGCACAATAGCAATGGAGGTAAACGAGGGGAGCGGGTCTCACCCGCCCACCTCAAAAAAGCGGCCACGGCCTACGGATGAAGGAGGCGTAGGCGTAGGCTCTGGACGATCGGACTGCGGCGATGAGCGAGATGCATATCTGCCTTATTACAAACCGAATTATAAAAGACTCGGAAAACTCAACCAACACAGACTTTAAAGTGTATGTGGAATCCACAAACGACGATAGATTGGGCAACAAGAGCCCTATATACTTAAACCATATTTTTGCAATGGACATAAAAGGTGTGACGGGTATTCAGAGGGTGAATGCCAATAAAATAGCAGTTATTATCAAGCAATATAATACGGCCAATAACTTTATTAATAGCACCACTTTCCTCACCAAATATAACATGAAGGCGTTCATACCGGCAGCGCAAATTGAAAAAACCGGAATCATTAGATTTGTTCCAGCGAATATATCTAACAAAGAACTTTACACAAGACTTTCTTCAATTTATGAAATAGTGGCAATAAGAAGGTTTTCCAAGAAAGTAGTATCTGCCCAAAAGTTGTTTCTTAACATCCTCGATTTGCTTTGGCATAATAAATCTATTCCACAGTCATGGAAAACACAGTGTGTTGTCCCAATACTTAAGCCTGACAAATCTCCTGAGTTTGCTAGTTCTTATAGACCAATTTCCTTGTCATCCTGTCTTGGTAAAATATTCGAAAATATGGTGAAAGTCCGTCTTGAATGGTATGTTGAATCCAAGTGTTTCATTCCACATATACAATATGGTTTCCGTAGAGGGCGTAGTAGTGCAGACAGTTTCACCTCTTTAATCTCTGACCTGAAAAATGCAAAACATAGAAAATTAAACACTGTTTGCGTATTCCTAGACGTTCAAAGTGCTTTTGACAGTGTTGATCCTGGTATACTAGTTCAAATCATGTCTAGGTTGGGTGTGCCCGGGCACTTATGTAAGTGGATTTTTAATTTTTTGAACAACAGAACATTCTATGCTAGGCATAACAATATTTTACATGGACCCAAATGTGCCTCAAGAGGCACAATGCAGGGTGCCACACTATCTCCATTACTCAACAATATATACACAAGTGAAATTTGTAAATATGTAAATAATAGGAATGTAAATATTTTACAATTTGCTGATGACATTGTACGAGGGCGGGTCAATAAGTCCGTGACTTTTTGAATTTCTAACCACCTTACTGAAAAAGCAACACTACTCCTGTCAACAGGCATCTGTCAGTTGACTCCTATCAAAATTTGAACTTGCTGCGTCAGTTAGTTTGTGTTTTACAGCTATCTTTATCAGAATATCCAGTAACTTAAGGAAACAATGGAAAAAAGTGAATTTCGTGTACTTATTAAGCATTATTTTTTGCGAAAAAAAACCATTACCGAGACCTAGGCTAAGCTTGATAAATACTATGGGGACTCTGCACCATCGATTTCAATGGTAAAAAAGTGGTTTACTGAATTTCGTTGTGGCCGTACAAGCACTGAAGATGCCGAACGTCCTGGACACCCAGTTGAGGTCTCTACACCCGAAACAATCGAAAAAATTCACGATATGGTGTTGGCCGACCGAAGATTGAAAGTGCAAGAGATTGTGGAAGCCATAGGCATCTCGCATGGCTCAGTGGTTTCAATTTTGAATGATCACTTGGGCATGAGAAAGCTTTCCGCAAGATGGGTGCCGCGTTTGCTCACAGTCGACCACAAACGCAATCGTGTAACAACTTCACAGGAAGGTTTGGCGTTGTTTAATCACAATATGGAAGAGTTTTTGCGCAACCAGTTAAATATACCTGTACCAAGAAATTTACCAAATGATACAGATGGACCTAAACGCCGTTTGTTTTTGTTGGAGATGAAGCATTTGCAATCTCAAGACATATCATGCGACCATATCATAGACGGAATTTATCAATTAAACAGAGAGTATTTAATTACAGGCTGACAAGAGCAAGAAGAATGGTAGAATACACCTTTGGAATTTTAACAAATAAATGGCGTATCTTGCATCGGCCATTAGACGTTAAAATTGAGTTTTGTGACAAAATAGTAAAAGCGTGTTGTATCCTTCATAATTTTGTACGGAAATACGACGGAATACGATTCAAAGATGAATTGTATGGGTGTAATTTAAGAAATATGGATCCCACGTCTGCGCGACCTACAGTTGATTGTATTGAAAAACGAGATTATTTCGGAAACTACTTCACTTCATCCAATGGATCTATTCCATGGCAGTATAATAAAATATAATAAATGTTACCTTGCTTTTTTTTATTTTGGTTGCTTAGTTCAGCCCAGTTCTGTACAACATTTTCGCATACTTCTTGCCATAAACGCGTTTTCAAATTTCTATCACTATATTCTTTGGAAAGTTTATTCCACAATGGTGGTCTTTCTTGTACTGCGATTATCAAATGTTCCACGTCTATCATCTTATCGTTTGGAGACGGACACTCCATTGGAGATACAGGCGCCGACATGTTTAACAAAGAGTATAATATGGACAGATGATATGTATTAATCTGTAGACAGATGAAACACAAATGAAGTGCCGGCCGGCCCGAGTGTGCGATTTTATTATCGCAGTGCGCGCGGTACCACACAATTTCATATTCTGCATTTTATTTTCGCGACAATCGCGTCGCGAGCAGTCGCAGCAAAATGTGACAAATCACTATTTTAAAATCGCTGCGATTATTTACTCGCATGTGCGCGCACTGTCATACTAACTCATACGTTGTATTTCTGCGATAAAATAATCGCGCTGCATAAAATCGTGGTGCGCGCTAGGCCTTACAACTAGACAAATAAATTAAATTGTTTGTGGAAACAAAACACTCTTTATTGGCAGTAGGTAAAAAATATTGAGGTAACACCTCTTTAGTGTTAGATGTTGTGACCTGCGTTCTGTTTTTAGAAGAGGTTTTTGAGATTGATTTTGATATCTGTAACTGTGTTAGTATTTCACTGCCTCTATTGAAAAACCTATTATATTATTATCTTATGTCCATTGGTTTTTATTAATTCGTATATGAAGTTACTTCACTCCACGGAGCCGATTGAGCTAAGAATTGACTTTCTTTAATAAAAAATATTGTTTTTGTTTTAAATGCAATTACGAATATTACTGCCAAACTTTTCCGTTGGAGGCGCGACTGTATTGTAACGTAAGCAACTTCGAATACACGATGACACTTTTTGTCTGTGCATCAAAATGATCGAGTAAATAGTAAATATGGATCAGTGTTGTGCATTTGGATGCAAAAATGTCAATTAATTTATTTACAGAATATCAAAAGCTGCGTATCACGTTTGCAATGGAAAAGCTGTACGTCGTAAAAGCTTCAAGGCAACAAAGCACTCAAGACTGGGTTCAGATCATTTTAAAGCAGAAGATTATGTTCTTGTAGGGATTGAGACCGGTAAGTGTCAATATTAATGAATATATTGTTTTGTTTTATCAAATCTTTCGGAACTATTGAGTACCAAGGTATATTTGAAATATTTTAAACGAGGAAAATTGTTGAGTTTGTTTTAGTATTATCTTTAAAGTAGTTTGTATCTGGCATAAATAAAGAATTAGTTTGCTCTTTACTCGCATTTTAATCTTAAATACGTAATAGCGAAGAAGTACATGGTTTCACTACAAAATTGTTATTTGCGTCATAAGAATAAGCCTTCTAATAAGATCCTTTTTTTCCATTGAGAGATGCGCCGCGTTTCCGGAGCAATATTTTTTAATTCCGGAATGATTAAACGTCCGTTATTATTATCCGTTATTGATATGAATAAAGAATATGGCTACACTGTTAGGATAGCAACACTAATTACATCAAACACAGTTAAAGAGCAAAGAGTCGATAAGTGGGGATTGCGCCTATTAAAGTCGTTGCATGTTCACATCAGCAACTTTTTCGGTAAAGTAGTCTGGTAAGTGGAAACTCTGCCCGTTTGAGTAGTCAATCGCATAATAATAATTTTATTTTCTTTCTCAAATAATATTTGGTGTTAAGTTTTGCTTTAGCTTTAAGTACTTCATGTATTTTTCATTTTAGTTGTTTAGTATTTTATATTGAAATTGTCGGTAGTTAAACAAAAAGTGTTTATGGCCAATGTGTACTCATTTTGATAATTCCCTTCTGAATCTTTCCAAGAATATGTATATTTTATTTAATAATGTTAGAAGCTTTTGGTGTGTGATATATGAGTGTGGGAGTCTGTGAGTGAGTATGTGTGTGATTGTTTGCTCTGTATAGTTAAATATTATATTATGTGCGTTGTGTTTAATTTTAACTATTTATTTTACTATTTCTATTAAATTTTCAGTTACGTTGTTTTTAAGTCTGCTAAGCCAGCTGTTAACTGCGTCCTTCGCGTCTCTGGTGGTCAACGTGTTAAAATTCTCAATCTCTTTGTTGACGTGATTATACAATAGTGGCCCCAGGAAGTATTGTTGGCGTTGCGGTTTGCCGTTGCACTCCTGGTTTTCGGTACTACGAACACTTTATCTTTTCTTCTTTTATAAATATAGTTTTTAGTTAATTCTTGATTACTAGTGTGGCTGTGCTGTGTGAGTAGAGTCTTTCTAATAAATAGTTGTCTGACTGTCAAAACTTTAGTATGTTTGTAGAGTTCGTGTGTGAGAAAGTGGTAGGGATTAGATGTTGCTACTTTAAGCACAGCTCTTTGGGCTCTTTCTAGCAGTTTCATTTGTGTTTTGCAGGCTCCATCCCAAGTTGCAGTTCTTCAAACAATGCCGAAATTTTCACACGTGTATATATGCTTAATTTATTTGCATATGCTTAATTTATTTACTTCACAAAAGTCAAATCCCCACAGATATACCATGGAGCAAAATCTTACTTTTTGGTAGCATATGCTTGGCTCAGAAAAAGTCAGTCACTATATTATGTGTCCATATAAATCTCGAGGAGTTCCCTCGTTTCCTCATGGATCCCATCACGACATTTTAGTATCAACGGGACCAACTTGCGATTATACATAGGCTGCACTAAAAGTATCGGGAATGGAATATTTCCACTGTTCCTGTCATATTAAAATCTTTTTAATTTAAAACTCCTTGGTTTTAAAAATCGAATACCGTTTATTTATTTAAAAAAAGGATTCTCGGTCTTGTCACAAGGTCTTGTCAAACTTTTTACTTTACGACTTGTTTAGTCGTTGAGAAAATGGAATTGACTCGAGAAAATTCTAGAGCGATGATTTATTATGACTTTCGAAGTGGTTTAACACAAAAACAGTGTGTTGACCGGATGATTTCTGCATTTGGTGATGAAGCCCCATCTAAAACCACAATTTATCGCTGGTTTGCTGAATTTCAACGTGGATTGTCAAGCTCAGTGATGATCCCCGTCAAGGTCGTCCAAAAACTGCAGTCACCCAAGAAAACGTTGATGCTGTGCGTAAGCTGATTGAGGAAGATCGATATGTGACATACCGCGAAATTCAGGCAACTTTAGACATTGACATGAATCAAATACAAGTCATCTTGCATGAACAATTAGGTGTAAAAAAGTTGTTTTCCCGATGGATACCGCATTTGCTCTGTGAAGAGCAAAAAGCGGCTCGCGTTACTTGGTGCGTCAGAACTCTCGAAAGATTCCACGCAGGATCCTCAAATGCTGTATACAAAATCGTTTCAGGTGACGAATCCTGGATATACGCGTACGAACCCGAAACAAAAAAGCAGTCACGAGTTTGGGTGTTCGAAAATGAGTTAAAGCCAACAAAAATTGTTCGTTCACGGAGTGTGTGAAGTGCGCCGCATCATCCTCCATCACGACAATGCGAGTTCTCACACCGCGCACAGAACAAAAGAGTTTTTAGAGCAAGAAATCATAGAATTATTAGACCATCCGCCGTACAGCCCCGACCTAAGCCCTAATGATTTCTATACTTTCCCTAAAATAAAGAATAAATTGCGTGGTCAAAGATTTTCATCACCTGAAGAAGCTGTGGACGCCTACAAAACGGCCATTTTGGAGACCCCAACTTCCGAATGGAATGGTTGCTTCAATTATTGGTTCCATCGTATGGAAAAATGTGTCAAATTTCGCGGAGAATACTTCGAAAAGCAATAAATACATTTTTAAATAGTAATGTTGTGTCACTTCCTTGATTCCCGAAATTTTCAGTGCCGCCCACGTACCCTTTACATCAAAATAAGATTTTTTTACAGTCGGTCAACAGACGGCGGAGTTATCGTTGAACATACAAAAAAATATATATTATACAGCCGCACGTATAAACGCCTCCATTTTTTTGTAAGTCGGTTAAAAATATTAAAAACTTTGGAATGGTACCGCGACTCCTTACTTATATATTCTGTACGTTATAGTCGGTCTTAGCTTTCGTCATAATATTCATATTGGTTTCGAATAACTAGTATGCTCGGGTTTTAGATTTCAATATTCATCATCTTCTTAGGGTCAGCGCAGACAGGGGGGAGTAATCCTCGCGCGGTCTCGAGCATTTTCTATTTTATATTGGACATATCTTCGAGGACGCGCGAGCATTTTTTGTCAGGTTCAAGCATGTATGCACTTTACTTTAATAATTTTTATTAAATATTAAAAAAGTTTATTATCGAGTGCGTTAAAAATATGCTCTCCGCTGCGCTCCTCTGTCTCCGCTGGACCTTAGTGTGGACATAACGGCAGGTAAGAAGCAAACAAAATGTACAAAAAGTAATAAATATTTTATTCTAAACAACAAAAACAACACGACAACCTGTAATCGTCAAAACACCAAAATACTTAAACTATTTACGTAAGTGGAACTAGAGAATGTCTCATCTAGAAGAGAATTTTGTAAATAAATATAAACTTCTATAAAATAATAATTATTGATGTGCAATACAAGTTCTACTTGTATTGCACAGCAATAATTATTATTTTAATATGAAGCAAAAACCTTCAGTACGAGAATTGTGCGAACGGAGGAGTATGATATTTGGCACAGATAGAGTTTAAAAATTAATAAAAATAACAACATTCAACACACACTACCTCAGGTTATTAACACACACTACCGTGCGTTTGATAGATAGCTAGATAACCTAAAGATACAATTTTGTTCCACGTTGACGTTTGTCTGTCACAACATTTCTTTTTCTATCTAAGAGGCAAAATAACCCGTATAAAGTTCAAATTTAAAAATTATATGAACTGTTATCGGCAAATTTCGACCACAGCATGCAACCTCTAGTCATTATTATTGTAGTATTGTATGCACAAATATAATATCTGCGGGATTAACATGGTGATCCGAAGAAATAATTTTAAAGAAGAAATATTATACCCAAAATAGTCCGTTGCAAAATAGTTCTTAATCCATGTTAACAAGGTCAATAGAAGTCAACATTTCTAAACAGCCATATTTTTAAAATGGCTGTTGGGAAAACTTCTGTTAAAAACGAACAAATATTCATGTGGCTGAACGTAAATAAACTCTTTGTCTTGGACCGCCATGATGTGGAGTAGTTGACATTATTGTATGACTATTTGACATTGAATTAAGAAAACGTTTCTACTTTAGCTGTCAAAAAAGCCAATTTGTGAGCTCATGCTCACGCTCGGGAAGTAAAGAAATGTTGTTGCTCGACGACGATGCATCGACCTTGCTGCCTTACAATAAGAACTATTTTGCTCCGAATGGTATTAATGTTTCTTCAGTCTGTCATTTTGTCGATTCTTCGGTGTTTCTAGGGTGTGCAGTGTGCGGTGTGTGTGTGCTAGGCCTGCTGGGCCAGATTAGACGCACTCTATAATTAATTAGACTTATCCCTTACTTCCATTTCTTTATTAATCTAGTAATACATATTATTATTAATATAAGTAACTACATTTGATACAAAAATATCATTTTATACAGTTTTGGATGGAACTGTCACTAAAAATTAACGGAATGTTTCTGGTGGATGATAAGTTTTATCCCTTTCATCCACATTCGTAACTGAAGTTTTGTAACCAGCTATGAACAAGGAATTTTCTTTTATCGAAACATAAAAGAAGTCGGTAAGAAATAGGTGAGTACAGTAATAAATAGTACTTGTTTTTCAGTTCTTCAAAGAAATAAAAATAAGAGAAGATTATACGTAAAGCTTCAGATTAAACGCGAAGCTTTAGGCCTAATAAAAAAGTGATGACAGAGTTCTGCGAAACACATCGCCGTGTTTTTTATTTGGTCTAAACTCTGAGGACTGAGCGTGAAGCAAAACTTATCAAAATTTTATGCTAACGAAGAAGTATGAAATTTGGCACAGTTAAGGTGTATATATATATATATATATATATATATGGAGGAGGAGGAAACTGCACTAATATTTTTTATAATAATGCCTAAATAAAAAATACATTTAATTCATAAAAACAACTCGCACAACCATGCGTCTGTACAATAACAGTTGGCCTGTGTTGGTTTGACACACCTTTGTCAATCTTTCTTTCTTAGTCCATAACATTTACATAGTTTCATCGCGTATCTAAGAGTTAAATCCTTTGAGGCAAGAATTTTAATAAAGTTATAACTTAAAAAATAAATGAATTATGGTCGTATTTGGACCATTAGGCGACCACAAGTATTATCAGTTGTGGCACGATTTTCTATAGGTAAAAATTACCACAGCAAAAAAAAAAGCATATTCATCTTGACCCGGAAAAACGATGTCCCAGTTGCCCCAACCAACTTTAGTATATTTTTTATTGGAAAGGTCAAACTACAAAATAGTACAATACAACAAGACCAAGGGTCGGATTCTCATGCGACAGAGAAAATACCACATTCGAAAAAAAAATTCGAAGTTAAATTTTTTAGGACGTAATAAAGTTTGTGTACTTATTCTCAGGACTTCACAATCGAAATAGTTCGAGCAAACGTCGCTGGATTTCGATTGTGAAGTTCTGAGGATGCACAAACTTTATAAGGTTAAAAAAAATTCTAACATTGATTTTTATAATGTGAACTTTACTCTATTAAACATAACAGAAAACATTATCGTCACGCGACAAACACACAACATACAATCATTACGTATACACTATACACCCTTGGGATCCCTTAAATCGAAATTCCTATTTAATTTAACTTAAATATGTACTTATATTTCTTAATACTTTCCCAAAAAACTGTTTTGGCATAATGCTTTTGTACTTGGCTCCTCTTAACCAGGCGCGGATCCAGGATTTAGTTCAGGTGGGGTGAGTAATGTGTGGCTTTATTAAATATACACTTATTATTTTATAGCATTATAATTATTTCTTTTCTTAGCACCGCACATTTGCTAAATATGAATGTGTTGCGTTAAAAGCGAGCGAGTGAGAAAATACTTAGTCATAAAATGAACAGCAAGCGAGCGGAGCGATTGAGAATTTTTTTGGCATATTTACCATTTTACGAACGATCTACTTATCTACTAGCTAGTAAGCTGGCTTCTTTATCAATGTATATATTATTATTTGGTTTTGAACTGCCGCGACCTGGCCCACTGACTCAACAAAATATTATCGCGGGCTAGGTATAAAACTTAATTTAGAAGATCATCCGCGGGCCGTGCTGACACTAAAATCTACCGCCTTGGGTAATGGGCAGTCATTATTAGTGACTTAATAAAGATGTTTTGTAATCGGACCTTGACGGTATGTCAATATACATATTATTATTATGTGTATGACGAATTTAATTATTTGAAATATTGGTCGGACATCAGCCGCTCTCTGGATCCGCGCCTGCTCATAGCTGCTAAAAGAATATTTATATTGTGTAAATATTGTATAGTATAATATATTATAACAAAGACGAAAACCGTATATTTAAAATTTAATATAAACTTTTTTTTTTCAACACCATTAACACGTATACGAAGGTTTTAGGTAAATGTTAGAGTTGGACGAACAAAAACTTGAGAGGTGTCAAGGGACACCCGGATGGAACGAAGTTATAATATTTATATAATAATATAAATATATAGTTGATAATGAAGAATTGAAGCCTATTTTCATATATATATATATATATATATATATATATATATATATATATATATATATATATATATATATATATATATATATATATATATATATATATATATATATAACAACACACACAGACTGACAGACGGACAGAAAAATGTTAACAATTTCTATTTTATTGTAAGTACCGATCATACTTTTAAATGCATTAAGTGAAAATAAAAGCTGTTAATTTGAAATTACAAACAGACACTTCAATTTTGTTTACCTGTATAGATATAATACTAAGGCGGGTCAATAAGTCCGTGACTTTTTGAATTTCTAACCTCCTTACTGAAAAAGCAACACTACTCCTGTCAACAGGCATCTGTCAGTTGACTCCTATCAAAATTTGAACTTGCTGCGTCAGTTAGTTTGTGTTTTACAGCTATCTTTATCAGACTATCCAGTAACTTAAGGAAACAATGGAAAAAAGTGAATTTCGTGTGCTTATTAAGCATTATTTTTTGCGAAAAAAAACCATTACCGAGACCAAGGCTAAGCTTGGTAAATATTATGGGGACTCTGCACCATCGATTTCAATGGTAAAAAAGTGATTTACTGAATTTCGTTGTGGCCGTACAAGCACTGAAGATGCCGAACATCCTGGACGCCCAGTTGAGGTCTCTACACCCGAAACAATCGAAAAAATTCACGATATGGTGTTGGCCGACCGAAGATTGAAAGTGTAAGAGATTGTGGAAGCCATAGGCATCTCGCATGGCTCAGTGGTTTCAATTTTGAATGATCACTTGGGCATGAGAAAGCTTTTCGCAAGTCGACCACAAACGCAATCGTGTAACAACTTCACAGGATGGTTTGGCGTTGTTTAATCACAATATGGAGGAGTTTTTGCGCCGTTTTGTAACCGTGGACGAAACATGGATCCATCACAACACACCAGGGACCAAACAACAGTCAAAACAGTGGGTTTCTAAGGGTGAATCGGCGCCAAAGAAGGCCAAGGTGGGTTTGTCAGCCAATAAAGTTATGGCGACTGTTTTTTGGGATGCACGTGGGATAATCCACATTGACTATCTTCAAAAGGGAAGAACAATTAATGGGGAATATTATGCCAACTTATTGGACCGCTTCAATGAGGATTCGAAAAAAAACCGACCTCATTTGGCCAAGAAAAAAGTTATTTTTCACCAAGACAATGCAAGGGTGCACACATGTGCAGTTGCCATGGCAAAAATCCATGAATTGGGCTATGAATTGCTTCCACATCCACCCTATTCTCCAGATTTGGCTCCGAGTGACTACTTGTTCCCAAACCTGAAAAAATGGCTCGGTGGAAAAAGATTTGACTCCAATGATGAAGTCATCTCGCAAACAAAGGCCTATTTTGAGGACAACTCGACAAATCATATTTTTTGGAAGGGATAAAAAAATTGGAGAAGCGTTGGACAAAGTGTATAGAGCTCAAGGGGGACTACGTTGAAAAATAAAATGATTTATTTATCAAAAAATCTGTGTTTTGTTCCAAAAGTCACGGACTTATTGACCCGCCCTCGTATATTATATTATACAAAACAAATAGTTGAACTAAATATATATAGTGCGCGCGGAACTAGCGC
Source organism: Phengaris arion (assembly GCA_963565745.1). NCBI lineage: Eukaryota > Metazoa > Arthropoda > Insecta > Lepidoptera > Lycaenidae > Phengaris > Phengaris arion. The sequence continues at coordinate 33,392,428 of OY751431.1, forward strand.
CTTAGGTAGGGACAGGGGTGATAAGGCGGGTTGCTTGCTGCTCGCAGTGTTGCCGCCGCGAAGTCCGGCTCCGTACTGAGTAATAACATCAAGCGCTCGGCTAGCTAGTCACAATATGTAACAGTCATAACAGTCACAATGTGTAATTGCAAAATTCTACATTATTGCCAAGGTGATAAGGTCGTTTTTTGTATCATTATTAATAGTCGTTATTGCATTGTGATTTCGAGTGGCAAAAAGTGTCGTGCCAATTTTAATCCGCGTAGCCTCCAATTCGCAACGCGCCATAAGGAACTACGTTCCAAAAACAATAACGCCATTTAATTGATATATTATATCGATTGAAGGGCAAACACTTACATCATTGATTGCTCGAATTATTTAAAATTTTTACTGTGCTTTGTTACCTGCATGTTGAACAAGGCATTATACATTTTACACGTTATTATAGTAACATTACGCTCAACAAATATATTATATTTATTACTTACTCAACAATACCTAGTTTTTCATACTTATTTTTTTTACATTAAAATCAGATCTTGTACATAAGTACCTACGTCAGAATTATAATTAGAATTATTATAATTATTATAATTAATGTTATTATTATAATTAATGTTATCAGCAATTTGAATTAAAAAAAAAAACTTACTGGCCATAAAACCATAGTAGCCTATGCCGCTGCTAGCATTAGTCAAATATATCTCATGCTTGCAGCTGGCATACGTGCGGGTCATTTACCAACTTACACTAAATCAATTCTAATACCAGCTCTGGCATAATTAACTAAAGTTCATTCACTACTTGCTGATCATCTGTGACGTCATAACCAGTGATTATGACCACACTATCATTAATATCCATCACATTCAAAAGAACATCAAGTTAAGCACTAATCACATTGAGTTGACAGTTACTCAGTAAAACAATTTGCATAGGCCTAGTGCCTTTATTGTAAACTGTTCCGTTTTGTACCTTGCAAGATACTTATTTCTTGTAAACTGTTCCGTTTTGTCCACTGCTAACATGTCTACAGTTTCGGTTATCGTCGCCCGGGACTGCTAGCGAGGACTTGCGGACCTCACATATCTGCCACACCCGCGGCGTTGTCGCCTCACCCGTGTTCTTGTTAGAGAGGTTGAACTCCTTCAAACTGGACTGCTGTCGCAGCGAGCTCCCTGAAATAATGAATAAAAAAGTTAGAAACAGAAGTACTATTCTGGTGTTAGAAGTATGTACTAAATGTAAGATGCTGTTTAATCATCAAATCGAACTTTACTAAAAGATATACCACGAGATATGGCTTAAAACAGCGACTTTTTTTTACTAAGATTTTAAATAAATTAAATAAAATAAAATAATATTAAAAATTAAGTTTATTTGTAATCAAATTTAAACTTGGTACAACAATTTTTTTTGAATAATAATGCCGCTCCACTAACAATCACGCCATTTTATATCATCCCCTCTCCTCTCCTCGCCTCTCCCGCCAGTCTCCTCTGCTGCACCCTTCACCCCTCCTCCGATTACCGCACCACTCCGCTCCGCCCGTTACAGTCGGCCATCCTGTAACAATTGCGCCGCAATTGGCACAAAAAAACATCATTAGCTCTCCAATAAATCAATCAAATCATCTCTATCAACTATTTCTTCATCACTGCTGGTCTCACTACACTGTGGGGCACTGCGATATGGTTTAGGAATTGGATGTAACTCTCCGGCGGGCTTACCATAATCACCCTTTCCATATGCGCACTCTGAACATGATTTTATGTACTTTTTGATAAATTGTGTCATTTTCGGAAACCAATAATCAGTTTTAATCAACTCATCGCACCTCTTAATACCTACGTGACCTATTTGATCATGGAATTTTTGCATCAATTTCCAACGAGCAAAAGAAGGAACTACGAGTTTTTCCCCGTTTAAAGTTTTCCTATATAAACGATCATTTTTAATTTTGTAATTATTAATCACGTCATTACACGCATTACCCTCTTTTAGTTGCTTAATAATATTGTTTAGTTTTTCATCCTGTAATTGTACTGTTAAATACTAATCTTCATTAGAAATTTGTAGCAAATTACATTGATCATAATCATCAACAGGTACACTAATAGGGTTCCGACTGAGAGCATCGACATGTTTCATTCTATCGCCCGGCCTATATTCTATTTCAATATCGTATTCCTGAATTATTAACCACCATCGTGCTATTCTAGGTATTAATTCTTTTTTCTGTAACGTATATCTGACTGCAGAACAATCGGTAACAATTTTAACTGGCTTGCCTAAAACGTAAACACGAAAACGCTTGAGTGACGCCACCACGGCTAATGTCTCCAATTCATAGCTATGATACAAGGATTCTTCTCGAGTGGTTACCCTACTAAAATAAAAAACTGGCTTTAAATTCCCATATTCCTGTTTTTGTAACAAAATTCCTGCTAACCCACTTTTACAAGCGTCCGTGTGAATTTCGCACGACAATTTTTCATCGTACAAAGCCAAAACTGGACGAGAAATTAATTTTGATTTAAGTAACTCAAAGCTTTGCATCTGTTCATGACCCCATTGCCACACATTATTCTTTTTTGTCAAATCACTAAGAGGCTTAGCTAAAATCGCAAAATTTTTAACGAACTTTCTAAAATAACTACACAACCCTAGAAATTGTCTTAATTCATGTAAATTATTTGGTTGATTAAATTTTGAAACGGCCGTAATTTTATGATCTCCTGGTTTTATTCCTTCACTACTAATTTCGTGTCCTAAAAATTATACCCTAGACTTCAAAAATGAACACTTACGAACATTCAGTTTCATGTGACACTGTCGTAATTTACAAAATACTTTTTCTAATAACTCCAAACCCGCAGAAACGTCAACTGTTGACAATAAAATGTCATCCATGAAGCAAATAATCTCATTCACTAACCACCATTTGTACTAATTTTTGAATGACACGCATAAAAACCGACGGTGCATTTGCCAAACCAAAGGGTACCCTCAAAAATTCGTACAACCCGTCCGGTGTTACGAAAGCGGATTTTATTTATCGAATCTGGATGAATTTTAATATGATGGTAACCAGAAAATAAATCTAGATTTGTAAATATTTTCTTATTGGCTAGCTTTGACAACTGGTCATCTATATGTGGAAGAGGAAAACATTCCTTAACGGTTATCGAGTTCAATGACCTATAATCGACACACAAACGATAATCGCCATTTTTATTGCGAACAAAAATAATTGTCGAGGCATATTCTGATGACGATTCCCTAATAATATTGCCCTTTAACATTTCGTTAATTTTTCTAGCTACTACTTCTCTCTCCATGTGAGCTAAACGGTAAGGTTTTCTATTTATAGGAATATCACTTGTAAGTTTTATTTCCATTTGCCCTAAATCCGTAACGCCTATATCATTGACAGAACTAGCAAAACAATCCGAATACTTAAACAAAAGTTGACATAATTTATTTTTGTCTCCGTCACACATATTATTGCCCATGTCGATATCTTCAAGTTTCACACCACCTATATCACTCTTCTCGCCACTACTCACTAAAAACATATTTGCACTCACCTCTGACACAACGTCGCACCTCTCTGCTCTAGTGATCGTCTCATCCTTTTTCCACATTATCGGCTGAGCCCCAATGTTACAGACTTTGATGTAGCCCTTGCCTTCCCGTAAAATTCCACGTCCAAGAGCATACACGACTCCACTTAAGCTGTATTGTCTCGGTTTTGTGCTCAAATTTCCAGGAGGTGGATTGGCTACGTACACACTGACGAGGCTGCTTCCGATCGGGACTTCAGTATCTTCGGCTACTAAAACTCTGAAACATAACGCTTCTTCAATTGTGTCGATAAGATTTAAATTAGTAACCGTTACCTTTTTGAAAAATGCACCATCTTTTGATACACTCAAAACAACTTTTTCATTATTTATGACTGGCTGTCCAATTAATAGTGCTATGTCTCCTAAATATTCTCGTGTGACAACAGCAGTTGTACGTAATTGGATGTCATCCACATTCAAATCAAAATGTACTAAGCCATCAGCTTTAACGGCCGAACCTGCAAATCCTTTTAACATGGTATTGGATGGTTCAACTTTTAAATTGATTGCGTCTGCTGCGGTCTTCGTAATCACATTTAATTCACTTCCGGTATCGATAAAAGATTTGACGAGAACTCCATTTACTTTTACCCTCTTCTTATAATTGTCATTTAGATTTAACAAAACTTGTACCTTCTTTTCGTGACTTTTATTACTTGCATTTGGCGCAGGTTCCAATTTACAATTCGTGGCAACATGGCCTTGCTTCCCACATTTAAAACACTTACGTTTGTCCGGTGCGCTACACTCGGGAGCAATGTGTCCAACTTCATTGCATCGATAGCATATAGGTTGCTGACGAGCATTTACTACTAGATGCTTCCATCGGCCGAGATGTTGTGTTCCTGTTACCCACTAAGCTCTTGGTTACCTGCGTCATTTGGTAGTTATCAACGGCTGACAAAAATCCCTCGTACAACTCGTCGGGACTCGAGCACTGGTATGCCTGAGCGTTAGCATGCAACTCGTGCGGTAGCCCTCTAATAATACATGAAACAGCAGCCTTATCACTAAGCTGGCATCTATAACACATGGCTAACTTTTCTTGAAAATACTTCGTCATAGATTCGTTAGGTAATTTCTTACGGTTCATTGATTCCTCCAATAGAGATGCATAATCGAGGTGACGGGGAAAAGCTCTCGTGAGAAGGTTTTTCCACTCGTCCCATGAATAGTTATAGGAATCCAAGCGGTTAAACCACACCCATGCTTGACCTTGTAATTTAGATTGAAGGTGAAATGCTTTTACTTCTTCTGACCAATCGTAAATATTTCCTAGTTGATCAATTTTCTTTAACCAATTCTGCACATTCATATCACGATTTTCAGGATCAAATTCAGGAATTAATTTATCCGTATGGAGCAATTTGTCTACCCTCGAATTATTTTTATTTTGAAATTTACTTATTACTTCACTAATCTTTTGCGATATTATGGTATCAACACTTTCGGTTAAGGAGTTATTATCTTCATTATTACTCACGTGTTCATTACTTCTTATTTTCTTGGATTTTGTGTTATTACCAGAATAATGATGCCGAAAACGCTTCATCTTCTAAGCACGTGGTAAAAATCCCACTTCTGAACTTTTACTAAGATTTTAAATAAATTAAATAAAATAAAATAATATTAAAAATAAAGTTTATTTGTAATCAAATTTAAACTTGGTACAACAATTTTTTTAGAATAATAACTGCACCCTTCACCCCTCCTCCGATTACCGCACCACTCCGCTCCGCCCGTTACATTTTATTAGAGTTTTTAGTTTATAGATTTTGCCTTAGAGTGACAGTTCTGTAAATAGACCAAAAGAGCTGAAAATCGAAGTGTCAAGTGTCAAATGTAAGATTTGACAACTTTACACGATATGTCGGCGGTATTTTATGAAATGGACAAGGAAACGAACAGACGGATCGCCTGATGGTAAGCGATTACCGCCGCTCATGGACACATACAACCCCCTTTAAGCCACCAGTAACCTCATTCACTCGGGGAAACACAACGCAATAGTTATTTCACGCTGGTTTCCTGTGAGGACGTGGTATTTATCCGATCGAGATGGACTGCTGGTGCCGAATCATGGTCCTAATCGTGTCGGTGATTTTGCCGGTGTCCTACCTGACTTGATGGAGCCGGTGGTGGTGAGCTGTCGCGAGAAGGGCACGGTGGTGTAGGAGCAGCGCTGCGCCGGCATCGCCCTCCGGCGATGCCGGCGATCGCCCTCCCTATAGCACCAGGACACCATTGTGCTCTGGAAACAAACGTATTGTCTGTTAAGTTGATAACTGTGGTTACACCGGTGGTTTGGATCGTAGTGAACCAGAGAAAACTGGCGTACAATAACAACTTAGGGTCAGTTCACACCGCGACGATACGCGACGCCACGCAGCGCTGCATTTTTAAGATAGCAATTGAACTTTATTAACTACACAATAAGATACACGTTTCATATTATGACATCAGTCATACACTGCGCATGCGCTTTGCAGCGCGGTGCAACATGGCATTGGAACTCTTAGGGGCCCCATATACAGCCCGGTTTTCCTTTAGTCGGCCGGGTGGACTGAAGCGATTCGTTCCAGAGTCCAGTGTTGCCAGCTCTGTTCTTGCGAAACTACTAAGCTAGCGTCGATTTCTACTAAAAACGACTAAAAGAATACTGAAAAGTATCAAAAAAGCTACTTAGCTTAGGAATCCCTAAAGTCCCCAAAAACCAAATTATTTTTATATAAAGGTTTTTTTATATAAAATGTATTTGTATTTTTTATATAAAAATTCTAATATACCTACTAGGAAATATTACGTATTATACGAGGGCGGGTCAATAAGTCCGTGACTATTGGAATAAAACACAGATTTTTTGATAAATAAATCATTTTATTTTTCAACGTAGTCCCCCTTGAGCTCTATACACTTTGTCCAACGCTTCTCCAATTTTTTTATCCCTTCCAAAAAATATGATTTGTCGAGGTCCTCAAAATAGGCCTTTGTTTGCGAGATGACTTCATCATTGGAGTCAAATCTTTTTCCACCGAGCCATTTTTTCAGGTTTGGGAACAAGAAGTAGTCACTCGGAGCCAAATCTGGAGAATAGGGTGGATGTGGGAGCAATTCATAGCCCAATTCATGGATTTTTGCCATGGCAACTGCACATGTGTGCACCCTTGCATTGTCTTGGTGAAAAAGAACTATTTTCTTGGCCAAATGAGGTCGGTTTTTTTTCAAATCCTCATTGAAGCGGTCCAATAAGTTGGCATAATATTACCCATTAATTGTTCTTCCCTTTTGAAGATAGTCAATGTGGATTATCCCACGTGCATCCCAAAAAACAGTCGCCATAACTTTATTGGCTGACAAACCCACCTTGGCCTTCTTTGGCGCCGATTCACCCTTAGAAACCCACTGTTTTGACTGTTGTTTGGTCTCTGGTGTGTTGTGATGGATCCATGTTTCGTCCACGGTTACAAAACGGCGCAAAAACTCCTCCATATTGTGATTAAACAACGCCAAACCTTCCTGTGAAGTTGTTACACGATTGCGTTTGTGGTCGACTGTGAGCAAACGCGGCACCCATCTTGCGGAAAGCTTTCTCATGCCCAAGTGATCATTCAAAATTGAAACCACTGAGCCATGCGAGATTCCTGTGACTTCCACAATCTCTTGCACTTTCAATCTTCGGTCGGCCAACACCATATCGTGAATTTTTTCGATTGTTTCGGGTGTAGAGACCTCAACTGGGCGTCCAGGACGTTCGGCATCTTCAGTGCTTGTACGGCCACAACGAAATTCAGTAAACCACTTTTTTACCATTGAAATCGATGGTGCAGAGTCCCCATAGTATTTATCAAGCTTAGCCTTGGTCTCGGTAATGGTTTTTTTTCGCAAAAAATAATACTTAATAAGCACACGAAATTCACTTTTTTCCATTGTTTCCTTAAGTTACTGGATAGTCTGATAAAGATAGCTGTAAAACACAAACTAACTGACGCAGCAAGTTCAAATTTTGATAGGAGTCAACTGACAGATGCCTGTTGACAGGAGTAGTGTTGCTTTTTCAGTAAGGAGGTTAGAAATTCAAAAAGTCACGGACTTATTGACCCGCCTTAGTAAACTACCCGTTTAATTAATATTAATTAAACGGGTAGTTTTAAGAAAATTACGGACGAATGCTACGATGTAGCATACGATACGGTGTATCGATAGGGTAATAGTATGGTGTAATTTTTTTTGTGCCTAACCTAAGCCATTTTGCATATGATTACTGTCTGGCTCTTTCCTGCTAAAAAACTACTAACAACTAAATTTCTATGAAATAACTAAGTCGGCAACATTAATTCTGGACTGAACGGACCATTTGTGACAAATCGCTTCAGTTCTCGCCAGAGCCGAGGCCGTGCGGGCATGTACCGTGTACAAGCGTAGTGAGCTTACAATTAATAAACACGACCGTAGCTCGCGGCAAACCAGAACGCACTGATGCGATTTTTCCGTGTGTGTGCTTGAATCCGTTCAGGCCGAAATGACGTCACACATACAACTTCTAAAGTTGCATAAATGTGTTTTTTCTTAAATTAAATTTTAAATTATTATAATCCATTCAATCAATTATGTCATTTACAGCATTATTAATTTCTAAATGATGTGTCAAATCATTATTATTCTTAATTACTATGGATATGTTATCTACAAAAATTGTACAATAATGAGAGGTAATTTTAGATATGTCATTATTATAAATAATAAAGAGAAGTGGATCTAGTACACTTCCCTGAGGAACTCATTTGATGTGTGAAGTAAAATATACTGTTTCATGTTTATTATTAGTTTTTGTAATTATAGCATATTGAGTTCGTGGGAGATATAGCTTTATAACCAATTATTTGCTTGTCCTCGTATACCATAATGTTCACATTTTTTCAAAAGTTTTTATGATTTACGTGAAAAAAGAAAAGGATTGTGTGGTTTTATGAAACCACGGCAAAAGTGAAACTTTTTTTCACATTATAGACATTTAACTAAAAATTTTCGGAATAATATTCCATTAAGGGTATAAAAATCGCTTCATCAATCTTAATTTTATAGCACTGGCACAAATGAGTACTAGTCTATACACTACACGGTCAGCTGATGCGAACTATAGGCGCAGCCATATTGGCCTCGGCTGCTCTGACGAGCGCCTTTCACTTTATCCCTACTCCGCGGCCGACCGTCACGCGACATGCAAAAAGTTGCAGACGAAAAAGTTTCACTTAAATAAATAAATTACAAAAATGAAGTTATAAATAATCTAATATAAATTGCCAATTTATTTAACGAAAATTTTTTAAATAACACTAATGAAGAAGAATCAATTATAGAAAAAACACATAAAAGTAAAAATTATACACAAACCGAAAATGTGTAAACGCACGAAAGGTAGCGTGTATGATGTTATTTTTATTATATATATTTTATAATTTCATGTATTTTTAACGTCATTATAAAAAAAAATTGACTATCTAAGCTCCTCCTCTATATAAACTTCAACAGTGCCAATTTAAATCCTTCGCCATTCTCATAAATGTTTCGAAAAAGAGGGGTAAAAAATATATTTTTAACATCATTATAAAAAAATATTAGCTATCTAAGCTCCCCCTTCATATAAACATCTACAGTGTCAATTTTCATACTCATCCGTTCACATAAATGATTCGAAAAAAGGGGTACAAATTTTTTGCTTCACGTATAAGTAATTAATATAATACTCGTACATTATTTATATAGATATCAATCAGATAGATATACGGTATAAAGTACACCCATAACACCAAATTCACGTGTCATTCATGCACGATATTTTATTACATTCTAGTGAGAGTTTACACTTGCGATATATTTTCCGATTTTCCTTAAAGCTCGCGTGCAGAGTATTATTTTATACGAAAATAGACATGTGCAAAATGCGTAATAATTCCTCATCTTTTAGTAGGTATTGGATTTACTTATCGCATATCAGCAATAGAATCTTAATACTAAGCTTCTCGTATCATTTTATGAATCGAACTTCTATTACGTGTGACAATTTTCAAATTCAGTTTCGTCTTCAGATAAGTTTCGTACAAATTCTACCTTCTTATAATTGTGTTACATTTCCCATGTAACTTTCATTCCGTTTTACCCTCTTCAAAATTTCGCGAAGAAATATAGTCCTCAAAGTTAAACGTGGCTGTCGAGATTTATCAATTTTGTGCGACAACTTTTACATGGTTCCGAATTTACTTATCGTTTTACTAATAAATTAAGTTTATAAAGGTACATTACATTAACATTCCGTCTAAAGTTATTGATTTTTGTTCATATTGTACCTGACCATGAAATATCCAGAATATTGCAAAGGCTGTGCATATGGAAGCTGTTGAGCCGTCTTTCCTGTTGTACATGAGTATACTGAGGACGCACGTCTGATACACGAGAACTTTTGTCTTTGCAGTCATATGTACATACATACATAATAATTATTATGTGGTAATGATTTTGGCAGTCTATGTATGTACTTTCGGCAAAGTTCCTGCTCGACCAGTTTCTGAAAGCTTTCCTTTGCACGGGGTCGCCTCAAAAATTTATTAGCAAATAAGAAATAATAACGAGATTGGTTAACGCACACATCGCCGTGTGCTCCACCGTGAAAATGATTAGTTGTATGTTCGTGTTCGTCGGGGTACTTCTTGGCGCATGCGCTGTGGCATCACCGAAACTTAGAACAATGGTTAGGTGGCAATTTGTAAACAAATTGAAATTTGTTTATAATATGACAGGTAACCAAGAATAAACGTTTTAATTGGTATTTGACAGCGCATGCGCCAGCAAATATGTCAGCGAACACGGCTCAGGGGGCCTAGATAACGTTACGTTCACGCCGCTGTCAAATGTTCCTGCTAGGCCCACAGACGGCAGACCTGCCGATTGACGACGCGCTTTTTTTTTCGCTTTCTTTGTTTACGGACTCCCGCTTTCCCACTTCTGACCTTCGCTTTTTATACTGCACTTGCTGAAATTATCTGTGCAGGCAGCTGCGTTTTAATGGACTTGCTTTTTTAATGGATGTGATGTGATTGCTTTACTGCTTGTGCGTGTGAACCGGACTCTTATCATTCATCATGAACAGAAACCTCACAACAACACACGACCAAATTCTCATCATGCACCAACAAGGGCACAGCATCGCAAACATATCACGGGAATTGAATGCCACGGTAAGTCATACTATTTTATTAAATAAAAAAATTCTATAAATAATGTTCAGTGACTAGGTAATAATATATTAATTATTATTATAATAATATTGTTTTCAAAATATGAATGAATGAGTAATTGCTAATTAATAAAAATACAAAATAAAATTATTATCGCATCGATTGCAAACGTCTTTGAAACCAGCCACCAGCCAACGCGCAATAACCGGCTTTTTAGCCGGTTATTGCGCGTTGATAGTCACGGAACTTAACTAATACCTATAACTCCTTAGACTCCCTGACATGCTCTTAGTTAGGTTATTTTAATTTGATCCAAAGGTAGCAAAACCCCTGAATGTATTTTGTAGTTTTATACAAAATACAAATAAATTGTAGATTTCATAACAGACTGTAACACGAAAAATATCAATATTAAAAATCGAAACATCAAAAGAAAAGTTTGGAATTACTTTTTGTTACCTTGAAAGCTTTTCTGAACTTGTTGGACATGATGTGGTAGAATATGGGGTTGATGCAAGTGGACATGTAGTAGAAGATCCCGGAGATGTACGTGAGGAAGTAGTACACGGAGAGCAGCACGGGCGACTTGGCCGAGTGATTCTCGCCCGTGCCGTAGATCGCGACTAGGCGCTGCGCGTGGAACGGCGCCCAGCAGATGAAGAAAGCCAGCACTACTGCCACTGCAATGCAAATAATATTATTTTACTAGGTGCTGTACCCAACAGACGTTGTTCTTAATTAAGATATACTTCCAAAAGTTTATTATATATAGGTTACCTTTTCAAACAATTGTTGAGAACAGTGTAATAGATTTATTTAAGTAAAAACTAGAAAATACAATCATCTAAAAATAACCCTAAAAATGCACCTACAGGACTTTTTTCCCTAATTTTAGGGAGAAACCCCTAACTTGGCAATCGTGGTCTGCTTCGGTACGGCACGGCACGGTACGGCCAAATCAGTACGTGTGTTTAAAGCTTTTAACTACTTATGAATTGGAATTGGAAAACATGTACATTTTTTTTAAACTTAGTATGGGTATAGTAAAGCGGCGTACCGTCCAGCCTGCAAATCAAATGCTGCGGCCTTGATGTGGACTTGTAGGCAAAAATTAGAATCATTGACACTGCTGACACTAATGACGGCTATTATAGTACCGGTGCTGGAGTTGCAGGCTGGACCGTGAGTAAGACGCTTAAGCTATCCTTAAAATACAGACATAATTATGCCATCGCGGTCTTTTTGTTGACCTATAAAGATAAACAATGCCATCATACATGTTTTGAAATTATTGTGTAGTTCAGGGAATATTTAAACGGTTAGAGATATTGGATCGATTGTCGGAAAAATATTAAAACGATGATTGTATTTTCCCATACAAACTGTTCACTGTGTTTAATTTGTCACTTGCCTGTCAAATATTTGTAGGTGCGTTCAGTTTACCCGTTTGGTTATTTATTTATTTATCCCAGTTCGTAGTAAATCGACATCAACGAGTGCCAGAACAGCTAGTCTGTAATAAATATAGATTACCTAACATCTTCACAACTCTTTTCGTAGATTGTGTGCTGTTTTTCCTCTGTATTTTCTGTATGATCCTCTTATTAGTTTTCACTTGTTTGCCGTCTTGTATCACTTTAGTTATGCTGGATTTGCTGAGGCGCAGGCCGATCAGCGAGTACAGGACGGTTATCAGGATCATCGGTGCGAAGAAAAAAAAGAACGTCGACAACTCGAAGGAATGTTCCAGAATTACCCTCGTTTGCAGACACATAGTGACCCCTCTGTGAACTTTGATGCCGAACTGCAGCGCCTGGGGCAGGGCGAGCCCTAGCGCTACAATCCACAAAAGTATTACGTGTCGGATCGCTCGGGACAGCTTCGACATCTTGTGCGAAACGAAGGGGTGACATATCGCCAGGTACCGCTCTATAGTGAACAGGGTTATCGTGAGGACACTGGCGTTGGTCGACGTCTCGGCGGCTAGCCCTCGGATCACACAGAACACGGGCCCGAATATGTACGGCCACTTCGACCAGATCGAGTATATCTCCTGCGGCATCCCGCTCACCAGCAGCAGCAGATCGGATATCGCCAGGCTGAAGAGGTAGTAGTTGGTGGCCGTGTGCATGCTCTTGTTCCGTACTATTACCGTGCACGTGAATATGTTGCCCACGACCCCCGTCACGAAGATCAGCGAGTACACGAGGGTCACCGGCACGACTATGTACAGGGGGTCGCGCTGCGGGCCGAAGATGCGGGCGGGGTCAATCATCCCCGAAACGGTAGCATTTGTGATGTTCATGTTGTGAGAAGTGGTCCTCTAACATCACTTCAGCAATTACTTGGCCCGTCGATTTCTGGAAAAAAAACATGATTCATTAGCGACGAACGATCTGTAATGTCCTACGTATGAAGGGGTTGTGACTTGTGGCTGATGCGGTTCCAAGTCAGCATAATATCCTTTGTTTAGCCCAGTTCTAGATTCTGGTCAGTTAGTTGGTCTTCAGTCATTGGCGTTTATGGTTCTGCTCAAAACTTTTTTAAGTAAAGTACTTTTTATAAAAGCCATATCCGAAGATAAATAGCCAACAGATCCATAGCTGCCGTAATGTATGTACATAACAATGGTATCGACTAATTGCATCCAACTTATTGAATAGGGAACGTGTTATGGCACCATTTGGAGTATTACATTATAATATTGTTTGTGTTATATATTACCGCTCGGCAACTGAATACAAACAACGAACTAATGTGAGAAATATTCGCATCGGAAAACTATACACATTCATTTTATGTAACTGGGTAATCTAGCTTTGCTCGGAACTCTAGTAGATTAAAAAAAAAAGAATCACAAAAATATTTAACCAGGGTCCGAACCCACCACATTTAGAAATTTCGAACGACGCAAAAAATTAACCAAATTGCCAATCGGACTGACATTATTGGAGTGGAAATTATTGTTATAGGTATTGTTGCACGACAAAAGAAAAAACATTTACATATAACTTAAAAGTGCGCATTTTTCCAGGGATTAAACCTTAGTTAGGTTTTATCCCTGGAAAAATGCGCATTTTGAAGTCAATTTTCAAGATCAATTTTTCTCCCCCAAAACTCCCCGTATACTAAATTTCATGTAAATACTTCAAGCCGTTACGATTATATATATATACACAAGATACAAGATTGTCTCGTTTAAAGTATAAGATAATATTAGGATAAGCGAGATGGCATTGCCTTGTAGCTACAATCAGAATGAAAACCAGTCACGTGCGTGAGATACTGATGAAGGGTTTCTTACTGGCCTTATTACTAGCTAAGGATAAGGAATATTACAATTACATACTCGTAGTATGCATCGACTTAAGTCTACTAAATTTTGTCTAGTCGAATTCTGTGCCTGGGTACTAGAACTGGGTACCTGGGTATTTACAATTATAAACACTAGTTTTGCCGAAAACTTATATTTAATACACTTAACAATTATTCTCTTACGGGATATGATTAAAGCGGTATTTCATAGTACTTAAAAAGATCAATAATACGAGGGCGGGTCAATAAGTCCGTGATTTTTGGAATAAAACACAGATTTTTTGATAAATAAATCATTTTATTTTTCAACGTAGTCCCCCTTGAACTCTATACACTTTGTCCAACGCTTCTCCAATTTTTTTATCCCTTCCAAAAAATATGATTTGTCGAGGTCCTCAAAATAGGCCTTTGTTTGCGAGATGACTTCATCATTGGAGTCAAATCTTTTTCCACCGAGCCATTTTTTCAGGTTTGGGAACAAGAAGTAGTCACTCCGAGCCAAAACTTGAGAATAGGGTGGACGTGGGAGCAATTCATAGCCCAATTCATGGATTTTTGCCATGGCAACTGCACATGTGTGCACCCTTGCATTGTCTTGGTGAAAAAGAACTATTTTCTTGGCCAAATGAGGTCGGTTTTTTTTCAAATCCTCATTGAAGCGGTCCAATAAGTTGGCATAATATTACCCATTAATTGTTCTTCCCTTTTGAAGATAGTCAATGTGGATTATCCCACGTGCATCCCAAAAAACAGTCGCCATAACTTTATTGGCTGACAAACCCACCTTGGCCTTCTTTGGCGCCGATTCACCCTTAGAAACCCACTGTTTTGACTGTTGTTTGGTCTCTGGTGTGTTGTAATGGATCCATGTTTCGTCCACGGTTACAAAACGGCGCAAAAACTCCTCCATATTGTGATTAAACAACGCCAAACCTTCCTGTGAAGTTGTTACACGATTGCGTTTGTGGTCGACTGTGAGCAAACGCGGCACCCATCTTGCGGAAAGCTTTCTCATGCCCAAGTGATCATTCAAAATTGAAACCACTGAGCCATGCGAGATGCCTATGGCTTCCACAATCTCTTGCACTTTCAATCTTCGGTCGGCCAACACCATATCGTGAATTTTTTCGATTGTTTCGGGTGTAGAGACCTCAACTGGGCGTCCAGGACGTTCGGCATCTTCAGTGCTTGTACGGCCACAACGAAATTCAGTAAACCACTTTTTTACCATTGAAATCGATGGTGCAGAGTCCCCATAGTATTTATCAAGCTTAGCCTTGGTCTCGGTAATGGTTTTTTTTCGCAAAAAATAATGCTTAATAAGCACACGAAATTCACTTTTTTCCATTGTTTCCTTAAGTTACTGGATAGTCTGATAAAGATAGCTGTAAAACACAAACTAACTGACGCAGCAAGTTCAAATTTTGATAGGAGTCAACTGACAGATGCCTGTTGACAGGAGTAGTGTTGCTTTTTCAGTAAGGAGGTTAGAAATTCAAAAAGTCACGGACTTATTGACCCGCCTTAGTATATTCAATACCACCAAAACACCTACTGGTTGCTTCCCTATTTACTAAAGTTCAGAGTAACTAATAATTTAGTTATCTTGGATGTGCTTGTATAAGCAAACAAATGCTAAAATACTCGTATGGTAAAGGTAGCATAGTAGCACATATTTACTCAGACTATACTGGGGATTAGTGAGTAGGAAGACCGTATGCTTCTGTAGGCAGTATGTACACCAGACAGATAATAATTTATTATCGTTGACTAAAATACAAAGGTGCTAACCAAAATAAGGTAGCCCGGATAGGTAAACGAGGTCGGTAAATCACTATAATCTAAAAAAATATAGTTTTCCGACCATGTTTTAAAAATTCTTTTCGGATTTTATTGATTGCTGTCTGTTTTACTTTTGATCGTTTTTAGGGTTCCGTAGTTCGCGTCCAGGAACCCTTCAAATAGCAGTTCCACGATCACGGCGGGCGCGACAAAAAATCGCTCCGTTAGTTGTTGAGTGAGCCTTATGGTTTCGTCATGTCCGTCCGTTTTTGGCTTACTGTCCAAACGGTTAGTGCTAGAAAGATGAAACTTTGCATGGATATGTGTATTTACTACGTCGACAAGTGCCAAAATAAAACCACGATAAATATTTTTTCTAGGGCACCTACCCTACACGTAAAGTGAGCTCAGAACCAGGAGACGGACTTAAGTGCCGCCGAGTCTGTCTGTCTGTATGTTCGCGATAATCTCAAAAAATACTGAAAGGATTTTCATGTCGTTTACATTTACCGACAGAGTGGTTCCTTAGGAAGGTTTATTTATGGGTTTGATTTATGACGATAATTGTTGAAGGTGTCGGAAAAAATCAAGCCATCTGGGAACTTTTATCTAAAACGCTGCCTAACCTAATCCGTTTTAGATAAATAACAAAACAATGTATGGTGATTGATTCTCTTTTATAGGTCTACAAAAAAGTCTGCCGATGGGTTAGATATGTCTATCTTTTAAGGAGAGGTTATACCCATTCTAAGTTTAAAAAATGACCAGAAATAATGAGGTATTTTCAGAAGCTATTTAGACGGATACAAAAGACGGAAGCTGCGGGCAAAAGCTAGTTTCTTTGTTTATTCCGCATTGTGAAACGCTGCATAACATGACACACTGTCACCGTGTCAGCTATGGCTGGTGATGGGAAGATGACAAGAACATCATATGACATGTACTCACTGCTCACTCAGTTTAGGATTCAGCCGCTAGTCAGCAATTTACAATTTATAATAATAGGGTAAGTATTTGGCAACTTGATATCTTTCGTTTTTTTATACATTCAGAAATAATGACGTGTCAAAGCCTTGGTAAGAGTAAAAAAAAAGTTAAAGTGTGTTAAGTGTGTGTGTGTGTGTAAAAAAATAGGTTGAAATTTCGCGCATTTCAAATTTACAAAAAAGTGTCTAACTTCAAATAGTCCGCAGTTTCAGAAAATATTGATTTTTAGTATACTTTTCTAAACTTTTCAATAGGGATGTTGCCTAGTGTGCAATATCACATTTTTACAAATTAACTTTTATAATTGTTGATTAAAGATACATAAATCTAAAAGAAATAGGTGTTTAGATTGACGCGATTAAAAATTATATGCAAATAAAAAATATTGCCCATCTCTTTCTCGTAAAACGATTTGTTACGTCACAAGTTGCTACCGCCATACATTTTGTAATGACAAATGTAAGGCGATTGGCGGGTGTAACTCGTGACGTCACAGGCCGATATAGGCTCTCTTTCATATTGTAAATTGAAATTGTTTGTATCTTCGTTATTTTTTAAGATGTACGAAAATGGGTTAGAACCCACCCATTTTCATATATAATATGTTAAAACAATCTGAGATTGCTTATTAACATGTTGTCTAACGTCGAATAGACGAAAAAAATAATTTTAGGCAACATGCCTATTACCTATAGTAATAAAAAATTACAGGCAAATACCCTAAAATGGACGTCTTACACCACGTAAATCTGGCGCGTGCTAAATTAACTGCAAAATAGTATTCTCATAAACGTCAAACCAACGTCAAAACCTGTTTTGATTGGTCTAAACTCTAAGAATCTGCTTATGATATAAAGACGTTTCATTTATTCATTTATAATTCAATGAAATAAAATTAAAGTGTAAGATAATTACATGAGTTGGGATTCTGTTAAAATTAAACCCAACTATCACTTTAAATGTCAAACGATGTTTATAAGTATATATTTAAATAACACAATGCATACGAAGGTTAAAGTATATGTTTATAAATAAGTAGTAAATAATAAATTAAAATTTGTAAATAGCAATAAATCAATGTTTCAAGTGAAGTAAATTGCGGTTCTAACTCCTGATGATTTATGGTGTGATCATTTCGGGAGCAAAAAATATAAACATAAAATATTTAATACTTATCTAAACGTACCTACAAAAGATAAACCCTGACAAGATTATTATTAATGTGCTTTATTGTATTGAATATTGATACATCGCTCAGGTTCCGATAGATACTTATAACTTTAGACAGAAAAAACCGGCCAAATGCGAGTCAGACTCGCGCACGAAGGGTTCCGTACAAAACTCCGTAAAAATTCACGTTTGTTGGATTGGAGTTTGTTGGATCGCGCGGATCAACGCGCGCTATTTTATTGAAATATATACCTGTCTTTGTCATTACCTACGTGACATTTTGACGCTATATCGGATCTAATCATTGTGAAAACGCTTTTACGATGACGCGTCCGATATCGCCCAGAGTATCGCGTAATGTGAAAACCTTCTAATGGACTGAGATCCCAGCCCCGCCAGACTCCCCTCCCCTTATATTCTTACTGACAAAATGTATTTCATATTCAAGTATAAGTGTGTACAATGAACGTATGTATACCCGCCAGATTGTTTCATATTATGATTCATATTTTTTTTCAATACAAAAATCATGAAATTGTAAAATGGCTACATGATTCATCTGAAGTCATCATATTAGAAAACATCCATTTTGACAGTTTTCAATAGAAATGCGTAAAATGGCGCACATAATATGAGTTGAAAAAAATATATGAAATATAATATGAAACACCTAAAGTGGCCTTTTTAGACCCTTTTATTTAGTTTAACCTATGTTTTGCCTATGTAGTATGTTACTCATATTAATTTGTGGAAATAGAATATCGTGGTACGCGATCGTTTTACGAATACCAGAAGACATTTATGGTTCCCAAGCCAGGCCGTGTTTCGGTTTTCATGATGTCATGCTTCGGTCCACGAATAAGTGAAATAAAATATTCAGGTTAAAGTTGATCTCAGATTTAGAAAAAAAATTATGCTAATTAGTTATATAATATAATATAATAACTTTTTATTATCACTATGATTGGATGATTTATATTATTTCTTAGAGAATAATAACTATTCTTCGAACACTTTGAACACACAGTTTTCAAACTTCGTATGCTTGCTAAATGCATATACAGGGTGTCCCAAAATTAGCACGTCATACTGACACCGGAGGTAGATGAACCTAAGACGCATTGAACAAGCCTAACATGCCCATAGAAAAGTTTCGTGGGTTTTGAGTTATGACCAGTTTTAGTCATTTTTTAAAAATCACCATTTTTTTGTAATGTTCGTATCAGATTTTTTAAAATGCACTTTATTTTACTTTTTTTGATGTGTACTCCCTCAAGACTAGTTACTTATTATGAAACAAAATGTGGTAGGGATGGTATCTGTGCCGCTTTAAAATTCGATGTGCCGACGATTTTGGGATCCCAGTGCGCCGTTCAATGATTCGCACTGAAGTACCTGGCTCCTGGCGGACTTCATCCAAAACAACATCATCATACAGTGCGGTGTTCTTCCAGCGCCTGGGCCTCTCGTTCCTGGTACTCGACCCTCGCGATATGCATTAACAACGCGCAAAATAGTCGGCGTACGATTAGGATACCGTTCCGCATACAATCGTGCAGCCAACCTCGCATTGTAAGTTACATTCCCGCTAGTCGAAACTCGCCTGGTTTCATCATAAATTCCAGATAATTCATTTCAGATGCATGTCTGCGTACTCGCTATGAGAGTAAGAGACGATTCGCCATCGTGCCCATTTCACAAAATTCCCAAGAAAATCAGAGTCCGGTTGAGCGCTGAGTCGTCGTTTCCACTTTATAATAGTCTAAATTCACAAGCAATACAGAGTCTAGTAGAAAAGCCAAAAACACGTTGAAAATCACAAAACAAAATGCAGAGGCGCAGAGAATACGTCGGTAGCACGAAACGTAAGGTAACGAACTGGCTTGACTGGCTGGGGCTGGTCTGGCTGGCTGGTCACTTGGTCAAGTATCTGCTATCGCCGTCTCTTTCTTTTTAAAACTTGTTTTACAGCGTTTCTTTTGTTATTCAGAACCTGTGTTGGGCCGCCCAGGCAAATGGCAGGTAAAATGTGTATGACGTCATCTTCGCCTCAACAGCTTTATGCTTTAACTTTTCCCACTCTCACGTATTGTGTAAAGAATCAAAGGGCAAGTGTTACACCATTTGTTTGGTATTTGTTCATTATGTTTGAAGTAATTTTTTTTCACGGTCGCTGCTCAAAGGCGAAACTATTATTTTTATGTGAGAATAAAATTGAGATTGACTATCAACTGTCGTTATTTCACATTACTTATCGACTAAGTATTGTTTGTTTCATAATAAGTAACTAGTCTTGAGGGAGTACACATAAAAAAAAGTAAAATAAAGTGCATTTTAAAAAGTCTCGGATACGAACATTACAAAAAAATGGTGATTTTTAAAAAATGACTAAAACTGGTCATAACTCAAAACCCACAAACTTTTCTATGGGCATGTTAGGCTTGTTCAATGCGTCTTGAGTTCATCTACCTCCGGTGTCAGTGTGACGTGCTAATTTTGGGACACCCTGTAGGTACCTATATGCGCCATTGTTGCAACAATGTCAGCCTAGGTCAGAGAAACGCCTCAATACCTACGAGTTTTTGAAACGATTATTAGAAAGATTTATTTGAATTGCTGCTTTTTGGCCTCACCTTAAATATTGTAACAAAACAAGGCAAAGACCAAGAATTGAACTAACCGCATGATGATAATAATAATAATACGCTTTCACACCGCGTCAAGATGTCCCGTGGCAAGCTCTCGAAGAACTTGTGTTACGGGTACCAGATAAAAAAAAACTCCTGTTTCCTACAAAAGGGCTACGGCAAAGTAGCATTTTGTGGGAAATTTGACTGAAAAAAACCCCTGTATAATATTGGCGGGATTCGAACCCACGACCTCCGGCTAGAGTGACAACGCGCTAACCACTGAGCTACAGAGGTCGTCGATGATATACCTGTACCTGATGATATACGGTGTACCGTAGCCGTAAATGTGACTTATACAGTTGTATGCAGCTTATATAGTTGTATGAATGTGTCTTACTTATTTGTAAGACCAGGTCTTCAATTAAATTAATGTGACATTTATGTCTTTATTGTACGGTAAATATGTGAAATTTAAGGGGCAGTTGTTCACACCGAACGTTCAATTTTGAATCACTACTTTAAAAAATGCAGCGCAGCGTCGTGTGTCGTCTCGTTTCGGTGTAAGCTGACTTTAAATGACGGTGCTTAAGTTCGTGACATCTGACAGCTGTTTGACACGACTAGGACCCGACTTTTACGAAGCGCCGTCTGGTGGCAGAAAAAGTGTCGAAAATTATTATTGACAGTTTTCGAAACCACTTCCGCCATCAGACAGATGGCACTTTTTCTGAGTCGGGTCTGCCTCCAAGCGGCAGACTTGCTGACTAAGATCTGTGTCCTGTTTCATTCGTCAAGCGTATCTTAAGAGAGGATACGGTTGAGGAATGGGACAGGAGATGTGTGTGAGAGTGGGAGGGACGGCCGGAGTCACGAAGCTCTTTTTCCCAAGCGCTGCTGCTGCATACAAGATAGTCAATAAAATAGACATCACACACTACACCACACAGATTCTGACCGGACACGACGGATTCGCCTTCTATACTTGAACAGATTCAAGCTGAAGGAGGATCCGTCGTGTTCGTGTCAGCCGGGAGTTGAGGAGACGGTTCCTCACTTGTTACTGGAGTGCCCAATCTTTGCTAGCACTAGATATGATATTGAGCAAAAATTGGGCACATCCATGACGGGTGAGAATCTGCCTTCCATGCTGAGGGGCAAAAAGAAGGACATCTTCCTCGCCTTTTGTAAGAAGATAGTGGGTGTAGTATATAAGAAAAATTGTGATATTTTGTGTGATATTAGTTAGCTGTGATACTAGGTTAGTCTTTTACTTTGTGCCGTCGTTTTATTTTGACATTTGTAATTGAATTGTAATTGTATTTTTATTGAGTTGTTATTGATATTATCATTTTGTTGATATTATTGATTTTGTTGACATATATCAAATTGATATTATTATATTTTTGTCTACCATTTTATTGGATTGTATTTAAATAAGAAAATTATCAAATCGAATTGTAAATTGTATTAAGAATGATTTAAATTGTTTTGAAAAACAAAAGTGTAAAAATAATGTAAGTAATTTAAATTAATGTAAAAGAGAAAAAGGAAAACGATAAAAGAATAAAAAACAAAACAAACAGAAAAGAAACAGCCCTGATCATGTTAGGGGGACGAAAAAAATAAAAAATAAAAATAGAATCGAAGCGTCTGTTTGTAATTTTTATTTAACAGCTTTTCACTAAATGGTTATGAAAGTTCAAACAGTATTTACAATAATAAAAAAAATAATTTTTGTCTGTCCGTCTGTCTGTCTGTCGGTCTGTCAGTTTGTTCCGGCTAATCTCTGAAACGGCTAAACCGATTTTCACGGGACTTTCACTGGCAGATAGCCGATGTTTTATGGAGTAACTTAGGCTACTATTTTCTTAGGGTTCCGTTAAAAGAAATACGATTCCGTTTCCGTTATTTCTACACAAATGAAGTTGCGGGCTAGCTAGTTTCATAATATTTGTGATAGATTTGCAAGACACGACGTTTAAAATTATGTCGGTGTCAATTACGTCAACATGACATGGTTCTAACATTAAATCCTAGAAATAAATAAGAAGGGGCGAAACGTCCCCAGTCCCCACTCTTATGTTTATCGAAATACAACATATTCTTTAAGTTTGCTATATACCGTTACTAAAGAGAAATTGTTCCTTTCTAGCAAGGCTATTAAATGGTTAATTAAAGATGATTAAAGGATGTAAACATTAGATACGAAGCAGTTCGCAGTTCGCACACCTATTTTAACAAGTGAGAATGACTGGACGTTTGTCCTTTATTATCCTAATAAACAAACGGAAATGTAATATGGTCTCTAATGTCCATAAGGTTGGCTAAAAATAACGGTAATGTGTAAAACAAAAATGTTACAAACTATGTAAATTTACATAACCGGGTCTGGAAGATGAACGAATGAATGAAAAATTAAAAACAAAACTACTACTAGGGCGGGTCAATAAGTCCGTGACTTTTTGAATTTCTAACCTCCTTACTGAAAAAGCAACACTACTCCTGTCAACAGGCATCTGTCAGTTGACTCCTATCAAAAATTGAACTTGCTGCGTCAGTTAGTTTGTGTTTTACAGCTATCTTTATCAGACTATCCAGTAACTTAAGGAAACAATGGAAAAAAGTGAATTTCGTGTGCTTATTAAGCATTATTTTTTGCGAAAAAAAACCATTACCGAGACCAAGGCTAAGCTTGATAAATACTATGGGGACTCTGCACCATCGATTTCAATGGCAAAAAAGTGGTTTACTGAATTTCGTTGTGGCCGTACAAGCACTGAAGATGCCGAACGTCCTGGACGCCCAGTTGAGGTCTCTACACCCGAAACAATCGAAAAAATTCACGATATGGTGTTGGCCGACCGAAGATTGAAAGTGCAAGAGATTGTGGAAGCCATAGGCATCTCGCATGGCTCAGTGGTTTCAATTTTGAATGATCACTTGGGCATGAGAAAGCTTTCCGCAAGTCGACCACAAACGCAATCGTGTAACAACTTCACAGGAAGGTTTGGCGTTGTTTAATCACAATATGGAGGAGTTTTTGCGCCGTTTTGTAACCGTGGACGAAACATGGATCCATCACAACACACCAAAGACCAAACAACAGTCAAAACAGTGGGTTTCTAAGGGTGAATCGGCGCCAAAGAAGGCCAAGGTGGGTTTGTCAGCCAATAAAGTTATGACGACTTTTTTTTGGGATGCACGTGGGATAATCCACATTGACTATCTTCAAAAGGGAAGAACAATTAATGAGGAATATTATGCCAACTTATTGGACCGCTTCAATGAGGATTTGAAAAAAAACCGACCTCATTTGGCCAAGAAAAAAGTTCTTTTTCACCAAGACAATGCAAGGGTGCACACATGTGCAGTTGCCATGGCAAAAATCCATGAATTGGGCTACGAATTGCTCCCACATCCACCCTATTCTCCAGATTTGGCTCCGAGTGACTATTTCTTGTTCCCAAACCTGAAAAAATGGCTCGGTGGAAAAAGATTTGACTCCAATGATGAAGTCATCTCGCAAACAAAGGCCTATTTTGAGGACCTCGACAAATCATATTTTTTGGAAGGGATAAAAAATTGGAGAAGCGTTGGACAAAGTGTATAGAGCTCAAGGGGAACTACGTTGAAAAATATAATTATTTATTTATCAAAAAATCTGTGTTTTATTCCAAAAGTCACGGACTTATTGACCCGCCCTCGTACTAACGATATAGTAATCTACAATAATTTATTCATTTTAAATCAATAAAACATGTGATCTGTATGCACACATTACACATTTAAAATGTCAACGGACACATTAAAGTAATTTAGCAGTACTGCCATTGCAATAATGATACTACTGTCACATTTTTCCGGTCCGTAGATAATAATATAATACTATATATTATTTCGAAGGACATAACAAGTATACACTGTCCACGCGTTCGCACGTAGCATATAATCCGCCGTGCGACGCGAAGCGACGCGCGCCGGGAATAACATAGGTAATTACAATCGCACACAAAACGTGAGCAAAGAAAATGTAATACTGAATGATGGGGTAAGCTAGATGGCCTTGATCTGTAAATAAAAATACAGTACGTTCCCATAACAAACCCGACTCATGTCATTTGTGTGTAAACCTTTGAATGACGATTCTTTAAGTTAGTAATGAAATGAAATGAAACATTTTTTTTTTCAAATTAAACGTAACAAGTTTTTTTCGAAAAGTCAACAGAAAAAGCTACCACCGCGGCACCGGTTGAATCCTAACTCGCGTAAGAATCTCGTAATACAGTATCCCAAAGGAACACTGTATCTACTTTTTCGGGATCAAAAGTAGCCTATGTTTTAATCCGGAGCCTAAACTAATACCATACCAAATTTCATCGAAATCCATTCAGTAGTTTTTGCGTGAAAGAGTAACAAACATCCATCCATCCTCATAAACTTTTACATTTATAATAGTAGTAAGATTCTTTGCCTTAACTAACATTACTTTGAACTTTCTTAGGGGTGATTTTTCAATCGTAAGATAACTTTTTTCTGTCGAAAATATGCCACTTTGACATTTTTTTCATACAAAATCTGTTAATTATGTATTCCTCAGGTAAAAGTTATCTGACGATTGAAAATAATGCTCTTAATTTAATTTTTTTTTTTGTTACCAAAGATCTAATTACTATGTATCTAATTACCAATATTCTACCTACTCCGTCAAATATTTTACTACTCGGAGGCCTAAAAACAAACTTATATTAATCGCATATCAAAATATCTATTATTTCAACATTTATTTTTATCTCCCGACGAAAATAGAGGGGTGTCAAATTTTTTACTTTGATGTGTCCGTGTGTATGTCAAACGGATGAACCAATTTTGATCTAGTTCTTTTTTGTTTGAAAGCTGACACGATCGAGAGTGTTCTTCGCTATAATTCATCATCATCAGCTCACTCAATGCTTCACAATTCGGGGTTTACTTAAATTTGTTATTTTTAAGTCAGACAGGCAAAATAATAGTAATTAATTAACAAACTTTTTCAATTTCGCTTTAACGTTGTTAATAAATATTTTATACCCACAAGTTAATGCTTGACACGTGATTATGACGTACCTACAATATTTGTTAAAAATGCTACGCATTAATAAATTATTTAGGCGATAGGCATGACAGATCAACTTACATCGTTCTAAGAAGTTTTACGCCACGGTTACGTTTTTTTTTATCCCTAATTTTTTACCTTGACTAAGTTTTTAGGGTTCCGTAGTACTACAAGTATAAGGTATACTTTCGCTCTGTCCGTCCGTCTGTCTGCCCTTCTAGCAAGAATTTTAGAATTTTATCCATTTATATTCATAATTATTCTGTAATTATGAATATAAATGGATAAAATTCGGCATACCCAGTTATTGATTGTGATTTTGGCATCATAAAATAATAATAATTTTATATTTTAGAGGTGG
The DNA here is from genome assembly GCA_963565745.1 of Phengaris arion. Classification (NCBI taxonomy): domain Eukaryota; kingdom Metazoa; phylum Arthropoda; class Insecta; order Lepidoptera; family Lycaenidae; genus Phengaris; species Phengaris arion. The sequence goes on from OY751431.1 coordinate 33,418,629, forward strand.
CTCTCCATACATGTGAACTGTGGAGTGGGCGTGAAATTTTTTTTTCATTCTACCCATCTAGAGCGTACAGTTTCCCAACCTTTTATGGACTATAACTGCCCCGCTTTACAAGAAAACAGAGTCCCGATGCCATCATTACACCATCATCATCATATTATATAATATTAATACGCAAATCGAAAAATTCTTACCCCTTTTTACGAAAATTATGCAAACGGAGGAGTATGAAACTTGGTACAGGTAAACTTTACGTGGAGGAAGGAGTGCAGAAAGCTAATATTTTTTAAACAATGCTTAGAAATACATAAAATTAAAAAAAAAAATAACAACACACTACCTCAGATTGTTAACTCACACTACCATTAGCTTGATAAAGTTTGTCACACAAGAGTTATTTTGCCTATTTATAGAAAAATGTAAACGTACATTTTTCTATAAATAGGCAAAATAACTCTTTTAAAATGAAATTAACTATTATGGTCGAATTGCGTACACAGGTTGACCTCTAGTAATTATACCAAATTTATGTGCTTGTCTATTTTCTATTAATAATTACAAACTAAAAATTAATCTCTTTCTCTCTCTCTCTCTCTGACCACGAGTAGATTGTGCTACTCGTGGTCGTGGTTGGTACCCCCTTGACTGACATAACAACCCCTCTTGGGCCCTCCAAATTTGGCTTTGGACCCTCTACCGCCACACACGAAAAGCTCCAGCACCTAGTAGGAAGTAGGGTATCGTCGAATCGATCAGTTTAAATCAGGGATTCCCAAAGTGGTTTACTAGGGGTCGACATAAACGAAAACTGATTTTGGGTAGTCGACGAGGTCTAAAAATCGACCCCTATTAAATTAACACAAGTTCTTATTTAAAACATTCAAGATAGGTAGGTACTGTATTGTTTATGTTGTGTTACGTGTACTAAGAATAATTAATATTTTTGTAGGAAATAGCATTGTTGTAATAATGTAAAGTCTCAAGTTCGTACAAGATGAAAAACTCGGCAAGTCAGTGTGGACAAGCTTGTGCAAGATAATGAGTTCGAGCGTACGACTTTCAGGCGCGTTTTGACTTGCTTTCTATTTGACGCTTACGCAATTTAACACGAACGATCAACTTTGGTGACTAAAGCCGCACGGCTTGCGGCTTTAATCACCAGTAGTCACGGCGTGCGGCAGAATTCGTGCGGCTTTAGTCACCCGTGTAAGGCTGGGACTATCTTATCGGAATCTCTCCGACCGGAAAAAATTCGGAGCATGATGTATGTACGAGTCCAGAGTTCTATTTTCAGTGGCCTGAATTTTCTCCGGTCGGAGAGATTCCGGTAATATAGTCCCAGCCTAAATCCCGCATTGGGTTTTTTATTTTGCTTTGATTATTTATTATTAACATGCATGATAATCGTAAACCGATATTGTATTGACGAGTCACACAAGGTCAGTGATAATAATTAGCGCTTATAATGTAAAAAATTGCATACTATGTAAATTACCGGGTTTTCCTATTATTACGCTATTAAAGTGTCGCCTATAGATTTATTGAACGGATGACGAGGAAAAAAACTCAGGTACCCGATAGGATCGCGATAGCAATATATTCGTGTGCGAGTTTCAAGAGAGCGGAAGAACAAATAGATTGAAAAAGACATGAAAGGCTAAAGAACTTAGACTTTGTATATATTATTATGGCAAACTTTGCGTGAAAAATATACCGATTTCATAAAAAGTATGAGATTATTATTTATCTTTAGTAGGTACCTATACCTACTTCCTCACTTTTTTAGTTGGGGGATGATACAAGAATGATTTAATTTATTTTCGATTAAGAATGACTTTATACGGTTCGCGTCGTCGGTTTTGGAACGAAGTTCCTTTGGCGTGTTGCAATACACGTTATGCAATTACATATGTTATACAATACATATACAATTGTATTGGGGCTAGACGGATTAATAGGCACGACACTTTTTGCCACTCGAAATTAGAATGTAATAACGACTATTAAGAATGATACAAAAAACGACCTTATCACCTTGACAATAATGTAGAATTTTGCAATTACACATTGTGACTGTTACATATTGTGACTAGCTAGCCGGGCCTTAGGTATGCGAGCGGTGGGACGATAGGGGCAAGCAACCCCCCCCCCCCCTGTCCCTACCTAAGGCGCGGCCAACTAGTTCGCGCGTACTATACCTATATACTTATATTATCTAAACAGATAAACAAAATTGAAGTGTCTGTTTGTAATTTCAAATTAACAGCACTCGTTGGGTTTGGTCATTTATCATCCCTTCTATTAACTGTAGAAACTAAAAATGGTGTAATTAAAAGGCCAATTTTAAAACTTTCACGGCTTCCAGTCAAAGAGAGCGATACCATACTGGTCAACAGTAGCTCTAGTAATCATTGGTGATGATTACTAGAGCATCAATCATAGGTGATGATAGTGATTACATAACGTGACTCCTGAAACAACGAGCAGAGTACATACAGAAGGCCAACCGAACCAGCTAACGCTATCTCGACGTCGACCTCGTAGAAATAATTTATGTAATTTCATATTATCTTCACTTCTTATATTTTTATTTACTATTTCGCCCGCACAGGGTACCTACAATATGGCATATTTTAACTCGAGCCAAAGCCTTTATTTTGACAAACAATTTGATATGAACTTAATCAGAGATGAGTGGAAATTATTTGTTTACTTACAATATGTCAACGTACTGGACAAGTTTGGCATATTTACAGAAATACGTAAAACATATACAGAAAGATACATCGCAACTTTCACCACAGTATATCAGTATAACAGAACAACTGGAACATGAACTATGGAGCTCGAACATTATAATAGGTTGTTGCAATTTAATAATAAGAAACGACAGAAGAGAGGCCTAATAAACGGTGTGGGTTATGTTGCCAACGCATTATTCGGAGTTCTTGATGACCGGTTCCTGAAACAATATGAAAAGGACATAGAAAAGATTTCATACGATTCCAATCATCTACGAAGCTTACTGAAAAATCAAACGAGCGTTATAGAGGCACAGTCTAACATTTTACGCAGAAATGAAGATATAATGAATAAGCAATTTAGTATGGTACAGTCACATTGACAAAACTTCACTAGTTTAATAAATCGTGTACAGTCAGACAATGAACATCGACTTAATACTATTACATCAATTTTTTCCGCACAGATTTTAATATCGAATCTGAGGCGTATACAAGATAATCTAATCGAGACAGTAACTGATTTATCTCATGGTCACTTGGACCCACATTTAATACCTTCAGAACAGTTACAGGAGCAGATGCATATTATTTCCAGTCAATTACGAGGTGACATAACTTTACCGATAAATTAAGAAGATATACAGGAATTATATAAGGCCATGAAGATAAGCTCAAAAGTCGAAAGGTCATTCTTAGTCATAGAGATAAAAATACCTTTAATTGCTAAGGAATCATTCGAATTTGACAAAATATACAGTATACCTTGGAATAGTTATATCATAGAAACAATTACATCTTACATAGCTTTTAATTTACAAAAGGAAATATTTATCATATTATCTGAAGAAGTCACTCATTTTTGCATGCATTTATCCTCGGGAAAAGTTTTATGTGCCTTCGATAGACCTATATATGAACAACAAATAAGTCGTTCCTTCTGTAACATACATACAAACAATAAAACATTATGTACAACTAATACAATTAAGTGCGAAGAGCGGTGGATCAAATTACGTGCTAATAACAGGTGGTTATTCTCGTGCTGCGAGAATTGCCTAGTGCGACTTTTCTGCTCGGATACAATGGAAATGATTAACCTACAAGGAAATGGACTCATAGACATAGCGCAGGGATGTGTCTTAAAGAGTAAACTCGTTACAATTTACGGACACACTAATTATCTTACAAAACTATCTACAAACCCTAACATAGACACAATACAAGAATTTTCTGTCCTAAATCATAATTTTAAATTTAACTCTACCTGAAAATTTCATACCGGACAACCACAGTCATACTTGGAGTGAGATAAAGATAGATAAGCAAACAGCAGTTCAGAGTATCTCCAGCAGTAGTTGGAACCGCGCCGGTAGTTCTGCGGGCCGTGGAGGCCACCAATATGGAACTCTCGCAACTGGCTACAACGCAGCAGCCATCATCATCGGGGGTGGCTTCTCCGAGCACGAGTACGCAGTTTTGTGTGAACAAAAGTGGAAAGTGTACATCTGTGCGATTGTCAGTTCCCAAAATTAGTGATTAATTTTACATTGACTCAAGTGGTTTAGGTTGAACATTTTATAGAAATTAAGTTTTAGTGATTTACATGTAGACAACATTCTTTTCCCTGAGTCCCAGGATGTAAAAATTACAATATAATTAGGTTAAATGTGTCGATCGCCGTATGCTGTGTCAGCATATACATTCCACATTGTTCCATTCTATTAATTAATAAATCAGTGTACAAACAGCACTCGTTGGGTTTGGTCATTTATCATCCCTTCTATTAACTGTAGAAACACTACAATATATATATATATATATATATATATATATATATATATATATATATATATATATGCTTCAATTCTTCATTATCAACTATATATTTATATTATAACATATATATTATAACTTCGTTCCTTCTGGGTGTCCCTTGACACCTCTCAAGTTTTTAAAAAAAATATTTAATTTTTCTTTTTATTTCAAAGTTTTTCAATAAATTTTACTCTCCAAGCCAGGCATCTGTCACTCCTCAATACCTACGAGCTGTTTACCTACTTCGTAAATTAAACTCGGTAGATTTGTTTACTTCGTGAGTACTGAGTAGGTACTTAAAACGTTTTATTACGGATTAATACCACATTTTAATACCTATCTAAGAATTATAGCTGATAAACATCAACCTCAAAATCAGACCAACCGTCCCAGAGTTAGGATCGGAATATTTTACTACAACGCCCTCTAGCGGGTTTATACCATAACATCTATCCAAGAAGTATCGCAGATCATAGATAAACCACACCCATTACAGAAAACTGCATCTAAACCGTTCTGAAGGAAAAATATGGTAACATTCGCTCGTGAAATGACCATCATTTCACGAACGAAATATCTGTCGGATTAATACTTATAATGCCTATCTAAGAACGATCGCCGATAAATTACGTATCTACTGCAGAAAACTGCATGTCAATCGGTTAAGACGTCAATGGGAACATTCGTTTCTGCACATTTAGATTTTAGCGTAATTAATCCTATGATCCAGCAGCTATCTCGTGGTGTGATAGAATTTTGGATGGAGATGATAAATAGCTGCAACAACAAAAGTTGTCGTGACATTTTCTCTTTCATTCATTCAGACAAAAATATAACAAAACAGAGAAAGAGATACACTACATCTGTCATCTACAGAGAGAATATGGAAACGTAGCGTTTTCGACTTGCATCCAATCATGTTAGAATTCAAGATTGCCTGCCTCACGTGCAATCTTCAATTCTAACATGATTGCCCCAAATAAAAAAAACAGGTTTCAACGTTCTTACAACCTAGGGTATACTACTGTATACCCTAGCAGGAACAATTGACAACCACGAATTCGTAATATTATCAAATATCAAATGTCAAATGTGTGTGTGCTGTCTTAATTTTCACGGCGAGCAGCGGGCGCGCGTGTGGCGGTTTTTATCGTTCACGACTATAGCATGATTGGGGCGATACTGAAGGTTATGGGCGATAAATAGTTACGATCGGAGTAGCGTCGTGGCGTGGGCATAGTGTATGAGGGAAGCAAAGGGATTTTTATTGAAATGGATCAGACAACGAGCAGACGGATCACCTGATGGTAAGCGACTACCGCCGCCCAAAAATTACTGAAGGTAGTATATATATATATATATATATATATATATAGTATCCCTTGAGTATATTAATCACATGCTGTCGTGGTTTCTACTTGATAGAGTGACATGAGTTGAGTACCACCTCACATTAATAACAGCTAAAAAAGCATAGATACCAGACTATTAGCAGGAGACGATGACATATGATGACCTCTGTGGGTCAGTAGTTAGCGCGTAGGCGCTCAAGCCGGAGGTCAAAGCAAATGGTTTCAATGTTCCTCGGTAATGGATGTGAATTATAGAAAAAACTTAGGCCTTTTCATTTGTTATTGGATGAATTATACAGTATTCTCCGAGCAAAGTAACCATTCTTGAAACACTGTAGTGTCTGGGACAGTCGGTTTTTTAAAATGTCGTGTGGTTGCCCAAGCACATACAGCATTCTCACAAAAATGGAAGGAATGGAGGAATGACTGGTCAATACGTCTGGGGCCAACCATGTGCTGATTTCCTCAAGATGTTTTATATCACCGTTCGAACGTCCGTATAATATCGTTCCTTATTCTCCTTACGACACACGCTAATAATAATAATAATAATAATAATAATAATAATAATAATAGCTCCCCCACCGATTTCGGTGACGGTGGCCTGTTTCATTGAAACCAGGCCAGCTACGCAGGAGTTATGTTATAGTGCCAAGTGTGTGCGCAGTACACAAGAGCACTCTCTCCTCCTTTACTCTCGTAACCCAGTGGGACGGATAACCGACACGACTGGCGAGAGATTAGGCGCAGGTCCGACTTTTTACATGCCCATCCGACGCATGGATCATCTTCCTTGTCAGACAGTCAGGTGATCAGCCTGAATTGTCCTAACCAAACTTGGAAACAACTTTTTTTTTTGTTCCAATGCGGGAATCGAACCCACGACCTCCGAGTCGAGAGCCAAGCTCTAACCACTAGACCACGGAGGCTGTTTAGGACACACGCTAATAGGGACAAAAGAGATATATTAGGTATAAAGAGATATATATACATAAGAAATTGGCTTATCTCTCATCTCTATCTCGATCTCAAATGTGTTTGTGTTTCGAAAACCGTAATTCATTTGCTTTTTTTCTTTTTTGGTTTTTTCTTTGCGTCACTCTGTTTACAAAATGGAAAACTTGAAATATCGTATTATTTTCGAGTACGAGTTCCACCGTGGCACCAGTGCTGCAGAAACGGCTCGAAGGATTAATGATGTGTATGGCGGCGGTGTCGCTAAAGAAAACACAGTGCGTTTTTGGTTCCAACGTTTTCGTTTCTCTTTTCGATTTTTTTCGTTCGACTTTTTTCGGTCGAAATTCTACGAAAATTTCGACCTGCAGAACAAGCCCCGTGGACGGCAGAAGACCAAAGTTGATAATGAAGAATTGAAGGCTATTGTGAAAGCGGATCCACCACCACAACCACATCCGAGTTAGCTGCAGGCTGCGGTGTTAGTGATAAAACTGTTTTAATCCACTTGAAGCAAATTGGGAAGGTGAAAAAGCTTGAAAGGTGGGTACCTCATGAATTGAGTGCAGCAAACCGGCCAACGCGCGTCGACTGCTGCGTTACATTATTCAACCGGCACAATAATGAAGCATCGCAATTTTAAATCGAATCATTACCTGTGATGAAAAGTGGATCCTGAATGATAATCGGAAACGCTCATCGCAATGGCTGAACCCTGGCGAACCAGCCAAAGCCTGCCCCAAGCGAAAATTGACTCAAAAAAAGTTACTTGCGTGTTTAGTGGACTAGTGCCGGTGTCGTTCACTACAGCTTTCTTAAATCTGGCCAGACGATTACGACAGGTGTCTATTGCCAGCAACTGCAAATCATGATGGAAAAGCTAACTATTAAACAACCGAGGTTGGTCATTCGCTCTAGACCACTGCTGCTTCAGGACAACGCTAAACCACACACTGCACAACAGATGTTTACCCAACTAGAGGAGCCAAATTAGAATTACCAAATTAGAGGAGTTGCAATTGGAATGTATAAGATATCCACCGTACTCCCCGGACCTTGCAATCAAAATCCAACAAATTACCATTTTTGGATAACTTCTTGAAAGGGAAAAAATTCAACTCCGATGGGGTAGACTTTGGAATATTTGGCGCCTTCAAATATTTTATTGATTCCTGTCCGAAAAGTGCATAGATAGCAATGGTATATATACTTTTATTAAACAAATATATTATGTTTAAAAAAAATCGACTTTATGTTCCTTCTTTACAAAACGCCAATTTCATATGTAATGACCTAATATTATAATTAGTTAATCTATACACACCCCACTTTTGTTGAAGCTTTCCGTACACAAATGATATGTAAATATTATCGATTTGAGATATCACTTATTGACATTGTAATAAAGTCGTAAATCACAAATAAAGTACAAAATCCCTATTGACTGTATTCCTTCCATGTATATTCTTCTTCCAAGAGCATTTACTATGTAAAATGTAAATCTAAAAGATTTTTGTAAAGGGATAACTATTGTTATCTTTTTATTTGTAGTTTAATTTGTCCTGAATAAATAAATAAAATAAAAAAAATCCAAAAACTTTTAAGAAAAAAAGAACAATGTCGTATTTTCAAATAAATAGCAATGGTTTATTATTTAAGGAAATGGGAATGATGATGATAATAATGAAATACAACTATGTATTTCATTTGGTAATAGTGCACTTCGCACTATTACCAAACAAATTATTTCCTAAGTGCACAGAAGAGGCCAACGGGAGTTACCTCTACACTTTTAATTATAATTAAATCAATTGTTCCTACCAAATAACCAAAACTGTTTAAATATGCAAGTGTTATTTTAATTTAAAAATATTGATATAGGTAAAGGTATATGTAAAAAAAAACAATAGCTTTTATTAACACTAAACTACTGCGTTAGCAATATAATACTCGTAAATATACCTGGGTAACCGAGCTGTGCTCGGAGTTCTGATAAAATAAAAAGAAAGAATCACAAAAATATTTATGTGACCGAGATTCAAACACACCGCATTTCAAATTTTCGAACAAAAGAAAAAAAAATTTATAAAAAAAATAGTATAAATAGCAAGTGGGTCACAAGTTTCCTAGCAGACAGAAGCATAAGGGTCTTAGTCGACGGTGAATGCTCTGATTATCTGTCTACTGATGCTGGTGTCCCACAAGGCTGTGTGCTATCGCTTACCCTGTTCATACTGCATATCAATGATATGTTACAAACCAATGGCATTCATTGCTATGCAGATGGCAGTACGGGTGATGCCTTATATACCGGCCGCCTGAACATTTCTTGACAAAACGTCATTGAAAGTCGAAACTAACTTGTTTCTGAAATTGAAATTCGTTGGAGAAAGTCCCTGAGTGGGGTAGACTTAACTTAGTCCAATTCAACCCCTCTAAGACACAAGTTTGCGCGTTCACCGTTAAAAAGTTACCGATGGCTGTATGTCCTCGTTTTGAAAGTACCCCCATAACTGTCTTCTCCAAAATTGGAATACTTGGTGTTAACATATCGAGCGAGGTCCAGTTCCGCTATCATCTGGAGGGTAAGGCCAAGTTAGCCTCCAAGACGCGTGGTGTTCTAAACAGGTCGAAGCAGTATATCAGTCCGGTCCAACGCCAATAACATATATAAGTAGTATATTAATAAGTGAATAGATCACATGGTTGAGGCAGGTTCGGCCACACATGGAATACTGTTCTCATCTCTGGGCAGAAGCGTCAAAGTACCAGCTTGTCCCTCTGGAATGTATCCATCGAAGGGCTGCTCGAATTGTCGACTGCCATAGTGTTTCAAACAGGCTTGACTCCTTAGAGCTACGTAGAGATGTAGCATCGCTCTGCATCCTCTATCGGTTATTTTACGGGGAGTGTTCCGAGGAATTTTTCGGACTTAGGTATACCTCCTGCATCTTTTCGCCACCGTTCTAAGCGACAAAATATTTATCATCCTCATCACCTTGATACTTATCAAGGTGATAAGTATCAAGGTGATAAGTATCAAGGAGATAAGTATCACGGTGGAGGACTGCCACTTGGCAGTCCTCCACCGTGCGCTTTACCCGAAGCTTTCTGCCGCGCACAGTAAAACTCTGGAATGAACTGTCGCCGGCGGTATTTCCGGACCATTACGACCTGCAAACCTTCAAGAGGGTATCCCTCCTAAAAGGCCGGTAACGTACTTGCAACTCCTCTGATGTTGCGGGTGTCCATGGGCGACGGTAATCGCTTTCCATCAGGTGATCCGTTTGCTCGTTTGCCCCCTGATTTTATAAAAAAAATAGTTTTTAAGCCTAACGGCCGAATACTGAAACGCTAATCAAAATTAAGAGCCGGAGATTCACATGCTATCTTTGTCTCATACTCGTATACATTGCTTTTTCCAGCGGCTTAGCCCGCGTTTGACATTGCGCGTGACTGCGCCCTTATTAACCCGCGACGAAAACAGAGGGGTGTTATGTTTGAAGTGTCTGTCTGTGGCATCGTAATTTTGAAATTTTTCAAAAAAGAATTTTTGAAATCGGTCCAGTTGTTTTGTCAGATTTCGCCGCGGTTAGGAATGCTGTCTGATGCGCGGTCTGAACTGTATGTATGTAGGGCTATGTATCAAATTCTGCCACGGGGCCCCCGAGCTAAATGTGAGCGAGCAATTTTTTTTCTATTTTACTACCTGAACTAAACTTTACATCCTTAAAGACTGTGTGTACTTTAGATAATACAATTAAATCAATAGCCTAAAACTGACCGTCAGTACTAAATAATATAAAATGTTCTTCATGTTAAATGCGAGCGAGCGGAAATTTTTTCCTACTTTCCAGATTAAAATCTGTTCAACTTTAAAACCTGACAGACTGTGAACTTCGGAAAAATATAATAAAATCAACAGATTATATCGGAACATCAAGCTTAGTAATATAATATGTTGTTTATGTTAAAAGTAAGAGAGCGGAGCCAGCGAGCACATTTTTTTCTATTTGACCAATCAAAATCTATTTATATGTTAAACCCTGAAAGATTGCATTTGGGAAAATACAATCAAATCTAAATAGAAATATAGAAATATCAAAATAGCCTAAAATAGAAGGTTCGTTTAAAATAATATTATATGTTGATTATTATGTGAAAAGCGAGCGAGCGGAGCGAGCGAACTACATATTTTCCTTATTTTACTGGTTTAAAGAACGCCGCAAAGAACGTAATGTAATTTCTGTTTTTACTATTTTGTATTTTTTTTTCCGAATCGTCTTTACTTATGCAGTAGATCATAATATGACTAAAATGTCTGTAATTGATTTTACCAAACCTTATATTTTGTAACCAGGATTATGGAAAGTTTTAATTTTCTATTGTTCAAGATCTACGACTTCGAGAAATATCTTTAAGTTGAGAATTAATTCTAATTTTTTTTATTATTAGAAAAAGATTGTGGCGCGGTCGTGTATTTTTGGGATTTTCTATACTTTTTTATTTTGAAGTGATAACTTCGTATGGGAGGGTAAACCGCTTCGTTACGTAACGCGTTACGGCGCCAGTCTGGCTCCTCCTCTCTCACTCTAACCCGCATCAATAAAATATTTTATTAGTAAATAAAAATTTAAGTAATACCCAAAGCTTTTCTCAAGTTATTCAATTTCAGTATTAAATAGTTCGACTAAGATTAGTTTAAGTTATCACTTCTGTCCCGAGATGCACACTTTTTTTTTCGGCTGTCAGTCGCGAGGCCCCCAAGGGACCTTGCGTGAGGCCTGCTTGAAGGCTTGTCTGAGGCTTGGACTGCCAGGCCGCGGGCCCATACCGCCCACGCCTTGCACCGCCTCTGCTAAAATAGAACGTTAAAAAACTACTTTTTATAACGCTTTTATTAGTTTCACCTGTATGTTTGCTTGCTTGCTTGCTTGCTTACTTGCTTGTTTGTTTGTTTGTAATCGACTCCTTTGGGCTCGATTTTGTCCTACTTTGAACGATCAGATTTAATTCAAACTTTGCACACCTGTCAAAGACCGATGACAATGCAATAATTCGATTTAATTTAATTTTAATAATTAAAAAAATTTAATTTCAATAATTAACAAAAATTAATTTAAAAAATTAAAATTATAAATTATTATAATAAATAATCATGCGTGCAGTTCCAGGCTTACTCTTTGGCAAATCGTACTAAAGAGCAAAAAATAAATTATAGTTAAAAAAAACTAAAAAATCACGCTTTTATAGAAAATCTAACTAAAAAAAATCGGTTATCTGTAAAGTCGGTTTACTGACGATAGTTGAACGTGACAACGTCATGTTTATAGTGCGCGCGGAACTAATTGGCCGCGCCTTAGGTAGGCGTGTTGCCGCCGCAAAGTCCGGCGCCGAACTGAGTAATAACATCAAGCGCCCCCGCCTCTCCATCCCACCGCTCACATACCTAAGGCGCGGCTAGCTTAGGTAACGGCAATGCGTCATATTTAGCGAGGTAACGCTGGTAACAGGTAACGCATGAGTCATGTTATTTCGTGCGTGCAGCCGGCTCCATCAAATTATAAGACGTTATCACGTCAATAAAAAGTAAAATTTAATAAATTTGAATTAAGAATAGTGTAAATGAAAAATAAATGTTTATTATTGTAAAAAAGCGTGGGGTGCATAGTGTCAATAGTTATAAACATTTTATTAGCAGATATGAGAAGGATCTTCACTTTGATAATATCTTAAAAATCACTTTAAACGAAATCTGACCATTTGAAGTGGATCAAAATCAAATCCACTGGAGTCGGTTACATACAAACAAACGTACAGGTGAAGACACTGCACCCCACGCCTTTTTACAACAATAAACATTTATTTTTCATTTACACTATTCTCAATCCAAATTTATTAAATTTTATTTTTATTTTTTAGTTAGATTTTCTATAAAAGCGTGATTTTTAGTTTTTTTTAAACTATAATTTATTTTGTATTGAGAACTATTTTCAGTTCTATTGGGGAATACAAAAAAGCTTACAAACTTCAAATATTTTAATTACTGTCGTGTGTTCGATTTTCAGTATTATTGTATTAGAATGCCTAATACAATAATACTGAAAATCGACACACGACAACTCCCCGCTAATGAGCGGGGAGTTGAATGTATGAAAATTATTTTTTACGCTCCCGCGGTCGTTGCGGCCGGACAGACGTTGAGCGCGGGGCCCCCAAAGCGCGGGGCCCGTAGCTCTTGCTACCTCCGCCTACATGGCTAATCCGGAACTTTGACTAACAAACGATGGACGGATGGATGAATATTATGAAATCGAATCCGCCAATAATCTGAACTGACTAAAATTTTGGATAAATTTTGCTAAAAGTTACATATTGTAATAATGAATAATAGGGTATTTTCCAAGTTTTTGAAAAATATATCAAATTATTCATAATAACCTATGGTTCCTTATCCCTATCCTTGTGAATTTCGTGATTTCGTCGACAATACGTTTAGTGTCAGCTAATCAATAAGTACATAGCATGTACTTATTGATTTGTGAGTTGGCCCCGCATGCCCTTGTCAATTTTTAGGCAAAACTCAGTCTGAGAGCGCTCAGGAGCTATTATATGCAAATCGTTTTGTTGGAGTATTGTTTTATTTTGGAAGGCCAAAGGTTAATGTCAGTTGGCGTATCGCGTGTTTCCTTCAACAATCTTATGCCAGATTTACACGGTAGGCAAGCAGCTTGGCAAGAAATCCCTGCTTGCCCAACTGCTTGTCAAGCGAAAGCCAAAAAGTTTGAGACTTAAGGACAGTTTACGCTACGCGACGCGACGCTGCATTTTTAAAATAGCTATTCAAAATTGAACTTTATTTTCACTACACAAATAGATACAAGTTGAAATGGCATCTGATATGTTCTAAGCGCGTTCATGCGACGATGTCTACCTGGTTTTACGTCAAACAGGTTTCAGCATATTTAAGCTAATCGCTATAACGAAAACGGAGTTAAAATATTGTAGATTTAAAAAATATTTGCACTATTGTGTTTTTTGGATTTGTGAGAGCTACCTAATGCGATATTATACACAAATTAATACTGAATTTATAAATACAAACATCACAACTAGGGATGCCAGACGTCCCGTATTTTATGTATTATTTAAAACATCCCGCCGGGACAGGCGCTGTCCCGCAAATCGAGCCAAATACGGTTAAAGAGTACTCGGTACACACGCACATAATTCTCGCAATATCCCATACACATAAATATATGCTCGGGTGCCCTTAAACTATTAATCACAATATTATGCTTAAACTAGCTCGATCCACAGAAAAATATCGAAAATTCGTCACTAATTATTAATTTTGTATTTTTTTGTGCCAGGTAAAAAAATTTAATCCCGCATTTATTAGCATTTGTCCCTTATAGGCTGAAAAAATAAATGGCAACCCTAATCACAACTGTCATCTCATGACGTTTGGTGAAATAGATCTTAGCGTTAACCGTGAATCTTGATGCTGATTCTTTGATTGATGATTGATGGATGAAAAATTCTGGACAATCCACTTTTGAACCAAAATGTATGCATGGCCGGTGGTTTAAGCCACCGGTCATGGTGGTAATCGCTTATACCACAGATCTCGAACGTGAGCGCCGAGGGATGGCGGTTCGATGTAATATGCTGGCCCGCAGGTTAGTTAAATGTTCTGTCGGTAGTGTGCACTGTTTCGAGGTTACGCGCAAACATTCTGCATATGGACCAGTGTACTTCATACTGTCGACCAGACATACGCAGCGAGCTGCCAATGCGCTTCTGATGCGACTGCCTTGGTACTGAAGCGCATCCGCGATGTTCACAGCCGCTAACATCGACGGTTTTGCAGCTATACCACAAATTAAAGGAAGAGCAACAGATAAACAGCTACATATTTAGCTTTCGATTTGATTGCACTACTACAAGCATACGATGTGTCCAAGATTGCGTGGAAAAATTGTGACCGTTGATGGGGACGTAAAAAATTTCAAACTTGGATCGTTCTACGAAAGCTGTATCTCTGTACGTAAGTATTATATATATTTTCTACTCTGGCTATACTATATACTGGCTATACTGCGTAAACGATTCGCGTCTATGTAGCGAAAAGTGCGAGAAAGTTCCAACAGATACCTGAAGGAAACTGCTATTAAACTTGAAAGTCCTATGTGGAGACACTGGATAAATCTTCATAATATTATATGAGTAGGTACCTACTAAGTACACTTAAACAATTCATATTATGTACTTTAATTAACATAGTTATTAGAACATTTGAACAATACTAACACAATTCTGGATCCATGGTCTGAAATATAAGTAGTATTAAGTACTAAGGCGGGTCAATAAGTCCGTGACTTTTTGAATTTCTAACCTCCTTACTGAAAAAGCAACACTACTTGTGTCAACAGGCATCTGTCAGTTGACTCCTATCAAAATTTGAACTTGCTGCGTCAGTTAGTTTGTGTTTTACAGCTATCTTTAAGCATTATTTTTTGCGAAAAAAAACCATTACCGAGACCAAGGCTAAGCTTGATAAATACTATGGGGACTCTGCACCATCGATTTCAATGGTAAAAAAGTGGTTACTGAATTTCGTTGTGGCCGTACAAGCACTGAAGATGCCGAACGTCCTGGACGCCCAGTTGAGGTCTCTACACCCGAAACAATCGAAAAAATTCACGATATGGTGTTGGCCGACCGAAGAGTGAAAGTGCAAGAGATTGTGGAAGCCATAGGCATCTCGCATGGCTCAGTGGTTTCAATTTTGAATGATCACTTGGGCATGAGAAAGCTTTCCGCAAGATGGGTGCCGCGTTTGCTCACAGTCGATCACAAACGCAATCGTGTAACAACTTCACAGGAAGGTTTGGCGTTGTTTAATCACAATATGGAGGAGTTTTTTAACCGTGGACGAAACATGGATCCATCACAACACACCAGAGACCAAACAACAGTCAAAACAGTGTGTTTCTAAGGGTGAATCGGCGCCAAAGAAGGCCAAGGTGGGTTTGTCAGCCAATAAAGTTATGGCGACTGTTTTTTGGGATGCACGTGGGATAATCCACATTGACTATCTTCAAAAGGGAAGAACAATTAATGGGGAATATTATGCCAACTTATTGGACCGCTTCAATGAGGATTTGAAAACAAAACCGACCTCATTTGGCCAAGAAAAAAGTTCTTTTTCACCAAGACAATGCAAGGGTGCACACATGTGCAGTTGCCATGGCAAAATTCCATGAATTGGGCTATGAATTGCTCCCACATCCACCCTATTCTCAAGATTTGGCTCCGAGTGACTACTTCTTGTTCCCAAACCTGAAAAAATGGCTCGGTGGAAAAAGATTTGACTCCAATGATGAAGTCATCTCGCAAACAAAGGCCTATTTTGAGGACCTCGACAAATCATATTTTTTGGAAGGGATAAAAAAATTGGAGAAGCGTTGGATAAAGTGTATAGAGCTCAAGGGGGACTACGTTGAAAAATAAAATGATTTATTTATCAAAAAATCTGTGTTTTATTCCAAAAGTCACGGACTTATTGACCCGCCCTCGTATTATCATGGTATTATAGATGGCAGCACCATGCGAGTCACGGCGGCGGCATGGCAGACACTGACTAGAATAATGATAGCAAGATAAGTAATTATTGTATTAAAATAATTGTAATAATACAATCGATTACTCCTTTACAACAAAAGGACGGGCAAGTTGAAATACTAATGGGTCTGATAACTGATTGCCAACTAATTTATTCATTAACATTATAATGTTTTAAAAATGTCAATAAATCTTTTACATTAATAGAATTAATTATTGTTATTTGTCATGTAATTGAAGCGTACTTTTTTATAATAGGATAATCGTTGCTGCCAAGTTTTTTTCTGACTTATGATTAATATTAGAGACATAAAGATTAAATATTATGTTTATTAAATATAATTCTTTTAGATGCAAGGGCAAGCAAGGACAGCCATCTATATTACTTAATATAGAGAGGAAAAGTTAGTTTGTTCTATTGAATAGGCTCCGAAACGACTGGACCGATTTTACAGATATAGAGTAGACTACAGGGAAGGACATAGGCTACTTTTTATCGCAGAAAAATGTACAGTTTTCGTGTTATGATCAATTGTATAAATTGATCACTAAAATAATAGGAGCAAATAGGACTTTTCAGCTGTTATTACAAGGTGAATTCTCCAAAGGTGCATTCTACATTATCAAAATAGTTTCATTTCATTATGATTATATGCAATTTATATTTTCTTAAATAATAATTATACTTATAAAAAATAAGTATAATTATTATTTAAGAAAATATAAATTGCATATAATCATAACGATTACAAATGTTTTTTTTTATGTAATTGAAATGCTTAATGGAAATGAAAATTGGACTGTAAATTGTAATGTACATTGGACACTAGTTACTATCTAGTTTATAGCAGTTTCGGCCCCATCACTAAATTGCAAGGTTTAATCATAGGCCATAGATACTTTCGGTGAACGGCCGCTCGATAGCTATCATTAGCGATTACAGACGAACCATTTCGGGCTGTAGTCGGCGTATCGTATTATTTATTATTTATCACCTCTTGTATTATCTATATGGCGGCTGCCGGCGCTTGTCGGTATTATTGACTAGCGTGCGCACATCCAGCTGTCAGTTTATTTGCGTAAAAGATACGTCAAAGAAAAGTTTTGGAAAAACATATAATTATAGTTGATCTTTGGATCGCACAGGGAAAATGTTTGTAAAACGTCAAAACTCAGAGATGAATGGAGTCGCTACTCTTCAATCTGTGTACCTATCAGAAAAATTGTTTTATAATGTATATTGAAAATATATATTTATTAATTTATTGAGCAAAACCGGCCAAGTGCGAGTCGGACTCGCGCACGTAGGGTACCGTACCGTTATAGTAATATTTTACATGTTTACATACTATTATTGTTTATTAATTTTTCTACGAAATTTTCCAAGTAAGCGAATTTTTCAAGTTAAGTCGCTATAACTCCTGAACTAACAAAGTTATATAGCCGTTATAGATTTCCTTTAAATCATTATTTTTTTCAGATTTTTCGAGCCAGCCGTTTAGCTTTTATAGGAGAGGGTCATATTGGTCCCCTCATTGGTCAAACCATTAGGTAGGGGTCTACCTAATGGTTTGACGAAACCATAAGGTTTCCGAGACGTGAACTACGGAACCCTAAATACAATAAAAGTTTTAACAACAAACTCTCTTAAATACTCTCATAACAACATAGACAACGCCCTCTAGGGCGCCCGGTCGCATTATTAGGTATTGTTATTAAATGCAATATTAGGTATGTTTGCTACGACGATTCTTCGTCGTAGCAAACACCACTTGACCACACTTGACCACTTTGACCACAACTAGGGTTGCCAGGTCGCCAAACCTAATAGCCGGACAGACGAACTAGTTTGGCCGGACATTTGGGTAAAAAGGCCGGACACCCAACATTATTGACGATTTTGTCTCAGTATTAATAAAAATACGACAGTAAAATATTTACTAAAAACAAGCTTTATGATATTTACCATAAATATTCTTAAATTCTAATGAAATATAAAAAAAATCGAAGGCCAAGTCAATCTAATTACTTTATTATTAATCAGTCCAATTATTGTTATAAAGTCAAGTTAAAATTAATTACTAAATAAACACTTATCAACATTTTTAAATACTAAAAAGCCTTATAAAATCCGGATAAGCCGGACACCGTTTATTTTGGCCGGACACGCAATCAAAAAGCCTAACTGTGTCCGGCTTTATCCGGACGCCTGGCAACCCTAACCACAACAAAAAATCCGATGATGTCTTTTTGGAGCCGGTGAAGGCGATAGTGACTCTCAAACGGTTTCAGAATGCCAATTCATATTTTTCAAGATGAAGTAAAGGAATAGTTAAAATTGAAGTGGACAGCACCTAGTAGTATATAATATAATATAATACATTACTCTGTGCTGGTAGGCAAAAACATAGATTTTATTAAAAATACGTAACCTAACCAAGAGCATGTCAGGACATGTCTATGGAGGGGTTTTCTTTGAATTACTTCAAAAGTTATTGTCCAATTTCGCTCAAAATAAATTTCTTAAAGAGTTTTTAGCATGATCATTCAGCATAGTAACTAACAAGTTTATATCTCCTATGGTTTAGAAATGCCAGGGGGGTTGCCATTGACCAACTTACAAACCACTTTGGAGGCCAATTACTCGAAAATGGTTGACTTTGTAAAAAAGTCATGTATAAAACCTTGTCTTTATTTTAAAATACGTATTCAACAATACCCCACACGATGGGGTAGAATGAAAAAAATTTCATCCCCACTTCGCATATTGTATGGAGAGCCACTCCTAAAATATAAAATTATTATTATTTTATGATGCCAAAGCTGAGATCTATATACATTTATTTATTTTATTTATTTACCAAAAAGTAATAAAGAAATTACAACAAACAATTTTACACGATGACACTTATATGTAGCGATGTAGCCCATGAATCAACGCCCACCTTCGAACCAGTATAGGTACATAACAATAACATAGCAAGTTAGGTATATTTTAAAACAAAAAGAAACGATAATGAATTTAAAGAGGTACATTATATGAATATACCAAATTTCATCCATATTCATAATTACAGAAGCTAGAAGGGCGGACAGACAAACAGACAGACGGACGGACGGACAGAGCGAAATATTATAGGTTCCTTGAGTATTACGGAACTCTAAAAAGACTGACGCGATTGACACTATCGACGGCCATAAGTACCACGCGCGCGGCGTGGGATTTGCAGGCCGGACGGTCAGTAGGTATGGCGCTCTAAACAAATAACTATTTTTTGACGTTTGAATGACATAAAATATGAATTGGTCTTGTATGAACAATCAATTTAATCCTCAAGTGTCAGTCTGTAAGTCGCAATTTGCACCGACTAACGACTTTACAAGCACCTAATGTTTATAGCATAAATAATATTATGTAATGTAATACGCTCATATTTCTGTTTATTTTGTGTGTGGTGTTTAGACTCTAAACACCCATACCAAGTATATGGGACCTGGGAAGGTTTACTTGTAATATCAATAGATAAACAATAGTCCAGTAACTCATACTTTGTATGGCAGCGCAGGAGGACCTCGAAGAATAAGCTATAGTATACTTTTGTATAGTTAATTGTAATTGCATTGAAAATATTCGAAAGGACACTGGCGAATCCTGCCTGATTTTCCATCAAGAGTTTAGAACATATATGGTTGTATAGTACTTAAAAAATTATTATATAAAAATATATTTTATATTTTTAGGACTTGGAAATAAAAAGTTATGAATCTCCGAATATCAGAGAATTTATGTGCAAAATAAGTACTTACCTGTGGTAATCGTTTTCATCATACCTATATAATAGTCTACGGTTATCATACTGTAAATTGTTGTAAATGTTCTCTTTTTCTATAGCTCAGCAGTTTCGTACTAGTTTTATAAAAAAAATGTTACTTGAGGTGTGAAATAGATCCCCCTATACTATTTATATTTATATACTAAAAAAATTAAAAATTATCTATCATTTATCTGTAAGCATATTGCGTTTCCAAACAAACTAGTTATTAATTTCATCACGTAATTACATTGCAAATAATAGATGTCGCTTATCCGTAAACCGCCACTAAAGCAATATATTGAATAATAGGTTATGTTATATTTAATCAATTACGTATATTTTATCTCCCGTTTTATTAGTTTGATATAATGTGTTCCGAGAGTTGTTACCGAGTTTGATATAATATATGTTTATACACAGGAACAAAAAAGCAATAATGTTATGAAAATTACAACTTACAATAAATACGTTTTGTAGCCTCATATTTTAATTACCAGGCAGTAAATGTATGGTGACTTGCCGATCTCCTTTGCAATTATTATAAATCTAGAACTTTGATGTTTGATGATTTCTTTAAAATTTTAATTGATATAAACCACTTTAACTGATACTGTGTCCATAATTATAACATAGTTTGGTCATCGACATTTTCGTAGCGTTTTTGCCAGTTTTTTTCGGCGTTGTCTATGTTGTTATGGACCGGCGGACCGGCGGACCGGGAGGCAGGCAAATAGACAGACAGACAGATGGACGGACAGAGCGAAACTACAAGGGTTTCTTGTAGTATTACGAAACTCTAAAAAGGTAAATTTTCATACTTCAACAACATAAACTGTAGCTTTTAGGATGTCTTATGAGTTTTTTTTTATCGGGCAATTGGCCCACCACACTTACCCACCACTGTAACTCCTGTGTAGCCAGGATCGACAGTGGTAACCAAACGCAAAAAACCCTTTGATATGATCTCAGGGGTGCTCGGGGGACATGCTAAATCTGTCTTGGAACCCGCAACGAAATTAATCAGAAGATTGTAGGAGGAGTAGGAAGTATTCCAGTTTCCCTCACCAAGCAAAGCGGGAGACAGCAAAAATTGTGATGACAAAAAGTCAGAATTAAAGGGGAAGCACCACGGGAATAACATGTTTTTTTTTCTTTTTTTTTTATGACTACAAGACAGAATGTAATTAAATGTTTTAATTTATAATATGACAATTGATTACAATGTACGAGTATTTATAATGACAAAAAAGTGTTGCATTGTTTCCAATAGTACTTATGACAAAAACGTTTGAAAGCTCGGAAGTTCTTCGCTCAGCCCACGATATCTTCATAGTACACAACCCTAGAAACACAATGGACGCTGTTCAACATTTCGATTCTTTCGTCATACCAGAGATCACACTCCCAGAGTATGTGATGAGCAGTTTGTTCATAAGGGATACTTTCGGTCGAACACTCGCATAGCGGAGACGAGACTAATGTAAATCCAAATAGTTTCGCTTTAAAGTTTCCGTGTCCTGTCAAAAATTGTGCGACGTAGTGGTCTATTTCTATCCATTGCTTCGAGAGTCGATCGCGTACCGAAGAGAAGAAATTATATAGGTGACGCCCTTTGATAGTGTTGTCCCACCGTTCCTGCCACTCAGAAATTAGGTTCTGTATAGAAATATCTAATGGCTCGAATAATCTAGTTATCTTATTACTCTCTTTCGCGCTTAAAAACTCAGGGTTAGTCATTTTTTTATTTTTATAATATAGTGCTGCACGACGCTGTATCTCTAAATCTACTGGTAGGACTCCGGCTAAGACTGGAAGTGCTTCAGTACTTACGGTACGGTATGCCTTACATAAAAATATTAAGGCGAGACGTTGGCTTTGCAAAAGTTTACGACGGGCCGCTCCAATTGTAGCCCTATCTGCCCAAGCCGGTGCGCCATAGCATATGCTGCCGAGGTACGTCGCAAAATAAATTATTTTTAATGTTTTAAATGAAAGGCCCCATGTCGACGTTGATATTTTTGTGAAACAATAGAAATTCCTTTTAGCTTTCTCACCGGTCTGTATAATATGTTCCAGGAATGTAAATTTATTTTCTAAAATAAGTCCTAGGTAACAAAGTGACTGTTTAATTGTTGGAGAAGCTATTATTTTTGTCATTGTACATTTTAAATAAACAATTAGTTCAGCATAGCATATATAGCATATATAGCATCGTAAAAAGAAATAATATATGGTTTTAGAATGCTCACGTCAAGCCCTTTCTTATGATACCCAAAGATTTCAAAACTAAAGATACGCTATGACGTACATTTGACAGAACAAATCTTCATACAAGAAAAAGTTACGCCATCTTGGTTTTTTTTTTCCATCCCCCTAACGGTATCAGGGCGTGTTGTGTTCTTTTTTTGTTTTATTTTCTGTTTTATTCTTTTCTATTTTTACATATCTTATATCTAGTTTATACAATGTTTCTTTTTTCTTTTTTAACTTAAACATTTTCAGTACTTTAACTTCCTTCTTATATCTATTGCGTCTATTGCATACATTCATTTTTATATATATACAGTTGATAATTTTCTTACATAGTAAACTTGACTATGTACTTGTCAGTTTTTTACATTGGTAAAAGGTCAACATTAATTTAAAACGCAGTAAAATACAACATAATCCAATAAAATTTTTCGATAATATACGAAACAATTTAAATTCAAATGTCAATAAAACAATAATTAATCAGTAAATAATAATCCCAATATATAAAAAACACAATTCAAATAAAATGTCATAAAAAAAACAACGGCACATACATTCAACTTAAACCTACTATCACAATAAAACTTAATCTAGAGCCTTCACACCAAATCACACCAAAATATCACAGTTTTTCTTATTTACACAGTTTACAATATATTTACAGTAGGAGAGAAAAACTTCCCTCTTCTTTCCCCCCATAATGGAAGACAGGCTCTCACCCGTAATCGATATGCCCAATTTTTGCTCAGTATCGTATCTACTGCTAGCAAAAATCGGGCATTCGAGTAACAGGTGAGGAACCGTCTCCTCAACTCCTGGCTGGCATGAACACGACGGGTCCTCCTTCAACTTGAATCTGTTCAAGTAGAAGGCGAACCCGCAGTGTCCAGTCAGTACCTGTGTAGTGTGGTGTGTTATGTCTATTTTGTTGACTATCCTGTATGCAGCAGCAGCGCTTGGGAAAAAGAGCTTCGTGGTTCCAGCCGTCCCTCCCACTTCGTATCTCCTGTCCCATTCCCCAACCGTATCCTCTCTTAAGATACGCTTGACGAATGAAACAGGACACAGATCGTAGTCAGGTTTCCTTTTCAATCGCAGCGCGGCCTCCTTGGCTAGTTCGTCAACCCTCTCATTCCCTCTCAACCCTGCGTGCGCCTTAATCCAAAACAGGGAGACCTCCCGCCTCTGCGATGCAGCTTTTCGGAGGGCCTCCCTTGTTTGCACTGCCAGGGGATGAGGGGAACTAAGGGTGACAGCCTGGAGAGCCGATCTGGAATCGCTAAGGATACCGACCTTCGCCATTCCACTCTTGCAGGCTATACTTACAGCTCTCTGGAGCGCTAGAAGCTCGGCTTGGTAGACGGTGCAATACGGCGGCAACGCAAGCTTGACGGCCTTCGTCTCAGTCCACCCTTCCATACGGAGAGTGCGGCTCCGACTCGACCCTCAATCTTGCTGCCGTCCGTATAGATCCTATGGACGTGGCTGTTAACCACGTCTGCATATGAGTCCTCGTCCACCAACCCGAACCTCAGCTCTACCTGCTCTGCCGGATGTGGGTCCTCGATTGCTGGAGCCATTCGTTCCACCGCCCTGTCCTTCAACACCGGGTGTGGTACCCCCTTCTTGATCTCATAGAGCCTCGAAGCTTCGGGAGGGATCAAGAGGGAGTATCCCAGCCAACAGCATTGCGGAGTTCAGGGAGACGGTCCGATATGCTCTGCAAATCTTCAGGGCAAAACCCAGTTGGACGGAGTTGAGCCTTTTTTGGACCCCCATCTTTTCCACGGTGGGTGCCCACGCTGCCGATGCATACAGAATAGTCGGCTCTATCACGGCCATATATATTGTTTTAACTATCTGGGGGTTAAGCCCCCAACCTACTCTAGCGGCTTTGGCAAGCTGCTTATATCTTGTGATAGCTTTACTACAGGCGTTGGCTGACGTGGGTGTTAAACGTTAGTGCGCTGTCTATGGTTAAGCCCAATATTTTAATGTGGTCATAGTATTTTAGGTCGACACCCCCCATCGAGAGTCTTGGCACGTCGTATTTCAACCTTCGCGTTGATAGAAGATCGTATGTTTTGTGGGGGGCAAACTTCAACTTATTCAACTCCCCCCACTTGCTTATTCTTTCAAGAACCCCATTTGCCTTTCGCTCTATTTCCAGAGCTGTTTCTCCACTAAACACTAATACTATGTCGTCGGCAAAGGCTTGGTTCCACACATTCATCTCCTCTAACATCCATAGCAGGGGGTCCAGCAAGAGGTCCCACAGGATTGGTCCACCTATGGACCCCTGCACGCACCCCTTGTTGGTCTCCCTGCTCACTTCCATACCAGTATACCTTACATTCACTCATCTTTCGCTCAGGTAGCTGCTGAGCACCCGCCTCAGGTTCCCCGGACACCCAACCTCAGCTAACCTAACCTTTATGGCCGGCCACCAAGCACTATCGAAGGCCCCTTCTATGTCCAGCGAAACCACAACATAAAGTTTCTTCTCCTCCCTCTGCTTTCTGATGTGGTTCACCAACCTATAGAGGGCGTCTTCGGTGCTCCTTTGGGGCATAAAGCCATACTGGTTAGGGCTGATCTTGGGCAGCAGGTAGAACCTAAGTCGGGCGACCAGCATCTTCTCGAAGATTTTGCCGAGAACAGGCAGGAGGCCGATCAGTCGATAGGCTTTTGGTACCCGGTACGATTCCTTGCCCGGCTTCCTTAGCACCACCACGGTCGCCCGCTTCCACTGTTTGGGGAAGCAGGCGACGGTGAGGCACCTATTCAGCAGAGCAAGGAACCATTCCGGGTCACATTCTACAGCGTGTTGGCAGATGTCCGACGTGAGTCCATCCGCCCCGGGGGCCTTTTTGGGGTTGAAGGACCTTACGGCTCTCTTCAACTCCTCCATGATGAAAGGAGGGTCGTCCGGACCCGCCGGCGGTTCGGTGTCCAAGGACACCGCCCGCCGGCGCGTCCGCTGATGTTCTTCACTTTCACCACTTTCCTGGTCCTCGGGGTAGAAGGTCTCCGCCAGCCATCCCGCAGAGCTTCGGGCGTCGAGGGTTTCACCGTCCCTCGTAAGGGGCAGATCCTCCTCCCACCCTCTGACTCTTGATGATGGAGTTAGTAGATCGCATTGATAGAGCCATTGAGGATAAGGAGTTTGCATTATGCGCCTTCCTAGATATTGAAGGGGCGTTCGACAACATCTCAACCTGCTCTATTACAGATAGCCTGGATATAAGGAATATAGATCCAAATACTATAGCATGGATCAAAGCCTCTCCTCCATGGACCAGTGAAGGTGGGACACGTACAGCTGCGTTGCGGGTACCTCACACCGTGCCGCGGTGGTTGCGGACGGCGGGCTTCCTCTTATTTCTTCTCTCCACCAAAATGAAGCCCTCCTCATCGCACCTCCTGCTCTTGTCCTCGACAGGTCGAGGAGACTCCGCCTTGCGCCTCACCTTTGCCTTGGGGCTCTCCTTAGCCTTGCGGCTCTCCATCTCCCTCTTTGATTTCCGTGGGGGTGCGGAGTAAGCAGCTACACTGGGATACCTTTTCTTCTGCGTCGATGGATTCTTTAGCTTCGGCTTAATCGCTAGCGACGAAGCTTCGGCGGTTGTTGATCCGTCCAACTCCGCTGACTTGACGAACGACAAGTCAAACTGCGCTCCGCGACGCGTGTTTACGTAGGCAAACGGATGATCGGGTGACATACATAGATAATTATTACTTTTTATTTGCAATGAAACACTTTGCAAATCGCGGATGATACTTTCCGATTCCAATCTATCTCGCATCTCGTCCAGCTCTGCTTCATGATGTTAAACTTACTCAGCAGCCTGAAGACGTCGACGTGGTCCATGGTAACCACCGATAGCTTGTGGAGATTCTTAGCCACAAAGGCCGGTACGTCAGGATCCGTCTGCTTCAACAGGGTGATGATGTCCTGTAAGCTACATTCGCCCCCATCTTCGTGATGGTAACATCTGCGCGGTCTTGCCGAGCGCTTCACACAGCATCAGCTTGCCCTTGCAAATCTCCTCGTTGGTGTAGGTGGACTTCCAGAGCTGTACGATGCTGTCCTCGTCTATGGTGTTGATGACGTTCTGGATGAACGCCAGCAACTCATTTGCAATGAGCGCCATGGTGTAGCGGCAATGAGCCGCGCAATTCGCGGCTCATTGCCGCTACACCATGACACGACGATACACCAAAAAAAAAAAAAAAAAATATTAAATTTTATTTCTTAAAATCATGAGCCTTCCTTTTGGCCCCGCCGTAATCGGGTAAAAAAAAGACAAGGGTTGTATTTTTTTATTTGCGTCAACTTAATTATGGGTATGCCTCCGCGCGTCTAAGAAAAAGTCTCAAGTCTCAACAGACCGACAGAAGGACAACAAAGTTTCGTTTTTGATACGGAGTACGGAACCCTAAATCATTTCCGACATTGACAGAAAAATTCGTCAAAAAAAAATCCTATTAAATTCCTTAGGAAGCTGCGTGGGTGAATGTTTTTTATTTACTCTTTCGGCGCATGTAAACGAGGCTTACTTCGATTGTGTACTCAATAAACTTGTACAGTAAAGTACTAGGATCTAAAAATGGTCCTCGTTTTATTTGAAACTCGCTGTACCGACACACGTTCTTCTGTCTCAACTAAGAACTGGAATAAATAAATACATACACCTATAACCTACTCCAACTTTACAACTTCCACAATTATTTCAAGACCAAAATTAGCCAAATCAGTCCAGCCGTTCTCGAGTTGTAGCGAGACATTGGAATTGTAATCCATTTTTAGGGTTCCGTAATAGTTAAGGAAGCCTTATAGTTTCACTCTGGCCGTCCGTCTGTCTGTCTATTTAATCGTCTTTTTCGCGGCATTGTTAATAATAATATCGCCACAATAAGTTAATAGAAACTCGAAACAAACACATCAACCGGTCAACTTCAGAATATCTAATAATTGTCAAATTTTCAACCATACTTTTTTTTTAAATATATGGCATCGGCTTATAACCATTTGCCAGTGTCAAGTTAAAAAGGCGGGAAATAGAACTTTCGTTTTAATTTTCAACACCGTATTCCTGAATCGTCAAGTCTAAAGTCTAGTCAAAGTCCAAAATATAAATAGTCAGTGCAGTCCATGAGTCATGTCAGTCGATTCAGTAAAGTGGTACAAGCTTTATTGAATGTTCCTAGGGAGTTTTGGCGGAAACACAAAATACACGTTTTTAGTAGTTGTACCACTTGCCCACTTTTTTGCACGTTAACGAATATTTAATGGTTAATATTCTACCAATATTACACATTAAGAACCGAAATTAAACAAATTTATGAAAAATACAAATTCCACAACTTCACCCATTGAACTCCCCGGCAAAACTCCAAACCCATAAATAGTATGAACGCATTTTGGGCATGGATAAATCTAGTCGAGCCAAAAGTTGGTTGGCCAGTGATGAAATATATTATTTACTAGCTTTGGCCCACGGCTTATTATAAAAAAGGTTTTGACATTACAACTCTGAATAATGGAAATAAGTACCTAATACTTATTATGTTGTGTTTTGAGAAAGAAAATGTAACCACCCGAAATATCGAGCAGTGAGCGAGCTGATCATGATTAAGTTAAGAACACTCTCGATCACGTCAGCTCTCAAACAAAAAAAAAAAACGGCATCTCAATCGGACCTTTCGTTTAGGAGCTATGATGTTACGGATACACACACAGACAGAAAGACAGACACGTCAAACTTATAACACCCCTCTTTTTGCGCCGGGGTTTAAAAATTGACAATCGAGTTTAGCATTCTAATAGGAGTTATCTATCTATATAATAATATATTCTATACAAATAAATAAAATTGAAAGTGTAATTTCAAATTAAAAGCTTTGGACTTTGCATATGACAGTATATACGGTAGAGGGTAAACCAAAAAAATGTAATAAAAAAATTAAAAACTGTTATCTGTTTGACTGTTTATCTGCCTGTTCCGGCTAATCTGGACTGATTTTGACTAGACTTTCATTGACAGATAGCTGATGTTATAGGCAGTAACTTAAGCTCCTTTTATAGGGTTCCGTTTAAAGAAATAGTCCCGCGCGTTGCTGATACCAGCTAGTTTTAAAATAAATTTAAAATTATGATGTGTCAACAGAGGGTTTAGGTATTTATTATTTATCAGCCTCCGTGGTCTAGTGGTTAGAGCTTGGCTCTCGACTCGGAGGTCGTGGGTTCGATTCCCGCATTGGAACAAAAAAATGTTGTTTCCAAGTTTGGTTAGGACAATTCAGGCTGATCACCTGATTGTCTGACAAGAAAGATGATCCATGCGTCGGATGGGCATGTAAAAAGTCGGACCTGCGCCTATTCTCTCGCCAGTCGTGTCGGTTATCTGTCCCACTGGGTTACGAGAGTAAAAGGAGGAGAGAGTGCTCTTGTGTACTGCGCACACACTTGGGCACTATAACATAACTCCTGCGTAGCTGGCCTGGTTTCAATGAAACAGGCCACCGTCACCGAAATCGGTGTGGGAGCTATTATTATTATTATTATTTATCAGATAATAGGTAAGTTCATGTGTCAGATGTCACCTGTGTCGAAAGTGTCAATAAAAAAAAACATACCGGTTGTCTGTAAAGTCGGTTTACTGACGATAGTTGAACGTGACAACGTCAAAAACAACAACAACAACAACAATAATAATAATAATGCGGTAAAGGCAATGCGAGCTAACGCTGGTACTTGGTAACGGTACTTGGTAACGATAACGGGTAACAGGTAACGCATGAGTCATGTTTTTTCGGGCGTGCAGCCGGCTCCATCGATTTACGTTACGTTATCACGTCAAAACTCCAAGTTGTTAATAATAATAGGCAAATTAATTAAGAAGCTCATAAAAAAGAATAAACAAAATGCTATTTATTGTTAGTTTAGTAATGTGACAAGAAGCCAGAAGCCCAAGTCTTCCATTTTGTAAACAGTGACGCAAAGAAAAAACCAAAAGAGGAAAAATCAAATGAATTACAGTTTTCGAGACACAAATGCATGAGTAAATAGCGGTATACATTTGAAATTGGAATTCCTAACCAAAGAAAATATATTTGAGATCAAAGTGGCCAGTACGACAAAACGCCAATTTCATATGTAAGGACCTTGAGGGTTGGTATCACTGCACGATTTCCATGGATTGCGGGAATCATCGTCGGCGTCGAAAAACAGCACTGTAAATAAAGCTCTGCGCTAATACAATAGAGCTGAAAATCGAACACACGAGTGTCGACTTTTCAATTCGGTTTGCCGGACCAAATCCGTGCGTCTGTAGCGACACCGGATCAGCGGATATGGTCCACGGACCAAGTCCGAGTGTCTGTCAGGCGTTTTTGAATAATGCGTAGCGGTCAGCGCGGACATTTCGTACATTTCGGTGGCGGCGCGGACGGTCAGCGAGCGATCAGTGCGACACGATAACCAGCCTTAGCACTATTAGCGCGTGCAACACACGTTTTCTTGTCATTTAATTTGTTCAAGTAGTTTATAGTTGTTTGTGTTTGTAATTGTGACTGTGACACGCCTGACTCATATCAGTATTTCCGCAAACAAGAAGGCGCCGATCTAATGCTAGCTCACACTGTGGTCCGGGGTCGCGTCGGGCTGCTCGGGACAGCCGGTTTCTATCTTAAATAATATTTTTCGAACATTTTACAAACTAAGGAAAAAAAAAAATTGGCACAGTTAAAGCTGAAGTGGAGGAAGGTTTGCAGAAAGCTAATATTTTTAAAATAATGGTTTAAACCCATACAACTAATGAAAATAACAACAAGTTCACACACTACCTCAGATTAAGAACTCACACTAACACGAGTTTGTTTAATAACCATGAGAATAACAGTAGGTGTTGGTTTGACATAGCTGACAATCTTTCTTTCGCAATCCATAACCAACATTTTCATATTTTTATGGCATATCTAAGGGGCAAATGAACTCTAATTAAGTCGAAAATTAAAAATTATGGATGAATTTCGACCATTCGGCGATTACTTATAGTTCTCTTAAAGAGATTAACGACTTAGCTTTGTAAGTTTGTTCGTAAGAGACTTGAACAGGGTAATTAATCTCTGCCTCAAGTTATTGAGCATCCTTGACAAAAAATTTACCTGTCGCCTTGATAAACGCTGAGGTATAATTAAGTGCCTGCGAGCCTTTTTCCTATTGTTTGAGCTAATAATTTTTCATTTTTTAGAGATAGATATTCAAGGTAGGTACGCACAATTTTAGGGTTATACAACCTGGATATTACGAACTCAGTAGCACTGCTCTTGCTAATGAAGAAGGAAAAACTAAGAATACTCGAACCTAACTCTAGCGCAGTTAGGTTAGGTAAATTTGTAAACCTGGTGTAGTGATTGTGGGTATTTGTATTATCTCGTGCATTGACATCACAGATGACAGTGACATTAGACGTCAGTTAGTCATCATGTAGCCGTTGGACTGGCGGGTGTGACGCAGTGCTGACGACCAATACAGGGGTATTATTACGATTAGTCAAATCGTACACGTGGGTTTATTCTCGGCGGACAAAACTAGTTTGCGCGGTCAATTGTATTCCCAACTGTACGTAGTTATCCCTCACTTGAAACTCATATCACAACGGTTCGCGACAAATAGGCCAGCTGCTTGTTGCATATTATAGACTATTCGCGTTAAGAAGACAGTAAATGGCAATAAATAACGCGTACTATGTCAAAATGGCTTACTGTCCTTGGTTAATGTGAACACGGCTTATGCGTTATTGTCTTCGTAACGCGAGTTGACCACGTGTCCGCGAGTATACGCAATTTCGTCTCGTTCCCTGGCACTGACGATTGATTGATCGAGGCTTCAGGAGAGATCGAGTATTCGCGTAGCGCGTTTTCGTCCGAAATTAATTTTGATCCAATTTCATCTGTCTGAGATCAATACGTCCAAGTTTTCCAAGTTAGAACATTTCAAAACGATACGGGACATGGCTCTGCATTTTTGACATAGCCATTCAAAATTGAACTTAATTCACCACACAAAAAGATACACGTTTCATATGACATTAGTCATACACTGGCACAGTGCAGCGCGGTAAAACCAGACATTTCGAATGTCAAGTTTACAATGAAACGTGTATCTTTTTGTGCAATAAATAAAGTTCAATTATGAAAAGCTGCTTAGAAACGCAGCGCCATGTCGCGTAACGTTTTGTTTCGGTATAAATTGACTCTTCAAAGGTTGTCTACGCTGAAATAAGAAGGCTTATTTTTATTAACATTCGGACAAAATATGTTCGCGTTCGCAATATTTTTTACAAGCTACAACACCAATTTTCAGATTAAATATTATGTTAAGATATAAGTCAATTGTACCTTATTAACAAAGATGGCAGTTGTTCGGGCCGCCCCATCCTAGTTTAAAATACATTAAAGGAGAACTTTCTTCACTATCCAATATTACATAGGCTGCACTAAAAGTATCGGGAATGGAAAATTTCCACTGTTCCTGTCATATTAAAATCTTTTTAATTTAAAACTCCTTGGTTTTAAAAATCGAATACCGTGTATTTATTTAAAAAAAGATTCTCGGTCTTGTCACAAGGTCTTGTCAAACTTGTTTAGTCGTTGAGAAAATGGAATTGACTCGAGAAAATTCTAGAGCGATGATTTATTATGACTTTCGAAGTGGTTTAACACAAAAACAGTGTGTTGACCGGATGATTTCTGCATTTGGTGATGAAGCCCCATCCAAAACCACAATTTATCGCTGGTTTGCTGAATTTCAACGTGGACGTGTCAAGCTCAGTGCTGATCCCCGTCAAGGTCGTCCAAAAACTGCAGTCACCCAAGAAAACGTTGATGCTGTGCGTAAGCTGATTGAGGAAGATCGACATGTGACATACCGCGAAATTCAGGCAACTTTAGACATTGGCTTGAGTCAAATACAAATAATCTTGTATGAACAATTAGGTGTAAAAAAGTTGTTTTCCCGATGGATACCGCATTTGCTCTGTGAAGAGCAAAAAGCGGCTCGCGTTACTTGGTGCGTCAGAACTCTCGAAAGATTCCACGCAGGATCCTCAAATGCTGTATACAACATCGTATCAGGTGACGAATCCTGGGTCGCATTGAATCAAGTGGTGTAGGCGTTGATATTGGCGTTAATATTCGCAATCTATCCCGGTCACGTAGGCACTACGTAGGCATATCAGTGCTAATCACCTGCTTGTGCCGCTCACTGCTCAGCCCCAGCGCTGGGGTGACTACGCCAGACGACGAGGACGGTCAGATACGACAGTTACCATACGTGCCTACCGATAACTATAAAAAAGCTACTAAACTTAGGAATCCCTAAAAGTTTTTTTACGGATTTTGTGTTTACAAACATACATACATTTTCAGTTTTAATATTTAACCAGTAAATTAAAAAAATATAGTAGGAAATATTACGTATATAGAAATTAAATCGGTAGTTTTAAGCGACATACGAGCACAAAGAAGCAGGCCATTTTGTATATATTATAATTACTGTCTAGCTATTTTCTACAAAACCACTACTAACAACTTTTCTACTAATGAGGGAATAAAATACAAACAATTTCTACAAATGAGGGAATAAAATACAAAATTTAGTAGTAAAACTTTGTAAAAACACTAAGTTGGCAACATTAGTTCTGACCTGTACGGATGGACTGAACGGCAATAAAATTGGACTGAACGTTAGTAAAATTCGAGTGTAGAATGAAACCGGTCAAGTGCGAGTCGGCGTACAAAACGGAAAAAATAACGTGTGCTGTATGTGAGCCTCAAATTTTTATTTTGTTCTGTTTTTAGTATTTGTTGTTATAACGGCAATAGAAATACCTACACCATACATGTGTGAAAATTTAACTGTCGAGCTATCACGGTATAAGAAGGTTAAGATAGGTACAGCCTGGCGACAGACGGACGAACAGCAAAGTCTCAGTAACAGGGTCCCGTTTTTACCCTTTGGGTACGGAACTCTAAAAGTGGCACGTGGTCTAAAGAAATTTATTAAAGTTCATTGAAGTACTTAAAACTTTAGAGCCACTATGGTTGATAAAATCTAAAGACTATTACTATGAAACAAAGAGAAAAACGTATGACACAATAATTCGGTTTCGTCGATAGCGTGATTACAATTGCGGCAAAATACAATTAATAAATAAAATAATAGCCTAAACTGACCAAGAGCATGTCACATGTTTAAGGAGGGTTCCGTAACTTAAGGTTTTCTTTGAATTACAACAAAAGTAATTATCATAAAGTTAATACAGAAGCTAGGAGAGCGGCGGACATACATACAGACGGAGGGCCAGAGTGAAATTAATTTAATTAATAAAAAATAAAATTAATAAGAAATAAAAAAAAATATTTAAAAACACGACCGTAGCTCGCGGCAATTTTCCGTGTATGTGCTCGAATCCGTTCAGGCCGAACCTTAGATTAAAACGCCTAGAATCCGGTTACGCACATGAAAAGTGAAGTAAATCATACTGAGCCATATCGGCACAGTTTGTTCGAACGACCCGTACCGAACCGGGCTGAACTGACGTCAGTTCGGTCGGATGCGATTTTCTCCGTTTATGTGCTCGAATCTGTTCAGGCCAAACTGACGTCAGTTCTAACTGAAACGATCGGCCTCTCGTCTGTGGGAGCCTTAAAGTGTTCCAGGGCGCGATCCGTCAGCGCCGAGTCGTGAGTGTCATCGCCGCTAATACTACTGATTGATTGTTATTGAGTTATTGATGGGTTACGAATTTCGCCGCGACGCCTAAGAGAGCAACATTAACCGACTTTCAAAAAAGAGGCGGTTATTTTCTGTATGCTAAAACTCCAAACTGACAAATTTAGCGTATCTACGCCCTCATTTTATTTTAGTAAGCCGTAGCTCAGAGCTACGGCTTACTAAAATAAGGCAACAATATTTGTATGCCTCGGCATTTTTTGTACGCTCAAAGTTATCTATTTTTTGTGTAAGATATTTTTGGGTATACTATAATGTGAGTGGTCTATCTCATTGTCACTATAAAGACATTTGTAATGTTGAGAAGGTCGACGCTTATCATTTGGCAAGAAACTACTTATGATATTAGCAATTGGCAAAGAATTACATATTCAAGAAGCGAGTTTTTGTACTCAATATAATGACAAAGGATTTTATGATTGTTACACTAGGATTTATATTATTAGGGAGACCGTTATGTTGCAGCTCTTGTATAAACAACATATTAAAAAAAACTAAAAAGTTTCAAATAAAATGAAAAAACAAGATAAAAGCTTCTAATTTGCATAAATATATAAGAATTTACTGTAGCCTATCAATAACAATTAAGACGTTTCATTAATTGTAACTAAATTATTTAATGATTTAACTAATTTATTTAGGGTTCTTTTGCCTCTTAGATAAATCTGCAGAAGGGAAGCGTAAGAACTGCGGAATGGTAAGCCGCCTTAAGCTTATATCTATTGTAATACAGAATAACGATATTTTATTTTGATTGCACTTAGCGCTCTATCTATTAATATTCATAAAGGAAGCCGATATGATGTCGAGTTATATACACGCCTCGCTACTGGTTCACACTTCATTATACATGAAATCATTAACCGATACAGGAACTCTATTCATGAAATCATTAATCGATACAGGAACTCTATTCATGAAATGATTAATCGATACAGGAACTCTAATCATGAAATCATTAACCGATACAGGAACTCTATTCATGAAATCATTAACCGATACAGGAACTCTATTCATGAAATCATTAACGGCGACAAAATAATTTAGATTATTTTGTTTTAAAAGCTTTAGAGCTTTTAATGGTATCGTCAAGATTCAAACTCAGTTCATTCATGTTATGTGTGAACACTAATCTCAGAGAATATTATACTCATGTCACCGAGCCATATATCACGTGCAAGATATCTAAGAAACAATGTAGAAATGCCACGTGTGTTACATGTACTTGATGAAAAATCAGATTGTCACACATAAGTGTAAAATTTCAAGACGATTTCGGTTTCTGTATATGAATATTGTGAACGTTAAAAGTTCATTCTTAAAATAAAACTTTGCTTACAAAGCAATACAAATATTTTGATGAGACTTACATAATGTTTGTTGGAATATTGCTTGTTTACTTCCATACAAATATATTAATGCTAAAGTTTAATTATATCATCATTCCTAAACCACTGAACGTTTTGAACTAGAGGTCGCCCCCCTGTAGTTGAAAATTCGTACATAATAATTTATATATTTCTTTAAGTTAAGACTTTATACGTGTTCTTTTGCCTCTAAGATAAAATACATGCTAATATTGAGACAGATTGACAAACGTCAACCTGTAACAAAATTGTATAGACTATCAAACGCTCGGTAGTGTGTGTGGTTCTAATTATTTTTTTTAATAAATAAGAATAAAATAAAAGTTTATTTGAAACAAAGTTCTTAACCTATTAGTAGGTAAACTAAATTATTTATTTAGCAGCTGCTAATTGGCTCAAACTCGGAAATGCTGGCACCACCAAGGCTGTACTCAGCGCCGATCTTCCGCAAGAGTCATTTCGTAACCTCACAAGCGTCTCACAAGCGCTACCTATATCAACTAATATACTGATGACGACACATATTATGACATAGGAAACAAACATATACTAAATAATGTAAATTACAAAGACAAGAACAAATAAAAACCAAAATAATTAAATTAAACATGCATTAATCGTATTTACGACAGTTTCTCGGATGCGACAGTCGCGCGCAACATGTTGTTTAATCTGTGAGAAGCGACAACTCCTATAACAAGTAACCAATTGCCGACCGTCAACAGCTGTCAATACTCAAGAGTCTAGAGCCTATCATATCATTAGCCTTTTTGTTTAATAACAAACATCGTCACATCCACACATCCACGCTTCCATACATACAAACTTTCGAGTTAGTACTATTTAGGATTTAGTTTTAATATGTTGTACTAGATGTTGTAATACTAGATGTCGCCCGCGACTCCGTGCGCGCAGTAGGAAATTCTGCGGGAACCGTATATTTTGTCACGACAAAAAGTACCTACCCTATGTCCAGTAGTTTTGGAGCCTTTTCAATGCAAACAAACAAACATATAAACAAACAAATCTTACCTCCTTATAATATTAGTATAGATGACTTTCAATAGCAGTATAATATGATGTCTTTCCATTTACTTGATCTATGGCCAGCAGCGTGAATGAGAAAGATTAACGTGGCTTTACCACAGAGTCAATAATTTAACATACTTATGTAGCTTTACCACTTAATTCATTTAACATCTCGCCCAGATATTTACGGACTGAGAAGGTTTAATCTTCGACTTCGAATCGACCGCGCTTAAGATATTTTAATGTTATAAGTTTAATGTGTCTGTATGTATGTGTATGTATCTCTCTGTGTGTCCGTGGCATCATAGATCCTAAGCAAAAGGTCCGATTGAGATGCGTTTTTTTTTTGTTTGAAAGCTGACGTGATCGAGAGTGTCCTAATCTATAATTCATCATCAGCTCGCTCACTGCTTGACAATTCGGGGGTTACTTAAAGTTTTTAATTTTGTTTTATTGGTTACTAGATTTTACGCGCGATTTCGTCCGCGTGGATCCCATTTAACTCCCGTGGGGTATGTATTTCTAAAAACCATTTTAACGGATTAATAAAAACTTTGGACCCTCATTGCACCCCTTTAGCGGACGAATTTCAAAACACGTACTCAATAATTTCTATTTTTTTCCTCGGATATTGAATTTCATGGAAATTGGCTAAGATTTAAATTTTTTACCATACAAACATTCAACCCTTAATTTACACCCTCAAATGGTAAATTCTAACAAATTCTGAAACACGTAAATGTAAAGTGAAATGTAATAGGTCATTACATATGAAATTGGCGTTTTGTAAAGGGGGAACATGAAGCCGATTGTTTTAAGCATAATATATTTATTTAATCAAAGTATATACCATTGCTATCTATGCACTTTTGCCATCTCATAGGTAGTTCATTGATTCCTTTACTAAAAAAACCATTCGGACAGGAATCAATAAAATCTTTATAAAAAATAAAAGGCGCTTTGAACTGCCCCATCGGAGTTGAATTTTTCCCTAGCAAGAAGTTATCCAAATTTCGTAAAAACGGTAATCTGTTGTAGCAAGCTCCGGGGAGTACGGTGGATGTCTTAGACATTCCAATCGAAGCTCCTATAATTTGGTAGCCATCTGTTGTGCAGTGTGTGGTATAGCGTTGTCCTGAAGCAGCAGTGGCCTAGAGCGAATGAGCCTCGGTTGTTTAGCAGCTAGCTTTTCCATCATGATTTACAGTTACTGGCAATAGACATCTGCCGTAATCGTCTGGCCAGATTTAAGAAAGCTGTAGTGAACGACACCAGTACTAGTCCACCAAACGCTCACAAGTAAAATTTTTTGAGTAAATTTTCGCTTGGGGCAGGCTTTGGCTAGTTCGCCAGGGTTCAGCCATTGCGATGAGCGTTTCCGATTGTCGTACAGAACCCACTTTTCACCACATCATTCATGATTCAATTTCCATCCCTTCATTATTATGCCAGTTAAGTAATGTAACGCAGCAGTCGACGCGTGTTTGTCGGTTTGCTGCACTCAATTCATGAGGTACCCACCTTTCAAGCTTTTTCACCTTCCCAAGTTTGTGTAAAACTGTTTTAATCCAAGTGGATTAAAACAGTTTTATTACTAACACCGCAGCCTGCAGGTAACTCGGACGTGGTTTGCGATGGATCCGCTTCCACAATAGCCTTCAATTCTTCATTATCAACTTTGGTCTCCGGCCGTCCACGGGGCTTGTTCTGCAGGTCGAAATTTCCAGAACGAAAACGTTGGAACCAAAAACGCACTGTGTTTTTTTTTCGACACCGCCGTCATACACAGTATTAATCCTTCTAGCCGTTTCTGCAGCACTGGTGTCACGGTGGAACTCGTACTCGAAAATAATTCGATATTTCAAGTTTTGCATTTTTTAAACAGAGTGAAGCAAAGAAAAAACCAAAAGAGGAAAAAACAAATGAATTACGGTTTTCGAAACACAAACGCATGAGTAAATAGCGGTATAAATATCAAATTGGAATTCCTAACCAAAGAAGATATATTTGAGATCAAAGTGGCCAGTACTACAAAACGCCAATTTCATATGTAAGGACCTAATATTTCATAAAAATATTACTAAGTAAACTTCAACAAGTTATTAATATAATTGTAATGATCCAATTCTTTACTCCTGCTTATTTTTGATTGCGAGTTATTAATATCAAAGAATTATATAACTACCAATTACGGATCCCATATGAGATTTGACATGGGGGGGTTTTAGTTGGTAAACCCGGTGTAAAGCACTGTGGGGAGTCCAACTGTTGGACTCTGTATACATGCGTTCCTCCCCCGGGGTCGCGGATAACGTTATCCACATACACGTGTATGTGTGCATAACGCATTTCCCCTCATAAATAAGAAACAAAAAGAAAGGATACCATACGAGTGACCAAGGGGTCAAGAGTAGGTAAAAAACGGGACCGAGAGGTATGGCGATAATTCCACCGACAAGAGCCTAAGTCTTAAGATTTGGATGAATGAGTGACCAAATGATTTTATATTAAATGATGTGTAGCGCATTATTTCATCTTCAATTTTCGCTCGGCCTTTGCTTGGCTGACTTAATATTGGTTATTGGGTATGATTGGTTATAAGCTACTAAGGCGGGTCAATAAGTCCGTGACTTTTTGAATTTCTAACCTCCTTACTGAAAAAGCAACACTACTCCTGTCAACAGGCATCTGTCAGTTGACTCCTATCAAAATTTGAACTTGCTGCGTCAGTTAGTTTGTGTTTTACAGCTATCTTTATCAGACTATCCAGTAACTTAAGGAAACAATGGAAAAAAGTGAATTTCGTGTGCTTATTAAGCATTATTTTTTGCGAAAAAAAACCATTACCGAGACCAAGGCTAAGCTTGATAAATACTATGGGGACTCTGCACCATCGATTTTAATGGTAAAAAAGTGGTTTACTGAATTTCGTTGTGGCCTTACAAGCACTGAAGATGCCGAACGTCCTGGACGCCCAGTTGAGGTCTCTAAACCCGAAACAATCGAAAAAATTCACGATATGGTGTTGGCCGACCGAAGATTGAAAGTGCAAGAGCTTGTGGAAGCCATAGGCATCTCGCATGGCTCAGTGGTTTCAATTTTGAATGATCACTTGGGCATGAGAAAGCTTTCCGCAAGATGGGTGCCGCGTTTGCTCACAGTCGACCACAAATGCAATCGTGTAACAACTTCACAGGAAGGTTTGGCGTTGTTTAATCACAATATGGAGGAGTTTTTTAACCATGGACGAAACATGGATCCATCACAATACACCAAAGACCAAACAACAGTCAAAACAGTGTGTTTCTAAGGGTGAATCGGCGCCAAAGAAGGCCAAGGTGGGTTTGTCAGCCAATAAAGTTATGGCGACTGTTTTTTGGGATGCACGTGGGATAATCCACATTGACTATCTTCAAAAGGGAAGAACAATTAATGGGGAATATTATGCCAACTTATTGGACCGCTTCAATGAGGATTTGAAAAAAACCCGACCTCATTTGGCCAAGAAAAAAGTTCTTTTTCACTAAGACAATGCAAGGGTGCACACATGTGCAGTTGCCATGGTAAAAATCCATGAATTGGGCTATGAATTGCTCCCACATCCACCCTATTCTCAAGATTTGGCTCCGAGTGACTACTTCTTGTTCCCAAACCTGAAAAAATGGCTCGGTGGAAAAAGATTTGACTCCAATGATGAAGTCATCTCGCAAACAAAGGCCTATTTTGAGGACCTCGACAAATCATATTTTTTGGAAGGGATAAAAAAATTGGAGAAGCGTTGGACAAAGTGTATAGAGCTCAAGGGGGACTACGTTGAAAAATAAAATGATTTATTTATCAAAAAATCTGTGTTTTATTCCAAAAGTCACGGACTTATTGACCCGCCCTCGTATAACCAATTTTTTCCTCAAAAAGATTTCCACTGAAATATGACTTATCTGGGGACATGCTATGAAAAATCTTCGTATTTTTTTGATTAACCCCATGGTTTATATAATAAAAGTATGAAGAAATATTATATTATGCCTATTTAAAAT
Source organism: Phengaris arion (assembly GCA_963565745.1). Lineage (NCBI taxonomy): Eukaryota > Metazoa > Arthropoda > Insecta > Lepidoptera > Lycaenidae > Phengaris > Phengaris arion. Next base: position 33,459,419 of record OY751431.1, read on the forward strand.
TGACTGAAAACTTTTTATTTAAAAGTTCTTTGGGAATAGTGTTTTTTTTGTAATATTTCATCGCCCATCGGACGATACAGAACCGTAGAGTGAAAGCCATTTATATATATGTCGCTTCTGTTTAATCTTCTACATTGTGTTTTCGTGTACGGACAATTAAGTGTATTACTTTATGAATTTTTCATAATTTCCGCCTTTGGCCTTTGGGGATTTTCAGGTGTTCTCGAACATATTTTATAAGGCGATAAATATTATGGTATTAAAATAAAATGTGAGCAATAGGAATGCTTCTGACTGTTATTATTATTTTTAATATTATTAAAAGCTATATTTTTCTTGATTCAAATATCAAAATATCAAATTTTCTTTATTACAGACTACCATGGGGTCCATGTGTTAGTATTACATACTTAAAACTTTAAAACTTTAGGGTTAGTAATATTAAAGTAAAATACATAAAAAATAAATATCTATTCTTAAACTTATTCCTCTCTATTGTCATGCACCTAAAATAGAACCACGCGCGGACAAATTCTAGAGGAGGTACTGCTCTCCTATTCGTTCATTACCCGCACGTAGTTCCTCAGTATAGGTGCATGCAGATCACTGCCACAATCCTCAGGATGCTGTTGTCGCTCTCCCGCACGCGGTTTATTAGTGACGCTACTTTTTTGCGTATAAGTGCCCGAAATCCGTCTGTTCTTGCCTGCGCAAAATGTCAAGTGCATCTCAGATGCACTGCAGAAACGGGAAAGTTTCAACAACATCCTGAAGATGCGAAGGACGTTTAACGATCCTTTGGTACAGTTTTTCTTGATTCACATTAAATGATAACGTTAATTAAAAAAAAACAAAAAACCCCGACTACGTCAAATAATTTAGATATACCCAGTGTCACTCTCACAGTATCCAAATACGAATGTAACGACACCTCTCAAGCTAAAATCCATCGAGCCGTTCAAGCCGCAGAGCGTGCAAAACAATTATACATACATACATACAAACCACGGATAAGATAAATGAGGTTGGATTGGCAACCGTGACACTTTAACTTGAAAACCAGCGTCGCCGCCTGTCTCCCACCAATAAACTCCACTACATAAGAAATAATAATACATACACGAATTACGTACACTTATTAACATATCACACTATATATATTAACAAATCACACCTAGAACAGAGGGCTGCGATTTGGTACTCACACTACGTTGAGTCGGTAACGTTACGACACAACCACATGCTCAAAATTCACACACACGCTAGGGCTTGCTATGGTCGATAGGAATTTCGATAATGAAAATGGTCAAACTTGAATCTTGAAATCATCTTAGTTTCAGTTAGATTTACGATTTATGAGCCCTAACTTTTGAATACGGCGGGGGGAGTAGCGGGGCAAGTATGGTTGCGCGTGTACAATATGTGCATCCCCACTATTTTTGCCGAGGGCTCATCGTAAATCGTAAACCGTCCTGTACTTATTGGTAATTAAATGAAAAATTTTAATAGCGGGAGCACTAGTGATTTTATACTAACTAAAACATTGTGTCAAAGGCGAATTTAATTGGTATTGGGATAGAAAATGAAAAAAAATATCAACATGTATTATCTTTATTTGTAATCAAAAATAATTAGAAAATCAAAGCAAAAAAAGAAGTCGATGGCAGTGTAGCACTGCCATTTGCATAGTCGTAGTCTTTTAATTATTATTTTTTTTATTGTAAACGAAATATTCATAATTTAAATTTTTAGATAGTCAAGCGTACATATTATTATGCAATACCAACAAGTAATAAACCAATACATTATCTTCTTCGATTCAGCATCAAATACTACATTCGTCAACAACAATATTATGTAGCAAAAAAATGACTAGCAAAATTTTACTACCGAGAGCAGTAGTAACTCATTCTGAAGAAAAATAATTTATCGATAAATATTGGATCACTGACTGCACTATCCAGGCGACCGATGCGGACGTGACGCGAACGAGTCGAAGAGGCGCGGTATTTTGGCTCGCTTCGCAACCCATTGCGCGTCAGATGTGTCTTCTCACGAAATATTTGCGTACTTCACCAGCAATGTATATTTTCTGTGATTCTTGGCTTAATTGTCGTTTCTACTTAGAATTTCATAATTTGAACTAGTTTTTTGGGAAAAATACTAAAAAACTAAGGTTTTTATGCTTACCGATAAGAAGAAATTCCTCCTTGTTTCATATTTGATGTCTGACTCTTTCATTTGCACATAACAATCGCACAACACGGCATTTTTAAAGGATTTTACCGCTGCTCCGTACTGCGAGGCAATCAACAAGCGACTAAAAAGTATGACCGCGTGGTTCGGTTGAAGTATGTTTGTCTAATCATACCTGTGGTGCGTCTGCCCCGCGCACATTGCCAATCCAACCTCATTTATCTTATCCGTGATACAAACTCTCGAAAAACATAACCTCCTTCTAGCACAGTCGGGTAAATATATTTCACTTAAATCTCAAAAGACATTGTAGAGAGGTTGGAAGTATTAAAATAGGAGAAAATCCAATTTTCTTTGGGAAGATTTTTTTAACTACCTACATTGTCTTTGCCTCTGCAGAATAAATAGTAATTTGACAGTTAAAATATGAAAAACGAATAAAATGTAGATTCAGCAAGAACTCTACATAAGTAGAGATCTTGTTAAAATATTTATTAGATCGCCGTATTGATAGATGAACCCGCCATGTGAGTAAAATATATACATAAGCCTCTCACCTTACACGTGTCAATCTTACCATTTCGATACACTTCAATTACAATCCATTTTTAGGGTTCCGTACGAGGAACCCTTATAGTTTCGCTCTGTCCGTCCGTCTGCTCATGTATCTATCCGTCTGTCTCTCTGTCCGCCCTTCTAACCTTTGTAATTATGAATGTAAATTGATGAAATTTGGAATGATCATAGTTGAATTTCAAATCTTCCAACTTCGGATACAAATTCTAGCTTAAACAAGACGATCCTCAAGAGACCGTGATGAGAGTCCCACAGCCTTGAGCCTACAGCCTATTCTAATCACTGCTTTTACCCAGATAATTTGCAACAGTTAAAATATAATACAGTTAGTAAAGGAAAGTACTTATACATCGCAATATTTGAAATTAGTCTAAGGCCCGTATTAATAAACCATTCTTATCGCTAAGACAATTCTCAAGAAAGTATTTAAGATGTTGTTTTAATTAATAGATCGTACAGCTGTAGGTACGGCGTATCAAGTGAGTACGAACGTATTAATAAACGAGACTCGTTACTCAAGTACGCTGTTATTGCTGTCAAACTGTTACTTGAGACGCGTTTTCGTGGGTACAGTCAAACCTTGACTTGAGAACTACAATATTATTTGTTGTTTTTGGTTGTGTTACAATTATGTAAATTAAAATCTAAATACTTACGATTAAACAATCTCAGAATTTACACTACATACTCAACACAAATTATAGTTATGTATAATTGTTTATACTTTTTCTTCTTTTAGGAAACCACGGTAGCAAAGGTTTTGCATCATTCAGCCAGTGTCGAGTATTTTCGATTTTATTTATTTATTTACATTAAAAGAATTAGGTACATATTTGATTTATATTAGTAGCACTCAATACCAAAGATAAAAGTCAAAACAAAAGTGACTTGATTTGACACTTGACAGCAGAACTTTTGTTTCGCTGTCCAAAAAACAATCCTCATTACCTAAATGAACCCCTCCTACAATTCCTCGCCCTATCGAACTTAAATCTGTTTTGTATTTTGTAAAGACTCCTTTAATTGAAACTTTATGTACCTATATAACATAATATTCTTACTAACAAAATAAAACTTTGGTACTAACACTCTATATTTTTTTGTTTGTTCTAGGTTTTAGATTATTCAACATACTTCATCCAGTACACCGTGCCCTTGTTTTTATTTTATTCTAAAAAACCCACTCTTATGGCAGAGTCTTCGTCAACATACTCTGACATTCACGAATCACTAAGGAGCCATTTTAAAGAAGAAGAAGAACTTTTTTCGAATGCCAATGATCCGCATTCCGTTTAACGTACCTAGTTGTTATAAAAATATGGATATTAATATGTTAGAGAGTAATAAATATTAGTATCTACGTGAAAAAATAATAAAAATCAGTTTTTTTCAATATAAAAAATACAGACTAAACTTTTTTGGTATTTAATTGGTTTAAATATTACATTTTTAAAAATAAATATTGAAGGAATATATGTAATCAATAAATTCGTTCTTTGTACAAGTGTAAACGAAACGTTATTTCATTCATTATTAGTCGCGTAGGTGACTCTTAAAAGTTGAGTAAGTGATCTCAATAACGTTATCAACTGATACGGTCTTGAGATCATACTATGAATTAAAGAACATCTCGAGAAGCTAATCGTCACTTGAGACCGTCTTAGCCAAGAAAGGTCTTGAGAACGAGTTTGAGAACGGTTTATATAACGGGCCTAAGTTGTCTCACATTGAATAAAAAAAATATATATATTTAAGTCCACAAATTTTTAGTTAACATATCTATTAAAGTCCATTAGGTGCAGCACCATTGGATCTTGGCCAACACACTTAACAGCCGTGGAAGACAATGATCACTCCGCCTGGGAACTGCAGTGTGACATGGTCTCACGATTATGTTGTTTATCACAAAATGTTATTGTTGTTTTTACTGCTTAACGATCTGTAGTCAGGTAATGCGATTTTATTGGTATCGATTTCTGTTATATCATAGTAAGGGTTAGAGCAAACGAGCTACCGATGAACGCGACCGGCCGATTGTGTGATCCAATTACCTAATAGGGGAGATGACTACATCCAAAATATTTAGTTTCATTAATATACTCAGAAATATTGAGGCATTACTACTTGGTAAATGTAAAAATATATAATATTTTATGTGTAGTTTAGTAGTTAGACACATCTAAAAAGTGCAAATAAGTTTATATATTTTTTTGCTAAATAAGTAAACAAAACATTCATTAGTTTACTTACATCATATACATAAACATTAATTATGGTAGGAATGAACTTAAACGCACAAAAATCGGAGATATTTACAAATATGTTCCTGCGGCTTACTTCATATACTTTTACCTAGGCGTGACGTCACAGCTAGGTATGACTTTAGTATGGAGCGTTTTCACGAGACTTTTGCATACAAATCGCTGTCTGTACCTTTGAAAATATTGACTTTTGATATACTGTTTCTTATGAGAAGTTACTCATATTTAACAGTCCTATTCATTTATGCAATAAAAAAAATCGGTCGTTTAGCCTATTCCAATAGATTCCAAAAGAATCTACTACACTACTCTCAATAATCTACTCTCTACTACATTTACACCAAATTTGCCTTTTGAGATTACAGTGTAAGGCCCACTCGCGTCTGGGTCAAGTTTACCCTGGGTTAATTATCATGTTATCTCTCTCGTTCTTCGTATTTATGAAAGAGAAGGAGTGATATTTTAACGAAGAGTTAACTTTAACCTATACCTTCGCAAATGGTCCTGAGAGTATACGGAAAAGGGCACACATGGCGACCATTATGGTCCATAGACAAAACAATCGATTTTTCGGCGATGTTTTTCCAAAAAACTAAACTACTTATATATGTATATATAATATATACAATAAAACAAGTAGTTGCAGAATCTTCGATTGCTCGCGTGCTGAAATAGTTGTACCTACTGTGTAAATTGTATCTATCTTATCTCAATGTGTATGCAATAAACGTTGCTCTTGGTAGTTTTAACTACCTACCTATATTTAGACAGTTCTGATTTAGGAGCTTGTGTTGACATATAATTTAAAATCATATAAAAGAGAACGTACATCGAGGAACCTATGAAAAATGATGGCGTAGCTATTCGCTAGCAGGTTTCTCGCCTCTTGACATTGGTTTACCTAATAAGTACCTTAGGACATAGGAAAGGCTGTCTGGTAGAATCATATACTCAAGGACAATTACACAAGCACATGCTATCGCATCCATTTAGCTAAAAAAATATTCTCACAAGGAAATGGTACCGCCATTTGTTTTGAAAATAGATCGAACTGCTCAAACTAACTGTAACGGCTTCCGTAACTTGTGATGATAATCGGCTTTAGTTTTGAAATGATTATGAAATGCATTATATACTTTTACCTAAGCTAGTTTTACCCATAAATTAGATCTTGTCTATATTTTTTACTCGTTTGTCGTAATTTTGCAGCCTTCTACAGCGCAACACTAACTCAATATTGTAAATGTATATCTCCAGTGCCTCAATGGGGCACCCAATGTGGGGACATTCTTCGCTCCATATGTCCCGCCCCATCTTTAAAGTCTATGAGTTGAATAGGCTACTTGTTACAACGAAAACAATGGAAGGCATGAATGAAATGTAACAATACGGAGGTTGCGTTTCTTTATATCCCTACAATTTTACCACCGGAATAAGTTTTAGATTCGATCCCTGAGCCTTTAGGCAAGTTGCCATCGCTAACTACGGCGACGAAGTTCGAAAACAAAAAAACTTGAGAGGTGTCAAGGGACACCCGGATGGAACGAAGTTCCTTTCGATTAATTAGTGAAGGAATTGTAATAATATTTTTTTATTATTGACAAATATAATGTAATATAAACTTAATCAGTAGGCTCAATTTTAGTAATAATTGAGAGAGAGAGAGAGAGAGACAGACAGAGAAACACGCGCACGCCGCACGGCTTACAACTATAGCAAAAAGTGTCGTTACAACTTTTAGTCTTAATTTTTTCCGTCTAGCACTCTAGCCCCCTTTCACAACGCGCGATAAGGAACTTCGTTCCAAAAATGTATGGGATTCGACATAAGCATCGCTGTCACTTTGCGATGCATGTCGAATCCCATCCCATTGGCGATGGCAACTTGGCCAAAGGCTTGGCAAAGTAGTTTTGCTAATTGATTTTTTGTTAAGATATTATGTAGATGGCGCGATCCATGTACGAGTCAAACATAATATTTCCAAAAACCGGCAAAATATCTCTGCCGTTTCTAATTTTAGACCAAAGAGAGACTGACATTTATTTATTTAGTTCATTGTTCTACGTAGGTACTCGTTCACTCGTTCTTTGCAATTAAGAGATTTGAATATTTTGATTTATGTAACTAACGTCCGAATAAGAAGCGCGACGCGGCACGGGATTTTTAAGATAGCTATTCGAAATTAAACTTTATTCACTACACTAAAAGATACACGTCATTGCAAGAGCGGCGCCGCGGTGCGCAGCGCATTGCAGCACGAAATTTGAACTCTTGCAATGAAACTATAATTATATTCTTGTGAACTATCTCACATAAATATACCTAAGTTACCTCCTAAATCACAGCTTGCCTCCGCTCGACAGAAGACAGAAAAGGACAGCATGTTACTTGAGAGCCTCTTAATTTAGTAGTTTCAGTATTCAGCCGTCAGTCCGTCTTTCATCTAAATTATTGTGTTAGCTTTAGCAGGAGTCTTGTGAGTCTTGTGTTACAATCAATCTTTGTAAATCAGGGCCATTACTTTACATTTAAACGTGTTTGAGCTTCCTTAGTCACTTACCATTAGGGTAATAGACACCGTTTGCACCCTTCTGAGCTTGTTTAGGAGCTCTTTGTTTAGTCAGTTTTGGTAAATGCTGCCTATTTCCCTAATTTTAATATTATTGTGAATGTTGTCCGCGACTTAGTACGCGCAAAAAGGAGTCCCCCGGGAGCCGTGCATTTTGTCGCGACAAAAAGTAATCTATGAGAGAAAGATTCTAAACTACTACCATACTGAATTTCATCTAAATCCGTTTAGTAGGTATTACGTGAAAGAGTTAATAACATCCACACATTCATATTTTAAATCTTTCGAGTTTTTATTATTTATTTTATTTTATTAATAACCTAGACTTTCCCACTGCTGGGCAAAGGCCTCCACTAATGTCTTTCAGGGGCCGTATTATGATCTTTTAAAAAACCAGCTTGTTTCCAGGCAATTCATATTTTTTCGTATTACAACGATATTTCATGCTGACTGGATTCATCCTGGTTTGATTGTCTATGACTGGTTTAATGGAGCATGAAGGTGACATTCGGATACGTCAAATTTGACGTATTACAGTATGTTTTTTTCTTATCATGCACTTATGAAGTGAATAGCCAATAACGAACAGAAATTTTTAACTATACATAGAATATGTACAATTATTGTTAAAGTTAAAGCAAATTTTATGGACTGCAAAAAATAAATGGTTTAAGTTGGTAAAATAGCCGTCATTTTTGTATACACCTATTTCAAGAAAAAAATGTGCTTATTTTCTACCAAAAACCTTATTTCTAAAAAAATTATCGATGAACTAAGCGGCATACTCACGGTCCACGGCCACGGTGCTGGATCGGACCGTGCGTGAGTATGCTGTTTAAGGCGCAATTAGGGTTACGAAGATTTTGGAAAACGGAATTCACAGCTCAATAACCTCGGAGTTTCTAAATAGTGAATAGTGAGTGATGTCGGCATAGAGGTCCTGTCAGGAGTGAAATCAGTGTTGCCAATTTAACTACTTTACAGCTCGATTTGGTCATTCGGCCAGCGATTAATGAAACTGAAAAAAGGCGGCAAATTTAAATAATCTGAGTTTGGCAACACTGATCTGACCGGACTGTTAGATGATTAAAAAAGTGTAATGTTTTTTAATTTGTAATCTCAATAATATAAGATTTAAATAATTAGGAATGGCGTAAGTATTATTAGTATTTTATTTATCAATTATAAAGTATATTTAAGCATAGTACATTTTTTTTAAGGGCCCATTTCTGGTCCTACTTGTTCCCCCAACCACAAAGTCAGGACAATTTTTACTAATTTAATTCTTAACATTTATAATTATTTATTATTAATACATTCTTTTATATCTTGTTCTTACATCACTTTTATTCCATTTCTTGTTTTTACATTTCCTTTTTCGCTATTTTAATCCTATTTAACTTTAAATTCATTATTTATTTTCAATTTTTGCTACTTTATGTTACATTTCTTCTAAATTCTTTCTCTTTGTTACATTTTCTTACTTACATTGACAACTCTATTTTCTTGCTTACATTTATACATTTCCTTTACATTAGTCGCTACACTTACATTTGCTTTACACTACTTTTCTCTTTTGCCTTTACATTTCTCTTTTTTGTGTTGTGTTTTAGCAATTACATTCAGTAACATATCCATTTATATTTCACTTTTCCTTTTTATGCTCACTACATTAACTCTATAATTATGTTATTCTTATTTATGGCATCTTATCTTTTCTGTCTAGATTTGTATCTTTTAAATCTAAGCGTAATATGTGTATCAGTACATTGGTTGTTTTATTAATTTATATTAACTAATTTATGTTAACTATTATATCATATTTATTTTTGACATTTAAAATTTATTTAATATTGAGAACGTCATTAGTTATTTCGTTCAGCCCGGAACGCCCGCTCCGAAATTTTGCATAAGAATTATAGATTATGACTCTTCCTGCAATGTGTAATCCATAGTGCATCGTACGAGATCAGTGCCAGCTTACAGGTAATATCTAGGATTAGTGTGTGGTACCTTGCGCGTCTTCTTACAGTGTCTAATTATATCTAATGTTACTTATGCTATATATGCTGGTTTATAATGATGATTACATACATTATCATATATATGCAAGTTAGCGGTCTTTTTTTTTGCCTCACGTGGCGCAAGGCCATCCCATGTCCGTACCCTAAGCAGCGTGAGCACTGTATTAGGGGGGACTGGTCGGCGACTCGAACACGCTGCATATCTATGTATAGATAGCCCGCCTTGGTGAAGCACAGCCACAGCCCCGGCGACACAGTCAACACCACGTGCTCAGTGCCTTCATCCTTTCCCCGCTTTCTATATTTAACCTCCGTTCTATACTCCTTCCCGTCCAGGACCTGCTGTATGAGGTGCTTGTTTTGACTTTTTATTGCTTGTATTATGTCGTCATCGGTGTTTGACTTAAGCACCCCATGCAACACAACCTGCGGATCCTTATTCTCTATGCTCTGCACTTCTAGTTTTCCTCCACTTTTCTCTATTCTTTCTTTGACCTTATCTCTGTCCTTCTTATTACTTAATCCTATGATGACTTTCCTATCGTTCCTTTTCTAATCCTATCTATTTTTATTCCTTCTTTCTTTGCCTCTATAATTGCTCCTACTTCTGTCACTATCTCTGTAGGTACTCTCCATAAAATTATCCCTGTCTATCACTACTAGAGAGTGGAGGGTCACGTGCTTCGGCTTCGGTGGCAAGGTTTGGGTTTCCCCACTGCCACTGACCACACTCGCATATGTCGCGGGTTGAGGTCCCACCAAAGCCCTGGCCCCCCACTCTTCCAGTGTCTTGCTTAGGTTTTCCCTATTTTCTTTTCCTACTGTCTGACTTGTTTGTTTTATTTCCTCGATTTTGCTACTTATTTCCCCTTTTAGACCCCTACATTCCCATATCATTTCTTGATTTGTTCTGTTTATTTCCTCAATTTCGTTTTTCTTTCCTCTTGTTTCCTGCCTAGCTTCCCTATTTAATTCCCTTGCTTTCCGATTACCGCTTCAAAAATCCTCTCATTGCTTTTCTTGTTTTCCTCTATCACTTCCTCACCGTTTATTCTAATACTTTCAGTAATAATATCTAGTATATCACTCCTTGTCTGAAACCCTGTCTCGTCTACATGTGCTGTGAGGTTATCCATCCTATTGTTTATTAAATCTCTCAGTCTTCCCTACACATCTATCATTATCTCTCTACAATCACACTCCTTTTGCACTATCCCATCCTCATCACTGTCACACTGAGTTTCTGAATCCCTAGTATTTATATTTTCCTTTTCATTCCCCGTCCTTTGCCTACTTAGCAATGCCGCCTTCCCTGCCTGCTTTGCTATTATTGCGAGGTTATCTGCCAAACCAGACTTTAGCTCGCTCTTCATATTTCTAGTCTGGTTTAGCAGATTAAAACTCGCCCTAGCCGCGCGCGATATGTCCGCCAGAAGGGCTTCCATAGAGTCCGCGGGGCCCTGAGCTATTGCTACTGGGCTGCTTCTCCGGCCACCACTTCCGCCGCCGCTTCCCCCAGTCCTCCCTGTCCCCCCTGCCCTCCTTAGACAGTCGCGCTTTCGGGTTTCTGGGGTTGCCACTGTGTGGGTTGTGCACCATAGCCATTGTTTTAGTTGATTCAATGTATTTATATTGGTTTAAAACTAACATTTAGCATTATGTCACATATTCATAAAAAAGAAAATATATATATATATATATATATATATATATATATATATATATATATATATATATATATATATATATATATATATATATATATATATATATGTCAAAGGGCTTCGAATAATACATATATAAAAATTTACTATTGTATAAAAATAGATCTAAGACTAAATTTAATATTCTTTCCTCATCTTTTTATGATAATAATCTCTTTTGCTTCAATCAACTTAATAAAAACAATCTAGTGAATCATAGTACAATCTATATGATTTAAATGTTACATAAAATATTCCTTGGGGTGAGGACCTGGTGATCCGTAATACAGGTATGACCTATAATGGACACCAGCTCCTCACATTTCACTTGACTGAAGGACACTTTTGTAATTATGTATAATTGTAATCTATATTGTGAGGAGAAATAAACATTATTATTATTATATATTATTATTATTATTATTTAAAATATTAAGTATAATTATAAAATATAAATGTAATAAATGTATGTATATTTGTATATTTAAAGTAGTTATGTTATGCAGTGGTTAAAATGTAAAGTTATAAATTATTTGGGGGAACGCGTCAAGTGTAAATTTGTAAAATAAAATATAAAATATTGAGTATAATTATAAAATATAAACGTAAAGATTGTTTTTCTTTGTCTTAAAATAGTTGAGTCTAAGTAATTAAAATAAGCATAGTACATATAAGTTTAGACTGAAACAAAGGCTATTCATGTTTAGTTCACAGGTGTTTTCACGTCGTCGCCAGGTTTCATTCAACCAGCTAGAATCTTTGTGGGAGTTTTTGAATTCTCACAGGGATATAGCTGTTCGATTCAACAAATCGGCGCAGACGCGAGAATACTCCAAACGCATGTAGACTGACGTCTCAGATGAATGAATCACTGAATTCTATGGGAGAAGAGGCTACCAAAGTTTGGAAAGGATGGTCGAATGTGAGTAGAGCTGGTACGAGGGCGGGTCAATAAGTCCGTGACTTTTGGAATAAAACACAGATTTTTTGATAAATAAATCATTTTATTTTTCAACGTAGTCCCCCTTGAGCTCTATACACTTTGTCCAACGCTTCTCCAATTTTTTTATCCCTTCAAAAAATATGATTTGTCGAGGTCCTCAAAATAGGCCTTTGTTTGCGAGATGACTTCATCATTGGAGTTAAATCTTTTTCCACCGAGCCATTTTTTCAGGATTGGGAACAAGAAGTAGTCACTCGGAGCCAAATCTGGAGAATATGGATCTGGATGTGGGAGCAATTCATAGCCCAATTCATGGATTTTTGCCATGGCAACTGCACATGTGTGCACCCTTGCATTCTCTTGGTGAAAAAGAACTTTTTTCTTGGCCAAATGAGGTCGGTTTTTTTTCAAATCCTCATTGAAGCGGTCCAATAAGTTGGAATAATATTCCCCATTAATTGTTCTTCCCTTTTGAAGATAGTCAATGTGGATTATCCCACGTGCATCCCAAAAAACAGTCGCCATAACTTTATTGGCTGACAAACCCACCTTGGCCTTCTTTGGCGCCGATTCACCCTTAGAAACACACTGTTTTGACTGTTGTTTGGTCTCTGGTGTGTTGTTATGGATCCATGTTTCGTCCACGGTTACAAAACTGCGCAAAAACTCCTCCATATTGTGATTAAACAACGCCAAACCTTCCTGTGAAGTTGTTACACGATTGCGTTTGTGGTCGACTTGCGGAAAGCTTTCTCATGCCCAAGTGATCATTCAAAATTGAAACCACTGAGCCATGCGAGATGCCTATGGCTTCCACAATCTCTTGCACTTGCAATCTTTGGTCGGCCAACACCATATCGTGAATTTTTTCGATTGTTTCGGGTGTAGAGACCTCAACTGGGCGTCCAGGACGTTCGGCATCTTCAGTGCTTGTACGGCCACAACGAAATTCAGTAAACCACTTTTTTACCATAGAAATCGATGGTGCAGAATCCCCATAGTATTTATCAAGCTTAGCCTTGGTCTCGGTAATGGTTTTTTTTCGCAAAAAATAATTCTTAATAAGCACACGAAATTCACTTTTTTCCATTGTTTCCTTAAGTTACTGGATAGTCTGATAAAGATAGCTGTAAAACACAAACTAACTGACGCAGCAAGTTCAAATTTTGATAGGAGTCAACTGACAGATGCCTGTTGACAGGAGTAGTGTTGCTTTTTCAGTAAGGAGGTTAGAAATTCAAAAAGTCACGGACTTATTGACCCGCCCTAGTATTATAGTACATATATATGTAGATATATATAATATTATATATTATATATATCTACACTAAATGGATCACTAAGGTCCCTAAGGTGTCTTCTTTGAAGTTTTGCATTGTTATTCTCTTGAGAAGAATCATTTTCCAGAAATTCAAGTAGTTCTAATTCGTCGAACATATTGTATAATTTTTATGAACCTATGAATAATACCTATGTCTTAAAATAACGTAAAAAATTGCTAATCACTTTAGCAATATTTTACGTTACTAACCTAACCTATATATTATTAAAAGAGAACACTAAAATATAAACTGTTCAATAAAAGCTAATGAAGTTGAGCGTAAACTGAACGGCTTCGTTTAAACAGTTTTTGACGTAAATACAAGCCAGCTAATGTCAGAAGTACTGTCATAATACGAAAATACCACTCAAGATTCAATGCAGAAGTAAGTCAAGAGTCACGTAACTGCTGACTGGCTGGTAACATGTGACTATAATACGAAAATTCCAGCCAGTTTGTTTTATGGCGTAAACTAGCTGGAATTAAGAGCTTGTAATACGGCCCCAGGTCTCTCTGTTCTGAGCCACCGCTGGCCAGCCTGGCTGGTGTGTGTCCAGCTCGTCGCGCCGTGTTGTTCTCGGCCGGCCACGGTGACGTCGTCCATCCTCAGGTACCCGATCGGTGCATATCTTTGCCCAGTGGTCGGATAATATTAGTAATGATTAAAATATTGTGCATGTAATGCAGCCTAAATTAAAATCCAAAACGGCCGAACATTTAAAAAAAGCCCTTTTCAAAAGCTTTGGTACAGACTAAAGAGGTTATTTGAAATTACTTTAAAAGTTTGTATTAAATATTATAAATTCAGGTGTTATGCAATAACAAGAATAATATTAACCCTAGATAGCTAACCTCCGTCGAATCGACGGGCGGCGCAAACTAATATCGCCATCTCCTTTTAATGTCGCGTCCGAATAATTTGTTTCGCCTAGTCAACTCAGTCGCCGATGAGGTCGTTACAGTGGCGCACGCCTCGTACAGGTAAGTGCCATAGTTTTCGGTATATGCAGACTTTGCCCGTCGTTTCGACGGGTGGTTAGCTTTACCGTTAGTTTTTTTACTGAAATGCGTGTGTGTTTTTTTTAGATTTTTACCATGTCTTCGTTAAATGAAGATGCTATAATTAATTTATTAAACCAAGAGCTTAGTGACGGAGATTTAGATGATGATTCTGCTAGTGAATCCGAAGATTTAATGCTGGAAGATGATGTCCAAAGTGACGAAAACTATGAACCATTAGATTCCGAAGACTAGAAGAAGAAAATAGTTTACTTGTTGTCATCTTGCAATGAGGAGGGTACTGTAAACACATCTTCTAAAAAGCCACATATGATAGAGTTTTATAACTCAACTAGAGGAGGTGTAGATACTTTTGACCAAATGTGCTCTAATATGTCGTGTAGCCGAAAAACCAATAGATGGCCCATGTGTATTTTCTACGGAATGATTAACATTGCCTCAATAAATAGCTACATTATACAGTCTCACAATTTATTGACATCAGGACAGAAAGGTATTCCAAGGAGGGAATTTATGAAAAAACTACATTTTCAACTTGTGGAACCTTGGCTAAAAATAAGACTCGCTAAAACAACGATGCCAACCCGAGTAAAAGAAATAATTAGAAGCGTTCTTTCTAAACAGCCATCTACTAGTAGAGCAGAGCAGTTGTTGTCGGGCCAAGCTTCTGTGGAGGGATTACAGAACGAAGAAGAGTCTTTTCAAAATTCTTCAAGAGGAAACCGGAAAAGAAAAACATGTGGGAAATGCCACTACAAGAAAAAGCGCATGACCAAAAGTATTTGCTATAATTGTAAGGTTGTATTTGTAAAGTATTGTACAAAAATCTATTTTATGTTCACCACATATTGCTAATATGTGGTGAACATTAAATAGTATATATAATATTTTTGTACCACATGTGCCATAGAAAAGTAGTTTATGTTATTTTTTATTACGTTTTATGTTTTTATGTGCCATATAATGCCAAAAGACTGATTGTTTTGTTTTGAGTATTATTTTATTTTGTTTAAGAAAAGTTTAATTGAAAATGTTCCTATTTTTTTAGAGGTCTAAGAAAAAATAGTTTAGTTTTAAAAGTAAATAAAAAAATGTTAATATGAAAAGTGTTTTTTTATTATTAAGCTCATTATATGTCTGTAAAAAAAATACAAGACGTCTAGAAAATGGTAAAATCTCAAAAAAATAATATTTTTTTAATACCCGTCGTTTCGACGGATGGTTAGCTTAAATAGGGTTTCCCAGAAGGTTAGCTATCTAGGGTTAAGCTTATACCTAATTAGTAAGTGCAATGGAGCCGATTGACTTTTGTCGACTTACGGCCGGTTTCAATAACCTATAACTAACTATCTATAACTAATGGTGTCCCAATAAGAGTGCCCGATTTAAATTTGGCGCCATTTTTTTTCTGAGCAAGTGGCAGCTCTGAAACTTGACAGCTTTCATCTATGATTGTTCCTCCCATCCCATCCATCTATGATTATTAAATATGGAGCGTTACACAAAAGAACATCGCGTAATCATTGTGAAAACCCATTACAAAAATGGGGAAAGCTACGCTGAAACCGCTCGCAAACTTCACGTAATTTTCGGTCGTGAAAGTGCACCAAATGTGTCAACAATTCGAAGAGTGATAAATAAATTTGAGAAAACTGGGTCGATTATGGAAGGCAAGTCTCCCGTGCGTCGGCGTACCGGTCGGTCTCTCGAAAACATCGCTGCTGTAAACGAGAGCGTCGCCGAAAACCCGAGAACATCAATTCGGCATCGTTCACAACAACTCCAACTTTCGAGGAACACCACGCAGCGAATTCTAACGAAGGACCTTCACCTTCATCCTTACAAGATTCAGCTGACCCAGGAGATTAAACCAGCAGACCATGCACAGCGCCGACAATTCGTTGAATGGGTGTGGGAGCAAAATGATGTGGATGCCGATTTTTCGAAAAAAATCATCTTCACCGCTGAGGCGCACTTTCATTTGAACGGGTTCGTTAACAAACAAAATTGTCGAATTTGGGGCTTACAAAATCCGCACCTGATCCAGGAGAAACAAATGCATCCCCAGCGAGCCACTGTTTGGTGCGGATTCTTCGCAGTCGGCGTGATTGGGCCGTACTTCTTCGAAAATGAGGCTGGAAATGCTGCAACTGTTAACGGTTTAACGGCATATGCAGGATATTCTATTCCATACTTAATGGAACATGTGTACTTTATAACGCAATAAAAATATCACCTCTCTCTCAAAAAAATATGTGTTAAATTAATAAATATCTAAAAATTAAATCGGGCACTCTTATTGGGACACCCTTTATTTGTTAAAAACGTCATCATTCAATCATTTGACGGTTTTTTGCGATACAAATTTGACGTTTTTAACAAATGGTTACTGGTAAATAGGTTATTGAAACGGGCCATTAGAAAATTAATTTTAGAAAAACTTTGCTTTTTTTCATCTTCTATCCATATCTACGGAATTCTGTAAACAATAACTTTGCACTAAGTCAATAAGTTTCAGAGATAAATATTATAATACGAGCTGACGCTTGCAGTTGTAGGTCGTTTGTAAGGAAGTTTCGTTTGCAGAGAATTAACGGAAATGGGACCCAATTTTTTGACACGGAACCCGAAGATAAAAGTAGCCAAAGTTACTGTTTATTACATATTATCAGCTATCTGCCAGTGAAAGTCCGGTGAAAATCTGTTTCAGAGATTATCCGGAACTACCAGACAGACAGACAGACGGATATATTTTTTAAAATTGATTTTTATTATAAGAATCGTATATACTTTCATATATTTAATGAAAAGCTATTTTTTTAATGTAGTCCACATTAAAGCAAATAATATATATATATATATATATATATATATATATATATATATATATATATATATATATATATAATGTTGGATTATATTTTGATTGATATATAATATATTTCGATTATGATATATAATATATTACGGATTCGATAATTATAATAATCACGATTTCGAAGCGTGGATAATGTATAATTTTAATTGTAAAGGCACAGCATAATATTAATACTTATAAATAAATTCCTATAGATTTGAAAAATTTAAATGAATTAAAACAACTAAGTACCTATCTTCAATATAATATTTAATAATTAAAATAAAAAAAATAACATACCCTATATCATCGTGTCTAATCCACACTCACAGTCAACTATGTAAACGTAATAATCAACTCGCGACTAGTTAGCCCGTGCGGCGCGGGCCGGCGCAGACGGGCGCGGGCGACGGCGAGCGGCTAGCACAGTCCACAACACCGAGACGACTGACGCGCCGGCCGCGGCAGGCCACACAAACAATAACAAACGACGCGCCGGCCGCGGCAGGCCACACAAACAATAACAAACTTCGGAAGAACGCGCCAAGTGCCAACCTTAGAAAATTGTATTGAATCGAAAACAATTACCCAAGAATAATCCAATTCAAACTCAATCAAAAATAATTTGAAAATTATTATGTCTTTCGCTATATTAAGGAAACTGATTTTTTATTAATTAGGAATTTAAAAAATATTCATAGTCGGTGCATGTTGAGGCGAAAACTTTCTCCACTAGAATGGCCCCACTTTTGGAGTTTTTGGGGCCTTTTTGTCATTTGAAATATGGTGAAAACCAAGATGGCGTAACTTTTCCTTAAATGAAGATTTGTTCTCTCAAATGTCTATCTTTAGTTTTGAATCTTTGAAAATATTATGATTTGGCAATATTTTATTTATCAGGTTGAAACATTAAACTAACAAATATTCTCTAATCCTACTAATATTATAAACGTGAAAGTTTGTGAGAATGAATTGATATATGGATGGATGGGTGGTGTTTGTTACTTTTTCACGCTAAAACAAGAACGGATTTTGATGAAATTTGGTACGGTAGTAATTGGAGCTCTGGATTAAAACATAGGTTACATTTTATAAAGCTCAGTGTTCCCGTGGGATACTGTATTTAGGCGAGCGGCGCCGCAGGCAAAAGCCAAAAGCTAGTATATTTTAATATAAATTGAAAAGTATTATAACGCAAAAGCACTGGCGTCATTAATAACTTGCGTGTTACACAAAGTCCTAATTCATTGATGACTATTATGCTTAGGCTGTAGGCAGGAACTATATGCCCCGGAATCCGGAACGCCGGTGAAAATTCAGAGCACTGTTAATAGAACTCTGCGCTAATGCAATAGAGTTAAAAATGGAAGTTACGCGTGTCGAGCTGTCATATATGACATTGACATTTGACTCGACACACTATGTGTTCGATTTTCAACTCTACTGTATTAGCGCAGAGTTCTATTTTCAGTGCTCTGAATTTTCTTCGGCGTTCCAGATTCCGGATCTTATTATAGTCCCAGCCTAAAACACAGTTACTACTAGCATACGATGTAAGTACTAAATGATTTTTTTTTACTGTAATTCATCATTCATCATTTATCTATACTAATAATCAAAGAGTAAAGATTTGTTTGTTGGCATTGTATAGGCTCTAAAACTACTCGGCCGATTTTTTTTATGAAATTTAGCTCAGATAGACTGTGGACCACGGAGAAGAATGTAGAATACTTTTTCAAAATGTACGTTTTCCGCGAGATTTCCTTTTGCGCGCACGAAGTCGCGGGCAACGACAAGTTTCACAATGAGATATTCAGGATCAATTCGCACAAAATTGGACTTTATTCACCACATGATGATTCACGTTTCATTGTAAGAGTTCGAATGTCAGGTTGCAGCGCGCTGCACAGCGCATGTGCAGTGTACGACTGATGTCATATGAAACGTGTATATTTTTATGTAGTTAATAAAGTTTAATTTTCAATAGCTATCTTAAAAATGCAGCGCCGCGTAGCGTCGCATATCGTCACGGCGTGAACTGACCTACTACAACTCATCCGGCTTGGTCTGTAAGTTATAACAGGAGAGTCCAATGACTATGAAATCATACAATTTGTCCGTCTAAGCCGGTTTGGGGTTGAAATTTTATTTTACTTGTACCCGTGCAATCTCTTCCGAGTATTACCCATATGGTATGTTAGTCATATTGTATTATATTGTTTGCCTGTTGTAGGATTAACTATAATTGTCTATTACCACAGTAGACAATATAATATATACTTACGTACAGACCTCTCATAGAACGATCTAAATCGATCCAAATTTGAAAATATTGACGTCCCCTTCAACGGCCCACGATTTTTCCACATAATCATGGACACACCGTATGCTTGTAGTTGTGCAATTAGATCGAAAGCTAACTATGTAGCTGATTATATATTCCTCTTTCTTTAATATGTGCTGTTACTCAGGTAGGTATGTGGTATGCCACACAGCTACATAATGTACACATGAAATTTAGCACAGTCTGGACATTTTGCATCGATGTCTTTATTTCCCAGTCATATTCATAATAATAAATTAGCGTAATAATAATATGTCCTTAAGAACAGGTTTGTAATATTATAAAATATTCTACATTGTTTGAGGATAAAGGTTTTATGTGATTTTATGGTATGCTAGTGCTTTCGTCATTATCATCATCAGAGTATCTACGTTTCCACTGCAGCTGAGGTTCGGAACTACAATGTTTTCTGTTTGTACCATTGCGTCTT
This sequence comes from Phengaris arion, assembly GCA_963565745.1. Classification (NCBI taxonomy): domain Eukaryota; kingdom Metazoa; phylum Arthropoda; class Insecta; order Lepidoptera; family Lycaenidae; genus Phengaris; species Phengaris arion. Next base: position 33,479,663 of record OY751431.1, read on the forward strand.
ATTAATGTGTGCCCGTGCCCGTAACTTCATTTGCTTGGAACTATTAATGGAAATGGAACCCTATTTTGCTAACGGAACTTTAAGAGAAAAGTAGCCTTAGTTACTCCTTATAGCTATTTAGATATTATAGATATAGATATTAGCTATCTGCTAGTGAAAGTCCGGTCAAAATATGTGCGGCCGTTTCAGAGATTAGCCGGAACAAACAGATAAACAGACGAACAAAAAGACAAAAAACAACAAACAACTAGCCTTACAGTAGTCGCATTTGATGTGTAACATTTTATGAAAATATTGCAAGAAAAAACACATTACGCAGTAACACAGCTTAGTACGATTTTCTAATAATATGATAAAATACGAAAACTTTTCCATTAAGCAGTGACAGGGAGTTTTGCTGGGGAGTTCAATGGGTGACGTTGTGGAATTCGTATTTCCTCATACATTTGTGTTATTTCGGTTCTAAATGTGTAATATTGGTAGAATAATAACCATTAAATATTCGTTAACGTGCACAAGTGTGGGCAAGTGGTACAACTTCTAAAAACGTGATATTTTGTGTTTCCCGCCAAAACTCACTAGGAACTTTCAGTAAAGCTTCTACCACTTTACTGAATCGACTGACATGACTCATGGCATGTACTGACTATATATTTGGACATTTACTAGACTTTAGACTTGACGATATAGGAATACGGTGTTGAAAATTGAAACGAAAGTTCTATTTCCCGCCTTTTTAACTTCACACTGGCAAATGGTTATAAGCCGACGCTATATATAAATAAAATATAAAAATTAAAGCAGTGACAGAACTCAATGTCAAAATTTAAATAAATTAACGATTCGTAGTCCCCTGATTCCTTCTCCAAAACTTAACCGATTTAAGTCCTTTTTTCATTAACAATTCAAAAAAGGCTTGAACTGTGTTTCTATGTTTCCATTACATTTTTTTATAAATTTATAATAGGCTACTTGACCTTGTTTTTATTTATATCCTAAACGGTGCATAATAATTGTTTCATTACATTAAAAAAAAACGACGGGTTGCACTCCGGGAGTGCCGGCAGAAGTGAAAACTTGAATATTAACGTTGTGCATTTTTGATATTTTGGAATGGTTAGAGAATAATTTTGTACGAATTGCTTTCATTATCAGTATAAAAGTACTATTATTTATGTGGTGGAATATGTGTGTATATATGTGTGATCATCGACTCGATGACAATTAAATCGACGGGTTGCTGTTGTAATAAAACGAATTATGTATTTAATTATAAGTATAATATATAATTATATTATAATATTATGTATTTAATAAATATTAGATAATAACTACAAATAATCATTAAATTATGGTCAAGTCATCAGCTGTCACCATCCATGGATGCGCGTGGCACGCTGTAACATTAACACACACGAACATTCGCGCAAGCGCCATGCGCCGCCTGTCCTCTCTCTATCCGTCTTACGAATTTTCGATCAGGTCACGTGTCCTGACGCGAGTTTAGAAATTTTTAGCCATTCCAAAAAAAGTACACAGCGCCGCTAAAGAAGTTTTCACTTCAAAAATATAACATTATTTTGAAACCTGAAAGCCTCCAAAAAAAAATATCTTAAAAATACACTTTTTAAAAACCACCGAAAACACTATTCGCCATGTTGGTTGATAGATTATCTGTGATGTGACGTCATACTAGTACTATTTGTAATCTATGCTATAGTCCGTAGTAGTAAAATGGCGGTGTTACGTTCCGTTTGACGTTTTGACATGAATAACTTTCTAAGATGTCATGAATTATTTATTTACAGAAACGTTCCGTTTCACTACTACATATGTGTTTAGTGTGATTGTGTCGTCACATCCTTGCCGGAAGTTACTTCGAGGTGTTTTCATCAGTAGTAATTAAAAATAAAAATACAAATTTTAAATTAACTTTATTTATCAATCTTAAGTTTTTAATTTATGATATCGCTAGAATACGTTTTCATAAGCCAAGTACTACAGGAAATACTCCTTCAATGTATGAAATTAAATATGAGTCAAGTAGCCTATTTAGTCAAATTTGTTTTCTGGATGTTTGAACACAGCGGAAAATCTTTTTTTTTAGTTTTTGAACGTCCATATATCTTTTAATAATAAATTTATGAAAAAAAGGAAACCATAGGGACATGCTAATAGTGTCCATAAATATTCAGGAACAAAATTGTTACTCTACCGGCATTACCCAGGGAGGAAACAGGGGACTATACGTTTGTATGCTTTTCCATACATTGCGTGGCCCTTCTGTTTCCTCTTAAGTTTTCCCTGCCATGCAATGCCATGCTCCCAATTATTTATGTTACTGTTAACCTTGTTTACCACTAAATCCATGGAGCTTTTCTACAAAACTTTTCTATGGGTTAAATCACAGGAAAAATAAGGGAAAAGTAGATATATCTTCTATTATGGTATAGGAATCGAAATATGGGACATCCATACATAAATGATGTCGTTATAAAATGTTCTATTTGATTAGGTATTCCTTAGAATCCTCGACCTAGATCGTCGCGCGCGGGTTCGTCTTGACTCGCGACTCTTGGCACTTACTAACTACTAACTCTTAGGGTAGTGCCAGTAGTTTTTTCGATGGTGACTTTCCGAAAATAAAACCATTGCATTTTAATACATTATAAAATAATAATTATTATTTTTAAAGTCAGCAGAAAGCTTCGAAATAAAATTAGATAAAAATTAAAATAGGTGATTGTATATTAGTAGCTGGGTAATCGAGCTTTGCTCGGAGTTCTAGGAAATAAAATAAAATAAAAAGAATCACAAAATTATTTATCTGACCGGGATTCGAACCCACCACATTCCATATTTCTGAACAAAGCAAAAATTACACATACGCATACCAAACTGCCAATCTGACTGACAGAATAGAGTCGAAATTATTGATATATTATTGCACGACGAAAGATAAAAACATATATAGATTAAAAATTCGCAGTTTCCAAGGGATAAGACCTGGCTAGATCGATTTTTCTCCCCCAAAACTCCCTGTTTATTAAATTTCATGGTAATACTTTCAGCCGAGATTCCGATTATATTTCTACAAGATTGTCTCGTTTAAAGTATAAGATACTATTTACGAAGTAACTAATTAGTATTAATATGTGCTTGCACCTACAGTTATTCACGCGATATATAAGCTAATTATAATAGTGAGTGCATTTGTTTGCACTTTGCACACCTGATGGAAATTAAGGACAGAACTTGGCGTGTGGACGGGACTGAAATGACTGAAATGATATGATATGATGAATGATAATGAAATATGATAATATTGCGTATCAAAGTTTAATTTACTCAAATAACACTGTTATTTTTAGTTATATTCGTCTTGCTCATTCGTATAACAAATAACACCATTGAAATATACCATAAACGGCTAATTAACCGGTAAGAAAATTGGCAAATTTAATAACTTGAATAGGTAAGTAGATATATAAACAAATTCGGTAGGCAAAGCCCCAATACTGAGCTAAGAATAAGTAAATATATATTTTATTAACTTTAACCCGACTACGTAAATTAAATACCGTATGTTACCCGGGCTATTAATCCGAACCTATTAAAAGCGGTATCAGTAGTTTAGGCGCTACGGTGGAACAAACATACATTACATAAACTGCCAAAATTCTCCCTTCCTTTTCCCAAAATCCGTTCCTTAGGGCTTCGCCGTAGTCGGGTATCGCCGTAGCGCAGATTCTTTACTAAATTTTTGGAGTGTCAAGTCCCAAATAAAATGAAGAATTCGTCCTTGCTGGGCCCTTACGATAGTGCTTCAGTAAAAACACCCTCAAAGAAACCTTATACGAGTTCTTAAAGAAATTTTAAGTAGGTCGTAGAGAGCGGCCTTGACGCAATGTGAAGTCGACCCTAAATAAACGAAATTTTTGAAGATGTCACCATTTTATTAGATACCTATACAGAACGGGTCCAGGGGGCTATACGGGGTGAGATTTTAACTGATTTGATTATACATATTAAAGCACAAAATATCACCAAATCTAATCGTATCTTATCCTTTAAACGAGACAATCTTGAATATAATATAATATATAATCGGTTTCTCGAAAACGGCTGCAAGTATTACCATTAAATTTAATATACAGGGAGTTTTGGGACAGAAAATAGATCTAGTTAGGCCTTATCACTAGAAACTGCGCATTTTTAAGCTATATGTTGTTTTTCTTTCGTCGTGCAACAATATATCAATAATTTCGATTCTATTGCGCCAGTCTGATTAGCAGTTTGGTATGCGTAAGTAAAATGTTTGCTTTGATTGAAAATTCAGAATGTGGTGGGTTCGAATCCCGGTCAGATAAATATTATTGAGTTCTTATTATTTTTTAAATTTATCAGAACTCCGAGCTAAGCCGGAGTGAGCTAAGAACTCCGGTTAGGGTATGTACAACAATTAATATAAAATAATAAAGTTGAAAATCTCGGGTCAGACACACCAACCGTGTGGTTTCCGGCACCAGGCGCCCAGAGGGGGAGTGGGGGGTACCTATCCTATGATGTACGAGCATGATACGTAGCTCCAATGAGAAGTGTGCTCTCTCTCTCCTTAAAAACTACTAGCATTAGCCCGCGGCTTCGCCAGCGTGAAATTGGTTTTTAAACGATATCTTTATTATAATAAGATCTTTATTATATAAGATAAAACTTTCGCCCCCTATTTTACCCTCCTAGGGGCTGAATTTTAGAAAACGCTGAAATACATATTAATGTGACATAGAAATAGTCACATTAGATATATAGATAAGACACATAGAAATACTCATTATTTTTTTCCTATCTCAATACATACGAAATATGCATCCAACGAATAAAAAGTTTCATACAAACTTTTATACCGTATTTAACCCTCTTGGGGGTTGAATTTTGAAAAATCCTTCCTTAGTGAATGCTTACGTCATATGAGAAATAAGTGCGCAAAATTTTAAATTTCTAGTCTGTGCGTTGATAAATCAGTTAACCAGCTTTACCTTTTAATTAAATAGATGACATCCTCCTTTAAACCGACCTTTTTTTACCGACCTTTATTGACCTTATAAGTGGAAAAACATATTTTGTTGAATATGGACCCTTTCCTTTTAGGCTGGGACTATATAGTCCGGAATCCGGAAGGCCGGAGAAAATTCAGAGCATTGAAAATATAACTTTGGAGTAATATAATAGAGTTGAATATCTAACACATGAGTGTCGAGTTGTCAGATTTGACATTGACGTTTGACATAATACTTGCGTTCGATATTCAGCTCTTTTGTAGTAGTTTTACTTTCAGTGCTCCGAATATTCCCCGGTCTTACGGATTCCATATAATAAAGATCCAGCCTTAAGTTGGTTATATTATATCATTACTTTTCAAGATTTTTCTTCATTATAAGCCACACCATCGAATGTGTAATAATGCAGGTTGTGTAGTTTTTTCGTAGTCACTGTAAAAACTAATAACAAAATGTACAAACCAATAAGTTTATAAAAATAGTTATGTTATTGATACGTGACTTGGAATTTAATGAAATTGATAGTTATCGCTTCTTTCATTCGTGCCTTATTGCAGATTCTGCACGCGCCTCAAATTTCGCAAATAGCATAAAAACCACGTTCCCTACTTTACGAGGTTAATAAATCGTGGCTAATTTCAATAATAAGTCTAATTTAGCCCATTGATTTGATGCAGCATGTATACACAAGTGAATAGTCAGCAAGACAAACGACTTACCTTTTCAACATTAAACAATGTTAATTGATTAATTTAATTTGAATTGTGCTGCATTGCGTTGAGTAAACATTAATTATACTATGTAAGTAAACATAGATGGCTGTTGTTCGGAAGTTTGTTTGTGTAGAATAAAAATATTCGTAGCGTAATGTTGTATTATATCCAACAAGCCCGCGGCTCCGTCCGCATAAATACAGTATCCCACGGAAACAGTGCACTTTTTCGGGATACAATGTAGCCTATGTTTAATCTAGAGCCTAACTACTACCATACCAAATTTAATTTGAATCCGTTCAGTAGCATCCATCCATCCACACAAATCTTAACATTTATAATAGTTGTAGGATAGCCCATAGTGTACGTCAAGGTTTCTCAAACTTTTGCCTTTCCTTTTGAAGATTCCTGATGACAACAAAACCTAAACTAAAACAATGCTTCCCCCAAAATTATAGAATTGACTGTTGAAGAAAATATAAAGAGAAATTTAATAATTATTAATGATCACATGAATATAAAAGAAACAAGCCATTCGTCAAGACTTGTTTCTTATCGCAAATTGAGTCAAGGACTACTTTTGGTCAATTTTAACGGATTCAGCATTAAGAAGAATTCTGTATTATGTTTATATCATACAGGTGTGAATGCTCTCTTGTGTAATCTAATCAAATGAAAGATTATTATGATAAGAAGAAGCCATTACGTAAATACTTTCGAATGGTGAACTCCTAGGGGTTCGAGGGGTTCGGGGTACTTTGAGAAACCCTGGTCTATGTCTTTCTACTTTATAGCTTTTATCTATTAATGAACACAAACGCAAAACGAATTTTCTAATCAACCTAGTTGTTTCAGAGCTTAGGGAGTACAAACTATCAAACAAACTTGTGCTTCTATCTATAAACCTTATCTTACTACTATAATTGTAAATGTGAAAATTATTTTACAAATTTATTTATTTTAAAAATTATGCAAACGGAGGAGTATAAAATTTGTCACAGTGAAAGTTTATTTTCTCCCACCTTGACGTTTGTCAATCTGTCTTACATACAAATTAGACAGTTCATTTTTTATTTCGTATCTAAGAGGCAAAAGAACCTTAAAAGGACACAAAAATTAGTATATTATTTATGGTAGACTCTCGAACACTAGGTGACCACTGGATAGAATCGTCAATATATAAAAGGTAATAGGTATACATTCTTATGTAATAATAGTAGCTCCCCACACCGATTTCGGTGACGGTGGACGGTTTCATTGAAACCAGCCCAGCTAAGCAGGAGTAATTTTTATAGTGTCCAGGTGTGTGCGCAGTACACAAGAGCATTCTCTCTTCCTTTACTCTCGCAACGCGGCGGGTGCGGATGACTGACACGACTGGCGAGAGATCAGGCGCATGGCCGACTTTTTTCTTGCCCATCCGACACATAGCGACCTCCCCACCCCTTACCCCATCTGACCTTATACCAGGAATGTTATGGAGCTCCGTAACCGTAACCAAATCCCATATAACAGCTTTGGATAACTTCGGATATAGGTGGTGTTACATAAATAAATATAGATAATAGGTCTTTACCTATGAAATTGCCGTACTGCAGTACTGGCCATTTCAAATCAAAATAATTTTTGTTGGGGTAAGAATTCTAATTTCAAATTAATTTTATTTTAAAAACATGGAATTCTTTTTCCAAACGTAGTCATTTGTTTATTGATTAGTGTTACATGTTCATCGCATTTCAATCTTTTTCGTCACCATTGATAGGTTAAAAATTCGAGTAATTATGGACTATGAGTACTGTCGTGGCAGCAACGCGGCACAAGCGGTACGCAACATCAACGACGTTTACGGAGCTAACACAACAAACCAACGCACCACCTGTTATTGGTTTGCTCGCTTCCGTTCTGGAAATTTCGACCTGAAAAATGAACCTCGCGGTCGTCCGAAGACTTTGGTCGACATGACGAATTAAAGGCGATTGTGGAAGCTCATGATATACAATCTATGGCTGAACTAGCAGCAGCTTTCGACGTTAGCGTCAAAACAATATTGGTCCATTTGCGTCAAATTGGCATGGTAAAAAAGCTTGACAAATGGGTGCCCCACGAACTCAATGATCGCCAGCGCGAAGTACTCGTCGAGACGTGCCAAGCACTGTTTAAGTTATCATTGACACACAAATGAAGGAATTTTGAATCGCATTGTTACCTGCGATGAAAAATGGATTCTGTTTGATAACCGCAAGCGCTCAGCATGTTGGTTGGATGCTGGTTCAGCATCTAAACAATGCCCTAAACGAAAAATTACCCCTAGAAAAGTGATGGTCACTGTTTGGTGGTCTAGCGCCGGTATGATTCATCACAGCTTCTTACCAAACGAGCATTACTACAGATGTGTACTGTGAAGAACTGAACACAATGATGGAGAAGCTGGCACATCTCCAACCAGCATTGGTCAATCGCTCGTCTCCGCTGCTCCTGCACGACAACGCGCGACCTCATACTTCACAGCAGACGGTCTCCAAGTTGCAAGAACTGGGGTTAGAAGCTCTCCGTCATCCGCCCTACTCACCAGACCTTGCGCCTACAGACTACTACTTTTTCCAGAATTTGGATAACTTCTTGGCGGGAAACAAATTCAATACCCGAGAGGCAGTACAAAATGCCTTTGAAGAATTTGTTGCTTCCCGTCCAGTTGATTTCTTTAAGAAGGGCATCAATAAACTGCCACTGCGTTGGCAAAGATGCATTGATTGCATGGGTGATTACTTCGATTAATACAAATAAAAAATACATGAAAAAAATTCGTTTAATTTTTTTTTATACAAAACGGCAATTTTATAGGTAAAGACCTAATATAAATAGGAACTTATTTCATCTGTCGTCGTCGAGCCCATTTATCCTTGATTATTATTAAAACTACTATTATCCAGTTTTCCTTTTAATAATTCATGTTAATGTTAAAAAGTTACTATTATAATACATACTTACATAATTAGTTTCAATAAGTGAACGTAAAAAAGTTAATGACGCCTCGAGTACGAAATAGCAAGTAGTCACGTTAAAGTCTTAACTATTTTATTAAAATCATGTAAATTTTAAACTTTAAATCAAAAATGAAACGTGATGAATTGTTTTGATACATATTTAAACAAAAATATTGTACACAAGATTGCAATTAGTTGCTTTTCCTTTATATTCCTTGCAGTATTAGACGACCTCTGTGGCTCAGTGGTTAGCGCGTTGACGCTCAAGCCGGAGGTCGCGGGTTCGAATCCCGCTAGGGAACAAAAAAGTTTTCTGTGTTCCTGGGTCATGGATGTGTATTAAATAATAAAAATCTTAAAGATTAAGTCATTACATATGAAACTGGCGTTTTGTAAAGGAGGAACATAACGTTGATTTTTTAGACATAATATATTTATTTAATCAAAGTATATACCATTGATAACTATGCAATTTTGCCATACCATAGGTAGTTCATTGATTCCTTTACTAAAAAAACCATTCGGACAGGAATCAATAAAATATTTGAAGACGCTTTGGACTGCCCCATCAGAGTTGAATTTTTCCCTTGCAAGAAGTTATCCAAATAAAAAAAAAAAATGGTAATTCTGTTGGAGCAAGGTCCGGGGAGTACGGTGAATGTCTTAGACATTCCAGTCTGATGTGCAGTGTGTGGTCTAGCGTTGTCCTGAAGTAGCCTAGAGCGAATGACCAACACCGGTTGTTTAGCAGCAAGCTTTTCCATCATGATTTTCAGTTGCTGGCAATAGACATCTCCCGTAATTGTCTGGCCAGATTTAAGAAAGCTGTAGTGAACGACACCGGCACTCACAAGTAGCTTTTTTTTAGTCTTTTCGTTTGAGGCAGGCTTTGGCTGGTTCGCCAGGGTTCAGCCATTACGATGAGCGTTTCCGATTATCGTACAGGATCCACTTTTCATCACAGGTAATGATTCGATTTAAAATCCCTTCATTATTGTGCCGTTTGAGTAATGTAACGCAGCAGTCGACGCGTGTTTTTCGGTTTGCTTGACTCCATTCATGAGGTACCCAACTTTCAAGCTTTTTCACCTTTCCAAATTGCTTCAAGTGGATTAAAACAGTTTTATCACTAACACCGCAGCCTGCAACAAACTCGGACGTGGTTTGCGATGGATCCGCTTCCACAATAGCCTTCAATTCTTCATTATCAACTTTCGTCTCCGGCCGTCCACGGGGCTTGTTCTGCAAGTCGAAATTTCCAGAACGAAAACGTTGGAACCAAAAACGCACTGTGTTTTCTTTAGCGACACCGACGCCATACACATCATTAATACTTCGAGCCATTTCTGCAGCACTGGTGCCACGGTGGAACTCGTACTCGAAAATACGATATTTCAAGCTTTCCATCTCTGTCTGCCACAGGGGCGACACTCTACAAATGACAGCTCGAGCACCGGCGAATGTCAGCCATGTTGACGTAAGCCTAAGTTTGACACCGAAATAATTTTAAATGTCGCGTCAGACAAATCTATCCTATATGTTATGAAATAATATTGTCAATTATGTAAAAGCACGCAACGCGGCTAGTAGTAACGCGCTAACGGCCAGCCCCGTGAACGAAAATCCTGGCTGGAAAACGCTTACGCCCATGCGGGGCGTAAGCGTTTTCGCCAGCTCGTCCAGCCACGAGCTGTCATTCGTGTAAAATATGGTGGAACGACGATTCTTTACGTTAGTAATATAAATATTAATTTACTCTGCGCTAATACAGTAAAGTTGCAAATGGAAGTTTCGAGAGTCTAGACATATATGACATAAGATATATGGCATTGACATTTGATTCGACACTTAAGTGTCCGATTTTCAATCCTATTATATTAGCGCAGAGTTCTATAATTGCAATGCTCTGAATTTTCCACGGCCTTCCGGATTCCGGAGCATATAGTCCCAGCCTTAAAAGCATAATTTGTGATATAAATAGTATTATGTTATATGAAAAAGATACAGGAACAATAAAACAACATTATTAGTTATCTATAAAACACCAAATAATATAGTTTATATATTATGTAGGCTTATGTAATAAAAGTTTAATATAATTTAATCTTTTTAACATTCAATATCTTACTAAGCTCCCATCTCCGCTTCTGGCAGACTTCCTATTGACCATGGCTGTCGTAGCAGCTTTCACTGAAAAAAAAAAGATATCTTACCAGGTGTACCTACAATTGTCACTCAGAGGTTGCTTTTTTAAATAAGATAGGTCACGACAAGTGTTTTTTAAACCACGGAATCCGTGGTTTAAAAAAAAACTTAATTTCGATTTATTATTTGGGAAATAACTGAGCTTCATAACTGTGACTGGTGGTACATAGGCTGCACTAAAAGTATCGGGAATGGAATATTTCCACTGTTCCTGTCATATTAAAATCTTTTTAATTTAAAACTCCTTGGTTTTAAAAATCGAATACCGTTTATTTATTTAAAAAAAGATTCTCGGCCCTGTCACCAGGTCTTGTGAAACTTGTTTAGTCGTTGAGAAAATGGAATTGACTCGAGAAAATTCTAGAGCGATTATTTATTATGACTTTCGAAGTGGCTTAACACAAAAACAGTGTGTTGACCGGATGATTTCTGCATTTGGTGATGAAGCCCCATCCAAAACCACAATTTATCGCTGGTTTGCTGAATTTCAACGTGGACGTGTTAAGCTCAGTGATGATCCCCGTCAAGGTCGTCCAAAAACTGCAGTCACCCAAGAAAATGTTGATGCTGTGCGTAAGCTGATTGAGGAAGATCGACATGTGACATACCGCGAAATTCAGGCAACTTTAAACATTGGCTTGAGTCAAATACAAATAATCTTGCATGAACAATTAGGTGTAAAAAAGTTGTTTTCCCGATGGATACCGCATATTCTCTGTGAAGAGCAAAAAGCGGCTTGCGCTACTTGGTGCGTCAGAACTCTCGAAAGATTCCACGCACATTCAACATCGTATCAGGTGACGAATCCTGGATATACGCATACGAACCCGAAACAAAAAACCAGTCACGAGTTTGGGTGTTCGAAAATGAGTTAAAGCCAACAAAAATTGTTCGTTCACGGAGTGTTGCAAAAAAAAATGGTGGCTACGTTTGTCTCCAAAACCGGCCATGTTGCGACTATTCCTCTTGAGGGACAAAGAACGGTTAATACAGAATTGTATGCTAACATTTGTTTGCCACAGGTCGTTTCTGAACTCCGTAAAGAGAACTGCAACCGCCGCATCATCCTCCATCACGACAATGCGAGTTCTCACACCGCGCACAGAACAAAAGAGTTTTTAGAGCAAGAAATCGTAGAATTATTAGACCATCCGCCGTACAGCCCCGATTTCTATACTTTCCCTAAAATAAAGAATAAATTGCGTGGTCAGAGATTTTCATCACCTGAAGAAGCTGTGGACGCCTACAAAACGGCCATTTTGGAGACCCCAACTTCCGAATGGAATGGTTGTTTCAATGATTGGTTCCATCGTATGGAAAAATGTGTCAAATTTCGCGGAGAATACTTCGAAAAGCAAAAATACATTTTTAAATAGTAATGTTGTGTCACTTCCTTTATTCCCGAAATTTTCAGTGCCGCCCTCGTATCATAAATAAGTGAATTTCTGTGAGCAATCGTAACGTGCGTTGTACTGAAAAAGTTATAAAAATATGAAGAGCGCCTAATTTTATTATGTACGCAATAGCAACGATTCTGGTATACTCTGTTCAAATACTATTTAATCTAAACGTAAACAAAGAGACAATAGCGTACCTTAGGCTGGGACTAAATGCTCCGGAATCCAGAAGGCTGAAGAAAATTCTGATCATTGAAAATATAATTCTGCGCTAATACAATAGAGTTGAAAATCGAAGACATGAGTGTCGAGTCAAAATTTCAATGTATGACAGTTCGACACTCGAACTTCAATTTTCAATTCTATTGTAATATATACTTAGTGCAGAGTTCTATTTTCAGTGCTCAAATTTTGACAGTCGTCCCGGATTCCGGAGCATATTATAGTCCCGGCCTTAATGCCACTTATTTACCCACCGTGCAGAAAACGAATACAATAACAGCTAATTAATTTAGTCGGATTTGATCTTGTTGATTACGTTAAGATTAAGTTGGATCTGTACAAGGTAAAACCTATACTCGGTTAATTTAAATATTATTATATTTAGGCCCTGTTCCACAAACTTCTAAAAGTGTTTAGCGCTATTTTTGTAACAGCTAGTTACAAAAATAGCGCGTTACATGTTATGTCGTTTTTCGCTTTTAATAGTAAAATACTACTCACGGTCGTAAGCCCACCCAATTTTGGCGAAGAGGTCAATGAACCTCGTGGACGGGTTGAGCCTGCCCAGCTCCGAGGTCCTGTAGTCCCAGGGGAAGGTGTGGTGGTAGTTGTGCCATCCTTCACCCAGAGCCGCCACGCTCACCAATTTATTTTCCACTGATTTGATAAAGCTGAAAAAAGTAAAGTAATTGGTTGAGAAAAAATACGCCTTTTAATGGAGTTTCCCACCTTGCGAGATTTAGTAAATTTGCTATTTCATCAGCTTTAAACATTGAAAATGTTGTATGTCCGGATAAAATGTAAAGCTACACCTAAGCTTACTTAAATGTAGCTCTACATTTATATTGGCACATAAAAAATATAAACGTAAGTGTCAGCTCCTATCGAGATGCGACGTGACGCGGAGCTGCATTTTCAAGATAGATATTCAAAATTGAACTTTATACACTACTCAAGAAGATACACGTTTCATTTCAAGAGCGGCGCCGCGCTACGCAGCTCGGTGCATCGAAATTAGAACTCTTGCAATTATTAAACGTCATATTCTTGTGTAGTATGTATAAAGTTCAATTTTGAATTGCTATCTTAAAAATGAACGCGCCACGGTGCGTCTCGGTGTGAACTGACGCTAAGTGTTTTTTACAGTTGCGGTTTTTTAATATAGAACACTGTAGGTAATGTCAATTTGTTTCACGATTATTTTATTTGTTTCTGTGATTTCATATTTTACACTTTAAACGAGACAATCTTGTATATTGGTATAATATAATCGGTGTCTCGGCAACGGCTACAAGTATTACCATGAAATTAAGTATGCAGGGAGTTTTGGGGGAGAAAAATCCGTAGGAAAAGTGGATGTCTCCGACCCAGCGAGGTGGTATGCTCGGTCATGCCGAAGCCCACTTGTAGTTATTTCAGGTGTTGTATATATACCGCCGATCTTAGAAAACTTCGATAGCGCGATTCAGGATTGTGGCGCTAATTGGTCCACAAATCGATCTAGCTAGGTCTTATCCCTCAGAAACTGCGCATTTGTAAGCAATACTTATATGTTTTTTCTTTCGTCGTGCAACAATACCAATATCAATCATTTCGACTCTCTAACGTCCGTCTGATTGGCAGCTTGGTATGCGTATTGCGTACCTATGTACAATTTTTCCGTTGTTTAGAAATTTGGAATGTGTTGGGTTTGAAATCTAATACCGATCAGATATTTTTTTTTTGTGATTCTTATTTAATTCTTATATTTCTTTTTCGTTTATATTTATTTTTAATTATTTTATCGTTCTACTAAAACTCCAAGCAAAGCTCGGTCTCCCAGGTACTTATGTTTGAAACTTTTAAACATTGTTTTTATTAATTTAGAATCATCATTTATCATTATATTTTTATTAAACTTTTAATAACTTCCTAAATAAATGATTTTCTACCGGCGCTGTAGCCTGTACATCCCGAAAATATTCCGAATAAAGCTAGGGACTGAGCCTGATTAATGCCCGCTACACAGCACATCGATAACTTCACAGTCCGGTCACAGTAGACGCAGGTATACAGCACTACATCTTCATACAAGACCGCCCGAATTGGCGCACGCACATATCATACAACTATTATATTATTTGATGAAATTTGGTACGGTAGTATTTTAAACACTGGATTAACACACAGACTGCTTTATATCCCGAAAAAGTATAGTGTTACTGTATACGCAGGAGGAGCCGCGGACAAAAGCTAGTACTAAATATGTGTTCTGTGACCGAGCTGTGCAGTTTATCGTCGTGGTCTGTAGCGAGCATAAGTCTTCATATAACACGTCAGCTTTACATGAATATTCAGGCGGCAGGTATTAAGGTAACCTATAATTTTGAACTTAAAGTTAAACATATTTTCAGTCATCTTAAAATTAAACATATTTAAATAAAGGAACTGATATGTTTCAGTTCCTTTATTTAAGTACCTGAAAATATGTTTAATTTTAAGCTCAAAATTATAGGTCACCTAAATACCTACCGCCTAAAGACCGCCTAATATAACCTTTAAAACTTTTAACTAAGGTAAGTTAAAACACATTTACCTGTCGTAAGGCCTGTTACCCCACAGGTGGGCAAGGCTGTTGACGCAGAAGGCGATGTTGAGCGTGATCGTGAACCGCGTGACGAAACTTATGACGAAGCTGTAAAGTAGGGTCTCGCCCCAGCAGTAGACAGGAATTGCGACCGGAAGTAACACGTTCAGCAGTAGAAACAGGGGTATGTAGAGTCTGAAATACAAATCTTATACTTTCAACGAGCGATTCTTGTATTCTACTACTATTATAAATGTGAAATTTGTGAGGATGGATAGATGTTTGTTACTCTTTCACGCGAAAACTACTGAACGGATTTTTATGAAATGTAGTATGGTAGTAGTTTAATCTATGGATTAACACATTCATCTCGGAAAAGTACAGTGCTCCCGTGGGATACTGTATTTACGTGGGCAGAGCCGCGGGCAGAAGCTAGTATATATATATATCATCAGAATCTCGGAAACGGCTTAAACAATTTCCATGAAATTTAGAATGCAGGGTATTGGGGTCTGTCCTTTCCATAGAAAAACGAATATTTCCGAGGGCAATTAGCAGTGTGGTCTTACTGTATTCGTATAGTTGTCGAATAAAAATTGAAACGGTCCGAGAAAAGGTAGTCTGGTAGTGCCTTCGCTAGTTAGTTGCGCTTCGCTTGGCTCGTCTTAGTGGATTGTTTAAACAAATTAAAATATACGCACACATTTATAAAAAAAAACCAATTTGCATATTTTATGCGTGCTGTCCAGACTACAAATTAAATAAACACAACTATTTTTCACTCACTTCTTCTGTAAGCTAACGACGGGGTCGGCCAGTAGGTCTGTGGTGGTTTCCTTCAGCGCAATCCTCCGGTTCTCCACCGCCGGGTGGGAGGTCATCACGACCCACCCGACGTGCGCGAACATGAACCCCCTTTTGATGTTGTGGGGGTCCGCGACCGTCTCCGCGTATTTGTGGTGCACGCGGTGGTCCAGCGCCCACGTGTAGATGTCACGCTAAAAGTTATGATATCATCAGTAAAAATATGTATAAGTAAGGGCCAGTTCACACCGATCACGCGGCGCGCCACTGCACCCACATTATAAGATAGCGATTAAAAATGTAACGTTATTTATAACACAAAAAGATACACCTTATAAGAACTATACGTTTCATCTCAATTCGAACTCTTGCAATAAAACGTTTTTGTGTGGTAATTTAAGTTCAATTTTGAATCGCTATCTTAAAATGTGAGTGCAGTATCTATGAGCATGCATCAATCAAACTCGAACCCATTACTGAAAACCGCATTCAAATCAGAATTATAGTTTACGAGATAAGTGGCAATAATGCTATTTTTAATGCAGCGTCCCTGATGAGTTTTATAATTAAAACCTATCTAAGAACATTTTTCAATCAAACCCAAATACATCTCCGAAAACCGCTTCGAAATCGGCCTAGAACTTTTGGAGATACATGCCAACATTTTATGGCACAAGCGACAAACGCACTTTCATGCTAAACGTATTCGCTCAGTGCGAAGCCATGGTAGGGAGAGCCAGATCGATCTCAGCGCTCGCAGTGGTTGTTGGTGTTGATTTAGGCGGTAGAGGGGGATGTTTAATATTTCTGAGCAATCAAAATATAGGATTTTTTTTTATTTCATTTAATTTTATGCAGCAATATGTTTGCATATTTTACTTTGGTTGTAAACACTACAATATATAAGTAAACTACATTGCACGTCTGTCACGTGTCGAGCTGCATTTATCTGAAATAGTAAATTAAGTTTCATTAATATATTGATACAGTTACTGTAATTTAATAAAATATAATTATTCATGACATTTTTTATTACTTTTAAAGATGTACTGTAGGGTGTTGCATGGACTGATGTCTGCCTAATTATACGAGATTTTATTAAATAACTTTCATTATTTTTACGGAACTCTTGAACTTCTCGTACGTGGTCAGCTAATACGAGCTTTTTTCCTTTAATTTTTGTTTGTGGTTGAAATTCAATTGTATATGAGATTGATTGAAAGCCTGTTTTAATAATGATGTCCATGATGAATTTGAATCTAAAAATAAAATAAAATATTTATTTACTTAACAAGTACCTAAAACTACAATTTTATATGAAATTGAAATCGGTAGACATCTGACAGTTTCTAAAAAATTTTTAACAAATAGATTAGCATAAAAAAAATAATATTTCAAATTAACATTCATAGTTTTGTTAAAATTTACATATTATTTTTTATAATTTTCTTTACAATAAATTATATTTTGAATAAAATTATTAAAATTGTCACATGTCTACTAATTTTATTCATTATTTTTCTCTGGCCAGTATTTTTTTATTGTTTTTATCTGTCAATAACTTAACCTCACATTTGCTGGTTTTTATATCATTTGTATTGTTCAAAATACTTACTTGGCACTGCTGATTTCACACAACTACTTCACGACATAAAATCTTCATTTATTAAATTTTTAAGCTATTGCATAGTTTCTATCGCGGGCCTTGAGCGCGGGGACCGAATCCAGAAATTCCGTAACGAAAAAACCTCACGCTCCGTGCATCGTCTAACGTCGTTTCAGTTCGGCAGTCTTCGACACGGCGTTGTGTGCGTGCGATTAGACGTATTGTACGACTCCACGAAACTCGCACGAATCGAGACGAGCTGCTCCGAAATCGGACGAATACATAAACAGAGCAGCCGAGGCCAATATGGCGGCGCCTATAGTTCGCATCAGCTGACCATGTAGTGTATAGACTAGTACTCATTGGTGCCAGTGCTCCACGCTATTTTGTTATTAAGTTTCACTTTTACCGTGGTTTCATAAAACCACACAATCCTTTTCTTGATTGGTTTACAACCCAAAAATACTTCACATTAGTAAGGCCCTTATAAACATCTTATGCAAATAGGTTCGCTTTACCTATAGCGTGATATAGCGGCAAATCAGCGCCATCTAGTATGCCATATGAGAACCAACGTTCCTTAAGAAAATTAACTTAAAATCTAACGCATAAACAGTCTGTATATTGATAAAGACCGCATTTAACTCGTTATGTAGTTCACGCGAAGACACAAGAAGCGCATTTTATTGTTATTAAGTTTCACTTTTACCGTGGTTTCATAAAACAACACAATCCTTTTTGTTCAATATATTTTTATAAAATTGTTTTTTTTTTATAATAAATTTTTTTACATCAAAGATTCATAGTGTAAAGCTCTCTAACAGCCCCCTTCAGTTCATTCATGCCGTGGCGCTGCTGTCATGCACAGAGCGAATACGTTTCCGTTTCGTCACGGCTAAAAATGTATCAAAATACCGCCCAGAAATTAATTATAAACTATAGAATAAGAATGTTCGATTGTTCACAAAATTCACAACATTATTCCCATAAGTCCCGGTGAGATAACTAATTTCCCCGGGACACGAGACAACTTTTTACTGAATAATTTCTAGCGTCAACAGTTTTGTCCGTCAAGAATATACGAGGGCTGCACTAAAAGTATCGGGAATTGAATATTTCCACTGTTCCTGTCATATTAAAATCTTTTTAATTTAAAACTCCTTGGTTTTAAAAATCGAATACCGTGTATTTATTTAAAAAAAGATTCTCGGTCTTGTCACAAGGTCTTGTCAAACTTGTTTACTCGTTGAGAAAATGGAATTGACTCGAGAAAATTCTAGAGCGATGATTTATTATGACTTTCGAAGTGGTTTAACACAAAAACAGTGTGTTGACCGGATGATTTCTGCATTTGGTGATGAAGCCCCATCCAAAACCATAATTTATCGCTGGTTTGCTGAATTTCAACGTGGACGTGTCAAGCTTAAAAAAACTGCAGTCACCCAAGAAAACGTTGATGCTGTGCGTAAGCTGATTGAGGAAGATCGACATGTGACATACCGCGAAATTCAGGCAACTTTAGACATTGGCATGAGTCAAATACAAATAATCTTGCATGAAGAATTAGGTGTAAAAAAGTTGTTTTCCCGATGGATACCGCATTTGCTCTGTGAAGAGCAAAAAGCGGCTCGCGTTACTTGGTGCGTCAGAACTCTCGAAAGATTCCACGCAGGATCCTCAAATGCTGTATACAACATCGTATCAGGTGACGAATCCTGGATATACGCGTACGAACCCGAAACAAAAAACCAGTCACGAGTTTGGGTGTTCGAAAATGAGTTAAAGCCAACAAAAATTGTTCGTTCACGGAGTGTTGCAAAAAAAATGGTGGCCACGTTTGTCTCCAAAACCGGCCATGTTGCGACTATTCCTCTTGAGGGACAAAGAACGGTTAATACAGAATGGTATGCTAACATTTGTAAAGAGAACTGCAACCGCCGCATCATCCTCCATCACGACAATGCGAGTTCTCACACCGCGCACAGAACAAAAGAGTTTTTAGAGCAAGAAATCATAGAATTATTAGACCATCCGCCGTACAGCCCCGACCTAAGCCCTAATGATTTCTATACTTTCCTTAAAATAAAGAATAAATTGCGTGGTCAGAGATTTTCATCACCTGAAGAAGCTGTGGACGCCTACAAAACGGCCATTTTGGACACCCCAAGTTCCGAATGGAATGGTTGCTTCAATGATTGGTTCCATCGTATGGAAAAATGTGTCAAATTTCGCGGAGTAAAAGTATTCACTTTGAAAAGCAATAAATACATTTTTAAATAGTAATGTTGTGTCACTTCCTTGATTCCCGAAATTTTCAGTGCCGCCCTCGTACTAAGGAATACACTCTCTCCTCTTCCCTCATAGGAAAACACTATTTCCTTTTCAACAGATGTCGGTTTTATTGTGTTTAAGGCTTTATTTAGTTAGTTAGTTTAGTGCAATGTATTTATAATATTATGGGCCTATGCCGCCCGAAATAAACGTTATTTAATTTAATTTTAATTAATTTATACAAGGACAGATGAATGATGTACATTGTACGTAGTCTATGCACTTGTAAAATAATTTTGTACATAGTTGATACCTAACTGACCTAGTTATTCAATGTAGGCATAATTGATATTGAGAATGCTACATTTTTTTAAAAATTAATAGATGTCACAGATGACAGAGGAGCAATGAAGACAAAATGAGGGGAAAACAAAAATTAATATAAAACAAAGACTTCAAACTACTTATAAACTCATTAGGGAATTATGATAATAACAAAAAATTAAGTGTAACATCGCGTTGGCCCGCAGACCGCGCGTTGCCGACCACTGATCTAACCAAACTGTGCAGTTTTGTCGTAACGTGTGTAGCGACCATTAGTTTGCGACGCATTTTCGTTTCAATTTTCAAATCATAACGATGATTCATGACTATGAATAGAACTAAAAACTTATCTAGCTTGGTTGCAGTGAAAACTTCAAAATATTTATCGCGGAAGACAACGACAATTTATTGGTATTAGCATATCTTGTGGCGCATGAATGAGCACGTTTCTCCATGCGGCGGACGACACCGCAATAAACAAAGGTCAACTCGAGCAATTATTTTTATTCATCGACAAGGACAGTGGGCTAACTTCAAAATCTTGTGATAAAAATGGCAATAGTGATGACATAATTATATATTAATGAAGTAATGTATATTAAGTAATTTTAAAGTTATGGCCAAAAACCCGCAAACCTATCGCAATTCGCAACACATTCGCAGTTGATTTTGACGTTGTCTTTTAAGTCTTTACTACGAGTTACGACTGACAAGAGATTATCTTCAGCCTTGCTCTAGCTAAAACTTACTGTAGCTATAGCCCATATATAAGGTTTGGTAAAATCAATTACAGATATTATATTAGGCATATGATCTACTGCTTATGTTAAGATGTTTAGGCAGAAAAATAATTTAAAAATTTACGGAGGTCATTGACAGCTGATTGAATTAATATTATTTAGGCAAAGACTTTGCTTTCTCTTTAAAATCAACTGTTTCTGTGAGGTTAATGACCTCAGCGCCTCAGAGAGCGCAATGTAATTTTAATTAGTTTAATATATTTTTTTCGATTTTTTTCTGCCTAAACGTATATACATAAGCAGTAGATCATATGCCCCAAATATCCGTAGTTGATTTTGCCAAAAGTTATATATATTTCTAAAGTCTCTTGATTACATAACGCCTAGCCCATTGTTATTATATATACTGTATAGGTTAATATACAGTATACATAATATACTGTAACTAAGGAAACTAAGTTCCAGGTTAACTTGTAAAAGGTATGTATTTTTATGAAAATAACTTTCATGTTCGTAGTTGATTAGAACTGAATATCATATTACTAAAACAACAATGTTATGGTACAGCTGCATTAACATTCTGTGTCTGTTTTGGTGTTAGATCGAGCGTTACCATAGTCTCACTTGCAACGGGTCAAGTTTTAATGTAAATAATCTTCTACTTTAAACGAGACAATCTTGTATTTAAGTTTTGGGGGAGAAAAATTTATCTAGCTAGGTCTTATCTCTGGGAAACCTCTCATTTTAAGCTATAAATGTTCTATGTATCGTCGTGCTACAATATATCAATAATTTCGAATGAATTATGTCAGTCTGATTGGCAGTTTGGTATGCATATGTGGATTTTTTGTTTTGTTCGAAAATTCTGAATGTGGCGGGTTCGAATCCCGGTCAGATAAATATTTTTGTGACTCATTTTATTTTTTTAAGTTTATTAGAACTCCGAGCATAGCTCGGTTAACCAGGTACTAATATAATAATATCATGAACTGTGGTACCTTCGCGGCGTCCCGCGGCCGTGCTGTTGCAGTCGATTGTCGACGATAAGACGCCGTGCCCCACTTCGTCGCTTCTTTGAATTCTTCGTGTGCGCACTATAGTATTAAGGATGTTTCTCATCTGTCATGCGGATAATTTTTTTCATTTATGACCCTCACCTGGCCACGGTGAAGAGCGCGGCCAGCAGCAGCCCCAGCGGCAGGCGCGCCCGGTACGCGCGGTGCGACCTCAGCCGGTGCACGCCGGCCGTGATGCCTAAGCCGGCCCTATATATCGTCACGGGCCGCATGGGATATGACCCTCACCTGGCCCGTGACGGTGAAGAGCGCGGCCAGCAGCAGCCGCAGCGGCAGGCGCGCCCGGTACGCGCGGTGCGAACACAGCCGGTGCACGCCGGCCGTGATGCCGAAGCCGGTCCTGTATATCGTCGCGGGCCGCATGGGATATGACCCTCACCTGGCCCGTGACGGTGAAGAGCGCGGCCAGTAGCAGCCGCAACGGCAGGCGCGCCCGGTACGCGCGGTGCGACCACAGCCGGTGCACGCCGGCCGTGATGCCGAAGCCGGTCCTGTATATCGTCGCGGGCCGCATGGGATATGACCCTCACCTGGCCCGTGACGGTGAAGAGCGCGGCCAGCAGCAGCCGCAGCGGCAGGCGCGCCTGGTACGCGCGGTGCGACCACAGCCGGTGCACGCCGGCCGTGATGCCGAAGCCGGTCCTGTATATCGTCGCGGGCCGCATGGGATATGACCCTCACCTGGCCCGTGACGGTGAAGAGCGCGGCCAGCAGCAGCCGCAGCGGCAGGCGCGCCCGGTACGCGCGGTGCGACCACAGCCGGTGCACGCCGGCCGTGATGCCGAAGCCGGTCGTGTATATCGTCGCGATCGCTAGAAGTCACACGTACAACTGTAATATAATCTTTTTATATATTATTCTATTCGTCGTAGAATGAAATGTTGAAGGGTTAGCGCGTAACTTGCAAAACATGAGTTTCATCTTTATTGCGCTTTATAGTTACCGTGACCATAGTATGAAAAACATTATCTTAAAGCTCTTTCAAATAAGTACAACACAATCTCTATAATGTCTTTGGCAAATATTATATCCCATAGAGTTGTTATGAGGCCCGAAAATTCCGAAACACATCAATAAAATATCTAAGTTCTAACTGACAATCAACAATAATTAACATCTTGTATTGCAATCTATTTGCATAGACGACATAATCATAAGTAGGTGGGGTTAGGTTAGGTTTGTTAGTTAGATATTTTAAGAAAATACTTACACATTATTTACAGACATTCTACGATAAGAAAATACACAACAAAAAGCAATGGGTACAGTAAACTCACCGAAAACCGTCGTATAAAATCTTGGCTGGTTCGTAATGACACAGAAGATTCCATACAGCGACACCGCATGCAAGGCCACTTGCACGGTTAAGTCCAACCACTTAATTCGAGACCTAAATTCAATCGATTCATATTTACGAATATCAAAATCGCCGTCCACTTTATTTACTTCATCATTTTTTACATTTTGATCAACCGCTCCATGTATCGCAGTATTTTCGTCCAGTTCTTGAAAATGTATTTGTTTCACGTTCTCCTGAGTTGGTGTCATTCTTATGAATAAATTAACTCTCCTATACTAGAGTGTTTCATCACGCCGTTATTGCTCAGCTTTAATCATTTGATTGATCCCGAAAATATTACTCTTAATTTCAGTTTTAGTAGCCTAAGGGCCTTTTTCACAATGTTCTTATAAATGTCGGATAGCTTATTCGGAAGATTTGTCGCTGCTTACTTTTTATCGAGCGTCGGCGACATATCGGTAGACTGCGAAATGGGCCCTTAGTTTAGAATTAATATTACAATATTTGTAACACTACAATAACATTTTTTTACTTTCTTTACAAATACAATCCTATTTTATGGTTACAGATATACTGGTCGTTATTTTTTAGCCTATCTCGCTCGGTTTCTAAACGATGTTTGAAAAGTTGAAGCCATGCTTTTTAAAACCATAAAAAGATAACGCACCCAGAAAGTGAAAAATTCTAGGAATGATAATAGTTTCGTCATCGTAAAAAGATAAAATATATTCAGGTACTTACGTTCTCTTATTTAAATTACATCTACAGTCATCAGCCACTTTTACTTCATTGCACTTTTACAGTTGACGTAGGGGTGGTCGTATTGTATAGCATCCGTTGATAATCCTACTAATATTATAAATGTGAAAGTTTGTGAGGATGGATAGACGGATGGATGAATGTTTGTTACTCTTTCACGAAAAACTACCGAACGGATTTCGATGAAATTTAGTATGGTAGTAGTTTAAGCTCCGAATTACAACTTAGGATACTTTTTATCCCGAAAAAGTAGTGTTCCCGTGGGATGCTGTATTTACGCGGGCGGAGCCACGGGCAGTGGCTAGTAATATAATATTTCAGATGTTTTGATATAAAATTATTTTATTTTTATTATTAAACATAAAATAAGCTTTTACACATAATGCAGGGTGGGTGTACCTTTGGTGGTTTCTATTTTTTAATCCCCGACACAATAAGGAGGGTGTTATAAGTTTCACGTGTCGGTAACATCCTAGCTTCTAAACAAAAGGTCCGATTAAGATGCGTTTTTTTTGACGTCATAACGTCTTATAATTTGATGGAGCCGGCTGCACGCACGAAAAAACATGACTCATGCGTTACCTGTTAACAGCGTTACCTCACTAAATATGACGCATTGCCGTTACCTCAGCTAGCCGCGCCTTAGGTATGTGAGCGGTGGGACGGAGAGGCTTGGTGTTATTACTCAGTTCGGCGCCGGACTTCAATTAGTTTTTAGTTAGCGGCCAATTAGTTCCGCGCGCACTATAAACATGACGTTGTCACGTTCAACTATCGTCAGTAAACTGACTTTACAGACAACCGATTTTTTGTTTCTGACTGAGCTGACGTGATCGAGATGGATCCTAGCCATGGTCCAAGAAAATACTCTCAGCCGTTTGAAGATCATCCATGGTCCAAGAAAATATGCTCAGCTGTTTGAAGATCGTCAGTTATTTTCTAGTTGATGAAAAGCTGTAAGCGTCTAATCGATTCAATATTTATTTGTATCCTAGCAATATTGTATTGTTAAAGTGCCGTTAAAGCTAACTATAAATCCGTTGTAGCTAAAAGAAACATCTTCAAACCGCGACGACTCGGCGGCGCACATATTATAAAGATCCTTTAAAAATATGACTTTTTAATACTATAAAGTGGAATTTACACGGATTGCCTATTTTTATGTTGTGGTTTTCATAAAAATAAAAATTTGAAAATCATCCACGTAGAAATAAAAATCATTAAACTTCTAACCTTTATGTCTCTGTTCATACTAAGTTTAGAGAAAAATGAATTAAATAAATTTTGTTCCTCACGTTATTCTGAATCCAAAAAATAAGATTGATACTAACTGGAAGGGTTGTTTTCGTCTATATGACATCTGATAACTTTTGACAGTACGGACTACGGACTAGGCGGCGGCGTCGCAACGCAAAAATCGACCTTACGTTGCAGTTAAAATCTTGTAAATTGTATGCATTGCCTGAGTACATTGCATACAATTTACAAGAATTGTACGACGTCGTGCGTCGTTTGTGAGTTGCGCCGACGTCGCAGTGTTTCGGCCTCGCCCTATGAGTCATAATAATAATGATCTCGTCATGTCTGGTCAGTTTCATACATTGGAAAATGAAGTACATGCTCAGTACGTAAAGATGTCGCTACGAGTAAGCATTGTGAACCATGGAAAGTAAATCATATTAAAAGCACAATTAAACCGCCATGTAACTCGTTTTGTTTTACGTCAGTGATTTATTTAGTTTTATTCTTCAAAATTTTCAATGATTACTGAATAAAATATGAATTTATAACAATATTAAATTCATACAACGCCCTCTTTTTTAAAAATTGAATTGATAAAGTACATCGGTACTACGGGACTCTTCAAATTAAATGTCGTCAATTCACGATATATGGCTAGTTAAAACGACGACGCAACGCGCAGGCGTGGGCGTTAATTTAACAATTTATCTTTATAGCACAGAGATAATAATAAACTACGTTAGTACGTAGATAACAATATACTTAGTTATGTTTGGTTATGTTCGTTCTCTGAAGATAGTGTCATTTATAATTTTCACGTAAAGTGCCATCTAGTAAGTTTTCTTCGTAAATAACATTATACTGACAATCATAGAACTCGTTGTAGTACCAAGCTCGCGCCACGGGCGCCCGCGCCGCGCGACTTAGTGCGGGGTCAAATCGACCTATGGGATTGTCCCCCTGTTGTACGTAGTATATTATTATCTCTGTGATCTCGTCTTACATAAAAATGATTTGGTGAGATTTTTTTGTTTATTTATCATTATTTTACACTAGTTTTTGCCCGCGGCTCCCCACCCGCGTAAATGTAGTATCCCACTGGAACACTGTACTTTTTCGGGGTAAAAAGTAGCATATAAGTATTATACTCTATACCTGCGCCAAATTTCTTAAAAATCGGCGCAGTAGTTCCTGAGCCTATTCAATGCAAACAAACAAACAAGCAAACAAATCCTTCCGCTTTATTATTAGTATTAGATGTTGCCCGGGACTTTGTGCGTGTGAAAGGAATTGTCGCTGGAACCGCACGTTACGTCCCGATATAAAGTAGCCTATGTCATTACCCGTAGTCTACTCTTGTTTGTGTCAAATTTTATCAAAATCGGTACAGTAGTTTCGGAGCCTATTCATATACAAACAAACAAATCTTTCCTCTTTATAAAATTGTGTAGACAGATATGATACATTGGAAAAGCCACTTGACACAAAAAGATAGCAACATGGACTAGCGTATCTGTGGTGTAAATATTTTTACCGTAGTTTTTATCCAACTACGGCGAAGCCAAAAGAAGGGTGTCGAGTTCGGCAGTCTATGTATGTACTATGTATGTATGTATATATTATGTATTTTGTTCCACCACCGAGCCGGAGCTCCCTAGCCTAGTGGGTAGACCGTTTGATTCGCACTCGAGAGAGTGCAGGTTCGATTCCCAGGTTGTGGCGTGTACCAATGATACTTTTTCAGATCTCAAGTACGGACGCTCCAACGGTGATGGAAAACATCGTGAGGAAACCCGTACGTAGTTGGCCCCAGACGTATTGACCAGTCATTCCTCTGGACTAGGCTGACTATGTTGTGAGAATGCCGTATGTGCTTGGGCACATACGACATTTAAAAACCAACTGTCCTAGGCACTACAGTATTTCAAGAGTGGTTACTTCGCTCGGAGAATACTCTATAAATCATCCAATAACAGATGAAAAGGCCTAATATTTTTTGTTCCACCGTAGAATCTGAAGTACTGATCCGATTTTAATAAATTAGTGTCAATAGAATATCAATTATAATAGCCCGGGCCGGGTGACATAAGCTATATAATTTACGTAGTCGGGTTATAGTTTTTATAAAATATTATAGTTATTCATATGGGGGCATAGTATCATGTTCGAAGATCATGCTCAATGATCTAGCGTCACCGGTGAGTGCAACAGTTAATCAAGTTACGCAACCCTTTGAACTGAGGAGATGATCTGCTATGTGGAGTCGGTCAAGGTCGCCCTATATACTGACGGCTCATTTACAACCTTTTTGTTTCGTTCGAGCTTTGACAGATGGAAGACACGATGTCGCTTACTCCGCGTACGTACCGATCTTTTGGTGTTTTCGTGACGCAACGACGGTTACCCGTTTTGGAATTTTTCCTTTACTTTTGCCACGTGACATTGTTATGATGACGTGTGATTCAAGGTCAACGGGATTATCCTACTGAGTGTAAACCGCCGTATCTATTTTTTACCTTTACTCAAATGTTTAATAAAGGAACTAAGGACCTGAAATATATTATTATGGTCTTAATTTGAATTCGACCCCTCCACGCGCTTACGAAATAAAGGATGTTGTTGATGACGCGTATGAACAACAAAGTGGTCCTTTTAGGGTTCAGTTTTTTCCTTTTGCTGTACGGAACCCTAATCAAAAATTTGACGATTTAGGCTGGGACTATATGCTCCGGAATCCGGAACGCCGGTGACAACTCAGAGCACTGAAAATAGAACTCTGCGTTAATACAATAGAGTTGATAATGGAAGTTTCGAGTGTCTAGCTGTCATATAATACATTAAAATTTGACTCGACACTCATGTGTTCGATTTTCAACTCTATGTACGTACCCACTACTCATAAGAACTTCTGCTTTGTAATATTACTATAATTAGTATTAGTAATTGATGATTTATTTATAAAAATTAAAAAATGTGACAGAATTAAGGGAAGGAAGCGTTTGTTAAATAATTAAGATTAAATAAGTAAACTGCTTATCTTATACAAATAACATTATTAGGTACACATACTAGGTACACACAGTGAATCACTAATGCCTGCTACACACCTCACGTTTTATCGTAACGATGTAAAAAAAAAAACTTTTTTTTTTTAGCAAAACTTGGCAGTTTTATCGATCGCGTGTATGGCTAATTGTTACGATAAATCGCTACGATTTGCTATACTGCATACACACGATCGATTAAACTGCACAGTTCGGCTTACGCCGTTAAATATTTACGATAAAACGTTAGTTGTATAACGAGCTTAAGTTACAATAAAACTTAATAAGAAGTCGCTAAAAGAAAGTTAAATTTTTAAGGAATCTAAATAAAAATATCAATAAAGTCCTTTGATAATATGTGTATTATTAGAAGTCAAAACATTTTAAAATATTTGATGTTTATTATAAATAAATACACATAATATACAAAATACATATACATAATAAAATCTAAAAAAGTTTGCATTATGTTATTTTTAAATATTAAATTACAACTGCATATATTTTATTATAAAACGCTTCTTTTAATTTCTATTATATTAATCTCTAGCATATATATGTTAGATAGGTGATATCTTTATTAACAGTTTCAGATACGATGCTTCCAAGAAACTAGAACAGTTGAAAAAACACTAAACGCCATTATTATTAATATTTAACTAGCTTTTTTTTAGCTTTTCCATTGCACCATACTAAAAACATACTAGCAAACTTCGCAATACAATTTTTTCAGATTTTCGTAACGATGTGTACCTATTCCTTTGATTTGGATTGACATTTATCTATAATGGCATTTAAGTTATGTGTATTGTATTATGTGGTACTGTAGTTGGTGTATCTTAATTAATAGAATAATAAACTTAGTCAAGAGTCAGGACAGGTCTAAGGAGGGTTCAGTAACGGAACTCCTGTCTTCTAAAGGATAAAGAGAGAAGTTACGTTTAGCACTAAGATATTCACGTATGAGTCTGCGCGTTTATCTCAAGTAAACAGTTTCGTTTTGGTGAAACTAAACGTACTCACTTACTTATATATATGAGCTTATTGGCTAAGCAAACTGTTTGTTCCCGAGTTTATTTGTGAAGAATGCGTATTCACTATGCATTCAATTGTCAGCTAGATTTTGTCTGTATCTCACTATTATACATAATAGTGAGATACAGACAAAATCTAGCGAGGTTCAGGCACATATTAAAGACAGAGGAACAGATAAAAAGCTACATAGTAAATTTTCGATTTGATTGCACTACTACAAGTATACGGTGTGTCCACAATTCTCCTATCGCGTACACGGCAATAGTGAGAAGTCTAGATTGTCTGCCGCCGAAGGGACGTCTAAATTTTCAAATTTCCTGTTTGAGTTTTTATGTCATGCGAGATTGAGAATTGTGATGTGTTGTTGGTTGTCATGATGACAAATAAAAAAAAATATTTTATTTGTGTCAAAAGAATGTTTAAGCTTTATAAAATACGAACATTAAATACAAAATATAATATAAAACAAAAAAGTGGTTACGTATTGTACTGTGTATGAAAAATAATAAAATAAATAAAAATATATCGTATTTTACCTATCCCAAGGATAGTATTGGGTAAACCTAAAACAAATATTTTATTTTCTAGATGTCTTGCTTTAATAAAAGAGCGTCCATGACCTAGTAAAAACCCTGATTTACATGTGTGATCGTGCAGGTTCGATGCCAGGTTGTGGTGTGTACCAATTAGGCTTTCTCAATAACCGTATACTGCGCTAGACTTAGTATAATTTACCCCCATCTTCTGTGACGACGCTGACAAAATTTGTATCGTACTATGAAAGCTATTCCTCTGTACGTAAGTATATATTTTGCTCTGTGGTTCAGGCAGAGATTAAGTAAAGAGGAACAGATAAATAGCTACATAGTTAGCTTTTAATTTGATTGCACACACAGGCGCTTAATACATAGTTGATGAGAAGGCATACTGTCAGGAGCTGTCAGTAGGTCATCTGTCATATTTTTAGATTTTCTAATTTGGCAGTATAAAAAATTATGTGTTCCCACTTTTTCGTCTATTTACGTTTTTACTCGACTCTAATGGTCCAACTGGTTATTTTTAGTATATTTTGTTGATATGTCAGCAACAGAAATATCATCTGTGAACATTTTAACCGTCTAGCTATCAAGTAGGTATATACATACAGTTACAATATTAATATGTACTGCAAATATACAATGAAAATGTAAAAAACTTAATATGAAATACCAGTGATGTTTGCACCTTAGGCGGAAGGTAGCATGATTCTCGCCAAAATGTTATATTTGATAATCGGAAAAATAGCTCGTCGAATAAAACATGTGACACTAATAGACTTCTCAATTGCTTAGAATTTATATTTAGTTCCTCCATGGTTAAAAAGTTAAAATATTGTGCACATGCCACGTTTAAGCCAAGGTGCTATAACCTCTTCTAGTTTTATTTTTTATTTTGACACTGACAGCAGCTACACACTATGAATATTTTTTTAAAATATTTTTTTAATGAATCTCTTATGACATAATAGCTATAAATATAAGTGGACTTAGTATATGTTTGTATAATCTTATATTTCACGACTGTTGGCCGGTGGGGAATATTTTAATGTTTAATTATTTGCATACATTATTATTACTAATTGATTGTTATGGTACTGGGATTCTGATGAAAATTGAAATGTTTTGTTCACTAATATGATTCTATTTATTTGTTTATAAAACTATGCCCGAAATGGGCCGAAATTGTGATCAATTATAAAAATGTAACATCTATGTAACTAATTTCTTGGAATAAACGATTCCGATTCTGATTCTAATCCTTATCTAGGGGATATCTTAAAATTAAAAAGTACGTTGGAAAATTTATTATAAAGTATATACTTTTACTCTGTGCTATTACTTTATTGCTAAAGAAGTTTTTTTGCCACGAACACTCTCACACGGGCGAAGCTGCGGGCAAAAGCTAGTGAATCTATACGATTAGCCAGTGTTTGCCACCCAGGGATTGCAAAATCCCGTAGTCAATGAATAGTTTCTCTACGTAGCGCGTAGCGTAGAGCCTCTACTCACTTCTTACACTCGAACCCCCTTATTAATAAAAATATTTACGCAACGGATACGCAAATCCATGTTGCTGTCTTCCAACGTAACGTAAAGAAAGGAACATTGATTAGCTTATCCGTTGCGTAATTATTTATATTAATAAGGGGGTGAACTTTTAACGTGCCATTAATTTTTCATACCTAATCGGTTTTTAGTATTTATTATTCACCCAAGCAATAGTGGATAGAACCCAAGTATAGATAATACTATTATCATATTATCTGTTGCTTTGACTTTTTGTTGATTTCCTATTATCAGAAGTGGCTCGTATTGAAAGTAGAGTTTTGACTTAAAAAATTATAACTTTAAATCTTATTAAAAGTTAATTGAGTAATATTTAGACACACACTATTTATCATCATCAGCCTATCGCCGTCTACTGCTGAACGTAGGCCTCCCCCAACGGGCGCCAACCATCTTGGGCAGCCCTCATCCATCCGCCGCCAGCCACCTTCCTCAAATCCTTCGTCCATCGTGCCGGCAGGATGGCCTACACGTTATTAATTGATTAATTATTATTATTATTTAGCGCATCTAAGAGGTAGATTTTTGTCATGGGACACATATTATTTACTAGCGTGGTGTGAAGTGTCCATAGATATTATATTATATTATATGTATTTACCAAAATTAATGAAAAAAATAATACAGAAAACCTTATCACAATCAACACAGCATACATACATTAATAATAAAAGTCTAAAATAATAAAATAATGAAACAATACCGCTGTGAGACCCGTTTTATCCTGATCCGATATTCCTTGCAGTTCAATAATAATAATTCTTCAATAATAATAATCTGGTCCAAATACAGATAGCACATCGATCCAGTCAATAGTAATAATTAATTTTAATCTTCAAACACCCGGCTCGAATACGACCAATATAAGTGGACACTTATCTCAGACAAGACATAATCTAAAAATATTGGACTGTTATTATACCATGTTTAGTACGTATGTATTTTCTTATTATTTAGTGTATTTATAAAATTATATTTTATGTATTACGTATATTATAATTATTATTATTATATATTAATTTATTTATTATAGTATGTAAGTATATTAAGTACTTATAATTTATATTAAGTTGTAATTTGCACAATTAAATAGCACGTGCACACAAATTTTTGCTGTTCGCTAGTCAACTATCCCTTCATCACACGGGTCTTCTGGAAGACATTCCAATTTGGAATAAGATGTGCCTTTGTACAAAATGTATTTCTAGTTTTAAGTAGTATTTGTTAACCTTTATGTCGTGTGCACATAAATAGTAGTAAAAATAACACATTTAGTCAAAAAAAAAAATTGACATTATACACGATGCAACTACATTACATTAAAAAAAGAAAAAAAGGGAATACAGTAAATTGACAGGCACAAATTGAGAGAAGCAACAATTTAAACACTACTTCTTATCAAAGCAATTTAACCAAAACAGAAGAAAATAAAAAGAGAACAACAAAACAAACTTCGGATACTATTAAAGTATAGATCACCTACTGAAAAAACCCTTTTCGAATTATAAGGAAAACGAAAATTCTGTAAGAGAAATTGCGAAGAAGCCGGGTGGGGAAAGTGTAACGTTTGTTAGGTTATAAGTAGGAGGCGGCGCGGCCCCTGCGCAGAGCCTCCGCGGCGAGTGTAGTGTGTTGTACCCGGCTGTACCTGCTGCTGTTGCTCACTGTACCTGTGGAGTGCGATCGCCAGTACCAGGTAGGCTAACAATTAATGGTTATTTAAAAAGCGAATAAGTTGTTAAATTTAATTTATATCGATTACAAAATATATGATCGAATAAAACAACATAAAAAGCATTTTTTGAGTCAAAAATCTGCCCAGCTCCTGAAAACCGGCGAATCAAACTCTCTTAAAATATGTATAGTTACAAACAAGGATTCAAAAAACGGATTTCTTGTCGTATGAATTTTAGTTTTGCATACTGTGAGTACAACGACGGTTTCTGTTAAGTTTCAGTTAAGTACAGGTAACGTGTACACTATATTTATTATTAATAATAGACGTTTTAAAAATAAAAACAACAAAATGTTATATTATTTCATTTTTAAGTTACAACTTTTAATCTAGAGGCTTTTACTTGCATATAACTTGTACGGAAGATCTGGAAATCATAATTATGTTAGAACTTTTAAACTAGAGAGCTTTTACTTGCATATGACTTGCACGGAAGTGCTGAAATGATTTTTATGTTAGAAATTTTAATCTAGCTCTTTCTTGCATGTAACTGGTACCGAAGTAATGAAGGTATTTTTATTGTAGAAATTTTAATCTAGAGAGCTTTTACTTGCACACAACTTGTACCAAAGTGCTGAAATGATTCCATTTCATGTACATCTACTACATAGTACATACTATACCTACTTAGTACCTGCCTATATTTTATTCTTTATATTATAAAAATTATATATAATTTTTTTATCAGCAGCTTAATGCCATTGTTTTATCGTGCAGTTGAAAATGTGCATGTCGGTAATTCGTATATAATACAAAGATTAAGTGGTTAACAAATCGCAGAAGGTTAAAGTAATACACGTGGTAATGAATAATAGTGTTAAAGGATGAATTGATATCAAGAAATTCCCGCCAGAACCTTTGCTGCAATAAAAATTACCCTGTGTCCTTCCCTCTTATATTCTCTATAACTGTGCCAAATTCCATCAAAATCAGTCCCCTAGTTTCGGAGCCTATTTAATGCAAACAAAGAAATCTTTCCTCTTCATTGACATTAGTATTAATTGGTTTTTCAAACGCCTAAATTTTCAAGCGCTTCATATTTTCAATACGTTTACAATACGAGGCTCCCAACTCTAGATTCCAATTTAATGAGTTATAGTACTGCTAAAGTACTACACCCCAGTTATATACATTTGCATAAAAAGTAAATACTTTAAAGAAGTTAAATATTATGTACTTTCGCTAACGGTTACTATTTGAATTGCCTGGCTGAAGCTAGTTTAACGGTCAACTTATTGTAGAAGCATTACATTTACTTTCACGTGTTTCGGCTACACGCCATTGTGCTTAATGACTTCGCTATAAAAAGTGCGCGTGCGTCGCGGTGTAAACTAACCTCTATGCGGCAATGCATACGTGTTACTAAACTAGCTTTTTCCCGCGGCTCCGCCGCGTAAGTTAATGTTCCATGGGAATACTGTACTTTTTCGGGATAAAATGATGCCTATGTTTTAATCCAGGGCCTAAACTACAACAATACCAAATTTCATCCAAATCCATTCAGTTTTTGCGTGAAAGAGTAATAAACATAAATCCATAATCCTCACAAACTTTCACATTTATAATAGTAATAGGATAATTTCCACGTTTTATCCCGCGACAATTGTATTTTATTTGGTGGTGGGTTTTATTATATTACTTTTAATTTTTAGCGCTGCAAATACCGACTTACTCATGGCCATAGTACCATAAACCTGCTCTTGAGCACTAGATTTGTCTAAGGGCGTTCTGTGGTTTCTAAACGTGAAGGCACTTTCGGTTTCAAAGATGCGCGTGGTTAGTCGTTCCTACTTGAGAATTTACTCTCTTGCTTGGGCGAATGTGAAAGATGCGCGTGGTCAATCGTTCCTACTTGAGAATTTACTCTCTCGCTTGGACGAATGTGAAAGATGCGCGTGGTCAGTCGTTCCTACTTGAGAATTTACTCTCTTGCTAGGGCTAATGAGAAAGATGCGCGTGGTCAGTCGTTCCTACTTGAGAATTTACTCTCTTGCTAGGGCTAATGAGAAAGATGCGCGTGGTCAGTCGTTCCTACTTGAGAATTTACTCTCTTGCTAGGGCTAATGAGAAAGATGCGCGTGGTCAGTCGTTCCTACTTGAGAATTTACTCTCTTGCTAGGGCTAATGAGAAAGATGCGCGTGGTCAGTCGTTCCTACTTGAGAATTTACTCTCTTGCTAGGGCTAATGAGAAAGATGCGCGTGGTCAGTCGTTCCTACTTGAGAATTTACTCTCTTGCTAGGGCTAATGAGAAAGATGCGCGTGGTCAGTCGTTCCTACTTGAGAATTTACTCTCTTGCTAGGGCTAATGAGAAAGATGCGCGTGGTCAGTCGTTCCTACTTGAGAATTTACTCTCTTGCTAGGGCTAATGAGAAAGATGCGCGTGGTCAGTCGTTCCTACTTGAGAATTTACTCTCTTGCTAGGGCGAATGTGAAAGATGCGCGTGGTTAGTCGTTCCTACTTGAGAATTTACTCTCTTGCTTGGGCGAATGTGAAAGATTCGCGTGGTCAGTCGTTCCCACTTGAGAATTTACTCTCTTGCTTGGGCGAATGTGAAAGATTCGCGTGGTCAGTCGTTCCTACTTGAGAATTTACTCTCTTGCTAGGGCTAATGAGAAAGATGCGCGTGTTCAGTCGTTCCCACTTGAGAATTTACTCTCTTGCTTGGGCGAATGTGAAAGATTCGCGTGGTCAGTCGTTCCTACTTGAGAATTTACTCTCTTGCTAGGGCTAATGAGAAAGATGCGCGTGGTCAGTCGTTCCTACTTGAGAATTTACTCTCTTGCTAGGGCTAATGAGAAAGATGCGCGTGTTCAGTCGTTCCTACTTGAGAATATTTTACTCCCTTGCTTGGGCGAATGTGAAAGATGCGCGTGGTTAGTCGTTCCTACTTGAGAATTTACTCTCTTGCTTGGGCGAATGTGAAAGATTCGCGTGGTCAGTCGTTCCCACTTGAGAATTTACTCTCTTGCTTGAAACTAGAACTCCGAGCAAAGCTCGGTTACCCAGGTAGGTACTTGACACATAATATCGTAAATAGCCGGAGATGGTGTTTACCAACAATTTAAATTGAACTAGATGTTACCCGCGACTTCGTACGCACATAAAGAAATCTCGCAGGAATCTTACATTTTGCTGAGATAAAAAGTAGTAAATGTGTTAATCCGGAGTCTAAGCTACTACCATACCAAATTCCGTCAAAATCCGTTCTGCAGATAACTGCGTGAAAGAGTAACAAATATCCACACATACATACATACATACATACAAACATTCGCATTTATAACATTACTAAGGAGTTAAGGACTACGGATGCAACATGCGTGCGTCCAATATAATATTTGAGAAAAAAAAAATAGGTATTTTATGTGTTTTTTTTTAAAACAGAGTTGTAATTCGTACCTAGTTGAATACGAATTGATTTTTATGATTTAATGAACGCAAACATAAATAATATGCTGCCTCTATTTTAAAACTGTGATAAAATATAATAAATGTAACGTGAACTAAACAATAAAGTATAAGATTATTAGATTGTTAGGTACTATTATAAATGTGAAAGTTTGTGCGGATGGATGGATGGATGTTTGTTACTCTTTGACGCATAAACTTTTTTTTTTATGAAATTTGGTATGGTAGTAGTCTGAGCTCTAGATTAACACATATGCTACTTTTTATCTCGAAAAAGTACAGTGGCCCCGTGGGATATATTTACGCGAGCGGAGCCGCACGCAAAAGCTAGTATAATTATTGTTTGATCACGTGCAGAAATTGTTTACAATTTACATCAACATTGCTCTACAATAATTACGATTCTACGAGCTAAATTGCCAAAGTCAAGTTATACATAAATAAACAACGAATCGTTTATGTACATAATAATTAGTAATATATTTTACATACATAATGGCCAATGATACACGCTCGATATTTGGATCTTTAACTAATGAATTGTATAAAGATATCAGTACCTGGGTAACTTTACTTAGAGTTCTGATACCTAAATTTGAAAAACAAAAAGAATCCCAATAATATTTATCACCCCGAAAACTCCCTGAAAACTAAATTTCATGGTAATACTTGCAGCCGTTTTCGAAAAACCGATTATACCAATAAAAGTTTGTCTCGTTTAAAATATAAGATACAATTTTGGATACAATTAATCTCTTCATCTCTTTTGCATTGAAAAAATGGAGTGACTCGTGACCGTATGTGCATAGCTGGCAGATATAACGATGACGTCAGCTTTATGAACATCACCGAAACTGGAGCAGAACACAATTAGATGGACCACGGGTCAAGTCCGCTCTAATTGCCCTCACTTCAGATCCGATTGAATATCAAACCCTCTGGGCAAATGCGACGGGTAAAAGGACCTATTATTGGATTAATTTCTTTAAAGGTCTTTTACACAGAAAAGCGAGAATTTGGGGATACTTTTGATGTAACTGTTTGAAGCTATAATATAATACTCGATGACAGCCTTCGTGGTCCAGTGCTTGGCTCTTGGGAGGTCATGGGTTCAATTCCCGCGATGGAACAACAAAATATTTTGTTTCCAAGTTTGGTTAGGTTAGGTTAATGCAGGCTGATCACCTGATTATCGGATAAGAAAGATGATCCATGCGTCGGATCACGGATGGACATGTTAAAAGGCGGACATGCGCCTGATCATACGCCAGTCCTGTCGGTCATTCGTTCCTCTAGTTTTCTAGAATAAAGGAAGAAAGAGTGCTCTTTTGTACTGCACACACACTTGGGCACCATAAAAATAGCTCCTGCGTTACTGGCCTGGTATCAATGAAACCGGCCACCGTCACCGACATCGGTGTGAGGAGCTTTAAAGTGCTAAAACACGTACGAATTCGGTACGGAGCAGACCAAATCCGTGGTCCGCTCCGACCGTGTGTAGAGTAGTCCAGCCAACATAATCATTATTAATTGAGTCCGCTGACGCATCGGATTTGGTTCACTCCGTACCAAATCCGTACGTGTGTAGAGCAGTCGGGCGTTTGGGCCGGACAACGATCTCAGTGTTGCCAACTTAGAGATTTTCCCCCCAAAATTAGGGAAAACAAATTTCCGGAGGTTTACTAGGGGGCAGGATTTTTAGAGTTTACTCCTTAATTTTTATATGTGTATATATAGTTCGGGGTATGAAAATTTATAGGGAGTGAAATCAGATTAAGTGATACGTTAGTTTTATGTCATTTACGTGTAAGTCTTTATGTGTATAAACACATAAAGTTTTTTGAGGTTCTAGCTTATTATCTCTTATTTATTATAAGTATATTATTTTTTATTATAATATAATTGGCTTATCCCAATTACATTTATAATTGGGATAACCCAATTATAATTGTATAACTAATCAGGGTCGAATTAAGGGTTAAGTTTGGGGAGAAATATTTTTGAGAGTTGGTATCACTGCACGATTTCAATAGATTGCTGGAATCATCTTCGTCGTCGAAAAACAACACTGTAAATAGAACTCTGCGTTAGTAAAATAGAGTTGAAAATCGAACACACGAGTGTCGAGTTTTCAATTCGGTCTGACGGGCCAAATCCAAATGATGATGATGATGAAGATGATCAAAACAATGGAACGACCTACGAAATGATGCACGTAATGAAAATAAGGGATTTTCTTTGCATTTGATTTAGATGTCTTAGGATATTTGGAAAAGTTGGATCTTTGCGAAAATCCTAGGGTTATAGCAGGGGGCCGGGTTATTTGATTCTGAGATAAAATTTCGCCATCTTCCTAACAATTTTCAGGATCTTCGCAAAAAAACAGACTGTACTAGGAAAATGAGAAACTTGAGTACTGATTGGCTATTGCAAAGAGTGCGTTTAGAGCATCTTTATTCAGATTGGTCAAAAATCAGGGAGTTATAGTTCTATAGACTTTAGACAGCCAATTAAGCGCGCACGATATTATTAAGCGTCAAAGATTTTTCACTATTATCCTAGTACAGTCGAGTTTTTTTCTCAGGTTCGGGTTCTCGTTCAATGCGATAATGTGGTGTTTGTTTTTTAAACAAACTACAATGGAAACCTTTTATTACGACGTCCCTTATAACGACAAACCGCGTGTTAAAGTTATGTCATATTAAAGATATGGAAAATGTTACTATCCTTTTAAATTACTATCGGCTACGTAACTTTATAACGGATAAAACTTAATTTTTTAAAATTTAGAATCTTCTAGTACAGCATCAGAACGAATAAGGTCTAGTGCTACTGCTTTAAGCCTATATTGCTAAACGTGTGCTTTGTGTTCGCAAAGTTTTACGACCGTTTTCTGGGACGAGAGCGCCGTATATCAAAACCAAATCGATTCTAAATGCTGCGTACACAATAATATCTAATAGTTTTTCATTGTTTTCTACACACGGTGTTAGAAATGCATTCCTAATCTTGCATTTACTTCATTGCCGTATAATATTATTATAACTGCTAAATGCTAATACAAGCTTTGACCGTTGGCACTTTTATGCATCGCGTCGTTAGCATAACAATTTGTCTAAAGCCGTAACAGAGGGTAATAAAATATAATATTTGTAAATAGCCTGCTTTCATACATAGTGAAAAATCGAAAGCCTCGCAAATAGGTATTTCACTGACTATGGATGAAAATCTTGAAAAAGCTGATAATGATGATTTTTTTAACTATGAACCATATCGATAAAAGCCATCAAGTCGGTGAATGCAGGTCGCGAGCGGGCAGTAGGCTACCGATCTGAAAATGACAATTGCATTTCTTGCTAGACTATTCTGCATGGGGATTTGATGTGTAACATCTTTCCTCTCGCTTTCTTGTACTTGGTGGGAGTGATTTAATAAAATGGGATGGATGTGTGTAACAGGAAGTCGCGGAACCGCGCTATTTAATTGATGAATGAGCGCGCGGTGGTAGAGTTGGCCTTCAGATACGAAATAAAATATTACAGTATTTAGCTTTTTTACATTTTTACGTTGTTTCTGTCACTGCCTAATGGAAATGTTTCCGTATTTTTAATTAATTAATCGACATCCAAAAAAAGGAGGCGGTTATACGTTCGTATATATATTTTTTGTATGTTCAACAATAACTCCACCGTCTGTTGACCGATTTTCAAAATTATTTTTTTGATAAAAAGGGTATAATCCCGAGTTGCTCCCGTTGTCACTAAAGTGGTGACCTGATGATGGGCTCTATGAGCAATCGAGGTAACTCGTCAAAATTTATATGGACACATATAGTGATTTTGACTTTTTCTGAAGTCACCTAATCATATACTACCAAAAAGTATGATTTTGCACTAAGGTATACCCTGGATCCAAAAGTACTGAACAGAACTCCTGACTCCTTATAGATACATGCTTGGGGATTTCGGCGTTGTTTAAAGAACTGCAAGCATAAGCCACTATGTCAAATAAAGTAATCATCATCACCATCACCATCATCACACCATACATCATCACATTATGATGATAATAATAGGTACTTCTCATAGTATTTTACACCGACATGAATATATTTGAACATCACTCAGCCGTGTCTATGGATCGATTTTCAAAATTATTTTTTTGATGTTAAGGGTATAGTCCGAAGTTGGTCCGGTTGTTACTCAAGTGGTGACCTAATGATGACATCCATGAGGAATCGAGGGCATATAGTGATTTTGACTTTTTCGAAGTTAACCCAAACTTAAGCTACCAAAAAGTAAGATTTTCCACCAAGGTATGCCCAAAAGCACTGATCAGAACTCTTCAGTCTTTAAAGATACGCGTTTGGAAATTTCGACATTGTATAAAGAATTGCAAGCATATGCCATCATGTAACTTACAGTAATCATACTTATACAATACCTAATGAAAGCTTGGCGCGTATTTAATTATACATTCGATAGTTTATTTTCTAAGTTCTTAAAATGTATTAATAATGATATAATAAATATTATTTTTAAACAAAAAATTAAA
Organism: Phengaris arion; assembly: GCA_963565745.1. Classification (NCBI taxonomy): domain Eukaryota; kingdom Metazoa; phylum Arthropoda; class Insecta; order Lepidoptera; family Lycaenidae; genus Phengaris; species Phengaris arion. The sequence goes on from OY751431.1 coordinate 33,520,814, forward strand.
GCGACTTCCATAGTAAAATACACAAAAAAGTATGAAATAGGTAAATCTTTTTTTCTAAATACATAATACCCCTTTGATATGCAGTTAAAATTTGTAAAATTTTAACTATTTCTCTACACAATCTTCATAACTTTGAAGTCGGTACCAGCCAACTTAAACGTGAGCTCTATAAAAGAATAATTTATCAGGATATTGTTCGGACTGGCACTGACTTCAAAATTATGAAGGTTGTGTAGAGAAATAGTTAAAATTTCAGCCGCATTTCAAAGGGGAATTATGTATTTAGAAAATAAGATTTATTTCATAGATTTTTATGTATTTTTACGTTGCAAGTCGGTTTATTTTTTTGCTTAAAATAATATTTTTTATTATATTATAAAATCGTATTTAGCATTATGTTTTTTTTTTAATATTTTCATAAAATGTTTGTTCATCATATGCGACTACTGTAAGTCTCGTTTGTTTTTTTTTAATTGTTTCCTTTCTTTTTGGCTGTAATTTTTGTCCCATCAGGGCCTTAAGTCAAGATGCATTCGATAATTTCGACGTCGAAGTTCGAAAACAAAATGTATGGAATTTGACATTAAGGCATGGCAAGCGACATGTCTCTCAGCGATGACAATCCCATACATTTTTGATTTTGAACTTCGCCGTCGAAATTATCGAAAGCATCTTGACTAGAGGCCAAGGTCAATTAACACCGAAACGAAACGATAGTCAACATAGCGCTGCAGTTTTAAGATAGCTTTCAAAATTTAACTTTATTCACTATACACGAAGATAAGATACGTTTCATTGTAGAGTTCGAGTTACAGCATGCGCAGTGTACTACTTAATATGTCATATGAAACGTGTGTCTTTTTGTGTAATAACTGACCCTTATGTGTTATATAAATAACTAAGTATACATATAGTATCTTCCGAAAAAAACGAATCCTTGGCACTAATTTGGCTATTATTTAATTAAAACCTCTTCGGTTCCCACAGTGATTGTTTCCTTGTCGCTGTTCTCGCTATTCACTCGAAGGCCAAGCAAAAAATTATCGTAAAATATTCGATCTGATCCTGAACATATTATCATAGGTATGCTATTGATTAGCTAGGCTTGCTGGGGCTACGTGTTTCACAGTAATAGCACATAGGACTTATTGCACTGTTTCCACTTTAATAACTATTTTACATTGATTTTAATATATTACACGACCGGTTTCGACAAAATCACCTGATGATAACTGTGTTAAAATTAAAAATACTTATTAAAGTGGAAATATTGCAAGAAGCCCTGTGTTTTATTACTGTGTTATTATTATAGTTTTATTGTAATTACCTATTTTTACATTAACAGCAGGTACTTTTAAAATTGTTCCACCCAGTATAATTTTAATTGTTATAATATCATTTAACTATGCATTTTACGACGAAGTGCATTTTATACATTTTCATCTTTTAATTATATTACTAGGTGTAAGATAACTCATATTAAGTGTAACAATTATATTATTATATTTCATTTTGGTTTTTTCGACGTTTGGGATACGTAAAACTTTAGTAGACTAGCTAGTATCAGCGGATGTGTATCTAAAACTATTGCACCTCGTCCGTCCGTTCAGGTAACCGTTCAAAAAATATTTTTTGGTATGTTTTTATTGAACTGGTTTGATTGAAAGAGATTGCAAGCCTAGAACTATATTATATTACAGACTGCTCTACTTTTGGGGTTGTTTAGGGCAGTCGAGGTTGCACATTTGTCATCTCGACATTTGCTTTCCGCAGTTTATTCAGTATTAATTGACGAATTTTCTGAAATCAAAATGGCGTTACTTTTTCTTGTATGAAGATTTTTTCCAACAAATTTATAAGCCCATCCTTAGTTTTAAATCATTGACTGCAAGAGTAAAATATCCTTCATATCCGCACGCATCTTGGCATGCGTTCTATTTTGTTTTGTTTTTTGTTCAATGAGTAGGTATATATAGTAGTATAATATAATAGGTATGAGTACCTATTTCTGTTTTTGTTTATTGTGTAATATCTGTTTTGTTTTTTCTTGTATTATGTTAGTTTATTTCATGTTAATGTGTTTTATAGCGCAAATCTATGTATGTAATGTAATGTCTTATTTTATCGAATAAATGTTTTATTATTATTATTATTACAATAGAGCTATTATATTTGGTTGGACTTGAATAATCTGGTCTATAGTTCTGTTCGTCGTCGTTTCCCTAAAGAGAAGAAGAGATACGATCAAACGGTTTGACCCAAACACGTAAATTTTGGTTTGAGTGAAACCAATTTAACCGTCCACAAAGCTAGTTTGAACGGTTTGTCAAACATTTACGAGTTTGAAGCTCGTTTGATGGAATCACATAATTTTGTTTTGTTTGACAATGAAGTGACAGAGAAACTGAACAGTGCCATTTGTCAAAACGATCAAACCGACGTCAAACGGTTGCATCAAACACGTAGGTACAAGGTTTGAGTCAAACCGTTTGATTGTCTCGGGGGCCCTTTATATTTGAAGATGCTGATACTACGTAGCCTCAGTAAAACCCGCTACACACGTAACGATAAAACTGCACAGTTCGGTTAAATTTAACGGTGTAAACCAGGGTCGGCAATCTTTTGGCAGACATGGGCCACATAGTAAGAAAAAATACTAAAGTATAGGTATAGTAGGATCAATTCCGTGAGTGTTATTTAATAGCCTATGTGAAAAAAGAAATGATTTTGATTATGAAAAAATTGATGACGTTGGCCCGCAGGCCGCGCGTTGTAGACCACTGGTTTAACTGAACTGTGCACTATTATCTGTACGTGTGTTGTGGGCATTACGAGCCACAAATTACTGCGTCGCCGGCCGGCTCGTCGCGGGTGAAAGTGACACTTCTCATTGAAGATACTTAGAGGTCAGCCGCGGAACAGGTTCCAGCCAAGTTTTACTTTTCTTTCGTTGGAAGTAAAAGTTTGACACCACCACTGCACTCCATCACCACAACGGTCAGGAGCGCATGATTGTATAATGCCATCGGACAAAGCAGTCAAGTGCCTGAAGCGGGGAAATCTTTTGATACGTTCTGTAAACGCTCGACCACCTGGACTTAATGATATGGAAGGTGTTTAACGAAAATAACACTTGTCTTGTGAAATGTACCTACCTACTATGTGTAAATACAGTAGCGTAAGCGAGGAATAGATGTTGTATCAAATCTTTATTAATATGTGAAGCGAAAACTTTCAGTACAGTTTTACGAGTATTGTGCGAATGGAGGAGTATGAAAGTTGGCACGGTCAACGTTTATGTGGAGGAAGGAGTGCAGAAAGCTCATATTTTTTAAATAATGCTTGGAAAAAAAAAACAAAATTACATTGCCTCAATCACACAACCATGTGTTGGTGTAATAACAGTAGGTGTTTGTTTGACTAAATTGACAATCTTTCTTTTACATTCCATAGACAACATTTGTATATTATATTGCGTACTACGAGACAGAAGAACCCTAAAAAAGGTTGGGAGTTGGGACTTGAAAATTAAAATGTGAATAAGGTATGGTCGAATTTTAACCACAGAAGGACCTCTGGTATTAAATAATATGCAATTTATTAGAAAATGTAACCAAATTGAGAAACGGCTTGACCAAAAAATTGTAGACATAGATGCAATTAACCAAACAAGGAAAATTCTGCAATCGTTTCTATTCTTCCGAACATAAAATGATCTATACATCCCAAAAACTATAAGCAGAAGTTATCATAACTACCAAAACATTTAATTATTATTATTTTGAATAATGCTAGTAAATGACACACGCAATTATTATCAAAAAATATCGGTTGTCTGTAAAGTCAGTTTACTGACGATAGTTGAACGTGACAACGTCAACAACAACAACAACAATAATAATAATAATAATAATAATAATAGAATGCGAGGTAACGCTGGTACTTGGTAACAGTACTTGGTAACGCATGAGTCATGTTTTTTCGTGCGTGCAGCAGGCTCCATCGAATTATAAGACGTTATCACGTCAAAAATAACTTTAAGTAATAAGGAAAAAATCTTTGCTCAATGATTTTAAACAATAATTTGAGCATGCATGACCCCGGGACATGGAGAATTTTCTCGGCCTTCGGGACTTGAACACGCTACCTTTGTGTCAGGTCGTTGTACGGAAAAGTACTATGAGCCTAACTAAATTCAATAGACACTTACAGCCTAACCATCAGCAGTTGAGGCCAAGCTTGCACTATGTTTGTCAATACGCGTTGCATATGCAAATCCAATGCAAAGTTCTCCTCGTGCAGTCCGCAATCTTCTCTTTCTCTAGAATGTTATTTTCTTTTCAAAAATTTACATGTTTTGGCTGTGTTTCAATGCTGTGTTTTCTATACATATATTTATTTTATTTTCTATATTATATTTTTATTAAAATCTTGTATGAAAACTTCGTACAAAAATAATTAAATAATAAGTAAACATTAAAATATTGGTATAATGGTACGGAACCCTACATGCGCGAGTCCGACGTGCACTAGGCCGGTTTATATTTTATAATAATATTAGAAGATTTAGGCCCGGTCTTAACTTATATTGACGTCTTGTCTATAATATGTTTCAGTTTAAAGAGTAGGTATTGAGTTATGAGGAACATAATTTATGTAAGGCACTCTACATATATGTACATCTTGCCCCAATTTATTAGATTAACTAGCTAGGATTGCTCGATGGTAATAAGTGTGACAAAATAGAAATTTTTTTAGTCGTCTTATGCCACTCGAAGTAAGAGTGATGCTTATCTTCGAGTAGACACTCCACCATCGGTTGACAGGAGAAAGCCGCTGTTTGTCATATTAGAATTAAGCACTTGTTTTCTTAAGTTTTTCTGTTCAATAATACCTATTTACAGATAAGAAGAGGTAGGTATTAGGTAATTCTTAAAATATTAAACTGTCGTTCATTAGGTAAAGGTAGCTCAAGTCGAAAAAAAGAAAAAAAATATGGGTGGGTCACACAAGGACGCCACTTCATTGAACTGTAAGGGGGTTTTCCCATTATCCGATCCGATATCCGATATAGGGACCGATAACGAGAAAGGTTGATCTATACTAATATTTTATAGACGAAAAGGTTGTTTGTTTGCATTGAATAGGCTCCTACTGGAACGATATTCATGAAATTTGGTACAAATATAGAGTAGACTACGGGGAAGGACATAGGCAACTTTTTATCGCGGCAAAATGTATAGCTTCACGATATCACGCAAAAAGTCGCGGGCAACATCTAGTATGTTATACATTGAAACATATTATATACCTGTCTTCTTGGTATCGGATCGGATAGTATGAATACTCTCTAAAGCTCTACTTCGAGTTGGTAAAATTACAGAACATATTTATGTCGGTTACGAAAGGTAAATAAAAATTAGAAAAGTGCATAGTTAAACTGACAAAATCACATGTCCATAACACGGCGCTAGATTTTCCAATCTTCATGCATAGACAGTAGGTACTTTCATTTTCTGTGAGTTTTACTTTACATGATGTTGTGTGTTTCACATAAATATTATAAAAATTTATTTCTAGATTGTTCTTAGTATGTTTTTTTTTTAATTTGGATTATTTTAGAAATATTATTACCTAGGTATCAAGCAAAATCATTAATTGATTATAAATTTGATAATTTTAGTCTTTTTACTTAACTACAGGAAGCCAAAAGGAGGAGTAATGATTTCAGCAGTTTTTGTATGTATGTATGTATTTGTATGTATAAATGTATGTTTGTTCCACCGTAGCGCCTTACTCCTTGGCCTTTAGTCAAGATACATTCGATAATTTAAAAGATGACTTATGTCAAATGCCATACATTTTTGATTTCCAACTTCGCCGTCGAGTTTTGCCGGGGAGTTCAATGGGTGACGTTGTGGAATTTGTAATATTTCATAAATTTGTGTTATCTCGGTTCTTAATGTGTAATATTGGTAGAATATTAACCATTAAATATTCGTTAACGTGCACAAGTGTGGGCAAGTGGTACAACTTCTAAAAACGTGCTATTTTGTGTTTCCCGCCAAAACTCCCTAGGAACTTTCAGTAAAGCGTCTACCACTTTACTGAATCGACTGACATGACTCATTGACTGTACTGACTATTTATTTGGACTTTTACTAGACTTTAGACTTGACGATATAGGAATACAGTGTTGAAAATTGAAACGAAAGTTCTATTTCCCGCCTTTTTTTACAACATATTATATTAAAATAAAAAATACTTCGCCGTCGAAATTATCCAATGAATTTTGACGAAAGGCTCTGGTCCGATTTAAATAAATGAGGAGTCAATAGATTTGTAATAATAGCCCGGGCAATATTTATAGGCTATAAATAATTTACATAGTTTAGTTATGTTTTTACCCGACTACGGCGAAGCCAAAAGGAATGGTAATGATTTTGGCAGTCTATGTATGTATGTATGTATGTATGTATGTTTTTTATCCGTTATTGGATGACTTATACAGAATTCTCCGAGCGAAGTAACCACTCCTGAAATACGTAAGTACATAAGTACATAAGTGCCTGGGACAGTTGGTTTTTAAATGTCGTATGGTTGCCCAAGCACATACGGCATTCCCACAGCACAGTTAGCCTAGTCCATAGGAATGACTGGTCAATACGTCTGGGGCCAACCATGTGCGGGTTTCCTTACGATGTTTTCTTTCACCGTTTTAGAGCGTCGGTTTATTCGTACTTGAGATCTGAAAAAAATTGGTACAGGCCACAACCTGGAAATGGAACCTGCACCCTCTCCAGTGCGAATCAAACGGTCTACCCATGTATGTTGTGCATGTTTTAAGCGGTAGGACCGCCATTTTTCACATTTTTATTAGGTCCTTACATATGAAATTGGCGTTTTGTCGTAGTGGCCACTTTGATCTCAAATATATTATCTTCTTTGGTTAGGAATTCCAATTTTAAATTTATACCGCTATTGACTCATGCATTTGTGTTTCGAAAACCGTAATTCATTTGTTTTTTCCTCTTTTGGTTTTTTCTTTGCATCACTCTGCTTACAAAATTGAAAACTTGAAATATCGTATTATTTTCGAGTACGAGTTCCACCGTGGCACCAGTGCTGCAGAAACGGCTCGAAGGATTAATGATGAGTATGGCGGCGGTGTTGCAAAAGTAATCACAGTGCGTTTTTGGTTGCAACGGTTTCGTTCTGGAAATTTTGACCTGCAGAACAAGCCCCGTGGACGACCGGAGACCAAAGTTGATAATGAAGAATTGAAGGCTATTGTGGAAGCGGATCCATCGCAAACCACGTCCGAATTAGCTGCAGGCTGCGGTGTTAGTGATAAAACTGTTTTAATCCACTTGAAGCAAATTGGGAAGGTGAAAAAGCTTGAAAGGTGGGTACCTCATAAATTGAGTGCAGCAAACCGACAAACACGCGTCGACTGCTGCGTAACATTACTCAACCGGCACAATAATGAAGGGATTTTAAATCGAATCATTACCTGTGATAAAAGTGGATCCTGTACAACAATCGGTAACGCTCATCGCAATGGCTGAACCCTGGCGAATCAGCCAAAACCTGCCCCAAGCGGAAATTGACTCAAAAAAAGTGTGAGCGTTTGGTGGACTAGTGCCGGTGTCGTTCACTACAGCTTTCTTAAATCTGGGCAGACGATTACGGCAGATGACTATTGCCAGCAACTGCAAATCATGATGGAAAAGCTAGCTGCTAAACAACCGAGGTTGGTCATTCGCTATAGGCCACTGCTGCTTCAGGACAGACCACACACTGCACAACAGACGGCTACTAACGGCTAAATTAGAGGAGCTTCAATTGGAATGTCTAAGACAACCACCGTACTCCCCGGACCTTGCCCCAACAGATTACCATTTTTTTCGAAATTTGAATTACTTCTTGCAAGGGAAAAAATTCAACTCATATGGGGCAGTCCAAAGCGCCTTCAAAGATTTTATTGATTCCTGTGCGAATGGTTTTTTAGTAAAGGAATCAATGAACTACCTATGAGATGGCAAAAGTGCATAGATAGCAATGGTATATGGTATGGTATAGTATATACTTTGATTAAATAAATATATAGTTTAAAAAAATCGACTTTATGTTCCTCCTTTAGAAAACGCCAATTTCATATGTAATGACCTAATATTTTAAATTTTATGTCAAACTTAACATTTGTAATGTATTTTTGTGCAAATCAAGAGTTTATTTTTAAATTTATTTTTTTGTTCTTCAAATGACGTTGGTGTTGACCCCGCAAAAAAATATTATTATGTTGCATTTATGACAGTTTTCCGTGTTTTTGTGTCAAGAATACAATTTATATTTTGTAACAAGTATATTATTTTTAGAAAACCAGATACAAAGTGTTCATAAGAATGTATACTACGGACTTACACTACTAGAAATTTACTAGTACCTAGTGTAAGTCCGTAGTCGGTACTAGATACATAAGTACCTACTGTGCTACTTCTGTTCAAAGAAATGAATAATGAAAATTAAGTTATTAAATAACCTAACCAAGAGCATGTCGGGACATGTCTAAGGAGGGTTCCGTAACTATTTACGCGTAATAGGTATTTTTCAAATTACTTGAAAAGTTACTGTTCGATCTCTTTCAAAATAATTTTCCTAGAGTTTTTAGCATGAAAACTTACAATGGTCACTTACAAACTATTTTGGAGGCATATTACTCGAAAATGATCGGCTTTATAAAAAAGTCATGTATTACCTTTATTTTAAAACCTATTCAAGGATACCCCACACGATGGGGTAGAATGAAAAAATATTCATCCACTTCACATGTATGGAGAGCTAACCTTAAAATATAATAATTATTATTTTATGATGCCAAAATTGAGATCTATACACAATCTATAACTATATCAAATTTCATCCATCCATATTCATAATTACAGAAGCTAGAAGCGCAGACAGACAGACAGACAGACAGACGGACGGACAGAGCAAGACTATAAGGGTGCCTTGTGTATTACGGAACCCTAAACAATAAATTATCACAATGTTTTGATTTAATGTTTTACTACGTAGCTTAGACATTTCCATTAATTAAATTAAAATAAATAATAACATAGTGTATGGGTCGTCTATAAATTATATGTTTGCTTGAACAAATGAAATGGAATTCCACATTCCTAATGATAAACACAAAAGATTATTATATAAGTGACGCTTTCTATTGATATAGTGATAGGTGTGAATGATTTTATTGACAAGCGACAAATTATATTAAATGTGTTACTTTCCCCAAGCACCGCGCCCATAAAGTAATGAAGATTAGAGGAAAATGTGTTCAATAAATTGGTATTAAATAGTTAGGTATCAGTTAGTTTTAGAAACACCGAAATATGAGAGAACAGGAAAAAGTATGATAAATTACGCCTTACGCTTTTACCGCTTCAAATCTGATAAGATTTGCTGATGTATTGCCATTTATCAAAAGCACTTTCTCTTACTAGTATCATACCACTATTATAAATCTAGGATGGATAGATGGATGCATGGATGGGTGGATGGGTGTTTGTCACTCTTTCAGGGGAAAACTACTGAATGGATTTTGATGGAATATTGTATGGTATAGTTTAAGCTCTGGATTAACACATAGGCTACTTTTTATCCCGAAAAAGTACAGTGTTCCCGTGAGATACTGTATTTACGGGGGCGGAGACGCGGGCAAAAGCTAGTCCCACTGTATTTATTTATAGACACTAGAGAGACGGAGTCTACATATTTACGTAGGTAATAAACTCGAAGCTGGTAAATTAAGTGAGCTTTAAAAAAAAGTATTGCAAAGAAACGTTGAAAAGTTTATGTGAATAGAGCTATCAGCTCTTCTAGCACATTCCACCGCGATAAGAGAATAGAGGAGGTATAAAAGCGCGACAGTCGTGCAGTACTTGGAGCGCTGTCAAGAGTGATGCTTTTTGGCACTCTCTCGCGACTCGAGACTCTTGGCTATTATTTATATCTCAAAGTTGCCATGGCTAATTACGATGACAAAGGTAGAAATAAAAAATGTATGGTGTTGACGTATCGCGCGCTATGTCACAGCGACCGTTATGTAAGTCCCATATTTTTTCAACTTTGAACACTGTCATTGTAACTAACGATGGCACGTTGGCTAATCCCCCAGATTCTATTCAGGTCTGATGATGATGATGATTCTGTTAAAAATAGATCAACCGCATTGTGGTTTATTCAAGTTGAATCATTCGCCCTTCGATAAGATGGTATGGCGAGCCGATTAAATGAAAACATCACGCTCCGAAATCCAAACAGAGGTCGGCTTTTTGATTAAGAACCATTAGAAATAGTCTCTGAAATTAAAATATTTTAATGCCTAGTTAAAACTAAATATGTTGTTCTCGAATGTCACAAAAGGAAAGCCACCACCGCACCGGCGCAACTCTATCGTGTTCATTATAAATAAAAATAGAATCTGTTTTTAAAAATTTAGCTTTATGCGGAAAAACAAAACCACAAATTACTTTAGGCCCGTATCTCCCAGCATTTTTATAATCTACAGTACGACCACGACCTTAATATCTTTCGGAAATAGTCGCATACATCGACGTCTTTCTATAGAAAACGATAATTTCTATAGAAAACGATGATTACCGAGAGCCTGAAGCAACAAGGTTTTAATATAGCTGTGTTTTATTTTGTTTCAGAATAATTCTTCTCGCAGTATGACGGCCTCGCACCCGCCGAACGCATACGCGGCGCAGCCCAAGACACTGGGCACACAATACACACCGGAGACCAAGAGAAGAGACTACGAGTAAGTTCAGCTTGTAACGAAAATAAAAATGTCTCATCAAACAAAAATAATTTAACGAAAGCTTAACTGACAGTTTCCTTATTTACGTAAATAAATAATAAGCTTAGGGTAAAGAAAACAGTCGCGTTATGACCGATAAACGATAAAACCACGTAACAGCTTTCATAGAACGATGTAAATCGATCCAAATTTGAAAATCGTGAACACACCATATGCTGGTAGTAGTGGAATCAAATCGAAAGTTAGTTATGTAGCTGTTTATCTATTCCTCTTTCTTCAATCTGTGATAAAACTGCACAGTTCGGTCGCAGTAAACACAATATTTAGTATGTGTGCGTGCGCCGATTCGGTCGGTCTAGTGTAAAGATGTAGGGGAGACCGAGGGGTGTTGAAACAATTTTGACATTTTGTTTCATACACCAAACACTATTGACAGAAATGGTATGTTATGAGTACCAATCGTTAGGTCATTCTTTATACTTGCAAATGAATAACATAAAGAAATTGTAAGCGTTAAATATTGTGGTGAAAAATCGACTTTACCGCAACAAGTCATCTTGTTTCAATTCCCCTCATACCGAGGTAAAATGATACAAGCGTCGAGGAGAGTTGAAACATATGATTTTTGAGAAATATTAAGGGCTATAAATAGAAATTTTGATTAAATTTAAAGGTATTTATTAAAATAAAACTTTTCAATCAGGTACATATTTGTTTTCTTTACGTACGTATTCATATTTTGTACTACTAAATCACTTGTATAAGTAACTACACTTTTAATACAAATAATCAACTCCTAAAATAGTTAAAAGCACCATAACGTTTTATTCGTCATACTAATTAAAATAACAATCAGATAAACAAAATGTGTTACATTAATTCTAAACCTTTAAAATAAAATAACTTTCAATACTTGTAGGTTGAGGTAATCTCAGAGAAAGATTAGGATGACGTTTCATAAAAGATCGAAGCCAAATCTCTCCAGCCATTTCATGCTTAGTCCAAGAAGTAGGATTTTTTTTATTATATTCAACAGCCAACCTATAGGCAAATCTTCTTGTTTCCTTAGTTCTCAGACCAAAGTTAGCAGCAGCGCAGTTTAAAAGATAGTCACAAAGTGCCTTCTCATCTGAAGCCGTCAAAACAGTCTTCTCTGGATATCCAACCGTTGGAGCAGTCACCGTTTTGTTAGCTTCATAAGCAGTTTTTTCTTTAATATACCTGTAGAGAGATGAATGGTTTAGGTTGTAACTCGAAGCTGCGTCACGGAGACTTTTTTGCCGCAAAGTTACTTCGTCTGCTGCGAGATCATACTCTGTCTGACTCGCCATACCTCTGTCAGTTTTTCTTTTATAATCAGTAGGCATGCTGAAACAAAATAAATACTTAAACTAAATCAACAAAAAATATATTTATTTGTGTTCTTTAATTATTGACTGAGCAGTCTGATATAAAATTGAAAACGAGGAGAGTTGAAACAACCTGTTTCAAATCTCCTCAGTAAGAAAAAACCTCCCAATATTAATTTAATCTAAAATTAAGAAGCAAATATACAGTAATCAACTGTGCCAAATATTTTTATTAAATCTTTAGTTAACGAGCTTTCGAAACATACATAACTCAATCTAAAATACTAAACCCTTATCAAAATACAGGCATGGTAAAAAAACGTTAATAACTTACTTTTCACGATTTTTGTCGCATGGCACGCAGATCTCCACAACCGCTCGGCTCACGCCACCGACGCGTACTGACAAATCATCGTGTGGAAAGGAGTAGTTGAAATGCGACATTGCCAGCTCGCTAACGGTTTTAAGTTCAAAAAAATCGGTACTGTTTCAATTCACCTTTGTGTCAAAACCCCTCGGTCTCCCCTAGTACTGTATACGCTTAATGTGACCGAACTGTGCAGTTTTATCGTTGTGGAGTGTAGCGAGAATTACTAAAAGCCTCCACAGACGAGAGGCCGATCGTTTCAGTTAGAACTAACGTCAGTTCGGCCTGAACGGATTCGAGCACATACACGGAAAAAATCGCAACCGACTTCAGTCCATCCGGCCGACTGACGCTGTCTCGAAATTGCACACAGACGATACGATACATAAATATAAAACAATTTTAAATATAAAAATCATTGTTTTAAGTTGTTCATAAAGCCACCCGCTGTAATAGATTTTCTTAATTATCTTCCATGTACAAATTTATTAAATGTATAGATAAAATTAGGCCGGGACGTAGTTTGGAAAAAAGTTAAAAATGTAAAAATGTAAATTAAACAAAAACCTCAAAATAATACCGCAAAAAAGTATAGATATAATTACGTAAATATAAATACGGTAAAAAAAATTAAAAACCTTAAAAATAAAAATAATATAATTGAACAGAAAAAAAAATGGTACATTAAAAATGCAAATCAAATATATGTTATGGTGTAGGTATGTAAAATATTCTATAAATAGACTTAAGTAAAAATTAAACTCCAAAAACAAAACAAATGTAAAAATACGACCCTTTAAAACGCATTAAAAATTAAATAATAATTAATCACGGCTAAAACAATATTTTGTAATAAGTAAAAATGAAATGTAAAACAATGTAAAGCATATGAACATAGAATTAAATCAGTTTAAAAAAATCTTAATTAAATTAAAATAATATTAGTATAATATTAATAAAGTACAAATACCTAGAAAATGAAATAATATACCTAGTCTTGTCATAAATACTGAAAAAAAGAAAAAAATTCTATTGCAAATAACATTTATTGCTCTTACAGTATGTTAGTTTAATACATAAATATAAAACAATTTAAAATATAAAAACCTTATTGGAAGTGGTCTCCATTGGCTGCAATACAGTCCTTTAAACGTTGAGGCCAGTTATCAATAGAAGCACGCACTCTTTCCATGGGAAAATTCTTCACTGCCAATCGTACGGATTGTTTTAGGGACTCCAAATTATCATGGCGTTTAGAGCAAGCCGTACTCTCTAAAACTGACCATAAATCATAATCCAGCGGATTAAGTTCCGGGACTAGACGACGGCCAGTCTTCAGCTCTGATGAAGTCCGAAACGTTCGTTTCCAACCAAGACTGCGTAGACCGAGCTTTATGACCCGGCGCGGCGCCGAGTCTTGCTGGAAGGACCATTCTTGGTTATTGAACATGGTGTTTTTAAGGAGATTAACTATCTTCTCAAAAATGATATCTTGATACACTTGGGCCGATGTTTTGATACATTTTACACAAAAGTATGGCTCAGTCACTCCTTCATAGCTAATACCCCACCAAACCATCACTGAAGTCGGATAGTACCCACGTTGCACTCTGTCGACTAATTGGGAAGCTTCCTTAGAGCTTTGAGTAAACCGTAATCAAAATTTTTCTGCGACCTCCCATTGCGTACCGCTTCAGTAGTTGTTTCGATTTTACCACCCTATTCTTTTTTAAATTATCAGTGAACTGAAATGACCAGTACGTCTCTTATAGGCTGCAACTCCTAAGTCATCTTTTAAAATACGCGACATGGTTCTAGGTGCTATCTTCATCTCCCGAGATAAAATCTTTTGCTTTCGGACAGGATTTCTTCAAATTCTTTCTCTTACTGCTTTGACCACCTTTTTCGTACGTACGTGGACGGCCAAATCTTTATTTACTTTATTAATAGCCCGGTACACAAACATTTTACTAATACCAAGCGTATGGAGAGTTTTAAAAATTGCATTTGGCTCCATACTACTTTGTGTAATGCAATCACAGCGATTCGGTTCTTTTTATCACCCCACTCCATTTTTAATATCGCAAAATAGTGTACAATGTATTGGCGTCAAAATGAGGAAACACAATGAACAATCATATAAAAATGACAGATTACAAATTCAAATGTAATATTTTGTTTATTTTTAATTGTAATAGTATTTATGGCCAGGCTAAGTAAACAAGCATAAGTGAGAGTTTCCGCACACTCTACTCTTCCAGGAAATAAGATTTGATGTTAATTAAAGGTCCCAATGCAATCGATGTCTAATAATATCAGAAGGCGTAGCAACTAGCAAGCAATGCAAACTTGGAAGACTGTACTGTTTTCAACTTTGTTAGTAACATTATAAATGCAGTCTGTATTGATTTTCCTTTTCGACTAATACGAGTAAGTATTACCGCAGAACGGATATTAATGAAAGGTATCAGATAAAATGTATGACCAGAACCTTTAGCCAAAACGCTATCGCTATTTACAACGACAAAAAATATATAGGTGTTACTAACGTACCGTAACTACAGTCAACATCTGACTAAATGCCACACACAAGCCACAATTCGGACCTTATCTTTTTATTGGCGACCTGCAACAACGGCCTTGTATGTAGAGCATTAGTCGCGTCGGCGAAGACGTAATGCCTTTCTACAACTGCCGACATTTCTTTTTAACAACAGTTAGAATGAGGCGCGCGATGACCCAAATTTGGTGTAACGCTAATTATTTTAATGTGCTTTATTCTAATATCGCATTCAATCGTATATTTTTAAGTTTATTTCAATGGTCTTATATTTGATTCTATTTCAATGGAGTTAAACCTTGTTTTGGTCGCGATAAAGTTAACTGTAATGCCATTATTGCGTTAAACTTTGGAACAATTTTTAATTTTTAAGACATCAAAAAATCTATAAACGTGAATGGCTTAGTCAGATATCGTTGTAAGTGTGCAAAAGATTGATTGATTGATGAGTTATCCTTGGTGGTATATAGTAAAATACCCAGTGTTCTTTCTTTTATTATGATTTAGCAAATTGTGTTAAAATTTAATTGCATTTCGCTTTCGACTAACAGGAAAATGATTATAATCAAATTCTAGCACACGAGTAATTATTATTATCATTCAAGTATGCAAGAATTGAGTTTTACAATCAGCTATTAAATATTTCACAAACGATTATACAATTGTCGCTAAAATAATAAACCCTTATATGACTCGTATAAAAATATTTGCACACAAATGTAATTTTAATTATGAAACATAATTGTAGTGATTATGACTCCACCAAGTGGTAACCGAAGTCTTGAAGTTTGCGTAAATTGGCAGAAGAGCTTGGTAGTTTGGTGAACTACGAAAGCAATGGTAGAGGCCAAGTTATCTAACTTAATTAGTTGTGGTATCTGTTTAGTGTGCTGAGCTTTGGTCATCGCCGTGAAGTTAACTACAGTTTGTATGGCATCCAATTAGTTACCATTGTTTCCCACTAGGGGGGATATTTCGTTGCCATACAAATTGTAGTAAACTTCTTCACGGCGAGTAGTGACAAAAATTAGCTCCCAGGACACTAGTATTTGCCCGCGGCTTCAGCCGCTTGAAATTGGGTTTTTAACGTTATAGTTATAATAATTAAAAACATTCATCCCCTATTTCACTCTCTTACAGGTTAGAAAGTGCTGAAATATGTAACTCATTATTTTTCCATACTCAACTCATACGAAATATCATGTAAATAAATCCAAGAAATTTAAAAAAATTATACAAACTTTTATGCCTTATAATCCCCCTTGAGAGTTGAATTTCGAAAAATCCTTCCATAGTGGATACCTAATTTCAAATTTCTAGCCTTAAGGGTGACCTGTGCGTTGATACATCAGTCAATCAGCTTTGCCTTTAATACACATAGATAGATAGATAGATAGATAGATAGATAATTAGATTACCGTACAATAAAGAAAAACAGTGACACATTAATTTGGTCGAATTTAATATTTTTATTAAATAATAAAAAATCGGGTCGAATCAGTTCATATCATTCGGCTTATATCGTTTAATATGCTCTTTTTTAAAGTCAATAATATTTTGTATTATTCTTATTTTGTTTACTGTTTTCAGATGGCAAATAGTATGGAGGAACGTTCTGGCGTTCGTCTACTTACACATTGCCGGGCTGTACGGACTGTTCCTAGCATTTACCGTGGCTAAAGCACAAACAGTCATATTCAGTAAGTATTTACTTTTTTAATATACACATTATACATATAGTAGGTACATTTGTAGTTAAAAAAATTGGGAATAAAAGAATGCGAAATAAAGATCTACACATTATTCTGCATATTGCATTTAAGCTGATTCAACCGTTGTTTAATGTTTTGAAAACACATTTAATTTATACTTATTTCTAATGATTTTTCAACGAGTCGAGAGCCAAGCTTAAACCACTGGACCACGGATGCTGTTGTTCTCACTTTTGTATAAGGAATCGAAATAGACGTCTGGCGTCTGTTTAAAAAGTCTTCAGTCCCTTTATAGATAGATTTGTTTTTTTTTTTTCATAAAGACTAACTCTACCATTTCTTTTTCTTCCAGCGATATTGTTCGCCATGATTTCCGGTATGGGGGTGACGACGGGCGCGCACAGGTTATGGGCCCACCGCGCGTACAAAGCCAAGTGGCCCCTGCGCATCTACCTGGCCATCATGCAGACCATGGCCTTCCAGAACCACATCTATGAGTGGGTGCGGGACCACAGGTGAGACTTTTTCAATGATCTAACCTTCATAATTTGGGCTGCCAGTAAAAACCATCGAAAGTGTGTGATGTGTATTCTTATACACATCACACACTTTCGGTGGTTTTTGCTTTAATAGCAGTGTTGGATTACATAGTCGTCTTATCGCAATATATTTATTATTGTTAATTGATTTCAAAACAACTAAATGGCAAAATAGATCATCGACCATCAATACAATTTACGCCTACTACTATATATACTATTGTTTACAACAGTTTACGAATTAAAATGAACACGACTATGTTAGCTTACTCTTAAAATGTTAGCATTGTCGTGTTAATTTCTGAAGCCTGAAATCTCCGTGTTTATTGTCTACAAAAGGTTTTGTAGGTTAATCATATTTCACTAGTAAATGTAATTAGATTAATTCGTAATTTAAACATGTTAAATTTGTAAAACTGTTACGGATGTTGTTTCAATGAGCATGAACTTCTCTGAGGTAATACGTTAGCGTGAACTTAACAAATATGTATTGAGCATAACTCTGTCACGCGACGCCCTTTGTCATGCTGATAATAGGGTAAGGGGTACCTTAAATATCTAGTTTAATTTATAATTTTTGAAATATTGAGGTATTATTACATGATTAATGTAAAAAAAATATGTGTAGTTTTGTAATTACTTGCATTTCAAAGTTACAATATTTAAAATAAGTGAATTAGTTCCAAGAATGTGATAGTTATCGGTGTACTATTACTTATGAGAATAAAAAGATTCTTTAGATTATGAATCTTACCTTATCTAAGTATATACTTAAATACATAACGTAAGCCAACAAGTCATATAAAAATAGAAACGTTAGAAAATCACAAACTGTGACGAGTGGAATATTTATTTACATTAGTATAATTAATATAACAATTATAAATAAATAATAAATAAATATCTATGGCCGCTTCACACCACGCCAATCTGGCCCCGTGCTAAGTATCCGAAGAACTTGTGTTACAGCCTAAGCCACCTATACCTAACCTAGCCAGTAATTAATACTTTTATACTATACATATATTTAAGATTTTTATTAAATTATACACATGTTTAATACACATCCATTACCCAGGAACACAGAAAAACTTTTTGTTCCTTCGGTGGGATTCGAACCCGCGACCCCCGGTTTGAGCACCAGCGCGCTGAACCACTGAGCCACAGAGGTCGTTAATTCAAATAAAACTGTAAAAATCTCCTAATTATAATTGGAACGGAATGGAATTACTATATCACGACTCAGGTCTTATAATAATTAGATATCTTATACCTTTAAAAGAGCAATTCTTGTATATTTATTTATATATATGTTTCTGTGGTCTCGGAAACGGCTCTAACGATTTCGCTGAAATTTGGTATATTGGGGTTTTCGGGGGTAAACAATGGATCTAGATTAGTCTTATGTTTGGGAAAACGCGTGTTTTCGAGTTTTCATGCGTTTTCCTGTCCACACTGAATATGATCGCTAATTTCGTCTGGTCTGCCACTGTCCGTCTGGTCCAGCGGGTTAAGACGCGGAAGGCAAGAAACAAGTATTACGGGTACGAATCTCGCTCGGTGACTTACTTTTGTTTTTATTATATGTTCAAGTTCATATATATATTTTTTAATTTTTTATTGATTTTAGACAAAATGTAGATAATGTTTGAGATAAAAAAATATATTTCTCATAAATATGTATAACATTTACCTATACTGATTACGTGAATAAGATTTATATGCTTTCGTATTTATTATTTATTGTAATATGGTGAAACTCGTATATATGCTTTCGAGTTTCACCATATTACAATAAATAGTAATATCCGAGCAAAGCTCGGTCGCTCAGATACTATAATAATATTATAATACTTGCTAACCCAGCAAACGTTGTTCTGCTTGTGGGAATAGTGGGTGCCCCAAAGGGAGATCTCCGACCGAGCGAGGTGGTATGCCCGGTCAGGCCGAAGCCTTGTATGCATTTCGGATGATGTATATATACGGCCGATCTTAGAAAACTTCGATAGCGCTTTTTTTCGTCGAGTCGAGTTACTCGATGAGGCTAAAGCTGGCTGGCGTAGTGTGGAGGGGTGGGGAGTGATGATGATGTCCAGAAGGAGGCGTGTTCTGTTGAGGGTTAGGGACCCAGTCAATGCATTGGCATTGACTGGGTCTTCTAAGAAAATACTTATTACGGCTTCATACTTTATTGAGACACCCTCGTTAGGTGGTGGTAGGCAGACGACTGGCTCTCGCAGGGGTGTCGTCTGTCCTGGTATATATATATAGCATAGTATAGTCGAAGTAGTTATTCGAAGCGATCTTCAAGCGACAGCCTGTATATAAACAAACCAAATCAAAAAAATCGGCTAAGCCGTTTTGTATGTGAGTTTAGTTACAAGCACAGTTGTGACCCAGATGTTTTAAGGGTTATTTTTTAGCATGGTACCAGTACCAAAGAGGTTCTGGAACCATTTAGGTTTCAGATATAGTTAAAATTTGCAAAAGGATAGCCTGACAGTGCTATAATAAAACATTGTTGTGCTTACTATTTTTTATTTTCTCTTTATATAGAAGCAACTGTAGCTTTTAAAGTGTGTGGAAACTTACAGTATTAGAGCGTATGACGTATCCCATGAAAGTAAAAAGAAAACTGTTATGATAATAACTACGCATGCCAAGGGTACACTGGCTAAGATAATATATTTATCACACTACACTTTTTTACACTTTAAATTTTTGAAGTATTAAATTTATTAAGTTTATACATAGGCTGCACTAAAAGTATCGGGGTAATCGGGAAGTAATTATTTTAAAAAAAATTCTCGGTCTTGTCACAAGGTCTTGTCAAACTTGTTTACTCGTTGAGAAAATGGAATTGACTCGAGAAAATTCTAGAGCGATGATTTATTATGACTTTCGAAGTGGTTTAACACAAAAACAGTGTGTTGACCGGATGATTTCTGCATTTGGTGATGAAGCCCCATCCAAAACCACAATTTATCGCTGGTTTGCTGAATTTCAACGTGGACGTGTCAAGCTCAGTGATGATCCCCGTCAAGGTCGTCCAAAAACTGCAGACACCCAAGAAAACGTTGATGCTGTGCGTAAGCTGATTGAGGAAGATCGACATGTGACATACCGCGAAATTCAGGCAACTTTAGACATTGGCATGAGTCAAATACAAATAATCTTGCATGAACAATTAGGTGTAAAAAAGTTGTTTTCCCGATGGATACCGCATTTGCTCTGTGAAGAGCAAAAAGCGGCTCGCGTTACTTGGTGCGTCAGAACTCTCGAAAGATTCCACGCAGGATCCTCAAATGCTGTATACAACATCGTATCAGGTGACGAATCCTGGATATACGCGTACGAACCCGACACAAAAAACCAGTCAAGAGTTTGGGTGTTCGAAAATGAGTTAAAGCCAACAAAAATTGTTCGTTCACGGAGTGTTGCAAAAAAAATGGTGGCCACGTTTGTCTCCAAAACCGGCCATGTTGCGACTATTCTGCTTGAGGGACAAAGAACGGTTAATGCAGAATGGTATGCTAACATTTGTTTGCCACAGATCGTTTCTGGACTCCGTAAAGAGAACTGCAACCGCCGCATCATCCTCCATCACGACAATGCGAGTTCTCACACCGCGCACAGAACAAAAGAGTTTTTAGAGCAAGAAATCATAGAATTATTAGACCATCCGCCGTACAGCCCCGACCTAAGCCCTAATGATTTCTATACTTTCCCTAAAATAAAGAATAAATTGCGTGGTCAGAGATTTTCATTACCTGAAGAAGCTGTGGACGCCTACAAAACGGCCATTTTGGAGACCCCAACTTCCGAATGCAATGGTTGCTTCAATGATTGGTTCCATCGTATGGAAAAATGTGTCAAATTTCGCGGAGAATACTTCGAAAAGCAATAAATACATTTTTAAATAGTAATGTTGTGTCACTTCCTTGATTACCGAAATTTTCAGTGCCGCCCTCGTAATTAGCTATTGGAACGTAGTTCCTTATGGCGCGTTGCGAATTGGAGGCTAGGCGGATTAAAATTGGCACGACACTTTTTGCCACTCGAAATCACAATGTAATAACGACTATTAAGAATGATACAAAAAACGACCTGATCACCTTGACAATAATGTAGAATTTTGCAATTACACATTGTGACTGTTATGACTGTTACATATTGTGACTAGCTATCCGAGCGCTTGATGTTATTACTCAGTATGGAGCCGGACTTCGCGGCAGCAACACTGCGAGAAGCAAGCAACCCGCCTCCTCACCCCTGTCCCAACCTAAGGCGCTAGATCCGCGCGCACTATATTATATACTTAGTTCAACTATTTGTTTTGTATAATATAATATATTATATCTATACAGATAAACAAAATTGAAGTGTCTGTTTGTAATTTCAAAGTAACAGCTTTTATTTTCACTTAATGCATTTACCTCTCGTCTCACCTCTCAAGTTTTGTTATTTGGTTAATGGTTACCGAACTGTTAGTTACCCAATATAATATGTGTAGTTATATTTTTCTCAAGCATTGGATAATACATTTCCTTACTAGGCAAACATTTTATCAGCTTTGGTAGTTTTTTTTTCAATTCTCTCATCTCACTCTCAATCCCACAAAATTATTCTAAGTAACTAAAACATTTTACTTAAGTAATTATAAATTCTAAAACCAGATTTCCGACGCGCTGGGTCTAGAAATTCAAAATTTTTATGGTTTTCCATTCATAAATTGGAATTTCTAGCCTCTAAGCTATACACTAATAAGCTTCTGAAAAATATTTAAATTATAATTTTACAACTTCGGATTTGTTTTCAAAAGAATACGACCTCTTTTTACAGAGTTCATCATAAGTTCTCTGAGACGGACGCGGACCCGCACAACGCACGGCGCGGGTTCTTCTTCGCCCACATGGGCTGGTTGATGGTGCGAAAGCACAAGGACGTGCTCGAGAAGGGCGCCTCCATCGACATGTCCGACCTCGAACGGGATCCCATCGTCATGTTCCAGAAGAAGTAAGACCATCCTCTGTCAAAGAAGATTTTGTTGGAATACCGTAAATTCAAAAAACTCTGACATAAGCAATCTTTAATAATAAGCTTTCCGAATCAGGCCAAGTATTTACACCCCCGCTTTCCGCAAACTGTGGGAGTATCGGGTTCAGACTTCAGCATATCTCGTAAAGTGTATTTGCATTACGACGTACTACTTTCCTGCCAAGCCCAGTCACTCAGGCTATGAAGTATGAAGTTGTATCAAACAATAGTTACATTAAGAGCAATGACCCACTTTCAGAACGTACCTGGTGATAATGCCGCTGCTGAGCTTCATCCTGCCCACGTATGTGCCGGTGGCGCTGTGGGGCGAGGACCCGTGGACGTCGTGGTACGTGGCCGCCATCTTTCGCTACACCATCTCGCTGCACTGCACCTGGCTCGTCAACTCCGCGGCTCACATCTGGGGCAACAAGCCATATGACAAGTGAGTATACGAATAAAAATTTAACGTAGTGGACGCTATTCGTAAATTTTTCTTCAGAGGATGTTTTAGATTTAAGTCAATGTGGCTGACGAGTGCTATTGAATTTAGTTTTTGAACGTTCGTTTTGAAATTCTAACGGTTTAAAAGTAGGTAAATTTCTGGGAATCGCAGAAGTGTAACTATGAAGCCGATCGGGCCGTATTGTTTCCCCTATAAGTATGGTTTACCATTATTTGGGTACATTATACTTCGAACCTACACCTGCCTAAACTACATAACCTACATTTGCGTAGTCTCAAGGAAGCCATACACGATACGGTGTACCGGAGAGGTTTATAAGGTGCCACTCGAAAGATTGATTTTCAATCTTGCGCCGCTCGCCTGCTCAGGTTAAAAAAACTACGCAGGTCTATTCCGACACACGTTGCGGTCTACATGCGGTCTACATGTAGGCGTACCTGCACAGGCAGACCACTCCGGTGGGCCGTAGCATGTATAGCCAGCATTACAAGTGAAAGACGCTTCTTAGAAAAAACATTAAAGAAGTCTCGTAAAACATAAATTAAATTAAGCAATCATATTTTAATACAATTTATGACGCTGTAATAAAACTGACTAATATTTAAAACTAGCACACATGACGCAGTTGGCAGGTACCTACATCACGATGGTCATGGTATAAAATTTAAATTGGTTACTTCTCATTGGTAACTGGTAAACTCTTTCTTTGTAGAGGACTAGCTATTTCTCGCGGCTCCATTCGCGTAAATCTAGTATTCCACGATAAACTATACTTTTTTAGGATGAAAAGTAGCCTATGTTTTAATTCAAGGCCTAAACTACTGCCATACGGCATAATTCATCAATATCCGTTCAGTAGTTTTAGCGTGAAAGAGTCACAAAATTCCATCCAACTTACAAACTACCACATTTATAATAGTAGTAGGATTCATCGGCAGCGTTGGCAAACCAATATGTCACTCAAAAGGTTTGTAGAATACAAGAAAAAGTTCAGACCTCAGTCCGTACCTACCCTCAAATGCGATCTTTTGGTTACCTACGCGTTAACCCCTAAACCACTGAACAGTTTTAGATGAAATTTGATACAGGGATAGTTTAGACCTTGAGGATGGAGATAACATTAACTTTTTCTTTTTCTATTTAAACGGCACATTTATAGTATTTAAACGGCACAAGCCGATTCCTAATTTGTACTTCAAATGAAGGAGTTATTAATATTGAATATTATAATAATAGCTGTAGGTAGAAGTTTTATAGGGGTTTTTTAAAGAGCGATAATTTGTATATCGCGGTGTTTCTATAACATTCTTAGGATGGTGAAAGTCAATGTTATTTCACGGTCGTACTTTGTCCGAACTATCGGTACTTGACTTGTCTACTTGGCCTACTTACAACATTTTCGTTGTTAAATATTAGGTCTTTACCTATGAAATTGCCGTTTTGTATGAAAAAATTTAAACGAATTTATTTCATGTATTTTCTATTTGTATTAATCAAAGTAATCACCCATGCAATCAATGCTTTTTTTCAACGCAGTGGCAGTTTATTGATGCCCTTCTTAAAGAAATCAGCTGGACGGGAGGCAACAAATTCTTCAAAGGCATTTTGTACTGCCTCTCGGGTATTGAATTTTTTTCCCGCCAAGAAGTTATCCAAATTCTGGAAAAAGTAGTAGTCTGTAGGCGCAAGGTCTGGTGAGTAGGGCGGATGACGGAGAACCCCAACCCCAGTTCTTGCAACTTGGAGACCGTCTGCTGTGCAGTATGAGGTCGCACGTTGTCGTGCAGGAGCAGCGGAGACGAGCGATTGACTAATGCTAGTTGGAGATGTGCCAGATTCTCCATCATTGTGTTCAGTTCTTCACAGTACACATCTGCAGTAATGCTCACCCCGTTTGGTAAGAAGATGTGATGAATCACACCGGCGCTAGACCACCAAACAGTGACCATCACTTTTCTAGAGGTAAGTTTTCGTTTAGGGCATTGTTTAGGTGCTGAACCAGGATCCATCCAACTTGCTGAGCGCTTGCGATTATCAGACAGAATCCATTTTTCATCGCAGGTAACAATGCGGTTCAAAAATCCTTCATTTGTGTGCCTGTTGAGCAGTACAAGGCACGTCTCGACGCGTACTTCGCGCTGGCGATCATTGAGTTCGTGGGGCACCCATTTGTCAAGCTTTTTTACCTTGCTAATTTGACGCAAATGGACTTATATTGTTTTGACGCTAACGTCGAAAGCTGCTGCTAATTCAGCCGTAGATTGTGTATTATGAGCTTCCACAATCGCCTTTAATTCGTCATTGTTGACCAAAGTCTTCGGACAACCGCGAGGTTAGGTTAGGTTAGGTTAGCTCCGTAAAGGCAGCCACAGACGAGAGGCCGATCGTTTCAGTTAAAACTGACGCCTGAACGGATTCGAGCCCATACACGGAAAAAATCGCATCCGACCCAACTGACGTCAGTTCGGCCTGAACGGATTCGAGCACACACACGACACGATTTTGCATCCGTTCAGGCCGAACTGAAGGCAGACCGGACCATGTATGGGCCCCTTAAGCGTCGTTGATTTTGCGTGCCGCTTGTGCCGCGTTGTTGCCACGACGGTACTCATATTCCATAATTACTCGAATTTTTAACGTATCTATGATGACGAAAAATATTGAAATGCGATGAAAATTAAACACTAATCAATAAACAAAGAGGTCATACTTTTGGAAAAAGAATTCCATGTTTTTAAAATAAAATTAATTTGAAATTAGAATTCTTAGTCAAACAAAAATTATTTTGATTTGAAATGGCCAGTACTGCATAACGGCAATTTCATAGGTAAAGACCTATTATATGTAGGAGAGAACTGAGAAGCACAAATAAGATTCTTTTTTGCAAGCTTATAAGCTGTTAAGTTTGAGAGTTCCGTAACTATCAACGCGCAATAGGTTTTCTTGAATTACTTCAAAAGTTATTGTCCGAGTTCGCTCAAAATAATTTTCCTAAAGAGTTTTTAGCGTGACCTATTAGCACGGAAACTTACAAGTTCCTATCTCTTATAGTTTCGAAATGCCAGGGGGCCCGGGGGGACCAACTAATAAACCACTTTGAAGGCCGAGTACTCGAAAATGGTCGACTTTGTAAAAAATACATGTATCAAACCTTGCTTTTATTTTTAAAACACCTATTAAACGATACCCCACATGATGGGGTAGAATGAAAAAATACGTTTCATCCCCACTTTACATGTATGGAGAGACCCCCCTAAAATATAAAATTTTTATTATTTTATGATTTTAAAACCCAGATCTATACACAATCTATAACTGTACAAAATTTCATTTATATTCATAATTACAAAAGCTAGAAGCGCGGACAGACAGACAGACAGATAGACAGACAGACAGACAGACAGACGGACGGACAGAGCGAAACTATCAGGGTTGCTTATGTATTACGGAACCCTAAAAAATCCGGACTAGATCGAGTCGGACTTGGCCAAAACATTGTTTGTCGGGTTCCGTACAAAGTAAGAACGTTATAAATAGTTCGAATCGTATGGTATCGCGGGGAAGTTTCAAGTATAGATATGCTTATTATATTATTCATTATAAATAAGGAAATGTACTTTGTAAAAAACAAAATGTATTTTGGAATGCGCACATCATATTTGACCTAGAAGCTTAAATTTCATTTTTCGACCTTTCTAAAGTCTTAGTTTAGAGTTTAGAACCTCTATCGTATCGCGTAATTTGAAAACTTTCTCTGTGTTCGGTTTTTTTCCTTTTGAGGTACGGAACTCTCAAAATTAACATTGCGTGCGTAAATATTACAACTGATTAAAATAATTTAAATATTTATTAAAATTACCATGAGCACTACCAATATTTAAGCACCTAACTACTGACTGGGCTATAGCCCATTCGCGTTAAGTTTACAGTCATCACTGCTTAATTGTCAAAATTGATCAATGACCCTTAAGCCGTGTTCCTAGTTCATATTATGACCCAATTAAAATGAGCCATTTTGAAAGGAGATCGGCAAATCGCCGTACATTTACTGCCAGGTAATTAAAACACGTGGCCACAAAAAATATTTATTGTAAGTTGTACTTTAGGAACATAGGAACAAAAAAAGCAATAATATTGTACATTAAACTCGGGGCATAAAAGACAATTGATTAAATATAACCTAACCTATTGTTCAATAAATTGCCCTAATGACGGTTTGCGGAAAATCAAAATCTATCAGTTGTGATGTCAATTACGTTATGAAATTAATAACTAGTTTGTTTGAAAACGCAATGTGCTAACAGATAAATGAAAGTTGTCGCTTTCAAGTTACAAAAACCAAAAACAATAATTATTTTTCTTATAATAAATAGCATA
Source organism: Phengaris arion (assembly GCA_963565745.1). Taxonomy (NCBI): domain Eukaryota; kingdom Metazoa; phylum Arthropoda; class Insecta; order Lepidoptera; family Lycaenidae; genus Phengaris; species Phengaris arion. The sequence continues at coordinate 33,548,049 of OY751431.1, forward strand.
GATAGTATAGAGGGTTCTATTTCACACCCCAATTAACATATTTTTTTCTAAGTACTAAACTGTTCAACTTTAGAAAAAGAAAATAACTTTATTCTCCAATAAAAAATAAATATATATATATTATGATAAAGATATATATTGATGACAACCAGTACCACAGATAAGTACGTATTTTGCACATGAATTCTCTGATATTCGGAGATTCATAAGTTTTAATTCCAAGTTCTATATAATATATATATATATATATAGTAACAAGACATATTATATAGTAACAGACTCACTGCAAACTTAACGCAATTGGAATTATGTTTAACGCAGCAATTATATTTTTTATAGCATTCAGTAAACGATCCTAAACCTGTACTTAGAGAGATTTTATCTATTTGTATATTATAAGATATTTACTAGTTTTAATTTCCGAACTACCTGGTTGTACAGCTTTCTCTTCCACAGTCATTTAGACGTGGAAGTTGTGTATTAAACGATGTCAAATATTAGACCTGGATCTGCCGAAATAGGCCACCAGATTCCTAGAGAGTAGTCTCTTCTGGGAAACTAACTCTACCTGTCACAATACTTCTAAAAAAACTGCTCAAAGTTTATGGAAAAACATAACAAAAATATCGGCTGTCTGTAAGGTCGGTTTACTGACGATAGTTGAACGTGACAACGTCAACAACGCTGGTACTTGGTAACGGTAACAGGTAACGGTACTTGGTAACGCATGAGTCATGATTTTCGTGCGTGCAGCCGGCTCCATCGAATTATAAGACGTTATCACGTCAAAAAAAACTTTTCTTCTTCGACGGGCATTGGCTCGCACAGCACGACCACAGAAACCTCTGTGTTAGCAGAATGGACAGTAATCAACAAACCCACTCACAATATATTAATATGATCTCAGAGTGCTTGCGAGTATCAACTAAGTTTTTTTTTGGGATCTGCAGCGAGATAAAACAGAACAAAGTGATGCATGTACAATTTAATTATTTCGCATTCTAATTCTAATTATTTCTTAAATTCTAATTATTCTAATAATTTCGCACAGCCCAAATTATATCTATTAACGTATTTTATGGCTTTGCCAGGCCGGTGGCCTTAATTACAAACATAACATTATTAACATTAAATTCCATTCATCCAATTCCATTCCAATAACAATAAACGCCTGATTTTTTCATGAGCTATATATAAATTATGAATTTTAAAACTTTTAAATCGCCTGATGCACTTTACTAGCAATAATGAAAATGCGTTATGTTATGATTTAATTACAGAAATATCGGGCCTACGGAGAACAAACTTGTTTCGATCTTGGCAACTGGCGAGGGCTGGCACAACTACCACCACGTTTTCCCCTGGGACTACAAAGCGGCTGAGCTAGGGAACTACAAGACTAACTTCTCCACAGCTTTCATCGATGTGGCGGCGAAATACGGTTAGTATTTAAAATCCATAAATATATTTTTTGTTTGCAAGGGTTATAATGAATTTTGGCTTAGCTTGACGAGATTTTGATGAGAAAGTTATCTACAAACATTTTGTTTTTCTTTTACTAATTAATAGATTTAGCATAATTACATTACTAACTACCTACTAAGTTTTTGTGAATACTAAAAATAAAAACTGGTTTGATTTTGATAAATAGTTCTTGAACTGTGCAGTAAGCAATTACAATTTACCTAATATTATAAAAAATACTTCGCGACAACAAATTTTAAATGAGCCTTATATTTAGTTATATTTTTACCACAGGCTTAGCGTACGATTTGAAAACAGTTTCCGAAGAGATGATCAAAAGTAGAGTCTCGAGGACGGGTGATGGAACACATCAGTCACTAAGCAGCAGCAAGCAGATAATCGATGATGATGGTCATTGCCATCCAGAAAACCCCGTGTGGGGCTGGGGAGACACAGACATGACAGAAGACGACAAGAAACTGGCAGAAATCACACACGTCAAGTTTGATTAATTACAATTATCGTGAGAAACTAATTTTATAATCTTTCTTATTTTAAATTGTATTAAAATAAGAAAGATTATAAAAAAATATGTAATGTGTTGCACTTAATAGTCATTTGACTGTCAAATATTGAAAGCGCGTTCAGAAATTTTGTTGGAATGCAAAACATTTCCATCTAGCTGACCTAAATCAAACGGGGGCCGTTTGATTTAGGTCAGCTAGATGAAAATGTAGGTTGTAGGTGTAGATTGTAGATGTAGGTTCTGGTTGTAGTTATTTATTTATACCTTCATAGTTAAAACAGAACAACGTCTGTCCGTAAGCTAGCATTAAACATTTTGGTACTTACTACTTTGATTGAAATTTTGTATTGATCGAGTAGTAACCGACCCTAAGGCATCCCAAAATAATTTTCCTGTTGACCCGTTTCATTAAATCTCGCGATGGAACCTCTAAAGTTGTTAGCACTCGAAATCTGAGTGGGTGTTACATGAATATAAACCATGATCTATTTAAGTACCTACATCGGGTAACATTGGTATATTGGTATTGGTATGGTTGATTAAGTAATTTGTAAGTAAAAGGATTGCTAATTTAACATTTGGCTTGTTAATTTAACATTTTGTACAAAACTGTACGACATATTAGATTATTTTGGAAAAATCATGAATAAAATTATCGAGTAAAATATATATTATTTTTAATCGGCAAGTCTTATTTATAAATATTGTTATGTAAACTATGCTACAAATACTATTTTAGCGTATTGAAACTAGGAGACAAGTAATTACATTTTTTACCGTACTAACCCCAAGAGTTAACTAAAACGGCGTTCAAGTAGTGCCTACTTTTAAGTTAAGCTTACTTTTCGTTACTTTTAAGTTAATGAACTTGTATGACTTGTTTCTATTGTCCTTAATTATTATACTAGAATAATATTTTTAAGCACGAAGAATGAGACTTTTAATTTATAGTTGTTAAGCTGTTAAGTGAATGTGATAAATGTGTACCTATGTGACTCTATTAAAGAGGAATTATGTACTGATGATAATTTATTTTTGTAGTCAAGAATTTAGGCACAATTTTTGTTTTTGGTGCATTTTTATTTTTATATTCATGTTGGGAAATGGATGTAAATACAAAAGAAATATTAAATTTAAATATATTATAACGACTATTATTTGTATCCCTTTTTGGCGATAAACCTCTCATTCCTTGTTTCTATGAAAAATGTCTTCAGTAAGGCTGCCATTCTCGATGGCACAAACATAGATAACCCTGACACCCGTAGTCAGGTCGGCTGCGGTTGCGGTTCACGACAGTTGCATTTGGTAATGAACTGTTAGCCAACACTTAACCCGAAGATTCTGAGGTACTAAACTATAATGTAAGAGGCTCTTACGTATCATAACTATGGGTACGTGATTTTTTTCTATTCAGCATAGAGAAACATTTTATTAAGGTTATTCAATAAAATTATGGTTATGCAATAATCATAATAATTGAATAAATATTTTTTTTGCAGTTGTAACATATTGTTTATTCAGACACAAAAATATATACAGAATAATATTAATACATACAGGAAATAAAATATTTACAAACTATACAAATAGGTAAGTACTAAAAAAAAATAATAACTACTCCAAAACTTAAAATGCTACAAAACAAAGAAATCTCCCAGGTCGTCCCCACCAGGCAGAGTACCTAGAAGGCTCAAAGAGTTTCCTCGCTGGATTGCGATACTTATTCTCTGGGCCAGGTAGGTGCCGGCTCTGGGTGGCCTCAATGAGTTTTTTGGAGATTTCTCTGAAAAGTTTGTGCGCACCCAGAAAGTTTGTGCGCACCCAGACCCCATGTACCTTGGGTTTCAATCCCAAACGGTTCAAATATGAGATCCCTACTAAGGTTTTTATATTTGCGCCGCTTGAGGTTTTCCGCCTGATTGGCGGCTGCACCTGCAGAACTCGAAGTGCCCTGGACATGGGACGGAGCAAGTGTATCGACGCAAGTAGCGTCCCATACAAGAGCCCGTCCCACTCTCCAAGGGACCAGGGTCATACCGTCTGGTCTCTTGCCATCGTCGCGTGCCAAACCAGAGGGTTCCAGCACAGCTGGCACTCCGGCGGTGACAAGAGCCCAAAGGATGAGATCGTTCAGGCAGTGATATCGGGAGATGCGGCCGGCGCTTCGTTGACAGGACAGTCCGTGGTGTCCGAGGCTGTCCACGTTTGCGCCACAAACACAGCGATGGGGGAAGACGTGGGGGGTGCCAAGACGCCGGGAAGTGGTTAACCGGAAAGCTGTTCGATCCAGCAATGTGCCCGTATTGGGTGACGGTAATGCTTGTAGCCAAAGGCCCGACTCCCACTTCTCCGCAGCTAACAGGCGAGCCTGCTCCACAGGACTGGAAGACGTATTAAGAAGATTATTCCGTACCAGTCTGCAGAGTGGCTCGTCCCAGAGCCTTTGTGAAAAAGTATTGTCAGGCAATTCGCTACAAGCACTAGTTGCGCTCCAGGCGTCCTTAGCCTCGTCCAGAAAGGGAACTGTATTGGAGTAGGATGGGTGATGTAGTATTTTGGAGATAAGACTATTGTTCGCGTGGACTGAGGACAAGAAGGCCGGAAGCGATATGTCAGAGGGCTTTCGAACTCCCAGGCCACCGAACCTAACTGGAAGCGTTGCCTGAGTCCATGCGCGGTCATCGGAATTTGTGTTCAAAATATTGGAGAGCGTTAGTCTTATGGTATCATCCAACTGTTTGAGAAGTTGAGGGAACTTCCACAGTTGACAACACCGTAACACATATGTCAATTTAGGTACGAAAATGCAAAAACGGATTAGAGTAAAGGCCATGTGACAGTTAATTTGGAGGAGGCGGTCTAAAGTTTCATTAAAATTTTGTAATTTGTTATCTATGAAGTCCGGGAGAGATTCGTCTAAAATAGGTGAACCCAAAAGGAAGAGCGAATCCTTGTTAATGACAGACAGTTGTGGAGCTATTTCTTTAAAGCTGGATATAATCGCGTTTCTATCCCCACAACTGTCTGGCACAAAAAGTTCGCACTTACCTAGGTTCAGCTGTAAACTTATTTTTTGGAACTCGCGGATCAGAGTGCGGAAGTTTGATAATACAGTGGGTGCATCGCTTCCAAGGGTCCCATTATCCAATTTTTTTTACATTTACCAACATTAAATTTTGAATTTAGATATAAATATATAAATATTAATTAAATCGAATTAAAAAATGACTAGCTGTCGTCCGCGGATCCGCCCGCGTGAATACTGAATACAGTATCCCAAAGGAAAACTGTACTTTTTCGGGCTAAAAAGTAGCCTGTTTTCATCCAGATCCTAAGCTACTACAATACCAAAATTCATCGAAATTCGTTCAGTAGTTTTTACGTTGAAAGAGTAATAAACGTCCATCCGTCCATTCTCACATGCTTTCACATTTATAATATTAGTAACATATAGCATAGTAGGATATGACATGAAGTATCCTAAAAGCACGAAATGATTATTCAACAATGAAATATTACCTGTAGTTAGAGTACAAGACTCTGCAGTTACTGCTTGTTGATACTCTAAAAAAGAACAGTTAACATAATAATAATTATCTTTGAGAAAAAGTTTCGGGGCCTTTTAGACTCTACAGAACTGTTAGGTGGTTGAGTTCATCTGAAATTGCCCTAGACTTGTGCAATATTTAAGGCAAATGTTAGCAACATTTTAGTTCGTTATTCAGAACGGATAGCTTGCCTATTTTATTACATCCGTGCTACATTAAGGGATAGATTTATTTATTATACATTTTTCTTGCACATTTTTAATTACTTATATTTTTTGAATACCACATTATTTAAGGTATAAAAATATAATCCATAATGACAGAGGTGTTCTCAGACAATGACAAGGCTCCAAACTTGAACGTCCGTGAAGTGCGAAGAGACTATAAGTAAGTTGTTACATAACTTGTTGGTATTAATTTTTATTTATTATAAAACTAGCTTTTTCCTGCGGATTCGCCCGCGTAAATATAGTATTGGGTATCCCATGGGAATACTGTACTTTTTCGGGATAAGAAGAAGCCAATGTTTTAATCCAGAGCCTAAACTATTACTATACAAATTTTTATCTAAATCTGTCCAGTAGTTTTTGTGTGAAAGAGTAACAAAAATCCATCCATCCATCTATCATTCCTCACAAACTTTCACATTTGCAAAATTGCCTTGCGACCTAGGCGAATTGCAATTGCAAATCGACCTGTGTAAATCCCGTAAAGTTACCTCCAACTCCCATTAGCAATGCTTGTTTAAAATATATTATAAATTTTAAACTTACATACATATTTATTTATTATCATATTAGACAATAAAATGGAAAATATATGGATGTTTCAATTTATTTTAAAAACACTTCTTGTTATATACACTCCATGGTGAAATGGAAGTACCAAACTAGTTCAATTAATGAAAGTTAAGACGGTGTAATGGAACTCGATGTCACTTCAATATGTATTATTGATAAATAAATATTGCTTTTCTTCATCGTTAGGCGTTTAATAGAATTTACTAATATTATTAACTAGGCGATTAAAATATTTAATTTTACAGACTTAAAAACACAGCATTTAAGGTACCTAATTTTTATTTACAGATGGCAAATTGTTTGGAGAAATGTCTTCGCCTTTTTGTACCTCCATGTGTGTTCGCTCTACGCATTTTATTTGATGTTGATCGCCGCAATCAAACTACAGACAATTATATTCAGTAAGTAACTAATTAACCAAATCCATCAAAATTAGCTACAGCTCTTTATAATTACTATAGAAAAAGTGACTCTTTTTTTTGCACAGTTAGTCAAGCCTGCCTAAGTAATAGGTATGATATATTTGTTCCAATCCAATTTAATATTTTTGTAATGAATTAATGATAACTTTAGCTTCTAACTACTTGCCTAGTATGTGCGAGCGCCATATTTCCTTTGGTTTCAGAAGTCCAAATCATGTAACTGAATCTTGACAATTTAAAGTAAATACCTATCTCTCTAGCGACAGGGCTTGCTGGAGCATTCACACACCCATCAAATCGCGTGATTGTGAGTGAGACAGTAGCATGTCATTGGAGACGAACTGTAAGTTGTCAAGTTTTAGTGACGAGAATTGGCCCCCAGGTATATGCCTGCTGTACACCGCGTCGCTGGGTCTGACGGCGGGCGCGCACCGGCTGTGGTCGCACCGAGCGTACCGCGCGCGCTGGCCGCTGCGTCTGTTCCTGGCTGTGATGCAGACCGTCTCCTTCCAGAACCACATCTACGAGTGGGCACGGGACCACAGGTATAGTGTCCTCTCACTTACACTCTCCAAGAGTATAAGAAGTTTGTTAACAGCAAAATCCCTCAAGACATCAGTCTTGCCCCGTGCTAAGTACTTATCCCAAGTACTTGTGTTACGGGGGCCAACGGGACGTATATTAATTACTTTTATACTATACTCATTTAAAGGTATACTCAAAATCTTAAATATATTATGTATATTACGTATATGTATAATACCTATTATACACATATTTAATACACAACCACGACACAGGAACACAGATTAGATCCCGCGACCTCCGGCTTGAGCATCAACATGCTTAACCACTAAACCACAGAGGTCGTCAAAATAATTATGTCGTTAACAAAGAAGAACTACGTATATGGTTCTTTGATCAGAAATCTCGTATTTTATTTTCGACTTTAACATTCTTGGTAAGTACGTATTATTATTATATTATATTATATTATTATATCAATAAAATCACACATACCTACACTGCTTTCCTATCATAACTCATATTTGAGTAGGTATTACTTATGACATGAGTATTGAGTAATTAATTAAGATTTGCCATAAAATAATTGTGTTCCATCCTTAAAGTATATATACTAGATACTCACCTATTTTTAATTATTAATATCCTTTATGTTTTTCAAATAAATATTTCGTATGATACAATTTTTTTTAATGTTTGTTCAGTTACCTACATAAAACTAAACGCATGTGAGCTCCTCTTACCATTTTTTGCTAGTCTTAATGAACACATTTGCATTAAATTCGTTATAAATGTGACCTTTCATGTAAGTAATCCCATCATCTTTGCTAGCTAGAAACGTCAGAGATCCATTTCCTAGACATAATCCACGCAATTGCCAGACATGCGTTGATAATGCTTGGTAAATTGATATTATAGCAGTCAATGTTTACTAGTCGTGCACAATGTTTGTCTTTTAAAATATTTAAATGACTAAACATATAAATGTAATATCGTACATGCAAAGTTCTCAAAGGTACCAAACAAAACAAAAATGTTTGGAATATTCCTGTTAGTTTCATAGAGACAACAAAATAAAGAAAAAAAAAACCATACCGGTTGTCTGTAAAGTCGGTTTACTGACTTTAAAAATTACTGACAACTGACGTTAAAAATCCTGATTTCTGTTAATAAGTTCGGTCTATGGTCGTAAATAAAAATCAGTTAGATTGTAACTACGTTTTACCATCGTTTATTACAATATTATTTGTACATCACACAATATAATTGAAAACATCTGACTTGTACTTATATTTCTGCCCACTGGCAACTGCAGCTTTTAAAAAATCTTTTTGACGTGATAACGTCTTATAAATCGATGGAGCCGGCTGCACGCACGAATAAACATGACTGATGCGTTACCTGTTACCCGTTATCGTAACCAAGTACCGTTACCAAGTACCAGCGTTAGCTCGCATTGCCTTTACCTCATTATTATTATTATTATTATTATTATTGTTTTTGTTGTTGCTGTTTTTGTTGTTGTTGACGTTGTCACGTTCAACTTTCGTCAGTAAACCGACTTTACAGACAACCGGTATGTTTTTTTTTGTAGAAATTTCACTATTGACTATTTATTGACATGATTATAAATCCGGTCTCGAATGAAATCCGGGAAAATTAGAACCTTAGTTTATCTAAACTAAGGTTCTAATTTTGTTTCCTGACTGACCTGAGAGACCTGTGTGTCCTAGCGTATCTTTCAGTAGTACCTACTGTATTCATGCTTTGTTAGATATATTTCGCTTTAATTAAGTCATTAACAATTTTATTTTCCATCATACTTTCGCATTTCACTCTTAATTTGACTCGTCTCCGATGAAAATAAATTTTATTTTTATTTATATCGCGCTATCACCCGAAGAATATGACATAGTCCATATTATCTCGTAGAACTGATAACCGCTGGAGAGTAAAGGTTCTAGAGTGGAGACCACGAACTGGAAAGCGCAGCGTTGGACGGCCTCCCTCTAGGTGGACCGATGACCTTATGAAGGTCGCGGGCCGCCGTTGGTTGCGGGTGGCCCGGGACCGTTCGTTGTGGAAATCTTTGGGGGAGGCCTATGTCCAGCAGTGGACGTCCTATGGCTGTTAATGATGATGATGATGATGATATTATGGGGTGGGACGCTAAGTGTAAAATTCTCATTGATAGAAATAGACGATCCCTTGAAATGACGACATTACTTTAATAACTCAATTCCGAGGGTCATTTCATTGTTTGAAGTATGTTTGACACAATTCGTAATATACGAGGGCGGGTCAATAAGTCCGTGACTTTTGGAATAAAACACAGATTTTTTGATAAATAAATCATTTTATTTTTCAACGTAGTCCCCCTTGAGCTCTATACACTTTGTCCAACGCTTCTCCAATTTTTTTAACCCTTCCAAAAAATATGATTTGTCGAGGTCCTCAAAATAGGCCTTTGTTTGCGAGATGACTTCATCATTGGAGTCAAATCTTTTTCCACCGAGCCATTTTTTCAGGTTTGGGAACAAGAAGTAGTCACTCGGAGCCAAATCTGGAGAATAGGGTGGATGTGGGAGCAATTCATAGCCCAATTCATGGATTTTTGCCATGGCAACTGCACACGTGTGCACCCTTGCATTGTCTTGGTGAAAAAGAAATTTATTCTTGGCCAAATGAGGTCGGTTTTTTTTCAAATCCTCATTGAAGCGGTCCAATAAGTTGGTATAATATTCCCCATTAATTGTTCTTCCCTTTTGAAGATAGTCAATATGGATTATCCCACGTGCATCCCAAAAAACAGTCGCCATAACTTTATTGGCTGACAAATCCACCTTGGCCTTCTTTGGCGCCGATTCACCCTTAGAAACCCACTGTTTTGACTGTTGTTTGGTCTCTGGTGTGTTGTGATGGATCCATGTTTAGTCCATGGTTACAAAACGGCGCAAAAACTCCTCCATATTGTGATTAAACAACGCCAAACCTTCCTGTGAAGTTGTTACACGATTGCGTTTGTGGTCGACTGTGAGCAAACGCGGCACCCATCTTACGGAAAACTTTCTCATGCTCAAGTGATCATTCAAAATTGAAACCACTGAGCCATGCGAGATGCCTATGGCTTCCACAATCTCTTGCACTTTCAATCTTCGGTCGGCCAACACCATATCGTGAATTTTTTCGATTGTTTCGGGTGTAGAGACCTCAACTGGGCGTCCAGGACGTTCGGCATTTTCAGTGCTTGTACGGCCACAACGAAATTCAGTAAACCACTTTTTTACTATTGAAATGGGGACTCTGCACCATCGCAGAGTCCCCATAGTATTTATGAAGCTTAGCCTTGGTCTCGGTAATGGTTTTTTTTCGCAAAAAATAATGCTTAATAAGCACACGAAATTCACTTTTTTCCATTGTTTCCTTAAGTTACTGGATAGTCTGATAAAGATAGCTGTAAAACACAAACTAACTGACGCAGCAAGTTCAAATTTTGATAGGAGTCAACTGACAGATGCCTGTTGACAGTAGTAGTGTTGCTTTTTCAGTAAGGAGGTTAGAAATTCAAAAAGTCACGGACTTATTGACCCGCCTTCGTATCTTCGACTCCTACTCCCAATAATTAAGCATACAGCGCTACATCATTATACATCTTTTCGGTATCAGTTTTTTATTACTTCTTTAGGTTCAGTTTAATTGCAAATAGTTTATATTGTATATTATATATTTATGTTGTTGCAATGGTTCAGAGTGCATCACAAGTTCTCTGAGACGGACGCGGACCCGCACAACGCGCGGCGCGGGTTCTTCTTCGCGCACATGGGCTGGCTGATGGTGCGCAAGCACAAGGACGTGCTCGAGAAGGGCGCCTCCGTCGACATGTCCGACCTCGAGCGGGACCCCATCGTCATGTTTCAGAAGAAGTAAGTAATAGGAGCTAACTGAAGTATTCTCCCAGGCGGATGCAGACACGCACGCCGCGCGGCGCGGGTTCTTCTTCGCGCACATGGGCTGGCTGATGGTGAGCAAGCACAAGGACGTGCTCGAGAAGGGCGTCTCTATTGACATGTCTGACCTCGAGCATCGTCATGTTCTAGAAAAAGTAAGTAATTAGCGCTGACTGAGTCCCTTTCTTTAAAATTTAAGGTGCATTGGACTGCAGTGCATGGATACAAAGCTTTGAATAAGATTCCTTCTAATTTATAATTCTAGGACGTTCCTGGTCATCATGCCACTATTCTGTTTTATCATCCCCGCGTGCGTGCCGGTGTGGGGGTGGGGGGAGAATCCCTGGCGCTCGTGGTACGTGGCTACGATCTGGCGATACACCATGTCGCTGCACGGCACCTGGCTCCTCAACTCCGTAGCCCACTTGTGGGGAAACAAGCCGTATGACAAGTAAATCCTTTTTTTCTGACTTACAATTCTACTTTAAATTTACAAACCATCATAATTTTTTGGTTATCTCTTAATTTTTAAAGTCTTTTAAGTATAGATGAGTTACCAGGAGTAACCTTATATCACTTAGATGATAAAATTAGCTACCTAGATGCCACCTACACCTGAGTGTAGGTAGCATCTACGTCAGGCAGGTCTTAGTCAACTTGTTGTCCGTGTATTCCAGGAACATCTTCGCTCGTGAGATAAAGGCGGTGGCCGTCATCACCGGCGGTGAAGGCTGGCACAACTACCACCACGTCTTCCCGTGGGACTACAAGGCGGGAGAGCTGGGACATTACAGCTCCAACCTCTCCACAGCTTTCATTGACTTGGCTGCTAAATGCGGTAAGTTTGATGATAAATCTATGACTGCCTTTAGGCCGACTTACTAATTTGAGGCAGCAGTCACGCGACCGTCTAGACTGTAGGACCTAGGTCCTATATGGGATATCCGCATGACTGCTGCGCTAGTGCTACCTTGGAAAAGCCCTATGTGCAAATGTGAGTTTGTGAAGCCATTGAAGCTGAAAATTTTGAAGACCTTTACATAATATTGTTGACATATAGATAATCCCTTAAAAATACGCACAAAAGCTAATTCTTATACTCAGAAAGTCCCGGTTTACGTGGTACATACTTATTACCTAGACAGTACGCTAGTATAATTTTTAAGGCAATATCTTGTATTACGAATATTTTAATTCTCTTAAATGTTACTTTACAACTCTGTGACTATAAATTAAATTTGAGAGTATAAGTACATAAAACCACGATGCGACGTCGCATCGCAAAAAGTACGGCTGATAATCATACATGTAATAATAATAATTGTATTAATGAGCGACGTAGCATTGTAGTCCGTCTCACGAAGATACTTATGATACCTATAACCTAGACCTAGAGGGTAGAGAGCGCTCCGGTCACTAGACCGTGGAAGCATTAGCATGTTTGCGATTTCTTTATTTATTCAACAATCTACTATTAGTTCATTAATGTTATCATTTAGAAAGTGCATTAACAAATATATTTTTTTTAGGTTTAGCTTACGACTTGAAATCGGTAACAAGTGAAATGATTCAAAGAAGAACAGCTAGAACGGGCGACGGGACGCATCCAAGCGTAAACAAGAAGAAAGTTGATGATGATGATGCTCATGATGAAAATCCTGTTTGGGGGTGGGATGATAAAGATATGACGGAAGAAGAGAAGAACTTAAAATAAATAACATGAAGCTAAAGCATTTTCGTAAAGACATAAAAATCTCAGCGAAGTAGTTAAGTTACCCTTTTTACACAAAATATCCAAACATAAATTTAATAAGTTTCTATAAATTATTGTTTTTGAAATTACCGTAAATATTAAAATATTACAAAAACGATAACATTTACGCATAATTTATAAAACACGTTTCTATCATATTTGTATACTACACTATATAAAAAATTAAATAGAAAGCTTAAAAAAATTAAAGAAAAAAGAAAGTAAAATAATAATTTTACCGTGAGGTATTTACGAAAACCACACCCAGCTGTTACGTGAGCTATTTTGTGATAAAAAAATTAAACTGGTTCAGAAAGTTACACAGTTAAAATCGCTTATATCGGCTAGAGGTTTCCGAACTTTCTCAATGTTGAAGTAAAAATTTTAAACAAAACCCATTTTCATAAACAGGTCATAATCACAAGTTAACGACTCGGTGATAAATTTTGAAGCTGTTTGTAAATTTAAATTACATTCAATTGGTATTAGATTGTTTTATTTCAATAAATTAAACTCTTAAATAAATATTTACCAACGGCCATTATTCTTTTATTTTCGTCTTTGTGTCTTTGGGTGCTTTATTTCTTATATTCTTACTTTTGGTCCACTCCCGTTCAATGGAGTCATTTAGAATTTGAACGTTCTTTACTTTTTCTTCGGGCATTTTCAGCCAGTGGAGATCAGTTTGTGAGGGACTGCCGAATAAAGGATTGTTCACTTCGTACAAATGATAGTCTCTGAAATCATGTGTCTCCAATCCATTGAATTTGCTATCGTATGGATCCTCAATATTTTCATGTGGTAGATCATATTTATGCTTATCGTAGCCGTTATTAATATAAATAATTCGCTTTGAGTTGTGTTCGTCGAACACGTTATTCCTAAGTAGAGAAAAGACAGCCCCCGAAAGCGCCATGTTGTTGAGCATACCGGCAGCCATGGTCATCATTTTCAGGGATGGCAAGAAAAATGGCAAGATCGCGGACATGATGAGGCCAGGTATCACTAACAAAGGTAACATTTTACCGATCATTTTGTGCATTTTCTTCATGCTGCCTCGCCCGGACGATGGATTATTCACTGAAAAGAAAATTTGAAAAAAAATTATAGCTTGCAAAATTTTTATGGTCTTTACCTATTTTTTAAAAAATTTAAAAGGTATTAGTTGGTAGGGATAACTACATGGAATTTAATTTTATTATGTATATCTATTAAATTTACTACGATTAATAAGACGAGCTAAATTAGTCTATAAATAATGTTGTTTGATAAAGCACAATATATTAGAGCAGCCAGACAGTGGACGTAACAAGTTTCGATACACCTTATCTGGCTGAAAGTTTTCTCGAAAATATTTCTTCAGCGGTCAACCTAATTCTAGCTTGTTGTTTACTTTTTTTACTTTGACAATTTTGATTCATTGTGACCTCAAAATAAACGCAAATAATATTCGCCAGAGATTCCCTAGGTTCATGAGGTTCCTAGATTTCATTAGTCAGACTTAAAATATTATAATGGTAGGTCAATTATTATTTTTATATCCTGTTGTGTTTTATAAGAATTTGAGTATACCTTTCAAACAATCGGTAATATAAAATCACACCCATAAAAAAGAAAATATTAATGTAAGTTTGGTGAAAATCTACAATTAATTTTATCATTGACACTCACCTGCATTTACGTCAATATTAATCGAGCCATCCCGGGTGACTTCCAGCTGTACTGAGTAATCATCGGTGATGTTCATGGACAGCGACCTCCGCTGCAACAGGCGCTCCGTCCCAAGGCACAGCTTCGAGTACAGGTCCTCGTTTGTCAAATTCGAATACTTCGCCCACGGAAAGAATAAACTAGTGTCCAAATCTCCGAGAGCCTTTTCTGCTCGCCACAGGCCGTACACGCCGACACATTTCGACACCCCCAAACTTTCGACGCACGATGCAACATGGTGGATGTTTTCTTTTTTGGAATTTAAAATTTTGCGCGGCGCGTGCGTCTCCGCGTGAATAATACATATCCAAACAGCAAAAACCAGAACGCCGGCGCGGCCGCGCATCGCTACAGCAGACTGACTGTGTCTCACTTCCCCGCCATTTCATTAGAAAGGACGGTGGATTTACGTACAACAACATTTCATATTATAAATCCCACTAAGTAATTTATTTAAACTGTTATAAAAAATTTATTCCTAATTGTAACGCGAGCTGGCGTTGCTTCCTTGTGGTTATGTATTTAGGAAGTTAGAGAACCATTCGAAACATAATTCGTAGCAAAAACAGGTAAATATAATTAGAATCCTCATTAGTGGATTGCGTAACGACTAACGACTACACGCCCAGTAGCATGTTAGCTTTTACTGATAAAATTCTATCTACAAAGAGTCTGAGATAGAGAAAATCATTCAAAGCAAAAGTTTTAACGAAAAGGATAACATTTTTTAGACATAAAATTCTCCAAAGGATTTATAAATACCCTAAACCCTTTGAGGTTGTAAAATATTTATAAAATCATCAATCCATAAATTACTGGCATAGTAACGGCACTATGTAAATGGCACTGAATGAGCCTAACCTATTCATGGAAGGAATATTGATGAGCCATCACCAAATGAATTGTGTCAGGTTCGAACTAGGCAGTAATTGTTGATGTCAATTAGAAAGAGGCGTGAGTGTTTATGCAGTAACCAGTAGATCTATGGTTTGATTATGTCCAAAATGTTTCATTACCCAACCAAATCGATAGCACGAATCTTTGTGGAAAGTGTTTAAAAATTCAACATGGGCAGGAAATGGCCTATTTGTAAATGCTATTGTAACTATACGGTCACGATGTACGTTGATCATGCAGTGTCGTCGTCCTCAAGTTTCTCCGCGGCCTACGTGCCGTGACTCTCGATTGTGTGAATCTCAATCAATTCTGCTACTTGCATGCAAAACGTTATTTAATTATCACTTGGCGTGTAAATGAATCAAAAGTGTGAAGAGATTATTGTTACGTTACCATTAAGCAAAGTAGCGCCCGCTGCTCTATAATTCTCTATTCTCAAGTCTTTCACTTCGAATTACATGGTGTAGTTATGTTTTATTCATGCTATGTTTATGGTCATATCATGGATGGTTGGTCTGAGAACTTCGTTATAATTCCTTCCGTGAAAAGTGGTTTCGAACGTAATCTACCCATTAATTTACCCTAACTCATTCTTTATTTTATTAATTGCTTAATTAAAAACGCATAATTTTTCTTGATTAAAATTAACACGATGCTACCAAGTACCAACAGAAAATGAGAAAAACGGAGAAGAGAACATCAATAAATTTTATTAACCGTTAAGCTTCGTGGTCTATAAGTCTGCAGATCGGTCTACCGGACTATAGGGCTCGAAGGACTACCTCAATATGTAAGTAGCTTAATATGCAAGTCGCAAAACTGACGAAAAAAAACAGAGCACGGATACACTGAAATTGCATATCAATCGATGTGATAAAACACCGACTTGGCGCCCTGATCAGAGCCATTACAAAATTTTAATGAGCCCTCGTTCAAACTTACTTTCCCCGGTCGATCGGAACGAACAAATGTCGAGGGAGGAAGTCGAGGAGGTCCATATTAATGATACGACATTAGTCCTTAAGCGGCTGTCGATATCTGGGACACATTTCTACGCCACGGTCACGTCCACTTTCTTTCATTGTTTGGTCTCGCCGACCATTGTCTTCCGCAGGCCTCTTTATATCCTGCCAATCGATCATATTGTTATCAGTTACCTTTGGACCTGCGCTTCGGACTCATCGGTTTTCAAAATGTGCAAAATGTTCGGTGCTTGGTCCCTTGGTGCAATTGTTGTTTTCGCGGTGGCGGCTGTGAATTGTGATACCGATGCTGACCATGGAATCCTAGGCTTACTGAGCAAAGGTATTTTATTTATTGTTATATCGTCTAGTTTTCTTCTTTTTATTATGCTTCTTTAAGTATTTTCTTTACTAACCCTTTGACTTAAACTGATTTGTTTTCCTAAAAAATAAGACTCGCAAAGAAACAATATATTTTTGCTCATTAGATCCAACAACACCAGCGTTGTGTATCGTTGATTGTTTTATACTTTATCAAAGCTAAATTTTGTATGTATGCATAAGAAAATTCGTAATGATGTCCTTACGTACTTAGTATGTTTGGTGAGAACATTTAGCCATAACTGTGTCATGTCATACCTCTCTTTTCTATTAAAGTTCTTATCTTTGATTTTATCGTGTATTTTATTTGCTAATGCCAAACTCTACAAAACCGATCTCACCTACATTAGTACCAAAACCTACGACAATACTCGTAGTCAACTTCATATTACTGCAGTACCGCACTATGAGTGTTCTCGTAGCTGAGTGCTGACACGTAAAGGGTTAATTATATTTTTATGTAAATGATATAATATAGGATAGGGCTCATTTTATATTATAATTAGTTAAGGTACCTGCTCTTAGCTTTTAGTTAGTATAACATTTTAATCCCAGTTTAATAGCGCTTAGATGCATTATATTAGGTAAACCTCTTTTGGAGGTTATGAACACAAATAATAAATAAACCTATTTTGATAATAGCGGGTCATCTGTTCGGCGGTATACTGTTCCCTGAGGAAATTATAGCATGATTAATGTATTTTGATACAAGATTATGATTTATTAACAAGTGATACACAAAGAATTAATAAGCTTTAAAATAAAATAGACTATTAATAAAATATTAATTAATAACTGATTTAACCAACTTTAAAGATTATTCATAAGTTACCTTACCAAACGACGACTCCTGTGGCTCAGTGGTTTGCGTGTAGGCGATCAAACCGGAGGTCGCGGGTTTGAATCCCGCCGAAGGAACAAAACTGTTTTCTGTGTTCCTGGGTCATGGATGTGTACTAAACATGTATATTAGTATAATAAAATCTTAAATATATTATGTGTAGTATAAAAGTATTCAATCTAATTACCGTTGTCTGGCACTTGTAATACAAGTTCTTCGGATACTTAGCACAGGACCAGATTGACGTGGTTAGAAGCGTCTGTACATATATTCTAATTATCAAAATCCATTATAATCGAAATCGGCAAGTCTTTTAAAGGATTTATCGCTAATAGTTTCGTTAGATTGTTTACCTATGATCGAATTTAAATATGGAAATGACCGTTACGTATTCGCTAGAATTTATCGCGTGTTCCTTAATCACACATGCAATACCTACTGTTTGATTTATAGATTTTCTAATGCCACTCTCCATTTGAGTTCATTAATTTTAGTACTATAATAGGCTCGAAGACTATTTTTTTTATTGCACAAATGAATTGTAGGTACTCTTAAGTATGAGTAAGTTTTCAGAATCAAAAATAAATCAAAAAGTCAATATTTTCATAGGTACAGCGTTTTGTTTACAGAATTTCGCAAGTCTCGTGAAAACGCTCCATACAAAAGTCGTCCCTAACTGTGACGTCACGATTAGGTAAAAGCGTATGAAACTTAAGGCTGGCAGGTACAGATTAGTAAGTCTTGAGTTCATACTTACTACATTGAATGTTGTTATTGATGATGTAAGAAAACTAATGATGTATAACTCCCTACATAGATTTCGGTGACATTTATTTCCCATTGAAGCAGGAGTAATTTTATAGTGCCCAAGTGTGTGCGCAGTACACAAGAGCACTTTTGTGAGTGACTCAAGAGAAACCTAGTGGGGCGGATAACCGACACGACTGGAGAGAGACTTTTACATGCCCATCCGACGCATGGATCATCTTTCTTGTCAGATAATCAGTTGATCAGCCTGCATTGTTCTAATCAAACATGGAAACAACATTTTTGTCGTTCCAATGCGGGAATCGAACCCACGACCTCCGAGTCGAGAGCCAAGCTCTAACCGCTAGACCACAGAGGCTGTTAATAATGATGTATAGCAATATAGCAAAGAATTTTAACTTTGTTGTATTTTTTAGATGTATCTAATAATTAAAATACACAAAAAATCTATATTATTTTAAAGAGATATTTGAGTTTGTGAGGTTGTAATCTCTGGATCTACTGAACCGATTTTGAAAATATTTTTACCAATAGAAGGTTATTTGCGAGTGACATAAGCTATATAAAACCCGAAAAGAGAAAAGACTTTTTCGTGGTAGCC
Organism: Phengaris arion; assembly: GCA_963565745.1. Taxonomy (NCBI): domain Eukaryota; kingdom Metazoa; phylum Arthropoda; class Insecta; order Lepidoptera; family Lycaenidae; genus Phengaris; species Phengaris arion. The sequence continues at coordinate 33,567,197 of OY751431.1, forward strand.
AGATTTGCAAAGTAAGTCGGAGAAAAACGAACGCTGCCTTACCGATGGGAGATATATGATTAAGTCCTAGAGAAAAGTTGTAGAGCTTGATAATTCCTACAACAATGTCACCAACAGCATATGTCTAACTTGTATTATTTATTATTTATATTATATAAAAGGCAAAGCTGATTGACTGATGTATCAACGCATAGGCCAAACCTAAGGCTAGAAATTTGAAACTTTGCACACGTATTTCACTTGTGACGGAGGCATCTACTGAGGAAGGATTTTTCAAAATTCCACCCCCAAGGGGGTAAAATAGGGGATACAATTTTGTATGAAACTTTTTATTCCTTGGACATATTTGCTTGAAATGTCGTATGAATTGAGTACCAAAAAATAATGAGTTTCGTATTTCAGTGTTTCTTTATATTCAACCCCTAAGAGAGTAAAACAGGGGATGAAAGACGACTTTCAAGTAGTTAGTAATACCTCAATATTTCTATAAATTTAACTACATATTTTACATGTAATCGTCTCCCCTGTACTTATGACTGTCTGATGGAATTATAATATTATACCACAGTTAAATTATTGAGTTGTCAGATTTATTTGAAAACGCAGAAGAATTATCGAAATGCCTAAGAAAACGACCATGTAATGATTATAATTGAAGCAATGTAATATCTTAATATCATAAATGTATACGCAAGTCGGGTGTTTCCTTTCATGGTTCGGTGTCATCATTTGCTCGTATGATAATAATATTATGATATCAAACTGACATGTCATTGCCAATTTGTGACTCCATGCCGTCAACATAATACAAATAAATTACAACACTCTGCCTGCTTCTGAATTAGATTGCCTAATAGTACTTACTGAGATATGACGATTGGATTATATAACTTAGAACTAATATGTAGAACAAAACTTATAATGAGCGAATATCAAGGTAGGTGTAATCGCCACAATACGATAAAACCTCCGATTACGTAAATTATGTAGCCTATGTTACCCGGGCTACTATTAAGAATCTATTGACACCCCATTTATTAAAATCAGATTAATAGTTTAGGCGCTACGGCGGAGGAACAAAGACATAGATACATACATAGACTGCTTTTTGGCTCCGCCGTAGTCGAGTAAAATGATGACTATGGTGATGATGTTGATAATGACTAAAACCTTCCAGATGGTTCGGTCGCCCGCACGTTCGGTCCGAACCACCTGCGGCGGCTGTCGTTCATCTTCCTGCCCGTGATGTTCACGCTGGGAGTCATCTCCACGCTGCTGATGGCACTCGCCGTTGTCTCCGTCAAGAACCTGGCTATAGGAGTACTTCTACTCATCGTGGGCATGAGTCAGGTGGGTTCACATTTACTTTGATTGGTTACAAAGTATTTTGTAAATAAAACACCGAAATAAGTGTATGCATCTGAGTAATTTGAAAATAGAGTTTGTTGGTGTGAGGAATTGGTACAATTTTTTTTTTCATTATAGTTACTTTGATATAAATTATCAATTGTTTTAAATTTTTATTATTTCATTAAATAATCGATTAAGATGCTAGTTTGTTAGGATAGAGGCATGAATCAATATTGTTTATAGACTTTTGTTTATTTATAAGTCTCGTAGTCTGAGGTGTCCTATAAAATGTTCGTCTAGACGTGATGAATATATTTTACTATGTTGTTGCTCATTTTGTCATTCTATTGAAGACATATCTACTGCAATTTGTCGCTCAACTGAACTATTGCCACGTGAATAGTTAGATTTTAATAGAATTAATAGGGATACTGAACAGAAAAATTTTAAATGCAAGAATGGTCAAATAATGGCAAATCTTCAAGTACTAGTTATTAAGATTAGATATTATAGATAGGAGTGTCGCCTCTTCACGCTTTATCTGCTGAACCGATTCAGGCGAAATTTGGTACGGAGATACTTTTAATCCCGGGAAAAGACGTAGAACTTTTGCGCATTTGAAGTTGCGGGCCACATCTAATACTGTTAAAAGTTATAACGCACCGAGGATAGGACAGACAAACAGACACACTCTCACATTATTTTCAAGGTTCAATATTATGTTTATTAGTTTGTAATATTAGTATAGATTAGTTAGTGATCTATCATAATGCAGATTTGCTGAATGTTTATTAAACTATCAGTTTCAAACGGAAATTGCGCGTTGTTGCCGCAACTGCTTTCACTGTGATCATTGATTATAGCCTCTGCTTGCTAGTGCAAAAAATAGTAGTATAGATTCACTTTCTTCTCTAGATTATTAAATTCTTATGTTAAAGTAAATAATGCACGGCATGGAATTGTTTTTACTTTTGAATTAAATGTCATCTTAACTAGTTAGCTAATATTCGCTATATCGTGGTAGTATATTCAATGGTCCTGAAAACAGATAGCCTAATGATGAGAATTAAATTAAGGTTCTAAGATTTGGCAATTAGGGGTCGATAGTAGAGATTACCCGAGGTAGGCATAAGACCTAGGTTTACACTCTATAGATAGCAATTAGCACGTTGATTTTTAGTTTCAGGTATCGCGGGAATTAGTTGAAATTTTTTTTTTAGAACGTGTTTTTTTTTCACAGGCCGTATCTCGCCTGTTCGCTGCTCCAGTAGCGCCTGCTCCTCTGGTGTTCCACCCCCGGACTGAGTTCCTTCCCGCCCCCGCGCTGCCTCTCCCCGCAGCTTGGCCTCCATCTGGCCCAGCTCTCTCCCCCTGGGGAAGGTCCGATAGCGAAGCGACCATTTCCGACTAACAAAGCGAAGCAGCAGTTTCGAAACGAAGCGACCGTTTCTGATTGAATGACGAAGCGATGACCGTCTTCGAGTTCCGAAGTAAATTCGGATAAAGTATACGAACCACCGTCTTGCATTTAATTTTAAAAGTTGAATAATGTTATCTTCGTCTGTCGTTCGCGAAAAATTTCGTGAATGCCAGACGACGAACTAAGTAAGTTATTTATCTGTTAATTAATTAAGTTTAAAATAACAATAAAAATTATTTTTATTATACTGTTCTTTTATTATACCTTATATTATTACAATTTTAGTTACATTAAATGACCACGCTAGTTATGCATGTGAAAATTGTATTTCAACAATAGTGAAAACGTATTTTTTTGTCTCACACGATTTTAGGAACGTGCGAGGGAAAATAATAATAGGTATGTATGTTTTATTGCAGGTGTGTGTACATTGTGTGTACAATTATAATATAATAATAAAAGTTGTGAACAGTGAAAGTGACATAGTATGGTGATAACAATCGGCGTGCGTGAGATTAAGGTAGTGTTTGAATTTTTTGCTGTGAATATTTTGGAAAAAGTGCGCCTGAGCATTCCAAAGGTGTTACATACAGGTTAAGAAGATTAAGGATAAGCTGTGCCAAGCCAACAAAATATTCCTGGCAATTACTTCAGTTATCGCGCTGGTCATATCAACGATTGGATCAAACAGAACAAAATTAGTATTGATTATTCTTATCCCTGGAAAACCATGTTTGAAAACTCAGTTTTGCACTACAGCCTCCGTGGTCTAGTGGTTAGAGCTTGGCTCTCGACTCGGAGGTCGTGGGTTCGATTCGATTAGAACATAAAAAAATGTTGTCTCCAAGTTTGGTTAGGACAATGATCGCCTGATCGCCTGATTGCCTGACATGAAAGATGATCCATGCGTCGGATAGGCATGTAAAAAGTCGGACCTGCGCCTGATCTCTCGCCAGTCGTGTCGGTTATCCGTCCCACTGGGTAACGAGAGTAGAGGAAGAGAGAGCGCTCTTGTGTACTGCGCACACACTTGGGCACTATAAAATTACTTCTGCGTAGCTGGCCTGGTTTCAATGAAACCCCGTCACCGAAATCGGTGTGGGGAGAGTTATATTTGCATTAAAATTTTCCACACACTGTGACAGTTACTAGTAACTCAAGACCATCAGAATATAATATAATATTAGGTTATTGATACCTATGAAATTGCCGTTTTGTATAAAAAAAAGAAACGTTTTTTTTCATGTATTTTTTATTTTTATTAATCGAAGTAATCACCCATGCAATCAATGCATCTTTTCCAACGCAGTGGCAGTTTATTGATGCCCTTCTTAAAGAAATCAGCTGGACGGGAGGCAACAAATTCTTCAAAGACATTTCGTACTGCCTCTCGGGTATTGAATTTTTTTCCCGCCAAGAAGTTATCCAAATTCTGGAACAAGTAGTAGTCTGTAGGCGCAAGGTCTGGCGAGTAGGGCGGATGACGGAGAGCTTCCAACCCCAGTTCTTGCAACTTGGAGACCGTCTGCTGTGCAGTATGAGGTCGCGCGTTGTCGTGCAGGAGCAGCGGAGACGAGCGATTGACCAATGCTGGTTGGAGATGTGCCAGCTTCTCCATCATTGTGTTCAGTTCTTCACAGTACACATCTGCAGTAATGCTCACCCCGTTTGGTAAGAAGCTGTGATGAATCACACCGGCGCTAGACCACCAATCACTTTTCTAGGGATAAGTTTTCGTTTAGGGCATTGTTTAGGTGCTGAATCAGGATTCAACCAACTTGCTGAGCGCTTGCGGTTATCAAACAGAATCCATTTTTCATCGCAGGTAACAATGCGGTTCAAAATTCCTTCATTTGTGTATCTGTTGAGCAGTGCAAGGCACGTCTCGACGCGTACTTAGCGCTGGCGATCATTGAGTTCGTGGCGCATCCATTTGTCAAGCTTTTTTACCTTGCCAATTTGACGCAAATGGACCAATATTGTTTTGACGCTAACGTCGAAAGCTGCTGCTAATTCAGCCGTAGATTGTGTATCATCAGCTTCCGAAATCGCCTTTAATTCGTCAATGTCGACCAAAGTCTTCGGACGACCGCGAGGTTCATTTGTCAGGTCGAAATTTCCAGAACGCAAGCGAGCAAACCAATAACAGGTGGTGCGTTGGTTTGTAGTGTTAGCTCCGTAAACGTCGTTGATGTTGCGTGCCGCTTGTGCCGCGTTGCTGCCACGGACGGTACTCATATTCCATAATTACTCGAATTTTTAACGTATCCATGATGACGAAAAAGATTGAAATGCGATGAAAATGTAACACTAATCAATAAACAAATGACTACTTTTGGAAAAATAATTCCACGGATAAGATAAATGAGGTTGGATTGGCAACCGTGACACTTTAACTTGAAAACCAGCGTCGCCGCCTGTCTCCCACCAATAAACTCCACTACATAAGAAATAATAATACATACACGAATTACGCACACTTATTAACAAATCACACCTAGAACAGAGGGCTGCGATTTGGTACTCACACTACGTAGAGTCGGTAACGTTACGACACAACCACATGCTCAAAATTCACACGCACGCTAGGGCTTGCTTTGGTCGATAGGAATTTTCGATAATGAAAATGGTCAAACTTGAATCTTGAAATCATCTTAGTTTCAGTTAGATTTACGATTTATGAGCCCTAACTTTTGAATGCGGCGGGGGGAGTAGCGGGGCAAGTATGGTTGCGCGTGTACAATACAATACATAGCGTACATATTATTATGCAATACCAACAAGTAATAAACCAATACATTATCTTCTTCGCTTCAGTATCAAATACTACATTCGTCAACAACAATATTATGTAGCAAAAAAATGACTAGCAAAATTTTACTACCGAGAACAGTAGTAACTCATTCTGAAGAAAAATAATTTGTCGATAAATCATCGATCACTGACTGCACGATCCAGGCGACCGAAGCGAACGTGACGCGAACGAGTCGAAAGGCGCGGTAATTTGGCTCGCTTTGCGCGTCAGATGTGTCTTCTCGCGAAATATTTGCGTACTTCACCAGCAATGTATATTTTCTGTGATTCTTGGCTTAATTGTCGTTTCTACTTAGAATTTCACAATTCGAACTAGTTTTTTGGGAAAAATACTAAAAAACTAAGGTTTTTATGCTTACCGATGAAAAGAAATTCCTCCTCGTTTCATAATATTTGATGTCTGACTCTTTAATTTGCACATAACAATCGCACAACACGGCATTTTTAAAGGATTTTAGCGCTGCTCCGTACTGCGAGGCAATCAACAAGCGACTAAAAAGTATGAACGCGTGGTTCGGTTGAAGTATGATTGTCTAATCATACCTGTGGCGCGTCTGCCCCGCGCACATTGCCAATCCAACCTCATTTATCATATCCGTGAATAATTCTTGTTTTTAAAATAAAATTAATCTGAAATTAGAATTCTTAGCCGAACAAAAATTATTTTGATTTGAAATGGCCAGTACTGCAGAACGGCAATTTCATAGGTAAAGACCTATTATGTACCTATACAACCAGGTTTACAGGGATTTTGTGGGTCGGCATTTTCACAATACTTGGCAACTGTCTGAAAGATGATGATGAGGTGTGTTACGGACGTAGGAAACTGCAGCGAATTCCACAAATATCTGTTCTAGTCCGTAACCTGCGCGCTCCAGTGACCTTGCGGTACCTACCAAACTACTGATACTGTATACTATATTACCATGTTGCATGGTCATAAGCATGTCTGATGTATCGTGAATGGCGTAACGGATTTCCATTTAACTAGTTATTTCTTCCCGATTTTAACTGCTACAGAACGTTGCCGTGTATCTTAATTAATTACGTAACTAAAATGAATTCATTTACTCGCCGACTGAGCTAGCATTCATGTATACATTTGTTACGAGTGAGAGGCAAAAGCAAGACCGACACCCGGTTTCTGAAAGGCTAACGAAATAGTAGATGAACTAACACGTTGTTGAGTTAACGGGCTTAGTAAATCAATTTGCGTTTCTGAAACGCTAATTAGTGAAAAATTTACTAATCATTGATCATCTTGACATGACACATTTACGCCTTAAATAGCTTTCCACAAACCGAAAACAGCGTTTGACACGTGGTTTGACCATGGATTTGACATTAGTTTAGTTAACTAACACGTTGATCAAATCAAACGACTGATCAAGCTTTGCAACTCAATTAACCTACAACTGACAAGAGATTTGACCGCTGATTAGTTAATTTTGGCGTTGATTAGCCTTTCAGAAACCCCCCTCACGTTTGTAATTGCAGGATGTCTCAAAGGGTTAAGCACGGACAATTGACAAGTACGTATTCGTTACGTTATAGAATAACAAGGCGTTGTCATACATTTTCATACAATTCTCTTTCGATAACGCTACGAATACGTCAATTTACGTCATTTGTCAATTGTTCGCGCTTATCTCTCCGGTTTTACTATATTAGCAGGTTACAGGTGTAGAATATACTTGAAAGGAGGATAGTAGGTATGTTTTCCTAGTCCCTATCGCAAACAGGGATGGGTGTTTTTAGAATAGAATAATATTTTAACCCCCGAAGAAAACAGAGTAAGTCGATGTTGATCTTTAAGGAGATTGTAGTTCCCACCATTTCCAATATTTTCTTTAATAAACAAAAAAATAAAACCGACTTCCAAAGTAAAAATGCACAAAAAAGTATGAAATAAAACTTGTTTTTCTAAATAATTCCCCTTCTAAGTTCGGCTAAAATGTTAACTATTTCTCTACTATCTTCTTAATTTTGGTACCAGCCCAAACAATATCCTACAATATTTTATAGAACTCACGTTCAAATTTGGTGTTTAAACGTTTTAATATTCTGCTTAAAAATAATATTTTTTTTCTTTTTAGTTAAATTTATTATGAACACAATTTAAGGAAGTTATAAATATTAGGTCATTACATATGAAATTGGCGTTTTGTAAAGGAGGAATATAAAGTCGATTTTTTTTAAACATAATAAATTTATTTAATCAAATACCATTGCTATCTATGCACTTTTGCCATCTCGTATGTAGTTCATTGACTTCTTTATTAAAAAAACCATTCGGACATGATCGGTAATCTGTTGGAGCAAGGTCCAGGGAGTATGGTGGATATCTTAGACATTCCAATTGAAGCTCCTCTAATTTGGTAGCCGTGGTGGTGAAGCAGCAGTGGCCTAGAGCGAATGACCAACCTCGGTTGTTTAGCAGCTTTTTCTTTTTTTCCATCATGATTTACAGTTGCTGGCATATCTATTGCCAGCAACTGTAAATTAATCTAATTAAATCAATCTACCGTAATCGTCTGGGCAGATTTAATAAAGCTGTAGTGAACGACACCGGCACTAGTCCACCAAACGCTCACAAATAACATTTTTTGAGTCAATTTCCGCTTGGGGCAGGCTTTGGCTGGTTCAGTAGGGTTCAGCCATTGCGACGAGCGTTTCCGATTATCGAACAGGATCCACTTTTCATCACAGGTAATGATTCGATTTAAAATCCCTTTATTATTGTGCCGGTTGAGTAATGTAACGCAGCAGTCGACGCGCGTTTGTCGGTTTCCTCAATTTCTTCACTCAATTCATGAGGTACCCACCTTTCAATCTTTTTTACCTTCCCAATTTGCTTCAAGTGGATTAAAACAGTTTTATCACTAACACCGCAGACTGCAGCTAAGTCGGACGTGGTTTGCGATGGATCCACTTCCACAATAGCCTTCAATTCTTCATTATCAACTTTGGTCTCCGGCCGTCCACGAGGCTTGTTATGCAGGTCAATTTTTAATTTTTTTTTTGCAACACCGCCGCTATACACATCATTAACCCTTCGAGCCGTTTCTGCAGCACTGGTGCCACGGTGGAACTCGTACGTACTCGAAAATAATACGATATTTCAAGTTTTTCATTTTGTAAACAGAGTGACGCAAAGAAAAAACCATAAGAGGAAAAAAACAAATGAATTACGGTTTTGGAAACACAAATGGATGAGTAAATAGCGGCATAAATTTGAAATTGGAATTCCTAACTAAAGAAGATATATTTGAGATCACAGTGACCAGTACGACAAAACGCCAATTTCTTATGTAAGGACCTAATAGAAAAAAGCCTCCGCTATTCTCACCCTCTCAGAAAAACAAACTCAAGCGTTACTTCATGCCAGTTTTCTTAGAGGCCGTGGTATTTCCTCAAATAAGCATTACCGATATTCTGCGGACCTACTAAACAATCACCATTCACCAGTGATGAAAATGATTAGATACTATATTATTATTAAATAATGATTATTATCTATTGTTATAGTCGGCTGCAAAAATGTAGCAGTAAGCATTAAATATATACTATAGTCATAATGATGATCACGAGTATAATTTTGACTGTAGCAAAATTTCAAAGACATTGATATCAGTGCACAAAACTCTGATGAGTAGTTAGTACATATGTCATCTTAATAATATGTTGGTGTTTCGTTTGAAGATGGTGGTGATGATGATGATAATTACTGTAAGTAGTAAGATGGCATATGCTTGCAGTTCTTTAAACAACGCCGAAATCACCAAAAATGTTTTAGGAGTCAGGAGTTCTGTTCAGTACTTTTGGATCCAGGGTACCTTGGTGATTACCTTAGTGCAAAATGTTATTTTTTGTTAGCATATGCTTGGACTACTTCAGTAAGAAAAAGTCTTTAGAAAAAGTCAAAATAAATTTCGAGGAGTTCCGTCGATTCCTCATGGATCCCATCATGAGGTCACCACTTTGATGTCAAAAGTACCAATTTGGGATTATACCCTATACACTTAATATATATATATATATACAGCTGAACGTGTAACCGCCTCCTTTTTTGAAAGTCGGATTAAAAAGAACACAATACATACAGAAAGACAATACATTCAGTTGAGGGATGGACACGGACATGGATAGTAATATAATGATATTCAGATAGGTAGCGGTAGGTAGGATAGGTAAGTTAAGTATGTGTTACTCATCATCATCATCCTGTATTGGTATTTGGTAGGTAAGTTCCTACAAAGTAGGTAGGTAGTAGGTGTAAGTAAATGTAAATATCATTTACATGCTAACTAAAGATTTTTTTTTTATATATAAAGGGGCTAATTTTAACAGACTCAGGGCAGACTCGTTAACACGTAATTTTAAGATTTTTTTTTCATATTTTGCTATCTTATTGTTAAAGATATCAATGGAGATAAAGTTTTTGTTGTAAGTGTCAGACAGCGTGTGCAATGGTGTGCGATTTCATTGTTTTGTATCTTTGGTTTTTATGGTTTTTATGTATGTTATTGGTTTGTTTGAGGGCTTGTTTGACGGTGCCGGTCTTTCGGCATCGCTACAAGGTCCAAAGGAATATTTGCAGACTCATTTTTAGTCTTTATGTGACAAAACATTGGCTGCAATCCTTCTGTGATAATATTTACCACAAACAAATGCGTACATTATGGCAGGCTATAATCTCAGCAAGAGTGCGTATCGCTCTTCCCTAAACGATTGTTGGTTTGAGTTTAAAGCGAAGGAAAAACTACTTTTTTTTCTATTCATACAGCTAAAAATCAAGCATTTCAAACTTTACCATTTTTAGGGTTCCCTAGTTCACGTCACGGAACCCTTATGGTTTCGTCATGTCCGTCCATCCGTCTTCGGCTTACCGTTCAAACGGTTAGTGCTGGAAAGAATAAACTTAGCACGGATATGTGTATTTACCACGTCAACAAAGTGCTAAAATAAAATACCTACCTACACGTAAAGTTTGCGAGTTAACCAACTTGAAATATATAAAATGCGCTAACTTGGAAAACTTCGTACAACAATAACTAAATAATAAGTAAACATGTAAAATATTGGTATATTGGTACGGAACCCTACGTGCGCGAGTCCGACTCGCAATTGGCCGGTTCTAATTTGATTTAATACATATTGGTGCGCACTAGCTTCGTACTACCACGTACTTATATCTACTATCTAGTTAGCCGTAGGTAACTAGATATAAGGTCTAGCTTGGGCCACCAAGATGCTTGTAGGATTAATATTATTTGGCTCCGTAAATTGCGAACAAGCGAACTAAGATGATTCAAACGTAGATTTACCTCTTTCAAGAAAATGCGAGCTATCAACACATACAAATGCATAAAAATGCATATTAAATAATCAGCCCGCCCCTATATAAAACTGCCATTATATAAAATTGTTAACATTATATGATAATGTTTAAACAACCGTATTCCGTAGAAAGTTCCGTTGCGAAATTTAAATAAGACCAACTTTTTAAAAATGCGAACAACCGAAAATTCGTGTAACAGTTACGTAACGGTACACATGTAACCTGTGGTTCCCAGAGACGGAGAAGCTTGTTATTATTATTACACCAGGAGGCCCTGAAAAATTGCATGAATACGGTATTTTCCTAAATTTTTAAATCACATAAATGAATAGTGTCCTGAAAAATAGTACAGTTTACAAAAGGAATAGTATACTAAAAATAAATATTTTCAAAGATATTGCGAATTGTTCGAAGCACTTTTGTGAGTCTCGTGTAAACGCCCCTTATAAAAGTCATACTAGGAGGTGATGTCACACACCATTCATGTTGCTACGAAGCGCCAGAGCGTTCAATGCTATTATAATTTTCAATTCAAATCATAAGCAGCCGCTTTGCAGCCAAAGGGGCACAACTTTTTGCAGCCTAAAGTTCCATCAGAACTTCATAATAGTTGCATAAAAGCGCTACAGCAGCTGCAACTAACAACTAACACCACACTAAAGCTCTTGTGGCGCTTATTGAATGAATGACAGGTTTAACTGAACGAATTAAGGATCATTCACCTTATCTCTCATTTATAAAAAATACATCTGTTGTTCCTGAGCCAGCCATTACTGAATACAAATAAATAATAAGTGAAGTGAAGGTAAGTGTTTTTGAGCTATATTTTTATTATATGCAAGTGGCTAAAAACGCAGATCAGTCCATCGTGCATATAGTTGATATTATTGGAGTATTTTTAACGCGGCACAATAATTACCTCAGAATAAAGTGAAATATGTAAAATATTATTATATAAATAATATAACATTACAAACCTACACGATATTGAAATTACATACTTGACTACATTTGTATTTAGTAAGTTGCTGGTTCTATATTTAGTTATATTTTACTACAAATTGTGATAAAAACCTATAAATTTCTTAAGTAATAGTACTAAAAGTAACATGGCGTCTATGAGAAGCAGCTTTAATTTGCAACTTCAACCTTAATACTTCCTCTATAATGCGCGTCATAGCGTTAAGTTTCACTCGTTTGAAGGTCCAAGTAATAATACCTGTACCACTAATGCAGTTAAAGTCTTTTTTTTCGTATTTCGTACTTTCGTACTTTTATTTCGTACTTACTGCAGGTATCGAACCACAATGATTATTTGTTTAGAGATCCGTAGAACTCGTTGAAAACCCTAAAATACGATGATCGTTTGTGGCTGTTTCTATATTTTTCGTTCTTTCAATTGTTTGACACTTACTATGTCTTACCATGTTTTCAGAATGCCTTTCAAAATAATTCTAATTTATAATGAACAACAAAATCAACAAGAACTTTGTATCTGTCCATCTACGTGGGAAAAACTTGGAGTGTTACATTGGCCGAACAAAAAAAAAAAAAAAAATTATGTAAAATCTTCTAGATTCAACTCCACGACCAAACTGAATAAACAGTATTTATATAGGTTATTGGTTTCTTTCACATTCGACATACTCTAGTTTATATTCAATATCGCTGTCCGAGCCCACATGATTGCATCTAGAAGAAAGAAACAAAAAATTACGCAATGAAGGTTATTTTACTTTATTTTTAGAATACGCCACACCAAGCTATAACTCACTTTTCCTCTGTAACTAGTCCGTTATCGCTAATTGAGAAAACAAAATCTATCTACGGGACCCTCGATTGTGTTTGTCGAACTCGAATTTATAAAAATAGCAGAATGTATAATGAGAAGGCAATGTCCATTACGCTCCTGCTTCTATTGAGAAGCCTTAATGTCGCTATTAGTAAAACAGTTGATCAAATTGCTACTTAAGTCTGCGCAAAAGTACAAATCATTTCTGTAATGAAACTTTCAGTGGCAGAACAGTGATAAATATATATTTTATACAGTGCCGTTAAAAAGTATGCAATTAAAGTTTTTATGCAGTTCTGAAGCGTACAGCAGCGGCAATAGCGGCTTTTTAGCAGCTTTAAGCTTTAACATACATGTTTTAATTCTCTTTCAAAGCTATAGACGGCAAATGGGTTGTAACATGAACTCATATAAAGCCTAGAGTGGCATTTGGTTCACTTTCTGCTACCCCTAGTGGTATTTACAGCTATGAGCAGCTACGGAAGCAATAGTAGACCATAAAACCAAATTCTGAACCCCTTAAGCGCTACAGTACAGCTAAAAGTTAAAAGGAAAATAGGCTGCTATTTCCACTAGTATGCTAGTTGGGAACCAAAGCATATGCTACCAAAAAGTAAAATTCTGCACCAAGGTATACCCTGGATCCAAAAGCACTGAACAGAACTCCTCAGTCTTTAATGATACGCGTTTGGAAAATTTGACATTGCTTAAAGAACTGCAAGTATATGCCATTATGTAACTTACACTCTTATATACAATACCTAATGGAAGCTTGGCGCGTATTCAATTATACATTCGATCGTTTATTTTAAACGTTCTTAAAATGTATTAATAATAATTTAACAAATATCACTAATGAAACCCACTTCTATAGTAAAAATACACAAACAGAATGAAATAAAACTTATTTTCTAAATAATTCCCCTTTTAAATTCGGATTCTTTTTAACTATTTCTCTACTCAATCTTCAAAATATTGAAGAAAATATTTAATAATCTCTATCAATATAAGGTTCATTTTTATCCATACAAACGGGTAAATTTAAAGGGACTTTTTATTCATTAATCCTGATTCCGGGGCGCATCTCGTGCGTTCAACGGAATTATTGCAACGGAAGCGCAAGGTTTTTTGCTCGTTGGGCGAAAATTATTGTTTTGTTTTAGTGCTGTATTTTAAAAATAAATATGTATTATAAATAAGCATGAATTCATAAGTTAAGCCGACTTGTATGGACGCCTCACCTGTGATACCCATTATTAATCCTATAATAGGTACTAGCTGGTTGATAGCAACCTGTCTGGTGGTTTTCTAACCAGTTTTACTCCATAAGATATTAATTTATAGGGTTATGTCTGCCGATATAATTTAAACTATTGATAGACATTTTATGGTTAAAAGTGAAAATATATTATGGTTATTAACATTATAGAAAATGATTTAGTTATATAACCATATCTGGTTATGATAATAGGTATCAACATTTCTATAGTTTTGCATATATTTTACAACTCGTGAGCTTTCATAAAGGTCAATTCACACCGAAACGAATATTCTAAAACGCAAACAATGAAAAAAGAATTTATCAATTGATTTAATTAACTTACGTACCATAAATAAAAATTAGGATTTTGCTTAAAATCGCTAATTTTCTAAATAGGAGTTAGGTACAACTTTTAGAACCCCTCGGTATAAGGTGCATTTACCTTAAAATAATATTTGAAAAACACGTTGTGCGAAAACCCTTGATCCTAAGGTCGCAAGTTTAGCCTCTCTTATTTATAAAGGCCTCCACTCTCCACAGCCCTTACACGTATAAATGCCATACTAATCCTACTCTCCTACTAATATTATAAATGTGAAAGTCTGTGAGAATGGATGGATGTTTGTTACTCTTTCACGCATAAACTACCTACCAAACGGATTTCGATGAAATTTGGTATGGTAGTAGTTTAGGCTCTGGATTAAAACATAAGCTACTTTTTATCCCGAAGGATACTGTATTTACGCGGGCGGAGCCGCGAGCAACAGCTAGTAGTAAATAATTTAGTCATAGCTAATGCAATCAGTCATTATATTAAGTATTGTGAATTCATGGACATATATTTTAAATTAAATATACATCCGATGTGATATACATCTGCTGTGATATCGTAACATTTAATGAAAAGAAAATGTATAAAGATGAATATACAGGTTTCTGGAATAGGAGATTTTATAAATATTATATTAACAAAAAAAACCCGCCGAGCCGTCTTTGAGAAGCAGCTTAAACATTCAAGCTTAAACAAACCCTTCGCTTTTGGTTTCGTCTTAGTCGAGTAATAGGTCGTCTAAAACTGAAAACCACAATAGAAGTGTAAACAATGTTTTACTAATAACGATAACCACAATAGAGTATCCTTATACTCTATTAGTATCTATACCATAAATTCTAATTGTAAAATGATACTGTATGTCAATAAAACTGTATTTAAGAAAGATCCAAGACCACCGTGCCAGAACGCCGGAAAAGTTCAACGAAATTCCACTTACAGCGTTATCATCGCATGATAGGTACTACACTAATTAGCCGATCGTTTTGCAAAAATATTTGCGTTTCGATTGTAGAAATGAAGTGAAATGTGGCAGTGGACAGGAGGAAGGGGCTGCCGGCCGCCACAAGCCGAGCAGCCAGCACGATGAACGCACCGACGCTGATTGTACTGCTGTTCATCATGTACTCCGCAAACGCGGAAGAAACTTCCAGAAATTCAACGTCAGTCGAACCCGAAAATGACGGGAAAGTTAAACTGTTTGACAGTGTGTACATGAAAATTCCCGAAGACGGTCGAAGTGTGGTATCCTTTCAAATTGATACCGGCAGCGATACAGAGACTGGTGAGTGTTGATTTTCTTATCTTAAGTTATCTTACAGACTTATTTTAGCCTAAAACATTAACGCTTTTCGCCTATAAGTGATAAGATCTTTAATACCACGCAAAGTATTTTTATGCGTTTTTCATCACGAGATAAAGTAATTCAAGAGGAAAGTATCTTGATGAGGGAGAAGCCTCGGCTAAAATATTCTACTTTATCATATTTTTATGTTATACTTATACGTGAAGCATAAACTTTACGAGAATTGTGCGAAGGTGTGCTGAGAGCATGTATTTTTAAAAAATACTTAGATAGGTACATAAAATTAATAAAAATAACAACAACACACACTACCTCATATTATTAACACACACTACTGTACGTTTGATAGATAACTTAAAGTTACAATTTTGTTACACGTTGACGTTTGTCAATCTGTCACAACAATCACTATTTTTGTTTCTATATAATATGAGACAGAAGAACCCTTTAAAAGATTAAACTTAAAAATTATATGAATTATTTTGGGTAAATTTGTGCCACAGGTCGACCTCTCGTAATTATAAATATAATTATGACAAAATGTTATCAAGTATATTATAATATAATCCTTACTTAATATTATAAATGTGAAAGCGTGGATGTTTGTTACTCTTTCACGCAAAAACTACTGAACGGATTTCGATGAAATTCGGTATGGTAGTAGTCTAGACTCTGGATTAAAACATAGGCTACTTTTTATCCCGAAAAAGTAGTGTTCCCGAGGGATACTGTATTTACGCGGGCGGAGCCGCGGGAAACAGCTAGTTATAAAATAAAGAGGAAAGATTTGTTTGTTTGCATTCAATAGGCTCCCATACTACTTGACCGATTTTGATGAGATTTGGCACAGATATAGAGTAGACCACGAGAAAGGCTATATGCTACTTCTCATTGCGACAAATTGTACATTTTTCGCGCGATTTCCTTTTGCGCGCACGAAGTCACGGGCAACACCTAAACTAGTAATATTTTGGTTTGGTTAACCTTTTCCCTTTATATTAAGTTTTATATTTAGACGTTGATGCATAGAGAACGTAATTTTTTGAAGAAAATTGCATATTGATTATAAATTAGAATAGAATGTACATACACTGTACTGTATGTACAGTGTACGGTGTACACTCACCTAGTTACATTTATTAATTAATTAATAAAATACCGCAAGTATGTTGGTGATGTGAGTCTGTTTTCTACGCTTTCACGGTTAGCTACATAGCCAATGATCATGATACTTTGTAAACAGTAAACGCAACGTCACACATTTGTCAGGCAATCAGAGATATTATAGAAGTATCATTATAAGCACAGATTAAAGAAAGACAAACTGATAAACAGCTACATAGTTAGCCTTCGATTTGATTGCACTACTACAAACAGTGTTTCCACGACTGTGGTGAATATTTTAAAATATGCTATATTTTATAATATGCGCTATGAAAGCTGTTTCTCTGTAGATAAGTGTAAATATTTTCTGCTTTGTGATTATAACGCTGACCACTAGCGTCCCCAGTCCTCACTGCTGGCTCTTCAATGTGAGGAGCATTAGGCTGTTCAAGATAGGCAAGTTGTCAAAAAAAAGAGAAGGAGATAGGCAATATTTTTCATCTTAAATACAAAACTCTCGTGCCACAGCGTTTTTTGGGGTCCTGGTGGGCCACACTTATTGCTTATAAAAATAGTTATTCTCATAGAAACTATTGAATACCCACAGCTGCTAATTTTCATAAAAATCGATCAAGCCGTTTCGGGAGAGTTCTGTAACAAATACTGTGCCACAATAATTTTATATAATACATTTAAAAAATTAGTAATGTGACGCTATTTTTTACTACTGGGAGGGAGGAGACCTCTCACAACTTTTCCGACAAATTTGTAAAGTAACCAGGGCAAATGTGTTATGGTGCCCAAATCCGTTCGATCACAAATGTCGGTGTTGAATTACATAAGTTAATGGTCCATATCGACGAGAAGAGGCTTTCTAAACTAGTTGTCGCCGAAACTGACACTTTCGTATCCTCGTTACAACCGCAGGCACATAAAAACGTACTGTATAAAGATCTACCCCAGAGATACCTTCACTCGCAATTAAAAGAAATGGCTCTTAAAATTGAGTGAAAACGGGAAATAAAAATTGTGCATTGCTAATCATTTCCGGTCGATAATATTGTTACAGAATATCGATTCTTAACAATAATATCATACAACTTTTTTATACACTTTTCTACTTTATTTAGGTTTTTACAATATATATTTATCACTATATAATATATATATATATATATATATATATATATACAATATAGGTTATAATTATAATATATAAACACGACCCGTTTGGATTAACTCATCATCAGGTGTATAAAAATAAAATGGGAAAGTGTATAAAATAGTCGTGTGATGTTATTATGAACATGAATTTCCACCAAGAACCAACAGTACACTCAATCAGTTTTAATTATTAACAATATCATTAAAAATAAAAATATTTAACAATAATTTTAATAAAAGCTTTCTAATTTAATTGCTTTAGGATACATTCATAGATAGTTGTTGCAGTTATCAGAAAACTACTTCCTTAAAAGTAGCACGTGTAAGTGCACCTTTATAAAAATTTAATACAGTGTGATTGATTTTATAGTCTGATAAATATAAACCAAGTTCAAAAGCTACGGCTATAGATAATATGGCATACAGTCAGTAATACATGTATATGGATCCATGAGAAGAACTACAAAATTATTTATAGTAGTTCGCAGTTCACACTGCGACGATACGCGACGCATCATTTTTAAGGAAGCTATGAAAATTGAACTTTATTCGCTACATAAAAAGATACACTTTCATATGACAGGTGTGCAGCGTGATGCAACCTGACATTCGAACTCTTACAATAAAACATGTATCTTCTTGTGTCATGTATGTCATATTATTTATATTATTTTTTCATTATTCATATCTTTATTAAATTTTGAATATATTTAACAATATATTTATACAGTCTCCGTGGTACTGGACCACTGGTTTAGAGCTTGGCTCTCAACTCGAAGGTCGTAAGGTCGATTCCCGCGTTGGAACAACAAAAAATGTTGTTTCCAAGTTTGGTTAGGACAATGCAGGCTGCTCACCTGATTGTCTGACAAGAAAGATGATCCATGCATCAGATGGGCATATAGTAACTACAATTTTTATAAAAACTATAACCCGAGTAACGCCCGAAATTAATAACGTATCTAAAATCTTAGATTAACTTCAATCTTAGATTCTCAAACAAAAATTGATGTTTATTGACGTGAAGTTAATCCTAGGACCGTTGAAATGTATTGAAATCTTGATCTCAGATAGCTAAAATGAGATTAAGATTGATTATTAATTTCGGGTGTACGTAAATTATATAGCTTAATATGTTACTGGGGCTATTATTGCGAATCTATTGACACCTCTGTTTTTTTAATAGGACTAGTAGTTAAGCCGCTACGTTGCGGTGGAACAAACATACATGCGTAGACTGCTAAAATCTCTTTTTTACTTCACCGTAGTCGGGTAAAAAGTTCGTACTGCGCCTGATCTCTCGCCAGTCGTGTCGGTTATACGTCCCACTGAGTTTCGAGAGTAAAAGAAGAGAGACTCGTGTGTACTGGGAATACAGATGAACGGATGAATGGAATGGAAAAATTGAAACGGATAACCGGAACTATAAAATAACTCCTGCGTAACTGGCCTGGTTTGGCAATGAAACCGGCCACCGTCACCGAAATCGGTGTGGGGCGCTATTATTAAAGATCAATTTCGAATAGCTATCTTAAAACTGCCGCCAGCTGCACCAGGTCACGTATAGTTTTGTTTCGGTGTGAATTAACTCGTATATTATTATGATTTAAAGAGTTAAAGTCAGTTCTATAATAATAGAATAGGCGTTGTCAGTCTTGGACTTGTTATTGAAAAACTTTCGTTCTCACCATGTTTTATTTATTAGCGAACTTATCTGTGCGATTAATCAAAAAGAAGAGAATAGAGAATGTTAATAACGTTACAATATATATTAAATTAGAAATATTTGCATTAAAATTTGTCAATATAATATATTATAAGATTGTTCAAAATCAATGAGGGTGTTTGATATTTATTCTGCCGCTAGGGGGCAGACCCAATGCACACAAAACGTTATCTAGTGGCGTTAGTGGTGTCAAAAACGGTCAATAAGATTTTTTGATTATTTTTCTGTCACCAGGCGGCGCGTGGTAGCCCGACGGTCCTGGTCGTGTCAAAAAGCTGTCATATGTCATGAATTTAAAAACCCTCATTACGTTTATTTTGTGCATATGATCTAGTTCTTATCAAGATGTTTAGGCTGAAAAATAAAAAAATCTAAATGAGAAATAATTATACTA
This sequence comes from Phengaris arion, assembly GCA_963565745.1. Lineage (NCBI taxonomy): Eukaryota > Metazoa > Arthropoda > Insecta > Lepidoptera > Lycaenidae > Phengaris > Phengaris arion. The sequence continues at coordinate 33,587,200 of OY751431.1, forward strand.
AATGAAATTACATGTACAACACAGTGGTGGCAAAGGCTGCCTTAATAACATCAATAGAATCAGCCGTGCGAGGTCAATAACCTTAACAGCGGCGTTAAGAGCGTAATACCTCCTCTAGATTTTACCCTCGCGTGATTCTATTGTAGGTGCATGACAATAGAGAGGAATAAGGTTAAGTTTAAGCATAGATATTTATTTTTTATGTATTTTACTTTAATATTACTAACCCTAAAGTTATTCGAGTTTTAAATATGTAATACTAACACGTGGACCATAGGAGTCTGAAATAAAGAAATTTGAATTTGTAATATAATTTATTTTTAGTTGAACTTTTTTCGAAAAAAAAAAAAAATCTGCTTATACGTCTTGACATAAACTGTAGATAATATTCATATGCCCAAAATATGCGTAATGGATTTTTAATAACCTTATTCTTATTTTCTTCCCAATTATAGACCACTAACGTATCACTGTTGGGGAGGAGGTGAACCTGCGCGGTGGCATTAAAAGTAAAGGTAAAGGTCTCGCGTCACAAGTCGCGTGCATTGGAAGGCTAACTTTAGGCCAACAACTGACGCGACCTGCGCAGGCGACCGGAACACACGACGCGTCACGCACACATGCACCGGTACACCGTACGGTGTCACACGAAAAAATTCATTTTCGATCTTGCGCCGGTCGCCTGCGCAGTGCGCAGGTTCAAAAACTGCGCCAGGTCTTTTCCCACACACGTTGCAGTCCACCTGCACAGGTCCACCTCTCCGGTGAACCGTAGCGTGTATCGCAAGCATTTGGGTTAGTTCACACCGAGACGAACGCGACGCAATGCGGCGCGCAATTTTTAAATAGCGACACGTCATAATCAAAATTGCACGCGACTATGCGCCACTTTACGTGTAGGGTACCTCCCCAAAAAAAAATATTTCTCGTGATTTTATTTTAGCACTTTTTCGACGTAGTAAATGCATATATTCATGCAGTTTCATCTTTGTAGCGCTAACAGTTTAGACGGCAAGCCGAAGACGGACGGACGGACGGACATGACGAAACATAACGGTTCCGACTTCCGAGTCGTGAACTACGGGACCCTAAAAACTTAAAAACGGACTTAAACTTAGGCCTGTGCATCCGTTAATGGATGATTTATACACTATTCTCCGAGCGAAGTAACCACTCTTGAAATACTGTAGTGCCTGGGACAGTTGGTTTTTAAATGTCGTATGTGCCCAAGCACATACGGCATTCTCACAACACAGTCAGCCTAGTCCAGAGGAATGACTGGTCAATACGTCTGGGGTCAACCATGTGCGGGTTTACTCACGATGTTGTCCTTCACCGTTAGAGCGTCCGTATAATGTACTTGAGATCTGAAAAAGTCTCATTGGTACACGCCATAACCTGGGAATTGTACCTGCACTACACACTACACAAACGGTTTACCCAATAGGCCACGGAACTCTTTTTATTCTAAGGAAACGTACCCCATATTACGTGATCACTTTTTACCCATTTTTTACCCCCCTCGGTGACCATTCGTAGTATAAGCCGAGACCCCCTTCCTCCATTACACGTACTAGTGATACTACTAATGGCCGTAGCGTGAGATTTTCCTAGATGTTGACTACGTAGCAACGTAGCAACAACCTAAACCCCCTACCCCTAAACAAGTCACGTAATATGGACAAGTTCCTTAAACTTTAGACACCTTTAGCTTGCGTATGAGTAATACTTACAATAAATCCTTTTCAGGTCGAGGTAAAAAGAAGAAGATGCTGGAGAAATTCTTGCCGATGTTCGTGATGCCCTTCGTTATCCAGTCCACCATCATCCCTATGTTCCTGGGGATGATCAAGTTCCTCCTCTTCAAGTCCCTGATGATCGGGAAGCTGGCCCTGGTGCTAATCATCCTCAACTCCTTCAGGAACAGCAACTCCTTCCACGGGAGAAACGATGCTGACCTCGCCAGCAACCACTACGGGTACACCGGACACGGCATGGAATACGGATCTTTGTTTAATTGATCGCACTTGTGGCTCCTATGGTGTTGCGGGCGTTGGTGATACCACAGGCGATTTGCTTGTTTGCCCATATACCATTCAAAGAGGGTTTTTAAGTTCGTGACATCTGACAGCTTTTTGACACGACAAGGACCGTCGGGCTACCAAGCGCCGTCTGGTGACAGAAAAAGAATCGAAATTTCTTATTGATACGTATTTGATACCTAAGTGGTATCATATACGGCCACCAGATGACGCTTTGTGTGACTTCGGTCTACCCCCTAGTGGCAGAAAAAATATCAAAAACCCTCATTTACTTATAGTATTATAGTGTAGACCATGCGGTGGTGTAAAAGCGACCACAATAGAAAAAAAATAAAAATAAAAACTTAAGAGGTGTCAATTGTTAACATTTTTCTGTCCGTCTGTTGGTCTGTGTGTTTGTTCCGGCTAATCTCGACTAACAGACGGACATAAAAATGTTAACAATTTAAATTTGCAATAAGAAAGAGAGCGATATATCGGCCTGTGACGTCACCATCTGCTACCGCTATACATTACATTGCTTATGACAAATGTAATGTATGGCGGTAGCAGATGGTGACGTCACAAATCGTTGTGCGTGAAAGATATGGGCAATACTTTTAATTTGCTTATAGTTTCTTATCGCTTAAACCTCGTAACTATTTCGGTTATATTTATGTATCTCTATTCAATAATTTAAAAATTTATTTGTGTAAATGTGACGTCATTCCCTTGTCATCCCTAATCCCTATTGACACAACCCTGAACATCGTACTTTGACACCATCTCGACTCCAATATTTGTACTAGGGGAACAGATCGGTCTGAGCTATAGATTGCTTTAGCTAAAGCAAAACTTTACCATTACCATTAATTTTAACTAGCACAGCTTAATAATATAACTTCAGCTTTCCCCGAGCTCAAAATTACAGTCAATAATTTACAATAATCTATGCTATACCACTAAGGTATAGCATAGATTATTGTAAATTACGCAACCAAGCCAGTCTTGCAAATTTAATATAAAATAATTACCAAAAATATTGTCAAGTCACGAGCTCTATATATTTATTATTTATCATAATTAATACGTGATGCAAACAAATTCAGTAAAGCATAACGAGAATTGTGCGAACGGAGGAGTACGATATTTGGCACAGTTAATGTTTCTGTGGACAAAATGTGTGGAGAAAGCTATTTCTCAAAATAGCGTTCGTTTGATACTCTTTCGAACTTTGTACGCACTTGTGCAGTATTGAATGCTAAACCAATGTTTAGACTTAAGATAATAATTATTACTAGATTTAATTAGTATTTAATATTTATTGATAACAGTTAAATTAGTTTTAGTCTAATTTATATATTGCAATGTAGATTAATCAATTTAACTTATCTTAAACATAAATTTATTGAAGTGCTGTGTGCTATAACTGTAGGAAATAAATTTGCCAAGTTGGTGCCTTTACCTTACCTTTGGTAGGTACCTTACCTAGGTATAGGCACCACTGAACTATGTTAAAATGTAAAAGTTCATAATATTCACCAACACAATAGGGAATTTATATAAATATGCTGTACGTGTAATAAAATTAAAACTTTTGAGTCACGTACAAAGAGAGCAAAACGATTTCTCGTTTTCGTTTGTTCTGGAATGTGTAACAGCTAATGTCCGCTACACAATCACGTTTTATCGTAACGATTTAATGGCAGGTAAGCCGTACTGTGCAGTTTTATTGATCGTGTGAATGGCATTTTGTTACCATGAGCAGTAGCCATGTTATCGTTAATTACGATTCGAAAATGAAAATAAATGGAATTGTTCGCTAAGTGACATAGCGCGCGATACGTCATTACTGTACATTTTTTTATTAATGTATAACTTCGTCATCATAATTAGCGAAGGCACCTTGGCTAACCGTTGCTTCGTTACGATAAAACGTTAGGTGTGAAGCGACTTTAATAGCTTTTTATTACATTTTTGTTAACTATTTCCTTACGTTTTATTGTTACTTCTCATATTACCCAAAACGTTAAAGGGAAACATGTAGGTGAATATTTAGAAGGCAATATCGTATATAATATGTAGACAACATTTAATTTTATAGAAAATTGAACCACAAATTTATTTTTATATTCATTACTATGCTTTGTCTGGTAGGTATAGTACTTGAAAAATATTTGGCTTAGAAAATATGATAGTTAAAAGTTAGTTAAAGCATGTAGCTACATACATATTATTATATTTATTTCTGATTAATTGCCAGCAAATTTCAATTGCTGGTATATCAAAATTCATTCATGACTTATACTTATGGTCAAACAATAAAACTCTGAAAATGTAAGTTATTTTATTCCAATCTAGACGAAACTAGCACTGAAACGGTTAACGGATAAACGATAACCCTAGCCGAATTTCTGGCGACCGTGATTGACTAGTAAATTTGGCACGGGTTATCGTTTATCAAATGCGTTAATATTTTCCTATAGGGCCTAGGCTATATTGGGTCAATACGAACATTTTAAGAAGGTAAGGTATAAAAAAATATCGAACTTGAAATTTCTGGGACACCCTAAACCCCTATAAGTAGGGTGTCCCAGAATTTTATAGTAGGAAACTATATAGTAGGGATTTGGATGAGGGTCTTCAAAGGTAAGTGGTAAGTGAAGCCGATAGGAATGATAATAAAATACAATAATAATATCTATAGACGCTTCACACCACGTCAATCTGGGGTCCCATGGTAAGTTCTCGAAGATCTTTCTTACCCAGACAACGGAAATAAATTTAATATTTTTTTATTATACAAATATTTAACACACATCCATGACCCAGGAACATGGAAAAACTTTTTGTTCTTTTGTTTGGGCGCCAGACGACGGAAATATATTTAATATTTTTTTATTTTACACATATTTAAAACACATCATGACCCAGGAACACGGAAAATCTATCTCCTGGGCCACTAGATGGAGCTTAGACGCCTCAAAGTGACAATTTACATTTTACAGCATTATAATCATAGATTAAACATATATTATGACAACGATTACCACAGATAAGTACGTATTTAGCACATGAATTCTCTGATATTCGGAGATTCATAACTTTTTATTCGCAAGTCCTATATATTTTTTTTCTTCAATAACTTTTTAAGGACTATAAAAAGGCAGGATTCGCCAGTGTCCTTTTCCATTCCATATGTGATTTTTTTTGCCGTATTATGATCGATATTAATAACGGCAATATTATTACTATAACTATTAACTATTAACGCGTAATAGGTTTTTTTCAAATTACTTCAAAAGTTCCGATTTCGTTCAAAATTGTTTTTCTAAAGAGTATTTAGTATGATCTATCAGCATGGAAAATTGCAAGATTCTAAGTCTCAACTCTCAACTCTCATAGTTTAGAAATGCCAGGGCGGGTACCAACTTACAAACCACTTCGGAGGCCGATTACTTGAAAATAGTTGACTTTGTAAAAAAAGTCATGTATAGAACCTTGCCTTTATTAAAAAAGCCCTATTCAACGACACCCTCACATTGGGGTAGAACGAAAAAACATTTTAGATCCCCACTTCACATGTTCCATACATGTGAAGTGGGGATCTAAAATGTTTTTTTGAAATGTTGTAAAATTGTTTTTTTACCAACATTTTGTAAAATGTTGGAGAGCCACCCCTGAAATATAAAATTGCCGTGCCGAATTTCTAGGACAACCCTATGACCTGCAATTAAATGTTTCATTGTCCTTTCATACGTCGTTTTTTAAGATTTCTTGAGCGCAGTTATTTATTTCGTGTTAGTGTTGACTTTCCTCTAGATAAGGTTATTTTAAACTCATGACATGTAACGGGAATAAACATACATTTTGGGGAGTATCTTTCTGTTCTACAAATTACAATTAGCCATATACTTTTGGGTATAAATCTACCGATTTTTGCTGGCACCTCTACCAATTTCTCAATTTGACTTTTGAGACCACTGTATCCTAATGTGATCACATACTGCCTACAGCTGTACAAGCGATATCTCATATTTGAATAGGATTTTGACGTGGGAGAGCCATGCTTAGGCACGAATGGGCCGGCTCGACCGGATAATTATCACGCCCACACAGAAAATCGGCGTGAAATAACGCTTGCGTTGTGTTTCGCCGATTGAGTACCTAAGGTTACCGGAGGCCCAAAAGGAGGTTGATGATTTTGAGGACCGTCAGGAACGCAAGTGCGCAAAACAAGAAGAGAGTGTAACTCCTCGCGTAGCATATTTAACCACCGTAGAATTAATGACAGATTGATAAAGGAAATATGTTATTTTTTGCATATTATTATTTATCTGTCACTATTTTTGTCTATATTCTTGTGTAGAAAAAAGGGATTTTTACAGTGGTGGTCATGCTAAGCGTGCAAGTCTGATGAGTATCAATGGGCGACGGTAATCGCTTACCATCAGGGGTTCGTCTGCTCGTTTCCTCGTCCATTTTATAAAAAAATGAATGAGCATACGAGGGCGGGTCAATAAGTCCGTGACTTTTGGAATAAAACACAGATTTTTTGATAAATAAATCATTTTATTTTTCAACGTAGTCCCCCTTGAGCTCTATACACTTTGTTCAACGCTTCTCCAACTTTTTTATCCCTTCCAAAAAATATGATTTGTCGAGGTCCTCAAAATAGGCCTTTGTTTGCGAGATGACTTCATCATTGGAGTCAAATCTTTTTCCACCGAGCCATTTTTTCAGGTTTGGGAACAAGAAGTAGTCACTCGGAGCCAAATCTGGAGAATAGGGTGGATGTGGGAGCAATTCATAGCCCAATTCATGGATTTTTGCCATGGCAACTGCACATGTGTGCACCCTTGCATTGTCTTGGTGAAAAAGAACTTTTTTCTTGGCCAAATGAGGTCGGTTTTTTTCAAATCCTCATTGAAGCGGTCCAATAAGTTGGCATAATATTCCCCATTAATTGTTCTTCCCTTTTGAAGATAGTCAATGTGGATTATCCCACGTGCATCCCAAAAAACAGTCGCCATAACTTTATTGGCTGACAAACCCACCTTGGCTTTCTTTAGCGCCGATTCACCCTTAGAAACCCACTGTTTTGACTGTTGTTTGGTCTCTGGTGTGTTGTGATGGATCCATGTTTCGTCCACGGTTACAAAACGGCAAAAAACTCCTCCATATTGTGATTAAACAACGCCAAACCTTCCTGTGAAGTTGTTACACGATTGCGTTTGTGGTCGACTGTGAGCAAACGCGGCACCCATCTTGCGGAAAGCTTTCTCATGCCCAAGTGATCATTCAAAATTGAAACCACTAAGCCATGCGAGATGCCTATGGCTTCCACAATCTCTTGCACTTTCAATCTTCGGTCGGCCAACACCATATCGTGAATTTTTTCGATTGTTTCGGGTGTAGAGACCTCAACTGGGCGTCCAGGACGTTCGGCATCTTCAGTGCTTGTACGGCCACAACGAAATTCAGTAAACCACTTTTTTACCATTGAAATCGATGGTGCAGAGTCCCCATAGTATTTATCAAGCTTAGCCTTGGTCTCGGTAATAGTTTTTTTTTCGCAAAAAATAATGCTTAATAAGCACACGAAATTCACTTTTTTCCATTGTTTTCTTAAGTTACTGGATAGTCTGATAAAGATAGCTGTAAAACACAAACTAACTGACGCAGCAAGTTCAAATTTTATAGGAGTCAACTGACAGATGCCTGTTGACAGGAGTAGTGTTGCTTTTTCAGTAAGGAGGTTAGAAATCCAAAAAGTCACGGACTTATTGACCCGCCTTAGTATCTACTGCGCAATAAATATTCTAAGTTTTTCATTATAAGCATTGGGTAGGTTTGTTTAAAACTTCAATGTTAATAATTGTCTCAAAATATGTAGGTATGATGTAGGTATGTGATAATTATTGTTAGTTATAAAATATAAATCATATTATTAATTTAAATTATAATTATATATTAATTATAATAATTCCCTACCTATTAAATATCTAATATCTTTTTTAAACAAGGCTTTCGAACATAAAGTAACGCCACTTGAAAAATAATTCGCCAATATTTATAAGCTATTTTAGGGTCCCGCACGACTCAAGGATTGTAAGTTTTCATGCTGATAGATCATACTAAAAACCCTTTAGAAAAAATATTTTGAGAGAAATCCAACAGTCAATTTTTAAGTGATATACCTTAAGAAAACCTATTGCGCGTTGATAGCTATAGAACCTTCCTTAGACATTTCCTAACGTTCTTTTGGTTATGTCACTTATTACTTGACTAACTTGATAATATTTTAATTATATTCGATGCTTTCATTCAAAACTTGTCCAGTGGCTATAATATTATATAGTTCGTTGGCTACGTGAAGGCTACACCGCATAGTTAACTAGTACAGTAGGTGAAAATGATTTGTGTCGTAAGGCACGTAACTATTACGTCTCGCAGTTTCTTTTCTCGTTTATTGCGATTTTCGCAGTTTCTGACGAGTGACATTGACGACTGTTGTGTTGTATTTTAATAAATGTGTGTTCTGTCGACTTGTGTTAACAATATCTGCCTACTTCTTTGTGTTTGGTGACGTTTAATTTTTGAATTGCATATTTATGGATAAATTAAAGGTGAGTCTATTGAGTAGTTTGTGTAGGTTACTTATCATTCAAGTAAATAATCAGGAATACAACATAGTAAATAGGAACACAAATTGACAACATTTCAAATATTTTTTGTACTTGTTTTATGACGAAATATAAAATTAGGGGTTAAATAAGGGGACCCATATTTTTTTATTTTTGAAAATGTGGTAATTTTCATTTATAAAACTTGGTTTTTAATTCTGATCATTCTAAAATGACTTAAGCGCCAAATGACGTCATTGGTACGGTTGAACAACAAAATACCTTTGCACGTCATATCCGATTTCTTAAAAAAAAACTGTCAGTACTGTCACTGACTTTGTGGTACTTTACTTTGAGGTTATTGAATTTGTTATTGTGTTTAGATCTGCATTATTTTCGAGCTCTTTTCGCCTATAATTCTTAACGTTGATTTGATTTGATTCTTTTTACAATGAAAGTATCCGAGGGAATCTTTAAGCAAAAGATATGAAATCAAATTGCATGGCGTCCTCTCTTAACAACAACAAAGATTTTAAATAGAGGTTACATGTCAATTTTTTGACAACGACATTAAAGTGACGCGATAAACGTTTTTTAGGTTTTATCCTACAAGCAAAGGTGTGTATCGTATTCTGCCGTACCAATGATGTCACAAGTGGATTTTTCGTTTTAATTTTTTTTCTCGGAAATTAATGATTAAAAAATCTGTAATTTTTTTTTAGGACTTCGGAAATAAAAACAAAGAAATGGTATTTTTTATTTTTGATGATTAATTAAATGAAATGTTGTCAATTGTATGCTATAGGTAAATAAAATACCTGCCACTACCATATTTTGTTAATACATAGTTTTATTTGCCTTTATGACGTATGTAAACTAACATCTACGGTATTTCCGGACCATTGCGACCTGAAAACCTTCAAGAAGGGTATTCCCTCCTAAAAGGCCGGCAACGCACTTGCAACTCCTACGATATTGCGGGTGTCTATGGGCGACGGTAATCGCTTTCCATCGGGAGAATCGTTTGCTCGTTTGCCCTCTAATTTTATATAAAAAAAAACTTACGTACTTAAGTGATAACTGTTAAGGTGGTAATGATAAAACACTAGCTTTTGCCTGCGACTCCGCCCACTAAATATAGTATTCAGTACACTGTAGGTACTTTCTCCGGATAAAAAGTAATCCCGAACTCAAACCACTACCATACCAAATTTCATTAAAATCTGTTCAGTAGTTTTTGCGTGAAAGAGTAACAAACATCCATCCATCCTTGCAAACTTTCACATTGATGCTAGTAGTAGGATGTTACTTTTGATGATAAGCGTCTAGGTGTTCGACTATTTGATTTCTATTGTGGCGGATCAATTAGCGCCACAATCCTGAATCGCGCTATCGAAGTTTTCTAAGATCCGCAGTATATACATGTACATAAATTGTATGATTTATATTGAATTTAAAAGGGGAATTATTCAGGAAAAAAGTTTTATTTCATACATTTTTGTGCATTTTTACTTTGGATGTTGGTTTTAATTTTGGGCAAAGAGATGAAAAAGAAAGAAATATAAAACCTCTCAATATGTTATCACCGCGATACTTACATTTTACATACTATATTTTATTATTGTCACGTGTTTGCAGATTTGCCCATCGCAGAGATGGCTCTGCACGAACAGGAACACTCTGTGTCTAGGTATGCTAACTTCAGTGCTGCTTCTGAGCACTATAGTACTGTCAGTGAAACTGCATAACAATGAGTCTCCCTCCGTCCATGCTCCACTTGTGAAACATAAAGAAAAAATTAAGCCAGCTGTAAGTATTTTGAGTCGAAAACTATAAAGTATTCGAAGGGGTGAAGGAGATGAGTGGGAACCGCGCCGCCCCCGTAATTGCGGGGTGCTTCGCACGAATTACCTCAAAGTGATGTGTCCATAATGTATAAATGCGTAATTTGAACAATATTGTAATGTCCTTAACAGCAAAGCGGTTTTTCACTAGCCTGGGGCAAAGTGTAGCGTCTAGGTTCAAATCTCATTGCAAATTAATATACTTCTTAGCTTTCTTGTTTTTCAAATAAATATGTAATAATATGTATATATCACTACATAATTTTATATTTTTGCTTTATAGCTCGCCGTATTTTTTGTTACACATTTTTTGTAATTGACGACATAAATACTTGAATAAAATAAACTACGATGGTTTAAATAATAAAATGCAAAAATAATCTCATACTTTAAACGAGCAATTCTTGTATATTTATTTATATATAATATGTATATATGTTTCTGTGTCTCGGAAACGGCTCTAACGATTTCGCTGAAATTTGGTACGAGGGCTGCACTAAAAGTATCGGGAATGGAATATTTCCACTGTTCCTGTCATATTAAAATCTTTTTAATTTAAAACTCCTTGGTTTTAAAAATCGAATACCGTTTATTTATTTAAAAAAAGATTCTTGGTCTTGTCACAAGGTCTTGTCAAACTTGTTTAGTCGTTGAGAAAATGGAATTGACTCGAGAAAATTCTAGAGCGATGATTTATTATGACTTTCGAAGTGGTTTAACACAAAAACAGTGTGTTGACAGGATGATTTCTGCATTTGGTGATGGAGCCCCATCCAAAACCACAATTTATCGCTGGTTTGCTGAATTTCAACGTGGACGTGTCAAGCTCAGAGATGATCCCCGTCAAGGTCGTCCAAAAACTGCAGTCACCCAAGAAAACGTTGATGCTGTGCGTAAGCTGATTGAGGAAGATCGACATGTGACATACCGCGAAATTCAGGCAACTTTAGACATTGGCATTAGTCAAATACAAATAATCTTGCATGAACAATTAGGTGTAAAAAAGTTGTTTTCCCGATGGATACCGCATTTGCTCTGTGAAGAGCAAAAAGCGGCTCGCGTTACTTGGTACGTCAGAACTCTCGAAAGATTCAACGCAGGATCCTCAAATGCTGTATACAACATCGTATCAGGTGACGAATCCTGGATATACGCGTACGAACCCGAAACAAAAAACCTGTCACGAGTTTGGGTGTTCGAAAATGAGTTAAAGCCAACAAAAATTGTTCGTTCACGGAGTGTTGCAAAAAAAAATGGTGGCCACGTTTGTCTCCAAAACAGGCCATGTTGCGACTATTCCTCTTGAGGGACAAAGAACGGTTAATGCAGAATGGTATGCTAACATTTGTTTGCCACAGGTCGTTTCTGAACTCCGTAAAGAGAACTGCAACCGCCGCATCATCCTCCATCACGACAATGCGAGTTCTCACACCGCGCACAGAACAAAAGAGTTTTTAGAGCAAGAAATGATAGAATTATTAGACCATCCGCCGTACAGCCACGACCTAAGCCCTAATGATTTCTATACTTTCCCTAAAATAAAGAATAAATTGCGTGGTCAGAGGTTTTCATCACCTGAAGAAGCTGTGGACGCCTACAAAACGGCCATTTTGGAGACCCCAACTGCCGAATGGAATGGTTGCTTCAATGATTGGTTCCATCGTATGGAAAAATGTGTCAAATTTCGCGGAGAATACTTCTAAAAGCAATAAAGCCATTTTTAAATAGTAATGCTGTGTCACTTCCTTGATTCCCGAAATTTTCAGTGCCGCCCTCGTATATGGGGGTTTTCGGGGGTAAACAATCGATCTAGATTAGTCTTATGTTTGGGAAAACGCGTGTTTTCGAGTTTTCATGCGTTTTCCTGTCCACGCAGAATATGGTCGCTAATTTCGGCTTACTGGCCACCGTCCGTCTGGTCCAGCGGGTGACGAGGACGGCAAGAAACGAGTATTACAGGTTTGAATCCCGCTCGGTAACTTACTTTTGTTTTTTTTTTTTTCAAGTTTATATTTTTTAGTTTAAAATTTTAGTTTTTATTGTTTTTAGACAAGTTTAAAAAAATGTAGTTAATGTTTGAGATAACAATATACATTTCTTATATATATGTCTAACATTTACCTATACTCATTACGTGAATAAGATTTATGCTTTCGAGTTTCACCATGTTACAATAAATAGTAATAAGAATAACCGAGCAAAGCATGGTCGCCCAGGTACTATTATTATAATATGCGGTCGAAGTACTGCGGAATATACGCGCTATGACATGCACATTACACATTGGTCTGCCACACAAACATTGACGTTTTATTCTAAGACGACATTTCAATATTTTATATTTCGCATAATTTTTCAGCGGTTACAAAATTTAAACTTGCTTTTTTTGGAGTTTACTCCTTATGAATCGATTTTCATATGGCCCCCGGTATGAAAAAATTATGAGATGTAAAAGCTACTAAACGAATGACCTCGTTACGTTTTCGTGCGCAACATATTCTGCGCACCTGTCACTTTTTTCACATGGCGCGAATTTTTGAACTCAAATCGATCGCTAAAGTTTTTGTTCCTTCTGAGGGACGTATTTTACTTTTGAGAGTAAACTCCAGTCGTGCGTCGGAGCTGACACACACTTTTTTTTTGTAATATATGGCGTCGGCTTATCTTAAAATCATTTGCCAGTGTCAAGTAAAAAAGGCGGGAAATAGAACTTTCGTTTTAATTTTTAACACTGTATTCATATATCGTCAAGTCTAAAGTCTAGTCAAAGTCCAATTAATATATAGTCAGTACAGTCCATGAGTCCTGTCAGTCGATTCAGTAAAGTGGTAGAAGCATTACTGAAAGTTCCTAGGGAGTTTTGGCGGGAAACACAAAATAGCACGTTTTTAGAAGTTGTACCACATGCCCACACTTGTGTACGTTAATGAATATTTAATGGTTAATATTCTACCAATGTTACACCAATGTTAAATTACACAAATTTATGAGGAAATACGAATTTCACAACGTCACCCATTGAATTCCCCGACAACACCCGTTTCTTCTTCTTTCATTTATGGCAATGGCAAATGGCGGTTGCAATGGTTTTGCACCATTCTGCCAGTGTTGAGAATTAATAGATTTTTTTTTCAATTTTATTTATTTACATTATTATTATACGAATTTTAAAAAACATAAACATAAATTTCGAGGATCGAGATTTTTCTACTCCTAGATTTATTACGTCAGGACTATATCACCCGGAATCCGCGGTCAGTGCATTGAAAATAGCACTCAGCGCTAATACAATAGAGTTGAAAATGGAAGTAACGAGTGTGGAGCTGTCTGTAATAATATGACATTGCTATTTGTACAAGTTCGTCTGTACGATGACGTCAGGTTTCGTTCCGCATAGTAGGTAGTAGGTAGTAGCACAGTATTTAGTACATATACTTTTTTGAAATTTGCGCGGGATTTAAAAAAAAAAAACACTTTATCATGATTAAATTTCAATATTAGTTTACGATAAATTTTGAAAACATTTGTATGTAGGTATGTTTTTTAGCGATAAAGATTAGAAATAAAAATATTTTATCTATTTTGGTGTCCCATGCATATTCCCTATTGTGCACATTGGTGGAGTTTTCAAAAATGCCCTTCGTTGTTTACGTTGATAAGTGATTTTTTTTGACGAAATAAATAGCTAGATTTTACTTTATTATTTTGCTGTAAGCACATTTGAACACAATTGATATTCGAACGATAAACGAACGTCATTATCTCTATTGTAGGACCTCTTTGTAAAAATTATTTCATGTTAGTCTATTGAATTCTTCGAGGCCACCAAAAATTACTGTGTGGTTTGTCACTTTTCTATCTGCAATTCTATATGCAATCTAAATGTTTGTTCTTTATTTGATTGGATTATGTAATAAGCTATATTATCACATTATGCTAGTGACGTCATGTATAGGTCACACACAGGTCACAGGTCACACAACAAATTACAACGTAAGTATGACATAATTGTGACTGTGTTTGATGACTTTCGTTTGATGTCTTGTTGTATGACATCACTATGACCTCATATTGTCATGAAACTTGACTTCTATAATATGATGCCCTTTGTATGACTTAACTGTTACGTATATATTATATCATATTTTCATCAAAATACGTCATATTAGAGTCACATTTTTATGTATTATTTATGTAATCATTAAGTCATATGATTACATAAGATACGTGTCAGGTTCCTGACGTAAAACTAATATGATAATACCATATTTATCTCACCTCATTAATCAAATGCGCTTCTTGTGTCTTCGTGTGAACTACATAACTAGTTAAATGCGGTCTTTAATCTTCATCAATATACAGACTGTTTATGCGTTAGATTTTAAGTTAATTTTCTTAAGGAACTTTGGTTCTCATATGGCATACTAGATGGCGCTGATTTGCCGCTAGATCACGCTATAGGTAAAGCGAACCTATTTGCATAAGATGTTTATGAGGGCTTTACTAATGTGAAGTATTTTTGGGTTGTAAACCAATCAAGTATAAATTTTATAGTTGAATTATATCTTAGTTTGTGTCTTAGTGAAAACGAGCAGTAATTTAATATAGTGGAGTAACTATGTGTTAAGTGTGAACACAGACATAGATTTTAAATGTTTTAAACGTGCATAATACTGTCTTAACCACGTAAAGACACGGGCAAAAACTAGTAGACGTTCTTGTAAAAACAAGGAATCAATATGAAATGTCCATTTAATTTTCAAGTTAAATCACATCGAAGTCAATCCGAGATCACATGAAGGTACTATTTACGGACAAAAAATTCAGTTTCACGTCAGAGTTTTACGTAAAAGTTTGACGTCAAGAGGTATGAAATAATGACTCACATATGATCTATAAGTGACTTATATCTTACGTAAATCATGACATGACATGATGTCATTCTGATGTAAATTTTACGTAAATGTGTTTACTGGGTTACCTATCCCCATAATTAAAAAATCTGAAATTTGACTCGACTTTTACTTTTCTATTTTTTCTATTATTTTTAGATGGAGAATTACAGACTTCCAAAAGACATTAAGCCAGTTAATTACAAATTAAAACTTAACCCAGATCTAGAAAACAAAACCTTTGAAGGGTTTCTTCGAGCTACGATAGAAGTCCAAAGCTCAACTAGAATAATACAGCTGCACACAAAAGATTTGAACATAAATTCCGTAATCTTAGAAAACGAGTCTAATAAGAACATTGCAATCAAATCGAATAAAATTAATAAAGATCTAGAATTACTCGAAGTAAGTTTGGTTTCTGCAATTTCAAGTGGAAATTATAATATAATTATTGATTTTAATGGCAATATGGATAAAAAAATAATTGGATTGTATGCAAGTTCACTTAAAAATGGCAGGTAAGTTTCTAAAATCTTTATTTAAAAGTCCGTTTGTGCACTATTCTGAATTGTGCTGTCCGGTATCCGATTTTTGAACTTTTGAAACGCTATCAGTGAAATGGATGATCAGGATGGTGAAATTCCGTGTAGTGCACAAACGCCCTAATCCTATGCCCAATAAATGTAACCCACTATGCGGAATCTCTCCGACTGAAAAAAAAGCACTGAATTTCTGAATTGCTGCCAAGTCACAAGTGCCATGTATTCGATTTTCAACTCTATTATTAAACGCAGGGTTCTATTTTCAGTGCTGTTTTTTACTGGCCGGTGACATTCCGGATAATGTAGTCCTGTAGGCTTAATACTCAGTGCTAACGAGTGACCGACTGCAGCGACTGTAAGTGTTACGCTAGTAGCGCGGTGTGTGGGCCATGCGGTGACTCTTAACAAATATTTTAGTATTAGTACTACAGTGTACTCGTTCGTTTTACGCCGATCAGACCAATCATTAAGTAGATCGGTTTCCATATTATAAAGTATTAGCTTAATTACTTCTAAAGGATACAATACTATTTTTCACATACTTTTTAACCAAAAATCCTACTCCATATTGGCCACGCTGACTTAAGACTTGACGATTTAGGAATACGGTGTTGAAAATTGAGACAAAAATTCTATATCCCGCCTTTTAATCTTGACACTGGCAAATGGTTATAATCCGACGCTATATATTAAAAAAATAAAAATAATAAAAAAAACTCACTTTAAAAAATATAAATGTTAATTTGACATTTGTAAACAAAATTAATTTGTCATAAAAAAATAGGATGGCAAGTCGCCATACATTTACTGCCTGGTAATTAAAATACGAGGCAACAAAAAGTATTTATTATACGTCGTACATTATGAACATAAGAACAAAAAAAGCAATAATGTTATACACCAAACTCAGGGGATAAAAGATAATTGATAAATATAACCTAACCTATTGTTCAATATATTGCTTTAGTGGAGGTTTGCGGAAAAGTGACATCTATTATGTGCGATGTCAATTACGTAATGACATTAATAACTAGTTTGTTTGGAAACGCAACATGCTAACAGATGATATATTATAATATGATAGATGTCGCTTTCACGTTACGAAAACCAAAACGTAATTATTATTTGGCTTAGTATATTAATAAAAATGGTATAGAGGGATCTATTTCACACCCCAAGTAATTTTTTTTTTATAAAACTAGTACGAAACTGCTGAGCTATAGAAAAAGAAAATAACTCCAATTAAAATAAATCTATCTACTGGGCTGATACTGACTAGATGGAGATTTTACACCTCAAATTGTCAATTTACAGCATGTTATCCATAGACTAGTTTCATATCTATCTGTGGTAATCGTGGCAAAACAATTGTCTGAAAATCGTAGATTTATAACGTTTTATTCCCAAGTCCTAAAAATTTAATATATTTCTTTATGTAATAATTTTATAAGTAAAGAAAAACGTAAAGAAAGGGTTATTTCGATTCTTATTTTCGATTCGATTCGATATAATATTGGTAGAATAATAACCATTTAATATTCGATAGCTTGCTTATGTGTGGGCAAGGATACAATCTCAAAAAGCGTGCTATTTTATTTTCTCCAAAGCTCCCTAGGAAGTTTCAGTAAAGCTTCTACTACTTTACTGAATCGACTGACTTGACTCCTTGACTTATTTTGACTAGATTTTGGACTTGACAATTTAGAAATACGGTGTTGAAAATTTAAACAAAAATTCTATTTCCCGCTTTTTTAACTTGACACTAACAAATTATAAAGCCGACGCCATTTACTTTAAATAAAAAAACAGGGAGGCATTTTACTAACTATTATTTAATCTGTGACTTTAAAGAAGAACAAGAAGATGTATAGATATTATTGTGTTTTTGTTTTATCATTTCTCAAACATAATTATTATTTCATGTTTTGATTGCTGAATGATAGTTAATGCTCTGAGCTTGAAACGATAAATTGTTATACATAGTGCTTTTATACTTAGGCATTCATTAAACAAAGAAAGTTTATTGTGAATTGGGAAAAAGTCTTCAAGTTATAACTTTACACATAATACCCTACCACTGGGCACTTGTATTATTTCTTTTGCATCATTATAATAATGAGATTCCCGAAGATAACAATAAGCGAAAGACTTTCGAAGGCTATTCGACCAAAACACTATAACTTAACATTAAATCCAGACCTCCAAACTGGTTTATTTAAAGGGGATGTTGTGATAAACATTGATGTTCTGAGCCAAAAAAGTTTCGTCGCATTGCATACAAAGTTTCTAGGCATAGACGATTTAAAATTCTTCAAAGGCACCAATGAAATGACAAATTTCACATTCTTTGAGGCTACGGCCAACGAGCAACTAATTATTCAATTCAATGATAATTTAGATCTGGGATGTTATGAAACTCATATTAAGTTCAATGGAAACTTGACCAGAAATATTGTTGGCTTTTACCTATCACATTTACAGAATAAAGGGTATGATTTAAATGACCATCAATCATTATTGCACATTTAACTTTAAACATACTTTTTTAAGTATCTCGTAAGCTTATATGCAATTTTTTTTTATTTCAGAACGATGGTTGCCAGTAAGTTCCAACCAACATATGCCAGGCAAGCATTCCCCTGCTTTGACGAGCCAGAGTTCAAAGCAACATATGATATCACCTTAGTGACACCTAAAGACTATATTGCTTTGTCAAATATGAATGTAAGTTGGCATTATACATCTAGTAAGCATATTTAAATTTTATATATATATATATATATATATATATATATATATATATATATATATATATATATAAAATTCTTTCCTTCTTTTTCACTAATACAGAGAACAAGAAAGATATCATAATATTTAATCAACAATTAACTTTAACAACTTAACTTTAAATGTATGCCATACTAAATCCTATAAATAATGTATCAAACAGCATCCAAACACTCTTGGCACAATCATTAATGAAAACTGACAACAAAGCGTGACGGCTAAAGCGCAAAATACCTCAAGATATATTACAGTGACAGTAAATATGGCTGTCTAAAAAGAGGATGTGTCACAGGTCACATACCGAGCGTGCCAACAGTAGCATCAACCAAAATACTGCTGCATGTACCATGCAAAGGAGACAGATTGTAGTAAACAAAGAGAGGAAATAAAAAAAAATATGTTTAACAGGCACTTAGTCTATAACAATATACTAAGAATAACCGTACAATTGCACATTAACAGTTAATCATGTCGTTTCGTCTTTTCAGGAAATATCCAAAGAGTTGGACAAAGACACAAATTCTCAAATAGTAACTTTTGCCACCAGTGTGCCAATGTCTACGTACCTGGCATGTTTTGTGATTTGCAACTTTGATTTTAAAGAAACAGAAATTAACACAAATGGCATTGGCAAAAACTTCACCTTAAGGTCCTTTGCACAGAAAAATGAAACTCACAAAATTGATTTTGCTCAAGATATTGGGAAAAGGGCTACAGAGTTCTATATTCAGTATTATAATGTTCCATTCCCTCTTCCAAAACTGGGTAATTTATAAAGCCATGCTAAAAATATCTGCACTTTTTTTTGAGATGTAGATTTATTTTGATTAAATAATTTCCAAAAACTTAATTTTAATTTGTACTGTAGAGAAACATTTTTCTATATTGTAACCTCCTACTACAGATATTTTACTATAATACTTGCATTTAATTTCAGATATGATAGCAATACCCGATTATGTATCTGGCGCTACTGAGCATTGGGGCCTCATAACATACAGAGAAACTTCATTCCTGGTTGATGAGAAGACGGCATCTTCTAGAAATAAGATGAGTGTGGCAAACACTATTGCCCACGAACTTGCACACATGTGGTTTGGTAATCTAGGTAAGTTTGTATCAGTCAATAAAGAGAAAAAGAAAAAAGTTTATTTGTTTTCATGTTTGTTTGTTTGCATTAAATGGGCTCCGTAACTACTGGCCCGATTTTGATGAAATTTTGCAAAGATGTAGAGTAGACGATAGGGAGGGACATAGGCTACTTTTCTCTCTGAAAAATGTTTTCGTAAGATTATCTTTTGCGCGAACGAAGTTGCGGGCAGAATTTAGTATCCTATAAAACAAAATAACTTGTCAATAACGAAACATTTGTCTACTCAAGCAGTTTACATTATACTGGGTGATTTTTTATTCCGTCTGGAGGAGAAAATGGTAGGTTATATGTATCAACAATCGAATCTATACACAAAAGTATTTTGAGACAAAGCTCAAGTATTTGAAAGTTGGAAAATCTTAAAAAGAACATGAATTTTTATCACTGCAGTGCGCACATTAAAGTAATAGACTTGCCGCCATTATTATGTCAAATTTCTACAAAGGCAGACCTAATGTCTTGTGCCACTTAAATTAAATTGTTTAAATATGAAGTTCTATTCTTAATCCAAAAATTGCATTTCAGTGACAATGAAATGGTGGGCTGAGGTGTGGTTGAATGAAGGTTTTGCTTCGTACATGCAGGTCAAAGCCCTGAATGCTCTAGAGCCTTCTTGGACTATGGTAAGTCCCAAAAAACTAAAATAATATGCTCTTTATTTTTTTGAAGTGAAAACTTCTTTAGCGGGGCTGTGTACTTTTTTTGGAATGGGTAAAAATTTCTAAACTCGCGTCAGGACACGTGACCTGATCGAAAATTCGCAAGACGGATGGAGTGAGGACAGGCGGCGCAGGGCGCTTGCGCGAATGTTCGTGTGTGTGTAATGTTACTGTGTGTGTAATGTTACAGCGTGCCACGCGCATCCATGGATGAGATTAATATTAATAATTGGACTTCTTTTTATCCTTGCTCAAATTTGTAATACGATTCCTTTCCATAGCCTAAATTATAACTTAGCAACATTATAATTTAAGCTATGTAGTTTTAGATCAATTAAGTAGTAACCTTTGCCTTTTAATTTTTTAACCAGCTGATGTTTAATGCTTTATTTTAGCTAGACCAGTTTCTGACAAAGACATTGCACAGTGTTCTGGTGATGGACGCTAAAGTTTCAAGCCACCCCATAGTTCAGACGGTGGACAGCCCGGACCAAATAACGGCTATATTTGACGCCATCTCTTATAACAAGGTATGGTACAGGGCGACCAAGTTTCTAATGGTTTTCGACAGCTGTTGTAAATTTTCATACATTGTGTGTCAATTTCCATAGAAAAAAGAAGATTGTCAAAACCATTCGCATTTTTACTGTATGACTCTTTGTATGTATGAGAAACAAAAGTATGGATGAACTAGCTTGTGCCAGTGTTTTTTTTTAATGTTTTATACCCTGATGTTATTTAAAAAAAATAATTCTATAGGATAATAATAATATACAGCAGTGGCGAAGGCTGGGCCTCCTTCATAGGGAAGCCCTGGGCTGTAGTATAATAGGTAGGGATTTGGATGAGGGCCGTCAAAAGGTAAGTGGTGAGTGAAGCCGATAGGAATGGAGTTGTAGGTACCCCACGCCATTGATATCCTGTATATTTTTCAAGTTGGCATGTTAGGTAAAATACGAAACTATAAGCAGTAGCAATAAATGCGAGCCCGATTTTGATAAAAACTAAAACTGCAACATTATGATTTTTTAAAAATCAATTTCCCTAGCCGAGAAACGAAGCGACTGATTTTAGACAAAAAAATGTATACCATGCTTAATATTTCATTCGATAGTATTGCTAATAAGAAACAAATTCTGGACAGTACCTACCTAATGACTACGGCAAACTTACGGAAAATTATTTATTTGAACTAACCGGTTCACATTTTGAAGCCGATTGCATTGTTTTATTTAGGGTTATCTCTTAACACACAAAGATTTGGATATGGCGTCAAGATCCAAATACGCCATATCCAAATCTTTGTGTGTATAGTAACTTTAATTCACCTCAATAATAGCTATCCAGCGACGTAGCTCTATTAGAAAGTTAGCAGTCTCTCCTAAACTTTAACACCTTATAAACAGTTAGCCTGTCAAGTAGTGAGCGAGCTGATGATGATGAATTATAGCTAAGAAAACTAGTTCAACTCAGCTTTCAAACAAAAAAAAAAACTAGACCAAATCGGTTCATCCGTTTGGGCGCTACGATGCCACGGACACACAAAAACACACACAGATAGACAGACACATAAAACCTTGAACACGAGGGGTGTTTACGTTGGGGCCCAGAGGTTAAAAAACAAGTTCCTTAAATTTGCCGACACGAAATAAAAATCTTAATGTTGTCTATTGAAACTGAAAGGCGGATTGACAAACGTCAACGTGTGACAAATTGCAATGCATAATATTATGCAGCGCTGAGTAGCGCGACGTCGCGTGCAATCTACATCTTGAATCGCTGTAAAAAGTGCGCGCCACTTCACTTCGCGTCTAGGTGTGAATTGACCCGTTAGTCACAGTAAATATTTGCGTGCATAATTTTGCAAGCCCCATCTATTAAATTGCCTACACCACAAAAATTGTTAAAGTGTCATCAGCGCAACTCAGTGTTTGAGCTATGTTAATGTCTCTCAATATAATTAGGCTTGTGTTTAACGCTCAGTGGTTGCGGAGGTCGTGGGTTCGAATCCCGCAGAAGGAACAAAAAGGTTTCTGTATTCCTGGATCATGGATGTGTATTAAATATATGTATAATATAATAAAAATCTTAAATATATGTATAGTATAAAAGTATTATATATATTTTCTTTGTCTGGTACCCGTAACACAAGTTCTTTGGATCTTAGCACAGATTGACATGGTGTGAGGCGTCCATAAATATAAGAATATGTATTTATTTCTTTTACAGGGGGCGTCAGTGTTACGAATGTTAGAAGGCTTCATAGGCGAAGAGAACTTCCGTAAAGGCGTGTCGGACTATCTCAAGAAGTTCGAATTCAGCAACACCGTGACCCAAGACCTGCTCACTTGCCTGGACAAATACTTTAAAAGTGACAACTCAAAACCTAATTTGACGTAGGTTACATTCATTACTTACATCGTAAGGACCCACTGAGCTTGTTTCGCCGGTTCCACTCGTTGGGCTGGGTTTGGAACCGGTGATAGAATCACGATTGTTATAATTAATGTAAATAAGCATTTTTGATATTTTTAGATAAATGTTTGTTACTTGATCTCGTGTAATGGATAAAATTTGACTAAAGGCCGGTTTCAGTAACCTATCTATCAGTAACTATTTGTTAAATACGTCGTTCAATCATTTGAAGGTTTTTTGCGATACAAATGTGACGTTTTTAACAAATAGTTATTGGTAGATAGTTTATTGAAACAGGCTGTAAAAGATGAAGAAGGCCAAACGTTCGGTTACAGATAAATGGGCTTTGACTCTTATTTATTTTTGGCAAATAATGGTTGCAAAGGCGTTGCAATATTCTGCCAGTTAGCTATACGCGGGCGAAGTTAGCGGGGTTAGAAGCGGGCGTTTTTGTTTACAGTCCGTTCAGATTTATTTAACCTCTGACAGGACCTTTATGCCAAATATTTAAGGATAACTCATTTGGAAATTCCACGCTAAAATAACGATCAACGGACAGTTATATCATTATGGTTACTTATTTGTATGTCACCATGATCTCAACAGCTTTAAGGACCTGTTTCACAATCTGCTGATAAGCGTCAGATGCTTATTTGCATGTTTAGTCTCTGTCGCTCGATGTAAAGTAAGCAGCGACAAATCTTCCGAATAAGTTATCCGATACTTATTTGAAGTTTGTGAAACAGGCCCTTAGTGTTAAAGTGACATTGATTTTTTTTTTCAGTTACATAATGGACACTTGGACTAGGCAAATGGGATATCCAGTGCTGAATGTGACTAAAATGGAGGATAACAAATACGTCGTTACCCAGAAACAGTTTCACCTAGATCCCGAGGCGGTTATGAAGGAAAAATCGAGATTCAGGTAAGTTATCGAGATTCATGCATTTGTTTTAAATCAGCAAAATTCTTATATTTTCCGAAAGGGAACATAATTAAGGACCGAAAATACAAAAAGTACAATAATCAATTGCTAAATTAAAAAGTTACAGGACTAAAAAGACAAAAAATACGACGAGTTTCCTTTTATTTTTTTTCAATTGATCGTTTTGAATTTGCTCCGACGATCTCACTTTTGTGATGACTGTATCTCGTCAACGGTCGATCGTAGAGATGCCATTGCAAGGACAATATTTCCTGGCTTATTATGTAATTTTCGAAAAGCCAATAAAAAAAACTATGCATGTCCCCATTTCTTAACTATAATTAATTAATACTCTAATAATACATAATTTATACTCTGTTAAAATCCAATCTAATTATAAAATTAAATCTACACGCAAACAAAATTATTAAATCCGACCGAATTAATGTATCATTGTTTTCCTTTATTGCACGGTAAATAAGAGACATTGGATTTGGTAGCATTACCGCGTCTTATTGTAATTATGCTTACGTTTAGGTTAATTGGATCTGAACAGAATATAATAAAATTGTTGTCAACATTTTTTTTTTCAATTGTTAATTTTTTTTGTAACATTTGTTTCAATAATTATTTTTATAGGTACAGTTGGTACGTTCCAATTACGTACAAAACTAACAAGGGTGTTCATGACAATATTCTGTGGTTCCCCGAAACAGAAGAGTCCGGTAAGTGCAAACAATGAACTACTTATTAAGTAGTTTTATTATTTATTATTGTATTAATACGTGACGCGAAACTTCTTACCGCTTTTTAAGAAACAATTATGCAATCGGAGGAGTATAAAATTTGGCACAGTTACAAGTTTACGTGGAGAAAGGTGTTGGAATGCTAATATTTTTTGTAAATAATGCTTATAAATACATACAATTTATAATAATAGCAATAACACGCCCCACATCATATTACTACTTCACGCTACCATGCGTTTGTTTAACAATAATCGGTGTTGGTTTGACATTTGTGACATAATTGTAAATCTCTATTTCACATTCCGTAGACAACATTAACATTTCTATTTTGTTTTTTTTTTATATCTATGAGGCAAAAGAACCCTTATAAAGATCAAACTTGAAAACCGACCAAGTGCGAGTCGGACTCGCGCACGTTGTGTTCTGTACAAAAAGTTAAAAAAACATGTTTGTTGTGCTTCCCTTAAATATTTATTTGATTCTGTTTTCTAGTATTTGTTGTTAAAGCGACAACAAAAATACATCATCATCAAAATTTCATCAGTCTAACTATCACGGTTCATGAGATACAGCCTGGTGACAGACGGACGGACAGCGGAGTCTTAGTAATAGGGTACCGTTTTACCCTTTGAGTATGGTACCCTAAAAATTTAATTATTTATCGTAGAATTTCGACCACTAGGCGACCACAGTCCGTATTTAAATGTCCTTACAAAAGATATGCATGTAGACGTCTAGTTTGTGAGATATAAACAAAATCTAATGGTTCTGTCAGACGGTTTGCATTTCCTTGCTGTAAGATTCTGTTTCATAATCGCCTAGTAAATGTCAAATAGCTTATCCGGAAGTTCTGTCGCTGCTATACTCTATATCGAGCGACAGAGACAAAGCTCACCAATAAGACATCTGTCACTTGTCAGTAGATTGTGAAACAGGTCCTTTATATATATTCTTAAATTTTTGTAATTTGTTTTGCAGTTGAAATAACATTAGACAAAGACGAGGAATGGATAAAACTGAACAACAACCAAGTGGGGTATTACCGGGTGAACTACCCAACGGAAATGTGGGACGCGCTCATAGAACAGTTAAAGGCTGGCTCATCACAGGTAACATAATATTATGTTATAGATGTACTGGGCTGGGCATAATATTTTGTAGGGTAAACTGCCTAGTTATTGCCACCTATATTAACAGCCTCCGTGGTCTAGTGGTTAGAGCTTGTCTCCCGACTCGGAGGTCGTGGGTTCGATTCTCCCGCATTGGAACAACAAAAAATGTTGTTTCCAAGTTTGGTTAGGACAATGCAGGCTGATCACCTGATTGTTTGATAAGAAAGATGATCCATGCGTCGGATGGGCATGTAAAAAGTCGGACCTGCGCCTGATCTCTCGCCAGTCGTGTCGGTCATCCGTCCCACTGGGTTATGAGAGTAAAGGAGGAGAGAGTGCTCTTGTGTACTGTACACACACTTGGGCACTATAAAATTACTCCTGCGTAACTGGCCTGGTTTGAACGAAACCGGCCACCGTCACCGAAATAGGTGTGGGGAGTTATCTATTGCCACCTAATTGTGAAATTATGAAATATAAACACAAATTCACATTTTTTGCGAATATTAATGTTATAATTAAATACTGCTTACGTACTTTTTGTAAAAATAATATTTGTTGGTAATCTACAATATAATAATATTATTTCTATATTTTGCCCTCAGCTCACAATATCGGACCGCGCGCACCTCCTGAACGACGCGTTCGCGCTGGCCGAGGCCTCCGCCCTCCCCTACCGCGTGCCCCTCGACCTGAGTACGTACCTGACGGCAGAGGCGGATTATGTTCCATGGGATACTGCTTCTACAGCGCTCAACAAACTCGCGGATAATGTTAGAAATACGGCTGCTAGTGAGTTGCTTGAGGTATGGAAATTTCCTTTTTTTTAAATTACTGATACTTCATCATCATTCATCCATAGTTAGCTGTATTCAAGCTCAATCTTATTTGGCGCTATGAGCGCCTTATTTTAATAAACGGGAATAAAGTATTTTATTTTGTTGTTGCAGCGTTTCGTCCAACACCTAGTTAAGCCACAATACGCTAAACAGACTTGGGAAGCGAGCAAGATTGGCGTTATTGAGGGGTAAGTTTTATTGCATAATATTATATATATTAGGTCATTACATATGAAATTGGCGTTTAGTAAAGGAGGAGCATAAAGTCGATTTTTTTTAAACATAATATATTTATTTAATCAAAGCATATACCATTGCTATCTATGCCCTTTGCCATCTCATAGGTAGTTAATTGATTCCTTTACTAAAAAACCATTCGGACAGGAATCGATAAAACCTTTGAAGGCGCTTTGGACTGCCTCATCGGAGGAGAATTTTTTCCCTTGCAAGAAGTTATCCAAATTTCGAAAACAAAATTGTAATCTGTTGGAGCAAGGTCCGGGGAGTACGGTGGATGTTTTAGGCATTCCAATTGAAGCTCCTCTAATTTGGTAGCAGTCTGTTGTGCAGTATGTGGTCTAGCGTTGTCCTGAAGCAGCAGTGGCCTAGAGCGAATGACCAACATCGGTTGTTTAGCAGCTAGCTTTTCCATCATGATTTGCAGTTGCTGGCAATTAGACATCTGCCGTAATCGTCTGGCCAGATTTAAGAAAGCTGTAGTGAACGACACCGGCACTAGTCCACCAAACGCTCACAAGTAACTTTTTTTGAGTCAATTTTCGCTTGGGGCAGGCTTTGGCTGGTTCGCCAGGGTTCAGCCATTGCGATGAGAGCCGGTCCACAAGGCGCGTTGCGTCGTCGCAACGCAAATATTCTGACGCATAGCCGGCCACACAGGCGCTCCGTCATCGCAGCGTTACTACGACGCAGTCTTAACGTTCCGTCGGCGCAGCGACGACGCATAGTTGCGGCAAGCATTGATCAAACAGCAAACATCGCAGTCAGTCTATCGGAAAGCATGGATCGGAAAAAACGTCTAGCATTGCTCCTATTACTACGTCACCGCCGAAATCGACGCAAAATCACAAGACGGGATTGGATCTCTCCCTTCATTTCATTAAGAAATAGTGATGGACAATTTTTTTTGTTAGAATATCGGCAGTTGCTATTAGACGAAAAGAAGTTTTATATTTTTTTAGAATGAGTATATCCAGCTTCGAATGTTTATTGAAGTCCTTAGAAAAAAATAGGTATAATAGTAAATGTAAAAATATGTATGAGGTATCCAATGGAACCAATAGAAATGCTGGGAATTACTTTAAGGTAAGAATTTTATAATTAATGAAAATATAACAGTTATTTGGTCTGTTTATTTTATAATCAACTGATCAATATAAGTAATCAACTAACAAATAATCAGCAATTGTTAAGTTTAGAGGGACTTTTTCCTTATCCAGAAATTATATATGAGACACTAAAACCAAACAACATTTCCCAACGAAACAAATGGTCGACAATGGAAACTTAATTAATTATGAATATTTTTGTGTCGCGATCGCTGTTTGAGCTTGTTTAGTTTTAGTGTTTAATCATTATTTTATGAATTTTTTAAACATTTTTTTATATTCTATTATCGATACTGAACCATCCTGTGAAGTCTCACCAGCATTTTTAATGTCATTCTGTATGTATACTTAAAAAAAGTACCTAATAATTATTAAAATAAGTGTTTTTGTTTCAGATACCTAGTAAGTGGAAATTGAATAACGGATTTACATTTGAAATTCAAACGGGGAAAATCTACTATAGCGTATATGATACATACAGTTTGTCGTGCTATGTGGACAAATCTTCTTCGAGACAACATCCTAGACCTGACAATTGAAAGAATCCAAACAATAGCGAGGGATTTTGATGTAAAGGCAAATTTTCCTCACTGTATTGGTGCCATCGATGGAAGACACATCCGCGTGTGTAATCCTGCAAATAGTGGCTCGCTCTTTTTTTTAATTATAAAGCCTTCTTTTCGATTGTGTTCCTAGCTGTTGTGGATTCAAATTACAAATTCATTTTTGTCGACATCGGTGCATACGGAAAATAATGCGATTCAACGGTGTTTCAAAATTCTAAACTGTACAAGCTAATGATTAACAACAATTAGCCTTTACCACATCCCCAGCCACTCTCTGGTTTCAATAGACCCCCTATGTATTTTTGGGTGACGAAGCTTTTGGACTGAGTAAACATATTATGCGTCCATATAGTGGTCGAAACCTCGACTTACAACAAAAGGTGTTCA
Source organism: Phengaris arion (assembly GCA_963565745.1). NCBI lineage: Eukaryota > Metazoa > Arthropoda > Insecta > Lepidoptera > Lycaenidae > Phengaris > Phengaris arion. Next base: position 33,616,063 of record OY751431.1, read on the forward strand.
ATTATCGTCAAAGCAGGGCCAGAAGATATGTTGAATGCGCTTTTGGGATTATGGCAAACAAATGGCGCATTTTTCACAGACTAATCGCTACTGACATAATAAAAGCATATTGTGTAGTACACATTTTCGTCGCTGATCGAGACGGTTTAAAACCAAGAGATAAATTTGCTATAAGTGTTGATGAATTTCTCCCAATACAACCCGCAGACGAAGGACAGATAGCACCGAATGTCATAAGAGAGCAATTTGCGACTTATTTTATGACTAGAGGAACTCTGCCTTGGCAGCTAAATAAAGTATAATAGTATGTAATAAAAATAAAACGATGAATATATATACTGAAAACTCACCAACTTTGTTTTTACGTTCAGGTGTGAAATTCTCGCAATCAGGAAATATTTTTTTTATATTTGTTCCCAAACTTTAGTTTTTAAATTTTTATTTTTGAAATCTACGTGTGGCTTGTCCCATATAATTTCTCTTTCATGAATTAATGTAATGAAGTAATCAACGTCCATTTCTTCACTGGTACTCATTTTAAACTGCAAATAAAACTGAATACAAAAGTACGTAAAAAAATGAGATGAGCTTGCGTGTATCCTCCCTATCAACGCACAAGCAACTGAGCGCTGCCGCTCCGACGTCGCTTCGTCTTGGTGGCTGCTGTCCGTCATGTGTGCGTTACGTCACCGCAGCGCGCCGTGTAAACACTTTGTTTATTTGTATGTAAAACAACGCAATAGCGCTGCGTCGACGCAACGCTGACGCAACGCGCCATGTGGACCGGCACAGCGTTTCCGATTATCGTACAGGTTCCGCTTTTCATCAGAAGTAGGTATTATAATTAGATTTAAAATCCCGTCATTGTAACGCCCGTTGAGTAAAGGCCTCCACAGACGAGAGGCCGATCGTTTCAGTTAGAACTGACGTCAGTTCGGCCTGAACGGATTTGAGCACATACACGGAGAAAATCGCATCCGACCGAACTGACGGCAGTTCGGCCCTTAGATTAATAACGCCTAGATAGTCTTCAAACAAACGCATCGTACAAAGTGAAGGAAGCAACAGATATATGTAGGCGTAAGCATTACATACCGACACGCACGCAAACAAAACTTTAAAGTTGTGGAGTGTGTACTCTTAAAATTGGAATTATTGTATTTGCTTTTCTTAATATCGTGAGATGTAAAAATATAACTTATATTTCATTTTAAACCATCTAAACACAATTTGTGAACTTTATTGATATGATTATCATAATACGGGCAATACATTAAATTCATAATTAAAAAAATCAGAAAATAATATAAAACTTTGTCTTACTCGTAGTTGCAACTATTAGTTAGCAATGAAAATTTAGAAATAAATTTGTTATTACTAGTAACACTCACAATTCACAATAGGGCAGCAAGATGGCGATATAATATGATTTTATTTTAAAATGTTTTAAATATTTGACTTAATACATGTCAAATTGTTCGGACATAAATTTCATACTTGCATATGAAATGTTATGTCCGAAGCTTTTTCTATTCTTTTCCGATGCATTGTGACACCCAATAACGACACAAACCGTCATAATGTTTTTAATAGTCGGTGATGTATGCACTAGCGCTTGACCTTGACAACTGACGGGTCTTTCGAACAAACTGAGCCGATATGGCTCAGTATGATTTACTTCACTTTACATGCGCGTACCCGGTTTCTAGGCGTTTTAATCTAAGGTTCGGCCTGAACGGATTCGAGCACATACAAGGAAAATTGCCGCGAGCTTCGATCGTGTCTTTAGGGTTCCGTAATACTTAAGGAACCCTTATAATTTCACTCTGCCCGTCCGTCTGTCTGTCTGTCCGCCGCTCTCCTAGCTTCTGTAATAACTTTATGACAATAAGTTTTATAGTAATTTAATGAAAACCTATTGCGCGTTGATAGTTACGGAACCCTCCTTAGACATGTCGAGACATGCTCTTGGTCAGTTTAGGCTATTGTTTTATTTATTTATTGTATTTTTCTGCAATAATTGTAATCACGCTATCGACGAAACCGAATTATTGTGTCATACATTTTTCCAGTAATGTGTTATAGAAATCATTTCTCTTTGTTTTATAGTCTTTAGATTTTATAATCTTAACCTTCTTATACCGTGATAGCTCGACAGTTAAAATTTTCACAAATGTATGATGTAGGTATTTCTATTGCCGTTATAACAACAAATACTTAAAACAGAATAAAATAAAAATTTGAGGCTCACATACAACAAACGTAATTTTTTTCGTTTTATACGGAACTCATCTTGCCGACTCGCACTTGCCCGGTTTTAAGTCCATCGTTACAGGTCAGAATTAATGTTGCCAACTTAGTTTTTTACAAAGTTTTATTACTAAATTTTGTATTTTTCCTTAGTAGGAATTTAGTTGTAAGTAGTGGTTTTGTAGAAAATAGCTAGACAGTAATCATAATATGCAAAATGGCTTGCTTCTATGTGCTATATGACCTTATAATAATAGCACATAGTAGCACGCATCCGTAAGTCGCTTAAAACTACCGATTTAATTTCTATATAATATGTAATATTTCCTACAATATTTTTTTAATTTAACGGTTAAATATTAAACCTGAAAATGTATGTATGTTTGTAAACACAAAATCCCTAAAAAGGCTTTTAGGGATTCCTAAGTTTAGTAGCTTTTTTATAGTTATCGCTACTCTTTTAGTAGTTTTTTGTAGAAAACGACGCGAATTTAGTAGTTTCGCAAAAACAGAGTTGGCAACACTGGAACGAATCGCTTCAGTCCATACGGCCGACTGATGCGATCTCGAAATTGCACACAGACGATACGATTTTGCATCCGTTCAGGCCGAACTGAAGGAAAACCGGACCGTGTATCCCCCCACTAATGTAACGCAGCAGTCGACGCGCGTTTGTCGGTTTGCTGCACTCAATTCATGAGGTAGATTTTTCTTCTTCCCAATTTGCTTCAAGTGGATTAAAACAGTTTTATCACTAACACCGCCTGCAGCTAACTCGGACGTGGTTTGCGATGGATCCGCTTCACAATAGCCTTCAATATTTCATTATCAACTTTGCTCTCCGGCCGTTTACGGCCGTCCACATGTTTTGCTGGTCGAAATATCCAGAACGAAAACGTTAGAACCAAAAACTCAGTGTGTTTTCTTTTGCAACACCGCCGCCATACACATTATTAACCCTTCGAGCCGTTTCTGCAGCACTGGTGCCACGGTGGAACTCGTACTCGAAAATAATACGATATTTCACGTTTTCCATTTTGTAAACAGAGTGACGCAAAGAAAAAATCAAAAGAGGAAAAAACAAATAAATTACGGTTTTCGAAACACAAATGCATGAGTATGCATGAGAGCGGTATAAATTTGAAATTGGAATTCCTAACCAAAGAAAATATATTTGAGATCAAAGTGGCCAGTACGACAAAACGCCAATTTCATATGTAAGGACATACTCAATATTAAAATATTTGTTCAACGGAGTTTTCGATATATTATATATTAAAATATTATATTCCTTAGTTTTACCAGCGGCGTTGTCTTCATGCTGTAGCTTCATATATTAAATGCCAAGCGCATATAATTTTCTTCAACTTGTTCCCAGACTATCGCGCTCGAAGATACTGTCTCTGGCGACCAAGTACCACTTACCGGCGGCGGAAGGCAAGGTGCGGGAGATATTCAGCCGCTGGCTGGAGGCAAAGGGCACCGCTCAGCTGGAGGCTAGGGTCAGTGATCAGAGTGAAGACATAGAGACCGACCTGAGAGACTTCGTGTATTACTATGGTGAGTTCCTTATTACTCCTTTATAAAATACCACTTATTTACTATTGTGAGAACCTTCGAGTCTAGTCTACGGAGCACTGAGTTGACTGGAAAGTCGGACTCATACAAACGTGTCTCTATTTTTTTGTGAATTATAAAAAATACTAAGGCCTAACGTAAACGCCGTAAAACGTGATGAGAAACAAAGATTCCGCTTTAGTTTAGTTTCATATCAAAAATACTCATCATCATCACCGACCGATAACCTTGGGGTTTGGGTCAGTCTTCCATGTTCTTAGGGTTCCGTACCTCAAAAGGAAAAAAACGGAACCCTTATAAGATGACTTTGTTGTCCGTCCGTCCGTCTCTTTGTCTGTCAGGACCCTATTATTAGGAATTTCGGGAACGTGTGGAGGTATCGAGATGAAATTAAAACTCTCTCAGGTCTACTGTCCCTTGAAGCTGTGCAATAATCAGACTTCTAAATGTAAAAAAGACAAGAACATACTTTATTTATTATATGTATTTTTTACGACTCATTTTTTTCTTCTTTTTTTCTTCTTTTATACGTTTGTATGGAGAAGGAGAAAAAATTCACTCATTTCTAGGCTCGACAAAAACTACTTTGTACGGAACACTCGGTGGGTGAGTCCGACTCGCTCTTGTCTGGTTATTTCGAAGAAAGAGGATTAGGTCTACAACGCTTGCCAACTACAGATAGATAAAAATATAATAATAATGATAAATACATTTTCCTTAGGTATGAGTCATGCGTCTCTCGAGGAATGGAACAAGCTATGGAACATATACCTCTGCGAGAGTGACGTGCAGGAGCAAAGCAAACTGCGCGCGGCGCTCGCGGCGCCCGGGGACGTCGACATCCTCAAACGGTATGTGTATACCGGGTGTTTTTCCAGTCAGTGTCCAACTTTCAGGAGTGAATATACTCTAGAATATAAGCAACTTTTACTATGGCATCAACTTACCTACTTGAAAAAAAAAATCTGCCGTTTTATACAAAATGCTATCTATGCCGTAGCCCTGTAGGAAACAGCTGATTTTTTTTCAAGTAGGAAAGTTGATCCCATAGTAAAAGTTGATGTATTCAAGAGTATATTCACTCCTGAAAGTTTGGATACTGACTGGGAAAACACCCGGTGGATTGGCTTAAAATATTTATGGTGGGTTATCAAATGTAACCAATTTCTTGGAATAACGATTCTGATTCTGAAAATATATTATAATACTAGCTTTTTCCCGCGGCTTAGCCCCCATAAATAAACGGGTATCCCACGGGAACACTGTTCTTTTTCGGGATAAAATGTAGCCTATGTCTTAGTCCAAAGCCTTAACTACTACCATACCAAATTTCATCGAAATCCGATCAATAGTTTTTGCGTGAAATAGTAGCAAACATCCATCCATCCACCCTCACAAACTTACACATTTATAATAGTAGTAGGATTTAGTATACTTTTTGACATAAAATATAACATACAACGTCTTTATTTTCAGCGTTGACAAAGTATAAAAATAAGTAGATGTTTCCTGCGCCTTCGATTTCGGAACCGTATATTATGCTGCCATAAAGAGTAGCCTATGTGTTAACCAAGAGCCTAAATTACTGCCGTATCAAAATTTATAAATATAGTTTTTGAGCGAAAGAGTAACAAACATCCTTACATCCATACATACAAACAAGGTTCGCGTTTAAAATAATATTAGTATTTAATAAGGCTACAATTGCCATCGGTTCGACCTCTGACCCGGCGAGGATGCGTTATCGTTGTTACATGATACATCGATATTGTTTTTTAGGTTTAGTTTTTCAAGTAGCTAGTTTTAATATTTAGTTCGAAAGCGTCCCTTGATTTATTCGCTACGCACCACACTGTATGAATAAACTGGCAAACAAACATTCGTTTGCCGTTCAACACTGTACGTGCAAATAAAAAAAACACAAAATTAAAATTATCTAAACATACTGCTAGACAACAATTATTACGCAAAACATTTGACGTCCTCTGTGGCGCAGTGGTGGAGCGTGTTTAGTGCTCAAGCCGGGGGTCGCGGGTTCGAGTCCCGCCGAAGGAACAAAAAGTTTTTCCGTGTTCCTGGGTCATGGATGTGTATTAAATATGTGTATAATAAAATAAAAGTAGTAAGTATATTTCCGTGGTCTGGTATTGTCGTGGTGTGAAGCGTCCATAGATATTATTAACATTTATAATATCATTATACATAATACATATATATATATATATATATATATATATATATATATATATATATATATATATATATATATATATATATATATATATATATATATATATATATATATATATATATATAGTGAATTAATTACCCTATTAACGCGTTTGGCAAGGCCGTGCGGCCGCCCTACACGTGCCAATGGAATCTCATATCAGCCTATGAGTTATGAATAAGATAGTATTTCGTACATAATGTCTATATTTAGCTTGTTCCAACGTCTCACTTGCACGCTCGGCTCAGGCGGAACGTGACAAAAAACCGTGCAGCCGGCGTTCATCGATTTATAAGACGTTTTCACGTCAAAAACTTCTTACAATATCAAAAACTACCACTAACACACTACACTACACTAACTACTTGACTATACCGCGGAAATCAAATGTCAAAATATCAAGATGACAATGTCAAACCTCGACCGCCCCAAACAAGCCCAAAAGTGGGGCAGTTTAACTGTGTACAGTTTTTGTCTCGACATGCCTCGTCTATATCAATATATAGGTTTATGTTACTAAAATAATTATACATCCTATACAAACAAAACGAAAGTCACAAATCTAAAAATGTCACGGTCCAACCCGGCACATCGAAATGAAATAGAAAATAAAAAAACATCCTATACAACTATAATTGGAATGTAACGTGTATCTAATAATGTTCTCAGATACCTAACTCTAGCCTGGGACGAGAAGAACATCCGCAGTCAAGACTATCTGACCGTGCTCAGCCTAGTCAGCGCGAACCCAGCAGGCGCCGCGCTGGTGTGGAATGACGTGCGCGCGCGCTGGACGCAGCTAGTCGACAGATACACGCTCAACAGCCGATACCTGGGGTCACTGATACCCAGCGTCACCAGCGGGTTTAACACCCCAGAGCAGCTGCAGGAGGTAGAGTGCGCCGCGATTTTCTCGCATGTAAATGCGCCCAGGAGAAGCGTCAAGCCCGCTCCACACTTCAAGCGCGAATCGCGCGCGACATCGTGAATGGTCCCCAAAAATGATGTGATACATTACGCGAATAATATACGAACTTTATCCACACTTCGCGTTCGCGAACTTTACGCGTGTAGTGTGTAACGGGCTTAACGCGTACGCGTAAATTGGCGTAAACGTTTAGGACGAATTTAGTGGATAACTCTGAAAGCGGCTCTAGCATCTTGCCTTACGCGTGTTGTTCGTGATTTATATGCGCGAGCCGAGGTTCCTTCTTCGGGACGCGATGTAGATAATGGTACCTAGTTCAAAATAATCAAAATATTTATTTATTTATTTAATAATAGTACTGCCACATCATGTACATTATCACCTTAAAACTAAAATCACAGTATTACGTCTAATGCACATAACAACAACGGTGTACATAGCATTTCCGTAAAAAGTGTTTTACATTTAACTTAAAATTATTAATGATTCCTTAATTACATAAAATAATCTATTAATTTTTTGGTATAAACATTATAATTATCGTGATAAACATCGAGATCTGCAATTTCACTATGTATTTTGTTATATTCGTTAAGAACTTTAGACATTGGAGAACATAGCCCAAGGTTTGTTTTGTTCGGGGATATATAAAACGTTTTAGTGATCTTGTGTCTGGGATATTTGAAAGGTACTTGTAAGCCTATACGATCGTGAAGATTGCTGCTTTTAATTGATCCATGAATGATTTTGTGTAGGAAACACATGTCTAGTAGTATTCTCCTGTTACGTAGAGTCATCATGCCAAATTTTCGCAAACGTTGTTCGTATGGCTGCCTGTAGGAGAAACCATGAGTGCCGAAAGCGATATATTTTGTGAATGCTTGCTGTATGCTTTCCACGCGCTGGGAATGGATTGTATAAAAAGGACTCCAAACTATGCTGGTAACGTATTCGAGGTGGCTACGGACTAGAGCGTTATATAATGAGGTTATGGTTTCCGGCTGCTTAAACTTTGTGGAGTTTCTTTTTATAAAACCGAGCATACGTGCAGCTTTAGTTACAACAGCATCAATCTGTTTGTTAAATTTTAATCTACTGTCGATAGTCACGCCTAGATCTTTAATAACTTCAACCTTTTTAAAGCAATGCCATCGATTTTATACACGGAAGGTATGGGTTTTAATTTGCGAGTATATTTTATATGACAACATTTGTTAACGTTAAGCACCATGCAGTACGAGTCGCACCAGGATTTTATTTCTTCTAAGTCTTTTTGGATTAAGGCAACATCAGAGAAGGTTTTGATTATTTTATAGATTTTCAGATCGTCTGCGTACAAGGATTTATAGCAATGTTTAATGCGTAATGTAATATCATTTATGAACAATAGAAAGAGGATGGGACCTAGATGTGAGCTCTGTGGGACGCCTAACTCAGCATAATATGTACGTGATTCAAAGCCATTAATAGCTAAGCTTTGCAGTCGATCCCGGAGGTATGATTCAAACCACCGTAGAAAGGCGCCAGTGAAGCCAAGCGACCTGAGTTTATTCAACAGTAGACGATGATTTACTTTGTCGAACACGCTACTGAAATCAGTATATATAGCGTCAATTTGTGCGCAACTGTCTACATGCTGACATAAGTCAGAGATGAGTGGTACGAGGTTAGTCATAGTCGACCTACCAGTTCGAAAGCCGTGCTGATGTTCCGTTAGGTCTAGTTTAGTGAACGCAGTAATGGTAGGAAGTAAGGCAGCCTCAAATAATTTGGAAAAGCAGGAGAATATAGAAATGGACCTATAGTTAGATATGTCATTCTTCCAGTGAGCGGTTAAAAATAGTTGTCAACGGTAGTGTTAGGGCTCGTCCACAGCGTTTAACAAATATTGGAGGAATGGAATAGTTGTCAACGGTAGTGTTAGGGCTCGTCCACAGCGTTTAACAAATATTGGAGGAATGGAATCAGGTCCGGCCCCTTTATGATTGTATTTTTTTTTAATTTTATCTAAAACGTCACGCTGCTTTAGTTTTAAAGATGAAAGAGATTGACAAGAAATAATACTATCATGAGAACTGTAATCGATTGTGCTAGGCGGAAGTGCTGTATTAAATACTGATTGAAAATGTTGAGCAAAGAGTTCCGCGATACAGACACCAGAATTAGCTACTACATTATTTAGATGCAATTCTGCGGGTATTGTGATTCCACAATGAAAATCCAAAAAAACAACAAACAAAAAAATAAACGTGGTGGTCGAACGACCACCACGTCATTTATTTTTAATAAAACTCCAAAAAGCCTTAGAGTTTTTAGGTAGTTGACTTTCAATTTGATTTATGTAGTAAGCGTAACATTCATTATATAGTTTCGACGTACGAACGACGAACGTGATCGAAGCAGATCAAATTCAATTTTGTCTCGAGGGTTACCAAATTTGCGATATTTCCTACAAATCTCTTTTTCTGCTAAGAGCTTGCAAAGATTATTAGTAAACCAGGTGGGAGTCTTTTTACTTCTTATTTTATGCTTGGGCACATGTTCTTCAATTGCTTTGTTTAATACATAATATAATTCAGTTACCATGTCATCGACACATTCACATTCTGAGAACAAAATATTACCAGTTAACACAATTGAGATCACGTAGTATGCAACTGTAGTCAGCTTTATAAAAATTATATATATCATTATTATTATTTGGACGAAGATAATTACTTTGGCTAGTATACTTAATACTTAAAAATAGGTTTGGATGGTTATCATAAATCTTACAAAGGTTGCTTAACGGTCTAGAAACTGTTGAATTAGGTAAATTATATAGAATTAAGTCTAAAAATTTGTTATCACAGTAAGTTATTGGATTTATTTGGCGCAAGTTATGTATTGAAATAAAATCTACAAAATGTTGTCCTAAGGGTGAGCTATAATTAGAAGGGTTCATGTGGTTATCAGGACCGGCGTGGGTCCAATCAATAAAGGAAAGATTAAAGTCTTCTAGAATTATAAGATCGTCTATTTCGTTAATAACTTTTTCAACGCTAGCTAAAAATCGAGTTAATAATTCCAGCTTTACAGGAGGTGGCATATACGTTATACAGATTGCAATTTTTTTGATAGTTTGATTTACAGTTAATTCAAGTTTAATCCATAAGTTTTCGTCATCCGTTTCCCATTTAGGTACCTTAACTGAGGGTATGCCTTTATCAACTGCTAGTAGCACACCACCTGCATCTTTCTTCTTACTACTAGTACCTTCTCTATCTTTTCGATATACATTATATCTATTATCAGCAATTTCTTTATCGGAAATGTTAGAATTTAACCATGTTTCTGTGAAAGCGACGATCTTATAATTACTGCAAGCGATATTTTTAAACAAATCAACAGTTCATATAATAAAGGTTCTTGAGGCATGTGTCTATAAATAGTTGTCCCGGTTTGTATTCCAAAACAAAATTCTCTCACCACTCCAATCCGAATTCAGACCGGGACACAGCACTACCTCGGCCCTGTTAAAATAACAAGTGACGTAAGGGGAGGGATGGTGGAATCTAAAATTACTGTTTTAGTGTTGGTGGACTTTTCGAGTGCTTTTAACAACGTTAACCATGATACTCTCCTATCGATCCTTGCTCATTTGAAGATCTCACATGAAGTTGTAAAATGGGGTTTCCTCTAATCTTCCCGGATGCCAGCAGTGTGTCAGGGTAGATCAGTCTTCTTCTGGATGGCTGGATTTTGATGCTGACGTTCCACAAGTCGGTATTTTATTCCCCCTCCTATTCTCCCTATTTATTAATCTTATCTCTCTTGTACTTCATTGCGAGTATCATTTGTATGCCGATGATCTGCAAATTTATAAACAAGAAACAGTCGAAAATATATCTATGGCAATTGGGGACATAAACCGAGATCTAGACACAATAAGAACTTGGTCCGCTCATTTTGATTGCAAGTGAACGCCAGTAAGTGTCAAGCGATTTTAATTGGTAGCTCACGGTTACTAAGCCATGTTGACATTGGAGTTCTTCTACCCGTTGTCTTTGACAGTGATCCCATTCCCTTTAGCCCCAATGAGATCTTGGGCTATATCTAGATTATAGTCTTGACTGGCGCACCCAGATTGCCAACATCAGTCGCAATGTTACTGGCTCCCTGCGATCTCTATATCGCTTCAAAAAATTCTTGCCTTTGAACTTAAAATTATTGCTGGTCCAGGCCCTAATATTCTCAATATTAGACTACGGTGACATATGTTGTTTCGACCTTAGTGCAGACCTCCTTAATACACTTGACCGTCTGTTAAATAATTGCATTCGGTTTATATTAATTATTTTAATCTCCGCATGTTCAATCATATTTCATACTACCGGTCTAAGCTGCAATAGCTACCAATTCGTCAACGTCGTTCGCTACGTGCATTGTGTATGCTGTACTATCTCCTCCATTCTCACTTTAAATTTATCTGCAATACCCACAGTAGAGACCTCCGTTCGACTAATAACCTGCTTCTCCTTTATCCTCGTCCATTCCTCCTTTCATATACAATCCATCTTCCTTTGGAACGCACTCCCCCAAGAGATTAGGATGTCCCCATCTAAAGGCATTTTCAAACGCAGAGTTCGTCAATTATATTTAAAACTATTATCGGAATAATCTGAACATTTTAAGATTAGACTAAGGATTCTTTTTTCACATACATGTTATGTATATTTAGCATACTTAATATGTATTGTAATAAAGGTGTTGTATGTAAATAATATTTTATTATGTATTATATTATATTAGCCTCTACTATGCTATGTATTGATTTGTATATATTATGTAGGTTTTAAATGTATTTATTTATCATTATTCATCATTATATTACCATATTTATTAGAATATTATTTTTATTAATTTTACTTTATTATCACCGATTCAATTGTAGTACATGAAATGCACCTATTTCACCATCTCTCTGCATCACCCTAAGGTTGGCTGGTAGAGAATGCCACAAGGCATTAAGTCCGCCTTTGTACGTTACGTGCATAAAGTGTTGTAAATAAATAAAATATCTACCATGACCACTTGAAAATTCAAAACTGGGAGCCTAGCAGGACAATTTGACAGCGGCGAAAACGTAACGTTATCGAATGAATTTGTATGATTTTGACAGATTTTCATAAAATTCTCATTCGATAACGTTACGTTTACGCCGCTGTGACATGTATAGTAAACCATCTGCCTGGCAGACACAGTATACGACTGTATTAATAACATTTCAGATGAAAGACTTCTTCACTGCGTACCCCGCGGCGGGCGCAGGCGAGAGCGGGCGGCGGCGCGCTCTCGAGAGCGTGCGCAACAACATCAAATGGGCGGCCGCGCACATGCGTGACGTCACAGCCTGGCTGCAGACATATGTAGAAGGATTAAAGACTAAAAATACATAAAACTAATTTATTATGTAAGAAGTCGGACAGATGGCGTTTAAATATCCCAAATCGTGACGCTCGTTTGACGCGACCTTGACATTTCACTCTCAACGCGCCTAAAGGAGTTTCAATTCGATATCATTGTGTTATTCTTCACGTAAAGCATAAAAAGGGATTGATAGGGGTTTCTGACTGCCCCAGGTGTTAGAAAATATTATGGTAGAATTACTATTTACGATATTTATGAAAAAAATATTACACTGAACGAAACATAACTTAAAACAATGTTTTTAAAATGCGCGTAATTATCAAGTCTTTTGTATTGTTCTTTATGTTTTAAATAAAAATATATTTCAGACCGAGTACCTACACAGTTATGTTAATTATTATGATTTGTATTTTGTACTTATTTACTTATTACGAATTACAATATTCGCTCAGTACGTAAGTGTGTTTGTGCATGCATTTTGTGAAGTATTTTTATATTAATCTATTGTTATATTCATTGTTTTTAAAACAGATTAAGGAAACGAGACGGTACGCTACGCGGCGCTGCATTTTTAAGATAGCGTTCACCACATCACCACACAAAAAGATACACGTTTTATATGACATCAGCCATGGACTGCACATGCAATAAAACGTGTATCTTCTTGTGTAATGAATAAAGTTCAATTTTGAATAGCTATCTTAAAATTTCAACGCTCGCGTATAGTTTCGTTTAGGTGTGAATTGACCCCTACAAATTGATGTTTTAAAATTTATTCGAATAAAATTATTTTTATAATAGATTTTTTTTAATCAACTTATGCTAATATTAATCACTATGCTCTGATTTATTCTCAGTCCGCATGTTTATCAGTTCATTAGTACCTAAAAATGTTATTTTATTTTATTTGCCTTCTATTACGATTATGATGATTTTAGGCTGTCATTTCACTGTCTGAGTATAAAACTCTCTCAGATTCAAATCCTTGTTATTTGTGTAATTTTTTGTCATAACAATGATATGTTTTGTATTTATCTTCAAACATTTTCAACTGCTGTGACGTCACTCGTGCTTCATTTTTTCCTGTAGAGCGTTTTAATGCTCTCCAGCGATTTCACTTTTGTGATGACTGTATTTCGGCAACGGTTGATCGAAGATATGCCATTGCAAAGCCAAGACAGACATTTTCGAAAAGCCAATAAAAAACTATGCATATGTTATGTTATATGTTATGCACAAATTATGTAAACCTGCGACAAAATTATTATTCAGCTAATTATAAAACAGCTTCATTACCTGATTACTATTATATATATATATATATATATATATATATATATATATATATATATATATATATATATATATATATATATATATATATATATATATATATATATATATAATTATTATTACTATAATATATTTATTTATTTATTTATTTATTTATTTATTTATTTATTTATTTATTTATTTATTTATTTATAACTTACAACTTCTATCATTACAGGTTTAAACCTAATACAATAGAGTTTTACTAGTAGGTATTTAAATTTATCTTACTTGCTACACAATAGGTGACCTTAGTGAACTCGTTCAATGAGCACGTAAATAAATCGACGCTGTTAGCGACCGTGTTCAGCGTCCGCAACGCTCGCGTGAGAGGCGGCCATCCGCAGCAGGTTGGAGCGCGCGCGCGACACCTCCAGCAGCGGCGGTCGGCGCCGCCGCTCCGCGTACCCGTCCGGCACACACAGCCTGGCCGATTGTAACACAGCTGGATTATGCGTTACACCGCGCAAAACTTTCACTACATATGTGGCCAGGGCCACTTCCCTCCTAACTTCTAATTTATAGTAGCCGACCATACCCAGAACAAATAGCGTTGGATACAGCAACGGATAACCTGTAACACGCCGTACCTTTTGAGATATATGAAGCGCACAAATTTGTTCTGGATACGTTCTAACATATTTATGTATTTGTCCTCGTGTGGGGACCAAATCACGGCATTGCCTTCTAAGTGGCTTTTCACGAGAGCTTCGTAGAATGCTTTCAAAGCTGCGATATTATAAAACTAATGAGCTTGCCGTAGCAGAAACCCTAGATTGCGATAAGCCTTTTTACATACGTCAACTATGCGTTTTCTGATGTTTAAATCGGCTGTGAAGTTAACTCCTAGATCCTTAATCGCAGTGACGCGTTTCAGTGGTGTTCCCTCTATGTGGTATTGATGATGACGAGGAGAGCGAGCGCGGCTAAATGACATTACGCAGCACTTAGCCGTATTGAAGTACAGCTTATTGTCACTAGACCACTTCAAAATTCTGTCTATGTCCTGCTGCAGTTTGTGATGATCAGCGTCATCTATTATTTCCATTATAATTTTTAGGTCATCGGCCGCTCGGGAAACTGCGCGGTTTCTATACACGTGTTGAACAAGTGTGTCAAAGGCTCTACTAACACTCTACTGCAGTCTTTGAAAACATACGCTGGTATACCATCCGGACCATCCGAACGCTTGGGCGGCAGGCGAGCGAGTGCGCGGCGCACGTCGCCAGGGCGTAGACGCGTGATTTGCACACGTGCGCCCGGCGCCGACGACGCCGCTGCGCTCGCCACCGCCACGCTCAGCGCCGGCGGCTCCGGATTGTACACAGTAAAATTATCGAGCGAACTCATTCGCGGCTTCTAACTCAGTCAATTGTCGACCATTTCGCATTAACCTTTTTGTGCCTGAACTGTTTTTCGTGGATCTCACGTAGCTCCGAAAGGCTCGCGGATCCGTCGCCAGATGGCTTTGCATCCTATCGCAATATCGGTTATGAGCTCGAGCCGTCTCGATTTTCACCCACACCCTACATTGAGAGAAGGCCGAGTAGTCTGCCGGCAGTCTACTCTGCTTGTACTTTTTGTGTAATTCGTACTTACGTTTTACCTCTCTAATAATATCGGCAGTGTACCAAGCGGGATACTTCCTAGAGCCTAAGTAACTATTTTTCTGAGGAACGCAAACGTCGATAGCTTCATAAATTCTATCATAAAAAAAAATTAATGCAACATTAGGATCAATTATATTATACATTTCGGACCAATCTATTTCATTTAATAAACTATATAAGCGATAAAAGTCCGCTTTATTAAAGTTCCAACGCTTACTATTCGCTGCCGTCGGAGAGTGTGATGCCGGGTGCGCGGTCGCGGGCGGCGGCGCGCGGCCGCTGAGCCCGAGGCGCACCGCCAGCGGCGGGTGATAAGCGTCCACGGGTTCCAGCGCCTCGTGCGCCGCGTCCACGGAAATCCCGACGCACGCACTTAATACCAAGTCCAGCTGACGATCGTTGCAGTTGGGCATCGCGTTATATTGAACAAGTTCACCAAAGGCCATAAAATATTCATAGTAGTTACTTACATTTATATTGCACGAGAACAAGTTAAAATCGCCTATTATAACTAAATTTTTACCATATTTAATACATATTTTTTCTAACACACTAAACATTAGCATATACTCGCTCTCATCAGCCTGAGGCGGAATATAAACTGCACAGCAAGTAAATAAAAATCGATTTTGCGTATGAAATGTGGCACAAATCACTTCAAAGCTGTGAGCGTCAACATCGACATCGGTCATCACCTGGCGTAGCTCGTAGCGCGATTCAGCAACTAAAAGTACGCCACCGTGCTTCCGCCCGTCCGCCCTATCACATCTTAGGACGTGGTATCCCGGAAGTGAGAATTTTCTATCGCACTATTTAACCCTGTTTCTGTCATCACAAATCTGCTCCTGACGACTCTAATAACGCCAGGAACTGCGTAGTCTTTGTACGCAGTCCTCTGACATTTTGATATAAAATGTTAAAATGTTTATTCGGCTTGCAGCGGGGCTTGTTTGGTTGAGCGTCGAAACCAAATCCATTCGCTATATTCTACACTCAGAGGCCACACATCCGGTTCACGTACCTAGTCAGTAGTCACATAATTTACAATTAGTATCGTACCGATTTGCGTACAAATAGGTACATAGTATATGATAGTACCTAGAATGAAAATGAGCCTTGAAGTTCTAATGACGATTTCTCACCTGTTCATAGTCGCTAATCTATTCGCATAATATGAGTAAGTGAAAAATCCAACGCCTATTCAGTAGAAAAATACTCTGTGTGACTTGGATGAAATCGTTTATGGAACTACAAAAAATTGTGGTGAGTTTTTTTAATGTGTTTTCTGGCTTTGAAATGATGAAATTTTTAGATTAGCTTCATGGTTTTTCAATAACTTCTTAGGGCTTTAAGGCGGACTACATTTTAAACGAAATAATAGGTCTTTACCTATGAAATTGCCGTTCTGCAGTACTGGCCATTTCAAATCAAAATAATTTTTGTTTGGCTAAGAATTCTAATTTCAAATTAATTTTATTTTAAAAACATGGAATTCTTTTTCCAAAAGTAGTCTTGTTTATTGATTAGTGTTACATTTTCATTGCATTTCAATCTTTTTCGTCATCATGGATACGTTAAAAATTCGAGTAATTATGGAGTATGAGTACCGTCGTGGCAGCAACGCGGCACAAGCGGCACGCAACATCAACGACGTTTACGTAGCTAACACCTGTTATTGGTTTGCTCGCTTCCCTTCTGGAAATTTCGACCTGAAAAATGAACCTCACGGTCGTCCGAAGACTTTGGTCGACAATGACTAATTAAAGGCGATTGTGGAAGCTGATGATACACAATGATCACCAGCGCGAAGTACGTGTCGAGACGTGCCTTGCACTGCTCAACAGACACAAATAAAGGAATTTTGAACCGCATTGTTACCTACGATGAAAAATGGATTCTGTTTGAAACGAAAACTTACCCCTAGAATAATGATCGTCACTGTTTGGTGGTCTAGCGCCGGTGTGATTCATCACAGCTTCTTACCAAACGGGGTGAGCATTACTGCAGATGTGTACTGTGAAGAACTGAACACAATGATGGAGAATCTGGCACATCTCCAACCAGCATTGGTCAATCGCTCGTCTCCGCTGCTCCTGCACGACAACGCGCGACCTCTCTCCAAGTTGCAAGAACTGGGGTTGGAAGCTCTCCGTCATCCGCCCTACTCACCAGACCTTGCGCCTACAGACTACTACTTTTTCCAGAATTTGGATAACTTCTTGGCGGGAAAAAAAATCAATACTCGAGAGCCGAGAGGCAGTACAAAATTCCTTTGAAGAATTTGTTGCCTCCCGTCCAGCTGATTTCTTTAAGAAGGGCATCAATAAACTGCCACTGCAACCTGCGTTGGCAAAGATGCATTGATTGCATGGGTGATTACTTCGATTAATACAAATAAAAAATACATGAAGAAAATTAGTTTAAATTTTTTCATACAAAACGGCAATTTCATAGGTAAATAGATACCTAATATAAAAAGAAAATGTATTTATCCAAGGATTATGTTAGGTGGATCAAATATTGTGTGATTTCTAGTCTTCATAGCCTTTTCGAAGAGAATAGGGAGGATTTGTTATTGTACTAAAAAATAAAAATAAAGATCTATGTAACTTCAAGATAATACTTAGGCACTTGATGGCTTGGCGGAGAAGAGTACAATGCGGTCACCGCATTGTACTAAATACTAAATACACCGCAAGCAGGAACTAAAAACATTTTCGACTGTATCATCTTTTATCCTTAATAGATTAATTAGTTCAACGATAGCTTCGGCGTCTGTGGACCGATTTTCAAAATTATTTTTTTGATGTAAAGGGTATAATCCCAAGGTGGTCCCGTTTCCACCAAAATGGTGATCTGCTGATGTGATCCATGAGGAATCGTGGGAACTCCTAAAATTTATATGGACGCATGGTGATTTCAACTTTTTCTTCTTACCAAAAAGTAAGATTTCCACCAAGGTATATTCTGGATCCAAAAGCACTAAACAGAACTCCTGACTCCTTATAGATACATGTTTGGGGACTTCAGCGTTGTTTAAAGAACTGCAAACATATGCCACTATGTCAATTACATTAATCATCATCATCAACATCATCATCACACCATACAGATGATATAATAAGCACTACTACACCGACGCGGATATCTTTGAACATTAGTCATTTCTTTGCCGTATGTGAACCTTTTTGCAAAATTGTTTTGTTGTTGTAAAGGCTATAATTCGAAATTTGTCCCTTAGTCACCAAAGTGGAGATCTGATAAATCCATGATAAATCGAGGGAACTTTTCGAAATTTATATGGACACATAATGATTTCGACTTTATCTGTAGTATCCCAAGCATATGCTACCAAAAAAGTAAGCTTTTGTACCAAGGTACACCCTGGATCCAAAAGTACTGAACAGAGTACTAATAGATACATGTTTGGGGATTCCGGCTTTGTTTATAGAAGCAAGCATATGCCATCATACCACTTACAGTAATCATCATCATCATCATTATCACCACCATCTTCACAAGAAACACCAACATATTATTATGATGATACCGGTCCGGCCAACTTGAACGTGAGTTCTATAAAATATTGTCTTATCAGGACGTTGTTCGGGCTGGTACCGTCTTCAAAATTATGAAGATTGAGTAGAGAAATTGTTACAATTTTAGCCGAATTTAAAAGGAAAATTATTTAGGAAATTAGTTTTATTTCATACTTTTAAGTATGAAATAAAACCTATTTATATACTAAGTAAAAATTACTTTGGAAGTCGGTTTCATATATAACCGGTATTACCGGCACGGGCGGTCTCGTACCTTTGACAGCGTGGAACGCCTGACAATGGCTACTCCGCTCGGATTAATGCTCTAAGGTTGCGTCAGACAAATCTATCATAAATATTATGAAGTTATACTGTCAATTATGTCAAAGTACGAAACGACCAGCGGCCAGCCCCGTGAACGAAAGTCCTGGCTGGAAAAAACTCCCGCCCCGCACGCCGCCGCACTCGCCCGCACACACAGACGGGAGCTGTCATTCGTGTAAATCGGTGGAATGACGATTCTTTACGTTAATAATGTATATTCTTTGACCATGTGCAGTAGGTACAATTTAATTATTTCATAGGGAAGTTAGTGCAACAGTCGGATTAAACAGGCTGTTGTAACAGACACGTAGGTAAATAAAACAACACTGATTTCTAATTGCTTATTACACCACGATCATTACAGGCAACACTTCCGTTGATACTTGGAGTCATTCATGTGAGGAGTGTATCTACCAGGTGTTCTGATCGCCACGGGCGTCGCTGCCCCCATTTGAGAATCTGGCTCCACAACATTCGCAAAAAGATTTGCCATTGAACCCGGGACTCCGAGATTGATATCCACCCCGATCCAGACCGAAAAGATCCGCTCCAATCTGCCTGGATTGGTGCTATCCCATCCGCTGGAGACCGAGCGAGAGTCTTCCGGATACTAGAAAAGGTAGGATGGTTATGATTAAATTATCTTTACTTATATATATATACACCTCACTTTTACAGGCCTGTTTCGCCTAAAAAGTGTCGAATTACGAAAAATTATTAATAATTGTAATAATAAAATTATTAATAATTGTAATAAAATGTAATAATTGAAAAAAGCTGAAAATCAAACACACGGCTACGCACGGCAGCAATGTTTTTATTCTTAAATAATATATTTTATAATGTGGTTCCCAGGCTTTTACCTAACGCTTAATAATATCTACTTTATTTGCCGTGCCTATGAGCCACACACCGGCAGGAATAGGCCAGTATAACCGCAGAAATCACAGAATACCTAAATAAATATTATGTAGAAATACAGACGACCTTACAAAAACTTATTGCGATGTATTCGCCGAGTGAGTGAGAAGGCATACCGAAAGGTCTAAGGGTCAGTTCACACCGTGACGATACGCGGCGCTGCATTTTTAAGAGCTATCTTAAAAATTCAGCAAAATTGAACTTTATTCACTTCACAAAAAGATAGACATATAACACATGATATCAAAATCAAAAAGTTTTGTTTCCATATAGGTTACCCGTTACAAAGCAACGCTTATGGAATTGTCCCTACGTGATGCCCACCACCGGTTAGGGAACTAACCCGGCGAGAAGAACCGGCGTATGAAACTAGCACGAGGCCATCTTTTAGCAAAGTGATGGAAAATTGATATTTAAAAAAAATATACCTATATATTTTTACAATATGTAAACTTAGTCTATATAATATTAACAAAAGTGAGATACATATAGCACATAGAAGCAGCCGTGCACATGGCTATCCTATTCCTATAGTGTGCGATCGGCAATAAAATCATTGACACTATAATAAGCACATAAACATTCTGAATGATTTTGAACGTGTTCTGGGATTCTATTATTTTATATTAATTATACACTGCACAATATGCTCTGTGCTGCGAGCTGCTACTATACATTCGATCTCTTACAA
Organism: Phengaris arion; assembly: GCA_963565745.1. Taxonomy (NCBI): domain Eukaryota; kingdom Metazoa; phylum Arthropoda; class Insecta; order Lepidoptera; family Lycaenidae; genus Phengaris; species Phengaris arion. The sequence goes on from OY751431.1 coordinate 33,636,875, forward strand.
TGAAATTAATATATTCTTGTGTAATGAATTAAGTTAAATTTTGAATAGCTATCTTAATTAAAAATGTAGCGCCGTGTGTCAATTCACAATAGGGGTAGGGTCAATTCACACTGAAACGAAACGACACGCCGTTTCGTTTCAGTGTGAATTGACCCTAAGCGTGGTTATGAACCTAAAGCCAAAGATTCAAAACGCACTTGCAACTCATCTGGTGTTGCAAGAGCCGCTGCGCACTATATGCGGCGGTAATCGCTTACCATCACCGACCTATGCTCATTTTCGAGAAAAATACAGCTCGTTAATGTGCAATTGAGCGACGTAGACACTTTAAGCCTTTCATAATGACATCGGAATGGTAAATGCCATCGGAAAGGAAGGTTTGAATACCTACTTTCGAGTTCTGTAAACTCTTTGTAGAGAATTTATTTTGTTTCGTCGAAAAATTTGTTATGCTCGTTAGTCCAAACTCAAGTGTAATTACTAATCAGTACAAGGATTCTTTACCTGGGGAATTGAAGTCGAGTCCTAGTGGTCCTAAGTAAGTATAAATCCGAAATCAGGTTTTTTAAATTAATTTATATTATTTTACACTTTTAAGTTCTTGTTTTTCTTTCTTTTGCTTCATGACCATCTGTAGTCAGCAGCACCGTATCAATATCAGTTCTGTCTAAAAGCCTATATTTGAAAATCATTACTAACCAATCTTTAGAATTTAGCTTAGCTTAGTCGACGAGGGCTAACTATTTATACAGCCCAACTTAGTTTAGTCGACGAGGGCTAACTATTTATACAGCCCAACTTAGTTTAGTCGAAGAGGGCTTACTATTTATACAGCCCAACTTAGATTAGTCAAAGAGGGCTAACTATTTATAACAAGGACATCATTCATTTTGGACCAAAAAATGAAAGTGCCGGCCAGGAAATAAAAGTACAATATTCGGATAGAATACATAATTTCTATCATTTTTTACTATGACGTCCAATCTGTGCGCACAATGGTTACGTCGTAATAAAATAATAAAAAAATATTTTTTTATTAATTTTTTAGTGATAAAAAAGGTTGGAGTGTCATTATTTATAAAAAATATTGTATTAAAAGTTACTTACATGACCACAAAATACTCAAGGTCAAAACCTAGTGGTCAGAATATAAAAAAGTACTATTTAACACATGGCCCTCCCACATGTCATGTGGGAGAGCCATGCTTCGCCACGAATGGGCCGGCTCGACCGGAGAAATACCACGGGCTCACAGAAAACCGGCGTGAAACAGCGCTTGCGCTGTGTTTCGCCGAGTGAGTGAGTTTACCGGAGGCCCAATCCCTATCTACCCCCCTAGAAATGCCGCAGTTGAAAAGCAATTTGTTACCCCAGGAGGGTACCAACTGCGTTGGAGAATCCCTCTCTGGACGTCCATGCTCAGGAACCCCTGGAACTGAACGTGGACGTCCGGGCTGCCCCTCGTATTCTGGGGAGGGCAAAACTGCGCTCCAATCTGCTCGGGGCAAGAGCAAACGCACAAAGGCACCCCCCTCGATATTATACATGGACTTTTGTAATATCAGGGGATTACACTCCAACCTTAATGCCGTCCATTACCACCTTGAGACGGCAAAGCCGGCTTTGCTCTTTTTAACCGAGACGCAGATATCATCTCCGAGTGACACATCATACCTTTCCCACCCAGGTTATTCTCTCGAGCACTCCTTTCTGCCCAAAGCTGGAGTGTGTGTGTATGTCAGAGATGATATCAGCTCTCGCCGCCTCAGCAATCTTGAGGACAGGGACCTGTCAACGTTATGGCTCCGCATAGATTGCAACGACCACCCTCGCGTCTATGCGTGCCTATATAGGTCCCATAGTGGTGATACCGAGACGGACCGACTCTTGGAACACCTGCAAGCTGCTTCAGATTTTGTGCAGCGGCAGATCCCATCCGCAGAGATCATAATACTTGGCGACTTTAATGCCCACCACGCCGACTGGCTCAATTCCAGTAAAACTGATTATGCGGGGAGATCTGTCTGCAATTTTGCCCTTGCGAACGACTTGACACAACTGGTCACTACGCCTACGCGAATCCCAGATGTGGATGGTCAGAATCCTTCCTTGTTGGACCTTCTGCTGACTTCAAATCCTGACGGCTACCAAATATCCGTAATCGCACCACTTGGTACATCGGATCACTGCCTTGTTAGGAGTTCTGTGCCACTTACGACGGTGTTACGACAGCGTGCTGTTAAATACCGTCGTGTGTGGCACTACAAGTCGGCAGACTGGGATAGGATGCGGTCGTTTTTTGCATCCTATCCTTGGGTGAACGTGTGCTTCTCGCCGGATGATCCTGACAACACTGCCAACTCTGTTGCCGATGTGGTGATGCAAGGGATGGAACTTTTCATTCCGTCCTCTGTAGTGCCAACTGGCGGCAGATTTCGTCCCTGGTATAGTTCATCCCCCAAAAAAGCTTCTCGCCGGAAGCAGGAGGCTTACCAATCCTGGGCCAATGCAGTGTCTGCTCGGGATTTAAATACCAGCACATATAAAAAGGAGTACAACCTTGCCTCTAGGTCCCTCAAGAAAGAGATCACTCGGGCAAAGAAACAGCACGTCAATAGAATTGGTAAGAGACTTGAGCGCCTCCCCTCGGGAACCCGTGCATTCTGGTCTCTGGCCAAAGCTATTGAAGGAAATTTCTGCAAGCCAACCCTACCATCCCTACACGTAGGAAATGGATCGTTGGCCCAGGACGCAAAGGACAAAGCCGATCTTCTGGGCAAGCTCTTTGCGTCAAACTCGACCCTGGATGACGGGGGGCAGAAACCGCCGACCATACCGCGATGCACGAGCATCATGTCGGATATTCGGTTTCATCAGCGCTCAGTGCGAAAAGCCCTCCGTTCCCTTGATATACAAAAGTCGAGTGGGCCTGACGGAATCCCTCCTATTGTGTTGAAAAAGTGTGCTCCAGAGTTGGCTCCGGTCTTGACGCGTCTATTTCGGTTCTCCTACTCTTCTGGCATCGTCCCGGCTTCTTGGAAGACAGCCTTGGTGCACCCGATCCCCAAAAAAGGTGATCGCTCAAATCCTTCCAACTACAGACCAATCGCTATAACCTCTCTCTTCTCGAAGATAATGGAATCCATTATCAATAGCCAGCTTCTTCGATACTTGGACGGCCAGGGATTACTAAGCGACAAACAATACGGGTTCCGTAAGGGTCGCTCGGCTGGTGATCTCTTGGCGTACCTAACTCATCGTTGGGCTCAGGCAATTGAGTCGAAGGGAGAGGCATTGACTGTTAGTTTGGACATTGCGAAGGCCTTTGTTCGGGTTTGCCATAAAGCGCTGCTATCAAAGCTTCCATCATACGGGCTGCCCGAGAAATTATGTAAGTGGGTCACTAGTTTCTTAGCAGATAGAAGCATAAAGGTCGTAGTTGACGGCGAATGCTCGGAAACTCAGTCTGTTGATGCTGGTGTCCCTCAGGGCTGTGTGCTATCGCCTACCCTATTCATACTGCATATCAATGACATGTTACAGACCAACGGCATTCATTGCTATGCGGATGATAGTACAGGTGATGCTGTATATACCGGCTCCCCCAATATTTCTCGGCTAAATGTCATTGAGAGTCGAAACGAACTTGTGTCTAAAATAGAGAATTCATTGGAGAAAGTCTCTGAATGGGGTAGACGTAACTTAGTCCAATTCAACTCCGCCAAGACACAAGTCTGCGCGTTCACCATTAAAAAGTCACCAATGGTCGTATATCCTCGTTTCGAGGGCACATCTTTAACCATCTCCCCTAGCATTGAGATACTTGGCGTCAACATATCGAGCGAAGTCCAGTTCCGATATCATCTAGAGGGTAAGGCCAAATTAGCCTCGAAGAAGCTTGGTGTTCTTAACAGAGCGAGACAGTACTTCAGTCCGGACCAACGCCTACAACTCTACAAGGCGCAGGTTCGGCCTCATATGGAATATTGTTCTCATCTCTGGGCAGGGGCGTCAAAATACCAACTGCTCCCTCTGGATCGTATCCAACGAAGGGCCGCTTGAGTTGTTGAGTGCCATAGTGTTTCAAACAGCTTGGACCCCTTGGAATTACGCCGAGATGTAGCTTCACTCTGCATCCTCTATCGGTTGTATCACGGGGAGTGCTCTGAGGAATTGTTCGGAATCATACCACCTGCAACTTTTCGCCATCGTCCCACGCGAAAAACATACCATCCTCATCACCTTGATGAGTGGCAGTCTTCCACCGTGCGCTTTTCGCGTAACTTTCTGCCGCGCACTGTAAAACTCTGGAACGAACTGTCACCAGCAGTATTTCCGGACCTATACGACCTGCAAACCTTCAAGAAGAGAGCGTATTCCCTCTTAAAAGGCCGGCAACGCACCTGCAGCTCTTCTGATGTTGCGAGTGTCCATGGGCGACGGTAGTTGCTTACCATCAGGTGACCCGTTTGCTCGTTTGCCCCCTTATTTAATAAAAAAAAAAAAAACATTTTCTTTATATTATAGAATGTTGTCTTTTTAGAGTCAAACATTACTGGTTTCTCTCTCTCTCTCTCTCTCAAAACTTCAAATAGAATTCCGAGAACTAATGAAAAGGGACGGCTACCTGGGTGCGTGAACGCACTGTTGCCGACCGTTCGCGCCACGCCAGCGTCGCCAGCCAGTCAGTTATCCATGCGACTCTGGTTACATCGGACGGCTATCGTGACATTACTCTCTTGTTCTTAGAGTGACACAATATCAAGAGTAATAGCGAGGCTTTTACGCAGCTCTGTGGCTTATTAACTGACATTATGAACTATTACTGACATTATTATGAACGTACAATTGTGTATTTCGTGTCGTGTGCCTATTGGTGATCGCCGAAGTTATAGTTGGACATCCCGTGAATCACAACACATTGAAATCGCACAGTTTATTATTGAAGATCTACTGGTTCATCAGGTGAGGATTACATCGCTATATTGAATGCATATACCTATGACAATACGGGCTGCCCGAGAAATTATGTAAGTGGGTCACTAGTTTCTTAGCAGATAGAAGCATAAAGGTCATAGTTGACGGCGAATGCTCTGAAACTCAGTCTGTTGATGCTGGTGTCCCTGAGGGCTGTGTGCTATCGCCTACCCTATTCATACTGCATATCAATGACATGTTACAGACCAACGGCATTCATTGCTATGCGGATGATAGTACAGGTGATGCTGTATATACCGGCTCCCCCAATATTTCTCGGCTAAATGTCATTGAGAGTCGAAACGAACTTGTGTCTAAAATAGAGAATTCATTGGAGAAAGTCTCTGAATGGGGTAGACGTAACTTAGTCCAATTCAACTCCGCCAAGACACAAGTCTGCGCGTTCACCACTAAAAAGTCACCAATGGTCGTATATCCTCGTTTCGAGGGCACATCTTTAACCATCTCCCCTAGCATTGAGATACTTGGCGTCAACATATCGAGCGAAGTCCAGTTCCGATATCATCTAGAGGGTAAGGCCAAGTTAGCCTCGAAGAAGCTTGGTGTTCTTAACAGAGCGAGACAGTATTTCAGTCCGGACCAACGCCTACAACTCTACAAGGCGCAGGTTCGGCCTCATATGGAATATTGTTCTCATCTCTGGGCAGGGGCGCCAAAATACCAACTGCTCTCTCTGGATCGTATCCAACGAAGGGCCAAGATGTAGATTCACTCTGCATCCTCTATCGGTTGTATCACGGGGAGTGCTCTGAGGAATTATTCGGAATCATACCACCTGCAACTTTTCGCCATCGTCCCACGCGAAAAACATACCATCCTCATCACCTTGTTGAGTGGCAGTCTTCCACCGTGCGCTTTTCGCGTAACTTTCTGCCGCGCACTGTAAAACTCTGGAACGAACTGTCACCAGTAGTATTTCCGGACCTATACGACCTGCAAACCTTCAAGAAGAGAGCGTATTCCCTCTTAAAAGGCCGGCAACGCACCTGCAGCTCTTCTGATGTTGCGAGTGTCCATGGGCGACGGTAGTTGCTTATCATCAGGTGACCCGTTTGCTCGTTTGCCCCCTTGTTTAATAAAAAAAAAGAAAGACGTGTGGCACTCGGGGACTGCCGCGGTAAAGCTATTGCATAGCAAGCATTTGTGATAATAATAAAATGTATGTATATAGAGTACTCACTCATTTTCTTTCACTATTTTTTCGTGACTTTCTTCATTAATAATAAATGCACTTTGTTCATTCATATTCAAAACACTTTATACACAAATTTTACAAGTACAGCTATTCACTGTTGTACATAAATACCTATACACCTATATACTTTCTCATAAACAGCTGCTTATATATTAGTCCGATTTTGGAGCAGCTCGTCTCGATTCGTGCGAGTTTCGTAGAGTCTTACAATACGTCTAATCGCACGCACACAAAGCCGTGTCGAAGACTGCCGAACTGAAACGACGTTAGACGATGCACGAGCGTGAGGTTTTTTCGATACGGAATTTCTGGATTCGGTCCCCGCGCTCAAGGCCCGCGGTAGAAGCTATGCAATAGCTTAAAAAAAAAGATATTTACTACGAACAAACATCATAATACTTATATAACCTAAGCCGCATGTGTTTTTTAACAAATACAAGTTTTCAAATACATGTGGCCATCTGACATTTATTATTTAACATATTATTTAACATAATATGTTAAATAATATGTTATGTAGCCCTCCGCAGATATATTATTTTTTATTATTACTAAAATGATAAACATTTTTTTGACTTTGTTGGCAAAGGGCCGAGCGGTAATATCTCCGACGTCAACGTGAAGTGCAGGAAGAACCTGACAACGAAAAACCTGATGTTGCAGGCGAAGGAGTTGACGCTGTGCCCCATTCTACAGTTTTACCTGGATATGTCCGAACTAGTAATACGGCAAACTCTTGTGTATTTCAACACTGTGTTAACACAACAAGACACAGAATACCAGAAAACATTATTCTACGTGTTCTTTGCCGATACAGTGGTATTAATATCAGAAAACAGCCGTATTTGCAGTGAACACCTCGAGCAAGATGAATGGCATTTACTTGCTATGCAAGACAATTTAATTCAAGATTTTAATTCTGCACAGATCGTTAGTGCGCTAAGATTGTTAATAAACCATTGAAATAGAAGTTTTAGATTTTGAGCATTATGAATTGATCAATAACAAAGAGTTCCACGATTGGACTGGTCTTACCGCTGAACAATTCTCTGATTTATTGGCCAACACTCCGAGCTTAAATCAGAGAAGAAACAAAAAACAATTTTAGCAGCTTTACTGGCAAAGAACCGAACTGGCGACTCAAATGCTAGGCTTGCAACAATATTTAAAACGAGCGAATCCACATTCGCGCGAATACTTGCGACCGGCCGAGTAGCACTTTTGCGAGATTATGTTCCAATGCATTTGGAGTTTGACCACATGACTCGGAAGATGTCACACGAAGGAATCTTCTTATCCCAGAAAATCTTTTTGGAAATATTGAAAGTCCTCCCGAAGAAAGAAAAGCTATTACAATTGTGGACGGCACATATATCTACATACAAAAAAGCCCAAACTACTTTTTTCAACGAAAATCTTATAGTAGTCACAAATTCCGGAACTTAGTAAAACCATTTTTATTTGTCTGCTGTGATGGTCACATAATAGAAGTTTTAGGTCCACACGTTGCTACTTCTTCAGATGCGCAGAAAATGCAGAATATTGCTGAAAATGGAAGTGATCATGGCGATGGATTATTCCAATGGTTCTATCAAAGCGGGGATATATTTATTTTGGACCGTGGCTTCAGAGATGCAGTTCCCATTCTTAAAGGAAATGGTTACACTGTGAAAATGCCGGAGACAAAGCATCCAGGAGCATCGCAACTAACCACGGAACAAGCAAACAAGTCACGCCTTGTTACTATTTGCCGCTGGGTTGTGTAAATAGTGAATGGCCGATTTAAAAGAGATTTCCGCCTGCTGAGAAACGTGCATACGTATATTAATATAACATTGCATTATATGTTTGAATATTTTGGAATCGCAGCAGCATTAATTAATGCTTATCACGTGTTGATAGTGGATAATGTCCATGCATCTGATTTCTTACAAATAATCCGGGAAAGGATAAACATGCCCAATACACTGGCAGATCTTGTCGCCAGACGTAACTTGAACAGAATTCCAGCAGAATTCCAGAATTCCAGTTCCAGCCCATGTCTGCGGATATGGCAGAGTTTAATGACTTTCCTACGCTGACCGAAGAAGAATTAATATTATTTATATATACATCGGTATATATCAGCTGAAACAAGCGAGAAGTTACTATGGAGAGCATGTTCAACCAGATGGAGCTTTTAGCATTGAGCTCAGTGGTGGAATTCCTCTAGAGCTTGTAAGGGAATTGGAGGGAGAGGACTTGTGGTTGATTAGAGGGCGAATACAATCCCGACACATCAGATCCAAAACATACTATATGTATATTGCACTGGATAGAACAGCAACCGGGCGTCGAGCAATAAAACATTATTATTGCACATGCCATATAGGAAAGAGAACCATCGGATGTTGCTCCAATACTATGTGCATAGTCTGGTACATGGGTTATGCTAGACATGACACCACCCGCAATAAGTTTAGATGATATATTTGTAAGACTAGAAAATGTTTAATTGTACCTCATTAACTAATTAGTTATTACCACTGATTTTAAGCAGGAATGTTAAGATTAATATTGTTTATTTCTCCCAGCGCCATCACACCTTGCCAGAGCGTTTTTTTTCTTAGTTAGTAATGTTGCCCTTACCTTGTAATAGCGATGAAACAAAATAAATGCTGTTTAGTACTTGATAAATATTTTTTATTTTATGACTAAATATTTTTTTCCAACACTATTCATCAACCTACCACTGTGTTTTACTATCAAGTTTATATCATAACGTAAGATACCGATGCTTTTAATAGTGACGCTCCAACCTTTTTATCACCAAAGGATTTTTATTATTATTATTATTACGACGTAACCATTGTGCGCACAGATTGGACGTCATAGTAAAAAATGTTAGGAATTGTGTATTCTATCCGAATATAGTACTTTTTCTTTTTGGCCGGCATTTTCATTTTTTGGTCCAAAAATGTATGAAACGTGAATGATGTTCTTTATGAAGCTCAAACACAATAACAAATAGCCTTCACGTTTTAACCATTTGAGAAACCACGACTTATAGCCTGGGACTTGTTTAAATTGTCAAAGATAAAAAGCCGGCCAATTGCGACTCGCTCACTAATGCTTCCATATAATTATCTAAAAAAATCACGTTTGTTGTATGGGAGCTCCCTTGAATTAATATTTTAGTATTTGTATTTGTTGTTATATTAATAACGTACCATCTGTGAAAATTTTGTAATCTGTAAAAGTTAGACGGACGGATAACAAAGTGATCCTATAAAGGTTCCTTTTTTTTTCTTTTGAGGTATATAAGTATGACTATATAAGTATGACTTTCCAACATATTTTGGCTTTTTAATAAGTAGGTATATGTATTTTTATTTTATAAATATTATATAAATAAACCCCACAGTTTATAAATATTGAAGAGTAATAATTATAGAATTATTTGTACCCAACAAATAATTCTATAATTATTACTATTATTATAATTATATTATGTATTTTAGGGACACTTTAGTACTCTTAGCTGGAAAGTGGAAACCTTCAAAGTCTTTTGTGTCTATTTTGTTTTAACCACTGAGTAGACTGTATGTGTAATGTGGATGTATGTGACTGTCTAGAATTCTAGATAGATAAAGGCAGTATGTAATATGGCCTAGAGTCTAGAACATCTACTCTCCACACCCCACATGAAAGTAAAAAATACGTAAAACGAAGGAAAAAATATAAGAATTTTGCCTCTAATTTAATTAAAAATTTTTCGCGGGATACAACTAGATATAATTAAATTGTATGCCATGGATTTCCGCAAAGGAACGCCAGTGTGCTGAGTGCGAGTTTTTGTCAAAGAGTTTGCGACAAACAGCGCCCCTAGTGGCAAAAATGGTAAGTAACTCGATGCCATACAAATTGTAGTTAACTCCTTCATGGCGAGTAGCGACGAAAACTCGCACTCTGCTGATTCCATTAACTTTTCCACTCTTCACAGCCGCACTAGACGAAGTGTACCTAATATAGAATTTGTTACGCAAGTATGGTCATAATATTATAATATGTACCTATAGGAGTATCTGCCATTCAAATTAATATGAAGAAAAATGTTTATTGTATGTGTATTCATATTTAATCATTTTCCTCTAAATATTATACAATTACCTTTGACATTATTTAAAAAACGATTTTATGATATGCTATTGAATAAATGTTAATTATGGTATTAGACATTTCTTACAAGATAGATAGAACTATGACATTCTAATAAAATAATGTACCCCTAGTGGTCACCATTATACCCCTAGTTGTCACCTTTTTACCCCTAGTGGTCGCCTTTGTACCCCTAGTTGTCACCTTTATACCCCTACTTGTCACCTTTGTACTCCGTGATAAGAGCGTCACGCGCTGCTTTCACGCGACGCACGGCGTACGCATTCCAAGTCACCTGCAAGATAAGTGGTGGGTCACGTGACCCTAAAGATGTAATACATAATATCAAAAGCACAATTAAAAATTTTGATTATTACAAAACTTTATAGTTACAAAACCAAGAAAATCCATCGAGGCCGCCATAACCTGCCCCGTAATAACCATTTTTTACCGTTCTACGAGTTTGTGGTTAATAATAAAAATATACTATGAATGATCTTACAATGGAGACAGATAATTAATTATATTGAAGCTTTTTTAATTATAATCAGAACAGAGAGGTGGATCTTATTCTCTCACAAAATGCCACTATAGGATCTACATCTAATTCAGGAAGTTTCAGTTTTACTACAAACAATTATAGGAGTATTACTCCTAAAATTATCCAAAAAGGTAATCTTGTAGCTAACTATAAGGCTGAGTTTTTAAAACATATGATCTTGAGCACATCTACACTTGTCTATCTATCTATCACTAGTAAAAATGTCCTATAACTGCTATATATTATGTTGGTCTTGTAGCGAGCTATAAGACCGTGATTATAAAAACGAATGCATTTAAGTATGTTAAGACTTGGCAAATGCTATTATAAACAAAATAGCCTAACGCAATGCATTTAAAAGAGCTTTATTAGTAGTGACAGACCTATAATCATTCTATAAAGGAGTTCTTTGCTTGTTGGGTAAACAAGGAAGGTAGATCAATTCTGTCAATTATTGTGTTGTGATAGCCGCGGTGCCCTTACGAAAATAACCATTTAATCCACCTTATCTATATTTACGAGTATACGTAATGCAATTTCACAATAATCTCGATAACGCGCAGTGGATATTTCCACGAAACTGTCATAAGTTCAAAGCTTATCGCAAACAAAGTTACGGAAGATTCCGTTTCATGCTTGCAAGAGATGATGAAAAGGTGACTCAATGGCAGCGGAAAAAATATTTTTATTAGGTCTCATTATAATGTTAAACTAGCACAGTAATCAAGTAAAATATTATAATAGTTATCGCGCTAACTACAAATAGTTATCGTCCTAAAGCTAATTAGTTGAACAAAAATTTTGAGACTCCGCTCTTTTCTGGACAAATTGCAATTTATTGTAATTTTTACACTCATGTTGAATAATTTTCACCAATTATTCATCACCGTAAACATCATAAATATTAATTAGACTAGCTGGAACTAACGGAAACGTAACCTTTTTTTTAACGGAATCCTAAGATAAAAGTGGCCTAAGTGAGTAGTTACCTCTTTTATCATCAGCTATCTGCTAAAGTTCGGTTAAAATTGGTCCGGCCGTTTCAAAGATTAGCCGGAACAAACAGTCAGACAGACGGATAGACAGACAAAAATTGTAAAAATTGATTTTTGGTGTAGGTATCGTATATATACCTACTTAAATTTTATTTATATGTATAGATATTTAAACGGCAAAAAATTAAGGAAGCTCGAATATTGTGAAGATAAGTTGCTGCTCAAAACATAGACGCAACGCAAAAAAACAGACAATAACATAATAACAAGAATTAATATTGCCAACTTAGTTATTTTACAGAGTTTTACTACTAAATTAAGTATTTTATCCTCCTCAGTAGGAATTTAGTTGTTAGTAGTGTTTTAGTAGGAAAGAGCCAGACAGTAATGATTACTTTTTTTTGATGATTATTTAAAATGGTCTATATTAGGGACAAAATGTAACAAAAAAAATTGACACCTTATAATAATACATCGTATCATTCGTCCGTAATTTGCTTAAAACTTTAATTAATATAATTAATTAATTAATTAACTTTAAATTACTATATACGTAATATTTCCTAGTATATTTTAATATAACGATAAAATTTATAATAAAATTTAATAAATAATAAAATTTTAATATAACAAAACCTAAAATGCAGTGGTTTAATAAAGATATTTTTATTTTATTTTATTTTATTTATTTTTTTGGGGGCTTTGGGGATTCCTAAGTTGAGTAGCTTTTTTTGATAGTTTTCAGTATTCTTTTAGTAGAAATCGACTCGAGTTTAGTGGTTTCGCAAAAACAGAGCTGGCAACACTGGAACAAATCGCTTCAGTCTATCCGGCCGACTGACGCGATCTGGAAATTGCCCACAGACAATAGGATTTTGCATCCGTTCAGGCCGAACTGAAGGAAAACTGGACCGTATATGGTTAAACTTAAGTTAAAGTCTGCTTTATCCTATTATGTGAACTTCTCTGATTGACGGAGTGGCAAGGACAGCTAGTGACTTGAGAGCTTCTTATTTTAAAAAGGTTTTTAAGAATTTGCATGTCAAGGGACTCTAACAAAAAACAAAAATAGCCTTATTTTAACATTAGGGTCAAATCAACACCGGAACAAAATGATACGCGACATGGCGCTGCATTTTTAAGATAGCTATTTAAAATGATACTTTATTCCATTACACAAGAAGATACACGTTTCATTGTGAAGGACCGCACAAGGCGTAACTACGACGCAGCGGAACTACGCGACGCGGGTCGCGGCACTCCATTGCGGTATTACTAGTAGGTTAGTCGCGTTACGTCACTCCGCTGCCGCCTAGTGCAGTTTTACCAAGAGTTCGAATGTCAGGTTGCACCGAAACAGAAGTATGACTCAACAATACAGAGGTTCCTGAAGAAATGTGTTGAGATGAGTTATTTGATTTAAGATTAAAATACCTACGTATTCTAATCTTAAATCAAATAATTCATATCAACACATTCCTTCAGGAACCTCTGTATCGTTACAAAATCTATTTAAAGAAATAGATTTTGTGAAAAAATTTAGTGTGCCTAAATTAGTCGGAAAACGACGGCACTTTTTCGTAATCCGTTCAATTAGTTTAAATCATAGAAGCCGTCATTTTCACATGGAATGTCATAAGGTGTCGATGACGGTGGCGACGGCGGCTCGTAAGAAATATGATGCGCGTTCACGGACTTGTTATAATTATTATAATGATTTTACGAATTACGCTTTTCATTATTTATATTTCCTTCTACGACATTCTTTTATGTCCTGGCCACTCTTTTTGCAATATCTGCAGAAAACGTGGGAATCGAATTGATTATTATTAAAAGATGTTGGATTATGAGACTTCGAAAAATCACGTGGCGGATGTGAGCGGCTATATACTATAACAATCCGATTCCGTATATCCTCGTTCTTCACATGCTTTACATTTAGATTTGGTAGTTTTGTATAAAAGATTTTGTATCTTTTCCTCTTCGAGGGAATTTTTATTTTTCTAATAGCACTTAAATTATAAATTTCATATCTTTAATGATGATGTGAGTCTAGAGTACGACGGCATTATCGGTAATGATTTTTTAGGCTGCCACTGCTATTGCTGTTAAAGCAGTGAACTGCAATTCGCCTTATCTATATAAGACTAACTATTTAAATAACTTGCTCATGATAGTTTTTTGATTTAAAACCTTTGGCTTGCGGTAGCTACTCTACTAATGACGATAGAGAAAAAATTAAATGGTCTGATATAAAAGTATTAAAAATAGGTAAATATGAAAAGAACAAGTTCCTATTTAAACTTCATATCAAGACAATTTAAATCAGTGTCCACATTAAATAGAGGCAGCAGAGAACGAACCGTTCTGAAAATATTAGTAAACCAAAGAAACTTTATACACAAAAACTAAATGTTACCTAAGCCAAGAAACAGGGTATTCTTAATATGATTAATATGATGGTCATCGAGTTAAATAATAAGCAGCCTGTTGTGTATAGACCCTATAAGCTGTCCCACCATGAACGCGATAATGTAAGACAAATGGTGAAAGACATGTTGGCTGCGGGTATAGTCAGGGAGTCCGTGTCTAATTATGCGAGTCCAATAATTTTAGTAAAGAAAAGAGATGGCTCTACAAGGATGTGCGTGGATTACAAGAAGTTAAATTCTTTTACGGTTAAGGAGCGCTATCCAATGCCACTCATTGAAGACGAAATTGCTAGGCTATCCGGCCAGGCATGGTTCATCGCATTGGATCTTATGTCTGGATATTATCAAGTACCGATCGCTGAACCAACTAAGCATCTAACTGCGTTTGTCACGCCCGACGGCCAGTACGAGTTTAATCGCATGCCGTTTGGCCTGGCAAACGCACCGGCTGTTTTCCAAAGGATGATGAACCGTGTCTTGGGGCCGGCTCGTTTTGACAAAGCAACAGTGTATATTGATGACGTATTGATATTTGGAGGAGATGCCAGCGAATGCTTAAATAATTTAGAAGTAGTTTTACAGTTATTGGAGAAAGCTAATCTGAAATTAAATTTGAGTAAATGTAGTTTTTTGAAAAAAAAAATTGATTATCTCGGATACGAAATTAGTTCAAACGGAGTGCGTCCCGGTGAGACAAAAATTAAGTGTGTGGCTGACTTTCCTTGTCTAGACAACGTTCATGGGGTACGTCAGTTTCTAGGTCTCGTTAGCTATTTTAGGAAGTTTATTGAGGGTTTTGCGATGATAGCGTATCCACTAACTAGACTTTTAAAAAAGGATACAAGCTGGACATGGGGTGATACTCAAAACAATGCATTTGCCACTTTAAAGGAACGACTAATAAAACGCCCGGTATTAGTTATTTTTGATCTGTCAGCAGAAACTGAGCTACATGCGGACGCAAGTAAAATAGGTGTAGTAGTGGCATTTTAATGCAGCGTTTCTCGGATAATGAGTCTTTTAGGCCCGCCGCGTATTTTAGCAAACAGACAGCGCCCGAGGAGAAAAACTATCACTCGTATGAGTTGGAGAATCTGGCAGTTGTCTGTTCTCTTAAAAAGTTTCGAGTGCTTTTGCTAAGTAAACCTTTCAAAATAGTAACCGACTGTAGCGCACTACGGTCAACATTCCAAAAACGCGATTTAGTGCCAAGAATAGCGCGTTGGTGGTTAACACTGCAAGAATTTGACTGTTCGATTGAATATAGGGCAGGTAGGAAGATGTCGACGCTCTATCTAGAAATCCAGTCAAAGACTCTGGAAGTTGTGATACTGAACCTCTCCCAATTGTTTTGTCTATAAGCGATCAAGACTGGCTACTCATTGCAGACTGCAATTGGGAGACTCAGAACTGCAAAGAATTAGAAATATTCTCAATTCTAAATTAGATGATATAGGGCTAGGATACATAAAAGATAATTATATCATACAAGACAATAAGCTATTTAGATACATAAATGGAAATAAAGATGATATTCGTTGGGTGGTGCCTAAGGGCGCGAGATGGCAATTATGCAGAATGAATCATGACGATATAGGTCATGTGGGTTTTGAAAAAACTTTAGATAGAATTAAGAGTAAATATTGGTTTTCTAAAATTAAACGGTTTGTAAAGAAATATGTTAGTGCTTGTATCGAATGCGCTTATGCTAAAAAGTCTTCCAATAGTCGCGAAGGACTTTTACACCCTATTCATAAAATTGAAAAGCCATTCCACACCCTGCACATTGACAATCTCGGGCCTTTTGTCAAATCTAAGCGAGGTCACACCCACCTACTAGTGACTATAGACTCGTTCACAAAATTTGTTTTTATAAAACCGGTCCGAAATACGAATACACAGAACGTTATAAAAGTATTAGATGATATATTTTTTGACACTTTTAGATCCCCAGAGCGTATAGTAAGCGATAGAGGTAGCTGTTTGAAGTCTAATGCTTGTAAAGCATATATTAAATGCAGTAGCATGTCCTCGTTCAAATGGTCAGGTGGAGCGCTACAACCGGACCATTGTGGATTCATTGACTGCACAAAATTTAAAGCACGATGAAAGAGACTGGGATAACAAATTGGGTAAGATACAGTGGGGATTAAACAATACGGTCCAGAAATCTCTGTAGATTAAAACATAACCTCAGATGGAGCTCTATCTGTATAGAGCTCCATCTGAGGTTATGTTTGGCACATCAATGGTTAGTGAGGTGAATCCAATTTTAAATGAAATAGCCGATAAAACTCGAGAAAATGTAGACATAGGCACATTGAGAAATGAAGTTAAAAAAAAGATTGATAAAGCGCAGGCCAGTCATAAAAAAAAGCTATGACAAAGGCAGACCGGCACGTGTCTATAATAAAGGCGATCTAGTCAAAATAATTAAAACTGTATTTAATAACAGTGGCAAAAGCACTAGGCTCATGCCAGTTTACGAGTGGATTCACTTATCTGCCTTACAAATCGATGATAATAACGAAGATGATGATGATGATGTGAGCGTTAGTAATGACGATGCGAATGGTAGTAATAATCTTTAAATTAATTTTAACTTATCCTTTATTTAATGAAGTTGGTTTACCAAATCTATTTATGAAGTAAGGGTTAAATACTTGAAGTGAATTTTTTTTAAGTACGCAAAAGTTGCCTGAAGTGAATTTTCCAGGTGGTAAGTGAATAATAGTGCTCAGAGTGAAGTTTCTGAGATAAGTACTAATTTTAATTATACTTGAAGGGAATTTTTTTCAAGTACTCAAAAGTTGCCTGGAGTGAATTTTCCAGGTGGTAAGTGAATAATAGTACTCAGAGTGAAATTTCTGAGAAAAGTACCTACTCATTTTAAGTTCTCAGAGTGAAGTTTCTGAGAGATAATGTTTAGTTTCAAGTGCTAAGAGTAAAGTTTCAGAGTTTTTTTAGGTACTCAAGAATAAATTTTAATGTGTATATTTATGTACTCGGAGTGAATTTTCTAAGTGAGTTGTTTTTGTTATATGAAGCAAATGAATGAAATAAATATATAAGTAATGTGTGGAACTATAATAATTAAATTATTTATCAATCGTAGTTACTATCACTTATTTAAATAATTTATTAATTATTATAGCTTGTGGTTAGCAAAAGTGCTGTATTATATTACTAAGTTCTACCTTTTACCTAAGTTTTTCCTAGAAGACCGGCACGTGTCTATAATAAAGGCGATCTAGTCAAAATAATTAAAACTGCATTTAATAACAGTGGCAAAAGCACTAAGCTCATGCCAGTTTACGAGTGGATTCACTTATCTGCCTTACAAATCGATGATAATAACGAAGATGATGATGATGATGTGAGCGTTAGTAATGACGATGCGAATGGTAGTAACAATCTTTAAATTAATTTTAACTTATCCTTTATTTAATGAAGTTGGTTTACCAAATCTATTTATGAAGTAAGGGTTATATACTTGAAGTGAATTTTTTTCGAGTACTCAAATTAGTTGCCTGGAGTGAATTTTCCAGATGGTAAGTGAATAATAGTGCTCAGAGTGAAGTTTCTGAGATAAGTACTGATTTTAAGTATACTTGAAGTGAATTTTTTTCAAGTACTCAAAAGTTGCCTGGAGTGAATTTTCCAGGTGGTAAGTGAATAATAGTGCTCAGAGTGAAGTTTCTGAGATAAGTACTGATTTTAAGTATACTTGAAGTGAATTTTTTTCAAGTACTCAAAAGTTGCCTGGAGTGAATTTTCCAGGTGGTACGAGTAAGTGAATATAATAAATATAGTACTCAGAGTGAAGTTTCTGAGATAAGTACTGATTTTAAATTCTCAGAGTGAAGTTTCTGAGAGATAATGTTTAGTTTCAAGTGCTCAGAGTAAAGTTTCAGAGTTTTTTTAGGTACTCAAAAATAAATTTTAATGTGTAGGTATATTTGTGTACTCGGGAGTGAATTTTCTAAGCGAGTTGTTTTTGTTATATGAAGCAAATGAATGAAATAAATATATAAGTAATGTGTAGAACTATAATAATTAAATTATTTATTAATCGTAGTTATTATCACTTATTTAAATAATTCATTAATTATTATAGCTCGTGGTAAGCAAAAATGCCGTATTATTTAGGTTTTAATGCACATTAATGCCATAGCCGGAAGTCACACTTTACGCACTAAAATTGCTAAGAGTAGAGAGGCGACTTAGTTTCTGGGCGGTTTCTCTAGAGGCAATTGGTGCAGATCCTTGCTAGAGGATAGTCGATAGCAGTAAAGTGTGTGCTCAAGTGATTAAAACATTAATGCCAATACCAATATAAATATTGGCATGAAAGTGTAACAGTTATAAAGTGTGTAATATGAAGTGCTAAAATGTGTTAAGAAGTGAAGTGATTAAGTTTAAAAAGTGTTAAGTATGAGTGGTTATTGAAATAACAATGTATGTGGTGCTTTAATAAGCAAAGTGATCTGTGTGGTTGAGTTTTATTATACAAGAAGTGTTCGGTCGTCATACACTTATTACATTTAATTTACTATTTGTATTGTAATAATTATAAGACAACATTGTAAGAGTTATTTTTTATGTAAAGTTAGAGAGTATTAAACTATCTGGTGGTTTAAAACTATCTTGTTCAAAATTTTTGAATGCTTAAGTCTTTGTTTTGAAAAACTTGAATACTTCTAATTAACTTGGTTTAATTTTATTACTTTACTTTTACGTTACTTTTTTATTGTTTTAAAAGAACTTAAAAACATTATAATGATTATTTTTGTACAAAAAGAATATTTTTATTTGTAAAATTGTAGTAACTTTAATTTGATTTAAGTTTAAGACAGAATTTTAGTTATTTTATTATATTGCATGGCTAATTTTAACGTGTGTCATAAAAAACATGATTAATACAATTATTTTATTTACTTATGGTGGTTTTATTCCACATTCAGTATAATTCAAGCATATTGTTTATATTCAAAACTAACTTATTTGCTTATACCTCCTATGGTATTAAGTTTATTATATTACTTCCTATTATTCCTATTATTCCAATATTTAACGGTGCTTAAAAATACGCTTCCAATAATGTATAATATGTATATATTAGATATAGAATAGGAAAGTATTACACAATAAATAGTTTTCTTTTTTTTTATTGGTTTTCCTGTAAAAAAGGGTAATTTTGATTTTTGGTAGTTTTGAATTGAAGCAGCGATTTGTGCGGGCAGCATCTTTACAGAACACCCCTGTTATGGGAAATCTAGGTATTGTACGTGGTATCCTTAAAGATAGTTGACTACGAACATCGGGGGCCAAAATAATGCCGTTTGAAATTATGAAAAGGGTTTATAACATCTGATATTTTCTGGCGCTCCTTTTAAAGTGTTTTAGCCTCGATTCGTAATTCAGCGTGGAAGGACATTTTCTATCCCTGTATGTCACAGGGATAGAAAAGTACCTAGTGAAACTACGTTGAATGCGCTCTAGTCTAGACACAAGTTTTCGAGAAGTAGAATTCCAGATCGGGGCAGCATATTCTAGAATACTACGAACTAAAGTTTTATATAGACAAGTTATGGTCCTAATATAATTAAAGTCTCTGCTATTTCTTTTGATGAAGCCCGATAGTTTACTTGATTTTTTGGCGACAATATTGATATGAGGAGCGAATGTTAATTTTTTGTCAAACAAGACTCCTAAATCACGGACTGTGTCAACTTCAGAAAGCTGTACACCGTTAATAGAATACCGAGACTCAATCTTAAGTATCTTTTAGTGAATTTAATGTGACTACAATTAGTAACGTTAAGTTCCATTCCATTTATTTGGCACCAATGGTAAACATAATCTAATTCTATCTGAATAAATTCCGCGTCAATAAGATTCTTCACAACTCTATAAATTTTGCAACCGTCAGCAGACATATCACAATGAGAGTATTTAACGTCCTTGAGATCATTTACGAATACCAAAAAGAGAATTGGCCCGATGTGCGAACCCTGTGGAACACCGGATATAGAAATAAATGGTTCAGAATGAAATCCATGAGCAACAAACCTCTGAAGTCTATTTTGAAGAAACACGGAAGCATTCTAGCAATGCACAATGCACACCGTAACATTCTAGCTTTTTAAGGAGCAGGGTGTGATTTAGCTTATCAAAGGCACTTGATAAATCGGTGTAAATTTTATCTACCTTTCCTCCTTTGTCCTTTATCAACATTCTTAGTTAAATATGTCTTGTAGTTTAAGAGATTTGATGTCGTGGATTTGTTGTGACAAAATCTGATAAATGCTTGTTCGCGCCAACACTAGCGCGACGTTTAGAATAAACACAAAGGACATTCAATTCGGCCAATCACAACGCGAGTATGGCCGACTAACTCAGGGGCGCTGTCAGAGAGTGACGTACACTTGCAATTAGAACCCCTTCCGCGCTGGATGCATTTTCAGCTCATCCCGAAACCTAGTGAACGCGAACGCGTGTGCGCATATTTATTGGTGCTGGTTAATATAAGACCAAATTCGCCGGCAAACCGCGATAAATCTATCGATAATCCGCTCAACAGCTGTGTAGTGTAGTGAGAAGAAACCTCCGCCCAGATTCAGACCCACCAGCTCAGCAATAAGGTCAGTCCCAGATTTCTCCAGCCCTCACATTAACCTATATACCTACTTCCCTCAGCTCAAAGTCGCATGTGTAAGTTCCTAGCTTACACAATGCTAATAATGAATAATTATGATAATGAAATTAAATTATTTAAGTTTTAATGCTGATATAATAATATTAAACATTAATTCTTAATACTATTAATAATAATAGTTATTTTTATAATAATATACGCTAAATATAACTAGTAATAACTATCTTTAGAAATCTTAATAATATTAGGTAATTACATATGAAATTGGCGTTTTGTAAAGGAGGAACATAAAGTCGATTTTTTTAAACATAATGTATTTATTTAATCAAAGTATATACATGTATATACGCTATCTATGCACTTTTGCCATCTCATAGGTAGTTCGTTGATTTCTTTACTAAAAATACCATTCGGACAGGAATCAATAAAATCTTTGAAGGCGCTTTGGACTGCCCCATCGGTCTTGATTTGTTTCCCTTGTAAGAAGTTCTCCAAATCTCAAAACAAATGGACCTGTTGGAGCAAGGTCCGAGGAGTACGGTGGAGTATATCTTAGACATTCCAATTGAAGCTCCTCTAATTTGGTAGCCGTCTGTTGTGCAGTCTGTGGTCTAGCGTTGTCCTGAACCAGCAGTGGCCTAGAGCGAATAAACAACCTGGGTTGTTTAGCAGCTAGCTTTTCCATCATGATTTATAGTTGCTGGCAATAGACATCTGCCGTAACCGTCTGGCCAGATTTAAGAAAGTTGTAGTGAACGACACCGGCACTAGTCCACCAAGTGACTTTTTGTGAGTAAATTTTCGTTTGGGGCAGGCTTTGGCTGGTTCGCCAGTGTTCAGCCATTGCGATGGGCGTTTCCGATTATCGTATAGGATCCACTTTTCATCACAGGTAATGATTCGATTTAAAATCCCTTCACTATTGTGTCGGTTGAGTAATGTAACGCAGCAGTCGACGCGCGTTTGTCGGTTTGCTGCACTCAATTTATGAGGTACCTTTCAAACTTATTCACCTTCCCAATTTGCTTCAAGTAGATCAGTTTTATCACTAACACCGCAGTCTGCAGCTAACTCAGACGTCGTTTGCGATGGATCCGCTTCCACAATAGCCTTCAATTCTTCATTATCAACTTTGGTCTCCGGCCGTCCAGAACGAAAACGTTGGAACCAAAAACGCACTGTGTTTTTTTTTGCGATACCGCCACCATACACATCATCAATCCTTCGAGCCGTTGCTGCAGCACTGATGCCATTGTGGATCTCGTACTCGAAAATAATACGATATTTCATGTTTTCCATTTTGTAAACGGAGTGACGCAAAGAAAAAACCAAAAGAGGAAAAAACAAATAATTACGGTTTTCGAAACACAAATGCATGAGTAAATAGCAGTCTAAAGGACAATGGCCATTATTGTAGGAGTTGTGTCCCAACCCTTGTAACAAGTTGCGACTAGTATAAACATGTTCAAATAAGCTTTTTTGTGATCAATATGCCAAGTTTTTATTGTAATTGCGTGCAGGTCGAAAGTTACTGGGATTCAAGAGAAAATAAAGGTTTTTGTTTTAAATAATGCTTTAATCATACTTTATTACATTTTTCGTTACATGTAAACATAATTATTACATTTATAATAATTGTACAGTAATCACAGGCAGTAGTAGTTATTTTTTTATCGTTATTAACAACTGCACAGTTGAAAATATGTAAATAACAAAGGAAATAATACAATTCTGATAATTGTATTATTTCCTTTATTATTTATATATTTTCAAATATATAAATAACAAAGGAATAACAAGAATACCATCTGAAATATTTATGTTGTATGCATATTTCAATTGTGTACATGCCATTTCTTACGTGTTCACTCAAATAAGACCGGGCGAGTTTTATTTGGTAACTGCTTGGTAAAATTAATAAAAGGTCTTCTTCTGTTAGTTCAGGAAACTGTAATAATGCATTGTCATCCGAGGTTATGGTACGAAACGAAGCTCGCTGTCGATTTATATTATTTTCAGTGACCAGTCACCTAGGCTGTTGGCCATATGAATCCTCTCATTCAAAACTTGTACGATATCATTAGCTCGAGGATGGTCTTTTAACGGCTCTCTATATGTATTTAAAAGAGCAGCAGCAATTCGTATATCAACGAACATATGTGTCATTGCTCTATTAAAATATTCTTGTCTGAATATTTTAAAATCACGCTTAATCCACCCATTAATCACCTCCACCACCCATCTCACGATTGTTACTAATCTAGATTAATTTGCCTCTTCCGTTCTCAGTTGGCTTTCATTCCTAAGTTTTGTTGGAGGCATGTGGGCTTGGTAGCTTCAAGTTTCTATAGTTGGGATTAAATCCCTAAAACCTCTATCCAATATTAATGTATCATTATTTTTCAAAACGTAATGCATTGGGTTTATCTCATTTTGAATATAGGTATTCATTATCATCGCGTCTGAAGTCGTGGCAGCATGAGGGCCAGTTACATCTACTATGTAGCCATCTGTACATATTAAAAAAAAAAGGTTTCAGCAGGTTTCTGAACTTGGGAAGACTATATGATTGCTTCTGAAATAAAAAGTTACTACTCTTTTGAATGTAGATATATGTTCCATCGCATATTAAAATGGCTGGTGGAACACATCATTGCCAGCAAATATAGATAGCATTTAGAATTCTTAGGTTTCTCGCTACAATTTCATCATGGCTAATGTGGTCCCATCCGAGATGCCGTGGAACAAACTCGTTTGTTAAACATTCACGTGCTAACTGCAGTTTTCGTTCAAAACTACACCGGCTCATACCTAAACGACTTGCTAGTCGTTCGTTTGGTTCACCTGTCCTTATTTTCATTAAATATGCTCCGAGCACTGATTTAGGACGGTGTGAGCGCTGTGATACAGAAGGTCAAGAAAGAAGTCTATTAGATTCTTCATGATTCAGTCCCGTACAAAAATGAAGTTCAGATGTTGTCATCGAGTCAAAATTATCAAAATCGAATCCAGATTGTTGGCAGGCATCTCTTAACGTATCTAACATATCATTTATGTGTTTAGCCGTAAAAGATGAATTATTTAGCTCCTCTAACTCGTTCCATTCGTTAGAAGTCAAATGAACCCGACAGACGCGAGCACTTGGTGGAATATATAACTTATACTCCACTAACATCCGTGATTTTATAAAAACTGGTACTCTTACCAGATTATCAGCCCGGCAATTAGGAAAAAGACAGCTGTTGGATGTATTGGCAGCTCTTTTATATCCACTTATGGACATAACATCAACTGATGGCTGTGGCGGCGACTGGATTTTGGTTTAAATCTTGGGATTCTGATTGATTTTGATTTTCAGGAACTTGATGGTTTCAGCCCTTTTGTTACTAAAATACTAATTGATTAAGTTTTATATAAATGAAACCACTATAACAGCTTCCCTGCACAAGATACAGAGTTACGCCCATACAAAAAACATAACACTAATTGAGATATTTCATATTATATAGGTAGGAAAATGTTACAACACTTGGGACGAAACCGCCCATTGTTCTCGAAATTGGAATTGCTAACCAAAGAAGATATATTTGAGATTAAAGTGGCCAGTACGACAAAACGCCAATGTCATATTTAAGGACCTAATATTAATCTCTGTGTTAATTAAGTACTTATTTTAAATAAAACGTTAGTAAATTAAATATTTCTTGTAATTTAGCTGATTTCTTGTATTCTCCAAACCAAAGTACAATCTCTCGCGTTAATCTTTACATAATCTCTCCTTTTTCGTTCATAATTATCGTTCAATTTTGAATAGCTATCTTAAAAATGCAGCGCCGCGTAGCGTTGCGAACTGACCCTTACTTTACCCTTACAAAATAATTAATCATTCATTGTCCTTTCATCTGGCTCCATTTTGTCAGAACGCAGTTATTCCTAGACATTTATATCGTACACCGTAATCGTACCCGTATCGTATCGTAACCGTATCGTAAACATGCAACAATGATTTTACTGCCAACCTAATGTTAGTAATACCTACATACTTAGGTAGTTAAAGGAAAAAAAAATCAACTTTAAGACTGTTACACCAAATTAAAACAGACCAGTGATATACGCACAATTAAAGATATTTCAATCAATGTATAACCTGGTACTACCAGGACTAAAAAATATTTTTAGGGCTGGTAGTACAAGAGGCAATATTAAAATGTTATGCTCCCAAATTATTTCAAATAAAACTACATAAATAACAACTATTTATTGATATACAAGTAAATATACACAATAATAAATTTCAGTATATTTGCAAACCACAATTAAAAGGAAAAACATGGATTTACATGTTCAGTTAAAGGAAAACATGGAAGATTTAGTAATGCTGTTTGAAGCACGGATGGAGAATTATGACAAGGCACTAGCAGAGAAAACTGTTCAGTCATCTTCGTCCACAGAGGCTATGGATTTGGTCAAGCTCGGAGGCTTCGGACTTCAACTCCTTCAAAGCCACTATATGGGGTATGCTGTCATTGTTGAAAAAACAAGTTGAGCTTTTAGCCACTAGGAGGCAGAAGGAGAGCCTGCTTCTCAACTCATGCCAAGAGATGAGAAGCAGGCTCAAAATGTTATTAATTGACGGAGTTCTAGAAGACTTTCCCGCTGACGCTGAGGACCAGGTTTGTGCTATCCTTAAGGATCACAAAATTTCAGACAATAATCCGGGCAGAATTGAGGTCTGTCATAACCTTGGTATTAAAAATGACCGCCCAAGATCTTTGCTGGTACGCTTCACCTTAATTAGAATAATGAACATCATCTGGTCTAGGAAAACTAATCTTAAGGGATCCGGTATCACAGTCTATGAGTTCCTGACTAAGCCTCGATAGGAGTTATTTGTAGCTGCCAGGAAACACTTTGGAATGAGAAACTATTGGACTGCTGATGGTAACATCATTATTCTGCTTCCAGACCAAACCCGAAAGAAAGTAATTTCCTCGCATGAGTTGAGCACTTTAATAAGTAAATTTCCTGTACATAATACTCAGGCTGACTCAAAATTTGTGAGGCCCAAAAGAGCAAAAGCTGTTAACAAGAAATAAGTGACAATCTATATAAAATATTTCTTAGGTAGTTGAGGCAAAAACTGTCTCCACTTCAATGGCCCCACTTTTGGAGTTTTTGGTTTTTAAAATGTACCTATCTTTTGTTTTGAAAACTTTGGTACCTATATTGATTCATTATTTACTTGTATACGAGCTGACCCAACTGTATAAATTGGTTTATGAAATGACGCTTTTTTATTCTTAATTTGTTTAGGGACTTATAATGCAAATCGTAAGTCAGTTCCATCGTAACCTAATCTTACACGCAATGACAAGATTTATTTGGTGAATAAGTAAGAATTTATTAGGAGAATTATTTGGTGAAAATATGATTACAATACATGGGTGTTTTTTATTACGTACATACAATTTTTTTTTTTTTTTTTACATGTGACATTTTTGACCATGACAAGAAAGTGAATAAAAGTCAATTAATTTCATTCCACATTACACCACTTTACACCAATTATTACTATCAGTCAAGTATTTTCTTAAAAATATATTTTTGAACAATAAATAATATTTTTTTTTTTATATATTATGTGGCGTCGGCTTATCTTAAAACCATTTGCCAGTGTCAAGTAAAAAAGGCGGGAAATAGAACTTTCGTTTCAATTTTCAACACTGTATTCTTTTAACGTCAAGTCTAAAGTCTAGTCAAAGTCCAAATAAATAGTCAGAACATTCAATGAGTCATGTCAGTCGCTTCAGTAAAGTGGTAGACGCTTTACTGAAAGTTCCTAGGGAGTTTTGGCGAGAAAATAGCACGTTTTTAGAAGTTGTACTACTTGCCCACACTTGTGCACGTTAACAAATATTTAATGGATAATATTCTACCAATATTACACATTAAGAACCGAAATAACACAAATATATGAGGAAATACAAAATCCCACAACGTCACACATTGAACTCCCCGGCAAACTCCAAATAATATTTTTAAATATTTGACAATTTATGACGTAAGAAAAAAGGAAAGCAATGTCAATATATACTTTTTTTGTGAATCTAATAAGGATGCATGCATTTCTGCTATAGAGTAAATAGTACATTTACTCTATTTTAAATTTGTAAATAGTACATTTACTCGAATTTCGTTAGTTGTACAGAATTACAGACCGTTCACTTATTTTATTTTATATCTAGCTTTAATAACGCTAGCTCTTTCTAGCAAATATTTTGATAAGATTGACGAAAAGAATTCAATTATATCGTTCAATCAGTTAAATATATATCCTAAAAATTAAAATATATAACTACTTAAAATTGTTAAACTACAAAGCCGTGAGTTGTGAGATGTTAAATAACTTAGAACGAACTGAGGGCCTAACAGTAAAGTAACTGCTACTTTTATTTGATTTAAATTTATCAATCTTAAATTTTTCTTCATGGTTTCCAAGTAATGAAGTAGGTACGAATACAAGACTGGATCGGTATCGTTACAAAAAATGGTAACCAAACAGCCATTTTGTACTAACGAATCTGGCTGACAAATCACTCAAACAGCGAATTGCTCAAACGCTTGACAATGCCTAGACAAGAGGCCTTAAGTGACACTTAGCAGATCCTCATCTTGATCGTTAACGACCTAACGATTAAGACACCTAGGAAGGTGGATTTATCTCTAATTAAGAACAATACGACGGATTTTATTGATCAGCTGTTATTTGTAAATAATAATAATTGGAAATTCTAGTCATTGTCTGCGCCTATTGCGTTGAATATTGCTTAAAAAGTCAATAGAATTCAATCTAAAGTATTCATAATATCATAATTATTGTCAATACCTAGTATTCAATTCATTGTATTCAAGTATTCAACACTCTGTTTTTTTATAAATTATAAATTTCTAATTTTGTAGTTTACTCGCAGCTCGCATCTTTACACGCTACTGTGCCAGCTGAAAGCAATCTTTAGGTGTATAATATGTACCTAAATTATAGTAAAAAATGTCGTTCTTCAGCGAGTTTCTCTGAAACTTCCTTGAAAATAAAGATTTGTATGTAGTTATTAAAATTTATGTTTTTAAAATGTAAATTAAAATGTAATTATATTTTAAAATATGTAGGTACACAATGTAACTTGTTATCATAACTAGCTTTTACCTGCAGCTACGCCCGCGTGGGAGAGTGTTTGTGGCAAAACACTTCTTAAGCAAATATACCTACTGCAATATGTAATAGCACAGAGTAAAAATATATACTTATAATAAATTTTCACACGTACTTTTTGATTTTAATATATCTATAGATAAGGATGAGGTAATATTGTATCCGTCTAAATAGCTTATAAAAATACTACATTATTTGTGATCGTATTTTTAAGCTTAGAATGGGCATAGTAACCTATCATTAAAAAGAGATAGAATAGAAGAGAAGAAAAACATATCTATGCCATATCGAATTTTTTTGTAGGCACCATGGTACCGACTTCAAAAATATGATGATTGAGTAGAGAAATATTTAAAATTTTATCCGAATTTAAAAGGGGAATTATTTAGAAAATAAGTTTTATTTCATACTTTTTTGTGCATGTTTACTTTGGAAGTCGGTTTTTTTATTTTTGTTTAAAAATAATAATCTTTCCCCTTTTAGTCATATTTATTATTATTAACACATTTTAAGAAATTTATTAAAACAAAAAAGCCTCCGGTATTCTCACTCTCTCGGAAAAACAAACTCAAGCTATTTTATGCCGGTTTTCTGAGAGGCTGTGGCATTTCCCCAAATAAGAATTACCGATTTGTGCACCAAATAAACAAAAACTAGTGATGATAATTATTACACACTATATTATTAAACAATTATTATTAATGGCTCCTCACACCCATTTCGGTGACGGTGGCCGGTTTCATTGAAACCAGGCCAGCTAAGCAGGAGTTATTTTATAGTGCCCAAGTATGTGCGCAGTACACAAGAGCACTCTCTCTTCCTTTACTCTCGAAACCCAGTGGGACGGATAGACCGACACGACTGCCGAGAGATCAGGCGCAGGTCCGACTTTTTACATGCCCATCCGACGCATGGATCATCTTTCTTGTCAGACAATCAGGTGATCAGCCTGCATTGTCCTAGCCAAACTTGGAAACAACATTTTTTTGTTATTCCAATGCGGGAATCGAACCCACGACCTCCGAGTCAAGAGCCAAGCTCTAAACCATTGGACCACGAAAGCTGATAATCATTATTATTATCTATTGTAGTAGTCGGCTGAAAAAATGTAGCAGTCAGCATTCAATATAATTATATATGCTTAATATAATTTTAGCTATTGGAAAATATATATAAATACATTGATATCGGTGTAATAAACTATGAGGAGTAGCTATGTCACCATAATAATATGTTGGTGTATCGTAAGAAGATTGTGGTGATGATGATGATGATTACTGTTAGTTGCATATGCTTGCAGTTCCTTAAACAATGCCGAAATTTATAAAGGTTTATCTTTAAGGGGAGGATCTTTAAAGACTGAGGAGTTCTGTTCAGGGATTTTGGATCTAGGGTACACCATGGCACAAAATTTTACTTACTATAAAAGTCGAAATTATTATAAGTGTGCTTATAACTTTGTGGAGCTATTTCGATTTCTCATGGATCATCAGACCTCCACCTTGGTCACTAAGGGACCAATTTCGAATTATATTCTTTACAACAACAAAAGGATTTTGAATGCTTCGACAAACGACAGAGTAATGTTCAAACATATACGTGTCGGTGTAAAAGACTATGAGAAGTACATATTATCATCATAATGTGATGGTGTTCATGTGATGAAAGCCGTGATGATGATGATTACTTTGATTGACATAGTGGCATATGCTTGCAGTTTTTTATACAACGCCGAAATCCATAAACACATAATATCTATAACGACTCGGGAGTTCTGTTCAGTACTTTTGGATCCAGGTATAGATAATACCTTGGAGTAAAATCTTAGTTTTTGGTAGCATATGCTTAGACTACTTCAGAAAAAGTCAAAATCACCATATATGTCCATATAAGTTTCGAGGAGTTCCCTCGATTCCTTATGAACCCCGTCATCAGGTCACCACTTTGATGTCAAAAAGACCAATTTGGGATCCTATACATCAAAAAAAGAACTTTAAAAATCGGTCCACAAAAGGCGAAGTAATCGTTGAACATACAAAAAAATATATATTATATATACAACCGAATGTATAACCGCCTCTTTTTTCTTCTAAATCATTATTGGATGTTTCATTTTCATTATATATATTTTCTTGTCTCAAATATCCCCTGTGGCGTAGGTTTACATCTGGTGAACTATAATGATCAGTAGGAATGTAAGTGCTATCATTCGGGTCTTCATTAACGCTTGACTCGTTGTTACTAGTACTTGTTTCATGTTTAATTGTCATGTCTATACCTACAGTCAGAATTATTTAAAAACACCTATACATGCTTAATATTGGATTTACCACGACAATACAGGATAATTATCCTGGTTTTTTTCTTTCTGTTCATATTCCTTCGCCTTCTCCAAAAAGTTATGGGTATCGCTAATTCTGTGATTAAGCCTTTCTTAAAAAACACTGCATCTCTGCTCATGACTAGTTTACTTTTCTTATGAATAAATCGATTCCCTTTCGTACAGTCGCTGTTACCAACGGATGTCAACTCACGTGATTTAGAATTTAACTTCTCGCATTTCTCTTTCGGTATGTGTACCATTGCCAGACACCTAAATATTTTAAATGACTGAGATCACGTTTTCGCCCAGTCCACAGTTCTTCGGGTGTGACATGTGGGACATGTGGTAGGGAGCGACTAGGTGAGCGATACGTAACATATGCACCAATTGCTTTGGATTCTGCCCAATACTCCTTCGGTAATGATGCATCGAATAATATAGACTTGTCTCTTTCAAGTAATATTCGGTTCATTCTTTCGCTTACACCATTTTGTATCGGGCGTATTTGGGTTATTTGTCTCATGTTTCATACTATTATTTTATTGTCACTTCTTTTTAACTTTATTTTTAAATTCTATAAATTTTTCAAACAGATTTATTCAGATTCATATTTCAGACAGATCATTATTCAGAAAATAAACGAATACTTTCTTCGCAAAAATCATCAATGAATGTCACGAACTACCTTGCACCTCAAGTAAATGGATTTTCATATCCATTTCTTTCTTTCATTCATATATATTTATAAAAATAACTTAATATTTATTAAATAATTTATATATAACTTTTATATATAAATTATATTATAATAATATTTTATATTTTAATATTATAATATTTATTAATATTTTATATACAGGTGTCCCAAAAGTCGACGTCAAGCTGAAATCGCCTGATAGGTAAGGTCGTAACAGTTATCAGAAAAATATAAAAAAATATATGTCTTGTATTTTTAAAATTATAACAAAAAAAATATTCGGGAAATGTACACCCTGTAACAGTTATTACTTTCCTCTTGCTACGAAGCTTTACTTTTTGCAATTTTTTTTTACTCCTTTCATCGTGAATAGTGCTTCTGTAATTTGTAACCTTAAAATCTGAGCTAACTACTCCATCTTGAAAGAAGATGTCATGTTTTGCAGAACCACGTTTTGAAAATCAGTTTTTCGCTTTACTTTAACTGACGGTCCTGAAAAAAAAATTATACCACGCAAGTTTGGCAAGTAATTTTAAAAGTTAGCGCATTTAATAAGAATTCTGAAATGGTATAACACTTATTACATTATTTCTTAGATCGGGTGCAAAAAAATATTTTTTCAAGGAAAGTCGGTTTTCAATAAATTGTCTTTACTAAAAGTGATTCTAGTGACCTCAAAGCGTTCTTTAAGACCTCAAATTTCAAATTCTCATTTGAACGAGTTATTTCATAAAGTGTAAGAGAGAAAGATAGAGACGCTTATGAGTCACAGAAGCAAATAAGGATCCTAGTAGTGAAAAAAAAATCTGTTCCGTTTCAATGGTAACATTTATTTACAAAAGATGTTCAAACTGTTTTCCTTCAGATGCAATACAAGCATGACATCTCCTTAAAAAAGATCTTGATATCAGACGGGCGAATCTTCCATTATTGACAAAATCAACTGCCTCCGTAATTCTCTCTCGGAGCTTGGCTTCATTTTCGATTGATTTTCAATATACCTTTTCTTTAACTGCTCCCCAATAAAAAAATCCAATGGATCCAAATCAGGAGAGTGGGCTGGCCATCCACCGCCCAGACCGCCCTATCTATCTGCTCGGATATTCTTTTCCCGAATACATTTTTTTTGCTATAATTTTAAAAATGCAAGACATATTTTTTTATATATTTTTCTGATAACAGCTGTTATGACCTTACCTGTCAGGCAATTTCGGCTTGACGTCGACTTTTGGGACATTCTGTATAAAAGTTTTATGTATAAATTAGCTATTTAATTTACAAAATTGTTTTAATTAAGACCGGGACACCCAATCCATCAAAGTAGTCTTCAAAATAATAATAATAATATATATGGATGCTTTCACACCACCTCAATCTGGTCCAGTGGACTCGGTGGTCTCGAAGAACTTGTGTTACAGGTACCATACAACAGAGCTATATTTAATACTTTTATATAAGATTTTTATTGTTTTAAACACTTACGGATTGTGTCGCGGTGCACTTTTCTTTTTCCCGACGTTTCGGCTACTTTCCAGCAGCCGTGGTCACGGGAGGACTGAGGTGTCAATTGTCCTATTTGTTGAAGTTATTCAAACTACCCGAAGATTCTTCAATTATTATTTGTGTTCCGATCCACGCAAAACATACTAACAGTATCTTGAAGCCGCGGTGATTTTAAATTACATTTTATTTTGTTAATTATTGGATCCCAACTAGATGGCAGTACCCAGCCATCTTCTCGGTTAAAATTAGGGTACTTTTTAATTTCTATAGCCTCGCGTATCATTCTTGGGCGATAACGGTGTTCCTTTGCCAGTACTTGTGGCTTATCAAATCTTATGTAATGGCGAGGTTGATCCAGTGTGTGTTCGCAAATTGCAGATTTATTGTTGCGACGGTGTTTAACATCTGCGATGTGTTCCTTTACGCGGGTGTTGATGGATCTATCTTTTAGTTTGCCCTATATAGGAGAGACCGCAGTCACAGTCGAGCTTGTCAGTCAGTGACCGTGACCACGGCTGCTGGAAAGTAGCCGAAACGTCGGGAAAAAGAAAAGTGCACCGCGACACAATCCGTAAGTGTTTAAAACAATGAACAATATTCGCGTAAACCTAAGAAATCAATATAAGATTTTTATTATATAATACATATCCATGACTCAGGAACGCAGAAAATTTTTTGTTCCCTGGCAGGCTTCGAACCCGCAACTTTTCTCGTTTAATAGATAATTGAGTTTTTCTTATACAACCAGTGTGTGAACTGAGGGACTCAACATAATAGTTGATATCTTTAAAATGCGCCGATAGTTCTTTTTGAAATTTTGTCTACAAATCCTACGTATAAAAATAATTAAAAAAGTCAGTAATATAGCGCGAAATAAATATGTCACTTTTGTGTGACAGAGTTATTTCTGATGCTATATGTATTTGATAAATTTGTAAAAACTTTTACAAAAGTTCTACTAAAATTCTGTAGTGAAAAAAACATAATTTTCCACATACTTTTCGAGATCTGGAAAATAGTGGTGTGTGAACTGAGGGATCACACTCTGAGGGCTGTAGTTCTTAAACTATCTTTTCACAAATTCTCAGATTTGTTCTACAATTTCTTTTAGACTTCTACTAAAATTTACTATACATATTTTGGGGAAATTCAGGTAGGTCCTTCAATCCTCAGACCAAATGCTCTAACAATTTTGTTGGTTCCTTACCTTCATGTTTAAATATTAGTCTTGTCTATGTCATGGAGTGCAGGTTATTTCATTATTCTGTTGAGATATTTTTTCGCCCAGGGTACATCATCTGGAATCTTATTTAAGTCATTAAAATTCAGGTGACCTAATCTTTGGTGCCATATGAATCTATCTTCATTAGTGACAGACAATGCTTTACTACTGCCACTATAAGATGTTGCCAGTTGATATGTATTATTTACTACTTTTGCATGAGCAACCTTATCTCCTTGCTTATTCATTATTATGCAGCCATTTTTGTCAAACTTTGCTGCATTTCCTTTAGAAATTATTTCAATTACTGACAACAAGTTTGTAGACAATTCTGGTATATACAGTACATTTTTAACCTGAATGCTGTCAATAGCACCAGTGACTCCATTTGACACTTGGATAATGACTGTGCCGCTGCCTTGTACGCGAATACTGTTATTATCAGCACCCTAATTTCACCCTAATCTTGTCAACAGGAGGTGCTTGTTCGTTTTCGAGCCAGTGGCGATTCATAGTCATATGCGCCGATGCACCGGAATCTATATACCAGATGGTGCTATTATTACTTGATAAGGCTGAAAAAGCGGCAGCAAAATTATTCTTTTGATCGTTGTTGTCCACTTTCTTGTTTTTGAACCAATAGCTCTTACTGACGTGGCCATATTTGTTACAGTTGTAACAACGGTTTAGGTTTGTTTGCGTGCCTAGTTTTATGGGAATGAGATCTAAACTTGTTTGATTTTGATTAAAAAGCGGTAGTTGTATCTGATTTTATCTCTTGTAATAATTTTGCTTTAATCAAATTTGCACAAATTTTTATTCCCGAACTCTCCAGACCCATTATCGTTGGCTTATATTCCTCCGGTAAGCCAGCCAGCATAAGCGTCCTTAGTTATCCTAGTCCCTCATCATAGATGATGAGTGGCTAGGTACGCCAAAACCTATTCCTCTTAATTTAGGGGGGCTGACATTATTTTATTTATATAATCAACTTTATTTGCACTTGTCATAAGATTGGTATTGATTACATCTTTTAACAGCCCTACTTTTCGGAGCAGGCCGGAGTCCTCGAATGATTTACTTCTTTTACTAAAGAATTTACTTTAAATCCTCCATACCATTTTCGCAGTTTGCGCGTCCTGGAGATGTAGAGTTGCGGGTCGATAGATAATATGATCTTAGACATAGCTTTTATATCCTTTTTTTCATATACGGAGTCCTTGAAGATACATACCCACAATTCTTCATGCATGAGGATTCTCTCGTTTTATTAATTTGGGAATAGACAACGAATTCGAAGCCATTCTTATTTACTTAAAAGCTGAAAAACGGAACTGAACATTTTTTTTCAGAAAAGAATATGGCGACGCGGTTCGTACTGTAATACATCGAAACTTTACTATTAAGATAATTACAGAAAGGTCTGGGCCATAACCTGTTGTAAATTAAAGAAATCACCGGGACTCTATTTATTAAATAAAAATAACATTATGAAATGATGTACGAGTAAATATTTAATATGAATAATAAAAATTAATTGTACCATGATTTATAAACAAAAGCATGCACATAATGAAAATTATTATAAAAAAAAGATTATAAGGTACCTGACGATTTAAAATGTGACGGGCCAGTCCACTAATAAAGTATATAAGTAAAACAAATGTAATAATATAAGTGAAATAAAATGATTAAGAAAATGAATATGAAAATGGATTGACTTTATAGTGAAATGGAGATTGTATTTTTTTAAATGAGAGAATATAATAAATAAAATAATAATATTGAGGAGGTAAGGATTTTTTTCTTTGGAAATATTGAAATTAAGTACTTATATAATAATACAAATTAAATTTATTAAAAACAATTAGGTATGTAACCATGTAAAAAAAACCTAAAGTTGAATTTGAGTCATATATCGTCAACATCCCTTAACCCATCACGAATGCAATTAAAATCATGTTTTACAAATAAAATAAAAATAGCACAGATTTGTATTTATTATTACTTAGTAAGAATAAGATGGTATTAGTAAGAATAAAAAAAATAACAATAAAAAGTAATTAAGGAGGTTTTAGTATTAAGTTATAATATAATAAGGCAAAAAAATGTATCCAATTTTTTTTTACAAAAATACGGGTCGAAGTGTAGTGTGTGTATCATCTCCCTATATATTGTAATGTAAGTGTATTAAATAGTGAGTTAATAAACGTTATTCGCGAGCACAACATCTTTCATTGGACTCCCCAAGACTATACAACTATTTAATGTCTTGTTCTTGTATGTTACCTTTATTCTCATGTGTACTATCTGTGTCTGTTTCTATATCTCTCAATGTCCTGTCGTAGGTAAGAAGCATACCTATGTACCTGTGTATATGTACCTTTATCACTGTATATTTGTCTTAGTTTAGTTTAAAAACTAACAACTTAAATAATTAAGTAAATAAAAATAAAATAACCATACAAAGCAATATAATACGGGTTTATTTTTTGACGACTAAAATATAATTAAAATAATATATTATTTTTAATGTAGGTAATTTTATTGCAAGTTAACCTTGCTACAAATGTAGATTTTTAGTTCGATACGAGGGCGGGTCAATAAGTCCGTGACTTTTGGAATAAAACACAGATTTTTTGATAAATAAATCATTTTATTTTTCAACGTAGTCATATTGAGCTCTATATACCTTGTCCAACGCTTCTCCAATTTTTTTATCCCTTCCAAAAAATATGATTTGTCGAGGTCCTCAAAATAGGCCTTTGTTTGCGAGATGACTTCATCATTGGAGTCAAATTTTTTTCTTGGCCAAATGAGGTCGGTTTTTTTTCAAATCCTCATTGAAGCGGTCCAATAAGTTGGCATAATATTCCCCGTTAATTGTTCTTCCCTTTTGAAGATAGTCAATGTGGATTATCCCACGTGCATCCTAAAAAAACAGTCGCCATAACTTTATTGGCTGACAAACCCACCTTGGCCTTCTTTGGCGCCGATTCACCCTTAGAAACCCACTGTTTTGACTGTTGTTTGGTCTCTGGTGTGTTGTGATGGATCCATGTTTCGTCCACGGTTACAAAACGGCGCAAAAACTCCTCCATATTGTGATTAAACAACGCCAAACCTACCTGTGAAGTTGTTACACGATTGCGTTTGTGGTCGACTTGCGGAGAGCTTTCTCATGCCCAAGTGATCATTCAAAATTGAAACCACTGAGCCATGCGAGATGCCTATGGCTTCCACAATCTCTTGCACTTTCAATCTTCGGTCGGCCAACACCATATCGTGAATTTTTTCGATTGTTTCGGGTGTAGAGACCCCAACTGGGCGTCCAGGACGTTTGGCATCTTCAGTGCTTGTACGGCCACAACGAAATTCAGTAAACCACTTTTTTACCATTGAAATCGATGGTGCAGAGTCCCCATAGTATTTATCAAGCTTAGCCTTGGTCTCGGTAATGGTTTTTTTTCGCAAAAAATAATGCTTAATAAGCACACGAAATTCACTTTTTTCCATTGTTTCCTTAAGTTACTGGATAGTCTGATAAAGATAGCTGTAAAACACAAACTAACTGACGCAGCAAGTTCAAATTTTGATAGAAGTCAACTGACAGATGCCTGTTGACAGGAGTAGTGTTGCTTTTTCAGTTAGGAGGTTAGAAATTCAAAAAGTCACGGACTTATTGACCCGCCCTCGTATCATTAAAGAAAAATCTTTACTTATAAGCAATTATGCCGTTTCTACACAGTTTATTATATTACGAATATAATGTACCTTGTACGCTTAGAAAAATAATTTACATGAAAGGAACACTAACGGCCGAGTACTGGAACGATAGTTAAATTAAGTGACGCTCACGTCACATGCTGTCCTTGTCATTCCGGCTAGCAGAGACAGCGACAGCCTGTGAATAGGAAGGCTCTTAATTTTGATTAGCGTTTCAGTATTCGGCCATAAAGTCGTCAAAATTCAATATTATATTTTGGTTACGTAAATACGACGTTTTATTACCACTGCACTGCAATGTAAATAAGTGACATTTTATACACTTATTATTTTTAAACAAAAAATGAAAACCGTCTTCCAAAGTAAAAATGCACAAAAAATTATGAAATAAAACTTATTTTTTAATATCTATTGTATTTATATAGTTACTAGTTTTTGCCCGCGGCTCCACTCGCGCAAATTCAGTACCTATCCTACGGGAACACTGTACCTTTTTGGGATAAAAAGTAGCTGATTTGATTTGATTGTGTTATTCCATAAACTACTCCATACCAAATTTCATCAAAATCCGTTCTGTAGTTTTTGCGTTATAGAGTAACAACATGAACCATCCATCCATTCATACTCAGAAACTGTCACATTTATAATAGTAGCAGGAAGTAGCAGGATTAATCGGAGCCGTTACGAGCCTCTACAAAGGCCACTACGCTCTGCAGTTACGTTAGTTCCAAAATGCAGTAACAGGTGGCACTGCAATATACACCTAGCACAATATGAACTAATCCAAACTTTGAATTAAAACTAATTGGCACTCAAATAAATTAAGCGCTACTCAAATAAATTAGGCGCTACTCAAATGCTGTCCTCATTATCTGCGTACCAGAGACAGTCACAGCCTGTTATTTTTGTAGATGTATTCTCATATTAATATCTTTAACAGCTTCTTTATTACACATAGGCCCACTAGCGCAGACCTGGGATATCATAATATTATCTCTCTCGTTCTTCGTATTTATGAAAGAGAAGGCATGATATTTAAACCCAGGGTTAACTTTAACCCGGATCTGCGCAAGTAGGCCTTAGGGCCTCTTGCTTGCGATGATGTACTATCGAACAAGTTGCCGCTCGACCAGGCATA
This sequence comes from Phengaris arion, assembly GCA_963565745.1. NCBI lineage: Eukaryota > Metazoa > Arthropoda > Insecta > Lepidoptera > Lycaenidae > Phengaris > Phengaris arion. The sequence goes on from OY751431.1 coordinate 33,675,650, forward strand.
AGATGAAAATCGCTTAACAGCGCCGTTGTATCGTGCGCACGCACACATACTCACGTGTGAATACGTAGTTCAACCACCACCGCAGTCGTTGCGGTTACTTATTTTGTTTTTAAATATTAGGTCTTTACCTATGAAATTGCCGTTTTGTATGAAAAAATTTAAACGATTCTTTTCATGTATTTTTTATTTGTATTAATCGAAATAATCACCCATGCAATCAATGCATCTTTGCCAACGCAGTGGCAGTTTATTGATGCCCTTCTTAAAGAAATCAGTTGGTCCCGTCCAGCTGATTTCATTAAGAAGGGCATCAATAAAATGCCACAAATTCTTCAAAGGCATTTTGTACTGCCTCTCGGGTATTGAATTTTTTTCCCGCCAAGAATTTATCAAATTTCTGGAAAAAGTAGTAGTCTGTAGGCGCAAGGTCTGGTGAGTAGGGCGGATGACGGAGAGCTTCCAACCCCAGTTCTTGCAACTTGGAGACCTTCTGCTGTGCAGTATGAGGTCGCGCGTTGTCGTGCAGGAGCAGCGGAGACGAGCGATTGACCAATGCCGGTTAGAGATGTGCCAGCTTCTCCATCATTGTGTTCAGTTCTTCACAGTACACATCTGCAGTAATGCTCACCCCGTTTGGTAAGAAGCTGTGATGAATGATGAAAAAGAACACCGGCGCTAGACCACCAAACAGTGACCATCACTTTTCTAGGGGTAAGTTTTCGTTTAGGGCATTGTTTAGGTACTGAACCAGGATCCAACCAACTTGCTAAATGCTTGCGGTTATCAAACAGAATCCATTTTTCATCGTAGGTAACAATGCGGTTCAAAATTCCTTTATTTGTGTCTGTTGAGCAGTGCAAGGCACGTCTCGACGCGTACTTCGCGCTGGTGATCATTGTGGATCATCAGCTTCCACATTCGCCTTTAATTAGTCATTGTCGACCAAAGTCTTCGGACGACCGTGAGGTTCATTTTTCAGGTCGAAATTTCCAGAAGGGAAGCGAGCAAACCAATAACAGGTGTTAGCTCCGTAAACGTCGTTGATGTTGCGTGCCGCTTGTGCCGCGTTGCTGCCACGACGGTACTCATATTCCATAATTACTCGAATTTTTAACGTATCCATGATGACGAAAAAGATTGAAATGCGATGAAAATGTAACACTAATCAATAAACAAATGACTACTTTTGTAAAAAGAATTCTATATTTTTAAAATAAAATTAATTTGAAATTAGAATTATTAGCTAAACAAAAATTATTTTAATTTGAAATACTGCAGAACGGCAATTTTATAGGCAAAGACCTATTATTTTAAGGCGTCCAAGTGCAAAAGAAAATGTTTAAAAGCTGATTGAGCAGGAGGTTTGTCGATATTGTTTGAGAGAAAAAATCTTCATGCAAGAAAAAGTTACGCCATCTTGATTTCAGAAGATTTTATCAAATTCGGAGTTCGGACTGATTAAACTGCGGAAAGAAAATGTCAAACCTCGACTGCCCTAAACAACCCCAAAAGTACGGCAGTTTAAGTGTGGACACTTTTTATCTCGACATGCCTCGTCTATAATTTTATAATATAGGTTGCACAATCTACTGATAATAAGTGTAAGATAGATATTTGCATGTCTTGTTTCAGCTACAAATATCCGAATAAGCTATCCGACACTTGTGGAACATGCCCTTAAAATGACATAATTATGTACGAGGGCGGGTCAATAAGTCCGTGACTTTTGGAATAAAACACAGATTTTTTGATAAATAAATCATTTTATTTTTCAACGTAGTTCCCCTTGAGCTCTATACACTTTGTCCAACGCTTCTCCATTTTTTTTATCCCTTCCAAAAAATATGATTTGTCGAGGTCCTCAAAATAGGCCTTTGTTTGCGAGATGACTTCATCATTGGAGTCAAATCTTTTTCCACCGAGCCATTTTTTCAGGTTTGGGAACAAGAAGTAGTCACTCGGAGCCAAATCTGGAGAATAGGGTGGATGTGGGAGCAATTCATAGCCCAATTCATGGATTTTTGCCATGGCAACTGCACATGTGTGCACCCTTGCATTGTCTTGGTGAAAAATAACTTTTTTCTTGGCCAAATGAGGTCGGTTATTTTTCAAATCCTCATTGAAGCGGTCCAATAAGTTGGCATAATATTCCCCATTAATTGTTCTTCCCTTTTGAAGATAGTCAATGTGGATTATCCCACGTGCGGGATGCACGCAAAAACAGTCGCCATAACTTTATTGGCTGACAAACCCACCTTGGCCTTCTTTGGCGCCGATTCACCCTTAGAAACCCACTGTTTTGACTGTTGTTTGGTTTCTGGTGTGTTGTGATGGATCCATGTTTCGTCTACGGTTACAAAACGGCGCAAAAACTCCTCCATATTGTGATTAAACAACGCCAAACCTTCCTGTGAAGTTGTTACACGATTGCGTTTGTGGTCGATTTGCGGAAAGTTTTCTCATGCCCAAGTGATCATTCAAAATTGAAACCACTGAGCCATGCGAGATGCCTATGGCTTCCACAATCTCTTGCACTTTCAATCTTCGGTCGGCCAACACCATATCGTGAATTTTTTCGATTGTTTCGGGTGTAGAGACCTCAACTGGGCGTCCAGGACGTTCGGCATCTTCAGTGCTTGTACGGCCACAACGAAATTCAGCAAACCACTTTTTTACCATTGAAATCGATGGTGCAGAGTCCCCATAGTATTTATCAAGCTTAGCCTTGGTCTCGGTAATGGTTTTTTTTCGCAAAAAATAATGCTTAATAAGCACACGAAATTCACTTTTTTCCATTGTTTCCTTAAGTTACTGGATAGTCTGATAAAGATAGCTGTAAAACTTAAACTAACTGACTCAGCAAGTTCAAATTTTGATAGGAGTCAACTGACAGATGCTTGTTGACAGGAGTAGTGTTGCTTTTTCAGTAAGGAGGTTAGAAATTCAAAAAGTCACGGACTTATTGACCCGCCTTAGTATCTATATATTAATACGCGAAGGGAAAATTTCAAGTACAGTTTTACGAGAATTGTACGTACGGATGAGAGTGAAATTTGTCACAGTTAAAGTTTATGCTGAGGGAGCCGTGCGAAAAGCTTAAATTTCTTAAAATAATGCTTAGAAATACATGAAATTAATTAAAATATTAGCAACACACACTACTATGGATTTGGTTCACAGATACACATGCGTAAGATATTCATTATTGTCAAACCCTATAAATTTTGAGGTTCGGTTTCATCGTGAAAAACATAAATGAAATTTCAATATATAATAATAATAATGCCTCATGAATTATAATTAAACCTTCTAATTTCAATTTTATTTTTACTAGATCAGGTACATAAAAATCCCGCGTTCGGCAAGTGCTCAGCTTGGCCGCAACAAAATATATACCTATTTTAAAAAAATATATAATATTTTCAGTTTGATAGCTATTATTAAATATCTTAAGATATAAATAGCGTTGTAAACGCATGAAAAATAGTAAATATTTAATATGTGTAAACCTACATATTTTTAATTTTTAATTATACGGGGCCCAATATACGGTCCGGTTTTCCTTCAGTTTGGCCTGAACGGATGCAAAATCCTATTGTCTGTGGGCAATTTCGAGATCGCGTCAGTCGTCCGGATAGACTGAAGCGATTTGTTCCAGTGTTGCCAGCTCTGTTTTTGCGAAACTACTAAACTCGCGTCGATTTCTACTAAAAGAATACTGAAAACTATCAAAAAAGCTACTCAACTTAAAGCCCCCAAAAAAACCACTGCATTTTATGTTATCTTATATTAAAATTTTATTATATTGAATTATATTATACATTTTATCGGTAAATTAAAATATAGTATGAAATATTATGAATATTTCCTATTCTTATTTCCATTAAACGGGTAGTTTTAAGCAAATTACAGACGAATGCTACGATGTATTATTATGATAAGGTGTAATTTTTTTTTTTTTTGTGCCTAACCTACTTAGGCCTTTTTGCATATGATAACTGGCTCTTTCTCTGGCTCTTTTGTACTAAAACATTACTAACAACTAAATTCCTACTAATGAGGAATAAAATACTTAATTTAGTAGTAAAACTTTGTAAAATAACTAAGTTGACAACATTAATTCTGGACTGGACGGATGGACTGAACGGACCATGTGTGATAAATCGCTTCAGTTCTCGCCAGAGCCGCGGCCGTGTGGGCGTGTACCGTGTACAAGCGTAGTGAGTTTACAATGAATCAACACAACCGTATCTCGCGGCACACCAGAACGAACTGATGCGATTTTTCCGTGTGTGTGCTCGAATCCGTTCAGGCCGAAATGACGCCAGTTGGGTCGGATGTGATTTTTTTCCGTGTATGTGCTCGAATCCGTTCAGAACTGAAACGATCGGCCTCTCATCTGTGGGGGCCTGTAAATAAAATAGGTTATAAAATATATAAGTTAATAAATGGATGTTGTGTAGTAGGATGATTTTAATTTCAGTCAATTTTAAAATATAAAGTAACTTACAAATCACCCACCATATATCACATCAGCGCCCATTTTTTTCTGGGCCTCTAGGCTTCCAGCGCCCACGCGTTATCACCCACTTTGGGAAAGACTGCTCTATAGTCTGAATACAAAAAAACATTAATGCTCTGTAAACTATACTTTTGCGGTTATATACGATGCAAAATATTCTAAAAGCGTTTCAATATTATTTAGATAAAATACAATTTAAATTAAATATTTTTTAGATGAGAGCGGCGGGCGGCGGCGGGTTCTTTTGGTGTTGAGAAGATTTGCGGCTCTGCAGATTTTGACAGTGTGTAATACTGTGTCTCTTGTTTTGGTCCATAGGGATTTATCCAATAGAAACCTGCAAAATTAGAGACATTTTTGCTCAGTCGCTCCGCTCTCTAGCTTTCAACGTACAGTACATAATAATGTTATTTATAATATTTAGTAGTCTTTGGACTTTTTTGCGCTGTTGGTTATGCCAAAGAATAAACCCTTTCAGATAGGTATTTGTTACAAATTAAATTAGAACAATAAAAAAAAAACGATTTATTCAATTTTATCCTGCGAAATTACATATAGTTTTGCTCGCTCGCTCCACTCGCTCGCTTTTAATGTACATACAAAACATAATATCATCAGTATAATATATTCTACGCTGTTGTTTTTATTTAAATAACAACTTAAAAAATACACTTTCAAATAGCTATTTGATATAAATTTCAACCAGGACAATTGTAAAAAAATACTCTTGATTAGTAAGAAGAGTAATTTTGAGAAGGAAGTATGATGGAGGGGGGGGGGGGGGTCTAAAATAGCCTATGGGCGGCAAATGTGTAAATCCAGCACTTTTAAATATCAAAGACAAAATTTACACATTTTCATTGCATATCTAAGAGGCACAAGTACCGAAAAAATTGAAACAAAAAAAATTAATTATCTTATACCTTTAAACGAGCAATTCTTGTATATTTACTTATAAGTATATATGTTTCTGTGATCTCGGAATTCAGGGGTAAACAATCGATCTAGATTAGTCTTATGTTTGGGAAAACGCGTGTTTTCGAGATTTCATGCGTTTTTTTGGCCACCCAGAATATGATCGCTAATTTCGTCTTCCCGGCCACTGTCAGTCTGGTCCAGCGGGTTAAGACGCGGACAGCAAGAAACGAGTGTATTACGGGTTCCAATCCCGCACGGTGAATTACTTTTGTTTTTTTATATGTTCAAGTTTATATATAATTTTTTTAATTTTTAATGTTTTTAAACAAGTTTTTTTGTTTATAAGTTTAAAAAAATGTACTTAATATTTGAGATAACAATATATATCTCATAAATATGTCTAACATTTACCTATACTGATTACGTGAATAAGATTTATGCTTTCGAGTTTTTATTTTATCGAGACTTATGAAGCAATAGTGCAAAACGAAAAATTTACCGATACAAATTTTAAACAGTTTCTCGGGTAATTTTTGTCACGCCACCGAACTCGCCCGCAAAGCTCGGTCGCCCAGGTACTGTGTTATGAAGTATGGTTGAATTTCGACCAAAGGGCAATCTCTAGATATTAATATAATGTGTATGAGGCAGAAATTCACTATGCAAATAATGCAAAAATGCGTTTTTATAAAAAACGTGAGAAACGTTTATATTAAAACTGCAGCCCTTTGTAGAGCTAGAGCTCGGCGTCAAAAAAGGAGGTAATCGCGAACAAGCATTGGACCACTGTAGATCGTTAGGGGCACAAAAGTTTGATATAAAACCGCCAGTCTGGCGTCTTGCTCTAGCTCCGGCGAATTGAACGCCGAGATCTATCTCGATTGGTACATATCTAACTATGATTTATAAAAATATTTGTGACTTATTTCTACCTTTCCAAACGAAAAACATCATTATATTAATACGTGAAGCAAAAATTTCAAGTATGGTTTTACGAGAATTGTGCATACGGATCAGTGTGAAATTTGGCACATTTAAAGTTTCAGTGGAGGAAGGCCTGCCATAAGCTAATATTTTTTAAATGAACACTTGGAAATACATTAAATTTATAAAAATTATAACAAAACACACTACCTTGTATATATACTTATTACAGTAGGTTTAACACAATGAGGGTTTTTGATATGTTTTCTGCCGCTAGGGGGCAGACCCAACTAACACAAAGCGGTATCTGGTGGCGTAAGTGGTATCAAGAACGGTCAATAAGAATTTTCGATTCTTTTCTGTCACCAGGCGGCGCTTGGTAGCCCGACGGTCCTTGTCGTAACCTAAAACCCTCTTTGCCAATGAGTGTCAATATTTCTTTCGCAATCCATAGACAACATTTACATATTTTTATTGCGTATCTAAGAGGCAAAAGAAACCGAAAAAAGTCGAAACTTAAAAATTAAAACATGAATTAGAGAATATGTGTCTAATTTTGATCACAGGGTGACCTCTAGTAGCGTCATATTAGTTTAAAATAACAATGTCGCATTTAAATATCATGTATTGTCATTTCTTCTGTATCAAATAATGTCCTTCAACCTATAGTTATATAGTTTGACATAAAGAATATAAAGGTCAGTTCACACCGAAACCAGTCAATACGCGAGCCGCGAGAGGGCGCTGCATTTTTAAGATGGCGATTCAAAATTGTACTTTATGCACTACACAAAAAGATACACGTTTAATTGCAAGAGTTCGAGTGTCAAACTAGACTGCTCTGCGAATTCGGCGCCGCTCTTGCAATGAAACGTGTGTCTTCATGTGTACTGATAATGTAATAAAGTTCGATTTTTAATCACTATTTGAAAAATACAGCAATGTGTCTCGTATTGTCTCGTTTCGGTGTGAGCTTACTCTAAAGCCAGCTCTAAACAGCCTCCGTGGTCCAGTGGTTAGAGCTTGGCTCTCGACTCGGAGGTCGTGGGTTCGATTCCCGCATTGGAACAAAAAAATGTTATTTCCAAGTTTGGTTAGGACAATTCAGGCTGATCACCTGATTGTCTGACAATAAAGATGATCCATGCGTCGGATGGGCATGTAAAAAGTCGGACCTGCGCCTAATCTCTCGCCAGTCGTGTCGGTTATCTGTCCCACTGGGTTACGAGAGTAAAGGAGGAGAGAGTGATCTTGTGTACTGCGCACACACTTGGGCACTATAACATAACTCCTGCGTAGCTGGCCTGGTTTCAATGAAACAGGCCACCGTCAACGAAATCGGTGTGGGGAGCTATTATTACTCTAAAGCAGGCATGATCGACGTGCGGTCCGCGGGCCTCACCTACAATGGATATTCTCATATACATAGGCTGCACTAAAAGTATCGGGAATGGAATATTTCCACTGTTCCTGTCATATTAAAATCTTTTTAATATAAAACTCCTTGGTTTTAAAAATCGAATACCGTTTATTTATTTAAAAAAAGATTCTCGGTCTTGTCACAAGGTCTTGTCAAACTTGTTTAGTCGTTGAGAAAATGGAATTGACTCGAGAAAATTCTAGAGCGATGATTTATTATGACTTTAGAAGTGGTTTAACACAAAAACAGTGTGTTGACCGGATGATTTCTGCATTTGGTGATGAAGCCCCATCCAAAACCACAATTTATCGCTGGTTTGCTGAATTTCAACGTGGACGTGTCAAGCTCAGTGATGATCCCCGTCAAGGTCGTCCAAAAACTGCAGTCACCCACGAAAACGTTGATGCTGTGCGTAAGCTGATTGAGGAAGATCGACATGTGACATACCACGAAATTCAGGCAACTTTAGACATTGGTATGAGTCAAATACAAATAATCTTGCATGAAAAGGTGTAAAAAAGTTGTTTTCCCGATGGATACCGCATTTGCTCTGTGAAGAGCAAAAAGCGGCTCGCGTTACTTGGTGCGTCAGAACTCTCGAAAGATTCCACGCAGGATCCTCAAATGCTGTATACAACATCGTATCAGGTGACGAATCCTGGATATACGCGTACGAACCCGAAACAAAAAACCAGTCACGAGTTTGGGTGTTCGAAAATGAGTTAAAGCCAACAAAAATTGTTCGTTCACGGAGTGTTGCAAAAAAAATGGTGGCCACGTTTGTCTCCAAAACCGGCCATGTTGCGACTATTCCTCTTGAGGGACAAAGAACGGTTAATACAGAATGGTATGCTAACATTTGTAAAGAGAACTGCAACCGCCGCATCATCCTCCATCACGACAATGCGAGTTCTCACACCGCGCACAGAATAAAAGAGTTTTTAGAGCAAGAATTCATAGAATTATTAGACCTTCCGCCGTACAGCCCCGACCTAAGCCCTAATGATTTCTATACTTTCCCTAAAATAAAGAATAAATTGCGTGGTCAGAGACTTTCATCACCTGAAGAAGCTGTGGACGCCTACAAAACGGCCATTTTGTAGATCCCAACTTCCGAATGGAATGGTTGCTTCAATGATTAGTTCCATCGTATGGAAAAATGTGTCAAATTTCGCGGAGAATACTTCGAAAAGCAATAAATACATTTTTAAATAGTAATGTTGTGTCACCTCCTTGATTCCCGAAATTTTCAGTGCCGCCCTCGTATAAATAGATAGATATAGATATATAATTCTCATGCAGCTCGAATTTCATTTTATATTGCCGAGAGCACTGCGAGCGGCCAGGAAATAAGTGAAACATCACGGTGCTCAGATGGTGTTCCGGTTTGAGAGCCAGCTACAGACCCAGTTCAAGCTAAAGAGGAAATAGATGAAACAGCACGGAGCTCAGCAGGCGCTATCCTACTACTATTATAAATTTGAAAGTTTGTGAGGATGGATTTTTGGAGTGAACAGATTTTGATAAAATTTCGTATGGTAGTAGTTTGAGCTCTGGATTATCACATAGGTTACTTTTCGTCCCGAAAAAGTACAGTGTTCCCGTGGGATACTGTATTTACGCGGGCGGAGCCGCGGGCAAAAACATTAAAAAAAATGTACTTACAACAATGTTCCTAAAAGCCACAATAATTAATCAATCAACCTAGTATAATGAGGGTTTTTAAATTCGTGACATCTGACAGCTTTTTGCCACGACAAGGACCTAGGCTACCAATCTCCGCCTGGTGATAGAAAAATAATCGAAAATTCTTATTGCACATTTTTGATACCACTTACGCCACCAGATGACGCTATATAACTTGGGTCTGCCCCCTAACGGCAGAAATAATATTTAAAACCCTCATTCATCGAACATCATTAAGTATGTTAGAGTACTTGTGTGAAGCATTCCCTCTATAATTATTAATCTACGAAAGTACTTACATTGGAACAGCACGTGCGCGTATGTTTTTCTATATCAGTTTATTACATTTTATTCTATTTTTAGTAGGTATTTGGGTATATTTTTAGTGCGTTGTTTTGATGGTTTGGGGTCGGTGGTGGCGAATATAAAGACGATTAGCAAGTTTCCGTGTGCAGTCCACAGGCGCGCTCAAGTCCGGCCGCAGTGCTTAAGTGATATTAGTGGTTTACGTATCTGTGAATTATATGTACGTTATTTTATTAATTATTCATTTTTTTAAATTATTTATTCATCAATAATTTACGTTACCAAATGAAAGTTTACAGTTAACGACACTTTTCTCTATTTTTTTAACTCAGAAGTAGTGCAAAAGCACGAATATTATTCACTATTATTAATTAATAGATAGGTATGGTTAAGAGTTTATTTATTTGACTAATGCTTACTGACCATATTATATTTACATTGCAAAAACAATTATGTTTTGTATAAATTAAAGATAATTTTAATGTTGATTGAGCATGATGGTTTTTGGACAAAAGTCACGCTACTTTAATCACATTATTTTGGATAAAATTATATCTGAAACTACTGTGATTATCGTGAATAAGACGTTTGAAAATGTAAAACAGACCTGCTTCAGATACAGGGTACAATTATTCTGCCTCTATCTAGGTAATTTCACAGAGGTCGCAGAGTTAATTTTAGATTTTAGATTAAATATATTAAATTTAAAATATAATTAAATTAACGATAAGATTAAATTAATTTAAACACATGTTTTTATAAAAAAAACTTGTTATTTATTATTAGTAAAATTAGTTATTTTATTAAATTAAATCAGTTATTGTATTGCTTGTATATTTTTTTATAATTATTATTATGGATTAAATATCTCTCTCATTATTGATTGACACTCGAAGATATAAAGACCCTTGTTCACTGAAACACCAGTGGCTCTGAATGCCAGTGGCGCCATCAGTCAAAGTGCAATTATGATTCTAAGATTTTCACAAATATACTAATTTTCCAATTATCTTACGACACACACATAGAAGTCAATCAATCAATCAAGTGTTTTATTTGCCAGAATATGGTACAAAATATCATGTTACAGTTATTATAATAGGTACAAACATATTCTGCGACATACGGCGTGCAAATATATTTAAAAAAAAACTCACCTTACCGGCTGCTGTCGCCATCGTGGTGACCTGAGCCTTAAGACAAGGTGTCATCGCTAATTACGACGTCGACGTTCGAAAACACAAATGTATGGGATTTGACTTAAGCATCGAAATCTCACTTAGCGACGCTAATGTCAAATTCTATAAATTTTTGTTTTCGTACTTCGTCGTCGTACCAATTTAGCGGTGGCAACTTGGCTAAAGGCTCTGTTGACCAAGGGCCGTTGCGACCATTTGATGATTTGATAAGTATTACGTTTAATGAGAAGAATCATGGAACTATATTACAACAATAGGTTATATTTCACTAACGTCTCAATCAGATGAATATTGAATGGGACCGAACCACTAACGTCTCAATCAGATGAATGGGACCGAACACCGAACGAGTTTGATCGTTGATCTCGAACGAAACTTCATCTTATGTAATTAGGCGTCTACAGTCCGTTCAGAGTTATTTTGCCTCTGACAGGACCTTTATGCTGACGACATAAGGATCACTCTCATAGAATTCCGAGCTAAAATAACTCGGAACGACCTAAAGCCTGCGCTCGCGTGCGGAAAATGAACTAATAATAATCGATGATTTCTCTAATAGATAGTTTTAAACGGCAACAACAATGGATAATTGTCCATATTAATTGTTTTTAAATCTAGGGTTCAGTTTGTAGTACTGCTCGTATCTAAGCAAATGTGCAAGATCTCGATACAATAGCGGCTTTGGTTTTGATTTTTTTTTAATTTCATCACCTATTCTAGTGATAGAAATATTTCCAATTAAGTTCAAAGTACATTTTGGAATAGATGTGGTGTTAAGGGGACAGTTTGTTTGTTTGTTGACACACAGTTAGGAAAGGAACAACCAAGTAAAGAAAAAAATAAATATAATAGTTTAAAAAAACTAAAAAAAACACGCTCAGAAAATTTTTATCGGGTTATTGCATTGTCATCGGCCCTTAAGAGTTGTGCAAAGTTTCAAGTTGATCAGACGTCTAGAAACCGGTGAAAATGAAGCTCAAAGATTCCGTTACATACATAGCTATACATACAACCCGAGCTAATAAAAGAGTGTTAATAATGATATTCGCAATTTGTCCCACTGCAAATTTACGTGGACGACTCAAACAAGTCATTGAACTTAGTAAATTTAGGTAAAAGGAAATTCCAAAAATGCTATCAAAAGCTTTCTAAAAATTAACAAAAAAAAATAGGCAAATTATGAAATTCGTGATTGAAATGAAATTCGTGATGAATGAAATTCGAATGTCGATTTAAAGCGTCACCTACAAATAACATGTAAAATTATCTAATATATTTGTTAATGTAGATTTGTATTATTATAGTAGCGACTCGATTTTCCGGACCTCAGTTAAACGGATTCGCGATTATCCGGACTACCAAACGCGATCAAAATATAACTTTATATCATCTAGTACAAACCATAATATAGTTTTGTCAGTCTATAATGTCGGAACTATAGGTACCTTCCAACAACATTTTCAGACCCTGGATGCCATCTAGCAATGTTTAATGCAAAAATTCTACATTTTAGGGGTGACCCCCCATAAATGTGAAGTGGGGATAACTTTTTTCGTCGTAAGTTTTCGTTGAACAGATCTTTTTCAATAAAGGTGAGGTTTTAATATTACTTTTCATAAATGTAATCAATTTTTGAGTGACCAATGGTTTACGAGTTATTTGGCATTTCTAAACTTAAGGTTAGAAAACTTGTAACTTTCCATGCTAGATACTCTTTAGAAAAATTATTTTGTGAGCCAAATCGGACAATAAATTTAAGTAATTTGAAAAAACCTTTTGCGCGTTGATAGTTCCGGAACACTCCTTATACATGTCGTGACATACTATTGGTTTGATTATTTTAATTTATTTCCGGATTTTCGATTAAATGCATGTCTAACGACAATTATATATTAGTCCGGATAATCGAGTCTATACATGTTTAAAAATTCTTTTATTTTTGTTTTTATAATTTTCTATATAGACAATCATTTTGAAATTCCTGGTCTGCTAAGGTCTGCTAGAAATATGCTTTGAATTTTAATCACGATGAGTCCATATCTTACAAAATTGCCTGTTTTGCCCCTCAATAACTTGTAAGCTAAACACTACACAACAGAAATCTAAAACATAAGCTCATGTTTATAATGACTCTTCGACAACAACAATTCAGACCGCCAGCTTTCAGATTCAGCTTAATTGCAAACACATCAGAATTTCAAACTGAGTTATTATTTCACCTAAAATATTTAGTAACTTATCTTCTATTAGTGGATAAATTGTGAAAATGCGACATAAACCAAAAACTAGATCTTTTACGACTTGTTTATAATAACTCTTAAATTAATATAATAAACAATCAAGTTAGCTTCATACGGAACCGCAGCTAGCTCGGTGGAAACGCGCTTGGGTGCTTTTTAATTTGATATTATTATTTTTTTGTAATTAAACTAATTATTTTATGTATTATTTATGATAACCCTAAAATAGCTAGAGTCGCAACATTCTGCAATAGATGCGTTAAGTTAGGCACAGTAAATGAGGACATTTTGATGACAGTAATAATAAAAATATATACACATACATAATTACATATAACATATTAAAACAATACATCGGCCGGAAACGCTCTGGCGACTCCTCTAGTGTTGAGGGTATTTTCATTAGGTGATCCGTTTCCTCGTTTGCCCCCTATTTCATAAAAATATATTATTAGTATGTGTGCTTTAACTGTTTAATTGAAATTAATATAAAAGATGTTTTCTTTTGTTAAAATTTTAGCTTCTGTACGTGGGCTGAGGTGAAAAGTATAACGCAGTTTTAATTTTTATTATTGGTTCTAACGCGTTTAAACAAAAAACATATTTTTACTAGATAATAGTATATTTCATCCCGTTAAAAGGATATAAATCTGATTTATTAATAATTCGTTATAAATAATTCGTAATAAAAGTTAGCAAAAATTAATAATAATTACAAATGGCTTGATAATATTAACAAATGGTTCTACAGAAGGCGCGAATTCTTTAGGGTTAAGCTGACTTTGTCACGATGGTATTACTGAGAAGTGGAAAGAATATTATATTACATAAATTATGCACACAAATGACATAAGTATATATAATAGATTAAATAAGATGTTTTTATGTAGTCTTTCGGAAATTTTTGTGCAATTGCCAACCATAGAATTAACGCTTCTTCAAAATACCTATATTATTAGGTAAGTGCTTAGGTATGTCACTTAGATAAGGGCATAATATTTTAGGAGTGTACATCAGCTAGCTTTGAAATAAAATTGCTCAGAGTACAAAATCCTTTCGGAATATCATGTTAAGATGTTCCCACAAAGTTCATTTTCATTTATAAGATATTATTTATTGAATATAAAGATAATAAAATAGTTGTAGAGTTAGCACCGTTAAACCTTACAAGGGTTGAGTTCTTGTTATAATTAAATATTATAAAACGTTATATAGCATTTTTAACGTTTGCGTTTTTCAACGTGTTCTAATCGTCTGCAAATGTTGTGTAACATTGTCTAACGATGTTGAACGTTGTGTGGAAGCACCCTAATAAATACCTCAATGGCAAAAATCAAGTCTTTTACACATACAAAGGAAAGTAACTAAGCTGTAATTAAAATGTCATTTAAAAAAAAACACTTCTTAGTTACTAACGTTACCTAGTTTAAAATGTTTAAAATGAAGTAAAACTATTTAATAATTTACAAGTTTTGTAGTAATGATTTACAAATTATTAATAATTATAATAGAGATGTCCGATTGTTTTTGTCATTAAGACGTCGTTAAAATTTATTAGGTACTTAAAATTTTAATAACTTGTGAAATTTCCATTATATCTAATTATTAAAAATTCACAATAATTGTTATATCGGAAGAAAGTATTCGTAAGGAAATTTATTTTAAAAACAATATAGTAGGTATTGTCGGGAGCACTGACATGCATTCTGAATAATTTACTGAGTACCCTCCTAATATCAATGATTTACAATTTGACGAGTTTCAGTTCGTTATATTATAATATAACAAAAAATAATGCGTAAAATAAAAAAAATATAAGCAGAATGTTTATTTCATAATCTGTCGAAATGTTATAAACTCGCTAGTTATATGACAAATGTCAATCTAACGTTATTTACAATTTTACGGTATATAATATGTCGCAGTACGATAGATAAAACCGTAATATAGTTATATCCCTAGGAATATAATTATATACCGTAACAAAGTTGTACGAAAGCGATTCATTACTATCTTACGGTCGCAATCTAGTAATATGTTTATCTGACTTAACTAATCTGGTTAAATAGTTATATATCTACCATAGAATGAAATAAAACATTTTTGGTTTTTATTTTTATTACAAAAACAAATTTTTGTAACCTGCAATTATTTTCAATACTTTTCAGCAATAATACGTATTAAAGTAAATTAATTGTTCATAATAATAACATTCATAATAATAAAACGATCGCATTTTGTATTTAAGCATTAACAATAAAATATTTTTTATCATCAACATATTTTCCTAGGGATATAACTATTTATACTACTACTTTATAAATCAATCAATCAATCATTTATTCACAATCTGATTGGGAATAAATGATTGATTGATTGATATTATTACTTTATCTATCGTACTGCGACATATATAATATTATGACAGTAACTAAATCAATGATGTGCCAGACATTATATTCGAAAATAGTTGTCAATATCCACACTATCGGATCTAAAACTCTTTAAATTTTTAAATCATGTAGCCAAGCTTATCACAAAGATTTGTGATTGAGTTAGTTATGTTTAATGTCTACAGCTATTGGTACCATAACTCACTACAGTGAATGTAAGCAAAAGAAAAGTGTCAATATTTGATTTTCATAAAACGATTTTAATGTAATATAATAATATTTTCTTTTCTTATATTTCAACTAGCTTTTGCCCGCGGCTTCGCCAGCGATGAATAGTTTTCTTGGTGAAAAAGCTTCTTCAGCAAATAACTCTACTTACTACAATTTATTTCTGTATACAATACTGAAATTGTTTTTAGGGTTTCGTACCCAATGGGTAAAAACGGGACCCTATCACCCAGACGCGACGTGCGAGACCGCTTGATATATATTTTTCGCGCTTGAATATAAATTTTACGAAATCTTCTAAATATAAGATATTAATTTAAACTGTATGGTTTAATTAAAGGGCTACTATGTGTATAAAATGCTTAAAGTGAGTAACGTATTTAATTTGATAAGGATCATACTGTATTCGTCTGAATAGCTTCTGAAAATACCATATATTATAAAAAGTATGAACTGGGCACGGGCAGCTAGTTTTATTAAGTAAACCGCTATCTATGTCCCTGCATTTTAAATCTGTAATATCTTCGAAGATATTCACTTAAATTACATGCTGTAAAGGGCCATATTGATCTATATTAAATGTACAATGTATTTAACGTACTTAATTGGATAAAAATGAATGCTATATTGCTTAAAATCGCTTTGTAAATAAGCCATTGTTTCTCGTAAAAAGTAATGTAGGTATATGAAATGGTTATTGTGAGTTATCCCTAAGAGATAGACCTGTACAATCGCGGAATTTTTATAGACCTTTTTAAGGTATACAATACTGTTCTACATTATTTTGATCTATCTCGTAGGGTTCAGCCAGCATTTGCTATGTAAGTGTAAAAAAATGTCTTTATTTACGACATTAGAAACCTCTAAAATGATCTGTGTATATCTACTATATAATATATTATGCATATTATATACATATAAACCTTCCCCCTGAATCACTCTATCTATTAAAAAAACCCGCTTCAAAATCCGTTTGGTAGTTTTAAAGATCTAAGCATACATAGGGACAGACAGATAAAGCGACTTTGTTTTATACTATGCAGTGATTTGAAAGATTTTGAGGCGGAATATATATTTTGTAAGATCCGCAGAATAATATGTTGTTCTACCTTTAGGGTCAATTTACACCGAACGAAACGTTACGAGACGCGGCGCTGTATTTTTAAGATAGCTATTCAAAATTGAACTTTATTCATTACACAAGAAGATACATGTTTCATTGTAAGAGTTCAAATGTCAGGTTGCATAGAGGCAGGTGAATTGACCGTTAGATATCCGCGGATACGGATACGTATGTCTGGCACATCCCTTAAGTAGAAATTATACACATAATTTTTTATAATGAATATTAAATATTCTACTATCCTACTACAATTTTTTTAAATCTTTATTTAAAGGCTCTTCATAATATTATTGTGGTCAGACTTAATTAAATAATGGTAACAATTAACTTAAATCTAATTCCCTTATAATATGTAACGAACGAATTACATAACTTAGAAATATATCATTAAATTCTATTTTAAAATTTGACGATGCAATACGCTATGTACGAAAAAAGAGAAGTTGGTACATTTAGTGTCATGAACAAATTCACGCCTTAAACTTTCGTTCCTCTCGCATTCCATAAGCAGTCCGTAAGCATATTCCATATACAGGTCCTCGTGTCGGTCACAAACGGTGCAAATGGGATTATCTCTTTTGCCCATGAGGAAAGTAAAATTATTTAACGGATTGTGATTGGAACGGATACGGAAGCAGAGAGTTAAATCTCTCTTACTGAGGTTGACATCTGCGAACCAAGGACGTTTTGGTTATTAAATACATTTAATAACGAGGAAAGCCTCAGTCCTACCCATGTTACCTTTACTACAAGAGGTTAAATGTAACGGTCCACTTTTAGAAACAGTAATGATGACAACATTTTGATAATCAGTGGTTTCTATGTATTCTAGTGCTCTAGGTATACCTATAATTTCAATGTTCATAATTGGGATATCATTATTATTAATTAAAAATTGCGATTTAGTCTTAGATCGAGAATCATAAAATGCACATCCCCCGAGACCAGTAGACTTTTATTTCTGTAGGAATATCAGTGAAACATAAGTCTTTAAATGGTATCACAAAATTATGAATATTAAGTTCATATGAAGGCCAAATATCATATTTTGAATTTATATTAGGAATGAAATTGGCGTTTTGTATGGGAAGAACATAAAGTAGATTTTTTTTAAACATTATATATTTATTTAATCAAAGTATAACATTGCTATCTATGCACTTTTGCCATCTCTAAGTAGTTTTTAACTATAAAATGCATTCGGAGAGGAATCAATAAAATCTTTGAAGGCGCTTTGGACTACGTCACCGGAGTTGAATTTTTTCCCTTGCAAGAAGTTATCCAAATGCCAAAAAAAATGGTAATCTGTTGGTGCACACTCCGGGGAGTACGGTGGATGTCTTAGAGATTCCAATTGAAGCTCCTCTAATTTGATAGCCGTCTGTTGTGGAGTGTGTGGTCTAGCGTTGTCCTGAAGCAGCAGTGGTCTAGAGTGAATGAACAACCTCGGTTGTTTAGCAGCTAGCTTTTCCATCATGATTTGCAGTTGCTGGCAATAGACATCTGCCGCAATCTTCTGGCCAGTGGTAGGCTTTGGCTGGTTCGCCAGGGTTCAGCCATTGCGGTGAGCGTTTCCGATTATTATACAGAATCCACTTTTCATCACAGGTAATGATTCGATTTAAAATCTCTTCATTATTGTGCCGGTTGAGTAATGTAACGCAGCAGTCGACGTGCGTTTGTCGGTCGGACCTTTTAAGCTTTTTCACCTTCCCAATTTGTTTCTAGTGGATTAAAACAGTTTTATCACTAACACTACATCCTGCAGCTAACTCGGACGAGGCTTGCGATGAATTCGCTTCCACAATAGCCTTAAAATTCTTCATTATCAACTTTGCTCTCCGGCCGTCCACGGGGCTTGTTCTGCAGGTCGAAGTTTCCAGAACGAAAACGTTGGAACCAACAACACACTGTGTTTTCTTTTGCGACACCGCCGCCATGCATATCATTAATCTTTCGAGCCGTTTCTGCAGCACTGGTGCCACGGTGGAACTCGTACTCAAAAAAAAAACGATATTTCAAGTTTTCCATTTTGTAAACAGAGTGACGCAAAGAAAAAACCAAAAGAGCAAAAAACAAATGAATTACGGTTTTCGAAACACAAATGCATGAGTAAAGAGCGGTATAAATTTGATATTGTAGTTCCTAACCGAAGAACCGAATATATTTGAGATCAAAATGGCCAGTACGACAAAACGCGAATTTCATATGTCCTTACCTAATATAATATTATATATAATATTATCTGCTTAAGATTTTTAAAACTACCTATCAAACATTATAGGAAAACCATGTTTGTTCCAGTAAGGCACACCTTACTGCCAATTAATTATATTTTCGAAGTCAATAAATCACGATAAAGTTTTTATAAAAAAATTTGCCTGATAAGAATTTTCTTCGATCTTTTAATGGAGGCACGCAAAATTCATTTTCTAAAATATGTGCTGGGGTCGCATTAACAAAACCACCACGTGGCCTTAAATACTAGTTTTGAATTAAATCCAATTTACTGAGAATGTTTCGACTGGCATTGGCAAATACAGCGGACCAATTCCAATCTACTCCTGATAAGGCTTATATATAATTTTCTTAGGTATATGGGATAAACCCCCATGAATTTGTTGCTACTGACACAACTTAAAATATTCATGTACTTTTTTTTGGCGCGTTTTATCAATATGTTTTTTTCAATTTAATATTTGATCCCAAACCAAATACCTAAAAACTTAAAACATGTTATAATTTCTAAGTTTATATTATACAAGTTCATCAGTGTTGAACCACTTCTTTCTTTGACACAAATAAACGAACTCGATTGTTGGACATTCTGCTTAAAAACCTAATTTTGAGGGGTAAATAATTTTTCCGAAAGGTAAGGTATAATCTTTAATTTGCATATCATCCACCGCATCTACAACGACTTCGTGATCTTTAGTGGGAAATGAGTGGGTAATCGTCCCCGTAGTCAGAAACGATGATGATGAGCCGAGCGAGTAAACTCTCGAACCGACATGCGCGGGCGTCGCTCGGCGCACTCGTAGGCATCACACGCGTAATCGATACTGCAATCAACAGACGCACGTGCAGTTACGGCGACGTATCGAAAGCAACTGATCCTACTACTATAATTATAAATGTGACAGTTTGTGAGGATGGTCGGATGGACGGATGTTTGTTACTCTTTCACGAAAAAACTACTGAACTGAATTTTAATGAAATTTAGTACGTATTTATGTAATAGTTTAGGCTCTGGATTAGCACATAGGCTACTTTTTATTCCAAAAAAAAAACATCGTTCCCGTGGGTACAGTACTTATTTATTTATTTACACACATACAATACAGTAATTATGTATTTACTCGGGCGGATCGAAATGTATGTTAAATTATTTTAAATGCGTTTAGTAAAATGGTATTAATTTAAAATTAGACACACTTGTTGTTTGTTTACCTTATACGTCCGATGTGGATTTTGATTGTCACAGCTCATAGCCCCGATAGTATATTCGCAAACACGCAAAACCTCCGTTGGAATGATCGAGAGAAATGTTTGAATTGGCTGATAGACGATTGTTGCTCAATTCCTGTCCATTGTTGTTGGCTTGTTGACTGTTGTTGCTATGTGTGCTGATTGTCAGATCGTCTGGATCACGCCACTTGCCCAGCTCGTCACAGATAACAGATATTACTCAATACCAGTACAAACGTTCGCAATGATTACTAGATGTTCTATCTAGTATCATAACGTAAACAAAAATATTGAACTCGACCAAATCATTGTGTCGTTGTAGGTATTTCTTTTTAATACGTATATTTAAATTGGTAACATTAAAGTACGCTATTGTCTGTTTGTTAACGTTTAGTTTAAATGGGCCTGGGCATTTAGTCAAGATGCATTCGATCATTTCGACGGCGAAGTTCGAAAACAAAATGTATGGGATTAGACTTAAGGCATCGCAAGCGACATGTCATGACTTATGTCGAATCCCATAAATTTTTCTATGTGTGTAGGTATACATTTTTCCCTGTGATAAGTGATTATTATTGTACCTATAGGGTTTGGGTCCCGGGATTTTTCGTAATTTTAGTTTTCTTGAGTCCTCGAGGGATTTTTGGGTCGAGACTCGAGATGAATTGTGGAAGAACTTTTTGTAGGCTATTCGTAAATATCCCTGTATCCGGACACCTGATGTGGAAATAATGGGCACTGAACTTAGTACCAGCAAGTACATAGCGAGCCTAAATCAAATGGAACAAGCAATAAAATATCGAAGAAAATCTACCCGATCTTCAAAAAAAAAAACAAGAGCAACATTAAAAAAGAGTTGTTTAAAGTAATCGGCAAAAGTACAAAAAGTTTGGAACTACTTTATAAAACCAAAAATAATTAAACCAACATCTGTATATAACGATGAGAGTGATCTCCTTATTCGGTGGCATTATTACAAAAATCAGAAACAGATTGTCGGACAGAGCTGTTGACGCTCAGAATAAATAATTTGCGTCGCGCGTTGCCGCCGTGTGGCGTGTGTGCAGCGCGCACGCGGCGCACGATTTTTTCATCCATTCTATCGATTTTCATACATAGCTCTTTTCATAAAAAATACGTATGTACACTTTAAAATACTTAACAAAAATATTATATACATTAGTTGTTTATATACATTAGAACAAAGTTTAGAATATAAACTTTGTTCGAAACTCATCAAAATATTTTGAAAGACAGTCGGATCACCTAATACGATGTTATCGTGCATGAAAACCAAGGAGGGATTTTTTTGTTTTTTGCAGACCAGTATAATTGATACCAGTGAAAGAAACGTATTTACTTAACTTTCCATTGTACTGGGTACAATTATTACTTTGAAACATAGAGTAAGTATAATAATAAAATATATGGTTTGAGCCATATTTTCCGATTCAATCCATTTTCTGTTTGGCCACAAGAATTGAGTCCATTTTGTTATTTTATTTTTGTAGAGCTAAAGGCCAATATATCAAAAGTCTGTAGAGACTAACTGCGCTGAAACTACGGTGCTGTGGAAAATTGTTTCGTATTTTACCCCTGTCGGACTCACACGAGATGACTTTTTTAAGGGTCCGTAGTTTATGCCTCGGAGCCCTTATGGTTTCGTCATGTCCGTCCGTCCATCCGTCCGTACGTCGTTTACTTACCGTCCGAACGGTTAGTGCTAGAAAGATGAAACTTTGCATAGATATAATATGTATATACTACTTCGACAAAGTGCTAAAATAAATGAAGAAGAATTTTTTTTTTCGGGTACCTCCTCTACACGTAAAGCGGAGATTATGTTGGGTATCATTAGATAGCTCTTCTAAGAACATTATTTTATTTACGTATCCGTTTGAGATATTCAACTTTAAAGCGCTATTTCTTCACTGGCCATAGGAAATGCCTTACAGCGCAGTGCAGCGTTTAAACGTCGTAAAATACTAAGCGAGACTTTACAAAGGTATAAAACAATACCCATGTGTATTCTGAGAGGCTTTAGTCAATATGCATTGGATAATTTCGACGACTTAGTGATGCGTTATGTCAAATCCCACGCATTTTTGATTTTGAACTTTGCCGTCGAAATTATCGAATGCATCTTGACTAAAGGCCCAGGCGTTCCAAAGTATATAAAAGTGCAAGACACATATTATGCACATGTCGTAGGAAGGTCTGTTTTTGATGTTTTGAGATTTTCGTACAAAAAAAGAATAAAAAATTAATACATTCCGTAATGGTATCTATAAATTAATATGTGAAGAAAAAAACGTTGCTTCCCTTATACTATGCTAACAGAGAAGTACGAAATTTTGCACAAATATAGTTTATATGGATAACAATTTTTTTTGCAATAAAGATTAAAAATACACAAAAAAATACAAAAATACAAAAATAACGTTACACACCTCAGATTAATAACTCACACTGGTAGCGTTTGATACAATTTTGTCACACCGCCGTTCACATTCAATAGACAACATTTAAATATTTAATTCGTATCCAAGAGTCAAGCCGCAAGAGAATCCTTATAAAGTTCCCTAAGAAAATCCTTTATGAAAGATGGACAGATTGTGACCACGGGGCGACACCTAGTTAGTTCATTAGCTGATATTTTATTAACAAGCTCTTTCATGCGTATTGTAAAACACGCGTTGCCATTTATCTACGCGCGAAACAATGTCACCCTGTCTGTCTGCTCGCTCTTTTAGTGTCTGTAATAATGAACTCGATTGATGAAATGCGGCTGGACCTACTTGGCTAATTTTCGTCTTGAAATAATTGTGAACATTAAGAGAAAGTTTAAAAGGTGAGTGAGTGGTGAGTTTCCCATATTAACTGTTCACCGTGATCAATTTGTCACTTGGCTGTCAAATATTAATAAGTGTTCAGTTTATCTGTTTGTGTTATTTCAGAAAAATTGGCCAGCCCCAGTAGTTAGTAGGTGTGAATGTAGGCGTAGTTGTAGGTGTAGGTGTAGATGACCTACATCTGTACCTGTACCTAGTCGTAGGTGTAGTGGTGATTGTAGATTTAGGTGTAGTTGTAGGGCTGTTGTATGTGTAGTTGTAGGTGTAGATGTAGGTGTACCTAGTCGTAAGTGTAGGTGTAGTCGTGCTTGTAGATTTAGGTGTAGTTGTAGGGGAGTTGTACGTGTAGTTGTAAGTGTAGATGTAGGTGTACCTAGTTGTAGGTGTAGTCGTGCTTGTAGATTTAGGTGTAGTTGTAGGGCAGTTGTACGTGTAGTTGTAGGTGTAGATGTAGGTGTACCTAGTCGTAGGTGTAGGTGTAGTCGTGCTTGTAGATTTAGGTGTAGTTATAGGGGAGTTGTACGTGTAGTTGTAAGAGTAGATGTAGGTGTACCTAGTTGTAGGTGTAGTCGTGCTTGTAGATTTAGGTGTAGTTGTAGGGCAGTTGTACGTTTAGTTGTAGGTGTAGATGTAGGTGTACCTAGTCGTAGGTGTAGGTGTAGTCGTGATTGTAGATTTAGGTGTAGTTGTAGGGCAGTTGTACGTGTAGTTGTAGGTGTAGATGTAAGTGTACCTAGTTGTAGGTGTAGGTGTAGTCGTGCTTGTAGATTTAGGTGTATTTGTAGGGCTGTTGTACGTGTAGTTGTAGGTGTACATGTAGGTGTACCTAGTCGTAGGTGTAGGTGTAGTCGTGCTTGTAGATTTAGGTGTAGTTGTAGGGCAGTTGTATGTGTAGTTGTAGGTGTAGATGTTGGTGTAGGTTGTATGTGTAGTTATTTATTTATTCCAGTTCATTGTTAAGACAACATTCTACATCGCGCTATCATTTGTTCGACCTGACTTGTATAAGATATTATTGTTTTCTATAATTATACTAGTTTTGGCTGGAGGCCTTCATGTGGTAATCTGAAAGGGAAGCCGATAAGAATGGAGTTCTTTAGGCCCTTCGCCACTGAGTGATTGTAATAATTATTATAATATTATTGTCGTTCATTACGCCTCTTGTTTAATTAATTTTAAAACATCTTTTGTAGATAATATTTAATATTGGAAATTGTATAAAATACTTAGGAATAAGATTAATTATTATTTAAATATAGTCGGTGTATTTTTTAACTAATGTTTGAGTATGTATTAGCAGTTAGAGAGTGCGTGGTGAATGTTGACGAGTCCTCTGTTCGCAGGACTCATAGACGGCATTCTCACAACGTAGGCCACGTTGTAAGAATGCCGTCTATGTGCTGGGCATATGACATTTAAAACCATCTGTCCCAGGCACTGCAGCGTTGTGACTCTGCTCGGAAAATACTGTATTTGAGGCTGGAGCTATAATATGATCCGGAATCCGGCAGGCCCGGGAAAATTCGGAGCACAGAAAATAAAACTCTGCGTTAGTACAATAGAGTTGAAAATCGAAGTGTTGAGCTGTCATAATATAATATGATATTGACATCTGATTCGACACTTGTGTGTTCGATTTTTAGCTATATTGTATTAGCGCAGAGTTTAAAAAAGGCCTTACAGATTCCGGACAATATAGTCCCAGCCAGCAAAAGAGCTTCGTGGCCTAGTGGGTAGACCGTTTGATTCGCACTCGAGAGAGTGCAGGTTCGATTCCCAGGTTGTGGCGTGTACCAATGAGACTTTTTCAGTTCTCAAGTACATTATACGGGGGCTCCAACGTAGAAGGATAACATCGTGAGGAAACCCGCACATGGTTGGCCCCAGACGTATTGACCAGTCATTCCTAGGCTACTAGACTGGACTGGCTGAGTATGTTGTGAGAATGCCGTATGTGCTTGGGCAACCATACGACATTTAAAAACCAACTGTCCCAGGCACTGAGTGGTGGGAGTAAAGGTAAGGTAAGGTAACCACTTTCAAGAGTAGTTACCTCGCTCCGAGAATACTGTATAAAATCATCCAATAACGGATGAAAAGGGCCTAAGTTTAGTCCCAGCCAGAAATCGTCTTATTACGGATAAAAAGTTATGCCT
The DNA here is from genome assembly GCA_963565745.1 of Phengaris arion. Lineage (NCBI taxonomy): Eukaryota > Metazoa > Arthropoda > Insecta > Lepidoptera > Lycaenidae > Phengaris > Phengaris arion. Next base: position 33,701,085 of record OY751431.1, read on the forward strand.
AAGTTTTTCAATTTGTTACAGTTGAAAATGCCACCGCAAGGGCAGCAAGCGGACTCCTGGGTCCTGTTCGAGTCCGACGCCGACAAGGCCGGGGAGCCGGTAGTCGTCCAACCCCAGGCGGAGAAGAGAAAGTGGGAGATTGTGTGGAGGAACGTGATATTGTTCGCTCTCTTGCACATCGGCGGCGTGTACGGCGCGTACCTGTTCTTGGCTAAAGCGATGTGGAGGACGTCCTTGTTTAGTGAGTTCTGCAGTCCAAAAGTCATAAACTAACGCGTGGAATCCCCGACGGAAACCACCCCTTGGTTTCCGTCGGGGTTATAAGTTATAAGTTTGACGTCTGTGTGTCCGTGGCATTATAGGTCCCAAACGAATGGCAGCAATAAACCATAGACGTAGACGTAGAGGCGATACCTCGACAAAGCAGTAAAAACGTTGAACTCTGTCACAGATTAAATACAATATGTTGTATGGTTGCAATCCAATTCTTACAAAAATATGTCAACCAGTAACTCTCACACCCAGCGGTTTTTTTTCATAATTCGAGGCTTCCGTTTACATACAAATTGATTTTAAACTAATTATTATTAAATATCCTTAAACAATGTGAACACGAGCTTAGCGTGGTAAATAACACTTAAACTATTGAGACCTAGCACCTCTTTATGACCTTAGATATTATAATTTAAATTGCGAAGATCAATTACTTATCTCAAAGTCAAACTAAGTATAAGATTATGAAGCTAATCTTTATCAACAATATACAGCGTAGTTGTGATTTAATATAACAGTGAAATTGATTACTGTACCTACAGCCAAAATATAAGTAAGATTAAATTAGGGTAAGTCCGTGACAGGTGCCTCACTTTTTGAAATAACTTAAAATAAAACTCTGTTACTTAATATATAATTATTATTTGAAATTTCACTTGAAAATAATATTAATCTTGTGTGTTTGTTACAGCGGTGGTGCTGTACCTGTGCTCGGGGCTGGGCATCACAGCGGGCGCGCACAGGTTATGGGCCCACAAGTCGTACAAGGCGCGCCTGCCGTTGAGGATACTCCTAACGTTTTTCAACACTATAGCCTTCCAGGTAAAAAACTTCGAGTATAACACCTTTTTTTATTTAAATTCGAGCAAAACTGTAAATAAAATATAATATATTTGGGAATTATTATGATAAATAACCTAACCAAGAGCATGTGGCGGAGAAAATAGCGCCACAATCCTGAATCGCGCTATCGAAGTTTTCACAGTTCGACTCTATATATTATATATAACATCTGTTAACTACTACAGTCAGCTTCGGCCTGACCGAGCATACCACCCGTTAGGTCGGAGATCTTCCTTCGGAGAATCTACATTCTCCACAAGCGTGTCAGGTCTAAGAAGGATTCCGTCACCGTTATGATAAAAGAGCGCGAGTTTCTTACGCCGGTTCATCTCGCCGGTCTAGTTCCCGAACCGGTGGTAGGCATCAGTAGACCGACGTTCAGAAAGAGTACAAAAATACCAATTTTGAATTACAATTTTTGACTTCCACTTTGTTAACGCTTAATATGTTATTTCAAATTAATTAAAAAAGTTATTGATCGATTTCGTTAACAATAATTTTATAATAACAAATTTTAGACGGATAATCTTTTTTCGGAACGGAAACGGATATATTACGTTAGGCTTAGTGGTGGTTGATTAGAAATTCGTGAAACATTGCTCTACTTATTCCTCCAAATTGCTTAATTACTCTCTAAATATTAAATAAAATATTAAATAAAAAAGGTTTCATAAATCGATTTTGGTGTCACGTTGCTAAAACAACGTTCGTAAAGTTTGGGAATATTTAGATCATTATAGTCAAAATTGGAACGTAAAATAAGTTTAGTATACAAATTTTAATTTTTCTATTATTTTTACCCGACTACGGCGAAGCCAAAAGGAAGATGATTTTGAGCAGTCTATGTATGTATGTTTATTCCCTCGTAGCGTCTAAGCTACTCGTCCGATTATAATAAATGAGGTTTCAATAGGTTCGTAATGATGCCGCGGGTAACATATTATGCTAGGTAGATATTTTTTTCAAAATTTGGTATTTTAAAAATTGAACCTAAGATTCTAAAATAAAAAAAAAACCGAAATAACCATCACGCATTTGGTATCAAAAGAAAGGTTTTGGTAGCTGCGACCACGGCTTTACCTTGACCATTTTTTTACCTATGCATTTCTGGATTTCTATCTGAATTATTTTCTTGTTTCGACCTTTTTAGACCTCTTTTTCACGTAGTCGCGTTATAGATTTTTTTACTTTTTTTTTGAAGAGACGTGCTTTAGGCACGGTTAGAGTATTTTTGGTTTTTAAATGATGAATTAAGTTTTACTTCTGCCATATGTAGGTACTCTGTACACGTCATGTTTTTTATTTATTTATAGCTTTCAGTTAAATTTTATCAAATTACTTAATATTATAAAGAGCTCCGTGGCCTAGTGGGTAGACCGTTTGATTCGCACTCGAGAGTGTGCAGGATCGATTCCCAGGTTGTGGCGTGTACCAATGACTTTTTCAGATCTCAAGTACATTATACGGACGCTCTAACGATGAAGGAAAACATCGTGAGGAAACCCGCACATGTTTGGCCCCAGACGTATTGACCAGTCATTCCTATGGACTAGGCTGACTGTGTTGTGAGAATGCCGTATGTGCTTGGGCAACCATACGACATTTAAAAACCAACTGTCCCAGGCACTACAGTATTTCAAGAGTGGTTACTTCGCTCGGAGAAAACTGTATAAATCATTCAATAACGGATGAAAGGGCCTAAGTTCTTTTAATATTATGATTTGTGAGGTTCCGTTATACCTAGGTACACGAAACTCCACAATCTACAACTACTGCGGGGAAAGAATATTCGACAACAACGTATTCGTAAATTCGTAACGTTGTCGAATGATAACTGTATAGGCGCTGTGATGATTTTCGTACAATTCTCTTTCGATAACGTAACGAATACGTTGTTGTTAATTGTTCGTGCTAAGCCCACTGATAAGACGCAACCGCGTAACCGTGAACCGATGTGCTTGTAGCTTTGACTCGTTCATTAATAATATGTTTCAGCATTGTGTAATTAAAATTTGACTTATGAACATTTAGTGCAAATATAGATACAGAATTCTATTTCAATTTTGTCAAATATAATACCTAAATCTATTTTTGGAATGACTAGAATATACCTTAAATGTTTGGATAAAAGGCTTTTAATTTATTAAATACTTCAAGTATAATATTGTAATTTCATTAACATGATCAGCTTTCACTTGCTACAGTTATTTCCTATACATCCAACTCGACATGAGTTGTTAGTATCCGCTTTGCTCCGTGCGTAGCGTTGCTTTATACTCACCTATACAGTAAACATTTACAGTATATACTACGGGCCATTTCACACCGCGACGATACGCGATTCGCGGCGGCAACACTGCGAGCAGCAAGCAACCCCTGTCCCTACCTAAGGCGCTAGTTCCGCGCGCACTATATATACTTAGTTCCAACTATTCATTTTGTATAATATAATATATTATATCTATACAGATAAACAAAATTGAAGTGTCTGTTTGTAATTTCAAATTAACAGCTTTTATTTTCAATTAATGCAATGCAATATAAATATATATTTATATTATAATATATATTATAACTTCGTTCCATCCGGGTGTCCCTTGACACCTCTCAAGTTTTTTTATTATTTTTTGGGAGTCATAGATGAATACTTTGTTCATATTTTTAAATATCGCTTAGTTGGGAAACTTCGTACAACATGGTCCGGAACCCTACGTGCGCTAGTCCGACTGGCACTTGGCCGGTTTTTGAGAATAGCTACTGAAAATTCAACTTTATGCACTACACACAAAGATACACGTTTCATATGACATCATCGCGTATCGTTTCGGTAGGTGTGATTGACCCTAATAGTTACCGGCCTTGGCCCACGGGTGTCTCTGCGATGGCAGGCGGGTTTTTTTGCGAAGATCCTGAAAGTTGTTAGCAAGATGACGTAATTTTATCTCAGAATCAAATAATTAGACTCTTTGTAATAATCTTAGGATTTTCGCTAAGATCCTAATTTTCCAATTATATTACGACATAATACTTAGAAACAATGTTATGCTGTCCGGAATCGAACCTGCATCTTCTTACATCTCTGCCTTTCGGCTACAGACGCCTTATTATTATTATTACAATAAAGGAAAAATATTTATTTATAAACCGTTTATATCAGTCTCGTTCGAGATTTTCGAGTCAGAGGGCAGGCGTGATTTGCACGTTAGTTACATAATTTCCGGCGACGCGCGCGTCCTTCCTCAATGTCACGCTTATCGTGTAATATTATGTGGACCGCTATTTTGTTTATTTATTGATCGGACCATCGGCACGTGCCGTGGCGATGTAACGCGTCGTCACGTCCTTACAAATCTAGAAGTAACTTTCAAACAATAGTAGCAATTGACGACCTCTATGGCTGTGGTTAGCGCGTTCTCAAGCCGGGGATCGCGTGTCCGAATCCCACCGAAGGAGCAAAAAAGGTGTTCTGTGTTTCTGGGTTATGGATGTGTTTTAAATATACAGTGTATAATATAATAACAATCTTAAATATATGTACCTATAGTAAAAAGGTATTAAATATGCTTCCCGTTGACTGGTCCTCGTAACATAAATTCTTCGGTTACTTAGCACGGGTACATGTTACTAAATAATTACTACGCACGGGGCCAGATTGACGTGCAGGCTTAGCTTGCGCACCTAGAAACACCGAAGAATCGACAAAATGGCAGATTGAAGAAACATTAATACTATTCGGAGCAAAATAGTTCTTATTGTAAGGCAGCAAGGTCGATGCGTCGTCGTTATGAGAAACAAAATTTCTTTTCTTCCCGAGCTTTCCGATTATTTTTTCCGATTATTTCAATGTCATATCGCCTTACAATAATGTCAACTACTCCACATCATGGCAGTGCAAGACAAATAGTTTCTTTACGTTCAGTCATCATTTTAGACAGAAGATTTCCCGGAAGCCAATTTTAAAATATGGCTATTTAGAAAAGTTGACTTCTATTGACGACCTTGTTACCATGGAGTAAAAATTATTTTGCAACGAACTATTTGGATAGAATATTTCTTCTTTAAAATTATTTTCATGCTATGCCCGCTAGTGTGAGGCGTCCATAGATAAAAAAAATATTGGAGGGATGAAAAACAATGGAGCAATTAAAATTATTAGTTGACAATGGAATACGTATTTTGTGACGTCACAATCAGAATTGACTAGTCACTAGAATGTTCAATTTAAATTGCCCGTAAAAGAGTAGGTACCAGGCGTCAATTGACGTATTGTATTGTAATAAATAATAATATAATACGTGCAATTTGCATCATTGAATATTAGATTAATAATAATATTATAATCCCACAAAAACCATTAAATGAAAAAGGTCCAAGTGTTTTTCACGTAAAAAGTTTTGAGATATCGTAGAAACCAAGTCTAATTTAGGTTAGTCGCTAGTTAGCTTATATATTACCGGGCCATTATTACGAATCTAATAACACATCATTCATTATAATTTGCGTAGTTCGGGGATAGTTTTTAACTTTTCGATTATTATTTACTCCTTTTTACTGAAAACGCAAAATGTCCAGTAACTTCTATTGTTGTATGTACGCTCACGTATTTTCGGTGTACCACTTTTGAACTGTATTGTCATAGTACCTATTACCTATTGTACAATGAACAAGAGTCTATTCTACCCTCTTTATATTATATAACGAACATCAGTCATTCATTTTCAGCACATTTTGACGTAAGTAGTATATGATATGGTAACCATATTATAATACATAGATAAATTTATGGTGCTCATTGCCAAGTCACTATAATAATTATTTAAAAAATAAAATTATCCACATACAGTCACAAAATTTTAATGAATAACTAATAATGATTAGGGACTAACCTAAATTAAACTTGGTTTCTACGATATCTCAAAACTTTTTACGTGAAAAACATTTTGACCTTTTTCATTTAATGGTTTTTGTGGGATTATAATATTATTATTAATCTAATACGAGGGCGGGTCAATAAGTCTGTGACTTTTGGAATAAAACACAGATTTTTTGATAAATAAATCATTTTATTTTTCAACGTAGTCCTCCTTGAGCTCTATACACTTTGTCCAACGCTTCTCCAATTTTTTTATCCCTTCCAAAAAATATGATTTGTCGAGGTCCTCAAAATAGGCCTTTGTTTGCGAGATGACTTCATCATTGGAGTCAAATCTTTTTCCACCGAGCCATTTTTTCAGGTTTGGGAACAAGAAGTAGTCACTCGGAGCCAAATCTTGAGAATAGGGTGGATGTGGGAGCAATTCATAGCCCAATTCATGGATTTTTGCCATGGCAACTGCACATGTGTGCACCCTTGCATTGTCTTAGTGAAAAATAACTTTTTTCTTGGCCAAATGAGGTCGGTTTTTTTTCAAATCCTCATTGAAGCGGTCCAATAAGTTGGCATAATATTCCCCATTAATTGTTCTTCCCTTTTGAAGATAGTCAATGTGGATTATCCCACGTGCATCCCAAAAAACAGTCGCCATAACTTTATTGGCTGACAAACCCACCTTGGCCTTCTTTGGCGCCGATTCACCCTTAGAAACACACTGTTTTGACTGTTGTTTGGTCTCTGGTGTATTGTGATGGATCCATATTTCGTGCACGGTTAAAAAACTCCTCCATATTGTGATTAAACAACGCCAAACCTTCCTGTGAAGTTGTTACACGATTGCGTTTGTGGTCGACTGTGAGCAAACGCGGCACTCATCTTGCGGAAAGCTTTCTCATGCCCAAGTGATCATTCAAAATTGAAACCACTGAGCCATGCGAGATGCCTATGGCTTCCACAATCTCTTGCACTTTCAATCTTCGGTCGGCCAACACCATATCGTGAATTTTTTCGATTGTTTCGGGTGTAGAGACCTCAACTGGGCGTCCAGGACGTTCGGCATCTTCAGTGCTTGTACGGCCACAACGAAATTCAGTAAACCACTTTTTTACCATTGAAATCGATGGTGCAGAGTCCCCATAGTATTTATCAAGCTTAGCCTTGGTCTCGGTAATGGTTTTTTTTCGCAAAAAATAATGCTTAATAAGCACACGAAATTCACTTTTTTCCATTGTTTCCTTAAGTTACTGGATAGTCTAATAAAGATAGCTGTAAAACACAAACTAACTGACGCAGCAAGATCAAATTTTGATAGGAGTCAACTGACAGATGCCTGTTGACAGGAGTAGTGTTGCTTTTTCAGTAAGGAGGTTAGAAATTTAAAAAGTCACGGACTTATTGACCCGCCTTAGTATTCAATGATGCAAATTGCACGTTTTATAATAATACAATACAATACGTCAATTGACGCCTGATACCTAACCTTTTTCATTTAATGGTTTTTGTGGGATATCATTTCTTTTTGTTAGATAGGTTAGGTCTATTTTGGTTAATCTCTACATATTGTACAACAAAAATGTCCTCCGTCACTTTTGTCTGTTTGCGTTAATCTCGAAAATTACTTCACGAATTTCCATTCGGTTTTCACCAATAGGTAGAGTAATTCTTGAGGAAGGTTTAGGTGTATAATTTACTAAGTTTTTATATATGTTTCTCGCGGGTGAAGCCGTGAGCAAAAGGTAGTTTGTTATATTCAGCATATTTTAGTATTCACATGAATATTATAGTTGTAAGTCTATAATGCACTTGTTTTTATATCTCTTCCATTAATAAAACTATTATCGGCCGCTCGTGGACACTCGCAACACTAGGGGAGCTACACGTGCGCTCCCGGTGTTTAACACCAACTGCCCCTTGGGCCACGGATACTCTTCACATGCGGCGGAACATAACCCATGGAAGGTTTGGGGTTTGAAAAACCGTGAACGCACTTACAACTCCTATGGTGACGCGGATGTCCATGAGCGATGGTAATAATTTTCATATTATTATGGAATATATCTGGAAACGGACAAACCGATCGCCTGATGGTAAGACGTTGTAGTACTTTCTTATCATCAGTGGTTGGTGCTTTTAAAGATCGCGAACGCACTTGTGATTCCTCAGGTGTTGCAGATGTCCATGAGCGGTAGTAACCGCTTCAATTATGAAATAGGTCTAGAAACGAGCAAACGGATCGCCATATGGTAATCATCAGGCTGTCTGTTTGCACACTTAGACATCTGATACACCAGAGTTATAACAATTTCTAAACATCAGCCAATCGTTTTGCTCGTTTCCAAATTAATTAGTAAAAACTTAATACAATTTCATACCAAAGTGCGATCTGTTTGTTTGCTCGTTTCCAGATCTATTCCATAATTAAAATAATTGCTGCCGCTCGTGGACAATGACATTTTCCATTGGTTTTCTGTGAGGAAATCTTATTTATCCGGTCAAGTCGGCCCATTCGTCCGGAAACATCTACTCGAACCTACCACTTACCACTTCTCAATTTTTAGGTTCGTTATATAAATAAGGATTACAAAGTGATCAGTGAACTTGTGTTCATACATGTTGTGTCTGTGAATTCGTAAAATTAAAAATTCCAATATATTTTTTTTCAAAACTTTTCTTTTTCTATATTTTCCCTTAAAATATAATAGCCAACAAGTAATAACCTATCCTGACAGCAAATTTGAAATTTCTAAGTCTGCTAGAAGTAGCTTTGAATTATGCTTATTCTCCTTACCTCCATACCTCCATCTATCCATATCTTTCAAAATCGCATTATTTGTCGCTTAATATCTCCTAAGCTATGCACTCGATTTTTATGAAATTTAAAACATTAGCTTATGCCGCTAACTACTTCTCCGCGACAAGCTCCGCTAACTTTATTACAAACGAAAATATGGGGCCATGAAAAAGCCGCGAAATGCTTCGAGAAAAGATAGTAACGCCGCTTAAAGACTTGGCGATAGCGCTGCCGCGCTATCAGATAAAGCCACAATAATAAAAACTAGAAGTCGCTCTGTAGTCGAAATTCGCTCATAATAATAAAAATAATTATTGAAATTATAATTTTTAAGTTTGAACTTTATAGAAAAAGCAAAAAATAATGTAAATCTTGTTAGTTGCGACAGATTTACAAACGTCAACATGACGTAATAAATTGTCTATCAAACGCACAGTAGTCCGTGTTAATAATTTAAGATAGTGGGTGCGTTCCTTGGGAAAAAAATTTTGGCGCATGCGCAGTGTGCGTGCGCAAAACTTCGCATAAATTTTTTCGAATATAAAAAAATTCGGCGCGTTTGTAACATGCGCGCGCACATCATTCTTGCGCATGCGCCAAAAAAAAATTCCCAAAGAACGCCAGTGCCAATGTGTGTTGTGATTTTTATTAATTTTATGTATTTCTAAGCAATCTGCATTATTTAAAAAAAAAAAAATTAGCTTTCTGCACACCTTTCTCCACGTAAACTTTAATTTACCGGTCAAATTTCATACTCATCCAATGGCACTATTCTTGTGAAACTGTACTGAAAGATTTTGCTTTACGTGTTAATATAATAATATTCATGTAACTTTTTTGCGTTTCCAGGACTCCGTATTGGACTGGGCTCGGGACCACCGCATGCACCACAAGTACTCGGAGACCGATGCGGACCCCCATAACGCAACTAGGGGGTTCTTCTTCTCCCACGTGGGCTGGTTGCTGGTGAGGAAACACCCGGAGATCAAGGCGAAGGGACACACCATCGACCTGAGTGATCTGAAGGCTGATCCGGTTCTGCGCTTCCAGAAGAAGTAAGTTGGCGAAGTGTTGGATATTGTAATAAGCATAGATTTATATACAAGAGACAAGCATATCGTATACATTTAGCAAAAAAAATTCTACATACATTCTTTGTTGAACATTATCCGAACAACGATCTAAAAAATTGAACTACTCGTTATATTATAGTCATAGACGTATATTATATTATAGACGAGGCATCTCGAGGCAAAAACTGTCCCCACTTAAATGGCCTCACTTTTGGGGTTGCTTGGGGCTATTTTGACTTTTGAGGTAATTGTGAATTCATGATGTAACTTTTTCTTGTATGAAGATTTGTTCTGTCAAATGTACCTACGTCATAGTCTATCTTTAGTTTTGAAATCTTTTAGTATAGTAGCCGCCATAGCAGGCATTTATTTAAAAATTGTTATCATAACATTATATTTACATTCCTGATGTAGGTACCTTAATTACAATAATAAAATTAATATTATGCTAGTTTTAAAACTGCTGTATAAGATGACACAAAAGGTAACATCGGTAACTTTATAACATGTGAGCTCCTAAGCTCACATGTTCTTTCTCAGGAGAACAGGAGAACTGATTGCATTATAGTTAATGCAATCAGTTCTCCTGTGACGTCGATTAATGCGTCTTGATGCATAAGGTAGAACTTTAGCAGTGTTAATCAGCTTATTGCACGCAATCGTATAACATCTCTAAAATAGCCCACATGACCACTATGAGTGTACTCTTATGATGCTAAATTACATCACACAGCTATAAATTAGCACATGTTACTTATTATTCCCATTACAGCTGAAAAAAATTTACTAGTGTGGGCAATTAACCTTTTATTGCAGTTGTATGATACTTTAATGATTTATTTATTCAGCGCCGTGTAGGTATTAAATATCCATTTAATTCGTTGGCCATATATTAACATATATAGTCCAGATATTGTGATATATACTTGCAATTGTATTATCCATAACGTGGAAAGATAAACAAAGAACTTGCGGAACACGCCGAAAAATTAATGTAGAACCCACATTAGTGAGGTTAACCGATTAGTTACAATACATGCGTACATGTTACCCGCTATAAAGCTGTACATGAATCTGTGGCTGACTTGTTTTACACAATTACAATATGTATCAGCTCCTTACTGATTTATGTACCACGTGGATACTTATACAGCCCACAGTAGTTATCACAACATTGCTTGTCCGCCATTTTCAGGTTATAATTCTATGTAACTTATAGAATGAAAGAAATATCTTTGTTTTTTATCGAAAGTTTGAATTAATTTAAATAGAATATGCACCGATTTCATACGCAAACAGCATAAGGACAAATTATAAATGCAAAATAAGAAAACCTATTGTTGTTCATTTATGATCAACTTATTTTACACTATAATTTTCAAGTAAACAGAGATTTTTTGAGAGCGCGTGTAAATTTTGTATAATATATTCATATAGTAATCCCAATGAATTCTCTTTCCCATAAAAATTTGCAGTAAAAGCGAGATTTAACCCGAAAATTAATATATTATTCACTCCTACTTTATGGCATAAGTCGCACAAAATGGTGAACACAATACAACAAATCAAAATAAACTAAGGGAACAAGGAAAACAATTGTTCACAATTTTGGCACTTGTGAACGTTGAGCTCCATAGAAGCTTTAAAACAACCCGAACTTTCTTCTGCAAAGTAGGTAACAAGAACTGCAATAATCTACATTGTGCTGTATAAAAGGTAACACCAAAATAATCAGCCAATATTCAGCCTTGGGACAACTGTTACTCTTAATATTGCTGATATACAGCAAATGTCGCAGTTATACAGCTAACAGCTATTGAATTTGTGCCCAAATCAGCGTTACATGAGCTGTTACAGCGCCTTTCAGCTAGCTAGTATCCTTTTGGATTCCATTGTGAACAGTAATACAGCTGATAGCACTTTTGTGCTACTTGGGATATGTCTCGTCTATCTTTTTCACTCGTTTTTCGTAAATTAGCCTATTTCAGCACAACACTAATATTGTACTGAATCTTGTCTGTAACTGTAAATATGTATATAAGATATAAGTATAATGAAAATAACTGAATGTTGTCAAATGTGAAACGGGAGTGCTCCTTTGGGGCACTCAAAGTGGGGACACTTTTAGCCTGCCGCCCTTAATATACATGTCTTTATAAGTCCTACTAATATTATAAATGTGAAAGTTTGTGAGGATGGATGCATGTATGGATGTATGGATGGATGGATGGATGGATGGATGTTTGTTACTCTTTCACGCAAAAACCACTGAATAGATTTTGAAGAAATTTGGTATGGTAGTAGTTTATGCTCTAGATTAAAACATAGGGTACATTTAATCCCGAAAACGTATAGTGTTTCCGTGGGATACTGAATTTACGCGGGCAGAGTCGCGGGTAATAGCTTGTAATTAATAATAATATAGGTCATATCTAGAAATATTACTGCGACTGCGCAAATTTAATTAGCGGTTTTGGATTCTTCGCACGTCTGTCTCGAACATAGATTGCCTACAGTCGGATTATTGACAACAATATTTTCGGCAAGGTTGAAAATAAGCAGCATTTGTTATTCAATAAGTCCAGAACGTGATAACAGACAAAGAAGAAATTCACTACAATGCCTACTTTGTCTGATGGACTGGTCTCATAAAGTGAATCATACTATTGAAGTTGCTCTTACGGTAACTTCTAATAATTCTCTAAAATACAATTGTCCTAGTTGAAATTTGTACCAAAAGTATCCTATTTGTAAGTGTGTGTTCTTTAAAGAGCTCCGTGGCCTAGTGGGTAGACCGTTTGATTAGCACTCGAGAGAGTGCAGGTTCGATTCCCAGGTTGTGGCGTGTACTAATGAGACTTTTAAAGATCTTAAGTACATTATACGGACGCTCTTACGGTGAAGGAAAACATTGTGAGGAAATCCGTACATAGTTGGCCCCAGATGTATTGACCAGTCATTCCTCTGGACTATTCTGACTGTGTTGTGAGAATGCCGTATGTGCTTGGGCAACCATACGACATTTAAAACCGACTATCTCAGGCACTACAATATTTCAAGAGTGGTTACGGTGCTACAGTATTCTACTGTATAAATCATTCAATAACGGATAAAACAGGCCTAAGTTTTTGGAAAGAAGTTCCTTATGGCGCGTTGCGATTTGGGGGCTAGACGGATTAAATAGGCACGACACTTTTTTGACTGTTACATATTGTGACTACCTAGCCGCACCTTAGGTATGCGAGCGGTGGGACGGAAAGGCGGGAGCGCTTGATGTTATTACTCAGTTCGGAGCCGGACTTCGCGGCGGCAACACGCGTTGATAGTTCTGACTAGTTTAGACAAAACGCACAAGAGATAGTAATAGCAAGATGAGTCCGCCGACAAAAAGACAATCTAAGGAATTAATATTTAAAGTGCATACGTTTTTTAAAAATCGGAAAGCCGATGTCAATAGTTTAGAATATAAAACTGATGCGTCCTTAATTTATTCTTTTCAATAATTGAATAATTATTTTTCACGATATCTCGAGATTGGTCGTGACTGTCTAATCTCATGTGCGTTGCGAGCAGCAAGCAACCCGCCCCCTCACCCCTGTCCCTACCTAAGGCGCGGCCATCTAGTTCGCGCGCACTATATATACTTAGTTCAACTATATTTTGTTTTGTATAATATAATATTATATCTATACAGATAAACAAAATTGAAGTGTCTGTTTGTAATTTCAAATTAACAGCTGTAATGCATTTAAAAGTATATATGTATATATATATATATATATATATATATATATATATATATATATATATATATGTATATTTCTTCCAAAATAGGCTTCAATTCTTCATTATAAACTATATATTTATATTATAATATATATATATATATATATATATATATATATATATATATATATATATATATATTATAACTTCGTTCCATCTGGTTGTCCCTTGACACCTCTCAAGTTTTTTTTTAGTGTTTATTCTTTAAATAAAAACAACAGCGTAAATATTTCGTAATTAAATCTTACATTAATACAGTTTCGATGCCCTATCGATCAAAATGGTATTCTCTTAACGTCAAACCAACGTAAAACACGTTTTGATTGGTCCAAATTCCAAAAATCATTCATTTAAAGTCTAAGTTAAATACGAGAATTGGGGTTCTGCATAAATCCCACAGTGAACGACGAAGCAGTAGACTTAGTTTACCAGATTGACCTGATAGATATTTTTTACTAATATAATAATAAAAATATCTTTATTGGCAAATAACCATCTTAATACAGTATTAAACCTGCCAAACTGCGTCACCGTTTGTCGGCAGGTATTGCGCTCGTTTTATACATCTTTTTAAACTTTTTAATTAAACAATTATTATAGTAAACATGCTTAGCAACATTATCACTATTGCACTTAACAGTAATACTTTTACTTATTTCCTATTAAATACTGACCAAATATTTGTATTGTCCCAGACACTACTTGTACCTGATGCCGTTATGCTGCTTTATCCTGCCGACCTACATCCCCACCCTGTGGGGCGAGACCGTATGGAATGCGTTCTACGTCTGCGCGATATTCCGATATGTTTACGTCCTGAACGTCACGTGGCTAGTCAACTCCGCAGCCCACCTGTGGGGCAGCAAGCCCTACGACAAGAACATCAACCCGGTCGAAACCAAAACCGTCTCTCTGGTCGTTTTGGGCGAGGGTTTCCACAACTACCACCACACCTTCCCCTGGGACTACAAAACCGCTGAGCTGGGTGACTACTCGCTCAACTTCTCGAAGATTTTCATCGATGGCATGTCGAAGATCGGCTGGGCTTACGATCTGAAGACGGTCTCTCCTGACATCATCCAGAAGAGAGTGAAAAGGACGGGAGATGGATCGCACGAGCGATTCCACAGTGAGGCCAAAGAAGAAAAATCGTTGTAAATACGCTCTGTCAGGAAATTAATGTGATTATGTAATCACTTTCTCAGAGGCCAGCGCATCGTGGTTCTAGATTACATATCACTATCAATAGATTATATAATTATACGGAAAACGCTCTTATGTCGTCGGCAAAGGAGCGTTTTCCCATTGATTAGATCCAATATTCGATATCGCATCAATATCTCAGGTGATAATGACAAAGACATATATTTTGTATCAATATCATAAAACATAATAAACTTTATCGCGCGCGATATCGGATATCGTAAGCCCGTAATG
Source organism: Phengaris arion (assembly GCA_963565745.1). Taxonomy (NCBI): domain Eukaryota; kingdom Metazoa; phylum Arthropoda; class Insecta; order Lepidoptera; family Lycaenidae; genus Phengaris; species Phengaris arion. Next base: position 33,716,161 of record OY751431.1, read on the forward strand.
TACGTCAAACGCGTAAAGGGAACATACCCACGTTCAGAAAGTGTATAATAATACCAACATTCAATAAAAGTTTTGACTTTTGACTTTGACCTATGGGTCACGTAGTATGCTACTTGACCACTTTTACCCATTTTTACCCCCCTCCATCCGTAACATTCGTAGTATATGCCAAGACCACTCATTCTTTTCACGTAGTACCGTAGTAATTGCCGTCGCGCGAGATTTTCCTGCTTACCGTACCGTAGGCCCCCCCTAAACAGGTGGGTATGTTCCCTAACCATATCCGTGTGGCCAAGGATTTTTGGGTGTATGTATATAATATATTTATAAACGAAGCCGAAGCATCCCTATTAATCACTTCGCGGGTTCGCGGTGTTGTCTATACGTAATAATTGGCTACGACGTATTACGGTACATTACCCACTAGTTATTTATTGTTATCATGTGGTTTAAGAGTTAGATTTAGTTAAAATTGTGATAATGATTCTTATTTATCTACTATAATATCGTCTTAATTAAGACTTAAGAGGAATATTATATTTTATGTGAAGATATAAAATGAAACGATTTGGGTAAAATATCATAAAATGTTTATGACATAGTTATACTACAAAGACACTATGAAGTGAATACACACAAGAAAAATATGTAAATTTTTTTGCAAAAAAAAAATGTAAAAAAATAAAGGTAACTTCCGTTGTGTCAAAAACGGAAAATTTTATAAATCCGATTCAACCCGACGTGAAGTTAAGGAAAAATTTTCTTGTATCTGTGAAATTTCATACGCTGTGTAGTGTGTAGTTTGCGAGTAACATAAATATTGTCTGCTATTATAACACCGACTGTGAAGATCTGTAGTAGGTATATTAAAATTTAATAGTATTCGATTATTAATAATTCGTACCCTTTATTACAATTTTTTGTAGCGTAAAAATATATTAATGTGCATTTGTACATTTTTACAATTTTAAATTATGTAAATGTTATGAAATACTACTATTTTGAGACAATAAAATGTTTACTTCAAAGTTGTTTTTTTTTTTAATATTCGTCGTAAAATCTTCTAAAAGTTTATAATAATTCTGTCTACAGTCTGATAAAACCAGGCTAAAAAGTCGCGAGTTTAAATAGAGTCGGCATAAGTGCGTTTTCCCATTATCCAATCCGATATCTGATATCGCGCCGACAACGACAAGGGGTATATGTTTTATATAAAAACATGCACCTGTATTTCTCATGTCTTCGGTAAATATTGGTAAAATACGCTCTTAGTAATAATATGTGGAATTTTAAAGATTTATTAGGCACCTATTTACCTTTTTGTGTCTATTATTATGTATATTAATTAAATGTGTACGTGTAGGATTGGGATGGGTAACAGAAACACTTCTAGACTGCTGTATAACAGACCCACTCGGTCGACGGTCGGTGTTCGAATGGCAGTGAGAGTGGCAAGTGTGCGTGTGTATATTTATTATTATAAGTGTCAATAGACTACAGTACGAAGAATTAATGTTCGTTGTATATAATTTATTTAATGGTACATAACACGAAGCATATAAGCAACAAAGTATGTAATCAATGTTGTGACGTCAGTATGACGTAGTAACTTGCGTCATTTGTGTACGACCTATCGTTTCTAAAGTGGAGTCATTTTAATAGGTAACATTTGGCAATTCACCAAAATTCAACAACGTAACGGCGGGCATAAAACTTCTACTCCTACTCCTTCACCGTTCATGCAGTCAGATTGTGGAACTCGCTTCCCCACACCGTTCGTGACAGTCCCAACATTATTGTATTTAAAAGACGCTTGAAAGAGCACTACCTCGAAATTCAAACCATATAAATACCGTTATTATACATACATAATATAGTATTTATCTATTATTGGTATAATATAATATTATTATATCGTATCAACTATGTGTTTTATATTTGTTAAGTATGTATATAATATGTAAGTATGTATGTAATGTAATTTTAGTAAGGATATAATGATATGTAAGTAGTACTTACCTATATAATATCTATGTCTGCGTGAGAGTGCTAGGACGCGGTTCCTTAAGTCCCTCGGCTGTGCGTGCAGGGGTGCGGGCGGAGGCGCTGGACAGCCGCGCTTCCTGCACGGTATCTTTAGTACCTTTTCCGAAAGCCAGCAAGAGCTTTCTCAGGTCAAGTCTCGGCAAGACCTGAAATAATCGTTTTCCTCCCTTCGGGGTAGAAAACGTTTCTGTTTCAGTCCTGTGCCTTCGGCTTGACCTTTCGGAGAGGTGTACCTTCTGCTGGCACCATCAACACTAGCGTACTGTGACACTTAAAGTAAAAATTAAGTATGTAGGCTCCTGGGTAGTCCTAAAACAGGAGCAGCGTAAGTAATAGAAAAACAAAAAACCCAGCTTGGGAAAAAACAAGCCATCTCATATATTTCTTATCAATTTAACAAAATGAGATCAAATATTCTTAGGAACACATTGTTTCGTTAGGAACATTCATTGCATGTCATAATATCACATATACGAGGGCGGGTCAATAAGTCCGTGACTTTTTGAATTTCTAACCTCCTTACTGAAAAAGCAACACTACTCCTGTCAACAGGCATCTGTCAGTTGACTCCTATCAAAATTTGAACTTGCTGCGTCAGTTAGTTTGTGTTTTCAGGTATCTTTATCAGACTATCCAGTAACTTAAGGAAACAATGGAAAAAAGTGAATTTCGTGTGCTTATTACGCATTATTTTTTGCGAAAAAAAACCATTACCGAGACCAAGGCTAAGCTTGATAAATACTATGGGGACTCTGCACCATCGATTTCAATGGTAAAAAAGTGGTTTACTGAATTTCGTTGTGGCCGTACAAGCACTGAAGATGCCGAACGTCCTGGACGCCCAGTTGAGGTCTCTACACCCGAAACAATCGAAAAAATTCAGGATATGGTGTTGGCCGACCGAAGATTGAAAGTGCAAGAGATTATGGAAGCCATAGGCATCTCGCATGGCTCAGTGGTTTCAATTTTGAATGATCACTTGGGCATGAGAAAGCTTTCCGCAAGATGGGTGCCGCGTTTGCTCACAGTCGACCACAAACGCAACCGTGTAACAACTTCACAGGAAGGTTTGGCGTTGTTTAATCACAATATGGAGGAGTTTTTGCGCCGTTTTGTAACCGTGGACGAATCATGGATCCATCACAACACACCAGAGACCAAACAACAGTCAAAACAGTGGGTTTCTAAGGGTGAATCGGCGCCAAAGAAGGCCAAGGTGGGTCTGTCAGCCAATAAAGTTATGGCGACTGTTTTTTGGGATGCACGTGGGATAATCCACATTGACTATCTTCAAAAGGGAAGAACAATTAATGGGGAATATTATGCCAACTTATTGGACCGCTTCAATGAGGATTTGAAAAAAAACCGACCTCATTTGGCCAAGAAAAAAGTTCTTTTTCACCAAGACAATGCAAGGGTGCACACATGTGCAGTTGCCATGGCAAAAATCCATGAATTGGGCTATGAATTGCTCCCAAATCCACCCTATTCTCCAGATTTGGCTCCGAGTGACTACTTCTTGTTCCCAAACCTGAAAAAAATGGCTCGGTGGAAAAAGATTTGACTCCAATGATGAAGTCATCTCGCAAACAAAGGCCTATTTTGAGGACCTCGACAAATCATATTTTTTGGAAGGGATAAAAAAATTGGAGAAGCGTTGGACAAAGTGTATAGAGCTCAAGGGGGACTACGTTGAAAAATAAAATGATTTATTTATCAAAAAATCTGTGTTTTATTCCAAAAGTCACGGACTTATTGACCCGCCCTCGTACATTAAACATGTCATATCATAATTAATATGGTACAAAAGTACTATCAAGAACTCACTCATTACAGGTTTTACAACAGACTTAAAATAATGTTAAATAATAATAATCTTGGAATTCCCCCAATTAATACGGGCAAGAACTTGATCTAGCGGAGTGTTATTGTCATAATCATACGATGCTACGGCAGAACGTATGTACCCTGGTGAGCAACTAATGCCGGCGTTTTCCAGAGCCGTGCCCAGTTCGCAATTATTGTTCTTAAAGCCTCTTTGACCCTGCCACGTGTCTTAATGAATAAACTGAGTAAACCCTCCTTAGCCTTTCACCTTTCTGTCGTAATGTCCAGTAAACATTGAGTCCAAACTAAATCAAAAGTCATGCTGTCTGATTTACTCATTTGCCAGCCTGATTGGCGATAACTAGCTCTGTACGTCTTTGAGCCAAACCAAAATGCCAAAATGTAACGGTATCATTTGAAATTAAACAATGGTCGGGGTTTATCTTTAGAAGGGTTAAGTCATGGATTCTGCGACCCGATGCCAAAAGTAATAAGAGTGCCACGTGCCGAGATACTTGAAACACACTGCACTTGTCCACTGGATTATTTTCAAACCAAGTCAATAGCTCCTCGATATTCCACACCTGTGATTTGACTACTCTAGAGGCCTGATGTTTTATACTGATTGCTTTGAGCGTAGAAGTGATTATCGGGTGAGAAGACAATGGTTTCTCATGTTGCGGGGCAGCGAGAGTGACTACAACTGATTTGTGAACGAGAATAGTAAGTAGCATATGCTAACTTTTTAACTCTGTGATGGAAACCCAGTTATGAATTGACCTGTCGTGGATGAAGTCTACAGGGTTTTGCTCCATTTTGCCTGCACAACGAAATCCACTATTTCCATGCGGAAGTACATATTCTCCGAGAAGATTTTCACCAAGCAGGAGCTCAACGTTACATACATCGTTACGTTCTCTCCCGTAGGAGGTTCAAAAGGCGAGGCACGCCACGAATCGGGCGTAGGCGAACTTGAATCCCTTAAATTTATCTCCATCTCATCCTCTGCCGAAACGTTCTGTTGATCATAGACGGCGCCTGATGGGTCCATTCTAGATATTACTGCCTCACACAGTCTATCCACCTTAACTTCCAGCGCGTCTAGCCTGGACTCTTGATGATCTTCGTCGATTCCTTGGCCTTCGTGTAACTTAATGTGGCTCCCGATCCGTAGAAAGAGTGCGATCAGCTTCCTTACTTACTAAGAAGCCTCATGTGATTATCACTGATAACCCACAGTGTGGCATCAGGTGTGTAAAATGAACTGTAAGTTTTAAGTAGCTTAGACGTGATTTATGTAGCTGCGCGGCTCAAGAGAATAAGCCATCAGCTGCGGCTCATGAGCGGCATGGCTACGACTAAAGAGTCGAGAGCCCTTATGCTACGGTAAGCAGGCCAAGCACACTATCCACACTGTAATGCGATTCTGTTAAATAATACACCTCTGTCGAGACTCACTCAGACGAACGCACTCACTTCGAAAGCAAACTCATCTCACTTTACTTTCATTAAAAAGTTCTACTTTCAGTAAACACAACCTTAGCTCTTGCGAATTGAAGTGAGCTTCGAGATGAAGCTCGAATGACTAGAGTTGTACTCATGTCGGACAACAAACTCAAGACTTCTTTATTATGATTTAATAATTTAAATAAACCATATTGTGCACCAAAATAAATATCTTATAGCTGCTAATCTATAAATTAAAATTTTCTAAACATTGACATAATTTATAAACAAGTAAAACTGATAAATATAATTTATTGAATAAGCTTTATGGTATTGCGTATTGCGTTGCGTATATTCATAGACTATGGAGAAGTGTCAAATCAAAGTTTGTTTATGGCACGCGCAATAGCAATAGCTAAACAAAACAAAGCAGCATAGTGCGACTTTAGATCCATGTTACATATTGAATATTTTTGAACATTTTAATAATGTGAGAAATAAATTTCTTGTTGAAAAAGAAAATATGAAGTAGGTAAGTATTCCAAATTTATTTTATTATGTTTCGCTTCGCTTCATTCTTCAGATATAATAATATTATATTATTAGTCCCTTCATCATACAGGCAACTTCGCAAGTTTTTAGAGAATCAATTTCAAATTTGAAAAACTACACCTAACTGTCACTATACCTGATCTGCCAACCTCATTTTTTAGAGATCTTAGTAACAAATCTTAATAAGGGGTATTTATAACTTTTATGTTTATTGTATTCGTTGGAAGAGAGGGTTATAATATCTGCGAATGAAGCAACTCATATAATAATGATCAAACTTCACTTGAGAAGTTCGTTTCATCATCTACTATATTTCGTCGCTTAATTCTTCAAATATAGCTGGACTATGAGTATCGCGCTTAACACATGCGCCGCAGTTCAATTAGGGTTTTCGATATTTTTTCTGCCGCAGACTCAACTCACATAAAGCGTCATCTGGTGGCGTAAGTGGTATCAAAAGCGGTCAATAAGAATTGTCGATTCTTTTTCTGTCACCAGGCGGCAATTAGTGGCGCGACGGTCCTTGTCAAGTCAAAAAACTGTCAGATGTCACGAATTTAAAAACCCTCACTGCAAGACAATCCATACTCTATCCGGCGGCGAAGGCGCGTGTGTAAAGGCTTTAGCACTTTATTTAAAAGACACGGGCTTCTTTCTTTATGTTTAAGGTTTGGTCCCAATATTAAAAATGATATCAGAATGACACCAAATTTTGCGTTTATACCGGCTCATTATTTTTCTATTTTTAGAGGTTTGATTGATTCCTATCTGGTAAGCCTTATTATTATCAATTGGTTTCTAAAGTAGGTACGATGTTTTCTACGTATATATCTTTAATATTTATTATTTTTCTTCCTTTTTTTAATAATGATATTATTTCTGTTATTTATCAATATAATATTATCAAACAGGGCCTTTTCTCTACAAATTAAATCCAATGGTACATTTTATAGCATAGGTATTCTCTTGATTGACGTTTTTGCAGCGAAAATACGGAAGGAGGTATTTGACTTGACTTTCATTCATATCTATTTATGTACATCTTGTCTCCTCCTTTAGTTTTCTTCAATTCTGGGCTCAAAAAGCTCAAAAATCTCTGAATCGCGTAGATCATTTTCTCTAATTCATTACGGACATTATGCAATATATCCAGGATTTTCCCTTAAGTGCGATTTGCTTGACTTCACTGATCTTGTCGCTGTAACCCCGAGTAAATCCTGAAAAAAATAATTCTTAATGTTTCATTGTGTATTTACTTCGATGAACATTGCTTAAGTTTAGAAGCAAATATTTATATGGTCCCTTTACACCTGTCCATGTCAATCTGGGTCCGGGCTAAGTTTCCGAATAACTTTTGTGTCGGTTTAGGAACAACTATTTTTACTTTAAAAATATTGACACATCCATGATCCAGGAATAATCATTGTGCTCCTTGGAGGGATTCGTACCCGCGACCCCTAGACCTGCGACAACGACATAATACGCTAACCAGTAACCTCTAACACGCTAACCAGTAACCACTAACACGCTAACCAGTAACCACTGAACCACAGAGGTTGTCAATTAAGAATATCTATTTTATGTAGAACTTTAAGATAAGGTATAGAAATAATAGATAAAAATAGCAACACCCTTCTAAAAACGCTTTATTCCGTCAACATTTTATGTGTTTTTCTTATTTATTTCACACCGAATAGGTTTAACTGACCGAATCCTCCCTTTTCCTCATTGCTATAAAAAATTAGTTTTGACCAATTTCAACATATAAATAAGCACTTATATATATATATATATATATATATATATATATATATATGTGAAACGTATTTATATTCTATTTAAATATTCCTAATGAATTAAATTATACTCTGTATGTTTTTATGTTCTTAAACCCACAGATATAGCATTATAATTAGTCTAGCCATAAATACTGTTACAATTAAAAATGAACAAAATATTACATTCGAATTTGGAATCTGTCATTTTTATATGATTGTTCATTGGTTTTCTCATTTGGGCGCCAATACATTGTATAATATTTTGCGATATTAAAATGGAGTGGGGTGATAAAGAGAACCGAATCGCTGTGATTGCATTACACAAAGTAGGTATGGAGCCAAATGCAATTTTTAAAACTCTCCATATGCTTGGTATTAGTAATCTGTTTGTGTACTGGGCTATTAATAGGTACAATGAGACCTCCTCTGTTTGTGATAGAAACATATCTGGCCGTCCACATAGTGTTCGTACGAAAAAGGTGGTCAAAGCAGTAAGGGAAAGAATTCGAACAAATCCTTTCCTAAAGCAAAAGATTTTATCTCGGGAGATGAAGATAGCACCTAGAACCATGTCACGTATTTTAAAAGATGACTTAGGACTTGCAGCCTATAAGAGACGTACTGGTCAGTTCTTAACTGATAATTTAAAAAATAATAGGGTGGTCAAATCGAAACAACTACTGAAACGGTACGCAAAGGGAGGTCACAGTAAAATTTTGTTTACGGATGAGATTTTTTTTACAATTGAGCAACATTTTAACAAACAAAATGACCGTATTTCTGCTCAAAGCTTCCCAATTAGTCAACAGAGTGCAACGTGGGCACTATCCGACTTCAGTGATGGTTTGGTGGGGTATTAGCTATGAAGGAGTGACTGAGCCATACTTTTGTGTAAAAGGTATCAAAACATCGGCCCAAATGTATCAAGATACTATTCTTGAGAAGGTAGTGAAGCCCCTAAACAACACCATGTTCAATAACCAAGAATGGTCCTTCCAGCAAGACTCGGCGCCGCGATAAAGCTCGGTCTACGCAGTCTTGGTTGGAAACGAACGTTTCGGACTTCATCAAAGCTGAAGACTGGCCGTCGTCTAGTCCCGATCTTAATCCGCTGGATTATGATTTATGGTCAGTTTTAAAGAGTACAGCTTGCTCTAAACGTCATGATAATTTGGAGTCCCTAAAACAATCCGTACGATTGGCAGTGAAGAATTTTCCCATGGAAAGAGTGCGTGCTTCTATTGATAACTGGCCTCAACGTTTAAAGGACTGTATTGCAGCCAATGGAGACCACCTCGAATAAGCTTTTTATGTTAATTTTTTTAAAATTAAATTGTTTTATATTTAAGTATTAAACTAACACACTGTAAAAGTAATAAAAGTTATTTGCAATATAATTTTTTTTTTCTTTGTTTCAGTATTTGGTAGCGCCATCTAGGGGCATCGAACGCCACTATATATGGCATCTTATAATATCGATAAAGCAGTATTCTACCCACCTCCCCCTTCCCCTCTCCGACGCTAACCGAACAAATGCGAAGACGCGAAGAGGACATTACTACTAAAAGTTGTCGCGTGGAGTGCGTTGCGTTGGCCGACCGCATGTGTATTTAGACTTTTCCGCTAATAATTACCGCCCGCAAAAGTGAGATATATTCCTATAGAACGCGATAAGAATACTGGAAAGACTAAAGTGTTGTGAACAGAAGGAAGACGAGAACTCCAGCCGCAGACGCCCGTACAGAAGCTGGTTTGGTAAGCGTATCTTTCCTATCACCCTTCCACTTTCATTTAATTATTACTGCATATTAACCTGGCGACGCCAGATACCTCCTGAAATATAGTCCACAAAAATATCGAAGAGAAATTATTCGCTAATCGCCAGGGAAGGTGGCCCGCGCGGCCATTGTTTGGTCCATTCGAGCCGGACCACATTTGGTCCGGATCTTAATCCATTTCCATCACGGATTTATATCCAGATTTCATTTAATTTCCCGCATATGCAGCTTCTAAAAGTGCCTAACTAGGCAGTGGTAATACATATTTACGCTTCTCTAAACCCATTACTTGGGAAACCGCCCCGCCGTGGGTAATACACGATATAACGTGGCTACCTACAGAGATTCCTTATTGGAATTATTATTCGAACTATTATAATTCTATTATAAATCTCATACTTCAAAGTAGGTACGCATACCAAGCTGCCAATCAGACTGACGTAAGAGAGTGGAAATTATTGATATATTGTTGCACGATGAAATAAAAAACATATATTGCTTAAAAATGCACAGTTTCAACGGGATAAGACCCTAGCTGGATCGATTTTTCTTCCCAAAACTTCCGGCATACTAAATTTCATGGTAATACTTGCCGCTATCGAGATACCGATTGTATATATACAAGATCGTCTCGTTTAAAATACCTATTAAAATAAGATAATCGTAGTCCAATGTAGAAACGATAATATTATTTGATGCCGTTGGTCTAGACTTTAGAAATGTGCCTATCCCGGCCCCCCAGGAACTGTAAATTTACCAGGGCGAAAAAGGAGCGCTGTGCGACAATAAGTTAAACCCAAACTTTCTGTATACGCATTTCATTCAAACTCGTTTAGAGCTTTATTATTATTCGATAATTTTGCAGTCCTCCCTCTTCCTCTTTGTACTCAAATTTTATAGCTTGCGGCTGCTGGTGATTTTTGTTTGTGTTGGTATTTTGGAGGCCTAGTAAATAATATTAATAAAACATAAAATTTCGTAGTCAATAAACATACGCACGAAACGCACGAAATCATAACGCGCTGTTCAATAAAATACACACAAACATAGTAATTATAGTGCCACAAATAGATTAGCACATACGAAAGTGATTGTAATTAGATATTTTTATTACAAAAGCTAAGCAAACTAGAAGTGGAAATAGTTTTAAACATTGTAATTCAATGATTATTATCATGGGGAAAGTCATCATAGACAGTTTTATGAATAAAACATATTGACGATATACCTAGTACATTAAATTGTAAATATTAAAAAATTATGCTTTAATGTGAGCATAAGAAGTGCGATTCATATTAATATGATGCTTACTAGCTGACCCCGACGAGGTTGTTCTGTCTTTACTTTATACAGGAATAAATAATAACTATACCTACTACCACTATCTACATCCACAACCTACACCTACAACCTACACCTACAACCTACATCTACTACCTAAACAGACGCCTACTACCTAGTACCTACACCTACAAACTACACCTACCCCTTCAGGCAATGTGTGAATGACATAAGTACACAGTTATAAAGAGTTATCGACTAATGAGGGTTTTGGAATATAACAGTACTAATACCGCTATTAAACAATGGCGGTTAGTGTTAGAAGGGTGATAAGTTAGAATATTTATTTACAAAATACAAGGATTCAGATCAAAATATAGTCCTAGAAAAATAGTCCTTAGCAGCTAGGCCAAATAGTAGGTCTATTTGGCCTAGCTGAGTTTCAGGACCACCTCATTTTTTTCAAGTGTTCTAGACAGTAGACAGTCCTTATTACAAATATTGAACAACATATTTTGTATCGTAGGAATTTTCGATTTCTTATACTGAAATTATTGCTAAAGCTAAATCTCTTTTACATTAGAATCTTAAATAATATTACGTACCTACTACTATTGTTACGTATAACAAATTTGCCCTCCTAATAAAGGTATAATATAATTAAGAAGATAATATTATATTAGTTGATTTAATCAGTATTTTAAAATAGTCAAGTTTGAAAATAGTAAAAAAGTCGTATAGTATCGTATAGTCGAGTTCATACATTGACTCTATTTATCTTATAAACACACCGGCATATTTAGCGGAGCACAAAAAAATGGTCCATAATTAAAAAAATATGGTTTTATTTTAAAATCTACTTACTACACTTCTTTTGTTATTTAAAGTTTCATTTGTTTTACTTAAAATGAGATCACATTAAGAACAGATTTTGCGAGTAAAGGCTATTTGTGAAAAATGGTACATATACGAGTACGTACGTATGGAACTTTTCATGTAACCGGAAAAAGTGAAAATTATTATTAAAATAACTAATTAAATTAGAAAAATGGTGATTAATATCGCGTATTTCCTCTACGTGCTCTTATTAAAGTTTCTACCCGTCTAGGCATACTGAGAATGATGTTATCGATGGTCTCCTGGGATAGTCTCCGCCATTCCTCAACTACGGCGATTCGCAGTTCACCCACGTTGGCAGGAGCTGGAATTCTGGACTTAACTTTTCATTTCAGCAAGTCCCAAACGTGCTCTATTGGGTTCATATCCGGTGATCTCCGGCTACTCCATAACAGTGATATTCATATCATTAAGATAAGCTTGAGTTACCCGAGCGGTATGCGGCCGAGCATTATCCTGCATAAAAACAAAATCGTCACCGATATATGGGGCAAACGGTACGACATTTTCTTCTAAAACTTCTCTGATATAGCGGTCTGCAGTCAGACTCCCTCTGTCAATAACTACCAAGTCTGTGCGAGCTCCCAAACAAATGCCCGCCTAAACCATTATTGATCCACCACTGTATGCAACTGTAGTTTCAAAATTTGTCTGAATGTATCTGTATCGGGCTGCGACCTCTTGATATGCAAGTCCTTCTCACGCTTGAGTGGTGATGATAATAATAATACAGCAGCAATTCTTATACTCTCCTTTATTGGTGCTTACCACAGATACGTATTAAAATTCATTATGTAATGAGATATGCTTAACACAATATATACGTCTACACTATATAGCCTTTTGGCCAAGTGAAATAAACCAACTCGATAGGCTTTACTTCATGACATCTGTCAATGTCAATAATGACATTGACATTTACATCTTACTGTTGATATATGTAACACCTCCCTTTTCGAGTATAAAAGCAAACTAATAATATAGGTACATAACTAATAATAATACATTACTTATCTACTCAAATTTCTCATGCATATACAATTTAGGACGTTTTACACTTCTACCAGACCTGGTTACGTAACCGGTATTTAGACTCTCCATAGGAACACAGTTATCATCGTTAATGCAATTTTGAACGGGACCGATTCCGCGTTGTGCCAAACTCATGGGGTCTATACTCTCCTGCATGGGAGGCATATTGTCAGCTCTGTCGTTGCCATAAAAAGAAGGTGGAGGATTTATTTCTTTTAAATTCTTTTTTCTAGGTCTAATGTGTCCCCTATTCCTTCTATACACAACACCGTTTGGATCCGCAACATAATACGATCTACCACATCCTAATTTCTCTTTAATTATTCCCGGAGACCAGAACGATTTAGGATTTTTTTTGAAGTATTCCTGTCAAAATAAAAAGACATCTTGTCTCTGCTATATCTATGACATCTTTCAAATGTCGAAAATTTTACAATTTTAGGTTTTAATTTTCTGTTAAGAATTGGCAAATTTACTCGCAAGTTTCTAGACATTAATAATGCGGCCGGACTGGGAAAATCTCACTTTGCAGCGTTGCGATAGTATAATAACGCCAAATGTATATCCGAGCCATCTTCTTTGCATTTTCTTAATATGTTTTTGACAATTTTAACTCCTGTTTCAGCTTGACCATTAGACCTCGACCAGTATGGACTAGTGGTTATGTGTTCTACATCCCAATCAACAAGAAAATACTTGAATTTGCAGGAGTTAAATGGTGGACCATTGTCAGACACCATTGCTTTTGGTATCCCGTGTCGAGCAAAGAATGATTTGAGACTCTTAACAACATTATCGACAGTGTAATTCTTATGCAAAGAAGCTAGCTCTATGTACTTGGAATAATAATCCATGCAGACAAGGAAATTTTCTCCATCAAAATATAATAAATCTATACCTACCTTCTCCCATGGAAGATAAGATATCTCATGGCATTTCAACGGTTCACGGGGTGGATTTGATCTGTATTTAGCACAGACGGAACATTGATCAATTAAGTTCTTAATATCCGCATTTATATTTGGCCAATAAACTGTTTCTCTAGCGATGTTTAGTGTCTTATTAATACCTAAATGACCACAGTGTATTTTACCTAAAATCTGTCTTTGCAAGGACTTTGGAACAATAAGCCTATCGCCTTTAAATATTAAGTCATTCATTATATGTATTTCATTTTGAATGTTCCAATATGGTTTCACAAGAGAGCTTACTTTGTCTTTGCTTCTTGGCCAACCATTCTGAATATAAGACTTGAACAGATTTAAAGATTCATCATTTTTGCTTTCTAATAATATAAATTTTTATTTAAAATTTATATTATTAGAAATTAGGTTTACTCACTGAGAGATTATAAAATACTGAATTAACATGATACTGTAAGTCTTGCTCATACTGAGGTGTGTATGTATCACTAAGTGAGGCTCTTGACAAAGTATCTGCTATATAGATATATTTACCAGGTACATAAACTACTTTTAGGTTGTAACCCTGCAACGATAACATCATTCTTTGTAGCCTAGCAGGTATTTCATGAAGAGGTTTTTTAAAAAGGTAAATTAAAGGTTTGTGATCAGTATGAACAGTTGTTTTACTGCCATAAATATATTGGTGAAATTTATTACATCCAAACTGTATGGCAAACAATTCTCATCTGAAATCTGAGCGTAGTTTTGTTGAGAGGAGGTAGGTGTTCTTGAACTATATGCAATGGGTCGATTGTCTTGCATCAAGACCGCTCCCAGTGCATTCTTTGATGAATCTACCGACAAAATCACAGGTAAGTTGCAATTATAATTAGTTAACACAGGTGCTTTAGATACGACTTCTTTTAACAAATCAAAGCACTTTGGACAATTTTCATCCCATAACCATAACATATCTTTTTTTAACAAATTTCTTAGGGTATTAGTTTTTTCTGCTAGATTTTCTATAAACGGTGCTAAAAAATTAATCATGCCTAGAAATCTCTGCAAATCTTTAATATTTTTAGGTATGGGCATATTTTTTATCGCTTTAACTTTTTCTGGATCAATTTTTACACCTTCTTTACTAAAAATATAACCCAAATATGCTATTTCTTCTAGAAGAAACTTGCACTTGGCTTTATTTAATTTTAAATTAACTTGCCTAGCCCTGTCCAAAAACATTTCTAACCTTTTATTGTGTATTTCAATTGTTTCACCGTATATTAAAATGTCATCACACCAAATTATTATACCTTCTATGTCTCCGAAAAGATCTATCATGGTTTTATAGAACATTTCTGTAGCCGTGTTTATTTCAAAAGGTACCTAATCTTAAAAATTTGTATCTGCCAAATGGAGTTTGAAATTTACATAGATTAATACTTTCTTTAGTTAGTTTTATGTTATAGAACCCAGAAAACGTATCTAAATGTGAAAAATAAGAGGCTTTGGACAATTTAGACCTGACTTCATCTATATTTTTAATTGGATAATGACATCTCAATAAATTTTTATTTAAATTTCTAGGATCTAAGCAAATTCTCAATCCACCATTCTTTTTCATGGCTATAACTAAACTACTCACCCAGAGAGTAGGTTTGTTCACCTTCCGTATGACTCCCATGTTCTCCATGAGTTGAAGCTCTTTCCTTAACGGTTCAACCAACGCGAAGGGTACCTTTCTAGGGGGATCAACGCAGGGAATAGCATCCTTTTTTAGCACGATGCTGTGTTCGTATGGGAGGCAGCCTAGACCCTGAAACACATCATTATATCTGGTCACAATTTTGTCACAAGTTTTTTGATACATATTATATACATTTTGCTCAACATTTTTTTTATTTTCCATTGATAGAGAAAAGTTTTTTGTTATTAAATTTAGCTTTATACAAGTGGGTAAACCAATCACAGTTGGACAAATTAATTTTGTTACAACAAAAGTAATGTTTTCTGGTTTTGTTTTGTTTTCAACTAAACAACAAATGTTTAACACTGAAATTATTGGTATTCTGTGCCCACTGTAGGCAAATATATTAAATTTTTTACACATTTCTTTACTCTGTTTTTCAAATTTAAGATTCAATTCTTTAAATACTTGATAAGACATCACATTTATGGCTGCGCCAGTGTCAATTAGGCAATCTACATTTTTGTTGTTTATCTTAAGAGATTAATGCCAGGACTTGTCTGTTGCGCTAATCAAATTTGTACTTGCATTTTGTGACTTTATGTTTTTAATGTTGAACAATGCCCCTATTGTAAATCTCTTAGCCTCAGCCTCAGCACTTTTGGGGCTTGATTCATCATCGAGATTTATGCTACCTACCCCAGTAACAACAGTCCTGACACTATTTTTCTTGAAACATAAATGAGTAAAATGTCCATATTTAAAACATGACCTGCATCGGTGTTTCCAAGCTGGACAGTTGCGGCGACCATGCGATGTGTTGCACTTTACACACGACGTTGTTCTTGATCCAGGTGTAGCTGACCTTGGGTGACCTTGGCATGATGGAGATCTTGAGTTTTTTCTTTTCTGGTATGAGGGGGAACTGGCCCGACGACTTTTGTGTAGCTTGTATATTGTGGCTTCTCTTCCATCTAATGCATTGATTGATTCTTCACTTTTCTGCGCCATCGTCAGTGTTCTACAGAGGAGTTTGGCTCTTTCTAGGGATAGATCTTGCTCTTGTAGGAGCTTTTGACAAAATTGCGAGAAGTTTGTGGCCATATTAGCAATGAGAATGTCCTTTACAAGGGACTCACGTAGCGAACCAAACTCACAGGCATGACTTGCGTTTTCTAATTCCATTAGAAAGTTTTCCAAGGATTCGTTCACACGCTGTTTCAACGTAAAGAATTTGTGTCGTGCCACCGTCAAATTCTTTTTGGGTTCAAAATACTCGACGAATTTTGCCTTGACTTCTTGGAAAGTATGACATGATAATGACATCTCAATAAATTTTTATTTAAATTTCTAGGATCTAAGCAAATTCTCAATCCACCATTCTTTTTCATGGCTATAACTAAACTACTCACCCAGAGAGTAGGTTTGTTCACCTTCCGTATGACTCCCATGTTCTCCATGAGTTGAAGCTCTTTCCTCAACGGTTCAACCAACGCGAAGGGTACCTTTCTAGGGGGATCAACGCACGGAATAGCATCCTTTTTTAGCACGATGCTGTGTTCGTATGGGAGGCAGCCTAGACCCTGAAACACATCATTATATCTGGTCACAATTTTGTCACAAGTTTTTTGATACATATTATATACATTTTGCTCAACATTTTTTTCATTTTCCATTGATAGAGAAAAGTTTTTTGTTATTAAATTTAGCTTTATACAAGTGGGTAAACCAATCACAGTTGGACAATTTAATTTTGTTACAACAAAAGTAATGTTTTCTGGTTTTGTTTTGTTTTCAACTAAACAACAAATGTTTAACACTGAAATTATCGGTATTCTGTGCCCACTGTAGGCAAATATATTATATTTTTTACACATTTCTTTACTCTGCTTGTCAAATTTAAGATTCAATTCTTTAAATACTTGATAAGACATCACATTTATGTCTGCGCCAGTGTCAATTAGGCAATCTACATTTTTGTTGTTTATATTAAGAGAACAGTACCAGGACTTGTCTGTTGTGCTTATCAAATTTGTACTAGCATTCTGTGATTTTATGTTTTTAATGTTGAACAATGCCCCTATTGTAAATCTCTCAGCCTCAGCCTCAGCACTTTTGGGGCTTGATTCATCATCGAGATTTATGCTACCTACCCCAGTAACAACAGTCCTGACACTGTTTTTCTTGAAACATAAATGAGTAAAATGTCCATATTTAAAACATGACCTGCATCTGTGTTTCCAAGCTGGACAGTTGCGGCGACCATGCGATGTGTTGCACTTTACACACGACGTTGTTCTTGATCCAGGCGTAGCTGACCTTGGGTGACCTTGGCATGATGGAGATCTTGCGTTTTTTCTTTTCTGGTATGAGGGGGAACTGGCCCGACGACTTTTGTGTAGCTTGTATATTGTGGCTTCTCTTCCATCTGCTGCATTGATTGATTCTTCACTTTTCTGCGCCATCGTCAGTGTTCTACAGAGGAGTTTGGCTCTTTCTAGGGATAGATCTTGCTCTTGTAGGAGCTTTTGACAAAATTGCGAGAAGTTTGTGGCCATATTAGCAATGAGAATGTCCTTTACAAGGGACTCACGTAGCGAACCAAACTCACAGGCATGACTTGCGTTTTCTAATTCCATTAGAAAGTTTTCCAAGGATTCGTTCACACGCTGTTTCAACGTAAAGAATTTGTGTCGTGCCACCGTCAAATTCTTTTTGGGTTCAAAATACTCGACGAATTTTGCCTTGACTTCTTGGAAAGTAGCAGTGCTTAGGTCGAAATTGAAGGAATTGTATATGTTTAAACCCTTTTCTCCCATGGAATGCAGCATGATTGCAATTTTTCTTTTGTCTTCCGTTTTCTCCATGCCCGACGCCAGTAGAAATATCTCGAATGACTGCGTCCATTTCTTGAAATTTTCAGCATTATTGTTGATAATTTCTGTAGAGATCTCAAGCTTCTGTACTCCGTTGCCTGCCATTGTTAAGTTCCCACACTCAGATTGTCTCGAAGCTTCCGGAGTTTTCGACGTACCCTCTTTTTTGTTCATAATTTTCGTTTTCTTTTAAATTTTCACACCTGACACCATGTGTTGGTCTATGACCTCTTGATTGTAAGTCCTTCGTGCGCTCGTGTGGTGACGATAATAATACAGCAGCAATTCTTATACTCTCCTTTATTGGTGCTTACCACGAATACGTATTACAATATGTAATGAGATATGCTTAGCACAATATATACGTCTACACTATGTATAGCCTTTTGGCCAACTAAATAAACTAACTCGATAGGCTTTACTTATGACATCTGTCAATGTCAATAATGACATTGACAGTTACATCTTACTCTTGATATATGTAACACTAACTACACCCGGGGCCTGTCGGAGTGGCAGCCCTCTTGCCACCCCGTCGCCCCCTAGGTGCACCTTCCCCCCCAACACCAAAAGTCGGGGCCCGGAAGTTTTATATTTTCTCCCCTTTCCCCGGGTTCGTTCGTTCCACGGTCCGGTAAACACGGCGCGTGAGGGAGTGGACCCAAACACGTTTCTCGGCCTCCGGGTCGGGACCTCCACGCGCCGATTGGAGCCGACCGCCGGTCTCGGTTGGGCCTGGATTGGCACATCGACATTCCCTTGTTTTCGTGTTGCCCCCCCACGGGTACCCTGCGTTCTGCCGCGGGGGTCTTCCCTTAAACTTGACTCTTTGCGCCCAGTACTCGTACTGGGCGTGTCATCCCAATTAGAGGGGCTTACCCCTGATGTTGGTTACCGCCGTAAGGCCCTTTTCAGGGGCCCGGCGTCGAGAGAAGAGTCTCCTTCTCTAACATTGCCCCGAGTTAGTTGGTGTGTCGCTCTCGTTCCGGGTTGTTGGGTCTCTATCGTTATTTCTAAGTCTACTAGTTGCTCTGTTTCCATGTTAAAGTGTAATTAAATCTTTAGGTAAAATAAAGTTTCTTTTTAAAAAGACCCTAGAACGATCCGGGATAACAGCGCGACACCACAGCGCGCAGCACGCGGCCCGCGGGCCTTTGAATCGTGGTAATAATAAAGTTATTAGTATTTAGTTAATGCCTATACCTATATAATTATGCGTATGGAAATAAATGTTATAATAAATAAACAACTCATATGTTAAGTGTAATAATACAAATCACAAAAACACTCGTAGGTACGTACATAAAAGCAGTCGATATATCACCCAACATTCAACAACTTTAATTAATTGGCTAGTAAAACTTTAGTTTAAATAACAGTAACCTTTGTATGTTCAACAGCAGCAAAGTCCAAACTCCAAACATGTAACTCGTATGAATGGTCAATATATTTTGTCTTTATTCAATAATATTTAAACATTTGAAAATAGTACTAAATAACTCCTCACATAGACGGAAATTTCGAATTATTTCGAAAATCAAATTTTAGATGGACGAAAATTTCAAATTATTTCGAAAATCAAATTTTAAATCTCCTAGTATTCAGTTTAAGGCGAAGTAGGATCAACATAAATATTGCTAGGTAAAAGGTATCTCTCTTATTCATTAGCAAAACTTGCTTAAAGTAAATACTTTATTAATCCGATTAACTATATCATATAAATCAGAAGATACGAGATCGCAAGTCTATGGTTCGTTTGACTGTTTCATAAATCAGTGAGCCAATTAAACTTAAGTATTGTAAATGGCGTGTTTCCGAATAAATTAAAAATTTCTATTATACCACCAATATTTTAAAAAAATTACAAAAAAATATGTGAGAATTACAGACCCAATAGCTTACATCAGTACTATCTAAAATTAAAAAAAAAAATATATTTATAATCACTTATACAATTATTTAGAAAAATTTCACATCCTATGTAAGGAACAAAAAGGTTTCCGCCGAAATATGGGTATAAATTGAGCTATTTTTAATGTTTTCAAAGATGTAATGAATAACATGGATAGTGGAAACTCAATATGTTCTATATTATAGGACATTTTATAGGCCATTGATTATATTGATCACAGAATCTTGTTAAAAAAACTAGAAGCTTAAGGTATACGCGGAAATACATTGAAGCTAATGGAATCATATTTAACAAATATAATCAATATACAGCAATTTGTGTAATATCATTAATGAAACATTGACATCTATATCAGTCTAACTATAATATTATTATTATAGTTAGACTATAATAATTTCAAAATCAATTTCAATAAAACATTAATTATGCAATTTTCTCAAAGAAAATCCCCACCGGAAATCTATGTACACTATAATAATATTGACAATTCTAAATTTCTAGGTTTGATAATTGATAATAAACTTAATTAGAAAGCTCACATTGAACAACTAAGTATAAAGATTAGTAGTTATTCCTTTGCGCTTCTCAAGTTAAATTACATAATGAACACAGATGGAGTCCTATTTGCTTACCATGTGTTCGGAAACGGCTGAAGCAATGCCATAGCAATGCTTCCAAGTGAACCACGACTTTTTACGTCCAAGTGTCACATAGCGTCCATTTTGTTTTTCTCTTACAATCACTACATGTATTTTTTTAGTCAGCACATCACTTTCATTTCCATAATCTCCGACGTCCCAACATGGTCCTAGATCGAAGCGGATTTGAAAATAAGAAAATCGGCAACATAAAAAAAAGGATTGATTTGGAGTTTATAGCGTGTTATTGTAGAAATTGGATAAACTACAAGTTATTAAGTCTATATTATTTCATAATTATAGCTAACCCAGCACTCGATATATATTTCGTGTTAGACAACAAATATTAATAAGGTTCGCTGCGCTCGACTCTGGGTGATGGCCGGAGATGAGGATGTAAAGGAATTAATTAAAAGTAAAGGAAGTTATAAAGGTCGATTAACTACTTTCATAAACTATTGTAGGGAATTGGGTAAGAAACATGTTTTGGTTAGTACAGACGCTAAGGAATTGCAATTACGTATGATTAAACTCGAATTCTTATATGAACATTATGATCAGGTACAATTACAATTAGAGTGCTCGGTCGATGATGCTCAGACTCAGTATGCATCGCGATTGGAATTTGAGTCACAGTATTATCGAGCGCTGGCTCCTCTCAGGATATTTTGAGCAAATATAATAAATACACCGCTGAGCATGATTCCAGCGATAAAGACACCCGTGCCAGTGCCCATCATCAGCATGTTAAGTTGCCCACTATTCAGCTACCAAAATTTAATCGAATGTATGATAATTGGCTTGAATTTCGAGACACTTTCACCAGTCTTATTCATTAAAACGATGAAATAGATGAAATAAACAAGTTTCATTATCTTCGAGCTTCCCTTGATGGATCTGCATCGGTAGTAATTCAGTCTATTGATTTTACGGCCAGTAATTATTCTGTTGCTTGGAAATTATTATGTGAAAGATTTGATAACAAACATTTACTTATTCAAAATCACATCTCACCCTTGTTTAGCATAGAAACTATAACGTAGGAGTCGTCAATTATTTTGAAGCGATTGATCGACCAGTTGAATGAAAATATTCGTGCATTGGAGTCCTTGGGTGAACCTATCCAATAGTGGGATACTTTGTTGATTTATATTGTCACTCAAAAGTTAGACCAGAAAGAAACCTTATCGAAGTGGGAAGATTTCAAGGGCCGCGTTGACAAGGAGGACACGGTCACATTAGATATGTTTATTAATTTTATTCGCAATCGAGCTGATTTAATAGAAACCTTAGAATTGTCACGTAATAATCACTCAATAACCTATAAACAAAATTCAAAAGTTAAATCTATGGTATCAGTACAAAATAATTGTAATGTAGAATCGTTAAATAAAATATCATGTCCTAATTGTAAAGGTGATCACACTTTATCAAACTGTTCGCATTTTCTCGCTTTAAGTAATGAAGCTCGGTTTAAATGATTGCCTAATTATAAGATATGTTTTAATTGTTTTCGTTCGGGTCATTTTGCAAACCGTTGCAAAAAGCAAGGTTGGTAAATTTGTAAACGCCGGCATAATACACTTGTGCACTTAGATGAGCTTAAATGTAATAATAACACGCGTAACGTAGGAAGCCACTTACCTAGTGTTTCATCATCATCGGCACAGCCATGCACTTTGTCAAGTGGCTCAAATCATAATTTGACTTTGTCTGTAAATGTTTCTTCTTCTGGTAATACTAAACAACATGATGATGTATTACTGTCCACCGCTTTAATAAAATCATCGATACCGATAATCACGAATATATTGTTCGCGCGGTATTAGATAGCGGTAGCACATCATGTTTGATTAAACAAAGACTTTCTCAAAGGTTGAATTTAAAAACTTGTCAATTAAATAAATATATTCTGGGCGTTAATAACGTGACGTCACACGTAGGTAAGATGTGTCGTGTTAGCATAAAGTCTTTGAATGACACCTTTGCTACTCACATTAGCTGTTTAATTTTACCATTAATCACTAGTAGTTTGCCGAATCGTAAAGTTGACATTAGGTGTCTTAAAATACCCTCAGATAATTGTTTAGCGGATCCTATATTTTATAAGCCAGGCGAAGTTGATATTTTACTTGGCGCTGATATCTTCTAGGATCACGAAACTTTAAATTAGGTGATAAAAAGCCTTGTTTTTGAAACAAAATTAGGCCGAGTCATATCAGGGCCCATCACCTCTAATCGTCATGTAGCATTTCTCGGGAATTATATTAGATGTAATTTAACAAATATATCTGACACTCATGTCAAGACTGGAAATGATGAATTTGATTTGACTCGATTTTGGCTGTTATCCCAGACCCGCCAGACTACCCTTAAATTCATATTGATAAAATACTTAATATCATATCGTATCTAAACATTCAACATAAGTTATCATATTAATTAAGTTTTGATAACTGTATGGAGGTTTTTTTTTTTTATAAAGCACAGGTTTAGTCAAAATATTATGTGACTAGTTTCATGTCAAAATAATAATTTAAGAATTAGTAATATTAGTAAAAAGTTATAAAATTGCATTTTCATAATATTATTATGTTTAAAATTGTAGTGTGTTTTGCATAAGTGATAATAAAATACCTTATAATATTGCATTTTAAAATAAAAATAAAGTACTGATTTCATGAATAAATTAGCAAAAACGATTTTATGGTATTATCTATAATTTTTTATGTAACTTTCATTATTAAATTTACATTTTTATTTCAATTGTTAATTTTATGACGCAAATGACTCTGGGGACACTTAATCCCGCTTTTAGTTTCTCAACCCTAATTTTCTATTTAAAAAAATCTGGCTACAAGTATATAAGGTTAGGTAAAATGAACTACGGATATTTTGGGTATACGAGGGCGGCACTGAAAATTTCGGGAATCAAGGAAGTGACACAACATTACTATTTAAAAATGTATTTATTGCTTTTCGAAGTATTCTCCGCGAAATTTGACACATTTTTCCATACGATGGAACCAATCATTGAAGCAACCATTCCATTCGGAAGTTGGGGTCTCCAGAATGGCCGTTTTGTAGGCATCCACAGCTTCTTCAGGTGATGAAAATCTCTGACCACGCAATTTATTCTTTATTTTAGGGAAAGTATAGAAATCATTAGGGCTTAGGTCGGGGCTGTACGGCGGATGGTCTAATAATTCTATGATTTCTTGCTCTAAAAACTCTTTTGTTCTGTGCGCGGTGTGAGAACTCGCATTGTCGTGATGGAGGATGATGCGGCGGTTGCAGTTCTCTTAACGGAGTTCAGAAACGATCTGTGGCAAACAAATGTTAGCATACCATTCTGCATTAACCGTTCTTTGTCCCTCAACCTCTTGAGGTCGTAGGATAGTCGCAACATGGCTGGTTTTGGAGACAAACGTGGCCACCATTTTTTTTGCAACACTCCGTGAACGAACAATTTTTGTTGGCTTTAACTCATTTTCGAACACCCAAACTCATGACTGGTTTTTTGTTTCGGGTTCGTACGCGTATATCCAGGATTCGTCACCTGATACGATGTTGTATACAGCATTTGAGGATCCTGCTTGGAATCTTTCGAGAGTTCTGACGCACCAAGTAACGCGAGCCGCTTTTTGCTCTTTACAGAGCAAATGCGGTATCCATCGGGAAAACAACTGTTTTACACCTAATTGTTCATGCAAGACTATTTGTATTTAGCTCATGCCAATGTCTAAAGTTGCCTGAATTTCGCGGTATGTCACATGTCGATCTTCCTCAATCAGCTTACGCACAGCATCAACGTTTTCTTGGGTGACTGCAGTTTTTGGACGACCTTGACGGGGATCATCACTGAGCTTGACACGTCCACGTTGAAATTCAGCAAACCAGCGATAAATTGTGGTTTTGGATGGGGCTTCATCACCAAATGCAGAAATCATCCGGTCAACACACTGTTTTTGTGTTAAACCATTTCGAAAGTCATAATAAATCATCGCTCTAGAATTTTCTCGAGTCAATTCCATTTTCTCAACGACTAAACAAGTTTGACAAGACCTTGTGACAAGACCGAGAATCTTTTTTTAAATAAATAAACGGTATTCGATTTTTAAAACCAAGGAGTTTTAAATTAAAAAGATTTTAATATGACAGGAACAGTGGAAATATTCCATTCCCGATACTTTTAGTGCAGCCTATGTATGATCTACTGGTCATACAAATACGTTTAGACAAATAAAACATTGTCATACTCAAAGAAAAAAATCATCTCATAATGGGTGATCTCCGTTCAACGCAAACTCTCCCGTATAAAGGAGGATTTTTTTTCGAGTCTAACAATTCTTGTTTTACCTAAACATCTATACATAAGCAGTAGATCATATGCCCAAAATATCCGTAATTGATTTTACCAAACCTTATATATAGTACCAGTAAAAAATATACTAGTTTACCTATTAAAACTACTTAAGCGATACTCATACAATTATTATTATTAAATTGTACAGCATTCAACGGTAACTTACGATGTTTCGGAAGGGGACCACGATGATAAATTACAAAGTAATAGGCTATTTTAGTTTAAAAAAATCAAGTCTAATCGATGCTACATATCGTGGTACTAAACAATTGAAAACCCTTCTTTGTATCTTCAAAATAACGAAGATGCAAACAATTTAAACTTGCAGTACAAAAGACAGCGAAATTCGGTAGGTGTGACGTCATTGTGATAATCTGCCGCGCCGTACATTTTTTATAGCCAGAATTGATTTACGAAAAAGAGATGGACAATTAAAATTATATGTAGTAGTAGGTAGATGAACCCAAGACGCATTGAACAAGCCTAACATGCCCATAGAAAAATTTTCGTGGGTTTTGAGTTATGACCAGTTTTAGTCATTTTTTAAAAATCACCATTTTTTTGTAATGTTCGTATCAGAGACTTTTTAAAATGCACTTTATTTTACTTTTTTTTATATGCACTCCCTCAAGACTAGTTACTTATTACGAAACAAACAATACTTAGTCGATAAGTAATGTAAAATAACGACAGTTTATAGTCAATCTCAATTTTATTCTCACATAAAAATAATAGTTTCGACTTTGAGCAGCCACCGTGAAAAAAAATTACTTCAAACATAATGAACAAATACCTTTAAAAACTTCCCTATGCTAAGCCGATTCCAAAATGGTGTAACACTTGTATTGTATATTATTGATAAATTATAAAATTTTAGTTGTTTCTCATCAATGCCCTACGTAAGTGGAATTAATAAAAATAAACCAGTAAGTCCTGCAGTTGCCACGATCAAGTAGGTAGAGAATAATTGGTCTAGTAGGGTGTCTTTTTTTTTCCTGACTGGGTAAATGGCTAATTGGGACTGAAAGAGATAAAAAATAATACGCTGTTAACACCGAAATGCTATCTCTTGTGGACGTGGACAGTATTTGAATAGTGCCAGAGCAGAAAACAGTTTAGTGTGAATAACACAATATCTCTGCACCTCGCTCGCTGGAATGAAGATTTTAATCTCACTTCTTCTTTCATCTCCCCGCGTTCTCCCTGACGCTAGAGCGCCAAATGACGTCATCAAGCCAGAGGCAGAGATTTGTGGGCGGGGGTGTAGGTGTTGAAAGAAAATAAAAAAGTTTCAGATGAATTTTGCATTTATTTTGTTTACAACAAGTGTTCAAATTGTCTTCCTCCCATTCTTATGCACAAGTGACACCTTCGTATAAAATTTCGGTTGAGTCTTCTTATTAAGATTATGGTCGATATTAAACGGGCAGCTTCAAATACTCTTTGCCTTAATTCAGCCTCAGATGTAATCAGTTTTGCGTAGACTTTATCTTTTAAACATCCTCACAAAAAAAAATTCAAAGGATTTTAATCCGGGGTACGTGGCGGCCACAAGATCGGTCCCAGTCGCCCTATCCACCGGTTAGGGTATGCAATATCGAGGTTCTCTCGTACGGCGTGGGCGTAGTGTGCTGGGCAGCCATCGTTTTGGAGCCACATCCTTTCCCTCAATTCCTCAGGGAAGCCCTCTAGTAATACTGGAAAATCATTCTCCAAAAAAAATAAGTAATTTTCTCCATTCAGGACAGCTGGTAACTCGAATGGTCCTACTATCTGGCCATTTAATATTCCTGTCCACAAGTTAATTTTAAATTGGTATTGAGAGCGAGAGAACTTCTCTTTTTTCATGAGGGTTGGTTAGACGCCAGCTATGAAGATTATCGAGATTAAGATATCCATCTCGTTTACATGCAGATTCGTCCCTCCACAAGACATCATTAAAAAATGTTTGGATTTTCTCTCCATTTAGCAATCATTTGGCGACAAAATACAACGCGCCGTTGGTAGTCACTTGTTAGAAGCGTTTGGACACGTGTTATGTGGTAGGGATGGTATCTGTGCCGCTTTAAAATTCGATGTGCCGACGATTTTGGGATCCCAGTGCGCCGTTCAATGATCCGCACTGAAGTACCTGGCTCCTGGCGGACTTCATCCAAAACAAAATCATCATCTACAGTGCGGGGTCTTCCAGCGCCTGGGCCTCGCGTTCCTTGGTACTCGACCCTCGCGATATGCATTAACAATGCGCAAAATAATTTCGTAGTTTGTCGGCGTACGATTAGGATACCGTTCCGCATACAATCGTGCAGCTAACCTCGCATTGTAAGTTACGTTCTCGCGAGTCGAAACTCGCCTGGTTTCACCATAAATTAGATGCATGTCTGCGTACTCGGTATGAGAGTAAGAGACGTTGGGATTCGCCATCGTGCCCGTTTCACAAAATTCCCAAGAAAATCAGAGTCCGGTTGAGCGCTGAGTCATCGTTTCCACTTTACAATAGTCCAAATTCACAAGCAAAACAGAGTCCAGTAGAAAAGCCAAACACACGTTGAAAATCACAAAACAAAATGCAGAGGCGTAGCGAACACGTCGGTAGCACGAAACGCAAGGTAACGAACTGGCTTGACTGGCTGGGGCTGGTCTGGCTGGCTGGTCACTTGGTCAAGTATCTGATATCGCCGTCTCTTTCTTTTTAAAACTTGTTTTACAGCGTTTCTTTTGTTATTCAGAACCCGTGTTGGGCCGCCCAGGCAAATGGCAGGTAAAATGTGTATGACGTCATCTTCGCCTCAACAGCTTTATTCCCACTCTCACGGATTGTGTAAAGAATCAAAGGGCAAGTGTTACACCATTTTGGAATCGGCATGGCATAGGGAAGTTTTTAAAGATATTTGTTTATTATGTTTGAAGTATTTTTTTTTCACGGTGGCTGCTCAAAGTCGAAAGTATTATTTTTATGTGAGAATAAAATTGAGATTGACTATTAACTGTCGTTACTTCACATTACTTATCGACTAAGTATTGCTTGTTTCATAATAAGTAACTAGTCTTGAGGGAGTGCACATAAAAAAAGTAAAATAAAGTGCATTTTAAAAAGTCTCTGATTTCGTATCATTACAAAAAAATTGTGATTTTTAAAAAATTACTTAAACTGGTCATAACTCAAAACCCTCGCAACTTTTCTATGGGCATGTTAGGCTTGTTCAATGCATCTTGGGTTATTCTACCTCCGGTGTCAGTGTGACGTGCTAATTTTGGGACATCCTGTATATATTAGGTACAGACCTATGAAGCCTATGAAATTGCCGTTTTGTATGAAAAAATTTTAACGAATTTTGTTCATGTATTTTTTATTTGTATTAATCGAAGTAATCACCCATGCAATCAATGCATCTTTACCAACGCAGTGGCAGTTTATTGATGCCTTTTCTTGATGTATGATGTATTGAATCTTGATGTATGGAATTTTTTTCCCGCCAAGAAGTTATCCAAATTCTGGAAAAAGTAGTAGTCTGTAGTCGCAAGGTCTGGTGAGTAGGGCGGATAACAGAGAGCTGCTTCCAAGCCCAGTTCTTGCATCTTGGAGACCGTCTGCTGTGCAGTATGAGGTCGCGCGTTGTCGTGCAGGAGTAGCGGAGACGAGCGATTGACCAATGCTGGTTAGAGATGTGCCAGCTTCTCCATCATTGTGTTCAGTTCTTCACAGTACACATCTGCAGTAATGCTCACCCCGTTTGGTAAGAAGCTGTGATGAATCACACCGGCGCTAGACCACCAAACAGTGACCATCACTTTTCTTGGGGTAAGTTTTCGCTTAGGGCATTGTTTGGGTGCTGAATCAGGATCCAACCAATTTGCTGAGCACTTGCGGTTATCAAACAGAATCCAATTTTCACCGCAGGTAACAATTCGGTTTAATATTCATTCATTTGTGTGTCTGTTGAATTTAGAAGTTTGATTTCGAAATTCGAGATGAGATGATTTTTATAAATAAGTTTGGAAGCCCACGAAACCTTATATCATTGAAGTATAAACGGCAAAACGGCAGGTGCTTTGACTTTTATTTGGGCCAACATGGCGACCCTGTTAACTGAAATGAATGCGTTTTTAACGTCCACATTAAAAAATACACTGTTATTTTGGTTTTTCATAAACGTGCGAAAAGAGTGAGCGGCTGCCTCACAACCACCTTTGCAGGCAAAACCAAGCTGCTTCGGTTGGAAGTAAGAAGCTAGTGAATTAATGGACCTGGAGGCTATTTTGGCTGTGAGGCGCCGGTATGTCGACCTGACAGCGATCGGTCGGATACCTCCATCTCTCTTCCTCAAGGCACAGAGGTTTGCTCCATACAAAAACGCAACGACATCGATGCAACCTCCCCACCGTGAGACCGTCGAGACCACCATCTGAACCCGGAAAAAAAGACATGATGGCTCAGCGAATACTGTCAGTAGTCTGTGTCCAACGATTCAAATAGAATTTGACATTTCCAAGAATAGGTACCATTTTGGAGTTTTGTAACCCCAAAAATAGGTTGATTTTGCATTTTGAATATTTTTAATATGAGAATTGGCCTAACAAGTCTTTGTCAGAGGCATAATTTCAGGGCCGAATAAAATTTTTACCTCAATCAATAGCAAAATCAATGAACGCAAAGTCGCGGGCGGCAACTACATGTTATATAATTGGCACACCAGAAAATCGCTGCATTTAAATGAAATGTTTCATTTACCTTCTTACAGACTGTCAGACATGTTGTCGATTATATACCTGTAGAAACTTTTGAATAAAATAAAGTTTATTTATGAAAGTTATAATAATTTCAAAGAGTATTCTTGCTCATTTCTTTAGCGGGGTAAGAGGTTCAAAAGCTGGACATTATTAAAAACTCAAATCATTATCTCTGCAAGTATTATTATGGGTAAGTGTTGTTGTTTGCTTGAATAATATTATTTCAATTTAATTAATTAATTTATATTTACAGATAAATGAATTGTATAGTAATTATAATTCTAGAATCCAGTCAGCTAATTATTACATGTTTTTAAAAATATTAAGTAATATTGTTTCATACTATTAGTCGGTACTCGATATGAATGCCATTTAATATAAAGTACCTGTGTAACTAAGCTTTGCTCGAAGTTCCGATAAATAAATAAAAAATCGAACAAAGTAACCTTATCCTATTATAATATAGTCCTCCTTATCGATTTCTATAACGGCGACCCCAGAAATTAGGGATTATTTCTAGTAAGATCCCTTAAATTACTTGCTAGAGCAAACTTGGTCTATATTATGTATGGTTGAAAATTTTACAATTAGAAATTTGAAGTTGTCCGGTTGAAGTGTTTGTTTCTATTAGCTTATTTTTCCGATATTATCATTAACAATGCCGCGACCAAGACGATCGAATCTTTCCCGACAAAGCCGTAATGCAACTAGGATTCGAAACATTGCGAATGATAGGACTGAAGAAGAAGAAGTATTACATAGGTGTATAATATGTAGGCTGTAGGTGTAGTTATAGTTATTTACTTTTTTCAGTTCATAGTTGAGACAGAACAACGTGTGTTGGGACAGCTAGTTTTATTTAGTTTTAATCTGTTGTTGCAATTTAATAATGTTGAATAACTTCCCACGCCTTGCATGTTCAGGACATTTTACGCGCCATTGTGATGGCAGAATGTTGGATCTTAGATATAATATTTTGTACGACCTTTATGTATGCCAGAATCCTGCAATAAATTATTGATTGATTGAAAAAGACACATAAAAGCTATTCCACGACAGTGCTCTGTGAAAGCGTGGTGTGAAACCATGCTAGTCTTAACATGTACAGTTAGCTTAATAACGAAGTAATGAAGTAATTGCTCCAGGTGAGTGCGACGAGATAGAAAATGGCGTGGCGGGGCAGTACCGAGGGAAATCTGTGTTCATCATCGGCGGCAGCGGATTCCTCGGCAAAGTGAGTAAATAATTCAATATGTTCACTGTACAACGCATATCTACACTGATGTACATTAATATTATAAAGAGGAAAGGTTTGATTGTTTGCATTAAGTAGGCTCCGAAATAACTGGACCAATTTTAATAAAATTTAGCACAGTTATAAATTACTACTTTTTATTGCTGCAGAATGTACGGTTTCCGTGGCATTTTATTTTGTGCGTACGAAGTCGCGGGAAACATCTAGTATTAAATATTGTAAATATTTTATTACGGGCCTCTTTGAGAGTCAATGGGAGGGTTTGACCCTCCCCAACATCACCCGGGTGATGTTCAAACCAGATATTGGGGACAGCTACGGATTGTGAGCTATTATTATGACAGGGGAGACGCGTGTCTCTCCTGCTAAGGGTTCCGACCCCTTCCTCACTCGCTGAGGAGTGAGGTCGCGCGCGATAGCAAAAACGGCTTGCAAGTAATCACGATAGAGGAGCTCTTGTTTTTAACGGTATTGGTACTGAGAGTGCCGTCCCTCTCCCCTTCCGCGTACGGTCGGGATGACTCG
Organism: Phengaris arion; assembly: GCA_963565745.1. NCBI lineage: Eukaryota > Metazoa > Arthropoda > Insecta > Lepidoptera > Lycaenidae > Phengaris > Phengaris arion. The sequence goes on from OY751431.1 coordinate 33,747,693, forward strand.
CGCGCGTAAGTCCTAATGTCGATGAGGTTCGCGTTATTGGTAGAGCTCTCTATATCAATATCGCGGTCGCGGACACTATTTTGGAGTGTATCTAGACTACTAGGATGCGAACTCGAACTCGGGTTCGGGTCCGGTCCCGTGTTAGGGTCGGTCTGTACATCTGTACGTGTTGTCGTGTCGGATGTGGGATCTCGGGGTAGGCGCCGGCGTCAACCCCGGTGCGATACTAACCTTGCGGGTGCGTGTGATTTGTGTTTACGTAACTGTACAGTACGTTACGTATTTTGTGATCGGGTCAACGGGATCGGCTAAGATATGCTTAGGCCGTTTGTACGTCAGACCACGACGCACAGACTGTGCGTCGTGGTTATAGTCCAGGGCCTTTTGGACAAGGGGGTTTGGGTGATTTTTGCCTTTATCAAAGAATCTTTCTACGAGTTCCTTGATATAGGCTTTAATAGTGATGAGCTCGCGGTCCCTATGCAAGTCGATGTTACGCATGTATCAGGGGGCGCCTGTTGCCATGCGTAGAAACCAGTTTTGGACTGTTTGCAAACGGTCCAATTGAGACTCGCTTATCTGTACGAAAGAGACGCACGCATAAGTGAGTATCGTTCTAATGCAAACTTTATATAATATAAGCTTATGTCTTAGGGACATTTTGCTTCGCGAATTAACTAGCGGATATAATTTGAAAAAACAAATTTCGCTTTACGTAATGTATTACTGATGTGACTCATAACGTCATCGACTTGTTTAGTACTACGCCTAAATATTTGACCTGAGTGACCTCTGGGATTATGTTGCCGTGCAGGCTTATAGGGCTCATTAGTTTACGGGGGCAAGTACGCCTCATTGCACTTTTAATATCGAATAGGATGGCGTGACTTTTGTCGGGATTAACTTCTATTCTCCATTTGGAGAACCATTTACCGAGAGCGTTAACTGACTCCTGGAGGACTTTGGACGCGGTACAGGCTCGTATGTGGGAAAAATAAAGGGCTGTGTCGTCCGCGAACATAGCCATTTGTACCTTAGCGTGTTTAGGGATGTCACTAGTGTACAGGTTATATAGGGAGGGCGAGAAGACCGAGCCCTGCGGTACTCCCGCCTCCATATATCTTGGCAACGACAGTGCGCCTTCAACGCGGAAATGAAACTTACGATTGTTTAAGAAGTTACTAATTAGTAAAACAAGATAATCGGGTATTCCTATTTGATAGTGTTTGTATAACAGTCCTTTATGCCGAATTTTATCAAAAGCTTTTGCAATGTCAAAGAATACGGCGCATATCGTCTTCCTGTCGTTTTTGCTAGTAATTATGTACTCCGTTAAGCGTTGTACTTGAGCGGGACAGCTGTGAATTTTGCGGAAGGCTAACTGCTCGTCTGGAAGGAGTTTTTTGTCGGTTATGACGTCATTGAGGCGCCTTTTAATAACTCTTTCGTAGACTTTACCAAGGGAGCTAATGAGACTTATTGGAAGATAGCTACCCGGCATAGGTATCCACAAACCGGGGTTTCCCCGGTTTGTGGATACAATATGGATATAATAGATGAGTTCTCTATGGTCGCTACCAGGTGATCAGTCAATTGGGAGGCGGCCTCTATGGCTGTCTCTTTACTATCTATACTATCGGGGATTTTATCTAGGTGACTAGATTGGAGGACTTTGATGTTCTCCGCTAATAATTTATAGTCTACTATACTATAATCCTAGTACTAGAATTGTTGGGGTTAAGACTACCAAGTGTAATCGTAACCGGTTTGTGGTCCGAGTTAAGCTCGTGGAGAGTCTCAATATAGATATTGAGAGAAACATTTTTTACTAAAGCTATGTCTATCGTACTAGGATCGAGTATGACACCGTTGATGTTTTCATTGGTGTCATAGCGAGTGGGGTCAGTGGGAGCTAACAGTGCAAAATCTAGAGTATCGGTTAATCTACAACGAATGATGCTGTTTCTATTGTTACGTACGTTGCCCCACTCAGTGTGTTTGTAATTTAGGTCGCCGGCAATAATGACGGCGTTGCCTAAGTTAAATAGCGATTTTAGATAGCTAGAATGTAGTTCTTTGTAGCACGCTAAGTACGTACTTACTATTACAATTGGTCCGTGACCGGACATGCTAATGTGGCAAATAGATGTTTCTAAAGTTAATAGTGGTTGTGGCTCTAAGCGAACACAATGCAAGGATTTTTTATAGAAAATAAGAGTGCCTCCGAGCTGGGATCGAGTTCTATCGTTTCTGGCTATTTTGTAGTTAGCTATTTTAGGGCTCCTCATACTAGGTTTTCTCCTGCACTAGAAGAATGTCGACATTTTGGCTGCTTACAAAATTGCAAATTTCGCTTATGTTATTCCTAATGCCGTTCGTATTGAACGACACTACGCGTAACGAGTGCGGCTTTGACATTCCCGAAGGCTCCATTAATTACTGTCGGGGGAGAGCACCTTGATCTGACGGATCAGGACCTGATGATCTGATAAAGCTTGGATGCGGTCTGTGGCCGATCCTTTTAGCTTTGTCGCTAAAATAGAAAGCTCCATCGGGTCAATAGGCCCGGTGTTGCTTAAGAACTGCTGGACGAAAGAGAGGTCCGCAGTAAAGCTAGGAGTCGGGGGGGCGTGGCCTTAGGCGCTTTGGGCGCGGAGGGCATGGATTTATTGGGGAGAGCGGGGAAAACCGCTAAATCCGAACTACGATTCTGCGTGGGCTTGAACCATGCAGATTGGGTGGGTAGGGGGGTAGTACCCTCTGTAATTGGCGGGGGGTCCTTGGGGCTTACAGAGAACTGGGGGGTTCGGACTCCTCAGCTGGGCTCTTACGGGGACAGTCAGAGATGCCGTGGTCACCCAGGCACTTAACACAACGCGGCCTAGCGTGGCAATTCCGTGCCGAGTGCCAGTAAAGTTGGCATCGGTGGCACTGGCCAGGGATGCCCCTTTTACGGGGGGGCTCGACGCGGATGCCCGTAATGTGGCAGATGGCTCGGATATTGAAGATATCCTTGCCCTCTGGCGTAAGAGAGAGGGTTACGAGTACCATATTGTACTCGTGTTTTTTGATCGGGTGGTACATACAATGTACCTCTATGGTGAGATAACCCTGGGACTAGATGTCCATGAGTACCTCTCTTGTGGAGAGGCACTTATCGACACCGGTATTGACGACGCGCAGAAGGCGCTCGTCTTCGAGGGCGTAAGTGTGATATCCTATGGTTTTTGTGCGTAGGAACGCGGTGAAGAGGCGGTGATCCTCCGAAGTCTTAACCTGCACTTTAATGCCAACGGCCTGAGGGGCCTGGGAGGCCTAAGGGGCCTGGGAGGCCGGAAAGGCCTGGGAGGCCGGAAGGGCCTGGGAGGCTGGAAGGGCCTGGGAGGACCGGGGGACCTGGGAGGCCAGAGGGGCCTGGGTGGCCGGAGGGGCCTGTGAGGCCAGAGGGGCCGGGAGGGCCGATGGGGTAACGGGGGCCGCGGAGCCATGAGCCTGCACGGTTGTACAAACTCGTATAGGTGCCTACAGGTGTGTCAAATGAAACTCGGGTTTGAGTGCGGATCGAAGTTTTTTATTTAAATGTATGACGATACTTATACTAAAATTTACGTAACTCCGATAGCGCGATCTAGAACGATTCCAGTGCCATCTAGTGGTAGATAGCAAAACTAAAATGTCTAATAATACACTAACACAGCGAACAATTATAGAACTAAGAGAAGTTAATATTATTGTATGACGCCATATGGCAGCACTAAGATAAATATTGTACATGCCGCCCACCAAGGCCAAAGTTTTAAGTAAGACCTTTGGACTTATAAATAAATTTGAAATAAAAATTACAAGTCTATTTTAAAAATACACTTTAGATTGCCATAGTGTTACATATCAAACAAGTAAGTGGACTGTATAAAAGTAAGTATCTACATTTTCTTATTTTAAACCATAAGAACAATTTTATGGGTACATATTTATTCCGCAATGGGAAGTATACAAAGTTTTGAAGTAGGTCTCTTAAGATAACCTGACTTCGTTCGAAGAGTAACTACACGTACTATATTGTCTTTGCCAGGATGAGTGGCAGTCACTCTGCCATAAAGCCAGCGACAGGGAGGCATGTTATCTTCCTTAATGATAACAGTGGCACCGATTTTGAATTGGTGAATGGACGCTGAATTCGCTTTATATCGCACTAAAAATTTGGTGAGGTATTCTTGCGACCATTGTCGCCAAAGAGTCTGAAGCATACGTTGAGCGTGTTGCCACCTCCTTAATGAACTTACATTTAATGTCTCTAGGTTCTGATTAGGAACTGTTACCAATGGTTCTCCGATGAGAAAATGTCCGGGTGTCAAAATGTTGTCTGGATCGTCCTTGATCACAGACAACGGACGAGAGTTCAGACATGCTTCCACTTGAGCAAGGACCGTTGCCATCTCCTCGTAGGTTAGGGTGGAGCTGCCAACGATTCTTTTCAAGTGGTACTTTACCGATTTTACACCTGCCTCCCACAAACTTCCAAAGTTGGGGGAATGGGGGGGTATAAAATGCCATTCACAATTATTGACTGCCAATGCTTCGGCAACTTCTGTGAGCAGCTGCTTCTGCTCAGCTATATACTGTTTTTTGAGCTCAGTTGATGCTCCAATAAAATTCGTGCCATTGTCGCTCCAAAGATTCGAACAATGCCCACGTCTGGCTACAAATCTCTTGAAAGCCTGTAAGAAGCCTTCTGATGTTAGGTCACTTACAACCTCTAAATGGATGGCCCTTGTTGCCATACAAATAAATAAAGCGATATATCCTTTGTACGATCGATTGCCTCTGCCTTTGCTCATTCTTATTTGGATTGGGCCTGCGTAGTCCACACCACTGTGGCTAAACGCTCGAGATGCGAGTGATCCTAGCTGTAGGTAGCTGACCCATCAAAGGTGTTTTTGAGATGGCGGCGTTTTTGACACATATGACACATGAACGGTAATGAGATTTTGCCATCTGTTTGCCACCAATGATCCAATATCTCGTCTGAACGAGACATAAAGTGGCTTGCGGTCCTCCATGAAGAGAGTTTTTGTGGGCATCAGCCACAATGAGTTGAGCAAGGCGACAGTTTTTAGGTATTATGATGGGATGTTTTCGCGTGAATGTTAACAAATCTGATTGATGTAATCGTCCTCCTACTCTCAAAATACCGTGTTCATCTAAATATGGCGTAAGTGATTTTATATTGGAGCTTTTGGGTAAGTCTTGTTTTAATTTAATTTTCTTTATTTCTTCACTAAAGTAGCTTAATTGACAGTTTTTAATGTAAATGTTTAAGGCTTCATTTAATTCTGTAGTTGTAAGGTAAATAGTAACGTTTTTAGTAGTAGTTTTCTTAGTGTTATTGATGAACCGCATGCAATAGGCTAGTACTCTTTTTGCCTTTGTTAAAGTAGAGAATCTGTTTAGTAAAGTATTATCGTCTAACGTTGTAGTACAGTGAGCTTGAACAATCTCTAAATCAGTTTCTAATTTCTTAGGTTTATTGTAGACAATGGTAGGTTTAGCTAAAAAATCTGGTCCATTGTACCACATGGGCCAATTGTTAATCAATTCAGCTGGGCTTTGACCGCGAGAGGCGCAGTCAGCTGGGTTATGTTTAGAGCTAACGTGCGACCAATTGTGCGGGTCTAAGTTTGTTAAAATTTCTGATACCCTATTTGCTACAAACACACTCCACTTGCTAGGATGTTTGTTTAACCATGCCAGAACGACACTTGAGTCCGTCCAGGCGTGCAAGTTGGGTTTTGTAATATTTAGTATGGTTGCTACTTCGATTAACAATCTAGTTACCATGACTGCACCGCATAATTCAAGTCTCGGTATTGAGACTTGCTTCACAGGTGCGACTCTCGTTTTTGCTGTAACTAATGAGACGTTAACCTTTCCTTCAGGATCCAAAGTTCGAATGTACACCACTGCTGCGTACGCTGATTTAGATGCATCGCAAAAGCCATGCAGCTCAACTTCGCGATCGGCTTGAGATGTCCCCAACCATCTTGGTACACGTATTTTAGTCAATTTAATTTGTTCACTACGGTAAGTTAACCATTCTTTTAGTAGGTTGTCTGGGGCGACTTCGTCCCAGTCAATACCTGCGAGCCACAGCTTTTGTATCATTCTCTTGGCTATTATTATGTTAGGTCCAACCCACCCTAGCGGATCATAAAAACGTGCTATGTCCGATATAATTTTTCTTTTTGTTACAGGTTCCTGCAGCGTCGGGAGGTTTACTACGAAACGGAACGCGTCTTCGCTTCGGTCAAAGGTAAGTCCCATTATTTTTAATAGTTCATCTTCCTTTATTTCCTTACCCTTTCCCTTTCCTGTCGTTCCATCCTTTCCTTCCATTAGTTCATTAAGTTTTTCATTGTTGCTTATCCATTTTTGTAGTTTGAAACCCGCCTTACCTAGTAACTCATTCATTTCCTTAAACAGCTTAATAACTTCGTTCACATTTTGAACTCCACTCATAAAATCGTCTACGTAGAAATCATTTAATGTTTTCTGAGCTGCTATAGGATATTCTTCTTCGTGATCACGCGCTACTTGCTGGAGTGCCTTTACAGCCAGGTAAGGTGCAGAAGCTGTACCGAAAGTAACTCTGGTAAGTCTATAATGTTTTATTTTCTCATAAGGATTTTTTTTCCATAGGATTCTTTGATAATTATTGTTGTCCCGTTCATCCGTCTTCACTTGCCTAAACATCTTAATAATGTCAGCTGAAAGACATATGGGTGCCGTGCGCCACTTCATGATGATATGTCTAAGTTCTGGTTGGATTGTCGGTCCTACTAGGAGATGATCATTCAGTGATTTGTTATTTTTTCCTTTGCAGGACGCGTCGAAAACAACTCTCACCTTTGTAGTCGTTTTATCATCTCTCACGACCGCGTGATGTGGTAAGTAAACGGCATTTTCATTGTTGATTTCTGTTTCAGGTATAAGTTCCATATGATTAAGAATGAGATATTCATTTATTACTTCATTATATTTAGTTTGTAATGTTTTATCCTTATTTAATCTGTGTTCTAGTGATTTCAGCCTTTTCTCTGCAATTTCCAGTGAAGAAGTTACTTGAGGATCCTGGTTCCTGAACGGAAGACGAACGACATAGCGACCATCTGGATCTCTACGTGTTGTCTGCGCAAAGTATTCTTCACATCGTTGTTCATCGTGAGTAAATAAACGTTCCTTTGGCATTTGAATATCTGATTCAATTTCCCAAAATTTCTTTAAGAGATTGTTGCTATCGTCCGAGCGAGTACAACAATGTAGTGATGTAAGTTGACCACTCGGTTTAGCATTACCGTTGACTACACCTGATAAGATCCATCCCAAGCTCGTTGCTTGAGCCAAAGGTGTGCCAAGCGGTCCCTTTTTGAGGCCGTCTTTAATTATCTGCGCATGCACTTCTGCGCCCAAAAGGATGTCGATCTTGTTCGGAATATTATACTCCGGATCAGCTAAATTAAGGGAATGTAGTTCATCCCACTGTATAGTGTCTACCCTTTTGCTGGGTAGAAAGGACGTGATACATTTATTAATCACGTATGCCCGTACTGTTATTTTAAAATAGGGATTATATAGAGACTGGAGCTGAATATCAACTGTTGCTTTGGAGACGATGGTTGCACTGCCACCCAAGCATGATACTTGTCCCTCAGCTGATATCTTCTTCAGTCCTAGGAATTGTACAGCCGATTCGGTTATGAATGAAGACTGTGATCCTTGATCGATTAAGGCTCGTAATATAAAGTTTTCTCCGCTTCGGGAAGATGCTTTAACTAAAGCTGTTGCAAGTAATGCTTGCTGATAAGTACCTTTGCTAGATGAAACACATGAGACTAATTGCGTGGAAGTATCATTAGACGCGGCAACACTCTCACTTGCTTCATTGTTTCCGTTGTTGTCACCCTTAGGGTGTAAAAGAGAGTTATGTGCTCGTTTGCACACCCGACACTTCACCTTGCTGCGGCATTCTTTAACAGAGTGACCACTACCCAAGCAATTAAAGCACAACTTATTGTCAGTGACGATTTGGCGGCGTGTGTCAACTGACGATTTATGAAACTGCGTACATTGGTTAATTCTGTGGTAGTCTTTACAGAGGACACAAGTTACAGTATTAGAAATATGTAAAGACTTTATTTTAGTAGTAATATTAGAAGGTTTATTACTTGATTGTGACAATCGGTTAATGGCTGAAAACCGTTCTTTAAGGAAACCTTCAAAAAGAGTATAAGTGTGATCTCAAAACTTTATGTAAAAAATTTGAATCAAAGGTAACAGTAAAGGGTAATGAATCGATATCTTCAAATAAAACGCATGCAAACTATCCACAAATAAACATACCTTATTTTTCTGGAAATTACCAAGAGTGGAGTTTGGCCTTGGTGGGCGGCATGTACAATATTTATCTTAGTGCTGCCATATGGCGTCATACAATAATATTAACTTCTCTTAGTTCTATAATTGTTCGCTGTGTTAGTGTATTATTAGACATTTTAGTTTTGCTATCTACCACTAGATGGCACTGGAATCGTTCTAGATCGCGCTATCGGAGTTACGTAAATTTTAGTATAAGTATCGTCATACATTTAAATAAAAAACTTCGATCCGCACTCAAACCCGAGTTTCATTTGACACACCTGTAGGCACCTATACGAGTTTGTACACGGTTTTTCTACTTTTAGGGATTGATTTGGTCGGGGAAGATAAGACTGGAGAGGATCCTCTTCTTTGTCTTCTTATATTTGACGGTAGTGAACTCGCCTTGTTCACTACGGTCGGATTCTTGCTCCGAACAAGACATCTCGGAGGGAGATGATTGGGCTTCTATGGGAATCGGGGCGACGTCGCTATCGGGCGATGCCGGTGAGTCTGCTTCGTGCATGCGCACAAAGCGTTCCCACTTGGACGCGACATCGGGAATCTCTAGTTTTGAAAACTCCAGAAACTTTCTAATTATGGCGTCAGACATAATTAGGAAGTTTATCCCGGGAGTGGGATTCTGCTCTCTATTAATTAATTATTGGGGATACAGCCCCTCCCGGCGACCGGGAGTGGAGGTGTGTAGTGAGGAAAAACTCCTCGTGTAGTGTGCCTAAACGTGTCTCGGTACTTACAATTGTTCCTCGGGCGGCTGGAACACACACACACACACAAACGTTACGCTAAACACTAGGGCGCTTGTGTTCGCGAACGAGAACGCGGCAGAGCGCGAGCAGAAGGCTCGCGCTAAAAACGAGACGGACGATGCGACCGGTCGCACGCTCGTCCTAGCGCGGCGGTTACTACGCGGCGGGGTGCGAGCAGAGGGCTCGATAGAGCCCTCTGCTCCAAACCAAAGAGCGAGACGGACGATGCGAGCGGTCGCACGATCGTCCGGTGCGCGGCGGTCGCGGCGCGGCGCGAGACACGATACGGCACGGGTCGGGCGGCAAAGGCGGTTGGGTGGCGCCTTTGTTTCTTCTCTCTTGAGTCTTGACTCTTGGGTCTTCGGTCTTCTTTCTTCCTGTTGTTTCTATTTCGCGAGCGATGGCACACGCGAGAGAGCGAGAGCGCTTAGACGGACTGGCGATAACGATCGGAGTTGTTACCCGGACGGTGTCCGAGAGCAGAATGCAAACTAGCAACCACTAACCTGGATTATATATTATGTTGTCTCTCTCGTTCTTCGTATTTATGAAAGAGAAGATATGATATTTAATTCCAGGGTTAACTTTAACCCAGATCTGCGCAAGTGGGCCTTATTGTGTACAATGAACGTATGCATACCCATGCATATCTGCGCAAGTGGGCCTAATATGATTAACTACAGTATGATATTATACATTTTATCAGTAAAAATATAGGGGTAGCTGGCGATCCTGGAATATCAGTCCATATTAGTTCCTACTACGAGTTGAACAATGAGCATGCATGCATTTTTGAGCAATAAAACAGGGGATTTTTGTAGTAGTTTGAGCGCGTCAGATAAAGTTAGGAGATGTTAAATTATAGGCCTTAAAGAAGCTCCAACTTAAAATATTGATCATTTGAACGTCAGGTTAGCTCGTAGATAATTATTTAAAATTAACCCAATAAAATATGGTCATATTAAAATAATTGATGTTCTTAAAATATATTTTATATAGAGCCCCAACTCTCTTATTAAATTTAGACTTTCAATGAACTATAATTGAATCATCAATCGTAATAATTATCATAAGCTGATTTTGGCGTTTGAACCTATAAAAACGCGTCAAAGTAACGTCAATTGCGTTTTGAATGGTCCAAACTTCAAAATCAGTTTATGACAATCGAGACGTTTCAACTCATTGAAAGTAAATTGAAAGTCTACAAACAAGAATTGGAGTTCTGGACTCACCCAGAACCTCACTCTGTATATTCTAGTACTGCTACTATCAACACTCTATATTCTAGTACTGCTTGTCAAAAATGTGAAGATAAATTTCCTATATAAGCTACTTTTTTGTGAAAAGTGTTTTATTTCTAAACTTAAAAAATCTGCTCTGTCACTCTTAATCCGCTCAATCACTATTACGAAAATCTTTTGTTATCTCCTTTTCTTCCTGCACCTAATCTTCAAAACCAATGAGGTCTCCACGACGCTCGAGTGACCACACATTTAGTATCCAGGTTTCCTGTACTATATTATACATATAAGTCGTATTTTAACAACAGCATGTATTTCTAGGAACGTCTGTTTTCTAGAAAAGTATGTATTTCTATATAACATGCTTTTAAATTATAATCATAAAAAACATATTTTACGCTAACAATATTCAAATCAATTTTATACAATATAAGTCATTAATAATAGTAATAATTAAACATGTCATAAGAATATCTAATAATTATGATAATACAAAATATATTTTACGCTAACAATAATAATTAATCATGTCATGAAGATAATGAGAAATATATATATTTATGTCAAGAAATTAGATAAAGTAGAAAATGTCAATTAATTTTAAAACTATTATTATAAAATAAAATAATTTATGTCAACTGTTTAGGAATTCCTTTACATCATAATAATATTTGTTTATTAGTATTTTTTTTAGTTCTCTAATAGAGTGTTTTTGAGACAAGTGTTTTATGTGATCTGGTATTTTATTGTAAATCTTTACACACATTGTATATGCATTACTTAAAAAAAGAGTTGTTTTTGGTTTCTTATTTATGATTAATCTATTTGAATTTCTAAAATATTTAGTTGGGTTCGTGTCAATCAATTTCTTTCTTCAGACACAACTCTTTACCTCACGAGACCGCGGTTTTGCATGGTCACGCAGACGCCGCGGTTGAGATTATCGCCCGCAAACGCCTGCGAAGACCGCAGGACGCGCGGTTGCAAAAACGCAATTACATATTATTTACAATTATAGACTTTCTGAGTTTCGAACGCAGAGCGCGCGGGCGCAACCCGCTGAGGCTGCGGGTGACCACGGCCCGCGCGATTCTAAAAGTTGCCCGCCGGTGCAGCGGGACCTGCGAACAACGCGCACACCGCGGGTGTAAAACGCGCCGTGAGTTGTTTTAATTTTGTATATAGATATCTGCATGCATTCTACAGAAGTTGCGGGCAGGTAACCGCGGCAGGCGCGGGTGAAAACCGCTCCAGGCGCGGGTGAAAACCGCTCCGTAAGTTCTTAGCATAAAAGTTGACGTGATCTTAACCACGTTATTAACTGTCATGAGATCATACTATGAATTAAAGACCATCTTGAGAAGCTAATCGTTACCGTCTCAGCCAAGAAAGGTCTTGAGAACGAGTTTGAGAACGGTTTATTAATACGGGCCTTAGGATCAATTCACACTGAATCGAAACGATACGCGGAGATGCATGTTTAAGATATCTATTCAAAATTGAACTTTATTCATTACATAAGAAAATACATCTTTCATTGTAAGAGTTCGAGTGTCAAGTTGCACCGCGCTGCGCGGCGCGATAAGGCGCGTTGAGACGAGACGTCGCTCGCGCTGCATTTGGAAGATAGCGGATCAAATTTGAACTTAACATAATATTATACGCAATAATTATTGAGATACATGTTTCATTGCAAGAGTTTGAATTTCAAAAATAAAAATGCAGCGCCGCGTCACTTCTCGTTTAGGTGTGAACTGACCCTTACAGTAGTCGAATAACTATAATAGTGGGAATAACACATAATGATAAAGTATCATGATTTTATCTTGAGGTAAGTCTCATAAGTTGAAGTTCATATACACGGATAAGATAAATGAGGTTGGATTGGCAATGTGCGCGGGGCAGACGCGCCACAAGTATGATTAAACAATCATAATTCAACTGAACCACGCGGTCATACTTTTTAGTCGCTTGTTGATTGCCTCGCAGTACGTAGCAGCGCTAAAATCCTTTGAAAATGCCATGTTGTGCGATTGTTATGTGCAAATTAAAGAGTCAGACATCAAATATGAAACAAGGAGGAATTTCTTTTCATCGGTAAGCATAAAAACCTTAGTTTTTTAGTATTTTTCCCAAAAAACTAGTTCGAATTAGGAAATTCTAAGTAGAAACGACAATTAAGCCAAGAATCACAGAAAATATACATTGCTGGTGAAGTACGCAAATATTTCGCGAGAAGACACATCTGACGCGCAATGGGTTGCGAAGCGAGCCAAATTACCGCGCCTTTCGATTCGTTCGCGTCACGTCCGCTTCGGTCGCCTGGATAGTGCAGTCAGTGATCGATAATTTATCGACAAATTATTTTTTGTTATTATACTGTTCTCGGTAGTAAAATTTTGCTAGTCTTTTTTTTGCTACATAATATTTATCGACCATCGACTTCTTTTTTTGCTTTGATTTTCTTATTATTTTTGATTACAAATTTTTTTTTCATTACACATTTTTTTTCATTTTCTATCCCAATACCAATTAAATTCGCCTGTGACACAATGTTTTAGTTAGTATAAAATTACTAGTGCTCCCGTTATTAAAATTTTTCATTCAATTACCAATAGCTACAGGACGGTTTACGATTTACGATGAGCCCTCGGCAAAAATAGTGGGGATGCACATATTGCACACGCGCAAACATACTTGCCCCGCTACTCCCCCCGACGCATTCAAAAGTTAGGGCTCATACATCGTAAATCTAACTGAAACTAAGATGATTTCAAGATTCAAATTTGACTATTTTCTTTATCGAAAATTCGTATCGACCATAGCAAGCCCTAGCGTGCGTGTGAATTTTGAGCATGTGGTTGTGTCGTAACGTTACCGACTCAACGTAGTGTGAGTACCAAATCGCAGCCCTCTGTTCTAGGTGTGATTTGTTAATTAGTGTCCGTAATTCGTGTATGTATTATTATTTCTTATGTAGTGGAGTGCATTGGTGGGAGACAGGCGGCGACGCTGGTTTTCAAGTAAAAGTATCACGGTTGCCAATCCAACCTCATTTATCTTATCCGTGTTAATATACCTATTATATTGTGTTATTCCCACTATTATAGTTATGCGACTACTGTAAGGGTCAATTCACACCTAAACGAGAAGTGACGCGGCGCAGCATTTTTATTTTTGAAATTCAAACTCTTGCAATGAAACATGTATCTCAATTATTTATGAGACTTACCTCAAGATAAAATCATGGTACTTTATCACCTCGACCAGTTTTTCCGTCGTCTCATCATCACTCAGATCCCTTCTAAACTCTGTTTTTATTTTATGCTTTATTAACTGTATATGTCCGATAAGATGGTATACGAACATGTAGTTTAATGTATGGAATAGCATCATCACAATCACGCCGCAGCCCACCGTGTATATGTTTGCTAAATGTGTGACCACCCAGTTCCTATAGTTGTAATTGTAATCAAAAGGCATCCACATGTATATGCAAGTCTGTAGCTTCATGGTCCTGTTACGTATCTGCTCTACGTTCTTAATATTGTTCAAGACTGGAATCCATATCCAAATCACCCAGTTGAGAGAAGAAGAATATCAGGTAATAGGCCGTCCAACGGGTAACACGTTCTACGTTGATGATTTTCTAGGAAAATCAATTGCAATTCAACTTTTATGTCTAAAGGCGAGGTAACTCATGACGAGCTGATGATGTGGCACGTAGAATTTCATTTAGTAAATGTGATAGCAATATATGTACATATATTGGTATCACGTTTACTCAGGTACGCGATAGGAGCACAGACACAGACAGAAAGAGACAAGTAGCGATGAGTCAATGTACGAAGTTCTACGTGCTCCGCAACCGAATTTTAGCTACTACTTGCTTTGCAGTATCTCAACTCGCCTCATCCGGTCACACAAGTGCGAGCTGCTTATGTGACAGTAGACAGCTAATGCATCTGTGTACTCGCCTTCCAAATTCTCATGTGAGAAGTCTGAGTATGTCTGTGTGCTTTGTACGTGGTAGGGTGTGTAAAATAAAAATAAAAGTGCTAATAACTCGGATGCGAGCTACTAACCGACTGGCAAATGACATTAGCTTGTACGATACGGTCAAGCAAGTATAATGCAAGAAGCTGTACTACGGTGACTAACTAGGCCATCTTGCACGCCAGCTCGTCCTATGTTACCTAAGCTTTATGCATTCAGAGCTATTTTAGGGATGGTATTAACTACTTATATTTAAAAAATTATTGTAAAAATAAATTTCCTACCGTTTCCAACAAAACATTCTTATTCTCGTTCTGGTTATGCAAATGAATATGAGTCATAAACTCCCGCATTATTTTCTTATAACTCGCAAACTTAGAAGACATTACATTTACCTAAAATAAATGAAATCTATTATTCACTTATTCTAATCGATAAATTGCTTAAGATATATATAAATAGGAATAGAGTTATAGGAACCCCACTTCATTGCTATGGTAACAAATAAATATAAAACTTACATTTGCCAAGAAAGATACAGGAATAATAGAAAATATGATACCGAGGATATCAAAATTCAGTTCAGTGCGGTAAGCGAACAAGTAGACGATCTGAGTTATAAAACAGGCCGGTGCAAATGTTTTTACTACGAAGCTATTGAAGAGAACTATTTTACTCAGTGGAGCGTATCCCCATGTGGTCTGATTTTCAAGACTTACAAACGTTAACACGGATATAATTAATGATTAAACGAACTTACCTGTATGTGAAGTTCTATCATAATTATATGAAGCGCCTCGTCCGAAGAGATTGGTAATTAAATTTATTCATTTTGACATGTAGTAACACCATCTGGCCCCACTCTTGCACTCAGTTGAGAATTTTCGTGCAAATTTTAATTTTTCTGCTGGCATCCCACCCCTTCTACCCCACTGTCGTTAGCCTCGAGGCTGCTCATAAAGTTTAGAGGTAAGTACACCACTTCATTGATGTATTTCCTTTATTTTTGGGAGAGCTATTAGTTCGGGTGGGTGGGTTACCAATCTCTTCGGACGAGGCGCTTCATATAATTATGATAGAACTTCACATACAGGTAAGTTCGTTTAATCATTAATTATATTTCGCGCCTCGTCCTCGAGATTGGTAATTAAATTTATTCATTTTGACATGTAGACTTTGAGAGCAAGTCATGAAGGAAATACCATCAATAATAGGACTGAATGTCTACAAAATCAGTTTTTTATTAAAGAATAATAGCAAATAACAATCAGGGATAACAACAAACGGTAAGCAATCTCAGTAACTAGAATATAATGTATTATTAAAATATATATATTTGTTACAAAGTTATGATTCTGGGCGATATTGTAAATCATCTAAGTTAATAATTGAGTTGGCTAGTGACAATTCAAAATTAATATTATTAATCACAGGTCTATTATAGAACTTAGCAAACACAACCGAGTTGCCACTCCAGCCAGCTGTGTTGCGTATGGCGTCTATGTTGACGACCACCCTGTGCGCGTGCGACGTGCTGGCGTGCCGCGTGCTGTGCGCAATAATTACGGTCGTGTCTACTCCGCAAGCACCCTACGCACACTTCACCCATCGGCTCAGGGTCTGCGTACTGATTGGCTTGTGTGGTTTTCTAAAACCAATAAACAACATGTCGGATTTTCTTAATGGGCGAGTTTTTTCTAAATATGCTAGTAGAGTTCTCGCCGGACATATCTGGTTTTTTTGTGGAAAGAATGGTAAGTAAAGTATAGTTTGCTTCGAGCCAGGTTTAGAAGTCTTTAAAATATCGGGAATTTGTATACTAATTCATTGTGTGGAATATTGTATGTTATTTATATTTATTTTAGATAGCGTTTGTATTCTATGGGCTGTCGTAAGCGCTAGAAGAGTAATAGCCTTTTTTGTAAGTTTTTCTAAATTTAGGTCTTCATTTAGGGTACCACGAACCTAGGTGATCTAAAACTATATTTATATCCCAAGCGGTCGTATATTTTGGCAACATTGGTCTAAGATGAAATACACCCGTAAGAAATCTTTGTATTCTATCATCGTTACATATATAACTGCCGATAATCAAAGATAAGGCAGATCTACATGAATTAAGAGTTCCATATTGACATTCCTGGTTATACAGGTAAGTTAAAAAATAGATAATATTTGGAACTGATGCAGAGAAAACTCCGCACGAGTTGCTTCTGCAGAAGTTCCACCATCTTTTAAGGCTGACCTCGTATTGTTTGATTGTATTTTTCGAAAACGACGCTAATACTATGTCGAGCGAACATGCGGGCACGCCCCGTCTTGATAGTGCGCTCCGGATAAGAGTGCTGCTGCTAGGGTAATCGTCTCGTGTATCGACGCGAGCTGCAATGGGATATTATGACATGTTCATAATGCGACTGGCAAACCAATCTAGCTTTGGTCTGTCAAACGAGTTAACGATACGAGAGAAAGCAAAGTCGGCTAACTCCCATTCAATATCCGGATGAGATTTACGCGATTCAAAATCTGCTATTGCATTGTCTTTTGATTTTATATAAGAAACGAAAATAAAAAGTTTACGATCCTCACACCACTGCCAAATTTCTCACGTTATTTCTGTAAGGTGAGGATATTGATTCCACCCATTCGATTGATATAAATGATAAACGATCGCAGTGGAATTATCAATACGCATGAGGATTTGGCAGTTGTAAAGATCCCGCGCAAAAGATTTGAGCGCAATAAAACTAGCCATTTGCTATCAATCCGTTACTTGCAGCCCCCACCCCGTAGTTGAGGCATCTGAATATATTTTACGACTATAGTTATCGTTTAGGATTCTGAACGGAACTATCTATATTATTCAGCCACCACTGTATATCCGGATACAATGTGGTACTTACGGTCATCATTTTACTGTAGTCATCATCGTATCTTAAATTTAGGAATTTAGAACGCTCCATTTCTTTGGTGTGAAGAAGACCATATTCGATTGCAGGGCACACGGATACAAGTAGACATACGAGTTGAGCTAGTTTTCGAATTTTGCAGCGTTTTAGATTCCTGATTTTTTCTAATTAATTTCTGATTCTTGTTCTTTTCATATCATGAGAGTTAATAAGCATACCCAGATATTTACAAGCCCTAGAGGATCGGAGGCAGCTTTTGTCTTTATTAATAATGAAGCTAAGCGATGTTAGTAAGGCCCTTGTGATTTCAATGTTTATAAGACATTGTTTTTGAGACTGTCCTATCAACAACCAGTCGCCTAAATATACCGTGGATATCATTCCAGCAGAGCGTAACAGTTAATTTAAGGGTTTCATTATTTTTGTAAAGACAAAAGGTGTAGTGCTAAGGCCGAATGGTAAAACATTAAACTGGTATAAATTATTGTTAAAAACAAATCGTAAATACTTTTTTGAATCTTCGTGAATTTTTATTAAAAAATAGGCGTCTTTGAGACCAAGAGTCGCCATAAAACAGTCACATGTAATTAATTTAAGTGCTGTTAGAAGATCCTCCAGCTTGAAATGATCCGTCACTATGAATCGGTTTAATTTTTTAAGGTTTAAAATAAAGCTCATTTTACCATTCTGCTTTTGCGTCAGAAAAAACACTCGAAATAAATTGTCCCTTGCACGGCTTACACTCTGAAATGGCACCGGTTCTTTGTAAATTAGTGATTCCCTCAAGAATCAAAGCATTATCTGGATCTGAATGTTTGCGCAATGGAGGTAATGTATCCTGTTGTACAGGGCCTAAAACAGGTATCTTGTAACCTCTAACCCAGGATAGGATGGTACGATCGTTTGTTATAAGATACCACTGTTCGAGGTAATAATGAAGACGACCAGCATACTTAACTGTATCTAGTATCGGCGGCGCTGTGGAGCTGTCTTCGCTGCCGGCTGGCGCAACAACGTCTTCGAAAGGTACGCGAGCTGCTGCGTATGGGGAGCTGCAGGCTGGTATTTCTTCCCTGTCTGGGTCTGCGGCCTGTACGCTGCACCCGGGGGCTTGCGGTTTAAAGTCTTCGTAGAAGAAGATGGGGCTGGTCGTTTAGTTTTGACAGGTGTATTTGCTTTAAGCTCGGTGCCAGATTTATTGATTGTCTTGGCGGACTTAAGCGTTTCAGGTAAAGCTTCGCTAAACAAGAAAGAATCTATCTTCGTATTGCAAAGATGTTCTTTTACTTATTTCTTAAGAGAAAATAATATTATAAAATTCCTTCTAGTAATTGAGTCTTTGTGTGAAATGTCACACAAAAGTCTCGATAGATCCATAAGCTTTTGCAATAATTCTTTATTTTTGTTTTTAGAATTCATTTCATTGGATATAATATCCCCCAGACATGAAATGGCGTGTGCCATTTGTTTTTGTTTAACAATTAACCCTTTTTCTTTTTTGGCCACGGCTTCTGGAATAGCGGCTTTAATTTCAGGGTTGATTTTAGGCGCATCAATATGTAAACAGTTAGATGGGACTAGATATTTTGTAGAAATATCCTTGCACATATCATAGCTAAGCCCTGTTGTTGCTATGTATTGAAGGCGGGAAGCTAGCTAGGAATAATTTCCTTTCCATATTTTTATGTTACTGATGGATCGTCACCAAGGATTTCGAGAGCATCAGCGTCCAAGGCTGTATTTTCGCTATGCTGCGTTATTGGGTTTGGATTTGCCTCTTCAATAACGTTAGCTTGTATCGTGTCTGTATCAAGTACTGTTTCTTGAAAGTAAAAAGCATAGCTTTGATCGGAACGACCCGGTTCTAGTTCGTATTGAGACCAGTCAGATTGTTCGGGTCCTTGTACGTCTATAAAGACACTTAATAATAATTTAATTTTAATTTCTATAACATTAGTAAATGATTATTCATGTTATCTATATGCATAAAGTGTATAATAAGTTTATAAAATTTAAGGTCCGAAATACAGACTATTACTTATTATTTTATGTTAAGACACAATTTTCATTGATTTGAACGCCAATTATTATTTAAGTAAGATAATTGCAATGTGCCGTAGACAACGAAATGTTGCTTGTACGTTATACGAGTTAGGTACAATTCCAAACGAATTGAACGCCAATAGTAAAACAGTAAGTTAGGTACAATTCCCTGCGAATTGAACGCCAACAATAAAACGGTAGGTTAGGTACAATTCCCAGCGAATTGAACGCCAACAATAAAACAGTAGGTTAGGTACAATTCCCAGCGAATTGAACGCCAACAATAAAATGGTAGGCTAGGTACAATTCCCAGCCAATTGAACGCCAACAATAAAACAGTAGGTTAGGTACAATTCCCAGCGAATTGAACGCCAACAATAAAACAGTAGATTAGGTACAATTCCCAGCGAATTGAACGCCAACAATAAAAGAGTAGGTTAGGTACAATTCCCAGCGAATTGAACGCCAACAATAAAACAGTAGGCTAGGTACAATTCCCAGCGAATTGAACGCCAACAATAAAACGGTAGGTTAGGCACAATTCCCAGCGAATTTAACGCCAACAATAGAACAGTAGGTGAGGTACAATTCCAAGCTAATTGAACGCAAACCTTCAAACTATGTGGGTAGTTAGATAAAGTTCTGAGCAGATGATTTCGAAGATTTACATACGTTGTTATAAGTTAGGTACAATCCCCAATGGATTGAACGCCAACCTTCATACGTATTATACATTTTAATTTTAAAACTATAATTTATAATATTGGCTAAATATTTCAAAACTAACCTGTCGGTGCATGATTTGTGAGGGTAGGTGGCGGCGATGGCGCCGGCGCGGCAGCCGCTTGATCGCACGCCGGGTTGATGTTTTCGCGATCACGAATTTTCCTTTCTAGTCTTCGGACTTTGTTCAAAAGTCGATCCAAATCCTCTTCGCACGTCCGCGAACGTTTCGGCATTATTACGGTGTATGAATGTTAAACGTGTTGAGTGGTCGGGCACTAAAGTGTCAATGAACAGCCTCGAGGCTAACGACAGTGGGGTAGAAGGGGTGGGATGCCAGCAGAAAAATTAAAATTTGCACGAAAATTCTCAACTAAGTGCAAGAGTGGGGCCAGATGGTGTTACTACATGTCAAAATGAATAAATTTAATTACCAATCTCGAGGACGAGGCGCGAAATATAATAACTCTATAGAAGAGTTGGTCTCTTGGATGTTTCCTACAGCAAAAAGCAACATTATGATTAAACTCCAGTCTCCACCAAGAAAAGTAAAAATAATCATAAATTTTCTGAAAACGCGCTTCGTAGCGTAGCAGTAACCTTATACATACTGGGTGTTTTTCCAGTCAGTGTCCAAACTTTCAGGAGTGAATATACTTTTGAATATAAGCAACTTTTTCGATGGGATCAACTTTACTACTTGAAAACAAAAGCTGTTTCATACAAAAGGGCTACGGCATAGATAGCATTTTGTAGGAAACAGCAGATTTTTTTTTCAAGTAGGAAAGTTGATCCCATGGTAAAAGTTGTTTTATATTCAAGAGTATATTTACACCTGAAAGTTTGGATACTAACTGGAAAAACAACAAGTATAGTATGGAATTAGTATTTGTTATATTATGATCAAGTCTATGAAGTAAATGTATTATTTACAAATAATATTGCCTTCCCATGTTGACATGTAAACAGCTGATATTCACAATATCTGAAATACGTTTAAAGTAAATTTTCGCAGTAAAAGCTCAAAACAATTTTAAAATTGTAAATTTAATAAAATAACGAAGATTATTAAAGGTCCCAGTTGCTCCGTGGCCTAGTGGGTAGACACTTTGATTCGCACTAGAGAGAGTAAAGGTTCGATTCCCAGGTTGTGGCGCGTACCAATGAGCCTTTTTCAGGTCTTAAGTACATTATACGGGCGCTCTAACGTTGAAGGAAAACATCGTGTGGAAACCCGCACATGGTTGGCCCTGGACGTATTGACCAGTCATTCCTCTGGACTAGGCTGACTATGTTATGAGAATTACGTATGTGCTTGGGCAACTATACGACATTTAAAAACCGCTTGTCCCTACAGTACAGTATTTCGAGAGTGGTTTCTTCGCTCGGAAAATACTGTATAAATCATCCAATAACGGATGAAAAGGCCTAAGTTTTTTTTATTAAAGGTCCCCAATATTACTTGGATACTACCTATAAGAAGCGTCACAGACGGGGAAACTGTAATATTTTGTGTTAAGATTAAATATCGCTTGCTATACAATTAGTAAGGACTATCACAGGCGGCTACGATACTACATATTTTCATATTACGTAGGTACTTACAGTAATATGAAATATATCCAGGCATCCTGAGATTTAAAATTTTAGTATCCTCGGCGTCATCATTCGTTGCGATTTCCTTCATAATTATTACTCTCTACGTATCAAGGCACGCTAAGAAATTAAAAAAATCTAACGTTTTGGGTGTTAAAGTCACTAAAAACTGGTGTAATGGAAACAATTTCAGAATTGTGCCTATGATTTCAGACAAAAAGCCACTAACCTACTCATTACTGTGTCAGCGCTTTTGTGTTTACATTAATTTTCCTGTAGATATTGAAGCTTTCGATTTGCTCAATTTGGAGTAACGATATGATAGCATCATATTATTATTTACTAAGGGAGCCATACACCATACTGCCTTTCGTTCAATTGGCAACGTCATGCCGATTAAACTAAAGGCAGTATGGTTTGTCTGTAGCGCAGTGACGAAGGGTGGTTTTACTCCAGAGGGAAGTAGTCGCTAAACGTGTGTTGTGTAAGTTTTTTTGAAAGGAAATCTAGTACCATTTTATCACAGAGATAATAATATACTACGTACAACAGAGGGACAATCCCGTTGGTCGATTTGACCCCACACTAAGTCGCGCGGCGCGGGCGCCCGTGCCCCGAGCTTGGTACCTACTACAACGAGTTCTATGATTGTCAGTATAATGTTATTTACTAAGAAAACTTACTAGATGGCACTTTACGTAGAAATTATAAATGACATTATTTTCAGAGAACTAACTTATCAAAACATAACTAAAATAGGTAGGTAGGTACCTACCGCTACCGACCTACGTAAATAACGTCATAAAGAAAAAAAAATTCTTTTAATGTTGGTTGTTTTACAATCTATGCTATGAGTGCATAGTATATTATTATCTCTGTGGTATTACTTGTACGTAGTATATTATTATCTCTGTAGTATTACCCAACCCATGCAAGTTGATTAATGCTATTTGTACGTAGTATCAAGTAGATTTTTATGGGGATTATTGTAGGTAGGTACTAAATAAAACAAAATCCATTAAATTATAGAAATGAATTGTGTTTAATTGTTTTTTAAAATTCTAATTTTTTGACTCGATTGGTCCATATTTTTTTGTTGTTTTACAAAAATCGTACATTTTAATAACAACCAATTTTTCCAAAAAAAAAAGTGAATGCTCTGCACATATAACTGACCTTTCTACATTTTCTGTTATTACACCTAAAGCCAGTTTCTTAATAAAAATTGTATGTTTAATATTTTTGAATTGATCGCAATAATTAGTTAAAGCTTCTTTGATTAGTTTATATAGGTCATCACTAGGTGTTTTTAAATCTAATTCCTTGACACCATAATTTTCGTTTAAAATTAATAATTGCTTTGGATCACTGATAATTTCATTTTTCTTTAGCAATATTTTCATACAAAGTGGGCAGTTGTATTTTTCAATACACTTCTTTGCGAGCGCCGTTTGTTTTATTTGAATGGTGAGATTAGTTTTAATTTATAAGTCACGATAACATATACTACGATACTATTATATTATTTGTACGTAGTATATTATTATCTCTGTGCTATAAAGATAAATTGTTAAAGTAGCGCCCATAGCGCCGCCTGCGCGTTGCGTCGTCGTTTTAACTAGGCCATCTATCGTGAATTGACGATGTTTAATTTGAAGAGTATCCTCCCGTAGTGCCGATGTACTTTATCAATTCAATTTTTTTTAAAAAGAGGGCGTTGTATGAATTAAATATTGTTATAAATTCATATTTTATTCAGTAATCATTGAAAATTTTGAAGAATAAAACTGAATAAATCACTGACGTAAAACAAAACAAGGTACATGGCGGTTTAATTGTGCTTTTAATATGATTTACTTTTCCATAGTTCACAATGCTTACTCGTAGCGACATCTTTACGTACTGAGCATGTACTTCATTTTCCAATGTATGAAACTGACCAGACATGATTTTATGTATGATGGTCAAGGTCATTACAAGCGTGTAGAGTTGTGTCGTGTCCGAGAGAAATTGTAAATACTAACTTAACGAAATAAGCTCAGCTCTTATATATTATATATAGTATTAAAACTCATAAAACTCATAAATCTCATATTATTATACTTTTCTCAACTCGAAAACTCTACTCGAGCAATAATAATTTTATATATATAACGTCAACTCAAAATCCCTCAATCTGTCACAATTTGAAAACAATGTAAAATAAATATAAAAAGGTTTTATAAAATCACGTTTCAAACACTAACTATTCTTATAGTTATACCTACGGTTCATATTCCTATAGTAATATATACGGTATTCTTATACATACAATTAGGTATATTTCAAAATACAAAATAGGTACCTAATAATAAAACGTTTTTCTGTGTATTAATTAAATATTGTAAGATAATCATAATATTAAAATACTACCACGATACTACCGCATATTAAATAATAATACCTATATATAGTATTATGATCGTCTATTAATTTGATAACTACAGATTACAATTGATAGTAGGTAGGTACGTATCCAACTTTCCGCTTACCGTAAAAGTCAATTATTTCAAACGATTATCATCAACAATAAACACAACATAAGTACTAAGTACTCTCACATTCAATATTCACATATAAGTACATAAACACGTATTAGTTTAAACTTTAAGACGAATTAAATTTATCACTTCTCACTGCTCAATATAATTTCAAAAATAATAGTTAAACAATAATTATTAGTAACGTAATGTAATAACATCATTTTACATCCAAGGACGCGCCGGCTAAGGTACCGCCGAGCTACTTTTAAAAGTTCATTCGTCTCATGATCTACGTGATATTAACTAATAACGGCTCCCATTGGTGAATGCTACAAAATAGGGGGCTAATGTCACAGAAAAATAGCCCTTAATTACTTCGAACTGTCATCGGACAAATCATATTAATAATATAGTTCTTTAGTTGGCCAGCCGGCTATTAAAAACAAGTCTGAATTTCAACTTTATTTCTAACGAGATAAGGTTCCTTTGGTCTCCCACCATAACTCTGAATATATCGGGTTTTAAAGAGATCTATGAATCCAATATTTGTGTTAAAGTTGCAATGTATCGCTTACGTCGGTCTACATTGTGCTATAGCTTGTCCGACCTGACTTCTGAAAGACATTATTGTTTTCTATATGGTAGTTTGGGCTGAAGGTCTTTATGACTTCTTTAGGTAGGTTGAGGTCTTTATTCGAGCGAAGTCCAGTTCCGATATCATCTAGAGGGTAAGGCCAAATTAGCCTCAAAGAAGCTTGGTGTTCTTAACAGAGCGAGACAGTACTTCAGTCCGGACCAACGCCTACAACTCTACAAGGCGCAGGTTCGGCCTCATATGGAATATTGTTCTCATCTCTGGGCAGGGGCGCCAAAATACCAACTGCTCCCTCTGGATTGTATCCAACGAAGGGCCGCTCGAGTTGTTGAGTGCCATAGTGTTTCAAACAGCTTGGACCCCTTGGAATTACGCCGAGATGTAGCTTCACTCTGCATCCTCTATCGGTTGTATCACGGGGAGTGCTCTGAGGAATTGTTCGGAATCATACCACCTGCAACTTTTCGCCATCGTCCCACGCGAAAAACATACCATCCTCATCACCTTGATGAGTGGCAGTCTTCCACCGTGCGCTTTTCGCGTAACTTTCTGCCGCGCACTGTAAAACTCTGGAACGAACTGTCACCAGCAGTATTTCCGGACCTATACGACCTGCAAACCTTCAAGAAGAGAGTATGTGTAACCGTGTAAATACAGTATCCGACAGGAACACTGCGGGATAAATCTCGAAAAAGTGGTTTGTTCCTGTCGGATACATTTTAATGTAGCCTTTGTTTTAATCCAGAGCCTAAGCTACTAGCATACCGAATTTCATCAAAATCGTGAAAGAGTAACAAACATCCATCCATACATCCTCACAAACTTTAACATTTATAATAGTAATAGGATGTACAAGCATATCAGGGTTTATGCAGGGTTTGAATTAAAAAAAAACCTAACAATAAACTAGCGTTTTTGGACAATCATGATCTAACCTTGGCGCAAAAAGTGCAATATAGCCACCATACAATTTTCATCTTTGTTCGTGTTGGGTATTGTAATCTTAAAAAATGGAATGCCCAATATTCTAATTACGTAATAGAATGATATTTTACATATTATTATATTTTGTATGATATGCATTACATGGATGCTTTTGATTCCAGTCAAAAACAGGAAAAATAAATCACACCTGTAAGTAATGTTATCTTGGACAAGATAGAAAATATCGGTAGCTCGTTCCGTAGCTTTCTGAAGTTATTACTAGATACTTTTACAATACGGTATTTTCCTGTATTTTTAGTAGGTACATACTAAATGAATAGTGCTCTGAACAACAAGGCAGTTTAAAAAAGGTATAGATAGTTATACTAAAAATCAATATTTTCAAAGAAACTGCGGATTGTTTGAAGCACTTTTGTGCGTCTTGCGAAAATGATTCATTCAAAAGTCGAACAAGCAGGTGACATCACACGCTTGTAAGTCGCTACGAAATGTACAACATATACAACATGTAATGGCACAAAATTTCTGATATCTCCGAAGTTTGCCCGTTTATGTTCATACTTACCATAGTTAATTTATTTGTATTGGAAGTAAGTAGGTAAACTATTTATATTATAGTTTTTTTACACTAATGTTGTAAATAAATATTTTTGTAACTTTGAAATGCATCTAAATACAAAGCTACACGTAAAATCTTAATTATTTTTAACCGACTCCCATAAAAAGGAGTCAGTTATACGTTTGGCTGTATATATAATTTTTTTTGTATGTTCAACGATTACTCCGAGGACCGCTTTTCAAAAAAAAAATTTTTGTCATATCCCAAATTGGTCCTTTTGACATCAAAGTGGTGGCCTATTGATGGGATCGATGAGGAATCGAGGGAACTCCTCTAAATTTATATGGACACATAATATGATGATTTTGACTTTTTATGAAGTAGTCCAAGCATATACTACGAAAAAGTAAGATTTTGCACCAAGGTATACCCTGGATCCAAAAGTACTGAACAGAACTCCTGACTCCTTATAGATACATGTTTTGGGGATTTGGTATTGTTTAAATAACTGCAAGCATATAGCACTATGTCAATTATAATAATCATCATCATCATCACCACCATCATCACAAGATACATTATGATGATATAATAGGTACTTTTCATAGTATTTTACACCGACACGGATATCTTTGAACATTACTTTGCCGTTTGTGAACCTATTTGAAAAATTCTTTTGTTGCTGTATAGGCTATAATTCTTAATTTGTCCCTTGGTTACCAAAGTGGTGATCTGATTATGGGATCCATGATAAATCGAGGAAACTCTTCGAATTTTATATGAACACATATAGTGATTTCAACTTTGTCTGAAGCAGTCTAAGCATCAGCTACCAAAAAACAAGATTTTGCACCAAGGTATACCCTGGATCCAGAAGTACTGGAGCGGATTATATACTTATACATGTTTGCGGATTCCGGCGTTGTTTAAAGAACTGCAAGCATATGACATCATATCACTTACAGTAATCATCATCATCGCCACCATCTTCATACGAAACACCAACATATTATGATGACATAGGTACTCACTACTCATCAGAGTTTTGTGCACCGATATCAATATCTTTGTAATTTTGCTTTTGCCAAAATTATATTCGCGATCATCATCATCACTATAGTGTATTTAATGCTTTCTGCTACATTTTTGCCGCTGGCTATGACAATATATAATAAATTTTTTAATATTATAGTATCTAATAATTATCGTCACTGGTAATAGGCTTGTTTCCACTAAGAATAAATCGGATGGCTTAGAGTTTCTAATCATTAACCATGATAATTAGTGAACAAAAAAACAACTTTTTTTATTAAAATAATAAAAGATTATTAATATTTTTGGAAAATAAAATCGACATAATGAGGCGTTTTATCACGTGACATTAAACACCAATCAGAGAAGCGTGACGTCACACCTCGCGAAACACTTGTAAGTTGTAGCTGTGATTTTCGGAAATCAAAATTATCGAGAGTTGGCAGTACTCTTAAATATATGACAGCAAAAGATTTATCCAAGGGCAGCCCTCTTTTACAACCAAATTCATCGGTTTTGCTGAAGTTTTTAGAAATAAACACAGAAATAAATTGTGGAAGCAGTTGATAAAGTAAGAGCATCTTGCCTCCTTGCCATTTCTAACCACATTCTTCGTATTTGTTTATTGTTAGGTACATATATGAATAATTTGTTTGGCGTTTTTATCGTTGTTCTTTTACGTTGAGGCACTACACAATATTTATAATACGAGGAATTCATTATTTAATAAAAAACACAATTGACTATCATTAACAAACACGGCTGTTTCGCGTGGTGTGACGTCATTCAAGACGCCATGACAGTCTTGGACTTTTTCGCGGTCGATTTCAAGTTAATTTTTAAAAACTCCAAAATACTAATGTAAAAGACCTATTTTTCTTAAAATAATATATTTTTGGGGTAAAATAGATGCTAAACTATAGTTTCAAACAAATTTCCAAATTTTGTCAACTAGCCTATTGTTTAGTAGGTCAGCAAGCAGATCGGTAGTGTACTTTTTGTGCATTTTTACTTTGGATGTCGGTTTTCATTTTTTGTTTAAAATAATGAAGATAGCGATTCATAATTAAACTTTATTTACTAGTCAAGAAGATACACCTTTCATTTGCGTCGTGTCGCTTCTCGGACTGACGCTAATATTTGAAATGATGCTAATATTTCGGTCAAATGAAAAAACAATCAAACACGTTATTTTATTCTGACAGCATGTGCTGTCAACCTGTTAACACTATATTACTAAACTATCCTATGAGTAACGTTTTACTTAACATTCTTAAAAAATATGACATTTAAATGAAACGAGAATAAACAAGATAATAAAAACACGTTATAATGAAAATAAAATAATTAACTTATTCTACACAGTTGGGACACGTCATGTTCATATTATCCGCCCCTTCATATGGCTCTTTTGCATTTCATGCAAAACTGTGTTGTCATTTTTCTTGAGTTGAATGGACCAAATGCACATATTATGCAGAAAGTCTTTGTGACATCTAAAACAATATTATAAAGTACTTGAGACAAAATAATCAAATATAAGTAAGAAAAATAAAAAAATACAAACATAACACACAAAATAAACTGAAATCAAGTAAATTTTAAATAAAATAATTACAAATAAGTGATAAAAACAAATAAAACTTACCATCGCTGAACAGTCACGTAAACACTAAACTTTTGTAAATTTTACGACACCTTTGCTGGGTAACACACAAATGACGCATCTTGATGATACAATGACAGCACGTGGCACACTGATGACCGACAGAACAAATGAGGAAGGTACTGTGAAGCGGAGGGCGCAGGAACGATGCGAACATTGTTTAATCTAGGAATCGTCGTTTCATCGTCGTCAATTTTACGATAGTTTAGTATTCTAGGGTTAAGATTTTACACTCAGTAGTCTAGAGCTGATAAATAAGTTGCAAGTACGTACGTCCTAAAGAATTAAAAAGTATCGCTTCACATTTTCAAACTATTAGAAGATATATAAGATATAAGACCCTGCTATTATTATTTACCAACGTGGTTCTCGAAAAAAAAATCCTTTCAGTAAAATTAAAACTTTTCTACATATGGGTGTGGGCAAAATAACTTTTTTAATAAGGGTGTTGACAGGCATACAAATTATTATTGTTACAAGGATTACGAGGGCGGGTCAATAAGTCCGTGACTTTTGGAATAAAACACAGATTTTTTGATAAATAAATCATTTTATTTTTCAACGTAGTCCCCCTTGAGCTCTATACACTTTGTCCAACGCTTCTCCAATTTTTTTATCCCTTCCAAAAAATATGATTTGTCGAGGTCCTCAAAATAGGCCTTTGTTTGCGAGATGACTTCATCATTGGAGTCAAATCTTTTTCCACCGAGCCATTTTTTCAGGTTTGGGAACAAGAAGTAGTCACTCGGAGCCAAATCTTGAGAATGGGGTGGATGTGGGAGCAATTCATAGCCCAATTCATGGATTTTTGCCATGGCAACTGCACATGTGTGCACCCTTGCATTGTCTTAGTGAAAAAGAACTTTTTTCTTGGCCAAATGAGGTCGGTTTTTTTTCAAATCCTCATTGAAGCGGTCCAATAAGTTGGCATAATATTCCCCATTAATTGTTCTTCCCTTTCGAAGATAGTCAATGTAGATTATCCCACGTGCATCCCAAAAAACAGTCGCCATAACTTTATTGGTTGACAAACCCACCTTGGCCTTCTTTGGCGCCGATTCACCCTTAGAAACACACTGTTTTGACTGTTGTTTGGTCTCTGGTGTATTGTGATGGATCCATGTTTCGTCCACGGTTAAAAAACTCCTCCATATTGTGATTAAACAACGCCAAAACTTCCTGTGAAGTTGTTACACGATTGCGTTTGTGGTCGACTGTGAGCAAACGCGGCACCCATCTTGCGGAAAGCTTTCTCATGCCCAAGTGATCATTCAAAATTGAAACCACTGAGCCATGCGAGATGCCTATGGCTTCCACAATCTCTTGCATTTTCAATCTTCGGTCGGCCAACACCATATCGTGAATTTTTTCGATTGTTTCGGGTGTAGAGACCTCAACTGGGCGTCCAGGACGTTCGGCATCTTCAGTACTTGTAAGGCCACAACGAAATTCAGTAAACCACTTTTTTACCATTGAAATCGATGGTGCAGAGTCCCCATAGTATTTATCAAGCTTAGCTTTGGTCTCGGTAATGGTTTTTTTTCGCAAAAAATAATGCTTAATAAGCACACGAAATTCACTTTTTTCCATTGTTTCCTTAAGTTACTGGATAGTCTGATAAAGATAGCTGTAAAACACAAACTAACTGACGCAGCAAGTTCAAATTTTGATAGGAGTCAACTGACAGATGCCTGTTGACAGGAGAAGTGTTGCTTTTTCAGTAAGGAGGTTAGAAATTCAAAAAGTCACGGACTTATTGACCCGCCTTAGTAAAAGGCGTCACAGACGGCGAAGATACTATAATATTTTATCATAGGTTGCCTGGATATATTTCATACTCAAGTACGTAATATGAAAATATATAGTATCTTAGCCGTCTGTGATAGTTCATACAAACTGTAAAGCACGCGATATTTTATCTAAACATAAAATATTTTAATATCTTCGTCGTCTGTGATGCCCTATAAACATTATTCACTACTTACAGAACCCCAAATAAATATGAATAACACTCTTATCTATTATCAGATTTATCGAATTACCTTTAATTAATGCTATCTTCTATTATATGTTATAAATCCGTGATTTTGCGATATTAGTGTTCTTGATTCACCCAAAAGGTTACGTTGTAAACATGGGTTTTTGGTATTCATTAGTTTTTATAAGTGTTTTGTATTTAATTCCCCATTCTCACTGTAAGGGATTTGCTAACGTGGATGCAACTGATGCTTTCGACACAGATTTAATTCAGAATACCCTCGATTCAGAGTTGTGTCAGAGACAGTTGGAGTATATACGCAATAATGACATATTATTAAGGCTACAACGTAAGTGAAATATATTTGTTGATTAAAATCAGATACATTTAAAAATAAATATTAGCCATTAAAAAGTAAAACAAAACTGTAAAGCTAGTTTGATTTTATTAACATGAAAAATGTTATAATTAGGTACTTAACGAATTGTTATATTTGCACAAGACTAAGCAATTGCTTAAAAACTCTTATAAAATGTGGAAAAGACGTTATTTTAAATGAGAAGGTGCCAAAGATCTCAATTCGCGAATAAAGTTTTCTTTCGAATACAAAAGATGAATACTTGCACATTATTTAAATCTCATACTTTTTATTACAGTTCTAGAGTCCGGAATAAGACTCCCGAGAGGAATATCACAAGGTAATTTTATGGATTTCGGTAACTTTCCACAATGTATGGCCATAAACAAAGAAGTAGAAGATATAACTATCCAAGGAAAATTCTGTATGATGAGTGTTCCACTAAGCATTGAAATACAAAATCAAAATGATTTCACAAACCTCGCGTTAGATGCTACAAAATTGAATGAGAATATAGAATTTACTGAACTCATGACACAAATAAATAAAGAAAGGGAATACGTTCTAGAAAGAGATAGAATGAACAGTTTTAGAAACAGGTAAGTTTTGTTTGATGACATTGACAAAAACATGTTTGTAAAGGTACATGTATGTAACCTAATACAAAAATTGCCTACGCTTAGAGGGCCTAAGTGATTGGATTTAATAAAAATAGTATAAAGTATAGTATTGTTGCGATAGCGTGAAAGCTGACGAAATCATTAAAATACTTTACATAACAAAAGTTATCTATATAAACAATCTGACAAAGAACACGTGAATAACGATTTCGGTAGCCCGGTCTCCCAAAAAAAACAAAAATTATCTTAAAACTTTATTAATTAACTTATAATGAATTACATAATTATATCCGTAATCGATGCTAGATCAGAATAGAATGTATAATTATTTAATTTAATTTGTAATTTTATATAATATAATTATTTAAAATTACAAAACGCGGTAAATTGCTGGAACAGCAGAATGATTCCTCGAAGCCGACACGTTGACCAGACACGTGACGCAGCGTCAGCGATCTCCTTTAGGGTACCGTATGTAATTCGTGTTTACCCAATTAATCCAAGACTAATCAATTATTATTATGTTTAATAATAAAGTCTACAATTATAAATTGCTTGTCACCAACATAAAAAGTTTATAGTGAAAATATTTTATGTAAATTATATAGGCCTCTGCGTACTTGTAACCCAAAAAAGGTATTCGACACCCCTTGGTGTAACTCAAATTTCTACGCCAAATACTAAATTGTGGAAGCAGTTGATAAAGTAAGAGCATCTTGCCTCCTTGCCATTTCTAACGTGGGAGCAATTCATAGCCCAATTCATGGATTTTTGCCATGGCAACTGCACATGTGTGCACCCTTGCATTGTCTTAGTGAAAAAGAACTTTTTTCTTGGCCAAATGAGGTCGGTTTTTTTTCAAATCCTCATTGAAGCGGTCCAATAAGTTGGCATAATATTCCCCATTAATTGTTCTTCCCTTTCGAAGATAGTCAATGTAGATTATCCCACGTGCATCCCAAAAAACAGTCGCCATAACTTTATTGGTTGACAAACCCACCTTGGCCTTCTTTGGCGCCGATTCACCCTTAGAAACACACTGTTTTGACTGTTGTTTGGTCTCTGGTGTATTGTGATGGATCCATGTTTCGTCCACGGTTAAAAAACTCCTCCATATTGTGATTAAACAACGCCAAAACTTCCTGTGAAGTTGTTACACGATTGCGTTTGTGGTCGACTGTGAGCAAACGCGGCACCCATCTTGCGGAAAGCTTTCTCATGCCCAAGTGATCATTCAAAATTGAAACCACTGAGCCATGCGAGATGCCTATGGCTTCCACAATCTCTTGCATTTTCAATCTTCGGTCGGCCAACACCATATCGTGAATTTTTTCGATTGTTTCGGGTGTAGAGACCTCAACTGGGCGTCCAGGACGTTCGGCATCTTCAGTACTTGTAAGGCCACAACGAAATTCAGTAAACCACTTTTTTACCATTGAAATCGATGGTGCAGAGTCCCCATAGTATTTATCAAGCTTAGCTTTGGTCTCGGTAATGGTTTTTTTTCGCAAAAAATAATGCTTAATAAGCACACGAAATTCACTTTTTTCCATTGTTTCCTTAAGTTACTGGATAGTCTGATAAAGATAGCTGTAAAACACAAACTAACTGACGCAGCAAGTTCAAATTTTGATAGGAGTCAACTGACAGATGCCTGTTGACAGGAGAAGTGTTGCTTTTTCAGTAAGGAGGTTAGAAATTCAAAAAGTCACGGACTTATTGACCCGCCTTAGTAAAAGGCGTCACAGACGGCGAAGATACTATAATATTTTATCATAGGTTGCCTGGATATATTTCATACTCAAGTACGTAATATGAAAATATATAGTATCTTAGCCGTCTGTGATAGTTCATACAAACTGTAAAGCACGCGATATTTTATCTAAACATAAAATATTTTAATATCTTCGTCGTCTGTGATGCCCTATAAACATTATTCACTACTTACAGAACCCCAAATAAATATGAATAACACTCTTATCTATTATCAGATTTATCGAATTACCTTTAATTAATGCTATCTTCTATTATATGTTATAAATCCGTGATTTTGCGATATTAGTGTTCTTGATTCACCCAAAAGGTTACGTTGTAAACATGGGTTTTTGGTATTCATTAGTTTTTATAAGTGTTTTGTATTTAATTCCCCATTCTCACTGTAAGGGATTTGCTAACGTGGATGCAACTGATGCTTTCGACACAGATTTAATTCAGAATACCCTCGATTCAGAGTTGTGTCAGAGACAGTTGGAGTATATACGCAATAATGACATATTATTAAGGCTACAACGTGAAAAAATCGTGAAAGAGTAACAAACATCCATCCATACATCCTCACAAACTTTAACATTTATAATAGTAATAGGATGTACAAGCATATCAGGGTTTATGCAGGGTTTGAATTAAAAAAAAACCTAACAATAAACTAGCGTTTTTGGACAATCATGATCTAACCTTGGCGCAAAAAGTGCAATATAGCCACCATACAATTTTCATCTTTGTTCGTGTTGGGTATTGTAATCTTAAAAAATGGAATGCCCAATATTCTAATTACGTAATAGAATGATATTTTACATATTATTATATTTTGTATGATATGCATTACATGGATGCTTTTGATTCCAGTCAAAAACAGGAAAAATAAATCACACCTGTAAGTAATGTTATCTTGGACAAGATAGAAAATATCGGTAGCTCGTTCCGTAGCTTTCTGAAGTTATTACTAGATACTTTTACAATACGGTATTTTCCTGTATTTTTAGTAGGTACATACTAAATGAATAGTGCTCTGAACAACAAGGCAGTTTAAAAAAGGTATAGATAGTTATACTAAAAATCAATATTTTCAAAGAAACTGCGGATTGTTTGAAGCACTTTTGTGCGTCTTGCGAAAATGATTCATTCAAAAGTCGAACAAGCAGGTGACATCACACGCTTGTAAGTCGCTACGAAATGTACAACATATACAACATGTAATGGCACAAAATTTCTGATATCTCCGAAGTTTGCCCGTTTATGTTCATACTTACCATAGTTAATTTATTTGTATTGGAAGTAAGTAGGTAAACTATTTATATTATAGTTTTTTTACACTAATGTTGTAAATAAATATTTTTGTAACTTTGAAATGCATCTAAATACAAAGCTACACGTAAAATCTTAATTATTTTTAACCGACTCCCATAAAAAGGAGTCAGTTATACGTTTGGCTGTATATATAATTTTTTTTGTATGTTCAACGATTACTCCGAGGACCGCTTTTCAAAAAAAAAATTTTTGTCATATCCCAAATTGGTCCTTTTGACATCAAAGTGGTGGCCTATTGATGGGATCGATGAGGAATCGAGGGAA
This sequence comes from Phengaris arion, assembly GCA_963565745.1. Taxonomy (NCBI): domain Eukaryota; kingdom Metazoa; phylum Arthropoda; class Insecta; order Lepidoptera; family Lycaenidae; genus Phengaris; species Phengaris arion. Next base: position 33,783,009 of record OY751431.1, read on the forward strand.
CTCCTCTAAATTTATATGGACACATAATATGATGATTTTGACTTTTTATGAAGTAGTCCAAGCATATACTACGAAAAAGTAAGATTTTGCACCAAGGTATACCCTGGATCCAAAAGTACTGAACAGAACTCCTGACTCCTTATAGATACATGTTTTGGGGATTTGGTATTGTTTAAATAACTGCAAGCATATAGCACTATGTCAATTATAATAATCATCATCATCATCACCACCATCATCACAAGATACATTATGATGATATAATAGGTACTTTTCATAGTATTTTACACCGACACGGATATCTTTGAACATTACTTTGCCGTTTGTGAACCTATTTGAAAAATTCTTTTGTTGCTGTATAGGCTATAATTCTTAATTTGTCCCTTGGTTACCAAAGTGGTGATCTGATTATGGGATCCATGATAAATCGAGGAAACTCTTCGAATTTTATATGAACACATATAGTGATTTCAACTTTGTCTGAAGCAGTCTAAGCATCAGCTACCAAAAAACAAGATTTTGCACCAAGGTATACCCTGGATCCAGAAGTACTGGAGCGGATTATATACTTATACATGTTTGCGGATTCCGGCGTTGTTTAAAGAACTGCAAGCATATGACATCATATCACTTACAGTAATCATCATCATCGCCACCATCTTCATACGAAACACCAACATATTATGATGACATAGGTACTCACTACTCATCAGAGTTTTGTGCACCGATATCAATATCTTTGTAATTTTGCTTTTGCCAAAATTATATTCGCGATCATCATCATCACTATAGTGTATTTAATGCTTTCTGCTACATTTTTGCCGCTGGCTATGACAATATATAATAAATTTTTTAATATTATAGTATCTAATAATTATCGTCACTGGTAATAGGCTTGTTTCCACTAAGAATAAATCGGATGGCTTAGAGTTTCTAATCATTAACCATGATAATTAGTGAACAAAAAAACAACTTTTTTTATTAAAATAATAAAAGATTATTAATATTTTTGGAAAATAAAATCGACATAATGAGGCGTTTTATCACGTGACATTAAACACCAATCAGAGAAGCGTGACGTCACACCTCGCGAAACACTTGTAAGTTGTAGCTGTGATTTTCGGAAATCAAAATTATCGAGAGTTGGCAGTACTCTTAAATATATGACAGCAAAAGATTTATCCAAGGGCAGCCCTCTTTTACAACCAAATTCATCGGTTTTGCTGAAGTTTTTAGAAATAAACACAGAAATAAATTGTGGAAGCAGTTGATAAAGTAAGAGCATCTTGCCTCCTTGCCATTTCTAACCACATTCTTCGTATTTGTTTATTGTTAGGTACATATATGAATAATTTGTTTGGCGTTTTTATCGTTGTTCTTTTACGTTGAGGCACTACACAATATTTATAATACGAGGAATTCATTATTTAATAAAAAACACAATTGACTATCATTAACAAACACGGCTGTTTCGCGTGGTGTGACGTCATTCAAGACGCCATGACAGTCTTGGACTTTTTCGCGGTCGATTTCAAGTTAATTTTTAAAAACTCCAAAATACTAATGTAAAAGACCTATTTTTCTTAAAATAATATATTTTTGGGGTAAAATAGATGCTAAACTATAGTTTCAAACAAATTTCCAAATTTTGTCAACTAGCCTATTGTTTAGTAGGTCAGCAAGCAGATCGGTAGTGTACTTTTTGTGCATTTTTACTTTGGATGTCGGTTTTCATTTTTTGTTTAAAATAATGAAGATAGCGATTCATAATTAAACTTTATTTACTAGTCAAGAAGATACACCTTTCATTTGCGTCGTGTCGCTTCTCGGACTGACGCTAATATTTGAAATGATGCTAATATTTCGGTCAAATGAAAAAACAATCAAACACGTTATTTTATTCTGACAGCATGTGCTGTCAACCTGTTAACACTATATTACTAAACTATCCTATGAGTAACGTTTTACTTAACATTCTTAAAAAATATGACATTTAAATGAAACGAGAATAAACAAGATAATAAAAACACGTTATAATGAAAATAAAATAATTAACTTATTCTACACAGTTGGGACACGTCATGTTCATATTATCCGCCCCTTCATATGGCTCTTTTGCATTTCATGCAAAACTGTGTTGTCATTTTTCTTGAGTTGAATGGACCAAATGCACATATTATGCAGAAAGTCTTTGTGACATCTAAAACAATATTATAAAGTACTTGAGACAAAATAATCAAATATAAGTAAGAAAAATAAAAAAATACAAACATAACACACAAAATAAACTGAAATCAAGTAAATTTTAAATAAAATAATTACAAATAAGTGATAAAAACAAATAAAACTTACCATCGCTGAACAGTCACGTAAACACTAAACTTTTGTAAATTTTACGACACCTTTGCTGGGTAACACACAAATGACGCATCTTGATGATACAATGACAGCACGTGGCACACTGATGACCGACAGAACAAATGAGGAAGGTACTGTGAAGCGGAGGGCGCAGGAACGATGCGAACATTGTTTAATCTAGGAATCGTCGTTTCATCGTCGTCAATTTTACGATAGTTTAGTATTCTAGGGTTAAGATTTTACACTCAGTAGTCTAGAGCTGATAAATAAGTTGCAAGTACGTACGTCCTAAAGAATTAAAAAGTATCGCTTCACATTTTCAAACTATTAGAAGATATATAAGATATAAGACCCTGCTATTATTATTTACCAACGTGGTTCTCGAAAAAAAAATCCTTTCAGTAAAATTAAAACTTTTCTACATATGGGTGTGGGCAAAATAACTTTTTTAATAAGGGTGTTGACAGGCATACAAATTATTATTGTTACAAGGATTACGAGGGCGGGTCAATAAGTCCGTGACTTTTGGAATAAAACACAGATTTTTTGATAAATAAATCATTTTATTTTTCAACGTAGTCCCCCTTGAGCTCTATACACTTTGTCCAACGCTTCTCCAATTTTTTTATCCCTTCCAAAAAATATGATTTGTCGAGGTCCTCAAAATAGGCCTTTGTTTGCGAGATGACTTCATCATTGGAGTCAAATCTTTTTCCACCGAGCCATTTTTTCAGGTTTGGGAACAAGAAGTAGTCACTCGGAGCCAAATCTTGAGAATGGGGTGGATGTGGGAGCAATTCATAGCCCAATTCATGGATTTTTGCCATGGCAACTGCACATGTGTGCACCCTTGCATTGTCTTAGTGAAAAAGAACTTTTTTCTTGGCCAAATGAGGTCGGTTTTTTTTCAAATCCTCATTGAAGCGGTCCAATAAGTTGGCATAATATTCCCCATTAATTGTTCTTCCCTTTCGAAGATAGTCAATGTAGATTATCCCACGTGCATCCCAAAAAACAGTCGCCATAACTTTATTGGTTGACAAACCCACCTTGGCCTTCTTTGGCGCCGATTCACCCTTAGAAACACACTGTTTTGACTGTTGTTTGGTCTCTGGTGTATTGTGATGGATCCATGTTTCGTCCACGGTTAAAAAACTCCTCCATATTGTGATTAAACAACGCCAAAACTTCCTGTGAAGTTGTTACACGATTGCGTTTGTGGTCGACTGTGAGCAAACGCGGCACCCATCTTGCGGAAAGCTTTCTCATGCCCAAGTGATCATTCAAAATTGAAACCACTGAGCCATGCGAGATGCCTATGGCTTCCACAATCTCTTGCATTTTCAATCTTCGGTCGGCCAACACCATATCGTGAATTTTTTCGATTGTTTCGGGTGTAGAGACCTCAACTGGGCGTCCAGGACGTTCGGCATCTTCAGTACTTGTAAGGCCACAACGAAATTCAGTAAACCACTTTTTTACCATTGAAATCGATGGTGCAGAGTCCCCATAGTATTTATCAAGCTTAGCTTTGGTCTCGGTAATGGTTTTTTTTCGCAAAAAATAATGCTTAATAAGCACACGAAATTCACTTTTTTCCATTGTTTCCTTAAGTTACTGGATAGTCTGATAAAGATAGCTGTAAAACACAAACTAACTGACGCAGCAAGTTCAAATTTTGATAGGAGTCAACTGACAGATGCCTGTTGACAGGAGAAGTGTTGCTTTTTCAGTAAGGAGGTTAGAAATTCAAAAAGTCACGGACTTATTGACCCGCCTTAGTAAAAGGCGTCACAGACGGCGAAGATACTATAATATTTTATCATAGGTTGCCTGGATATATTTCATACTCAAGTACGTAATATGAAAATATATAGTATCTTAGCCGTCTGTGATAGTTCATACAAACTGTAAAGCACGCGATATTTTATCTAAACATAAAATATTTTAATATCTTCGTCGTCTGTGATGCCCTATAAACATTATTCACTACTTACAGAACCCCAAATAAATATGAATAACACTCTTATCTATTATCAGATTTATCGAATTACCTTTAATTAATGCTATCTTCTATTATATGTTATAAATCCGTGATTTTGCGATATTAGTGTTCTTGATTCACCCAAAAGGTTACGTTGTAAACATGGGTTTTTGGTATTCATTAGTTTTTATAAGTGTTTTGTATTTAATTCCCCATTCTCACTGTAAGGGATTTGCTAACGTGGATGCAACTGATGCTTTCGACACAGATTTAATTCAGAATACCCTCGATTCAGAGTTGTGTCAGAGACAGTTGGAGTATATACGCAATAATGACATATTATTAAGGCTACAACGTAAGTGAAATATATTTGTTGATTAAAATCAGATACATTTAAAAATAAATATTAGCCATTAAAAAGTAAAACAAAACTGTAAAGCTAGTTTGATTTTATTAACATGAAAAATGTTATAATTAGGTACTTAACGAATTGTTATATTTGCACAAGACTAAGCAATTGCTTAAAAACTCTTATAAAATGTGGAAAAGACGTTATTTTAAATGAGAAGGTGCCAAAGATCTCAATTCGCGAATAAAGTTTTCTTTCGAATACAAAAGATGAATACTTGCACATTATTTAAATCTCATACTTTTTATTACAGTTCTAGAGTCCGGAATAAGACTCCCGAGAGGAATATCACAAGGTAATTTTATGGATTTCGGTAACTTTCCACAATGTATGGCCATAAACAAAGAAGTAGAAGATATAACTATCCAAGGAAAATTCTGTATGATGAGTGTTCCACTAAGCATTGAAATACAAAATCAAAATGATTTCACAAACCTCGCGTTAGATGCTACAAAATTGAATGAGAATATAGAATTTACTGAACTCATGACACAAATAAATAAAGAAAGGGAATACGTTCTAGAAAGAGATAGAATGAACAGTTTTAGAAACAGGTAAGTTTTGTTTGATGACATTGACAAAAACATGTTTGTAAAGGTACATGTATGTAACCTAATACAAAAATTGCCTACGCTTAGAGGGCCTAAGTGATTGGATTTAATAAAAATAGTATAAAGTATAGTATTGTTGCGATAGCGTGAAAGCTGACGAAATCATTAAAATACTTTACATAACAAAAGTTATCTATATAAACAATCTGACAAAGAACACGTGAATAACGATTTCGGTAGCCCGGTCTCCCAAAAAAAACAAAAATTATCTTAAAACTTTATTAATTAACTTATAATGAATTACATAATTATATCCGTAATCGATGCTAGATCAGAATAGAATGTATAATTATTTAATTTAATTTGTAATTTTATATAATATAATTATTTAAAATTACAAAACGCGGTAAATTGCTGGAACAGCAGAATGATTCCTCGAAGCCGACACGTTGACCAGACACGTGACGCAGCGTCAGCGATCTCCTTTAGGGTACCGTATGTAATTCGTGTTTACCCAATTAATCCAAGACTAATCAATTATTATTATGTTTAATAATAAAGTCTACAATTATAAATTGCTTGTCACCAACATAAAAAGTTTATAGTGAAAATATTTTATGTAAATTATATAGGCCTCTGCGTACTTGTAACCCAAAAAAGGTATTCGACACCCCTTGGTGTAACTCAAATTTCTACGCCAACTCGTTCACGGTCCGAGCTGCCCAGCTGTGGAATGCTTTGCCTGAACATGTGCGGCAGGGTCCAACAGTGGACACGTTCAAGACTAGGCTGAAGAATCTTTTCTTATTGTCATCAGCAACAAAATAGTCTATGTAGGTTTATTTTATCATATTATTATTATTTATTAGGTTCATTAATTTTTGTTTATTATTCTTTTATGTACGTATTATTATATTTATAATATGTATTAGTATATTGTATTTATTAGTTTATTATCATTATAAATCAGTTGTAAGTAATTGTCTCTTTTTCAAAATGATTTTTCTCTTTGCTGTACTACCTGTGTCCTACTTATTTTATTTTTCCTAAACTCTGTGTAAGGTCTGCTAGCAGAGATCTCTTTTTAGAGATAAGCACGCCTTTGTACCATCTCTTTTGTGTATTTTGTAATATTTTGTGTTATTTTTGTTGTGTACATGAAGAATAAATAAATAAATAAATAAATAAATTATGATAAATGTACTTAATAAAAATATTTTCTTTTCTAGCATGAATAGAAATGAGGCTTCGGAATTAACTCTCAAAGTCGCTGTATGTGTACCATCAGCCTGTACTCTTGGAGATGCATTGAGAAATCCACTTTTTAACATAAGCGATGTTGGGCTTGATGTAAAAGAAGATTTTTGTAGACTCCCTAATGACAAGCCTTTTGTAGCTGCGGATTACGTTGCCTGGTAAAATATTTTAAAATCAAACATGTCTTCCAAATTTTCATTATCAAAAATTTTGTGTTATAATAATATTTACGTAAAAAGATTGTTGCTACAGTTTTATATATAGTGCATTCAATATTAGCTGGTGTGTTTCCAATTGAGATCATCATTAACAATAACAATAGGATTAAATCGTGGTGAGTGAATTCTTTGTTGACAATAACTTGCAAAACACGTGCGGTGTTTCAAATGGTTTTGATACAGTACCCGGCGATAAATATTGCACATCGACCTTTGGAAAGGGACAATCGGCTAACTTCGGCTTCGTAGAGCGTTATCTCTGTCATACGAAATACAAACAGTCCGGTATCTTTTAGGAGCTGTTAAAACAATTATGATTTGCTTCTTTTGATAATTATTTTTATTATTTGTATAAAATACACCAAATTTTCTATAAGTGATGGCTTCAGGTTTGGGTAAAATAAATAAAAAAAACATGTTCACATTATGTTTACGTGTATTTTGCAAAATTACAGCTGTAGTGTACATAATAAACACCATTATACCTTGTTAGAATGAGACATTGTAATAAAAATAATAATAATTCTAATTTTCAACTGCTCTCTGCTCTTGAACCATCTTAAAATAACAACTTATATTTTCATCTTCATTTTTTTTAAATCTGTCAGCTTTGGTTACAAAATATTTATAAACATTGTAGATAATTTCGCGTGACTGACCTTGTAAAGGTTTCCCTCTTTTCCTTAAAGTTGCCATAGTACAACTTTAAACTATTTAAATTTGGGGGTGTTAACAACTCTAAATATATATTTTGATCTGGACGCGACCGCACTCTATCGCATTTGAACAACGACTGACAAAACATCACATAGGTAGTCTGCGACAGAGATAACGCTCTACGAAGCCGAAATTAGCCGATTGTCTCTTTCCAAAGGTCGATGTGCAATATTTATCGCCGGGTACTGTACTTTACTTACTAAATGAATGGGCTAGATGAGTGTTTGGCTCATTACCCCTATTGTTTATGTTCAAGTGGAAACGCGTCAGTTAATATTGAATGCACTATTACATCTGATAGCGCGGGCGCACTAGCGCCAAGTCTTTGTCTGTAAGCGACCGTAACTATCTTTTCTCGACAAACATTAAGCGGCAGAAAACGCGATTTTTAAAGATATGATAGAGATATGGAGGTAGGGAGAGTAAGCAAAATTAAAAGCATACTTCTAGCAGACTTGGAAATTTCAAATTTGCTGTCAGGCTAGGTTATTAGCTACATATAAAATGTGATAAAATGTGCTATTAAAATGTAATGAGCACAGACAAAAACAAATACCATAGATTGATGTTCATTATATAATGTTAAGAGGGTAGAATAGACCCTTGTACATTGTACAATACCTGACAAGTCAAAGAAAAAAAAAAATCTGTACCCTCTTACTATGACAATAAAGTTCAAAAGTGGTACACCGAAAGTACGTGAGCGTATAATACACAACAACAAATGTTACTGAATATTTTGGGTTTTCATTAAAATGGAGTAAATAATAATCAAAAAGATAAAAACTATCACCCAACTACGCAAATAATATAGCTCATATTAGCGGGCCATCACGAATCTATTAGCACATTATTCATTATAATTTATTAGTTAATTCAGTAGTTTGACTTCGGCGTAGTCGGGTAAAAATAAGTTACGACTGAGTTTTAAATTAATGATTTAGTTTTATCTATTTATTTGACTATTATTTAAACGTAGTACTAATTTAATAAGCACAAATAATGTCTGCGATTTTCAGTTGCTATAATAAAATATGTCGATTAAAATTCTACATTAATTAATAGCACATTTTGATGTAAGTAGTCACTGGTAACCATATTATAGATAAATTTATAGTACTTATTGCCAAGTCACTATAATAATTATTTAAAAATTAAATCCACATACAGTCACAAAATTTTAATGAATAACTAATAATTAAGAACTAGCCTAAATTTGACTTAGTTTCTACGATATCTCAAAACATTTTACGTGAAAAAAACTTCGCCCTATTTCATTTAATGGTTTTTGTGGGACTTATATATTACGAAGTCGCGGGCATAATTTAGAATATGATAAGACGTTACAGTTTTCCGTTATTGATTAATAAATTTATATAATCTTTGTACGATTACGACTAAGCAACATTCATTTGTTTCAGGGTTATCTTTTCTTTGCTGAGCTTAATCACGATTCTTAGTACGATTTACGATGTTCGTCATACATTTATATCCAAGAAAGGTAATCCTACATTCATGCTTTTGAAATTTGTTTTTTATTGATTAGATAAAATAGTTCCGTGTAGTTTTTTCGAACAGCATATTAAGTACAAGGTTTTTCTAATTATCTATTTTCATTATTTTCAGATCCGAATGAAGCAAATGAAATACTAAGTGCATTTTCTCTGTACAAAAATTCCTGTCAAATCATCAAAATTTCATCCAGACCAGGCACTTTAGAATGTTTGGATGGCATTCGAGCTTTGTCTATTATTTGGGTCATCATTGGCCATACTTTTATGATGGGTAGCTACTATCCAGCTAATCCTATTGATATGTTTGATGTGAGTATGTAGTATATTGACAAACAAAGGAAGATGGCAAGAAGTGTATGAACGCTGGTCTATTTCTTCTCAATACGTCTTGCCATAAATACTGAAACAAAGAAAAAAAATCATTGAAAAGGTCTTTTCTTTTATGTTTTAAGATAAGGCAGACAAACAGATAAACGGACAGACGGACAAACAGATAGACAGACAGACAAACGGAGCGAAATTGTAAGAGCTCCTTGAGTACTACGGAACCCCAAAAACTGTCTTCACAAACCCCAGTTACAATTTTATGGCCGTACAAGGAAAAAGAGTATAAAAAATAACCTTTCTAAGGTAATATTATTAATATAGCCATTAAGGTAGACCCGATCCAGTCCATCCTCCTTTAAAATTTTGATTTGTCAGCAATAACGTAAAAATCGTAATGATTTTTTTAGTTTGATAATACTTGTTGGAAAATAATTTGACGATGATGAAAACTATCAAACTCAGTACCTTGTTACTGTAGTATTAAATACGCCAAATCACTATATAAAAAAGTTATGAGATTGATGAGAGTTAATGAGATTGACTGACATTAAAGTTTAAATTTTTTTCCCAACTTTCTTAGTTCGGTAGTGTTTAAAATAGCTTTTTTATTTACAGTGGTATCTCTCACTACGGGCAATATGGATGAAAACTGCTACCTTAGCTGTTGACACGTTCTTTATGCTTAGTGGACTCTTAGTTGTTTATACTACTGCCAAAAAGTTTACTGCAAGTAAGAGAACACCAAATTTAAACGCAAATTTTTGCTTTTCATAGCAATTGAACTTTCTTCTAAAAATTATTCACGTATGTATTATGTAAATTTACTATATCATTTTTGAAATTATATTTTTTCAGGGCAGCTAGCAACAAACTTGCATATATTTTACTTGCACCGTGTTTTGCGCCTCTTCCCTGTTTTGGCGGCAGTGATCCTGTTCAAAACGTCGATTTATCATCATCTAGGAGATGGTGCGTTATGGCATATGCCAGCTAGAGATGTACAAAGTTGTAGAACTTATTGGTGGGTGACCCTTCTCTATCTGCAAAATTTCTTAACACCACAAGGAGGGGTAAGCATTTAATATTATGAGTTCCTTTATACTATCATAATCGTAAGTAATAATAGTTAGTTTCGTATTATGAATATTATATGGTTTTTGAAGTGATAACTTCTTATGTGAGGGTAAAACGCTTCATCGTTACGTAACGCATACGGCAGCGGTAGGCAGGCTTCTCCTCTCTCACTCTATTTTTTTCTTTCGCTGTGTAATACAAATAAGATATGAGTAATTTCGAACAATTATGTCAGATACGCGTAACGCAGTTACGCGGGTGCTTGGATTTTGCGTTGTTAGCCAATTAGTCTTGGGTTCGAATCTCGGTCAAAAGAAATATTTTTTATTATTTTTATTTTTTTTTCTTTTTTCTCGCACTACTAAAACTCTGAGAAATACTTGGTCTCCCAGATATAAAATAAATCCCAGTATAATACTGTTGAATGTGGTATACCCAAATACTGTTTTCACTTCTATTGGCAGCCGCTATTGGTTTCCTTTTTGGTGCCTTTTTTGCAGTGTGTAGGAGAATCATGGTACTTGGCAATCGACGTGCAACTTCACATATTATCACCCATGGTTCTTCTGTGGGTTCTCTCTGGTGCTAAAAGACCAGCGTGGTTAGCTCTCATTTCTGGATTCCTACTATCAATAGTTGGAGCTGCGATTTATGTATTTGTAAATAAGGTTACTTCAGGATCACCAGAACATTTTGTATATTACTATGTGAACATATTGACGAGAGCTCCACCATTCTTCGTGGGCATGATTTACGGATATCTTTTACATCTAAGACGTGAAAACAAGGTGGCGATACGTAAGGTAAGAGAGATTGATGATATGACATAATATTTCATAGGTAATTCATGATATTGTAGTTACGAGTTTGTATAAGAATAACTTTTTCACGCGACTTTGTCAGCGTGGATCGCACCCCCGTGGGCGTATCTGCGTCATAATAACTGGCTGCGTGACAAAATTCAACCAGCTGTTGATATTTCACTATACAAAATTGGATCCCCATTACACCCCTTTGGGGGATGATTTTCAATCCTTACTAATAATATTATAAATGTGAAAGCGTGGATGTTTGTTACGCTTTCACGCAAAATGATATGATAGAAAATTTGGTATGATAGTAGTTTAGACTCTGGATTAAAACATTGGCTAGTTTTTATCCCGAAAAAGTAGTGTTCCCGAGGGATACTATACTTACGCGGGCGGAGCCGCGAGCAACAGCTAGTAAACTATATAATATTTACTCAATAATTTTTATTATTACCTCCGTTATTACATTTAATGGAAATCGGGTCAGATTTTAACTTTTTTTATACAAACTTTCAACCACTATTTTACACTATTAGAAGTTACATTCTAATACACCCTAAAACACGTATCTAATGAAATGTATATAATATGAGCATGAATCCCAATTTTCATCGAAATTAAAATTCGAAACATTTAAATCGAAATTTAAATGTACACTACATTTAAAGATTTTCCATTCAGACTTTCACCTCTTATGGGTAGAATATTTCAAAATCCCTTCTTAATACGCGTCTACATTATAAATTAAAACTACTGTCCAAATTTCCCTTTTCTACTATTAGCGATTACGACTGGGCGAGTGTATATGTCAGTGAGTCAGTCGATGGGGAAATCTCCTTTTATACTATGTATAGATATAGATAGATAAATAAGTGGAGTAAAGAATCACCTACGTTTACCATTAACAACCCAACATTCACAACCTCCTTTGCTATTCAGCGGGCTCAGTGTGTGACCGGATTGATCTCGTCCATGGGCGCGGAATCGAATTGTTAGTCTAATCGACGACGTGGACGGCGCGGTAATGCGCGGAGACCTGTTTTCAGCGTTAAATTAAAGTTAAAAATAATGGATATAGAGTTCAGAGTTTTTTATTGGAAATGTCCTGCTCTTATTCAGTTATTTGTCGAATTTCTTAAATATTAATACCTTGTAAACTATAAATAAAAAACCAAAAACACTCTTTTTGGCCTCTTTAATTATTTATTACTCTTGCAATTATTTATATACTAATATGCACTTCTAGTCCAATTTTTTAGACTTCATTCCAAATCCAACAAGGTATCATACATATTTGTAGGACCAGTATTATATTTGTATAATGTATTATATTTGACACGAAAATCAGTTTGTTGCCTAGACTATGTTTAATGTTTAATTATAATCTTCTGGACATCTCATAGGTTAATCATTGGACATAATTAAGTGAATAACAATTTTGTTGTTTCAGCGTTACGGATATCTAACAACATTCATGTCACTCTGTTTTCTGGCCTTGATTTTATACTCTGACCACACACACACCCACGGCGATATAACGGACACACTAGATCAATTTTTATTGACTTTTAAAAGGTCTGCTTGGGTTGCTATTGTAGGATGGATAATATACGCCTGTGTAAATGGATTTGCTGGTAAGCATTTTACAAAAAATCTGTACATTGTGAGACCTTAAATTTTTTTGTCTAGGTCTTATTACATATTAAACAGCTGTTAACTACGAAATCCTGTTGGTTTCTTTTTATTTAATAAAAATAATACATTTTGTTGGAGTTTACTCCTTAAGAATCGATTTTCATATAAGGCCACCGGTATGAAAAAAATATGAGAAGTAAAATCTACTGAACGAATGACCTCGTTACGTTTTCGAGCGCAACCTATTTGCGCACCTTTCACTTTTTTTCACATGGCGCGAATTTTTGAACTCAAATCGATCGCTAGTCGCTTTGCGTTGCACACAAAATTTTACTTCTTAGAGTAAACTCCAGTCGTGCGTCGGAGCTGACACACACTTTTTTTTTTTCTCCAGGTCCTATAAATTGGTTTTTATCGATGTCAGTATGGAAGATACCGTCTAGAATATCATATTCTATGTACCTTAGCCACTTAACACTGATGTTCGCCTACTATGGAACCATGCTACAACCTACCTATTTCTCAGTAGAATTATTTGTAAGTGTGAAATTTTGTACAGGTCTATCAGTTGAAGGTTTATTATTAAGTATTGCCAATTAGCAAAGAATATATAAGTTAATAACAATTAATATTATGTTCTATTTGGTATGTAGTATGTATCTAATTTTTTCTTTTAATTCAGTGGTTAAGCATTTTCATTAGGTGTATTAAACACACCGGTGTCTCAGCATAGCATCGATATTATCGGAATGTGGAATAATATTATTATGAATATTAAAACGAATAAAAGAAAAGCTTCTTTTGGTTTTTATCGATGTCAGTATGGAAGATACCGTCTAGAATATCATATTCTATGTACCTTAGCCACTTAACACTGATGTTCGCCTACTATGGAACCATGCTACAACCTACCTATTTCTCAGTATAAAATATAAAAATTATTAAAATATATAATTATATTAAATATAACTATATTAAAATACAGGGCAATAATAATTTTCTTTACGTTCCAGATGTTCGACTTCTTTGGATTCCTTTACTTAACGATGTTTGTCTCTTTCTTTATGACTGCCATCATCGATTCTCCGTTTGCTACTCTGTTCAGATTATTACTAGTAGGTGGTAAGTAAAACTAGTCTTCTGTTATAATATAAGCAATTAAATATCCTGCACTCCTGATACTTCATAAATGTATAGTCAAGTCTGTCTTATATAAAGTTTTATCAATTATGAATATCATGAACCCGAGTGTTTTTGTAAAGTTAGTACCTATTATTTTAATTTCAGGAATTAAACAAAAAAAGAAAGGGGTAGAACTTGAAACAAACACAGTACCGGGTGTTACTCAAGACAAAATAGAAAATGAAAAACTATAATGACAAGCTGTTAATAGCAATCAACAAAAGCGTGGCAGAAGTGGCAAGATTGTTTGCATACAATAATTATTTTTTAACAAAAAATTAGAACCGACTTCCAAATTAAAAATACACAAAAAAGTATGAAATAAAACTTATTTTCTAAAATTTCCCCTTTAGAAAATAGGTTTTATTTCATACTTTTTGTGCATTTTTACTTTGGAAGTTGGTTTTAATTTTTTGTTTAAAATAATTTTTTTTTATTGTTTTAAATTAAAAAATAAATATCATCTATTATTATTATTATATTAAGAACACATTCTAAGAAAGTTATAAATACAAAAAAGCCTCCGCTATACACTCTCTCGGCAAAACAAACTCAAGCGTTATTTCATGCCAGTTTTCTGAGAAGCCATGGTATTTCGCCAAATAAGCATTATAGATCTGTGGACCTACTAAACAATCACCAGTGACGATAGTGATTAGATACTATATTATTAAATAATAATTATTATCTATTGTTAAAGTCGGCGCCAAAAATGTAGCAGTAAGCATTAAATATACTATAGTGATGATGATGATCACGAATATAATTTTGGCAATAGAAAAATTTCAAAGACATCGATATCGGTGCACAAAACTCTGATGAGTAGTTAGTACCTTTAGTATCATAATAATATTATGGTGTTTCGTGTGTAGATGGTGGTGATGATGATGCTAATTATTGTAAGTGGTACGTTGGCATATGCTTGCAGTTTAAACTTTTAAGAACTTTAAACAACGCTGGAATCCCCAAACATGTATCTATAAAGACTCAGGAGTTCTGTCCAGTACTTTTGGATCCAGGGTATACCTTGGTTCAAAATCTTGGTTATTTATTTTATAGTATAATATGCTTGGAACACTTCAGAAAAAGTAGTAATCACTATATTATTATGTAATATAAATTTCGAAGAGTTTCCTCGATTTATCATGGATCTCATCAGATGATCATCAGGTCTCCACTTTGGTGACCCAATATATTATATATAATAATATATACAGCCCAATCCTTTTTTTGGAAGTCGGTTAAAAACATGGGCGGCGCGGCGGGCGACGAGAGGTGAGCGGTGAACTGACCGCCGCGCCCGGGCCCCGCCTAGAGAGTTTTTGTTTGTGTTCAATTTTTTGTAACGATCTCCAATTTATTTGTTCGTTTATTTTAAAATATTAATTGTTAATTATTTAATATAAAATTAATGCCGTGCCTTACATTTCTTTCGCGAACAAAACAAATATCTAGCCAACGCTTCGCCGCTCTATACGAGTAGTACCGCGCGACCGACCCGCTGGGTTCGAGAACGGGACGGGCATTTCCGGTAGTAGTTGTTTATGATAAAAAGCACTGATTTTTAATGCATAAATTAGTAATAAGGTTTTTATAATATAATAAAAAAATATAAATTACATTGTTATTTTTCTAATCTCCAAATTTTGATCTCATTATAATTTTTTAAAATATAATATTCATTTAATTTATAAAATGCAATAGAACACTGTGGCCAAGTAGCTTAGATTGTTGTGGAGGTCGTGGGTTCGATTCCCGCTTTGGAATAACAATAAATGTTGTTTCCAAGTTTGGTTAGAACAATGCAGGCTGGATCACCTGATTGTCTGACGAGAAAGATGATCTATGCGTCGGATGGGCATGTAAAATGTCGGACCTGCGCCTGATCTCTCAGTCGTGTCGGTTATCCGTACCGCTACGTTTCGAGAGTAAAGAGCTGCTCTTGTGTACTGCGTACACACTTGCGCACTTAACTCCTGCGTAGCTAGCCTGGTTTCAATAAAACCGGCCCTTTTATTATTATTATTAAATTCTCTCACTCATAACTCACCGAAACTTGCAAATTGCACGGTCAATTAGAAAAATTTGAATATTTATCATATAACATTCACTCCCTACTTTCCTGACACTACGTCACATCTTGGCTCTACATAATATTATGACCACCTTCATAAAACATCTCGGTGTCTGGTGAAGACAACTCGACCGATGGGATAGATACTTGGTTTGGTAAAGGGATATAGTTTTAAAAAATCCGGATTCTATGACTAAGGCTACCCGGGAAAATTTAGTACACTGACAATAGAACTAAATTGTATTAGGAATACAATTGAGTTAAAAATCGAAGTGTCGAGTGTCAAGCTGTCGTATATGAGTTATGACATTGACATTTACTCGAATTTGCTGCTCTGAATTTTCGCCGGCCTTACGGATTCCGGACAATATAGTGCCAACTTTATTATTAATTATGCTTAGAAGCATGCTTTTTCTGAGCAAGTGTATATAGTATCCTACCTTTACATTGTACATGTTTTGAAAGAGACGAGACAAGACAAAGAGACAAGCTAGACACTTTACATAACTATAATAGTTGTGCAAAAATTGCCCTATATAAAATGTTGGTAATTCCTAAAAAATATTATAACATACCGGATATTAATGTAAATAATTAATACGAGCTGGTGTTACCTGACTAAGGCGAAGCCAAATGGAAGAGTAAAAGTTGTAGAGCTTGATAATGCCTACAAAAAAGTCACCGACAGCATATGTCTAACTTTTATATATAAGTCTAAAAAGTATTTAAAAAAACTTGAGAGGTGTCAAGGGACACCCGGATGGAACGAATTTATAATATATATATATTATAATATAACTATACATTATATATATTAGTTGATAATGAAGAATTTAAGCCTATTTTGAAAGAAATATACATATTTCTTCCAAAAATTTTGGCAGTCTACATAAACTGCCAAAACATATATATGAATGCATGTATGTGTACGTTTGATTTTTCCACCGTAGAGCCTAAACTACTGATCCGATCTTATTGAATGAGATATCATAAGATTCATAATAATAGCCCGGGTAACACAGGCTATATAATTTGCGTAGTCAGTAGTCAGGTGTTCGTTTTTAACTTTTGATTATTGTTGTAACAGTAACGGTCGTTGCTATGTCCTAAATAAGAACTGGAATATATAAATAACAGTTTCTACACCAACAACTACACCTACTATGTACTCGTATAACACCTACAGCTACCTACACCTACATACTACGCTACTACACGTACTTATATAACACTATGTTGTATACTACCGATGAAAACTACCTATACCAACATACTACTACATCCTACAGGCGACGTGTGAAAGAGTTATCGACGACTGCAGGTTGAAGATTATTACAGTACTTTTATCGCTTTTAATCAATGGGGTTTGACTGGTCACCCTTCTGCTTAAACCACTGTTTCGGATTGAAACTGGATTTTTGTTATTTTAGACCTTTTTAGAGAGTAAAACAATGAAAATGCGATTTAGACTGACTTTAGTGTAATTTAGACGATCAGCGATACAACGTAAGTAAGTGAATAACCAAAATGGCGGACAACAATTCTTAGATATGTAAAAACGCCTACAAGTTACATATAGCAAATACATCTTGAAACAAACATAACATTAAATAGAACATGGCGCTGAAACAACCACTTTGGAGACCTTCTCAATAAGGGTTGACTTTGTATAAAACTCATGTATTAAACCATGTCTTAATTTTAAAATACTAATTCAACAATACCCCACACGATGGGGTAGAATGAAAAAATATTTTTCATCCCCACTTCATATTAACCCTTAAAATATAAAATTATTATTATTTTATGATTCCAAAGCCGACATTTATACACAATCTATAACTATACCAAATTCCATCTATTTATGAATATAAGCAGAAGCTAGAAGAGCAGACAGACAAACGGACAGAGCGAAACTATAAGGGTTCCTTGAGTATTGCGGAACCCTAATTAGAACAAATGGGGTAGGCCACCCTTAACACATAGAGATAAAAAAAAATATTGTTCAAGCTATTTTCATACCTACCGAATACACCGGCAAAATTTTATTAAAATCAATGAAGCCATTTCGGGGGAGTCCACTGTCCAGTCCATGAAATTCTTAATCCTCTAACGGCTAACCTAACACATTAAAGGAAGAAGAAGAAAATAAATTCAAAGGAGCTCCAGCAGTGCGGAAGTAAGTGGTCGGTGATGATGATGACGACACTAGCAAGTAAAACTTTTGTACAAAAATAATATTTTACTACTCTTAGGGCCCCCACGGTTTACCTTCAGGTCGGCCTGAACGGATGCAAAATCTTATCGTTATGTGTGCAATTTCGAGATCGCATCAGTCGGTCGGATGGACTAAAGCGATTCGCTCCAGTGTTGCCAACTGTTATTGCGAAACTACTAAACTCGCATCGTTTTCTACTAAAAGAGTACCGAAAACTATGAACTAAGCTACTAAACTTAGGAATCCCTAAAATACACAAAAAACTACTGCATATTCAGTTAAACTATATTGAAAATATGATCATTTTACCGTTAAATAAAAAAATATAGTAGCAAATATTACGTATATAGAAATTAAATGTGTAATAAGGGACTTACGGACGCGTGCTTCGATGTGTAATTATGATAAGATATTTCTTGTGCCTAAAATAGGCATTTTGCATTTTTATATCCCTATAAATATATCTAAATGAAATACTAACATCAATAATTTCGACTTTATTATGTCAGTCCGATTGGCAGTTTGGTATCCGTAGCTATCTAGGGGCACGGCAGTGCCCCCGCCAAGACGAGCCAAGCGAAGTGCAACTATCGCATTATCACACTACCTTTACTCGAAGCGTTTCGTCGATTTTTTGAACCCTCCTATCTTGTTACTAGTTTGGATTATATCAAATTAATGAAATTATATGTGGGAACATATATTGAAAATTTCATTTATTTAGTAGCGGACTGAATAAACTCATTAAATTTTGATTTCATAGGTCTTATACTATAGATTTTATTGATATCTAAAAACCCCTAATTTCATCACTGACTCATTGATGATCAACAAAATTATAATATGGTACTTTCAGATGTCATAGAAAGCTGAAATTTGGTACTTTACCTTAAAAACTTAAACAGGGGATGAAAGTTTGTATGAAACTACCATAAATTTTGATGTTATACTTAGGTCTGAAAATTGTTGTAGGGGTCCGTGTGATAATTATTATTAATAATAAAATGTAATTAAATAACTATGTAACCCTAAAGGATTATTTTTATTAAAGGGTTATATTTAATTAATATATTATATTAAAGGGTTAGCAACAAAAAACACAATAAGTATTTTTAATCTTTATCGACATATTTTTATTTAAGTAAATCATCTTAAATATGTAGTAGTGTGCGAACGGCCCTTTAAGAATTTGAATGTTACCTTTATGTATAATTCTCCGTTAAAAATTACTATCAAATACTCGGGAATTAATTATTTGAATATTACGTCAATTAGTTTCCAATCCAAGCGACGAACGATAACATAACTGACATAGTTCATAACATACGCGATAGATGCCGCTTTTAACAAAACTTTAAAAATATTATGATGTTAAATCATCGAAACGATTATTAATTAACTGAAGTAAATAAGAATATCAAAAAACAACATGTTATAATTATAGGCCATAAAACAGTTAACACTCCTATATTGAACAATAATCTTAGTTTCCCCAACCACCGCTAGTGCTGTAAGGATTACACTGCATACACTATCGGAGTACCGACAGTGATCATATTATAAGTAACCCTCATGATGATTATATGAATCTATAGTACCTATATGCTGAATAAGTA
The DNA here is from genome assembly GCA_963565745.1 of Phengaris arion. Taxonomy (NCBI): domain Eukaryota; kingdom Metazoa; phylum Arthropoda; class Insecta; order Lepidoptera; family Lycaenidae; genus Phengaris; species Phengaris arion. The sequence continues at coordinate 33,802,952 of OY751431.1, forward strand.
GTAGTCATAGTTGTGGAAACTATGACTACTACTTATTCTGTAGTATATATCTGAGGCGTATATTGTCGTAAAAGGTACAACTCAAAGTTGTAAAGTTGTACCTTGTATGACAATATACGCTTCTGTTGTAAAGGTCTGCTGTTTGACTCCCCCCCCCCCCCGCTATTACAATGATAATAAATACAATATCAACGATGTGTATTCAAGTAGTACTTAATGCTTCCGATAAATGTCAGCGCTTCGACCCTGCATGACGCTATTTGTGTGTTTTAAATATATAATCCCTGGTGGGTTCGAATTCCGATGTCTGATACATTTTTGTGATTAATTTTTTTTAAATGTATCAGAAGTCTGACCAAAGCTCGGTTACCCAAGGTACTCATAGTATTACGAAAGTAAAATGACAATAAAATGGAGAAGAATAAAATATAACGAAGAATGACGAGTAAAAATGATGGAGAATGTCTACCATTTCCGTAATTTTTAGACATTAAATTAAAATCCATGATATTATGTAGGTATAATTTATAATTATGTTATCAGTGTCATTAGCGATTAAATAAGGAAAATAGTTCTGAAGATTATTGTTTTGCGTAATAAAGTCATTGATACATAATACTTACTATGAGTAGTCTAAATAAACAAATAATTAAGAAATACTAGCGTTTTCTCACAGCTCCATCCGCGTTTCATTTGGCAAAATTAACCTTTCTCTTGAGCACTGTCTATTGATGAAAAAACTAGGCCTACTGAAGCGAGAGTCAAGAGTGCCTATTTATTGATTTCAATACGATGCAAAGATGGGGCAAACAAGCAGACAGAGCAACAGTTGTAAGAAAAGTATCGTTACCTACCCCTCCACCATAGACGCCTGCAAGATCAAAATGGTCACAACTGCATTGCAGAACTTTTAAGTCTCTTAAACTTACTGTTGTCACTAAGAAGGTATAGATGATGCTTTTTACAAAACTGTAAAGTGTGATTTTTCAACAAAACGTTTATATGATTAATCGAAAAATAATAGATGTATTAAAATATTATTAAACTACAATGTACCTAGTTAATCGTAGGTAAATAAAATAAAAAGTGCCAATGACGTCAAAAGTTAATTACGTCATATGGATTGTAAAATTAGGATTTTTTTCAAATCCGGATTTTCAGATTTTTTCTCACCAAAAACCGGATTATCCCGAAAATCCGGATTTTTTGGAAGTTTTCATAATATTAATTTTTTTACATTCTATAAAACTTTGATGTTTTTACTAGCAAAACTTACACTCATTACTAAAAGAATCTGTTACTTTTTTTACACATTTATTTTAAATAAGTTCTAAATTTCATTTTAACAAACGCAAAATTAATCATATTTAAAGAAATATAATCTTTGTAATTATCTTCGTCATAACGAAATTAGTAGGTTAGTATTTAAAATTGCAATCTGAATAAATAAAACCACAATCTGAATAAATTAAAATTAATTATAATATATTTTTTACTTTTAGTAATATTTTAAATCATTTTTCCTTAGTATTTAGGGTTTAATTGTACTTTTGAATTGATTTAATGTTCAATTTATGGTTAATATTTTATTTGGTGCAAGGTACACACGTTAAAATTTTAAATTAAGTAAATTTAATCGTGGTATCTATTAAAAATATTTATTTAATATGCATAGCTGATAGCTTAATTCTATCAAAATATAATATCTTCTATACTTGACAAAATATTTATATGGCTAAAACATTAAATTAAAGGATGTTTAATGTGCAACATTTTTAGGATTAATGGTTGACAGGCACTGTGACTGGAAGTCACACATTGATTTCGTATGCAACAAACTAGAAAAATGTGTGTTCGCAATCAAAACGCTACACGGCTTAAAGTTTCTATGGAAGCAGCGTTAACCACATATCACTGCTACGTATCCTCGGTTCCATCGGGTACGGTCTGTTGGTGTGGGGGAACTCCGTTGATTTTGAAAAGGCTTTCCGGGTGCAAAAGAAATATGTAAGGGCTATTTGTGGAGCCTGGTCTATGCACAGCTGTAAACCACTTTTTACTAAGCTTCGCATAGCTGCTGGTGTGTCTGTATGTTCGTGAACTTTGTGTGTTCATTAAGCTAAATTTGTATTACCGTTATAAAAGTAAATTATAAACTTCCCGACAAATTTAAGTATTTGAATTTAATTAACTTTGACAAATACATGTTTGAAGCAAAGATAAAATAAATCGATAAATAATGTAGTTTATAACTATACTGACATAATATATTATCCGTTATTTATACATTGACTCCACTTATGTTAGAATTTATTTTATCTTTATAATGGCAACTGGATTTAATTCTGCAAAATTGTCATAATATGTAACTAGGTATTATTATTTATTTGTTTTTAAAATCATACCTTTTATGTAATTTATTTATTGTGATTATTTTGTATTATTTGCTGATTTATTTGACATTGTAATAATTTTATAATGCATTTTATTTTTACATTCTAAACAAATTGACTATTTTTACGAATCTTTAACTTTATCTAAATGTTATTTGCTAAATGTAACTTCTTTTCTTCATTGTGACCTAATTTAATTAACAAAATAATAATTATTTTTAATGCATTGCTTGCTATTGCAATGCCAGAATCTATCAGCAGCACTCACATAATATAAGACCATTATGTACTAAATTCTAGCAATAAAGGAATTTGATTTGATTTAATTAATAAAATGTAACAAATTGTGTAATAAACAATTTACTATCCACTCAGTAATTATTCTTATACTCATTAAAAATAGTAAAAATCAACATCAATGGAAAATCAATATTAAGGTACTAGCTTTCTGTTCTTTAAATATGTTAAAACATAAAACCGTCAAGTTCGCTAAGGTGAGATCTTAACTTGTAGTCTCGATTCACAAGTGCCATTTCATCCAAAACTTAACCTGGACCACCGAAAATTATGACTTCGGTCTCATTCGATTCGGAATGCCATCTAAAACAAACTATCAAAATTACAAAAGTGCCTGATAAAACATGCAAAACTTATAAATTATTTATAACTTTAACGTAACGTAAAAAATAAAGGTTTGGTTTTTTGGAAATATTTCAAACTATATGAGATAATCGAAATTTGAACTTTTCTGACTATTTTAGATAATCAAAATTTGAAGTTCACACTTGTGAACCAGACTATTGTTAGATACTAAATATTCCAGCAGTAAAAAGTGGTATAGCCTTTTCAAAGTTTTTTTCAAACCACGACTATTTTTGTAAAGAGCAATTTCTATGTCAACTAGCGTAGGCAAATCGGTACTTTTCGTAAAGTGCAATTTATATGTCAACTAGCGTAAGCAAATCGGTACTTTTCGTAAAGTGCAATTTTTATGTCAACTAGCGTAGGCAAATCGGTACAGTTAAGTAGAACGTAGCTCAAACGAACAATCCTTTATATCTGAGATCCGGGGAGTGAAGACTCATTTGAACTGTCGATATGTAACCATATTATATCAAAAGTCAAAAGTCAAATAGTAAAAATTTATATTCAAAATAGGTATTTTTATACACTTTCTGAACGTCGATCTACATGATGCCTACCACCGGTTCGGTAACTAGCCCGGCGAGAAGAACCGGCGTAAGAAACTCGCGCATCTTTTATCAAAAAGATGGAAAATTGTTCTTTTAAAAATATAAAAAAGGCATATATAACAATGTTATATATGCCTTTGATGACTAAAACTACATAACAAGAGTACAATAATATATGTAATTTATAAGTAGCTTTGCAGAGGGTCACCTCATTCCCAAGGTGTGCTATCATACATAAAATCATTAACTTTATAACAGGCTTTAGCACACAAACGTTCTTTAACTACTTTTTTAAATTTATTGATTGAAAAATTTTGAACTCTTTCTGGGATCTTATTGTATAGGCGTATACACTGGCCTTTAAACGAATTATTTACTATATTTATGTATGGTCGATATTCTACTACTTTTGAGATATTCACCATTTTGGTTTTATTTTTCAAAAGTAAAATGCCCCACCTGTTTAGGTCATAATAAAATCCCTAAATGGTGCTTTTAATTTCCTCTACATAAGTACAATTACCAAAACTAAGTACTATTTAAACTCGATAAATGTTACTGACCGGTACTGATGGGTGATGGGGTTAGGGAGGAAATTTTTAAGGAAAGAGGAAGAAGTACAAGAATCTGTCGTCACGTTTGACTACTGTGCGTATCACGCGGTAATACGTAAAAAAAATGTTATTTTAATTTTGATATTTTGTAAAAATCGATATATATTAAAGTGTTGGTTAAATTGGTTTTAAATTATGTTTAGTGATAAAATTGCCTATTATTGTTGCATTTTACAATTCAGTCTACCGTAGACATATGCGTAATATACTAAGGACAAGTCATGTCGAACTGTTCATACAAGAAAATACTACTGCCATCTGTTGAAAACCGATCCAACTACGATGACTACAATCTACTCGAACCGCCGCGATGGCCTCGCATACAAGCTTTTATAATTTTCGAATAATATTAAAATAATGTACTTTAATTACAACAAAATATAATAATCTGTTTTTTACCTTAACATATCTCGCCCATCTTTTTTACTCGTTTGTCGTAATTTTGTAGCCTTTTACAACGCAACATGACCCCTATGTTGTTAAATGTAAAACTCGAGTGCCCCAGGACTTTTTTAGCCACGACGTGCCCTGTCCCTAGAAAAAAGTTATATTGCTCTTGATACATGGGGTACCTATTTAGGATGTATTTCGGTAATTTTCATTATTGTGTAGTGTCATGTTGTAAATGTAAAATGCGGAGGGCTAGATTTCAACCGCCATCTATTTTAAGACTGGCTTGTGGAACAGCACGGTTGTGTTTATGTCGACTAAGTATTTGTTAAACCACACAGATGGCTCTTTTCTATGGACTCCAGAGACGCCTATGAGAAAACTAGGAGAAATCACTACTTCTCCTAGAAAAGACTTCTGGAAAATTCGCATTTCGCTTACCGGGCAGAAAGGCACACAGTATCAAGAACCATGATATAACGCGACAGACAAAAATACTATAGGCTATTTTTAAAGTTATAATAGTATGCAATACTAGGTCATGCAGATTATGAAAACAGCGCAGTTATGATCCGAAAGAAGGAAACAATGATACAAGGGCTCTCCAGCAATACAGTCGCAAACAAAGAGTTTAAGCTTTCAAATGTTACAAAGGGTAATAATGCATTTTCCTCTTGTATAAAAATCAGTCTCATCGGTAGGGTAACCATAAATCATAATAAACAAATTCACAACATTTTTTTTGTACATTATTCTGAATATTTTTAATATTGGTCAACGAAAATAATTATATTTATTTAGACGGATGGATTAGTTATTATTTTATTTGTTTGATTAGACGAGCCAATCTCAGAAACTACTTTCCAGTATCCCGACTATAATATTAATATAATAGTTAGTAGTTTTTTTTTTCAATCATGAAGTCTAGCAATTTAAGACTAAACTAAGAAGACTGTAGCCACATTGTCAAATAGATATAATATTACTAGATGCCCCGACACTACTTTTTCTGTCACGACCTTAAACTGGAATAAATAAATAACTATTCATACACCATCTACGCTACTCCAACATCTACACCTACAACCTACTCCTACATGTACATCTACATCTACAGTATATTCTTCGTAATTTTTCCAATATTTCTCACTGTTTAAACTTCCACAATTATTTCAAGACCAAAATTAGCCAAATCAGTCCAGCCGTAATACTTATGGACACGGGAGGACAGAGCGTACCGACAGATATACAGACAGACGGACACGTCCGTCTGTCTGTATATCTGTCTGTCTATTTTATTGTCTTGGTCGCGCCATTGTTAATGATAATATTGGCACAAGAAGTTAATAGAAACTCGAAACAAACACATCAACCTGTCAACTTTAAAATTTCTAATTGTCAAATTTTAAACCACACTCAACCATAGACACAACAAACAAACAATATTACGTTTAGCTGTCAGTTGCGTTTTGTTATACCACGTTTTATGTCACGTGACACGTCCCAAGGGAACGGGATAAAAGAATTCAGCCAAATCGGTTCTGCCGTTCTTGGATTATAAATAGTGTAAGTAACACAACTTTTTTATATATATATAGATTTATAATAGGTATGATAAGTAGTATTGTTGCATTTATTAATTATTTTAAATAAATTGGAAAAAATTAATAAATAAAAAATATTCTGCTTTTTTTCAGTTGGAATATACAGTTCAACTACAGGACACTCAACTTAAGACACAATTATAATATTAGTTATTTTTTTACATAATTTATGTAAAATAAATTATGTCACACGAATTTCATGATTTTGGAATTTTTTTGCTCCCGTCCTTGTCATAGCTGGTCACATTTGTGAGACGTTACATATTTGAAAAAACACTATTTTTATTCATTTTAATTTAAACTTGTTTCGTAAGTAGGTATCACAATAACAATAAAATCTTAAAATAGCAGAACTAAGAAAACGACAACGTTTCATCCGCGAAAGTCAATTGTTAAATGAAAAAATAAAAATAATATCACCGCTAGGCACGGTGAATTTAGCGGCATTTATATTATATTTAAGGGCAATTCAAAAAACAAGGATGGTCGGCGCTTAACACTAGTAGAGCCAGTGGCCGACAAAACCATTTGAATTTTATGTTTCTACTAGAGTTGGATATGTTTTCGTGTTTTTCGTTAATAGTTTAAAGTTCGTGTTTTACTTAACACTTAGATTTTGTAAAGTGACGTCAAGATATTTTGGACCTCACCCACCCACCTTGTCACACAATGTGACATTTTGTCGACCCCCTCCCTCCCCCTTAACGTAATTTATGGATATCCCCTTAGATACTGAAATAGCAAACTAAATATGACAGTTATTTAAATTAAAATTCTTATTTTATTTCTATTAGGTCCTTACATATGAAATTCGCGTTTTGTTGTACTGGCCACTTTGATCTCAAATATATCTTCTTTGGTTAGGAATTCCAATTTTAAATGTATATCGCTATTTACTCATGCATTTGTATTTCGAAAACCGTAATTCAATTGTTTTTTCCTCTTTTGGTTTTTTCTTTGCGTCACTCTGTTTACAAAACGGAAAACTTGAAATATTGTATTATTTTCGAGTACGAGTTCCCCCGTGGCACCAGTGCTGCAGAAACGGCTCGAAGGATTAATGATGTGTATGGCGGCGGTGTCGCAAAAGAAAAGACAGTGCAGTTTTGGTTCCAACGTTTTCGTTCTGGAAATTACGACCTGCAGAACAAGCCCCGTGGACGGCCGGAGACCAAAGTTGATAAGTATTATTATCAACTTTATGGCTATTGTGGAAGTGGATCCATCGTAAACCACGTCCAAGTTAGCTGCAGGCTGCAGTGTTAGTGACAAAACTGTTTTAATCCACTTGAAGCAAATTTGGAAGGTGAAAAAGCTTGAAAGGTGCGTTACATTACCCAACCGGCACAATAATGAAGGGATCTTAAATTGAATTATTACCTGTGATGAATAGTGGATCCTGTACGATAATCGGAAACGCTCATCGCAGTGGCTGAACCCTGGCGAACCTGCCAAAGCCTGCCCCGAGCGAAAATTGACTACAAAAAAGTTACTTCTGAGCGTTTGGTGGAATAGTGCCGAAGTCGTTCACTACAGCTTTGCTAAATCTGGCCAGACGATTAAAGCAGATGACTATTTTCAGCAAATGCAAATCATGATGGAATAGCTAGCTGCTAAACAACCGAGGTTGGTCATTCGCTCTAGGCCACTGCTGCTTCAGGACAACGCTAGACCAGACACTGCACAACAGACGGCTACCAAATTAGAGAAGCTTCAATTGGAATGCCTAAGACATCCACCGTACTCCCCGGACCTTACTTCAATAGATTACCATTTTTTTCGAAATTTAGATAACTTTTTACGAGGGAAAAAATTCAACTCCGATGGGGCAGTCCAAAGCGCCTTCAAAGATTCTATTTATTCCTGTCCTAATGGTTTTTTTAGTAAAGGAATCAATGAACTACCTATGAGATGGCAAATGTGCATAGATGGCAATGGTATATTATACTTTGATTAAATAAATATATTATGTTTAAAAATAATCGACTTTATGTTCCTCCTTTACAAAACGCCAATTTCATATGTACGAGGGCACTGAAAATTTCGGGAATCAAGGAAGTGACACAACATTACTATTTAAAAATGTATTTATTGCTTTTCGAAGTGCTCCCCGCCAAATTTGACACATTTTTCCATACGATGGAACCAATCATTGAAGTAACCATTCCATTCGGAAGTTGGGGTCTCCAAAATGGCCGTTTAGTAGGCGTCCACAGCTTCTTCAGATGATGAAAATCTCTGACCACGCAATTTATTCTTTATTTTAGGGAAAGTATAGAAATCATTAGGGCTTAGGTCGGGGCTGTACGGCGGATGGTCTAATAATTCTATGATTTCTTGCTCTAAAAACTCTTTTGTTCTGTGCGCGGTGTGAGAACTCGCATTGTCGTGATGGAGGATGATGCGGCGGTTGCAGTTCTCTTTACGGAGTTCAGAAACGACCTGTGGCAAACAAATGTTAGCATACCATTCTGCATTAACCGTTCTTTGTCCCTCAAGAGGAATAGTCGCAACATGGCCGGTTTTGGAGACAAATGTGGCCACTATTTTTTTTGCAACACTCCGTGAACGAACAATTTTTGTTGGCTTTAACTCATTTTCGAACACCCAAACTCGTGACTGATTTTTTGTTTCGGGTTCGTACGCGTATATCCAGGATTCGTCACCTGATACGATGTTGTATACTGCTCAATCCTCAAATGCTTTTGAGGATCCTGCGTGGAATCTTTCGAGAGTTCTGACGCACCAAGTAACGCGAGTCGCTTTTTGCTCTTCACAGAGCAAATGCGGTATCCATCGGGAAAACAACTTTTTTACACCTCATGTTCATGCAAGATTATTTGTATTTGACTCATGCCAATGTCTAAATGTCCTGAATTTCGTGGTATGTCATATGTCGATCTTCCTCAATCAGCTTACGCACAGCATCAACGTTTTCTTGGGTGACTGCGGTTTTTGGACGACCTTGACGGGGATCATCACTGAGCTTGACACGTCCACGTTGAAATTCAGTAAACCAGCGATAAATTGTGGTTTTGGATGGGGCTTCATCACCAAATGCAGAAATCATCCGGTCAACACACTGTTTTTGTGTTAAACCACTTCTAAAGTCATAATAAATCATCGCTCTAGAATTTTCTCGAGTCAATTCCATTTTCTCAACGACTAAGCAAGTTTGACAAGACCTTGTGACAAGACCGAGAATCTTTTTTTAAAGAAATAAACGGTATTCGATTTTTTAAACCAAGTAGTTTTAAATATAAAAGATTTTAATATGACAGGAACAGTGGAAATATTCCATTCCCGATACTTTTAGTGCAGCCTATGTAATGACCTAATATTATTCATTATTTTTATTTAATATTCTGTATTACTCATTAATTTATTTTCTAGAAAGTTATCCATAATGTCTTTTTAGTATGGTTTACAAGCGACGCTCATTCTGAAAATGCGATATGTAAAAAACCGCAAAACAACAAAACCCTTTTTCTGAACTCTAATGGCGGTCTTCCTGATGGAAAATAATTGCTCTACATTTATTGTACGTACTTGATACTAAAGAGTTCAGAAGACGTAAGCTGTACTAAGTCCAACACTTATAATAAATTTGAAATACAATAAAGTTGTAAGTATTTCGATTTATAATATAAAATAATAATGTTAAACGAATTGTACATGATTTCGTATTGAAAAATGCCAATTTATGTAATAAGTAACTTGAACTGGAATTATTTAAAACCTTCTGTGGCTCAGTGGTTGAGTTGTATTAAATATAATATGTATAATATAATAAAAATCTTAAACATATTATGTATAGTATAAAAGTATTAAATATACTTCCCGTTTTCTGGTACCTGTAACACAAGTTCTTCGGATACTAATCATGTGGTGTAAAGCGTTCATAGATATTATTATTATTATTAAAACGAGATGTTTCCCGCAACTTCGTGCGCGCAAAAGGATTACCACGGGAAACGTGAATTTTTCCACGATAAAATGTAGCTTATGTCCTTGCCCGTGGTCTACTCTATAGTTGTGCCAAATTTCGTAAAAATCGGCCCAGTAGTTTCGGAGCATATTCATTGCAAACAAACAAGTGAAAAAAAAAATCTGTTTATAATATTGTTACAGCTGATAAGTAATTTATTTGTAAGTACAATATAATATAAATTAATTATCAGCTATAAATTAATTATTAATTATCATATATAAATAAGTTTTTAAAAAGATATCAGTAAAAATATAATATAATGTTCTTTTATATGTATTATAAAAGTATTATGAAAATTTGAAAAACGAAATTTGATGATTTTCCCGACCAAATTTCAAAACTTAAGAAACTACAACAACGTAATTAGATAACTAATTTGTATTTGAACAGTCGACACAGCCCTATGTGAAAATTCTTTGTGGGTTTCTCCTTACAAATTCTCCCTTGACAATGGAAATATACCTACCACCATACTTTACCATAAGACCTAATAGGTCTTTACCTATTATAAAAAGTATGGTGGTAGGTATATTTCCATTGTCAAGGGAGAATTTGTAAGGAGAAACCCACAAAGAATTTTCACATAGGGCTGTGTCGACTGTTCAAATACAAATTAGTTATCTAATTACGTTGTTGTAGTTTCTTAAGTTTTGAAATTTGGTCGGGAAAATCATCAAATTTCGTTTTTCAAATTTTCATAATACTTTTATAATACATATAAAAGAACATTATATTATATTTTTACTGATATCTTTTTAAAAACTTATTTATATATGATAATTAATAATTAATTTATAGCTGATAATTAATTTATATTATATTGTACTTACAAATAAATTACTTATCAGCTGTAACAATATTATAAACAGATTTTTTTTTTCACTTGTTTGTTTGCAATGAATATGCTCCGAAACTACTGGGCCGATTTTTACGAAATTTGGCACAACTATAGAGTAGACCACGGGCAAGGACATAAGCTACATTTTATCGTGGAAAAATTCACGTTTCCCGTGGTAATCCTTTTGCGCGCACGAAGTTGCGGGAAACATCTCGTTTTAATAATAATAATAATATCTATGAACGCTTTACACCACATGATTAGTATCCGAAGAACTTGTGTTACAGGTACCAGAAAACGGGAAGTATATTTAATACTTTTATACTATACATAATATGTTTAAGATTTTTATTATATTATACATATTATATTTAATACAACTCAACCACTGAGCCACAGAAGGTTTTAAATAATTCCAGTTCAAGTTACTTATTACATAAATTGGCATTTTTCAATACGAAATCATGTACAATTCGTTTAACATTATTATTTTATATTATAAATCGAAATACTTACAACTTTATTGTATTTCAAATTTATTATAAGTGTTGGACTTAGTACAGCTTACGTCTTCTGAACTCTTTAGTATCAAGTACGTACAATAAATGTAGAGCAATTATTTTCCATCAGGAAGACCGCCATTAGAGTTCAGAAAAAGGGTTTTGTTGTTTTGCGGTTTTTTACATATCGCATTTTCAGAATGAGCGTCGCTTGTAAACCATACTAAAAAGACATTATGGATAACTTTCTAGAAAATAAATTAATGAGTAATACAGAATATTAAATAAAAATAATGAATAATATTAGGTCATTACATAGGCTGCACTAAAAGTATCGGGAATGGAATATTTCCACTGTTCCTGTCATATTAAAATCTTTTTAATTTAAAACTCCTTGGTTTAAAAAATCGAATACCGTTTATTTCTTTAAAAAAAGATTCTCGGTCTTGTCACAAGGTCTTGTCAAACTTGCTTAGTCGTTGAGAAAATGGAATTGACTCGAGAAAATTCTAGAGCGATGATTTATTATGACTTTAGAAGTGGTTTAACACAAAAACAGTGTGTTGACCGGATGATTTCTGCATTTGGTGATGAAGCCCCATCCAAAACCACAATTTATCGCTGGTTTGCTGAATTTCAACGTGGACGTGTCAAGCTCAGTGATGATCCCCGTCAAGGTCGTCCAAAAACCGCAGTCACCCAAGAAAACGTTGATGCTGTGCGTAAGCTGATTGAGGAAGATCGACATATGACATACCACGAAATTCAGGACATTTAGACATTGGCATGAGTCAAATACAAATAATCTTGCATGAACATGAGGTGTAAAAAAGTTGTTTTCCCGATGGATACCGCATTTGCTCTGTGAAGAGCAAAAAGCGGCTCGCGTTACTTGGTGCGTCAGAACTCTCGAAAGATTCCATGCAGGATCCTCAAATGCTGTATACAACATCGTATCAGGTGACGAATCCTCAATATACGCGTACGAACCCGAAACAAAAAACCAGTCACGAGTTTGGGTGTTCGAAAATGAGTTAAAGCCAACAAAAATTGTTCGTTCACGGAGTGTTGCAAAAAACATGGTGGCCACGTTTGTCTCCAAAATCGGCCATGTTGCGACTATTCCTCTTGAGGGACAAAGAACGGTTAATGCAGAATGGTATGCTAACATTTGTTTGCCAAAGGTCGTTTCTGAACTCCGTTAAGAGAACTGCAACCGCCGCATCATCCTCCATCACGACAATACGAGTTCTCACACCGCGCACTGAACAAAAGAGTTTTTAGAGCAAGAAATCATAGAATTATTAGACCATCCGCCGTACTGCCCCGACCTAAGCCCTAATGATTTCTATACTTTCCCTAAAATAAAGAATAAATTGCGTGGTCAGAGATTTTCATCACCTGAAGAAGCTGTGGACGCCTACTAAACGGCCATTTTGGAGACCCCAACTTCCGAATGGAATGGTTACTTCAATGATTGGTTCCATCGTATGGAAAAATGTGTCAAATTTGGCGGGGAGCACTTCGAAAAGCAATAAATACATTTTTAAATAGTAATGTTGTGTCACTTCCTTGATTCCCGAAATTTTCAGTGCCCTCGTACATATGAAATTGGCGTTTTGTAAAGGAGGAACATAAAGTCGATTATTTTTAAACATAATATATTTATTTAATCAAAGTATAATATACCATTGCCATCTATGCACATTTGCCATCTCATAGGTTCATTGATTCCTTTACTAAAAAAACCATTAGGACAGGAATAAATAGAATCTTTGAAGGCGCTTTGGACTGCCCCATCGGAGTTGAATTTTTTCCCTCGTAAAAAGTTATCTAAATTTCGAAAAAAATGGTAATCTATTGAAGTAAGGTCCGGGGAGTACGGTGGATGTCTTAGGCATTCCAATTGAAGCTTCTCTAATTTGGTAGCCGTCTGTTGTGCAGTGTCTGGTCTAGCGTTGTCCTGAAGCAGCAGTGGCCTAGAGCGAATGACCAACCTCGGTTGTTTAGCAGCTAGCTATTCCATCATGATTTGCATTTGCTGAAAATAGTCATCTGCTTTAATCGTCTGGCCAGATTTAGCAAAGCTGTAGTGAACGACTTCGGCACTATTCCACCAAACGCTCAGAAGTAACTTTTTTGTAGTCAATTTTCGCTCGGGGCAGGCTTTGGCAGGTTCGCCAGGGTTCAGCCACTGCGATGAGCGTTTCCGATTATCGTACAGGATCCACTATTCATCACAGGTAATAATTCAATTTAAGATCCCTTCATTATTGTGCCGGTTGGGTAATGTAACGCACCTTTCAAGCTTTTTCACCTTCCAAATTTGCTTCAAGTGGATTAAAACAGTTTTGTCACTAACACTGCAGCCTGCAGCTAACTTGGACGTGGTTTACGATGGATCCACTTCCACAATAGCCATAAAGTTGATAATAATACTTATCAACTTTGGTCTCCGGCCGTCCACGGGGCTTGTTCTGCAGGTCGTAATTTCCAGAACGAAAACGTTGGAACCAAAACTGCACTGTCTTTTCTTTTGCGACACCGCCGCCATACACATCATTAATCCTTCGAGCCGTTTCTGCAGCACTGGTGCCACGGGGGAACTCGTACTCGAAAATAATACAATATTTCAAGTTTTCCGTTTTGTAAACAGAGTGACGCAAAGAAAAAACCAAAAGAGGAAAAAACAATTGAATTACGGTTTTCGAAATACAAATGCATGAGTAAATAGCGGTATACATTTAAAATTGGAATTCCTAACCAAAGAAGATATATTTGAGATCAAAGTGGCCAGTACAACAAAACGCGAATTTCATATGTAAGGACCTAATAGAAATAAAATAAGAATTTTAATTTAAATAACTGTCATATTTAGTTTGCTATTTCAGTATCTAAGGGGATATCCATAAATTACGTTAAGGGGGAGGGAGGGGGTCGACAAAATGTCACATTGTGTGACAAGGTGGGTGGGTGAGGTCCAAAATATCTTGACGTCACTTTACAAAATCTAAGTGTTAAGTAAAATGTGCTCAATTGGGTTGTTGATAGCAAGCTCCCGAATATGCTTTTACACAACTTGAGTTTTTTTGGCCGGCCACTAAAACGCATCACACAAATATTCTAAATACGTCCCTGTATACTCTTTGAGAATTTCTTGGGAATATCTTTCTCCAGTAAGAGTCCCATTGTTAATTATAGCTAGTGGCCAGTAACTCATTGCGACCTTCTAAAGATATCGCTCACCAGGACACATGTAGATACTATGCCTTCTATCTGAAGTTAAAGTTACGAGTAGAATAGAGATTTATCTGGGAACAAAATTTTTGACCATTATTCTTTATCCCACTATATGTGTTCATGGCCGTATCACAGTCTCGCTTCTGCATATTCTATCTCGAGTTTACTCTATCTCAAACTCGAAACTGAACGAAAAATATCACTTTATAGTTCCAGTTTGTTTCAGCAATCTTCTTCTCACTGTACTGTCACTAATATAAAGCCAGCAGGTCTGAAGAAGCAGTTGCTGGACTTTAACTGTGTTAATGTGGCGATACCTCAGCAAAATGGAAACAATATAACGATCTTCTCGGGCACTAGAACACCTGCATCTGCCTGTACAAGATCTCTTCAGATGTTTTTCAGTCTCTTCGTACCTTAACTTCACCCTCTGGAACGTTCGTAACGTTACACCCACCATTGTTCTACATTCTTCAGGCGAAGGGTAATCGTAATCTATATAAATAAAAATGAATTACCGAAATGTTTGTACGCCCTTAACTTCCAAACGACTGAAACAAATTGGATCTTTCTTTTGTATGTTCGTTATTGTCAGGGGAAGGTTTGTATAAAAAAAAAGACAAAAAATATGGTGGTAAGAAGTTCGCCGGGTCAGCTAGTGATAAATAAAAATTTACTAATTATCTGTTGTTGTGTAACTTAACTTTGACACGTGCCTGACTATATCTACGAATATATTTCACAGTGCTATGGCGAGGATTCAATACTCATATACTAAAGTGATCGTTTACTTTCTTCTACTGGTTGCCAGCAAGGTGATCCTTTGGGCCGCGCTATTTTCATCCTTGCCTTACATCCAATCATTACATCGCTTTCATCGTATTAACGTGTGGTACCTGGATGACGGGACCCTCGGCGGAGATCCAGTTTCGGTCTTGCAGGATCTACAAGTCATCATTGAAAAATTAAAATCCATCGATTCTATATGTGAGTTGTTTATTAACGACTCACACGATCATTGGAATGAAATAACAACTAAATTTAATGATCTATGAATAAAATAAAAATTCTCAGTAAAGAGTCCTAGCGCTTACTGGGTGACGGTTTTAATGCCTTTATTTCGGAACAAAATCGCAAATTAACAGAATCTTCCGTAAAACTTATTTTCATAAATTCCCACATGGCATACCAAATCATTCGTTTCTGTCTGTTTGTGCCCAAATTGACGTACGCTTTGAGATGCTGTCCACTATGGAGTTTTTCCGACCTTCTCTCACATTTAGATTTGAAAGACACACACTGTGAAAGACACACTGGTCAATGTTATGTACTGCAACATCTCCGACACTGACACCATGGTCCCAAGTTGCTCTACCCATTCGATTCAGAGGGTTGGGTATCAGGAAGGTGTCCAGTGTGTCTCTTCCTGCTTTTTTGTCATCTGCTCATAGCATCCACCCACATTTCACTAAAATCATTACAATTTCATTAGGATGCATATTGGACTCATTACCGGAAGTTGTTAATACTTGGCGTGGAGTTTGCCCTGGCGAAACCCAACATTCAAAAGAATTAGGATGAAGCCCTTCTTAATTTTTTACAATCATACCTGTTAAATTGCCCCTGCTGATCGCGCCCGTCTCTTAGCGTCCACTGGGCCGGAATCGGGGTACTGTCTTTAGGCACTTCCGTCATTAAATATCGGAACTCTGTTCCATACGAGGAATGGTGACAACGGCAGGAGACCCGATGGCATGACCCTAATTCCGTGGAGCCGTGAGAGCCGTTGGTGTGAGACGCTACCTGCGTGTATACACTGGCGGCGTCACACGTAACGGCCGGGGGCGGTAGCTGCACTCTGCGAGACCAACAAAAGGCGGAAATATGAATCCATCGGCGATGGTTACATTTTTCTGCCTTCTGGAGTCGAAACTATGGGTCCTTGGGGCTCCAATGCCAAGCATCGTTTTAGGGATTTAGAGGGATTACGTTTGCTTTACATAATTAGAGCTTAATACTTATCTTTTGTATCAAGACTCATCGATCGAGAATAAGTTGAAAACATAAAGAGAAATATCAAAAAATATGAACGAATGCTGAAATGGATATCCAAAATCGATTATTTTTGTTTTTAAAGTTTTTTTTAAGAATGTTCTAAGCTTTGGAGTTTTGATATAAAATTAACCCTTTTTCGAGTGATTTTAATATCGATAGTATATTGTGCACTAAAAAAATTTAAAAGTGTATTAAGGCCCGTATTAATAAGGCGTTCTTATCTCTAAGACAATTCTCAAGAAAGTACTTAAGATGTTGTTTTAATTAATAGACCGTACGTAAGTACAGCTGTAGGTATGGCGTATCAAGTGAGTGCGAACGTATTAATAAACGAGACTCGTTACTCAAGTACGCTGTCATTGCTGTCAAACTGTTACTTAAGACGCGGTTTCATGGGTACAGTCAAACCTTGACTTGAGAACGGTTTGCTTGGGAATATGGATACAGTACATTATTATTTGTGGTATTTCTGGGTGTGTTACAATTATGTAAATTAAAATCTAAATACTTATGATTAAACAAACTCAGAATTTACACTACATACCCAACACAAAATAAAGTTATAAAATAAGACGCATATTGATACTTATTCTTCTTTTTTTTTTGGTAATCGCGGTTGCAAAGGTTTTGCACCATTCTGCCAGTGTCGAGTATTTGTAGAAACATTTTAGATTTTATTTATATTTTTATGATAAACGAATTACCTATTTGATTTATATTAATTGACTTGATTTGACACTTGACAGAGAACTTTTTTTCGCTGCCCGAAAAACAATCCTTATTATATGATCTCTCCCTCCTATAATTCCTTGCCCTATGAACCTTAAATCTGTTCTGTGTTTTATAAATACTCCTTTTACTGAAACTTTTTGTACATACTGTGGGTACTGGCCCTAAATGTTTGTGTCTGTTCTAGGTTTTAGATTATTCAACAGACTTCCTCCTGTACACCGTGCCCTTGTTTATTCATAAAACCAAGGTTTATTCAAAACCCTTGTTTATTCAAAAAAAAGGCAGAGTTTTCGCCAACACAACACATTAGCGAATCACTAAGGAGCCATTTTTTCGCCCCCCAAAAAACATGTGCTCTATTATCAACAAGAAGGTTGAAGTACGACGTGCCGCGACTCGTCATGAGGGGTGTCGATCTCAAATATTATGACCACGTAAAAGTACTGGGCCTGACAGTGGACAGCGGCCTCACATTTAACGCACACGTCACAAACGTATGTCAAAAAGCCATAACTAGGTACAAGCAGCTAGCAAAAGCAAGAGTAGGATGGGGGCTTAACCCCCAGATAGTTAAGACGATATATATGGCCGCGATAGAGCCGACTATTTTGTATGCATCGGCAGCGTGGGCACCCACCGTGGAAAAGATGGGGGTCCAAAAAAGGCTCAACTCCGTCTAACGGGGTTTTGCCCAGAAGATTTGCAGAGCATATCAGATGAGATCTCTCTATGAGATCAAGAAGGGGGTACCACACCCGGTATTGAGGGACAGCGTGGTGGAACGAATGGCTCCAGCGATCGAGGACCCACATCCGGCAGAGCAGGAAGAGCTGAGGTTCGGGTTGGTAGACGAGGACTCGTATGCAGACGTGGTTAACAGCCACGTCCATAGGATCTATACGGACGGCAGCAAGATTGAGGGTCGAGTCGGAGCCGCACTCTCCGTATGGAAGGGTGAGGCCGAGACGAAGGCCATTAAGCTTGCGTTGCCGCCGTATTGCACCGTCTACTAAGCCGAGCTTCTAACGCTCCAGAGAGCAGTAAGTATAGCCTGCAAGAGTGGAATGGCGAAGTTCGGTATCCTTAGCGATTCCAGATCGGCTCTCCAGGCAGTTACCCTTAGTTCCCCTCATCCCCTGGCAGTGCAAACAAGGGAGGCCCTCCGAAAAGCTGCATCGCAGAGGCGGGAGGTCTCCCTGTTTTGGATTAAGGCGCACGCAGGGTTGAGAGGGTTCGTCAACCCTCTCAGGTTGACGAACTAGCCAAGGAGGCCGCGCTGCGATTGAAAAGGAAACCTGACTATGATCTGTGTCCTGTTTCATTCGTCAAGCGTATCTTAAGAGAGGATACGGTTGAGGAATGGGACAGGAGATACGAAGTGGGAGGGACGGCCGGAACCACGAAGCTCTTTTTCCCAAGCGCTGCTGCTGCATACAAAATAGTCAAGAAAATAGACATAACACACCACACTACACAGATACTGACTGGACACGGCGGGTTCGCCTTCTACTTGAACAGATTCAAGTTGAAGGAGGACCCGTCGTGCTCATGTCAGCCAGGTGTTGAGGAGACGGTTCCTCACCTGTTACTCGAGTGCTCGATTTTTGCTAGCAGTAGATATGATACTGAGCAAAAATTGGGCACATCGTTTACGGGTGAGAGCCTGTCTTCCATCCTGGGGGGAAATATTCCTTTCATATTGTAAGCAAATAACTGTGAGTGTTAACAGAAAAAACTGTGATATATTGGTGTGATATTAGTGTAGGCTCTAGATTAAGATAAACTGTGATAGTAGGGTTAAGTTAAATGTGTGTGCTGTAGTTTTATCCTTTAATATTTTTATATTTGACATATTGAATTATATTATTTTATTGGATTGTTAATCGGAATTATTATTTTGGATTTTATTTTACTATATGGAAATTTTAATTGGATTGTGTGTTTTATTGTATTTTATTTTTATTGCATTTTTATTGGGGTTTTCTAAACATATGTTCTTTGTAATCTTGACTTGTTTTCACTGAAAACTGATATGTACATTACATGGGAAAAATTATTATATTGATTATATTTATTATAATTGTGAATTGTTAATAATGTAGAAATTGAAATTGTTAAAAAAAAGGTAAAACGGTAAAAATGTAAGATGAGGTTATTGTATAATTTTGATTTGTAAAAAATGTGAGGAAAAAAAAAGAAATTAAAAAATAAAAGAAGAAAAAATGAAAAAGAACATAAACAGCCCTGATAATGTTAGGGGGGCGAAAAAAAAAAATAAGGAGCCACTTTAAAGAATAAGAAGAAAAAGAACTTTTTTCGAATGGCAATGATCCGCATTCTGTTTTACGCAGTTTTCAAAAAAATATGGATATTAATATGCTAGACAATAATAAATATTAATATCTACGTAAAAATTAATGAAATTCACTTTTTTCAATATAAAAAATACAGACTAAACTTTTTT
This sequence comes from Phengaris arion, assembly GCA_963565745.1. Classification (NCBI taxonomy): domain Eukaryota; kingdom Metazoa; phylum Arthropoda; class Insecta; order Lepidoptera; family Lycaenidae; genus Phengaris; species Phengaris arion. Next base: position 33,822,966 of record OY751431.1, read on the forward strand.
TAGTATTTATATTATTAAATATTACATTTTTAAAAAGAAATATTGAAGCAATATATAATCAATAAATCAGTTCTTATAGAAGTGTAAACGAAACGTTATTTTATTCGTTCTTTGTCGTGTAGATGACGCTTAAAAGTTGATTAAGTGATCTCAATAACGTTATCAACTGAGACGATCTTGAGATCATACTATAAATTAAAAACCATCTTGAGAAGCTAATCGTTACTTGAGACTGTCTCAGCCAAGAAAGGTCTTGAGAACGAGTTTGAGAACGGTTTATTAATACGGGTCTTAGTTTTGCAGGTTGTATTATGAACACCACTTTTCCGTAGTTTTCAGTTTGCAACTTATGCACTTCAGTATTTCTGTACAACAAATAAAGACCGTTGTATAAATAGCTTCTCGTTACCACAAAACAGTTACAGTGGAGTCTATTCAAAAGTATATTGTGGCTAGGTTCTTATCCGCTTCCCTTACTGTTACTAAAGTAAGCTTTATTTCTTCACGTAAACACGAGATTCATTCGAGACACAAAACACTTGTATTGAAAAACTTTTGATAACTATTAGTCTATTCGGCAAACTGATTTTCGTGTCAAATTGAGATACTGGTCCTACAACTATGTGTGATAGGTTGGATTCGAAATAGCGTCTACAAAATTGTGCTTAAATTGCATATTAGCACATAAATAATTGAAAAACTTATAAACATTTAAAAAGGCCAAAAAGAGTATTGTTTGTTTTTTAATGTTAATATACAGCCGAATGCATAACCACCTCCTTCAAAAAGAACAAAAACTTCATAGTATATATTTTCAGCGTTTGTAAATAACACAACATACATATTAATACATATTACATAGTAGTTTAGGCGACAAACTGATTTTCGTGTCAAATAGTTTTTCGTGTACCGACTTCAAAATTAGGAAGAATGAGTAGAGAAATAGTTAAAATTTTAGCCGAATTTAAAAGGTAAATTATTTAGAAAATAATATTTATTTCATAGTGTTTTGTTCATTTTTACTTTGGAAGTCGGTTTTCATTTTTTGTTTATCATTTTATTAATACAATTATACCCTTTAATGTTTGAAAATTCCCCTCAGGGTGACAACGACAACTTCTTAAAACGACAACTTCCGAAAACAACAACTTCAGAAAACGATAACTTTCTAGAATGTCAACTTCCGAAAACGACAACTTTCAAAAACGACAACTTTCTAGAATGTCAACATTTGAAAACGACAATATCCTAAATCGTCAACTACCTAAATTGACAACCGCCAAAATTGAGATCTTCCTGGAACGACAACGCGTTCGACACTTTTTTAAAGGACTTTTGCCGCTAACTTTACCTACTTTCATTCGTTTTTAGGGTTCCGTACCCAAATGGTAAAAACGGGACCCTATTACTAAGACTGCGCTGTCTGTCTGTCCGTCTGCCTGTCACCAGGCTGTAGCTCAAAAACTGCGATAGCTAGACAGTTGAAATTTTCACAAATTATTTATTTCTGTGGCCGCTATAACAATACAAAAAAAAAATAAGAGGGGCTCCCATACAACAAGCGCGATTTTTTTGCCCTCTTTTGCTCGATATCAATATTGGTAATAGGACTTGAATGGTAATAACTTGAAATATTCACAAAATACTCAGTTGTATTTTTACTTTAATAATAAAATTAAAATAAAAAAATATATAAGGGAGGCTCCCATACATAAAACGCCATTTTTTGCCATTACCTAGTCAATAGTACGGAACCCTTCGTACGCGAATCCGACTCGCACTTGGCTGGTTTTTTGTCCTTTGTACCACTTCATTAGTATGTATTATATAAACAAACTAAAAAACAATTTATTCTCGAGTAAAGTGCACTTTACTTTTCTCGAAATGCTACTTCCTTGAATGATGAATTTCATAAAATCACAAAAAGGAATGACTGTTTATTAAATAATGGGTATAAATACAATTTCATAAAATTGAACAATAATAACACAACTTTATGGAGATGTGCTAATAGTGATTTGTGTAGTGCAACTATTACTTTAGATAGTACGACAGCCAAAATTTTACGAGATGCTGCTCATGTGTGCTTACCTGATGATTCCAAAAATATTGTTTTACAATTCATGAATATTTGTAAAAAAGAAATTTGCGAAAATTTTGATCCCATTCAGCAAATTTTTGAAAACAATGTTGAAAAAACAATTAAGAAACATCAAAATGTCATACCTGATATACCAACCTTTCAAAGTGTTAAAAGTACACTATACAAGAGCCGTAAAGATTTTTTAGAAAGCGACGTTTTTGAATACAAAACCTTTTTCCAAAAATTTTCGGTTATTAGGAAAGGTTATTATAAGGTCTGTCTTCAATCAAAAGTCTGTCTGTAAACAAAAGTCCCCCAGCAAAAAGTGGAACTAATTATGACAGATCTGTCATGTACATACATTGGCATGACAGATACATATTTGGGGTTGCTAGCTATGTAATTTTTCCCATTCCATTTGGGATTTTATAATCACTATGCTTAATGCATATGTAATCAACTCTATGTTTAATAATTCGGATAGTGACTATAGTATGCCTGGAATAAACCTAAACAATTAGGTACTATAATTTTACAATTTAAATTTAAAATATTTTCATTATAATTACTCTACCACCAACTATTACAATTCTCCTTTTATTTGTACGATGTATAATAAGTTTCTGTTATAATGTGTATCAATTTTATTTAATAAAACAATCAAATAGAATTTAACCTAAAAAGATTAAAAAATATTTTTGGGGAGTCTAAAGTAGCAGTGGTTTGCAACATTCGGTCGCACGACTGTGGCGCCGCATCTAGGGGACTTTTCAGTTGAGACGCAATCTAACGTATAAATTAGACATTTATCATTTTCGGAATTTGTCATTTTCGGAAGTTGACGAGTTTAGAATACACGGAAAATTTCTCGGAAATTGTCATTTTCGGAGGTTGTCGTTTTGGGAAGTTGTAGTTGTCACCCTGAGGGGAAAATTCGTCTTTGGCAGACAATTTCTACAATGACATCGACTTTATATTATGACATAATAATTGGTCGCGGATCGAGCGCCTAACCCAATCATTTATCTATGTAGGTAAATAGAAGTAATACGACAGAATCAATAATAAAATATAATAATAACTTACCACACCGATTTTGTTAACGGTTGCCGGTTTCATTGAAACTAGGCCAGCTACGCAAAAGTCAATTTATAGTGTTCAAGTGTGTACGCAGTACACAAGAGTACTCTCTCTTCCTTTACTCTCGAAACCTAGTGGGACGGATAACCGACACGATTGGCGAGATATCGGGCGCAGGTCCGACTTTTTATGACTTATTGACATGACTTGTAAAAAGTCGGAAAAGAAAAGTGTGATGCATGGATCATCTTTCTTGCCAATCAGGTCTGATCAGGGTGCATTGTCCTAACCAAACTCGGAAACTACATTTTGTTTTGTTGTTCCAACTCGGGACTCGGGTTCGATACCCACGACCTCCGAGTCGAGAGACAAGCTCTTAACCGCTAGACCACAGAAGCTGTAAAAAAAAACGCCGTTCACGGATCGACAAATATAACATAATTAAGCTAGCTATACCTATCAGAAATTGCTAGGAGTTTCAAAAGTCGTTGGCAATGTGTACCCCATTCTTACTTTTCAATAGTGTCCCATAAGTAATTTGAGAAAGGTCAATCTGTACCAAAAAAAGGTCGACAGCAAGTGGAACTAAAAGCACTAAAACCACCTCAAATAAAAATGTTCTAACTACAAAAAAAGGATTGTGTGGTTTTATGAAACCACGGTAAAAGTGAAACTTAATAACAATAAAATGCGCTTCTTGTGTCTTCGCGTGAACTACATAACTAGTTAAATGCGGTCTTTATCAATATACAGACTGTTTATGCGTTAGATTTTAAGTTAATTTTCTTAAGGAACTTTGGTTCTCATATGGCATACTAGGTGGCGCTGATTTGCCGCTAGATCACGCTATAGGTAAAGCGAACCTATTTGCATAAGATGTTTATGAGGGCCTTACTAATGTGAAGTATTTTTTTTTTGGGTTGTAAACCAATCAAGAAAAGGATTGTGTGGTTTTATGAAACCACGGTAAAAGTGAAACTTAATAACAAAAAAAAAATAGCGTGGAGCACTGGCACAAATGAGTACTAGTCTATACACTACACGGTCAGCTGATGCGAACTATAGGCGCCGCCATATTAGCCTCGGCTGCTCTGACGAGCGCCTTTCACTTTATCCCTACTTCGCGGCCGACCGTCACGCGACATGCAACACACAAACGAAAAAGTTTGAGACGATGTAATAAGTTTCACTTTAAAAAATATTAATCCACTCTCAGGAGGAGCAGGGTCAAAATGTTAATTATGTTATTTTTTAATTTTTAACCTTATCGTGTCATTGATAATTATTATAATAAAATCGTAAAGGTCAAATCTTGAAGTTCATCCACGATTTCAACCTTCAGTTCCATCTTCGAGTTCAGTCGTATTTGTGAACTGTCAAATGCAATTCTTATTTGGACGTGATGCTTATCTTCCATATCAGAATAAGATCCATAATAGATTCATAACATCACGTCTTGACAAAACAATTATTATTTGTCTAAATTGAATTCTAATTTAATTTTAGTTCGATCAACTTTTCATAAAAGAAAGTTTAAATTAATATCTATTGTAAAGTTATTTTTGTGCTATTCACCTATATTCAGAGACAATAAGTAAGATTTAAGCATAAATCTCCTTATATAAAAAAAATGCAACTTCAATGTCTCTCTAAAAGTAGACGTGTGTCGGGACACCTAGTATTTAATAGATGCTTAAAACTAATATGAGAGAGATTAGAGACCTTATAACAACGCCTTCTGCTTCAACATTTTAATTTTATGTTTAATTTAAAACCATAATTACTTTTTTCTTTTTAAATTCATCGTGAACAATGAAACTTATACCAAGATACGATAAGGTATTAGTAATACATGCACGTGTCAAAGCTAACATATTTAATTTTGTCCTTGAATATCAACGAACTTCAGACCCGAATAATTTTCATTCTGCGCATAAACTTATAACAAGTTAACACCTCATGTACCCGAAACTAAGTTATAACATAATCAACATATGGACCTTTTGGTATGAAAGGTTTACCGCTTCAGTTTAACCGGCAACGTTGAAGTAATAGACCTAACTAAGAGCATGTCAGGACATGTCTAAAAAGGGTTCAGTAACTAATAGCGTGCAATAGGTTTTTTTCAAATTGCTTCAAAGTTATGATCCAATTTAAATCCAAAGAGTAACTAGCAGGACCTATCACCATGGAAAGTTACAAGTTTCTAACTCTTGTAGTTTAAAAATGACTGACGGACGGACAACTTGTAAACCAATTTGGAGGTCGATAATTATGCCGATGGGACAAAATGAAAAAAAAAATCATTCCCACTTCACATGTATGAGTAAAGTACAAAATTATTATCATTTTATGATGCCAAAAATAATATCTTGCTTAAAGATTTTTACAACATATAATTATACGAAATTTCGTATCTTTTCATTCGAGATTACCCCAAATAGCAAGGAAGTCACGACGGACAGACGGACGGACAGATGGACGTACAGAGCGAAACTATAAGATTTTCTTGTAGCTACGACGACAACCTAAAAAGGCGCATTTTATATTTTCCTATGATTGAAAAGACTTCAGAAAACTTACGGACTTCTCATGATGCTGGGTGTCCAAAACATCCTGCATGCTCTTATCTCTACGCAATTTTCTGTTCAATAAACTGTGTAGGTATTCGACAGTAGTCAATCTTCTCGAACACAGTCTAATCGTAATAACAAAATGCAAAGTAAATGTCCAAAAAGTATAATAAATAGTATTTTAAATAATAATAACAGCGTTAAAGCATCCATAGATATTATGTATGCATGCACACCACGTCAATCTGGTCACTGGTGGTCTGGTATTTTACATTAATTTTAATATATATATATATATATATATATATTAAAACCGGTCGTGTAATATATCAAAAATACTTATTAGAGTGGAAATAGTGCAAGAACTCCTGTGTGTTATTACTGTGAAACATAAATTTCTATCAAGAACCTACAGTACCTACAATCAATAACATATTTAATACACATCCTTGATCCAGGAACACGGAAATCTTTCTTCGGCGGTATTCGAACCCGCGACCCCCGATTGTGCACCAACACGCTCAACCACTGAGCTACAGAGGTCGTCAAATACAATGTTTATTGAAAAGGTTATAGGAAGTAGCGTTCTCGTAAAAGCTTACTAAAACCAGTAACTATTTATTAATCTGTGCTAAAACGGCGACGTTTGTGGCAAAATATGGCAGCTCACTGTTCAGTTTAGTGTTCATATAACGAAAAAGGTGTACTCGACTTATATTTTATGAACTGTGAGTACCTTTTATTATTCCCCGTTCGTATATTATTTATTAGCGATAAACTTGCATGATTTACACATGTAACATGTTATTGCTCACAGCAAATTGCGGGCCCTACTCTAAGTTATCGAAATATCCAAAACTTTAACCTGTTAGTATTCGAGGAGCATACGCGAGTTCGGGTACATTTCATCGAGTCAGACGTTCTGTGGGGTAAATTATACCCTACGGTACCTATTGGCCGTTCACGGACGTAATATAATGCCTTCGGTAATGGAAATATTTACGTGTGAAAGTTTTTATAGAAATATAAAGTGTTTCCTATTATTCAGTTCATGTTTGTTATAAAACAGGTAGAAAAACTATAGCCCGTCTACGTAAAAAACAAGAAAATAAACCAATAAGAAATCCAAAAATGCATATCTATGCATTTCTGGATTTCTAGAATGCACGTTCGAGACGTCGCACTTTTTGAAGATAAAAATGTTCAAGTTAGAGCCGTGGTCGCACCCACTAATAGCATCAAAGTGTCAGTTCACAGCAAGATGCGTCGCGTCTGGGTATGAGCTGACCCTAAGGCCTAGAGAAGTTTCTAGAATTACACCCCAAGATAATATTTACAGCCGACTGCGATTTGACATCGACTGTTCCGAAACTTATAAAGTAGGCTCTAACTTTTTGACCATTTTTTTCCCTATGCATTTCTGGATTTTTGTCTGAATTATTTTCTCGTTTCGGTCTTTTTAGACCCCTTTTTTACGTAGTCGGGTTATAGCTTTTTTAACATAATATATTTTTTTTATTTTGTATTTTTCCGTACATAGTATTAAGCAAACACAACGTGTGAGGGCTATAATAACTTATTTACTATGATTATGTCATTATGAACATGGGAAAAGTGTTAAGGTACTTAGAGGTTGTAAAAATAAAGGGCGACGTTACCTAGTTAATGAAAAAGATTGTGAAGTTTCTAAGTATATTCCGAGATATGAAATTACTTACGAAAACTTTCTTGTTTAAAGCTATGGCACACTTGACACTTGCTAGCAAGAATTTAAGTTTGTCTTTTAGTTCCAGTGCAAATTTTAGCAAAATTTAAGCCAAGTTGTAAATTAGAGGGTACGTGGCCTATTGTCAGGTTGCTTATATCATACGAAAGTAGGTAGGTTCTGGTTCGTCGCATGTAGTAAGTGCCTTATGAGATTTTTGTCAAGCACTTTATAGACGGTGAAAGACTACAAACCTGTGTATATGAAGACCACTCTTCTATGATAGGTAGTTTGTCAACCAGCAGCACGTGGTGGATCAAGGCTCAGCGAATTTTTGTTGCTATTACTATAGCAATAAGGTTCAAAAGTTGATACACTGGGTTTATCGGCGATTTAATTTACATCTATAACTTGTTTATATCTTCATAGTTACGCTTCTAGACTTGCCAGTGATTTGTGCTCCTTTCCAAAGCTTTTGATCTGAAGTCCAAATCTCGTGTTTAACTTACACTTTCAATTAATGAATTGTGAATGAATGAATTATGAATGAATTTTCTCGTTAACGTAAACTGGCCCAAAGACTAAATTATTCTACTACATTATACTACATTCTACTACGTTTGACGTTTGTACAGCGTTTGACGTTTGTTTGAGTTTTATAAGAACACCCTTTTGCTGTTAGTTAAGATCGAGACTGTATCGAAACTGTATTTGTTGTAAGATTGAAACAGCAGAATCGAATCGAAATATGGTAAATCATAGTTAAACAAACCCATGTTTACCTTGTTCTGAAGATAAATATTATGTGTTTAAAAATTATGTTATGAAAAAAATCTACGACTAAAATTCATTTGGACTTGACTATAAAGAAAAATACGCTTTAATTTAACATGACCTGTTGCAAGAGAAATTATTAAAATATATATATATATATATATATATATATATATATATATATTTATATATATATATATATATATATATATATTTATATATATATATATTTTAATAATTTCTCTTGCAACAGGTCATGTTAAATTATATATATATATATATATATATATATATATATATATATATATATATATATATATATATATATATATATATATATATATATATATATATATATATATATATATATATATATATATATATATATATATATATATATATATATTAATATACTTAGTAGGTATTATACGTTCATTTTATTTATGTAGCTTTTATTTTTTTATTGAAAAGTAATACGGCTACATGCGCAGAGCGACGGGAATTTTGCATTTTACGTATGGTGGGCGTAATATATTAAGTAAAACTATGATTCTCTCGAAGAAAGCAGATTAAATTATTAATTCTGAACTGTACAATCTGTTAATAAGCTAATGCTAGCTTAAATATATTAAAAAAAAAGAAATGTACGAAGGAATATCATGTAACTTATTAGTAAGGTTTGCTTTTATGATTTGAAGCATATATAAGCATATAATCTAACGCAGATTTTTTGTGATCATATTATATTTTTCAACCACTACTTCGCTATAGTTATACTCCGCACGCCTAAATATCGTATCGCGTATCCCACGGGAACACTGTAATTTTTTGGGATAAAAAGTAGCCTATGTTTTAATCCAGAGCCTAAACTACTACCATACCAAAGTTCATCGAAATCCGTGTAGTAGTTTTTGCGCCAAAGAGTAACAAACATCGATCCACCTTCACAAACATTCAAATTTACTATAATTTTTTTTAAAGTTGTATAATGCTTAATCGATTTTATCGACGGAATAGTACTGGAATTATAATACATAATAAAAAGTGCGAGTCGGACTCACGCTCGAAGAGTTCCGTACAAAACAGCAAAAATAATCATATTTGTTGTATTGGATTACATATTTATATTAAGGCAACAGAAATACATCATCTGTGAAAATTGCAACTGTCTATAGCTATCACGATTAGGGAGTTTCAAGCCTGGTGACAGACGGACGGACGAGCAGACGGACAGATAGACACATAGCGAAGACTCAGTAATAGGATCCCGTTTTCATCCTTAGATACTCAACTCTGAAAACCAACCAAATTATAAAATATTTTCTGAGAAGCGGGTAAAAATATCCAAACTTCCTAGAAGATCCATACTAAAAGTCCGATGAAATAAGTTGTAAAGAAAAATTGAGACTGTTTAATAATAATATATATTTATGATTAGATATAAATAATTCAAAGGAAATCCAAAGGCAGAACATATAATATTACAAAGAAACTCCAAACTATAAAATATGTGTGTGATAATTTTGGTTTTAAGCTTCACCTTACTTAAATTGAATTCGTTGATCTCATGAAACTCAAAACAATTCTTTGTACACGGACATTTCCAAAAGAAAATAAGAAGTAATGTGTGTACGTAATGGGTAAGTGACGTTGATTGAATAAAATCCGAATGAAAATGATTCTGTCAGTGGTGACTAACTCATGATCAATCAAGATTGATTTATTTGTATGAAAGAAAAGTGACATTACCATATATTTAGAAGTAATTTAAATTGATGTTATCAGATTTTCAAATAAACAACGACTATTACAAGCTACGTACTACTAAATTGTGTCAATAACTAATCACTATCTTATACTTTAAACGAGACGATCTTGTATATATATCATTGGTATCTCCACAACGGCTACAATTATTACCATGAAATTTAGTATGCAGTGAGTTTTGGGGGAGAAAAACCGATCTAGCTAGGTATTGCCCTTGAAAGGGCGTATTTTTAAGCAATATATGTTATATTATTTCGTCGTGCAACAATATATCTATAACTTCGACTCTCTCGCGTCAGTTTGATTGGCAGCTTGGTATGCGTACAATTTTTGCATTGTTTGGAAATTAGGAATGTGGGAAGTTCGAATCCCGGTAAGATAAATATTTTGGTAATTCTTGTTATTTCTTTTTCTTTAATTTTTTTTTTTAAATTATTTCATCGTTGTACTAAAACACCGAGCAAAGCTCGGTTTCCCAGGTACTAAATTATAATACTCTATATCTGTACGCGAAACTTTTATGAATAAATCTGGTTAAGCAGTTTTCGAATTTGTGCTCGAAACGCAGCAAAAATAATGAAACACGGATAGTTTTATTATTGATTATAATATTATTATTGAAAAATTAGTACAAGTTCGTACACTTTCTACGAAGTAAATGTGTAAAATAAGAAATCCTTAATTAAAATAAGTTTTCAGTGGCATGGCGTGTTAGCGTGCGTGCTGCTAAACTTTGAAATCAATCAATAAATAGATTTGATATAAGTTTTAAATTATTACGGAGTACTTGACAGTAATTAATCGAAAACTTTTCAAAGTCAAACTTCCATATTCTGATCGAACTAAACGGCAGGCAAATAAATTTCATCTTAAATAATAAAAACAATTTATTTAAGGTCGGAAACGCACTTCTAACTCCTCTGGTGTTACGGGTCTTAACTCGACCATCACTTACCACTCGATTAGCCCTTAGATCGTTTGTATGTATTGCATTAAAAAATACGTATCACAGTGTTTGTCTCCGAACTCTAAAACCACAGATTATACTCGTAAAAATATCTGAAACTGCTAACTATTTAAGGACCAGTTTCAGAGTACCTCCTTAAAGTTATACAGATGATAAATTGACCAACAGCAAAGAAATTGTTGCTAATGTGTTTACTTTAAATCATAATACTTGATGTCAAGCAAAAGATGATGATGGCAATCTCGAAATACGCCGGGTGTAGAAGTTATGAGCTCCGTGGCCTAGTGGGTAGACCGTTTGATGACTGCAAACGAACCTGCACTCGAGAGAGTGCAGGTTCGATTCCCAGATTATGGCGTGTACCAATACATTATACGGACGCTCCAACGGTTAAGGAAAACATCGTGAGAAACCCGCACATGGTTGGCCCCAGACGTATTGACCAGTCATTACTCTGGACTAGGCTGACTGTGTTGTGAGCATCTACAACAAAGGCTAGAAATACCTACTTGACACAACATGGCAAAACTTTAGAAAAAATCGTAAGTAGATTTTTAAGTTATTCAGAATAGTTAATCTTATACTGGGTATAACATGTGTTATGGCCAAATTCTATTAATGCCTATTAATCCCCGACGGAAGAGGGGTATTATAAGTTTAACCTGCGAACCTGTATCTAGCGAAGAACCAATTTTTTTAACCCCCAAATGAAAAAAAGGTTTATGCGAATGGGATCAACTTTCCTACGTGATAAAAAAAATCAGCTGTTTCATACAAAAGGGCTACGGCATAGATAGCATTTCGTAGGAAACAGCAGATTTTTTTGTTCTAGTTAGAAATTGATCCCATGGTAAAAGTGGCTTATATTTAAGAGTATATTTACTCCTGAAAGTTTGGACAGTGACTAAAAAAACACTCTGTATATTCACCATCACTACTATCACTACTTCCATTACTAGTTGTTAGAACCATTTTTGTGTATCAAATAACTTTCTATATTAGGTTGAGGCACTAAATTGTAAATTTCTGACACATGGCGAGTCCACCTGTCGGAATTGTACTACAATTTACAATGTATGTAAACTTGTAATAACATTTACGTGTTCTATAAAACAGTTTTCCCTACAATTTTGTAAATTTTCCACCATGGTAAACTTGTATTTTGTATTCTTTATTAAACATAGTCTTGTAGACTTGTAGCCTGTAATCTACAACTACAATTAACAATTATTTGTAACTTTTATTAAACAGGGCATAGGCCGCGGCTGCTAACGAAATGTATGCATTGTATCATCAGTCGCACTTGGCCGCAAGAGGCCAGCGGCCGCTTGCATACATTTCGGTGGCCGTCAGTGCGCGCTTAGGTAAGAATAAAATCGACTCTGGTTTTTTTTTGTATTGATTTTTGCCCACGTCCTTTTGCATACCTACGGTACGTTTGGTAAGTATAAGTTCAAACTACAGCTTCTTTTTTATCGTTTGAAACAAAACTCATCCGAAACGCCTTGACCTATTCTTATGATATTTGGTAGGTCTGAGAATTATACGTTGTAATACAATTTTTTTACGCCCCTAAGTGATAATGGTGGCCCACACCAAAAATATTTTTTTTTCCACTTTTTTATGATTTGGCATTGAAGTACATAATATAACCCTCCATTGTTCTTCTTCACATCTTATTGAATTTTACTGCGTTTGTAATCAACTGTATTTATATCTGCTTTGACTTTTACTCAGTATAAAAACTGACAAGTACATAGTCGAAGTTTATGACTATGTAATATAAAAAGAATGTACGCAATAGAGATAAGAACGAAGCAAAAATTATTGTAAATGTTAAAATTAAAAAGAAAAAGAAAAATGTAAAAATAGATGTAAGATAATTAAAAAAGAAAAGAGAAAAAAGATTAAAAACAGACAAAAGATTAAAAAAAGAATACAACAAGCCCTGATTACGTTAGGGGGACAGAAAAGAGAGAAAAAAAAAACCTTCCATTGTTACCTTCTTAATACCAAAACCTCTATCTTTTAACAGCGATATTACTGTCGATAATAATCTTCAACTTCCAGTAGTAGATAACTCTTTTTTCACACATCGCTTGTAGGTTGTAAGTGGAGGTAGTAGATGTAGGTTTTAGGTGTAGGTATAGGTGTACTTGTAGGTGTAGGTGTAAGTTGTAGGTTGTAGATGTAAATGTTGGTGTGGGTAGTCGGTGTAGTTGTTGTTGTTCTGTCTTAACTGAATTAAATAAATATATTTATTTTAACTTAACTGAAATAAATATATATTTATTTATTTCAGTTAAGACAGCAAAACATGTGTCGAAAAACATCGGTTGTCTGTAAAGTCGGTTTACTGACAATAGTTGAACGTGACAACGTCATGTTTATAGTGAGCGCGGAACTAATTGTTTACGCCTTAGGTAGGGACAGGGGTGAGGGGGCGGGCTTCTTGCTGCTCGCAACGCACATGAGATGCGTGTTGCCGCCGCGAAGTCCAGCGCCGAACTGAGTAATAACATCAAGCGCCCCGCCTCTCCGTCCCACCGCTCACATACCTAAGGCGCGGCCAGCTGAGATAACGGCACATGCATCATATTTAGCGAGGTAACGCTGGTAACGGCATGAGTCATGTTTTTTCGTGCGTGCAGCCGGCTCCATCGAATTAGATAAAATAAAATCAGAAATTAATTATGAGTCTAATTTTAATTTCGCACCTTCAAACAAAATCCCACTGCCAAACCTAATCTAATCAGTTGAAATATTTCTATTACCTAAATTGGCAAGCTGTCAAATGAAAAGTATAAATTAAAGGATAAAAAATTAAACCGCTATCACTGTGAACCATACAATTACGCGAATAGCAAGATTTTAGACAACGGAAAAGCACATTTGCATTAATTAATTTCAGTCGACATAGCACTTGTATTTGGATGGACGTGATGTGAAAATAAATTAAGTCAAAGAATTAAAAAATAGCGACTTTAGTTTGGCAAAATGTTAGCTGCCACAACATATTTTATATGTGTACTAGGGATTTATTCCCTGATCAACGCATAGATTTTATTACGGCGTTACGTAGGATGAGCGTTGAAGGTTAAACGTGAAATAGAACGTATTAAGCACCTATATAACCCACCGTAATTCGTAGTAAATAACTTTTCATTTAGGTTTGACAAAGACGTTTTATTACTTACTAAAATAAATCGGACAGTAATCTCCATAAGTGGAAAGTTCTGTCGCAGGATTTAGTTTCACTCAAGTCAACAGACGGAGTAACCTAATCTTAATTCGCTTATGGGTTTATCTTTCAAGTTACAACACTATATTATTACTTAGACACTTAAGACCTTATATAGGTCTTAAATGTCATACCTAAAAGAGTTTTTGAAAATTATGTGGTTTCGTTTAATAAAGAGGAAAAATTTGTTTATTTGTTTATTTGTAACTACTGGTCTGACTTTGATGAATTTTGGCACGGATATAGAGTAAATCACGGGGAAGCAAACAGCTACTTTTTATAAATGGAAAATGTACGGTTGCTGCGTGATTTACTTTTGCCAGTATAAATCGAGGGAAACATTTAGTATTATTTCTAAATCATACAAAAATTATGTGAAAAACAAAATTTGGTTAATTAAATCAAACATTTCATATTAGTATTTTCCGCGAATTAACGCACAGAGAATGTGTAGGTACTACACTTTATAATTAAATATATTTAGTAAGATACTTACAGTTGTGGAATTTGTTAGTAGTAACTACAGACTCTACTTATTACTTATTCTACAACATACATTTTTGTTGTATGAGAAAAAATTCGAAGACTTCTTAAAATGATGTAACTTGAGTAATCTTGAGATTAGCAAAAGTGTGCAGTAGGAACCACGAATTTTGAAAAACATAACTAGTTTATCAAAGCGACTTTAATAAGTACTCAGAAATTTTGAACGTAATTTAATAATAGAATTATAACAAAAATTAAACTGAAATAAAACTGAAACCCTACAAAGATTACGGAGGACATTTTTCTGTTTCTTCCCTTTCTTAAGCCTAGTCCGAGTGACTAATGGAAACTCGTTAAAAACTCGAAGCTTTTTAGGGTTCTGTAATCAAACGCAGTTGTAGTTACTATATAATTCTAAGATACTCATGATAGAAGTGTACCTACGCCGATCCATGATTTAATAATCTATTAATAATTATTATTATTAATTCTACACTTTTGATACTATATCTAAGATAATATATATAAGACCTCGCGTGGAAAATTTTGTACAAAATAAACGACCACTGTCCGACCCAGCTTCGACAAAAGCTTGTAGTTATAACGACCCACTGTGCAAATGTTTGAATGTTTGTAATTCTTTGAGCTCCTGTACGTTTTTTAAATTTTCCAACAATTAATTTCACATAATTATTAAAGTTACAGTCTGGGTCTTAGAAGGTTAAAGCACTAAGTTCCATTAATAATATCTTATAATAATGTCAAAGTCAAAATTTTGTATTAAAAATTTGATATATATGTATAGTAAATAAATAAATGGAGATCTCAGTTCAATTGTTGTTTAGTAATAATTATATATTAAATAATAAATTGTCGTAAGTATGAACTGGAATAAGCTTCTACACCAACAACTATACCTACAACCTACTACCAACACCTAGATCTACAACTACCTGCACAAACCTACACCGACTACCTACACCTACAACCTATACCTAAAACTTATACCTCCAATCTATATCGGCTACTTACACCCTACACATCAACCTATACATATATCTACGACATAGTGAATGAAAGAAATACTCTTTATTGTGCACACATATTTTACAATTTGTAATTTAACTACAATCTATACTATTAAACAATCTAGAACATAATGGCGGCCTTATTTCTATTTAGTAATTTCTTCCAGGCAGCCTCGGGTAGAGGACAGTATACAATGTTAGATTAACGCGAATGTGCAAAATAAGTACCTATCTGTTAGCATAGATATTTGAATATAATATATAAACAGATACATACATACAATAATATAAAATACATAAATAAGTAAGTACATAATATTATATGGATGCAACATAAATTTTAAGATAACAACTAAAAAAAATATAATAATTTGTGTTAATCATTAGCAATGGAAACAAAGTGTTCTTTGACCAAAGCCTTAAACCGACTGAGTGTTTTTGTCAATTTTATGTCTATTGGTAAAGCGTTCCAAAGTTTTATTCCGGTAATTGTAAAGGAAGAGCTGTAGTATTTTGAGTGAAGTACGGGCATTGCCAAAAGAATATTTGAAACTGACCGTAAACCCTTGATTTATGCTCGTCAAAATAGAAATTTTTCTTTCAAATAAGAAGGTAAATATGGGTCGTATATGGTGGAATATACGAGTGACAGTATGCGAGCATCCCGACGAAGGCAAATAGACAACCACCTGAGCTTGGTGCGAAATTCGGAGATGTGGTCGTATTTGCGAAGGCCGAAAATGAATCTTATTGAAAGATTTTGAAGCCGCTCAAGTTTATTAAGCTGATCTTCAGTCAGATTTACAAAACAAGTGTCTACATAATCGAGCGTGGAAAGAAGCAAAGATTCAGCGATCTTGTTTTACTAAAGGGAATAATAACATCATTCACAACCACCGGTGGTAGGCAATCCCAGTCGACCCTAGATACCAGCCCAGAACTGCCAATTATTATTAGCTATGCCTTGGTCGGGTTAATAAGGAGACAATGGTGTTTACTCCAATTACAAATTATGTTCAGGTCACTGTTTAGGGTACTAATGTTAATATACAGGTTATTTAAGGATATCTTAGAATAGATTTGGAGGTCGTCAGCGTAAAGGTGAAACGATGAGGATATGGAATGCGTAATGCCTTTTATAAAGATACCAAAAAACATAGTAGACAAAATACCACCTTGAGGGACACCGGCAAAGATCATTGACCAATCGGAACAAGTATTAGCTACCTTAACTCTTTGACGACGCTCCACTAGGTAGCTGCGAAATAACTCAATTACTTGGGGCGAAAGGTTATAAATTCTAAGCATACCGATCAATAAGTCCTGGTCAACTATGTTAAATGAGTTGGTAAAATAAAGGAGAGCCAGTAATGTAAGCTGCTTATGTAATGTCGTCGGTGACTTTAATTAGTGCAGTAGTTGTACTATGTCCACGACGAAAGCCTGACTGAAACGTGCTAAGTAAGTTGTTCTGTGTCACATAATTTGACACAGCTGCTGACCTTTAAGCCGTTCAAAGACTTTGGAGAGGAATGGCAATAGGACGGAAGTCAGAGACAAGCTTTGGTCGAACAGATTTTGGTAGTGGCATTACGCTGGCATCTTTCCAAGTGTTGGGAAATACGGAAGTGTTAGCATGGTCAAAGATGTCAACAAGTACCGGCGTATTATGTCCAGAATAGGAATTATCTTTTTACAACTCATTCCATCGTCACCGACGGCATTCAAACTAATGAACACAACATGTCTTTTAAAATCATCCCCAGCAAATTGGTGAAAAAAAAAGCAAACGGTGGAGAATCAGAAGTCGATGAGTGGCAGAGGTGATTTAGGGTTTGGGATTTCAGACACTGGTCGAAAGAATTAGAAGGAGAAGTGAAATAGTCGTTTAGAGTGGCTGCGTCTATGTAAGAATTTTGATAAATATCGGAGCTTTTGCCGACTCCCAGTGTTCTCAGAAATTTCCAGACTCTAGCCGAATCGCCATTCTCCACAGACGAGTGAATGTAACGTCGCTGGGCATCGCTACACAATTTGTTACATGGGTTTCTCAGTTTTACATACCTACCGCGGTGCTCTATACTGCAATGGCCGGTTTCAATAACCTATCTACCCATAACTATCTGTTAAAAACGTCGTCATTCAAATATTTGCCGGTTTTTTGCGATACTATTTGTTGTTTCTAACAAATAGTTATAGGTAGATAGGTTATTGAAACGGGTCGTTAGAGTGCTCGTATTTAATCTTCGTTGAATGTTTTTGTTTTATTAGAAGTTTACTCCTAATATAATAAAAACTAGTACTTTTACACCTACAACCTACTTCTATAACCTACACCTACAGTTATCGAAATGGGTCCAGCAGTTCATGCAAGGTAAATAGGGTTTCCCCACCTCACATGTATGGAGAGCTACCCCTAAAATGATTTTGGCAGTCTATGTAATGTATGTATTTATGTTTGTTCCCCCGTAGCGTCTAAACTACTGGTCCGATTTGATTTGATTTGATGATAATATCATTTTGTTTAAGACAAAATATACGTAATTAAAAATGAGGTCGTACAATTCGTACTAACAGAGTTGACCAATTTTCGAATGTTACGTATCTAAAGGTATAAGTATGTGTATAAGACTATAAATATATAATTTTTATATTATATAAGTATTACTATGTAAGTAGTACTATTGTACCTTCATAAAAAATATATTTTATAAATATAGTTACTTAAAGACAATACATAAGAAAAAAAAAATTAAATAACCCCTGAATTGTCTAGCAGTGAACGAGCTGATGATGATGAATAATAGCTAAGAATACTCTCGATCATGTCAGCTTTCAAACAAAAAAACTCGATTAAAATCGGTTAATTGGTTCATCCGTTTTTAATTTAAACCTGCAAATGAATTAAATTATTATTAGCACTTTTATGCTACGTTCGACAGATGTCACTATACGGGTCTTACATATTTTTAAATCGCAGTATCGTTGAGTTTGATGTAAGGATATAATATTCGACTACATAATAATATACGGTAAATAAGTGAAAACGTATTGCCTGTTTAATGATATCTATTACATTTATTGATTTATATACGTACATATTTATAGTTTTATATACGTAACATTAGAAAATTGGTCAACTCTGTTAACGAATTGTACGACCTCATTTTTAATTAAGTACGTATATTTTGTCTTAAACAAAATGATATTATCATCAAATCAAATCAAATCGGACCAGTAGTTTAGACGCTACGGGGGAACAAACATACATACATACATTACATAGACTGCCAAAATCATTTTAGGGGTAGCTCTCCAAACATGTGAGGTGGGGATGAAAACTATTTTTTCATTGTACCCCATCGTGTGAGGTATTGTCGAATAGGTCTTTTTTAATAAAGCAAAGTTTTTACAAACATTTTTTATAATGTAAACCATTTAAGAGTAATCGACCTTGAAAGTGGTTTACAAGTTGGTCTTTCTAAACTATGATACTTAGATACTTGCAATTTTCTATGCTGATAGATCATGCTTAATACTCTTTAGGAAAATTCTTTTCAATACTTTTGAAGTAATTTGAAAAAACCTATTACGCGTTTGTAGTTACGGAAACCTCTTTAGACATGTCCTGACATGCTCTTGGTTAGGTTATTCTCTTCCTTTTCAATAGGAAAATATGCGATATCCTGAGGATATAAAATGCTGCGTCGGGCCGGTATCCAACATTAATATAGGCCTAATATTTGCCACTGCTTTATTTCGTAACGTTATAAGTCACAGTTATCGTATTAAAATGCTCAAAATACATCAACAATATGTTTTTGATTGCGACCTCAACTCAAATATTTAGTGGAGATAGATAATAAAATATATGAAAGTACCTGCCAAGGCCTATTGGATTGCAATCAAAATATTACTATATAGTTATATATATATAGTTACAAGTTACATTACAATTTGGCTGTCTCCCGCTTTGCTTAGGGAGGGAAACTAGAACACTTCCTACTCCTCCTAAAAACATCTGATTAATTTCGTTGCTGGTCCCAATACAGATTTAGCATGTCCCTCGGGCACCCCTGAGATCATAGCAAAGGGTTTTTGTGGTTGGTTAACACTGTCGATCCTGTCTACACAGGAGTTGCAGTGGTGGGTATGTGTGGTGGGCCAAGGGCCCGATAAAAAAAAAACTATATTTACGGGAAAAAGCTAGTAATAATAATAATAATATTTATGGACGCTTTCACACCACGTTAATCTGGTCCCCTGGTAAGGTCTCTAAGAACTTGTGTTACAGGTACCAACGTTAACGGATAACGCAAATATATTTAATATTTTTATACTATACATAATATATACACATATTTAATACACATCCATGACCCAGGAATACAGAACACCTTTTTGTAACCTGGCGGGATTCGAACCCGCAACACCCGGCTTTAGCGCCAACGCACTAACCACTGAGCCACAGAGGTCGTCAGAGCTATTATGTATATATATATATATATATATATATATATATATATATATATATATATATATATATATATATATATATATATATATATATATATATATATATATATATATATGCAGGGAGTTTTGGGGGAGAATCTAGCTAGGTCTTATCCCTTAGAAAATGCACATTTTTAATCCTCCGTGCAACAACATACAAATAATTTCGACTATTTTACATCAGTCTGACTGGCAGCTACCAAGCTGGTACGCGTATGTATAATTTTTGCGTTGTTCGGAAATTTGGAATGTGGTGGGTTCCAATGCCGGTCCGATAAATATTTTTGTGATTCTTTTTATTTATTAGAACTCCGAGCAAAGCTCGGTTACCCAGGTACTAAAGTTAAAATTACATTCATAAACAGAATTCAAACTGACTTATTAGTGTTCACTGTTCACAGCCTAGTGAATAATTACTTTCTGGCCTGAGGGTTTGTACAGAGGACAATGGATTGTGGTGACCCGGGGGACTGTCACTACACCACAAAATATTTCGTGACAGTTATCCGGGTGTTCCTTGTATCTACTAATTCCTTTACTTAGGTTACTAGCTCTGACGACCTTTGTGGCTCAGTGGTTAGTGCGTTGGCGCTAAAGCCGGGTGTTGCGGGTTCGAATCCCGCCAGGGAACAAAAAGGTGTTCTGTATTCCTGGGTCATGGATGTGTATTAAATATGTGTATATATTATGTATAGTATAAAAATATTAAATATATTTGCGTTATCCGTTAACGTAGGTACCTGTAACACAAGTTCTTAGAGACCTTACCAGGGGACCAGATTAACGTGGTGTGAAAGCGTCCATAAATATTATTATTATTATTATTACTAGCTTTTTCCCGTAAATATAGTTTTTTTTTATCGGGCCCTTGGCCCACCACACATACCCACCACTGCAACTCCTGTGTAGACAGGATCGACAGTGTTAACCAACCACAAAAACCCCTTGCTATGATCTCAGGGGTGCCCGAGGGACATGCTAAATCTGTATTGGGACCAGCAACGAAATTAATCAGATGTTTTTAGGAGGAGTAGGAAGTGTTCTAGTTTCCCTCCCTAAGCAAAGCGGGAGACAGCCAAATTGTAATGACAAAAAAACATAAATAAAGGGGAAAGCACCACGGGAATCATATATTTATATTTATATTTTATTACGACTAAATGTTGATAATATGTTTTGATTTATTAAATGACAATTAGTTATAATGCATTTACAATGGCAAAATAGTGTTGTTTCGACTGAACTACTTTGACTGAACTAGGTACTATCGAACAAGTTGCCGCTCGACCAGGTATAAGATCAAAATCGCTTAAGCCTCTGTATAACGGTAGTGACCATGCGCGTCACGTTCCGTACTGATTTTGTAGGAGACAAGGGGGTATCGCGCCGACCAGAGGGTATTGAAATCGGATAAAAAATCGCTATTATTAATCGCTTATAATAGTATAGTAGTAATAGATTTGCAAAAAAGGAAACGACGTTCCCCTGAGTCCTGTCTTACTTAAAATAATGAAATAATTTTCACTCTCTAATGACTTACAGAAGAAGAGAAAAAAGGTTTTAACTTTTTATAAAAGGGTGGACTTAGCATATTCTTTATTTAATATTTAAATAATAGTTTCAATTTATAAAACGATAATCCTTGGCTAAATATAATACATATGACATATATTTTTTCGGGATTTTACAATACGACTATGACTGAAAAAAAAAGGTTTCAAAGAAGTCCAATTTTCCGTTATATCCAGTGCACAACACTTTAACAGCGCCAATGAATCACGCGTACTCACGCATACTTACGTGTGGATATAGGCTTCAAGTTGATGCGATCACTTCCTTTGCGTTTAAACAATATTTTGAGGCGACCTAGCGCAAATGAGGATGTTTAGAAACTGGTCGAGCAGCAACTTTGTCGATATTGTACGTAATAGTATACTCGTAATTATACCACAGAATTGAGTAATAGGATACAATAGATAGATAGGTACTAACTACTATTTCTTAATTCTGGTAATTGATAGTATTTGATTAATACTTTTATCATCTTAATCGTTTGATTTCAATGCAATTCGCTAATACTGGTAGCTTAAAAACCGTCGTGAAATAACCCCTAGATACGTGTGCACCATTTCCAATAATCTCTACATGAGGCGCTCCGTTTGCTCGTTTGTGGTCCCTTATTTACAGAAAAAGAGTTACTCTAGAATTTATTGAAGATTTTTATGAGTGAATTTTATAATTATCATGATTAAAAACAGTATTTATGCTTATTCACAAACAACGGAATTAAATTCAATTACAATAACAGTCTGTCCACATGTCCGCGGCACGACGCGCGACGTCACGTCGTCAACGTGAAACGTGCGGAACGGTGCGTTGACAAAACGCAAACGTGGTAATTCCCGTCGCCGTAAAAATTCACATAAAATTTATTTAATATTATATCTAGCAATATCCCGTGAAAAAATACCCACAACCTGTAAGCAAATATCTAGGTGAACGCATAAGCATGCGTAAAACACATCCCTCCTCCCACACTGATTATGCGTACACTCAGAAACAAGATCGTGCAAACACCACCGCCATACAAGCAACAATGTCAGCAAGATCGTGCAAGGCGCCACACCACCATGCATGTTGCAAAACTCGACGCGTGCACCCGGAGCATCCTCAGGAAGTGCATCTGCGAATCGCCCAGTACGAGTACTGGGCGCAAAGAGTTAGCTTTTAAGGGAAGACCCCCCGCGTCAGAATGCGGGGGAAACCCGTGGGGGGGGGGGGCATCCAACAACAGCAAGGGAGTGTCGATATGCCAATCCAGGCCCGACCAAGACCAGCGGTCGGCTCCAAACGGCGCGTGGGGGTCCCGACCCGGGGGCCGGGAAATGTGAGTGGGTCCATTCCCTCACGCGCCGCGTTTACCGGACCGCGGACACGAACGACCTGGGGAAAGGGTGGGATAGTTTTACTTCCGGGCCTCGACTTTGTGTGTCGGGGGGAAGGTGCACCAAGGGGGCGACGGGGTGGCAAGAGGGCTGCCACTCCGAAGGGCCCCGGGGGAAGTCAGAAGGTTGTACCGGTAGGTTTATGTTTCCTACCGGTGCAGGGGGAGGAGGGGGGGGGGGCAGCGATCCAGCAGTGAATGGAGCGCTGTAACATGCGCCTCGGCGGGGCGCACATCAATGCACCCGGACTCCTCCTCTTCGGTGGCATGATGGCGCGTCTTTGCGCCTAGGCTCCTTCTCTTCGAGGGCGGGGTGGCACATCATTGCGCCAGGGCTCCTCCTCTTCGGGGGTGGCGGGGCTCCGCTGGGTCTGCCGGAGGGATGGCGTCCCTCGGCAGAATGTTTGCGGTCGGGCGGGCGGGCGTGCCAGGGCGCCAGGTCGGTCAGCTCGACCAGGCGCGAGGCATCCGCTCGTGCGAACAGGTTTGTGGCGAGCCGGGCCACAAAGGCCTCCACACTCTCCATCCTAAGATCCCTCTCGATAGTGGAGTTGAGTTGAGTGGACGTACCAGGGGGCGCCCGCGATGTAGCGCAGCACCCGGTATGGGCTCTCTGCAGCGACCTTTTCTGGGGTGCAGAGAGCAGATGGTGCCACGCAGGTGCTGAGTAGGTGAGGCGGGGCCATTATTGATGCCAGCCAAACCACCACCTTATATACCCTACTGGCTACTAGTACCCCCACCAAACAGGTTAATGAGGGGTGACGTAGTCAAGCAAGTTTGATCATTCAATAATGCAAATCTATTGTTCTTCTTTTCTTTAATTATTTCTCATTGTTCCAACACGCTCAGTCGAAAATATTTCTCACATTTATGTAACACCTTATAGGAATGGCCATCGGATACACTATGACTGCTATCTAAAAGGTGCTTAGCAAAATGTGATTTATCACGATGACCATTTTTATAAGCCGCGATGTATTCTTTATACCAAGTCTCAAAGTTACGTCCAGTTTGACCCACGTATACACCGTCGCATTCAGGACAATCGATTTTATAGACACCAGATATTGATATTTTAAATCAATCCGGTATCTATAAATCGATCCTTATTCATATTATGACATTATTGATTTTTTAAAGTATTATTAGCAAAATGTGATTTATCACGATGACCATTTCTATAAGCCGCGATGTGTTCTTTATATTGAGTCTCAAAGATATTTCCAGTTTGACGCACGTATTCACTATCGCATTCAGGACAATCGATTTTATAGACACTGGATAACATTAAAAAAATAAAATAAAAAAAACACTTATTTTAAATCAATCCGGAGTCTATAAAATCAACCCTTATTTCATTTCATGGAATGCATATCGTTGTTTTTCATTATTTTGGATAAACGCGCAGATACCTCACCCATGTAGGTCAAACTGGTCATGTATCTAACTACTTCCTTATCAGGAGTCCCTGCGTACAAAAACTTTACCAATTCCTTTTCGTTACTATTATTCAAAATATTATTAATAATGTAGGGATTATTGAGATTATAGTTTATACCTATTCGATTTTACCATTTGGTGAATTATGTTGAACTCTTTTTGATAATTTACTTTACTAACAGGAATGGACACTAATTTGTGAACGTAACTATGAAAAGCCGCGAGTAGTATTAGTATATGTCGGTTTGTGAACGATTCCAAAACTGTGTTTATTATTGTCTCAGGTAATAGATTTTTCAAAAAAATTAAGCGTGTTATTATCCTTACATTCTAATTTAATTTTCATACGTTTTTATTAAGGTTTTTAACATTCATGTTAAGACGCCGGATCGCCGTGCCATATAAAATTCCGATACATTCTGCGCCGTTCTGCGGCGACGTTGTCGTGCCGTAAAAATTGAAAAATCACGACGCGGCAACACACCGTGCCATGACGACGTGACATGGACATGTGGACACTGTACAGATCCTTGGTAATGTCCTATATTATTTATTATTAGTAAGTTAATATCGAATGCCGTGGTTTTAGCAGCGTTTCTAGATATTGTGCCGGAATTATGTTACGGAGATTTCTCCTAGGTACCTGGTAATATTATAACTAAGGTACAGTCACGAAGACTGAAATAAAATTAAAGTTTCATTTGACACTGAAAGTTTCATTTGTCAAAGCTAGTTCCTTATATCTCTTTGTATAACTGATAATTAAAAAAAATCTGATAAAAATATTCATTTTCACGTTTACAAAGTAACCTTAGTAAAGCTTCAGTAACGTTTTATAATTTACAATATGCTCTTAAATAAGTATTTAAATGTTCATATAATCCTACTAATATTTGGTCATTACATATGAAATTGGCGTTTTGTCGTACTGGCCACTTTGATCTCAAATATATCTTCTTTGAATAGGAACTCCAATTTCAAATTTATACCGCTATTCGGACCTAATATTATAAATGTGAAAGTTTATGAGGATGGATGTATGGATGGATTTTTGTTACTCTTTAACGCAAAAACTATTGAACGGATTTTGATGAGATTTGGTATGGTAGTAGCTTGAGCTCTGGATTAAAACATAGGCTACTTTATATACCGAAAAAGTACAGTGTTCCCGTGGGATACTGTATTTACGCGGGCGGAGCCACAGGAAACAGCTAGTATTAAAAAAACTTAATGTTGTCCGGAACTGATCGCGCCGAAATCTGCACATCGGACATTACCTTATGTCTTTTTCCGAGGATTTAATCTACCTCTTTAACAAACATCCAAATCCGTTCGATGGCTCAGAAAGGCACATATTTAATTTACCATTACCATAATATTTGTAAGAATGGGGAACATGCATATTTTTTTTTATTTAGTTTTTCGAAAAGAACCAACATAATCTAAGAAATATTGTCTTTGCAACGACATATCTATTATTATCTACGATAAACCGTTAAATAAAATATACAGTCATCACAAAAGTGAGATTGTTGGAGAGCATTAAAAACGCTCTATGCAAAATATTGATGCACGAGTGACGTCACAGCAGTTGAAAATGTATGAAGATACATACCAAATTGATTTTACTGAGTTCTCGTTTAACAAAAAATGTCACAAATAACATAAGTATTTGAACAGTAATTTTCTTATCGCAATCATAGCAAAAGAAAATCGTCGTTTTTTAGTCCCCTTTAGTTCTGTAACTTTTTTAATTTAGCAACACATTTATTGTATATTTCAAAATTTTCGGTCCATATTGTTTTTCAAATTTGTTACAGATAGCAGTCAATAAAATAAAGCACACAAAGTTAATTACTATGTTTTGTTGATCTCATTTGTTTATTTTGTTTCAGAATGCCCACTGATTATAAAACAAAGACTGACAGAGATATGGTGAGTCGCAAAATATGATCTCGCCGCAGAAGAACTTAGCCACATTTTTGCCACAACTGCTTGTCAGATTGACGTTTTTTGTTTTCTATTTACATTTTAACATTTGTGAGATTATTGCAACATAAATATTTGGAAAAATAATGATCAAGACTGATTATAATAATTAAGAAACGACTGAAAGTTAATTATTTTATATTGAAAATTATTTTATTTTAAAGATCTTCTACGAATGTACAAACATTTTGTTTATCTGACAGTTTTTTTAATTAATATTACGAATTATGACGTTATATTACTTTTAACTACTTTAGGAGTTGATTATATTTTGTATCTGAACTGTAGTTACCTACTTATGTGATTGATCAGTACCAAATATAGGCACGTAAACAACAAAATACGTACGTGCTTGAAAAGTTTTATTTTAATAAAGACCTTTAAATTATATCACAATTTATATTTTAAGGCCCATAATATTTCTCAAAAATCATATGTTTCATCTCTCCTCGACCCCAGTTTCATTTTACCTCGGTATGAGGGGAATTGAAACAAGATGACTTGTTACGGTGAAGTCGATTTTTCACCACACTATTTAACGCTTACAATTTCTTTGTGTTAGTCATTTGCAAGTGTAAATAATAACCTAACGATTGGTACTAATATCATACCATTTCTTTCAATAGTGTTTGGTGTATGAGACAAAATATCATAATTGTTTCAACACCCCTCGGTCTCCCCTACATGTTTGTGAATGTCGCATTTTAGGGTTCCACATTCTAGTAAAATTTGGTAATTCCATCTGCTTCCTGTGCAAAATATAATGCATGTTTTCGTTAAATAGCTAAGGTCTTTTTTCATATACCTACCTTTAAACTGATACCACTCATAATAGGTACCAGACACCCGTGATTTATGTTCCTTATTCTATTTTAATAAGTATTGTAATATAATAATTTAACATCTAGTCAGTAGCCAAGCAACACTTTAAGCAGAGCTATTTATTTTTAAAATTTAAATAATAATCTTTTACATACATTGATTACTTTATCAGCATGTTATGTGTATATAAGTATATCGCACAAGATAAATTTAAAATTGAGACTCCCTGTTGGACTTGTGCCGACTCGCACTTGCCCGGTTACTAAAGGACAGGCTTTTGCTAGCAACGCTAATTGTATGACGCTCGTCAGAAACTGTACGAATGAATGGAAATATTTATGTGACTTATTTTTAAATTCACGTATCCAATTATAGCGATTTTCTGTTTGTATTTTATGAAAAAAAAATTCTAACAAGCCGGTGGAGCGGTTAATGAATGGTGTTTGTGATTCTTGTATTTTTAATCATTCTTAGGCCTCCGGTGTCTTGAGTATCTTTGTTGTTAGGCAAACAAAACGCAAGCATTATTTTACGCAGGGTGTCTGCGAGGCCTTAATAATATATCTCCCACGTTTTAAATTTTTACTGTTAACGCACGGGGAAAGACGTGTCTATATGAAATATAATAAAAAAAACTTAATGGATAGTAATAATATTATATTATATGAAAAAATTATATGTTTTTATTTACAGTTGTATTGTAAGTACAGCTAAAGTTGAAGGAGTTTGGAACATTTTGTGTTACAAAGTCTGGCATTAACATATTGATAGTTTTTTTCCATTTGAAGTAAGTACTTGCGTTAAATTTTGTAAAAAAAAGATGAAAAATACCGTATTGTTTTAGTATAATTAATATTATTATACATAGCTATATTACCTACAGCTGAGATATAAAACAAAACCCCAATTATAATATATTTTCTGTAGCTTAATAATGGTTAAATAAAAAAATGGACTTAGGCTTACATTACTAAGGCGGGTCAATAAGTCCGTGACTTTTTGAATTTCTAACCTCCTTACTGAAAAAGCAAAACTACTCCTGTCAACAGGCATCTGTCAGTTGACTCCTATCAAAATTTGAACTTGCTGCGT
The DNA here is from genome assembly GCA_963565745.1 of Phengaris arion. NCBI lineage: Eukaryota > Metazoa > Arthropoda > Insecta > Lepidoptera > Lycaenidae > Phengaris > Phengaris arion. Next base: position 33,851,475 of record OY751431.1, read on the forward strand.
CAGTTAGTTTGTGTTTTACAGCTATCTTTATCAGACTATTCATTAACTTAAGGAAACAATGGAAAAAAGTGAATTTCGTGTGCTTATTAAGCATTATTTTTTGCGAAAAAAAACCATTACCGAGACCAAGGCTAAGCTTGATAAATACTATGGGGACTCTGCACCATCGATTTCAATGGTAAAAAAGTGGTTTACTGAATTTCGTTGTGGCCTTACAAGCACTGAAGATGCCGAACGTCCTGGACGCCCAGTTGAGGTCTCTACACCCGAAACAATCGAAAAAATTTACGATATGGTATTGGCCGACCGAAGATTGAAAGTGCAAGAGATTGTGGAAGCCATAGGCATCTCGCATAGCTCAGTGGTTTCAATTTTAAATGATCACTTGGGCATGAGAAAGCTTTCCGCAAGATGGGTGCCGCGTTTGCTCACAGTCGACCACAAACGCAATCGTGTAACAACTTCACAGGAAGGTTTGGCGTTGTTTAATCAAAATATGGAGGAGTTTTTTAACCGTGGACGAAACATGGATCCATCACAATACACCAGAGACCAAACAACAGTCAAAACAGTGTGTTTCTAAGGGTGAATCGGCGCCAAACAAGGCCAAGGTGGGTTTGTCAGCCAATAAAGTTATGGCGACTGTTTTTTGGGATGCACGTGGGATAATCCACATTGACTATCTTCAAAAGGGAAGAACAATTAATGGGGAATATTATGCCAACTTATTGGACCGCTTCAATGAGGATTTGAAAAAAAACCGACCTCATTTGGCCAAGAAAAAAGTTCTTTTTCACTAAGACAATGCAAGGGTGCACACATGTGCAGTTGCCATGGCAAAAATCCATGAATTGGGCTATGAATTGCTCCCACATCCACTCTATTCTCAAGATTTGGCTCCGAGTGACTACTTCTTGTTCCCAAACCTGAAAAAATGGCTCGGTGGAAAAAGATTTGACTCCAATGATGAAGTCATCTCGCAAACAAAGGCCTATTTTGAGGACCTCGACAAATCATATTTTTTGGAAGGCATAAAAAAATTGGAGAAGCGTTGGACAAAGTGTATAGAGCTCAAGGGGGACTACGTTGAAAAATAAAATGATTTATTTATCAAAAAATCTGTGTTTTATTCCAAAAGTCACGGACTTATTGACCCGCCCTCGTATTTACCATAGATACCTGGGGGCACGGTATCGTCCCTGCCAAGACGAGCCAAGCGAAGCGCAAGGAGCACTACGTACCAGACCACCTTTTTATAACGCTTTTATTAGTTTCACCTGTATGTTTGCTTGCTTGCTTGCTTGTTTGTTTGTTTGTAACCGACTCCTTTGGGCTCGATTTTGTCCTACTTTGAACGATCAGATTTAATTTAAACTTTGCAAACCTGTAAAAGACTGATGACAATGCAATAATTCGATTAAAATATACGATTATCCTGATTTAATTCGCCAGGATTCATCAATTTCTTTCCGCATCCTTTGCATGAGATTAAGAGAGATAGAACTAGTGCGCGAACCACGCATGCGTGCAGTTCCAGGCTTACTCTTTGGTCCCCCGGTTAATAGATAGCAAATCGTGCTAAAAAGCAAAAAATAAATTATAGTTTAAAAAAAACTAAAAAAACACGCTTTTATAGAAAATCTAACTAAAAAATAAAAAATAAAATTTAATAAATTTGGATTAAGAATAGTGTAAATGAAAAATAAATGTTTATTATTGTAAAAAAGCGTGGGGTGCATAGTGTCAATAGTCATAAACATTTTATTGGCAGATATGAGAAGGAAAGACACTTTAAACGAAACTTGACCGTTTGAAGTGGATCAAAATCAAATCTACTGGAGTCGGTTGCACCCCACGCTTTTTTACAATAATAAACATTTATTTTTCATTTACACTTATATTCTTAATCCAAATTTATTACATTTTCTTTTTTATTTTTTAGTTAGATTCTCTATAAAAGCGTGATTTTTTAGTTATTTTAAACTATAATTTATTTTCACCTACTTTCCTTACTTTTCCATCACCTGTTGAACCCTCAGAGTTTAGGTTTGGGTTATACCAGATAAATCGATTATTTGTCGGTTGTATACCATATAAATTTTTAGGATATGTTCCCAATAGCGGACTTATTAAACATGTAAAGTTTTGATGGCATAAGTCTTATACTTTAGATTTTATTGGTATCTAAAAACCCCTGATTTTGACACTGATTCACTGATGATTAACAAAATTATAGGGTACTTCCAAATGTCCTAGAAAGCTGAAATTTGGTTTGTAAGCTAGTATTAGTAAGCTTCTGACTCTGAACACCCTAACTCTACAAGCCTAACTTTACAAACTGAGTAGACCGTCAAGATAGTTTCTACAAGAATAGTATAACAGAAAAACAATCAGTGAATTTTTCACCTTACGCTTACCAAGTAAATGTGGCGAAATGGCCTAGCAACATATTTTGAGGCTGCAAGTATTAACATGAAATTTAGTATGCAAGGAATTATGGGGGAGAAAAACGGTCTTTTAGGGATAAAAAAACTGCGCATTTTAAGTCAAATATGTTTTTCCTTCATCGCGCAACAATATATCAATAATTTCGACTCTATAATATCAGTCCGATTGACAGTGTGTTTAATTTTTGCGTTGTCCGTTCCATTCGGAATGTGGTGGGTTTGTTTTATTTGACAAAATATTTTTGTGTTTTTTTTTTAATCTACTAGAGCTCCGAGCAAAGGTCGGTTACCCAGGTACTTAACACATATGAAATAAATTACTTTCAGGGGTACAACGGTAATATTTATTTGAGTCTCTATCCCAAAACCAATATTAAATAAGATATATTATTATACGCTCTCTTGGATGGCTACACAAACGGTCAACAATTACTCATCTATCAATGCGATCCCAAGAATCGCTCAATCAATGTGATAGAAGCCGAGAAATGGAGTCATCAAAATTGGGTACGAACAATTCAACGGATAAGTAAAAGTTACCTACTTTATTATTTTATAACATGAACGATACGATTTTATTGTAAAAAATTACAATGTACTGGTAATAAAATAAGTTAAATTATTTAAATAATTACACACCTGATTTCCTGTTACACACTTCCGTAGAATATTTCACAAAATCACTCCCACAAATTCAAGTGATACGAAAGATTTTGAATTGTAAAATAATCTGAATTATCTTTTTGTATGGTTCTATTTACACTGAAACGATACGATACCCGACATGAGGCTGCATTTTTAAGGTAGTCAAAATTGAACTTTATTCAATACACAAGAAGATACACATTCATTGCAAGAGAGAATGTAAAGAGGCAGCTCGCTGCACAGCGCATATGCAATGCATGATTAATGTCATGTGAAACGTGTGTATTTTTGTGTAATGAATAAAGTTCAATATGGTATATTTCTGTAATTTATTTATTACATAAACGAATTGTGCTCTTAAAAATAAGACAGTTTACACAAGGAATAGTATACTTAAAATGAATATTTTCAAAGATATTGCGGATTGTTTGAAGCACTTTTGTGAGTCTCGAGAAAACGCCCCATATAAAAGTCGTACAAGTATGTGACGTCACACGCTACTAATGTTGCTACGGAAAGTATGGCCATATGCACAAAGTTTCTGAAATCTCCGAAGTTTGCGCGTGTATGTTCATACATACCATAGTAAATCTTTTTGTATTTGATGCACTAATTGTGTAGGTATTTTACTTTTTTGTCACTCACAAATGAATATAATTACAAAACTACACAAAAAAACCTAATTCTTTTTACTTATAATATAAAGTTGTAATACCTAATTAATTCTTAAGAGGCATATTACATGTCGACTGTGATTTTTGCGTAAGATGGCCAATTATGGCGTTCTTGATCGCAGAAACAAAGATACATTAACAATTTTGACATAATGAATATTGAAGAATAGCTATTGGCCTAGTTTGTAGCGGCCTCGCTTTTTGTAATTTTTTTTAACTTTTTAATTAAACCCAAAATTGCAGAGAAAAATTTTCATAAAATGCGCGCAAGGCACTTTTTTGAACTCCTGGATTGAACTTCTATTCTAAGCAAATCAAATAATAAAATGAGAATGTTATCACCTATATAGTCGTATAGTTCGTAGCGGCCTTAGAATTTTAAAATATCTTTGATTTAATATAGAAAAAATTCTTATTCTAAGCCAAATAAACTTTGAAAATAGCTTTAAGTTAACTGTGAATTACTCTTATCTACGATAATATTGTTAAGCAAAATTTATATAAATATAATTTTAAAGCATGAATTTATTTCAATAAAAACGATAAATAAAATGCAAAATTACTACAAAATGCGAAATTTCGGGAACGCTTCAAATACCTAATCTCGCAGAGTGCAGATTTGTAATAGGGCTCTTAATTTGTTTTAAAAAACTAAATTTTCACGTGTAGGAAAATACCCAATTGTGAATAGCTAGCTTAAAAATTCAGCACCGCGTAGCGTCTCGTATCGTTGCGATGTAAGCTGACCTTTATTAATAGTGAAAATTCAAGTTACACATATAATTTGAATATACGAGTAATCATTATATTATTATCACAGGTTGTTATCACAGTCGTAAATAATATTATCGCAAATAGGTTTGTACCTATAGATGCAGTTATAGTTCTCCTTTGGGATCAGTGTGTTTGTAGTCGGAGTAGAGGCAATTATGGAAATTCAAGACAACAAAACCAGCAGCTAATAAGCGTCCGCTAATAAGCTGAGAAATCAAAAATATTATTATGTTATTTGTTAGTGAATGATCGGAGACCACATACGGCAGTAGGATGACAGCTCATAACGAGGCGCTTCATTTTTAACCGACTTCAAAATTGAACTTTATTCAGTACACAAGAAGACACACGTTTCGTTGCAAGAGCGTCGCCGCGCTATGTAGAGCGGTCTAGTTTGACATTCGAACTCTAGCAATTAGGCTCGAGTTCACCAAAAGTAACTTCACCATTGATTATGTAACCGGTCGTTTAAATTTTAAACATGACTTTAAACAAGGAGTAATTTTTTCCTGTTCACCATCGCTTCTCTTTCTCTGATTAGTAAATCGAGACAAAACTGGCCGTTTATGAATAAATGAGCGAGAAATGTAATACGACTAAATAAAAATGTAAGACTACAGCATAAAATGACATTTATGTTTCTGACATTTTGATTTGGTTACGTAAAATTTAACCCTACAAAATGTGAAAGTTGTTGTTTATTGTTTCTTTTGTTTAAAGAGCAATTCATTTTAACTAGGACGTATATTTACGCAGTTACATAATTACTTTATGTCAATGTAGTATCGTGTAGACAATTATAGTGAACCAAATTTTGTTTTTTCTTGTAATAAATATGGATGAGAAGAAAAAGCGAACAACTAATTTTAGCAACAATGAACAGAGTGTGTTATATGAACTTGTAATGAAATATATATAATTATATTCTATAACTGAGAATAAACGGACTGACGCCTCTACAAATTCTCAGAACGTAGCAGGTTGGATACGACTCGCTGAAGAATTTAACTCAAATTCTAAGTTATCTTCAATTAATCCAAGAATATGAATTGTACTCGATTTGAATAAGCAAACCGGGTCTTGAATGAATCTTCATCGTATACTTCACAGAAATTACGGCGACTTTGAAAAATCCGAGATCTTCTCGTCATCGCTTCTAACTCGTCCAAATACTCAAGCACGTTGAGATTGTAATCTCCTTCCATTATAACATTAAAAGGCATCATTTTGTCTCAAATAAATAATATGATTTGAATAAGCAAACCGGGTCTTGAATGAATCTTCATCGTATACTTCACAGAAATTACGGCGACTTTGAAAAATCCGAGATCTTCTCGTCATCGCTTCTAACTCGTCCAAATACTCAAGCACGTTGAGATTGTAATCTCCTTCCATTATAACATTAAAAGGCATAATTTTGTCTCAAATAAATAATATGTCTTTACTCTTTAGTAAAACTATTATATTTAAAGCTATAAAAGTTCTGTCAAATAACTATAATCGACGGTTAAACAAGGGTCTCGGGCTTGGTTAAGATAATCGGCCGGTTAACTTCTATAACCAGTATCTAGGACGTGGTAAACAGGATTTTTTACAAAAACGGCTGATTATTTATTAAAACGATTGATTAAATGTCGGTGAACACGAGCCTTATACGTGTATTTTCTCGTGTAGTGAATAAAGTTCAATTTTGAATCGCTATGCGCTCGCTTAGATGGCTCGTTTAATTTGCTCTTATAATGAACTGAAACAATAATTAAGAAACCTATTCCTAATACCAATAATGAATAAGGGAGACTGTTCTAGATCCTGAGAATTGAGCAGATGGGTGAATGGAAAGGCATGCGTGTTAACCAAATTATACGCTATATAAATTTATATTTTGCTGTTAGCAGCAACCGATGTATTACGCCTTGCGTACGGTTGACAAAAGTAATTATTTGTTTTAAATTTAACCAATCACAGCGGACAAAATTTTAAGCACTTTGATCATTTTGATAAAAAACAAATCTTTGTTTCTACATCTGTGCCTACTCCACTGGTTACTGTTTAAGATATTTCATATGTGTGACTAACAAATGATTATTTCAGAAAAAAACACTTCAATAATTTTGAATGCTCTAACGTGTTTCCGTGTCGAAGATAAGCACTCAAGCGTCAGACTCGTGTATATCTAATGAATCGCTTGCAAACCTCAAGATTGCGTTCAGATGACCTACATTCTGGAAGTCAATTAGTAACAAGATCTAGTATTTCGAAACTTCAAAATTATTATTTAAGCGTTTCCTTCATAATGAAGTTTTGGATTAAAACTTAAATACTAGCTGATTTTTCATTTCGTTTCGGAAAAAAAGGGTATAGTACATGAAATAGAGTACCTGGACATACATAATAAGTAGGTGTCTTTTTTCTAACTTGGTGAACAATTGTTTTACAACATTGCACTAGTAGATACTTTAAAATCATTATATTTTACTATTTTTTACATTTACAAACGTAGAAACAATTATAAACATATTATTATTGAGATTACAGAATATAGTCACCTTATTGACCTGTTGACCCCTACGACGTAGAGAGTGATCTACAACAAGCTACGTGTGACACAAATTTTTGCGTATTTTATTTGTATTTTAAACTTATGTGTGTTATTTACACTACTAATATGTTTGTTGTAAGAAATAAATCATATTTTGGCCTATTTTTGTATTTATAGTAACTGCCTTGTTATAGGAATTTGTCGTTATAAGGTTAATAAGTACCTGGGTAACCAAGCTTTGCTCGGAGTTCTGAAAAATATAATTAAAAAAAATCAGAAAAACGCATACCAAACTGCCAATTGGACTAACATAATAGTGTCGAAATTTTTGATATATTGTTCCACGGCGAAAGAAAAAACATATATAGCTTAAAAATTCGCAGTTTCTCAGGGGTAAGACCTAGCTAGATCGATTTTTTTCCCCCAAAACTCCTGGCACACTAAATTTCATGGTAATACTTCTAGCCCTTTTCGAGATACCGATTATATATATGTATACAAGATTGTCTCGTTTAAAGTAAAGGTTTAATAGACCGTACACTTAACACATTTTTTTTAAACTTAATATCTAAAAAATAAACTGTTAACTTAATACTCTGAATCTCCTGGTGTCCCCTAAAATAAGCTGAAGAAAAGTTCTTAATTTATTCTGAGCACAAGGCGTTACTTCAGGGCTGAGACTTTTGCAGCAGGAACAATATTTTATTTTTTAATTATCACCAACATAAAAAGTTTATAAAAAGGAATGATTAGATTTTGTTTAGTATTATATTATTAATATTCCTTAAAAGACACCTTATGATAAGTTCTATTTAAATTTCTTGTAAAAAGCTTTATTTAAAAAATACCTATGGATTTGGAGTAAAAATAATTGTACTGTTTAAACTCTTGAGAAATTTGACAATTTGACAGATTTTCTTTAGTTTAATTATTATTGATTCCTGAAACAAGTTTTTTTTATAATGACATAGTTGCTTCCAAGTACGTTTATAATCCTTATATTTTAGGGGTTCAATACAACAAACAACAACAGTATTCAAATACACCTACTTCATATTATCTGCTTTATTTTAGGACTGTTCAAGACAAAAAGTATTTTCGACAACCCTGCTTTCACAATAGCTGACTTGTAACATGTTGCCATAGTAATAACTAAGTTCAGAATGAGCAAGATCGAGTCCCCAGGGAATGCTTCGAGTCTCAATTGTCCGAACTGTTAAGATTGTTTTACATACTACAAGCACGAATTGAATAATAGGAATGCTGTAAACGCTATGTTTTAATATATATTGCTATATATATATATTTTTTTTTTCACTATGTGGCCCATGTCTGTCAAAGGATGTCAACCCCTGGTTTACACCGTTAAATTTAACCGACCTGTGCAGTTTTATCGTTACGTGTGTAGCTGGCATGTCATTATGTGGGTAATTGGAAACTTTTACAAATCGCACTAGGTGGTGGAATCAACACAATAATAATAATAATAATAATATCTATGGACGCTTCACACCATGTCAATCTGGCCCCGTGCTAAGTATCCGAAGAACTTGTGTTACAGGTACCAGAAAACGGGAAGTATATTTAATACTTTTATACTATACATATATATAAGATTTTTATTATATTATACACATATTTAATACACATCCATGACCCAGGAACACAGAAAAACTTTTAGTTCCTTCGGCGGGATTCGAACCCCCGGCTTGAGCACCAACGTGCTGAACCACTGAGCCACAGAGGTCGTCAATTTTAGCGTCATTTGCGTATTCGCCTTCTATGTATGCCAAATTAGCTATTTTATTCCAAATTAAATGTAGATAGTGTTTGTAAAAACAAAATTTTCAATTACCTCTTCCGCCAACAATTCTTTAAAAAAAGTCTCGAGCCGCATCAGTGGATTGTCTTTTTGTGCAAATTATTTTGATTGATCCCCAGGGAAACGCTAAAAAAAACCGAAGACATTTTTCAGAGTAAATTAATGAAGTCGTTAGGAAGGAAAAGTTATTTAAAGTAACTTAATCTGTCAGTTAATAATAATAATCGTCACTTTGTTCGCAGTCAATGATGTTATTACTATACCTAACAATATATAATATAAACAGGAAATTACTATTGCATAATATTATTATTAATTTACATTCATCAGATAATTAGACCGTACAATATAACCGTACAAAATCTATCGAGTTAGTCCAAATTATCACATCCACAATATGAAACTATTATTATTGTAAAATTAAATATCCAATAGTCGATCGCATTCACCTATTAGTGTTGTACGATATTGTTTGCACTAATCACGATCTCAATAAGCGTTTTAACCCTCAAAGCAGTTAGTCTGTCTCATTTGTTCCCGTCGATTGAGCGTGAGGGAACTGACGGCCGACAGCCTATTGTTGGCAACTAAAACACCGCGATAGCCATCACGTCAATTCATTATACAGGTTTAGAATCGACCACGGCTTTTGCTTGTTTTGTGTTAAGTTATAAATGAAGTATCCAATTAACTAGCAACATGATAAACTGTTTATTTTAGGGATAGAGCTAAGTGCAAAGGTAAAATGTAATTATATTAAGGAAGTCCACGCAGTACTAAAAAAATAAACTCTAAAACTAAAAAAAACCATACAGGTTATTAATAATACTCATTACACAACCTACCATCGGTTAGGAAACTCGTCCGGCGAGAAGAAACGGCGTAAGAAACTCGCGCGGGGCCACCATTTAGTAAAAACGATGGGAAAATTGTTCTTTAAAAAAATATATTACATTGTAGTAACTTAATATATATGACAATAGATAAAGATACATAAGTATATAGAAGACAGACATACAGGGAGCCATCTTATTCCCAATGTGTGCAATCGTTAATAAAATCATTGACCTTATAATAATTTTAGCGCACAAACGTTCTTTCTTTAATTTATTAATAGATCAATATTTTTTTTTGTTTTATTACAGGATACCAAATTGTAAACTTAATACTTTGCTATAAATCCCACAGTTTTTAATCGGCTTTTATTAAATTACATTGGCTGAAGAGTAAAACTTTTCCAAAAATGTACAAGTAGCAGCAAGTAGAGATTTTGATCGTACAAAAGGTGATAAGCCCAGTAGTAATCAGGCGAACTACAGCTTACATGTATGTTTCCGTAGGGTCTGGCGAACCGCTAATTTCCTCTGAGAAAACAACTTATCGACCTTAGGGGACGTTAGATAAAGAAAAGAGAATTCGTAATGTCGCACGACAATCATCTTTGATAGGAAATCTCGTAAAACTTTATTTGTTTTCCTATTATTTTATCCGGCCGCGTGGCAGCGGTGTGCCAAAACTGTTTATAGTCTTGAATTATTAGGTTTTATTTATGGTTGTAATGTATTGTTGATGTCTTTATTCTGTTATAAAAATAACTAGTTGGTTTTCGGCGTAGGTTCTTTTGATATGTAACTGAAACTGCATTGCTTTATATGTACCGTGTTCGTATGTATTTTGGAAATATTATTGCTTTTGTTCATTCATTTACGAGCCCTTTAGTTAAATAATAACCGGAAAAAGGTGATAAAGGTATTTTATGGTGTTGCTGATTAATACCAAAGTTATTAACTTTGGTATTAATCAGTAACACAATAAAATACATTTACTCTCTGTAGGAAGGTTTAACCAACTATAATAAAAAAAACGCTAGCAAAATCTAATAATAATACGTCTAAATCTTCATAGGCTTATTATTAAAAAAACTCTTTTCGGTTCTTATATTTATTTTTTAGAAAAAATCCACCAAAACATTTTCCATGACTCCCCACCTTCCAAAAGTTACCTCAAAGTCCTTAAGATTTCATGTAGAGCCAAGCTTCTGACTTTACATTTCTATATAAAAAAATATCTGTAAATCTTGTATTAACAACATTTTGTGACGTGTAACAGATAGGTAATTCCATTGGCCATTATTTCCGAGACTCGTATATATACGTGATGAGAAAGGGCCGGAAAATATTTCTGGACGTTTCAATAAAATCTAGTTACCGTACTTAACAATGCGGATCATGTTACCCTTGTCATGATTTTGGTTTCTATAATATTACGTCTCCTCTTTGCGGACTTTATCATTAAATAAATAATGTATGAATCAGCTTACTCTTCTTAGAGACTCTTTCATTGGTTTTTATCATGTCACTAATAATATATTCTTTTCTGCTCTGTTGTAATGTCTCTTTAAATTTTTAACGTATAATTAGTTATAAAAGGTTTTGCACTGTGTTTTACATTTTTGCGTTTTTGAGTTTCATTATTTTTCACATTATTGAGTTTTACTATTTCTAACCACTCTTTTTATATTTTAAATGTACATTTTAAATTTTGTTATACTTTAATAGGAAGTTTATTGTGAGGAGAATATTATACTTTAATAAAAAGTGCGATTCTGAGTAAGAAGAGAAGAACTTAATACGAAATATGTTTTAAAATATTTAAAGTCTTTATTTCTATATATGTAATTCATATAAAATTTAATTCATAAAATCATGTATGAATGTAAAGCAAGTGTAAAGTCGTAAAAAAGTTATAATAGAAGAGTTAAACATTATATACCTACCTAAACATTAATACAACCAATATCTAAAGCGCATAGTAACTAAAATTGTGATGTCCGCTAACATTCAGCGATGCCGTTTTAACAATATATCGGTAGTAAAAAAGAAAAATCTTATTCAGCAAGCTTGAAACCAGTCAACATGATAAATTATGCAATTTGCAAGCTACTCTCGCCCGGGGCGACCGCAAAAATGAAACCACAAATGCGAAGGCAACGTTACTGAAAAAACTAACAGCCTGATATTGAAATATTGGTATTTTGAATATGAAAAATCCAGATAGAAAACACAGCTTATTTTTAAAATTTAGATACATTACTTTCTCCAAGCGTGTTTGGACATACTATTTGGAGCATAGTGTTAAAGTATCAACAAGTGCGAGTCGGACTCACGCACGAAGAGTTCTTTACAAAACGGGAAACAAATATTATGTTTGTTTTATGGGATCCCTCTATTGAGTACTTATTTTATTCCACTTTTTAGTATTTGTTCTTAAAGCGGCAACAGAAATACATCGTCTGGAAAAATTTCAACTTTCTAGTTATCGCGGTTAAGGAGGTACAGCCAGGTGACAGGCGGATGGAAAGCGAAGTCTCAGTAATAGGGTACCGTTTTTAACCTTTGGGTACGGAACCCTAAAAATGGTTGCCAAACGAACACAACGTAGCACGTAGCGGTGCTCTGTAGCTTTGATATTGCATTAACGAAATTGTAAATATTATACGCGTCTGAAACATTCTTCAATATGCAGCATTTCCTTGAAGACTTTTGTGTTATAGTTAGTAGGTATGTAGTCTAATATGGAGTAATCTGAGAGCGTGGAAACCACCGTTCCCTGATAGTAAGCGGGGATTTTTTTAAGGTAGTAAGTATTACTGTTGTTTATTTTTCCTGGTACATACAAAACTCACGAAACTTGTCTGCCAGGACGTTACATATTAAATTCAATAAGTGGAATATTAAATTTGAAAATCAACCGAAGTCTTGAGATGAAATATCGTAAGTGGAAGGAAAGGAAATATGAGAATTCTTGTAATATGTTTCGTTTATTACCTTTTTATGTTCGTAAGTTTTGTATCAAGTTTTTGATGACGAGAATTATAAAGAGAGCAAGTTTGTTGCAATTTGAAATTATTATCTGTTCAGACCTCATAAAAAATAGCCTAATTTTCAAGCCACACATTTTGTCTTTTCACTGTCGTCCTTTAGTTTATTGATACGTATGAGAGAGAAAATGATGTCGTGGCGACTGTATTGTCCCATTACTGCAAAGATGGAAATTAGAAAAACAAAATAAAACTTATTAGTATTTTGTACTGATACTAATCTTCGCTTGTCTCCTGGTTTAAATAAATAGATTAATGATGTAATAGTTTCATGAAAATTGATACAGATTACTATGAAGTTCTGTCATCCAATCTCATTTAACGAATCGTCGTTTGCTTGAAAAAAAAGTCATTTCCTTAGCCTGATCCACCATGCTCGGATATTTCATTCAACTAGCAAAAGACAGGAATGAGATTTTTCCAAGATTGTAATTAAAACGTTCTAGGAAAACGCCTCGGAAGTATAACATTCATTTTAATAAAATGGATCTAGCATTCGAGTAATGAAAGCAATATTTAATCTCTTAATTGTAGTATTTTATAAGTTCATTTTCTTAATATTATTCATTCTAAAAAATTTTACCGCTTCAACATTCTTTTATTTATTAAAATTGTGTGAAATTGCAAAAAATAATAATTAATGTAGTAGCTTCCTTAAAGTAACTGCCGGTATATAAATAAAAATTTACTGTATTATATTTACTGTATTTTACTCTTCACAAGGAATACCTTTCCGTTTCCAATATAAAGAAGATTAACATGGCTCTACTTGCCCATTATACATAAGAGGCGAGTCTTATACCTCTCATTTTCATATAACTTGACTGAGATAAATTCATAACCTAATGGCGCTCTGCGTTTGACGATCTCATATTTTCTTAAACTAAATCCTGAACACTAAAACTAATCATAACTTTATGTTGAGCGATAAAACATGTGGTAGCCACATAGTATTCCAAGAACTTTGTTTTATAAATAAAATAAAATTGATAAAAACATGGGAGAGCCATGCTTTGGTACGAATGGGCCGGCTCGACTGGATAAATACCACGGCCTCATAGAAAACCAGCGTGAAATAACGCTTGCATTGTGTATCGCCATGTGAGTGAGATTACCGAAGGTCCAAGTGGGGTTGAGGATTTTAAGGACCAGGAACGCAAGTGAGCGAAATTAGAACCAGAGGAGTTCCACTTGTAGCTCCTCTGGTGTTGTGAGTGTCCATGGGCGGCGGTAATTCCATCAGACGATCCGTCTGCTCGTTTCCTGGTCCATTTCATAAAAATCTCTGTTCTTTTGCTTCAGTAGAATGTTAACGACTGCTTAAATGTTTGAGTATCACATAAACATGTTTGTATAACACATTATGTGTTTGAGAGCTACTTATAATTTGAGCAGCATATAAAAGCTAGAAAATATTGCCGACAATTATTATTTATACGCAATATACATTATACGAGGTGGATAATACACAAATGCATTATCCATCTTGTACAAGCTTGATCTCAATCAGCACAAAATCACTACCAATTAGTAACAGCGAATGGTAATGTTGCACTGTATCTACAAGACCGGTTGATTCATTTGTCTCGGCAAAACTTTGGCGTTCACATTAATTTCCCTCGTGCGGTATTTGAACCTGCCATGTGTGGTGGTAGCGCTTACTAAAACTGATTTAACTTGGAGCAAAATTCTTTGCTAATAGTTTATGTGGTCAAAGTTGGGCTTTAAATAACTTTATGGCTTCGATGAATAACTAGACATTGCCCGCGACATCGTGCCCGCAGGAGGAAATCACGCAGGCACCGTGCATTTTTCCGAGTTAAAGTAGCCAACGTGGTCTAAACTATATCTTTGCAAAATTTCATCAAAATTGGCCCGGTTGTTTTGGAGGTTGTTAATTGCAACCAAACAAACAAATCCCTTGTTGTAATATTAGCATAGATGAGTTTGTGAGTGTTCGATGAAAGACAAGAGTATAATTTTTGTTGCTTAATACGTGTCATTTAAAAGTGAAGTCCCAATCGTATAGTAGCGTCCCTATTAGGAAAATCTTAATCTTTCCTAGGTTTGTCCCTTCTGTCTTTGTTAGTCGATGCGACGGTTTCGCTGCGCATAAAAGTAATGTCCCAATATCGTCCCATTTTGTCATCTTAATCTTTCCTAGGTTTGTCCCTTCTGTCTTTGTTAGTCGATGCGACGGTTTTGCTGCACATAAAAGTGATGTCCCAATATCGTCCCATTTATGACAATCTTAATCTTACCTAGGGTTTGTCGCTTCTGTCTTTGTTAGTCGATGCGACGGTTTCGCTGCACATAAAAATGATGTCCCAATATCGTCCCATTTAGGACAATCTTAATCTTTCCTAGGGTTTGTCCCTTCTGTCTTTGTTAGTCGATGCGACGGTTTCGCTGCACATAAAAATGATGTCCCAATATCGTCCCATTTAGGACAATCTTAATCTTTCCTAGGGTTTGTCCCTTCTGTCTTTGTTATTCGATGCGACGGTTTCGCTGCACATAAAAGTGATGTCCCAATATCGTCCCATTTAGGACACTCTTAATCTTTCCTAGGGTTTGTCCCTTCTGTCTTTGTTAGTCGATGCGACGGATTCGCTGCACATAAAAGTGATGTCCCAATATCGTCCCATTTAGGACAATCTTAATCTTTCCTAGGGTTTGTCCCTTCTGTCTTTGTTATTCGATGCGACGGTTTCGCTGCACATAAAAGTGATGTCCCAATATCGTTCCATTTAGGACAATCTAAATCTTTCAAATCAAATAATAGCAAAAGCCTACAAAGCGCTTGGTTTTGTTCTCAGATGTGCGGCATCATTCAAGGACATCAAAACAATAAAAATATTATACTGTACCTATGTGCGCCCTCACTTGGAGTATGCCTCTCAAGTTTGGAATCCTAGATACAAAGATACATAGATCGCATAGAAAATATTCATAAGAAATTTGTTCGATATCTTTGCTATAGATTAAAGTTATGACTCAGAAAATTATTTAGAACTGTGTAAGAGGCATCACCTGGTCCCGTTAAGGATCCGACGTGATGTTGCTGACTTAGTCTTCTTACTTAAGATAGCTTCCAATAAAATTGACTCGCCTGAACTTTTGGAAAAACTCAACTTAAATACACCTATAAGAATCTTTAGATCTAACCCCCTTATTTATCTACCAGTAGTCACAACAAACTATCGGAAGAACTCGTTTGTCTTGCGCGCAGGTAACAATTTTAATAAAATCTGTAAATCTGTGGACTTGGATTTATTCACAACTGGCGCGGCGACAGCTAAACGATTACTTTACCAATATTTGCTCCAGTAACGTAGTGCTGACTTCTACTATCTTTATACTTTATCTAGGTACTTCAAAATTTAAATGGGTCTAAATAAGTTTTTTAACTTTTATCCTAAATGTACTATTGCTACATATAAGCTAACCACTTGATAATTGATTGCTTACTTGTGACTGTTTGTTTCCTTATAATTTTTAAACTGTGTCAAATTAGCGTGTATTAGTGTACATTATGTTTAACTCCTGTTAACCTATTCAGTTTCTACATGTGAGGACCTGTAATTGGCTTTCTAATGATTATAATAGTTTTATATTGTTATTACTGATAGCTGTTGGTCTTCCTAACAAAATAAAATAAAATAAAATAAAAATAAAATCTTTCCTAGGGTTTGTCCCTTTTGTCTTTGTTACTTGACGCGACGGTTTCGCTGCACATAATAGTGATGTCCCAATATCGTCCCATTTAGGACAATCTTAATCTTTCCTAGGGTTTGTCCCTTTTGTCTTTGCTACTTGACGCGACGGTTTCGCTGCACAATATTTTCGTTTGTTTTAATAGTTATTTACAGAACTAGCTGTTGCCCGCAACTTTGTTTGCGTAAAAGAAACGGAACCCTAAGATATAAAAGTAAGTTTATTTTATAATAATAGAATATAATATCCTTTCCTCGTTAGCAATTTTTGGTCTGAATAAGCGTCGATAAAAGCGGAGTTGATTTATGGGATTATGAGTGCAATTTTTCTCTTTAGCATGTGTGTCACGTTGCATTAATACACTGAAACCTTGTAAAGGGAACATCAAGGGTTAATTAAAGTAATTAAGTTAAGTGTTACTGTTAGGGCTTCGTGACAAACACACAGAAGGCGCTAAATGCCCTACCCAAGACGTTACACGGGGAAGCCGTTTATAAGTATTTAAGTTAACCGTTGTGTATTAAATATTTATGACATTGATTCCTTAATTACACAGTATTTACTTTTATTTAGTAGACATACAGCATAGAAAAACATTAGACATGTTGCTACATAAAACATTTATAATATGCTGACACAAATACTAGTTCCATATAAAGTACGAAGATATCATATATTATATAAAGAGATATACATCCAGATAAAGTGCGAAGTTCGACTATACTTCTGATAGTATTCGGTAGACTCAAAATTCAATAAGGTGTTTTTTACGGGTAGAATTTTTCAGAGTAATTATTGTAAAGAAAAAAGTTGATAGTAAATTTTATTAGCGTTTCTTAGAAGTGCCTAGAAGTTGTGCTTTTTAATTCTTCTTTAAGTTTTCTTGCACAAGTCACAACAACCGTTTCTTTGTCAATTATATATTTCACAAAGACTTAATCAATCAAAAAAGCATTGCGAGGAAATATAACGTTAATAATCAATTACGGATATTTTAGACATATGATCTACTGCTTAATATGTTAAGACGTTTAGTCAGGAAAACTGCTCTGTGATAAGCCATGGCAAGGCAAGAATGGCCCGGCCAGGCCCGGCTTTATAGACCGGAAAAACACTTGTGTTGGTTCATTCTTCTATTGCTTTCATGGTTTTCATGAACAACGGTAATCATTTGCCTGATAAAATAGTCATAATATATTATTGTCATAGAACGTTTTCACATTTATCCGATCCGATATCCGATATCGGACCGAATAAGAAAGACAGGTATACTGGTATATGTTTCAATATTGAAACATATACCTCGTAATGATCGAGCCTTTGCTTCACTGCGACCCGAGCAAATCTATTGTGACTTTTGCATTTTAGTACCGTCCCTTGAATACTGCTCAATACTAATGTACTAAAGTATATAGTTGGCCTTGGTGCTCCGAATTTATCCTACTGTTGATTATTATTTAATTTAGGTTTCTGCTCTACTGAGGGCTGGACACCGTCCAGTGGATAATCGAAAAGGAATGGTGTCTCATGCGTTTTCTCACAAAACTTACAAGTCGTTGTGTCTTTAAGCTTTATTTTACTGAGGTGTTTATTATCATGTTCATTATTTATAGATAGTAGATGTGGTCGAGCCTTTTAGCTTAAATCGTATTGGTTTGTAAACACGCAGTACAAACACAATTTATCGCAGCCTCATTAACAAAAACGTTTCTCCAAGACAAAGAGTAATTAATGATCTTTGTGTATTTAAGTCTAACATACCTTCGCGCAAGAATTTAATTTGGACACAGGGTGATTTAACGTCTACTTAACATAATAACAGTTATTTTGGAAATAATAAATGGGTGGAGATTTAATTTTCTGCAGAATATTTGGGCAATTTACTACACGTTTTATTTTGGCACTAAATTGTGTTTCGGTAAGCATAAGGGATATTTGTTATGAAAATTTCAACACCTAATAGTCCAAATATGTTGATGGAACATTTTAGAGTACGGTCTCCACTTGGTTATGTTGAAGGGATACCTGAACTTGAGCCTGGCTTGCGGGTAAATGAGTCCATAATACTGCCCTAGCAGTAAACATGATTATTATTATATAGGGAGATAAGATATATAATTAAGTGCATGAGCAGGGGCAAGTCTCCTGGGCATGATGGGCTCAGTATAGAGCACCTAAAATACGCGGGTGTACACTTACCGAGAGTCTTATCTCTGTTTTTCAATGTGTGTATTAAACATACGAGGGCGGGTCAATAAGTCCGTGACTTTTGGAATAAAACACAGATTTTTTGATAAATAAATCATTTTATTTTTCAACGTAGTCCCCCTTGAGCTCTATACACTTTGTCCAACGCTTCTCCAATTTTTTTATCCCTTCCAAAAAATATGATTTGTCGAGGTCTTCAAAATAGGCCTTTGTTTGCGAGATGACTTCATCATTGGAGTCAAATCTTTTTCCACCGAGCCATTTTTTCAGGTTTGGGAACAAGAAGTAGTCACTCGCAGCCAAATCTTGAGAATAGGGTGGATGTGGGAGCAATTCATAGCCCAATTCATGGATTTTTGCCATGGCAACTGCACATGTGTGCACCCTTGCATTGTCTTAGTGAAAAAGAACTTTTTTCTTGGCCAAATGAGGTCGGTTTTTTTTCAAATCCTCATTGAAGCGGTCCAATAAGTTGGCATAATATTCTCCATTAATTGTTCTTCCCTTTTGAAGATAGTCAATGTGGATTATCCCACGTGCATCCCAAAAAACAGTCGCCATAACTTTATTGGCTGACAAACCCACCTTGGCCTTCTTTGGCGCCGATTCACCCTTAGAAACACACTGTTTTGACTGTTGTTTGGTCTCTGGTGTATTGTGATGGATCCATGTATCGTCCACGGTTAAAAAACTCCTCCATATTGTGATTAAACAACGCCAAACCTTCCTGTGAAGTTGTTACACGATTGCGTCTATGGTCGACTGTGAGCAAACGCGGCACCCATCTTGCGGAAAGCTTTCTCATGCCCAAGTGATCATTCAAAATTGAAACCACTGAGCCATGCGAGATGCCTATGGCTTCCACAATCTCCTTCACTTTCAATCTTCGGTCGGCCAACACCATATCGTGAATTTTTTCGATTGTTTCGGGTGTAGAGACCTCAACTGGGCGTCTAGGACGTTCGGCATCTTCAGTGCTTGTAAGGCCACAACGAAATTCAGTAAACCACTTTTTTACCATTGAAATCGATGGTGCAGAGTCCCCATAGTATTTATCAAGCTTAGCCTTGGTCTCGTTAAGGCTTTTTTTCACAAAAAATAATGCTTAATAAGCACACGAAATTCACTTTTTTCCATTGTTTCCTTAAGTTACTGGATAGTCTGATAAAGATAGCTGTAAAACAGAAACTGACGCAGCAAGTTCAAATTTTGATAGGAGTCAACTGACAGATGCCTGTTGACAGGAGTAGTGTTGCTTTTTCAGTAAGGAGGTTAGAAATTCAAAAAGTCACGGACTTATTGACCCGCCTTAGTACTTATTTGCCAATGACTTTATGAAAACTGTGGTGGTTCCCATTGTCAAGAATAGGGTTGGCGATATTTCGGACAAAGGAAATTACCGTCCTATCTCTCTTGCTACTGTGGTGGCCAAAGTATTGGACAGTTTGCTTGATTCACGTTTACTAAAATATCTAAAATCCCATGATGCGCAGTTTGGATTTAGGCCGAGACTATCAACTGAAAGCGAAATATTAAGCCTCAAGCATACTGTTCAATATTATACATCCCGTAAGACGCCGGTGTACGCATGTTTTTTGGATCTATCTAAAGCATTTGACTTAGTTTCATATGACGTGCTCTGGAGAAAGATGGAAGGCATGGGTGCGCCGGTGGAGGTTATAAATCTCTTTCGATATTGGTATGCTAAGCAGACGAACAATGTTAAATGGGCTAACAAACTCTCCAAGTCGTACGAGTTGGAATGCGGTATGAGACAGGGCGGGCTGTCGTCTCCTAAGCTGTTCAACCTGTACGTAAATGATCTCATAGTGGAGCTCAGCAATATGCGTGTGGGGTGCAAGGTTGGTGGTGTTAACGTAAACAACATTAGCTACGCGGAGGACATGGTATTGCTGAGTCCCACTGTGAGGGGTATTGGAGAGATGTTGAATGTGTGTGAGAAATACGCTAATTCGCATGGTCTGGCATACAACGTCAGAAAAAGCGAATTTATGGTTTTTAAAGCCGCCGGTAAGTGTCCGGAAATCATACCTCCAATATGCCTAGGCGGGTCGGAACTTAAGAGAGTATTTAATTTTAAGTACCTTGGACATATACTTATCGACGACCTTAAGGACGACCTAGACATAGAACGGGAGCGGAGGGCGTTGGCGGTCCGTGGTAATATGCTGGCCCGCAGATTCGCGCGTTTTACAGATGAAGTTAAGATTACGCTTTTTAAAGCATTCTGTCAGAATCTGTACACCGGCGGCCTGTGGATCAGCTATACCAAAGGATCGTTAATATATAGGATGATGTTGAAACTTCCCCGATTCTGCAGTGCATCTGAGATGTTTGCGCAGGCAAGAACAGACGGATTTCGGGCACTTATACGCAAAAAAGTAGCGTCACTTATAAACCGCGTGCGGGAGAGCGACAACAGCATCCTGAGGATTGTGGCAGATGATCTGCATGCACCTATACTGAGGAACTATGTGCGGGTAATGAACGAATATGAGAGCAGTACCTCCTCTAGATTTTACTCTCGCGTGGTTCTATTGTAGGTACATGACAATAGAGAGAAGACAAGAGAGACAATAGAGAGAGGTGCATGATAATATCTAAGAAGATATTCCAATTGAAGCTCCTCTAATTTGGTAGCCGTCTGTTGTGCAGTGTCTGGTCTAGCGTTGTCCTGAAGCAGCAGTGGCCTAGAGCGAATGACCAACCTCGGTTGTTTAGCAGCTACCTTTTCCATCATGATTTCCAGTTGCTGGCAATAGACATCTGCCGTAATCGTCTGGCCAGATTTAAGAAAGTTGTAGTGAACGACACCGGCACTAGTCCACCAAATGCTCACAAGGGGCAGGCTTTTGCTGGTTCGCCAGGCCATTCAGTTCAGGCATTGCGATGAGCGTTTCCGATTATCGTACCGATCCACTTTTCATCACAGATAATGATTCGATTTAAAATACCTTTATTATTGTGTTGGTTGAGTAATGTAACGCAGGAGTCGACGCGCGTTTGTCGGTTTGCTGCACGCAATTAATGAGGTATCACCTTTTAAGCTTTTTCACCTTCCCAATTTGCTTCAAGTGGATTAAAACAGTTTTATCACTAACATCGCAGCCTGCAGCTAACTCGGACGTGGTTTGCGATGGATCCGCTTTCACAATAGCCTTCAATTCTTCATTATCAACTTTGGTCTCCGGCCGTCCACGGGGCTTGTACTGCAGGTCGAAATTTCCAGAGCGAAAACGTTGGAACCAAAAACGCACTGTGTTTTCTTTTGCGACACCGCCGCCATATACATCATTAATCCTTCGAGCCGTTTCTGCAGCACTGGTGCCACGGTGGAACTCGTACTCCAAAGTTCATGTTCAACGATATTTCAACAATTCCATTTTGTAAACAGAGTGACGCAAAGAAAAAACCAAAAGAAGTAAAAACAAATAAATTACGGTTTTCGAAACACAAATGCATGAGTAAATAGCGGTGTAAATTTGAAATTGGAATTCCTAACCAAAGAAGATATATTTGAGATCAAAGTGGCCAGTACGACAAAACGCCAATTTCCTATGTAAGTACTTAATATTAATATCTATAAATTATAATTCATTGTTATAAATTGCGAATCACGATGTATTGTAAGATTTTGAATTTTGTAAACATTGATGGCAGTAATGGTGGATATTAAAACTGTATGGAATGAACAAAGCTCTATTTATATTTCCAGGCGGGCGAAGCTGCGGGCAAAAGCTTTGCTACCGCGCTCGAGTAACCTTACTCCTCAGAGAGTGAGGAAGGGGTCGGACCCCTTAGCAGGAGAGACCCGCGTCTCTCCCGTCATAAAAATAGCTTA
This sequence comes from Phengaris arion, assembly GCA_963565745.1. Classification (NCBI taxonomy): domain Eukaryota; kingdom Metazoa; phylum Arthropoda; class Insecta; order Lepidoptera; family Lycaenidae; genus Phengaris; species Phengaris arion. Next base: position 33,874,043 of record OY751431.1, read on the forward strand.
CAACCCGTAGCTGTCCCCAATATCCGATCTGAACATCACCCGGGTGATGTTAGGGAGGGTCAAACCCTCCCATCGTATCTTACCTAATTAACTAGCTACCAGGCTAGTTATAGTCCGACGTAGGTACAGCGGTCTTAAGCTGACCCTTAGCGTAGACCCTTTCGAAAAAAAAAAGATATTAATACAAAAAAGTCTCCGGTATTCTCGGCAAAATAAACTCAAGCGTTTGTTTGCTTGTTTTCTGAGAGGCTACGGTATTTCCCCAAATAAGCATTTGCGATCTGTGGACCAAATAAACAATCGCCAGGGATGGTAATGATTAAACACTATATTATTACAAATTTTTATTACCTATTGTAGTAGTCGGTGGAAATATTTAGCAGTCAGCATTAAATATAATGTTATATTATAGTAATGATGATGATCATGAATATAATTTTGGCTATAGAAAAATTTCAAATACATTGTTATCGGTGTACTAAACTATGAGGTGTATCTATGTCACTATAATAATATGTTGGTGTATGGTAATAAGATGGTGGTGATGATGATTACTGTAAGTGGAATATGCTTTCAGTTCTTTAAAAAATGCCGAAATTTCAGTGCTTTTGGATCTACGGTACACCTTGGCGCAAAATTTTACTTACTATAAAAGTCGAAATCACTATAAATGTCCTTATAATTTTATAGAGTTCTCTTGATTCCTCATGGATGACATCTCCACCTTGGTGACTAAGGGACCAATTTTGTATCATATTCTTTACAACAACAAAATAATTTTGAAAATGACTTTCGACAAACGGCAGATGATGTTCAAAGATATATTATGTGTCGGTGTAAAAGACTATGCGATGAAGACGGTGATGATGATGATGATTACTGTAATTGACATAGTGGCATATGCTTTCAGTTCTTTAAACAACGCTAAAATCCCCAAACGACTCAGGATGTTATATGCACGATCTTTAAAAGACTTTTTTTTAAAAATCCTTTTATTAAAACAGTAAAATACTAGCTTTAGTTTACATAGAATTAACTTATTGTCTTTCTTAAATAATAAGGAGACACGATTCCAAGTAAGGAGTTATGATAATAACTGCTTTATAGTGACTACTGCTTTATCACGACTACTGCGACGTTTCTAGGCGGACAGGGTGTATTTATTAAAAAGGTATAGTTACTTGTGAGAGTGTTGTAAGTACAGTGGCATCATATGTGTGCGCAACTAGATAACAAGGGATACTATGGGACATTGTATAAGATTTTGGAATCCATTAAATAGCCTTGTTATAAACAATGAGTTCCTTGTTGTAATCTTGGAGGAATAGATAAGTAAATATAATAATTATTTATCTTATGCAATAAAAAAGTTAAGGGAAGTATGCATCTTTTACACCCCCCGTCTTAGATTGGAAATTATACTCAAAAAGGACCTGAGTATTTTCCAACGACAATTACTTTAAAGGCAAGTATGTGGAAATTCGAAAAGTAAGTTAAATTTTCAATTATTTATAAAAAAAATAGGGATTTCGTATTTCCTTTACATGAGGTATTAATTTTTTTTATTAAAAGAAAAAAAAGAATATAAACTATGAGTACACAATTAAAAATCAAAAGGATACATAATCAAATGATTAAATATAAATTATATAAAATAAAAGAAAAATTATTAGTAATCGTTTGCAACTAAATTTAAGAAATTAAAATGATTTAATTTTTAAAGCGTGACACTATTGTTTACAGGTTTTCAGGGATTCTATGAGTGAAAGTAAAAATAATGGGGTTCACAGGGAGCTTCTCTGCTTTCCTGGTGTTGCTGCATCTCGATGTCTTCACTGCGATGACGTCGTCTACCAGGACATCTCAAGGAGTGACAAAATCCAGGTACAAATTCTTCTTGGGCGATGCAGCAGCAGCGATATATTACGTAGCCAATTACACAAACGGCAATTATATATTATTATATATAATTGCCGTTTGTGTAATTGGCTACGAAAAAAAAGAACCGAGTTGCAACAAAACTCTATATTATTATATAGAGTTTTGTTGCAACTCGGTTTTGTAAGACACTCGGTTTAATTCTTGTTTTATATCTGACATTTGCTGGGCTTCCACTTTGAGGTCGTCTAATTTTGCATGGTTGTAGTTTACTGGTTTTATTTCGACTGTAGGTAATTTATTCACAAGAGGATGCTTGTACAATTCTTCTATTATATCTATTTTTATTTCAGGTTATTCCAATTGCGTTTTTACTACGCCTTCGCCGTGGAGTTTGGTGCTTTGCAGAGTAGCGGTGCAGTATTCATTTAAGGTGAGAATACCGGCACCTTGGAAGTTGATTGTAGTAAAGTTCGATTGACATCCCTCGACAATATTGATAGGGTTTGTGAATAGTAATAACCATTTGTTTTTCGCTAGCCGATGTATAATTTTAAAGTTTTCTTTTGTTGACATGATATTACATAATTCGCTGTATTTTGATTTATCTTGATGTAAAATACTAGTTTCGCAAATTGGATCAGCATTTTCGTCTTGAATGATTAGTGATTTGCAAACGTATTTATTCTCGTCGTAATGTAAACCGCGGCAGTCCCCGAGTGCCACACGTATTTTTTTTACAATTATTTATTTGATCTCTTATGTGTATTGCCTTTGCCGCAATTTAAACTTTTCTAAACATCTTTGAATATTTTTTTTATATGAAGAACATAATTTTCACTTTTATTGTAAGATTTTTCGGAATATAGTATATATATATATATATATTATATCTACTTTTATGAATTCCCGCAGTTGCCCATTCATTGAATCTACGAGTACTTCGAGGCCTAACTGGTTTAGAAGTAAAAACAGAGTTATATTATTTACTATTAATTAAATTAAATAATTGTGTAAAGTCGAAATTAAAACCATGTTGCTCCCTCAAAGCACTGCAAATTAAATAATATATTGCTTTTAAACTTCTCAATGCGTTTTCCATTTTCTGGTATAAACACATTCTTATTAGATATCTATATATAGATAGATATAACATCTATTAGATAAATTATTTTTAAAACTCACAATATTCAGTGTAACCAGCAACAGTGATCAGAACTCAAAACATTATGTTTTCCTTTTTATTTGGAGTCGAGTTACTGAAAATGTTGTCAATACAAGTAATCCTTGTAGGTTCAATAAATAAGTTAATCAGGTTATATGATTTATATAATGAGGTGAATCTAACTGTGGTTCGATTATTATTATGTAACAAATTGATGTTAAAGTGATGTTAACCACATAACATTATTTGTTTGTTACATATACATACTTTGTTTAGTAATAGGTCTATACCTATGAAATTGCCTGCGTTCTGCAGTACTGGCCATTTCAAATCAAAATAATTTTTGTTTGGCTAAGAATTCTAATTTCAAATTAATTTTATTTTAAAAACATGGAATTCTTTTTCCAAAAGTAGTAATTTGTTTATTGATTAGTGTTTCATTTTCATCGCATTTCAATCTTTTTCATCATCATGGATACGTTAAAATACGTTATGGAATATGAGTACCGTCGTGGCACAAGCGGCACGCAACATCAACGACGTTTCAATCATCATCATTTGGTCAAGGCCTTGATGGAATAGTGAATAAATACTGTGAGGGGCACTAAGTGATCAACAATTGTATTTTGACCGTTTGACCAGATATTGACAAGAGCCCTTATGGACACTCATCGTCCCAACACAACTTTTATTGTAATAATTGGGAGAAGGGGCAAGGTGCACAAAAAACAAATTAAAACATACATTCAATCTTTGAGTGAATTAGAGAATATAAAAAAAATGTTTGGTTCACCTTTCCCTACATTAAAAATTTTCCACACGAAAATAATATTATATTTAAGTTGAATAGCCTACTATGTAGTGCTTTTAATAGTAATAATTATATTATTGTAAATAAAAATATACATCTACATGTTATAGACATTAATAAGATTTTAGGTTATTCTATAATATAAATTTTTCGATTTAAGGCTAGCCAATAGACTTCTGATTTTTTTGAGCAGTGTATTACTAGTAATACAACACAATTCGATAGTTTGGAATATGTTCCAAATAATTTAAAATATCTAAGACAACAGAGGAAGTCTCTAGCTCTAGTTTTATAAGTAGTTTAAATATAGATTTTCCAAAATTACCTACCAATAATGTCATAAATAAAAAAGAGTCATGTTATATTAACCTGGTGCACCAAAATATGCAAGGATTGGTAGGTAAAGAATTAGAAATTTTAAAAACAACATTAAAACATTACAATGTAGACATTTTGTGTACTTCAAAACATAAAAATGAAATGGTTCAAGAAATGTGAACTTACACTTAACTTTTGTAGTCACCAGGTTGCAAGTTCGTTCAGCTGAGAAAAAGCTATTCGAAAATAAAGAATTCTATTCGAGGCGGTTCGTTAGTATTAATAAATAAGAATTTTAAATTTAAAGAAAGAAAAGACATTGTCATTTGTCAGCCTCTCGACTGAGCGTTCTACTGAAATAGCCTGCATAGAAACGGAGAACTTTATTATTGTGAATGTATACAGGCCTCAATCTGGGATAAATGAATCTTTTGAAAAAACTATGAAAACATTATTACCTAAGTCTTTACCTATGAAATTGCCGTTTTGTATGAAAAAATTTAAAAGATTTTTTTCATGTATTTTTTATTCTTATTAATCGATGTAATCACCCATACAATCAATGCATCTTTGCCAATGCAGTGGCAGTTTATTGATGCCCTTCTTAAAGAAATCAGCTGGACGGAAGGCAACAAATTATTCAAACACTTTTTGATTGCCTCTCGGGTATTGAATTTTTTTCCCGCCAAGAACTTATCCAAATTCTGAGTGGGGCGGATGTCGGAGAGCTTTCAACCCCAGTTCTTGCAACTTGGAGACCGTCTGCTGTGCAGTATGAGGTCGCGCTTTGTCGTGCAGGAGCAGCGGAGACGAGCGATTGACCAATGCTGGTTGGAGATGTGCCAGCTTCTCAATCATTGTGCACAGTACACATCTGCAGTAATGCTTACCCCGTTTGGTAACAAGCTGTGATGAATCACACGGGTGCTAGACCACCAAACAGTGACCATCACTTTTCTAGGGTAAGTTTTCGTTTAGGGCATTATTTAGGTGCTGAACCAGGATCCAACCAACTTGCTGAGCGCTTGCGGTTATCAAACAGAATCCATTTTTCATCGCAGGTAACAATGCGGTTCAAAATTCCATCATTTGTGCAGTCTTTTTTCTGTTGTCTTTTGAGCAGTGCAAGGCATGTCTCGATGCGTACTTCGCGCTGGCGATCATTGAATTCGTGGGGCACCCATTTGTCAAGCTATTTTACCTTGCCAATTTCACGCAAATGGACCAATATTGTTTTGACGCTAACGTCGAAAGCTGCTGCTAATTTAGCCGTAGATTGTGTATCATCAGCTTCTACAATCGCCTTTAATTCGCCATTGTTGACCAAAGTCAACGGATGACCGCGAGGTTCATTTTTCAGGTCGAAATTTCCAGAACGGAAGCGAGCAAATCAATAACAGGAGGTGCGTTGGTTTGTAGTATTAGCTCCGTAAACGTCGTTGATGTTGCGTGCCGCTTGTGCCGCATTGCTGCCACGACGGTACTCATATTCCATAACGTATTTTAACGTATCCATGATGATGAAAAAGATTGAAATGCGATGAAAATGAAACACTAATCAATAAACAAATTACTACTTTTGGAAAGAGAATTCCATGTTTTTAAAATATAATTAATTTGAAATTAGAATTCTTAGCCAAACAAAAATTATTTTGATTTGAAATGGCCAGTACTGCAGAACGCAGGCAATTTCATAGGTAAAGACCTATTACTAAACAAAGTATGTATATGTGACAAACAAATAATGTTATGTGGTTAACATCACTTTAACATCAATTTGTTACATAATAATAATCGAACCACAGTTAGATTCACCTCTTTATATAAATCATATAACCTGATTAACTTATTTATTGAACCTACAAGGATTACTTGTATTGACAACATTTTCAGTAACTCGACTCCAAATAAAAAGGAAAACATAATGTTTTGAGTTCTGATCACTGTTGCTGGTTACACTGAATATTGTGAGTTTTAAAAATAATTTATCTAATAGATGTTATATCTATCTATATATAGATATCTAATAAGAATGTGTTTATTCCAGAAAATGGAAAACGCATTGAGAAGTTTGGAAGCAATATATTATTTAATTTGCAGTGCTTTGAGGGAGTAACACGGTTTAAATTTCGACTTTACACAATTATTTAATTTAATTAATAGTAAATAATATAACTCTGTTTTTACTTCTAAACCAGTTAGGCCTCGAAGTACTCGTAGATTCAATGAATGGGCAACTGCGGAAATTCATATAAGTAGATATTATATATATACTATATTCCGAAAAATCTTACAATAAAAGTGAAAATTATGTTCTTCATATAATATGTAATTTCTTCAATATAAAAATATTCAAAGATATTTAGAAAAGTGTAAATTGCGGCAAAGGCAATACACATAAGAGATCAAATAAATAATTGTAAAAAAAATACGTGTGGCACTCGGGGACTGCCGCGGTAAAGCTATTGCATAGTAAGTCTACACGCATACGTCTAGTCGCACGCACACAAACACTGTACCGAAGTCTGCCGAACTGAAACAACGTTAGACGATGCACGGCTTTCAACGCCGCACCGCGTTGCCGGTCGGAGTGGGAGGTGTTAGGTTTATTTTCGTTACGGAATTTCTTGATTCGATCGCCTCTCGGGCGCCCCAAGCGATAAACGACATATGACGTCAGGCCCTTCAAATCTGACGTATGACCAAGGTTACCTCGGTACGCTAAAATGCAGATTTCGTATGAGTGCACTAGCTCATATTAGTATATTCAGAATCTACGTAAAATTTTCTTTAATAAGTATATAATATAATCTAAAATAAAGAACAAGTGGAATTGTCCTAATAAGAATATCGCACTAGTTTGTAAAATCACACCTTTGTTGCCGAAAAAAGCATTTAAAAAACAATTTAAGACGCTAGACACATTAACAACGACGCTAGAAAAACAAGTTATTTTATTATTATAAATTAGACACAATATCCTCTGCTTAAGAAAATTGCAAAAAAATATAGTTTAAAGCGAATGCATTATTTCAAAAATAATCATTGTTAAAGACGCGACTTCAAAAGCCTGTTTGGACCTGATTATCCACATAAAATGTATTTTTCGTGGTCTCATATTAAACCTTACCTAATGTAGAGTTTCTTGTTAAAAAAATCATGTATATTATCATCATTATCATGTATGTATATTAAGCCCGATCATTATAAATCTTAAAATACAAAAAAAAACGGTAAAAATTCCACTGTTACATAACAGGCTGATAACAGTTTAACGGTTTGATGTTTTAACAAATGAGCTGTTTTGTCAAAAACTACACAAAATAGAACCAAAATAAATAATTACACATTTCTTAGGCTTTTCTAGGGTTATTAAAAATTATTTAAAAATTGATAAAATTTCATAGTTATGTCATAATTTACGAACAAAAAATCTTTGGAATCGTCTTTCGTCAAATTTCTTTTCATGTTTTTGTAAGACATAAAAATTAACTTAATTTGCTATAAAAGTATATATTTTATTTATTTATAGTTATATTTATCATATAGTTTGTATGTTTTAGTATGTTTTATAAACGAAAATAGAAAATTGGGTTGTATGTAGAAAATAAAACTGACTTTTAGGTGACTCCGCAGTTGTATGTTCATTAGTAATATAAATTTTCGCAGCCATTTTGCTTTGAATATGCCAGGCGGCCCGACACCGTACAACGTTTACTAGCAAACATCGTATAATTATTTTTTATTTTATGATTTATTTAAAACACTAACTAGTTCTTTTATTATAGTAAAACAGTCGTTAATAATATTTTCTATTAGTAGACGTTAAATATTACCAGAAATATTCATAGTTAATTATAATACAAAACTGTTTTTGTAACGGTTATTATTTGGGTTGGTATATGGACGCAACTAAATTATAAAATACAAGTTCATAATAGCAAAACTGTGACGATAATTGATATTACCTTTATTTTAGATAAAATTAGCTACTTACCAAAAACATTCTTAACAAAATTGCACTTTACAACACACTGTAATCCAGTCGCGAAGTACACTAAACAATGAAAGCAATTTGATACCACCTAAGTTGTCTTCAAGTGGCTATAGCTTTTTATATTTGTTAGGATTATAAATGCATGTATCATAGATTTGTCATCCTTTTCATTAGCATCAATATTAAATACATTGAAAAGAGACCACCATATATTTTTTGTACGTAATTTAATTTGTTTTTGGTACTATTACCCAACTGACGATACAACCGGGCCGGTACAACGATGGCCGGGCGCTTTGCGGGGTTAGAGCTTATAGCCATACAACCATCATGGGACGCTTGGAACTTGGAACTTTATAGAAGAAGGCGTCTTCTCTCGCCGCCCCCTGAAAAGGGCCTTGGGCGGTAAAACATGACCAGGGGCTATGCCCCTCTACATGTGGAGTTCTGCACTGCACACTTGTGTCCGAAGTTCAGTCTTCTGGATGCCGGAGATATCTAGGCGCAGGTCCGAGCTTAGGATCTGGGAAGCCAAATTTTAATGAGGGCAGCGATAGTCGGGGCACCTCGTAGGAGGGCCTGCATGAGTGTAGGAAGCAATTCCTCCTGGACCTGGACCTTCTGAGCGAAGTCCATAGCCAGGGAGAAGAGGGACCGCAGGAGCTCTGCTGTGGATGCAGGTGCCTCACTCTGCTCCAACTCTTGGGGCAGTGGAGGGGACACCGGAGGCTCAGTGTGTGGGGCAGCCGCGTGATATGCGGGCTCAGAGGTGGCAGTTAGTTCCACGACTGTAATAGCCGAGGAGGTGGCGCTGGGTGAGCGCGAGGTGCGCGGGGAGTGCGGGGGGCGCTGTGGGCGCTGAGTGGCCCGCGAGTAGTCCGGCTGCTTTGGAGCGAGCGTGGGCGTCTCCAGCTCCACTAGAGTGCTGATTGTGGAGGAGGCGGTTCCTCCTGGTTCTCGGCTTTTTTGTTCTCCGCACGGAGGAGTCGGGGGCCGGGGGGACGACGCGTCTAGAGACGTAGTCGTTGGCCTCCGCCATTAAAGATGTTGAAGTTGGCGGAGGAGGTGGGGCATCCTGCACAGGGGGAGGCGGGTCGGAGTTTACGCAGGGGGGAAGGGGGGGTCTTGTCTGCTCGCAGTTTCCTTGCCTCCCTCCGGAATTTTGGGCAATCCCTGCTGTTTCCTGGATGGTCCCCTCTGCAGTTTGCGCAGATGGGCATCTCGGTACACGGGTGGGGGCACTCCAGGACAGAGTGCTCCTTGGGACACCGGACACAAACCACCTTACGGTGGCAATTGTGGCTGGAGTGCCCGAACTGGAGGCGTCGGTGGCACTGAGCCGGGCCGCGGTGACCCCGCCAAGCTTCAATGTAAATCCTCGGCATATTTAAAAGTTCATTGACTTTATATATGCCGGGTACGACATCTGGGGCCCTGACAATCAGGGCGGAAAATATGCAGCCGCCGGGTTCGGACCTCGCCGGAATTTGGGACATGTATTCCACCACGTATCCCAATTCGGCGAGCCCGACCTTGACGTCCTCGGTATCTGTGGAGGAAGGTAGGCTTGTGATACCTACCTTCACTGCACTTTCTTGCGGCAGCGAGAATGAGAACCAGGAGGCGTTGCCGTGCTTCTCAAGGTCCGTTAGGTATTTCTTAACGGTCCTGTATTCATGTTCGCTTCGGGGCATGAAGCGAATACCAGGACCGTTTTTTTTTTTTTTTTATCGTCCCCCTAACGTGATCAGGGCTTGTTTTTATCTTTTATTCTTTTTCTTACAATTTCTTAGTTATTTTTTATATTTACAGTGATTTCTTGTTCCTTACAATAGTAGGTTGTCAGTATGACGTACATTGTACTTTGTCAATTAAAGTCAGCGAAATATAAAAAGAGCAGTGTGTAACAAGTCAATAGTTACAATAAAATCCCATGATACAATAAAATTTAAAATAAAATAATATAGTTCAATAATGCAATTAAAATTTTCAATTTAAGTTAAAATGACAATAAAAGTAAAAATCAATTAATATACAATATAAATAAACTACGGCACAACGTTCAACTAACCTAATATCACAGTTTTAAAGACCTACCGCTAAAGAAGAACCTAACACTAATTTTTATCACAGTTTAAAATATTGCAGTGTTTCTTATTCACTACACCCACGATTCTCTTACAAAAAGAGAGGAAAAAGTCCCTCTTCTTTCCCCCCAGGATAGAAGGCAGATTCTCACCCGTCATCGATATGCCCAATTTTTGCTCAGTATAATATCTACTGCTAGCAAAATTCGGGCACTCGAGTAACAGGTGAGGAACCGTCTCCTCAACTCCTGGCTGACATGAACACGACGGGTCCTCCTTCAACTTGAATCTATTCAAGTAGAAGGCGAACCCGCCGTGTCCAGTATCTGTGTGGTGTGGTGTGTAATGTCTATTTTATTGACTATCTTGTATGCAGCAGCAGCGCTTGGGAAAAAGAGCTTTGTGACTCCGGCCGTCCTTCCCACTTCGTATCTCCTGTCCCATTCCTCAACCGTATCCTCTCTTAAGATACGCTTGACAAATGAAATAGGACACAGATCGTAGTCAGGCTTCCTTTTCAATCTCAGCGCGGCCTCCTTGGCTAATTCGTCGACCCTCTCATTCCCTTTCAACCCTGCGTGCGCCTTAATCCAAAACAGGGAGACCTCCCGCCTCTGCGATGCAGTTTTTCGGAGGGCCGCCCTTGTTTGCACTGCCAGGGGATGAGGGGAACTAAGGGTGACGGCCTGGAGGGCCGATCTGGAATCGCTAAGGATACCGACCTTCGCCATTCCACTCGTGCAGGCTATGTCTACAGCTCTATGGAGCGCTAGAAGCTCGGCTTGGTAGACGGTACAATACGACGGCAACGCAAGCTTGACGGCCTTCGACTCGGCCTCACCCTCCCATACGGAGAGTGCGGCTCCGACTCGACCCTCAATCTTGCTGCCGTCTGTATAGATCCTATGGACGTGGCTATCAACCACGTCCGCATAAGAGTCCTCGTCTACCAACCCAAACCTCAGCTCTTCTTGCTCTGCCGGATGTGGGTCCTCGATCGCTAGAGCATTTCGCTCCACCTCCCTGTCCCTCAACACCGGGTGAGGTACCCCCTTCTTGATCTCATAGAGCCTCGAAGCTTCGAGTATCCTGAGATCAAGAGGGAGTATCCCAGCCAACAGCATCGCAGAGTTCAGCGTGACGGTCCGATATGCTCTGCAAATCTTCTGGGCAAAACTCCGTTGAACGGAGTTGAGCCTTTTCTGGACCCCCATCTTTTCCACGGTGGGTGCCCACGCTGCCGCTGCATACAAAATAGTCGGCTCTATCACGGCCATATATATAGTTTTGACTATCTGGGGGTTAAGCCCCCAACCTACTCTTGCAGCTTTTGCCAGCTGCTTGTATCTTAATATGGCTTTCTGGCATACTTTTGTGACATGTGCGTTGAACGTGAGGCCGGTGTCTATTATCAGGCCTAGAACCTGTATTTGGTCGTAATATTGTAAATACACACCCCCCATAGTGAGTCGAGGCACGTCATATTTTAGCCGCCGCGTTGTCAATAGAGCGCATGTTTTGTGGGGGGTAAACTTCAGTTTGTTCAACTCCCCCCACTTACTAATTTTTTCTAAAACCCCATTTGCTTTCCTCTCGATGTCCAGAGCAGTCTCTCCCTCAAAAACGAGCACTATGTCGTCGGCGAATGCCTGGCAAAAAACATATTCCTTCTAACATCCATAGCAGGGGGTCCAACAAGAGGTCCCACAGGATAGGTCCACCAATGGATCCCTGCACGCACCCCTTGTTGGTCTCCCTGCTCACTTCCATACCAGCATATCTTACATTCACTCCTCTTTCACTCAAGTAGCTGCTGATCACCCGCCTCAGGTTCCCCGGACACCCAACCCCAGCTAACCTAACCTTTATGGCCGGCCACCAAGCACTATCGAAGGCCCCCTCTATGTCCAGCGAAACCACAACAGAAAGTTTCTTCTCCTCCCTCTGCTTTCTGATGTGGTTCACCAACCTATAGAGGGCGTCTTCGGTGCTCCTTTGGGGCATAAAGCCATACTGGTTAGGGCTGATCTTGGGCAGCAGGTAGAACCTAAGTCGGGCATCTTTTCGAAGATTTTGCCGAGAACAGGCAGGAGGCCGATCGGTCGATAGGCTTTTGGTACCCGGTACGATTCCTTGCCCGGCTTCCTTAGCACCACCACGGTTGCCCGCTTCCATTGTTTGGGGAAGCAGGCGACGGGGAGGCACCTATTCAGCAGAGCAAGGAACCATTCCGGGTCACATTCCACAGCGTGTTGGCAGATGTCCGACGTGAGTCCATCCGCCCCGGGGGCCTTTTTGGGGTTGAAGGACCTTACGGCTCTCTTCAACTCCTCCATGATGAAAGAAGGGTCATCCGGACCCACCGGCGGTTCGGTGTCCAAGAACTCCGCCCGCCGGCGCGTCCGCCGATGTTCCTCACTTTCACCACTTTCCTGGTCCTCGGGGTAGAAGGTCTCCGCCAGCCATTCTGCGGAGCTTCGGGCGTCGAGGGTTTCACCGTCCCTCGTAAGGGTCAGATCCTCCTCCCTCCCTCTGACTCTGTTCGGACCGTTTTGTTTAGCGTTCGGTGCGTGCCCCAGGATATCACGGAGACGGCGGAAGTGGCGCACCCAGTCGTCGATCTTCTCGACGATCAAGGGTGGGTAGCGAGAGATGGAGGGTGGCGGCGTTTTAGTAGTTGACGTCGCCGGAGAGAGAGGTGGAGAGTCTGCTACAGTAGGAGTAATGGCACTCACCTCGGCATAAGACAGCTGGCGGCCAGTGTACTTGGCCGACGGTAGTGCACGGGTTTTATTTGGGCGGCATTGTCGTTTTGGAGAGGGAGGTTCGGGTAGGTCGCTCTCCAAAGAGGGCGAGGAGGCAGGAGGGGGGGAGCGGGGAACACCATGACTGGTCATGGTAGGAAGTAGATTAATGAGTGGAGGCGGGAAGGTAGGCGCGCGGTAACAGTACTCACGCGGCGAGCTTGGGCGGATTTCTGTAGCCGCAGTGGGTGCGGCACGGCAGTTGTCGCACGGCTGTGGGGCCGGCGAGGCATCAGGCGAGCGCTCGGGGGTGCTCGCGGTGGTCTGGTGTGAGACGCGTGGCTGAGTAGCCAGCGCGGCGTGATGATGGACAGCAGGGTAGCGAGGGTCGCTCGCCTGCGCAGAACGGCGCGGTGCGCGCCTGGTTTTGGCCGAACCCTGTTCGGCTGTGCGGGGCGGGGGCCCAGACTCGTCACAGGCCGCCGTCAGAAGGCATTGGGGCGGGAGGGTACCAGTACACCCCCGTGAGAATGCCGAAGGCGACCCGGGGCGGGCGGGGTCCTTGCCGCACCAGCTAGGTTCGGCGAGCGGACGGTGGTGCGTGCGGTCCGGGATCGAGCGTGAGCTGGACCTCGATGAGGCCGAACTATGCGACGACTGGGAGTCCGCACGGGAATAGTCTGGGTAGTCGCTGCTATATATCCGCGGGTAATGGTCCGTCATGCTCTACACGGATGGAACACAACATAGAACACACGAGTCACACAACAGTCAACACTGAACGGCAACAAGTGTACGTATACAAAACAAAGAGTACTCACAATGCGTGGAAGGACGAAAACTAAGTGTACGCACACGAATACGGCACAACACACTTAGGGGGGCTGTCTCCTCGTGACCCAACGTTGAGTCGAAACTCAACGGGAGGCCAGGAGCAGGGCAACTCCCCAGCAAGGCGCAAATCCACAGCTTATTCTAATGAATAAGGTGTGGATTTACGATCGCTATTAGGGAACACTTGGCACTGCTCTAATGAGGGAGTCGGCACGAACGTGGAGTGACCGGGACACTACGACGCGGTTAGAACGAGACGGCACGAAACGAGAAGTGAGCGGGACACTAACACGCACTAGGAGACAGGACGATCCACTTGGAACTTGGAAAATAATTAATAATGAGTAATTGTAAGTACTCCACATTGTTTGCTGGCTTAAGCGTAAATGTTTCATTACACTTCAATCTAGTCCCATGAAGATAAAGTTTTATTTCCACTACGTTGAACGAATGCTGCATCGTGAAGATTGCATTCATGAATTTCTTGTTAGTAGATTCCGCATTTTACTATTAGAGTAGAGTGTGGTTTCGCAGTAAAGATAGGGATTGAATTAAATACTGACCATCTGGAAAATGTAATAAAATTAAAACGATTTATGGCCTCCAATTTTAAATATATATCATATTTGAATCGACAAGAAATAAAAGTATTTAGAAGTAAGTTATTTATGTGTGTTAACTGTATCTTAGTTCATTGCACTGTATCGGCTGTGCGTTATGAATAGAATATTATTCACAACGCACGATCGATACCTACAACGCACCGGGCGCGTGACCTTCATAGTCGGCGCGTTGCACGCTAGTGCGAGAGGTTCCATTGCCCATGCGTAGTGCGAGGTTTCAGGAAATTTTATTCATGTTATTTTTCTGTAAATTACGAAATTTTATTAGCTATGCATACTATCGTTACTTATGTTATATTGTATTTTTTTTTGTATATAAAGAATTTCTTTTATAATATAGATAATAATAATATCTATAAACGCTTCACACCACGTCAATCTGGCCCGAGTTACTTGTGTTACGGGGACCAGACAACTTTAATACTTTTATACTATAGGTACATAATATATATATTTAAGATGTTTATTATATTATTATTTTATACAGAATAATATTTGTAATACACACAGCCAATTGGTATGTAGCCTAATGCTGGGTTAAATATTTAACTTGGATAAAAAATACACTCTGTATTACTAGGTACCCAGAAATTTAAGCACGATTGAAGTTTGAGAAACTAAAATGCTTTATGCTCATGAATAAAAATAATAAAAAGTTTTAGAACGAAGAAAACAATTAAGAATCGGGACAAGGTTTCAAATTTTTGCCTTTGAAATGAATAAGATTGGTTGGCAAGGAAAATGTAATTTACATAATAACTAAGGTTCTGATTTCTTAAGATGAAATTAAATACACTTGGAATTTGATTGAAACATTTTGTTCTACAAAGTTTCGACGTATTAATTAGCATATTATTCATAAAATTGGCCAACCTTTCTTGTACGTTTGTCATCCAAGGAAAACTGGATCTTCTAAATCCAGTCCAAAAAATAATAGTAACATCCAAGTGTAATTATTGTTTTTAAATTCTACATCCTTACACTCGATTCTTAATCGCTTGCCGCGTAGAAGATTTCAAAACAAGATGCTGGTTATAAGAGTGATAGTGATATAATGGTTTATTTTTCCTATTAAATGTTTATTTTGTCTAAATTTGGTTTAAATTCTAAGCCAAATGTCTAAGCGGGGCGTTTTCATCAAGCTCCTTTAAAAGAGCTTAACGATAAAGAAAGAATCAATCACTCTCCCTCTCATTCAATTTTAGAACGGGACAGACAGATCGAAACCGTGGCTCAGCGTTAAGCGATGTGATAATACGTTGCTGTTGTAGCTAAGTTATGATAATAAAAATAATCATTTTTTGTAGAACGACTCTGTTCTGGCACCACAGAGTGCTATATTTATAAATATGTGACTTTCACTTAGAGGAATTTTTATTTCTGTTGTAAGTACTAATAATAATAATATCTATGGACGCTTCATACCACGTCAGTCTGGCCCCGTGCTAAGTATCCGAAGAACTTGTGTTACGGGGACAAGACAACGGGAAGTATATTTAATGATTTTATACTATACAATATATTTAATTATTTAAGATTTTTATTTTAATATACACATATTTAATACACATCCATGACCCGCGACCTCCGGCTTAAGCACCGACGCGCTAACCACTGAGCCACAAAGGTCTTCGAAGAGTGTCAAAAGGGAAATATTTGTTTTTGTATGAAGATAAATAAAATACTGTTATATTTAGAATAAAAAAAAATCACTTTATTTCTATTTCCAAATTGTAATTTTTTTATTGTAATAACATCAATTTACTTACAGGGATGATTTAAATATTTACAGTTCTTATTTAAAATGATTTAAAACTTACATTTACTTACAAAAGACTTTGGGTCTGTTACTTATTTGTAATAATTAATTATTATAGCCTTACAAAAATGTATTTAGGTGATCGATACTTGGGTATACTTAATACTATACAACTCGTAGGTCAGGTAGCAAATCACATGTGATTCAACATCGAATATTTTAAATTGTTAGCTGATATTTTTATAAAGTGTTTTTATATAGAGTTTTTATAAAGAATGAAATAAAAAGAAAACTAAATACGTACATGGTTATATAATAATTATATATTATCGTTTTAAACACTTACGGATTGTGTCACGGTGCACTTCTCTTTTTCCCGACGTTTCGGCTACTTTCCAGCAGCCATGGTCCTCCCGTGACCACGGCTGCTGGAAAGTAGCCGAAACGTCGGGAAAAAGAAAAGTGCACCGCGACACAATCCGTAAGTGTTTAAAACAATGAACAATATTCGCGTTAACCAAAGAAATAATATATATATTATGTATATTTATAAAATAAATAGGTATAACTTTAAACGTGGAAGACAATTTGTAACAGCTATGGGCGAAAGCGGGTAAGTGCGCAACATCAGAGGAGTTATTAATACGTGTAACTGTTTACACGTATTAATAACACCTGTACGATGTTTTCGATGTCTGAGTTATTATTAAATGTAACTCTGATGTTTTGATTGTCCATAGGCGGCGGTAATCGCTTACCATCAGGCGATCCGTCTGCTCGTTTTCAGATCAATTTAATAACAATAAAAATATTTAATAATACCTATTATAGGAGAAAAATGCATTATTGTTAAATATAAATATAACTCCTTCCTAATTCTCCTATCAATTGTAATTCTTTGAGTAGAGTGAGAGCGGTAATAATAGTCCTATAATATGGACTACCAGCGGTTCTCGACCGCTGACTGACAGTGGGTGCACATGTTTTCATTTTACATTTTTAACAACGCTTTATGTGTCTTTTAACAAAAAATAAATTCCTAAGCTTGAAATTTTAATTAATCTGTTTGGGAAAGTTAATCAAAGGATTATATATAATATTAATTAAATTGTATGTTATGGATTTCCGCAAAGTAGCGCCTGATTCTATTAACTATTTGATTAAACGAGAAAAGATTGGAGTTAAATAGTAGAATAATTTTTTACCAAATTTCAATATCCAGACGTTTTTATATGTTTTAAATAACAACATTATAAAGCCAAAACGTATGATGTCGTTATACTGTGCAGGAACAGTTTTAAAATATGGACTAGTGATTTGCATTACAAAAATAAATGACCAATCACTTTGATACTTATTTACGTGACGATTAATTATCATGGTAGAAAATCGACACTATTCAGAAAAAAATATAAATTAGCTCTAGAAATAAAATAATCTCCATTTGGCCTTACTCGCACTACTACATCCGATCATTGGCTTACCATTTTATTACATGTTTTATTATTCACTATACTGGTCCATATTTAAAAGCATGAGGTCCATATTAAATACACTTTATGCAGTTTGCACCAAACCTATTTTTTTGGAAAATGTTGAATATTTATAAATGCTGATATTTTCTAAGAATTTCATGAATCCTTTTTCATGGGTACCAGATAAATATCTAATCGTTTAAAATGTATAAACGTGGCAAAACTAAAAAAATCTGAGTTTTGTTTAATAAAATCTTTATGGTAGTCCATAATTACCGCACTAGGTTTAATACAATATTGACAATTAATACAAAAACACCACAAACGTTTTACAGTTTGACCTACTTAAAGGATACAAGGTCGTAACTTGAAACAGTTATGACTTATGACGAACGGCTTCATAATATTTCAAACATTCCACTTTAGAAATGAAAGAGTTTTGTGATATTCCAAGCATTTAAAAACAAATTAAAACATAAAATTATTAAAGTATTTAAACTTTTTTTGTATAACTTATTCATTGCGTAGGTATCGTTTAGTATTTACCTAAGCTGATGATTATGGCATTTACAAGAGGAGGTTGAAAGTTTTAAGACTTTATTTTAAGTTTGATCCTTTACAAGTAATTTGCGCTATTTAAATTTAAATTATTGTGATATTTAAAAAAATGAATTTTAAGATTGCTCTAAATTATGGCACTTTACGTCCACCGCAATCTCATTGAAACCCAACATCTTCACACCGTCCATTGTTTTTTGAATTTGATACAAACAATAAGCTACTGAAAACTAGCCCTAAGAGATAGGGTAGGTTATAATCAAAGTGTGGGCATCCCGTAACTTTTCAAACGTCCATTTGTAGCATAGCTACATTTTAACGTATTATTATAACCAATAACGACGCTCCTAGCGTCATCTATTGGCTGTTATTGCTAACTTTAATAGCTAATTTATGTTAGTCGACGCCATCTATTGGCGTTTCTAAATGGATCTTCATTTTCAATATTCCTTCATTGTGGCATTTGGATTACGCATTACCGCTAGTTGTCAGTTAAAAAAAAACATGATGACAGTTAAGTATATAAGGGCTGTCGCGATTTGACAGGGCCTTTTTCTCCTGCCGAATTTTATTGTTGAAGTTTTTCTAGATACAAGTTATAATAATTATATTTCTTAATCCCGTGTACCACGGTGAGTTATCCTATATATCTGTGTTGTGAATATTTGGTAAATCACGCTTGTATTAAAACGCATTATTCTTTCATGTTAACTATCATATTGGTAAAATAAGTTGTCAAATTATTTGATTAGCCATACCACGTGCTATCATTTGTAGTTTCATATTACGTTCTTGCATTGTAAAAATATTAGGATATTTGTATCCATGCCTTAATTATTCTGTATATCATCTATTTATATTGTGATGGCCACACAGCCCGTGATTTTGATCGTTTGGGGTTAAGATCACACTGGCTGTGGGACGGTACTCCTACCCACACGTTTTTCGTGAATTTTTCAGGGAACTTCGTTACGGATACAAGCACCGCCAACTACGGTACGGGACCTACATATCGGGTTCAGGGCACCGATTAAAAGGACGTATACCTGGCTATTTTCCCACGTCTGGAGTTCAGAGTGCCGCTGGATATTCCGGACTGAAACTTGGTTTTGAGATCAGTCTGCACCGCCCTCTTGGACGATCTATCAACGTCGATCGGACGCAGCTGTGTCAGAGACGCTACCAGAAGTTGGAGCCCCAGTTCGCCCTCACCACGTGCTAGACTCCTGGACTAAGGAGCTAACTAACTTAGCTAAGTTCCCACGTGGTTTAAAGCCCCTTCGATACCCTTCAGACACCAAAGAGGCTAAACCAGATTGTACGGCCTTCTGCCCACGACCCATATTTTACTTTAAATATATATTGTCACGGTAAATCTCTCTTTTATTTTAATTTTACCCGTAACACATTGAAACTGAGCGGAGAAAATGACCGCGCTTATTTCTAAAACGGGTTTTCCAAGGTGTATAGACCTTCACTGCTTCTTACGATATTAAATTATTATTTTAATGATCATTTACTGTAGTTTATTATTATAAACTCCACCGAAAGGAACCCAAAATCTTTGCTTCCTTGAATGACTTTTTCGGTGGGGGAATTTTAACACGTAATAGTACTTGTTAAAATTGTCAAATCTATTTTTTATCATGGCTTACGAAAGTTTATACAATTCAAAACTTGTATACGTAACAAAATTATACAAAAAAATATTCGTCATATTTATCAATTTACAAGACATCGCGCTGTTGGGAAGTGCGCCAATCTCCCGTTTCTATTGACAAGGTTGGCGAGCAAATTTTTGTTCCATGATTTTATTATTTATGATCTAATTGGTTTTTACGCCAATAATTAGAAGTATAAGAGACTTAATATTTTACAAAAATATTTTTTCAGAAGGCACAAAAATTCAAAGGATTTTTGTGCCTTGTGAAAAGTTATTTTTATTCCAACAAATTTTTTAATAATAAATCAGAGATGACGTATTCTTATATTAAGGTGACCTGCTTCGTAAATCGCGGTAAAACCCTCTACAGGATTGCGCGTGGCGTTCAAATTTATATGCAAAAATATAAAACAAAATTGGTTTAAAAACAAACTCCTGGTTTATAGGCTGGCATGGATGAGAAAATATGCTAACATTCTTTTTGACGGCGTGTTTTCTAAATCAATTTTATAAAACAAATTTCCTGCTGTCCAATCTTGTTACAATATAGCTTCTGCACTTTGAAAATAATATTATACTATTCTAAAGCAAAACGGCAACGAGAAAAAAAATAATATTTTTTTAGCTTTTTTCCCTTACTTACATTTATATCTATATTTAAACATACATAATTATAATATACCTATACCTAATTGACCAATTACTTTTTGTACACTTAACATGACATAAGTAGAACAATAATTTCTATTTAAATTAAATTTAATACTATTACCTATATTTACAGAAGCACAATAATTGTTACTTAGCACAATATTTAGGAGTACTATTTCACATTTTATACAATATTTACAAAGTCATCGACAATTTTCACATCACTAACTTGAAAATAGATTAAACAGAGCGTCATTCACGTGCCATAATGCACATCACTAACAATTGTTGCGAGGAGCAATAGGAAACAAAGTATCGACACTGAAACGTCCAAATACGACGTAGCACAGCTTTGTTGCATGGCAGCGGGATGTTCACCTGAAAACGTGTAAATATTTTATAGTTGCTCATGTTGCTCGCTTGTACGTACATCGATGTCGATAGACAATACATTCGAAACTAGTTTCCACATTGCTCCCTACACAGATCCACATTATGAACTGCAAATTGTATGACTTTTCTAAACCAGGCAATTTCATTTGCATAAGGCATTATAAAATAATAATAACAATAATATTATCTATGGATGCTTTACACCACGTCGATCTGGCCCGTGCTAAGCGCTCGAAGAACTTGTGTACGGCCTACGGGGACCAGACTACAGGAAGTATTTAATACTGTTTTAGCAGTATACATATTCAATTTAAGATTTTTTACTATATATACACAGTACCTGGGTAACCGAGTTTTGCTCGGAGTTCTGATTAATTTGAAACAATAAAAAGAATACCAAAAATATTTATCTGACTGGGATTCGAACCCACCACATTCCGAATTTTCGAACAAAGCAAAAATTATACGTAATACCAAACTGTCAATCGGCCTGACATGATAGAGTCAAAATTATTGGTATAACGACAAAAGAAAAAACATAATATATAGCTTAAAACTGTACAGTTTCTCAGGGATAAGACCTAGCTTTATCGATTTTTCTCCCCTAAAACTGCCTGCATACCTACATTTCTTGCTGTCGTTTTCTAGATACCGATTATATATTATACCTACAAGATTTTCTCGTTTAAAGTATAAGATATTAAATACCATCCATGACCCAGGAACATAGATAAAGGGTTTTGTTCCTTCGGCGGGATTCGAACCCGCGACCCCCGGCTTGAGCACCAACGCGCTTAACCACTGAGCCACGGAGATAGGTAGAGGAGCCACGATAAATATAACTTTTATATTAAAATTTAATATTAGCTATATTTTGATCAATACTGATTAGATGATTGAATTAAATATTATGTATTTACTTTTCAAGTTCCTAGCTTTTTATAATATTTTTACCTGACAATACATGAACTCGTATTGCAGCAACGGGCGCATTATTTGGGCCACAAGTATAGACTCCAGCATCGGAGCCTCTTGCACGCTGAACCAACAGACGGCTTGTACTTCTGAGGCCCTTTTCCGTGACTAGAGATATCCCACCGCGCGCAGAGTCGAAGTTTATTATCTGTGCAAACATTAAGAACATTAATTACAATCACAATGCAACATACTTACCTCCTGAATAAATAAATAAATTACACAATGGATTACTTGCACAACGTTGCTGCCTTTGTCTGTCAAGTGACCTTTTCAACGCATCAGACAAAGACAGCAACATATAATAATTGTATTTACTAGTAATGGGGTTACTGTGCAATATAATTTTATTGCAAGTGAAAGTTATTAGGATAAAAACTGCGTGTCCTCCTTTAAGTAGTCTAGACTGTCGCTGAAATTCTTTTTATAAAACTTATTGAAGTAATAGTAATAACAAAAATATTATTTTAATTTTTATTAATCTCTAACTTAAAAGTTAGAGCAGATTAATAACACAACTATCTACAAAAACTATAACACTACGTACATTATATTACAGTATTTGTACCCGGGCTATTATTACAAATATATCGACGATGGAAAACAGTAAGGGCGTATCCCGTTATAAGGTCGTAACTAGACTACGTATAAGGTAATAATCAGCTTTTTTTTCTGCGTCGAATGATCTGGGTGTGGCTGATGTCGTGTCGTGTGTGTCGTGGTGTGGAATTTAAAAAGAAGACGGCATTTTGAAAAATATGTTGATTTCTTTTGGTGTAACTGCCCACAAAACTGCGTACTATTGTACTAGTACTCGTAGTATACTTTTTGGAGATACGACTTGAAGAAGTTTGTGTTTTTAATTAAAAAATAATTTCGCCGTTCCTGTTTCAATGCGCCTCCAATGTTATGACCTTTTTGCGGGAATCAATTTTTATACTTCCTTACTTACGAAATTTTAACGGTTTATATTTTTCTAAGGACAAATAAAGACTTCTAAGATTTAACAATTTCATGGATGGTTAAAATGAACCCAATCCATGATAAAACCCTATTACTCGCATCAATATTTTGTACTTTATGTAGTTAATACGAGTCATAGGTCCCGTCATTTGTGGAATATTCCGGTTTATCTTACCTACGCCCCAAGCAACTTACCTTAGTCGCTGCGCGGACGCCACGTTGAAAGGTTGTGACGGTTTTGCCGTAGTGAACGAAATCGTGTTCGAAAACATTGCAGTGTATAACTTCTCTAAACAAGGTATGTTATAGAATTAGAGATATAAAGATTTAATTACCTAGTAATAAGTTCCGGGATACATATTGTATTATGTATTCCTGAGCTAAACTCGAAAAATAATGATTGTAAACAAATCGAAATTGAATTCTGCGGGTAGGTATGCGTTGTAATTTTGGATTTCTTTAATTCTACTGTAATTGTGAAAATGACAACTACGAGTTTAGTCCACATAAGTATGAATCCAGAGTACCTATAGTTATTATAAAATAGTATTTAGTAAACAGTTGCTAGCTTATAAGATTTAACAAAAATAGGTACCTTTCTAAATTTCAATTCATCTTTCTTTTTAGATGGCCAACCAAAGGAAATGGATAGATAATCTAAAACCTATAAAAATGACGAGGAAAATAATAATAAAGTTATTGTTTTGAGCGAACAAAATAGAGATGGAAAACTGGTTAAGAAAACTAAGAATACAGAAAGAAAATATGATAGTAGTAAATACGATTCGAAGTTCCAATATTCTGGTTCTAAGAATAGTGATTGCCTAGCATGCTTGCCATTGACTCCTCACCTGAGAAAAAGTAACGTTCATTCCTTTCCAAATAATGTCCAAATTTATATATTACGGAAACAAAGAAAGTGCTAAAACAGTTGACACCCAAAAAGTTGTAAAAAGTTGTAAAAGTACGTGCCTAGCCAAATGGAAGAATTGGGTTCAAGTGAAATGAACATGAACATGAGTTAAGCAGCATTAACTTTAATAAGCTAATTGTTTTACATAAATGCCAGAATGTGAATGATAATAATAATCCGACTCTCTTAATCAGTGTGTCTGTTGACCACTTACCGGAAAATACCAGCGTACCCCGAACTCCATCTCCTTGACCTGGAACCAGCAGCGAACCTGGTACTTATCGAGCTGACCGCGTACCCAGAACTCCATCTTCTCCTTCTTGGAACCAACATCGAAGCTGGTAGTTACCGAGCTGCCAGCGTACCTCGATCTCCATCTCTACTTGGAACCAACAACGAACCGGGTACTTACCGAGCTGCCAACGTACCCCGATCTCCATCTCCTGCACCTGGAACAAGCATTGAACCTGGTACTTATCGAGCTGCCAGTTTACCCCGATTTCCATCTCCTCGACTTGACATTGGAATCAGTAGCAAACCTGATATTTACCGAGCTGCCAGCGTACCTCGATCTCCATCTCCTCGATATCAAACCAGTAACGAATCTGGTACATACTGAGCTGCCAGCGTAACCGGATCTCCATCTCCTCGATCTGGAACCAGCATAAAGACTGGTATTTACCGAGCTGCCAGTGTAGCCCGGTCTCTATCTCCTCGACTTGGAACAAGTGGTGAACCCTCTACCTACCGAGCTGCCAGCATACCCCGATCTCCATCTACTTGACCTGGAACAAGTGGTGAACCCTCTACCTACCGAGCTGCCAGCGTACCCCGATCTCCATCTCCTCGACCTGGAACAAGTGATGAACCCTCTACCTACCGAGCTGCCAGCGTACCCCGAACTCCATCTCCTCGACCTGGAACAAGTGGTGAACCCTCTATCTACCGAGCTGCCAGCGTACCCCGATCTCCATCTCCTCGACCTGGAACAAGTGGTGAACCCTCTACCTGCCAAGCTGCCAGCGCACCCCGATCTCTATATTCTCGACCTGGAACCAGCAACGTACAATCTTATGACTTATGACAACCCAAAAGAAGGGTTAGGCGAGACCTCGCTACAAAACCATCATTTGACGAATTTAGATTTCGTTTTAGAAGAAGAAGATCGCGATACTCTACCACTAAATGAAGCTTTTCCTTCAGAAGAGTCAGATGGCTGGAATACCTCTGCGTCAGACGAATCAGATGAAAAACCTAAGAAAAAAAAAGAAGAAAAAGCAATTTAAAAGTATCATAAGCGCAGAAAAAAAAGAAACCAAAAGCTCAAATAAGAAAAGAAAATAAAAGAAACAAAAACTTAGGAAACTGTCATACAAATAGCAAGGGGGTCATAGTCGCAGAAATGAAACCAAATCCTTGTGTTAACACTAAATGTGGTAATCGTTGTGGTGCAATAAGCGAGGAACGTCGTCATAGATTATTTACTCATTTTTGGAAACATGAAAGTACACAAAGGCGAAGGGATTGGATAGCTCAGATAACTGAAAAGAACTATACTAAATCTAGTACTGTTAATGAGCCAGAAGGATCGAGACGCAAATTTACCTACACATATTTTATCAATGAGGGCGAAGGAAGGCGAAAGGTTTGCCAAAAATGCTACGAATCTGTTAAACTACATTAAAGAAGTAGACAGTAGAGGCTACATAAAAACTCTTCTCTTATATGCGGACTCGTGCTATGGGCAAAATAAAAACAAAACAGTATTGAGTATGCTGCGTTATGCATTAGCAAATAGTCAAAATTAAGATGTTATCCAAAAATTAATTATCTAGTTCCCGGTCATACTGATATGCCCGTCGAAAGCATGCATGCTGTTATTGAGCGATCGATCAAGGATAAAATGATATGGGCACCTTCTCATTGGCCCACTGTTATTGCCCTATCACGAAAAATCCCGTTTCCATACAAAGTGGCGTTGATGGAAGGAAAGCAATTTAAGGGATTCGAGGATATTACAAATAAGACATTTAAAAAAACACAGAAGCTCATGATTTCAACCATTAGCGTTGCAACTTTAAAAAAAAAGAACCTCAATAAAACGTTTGTAAAACGTTCAATGTCAGCTGAGGCTGAATATACAGAAATTACTCTTATTACATTCCAAGAAGAGCTATCACCCAAAGATAACCTTTACCCAAATAAACTGCCAATATCCGTACAAAAGTATACAGACCTCAAAAAACTTACAAAAAAAGTCATACCAGCAGCATACGCTAATGAGTATTTATGTCTTAAGTATAATAGTAAGACAGTCGACTACCTACCAGATACAGATGAAGAGGATAACGTTTGAAATTTAGGGCAGGTTAAGATTAACAATTGAATTTTGTCATAAATATTATATTATACACTACAATATAACAACCATTGTTTTTATAGACAAACATTTACTTTAATCGGATTACAGGTAAACTAATTATTTCTTGTTTGGCTAGAATGAACAGCTAAGTCTGTATTCGTTGTATTGTAGTTGGTTTGTTTTTATAACTTAATGATTTTTATGAATGTTTATTCCTGTTGTGTAATATTGTACTAGACTTATCTTTGACTATGCTTTACGTATTCCCTTATATTTTTCCCTACTAATTTTCAAATAATTGTCTAATGAAAAGAATAATCCTGAAGTCAAAATTATGGATATTTGATAAACTATATTATGTGTTTTTGTTGTTATTTCAGTTGACATACAAATTATAGTGATTAATGCCAGACTATTATTGATTTTAACATTGTATGTATAGAGATAACAACAATTATGATTCTTATTCATCTCCTAAACGGGCAAGAACTTGAGTTGTGCGTGTCCCAAAAAGTAGTCCCAAAAAGTAGTAAAGTACCTGTTAGTCAAACCATAATAATGTTATTATGGTTTGACTAGGGATGTCCCTAGACATTGTTGTTTTGTACATACAACTCCTAGAGACGAGATAAGAAGTAATTAGTTATTAAGTTGATATTGTATGTTATTTTTCTATTGTTTTTAAAGGTCTTTACCTATAGCAGGTACCCTGCTTAATATAATAATTATGTAGTACCTATTGAAGTCAGTTTTCAACAAATTGGGCCAATTAGAAATACCATTTAACATATTGTGTTATTTTTTAAAAGTTCAATATATTTACGTTCAGAAAAGCTTACGATATTTTATTTAGGTCATTGGGTGTCTAGAGGTCTAAATTACAACTAATTTTCTAACCATTTTATGTATTATGAAAGTGCTTACACCCCGGTCCTGAGAGTAAATTAAAACGAACACTAGTTACGACCATTTAGAGGTCAGCGAAATCTTTTAATTTTATGGTTCAGTACTAAATTATCGTGTCAAGATACGCCATTTTTGAGGTCTGCTATTTTCGTATACAATAGCTGTAACTTTAATAACATTATTTTTAGCAATAGGAAGTTATTGGCTTGTATTCCACTTAATACAGGTTTGTATTTTAAAGTAATGGTATAAAATTATGTTCCCACGTTTTACCGTTAAAAAGATATGATATAATTTCACTATTATTTTTTGTTTTTTGGCTCTGGTGTAAAGTTGATTTGGCCCGGGTTACGCCCTTACTGTTTTCCATCGTCGATATATTCATTATGATCGAATCAGTAGTATAGTCGCTACGGTGGAACAAATGTACAGGACAAGGACAATGTAAATGGACAAATAAGGTCTTTGAACTAACCTATGAAATTGCCGTTTTGTATGAAAAAATTGAAACGATTTTTTTTCATGTATTTTTTATTTGTATTAATCGAAGTAACCACCATGCAATCAATGCAACTTTGACAACGCAGTGGCAGTTTATTGGCCCTTCTTAAAGAATTCAGCTGGACGGGAGGCAACAAATTCTTCAAAGGCATTTTGTACTGCCTTTTGGGGTATGTAATTTTTTTCCCGCCAAGAAGTTCTCCAAAATTCTGGAAAAAGTAGTAGTCTGTAGGCGCAAGGTCTGGTGAGTAGGGCGGATGACGGAGAGCTTCCAACCCCAGTTCTTGCAACTTGGAGACCGTCTACTGTGTAGTATGAGGTCGCGCGTTGTCGTGCAGGAGCAGCGGAGACAAGCGATTGACCAATGCTGGTTGGAGATGTGTCATCTTCTCCATCATTGTGTTCAGTTCTACACAGTACACATCTGCAGTAATGGTACCCCCGTTTGGTAAGAAGCTGTGATGAATCACACCGGCGCTAGTTCACCAAACAGTGACCATCACTTTTCTAGGGGTAAGTTTTCGTTTAGGGCATTGTTTAGGTTCTGAACCAGGATCCAACCAACTTGCTGAGCACTTGCGGTTATCAAACAGAATCCATTTTCCATCACAGGTAACAATGCCGTTCACAATTCCTTCATTTGTGTCTCTGTTGAGCAGTGTAAGGCACGTCTCGACGCATACTTCGCGCTGGCGATCATTGAGTTCGTGGGGCACCCATTTGTCAAGCTTTTTTACCTAGCTTAATATTCGTCCATTTGCGTCAAATTGACGCAAATAGACCAATATTGTTTTGACGCTAACGTCGAAAGCTGCTGCTAATTCAGCCGTAGATTGTGTATCATCAGTTTCAACAATCGCCTTTAATTCGTCATTGTTGACCAAAGTCTTCACTCACCGCGAGGTTCATTTTTCAGGTCGAAATTTCCAGAACGGAAGCGAGCAAACCAATAACAGGTGGTGCGTTGGTTTGTAGTGTTAGCTCCGTAAACGTCGTTGATGTCGCGTGCCGCTTGTGCCGCGTTGCTGCCACGACGGTACTCATATTCCATAATTACTCGAATTTTTAACGTATCCATGATGATGAAAAAGATTGAAATGCGATGAAAATGTAACACTAATCAATAAACAAGTGACTACTTTTTGAAAAAGAATTCCATATTTTTAAAATAAAATTAATTTGAAATTAGAATTCTTAGCCAAACAAAAATTATTTTGATTTGAAATGGGCAGTACTGAAGAATGGCAATTTCATAGGTAAAGACCTATTATATATTGCCAAAATCATTAGTTTTCCTTTGGTTTCGCCGTATTCGGATTAAAAATATGTTTCTCTTAATGTATGTTGTAAGAAAAATAAAGCACTCTTACCGCACCTCACATCTCCCTACCCAATAGGCACAGATTCTCGGAAATGGAAGCCATAACGGTTCAACCGTTTAATTAATTGAGTCTAGTTAGCTTAATTTCATTTCCAAAATGACCTTTAAAATCTAATCAAGTCTTTCAACAGAACATACCAGAAACTAGGCTAAGCGAATATATCGTAATTTATGAACCAGCTTCGAATTCAGATTGTGGAGCTCGCTCGGTCAAGGAGGCTTACCGCATAGCGGTTTGATATTCGAAATGTTGTACAGAATTCAATATAAAGTTTGGAAGATTTTTGATTCACACTCTTCAATATAAATGCTCGGAAGTGTATGTGTAAGCCATAAAATTTAACGATAGCGATACTACCTTCATTTTCTTAAGTAACTCGATACAGTTTTCAGTCTACTGTCACACTTATCAGTCACATAATTTTTTTTAGAAAGGAAAAGGTAAATTTATGAATAGGTATGATATTTTACGTAACTTCCTCTAAATATTTTATATATATTTCTTATTTAAATCTTAATAAGTAGTACATTTACAATCGGGGAAATTAAGTCGTTAGAAAGTTGACCGTTGTCATAATTTGTTCCTATTATATTATGATGTCAAACTGACTTGTTATTGCCGATTGTGTCGTGACTGTAGTGTGTTGGTATTCCGTCATTATAATATTATGAGATAATATTAAAAGCTCCGTGGCCTAGTGGGTAGACCGTTTAATTCGCACTCGAGAGAATACAGGTTCGATTCCCAGGTTGTGGCGTGTACCAATGAGACTTTTTCAGACATTCAAGTACATTATACGGACAAACGGAAAACATCGCGAGGAAACTCGCACATGGTTGGCCCCAGACGTATTGACCAGTCCTTCCTCTGGACTAGGCTGACTGTGATGTGAGAATGCCGTGTGTGCTTGGGCAACCATACGACATTTAAAAACCAACTGTCCCAGGCACTACAGTATTTCAAGAGTGGTTACTTCGCTCGGAGAATACTGTATAAGTCATCCAATAACGGATGAAAAGGCCTAAGTTTTTTAATATTATGAGAACACTCTATCTGTTTATGAATTAGATTCCCTAATGATGATGATGTAAATTTTTGTGTAACTTTTAAAAAGTAATGAACATAGGAGTTTATAATATTTTTACATCAAATATATAAATAACAAAATAATAACAGGCACTCAATACCGAATTCTGCTTTTAAAATCAGTAAAAGGTGTCAAACATAATTAGAACAACAGTAAATATTGTATATCTTCGAAAAAAACCTTTTGTACGAAAATCAAGTGCTCCTATTGTCCGCTTTCAAATATGTATTTGTATTCATGAATTTTAATAAATAAAATATTAAAGTTGCTTATGAATAGGCCGATAAACCATTCGAAGCAATCTGACTTGGAATGAATGAATATTAGCGAGGTCACAGGCAGGTTTGATATAAAATGTCTAATGTAAAGTAAATCGAATGGTAGGAAGTCATGGAATCCGGAGCTTACTCGGTAGAATTCGTATGGTCTAAGTATTCATCAGATGCCTATAACATGGTGGATATCCAATACCCATCATGATATCACACATCTACGTAAATCAAAGTATATTATGTGACTGGATATTTTTTTACTGTTAGTATTAACCTAAATGATCTACCAAAAGATTTATGTAATCTGAATAATGATATGCTACTTTTTTGTATCTCTCTTACGAGAAGGAATAATGTAAAATGTTCGTATCATAAATTTCAGTCCTGCTACAAAAATAATAATTATGATTAAAAGCATAATGATAAATATTTTTTTACAAAAACTCACACTTTGCGATAGGAGAATCTTCTCTCAATGATGTATATAATATATACATTTTTTCAGAAATTCACATTTCATTTAAAGCATGGCCAGTGCCAATTAATGTTTTGGCAATGATGGCCATGATAACTTCGTATTACAATGTTGTTCGACATCATGGTGGATTTACATGAGTCGATTTTCGCCTTGGTTTAATGCTCTAAGATTTTTGCCGACCGCCGTGCGGCGAGTCGCTTGTCAAAAATCGCCTCACCATACCTTGCAACCTAGCCGAATTGTCATTTACAGGGTCGAAAATTGTGTAGCGAAAATCGACCCATGTAAATCTCCCATTACCAATTTACTATAATTAGGGTCAGTTCACAACGAGACGAGACGCGACGCAGCACTGCATTTTTAAGATAGCGATTGAAAATGGAACTTTATTCACTATTCAAGAAGATACACGTTTCATCGCAAGAGCGACGCCGCGCTACGCAACTCGGTGCATCTCGAAATTCGAACTCGCGTCGCGTCTCGGTATGAGCTCACCCTTAACTGCTAAGCATTCAAATCCTCATTAATCAACCGCCTATAATTATTATCTGTCGTTGGTTATTTCGATGTACCTGGTCGCCGTGGGTCCACGTGATGGATGATGGTGGCTCCGGCGTGTGCTGGACCGTGCAAGTGAGATTGATCGTGGATCCCGCCTGTATGAATAATTCAGCCCCACTCGATATTGATGTTTCTGGTTCTACAATTATGAATCTAGCATTAGCGATCATTATATAAAATCATAATGATTGGACGGTTTTCATACAGTTCGCATACATACGCATACAGCATCGACATACGGGCCATGTGTAGTATATATATTATATACTACACATGGCCCGTATGTCGTGAAATGTCGTCAACGTGAGTGCCACAATGGTTCACTCGCGATTTATACCTCATCTAGGTACGGTTCGCAAGACGAAAGTATAGCAATTATAGAGAGCGCAACATTAACGAGTCAAAGTAATGTCAGTTTAGTGGTATGAAAAATATTTATGCAAAATGTTCCTAGGGGCTCATTCTTAGCTACGAAATCATTTATTCTGTCTATATTTTTATAAAACTCCTATTTGAAATATATTAATATTAAGTAGGTTCGGGCAATATAATATTACTCATAAGTTCTTAATATTTCATTTATAATACCTATTTGTCTGTGTAAATCACTTGTCAGACTCACTATCATGTTTGAATCGGAGCTGTGGGTGATATTACAAGTGAGGAGCATTAATAGTACGTATTGTACTCCAAACCTAATACAACACCTGAGGAAAACATAAACTTGAACATTCGCGTGTATATAATAACTTGCACATCACTTACTGTCAATAAAAACAACCAAACTGAAATCTATCATATTTTAATAAATGATTTCAAAACCAAGGATATATGACGTATGGCGTATATTTGACAGAAAAATATTCATACAAGAAAAAATTACGCCATCTTGATTTCACCATACCTCAAATGTCCCAATGGCCAAAAAACCTCAAAAGTTAAATTGGGACTGTTCTTGCCTCGAAATGCCTCGTCTATATAGACGTCTATATGCGTCTATGATTTTGATTATGAAATAAATTCGACATCTTATATTTTAGTTGTACCTAAATATAATTGAAGTTAGTTTTTTATTCTCTCATCATCTACCATTTTTCCCTAGTTTGTCCTATATTTAGACTTTGTATAAATACGTACCAACAATATTGAGGAAAACAGCGTGACCAACAGGCGGCGTTGTTGATATCTGGCACTCATATTGACCAGAGTCCCGACGCTGCGGGCTTCGTATCCGAAGCGCCCATTCCTCAGAACGAGGCTTATGTTGCGCCTCGAACCGCTGGTCAGAGGTGTAAGTGTATCGACCCACCGTCAACAAGTGTATGTCGCGGTGTCGAACCCAGGATACCTTCAAGAAAACACAGGTTGAAATCAATAGCTTCCATTGTGTGTTTACGCAATAAAGGGCGTTACAGGCAGCGAAGATACAATTGTATTATCTTAAGATGTCTGGATATATTTCATATTACAGTACGTAATATTATGAATTTTCATACTATCACAGTGATAGATCATACAAGCCGTACAAGAAGCAAGTATATATTTTATATTAACATAAAATACTATACTATCTTTGCCGTATGTGATGCCCTTAATAGTTGAAAAGTAGGTGTGATAATTCTGTTACACATAATTTTCTAAATCTTACCAAATTATATTAATAATTAATGATGTAGATAGTCATTACTCGACTGAAATGTGAAATATCGCTATTTTCCAACGCGCCGGTAGGCGAATGATAACGATTAATGACACCACGTCATTATAATGCGATCAAATTATTAGGATGATCAAATGTTAATTTTGTCTGACTATACACATTCAGTAGATCCACAGGTTTTGTCCAATTTTTTTTTTTGTTTAAAATTGTTAGTGAGTTTGCTTATATCGTCAATTAGCAATCGCCGCGACAATACACGTCAGTGGGTAAAGGTAACTCTGGAACTGGTAATAACTGACTATCGGCCAAATTCGGTTGTCACTATATCTGCCTGGAATCCAAATTTTAGTGGCAATAAAATCAAAAGTATGTAGTTAATATAAGATCAGACTGTCAAAGAAAAAGGGGCCAAATTTCTATTCAAAATTTGTATCCATACAAAACCGGGAGTTTCGCACGCGCCTGGCAACATCAAAGCTCTAACCAAATGAACTGGCTTCTCTTTTTCCCAACTCTTTAAACCTTAAACTACAACATATGAAAAATACTAATAGCCTCAAACACAGTTTTGAAAAAAACATACATTTTTAAAAATGTTGGTATTGACTTAGCCCCGCTACTGACCAGCCATGTCTGCGGTTCAATGTTGGGGCTCTGTTGGGTAAGTATAATTATAGGAGAGGTATAGGACAAGTCGCCAGGTTGCCTATTAGTATTAATTGTGGAACAGCCACGCTTCGGCATAAATGGCTCGACCGGGTAAATACCACGGCCTCACAGAAAACTGGAGTGAAATAACGCTTGCGTTGTGTTTCGCTGAGTGAGTGAGGTTACTGGAGTGGGAACGCAAGTGTAACTACTCTGGTGTTGCGAGTGTCCATGGACGGCGGTAATCGCTTACCATCAGGCGATCCACTTTTTTTATGATCCGGTTCATTTCATTAAAAAAAATGCCCCAAATACCTGCTCTAAAATTGCTAGTAGCTCTCGGTTTATTAGTAGAGTATTCTTTAAATGAAAAAGAGGTCTACATATTTATGTTGGATCATATAATATCATTACCCAAAAAAATATTAGAGTTTCACCATCGTATTCACTAATAGAGTTAAGTGCCTATTAGAAATCAAATAACATGGTAAGAGTAAATCGAGAATCGAGATCACATATTAAACTTCTACACTCACATACGTAGTTTATTTTATTGATCACGTAATACGCAAAGGACGAAAACATATGTATGACAAGAATATATTACGCACACATCCGGAATTCATCTTGATACGTTATTCGGACTGTAAGTACACACATCACATTACATGAACACGGTCATGAAAAAAATCGTGTAGGTAGTTATGATAACATAGATGACATAGCATGACAGCATTTTTATAACGCTTTTATTAGTTTCACGTGTATGTTTGCTTGCTTGCTTGTAACCGACTTCTTTGGGCTCGATTTTGTCCTACTTTGAACGATCAGAATTAATTCAAACTTTGCACACCTGTCAAAGACCGATGACAATGCAATAATTAGATTTAATTTAATTATAATAATTTTTTTTTTTAATTTTAATAATTAAAAACAAACGTACAGGTGAAGACACTGTACTCCATGCTTTTTTACAATAATAAACATTTATTTTTCATTTACACTATTCTTAATCCAAATTTATTAAATTTTATTTTTTATTTTTTAGTTAGATTTTCTATAAAGCGTTTTTTTTTTAGTTTTTTTAAACTATAATTGTTTTAATTAAGATCTTGATCGCATACCATGCCTACCGAGAGTGTGGCTCAGTGGTTCAGCACGTTGGTGCTCAACCGGGTCGCGGGTTCGAATCCCGCCGAAGGAACAAAAAAAATTTCTGTGTTCCTGGATCATGGATGTGTATTATATATATGTGTAATATAATAAAAATCTTAAATATATGTATAGTATAAAAGTATTAAATATACTTCCCGTTTTCTGGTACCTGTAACACAAGTTCTTCGGATATTTAGCACGGGGCCAGATTGACGTGGTGTGAAGCGTCCATAGATATTTATTTATTTATTTATCTGGTCTATTATGGTTTGGATCGCGGATCGGACTGCGTTCCAAACCGCGGAGGGATCTGTGCGGCTCGGACCTCAGATCGAACTGTCGTCCTAATTACGACTAAAAATGGGTCAGGGTCATACATCTTACATAATACGTCCAAATATGTCATAGCGCGTGTTTTATACTGTGGAAAATGCGCTCTCATCGACATGCCTGATCGGACTGTAGGCCCCGCTCATTTACACGTACGATTCGGAAAGCGAGTTGCAATGGCACGTGCTATTTCGCGCAGTTAGAACTGTATGTAGCTGCCGTATCTGAAAGCACAGAACAACTACAAAAACTAATTTATCACATTAACACAATATTTTCGGAAATTGGAATGATCAAAAAATTTTCTAAAACAAAATATCTTGTAGCGGATAGAGGACAGAGTGACCATGGACAACTAAAGATTAATAGAAACACAGTAGAGAGAGTTAACAAATTCAGATGCCTAGGAAGTATAATAAGTGACGACTCCAAATGTACTGTGGAAATTACCACTAGAATAGATAGATAGATAAACTCTTTATTGCTCACATGAAAGAATACAATCAATAGACTAAAACTTAGTTTTAATCTACTTATAATCTAAATGTGGACAAGGCATAAGCAATCTCTTCCAGGCAACCCTGCAGCACAAGAGAGGTAAAATAACTAAATAAACAGAGTAATACGAAAAGTCAAGAATAACTATCTAGAAAGTTAAGCAATACTTACATAATAAATGTAATCTATATGCTATACAAATAATATACAATTATTCAAATAATAAATAGGTACTTATAGTTAGTTTAGCGAGCGACTTTGTACAGAAAATAGTTATGCAGTTGGATTTGAAGATAGCAAGTGACTTTGACTCTCGAATGTCACGTGGTAGGTCATTCCACATGAGCGCAGCCTTTACAATGAAAGAACCACTGAAGTAACCAGACTTTGTAAATGGCACATGAAGTATATAAGTTAACCTACTATATCCAGAGCATAGTGCACGGATTTGGTCAGTGCTCCGATAGTGAAAACACTCCTTCAGATAGGGGGGAGAGCGAGGGTCAAATAGGAAATTAAACATAAATATAAGAACATGCTCATCCCGACGGAGCCTGATGGACAGCCTACCAAGACTCTGTTGAAACTCAGAGACAAGGTCGAACTTATGCAGTCCATACACGGACCTAATGCAAACGTTTTGTAACCTTTCTAATTTATTAAGATATTCTTCATTAAGGTCGATCATACAAACATCCGCATAGTCCAGTTAAGGAAATTTATGAAAATGGAAAAAAGGATAGGGGACAAAATACAACCCTGTGATACGCCAGCATATATCACAGAAGCCAGATACGCGATAATTAGCCCGTATGCATTGCTGCCTTCCAAAAAGATAATCTCGAAACCACTCCAGCGTGTGAGAAGTGAAGCGCACCTAACATTTATTTATTTTATTTTATTTGTTCGGAAAACTTACAGCTACTTTTACAATTCAAATTAACTAGTTACTAACTACAAGCCATTTATAATTTTTCACAAATAGTAATAAAGACAGTGCATAAAAGCATAAGTAATCAATGATACATAAAAGCACATAAGTAATATATAGTAAATAAAGAGTGTACATAAAAGCATAAGTAAAAAGCATGAAAATAAAATAAGCTCAAGACGCAAATGTACAAGAAACAGATACTAAATGTATGTATTAGGCGTGTTAATTAGTGTAAAGATTTTTT
This sequence comes from Phengaris arion, assembly GCA_963565745.1. NCBI lineage: Eukaryota > Metazoa > Arthropoda > Insecta > Lepidoptera > Lycaenidae > Phengaris > Phengaris arion. Next base: position 33,910,868 of record OY751431.1, read on the forward strand.
AAGAATTGCAACATTAGCTATACATGGTTTTAGTAAATTATAAATAATGCAACAAAAACAAACATTGCAATAAGGACGTCGTAGTCTACGGTGTTGAACGCATTACTAAAATCAAGTAGGGCTAAGACAGCAAGTTGTTGATAAGACATGGTTAGGCACACATCATCAGAGACCTTGGTTAGAGCAGTAACGGTACTATGCCTGGGATGAAAACCAGATTGAAGAGGACTAAGCAAACCATTGTAATTAATGAACGTACTAACTTGATGATAAACAAGGCGCTCAAGGACTTTTGATAGGAATGGGATAATGGAAATAGGTCGAAAGTGAGAGGGTAATGTAGGATATTTCACTTTAGGTATAGGGATAACTGCAACTTTACGGCAACAGCTAGGGAAGGTACTTGAGCTAAGCAAAAAATTGAAAATATGGCAGATGATATGGAGAACCGCAGGTGTGCTAAGAGTAATCATTCTACGTCTAATGCCATCAACACCCTCGGCGTTGGATTTGATAGCCGTAATAGTTTTCTCCACTTCTTGCACAGAAATTGTTTTGAAAATGAAAGGAGAAAACGAGGAATCAGATGTAGCAGGAGGTACAAGGTCCTTTATGGTATGTTTTTTAATGGAGGATGGGATGGGACAACCTCTGCACAATCTGCTTATAAAAAACAGATGTGTTTCGGAGCTCTTTATACTTATCGTGGTTATGATCAGTAGGATTTTTTTTATACTTAACTTTCGCTGAATTTCTTTTGGCCATAATATGCTAAATATCATCCGTGAGCCACGGGGCAGACAGTTGTTTTAATCTTATAGGTCGAAGAGGAGCGTGAAGGTCAAATACTTGTATTAAGAGTGTGTTAAAAACGTCCATCTTCCAAGAGAACACACCAAGTAGTAATTTTAAATTTCCAAATAATTCTTCAAACCAGTAGGTGTTCTGAGGATTCAGAGTAATCAGAAGGAGATTTATCGAGTATGGTGTAGGGAAAGTGATTTCTATGGTCAATTGCTACACTACCACCACCCTTTTCAGTTCTGTCATTTCGTATGAGGACAAAGCCGGGTAAGGAGTAATAAGTTGATGGGAGACAGGTTTTAGTAAGGATTCAGAAATGAGTATGGCATGGACATTTCGGTTGTTTAAAAAATGTGGCTAGGATGTCAGAATAGTGTGCTGGGATGCTTTGGGCATTGATGTGTATAGCATTGAAGTTACGAGGAAAGGATGCGAAAGCTGTCTCCACAGAAACATCAAGAGGAAGTGAAAGACTGCGAAAGCTATCACCCGAGAAACCTGACAAAGAAGTTCATGAGGGAAAGTCAGCACTATCATCCGACAAATCATCATCGCTCATATTTACATGCATAAATAAATACTAAACCAATTTAAACTACTACCTTAATAATATATTAAACCAGTGTAACTAGTAAATAGAATTTATTAAAAATAAACATTTTTTCACATCAAAAATAAAAATTAAAGTAAATCATAAGTAAATTATAAGTAAATCATAAGTCATCAAAAATAAAAAAAAGTAAAAATATATCAGTTTAGCTTTATATGGTTACGAGTCCTGAGACTGGACAATGAAAAGTAGGGATAGGGCACGATTAGAAGTGTTCGAAATGTGGTGCTGGAGAAAGATGCAGCGGATAAGTAGGAAGCAAAAGAAAACTAATGAAGAAGTTCTATAATAGATGATAGGAAAAAAGAGAAACATATTAAAAACATATTAGAAAATAGAAGAGGAAAGAGGATTGGGCTTCTTATAAGACGTCATGACTCATTCATGAGGACAATGTTAGAAGAAAAGATAGAAGGAAAGAGGAGTAGGGGAAGTCCAAGGAACAACTATATTAGTCAATTTCTTGTAGATAATGTAAATGTCATGTCCTATAGAGAACTGAAGAAAATAGTTGAGGATAGTGGCGGAAGCTCCACCGATAAGGGACCTGCCTTTAAATTAAATTGACCTCAGTCCAAAAGAGCGGAGCGCAGACCTATAATACCACGCGTTGAAGTATATAAGTCACTTACAGTTTTAAGTGTATTACATATTGACTGATTAATTATTATTATTACTATATCACGAGGGCGTAGAACGCGACGCATAGTTTATGCACCAGAGTGCTAACTGTGAGTTTTTCTTTTCCCATTGGATTGTTAACGCGTTTGGCGCTTACTAGGAATTTGTATATGATTTGTACAGCGTCACCTAGTTGTAAACGCGACAACTAGGTCAAATCATATACAAATTCCCAGTAAACGCCAAACGCGCTCATGATCGAATGCGAAAAGAAAAATTCACACTTATCACTCTGATGGCGGAATTTGCGCCGAGGCGCGTAGGCGCGTTCTCATAGTACGAATCGCCTTAAGGCGAAATAGACGAAATGGGTTTTAGCATGTAAAATAATTTTATTACGTAAAAAATAAATTATATAAAAAAGGCAGACGAGGGAAAGGGTAAAAACTTTTGAGAAGATAAGTTTAACTAAAGTTAAAGGACTTTTCCAATAGGATTGAGATAGCCTTAACTTCTTTAACTTTGACGTTTATATTTTCTATTAGGTATTAATTAGGAGTAGGTCAAATAAAAATCAATTTTAGTTTTTCAAAATATTCTTATTTATTGTATTTGTAGGCCATGCTTATTAATATCCCGAGATAACTCTAAATGGAATAATGTCGTTATATTCGGGCGTCGTCAAAACTAAACTACTTACTCCAATTGACTAAGCACGAACAATTGACAACAACGTATTCGTAACGTTATCGAATGAAAATTGTATAGGCACTGTCATGATTTGCCTACACAATTTTCATTCCGTTTCCAAACAAACTAGTTATTAATTTCATTACATAATTGACACAGCAAATAATAGATGTCGCTTTTCCGCAACCTGCCACTAGAGCAATATATTGAACAATAAGTTAGTTTATATTTAATCAATAATCTTTTATCCCCCGATGTAAAATATAATTGCTTTTTTTGTTCCTATGTTCATAGAGTACATCTTACAATTAATACTTTTTGTAGTCTCATTTTTAATTACCAGGCAGTAAAAGTACGGCGACTTGCCGATCTCCTTTCGTCCAAATCCGTTTTTGTACTTATTATTGCGTGAAAGAGTAACAAATATGCATCCATCCATATATCAGTTTAGGCTCTGGATTAAAACATAGGCTACTTTTATCCCAGAAAAGTACAATATTCCCGCGGGATACTCGATAGTATATTTGCGCGGGTGGAGCCGCGGGAAACAGCTAGTAATTTTTTTTGTCTATTCGTCTGTTGTTCCGACTAATCTCTGAAACGGCTGGACCGATTTTAACGGGACTTTTACTGACAGATAGCCGATGAAGAAGTAACTTAGTCTACTTTTATCTTAGGGTTCCGTTTAAAAGAATAGGGGTCCGTTTCCGTTAGTTATACACAAACGAAGTAGTAGGCACCAGCTAGTCTTTAATAATATAATACAATGTGGGCAATATAAGGTTTTTTTATTATTCATAAATAAAACCTGGCCAATATTATAAGTGACAGCGAAGAGCTAAAATATAACGTGGACATAATCAGCTCGTCGTCATAAACATGAATTATTTGGCAAAGTGACAAAATACAGTTACCGTAAAATATTCACAATATATCATTCTTATATTATTTTGTGGTATGATTTTCCTCTTGACTTTTATTATCATCTGACACACGATTATTATTAAGATGATTTTGATAAAAAGCAATAAAATATGGCTTTTGTGTGGTAATGTCGTGTTTTTTTTATTCAAAACAATATTATTTAGTAGTCTGTAGTAATTATGATCGAAATAAGGTAAGGAGGGATGAAGAACAATAATTATAATTATTACTATATTTTGGTTAGTTATAAGTATTCCATAAAGATCACCTATGTAAATCTTAGTGTGTACCTATAGATTTGTAGAGCTTAGTTTAACTTAAAACCTAACCAAGAGCATGTCAGGATATGTTTAGGAGGGTTAATAAATATCAAAGCGCAGTATGTTTTTTCGAATAGCTTCAAAATTTCACAGAAATAATTTCTCTAAAGAGCATTTCGCAGGACCTGTCAGCATTGAGAGTCGCAAATTTCTATCTCTTTTATTTTAGAAATGCGAAACTGTAACTGTAACTGTAAACCCTAAAAACAATGTTTGGTACTTTTGACTTAATCATCATAAGATTACTAAGATTTAGAGAAGAAAACTTTTGAAAAGTAGTTTATTTGTCAGCTTTTTAACCGACATCCAGAAAAGGAGGCGATTATACGTTCGGCTGTACCTATATAAATATAATAATAAATTTTTTTTTTTTTGATGTTCAACGATTACTACGCCGTCTATGGACCGATTTTCAAAAATATTTTGATTTAAAGGGTATACTCCCAATTTGGTTTTTTTTGACATCAAAACGGTGACCTGATGATGGGATCTATGAGGAATCGAGGGAACTCCTCGAAATTTATAGGATATTTTGACTTTTTCTGAAGTAATCCAAGCATATGCTATCAAAAAGTAAGATTTTGCACCAAGTATACCATGTATCCAAAAGTACTGAACATAACTCCTGACTAGTTTAAAGAACTGCAAGCATATGCCACTATGCCAATTACAGTTATCATCATCATCACCACCATCATCACACCATACATCATTATATTATGATGATATAATAGGTACTTCTCATAGTATTTTACACCGACACTGATATCTTTGAACATTACTTTGCCGTTTGTGAACCTATTTGCAAAATTTTTCTGTTGTAAGAGTTATAATTTTAAATTTATCCCTTAGTCACCTAAGTGGTGACCTGATGATGGGATCCATGATAAGTCGAGGGAACTCTTCGTTTATATGGAAACATGTTTTCAACTTTTTCTGAAGTAGTCCAAGCATATTATGCTGCTAATAAAAAGTAAGCTTTTGTACCAAGGTCCAAGTACTGAACAGAACTCCCGAGTCCTTATAGATACATGTTTGGGGATTCTAGTGTGGTTTGAAGAACATCATACCACTTACAGTAATTATCATCATCATCAGCACCATATTAACACGAAACACCAACATATTATTATGATGATTTAGGTCTACTCACGCCTCACTACTAATCAGAGTTTTGTGCACCGATATCAATGTCTTTGTAATTTTGCTATTGCCAAAATTATATTCGTAATCATCATCATCACTATCGTATATTTAATGCTTACTGCTACATTTTCTCCGTCGACAACTACAATACATAATAATGTTTTTTTAATAATATGGTATCCAATCACTATCATCAGCGGTGATTATTTATTAGGTCCACAGATAGGTAATGCTTATTTGGGGAAATACCACTGCCTCTCAGAAAACGGGCATAAAATAACGCTTGAGTTTGTTTTGCCGAGTCTTTAATGTATTTTTAAGTATACTTTAAAAAATACATAAAATGTAAAAATTATATTATTTTAAACAAAAAAATAACACCTACTTTCAAAGTAAATAAAAATGCATAAAAAAGTATGAAATAAAACTTATTTTCTAAATAATTCCCCTTTTAAATTCGGCAAAAATTTTAACTATTTCTCTACTCAATCTTCATAACTTTGAAGTCGGTACCAGCCAACTCGAACGTGAGTTCTATTTTAAATATTGTTTTATATCAGGATGTTGATCTTGCTAGTACCGACCTCAAAATTATGAAGATTGAGTAGGAAATAGTTAACATTTTACCCGAATTTAAAAGGGGAATTATTTAGAAAATAAGTTTTATTTCATACTTATTGTGCATTTTTATTAACTACGTATTGAAGTTTGAAACTTTGATCCTTAGGCGATTACTCGTATTAAAAGCACTCACTGAAAATCGAAAACGTATTTTAAAAACACAACAATACTAAAACCTTTTAACAATCTCTTGAAACGTTTCGTATCTGTGCCATCAATAGAGATTGAGTGCTCACTTTAAGGCGAAAATATATTACCAACCAACCTAATCATAAATATAAAACTGTAAAGCCTTTAATACTGAAAATTTTACGTTCACTGTGAATAAGGAGCATTTATGAGAAACGTTCTAGCGAAATCGAGACACATTGAAGCAAGAACAAAGAGACAACTGAAATTGGATGATTTTATTTTAAGGAAGACTCCTTCATGTGTGTCAGATGTCAAAACAAATTACATAATATTATGGAGTTACAATTTTCTTCTCATTTGTTTCGACGCAATCTTTTGTAATGTATCATAAGTAACCTTATATTGTTGTAATGTTTTATCCACATTGGACATATTAACAATTTTTAAAGTGAAACTTCTATATAGACTATGTACGAGGGCGGGTCAATAAGTCCGTGACTTTTGGAATAAAACACAGATTTTTTGATAAATAAATCATTTTATTTTTCAACGTAGTCCCCCTTGAGCTCTATACACTTTGTCCAACGCTTCTCCAATTTTTTTATCCCTTCCAAAAATATGATTTGTCGAGGTCCTCAAAATAGGCCTTTGTTTGCGAGATGACTTCATCATTGGAGTCAAATCTTTTTCCACCGAGCCATTTTTTCAGGTTTGGGAACAAGAAGTAGTCACTCGGAGCCAAATCTTGAGAATAGGGTAGATGTGGGAGCAATTCATAGCCCAATTCATGGATTTTTGCCATGGCAACTGCACATGTGTGCACCTTTGCATTGTCTTAGTGAAAAAGAACTTTTTTCTTGGCCAAATGAGGTCGGTTTTTTTTCAAATCCTCATTGAAGCAGTCCAATAAGTTGGCATAATATTTCCCATTAACTGTTCTTCCCTTTTGAAGATAGTCAATGTGGATTATCCCACGTGCATCCCAAAAAACAGTCGCCATAACTTTATTGGCTGACAAACCCACCTTGGCCTTCTTTGGCGCCGATTCACCCTTAGAAACACACTGTTTTGACTGTTGTTTGGTCTCTGGTGTATTGTGATGGATCCATGTTTCGTCGACGGTTAAAAACCTCCTCCATATTGTGATTAAACAACGCCAAACCTTCCTGTGAAGTTGTTATACGATTGCGTTTGTGGTCGACTGTGAGCAAACGCGGCACCCATCTTGCGGAAAGCTTTCTCATGCCCAAGTGATCATTCAAAATTGAAACCACTGAGCCATGCGAGATGCCTATGGCTTCCACAATCTCTTGCACTTTCAATCTTCGGTCGGCCAGCACCATATCGTGAATTTTTTCGATTGTTTCGGGTGTAGAGACCTCAACTGGGCGTCCAGGACGTTCGGCATCTTCAGTGCTTGTAAGGCCACAACGAAATTCAGTAAACCACTTTTTTACCATTAAAATCGATGGTGCAGAGTCCCCATAGTATTTATCAAGCTTAGCCTTGGTCTCGATAATGGTTTCTTTTCGCAAAAAATAATGCTTAATAAGCACACGAAATTCACTTTTTTCCATTGTTTGCTTAAGTTACTGGATAGTCTGATAAAGATAGCTGTAAAACACAAACTAACTGACGCAGCAAGTTCAAATTTTGATAGGAGTCAACTGACAGATGCCTGTTGACAGGAGTAGTGTTGCTTTTTCAGTAAGGAGGTTAGAAATTCAAAAAGTCACGGACTTATTGACCCGCCTTAGTATTATGATTTTTCTGTCACGAAAAAGCGTTACGGCCAATGTAGAGCCAAAAATTAGATTTTCTTTCGTCGTATAATACAAATAAGATACGATTAATTTTGAATACTAATGTCCGATACGCGTAACGCGTAGTTGTTGACCAATTGGTCTTGGGTTCGAATCTTAGTCAGAAGAAATATTTTTATTCTTTTAAAGTGAAACTTTTATTACATCGTCTCAAATTTTTCGTCTGTGTGTTGCATGTCGCGTGACGGTCTTCCGCGGAGTAGGGATAAAGTGAAAGGCGCTCGTCAGAGCAGCCGAGGCCAATACGGCGGCGCCTATAGTTCGCATCAGCTGACCGTGTAGTGTATAGACTAGTACTCATTTGTGCCAGTGTTCCACGCTATTTTGTTATTAAGTTTCACTTTTACCGTGGTTTCATAAAACAACACAATACTTTTATTTTTCACTTCTATCGGCAGTCCCTAAATCTGCCATTTTTTTTATTAACAAACAAAATAATAATATAGTTATGATTAAGTACTATCATACAATATTTGCTGTAATAAATGTGAATGTTTGTGAGGATGGATGTTTGTGCCTGCATGCAGCATGCAGCATACCAAACGGATTTTGATGGAACTTTATAGTATAGCTTGCTCATCTAAATAACGAGTATACTATAAACTATAAAGTAAAATCCTGTGTTTTATCGTGGGTATATTTTATTGAAATCATTAACATTATTTTTGTATCTATTTGAAAAGTCAATTAATTGAAAAGGCTGAAATTTATTATAATTATCACAATATTCATTCTATTGTGCTTTTACAGGATATAATTTTATCCAAATTAAATATTTGACCCAACAATAGGTTGGGACTTACTACTTACTTAATATTGTAGGCTAAAGCTGGGGGGGACTATATGCTCCGAAATCCGGAACATCGGTGAAAATTCAGAGCATTCAAAGTAGAATTGTGCATTATAGACAATAGAATTGAAATTAAATTGAACACATGAGTCAAATGTCAGTGACATTTGTGACAGCTCGACACTCCAAACTTTCATTTTCAACTTTATTGTACTAGCGGAGAGTTCTTATTTCAATACTCTGAATTTCCCTTGGCGTTCCGGATCCCGGAGCATATAGTCCCAGCTTTAGGATACAATATTAAGTAAGTAGTAAGTCCCAACCTATCGTTGGGTATTACGTAAGTAATGACAGTACGCATAACCAAACGTAATTAATGTAAAAATACAAGGTTAATATTTTTTTCTGATAACTCTCACTAAGTATGGACACTCTCGAACTGCCATACTCCGCGCTGGCTTTGATGGTCACGCTGCCGCCAGTATGGGCCATGTGGTTGTGAGTCCGCTGGTCAAAATTATAGATAGATCACATATTTTACATGTGTATGGAACTAGAATCGAATACTGATTACTATCTGATTAAAATTTCCAGACAGAAATTTCCATTGTAGCTATAAAAGAAATACGGACTATAAAATACCATTTCACCTTAAGTAGGATCACAGTGGATTATGTGGTCTTTGTGGTCTTACAGTTATTTAAATCAGACAAATAGAAAGAAATTTGGGTATAGACAAGAATAAATTTACGAAGAGCATGTCCAAGTGGGGTCCGTAGCTACTAAGGCGGGTCAATAAGTCCGTGACTTTTTGAATTTCTAACCTCCTTACTGAAAAAGCAACACTACTCCTGTCAACAGGGATCTGTCAGTTGACTCCTATCAAAATTTGAACTTGCTGCGTCAGTTAGTTTGTGTTTTACAGCTATCTTTATCAGACTATCCAGTAACTTAAGGAAACAATGGAAAAAAGTGAATTTCGTGTGCTTATTAAGCATTATTTTTTGCGAAAAAAAACCATTACCGAGACCAAGGCTAAGCTTGCTAAATACTATGGGGACTCTGCACCATCGATTTCAATGGTAAAAAAGTGGTTTACTGAATTTCGTTGTGGCCTTACAAGCACTGAAGATGCCGAACGTCCTGGACGCCCAGTTGAGGTCTCTACACCCGAAACAATCGAAAAAATTCACGATATGGTGCTGGCCGACCGAAGATTGAAAGTGCAAGAGATTGTGGAAGCCATAGGCATCTCGCATGGCTCAGTGGTTTCAATTTTGAATGATCACTTGGGCATGAGAAAGCTTTCCGCAAGATGGGTGCCGCGTTTGCTCACAGTCGACCACAAACGCAATCGTGTAACAACTTCACAGGAAGGTTTGGCGTTGTTTAATCACAATATGGAGGAGTTTTTTAACCGTGGACGAAACATGGATCCATCACAATACACCAGAGACCAAACAACAGTCAAAACAGTGTGTTTCTAAGGGTGAATCGGCGCCAAAGAAGGCCAAGGTGGGTTTGTCAGCCAATAAAGTTATGGCGACTGTTTTTTGGGATGCACGTGAGATAATCCACATTGACTATCTTCAAAAGGGAAGAACAATTAATGGGGAATATTATGCCAACTTATTGGACCGCTTCAATGAGGATTTGAAAAAAAACCGACCTCATTTGGCCAAGAAAAAAGTTCTTTTTCACTAAGACAATGCAAGGGTGCACACATGTGCAGTTGCCATGGCAAAAATCCATGAATTGGGCTATGAATTGCTCCCACATCCACCCTATTCTCAAGATTTGGCTTCGAGTGACTACTTCTTGTTCCCAAACCTGAAAAAATGGCTCGGTGGAAAAAGATTTGACTCCAATGATGAAGTCATCTCGCAAACAAAGGCCTTTTTTGAGGACCTCGGCAAATCATATTTTTTGGAAGGGATAAAAAAATTGGAGAAGCGTTGGACAAAGTGTATAGAGCTCAAGGGGGACTACGTTGAAAAATAAAATAATTTATTTATCAAAAAATCTGTGTTTTATTCCAAAAGTCACGGACTTATTGACCCGCCCTCGTATCAACGCGCAACCGCTTGCTTTGAATTACCTACTTACAAATTACTGTCCGGAGCATGACCCATCAGCGTGGAGACTTACAAGTTTCTAGCTGTATATAGTTTAAAAATTCTTGGGGGGGAGGACTTAAGGGACGGGGGTTACAACTTATAAATTACATTGGAGGCCGACTCGAAAATAGATGCTTTGTAAAAACCGGCCAAGTGAGAATCGGACTCACTAACATTACACCAATATTTTACGATACAATATTGAACGAAATTTTCCAAGTAAGCGCATTTAACAAGTTAGACATCTATAACTCCTAAACTAACAAAGTTACATAAGCCGTCAATGGACTACCATCATGAATTAATATTAATAAATTTAGAGGTGGCGGAAGCCACATTCCCACAGCCCATTTTAACAAAAAACAATAAATATTCTAACAAATAACAATAGGCCGAAGACGGACACGATGAAACCATAAGGGTTCCGAGACGTGAACTACGGAACCCTAAAATGTAATGTATGAAACCTTAAATTGATAAAATATATATTCGACGATACCCGATACGATACGATTCCATTCCTCGCGATGGGGAAGAATGCCAAAATATTGTTCATACCCACTTACTACTTCAAACATGTGTACACATATACACATATTGTATGGAGAGCAACCCGTAATATATAAAACTATTATTATTTTATGATGCCAAACCCGAAACCGAAACACAATCTATAATTAATCATACCCAATTACATCCATTAATATTCATAATTACAGAAGCTAGAAAACGGAATAGTTTAATAAATAGGTAATAATTGTGGACTATAATATTATTGTTTAGATCGCAAAAAATGCAATAATTATTTCTTTGTTCTTCAAGCAAGCACGGTTATATTATAAAATTTGTTTTTTTCCCTTTACAAACATGGCGAAAGGTTAATTTATACCTACATGATAATATAATAATATCCATATAAATAATAGATAATAAGCAAAAAATTTAATTACTAATTGGAAGTAGGTTAGTTTGGGCAGTAAAAAAGTAAGGATTAAAATAAAAAAAAATATTTAAATAAATACTTAAGACTTGAAGTTAATATAAATGGCAACTATAAGAATTTCAAAGCTTGTGTACATCAAATGCAAAAGTGTATTTCACTTAAAGTGTACTAACGTTAATAAATGCAATTAACAAAATGTATGAGAACGTAATGAAATAAGGATGAGAATTCTAATATATTTTATAAAACCCTTTGACTTTAAAAAGGGAGTTTTAAATTTTCAGTGCACGGCAGAGAAAATATTATGTGACATACTTTATTCCGACAAAATGCATTTCCTTTTATGGGAGCTGACGAGAGGCAACTTTAACATTCTGATGGCTGCGATGTATAAAAGTTACGGGTGTCACAAATTAAAATATTAGCCTCACCTAGGTTTTTTATATTTCCAACGATAGTTCCGTTATTTTTTTTTTTCGTAATAGGTACCTACCGAGTTAATATTATAATATTTTCGTTTTATATTTTAAAGGATAAAATATATTCCTTTCTTCGTTGTTGCTAGCTTAGGAAATGTGGGCTTGTGTTTATACTACGTCCTGTACAAAAATATTTATTATAACTACATACATAAATTTAGTCAATGTCGACTATTAAACGTGAGTCACACGAAAATTATTATAGGTCATTTAAAAATCACATCACACTAAAAAGGGTATGGGTATTAAGACGTAGTTTTTTTTCAAATAAAAAAAAAACTTGTTCCTTCTCCTGAGAAATTTAGGCGAACTACTCCCCAACGACCAATGGTCTCGTACTCTTAATCGTAGTAAATACAATTGAAAAACATACTGACCGTTCTATTCTGTAGATTCTTCACTCTGCATGATAAACGGACGGGGTGACCGACTAATCCTGTAATATTTCTTGGTGTAGTTGGGTCAAAAAAGGGTGCGTCGGCTAATCCTTGCCATTCCTGAAGGTATTCGCTACGGAATGTTCTCGAAGATATATCCATCGTTGTATTATCTAATGGCGAGTCCGTTCCATATCCAGCTAGAAGAAAATTAATAATTTTTGTTTTACACAAAAAGGTACAAAAGCAATGTAATAATAATGTTTCCACCAGTAATCGAATTTCTACCAAACGAATGATTAGTATCTTAGAATAATCCCTTTACAGAAAAGAACACAGTGGACCTGTCCACTTCAAATGGGCTTCAAAAGGAGATCCATATATTTTATTAGCAGAATTTGATAGGTATATTTACTACGAGCTACATGTCTTTGTATTCGTAGGTTGCCTTATATGTTACACTTGTTATAGCGTGATAATAAATAATAATGAAAGAATGTGAAAAATGAAATTAAAATGAAAAAAATATTAATGTGTTTATCACTTGTGATCATAATATTATTCATATATACCTACTCATAGGTAAAATGAGAAAATTAAAAAAGATAAAGAAAACAAAAAAATAATTTTACTATAAAAGAATGCAGTTGTTTATTCAAATATCACTAGTGGCAAAGTCAAGTGCATTTGTGTAAGAAATGCTGGCAGACAAGTTGAGATAATATTGAGCATCTTCAAGCACTTCGCAGCCACGTATTACTCCCGAGTGCTTCACAATTTTTCAAGGAATCTTTACATCTAAGCACCAAAAAGTAATATATTTATAGATTATATCTACAGCTAGATATACATCTAAGTACATCAACACATACAACTACAACCTACACCTACTAGACATAATACAACATCCTGCGGTCGATTTTTCTGGAATCGAACTGTTTTGCAGTGCAACCAAACAGATATTGAACGTGTAAATATTTGAAAGTCAAGTACCCGTTTACACTACCGGCGAAACGAACATCAAATGTTTGACGGGACGGGTACAACTGTTCCTACCTGTCAAACATTTGATCACAAAAGATTATGACATGAAAGCTTTAGTGATAGCATGGTGTAACCAGAAAACAGGCCACAATATGCAAAACAAACGCAATCCTGACATACTTTGATTCGTTGAAATTCATAAGCGTTTTCATACGTTTCCGGGCGATCCTGATTTGAATTTGGTCTTTGTATGATCGCTTTGACCCATTTCTTGGTGAAGGACGCATTGAATCCGCCATGAGAGGCTTCAGGCTATCTACTATCTAGGACTCGTTACGTGTCTTAAATCCAAATAGACACCTGCTTGATGCGCTAATAATTATGCAACAATTTTTCTATCCATTCAAAGATTCGTTTCAATAATTGTTATGTAATTTTTAATAAAAATACAGTGAAAATGTTAGATGGTATTCCATGAAAACTTATTTTGTTGCATCTTACATCTTATTATCTGGCCCTCTTATAAATGCTCTATTAGATATTGCAGTAAGCTTTAATATCGTAAATTTATGGTGCAGTTTAATTGAAACGCTTACAATTTACAAGGAAATATAGCGTCATTAGAGTCAGAGGGAAATTTCACGGGGCGTCGGATTAAGTGGCCGTGAAGGTCATTTGTTTTTCATTACAAACCAGTGAATTATATTCTATTATCTTACACTTTGTTCGCTTCTTTATTCTTCCGGTTCGCAAATTTCACTTAGATTTGCTTTAATTGTATTGCCTCATTTTGAGGGTCTACATTTGCTATAGATGACCATACAAAAACATTGTGTACCTTTTAGGACCAAAAGCAACTGTTTTCAAACGTAAAGTTTACGTACGAGTTCTTGTACAGGAATCGTAATGAAATTACCAATAAAGTAGGTGCTCGCAATATTGTGAGTATTGCTATTATTATTTGTTGATAAAAATATTGTTTGCGACAGTTTAAAAGTAAATTTTATCGTTATTGTAATCGTAACGCTAAAGAGGTTCCTCATTAATATTCGAACAAAACGAATAAAGACATTTCATCCTTTCTACGTGAAATAGTATTTAATATTAAAGACATTGCCATAAAGTCAGCTCGGAGTTCGAGACATTTTGTCCGAATAACTTATATAATGCAAATGAGAAGCACTTAGCGAACAATAGGCGTTTTCGAGCTTAAAGCCCGTGTTTACATCATAATACCGACTACATTTATATTGCAAAAAATGAAAATGTAAGGAAGTATTCACATGGCTGTTCAAAAATTAATATCCCTGGAGACTTTTAAAAGAGACAAAAGGCTGTCGACATTCCTTCATTCACTTTCTCCGTCGCTATACATTTCAAATCACGACTATTCAGTGTCAGTGGATCGTAACAAAATAAACTTATACCTACAATATTGACAGATATGATATTTAGATACTATTTCTTTCGATAGAACAAATATTTTTTATAATATTTTGAATGATTCTCATACCAAAAAAATACGGGCAGTTAGGATAATTTAATGTATCTATTAAATAGTAATGTTTGTAAAAATAATGCTATAAAATTCCTATACTTATCTAATTTTAGTTTGTTCTGTTGAGTTACGTACGTTAGTACACAGTTTCACTGTTATTTCGCGGCATAATACCACAATAACTTTCGCGAAACTTCTATGAGGTTATGCGGTTATATTTAGCTATCTAGACGTAGTCAATTGCTAAATTCCATTAAATCTAACGTTACATAAGCAACTGCTAAATTTAGTGTAGGTTATGTTATAGATAATTTATTAAAAAAATATTATTACACGCTATTTTAAGATACCAGATATTATAGTTTCAAACATTACATTCCTGAAATGTCAGTGCTTGATTTGGTTATATTTTAATAATTTATTAATTAGCTACGACGGTTACAGGAAAACTATGTAGGAATGTTAACAAAACTATTAGTTAGGTATTCAACTGAAATCGGCTGATGTCATCCTACTAATATTATACAATTTGTAAAAGTTTGTGAGGTTAGGACGTTTCTGCCACTTTGACACAAAAACTACTGAACGAGTTTTGATGAATCTTGACAGTAATCAGACATTAGAATAACGAATAAATTATAAATTATGAAAACATCGTTTAAAACCCAATTTTACGCGGGCTAAGCCGCGGGCGTATCTTAGTTATAATATATTTGTGTTACGTACCGATCAAGAACAGGCATCCGTGCAGAAAACTCAACCACAACGCGGATTTCACTCCATTCGCCGCTTGACCCATTTCGACCCCTTTAGCCACAGATCAGTTTTCTATAAACAAAAATAAGTAAGATTTAGTCTATTTTCGTAGCCTGTAATAAACGGCTGTATGATTTTTATTTTTTAATTAATATAGGTACCTGGGAGACCGAGGTTTGCTCGGTGTTTCAGTTGAACGATAAAATAACAAAAAATAAAAAAATGTGAAAGAAATTTAAAAAATTAGAATCACAAAAATATTTATTCATCTTACCGAGATACGAACCCACCACATTCCGAATGTCCAAACAATGCGAGAAATAAACGTAGGTAGGTACGCATACCAAGCTGCCGATCAGACTGACGTAAGAGAATCGAAATTGTTGATGTTATATTGTTGCACGATGAAATAAAAAAACATATATTGCTTAAAAATGAGCAGTTTCTAAGGGATAAGACCTAGCTAGATCGATTTTTCTCCCCCGAAAATCCCTGCATAATAAATTTTGTGGTAATACTTATAGCCGTTGTCGCGATACCGATTATATATAAAGTAGTCGAAGTACGGCGGAATATACGCACTACAACATACACATTACACACATTGACGTTTTATTCTAAGACGACATTTCAAAATTGTATTTAACGCATAATTTTTCAGCGGTTACAAAATTTAAACTTGCTTTTGCGCGCAACTTCGTTCGCGTAGCACAAAGCTAAATTTTATCGCCTGATTTACAAAAAATACATAAATACACAACAAAACTTAGCCTTCCACATGAAACTTCGATTATCTAACGCCAAAAAAATTACAATTTCAAATACCTCGTTTTAGTTTCTGACATTAGAGGTTAATACCGAATAGTCTCTTTGGCTACATCATACTTATTGTAAATATTGTATTATTTAATAAAAATAAATCGATTCATACAACGTATGAATGTACAATTTGCTGAATACATGTTCCTAATACTCGTGGTGAAGGACTTATTTATTATTAGGATTAGGATTGATAATCGATGTAATTAAATACAAACAAACAAAATAATATTATATATATAAGAAAGTCGTGTTAGTTACACTATTTATAACTCAAGAATGGCTGAACCGATTTGGCTGAAAATTTAAAATGGTGGAGAGGTTTTTTTTATTGATATATAATTTGACAATTACAAATTTTGAAGTTTGATGACCTGTTGATGTATTTGTTTCTAGTTTCTATTAACTTATTGTGGCGATGTTATTATTAATAATGCTGCGACCAAGACGATCGAATAGACAGATATACAGACAGACGGACGGACAGAGCGAAACTATAAGGGTTCCTTAAGTATTACGGAGAAAATACTGTAGATGTAGGTGTACATATAGATGTAAATTGTAGGTGTAGATGTTGGTGTAGTTATTTATTTATTCCAGTTCATAGTTGAGACAGAACAACGTGTGTGTGTGTGACGTTACCGCAGGAACAGCTAGTATATAATTTCTTTGCGGCTATGCGGGTTCGAAGTTCCGGTAAGATAATTATTTTATGATTCTTATTATTTATCTTACCGGAACTTCGAACCCGCATATTATCGTTGTACTAAAACTCCGAGCACAGCTCTCGGTCTCCCAGGTACTTATATTAAAAGAGGGTTTTTGTACTTTCATCGAATACTCACAATCAATTCATATTTTTTCTTTACCTTTTTTTATAAAGTACACTTATATTTACAACAACTTAGAGAAAGTAATAATAAAAGTAATAATTAGGTATATCAGGGTACACCGCTTTTAGCAATATACTATACTATACCCAAGAGAACAAGCATTGCTCGGAGTTAGTGCGAGAGTGCGAAATTATAAAAGAAAAAGAATAAAAAATATTCGTTCGACCGGGATTTGAACCCGAGACCAATTGTATCATGTCAGTATAAATGGATAAAATTTGGTACAGTCATAAAGTGTGTATTGTGTTTAGATCTCAATTTTGACATAGTAAAATAAAAATTTAAAATCTAAGGATCGGCTATGACGTACATTTGACCGAACACAGATACACCATCTTGGTTTCACTATAACGCAAATATCAAAATGGCCCCAAAACTCGCCAAAAGTGCAGCCATTTAAGTGGGGACAGTTTTTGCCTCGACATGCCAAGACTATAATATATACGTCTACGAGCGGACCCGACAGACGTTGTCCTGCCGGGCTGATTTGTGAATCTAAACCATCCAGGGCGCCACCCAAACGCATACAAAAAAAATATATATATACTAAGGCGGGTCAATAAGTCCGTGACTTTTTGAATTTCTAACCTCCTTACTGAAAAAGCAACACTACTCCTGTCAACAGGCATCTGTCAGTTGACTCCTATCAAAATTTGAACTTGCTGCGTCAGTCAGTTTGTGTTTTACAGCTATCTTTATCAGACTATCCAGTAACTTAAGGATACAATGGAAAAAAGTTAATTTCGTGTGCTTATTAAGCATTATTTTTTGCGAAAAAAAACCATTACCGAGACCAAGGCTAAGCTTGATAAATACTATGGGGACTCTGCACCATCGATTTCAATGGTAAAAAAGTGATTTACTGAATTTCGTTGTGGCCGTACAAGCACTGAAGATGCCGAACGTCCTGGACGCCCAGTTGAGGTCTCTACACCCGAAACAATCAAAAAAATTCACGAGATGGTGTTGGCCGACCGAAGATTGAAAGTGCAAGAGATTGTGGAAGCCATAGGCATCTCGCATGGCTCAGTGGTTTCAATTTTGAATGATCACTTGGGCATGAGAAAGCTTTCCGCAAGTCGACCACAAACGCAATCGTGTAACAACTTCACAGGAAGGTTTGGCGTTGTTTAATCACAATATGGAGGAGTTTTTGCGCCGTTTTGTAACCGTGGACGAAACATGGATCCATCACAACATACCAGAGACCAAACAACAGTCAAAACAGTGGGTTTCTAAGGGTGAATCGGTGCCAAAGAAGGCCAAGGTGGGTTTGTCAGCCAATAAAGTTATGGCGACTGTTTTTTGGGATGCACGTGGGATAATCCACATTGACTATCTTCAAAAGGGAAGAACAATTAATGGGGAATATTATGCCAACTTATTGGACCGCTTCAATGAGGATTTGAAAAAAAATCGACCTCATTTGGCCAAGAAAAATGTTCTTTTTCACCAAGACAATGCAAGGGTGCACACATGTGCAGTTGCCATGGCAAAAATCCATGAATTGGGCTATGAATTGCTTCCACATCCACCCTATTCTCCAGATTTGGCTCCGAGTGACTACTTCTTGTTCCCAAACCTGAAAAAATGGCTCGGTGGAAAAAGATTTGACTCCAATGATGAAGTCATCTCGCAAACAAAGGCCTATTTTGAGGACCTCGACAAATCATATTTTTTGGAAGGGATAAAAAAATTGGAGAAGCGTTGGACAAAGTGTATAGAGCTCAAGGGGGACTACGTTGAAAAATAAAATGATTTATTTATCAAAAAATCTGTGTTTTATTCCAAAAGTCACGGACTTATTGACCCGCCCTCGTATATAGGTATGACATAAAATATTAATAATTTAATACTTTTGTGGTGGCTCTCCATACAGGTGAAGTTGGGATGAAAAATATTTTTTCATTCTATACCATAGTATTATTGAATAGGTCTTTTAAAATAAGGGCAAGGTTTCATACATGATATTTTTACAAAGTCAACCATTTTTTAAGTAATTGGCCTTCAAACCGTTGTGTTATGTGTAAAAATTGTGCGTTGATAGTTACAGAACCTCCTTAGACATGTCATCACATGCTCTTGGTTAGATCAGGCTATTTATTAATTAATTGTGTTTTGCTGCAACTATAGTCACGCTATCGACGAAACCGAATTATTGTAATATCATATTACAATAAATGTCACATGTCATCACATATTACTAATATGTGATGACATGTGACAATGTGACCTAAAATTAAGACCAGATTATCCTATAAAATACTTAAATTCTATTCATACCTGCGCACCCGTACAACGCGACAGGCGACCTCGAAGCCTGCGCGTTGTACAGCAACGTGATGGTGTCCAACCTTAATCTTACTATAGAAAAAAAAGGCTATACATTTTTTCAGTAATATATTATACATATCATTTGTTTTATAGTAATAGTCTTTAGATTTCACCAACCATAGTGGCTCTAAAGTTTTAAATACTTCAATGAACTCTAATAAGTATTCTTTAGACGTTGCCATTCTTAGGGTTCCGTACCCAAAGGGTAAAAAAGGTAAAATATTACTTTAGACTTTGCTGTCCGTCTGTCTGTCGCCAGGCTGTATCTCCTAAACCGTGATAGCTCGACAGTTGAAATTTTTACAAATAATATATTTCTATTGCCGCTATAACAACAGATACTAAACAGAATTAAATGAAAATTTGAGGCTCCCATACCAAAGATGTTTTCTTTCCATTTTGTACTGAACTCCTCTTACCGACTCGCACTTGGCCGGTTTTATTTTACACTCGAATTTTATTACCGTTCAGTTCAGAATTAATGTTGCCAACTTAGTTGTTTTACAAAGTTTTACTACTTTTAGTATTTTATTCGAATTTAGTTGTCAGTAGTGTTTTAGTACAAAATAGCCAGACAGTAATAATAATATGAAAAATGTTAGGCACAAAAAAAAAACACCTTATCCTATTAACACATAACCCACGCACGCGTCCGTAAGTCGCTTTAAACTACCCCTTTAATTTCTATATATGTAATATTTCCTACGAAATAGTTTTTATTAAACGGTAAATTTATCATATATTCAATAGGTATAGTAAAACCGAAAATGCAGTGTTTTTTTTTTTTTTGGGATTTCTAAGTTTAGTAGCTTTTTTGATAGTTTTCGGTACTCTTTTAGTAGAAAACGACGCGAGTTTAGTAGTTTCGCAAAATCAGAGTTGGCAACACTGGAACGAATCGCTTCAGTCTGAAACTGAAGGTAGACCGGACTGTATATGGGAGACCTGAGATATGACATAATTACTTTACTTTCCTGCCCAACTAGCTGAACAGTAGGTAATAAATTGGTGACTCAAATGTTATTTGATCAAATGTGACTTTCCGCACAAATATTTAAATAATATAATCCCATCCGGGACAACCACAATGTTAGGTATGTTTTTATCTCGGCAAAACATACAAATCTTACATACCTAATTATGGTCCTATACCTTCTTATCTTGTTTGCCAATATTTCTATTTACCTACCTCTGTAAATATATAAGAATATGTTACGAATTTTAGGTATTTAGTCAAAATATTATACATTTACATTTTGCTAACAAGTCAATTAAATTATCTCTTGACATCATTTTACGAAGCTAAGAAGTTCTATCAGAGCTTTATAGTTGCCAACGAGACGCGACAAATTTATTCTTATGTTCAACAAAGCAGCATTGAGAATTTTCGAGATATTCCAACAATAGAATTTCCATAAGTAGCTCAAGTGCTACAACTTAATTATAATAATATAATGATTAAAGAGTATTTGCGATAAATGCAGAAAATTATGTAGCTGATTCTTAAAAGAGTTCAAAGTATTTTGATGCAGTTACGTCAGGAACGTTGGTTTATGATTTCATAACGAAACGATACTTTAAACCACCGTTCCTCTCACAATTCACAAAATTAAAACATATTATCAAGAAAATCAAAACTTTTGTGTTTTTATTCACCGGCATTTATATCGATAAAATATAATAAGGATAAAATAACTAGGCCTATTAAAACTTGTAGATACCTATTAAATTAAATAACGTTTATTTCGGGCGGCATAGGCCCATATTATAAATATCTTACAGACTAACATACATATTTTTATTATTATATACCTAAAAACTACACCTTATCACGTGTTGTCGGCGACGTGATGCACGCTTCGTTCCGGAGTCTCCTCCTAAACCTCCGGTAGATCACACCCTTCGGCCAGAACTCCTCCACCTCGAAGGTCGACAAAAGGTGCGTCGGCACCCTCACCACAAAGGAACTGAAGTTAACCTTGTGGCGAGACTCCAGACGCTCGACTCTCAAGGCGATGGACGTCTTCTTGCGGATGTAGTCCACGACGTCCTCGACCTCCATGGACCAGTGCAAGAGGGATACGTACAATGGCGTCGCGGGTACCGCAGGCGCAGTTCGGGTACGTAAGGTACGGTGCCGTGGTGGTTGCGGGTGGCGGGCTTCTTCATCTTTCCACCAGTATGAAACCCTCCTCATCGCGCCTCCTGCTCTCGTCCTTGCCAGGTCGAGAAAGCTCAGCCTTTCGGCTCTCCACAGCCTTATGGCTCTCTTTCTCCCCCTTTGTCTAGGCCCGCGGTGACAGTCGCAAAAGTTTTCTGCTGAGTTGCTTTTTACTCGACGTCTGCACGACCCGGTGGGGACGGCGGGCTGGGACGGCGGCGGTCGCCAACTCGTCGGATTTCGCGACACGCAAAACAATGTGTCAGCGTGCGCGTCACCACGACGTGTGTTGACAAAGGCAGTTGAATGATTGGGTGACCGACTTAATGAATTAATACATTTTAATTGTAATAATTCACTACGCAGTTCGTTCTGGTTTGCCGCGAGCTACGGTCGACCGGTACGACTACGGTCGCGAGGTGAACCAGACTATCTACGCTTGTACACGATACACGCCCCGCACGGCCGCGGCTCTGGCGAGAACTGAAGCGATTTGTCCACACATGGCCTGTTCAGTCCATCCGTACAGTCCAGAATTAATGTTGCCAACTTAGTTAATTAAGTATTTTATTCACTTCCTTAGTAGGAATTTAATTGTTAGTAGTGTTTAAGTAGGAAAGAGCCAGACAGTAATCATATGAAAAATGGTCTAGGTTAGGCACAAAAAAAAAATACCATATCATAATAATAGATTCGTCCGTAATTTGCTTAAAACTACCCGTTTAATTACTATATACGTAATATTTCCTAGTATATTTTAATTTAACGGTAAAATTTATAATATAATAACATTCAATATAATATTTTTGGAATATAACAAAACCTCAAAACCTCGCGTCGATGCGTCGTCACTCTGCATTTTGTCGGTACCGAAATGATTTCGTTTGGGGTAGTAATAAAATAAAGGTATAACGATACCATAAAAAAATTAAAGTATATTTCTTTATTTAGCGGTATCGCAACGGTAAATCGCTACCGTTTGGCTCAACCTTTAAATCAAAGCTATATCGTAATTTAATACCGGTATCATACCCTTATATCTATACCGTTTTCAATCCCTCCACTACAAAATATCACCATATCATTTCATCTAAACATTTATAAAATGCATGAAAAATAAAAACTGTGAAAATTATGCTCAATCTCTTTACGATTCCAAACAGGCTACCGTAGGAAACAATCTTTCGCATCTGCTTCCTCAAGAAGGCACTTTGCGAAACATCTTCTAATATATATTTAATAAATTGCTAATATCATTTGAAAATTGTATTCATGCTTTGAATTTCTGTACATAATTTGATTTTTAGCTTTCGTTGTATTGGATACTTTACAGAACAGTTTTATTTATTCCTCTATGTACGGTCTCTTGGTAATTATAATAGATAATAATAATAAGATCTATGGATGCTTTCACACCACGTCAATCTGGTCCCGTGGTAAGTTCTCGAAGAACTTGTGTTGCGGGTATCAGCAACAGTAATATATTTAATAATTTTATATTATACACATATTTAAGATTTTTGTTATATTAAACACGTTTTTAATACACATTCATGACCCAGGAAACTTTTATCTTCCTTTGGCGGGATTCGAACCCGCGACCTTCGGCTTGAGCACTGACGCGCTCAACTATTAAGCTACTGGGGTCGCTCCACTAATCCAATGCCATTTAATGTTCAGTTGATTAACCCATTATACCCAAACAGAAACGAAGTGATACAACCATGCGATTTTTGTATTATTGTATTATATATGGGACCTTTATGCAAAAGAGTTGTTTTTTTTATATACCTTTTATGATGTCCTCAAATGAGTACAATTTTAACATGCATATAAGAATTTTCCTAACCTTATTTGACTAACTTCAATGAGCACAAATATTTTAACTGATAAATGGTGAATATTGTCTGTTATTATCATATGAACTATAAGACTCGACATTGTAATAATATTGAAGCGGTCTTGGAAGGTAGTATTTGCGACCATGAAGTTCATAAAGATTTTATTTTGCTTTTCCCAAGTGTAATTCTTGATGGAGAAGAAGGCGTTGTTTATGAAATGGGTTATATAGAAGTTGAAGCTGTCTTCAAATAACAACAAGCTACTGTTTTCCAAAACATCTCTACGTTATGTAGAAAATACCTCAGTAAACATCTGAGCTACATGTCACTATGAAGGCAGTATGTGATAAGAGATAAACTAAAACTTCAAACTTCCGTAGATTTTTGAAGAATCCCTGAGTGCTTTTTTAGTATTCAGAGACAAATGTATTTTGTAGTGCCTATTTTGTAAAATGACTTTGGGCAGTGTAGATAGATATAAATGTAGATTCTTATCTACTGCTGCACTCCAACATTATTGTATACTAATCGATCAATACGTACGTCAGGTGTTTTCTGAGCAGCCTTGAATTTCCTACGAGCATTTTTGCTAAACTACGGAAGTTTTACTACAGAAGTTTGTATTCGACAATAACTCCAGTACTTTTTAGAACATGGCGCAACAATAAACGATCCGCGATATTTATAAGATCAATTATCCCACACAGGTAGAAAAATAGATAAATCTAGATTCAGATCATCATAACTACCTTTCAAGACAGCTTGGATGGCTTTTTCTAGCTTTCTGCAGTCCTAAGTCATGTTAAGACGTTGCTTGCTCAATGAAGTCATTCACTTGAAATAGAAAAATTTCTTACATGCATGTTCCCATTGTACTCAATTGAGTACACCAAGATAAAACTATGTATAAGTTCTCAGTATTCAATACTTTTGTCATAAATTTGAGCTCATGCTATCAACAAGACTATAATTGCCTAGAAAAAGTATTGATCAGAATAAAATTGTCTGAAATACTTTGAAAAATTTACGATAATGTACTGACTAATGTGACTCTTTGATACGCCTTTTTAACTGACTTCCAAAAAAAGGAGGCGGTTATACGTTCGGCTGTATATATATTAGGTCTTTACCTATGAAATTGCCGTTCTGCAGTACTGGCCATTTAAAATCAATAAAAGATACGTTAAAAATTCGAGTAATTATCGAGGTCGACAATGACGAATTCAAGGCGATTGTGGAAGCTGATGATACACAATCTATGGCTGAATTATCAGCAGTCTTCGACGTTAGTGTCAAAACAATATTGGTCAATGACATATTATATATATATATATATATATATATATATATATATATATATATATATATATATATATATTATTTTAGTTTAAGCTATTGCATAGTTTCTATCGCGGGCCTTGAGCGCGGGGACCGACTCCAGAAATTCCGTAACAAAAAAACCTCACGCTCCGTGCATCGTCTAACGTCGTTTCAGTTCGGCAGTCTTCGACACGGCGTTGTGTGCGTGCAATTAGACGTATTGTACGACTCTACGAAACTCGCACGAATCGAGACGAGCTGCTCCGAAATCGGACGAATACATAAGCAGCTGTTTATGAGAAAGTAATTGTAAAAAATAATAATTTAAAACCCACATGTATTGTAAAATAAAAATATTTTAAACAATATTAACTTTTTATTTATTTAATAAAAGAAAAATTTGTTTTCTTATCGGTCACCACGCTCAAAAAGTGTAACTTGAATTAATATCAAAGAAAAAGAAATACTGCATAAATAAAATAAAATAAATAAATAATTATAATTGCATAAGTTGATACAAAATGCTATGCAATAGCTTTACCGCGGCAGTCCCCAAGTGTCACACGTCTTTTTTTGTATGTTCAACGATTACGACGGCTGCACAGTCGGCGGGTCTGTGGACCGATTTTCAAAATTATTTTTTGATGTAAAGGGTATAATCCCAAATTGGTCTTTTTGACATCAAAGCGGGGACTTGATGATAGGATTCATGAGGAATCGAGGAAACTCCTCAAAATTGATATGGACACAAATGATGAATTTTTTTTCAAATGCTACCAAAAAGTAAGATTTTGCTCCATAGTATACCCTGAATCCAAAAGTACTGAACAGAACTTCTAACTTCTTATAGAGACATGTTTGGGGATTTCGGTGTTGTTTAATGAACTGCAAGCATATGCCACTATGTCAATTAGAGTAATCGATGATGATCATCATCATCGCACTCATAGTATTTTACACCGACACGGATATATATCAACATCACTCTGCCGTTTATGGACGTATTTGCAAAATTCTTTTGTTGTTGTAATGGGTATAATTCTAAATTGGTCCTTTGGTCACTAAAGTGGAAACCTGATGATGGGATCTATGAGGAATCGAGGGAACTTCTTTAAAATTTATATGGACACATATAGTTATTTTGACATTTTCTGAACACAAGCATATGCTACCAAAAATAAAATTTTGCACCAAGGTATATCCTGGAAACAAAAGCACTGAACAGACCTCCCGAGTCCTAAAAGATACATGTTTGGGGATTTAGATGAAGTTTAAATAACTGCAAGCATATGCCATCATATCACGTACAGTAATCATCATCATCATCTTATTTACAACCCCAAATGGAAGCTTGGCGCGTATTTAATTATATATTCGATCGTTAATTTTAAACGGTCATAAAATGTATTAAAAAGTAAAAAAATATATATAAAAATAAGATAAACTCTTTGTTGCCTACTTAAAAATAGTAATATACCTTAATCTCAAATAAAACAGTAATAATTATTAACACATTATAATAAATATTTTGTTCAGATTATGAAAAAAACTACTGTACTCAGTTGAGTACGGCGGGTCTAATATTTCTATTAGTCCTTTTTTGCTTATCTCGTGTCACATCAAAGTATTGATAATCGCATTTCAGGAAATGATTGAACTTTATTTCAGTAGGTACTCTTTTCAGGACACAATTTTGTTTGGGCGCCGTAATTGATGCAGTAAAGACATTTTTGTTGGCAGAATCAATTTATATTGCCTTTATCAATTTCATTAATTTCAACATCGAGTCCGGCTTTAATTTAAAGCGATTTAACGAACTCATCCCAATCCGCATTCAGATTGTTCGAATTGAATTGTAGGTATCTAATTAAATGCAAATAAATAATTTTTACTATGTAATAATGAATACCAGATTAATAAGAATTATTTAATTCAATGAACTTGCTTAAAGAGAATAATTTTACTTGAGATCATCAGAAACGTGACTAATTAAGAGGAAAATGGTTCCTCTTATCAACAAAAAATTACTACAATATATAAAAAAAGGATTTTGTGGTTTTATGAAACCACGGTAAAAGTGAAACTTAATAACAAAATAGCGTGGAGCACTGGCACAAATGAGTACTAGTCTATACACTACACGGTCAGCTGTTGCGAACTATAGGCGCCGCCATATTGGCCTCGGCTGCTCTAACGAGTGCCTTTCACTTTATCCCTACTCCGCGGCCGACCGTCACGCGACATGCAACACACAGACGAAAAAGTTTGAGACGATGTAATAAAAGCTTCACTTTAAACATATTTTAACAATATTAATAGTGTAATTACATACAACATTATTCAGTTTATTTTTGGGGCACTTTTTATTATAAATATGATTCCCAATCCCCATGTAAAAGGAAAAAATCGCATACATATCATGAATATTCAATACATCACATATACAATACAAGTAGGTACCTATATGGATCTGAAAAGAATAGAAACGTCTTATCAATAAAACACCTTCACCGTTTTAGCTTCGATAAGGTTCAATTCACACCGAAACGATACGGTACGCAATATGGCACTGCATTTTTAAGACAAAACACATGAAGATACACGTTTCATTGTAAGAGTTCGAGTCTCATGTGCAGTGTGTGATGGCGTTATATCGAAATAGTGTCGTGACTCTTGTCGTGACGTGACGTGACCTTGAAATTTTTGTAAACGACGATGACGAATTGAGTCGCTTAAAAAGTCGCACTTCAAAAACATTTAACTATATCAGTACCGGACGATTGACTTGTCCCAATTTTCTAAAAGTGACAACCCTACCGTACACAGCTTAAATCGGCGTTCATTGTCAGTAATTTGTGAGATGAACTGGTTACGTATCCGTCTTTTATTCAATTTGCCTGACGATATAATAATGACACAATGAAAAAGCTCGTTCGGTTGATCGCCACATTCACTTCGCAGTGTTGAATGGCGTTCATGGCATTACAATGAAACGCTACGTTCATCTCATTGAAAGGTCGCACAATACGGCAATTGTTAACTTTGACCTTCGTTTTGTCTTTATTTACAGTCCATCTTATGTTTGTATGACAAAACGGAAACTGTTCTTGTTAATTTGAAGGATAGGTACGTCGTTTTTACCCGACTACGGCGAAGCCAAAAAGATGGGTGATGATTTTGAAAGTCTATATATGTATGTATATTTCACCGTAATGCCTATACTACTGATTAACAATTTTCATTAATAAGGTGTCAATAGATTCGTAATAACAGCCCGGGTAACAAAGGCTGTATAATATAGTAGTCGGGTTATAGTTTTTAATACAAAATATAGTTATTATTCAGAACGTTTGTAATTTTCAATTATTAAAGCTAAAAAACTTAAGTATCCAAAAATGTATTCATCTTTTACTAAAGTATTACACTATCGAAACCTATTTAACTGCAAGAAAGTAAAGAAGAAGGTTAAGAATGTCCCATTGAAACAGTTAAAAGGTTATTTAAAATAAAATATAATGTTTAAACAATAAATTCAGTTAGCTAAAGCCAGCATATTTAAAGTTCGGGATTCGAGTGCAAAATAAACCTTTATAGCATCTTTATTTACAAAATTTATGTAGTGTAAATAATGTTTATCACTAAATAAAGTCACACCCAATAAGCAGGTGACGTCGTTTGGAGTACAAAATTTCAATTTGGCTAATGGAACTTAAATGCGATAATGTGGCTTAAGCAAAATTTCATGACGACACTAATGGTTATAGCCTTAATAAATAGTAGCCATTTAATAGTATACAGCATGTTATTAAAAGTTGATTTGAATTGACAATCCTACCACTGTTATAAATGTGAAAGTTTGTGAGGATGGATACCCTTGGATGGATGGATGTTTGTGACTCTTTCAAACCTAGTAAAAAATATAATAAAGTAGTGTATTTAATTTGAATAGAGAGTCATCGTATTGAATAGTTTATCACTAATTTAAAAAATTAGGTCTCGCCGGCCGCCGGCCAAATGCGAGTCGGATCCGCGCACGGAGGGGCCCGTACCAAACGGCAATAAGTTTGTTGTATGGGAGCCCCACTCAAATATATTTTATTTTATTCTGTTAAAGTATTTGTTGTTATAGCGGCATCAGAAGTACATGAATGTGAAAATTTCAACTGTCTATATATAAGGGTTCATGAGATATAGCTTGTTGAAAGATAGACGGCCGGACAGCGAAGTCTTAGTAATAGTTGGCACCCTTTGGATGCGGAATCCTAAAAAGGTTATTTTTTTATTTCTGTTTAATTTGTCCACACATGAGTTACCCCCAATATAGAGATCAGAGCTTGGATGAAGTATTTTAATTATAACGCATTGTTACTTTGTGTTGAGAATTGTTTTGTTTGTGCTTCAGTAATCATTAACCAGATGGATCTGGATGTGTTGCTACACAGTACAATTACTATGTTACAAGTGCTATACAAAAAGCGTTTTATATAACGCTTTGAAACATAATATTACAAGTCATTGAAAGCTGGAAAACTAAATGTTAGTTTCCTACAATGGAAAAATAATGTCCTTTTAGATTTAAAAATGCAAAAAATTAATTTTTAATACCAGAAGAAAAAACTTAACACTGATAAAAAAAAAGGATTCGTAACACATGAGCAATCGTCCTTTCCGAGTTTCGTACCCAAAGGGCAAAACGGGACCCTATAACTAAGAATACGCTGTCCGCCCGTCTGTCCTTATGTATGTCACCAGGGTGTAACTGATGAAGCGCATAGCTCGGCAGTTCAAATTTTCACAGATAGTGTAGGTGTTTCTATTGCGGATATAAAAACAAGTATCTTGTTGACCATGCTCTGTTCAGTGTTTTAGTAGAACAATAAAATAATTTAATAAAATAAAATAATAAACAAAGGGAAAAGAAATAATAAGAATCACAAATATATTTATCTTACCGAGATTCGAACCCACCACATTCCAGATTTCCAAACAATGCAAAAATTATACGTAGGTACGCATACCAAGCTACCAATCAGACTGACGTAAGAGAGTCGAACTTATTGATATATTATTGCATGACTAAATAAGAAAACGTATTATATTCCATAAAAATGCGCAGATTCTAAGGGATAAGATCTAGCTAGATCGATTTTCTCCCCCAAAACTCCCTGCATACTGTATTTCATGGTAATACTTGCAGCCGTTGTAGAGATACCGATTATATTATATGTAACGGTTTTTACAATTTTACGGTGATATTATAATATATACAATATCATTTCGTTTAAAGTATAAGATTAATACTAACAACATAATAAAATAAATGTTTAAGCTCCCTTATAACAAACGAGACTATATGCCGTATTTTATTAGTGCTAGTAGTTGTGAGCTCCGTGGCCTAGTGGGTAGATAGTTTGATTCGCACTCGAGAGGGTGCAGGTTCTATTTCCAGGTTCTGGCGTGTACCAATGAGACTTTTTCAGATCTCAAGTACACTATACGGACGCTCTAACGGTGAAGTAGAACATCGTGAGGAAACCCGCATATGGTTGGCCCCAGACGTATTGACCAGTCATTCCTCTGGACTAGGCTGACTGTGTTCTGAGAATGCCGTATGTGCTTGGGCAACCATACAACATTTAAAAAAAAACAACTGTCCCAGTCAATACAGTATTTCAAGTGCGGTTACTTCGCTCGGAGAATACTGTATAAATCATCCAATAACGGATGAAAAGGCCTAAGTTTAAGTAGTTGTATAGATAATGGTACATTTAAGCAACCCTTCATGCACGACTCCGACTCGCACTTGGCCGTCTTTTGCCTTAAGCTAATTAGTGTATATTTTGGAAACATCCTGTATGTAACATATGGGAAGGTCCTAAATCCACTTTTATTTTTAATTAAATGTTGTATTTTCAACAAGGAAGTAAAACGCATAGTTATGTTTCAGCACTCGAGGGTTGTGTTTTTTTAAATCTTATACTTTAAACGAGACAATCAACCAGAGAAATGAAACAAAGTATTACCATGAAATTTAGTATACAGGGAATTTGAGGGGGAAAAATCGATCTAGTTAGGTCTTATCCCTTCGAAACTGCGCATTTTTAAGCTATATATTTTTTTTTTGTCGTGCAACAACATATCAATAATTTCAACTCTCCATTATGTCAGTCCAATTGGCAGATTGGTATACATATGTATAATTTTTGTTTTCTTTGAATCCCGGTCAGATAAATATTTTTGTGATTATTTTAAAGTTTTTTTTTTATTTGTCAGAACCCCGGCAAAGCTCGGTTACTCAGGTACTCAGTAGTTTCATTCGCGTAATATACAATATGTTTAATTGCTAGAGTTCGAATGTCAAACTGCACCGCTCTGGGTAGCGCGGCGCCGCTCTGGTGTACTGATTATAGTTAAATTTAGAATAATGTGTAAACGTGTATCTTCTTTTGTACTGAATAAAAATAAATTTGGAATAGCCATCTCAAAAATGCAGCGCTGCGTCCCGTCGCGTCTCGTCGCCGTGTGAACTGACCCAGGGTCAGATCACATCAAAACGAGATAATACACGTTTTATTGCAAGAGTTCGAATGTCAAGTCAATCGAAGTCAATATCGAAGGCGTCGCACTTGCAATGAAACGTGTATCTTTTTGTGTAGTTAATAACGAACAATTTTTAATATCTATCTTAAAAATGCAGCGCTGCGTCGCGTCACGTATCGTCGTATTATAGATTGACGCTGATAGTAAACACACCGGCATATTTAGCAGAACACAAAAAAAAGGTCCATAATTTAAAAAATATGGTTTTATTTTAAAATCTACTTACTACACCTCTTTTATTATTTAAAGTTTCATTTGTTTTACTTAAAATGAGATCACATTAAGAACAGATTTTGCAAGTAAAGGTTATTTGTGAAAAATGGTACATTTTTGAACTTTTCATGTAACCGGGAAAAGTGAAAATTACTCGTAATATTAAAATAACGATTAATTAAATTAGAAAAATGGTGATTAATATTGCTTATTTCCTCCACGTGCTCTTATTAAAGTTTCTACCCGTCTAGGCATACTGAGAATGATGTTATCGATGGTCTCCTGGGATAGTCTCCGCCATTCCTCAACTACGGCGATTCGCAATTCACCCACGTTGGCAGGAGCTGGAATTCTGGACTTAACTTTTCTTTTCAGCAAGTCACAAACGTGCTCTATTGGGTTCATATCCGGTGATCTCGCCGGCCACTCCATAACAGTGATATTCATATCATTAAGATAAGCTTGAGTTACCCGAGCGGTATGCGGCCGAGCATTATCCTGCATAAAAACAAAATCGTCATCGACATATGGGGCAAACGGTACGACATTTTCTTCTAAAACTTCTCTGATATAGCGGTCTGCAGTCAGACTCCCTCTGTCAATCACTACCAAGTCTGTGCGAGCTCCCAAACAAATGCCCGCCCAAACCATTATTGATCCACCACCGTATCCAACTGTAGTTTCAAAATTTGTCTGAATGTATCGTTCTCCTTTGCGTCTGTATATTCTTTGCCTGCCGTCAATTTGATTTAAGAGAATTCTGCACTCATCACTAAACAATACCTTACTCCATTGGTCCGCGTTCCAAAGTCGATGTTCCTGAGCAAAAGTTAACCTGTTTCTACGATGATTTACCTCGAGCCTTGGAGCCTTGGCGGGCACAAATGAACCCAAAGCAGCTTCTTCGAACCTTCTTCGTACCGTACGCTCACTTACGGTTATACCCCGCACTGTTTTTAACTCATGTCGGGCTTGGACGGCCGTCAAACGGGGGTTCCTACGTACACGAAGCCGAATGAAACGATCATCCCTACTCGAAGTGCGTCTTTTTCTGCCTTGTCCTGCTCTTCTCACCTCAAGTACCGGTCTCCCTGAACCGTTGGATTCTGCGATGGATCGTTGAAACTGGTCGACGAAGATCTCTGGATATCACTCTGTAGGTTTGACCATTTCTTCGCATTTCGAGTGCCCTGGCAATCTCCGTTGGGGCTAAGTCAGGCATAATTCAGTCCTCAACTCCAAAAAGCGATTAAAAAAAAAACAAACAAGAAACAGTATTTCAATGAAATTTTAAATCAAACTCAGGAGAAATACTCGAAGTTCGCTTCAGATAAGGTGTATTTGAATAAAATTAAAACAATTGCATAAAATGTGATGTTCAGTTGTTTTCCTAATTTGAAAATATTTCTTTTTAAATTAAATGACGTATAAACCAGCCAGCAACCTTATATGATACTGATATCAAACCTTTATTTTATGTTCCGCTAAATATGCCGGTGTGTGTAGTTAGTGCGCGTAATAGAAGTTATGAGAATGTGACCTTTGAAAAGTTACTTAAGCTTCTTGCAAGAATGATTGAAACAACTACGTTACAACGATACTACAAACTATAGGTTATTCGCGTAAAGAAGTTAGTGAATCATGTGCACTAATGTCAAAGTTGACTAATGACGCATAACTCGAGTTCACATTCATCACCAACTAAAGTGAACCAATTCGACATAATATGTATGCATGATTCACTGACTTCTTAACGCGAATAGATTATAGTTATTTCCAGCTTCTGACCTATTTCAGTGTCAATCTTTAACATTAATAATTATAATCGGCTGTCAAAAATTTCAAAGATAGTATTTTCCTAATAATATTTGTAAATAGGAATACTTATTAATACCTACTTATCTTATAAGTATATAAAAATGGATTGCAATTCCAATGTCTTGCGTTGGTATTATAATTCCAATGGTTGCTTAATTGTGGACGTTCAGGGAAGGTTTAAACGGTGAGAAATATTGGAGGTTTATACTTGAGAGCCCTATTATAAATCCGGACTCTGTGAGATTAGGTATTTGAAGCGTTCCCGACATTTCGCATTTTGTAGTAATTTTGCAGTTGTATTTATATTTTTTAATTGAAATAGGTTAATAATTTCATGCTTTAAAATTATAAAAATCTTTATTACTCATGAAGTAACAATTATTAATTGGTATAAATTTTTCTTAATAATATTTTCGTAGTTATGAGTAATTCAAAGTTAACTGCTATTTTCGATGTTTTTTTGGCTTAGAATAAGATTTTTTCTATATTAAATCAAAGATATTTCAAAATTCTAAGGCCGCTACAAACTATACGACTATATAGGAGATTACATTCTCATTTTATTATTTCATTTGCTTAGACAGAGTTCTAAAATCGCGCATTTTATGAAAATATTTCTCTGCAATTTTGGGTTTAATTAAAATGTTAAGCAAAATTTACAAAAATCGAGGCCGCTACGAACTAGGCTAGTAGCTGTTCTGCACTATTCAATATGTCAATATCTAATGGTAATCTTTGTTTCTGAGATCAAGAACGCCATAATTGGACATTTTACGCAAAAATCACAGTCGAGATGTAATATGCCGCTTAAGACAAAACAACTTTTGGCAGGACAGCTAGTTTTTTGTATATTTAAATATATAAATAATGAGTATTTCTTGTCTAGGCCCATCCAACATTACTTTAAGATTAACATTAAACAGATACGATTTTACTTGAACTTCTCACTAATAAGTAATTAAAGTAGGTCATCCTCATTGATAGCGATAAGAATGCCAGCAGATTACATTATCAGCAATAGCAACTTATTTTTACTCTTCTTATCAGCACGGCAATGTTTCCGAAAGTGCTCCAAGTTTATTTTTATTACATTTTAACAAATAGGAACCGGACTCAACGTAATAAAATTTCAGTCAATGTATAAGGAGTGACTATAATATTTTTACGATATTGATAAAGTCTAAATAGTGCGTCAATTATTGTTTACCCTAGGCAAATGCCAGTTTTATCATCTCCAGAAAAATAGAGAAAACTCAGACTATAAAAAAAAAACTATAAAAAATATATTATATTATTACTATTAAAAACTCAGAATATTTTTTCTTGATTTACTCTATTCTTAAAATTCTATAAAATACTAGAATGCTCTGGAATTACAAAAAAAAGAAATTTGGCATATCCTCCCTCCCTCCCTCCCTCCCTCCCTCTTAATCATAACCTAAGCTCTAGGGGATACAACAAAAAAAAGGCTTAAATTATTTATACTCAACGTTATTAAATAATCAGAAAATGTAATACTATTAAAATATTAATTATTTTATGTGTATTCGTCACGTTATTAAATAATTTCAAAAAATACTTTGATAATACCATTAATACCAATAATTTAATTTCACCTTAAAGCATCAGATTGATTATTCGAAATATTTGTCGCTGCTTACTTTATATCGAGCGATAGAGACAGAACATGTCAATAAGCTACTGTCACTTATTAGTAGATTATGAAACAGGCCCTATATCTTCCTTTTTAAAAATTGGTATAAAACGAAATCACACGTAAAAAACGAAATCATACGCTTAAAATAATATGAAAACTCAAAGCAAAAATATTATCAAAATATATCAGTGGAACTTTAAGCTGACATAAAGAAAAATAATAATGGATTTATGGATACCCATACTTTCCATACACGAACAGAATCCATTAGGAGCATAAGAGTCATGATGACTTGACGTAAACAACAAAGACCTAATATTTGCGATCATTCATCTCTTGTCACTGTCGTGCCAGATTGCTCTTAATAAATAAAATTTTACCTACCTAAGCACATCACTAACTTCCTTTAAAGTTTCGAGTTCATGCCATATCCAGAGTCGGCGGGGATTTTGAATGAATTAGATATTTTGACATGGGGTACGGAAGATTGACGCGACGCAAACACGGGCTATTCCCGTTCCAAGCGTTCAAAACTGCGGGGCACAAAGTAGAGTTGCCAGTGTCCACGCATGCGTCTTCCACTCGCCTATAACCGCAATTTTTCTCATTGCCATTTCCAACTAAATTACAAAACCGCAATTGAAGGTAACGCTTGGGATTTCCAAGCAATGTAATCATCGAAACGACGTGAATGCATTAAATCTTAGGGGCACATAATATCTGGACGTTCTTCCGCTGATGTTAAAATTAACATAAAACTTATTAAGTTTCTGCTTTTATAAGAAAATTTTAGGGAATTGGATAACAAGACGGTGGGTACCGGTTAACTTTTATAACTTAGTTAATTATTTGTTTTGAAGATTTACACTTGTATTCGCTAAATTTTGACGATCTCTGTGGCTTAGTGGTTAACGCGTGGGTGCTCAAGCCGGAGGTCGGTTCTAATCCCGCTAGAGGACAGTTTTCTGTGCTCCTTGGTCATGGATGTATAATAAATATGATAAAAATATAAAATACATACGTATAGTATAAAGGTATTAAATATATTTCCGTTGTCTGGTACCCGTAACACAAATTTTTAGAGAACTTACCACGGGACCAGATTGACGTGGTGTGAAAGCGCCCATAGTTTCATTAAATTATTAATACTATTAAAATTACATCCTTGTTACTACTTGCTTTGCTTGCTTTGCTACTTGCAACCTTTTCCGGTTGAAGGTATTTTGAGCGATCGTTGGACAGCAGTCTGCTATGGATATATTCTGAGAGGAAACAAAAGACAGGTCTTTTCTAAATTATATGGAACAGTAAGCGGTTACCGTCTTACGGCCGTTTTCAATAACATATCTAAGATTAAAGAAAGATAGCTATCCCCGTTACACAGAAAGATGTTGTTTATATTTAACTTGTGTTTCACAATCAAAGATTGGACCTATTTATTCTTTTTTTTTTTTTTTTAATCTTTAATTAAGGGTTTTATCGCAAAGCGATTATGACACCCGAGTTCATAAACATACATAATTAACACAATATAAATTATACAATTAAATAAAAAAAAAAACAAAAAAAAAACACAATCAATAGCGCTTGATTAACAAAGATTGTGAAGAAAGTTTTAATAATTTTTTTTGATATTTTTGTACTTTTATATGATCTTTGCTTTCCGTGGATAAATGTAAAAGTCAATAATAAGCCGATAAAAATGGGTTGGCTTACGAAAGGCATAAAAAAATCTTGTGCCGTAAAACGTATTTTATATTTTAAATATAGACATGATGCTGTGAATAAAAACGAATTATTAAAAAAATACAATAAATATTCTAGCATCTTAAAATACTGTATTAATACATCTAAAACAAAAAACAATAGTAAGTTTTTAAAAATGTCAAAAAACAAGTGCAAAGCCACATGGGCATTAATAAAAAATGATATTGATGGCAGAAGCACACGTAATAATATTGACAATATACAAGTAGGTGATAAAATATACACAGAAATAATTGACATTGCAGAATTGTTTAATAAATACTACATTGACATAACAAATAATAATCATAATAAGAATCCGATTGACGTGCTTGTTAAGAATAGAAATGACATTTTAGTTAACACTGAATCAAATTCAATATACCTATCTCCCTTAATTCCCAATGACATCTACAAAATTATTAATTCTCTGAATAATACTCAATCGACTGGATATGACCATATTAACACCAAGATTATAAAGTTGTCTGCAAAGTATATCTGTTACCCCCTCTGTCATCTAGTTAATCTATCCTTTGAACAAGGTCATTTTCCAACTGCGTTAAAAGTATCTGTAGTTAGACCTATCTTTAAAAAAGGCGAGAAAAATAATATGTGTAATTTTAGACCAGTTACATTAATACCAGTTATTTCAAAAATTTTCGAAAAGGCTATGCAATCTAAGATAGTGCAATATTTAAATTCAAGAAATCTATTTAGCAAACAACAATTTGGCTTTACAAAAGGTAGCTCCACAACACTGGCCTGTTTTTCACTAATAAAACAAGTAACAGAGGCAATTGACAAAAGGTTATCTGTAGCAGTAGTATTCCTTGATATGAGTAAAGCTTTCGATTTTGTTAATCATGAACGCCTATTAGATAAATTAAATAGATATGGTATAAGGGGAATGCACATAAATGGTTTGAATCGTATCTAAAAGACAGAAAGCAATGTACTGAAATAACAAATATTATAAACAATAGAGAAATTTCTTATAGATCTGAATACAGAATCAATAGTTGCGGTGTACCACAAGGGAGTATTTTGGGTCCAAACTTATTTATAATATATATATAAATGATTTGCCAAAAATTTTAAAACATGAGGGCATCATGTTCGCTGACGATACAACATTGCTAATAAAATCCTGCAAACAATATTTAAACGACGAGATTGAAAATGAAATTAAAAATGTGACGAAATGGTTGTATTGTAATAATTTACAGGTCAATCTAGAAAAAACTAAAATAATAAAATTTTATAAATCGACTAATAATAATGACAAACATTTAGAAATAAAAGTAAGCCCTATTAAATGCGTACCTTCTACTAAATTTCTAGGATTTATTTTAGATAGTAACTTAAATTGGAAAGATCACATAGATAATGTTTGTAATAAACTTAATAGGTTTGTATTTGCTCTGAGGAGGATAAAAAATATTGTTTCACTAGATGCCGCTGTAACAGCCTATCATGGATACGTTTCTTCAACATTAAGATATGGTTTAGTATTGTGGGGAAATTCAGTAGATTTAAACAAAGCATTCTTAATACAAAAAAAATGTATCAGAGCTATGGCAGGAGCTGATAGACTAGCACATTGTAGACCTATTTTTAGAAAGTTTAAAATACTTCCTCTTGCTAGTCTATATATATTAGAATCGTGCCTATTTATAAAAAAATATACTGCGTTATTTGAAGATCAGAATTATAAACAAAATGCCAGATGTAAAAGAACCAGTAGTAAAAATATTACTATTCCAACACAGCGGTTAGCAATTCATAGCAAGAACGCATATTGCATGACTATTAAAATATACAATAATATACCCAATAGAATTAAAAATAATAATACTACATGCAATAAATTTAAAAACGAACTATTCACCTGGTTACTATATAAAAGCTACTACACAACACAAGAGTTCTTTAATGATGTTATAGTTACCAAAAAATTCAAAAATATGTTTTAAATATTTATTTTATTCTGTTTTAAATTCTTTTTATTTTATTTTCTATATCTACATATTACAAATAAAATGACATAAATAATAATGATTGATTTGACATTGCTATAATAATTATTACTTAATTAATATAAGTTATTAAATATGATGATTTTGACATATTATAAATATTATTTAGATTTTATGATGATTAAGACAGATTTAACTTTTGACTTATGAAAGGTTTTGGTGATATGATATAATTATTACAATTATTGTTTAAAAGTTTTTAATTTGCGTGATCTTTATTTATATTGTAAATATTTCCATGCCCTAGAGGCAGAAATTGTGACCTATATTGTATAACAACATCCTTGTATTACCAATTTCTTGGAAAATAAAATAATTCTTCTTCTTCTTCTTCTTCAAAAGTTTGTACAGTTCCCTGGCCAAATCGGACAGAGGATCTGTCAGAGAGCTGTTACAGACTCCCACGTCCATCACCCTACGAGATCTTAAGGCCTCGTTACAGACACACTCCATCAAAACATGATATACGTCATCAATCACGTTGCATCTTGGGCAATTTGGGGTAGAAGATTTACCCATTAAAAAGGCGAATTTATTTGAAGGAGTATGACCGGAACGAAGCCTCAATGCAGCGGTCAATTCCGTCCTGCTTAAGACTACGTCCTTATTGTCAAACCAGAGCGACTTAGGTGGATGCGACTGGATCGTTCTGTACCATATTCCCTTCAATTTCGAAACCTCATCAAAATACTCCTTCCACATATCATAACATTGTTTTTTAATAACACTAACGAAGTCACTATATACCGGATACATCAAATACGGAGTACCATCGGAGACTGCTTCCCTTGCTAAACCGTCCACTACCTCGTTATAGACTAGACCTATGTGTGACGGCATCCATTGAAGGATAATCGATTTTCCTTGAGAAGTGAGCTTACAAATAATCTTTAAAATATCATAGGCTGTCGGTGTTCCTCGAACGGTCGAGGTGCACCGAGCCAGGTGTTGAAGCGAGCTTTTCGAATCAGACAACAGGACTACCTTGTTGAGATTGGTTAATTCTACATATGAGAGCGCCTCTTTTATCGCTGTAAGTTCAGCTGACATTATAGAACTATTGGTATCTAGCTTTAACTTAACTGAAATATTTGAATGAGTATCTAGAA
This sequence comes from Phengaris arion, assembly GCA_963565745.1. Lineage (NCBI taxonomy): Eukaryota > Metazoa > Arthropoda > Insecta > Lepidoptera > Lycaenidae > Phengaris > Phengaris arion. The sequence goes on from OY751431.1 coordinate 33,951,053, forward strand.
AAGCAGCACTAACTCCGTTATTATCTTTAGATCCATCAGTATATATAGAAACACAATCAGAATAATTGGAAGTAAGGTAATCCATACATAAATTCCTCAAAACCCGAATATTAAACTGACGCTTCGGTATAGGTAACCTGCCAATATTAATTTTAATAATGTGACTTAGATCAATGTTCGTCACCCAAGTAGTTAAAGAAAACATTTCCAATCTATTACTAATATAAATAGGGAGAGTATTAAATGATTCATGGATCGATACTAAAATAGGTTTACGCTTATTATTCCAAAACCGATTATGACATAAGCTAGAAAGCTGTTCTACTAAATTAATACTGATTTTATTCATACGTTTACTTTTAAGCCAAAATTTTCCTGCTAAAAATCTACGACACAAAAACAACGGATGAAGACAAAGTTCACTCTCCATAACATACTTTGGAGTGCTTTTAATAAAACTACCTACAAATTTTGTATTACATCTAGCTTATTTAAATTTGAGTTACAGCTATTGTCAAATAAAAAACATCCGTAGTCAAGTCTACTACGAACAAGAGAGATATATAATCATCTTAAATGAATTGGATGTATGCCCCATCCAGAACCAGCCAGCACTTTAAATATGTTAATAAATTTTAAAGTTTTCTGTGACAAATGTTTGATATGTAGTCCCCATCTAAGAGAACGATCCAACCACATTCTCAAGTACTTAACTGAATCCACAACCTGTAAAGACCTACCGTTAATTTTTAAATCTATACTATTTCTATGAAAACCTCTTTTAAATATACAAACGTTACTTTTTGAAGCAGATAGGTCTAAATTTAAATCGTAAAATTTTTCATATATTAAATCTAATGCCGATTGTAATTCACGTCAATTAAAGTGGCTCCTTCTAAATTTTTCGTAATTACATATATGACGAAGTCGTCGGCATACTGATTAAAATAAACATTTGTCAGTGATTTACAAACAGGAACTGTAACTACATTAAATAGAAAAGGAGACAAAGGATCTCCTTGAGGTAGACCACGACCTGTACTTCTCTGACACTTATAATCCGATGTTTCAATAGTCAACATACTTTCATTTAAAAAAAACCAGAGATATTTACAAATTTTAGATCCTATCCCAAAACTGTCCAGAATTAACAATAATGAAGTGACATCAACGTTGTTATATGCGTTTTCAATGTCCAAGAAACAACCCACTGTGTATTCATTTTTAGAAAACCCAATTTGCGCTCTAGTAACAAGAGATGACAAACTATCCATGCTAGAATACGCTTTTCTAAATCCAACTGTATTATCAGAAAATCTATTAGTTTTTTCGAGAAACCACTCCAATCTATTTTTTAAAATCATGTGAAATATTTTGCATAAGCAAGAAATTAAGGAAATAGGTCGGTATGACTTATCCAAAACATTTGACCCTCGCTTAAGAACTGGAATTACTGAGATAATGCGCCATTGAGTTGGAACAAAACTATAATTAAAAAAGAGATTGTATAAGAGAAGTAAGAATCTAATTCCACAGTCGGGTAGATTTTTAACCATGGAATAAGAAATTCCGTCCGATCCCGGGGCAGAATCTTTTGACTTAATACATTTGATTAATTCCTGAAAAGAGATACTAGCTTCTACCTTGTGGTTATTCGAAACAAATCTAGGCTGTGGAGGACGAGTAAAATCAGGAGTTAAATTGGTAAGAATGACATTAGCAGTATTCTTATCCACGTAGCCTCTTGGTTGCCTACAACCCTTAAACCATTTCATTTTATGCCAAACATCACGAGCTGAAACTGATTGATCAAGTGAAGAACAAAACTGAAACCAAGACTCACTTTTAGCTTTCCTTATTAATCTTTGAGCTGTTCTAACCCTTTCCTGTAGCAAACGGTGATTATTAGGAGTGGGATTTTGTCTAAATAATTTTAAGGCAAGACGCCGTTCAGCTACTACCTTAGATAGACTCGGAGTCCAATAAGATTTAGGGCTAAATTTATTACATATGCTTTGACTAATTTTATAAATAGGAATACTATGTTCAGCCGCTTGATTTAAAATATCCACAAAAGAATTATAACGCTTCTGAAGATCGCCCGATACAGCACATTGAGAAAGCAACGTCTCAAAGTTTTGTCTATAAGAATCCCAATCGGCCGCTTTAAAATTTCTTTTCTTTATAAAAATTGAAGGATAATTTTCGGAACATGAAATTTTAATAATGACGTGGTCACTACCTAATGTTTCTTTTGTGACAGACCAATCAAATCTACAAGATATATTAGAAGATACTAATGAAATATCTGGCGATGATTGTTGTAACAATCCATTCACCAGCTTTATTCGAGTTGGAGAACCGTTGTTCAAAGTCACAAAATTACTATCAATTATGGAATCAAAAATTTGAGTGCCCCTAGAGTCAGTTCTATTGGACCACGTAGAATGGTGACCATTAAAATCACCCAAAATTAACGTATTCGCAGAAAACTGCGAAAATAATAAATCCCAATCGGCCCGAGAAGTACGAATCGAAGGCGGACAATATATTCCAACTATATTCTCTAAATAGTAACAGTTAAATACTTTTAAATGTATAACTTCTAAACCACTTATAAGGGATTGAACTGGACAAGTCATGCAATGAATAGAATTATGAGCCACAATGGCGACACCGCCATAGGAGTCTTGTCTGTCACATCGAAATATATTAAATCCTTTAATACGAAAAATTGACCCAGGAGCCAACCATGTCTCACTCAAAATAGCAAAATGTATTTTTTCTTGAATAAGAAGATGTTCAAAACTAGAGCACTTAGGTTGAATACTTTGTGAATTCCATTGGATAGCATTAACGACGCGGTTACATCTATCCATCATCACTTATATTTAAAAAATAATCACTACAATTTTGTACTACATAAGCTATTACCCAGTTACAAAAAAATTTAATACACTTATTAAGTTTATCCTTTAAAGTATACCTGCTACAAAATACAATATCCTTTAACTTCTTAAGTAAACTATCAAAGGTCGAAACCCCTTTTAATCGTCGATTTACCTTTCCTTTCTGAAACATTAGGAATTTCACTAGAAACTGAATCCACGCTCATCTCCGTTTCCGACCAAAAATTAGTAACGCCATTTTCTTCTTTGTTCTTTTCTGACTGTATCCTTCTTCTTTCTTTTGATAGCACTGGCACTTTTTCTGTCTGGGATAATCTTGTCTTGGCGCTAGGTTTCTTTTTAAGTACTTCCGAATATGCTGGAGTATTAATTAGATTTTCTTGAGGATTATTATCAAATCTCTCAGTCTGATTTACTCTTGGCTCGGAATATGAAATATTTATAGTAGGAGGAGTAACAGGAGGTACATACATACTAAGAGCTTTCCTATAGGAACAGTTAAACTCCGACATAAGATTTCTTAATTTACTTTCCTTTTTATAAAACGGACACAGCTTAGAAAGGGCTAGATGATCTCCAGAGCAGTTAATGCATTTAAAAGTTTTAGTCTCACAAATTTTATGTTTATCGCCACATTTTGGACAGAAAAAATTGACTGATGGACATCTGTTGAGGGTATGACCGAATCTCCAACACTTGGAACATTGAGTTACAGGGAATATATATAGTTCCACCTTAATTTTAAGTTCGTAAATATTAATAAAAGCCGGCAATGACGTTCCTTCAAACCCAAGCCGAATAGTTTCACTTGCAACCCACCCCTTCTCCGTTCTCCGATTAAGGCGTTTAACAGTTTTTACTTTGATAGAACTAGAAATAATATCCAAAATATCTTGCTCTGACATACTTAACTCCACGTTTTTAATAATCCCGAAAGATAATAAGACTTCAAATGGTCTATTGAATCGCCATCCTTTCTCCTTGAAAAATTCCGACGATGATAACTTCGTTGCACTGTCTTCATTATCCATATTAATTAGAATTTTATAGGGATTAATGTACTTAACTTTAGTAATATTCATAATTTTCTGTTCTTTAAAAATCTTAGCCAACGCAAACTGCTTGGGAAGCATTTCTTTACTGGTAATATACATTTATATTTTTTCCGCAGCCTGTTTTTTTCCTGGCTTCTGTACTAAATGCCAATCATCCCCTTCTTGATCATCATTATATTCACGTCCTCGCTTACTAGATCTTCTACTTGTCTCCATCAAAATATCATTTTCCTCCCTCCTTGAAATATCCAATATATTGTCCTCAAGAAAAACATTATTCTCCTCTTCTAATATAATATTATTACAGGCTGAATCTTCCGTCATTATCTATACAGTAACCGGCCTGCCCACGCGCAAGCGCGGCGGGCCGGCACTATAGCAAACCGGTTTCGCGATCGATAAACAAAAATGCGTATCGAAAAACAAATAACGTGCGTATGCGACCTAAGTGCATGGATGCGCGCGCGCAACTGTGACCTATTTATTCTTGTCCAACGAAGGATAGCATCCTTCCCTCTCACCTATCAAGCCTCTTGAGACGTTTCATTCGTTGCTAACTACATAACAATTCATGTTTTAAACAATTATATATTTATTTACAATTATGTAATTATTAGTTAAAAGCGTAAATATTGTACTTAAAATTGTGAATCAAAACTCGGGATGATATTTTACTATAGTTATCGTGATAGTAGTGTTTTTATATCAAAATTAATAGCGAAACATAACAGTTTGACGCTAGGAGTCGCGTGAAAAGGAATGTGAAATTTAAATTGAAATCAAATTTCGAAGCAAAAAAAAGTGTTAGAAATTTAAAAATTACACCTTAGCTTTTTTACTAATTATCGTCAAAAGTGCAATAGATTCAACCTGCCTAAACCTAAGCCTAAACTGAAAAAAAAAAAACTTAAAACTATACGTAGATTATTATTATCGATTTTTTTATTTCAAAACCAATTATTGAGTTAAAAAGGTAAAAAACAATTTTAATTCAATTATTTTAATTGCATTTTAAAGAAAATAAAATACAAAAGTAAAGCTACGTTCCCACGAGCGTTTATTTGTAGTTGCAACAGAAAAAACTGTCCTTTAAACTCTGCGTTAGTTCAATACAGCTGAAAATCGTGTACAGCTGTCAAATCTGACATTTGACACTTGACACTTTGATTTCCAGCTTTAAAGTACTAACGCATAGCTTTACAGTGCAGTTTTTTCTGTCGCGACCACAAAAAAAACCGCTCGTGGGAACGTAGCCTTAATGTCAGATGCCAATTTGATAATATTACGATAAGTTCAAATTGATAAATACGAGGGCGGGTCAATAAGTCCGTGACTTTTGGAATAAAACACAGATTTTTTGATAAATAAATCATTTTATTTTTCAACGTAGTCCCCCTTGAGCTCTATACACTTTGTCCAACGCTTCTCCAATTATTTTATCCCTTCCAAAAAATATGATTTGTCGAGGTCCTCAAAATAGGCCTTTGTTTGCGAGATGACTTCATCATTGGAGTCAAATCTTTTTCCACCGAGCCATTTTTTCAGGTTTGGGAACAAGAAGTAGTCACTCGGAGCCAAATCTTGAGAATAGGGTGGATGTGGGAGCAATTCATAGCCCAATTCATGGATTTTTGCCATGGCAACTGCACATGTGTGCACCCTTGCATTGTCTTAGTGAAAAAGAACTTTTTTCTTGGCCAAATGAGGTCGGTTTTTTTTCAAATCCTCATTGAAGCGGTCCAATAAGTTGGCATGTTCTTCATGTTCTTCAATTCCCATTAATTGTTCTTCCCTTTTGAAGATAGTCAATGTGGATTATCCCACGTGCATCCCAAAAAACAGTCGCCATAACTTTATTGGCTGACAAACCCACCTTGGCCTTCTTTGGCGCCGATTCACCCTTAGAAACACACTGTTTTGACTGTTGTTTGGTCTCTGGTGTATTGTGATGGATCCATGTTTCGTCCACGGTTAAAAAACTCCTCCATATTGTGATTAAACAACGCCAAACCTTCCTGTGAAGTTGTTACACGATTGCGTTTGTGGTCGACTGTGAGCAAACGCGGCACCCATCTTGCGGAAAGCTTTCTCATGCCCAAGTGATCATTCAAAATTGAAACCACTGAGCCATGCGAGATGCCTATGGCTTCCACAATCTCTTGCACTTTCAATCTTCGGTCGGCCAATACCATATCGTGAATTTTTTCGATTGTTTCGGGTGTAGATACCTCAACTGGGCGTCCAGGACGTTCGGCATCTTCAGTGCTTGTAAGGCCGCAACGAAATTCAGTAAACCACTTTTTTACCATTGAAATCGATGGTGCAGAGTCCCCATAGTATTTATCAAGCTTAGCCTTGGTCTCGGTAATGGTTTTTTTTCGCAAAAAATAATGCTTAATAAGCACACGAAATTCACTTTTTTCCATTGTTTCCTTAAGTTACTGGATAGTCTGATAAAGATATCTCTAAAACACAAACTAACTGACGCAGCAAGTTCAAATTTTGAGAGGAGTCAACTGACAGATGCCTGTTGACAGGAGTAGTGTTGCTTTTTCAGTAAGGAGGTTAGAAATTCGAAAAGTCACGGACTTATTGACCCGCCTTAGTACGACAGTGGTCAATACCTAGTAGAAGTCAGTATGGCCCGCGGCAATTAGTGGAACCAAATTTGGTAAATTATTTTTTACAATGCCTGAGGTTGTAAATAGTGCTGCCCGAGAAATGATACTCAAGTTATAGGAGTTTTGTGAAGCAGAACAGCAGAATCGAGGTATTCTAATACCCATAAAAATGCTGGCAATATTTTGTCGCGGATTTCTTTCATGAAAAGGACTTTATCTATTTACCTTTTAGAAGTTAAAACAAGAGTGCTTATATTATTACAAGTAACTGATTCACAGCACTTTCATTCAACCTAAATCTGGACGAAATTTCATAATCATTTAATTACGACATATAATTCACACATGGCTTATATTCCTTTTGTATGATATTTCTGATATGTTAGACACTCTACCTCAGATTATTAACACACACAACCGTGTGTTATCAAACAGCGTGTAACAAAATTGTATCTATCAAGATACAATTTTGTTACACGTTCACGTTTGTCAATCTGTCACAGCTTTTACATTTATTTTCTATCTGCAGGCAAAAGAACATTTATGAATGAATGAATTATTTTATTACACAGGGCGACCTCTAGTGATATGAATTGTGACAGACTCCATTTATCAGAAGCATTATCATTAAATACTGTCACTTCAACAGGTATCCATAGCTTTAGAACTGATTTTCCAGGAAGTTTTAGTAGACAGATCCAACGGTACATGTTCATTAATATTCAGCACAACAGTAATTTAATGTCAATGTCAATTGTTAGAAATATTGATAAGTCTAACGAGCGTAAGAGGTTGAACAATGAGCTATGAAGCAAAGTTATTCTAATGAGATTGGCAAATAAAAGGTCAAAGGCCTGACGATGGTTACCAAAAAGACTGACGTTAACGTAAAATGGATTTTGGAATACGGAGATTTAACGAAATTATTGTTAAAAGGGATGGGTTATCGCTCGTAATTGCTTTGCCTAGTGACGTAATTTATACATATAATAGTGGTAAGTTAATTAAGTTTACATGGGTGATAGGTACCTACTGATAATATTAATATATTATTATATATCAATACTAGTCGAGATTTTCTACCAATAAAAGTAAAGAATTTAATTCGTAGATTAGTGAAATAAGGTACGTCAGGTAGTCTACTTTCAGTATCAAATAAAGATAAAAAGGTGATTAAGATGAACAGAGTATTTCTGTTAAGCTAAAGAACTTCTCAAAAGCATGAACAATTTTCACACCTGCTACGGCCAATTTAACGCTCCTTAGCGGATCACACTTCGAAATAAGGTTGATTGACTACTTTCAACGAGCAGCGACTAGAGGTTTTAATTTTTTTTGCCTCGATAAAGTGCTCTTTATTCACTGAACCGTGAATCAGTGGACGGGTGAGACTTGCAACTGTGCCATCGAACGAGCGAATTCAAATTTGCTGCTTTTTGGTGTGGCATCGTGGATTTGATTTGAAAGCTATTTTATCTTCGTTAATGGGTTTCTTCACTAACGTGTTACATACCATGGTTATATACACGTTTTTATGCACTAGGCCGACATGGATATAACATTTCATTCTGTTAAAATGAGTGTCAATCCCAATAAATTGGTCACACGTTTGTCTGTCCAAGCTAGAAGTTTTTCTATCCGACCTCAGAAGGTTTAAGATATTGTCCAAAAGTGGTAGGGCCAGAGCCATAGTGCTCCTAGGTCGCATGTAGGAATACAAAATCTATCAAACTATTGAACAATAGTCCTATCTAGTCGCTAACTGATCAGTTAGTACCTTTATATAAGCGCCACCCGAGATTTTTAATTTCGCCGCGGCGAAAAAATTACATACAAATTATAGAACATAGGCACGTGTGTAAGCGTACTTATTCCATTATTAAGTAGACAAATCCTTTTTTTCTTTCTTTATTTAGATCACGATACAAAACCATACCATCTGCGAGAAACACATCTCATTTTTAAGGGTTCCGTGCCTCAACAGATAAAACATTCATCTCTGCGAGACTTGATTCCTGAACTATTTATAATGTTCTTGGTTTATATAGTCCAGTTTGTATTCTATCTTTTAATAGAACATTATTTTGTAACAGTAAATAACGTATCCTCCGTATATAAGATAAGTGGGCGTTGAATGATCCTAGCGTAGGTAGCTTACCTACGCTAGGATCATTCAGATTGAAATAAATCTTTAGGTTGGAAACCTACTTTTTCCAACCTAAAGATTTTATTTCACCAAGATATTGTTGAAAACAAAATCACGTAAATCAAGCTGAGGATAATAACTGTAGTTAGATATTAACATAAAACATTTATTACCAAAATTTAATTGGAAATACTTTTTCGACGTTTGCTAGTCAGGCAAACTTTAATGTGAAGAATAGAAAGGAAGTACCTACCTCCCTATTACCTATTTATTATTTGAATTGATTTTAATATGTGTATTTTTTTAGATCAAGGTATTTGCTTACTAGTTAATTGTTATGTTATTATTCATAAATTTATCCTTTGTAGCATGAAGAAGTCTGATCAACAGACTTGATAAGAAACTTTTATTTATATAATTTGTTATTAAATTATTATGGTTTAAACCCTTCTTTTCATTTCAGTTGTCAAATTATAAGAATTTACTTTGAGAAATTTATCACTAATATCATATATGACTATAATTGTTACTATTTAATAATAAGCATAAATATTTTATTTTTTTTTGCCCCAGAAAGAAAATATATAATCAAAGCATTGAAGTGACGATAAGTGAACTTTTCAAAGATCAAAATAAAACGAATTCACATAGTGAGCACTATAATGCTTCTAAAGACTATGAATAGTAAAAATATTTTAGCGGTGAAAACCCGTCACGTACCTGCAGAGCGACCTCTCTGAAGGGGAAAATGCCGAAGCGTGCTCGAGTTCGATATGAGTAGATAGGCACACAGATATAAATTTCATTAGACGAGGCTAATACATTTAGGGACAACGCTTTTATCGTATTTTTGCTTGTCCCATCTAAGTCAATTTAGAATATTACTCCATATGTACGGTAGTTTACTTGACTTAACATAATAGGAGTAGTAGAGTATTTATGCCTATGCCTAATACGGATTTTCTGTGCCAGGCAGTATAATTTTATATATATATAAAAAATATATATATATATATATATATATATATATATATATATATATACTGGCCACTTTGATCTCAAACATATCCTCGGTAAATATATCGCGGTTAGGAATTCCAATTTCAAATTTATACCGCTATATTTTACTCATGCATTTGTGTTTCGGAAACCGTAATTCATTTGTTTTTCCTCTTATGGTTTTTTCTTTGCATCACTCTGTTTACAAAATGGAACTCTTGAAATATCGTTGAACATGAACTTTCGAGTACGAGTTCCACCGTGGCACCAGTGCTGCAGAAACGGCTCGAAGGATGATGTGTATGGCGGCAGTGTCGCAAAAGAAAACACAGTATTTTCGGTTTTAACGTTTTCGTTCTGGAAATTTCGACCTGCAGAACAAGCCCTGTGGACGACCGAGACCAAAGTTGATAATGAAGAATTTAAGGCTATTGTGGAACCGGATTCATCGCAAACTACGTCCGAGTTAGCTGCAGGCTGCGGTGTCAGTGATAAAACTGTTTTAATCCACTTGAAGCAAATTGGGAAGGTGAAAAAAATATCGGTTGTCTGTAAAGTCGGTTTACTGACGATAGTTGAACGTGACAACGTCAACAACAACAAAAACAACAACAACAACAACAACAACGATCATAATAAAATGCGAGGAAACGCTGGTACTTGGTAACGGTAACAGGTAACGGTACTTGGTAACGCATGAGTCATGTTTTTTCGTGCGTGCAGCCGGCTCCATCGAATTATAAGACGTTATCACGTCAAAAGCTTGAATGGTACTTTAGAATTGAGTGCAGCAAACCGAACAACGCCCGTCGACTGCTACGTTACATTACTCAACCGGCACAATAATAAAGGGTATTTTAAATCGAATCATTACCTGTGATGAAAAGTGGATCCTGTACAATAATCAAAAACGCTCATCGCAATGGCTGAACCCTGGCGAACCAGCCAAACCTGCCCCAAGCGAAAATTGACTCAAAAAAGTTATTTGTGAGCGTTTGGTGGACTAGTGCCGGTGTCGTTCAATACAGCTTTCTTAAATCTGGCCAGACGATTACGGCAGATAACTATTGCCAGCAACTGCAAATCATGATGGAAAAGCTAGCTGCTAAACAACTGAGTTTGGACATTCGCTCTAGGCCACTGCTGCTTCAGGACAACGCTAAACCACACACTGCATAATAGACGGCTACCAAATTAGAGGAGCTTTAATTGGAATATCCAAGACATCCACCGTACTCCCCGGACCTTGCTTCAACAGATTATTATTTTTTTCGAAATTCGGATAACTTCTTGCAAGGGAAAAAATTCAACTCCGATGGGGCAGTCCAAAGTGCCTTCAAATATATTATTGGTTCCTGTCCGAATGGTTTTTTTAGTAAGGGAATCAATGAACTACCTATGAGATGGCAAAAGTGCATAGATAGCAATGGTATAACCAGGACTACAGGCTACTTTGATTAAATAAATATATTATCTTAAAAAAAATCGACTTTATATTCATATGTAATGACCTAATTTATACAGCCATTATGTATAGCCGCCTCCTTTTTTTGGAAGTCAGTTAAAAATGGATTGCAATTTCAATGTCTCGCTAAAACTCGGGAACGGCTGGACCGATTTTGCTTATTTTGGTCTTGAAATAATTGTGGAAGTTCAGGGAATATTTTGACGGTGATAAATATTGGAAAAGGTGTAGGAGAAGACATAGTTGAAGGTTCTTTAAATATCCCAGTTCATAGTTAAGACAGAACAACATAAGTCAGGGACTGCTAGTCTACAATATTATTATGTTTGTTTGGTTTTCGGACAAGATAGAATTTAACACAGGAGGTGGTTCTCAATTCGTGTGTATGTTTTTTCGTATGTATGTTACGCGATTACTCCGCCATTTGTGGACCGATTTCCGAAATTATTTTTTTATTTTAAAGGGTTGTTTCCCAAATTGGTCCCACTGTCATCAAATGGTAGACCTGGTGATGGGATCCATGAGGAATCAAGAGAAGTCCTCAAAATTTATAGGGACACGCATAGCGATTTTGACTTTTCTTATAGTAACTATATATTATGCTACCAAAAAGTGAAATGTTGTGCCAAGGTATACCCTGAATCCAAAAGCACTGAACGGCACTCGTCAGTCTCTGAATATACACGTTTGGTAATATTAGAGTTGTTTATAAAACTGCAAGCATATGTTACAATAAAAAATCATCACCACCACCACATCATCACACCATACATAATGATATAATATTGATATAGGAATTTTTCATAGTCTTTTACACCTATATCGATTTCTTTGTACATTCACAGCTATAAAAAAGTAAAATGTTGTGCCCTGGATCCAAGCAGACTGAACAGAACTCTGCGGTCTTTAAAGATACACGTTTGAAAATTTCAGGATTGTTTAAAGAACTGGAAGCATATGCTACTATTAAATAATCATCATCACCACCAGCATCATCACACCATACATACATTCACTTTGTACATTCACAGCCATCAAAAAGTGAAATGTTGTGCCCTGGATCCAAAAAGACTGAAAAGAACTCCGCAGTCTTTAAATATACACGTTTGTGTATCTTTAGACTATCTTCATCACGCAAATGCTACTATTAAATAATCATCATCACCACCACCATCATCACACCATAGATAATCATAATATGATGAAATGGGTACTTCTCTTAGTCTTTTATACCAATATCGATACCTTTGAACATTCGCTAGTCCCATCATCATCATCATCATTATATATTGTGTGTCAACTGTTACATCATTACCTCCGACAACTTAATGTTTAGGTAACCTATGCATATGCTACAAAAAGTGATATAATGTCATGGTATACCCTGGTTCGAAAAGCACTGAATGGAACTCGTCAGTCTTTAGAGATGCACATTTGGAAATTTTGGTTCAAAGAACTGTTGTGAATATGTATGCGAAAGGTCTGCAATGTCAGACGTCTTCTTCCAAAGGTCTTTTTCCCTGAGAAATCACACATTTTTTATGTTTTTCTTTCGTCGCACTACAATACTTCAATAATTTCAACACTATTTATGTCAGCTGGATGGTAGAATGGTATTTTGTGCGTTGTCTATGAATTGGTCTCGGGTTCGAATCTCGGCCAGATAAATGTTTTAGTAGTTAATATTATTAACTAGTACCTAGGAGATCGAGTTTTGATCGGAGTTTTAGTAGGACGAGAGGAAATAAAAAGGATCACAAAAATATTTTACCGGGATTCGAACCCACCACATTACGAATTTCCAAACAATGCAAAAATTACACATACGCATGCCAAACTGCCAATCGGACTGACATATAAGCGTCGAAATTATCGATATATTTTTACATGGCGAAAGATAAAACATATATAACTTAAAAATGCGCAGTTTTATGTTAGTTATATTATATATGATTTTGGTTAAAAAAAATAGTTTTGCATATAGTAGGTCAAGCAGCATCAATCGAAACTAGCCTGATTAAAGCAAGAGGTATACAAATAACCCTGGAATAAATAGTGACAAAGAGTAAAGGGCATTATGTAAGGACATTATTTTTCTTCCCGTTAATTTATTGCAGAGTTTTATTGCCGTAATTTACTACAAATAGCCATTTCATTGCTTATGTGACTTTGGTGCTAACTTTTTGTCAGTAGGTATAAATATTTTGATATTTCTTCGTTGTTAATTTATCTTTATTGAAATTTGAAAGATGCTCAATGCTGAAGAATGCAAAGCAAGGGCTACAAACAGTGATCATATACTGCGATTAGTTGTAAACCCGTAAAACTAATCAAAGCACGATTTAGCTAGGGAATGCTAATTGTGTACCTACTTACTAGAGCATCGTGAATAGTGGATACCTTGTAGGTTTTAAGATTAGGTGATAGGAAGGAAAAGGGAAATAAGAAAGTTTTTTTAGTAGTGCGATGAGTGGGGACTGCCTTATTTAACTTAGGGCTAATTTTTCAATCGTCAGATAACTTTTACCTCAGGAATAAATTTTGTTTGAATAAAATTTGACTTTGACAGATTTTTAATGAAAAGTCTGTTGAAGTCTCACATATTTATTCCTCAGGTAAAAGTTAGCTGACGATAGAAAAATCAACCCTTAGAAAAAATAAAACGATATAAAAATTTAGGTTTTGTAGGTTAATTTATCATTACATTTTAGACAAGTAGGACTAGACTTTTAAGCCGAGTCCAGTATAAAATATCTGTAAAGCTCATTTATTATTAAATATAGTGTTTTTTTTAATTAAAAATTAGTCCCAGTGAGCTTATCCCACACGATAAATCATCAGTACTTAAAGTTGGAGCTTCTTTGAGGTCTTCTTAACATGACCTACATCTGACGGGTCCGATTAAATGTTGATGCTTTTTTTTTACTTTTTTAACGCCTCAAACTCACATGGCTCTGATAACCAAAGAATGAAAATCAGTTTGATTTTCATACCTTGGTTACCAGTGCCATGTGGGACATCTATATTATTTTAATCTGTAAGGTATCGTCGAGTAGATCCTATTAAATAAAGGTGAAGATTCATAAATGACTTTTATGAAGTGAACCATTTTCGAGTAACCGGCCTTCAAATAGCCATGTGTTCGATTTTTAACTCTCTTGTAAATAACCCATACTTCTATTTTTAACGCTCTGAATTTTCTCCAGCCGTAGAGATTAAGGACCGTCTATAGATTATGATATGTTGTATAGTCCCAGCCTGAGATAGAAACTTGTGACTTTACTTGTTAATAGGTCAACTAAATACTCTTTATGATAATTATTTTGAGCGAAATCGGACAATAGCTTTCGAAGTGATTTGAACAAAACCTGTTGCACGTTGATAGTTACGAAACCGTTCTTAAGCATGTTCTGACATGCTCTTGGTTAGGTTATTTATACATAACGGCGTAAAAGATTTGTTTTTTAAAATTACTTCAAAAGTATTTCATTATATTAAACCAATTTGGCGGCCGATTACTCGTAAATGGTTGACTTTGTAAAAAAGTCATATTGTAAAAAAAATATTTTTCATCCCCATTTTACATATATGGAGAGCCACCCCTAACATATAAAATTATTATTATTTTATATACAATCTTTAACTATACCAAATTTCATCTATTTATATTCATAATTGCAGAAGCACGGACAGACAGACAGACAGACGGACGGACAGAGCGAAACTATAAGGATTCCTTGTGTTTTACGTAACCCTAAATACGTAGCTATTTTGTGGCAAAAGGCGAACTTGAAAAGATTTAAACTCTTGGTTGCAATTTGCTGGAAAGGTTTGATTAGATTTAGCAAAAGAGACAGCAGGGGATCTAGCAGGAACACTTAATAGTGGCGTAAACGTCACGTTATCGAATGAAATTTGTATGGGCGCTGTCATAACTTTGACAGTTTTCGTACAATTCTCATTCGGTAACGTGACATTTACGCCGCTGTAAATTGTTCCACCTAGGCCCACTAATATCTTGTCCGGGCTATTTATTACATTAAAGTTTTCGATAACTATTAAAATTTAATTTAATCTACGTTTTAGTAAGAATTATCTTATCCAACAAGTTCAAAAACACTGTCATGGTTTACAAAAGTATTATATTTGTATTCATCTACTTTTTTGCGACTTTCGTAGAAATAAATCTTTAGACACGGAACCGTACATTTTACCAGGGTTAAAGTATATAAATATGTTTTGCCATAAAAATTTGCTCTAAGGATTCCGTTAAGCTGATTTCAGACTACGCAATACTATTGTGATATATAGTATAGCAAAGAAGGTCCTAATGCTATGTTATATAGCATGGCATTCACATTAGGCGATATTAAGCTCATTTTAGACTTTGCTATACTATTTTTGCTATATAGTATATCAAAGAAGGGCCTAAAGCCATACTATATAGAATAGCGTTTACATTACGCGATATTATAGCAAGCATTTATAGTTTATAGCAAACTCAGTATGGTTGTGTCGCTCATTTTACTTGTAGGACGGCCGGGGGTGAGAGAGGTGGAAGAGGGTGTTGCGCGATATAGCACAGCCTGAACTCAGCGCATCGCATCATTTTATTGTGTATAGTAATATAGTAAGCCAATTATATATAGTACAGTACAGTGTGAACGTGTCCATAACAATGTATGGTGCGCGATATTGTTGTGCTATGAGCTATATACCTACTATATGCTATTATGTTATAGCGTAGTCTGAAAGCCGCTTTATCCGTAGCCTCAATAACATAACATTAAGAGTTGAACTGAAGAAACTCTACACTTGTTATTACTTTATTGAGTGTATACTCCATACAATAATAATAAATAATTGTATTATAATGCAATATCTTTACTAATATTATAAATTTGAATGTGAGTTTGTTTGTTTGGTTGTTACGATTTTACGTAAAACTTCTTAACCGATCATCATGAAAATTGGCGCATATATAGAGTAAATCACGGAGAAGGACATAGGCTACTTTCTACTACGGGAAAATATACGGTTCCCGTGGGATAGTTTATTTACGCTTTCATGTTAAAACTACTTAGCCAAACACCATGAAATTTGGCACTATAGATTAGACCACGGGGAACGACTAGGCCATAGGCTACTTTTAATCGCAGGTAAATTACGGTTCTAACGTACGGTTGAATTCGATACCTACAATAACCCACCCCTACACCACTTACATCTACGTGTATGTTGTATGTGTAGTTTGTAAATTGTAGGTGTAGGTAGTAGTCGTCGGTTGTTGTAGGTAGTTGTAGATGTAGATATTATATTTAGATTGTAGTAGTAGGTGTAGGTTGTAGGTGTGTTTGTTGCTGTAAAAACTGTAAGTGTATGAAGGTAGTTATTTATTTATTCTAGTTCATGGTTAATATGAGACAAAGTCGTGTTGGGTACAGATTTTTTAAATAAGATGGTGGCTCAGGTGAACATGACCAACATGAGCAATCAGAGAAATATGCCAAAGCTTTCTGTGTAGGGACTGACGTATGTTTATAAAATAAGCGAAATACCCCAAGGGCTTGAATGCTAAATTCGTATAACGTAATCAAGTTGGCAACGATCTGTCAGAGCCATACATTCCGCCCCTTTCGAGTGACGTGCACATAATAAAATACAATGGGCTCGAGAGATATTTAAACACGTGATAATCCGCTCTTTACTAGAATAGAATAGACTCGAATAGAATAAAAGAAAAAAAGGCTCTTTACTAGAATTACCCACTGATTAAACATTCATCGACCGTTAAAGCATAACCGCAGAAAATCCCGACGAATAACCCGATGCGATAAATACCAAAGCCTCACAGAAAACCAGTGTGAAATAACGCTTGCATTGTGGTTCACAGAGTGAGTGTGGTTACTAGAGGCGCAAGGAGGGTTAGAGCCGGGGGTTTTATTTACACATAGCGGGTCGTCAGGATCACCTCTTTAACTAAAATATTTAACTAAATTTATTAATTAATTGTAAAAATACAATCAAAGGACATGTTTTCAAAGTATTGTAAAGTGAAAATATAACTGAAAAACATATTTTTAAACTTCTCAAGCTCGCTTCACGCAACTAAAAATCCGTGAATGCGAAATATGGAGCCGTTAGAAACATTTTCGCGGACCTTTCACAGTTTCACGTGCGAATGTGGAGCGAGCTTTACGATACCTGTAGAAACGTGTGTTCTAGGATGTGCTACCATTTTCGGGAATTGTGGGTGAAATATTTCGGCATCGTCACAGTTGCCTTGTTGCATTTGCATATTGATTTAAGTACATTTGCACCTTTGTTTCATGTTTGTTTCGAAATTCTATTTTAGGTGCTGGTAAAACCGTTTAGTCACGTGTTCTACGTATTCCAATTCACTGCACAATAGAAATGTATGTCTTTACCGAGACCGGTTTACATTTTGCAGAAATAAACAGAATTTTCCTCAATGGTTCTCGTTATTCTTCCAAGCGAAGCTAAGACCCACGCAAGCCTATCATAAGAGGCAAACGAATTCGTCTTTTTGTTGTTCAAAAGATTCACTCACTATAATATTTAGTACCTACCTGGGCAGCCAACAAAAAAGAAAATTTCGATGATATTTATGTGACCTAGATTCGAACCCACCACATTCCGAATTTGCGAACAAATAAAAAAACGCATTGTTTGGTAGCCGAAATCGAAATGACACAATAGTGCCGAAATTATTGATATTTTGTTGATGTGCATATTATATAGCTTAAAATGCGCAGTTTACCAGCTAGATCGATTTTTCCCCCAAATCTCCTAACATACTAAATTTCATGGTAATACTTGCAGCCATTTACGAGAAACCGAATTTATATGCGAGATTGTTTCGTTTAAAGTATAAGATTAAAATAATACCACTATTATAAACAGGATCTTACAAAACATACTATGAAGTTAGCCATGTTCTGTAAACTTCCATTATTTCGGTACAAACCTATCGCGTAGTGATGTAGGACGCAGGAGGTACAACGAGTGACAGCTAGGAGTTTCTCATTAACTTCAGGAAGGAGCCTCTAGTCTTCGGCGTTATTATAATGAAGTTCATATAATATTATGTTTGAAATTCTCGTGAAACAATATATCTCGGTCAATACTACGCTATCTGAAATTGAAATGAGACTGCACATTACTAGCAGCGATTGTTATTTTGAATTTTGATAAGTGGAAATATTATTCCTCGTTCATTGAATTTTATTGAGTTGAAAGTTTCATAGCAAAAAGTTTTGCGTATCCATTTGGTAGTAAATAAAAACTATTTTATTTCCAAGTGTTTTATTTGCTGTCAAATTGTTGAATCGTGTAAATTTTAATTATGATAGATAAATGAATAAAGTGAAAATAAATAAATTTGTACAAAATATGTGTGAATATGATATAATATTTTGAAATGTTAAAATGTATGAGTTGCATAGGTCGCTTTTTGTGAAAATAGGCAATAAATAACTGCGGTACGAAGCATTTTGAAGGCACAAAATAATATAGGTCATGTGATGAAAACTAAACTTAGCGTAGACACGAATTTTCCGAAATGCGTTCGTAGTTTTCGAAGAATTCCTTTACCTATCTTTTTCTTTAACATCTCCAATTTTATAAGCTATAAAACTAAAACATTAAGTAGTTTTAGGCCTTCAAATAAAGAATTTTAGCTTTTAAAAAATTCAAAGAATTTATGGCTCACAAACGAAATTATATCAAAATATTATGTAAAATTGTTATTATTTTATTGTATTATTATGTTGCACCTATGCATTGATTTATGTCTTGGTCTATTAATATATAATTATAATTATAAGCATTCTAAGAAAATAATAAATGTGGCGTTTAGTAATATATTGACATTCAGTATGACTAAAGACTGGGATTCTTCTGATGAAAAAAATAAGGGCGTTTATATCCATGATTGGACGATTTATTCTGCATGCTAAGTAACCTACACACTTTAAATACTGTAGTACTGAACATGAACACAAATGTTTCTAGTAGATATAGGTGGCACTAGACACGACACAGATAATAAAACCACTTTTACGGATTTGACCGCTGTTCATTTTATAGATTTAGGTTTCTGCCATTTCGGGTACAAACATAGGCATTTTATTACAATTTGTGATATCAACAAGTCCAAAAAACTTAGTTTAGACTGAAAGAGAATGAAATAATTTTGATGACGACTCTATTTTTGCAGCTTACGTTTGTTACGCCACGTAATAAGGGTTAAAAAAAACTTGAGAGGTGTCAAGGGACACCCGGATGGAACGAAGTTATAATATATAAATGAGAAAAATGTTAAAATTTATATTTTATTGTAAGTACCGATCATACTTTTAAATGCATTAAGTGAAAATAAAAGCTGTTAATTTGAAATTACAAACAGACACTTAAATTTTGTTTATCTGTAGATATAATATATTATATTATACAAAACAAATAGTTGAACTAAGTATATATAGTGCGCGCGAACTAGTTGGCCGCGCCTTAGGTAGGGACAGGGGTGAGGGGGCGGGTTGCTTGCTGCACGCAGTATTACCGCCGCGAAGTCCGGCTCCGTACTGAGTAATAACATCAAGCGCTCTTCCGTCCTACCGCTCGCAAACCTAAGGCCCGGCCAACAATATTTAACAGTTATAACAGTCACAATGTGTAATTGCAAAATTCTACATTATTGTCAAGATGATAAGGTCGTTTTTTGTATCATTCTTAATAGTCGTTATTACATTCTGATTTCGAGTGGCAAAAAGTGTCGTGCCTATAATCCGTCCAGCCTCCATACAATTCGCAACGCGCCATAAGGAACTTCGTTCCAAAAACAAATAGTTGAACTAAGTATATATAGTGCGCGCGGAACTAGTTGGCCGCGCCTTAAGTAGGGACAGGGGTGAGGGGGCGGGTTGCTTGCTGCTCGCAGTGTTGCCACCGCGAAGTCCAGCTCCCTACGGAGTAATAACATCAAGCGCTCTTCCGCTTAGTCACAATATGTAACAGTCATAACAGTCACAATGTGTAATTGCAAAATTCTACATTATTTTAAGGTGATAAGGTCGTTTTTTGTATCATTCTTAATAGTCGTTATTACATTGTGATTTCAAGTGGCAAAAAGTGTCGTGCCTATAATCCGTCCAGCCTCCATACAATTCGCAACGCGCCATAAGGAACTACGTTCCAAAATTATCAGTGGTTTGGCCACTTGGAAAGAATGAAACTACGAAACGAATTTATTGAGTGAATGTGCATGACAGGGCTGGAAAGGGTCACTCATGAGGAACTCACAAGGACCAAATTGAATGTATTCTGATAAAGGTCAAGGAGCTGCTGGAAACGACGAGCAAGTATGAAAAGGGCTATGAATGTGGATGAAGCGCGAGAAATGTGTCAGGATCGCGGTAGACGAAGGCCAATAGATAGTCGCAGAAAATAGAAAAAACAGAAAAATACTTTACCACCACATTCCGAATTTCCGAACGACGCAAAAATTACACATTATGTTTACTAAACTGCCAATCGGACTGACAAATTAGAGTCGAAATTATTGATTGTTACAGAACGAAAGAAAAAAAAACAATTATAACTTAAAAATACGCAGTTTCTCAGGGATAAGACCTATCTAGATCAACTTTTCTCCCCCAAAACTCCCGGCATACTCAATTTCATGGTAATATTTACAGCGGTAGTTATGAAACCGAATACCTACCTATATATTTATATAATATATACAATATTACCTCGTTATAAGTTTAAGATATACAATAACCACAAAATGAATAGAAGCAACACCTATAGTATTACCTATCATATCATGCCTCTCCATTTGTAATCTGAGTAAAACACCATTGAATTAGTGGTTGTAACATGAAATGAGCTCGTGTTAGTGCTTAGTGGACGATTACGTTGGGAATGGTGCAAGTTTGCGTTCCAACGTCCGAAACGATCGCGTCTACGACCGCAGAATTTCTCGCTCCACTAATTTTGTATGAAACTAGCTGCTGAAGACCGAGCTTGTGCGACTTTTACGCTCATACGCGAAGGGCTTTATGTCAAACAGCAGCATTATACAAGTACGATGTAGAGTGATGAAACGATTCTAGGACTTTACTCATTAGGGCATTGGCCTAGGCTACACACTAAACGTTTTATTGTTTATTTTAACGGTGTAAGCCAAAGTGTGCAGTTTATCGATTCGCTAACGAAACGGAAGAGTAATTATTTTTGCATTATATGTATGTTTGCTCCACCGTAGCGCCTAGACTAATGATCTGAATTTAATAAATGAGGTGTCATTTTATTTGTAATAATAGCTAGGGTAACATTAGTTCAGGGAATAAAGACAAAAATCCCGTCAACCGGATTAAAGTTTTTGTAAAAAGATGTGTTTATTCTCGTACTAATATTTCATTTTTGAATAAATGTCTTATTATTATTAATTTTATATAAAAACTAGCTTTTGCCTGCGGCTTCGCCCACGTGGAATAATGTTCTTGGAGAAAAAACTTCTTCAGCAAATAACTCTACTCACTGCAATATACTTCTGTATACAATATTGAAAATATTTTTTAGGGTTTCGTACCCAATGGGTAAAAAGGGAGGGTCCGTTGATAGGGATCAAGTGTCACCTCGACGCGACATGCAAGATTGCTTGATATTATATAGCTTTCGCGCTAGAATATAAAGCACTTAAGTACTTTTTCGGGATATAACGTAGCCTATGTTTTAATCCAGAGCCTATACTACTACCATACCAAATTTCATCTTAAATCAGTTTAGTAGTTTTGCGTGAAAGAGTAACAAACATCCATCCATCCATCCCCACAAACATTCAGATTTATAATAGTAGTAGGATTGTTATTTTCCTCGCCAAAGAGCTCCGATACACGCGTGCGATCGCTGCTAATCAGTGCTATAGGACGAAGCGCGGTCTTCGACGCAGCCGCTATGTCCCTGCATTTTAAATCTGTAATATCTTCGAAAATATTCATTTAAATTACATACTATAAAGCTGCTATATTGATCTATATTAAATGCATAATGTACTTAAGCTACTTAATTGGATAAGGATTTATGTTGTATTGCTTAAAATCGCTTAGTAAATAAGCCATTATTTCTCGTAAAAAGTAAAGGATAAAAAATGGTTATTGTGGGCTATCCCTAAGAGATAGACATATACCATCGTAGACATTTTGTAGACCTTTTTAAGGTGTACAATACTGTACTACATTATTGATCTATCTCGTAGGGTTCAGCCAGCGTTTGGAATGTAAGCGCAAAAAATGTTTTTTTTTATTCATAAAAAATATCATATTAGAGTATACAAATTACAGTGTTAAAAAACTCGAAGATGGGTTTGTATTAACACAGCTAGTTGGATATTGCGGTATACAATTATAATAGTATCTACTTTGTATTGCTACAATCTTAACAAAACTTATACACTAATCTTCCATCATGATGCCTTCTATCACTTTTTTTTTATTATAAGTAAGGACAAAAATTTTGATTGATTAAGCATTCTACCTGTCCCAATATACTGAACTGTCATTCTTGATTGGGTCGGTGCTCGCTCATGATACGGCGCGCGCGCACACTATGCGGCCATACGGCGAATGCGATGCATATTGCATCTACCGAGCGTACCGCAGTAGGTATAGGCTTCTTTTGTTCGCACCTGTAACCGGTGTGGCGCTCGCGTATACAGGGCGCTACTGTTTTAAGTTATAACATACATAATATTATTCAGTAATTTATTAGTTTGGGTAGTATGCTTGATAATAGTTTGTATATAAAAAATAAGTATTTGTATTTATGTATAATAATAATAATAATAATATATATTATGTATTCCTGCATGGATGTGTGGATGTAGGGTTGGGTGTATGGATGTCTGGATAACTTTGACACACACTCTAAATAGACTTGTTTCAATATGCGCTTTTTATTTCGTTCGTTTAATTTATTAAGTATATCTTTAGGTAGTTCATTGTATAGTCGCGGTACAATATATGCTGCTGTTCTTTCTCCATACTTGTTACTACTTGCTATAGATGTTGCTTTTTTCTGGGTGATTTTTCGTTAATGTATTAATTTAGCTATCACAGGTTTAATAAGTGTAGTGTTAGAAATATTTTCTGCATAAATTAAGTATTTAAATTTTGTATAAATAAATAAAACTGAATAATTTACTGTAGTCGTCTTTATATTTATTTTTATTTTTGTTGGAATAATTAGCTCAATTAGTCTCAGTTGTAATGTTTAATTTAATTTAAAACTTTATTTAAATAGCTTTTACAAGTTCTTCCATAGCTTGTGAGCCCATATGATATTATTGAGTCAGCTAATGCATTATATATAATAAGAATCTTATATATAATAATTAATAAGAATCTTATGAGGTACTTTGTGCCTAATTATACAAAACTTCTTTTTTTCAAAAGTTTATTTACGACATTAGAAACCTCTAAATTTATCAGTGTTTCTCTACCATATTATGCATGTTATATACATATAAAACTTCCTTTTGAATCACTCAGTCTATTGAAAAACCCACATCAAAATCCGTTGCGTGGTTTTAAAGATCTAAGCATAATGGGACAGACAGAAAAAGGGACTTTGTTTTATACTATGTAGCGATATTCACTGCTAGTATATTTTGGCATGCGATTAGAAAAACCCGCCCATTTCCATATCGGATCCATACATCTTGTTTTATATTCCGTTGTTTCGTTTGATCGTATCGGCTATGATGAAATCTCAATTCAAAAGCGAAAGAAAAAGTGAATATAATACTTGTATTTTCTTATATTGTTGAGTTTTCTAAAGTATTTTCACGGATATACAAAATGTCATAGTATATTCTGCTCTACCTGCACTCCGTATCCTTTGCATTTATTCGACTTCCTGGGGCTTATATTTTTTATCATTTTGACTTCATATTGAAATTCTCCAAAAAGAAAAGGTTTGCGTATATTGATATTTGATGTCAAGTCATTTCCTATTATAGTATCAAAACGAGGAACGATTTTCAAAGTATCTTAAATAACATTTGGATTTTTCAAGTTCGAATTTCACTGACATTGTCAGGAAAAAATTTGCGATACCACAAAAACCGATTAATCAAAAAGATTTTTTAAGTTTGAATTTTACTGACATGCCAGGAAATAATATGCGATATTTACATCATCAATGATTACAATCCAAATTTAAACCTCTTGTAAAATGTTATTACCTACTTTTTCGAACTTTATTATTGCGGAGAAAGTTAATTCTACTAATAAATTTAACGAAATAGCAAACTTTCTTCAAACCGAACAAATTATTTGTTGGTTATATTTTATAAATTCATATATTTTCATAAGCTTTAAATTTCAACGATATTCATTTCAATGTATTGACACCTCATTTATTAAAATCGGACCGGGCATTTATTTATTAAAATTCTCGAGATTCGAGGTACGAGAATTGGGGCCCAGTAGTTCAGGCGCTACGATGCAACAAACATACATAAATAGACTGCCAAAATCTTCACCCTTCCATTTAGCTTCGCCGTAGTCGGGTAAGAATAACAGTAGTAGTAAATTAATTGAAGGAATAAAATTCAAATATTCTTGATAGTAGGTACCGATGTTAACTTCAAGTATACTATAACCATTAAAAGTTGTTAAACCATAAAAAAATTAAACACTAACGGACAAAAGTGTGTGTTCAAATAACATAAACAGAGCATCAGAACTCTTATCAGGTCATAGGGGAATCACTAACGGCGGCGACTAATTCCACGACTTCACAAACAACACACCTATTTGTTTGTGAAAAGAGCACACGTGGGAGTAGGTAATTAATTTTTGCAGCATTTTCAACTTTCAAAAGAATATTACATTGATAATGATATGGTAACAAAGGAATGAACTTAAGAGAGTTACGAAGGTCAATTGGTAAAAAACTTAACGATGCCTATTAGCTGACATGGATATTTTACTTGAAAAAGTATTTTCAAATATGTAAATGTAACATCCCAGTAAACATATTTACAAAATACTTTTTAAAACATGTATTATAAATAATTATAATTATTATAATAATTGTTATAATTGTGGTCATTTAAAATATTGATATCAATAATCAATATGACATATTCAATATTACATAACGAATATCTTTCTTCAGCCTGAATCAACCACTCATCCGGCGATCCATTGTTTGTACCCTCTAACACAATATCGATTTTTCATCAATGTATTATTTTTTATTGTACTCATAAATTAAAGTTTTTGTAGAGTCCACGTTATTTGTACTAATCTGTGTCCCAACTGTGACCCAAATTAATAGAAACTTCTTCTGGCTCACCGTAGCGGGTGATTTATAGTTTAACACATTTTAGGTGCTCCACGATGGAACACTGTCCTAATCTATCATTTAACCCTACCGTATCGTTGGCGGACTGAACGTTAAATTAGTTCAAATTAAACAATTTTACTACTCTTATAAATGTGAAAGTTTGTGAGGATAGATGGATGGATATATAAATGGATGTTTGTGACTCTTTTGCACAAAAACTACTCTACGGATTATGATACAATTGAGTATGGCAGTAGTTTAGGCACTGGATTCAAACGTGATATTTATTCCGAAAAAGTAAAGCGTTTTTACTGACTTTACGCGTGGGGAGCCGCCGTTTCACTCCCGTAGGTAAATAATCTCACGAGAAAACTGCACTTTTTGCGGATAAAAAGTAGCCTATGTTTTAATCCAGAGCCTAAACTACTACTTTCGAAAATTGCGTCAAAATCTGTTTAGTAGTTTTTGCATCAAAGAGTAACAAACATCAAAATGCTTATACTTTTTTTGTAATAATTTGTTTTATCTTGGTCGTCGTGTCTATCGTCTATCGTGGAAAAATCGAAGTAATATTATGATTTTATTGTTTAAAAAAATATATAAAAAATCATCGGCATTTTTTTTTGTGTTTCATCTTATTTTTTAAAAGAAGGGCTCAGAAGGCAAAATTCTTAATTTCAATTATTTCAACACTTTTTTTTTAGTTTACATAAAGGCGAAAGTTGAAACATTTTTTTTTTATTAAATATCGTCTAGCTTATTGAAAAACAATTTTTATTATTATTTTCCATGAAGAATTAATTATTTTAAGTGTTTAGAATACGCCATAATTATTTCAATTTTTTAAATGATTCATGCAATGTACTCATTATTACCGCCGCGCGCGTAAACTAAAAATGATGCGCGGAGACCTGTTTTCAGCGTTAAATTAAAGTTAAAAATAATGGATATAGAGTTCCTGTAGTTAGAAGTTTTTTATTGGAAATATTCTGCTCGTATATTTTTCAAATTTATTAAATATAAGCTTGTAAACTATTAACAAAAAACCAAACACACTATTCTTGGCTTCTTTAATTGTTTATAACTTTTGCAATTATTTATTTACTAATTAATATGCACTTCTAGCACAATTTTCTAGACTTGATTTCAAATCCAACAAGGTATCACACATTGTTCGGGACCAGTACCTATGTCTATTTGACACGAAAATCAGTTTGTCGCTTAGACTAGTATGACGTTTCGTTATTTTATAAATGTTAAAAACAATTCGATAACAATAACAACACAATATATTCCGATGAAAAATAAATTTAAACTTTCAACTGTTTCATTAAATTGGTTGTTAAAAATTGAAGATTTTTACCGAATTCAAAGCCAACCTTTTGTACTATTTGACGTTAACACTGGTTCGTGTTTGCGAAGTATTTAACAGAAGCTCGGAGTGCATGTGAACAAAACTTTATTTACAGAGCTATTGCGGTTCAAACTGAATTTGTCTTTACAGCGCTTGAAGTGCGGCATTGCTTTAAACTTCATGAGATTTTATTGAAAATTCCTTTATTCATTTGTACTCTTGGTATTGTGTGAACTGAGTATTTTCTAAAGTTTTACTTAACCGAATTATGTGAGCCAGGTCGGCTGATATAAGACAAATAAACAAAGATTTATTGAATGAAGATTATTTCTGATGAAAATATCCATTTAATTAGTGGAAATCTCAACAGCAAACTGCCCAATTTGATATTAAATGTTGTAACACAGTTGATTTATTACGAACCGTACTTCAAATATCCGGATTATAATTAATGAAGCAGAGCCTCACCACCCGGGGCTCTGCTAAGAAGTGACGTGTTTTCCAATTTTAATCTATGTCCTGAGGGCCTAGCAGGAACATTTGACAGTGGCGTAAACGTATCGTTAACGAATGAAACTTGTATGGCCGTCACGATTTTGACAGATTTTTATACTATTCTCATTCGATAACGTTACGTTAACGCTGCTGTTAAACGTTCCTGTAACCACATGTAGACTTTATTAATTGGTTTATACTTCGCTCTTTTTTTTAAAAAAGGTAAATTCTGTGATAGATTTTTTTTTTACGGTTTTTATTTAATTTTAATTTCTCAAAAGTTTTTAACACAAGAAGATATTTTAATATTCCACAAACGTATTAATAACAGTTTGAATAGATCTTGAAACTTTCTCTTAAATTAATCATAATCTTCAAGTGTCGTTAGGGTCCCACTTCAAGCAACATCGAGAAACACGAATAGGGGTCAGCTCACACAGCGTTAGTTCACACCGAGACGAGACGCGACGCGACGCGGAGCTGCAATTTTAAGATAGCGATTTAAAATTGAACTTTAATCACTACACAAGAAGATACACATTTAATTGCAAGAGTTTAAATTTCGAGCAGCTGCGGTGCTGGCGCACGGTGCCACTTGAAAATGCAGCGTCGCGTCTCGTCTCGGTGTGAACCAACGCTACAGTTGTACGGGTTCGTTGTTAAAGACACGTATGATAATATTAAACAAGCAATGGTTTGATCCCTTTGGGGGGCTGACCGACACGGCGCACTATCTTTTAGGCATACCCATAGTCCGCTGCAGTACCCACCCATAGTCCGCTGCAGTACCCACCCACAGTACCCACTTGTGGTTTATACATACATTGTAATGCGTATAGAAACTGTTAACGGATAGATTTTTTTTTTACAAGCAGCATTTACACACGCGGCACAGATGTCAACATCTGTAAAAATATAAAACTAAATAAAGTTGCTGTTACGTAAAAAATTCGCAGATATAGTCAAAAATATTTCATACATTGACGTAGTGTCACGGGATTTTCGACCAATCCGACAGTGTCGAGGCCGGGTTGACAAAATAATGTACGTATATTGCTTACAAAAATTTCAACCAGGAAGAGCTACGCGTGAAAAAAATTTTCGTTTCGTTGGTACAATTTATACGAGAAATATAAGTCTATACTACAATATAATAGTTGAAAATCTAAGTATCGAGTTGTCAGATTTGACATTGACATTTTACTAGACACACGTATGTTAAATTTTCTGCTCTGTTATATTAGCACAGAGTTATATTTTCAGTGCCCTGAATTATCCCCGGCCTTACGGATTCCGGGCAATAGATATAGTCCCGGCCTCAAGGGCCATACTGACGGTCCAGGCTGCAAATACTGTCAATAGTGTCAAATTGAAGCGCGCTAGTAGGCAAAAATTTGGCGCTGGATTTCCTGGCTGGGTGGTTAGGATCTGTTACATATATCAACAGTAAGATGTAACTGTCAATGTCATTATTGACATTGACAGATGTCATAAGTAAAGCCTATCGAGTTAGTTTATTTAGTTGTTGGCCAAAAGGCTATACATAGTGTAGACGTATATATTGTGCTAAGCATATCTCATTACATATTGTAATACGTATTCGTGGTAAGCACCAATAAAGGAGAGTATAAGAATTGCTGCTGTATTATTATCGTCACCACACGAGCGCACGAAGGACTTACAATCAAGAGGTCATAGACCAACACAGGATCTTGTTAGGATGACCCTATATTGACAAATGATTATTTAATACAAGGTTTCGTGTGTTATGTTACTTTAACACGTCGTTATTTTAAATCTAAGGTTTTGTGTGTTACGTTATTTTTATTATTTTAATGTATTTTTAAGTATTATTATAAAAAATATTATTGCAGCTCCCTTCTCCTCAACATAATTTTTAACTGTGCCAAATTTCATACTTCTACGCTCGCATATTTTTTTAAAAAGTCTTTGTTACACGTAATATTATATATGGTGATAAAACGCTATTTGTAATGAGTAATAGTGTGAGACAAATGTAGTTATAAAGAAAAATGTAGCAACGTGCCATAATATGTAATCGCAAAAACCATTCGAGTTCAATTGATTAGTTCCCCAGGAAGAGCAGCACTAATTTATCAAAGACCGATAACAGCTAGCGTACTCAAAACAATCAATAACAAGGGATCCAACATAAGGACATTAATGTCTCCTCCATACCGTCATCAAGCGATACTGTCACCGCCTAATATATTATAATCCGAGTAGATCGCCGTCCGGTGCATCCCGTCATTTGTTACTCGGACATTATCACAGGCCACCACTACTACCCCTATAGTCAATACTATACTGACTGACCTACTCTGTACATCGTATCAGTCTAGTCGTACTACAAAGGCCGTACCTTAGTGGTATTGTCGCGAATTCGAATCGTTGACGGATTAATAACAAGAACTATTTTATTATATAGAAAATACTATTTCAAAAATTATTATGTTGGTTGAGCTGTCCTTCTCCTAGTCTTCTCCTTAAGTAGGTTTTTCTACTTTAGAAACTGGAGTTTTGTCGTATTTTTGTTTTTCAATTTGTAATTACATAGTATTATTCATTTTCTGCTATACTCAGCATTATGATTATCGTTGGATATTGAAGCATGAATTTATTATATCATAAAACCCATAACATGTATGGGTAAGTACGTGGTACGTGGTGGTAGTGTTCACGATAAGACTATACGATAATAGAAGACTTTAAAAATAAAGAAAAAAATTTGTACAATAATATTTTGAATAGGTTCTTTATTTTTTTAGTTCATGATTATATTTTTATGTTGTGATGATGTTAGTAGGTGTTCAATATAAAATCAGTCTGTAAACAAAATTGTAAATAATATTTTTGTATATTACTCAAAAAAACATTCTTTATCTATTGTACATTATTTAATACGTAACCAAATTATTTAAAAAACAATTTTACTCACGCTGTAATATGGTTTTAATTTGCTAGAAATGTATAACAATGCTTCCATCACAATACAAATTTTATAAACATTAAGTTAATAAATATGATCAAGACTGGGGAATGAGGTTAAAATCCCAAGGGAAATATTTTATATGGCGGCTTTAAAATTGAAGCGAGTATCTTTTATATCATCAGGCTTTTGAACGTATAGGCTTTATAATATATTTAGTGTTGGTGGTGATCAGTATTTAAATCGTAACTATTTCCTTAAAATTTATAAAAATACTTATTTTGAGGAAAGCTAGTACACATAATGAATTCAAGCTTAATGATACAAAGATTTGGACGGCGGACAGACACACACCAAACAACGAGGAATGTTAATAGATTCTAGTTTAATACAAGCGCAGAGAAAATGAATTCTAAGGGTCAACTCACACCGAAATGAAACGATACGCGACATACCGCTGCAAATATATAAAGCTATTCAAATAGCTATTCAAACTTTATTCATTACATAAGAAGACACACGTCTCATTGTTTCACGAGTTCGAATGTCAGGACAGGGTGTAATGTATAACTGATGTCATAACATGAAGTCCACACTGACACACCGCGATAATAGCTATTCAATATTAAATTTTATTCACTACACAAAAAGATACACGTTTCATTAGATATCAATTATAAACTGCACATGCGCTGTGCAGCGCGGTTCAACCTGACATTCGAACTCTTACAATGAAACATGTATATTATTGGGTAATGAATAAAGTTAAAGAATAGCTATTTTAAAAAAGCAGCTCTTTGTTGCGTATCATTTCGTTTCGGCGTGAATTGACCCTAACTGTGGGAGAGCCATGAGCCTAGAAGTGGGCCTGTGGTCGCTATGACGTCCACGTCCCAGAAACCAGCGTGAAATAACTCTTGCGTAGTGTTCCGCCAAATAAGTAAGTTCTGCTGGATTTTCAGAGTTAATAAGACCGACAACAACGCATTTGCAAACAACGCATCCTCTGGCGTTGCAGATATCCATGGAGTATGGACGCTTAGTAATCGGTTATCATCGATCCCTCAGCTTCATGTTTGTCTGCCTTAGTTTGTAAGGATGAATGGATGGATGGATGGATTTTTGTTACTCTTTCAAAAACCTATTAACGTATTTCGATGAAATTTGGTATGTTAGTAGTTAAAGCTCTGGATTAACATATCGTTTTCATTCATAGTTCCACGCAAACGAAGTCACGCAAACGAAGTTACGTAGCCGTTGCCCGGCTAGTCTTTTATAAAAAAACATTATCTTATCTAACTCTACTAAACGACCTAGCGATGAAACTTTTTATATTTTAAGAATTTAATAAAATTCAACGTCTGGAGCATAAGGAATACATTTCCCGGGATCTTCATGCTCGTAGACGGGCAATGGACCGTTCACAGTCGTTTCATGCTGCATGCCTCCGTATGTACGATTTATGAAGATACGGTTTGTTATTTATTAAAGAAAATGCATAAGACAGACATAACGAGGGCCTTATACGGATAAACGGAAATTTACTGACCGTGCCCGAAATCTCATCTCCATATTCCAGCGTTCTACCGACCTTGGGTTTAATAGGAATAGTGGTGGTTTTTGTCTAAATTATGTAACGCTAAACTATACAAATATTATTAGCATACATTAAAATTTTTTTGATACTAAATATTTACATATTTTATTCATTGATTTCAGATGACAAAACTTTTTTTTTATATTATAATGTTTAATTGCATAACATTTTTCAAATGTTGGTACTAAGAACTTTGCTTGAATTTTGAAGTGTCATATTTTTTTTTCTATACAAAAATAATAGATTTACTTTGCAGTATATGACATGACGTAATTGTTGTGCTAATCATGGAGAATAGAGTTAAGAAGTACCATCTCTCTAAGGCAGAAAAGCTAAAAAGTGTTCGACAAAAGTAATTAAATAATAGATCCAAAACTGGCCATGGCGCTAGAGTCAGAAAAGGGTGTGATATGAAGTTAGCAATAAGATATGGAGTGAAGTTAGTTGAGTTTAGTTATTTAAAATTTTTGACGACTTTAGTAGATTAAAAGTAGTTAATTCAGTAAATCATGAACATTCTAATTACTCGTATAGTCGAAAATATTTTTATATATAAAACCGAAGAAGATGCTAAGATTTAATTATACGTTTAAGTTTTGCCGCTTTACTCCCGTCTGCGTATGTAGTGCCCCCTATTTAACGCTATTTTACGGACACTTTTCATGTATGGAGATGGTACTCCTTAATTCTATTCTCCATGGTGCTAATATAACAAAGTAAGCCTCAATTAGCGTATCTACATAGTTATTCGATCCTTAACCTGTCTAGTGACGTTTTAATTAGTGTAACTTTAGCTTCATGCTAGTTCAATACAATTATTTACAACTAGCTGTTGCCCGCGGCTCCACCCGCGTAAATGCCGTGTTTTGATCCAGTACCTAAATTACAATCATACCGAATTTAATCAGGATCCGTTCTGTACTTTTTGCATGAAAGAGTCACAAACATCCATCCATCCTCACAAATATTAACATTAATAATAGTAGTAGGATGTTACTATATATTCAGTCAGATCAGCCTGATTGTGGAGCGATGTGAACCAATCATTGATAAATGACTGTAATATCTATAAATGATTTTCATATGATAATGATAATGCGAATGCAAACTATAGAATAATGCGATGTCGGTTATATATGACGTAGTAACGTATCATTAGCCTATAACGTAAATTATGAGAAATCGAAAACCAATACCATAACTGGGCGATGTTACACAGGCTTTAGTACATAAATCATACGCGCCATTGTTTCATACTGTATGTGATATTGAAATAGTTTGACTGATGCAGAACATCTTGGCATAGTTTGTATGAGAGTCTTAAAAATACGATTGCAGGATATTGCTTATTAGCATCATCAGAAATTTTAATTGAAAATGAGGTTTATGAATATTGCGTATTGTTAAAAAATACTCATTCGCCAGCTATCAATGTACACGGAACTCAATTTTTTTTTTAACGCAACCCTAAGATAAAGTAGCCCAAGTTACTCCTTATAACATCAGCTATCTGCTAGTAAAATTCCGGTCAAAATTGGTCCGGCCATTTCAGAGATTAACCAGAACAAACATACGTACAGACAGACAAAAATTTTGAAAAATGTATTTTTTGTTTAGGTACCGTATATGTAGTATCATATTATGCATTTAGTGCAAAACTGTTAATTTGAAATTACAAACATACACTGCAATTTTATTTATTTGTATATATTAAATTAATATATTGCAGTGAATTCTACGCGGTTGGATTTTTCTTTACGTTCCAACGAATAGTTAAAAGTTTTAAGGTAATGCAGTTGGTATTCGGTGATGATGATGATGGAAACTATAAAATAAGTTCGCATAAAGTAAAGTAATTGTTTGCGTTAATCAGAGTGAGCTAATAACATTGAAACAACGGGAAATATATTTCATAGTTATTAATCTACGCCTCAGACTATGTCGATACGAGCATATAATATGTAATTGATTGCATAGCTCCATTATTAGGTTATCCATTAGCTTAATGCATGACCGGGAACATTGCTTATGAATTCCTAATTAGCTTAAATTGTATGTTGCATATACAATGTAATGATGAAGTTCAATATAAGTATGGAAAATAGTTTAATACAATATTCGATTTAGGTTTAAGTTGTTGTTTTTGTGCCCTATTATTGTTTTAGTACCTGGGTAACAGAGCTTTGCTCTGAGTTCTGATAAAAAAAAACGAAAATTAAAAGAATCACAAAAATATTTATGTGACCGGGTTTCGATCCCACCTCATTTCAAATTTCCGAACAATGCAAAATTTATACGTAGGCACGCATACCCAGCTGCCAATCAGACTGACGTAGTAGAGTCGAAATTATTGATATATTGTTGCACGACGAAAGAAAAAAAACATAATATATTGCTTAAAAATGCGCACTTTCTAAGGGATAAGAACTAGCTAGATCGATTTTTCTCCCACCAAAACTCCCGGCATACTAAATTTCATGGTAATACATGCAGTAGTTGCTGAGATTCCGATTATATATATACGAGATTGTCTCGTTTAAAGTATAAGATTTATTTTATATAGCTAGGTTGATGTTACCTTGCATACATAACACATAGGTTTTTTGCGTGTTCAACTCCTAGATTTACCACCTTCGCCCTTATAACGACGTTACGTAGGACGAGGTTTGAAAATCTAGGGTTTCAACATGAAATAAATCAATACCAAACCATAATAATCATTACATACCTCTAAAGTTATAAAAAAAATATGTAATGACAGACGAGAGTAGGTACATTCGTGTAGACAAACAGAACTAATCAATTACTATTCTGTTGGTGATAGTACTCTGTCTATTTACACGTTAGATGGCATAGTAATGATGTGGCTCGCCGCGGAATTTAGTGGCATTAGTAATTAAGGTGAAAGCATGACACTTCCTAATTTGGCTCAGCAGCTATATAGTGGCACGTGTTCTCAACCGCAAGTTGCAAACAGTGTACGTGCATTCGACTTGCAGGCAGATAGCGAAGATTGATAGTGTATGTCTATAATAATATTGTACTGCGATAGTTAAAAAAAAAACACTACCATATTTATAAAAAAACTATAACCCGACGGCCGACTATATTACCCGGGTTATTTTTACGAATATATTGACACCACATTTGTTACAATCGGACCAGTAGCTTAGACGCTACGATAGAACAAACATACATACATACATACATATATCCATAAAAACATGCGTACATAGAATGCCAAAAAACCCTTCCGAAGGCGAACTTCCAATAGTAGTAGTCGGGTAAAAACACAAATTTCTTGTTTTTTTTTCATAAGCATAATAATTATATTATGCTTATGAAAAAAAAAGAAATATACGTAAATTATTAATTATTACGGTTGTATTACGGAGGACCGGGTATGGTGGCGCGAAATGGGAAAGGCTTGCTTGAAAGGCTTGAAAGACGATGATGATGATGATGATTACATAATAAAAGTGTGAACAGCACAAACAGTGAATTTTTTGCGTGGATTAAAATGTTTTCAATGATGTAAGTTTCAAGACCCAAACATCAAAGAGAAAGTCGTTTGACAGTAGTACATGAATGATTAAAAGTTATGTGTTACGGAAAAGATAGATAAGAGATAAGATAGATAGATAGATAAGAGAGGCTGCTAACTCGCATTTTACATTTTTTCATCAAAATTCAGATTACAATTAAAATTTTACTCTTTATTTCCTATGTTGCCTATTTCCACTTCTAAACAGTATTAGACCCACAATAACTAGGCCTGATAAAAATAAAGTTTACATTATCATACGCCATTTTAGTTATATTATGACCGCGCTTAGTAAAATAAGTTTTATTTGTTTATATCCTTTAATGCTCTGTATATTAGATCATAGTATTCCATTTTCATATTGCATGATATAATAATATACGAAATTTTACCACAAGCGATTAATAGCCAGAGCTCCCGTCGACTTCGAATTCCCACAAATCGCAGATTCTACCTAATTTCGTCAGTTAACCGACTGACAATATGCCGAAACGAGCTCTGCTTTACCACAATTTCCAGTCGTAAGTTGTTCCTTGTTAACCAATTTGATGCTTATCATCAAATATAATCTACCGCAAATAAACAAAATAAATGGAAAGGAATAGGGAAAAATGAATGAGATTGTAATGTGTGTACTTCTTACGAACTTGTGAAGGAAATAAAAAAACACCGCATGATGCCTATTATATTAATATGTTTTCTGCAAATTACACTCATTATTAACAAAATTATTACAATACATTTATTTGTTTCGAACTAAAAATTAGGTTTACCAGCAGAGAAATTACAAGGGTGAAGGGTCTGGTAGTAAAAAATATAATATAAAACCGTTAGAATTGCGTACTTATTAACACCTTACACAAAGTATCCTAAAAACAATTTTGCGTAATTTATGTTCTGTTTTATTAACGCGGCTTAAATATTTTATGCTATATATCACCTACTTTTTCAGTGTTAAAAACAAAGTAAAAAGTTTAAATATTTACAATGTAGTGAAAATGTGCAAATATTTTCCTACGTGGAACAATCTGACATTAACAAAGCGTTTTACCTAAGAGTTTGGGGTCCTGGCTACCTACAGCCATTTATTTGTTGTGAAAAGAAATTTTCCTTTGCAGTATTTTACACTTGAAAAATACGGGGTGATAATGACTCTTCCGACTTTGCACCATTAATTTCAATTTAAAATTTCAAACCGTTACGTGTTTTCCAGGTGCAAAACAAAGACATAGATTTCGTGAACTGTGCACAAACATGTGTGCCATACCGTAAATTAGTTTCGAGTATCAACGTTTTCATTTTATCAAACTTTGCAATCGTAGTTTGGAACCCTCCATATTTGGAACACAGTAGGTTTTTTGTATTTCAGAAATACAAAAAAACCTGTTCTCAACCGCAAGTTTGGTCTGCAAACAGTGTACCGTTAGACTTGCAGGTGAATAGCGAAGATTGATAGTATATGTCTATAATAATATTGAACTGGGATAGATAAAAAGGTAAAAAAATAACTATAATATTATGAATTTGATTATACTATGAAAATTGTACATGACATGTACAATTTTCATTCAATCTTTATAAAATTAAAATACAATATTCACCAATAATTCAATTGAAATATTATGCATAATATTTAAAATTTACTTAGATTATTCTAAAATCATATATTTAACTATTTTAAGGAATGTCAACTAAATTTAATTTAATCATCTCAAAAATAAAAAATAAGTACCTAATATCATTTCAACGAATTATTCTAGTAAAATGCAATTAATGGTGAAGTTAAAAATATAAATTAAATTTAATGTCCTGTAATAATATTGGAAGTGAACGACATGTCTGGTCATTTAATGAATTCCAACATTTTTAGGGTTCCGTAATACACAAGGAATCCTTATAGTTTCGCTCTGTCCGTCCGTTTGTCTGTCTGTCTGTGTGTTCGCGCTTATAGCTTCTGTAATTATGAATATAAATGGATTAAATTTGGTATAGTTATAGATTGTGTCTATACACAAAACCAATAGTAAAAAACCAACCACCAACCAACCAACCACCAATAATAATGCCAAAACCGAGATCTATATCTCGGTTTTGGCATCATAAAATAATAATAATTTTATATTTTAGGGGTAGCTCTCCATACATGTGAAGTGGGGATGAAAAATATATGAGATATCCCGTGAGAGATATCGTTGAATAGGTGTTTTAAAATAAAGGTAAGATTTCCCACATGACTTTTTTACAAAGTCGATCATTATCGAGTAATCGGCCTCCAGAGTTGTTTTTATGTTGCCCACCTAGAATTTCTAAACTATGATCATGCTAAAAACTTTTTAGGAAAATTATTTTGAACAAAATCGAACAGTAACTTTTGAAGTAATTTCAAAAAAATCGATTCTGCGTTGGTAGTAACGTTAGTTGATAGTTAGAACCCTCCTTAGACATGTCCTCTTGGTTAGGTTAATTATATATCCTGTAAAGTTCCTCATGTCACAGTTTTCTGTGCAGTTTTCGCACACTCCATTTTGAACTGCAAATTTTTCCGTACAGGTTTCGTCCAGTTTTTTTGTACAGTAATATTAGGGTCTTTACCTATGAAATTGCCGTTTTGTATGAAAAAAATTAAACGAATTTTTTTCATGTATTTTTTATTTGTATTAATCGAAGTAATCACCCATGTAATCAATGCATCTTTGCCAACGCAGTGGCAGTTTATTGAAGCCCTTCTTAAAGAAATCAGCTGGACGGGAGGCAACGAATTGTTCAAAGGCATTTTGTACTGCCTCTCGGGTATTAAATTTTTTTCCCGCCAAGAAGTTATCCAAATTCTGGAAAAAGTAGTAGTCTGTAGGCGCAAGGTCTGGTGAGTAGGGCGGATGACGGAGAGCTTCCAACCCCAGTTCATGCAACTTGGAGAGCGTCTGCTGTTCAGTATGAGGTCGCGCCTTGTCGTGCAGGAGCAGCGGAGACGAGCGATTGACCAATGCTGGTTTGAGATGTGTCAGCTTCTATCTGCAGTAATGCTCACCCCGTTTGGTAAGAAGCTGTGATGAATCACACCGGCGCTAAACCACTAAACAGTGACCATCACTTTTCTAGGGGTAAGTTTTCGTTTAGGGCATTGTTTAGGTGCTGAAGGATCCAACCAACTTGCTGAGCGCTTGCGGTCATCAAACAGAATCCATTTTTCATTGCAGGTAACAATGCTGTTCAAAATTCCTTCATTTGTGTGTCTGTTGAGCAGTGCAAGGCACGTCTCGACGCGTACTTCGCGCTGGCGATCATTGAGTTCGTGGGGCACCCATTTGTCAAGCTTTTTTACCTTGCCAATTTGACGCAAATGGACCAATATTGTTTTGACGCTAAGAGCTTCGAAAGCTGCTGCTAATTCAGCCGTAGATTGTGTATCGATGAGCTACCACAATCGCCTTTAAATTGGTCATTGTTGACCAAAGTCTTCGGACGACCGCGAGGTTCATTTTTCAGGTCGAAATTTCCAGAACGGAAGCGAGCAAACTAATAACAGGTGGTGCGTTAGTTTGTAGTGTTAGCTCCGTAAACGTCGTTGATGTCGCGTGCCGCTTGTGCCGCGTTGCTGCCACGACGGTACTCATTTTCCATAATTACTAGAATTTTTAACGTATCCATGATGACGAAAAAGATTGAAATGCGATGAAAATGTAACACTAATCAATAAACAAATGACTACTTTTGGAAAAAGAATTCCATGTTTTTAAAATAAAATTAATTTGAAATTTGAATTCTTAGTAAACAAAAATTATTTAGATTTGAAATGGCCAGTACTGCAGAATGGCAATTTCATAGGTAAAGACCTATTTATAATAATAAGTGGCCGTGGCGCATAAGTTACAGTACCTGGGAGACCGGAGTTTTAATAGAATGATAAAATATTTAAAAATATATATAAAAAAAAAGACGTGTGGCACTCGGGGACTGCCGCGGTAAAGCTATTGCAATTCAAAATTAATACTGCATTTGTGATAATAATAAAATGTATGTATATAGAGTACTCACTCATTTTCTTTCACTATTTTTTTCGTGACTTTCTTCATTAATAATAAATGCACTTTGTTCATTCATATTCAAAATACTTTATACACAAATTTTACAAGTACAGCTATTCACTGTTGTACATAAATACCTATACACCTTTATACTTTCTCATAAACAGCTGCTTATGTATTCGTCCGATTTCGGAGCAGCTCGTCTCGATTCGTGCGAGTTTCGTAGAGTCGTACAATACGTCTAATCGCACGCACACAACGCTGTGTCGAAGACTGCCGAACTGAAACGACGTTAGACGATGCACGGAGCGTGAGGTTTTTTCGTTACGGAATTTCTGGATTCGGTCCCCGCGCTCAAGGCCCGCGATAAAAGCTATGCAATAGCTTAAAAAATATAAAAGAAAAATAAATAGGTAATAAGAATTACAAAAATATTTATCTGACCGGGATTCGAACCCACCACATTCTGAATTTCCAAAAAATGCAAAAATTACACATAGGTACGCATACTAAGCTGCCTATCAGACTGACGTAAGAGAGTCAAAATTATTGATATTTTGTTGCACGACGAAAGATAAAACCACATATTGCTTAAAAATTGCAGTTTGTAAGAGATAAGACCTATCTAGATCGATTTTTCTCCCCCAAAACTCCCTCCCCATCATGGATCATCATCAATATAATTCGGTCGAACTTTAAATCACGCTAATTAAAATATATTTAGTGTACTCTTTTTAGAATCGCGTGACCATAACCAAAACATTGATGAGATTAGATCAGAAATAACAGAACACATTGAAAAAGATCAAATCAATCAGAAATAACGTTTTGATAAAAATAGAAATAGTCTTACTATTTATAAAATTTAGTTTTAGATTTAGTTAAAAAAGAAAACAAATATCATCGAGGAAGGCCAAAGTAAAAAACTATGATGTATGAAGTATCTAGTATATCGGGTTCATACTTAGGGCAATATAAATACTCTAACATTTGGGCAGTTGATCAAATAAAGCCATGGATAAATATACACATTAACAAAACATCTAGTTTGGATAGTGAAGAAGAATAACAAATAATTTGAGCATAATTAGAATTAAATATAGACTGAACAATATACTTTAAACTTTAAATGATTTCGAGATCATGTATTACATTTTGGTATCTCTAGTTTTCAACCGTTTGATGAGTTAAGAGTTGAAGAGCTTTCCAAGTCATTTTTTTAACTAAATTAATAATTAGGTGGACTTGATGAACTTCCCAATCCACTTAATAAAATACATACACTTGATGATTTTTCCAAGATACTATGTCTTTTTTATTTGTTACCCACCAATTATTTAACCTTTCTTAATAATTATTAATTATTAAACCACCTTTATATAAGTCCACCTGGACTTCATAAAATTTCCTATCCACCTAGGTATAAAGCTTGATGAATTTTTCAAGTCATATTAAATTAATATTTATAATGAGCTAGAAAATTTAATTTTAAAAAATCAAGAAAATTTCAATATTTATTTTGTTTTATTTTATCATCTTATTATACAAATTAATATAAGGTCATTACATAATATGAAATTGGCGTTTTGTAAAGGAGGAACATAAAGTAGATCTTTTTTAAACATAATATATTTATTTAATCAAAGTATATATTGCTATCTATGCACTTTTGCCATCTCAAAGGTAGTTCATTGATTCCTTTACTAAAAAACCATTTTGACAGGAATCAATAAAATCTTCAAAGGCTCTTTGGACTAGCCCATCGGAGTTGAATTTTTTCCCTTGCAAGAAGTTTTTTTTTTAGACAAATTTAAAAAAAAAATGGTAATCTGTTGGAGCAAGGTCCGGGGAGTACGGTGGATGTCTTAGACATTCCAATTGAAGCTCCTCTAAATTGGTAGCCGTCTGTTGTGCAGTGTGTGGTCTAGCGTTGTCCTGAAGCAGCAGTGACCTAGAGCGAATGACCAACCTCGGTTATTTAGCAGCTAGCTTTTCCATCATGATTTACAGTTGCTGGCAATAGACATCTGTCGTAATCGTCTGGTCAGATTTAAGAAAGCTGTAGTGAACGACATCGGCACTAGTCCACCAAACGCTCACAAGTAACTTTTTTAAATCAATTTTCGCTTAAGACAGGCTTAGGCTAATTCGCTAGGGTTCAGCCATTGCGATGAGCGTTTCCAATTATCGTACAGGATCCACTTTTCATCACAGGTAATATTTAGATTTAAAATCCCTTCCTTATTGTGCCGGTTGAGTAATGTAACGCAGCAGTCGACGCACGTTTGTCGGTTTGCTGCACTCAATTCATGAGGTACCCAACTTTTAAGCTTTTTCACCTTCCCAATTTGCTTCAAGTGGATTAAAACAGTTTTGTAACTAACACCGCAGCCTGCAGCTAACTCGGACGTGGTTTGCGATGGATCCGCTTCCACAATAGTCTTCAATTCTTCATTATCAACTATAGTCTCCGGTCGTCCACGGGGCTTGTTCTTCTTGTGCAGGTCGAAATTTCCAGAACGCAAACGCTGGAACCAAAAACGCACTGTATTTTCTTTTGTGACATCGCCGCCATACACATCATTAATCTTTCGAGCCGTTTCTGCAGCACTGGTGCCACGGTGGAACTCGTACTCAAAAATAATACGATATTTTGTAACCAGAGTGACGCAAAGAAAAAACCAAAAGAGGAAAAAACAAACAAATTAATTACGGTTTTCGAAACACAAATGCACGAGTAAATAGCGGTATAAATTTGAAATTGGAATTCCTAACCAATTAAGATATATTTGAGATCAAAGTCGCCAGTACCACAAAACGCCAATTTCATATGTAAGGACCTATATGTATGTATTGTTATGAATATGATTGGACACTCAAAATCTCTATTTAATATTATTGTTTTCTTTTTCTTTTAAACTTAATATAATACTTTATTTTTTGATTGCATGTATAATTTTAGATTTTGATGTTGTTGCATAATATTAACAGTATTATACAATATAAATGTCAGTGTCATATTGACAGATGTCACAGGTACAGCCTATTTATTTTAGTTAGCCAAAAGGCTATAGTATATAGTGTGGACGTATCTGTGTTAAGCATCTCTAATAAGCACCAATAAAGGAGAATATAAGAATTGTTGCTGTATTATTATTATTACCTTGAGTGGTAATAATAAGAAGCGTAAGAAGGTTAAGTAAAAACCAAGATGTCGTAGCTCTCTACAGATGTAATAAGTTTGAGGTCAAACTTATTGTCAGTATGGCCGATTGTAAGAATCGAGTATTGGTTACTTTATAATATTCATAAACATCTGAGGATATATCCGGTACATTCGGTATAGCATAATTATTATTTTTAATTATATTTACGCCACTGATTATGGTATAAACGCCAAGCGGCGCGAATATGGGGGTTCAGTCGTCAGTACTAAGTTGTAATAGTTAAGTGCTTAGTGACTAGTGATACAGTGACTAATAAAGAAATATATTGTGATCAAAAAGTGTTTTTAAATCACCGAAATCCTTCTGGTAGTTAATACTTTCCAACCCTGCCATTCACATTCACCCAATAAATTTGTTTCGTAAGACCACTTTCATTCTTTCCAAGTGGCCTAACCACTGTTTTTTTAACTCGTATAACGTCATGACGTAACAAACATAAGTTGCAAATATTGAGTCGTCATCAAAATTATTTCATTCTCTTTCTGTCTAAACTAAGTTCTTTGGACTTGATATCACGAATTGTAATAAAATGCCTTTGTTTGTACCCGAAATGGCAGAAACCTAAATCTATAAAATGAACAGCGGTCAAATCCGTAAAAGTGGTTTTACTGTGTCGTGTCTAGTGGGAATCTATATTTACTAGAACCATTTATGTTCATGTTCAGTACTACAATATTTAAAGTGTGCAGGTTACTTATCATGGAGAATAAATCGTCCAATCATGGATAAAAACGCCCCTATTTTTTCCATCAGAAAAATCCCAGTCTTTATTCATACTGAATATCAATATAATTTTATAAAAAAAAACTTAAAAAGCTACAATAAAAGGAAATCTCCCAGGTCGTCCCCATCAGGCAGAGTACCTAGAAGGCTCAAAGAGTTTCCCCGCTGGATTCCGAGTAATATAATAAGTATCTAAATTCTAAACACTATGAAAATTTATTACTAAACGCCACAATTATTATTTTACTAGAATGATAATATTATTACTATTGGTATCAAAATAGACCAAGATATAAATTAATGCATAGGTGCAACATAATAATACAACAATATAATACATAATAATTTTACATAATATTTTTATATAATTTCGTTTCTTAGCCTTAAATTCTTTGGATTTTTAACAGCTAGAATTATTTATTTGAAGGCCTAAAAGTGGATAATTTTAGTTTTATAGCTCATAAAATTGAAGATGTTAAAAAATTTAACAAAAAATTAAAACCGACTTTCTAAGTACAGATGCACGAAAAGTATGATATATTTTCTAAATAATTCCCTTTTTAAATTCAGCTAAAATTTTAACAATTTCTCTACTCAATCCTCCTAATTTTGAAGTCGGTACCAGCCCAAACAATATCCTATAATATTTAATAGAAATCACGTTCAAATTTGCATTTTTACTTTGGAAGTCGTTTTCCTTATTTTTTGTTTAAAAATAATAATTATGATAACAATAGCAGGACGCAGTTTCTTCGTCCTTCGAACTGAAGCTCTAAACTCAATATTAATTTCAAAGTCTTATTGTGAAAAATAAAATGTACCTAACTAAGTGATATTTTTCATAACGTACTCGTAGTTAATATAATGTATTATTTTCTCGTAATGGCCACCGGGACATAAGCACGACAATAAATCTACAACGTCTGCGCTTGACACAAAACCTACGTCATGAAACGGAAAACTTGTTATCAAATTAATGTACTTTAATTATTACTTTATATTTTATTTCACAGTCATAGTAAAAGTAATGTTGTTATTG
The DNA here is from genome assembly GCA_963565745.1 of Phengaris arion. Taxonomy (NCBI): domain Eukaryota; kingdom Metazoa; phylum Arthropoda; class Insecta; order Lepidoptera; family Lycaenidae; genus Phengaris; species Phengaris arion. The sequence goes on from OY751431.1 coordinate 33,995,578, forward strand.
TACTTTAAACGAGATTATCTTGTATATAAAACAATACTATAATGCTGGGAGTTTCGGGGGAGAAAAATCGGTCTACCTAGGTTTTATCCCTGAGAAACTGCGCATTTTTAAATTATATATGTTTTTTCTTACATCGTGCAAAAATATATAAATAATTTCGACTCTATAATGTCAGTCCGATTGGCAGTTTGGTTCATTTTTGCGTTGTTCGGAAATTCGGAATGTGGTGGGTTCGAACCCCGGTAAAATATTTTTGTGATTTTTTTTTTAATACTAGAGCTACCAGCAAAGCTCGGTTACCCAGGTACTTTTAGTTAAACGATAAAAGCTTTTAAAGTATCTAATTACCTACCTACATATTTTAACTAGAAGTTACCTGCGACTTTACGCGCAAAAGGTAATCCAACGGGAAACATAAATTTTGCCGCGATAAAAAGTAGCCCATGTCCTTCCCCGTAGTCTACTTTATATCTGTTCCAAATTTCATCAAAATAAAAAAACAAACAAACAAACAAATCTTTCCTCTTTATTTAGATCAGGCTAGACTAGTGAAAATACACAATGGATTGACTTGTTAACATTTATCTACATAAATAAAATAACGTAACCATCGCTAAACTAACGAAAGTGAGAAAAAATTTACACGAAAGTTATACGAAAAGTTTACGATTATAAAAAATCTGGCTTTCGTGTTTACATTGTTAGCTTGGAGTTTGTGAAGTACTACACCACTCTAGTGTTGATAAGTTTATCAGGATTTACGATTGCATTCGACTCTATCAAAAGAAAAACGTCACGAGTTGACTCAATATTAACAATGAAGTAACAAAATGATGCGATTGTTGTAATGAAACAATGATGTGATATTATGATGTATACCTAACACTTCTTATCTTTGCAACAATACTTCAATACTTGACAGTCGCACCGAAAAACATTTTCGTCCTAATTCACAAAATTAACTTCACTAATAATGGAAGGCGAAATGTTAGATATTCCGTGTTACACATCATCGACGATCTCTGTGTCTCAGTGATTAGGTTCGTATCCCACCAGTAGGCTTAGCATGCGCACCCTAGAAACACCGAAGAATTGACAGATTGAAGAAACATTAATACCATTCGGAGCAAAATAGGTCTCAGGCACCAAGGTCGACGCATCGTCGTTATCAGAAACAACATTTCTTTTCATCCCGAGCATGAGCTCACAAAATGGCCACTTTTGACAGCTAAAGTAGAAACGCTTTCTTAATTCAATGTCAAATAGTCTTACAATAATGTCAACTACTTCACATCATGGCGCTCCTAGACAAATAGTTTCTTTACGTTCAGTCATTTACTTGAATATTTGTTTGTTTTTGACAGAAGATTTCCCGGCAGCCATTTTAAAAATATGGCTGATTAGAACTGTTGACTTCTATTGATACCTTGTTACCATGGATTAATAACTATTTTTCAACGAACTATTTGGATAGAATATTTCTTCTTTAAATTTATTTCTTCGGATCGCCATGGCCACGCTAAGCCAGTAGGGAATAAAAAGTTTTCTGTGTTCCTGGATTATGGATGCGTATTTAAATTATGTGTATTAAATAATAAAAATATTAATTAAAAGTATAGTATAAAAAAATGGTTGTCTGCTATGTCGGTTTACGGACAATAATTTGACATGACAACGTCATCACAAGCCGAACGCTTAGGCCGATCGTGCCTCTCTATCGCTTGTTCCGCGCTCTCGCTTGCACACTCTACTCAGGCGGAACGTGACAATCAGGCGGAACGTGACAATTTTTCATCAACGGCGTTCATCAATTTATAAGACGGTATTACGTCAAAAGAGTACCAGACAACGTAAATATATTATTTTCGTTGTCTGGTACCCATAACACAAGTTACAACGGGACCAGATGGACGTGTAGTCATAGCGTCCATAGACATTATTTATATATTATCAAAAATATAACGAAATTAAGACTCAACATTCTACATGAATTCACCCACATTCTGGAGGGTTACATAGATGTAGCATATGAGAAATACATACTGGAAATATGTCAGTTCTCAAAAGTTGTATCGTAAATTCGTAAGTAATGTAATCCTCAAAAGGAGAACGTCGAAACGTTGGCTTTATAACAAGTCCATTTCGGATTATTTTATGATTGATCCATACTACCTCACGGAGCATTAAAGAACATCCTTATAAGCCTGCTTAAGGTTTTAAGAAAATCGTGTGAAATTTTCTTCACGCAAACGAATATAAATATATAATATTAATATTCGTTTGCGTGGAACTATGAATGGATACGGAACCCTACTTTTTTAAAAGTTAAAATAAAAGTACTCCTAAGATAAAAGTACTCCTTAAAACATAAAATATCTTCTAGTGAAAGTTCGGTTAAAATTTCGGCAGTTTCAGAGATTAGCCGGAATAAACAGACAGACAGACATAGACGGACAGACAGACGAAAATTTTTAAAATTTAAGTTTTGGTGTAGGTACCGAATATATATTATACATTTAGTGCAAAGCTGCATAGTTTGAAATAACAAACACTTCCATTATATTTATTTGTATAGATAATAAATAAGCCTTTGATGTTCAAGCACAGTAAAAACTACAGTAAATGTAGTAAACCTACACAATTCAAAACAATGTAGCAAACATACACGGAGGCAGCGGCCTGTATAATATAAGAAATATGTTGATCAAAAGTGACGAATTAAGATATCATAAATGCGTCCACTATGTCACCAGCTAACATTATTATTCCGCACTTGCTGTCCTCCCGAGTATCACGGGCGGTCACGTAGTGGTTTCTCTGAAGTCATTTGTCAAGCTTACCTTCTCCGTCCGCATCGCAGGCATCAAGTCATCTTGAAACTGTCATAGCTTATTATTTTTCACCCGGAGAGATCACATCAAGTGGTAAGCCGTAATGAATATTTTCGACTCCGTACGTGCGTATTCAGAGTTCCATAAACTTTGTAACTTTGTTAAATAAATCTTTGAGATTGTTCGAGCGATTTGACGAATCTCTGTGTTATATATCGAATTATTATTATAATTATACTCTGTGATGTATCGAAATTAGACTCCAGTGTTCAGTAATGAATGTTGCAAATTTTGACGCACCTTAAGAAATCAATACCGCTCTGTATACAGTTGATACACAAATGAGGTTAGCTGTGTCAAGAGTTACGGCTAATTAGATACACGCAGTATATAATCGTGAATTATCGAATCTCGTCCATCTTATGACTTATGACTTATAGCTGTAGCTGTCGTGTATGACGTATTTTTTTTTTTATTATTATTAAATAAGGGCAAACGAGCAAACGGGTCACCTGATGGTAAGCAACTACCGTCGCCCATGGACACTCGCAACATCAGAAGAGCTGCAGGTGCGTTGCCGGCCTTTTAAGAGGGAATACGCTCTCTTCTTGAAGGTTTGCAGGTCGTATAGGTCCGGAAATACTGCTGGTGACAGTTCGTTCCAGAGTTTTACAGTGCGCGGCAGAAAGTTACGCGAAAAGCGCACGGTGGAAGACTGCCACTCATCAAGGTGATGAGGATGGTATGTTTTTCGCGTGGGACGATGGCGAAAAGTTGCAGGTGCTATGATTCCGAACAATTCCTCAGAGCACTCCCCGTGATACAACCGATAGAGGATGCAGAGTGAAGCTACATCTCGGCGTAATTCCAAGGGGTCCAAGCTGTTTGAAACACTATGGCACTCAACAACTCGAGCGGCCCTTCGTTGGATACGATCCAGAGGGAGCAGTTGGTATTTTGGCGCCCCTGCCCAGAGATGAGAACAATATTCCATATGAGGCCGAACCTGCGCCTTGTAGACCGTATAGCTTATAGCTGTCGCATGTTATGGGTTTATCGATTAATTTTATTTGAACGAAACGTTACCGTAAACAAGATTGATGATTTTTAATAGAAATGTACGTATGCGACTCAATGCGTGGTTAATTTAATAATTAATGAAATAAAAATAATTAATAATTAATTTAATAATTTAAAAAAAAAAAAAAATATTTTAAAATCTGACGCGTCTCTATGTGATCTGTATTCGTGAATGTATGTACGTATCAAAAATGCAACACCGTTTTACAACTGGCAAATAAATCGACAGCAAGCTTATAAATAAATCTTAACCTAGTTTCGTGATAGGCTTGCAAAACTTTATCTAACAAAACTACGAGTACTTGCAGTGAATTTTTCAAGTGGGCTCTGTAGACAGAATCATTTTGAACAATAAATCAAAGTCCAGACTTATCTAAATTAATAAAAACAGTATTTTGTTAAACGAAATAATATGATTTTGCTCTGATAAAAAATAGGTTACTCATTATTATCAGCGACACTATCGAATATAATATTTAATGCATAAATTACCCTGAATATAATATTATACAGTAGAGACATTCTTCACTTATACAGTTTACACGTTATGACTTGTATATTCCTGGATTGAAAAAAAACTAGTAACGAAATTGTTACGAAATAATTAAAATATTAGTGCTTAGGTATATTTCGTCAAATCGTTTTTAAATATATTTATAATTTAGTTATATGGGCGTCTCAGCTGAGGCTGCAGGCTGTCGTGGCTGGAATAAATTTATTTTGCGCATTAGGGGTGCGAGGGACACGTGTGAACACCGCTGCACTTTGCATTCCAATGATTTACGTTGCAAGGCATTTGTAATTATTGAGGGTAATTTGTGTTTATAGCAGTATTTCAAAATATTTTCCAAGTTATAATTTAAACCTTAAATATAACTAAGGAATATCGACTATGATGGCTAACACCCACGTCAAAGAAATTCACTACCAAACATTACTAAAAAAAATCGGTTATCTGTAAAGTCGGTTTACTGACGATAGTTGAACGTGACAACGCCATAAGAAATGGAACGCCTCAGAGCGAGGTAACGCCGGTAACGCCGCATGAGTTATGTTTTTTCGTGCTTGCAGCCGGCTCCATCGAATTATAAGACGTTGTTACGTCAAAATAAAATCCTTTTTACATAAGCCATACCCAATTTTTTACTCGTATTTTTACAGTGATCAAAAATAACCTTGCCATCACTAGAATATACTTAAAAGGTTTTCGACACTGAACAATAAGATAGTAAGTATTATAATATTATAAATACAATTTTCTTGCAATATAATAATTATTTTATCTGTTATATTTACATAATAAAATATTAATTTATAGAAGTTTGGATGAAATCATCCAAACCAAGTAAGTTTTAACTTTCTATTAACTAATCAATTCTGTATGGTAAATAAAACAAGGGGAAACAAACCGTTCTTCTACTTGGCAATTAAATCAGTTTAGAAGTTGCTCAACATTGTTTAATGAACCAATTTGTCGAAGATTAATTGTTGTTTTAACTTTCAGAATTACGTTAAATCCAAAAAAACTTTGACTTTTTATGATAGCAAACATTTAAATAATTTACCTAAAATAAACAATTAAAAAAAACTTTATGATTTGGAAAAAAGATTCATAAACATGATACAAAATTGTAATAAATAATTTGACTAGATCGCTGGTATGAGCTACCAGTATAAAAACATACTCCTATATTCTTTCTTCATATACACATAAAATATATTAGGTACACAGAACACATAATATATAAAATACACGCATAAAAATATTTTATAATTATAATATAATATATCACAGCAATCTAATCCCGTGCTAAGTTAAATTGTGTTACGGGTACCGAATGGGTACTTGGGCATTCGGTACCGGGTGAGGTACCGAATGCCCAAGGAGTGACCATGCAAGTTTGCCAGCGCAACGATGTGATTCGTGTTCAAGTTTGCAAATATTTTTCCATAACATGTAGAAAAAAAAACTTGAGAGGTGTCAAGGAACACCCGGATGGAACGAAGATATAATTATATTATGTTATAATATTATAGCCGGAACAAACACACATATTGACAGACGGACAGAAAAATGTTAACAATTTATATTTTATTGTAAGTACCGATCATACTTTTAAATGCATTAATTGAAAATAAAAGCTGTTAATTTGAAATTACAAACAGACACTTCAATTTTGTTTATCTGTATAGATATAATATTTTATATTATACAAAACAAATAGTTGAACTAAGTATATATACATTCTTAATAGTCGTTATTACATTGTAATTTCGAGTGGCAAAAAGTGTCGTGCTAATAAAATCCGCCTAGCCTCAATATCGCAACGCGCCATAAGGAACTTCGTTCCAATAACATATTTTAATAATTAATTTATATATTTCAAGACAAACCATTTCTAACAATTAAAAAGCCATTTGCTGCGATGCAACAGGCAATCCCAATGAACTTGTGACGAAATAATATCACCACTCCCAACGAAACCGCTCGTATAAATCCCTCATTGAAAGATTAAGAAAAACGACAAGAAAATTGGCACTTGTCTTCAAACTACCCATTCAATAATTATTTACTACTAGGTGACTCGGCGAACTTCGTATCGCCATATTTTTTGCCGTTAATACTAATATTTTAAAAATTTTTGGCATATATTTTTTTGTAATATATTTTTTTCATACAAACCTTCTCCCGACAATAACGAACACATAAAAGAAATATTTATGCAATTTGGTGCAGTCGTTTGGAAGTTATGTGCGTACAAACATTTCGGTAATTCATATATATTTATATACTAGCTTTTGCCCGCAGCATCGCTCGCGTGGGAGAGTGTTCGTGGTAAAAATCTTATATAGCAAATAAGTATGTATGGTAAATAGTAATAGCACAGAGTAAAATATATATCCCCTAGACATTATCTTCTAGATAAGGATTGTATAGATTGATTATATTCGTCTAAATAGCTTCTGAAATTATTTTTGTTTTTTTTTAAACTTAGAATGGATTTTTTTTAAACTTAGAACATGTATATTTTATTTATATTCTAATTACAATTTTTATTAAGCTATTGCATAGCTTCTATCGCGGGCCTTGAGCGCGAGGACCAGAAATTCCGTAACGAAAAAACCTCACCGTGCATCGTCTAACGTCGTTTCAGTTCGGCAGTCTTCGACACGGCGTTGTGTGCGTGCGATTAGACGTATTGTACGACTCTACGAAACTCGCACGAATCGAGACGAGCTGCTCCGAAATCGGACGAATACATAAGCAGCTGTTTATGAGAAAGTATATAGGTGTATAGGTATTTATGTACAACAGTGAATAGCTGTACTTGTAAAATTTGTGTATAAAGTGTTTTGAATATGAATGAACAAAGTGCATTCATTATTAATGAAGAAAGTCACGAAAAAATAGTGAAAGAAAATGAGTGAGTACTCTATATACATACATTTTATTATTATCACAAATGCTTGCAATTTTGCAATAGCTTAACTTGCAATAGCTTTACCGCGGCAGTCCCCGAGTGCCACACTTCGAGTGTCTTTTTTTTTCTACTGTACTTATTTTCTACTTGTCCTGTTTCTACATTCGTTTTTATTATTATTTACTAAACAATGTTACATTTTGATGCTTTACATTAAGTTTATCTTGCAATCCCAATTTCCTTCTACTTTCTTTATATTTTATTACTACTCAGTTCCACATTTTGTTTCTTTGCATTGCTCCTATTTTCTATATCCATTCTTACTTTCTTTCCTGTCTCTGCTTATTTTAATTCAACAATTCTACATTCTCATCTATGTAGATTAGTATGTAGAATTGTTGAATTAAAATCTAATATAAAATGTCTACTATTACAGTTTTCTTCTACTATCTTATTTTCTTCTACTTATATTTTATTTTTGTTTTTTCTTTTAGTTTACTTGTCAATTTTCACGTTTTGTTTTCTTACATTAATTTTATTTTCTAATTACAATTCAATTTTATTATCTTTACTTCCTTGTTTTCCCTACCTTAATTAAACATTCTTGCTTTTACACATTTACTTTTCACTATTTAATTATTTAAGTATATTTTATATGGCTATTAAAACATATTACTGTACATTACCATCCTGTTACTTTCTATATTTTTTTACATCTCTGTTAGAGTTTTATTTACATTTCTTTATTTTCTATTTTTAATTTAAGTTACTATTTAATTCTAATTTTGGCTTACGTTACATAATTTTCGATTTTATTCTTTATTTCAGTATCATTTTTCCGACTTCACCTCCGCGTTCTGGGCAAAGTGGCCGGCCCGGCGATTTGCCGAGAAATTATTGTTACAATAACTTTTCCTGCAATTGTGGTCTCCAACGGGTTAGGTTAAGCAGCGTTTTCGATAAAAGCTCCCAGACGGCAACTTCAGTAATTATCGACTCGGCGGGGGCTTAAATTTATTTTAAATTTTAGAGAAATGTGGAAAGTGTGCGTATTGACCCGCCCACACTAGTTAATATGACGTTAGGCTGGGACTTTATTGTCCGGAATCCGTTAGGCCGAGAAAAAATCAGAGCATTGAAAATAGAACCCAAAAAATAACAAGTCTTTTCCATGGTAGTCGGATTTGCAAAATAAATTAAAGAAAAACGAGCGCACAAAATCGTTTTTGAGAAACGTTGAGAGATGAGAGAGGAACTCAATAATAGAGGTTCAACAAGAATTCCCGGGGCTTCGCCCGCTTAAACGATATGTTTTTAATAATTCAAAACTATTATTCCCTATTTTACCCTATATATATAGGAATAAAAGTTTGTATGAAACAAATAATGAGTCACGTACTTTAGTGTTTTCCAATACTCTACCCCTAAGAAAGTAAAATAGGGGATAAAAATTTTGAATTTGTTTTGAATAAAAATTTAAAAGACATTGATATCGGTGCACAAATTTATACGTGTCGATATAAATTTCGGGGAGTTCCCGCGATCTCTCTGGATCCTATCATCAGGTCCACTTTTGTGTCGAAAAGACCAACCAATACGATAAATAGCCGAATGTATAACCACCTCCTTTTTTGGAAGTCACTTAATTAAATTTTAAGTGAAGTGGAGTAACCAAAACGAATTACTGAAAACCGCATTCGCACACAAACCGCAAATCGGTTAAGCTGTTGACTTTGTACGCGCAAAAACAAATAGCGCGGGAACCGTACATTTTTCGTAATAAAAAGTACTTAGCCTATGTGTTAATCCAGAGTCTAACCTACTACCATACTATTTTTCATCAAAATCCGTTCGGTAGATAAACATACAAACAGACAAAAATTCTAAAAATAACAAATAAATAAATAATAGACACGGCGGCCAAAAAAACTTAAGTCAATTTTTGTCAAAATCTGCAAAAGTCACAGGCATGTTTTTGTTCGATACACCGGCTGGAATAAGCACGTAAGTCAACGAGGTTTAATTCAAATATAAAAAATGCCTGCACCATATAACTTAAATTTGAGTTGTACAGCGAGCGGTAATAATAAGAACTTTTTTTGAACAACAACAAGAATTTGACTTAAGTGGTTATTATCGCTGCATTATGTTTTTTTTTGTCAGCGGCTTATCTCGTAAATCGGACATAAGTGGTTAGTTGATAAGTACCTATTTTTGTTGCGAGTGACATTTTGATAAATGAAGTACCCTCTTTTTATACATTTTTTTAAGACGACAACGAACATGGTGAGTGGCAGTTAAAGAAATTTCTTCATTAGTCGTGATTTGTAATTTCGTGTGACGGTTGTGTTATATTTAAGTTTGGCGAAATGAATACCAGAGGCAGGAAATTAGTGAATCTAGCCCTAAATACTGAAAATGAAGGCATGTCTCTCGTTCTATGTTATATTTTTGTATAATTAACCATACTATAACACTTTAAATACTAAGGTGATGGTTTTTTCAGGTGATGAAAATCCATTTAATAATCCCCAGCCAAGTACATCTGGCACTCAAAAACCGACCATTGATGAAATATAGGTGACTTTTCTAGCGACGATTCTGTTACTGATCCCAACTACTCTCCAGGCAGTCCGAGCTTACTCACACAGCTAGGTGACGCTGTTCTTGAGACATCAATAGATATACTGTTATCGGCACAAAATATTTCAATTGAAAATATCGAAGATGCCCCAGTGCAACGACAAGTTCAATCAGTGCACAGCAGAAAAATAAAGCAAGAAAATAAACAAAAAAGTAATCTTGGTCAAGCTTATGTCACAGTTTTGGGGAAAAAAATTGAAAAGCGCCAAATTCAAGAATTACCTGACTGTCGAAATAAGTGTCGAGACAAAATAAGTGACGAACAGTGTGCAATTATTCATAAAGAGGTTTGGGATCTCGGTTCGTATAATTTAAGGGCTGCATTTATTTCATCATTGATGACCATATAAGAAAAAAAAATGTGCGACGTCAAACTAAAGATGTAGAAAAGCAAAAATCTAGACAGTATCATTTTAATATAAATAATGAAAAAATATCTGTATGTCAAGGTTGCTTCACAAAAACCCTATCAGTAAGTGATAATTTTATAAAATTAATTGGTTTAAAAAAACGTACGTAACGTTCAAACAAACATTCTGAAGAAAAAATTCAATAGGTAGTTAATCATATCAACTCTTTTCCATTGTATGAAAGCCATTATACTAGACGCAAAAGCAACCGAAAATATTTACCATCGCACTTGACCATTTCGAAAATACATGCTAAACACACCGGCATATTTAGCGGAACACAAAAAAAAGGTCCATAATTAAAAAAATATAGTTTAATTTTAAAATCTACTTACTACACTTCTTTTGTTATTTAATGTTTCATTTGTTTTACTTAAAATGAGATCACATTAAGAACAGATTTTGCGAGTAAAGGCTATTTGTGAAAAATGGTACATTTTTGAACTTTTCATGTAACCGGGAAAAGTGAAAATTAATATTAAAATAACAATTAATTAAATTAGAAAAATGGTGATTAATATCACGTATTTCCTCCACGTGCTCTTATTAAAGTTTCTACCCGTCTAGGCATACTGAGAATGATGTTATCGATGGTCTCCTGGGATAGTCTCCGCCATTCCTCAACTACGGCGATTCGCAGTTCACCCACGATGGCATGAGCTGGAATTCTGGACTTATCTTTTCTTTTCAGCAAGTCCCAAACGTGCTCTATTGGGTTCATATCCGGCGATCTCGCCGGCCACTCCATAACAGTGATATTCATATCATTAAGATAAGCTTGAGTTACCCGAGCGGTATGCGGCCGAGCATTATCCTGCATAAAAATAAAATCGTCACCGATATATGGGGCAAACGGTACGACATTTTCTTCTAAAACTTCTCCGATATAGCGTCCTGCAGTCAGACTCCCTCTGTCAATCACTACCAAGTCTGTGCGAGCTCCCAAACAAATGCCCGCCCAAACTATTATTGATCCACCACCGTATGCAACTGTAGTTTCAAAATTTGTCTGAATGTATCGTTCTCCTTTGCGTCTGTATATTCTTTGCCTGCCATCAATTTGATTTAAGAGAATTCTGCACTCATCACTAAACAATACTCCATTGGTTCGCGTTCCAAAGTCGATGTTCCTGAGCAAAAGTTAACCTGTTTCTACGATGATTTACCTTGAGCCTTGGAGCCTTGGAGCCTTGGCCGGCTAAATGAACCCAAACCAGCTTCTTCCAACCTTCTTCGTACCGTATGCTCACTTACGGTTACATCCCGCACTGCTTGTAACTCATGTCGGGCTTGGACAGCCGTCAAACGGGGGTTTCTACGTACACGAAGCCGAATGAAACGATCATCCCTACTCATAGTGCGTCTTTTTCTGCCTTGTCCTGCTCTTCTCACATAAGTACCGGTCTCCCTGAATCGTTGGATACTGCGATGGATCGTTGAAACTGGTCGACGAAGATCTCTGGATATCACTCTGTAGGTTTGACCATTTCTTCGCATTTCGAGTGCCCTGGCAATCTCCGTTGGGGCTAAGTCAGGCATAATTCAGTCCTCAACTCTAAAAAGATACGCGATTAAAAAAAACTAACAAAAAAAAGTATTTCAATGAAATTTTAAATCAAACTCAGTAGGAAGAAATACTCGAAGTTCGCTCCAGATAAGGTGTATTTGAATAAAATTAAAACAATTGCATAAAATGTGATGTTCAGTTTTTTTTTTTATTTGAAAATATTTATTTTTAAATTAAATGACGTATAAACCAGCCAGCAACCTTCTATGGTATCATATGATATCATATACTGATATCAAACCTTTATTTTATGTTCCGCTAAATATGCCGGTATGTGTATTATAGAAAAAAAGAAGAAAAAGACAGAATTACAAATTTATCACCCACATGATTGGCTGCAATTAGTACGCTCAAGCAGCAAAAAATTTACTGTAAAATAAATCGGTCAGACTGAAAAAAATATATATAAATAAAAATATTTAAATTAAAAACTGCTCGAAAAAAAGATACTGAGGCCAATAATTTTTAATGGCATGATGTGAAGTGGCTATGTTATGACGCCGACTACGGTGTTATAAAATACAAAACATCGCTTTCGAGAGATGAGGATTTTAAAACGATTTACGAGGCAAGAAAAAAGCTTCACCTTATTACCTATTACCGCAATGCCTGTACCGATAAGTGTCGAAAAAAAAACGTGACATATTATCGCTATTACCTTTAATACCGGAATGTTTTCACAATTTTTACCAAAATTTGATCACTACAGCTGATACATTAGACATTGATCCAGATTTACAAGATTCCGAAGAGAGTAAGTGAGTGTTAAGTAAGTAACTATCTAATATTAGGTTTCATCTACATAATTTGTGTATTTATTTTATAATTAGAAAAATAAATGTAAGCTACATTAGGTTGGGGCTACAAAAGGCATGTACATATTACACGGTAAAAACCACTTATGTAGCATTTTCATTGTGTTCGATATAACTTAAGTCCGAAAATTATAGTATTAATAATAATATGCTAAAAATAATTATTGTAATATCTGTGCATTTCCTAATTATACACTAAATAATATTAAAAAAAAGACGTGTGGCACTCGGGGACTGCCGCGGTAAAGCTATTGCATAGCATTTTGTATCAACTTATGCAATTATAATTATTTATTTATTTTATTTTATTTATGCAGTATTTCTTTTTCTTTGATATTAATTCAAGTTACACTTTTTGAGCGTGGTGACCGATAAGAAAACAAATTTTTCTTTTATTAAATAAATAATAAAGTCTCTGAATAAATAAAAATTATTAAATAAAAAATAATAAATAAAAAAAATTTAAAAAAAGCAGGTAGAAGCTCGAAATCGTCAAAATCATCTCCGCAGTTTAATTCCGATTAAAAATACAAAAAATCCTTATATAATTTTAAAAAAGTTATTAACACAAGTGTAAGTAAGTGATTCTACTATACAAGTGTTTGTGGTGAATTTCATCTGTGAAAAATGGCAAATAATCTAAAACAACTATATGACTCTCAAAACTTTATATCAACTTATTATTAGTACTAAAGTGCATTAAATACTGTTTAGTATCGTCAGTGTCCTTATATGTTCAAAAAACAAAACTCTAAAAAGTGGAAAAGTGCAAAAAAATATTATAATCGAACATTTCGCGCAAAATATTAACGGTCGTCAGTTTTCTTTGTCTCATATAAAAAGTGGACTTTGGACTAATATTCGTTATTCGTCATCAATCCAAGAACCTACTATTTAAATACAACTTTTAACGCTAAGTGCCGCGTCATAGAGTCGGTAGCCGTGTACATTACATGTCATGGCTGTGTAAGCAAAGTAACCCAAGTTCGATTCCCACATTTCTTAGGACACCTTTTGTGCTTCCAAAATCTAGTGAAATCATACTACGTACATGAATTACAAGCTGGGAACGCCATCTATTAGTAAATTATTGAAGCAAAAGAATAGATAGATAGATGGCGCTAAAGCGCAATCTATCGGCGCACGTCCTTACTAAAACGGCGTTAGCCTTGCTTTAATATTTGGTTCAGAGATAGATTTTACTTCCGTCTTAAATCTTAAAAATAAAACGCCGTGTCGAAGACTGCCGAACTGAAACGACGTTAGACGATGCGGGAGCGTGAGGTTTTTTCGTTACGGAATTTCTGGATTCGGTCCCCGCGCTCAAGGCCCGCGATAGAAGCTATGCAATAGCTTAAAAACAAAATCCCTAGTATATTTTTTTACACCAAACAATTAAAACCTTGCCGTGTAAAATTTTTAATTGTATAAAGATTTGACTTAAGTGCTTTATCCTTCCGTGTCTAATTTTTGGGTTCTATGTCGTTCATGAAGCCCCCTGTGATAAGTTTTTCTTATATACCTTCAGATAGCGAACAGTTACGATTTTATTATATGTGTGACGGACCAATTAGCGCCACAATCCAGAATCGCGCTATTGATGTTTTCTAAGATCGGCACTATATATAGATATCTAAAATTCATACAAGTGGGCTTCGGCCTGACCGAGCATACCATCTCGCTCGGTCGGAGATCTCCCTTTGGGGCATACACCATATTCCCAGATTGGTGACCTCGACGTGATATGAACACGCAACCTTCTGGACATCATCATCATCACTCTCCCCCCACCCCTCCGCACCACTCCAGCAAGACTCATCCTCATCGGGTACCTCGACTACCAGCCTCAACGCACCGCGGCCTAGTCGAAACCTCATCGGCTTCAACGGACACTACACAGACTGGTCAGCAAGCAGAGCACGAAGCATCTCTTCTGATCAGCACACGTAGCTACAACGATCGGTTAGCAAGCAGAGCGCGAAGCACCTCTCCTGGTCAGCACGTAGCATCAGCCCAGCACGGCAGCACAGTTCCGACTCACTGGGACTCTCCACTGGCACCTGGCGACACAAGTGTACGAAGCATCGAAGATTTCGACCTCTGGTCTTCAGGGGGGAGTGATGTGGCAGACCAATTAGCGCCACAATCCTGAATTGCGCTAAAGATGTTTTCTAAGATCGGCACTATAATATATACGATATCTGAAATTCATACAAGTGGTCTTCGGCCTGACCGAGCATACCATCTCGCTCGGTCGGCGATCTCCCTTTGGGGAGATCGACCATATTCCCACATATGTATAGATATTTCACCTCCAAAGTAACAAGATTTTCACTTCCAATAAATTGAGACAGCAATATTATCTAGGTAGGTACTAGGACTCATAGTTTCTCAACCTTATTTTGCTCACCGCCCACTTTGAGAATATGTTTTTTTTCTAGAGCCCCCCATCTTAATTTTACTTACCATCTGTCGCGAAAACAGCTTTTGACATGATTATATTTTAACGTAAGATATTATATTATAGTCGTAAGATAGGAATATGACCCCTATCCTATTTCTGAGTTAAAAATCAAGAATGAAAGAATAATGTTTCAATGGGAGCAATTAAAATGCATGCATGCATAACGCATATAACTAATTATATTAAGGAATATTTTTTTTGTCATTCAAAAGACATGAATTTATGACATAACTAATGAGAAGGTTGAATTTGATGCATTTTAAGGAGTTTGTTAATATCAGGCTCCATTTTACTTAAAAACAACTGTAAGTCGCCGCGTTCAGTAACTTGAAGCCGATTTCTCTTTTTAGTTACCAACGTTGCTACAGCACTAAATCCACGTTCAGCTAAATAGGGAGATGGGAATGCTATTAAAAATCGTTGAACAATCAACCATAATCCTGGGTACAGTTGTGAAATCGGCTTCTGCAGCCAAAATTCTTGGTAGCCATTCTTGAATTTAATTTTTAATTCCTCATTTGTCGTCAGTTCTATTAGTTCTTCTTCTAACTGGGATGATCCTGCTGTGTTAACATTTGAAAAAGGATCCAAAACCCAGTCTGGTATGTCCATGTTTAAAACGTCCTGGAATCGTTCCTTGAAATCTCTGTGGAGGTTTTCCAAGTGTTGTCAGTAAACAAGCAAGTCGTCGTTATTGAATGATAAATTACTATAATAATAATAATACTCCTGATAAATTTGGGAAGTTATTGAATTCCCGTCTGCCAATATTTCTTTTGTATAATAGTAGTTTGGATACGAAAGCAGCAATGCTATTTTTTGTCTTAATCAAGTTTAAGTCATCACCTTGAAGTTGGAGGTTGACATCATTAAACAATTTATACAGGTCTGTCAAGTACGCAATATCGTTCTTTGATGAGATGAGGTTGTCTCGCAATTCTGGGTCTTTGTTTTCTAGGAACTCTATCACAGATCCAAACAGATTGTAAAATCGAGTCAAGCAAGTACCTTTTGACAGCCAGCGCACCTCTGTGTGAAGCAGCAGTCGGTTGAAATCTTCATCATCGGCAATGCAAAGCTGACTAAATAATCTGTCATTCAACGAGTTAATTCTGATTTTATTAACTGATCTGATGACATATTGCAGTGATATATGGAGGCGTTCATTCAGATTTTTCGCAACCAAATGCTGGCGATGAATTACGCAATGCACAGCAAGCACGTCAGTAACTTTATTTTTTAAGCACGCTATGAAGCTTTTGTGACGCCCTGTCATAGCCGGTGCGCCATCCGTAGCAACTGACAATATATTATTCAAAGGAATTTCCTTTTCGGCACAAAACTTTTCCAGAGTATTAAATATAGTTTCTCCTTTTATATCCGTTTCCAAATTTGTAGCAAACAATAGTTCTTGACATATTTTCTCATCCTTAATGAACCTCACGTATGACAATAACAATGCTTCATTGGTGGGTAAAGTGGACTCATCCAGCTGAATTGAAAATTGACAAGTCTGCAGATAATTGCACAATGCTTCTTCAATGTTTTTAGCCATCTCATCAATTCGTCTTTGCACAGAACTATTGCTCAAAGGAATTTTTCGGATAATATCTGCAGCTGGTTTATGGAGTACAGTGGTTATTACTTCTTTGATTGCTGGTAAAATTAAATCTTCCCCAATAGTGTGTGGTTTCCCTGTTTTAGCAATCAACAATGAGATATTGTACGAAGCTCGAAGTCCGTCATCGTCTTGCTTAGAAGCTGATGTAAAAAGTTTTGGTATAGTTGGCTGAATTTCGTACTTCTTTTTCATGTCTTGTATATATATATATATAATATATCTTTGTCTTTCTTATTCAGGTGTATTTTATTAAAATGATCTTGAAGCCTAGAAGGCTTCATCGCTTCATTTGAAAATGTTTTTTTACAAATAAGGCACAATGGCGATGATGCATTTGTAGGATTTTCGATAAATCCGTATTTAATATAATCCGCACAATACTGCCGCCTCTTCTTTTTTGCTTCGACATGGTTTGCACTTTACAGATACGTGAGTAAAAGATTAACTTCTAAAACCCTGTTCTCAATTGCGCGCGATAATGCTAATGAAAATAAAATGAACAATCATTGCCTTTATATAAGTTGGAGATATTTAACATGTAACGACAGGAATAAGATAAACATGCAGTGACTTCTTTATAACACCCGGCGCGAAAGGTAAGGGCGACGCGGGAACAGAGTGCGGGCTCAGACCTTTAGACGCATGTACGTCACTTGCTAACTCCCGAATGCCTCGAAGACTCTGACGAACAAAAAAATAATATAATTTAATCCATTTCATCTTGAAATAATAAAAACCATTCGGAATAAGCCATTTTAGTGAAATAAATCTGAAATTTTATATTAGGCGTTGACTGCGGCCCCAAACCGGTTCGTTTGCCAGTTTAGATTATAAACATACACAAAACATCGATTAATAATTGAATCAGGTATTTTTGAAACCACACAAGTCCACTTTTCGGTAAAATTGAGTTAATAGTATTTTTATGCTGGCAATCCTGTCATACACCTTTGACTTAATTGTAACAACAGAAGTCCTTTTCCTTCCACGTGTTTTAGTAAGCTGAAGCTTTAGAAATATTTTTGTAATAACACAAGTCCTGGACTTATGTTGTTTCTATAATTTCTTAACCCATTACTCCTATCTGTCATATCATAAGCAATGTATAAGTTTGATATAAATCAGATTTGTAGACCTTAGTCTCTGATCAAAACCGCGGACAGACAGATAGACAAACAGACAGACAGACGGACCCTAAAAAGTGATCTCTGAAGAATCAAAGAGGGGTAAAGTATCCCTCTTTGATTCTTCAGAGATCACTTTTACATTAAATGGTTGTTTTTTGTAGGGACAAAAAACAACCTTTTAATGTTTCTGAATTTCGTCAATTTGATAACACTTCAGAATTTATTGGTGCAGTTAAAGCTCATCCATTCATAGACAGTCCAATGTTCCACAAATTTAGGAGCATTTAGGCTGGCAAAAGATGCTTCTGTGCCTGTTATACCTATGGAAAAAGCATATCCATTGGGAAAAATACCAATAAATATTTAAAAAATTGATGATTTGAAGAAAATTGAACAATACTTACCCCCTGAAGAAGATATAAAAGAATTTTATCAGGAAATAGACATGTAGCCACATCACAAAATGATGATGAGGAGTAAGTAGTTGATTAGTACATTATTAAGTAGCCTAAGTATATTATTTTTCCAATAAAAGACAAGATATCCTATACTGTATGTTTTATTTTCAGAGAAATTCTAGTAACAACATAAGTCCATCATATATAATTATTGTTTTTTCAAAAACCTGATTTTTTTTAGTATCCAAATTTTTTGAGAATATGTATACTTGTGCATATTTTATATTGTCTGAACAAAACTATTATGTATCCTTTGTTTTTTTGTCAGGATTCAGTTTTTTATCTCTCCTGAAAAATTTGATCTCATGGAATTGTGTGGTTACAAAAATACCTGATTCAATTATTAATTAATGTTTTGTGTATGTTTATTTTATCATAATTTCAACAAATATTCAGTATCTTTTGGAAATTAAAATTTATATAATCTTAATCTGTGTACTTTAACCTCGATTGTAGTACTTTTTATGTTATAGTTTTTAGTAATGATGATTTTAATCCATTGCCCGTCCTACCAAAATACGTGCATACGTGATAAAAATGATTACAATACCTACAATAACAAAAATTAAACGATATTAATTTTTATTTTTATTTAGTACCTACGTGATTAGCGTGTATTTTTTTGCCTTTTTAGACTATATTAATTTTTTAATCTACCCACGCCCCCTCTGCGCCATCTCAATGCCCCCTAATTTTCTCTGGGTCTTCTACTGCCCCCCCGAAAGTCTCAAACGCCCACAAGGGGGCGTTATCGCCCACGTTGAGAACCTATACAGGTCGTCAAATAATAACATAAGTATGTATCTACCTAGTAACTAGGTAGATACATACTTATGTTATTATTTGACGACCTGTGGCTTAGTGGATGTTTTTAACAAAAATTTCATTTTAGAGTTGAAACAATATTTTTTTAAGATACATTAGGTAAAAACTCATCCCCACTTTATGTGAGCTTTACCCCAAAAATATATATTTTCGTGGTTTTGTTTTAGCTCTTTGTCGACCGCGACGTGGTAAATACACATATTCAAATCTTATAATAATTCAAATCAAAGTTTCATCTTTCTAGCACCAACCGTTTAGACAGTAAGTCGAAGACGGACGGACGGACATGAAACACACGAAACCATAAGAGTTCGGAGGCTAAAGAACTGCGAAACCCTAAAAAAACGATGGGAGTATTTTATGAAACCTAACTAAATATTTTTTTTACAAAATACATAAATATTATGTAGTTGTTATCAAAACTTTATGGATAAAATAGCAGCCGCAACAGAATTTTAAAACTGAAAATTAAAAAAAAAATTAAAATATGTTATTTCAACATTTTGTCGAATGCCAAATCCCGGAGGTGATTTGATTTTAAAAGCTATCTTTTTCATGACCAACACATTTTGCGTGCGCGTTTTTTTGATTGATTGTGTAATCGGATTAAATATAAATCTGAATTGCTGATAAAAATTTGAAAATGGTAACTATGTTTCGATATATTTGCTACTGTTTTTGCACTTGAAACATAATTTAGGACTCAAACTAAAGATATGCTATATGATATGCATGATAAATATATGTATGCTTGTACAAAAACAATTATAATTATTCACATACAGTTTTATGTGTATAAGAAAATGGGTAACATAAAGAACTTCATTAAAACGAACAGAATATTTATTCATTTAATAAACCTTATTTTGAAACAAATAAAGTAAAGAATACAAATTGTGTACATTTAAGTGTTGGATAGAGTTGTAAATTTATGGACGAAATATAAATGACGATTCTCAGTTTATGAAAATCCTTAACCCTGTTTCACGACAGCAAAACAGGCGGGAGTTTTTAGTGGATAATATTATAATACGGATATAAAACTTAACTGTGTTCCTCTGCTGCTGTGATAAAAACATAACATCCATCTAATGAAGTTCCTTTAATCAGAGAGTTTAAATTTAAATATGTTTTAAATGCTATATTGTTGTATGTCGGTGTTATCCTAAAAAAATAATTTTGAAAATCGGTCCACAGACAGATGACAGTAATCTTTAAAAATATTAAAAAAAATGTACCAAAAAATTAGTGTAAGCCATACGTATAACCGCCAACTTTTTTGGAAGTGTGTTAAAAAATCATAACTTTTTAATTCAGATCAGAGCCATTATTCTAAACTTCTTTTATTCTAAAAAGTCAAAAACATTAATTTTTCTATGCAGTCTTGCCATTCACACATTTTACGCCTACGTAAGGAAATGATTTGAATCACTCAACTTGTTCAAAATAATTGAATAATTGAATAGGTATGTATGTATGTATTGTATTGTATATATGTATATGTATGTATGTACTATGTATCAGTTTAAATTGAACTCTCCGCTAGAAATCTTAATATAAATTTTTGATTCTACTCCTAGATTTATAATCTCATCTCATCTCAATCAGTAAATATTTTCCTTTCATAAGTTAGAACATACCTAGTCACTTCGCATGACTTACCTTGTTCGGTAGTAAGTTTTTTAATTTTTTATTTTCCTGAGATCGATAATCTTGAACATAACCGATAATGCTGGTGATAATACTGATGAAACAATAATACGAACCCTTAGCGACCCTTTATAGTTCAAATTACGTAATCACAACAAACCTATTGAACATTCTAAGTGAAGTTTGAGAACGGAAACTCAATTATGTCCAAAGTGTCCAAAATAAGCTCACGCGACATCATTTCTAACTTAAATAATTATCAGCCAAACAGAATTATTACGTGGCCCGAGGGCAAGAAATGGGTCCATTTTCCAAGAAAAAAATGTTTAATGTTGCTTTATGATTTTAGTATTTTTGCGTATAACCTCTATCAATTAAGTGTTAGGTTTTTCCACAGTAAGAAAAGATATTCTACATGTAACTTAATCGAATAATAATATGAATAGTGTGTTCGTTTTTATCGACTTACTCGTCTTCTACCGATCAGGGGGGATTATTGGCACAATATGAATCTCTTCTCGATATAAAGAGTAGAAGGCTTAGTGTCAGTTTACACCGCGACAATACGCAATGCTACGCGGTGCTTCATTTTAAAGGTAGCTAAAATTAAACTTTATTAACTACACAAGAAGATACAAGTTTCACTGTAAGAGTTCGAATGTTTGCACCGCGCTGCACAGTGCAAGTGCAATGTATTATAATATGACTGATGTCATAATATGAAACGTGTATCTTTTTGTGTGAAATAAAGTTCAAATTTGAATAGCTAACTTAAAAAGGCAGCGCCATGTAGCGTAACGTTTACGTTTCGGAATGATTTGACCCTTAGGGTATATTGGAATTTCGATATAGTTCAACCATACTACACCGATGTTCCAAAGTATATAAAAACCTCGATATAAAATGTGCCGTAACTAAATTTTAAAATGAATGAAGCGCCTTCAGTGCGGATTTTTTATTTTCCTGGTCATTGAAAGCCTGGTTACATAATTATCAACCACTTCTAGTAAGTACCTGGGGTTGTTGATTACGAAACATTTGCGCTTAGTCTGAGAATGCAAATGCTCGGAAGTGCAATCTAAATTGCTCCCATCTTAAGCACTGCCAAGGAACGTTTAAGGAAATATCAACAAATAGATGAACTAACAATAGACAAAATATCAACCTTTCCTTTTAGAGTTCCGTACCCAAAGAGTAAAACAGGACCTATTACGAAGACTCCGCTGTCCATCCTTCTGCCTGTCCGTCTCTCACCAGGCTGTATCTCATGAACCGTAATATATATGATATATGAATAAAATCTGCAGTCTTGATCAGGAGATCAAGACTGCAGATTTTTATTATGACAACATGTCCATATGAGGAGGACATGTTACCATATCTATTTCATTCCCCCCCCCCCCTCTCCTTCGTCTCTGAGGCGTGAGGAAGGTTTGAGAAATCTCCTGGATAGCCACTTTTCAAATTAAATTTATTCGAATACCCGCGTTTTTTTATGAATTCGAAAAGTTTCAGAGAATTTTGTGTTTCTGTTGCCGGTATTACAACAAATAATAAAAAATAATAAAATAAATATTTAAGGGGGCTCCCACACAACAAAGTGTGAAAACTGGCTGGTACCTGCCTACGTTAGTTCTACGCTAACTTCCGTTAGCGTAGAACTAACGGAAACGGAACACCATTTTTTAAACGGAACCCTAAGATAAAGTAGCCTATGTTATAATATCAGCAGCACCACGCCACCTTATAACATCAACTCTCTGCCAGTGAAAGTCCCGTAGAAATCGGTCCAGCCATTTCAAAGATTAGCCGGAACAAAAAGACGGACAGACTGTTTAAAAAATTATGTTTATTGTAAGTACCTACCGTATATACTTACTTTCATATGCATTAAGTAAAGAGCTGTAAATTGAAAATTACAAACAGACACTTCAATTTTGATTATTTGTATAGATAGTACGGAACTCTTCGTGCGCGAGTCCGACTCGCACTTGGCCGGTTTTTATATTAACGGTCTGTAAGTATTGATAAGCGTAATAATAAAAAATAAATCAGTTGATCAGTGTTCCAGCATGATCCTACTATTATTATATAAATATGTGAAAGTTTGTGAGGCTGGATGGATGTTTGTTACTCTTCAACGCAAAAACTACTGAACGGATTTTAATGAAATTTTGTGTGAATTATTATTTTGAATTATATTAATAATAGACTACTTTATATCCCGAAAAAGTATTCGGATAGCGCGTTTTCGTACTCGGCTGTGTAAAATTTCTTTTTCTTTTTTTTCCTTCCTTCCTTAAAACGCGCATTAAATTCTGTTTTGGTTGAATTTTGATCGATCTCTCTGAGCCGACCTATAGATTCGTTAGTTTGTCTGAATATTGCGCCTTGCGACTTAAAATATTAGGTCTTTACCTATGAAATTGCCGTTTTGTATGAAAAAATTTTAATTTGAAAAAACGAATTATTTTCATGTATTTTTTATTTGTATTAATCGAAGTAATCACCCATGCAATCAATGCATCTTTACCAACGCAGTGGCAGTTTATTGATGCCCTTCTTAAAGAAATCAGCTGGACGGGAGGCAACAAATTCTTCAAAGGCATTTTGTACTGCCTCTCGGGTATCGAATTTTTTTCCCGCCAAGAAGTTATCCAAATTCTGGAAAAGTAGTAGTCTGTAGGTGCAAGGTCTGGTGAGTAGGGCGGATGACGGAGAGCTTCCAACCCCAGTTCATGCAACTTGGAGAGCGTCTGCTGTTCAGTATGAGGTCGCGCCTTGTCGTGCAGGAGCAGCGGAGACGAGCGATTGACCAATGCTGGTTGGAGATGTGCCAGCTTCTCCATCATTGTGTTCAGTTCTTCACAGTATACATCTGCAGTAATGCTCACCCCGTTTGGTAAGAAGCTGTGATGAATCACACCGGCGCTAGACCACCAAACAGTGACCATCACTTTTCTAGGGGTAAGTTTTCGTTTAGGGCATTGTTAAGGTGCTGAATCAGGATCCAACCAACTTGCTGAGCGCTTGCGGTCATCAAAAAGAATCCATTTTTCATCGCAGGTAACAATGCGGTTCAAAATTCTTTCATTTGTGTGTCTGTTGAGCAGTGCAAGGCACGTCTCGACGCGTAACCAAACAAAAATTATTTTCATTTGAAATGGCCAGTACTGCAGAACGGCAATTTCATAGGTAAAGACCTATTATATCCGTGTAACTAAGTTAAATGTTTAGAACTAATTAGCGGAAAATACGCGCAAAATTAAAAAGATTAAAATGCAGAAAATAGATGTAAATAATGGGCTGAAAATGTATACAATTTAATGATAAAATGTGTACAATGTGTTGACAAAATAAATACAAGTTAATGAACAAATGAGCTTACCGATCGCCTAATGGTAATAAAGAATTAGTGTATGTTTGATGAGCGGAGATTAACGCGTTAGAAACCGTCAATAATATTATATTAATGTGCTGAAGTTTAAATATAAGCAAGTTCTTAGCGCGCGCCTTAGAAACAAAAAAACTTACACATAAACATATACCTACTTAAAACAATGTATGAGTAGGTTTAATCAATAGTGTGCCGACAACTTTAAAACAGCTGTAATGTAACACCTATAATATATTTGTATAAACACAGAGCGTAGATAAGAATTCAATGTGAAAGTCACTATTTATTATATTAAAAACACCTAATTGAGAATATATTTTATTTATTATTTACAGGTAGTAATATAATGATAAAAGCTAAAATTAACTAAAATCTATTTAAAATATTTACAAACCATAAAAGTAGGTAAGTAACTACTAAAAAAAAAAAAAGTGTGTGTGTCAGCTCCGACGCAAGACTGGAGTTTACTCCTTCAGATCGCCTGTCTAAATAGGCACAAAAAAGGCTTACTAGTCTAAGAAAAAGATTAATACCATGTCAAATTGTATGTAAATAAACAAATCAGTGAAAATACCTAAATAATTTATATATTTTTATTCTATTTACATTTATTATGACTATTCGGTAAAGTATTATACATCAAACATTTTACAAAAATAGATTTACAATTGATAGACAACAATAATTATTTTATTATTATCATCTAAGCTATTATTACTATTTCAAATATTAATTAGATCAATAGCGCCGTCGTTATTAATTAATGTGACTAGAGGCTTATGGTAACTGAAATACGACACATGAACGTTGGTAGATATGTGGTTCACAAATCTTGAAAATACCGCATAATACTATATATAAATATTTATCATTTGAAGACGCTGTAAAGTATATATTATATACCTATATATTTTATATATATATATATAGGTATATTATATACACATAATACATTCGTACGCTGCCCCGCAGCATACCCTATGAAACGCTGGCTATACACAAGTATACACACACACGCTTGAAAAGTGAAAGGTGCGCAGAATAGGTTGCGCACGAAAACGTAACGAGGTCATTCGTTCAGTAGATTTTACTCCACATATTTTTTTCATACCGGGGGCAGAAAATCGATTCCTAAGGAGTAAACTCCAAAAAATAATAACTACTCCAAAACTTAAAATGCTACAAAACAAAGAAATCTCCCAGGTCATCCCTACCACGCAGACTACCTAGAAGGCTCAAAGAGTTTCCTCGCTGGATTGCAATACTTATTCTCTAGGCCAGGTATTGTGGGGTTTCAACCCCAAACGGTTCAAATATGAGATTTCCACCAAGGTTCTCATATTTGCGCCGCTTGAGGTTTTCCGCCTGATTGGCGGCCGCAACTGCAGAACTCGAGGTGCCCTGGACATGGGACGGAGCAAGTGTATCGACGCAAGTAGCGTCCCATACAAGAGCCCGTCCCACTCTCCAAGGGACCAGGGTCATACCGTCTGGTCTCTTGTCATCGTCGCGCGCCAAACCAGAGGGTTCCAGCACAGCTGGCACTCCGGCGGTGACAAGAGCCCGGCGGATGAGATCGTTCAGGCAGTGATGTCGGGAGATGCGGCCGGCGCTTCGTTAACAGGACAGCTAGTGGTGTTCGAGGCTGTCCACGTTTGCACCACAAACACAGCGATGGGGGACGACGTGGGGGGTGCCAAGACGCAAGGAAGTGGCTAACCGGAAAGCTGTTCGATCCAGCAATGTCCCCGTATTGGGTGACGGTAATGCTTGTAGCCAAAGGCCCGACTCCCACTTCTCCGCAGCTAAGTGGCGAGCCTGCTCCACAAGACGAAACGGGAGGACGTATTAAGAAGATTATTCCGTATCAGTCTGCAGAGTGGCTTGTCCCAGAGCCTTTGGGAAAAAGTATTGTCAGGCAATTCGCTACAAGCACTAGTTGCGCTCCAGGCGTCCTTGGCCTCGTCCAGAAAGGGAACTGTATTGGAGTAGGATGGGTGATGTAGTATTTTGGAGATAAGACTATGTTTTATAGTTCGCGTGGACTGAGGGCAAGAAGGCCGGAAACGATATGTCAGAGGGCTTTCGAACACCCAGGCCACCGAACCTAACCGCGCATGGACTCATGCGTCCATACGCGATTCGTCTAAAATAGGTGAGCCCAAAAGAAAGAGCGAATCCTTGTCAATAACAAACAGTTGTGGAGCTATTTCTTAAAAAGCTGGATATAATCGCGTTTCTATCTCCACAACTGTCTGGCACAAAAAGTTCGCACTTACCTAGGTTCAGCTGCAGACCTATTTTTTGGAACTCGCGGATCAGAGTGCGGAAGTCGGATAGTACAGTAAGTGTATCGCTTCCAAGGGTCCCATCATTCAAATACCAAACATTAAATTTTGAATTTAGAAGCTCGATGACCGGGTGTATAACAAGGCTGAAGATTGCTGGACCTAGAGGTTCGCCCTGTTGGCAGCCCACTTCGGATGAGATGAGATGGTCTTTGTAAATGAGTTTGGTGGGGTCATTGTAACACTGGAGCACAAATGGTAAAATGGCAGGTGCTTTAGATTTAATTTGGGGCAACATGGCGCCTCGGTCAACTAAGTTGAAAGCGTTTTTGACATCGACCTTCAGAAACACATCATCGCCTTGATTGTGGATAGCTGTCCTGAAAGAGTGAAGAGCGGCCTCACAACCCCCTTTGCAGGCAAAACCGAGCTGTTTTGGCTGGAAGTATGACGCGAGGGAAGTGACCGATTTGCAAGCTAGTTTGGCTGTAAGGCGACGGTATGTGGAGCCGACAGCAATCGGACGAATGCCACCATCTCTCTTCCTCAAGGCGCAGAGGTTAGCTCCATACAGAATGTCTACGATATCTGATGTGACCCCTACGATCAGGTTGCACAGATTCGTAAGTTCATGTAGGAGCTTCTCGCCGGCCTCCTCGCAGCATCCGCTGGTGAGGTCCTTCAGATGCTGAGGGGTGAGACCGTCGAGGCCGCCAGCTGAACCCGGAAGAAAGGACATGATGGCTCCGCGTACTTTGTCTGTCGACGTTTGTAGTGGTGGTAATGCGTCATTGGAAACTGTGAAAGGATTGGATTGTGATGGATGTTTGTTTTGCAGGGCGATGAGGGTTTCTGGGCAGTCGGGGGCGACCGTGTCATTGGAAAAAAGGAGCCGCGCTGCACCCTTAATGTCTCCCTCACTTATTTTATTTTCCACAGTTTTCACGATGTTATGTTTGACCGAGGAATGTGAAGAAAAATTGGGGTTGAGGTTAATGTCCGAAACACAATTATTTTTGATTCTTAAAGTGAGGGAGGCATTGTTGAGCGGATCTCTAGTGATATGCAGAAATCGGTAGGGAAAGGTGAGTAGATTTTCCCAGGCTTGCCTCGAGTTCTCCAGCACTGTGTGGTGTATTGTGTCGGCAAGCTTCTGTGCTATAGTCACTCTGACACCCCTAGGGATCCGACTTAGAACTGGTACAAAACGTTTAAATCTGGATATTTCTTGCCACAAATTTGTTTGATAGATTGGGTTCGGAAGTGAATTGGTTATTGGGGGAATGAGGGTTGGAAGCTGTTTGTGGCATTTGCTTACGTGGATGTTCAAACCCCGTTGGCTTTTAAAATATCGGTAACAGTGGGAGCATTGCAGCAGATTTCCAAAGGACACGGTCGAAATATTAGTGGAGGTCCCTGCATCCTGGCTGCTTGTCATAGGTTGGTAAAGGTAAACTATAAACGATAACTTATATAATTGAGAATGAATGCAAACAGAATATGTTTACGGCACGGGCGTACCTATTACCTACAAATGCACAAAAACAAATTGATCGGGGCGAAACGTAGCGAGCCGACGATGTATGTATAGGCACTTGAGATGCTGTGGAATGCAACTTGTAACTATGAGAATAATGCTAAGTTAGTAATATGCTAAGATTTCAAAACTAATAGATAGGCTATGACGTACATTTGACAGAACAAATCTTCACACAAGAAAAAGTTACGCCATCTGGGTTTTCACCGTACTTTGCGCGACGTGAACGGGACGGGTCCCGCTATCGCTATGGAGTAGATGAGGATGGATCATTTTCTCATAGGATGTAGCCGTTTCCACAAGAAAGACATACGCTAATGCTGTCTCTTAAATGGAATCAATATGATGTTAGATTATTTAATAAATTATTAGCATAACCTACGTCCGACGCAGAAAAACAATTGTTCTTAGAGGTGAGTCATTATCTTAGAATTAGGCACTAGATATTTTTGTATATGTATTAGGTACTTTAATTTGTCATTTTAATTTTTTATATTATTTAACTACTGTTAGTTAAATAATATAAAAAAATTAAATGACAAATACATTTTCCACATCTTCCTTGTATTTGAAGTAGATGGTAAATATTTTCTTATGACTGAGGAGCGGCAGAAATGGGACTCTAAGCATTGAAAAGACTCAATAAATTCCTTGACAACTCTTAATTTATGCAATTTTTTTGCAGAAGTATGATCGCCGCCTCTGTTTTCCGACATATCGTATTTTTTTTAAAAAGTCATTAAAATAGGATTAAAAAAGTCCGCTTACTATGGTGATCAGCAACCCAAAACGAGACATGTACTCTTACATTTTGGCTATCACCTGGCTAGGACTCGTATTATTGCATTGATGCACTTCTACCAATTTTGTACGTGCATCAACTACCACTAAGTATGTACATTTCTGAATTGGTCCTAGGAAGTCTACAATATGTATTCCTTACCGTCTCGGTGTATGACTACCTTGTGAACGCACAATACACATCCACTCTCATAAAATAATAATTGTGCTCTACATAAAAGATAAGGCTTAATATGATCATCAAAATCTTTATAGGCCAACCAAGTATGTACACTTTGAATTTTTGCAACAACAAACTTTTCATGTCTCTACACGGACTCTATTTAACCTAACAGGTACAACTCTTATTTATAACTCTTAAATATAATATATATATATATATATATATATATATATATATATATATATATATATATATATATATATATATATATATATATATATATTGTTGTCGACAATAAAACTGCCCGTCCACAGCCAATAATGCGATATAGAGTTCTACATTTCATCTTTACTGCACAACGAGCTCTATATTTTCCATATTTTCTTTTATTTGCAGGTGTAAGATCATTTTACACGTATCCAGCCTTTTACTGCCGCTAGAAAGTATACGAAGACGTAAACACGTAGATGTAAACACAAAACACGTAAAATTCTTTTATATTTTAGAAACATTCTTACTATTTTTTATCAAATTTAACGTACTTTGTGAAAAAGTGTTTTACCTTATTGTTTTCAATAGCGTAGTACCTAACCAATACTTACCCCTTTTACCCGTTTTAAACACAATATTTTTTGTGGAAATAACATTGGAAAATAAATTTAATAGTAGGGAAGCCCAAGAGGGACTTTTAAAGTAACTCGAGCTCGTCAGATATATCTGGTCCCACATATATCTGGTAATTAAATTATGACAAAACATTTTACTTTTTTGAGGTGTTAAAAATAGTAATAAAATTGATATTAAGCAGGCATCCAAAAAGCTCCAACTTTAAGTAATAACGATTCGAATGTCGGGTTAGATCATTAGGTTTGGAATAAAGCAGTATTATTATTATATCTAAAGCTTTTCAGATATTTTATGTTGGACTCAGCTTAATAGTTAACTTCGTCTTTTCTAAAATCTAACGATAAATCAAAAAAAAAATAACCTACAAAACCTATTTTTTTAATGATTTTTTTCTAAGTTATAAGGCTTATTGCATCACTAATATGAAAAAAAAGTTCTTATCCTTTTATCTTCCTCTCACCTAACCTACAAAATGTACTAGATTCCCACGACGCTCGAGTAACTACACATTTAGCATTATGGGCTCCCATAATATGAACACTACCCTCAACGTGTAAATATTATATTTACGGATTCTGGTACCCAGACACAATTTTTTTTTACCCACAAACAAAGTTTCTTCTTTCTTACCATGGGCCCAGATTGGCTTAGTGTGAAAGCGTTCATTCATTAATATTACATTAAAAAAAAATTAAGTGCAATTTCTATAACTTTTCTTCTTCATCTTTCTATCTTCTAATCTTTCTATATTTAATATTAAATAGCTCGTTTCACTATAAAAGGTACTACAAGCAGTACAGCCCGCCACGCAATTAAAGCTTTATAGAATTAGACACATGACACCTGCACCCGTTGCAACTGATAAAACTCTCTTGAACAACTTCATAGCGGCAAAGTTTTAAAAGTTGCAGCCACTAGCGAAACTCTTTAATAATTTTACAATGTCAAAAATTTTAATATAAATCTTATGAATTGAAATTATGAATGTTTATGAGGTGACGTTTGTAATTATTGTCGTTCTAAAACTACGAAATTAAATACAAATCATTTTTTAAATCTGTAATAGCAAACAATTTTATACTTTTAAAGAGCAAATTTTATATATGTATATCTCGAAAACGGCTGCGTGTATTTCCATAAAATTTAGCATGCAGGTAGTTTTGGGGGAGAAAAATCGAACTACCTTAGTCTTATACCTGGGAAACTGAGCATTTTTAAATTATATATGTTTTGGAACGTAGTTCCTTATGGCGCGTTGCGAATTGGAGGCTAGGCGGATTAAAATTGCCACGACACTTTTTGCCACTCGAAATCACAATGTAATAACGACTATTAAGAATGATACAAAAAACGACCTTATCACCTTTCAACAATAATGTAGAATTTTGCAATTACACATTGTGACTGTTATGATTGTTACATATTGTGTCTAGCTAGCCGAGTGCTTGATGTTATTACTCAGTACGGAGTCGGACTCCGCGGCGGCAACACTGCGAGCAGCAAGCAACCCGCCCGCAGTAAGTGAAAATAAAAGCTGTTAATTTCAAACTAACAGCTTTTATTTTCACTTCAACAACATCAAGTGTGTACGTAATAAGATAATATGAGTAATTTTGATTTCTAAATGTCAATTTTTTATTTATTATTTTTTATTTTATTGTTCCATTAAAATTCCGAGCAAAGCTCGGTCACCCAGGTGAGTACTAATATTATTATTCTACGACTTGTCGGTGGTACCACCCAAATCTAGTTCATAATTTATTAATATTAAGTGGCTATAAAGCTTACATTATAAATTTTATTGCCAGATAAAAGTACCTTCGCGGGTTCATAAGTTAATAATCTCCTTAGTTGAGTTACGACCCTGTTCATGTATTCTGTAGAACGGAGAAATATGGAGGAGAGATATCGTGTTAGAAATTGTAAGATATTACGTTATTTCGTTGCATCCATATTCTACTTTAAAGAAGCACGTTTTATGTAAAACACATTTTTACAATATAAAATATATGATACAACCTATTCTCACATTCTGAACAAAAATATGTTCGATAGATATTTAAAAAAAAATGTCTTGCACTAAGCAGTGTTTAATTGGATGGAGATGTGTCTTACATACTTTTTTTATTCATCCGACGTTCATTCTTATGAATTGAATATCGTTATGTTTTTGTGTAACTTTTTGCCCACACAATATATCATTTAATTGCTGTAATACGGCTCCTTCCCATCTGGCCACCTTCTTATCTCGCAAACCATATTCAATATATTTTGTCCTCCACCTACTATAGGTAAGTAATGTTAGAACTTAAATTTTAGAATAACATTCTGAATAAAATATAAGGGGTAGTTTGGATATTCCTGCGACGGTAAAACGTTTTTTAAAATACAATTTTCAATAGCAAATTTTGCTGCTATCATTTTCTCGAATGACTCCCTTGGACATTGTTTACGTAATATAAGATAGTTGAAGGTGCTCATTCTTCTGACTTCGTGATATACCGGCGACAGGCATAGTAAAGCTGATTCGGTGGCTTAGCTTCGTAAAATATTTACGTAAAACTTTTATATGGATGTATTTTATGTAGCAACATAAACATATTTGGGGAGAAGTATCCATACAAATATATGTTTTGTTGTTAAAGATTTTATGTAATATTCTTCTTGCTTATATATAAAAATGAATTGCAATTTCTGTCTCGAGAACGGCTGGATGGATATGGCCAGTTTTGATCTTGAAATAATACGGTATATTCCTGTATTTTTTTTTATTACATAAATGAATTGTGCTCTAAAAAATAAGACAGTTTATATAAAGAACAGTTATACTAAAATCAAAATTATTGAAAAGATATTACGGATTGCTTAAAGCACTTTTGTGAGTCTCGTGAAAACGCCCCATATAAAAGTCGTACTAGTAAGTGACGTCACACGCTAATAAGTTGCCACGAAATGTATGGCCATATGTACAAAATTTCTGATTTCTCGTAATTTATAGTAAGTATTTTTTTATTTGATGTAAATAACCTAATGACGTACTTGTAGGTGCAGGTAGTATAGGTAAAGTTTTTGGTGCTGAAATTGTAGGTGTATGTTAAGGTATAGTTGTATGTGTAATTGTAGGTGTAGATATAAGTGTATATGTAATTATTTATTCCAGTTATAGTGACGGCAGAACAACGTGTCGGAACCGCAAAAATACTTCAAATTAAACTACTAAGTTATTAAAAATAAATAAAATTTTGTTTAACAAATCGATCATTTTATTAACATTTTATTAATTTTTCTTAGTTTCAGAAAAAAAAACGCGTCACACCATATTTTTCTTGCACAAACAATAGGTACTATCATTATATTATGAAATATATTATGTTAATTATATTAATATATCCCACGCGGTGCAGTGAGCTATTCACCTAAGACATTACTTGTATTAAAATATAATGCATATTGCTCACGTAATTTTGTACACCTATTTGTGTTCCGCTACATAGCGGAATGTTGTTGCAATCTACTTACCGCCACTCAATTCACCGATGATGAGATACGCTTTTAACACTTTACATTATGTAAATATTATACCTTTGCCTGTTAACCTCAAGTAAAACATAATGGCATGAAAATGTTTTATTACAATCCATAAACATTATTTCCAAAACTGGGCGAAAGCCAATAAAATTTTAATGGGTATAAATAAACAAAGGTAAGTACAATAATAATGCACTACCTACAAATCGCATTTAAATGCTTACCTATTCCTT
The DNA here is from genome assembly GCA_963565745.1 of Phengaris arion. Taxonomy (NCBI): domain Eukaryota; kingdom Metazoa; phylum Arthropoda; class Insecta; order Lepidoptera; family Lycaenidae; genus Phengaris; species Phengaris arion. The sequence goes on from OY751431.1 coordinate 34,029,065, forward strand.
CCCGTCGGAAAAGTTGGTTGAATATAAACGTCGAGTTTCCCCGTTCCAAAGTTTATAGAAAAACAATACTTGGAGTAGTGGTTTTGTGTAAGGTTTATGTCACTCCCAAATGGGCGATGACAGATAGCATTTCCTGACAGCCAGAAGCCACGCAATGGTATTTATCGTATTTCAACTCAGTAATGGTTTATTAGTTTGGGTAAAGTTAATACTCTGTACAAAGCAGAGAAAGGTATTTTTGACCTATTTTGACAATTCGCAATATTTTTTATCTGGGTCAATTACAATTTTATTTGCTGCATTATTAGAGCCTATATGAGCTATTGAGTTTATCTAAATTCATTAAGAAAAACTTCCCCTAAATTTCATCAACAATGCGTTGCTGTACGAATATTGGATTATAAAGAACACATTGCATACATTTTACATAAAAATATAAATATTATGTACCCTTAACACACACAAATTAATTCTATTAATTATAAAACAAACAGAGCAGATAGTTCGTCTAATTGATTATAGGTTCAAGGAGATTTATTTACAAAGACTGATACATACTGAGGTTCTATAGAGGATATCTATATCTGTCAATTTGGGATTACTTGACATATAACCAACATTGACTATAATTAATTTATTGTAGGTAAATAACAAATATGTCTAAAAAGGGAAAAATACGTGTGGCACTCGGGGACTACCGCCGTAAAGCGTAGTATTGCATAGCATTTTTTATACTTTCTCACAAACAGCTGCTTACGTATTCGTCCGATTTCGGAGCAGCTCGTCTCGATCCGTGCGAGCTTCGTACAGTCGTACCATATACATACACGTTAAGGTTCAACTAGTCGCGGGCTCGAACTCACTCGTGGACGCGGCCAAAAAGCACGCTGTCTCACCTAGCATTGTGTCTAAAAGAGATAGAATCAGTTAGGAGCAGTTAGCAGCTAGTCTACACGCATACGTCTAGTCGCACGCACACAAACACCGTGCCGAAGTCTGCCGAACTGGAACGACGTTAGACGATGCACGGCTTTCAACGCCGCACCGCTGTGCCGGTCGGAGTGGGGGGTGTTAGGTTTATTTTCGTTACGGAATTTCTTGATTCGGTCGCCGTGCTCAAAGCCCGCGATAAAAGCTATGCAATAGCTTAAAATATTATTTTTAAACAAAAAACTAAACCAACTTCCAAAGTAAAAATACACAAAAAAGTATGAAATAAATTTTATTTTCTAAATAATTATCCTTTTAAATTAGACTAAAGTTTTAACTATTTGTCAACAGAATCTTCATCATTTTGAAGTTGGTACCAGCCATACCATATTTCTTATATTATTAGATATTAAGTCACTTTAAGAACTTTTAAAATAAACCATCGAATGTATACATATATATGAATACGCGCCAAGCTTCTATTAGGTATTGTATATAAGATGATGATGATGATAACTACTGTAAGTGATATAATAACATATTCTTGCAGTTCTTTAAACAATGTTGAAATTTCCAAACGCTTATCTTTTAAGACTGAGGAGTTCCGTTCAGTGCTTTTGGACCCAGGGTATAAACTGGTTCAGAATTTTGCTTTTTAGTAGCATATGCTTGGGTCTCTTCAGAAAAAGTCAAAATCACTATATGTGTCCATATAAATTTCGAGGAGTTCCCTCGATTCCTTATGAATCGGCTATATATTTTTTTTTGTATGGTCAACGATAACTCCGCCGTCTGTTGACCGATTTCAAAAATTCTTTTTTTGATGTAAATAATATAATCCCAAGCTGGTCCTGTTGTCACCAAAGTGGTGACCTGATGGCATCATATGATGGCAAAATATACAGCCGAACGTATAACCGCCTCCTTTTTTGGAAGTCGGTTAAACATAGGATTTTGCTTTTAACAATCTTTGCAACCGCTGTAAATCATAAAAGGAAGTGAGTACACTTTCTGCAGCCAGTGTCATAATTAATTTTATTCTTTGACAAGTATTGCAGGTTCGCAATACCTGTCAAAGAATAAAATTAGTTATGACACTGTGAAATCAATTCTTACCCTTTCCTATTTAACAAGAGCATCATGATGATTTGCAAAAAAAAAAGGTTGAAGCTCGACACTCTTATCTTACAATGAAATTGTGTAGACGTTTATATACAATTCATGCGACTACTTTATAAAAAGGCTAAATATAAGACTATTATTTACCTACCTATTTTTATTGTAACATAAAATTGTGCTGTGTTTTTATCGTTTACCGCCTCACTCGCAGCTACACAATTCCAAGAAGCCGGTATATTCATTAAACTGCTCTTCTATTTTCGTATTTCATGATAGAAAATTAAAATAGAACTTTTTACGTAAAAGGAAATCTCGTGAGGCATAAAAGTACACAATAAATTTTGTCACCAACTAGCGTTATTCATCCGACAGACACGCTAGGAGGGGAGGAAATTTCTAGAAAAAAAAAACTATAACAATATTTGAGCGTGTTACATGAAAGATTTATCACTAAGCTGCGATAAGGGTTCGGACGGCGTAAATAAATTCATACCACTATATTGAAAGTCGAGTCCCCAAACTGGCAGAAGTGTTTTTAAAAGAAACCTCTTTGATATTCTCGCCGTAAAGTGTTCCAATAAAACTGAAGTAGGCTGCTTTCGGCACTATTACGTAGAACCCTTTTACATTATTATCTGAATCAAACTTAGAAGCTACGTTAATTATTATTTATATAATAGGTTTATTGTTTTAATGGTTGCACTGATTTGGTCTAAATAAATTTATTCGTTTATTCTACTTATTTCTATTTTAATATAATTATTTTTATATTATTTATTCGTATAAATAAATATCTTCGGCAATTTATTTCCCTAATAAAGCTTCTCTTGAATAATAATAGCTTACGTAAAAGCTGCCTCAAAAATTTATCTACTAAATTATTTCCTCTCAATTACTGGCTTTATTCACGAACATACATCAACGTAACAATCCCAAGCGACAAACGTCCAGGTACGACGCGTTTTCATGATAACGTCCGTCGAACGAATGGGTCATATCCGGGACATTGATGATAATCTGGTGAAGTCGTGCCGAGCAAAACGCGATCATTTAGAAGCCGGACAATGAAATAAGACAGAGATACATTGCACGTAGGAAATGTTTGAAAAAGATTTATGTGAGGAATGTTTTTGTCTGTTACGACAAATATTAATTGCGACTAAATTGTTCTATAAGAGTTATGTACTATCAGAGAATCTTATTCATAAGCAGGTTGACCGGTGTCGTTATTTATTCGTATTATAAAAAGTACCTGGGAGACCGAGCTTTGCTCGGTATTTTAATAGAACGATAAAATAATAAAAATAAAGAAAAAATATAAAATAATAATTCTTATTATTTAAGAATAACAAAAATATTTATCTTACCGGGATTCGAACCCACCACATTCCGAATTTCCAAACAATACAAAATTATACGTAGGTACGCATACCAAGCTGCCCGAAACAAAAAACCAGTCACGTGTTTGGGTGTTCGAAAATGAGTTAAAGCCAACAAAAATTGTTCTTTCACGGAGTGTTGCAAAAAAAATGGTGGCCACGTTTGTGTCCAAAACTGCCCATGTTGCGACTATTCCTCTTGAGAGACAAAGAACGGTTAATGCAGAATGGTATGCTAACATTAGTTTGCCACAGGTCGTTTCTGAACTCCGTAAAGAGAACTGCAACCGCCGAATCATCCTCCATCACGACAATGCGAGTTCTCACACCACGCACAGAACAAAAGAGTTTTTAGAACATGAAATCATAGAATTATTAGACCATCTGCCGTAAAGCCCCTACCTAAGCCCTAATGATTTCTATACTTTCCCTAAAATAAAGAATAAATTGCGTGGTCAGAGATTTTCATCACCTGAAGAAGCTGTGGACGCCTACAAAACGGCCATTTTGGAGACCCTAAATTCCGAATGGAATGGTTGCTTCAATGATTGGTTCCATCGTATGGAAAAATGTGTCAAATTTCGCGGAGAATACTTCGAAAAGCAATAAATACATTTCTAAATAGTAATGTTGTGTCACTTCCTTGATTCCCGAAATTTTCAGTGCCGCCCTCGTAGGTTTTTGTACATTGGTTGAAATGTTAATACAAAGTAGATACGAATTACAACTTTATTGATATATAAATAAGCGAGATCTTAAATAGCAATGCAAATGTCATTTGTTTAAACAATGGTTTAACAAAAACAATGAACAGTGAACACCTAGAAAAATGTGACATAATATTGTGACTAACTATTAGTTATATAATTCTTACCCATCAGCATGTCGCAAGGAGAATAAGGAACGATACAATATATTATCTCCTCCTCCTGCTGATAGCCGGGTATCTATGCTATTTATAGTTACGAGTGTTTGGCCTTGAAATTGGCCCTTATTTATTCATATAATTTTAAATTTGAACGGGTTCTTTTGCGTCTTCGATGGAAAAAAAAATGTAAATGTTGTGACAGATTGACAAACGTCAACGTATATCAAAATTGTATCCATCAGACACAATATTGTTATAATCTGTGGTGGTGTGATTTGTTGTTATTTTTATTAATTTAATCTATTTCTAAGCATTGATTAAAATAATATTAGCTTTCTGCACACCGTCCTCCACATAAACTTTAACTGAGTCAAATAATACTCCTCCGTTAGCACCGTTCTTGTAAAATTGTACTGAAAGTTTTTACTCCGCGTATTAATATAATAGTAATTACTAATCTGAATAACGATAGTATCGGAGTTTTGCCGGGATTTAATGGGTGACGTTGTGGTTTTTGTGTTTCTTTCATTAATTTGTGTTAATTCCGTTCTATATGTGTAAAATTGGTAGAATATTAACCATTAAATATTCGTTAACATGCACAAGTGTGGACAAGTTGTACAACTTCTACAAATGTGCTATTTTGTGTTCCCTCCAAAACTCCTTAAGAACATTCAGTAAAGCTTCTACCACTTTACTGAATCGACTGACATGACTCATGGACTACACTGACTATTTATTTGGACTTTGACTACACCTTAGACGTGACGATTTAGGAATACGGTGTTGAAGTGAAAATTGAAACGAAAGTTCTATTTCCCGCCTTTTTAACTTGACACTGCCAAATGGTGATAAGCCGATGCCATATATTAAAACGATAATATCAATCTGACATAACATTGACAATTAGGTATTGTATTGTGAGTCCAATTTGTCATTATTTTATAAACAAATTATGAGAACACTCTATCTATTTATGTACTAGATCCCCCGATAGTACATTGAATACCAGAGTTGATATTAGGCATTTAAGGCGTGTCCTGGTACCATGAGCTTGAAAATGTTTTGTAGGAAAATACTAAGCAATTTTACCTATGAATTTTAAATTGAAATCATCTCAGAAATACGCAATATTTCGTATTTACTTTTATACCTACGTACGTTATAGTCTTCAGACTATAACGTATAATGTCCTATAATGTCCGTCAAATTTACGGATTTCTTTCAAGAAATCCGTAAATTTGACGGACATTTATTAGATTCTGCTCTGGGCTAGTCGAGGTTAGTAGAACTCTATTATATTGCCTGACCCCACGGGAGTTTAGGAAATTAATCAGAACAATATTGTAGCGAGATAGCGTAAGTAATTTAATATCACGATATTAACTATTAATTCACTATCTTACTCCCATTTAACGGCATCAAATACGTCGTTATTATTAATGTATGTAGCAGATTTATTTGAACTTCTCACATATATAAAAATAGATTGCAAATATGTGTCTTGCTAAAACTCGAGAACGATTGAACCGATTTGGCTAATTTTGATTTTGGACTGATTGTAGAAGTTCCGGGGAAGGTATTAACGGTGATAAATATTGGGAAAATTGCTTCATTTTAAATACCTATTACTAGATTGTCTATGCAAATTCAATTGCCATTATTTGATAAAGGTTTCTTGGAACTGATCATTTTATATTTCTCATAAGGAATCTAACATATAATAAAACATCAGTATTATTACAATATCAGGAAATCAAATATTAGGTCATTACATATGAAATTGGCGTTTTGTAAAGGAGGAACATAAAGTCGATTTTTTTAAACTTAATATATTTATTTAATCAAAGTATTATACCATTGCTATGTATGCACTTTTGCCATCTCATAGGTAGTTAAATTATTCCTTTACTAAAAAAACTATTCGGACAGGAATCAATAAAATCTTTGAAGGCGCTTTGGACTGCCCCATCGGAGTTGAATGTTTTCCCTTGCAAGTAGTTATCCAAATTTCTAAAAAAATGATAATCTGTTGGAGCAAGGTCCGGGGAGTACGGTGGATATCTTAGACATTCCAATTAAATATCCTCTAATTTGGTAGCCGTCTGTTGTGCAGTGTGTGGTCTACCGTAGTCAGCAGCAGCAGCAGCAGTGCCCTAGACTAGACTGCAGTTGCTGGCAATAGAAAGATGTCGTAATCGTCTGGCCTGATTTAAGGAAGCTGTAGTGAACGACACCGGAATGTCCATCAAATGTTCACTAGTAACTTTTTTTGAGTCAATTTTCGCTTGGGGCAGGCTTTGGCTGGTTCGCCAGGGTTCAGCCATTGCGATGAGCATTTCAGATTATCTAACAAGATCAACTTTTCATCACAGGTAATGATTCGATTAATAATCCCTTCATTATTGTGCCGGTTGAGTAATGTAACGCAGCAGTCGACGCGCGTTTGTTGGTTTGCTGCACTCAATTCATGAGGTACCCACCTTTCAAGCCTTTTCACCTTCCCAATTTGCTTCTAGGGAATTAAAACACTTTTATCACTAACACTGCAGCCTGCAGATAGCTCGGACGTAGTTTGCGATGGATCCGCTTCCACAATAGCCTTCAATTCTTCATTATCAACTTTGGTCTCCGGCCATCCACGGGGATTGTTCTGCAGGTCAAAATTTCCAGAATGTTTTCTTTTGCGACACCGCCGCTATATACCATTAATCCTTCGAGCCGTTTTTATAGCACTGGTGCCACGGTGGAACTCGTACTCGAAAATAATACGATATTTCAAGTTTTCCATTTTGTAAATAGAGTGACGCAAAGAAAAAACCAAAAGAGGAAAAAACAAATGAATTACGGTTTTCGAAACACAAATGCATGAGTAAATAGCGTTTTATATTTGAAGTTGGAATTCCTAACCAAAGAAGATATATTTGAGATCAAAGTGGCCAGTACGCCGATCTCATATGTTCCTTACATATGAAAACCTTATATTAAAATTCTCACAAACAAAAAACTCACAAGAACACTACGTTGAATAACACAGTTATTTTCGTTAAATTACCTAATAATCAAAGAAATTACTCTTCCGCTAAAGCCGCGAGGAAGAGCTAGTTTATATTTACGACACCTACTATATAGTCCATAGTTCGGGACATGCGAGCTAATATTTAAAGATAGTAAATGACTCGTACGTAATCTAAAGCGTCGTCATCATGTAGGACATAATAGGAACGTCCCACCTTACTTTATGTTACGACCTAAACTGGAGCGCATATGTAATGAACCTTTTACGTTTTTTCCTTTATGACTATGTGATCTATGAGTTCTTATCTCTTGCGCCTAATACCGTTGTTATTAAAATTTATTCATACTTTTTTTATGATGGCTACATTACGTCTTAGAATCAACGATGATGAAATCATATATCTAAATTACCACCAACCACAGTTTACAGTTCTGTACAAAAAATGGCATAAGGGTTGTAAAGTTCTGCTATAAATACTCAATAATTAACTTTTACTGGTAACCATAAAAGTGGTAACATCTGCTCCTTTTTGCTAAATAAAGTATATAGAAAGCAACTTTGTCAAAATAACGGCCCTTTGGAACAACTTTGTGTCGTGTACCATCGAACAAGTTGTCGCTCGACCAGGCAAACGATAAAAAGACTCAAGTCTAGCGAACGCACACATACTAACATGTAAATACGTAGTTCAACCACGTCGACAGCCGTTGCGGTCACATAATTTGTGTTAAAATATTTTCAGGCGTCCTAGTGCGAGGAAAATGTTTAGGAACTGGTCGAGCAGGAACTTTGTCGATGGTACATTTTAACTCGGCGCAGTAACGCAACTTGTGTCAAAAATATTCTATTTCAGGTTTTACGCATCCGTAAGTAAGTTATAGTTAACGCAGGATTTTTAATTAGTTAATTAGGCTTAAGAATATGAAAATTGTTACTTACCCTTTTTCATCTTAGGTAATTAACCATCTATATACTGGTTACTTAGACCTATCTCTTATATAGCTTGTGAACCGTCTATGAAATTATATTCATTAAATTCATTACATATTCATATTATGTAATTTAAAAATAAACAGCAGTTAATATTTTACGTCAATCTGAAACATTCATTCTCCATAATCTTCTGTATGTTTTATCTATAACGGTAATCCACCATAGATGGTGAAATTATCTAGAATTTGATGTTAGATCACTTTGAACTCGTGTGATAACACATTCATAGAAAATTACAAAAGAAAGTACATTTTATCGATATGATATGTGCAACAGATAAGTGTAATTCAGATTCTTAAAGTTCAATCTCGGCAGTATGATCAAATACTTTAAAGGACGTTACAAAGTGATTTTGTTCCAAACAAGATAGCAACGTTAGCCGGAAAACTGTTAGGGACGATTCACACGGAACGGCAGCGGAGCGACGAGTAGTTTTAATTTAAACAATTTTGAATTTTATCAGCATAAAAACAAAATTAAAGATTTTATGCTACCCCGAATTATCAAGCAGTGAGCGAGTTGATGATAGTAAATTAGAGCTAAGAACACTTTCGATCACGTCAGCTTTCAAACAATTAAACCGCATCTAAATCAGACCTTTCGTTTAGGAGCTACAAAGTCATGGACACAGACAGACATACCAGCAAACTAATAACACGCCTCTTTTTGTGTCGGGGGTTAAAAATAGTTACGTAAGTCGCGTGGTTCAAGTCGCTACTTTAGCGCCTGTGACCACTTTTTTTTTTAATGTTATAAAGTTGAAAATATGTGAAACTGAAACTTTCAGTGAAATTCTGTATGAATAGGCCCTAATGCTACTTGATACAGTAGTATTGAGTCGTTTGAGACGTTATTATTAGTATAGTTTGCAAGACCAATCGCGGCTTTGTAGGTTCTTGTGGGAATTCCAACTTAAGTCTCTTTATATGGCTTATGGCTTGTCTAAAGATTTCCAAAGTAGATAACACTTTCTTATAGTACTTTAATTTAAGTAACTAAATCTTGTTTCTTCTTCTCACCAAAGTTAAAGGTGTGTAAGGCAATCGCTAATTATTATGACAATAATTTTAGTGACAAGGCAGACATGAATTCTTAAATTAATTGTATTATCATATTCTGTAATAGTTGGGGGAAACTGAGGACACTTGATCCCCCAATTGTTTTTTAACCCTTATTTCGTACACATAAGCCCGGTTTCAAAAATTTTTGACACTGTAATACGTGGAACTTATCTGCCTATAAGAACCTGCAACAATCAACAGAATATCAGTAAAAAAATACTATTCAAGTGAAGTGTTATTCCCACATAGGGGATCCCCTACACAATTACTATGCAACTTAAAAAAGTTTTAAAACGTTAATTTAACCTTCATTTATTGCTTAATAGACCACTAACAGCTTATATTATGATTATTGTATTGGTTTGTGCTTTTTTAACATTTTGCCATAACATTTTTGATGCAAATTTTTTGGTTTGGTATACCTTCTCTTGTTTGTAAGACTTTAAAGCTATGAAAATATTCAATAATAATTAATCAATCATTAAAATGTTTCAAGAGGCACTTGATCCAGAGGGGATTAATGCCTGTTTTCACCAACTGACTCCTAATTTTAAGTGTCCCTTAGCAGCCATTTAGGGCGCCTCTTAAGAAAAATTGTTTTCACCAACGCATAGGTGTCACCTAAGACCTTAGGGGGGCCTCTTACTTTAGGGGCCTGATATTTCGCGCCTTAACTGACACCTAACATTACATTCTGATTGAAAATACGTGATTCCCTTGAAATGGAAGACCTATTGGTAACTTTAGACGCTGTTGAAGTGCTTGAATTATTTTCTAATGACTTGTTACCAAAAAGACCCCGTTTATATCGCCAAAGAGTGGAACATTTTGATAAATATGATATCGACTTCTTCATCCGATATAGGTTAACAAAACAGAGGGTAATATTTTTATTAGAAAAATTGAACATCTTCTTGAGTTTAAAGACAGGTAAGTGTATTATTCGTTGACATTTTACATGTAGGTACTTTTCTCGTACTTACCTACATACTCCTTTACCAATGGAATTCATAATTTTCTAATGATACTTGAATATCATGTCGAAATCAAAAGCAGTGATTGTTCTTTTAATATGTATTTACCTGTACCATTACTTACTTGGACGTCTCTGATACAATTTCATACAAATAGGTATGTCACAAGTAGCAGGCAGCGAAACATAGTTAATGGAAAATATTTTTAATTAATCTAATCAAAAATGATATATACAATTAACCACAAAAGATTAAACGAACAATTTGGAGGTTGTGAGACAGTAAACGTGGTTGTGAATTGTAAATAAACAACATCAAATAGATTTGTCGGGGAGTTCAATGAGTGACGTTGTGGAATTTGTAATATTTCATAAAGTATTATCTCAGTTCTTAATGTGTAATATTGGTAGAATATTAACCATTAATATTCGTTAAACGTGCACAAGTGTGAGCAAGTGGTACAACTTCTAAAAACGTGCTATTTTGTGATTCCCGCCAAAACTCCCTAGGAACTTTCAGTAAAGCGTTTACCACTTTACTGAATCGACTGACATGACTCATTGACTGTACTGACTATTTATTTGGACTTTGACTAGACTTTAGACTTGACGATATAGGAATACAGTGTTAAAAATTGAAACGAAAGTTCTATTTCCCGCCTTTTTTACTTGACACTGGCAAATGGTTTTAAGATAAGCCGACGCTATATATTAAAAAAAAAAACAACATCAAATGACTCGTCTGTCACTCATCAGTGAAACTGACATTATTACTTTTTAATTTACTGCACAGTAAAATTTTAAACACGTCATCGTCTTACTAATTTAGTTATTAAAATTGCTGAATAATTTATCAAAGCATACAAAAGTACACTAACTTTGATTTATTTATATTATATTATTTATCTGTGAATTATTTATACTAGAATTTGCAATGCTACATTTATCGATAAAATATCAATAGTATGAGCGCAAATTAGAAAAAAAAATACTGTCACTTATCTAAGAGTTTCATAGCTAAGTGTTACCCGGCTTGATGAAATTAAAATTAGGTAGGTGCTGATTTTAGGAGACCACCTATCCAAAGGGTCACTTACATAAGAGTTATTTAGGAATCAGTTGGTGAAAACGGGCATAAGTCTCCCCGAATAACTGTACCATGTGTATCCGATAGTAGTTTTATACTATGAACAAAGTAGTCATAATAATCGATTAAGATAACACTTTTATTTCAATTAAACGTAAGTCACATTAAAGATAAGGATTCGTTTCATATTCATGCACATCTTAATAATATATAAATAAAATCCCTTCCTTTAGGCTTAGTGGGGTAAAATGATAATATGAATCGGAAGTTTGAAGGTCCTTTTGTTGAATTCCTTTTTGTTTTAACACATCTGCAGTCATTGCCTGCATTTCCTTTGTGCTTAAATATTTTTAGGCGTCCTTTGAACTAGGAATATTTAAGAAACTGTTCGAGTAGGAACTTCATCCATTTTTTACTTCACATGAGTCAAACTCATTAATTTAAGCCAACGAGTTAGGTACTAAGAATTTTCCTGTCACGTCGTATCTTTATTGTCCTGGGGTTATCAGAATCACCCTTTATGTTATAAACAAGATGCTGTAAAGATAATTACAAAATTTTACCCATTTTCTCCGAGCACAAAGGTTTTTGAGCTAACGTCATTTATCTTTTACATTCCATTAATAAGAGCGATATGAAAGTTCACTAGGTGTTAATAAGATATGGCGCATGTGTTACAATGAAAAGCTGCGATAGACGTATTACTGTATTTCCACGTAATACCGATAGCAAAAACTATCATAATAATATTAAGTTAAATCTATATATTGTCCGAGTAAACAATATATATTACTTTAATTTATAAGTGTAATCCTTAGTAATACCTGTATTTACCTATTTTGTTTATTTTAAGCTAAAGTTTGTATTATAATTATTATTATTGTAATTAGCGCTAGGTTTTGCCTGAAACACAGGTTTACCCTAGTTCAGGCGCTATTGTTAACTTTATGTAGGTAAAGAATAAATATATTATATAAATTATTAATTATTATAACAATATCCAGTATAACCTAGCTGTGATCTCTCTTCTACCTGAAATGATTATTATTTTTGCTGTCATCAAACAAATATCTGAAAGTTCATATTTTTGTTGTGTAAAGAACAAACTAAACATCAGCTTTATTTTATTGCTTACTAAATCATAAAGACGTAGCTCAATTGTTCATGTTTGCTTAGGTTGAAAAATTGTAGTAGGGATCCATAGGTATAATTATTTATCCGCATAAAATAAGCATTTTAACATAAAAGGAGTATGGGCAGAAATGTATGAACGCTGGTCTACATACTCAATACGAAAAAGCCATGTGTTTTGACAAGGGCGTTTCTTGCACATTATTTCCTTCATTGACCACATAATATAAATTTAAATAATGGAGTTTTCGTTAAACATGTCAAAATAAAAACGAAAATTACAACTGGACTATTTTACTCTTATGAGTACATATGTAGAGGGCAAGGATTGAGATAAAATTAAATTCAAACCCGTGTACGTATAATATATTAGTACCTGGGTAGCCAAGCTTTGCTCGGAGTTTTGATAAGTTTAAAAAATATATAAAAAACAATAAAAAAATTATCTGACCGATATTCGAACCCACCATATTGCGAATTTTCGAACCAAGAAAAATAAATACGCATAACAAATTGATATGTCAATCGGACTGACATAACAGAGTCGAAATTATTGATATATTTTTGCATGTCGAAAGAAAAACCATAATATGACACGACGACCTCTGTGGCTTAGTGGTTCAACGCGTTGGTGCTCAAGCCGGGGGTTCGCGGGTTCAAATCCCTCCGAAGGAACAAAAAGTTTTTCTGGGTTCCTGGGTCATATATAATAAAAATCTTGAATATATGTATAGTATAAAAGTATTAAAATATATACTTCCCGTTTTCTGGTATCTGTAACACATGTTCTTCGGATACTTAGCACGGGGACAGATTGACGTGGTGTGAAGCGTTCATAGATATTTATTTTTTTATTATTATAATATCTACCTGTGCTTAAAAATTTCCTAGGGATAAGACCTAGCTAGATCGAGCCTAATTTTCTAGCCTAAGTGATAAAGGTAGCCTACCCACAAAAGAACTTCCTTCTAACATCAATCCTTATTGTTTAATAGCGATACTAATATCGCTATACTATAATGAGTTATATGTAATATCATTACAGTATATATTATATATAATATATACTGTAATGATATTACATATAATCAATATCAATACAATACTGTAATCATCATCAACCCTCAGTGGTCCATTACTCTTATCACGTGTGTCTTCATTCACACGTCGCCTGGTGGTAGAAGTAGATGACGTAGGTGTAGCAACCCTAGGACATAGCCACACACCTGTGTGGGTATAGTGGAAGCCCCAAAGGATGATCTCACAATTTTTAAATCGTCTGAAAGACTTGATCTACCTTTTGCGTTTAATGATTTTGGTGTGATAAGATTCGGAAACTCGAATATTTTGTTGAAACAACACTTTTATAAAATCAGTACAACTAAGACTCTTTGAAAGCATTTTTAGTGACTTAGTTTAATTAAGTTGTCTAAATACGTTTGTTCTTTTTAATTCGTTAAAAATGTTAATAATTTTCAGTGACATTTGCATTTTATTACACCAGTACAATGCAGTGTTCTTATTACTTTAGATAGCTGGGGATCTTTAAGAAAATTGTTGGTATCACTTCTTGGCAGCCCCGAGCGTAAATATTTAATATTCGTGCAGAAACGCTGACAATACGAGACCAACTTGGCTTTTCCATTCTGCTGCTTTACTAATTTTAATATAAAATGTATGTAACAACGTCGAAAAGAAACCGAGTGTGATTTTAGTTTTAAAAAATACACATCAGATTTTTCACAAATTGTTTTAGTTCCATCTCGAAATTCTAGCTTTGTTTTATTAATTTCGTTTGCGCGTAGGCAACTGCAGCTTATTCGCGTTAAGAAGTCAGTGGATCATGCGTACACATTATGTAAAATAGCTTACATTAATTGGTTGATGTTGAAACAACTTACGAGTAATTGATCAATTTTGACATTTGTATCTATGATTCACTGACTTCTTAACGCAAATACGGAATACCGAATAAAATTATAGACATTTTATTCTGTGCTACGAGCTGCTACGGTGAGCTACGTAATTTTCGTAGCGTGTACATAAATCTACGCAGTTATCGCAGCGCTTACGAAAAGCGTAGCTTATTTTACTTGTAATAAAAAAAATACGTTTATTTTAGACATAGCCCATAATATAGTTATTATACAAATGACTTATTTAATTTAAGAATTTACCGCCCTGTGGGGCTTCGGGCACATGCACGTGTGCTTGGACGCAGTGCCGCAGAAGGTGGCTATCCAGCTTGGCGCTAAGCAGATTCAGGATGGTGTTGGGGCGTTGGTGTGTTGATTGTTATATTAACATTATCACCCAATTACTATAATAAGACCCAAAACTGTGTGGCCTATTTTTTATATAAGATACGACATAAACCTTCACCGTTTGGGAAAATTCTATATTGACCTCGAGCCAATAGTGTTTAACATATTCGAGGTATTTCGCATGGATGTGAATACACTCGTGCATCTAGGGAGAAGATTTATATTAATAAATATCTGCTATAGTAACATACGAGTTTATAACCTCAACGTGACACCGTATGGAAACACTGGATTTTGGAACGTCAGTAAATAGATGTAGATTTATTCATCAGTAGATATTTCTTATATGCACACGTACTCAATCTTGTTTTTACCTAATACAAAACAATGTATGGTCGGCGACCAGTCAGTGAACCTGTAGACTTTATTCCTATGACAATAAGGTTAAAAAGGACACCGGTTTGTCGGCGACCATACAAAGGCAGACTGGACTAATATTTCCATTACAGGTGAGTTGCATAGAAGGTAAATTAGTACAAAGGTAACATCAATCAGGAAATTCAGTGTAAGGAACTTTCTCTGCCTCAGTTACTTAAGGCCAGTTCACACCGAGACGCGACGTGACGCGATGAAGATTGAGGATGATGTAATAAAATGCATAATATGTAGAGCTGCGTCACAATTTGATTTCGTATCGCTATTAATGTGAACTGACCCTAAGTTTTAAGCCTTATGTATAACGCTCTTCCTTAACCTTGCTTTCATGCAGACTGTAGGATTGGAGTGGGTAACAGAACCCTTCTTCACTGCTGTGTAACAGACCCACTTGCTCGGCGGTCGGTATTGGAATGGTAGTGGGAGTTCCCCACCTAGTGCATACCAGCTACCACCACTTCATCACCGTACCACGCCCCACGAGTGCGTGTTTTTATATTTATTATAAGTCTCAATATACTACACAGACAAATTAGAGAATTTGTCTTCAAGCATAACACTGATAGTCTTAAATTTATCCAAGGTAAGATAGAGGAACGTGTGTATTGATCAGCATTTGCGGGGTTTCTCTGAATGCGGTTCGTTAGCGATGTTCTACGCTGAGTGTTGTTTCGTTCACCCTCCATATAAGTCAAAGGCAATATTAGATCGCAAACCTTTGATTAACGTGTGAAGTGCTAGTGTAAAGGTTGATTCAGTTTTAATTTAATTCCTCGTGTTATCTTAGAGAAAAAAGGTACGATGAAATAATATATATCGCAGTAAGTGTGTTAGCGCTGAGGAAATTAGAATAATAATAATGAACATGCGATTAATTGAGCTAATATTATTTCGTTTATCGTTTCAGATATTGTTTCTAGTTTGCTGGAACCTTAGGTTGTATATTTACTTTATCTAAATTGTAGTAGTAATCTTCGCTTTTGAATCAAAATACACGTTTGAATTATAATATAAATATGTAGCAACTTCTGTAATTATGATAATAATATATTAATAATAATAATTAGACTTTCGTAGACCGCAACATCAGTAGACCCCGCAAGGGAGAAAATAAATTTTAAGAAAAACACAATAATAATAATAATAATATCTATGGACGCTTCACACCACGTCAACCTAGCCCCGTGCTAAGTATACGAAGAACTTGTGTTACTATATATTAGTCGATAGATTAATTAATTATATCGATCGTAGTGATTACGGGGAGGAATTTAGATTATCTTGCGCATTATCGTTGTATGAGAAACAAATTAGTAATATAATAATTAATTAATCATGTATACAAAGTGAAGGGGAAATTCGTGGAAATCTGCTTACTATCAAAGACTTACAGAGCTTAATCTTATACTAAGAGTTCCTGAAAATTAACAAATTGAAAGGTTGTTATTCCACTTACCATAGCCCAGCACTGGCCCGGAGCTGGGGCGGCCGGTGACATGTGTCAGGTGAGAGTTATCGCTGTAACATTGCTGGGCCAACAAGTAAAAAAATATGCCAGTGCTAAGTGTGAGTTTTTCTTTTCGCATTCGATCGTAAGCGTGTTTGGCGTTTACTAGGAAATTGTATGTGATTTGACCTATTTGTCGCGTTTACAACTAGGTGGCACTATACAAATTACATACAAATTCCTAGTAAACGCCAAACGCGCTCACGATCGAATGCGAAAATAAAAACTCACACTTAGCACTCAGGTATATTCATACGTTTTTGCTCCCCCGGCAGCCGGCCGGTTGCAGTATAATATTTAATGCACGTATGTTTATAAATATATAAAAATATTTATAAACATACGTGCAGAGCATTCATAGAATGATCCAAATTTGAAAATTTTGACGTCCCCTTCAACGGCCCACAGTTTTCCCACACAATCGTGAACACACTGTATGCTTGTAGTAGTGCAATTCAATTGTAAGCTAACTATGTAAGCTAATTATTTGTTCCTCTTTCTCTAATCTGTGGTACCGGCGCCGGGCTGGTGCCGGGCTGGTAAGTGGAAAAACAGCCAAACGCTATTCTCGAGTCTTCAAAATGGTGACTTCAACAAAGGGTAACATAGTTTATCAAAACATATAAATGAGAAGTCAATAACAAATTTTAGAAACAGACAGTGAGTTTTTAAGAAATTATAAAGTAACCTAAAAGTAAGTACTCACTCAAACCACTGAACGGGTTGCGATGTTTTTGACACGTAAATAGTTACTATGGTGTATTTATGTTGTATACGCCATCTTAGCGATAGCACAAAAATAACTATTAGGTATTCCAAAATTCACTCGCATAGAGTCAATTATCTCCGTAACAAAACGATATGCGAAATGGCGCTACATTTTAAGATAGCCATTCAAAATTGAACTTTATTCATTACATAAGAAGATACACGTTTTATTGTAAGAGTTCGAATTTCATGTTGCACTGCGCTGCGCAGCGCATGTGCAGTGTATGACTGATGTCACAATATGAAACTTGTATCTTTTTGTGAAGTGAATAAAGTTAAATAGTAAATAGGTATCTTAAAAATGCAGCGCCGCGTGGCATCGCCTATCGTCGCTAACTGACCCATAAAATAAAACGGGGTCCATGCTATGAAGTCGCAGGTAGTAAAATAAACCTGTACCAATACAATATTTAGGTATTTAATTAACAGTAAAGCGACGTGACAATACATTTTACGGTTATTCTACGACTTGTCTTTGTGTATTAATTATACAGGTGTTTTTCCAGTCAGTGTCAAAAATTTCAGGACTGAAAATAAGCAACTTTAACTATAGCATCAACTTTCCTACTTGAAAAAAAAATCAGCTGTTTCCTACAAAATGCTATATATGCCGTAGCTCTTTTGTATGAAACAGCAGATTTTTTTTTCAAGTAGGAAAGTTGATCCCATAGTAAAAGTTGCTTAGGTATATTCAAGAGTATATTCACTCCTGAAAGTTTATATACTGACTGGAAAAACACCCGGTATATCAATTATTGTCTGCAGTAAATGGACCGACTATTACATAAAGGGTACTTTGACCAGATATAAAATTGAGCAGTAAAATGAAAATTGAGCTAGGAATAATATTATGCTTCTCGGGACATATTAGACAATAAAACTAGATAATAAATCGAGGAGATATTTGCTAAGTTATAAATTATTATTATCTGGAAAAAAAATGATTTATTTCGTAACGTTACATTTCAGGCATGCGGAAAGTAAAACAAAAAAACGTTGACAAGAAAGTAAGAAGCAACAACAATTCCGGTAAAGCTGACGGTCGCGCTCCGCAAAAACTTGATTCGATAGACGACGATGACCTGGGCTTTAGTGGATGGTTGAGGTAATCTTTTTCTTATTTTAATTGTATTATCTAAAATAATAAAGAATCATAATATCATCATAATGTATATTTTGCATGTATCTTTTGACTAGTATTTAAAAAAAGAAATATTACTAGTTGTCCCGACACATGTTGTTCTGTCTCAACTATGAAGTGGAATAAATAATTAACTACATCTACTACAACCTATAATAATATCTCCGCACACCGGTTTTGGTGACGATGGCCTGTTACGCAGGAGCTATTTTATAGTGCACAAGTCTGAGCGCAGTACACAAGAGCACTCACTATTCCTTTACTCTCAAAACCCAGTGGGATAACCGGACACGACTGGCGAGAGATCAGGCGCAGGTCCGACTTTTTACATGCCCATCCGACGCATGGATCATATTTCTCATCAGACAATCAGGTAATCAACCTGCATTGTCCTAACAAAACGTGGAAACAACATCTTTTGCTGTTCCAACACGGGAATCGAACCCACGACCTTCGAGTCAAGAGAGTCAAGCTCTAAGCCACTGGACCACGGAGGCTGTTGACCTACAACCAACTCCAACATCTACACATACATCTACAGTATTTTCACCGCATTTATTCCAATATTTCTCACCGTTTAAGCCCTCCCTGAACTTTCTCAATTATTCTTCAAATCGCTTCAAAGTACCGCAAAGTGCATAATATTTAAGATTGTAATAATATGTATCTATCTACTATTCAAAAACTACTTTTGATGCTATTTGTGATATACGAGAGAGATATTGAAAAAGTCCCAATAGAATCTTTCAATTTGAAGTCAGTTAAAATCGCCCATTACCTTGTGTTGTTATCCTGTCAGGTACAGACTGCCTTCGAGCCCGATATTTGAGTGGCAGCCGATAAATTGCTTTGATATGGACATCCTATTATTTTAGTACTAGCTTTTTCCAACGGCTCCGCCCGCGTTAATATAGTATCTGGTATCCCCACAGGAATACGTACTTTTTCGGGATAAAAAGTAACCTATGTTTTAATCCAGAGCCTAAACTACTACTATAGAAAATATCATCGAAAAACGTTCAGTAGTTTTTGCGTGAAAGAGTAATAAACAATCCTGTAATGATTTTGAAATATTTTAAATTATGTTTCTTATTCTTATTATGCAATTTTTAATAACATATTTTACAATAAGTTGTGATTTTACAATTTAATATTTATTTTAATGAATTATATTTAGAAACTCAAATCTATTTCACATTTACATTTTTATTTTATTGTTCAATGTATTCATTCTAAATTAATCGACTAAGAAGAATTCCAATTTATAAAATATCTGAGGATTGTCTTAGAGTGCGTGTTTCCGGTCTGTCATAGGCCGGAAACGCGTTTTCCTAATTATTAAACTATCGTGTTTCCAGTTTATGATCTATAAATCATTGATCTTCATTTTGGAAGGGGCATTCTTCTAAGAACAGCAGTAAGGACTAGATGTCTATCTAGAATAATTGTACTGAATTGTATTATAATATAAGAGTGTTTAAAATAAAAGTGTAGTGAGTGAATTTAAGAAGTGCAAATAAAAATTAATGTACTACTGGAGAGTTTGACCTATCACAAATCAGAAGTGCGATAAGAACCCAAGTTAAGGTATGAACAAAATGTGTAAATTAATTTTGAAACATGAATCCTAAGTATTTTACATTATGATTTTTTTTTTACTTTTAAAATAAGATTTTGAGTATTGATTAAATTGATCTACCGAGCCAAGTGTGCTCTGGTAAAAGCTTTTGGTAAAGTTACTAGCTATAAATAGCAAGCCAAGTGTACTTTTTTTAGAGGTCATGTGTACCTTTCTGTCAAGTGTATTCCAGCTTATTAGGATAATATAGAATGATTTGGTGTAATAAGCTAAGTGTGCTTGTTATTAGAGGTCATTTGTACCTACCGAGCCAAGTGTGCTTTTTATTAGAGGTCATGTGTACCTACCGAGCCAAGTGTGCTCCAGCTTAATAGGATAATATAGAATGATTTGGTGTAATAAGCCAAGTGTGCTTGTTATTAAAGGTCATGTGTACCTACAGAGCCAAGTGTGCTCCAGCTTATTAGGATAATATAGAATGATTTGGTGTTATAAGCCAAGTGTGATTGTTATTAGAAGTCATTTGTACCTATTTAGCCAATGTTTCTAATTTATTTTGATGCCAAGTATTTCCAATAAGTAAATAAGTTTTTTTTGTATCATTTTTCATCACTTAAGTTAATCCTGTTTTATTTCAATTAATTATAATGACATGAAACTAATATTTTATCTTTATTTTGAGGATCATATCCTCAAAATAAAGATAAAATATTAGTTATGAACTCTGACGAAGCAATGACTCCTGAGGATGAACCTCCAAGGTCGAAAGGTCATCAGAGACAGCGTTTTCCTGGAAGAAAGACCGATAAGACAAAGCGGTCTAAGAAAAAATCAAAGAGGAGACGCAGACGATCATGCAGCCTGTCCTCTTCCAGTAGCGACTCGTCGAATAATACTTCGCGACGACGAAAGACAGTCAGACGAAGGGAAGCTGACAGCTGGTCCACAAAAGAGGTACTGGATTTATTTAATTTCTTATAAGAGAATAAAAACAAGCCACAATCTTAATAACAATCATCATAATGTTATACCGGAATTTGATCCGGCTAGTAAATCTCAAAGTATAGATAGCTGGATTAGGAAAGTTAATGAATGTACTGTAATATACGAATGGGATGAGAAGCAGACTGTGCATTTTGCTCTACAAAAACTTTCTGGCCTGGCAAAGAGATGGTTTGAAGCTCTTCCAAGTGTTGTGTTTAGTTGGCAAGATTGGCAAACGAAACTAAAAAGGGCGTTTCCGAATGAACAAAACTATGGTCGACTTCTTGAAAAAATGCTAGCCCGAACCACTAGAAATAACGAGAATTTACGCGAATATTTCTATGACAAATTAACTTTATTAAATACATGTGAAATTAGCGGTAAAAAGGCCGTAGATTGTGTGATTCATGGTATTTTAGATAAGTCGATTAGAAATAGTGCCCAAGCTCTAACGTGTGATGAACCGGAAGACTTATTGAATTTCCTCAGTTCTCAACGTCCTGTTTTAGACAACGGTGCATTCGTAAGTAGGAAACGTAACGACAACATCACAACAAATCGAATGAGTAGCGTTGCGTCAACTTCAAATGATAACATGTCTCTCACTTGTTTCAATTGCCGCTCAAAGGGCACCCTTATTTTAGGTGCCCCAAACCCCTTGTGAAATGCTTAAAGTGTCATAGAGTAGGTCACAATAACGAAAACTGCAAACTTGAACCGTTGACCCCGCGAATTGAATCCAAACAGACTGATAATAATCAAGATCGAAAGACTTTAACTATTTTAACCTCAAACAAAGGCGGTGATAAATTTTATAAAAACGTAAAAGTTACCAATACGAAATTAGTAGCTTTTATACATTTTGGAAGTGAGTGTAGTCTTATACGTGAATCTGATGCTAAAAATCTTAGTCTAGTTAAAGATTTTACAAATTTACCTGTGATCAAAGGATTTGGTAATTCTAAAGTTTTTCCTATATTTAAGAGTAATGTTGAATTAAAGTTAGACGAAGTGGAGGCTAGAATAGAAATCCTAGTAGTAAATGATGAATTCCTGCAATCACCCATGTTGATTGGTCAAAATGTCACTGAGCTTCCTTGTGTAACTGTATTCAAAGATAGATAGAGAGATAGAAGATAATCTATTATTATTTTACCAAAGTCCCGAAGTTGATGATAATTATCAGTCTGTAAATTGCTTTAAATTAATATTAGTTGATGAAAATAGAATTATAAAGTCAGGTTTAGCTGAAGTTGTGACATCTGACCCGACATATAGTGGGGATATTTATGTTGAGGGCTACTGTAGTAAAGAGCCTAGGAGAGAATTTCAAGTACAGCAAGGTGCTTACAAAGTCAATAGTGGTAAATGTTTTTTAGCAGTAACCAATTTATGTAATCAATTATTGAAACTACCCCTAAAAGTTCATATAGCTAGAGCGTTTCCCTTTATCGAAAAGAAAGTTACTCAGACTAATAACATACCAAAGACGACTCAAAATTAGAGCCCTTGTTGATTTCAGATAATAAAGTCGGTCCCGGTGTTGATGAGAAAAATTTATCTAAGCTTCACACTCTTTTACTCAATCACCGCGACTGTTTTGCATTTAATCTCAGCGAAATAGGCTGTATTAACTCTACTGAAATAAAGATAGATTTATTAGATGATAGACCTGTTGTTTATAGACCATACAGGCTATAATTTTCAGAGAGAAGTCAAGTCCGTGAGATAGTTAATGAATTATTAGAAAACGATATAATACAAGAGCCTAGTTCCAATTACGCGAGCCCTATTCTTATGGTTAAAAAGAAAACTGGCGAACAACGCTTATGCGTTGATTATAGGGCCCTTAATAATAAAACTAGAAAAGATTATTTCCCTTTGCCAATTATTGACGATCAACTAACGAATCTAAGTAGTAATAAGTTTTTCACGTCCCTAGATTTAGCCTCCGGGTATTATCAGGTACCCATGGCATAAATAAGAAAGTTGGCCATTGACAGCATTTGTAACGCCCGACGGGCACTATGAATTTAAAAGGATGCCCTTTGGACTTGCAAATGCCCCAGCTGTCTTCCAACGTTTCACGAATTCCATGCTTGGTGATAAGCGACATGATACAGCTTTAGCTTATTTGGACGACATTCTTGTGCCGTCAATTACTTTAGAGGAAGGATTTAAAAAACTTAATGATATGTTAAAGTTGTTACGGTTAAATGGGCTTACTCTAAAATTATCCAAGTGTTATTTCTTTGATAATTCTCTGAACTATTTGGGGTATGAGATTTCCGCTGATGGCATACGACCTAATAAACATAAAATTTTAGCTGTTAAGGAATTTCCTGCCCCTCAGAACATACACGAAGTGTCAGAACATACTCGCCAATTCTTAGGATTAGCAGGATATTTTAGGAAATTCATTAAAGGTTTCGGGGAGATCGCTAGGCCTCTAACAAACCTATTAAAGAAGGGCAGCTCTTTTAAGTGGACAGACACCGAAATTAACGCTTTCAAGATTTTAAAAGAAAAACTGATTGACAGACCTATTCTTGCTTTATATAACCCAAAATTTAAAACCGAGTTACATACGGACGCAAGCTCTTTGGGCGTAGGAGGAATACTAATGCAGTGGCAACCCGGTTCTGGGGTTCTTAATCCGGTGGCTTACTTTAGTAGACAGACCACTCCTGAAGAACGCCATTTACACTCTTACGAGTTAGAAACTCTAGCAATCGTGTGCTCGTTAAAGAAATTTATAGTTTATTTATTAGGGTTAGAATTCAAGATAGTGACAGATTGTAACGTTCTTAGGACTACTCTAACCAAGCGCGATCTCATTCCCCGGATAGCGAGGTGGTGGCTTTTGATTAGCGAATTTAATTTTAGTATAGAATATCGCCCAGGTACTCGAATGGCTCACGTAGACGTGTTAAGTCGCAATACGAAGCAATCACCTGAAGTAATTGATGACTCTGCATTAACTGTGTACAGTATTGAAACTAGTAATTGGCTTTTAACCTTGCAAATCACTGACCCCGACATTTCACGCATATTTAAAATACTTAAACCTGAGTCTGACGAAGAAACTAAAGATATAAAGAAAAATTACGTTGTTAAAAATAGTAGAGTATATAGGAAAGTAGGCGAAAAACTTTGTTTAGTAGTACCTCGCGTTGCGCGTTGGCAAATATGTAGGTCCAATCACGATGACGCGGGTCACTTAGGTATTTCCAAAACAACTGAGAGAATTCAATCTGACTACTGGTTCCCAAAGTTGCGAAAGTTCGTTAGGAAATATGTAAAATCCTGCATTAAATGTGCTTATAATAAAGACGATGTATCACGTAGAAATGGCCAATTGTATCCAATTGAGAAGATAAGCATTCCATTCCACACTATTCATATTGACCACTTAGGTCCGTTTGTCAAGAGTAAAAATGGCAATGCTTATATTCTCACTATAGTCGATGGATTCACAAAATATTTATTTGTGAGAGCCGTTAAAGACACAAAGACTAAAATTACAGTAAAAAATTTATTAAGCATATTTTATGACTTCGGAATACCCTCTAGAATAGTGTCGGATCGAGGTACCTCGTTCACTTCGATGGCTTTCAAGAATTTTTGTGAAACCCACGGCATTAAACATATACTAAATGCCGTTACATGTCCTAGAGCTAACGGCCAATCTGAAAGGTATAATAAGACAATTCTAGATTCACTTGCAAAATATGCTGACGGTGAGGATGAACGGAACTGGGATATGTATTTAGGCAAAGTACAGTGGGGAGTTAATAATGCTATTAACTCCACCACACAAAAAACAGCAACAGAAGTATTATTTGGAACCAGATTGCGTGACAGTTTAACTAATATGTTAGATATTAATAGTGAGTCGAGTCGCAATATTACAGAAGTAAGAGATGAAGCAACTACGAGCATACAGTCTAGTCAAATTAAACAAAAAGAAACCTATGACAAAAATAGAATCCCTGCTCCAGTTTATAAGGAAGGAGATTTGGTAAAAATAACCAGATCTAATTTTAATAATAAAGGCAACAGCACTAAACTAATGTCCAGATTCATAGGTCCATTTAGGATAGAAAAGGCTTT
This sequence comes from Phengaris arion, assembly GCA_963565745.1. Taxonomy (NCBI): domain Eukaryota; kingdom Metazoa; phylum Arthropoda; class Insecta; order Lepidoptera; family Lycaenidae; genus Phengaris; species Phengaris arion. The sequence continues at coordinate 34,054,416 of OY751431.1, forward strand.
AGGCAATGACCGGTATAAAATAATTGAAATACCCGGCTTTAGTCAGCGAAAGAATAAATTTCATAGTGTAGTAGCAATTGACCGAATACGACCATGGATTAATGTGAATGCTTCAGATCAAAGCAGTAATAAAAATCTTATTTCAAATAGTACTAGCAGTTCATCGGAGAGTGAATACGACAAAAGTGACTGTGAACTATCACAAAATCAATCTGAGTCCAAATAATGACCGAATGTAATGATTGTAATATTGATATATAAGAACTGTTGATTATGTTGATTCAATACAGATTCATTTATATTTCGTTTTTGTTATTAAATTTGATACTAAAAAAAAAGTGTAATTTACGTGCGTCAGGAGATCGCACGTAGTAGGACGGCCGAATGTAATGATTTTGAAATATTTTAAATTATATTATGCAATTTTTAATAACATATTTTACAATAAGTTGTGATTTTACAATTTAATATTTATTTTAATGAATTATATTTAGAAACTCTAATCTATTTCACATTTACATTTTTATTTTATTGTTCAATGTATTCATTCTAAATTAATCGACTAAGAAGAATTCCAATTTATAAAATATCTGAGGATTGTCTTAGAGTGCGTGTTTCCGGTCTGTCATAGGCCGGAAACGCTTTTTCCTAATTATTAAACTATCGTGTTTCCGGTTTATGATCTATAAATCATTGATCTTCATTTTGGAAGGGGCATTCTTCTAAGAACAGCAGTAAGGACTAGATGTCTATCTAGAATAATTGTACTGAATTGTATTGTAATATAAGAGTGTTTAAAATAAAAGTGTAGTGAGTGAATTTAAGAAGTGCAAATAAAAATTAATGTACTACTGGAGAGTTTGACCTATCACAATCCATTCTTCCACCCATCCATACATCCATCCTCACAAACTTTCTTATTTATAATATTTTAAAGTATAACACATTTATAATAGGATAGTAGGATTATCTATATTTTAATTATAGGTTTAATAATACTACACGGATTTTTTTTTCTTCGGAATGTTGTTGCGTGGTTAAAAATAGATATTGTTTACTTCATTCATTTCATTACATAAGACTAGAGTTTTAAGTAATGAAGCCCTAGTGTTCAAAAGGTTTCAAAGACGGAAAGATTACCTTAGCTACAAATATTGTATTCATATTAGTGTATATTTTAAGTTTATTTTCAAGCGCTTTTTCGTAAAAAATAAACTTCTTATAAAACGTTAAAAATCATATTAAATGATATTATTAATGATAATATTATAATTGCTTCTATAGTAGTCTATATTACATAAAATATTAAAGAGGAAATATTTGTTTGTTTGAATTAAATAGCCTCCGAAACTACTGCACCGATTTTGATGAAAGACACTGATACAGCATAGACCACAGGAAAGGACATAAGGTACTTTTTATCGCGACTAAGCGTACGATTTTTGCAAAATTTACTTTTACGAGTACGAAGTCCAGTATATAAAATTATATTTCTTTTTATAGAAAAACCCACAATACCAATTGTAGATTTACTCGATTGTCACGGAAACCTATAAGAATTGTTAGATTAGATTATAGGAAGATCTAGATCCTATAGTGATTTCACTTTTAGCGGAGCGAGAAGCGTCCACGTCATGTTTTTAAAAATTCAAAAAAATACAATGACATGGAAGCGTGTCAAATTATAAGTAATTTTCATGCCCCCGGTCCCAACATGTTTCTGATATGTATGTAGCATATAATATTTCTGTCAATACAAATCTAACGATTTACCTAGGCTACGACTCTTATTTTTACCCCTCTCACATTGCTATGCTGGTCAGGTAAGGGGTAGGTTACGCTCAAATCGTTAGATTAGCAAAATGGTCACTAATTGTTAGTTAGTAATTAACCCTTCTTATCTTAATCTGGCGCGCTCGAGTATTTCAATTTTATACTTATCTGACTGGTTCCCCTTAGCGTACCCCCTATATTAAAGGCTCATTCTCGCTGAAGGTACGTATCAAAATCTTTCCTTAAGTATACTTAATTGGTAGTATTAAAAAGTCCTATTATGTTTTTGTTTACATTAATATTAAGTTTTATAGTGTACAGAAGAGTAAAAAAACCATTGTATAGTACAGAAGGTCGATTCTGCTAATTTAATCCAACAATAATGCAGTTCCGATACTTGTTCGATACAGTCCGGATCCTATCAAACTTCAAATAAACGTCAAACGAGGAATTTCACCGCGATGCAGTTATTATTGTATCGAAGCTTAACTGTAGATTGAGCAAGCGCTATATGCATAAAAAACGGTATTCTCCTAGATTTATATACTTGACTTCAATTTGACTCGAACCGAACCGTCAACCGGATTTTTTTTCACTTTGACATGTGGCGATGTCATAACATAAAAATATTTGTTTTACGCACAAATCACTTTTTTTGCCTTCCCTCTCTACCTGCGCGGGGAATGTTTTCCGTCCGTCCGGAAGACAAAAACATTGTATATGCGTACACAAATGTGCATAGGCGCGCACGCAATTTCGATGATTTTTGTAATGTTTCAAAAAAACACAAGCACACACGCGCCCTTAAATGACAATAATTATTGGCAACACTGGATCATACAAACGTCAAGCAACAGCTGTCTTTGTACTCGCTTTATTCATGAATTTTAGTCAATTAAATTTAAAATCTGCGTTGGGATTTTAAATGCAAAAAAAAAGTGTAGTAGAATACCGACTCTCGGGTAATTTATGATAACTGTCAATTGATGATTAATTTATAATTAATTGATGGTAAGTTGGAAGTCTAAGTTAAACACGAGAATCGGGCCTCAGCTGTCTTGCATTACCTCGTAATTGTACACTTCCTTTCTCTTCTTTCGTTCTTTTGGCAACAGTAAAACAATTCTTCTTCAAGTGATAACTTTCATAAAAATCTAACTAATTACAGAATTTAACTTATTTTGGCGCTCGACCAACTCAATTAGCAAATGTTCCAGCACTGTGTCGTTTGTTTCAAGTATTTTGTTTCTGAAATGTAAAAGAAACTTTGCTTATTTAAAAATTGATACATACTTTGAATCTAATGATCATCTCTATGAATCTATATAATTAATATTTATTTAGAAAAGAAACAAACATTGTGATTTTCTTATGATTGTAGTATTTAATTATTTCTGTTGTTTAGATTTTATTAAGCAGCTTTTTATTCCATTGGTAAAAAGCATTCAGTACCTATTTTGAATTATATATACCCGGTGATTTTATTCCGTCTGTAGAAAAATAGGGTATACTTTAGGTACATGAAATAGATGTGATGCTTAGTTTACTTAGTTTTTTTTTTTTCTTACATATGCAAAGAAATTTTTTCAATATCGCACGACCAATTTATAATCGTTTTTTACTAATTGAAATATTAAACAGAGTATGTCGAAAAAAGTAATAACAACATTTAAATTACAAATAATTGTACAATTAAAAAACCATTTATTTCAACCCTTTGAACCGGATGCGCGCCGCTCTCCGTCGCCCGCGCGCCAGCTTGCGTCGCCCGCGCGCCGCTCGCCGTCGCCCGCGCGCCGCTCTCCAGCGCCCGCGCGCTAGCCTGCGTCGCCCGCGGCGGCAGGCAGTGAGTCTAGTACTTTAGCATACGCGCACTGCAGCTATAGATTGTACTTGACTTTTACATACTTAAGCTTCGACACAAAATACTTCTGTGTAGGTTCTATTGTTGATACCTACTATTTTCTTCTCGAGACGGAATAAAAAGTCACCAAATACTAAACTTGTCGTCTACTGAATGAAAGTCAAAATTAGCTAAGCATTTTTAGTTTTTAATAATTTCTACAAGTGGTTTTAAGACACTATAATATTATATACCTAAAACAAACAATTTCTAACGTGTATAAAAGTGTAGATACTTTTAACAACGCTAAATGCCCCATCTATATCCAGTTTCGAACATAAGCTATTGAAGGCACAAATTGTTTGTATGAAACAAAAAGAATTTAGCTGTACCAGCAGTTGCCAGTGTTAATTTTCGTAACGTGCAAAAAGCCGACGCGCTTGGCTTTCTCCCAAATATCTAGATAGGGATCAAGTTTGAATAGACAAGAAATCGCTTTAGTAGCATTGAACTATTGTTCTAACAGGCGAACGACTTACTTACTTACTTACTTAACTGTACACAATTCACTTCTATTTGAGTACACTTCACTTCTGTTCATTATTAAGTTGTAAATCATTTTTGTCTCGTCATTATGATCATCGTCTTCGACCTTCAAAGCATTACTTCGCTCTAGGTCTCTTCTTTATAAGTGAATGGTTGAGAGACAGACCAACGTACTAAGCTTCTGTAGTTTGGTGATTTGGTGAAAAATCATCTATTGAAATTCAAAAGGTGATATTTTATAGTAAGATTCACTTCCGCCCGAAATTAATAATCAATCTTAATCTCATTTTAGCTATCTGAGATACTTCAATATATTTCAACGATCCTAAAATCGACTTCATGTCAATTTTTGTTTGAGAATCTAAGATTGAAGTCAATCTAAGATTTCAGATACGTTATTAATTTCGGCCGTTGATGAGGCCATTTTGAACCTGCAGGTCTGCAAAAAATAAGAATAGTCAGGGGCAAGTACTTTGTTATATGATTTTAATTGGCTTTAGCGTACTGAATCTATTACTGTTTTTTGGTTTATCGCTTTCTGTTAAAGTTACACCTTAGTTTTATCTGTTGTTTTACGATTGATTTCTAGCAGAAATCAGTTAGCATTAAACTCTAAGTACATGATTAATTGTATCAAAAACGCATATCTATTTGCATTAGGTCTGACGACCTCTATGGCTCAGTGGTTAGCGCGTTGGCGCTCAAGCCGCAGGTCGTGGGTTCGAATCCCGCCGAGGGAACAAAAAAGTTTTCTGTGTTCCTGGGTCATGGATGTGTATTAAATATTTAATAATATAATTAAAATCTTAAATATATGTAATTATACTATTAAAGGATTAAATATACTTTTCAGTTGTCTGGTACCTGTAACACAATTTCTTTTGATTCATCACAGGGCCAGATTGACTTGGTGTGTAGCGTCCATAAATATTATTATTAAATTATATAATTATTATTAGCGCTGATATGCATTGTTAATATACATTGTTTTACTTTATAATGATACCAATATTATTGGTATTTCAAGTGTATTAAACCTTTTCACCTAACTACGACGAAACCGCAAGGAAGGATAATGATTTTGGCAGACTATGTATGTATTTATATAATATGTATATTTTTTCCATCGTAGCGCCTAAACTACTGATCTGATTTAATATATGCAGTGACAATAGGTTCATCATAATACCCCGGATAACATAGGACATAATATATTTTGCGTAGTCGGGTTATGGTTTTTGATTATTATATAGTAATTATTTTTGATTATTACAATTTTAATGTTAAAGTATTTTACAATATTCTGTTGAGCTTTATAAGATACTAGATATAGAATTTTAATAGTGACTCACAAATAACCTCAAAGATCGAATACTTGAAAGGAAAACGTTTGTGCTGTAGGAACTAAGGCTGCAAAAACGTCACGTACGACATTAGGTAGATACATTACTAAATTATCCATTTCCATGATAGGCTCACGTCGCAAATACATTTTATATCAAAGTATCATCTTGTCTTTGATATGGGCCTTTTATCTGTTGCCCCAGAAATTAAGGGATTTAGTGTTGACGTCAATGGGACTCCGATACTGATCCCCATAGGATAAAATTCCCTGATCCTCTATTGAATATAATTATCTATTAGTGAAATGATTTACATGGCTTAGTTCAGACCGGTGTAATTAATCAATTGCAGTTCAGATATCATCGTCGTAACAAAAAAGTGTTGTACATGCCTTACCTAATTTTAGAGACTTTGCAAAGAGAGACTTTCTTCAAAGAGATTCTTTTTGTACTTAAAAACAACGAGAATGTATAGACAGAGCTGATGATGATTTATAGAATTGCAATGATCGTGACTCAAGTTGCACTGGCCCAGAGGTAATTAAGTTATATTGGCGACTATATTGCCGCAGCTCATAGGTCACTTGAACATGGATTTTGATGCAAATTCCAGTCGAATTTGGTTAGTCGTCATGGTCAAGTATGACTTGAAAATGAATATTCATCCACATAGAAAATTGATAATAACCTGAGACAATGTTCTCCGCAGATTATGCGATAGTTTTATCTATTAAACTATTTAAATGACATAGTAGCTACCTACATGCTTACTTTTTTATATATTTAAAATAAATCACACCTCATTTATTTGGTACCATGATAATACATTGTGGTACATAATAATTTATTCTTAAATTGTAGTAGTAACATTTTATACTTTAAACGAGAAAATATTATATTTAAATAAAAAACTGAATCTCGGAAACGTCATTAAATATGTCCATGAAATAATTGAGCATGCAGGGAGTTTTGGGGCAGAAAATCGATCTAGCTAGGCCATGTCACTGGAAAACTGTACTTTTTAAGTTTTATATGTTTTTTCTTTTGTAACTTATAAATGTATGATTTCGATTTCTAAATGTCAAATCAAATGTTCAGTCTCGTTGCGGTACGCGTACTAGTTGGTCGTGTACACGTATTAAGCGAATCTAAATAACAAACAAGTGCTTACCTACGTAGTGTGAGCCCGCGCCGTCGCAACGGCGCGGCGCACCGTTGCCCGGTACCTACTGTGTATGCGAGTGATAACAAGCTTATCGCCCGCGATATTCAATATTTACTAGAATGAATAGTACGAATTTACAACAAGAAATTATGGCGGAATTGAGTGAACAAGACATGACGTCAGACATAGAATTAGAAGTATGTTCAGAAGAGTTAATAGTAACCGCCTTGGTAGGAAAGGACCAGGACTGTAGGAGGGATAAAAGAAGAAGAGACGAAATTAATGAAAAAATTGAAGAGGAAGGGGAATGGACTAAAATAGAAAGTAAAGAGAAGAGATTTAAAACACAGTTAAAAGAAAAGATTGAGATATATATTTCTTGTAGCGAAAAAATGCCTAAGCACTTTTCTTTAGCTAAATTGTTTAAAGCTTACAATATTGCCGATATAGAAAACGTTAAATACATTAACCCCCTTAAAATTCGTTTGAATATTGGAAGTGAACTAAGTGCACATAAAATTGAAAATTGTCAAGAATTTATAGAAAAATGGATGCCAAGTGAGGCGGTAGGCGGTAAAGCATACTTGCTTTAAAGGTACATTTATTAGACAATACATATATAATAGTCTACGTACGATATTGCAAAAAAATGTCCCACTAATAAAACTGTGTGCCCAAAATGCGGCGAAAGCCATATTAACTGTGAAACGCGAAACTATAAGTGTATTAACTGTGATGGAAACCATATGTCTTTACACAAAACATTATGCTCTATTTTTCAAAAAGAAAAAAGATTAAGAGAAATTATGGTGGAATATAATTGAACTTATAGGAAAGCTTATGTCTATTTATGTTCCGCCTTCTGACCCTGAAAGTCTTGGTCCTCCTTCGCAACAATCTTCCCACGTGTCAGACAAAAATTTAACCCATACAAATAAGACCGAAAATCAGTATAAGACTCCAACGATTTCATAATTAGAAGCGGCGATGAAGAATGTTATTCACAAACGTAATATCTTCCGAAATGATAAAGATGGTCTTCATACTAAGCCTGATAGAAATGTCACTTCAAGTCGCATAATAGAGGAGACTTCATTAGATCCAGGGCCGAAATCAGAAGAAAGAAAAGCAGAAAAAGTACCACATAAACCCGTACGAGTGGAAGAGTTACTAACACGAATAAAAGAAATCATATTTTTAAGAGAGACATCTGTAGGGACAAAATTTACGAGTGTGATCAAGTGTTACCTGGAATGGATTATTTTGAGTGTAGTAGAATATATTTCAGACTGGCCTCTCTGTTAGTTATTGTTTGATTATTTGTATTTAAATTATGAAAGCCAATAAATTTAATTTTAGGTTAAATTTAGCTCAATGGAATTGTTAGTGTTAGACCAAAATTAATAGATTTTAAACACATTAGTTTACATGAAGATTCACATTGCTTGTCTTAGTGAGACGTGGTTAGAATCCGGCAGTCATCTTAAGGTGAATAGTTTACTGAATACTGTATACCGTAGGGACAGGTACGACGGCTATGGCGGTGTTGCTATACTGGTGCATTAATCGATCAAATAAAATTATATACATTTAGATAGTGTGAATACCGGTATGGAACTCATTTGCGTAAGGATTTATAACTGCCCACATTTAGAATACGTTATTTTATTGTATTGCGCGCCATCTGTACATACATCCAAAGAAGATTGGGATTATGTTTTTTTCGAGATTTAACAGAAAGTTGTTAATCCTAGGCGATTTCAATGGACACTACACAAGTTGGTCCCATAAAATAGACCAAAGGGGTTCTCAAATATATGATGCACTCACGGATTTAAATTTAGTAAGTTTAAATGATGTTTGAATGTGCACACGTATTAAATTAGTTAATAAGGAAATTCAACAATCTTCTACAGATATTTCGTTAGCTTCTACGGATGTGGCTTGAAGGTTTTATTGGGATATAACTAATCAGTCGTTGGGAAGTGACCACCTTATTATTAAGATTACCACACACGTTAGTAATAATCACAGTAATTTACAAAGAAGGTTTAGTTATAAAAAAGTTGATTGGACACAATATCAAAATACCCTAGAAAACCTTTTTACCCATATTAATGTTTCTAAAGACCTTCAGAAGCTATATGATTCTTTTGTTAAATAAATATATATTCCGGTGGATCAACACATTCCAATTATAAGAATTAATAAAAACCCTACGAATAATTTTACCCCAAAACCGTATTGGAATAACCTCACTGTCCAAATTACTTGCCGAAAGACGTTTGGCCTTTTCTAAATTTCGGCGTAGTCCCACCCCAAGAAATTTTAATATAAAGGGCTAAGTACTCCTAGACAACATATAAGTAAAGATACGGCGTACGAACTATAACAGAACTTAGCTCCTGATTATGTTTTAAATGTATTCCCATTAGTTAAATCCTCAAATTTAAAATTATTAGAATCGGCTGTAACAAGACATGAGTTGGATGTCTGTTTGCGTCATGCCGACACAATATCATAATACCATAGAAAACCTTTTTACCCATTTTAATGTTTCTAAAGACCTTCAGAAGCTATATGATCCTGTTAAATTAATATATATTTCGGCGGATCAACACATTCCAATTATTAGAAAAGGCTGTAACAAGACATGAGTTGGATGTCTGTTTGCGTCATGTCGACACCTCGCCAGTTAGTGATAATATACCCTACTCCATGCTTTTAAATTTACCACAAAATGGAAAAGATATTTTATTAAATATTTAAAACATAATATTTACAAGCGCCATTATACCATATCGATGGCATAACGTACTCGTAGCTGTCGTTCCGATACCTAAGCCTGGAAAAGACTCCCAGTCTGTATCCGCTATAAGACCCATTTCATTAATCTCATGCGTGTGTAAAGTTCTTAATAATATTATACTGAATAGAACAGAATGGCATTTGGAGAGCAATAATATGTCATCTGACGAGAATACAGGTTTTCGTAAATGTAGATCTACTGTAGATAATTTGTCGAGACTAGTATCAAGTATTCAAGTAGGCTTTTCAAAAAAACAGCACACCTTGTCCTGCTTCATTGACATAGACAGCGCTTACAATAATGATAACACTTGTATAATATCGTGTGTAATGTGTGTCACACATAATGTTGCTTAATTACAAAAATGGATAGTTTCGGTCTAGGACAAAAAATATATTGATATGTTTGGAACTTCTTAAAAGATAGGAAATTAAGTATATTCACAGATAATATAATAAGTAGAGATGCTTCATTGGGATTAGCCCATCCCTTATACTCTTTTAACATTCTGACGAAGGATGTAAGCAAACCTGAACTTGAAGTATGTTTATCCCAATACGCCGACGATTTTGTGCTATACACTACGAATCATAATATTGAAATTTCTATAATAAAATTACAAATAGCATTCAATAACTTTGTTAATCAGCTAGCTGATGTAGGTTTAAATGGCCACAAAAACTAAAATATGTATTTTTCAAAATAAACATAGATGCGACTCAGTTTCTCTTAATGTTTATAGACCCTTAGACCCTACTACTTCTACTACTTCTAAGGGTAGACCCTTAGAAGTAGTAGATGATATCAAATATTTAAGCATTTGGCTGGACAGAAAATAACGTTGATCTAAACAGATAAATGATTTAGTTAGTAGAATATCTAAAATAATAAATGTGTTTAAAGTGTTGTCTGGACCGGGCTGGGGAGTTAATCCTATTCACATGAGACGACTGTATATTTCTTGTATTCGCAGTAAACTTGATTATGCAACTTTTATTTATGGTAACACTTGTAAGACTCTTTTGATGAAATTAGATAAAATACAAAACCAATGTTTGTGCGTCGCAGGGGGATTTATAAGAACTACACCCATTCACATAATGGAGTCAGAGCTAAATCTACCGCCTTTATTCATTAGAAGACAATATCTCGCTGGTAAATATTATCTTAAAATTAAATCCTTTTCGAACCACAATATATTAAGTATTTTACATGAACTAGAACCTTTATGTCAAAATTCTTATTGGAAATGCAAAAATAAACCTATTCTGATTTCAGTTCATAAATACCTTAAAGATACTGCCTTATATACAAGTAAACAATTGGGTATGTTCTCACTTAATATTTGGATAAGTAATGTGAATCTTCAAAGTATAATTAAACATAAGATAGGACCCGTGAACAGTACAAAAATACATTATAAAATATCGGATTTAGAACGTATTTGCAGTAAATTTATAAGTGAAATATTTTATCCATATTATAAAGTTTATACAGATGGCTCCAAATATAATAACGAGTGCGGGCTAGCTATATATGATCCACAATTAGATATCTCAATGAAATTTCACGTTAATACAAAAATATTAATTATGTGTTTGGAATTATTTGCTATATTAGCATTTTATTATAAGCCATATTGTACATTTTTTCGTTTAAGCCGGGCGACTATGTAGTGCTCACTGATTCTAAAAGTGCGCTTCAGCATGTGGCTCGGTGTACCTCGAACGGTCGAGGAGCACCGATAGCCTACAAAATGATAGACGCTATACTGACACTCTCATCTCGGGGATATCGGGTAGTATTATAGTGAATACCATCGCATATAGGGCTGACGGGTAACGAAACAGTAGACCGTCTCGCAAGAGAAGCTATATACGACGGTACGATGATACATTGTTTACCATATTACACTGACACATTATACTTAGTTAAACAAAAATGTATAAAAATTTGGAATGAATATTTCGATGAGCGCTCGTAAGCCAAAGGAATATGGTATAAGACCATACAACCTAACTTACGATCGTCTGCCTGGTTTACGAAGTCCAACTTTTCTAGGAATACAATAGTAACTGCTATGAGACTTCGTTTCAGACACATCCCACTAAATAGCTGCGCGTTTATGATGAACAGAGTAAATACCAGAAATTGTATTGATTGTGACAAAGTTGAGGATGTCTATTACGTGATGGTGGAATGTGTCCGGAACGAATGGGAGAGGAGTACCTTTTGCACTATTCACGGCGTAGATTTACATGAACTCGGTGTATGTAATAGCATTTTGGCTTGTCCCACATCGGACGAGGCCAAGATGCTATATAAACTAGTAGAATCAGCAATAAAACTAAGAAATGTTAATAGGGTTCTGTTTTAATATTTAAATAATATTATGCTTAGTAGTTATTATTTGATTGTATTTTTATCTGTTTAAAACTATGGGGATAGCATAATCTTTAAAGATTAAAATCCCTTCTCTAATAAAGATTAAAAAAAAAACAAATGTTATGTTATTGACAAATTGGTGTCTCGGTTTCGAACATCGGTCAGACGTATTGTTTGTGATTATTTTTATTTCTTGTGTATATATATTTAATTATTTGATCGTTCTACTAAAACTCTGAGCAAAGCTTGGTCTCCCAGAAACTGTAATATGTATGCTAAAACTATTTCATTCTTGTTTCAGATCACCACAAGGTTTAGAAAATATGAAACTGTTTGTAATAGCGAATAGTATTGTCCTGTTGACTACACTCGCTCTGCCGCACGTGCATTCAGTTATCGAGATCATTGTTCAAGTTGCTTTTGGAGGCGATTATTAATACAGAGATTATTTAGCCCATTTTTTTTTATCCACAGCTTAGCCATAGTGGTATAACATAATTTGTAAGATATTTGATTTTATTGAATTTTATTTTAATTTTATAAGGCAGTAATTTTTTTATTTTATTTTAAATACTTAATATATAAAATTGTTTCTAATATATAAAAAGTAATGTTAGGTTGTTAGGTATCATATTATTTCGTTCAACAAAATGTTAGGTATCATATTTCGTTTGTTTTTTGTAGTCGGTATTTTGTTTTGGTACACGATAAACATTTGGAAAATGATTTCAAATCATTTCAACGAGGAATTCAAGAAAACAGTTTTAACGAAAGTCGAAGAGGAAAGTATTGAAGAATTTGATGAGCTTTAATATTGTGTTTAGGTTAATAATAGTTTTATGTTTAAAAACCATTGTTAATATAACATATGTGAACATTTGATGTCTTAGTACCTATGTATTTTATACTTTATTTTAAACTCATTCATTTTCAATAATCTCAATCAAAGTCGATATGATACAAAATAGAAATTCTCGGAATTGTATAGTAGTGAAATAAATTACATTACAGATAATAACTCTAGTTATAACATAATCTCAAAGATGTAATAATATACAGAATAAAGATATTTCTGTGTATTTATCTATTTTACATTGTTAGTCCCCCTCTAATTTCAGATTTCTCTTTTCAGAAGTCAGTTAAAAAGGCGAGCAACGATGCGCGTCGTTGCTAGAAGTAGCTATTTACAACCCGCTACTACAAAGCGTATCAAAGCTAAAAATGCTGTCTATAAAATGTTTCTAGTTTTCACTGACCAATCAGACAATTTCAATATAAATCCTTGCTGGCACAACTTTACCCCACAAAGTTTGTCGCTTTAGAAACGGGGAAACAATAGTTATCATAAATAGTATTAAATGCAAGTGCACAAAACTTTGAACGTAATTAGCTAGATTTTAGAACTGAAATTGTAGAAATATGTGATACTGCGTGTTATGAGAGCGAATCGATACCCAAGGTTTTCTTACCCCTGGCCGACAGCCAAATGCATTACTACGAGCATCGTGATAGTTGCACAATTTATTAGCGTTTCACTAGTTAACTAATTATTTCCTCCATTTTGTTAAAATATTGAATGTTTAGTTAAGTTCCGTGTTAGTTTTGTACAGCGTACGTTAGTTAAATTAAAAACTTTTATATGTCAAAAGGGGTCATTAGTCATTTCGCACCGCAAGGATTCGGACCGCGGTTCGAATCGACCAAGACGTTTTTTGAATGGGTCGATTCGAACCGCAGTTGAAAACATTCCTTTTTTTGAATGAATAAGCTTAGACGGAAAAATATGCATAGTACAAACATGCAAAAAGTATGAAGAAATTTTTATTAAAATTTAAGAAATTTAACTATTTCTCTACTCAATCTTCATAATAAAATCGGTACGAGCCAATTTTAAAGTGAGTTCTAAAAATATTGATTTTAGCGCGGCCAGCGGCCATAAGCATTTCGCTGCTTTTTTGTGCCTCCATATTATCGTTTGTAATAAAGGAGATATTAAGCGGCAAAAAACGCTATTTCAAAGATATGGATATATCGAGGTATAATTCAAAGGTAGGAAGGAGCATAATTCAAAGCATACTTTAGCAGACTTAGAAATTTCAGATTTGCTGTCAGGATAGGTTTCAATATCTTTGATATTTTGCTATTGCCAAAATTATATTCATGATCATCATCATCGTTATAATATTAAATTTAATGCTTCCTGCTTTATTTTTTCCGCCGATTACTACCTACAGTAGATAATAATAATTGTTTATTTATATAGTATCTAATCATAATCATCACTATTTATTAGGTCCACACTCCACAGATAAGTAACGTTTATTTCGGAAAATACCACGGCCTCTCAGAAAACCGGCATAAAATAACGCTTGAGTTTATTTTGCCGAGAGAGTGAGAATAGCGGAGGCTTTTTTGTATTTATGACTTTCTTAAAATATGTTATATATAACTAAATATAACACAACTAAAAAGGGAGAAATTATTATTTAAATAAAATTAAACCCGTCTTCCAAAGTAAAAATGCAAAAAACATGAAATAATTCTTATTTTCTTAGAAATTACCTTTTCAAATTCGGCTATAATTGTAACTATTTATCTTTGTTTTTGCTTTGAAAGTTTGTCGCTAATAAATATTTTTCCCCTTATTAGTTATATCTATTATACCTAGGATTATTAGTATCCTTTAGGTATTGTATAAAAGGATACAAGACGTAATTGATAAAATTCAAGGAAACTTGGTAATTTGTTATTATTTATATTTATTATATATTATATTAAACAAACATAACATCTTATGTACGCTCTTAATATGTTATGTTGAACTGCTGGATATCCAGATAACCTACTCCTTAGGCCTATCAGGCATTCCCACTCACTCGTCAAATCAAACTTTTCCGAGGCGAGTTTCAAAGTAACATATTATGCATTCCCGGAATTTGAAATAGACTCCTTAACCCCCTATTTTTTTGTGCTATCGAGTGTCATAACATTATCTTAAACTTTAAACGAGACAATTTTGTATATATATAATCGTAATCTCGGCAACAGATGCACGTCTTTACATAAAATATAATATGCGGGGAGTTTTAGGGGAAGAAGAATTGGTCTAGTTAGCTCCAATAAAACAGTATTTGCTAAACATAATGCATAATACATACAATCAACCTAAACTATCAATGCAAAATCAGAAGGATGAATATCTATATAAATATATAAATATATTGTTCGGCTATCCAATTTTGCCAACAAATTTTTACAATCTGATGATTTACATGTAAAATAATAAGTGCTATATTACAAGCATGATTTACCAATTAAAACTTCACAACACAGATATTAAATGGATTTAAGAAAGCTGTATTGAACGACACCGACACTAGTCCACCAAACGCACATTATATGTTAGTAGTTTAGACTCTGGATAGGCTATTACATAGGCTACTTTTATTCGCAGCAAAAAGTGCTGTTCTCCGGGATTTCTTTTTCTCGTACGAAGTCGTGGCTAACATCTGGACTATGCTAATATTATGAGGTAAAGTTTGTTTCTTTGTGAGTATGTGACTTACCGAGATTGTAAGGGGCTAATCTCTGGAATTATTTCGATTTTTTAAATTCTTTTACCAATAGAAAGCCACATTTTTTGTGTCATAGGCTATATAAGGTTCGGTAAAATCAATTACGGATATTTTGGGTATATGATCTACTGCATATGTATAGACGTTTAGTCAGAAAAATAATTGTCATACTCGAAAAAAAAAATCCCTTTATATGGGCGATTGCGTTGAGTGAAGACTCTCCCAAACACGTTTGCCTAAACCTCTTTATAATAAGCAGTAGATCATACACCTAAAATATCCGTAATTGATTTTACCAAACCTTATATATTAGGTACTTACATATGACATTGGCGTTTTGTCGTACTGGCCACTTTGATCTCAAATATACCTAATATTACATTACATATGAAATTGGCGATGCGTCCGTTTCCACAATAGCCTTCAATTCTTCATTATCAACTTTGGTCTCCGGCCGTCCACGGGGCTTGTTCTGCAGGTCGAAATTTCCAGAACGAAAACTTTAGAACCAAAAACACACTGTGTTTTTTCTGCGACACCGCCGCTATACACATCATGAATCCTTCGAGCCGTTTCTGCAGCACTGGTGCCATGGTGGAACTCGTACTCGAAAATAATACGATATTTCAAGTTTTCCATTTTGTAAACAGAGTGACGCAAAGAAAAAACCAAAAGAGGAAAAAACAAATGAATTACGGTTTTCGAAACACAAATGCATAGTAAATAGCGGTATACATTTGAAATTGGAATTCTTAACCAAAGAAGATATATTTGAGATCAAAGTAGCCAGTACGACAAAACGCCAATTTCATATCTAAGGACCTTATATTATTCAATTATTTAAAACTTAGGATGGGCTATGTCGTACATTCGACAGAAAAAATCTTCGCCAAGAAAAATTTACGCCACCTTGATGTCAGAAGATTTTTTCAATTTAAATGCGGACTGATTATATTGTGGAAAGCAAATGTTAAAATCGTAAGTATTCATTTTTACCCTGGTTTCCCTTCAAAACGTATAAATGCCAATACGTCAAGATGACTAATGACAAATCTCGACTGCCCCAAACATCCCCAAAAGTAGGGCAGTTCTAGAGTGGTCTATAGTATATAGGTCTATGATGTATTTATTGATTAGTCATAATTCTCATAAACATTGTTTTATACATACTTAACGGACATGCAGGTTTTGTTTTCCTTGTCCGATTAAATTTCCATATAACCTGTAATTTACTTGTGAGAAAACTCATTGGTAAATACTCACACTACTTTAAAGTTACTACGTCTACTACTGCATCTGCTCCCTTCTATTGGGCCCAAACGATCTACATCCGTTATCTGTAGCTGTCTAGCTCTAGGCTGTGAATGCTTTTTTCTATATTATACTTTAAACAAGACAATCTATCTATATCTCGAAAACGGCTGCAAGTATTACCATGAAATTGAACATGCAGGGAGAGGGAGTAAATCTAGCTAGCTCTTATCCCTGGAAAACTGCGTATTTTTAAACTATATATGTCTTCTCCTTCATCGTGCAAAAATATATCAATAATTTCGACTCCATTATTTCAGTCCGATTGGCAGTTTGATATGCGTATGAATAATTTTTGCTTGTTTAAAAATTCGTAATGTAGTTAGTGGGTTTGAATCCCGGTCAGATAAATATTTTTGCGATTCTTTTTTTTATTTCTCAGAACTCCGAGTGAATCTCGATTACCCACGTACTGTATAATTATAATACAAAATAGACAAATTATCTTTAATCAATCGATTATATTACTTTTATTGGATTAAAAATAAAGAAAAATTACTTAGTGAAATCAATCTGTAGTATTGACGCATTAAGAATAATTGGAGACTAGAAAAATCATAGACTTCACCAAAACAAACATAATATTTATTAAATCACAATCATAGGTTTAATATGTTTTGGCAATGAGCCAGATCGCGTTTTCTATCTGTGGAACCATCTACACTGTGTTTATTACCGTCTAGTAAATTCTGAAAGCCCATAATCACTGTCCCTTGGACATGCATATAGAATGCATTTGAGAGACCGCAGTAATGACTCTGATACATATGCTAGTAGGCGTTCAGGCGTGGTTACATTGATTCTGTTTGAATGAGACGATTATAAACCTTAGCATGGTAACTAAATATCTCAGTATGTTGTTAAATGTAGCAGTACTTTAATAGTACCTACTTAGTACTTATAACAGATAGAGGTAACCTAGTGGTCGCACAGTGGTAGAAATTCGCCCATAATTCACAGGTATATTTTTTAAGTTTGAACTTTGTGAGAGTTCTTTTACTTCTTCGAAATGAAAATGTAAATACCTATTATTGTCTAATGATTATAAAAGATAGATTAATGTGAGACAAAACGTATGGTATGGTAATGTGAGTTTTTAATCTGAGTTAATTTGTGTAGCGATATTACTTATTATTAGTCTCATGTATTTTAGGCATTATTATAGAAAAAAATACTGCAGTTCACTTAGTACCTTATCACTTAGTGCACAAGTACCTTAAGTTTTACTGTGCCAAATTTTATACTCCTCCATTAGTATAATTTTCGTGAAACTGTGTATAAAGTTTTTGCTTTACGTATTATTATATTTAAAGTACGGGAATTATGAACTACTCCTGTAATATGGACTACGGGTTTTCTCGAAAAATATCCATTGCAACGAACTATCGATCAGAGCACACTAAGATTCAACCCTACCGAGCTCACTGCTCGTTTGCAGACCGGTACGGAGCACGCATGTATTCACTGGAATAATTTTGACGTGACAACGTCTTATAATTCGATGGAGCCGGCTGCACGCACGAAAAAACATGACTCATGCGGCGTTACCTCGCTAAACATGACTCATGCGACGTTAACTCGCTCTGAGGCATTCCATTACTTATGACGTTGTCACGTTCAACTATCGTCAGTAAACCGACTTTACAGACAACCGATTTTTTCGTTTTTCACAACGCTTGATGTATTTCATAAGCTAAATTCGTAAACTCGTAATTTCAACAAATATTCGTCCCTTGAGGGATAAGAATTAAACCAGATGAAAAGTGAGTTTTTGTAGAATTATTAATACTATGTTGCAGTATCCAGTCATTTTAAGTTTTTTAGGACAATAATATAAACTCAAAAACGTGTGTGTCTAACGTCATGGACCATTGGGATGATCTAGTGTCTAGTGGTTCACCATTTGAAAATATAGGACCAATAAGCTAGTCTTATTTACATTACGAACAATAATTCAAGAATCAAAAGATAACATTCTGTAATTATGAAACAATATTCACTTGACCTTATTTTCAAAAACAGCAGAAAGCAACAAAGTGTTTTTTTCTACAATATACCAAAGATTCGTGCTTTTTTATCGTTATTCAAGTTTTTCGTATTCGTATCGTTATTCAGGTATCACAACCTATTTTAACTATATTATAAAAATGATTAGTATATGGTCCATATTTGAAACCACGTGATCTATATTTTGTACGCTTTTTAAAACTGTCAAAAATTACTTATTGTAGAAAATGTTAATATTTCCTAAGAAATTAATGAACCATTTTTAAGCCAGATAAACGTAAATGTAAGCGGCTGATAAAAATTCAAAATTCTGAGTTTTATTTGACAAAATCCTTTTGGTAATTACCACACTCACTCATGACAAAATTGTTACATAGTTGCAAAGAAATAAGCAAGAACAGATTAGACAGTCCTTTTCTTTGAATATAGAAATGGAAAATGTAATTTACAATTTCCATTTCTATATTTAAAGAAAAGGACAATATTGTAAATTTTTAGCATTCTAGAATCTATCTGGAGTCAGTGATTCAAATATTATTTTCGATAGTAACAGATTATCCCACCAAGTTCTCTCTATGCCCATAATTAGTGCTCGCCGCTAGCATATGTATCGCGGGCATAACGTCCTTATTGTCAACATTCGCTCGAATATTAATATGCAAATCGGTAGGCGTCGTGCTGGGCTAAATAATAGCTACTTTAGCTCAATCTGACGGTTTGTGTCGGGATTGAACATTCAGGCAATCCAGGCAATTTCGCACACTATATACCTAGTTATTTAGTATAAACTGAGTATCAACAAAAGGTAATCTAAATTATCTATCTATACATAATATTGTTTCCTTCAAGTATATGTACTCTGTTTGAATTCAATTTCATCTTAACGTAAACAAGAAGATTCGATTTTATCAAAGTAATGTGTCACTGCACGGTAAATAACCTAACCTAGCCAATGCATGTCAGGACATATCTAAGAAGGGTTCCGTAATTATCAACACGTAATAGGTTTTTTTCCAATTACTTCAAAAGCTACCGATCGATTTCGTTCAAAATAATTTTCCTAAAGAGTTTTTAGCATGATCTATAAGCATGGAAACTAGCAAGTTTCTATCTTCTATAGTTTAGAAATGATAGCCCAACCTCAATCTGGTCCCATGGTAAGTTCTCGAAGAACTTGTGTTATAGGTACCATACAACATACATAATATATACATAATTAATATTTTTATTATATTATACACATATTTAATACTCATCCATGACCCAGGAACACAGAAAACTTTTGGAACGTAGTTCGTTATGGCGCGTTGCGAATTGTATGGAGGCCAGACGGATTGATTAGGCACGACACTTTTTGCCACTCGAAATCACAATGTAATAACGACTATTAAGATTGATACAAAAAACGACATTATCACCTTGACAATAATGTAGAATTTTGCAATTACACATTGTGACAGTAATGACTGTTACATATTGTGACTATAGGCCAACCGTATCGCCTGCGCGGTGTGAAGGCAGCGAGGAGAGATGTTAGCGGGAGGGTACGCGGGGTGCGCGGAGCAGAGAGCTTATGTCAAGCGCAGCAAGGCAGTGCGCTGGCTGGGCTCGCAGCGCGTGGTTGGTGTTTTTGTTACGGACGCTTGGACATAAACGCACATGGTATACGACTTGCCAGGATAAATCTCAAGATAAATCGCTCTTCCAGTTTTGCGAACAAAATTAACAAGCAAGCTAAACAAATAGCATACAATGTATATTCCTTTTTTAAAGCCAGAAAACAAGATCATAGTTCTACAGAGTATATTTCCATAACAGAGTTAGTTATTATTTTATGATTTTATACCTAAGAAGCAATTAGCAAAATATTTGTAAAACAAAAAATAAATATTAAAAAACCTATTATTTTATTCTTTGCCAAAATATCCATCTCGAGATAAATCTTTGGATTACTGACTCCGTGTGTAGCGTTACCCGCCCCCACTCCCCTTCTTACCGCGCAGGCGATACGCGAGTTACAACACTACAACTGTTCTTCAAGTGCGACCATCGCTGATCATAGCAGAGATGACTGCCTTCAAAGAGAGATCTGTTCCTACGCATTCAACTAAAGTCTGCCTTTGATTATTCCATGCAGGGCACACTTCAAAAGTGTGTTGAGCGGAATCTTCTTCTCCTCTACAGTGGTGGCAAGCTGCCGTCGCCTCACGTCTAATCCTGAACTAAACACGTAACGTAACTGCCAAAACACCCATGGCCTGTAAGATGGAACGTTAAACGGTACTTCTGTACAACTTTGTCTTCTGATCCAACCCTGAAAAACCGGCAGCACAGCTTGCACGACACTCTTTTGTGAATGCCGTTCATCGAGTAGTCGAAGCCGCCACGATTCAATAGAGCGCGTTCGCTCCTGGTGTCTTATCTCACTAAGAAGAGATTCTTCCTCACCACGGCGCAAAGCATATGTCCGATCATATACTCTTTTGTCCATTTCTGCCAGAATATCGAAAGGCGGAAAGCGTACAAGAATGGTTGCCGCCTCATAGGATATAGTACGATACCCTCTTACGATGCGTATAGCCACTCTCCGTTGTAAGCTGTGGAGCTTATTTCTAGAGCGGCGAACTCCCGACAGTCTATGTGCCCAAATTGGCGCACCATAGAGAGCTATCGATCGCACTACACCAACATAAAGGCGGCGGACCTCCTCACTAGGCCCTCCGATATTAGGCAGAATTCGGTGCAGTCCGCCAACCACTTTTTCGACTCTGGGAACAAGACGTTCGAAGTGCTCCTCAAAACCCCAGCGGCCATCCAAAGTTAATCCCAGGTACTTTAGATGGCGAGATACTGGAATACAGGAGCTGTCGACCCGAATCTGCAAGATAGGAGGTCCCCTATTTCTGGGTAATTTGTGGAACCATATTGCTTCGGTTTTATGAGGAGCTATTTGTAATCCCAGCTCGCGTATTTTATTTATGACGATGTCTACACCAATCTCACCATGATTCTTAGCACTTTGAAAAGTATTTCCAGAGGCAAGTAGAAAAGTGTCATCAGCATAACAGACAAGGGTAATGCCATCTGGAAGGTTCAACCTCAGAACATCATCATACGCCATATTCCATAATAAAGGTCCCAGAACTGATCCTTGAGGTACCCCGCAGTATACCTTTCTTTGGCGCATAATACCGCATCGATCAATATATATATATATATATATATATATATATATATATATATATATATATATATATATATATAATATACCTATTATACAAATAATCCTTGATTATGGCTTTTAGGTAGGCTGGAATACAATGGATATTCCAAAGCCCGCAATATCGCACTCCAAGGTAAAGAGTTAAAAGCATTAACAATCTCTAGGCCGATACCTAACACTACCTTACCACTACCTGTGACTTGCTCGGTTACCAAACGCACGCGCATGACCGCATCAATCGTAGAGCGCCCCTGGCGGAAGCCAAATTGATTATCAGACAAATTGGGACCGTTGTCTGATAAATCTTCATTTTAACGAGTCACAATAATACGCTCGAAAATCTTGCTCACCTCATCAAGAAGACAAATAGGTCGATAAGAGGATGGACAATTTGGATCCCTACCATCTTTTTTAAAAGCACCAGAAGGGCCTCTTTCCATCGTTCGGGAAAAACGGCAACGTGAAAGCAGCTGTTAAATAGTCGTCTTAGTTTATCGCCAAGAGCATCTAGCGCTATTATCCATACTCGACCAGTCACATCATCAGGGCCAGGAGCCGTATTTCGGTTACATATTCGCTTCACAGCATGGTTAAATTCTCGCTTAGAGACCTCGACCAAATCCTCGGCCCAAGAAAGTGTTATTGAAGAAGCAGAATCATATGACAGGATTCCTGAAAAAAGGCCATCAATAACCCTTCTCAATAAAACCGAGTCAAGTGTGTTAGTCAGTGGAGGCATCCATGGGCGCAATTTACCTAAAACTATACGGTATGGTCGCCCCCAAGGATCTCTATCAATACCATTCAGTATCTCCTGCCATGAGCGGGATTTGGCATTAGTATATGGCGTTTTGCAGTGCCATTGTCGCCGCACGAAAATTACTATAGACCTCGGCAATCGCATCAGGCGTAGATAGTCTTCTCCTTCGAGTTCTTGTGAACTGACGTCTAGCGTTGATGCATAAGGTACGTAATTCTGAAATTTCATTAGACCACCAGTAAACAGACTTTTGACTCGGACGTCTAGCGCGAGGCATTGAGATATCACATAATGATGTCATTTTGATTCTAAACCATTCTGCTTCACTGTTTGGATTAGAAAGAGTGTTACTCACACTATCGTTATGCGACTATGTTGCTACAATAGCTGCAGCCTCTAGAAAGTCCCGATTAAGCATCTTAATTGACCACCATGGCAATATGTTGTGCTCCTGTTGACGAGTAGGAGAATTACGTTGGCGAAAATTTGCATCAAAAAATATGTGGCGATGGTCTGATAGTGAGGCTACATCCTCCGCTACGCGCCATTCCGACACATGATGAATGGCATATGGAGTTGCCCACGTAAGATCGACAATAGACTCTTCTTGCCAACGCACACATGTACTTATTGACCCTCTATTTAACAGATGGAGGTCAAGACCAGCAGCCCATTCTAGCAAAGATCTTCCTCTGGGACTATCTCTGGGACTTCCCCAAGCTCTAGCATGGGCATTGAAGTCTCCGATTACTATTATTGGGTGGGAGAGACATCTGCGCATGCATTGTCCAAGTGTATCGTGGTACTCCTCATATTCAGTGAGAGGTCGATTGGGAGAGACATAACACGCAATAAAAACCAAGGAACCACAGCGTGCAGCAACAAATCCCTTTTCAATGAGTACACAAGGAGGTGTCTTATCTAGGCCAGAACAGAAAATTGCAACAGAGCCACTGGTGTCTCCAAACCATCGAGGGTGATTTGGGACATTATAAGGCTCAGCAACTACAGCCAGGCCTACTACTACCTACTGACCACTCCGTAATAGTCTGCATTAACAAATGCTGCGCATTACGGCAGTGGTTAATGTTTAACTGCAAGATTTTTATAGCTGTGAATGTGAAAATGTATCCATAGCCTCCAAAGAGTAATCTCCAGAAACCCTTATTTCAGATGTTTGTTTCTGAGTAGTCGTCGTTCGTCTACGAACTTGGGGAGGATGGCAAAACTTCGATCCAAGTTTGTGGTCCGAAGAACATCCAAGATCTGAGCAAAGAGGACACTTGGGGGAAAGTGCAATACAATTGCTAGCTTTATGACCAGTGTCACTACATGTATAACAACGTCCGCTTCGGTCAACACCATTAGGGCATCTACTACCCACATGACCCTTTTCAAAGCACCGAAAACAATGTAATGGCCTCGGTTCAAGGAACCTCCACATGTACTGAGCTCCAACCTATGAAAATTCGTGAAGCTGCCGATAGCTTGTGCACTGCTTCTAAAGGACATCGCACCCAAACCGTGCCTAGTGAGGTAGTTGTCCGACGGATTTGGCCAACTTTGACGTCCTCTGTTAGACAACCTCCCATTTCAGCAATGACAGAGGCTACTTCATGTGCATAAGTAGCATCATCTAGATTCTTCAGACGTATCTTACCCATTTTCATAGGCCGAGCTATGCGCACATTAAACTCTGAAAGAGCCTCACGCATTTTTGCTGCTAACTTATCAGTCTTAATGCTATTCTCGGGACCAGAAAGTTGCAGGAGTAGACCGCCAGTAAGTGCTCTCTTGAGACTCACATTCTGTATGTTAGGTCTGACAATCGTATTCTCTCTTTAGCGGCAGACATTACTTCCGTATATGTCAACTCATTGCCCTCTGGAATTGTTAAAGATATTGCCGCAGTCTTTGGAGGCTTAGGCATCCTCTTTTATATTCGGGGAGATCTTTGCTTATGTAGGTTTGAACTGCTTGTGCCTTTCGCTGTAACTGTAGCCCAATTCTGCGTAGGTGGCTCAACAATCGTCATAGTGAGAACTGGCGCTACAGGAGGCAGTTCTGCAACTGAATAATGATTTATTTTTTCCTTCTGCTTCTTCTTAGCCCCTTTTTTTTCTTTTGGGATCTTGTTTCTTGCGCCGTCAATGGAGCCATTACTGTGTCTTCTGTAGAAGGCAGTTTTTGACCCAATGGAGGCCTCAGAGCTCTGTCTTGAAACAATTTAGCTTCAAATGCGGCCAATTTTGATTCTATCAGAACTCCAATATTTCGCATCAGTTCTTCGCTTCCCTTGTATATATATATATTACAGTTTAAAAAAAATTGTTTTTCTAGTTCTTCTTTCTATATTATATGGTCTAAGCCTTGTCGTGGCGGAGGGGCTCAGTAGTTAGGATTGCAAGTACTGTGCTTCCAATCCTAACTACTTGCAGGTGCTTGCAGGCCAGGCTATTGCGAATTTAGACTGAGAAGGCTCTCTGTACCTCTCTTTACCAGAAGAGAAGACAAGAGATGCAGGTGGTAAAGCAGAACAGCATTTTCATCGCATTGACATGGAGAGATTTGAATCTTAAGTCTCGCCGTGGCAGTGAGTTGAGTGCTGGAAGTCATACTGCAATAGCTGAATATTTTCGTCCAGCTTTTGTAGCTACCCGTTTTTTACCGCGTTATTACGTGCCGATGGGATGTATGGCCGCGGGGTAAGCTAAGGGCCGATTCTCGCAGTTAGAGATGGTTGGGTTGCGGTGTGGCTTCAGTCTCAAGTAAATTGGGACTGGAGCTATACCGAGAGTTTGACTTTTTTTTTTTTGATTGCGAGAATTGGCCTTCCGGTCGCAAGTGCTTTGTGGGAGGAAGAACGGGACCACACCCATTAAAGGAGGGACCAAACCCTGAAAATGGAGGGACCAAACCCTTAAAAAAGAGGGACCGAACCCTTTAAAGGAACAATATGGCAAGCGTAAAAGACAAACTACTACCCCAGGAGGGTACCGGCCGCTCAGCGGACGGAGAATCCCTCATAGGCTCTCAAGCTCCCAGAATGACGTGGGGCAGACGGGCTGTCTGCCCCACGTATTCTGGGGGGGGGGGGGGCAACGACTGCCTGTCTAATAATAATTCAACAAGCCAGTCAAGAATCTGTATCAGAGTGCTCCACAGCAATGTCAACCGATGTTGCATGTGAAGAGGGCAACTCAGTTACAGAGGCTGGATCAAATTCATGTGACTTAGGCCCAACAGACCTTAACCAGGAGGTGCAGGCGTTACCAACAAAACAGCTAGGAACCTATATTAAAAAAAAATAACTTGCTATCGGTTGAGAAGGTTGCAGATCGTTCCAAAAATTTAAAAGGTACCTCAATCCGCAATCTTCATGTCGCTGTACGTCAAGTCGAAGCTGCTGCGGAGGAATTGGAACGTCGCACACCTAAAGATCTCTATAGAAGAAGTCTTACGCCATAACTACTGAACGGATTTTGATTAAATTTGGTATGGCAGAAGTTTAGGCTCTGTATTAAAACAGGCTACTTTTTATCCCGAAAAAGTACAGTATTCCCGTGGGATACTTTATTTACGCGAGTGAAACCGTGGGTATAAGCTAAGTAACAAATAACGCTGACTTTATTAAATGACTTTAATAACGAGACGTTATGAGTTTACAAACCTATCTATTGTCTGCTCTTAATAGGCATGTTGCCTAGAATTTTTTTTTGTCTATTCGATGTTAGACAACATGTTAATAAACAATCTAGAACCCATTTTCGTATACCTTGAAAAAAAATTAAGATACAAGCAATTTAAATTTACAATATGAAAGAGAGCGATATATCGGCCTGTGACGTCACGAGTTGCACCCGCCATACATTTGTCATTACAAAATGTATGGCGGTAGCAACTTGTGACATAACAAATCGTTTTGCGAGAAAGAGATGGGCAATATTTTTTATTTGCTAATGATTTTTAATCGCGTCAATCTAAATACCTATTTCTTTTAGATTTATGTATCTTTAATCAACAATTTTAAAAGTTAATTTCTAAAAATGTGATATTCCACACTAGGCAACATTCCTATTAGTTTGTAGTGTTTAGTCTAGTCTAAATGTAACGACATCATTTGATATCAAAAGCGGCTAATGTAAATAATAATAACTTAGGGGAGTAACACGGCGTATAATTAACTATATTGTGTTTTAAAAACATTATAGTCGGTAAAAGCTTTGATCTCAGTTTTTAAAGTGCGACCAGTCACAAAGGCAGATTGGAAAAGTTTTTTCTTGTCCAATTAAACTTGTTAAAAGCAATTTCCTGTGTGCTTGTGCCGCAACTGTTGGTGTAAAAAGAACGTTTGTTGGTTCTATCAGGTAATCGTCAAAACACGGGCTAAGCCTCAGACCAAACAAAAAAGTGAAGACAGAGTTCTGCGCACAAACACTAACGCACATACACCATAAAGTGAGGCCGGTTGAAACTCGCCGTGTAATTAAACAGTGTCACGTACACACGTGGAACGAAACTACGCCGATACTACCGTGATAGCTAAAAAGTAAATTTCATAGATGATGTTTTTTATTTCTGTTTCCGCTATAACAAAAAATACTTTTAAAAAATAAAATTAATATTTAAGGGGGCTCCCATACAACGAACGTGAACCGTACTCAGCAATATATGCATAAAAAACTGTAGCCTAAGTTTTTGGTTCGACAAAACTCTGTCTTCACCATTTTATTTGGTATGAGGGCTAAACGTGTAAAATTGTTAAAACCAACACCTTTGAACGTTTCTAGATTTTCTATTAGGGTGTTACCACACGTACCACCACACCGGCGCGACAAATGGTGGTCAAGCTGTGGTTACGTGTGAACTACATCGCAACCACATCGCAACCTCAACGCAACCACATCGCAACCACGACGCAACCACACCGCACCGCAACGCACCGACTAGAAACCACAGCTTGACTACATTATTTGGTGTCGGTGTGGTCGTACACGTAGTACGTGTGGGAAGACCCTTATGATTTCAATGAAACCAGCGCGTCAACAGCTCTCAAATAAATTTTAAGCTTGATGAAGATCTGATACGGGTACGTTCATACTTTCATTGAAAGCTGCTCCAAAAAATGTTGTAGCTTAGGCTGGGACTAGGTGATCCGGAATCCGGAAGGCGGGGGAAAATTCAGAGCATTTAAAATAGAACTCTACGCTAATAAAATTTAATCTTCGAAATGTCGAGTGTTGAGCTGTTATAAATAAACATACACTGATATTGACATTTGACTCGATGTTTGTGTGTTCGATTTCATCTCTATTGTATTAGCGCAGAGTTCTATTTGCAGTGCTCTGAATATTCCCCGGCCATCCGGATTCCGGATCATCTAGTCCCAGCCTTAGGTCTATTTATTGTTAGGATAAGAATGAGTCAACAACCTCCGCACTACTTAGGTCTATATTTTATTTAAAATTAATAACGCGTAAAAACAATATCATGTTTCACTAATATCGATAACCACAGACTCATATAACAAGAATTTAATTAAAGTTCTTATCATAAAATATAAAGCAAAAGAAATATTTCAATAACATCAGAACCATTTTATCCGTCTCGAATATGCGGAATACAGTCGGACCGGAATACTTTAAAATATCTTAAATGTCTGCCTTCATCGCGAAGGTGATTAAAAATCTCATTAATTTCATGTAAAAGACATTGGGATTTTACTGTGGAATAAATAACAAATTTATAAAATTAGATTCGATGTAATCGTAATTACACCTGAATTACAACGGTACAGGCCCCTATATATGCAGGACGTGAGGTAAATATTCTGATATTTTAGCTCATTTCAACGAGTATTCATATAAAATTAATTTAATAATTTATTGAATATCCACTTCTTCATGGATCTGAATTAAAAAAATACAGAAAATTAATGAGAATTGGTATTAATATTTTGTTTTGTATGAATTTTTAAAAACCGGATCTCAAAAGAACGCCTAATGTCTTTTCCAATCGTATAGTATCGTCAGTTATAATACGATTGGAAAAGATATAATCGTCAGCTAAAATGTAAATAAGTTTTTGACCCTCGTATAAAATTGTATTTAAACCAAACGGAATAATAAAACCTTTTCATTTTTATATATTAATAAGGTTCTCATTTTTATGCACGGTTACGTCTGGGGGCCAAGTTCATCGTAATATTCGTTTAAGTGGTCCATTTCATCAAACACTGAGCACGCAAAAGCGCTATTCATTATTTTTAGCAAACGCTCTTTCTGGACGGCGAGATGGATGTTCCTACTTATTCTTTGCATAGACAAATTAATCTTCTTCTTCTTACTTATATAATAGAGTGGATTGCAATTCTATTGTCTCGCTAAAACTCGAGAACAGCTGGACCGATTTGGCTTATTTTGGTCTTGTAATAATTGTGGAAGTTCAGGAAGGGTTCAAGTGGTGTAAACTATTGGAAAAATTGCTGGGAAAATACTAAAAACGTCGTTTCATTAAATTTGTCACTTGATTGTCAGATATTTAAAGGTGTGTTCATTTTACCTATTTTATTTTAAGCCGGCCACAGTAGGTTGCTAGGTGTAGATGTAGGTGACAGGTGTAGGTGTATTGATTGGCAGAGCAACGTGTGTGGGAACACCTTGTTATTAATAAATAATGTAGTGGCCTAGTAATTGAAGATCGCTTGGGCTAAAAGAGGTAGCAGATTCAATTCGGGGCTGTCAAATTAACTAATGATATTTTACAATAATACTTTGTCGATCCTCCTTGGCTTGCCAACCTCCTGCACCTGGCGTTTGGACCACACCCTAATCTCCTTTACAATATTCTACCAATTTCCATTTAAAATTATATGTAATATACACTTACGTATAACATATGTAAATAAAACCACAGGAATTCGCTCACTATAATATAAGATGTAGTGTCAACAGTGGAGCCCGCGGGATTTGGGACCAACAGGCCAAACACGTGCGTTATTAGCACATAAAGGGGTTACAAGACATGTAAACAGTGCGTGTTGTACGCACTGTTTACATGTCAAACTCCAACTGGGATTTTAATCACACTCGGGCACTGAACAGTTTGCTTTCGGCGAGACCGTCGTTCAACCTTTAAATTGAAATCTCTTTCAACAATGATTAATTCCTAGTATCATCATCGGCATTCACCTGGGAGTCAGGAGGATGGAGTCAAAAGTACTCTCTCTCTTGACTATAGGTTATGATTTCATTGACTAGAAACAAAAGAAGACACACCAGTTTTTTTGTTACCTAAAATACTTTTTTGCCCTGAGGAACATAAAAAAACCTTTAGATGTACCTTAAAGTGCTTATTGAAAATACTTTTTGAGTTTTACGTTTGTAGGTACCGTACAACCACTAAAACGAAAAAGTATTTTCATTTTACTGAACTTAAAAAAACACAATGTTACGAAGGAAACGCAAGACTTGTAAGGACGTAAAGTGTAATAAATTCAAATAAATACATCCCCATACTTCCAGGCCGTCGTTTGAAAGTAACATTTGGAACTCCGAATGTACAGCTGTAAATTATTTGTGACATTTTGCGTTTTATTGTATCTGGTAGCACACGCGACACCCTTTTGTTGAAATAAGTGACGCTTTCACCTTTGTGAAATACTCTCCAAGTAAGAACATGTTCTTGAGAATTCCTGAAAAGTTAATGAATAAAATATGTTTCTGTTAACGAAAATAATTATGAAAGAAAAACTTAATTTGAGTACCAGCTAGGAGATGAATTTGTGACACCTAGCCAGGTAAACCTGCACAATTTTACCGTACACGAGACAGCATGTGCGAATAAAACGGAAAAATACTTAATAAGCATAATATTCTACATAAAATTTTCCTAATTTTTATTTTATTATTAGCCAACCTTAATTAAAACTTATTTTTAGCCAAGTATTATTGAGAATGTCTGTCATAGTTGACTTATTAGTATAAAAATTATTAAGCGTGAAAAATTTCCGCTCGATCGCAAACCGGAAAGTGGGTCAAATCAATCTTGCATGATTTGGTTACAAGGAGTTGAAGCAGTGAAACAATAATAAAAGATTGTAAAATTTTGGCTTTTGTATTTTGAAATAATAATATTAGATCATTACATATAAAAGTGGCGTTTAGTAAAGGAGGAACATAAAGTTGATTTTTTTTACACATAATATATTTATTTAATCAAAGTATATACCATTTTTATCTATGCACTTTTGCCATTTCATAGGTAGTTCATTGATTCCTTTAATAAAAAAACAATTCGAACAGGTATCAACAAAATCATTGAAGGCGCTTTTGAATTTTTCTCTTGCAAGAAGTTATCCCAATTTCGAAAAAAAATGGAAATCTGTTGGAGCAAGGTCCAGGGAGTACGGTGTCTCTGTGTATGTCTTAGAAATTCCAATTTAAGCTCCTCTTATTTGGTAGCCTTCTGTTGTGCAGTGTGTGGTCTAGCGTTGTCCTGAAGCTGCAGTGGCCTAGAAGCGAATGACCAACCTCAGTTTTTTAGCAGCTAGCTTTTCCATCATGATTTGCAGTTGCTGGCAATAGACATCTGCCGTAATCGTCTGGTCAGATTTAAGAAAGCTATAGTGAACGACACCGGCATTAGTCCACCAAACGCTCACAAGTAACTTTTTTTGAGTCAATTTTCGCTTGGGGCAGCCTTTGGCTGGTTCGCCAGGGTTCAGCCATTGCGATGAGATTTTCCGATTATCGTACAGGATCCACTTTTAATCACAGGTAATGATTCGATTTAAAATCCCTTCATTATTGTGCCGGTTGAGTAATGTTAAGCAGCAGTCGACGCGCGTTTGTCAGTTTGCTGCACTCAATTCATGAGGTACCCACCTTTCAAGCTTTTTGCTTCAAATGGATTAAAACAGTTTTATCACTAACACCGCAGCCTGCAGCTAACTTGGACGTGGTTTGCGATGGATCCGGTTCCACAATAGCCTTCAATTCTTCATTATCAACTTTGGTCTCCGGCTGTCTACGGGGCTTGTTCTGCAGGTCGAAATTTCCTGAACGAAAACATTGGAACCAAAAATGCACTGTGTTTTATTTTGCGACACCGCCGCCATACACATCATTAATCCTTCGAGCCGTTTCTGCAGGAGTGATGCCATAAAACTCGTACTCGAAAATAATACGATATATCAAGTTTTCCATTTTGTAAACTAGCGAAAATAGCGGTATAAATTTGATATTGGAATTCCTAACCAAGGAAGAAAATAGGTATATATTTGAGATCAAATTGTCCAGTACGACAAAACGCCAATTTCATTTGTAAGGACCTAATATTAAGTAGTTTCTGGCAGCTTTATTAATAACTAGCCGTTACCCGCCCGCTTCGCGTGGCATAAAATACATGCCAAGTGAAAGAAATATTAAATTGTGTTATCTAGCTGCCTAATTATTTATCATGAACGGATTTTACGAAATTAACACACCCTTAACTACTTAGGGTCTTATCGATTTATATGAGTTAAAATAATAAATAACACAGCTTTCCACATAAATAACACACTTTTCCTCGAATCTCATGTAAGAGAAGACGCATGTGATAACATTCAGTATTTCCGGGATGCACGGTATAAACTCTACCTAAAACTTGATCTTTCTTGACTCCTAAATAACCTGAAACAACCTTACCTTTTTTTCTTCTATCAAAGCGGTTATTTTTCCATACGTAATAAGCTGTAACTTCAACATACAAAAGAGTTTTTGCAAAGTCATCAACTTGGCAAAGCTCAAAACAAGCCATTAGTGTTGTTTTTTTTGGATAAATTACTTTGTTAACCACATTTTCCTCAGTAAAATAAATTCTTTAACCATTTTCAATATGTACAGCAAGATGCATCACATCAGAAACCTGTCATGAATAGGAAAACGAAATATTCGCCAGACTGCTTCAGAGCTACTGATGTAACGTCCCGCCTGGTACTTTGTCACCTCATCAAAATTCAAGTTTCTAAGTTTTAAATCTACAGATTAAAAGATACAATTTTTTTTTATTTTTAACGCCCCCGCACAACCCTCTTGGAGTTGAATATCATAAAATTAGTTCTTGATAAACTCAAACATGCCAAAAAAATATTTTGTCCAAGTTTCAATGTTCTAAAAGCAATAGATTCGGAGATACAAATTTTAATGTTTTTAACGCCCCCGCACAATCCTCTTAGGGTTGAATATCATAAAATTAGTTCTTAATAAATTCAAACATGACAAAAAAAATATTCTGGTTAAGTTTCAGAGTTTCAAAAGCTATAGATTGGAAAAAACATTTTTTTTAATTTTTATCACCCCCACACAACGCTCTGGGGATGAAACATCATAAAATTAGTTTTTAGTGAACTCAAAGATGCTAAAAAAAAATATTTGGTCAACTTTCAGAGTAATAAAAGCTATAGATTGGAAGATAATTTTTTTTTTAATTTTCAACGCACACACAGCCCTCTGGGGGTGGAATATCATAAAATTATTTTTTAGTAAATTCAAACATGCCAAAAAGAATATCCTGACTAAGTTTCGTACCTATAAGAGCTGTAGTTTTAAAATGTGATTTTTTTTAATTAACGCCCCCGCAACCCCTTTTGGGGGTGAAATTTCGTAAAATCCGTTCTTAGCTGACCTCTACTCGGTGAAAAGAATATTCCTACCAAATTTTAAGTCTTTAGCTCTAATGGTTCCAGAGATATCTTTTTTTTTTTTTTCGAATGGGTCTACGCTAATGGCTATAAGCCGTCTTAGCTTAGTCGGTCTGGTGACTGCCATGTGGCTTGTCGCTAGGCGGGAAGACGATGAGGGAGTTTAACTCCCCCCTGCGAACCGGTTTTTTAAAATAGCAAAATATCCGTACAAAACTATTTTTAGGTCTGGAGAGACCATAGTCCTTCCTACTGAGGGGCCCGACCCCTTCCTCACTCACTGACGAGTGTGGTTGCTGACGCGCGGTAGCACAAACTAACGGCGTATTTGTAGGGATAGAGAAGCTCAGTTTTAAGGATCTGGGAGGGCCGTCCCTCCCTCCTTCCGCGTGCGGTCGGGTGGACTCGCGCGCGAATGTCCTGATGTCGAGTGCTTCCGCAGTATTTATAGAGCTCTCTATAACAATATCGCGGTCGCGGTCATAATTATGTGTGGCTACACTAATGGGAGTCGAACTCGGATCCGGGTTCGAGTCCGGTGGTCCCGTGTTTGAGTCGGTCCGTATGTCTTTACGTGTGTTCGTGTCTGGTGTAAGACTTTGGGGTAGGCGCCGGCGTCTACCCCGGTGCTTTTCTAATCACGCGGGTGCATGTTTTTGTGTTTAGGAGAACTCCTTTATTTTGTTTATCAAGTCCGTGTGACTTGCTAGTGCTGACATGCGGTCCTCGAAGGAACCTCGTAGTTTTGTGACGAAAATGTTTAGCTCCATCGAATCGATTTCGCTAAGAAAATAGCGAACGCTATGTCGGCGCCGAAATTGGAGGTCTGGGACAGTTTTGCAGGTCCCGTTTCTGTGGCTCTTTTGGCCGGGGGAGGGAGGACCTTTGTCGGACTGGCTGGGAGGGCCTCTTGTCCGAGTGGACTCTTTTTAGATAACCCCCAAGCAGGTTTGGAGGGAGGAGGGGCAGGGACGTAGCTCTACTTGGGAGGGGCACCTCTCATTGGTGGTATTTTGCGCCTCTTTGCTTGGGGTGCGCGTTTGCACCCTTTGCAATCGACCGGATGGCCAGAAGTATTGCATAGGACGCAGCTTGTGGGAGTAGTCTCCTCAGCTGGGTTCCTACGCGGACATTCGGACGTGCCGTGGTCGCCCAGGCATTTGACGCATCGCGGTCTGGCGAAGCAGTTCCGCGCTGAGTGTTGTTGTGTTCCCGGTGTTACGGGCTGACGAGTAGTTGATACTCTGCTCATTTATGGCTGCACTTATGAGGTTCCACTTTGCCTTCTCCTTGTACCATAGCTACATTTTAACGCATTATTATAACTTATAACGACGCTCCTAGCGTCATCTATTGGCTGTTATTGCTAATTTTAAAAACTAATTTATGTTAGACGACGCCATCTATTGGCATAGGTTTCTAACTAGAGCTTCATCTCCAATATCCCTTTATTGTGGCAGTTGGATTATGCATTACCGCTAGTTGTCAGTTAAAAAAAAAAGACGTGTGGCACTCGGGGACTGCCGCGGTAAAGCTATTGCATAGCATTTTGTATCAACTTATGCAATTATAATTATTTATTTATTTTATTTATGCAGTATTTCTTTTCTTTCACTATTTTTTCGTGACTTTCTTCATTAATAATAAATGCACTTTGTTCATTCATATTCAAAACACTTTATACACAAATTTTACAAGTACAGCTATTCACTGTTGTACATAAATACCTATACACCTATATACTTTCTCATAAACAGCTGCTTATGTATTCGTCCGATTTCGGAGCAGCTCGTCTCGATTCGTGCGAGTTTTGTAGAGTCGTACAATACGTCTAATCGCACGCACACAACGCCGTGTCGAAGACTGCCGAACTGAAACGACGTTAGACGATGCACGGAGCGTGAGGTTTTTTCGTTACGGAATTTCTGGATTCGGTCCCCGCGCTCAAGGCCCGCGATAGAAGCTATGCAATAACTAAAAAACATTATGTCAGTAGGAGTATATAAGGGCTGTTGCGAGATGACAGGGCTATAACAGGAGGCGGCAATTTGGGGGCCTTGGGGCTGTTCGGGGCCGCGACTGTTGTGTCGTCAGTCTGCATGGGTTCGGTACGGGGTGGGGATCCTGGTTTAAAACCCCTAAAAATATTACCCTTTCCGCTTTTCGCGGATTTTGCCGGTGGCGTCGGCGAGGAGCAGACCGCAGAGGAAGTGCCGTCCGAGCGTTTCCTCTTCTTGGTCTTCCTACCCTTCATGATTTGAAAACCGTCCTCCCCCTTTGGAGGCCTCCTGCTCGTCCGAAAAGTCGCCGGCGACGACGGCGACTTTTCGGACGTAGCTGCCGGAGAAGCCGGCGAGCTATTGGGGATAGGATTCTCTTTAACGAATGCTTCCAAGACCTTTGACGCTCCTGGGAATTTTTGGTCCAAAAAGGACAGGAACAGCTTTACCACGGTGTTCTCCATGGTAAGGCAGTTTACCCTGACCCTCTTGGGGCTGCTCTCAATTTGAAATTTTTAGTTTAAAGATTCAACCCCTCCCGGCATCCGGGGGGGGGGGGGGGGGGGAGGTGTGTGCGTGGAGGAGTCCACTGGTGTGTAACCTAATCGTACAATTACACTTTACTTACTTTCCTTTGTTCCTCGGACGCTGGAATACACCGACACTACACTATCGCTATGCGAAGCGATCGCGAAGGTGGAAAAGTGTTAAAAAACGGTCGCGTCTAAAAATAACGGTCGCGGCGGGAAACCTAACGGTCGTGACGGAACGCGCGAAAATCCCGGCGTCACGTCGCTGCTTGAAGCCCCGACAAGAAGGCACTGGCACTGTGTTGTGTACTATAATAAACACCTTACTCAAATATCTGAACATAGAACTACTTTACAGTCGAGCGTTACCACTTCTTACTGCCACCCGAATCGGACTCCGAGAGCAGAATCCAGAGATATCGTGATGAGTGACTATATACGTGAAAAACGCCCCCCACAACCCTCTGGGGGTGAAACATCATAAAATTAGTTCTTAGTAAACTCAAAGATGCTAAAAAAATGTTTTGGTCAAGTTTCAGAGTTATAAAAGCTATAGATTGGAAGATACATTTTTTTTTAATTTTTAACGCCGCCGTACAGCCCTCTGGCGGTGGAATATCATAAAATTATTATTTAGTAAATTCAAACATGCCAAAAAGAATATCCTGACTAAGTTTCATACCTATAAGAGCTGTAGTTTTAAAATGTGATTTTTTTTTAATTAACGCCCCCGCAACCCCTCTTGGGGGTGGAATTTCGTAAAATCCGTTAGTAGCTGACCTCTACTCGGTAAAAAGTATATTCCTACCAAATTTCAAGTCTTTGGCTCTAATAGTTCCATAGATATCGTGATGGTGATGAGTGACTATATACGTGGAAATCTCTTACATATATATAGAAGATATCGATATCGATAGATGCAAACGTCAATCAATACTGACACCACGTCAATCTGGCCACGTGCCGGCTAAGTATCCGAATAACTTGTGTTAAACCTAGCAACCAGAAAGCGAGAGGTATATTTAATACTTAATATTTTATACTTTACATCCGATTTTTATTATATTACTAGCTTTAGCGCGCGACCTCGTCCACGGTTCCCGCGATTCCGTGGTGTGGTGGAATATTTCGAAATCCCTTCTTAGTGCGCGTAAATATTTACAATAAAAATATCAGTATTTTTCACGGTTTTTTTTTTTTTTATTTTGGTCAGCCAAATTTCACGTTTCTTCTATAAGCGGTTACGGATGTGCGAGCGCCTATACGTCAGTCGGTCAGTGGGGACATATCCTTTTACTATTTATTATACTACAGGTCGCCCTGAGGTCGTAATTCGACCATAATTCATGTTTAATTTTTTTTTAACTTTTGTAAGGTTTCTTTTAGATCCGCAATAAAAATATGTAAATATTGTTTATGGATTGTGAAAGAAAGATTGACACTTATTGACAATTGTGTCAAACCTACTGTAATATAATTATACAAAAATGCTAGTATGAGTGAGGACACACACTAGTGTTGTTGTTATTTTTATAAATTGAATGTAACAGTAATTTAAAAAAAAATAGATTTTAGCAGGCCTTCCTCCACTTTAATTTTAAATATGCCAAATTTCACACAATTCTCGTAAAACCGTACTTAAATTTCGCGTATTAATTTAATGATATTTATATAGATGCGCATATATAATACACCTCGATGACCCAGGATTATTAAAAACTTTTGGTTCCCTCTGCTGGATTCTAGCCCGCGCCTCCAGCTTGAGCGCCGACGTACTAATCACTGAGTTATAAAAAATAAGGTTACTTTAGTAAAGAATAAAAAAGTTAAGTTCATTATGTAACGAAATATAAATTGGCAAATGCCAAACCGCGCGAAATCCTTCGTGGATTTCGCCTTACGCGTTGAAAACGCGACCACGCGCGGTGATGTGTTAGGAGCCATAGCGCGTTATTACTAAACACACCAGGAAGCTTACTTACAACATTACGGATCAGGACTAATACATAAATTCGTAAAGTTTTCAATTTATTGAAATTGAAGTCAACTCTTGTGGGGTAAAAAATTCATTACGTCAATTTCAATCAAATCGTTCGGAAATAATGTTTAACGGTTGAAGCAATTTTCTTCCTTAAACTCTTATTAGCGTTTAGTGCTTATTGATCCTCTTTTATTAAAAAACCTAACCAAGAACATGTCGGACATGTCTAAGGAGGGTTCCGTAACTATAACCGCGTACAAGGTTTTTTTCTAATTACTTGCCGGGGGATAGACTTATAAATCACTTTAAAGGCCGATTACTCGTAAATGGTTGACGTAAAAAAATCGTGCATAAACCTTGCCTTTATTTTAAAATACATATTCAACGATATACCACACGATGGGGTAGGATAGGATAGGATAGGGAGTGGGAGAAAAAATATTTTTCAATCCCTCTTCACATGTATGGGGAGCAACCCCTAAAATATATTATTATTATTATTATTTTATGATGCTAAAACTGAGATCTATACACAATATATAACTATACCAAATTTGATCCAT
Source organism: Phengaris arion (assembly GCA_963565745.1). Classification (NCBI taxonomy): domain Eukaryota; kingdom Metazoa; phylum Arthropoda; class Insecta; order Lepidoptera; family Lycaenidae; genus Phengaris; species Phengaris arion. Next base: position 34,092,914 of record OY751431.1, read on the forward strand.
TTATATTCATAATTACAGAAGCTAAAAGCGCGGACAGACAGACAGACAGACGGACAGACAAAGCGAAACTATAAGGGTTCCATAAGTATTACGGAACCCTAAAAATAGACAATCAGACTGAATTGTAACTAGTTTTCTTGGACTCTCTTTTTCTTAGAATCTATGATTCAATAAAATTAGAACAACGGACAACCTTACCTAACCTATATAATAGATTATAAATAAATCCTAAAAATATATACTTTAAGATAGACCAATAGTATATGATTATATTATAAGAATAATTTTCTTGTGGGTCCGCCAGCTTAAATACGATATCCCACGGGAACACTGTGGTGTTTCGGGATGAAGTGTAGCCTGTTAATAAACAGATCTTATAAACTTCTACCATACCAAATTTCATCAAAATCAGTGGTTCTTGTGTGAAAGAATAACAAGCATGCAACCATCCATCCATCCTCACAAACTTTCACATTCATAATAGTCGTAGGATAGAATAACACGAAACCAATTAGCACTAGGATTTAGATTATTAGGATTTGATTTTGCTAATTTAAAATGTCTATTATCTACAATCTAATTTTATTGCATATAATTTAACTCAATAAGAATGTATATATTGATCTCTTGCAGTTGTGTTTTGTTTTAAGCCTGAATATTACGTATAAGAAGGGATTTCGAACTACGTAAGTTACGTACTCGTATTTCGTTGCGAAAATTTCAAGGCGTGCCTGCATTTAAAGTTTTTTTTTTAATAAATTAAAATAAAACATGTTTTAATGTTTCACTTTATTCATGACGAAGATTATACAGGCCGACGAAAATAAACTTAATTTTTGGTGCAGCTCTGTTTGTGTTTGTGATCGATAAGTTTGGCAATGTACAATGTAATGCTGTATGTTTATTCCTCCTAGCAGCTCTACTTTATTAGTGAATAAAGACGAACTCTCACTTTTAGTTTTTGGTCGGTTTTATGTGTAAACAGTCATTTTTGGTCGGTTTTATAAGTAAACAGTCATTTTTCAATAACTGCGATAAGACTTATCTTACTATTTTATTATAGCTTGTATGTCCAGACATTGTGTTAACTGTCCCGGTATGTTTTGCAATGTTTGTAGTGTAAAGAAATAAATCTGCTAAAAACTGTTGCAGACGAGCTAATTCGCTTGTATTTTGCTGAATTCTGTGAGTTTTGCTGAGTCAGGGTGAAGTGAAAGTTGCAACGAACATTTGCGGCAATGGTGGAAAGGGGGCACGAAAGTATATTTTGTGGTTCCAGCCTATGATTTGGTGAGAAAGGAAAAAAATATGACGTCGATTTTTAAGTTTGTATGAACAAAGTGGTGGGCAAAGGTACTTATAAACTAAAAAATATATATATATAATAAATAATAAATAATATATATATATATATATATATATATATGTATATATATATAATATATAATATATAATAAATGGAAACACTCAGTGTTCCTTGAGCCCGGAAACCTATTACTCATTAAGAAAATGTCCCAACACCAGTGTTTCAATAGGCAGTGTAGAACAAATGTTATAAGGCTGGTGATTACCTAGAGATATATAGTATAACTTTAAAAATGATGTCATATTTAATTGCTGGGGAATCATTCAAGACAGTTTCGTCCAAAAAAAAATCAACTCAAACTCAAAATACTATTTTTTGACATTCGTTCCTGAAACAAGTCGATTTTTTTTTAAATAGCCATTTCATTATATCTCAGTCACTAGAGCTGATAGAAAAAAAACTAATAGCATTTTCGATATCACCATGGAGGACATACTTATAATCAGGTCTGATATCCTAGGCACCAAAATGAGTGTCGGCCAGTCTTATGAGTGCCAGTGGCCAGTGTATTTTTACGATGTACCTAGGTTAGTAAATTCTGTCAAGCCTAAAACATAAAAAAATTACCTTCACGCGACGGTACTCACAATTTAAGTTAATTTAATATTAATATGTCCGTTACATAACTTCTTATAATAATATTTTAGTAAACAAATTAACTTATGTGTATGTTTTAATTTTAATAGTTTAATAGCAGCAAAAAGTGAGTTCAGCCAAAAAATTCGTATGTTATTTGAGTGTTTGAGCCAAAAAGTCAACATCCAAATCAACTAAAATAAATTTCGCCACACAAACTCTCCAAATTGCACGAATGTCCACAAGCCTATTGAGACCTCTTGGTTAAGCCTTTTATTCATATGGAGGAACTTTTACTAGATTCGAGTAAATTACATTTCCAAATTCATCGACCCAACAACCCAAACATTCTAGAATAGAGAACAATTTCGGGTCATTTAATAGAATGAGAAATCTCATAAAATATGTAGTTTTGGGTTGATATTAACTAATTCCAGTAATAGCTAGTATACCTGGAATTCAGGAAAATAATAATTATATTTAATTAATATTAAGTAATTCCAATTATTGTTATATGGTAGTGTGCTTGGAATGTAGGTAGGAATTTACAATTATCGAACATGAAGGCTTTTTACTATCCCGCCATTAGTTAGGTCAGTTACTCGTTCTGCACAGAGTGAAATTGGACAGTAACTGTAATAATTTGAACAAAGAATTTTGCGCGTAATTGGTAGTTACGGAATCCTGCTTAGACAGGATTGTGATGACGTTATCACATAAAATTATCGTCCGTAAACCAACTTAACAGAAAACAATTGTTTTGCTTTTTTTACCGTATTTTACCGTGGTTTTTTGACTGTATTACCGGATATCCACAGTACATAGTAAAAATTGTATTTTTTTCGATTATCACATTCATGTAACTTAAAAGTTACATGAATGTGATAATAAATTGAAGTAAACAAAACGGATAAGATATGTGCTGGAATGCTAACAAGTTTCGTTTCCTATGGGATTGTATGACAATATGCTAGCAACATACAATACGCTAGCAACATGTTGCTAGTGAGAAAACAGTTGTATTATACGCCTCGTTAGCACGCTCCGTCGAGAGCTTCCTGACGATATCGCCGCCGCATGCCGCTTTATTCCGCTATAGCGCTTATCGATTATATGAAACTTGTGCCATCAACATTTTTTAAATTTGTTTATAACACGGCAACCGTACATTTTTCTAGGTTTCATACTTTAAACCCAGAAAAACGTACAGTTGCCGCGTAATAGTTAGGAAACTGCCTAATAGGTATGATTTAATCTAGATGAAGAGATCAAGCTTACAACAAAACTGTTTTTGAAAAAAACAATCAAACCACATTATTATAAACTTTCTCATTTATAAGTCCTTCGCTCGCGTTATATAAGGTTTTTGGACCCCCACCCATTGCGCCTCATCCCCCAAATCTGTTTAGCCTCCAGCCTCAAAATCTCTTTAGACCTTTTGTCCTGAGTTTATTAGACATTTACTAATAAATAACTCAGTACCTCCGTGTCAATTTAATATTTTCAAGTCAAGCGGTTTTCAAAAATTTCCATACATGTAGTTTGTCCTCCGCATCAAGATTTTCTCTCTCAGCACTTTCTTAAAAATCGTTTCTTAGAAGTTCAAGTACCATGTACTTCTATGATATATATATATATATATATATATTTTCATCTTTACATTATGTCAAGCAGTTTCCGAGACATTTCCATACAAACTTTTCCAACCCCATTTCATCCCTTAGGAGGGATGATATGGATGAGAGATATTATGTCCATACTAAATAGGTACTATTTCAAGTAGTTCTCATGATTTCTTCATAATTGACATTTGGCTTTAAATAAATTTTGTAAATAATATTTATGTTTGCAATATTTTTGTTAAACTTCTGAGACATATCAGTAGTGAGACATATCAGTACCGACCAGTAGCGTGGGGTTCCTATAACTCCATTGCTATCGGCTTCACTTACCACTTACCTTTTGAAGACACTCATCCAAATCCCTATACAGGCTACGCCTTCCCTATGAAGGACAACCAGCCTTCGCCACTGGTTCCTACTGTAATTGTCCAGCTCTACATTCTTGAATATAATGTTGGCTATAATATCAATTTAAGGATGCAGCATATCAGTAACGAGATTTCTGTGCTAGATAACATTCAATGAACTCAGTCTACCTGTAAGATCTTTAGCTATTATTAATAGTGCACGTATTCTAGCCTGTATATACTTAGATTGTAATTTAGGATATTTTGACCTAATCTTACGCACGTGCCAATGCCAACTGTCCTGTTGGTCATTATGACTTGACTCAAAAGTTAGCCAGTGTTATGTTCTGAGGGCTTAGGGACTTAGGGTGCGAAATGCGAACAGTTCGAAGCTGAATATTTGATATTCGGGAGGCGTGTAGCCGCAAACGCGCTCATGTGCGAAACCGTTGTAAGGGAAATTAAGAACAATTGGTTTTTGTGTTACACCTCAACTCCGGTTAAGCGCGCCGCTAGTTTCATATCGAAATTCCCCACTTATAATATTATTTTATATTTTTCTAACATTCTACTGCTATTACAAATGTGAAAGTTTGTGAGGATGGATGGATGTTTGTTACTCTTTCACGCAAAAACTACTTAACGGATTTCGATAAAATTTGGTATGGCAGTATTTTAGGCTCTGGATTAAAACATAGGCTGCTATCCCAAAAACGTACAGTATTCCCGTGGGATTCCCGGTACTATATTTACGCAATATTAGTATTGAATAAGGCTTTCTGGTAGTAGAAAACATTGCATTGATATTATTAACTATATATATAAAAGGCAAAGCTGATTGACTGTTGTATCAACGCATAGGCCAAACCCTTAAGGCTATAAAATACGAAATTTTGCACGCGTATTTCTCATATAACGTAGGCATTCACTAAGAAAGGATTTTTCAAAATTCATACCCCAAGGGGGTAAAATAGGTGATAAGAGTTAGAATGAAACTTTTTATTCCTTGGACATATTTGCATGATATTTCGTATGAATTGAGTACGAAGAACATAATGAATTATGTATTTCAGCGTTTTCCAAAATTCAGCCCCTATGTGGGTAAAATAGGGGATGAAAGTTTAAAACTAAATTTCACGCGGGTTAAGCCGCGGCCAATTAATTCTAGTTAGGTATAATGCAATACTTGTGGGCTGTGAGCCTGTGGTATTATGGTCGCAGAGCCGCATACTTGATACCGTACAATAGACCATAGCGAATAGCGACATAACTCTACCATTAAACTACAAAGCTTACATCAGAACATAATATCAACCTGTATCATAATATTATATTATAATATTTTGTTCAGTAGGTAATTTAATATATTTTCCACCGTGTCCCGAAATGAACCACTCTTTCATAATTTGGCGAATTCAGAAATTAAGTTTGAATTCATGAATAAGAATTTGAGGCAAATTTGTTTAAGATGGGTTTTGTTAGGAATTTTTCTCGGGATAATTTTAACCTTCTATTAAGAATCCCGGTGTTGCAATCTTGTTAGGCATGTCTTTGATAAACAAAATGATTGAGGGCTCCGGCTTTTTAAAGTTTGAAACGTACATATTTTATGAAGCTGCCTGCTTTTAAAATCCCTTTTGTTTCACAGCGGAAATTTGAAATCATAAATCCTTTTTTCTCGTTAATATATTATGTACAAGATAAATGGTGTGTCATTTAAATAAAATAAATACAGTTAATAATATTATGTAATAATCTGTAATATGTAATAAAATGCAGGTGAAGATAAATTAATTAAATGGATCAAGCGATATTTTTGTACGGTGAACCTCATTTTTATGATTTAATGTTATCATATTTTTATTAAATTGCACCGCGAAATATAAAACATTTTTATTAAATGAAAAAGGCGTGTTTGCACAATTCAATTCCCTCAACGAAACGAAATAAGATTGTTTTATGTATACTCACTTGTGTTTAGAAGGTCGCTTCCATTAGCTCAATTTTGGAGTTTCCTGAAACAAAAATCAGTTTAATGTAAAATGTAAGGCGGAAGCCTCACTGAGTGGCATAACAATGTATTATTCAAAGCCCAAAGGGCTTAAGATTATAAATGTGATGTCCATACTGGCGGGTAGAGACGACAGATTTATTTTGATATTTTATTTTCAGGAGTATTTTTAATATTGAAAATATAAATGTGGGTAATCGTTACTCGTTAATCGCCCTCTCATGGGATAATAAACTTTATCATTACAAAATGTGAAAGTCATGTTAACGTTTTGACGCTAAATCTACCTAAGATATTGGAACGATTTAATCCCTATTTTACAATCTTCAGTGTGCTGAGTGCGAGTTTTTGTCACTACTAAAAAGTTGACTACATGGCATCGAAACACCGCCCCTAGTGGCAAACAATGGTGACTAATTCGACGCCATACAAAATATTGTAGTTAGATTCTCGCGGCGTTACGTGTAGAGACAAAAACTCGCACTGAGCTCACTGATAAGTGATTGGTAGCTTATTCACAAGTTCACCGTCCATATACATAAAGTAAGAGAAACACTTACTACACCAACTATTAAACTATCAGGCACTTATCACAAGATTGTGAATCAAGCCCTACTACACTACACTTTACAGCCTGAATTTACATATTATAGGCTACTTTGTGTGAAATGTGCTTTTCCCCAGGCAACAATATACTCGTATATTTGCTTGATAAATAAAACTTTGTAATAAAGCGTAACATAAAATACTCACAAGCATATTCACAAAGTTATATATTTACTTTGTAAATAGCAGGCTTATAAGCTCACAAAAAGACAACTTATCGTTATCTACCTGATTAAGTAAATTGATAAAATCAGACAAAAGAAATAGTGAGATTAGTAAATTTAGTACAGATTCTTTTTATTGGATTGGTTAGCAACTGATATGAAATTGTCTCTAATCTAAATAATACGTGTATATATGATTTTTAATACAGAACTATCAACTGTAGACCTACCTATAGATAAAATGATATTGCTTCTAAGGGTCATTTCACACCGCGACGATAAGCGTTGCATTTGCTGATTAGATTTTTAAGGTTGCTATTCAATTTTGAACTTTATTCACTAGACAAAAAGCTATACATGTTACATCAGTCATACATGACTGCACAGTGCAGCGCGATGCAACTCGATATTCAAACTTTGACAATGAAACGCGTATCTTAATGTTTAATGAATAAAGTTCAATTTTGAATTAGCTATTTTAAAAATGCAGCGCTATGTCGCGTATCGTTTCGTTTCGGTGCGAATTGACCCTAAGACTATTGTGATGTAAATAATGTTGCATGATTATGATAAAAAATACAATCAACGACTTAATAGAATATAATATAGAAATCATAAACGGAAAAACTATTTCCATTTCCCCCTGTCTTAACCGCTACGATGAGCTGTAGTTTCGTTTAATAGAAAAGAAAAAAGATTACTGAATAACAAGATAGATCTAACGGACCGTATAGACTCGATCGGATCATTCAACCATGGTTTCAGGGTTCCAACGACCATAATAAATCGTAAGTAAAGTAACTACAATAGGTATGGTAAAAGTTTTGTGTATTTGTGTTTTGAGAAATTCTTTATACTTTTATCACTCCAATTATTTAATGCGATAGTTACAAACATGTAAGAAGATTATTCTTTTTATAATAAGTATAGAGTTGAAACAGATATATTATCAGGTTAAAATTTAGATGAATCGCTGATATCGTATGATGGTGCCAGACATGGACATTGGACCCTAACTGCAGAGAAGACCAATGTCTAAAAATGCAGTAATTTTAAAAAGAATATACTGAATAAAAAAGAAAAATAATACATAACTAGAGATCGTTTAACTGTGCTAAATATTACACTCCTCCGTTCATACAATTCGCGTAAAACTGTACTGAACGTTCATGTATAAATATATTATGATAAAGATGATGATGATGTCGTAGGTTAGACGAGTCTCGAAAGCCGCCTTTAAGTAATAAAATGAAGCCTGCTTATGTCATAAGTCATAACTCATAAGAAATAATGTACATTCAAAAATTTGTCGGCTCCGAGTGTTCTTTCTAGGTGTTGGGTTATATATTAAGTATGACGTGAGCTTTAGATTTATCAATTAAGAGCTACATAGTAGAGAAAAGAACACGCAGAGGTAATAATATATTCACACACGGACACACTATCTTACAATTCAATTAATATTATATCTTACAATATCCCGCGAAAAAATACCCACAACGTGCAAGCAGATATGCACAAATAAGCATGCATAAAGCACCTCCCTCCTCCCACACAGCTCATGCGTACACTCAGAAACAAGATCGTGCAAACACCACCACCACACAAGCAACAAAGTCAGCAAGATCGTGCAAGGCTCCATGTGGGTTGCAAAACTCGACGTGCGTTTCGCCCCGAACCCGGAGCCTCCTCCGGAAGTGGACCTGCGAACAAAGTTACCACTAATTGCATCTATGCGTCAGTTCACATCAAGATGCGTCGCATCTAGGTGCGAGCTGACCGTAGGGCCTGAAGTTTTAAAAAAAATGCGCATATTCATCATGCACATGCGTATCCCAAGATATATACAGATGGCTGCGATTTGACATCGACTGTTCCGAACCTTATAAAGTAGGTGCGACCACGGCTCTACCTTGACCATTTTGTACCTATGCATTTATGGATTTCTATCTGAATTATTTTCTTGTTTCGGTCATTTTAAACCCCTTTTTTCGTAGTGGGGTTTTAGTTCTTTTTGACTTATTTTTTTATTTCATATTTTTCCGTTTCCCAATCGAAAATATTTTTGGAATAATGTTAAGAAGTAATCAAAACACTTGAAATTAAAAACATCTTCTTCACGAACGCGGAGCGAGCCATCTTGTTTTTAGATTTAATGATAATCAAGAAACGCAATTGAGATTGAGATCTTAATAATTAAACACCAAAATTTCACTTATTACACAACGATACTTCGATTCATAAAAATGTAAGACAGTCGTGTAGTGACAACTATCGAACGAATAAGAAACAAAAGAACTAAAAATTCATTTCATCTGCAATTTCTATTTAAAAACGGATGAACCAATTAACCGATTTTAATCTAGTTTTTTTGTTTGAAAGCTGACATGATCGAGATCGAGAGTGTTTGTGAATGTTATTAGCTATAATTCATCATCATTAGCTCGTTCACTGCTTGACAATTCGGGGGTTATTTAATTTTTTTATTTTGTTATCTATTGTCTGTAAATTATATTTATAAAATAAAATATGTTTTATGAAGGTACTATGATATATATAAATTATATATTATATAGCTTTATATTACGTAATGTTCGAAAATTGGACAGCTAGGTTGTACGAATTGTACGACCGCATTTTAAACGTATATTATAACTTTAACGATATGATTTAATATAATATATGTATATACATATTTGTAATGTGCTTGCCAAGACCTTTCTGTTGATACTATAAGAGTTGGCCAAAGAAAAACAAACACTATAATATCTTCTGGTACAACTTTTATTCGATTGCCAGTACACTTTTATCCACGAGTACTTCACTCTTCGATGCTCAGTCGGCAATTGCCACAAAATTGACAGGCATCATCTTTTATAGCAGCCGCCATCTCTATTCTTACGTTGCATCGGAAGTGTAGAGATGGCGGCACCGGAAATTATATAAAAATATTTAAATTACAAAATTATAATCCAAATAAATTTATGACTATTACAAACAATTATCGAATGATTTACTTTATCTGTTAAATTACTTTTATTTACACCAATAAATCATAATAACAATCACTAACCGGAAGTTCAGTAATACAAAATGTAATATTTATAATCTTTGCGAAAATAATTATAAATTAATTCATAATCTTATCCAGTATCAATAATTACAATTATAACTAATATAAAATCAATTTATAATTTTATTAAACCTTGGCTGCCAGAGACATTTCCGCCAAATGTTATACGGATCCGGAAACGTATCTAACAGCTCGGCCTTCCTGCGACAGCACGAGTCCCTTCGTGCTTTTTTCTCAATAAAAATCTATAATTTCCTAATAAAAAAAAAGTAATAAAAAATAAGAAGAAAAAAAAGATAATTAAAAAAAAGAAATGAAAAAAAATAAGTAAAAGTGTTGCAATAATATTGTTTCTCTTATTTAATTACATTTTTGATCAATTTTCCAAATTTTCGTTTATTTCATTAATACTCATATCATTGCTGGTCTCATTTACATTATTAATTATTGCATTATCTACATTGTTATCTATACTTTCGTTAATATCTTTATGACTATCATCATCATTACTGTCATTCATTCATTCATTCATTCATTCATTCATTCATTCATACTGTCCGAACTATCATCATCAAAGTCTCTATCAAAACTGACCCATGGTTGTATCTTATCAACTGCTACAATTGCCTCATAACGACGACCTTTACGAGACAACGGTGTGTCTTCTATTAAAAACCTATCATTTTGGAGAACTTTAACTATGCGGTACGGCCCTTGGTATTTGACTACTAACTTTTGTGATTGACCGTCATGAGGAACTTGTTTTTCTATACGCACTAAATCTCCTATTTTATAATTTTTACTAGCCTTTCTTTTCTTATTATAGTACTCTCTATCTTTTTCTTGCTGTTCTTTTATTTTCTCAGAAGCTTTATTCCTAACTGACTCTAATTCATTCGAGGGAATAATGTTAAGCGTATCGTTTATTACCGTATTAAGTATTCCTTGCGCTTTGTGGTTTAAGTTAAATCCAAACAAAAGCTCAGAGGGAGATTTTTGTGTAGTTTTATGAACAGTCGTATTGATACCTATCTGTATGTCGTGTATTCGTTCGTCCCAACTTTTTTCGTCAAGTCCGTGATTAGAAGTAGCTAGTGCTTCTGTTATGGTACGGTTAAACCTCTCGACCTGTCCATTAGCCCTTGGAGTGGCGACCGCATTGAGGACATGTTTTATCCCGCACTCTATCATAAAGTCTTTAAAAACTTTACTCGTAAAGCTAGATCCTCGGTCACTAATGAGACGTGTCGGAACTCCAAAAAAACTAATGTGATCTTTTAAAACTTTGATCGTGGTAGAAGATTTAGTATTCTTGACCGGTGTGATATTTATAAATTTAGTGAAGCTATCTATAAGTACTAATAAATAGCAGTTTCCCGTCTTACTTTTAACAAATGGCCCTAGGTGGTCTGCGTGTACAGTATGAAAGGGAATGCTTACTTTTTCGATTGGATGCAGTTTACCTTCGCGTTTACCACCGGGTGCTTTATGATGGGCACATTCTAGACACGCAGACACGTATTTTTTTACAAAGCGCCTCATTCGTTTAAACCAATAATTATTTTTAATACGTTCTAGAGTTTTTTCGTAGCCATAATGCCCTACGTCATCATGATTCCTTTTCAAAATCTGCCACCGCGCCCCTTTAGGGACAACCCATTTCATTTCATCTCCTATAACCCGATACAATCTACCATTTTTCAATTTAAAATTTTTAAGGATAACAACTACATCTGCGGCATCAGGATTATTTAAAATATTCTTTATTCTCGCGATATCGTCATCAGCCGTTTGTACCGTAATAATCCAGTCTTGTTCGTTAGTATTTATTGTTAAAACATCAAGCACGTGATTTTCATTCAAAGCCAATCCTACAGGATTGCGACTTAGCGCGTCTACATGGGACATTCGTGATCCCGGTCTATACTCGATTGTACAATCGAATTCTTGTAATTGAATCCACCATCTAGCGATTCGCGGAATTAAGTCTCTTTTAAGAAGGGTTGATCGGACGGCGTTACAGTCTGTCTGTATAGTAAAGGGAATACCTAATAGATAAATTCGAAATCGATTCAGGGAAGTAATTATGGCTAATGTTTCAAGTTCAAAAGAATGATATTTTTGTTCGTCTGCTGTTGTTTTGCGGCTGAAATAAGAAACCGGTTGCATTATGCCTTTCTCATTACGCTGTAGTAGAATACCGGCTAAACCGTGTTTGCTAGCATCCGTATGTAAATGCGTTTCGGCTTGCGGGTCATATAAAGAAAGCAACGGTCGCTCTGAGAGTAATTTACGGATTTGCTGAAAAGATTTTTCTTTCGAAACATCCCAAACCCAGTCGTGATCCTTTTTTAACAGATCTGTCAGCGGGGCAGCTATTATCGCGTAATTTTGAATAAACCGTCTAAAAAAACCTGACAAACCTAAAAATTGGCGTAACTCATGTTGGTTTTTTGGCGTTGGAAATTTCGACACAGCCTCCGTTTTCCTCAATCCAGGCTTTATACCTTTAGCGCTAACTTCAAACCCAAGAAACTCTATTTTATTTAAGAAAAAATAACATTTACTCATTTTAAGCGTCAGTCCACCACTTTTTAACAGTTCAAATACTTCTTTTAATCTGACCAACCCTTCCTGAAAGTCCTTAGATGGGATTAATACGTCATCCATATAAACCAAAGCATATTTAATTTTAGCATCCGCAAGAATTTTGTTTATTGTTCTTTGGAAAACAGACGGTGCATTCACTAGGCCGAAAGGCATACGATTATATTCAAATTGGCCGTCCGGCGTTACGAATGCCGTTTTATGCCGTGAGTTTTCTTCTATTTGTATCTGGTAGTAACCCGACGCTAAGTCAAGTGAAGTGAACATATTATTACCCGCTAGCAAGTCCAACTGGTCTTCAATACGGGACAAAGGATAATGTTCCTTTTTTGTTTTTCGATTTAAAGCACGATAATCCACGCATAATCGTTTTTCACCAGTTTTCTTTTTAACAAGGACAATTGGACTTGCGTACGGTGAAGACGATTCCCGAACTATATTGTTATCTAGCATTTCTTTTACCATGTCCCTAACCAGTGATCTTTCGGAATACGACATTCTATATGGACGATACACAATAGGCTCTGAGTCAGTTAATTCGATCATCATTTCTGTACAATTTGTAAATCCTAAATCACTAAGACCACTCGAGAAACAGCTTTTATATTCCGATAAGAGATTTTGAAGTGCGTGACGATGTTCACGTCTTAGGTCCGGACAACAATTTATTTCGTTATTATCGGATTCGGTTGTACTAATAGTTACCTGACACGTATTTAGAGTTGGTATTTGCAAATGTGTAGCTCTCGTAAGTAAAACATTTTTCTTTATAGTTATGCTGTCATTTGAGATATTATGAACTAATAAAGCGCAATTGTTATTCAAAACTTCATACTGTCCCGGCATAAGGTAATATTCTTGACCCCTATTTCCTCTAATAGACCCGTCAACATAAATAGAACCGTTCTCGAGCTTTTGGCACAAAACAGGTACGGCACGTAATTCATTTTTTGATATCAGAACATCGTCACGAGATATTAAGTGTACTTTTGGATTATCCGATACGCGTTTCAATATTACTTCAAAAGGTGTTTTAGTTATTACTATATCTGGTTTTTCGGTAAACGAATGTCCTATTAAAACTGGATGTCTAAGCACATAATCCTCTACTACATACATATTTACATTTTCTATGATATTTTGTAACTCTACTTTTGCAACAATCATACCTAAAGGGCGCGTAAGATTTGCTCCTATACCCCTAAGTATGGGCAGATCAACATCAGTTATTAAATTTGAGTTTAAGGATTTCGCGTTGCTTTCCCTTATCAATGAACATTGACTACCCAAATCTAAGTGACATTGTAATCGGGTCCCGTTTACTAATACGTCCATTATGTACTTATCATTAAGACTATCAGAGGCGCAAAGTTCTGAAACTAATTTCTCATTTTTTTCGGTAGTGACAGTATTAGAGATCCCGCTAGTTTTGTTTCTGTAACAATTAGAAGCTTGATGGCCTATTCTATCACAATTCGTACATTTAATTAGTGGTTTATCGCACTTAAAACTGGGATGTCCGTTTTGATTGCAGTTAAAACATTTTATTGTAAAGTTATTACTTCCTGGCCTGGAATTTACCGATTTGTTATTTACGGAGTTAACATTTCTGTCCACCCTATTCTTCCTATAATTATCATAATTTTCTCGTGTGCCACCTACTTTTACCGATCTGAAATACTTTAAAATCTGTTCAGGTTCTACAAATTGTGCCGCTTGTGCGCCTACTTTTACAGCGCGATCGTCTACGCCATGTAGCAAACAGTCGACCGCCTGTTTACCACTCAGCTTGCATCGATTAAGAAGATTAATTTTAGCATAGTAATAGTTCTCCAAAGACTCTCCATACCTAACTCTTTTTGCTAACATTTCAGTGAGAAGTTCGGCATAATCTTCCCGAGACGGAAAAGATTCTAAAAGTTTTTGCTTCCATTCAGTCCAACTATATAACAATGTTGGCAGAGATTGATACCATGACTTAGCAACTCCACATAATTTTTGAAGAGAATAATGTATAGTTTCTTTCTCATCCCATCCATATATTTCTGAACATTCTTCTACTTTAGTTATCCAGGTTAATACAGTTTGTTCTTTTGCCATGGGATCAAACTCGGGTACAACATTATTATTATAGGACATTTTAGGTTTTTCCGAACTTCTCACATCTTTAATTATTGTCAAAAATTTATCGAGTATGTCGTCTGTAGACCTTTTTTTTGAATTAACAGAACGCTTTGTTTTAGACGGAGCTATATCGGACTCGCTCGATGATAGTTCGGTAAAATAATATCTACGCTTACCTCTATTTTGCCTACTTGATCGACTATTTCTACCATGCTTTACTCTCCCGTTGTCACCAGAATCTTCAGATGATGACCGCTGCTCTCGTCGTCGCCTCTTTCGCTCCCGGCTACCTTTGTTGCGAGATGTAGTAGGTTCCGGAATTATATTGTCCATTTGGCTCACGCCGCCTTCACCTTGGCTGCGATATTCATGTACATAGACTCCTTGAGGAGCTTGGGATTCATCAGTGCTCGACCCTTGACCTTGGGCCCTATGACGATCTAGCCCTCGACCTCGGGCACGATCATGATCACTATATCCTTCACTTTGATTGTTAGCAGTAACTAGCCCTTGACCTCGGGCATCATTTTCGATGGGCCCTTGACCTCGGGCATCATTTTCGATGGGCCCTTGACCTCGGGCATCACCTTCAGTAAACCCTTGACCTCGGGTATCATTCTCGGTGGGCCCTTGACCTCGGGCATCATTTCCAGTAAACCCTTGACCTCGGGTATTTCCATTTTCCATGTTTCGGAGCTTAAACAAATTTATAAAAAGCTTAATATCTATTTAAAACACACTTCTTATAAAATATACATTTAATAAATCTTTAGTTAACGTTAAAATATTGTTAGAAATTTTATAATTCTTATGGATAATGTATATATTCATCAAATAATGTTTAATTGTTTAACTAAACCAACATAATTACTGTAGTGTAAGCAATCAATAAAATATTAAAATGAAAATATACTTCCTATATTATATTTGCCAAAATAAAATAAAAAGTAAAAATAAAACTAAATAAATAATTATAATAAAAGTAAAATTAGTTATAGTAGAATTAAATTAGTTTTAAAAGAATGATAACAAGGAAAAAAAAAAAATATCTATGCAATGCAATAAAGGATAAAGTGAAGTATATAAAATTCCAATCTCTTTAGAAATTCATTTAAGATTTCCTTAAATTCATTTTAATAATCTTCTCAATTGTAATGCCACTTTTGTGTAAAAATTCAATCTTAAAAATTACTATGGAAAAATTATTTGCAGTACTTACGCTTAATTTTAGCTCCTTTTCGTGTGGGCGTGCAGGAAATTTTGTGTATCCTGTTAGAACAGGATCTATCCCACTTCTGAACTATAAGAGTTGGCCAAAGAAAAACAAACACTATAATATCTTCTGGTACAACTTTTATTCGATTGCCAGTACACTTTTATCCACGAGTACTTCACTCTTCGATGCTCAGTCGGCAATTGCCACAAAATTGACAGGCATCATCTTTTATAGCAGCCGCCATCTCTATTCTTACGTTGCATCGGAAGTGTAGAGATGGCGGCACCGGAAATTATATAAAAATATTTAAATTACAAAATTATAATCCAAATAAATTTATGACTATTACAAACAATTATCGAATGATTTACTTTATCTGTTAAATTACTTTTATTTACACCAATAAATCATAATAACAATCACTAACCGGAAGTTCAGTAATACAAAATGTAATATTTATAATCTTTGCGAAAATAATTATAAATTAATTCATAATCTTATCCAGTATCAATAATTACAATTATAACTAATATAAAATCAATTTATAATTTTATTAAACCTTGGCTGCCAGAGACATTTCCGCCAAATGTTATACGGATCCGGAAACGTATCTAACAATACGAAACACGTGATGATTATCTCGGTAAAATTTTTTTAGGTGTTAGAATCTGAGGTCTCATTTTCGAAATACAAAATTTTGAATAAAAATTATATAGCCTATGTTACCCGCAGCATCATCAGGAATCTATTGACATCTCATTTATTAAAATCGGACTAGTAGATTAGACGCCACGATGGAACAAACAAACATACATAGACTGCCAAAATCATTACCCTTCCTTTTGGCTTCGCCGTAGTCGGGTAAAAAGTAATTATTTAATATTTTTCTTTAATAAGTTACAATAATAAAGTGTATCAAACGTTCTGCACGGAAAGATTTGAATTATTGAGAGATTGCGGTGCTGACCTCGATAAAGGAGGCATTTTATCTTAGTTTCGCAAATAGGTTTCCAGCAAATGTCTATCTTTTATGAAAATTTGCTTACAGCATTTCTTATCAGACTTTCAGAAGAAATAAATCGACGGCGCCTACGTAAAAATTTGTAATTGCAAAATGGCAATTTTATTTTATTACTGTTTTGGAGACTATTAAATAGGTATCTTTAGTGGCACGTTTTCAAAAATTTAAAAACCCATTTCAAGTACGTTTTTTGAGTCGTATTTTATCGTAACATATGAGTCTGTCCGACCAATACCAACGTTTGATAACTTACTCGAATTAACGTTGCCCACATGAGTGTGCGACAAGGCCGTAACTGCCGCTACCATGAGTATTGGCCGCAATATACGCGCGTCATTTTTTTAAAAGTGTTGGTTACTTAAATATGTTGTACCAATTGGCATCATTATTGTTTTTCTTTAATTGAAAATGTTCCGGATTAAAGTATTGAATCGTGCAGAAATGATTGCATGTATTTTCATATTCTAAAAATAAGGTAAGTGGCAGTTTGGGCAGTTTACATTGCTTTTCTTTAACGTATTTGTATCGAATCTGATAATTACGATACTTTACGTGGTATTTGAAATTCTGTTATCGATCGAAAGTGCCACTTACGATTGTTTTGGAGGATCTTTTTACAGTTTTAAAATTTCATCAGCAAGTTTTAAAGTTTCAGGCAGCAAGATCGATCACATGTTATAGCATAGCTCATATAGCATATAAGCCCAAGTCCCGTTACTTTGAAAATATTTAAAAGACAACTTATAGTTAATCAAGTCAGATACTTTTGAAAGATCACTTGACAGAAAATGACTAGGTCAATTAACAGTTAAAGTATTTTCTGAATGACGAAGCTGGAAGCTTATGCAAGTAATTTTAAAAGTATATCGAGGATTACAGCAGAATAGTATTATTAATATTTTTAACAGTAGCCTACTATACCTACCTACGATAGGCAGAATGGTGTATAAAAGCATAAAAGCGATATATACATAAAAGCTTTTACCATGAATTATGAGGTAGAATTTGTATTAATTCTTGATATAAAGGTATTTATGATGAAGATATTTCTTGAAGACTTAACAAAATAATGGAAGAAGACTAATAATTATCATAGCTCTTTGAGATGACTCCTACACAAGGCTTTCCTAATTTAGAAACCATATAATTATTTATATTTTTCACCTCTTCAAATAGGTTTTATCATAATTATATAATTGTAATGGATTGGAGTATTGCCTTTTTTGAGGTTATTTCAGAATATCAGCTAAGAAATTCTAGCTAAGTTATTAATTAGCTGTCAAATTTAAATTTCAGGATGGTTTCTTTTATTTTTTCTAGTGTAAGTGACCTTAGGCTAAGAGGATGAAGGTTTGAATAATGAAATAGAAGTAAAACAATCCTGATTTGGTCGCAAATAACAATTTGTTTAATTTCCTCTTCCGCACTTGAAGTCTTAATTGTAGAAAACATTATGTTGACCTTGACAGAGATTTACAGATCTTGTTTTGTAGTATAAGGTTATAAAATTTGCCTCACTAGGAATAAATTTAACTTTGAGTATTTCTTTTTCCTCTTCATTGGTGCCTCTTATGTATTGCCATTTTCTGCTTTAAAAACAGTCATGGGTGCCTAAATTAATGTTTAGCAGTTATTGTTAAGCTCCCTTACCTGACAACGATAATGAAAATATCGATGATGAAAGAAAACATTAGACTTTGTTGCATATTGTCAACAGTATTATAAAATATAAACGTCAATGTCATATTGACATATGTCACAGGTACAGCCTATTTAGTTAGTTTATTTTAGTTAGCTAAAAGGCTATATATAGTGTAGACGTATCTGTGTTAGGCTTATCTTATATGTAATACGTATCTGTGTTAAGCATCTCTCACAAGCACCAATAAATGAGAATATAATAATTGTTACTGTATTATTATTATCACCACTCAAGCGTAAGAAGGATATTTAAGAACCAAGACGTCGTAGCTCTCTACTGTCTTAAATCAATTTTATCAGTTTAAAAAGGTTTGATTGATATATTTGTTCTTTATACCTAATTAAACAAGAAATAACATTATTTTTTTAATGATTTTTAAATGTTTCGCTTAACAAAAAGAATCTATACTATTAAATAATATCAATGCAAAAGTAAGTCAGTCTGTAACGCATTCACGCACAAACAACAGAACTGATTTGATAAAATTTGGGGTAAGTCAGAACTTAGAGAAAAATATAAATTTTAGTTAACTGATACTGCCACAAACTAAGATTATAAGAAGAGAAGAGATTTGTATTTTATCCCGATACCAAATTATACACAAAATACGTATTTCCCGCATAATTTAAGTTTTTTCTGTTACTATAATACACTGGTTTATAAATAAAGAACGAACGAAGAGCTTAGCAAAGCAATATGAATAACCACAAAAGTAAAGATATTTTATGTAAATATTGTTCTTGTCATTTTATTAAAATTAATCGTAAGTACAAGCTTTCTACGAAGTACATAATCGAATGTTACACTAACAATAAAATATTCCTGATAAATACCAACGTAGATTAAAGGAATCGGCAAATCCGATATATTTTTACTTATGCAGTTACTAGAAAATAATTTTTCATGCATTTTTCAGATACAATTTTTTAAGTAGGCACCGTCGAAATATAGACTCAGAGAGCTACATATACTTTAAAAATTTATTAAAAAGAAGGAAAAAACATAGATCAATTACAATACAGAATACATAGATTGAACTCGTACTTTCTCTTGAATATAAAAAAAGATATCTGAGGACGCGGTCGCGTCCTCGCCAACTATTTTTAAGCGACCGGAACATCTTTTCTCGAAGCATTTCGCAGCTATTTCTTGCCCCCATATTTTTGCTAGCGATCTGAATTTTTGCCGTCAACGAGTTATTAGCGACATGAGCTAATGTTTTACATTACTTAATATAAATCATGTGTATAATTTACGAGTTATTATCTGACAAAAAAATCAATGTTCTAAGATCTTACCTATGTATGGTCCATATTCAATTTAATTCAATTTATTTATTTGCTCTAAAAATGGTAAGTTGGTAACAAAGTTTATAGGCTCTGGCACTTTTAGCTATATATAAATAGCATAAAAATATTTATTGCATTCATTTAAGATCTAATTATTCTAAATTTTTATATAATATGTATATTGTATTCTATATATTTCATTTTATATAACATTAATAATTACAGTCATGTCAAAACTGGAAGCTAAGTAGGTATCAAAAAAATAAACAGAAAATCACACAATACACATTTAAATTAATATTAAAATTCGCAAAATATTAGTCAGTACATAACATAATAAGATGTCAATCGAGTAGATATTTATCGATATTATAATACTTATGTAAAACGAAATCATTATTAGTTATGTCATTACAATTAAATTCATTATTTATTTGGTTACTTTGTAAATTTTAATCCTTATATAAATCTACATACTTTTCAAAGTTCTAGGTTATTTTAAGTTAGAGTGGATGCATTTAAAAGTTCCAGATTATTTTAAGATAGAGTTTGCTTTGGCACTAACGATCAGGCTCCATCGAATAAATAACACGGCCTCACAGAAATCCAGTGTGATGCTATACCGGGTCGTTAGGCGTTTAGGACCACGAGGATTCGAACCGCGGTGTGAATCGCCCCAGATATATTAATTTAGAAAGGTCGATTTGGACCTCATATTAAAATATTAATTTCGAAATATTTAGGACTCTATAATTTTTTAATACACATGAGTAGAAAAGTAGTCCATGAAAAATGGCAAATAATTATTATATGAAAAGTTTATACCACTCATTTAAATAAGTAAAATTTAATCGTCGTATAACCACAGATTTAGTATCTACTATCCATTTTACTACAAGATTTTAGATAAGTGTAACAAGATATATGTTCAACTTTTTTTTCGTAAGAGATTGATAATCGCAGGTTATTATGTACACTTTAATTTACTTATTATTATTCTCTTTAGTAAAAATAAACGGGTGACAAAGAAAATTACCAATTTTCACCTTGCCCTTATTTTTCGGATAGTTATGGGTTATTTGATCTTCTGAGCTTTGTGAATTGATTAGTAAGGAGTAGTTTAAGTTCTATTTTGAGTAAATTATAATTGAATGAAAAATTATGGTAAATTTCAAAAAGCTTGAATTTTACCTGTGCGCTAAGTAAAAATAAAAGGTGTGTTTATTTTTCGTTTTAAACTACAATAATAATGTTTAGTGTACGATGTGAGCGATATCAAGTCTTAATTAATTTACATCCTGAGTTAGTTTATGATGATTTTTGGATTTTTCTTTGTGGAAATATACTCACAGAAGGTTTGCCCTAAAATGAGTATTCTAACATTTCAACGGTCGATCCTGGTGGTGATGCCGTAAGATCGGTTAAATCAAACAAACCTCTGGTTTCCAAAGACAACCACGTACCGAAATACGACATGATCGTTTCATCCCAATGGAGTTACATATAACTTATTTTGTACTTTTCTGTTATTTTGTGCAAGATTATTAGTAATATTATATACCGTCAAAATTTATTCATTACAAAAAGGAATTTTTTTCTACTGCGGTTCGAATCAACCCATTCTAGAAACATCTTGGGTGTTTCGGACCGCAGTGCGAATCGACCCATTCAAAAACAGTGCTGGGACGATTCACACCGCGGTTCGAACACTTGCGCTGCGAAACGACTAATGACTCGCTACACCTCACACCGCTTAGGTTAGTAAATATAGTCAAATAATAATAAAAAATATTGATTTTTGAAAGTGCTCATTTCCAAGTTACTAAAATATATTATACAAATTATCCAAACAAAGTCACAAAATTTTAATACCTAAGTAACTAATCATATTATAGTATATCTTGAATTGGACTTGTTTATACGATACCTTAAACTTTTTGCGAAGGAAAGATTTGGCTTTTTTCATACCCATATTGTTTAGAATTTTATTTTGTGTTGAGCTGCGCAATCAAAAAGCTAAAAGTTTTCTATCGAACTTATTAAAATGTAAATGAGATGATTTGGTAGGGTTATAAACCTCGTAGACATTTATTTCATTGCTTGGAAAAAGTTAAATTGAATTAAGAAAAACGACGAATTCGATGTAAATTTTAGCTTAAAATGCACAAGTTTTAACTTTCTCAAGGAGACAAGGAGACAAAGGTACAACTTCTGCTTCACCTGACTCACCGGATATAATTAAGTTGCCTTCGAGTTTTGATCGCTTACTATCTAATAAGTTAAAATACATAGAATATTGTAAATAACTTTCTACCTGTTCATTTTTTGTACCTGCTAGGTATAAGACTGAGCTTTGTCAATGACCAGCTTTTAAAAAAAAAAAAAATTAAGCTATTGCATAGCTTTTATCGCGGGCTTTGAGCGCGGCGACCGAATCAAGAAATTCCGTAACGAAAATAAACCTAACACCCCCCACTCCGACCGGCACAGCGGTGCGGCGTTGAAAGCCGTGCATCGTCTAACGTCGTTTCAGTTCGGCAAACTTCGGCACGGTGTTTGTAACATTTCAACATGCGCACGCTATCGCTGTAACACGCAGATAGTACAAGAGGTATTATGAAATCATTGTAATTTTTTTAAAAACAATTAAGGTACCTACGAGTAGCTACACATTATTCTAAAACAATTCAATAATCATATCGTCATTGAATTCATGGTCTGAAATCACTTATTAGTTACTAGCTTTTCGCTCGCGTAAATATAGTATCCCACGGGAATACTATACTTTTTCGGGATAGAAAGTAGCCTATGTTTTAATCCAGAGCCCAAACTACTACCATGCCAAATTTCATCGAAGTCCGTTCAGTAGTTTTTGCGTGAAAGAGTAACAAACATCCATAGATCTATCCATACATCCATCCATCCTGATAAACTTTCACATTTATAATAGTAGTTGGATTATTATTATTACTGTGTCGTTAACATAATACTTGGGACGTGCGTTAGCATGGTAGTACTGAATACATTATCGTAATTATCGTAATAAATATCGTAACATCAACGTATTTCCTATTTTCCCAAACGTGAAAAGGAAATATGGAGCGAAAAGATGCAGCAACATATAAATGGGATAAAAGTGTTGACTTAATAAATATTGTGCTCTTTCTTACGTATCATAACAGAATTATCGTGTAGATCGTGGTTGATATGAGCTTTGCGCCCAAATCGGCCTCTGGGTCTATTATTATCTTATCAATCATTTAGGTAAAGTTTATTTTTATACCGAAAAAAAATGGCCTGGCCTTCAATTAATTTTGTTACTATCGTACATATTATCTATCTGTATCATCTAAAAATGCATAAATTTCATCGAATTAAATCAATTCTGACATTCATACTCTGTTCAATTTCAAATTATTAATTAAATGACTCAAATGGTCGAAACTCAAACATAATATTATTATTTTTTATTTAAAATTTAAAAGCGTTTTTTTGCCTCTTAAACATGCATTTAAAATGTAAATGTATTGAATATGTGAGGCAGATTGACAAACGTCACCACGTTACAAAATTGTAACAAAAGCATGATAATGTGAGGTATTAATCTGAAGTAGTGTGTGTCATTTAATTGTGCCTTATTTCATTCTCCTCCGTTCGGGTATTACTCGCAAAATGTAATAAAAAAAAATTATCCACGTATTCAAATGATTACCCGAGTTTTGCGCACTAATGGGGGACGATTCGAATATTAAATCTAAAAAGGACTATTACTTATTAAAATTAATAAAGCTGTAATAGATGAGATCAGCAGCCAGTGAAGGTGTAATGGACTATGGAGCAGGAATTAATTGAAGCAGAAATGTATCATGAGTGCAGAGTCTAGTGGTGCAAAGCCACGCAAGCGCGCCTCAGTCCAGCTTCGCAGTGGCATTCCCACCAGCAATAGGGACACCCGTAACGCGCAAAATCCTAATAACGCACGAACTTGTGGAACGCGTCCCAGAAACATTTCTTTGTGCCCTCAAAGTGACACTTATAATTAAAAAGTTCCAAAAGTGAAGTGTTTTGTTCTTTTGTTATTTTTCTTTGCTTTAAGTGTATTGTTTTAGTGTTCAGTGTTTTGGGAAATTAATAAGCGATGATAATGACTTGCGAATCCTTTTTGTATCAAAGATTGTTTTTCTTCTGTTCAGACATGTTTTCAGTGTGAAGGCGATTAGAGCTGGTAAGCAAATTATTAACTGTCATTATTCATTACTTAGTATAGTTAATTATGGAATAATAAAGCGGTATACTATAGCTTTTATAAATAAAAGAGGATAACCTCTGGGGCGCCCCAAAAAGCCTTTTAGCTATATTTATATTACAGAAAGTAAATTATTAATAACCTGTGTGCGAGAACCAAGGCGGATTTTATTTTTATAGATTTCATACCAATATAATGGGCGATCTCATTCACGTCTCAGCAAATATACTATTTTTCCGTAATTCGTATATTAGTAAAGTTTGCTTGAATGCTAGATTTAACTCTATCCATGATTTTAATACATGTTTGAATCTTACATATCTGGCTTACAAAGAGGAAGGGTCGAACATGAATCGTATCGTCTTTCCTTTCATAAATACGATACTAGCCCAAAAGCAAATTCAATAAAGGTATACGATTAAACAGATACTACGCGGCGTATAAAAAAGTAGGAGGTTTTTTAGTGGTAAATTTTCTACACCTTATCATTTTAGCCGCTGAAATAAGCTATGTGCAATTTCATTTTCTTACGACCATACTGTATACTGAAGTGCTTCTTTAGCAGAATGAAAGGCTTGTTGGCTTGAGTTTTACATAATTAAAATAGCATTTCAGTATTTAGTCGTTAGTCTCATAAATTATCATAGCCCTACGTGTGAATTATAGTTATTTACATAGGTAAATCAAAGGTACGACGAATTTTGGTCACGTGATTGTTAACGGTTAAATCTCGCGCGCGTGCGATATGCCGCTTATGCGAATTAGTCAGTGCGTTGGCCGAACCTACCGAGAAACCGAAAAATATCAAAAATGGTTAAGAGAATTAGGCTTCAGGTCTTACGCTGATTACTAATTAGGCTGTGTAGGTTGCGTAGGCTTACGTTACCAAGCTTATGCTTGTTAGGTTATCCTAAAAAAGGGTTCAAATTGAACTTTAAAGCCGTGTTCAAAGTCTATTTAGCTTAGACTGCGGCCCTAACGGCCCCACTGCAGCACACGGCCGGCGATCAATTATATCCTACTAATATTATAAATGTGAATGTTTGTGAGGATAGATGGATGGATGGATATATGGATGTTTGTTACTCTTTCACACAAAAGCAACTGAACGGATGAAATTTAATATGGATCTTTTGAAGCTTGAGCTCTGGATTAAAAAAGGGGCTACTTTTTATCCCAAAAAATGTATAGTGTTCCCGCGTTTATACTGTATTTACGCGGGCGAAGCGTGGGCAAAGGCAAATAAAACAAATTTCCTTTGTTTAATATTTTTTTCTTAATTGACAGTACGCGCCACCTTCAGGCGCGTTTTCGGTGTGCCAGTTAGACAGTGTAACAAACTGTTCAATGCAAATCTTAATATTGTAATATTTTGTATCTTTAAGCTCCACAATTTTTATAGGGGATCCTAAATCTTACCATTGGAAGCCAAGAGAGAGAGACATGAATAGAAAACAGCGATGGTAGATGATAATTTAATACGGGACAATGAGGTTATAAAACAATGGAATATGGGGTTCATTCTAAGTGGACTCCAAGCATTGATTGATGATTATGAGCACAATGATAATGAATATTTGACCTGATTGTTAAACTAACAAACAGTAAATTAGGTTAGGTATCTAGGACAAATTATTTTAAAACCGGCCCAGTACGAGTTGGACTCGTGCACGATGGGTTTCGTACAGAACGGTACAAATCACGTTTGCTGTATGGGAGTCCCCCTTAAATAATTATTTATTCAGTTTTAACATTTTAATACATCTTTGAGTTTTAAGTATTTGTTATTATAGCAGCAACATAAATAGTTTATTAAACTATTATATTATGTGAAAATTTTAACTGCCTAGCTATCACGGTTAAGGAGATACAGCCTGGTGACAGAAGGATAGATAGACAGACAGACAACGAAGTGTCAGTAATAGAGTCCCATTTTTACCCGACTGGGTTATGTTTTTGGCGCATATCTTGTATGTATGTATGTTTTTAAATTCCTTTATTCCCACGTATCTTCCAAAAGGCTGGATGGATTTCGACCGTTAAGGTGTCGTTAGATTTATCTCAAAAACCCAAGTGTTTTTAGATAGCTTATTTAAAGAAAAAATATATGATGCCGGATTTTGGCGCCAAATCGTAAGTAGTTTTTTTTAATCAAATCTATTGAGCATATGAAATGTATTTAAAATTAATCAGAAATAATTACAACTATTTTAATTAAATAATTCGAATAAATTTGTAATGAATGCATTCAAATAGTCGTATTTTTGCTTTAAATAGACCAAGTGTGTGTTAGATAAGCTAAAAAGTCTAAAATAAAATAAATAATAAAAAAACCCCGACTGCAAAAAAAACCATATCTCACAGGCTGGGGATCACGGAAGACCAGGGATAGCGGCGACTGTTGTTGTCATAACCTGAGTGATCCCCTTTTCCTTATTTTAGGGCATTGCACCGCCATAATAATTTATAATTATTTTTGTAAAGTTTAATTTAGTTATTTATTGCTTTTTGTTATTTGTTTTATTTTTTCTTTTCTTGTTGCTGTTATTTTTCTTTCTTTTTTTCTTAGTTTTCAATGTAATGGTAGTGTATGTCTTAAAATGGGAATAAATTATTTTTATTTACATAATATTTTATTTTATATATCAAAGTCCTAAGCAATGCGCTAAAAAGACCGAAACAAGATTGAGCTGAAAGCCTAAATTAAATAATAGACATAATGGTTGGTAGCAGGCGGGACCCATTTATTTTTGTATGATTTATGATTTGATCTATATTTCGATCTTTTTAGTGCGATGCTTAGGACTTAGATATGTTGTTTTTTTTTGCAGTCGGGCTTTTTTATTTTTTTAATTATTTATTTTATTACCCTTTGGGTACGGAACCCCAAAAATGATCCACCCAGATGAACCGCGTAGGTGGACCATGGAGAATAACGAAAATCACTACGAGTATAGTTTCAATTTTTTAGGTACGAAACTCGGCAAAACGTAATATTGTGATGGGAGGCTGTATAATTTGGGCCTCAATAGTAATTTCGCTACACACAATTCCATTAAAATATCAACAACTCGAACCTAAAATTCGCATTGAAATGATTCATGAATAAGACTTGCGAATATGGAACAAAAACAGCATTAAATATTTGTTATTGGCCTTTAAACGTGCCGATAATTTTCGATTGAGGGAGTATTCAAATTAAACCTACATACGTTTGAACACTAAAATACCTTAGATCCTTTCGACAATCAATTTCAAAACGTGCGTATACCGTCCTCAATAGTAATTGCTACGAGAAGTCTATATGGCATACTGTGTCTATAAATCTAACGGATTTTTCGGTGAATTAGCTTCATTTCATTTGAAGATAGTATACTGTTGGACATTTCAGCATTGGAGCAAATAAAAAATGTATTACATTATCTTATTGAT
Organism: Phengaris arion; assembly: GCA_963565745.1. Taxonomy (NCBI): domain Eukaryota; kingdom Metazoa; phylum Arthropoda; class Insecta; order Lepidoptera; family Lycaenidae; genus Phengaris; species Phengaris arion. The sequence goes on from OY751431.1 coordinate 34,120,316, forward strand.
TAGTCCAGTGAATAGACTTCAGGTAGCCAAAAATAGGTAGAAAAAAAACTGACAATTTTGACGGATACGTCTGCCGTGTCACTTAATACCACTTAAATCATTGATTTAAGTGGTATTAAGTGTTATTTTAAAACCAATACTAGCGTAATGTATTATGAGAAGTATGTGTACTGACATTGTTAAATATTTCTCATCGGATCGATCATGACCTACTCGAGTTATGATATCAAATTATTATCATTCATGTGCGTCATGTAATTTACATACAAATATGTCTGCTCCTGAGACCTACACCACAGTCTCGACGGTAATTGCGTCTGTTTTCATTTACAGATAAATGTCACAAGGAGTAATTAGTACTTTATATTATTATGTTTCTTTCAGTTATACGATCTGACGCGTCTTAGGCCCAATTCACACCAGATCAGCTCGGTTCCAGTGTGAATCGGCCCTTATTCATACCCTGAGCACGATTGCTGGAGTCAATAAAAATGATTGCTTCGCCTATAAAGAAATGTTTGATTTGTATAAATACCTACCTCTTCTAAATCGAATTTAAAGCATTTAGAATTTTTTCATATTTGTATTCAGATAACAAATAGTCACATAATAAAGTATTTATTTTACGAAACAATAAAATAAACTAAAAATACCTACTCCATGATAAAATCCGACGAAATTGAAAATAACAATGTTGTTTTTGCTACATTATTAATCATTTAGGTCGACATAACAACATACAAATGTGTATCTAGGCCAAGAAAAGTCTTAAGTGTGTACGCGACCAATACCTATTGCTTTGTTTAGTTTTGGCATCTATCTGCGCATCGTCAAACCGAGGTTGACATTTTTATGAAAAAACAACAAATAACGTTAAAACAGACGTTATGTTTTATTCTCAGAAAATTCTGTAAATATAAAGCGATACAGATGTGACGTTTTTCTTTAGCGTACTTCCTTCGCATGGGTTGAAATTTTAAACGGTCCGAGGTGAAATTGTTACAAACTTCACATTTCATAAACAGTCTTTGCAATTGTTATACTACGGTTGATTTTGTAAGATTATCAGAGAATTGTGTATAAAGCTGGAGCACAGAGGTTTTGCTTAAGTATTTGACTACAGCGTACCTACAAAAAAAACTTTTTGGTTTGATCGTCGTACAAACGTTGTTTACAAAATAAAAATGATGAAATGTCGTCATCGGACGCTTATCGTCGGGGAACAGCACGCGCCGTTCTAACCCTCACTCCAAAACGAACATGTAGATACGCAGGTATAACAGTGCGATCTGGCATGTCCATGCAAGCTCATTTTCCACAGTTTAATCCATGCGCTAGCCTCAATTAGCGCCCGTAATGCGCACAGTTCTGACCGCGCTAAATAGCACGCGTCGTTCCTTCCGTCCCTGTCCATTCACGAACTTTACGTGAACAGGGGGCTATTATGTATAACGCCGGCAGTCCAAACCTTGGATGCATTTTTGACATAATTAACACGACAGCTTATTTCGCAGTTCAAACCGCTCTGATCCGCGGTCCGAACTTTACGTGTGCGGGGCGCCAATGTAACATTACACGACCAATTTCATAAATGTGTCTTCAAATTGTTCATTATTTCTAATAAAAGAATGATGTACCTACATTATGTAATCGAGTGTTCCAATAAAGTTATATAAATATGAATTTTATCTCGGCTTTTAACACATATTCAGTTCACCATCATTTCATTCTCGAAACTTTAACAACCCGGAAGTGTAAATTTAAACGCAACAAAATCCAATAAAGTAGTTTTACGATGTTTTTTAATATTACACTATTTAAGTAGGTATTTATTTTACCTGGCACATGCTCTATACAATATGAACCAATATCTAAAAATTTTACATACTTTCATTAATAAATTGTAACGCACCTCGTCTAAGGGCATAATATGAGAATCGGTTCACGGAAGCTCTGGTTATCCAGAACCTCAACGAAGTTGTTGTGTAGTTTCCTGATTCTCTATAAATAGCCACATAAATCCGATGTATCGGTATATATTTTATACATGCAATGCCGTATCCGGCAATACTTTCGCATTTAATGGTTTGCAAAGAAAATCGCCAAATGCGATATTTCAAAATGCAAGAATATAAAGAGAGAATTTCTAAATTTGTATCCTGGACATATTTTACCTACAGGTGTGACATTTAGATTTTATTTGAAAATATTGTAAGTGGTCGAAATATGTTAGAATCAACACAAAGAAATACACTTTGAAGTCAAAATCTTTATAAAACTATTTTCTATTTGGCACTGTAAGAAAAATTGCTGTGGGATAATAGATGCCGCGATTTCAAGTACGATATGTTACAATATCCTAGGTGAATTCTTCATGTATACAGCACCACTATGCATCACGGAAAGCGTCGGAAAGTGCACGCATTTTGCACATGAGTAACAAAATCTTTCGCGGCGAGATATGAGTGCCCCGTATATGTAGAATTCGGCCCGCGGGAAATAGCACACGCCGTTAAAACCCGCGCGCCCAAACGAACGTGTAAATGCGCGGGGCTGACTCAGTCCAATCTGGCATGTTATTAGCGGCGCATTTTCCTCAGTTTTAACTACGAGCTATGGCGTATTTTGATATATTATGTAAAACGCAGGTAGTCCCAATCGCGGATGAATTTGAAGTCGAAATAGAGATTTCGTTCCTTAGTACAAACCGCACAGATCCCGTCGAAAACGCAGTCCGATGCGCGGTCCGAACTGTACACGTGCAGGTATGGTATATGTACACATCTTAAAGAAATAGAAGAAAGAAAAAAGATACCTGATATATGTACACAATAATATTTGGAGAATTTTGATCTCTCTAAAACTCGACTACGGCTGGAAATTTGGCTAATTTTGCTCTTGAATTAATTGTGGAAGGTCTTGAAAGAATAGATGTAGTGGTTGTTATAGATGTAGATATTGGTTTAGTTATTTATTTATTCCGTTTCATAGCTAAGGCAGAACAACGTGTGTCGAGACACTAAAATAATAAATAATTATATTTTTTAATGAATTCTGAGCTATTACAAGAGTGGGTCACCTATCCTGGACTACCCTAACCAACGTCGAATTTAAAACTTTGCTAGGAGAGCGGCAATTACAGGATTTTTTACCCACTTTTTTGTAAATTTCCACTCGAACAAAGGTCTTAAATTGGTGATTGAAATGATTTTATTATGAAACCACAAGTTTGAAGGTTTATATTATGCTCGAAATGTTTAATTATTCCAAAAAAGTGAGTAATAATTTTAACAGAAAGAAAACTTATGTAGGTCACAGTTATTTGACAAAATATTTATTATGTTACTTGAGATAGATTTTTAATGTTTCTATTAAGAAAATTCGACCCTGTAATACTAACGTTTTATCGACGGTCGTAAAAACACTTGTTTTGTAAAAGGTATATATATATATATATATATATATATATATATATATATATATATATATATATATATATATATATATATATATATATATATATATATATATATATATATATAAAATTATTCCAGCTATATGAGTACCTAAATAAATGTTTGGTATCCCTTTTACTGCATATTTTTTTGTCATCATTTAATTGGCTCATTCTCAACTCATTAGGCATATTTTTTATCATAATAATACTTTGGCATAATTGTTTCTTAGCTTATTATATCATTAGGTATAAAATATAATAATATAATATTATGATTTAGAGACAAAAAAAAAAAGTTTAAATTTAAGATTAGGCAAAAAACATTACCCTTAATTTTAGACCAATGTTTTTTGCCTAATTTAATGTGTCTAAAAATTAGGTTAACCTATAATTATACTACGGCGCAGGCGCGGTGGAGGTGGCCCTTGGCTCTTGGGCCACCCTTAGGCCGCCAACATTGTTTATTCATATTTATGCAATTACAAAATTTACAGATTTTTTTTCACTTAATTATGCGGCGTATAATTAATATGCATATAAATATTAATATCATTATGCGTAACCAGATGTATGCCTTTAAATGAGTATGCGTACAAATTATTGACGTGACAACGTCTTATAATTCGATGGAGCCGGCTGCACGCACGAAAAAACATGACATAAATTTTACGTAGCTTTATGCCATTACAATGATATTCCGTTGGAATTTTTAACAATTCTTAACATTTACAAGAAATTATGATCTGAAATTATGATATGAGATAATCTGAATTTACGTTTACGTCCTGCAAAACTTATATGTCACACGAAATGTCACACGACATAAGTTTTGCAGGACGTAAACGTAAGTTCAGATTGAGATAATTTCTTGTAAATGTTAAGAATTGTTAAAAATTCCAACGGAATATCATTGTAATGACATAAAGCTACGTAAAATATATAATTGGCATTTTTAGACGCCTCCAATATGATCCTAATTTAATGGTGACGCCACTACAATGTTATGTCGTGAGATTAACTGCCAGTGTCATAGGGATCAAGCTTCGCCGCGCCGAGTATAGTTTGGATAGAACGCCTTCGATACAATGCTATCTATCGAAAGCTACACATACTTCTTACATAACAACTTACCTTTCTAAAGTACGGCTTAATACACAGATGGCGCTAGCTGTACAAATCGAAATGTATTTTAGGCACGATGAGGTTACTTTTGGATTTTAAATGATGATTGAAGTTTCACTTCTGCCACGTGTACTTGATACACGTCATATCCTACTACTATTATAAATGTGGAAGTTTGTGTGGATGGATGGATGTTTGTTACTCTTCCGTGCAAAACCTACTGAAAGGATTTTGATGAAGTTTGGTATGTTGGTAGTTTATGCACTGGATAACAGTACAGTGTTCCCGTGGGATACTATATTTACGCGGGCGGGGCCGTGGGTAACTGCTAGTTAATAATATTATGAAGTGGAAAATTTTAGAAAATTTAAATATTTTATCCTTCTTTTCGCAAAATAGACAAATTAGTAGGTACGCAGGTATTAGAATGACAAACTAAAAATTATTTTCATTATAGAAATACAAAACAAGTCAAGTGAACCTCATAACCGGCAAGCGTGTTTGAAAAAGGTTATGAATATAGATGAAGTGAAAAAGTGTGTCAGTTTCGCACTAAATGGGGTAACCCCCTGTAAAACCTGCGTAAAATGTATTTGCATACTATATGTAAGTACTGTATATTGCGACTGGTCAAGTACACCAAACGATACGATACGCGACGCGGCGCTGCATGCTTAAGATAGCTATTCAAAATTGAACATTCTTCATTACATAAGAAGATACATGTTTCATTGTGTGGTGTTCGAAGGTGTCATAATATGAAACGTGTCAATTTTCGTGTAGTGATTAAAATGGAGGTGCGGCGGTTTAATATTAATTGATCGAGCTAATTTTAAATTGTAATTGTAACCGATGTCATAATATGAAACGTGTCAATTTTCGTGTAGTGATTAAAATGGAGGTGCGGCGGTTTAATATTAATTGATCGAGCTAATTTTAAATTGTAAGGGCTTGGTTGTTGGCTTGCCCAGGTTGAGAAAATAGACAAACAATTGCTTAGCAGGCCTCCATATTGGTTACCAAGTATCAACATACACGGCACCTATTAAGGCTTTAAGTGCTTTTCGAAGCCGTGGGTCAATCGACTTGATAAAGCACAGTAGTCTATGTACTTTTGTCCTGAAACTTATTAAAACATTGTTTTTATAATTTATTATTATGTTATCCCACTTTCCTCCATCTTCCCTCTATTTGTGTTTGAACGGTTTTTTTTTCAGATATCCTAGAGATTAAGACTTTAATGTTAATAACATATTGCCGCGGAAACTTTGAAGTGTAATTAAGCCTTACAGTTTTGTAAGTAAAGCGTTAAATAAAATATATTCAAAAATATTGTTCAGGTTTAAATTGTGCTTATATTGGTAAATTATACTTCTGTTATTGCGATCAAATTAAAACATTGATGATTGAAACCATATTCATTTTTTAATTATGACCCAAGCAGGTCAGGGCAACCACTTTTGGAAAAACAATACAAAAGAGCGAATATCTCAGAAACGGTCCAATCTCGGCCACACTAAGGTTCAAATGATTTGTATTCGCCCCCTGATCGATATTTCACGGATCCTATCAAATACCCTTCATAGTGATCATTAGGAAAATCGCATTTAAATTCGTTCTATTAAGCAGAGCAGCTTAGATGCGAGAAGCGATAATAATATATGAAGCTGCTAGTTAGAGTAAATCACAATAATATATGATGGCTATGACGAACACGACGGCCTCGGTGCATTTGCGTGTCGGCGCTCAGGCCGAAGGTCGCGGGATCGAATCCTGACGAGCAAAAAAAAAAAATTTTCACTGTTCCTGTGTCATGGATGTGTATGAAGTTAGAGTAAGCTATAAGTAGATATAATATATTTTTATTTACAATCTTAAATATAGGTATAGTATATTATAAAAGTATTAAATAGACTTCCCGTTGTCTGGTCCCCTTAATACGAGTAATTCGGATCGTTACCACGGGTACAGAATGACGTGGCGTGAAGCGTCCATAGATATTATTATTGATATTTTGCACTCAAATGGATACACAGTCCGAACAATGTCGTTGTAATCCAGGTGTAGTTAAGCTAACGTCTAAACTTAGGCATTTATATGCATATTAATTATACGCCCCATAATTAAGTGAAAAAAAATCTGTAAATTTTGTAATTGCATAAATATGAATAAACAATGTTGGCAGCCTAAGGGTGGCCCAAGAGCCAAGGGCCACCTCCACCGCGCCCGCGCCGTAGTATAATTATAGGTTAACCTAATTTTTAGACACATTCAATTAGGCAAAAAACATTTGTCTAAAATTAAGGGTAATGTTTTTTGCCTAATCTTAAATTTAAACTAATTTTTTTGTCTCTAAATCATAATATTATATTATTATATTTTATACCAAATGATATAATAAGCTAAGAAACAATTATGCCAAAGTATTGTTATGATAAAAAATATGCCTAATGAGTTGAGAATGAGCCAATTAAATGATGACAAAAAAATATGCAGTAAAAGGGATACCAAACATTTATTTAGGTACTCATATAGCTGGAATAATTTATATATATATATATATATATATATATATATATATATATATATATATATATATATATATATATATATATATATATATATATATATATATATATATATATATATATACGAGGGCGGGTCAATAAGTCCGTGACTTTTGGAATAAAACACAGATTTTTTGATAAATAAATCATTTTATTTTTCAACGTAGTCCCCCTTGAGCTCTATACACTTTGTCCAACGCTTCTCCAATTTTTTATCCCTTCCAAAAAATATGATTTGTCGAGGTCCTCAAAATAGGCCTTTGTTTGCGAGATGACTTCATCATTGGAGTCAAATCTTTTTCCACCGAGCCATTTTTTCAGGTTTGGGAACAAGAAGTAGTCACTCGGAGCCAAATCTTGAGAATAGGGTGGATGTGGGAGCAATTCATAGCCCAATTCATGGATTTTTGCCATGGCAACTGCACATGTGTGCACCCTTGCATTGTCTTGGTGAAAAATAACTTTTTTCTTGGCCAAATGAGGTCGTTTTTTTTTCAAATCCTCATTGAAGCGGTCCAATAAGTTGGCATAATATTCCCCATTAATTGTTCTTCCCTTTTGAAGATAGTCAATGTGGATTATCCCACGTGCATCCCAAAAAACAGTCGCCATAACTTTATTGGCTGACAAACCCACCTTGGCCTTCTTTGGCGCTGATTCACCCTTAGAAACACACTGTTTTGACTGTTGTTTGGTCTCTGGTGTGTTATGATGAATCCATGTTTCGTCCACGGTTAAAAATCTCCTCCATATTGTGATTAAACAACGCCAAACCTTCCAGTGAAGTTGTTACACGATTGCGTTTGTGGTCGACTGTGAGCAAACGCGGCACCCATCTTGCGGAAAGCTTTCTCATGCCCAAGTGATCATTCAAAATTGAAACCACTGAGCCATGCGAGATGCCTATGGCTTCCACAATCTCTTGCACTTTCAATCTTCGGTCGGCCAACACCATATCGTGAATTTTTTCGATTGCTTCGGGTGTAGAGACCTCAACTGGGCGTCCAGGACGTTCGGCATCTTCAGTGCTTGTACGGCCACAACGAAATTCAGTAAACCACTTTTTTACCATTGAAATCGATGGTGCAGAGTCCCCATAGTATTAATCAAGCTTAGCCTTGGTCTCGGTAATGGTTTTTTTTCGCAAAAAATAATGCTTAATAAGCACACGAAATTCACTTTTTTCCATTGTTTCCTTAAGTTACTGGATAGTATGATAAAGATAGCTGTAAAACACAAACTAACTGACGCAGCAAGTTCAAATTTTGATAGGAGTCAACTGACAGATGCCTGTTGACAGGAGTAGTGTTGCTTTTTCAGTAAGGAGGTCAGAAATTCAAAAAGTCACGGACTTATTGACCCGCCTTAGTATATACCTTTTACAAAACAAGTGTTTTTACGACCGTAGATAAAACGTTAGTATTACAGGGTCGAATTTTCTTAATAGAAACATTAAAAATCTATCTCAAGTAACATAATAAATATTTTGTCAAATAACTGTGACCTACATAAGTTTTCTTTCTGTTAAAATTATTAGTCACTTTTTTGGAATAATTAAACATTTCGAGCATAATATAAACCTTCAAACTTGTGGTTTCATAATAAAATCATTTCAATCACCAATTTAAGACCTTTGTTCGAGTGGAAATTTACAAAAAAGTGGGTAAAAAATCCTGTAATTGCCGCTCTCCTAGCAAAGTTTTAAATTCGACGTTGGTTAGGGTAGTCCAGGATAGGTGACCCACTTTTGTAATAGCTCAGAATTCATTAAAAAATATAATTATTTATTATTTTAGTGTCTCGACACACGTTGTTCTGCCTTAGCTATGAAACGGAATAAATAAATAACTAAACCAATATCTACATCTATAACAACCACTACATCTATTCTTTCAAGACCTTCCACAATTAATTCAAGAGCAAAATTAGCCAAATCGGTCCAGCCGTAGTCGAGTTTTAGAGAGATCAAAATTCTCCAAATATTATTGTGTACATATATCAGGTATCTTTTTTCTTTCTTCTATTTCTTTAAGTTGTGTACATATACCATACCTGCACGTGTACAGTTCGGACCGCGCATCGGACTGCGTTTTCGACGGGATCTGTGCGGTTTGTACTAAGGAACGAAATCTCTATTTCGACTTCAAATTCATCCGCGATTGGGACTGCCTGCGTTTTACATAATATATCAAAATACGCCATAGCTCGTAGTTAAAACTGAGGAAAATGCGCCGCTAATAACATGCCAGATTGGACTGAGTCAGCCCCGCGCATTTACACGTTCGTTTGGGCGCGCGGGTTTTAACGGCGTGTGCTATTTCCCGCGGGCCGAATTCTACATATACGGGGCACTCATATCTCGCCGCGAAAGATTTTGTCACTCATGTGCAAAATGCGTGCACTTTCCGACGCTTTCCGTGATGCATAGTGGTGATGTATACATGAAGAATTCACCTAGGATATTGTAACATATCGTACTTGAAATCGCGGCATCTATTATCCCACAGCAATTTTTCTTACAGTGCCAAATAGAAAATAGTTTTATAAAGATTTTGACTTCAAAGTGTATTTCTTTGTGTTGATTCTAACATATTTCGACCACTTACAATATTTTCAAATAAAATCTAAATGTCACACCTGTAGGTAAAATATGTCCAGGATACAAATTTAGAAATTCAATATATCTCTCTATTTATTCTTGCATTTTGAAATATCGCATTTGGCGATTTCCTTTGCAAACCATTAAATGCGAAAGTATTGCCGGATACGGCATTGCATGTATAAAATATATACCGATACATCGGATTTGTGTGGCTATTTATAGAGAATCAGGAAACTACACAACAACTTCGTTGAGGTTCTGGATAACCAGAGCTTCCGTGAACCGATTCTCATATTATGCCCTTAGACGAGGTGCGTTACAATTTATTAATGAAAGTATGTAAAATTTTTAGATATTGGTTCATATTGTATAGAGCATGTGCCAGGTAAAATAAATACCTACTTAAATAGTGTAATATTATAAAACATCGTAAAACTACTTTATTGGAACACTCGATTACATAATGTAGGTAAATCATTCTTTTATTAGAAATAATGAACAATTTGAAGACACATTTATGAAATTGGTCGTGTAATGTTACATTGGCGCCCTGCACACGTAAAGTTCGGACCGAGGATCAGAGCGGTTTGAACTGCGAAATAAGCTGTCGTGTTAATTATGTCAAAAATGCATCCAAGGTTTGGACTGCCGGCGTTATACATAATAGCCCCCTGTTCACGTAAAGTTCGTGAATGGACAGGGACGGAAGGAACGACGCGTGCTATTTAGCGCGGTCAGAACTGTGCGCATTACGGGCGCTAATTGTGGCTAGCGCATGGATTAAACTGTGGAAAATGAGCTTGCATGGACATGCCAGATCGCACTGTTATACCTGCGTATCTACATGTTCGTTTTGGAGCGAGGGTTAGAACGGCGCGTGCTGTTCCCCGACGATAAGCGTCCGATGACGACATTTCATCATTTTTATTTTGTAAACAACGTTTGTACGACGATCAAACCAAAAAGTTTTTTTTTGTAGGTACGCTGTAGTCAAATACTTAAGCAAGACCTCTGTGCTCCAGCTTTATACACAATTCTCTGATAATCTTACAAAATCAACCGTAGTATAACAATTGCAAAGACTGTTTATGAAATGTGAAGTTTGTAACAATTTCACCTCGGACCGTTTAAAATTTCAACCCATGCGAAGGAAGTACGCTAAAGAAAAACGTCACATCTGTATCGCTTTATATTTACAGAATTTTCTGAGAATAAAACATAACGTCTGTTTTCAACGTTATTTGTTGCTTTTTCATAAAAATGTCAACCTCGGTTTGACGATGCGCAGATAGATGCCAAAACTAAACAAAGCAATAGGTATTGGTCGCGTACACACTTAAGACTTTTCTTGGCCTAGATACACATTTGTATGTTGTTATGTCGACCTAAATGATTAATAATGTAGCAAAAACAACATTGTTATTTTCAATTTCGTCGGATTTTATCATGGAGTAGGTATTTTTAGTTTATTTTATTGTTTCGTAAAATAAATACTTTATTATGTGACTATTTGATATCTGAATACAAATATGAAAAAATTCTAAATGCTTTAAATTTGATTTAGAAGAGGTAGGTATTTATACAATGTTTATAAATTAATAGGTTACCAAAAATAAACGTTTTTAATTGGTATTTAACAGAGCACGCGCCAGTAAATATGCCAGCGAACACGGCCAAAGCTCAGGGGACCTAGCAGGAACATTTGACATTGGCGTAAACGTATCGTTATCGAATGAAACTTGTATGGCCGTCATGATTTTGACAGATTTTCATACAATTCTCATTCGATAACGTTACGTTTACGCCGCTGTCAAATGTTCCTGCTAGGCCCACATATCTGCTGAATGACGACGCGCTTATTTTTTTCTAGATTTCTTTGTTTGACTTATGACCCTCGCTTTTTATACCATACTTGCTGCAATTATCTGTGCTGTGTTTTAATGGACTTCTGATTGCTTTACTGCTTGTGCGTGTGAACTGGACTCTTATCATTCATCATGAACAGAAACCTCACAATGGAGGATCGCGTCCAAATTCTTGTCATGTACCAACAAGGGCACAGCATCGCAAACATATCACGGGAATTGAATGCCACGGTAAGTCATACTATTATATTTTAGAAAAAAAAAAAATGTTGCCTGCGACTTTGTGCGTTCAAAATTTCGAGGGAACCGTACATTTTTCCGTAATAAAAGTAGCCTGTGTTCTTTCCCGTGGTCTATTGTACCTATATCTGTGCCAAATTTCATTAAAATCAGTCCAGTAGCTTCGGATGCAAACAAACAAACATTTCCTCTTTATTATAATAGGTCTTCACCTATAAAATTGCCGTTCTGCAGTACTGGCCATTTCAAATCAAAATAATTTTTGTTTGGCTAAGAATTCCAATTTCAAATTAATTTTATTTTAAAAACATTGAATTCTTTTTCCAAAAGTAGTCATTTGTTTATTGATAGTGTTACATTTTCATCGCATTTCAATCTTTTTCGTCATCATGGATACGTTAAAAATTCGAGTAATTATGGAATATGAGTACCGTCGTGGCAGCAACGCGGCACAAGCGGCACGCAACATGAACGACGTTTACGGAGCTAACACTACAAACTAACGCACAACCTGTTATTGGTTTGCTCGCTTCCGTTCTGGAAATTTCGACCTGAAAAATGAACCTCGCGGTCGTCCAAATACTTTGGTCGACAATGACGATCGACGATGAATTAAAGGCGATTGTGGAAACTGATGATACACAATCTACAAATCTGAATTAGCAGCAGTTTTCGACGTTAGCGTCAAAACAATATTGGTCCATTTGCGTCAAATTGGCAAGGTAAAAAAGCTTGATAAATGGATGCCCCACGAACTCAATGATCGCCAGCGCGAAGTACGCGTCGAGACGTGCCTTGCACTGCTCAACAGACACACAAATGAAGGAATTTTAAACCGCATTGTTACCTGCGATGAAAAATTAATTCTGTTTGATAACCGCAAGCGCTCAGCAAGTTGGTTGGATCCTGGTTCAGCACCTAAACAGTTTAGGTGCTGAACCAGGATCCAACCAACACTAAACACTAAACAGTTTAGTTTCGTTTAGGGCATCCTAAACGAAAACTTACGCCTAGAAAAGTGATGGTCACTGTTTGGTTGTCTAGCGCCGGTGTGATTCATCACAGATTCTTACCAAATGGGATGAGCATTACTGCAGATGTGTACTGTGAAGAACTGAACACAATGATGGAGAAGAGAAGAGAAGAACTGGGGTTGGAAGCTCTTCGTCATCCGCCCTACTCGCCAGACCTTGCCTACAGCCTACAGACTACTACTTTTTCCAGAATTTGAATAACTTCTTGGCGGGAAAAATATTCAATACCCGAGAGGCAGTATAAAATGCCTTTGAAGAATTAGTTGCCTCCCGTCCAGCTGATTTCTCTAAGAAGGGCATCAATAAACTGCCACTGCATTGGCAAAGATGCATTGATTGCATGGGTGATTACTTCGATTAATACAAATAAAAAATACATGAAAAAAATTCGTTTAAATTTTTTCACACAAAACGGCAGTTTCATAGGTAAAGACCTAATATTACTATAGTATAGATGATGTTTAGTGACTAGGTAATATAATATATTAATTATTATAATAATAATATTGTTTTCAAAATGTTAACGAATGAGTACCTAATTAAAAATACAAAATAAAATTATGATCGCATCGATTACAAACGTCTTTGAAGCCGGTTTTTACGCGTGAGTATGTGTGCGTAATAAGTCGTGTCATCATGATTCATGGCTGCCAGCGATTTTAGCCTTATACTTGGTCGAGCTGAAACTTTGTCGATAGTACTTTGTTGTTATTGCATTTTTAATGCCAAAACGAGCGAATTAATTATTTTAGGTATTTTAGTAAGATAATAAGCCTTTTATTAATATAAGTTACTCAAACTAAACAACTACTTAAACTTGTAATTATTACGTTTGTTTTCTTTTACTTTAAACAATAGCCTTCTTCAACATAATCAACCTTGTGGTGGGTCCGAACCTAACCGATCAACAATTTCCTTGTAAAACAATTATTACAATTTATTAAAATACTACGAGGTACAATACACTCTCTTTCTCTACATCATATAATACGGCGATTAGCTCGGGTTATCCGTGAATATAGATCGTCGATAATATTATATTTGCTTGTAAATATTTTTTCTAAAGGCTTCCTTTAATGCTCGCATGTAGAGCGTCGTCGATATGATAGTAATCAATCATCTCTGATGTACTTTGGATGGGGCGTTTTTATACACTCATATAATGCTCCACATTTTACCATATCAAAGGTTTATGTTAAAGGCTAAGATCGAGTTAAAAGCAAAGGACATTGGGTATTTTACTATGTAGCAATCAGTCACGGGGACTAAATATGTAGTGGTTGGTTTGTAGTGTTAGCTCCGTAAACGTCGTGCATGTTGCGTGCCGCTTGTGCCGCGTTGCTGCCACGACGGTACTCATATTCCATAATTACTCGAATTTTTAACGAATCCATGATGACGAAAAAGATTGAAATGCGATAAAAATGTAACACTATCAATAAACAAATGACTACTTTTGGAAAAAGAACTCAATGTTTTTAAAATAAAATTAATTTGAAATTAGAATTCTTAGCCAAACAAAAATTATTTTGATTTGAAATGGCCAGTACTGCAGAACGGCAATTTTATAGGTAAAGACCTATTATAATAAAGAGGAAATGTCTGTTTGTTTGCATCCGAAGCTACTGGACTGATTTTAATGAAATTTAGCACAGATATAGGTACAATAGACCACGGGAAAGAACACAGGCTACTTTTATTACGGAAAAATGTACGGTTCCCTCGAAATTTTGAACGCACGAAGTCGCAGGCAACATTTTTTTTTTTCTAAAATATAATAGTATGACTTACCGTGGCATTCAATTCCCGTGATATGTTTGCGATGCTGTGCCCTTGTTGGTACATGACAAGAATTTGGACGCGATCCTCCATTGTGAGGTTTCTGTTCATGATGAATGATAAGAGTCCAGTTCACACGCACAAGCAGTAAAGCAATCAGAAGTCCATTAAAACACAGCACAGATAATTGCAGCAAGTATGGTATAAAAAGCGAGGGTCATAAGTCAAACAAAGAAATCTAGAAAAAAATAAGCGCGTCGTCATTCGGCAGATATGTGGGCCTAGCAGGAACATTTGACAGCGGCGTAAACGTAACGTTATCGAATGAGAATTGTATGAAAATCTGTCAAAATCATGACGGCCATACAAGTTTCATTCGATAACGATACGTTTACGCCAATGTCAAATGTTCCTGCTAGGTCCCCTGAGCTTTGGCCGTGTTCACTAGCATATTTGCTGGCGCGTGCGCTGTTAAATACCAATTAAAAAAGTTTATTTTTGGTAACCTATTAATTTATAAACAAATTTTAAATTTGTTTACAAATTGCCAGGTAACCTTTGTTATTAATTAGTACTAATTTTCGGTGATGCCACAGCGCATGCGCCAAAAAGTGCGCCGACGAACACGACCTTACAACTAATCATTTTTACGGTCGAGCACACGATGATGTGTGCGTTAACCAATCACGCTGTTATATCCTACTAGCTATTGCCCGCGGCTTCGCCCGCGTAGTATAGTGTTCTTGGAGAAAAAACTACTTCGGCGAATAACTCTCTATTTTCAGCAATATCTTCTGATACAATATTGAAAATGTTTATAGGTTTACCCAATGCAAATGGTTAAAAATTGGACACTATCACCTCGACGCGACATGCGCGACCGCTTGATAAACATTATATTATTATATCTATCGCGCTTGAGTATAAAAAGACTATTTAAAAAAACTGCATCAAAATCCGTTGCGTAGATTTAAAGATCTAAGCATACAATATAGGTACATAGGGACAGAAAGATAAAGTAACTTGTTTTATACTACGTAGTGAATAATCATTTAATTTGCCATTCAAATATAATTTGACATTCCAACAAAACTGGCCAACTACCTCTATGGATATTCCATAAGAACTGCAGTACAGAATATTCGTTGAGCGACCACCGAGTCGCGACTCGCGAGTGCCGCCGAGACATGTCCCTGCATTTTTAATCTGTAATAGCTCCCCACACCGATTTCGGTGACGGTGGCCTGTTTCATTGAAACCAGGCTAGCTACGCAGGAGTTATGTTATAGTGCCCAAGTGTGTGCGCAGTACACAAGAGCACTCTCTCCTCCTTTACTCTCGTAACCCAGTGGGACGGATAACCGACACGACTGGCGAGAGATTAGGCGCAGGTCCGACTTTTTACATGCCCATCCGACGCATGGATCATCTTTCTTGTCAGACAATCAGGTGATCAGCCTGAATTGTCCTAACCAAACTTGGAAACAACATTTTTTTTGTTCCAATGCGGGAATCGAACCCACGACCTCCGAGTCGAGAGCCAAGCTCTAGCCACTAGACCACGGAGGCTTTAATTTTTTTAAAGGTTTTAATCTGTAATATCTTCGAAAATATTCATTTAAATTACATCCTATAAAGGGCCATATTGATCTATATTAAATGCACAATGTATTTAAGGTACTAAATTGGATAAGGATTAATGCTGTATTGCTTAAAATCGCTTCGTAAATAAGCTATTAAATTTAAATGAAAGTAAAGGATAAAAAAATGGTTATTGTGGGTTATCCCTAAGAGATAGATATATGCTATCGCGGACTTTTTTGTAAGATTTTATATGATGAACAAAACTGTAGTACATTATTTTGATCTATCTCATAGGGTTCAGCCACCGTTTGCAATGTAAGCGGAAAAAATGTAATTATTTACGACATCACATTAGAAACCTCAAAAATAACAGTATTTCTCCACTCTTCAATGAATGTTATTATACATATAAACCTTCCTCTTCAATTACTCTATCTATTAAAAAAAACTGCATCAAATTCCGTTGCGTAGTTTTAAAGATTAAAGCATACATAGGGATATAGGGACAGAGAAAGCGACTTTGTTTTATACTACTAAGGCGGGTCAATAAGTCCGTGACTTTTTGAATTTCTAACCTCCTTACTGAAAAAGAAACACTACTCCTGTCAACAGGCATCTGTCAGTTGACTCCTATCAAAATTTGAACTTGCTGCGTCAGTTAGTTTGTGTTTTACAGCTATCTTTATCAGACTATCCAGTAACTTAAGGAAACAATGGAAAAAAGTGAATTTCGTGTGCTTATTAAGCATTATTTTTTGCGAAAAAAAACCATTACCGAGACCAAGGCTAAGCTTGATAAATACTATGGGGACTCTGCACCATCGATTTCAATGGTAAAAAAGTGGTTTACTGAATTCCGTTGTGGCCTTACAAGCACTGAAGATGCCGAACGTCCTGGACGCCCAGTTGAGGTCTCTACACCCGAAACAATCGAAAAAATTCACGATATGGTGTTGGCCGACCGAAGATTGAAAGTGAAAGAGATTGTGGAAGCCATAGGCATCTCGCATGGCTCAGTGGTTTCAATTTTGAATGATCACTTGGGCATGAGAAAGCTTTCCGCAAGATGGGTGCCGCGTTTGCTCAGTCGACCACAAACGCAATCGTGTAACAACTTCACAGGAAGGTTTGGCGTTGTTTAATCACAATATGGAGGAGTTTTTTAACCGTGGACGAAACATGGATCCATCACAATACACCAGAGACCAAACAACCGTCAAAACAGTGTGTTTCTAAGGGTGAATCGGCGCCAAAGAAGGCCAAGGTGGGTTTGTCAGCCAATAAAGTTATGGCGACTGTTTTTTGGGATGCACGTGGGATAATCCACATTGACTATCTTCAAAAGGGAAGAACAATTAATGGGGAATATTATGCCAACTTATTGGACCGCTTCAATGAGGATTTGAAAAAAAAACCGACCTCATTTGGCCAAGAGAAAAGTTCTTTTTCACTAAGACAATGCAAGGGTGCACACATGTGCAGTTGCCATGGCAAAAATCCATGAATTGGGCTATGAATTGCTCCCACATCCACCCTATTCTCAAGTTTTGGCTCCGAGTGACTACTTCTTGTTCCCAAACCTGAAAAAATGGCTCAGTGGAAAAAGATTTGACTCCAATGATGAAGTCATCTCGCAAACAAAGGCCTATTTTGAGGACCTCGACAAATCATATTTTTTGGAAGGGATAAAAAAATTGGAGAAGCGTTGGACAAAGTGTATAGAGCTCAAGAGGGACTACGTTGAAAAATAAAATTATTTATTTATCAAAAAATCTGTGTTTTATTCCAAAAGTCACGGACTTATTGACCCGCCCTCGTATGTAGTGATGTGCTTAAGAATTATTGAGGCGTCCCCGTGCAATAGAAAATGTTCAGAAACTGGTCGAGCAGGAACTTTTCCGATAGTACATAATCTTAATTATATATATATATATATATATATATATATATATATATATTTATATATATATATATATATATGTATATATATATATATATATATATATATATATATATATATATATATATATATATATATATATATATATATATGTATATATATATATATATATATATTTGGACCCTACATTATCTTTAAGTATTTTTAGCGTTTGAGGCTACGAAATCTCCAACCTCATATTTTACACAGAATCGGGAGCTTAAGAAAAATAAAACTCTAACACGAACGATATTTTAGATGAACAAAGCCTCTTAGAGGTAGCTATCTATACTCGTACTAACTTTGATTTTGTTTCACCATTTTAAAGAATTTTCAATATTTTCTTTTTTTAAAACATGATTTAATCTCTTTAATGTTCGGATAATATTGACTTAATCAAAGTAATAAGAAAATGAATAATAATATATTTTTTTATCGATTTCTTCCACAGTATAATATATAGATGAATAGAAATGTTACATAGTGGGACACTGTGTGTGTGTGTGTGTGTTATTATAATATTATTCTTTTACCACACATATGTTACTTACGTAATCCTTACTATTAATATTATAAATGTGAATGTGACTTTGTTTGTTAAGCTTTGACGTAACCGATAAAAAAAAATTATTAGCATTGAACAGATTACTGCAAGACTAATAAAAAAGGTGCAGTTTCCACGGGCTGAAAGATAAACCTTCAAAAATAGGCCTTCTGTTTCATCCTCTCGCATGTATTAAGCTACCGGTAGTTCTATCTACTATCGGGTCGGGTATCTTAAATCGGGTCTCAAATCATAGAACACTGCTGAAATATCCCACATTCAAAAAATTAAGTAAAAAAGATACTGTTAGGTGATCAAAGTGTGCTAGCATTTAAAAACATCCTTTAATCAGTAATGGTACCTACATTATATGAGTATCACTTTGTATTCGGTGTTACGTGTTTTTTCCATAGTCAAGAGAGAATTTTACTTTTTTATTACAAATGTTGACACCAGATTTTTAATCCATCCTAGCACTTTTTTTCTGAACTAACCTATTTTCGTAGCAGGAATATTCTTTCTGAGAAATTTAATTTTAGATTTTCCTTACTAACGACTGTTTTAAACGGAAATATTTAGTTACGTTTTTACGTTATACTATTAATACCTGCAGCTTTTTCAGTGTTTTAACTTACGGAAGTTGATGATTAAAAGTAGCTTTTAAAATAATTATTCTGCAGTCACTACAAAGTATTATGTATACCTATTACATACTAGTAATATACTTGCTAAATACTTTGCTGGCGTATATTTGTGTGTAATAAGTATAGTACGACTTTATACGTCTCATAATTTATTGATTATTAATTTTACTACTAGCTGATTAGTTTTGCAGCTTATAAATTTTACCATTAAATTGAAAGAACTTAATATATAAAAAAACTGCTATTATAACTATAACGAATTAAAGGAAATAATTAAAATAATATTATTTATGATAAATATAGACGAGCTACAGAGATAAGAATTGCTGCAAATCATGGCATAAGAAATAGATGTGTAGTGGATAACTTTTATGTAGGATATCGAACCAAAAATGTAAAACACAAATTTGTTTACAATGCGCCTGCGACACACCGTCCTTCTTGCACAGCTCGGTATGAAGTGCGGGGCGAGCGGGCGGTTCACAGACACAATATTTAATCAAATAACCAATGCTATATGCCACAAGATGTACTAAGATGACTTTTTAAATTATATACGAGTAGTTACATAACCATAAGTACCAATGTTGAAAAATTAAATCTAGAATCTAGATGTAATTTCGTAATTTGGCTTAACATTGTAAAAGTAAAAAGCACTGATCAATACCACGAAATGCGCTCGTAAAAATGTTTGCATACCATTACGTCACACGATGACACTTGCCGCAAACTGCCAAAGATATACAAACAGAAGAAGTGTTTCAAATATTGATATTATTTTACTACTTTCTCCTGCGCCTCTATCCAAGTTAACATAATATTGTGCATGCTTTTAGATTAATAACGCTAAAGATGAAAACTGTATTAAGTACTGCGCAAAACTTTCAAGCGTAGATACCAGAAGCGTTAGGTACTTAATTTTTTACGAGATAACAAACGTTGAATACCATCCACACCTACAACGTACTCCTATAATCTACACCTACAACCTACATCTACAACCTACACCTATAACCTACACCTTCAAAATGTACCTACTATCTACACATACGACCTACAACTACAACCTACGCCTACTACCTACACCTACACATACATCTTCACATTCACCTACACTAACACTTAACATTTACCTAAATAAGTGTAAGTGTACCTACATCACCTACCTACATTAGAACCAGGTGGTTCTAATCTAAAGGTTACATTACAAAATTAATATGGTTGTTGAGTTCACCTACATTTTTTTTCCGGGCAATTGTTCCTTTTAATAACAAACACAACAACAAGGAATTATCGAAATTGGTCTAGCAGTTTATGCAATTGCATGACAAAGGGAATTAGGGTTTCATTTTCATTTAAATAAAGTTAATCACAAAAAACTAATTTCAGACACTTTTCATTGAAGGAGTTCAAATTACTAACTTACAAACCACTTTAGGGCCGAGTACTCGAAAATGTTCAAATGTGTAAAAAAGTCATGTATGAAACCTTGCCTTTATTTTAAATGATCAATTTAATGATACTCCACACGATGGGGTAGAATGAAAAGATATTTTTCATTTTCATTCCCACTTCACACGTATGGAAAGCCACCCCTAAAATATAAAATTATATATATTATATATATATATATATATATATATATATATATATATATATATATATATATATATATATATATATATATATATAATAATATTAATAACATAATACTACTAATCTACCAAAAGTCCGCGACGGCCTGTAGCTAACTACTATAGTTTAGGTAGTCGAACAGCTTTTATCTTCTAAAATTTAATTTAATTACAGTAACAAAAACAATTTGAATAATTTACAGTGGTGTTGTATTAATCCACATCTAAATAAACAGATTTCACGTAAATGCTAATGTTTTAGAATTAAAATAATCTTTGATTCATTCAAATCGGACATTTCGTTTGGAAGTGATCTGGAGTTCAAAACAATCTGACCTCAAAAGTGATTTAGAGTTAGTTCACACCGCTTCGATACGCGACGCGACGTGGCGCTTCATTTCTAGGGTTCAGTAATTATAATATACACAAGAAATTCCGTAATTATAGTTTCACTCTGTCCGTCCGTTTGTGTGTCTATCCCTCTGTCTGACTGTCCGTGCGTCTGGCTTCTGTAATTATTAAATAACCGCCTGTACATACACATTACACAGCATAAATAAATTTATAGCACCTTTGTTTTATTCTAAAAGCTTTTTATTTATACTAAACCACAAATACCCTCTATAGATCTCGTGCCACTCTCCTACAATCTATTTCGTCTAGAGGGGCGCTTTACGAATTTACATAATGCACCATGCATTTTGCATCATGCATTGCAATCAGCTATATTGCACTTTAAATCTAGCTTTCTTTGGAATACGTTATGTGCTTAAATAATTTTTTCCCCTAATTTTTATCAGATGTGTACCCATTAAATGCCTCTACCTCCTTATAATTCATTCGTCCTCAAAATAATGGCTCGAAGCGCCCCTTTGTGTAATAATATGAAGTAGCATCGATATTATACGTAATGCACATAATATTATGTAGTTTATAATATTATGTGGATGTTAGGCACATAAGATTTCAGATCAGTTGATCAGAATGCCATTAAGTTACTGATCGAATTTGGTGATTAACAACCTCCGTACCCGCAATAAACATTTTTGCGGGGGTGTAAATTTAAAATTTAAAAATTCAAAACAAAATTGTTCTAGCAACATACATCAACATGAAATATTGCTGCACCAGCAATTTATTGAGTACACGGTAAACAAAACATAATGCGAACTTGCGAAATTGTTTTTCAAAAATACCCAAAAATCCCGCTGGTTCCGTTACTGTCTAACAACAAAACGAATTTGATCCATTATTTTTAAATATCCTATATGTTCTGTGAAATTCAGCTAGAATAAATTGAATATCTTTTTTCGTATTCTGCATACCTTTACATACCTACATAGCAGTGCTGTTAACTGGACGAAAATAATTAAGTCTGCAATATTTTTTATCAATCTCTCCAACATGCGTTATTGGACATAGCGTATAAAGGGGAATTTTGAAGATTCTCTGTCTTCTAATTCATAAAATAATACAAAATACATACAAGAGTCAGGTTGGGTTTAGTTTGACATCAAGACCGTCAAGATCGAACTTCAAATACTCAATCAGCGATCACTTGCGCATTTGTTGCGCAAGTGATCGCCGATCGTCGCCTTTGTGTTCCCAAACTTAAGGCAAATAAATAAAGTTACGCCTTTATAACAATAGGTAATTATAACGTACTATCATGACCTCTAGCTTAATATTTCTTACTAGCTTTTTCTCGCGGCTCCACCCGAGTAAATATAGTATCCCACGGGAATACTGAACTTTTTTTTGGGATGAAAAGTTAACTTTGTTTTAATTAGAAGCCTACATTTACTACTTACTTTATTAATTACTACACTATCAAATTTCATCAAAATCCATTCAGTACTTTTTGCATGAAAGAGTAACTAACATCGATCCATCCATCCATCCATGCATCCATCCTCACAAACTTTAACGTTTATAATAGTAGTATAGTGTTATCACAATACGGTATAAAACATTAAATTAATGTTCAGCGAATAAAAATATAATTGACATCAAAGATGAAATGTTTTATAAATTGAAGGCTAATAAATAATACTCGGCAAAAAATATCGATTATACAATACGTATTTCGAAATTTCGCACCTAACATATTATGTTAGTACTCCTATTGTAGTATGTATTACAGGGAGTTCTGTAGTAAAAGAACAACAAAGGCTTTGAGGAGTTATTAACGCTTTGTTACAGAAACGATGAACTTCTGCCCTGAGGGTCTGTGAGCGATGGCGCGTACTGCAGCCGCCTGCCTCTTCACAGTCCATTTTCTCGCTTGTATTATTGGTGAGTACATTCCTAATAACATAAAAGCCTGCGTGAAATAGTTTATTACTGATAAAAAATATAATCATGACTGGTCACGACTTTCCGTCCGATCCGGTAATATTAGTTCTAAGATAAAAGATATCAGCTGTAGTATAGAATCAGTTTACTAGTAATATAAAAATATATAATAGGGTTATAGAGGTAATTTTAAGCAGCTGTTATACTTGCAACGAAAATAGGTCTGTTTTTTCATTGTTTCCGCGAATATTATCACTTGATAAACCACTGATAAGTCTCTAGCAAGTTATCTGCGACTGAGTAGGTAAATATATCGATTCTCTATAATAGTAAAATAAACTAAAATATTAGTTTTTATTGAAAAAAAAAATATATATATATATATACTGATGACCAAGTTTTGACATAGAGAAAAAAACATTCAATCACATCCTCTAGGATGTTTTGTTACAGATTAGTCACTATTAACACCTATAAACAACCAAAACCCCACGCGAAAACTACTATTAATTTTCTATCAACATTTTGCAATGTGAAATTCTTTAAAAGGGCGAATAAATCTCGCTCATAATTTTCTCAATTTAAACGCTGTCAGTTGCAAATTAATGAACGCTAATCAGATTAAAGATTAATCACGCTATTCAGAGATGTGCAAAGAAATTGTGTGGAAAATACGCCCCAGACTCTGAGCAGATTTTGATGGAGTGATACATTTTAAATATTGAGCTCAACTTAATCTTCTTAACTTCCAAATTATTATGCATTGTTTTCGAAAATGCTTAGTGCTTTTTTCGGGGTTAACAATTTGAGTACTATCACCATCATCTATATAATATTAATACGTGAAGCGAAAATTTCAAGTACAGTTTTACGAGAATTGTGCGTACGGATAAGTGTGAAAATTGGCACAATTAAATTTTATGCTGAGGAAGGCATACAAAACGCTCAAATTTCTTAAAATAATGCTTAGAAGTACATTAAATTAATGAAAATATCAGCAACACAGACTACGATGGATTTGGTTTACACATACACACACATAGTGTTACATACACTATGTGTGTGTAAGCTAAAGACAGTTTGGACACATTGTGTTTGAAATTTGTAGCGTTGCACCTATAAGAAGTCTAATCGATGTTCTTGTCCCATCGAGAAAGTTATTATACTTCGTGCGTCGTATGATGATATGGGTGACAGCTCTTATATTCCTTGCTACGCAAACTTCTTACAAGAAAACAAAAAAAAAAGAAAACGAAATAAATTATATTCCATTAACAAAAAACAATATTTCTTTAATTATAAATGAAACTGCTATTATTCTTATTATTAACTCTGATATCGTATAATAACTGTGAAATATAAATATGAAATTAAATTAAGAGAATATGTCATAAAAATGGCAGATGCATGTAACGGAACTTCTGTCAATAGAGATTGACACTGTTGAATCGACATCAAATCGATGAATAGGAGCGGCCATCTTGTGATCGTATTGCAACTCGGAAATACGAGTGCATCTGCCTTGTAGGTATGCGATTTGTGTTTTCGTTGCGTCTGCTTTGAGTTTTTGTTGATTTTGACTTTTGTCATTGTTTTTTGTTGAGTTTTTTGCTATTGTTTTTGTTTCCGATTCCGAAACGATCTCGCAATCTTCGAGTTCCGACTGCAGTGAATAAGAAAATAAACGATTTGAATAGTTTTTATTCTTTTATTATTATTTATTTACAAATTACCCATTTCTTAGCAATTTAATTCACAAATCTAAAATCGATAATTTCGATTTCATTTCCTTTACGAACTAATTCGATACTTTTAAACAATCGATTCATTTTCGTTAGGTAACTTGACTACGATTGTCAATTATTATCTGTCACGCATATCTTCTTAGGACGCATATAGTATAGTTGAAACCAATTAATCGATTTTCAAATCGCCGTCAAACAAAATCGAGTATTTGCACTGTCAAAACTAAATCGATTTATGGTCGATTCCTACCGAGTATTTGATTTAATTTCATTACACGTTGACGTTTGACAATCTGTCACAACATTTAATTTTTTTCTATTTAAGAGGCAAAATAATAAATAAGAAGGGATATGTTTCAATATAAAAAATAACATAGCTGTCTCTCAATTTATCGCGCGCGATAAGCGACATCGTATCGCATTATGTGAAAACGCTTTTATACGTGAAGCAAAAATCACGTTTTCACGGTTTTGGATCTATTTTGAGGGCCGTCCTTCAAACCGACCGCCGACAAATCCAGCAGCCAGCCAATTTGTTTACATCAGCTTTTCATATGTTATCTGTAAATAGTAGTTAATATCCAGGCGGATTTACCAGAAGTCTGAGTAGGCTGAAGCCTAGGGCGGTAAATTTTAGGGGGCGGCAAAACATTATTTGCATACAAAAATTATTCTCGAAAATTTTACAAAAAAAATATATATTTTAGTACTGCACAGTAAACTTTACACTCTAACGTCGGAATACATAAAAATATTAAACGCTCTGTAAACTTTTGCGGTAATATACGATGCAAAATATTCTAAAAGCGTTTAAATATTGTAAAATACAATTTAAATTCAATAATTTTTAGATGAGAACGGCGGGCGGCGGCAAATTCTTTTGATACTGAGAACTGAGTAGATATGCGACTGCATATTTTAACAGTGTGTTACTCTGTGTCATTTGTTTTGGTCCATAGGGATTTATCCAATAGAAACCTGCAAAATTATAATTATGGATACATTTTTGTGATTTATCCAATGAGGGTTTTTAAATTCGTGACATCTGACAGCTTTTTGACACGACACGGACCAACGGGCTACCAAGCTTGGTGACAGAAAAAGAATCGAAAATTCTTATTGACCGTTTTTGATACTACTTACGCCACCAGATGACGATTTGTGTGCGTTGGGTCAGCCCCCTAGTGGCAGAAAAAACAACACCCTCATTTTTTCCTGCGAAATTCGATACATTTTTGCTCGCTCGCTTTCAACGTACATAACATGATATTATTATTACAATATATTTTGCGCTATCACATTTTCAAACAGCTACTTGGTACAAATTTCAAATAGGACAATTGTAAAAAACTACAAATGTACTCTTGATTATTATTTATTTTAAGAAGAGCTTGGGGTGGGAGGGGCAAAAACTAAATAGCCTATGGGTGACAAATGTGTAAATATGGCACAGTAAATATCATAGACAAAGTTTACACATTTTTATTGCGTATCTAAGAGGCAAAAGAACCTTAAAGATTGTAACTAAATAACAAAAAACTATAATTTTGGTCGAATTTCGACCACAGGATGATCTCTAATTTATATTAATACATTGTCTTAACCCTTTTTTACGAAAACTATGCGAACGGAAGAGTATGAAATTTTGCACAGTTAAATTGGAAAAAAAAGGAAGTTGTGCAGAAAGCCACAATTTTTGAAATAATCATTACTCAGATATACATAAAATTAATAAAAATAAAGTTACACACACTACCTCAGACTACTATGCGTTTGTATAATAAAATTGACACAATTCTTGTGAATTTTTCTTTCACACTCCATTGACAATATTTAGGTACTTACATATTTATTTTGCGTATCTAAGAGGCAAAAAACCCTCTTAAAGTTAAAACTGAAAAATTAAAATATAAATTAAAGTCGAATTTCAACCACTAGACGTCCACTAGTAGGTATTATTTTTCACGTTTATCAATTTTATTGTTTATGTTTATCAATTTAATTGATAAAAATATACAGGTACTATTAGTTTTTCGCTCACTTATCAATTGTAATATTATTGTAGACCTTGCTTTTATATATCAATGTTATTAAAATAGCCGTTTTTAATTTACAAAACCTCTTCTTATCAAATTCAAATACTTTCTCTAATGATACCTTTCTTCTTCTTTTGGCATAGCCTCCCCTGTAATCCTTACTTAATATTATAAATGTGAAAGCGTGGATGTTTGTTACTCATTCACGCAAAAACTACTGAACGTATTTCGTTGAAAATCGGTATGGTAGTAGTTGAGACTCTGGATTAAAACATAGGCTACTTTTTATCCCGAAAAAGCAGTGTTCCCGAGGGATACTGTATTTACGCGGGCGGAGCCGCGGGAAACAGCTAGTCATTTATATAAAGATTTAAACATTCGTGTTTGGCAGTTGATGTCAAGAAAGTCTAGGAGCTGGGAGTTCATTTAAGTCCCAAAGGAAAGAAGGGATCACGAAAACTTGTTACAAACTTGGTATTGAGTGGTTCAAATCTGTATATACATATAATAAATTCGTAACTGGTCGCTGTCTGTGCATGGAAGACATATAAGAAAAATATTACAGGGGCTTTATGAACGACAGAGAACCCAAAACAATGTTTTTTTTTTAAATTGTCTGTGTATCTGTTTGTCTGTACGTTTGTACGCGCTAATCTCGGATTTTTACGAAATTTGGTATGGTAGTAGTTTAGACTCTGGATTAACACATAGGCTACTTTTTCCTGCAGAAAAATGTATGGTTCCTGCGATATTTGTTTCTGCGCGTTCGAAGTCAACATTAACTGATTTGAATGCAGTTTTCACTACTGCGTTTTGGGTTACTCCACTTATAATTTAATGTTTGTTTCATTCATATTTAATTCGGTTCATAAATATAAAAGTTATGTCAGTCTTAAGAATATAACATATTAAATGCCATACAATAACTGATCAGTTGAATTGGCTGAAACTTTACGTAGGTGTTACCTATACATTGATGTACATTAATACCAGGGGGTCTAAAAAGGCCACTTTAGGTCTTTCATAATATTATGTTTCACATCTTTTTTCCATACAAAAATCGTGAAATGATAAAATGGCTACTTGATTCATCTGATTTCATCGTATTAGAAAACATCAATTTTGTCAGCTTTCAAAAGAAATGCGTAAAATGGCGCACATAATATAAGTTGAAAAAAAATATATAAAACATAATATGACACACCTAAAGTGACCTTTTTAGACCCCCAGGTTCTCCTGCCGGCGTTCTCTTCTTTTTTAGAACTTCTCACTTATTTCTATAAGTGAGAAGTTCTATTACGGACGTAGCAACGCCGGTCGTGGATTTAACTAGGATGGGTGACTACAATCCCAAATATTTTTTAGGTCAAAATCTATACGCCTAATACCTACTAACATTTTCCTATTCAAAAGATTTTTGAAATCATTAAAAAACGACGACGAAGATATCCTTACTTATAATATTATAAACGCGAAAGTTTTATGTATGGATGTTCGTAACTCTTTCACGTATAGCAACTGAACGGATTTTGATGAAATTTATATGGTA
Source organism: Phengaris arion (assembly GCA_963565745.1). Taxonomy (NCBI): domain Eukaryota; kingdom Metazoa; phylum Arthropoda; class Insecta; order Lepidoptera; family Lycaenidae; genus Phengaris; species Phengaris arion. Next base: position 34,148,952 of record OY751431.1, read on the forward strand.
GTAAGTAGTTTAGTCTTTGGATTAACACATAGGCTACTTTTATTCGCAGCAAAAATTGCGGTTCTCCGGGATTTCTTTTTATCGTATGAAGTCGTGGCTAACATCTGGACTATGCTAATATTATAATGAGGTAAACTTTGTTTTTTTTGTGAGTTTGTGACTTACCGAGATTGTAAGGGGCTAACAATAGAAAGCCACATTTTTTGTGAGTGTCATAGGCTATAAGGTTCGGTAAAATCATTTACGGATATTTTGGGCATATGATCTACTGCATATGTATAGACGTTTAGGCAGAAAAATAATTGACATATTCGAAAAAAAAATCCTTCATATGGGCGATTGCATTGAGTGGAGACTCTCCCATACACGTTTGTCTAAACGTCTTTATAATAAGCAGTAGATCATACACCCAAAATATCCGTGATTGAATTTACCAAACCTTATATAATATTACGTACTTACATATTATGACATTGGCGTTTTGTCGTACTGGCCACTTTGATCTCAAATATTAGGTCCTTACATATGAAATTGGCGACGCGATGGGTTCCATCTCAAACTTCTTCGCGACATATTAAATATCAGATGGTCAGATCGAGTCCGCAACACGACTATACTGCAACGTGCAGTCTGTGGCATGGAAGCTTATTTGACGAAGCGCCAGTTGCACTGGCGCGGGCATCTGTCCCGTATATCAGACAAGAGGAAGGCGAAGAGGATCTTCTATTCTGAACTCGAACTTGGTAGCGGAAGCGTGGTGTTCCTACGCTTTAAAGATGTCCAGAAAAGATGCAACATAGAGCCATCCTCTTGGGAGTCATTTGCGGTTAAACATACAGAATGGAGGAGTCACGTACAGTCGAAGATCTACTATTTTCAAAATAAAAGGAGGCGAGAACTAGACTTGAAGCGAGATCATCTTAAAAGCAAACCGCCTCCTGACATAACCCATAATTTTGTCAACGGTGTCCTGACGTTCTCCCACTAAATAGGTTATGTCAGCCACCTAATGGCGAAACATCTAGTCGAGACGTACATAGAACGAGCTAGTCGCCGTAGCCGCAATCGGCTAGGAAAGGGTGATTATGATGATGGCAGATGGTGCATTTGGATCGTGGATTTTTCTATAGATATCTGGATAATGACAATTCTGTCTTCATGTCTGTAATTTTCTCATGAAAATAGCTACGTGACTAAGCCCATATTCCCTGACCTATCTAGACAGACATTGTGCGGCCTTGCAAATATGAATACAATATACCTATTCGTAATTTTCTCGTTGAATGGACAGGTAGGCAATCGCAAGCCCGAATAGTCTAGCTTTAACGACAGCCTGGGTTTCATATCGTATTTTAGGATATGAATGCTGTCACTGACCTATGAATATCCAATATCTTCATCCTAGGTTTGGATTCGTCTAATAATATTATCTGTATTAATACAATTTATTTGGAATTGTATTTATAAGGATATTTTAATTTAGTTACATTGTATCTAGCTTAAATTACAGGTACTGTAAAATTGTCTTACTATTACCACAGATTACTAAATAGTTACTACGTAACTATTACAGTCTAAAGAGTATATTTTAAGATAATTTGCTGCTATTGAAATATGTACAGTTACTCTTGAGCAAACGTTAAACATACCGTACCATATCAGTCGTCGTTGAGCCTGACATGTTTAATGTTTGATATTTCTGCATGCTTTTGGGAGACGAAAAAATAAAATTTGTTCGAAAAGGCTTAAAAAAGAAAAAAAAGACAAAACTATGAGTGCAGTTTCAAAGACATATATATGTTAAGATAAACCTAATATAAATACTAAATTGGCCATAACCATCGAACGTTTAACACGTAAAATTATCTTCCATAAACCGACTTAACAGACAACCAATTTTGTTTTGTGAAAAAGTGCGCATAACTGGTATGTACTTACATCATTTTTACACTTACAAGATTTGCCAGTGCGTTAATATAAGGCTCACAAATCACAAGAGATGGACACATAAAGAATTAGACAAAGATCATTTTTAGGGGAAACCTTATAGTTTCGCTCTGTCCACCCTTCTCACTACTGTGATTATGAATTAAAAGGATAAAAATTGGTACTGTTATAGATTGTGTGTAGATCTCAATTTTGGCATCATTATACAATTATAATGTATAAAAGTATGGGGTATCGACGAACGGGTATTTTTAAATGAAGGCAATGTTTAATAAAATATGACGAAGTCAACCATTTTCGAATCCAAAATGATGTATCAGTTCACCCTAACATTTCTAAACTGTAAGAGAAAGAAACTTGTTAGTTTCCACGCTGATATATACTGCGAAAGACTGCGTAGGAAAAATATTTTGAGCGCAATCAGATAGTACCTAACTTTTAAAGTAATTTAAAGAAAACCTATTACGCGTTGATAGTTACGGAACTCTCCTAAGAGAGGTCCTGATTTGCTCTTGGTTAGGTTTTTAGTGCAAAAACCAAAATTAAAAAAAATCACATATGGAATTCGTCAAGCGCAGCGACGGTATGATAATTTGATATTTTAGGTTACACTTAAATATAGTATCGTAGAGAAACAGATCCCTAAAAGCTAAGGCAACTCACTTGTACCTGTTTTCGTAATAATCCCCATCCTAGCCTATACGATTAGCGTTAATATTAACTAATCCATTAGCTTTTTGACACTAAACTGCTTTCAGGAAATCCCTAAAGTGAAAAGTTTGAAATGTCTCATTTGGATTTATTATTTAAATATTTTATCATGGTCACGTTTTATTGATGGTTTAACCTCTTTTTCTTGAAAGTTGCCTAAAGATCTGCATAATCTGCTTAAATTTTGCTACCATTAACTTAATAAAAACTAGGTACTTAGAAAAAGCTTTTTCCAACTGAACTTGAAAAAGGATTCGGTGACATAATCGATTTTAATTTAAACGACAATGTATAAAGAAGGTACTATTATTGTGCAATGCACGTACAGCGATTAACTGACTCGCTTCTATTAACTTTCACCAACTGAACCTGATTATGCCCGCTACACACGACAACGATAAAACTGCACAATTCGGTCACAGTAGACATAAACTGAAGTACTACATCTTCATATTAGACTGCGCAAATCAGCGCACGCACACATACTAAATTTGTCTACTGTGACCGAACTGTGCAGCATTATCGTTGTTGTCTGTAGTGGGCATAAGCCAGCCACATGAAATTATTAACCTGCTTTAAGCTTTAGGTGGTACATGATACTAAAAAGGTTTGTCTGAATACTAAAAGGGTTGTAATATATGACCGACATAACTTAAAAAGTGTAAAAATCCAAAAATGTTGAACTAATCCGAGTACTGAACAGATGATCCATAAAACCAGCAAGGAAGTAAATTTCCTCAACCGTGTAATAGAAACGTATGCTCGTAAAATTATTTTTATGTTATTTGCGACCATAATATTCCCGAAAGAGCCTATTGATGGGATTGTAATAGAATTTTCAAAGAGTTGTTGAGTTGTTATATTTCTGTTACTTTTATTTCATCTTCTAAGTTTTTTATCGTCCGTACTCAAAGGTTTATAACGTAACCCTATTAATAAACTGCGCTTTTCGTCCTTCTGTCTGTCACCAGGCTATATATCATGAACCGTTATAGCTAGACATTTGAAATTTTCACAGATGATGTATTTTTATTACCGTTATATAGATACAAATACTAAAATTTGAATGAAATAAATATTTAAGTGGGGCTCCCATACAACTAACGTGAACGGTTGTACGAGGTCCTCCGTGTTTTTTTTAATATTATAAATAGTCTAGTAATAAGACAAACACATAAGTGTTTACCATTAACTGGGAGAATATTGTACAAATCATCTAATCATGAATAAAAAGGCCTACGCTAAGTAAAGATACAGAAAAGAGAGATTCTCTATCCGGATAACTGAAGTAGAAACAAATATTTGATTTCTTAATATACTGTAAAAAACGCTGTTGAATAACCCTATCTAATAACATATGATAGAGTTGTCAAAATACCATGTCTAACATTATTTCAGTCAAGAGGCACTTCAATAAACAATCTGATTGTAACCTTAAATTCGATGATTGTTCTACTAGGCATCCAATAATGTTTTGTCAGCGTAGAATTTAAATGTTTGTAATTCGGGTACTATTCTGACAAAGAATAGTCCATAATATTTTAGCGATTGTTTCTGTAGTGAATACAAAACTTCTTTACGATTAGAATATCATGGTTGTTGTAACAGTTTAAGAAACTAGAACCTAGTTAAATATACGATTATATTTGGGCAACCGGTTCGTTTGGGTCAATACAATACGTATAATTACTTGTACTCAACGAAGTGTAGTAATGAAGACCCAGAGAAGGTTGGCTCGCCATTCGCCTACAGTGAGTGAAAAAATTTTTCGTTATTTACTAGAAAACATTGTTAAAATGTAGGTATAATAATATTGAAAGTAAAAATTACCGCTTGGATTACTCTGCTCGAATCTCGTCATAAAAACTCTTGATAAGGATTTCAATATGAGTGTAACCTGGATAAACTTTTATAACATTTAGGAATTTTAAATACGCGCTAACTTTTCTTCAGGTCCTTATTTCAAAAGATCATAAAAAGTATAATGAGTAAGTTTATGGTTTGTATATTTTACTAAGTAGGGTAGGTAGCTACCTATTTTAAATTGACTGTGAACATTTTTTGTACCCTTATTTTTAACCACAATAATTATTAATAGAAATAGTATTAAATCGGTTGTACTCACACTTATTAACATTTTGGTGTGTTTATATTTCTGAAGTACCGTTACAATTAAATTACATGATCAGTATTATTTTTTAGTAAAAAATACATATCATTCATTATTTCCACCTGAAAAGGATAATTTTGGGGAACCACCTTTCCTTTCCACCTGAAAAGGAAAAGTGGGGAACACAAATATGTCACAAATATAAACACAAACACAAATATAGTCGGTTCTCACAAATGTTGTTGTTACATTTTTACTATCAAAATTTAAATTAAATTAGTGTTTTACATTCGTTATTTTTCATATTTATAGCTAATTACAGTGAGGACTTTTAAAATGTCACTGTTTTTAATTATGCATAAAAAATTTAATCTAATTCAAATATCTGTTTATAAAGTAAATATCATAATTTAGTTTCTTTTAAAAGTAACTAAAAATACAAAATAATAAGTAATAAGTAACAGAACATGAAAAATTAATTATAAAAGAATATAATATTCTATTTATTACAATAAAGCTTTTCAAACCACTTTATTACGATGTACATTAGCATTATGGGTCAAAAAAAATAAGTTAATTGAACTATAACCCGACTACGTAAAAAACGGTCTAAAAAGGAAAAGTCTAAAAAGAAAACAGTTCAGATGGAAATCCAGGAATGCATAGGTACAAAAATGGTCAAGTCAAGCGTCAGTTCACTCCGAAATGCGTCGCGTCTCGGTGTGACCCTAAGGCCTAGAGAAGTTTCTAGAATCATACCCCAAGATAGATACAGATGGCTGCGATTTGACATCGACTGTGCCGAACCATATTAAGTAGGTGCGACTACGGCTCTACCTTGACCATTTTTGTACCTATGCATTTTTGGATTACTATATGAATTATTCTCTTGTTTCGGCCTTTTAAGACCCTTTTATACGTAGTCGGGCGATAGTTTTTTAACTTATTTTTTTATTTTGTATTTTCGGTTTCCCAATCGAACATATTTTTGGAAATATTTTTATGTAATATCATTTAATTATTATTATTACTTATATAACAATTCGATGTTCTTCAATGTTTTATTGTTGTAATGTTTGTTGTAATGTTAGTATTCAACAGTTAACATGAATGCACTAATTCACCGTATAGTAAATGTATACCGTGATTCAGTAATATGTAATACCTGTATAGTGGTTTCTATCGAACGAATAAGTAATAAAAGTGCTAATAATTTATTTCATCTGCATTATCTTATTAAAAGCGGTTGGACCGATTAACCAATTTAAATCTAGTTTTTTTGTTGGAAAGCTGACATGATCGAGAGTGTTTTAGCTATAATTCGTCATCATCAGCACGTTCACTGCTTAACAATTGGGGGGTTATTTAATTTATTTTTATTTTGGTAAGTATTGTCTATAATAAATTATATTTAAAAAATCAAATATGTTTTATGCAGGTAAAATAATATATATAATATATAAATTATATATTTATAGTCCATTTTAAATTTATATTTATTATATAATTATATATTTTGACATATTTGTGCAAGCACATGAAAATTATGTAAAATATATATACATATTTGTGATGTGCTTGCCAAGACCTTTCTTTTCACGCCAAACACGTGATGATTATCTCGGTTTAATTTTTTTAGATGTTAGAATCTGGGGTTCAAGTATCGAAATACAACATTTTCAAAAAAAATATAGCCTATGTTATCCGCGACATCAATATGAATCTAAATTTACCTCATTTATTAAAATCGGCACAGTAGTTTAGACGCTACGGGGTAACAAACATACATACATTCATATACTGCCAAAATCATTATCCTTCCTTTTGGCTTCGCCGTAGTCGGGTAAAAAATAACGTTAGCATTCCAGGGTTAGTTCCGTGTTGCTTTATGAGAAAATAATAGGTATTATTAAAGAAAAAAAGTAATAAAAATTATATTATTAAATATTTTTTATTATTAAATAATTTTTACATTATTACGCAGCTTTTACCTGCCTCTTCACTCCATTACTGTCTATAAAAATAAATTCTATTTTTGTATCAGTCGGTAAACTTTTTTTTCAAAGAAAATTTATAATATCGCGTTTTCTTGTAAAAGTGTAATCCGATAGCCAAAAGATTCGATTACCACGTTTAGATCTTATTACTAAGGCAGTATGGTTCAAATGTCATTGTATATTGGTTTTATCGGCGACCAAATCTTAGGTAGGTACTTAAGTATTTATCTGTTGTTGTAGTGTGTCGACAAGAAAATGGAAGTAGTAGGCCGCGAGAGCAGAATTCCGTTTCGGAGTCATCGCGACGGTTTCGGACGGAGTTCTTGGAAGACTGGCCGCAGACGCCTGGTGACCCGTACTTCGATCCTAGCACACCCGAAAATGTGACCGGCCTAGTTGGACACCCCGTCACTTTACTGTGCAAAGTGAAAAATCTACAAAATCGTACAGTACGTATAAATATTATTATTATTATTTTGAAGTAGTTTATCACTAGCATACTTTATTAAAACAATATTTTATTCGTTAGGTGCTCACTATTTTCCACTTGGAACGACACCGCTTTGTTCATTTACGGTATATGAACCTACTTGTTTGATACTTACTTTTACTTTGGATACTGAAGAGCCCTACAACATGAATTTAAATCACTTTGTTAATAATTAACAGCCTAATATTTGAAGATCAAACGAACTTACCAAGTGTGTTCACTCGAGAACACAATTAGTGAGTTCGATGACAATAATATGAACGACTTCATTCTTAGCGATTTATGCTTACTTATGACGCACCCATGCATCACCCTTGCACGTATTTTAGAGTAGTTAAAAAAAAGTACATTTCATCTTCTCTAAGTTGCCTGTCACGACTTTTTAGGTGCTTAGACGCGAGGTTTTCATTTTGTTTATAGCGAAAAACTTACCTACGGTGTGCATTTTATATTTGTAATTTCTTGGGAAGGGAGAGACTCACCTGTCTCATCTATTCGGGGTGGGTTTGGATAAATCGATAAAAATGAAGTCGCTCATATAATTGTAATCGAACTTCATTCAAGGTAAGTTCGTTTGATCTTCAATTATATTTCGCGACTTCATTCTTAGCGATTTATGCTTACTTATTGTATGATGTACAGAGTAGAACAAATATAAAATGTAAGATGTTAACTCATACTATATTAAGCATACAAAATACATTTACACTATCTATCTTAATTATCTTAAACTTAAGTAATATCTTTCTTACTTTTTTATATTATAAACTTTTATTTAACAATATTTATTATGTTATATAAATATAATCATATTACTTGTGAGTAAATTATCTAAAAAGGTTGTAGCAAAATTAGAAGCAACAATTTCTTTATTATAAAATTTTGCAAATGTAATAGAAGTTAGTATTACTCCACCCTGCAGATTTTCTAATTATCTCTATATCAGCTCCTAGTTTGTTGGCTTTCGTTGTAGCAGCGTGGCAAGTGCTATGGGCCCCAAAAATTGAGGTATCAATGCCACTCTTACCTAAAGTTTCCTTGATCTACTTACTTAAAGACTGAGTAGAAATCTTATTATATGGTTTCTTAAAGCTAATAAAAAGATAATCAGATTTACGATATACATGAATTTTACTTAAATATTCTAAAATGCAGGGCATATTTTTGGGTCTTTCAAATAATAAAGAAGTTTATGTTAAGCATTGGACAAACCGCAGTGGTTTTAAATGCTGTTTATATTGTAGTAAAATTGTATCATTTTATTTTTGGTAAATAAATTAAAAAAAAAGTACCGGTGAAAACTGTTAGGTTTCGGGGTTCTTATAATATCTGGTATGTAAATTAATTATAAACCAACCCCGCATCAATGGAGCACCCGCACCCGGCCTCCATTGATGCGGGGCATTGTAGTTTTCCCGATTTTTATAGGAAAAAGGAGCAGAGTTAGAGCTACTAGGAAAACCGTGTTTTTGCTTAAGTGACTGGTCCGATTTCTGGACAGATTTAGCCGCTTTTAATCTTTCGGATAAATCTTCCCCAAATAAATATTTGTCTGTTTTAGAATAATTTAACGCCTTAAGTTCAGTATTAATAGAAGAAATAATATTTTTTTTCCTAGTTACAGTATCATACATATCACACAAAATGCGACATACATCAGTTTTTGTCTTTACAAATTCTTTATATTCATTAAAATCCTTTGTAATTATCTTATCTGCAGTAAGTGCAGCTACACTTACGCTTATGTGTTTTTGTCACTCAGCCATTGCGGCATCACGTTTAATGAGACTATCCGATAATGCAGCTTTTACTTCTGGGTTAAGCAGTGGCGGTAATAATAAATTACAATTCTGAGACACAGGATACTCGTTATATATAGTTTTTCTTTCGTGTCCTTCTTTAAACCTCTTTTAATAACCTCGTGCCACCTACCCACAATATCTTTGTGCACTGCCTTGTCGAGTATTATTTCCGGCTCTGGAGCCAAGAAGCTGCAATACTTCCTCATCCAGAATAGCCTGAAGTAACTCACCTGGTGTTCCAGTATTCGCCGGTTCCTGCGTCTGAATGACGCCAGGCTCGGCACACGGCGATGGTTCCGACGGAACCATTACCGCAGGGCTAACGGGGACCTCTGGCGCGTACGCTTCTGGAGACTTCATTCTCTTGATGATCTGTCAATAACCAAAATTGCAATTATAGGTACATTTCTAAACAGCAAAAAACCCTGGTATTGGTAGTTGCGTGTTCAATTTTGTTTTCGGAACAGCAAAAGCCCTGATATTGGCAGTTGCGCATTCGTAATTTAAATTTTATGTAGGTAGATGGAAAAAAAAATCATAGCGGTACGTCGCCATTGTGCAATGTTTTCCATTACATTATGACTTTTTACAAGCCGATAATGTATATCGATGGATATATCCCTGGTTATTATAATTATAATATTAATTGGTAATTATAACGTCTATTCGCATCAAATTTAAACTTGCTTTCTGTACTACTCGACGAAGATGAAATCCTTCTGCTTCGTTTCTTCAATTTTCTTTCCAATCTGCTTCTCCAATCTCTTCCTTCGAATATTTTCTTCCCTATTCCGGACTCCTGCGTTTCTTCCCTATGTTGAGAGCACACACCGTAGATAAGTTGCGAACGTGCGAAAGGTTCGGCACGGAAACACGTAACGAAAAGCTCGCGTCTAAGTACCTAACAAGTCGTGACAGGCAACTTAGATAAGATGACATGTACTTTTTTTTTAACATCTCTAAAATACGAGCAAGGGTGACGCATGGGGGCGCCACTATACAATAAGTAAAAGCATAAATCGCTACGTATGAAGTCGCGAAATATAATAAAGATAAAACAACGGAAGCAGAAAACATGGGGAACTTTAAATTAATAATAATCTATGGACAAACCACGTCAATATGGTCCCGTGGTAATTTCTAGAAGAACCACGTGCGTTATGGGTACGGGTATCAGACAACAGAAATATATTGAATACTTTTTATACTATACTTATATTTAAGTTTTTTATTAAAAAAGACAATATATTTAATACACATCCATGACCAAGGAATACAGAAAACTTTTTGTTCCCTGGCAGGATTCGAACCCGCGTCCTCCGGCTTGAGCGCCAATGCACTAACCACTGAGTCACAGAGGTCGTCAAAATTAGATACACTGGCTATAAGTTCATAATATTCTTACTATTTAGAAGATTACTTGGGCTAAGAGCGGCATACTTTATTTTTCATACCGAAACAAGGGAATCATAATACTTTTATATGTCAATCTTTTACATATAGTCCGTCTTGCTCTAACTGACAATATTGTTTGTGTTACATAAATTCTTGGCAAAGTAAACAGTTTTGGCAATATCTTATTATATTCATTGCTCAAATTCAAGTAAAGGAAACGGTAGTTAAATAGATAGGAATAACAAATGTGTCGTTCCTAGAAGATCTAGAATTAGAATCGCATGATATTGTATATTTTAACTAGTTTAAATCACTAAAATTAAAATTTTACTAAGATTCTGGTACGAAGCTGAAATATAAATATACTCACTATATTATATTATATATTATATTATATATCACTCACTATATTTTTTTTCATAAAATATAGTATTTTGGTTAATAATATCATTAGTGCATAATTATAACACCTAATTAGTAAATAACGATAAAATTAACTACTTAAGGTAACCCCCCTCCGATCAATTCTATAGCAATGCGAGACAGCGACCCGCGACCGAGACCGGGTCTCACGACCCACTGCTTAGTACTGCTTAGTGGCCAGAGAATTGAAAAGAAAATACATTGGAAACGATAGCAAATGGTTTATGATATTAGTTAACAAAATACAGTTAAATCACATTATGTGTAACAATTATGGTATGTGAAAAAAATTGACGAAAGTGAGATACAAAATAAGTTTTATAAAATTAGATGCCTTATTTTGTTTCCGAAAATGTAGCTTCTTAAGACAATTCCGAATTTTATAGCCGGTGATAAAATACCAGATTTCGAACTGCACAGATCCAACCTGGACCAGCTATTAATCTAGCTATAAGACGAACAACATTGCACCTCCGTACGTGACTAGACCGCTTAGCTCTCTTACGGATTTGGCTGGATGAAAGTAAACTTATTCGGAGAAAGTAAATCAATTATATCTCTGTAATCTCGAATTTCATATTTGTTTTACTGTATTATTGTAAAAAGCCCTTCTTATTTTATAATGGTAGGCGTTAAAGTAGTTAAAACCTCTTAAATTATGTTTCCTTTATAAATCTAGCATCACTGCAAAATGAATATGCACATTGCAAAGTCTGCTTTGGTAATATACATAACAATTACATATTAAAGATTCGATTTTGAAAATATTAGGTCCTTACATATGAAATTGGCGTTTTGTCGTACTGGCCACTTTGATCTCAAATATATCTTCTTTGGTTAGGAATTCCAATTTCAAATTTATACCGCTATATACTCATGCATTTGTATTTCGAAAACCGTAATTCATTTGTGTTTTCCTCTTTTGGTTTTGTCTTTGCGTCCCTCTGTTTACAAAATGAAAAACATGAAATATCGTATTATTTTCGAGTACGAGTTCCACCGTGGCACTAGTGCTGCAGAAACGGCTCGTAGGATTAATGAACAATCCTACACATTATTAATCCTACTATGGCAGCGGTGTCGCAAAAGAAAACACAATGCGTTTTTGGTTCCGACGTTTTCGTTCTGGAAATTTGTACCTGCAGAACAAGCCCCGTGGACGGCCGGAGACCAAAGTTGATAATGAAGAATTGAAGGCTATTGTGGAAGCGGATCCATTGCAAACCACGTCCGAGTTAGGTACAGGCTGTGGTGTTAGTAATAAAACTGTTTTAATCCACTTGAAGCAGATTGGGAAGGTGAAAAAGATTAAAAGCTGGGTACCTCATGAATTGAGTGCAGAAAACCGACAAACGCGCGTCGACTGCTGCCTTATTTTACTCAACCGGCACAATAATGAAGGGATTTTAAATCGAATCATTACCTGTGATGAAAAGTAGATCCTGTATGACAATCTGAAACGCTCATGCAATGGCTGAACCCTGGCGAACCAGCCAAAGCCTGCCCCAAGCGAAAATTGACTCAAAAAAAGTTACTTGTGAGCGTTTGGTGGACTAGTGCCGGTATCGTTCACTACAGCTTTCTTAAATCTGGCCAGACGATTACGGCAGATGTCTATTGCCAGCAACTGCAAATCATGATGAAAAAGCTAGCTGCTAAGCAACCGAGGTTGGTCATTCGCTCTAGGCCACTGCTGCTTCAGGACAACGCTAGACCACACACTGCACAACAGACGGATACTAAATTAGAGGAGCTTCAATTGGAATGTCTAAGACATCCACCGTACTCCCCGGAACTTACTCAAACAGATTAGTTTTTTTTTTTTAAATTTGGATAACTTCTTGCTAGGGAAAAAATTCAACTCCGACTCCGAAGCGCTGGACGCATTTCCCAGTATCACAGCCTGAATGATCTGAGATTATCGGGCTCTTGTCATTGCCGGTGTGCCAGCTGTACTGGAGCCGTCCGGTCTGGCGCACGTCGATGGCAAGGGACTTGATGGAATGACCCTGGTTCGTTGGAGTGTGGCACGGGCTCTTGTATGGGACGCTACTTGTGTCGATACTCTTGCTCCGTCCTATATCCAAGGCACCTCGAACGGTGCGGGCGCGGCTGCAAACTAAACAAAGAACCTTAAACGGGACAAGTATGAGAACCTTAACGGAGACCTCATATTTGAACCGTTTGGGAACCCTAGGCGCATGGGATCCGGGCGCACTTACGTTTTTTAAAGAAATATCAAAAAAGCTTACAGAAGCCACCCGAGACCCCAGAGCCGGGAACTACCTGATACAACGGATAGACATTGCTATCCAACGAGGCAATGCTATCAGTTTGCTAGGTACTCTGCCAGATGGGGACGACCTGGGGAAGTTTTTCTATTTATAGATATTTTTAGATATAGTCATATCTGTAGATGAGTCTTTTTTTCTTAGTATTAATTTTTTGTGTATTATTTGGCTCTATATTGTATTACAATTACTTTAATATTTAAATGTTCGTTTAAATCCCAAATCATAGTACCAATTCTGAATACGTTTTGGCCACAAAACCTCTCCAAGGTCGACACCGGGCTAATATCGGTATTTAGAATTATTCCTCGTAGGTACAATTTCCTTTATTCACAGGTGTCATGGGTACGTCATCGCGACATACACTTGTTGACAGTAGGTCGATACACTTATACCTCGGACCAGCGGTTCGAGGCGCAACACAAGCCTCGTTCTGAGGAGTGGGCGCTTCGGATACGAAGCCCGCAACGTCGAGATTCTGGTCAATACGAGTGCCAGATATCCACAACACCACCTATAGGACACGCTGTGTATCTCAATATAGTTGGTAAGTTTAGCATATAAGCACTTAAAGTAATATGAGGCACAAAATGTGAATATTATATTTTAATTAAAGTGATTCAGGTTAATAATAATATATCCATTACTGAATTATAGATTACTAATCTGCAGTCACAGTTTAGTTTACAATAAACCAAAAGTATTTTATTTAAGTTAATCATTTAAAATGCTTGAAGGTAGGAAGTACAATTTATACATACGTACTTTGCTTTACAAATGTTGCCTGTCTATTACTTAGTCCTCAATTTATGTAGTTTGTCTCAGAAAAAGTATTTCCGATCAAATAAATTCCTTCTATTCTTAGACTTTTATCCGTGAAGGCTTAATCTCTATAACAATATTTGCTAACACTTAAACTAAGATGATAGAATCAATATTAACTTAATGAAAAACGCCTTTACCCTTCCTTCTCTGAATCATCTTGTCGCCAAGTATATGTTATGCCTGATGTTTATTTTGCCTCTATTTTCCCTAGACGTTTCTCGGAGTTTCATTTTGTATAATGTAAAATAACTTATATTTCACGTTATTTATTATACGACTGTAGACCATATTTATTTACGTAAACATTATTTTATGATAATATTATGTGAATCAATATGTGAATGATTACACAATACCTATTTATAGAAAAAAATATTTTATGGATATATTTTTTTAACATTTCAATAATTTTGTAGTGTAGTGGTGTGCGTGATAATATCTATATTATATACATATAAAAGCAGGTGATCTCCTGACTCACTGACATATTATAAGAAGCAAGCACAGCCGTAACCGCTAACAGTAGATATGTGAAATTTTGACAATAGTTTGATTTTACATTGTAAACGCACACTAAGAAGGGATTAGGGGTAAAATTCCACCGTTAAGGGGGTTAAAAGTTTGTAAGGAAAACCTATAAATATGCACTGATTTCGATGAAAATTGGGACTCATAATCATAAAGTAAATACGTTTTCCAGGGTTTATTAGAATTAGTCCTCTAGGGATATAAGGATTCAAAATAAAGGGGTGAAATGGAGGTCCAAATTTTGTACAATGGATTACCGACAACTGGACGATTGTTATTTTTTCGCCCAGATAGTTATTATAACGACGTAGAAATCAGTTGAAAAGCATTCTCCGAAATACAGCCCCCACGGGAGTAAAAGGGGGATCCACGCGGATGAAACAGCGCGCAAAACCTAGTAGAGTACAAAATTTATAGAAATGTCATGAGAAACTTCAGTTTGGACAACTTCCTTTGCCGCGCCTCTTCACAGACAGATAGATGTCTGCTTCTTCTTCATTTTCTTACGAGAGTTTTCGTCGTGAGCCTGGTGTGCCGGAAAATTTTCCTCTTTTCTAGACCTAACTAACGTTTGTTTATGATGCTTTTCCTAAGAATTTTATTGCCAAGTTTGCTTCAAAAGTATGGTATTTAATTTAATTTGTTCCAGAGCCGGAGACGGAGATAATGGGCGGACCCGATCTATTTATATATGCCGGGTCAACAATAAACTTGACATGTATCGTGCGACACACCCCCGAGCCGCCGAGCACCATTAATTGGTCGCATAGAGGAAAAGTAAGGCTTACTGTCAAGTGTATTTGCTATAGGTTAATACTTCGTGGTTAAAAGATTCAACTATTGTAAGGCTAACTTTAGTGCGAAGCGTAGGCACAGAGTAAAAATATATTATACTTACGTACAGAGGAATAGCTTTCATAGAATGATCAAAATTTGATTAGGGAATTTATTAAACTAATTTAATTTACCCCCATCTTCTGTGACGACCCTAAAAAAATTTTGATCAGTCTATGAAAGCTATTCCTCTGTACGTAAGTATAATATATTTTTGATCCTAGAATTAGTTCTAGCATCAGTATACGGTATTTGAGCAAGTCTAATCGGTACAAACCACAAATCGGCATCAAACCAGCACGATCACGTGTGTGACTCAAGGGGTCTATTCACTAGGTCATGGACGCTCTTATGATAAAGCAAGACAGCTACTTGAAAATTAAAATTAAATAATAATACCTATTATTATCCGTAGGATAGGTAAAATAAGAGATATTACAATACATAACCTTTTTTGTGTAATAATATTATTTATATTTAATATTCTACTATAAAGTTGCAACACAAATCGACGGCGCCTACGTAAATTATTGTAACTATAAAATGCCATTTTTTTATTACTGTTTTGGAGTCTATATTATATATATAGGTATCTTTAGTACTACGTTTTAAATCATTTTTAAAAACCATAGCAAGGGCGTTTTTTTTAGTCATATTTTATCGTAATAAATGAGTCTGTCCGACCAATACCAACGTGCCACGCCACTTACGATTGTTTTGGAGGACTTTTTTACAGTTTTTGTACATATTCGATATAAGTACTTATGTAAAAATGAAGTTCTATATTTGATTATAGGGTTATACGAAATTGAATTTCTGTATGAAAACAACATTAAATTACATATGTATTTAATTTAGCTGCTTATTGGAATAGTTTTAAAGAGTTCGTGGGTGATAAGCCATTCTTGGGTAGAAGTTTATCACAAGAGTTTTTCACAGTTTTAAAATCTTATCAGCCAGTTTTAAAGTTTCAGGCAGCAAGCTCCGATATACATGTTATATTTATATATAAAGCCCGAGCCCCGTTTTTTGAAAATATTTAAGCGACGAATTAGTTAATCAATCTTTGTCAGATACTTTTAAAATATCACTTGACAGAAAATGATTAGTTCAGCTAACATTTAAAGTATTTAATTAATGAGGAAGTAAGAAGCTTATGTCAGTCATTTTGAAAGTAATTTTAAAAGTGGTTATATAGAGGATTACAGCAGAATAGTATCATTAATATTCTTACAGTAGTCTCCTATATACCATACTACCTATCATCCGATTGACTTAACGCTATCGATTGGATCTGTTCCACATTGAAATAAAATAGTGTCAACTGTCATGGCAATCTACGCCTACACATGGTTTGTTCTAACTGATTTAATTGGTAGCCCCGATAGGACCATACACGATAGGCATTATGGTGTATGGCTACTCATAAAAGCTTTTGCCATGAAGTATGAGGTATAATTTGTATTGATTTCGACATTTCATGGTGTTAACAAGACGCTCTTTTAGCTCAGTTCAAAAGTAGTAAAAAAAGTCAAGAGTTATTTCTTGAAGACTTATAATTATCATACCTGTTTGAGACGACTCCTACATAAGGCTTTTCTTATTTAGAAACCGTATTATTATAATTATTGATATTTTTCACCTCTTCAAATAGGTTTTTATCATGATTATATGAAATGGAAAGAGTATTGCCGTTTTCGAGGTTATTTCAGAATATCAGCTTAGAAATTCTAGCTAAGTTACTACTTATCTGTCAAGTTTAAATTTCAGGATATTTTTTCAAGTGATCTTACGTTAAGACGATCAGTAGGTTATAAGGTAGGTAAGTATTAAGGTTCGAATAATGAAATTAATTGGTCATAAATAACTATTTGTTTAATTTCCTCTTCCGCACTTGAAGTCTTAATTGTAGCAAACATTACGTTGGCCTTAACAGAGATTTACAGATCTTCTGTTTTGTGCAGTAAAAGGATATATAGTTTGTCACACTAGGAATAAATTTGACTCTTTCCTCTTCATTAGTGCCTCTTGTGTATTGCCCATTTCTGCTATGAAAACAGTCATGGGTACCCAAATCTTGTTTAGCCGTTATTAAGTATTGTTCAGTGTCATGCGTTGAGCGCTATAGTACGGTCGCGCTCCACAATACACTCGTGAAGCAAAATTTTATTTTTTGCGAGTCGCGCGGCTGATTTGTCACTGCACTTCAAACATACCACTGGTGGCCAACTAGTTGCTGTCGTTCATCCAGCATGACATCAACACCATAGACGATGTCAGCATCACGCAGATCTGCAAGTCAACCTTCACCAGTGAAGAGATTTGTATGGGCAAGCAGGTGCTGTACGAGACGCTCGGCCAGAGCACGAATCTCGCGCCATCTCTCCTTCATAATGCATGTCATCACGAAGGAGAGATGGCGGCGAACGAAGCGTGTAGGACATTATCTCCCTGATGAAGCAGACGACGTGACGGCTTTTGTGGCAAAAGTTCTTCACAAGCTGCCAGTAGTAACGATGAACCACGTCGACGTCTCCAGCCAGCTGAAGAATTTCAACAGTATAAAGGCAGAGCTAGACGAGATGCGAGGTACATTTGCATCATACATGATGCATCGGGATCTACCATCCGTGATTTTCGTAATGAATTATTACAATGAAAATGTAATAATTCATTAAGTATTCGCCAGTGCAGGTCACCCGAGCATTCAACTGCCACTGTCAACACACGTCGTGGTGGCGCGCATGCTGACACATCGTTTTGCGTGTCAGTGGAAGCCGCCCCCGCCGCATACGTTCCCTCCGAATCACGCCGACACCGAGTCAATCAGCGACTAAGAAGCGAAATTTTGCGAGTGTTGCCGCTCGCCCCACACCTCCCTCGCGGTGAACACAAAGGGGGGAAAGAGAGCCGCAATGCTGAGTCCCCTCAACCTGGTAAAGACAAAAGCAGGAGGTGCGTTGAGTAGGGGTTCCCAGTGGTGGAGAGAAAAAAGAAGAGGAAGCCCGCCGCCCACAACCATCGCGGCAACGCACCGTACGTATCCGAGCTGCGACTGCGGTGTGAAGTACCCACAACGCAACTGTACATCTCCCACCTGCACTGGTTCATGGAGGTCGAGAACATCGTAGACTACATCCGTAAGAAGACGTCCCTCACCTTAAGGCTCGAACGTCGGGTCTTGCCACAAGGTCAACTTCAGTTCCTTTGTGGTGAGATTACCGACACATCTTCTGTCGACCTTCGAGATGAAGGATTTCTGGCCGACGGGTGTGGTTTACCGGAGGTTCCGGGGGAGACTCCGGAACGAAGCGCGCGTGTTAACATCGCCGACAACAGTAACAATAAGTATGTTAGTCTGTAAGGTATTTATAATATGGGCCTATGCAGTCTGAAATAAAAGTTATTTATTATTTATTTACTTTAATTTCAATTTAATTAGCTCTCTCATCTGATAATGAACGTGAAACGAACCAACGATAATGAAAATATTGATGATGAAAGAAACCATCAGTCTTACATTAAATCATTTTATCAGTTCAAAATGCTATGATTGAGATATGTGTTCTTTATACCTAATTAAACCAAAAACTAAAATTATTTTTTATTAACTTTTAAATTTTTCGCTTAACAAATAGAATCCATACCATTAATATTATCAATACAAAAGTAAGTCAGTCTATAACACAAACAACTGAACTGATATGACAAAATTTGGGGTAGGTCAGAACTTGGAGAAGGATATAGGTTACTTTTATTATTATTATATTATTATTACAAACAAAGATTCTTAAATTTGTTTGTTATCCCAGTACCAAATTATACACAAAATACGTATTACTCGAATAATGCAATTTTCGTTTTTATTTTAATTCGGTTTTTTTTTTGTTACTATAACACAGTGTTTTTAAATAAAGAACAACGAATAAGTGCGCCAAGCAAAGTACTGTGAATATCCACGATAGTAAAGATATTTTATGTAAATTTTATTCTTGTTATTCCATTAAAATTAATCGTAAGTACAAGCAATCTACGAAGTAAATAATCGAATGTGCCACTTACAATAACATATTCCTGATAAATACCAACGTAGATTATCGGAATCAGCAAATCCGATCTATTTTTGTTTATGCAGTTCCTAGAAAATAATTTGGAAGTGCCAGTTACGATTAGGAGAGCAAGCTCATTTACGTGGTATACTATGGTTACTCAATTTAGGCGAAAACTATTCAACCTTTTTGGATTTTTGATACTATGTACTAATTAGTTATCCTAACAATACTGTTTATGCAAATGTTTTTTATGAATCCAACCATTAAGGACAAATTTATACAAAAAATAAACTTTAAATCGCTTTCCTGATAAGTATCATTTTTCAGATACAATATTTTACCTAGGCGCCGTTGGAAAATATAGTATCAAAATTTGTTATTTGTCGTCATGACAATTAATACCAATCAGTAGCATTGTGATGTCACAATTCTCAATCTCACATGACATAGAAACTCAAACACGAAATTTGAAAATTAAAACATACTATGTAGCTGCTTGTCTGCTCCTCTTTAATATATGCCTGCATGTTGTAATTTTAAACAAACAGCTTTTTACTAAATGCTGATAAAAGTAGGTATAATGTAGGTAATTCTTCCAAATAATCAATCCTTGAAATTCAGATGGCTGTTCTGACTTACTCCTGTAATGGGATCAATTTGAACAAAAATTTCAAAATGAGATAGCTTAAGATAGAGTAAGCTTTAATTTAGGCTAGATTTGTTAGAAAATTAGGGTTCCGTTTCTTTTCGGACTCCACAAATTCAAACGTGTTAAACAAAAAAAATGTCAATAAAGAGGAATTAAATTCATGACTTTTTAAGCAATTGAGGCGCGATAACAGTCTGTATGAACATAGCGCTACGTGACTTTGGACTAGAATGAGGCCACCTCATTTCCTACACAGAGGCACGAAGACATGAAAAATGTAGAATACATCGACAAGATTTTTATTCTAAAAAACGTAAAAATAATATTTTATACAGCCACACAATATTTTAATCAAGTTATTTCAAAGATTTAAAATATTACGTTCTTTATAAGTAGGTTATCCACAAGCGAGAACATTTCACAAGAACGTACCAATATCAAAATGTTATATCACCACAAATATATTTTCATTAAATGATATTTGAAAATTGCGACTTGAGAGAGATACATAGATCAGTCAATTATGATAATTATTATATCAGCCTGTATTCTCCTTAGATAATTGAAATCTCTTTATCTCGGGTATCAAATGTAGGTCATAACTGAGTCGCTTGAGCTTTTAAATACTATGGACAGAGATCTTTTCAGTTAAATTGAAACATTGCATATGCTTACGATGATGATATAATTGTATCTAAGTTCATAACAAATAACAAAAAATTTAATAATTTGTCCTTTCAGACAATCAATTTTGACTCCACTCGAGGCGGCATATCACTAGTCACCGAGAAGGGCATACACAGTAGCAGTAGGCTGCTGGTGCAGGCTGCCAGAACATCGGACGCGGGGGCCTACCAGTGCGTGCCCGATAACGCGCAATCCGCCACTGCTAGGGTACACGTTTTAACAGGTAATGCATTTATACAGGGAGTTTCGGGGAGGAAAAATTGATCTAGGTTTCGTATTCCTGCGTTACTGCGCATTTTAAATTTTCTTCTTTTGTCTCGTAATAAGATATAGGTGAATTTAACATTTTCTAAATGTTAAATTAGTAAAAAATTCAATTGTCTAAATGTTAAATCCGGTACATATCCGGTAAATAACATATACCAACCATAATTTAGATATCTGTAAAGTCTTAGCCAAATTAGGTAAAAGGTAAGAAAGCACCTAGTTAAATAAGAGGGATTTAGAAAAGCTCTCTCCCTTTTATCCCCGTCTGGAATCTAAATGTTGTTCGTTTGAGTGGAATGTCGAAATAGTTAAATAAAATTAGACCAAGGCCTGCCTTTAATGAAACTTCGACCTTAATAGTTCAGTCAAGATTAAATTCTTAAAAGACAAAGATATCTCATTAATGTAGTTGTCTCTCGCTACGTCAATCTTCATCCAAATTCCTAATCATTTATTAAAGATACTGTGTGATATAATTATCTAATTATTTGTATTATTAATTTCCATTTAATATGGCGCAAAGCCGTGAGTATCAACCATGTACAAACTTGTTTTAAGACACTTTTCGTTTTAACGTAAGCTATACTTTTCCCATAAAAGCACCATTTGCCATGCATAAAATTAATCTGAAACCAAAAGGTTTTACTAGCGTCAAATCGTTGAATGCTACTAAAATAATATTTTTTTGTAAAAATGTAATGAAATTAAAACTATTTCCACGCGTATGTTACTTTTTATAGTAACCTCCGCATTTTATTTCATAAGTGCGCGGGCTTGTGGATTTAACCTCTTTTATGTCTAGTTTATTATTAACTTACCGTAATTGGGATTCCGTTTGCTTAGCAACGACTAGTACCTAGTAAGTCTTAATTAAGTAAGTTTGTTTTGTAAATAGGATGAAAACTGTGTACTTAACTTTGATAGTGAATTAATACAATATGTTGCTTCTTACATTTTCATTTTAATTCCTTTTATGTCTACAGAAGATAGAAGATTGCTTAAATATAATGTATACGGTCAAATATATAAACTAGTTTTATCCAGCAGATTAATAACTTTCTAAACCTGAATTGGAATTTCCAATTTAGGATTCAATAACCTAGGTTTGTTTGGCTTTGTCTGATGTCCCAAGTTATATCGTTTCGTGTATAAATACACTGATGTGACTAATGATCATTATGTAGTAATTGAAACGACGCAGACCCTTTTCATTACTTTCAGCAAATTTCCGGACCCTGGGTTTATTTGCCGTCACTTGGTTATTTATAGTTGTTAGGGTTTTTGGGGATCGCGTCGAGCAATTTTTTAATTGATTACTCTTTGAAATAAGTAAAGATTACGATTACGTTACTAAATTTATTTCAGTTTTAATTTAACCATACCTAATATTCTGACCGATGAATATTGCAAATTGGAAGGTGGTTTATGAAATTTTCGTTACCAAAAAAACTACAAGCTCATTCTTGATTTTACAACTTTAAAGCTATCTAAAGCTCTTTGAACTTAAATTATACGCAACAAAATAACATGAAAAATAAATTTTAACTTTTTGCATTCTCACAATGCTCTTTTTTTGCAGGTGAAACTCCGGCAGCGATGCAAGGCAGTGCTCAATCTATTGACCGTGATAGACATACACCAATTATATTTGTTATTAGTTCGTTATATTTTATGCTAACAGTGATTGAGTGATGAGAAATACGTAGTATGGATATTATTATGTTTGTTAAAAGTTGTGTTATAATAGATCTAATGTTGTAAATATTGGTGTGAGAAGCTAGAATTAATCACTTGTTGGCACGTTGTTTTTTGTTTTCAAAAGTTTAATTGATATTAATTATTAAATAGGTATTTTTTGTGATCGTAGCGATGTTTTTTAAGTATTTTGTATTGGTATTCTAAAGATAAATTGAAATAGACCAAATGCTAGTTCTATGTGATGATACTATTTGCGGAGTTGAGTTAAAATATAATATAATATTGTGATTTTTAAAATATCGAAATTAATTCTAACCAAAATGATGTTTGACATCAAAAAATAAAATGACCCTCGTCGAATATTGTGATTTATTTTAAGGTTCAGGGTATAGGCACCATTCCTTAACCTTCTTAGGAATGTACAATCGTGAACACTAACGTTTGCGGTAAAAAAAGGTTTGCGCAAAAATCCTCATAAAAAGATGCCACATATAATAACTAGGCGCATTGCGCAAAAGAATCATAAAAATGTACACATTCGTCTTTTTACGTGTGTCTATGTTAATTGTTAGTGATCATGATTGTACTTCTATTGGTACTTATACCTTGGTACTTACTGATGTAAATACCAACAGAAGTGCGTAGTGTAGGTATTCCAAATGTAAATCTTGTCTCTTGTGTCATAGAATTCTGGTAGTATAAGATATAGTATACATATTGTTTTCTCACTTAAAGTTGATAATATGAATAAATCGTTTTTATATGTTGTGTAAATTATTCAACCATATACTCTCTCTCTCTCTCTCTCTCTCACTCACTCTAGTTCTCTCTCGTTTTCCTTATTCCAACTCTATCTTCCAAGAAACCACTTTCCGATCCGGTCTTAAACTTATACTTTAAACGCGATAATCTTATATATATTTAAAATCGGAATCTCGAAAACGGCTATAATATTTCACTGAAATTTAGTGTGCAGGGAGTTTTGGGGAAGAAAACTCTATCTATCTAGGTTTATCACTGGGAAACTGTGAATTTTTAAGTTATATAATAATATAATCTTTTCAACATAGACAAAAAAAAATAATATTTTAAATCTACTAGAACATCAAGAAAAGCTCGGTTACCCAGATACTAAAAAGCTTATACCTAAAAATAATAATTCATTTAACTAGGGATAGTATTTTTTTCAAATTCACTTTTTTGTATTAAAATGGCATAATTTATTTCGCCTTCTTTTAAGTTTGAATAACATATTGGAAATACGAGTAAGAAGATGGATTAGCAATGCTACGACGTAGCGCGCTCGTTGCATTGGTTAGTTACTTGTACGATTGCTGACAAGACCAACCCGCTAAGCCCTTTCGGCTCTCCATCAAAGGGTAAGCTCATGACAGATGGAGTGAATGGTCAGTTCTATTTCATTTCAAGACGTGGATGGATAGGATAGTTCGTAGTTGTATTTTAACTTTTTAAGGTAGGTACACATACATTTTTAAATGAAAAATACATAAAAATCTAAATGTTGGAAAACCAATGTACTGTCCAACTGTTAGGGTCAATTCACATCGAAACGAAACGATACGCGACATGGCGCTGCATTTTTAAGATAGCTGTTCATAATTGAACTTTATTTATTACACAAGAAGATCCATGTTTCATGGTAAGAGCTCGAATGTCAGCTGGTTGCACCGAGCTACCCAGTGCATGAGCAATGTGCAGTGTGACTGATGTCACATGAAACGTGTATGCTTTTGTGTAGTGAATAAAGTTCCAATTTTGAAAAGCGATCTTAAAAATGCTGCACTGTGTAGCGTCGCGTATCGTTGCGGTGTGCCCTGACCCTTAGGTACCTAACTAAGGGTCAGTTCACAACGCGAATACGTATTTTATATATATCCAAATATACATATAAAATACGTATTCGCGTATATTTCTGATTTTTCAAAAGAAGCTATAGTTTATAATTTGCATTACTTTATTAAATTACTAAACTTGACTACCACCATTATTTGTGTGGCCTCAAATTCTAGAATTTTCGTAAATTAGTGATATTTGAGTCAATATTTGAAATAACAATGTTTGGCAGTCTAGTTATAACCTTTTAGCCTCATAACTAATTTATGCTGATGGTTTCCCGTTTACCTGGAGCCGGTCAGAGGTTTAAAGGACGGACAAGGAGATTTGGAGATTATGTACAAAATTGTTTATTTCAGGATCTCAATCAAACGTTTGACTTAGCCGAGTTCAACCTGCGCCCGACGCGGCGCGTACTCGCGTCTCTTTGTGAGGTGAACTTTTTTCTTAAATGTCACTTGCAATACGCTTAGCATAAATAAAAAAATGGATAATGTGACAATATACCGTATCTTATCTAAATATCTCGCTGAGTTTGTACCATTAGAAACAAATTATCTAATATTCTGGAAAGTAAGGAATGAATTGCTCAGAATATAACAACGAAAGCTATGGAAAATCTTCACTTGATTTCTTCAATCACATCTAAAAAGAAAACATTTCGCTTTAAGCTATCCGTCTAGGCATCACTAGAATTCACATTACTCACAAAGTAATTGCGTCCACGTCACATTTTACTAAATTCTATACGAAACTGTCAACATTAGAAGTCCAAGGGATTTCGCCTCGGGTGAACGGAGCTACTCAAAACCCAGTCAAAAGCAGAACATCTGAGGGCCTGTTAATAGCGATAAAAGTGGAAACTTTTTACAAAACAGACATTTTCCTTAAACATTTACGAATTATATTTAGTTGGCCCATCGCTTTTGGAGTGTTGTAATTTTGCACGATACATTAGCGGTTAGCGCTTTTTTGAAGTAAGCAATCATTTAAATATAAGATACATTATTAAAATAAAAGGTAAGTAAATAACCTTCTCCTCTCGTGATGATAATAATAATTACAATTTAGATTATCATCCATGAAATAATCGACACAATTTGCAAAACTCTCTTTTAAAACTCCCATTTAAGAACGCTATAGAAATAATCCTAAAATCTACACGCGTTGGTCCACATTATCCAAGTATTAAATCGAATAGGCTAATAGCTGAAATCGGGATCACATCGTTAAATTTAATCTATATCCTAAACCATTTAGGCTTGCCAGGGATTGGGTTGGATTATACCGGGTTTAAGCAAAGTGGTGCTAATATTACTGAAGGCTTTTAATTGAAGCATGTTGACGTATTGATGGATGTCTTGTTGGTTACTAATAAAAGGATTTGTAGCTGATCCTTTAGGTATATCCTGCATAAAATCATGAATTTCGTGAATTGCTACATCTGACAGTATAGAATAACTTTATATTCAATAGAGAGTAAACATAAAATAAGTAAATTTCATTCAGCGCAGTTGCCTACTACAACAACGTGTAAAGCAAATTCAATTGCATACATAATGACTAGCGCCGACTCTGACTCGAACATTTGAATTTCAATGTGATCTTTGATTCAATAGCAAACGATCAATCTATAAATGGGGTTTCAAATTGCATTTCCTAAAATGAAATTTAATATTATTTTATGGATTTCGAAAGCTTCAAAGATCAAAATTTTCATTTTCACGTTGAAGTATTTATTGGAAATAAAATTATAGGAAAGCCTATCTATATTGTTCAAGATAAAGAAAATTAAGTAACACCTGTAACAATATTATATAGTATGTAGCCGTCGCGTTGTATTAAGCCGACTCAAGCGAATAGTTGCAAAGCAGATCTTTCACACACTGCAGTATAAAACCGTTTTTCCTATAAATTATAAAATAGTTTTACCAAACTTCGCTACGAAGCCATGTATAAACGACATTAAAAAGCTACAGTTGTAAGTGGTAAGTGGAATGTTACAATAATAATAATATTATGTTGCTTTAAAATGTATGTAGTTTGAACAGATGCCAAAAATGCGATTAGCTTGTACAACAAAGGCACTAAATAATATAAGTAGCATGCTGTGTTTTTTTTAACCATTTGTACATACTTTTTTATGCACTATGAATCTGCAGTAAACGTTGTCTATATTATAATATACAAGGAAGTGTCCCCACCGAATAATCAGCATATAGACACTCGCACAGCCGATACCACTAATGGTAGAAAAATGGTAAAAAAAAGAAAAGAAAAATGGTGGAAATTTTGAAAGTAGTTAATAGTTATAGTAGAACTATGAAAATAAAACTACTGTCCAAATTTTGAAAATACTAAGAAGGAATTTTTAAGATTCCACCTAATTATGGGATGAAACAGGGGTAGAAAGTTTGTGTGAAAAATAATTAAAATCTGTCCCGATTTCCATGAAATTTAATATCCGATGTAATAAATACAAATAACTGAGTACCTACGCATATAATAGTTTTTTTTAATTCGTCCCTTAAAGTGATGAAATGGGGATTCAAAGTTTGTGTAGTGAAATATCAACAACTGAACGGATGGCGTTGAATTTTGGCACGCAATTAGTTATTATGACGTAGAAATCCGTTAAAAAAGTTTGTTCTAAAATACATACCCCATTAGGGTATGAGCATCTACGCAGACGAATTCGTGCGCAAAAGCTAGTTATAAGACAAAGTGTAATGCTAATAACGTTCACAGCATTTCTAGCAAATTCTAACCGCTCACTATTTTGCTCATATGAAATATTTTTCAACCATATAATTTTGTCTCCTGTAAAATAACTGTACTAAATATGTGGGATAGCTGTTGTCTAAAAGAGCTGCAACATATTCGATGTTCATTTCAACACATCGCCTTCGAGTCGAGGTATTAATAAAAATGTGAAGGACCAATACGCCAGCTTATTCGGTATGGCAGTTTTCAATATGAGAAATATAATAGCCTGAAAAGCTACCGTAAAATATGTATTGTACAGAGACGACACTGTATACATTAATAAAAGCGAAATGATCGCGTTCATTTACCGATGTGTACATATTTCATGTACCAAATTTCTGTAAGTAAAACAAATTACCCTTGAATATGGTTGCAATTTATCATTTATATATTAATCATTAAGTGGGTTTTATTTATACCCCAATTTTGTAAATATTTTGCAATATTACTTATGTGAACGCAATGCACATGCCACCATTTTTAATTTGGTCGGCTCTTCGGAAATAATGAAAATGGATTACATGTAGCATCGCCGTAATTAAAATCGCAACATTCGTCTCGAAAAGAAAAATTAATTCGTGTGAATCCTGCTTTATTATTCATTTCATTAACATGTTTAAATTTTCACATAATCTGCCGATAAATCGTTATTTTTGCAAAACGATGCATTGACACTTTTGTTATGCTACGGTACCCTAAGGAGATCGCCGATGCAGCACTTCAACCACGTCACGCGGCAGCGGCACGAGGCGCAGCGTCAGCAGTTCCTCAGTTTTCATTTATTTTGCATTGTGTTAGAAATGTACTTTATGTTCAATCGTTGAATGTAATAGTCGTCATTAGAATTAGTACTTTTTTATATTGTAATAATTAAATAATAAATTTATAATAAAATTTCGACTTTTTTTTGGAAGTCCGATTGCTGCACAACATTTTTGGCGCAGTCGTACGGATAATTCGGAGTAGCCCTCGTATAGGAAATCGCAATCGTGCGCGTGCGATCGCTACTTGACTTCCAAAAGTCTTCACCGAATTCTGAAGAACCTTCGTGCAGCAGCAGACTGTATCCAGCCATCGATACCCCAGAGAAGAGCCGAAATGCATATGTGAGTACTTTTAGAATCACTCTGAATTTGCTCCTTTCTTTTATCCTATAAGTTTCATAATTTTATATCCAAGATTTTCCATCCGCGACAATCGAGGACTTCTAGAATTAGTAGTAAATTTAAATTGTTAGATACGGTTAGAGAAATTAGTGACGAAAGTTTAGATTTAAATATGGCTACAATGGACGATATTTTTAAAGCATTAAGATTAGTGCCCGATTTTGACGGAAATTCTAATGTTCTTACAAGATTTATTAAATTGTGTGATCAGCTCGTTCAAAATTTTGTAACGCCGGATAATAATTTAATTAATTTAGCTTTAATAAATGGAATATTAAATAAAATTACTGGGCCTGCCGCTAGGTTAATAAATTCGAACGGCATACCCGATAGTTGGTTAGGCATTAGGACAGCTTTAGTGAATAATTTTTCAGACCAACGTGATGAAACCTCTTTATATAATGACCTTGCACTTCTGACACAAGGGCCTTCTACCCCTCAAGAATATTACGATAAATGCCAGAATATTTTTAGTACATTAATGACTTACATTAGTTTGCATGAGACCATTCCGACTACCATCGAAGCGAAACGTGATTTATATAAGAAATTAACTTTGCAAGCTTTCCTACGTGGTTTAAAAGATCCCCTAGGATCCAGGATACGCTGTATGCGCCCTGAGACCATCGAAAAAGCCCTTGAATTTGTTCACGATGAAATGAATATAATTTATATGCAGGATAGAAATGACTCACATACTGACAGACGTAATAACCATCCTAAAAGTAATAATAATTTTAATTTACCCGGACAATCGCGTTCTTTTCACCCACCCGTAACTATGGGCCAAACGCAGTTTTGGCAGCAGCGACCACAAAATATGTGGCAACCTAAACCTATGTTTAACTTAAATCAAAATCAAGGACCGTCGCGTACTCAACAAATTTTCCGTGCATTACCACCTAATTATAATCCACAGAGTAATGTCTTTAGAATTCCTAATAGAAATAATTTTGCACAGAATAATCATAGTAATAATAATTTTAATAATTATAATAACAATAATTCGAATAAGCCCGTTCCTATGAGTGGAGTTAGTCACTTTACTACTAGGCCAGCACCCCCAAGAGGACATGACTGGACTAAACATGGAAATCCACCCCCATCAAATTATTTTAAATCCCGACAACTAAATTTAAATGAGTGCTACGACCAGACTTACTGTGAACCGTACATGTACTATGACTCTAATGAATATTATACAGAACCCGTTGATTATCCCTATGAATATTACTATGACCAACCCGCGTTACCAATGACTGATGACAATGCTTATGAAAATTCTGACAATCAAGACACTGAAAGCAATCAAAATTTTCGAAAATCTCCGAAATCAGACAAACCACGATAGAAATTAACTTACAGACTCAAAGACAGCTACCGTACATTCAAATTAAAAATCCTCCAATTAAACTTTTAATAGATACTGGAGCCAATCAATCGTTTATAAGTCCTAACGCAGTTAGTAGATACTTCCCTAATTTTCCCTGTAATTATGAGCCATTTGAAGTAACCAATGTACATGCTACAACCCGTAACGATTGTTCTATTACCATACCATGCTTTTCAGAATTTAATGATAGTAACGACATAACTTTATTCATTTATAAATTCCATGATTATTTTGATGGATTAATCGGACTTGATTTATTAGATAAATGGGAAGCTAAAATTGATTTAAAAAATAGAAATTTAATTACCACCCTTGCTACTAATCCAATTTTAATGTATGACTCTAAAAGTTGTAATTTGTATGAAGATATAATTCCCGCTCAAAGTTCTAGAATAATTCGAGTACCTATAAATGTTCATGATGGAGATGCTATGGTTAACGAACAATTTGTGTGTCATTGCAAAATAGGAGATTGTATAACTAGTGTTAAAAATAATAGAGGATATATAGAAGTATTTAATGATAGCCCAAATGATATAATATTTTCTTTGAATCAACCTATTAGCGGAGAATCGTATAATGTAGAATGCAATAATTATAATACTTTAAGCAATAGAGCAAAAGCAGTTTTATCACGACTACGTACATCTCATCTTAATGCCGAAGAAATTAAAAATATAGAAACCCTGTGTGCCCGTTATGCAGATGTGTTCTATCTTGAAGGTGAACCCCTTACATTTACGAATAAAATTAAACACAAAATTAGAACCACTGATGAATCCCCTGTACATGCTAAAAATTATCGTTATCCATACATTCACAGAGAAGAAGTTCGAAATCAAATTAATAAAATGTTAGATCAGAATATAATAAGACCTTCAGACTCTGCATGGAGCTCTCCTATATGGATAGTACCAAAGAAGGCTGATGCGTCTGGAAAAACTAAATGGCGTCTCGTAGTTGATTTCAGGAAACTAAATGAAAAAACTATCGATGACAAATATCCAATACCAAATATTACAGATGTTCTAGATAAATTAGGCCGATGTCAATATTTTACTACATTAGATTTAGCAAGCGGATTTTATCAGGTAGAAATGGATGAGGCAGATATTCACAAAACAGCATTTAACGTAGAAAACGGTCATTATGAATTTTTAAGAATGCCAATGGGACTTAAGAATTCTCCAGCTACTTTTCAAAGAGTAATGGACAACGTTCTTAAGGGCCTTCAGAATGAAATATGTTTAGTTTACCTTGACGATATAATAGTTTTCAGTACTTCCCTTCAGGAACATATGGTAAACCTTGAAAAAGTATTTCAGAGATTAAGAGAGTCAAACTTTAAAATACAAATGGATAAATCGGAATTTTTAAAATTAGAGACAGAGTTTTTAGGACACGTTATTAGTAGAGAAGGAGTTAAACCCAATCCCAACAAAATTAAAGCTATTGAAAATTACCCCATACCAAAAACCCCTACAGAAATTAAACGTTTTCTCGGATTGTTAGGATATTATAGAAAATTTATTCCAGATTTTGCCAGAATTACTAAGCCCATGACCCAATGTTTAAAGAAAGATAGTAAAATAAATTTAGATGAAAATTATATAAAATGTTTTAATCATTGTAAAACCCTTTTGTTAAATGACCCCGTGCTACAATATCCGGACTTTTCAAAAGAATTTATTTTAACGACAGATGCATCTAATGTAGCAATAGGAGCAGTGTTATCCCAAGGTGTTATAGGTTCAGATAAACCCATTGCGTACGCATCCAGAACTTTAAATTCAAGTGAAATTAATTACAGTACCATAGAAAAGGAATTATTAGCAATAGTGTGGGCAACGAAGTATTTCAGACCGTATTTATTTGGCCGTAAATTTATAATTATCACCGATCACAAACCTTTGCAATGGATAATGAATTTAAAAGAGCCTAATTCTCGCTTAACGAGATGGCGCTTGAAGCTTAGCGAATATGATTTTAAAATAATTTATAAGCAAGGAAAAGCTAACAATAATGCAGATGCTTTGTCACGCATTGAAATAAATGTTCATGAAGATCCAGGTTTAGAATTAGAATCTATTATAGCTCAAATGTCCCACGATAGTCGTACCGCAACAGCACCTGAAATAGCAGAATTATTAGATGATTCCAGAACACTTACCGCTCATACTTCTGAGGAGAATCCGATTTTAGAAATTCCAATTACAGATGAACCTTTGAATAAATTTAAAAGACAAATAATTTTTAGCTTAGTTGGCGATATTAAAAGAAAACCCATTTTAACAAAACCTTTCGATACACATACTAGAATTTCTATCCAATTATCCGAGTCAAACTTAGAAGAAGATGTAGTTAACGCTATAAAAGAATATGTCAGCCCTAATATTAAAACAGCTTTACTTTTTAATCCTCCTACAGCAATGTATACGGTAATCCCTATCTTACAAAGAATGTTTAAAAGTTCCGCTATGAATTTGGTAGCTGCAAAGAAGGAATTAGAAAATGTTAAGGAATATTTAAAGCAGCAGGAAATAATTAATAAGTACCATGACGGTAAAACAAACCATCGTGGTATAAACGAATGTTATCTCGCTCTTTCTAATAAGTATTATTGGCCCCATATGAGAGAACAAATTACAAGATTTATCAATGAATGTATAGTTTGCGGACAAGCTAAGTATGATAGAAACCCCATAAAACAGCAGTTCAAAGTAGTTCCACCAGCAAGTAGACCATTTGAATTAGTTCATTTAGATTTATTTACCGCTCAAAGTGAAAAGTTCCTTACCATAGTAGATTCCTTTTCAAAGTATGCTCAAGCTTATTATCTTAAAGATGGTACAGCCATTAGTGTAATTCAGGCCTTACTTCAATATAGTACCCACCATGGATTACCCATAACAATTATAACAGATAACGGACCCGAATTTTCTAATCAATTATTTAGTGAATTTATTAGGTTACACAAGATTCAACATCATAAAGTTGCACCGAATACTCCGAATGAAAATGGAACAGTTGAAAGATTTCATTCAACTATATTAGAACACTTACGTATACTTAGATTAGAGAAAAAACATGATTCTGTAGTTCTTTTAATGCCATATGCACTTTTAGGTTATAACAGTTCTATCCATAGCTTTACAAAATGCAAACCAATAGATTTAATAACAGGACATTTTGATCCTAGAGATCCTTTTAATGTAGACCTTACGTCACATCTTTTACAGCAATACATGATAGATCATAAAGAACGTTTAAAAGTAGCTTATTCTTTGATACAGGAAATGACCACTGAAACACGTAGAGAAATAATGGACAATAGAAATAAGAATAGAGAACCTGAAAAAGAATACCTTCCTGAACAACCAGTATTTGTTAAAAATCCTTTAGCATCCAGACAAAAATTAGCATCCAGATATACCCATGATAAAGTAATGGCTAATCTCCCAATCCATATTTATACTAAAAGGAAAATATTACCTATTGCAAAATCCCGCCTCAAAAGAGTGCCTAAAAGCGCACAATTGTTACAGGACAATACTGACAATACTGACGACTCTACATCTAAGCCGAACCCAAGAAATTCAACTTGAGACACTTGACGACGGACCAGGACTCTTACCTTTCAAACTCGGACAGACCAGGATTATTCACCAGTATCATTCCTTTTTGCAGCATATAAACCTAGAAGACATAGATTCTAAAATTAATATTGTATATTCCCAGTTGCAAGATTTTCGCCCTCAGCTTAATAATAAAACCCTATCTTTATACGAACCACACTTAGAATATCTCTCAGGCAAATTAAGTAAAATTTCAGAAATATTGCAAACGTTTAAAATTTCGCGTGTTAAAAGAGGTTTGATCAATGGATTAGGATCTATTATAAAAAGTATATCAGGTAATCTTGACTATACTGATGCAATTAAATATGAAAATGCTTTAAAAACTTTAAAAGAAAACGAATTTAAATTGGAATCAGAATATAATAATCACATAAGTTTAACTAGAGAATGGTTACAGCATCACACTAAAATATTAAATACAATTGTTGAAAATCAAGATAAAATTAATAAAACCCTTAGTCTTATTATGCAAAGCGATATTAATAGAGAAACTGAGTTAATAAAATATGCTCATTTATCTCAATATCTCTTAATTTTAGGTGATAATATAGATAGTCTAACAATCGAGTTAGTTAATTTAGGAAATATGTTAAATTTGAGTTATGCATCGAGCACAGCTCATTCAATTATTAATGTAGCTATGTTAAGAAGTATGATTTCTAAAATAAGAATTTTATATTCAAATGATTTTACTTTAGATATAGAATTAAGAGAATATTTTAGAGTTATGAAATTTGGTCATTATTATTTAGATAATCAGATAGTTTTAGTATATAAAGTGCCGATTGTCCTTCCTAAGCCTTTTGACCTTTTCAAACTCTCTGCAGTTCCTAACCGAAATCATCAAATCCTTATACCCATATCACCCTATATAGCAATTCAGGAACGAGATTCTAGGTACATAGAAACTGAATGCTTAGAAACTAATTCGGAATATTATATCTGCGAAGAAAATCCTGCACATACCTTCAATAATCACGACGAATGTATCCACACTCTTATAACGAAGCAGCAGCTCTTGCCATCCTGTAAACTTACCTCTATATCCCAAGAAGCTGAAGCATTTGAGCAACTCGATCAAAAGCACTATGTTCTAAGTTTTCCAAAGTCAACTAAAATTCAAACATCCTGTGGAAAATTGCAGTATAAAACTCTTAATGGAAGTTATCTCGCTATTGTACCTCAAGGCTGTTCTATTAAAACTCCAGAATTCACTATATCAAATACAAATGATATTATAAAAGGACAACCTCTCAGAATCTCAGACATCGTACCTGTAAAAGAAAATCAACCCTCAGAACATATTTTAAATTTGAAATCTATAAATTTAGAAAAACTCCATAAGATCAATTCAGAAATTATGGCGCAACCACAAATTGATTTAAAAAACCATCAAGACTCATATATCTATCATACTACTATTCCCATCTATTTGATACTAATCATCACTATCACTATCGGCATGACTATGTTCCTGTACCAGCATCATACGAAGTTGCAGCCATCAATGGAGCAGAGAAACATCCCAACTCCAAGAGAAGTAAGGGTTGATTCGTCCAACATCCCAGCAACGATTTTGGGAAAATAGTTGCTGATCTTCGGGGGGAGGTGTTATGCTACGGTACCCTAAGGAGATCGCCGATGCAGCACTTCAACCACGTCACGCGGCAGCGGCACGAGGCGCAGCGTCAGCAGTTCCTCAGTTTTCATTTATTTTGCATTGTGTTAGAAATGTACTTTATGTTCAATCGTTGAATGTAATAGTCGTCATTAGAATTAGTACTTTTTTATATTGTAATAATTAAATAATAAATTTATAATAAAATTTCGACTTTTTTTTGGAAGTCCGATTGCTGCACAACATTTTTCTTTCAATAATATTTTCTGCTAATTAGATCCCGTTATTGACTATAAATTTGCCTAATTGTTATCGGTTACTTGAAAGCACGTTTCACTTTCTATCGCCCTTTATATTTTACAAAATCAAGCGACCGTAAAAACACTGATTGATTGTTTAATCAACATTGTTTAATTGTCTTGACAAAACACCAAAGAAGGCTTAAATGGGTAATCATATTTTAATTTTTAGCCTTTGACTTTCAAGAATTTTTACAATGACTTACTTTAATTATAAATTAAAACTTGCCGCTAAAGATTTTGTTTGCGTACTGAGGAATTTAATCCGTATTGTTAGAAAGTATTTTTATTTAATCTCATGACTTCAAATAACGGCCCTTGCACATCATCGCGGTCGTAGCACGGCTGTAGCGGTGAATATAGATGCTGGGTTGGTGATTGCGTTAGAAAAA
Source organism: Phengaris arion (assembly GCA_963565745.1). Classification (NCBI taxonomy): domain Eukaryota; kingdom Metazoa; phylum Arthropoda; class Insecta; order Lepidoptera; family Lycaenidae; genus Phengaris; species Phengaris arion. Next base: position 34,184,784 of record OY751431.1, read on the forward strand.
TTATCTCCCATGCCACCCGCGGCCTATAATATCGCACAGTGTCGTGGCGAAGGCCACACATTTCAATATGCTGCAAAGCTATTCATAAATCCCGTTTAATTCGGATTCTAAACCTTACCGCGTGGTTATTGGTCAACGCTAACTAAGCGTTGACCATTCATTAATCGATTTTCGAGTTGCCATTTCGGCGAACCTATGGCATGCGACACATTATTTTGGGCACGTCACTGATCACAAAATGTTGAAATTATGTACCACGAAAAAAGTGTGATGTAGGTATTATATGACAAATCTAACATAATGTTATGTTATTTGTCATCTATTTTGCAACATCAGAAATTACACTAATTTACTTTAGATAAAGATCCTAGTTTCACAGTCTTTTAAGGTAGTTTGAGCAGATTTAACCTGTTAAATAGGAAAAAATTTTGCTCGCTCGCTTCGCCGTCTCACGTTTAACATAAAGAACTTATTAGATTATTTAGTACCGATGTTCTATTTTATCCGGTTGACTATAAGGTATTTTTCCGAAGTTCACCGTTTTTCAGTGTTTTAGTTGGAACAGATTTCAAAAAGTAAAATTAGGAAAATTATTTGCTCGCACGCTCTGCTCACTCGTGTTTTGCTTAAAGAACATATTATAATATTTAGTACTGATGTTGAGTTTTAGGCTATTGATATAATTATATTTTTCAGATGCGATTTAAAGAGTAATAAGATGTAAAATAAACAAACATTTTTGATAGTTAATAATCCCTGCTTAATAGACGGCAAAATATTTAATTGGCCCGGGGTGCCAAATATTTACATACGCCTCCATCACAAAAAAAATGAAATTAAAAATTTGATGGCACGTCTATGTAAACATTTCTTTACAAAAATAATACATAAAGGTTTGCTGTCGCCGCCCTAAAATATAAGGTTTAGTAAAATCAATTACGGATATTTTTTGCATATGATCTCCTGCTTATGTAAAGACATTTAGGCAGAAAATACTTAAAAAATATCGAAAAAAATATATTATACTATATAAAATTTCATTGCTAAGGCACTAAGGTCATTAACCTCACAGAAACAGCTGACTTTAAACCGAAAGCAAAGTCTTTGGCTGACTAATGACAATTCAGTCAACTGTGTGAGGTCAAAAACCTCCGTAGCGCCGTCACAAACGTCACATAAATTTAATTAGTATTTTCTTCTTCAAATTTTTTTAATTATTTTTGTGCCTAAACGTCTGTATATAAGTAGACGATTATATGCTCAAAATATCCGTAGTTGATTTTTAAAATCCTTATATATTGTAGACGAAGCATGTCGAGGCAAAAAGCCTAAATAATAAAAAACGTAAATGGTCCCGAACATTATCACAGGTAATTTGAGGCCATTTTGGGTCGACATTTGTCATCTTGTACAATGAATGAAGATCAATTATAACTATATCAAAAATGCAGTGCTATGTATCGTTTTGTTTCGTTGTAAATTAACCCTAATACACACGTATTCATTAACTACCTATTATATTCTTATCATTTGGAAAATCTTGGTATAACAACAAATATTATCAGGCTAACAAAAATATTATGTAGAGCTTAGGAATTTTAAAACATCTTATAAAATAAATCGAAAATCTACAAGAAGTACCTTATTCTTTACGTTCCTAATTTATACATAATACAGAAATTATGGTGTGCTGATGTTTAACAAGATTAACTCCGGGCTAGCACGCAAAACTAGAATTATTAACCGTTGACAGCTTTAATGGCGTTTTAAATGACCTCGTTGAGAAGTGAAAAGCCTTATTTTTAATATACAGAAACAACTTTGTTCTTTATTATAGCGTGTTAAGATTTAGTTTACCTTGTCTATATGTTTCTAAAAACAACCAGCAACCTGCTAATTAAACAGATTATTATCTAGGCACGTAACGAGTGCCGCGAGACTAATTTGTGACCAGCTCTCAGCACTTTATCCCCGTTTAGGCAGTAAATAAGATCTGTTTTCATTCCGTTCGCTACCTACGTCAGACGCTGTGCACTAAATTAGATGATTACAGGATATTTATGGTATTGTGTGTGTGAGCTGTTGTTACATAGAATTAGTATTAGTAAATAACGAAATGAATAAATTTTCCTTGCAGTTTACCGCTTTTTAGGGTTCCGTAGCTTACGGTCTCGGAACCCTTATGGATTCGTCATGTGAGTCCGTCCGTCCGTCCGTCTTTGGCCTATCGTTCAAATCGGTTAGTGCTAGAAATAAAAAACTTTGCATGGATATGTGTATTTACTACAAAGTGCTAAAATAAAATTACGAAAAATATTTTTTTTGGGTTACCTCCTCTACACGTAAAGTGAGGATAATTTCTATTTTCTCACGTCTACCCAATAGTGTGGGGTATCATTAGATAGGCATTTTAAAAACATTGTGAGGTTTCTAAAACTATTTTTTTATTTAGGAGTCCGTTTGAGAGATATTCAACTTTAAAGCACATTTTTTGGTAAGGTAGAGTGTCCCCCCGTCTGATGAACTTTAAAAGCAAAACTATAACTGCTTATGTAACTTTGTTAGTTTAGGAGTTATGTAAAATGAGCTTACTTGGGAAACTTCGTACAAAAATAACGATACAAGAAGTACTAAACATGTAAAATATTGGTTTAATATATAATGGTACGGAACGGTGGTTAGTGCGAGTCGGACTCGTGCACGTAGCACGAGTCCGACTCGCACTAAGCCGGTTTAGAGTATAACTAAGACTTCACTGTCTGTCACCGAAATGTTTCTAATTGTATATCTATAACAACGAACAATAAAAACAGAATAAAATAAATGTTTAAATCCGCACTTAAACATTTATTTTCAATCATTTAATTCTACCATACAACAAACGTGAATTCTTTCCCGTTTTGTACGGAATCCTTCGTGCGCAAGTCCGACTCACACTTGGTTGGTTTTTGTTTATTCATTTTACGGGTTATTTTGTTTTGTTCATAATGAGTTTTATATGGTCATTATGTAAAGAAAATACAAATCACATCTACATTTACTTATATAACGGAGTCCCCAGAAAGGGATAATGGTCCTACAGTGGCAAAAAGCGTTCATTACTTGTCATTTTGTTACTAAAATGGACACTTTTTCACGTGTTTAACAGTGCAGACTCATTCATCGAGTTACCCAAATATTGCCAAATTAATGCAAAATCATAACGACCCAGTTTAATCGATAAGTTCCTCAGATGAAATAAAATAAATTGGAATAAATACTTATTATTCCTTAAAAACATAATATAATTATGAATTATCATAATATTTTGGTTATAAAATATAAAGTACCGTTTAAACTGAAACATACCGAAAGCTGTTACATCAAAAAACCTTTTTAAATAAAGTTTAAGCAAAGAAAAAAACTTGGTACGTTGTCCCTTTATTTATTCTTGGATTGAGTTTTAGTTTGAACGTTCTTTCATTAAGTAAATAATTAGTTCTGATAAGCTAATTGACTTGTGCGAGACTCTCAAGGAGCATCAAACAGATTAAAACTTTTTCGATTTGTGTTTCGGAAATGACAAATGGATCTCGAGATGAAATTATATGGCGAAATACTCGTACTCATTTTGTACAGACGGCTTTTTTGTACAGTTGAAAAAATTGAGTTTTCGCTGGTCATCTATCCTCATAATTTATGATAGCCTTATTGTTTACCTAGGTCGAGAATACCGAAGTACCGCACGAACGCTTGAAATGTATCCTGACTCATGAGAGCTTACAATGCGTATAAGCACACCTGGGCCCGCGGTCCCGCGCTATCTATCCGACCGGTATCATGCCGAAGTTCTCGGTCAAAAGTGTAAAAATAATACGTTAACCACTCTAAAAAATGTTTGCATTCTAAAGCATGGAATAATTTGTTTTCGGTAAGTGTTAATATTTTAAATCATAATGCGTTTTAAGTTAAATATGTTTTCATACTTTATTAAAATTCTATTTAACGTAAATTTTAAATCAAAAGGGCGTTTCGTTTAGGACGCAATTATCTAAATCTAAATAATCCTTTTTCTTCCCGTACTCAATCTTATAGTGAAGTATAAGAACAAAAGACAATTGTAATACAATTATCGTTGGTTAAACGTTTTAACGACCTAATCATTGTTTAAGCAAAATAAAGCTATATTAATGAGCAATAAGGTTGATTGCCGATAACGTCAAATATAGTATGGACTTGAATGTATTTTGCAGACACGTTATCTGTAGCTTTTTGTAGGAGTTGGTGTATCTTCGGAATTCTTGATCTAAGTTCACTTACCGTCGGAAAGTAGTAATAAGCAATTATTATTATCATTGTGTCAAAAATCTGAAAACACTTAATAACTAAAACCGACCAAGTGCGAGTCGGAAAAAGGCAAAAAAACACGTATGAGAGCCCCCCATCTGTCTGATTCATGCAAATCTTACTTGTTATGGTATAATTTATAATGTTATAGTAACAATAGTTATTAGATTATCCACTAACATAATTTAAGTGTTATTCGGTTTCTTTATAATATAGAAAAATCTTCGTTTATTCAAGCCTGTAGTTAAAAAGATTCAAAATGTACATAGGATAGAAGCAATAAGTAAATATAAGTTCAGAAACTAACATGAGGAGATATTGAAACGAAACTCGAGGTTACATTTCACCTACATCTTCTATTCACTGAGACGGCATCACGGGTAAAAGCTAGTAAAAAAAGAATAGTTTAAACCTAATTTCGTATAACCTTTAGAAATAATTCAGTTACTCAAACTTACAAATGAAGCTGCGTACTTTATCCCTTGGGTCAAGTGAGACAAATCTTGCCTCCGTCAATTTTATTGTAAGCTCGTTCTTAGCATATATTATAAATTTAGATATTATAAAACTAGGTATCAAAGTATTACACATATTTAATCACTGTTTCACATTTGAAAATGTAAGAGTATCGCTTTTAGTTTTGTACGAGTACAATGGATTTTTGTGTTACATTTTCAAGGGCTTAGAAATTTTTATAAAAAAAACCTCACATTTATTTTATTTATTTATTCCCTTTACTTTTTGGATTAAACTAGATTCTTTGATCCATTGACCTTGAGTAAGGTCATTCACACCTATATGGCGATGGACCTAGTCCTGATAGACATCAGGGAATTGCTTCATACAAGATGAATCGTCACGACTGGCTATGCATAAGTAAGGGTTACCTTTGACCTCAGAAAACAGAAACAGAACGTGACGAAACTTTATAACACAAATGACAAAATTACTCAGCAATTAATTAAGATAATTTGTGGTTCCTGTGGTGACCATTCTAACCCGTGATTGTAATTATTCATAGTTTACGGTAATTACCATACGTATCGGCGGTCTCGAGATAGTGTTACCGATGTGTGCGTTGAGGCTACATTATGCGTCGTCGTCTATATAACAACTAGGTTTTCCCCGCGGCTCCGCCCGCGTAATACTCATTCCCGAAACTCACGGGTAAATACAATAACACTTACTTTTTTGGGATAAAAAGTAGACAGTTGTTAATCCAGAGCCTAAGCTTCATCAAAACCCGTTCAATAGTTTTGCCTGAAACAAACATCTATCCATCCATCTATACATCCATCCATCTATCCTCACAAACTTTCACATTTATAATTTTATTAGTAGGATTATAATAGTATGCATTTGAAAGTTAACTGTGACTGTTATTATTTGGAATAATACTGGCCAACAAGTAGACAAATCGCCTAGTGGTAAGCTATTACGTCATGAACACTCGCAACACCGGAGGAGCTACAGTTGCGGCACTCGCGAAGCACAGCTCAAGAGTTATATCACTCTGGACGAGCCGGCTAATTCATAGTGGAGCATGCTTCTCAAACGATAAAGATCTTATAGAAGCTGACTTTATTGCCCTACCTATACAGGATGTTTTTTCAGTCGGTAGCCAATCTTTCAAGAGTGAATATACTCTTGAATATAAGCAACTTTTATTATGCAATCAACTATCTATGCTGTAGCAGTTTTATATCATGTAGGAAACAGCAGATCTTATACTTTAAACGAGACAATATTGTATATTTATAATCGTATTCTCAAAAACGGATGTAAGTATTGCCATGAAATTTAGGATGCAGAGACTTTACGGGGAGAAAAATCGATTTAGCTAGGTCTTCTCCCTGGAAAACTGCGCATTTTAAGCGACATAATATGTTTCTTCTTTCATCGTACAACAATATATCAATAATTTCAACTCTATTTAAATATCAGTCCGATTGGCAGAGTGTTATTGGAATGCTTTGTTCGAAAATTCGGAATGTTGTGGGTTCGAATCATGGTTAAATAAATATTTTTGTGATTCTTTCTTTTTATTTAAATTTATTAGAACTTCAAGTTAAGCTCAGTTACCCAGGTACTTTTGTTTTCAGTAGGTAAGTTGCTTATATACAAGAGTATAATATTAAATCTTGAAAGATTGGCCACTGACTTAAAAAACAGCCTTTATTAAGCCTTAATTAAGGTAATGAATCAATTTTCACTGCTTCCGCAGCTTTGCCACGTGAAACATCTTCCTGTTTCTCAACAATATTCTAATGCGACAAACAATAAATACTGAAACTAGAACACTTACTAACTCTCAATAAATCTAGTTAATTAAAGAAATGGATTACGTTCAGTGCGCGATTCAATGAGCGGGCGAATTTAGAACTTGCAAATAACAGCTAGTGATGTAACTGATCTATTTGCCATAAATAAGTTTTTTGACTTGTTTAAATGTTACGTAGGTATTTTAAGTTTTAGTGAACAAAAAATAAATAGATTTTACAATATGTACACGGCAAAGTATTAAAAGGATGCTCAAACTGCCAAATCGCACGGAGATACAGACTATATAAATATAACGTGTACTTGTCTAATATCTTAAATAAATAATTCATCTTTATTAATATGTTTTGGTTACCTGATATTATAACAATTCAAATATTATCTTTTATTTAGCGAGTATGGATACTCGAATAATTTCAATTAATCTAAGCTTAGCGAAAGTTAAATGACTAAGTAAGCACTAATCTTAGTATTTTGAACGGCTAAAATAGAATAGTTACGTAGATAAAGCAGTAATTTAGTAATTTAATCAAAGCACAATAGGAAAGAAACTAATATTTGCCATTTTTAATATTTCAAAAGCATAAATATTGAAATAGAGGTAATGAATTTTGCTTTGCTGTCCAGCGTTGAATACAAATGCCTTTCTGACGCAACGCACCAAATTTTAGTTCAGAATTTAAATCTAAATAATAAAATAGACTAGAATATTCGATATGTACGTGAAATTCTATATGTTTGAACTAAGAAATTTAATCGAAAGTGAGACTGCAATACACAGGGTAAAACCGGGATAGATGCCTCATTTTCAAACAACCTACCTTCTAAAAGTCGCGACTAAGAATTAATCGTATAAGTAGGTCTGTTGCCAACGGGTTTTTAGGCTGGAGTGTTTTGTGTTAATCTTCGCGGCGAATTTGACAAACACGTCAAACTAGCTACGCACGAGTTATTTTATATTACCCAAGTGTATGCTTAGTACACAAGAGCATTCTCTCTTTCTTTATCATCGTAAACCAGAGGGTCGCCGGCCGTACCTTTAACATTCCCATCTTTCTCGTCAGACAATCAGGTAATCTTCTTGCATTGTCCCAACTTTAAAACTACATTTCTATTACTCCAATATGGGGATCGAACCCACAAAATCTGGAGTTGAGAGCCAAGCTTTAACCACTAGACCACAGGGGCGTCAGTCAATTTAATAAATTATTATGATATCGTCACAAAATGTTTTTAAGCAAATTTTCAAGCACTAATAGGTACGAATTTCTAATTTCTGAGGAGAACGTGGGAATTTTGCATATTTCGTGCCCATAATAACCTGGCTTTAAGAATTGTGAGTTTCGCTTGGATCCTTGCCACGTCTGAAGAAGAAATGCGAATTATCTTCGAATACCACAACATTCACTTCGATTTAGAATCTAAGTCTAAAGTATCGCATATTGTTCACTTTAGACTTATTTGAAAGCAGATATTTCTTATAGTAGCTAGATTAATGTAGGTAGATAAAATTTATTAAGTAACGTGTATTTTGGTTATAATTTAGGATTAAAGAAAAAATTGAATTTCACTGGAGAGTAAGCGCGCCATTAAAGTTATAACTATCTGGTTGTACTTGAGCACATTGTCCTTATAACTACAACCTACAGGCTCCACGGCAGCTAAAAGCTTGGGACGTAGCTGTCACTTTCTGCACCGTAGTAACACCTACTGAAGGATCAAGAGACGTAGGGTTCCCTTATGTCCGGGGTACCTTGATGCGGCAATACGCCAGCGGGCGGGGTTGTGATAGCAGTGGCGTGCACAGGATTATGATATTGGGTATGCGGCGAAGTACTCGGTCACAAAAACTTTTTCATTTATAGATTTTTGGCATAGCTACAGCCAAGCGAAGCGAAGAAGCGAATCTCTAAGTCGAAACCATGCCAACAGAGCAAGTCTTAGATGTACTATTTATGTACATCTTCTACTGCAACGCAGACAAAACAACGATCGATCGTCGCGGCGGAAGAAATTCTAATAAGTAAAATAATAAGCATATTTTAAAATATTATAACTACTCACCAGTCAGTCAGCTTCAATTTTCACATATTCAAGATTCCGGTTACTTGAGATTACTATATCCCGATGTAAATTACTAAATAATATGCAAGGAAAACAATATAATTTAATCGTGTGTACACAACCACACAGCCAGTTATACGTTTCATAATTTTTAACATGAAAATTTCGAGTTACATTATTTTTTTGCTGGTTTAATTGTTTTAACTCGGGTACACACCTACCTTTAGACAGAATGTGAATCTTTTCACTGAATGACAATTGTGAGAACTTGTTATTTTTAATTTTTAATAAACACACATTTTCAACGCAAGCCTCACAATCAAAAACATTTTTAAAAAATCAACAAACGCACTAGTAAAAGCAAATCACTACAATTATTATATAAACTCTACAGTTTATTACAATAAACTGTTAAATGTACACACTTTCAAATGTTAAAATGAAAAATATTTTAAGAAAACTATAAATAAACTGGAGCGATTAAATTGTAAACAATGCTTATCACATGAAATATGCAATATGGCCCCCGCGAAACACAAAACGTTTCATCTATTTAAACAAATAAAACCTTACTTACAAAAATGCATAATGTGCCAACGTCGATTTATTAGATTCGCGGCTTATTATTTTTACTCGGATTATAGGCAACGAATAATTTCCGACAAGCCAGTTCGGCGGTTTTCGGAAGCGATCAGATAGCCGAACCATGTCTGGTCAGTACATTGGAAAATGAAGTACATGCTCAGTACGTAAAGATGTCGCTACGAGTAAGCATTGTGAACCATGGAAAAGTAAATCACATTAAAAGCACAATTAAACCGCCATGTAACTTGTTTTGTTTTACGTCAGTGATTTATTTAGTTTTATTCTTCAAAATTTTCAATGATTACTGAATAAAATATAAATTTATAACAATATTTTATTCATACAACGTCCTCTTTTTTAAAAATTGATTGATAAAGTACATCGGCACTACGGGATTCTTCAAATTAAATATCGTCAATTCACGATAGATGGCGGTCTAGTTAAAACGACGACGCAACCCACAGGCGGCGCTATGGGCGCTTATTTAACCATTTATCTTTATAGCACAGAGATAATAATATACTACGTTAGTACGTAGATAATAATATACTTAGTTATGTTTGGTTATGTTCGTTCTCTGAAAATAGTGTCATTTATAATTTCCACGTAAAGTGCCATCTAGTAAGTTTTCTTAGTAAATAACATTATACTGACACTCATAGAACTCGTTGTAGTACCAAGCTCGCGCCACGGGCGCCCGCGCCAGGCGAAGGCCATCGCCTACCGCATGAGTTACCGCTATATAATCATGTCGATATTCATGGGTGTGGGGAAAATTACACATACATGCGATGATTTGTCCTGCACAAAGCAACTGCATGAGTTGCTATTTATAAAATATTAGGCGGTTTAAAGTTATTATATTTTTTTAAATTTATTTATTTACTATTAATTAAAGTCATCTAAAACGTATGAACGTTTTATTAAAATATCTGTGAATGACAAGTAAAGCACTGCATTTCTGCCTACAAGGAGCGCACGCCCCTGTGTGATAGTCACAACAGTTCCCATTGGGGGGCTAAAGCATGAAGAAGAACATCGGGGGTTTTTAGTTGGCAAACCGATGAAAACACTTCGGAGTCAAACATAACCCTGCAACCTTTCCCCGGGGTCGTAGGGTATGAATAACGCATTTCCCAAAAAAAAGGGTACAAGGCAACTTTAGGTTGTGTGACCACTAGTTACGGGTAATCTAAATGAAACTAGGAATTACAGAAGGCCGGAAGATCTTGTTTAGCCTCTTACTGCTTACTTACTTATTACGCGGGCACATAGCTGGGTCCAGGAGTGTAGTCAGCACGTGGCACGAGCGAGTTGAGCACTAATTTCCGGTAGCGTCTCTCTGTTGTTCATGCCGGTATGTTCACCGCGACGTAGATCGTCCAAGGGGCGGTTCAGACAGGTTCCAAAACCAGTCAGCTCAGTCCGAAATAACTAGCAGCACTCAGAAATCCGGACGTGTGAAAACCAGCCATAAGTCCATGAAAAACGGTGCCTTGAATCCGGAGTATAGATCCCTGGAAAATCCATAAAAAATGTGGAGTAGGAGTCCCCCAAACGATCAAAATCATGGGCTGTGTAACCATTACAAAATAAAGGGTATGCAAAATAAAAGATAATATAAAGAACAATTAAAGCACGGATACAAACATCCTAATACTATATCAATGCAAGAAAGGAAATAATGAGCACGTGGTTTGGCTAATCAAATTTTGACAACTAATTTTACAAGGTGATAATAATTTACATGCAAAAATAATATTTTATTACAAGCGTGATTTACTAAATAAAACATCTCAACACAGACATAAAAAAACTCACCTTAAAAACGGGATTGAGAAATATAACGACTACATCTTGAGTCTATAGAAAACTTTATTCTAAAAGGAAAACGTCAATCAAAGAAGTGCCTTAAATACCCTTCTTCATCTTTTTTCTTAACATTTGACAACTAAAAAAACTAAAGCGTAAGGAGAAAAAATCCACAAATCAAAATAAAAAGATATTATAATAATAATCAATATATTATGCTCTATAATAATACAAATCTACTGTATTTTAATCATTATTCAAAATTAAATTATTATTTTTTAAAGATTTAATACGGAAGTAAAATCTAACGCCGTTTTAGTAAGGACGTGCGCCGATAGATGGCGCTAAAGCCTCTGAGTAACTAAAATAATTAAGCATACAAAACATATATGACGCGAGTAACGCCGAAATAATTTATTTTACGGCAAATCAATTATTTCGGCGTTACGTAACGTAGTTACATAACTACGTTACACACTTAGGACCTATTTCACAACCTTTTATTTAACTGTCGGATGGTTTATACGGAAGTTTTGTTTCCGCTTACTTTATATCGAGCGACAGGGACCAAACATGCAATTAAGCTATCTGAGACGTGTCATTAGATTCTAAAACAGGCTCATAAAGAGTCATATTTCCTTTTCCTGTTCACGGAACAATGTCTTGTGTTTAGTAAAGTTAGTCCGCAAAATCGTAAAGTTTAAATAACCACTGGGTTAGCGCGCCGGCGCTCAAGCCGGAGGTCGCGGATTCAAATCCCGCCGAGGGAACACAAAGTTTGTAATGTTCCATGGATGTGTATAAGTTGTACGGGCGTGCTGTGATGAATAGAATCTAAGTATTTTATACGATAATCTGGTCAAAATTTAAGGTCACAAGTTATATTTACTTTTGTAACGAGAATCGAACACTGATTACGATTATAATATATAAGCGTAATCATCTATAGTATAGATTCTATACCAATAAATATATACCTATCTATTTTTGTTAACCGAGCATCCTGTATTTATAGTGTACCAGGTTGTATCTCATGCACCGTGATGGCTATAGAGTTGAAATTTGAACATAAAGTGTATTTCTGTTGCCGCAATAACAACAAATTAAAAGTTGAAAATATAATAAAATAAATATTTGAAACATACAACAGACTTGAATTTTAGCCGTTTTGTACGGAACCTTTCATTATACCAATACAGATAAAGTCATTCATTAGAGACAATAAAACAAAGAACAAGAAACTGTGACAAAAAAGTTGAAAACGTCGTCCCTGCTGTCATGTTTCCTCGATGTGAAGAAAACAAAGAAGTATTTTTTTCTTAAGATGAAATACGGAAGAAAAAATATTTTGTTCCTAGAAACAACCTTTCGTTTCATAACAACACTTATCAAGAATTTGAGTGAACACGTCCTCTTATACGTAATTGGCTATTAGAAATATAAACATTTTATAACTATTTATTCATTTTATAAATATTTTTGATCTCATTATTCAAAAGTTTTAAAATTTTAAAACTTTATGAATCCCGTCGTCGACGTGACGTCCCGTTGAAACTGGTGGTAGTAGGATAGATTTTTTTTTATTTATAGGTTTAGACGAATAATATTTTGCACTAAATTGATGACGTAGGTAAATAGTTTCTCTATTTTCTAGTAAAGCATAGATTTTCATTAGTATCCAATGTACAGAAGGGACGATATTTAAATGGTAAACTGTATTTTTCAAGCTTTTCATGACTCATCGCAGAGAAAACTTACACAAAAGAGCATCTACAGCATCGTTAAAACTTTGTTTTTTTGACATTCGTATTCTGTGTGTCAGTATAAAATTTAATGTATTTCAGGATTCGCAAAAAAGATTGGATGGGTTTGGACGATGCATTATGGAGAATAACCTTGATTTTTTAAAGCTTATTAAAGAAATGTTACTTTCGAATATAAATAAATTAAAAGCAATTCTTATTTTAAGTAAACAAGAGTCGATTTGATTTCTTCGAATGGCCCATTTGTTTAAATTAATTTGTGAACTACACGAATAAATTTAAACAATAATAATAATTGTTCTGGAGTCGGGACACGTTTTATCGCAAATCTTTACAACAAACAAGCAATTAATTTATTTAAATGAATTCTTGATAACGCTACAATTTGTGTGAAACCTTGGATGTTACAGTTAATATTTCTGTTCACTGAAATTTATTAGCAAATCTATGTATCGTACTTTATTTTTCTTTCTAGGGTCAAGAGGAACATACTTTGTCACATATAACTTTAATAAGTAATTTAATTAATTATTAAATATTTTTTTTACTGTTCAAGTGTTAATTCTGCATTTAATAGGGATTGGACATCTTTTAACGGACTTTATTTTGTTGTCAAAATTACTAAATAAATAAAAAGGTAAACAAGTTCTTAGTACACTGTATAGTGCTTCCCAAACCATGCGTGGCAACGCTCTGAGGCGCCCTAGTGCCATCTAGTCGCATCGCGAAGTGGTCTATATAGATTAGATTGCCACGAACCCTCATAGAATTGTCTTGTGTCTCCAGCCTCAAGCTCCAGTAGAACAAAGATAAACTACCTCACGAATATCATGTCATCAGCAATTCAGCACTGTAGTATTCAGGGTTCTTTTACCATTCGAGACATCCAATATGCGAAACAGGTTTTCCTCGCAGTCGTAGTACGTAGTAGGTCGCAGTAATAAGGTACAAGTACAAATTGAAAATGCGGGGACGCCGCGAAATAAGCACATTCCCATGGACAGTAATAAAAAGTTTGGGAAGCCCTGCCTTAGTGGATACAATTTTGAAGAAGTAAGTTCGTCACTCGTAATCATTCAACCTCCTAGTTCGTAAGTTTGAGGCATCGCTATTTCGCTCCATGAAAAATGAGGGCACTCTTTATGTAAAGTTGGAAAGCGGCCACTTTTATAAACTACTCCAATACTCACTGCGTCACTTGGGATTTGGAATCATACGAAGACATACGTATTTTGATCCAAAAATGTATGGATTATTATCAATACGAATAAACATATTTTTTTTCTATTAACTCTGTTATTTACTAAAACTTTATTAAAATGCCATATATAATATGGTTTTAGTGAATGGTTTTAGTAAATATATTGGCATTGTATAATGTGTGTGTGGCATCTACATTGTAAATTCAAACTACTGTCCAAATTTCACATTTCTACCGTTAGCGGTTATATCTGTGCGTGCGTCTATATGTCAGTGAGTCAGTATATAAAAGGAGATATCCCCATCTCCTTTTATTCATATAGATTAATTAGTAAGCTGACACTTTTCTTTGCGTCTTAATTCTTTAGATAAATTAATATTAAAGTATTATGTATTTTCTGCATCATAGTTAGGTCAATAGAAAGCTTCTGGTAAGTAAAAAAACATGCAATGATAACATTTAATAATCCTCAGGAAATATTATATTGCGGTCACAGCTAGGATTTATAATATGTAAAACTTTTAACGAGCAAAACTTTAACTTCACCAGTTTCAAACTATATCATGCTTGTGCGTAAGGATCATGGAAATGCTTAGTTGAAAAGTAAACAACCTACTTTATGTGCAGACAATACAAATAAGGTTTCTAATATACTAGCATTAATTGCCTTCTCCGTGTATATTTTTACATTTTATTTTTAAATCAATAATTCCATTTATGAGAAATTGATTTTAGTAAAAATATGATTTTAAGGTATTTCAAAAGCAACTAGATGTCAAAATAAATTTATTTAGTTTAAAGTATTTTTAATATTTATTATTCCTTTTACTGAACATTTGAAACCTGGAAGCCGTTAACTGATAGAGTGATTTAAAATGAAAATTGTACTGATAACTATTTCTTATTACCTAATACAAGTATTTCCTAGGGGATGTTTCGAGGTTGTGGTAAAACTGTTGACTTGGACTAACATATATAGAGCTGGAATACATACGTCTAACTCAATTGTCGTCGGAATCTTGTTTGAGTCATAACTTTACTCCATTTTCAGTTAGTATAAGCGAGTCAAACACGAAAACTTCTTGATATTGTATTAGGTCACACAAGGAAAACATTTGGAGCATGTACTTTTTGAAATTGAGTTTTTAATTAATTACTATAAGAAGTTTTAGTGCTATGCTATTAGTCTTAAATTCTTTCTCTTAAATCTAAACTACTACTAATTTAAATGCACCACTCGTGCACCGCACTATACTCGTGCACCGCACTATACTCGTGCACCGCACTATACTCGTGCACCGCACTATACTCGTGCACCGCACTATACTCGCGCACCACACTATACTCGTAAAACGTGCGAAAATCACTGTGAAAGAGACACTTACTTGTAACTTGTAAAACGTAACCATATTAAAGGCTCTCAGAATCAGAAATTTCAAATTTAAATTAATCTCAGTATATAAGATACACTAAAAGTTATAGTGGTTTTATATGCGGTTTACCTCACGTATTCTTGGCACCATACCAAACTGGAACGTGCGAATAATGAAATGTGATTCGAGACTTTGCTTATAAATGAAACTTACTTTGATTTAAAATTTATGGCGAAAAATATATTTGGTTTCGAAATTTTTGTTATATATATTGTGTATAATTTGTGTTAGTTTTTGTTGTTTGAAAAGTGGAGCTAAAGCTGTGGTTTAAATTATTATGTGAAAGGCTTTAGTCGACATGCTATTATGAGTCATTTCGTGTCATGACTCATGAGTTGTTGAGCTGTTATCTGTGACATACACAGTTGCTTCTAATGGTGGAAAAATTAAGGTTTCCTTTTTACTTTATCAAAAGCTTGTCCGTATAAAATCATCTCGTACCTTTTTTTTATTTGAAGAATACAACGCCACTTATCAACGGATTATGCTTTTTAATTCGCGCTCGTGAACGCCATTTTCCGCCGCTTCAAGTGGGGCCCTTACATGGAGCATGTACTTTTTGAAATTGAGTTTTTAATTAATTACTATAAGAAGTTTTAGTGCTATGCTATTAGTCTTAAATTCTTTCTCTTAAATCTAAACTACTACTAATTTAAATGCACCACTCGTGCACCGCACTATACTCGTGCACCGCACTATACTCGTGCACCGCACTATACTCGTGCACCGCACTATACTCGTGCACCGCACTATACTCGCGCACCACACTATACTCGTAAAACGTGCGAAAATCACTGTGAAAGAGACACTTACTTGTAACTTGTAAAACGTAACCATATTAAAGGCTCTCAGAATCAGAAATTTCAAATTTAAATTAATCTCAGTATATAAGATACACTAAAAGTTATAGTGGTTTTATATGCGGTTTACCTCACGTATTCTTGGCACCATACCAAACTGGAACGTGCGAATAATGAAATGTGATTCGAGACTTTGCTTATAAATGAAACTTACTTTGATTTAAAATTTATGGCGAAAAATATATTTGGTTTCGAAATTTTTGTTATATATATTGTGTATAATTTGTGTTAGTTTTTGTTGTTTGAAAAGTGGAGCTAAAGCTGTGGTTTAAATTATTATGTGAAAGGCTTTAGTCGACATGCTATTATGAGTCATTTCGTGTCATGACTCATGAGTTGTTGAGCTGTTATCTGTGACATACACAGTTGCTTCTAATGGTGGAAAAATTAAGGTTTCCTTTTTACTTTATCAAAAGCTTGTCCGTATAAAATCATCTCGTACCTTTTTTTTATTTGAAGAATACAACGCCACTTATCAACGGATTATGCTTTTTAATTCGCGCTCGTGAACGCCATTTTCCGCCGCTTCAAGTGGGGCCCTTACGGAACAAGACGTTTGACGGCGTCTTAATTTGAATCCTATTATCTTATACACGCTTTAGCGTTTCGTACTTTATAAAATCCGTAGAGTATAATTTCATCAGTAAACGTAGTTGGTTTCAAAGTTTAATGTGCTTGTATAAAATTTCTAAGACATATTTAATTCGAAAAATAATGGAAAAACTTTATTCATTGTACTGTTATAAGTACTTTAACGTATACGAAGGCCTCTTTTCAGCGTTAAATTAAATTAAAAAATAATGGAGATATAGTTCCTGTAGTACTTTTTTTTTATTGGAAATATCCTGATCTTATTCAGTATATTTTTCAAATTTCATAAATATTAATAGCTTATAAACTATTAATAAGAAAACCAAAAACGCTCTTCTTGGCCTCTTGAATTGTTTATAACTTTTGAAATTATTTATGTGCTAATATGCACTTTTAGCACAATTTTCTAGATGCTATTCCAAATCTAACGAAGTAACACATAGTTTTAGGACCAGTTTCTCAATTTGACACTAAAATCAATTTGTACACTAGACTAATAACGTATCACGCTAAAATTGTAATTATGTATACTCTATGCGCCATGGTTATTTGACAGACATATTTATTTAAGGTACACGCAATATATCAATTTGGCCGGTATACATTTTAGTGTCTAAGGGTCGCCTAAGATTAGGATGGTTGGCG
This sequence comes from Phengaris arion, assembly GCA_963565745.1. Lineage (NCBI taxonomy): Eukaryota > Metazoa > Arthropoda > Insecta > Lepidoptera > Lycaenidae > Phengaris > Phengaris arion. The sequence goes on from OY751431.1 coordinate 34,202,344, forward strand.
CTCATTGGGAAAGGCCTATGTTCAGTTGACGGTATGTTCGTATACGTTCAGGGTACGGATGATGATGATATTATTGTTATCGCTAGAATCATATTACGCGAGAATCGCTAGAATCTAGCATATTATGATTGTACAGATGGATGGATGTTTGTTACTCTTTCACACAAAAACTGCTGAACAGATTTTGATGAAATTTGATATGGTAGTAGTTAAGCTCTGGATTAACATATAGACTACTTTTTATGCCAAATAACCTAACCAAGAGCATGTCAGGACACATGTCCTGTACGCATCCTTAGACATCTAAGGATGCGTAAAAGGTTTTTTTTAAATTACTTCAAAATTTACTGTCCGATTTAATTCAAACTAATTTTCCTAAAGAGTTATTAGCATGATCTATCAGCATGACAAATTGCAAGTTTCTGATCCTCATAGTTTAGAATGAGAATAGAATGCCAGGGGGGAGGACCAGCTTATAAACCACATTGGAGGCCGATCACTCGTAAATGGTTGCCTTTGTAAAAAAATTATGTATAAAACCTTGCCTTTACTTCAAAAGACCTATGGTATCCCACACGATGAAAAAATATTTCACATGTATGGGGAGCCACCCCTAAAATATAAAATTATTATTATTTTATGGCACTAAAACCGAGATCTATACACAATCTACAACTGCAACAAATTTCATCAATTTATATTCATAAATCTGTATTTAGCTTAGCTATAGCTTAAGCATAGCATTAGCTTCTTTAGCTTAGCATAAGCTAGAAGCGCGGACAGACAGACAGACAGACGGACGGACTGAGCGAAACTATAAGGGTTCCTTATGTATTACGGAACCCTAAAAAAGGACAATATTCCTGTGGGCAAAAGCTATTATTATATAATCTGCTGTACTGGTTGAGCTGTCAATCAAATCCACTGTACTCTCTTATCAACTTTTTCATTCAGCATCGATTGTAATTTGTGGAAATCAATTATTCATTTAATTGAAGACTAGTCCAGACTTCAATTATACGAATAATTTATTTTCATAAAACATTGCACGGTACATTTGATTGTCGTGCAAGCTTTAATTATTTTTAAGCTGTTACACACTTGCCACAAACACAATCATTCGCAAATTACAAAAATAATATTATGTTGAAAAAGTCATTTACTTATGTGTCAATCTTTATTTCTAGTTTAATTTATGTTATTTCTTGAGTTTTCATAAGTCGTCCCAAACCTACTTCAACTAAAGAGTTATTGAAAAATCATTTATACTTTTTCTTCGTTTTAAATACCAATAAACGTGTGACGTATGAAATCGACATATATTCGTAAATAATAATAATCATATACGTTAATGATCATAATTTACAAATACATACACATATTATTAACCCTATTTTGAATAAACACTCTGTAGTTTAATTTAATCTAATAGAAACTAGGTAACCGAGATTTGCTCGGAGCTCTCAGTAGATTTTAAAAAAGTAAAAAGAATCACAAAAATATTTTACCGGAGTTCGAACCCACCACATTCCGACTCTCCGAACAACGCAAAATTAACCAAACTGCATATCGGACTGACATTATAGAGTCGAAATTGTTGACATATTGTTGCACGACGAAAGTAAAAACATATATAACCCATGCCCAGTTTCCCAAAGATGAAATCTAGCTAGACCGATTTTTTTTCCCCCAAAACACCCTGGATACTAAATTTCATGTAAATACTTGCAGGCGTTGCGGAGACTACGATTACATATATACAAAATTGTCTCCTTTAAAGTATAATATTAATAATAAGATAATTGAAATGCGCAGTTGTTGTATTCTAGGCTTTTAATATAACGAGTTAGTAAGTCGGTCAAGTGTGCGCCTAGATGCGCTTAGTAAAGGGATCCTACATGCCTTTATAGTTCTACTAGCTTTTCCGAGCGACTTCGACCGCGTAGATTGCATTGCATCCCCGTGAGAGATGAACTCCTCAAATCCAAGAAAGCAATCAATAAAACCCACGCCACTGCTATCTATGTGCCAAAATTTAACGCGATCCGTCTAGTGGTCGATATTTTACTATACAAAATTTTGGACTAAAAACTATAAAATACATTCTCAATGATTTGTATATTAGCTCGGATATTTAATTTCAAGGAAATTGGGAAAAATAATATTTTCCATACAAACTTTCAACCCCTTTTTACAACCTCAGAGGTTTAATTCTAATAAACCTCGAAATCTCAATTTTCATCGAAATCGATGCAAATTTACCCCTATTTCCCCCATTTAGGGACGGAATTTCCAAAATCGGAAAATCGGACGGAAAAATCCCTTACTAGTGTGTGTCTACGTAAGACGACGAAGGGGGGATTTTAAAAATGTCATTTATCATCAAATTTATCATTTCTACCATTCGCGATTACGGCTGTGCGTACGCTTACGCGTATGTCAGAAAGTCAAAGAGGACATATCCTTTTACTTATAGATTGTATTGTAGTTTCATTCCATTTTTCTCCTGGCCAGTCGACGCTACGAACCTCTACAAAATGCTACGATCTGCTACGTTCTGCTACGAAACTCTACGAAACGCTCTTCTACGTTCCTCGTAGATCCAAACTTTCTCAAAACTATTTTCCATGAATTAATCTTTAACTTAGATTATTTTGATTTTAATATACTATACTGTATTATACTATAGTATTGAGACCAGGGATTGACAGTTTTATATAAAAAAAATCACAAATATTTTTAAACAAAGTTTTAACTTACAATTTTCAATTAAAATAGCTTCGGTAGAACTATTAATTTCTGAAAAAATACAAGCAGTATTTTTATTTCCATGTGAAAAACGTCAAGCCTACATGAAAACGAAATCAAAGCCATTAAATATATTATTATATCGTTTGCTGTACCCAACAGACGTTGCGCTTTTAACTATGAGCTGGAATACTACCTACATACACTTACAGTTTCTACAGTAACAACTACACCTACTACCTACACCTATAACTACACCTACACGAGATGTGTGAAAGATTTGTCGACCACTGAGTCTGGAAGATTATAACAATACTAATATCGCTAGTAAACAACGGGAGGTGTTAATTGATAAATTGAAGATTGTATGTATTTTTAAAATGCCCATCATAAAATAAAAATGAATGCCATTATAACTTAGGGTTGTAAAAAACCTTACAACCTATACTTGGACCTACCGAATACACCTGCAAATTTCATAAAAATTGGTCAAACCGTTTTGGAGCAGTTCCGTAACAAACACACGTGACACGAGAATTTTATTTATAAGTATAAGATGGAAGCAGCGCAAAAACCATATTGTTTAATAATCTTGGAATACTAACTGTATTCCAAGATTATTAGACAATATGGTATTTTAAGATATTTAGAAGAGGTTTTACTACAACATCAAATGAACCCTAGAATAAACAATTAAGTTATACAAACATTTGTCTGTATTAGTATATAATTCATGCTATAAAACCAATAACGTCACAAAGTAATTGTTTAAGCTTCGCTTACGTTAGTCTTTTGAGATGGCAAAAAATCAAGCATATTATTTGTGAGTATTTTTTTACTATAACGAACAGAAATTTTTTTTTACTAATTATATAACTCATATAATTTATTTATTCCAAATACAAAAGCTATTCAGTTTTCGGTCATATAATTTACCCGGTGACAATAATTTTAGAAAAAACCCAAGGGAACAATCATTTTATCGTAACCTGCTGATGTGGCTCACAGTGTTGGGGCTGGCCCATATGTCCTGGTGGGGCTACGAGAGACCGAACAAAATCGTTCAATTTCTCAACCGCCTCATTCCCCCGATCGTACTACTCGCTGTACTGTCTGAGATGGCTTATGTATTTGCCAACAGAAACGAGCTAACCTTCAAAACGTTGGGCGTTATTTTTACAATTTTTCCTGTGACTTGTATTATTTTCGTGAGTATTTATAACGGTTTCTTATTTGCAGCAAAGATTTTAGTATTTCTCCCTTAATTGGGTCACTTGACACGTAGTTTTACTTTTCAATTTAAGCAGTTAAGTAGCTTTGCTCGGAGCTCTAGTAGATAAAAGAAAAGAATATATAAAGTATTTTAACCCACCATATGCCGACGTTCCGAACAACGCAAAAAGCAACGCATACCAAACTGCCGATTGGACTAACATATTAAGGTCAAAATAATGGATATGTTGTTGCACGATGAAACAAAAAAGTGATCGAAGGGATAAGACCTAGCTAGATCGATTTTTCTCCCCCAAAACTCCTTGCATAGTAAATTTATGGAAAAACTTGCAGCCGTTTTCGAATTCACGATTATAGCTTATATATATATATATATATATATATAAGCTAATTGAGCATTGATGAGCTAATCTTGTGTATATAATATAAGATCCAATTTACGTTATAAGATATTAATATAGACTACTTCTGTGAGTCGACTAGACTAAAGTTATTTCCACTTAAAAAAACTCATTTTTCCTGTGGATAACATGTTTACTGCCCCATGACTAAATTTAAATAGCATGAAATGTTTTATTATAGGTAAACACAATATCTTCATTTTTTAAATCCTATCGAAACCTCATGTTAAAGTTTATGGAGAAGATTAATCTGCACAACTTCAAAGAGGAAGGATTTGTTGATGATGAGGTATTTAAAATTAAATAAGGATTTTTATAAAAAAGTGTGTGTGTCAGCTCCGACGCACGACTGGAGTTTACTCTAAAAAAGTAAAATTTGGTGTGAAATGCAAAGCGACCGACGCATCTTCGGCTAACATAGTGTGACACCGTACCGTGTGACCGTGTGACCGTGTGACCGTATGATATCATGAATTTAATGATACTCCTATAGATTTTCATACCCCAGGCTTATATATGAAAATCATTTCTTATGGAGAAAACTCAAAAAAATCGATTTATTTGAAAATTATATACATAAAGTTTTGTAATATATTTATTTCAGGCGATTATTCAAGTGGAAAAAATAATTAGATACACGTCATATTTTCTGATAATATGTACTATGATTGACTGGATTAGCTGGGTATTTTACCCATTAATAACTAATATTATATACATAGAAGAAATAAGAAATAAAACGATCCCACTTAACGTATTCATCTACTTTTGGGCGCCATATTTTGAATACAACTATAATGTTAGGAACTGGATCATACTTCACAATATAGAAACCGTCCTAGGCTGGGTTGGATGCTCTATTGTCGCCACTTTCACATGTATAGTATACATTTTCGTATACCACTTTATTGGACACATCAAGGTACTAAAGGAAATGATTAAATATAAATTTCAAGAAGCCACAAAAGACAATGAAATGTCGAGGAATTTGGTTGATGTCATAAAGTATCACATTTTTATTAAAAAGTAATGTATATCAGATCTTTGTTAGAGGCAGCAAGTCATATTACGCGATAACTATATCCGATATCGCGTGTCAGAATGTGAGAGGCAGCTAGCTATATGTTTTATAATGAAACAAAATATATACCTATGTTATTACAATATGACAATTGTCTTATTGATGCTATATCGGATATAGGACCTAATCGTAAATAAATATTACAATAATAGGAATGATTAGGTTGTTTGCATTGAATAGACTCCGAAACTACTCGATTTTGATGAAATTTGGCTCATATATTATGGATTAGACCACGGAAGAGAACATAAGCAGTTTTTATCAAAAGGTAAAATGTAGGGTTCCTGCGAGATTTCTTTTTATGTGCGCAAGTTGCGAGCAACATCTAGTATACATAATATATTTAGCTTAGTATATGTTAGCTTAAAATGTAATTTAAATGTCACCTTATGGGAAAATCTCTAACGGCCATTCTCAATAACCTATCTATCCGTAATCTTTGCTACTAAAGATAGTCAAAACTTTCCGAGCATTCGTTTTATTTTATAAATTTAATGAAATACTGTAGTAGTGATGATAGTGATATTGAATTAATTCAAATGATCATAGACTGCGATGAAGACAGTGATACCAATAATATCATACAAAAGGAATACAAACAACGTGTGAATTATATGTCGAAATGAAATTATTATGAATTTTCGTACAGATTTAAGCTGAATAAAAGTGATGTGAATCAGTAACTTGTATTAATATAACCACATTTGGTTGTAACTTCTAAAAGGTAAAAAGATAAAATCCTTTTCATGAAAGAAGTCCCCTAGACGCGGCGCTGTGATCGCGCAACAAAATTTTGTCAGCATTTTTTATGGGTATTAGAATATCTGAATTCTGCTGTTTTGCTTCACAAAACTCCTTTAACTTAAGTATCATTTCTCGGGCAGCACTTTTTACAACCTCAGGCATTATAAAAAAACAATTTACCAAAAATTCCACTAATTGTCGAGGGATATATTGACTTCTACTAGTTACTAGTAGTACTGAACACTCGTATTTATCAATTTGAACTTATCGTAATATTATCAATTTGACAACTGATATTTAGGCTACGTTCCCACGATGAGTTTTTTGTGGACGCGACAGAAAAAACTGCACTGTAAATAGAATTATGCGTTAGTACGTTAAAGCTGAAAATCGAAGTGTCAAATGTCTGATTTGACAGCTGTATTACATTGACGCAGAGTTCTATTTAAAGTGCACTTTTTTCTGTCGCGACCACAAATGAACACTCGTAGGAACGTAGCCTTACTTTTGTATTTTATTTTCTTTAAAATGCAATCAAAATTATTGAATTATAGTTGTTTTATTGTTTTATTTACCTTTTTAATCTAATAATTAGCATTAAAAAAATAAAAAATCGGTTATCATAACCTACGTATAGTTTTTGTTTTGTTTTTTTTTTTATTATTTTTAGGTGTCAATCTATTGCACTTTAGACGATAATACGTAAAAAAGCTTTAAATTTCACATTCTTTTTTCACGCGACTCCTAGCGTCAAACTGTAATGTTTAACTATTAAATTTGATAAAACAAAAAACACGAAACTATAATAGTAAAAAATCATCCCGAGTTTTGATTCTGAATTTTAAGTACAATATTTACTAAAAAATTAATAACTCTCAACTTATAAAAACATTAATTGTAAATAAATATATAATTGTTTAAAACATGAATTGTTATGTAGGTAGTTAGCAACAAACGAAACGCTTCAAGAGGCTTGGATAGTTGAGAGGGAAGGATGCTACCCTTCGTTGGACAAGAATAAACAGGTCCTAATCTTTGATTGTAAAACAACAGCTTTCTGTTTAACGGGGAAAGCGATTTTTCTTTATGCTTAGATATGTTTTTGAAAACGGCCGTAAGTCAGGGCTCAACACTCAGGAAGCATTTTAACTTACCAGTCAGAGCTATTATACCAACCTTCTACCTAACTACCTTCCCGCCTTCCTACTTAGCTATCTACCTAGCTCTGAATTTTGCGAATTCTATTGTGATATTTTAAAAATAAATAAACAAATACTTTACTGGCAAATAATTTACATTTAGGTATTAAACCTGCTAAACTGCGTAGCAGTTTGTCGGATTCTATTTAAATTCTAAGATCCCTTAAAATAAAAATATAACCGCCTTTTTTATATTGGAAAGCCGGGTAATTTACTTAACTTATTAAGTTATATTATAATATTTAAGTACATGTTGTGATTTATTCATTTAATATTTTATTTAATTATATTTTTATTAATATGAAAAATTTAATTATAACATCATGCAGATTAACACAAATGCATGCTGCATGATATTATAATTTATTTGTGTTTTATACCAAATTTAAGAATCATAAATATGTTTCTACCTTTTTTTAGTCTGTTTAAAGAGATTGAATCGGCTTTCGGACTGAATGTCACAGCGACTTATATGCACAATTTAATTGGAGATAGCTTCTTACTTTATCAAGTCATGTTTGGAGTAAGTAATTGAACCTCTTGTTTTTACAACGAGATAGCTCCACAGATATAGCGCGCTAGAAACAAACGTGTCAAAAACTTTTGTGACACGAAAACACAAAAAAACTGTTTATGTGCGAGTTGGACTCGCACGCTTAGGGTTCCGTACAAAAGAGAAAAAAAATCAACGACCGATTTGGCTATTTTGGTCTTGAAATAATTGTGGAATATCAGGTTTAAACGGTGAGATATATCGGAAAATTGCGGGAAAAATATGAAAAACCACGATTACATTTTTCCATGATAACTGCTTAGTGCTTACATGTGTTAAATTTGCCACTTGACTTCAAATATTTATAGGTGCGTTCATATGTGGAATCGGTCGGCCCCCGCCTGTTAGGTTAGGTGTAAGTGTAGATGTAGGTGTAGTTACAGGGGTAGATGTAAGTGTAGGTTGTTGGAGTAGGTGTAAATGTTGGTGTAGGTTGTAAGTGTAGCTATTTATTTATTTCAGCTCATAGTTATGATAGAACAACGTGTGTCAGTACAGTTAGTAATAAATATAAGTATATCTTTCTTCTACTTACTACTCACTTAATTTAATTTAGGGTTTAATAGGTAGGGTAGGTCTGCAAAGCAATTACTTTGTAAGTTATAGTCACTTTACTGAGCTATTAGTATAATCTTATACGTAAATTTACATGCAACTTTCTTATAAGTGTTACCATTAAAGCGCACGATAATTTTTTACCCCTTTGTCATGACCTTAATACCCCGTAATAATATTACATTTGTATATTTCCGTAATTATTATTAAAGCGATTCATTTTTAAGCTACAAACGTTTATTTTAGGAGAAAGAAGCATTGGTCTCATACGGATTAATGTTTTTTCTTTACATGGGTAGTCTCATACTACTATCATTTGTTTTGGAAGATATAAGAATTCAGGTGGGTACATATTATTTTCTCGGCTTTTTTTTTTAGGTTTCCGTATTTTCTTTCTGGATCTAAGGCAACATACTTTTTGTATGGCCTGTATGAACTGGTATACTTCCTACTCCTCCTATATTTCTTATAAATAATTTTGTTGCAAGTCCCAAGACAGATATAGCATATCCCTCGGGCGCCTCCGAGATTGTATCAAGGGTTTTTGTGGTTGGTTATCTCTGTTACAGTGGTGGGAATCTATGGTGGACTATTTGCCTCTTAAAAAAAGAAAAAACGGGCAAATTGTCAGTGCCACACAAAAAAGGGATGGTTATTTCTCCACTTCACAATACCATTTTACATTTCAGAGCGACGACTTGTCTATTATACTTTATGACATTCCATGGGAGGATATGTCTGTGCGCAATCAAAAAACTTTTCTACTGTTGTTCAGTCAAGTGCAGACGCAACTACAGTTTCGTGGTGCTGGCAACCTAGAAGCTGGCGTTAAACCTATGATTTCGGTGGGTAGTTAACTAGGATATTCTCGGGCTGACAAAGCGGCGAGGGCATAGATTGTTAAATTGTATGCAAGTCATCAATTTGCACAGAAAAAATCACGTAATCGCGCTATAAAACAAAGAGCAAAGCCCTCATGAAAGCTTTTTAAAGTCCTTCCCATTAAGAAATATATTGTAAAAGGGTACAATCATCAAATAAATGGTAAAATGTGGCCGCAACAAGAGCCATTATTCCGTTTCAGAGAATAATTTTCAATCCGAGAGGAATCGACTTAACTACTTTGAGTGCACCTCGTGGTGTCCTGAACACACCACAAACGCAGCGCGGTGGACATCCCGTATATTTAGTATCCAAGTAGTTTTATGCACCAAATATTTTATATTTTAACATACTTTATAGAATATTAAATAAAATAAAAATTGGATCAGTTACGCCATAATCTAGGAAAAAAATATTCGTATTCCTGGAAATTAAAATGCTCAATATTCCTAGAATTAATTATTAAATTTTGCTATTATGTCGTCGTGGTCGCTTAGTTTCATACCCTAGCTTTATTTTGCAATTACAATGCAATTATAAAGGAGTTATGTCTGAGAACGAGTGATTCGTTCTCAGACATAACCTCTTTATAATTAACATGGTTCACCATGTAATCGTCATCAACCAGACATCGTAAAAATTTTGATAACAAACCTATTATTCTTTTGTTTTCAGATAATAAAATCGACGTTTTCATATTACGTAATGCTTAAATCAAGTGTGAAATAAGTGAGAGATTATTATGTAAATTTTTATCATGTTCCACGTTTTACGCAATACACGAAATAAAATGTGATCCACATGAAAAATGCACGATGAGAACTTAATCCCAAGCGGAATAAAAGCTGTCACGTTGGTAGATATTGTTTTTTAATTGCTCGCAGCTGACAGTTGGTTTAGCGTTTGTTAATGTTATAATCATCAGCAATTTGACATATGAGCCATTATTTACGACAGTGTTAATAATCAATATTTTTTTGTTAAAATTACATAATTACATTTAAGATGATAATACCCATTAGGGTGATTATAATTCTACGAAAGATAGGTACTATCTATATATATATATATATATATATATACAGGTTTATCTATCGTAGAATTATTTATCTACTAAATGTATGTAACTCTATGTCTGTTATATATACTTTGCAATTTATACATGGTTTTATTTACAGTAGGCAAGATACTACAGAAAAATGATGGTCCATCCTACTCCTATCTCACAAAACGCGTTTAAAGCTCCTAATGATGTGTGTTCTATTTAATTTTCATAATGGGGCAACTAAAATTTAATTTGCACGCTTTACCAATGTGGGTACTTATTATTGTACACAGTGTTCTCAAAGGCTCCTATTGACCCAAAAAGTTGGGAGCCGGCGGTATTGTGGTTACGCTGAGGGAAATATTATTTTCAGTCAAAGTAGATATTTATGCACCAAATATTTTACAAAGATTTTGACGCATTTATTACAAAATATAAAGCATTATTATATTGTAGAGTTATTTACTCATGGCATTAAAATATAAGAGCTTTTACGGTTTTTTTTTTAAGAGAAATATATTATAAGTAATTTCACAGGTTTGTTTTTTCGTTTACAATAAATTTGTGTAGATAACTATAAGATATTATCAATATATTAATACGTGAAGAGAAAATTTCAAATTCAGTTTTACGAGAATTATGCGTACGGATGAAAGTAAAATTTGGCACAGTTAAAGAATTTACTTTTTATAGTTTTTTTGTATCGGGAATTACTTAAAATTTTAATTTGGTTTTAATTTCACGCTTTTTAAATTAATTTAATTACAACCTTCTTCTAAAACTGGCCTCTGCGAAGACCATTCCAGTTGCTATTCTGATATTGGTACCATTGACTAATTGACATTTTTTAATGCGAAATTCTAATATAATTATGCGAAATTCTAATATACATAAGCGAAGTTCTAATATAATTATGCTGCAGCATCAGGTGCAGACGATCACCGTCTATACATCCTGTCCATTGGAGCCTTTTTAATGAGCCCAAACACGATACTTATATACTTACCACGACCAATCAGACCAGTGGAAATTGCTTACAGCCTTTCATCAACTAGAAAAGAGCTGATAATCTTCAAACGGCTGCGCATATTTTCTTGGACCATGGCTAAAATCCACCTCGATCACTTCACCTTTCAAACAAAAAAACCGCATCTTAATCGGACCATCCGTTTAGGAGATACGATGTCACGGACAGACACACAGACAGACAGACAAGTCAAACATATAGCACCCTTCTTTTTTATCGGGGGTTAAAAATATCACTTGAATAGGAAAATATAAACACACACGCTCCCGCCTATTTCCCGATAGGAGTAAATCATGAAGCAAATGTAGGAGTATATTACAACTAATACAACCAAAGTATTTGTTATAATATTATGTACATTTGCTACATAATACTGACCACGCTGTGGTTAATATAAATATCTTGTTTGTTAATTGTATATTTAATTTTTATCCAATATAATATTATCATGGTATAATTTAGAAGAAAACAAAAATCTGTTTACGAATAGCCAAAAATGTGACACTCAGATCCGAATTTCTCACTTTCAATCCCGCTATGTTTATATAAAGTTCTTATTGTTGCTCCCTTGAGGACGTTTTACATGTCACCGCCTGGAGCCATTTTCATGAGAGCGTAGGGGAAAAATAGAGAGAATTTTCTAGAACCTTTTAAAGTTTCACAGCCTCTGTTTTGACGTTGTCGCTGTATGGTGATGGTAATTATAGTTGTGAAAGCGCTTGGGCTCTTATGACAACTTCGTAAATTTAGACGGAGCTTATTATGTTGGAGTATATTTTCATTTATTTATATTAAGCACTCAATTATTTATTTTTTGCTAAAACCCCTTATACTGAACCCTTATAAAGTATCTTTCTGACGATTTCGTCCGCCCGTCCGTCCGTCCGACCGTCCTCCCTTGCTAACTTCGGTAATATATATGATTATGAACAGATACAATTTTGTATAGTTAAAGATCGCGAATAGATTTTACTTTTGGCATCATAACATAATTTTAATATTATTTTTTGGGCTGGCTATCTAATGCATGTGAAGTGGTGATGTTATTTTTTTAAGTTCTACTATTATACTGTATCTACTGGTGTGTGGGGTTTCATCGATTAGGTAGGTACTTTAAATAATTTTTTTTTATATTTTTTATAGTTTAAATATTTCGAGTAATCGACCTCCAAAGTGGTTTACAAGTTGCTCCTCCCCCCTAGGATTTCTAAACTATAAGAGGTAAAAATGTATAACTTTGTGTGTTGATAGGTCATGCTCTCTAGGAAAGCCATTTTGACTGAAATTAGACCAATAACTCTCGAAGTAATTTGAAGAAACCTTATGCGCCATTCAGTGAACCCACCTTATACATGTCTTGACATACTCTGGTTCTTGGTTAGATTATTATGTTAAAATATTTATTTATTTCTCAAGTTTATGCTGTGTCTAAAAAATATGTTATAATTAGAAAAGATAAAATAGTGTTTCATCCTAAGATTAACAACTATAGCAAAACGCCCAGTAATATACTGTAAATAAAATCACATTTGATTGAACCAAAACATTATGTCATTTAACCATACAAATGTATTCTCCAGATGCTGGTAACATAACTTTAAGCTGATAAATCCGGACTGTCATACGTAAACACACAACTAACTGCGCAGCATGCAGTTTAATTTATGACAGTACTGTGATTTGTTGTTGCTCCTAGGAATAGGTATTATAGAAACATATCCCAATTTTTATAGCGTTACTAAATGTTGCCGCGACTCCGTGCGCGCTAAAGGAAAACTCTTAGTAACCGTACATTCTCCGCAATTAAAAGTAGCCTTTGTGTGCCTCGTGGTCTACTCTATATCTGTGCCAAATTTCATCAAAATAGCTCCAGTAGTTTTGGACCCTATTCAAAGCAAACAAATCTTTACACACTAAACAACAATAAAACAAATCTTTAATCTTTATAATATTACGGCCCGTTTCAATAACCTATCTATCTATAACTATTTGTTAAAAACGTTGCCATTCAATCGTTTGACGGTTTTTTGAGATACATGTTTGACGTTTCTAACAAATAGTTATTTGTAGATAGGTTATTGAAACGGGCCACTAGTGTAGATATTGATAGGAGGTCTAAATATCATAACCTCCTTTACTACTAATGTTGTTTAGATACATTTGGAAATGAATTGGACTGAGACAGGAGCAGATGGATCGCCTGATGGTAAGCACTAAGAAATCTGCCATGTATTATAATATCCTACTACTATTATAAATGTGAAAATTTGTAAGGATGGATGGATGGATGTTTGTTACTCTTTCACGCAAAAACTACAAAACAGATTTTGATGAAATTTGGTATGGTAGTAGTTTAGGCTCTGGATTAAAACATAGGTTTCCCGGGTCTTTAAAATCCCAAACCCTCACCTGAGTATTTGTATCCAGTCACTTGGCGAAATACAGCGCAAGCGTTATTTCTCGCCGGTCTTCTGTGTGGCCGTGGTATTATTTCCGTGGACACGGCCCATTCGTGCATAAGTATGGCTCTACCATGGTTAGAACATTTAATATGGATAGAAACAAATTTAACAGCTCCACGTGTAAAATCATCACAATGTGCATGGTAAAAATGAAAGTTAATTTGTTAATGGTGTCCTTTTATTTCGGCATTTATCACTTTGCTATATCTGAAATACCCAACTCCAGCTCTTAAATTACTCTTGAAAGCGAATTGGGTTCCCATTCATCAAAGCTGACCTGACAAAGTTCCCTGTGAAAGGCTGGCTAAAATGTTAACCTTCTTTCAGTAGAAGATGACATTAAGATTCGATTAACTACCCGCTCCCTTTCTGTTGGACTGCCGTTGAGCCTTCAACTGGGGCCACGGAATAGGTATTTTTGATACCGAGAAATACGAATTGAGTTTGGGACATTTTAATAAATGTTTTGGGTTTAACAAATATATCTTTTACACCTTTATATATTATATTCTAAATAATTTATGTCTTACACCTTTGTTGTTCTTTTTTTACTGGACAGTGATTTTATTTACTACAAGCCATGTAAGGTTCTTTTCGAAAATAACCTTTTTGATTTTAAGTAAATCAAATAGCAAAAAATTTCAATTTTGTCGTTTATAGTATTCACCAGAATAATAAAAAGGACTTTAACGAACAAGCAGAATTTTATCCGCTGTTTTCGTAGCTATATATTATCACTTAAACTATGCCCTAGCCTGCCGGCTTCCTAAGTGAAAACAAATGCTCACTTGCCACGCTCGTGTTGGAAAAATGATAGCCATATATTTAAATAAAATCGTGAAATACAAAAAATGGTCTATTTATTTGCTTACGTATATATATGATATAATAATAAAAACATAGTTTAACAGACTACGGAAATATAAATTGTTGTGTAACAAAGCTTGGAAGAAGGTGCTATAGTTATTAATCTGAGTCACAAAGTATATTTAGCGCCTGTTTCACAATCTACTGATAAGTGTCAGATAGGTTATTTGCATGTTTTGTCTCTGTCGCTCGATATAAAGTAAGTAGCGATAAAATTTGTCTTGTCGCTTATATATTATACTTAAAAACGTACAATCTTCTACATTTATAATTGGTTTCTCGAAAACGGCCTATTACCATTAAATTTAGTAAGTAGGAAGTTTTGGGGGAGTAAAATCGAGCGAGCTAGCATTTTTAATAAGCTATACAGGGTGCCAGAAGACCGCTTCCATTAACTTTGGGATATGCTTTTATACTACCTTTTCTCATTACAAAAAAGTTATTTTTTTTATTTCATTTTAAAAATTTCATTTTCTTTTACATTTTATACGTTTTAATCATAAGAACAAGCTATCTAGAAGTATTTTTTTATTAAAATCTAAAATTTTATTGTTTTTACTTCATTACACAATGTAATTTACTTCATTACGCTCGCTAGACAATGACCCGTCAGCTGACGCACCGGCCACTGTCGCTCCGTGCTCCTGCCTTAGTACACGCGTTCAGCGATGTTTAATGTACGCAGATTGCAGTGACTTACAACCGTACACACAAAAGTGACGGATGTTTGGATTTCATAATTTCAAATAATTTTTGCGGAACCTTGATAACTATCCCACGGAACCCACTTTAGGAATCCCTGCTCTATACGGCCTGCAATGTGGTTCGTAAATCACGCATGAATGAGTTAAGCAACAGGCTTGACAAATAACGAACCCTCTACAGCGCAACTAAATTCTTAATGTCCAACGGCAATCATCGCTTTTCTATCGAAATTACAGACGGTGTTTGAAAAACGACAATAACCGAAAAATGTAACAATGAAACTAAGTAGGTGTATAAAAGGGTGCCCGAAGTCGCAAGTAAATTATTATTAATGATAATAACGTACGTAATTACACCGATCATAATAAGTAAAACTATGGCTAATAGCTATTTACTTACGTGAAAGAAGTATTGAGTACTGAATGACTGCTAGTAGGTAGTTGGTACTAAGTCTATTCCTAGTACTAAGTTCACGGAATCCATCGACCATTAGGTGACCGCGGCAAGGTGTCACGTTAAATGTTAAAACTTAAAGTTATTAGAAAATGTTTTTGTTGCATTTTGAAATTTGAAAATCGTTGCTAGCACCATAAATCATTACACGTATCACTTAAAACCTAAAAACACAACACTACAATTAATACTACAATTAATAATAATAAAACTTAACATTTTTTAACACGACCTAATAGTAAAATCAAATCAGACGACAACCTTTTATCTCGAGAGAAAAACCGCAAATAAATTCGAAAATCACTTCGAAACAACATAGTTCTTTTATCGACTTTCGGCAAAATTCAAAGGATGCCGACGCTATGCGGCGCGGGCGCGGGCGCGGGTGGCGGGACGGCGTGCGCGGCCACAGCACCATAGTATAAAGAGGGGAAGTAAGTTATCTTCATACAAACGCACCGCGCGCGGCTTATATGTGTGCGCATATATGTATAGTATCCATGCGTCACCGCACGCACACTTAAACAAAATCTTGACCCGTTTCTCGGTGCGCCAGTCGGGGCTAACACCGCACGAGGTTCGCGCGTCACGGCCTTTCGGCACCGCTAAATGAATGAAAAATGTGTGATAATCGCAGGAGAACGTATTGCTGTGTGTTTCGGTGTCTTAATAATTCATCGATTCCAGAATTGTCTCTGTTCAGATTACCTATGGTTTATCAGTAACCTACCGTTTACTCGCGCTCGTGCCTGTCTGCTGGTCCGTCGCTTTTTCTTTCATCGTTTAGGTAAAACCGACCTCACAAACCCTTCACCCAGACAATAGAAGTAAAAAATACAACTTCCTGACCCTTGCCAATTTATAGGCACTGAAATCAAAATTGAGCTAAAAGTGACAACCCTGAGACAGTAGGCAATTATATCGCGGATTGGGCCGGAGCCTACTTCCCCTCTTTATACTATGACAGCACGGCTTTTTCGCGGCAAATATCAAAAGCGTGCCGCTCGACTCTTTCAAAAACTACCTAAGTGATGTGATCTATGAAAATTGAAACATTTAAGTGTACGTAGTCGATATTTAAATTAGTTAATTGTTTGATATGATTTTTTTCCTTAGTTTTTTGTAATAAATAAGTTACTGTTTTTATATCAAGCTGGGTTTTTATGATTTAAGCAGACAGATCGCCTGATGGTATGCGATTATCGTCTCACACGCGCCTCTCTCTTCGCTCTTTCACGCGCCTTGAGCCTCCCGATTATTAGATTTTATAATAATTTCATACAAATCAATGCGTATGCAAATTAATAGTAATTTATTGATATGAAAAACTATCGATACATTTCTGGACACATGCCTATGTTTTTTACATGAAATCATTTTCTTAGTTTGGTCAGTTGGCTGTAAGTGTAAACCCGCGTTTTCGAGTGACGTTCCGTGTTATTTTTTTAATTATCTTGGTCAATTAAACAATCACACTAATTTACACCTTTTATTTATCACTATGGAAGAACACTTGGTAGTATCTTTTCTTTTTTTTTCGAAAGGGTTAACGTTAACGGTTAACGCTAAGGGTCGGATTAAGACCGCTGTAGCTACATCGGACTATAACTAGCCTGGTGGCTAGTTTATTAGGTAAGAGTCGATGGGAGGGCTTGACCCTCCCTAACATCACGCGGGTGACGTTCTGACCGGATATTGGGGACAGCTACGGATTGTGAGCTATTATTAAAAAGACCTAATATCGATGAGATTCGCGGTATTGGTAGAGCTCTCTATATCAATATCGCGGTGGCTGACACTATTTTGGTGTGTACCTAGACTACTAGGATGCGAACTCGAACTCGGGTTCGGGTCCGGTCCCGTGTTCAGGGTCAGTCTGTACGTCTGTACGTGTTGTCGTGTCG
Source organism: Phengaris arion (assembly GCA_963565745.1). Taxonomy (NCBI): domain Eukaryota; kingdom Metazoa; phylum Arthropoda; class Insecta; order Lepidoptera; family Lycaenidae; genus Phengaris; species Phengaris arion. Next base: position 34,220,203 of record OY751431.1, read on the forward strand.
GATGTGGGACCTCGGGGTAGGCGCCGGCGTCGACCCCGGTGCGATACTAACCTCGCGGATGCGTGTTGTTTGTGTTTACGTAACTGTACACAGTACGTTACGTATTTTGTGATTGGGTCAACGGGATCGGCTAAGATATGCTTAGGCCGTTTGTACGGGTGTCGGAATGGTAGTATCATTTTTTTTTTCGAACGGGTCTATGCTAAGGGTCGGGTTAAGACCGCTGTAGCTAAATCGGACTATAACTATCCTGGTGGCTAGTTTATTTGGTGATAGTCGATGGGAGGGTTTGACCCGAATGGTAGTATCAAAAAATATAAAGTCCTTATACAACTGATAAAAATACAATGATTTAACTAGGGTACTAGCGCCATATAGTGGAAAATTTGTAATCTAAAATTCTTACTTGTATTATTAATTAAACATTCCGCCGGCCAAGGACGACTCAAGTCCTTAAGACCTAACGACAGGATACAAAACAAAGTACAGTAAAACAAAATTCTAATTACTGGGAATCAGACTCATCCAGGGGCAAAGGACATATTTTCACCATGGGCCGCTTAAAAATATTGTCCTTGTACTTTAAAGTCACAACTCTAGTAATATCATCAGGACCTGGGTGTTTCTGAATAATACGTTCCAAAAGCCATTTTCCAAAGAATTCAGGCTTATGTATAAAACGTCTTTCCATGTGTTGTAAGCGACTGATTGCAAGGGGTTTGGTATCACCAAGGTTTGTGGGTGGATTATCTTTAAATGGCAGCCGGACACTGTAACGACAGACATCATTTTGAATGTGAGTAAGTTTGAAGTGCTCTTCACATTGTATTTCTAACTAGGTCATAGGTTTTATGTGGGGTAAACTCTCTTCAATCTCCCAGAATCGTCTGAGTAACTGATCGACCTCAATCTTGGTTTGCATAACAACTGTATTATGTTCGTATATTGTCGAGTCAGTTTGTGAAACTCTACCTGAGATTAGCCAACCTAGGCGAGAGTTGAGTGCAATAAGAGAGTTACGCTTATGTAAGCCTTCAAGCAATATATATGCGTGCACGTCAGCACCAAACAGAAAATCAATAGACCCTGGCTTGTGATAGTTGGGATCAGCGAGATCCAACTGCATAGATGGAGGCCAAGTATCTCGTGAGAACTCACGTGAAGGCAACAATGAAGTGAACTTCTTTAAAACGTATGCATTTACCTGAACGAATAATGCATTGTCTTTTGTAGAGTGGACTGTAAGTGTGACCATTGATTTTGTAGTGACCACTGATGTATTAGAAATTCCAGAGACTTTGCCAGTAATTGGAGTGCGATCAAGATACAATAACTGCGCAGCTGCATTGGAGATAAAGGAATCCTGTGAACCCTGATCAACAAGAACTCTTAATGCGTAAGTACCACTGTTCTTTGATTCTACTTTAATCACAGCAGTGACTAAAATAACCAGATCATCCTTTGTTTCAGCTTTTAGGTTAACACTCAAGTTACAGGAAGTTTTAGGCGCATTGCTAGTTGGGTCACCTTTCTCCTTATTAGTTTCGATTAATTTGTCGTCTTTAGAAGCGGTAAAATGCAGCAATGTATGATGACGACGTCCGCACTTCTTGCAGACTGTACTCTGTCTACAGTTGAAAACTGCGTGACCTTTTACGAGGCAGTTAAAACAAATGTTGTTTTTCTTGACAAAATCTTGATGTTCAGGAACGAATCGAGAGGAAAATTCTTTACAGTGGCAAATATAATGATTCTGTGAGCAATAAGTACAAGTGTTGTCAATTTTAGTAGCGAGCTTTTGATGTTTGTAACTTTAGGTGTTTGTGGAATAGTCTTTCCTTTTGGTGCATACATTTCCATGGCTCGGAATTGCTTCTCAAGAAAATTCTGGAGATCATCATAGGTAGGAATGCTAGAGGAATCTTAAAAAGGTTGCACCCAAAGTTTTCGAGTCTCAATATCTAACTTGAAGACAAGGATATGCACTACAATGGCATTCCATGCATCGATTTTTAAATTTGTTATGGACGTTAGGCATTACTTGAGGTGTCTAGAAGATCCTTTATACTTTTAGCCGATTCTGTGGTTAAGTTGTTTTGGCTTAAAAATCGAATAAGTATATTATTAACGATCATTCTCTTGTTATCATACCTCTCATTTAGTTTTTTCTAGGCGTCATCGTAGTTGGCTTCAGTAAGTGAATAATTCCTTAATAGTTGTTCAGCTTCTCAAGATAAACTAGTTTTTAGATAGTGATGTTTTTCAATTTTTGTCAAGCGATCATCATTATGTATCAAAGAGCGAAATAAATCTCGAAAACACATCCATTGACTGTAATCGCCCGAAAACTGTGGTATAGATATTGGTGGTAGTTTGGGTCTCATCCTCGGCATTTCTGCCTGACAATCAGATGTATGAAAGAAAGAAAGTTTCACCTTAACCTTGCTTAAACTCATATAACTTGTCCTTAAGCCAAGCCCTAAGTTCTAAATAATATTCTTCAGTTTGTTCAAGATGTTTCTCTAAGTCAACATCGCAAGTTTCTGTATCTGTTAATCCAGAAAGAACATAAAAAGCTTTTGTATAGTTCGCCCAATACTCCTGTAAAATTTCCATACGTGAATCCAAAAACCCTCTCGTAAACGAACGAAAACTTAGCACATTTTTTTGCGTTTGTAAATAACTTCTCAATTTTAATTGAATTCGTCTCTAATTGTGCAATATATTGCTTTATCTTTTATCCGCCATTGTAAATTTTATATGTAGAAATGCAAGTCCAAAGTCACTTCCAGAAACTAAGTTACTAATCGATAAAATTCTCGTAAGTAATTTTTCACAAAAAAATTCTAACTGTTTTTCAACTCGAAATATTCTAAGTCCGTTTTGACACAATCACTAAAATTCTTCTAAGTGTTTTGTAACACGAATTTTTGTAAGTCCTTTTTTGATACGAAATTTTATAAGTCCAATACTTCACTGAATTTACTAAGTTAATATTTACACTTTACTCACTATTATCCGGTTCGATGGTCCATTTGGTCATTTAAGCACACACTAATTTACACCTTTTATTTATTACTATGGAAGAACACTTGGTAGTATATTTTTTATTTTATTTTTTTCGAACGGGTCTATGCTAAGGGTCGGGTTAAGACCGCTGTAGCTAAATCGCCTATAACTAGCCTAGTGGCTAGTTTATTTGGTAAGAGTCGATGGGAGGGTTTGACCCTCCCTAACATCACCCGGGTGATGTTCAGACCGGATATTGGGGACAGCTACGGATTGTGAGCTATTATTATGACAGGGGAGACGCGGGTCTCTCCTGTTAAGGGGTCCGACCCCTTCCTCACTCGCTGATGAGTGAGGTTGCTCGCGCGCGGTAGCAGAAACTAGCGGCGTGCGAGTTATCGCGATAGAGGAGCTCTCATTTTTATTTGTATCGGTACTGAGAGGGCCGTCCCTCTCCCCTTCCGCGTACGGTCGGGATGACTCGCGCGCGTAGGTCCTAATGTCGATGAGGTTCGCGGTACTGGTAGAGCTCTCTATATAAATATCGCGGTCGCGGGCACTATTTAGAAGTGTACCTAGTCTACTAGGATGCGAACTCGAACTCGGGTTCGGGTCCGGTCCCGTGTTAGGGTCAGTCTGTACGTTTGTACGTGTTGTCGTGTCGGATGTGGGACCTCGGGGTAGGCGCCGGCGTCGACCCCGGTGCGATACTAATCTCGCGGGTACGTGTGTTTTGTGTTTACGTAAGTGTACACAGTACGTTACGTATTTTGTGATCGGGTCAACGGGATCGGCTAAGATATGCTTAGGCCGTTTGTACGGGTGTCGGAAAGTCTGTGCGTCGTGGTCATAGTCTAGTGCCTTTTGGATAAGGGGGTTTGGGTGATTTTTGCCTTTATCAAAGAATCTCTCTACGAGTTCCTTGATATAGGCTTTAATAGTAACGAGTTCGCAGTCCCTATGCAAGTCGATGTTACGCATGTGCCAGGGGGCGCCTGGTACCATGCGTAGAAACCGGTTTTGGACTCTTTGTAATCGGTCCAATTGAGACTCGCTTATCTGTGCGAAAGAGACGCACGCATAAGTGAGTATCGTCCTAATGCAAACCTTATACAATGTAAGCTTATGTCTTAGGGACATTTTGCTTCGCGAATTAAGTAGCGGATATAATTTGTAGAGTACAAATTTCGCTTTGCGTAAAGTATTACTAATGTGACTCGAAAACGTCATCGACTTGTTTAGTACTACGCCTAAATATTTGACCTGAGTGACCTCAGGGATTATGTTGCCGTGCAGGCTAATAGGGCTCATTAGTTTACGGGGGCAATTTCGCCTCGTTGCCCTTTTACTATTGAACTGGATGGCGTGACTTTTGTCGGGATTAACTTCTATTCTCCATTTGGAGAACCAGTTACCGAGAGCGGTAACTGACTCCTGGAGGGATTTAGACGCGGTACAGGCTCGTGTGTGGGAATAATAAAGGGCTGTATCGTCCGCGAACATAGCTAATTGCACCTTAGCGTGCTTAGAGATGTCGCTAGCATACAGGTTATATAGGGAGGGCGAGAGGACCGAACCCTGCGATACTCCCGCCTCCATATATCTTGGAGAAGACAGTGCGCCTTTTACGCGGAAATGAAATTTACGATTTTTTAAAAAGTTACTAATTAGTAGAACAAGATAAACGGGTATTTCCATTTGATAGAGTTTGTATAACAGTCCGTTATGCCAAATTTTATCAAAAGCTTTTGCAATATCAAAGAATACGGCGCATGTCGTCTTCCTGTCGTTTTTGCTAGATATTATGTACTCCGTTAAGCGGTGTACTTGAGCGGGACAGCTGTGCATTTCGCGGGAGGAAAACTGCTCGTCTGGAAGGAGTTTTTTGTCGGCTATGACGTCATTGAGGCGCCTTTTAATAACTATTTCGTAGACTTTACCAAGGGAGCTAATGAGACTTATTGGACGGTAGCTACCAGGCACCTTCCGGGGTTTCCCCGGTTTGTGGATACCTACGAGTATGACAATAGCTACCTTCCAAATGTCTGGAAATGAACATCCTACTAAGAGGGCGTTAAAGATGTTCACTAGGAGTTGAATTAGCTCGGACGGTAACATTTTAAGTGTTTTGTTTGAAATACCGTCGAGGCCTGGGGCCTTTTTGGCATTCATACACTTAATAATGTCACTGACCTCCTCCGAGTCCACCATCCTCACCCTATCTACATCAGGTGGCCTCGAGAGTCGGCTATCGACCTCGCTATTTACTAAGCTAAGGTGCACGGGATCAATCGAGAGAGTACTCGGCAGGCACTGTTGTTCGAAATTATCAGCTAGGCACTCGGCCTTGTCTAAGTCTTCGAATGCAGGAGGACGGTTAGGTCTATCTAGCGGAGGCATATCGCTCTCCGTGTCGTTTTTGGGGGCCTTCGCGAGTGGCCAGTACGCCACATGAGACGGTTCTAAATAACTGAGAAGTCGATCCCAACTCTCGGCTTTGTGCTGTTTAATTTTAAACTTAACTTCCCTCTCGTACTGACGGAGGGTTTTCCTCCACTCTTCCGACGGGTAGCGATCATATGTGCGCTTAGCCGCATTTCGGCCATTTTCGGCATTTCTTCTAGGGAGGTGCCAACGGCCCTTGGGGGTCGTTGGCACCTCCCTGGATGAGTTCTCTATGGTCGCTACCAGGTGATCGGTCAAGTGGGTGGCGGCCTCTATGGCTGTCTCTTTACTATCTATAATATCGGGGATTTTATCTAAGTGACTAGATTGGAGGACTTTGATGTTCTCCGCTAATGATTTATAATCTACTATCTTCCTAGTACTAGAATTATTGGGGTTAAGACTACCATGTATAATCGTAACCGGTCTGTGGTCCGAGTTAAGCTCGTGGAGAGTCTCAATATAGATATTGAGAGAAACATTTTTAACTAAAGCTATGTCTATCGTACTAGGATCGCGTATGACACCGTTGATGTTTTCATTGGTGTCATAGCGAGTGGGGGAGATAGGGGGTGGGGTGCTAATAGTGCAAAATTTAAAGTGTCGGTTAAACTACAAAGGATGGAGCCATTTCTATTGTTATAAACATTTGCAATTTAAGTCGCCGGCAATGATGACAGCGTTGCCTAAATTGAATAGCGCCTGTAGGTCACTAGAAAGTAGTTCTTTGTTGCACGCTAAGTACGCGCTTACTATAAAAATGGGTCCGTGGCCGGACATGCTAATGTGGCAAACAGATGTCTCTAAAGTTAACAATGGCGGTGGTTCTAGGGGAATACAATTTAATGATTTTTTATAGTAGATAAGAGTACCTCCGGGTCGGGATCGAGTTCTATCGTTTCTGACTATTTTGTAGTTAGCTATTTTAGGGCTCCTCATACTAGGTTTTAAAATCGTCTCCTGCACTAGAAGAATATCGACATTTTGGCTGCTTACAAAATCGCGAATTTCGCTTATGTTATTCCTAATGTCGTTCGTATTGAACGACACTACGCGTAACGAGTGCGGCTTTGTCTTTCCCGAAGGCTCCATTAATTACCGTTTGTGGAGAGAGCCTTGATCTGACGGATCAAGACCTGATGGTCAGACAAAACTTGGATGCGGTCTGTGGCCGATCCTTTTAGCTTTGTCGCTAAAATAGAAAGCTCCATCGGGTCAATAGGCCCGATGTTGCTTAGGAACTGCTGGACGAAAGAGAGATCTGCAGTGAAGCTGGGAGTCGGGGGGGCGTGGCCTTAGGCACTTTGGGCGCGGAGGGCATGGCCTTACTGGGGAGAGCGGGGAAAGCTGCTAACTCCGAACTACGATTCTGCGCGGGCTTGAACCATGCAGATTGGGAGGGTAGGGGGGCAGGGACGAATCTCTGTTTGGGGGGGCACCTTTCGTCTGTGGTGCAACGCGCTTTTTTACTTTGGGTGCTTTTTTGCACCCTCTGTAGTTGGCGGGGTGTCCTTGGGACTTACAGAGAACAGAGCTGGGGGGTTCGGACTCCTCAGCTGGGCTCTTTCGCGGGCAGTCAGAGGTGCCACGGCACCGAGGCCCTTTACACATCGCGGCCTAGCTTGGCAATTCCGTGCCGAGTGCCCGTAAAGTTGGCATCGGTGGCACTGGCCAGGGATGCCTCTTTTCGGGGGGGCTCGACGCTGATGCCCGTAATGTGGCAGATGGCTCGGATATTGAAGATATACTTGCCCTCTGGCGTGAGAGTACCATATTGTACTCGTGTTTTTTAATGGGATAGTACATACGATGTACCTCTAGGGCGGGATAACCCTGGGACTGGATGTCCATGAGTACCTCTTGTGAGGAGAGGCACTTATCGACTCCGGTAATGACGACGCGCAGAAGGCGCTCGTCTTCGCGTACGTATGCTTTTATTACGTAGGAACGCGGTGAGGAGACGGTGGTCCTCCGAGGTCTTAACCTGCACCTTTATTTCGATGGAGGTCGTGTGTGCAGAAGAGTAACGGAGCTTATGCTCGTTAATCGCTGCGGAGATTAGGTTCCATTTAGCCTTCTCCTGTATGATTACCGGAGGAGGCATTTTAGGGGAACGGACGGCCTGAGGGGTCTGGGAGGCCTGAGGGCCCTGGGAGGCCTGAGGGGCCTGGGATGCCGGAAGGGCCTGGGAAGCCGGAGGGGCCTGAGAGGTTCGGGGGACCTGGGAGGCCAGAGGGGCCGGGGTACCAGAGGGGCCTAGGAGGCCAGAGGGGCCTATGAGGTAACGGGGGCCGCGGAGCCATGAGCCTGCACGGTTTTCCTATTCTTCGGGACCGATTTGGTCGGGGAAGATAAGACTGGAGAGGAGGTGCCCTCTGGGCGCTTCCCCTTCTTTGTCTTCTTAGATTTGACTGTAGTGAACTCGCCTTCACTACGGTCGGATTCTTGCTCCGAGCAAGACATCTATTTCTGAGGGAGATGATTGGTCCTCTATCGGTATGTTGACTACGTCGCTATCGGGCGACGCCGGTGAGTCAGCTTCGTGCATGCGCACGAAGCGTTCCCACTTGGACGCTACGTCGGGGACTTCGAGTTTCAGGAACTCCAGGAACTTTCTAATCATGGCGTCAGACATGATTAGAAGGTTTATCCCGGGAGTGGGATTCTACTCTCCAAATTAAATATTGGGGGATACAGCCCCTCCCGGCGACCGAGAGGGAAGGTGTGTAGGGAGGAAAAACTCCTCGTGTAGTGTGCCTAAACGTGTCACGGTACTTACAATTGTTCCTTGGGCGGCTGGAACTCACTCACTAACGTCACGCTAAACACTAGGACGCTAGTGTTCGCGAACGAGACGCGGCGGAGCGCGAACAGAAGGCTCTCGCTAAAAACGAGACAGACGATGCGACCGGTCGCACGCTCGTCCTAACGCGGCGATAACTACGCGGCGGGTGTGCGAGCAGAAGGCTCGCACTAAAGAGCGAGACGGACGTAGGCTTGTTGAAAAAATATCGATATATCGATATTTTGTGTTCGATATATCGATATTTTTAGCCGATATTTTTTGATTTGATACTTCGATGCAAAAAAACAAATATCGAAATTCGTATCGAAATAGATATTTTTTTTATTTATCATCTCATAACGATCTAACTAAAGTCGCTAGAATTCAAAGCCGTAAAATATTGAAAAAAAAAGTTATTGTTGTGCAGAATTCCATTAATCTAATCTACGGTAGTGAGTGCGTAACTAACTGCCCTGTTGGCTGTCACATATTATACCTTAATCTGTGGCTGTTACTGTCACTATCAGTCGTCAGTGCGTTTCTTCAAATTTCAAATCACGCCCACGGAAGTATAGACATACGAAGTACATAATATTAAATATATTTCCAATTTCCATGCTTCAAATCAAGAATCAAGTCAGCCATTATAGTTCTTTCTTTAAGTGTTGTGTCTTGTTTTCTTTTTTTATTTGAAATTCGTGCTTCTCGAATCGTGACGTGAATTATGTCGTCGTCCAGTGCTGTATGGAACTTTTTTTAAAAGACAAGTAAATCTAATGTCTCCTGCAATCTGTGTGGTAAACTATACAAAACAAGTGGCAATACGTCAAATTTAGCTGCACATTTGCGAAATAAGCATTACCATGCGTTCACAGAGTTTAAAAATGCCAAGACCAAGTCGAACTCTGACGTCTCGGACTCGGAGCCTAATACTAAAAAACCCGCATTGGAACATCAAGTACTACAACAACGAACATTGCCGTTCAGAATCAGAACTAGTTCTCCGATCCCTTCGACTAGTTCGTCAAATATTCCTCATGACGCCGACTTCGAAAATATAGCGGATTTGTCTGCAACTAGTCCCGAAAATTATGATGTAAGTAACGAGTGATGTGAAGTTGACAAAAAGTATCGATATTGATAAATTTATTATCGTGTATATTTATTTTTCAGAAATATACTTCAGTTACAAATGTTCAGTCTAATATAACAAAACAAGCGACCATCATGGACATATTGGAACGCAGTTCAAGTTACGAAGGTATATTTTTAATTTATGTTAGTCAATAGTCTTATGTTGTATGGCTCTTTATTATCAACCTCTATTTTAATTTTTTATCTTTTTACAGCAGGGGGTCAAAAAACAAACGAAATCAATCAAGCGTTAATATACATGATCTGCAAGGATAACATGCCGCTTTCCTGCGTGGAAAAACAAGGATTAAAAAAATTTACTTACATGCTTTGTCCACGCTACAAGCTTCCGTCGCGAGCTAAGGTAGTTAAAACTATAATATTTTATTTAATTATGTTTTATTCTGCCTATTTAACAATTTTGTGTTCATAACTTTTACTCATTGTAGGTAACCAGCTTAATCGAACAGAGATATATCACCACAAAAGCCATTTTAAAAAATAAACTCGGGGCCACAGATAACATTGCACTGACAAGTGATACATTAACCCTCACCAACTCAACGAGGAGTTTCCTTGTCATGACCGCGCATTTCCTGAACTCTACGGAAGACTCTTCTCCAGAGCTAGAGACGGTGACGTTGACAGCTCAGAGAATGTACAAAGTAAGTAATTTATGTATGAATATAATTAAATACTTTAAAATAAAAAAAATAGTATTATAGCATGTCCATTGATTTTTCTACAGGCACACACAGCCGATTACATATGCGAATGTTTCGAAGACATTATCAAAAACTTTTCAATAGATAAAACCAGTATCCATTCAATAACCACTGACGGTGGTAGTAATATGGTGTCTGCTGTGAAGAAATTCTTGGGAGACAACAAGAGAATTCCTTGTATGGCTCATTTGATAAATTTAATAGTAGATGCTGCGTTGACAAAAGGTAATGCACCGGTTTTAGAACTTGGTAATTAAGTCAAATCTATCGTGACATATTTTAAGCAAACTGTCAACGCTATGGATGAATTAAGAGTAGAGCAACAGATTCTTTAAAAAAAAGAGGGTGAAGTGCTAACACTTATTCAGTCGGTCAGTACTCGATGGAATTCATGCCTAGATATGTTGGAGAGATTCAATAAGCTGTCAGCTATAGTAGCTAAAATTTTATCTAGCAGGAGAAATGCACCAGATATGCTAGACACCAGACATTCAGCTGTGATGATCACAGCTGAATGTCATCCGAAAACTGATAACACCGCTTTCCCCATTTAAGCAGGCTACTGAAGACATCAGCGGTGATCGTTATGTGAGTGCTAGTCTAGCAATACCAATCACTAATTTGCTGATGCAAGGACTGGAACATGAAAAACTGTCTACGTTAATAGGTATTGCGGTAAAAAACAGTTTGATGGAAGGGGTTACTACAAAACTAAGGCCCCTGGAGGAAAATATCTTCTTAGCAAAGGCTACGATTCTAGATCCGCGCTTCAAGCGCATGTATTTCAGTTCCGCTCTGGTAATATCTAGAGCAATAACTGAGCTATCTGCTGAGATACGCGAAGAAAACAGACGCCGAGGACAGACTTCGCCGGAGCTTAAAACTGCATCATCAACTTCTGAAACCGAAAATTCATCGACAACAGATTTGTTATGGTCACGTCATGAAAAACTAGTAGCTGCTGCAGCCAACAATATAGCTACTGCTAATATGTCCTCCAGGAGTAATAGAATGCCGAACGAGTTAAAACAATTCTTGGATGCTCCAAATCTGCCCCGCAAAGAAAACCCAATTAAATTTTGGGTAGACACTCGACATTTTACACCAGTTCTTTCGGGTCTAGCCCTGAAATATTTAACTCCTATGGCTTCCTCCGTGCCGTCAGAAAGAGTGACTTCTGCCGTCAATCTGGCAGTTCCTAACAATAGGAGCCGGCTGACGGCAGAGCATATCAAAAATAGAGTTTTTTTACTTTCTATTCCGGACAAATACTGGTATAATTGACATTTAACTGATTCCTTATTTCCTTTGATTTAATTGATTGAGAATAAAGTAATGATTGGAATAAAAAAAATCTGTTTTTATTACTGAGCTAGGCTGACCTATAGTCTGTCAAAAAAGTGAAGAAATTAAAAAGTGGCAACATCGTAGTGTCATCCCTTTCAAATAAATCTAAGAAAAAAGGGATGACACTACGATGTTGCCACTTTTTAATTTCTTTACTTTTTTGACAGACTGTAAATTAATTTTAAAAATAAGCAAATTGGTCGAAAAATTTGACCGATATATCGATATATCGATATTTTTTCCGCGATATATCGAGACGGATATTGATATTTTTTCAAATATCGATATATCGATATTTTCTTTCATTTTCGACATCCCTAGACGGACGATGCGAGCGGTCGCACGAATCGTCCGGTAGGCGGCGGTCGCGGCGCGGTGCGAGACACGGTACGGCACGGGTCGGGCGGCAAAGGCGGTTGGTTGGCGCCTTGTCCTCTTCTCTCTTGAGTCTTGGTAGTATCAAAAAATATAAAGTTCTTATAGAAATGATAAAAAGACAACGATAGTGACTGATGTAACTAGGGTACTAGCGCCATCTAGTGGAAAATTTGTGATCTAAAATTCTTACTAATTGTATTATTAACTAAGAAATCTACTTCTTATTTTTGTTTTAATTTTCGTTTGTTTATTTTGACTTTCGTTTGTTTTAATAACTGTTTTATTTTCAATAAGTATTAACTGTTTTGTTTGTTTTGACTTGTTTTTCGTGTTTGTGACTTGTGTGTAATTTTTATTCTAAAATGCCTTCGCCACACGCGTATACGGCGCGTTACTATGGTATGATGATGATGTGCTTATGTGAAGCATTTGGGAATGTCGCAGAGGCATTGAGGATTTACCGGAGGTGATATACTCATGCCCGACATCTTTCAGACTCCCGTACCATTTCACAGGCATGCGAGTGTTAGATAATAGGCCCATTGAGCCTCCAGCGGTGGGCGGCAACTGGACGTAAATATCGAAGAGCAAATTTTAGACGGTGCGCCGGGATCCTCGTCATGGAGCCCGCAGTGTGGCTAAAATACTTAGACGTCGGCACGGGAGGCCAGTTGCTACTTGCTGTTCGATTTAACTGTATGTACCTCATCTCATTTTATTTTCATTTATTTTTCTTAATCAGAACAAAAAATTTAAAGTAATCAAATGTTAACTTAACAAAAGTTAGTAAATAGGTACTCACACTTCATCCGTTATTGGATGACTAATACAGTATTCTTCGAGCGAAGTAACCACTCTTGACATACTGTAGTGCCTGGGACAGTTGGTTTTTAAATGTCGTATGGTTGCCCAAGCACATACGGCATTCTCACAGCATAGTTAGTCAGTCCAGAAGAATGACTGGTCAATACGTTTGGGGCCAACCATGTGCGGGTTTCCTCACGATGTTTTTCTTCACCGTTAGAGCGTCCGTATAATGTACTTGAGATCTGAAAAGGTCTCATTGGTACACACCACAACCTGGGAATCGAACCTGCATTCTCTCGAGTGCGAATCAAACGGTCTACCCACTAGGCCACGGAGCTATCTAACTTTAAATAAGATTGTTATTAATCTATGCAATTTTCGTGGTTTATTTACTACATAGAGATTTTCGCTATCCTAACTTTTACAATCGATTAAAAGCAAATGACGAGTACCAATGAATCTATCTCATGCCCTACTATAAGCCCACGAAGTTAACGGGACTGGTCTAAATACACCCTGTATATTATGTGTTTTCTTTCGTCGTGCAACAATATATCAATAATATCGACTCGATTATGTCAGTTCGATTGCGAATTGTATGGAGTTTGGACGGATTATAGGCACGACACTTTTTGCCACTCGAAATCACAATGTAATAACGACTATTAAGAATAATACAAAAAACGACCTTATCACCTTGACAATAATGTAGAATTTTGCAATTACACATTGTGACTGTTATGACTGTTACATATTGTGACTAGCCGGGCCTTAGGAGCGCTTGATGTTATTACTCAGTACGGAGCCGGACTTCGCGGCGGCAACACTGCGAGCAGCAAGCAACTCGCCCCCTCACCCCTATCCCTACCTAAGGCGCGGCCAACTAGTTCCGCGCGCACTATATATACTTAGTTCAACTATTTGTTTTGTATAATATAATAATATATTATATCTATACAGATAAACAAAAGTGTCTGTTTGTAATTTCAAATTACCAGCTTTTATTTTTTACTTAATGCATTTAAAAGTATGATCGGTACTTACAATAAATATAAATTGTTAACATTTTTCTGTCCGTCTGTTAGTCTGTGTGTTTGTTCCGGCTAATATCTGTGTATATATATATATATATATATATATATATACATATACATATATATACATATATACACATAATATATATATGTATATATTATGGATATATATATATATATATATATATATATATATTTATATACCTACAAAGGTTATTTACCCGGATATATACGTCTAGTTATTTGTGCAATAGTTATTAATCTGTGTTACAAAGTATAATGTACCTAATTCACATTTTATTAAAATATGTTTCTTCGTAATATAAGTTGGCCTCATTTAATAGGTAGCAGGTAGGTACTTAGTAAAAATATCAGGAAAATTTATTTAAAAATTACTAAACAACTTCTTGCAAACAAAGGCTTAATACCTGTAACTAAAAAGCAGTTTTAAAACTTATTTAAATAAAACTCTTGTTGTTTTAAACTCTTTTGATAAAAGAGAGATATTAAAAATTTATCGCGCCTCATACTAGCACTTGCGAAATCGCACACACTCATCCGGAGTGACACTTCCCCTCACCATATTCAAACAAAGGACCCCTTGAACATACAGTAAACATTATCGAGTGTGGCTAAAAGCATTTAGCAAGAAACATCTCAAGTAAAGTTATTTTAGCAAATTTGTGCTAAGAAAATTGTGCTCGGTTAACCATATAACCATATGTAATATTGTATGTAAAAATTAAACAAAAATGTATTTCGAAACTTTGAGGCGAAAAACAGTGCGCGTGACGGCAGATTTTAAAACGTACTTACAAAAATAACAAGCAAATGTTATTTTAGTATGTACACATTTATTGTGCATAGTGTGTGGTTACGCGTTTTATTATTTAAACCAGCTGATACCCGCAACTTAGTTTGCGTTGAACAATTGGATACAGAACACTATTTTTTAAACGGAAATTTTTTAATCAAGCTATTTCAGAGATAAGCCGGAACAAAAAGACAGACAAACCTGTTTTTTTTTTTAATTATCCCATAATAAATGCATTTAGTGAAAAGCTATTCATTTGAAATTACAAGCAGACACTTCAAATATATATTTGTATGTATAGAAATAAAGTCGGATTGAGTCTTCAAACGTGTGTTACAATAAAATGTAACATTTAAGGAGTATTGATATAAACTTCGAAGCAAATCACCTCCAAAATAATTTTCTACAATTTTTTTTTATTATTTTCTTATATGGATGGAGTATGAAATTAAATAAAAAACCAAACACCATTAATTCTGTTAGAGAAAGTTACTGCAAAATTTTAAGTAGATTGGACCAGGGATTCACGATGTCCCACCCAAATTCCAATATTTGAATCAGTTCAACAGCTTCGGAGATTAACCCGTAAAAACAGACAAACAGAATAAAAGATAGACAAAGAAACAAAAAACTTTGAAAAAATTGGCTGTCTTATTACATCCCCCAGACTCTTGAGCATTTTTTTTATGTACAGACATTCAATCTCTACAGTTTGCGTTACCCCCCGCGGCAATGCCCCCACCAAGTCGAGCAAAAAAGCGGCACGTTCGTACCTACCATCCTTTTCTTGATATTATATTATGTCTAGATATAGATTAAGTACTTGCATACAATTTTTAAATCTACACACGTATTTATGTTGTCCTTATATATCTACCAGAGAAACTGCGACAACCATTTTAAGTATGTAGCATTTACTTATAAGAAGCATTTGATTATTGACCTTATGAATCGCCTAATTGCTCACCGACTGATACTCGAAGTCTTATCATCGAACACAAATTATACTTGTTGTACATACTTGTTCAACTGTAATTGCATGCAAAAAGTTGTAGTAAAGTTGAAATGTGCGCTCCGGACAAAAATCTGTATGTAATCAAAAATCAGTAAATGTTGTGGCACTTTATAAATAACAAACAAATACATATAGGTACATACATTTTAGGATATATTAATAAATATTTTAGTATCATATAAATTATACTAAAATCTTATATATATATATGAAATATAATAGGTGTACGATATATATATATATACTATATACCTAGTCTTGCCATAAATACTCAAACAAAAAAAAAATCTATTGCAAATAACATTTGTTAATTTTACAGTGTGTTAGTTTAATACGTAATAAAATAATTTAAAATATAGAAGCTTATTCGAAGTGGTCTCCAATGGCTGCAATACAGTCCTTTAAACGTTGAGGCCAGTTATCAATAGAAGCACGCACTCTTTCCATGGGAACATTCTTCACTGCCAATCGTGTGGATTGTTTTAGGGACTCCCAAATTATCATGGCGTTTAGAGCAAGCCGTACTCTCTAAAACTGACCATAAATCATAATCCAGTGGATTAAGATCGGGAATAGACGACGGCCAGTCTTCAGCTCTGATGAAATCCGAAACGTTCGTTGCCAACGAAGACTGCGTAGACCGAGCTTTATGATCCGGCGCCGAGTTTTGCTGGAAGGACCATTCTTGGTTATTGAACATGGTGTTGTTAAGGGGCTTCACTACCTTCTCAAGAATGGTATCATGATACACTTGTGTCGATGCTTTGATACCTTTTTCACAAAAGTATGAATGAAACCATCACTGAAGTCGGATAGTGCCCACGTTGCACTCTGTTGACTAATTGGGAAGCTTCTTTAGAGCTTTGAGCATAAATACGGTCATTTTGTTTGTTAACATGTTGCTCAATTGTAAAAAAATTCTCATCCGTAAACAAAATGTTTCTATGCGCGTACCGCTTCAGTGGTTGTTTCGATTTTAGCACCCTATTCTTTTTTAAATTATTAGTTAAGAAATGACCAGTACGTCTCTTATAGGCTGCAAGTCCTAAGTCATCTTTTAAAATACGCTACATGGTTCTAGGTGCTATCTTCATCTCCCGAGATAAAATATTTTGCTTTTGGACAGGATTTCTTCGAATTCTTTCCCTTACTGCTGTGACCACTATTGTGAAGTAATATCTTCTTTGGTTTGCGTAGGCTCTAGCCTGAACCCGGTCACCCGGCATGAACGCCTTAACAGCAGGTATGCCGCAGTCGGTCCTTGTCGTAGACGACGGTGGTTTGTGAAGCATCACGTGAAGCGATGTTCTTACGTCGCGACCAAACATCAGTTGGTACGGGCTTTGTCCATCGGCTTTGGGGGAACGTCTCAGTCGAGTCTTCACTATTGTTAATTTATTAAATATGTCACCTTCCTCCGCCTCCATTGCGCGTAATGCCTTCTCTATAGTCTGCACGTAGCGGTCTGCTTGACTGTTGGTTGCTGGATGGTAGGGAAACGACGTCTTATGTACCACTCCGCAGTTATTTAGAAAACTCGTAAATTGTTCTGAGACAAATTGACGTCCATTATCTAATACGAGTGTGTATGGGATGCCAAATGTTGAGAATAGTTCTTTGAGCTTGTTGATACACCAGGAACTTGTTGTATTTTTGGTTGGAAATATTACAACCCATTTTGTAAATGCGTCCACGATTATAAAAAGCTGTTGTCCCTGGATCGGTCCAGCAAAATCAACGTGCAGTCTTTGCCAAGGTCCCATCGGTTGTTCCCAATGATGTATCGAAGTTTTCGGAGGTTCGTTTTGTTGTAATCGGCAGGCTCTACATGATTTAACTTTCAGTTCGATATCTCTATCGATATTCCTCCAGTATACGTAACTGCGAGCCAGAGCCTTCATCTTCATAATACCGCTGTCCCCAGCATGGAGCTCGTCAAGTACACGCTCACGTAAGTTTCGCGGTATAATAACTCGAGTTCCTTTTAGAATGCAGTCGTCTTGAAGCGTAAATTCGTTTTTGTTGAAACCTATTGTGCGTAATAATTTGTCACTTCGTAGGGATTCTCGCAACGTATTTAATTCGTCGTCTTTTTCTGTTTCTTTGATTATGATTTCAGGTCTTATTTCCAAAACGTTGATTTGGGCGCGTTGGAAGGTGCAGTGTTGGTCTTCATAGGTTTCTACCGTTTCTGCCGGAAATCTTGAAAGATAGTCGGTGTTGCAGTGTTTTGACGCTGCTCTGTATTCTATGTCATAGTCGAATCCTGATAAAAATGTGCGTAGTGAAATAGCCGCATAGTGCTTAAGGCTGGAAGTGTTTGGTAGGGATGGAATATGGAGGTAAGCGGTTTATGGTCTGTCATTAGTGTAAATTTCTGTCCGTAGGAATAAGGGAAAAATTTCTTCATACCCCAATATATAGCTGTGGCTTCCTTGTATATTTGGCTGTATTTCTTTTCACTTGTAGCTAATGTTCTCGAAGAAAATTATGGGTCTTTCTGACCCGTCTGGAAATCTGTGAGATAGTACTGCTCCTAATCCGGTAGGTGAAGCGTCAGTAGCTATTATCAATTGCTTATTCAGATCGAAATGAGTAAGAACTCTATCGCTGGCAATTTCTTTTTTTATAACATTAAAACTCATCTCGCATTTGGAAGTCCAGTGAAATTTATTTTCTTTTTTAGTAATTCATTTAATGGGCTTGTGTTAGTTGCGAAAGTTGGGAATGAATTTATTGTAATAGTTGGTAGAGGAAGGTTCGAAGTTCATTGATATTTTCAGGTCTTTTTGTAATCAGTATTGCTTTTATTTTATCTCTATTCTTATGTAAACCATCTTTGTCTATTATGTGTCCTAAATAATTGATACTATGTTGGAAGAATTGACATTTATCTCTATTTACTCGTAGATTGCTCTCTTTTAGTTTTTGTAGGACTTGGTTCAGTTGTATTAGGAGTTGTTCTTCTGTGGACCTCTGTATAATAATATCACCGAAAAATCATTTAACGCCATCTAATCCCCGAAGTAGTTGGTCCATGAATTTTTGCCAGAGGCTTGGGGCGACTTTAACCACGAACATTAAACGATTTACTATGTACGTTCCTTTGTGTGTACTCAAGGTTTGCAGGGCCGGGCTTTCATCGTCCATTACCATGTTGAGGTAAGCTTAGGTAATGTCTAAGGTGCAAAAGTATTTACCTCCGTTCATTTCGGCAAATATGTCGTCGGTTATAGGGATTGGGTATTGTTCATCTTTTAATTCCTTGTTTAGGGTTACCTTGTAGTCGGCACATAAACGTATATTTCCGTTTGATTTCACAATAGGGACGATCGGTGTGCCCCAATCAATTTTTGTAATTACCCCTTCTCTACTAAGTCGATCTATTTCCTTATCAACCTTCTCCTTTAAGACATAAGGGATGCGTCGCGGTTTGATAAAAATAGGTCGCGCGTCTTTTTTAAGGTTCAAATGGGCTTTGTAGTTGGGTATTTCTCCCAAATCAGATTTAAATACAGTATCTGCGTATTCTTCTAGTAGTTTTTCTTGTTTCGGAGTAGAAGTGTGTATTACTCGTATGTCTGCTAGTTTATTTGTGACTTCTTTCATCCAACTTCTACCAAATATTGGATCTACGTCTTGATTAATAATGTATAGTTTTCCGTTAAAGTTTTGATTTTTATAGGAGCATTTTAAATAAGTCACTACTGCAGGCTTAAAAACTTCCCCTGCGTTGGTTCTGAATTTCATGTCTGTTTTAAAAAAAATTTTTGAATTTTTAATCCCTTGTAGAGCTTGTATGATATAGAAGACAGGGTAGCTCCTGTGTCAAATTCCATATTAACTAGTTTGTTCTCTATTTTAATTGGAATCATGTATTTTTCAGAAATTTCCTCTTTGATAAGGTGTATGTCGCACAGGCTTTCTTCACTACTTAAGTTGTCCCCTACTTGGTTCGTACGTGTGTTTCTTTGAAAGCAGATGCGTGCCAAAACTCGTTTTTTTTGCATTTAGAACACATAGTTTTCTTGGCACCGCACTCGTTTGAATGGTGATTGTCTTTTCCACATCGATAGCATTTTTCTCTTAAGTCCTTTATTGTTATAGGTGATCAGCGCTTTTTACTGTATTCCGTTGAAGTGGATCGCCGAGAATATCTTGATTGCTTGCTAGTCGATGCTAGTGTTTGTATTGAATGGTCTATGTAAGTCCTGTGACATGTTACTATTCTCGTCTTTCCTATTTCCATCGATGAGGCGATTTGAATCAGCTTTGCAAAGGGTGAAGTGTCTATTTCTTGTAATATTTTAGTTCTTATGTCACTACCTCTCAAACCTCGAATAAACTGAAGTAATAGGAAACTTTCCAATGTAGACAATTTCTTCAGTTCCAATTTCTTCAGTTCAGATATGGCAGTGGTTTCATTTTCTTGCTGTTGTCGGGATATACATCGATGATTTAGCGCCCATGTACTCGGTTTTGGGTCTAGATACTATAGAAATATAATAATATAAATTAACTGACCTACTAGACGACTAGTAGGTCAGTTAATTCTTTAAAATTCATGTTCATCGGTTCTTCTGGAGAACAGAGGTCGTAGAGTTTCTCATGAATTATGGGCGGTAATGCCGAAAGTAATGAGTATACTTTGAGCTTTGCGTCTGTAATGTTGTTCAACAGGAAATATACAATAAAGCGCTGTGTAAAATTATTAAAAGTTTCGTTTTCTTGTAAAGTTTGAAAGTTAATTTTCGGTCTGGATTTTGCTTGAGTGTTAGCGCTTAGTTGTGATCTTTATATTTGTGTCGAGGCCAAAGTTTGTTCACTTTGGTCTGGCATATTTAACAATTTTGTTTTTAGTAGTGTGAATTTCTCTTCATTTTCGTACCTGGTGCCCGTTTCGTTTTCAAATTCTTCATCTGGTATTTCAGATTCAATTTTTTCTTGTAATTCTCGAAATTACTGTAGGTTTTCTTGAAGACATTGAAGTCTCGTTTGGGTTTCCGCGTATGATAGAATTTCGTGAGCGTTGACGTAATTTTCCAATCTTGTTAGTTGGGTGCGTAAAGAGGCGCGGGTTCTTTTCCATTTCTTCAATTCTGCTGTCGACATCGTCGCCAGATATTGTAAATTAATAACACAATTAAAACAAGTAATATTTATTTGCTAGATATTTACAAACTGACATAACAATCTTGCCACCATGGTAACGGCCATCGGTGTCACAGATAATAGTATATAGCAACCACCTTTTTCGTACAAACACTACGTGGACAGCCAGATCTTCTTCAGTCACAAACAGAGGAGGTCTCATTGTACCTATTAATAGCCCGGTACACAAACATTTTACTAATACCAAGCGTATGGAGAGTTCTAAAATTTGCATTTGGCTCCTACCTACTTTGTGTAATGCAATCACAGCGATTCGGTTCTCTTTATCACCCCACTCCATTTTAATATCGCAAAATATTGTACAATGTATTGACGCCAAAATGAGAATACTCAATGAACAAATATATAAAAATGACAGATTCCAAATTCAAATGTAATATTTTGTGTATTTTTAATTGTAACAGTATTTATGGCCAGACTAAGTATATTAGAAAGTTTTTATTTGGTTTTACCCGGAGCAATACTCAAGCTATAAAAAACAAACGTGAATGTCAAAACTGGAAGTACTGTTTGTTTTCAATCAACTGTTAACAAAAAGTAATAGGTACTTTTTGTTAACAGTTGATTACGAAAAGTACCAACTTACTTACTTACTTAAAATCATATCTACGTTCTAAATCACATTTTCACGATTTTTGTGCTATTACATTCATCACTAGATGTTTTTCGCGACTTCGTACGCGCATAAGAAAAGCCCTCGGGAAAATAGCCGTTTCCTCCCCGTGGTCTACTCAATATTTGTGCCAAATTTCTTCAAAATCGATTCAGTAGTTTCGGAGTACAAGCAAAATCTACAACAGCATTAAAAAACAAACGTCAATGCAAAACTGGAAACACTGTTTTTAATTGACTGTCAAAAAAGAGTACCTACAAGACTTACTTAATATCGTCTCGACGTCCTAAATCACATTTTTCACGTTTTTTTTTGCTATTATTTTCATCATCATATACATTGCGAAATAATAAAATAAACATGACTTGAATACAAAATATTTACTTTGTAAAACAGTACACAATCTCCCTTGTAAATGTTTGTACGCGCTTATTGTGTGTAGTATCAAAGGGCTCGATGTGAATAAGATAACCATAAGGATCCTAACGAAACTTAATCAAAAACTACTAGCGGTCGCCCTGTGGCCGAAATTCGACCATAATGCATATTTTATATTTTAAGTTTCAACTTTTTTTGTGTTCTTTTGCCTCTGAGATATGCAATAAAAAATGTAAATATTGTATGGAATATGTAAGAAAGATTGACAATTGTGTCAAACTAACACCTGTTATTGTACTTAAACGCATGGTCGTGTGAGTACCTCAGTTTGTGCTACTTTCTCTTTATTAATGTTATTTTGTATTTCCAAGTATTATTAAAAAAATATTTATTATTTCTAAGTATTATTAAAAAGTATTATTAGCTTTCTGCACACCTTCTTCCACATAGACTTTATCTGTTCTGTGCCAAATTTATACGCCTCCGTTCGCACAATTCGTACAAAAGTTATGATGATGCCATTTACAGTTTAGGCAAAGAATATAATATATTATTTACCTAGTTTAGGCTTCAAATTCAAACTATCATCATTGATAAATTTTTTAATTTTCTTTCAAATGTCTCTATGTCTTCTCTTTGTGATTGGAGGCATGGATTATAACAGAAAATAGTATCGTATTAAAATGTTGTCATTACAATCAACAAAGTCACTTATCGCCACGCGTACGATATTTGTACGTAGATCATGCTACGAGGGCGGGTCAATAAGTCCGTGACTTTTGGAATAAAACACAGATTTTTTGATAAAAAAATCATTTTATTTTTCAACGTAGTCCCCCTTGAGCTCTATACACTTTGTCCAACGCTTCTCCAATTTTTTTATCCCTTTCAAAAAATATGATTTGTCGAGGTCCTCAAAATAGGCCTTTGTTTGCGAGATGACTTCATCATTGGAGTCAAATCTTTTTCCACCGAGCCATTTTTTCAGGTTTGGGAACAAGAAGTAGTCACTCGGAGCCAAATCTTGAGAATAGGGTGGATGTGGGAGCAATTCATAGCCCAATTCATGGATTTTTGCCATGGCAACTGCACATGTGTGCACCCTTGCATTGTCTTAGTGAAAAAGAACTTTTTTCTTGGCCAAATGAGGTCGATTTTTTTTCAAATCCTCATTGAAGCGGTCCAATAAGTTGGCATAATATTCCCCATTAATTGTTCTTCCCTTTTGAAGATAGTCAATGTGGATTATCCCACGTGCATCCCAAAAAACAGTCGCCATAACTTTATTGGCTGACAAACCCACCTTGGCCTTTGGCGCCGATTCACCCTTAGAAACACACTGTTTTGACTGTTGTTTGATCTCTGGTGTATTGTGATGGATCCATGTTTCGTCCACGGTTAAAAAACTCCTCCATATTGTAATTAAACAACGCCAAACCTTCCTGTGAAGTTGTTACACGATTGCGTTTGTGGTCGACTGTGAGCAAACGCGGCACCCATCTTGCGGAAAGCTTTCTCATGCCCAAGTGATCATTCAAAATTGAAACCACTGAGCCATGCGAGATGCCTATGGCTTCCACAATCTCTTGCACTTTTAATCTTCGGTCGGCCAACACCATATCGTGAATTTTTTCGATTGTTTCGGATGTAGAGACCTCAACTGGGCGTCCAGGACGTTCGGCATCTTCAGTGCTTGTAAGGCCACAACGAAATTCAGTAAACCACTTTTTTACCATTGAAATCGATGGTGCAGAGTCCCCATAGTATTTATCAAGCTTAGCCTTGGTCTCGGTAATGGTTTTTTTTCGCAAAAAATAATGCTTAATAAGTACACGAAATTCACTTTTTTCCATTGTTTCCTTAAGTTACTGGATAGTCTGATAAAGATAGCTGTAAAACACAAACTAACTGACGCAGCAAGTTCAAATTTTGATAGGAGTCAACTGACAGATGCCTGTTGACAGGAGTAGTGTTGCTTTTTCAGTAAGGAGGTTAGAAATTCAAAAAGTCACGGACTTATTGACCCGCCTTAGTAGACAAAGTAGACACTAAACATATAAAGCTGTCTCCGTATTTTGGTCCACGTTGAAGAAAGTCAGAGGCCGATATTAATCATTGAACAATTTCGTGCAGACTCCACGCATGTACAGATTTTTACGTGACTTTTTATGTCTTCGGCAAAGAAATAAAACTTTGCGTACGTTATATTTTTCTTAACTGCATACCTACTCTTTGCAGACGTAAGAGTTTAGTTTACTTAGTTTGTAGAATATAGCTTAAAATTACAATCATCTAATAATTTAAAATATTACATGAATATAATATACCAATATCGTTTTTGGGGTTCCGTGCCCAAAGGGTAAAAACAGGACCCTATAACTGAGACTTCGCTGACTGTCTGTCTGTCCATCCATAGTAGCTAGACAGTTAACATTTTCACGGATGATATAAGAAGTCTGTTGCCGCTATAACAACAAATACTAAAAACAGGATAAAATAAATATTTAATTGGCTCCTCCCATACAACAAATTTGTACAAATTGTTTGTACGGAACCCTACATACGCGAGTCTGACGAACACTTGACCGGTTTTAATTATGTCCCTAGTTTATTGCACATCCGAACAATTATTTATTACATGTAATAGCACTCGCACACGATTGGCTATCAGGAAAGGTCTTGCTTGCTTGCTTCACTGCTAACGTTAGTGTAAATCTAGCATCACAGATTAAGACCATATAAGTACTTACTTTATTTCCTACAAAGTCTGTTTAAAATTATTATTACTAATCCATCGCCACTTGTAAGCCGGGAGATAAAAAAAAATTCTTGGTAAATTATCGAAATATTCATTGGTTTCGCTGTTTCGTTCCATTACAGATTCATTTTTCATTATGGAATGTTAATTGTAATTACCGATTCAAAACGGATTCCGTTATCATATGGATTCTGAAACCATTATTATTTGTAGGTTGTCGATAATAGTGGTTAACACTTTCATTTATATTGTTATGCAGAATAAAAAAATATAGGATTACTTTGCGCACGAAGTTACAAATTTTATGGCACAAAATCCTTAATAAAGCAGAGGACTTATCCCAAATTTGACCTAGCTTCAACCTTCGCAAAAACACATACTAAAAGTTGCGTAACCCATTTCTTTTTCGGATATTTTTATGAGACAAAAGACAAAAGTTATGTCCTAAAAATTTAAATAAATTCTCAGTTTTCGGGAAAGCTATAAATTAGTGTACTAGTTACACATTTATACGGTGGCTACCCAATTTTTCTCCCGAGGGAACAGTGCCGTCGCAGGTCGGTCACAAAAATATATGAAATGACTTACTCCAGGTCGTATTTCAGTAGCACTGAAAGTTTATATGTTTTGTTTCACTCGATTAAATTTGTTACGACGTTATTTGAGGTTAACGCTGAGAATTTACATCGGTTACCTTAAGTTAGCGGTTAAACATTAGTGGAAAGCAATTAAAATGTTACTAGTAAGCTTCTTGTAAGAGTATTTTAACATACCACTTAGTATCAGCTTATGTAAAATTTTAAGACATACCATTTATTAAAAATGTACTGTTAATACCTACATAGCAAAACATAACATTATTTATTAAAGGTAATCGTTCGAAATTGACCCAGAGTCGACAGCAATGAAATGGTTGCCAATATGTTTACTTTAAATCATATTTGTTGTCACCAAAAGGGCAATCCCGAAAAACGCCGGGTATTTTGGTGTTGAAATTGTAGTTATACTCGTACATAATATTACGCCTACAGTTTCAATGTATGGAGATACGATTTCTTGTGGAAGTTCCGTAATTTAGTTTTAATACAAGCCGAAGAATTGGCTAAACCGACCACTGCTTTTATTGAGCAGAGTCTTTATTCTGACAACTTTACAGTTAGCAGCTTGGAATATGTTCTTAATAATTTAAATTAGTTTCTAAGACAACAGAGGTCCACTCTAGCAATGTGATAAACAAGAATATAAATTATTCAAATGTATTACCTATCTTACCTACCAAAAATGTAAACCTGGTGCACCAAAATTTGCAAGAAACGGTAGGTAAAGAATTAGAGATTGAGTTGTTTCATAATGAATATAACATTGATATTATGAACGTTGGAACACCAACAAATACATCTACACCTACTATATAATATGATTTCGGATTTTGTTCTTGCTAATAACTTCTATTACCCGGCGTATTTCAGAGTTGCCCCTTTGGTGTCATCAAAAATGATTTAAAGTGAACCCATTGGCAGACATTTCATTGCTGTCGACACTGGGTTTATTTAGTATGAGTTTTGGACCATGCCCTTTATATTAATTTACTTCTGACCTCTTCAATATATTTACAATAAAAAAAATATCTATCGTACGTTACAGGTCGTTGTGGTCCAATAAATCGTACCTACTCTCAAATTAAACGTAAAGCTTAATAGTTTCCAGCATATAAATAGTTTATCTGAAATCGTTTTAAATTACTTTCTAGTTCTTAAAATTTTATAGTTCAATGCATCCAGTTTCTAGGGCGAAAATAGCGTAGCCATAAATTTCCTTAGAATGCATAAAACAGTCTCCATTTCCGCGTCTCCCACAACCGCGCCGATAACTCATAAATCATATTTTCATTACTTCACCTGCCTCCTTCATCTGTTTCATTTCTGCCATATAGGTATGTACCTACGGTATATTAGGAGTGAGAGTAAATTGGTCACCATCATCTCTCATAAACACTCAGAAGTCTGTCTTAAAAATTGTAATAGGTAGGTTAATTATTTTCAAATTACTTTTAAATGAAAAAATGGTTGTCTGATAAGTCGGCCTACGGACGATACTTTTACGTGATAATTTTACGTGAAAAATTTACGTTATCACAAGCCGAACGCTTAGGTCGATCGTGCCTCGCTATCGCTTGTTCCGCGCTCTCGCACGCTTGGCTCAGGCGGAACGTGACCTCAGACGTTTCACGTCAATAAATTATTTATAGCAAGCACCTACTATGTCGGTTGACAATTAAAGTTAGAAGGAAGCAATCCTAAGCGAAAATCTTCCTAACAGCCTGACGTCAAATGCAGAAGAAATGAAGAAATTATTATTATTAAACAAAAAATTAAACCGCCTTCCAAAGAAAAATACACAAAAATTATGAAATAAATCTATTTTCTAAATAATTGCCCTATTAAATTAGACTAAAATTTTAACTAAATATTTCTCTACACAAATAATGAGTATTTTGAAGTCGGTTCCAGCCCAATCAATATCCTGATAAATCATTATTTTATAGAGCTCACACTTAAGTTGGCTGGTACCGACTTCAAAATTATGAAGATTGTGTAGAGAAATAGTTAATATTTTAGTCTAATTTAAAAGGGGAATTATTTAGAAAATAGATTTATTTCATATTTTTGTGTATTTTTCTTTGGAAGGCGGTTTAATTTTTTATTTAAAAATATTGTTCACTTTTAAGTGATATTTGTTAAATTATTATTACATTGTAAGAATGTTTAAAGTAAACGATCGAATGTATAATAGAATACGCGCCAAGCTTCCATTAGGTATTGTAAATAAGATGATGATGATGATCACTGTAAGATACATAGTGGATTATGCTTGCAGTTCTTTAAACAATGCCGAAATTTCCAAACGTATCTTTAAAGACTAAGGAGTTCTGTTCAGTACCTTTGTATCCAGGGTATACCTTGGTGCAAAATCTTATATTTTGTTAGCATATGGTGTGCGTGCCTGTGTTAGCGTATGGCAATGGTGTTAGTTCAGAAAAAGCCAAAATCACTATATTATGTGTCCATATAAATTTCGAAGAATTCCCTCGATTCTTCATGGACCTCATCATAAGGCTTTTAATTTAGTGACTAAAGTATCAATTTCGAAATAGGTCTTTAAACGGCAGTATAATGTTCAAAGATATCCGTGTCGGTGTAAAATACTATGAGAAAGTACCTTTTATATCATCATAATGTGATGATGTATGATGTGATTGATGGTAGTGATGATGATGATTACTCTCATTAACATAGTGGCATATGCTTGCAGTTTTTTAAACAACGCCGAAATTCCCAAACATGTATCTATAAGGAGTCAGGAGTTCTGTAGTAAAATCTTACTTTTTGGTAGTATATGCTTGGATTACTTCAGAAAAAGTCAAAATCACTATATGTGTCCATATAAATTTCGAGGAGTTCCCTCGATTACTCATGGATCCCATCATCAGGTCACCACTTTGGTGACAACGAGACTAATTTGGGATTATACCCTTTACATCAAAATTCTACCAATAGTTCTGCTTCTAGGAATTAATACAATTTTATTATAGGTGCGTCATAAATTTGATGCATCGATATAATTGTGTGTTGCGATGTTAGTGTGAATGTTAATGTTCGATTCAGAATATTAGTTTGAGGTAGAGAGTTGCATATCAAATGCAATCAGTTACTTGGTACTAAAAAAATGTAGAACGTTTGTAGAGCGAGCAAAAAATATCGGTTGTCTGTAAAGTCGGTTTACTGACGATAGTTGAACGTGACAACGTCAACAACAACAACAACAACAACAACAACAACAACAACAACAATAATAATAATAATAAGAAGAATAATGAAATGCGAGGTAACGCTGGTATTTGGTAACGGTAACAGGTAACGGTACTTGGTAACAGTACTTGGTAACGCATGGGTCATATTTTTTGGTGCGTGCAGCCGGCTCCATCGAATAATAAGACGTTATCACGTCAAAAATATTTGGTTGCATTTATTTACAAAAGCACGAAATATATCTACTTTAAAAAATATTCCTTCTCTGATGCCAATGGTTTAACTTATTTTTCTAAAACATATTACCTATACAATATGATAAATTATTAAATCATTTAATTGTTCAGACTCATTTACAAATGATGCTATCTTAAACAGGTATTGTAAATTAAATGACCTACTTTTGAATTTTTAACCGTTGCTGATACTAAATTTGCTTACTGTACCTACACTGTGCAAACATAAAGCTCTATGGTTAGAATTCATATTCCTGTATCGTTATCCTGTATGAATTGAAAACCATGGTAAAAATTCTTTTGATAGACATTCAATCGATACATTTTTTGCAATTCATCACTGGACAGGCTGTCACTCAAACTTTCGAAAAGGATAAGGTGATAATATTATATTCGACCCTTGTATTTTTTGCATCTACAATGATTACTCCGCCGTTTGTTGACCGAATTAATTTTTTTTTAAAGTTTTTCCTTTCCATTTGGTCCTTTTGACATTTTGGTGCAGACCTGATGATGATGCATTTGAGGGAAACTTGCAAGATTTGAAGGGATACTGTAAGTGATTTTGACTTTTTTGAAGCAAATGGTAAGCATATGCTTCAAAAAAGTCATGACATGACATCTTACTTTTTAGTAGTAAAAAGTAAGATTTTGTGTGACCTTGGATCCAAAACCATTGAACGGAACTTCAAAGATATGCGATTGAGAGATTCGCCATTGCTTCAAGAACTTCAAGCATAATATGACACTGACAATAATTATTATCATCATCATCATCATCATTACCATGATTTTATATCACCATCTAATGATACTCTCACTCGCGGTAAGCGGTACTCTAGGTACTATAAACATGATAAACATTATAAAGCAGAATTAACTTGTTAATTGTAATTCCAAACGTTTGTTTTTATTATTAATAAGACTATTAGTAATTTACTAATTACTAATAGTCTTGGTTTTGAAGTCGGTAACAAATTGTTGATTAAAAAAATATTAATCTGATTTACATATTAAATAAATAGTAGTGTTTAGCAAAAATTATATATTGTATCAAAGTTCACGTAAATGTGTGCTGGTACCTACTTCAAAACTAAGAAGATTGAGTAGAGATATAGTTAAATTTTGGTTTACCTAATCGAAAAGGAGAACTTATTTGAAGATAAGTTTTTTTTTAATTTTAGTGTATTTTAAATAATATAGGTATTTATTATTTTCTTTTTTTACGCTGAAAGTAGTTTTTTTTTGTTAAAAATTAATAACATTTATAAAAGAAACCTAAACTCGAAAGTCTTCGACCAGTGCTTTCTTCCGGTCCTTATCTACGGAGCGGAGACGTGGACACTCACAAAATCCTCGTCCACAAGTTTCAGGTCGCTCAGTGAGCTATGGAGAGGGCTATGCTCGGAGTCTCTCTGAAGGATAGAATCCGGAATCAGGAGATCCAACGAAGAACAAAGGTCAGCGACATTGCCATCAGGATAAGCAAACTGAAGTGGCAGTGGGCTGGGCATATTTGTCGAGCAGCCGATGGCTCAATGGGGCAGAAAGGTTTTGGAGTGGAGACCGCGAACAACCCGCCCCGTAGGACGATCACCCGCGAGGTGGACCGACGACCTAAAGAGAGTGGCAGAAAGCAGTTGGATGCGGAAGGCAGAGGACCGGGTATTGTGGCGCGAAATGGGAAAGGCTTATGTCCAGCAGTGGACGACTACGGGCTGACGATGACGATGATGATAAAAGAAACCCATAAATATTATATTAATTTATTAGGTATATTTAATTTAAACTATGCAACCTTTATTTCAATTGAATTTGTTTCGATTTGTAATTAGTTATAACAGTAGATAAGAGAACTACTATAATAGTTAATGTGCTGTAATTGATCGAAATATAAATGGGTTATTTTCAAGTAAAGCAGATACTACATTTTGTTTCATCTCTTATCAGTTTAAAGACATTAGTATATCATAGTAATAGCATAGTAAATCATAAATTTGAATCAGAAATCCTATTCAAGGAAACGAATTTTTAAACTCGGCCTGTAACGTTCAGCGTATTTATAGCACTACGTCAAATGCAATTGAATTCAAAATGAAGAGAAAATTTTACATGTGGCTGAGCTGTAGCACCCATTTCAACTGAGTCCTTGGATATAAAAGGCTTTTTCTGTATTTGAGGGAATCTCTAGACTCATACAGGAAAATACTTCTTTAGAAAAGCAAAGTCAAGCCCTAGTGCGACAGTTCCCCATTGTCTGTGTGTCTCTTGCATTTCTTTTGCGAATGGTTATTTTTGTAACTAAATGCCGGCTTTAAATAAACTTTATTGCATTAAACATTTATTTTTAAACGTTATTTTGCTTGTATTTGAATTGTTACGGCTTTTTTAGATTCATGTAAATATTAATTTTCCTTGTGATCATCACAGATTTCAAATTCAATTCTTACAAAGCATTTAATTACAATTTATAGCAAAATGTTGACCTCCGAAATAGCGCACATTGGATTTTCAATTTTTGACGATTTTATTGCAAACGAAATCTTTTAATACTCCAAACTTTGCCTTTTCAATCGCAATTTGATTTTATTCGACTGATCAAATTATGTATCTTGAATCATTTATTTTGTTTGATCTACGTCAATAAAAGTGCCTTCAAAAGGGTTGTAGGTCAAACAAAACTTACTTACTGGACTCCAAGGGCTAAAATTGGCTACCTAGCTTACGAAAGCAGGTTTTTTATCCCACTGTATTATCTTTTTCGATAGCTAGGACACTCGAGTTATTCGGTGGTGCGATGGCGTTAATTTTTATATCATTTCTATACTATTACTAGCTGACCCGGCAATGTTGTTTTGCCATTGTATGTATTTTTAATGCCATCATAAAAAAAAATACAAAAAATATAAGAAAATATATTGTCACCCTTATCATATAAGGGTTGCAAAATATATTACGACCGATTCTCTGACATATCGAATATGCAAAAAAAATTCATAAGAATCGGTCCAGCCGTTTCGTAGGAGTGTCTCCCCTCCCCAAGACTATGACATGAGAATTTTATATATTAGATAAAGTACCTGGGTAACCGAGCTTTGCTCGGAACTTTAGTAGATTTTAAAAAAATCACAAATATATACCGGGGCTCGAACCCATGACATTCCGAACTTTCGAACAAAGCAAAAATGAAACATAGTAATAGCAAACTGCCAATCTAACTGATACAATAGAGTCGAAAGTTTTCATAATTTATATTGCTTCACTACGAAAAAACCATTTATAGGCTAAAAATGCGCAGTTTCCCAAGGTTAAGATCTAGCTAGATCGTTTTTTCTCACCCAAAACTTCGTGCATCTTAATTTAATGGTAATACTTGCAGCCCTTTTGAAGAAACTGATTATATACAGAATGTTTTTTCATGCAGTGTCCAAACTTTCAGGACTACTTGAATTTATGCAACTTTACCTATGGGTTCAACTTTCCTACTTGAAAAAAAATCTGCTGTTTCCTACAAATGCTATATATGCCGTGGCCCTTTTATAGGAAACAGCTGTATATATAAGATTGTCTTATATATACAGCTATTTAAAGTATAAGATTCTGAAAATTGTGTAATGTGTTTCACGCTTCACACGTGGAGTGCCCAAAATATGCATATTTTGCGACACTCCTTAGCTGAGAGCTCTTCAAATTTTAATGATACTAAGGCGGGTCAATAAGTCCGTGACGTTTTGAATTTCTAACCTCCTTACTGAAAAAGCAACACTACTGTCAACAGGCATCTGTCAGTTGACTCCTATCAAAATTTGAACTTGCTGCGTCAGTTAGTTTGTGTTTTACAGCTATCTTTATCAGACTATCCAGTAACTTAAGGAAACAATGGAAAAAAGTGAATTTCGTGTGCTTATTAAGCATTATTTTTTGCGAAAAAAAACCATTACCGAGACCAAATCTAAGCTTGATAAATACTATGGGGCCTCTGCACCATCGATTTCAATGGTAAAAAAGTGGTTTACTGAATTTCGTTGTGGCCGTACAAGCACTGAAGATGCCGAACGTCCTGGACGCCCAGTTGAGGTCTCTACACCCGAAATAATCGAAAAAATTCACGATATGGTGTTGGCCGACCGAAGATTGAAAGTGCAAGAGATTGTGGAAGCCATAGGCATCTCGCATGGCTCAGTGGTTTCAATTTTGAATGATCACTTGGGCATGAGAAAGCTTTCCGCAAGATGGGTGCCGCGTTTGCTCACAGTCGACCACAAACGCAATCGTGTAACAACTTCACAGGAAGGTTTGGCGTTGTTTAATCACAATATGGAGGAGTTTTTGCGCCGTTTTGTAACCGTGGATGAAACATGGATCCATCACAATACACCAGAGACCAAACAACAGTCAAAACAGTGGGTTTCTAAGGGTGAATCGGCGCCAAAGAAGACCAAGGTGGGTTTGTCAGCCAATAAAGTTATGGCGACTGTTTTTTGGGATGCACGTGGGATAATCCACATTGACTATCTTCAAAAGGGAAGAACAATTAATGGGGAATATTATGACAACTTATTGGACCGCTTCAATGAGGATTTGAAAAAAATCGACCTCATTTGGCCAAGAAAAAAGTTCTTTTTCACCAAGACAATGCAAGGGTGCACACATGTGCAGTTGCCATGGCAAAAATCCATGAATTGGGCTATGAATTGCTCCCACATCCACCCTATTCTCCAGATTTGGCTCCGAGTGACTACTTCTTGTTCCCAAACCTGAAAAAATGGCTCGGTGGAAAAAGATTTGACTCCAATGATGAAGTCATCTCGCAAACAAAGGCCTATTTTGAGGACCTCGACAAATCATATTTTTTGGAAGGGATAAAAAAATTGGAGAAGCGTTGGACAAAGTGTATAGAGCTCAAGGGGGACTACGTTGAAAAATAAAATGATTTATTTATCAAAAAATCTGTGTTTTATTCCAAAAGTCACGGACTTATTGACCCGCCCTCGTATATCATTAACAGCGAAATGTTTTATATGATGATACAGTATCAAAATACTTCCTCTATTTCCATTTCAAAACTAAAAAAAAATATTATCCTTACTAATATTATAAATGTGAAAGCGTGGATGATTGTTACTCTTTCACGCAAAAACTACTGAACGGATTTCGATGAAATTCGGTATGGTAGTAGTTTAGACTCTAGATTAAAACAAGGGCTACTTTTTATCCCGAAAAAGTAGTGTTCCCGAGGGATACTGTATTTACGCGGGCGGAGCCGCGGGAAACAGCTAGTATTTATATAATTGCAAGTTGATGTTCAAATCTATCGAAGTAGGTTATATTACAATGTATTTCTGTTTATTCTCATAATATTATTACTATCACAATACTCAACTTCAATTTATTAGGTATTCTTATTCAAGTTTTGAAATAATAATTAGTGTATCACTTATAATTTTGTAACGCCCTATTTCAAACATAAATACTCATATTATTTAAATTTTAAATATTAAAGATTATTATTTTTCAAACTCCTTACAAAATATATGACAACCTTTTATGGCAGGGAATACGTTAAATACACTAAATCTGAAACTAGCAGAAAGCGAAAAAGTTTTCAAATGTTTCTCATTCAGTTTTGTTGGAACATGAAAATGCGTCGATTTAAAAAAACTATATTCATTCCTAGCCATAAATCGAACTCTTTAATGTGAAAAATACAATATAGTCAACAAAACGTCATACTAAGGCGGGTCAATAAGTCCGTGACTTTTTGAATTTCTAACCTCCTTACTGAAAAAGCAACACTACTCCTGGCAACAGGCATCTGTCAGTTGACTCCTATCAAAATTTGAACTTGCTGCGTCAGTTAGTTTGTGTTTTACAGCTATCTTTATCAGACTATCCAGTAACTTAAGGAAACAATGGAAAAAAGTGAATTTCGTGTGCTTATTAAGCATTATTTTTTGCGAAAAAAAACCATTACCGAGACCAAGGCTAAGCTTGATAAATACTATGGGGACTCTGCACCATCGATTTCAATGGTAAAAAAGTGGTTTACTGAATTTCGTTGTGGCCGTACAAGCACTGAAGATGCCGAAGGTCCTGGACGCCCAGTTGAGGTCTCTACACCCGAAATAATCGAAAAAATTCACGATATGGTGTTGGCCGACCGAAGATTGAAAGTGCAAGAGATTGTGGAAGCCATAGGCATCTCGCATGGCTCAGTGGTTTCAATTTTGAATGATCACTTGGGCATGAGAAAGCTTTCCGCAAGTCGACCACAAACGCAATCGTGTAACAACTTCACAGGAAGGTTTGGCGTTGTTTAATCACAATATGGAGGAGTTTTTGCGCCGTTTTGTAACCGTGGACGAAACATGGATCTATCACAATACACCAGAGACCAAACAACAGTCAAAACAGTGGGTTTCTAAGGGTGAATCGGCGCCAAAGAAGGCCAAGGTGGGTTTGTCAGCCAATAAAGTTATGGCGACTGTTTTTTGGGATGCACGTGGGATAATCCACATTGACTATCTTGAAAAGGGAAGAACAATTAATGGGGAATATTATACCAACTTATTGGACCGCTTCAATGATGATTTGAAAAAAAACCGACCTCATTTGGCCAAGAAAAAAGTTCTTTTTCACCAAGACAATGCAAGGGTGCACACATGTGCAGTTGCCATGGCAAAAATCCATGAATTGGGCTATGAATTGCTCCCACATCCACCCTATTCTCCAGATTTGGCTCCGAGTGACTACTTCTTGTTCCCAAACCTGAAAAAATGGCTCGGTGGAAAAAGATTTGACTCCAATGATGAAGTCATCTCGCAAACAAAGGCCTATTTTGAGGACCTCGACAAATCATATTTTTTGGAAGGGATAAAAAAATTGGAGAAGCGTTGGACAAAGTGTATAGAGCTCAAGGGGGACTACGTTGAAAAATAAAATGATTTATTTATCAAAAAATCTGTGTTTTATTCCAAAAGTCACGGACTTATTGACCCGCCCTCGTACAATTAAAATAGTACACAGTTCTACAATTTATATTAACAAGCACAAAACATTTACAAAACTAGGTGTAAACACACGAGGCTTTAACTGTAATGAGTAAATTAGCTTAGGTAAGGTAGAAGGAGTGTGAGGCCCAGTTACACGTCATTTATCTTGGATTAACTATATTTAGGGTCCTTTCGACTTCGTTTTCATAATCCCTGACCCTTACAGCTGAGCTTTATAGTCAGATTGCGTTAGATGGTTCGAGAAGGCTTTAAGCCGTTTATTTATGTGACAAAAATAACTGACAAAGTTTTTTCGTTACGTAATATAAAAGATTAGGTACTTACTTCTACTTTCTCTATTTTATTGTAGATAGAAGAATGATAGACGGTGACTAATGTGAAAAATATCAACTATTTGAACAAGATAATGTCTCGACACTAATTTCACTAGAATATATTAGTCGGAAGGTTTTTGTTTAAAGAAAACAGTAATCTAGTAAGATAAAATGTAATTAACCCACCCACTGCTACGTTGGGCGAATACTTGTTTAATTAAAATACTTTGTCTTAAAAACATGTATTTTGTTGTGAAAGCGCATTTGGGTTTCCTTTTAGTTAGAAAACTTTTAACCTAACATATCTTTCCCTCCTTACTCTTTTGACTTGTCTACCTGTGCATTGAGAAAATTCAGAATATAATAGCATTATGTTATATTGAAAGTTTGTTTCAGCTATAATTTGGAAATATAAGCATGTGCACTGTGGAGGTTCAGGAGGCTTTAAACATGGCGGAGTCTTGACTGGTTTAAATAATATCAATGTATAAATAACTGATACGAGCTGAATTACTACAATAAAAAAAAAACTAAAATGTAAAATATAATATAGCCTATACTACCTGGACTATTATTACGAATCTATTGACACTTCATTTATTAAAATCGTATCAGTAGTTTAGCCGCTATGGTGGAACAAACATACATAATATATCTATCTATACAAAGGCTGCACAAAATCATTACCCTTTCTTTTGGCTTCGCTATAGTCGGGTTAAAATCGTGTGCCTTAAAGTGGATTACTATGGGATTAGTTTACTATTGAAAATTTTGATAATAACATAGATGATGGTTGACAAATCAACCTTTTTTATATACAATTAACATGAAATTTGCTTACTTTTACCGTAGCTAAGTTTATTTTTACGATATTAGCACTCGTATTCATGAAGCGGAATAAACGTCTGCACTTCGCATATCCAAGCTCGGGAATATTCATATCTAAACTTTAATGAATTTAATTATAGATTTCATATTTTCCTTCTTACTTATTCCAGCAACTACTTTTAAATAAATACCAACAGTTCTAATGAAAAAAATATTCCAATTGGAATAAGAGTAATCATTCTATAAAGTCTGTCATAAAAAGTAAGTACTTAGTTATGATCCTTTCTCATTGAAAATAGGGGAGACGACTACATGTAAAGTATTAGGTCCTTACATATGAAATTGGCCTTTTGTCGTACTGGCCACTTTGATCTCAATATATATCTTCTTTGGTTAGGAGTTACAATTTTAAAATTAATCGCTATTTACTCATGCAATTGTGTTTCGAAAACCGTCACTCACTTGCCTTTTCCTATTTTGGTTTTTTCTTTGCGTCACTCTGTTTACAAAATGGAAAACATGAAATATCGTATACTTTCGAATACGAGTTCCACCATGGCACCAGTGCTGCAGAAACGGCTCGAAGAATTAATGATGTGTATGGCGGCGGTGTTACAAAAGAAAACACACCGCGTTTTCGATTCAACGTTATCGTTCTGGAAATTTCGACCTGCAGAACAAGCCCCGTGGACGGCCGGAGACCAAAGTTGATAATGAAGAATTGAAGGCCCTTGTGGAAGCGGATCCATCGCAAACCACGTCCGAATTATCTGCAGCCTGCGGTGTTAGTGATAAAACTATTTTAATCAACTTGGAGCAAATTGGGAAGATGAAAAATCATGAAAGGCGTGCGTCGACTGCTGCGTTACGTTACTCAACCGGCACAATAATGAAGGGATTTTGATTCGAATGTGAGTGTGATGAAAAGTAGATCCTGTACGATAATCAGAAATGCTTATCGCAATGGTTGAACCCTCGCAAACCAGCTAAAGCCTGCCGCAAGCGAAAATTGACTCAAAAAAAGTTACTTGTGAGCGTTTGGTGTACTAGTGCCGGTGTCGTTCATTACAGCTTTCTTAAATCTGGCCAGACGATTACGGCAGATGTCTTTTGCCAGCAACTGCAAATCATGATAGAAAAGCTAGCTGCTAAACAACCGAGGTTGGCCATTCGCTCGCCACTGCTGCTTCAGGACAACGCTAGACCACATACTGCACAACAGACGGCTACCAAATTAGAGAAGCTTCAATTGGAATTTCTAAGACATCCACCGTACTCCCCGGACCTTGCCTCAACAGATTACCATTTTTTTCGAAATTTGGATAACTTCTAGCAAGGGAAAAAAATCAACTCCGATGGAGCAGTCCAAAGCGCCTTCAAAGATTTTATTGATTCCTGCCCGAATGGTTTTTTTAGTAAAGGATAATTAATGTTATTATTGAACTACCTATGAGATGGCAAAAGTGTATAGATAGCAATGGTATATATTTTGATTAAATAAATATATTATTTAAAAAAAAACTTTATGTTCCTCCTTTACAAAACGCCAATTTAATATGAAATGACCTGATATTTAGTTTAATTTATATACTTAAGAACATTGAGGTAATAATACCTAATTGATTAACGTAAAAAAATATAATGTTTAATTTGTAGTTTAGTAATTAGATACAGAAAATTTCAAAAATTCAAAAAAGTTTAAAAACAAATTTCTAGATTAGTAAAAAAACCTACATTATTAGTTTACTTACATCATATTCAAAAAAATCACTTTAGTAAGTATGAACTTTAACCCATGAAGGACCATGCAAAAAAAAGTCCCCACCAACCAACAGATTTCAAACCTATCACAGTTATACTAATTACTTAATTTTATACTGAGTCTAACTGATCTTCTTTTTCTTTTTTTAAGCATATATCACTCAAAATCTTAACACAGTATAAAATGAAGTCGCTCAGTTTCCTGTTCGATAAGATCTTTTAAACTAAACAGCAGATTTTAATGCAGTTTTCAGCAATGGATAGAGTTATTCAAGAGGAAGCTTTATATGTTAAATACATCGCACCCGTGCGAAGCTGGAGTAGGTCGCTAATATAAAAAAATAAAAACAAAACTAGAATTTCTGTCAAAACCACACTCTTGAGGTGAATGTCGCCATACTAAATAATTATGAGCATGGCAAGTGCTATTACTTGAGAGATGCTACTTGGCTTAGAGCTATTAACTGAGATAGGTTTGAAATCTGTTGGGGGGTGGGGACACTGCCCATACAGTTTTTTGCATGGTCCTTTCGATATATTTTGCCTAGACTCTAGCCTTTGACACCTACGCACATTATTGAATGGAGTACATTCAATAATATGCGTAGGTATTAAAACTAAAATAATATTTTAATAGCTTTTTAGGATTGTATAAATACATCACACTTTGCCAGTAACTTTAAATAGTCTATATTAAATAATATTACTTTTATTTTGTATTTTGTGTTGTCTTGTGGGCAAAAACCAGTATTAAAATACTGGTTTTTGCCCACAGCTTCGCCCCCGTGGGAGAGTGTTCGTGGCAAAAAACTTCTTTAGCAAATACTTGCAATATAGTAATAGCGCAGAGTAAAATATATATCCCCTAGATAAAACTCCTAAATAAGGATAAATATTATATCCGTCTAAATAGCTTTTGAAAATTTTTGAAAGTTAGAGCAAAGTGGAAAATGTGCGTACTGACCCGCTCACGCTAGATACGTACGACCTTAGGCTGGGATTGTATTGTCCGGAATCCGGTAGGCCGGGAAAAATTCAAAGCATTGAAAACAGAACTCTGCGCTAATAAGCTGAAAATCAAAGTGTCGAGTATCAAACTGTCATTATATATGATATTGACATTTGACTCGACACTTGTGTGTTCGATTTCCAGCTCTATTGTATTAACGCAGATTTCTATTTTTAGCGTTCTGAATTTTCTCCAGCCTTCCGAATTCCGGATCATAGATTCCCAGCCTTATCTCTAGCATACGTATGGCACACGTTTTTCTCATTTGACTAAAGCCTAAGGAAGAATTTTTAAAAATTCAACCACCCAAGGTGGTGAAATAGGGGATAAAGTTTGTATGAAATTTATTATTCCTTGGACATAATCGCATGAAATTTCGTAAAAATTGAGTATGTAAAAATAATGAGTTACGTTTTTTAGCGTTTTTCAATATTCAACCCTAAGAAAGTAAAATAGCGGATGAAAGTTTTTAATTATTATAAAGATATCGTAAACCCAATTTCTCGCGGGAGAAGCCACGGGCAAATGCTATTTACATATTTTGCAGGCACTATCAAACTCTAAAACCTTTCTCTAGATCTCTATTCAGTTCATTTCTCATCTCTAATCGTTTCTCAAAAACGATTTCGTTCGCTCGTTTTTTTTTCGATTTATTTATTTATTTATTCTTCATTTACCCAACAAAAATAACATAAAATATTACAAAATACACAAAAGAGATGGTACAAAGGCGTGCTTACCTCTAAAAAAGATCTCTGCCAGCAGACCTTAGACAGAGTTTAGGAAAAATAAAATAAGTAGGAGACAGGTAGTACAGCAAAGAATAATATCAGATTTGAAAAGAGACAATTACTTACTACTGATTTATAATGATAATAAACTAATAAATACAATACTTTAGGATAATTTTTTAATAATAATTTTATATTTGTGTTATGTTACAAAACTCACTTCCGGATAGATACTAATAATAATATTTAAGTTTGTGACTGTTTTTGCGTAGCTTCCGGTTTATCTTAATTTGATTTTTATAATTATTGAATCATTTATTAATCATAGAATAATAATATTTAAATACTAATATTAATATTTAAAACGTATTTACTATATATAAACATTTAACTGTTTTTACAATAATTAATTGTAATAAATAATCAAAGTTTTTTTTTTGCATCACACAGATCTAGTTTATTTACTAGATATTTGTTTCAGGTCACACAGATTTAGATTTACTA
Organism: Phengaris arion; assembly: GCA_963565745.1. NCBI lineage: Eukaryota > Metazoa > Arthropoda > Insecta > Lepidoptera > Lycaenidae > Phengaris > Phengaris arion. The sequence goes on from OY751431.1 coordinate 34,260,822, forward strand.
GATATTTTTTTTGAGCATCATACAGATCTAGTTTATTTACTAGATATTTGTTTCAAGTCACACAGATTTACATTAGTTTAGTGTCAAACAGATCTAACTAATTTACTAGATATTTTTTGCATCACACAGATCTATTTTATTTACTGGATATTAATTGTTTCAGGTCACACAGATCTAATTAATTTACTAGATATTATTTTAGCATCAGACAGCTAGACGTCAAGTCTTTATTTTAAAGTAATATTATTAATTTGAAGTGATGATTAGTCTTATTGCTTTATAAAATGAATGTTAAAAGAAATGAAATAGTTATTAAATAGTTTTTTTTTTACTTAGGTACAAGTGTTTAAATGATACATTTTAAATTAGTTTATAAGTACACAAATAAAGATAACTTGCTTAGAGTATATTCTTAAATAAATTTAGATGTATTTAATATTCTAGTTTTTAAACAAATATTAAGGACTTAAAAATATATAATATTCGCGTGTATCATTCAACTTTCTAGCAAATCTATAAGGTCATCTCAGTCTAATTCGCTATCAGAATCTGTCGAACTATCCGAAATTGAGGATTTATAAGGACGCAAGGCCTCTCCGGGTACTACAGCATTAAACTTTTTGTATCCTTTAATACCTTTAATGCTGCTAATATTATAACGATCAATAGAATGATCAGACTTGGTTATTTTATATGGTCCCGTATACTGACTGCCCAATTTCTTGGTGACACCCCCTGTACTATCACGAGATATTCCGCCCTTCCAAAGTACTAACTCACCTAAATTGTACTTCCTACATTTTTTATGTTTCTTATCATAACGATTCTTCATCACCGTCATATAGTTCTCAATTTTTATTTTGGCTTGAGCTCTACGGTCCCCTAATTTTTGAACCAAATCTGGGTGATCAGCGCTAGTCGAGGGGTAAGCAGGGAAGAGAGTGTTATTATGTGTAAACACCAAGCTAAAAGGCGTGTACCCAGTAACCACATGTGGGGTGTTATTTATACCCCACACGACATCAGATAATTTTTCGTCCCAAGTACATTCACTTTCCGATGTGGTATTAAGTCCATTAATAATGCTTCTATTTACCCTCTCGACTTGGCCGTTTGAACGTGGCGAGGCTATAGCATTTAAAACATGTTTTATTTGTTTTTCAACTACGAAATCTTTAAAATACCTACTTGTAAATGGTACCCCACGGTCAGTAATTATTCTGGAGGGATTTCCGAATACCGATATAATTTCTATTAAGTTTTTTATCGTTTCAACAGAGCTAACACTACGTACGGGCCTTGCAAATACAAATTTGGTAAAGGAATCAATTACAACTAGTATATAAATGTTTCCATTACGAGTTTTAAGAAAAGGCCCCAAATGATCGGCATGTAATGTGTGCATGGGTATGTTGGGCTTATCTATGGAGTGTAGCTCGCCCTCAGGTTTACCATAATTCCCTTTAGCATATGCACACTGTAGACAAGCCTTAATATACTTTTTTATAAACCGAGTCATCCCTAAAAACCAGAATTGAGACTTTATTATTTTTTCGCACTTCTCAAACCCTAAGTGGCCAGCTTAGTCATGATATTTTTGTAACAGGCTCCATTTCGATAGCTTAGGTATCACAAATCTATTCCCGTTCAAGGTTTTACGAAATAAACGACCGTCTAAAACTACGTAATTATTTTTAATATCTGAATTTTGAGTACCTTCATCAAGTTTTCTAATTATGTGTTGTACATTGTCATCCTGTAGTTGTAAAGTTATAAGCCAGTCGTCTTTATCGATGTTGAGTACACAAACCGTTTCTAAAGGATTGCGACTAAGGGCATCGACGTGTCGCATACGATCACCGGAACGATATTCTATAGTAAGGTCAAAATCTTGGATAGTGAGCCACCAACGGGCGATACGCGGCAGTGTACAGGTACGCAAAATTAATTGTAACAGTTACGAAATTCTATCAGATATATAAAAAACAAATCATAGTCAACGGAATGACATTGCTAGGATAAATTGACACGGGAAGTAAAGTTAATATTATAACACTAGAAACAGTTAAGCAATTAAGGTTAAAAGTTTTTCAATCAAATTTGTAAATGAAAGGTTTTGGAGGTTTGCATATAATTTCGTTAAGTAATGTACAATTTAATATAAGTATAGATAACATTTGTGTGTACAGTGAGGCTGAAGTAACTGATACGGACCTTCAGGATTTATATATGATAATAGGTAGCCCTATATTAAAACATCCAGACATAAAACTAGTTGCCAATTATAAAGCCGTTATGTTATTTCCGAACAATAAAAAATATTTTCATCTACCCACTACAGTTTTCCGATATTAATTTGTTCTCTAATGATTTTGTAGAAAGAATTCCTTTGTATTTAAGTAACGATCTTGAATTGCAGCCCGGAGATACTCGGTTAATTTGCGTGTATGTAACAGATAAGTTAGATCACGGCAGTATACTTGTAACGCGGACTATTGTTTTTGATTTTGGGAATTTATCATATTATATACCGCAATCGATTTTAAAATTCGGTGACTACACATTACAAGTAACCAATTTAGGCGATACGTGTATCCATTGGCAAAGAGGGAAATTACTTACTCGAGCTGACATTTTTGACGTAACTGAAGTAATGTTAACATCAAGTTCAAGTAGTCAACATTATAATAATAATGTAAATAACGTACAAACAAAAAATATAGATATTTCTGAAATAAAGGTTGGGGATATAGGTGAATATTATTGTAGTAGGTTATTGAATTTGTTAAACCGATATAATACGGCATTCGCTGAATGTAGTGAGCAGGTAGGGTGTACTAATTTATTAGAGATGCGCATTCATACCAAAACGAATGTACCGGTTCACAGCAAGCCATATAGAATGTCGTACAAAGAGGCGGAAATTACCGAACAAAAGATTAGTGAACTGATTTCGGCTGGTATAGTACGCGAGTCAAGCTCAGATTATTCCAGTCCTGTAATATTGGTGAAAAAGAAGGGAGGTGATTACCGTTTATGTATCGATTACCGCGCTCCTAACAACCAAACTATTAAGGATCGATATCCACTTCCACATATTGATAACCAGATCAATCGGCTATCGGGGAAAATGTACTTCACGGTCTTAGATTTAGCACAAAGTTATTATAAAGTAAATAGTTTTAGTGTTTTCATTTTATTAAAGTGGATGTTATGTAGCAATGAGCGTAATGTCACCTATGGGCAACATAAATCACTAGAGGTGGATTTATAATAATTATTAGAGAGTGCGGAAGCAGTCTCGTCATTATTTTTTCTTGTCTCGTCCTATCCGTTTAAAGGTAGGTAAAACTACTGTCTCTTAACTTTATGAATACGAAAATTAACCTATAATGTGAAATATATATTTCTGTAGGTGGAAGGATGTAAAGCGGTTTGGAGCGAAATGGAAGCAGAGTGGAGTGGAATGGAGCAGAATGGAGCCGAATGGAGCGAAGTGGAAGCGTAGTGGAAGCGAAGTGGAAGCTGAGTGGAAGCTGAGTAGAAGCGGAGTGGAAGCGCAGTGGAAGCGGAGTGAAAGCGAAGCGGAGTGAAATATATCTTCTTTGGTTAGGAATTACAATTTCAAATTTATACCGCTATTTACTCATGCATTTTTGTTTCGAAAACCGTAATTCATTTGTTTTTTCCTCTTTTGGTTTTTTCTTTGCATGACTCTGTTTACAAAATGGAAAACTTGAAATATCGTATTAGTTTCGAGTGGAACTCGTCCACCGTGGCACCAGTGCTGCAGAAACGGCTCGAAGGATTAATGACGTGTATGGTGGCGGTGTCGCAAAAGAAAACACGGTGCGTTTCTGGTTCCAACGTTTTCGTTCTGGGAATTTCGACCTGCAGAACAAGCCCCGTGGACGGCCGGAGACCAAAGTTGACAATGAAGATTTGAAGGCTATTGTGGAAGCGGATCCATCGCAAACCACGTCCAAGTTAGCTGCAGGCTGCGGTGTTAGTGATAAAACTGTTTTAATCTACTTGAAGCAAATTGGGAAGGTGAAAAAGCTTGAATGGTGGGTACCTCATGAATTGAGTGCAGCAAACCGACAAACGCGCGTCGACTGCTGCGTTACATTACTCAACCGGCACAATAACTAAGGGATTTTAAATCGAAGCATTACCTGTGATGAAAAGTGGATCCTGTACGATAGTCGGAAACGCTCATTGCAATGGCTGAACTCTGGCGAACCAGCCAAAGCCAGTATTTTTTGAGTCAATTGTCGTTTGGGGCACAAACGACAATTGACTCAAAAAATATTACCTGTGTGCATTTGGTTTACTAGTGCCGGTGTCGTTCACTACAGCTTTCTTAAATCTGGCCAGACGATTACGGCAGATTCTATTGCCAGCAACTGCAAATCATGATGGAAAAGCAAGCTGCTAAACAACCGAGGTTGGTCATTCGCTTCACCAGTGGCCTACACTGGTGCTTCAGGACAACGCTAGACCACACACTGCACAACAGACGGCTACCAAATTAGCGGAGCTTAAATTGGAATGTCTAAGACATCCACCGTACTCCTTGGGTCTTCCTTCAACAGATTACCATTTTTTTCGAAATTTGGATAACCTCTTGCAAGGGAAAAAATTCAACTCCGATGGAAGTCCAAAGCGCCTTCAAAGATTTTATTGATTCCTGTCCGAAGGTTTTTTTTTTATTAAAGGAACCGATAAACTACCTATAAGATGGCAAAAGTACATAGATAGCAATGGTATATACTTTGATTAAATAAATATATTATGTTTAAAAGAATCGACTTTATGTTCCTCCTTTACAAAACGCCAATTTCATATGTAATGACCTAATATAATAATATACAAGATTGTATCGTTTAAAGTATAAGATTTTTGCTGTTAGGCAAAATCTCAACCTATTTGTTATTATGACATCAAACAATCAATCCCTTATGTATAATATAATAGGATATATGTATATGTATATATATCTGTCGTAGATTATTTTTTTTAAATTAAGCAGCGGAAGGAATATTAATTTTACTAAGCACCGGAAGGAAATTAGTTCCTCAAGCGAGCACCGTGACGTCACGTCTCGTTTTGGCGGCACGTGGACAGAGTCGGAGTGGGAATGGTTGAACTGTATCTTTCTTTTGGCAGTATGATTCGGGCCGTGGTGAGGTGAACACTATTCTACTCCGAAACTGTCGGTTCGCATAATTTAACTTTATTCTAATTAATTTTGTATGCTAAATTAAATCAGTGTTAAATCAACTGTAGAGGAACATTATTATTCACCATGAATCCAGATTTACCCACCAATGATGACAGCGGTATTACCAATCGGCCATCCTTGACTCCGTCATCAGAATTGGGATCTGATACCCAATGGCGCGCCCTGTTTGAAATGCAGCAGAAAAACATGATGCTGCTCATTAACACTATCAAATCGCCGACGACGATGCCTGTGATTGTTTTACCCGAAATAAACCCGGACCAGCCAGACGTGGATCCACAAGCTTGGTGTAATACGGCTGAAATCTGTTTTGGCGACCAACCGCCACAAGGTTCGCCCTTGGTTATAGCTCTTAGTAAAGCCTTGAAAGGAAGCGCTTCGTCATGGTTATCACAAATTTCACATGCAGGTATGACTTGGCAACATTTTCGTCAACTATTTCTAGCTCGTTACGAACTATCGGAGACATTACCGGCCACGCTTATTAACTTAAACAGCGGCCGGCCGAAAGAAAACGAATGCCTTGCTGCATACGCTAGCCGACTAATGACGTCACTCACATCGAGATGGAAGAACCTTGACATTGAAGAAATAGTGACGTCATATGTTTTGGCTCATATTGCACAATTTGATTCCCGAGTCTATCGCTTGGCGTTTACTACCGAAATTAAGACGCGGAATAAGTTAGTACAAGAAGTGAAAGCGAGTTCAAGTTTAAAACAGCGACTTGACCATGAAAATATGTCAGACGCTAAACGTTCGAAGATGCAATCCGGCATCCATTTCAAATGCCATAATTGTGGTAAACTGGGACATAAGGCAGCCAACTGCCGGTCTGGAGTTAGCAGGAACTTTACTGCCTCGAATATCATGACCGGATCGGCAGCGCAGACGTCAGTTCACAACAACAAGCAAGTAATCTGCTATCGGTGCGGTGAAAAAGGACACATTGCTACAAGATGTCGCCGTGGTGGCACCGGCTACCCAAACAACAAGCCTATGTCGAGTGGCGGAGCAGGCGAAGTACATCCGACGGTCCAGCAGCGCGTGGATAGTTGCGAAATCGCGAGTGTTATTGGACAATTAGTACAATCAGGTCAGTCGTATGATTTTTATTTTGATTCTGGTGCTGAATGCTCTCTTGTTAAGCAATGTGTTGCTAATAAATTAGTTGGTACACGTTCCTATGTGCCGGTGTGTATAAAAGGGATAGGTAATTCGTACACAAACTGTACAGAGCAGATTTTATGCGAAGTGATTATTAACGATTATTCTTTACAAATTTTATTTCACGTTTTACCCGACTTTTGTTTAAAATATGATATTATGATTGGACGCGAAATATTAAAATTGGGTTTTCAATTATGTTTAACAAGTTCTTCACTAACGATTACAAAGCCTATGTCAGTTTCTTTTTGTAAGCAAGCAGGCGATACTTTTGCAAATTATAACGAGATCGATACGGATATTGACAATAAAAGTAGGTTGATTTCTTTGTTGGCAGAATTTTCTCACGCTTTTATTAACGGTTTGCCTAAAACTAGAGTTACATCTGGAGAACTTAAGATCAGACTTATAGATCCAAATCGTACTGTTTATCGACCGCCCTATAGACTTAGCCCGAGTGAAAAGGAAGTAGTACGTTCTAAAGTAAAGGAACTTCTAGAAGCTAATATAATTCGACCTAGTCACTCTCCATTTGCGAGCCCCATTCTTCTCGTGAAGAAACGAGACGGTACAGATCGTATGGTTATAGATTATCGTGAATTAAATTCGAACACAGTGCCTGATAGGTTTCCGCTTCCTCTCATAGGTGATCAGATTTCTAGGCTATCGGGAGCATCCTACTACACATGCCTTGATTGTGCTAGTGGCTTCAACCAAATAAGTATCCGCGAACCTGCTAGCATTGAGCGTACAGCCTTTATAACACCTGATGGGCAGTTCGAATATCTCGCCATGCCATTTGGACTTCGAAACGCACCTAGCGTCTTTCAAAGAGCTGTTACCAATGCCTTAGGTGAACTGGTTCATTCCTATGTAGTACTTTACATGGATGACATTTTGATACCTTCTGTGTCTGAGGACCAAGGCATTGATAGACTCCGCGAGGTGTTGATAGCTCTCACAGAATCTGGGTTCTCATTAAACATTTCTAAATGTTCTTTTATGAAGCGCCGCGTAGAGTTTTTAGGCTATGAGATAACGGCTGGCGAACTAAAACCTAACCCTAGAAAAATTTAAGCATTAATTAAGCTTCTTCCTCCTACTAATGTTCACCAACTCAGGCAATTTATATAAGGACTATAGGAATATATAAGGACTTGCTTCATATTTCCGTAAATTTGTAAAAGACTTTTCCAAAATTATGACTCCATTGTTTTTGTTAACATCTAGTAAACGATTTGATTGGAAATCGGAGCACGAAAATATAAGACAGCAAATAATTTCAATTTTAACCACTAAACCTGTGTTGATTATTTTCAATCAAAATCTTCCGATCGAATTGCATACTGATGCAAGTGCAGACGGTTATGGTGCTATCCTTTTCCAAAAAGTCGATGATAAGCTTCATGTTGTAGAATACTTCAGCTAACGTACATCAAAGGCCGAATCTAAATACCACTCTTACGAGTTGGAGACTCTGGCTGTAGTGAACGCCGTAAAGCATTTTCGTCATTATTTGCAAGGTGTTAATTTTATCGTCGTCACTGATTGCAATTCTTTAAAAGCTTCCAAAAACAAAATTGATATAACGCCACGTGTTCACCGATGGTGGGCTTTTCTTCAGGCCTTCGACTTCCAAATTTTATACCGAGAAGGTCGCCGTATGGCCCATGTTGATTTTCTTTCTCGAAATCCCGTAGGACAAATATCTCCTTCTAAAAAAACTTTTGAGAAGGTAGCACTAAAAAGTGTTGACCTTGCTTCTCTGACTGAAAACTGGCTATTAGCTGAACAGTTAAATGATCAAGAAATTCAGTCAATAGTAAACAACCTCAAAAGCCAAAATATTCCTTTGGACGTGTCAAAAACTTACGAGATTCGCTCAGGTATTTTATATCGCAAAATACAAAGAAATAATCGCACACGTTGTCTTCCCATTGTCCCACGCGCATTTCGCTGGTATGTAATAAATAACGTTCATGAATCTATCATGCACCTTGGTTGGGAAAAGACCTTGGAAAAGGTATATGACCACTATTGGTTTTAACATATGGCTAAGTATGTACGTAAGTTTGTTGACCACTGTATAACGTGCAAGATATCAAAATCGCACTCGGGTCGTGTTCAACCTGAACTCCATCCTATTCCCAAAATAAGTGTACCATGGCACACGATTCATATCGATATTACCGGCAAACTCAGCGGCAAAAATGACTTTAAGGAATATGTCATTGTGTTAATTGATGCATTCACTAAATTCGTTTTACTCTATCACACACTAAGAATTGATACTGCTAGTGTAATTAAGTCTCTTAAATTGAGTACATCTTTATTTGGGGCTCCTACTCGTGTAATTGCAGACCAGGGACGATGTTTCGCTAGTAAAGATTTTAAAGACTTCTGCGAGTCCCATAAAATATCACTACATTTGATAGCTACTGGCTCATGTCGTGCTAATGGTCAGGTCGAGCGGGTGATGAGTACTCTTAAAAGCTTGTTAACATGCGTTGAATCATCGAATAGATCGTGGCAGGAGGCTTTAGGGGAAGTGCAGTTAGCTTTAAATTGTACCACACACCGTGTCGTAAGGGCGAGTGCCCTTGAGCTTTTGATAGGTCGCGTAGCTAGGCTTTTAAATCTTTTAACCTATGACGATACTGAGGCTGAAGTAAATATTGTCGAAGCGAGAGAGCATGCAGTAGCAAACATTACAAAAAGTTCAAGTTATGATAAAGATAGGTTTGACAAAAATAAGGCGACTTTAGTAAAATTTAATGTAGGAGATTTAGTACTACTCCAAAACGAGGAGAGAAATCAGACCAAACTGGATCCAAAGTATAAAGGGCCTTTTAAAGTGGTCGAGTTATTAGATAACGATCGTTATCTCTTAAAATCTTTGACTGGAAATAGAACCTATAAGTACGCCCATGATCGTCTCAGAAAGATGCATTTAAGTAGTGTTCCTATTGAGTTTGATGTAAGTGATAATGATAATACCGGTGATGTTGAGGAGATGATGATGATGATTATAGCAGCCGGGCCTTAATATGTGATCTAATCGATGTTCATTATAAATGGTAATAGGAAGATGATGTAAATTAGTTGTAAAGGCACCTTTGTTAGACTAATTCATGACCTAGTTAAATTTAAATTGTTACACGGTCAGGCTGGCCGAGGTTTCATGTGATATGATGTCGCCAGATAGTTTTTTTTTTCTTTTCAGATAATCACGAGGACGTGTGACTCGTCAGGCTGGCCGTGTCGTAGATTATTTTTTTTAATTTTTTTTTATATTAAATTAAGCAGCGGAAGGAATATTAATTTTACTAAGCACCGGAAGGAAATTAGTTCCTCAAGCGAGCACCGTGACGTCACATCTCGTTTTGGCGGCACGTGGACAGAGTCGGAGTGGGAATGGTTGAACTCTATCTTTCTTTTGGCAGTATGATTCGGGCCGTGGTGAAGTGAACACTATTCTACTCCGAAACTGTCGGTTCGCATAATTTAACTTTATTCTAATTAATTTTGTATGCTAAATTAAATCAGTGTTAAATCAACTGTAGAGGAACATTATTATTCACCATGAATCCAGATTTACCCACCAATGATGACAGCGGTATTACCAATCAGCCATCCTTGACTCCGTCATATCTATATATGTATTTTTTCCCTTATATTTCAACGTCTAACATAATATAAAAATAACATGGTCCTATAATTATATAGCTCCATTCTAGAAGTTTCTAATCTGATTCTGCATAATTTGCCGACTTTGTACTGCTTCAGAACAATCTTAAGGCTAAAGCTGAAATTACAGCCTCCGTTATTACTTGTACTATTGAAACTGTTATATTTACTTGTAGTTAGAATTTCTATTAGTATTTCAGCTGAGTATCTAGTAAGAAATCCCAAATTTATTCAAACCTATATAACGATGTATGATCTCGTAGTAAAGTAAAGTAGAGAATTTGAATAAAAGTTTTACTTAAAATAATTGCTAATATTGTTGCTTGTGTGGTGGTGGTGATTGCACAAACATGTTTCTGAGTGTACTTACGCATGGGCATTGTGGGAGGAGGGAAATGCTTGAGGCATGCTTATGCGTGCTCTCACACATTTGCTTGCAGATTGCTAGATATAATATTAATTAAACTGTACTTAAAATAATAACTTATTGATGATTATGTCGGTACGGTCTAGTTTTATCCACTATTAGGTTAGCTACTTTAGGGTAAGGTCACACTGAGTCGAGATGATACGTTACGCGGCGCTGTATTTTTAAAATAGTTATTAAACATTGAGCTTTATTCAGTACACGAGGAAATATAATATACGTTTTATTGCAAGAGCGGCGTCGGGCTATGCAGAGCGGTGCAGTTTGACATTCGAACTCCTGCAATTAAACGTGTATCTTCTTGTGTAATGAACAAAGTTTAATTATGAATCATTATTTTAAAAATGCAGCGCCGCGTCTATATCGTCTCGTTTCGGTATGAGCTATGTAAAATTGTCAATAAAAATCTCCATACAAGAAAAAGTTACGCCATCTTGATTTCAGAAGATTTTATCAATTATCTGCGGACTGATTATACTGCGGAAAGTAAATGTCAAACCTCGACTTTTCTAAACAACCCCAAAAGTAGAGCAGTATAAGTGTGAACACGTTTTGCCTCAACATGCCTCGTCTACAATATATCTAGGACTTTATCCCAGTATTAAAAGCAAAATACTATATTTATATTATAATATGCTTTAAATTATGTTCACAGTGAAATTTACGATAAGTACCTAGTCTAGAAGTAGAACTATTGCCAATAGACTGCTGAGGCGTTGTATAATTCAAATAAACACAATAATATTCTGTTATAAGGTAATCCGACTGCAAATTAAGAGACAAAGCGCACTGTGGAAGCTATATTATGCGTCCGTGTGAAATCCGTTCAAACTTTTAGGTATTTGCATGCTAAAGTGATGTGTGTTCGAATTAGTACAACCCGTCTGTTGTTACAGTAGCCATACACCATAATGCCTATCCTCCAATGCAAAAATAACAGCCTCCGTGGTCCAGTGGTTTAGAGCTTGGCTCTCGACTCGGAGGTCGTGGGTTCGATTTCCGCGTTGTATCAACAAAAAACCTTCCTTCCTTCACCGGCATTCGAACCAGCGACCTTCGGCTTGAGCGCCGACGCGCTAACCACTGAGCCACAGAGGTCGTGTTGGTTTAATCCATCCCACTGGGCTATGAGTGTAAAGGAAGAGAGAGTGCTCTTATGTACTGCGCACACACTTAGGCACTATAAAATAACTCCTGCGTAGCTGGGCTGGTTTATGCGAAACCAGCGACCGCCACCGAAATCGGTGTGGGAGCTATTATAATATCGTCCAATCGATTGGATGAACTTGAAACAGTCATGCCAATCCACGCCCATAATTATACGGTCAGTTCAAACTCCAAGGAGCGTCGTGCCGATTGGACGATTGGCAGTATGGTGTACGGCTTGCGAGTGGATCAGTCAGTGTTAGGCGAGTGCTCAATTTGTTTGCGGTCGGCACAGGTGCTCGTGCTATTGCCTAATTTCACTGACTGGATTAACTTCCATAGCGCTAATGAAGCGCGCTTCGATTCCGTTGATTGTTTTGTTGCAAACTCTGTTGATCCATAGTCAGGGAGTTACAAGTAGATTAGGTTGTTGAAAATCATATTTTACGTATATTTTGGGCATATAATATACTACTTGTGTAAAAATGCTTAGACACAAAAATTATTTAAAAATATGTATAAGGTTCGGTAAAATCAATTACGGATATATTGCGCATATGATCTGCTGCTTCTAAGACCTATAACGACTTGACGTACTCGCAGCTGCTACTGTTAGCTATTAGTTGATTTAAGTGTTCGAAGTTTAATATTTAACTTTAGATTTCAGATTTAAGGATGGGACTACAACAAAATATCTTACATGTTCCTACGAATTAGTCTACAAGCGAGATTGGCAGCATCTTATAAATCACAAGATGTTGGCCGCGACCTCGTGCGCTCGAAAGGATATTCCGCAGGAATCGTACATTGTGCCGCGATAATAAGTAGCCTATGTCCCACCCCGTGGTCTACTCTATATCTGTGGCGAATTTCAAATCAAATGATTCAAACAAACAAATTTTTCATCTTTATAATATCAATATAGGTTAAATATTTTATTGGTACAAAATGTTACAAATATTGTGTGGTAAGTTAAATACAATTTTAAATGTTAAACATGCTTGTGGCGAATAAATTAACGTATAAATATGAAGTATTTCTGTATTTCGGGCCGAGCTGGCTGTGATTATAGGTGTTCATCACTGACGGGCATAAAGATAGCCCGGCTCAGTGGCGGATGATAACGGGTTAAACGTTATAATCTGTAAACTTATCACTGTACATATGTGGGAATTAAAGGGTTAATTTGCACTACGATTATGATAGTAGCTAGCTCTCGTTATGTAAAGTTTTTTTTATTACTCATGCGGGATAAGTATTATCTTTACTCTGACGGGCATAAAGATAGCCCGGCTCAGTGGCGGATGATAACGGGTTAAACGTTATAATCTGTAAACTTATCACTGTACATACGTGGGAATTAAAGGGTTAATTTGCACTACGATTATGATAGTAGCTAGCTCTCGTTATGTAAAGTTTTTTTTATTACTCATGCGGGATAAGTATTATCTTTACTCTGACGGGCATAAAGATAGCCCGGCTCAGTGGCGGATGATAACGGGTTAAATGTTATAATCTGGAAACTTATCACTGTACATATGTGGGAAATAAACGGTTAATTTGCACTACGATTATGATAGTAACTGGCTCTCGTTATGTAATTTTTAATTGTTTTTTTATTACTCATGCGGGATTAGTATTATCTTAGCGCCCGTGTTTGCAGTTGAAATGTAGCTGAAAAAAAAATTGTTCGAAAAGTATAGTTCAAATTGTAAAGTAGGCACTTTACAATTTGAACTACACTTTTCGAACACTTTTTTTTAAATATTTGTACTAGTATAAGTAAGTAATTTGTAATCAATACGAGGGCGGCACTGAAAATTTCGGGAATCAAGGAAGTGACACAACATTACTATTTAAAAATGTATTTATTGCTTTTCGAAGTATTCTCCGCGAAATTTGACACATTTTTCCATACGATGGAACCAATCATTGAAGCGACCATTCCATTCGGAAGTTAGGGTCTCCAAAATGGCCGTTTTGTAGGCGTCCACAGCTTCTTCAGGTGATGAAAATCTCTGACCACGCAATTTATTCTTTATTTTAGGGAAAGTATAGAAATCATTAGGGCTTAGGTCGGGGCTGTACGGCGGATGGTCTAATAATTCTATGATTTCTTGCTCTTAAAACTCTTTTGTTCTGTGCGCGGTGTAAGAACTCGCATTGTCGTGATGGAGGATGATGCGGCGGTTGCAGTTCTCTTTACGGAGTTCAGAAACGACCTGTGTCAAACAAATGTTAGCATACCATTCTGCATTAACCGTTCTTTGTCCCTCAAGAGGAATAGTCGCAACATGGCCGGTTTTAGAGACAAACATGGCCACCATTTTTTTTTGCAACACTCCGTGAACGAACAATTTTTGTTGGCTTTAACTCATTTTCGAACACCCAAACTCGTAACTGGTTATTTGTTTCGGGTTCGTACGCGTATATCCAGGATTCGTCACCTGATACAATGTTGTATACAGCATTTGAGGATCCTGCGTGGAATCTTTCGAGAGTTCTGACGCACCAAGTAACGCGAGCCGCTTTTTGCTCTTCACAGAGAAAATGCGGTATCCATCGGGAAAACAACTTTTTTACACCTAATTGTTCATGCAAGATTATTTGTATTTGACGCATGCTAATGTCTAAAGTTGCCTGAATTTCGCGGTATGTCACATGTCGATCTTCCTCAATCAGCTTACGCACAGCATCAACGTTTTCTTGGGTGACTGCAGTTTTTGGACGACCACGTTGAAATTCAGAAAACCAGCGATAAATTGTGGTTTTGGATGGGGCTTTATCACCAAATGCAAAAATCATCCGGTAAACACACTGTTTTTGTGTTAAACCACTTCGAAAGTCATAATAAATCATCGCTCTAGAATTTTCTCGAGTCAATTCCATTTTCTCAACGACGTTTAGTCGTAGTTTGGCAAGACCTTGTGACAAGACCGAGAATCTTTTTTTAAATAAATAAACGGTATTCGATTTTTAAAACCAAGGAGTTTTAAATTAAAAATATTTTAGTATGACAGGAACAGTGGAAATATTCCATTCCCGATACTTTTAGTGCAGCCCTTGTATACTTATAACAATTTGCAGAATACTTTTATAAATCATAGGTTGCTACGAAAATAAACGTTATCAATAACGACCACCAACGTCCCCAAAGTGCCGGGGCTCAAAAGCTGCATGTTAATTCTTCTCAGAACCGCCGGTTTTCCTGCCAAGTTTTCCTTCACCGTTTGAGCGTCCGTACGAGTATCTGTAATCTTTACTAATATTACGTGACAGTGAGTCTGATTGACATAAAACTACTAACCGATCATCATGAAATTTGGCACAGATACAGAGAAGACCAAATATACGGTTCTCATGGGATACTGTATTACGCGGGCATAGTCACGGGAAAAAGCTAGTATCGTATAAAAAATCAAAAATTCTCATTGGCCTCGACCCGGGATCGAACCTGCACCCTTCTCGATTGCGAGTCCAACGGTCTACCCTCTGTCATCACGGACTCTCTCTCCACTTGGCCACAAACGCTCTCTATTGCAATAATGATTAAGGAAATGTATTTTCCCATATTATTTTTTGTATAACATAAACATTGGATGAATAGGTATGATGGCGTAAAAGGGAAGGTTTATCTCTATTAGAGATAAAATAAGCCTTTGTATGATACCATAACTGTATCCCACTATCTCTTCCCTTACGAGAGTTTATGTAACCCACAATAACAGGTAGAATAATATTTAATTATACCACAGTATCCAAACACACGTATCTCTCATATTGCGGTACATAAAGAAAATAGGGTAAATAGGGTATATTTAAAAAGTTATAATTCCTATATTGAACATTTCGTTGGAAAAACTTATTAGGTACTAGCTGTTGCTCGCGGCTCCGCCCGCGTAAGTATAGTATCCCTCGGGAACACTACTTTTTCGGGATAAAAAGTAGCCTATGTTTTAATCCAGAGTCTAAACTACTACCATACAGAATTTCATCGAAATTCGTTCAGTAGTTTTTGCGTGAAAGAGTAACAAACATCCACACTTTCACATTTATAATATTATAGTAAGGATACTATCTATCTACGAGTCAATAATACGAGGGCGGGTCAATAAGTCCGTGACTTTTGGAATAAAACACAGATTTTTTGATAAATAAATCATTTTATTTTTCAACGTAGTCCCCCTTGAGCTCTATACACTTTGTCCAACGCTTCTCCAATTTTTTTATCCCTTCCAAAAAATATGATTTGTCGAGGTCCTCAAAATAGGCCTTTGTTTGCGAGATGACTTCATCATTGGAGTCAAATCTTTTTCCACCGAGCCATTTTTTCAGGTTTGGGAACAAGAAGTAGTCACTCAGAGCCAAATCTTGAGAATAGGGTGGATGTGGGAGCAATTCATAGCCCAATTCATGGATTTTTGCCATGGCAACTACACATGTGTGCACCCTTGCATTGTCTTAGTGAAAAAGAACTTTTTTCTTGGCCAAATGAGGTCGGTTTTTTTTCAAATCCTCATTGAAGCGGTCCAATAAATTGGCATAATATTCCCCATTAATTGTTCTTCCCTTTTGAAGATAGTCAATGTGGATTATCCCACGTGCATCCCAAAAAACAGTCGCCATAACTTTATTGGCTGACAAACCCACCTTGGCCTTCTTTGGCGCCGATTCACCCTTAGAAACACACTGTTTTGACTGTTGTTTGGTCTCTGGTATATTGTGATGGATACATGTTTCGTCCACGGTTAACGACGTCACGGTTAAAAACTCCTCCATATTGTGATTAAACAACGCCAAACCTTCCTGTGAAGTTGTTACACGATTGCGTTTGTGGTCGACTGTGAGCAAACGCGGCACCCATCTTGCGGAAAGCTTTCTCATGCCCAAGTGATCATTCAAAATTGAAACCACTGAGCCATGCGAGATGCCTATGGCTTCCACAATCTCTTGCACTTTCAATCTTCGGTCGGCCAACACCATATCGTGATTTTTTTCGATTGTTTCGGGTGTAGAGACCTCAACTGGGCGTCCAGGACGTTCGGCATCTTCAGTGCTTGTAAGGCCACAACGAAATTCAGTAAACCACTTTTTTACCATTGAAATCGATGGTGCAGAGTCCCCATAGTATTTATCAAGCTTAGCCTTGGTCTCGGTAATGGTTTTATTTCGCAAAAAATAATGCTTAATAAGCACACGAAATTCACTTTTTTCCATTGTTTCCTTAAGTTACTAGATAGTCTGATAAAGATAGCTGTAAAACACAAACTAACTGACGCAGCAAGTTCAAATTTTGATAGGAGTCAACTGACAGATGCCTGTTGACAGGAGTAGTGTTGCTTTTTCAGTAAGGAGGTTAGAAATTCAAAAAGTCACGGACTTATTGACCCGCCTAATTTACAAAATATTATATAAAATATATATATTTTTTTGTTTGTTTGCGTGGAACAGGATCAGAAACTAGAGGACCATTTTGATTAAATTTAGCAAAGAAATTATATACTTGGTGTTTTTACAGTCAGTGACCAACTTTCAAGAATGAATATACTCTTGAATATAAGCAACTTTTACTATGGGATCAACTTTCCTACTAAAAAAAAACTTCTGTTTCCCACAAAACGCTATCTATGCCATATTTGTAGGAAACAACTGATTTTTTTTCAAGTAGGAAAGTTGATCCCATAGTAAAAGTTGCTTATATTCAAGAGTGTATTCACTCCTTGAAAGATTGGACACTGTCTGAAAAAACACCCCGTAAATTAGACTACAGGAAAGGACATAGACAATTTTTTGTTACGGTAAAATGTACGGATCCCGCAGAATTTCCTGTTGTGCGCACGAAGTCGAAGGCGACATCCAGTCTAATGACTAAGAAACTCATAATATAAAATCTATATCAACCTAATTGTCGTTTCCTATAAAATACTTGGTATTGGCTTCGTTCCTTTGTTCGACTAGGACAACGATTCAAGTACAAGACAATAGCTAAGAGAGACATTGTGTAAAATAAATGTAATCAGCACGCTGTTAATTAGATCTGTTATTAAATTTTGTACATATAGTGCGACTGCTTTAGAAATAATACCGAATGAAATTTCGTCAAGTCTATTAAGGCTTAAAATTTTCTTTATACTGGTCAACGATACGATAATCGAATTATTCTACACTAGTGTTCGAAGTTTAATATTTATCATTAGTTTTCAGGTTTAAGGATAGGAATACAAGAAAATATCTTACATGTTTCTACGATTTAGTCAATGAGCGAAATTGTCAGTATCTACAATTTTATAAAGCGCTAGATGTTGCCCGCGGTAACCGTACATTTTTCCGCCATAAAGTAGCCTATGTCCTTTTCCGTGGTTCACTCTATACTGTGAAACCAAACCCTCAAGGTTACAAATTTAAAATTTTGCACACATATTTCTCACTGGGAAAAAAAATCCACAAGGAAGGATTTTTTTTTATTCGATCCCAGAGGGGGTAAAATAGGTGATTAAAAGTTTGTATGAATTTGATACTTCGGACATATTTGCATGAAATTTCATATGAATTGTGTACGGAGAAATATTGAGTAACGTATTTCAGCGTTTTATAATATTCAACCCCTAAGAGAGTAAAATAGGGGATGGAAGATTAAATTATTATAAAGATATCGTTAAAAACCCGATTTCGCGCGGGCGAAGCCGCGGGCACATGCTAGTTTCATGATGATCGGTGAAATAGTTTTTACGTGAAAAAGAAACAACCAAACAAACAAACTTACTTTCACATTTACATTAATACTAAAACATTATGTACGTCGTAAACGTGAAGTCGCGCTTTTACATACTACGAACTAGATCATAAAAATTTTTCTTTCCAGTTTGAAACAACTTCAATTTTATGAAACCGAATGAAACCGAATGCAGCAGAAAGGTGTTGGTTCGATATTGATTCAGAGTCAACAGCAACGAAGTGGATGCCTTAGTGTTTACACCTCACTTTAATTTTATTGCTGTCGACGCTGAGATTTTTTTGTATTGGTTTTGGACATGTCCTTACGTGACTGAAACTGTATACGTGTATATAACGTGTATGCACCTAACAAAGCACAAGATTACGCCCGTTCAACCTTGCCTTAATATACAATACTAACATTCGTTACCTTTTCTACTATTTCACTGAAGAAATGAACTTTGTCGCCAACATTTCTTGAGGTCCTTACAATATAGTGCAAATAGTAAACCTCATACAATATCCGCCAGAGAGTTGAAATTGAGTTGTTAGTAAACTTACTGCACGTTCGTGATCTCAATTGTTGATTCTGTAGTACAACTTACCTTCATGTTAGTTTACTTTAAGCCCGCTACTAATACTAGCACTGAAGTGTGTTAATAAGATAGTAATAAATTATAGCACAGTATTAGAATAGTTCTAGCACATGATAGAATTTAGCATGTTATTAACTTTACCTCTAATAATCTTGGGTGTACCCCAAATACGACTACCCAGTAGCGAAAGTTTCATAGTTCGTGTATTTTAGACTTTATTATTATTAAATATGGATTGAAAGAAACTAGATATTTCTCTCTAACCTCCTAAAATCACATTATTTCAATACCTTGTAAGTAACTAACGTTGCACTACTAAATATACACAAAAATCGTATTTTGTATATAGCGTAGGTATGACTTTCAATTTGTAGGGAGAATGGATACATTCATGTTAGTTAAGGCCGCTGCCTCGAATCTTGCTGTGAGCGCCGCGCCGGGAGAGCAATGACAGCAACGTCGACGCGCGCAGACGGGTGCCATAGTCCCCGCTTGACAGGAGTGCATTTCTGACAAGCGCGCGTCGCTGTTGCTGTAACTGCCCGCCACTGCGCCGCCGCCGCTCATCCTGAAATTAGAGGCCGCCGTAGACTAATAAAAGGTAACATTTGGTAGCCTATTTTCGAATTAAATAAAAATAAATTCGAAATAATTCCGAAAGCTCTACTATAATATTGTTTAAGAGCATAATGCGACCTATATCTGTATATGTATTAATTATAAGCTTGAATTTCATGTTTTCAATGCCTTGCTGAACTATGATTAAAGAAAGTAGCATTTCAACACTCTAGAACCTGTTTTGTAAATTAATTTAAAAAATCCTTTAATCGTGCTTGTTTACATACATATAAGTACAACAATAAAAATATTAAAGTAAACACTTTTTCTAGTGATTTTCCACACTCCAAAGTCCACTTAGTTAATTAATTAAGTATAGAGAATACCACATATGAGGTGAAGTTTTCATATTCCCGGAATACGAGGGTTAGAGGGGAGTAATTGGACTCAATAGGATTTAATTTCAAATGAATAACTACTAGATTTAATTGCAATCGTAAAACTATTTCCAATTCTATTAGTCATAGAATTAGCAACTTTCTGTAGAGCAAAAAAGAATCTCCCTCAAGAGTGTTCACGCGCAGCTTTGCACGCCTGTGATGACGAAAACGTTGACGGTTTGAGTTGGATTGTTTCTGTAAATAAAACTTGGGTAAACCAGTGTAAACATGATTCAAAAGAACACTCTAAAAGTGAAAGTTAATTTTACTTGAGTTTATTTTAGCTAGCCATTGCTACTTTTTTATCAAGATACAAATATATTTCCTAGAGTGGAGGCGGCCCACATAAATTATATTAACGCATCTGGTATCAGGCGACCAACACTCCATCTTCCTAAACCATTTCAGCCTCATTGGACCTTCGCCAATCACTGTTACGACTTGCGGCGTATGTCTCTCCATCCTACTCTCACTTTTTCACGCGACATACATAAAACATGTCGGGGTATCTTTTTTAGATTATGAAACATGCATTTGTTTTAAATCAGTGAATTTCTTATATTTTCCGAAAGGCAACATAAATATGGACCAAAAAGGGCAAAAAGTACAGTAGTCAGTTGCTAAATTAAAAAGTTACAGGACTAAAAACGACGATTTTTTTTTGGTATGATTGAAAAACGAAAATTACTTTTCAAATGATTTTGTTGTTTGTGCCATATTACCTTATTACAATGATATACATAAAGAAGTATTAAAGTTCATAAGATCAATTTTGTATTTATCTTCATAGATTTTCAACTGTTGTGACTCACTCGTGATTTTTTTTTTGTATAGAGCGTTTTTAATGCTCTCTAACGATATCGCTTTTGTGATGACAGTATTTCGTCAACGGTTTACCGTAGATATACGAGACAATATTTCCTGGCTTACTATGTACTTTTCGAAAATCCAATAAAAAAAAACTATGCATGTTCTCCATTAGATTAGACAATTACTGTTACCTATATCAGGATGTAGATGTGTAACAAAACAAAAATAGGGATGATTTGCAATTTTCCATACCATTTTAAATGAACTAGATGCTCTCCGCGACTTCGTGCGTTCAAACGGAAATCACGCGGGAACCGTACATTTGCCGAAATAAAAAGTAGCCTATGTCCTTTCCCGAGGCCTACTCTACGCTATGCTTTTCATCAAAATTGGTCCTGTAGTTTTAGAGCCTATTCAATGCAAAGAAAACAACAAATCTTTCCTCTTTATACTATTATTAGTAAAAATCACACATCTAGCTTGTGACTACTCTACTTATGATCATTTGGTGAAATTTCGTTTCATAATTATCGTGTCGTTTCATAATACGCGAAAATAATTATTATCAATCCAAACTGTGACTTATCTCAATAATTAATGATAAAACGAACTTACTTGTACGTGAAGTTCTGTCATAATTATGCGAGCTGCTCAATTCGAAGCGATTAATATTTAACTTGTAGTACTGTCCCCATTTTACGGCCTTAACACGAAGAGTTTAAATCATATTTCAAATCTGCAACTAAAAAACAAGTTGTTGGAAACTAGTTTTATTTCATCCCCAAATTTCCCTCTTTTCCAATGATTTAACGTTTGACTACCGACTTTCCTGTGTGGCTTTCTGAAACTCACGAATAAGTTATCACAAGAATTTCGAATCGCATCAGTTTTTAAGTGATAGCAAGACAAAGCACGCGCCGGACAAATATTTTCATGATATCATAATATCGACACTCCCTAGAAATAACAACTTAACTTGAGTTACGTGAAAAATGAGTTTATTCCATATTCTTTCTTATCAATTAATTTGCTATTTTTTTGTCCTGGAAAGGTATTTCTACGATAAATAAATCCGAAGATATCAAGAATGATATTAACGTATTCCGTGTCACTTGGTAGAAATTTTATAGATTTCAACATAAAAAGGATCCTATATTTATATACAATTTTATAATACGGATAAGTTACTCCCTGATTAAAAGCAATAATAATTTATATTTAATTACATTTTTTATCAGTATTTTTTTGGACATACTACATAGAAAGCATTGTAAATTGAGTTACGTTTTTGTCACCGTTTTTCATACAGAGTAAGAAAATGTATTATTGTGTTAAGTTAAATTACCATACTTCGTCTGTACCCGTATTGATTTTTGTTTCGTGATTTGAAAATCAAAACATCTTATATTTAATTACATTTTTATTATTTGGCATTTCATTTTTTTGGAAGTGTATGAAAATAAGATAAATCATTTTAAATATACACTTTAAATAGTTCCCACAGTACTTTTTATATATTTGAATAACGCACTATAACACTTTTTATTTTGGAGCAAATCACACAATAATTGGCGGCGGGAGGTATCACTGACTTCCATTATTTCACTTGCCAACACTAGTCTTTGAATGGCGAAGTTTGGGCACTTGAAGAAAATGTGGTTCATGTCGGCGATCTCAACGTTACAAAATGTGCAAATATTACTGTTTATTATGTTTAGTCTCATAAGATGTGCAGGTGCAGAGTTATGGCCAAATCTCAGTCTATTTATAGTTGTGATAAAATCACGGCTAGCTATCTTCAGCTCGTGGTACCATGGTTTTACTTCTAACTTTTTTTGTATCCGTCCATACCACTTTCCTTTGAGTTTTTGGTCTTCATTCCAAAAATACTCCCACATTTTTCTTAAAGACATATTTACATTATAATAAAAGTCAGTCATAGGTACTCTCACTACACTTTTGACATTTAGGGCGTTGACCCCATCATATGCAGTTTTGTCTGCAATTTCATTTCCAGAAATACCTTTATGTGAAGGAACCCACATAAAGGCAATTGTTACTCCTTTATTATGTAACCGCCAGACAGAATCTTTAATAAAATAAATAATATAATTCGTTTTAAAGTTAAAATTAATATGCTTTAGACTATTAATGAGACCTAAAGAATCTGATAAGATTAGAAAATATTTACAATTATTATTTAAACCACTAATCAATTTTAAGGCTTCAAAAACTGCATAATATGCCTCTGCCGTAAATATTGAACACTGTTTATCTAGAACAAAGCTTTGAGCAATCTGTTTTTGTGGATCATATATGGCACTTCTCACATGTTTTTTACTACCATCAGTGTAGATTGTATAGTACTTACTATTTTCTTCTAAAAATGCAAGAAACTCTGAATTGTTGTCAATAGACTTAGTTAAAATCATAATAGGATGTATTATACTACTATATGGATGTGTGTAACATGGCCAGTGTGAATGTTTTTTGATGTTTGAATAATGAGACTGTATTTCTAGGAAAATCCGGCACAAAGTTGGAGATGTATGTGTCAGAAGATCTTGAGGTGAAGCTAGTAGACCATCTGTAATGATTGGGTGAGGTACAATTCTATTTATGATTTGTAAATTATTTGATGACAATAGTTTAAGACAGTATCTTTCTGTAAGCAAAAGTCGTCTCAATATCAAAGGCATAATATTTGTTTCAACATCCATGGCCCTTATGGGAGTTGAACACATTGCCCCTGATATAATCCTCAAAGCCTTGCTCTGTATCACATCAAATTTTTGGGTATGTGTGCTATTTAAATAGGCCAAAGAACTGTAATCAAAATGGCTTCTTACAATAGATTTGTATAACACTAAAAGTATTTTGGGATCTGCGCCCCATGTAACACCAGCTAGACATATTAAAATGTTAACACCTTTCAATGCATTTCTGGATATATATTTAATGTGGTCTTCAAATGATAGCTTCTGATCAATGTAAACACCCAAGAATTTGTGTGAGGCTACTCTTTGGATAACCTCACCATTATAAGTAACATCTATTGCAGGTGTGTCTTTTCCAAATATCATGACACTACTTTTAGTTGCATTTATTTTCAAATTTAATCTTAGCTAGTAATAATTACATAACTGCATTAAACAAGCATTAACATTTTCAATTGCTACTGTTAAGTTAACATCTGAACTGTACAACACTAAGTCATCTGCAAATTGAAGTATATTTACATTTTTAATATTCACATATTTACATATCTCCCATATATACAAATTATATAGCAAAGGCGACAATGTTGCACCTTGCATTGTTCCCTTAGATACAATTCTAGGTCCGTGTAAAATATTATTATGTTTAACATATAATATTCTGTTAGTAAGAAAATCATAAATCCATTTACATAAGTATCCAGGTACACAGGCATTACTCAGTACCTTCACCAGTATGCTAGGATCCACACTATCAAATGCACCTTGCACATCCAAAAATACACAAACTGAGTGTAATTTATTACCTTTTGCATTTTTCAGATCATTTATGAGGGAAATGAAGCTATCAGCACAACTCCTTCCTCTGCGGAATCCATATTGAACATGAGGGATGATAGTATTAGATTCTGCATACCAGTCAATGCGAGACTTCACCATGTTTTCAAATATCTTTCCAAGACATGACGATAGGGAGATTGGACGATATGAACTAGCCTGATCAGGAGATTTATCTGGTTTAAGTATGGAAATCACACATTGAGTTTTCCATGAATTTGGTATTAACTTTTTATGCCAAAGATTATTTAGAATGTTCAAAAATATTTTTTGTATGGTATCAGGTAAATATTTTATTAATAAATACGGAAAATCATCTAAACCAGGACTAGTATTTCTCCTAGAACATACACTCACTAAAAATTCAGACCATGTAAAAGGATCCAATAGAAACCTTGATTGAGTATTTTCATTATTAGAATTAAAATAATTTTCTAGTAAGTTCGGATCGACTAAATTGGAATTATCTGATAGTTTGTCTAAAAGTGGTTGTACAAATTCATTTGTATATGACTTATTATCAGTTCTAATACCCTTAAATCTTTTAATGAGATTCCAGATTTTGCTGATGGGAGTAGTTCTATTAAAACTATTACAAAAACTATTCCAACTATTCCAACTATTCTTCTTTTGCTCTTTTATAGTACGCTTTTTTAGAGCATCTATTCTTTTATAATTGATGTAATTGTCTAATGTAGGTGTCCACGCCGAAATGCACAATGTTTTGTTATTTAATTTAATTTCTTGCCGTATTTACTTAAATAAAGATTGCTAACCTTGTAAACGTATTTGGTGATACATTAATAATGGCCGTCTGCCTGGCAGGCAGCCGGCGCGAGCGCGTCATTGTGCCCTTTCCGCTTCCGTATGTCATAGACAAGACGGAAGCGTAGACATCCTGGGGGGCCGTTGGAGACTGGGCTCCAACACTTCTTCTGCTGACACGGGAATGACGCACATTTTTTGAACTGCCCTCTTGACGGTGCCCTTTGTGGTATGAACGTCAGCAACTCTGCAAATACTGTCTGTGCCTTCATACAGTTTGGTGACGCGACCCATCCTCCAGTGTAAGGGAGGCAGATTTTCTTCCTTTAGCAGCACGAGATCTCCTACTCGTACAGACGGTCGATCCTTTGCCCATTTGGTTCGGGTTTGCAACTCCGAAAGGAAATCACGTCTCCATCGGTCCCAAAAATGTTGACGGATTCTCTCGATTAGCTGTTATCGATTGGGTCTCGAGGGTGCAGTAGGCGGTGTCGGTACAGACATCAACGGGCGGCCAATTAAAAAATGCCCAGGAGTTAAAGGATTAAGGTCAGTAGGATCTGACGATAAAGCAGATATAGGTCGGGAGTTGAGGATTGCCTCTATCTGTGCAAACAAATTGGTTAACTCCTCAAAAGTTAAAGAAGCATTTCCTGCTATACGTTTTAAATGATATTTGGCGCAACGAACGCCTGATTCCCAAATCCCACCAAAGTGAGGGGCATAAGGGGGTGAAAACATAAATTTTATGCCTTCGTTGGTTGCATAAGTGTAAATCGAATGTCGACTGGATCGCATAACTTTACCTAACTCATTATTAGCGCCTACGAAGTTTTTCCCATTGTCGCAGTATATTACTGCCGGTTTTCCGCGTCTCGATACGAACCTGCGTAGGCATGAAAGGAAGGCATCAGTACTAAGGTCGCTAATGACTTCTAAATGAATAGCCTTGGTTACAAGGCATACAAACACGCATAAATATGCCTTGGTAATACGGTTACCACGTCCCTTTTTAGAAGAAATCATAAAGGGCCCGGCAAAATCGACACCACATTGATTAAAAGGAAAATCTGGATAAGTTCTTACTACAGGTAAATCTCCCATTTTAGGTTGTAAGGTCTGGCCACGCAAACGACAACAGACCACACATTTTCTATAAATGGAACGAGCCAAAACTCTGCCCCCGATGGGCCAACATTGTTCACGAATAGATGAAAGTAGCAATTGCGGACCCGCATGATACAAACGTAAATGTTCGTGTTGGAAAATAATTTTAGTTAAATGATGCTTTAACTAAAGTAAGACAGGATGTTTTTTGAATATTCCGAGTCGGAATGAGATAGTCTACCTCCTACTCTCAATAAATCATCGTTATCTAAGAAAGGATTAAGAGGTAGTAGTTTGCTTTTGTGATGCAAGGTTTTATTGTTTTGTAGAAGCTGTTTATCAGAAAAGAAAGTCTCTAATTGGCTTTGTTTTAGTAAAAGTCTCAAGGAATTAAGATGGCTTAACTCACCATATTCTTTTATAAATTCACAATATTGTTTATTGATATGTTTGTTTTTATTTAATTTTCATTGAAGGTTGAAGAAATGTTTTATTGCAATAGAAAATGAATTACCAAGGGCCTGCTCCGGATCCTCCGTCAGCGGCATCATGACAGAAAATCGACCGTTAGGTAAACGCTTGGTATGCGTTATGAAATGAGATTCACAAAATTGTTCTTCTGAAGAATGAGTATTGTTATCTAAGGGTAATTCCTCAATTTTCCAGAATTTTTTAATAGACTCATGTATGTCCTGAAGTGATATGAAAGAAGATAAGGAAGAACTTTTTTTTAAAGTTTTACAGGAATTAGCAAAAGGCTCAGGAATATCTTGTAGATGATCCTGGGAACAAGCAACCATATCTTTGAGTGATATGGAAGAAGACCCGGAATTATTATCTTGATGCGATGCTTCGGAGTAGAAATTTAAAGGAGCGTACCCAGAAGTATCTAAAAGTGATACTTAGATAAGGTTTGACATCTCTAAGTGACACCAATAATGACTCCGAGGCATCTTGAAGTGATACCCGAGAACAAGCAACTATATCTTTACGTGATATGGAAGAAGACCCGGAAGTATCTTGAAGTGACACCTCAGAGTCAGGACTGATATCACGCAAAGCTTGTCCTAGTGATGTTGAAGGGTTAGACCCGGAATTATCTTGTATTGGTTTGAAATGGGGGAATCTAGACTTATCTTCACATGACACTACAGGACAAAGTGTAAAATTGGGGGACCTATGAGCATCTTCACCTGACACTTCAGGACAAAGTGTAAAATTGGGGGATCTATGAGCATCTTGACCTGACACTTCAGGACAAAGTGGGACATTGGGGGACCTAGAAGCATCTTCACATGACACTTCAGAACAAAGTGTAAAATTGGGGGACTTAGAAGCATCCCGAAGTGATACCTCAAGGGAATGATGGGACCTAGAAGTATCTTGAAGTGATACTTCATTGGATAGATTGATGTCTTGAAGTGACATCAAAGAATTGGAGCCAGAAGTATCTTGAAGTGATACTTCATGGGGTAGGTTGACGTCTTGAAGTGTCATCAAAGAATTGGAGCCAGAATTATCTTGAAGTGATACTTCATGGAGTAGGTTGACGTCTTGAAGTGACATCAAAGAATTGAAGCCAGAAGTATCTTGAAGTGATACTTCATGGGATAGGTTGACGTCTTGAAGTGACATCAAAGAATTGGAGCCAGAAGTATCTTGAAGTGATACTTCATGGGGTAGGTTGACGTTTTGAAGCGACATCAAAGAATTGGAGCCAGAAGTATCTTGAAGTGATACTTCATGGGGTAGGTTGACGTCTTGAAGTGACATCAAAGAATTGGAGCCAGAAGTATCTTGAAGTGATACTTCATGGGGTAGGTTGACGTCTTGAAGTGACATCAAAGAATGGGCATCCGCCTCTTGAAGCAATAGCTGAGAACAAACATCACCGTTTGCCTTTGGCTGGTTAGCAGAGCCAGCTGTTAAAAGGATGGATGGGACAGAATTATTATTATCTTGAACAGTAGGGCCAGCTACTATCCATCCTAATTTAGTTTCTTGAAGAATAGGTTTATTTGGACCTAATTTAATTTTATTGGGACAAAGAATGTCAAAGAATATGTCTGCACCTAACAAAATATCTATTTCGGAGGGTTCATGAAATGAAGGGTCAGCAAGTTCTAGATTACCGGGTAGATTTAAATTTTGAATGTCGACTTTGGTTTTTGGAATAGTACCCGTTATCTTAGGTATAACTAAACAATTAATGTTTACACTGAAAGGTCTCACACATGACTTTACTAAAATACTACATCTTTCTGACACTGGACATGTAATATTACTTATACCAGAAATATTGAAACTACCAATTTTTTTTGAAACTACTCCTAATTTTCGTTTTAGGTCACCAGTGATAAAAGACACCTGGCTTCCCGTGTCTAACAGCGCGCGAGCAAGATAAGACGTGCGATTGGTTTCTTTGTTAATAATTTTGACTCGAGCTGTACACAGTATGACTTGGCCTGCTGTTCTCAACAACCCTATTGTTAACTGTATTTTTGTTTTTATGTAAATATGTATTATGTTTTTCTTGACAGATGCGGCATCGACCTTTCAAGGGGCATTCTGCTACCGTGTGACCAAAACGTAAGCTGTTGATACATAAATGAAGTTTTGAAACTACAGAAATTCTATCGTCTACACTCATTGTTTTGAACTTGTGACATTGATGGACAAAATGGTTTAATTTATTACAAACGAGACAAGAACCTTTTTTGGAAACCTCCGAAACGAGAAATGATTTTATGTTTTTATTAAAATTGCCATTGCCTTTATTGTTATTATTAGATTTAATGTTATTAATTTTATTGTCATAATAATTATTGGTTGTACTTCTAATTTCTAATGTATTCGCTCTATTTTGAATAAGTGTTTTAAAATCTTTAAGTGTGGCCATTTGTGAAATATGTCCTTTATAGTCTTCCCACTTGACACTGCTTACGGGATCTAATTTGGCTGAGACTAAGAATAAAACTAAAGGGTCCCACCCCGTCGTGGATATATCAAGACTATTAAGCGCACTTAAATTTTTAAAAACTTGATCACCTAAATACCTAAGGGCACTGAATGATTCCTTCTGAATTGGGTTCAAATTTACAATCGCCTTCAAGTGATTATTTACTAAAATGTTTTTATTGTTGTATCTTTCACATAAATTAATCCACGCAAGCTCATAATTATTAGCGGAAAAATCTATAGATTTAATAGTTACAGAGGCGCTTCCTTGTAACGAATGCCTTAAATAATGAAATTTGTTAATCGGTGAAATCGCCTCATTCTCATGTATTAATGACTTGAACGAGTCACGGAACTCTAACCACTTTGTATAATTATCATCAAAGGTAGGTAGGTAGGTAGGTCAGATTAATAGTCGGTAGCCGTACTGGCATACTTCCACCACTCACATGACAACAATTAGACTGATGCGACTTCTAAGATCCATGTTCAGAATTTTTATCGTTTGCTGAAAATGTGTCAATTATTAACTGTGCATAAGCTATTTGAGTAACAAATTCCTTCGCGGTAATTTCACGCTGAATTATTTGTTCCTCAAAATTATCTAAAAGCTCCTCTATTTCGGTTTGTATTATATCGAAGTTTGAAAATAATTCCTGAACTTGAGCTAATCTTAAACTCAATTCCTTTATTTGTAAATTTGAATAAGTAGTTGAGGTGTTAAAAACTTGTACGTAATTTTTAAAATTAGTCAACCTAGCTCGAACAATTCCACGTTTTTTAGTTAAGATTTTTACTTGGTCACCACTAGAATCCGAATGTTGTACGTTTAAAGCCATCATAGGACTTTTAGATCTTGTTTTTAATTCACTTTCAGACATTGCAAATTCACGAAAAACTTTTTATAAAAGGAAAGGTCTGACCGTTTTCGATCCAGCCGCAATCGACTCACACCACTGCGTGCTGGCGCGAAGCACACTCGCCCGTCGCGATTATTGCTAGCGGAGGCCGAGGGCGACCGCGCCATCCCAACGCCGAGCACGCCGGCCGGCGAAACGATTTGTGATCGGCGACCCCACCGGGCGCTG
Organism: Phengaris arion; assembly: GCA_963565745.1. Lineage (NCBI taxonomy): Eukaryota > Metazoa > Arthropoda > Insecta > Lepidoptera > Lycaenidae > Phengaris > Phengaris arion. The sequence continues at coordinate 34,291,084 of OY751431.1, forward strand.
AAATATTCGGCACAAAGGCTATGAAATAACAATAAAGCAATAGCTTAAAGAATTGGGGTATAATGCGATTAAATTATACGTAAAGAAATTTCACATATTAATGATAACCTATAATTTCAATATGGCGATGTCTGCCTCGTAAAGTTGAAATTTATTTTTAAGAGTACGAATTATGTTAAAGATAAAGGCAAAATATGCATACCTTTGTTTTAAGACCGGCCCGCGTCTATGTACTTACGACACGTATTTTCAACGCACGCCAATTCACGTAGTATTCGATTCACTTGCCGGCGCGAGCACGTCATTGCGCCCTTTCCGCTTCCGTATGTCATAGACAAGACGGAAGCATAGACAGTAGGATCGTTTCTGTAAAGTTTCAGAGCTTCATAAGATTTGATGACTTGTTCACATATATTGTTCTACCAGGGGGCTGGTGGTCTACTCCTGAAGTTGGTTCTAGTAAATCTAGGAACAACCATTTGCTTAAGTTTATCAAGCCTGCTACAAAATTCCTCATAAGATTTCATTGGGTCCCCTTCACTAACCATCATTTCATGAAAGACTGAACTAGATAATTCTTTATACTTAGCCCAATCTGTTTTATGGTATAAAAATCTGTCATCATACTCGTGGATTGTGTATCTTTCAATGTACATTGTAATGTTTGTAATTGTTGGATAATGATAACTACCCATGGCATCATCATGTACAAACCATTCACAAAGTGGGGCCAAATGTGGACTAACAAAACTTACATCTATTGCTGAGGGATTGCGTGTAGGATAATTTACTGTTGTGAAGCTACCATTATTCAAAATGCATAAATCAAATTCATCAATTATATCATTCAAATTTTGACCTCGACTTTTGGTGGACAGACATCCAAAAGCAATATGATGTGCATTGAAGTCACCACTTATAAAAACAGGTTTTGGTAAATCTCTTATAATATTGCGCAATTTATTCATTCTTATGTGCCCACTGCAGGGAGGATAGTAGACACAGAGAATAGTCAATGTTGTATTCTCAGTATATACACATATAGTTATTGTTTGTATATCTTCATAAAAGATTATATTTATAATATTGTATTTCAAATATGGTTTAACCAATATTCCAACACTTGTGGGTTTTTAGAATTTTTGTTGTAAAAATTATAACCAGAGATACGAAAAGATTGATGGTCTTTTAACCATGTTTCATTTATTAGACAAATATCAATATATTTTTCATTTAAAAAATTTGTAAGAAGAGGTTTTTTATTATTTAATCCTTGAACATTGAATTGCGCAATACGTAGAAATGACGAATCACGAGATTGCGTATCCATTATGTTGACAGATTTTTAATAAGCATATCTTTAATTAATGATGTGGTAATAGGTTCATCATCATTTTTATTACCTACTTGAACCAGAGTGTGTACTAGGGCCATAAGTACATCACTGTTTCCAATTATTTGAGATTTAATATCAGTAATAATTACATCTTGAGAGATAGGTTTAATATTTACAGATTTATTTACATGTTTATTTACACTTTGAGACATATTATTTACACTATTTACATTTTTATTTGCAGGGATGGGACGTGATGGCAGAGGAGGAAAGTCAACATTTTCTTTTGTAGTGGTGGCAGCGCTTGCATAAGTAATTTTATTTTTCTTTTCTAATATTTTCTTTATCTTAATTGGACATTGTTTGGAAATAGCCAGATGAGGTCCACTGCAATTGATACAGCAAATCTCATTTGTTTTATTACATTCTTTATAAAAGTGTTCGCCTGAACAAATTGAACAACGCTGCTTGCCATTACAAATCTTAGCCGAATGATTAAATTTAAAACATTTATAACATTGTTGCAAAGGAGCAACATAATCGAATACTCTATAGGAAAATAAGTCATACTGTACATTGTCAGGTAAAGTGTTTGACAAAAATGTAATGCTAACAGTTTGTGTACCAATTAGATCATGACCAACTTTTCTCATGAATCTTCTTACTGCAACTATTTCATATGTAGATGTTAAATTAGTAAATAGTTCTTTATTCGATATATTTGCCGGTACAAATCGTATAATGCCAGTTTTCTCAATTTGAGCAGCTGGAATATACGCTTTCATGTCATATTTTTCGAGAAAGTTAATATTGTTGATAAAATTATTGGCCGACTTTTATTTCCAAGTCTCTCCTGTGCTAGTTTGCTTTCTATAAATACTTTGAATTTTGTGTTGATCGAATTTTCGGAATATAGTCTCTTATAATTTGGTTTTCTATAAGCTAAAAAGTTACTCTCACCACCTCCGCCGCCAGCACTTGAAGCCCCCCGAGAATCATCAGGAGGCCGAGGTATTTTTGAGGTGGGCGGGGATAACCCGTCTCCGTCCATTTTTATTATTTATGCACTATATTTATTTAAAATAAAGCTATTTATACTTATTTACACATAAAATAATAATAAATAAAATTTTTGTTCAATTCTGAAAAATTAAGATGCGCGCCTTTTCAAGTTCCCGCCAAGAATCGCATAGATAAGTATTACATTGTCAAAAACCACAATACAGAATCCAAAAATAAACAGGAATGAACTTGTTCGCGATGCGGCACAAGTTACGACGTGCGGGATATTTGCGGGGTCGGTCCGCGCGAGGATGGCTATTTTGTTTACGCTTGCCAGACGGATCATAAGTCTTAGTCATAACCGACCTTTTCAATTACGAATGAATGAATCTGATAAGAATAAAGGTAAGTTTTTGTTTGTCTTACTTTTGTAAATAATATTATAATATTTTTAATATTTTTTTACCAAAACGGCGGTCATTTTCAAGAGCCATTTTCATATTTTAAAATTACGTTAGGTTTTTTTTAGCATCAATATGTTTTAGCATCAAATTTATTTAAATTATTTATATATTTTATTATTTTTAAAGACAGTTAGTTTCTGTTGTTTCTTTTCATTAAGTATAATTTTGTTTATTTTCAGAAAATTAAAGCGAAGAAATTAAAGCAGCTATTGTGTCACAAACTGAAAAGCAGGAAACAAGGAAGCCTTACTCAAGAAAACCTTAATAAGACTAATATTATAATACATAAAGTTGTAGAAGAAGAACAGCAATAGGATTTTCAACCACATGATATTACATCAAACAGTAGCCGCAATGTTAATGAAAGCGTTTGTGATATTGCACATACGAGTGAAGTAATAGACAAACGAAAGAGAATAATTGTTAGTAAGAAATCAAATCCAGGAAAAAATAGAAGTCTAAATAAAGAGAATTGGAAGTCAGTCGTAAGTTAGAAGAACAGAAATCTTGGTCATCCAATCAGTCTACATTATACTATTACATATTCTACGAATCAAATATTGAGACCTATCATTGTAAGTCATAAAACTACATGAAGGAGATTTTTTACAATAAAAACAAATAAATAAATAGAAAAAGAACGAAAAATGCATGCTATGTATAAAAGAATCACTAATATTATTAAAAAATGTAGGCGTGAGAACATTTTTAACATTAAAATCGCTCTCCTGAAAAAACGTAAAAAATGAGTTAAGTTGTTATTCCTAGGGAGTGTCGATATGGTATTTTCAATATAGGTTGGTTAGCATTGGGTTTTGTGGTTTTTATTGCATCTGATATCTTAATAATAACGTGATCGTTTTTAAACAACATGTTACTTAATTTTATGTTTGAAATGGTTTGAATTCTATGACCAGTGACAAGAGCTAGCAAGGTTATTACATTTTTTGATAGCATTTCTAAATTTAAATTATCATTAGGATATAAGGTTGACAGGTAATTTAACACAATAGAGGTATCCCATGTAAATTCATATTTTGGCTTTGGGGGTCTGGACCTAAAAGTTCCTTTCATAAACATTAAAATTCGATCATCATTCATTATATTTGAACTAAATATACAAAATAAAGCAGATTTACAACAATTTAGACTGCCATAGCCATAACCAGAATTATACAGGTTAGTTAAAAAATATAGAACATTAGGTACCGACGCGCATAAATAATCTATATTATGTGAGTTACAGAAGTAACTATTACCATTAACCATTCCTTAAAGTAACAATTGTATTGCTTCTGAGTATTAGGAGCTAAAGCATTTATCACAATTTCTATCGAAGAAGGCGGTACACTCCTTCTTAATAATGTTTCCCTGATAATATTCCTGTAACCGGGGTAAGGTTTTGATGTAGACTGTGTGGATACCTGGAATATTCAGATATCAATAAGTTATTTCTAGGCTTAAAATAAATAATTTGTGATATAATTAACCGTTTAAAAATAGGAAACCAAGGCTGTGTAGGCCAGTAGGGCACAACTACAATACCAGTCGCCTGGTCAGTTATGATTTTATTAAGCACTTTTAAAATCACAGCCAAAGTGAGGAAAAGCATAGAAAAAAAATTCACTCCAGCCAATAGTAAAAGAATCAACACACAAAGCGTCGGGGTCCGGTTTCCATGAAACGTATTTGGCACATTTAGTATTAGAACGACTTGCGAATAAATCAATTTGAGGAATACCAAAATGTTTACTTATATGCAAAAAAGCAAAATCTGCCAGTTCCTTCTCAGTATCAGTTTTGATTCTACGCGATTCAAAGTCTGCAATACAATTATCAATAGATTTGATATAAGAAGCGAATATAAATAATTGCCTCTCTTCAAAAAATTTCCAAATTGTTTAGAAATATTGTGTAAATGTGGAAACTGGACACTACCCATTCGGTTAATGCTTGCGACAGCAGTAATATCATCTATTCGAAACAGTATTTGACGATTACAAACATTTTTTTGCAAAAATTTTAAAGCAAAGAAAGCTGCTAATAATTGTAAACTATTAATATGATAATGTTTTTCTTCACTCGTCCAGAAACCGTTAGTCCTGATACCACTACATGTAGCGCCCCATCCTGTGTTGGATGCATCAGAAAATATCTCTAAATCGTAAGAAACCCTACGAATACGACTAACAGAACAGTCAATATTACTTTTCCACCATTCTAAATCTTCACTAATTAGAGCTTTATTTATTTTAATAATATTGTTATAATTATTATGCCCCTGTAAATGTAAATATTTTTGCCTCTCAAAAACTTTTGTGTACAACCATATTCTATGCCAGGACAAACAGATATTAACAATTCAATAAACTTTGCAAAGTCTCTTAGACTAAATTTTTCTTGAGATTTAAATGTTTGTATTTGTTGTTTTACTTTCTCTATTTTATCCTGTGGAAGTTTCACACAAAAGTTTTTGGTGTCTATAATAAAACCTAAAAATTTACAGGCAGTATTAGGTATTAGATTGCTTTTAATGTAATTGATGATAAATCCTAGATTACTTAGTAAGAGTATAGTATGATCTAAATTTTGTTGACATTCTTTAAATGAATTACCAATTAGTATTATGTCATCTAAGTATATTGTAGAAATAAAACCATGAAGACGTAAGTGTTCTATAACCGGTTTCATAAGCTTAGTAAACACTAATGGTGCTGTATTTAAGCCAAAAGGTAAAAAATTTCTCAAAAATTTTTTATAAAGAGGATGAATAGGAATTAAAAAATAGGCATCCTTTAAATCGACAGATGCTAAAAAACTGTTAGGATTTATTAATTTTAAAGCAGTTCGTAAATCCTCCATTTTAAAATAAGGTGGATTTATGAAGTGATTAAGCTTCTTTAAATTCAAAATTAACCTGTGTTCGGCATTTGGCTTAGGTACCAAAAAAATTGAAGATAAAAAGTCATCCTTTGACCTTATACATGATGAAATAGCTCCCTTATTGATCAAATTATGAATTTCAATTTTTATTTTATTTTTCTGATTGATTAAAATTATTGGTTGGATAATCTATTTGAAAAGGAGTACTTGTAAAAGGTATCACATAACCCTCAATATATGATAATATAATAGGGTCTTTTGTAAGCTTGTGCCAAACCGTAGAAAAATATTTTAATCTACCAGATATGTTTACCTGTGACACTAAGACTTCCTGGTTTTGTAAGAGGCATTGCTCCGACTGACATTTCTCAAGGAGTGCCTGTGTATGGGTTCCTGATGTGGATGCGACGTTGTTTGGCCCGCCTGCCGATCGTTGTACAGTTGATACTGGTTTCCGGTTCTTTACCTGAGGTTTGGACTGCGGGCGCTTCCAGTTTAAATTGCTTGAAGAAGGCTGTGGATTCATTTTTGCAGAATTGTATCTAGGTTGAAATGCTTTTAAGTCTAGGCTCGATTTTTGTATTGCTTTACTAGTTTTCAATTTTTCAGCCAAATCTGCACCAAATAAATAATTATCACGTTTCGCATCCTTCAATGTCTCCTTAAGCTTGTTATTTAATGTAGATAACATAAAATTTCTCCTTAATTTTGTATCCGTACAATGAATATCACATAAGATCTTAGAAGCGTCACTAACATATTTAATAATAGTTTGGTTTGTGTCACACGTATTAGAAGCTAACATCTGTATAGCGTTAGTCAAAGCTGACAGCGCAACACCTACCTGCAATTGTCGTTCTGCAAATTGCAAATATTTCTTATATAAGGCATTTGAAACTGCGGCTTTTATTTCCGCATTTAAAATAGGTGCCTTAAATAAGTAACAATTTCCAGGTATTGGATAATCCTCTTTAATTTTTTATTTATCTTCCTTTTTTAGTCCTTGCTGCAATATTTGCTGAATGATCTTTATGTATATCCTTTCCTATAGGAGATTCTTCTTTTGGAAAATTTCCTAACAAAGCCAGGATACTTTCGTCAATGCCTACTTCGTGTTCCGTTATATTATTATTATTTTCAGTAGAAACTGGAACTGACAATACAGTATTTGGAACAGGAGGATCTTGAATTTCATTTGATTCAGTATCAAATGTTTCACAGTCAGACTGAGAGTCCTTTTCTTGTGCTAATTCTTTTTCCGAATCTAGAAATAATGTGTAAAAATGATTTCTAAAACCATTTACACGACTGATATATCAGTATTATTTAAATTATATGAAGGAAATGGTCCCAAAAAATGTACCATTCGCATCAATGATCTGTGAAGGCAACAGTCCCTATATTATATTAATAATAACGTACTGTTCGCATCACTTATGACTGATACAATGAGATCCTCATAATTTTTCCTCCTCCTCTTCCTCTCCTCCCTTCTCCTCTATCCTTCCTCTCAATTCTTGAAAATAGAAAAACGAAGACGAAGACGAAAAAAGACACAGTTATATGAAAAAAAAAAACTTACCAGGACTTGTATCTGAATCACCAGATCTACGTCTTTTTAATATTTTGTTCTCCAATTTACGTATTTTTTTAAGTAAATATTTCCCATGTTCAAAGCTTTAATTTAGCTCACTGCACAATATTGCTTATTTTACGTGTTGCGGCCGCTGCACGAAAACAGATAATGAAGTCCGAGTGCCACTGATCCGACCATCCCTACTCTCCCTACTCCGACGTGATGTGGAGAGGGAAATTTGGGGATGAAATAAAACTAGTTTCCTACAACTTGTTTTTTAGTTGCAGATTTGAAATATGATTTAAACTCTTCGTGTTAAGGCCGTAAAATGGAGACCGTACTACAAGTTAAATATTAATTGCGAGAATTGAGCAGCGAAGTATAATATGAACTTTGATACCAGAAACTTTCCGTACTTATGTTTTTATTTAAAATACATATTATTACAACACTTTGTAGCTTATCCTGTTTCCGTTACAAGTCTTAAGCATCCTTAACTTTAAAATACAATTTCTGCTAACTTTATATCACAGCATCCCACCAGGACCAACTTTTATAAGCGGAGTCTGTGAAAGCAATAAAGTTTTCGGTGAGATTTGAATTTTATGCTAAATCTGATTGAGGAGTAATGTTACATTACAGGAGAATGTTCTCGAAACTTGTTACATAGCTAGCGCATTCACATGTCTTTGCTTACGACTTATTACATGGCTAACGTATTCTCATGGCTTTACTTACAACTTGTAAGATGGCTTGCGCATTCTCATGGCTTTGCTTACAACTTACAACATAGCTAACGTATTCTCATGGCTTTACTTACAACTTGTTAGATGGCTAGTGCATTCTAATGGCTTTGCATACAACATACAACATGGCTAACGTATTCTCATGGCTTTACTTACAACATGTTAGATGGCTAGCGCATTCTCATGGCTTTGCTTACAACTTAGAACATGGCTAACCTATTCTTATGGCTTTACTTACAACTTGTTAGATGACTACCGCATTCACATAGCTTTGCTTACGACAAATTTTTGTGGGATCTTACTAGAAAATATAATTTAGGGCTCGAAGTTAGTATGGGTCATTTTCGTAAATAAAACTTAATAAGCATTCTAGTTTTCTTCTGGAAGCTTAGCTAATAGGGCAGACTGGTGGATATTCCATAAAAACTATTTCCGTAACGAATTAAGTAATGTTTTTATTAAATTACAAGATAAAGCTAAAAAACAAACGAAAACTAATACTAAAAAAGAAGACTTATCTACAAGTTTAACAGTCCCTATAAATTCATATATTAATAACCTAAATATATATTAATAACCTTCTCCAGGTCGTTCCAATCTGACAGAGTACCTAGCAATACTGACAGCATTGTCTCGTTGGATAGCAATGGCTATCCGTTGTGCCAGGTAGTTCCCGGCTAGTCTGGGGTTCCCGGCTAGTCTGGTAACTTCAGTAAGCTTTTTCGATAAATCTTTAAAAACGTTTCGTTTCCGCCCCAAACCGCACTATTAAGAGCTCTCCACTAAGGTTGAAACTGCAACCGTAATTTAAGTGCAAAATCTTTAAAGCGCCAGCAATTGTTATAAAAAAGCACCATTCTCTAGGAGTAAAATCTGAAAATTATTGTAATTTATTCTGACTAAATTGATAAAAAGTTCGAGCGCCATTTTCATTCACTTACCACAATGTACCTAATGCTACGCTTTTCTAACCTCTTACTTAGGTCCTATTATCTCCTCCAACATAGAATTTATGTAGGAATAAGTTTTATAACGGACATAAAAGTGAGTTTTGAAGACTTTGTTCTGAATGTTTGCTCTAAGTACTTTTACGTTTTAAACAGAAAACTTCTGCATTATAGATAAAGTTTAAAAAATTTAATAATTCAGTTTTAAACGTTTATAAATTATTATTTTTTAGATTATATACTTCAATGTAGTCTTATATTTATAATACTTATATATAAATAATTCCATCTTCATAAAGGCTTGAAATAAACTAACAGTAATGACAAAAATATTTTCATTGATGCAAAGACACAGATTAATAACAAACAATTTCATAAAGCAGAAAGCAAAATGTAATTAAAATGTAATTGACCAAAAACAAAACAAAATTAAAAACTGGGTGACCACATTCACCTTTTGTCTTTTTATTCCGTTTAGTTTTTACATCAAAGCGACTGCTAAAACACAGTTTTTTCATTTGCCTCAAACTGAAATTATCCGCTGTGTGACCTCATTTATGAAGTAGGAACGGCTTGTACACAAGTTTAATGAAATTAATTTGTCTTATTTTTCATTTACCCATTCATGTCGGCGCTGCAGCGGCTGAATGTTGTAACATTCACAAAGCAAATATAGGACAGTCCTTCCATGAGATTTTTTCTGTGACGCTTCATAATTTTTTTTCTGGGACGCTTTGTCTGCCACCGCGTATAGGTTCATTTCGAGCGCGAAACCCACATTTTGCTCATGAAAATTTTTCATTTTTAAATATTTTCACTCCCGTGTCTCTGACGAAGGTATTGCATTTCGCTGCGTATTTTGCTTCATTCTTTCTTTTCGCTTGTTAATTACTTTTACAAGTAATTAACAACAATTTTAGTAGTTTTTATAATTTACAATAAACTTTTAATTATTTTAGGTACATTTTTGAACGTAGACGTTTTCTTGGAGGTTAATCTTTTACTCACAAGGCGCCCTACATACAGTGTATAATTCTGTCATTTGCAAAATACTTATACCAGCCATTTCAAAATTATTTTCTCACGATAATTCTGGTAGGTACCTTTGCGTAAAATCATCCATTATATTAAATATTTTACGGTCTAAATCCATCGCCTTATGGTGATCTTGATGTAAGACAGATAAATTAAACAGGAAATCTGCAGCATCACGACTGAATTCAATGTAACAAAACAATTGTAAAAGATATACGATTAGTGCAGTCGGATTGCGATCGCTTTTGTTGTAACGTTCTATAAAACAACTTAAAGTGCAATTAATAAATATGTGCTCCTAACTTGAGCCGCGACCTTTGTCCTTTGCCAAACTTTCTTTTAGTTTACTTACCTATTTATATTTATTAAAAATATTTTTCAAATAAAGCAATTGTTCGGTCAGCACAAGATTACATAACAATTCTTGGATAAATTTAAATTTTAAAATTTCATAGAATTTTAAATTTAAAAGTAGAGTACGATAAATATGAGAATGAAGTTTACTGTGTTCAACAAACACACTTACTTTTACTCTATGTATTTTCTGATGTTGACTTACCAAATTGTATTTTTAATATTTTATCGTCATAATATTAAAACAAGAACCAACTTAGGTATACCTGTATTTTTCAACATAATTTTGATAAGTTGATAAAAATATATTAAACAAAAACGTTTTATCCCTTTTTACGAAAATTATGCGAACGGAGGAACATAAAATTTGGTACTGTTCAGAGAACTGGTGGTAGTGATTTTGCTTTGACCTTACATGTATATATCTCTGTAGATTGACATGGAGTATTTTTTTTTAAATATTTTTATAAAAACAAAAAAATTAACACTTCAAAAACAAATGAACTGTAATAAAGTTCATAACAATATCGTAATTTATTTTGGTTGCCTATTTTATATTTGACTAAATTCATTAATCAAGAGACTCAAGTTTAATTTTCGTTATGTATGAAACTTAATTATAGGTTTTGGTCAAATTTACTTTGATCACATAGCTATTGACATTTATTGGATTAAATTATTACAAGTGCGATGAAATATTAAAAAATAATTACTTAACGAAACGTTACCTTTAATATTAAATATCTTGTTTCAATGATATAATGATGAAAATAGAAACTGATTTGGAAAAATATAAAATTTAAATTTAGTATCAAAAAGTAGGTATAATTATTTAAAATGAATTCAAAAAGTAACAATCCCCTAAAGAAATAATGAGTACCTGGGAGACTGAGCTTTGCTCGGAGTTTTAGTATAACGTAAAATAATTAAAAATTAATAAAAAATATGAAATAAAAAGAATCGAATACATATTTTTCTGACCGGGATTGCCGACTTCTATGGCTCAGTGGTTCAGGGCGTTGGTGCTCAAGCCGGGGGTCGCGGGTTCGAATCCCTCTGAAGGTAGGAACAAAATAGTCTTTCTGTGTTTCTAAGTCATGGATGTGTATAATATAACAAAAATATTAAGTATATGTATAGTATAAAAGTATTAAGTATACTTCCCGTTGTCTGTTACCTGTAGCACAAGTTCTTCGGATACTTAGCACGAGGCCAGACTGACGTGGTGTGAAGCGTCCATAGATATTATTATTATTAGTATTCGCGCCCACTACATTCCCAATTTCCAAACAACACAAAATTATACATAAGCATACCGAACTGCCAATCTGCCCTCTTACACCTGATACAATCGAGAATCGAATCAATTCGATCACAATAGCTTTTGATACTCCCGACACCTACAGTAGCGCACGATCGTGCGGTGGCTCAATTTGTAACTAGCCTGGATCGAGAAGTTCGTTAGATCGTAACTTTTGGTACTCCCGACGAAATTAATCGACTGAGAATCGAATAGCAGGATCGAAAACAAACGACAAATTACACGATAGCTAAAGAGGTCTCATTTACAGTATCGAGTTTGCTTGTTTTAGTGTATTTGAACTAAATTACGTGATTTTATTGCAGTATTGTAGCATTATTTAATGTTATTGAAGAAGCTAATAGATTACGCGTTCGGTAAATGCAAAATTTGCGAGGATTCACCAACTTGAACACATTAGCAATGGACATGGATTGTGAGGAATTTCGAGGCAATTATCGCCTTAAAAATGATTTATTTGATGTATGATTCGCAGATTTAACTACTCATATGAAGAAACTGACTCACTAAAATTATATCACTGTAATACAGTGTAAATTTACTTCAAGCCTTTAAGCAATTGTTTACACATTTGGCTGCTAATTCATGTATTATACTTCACTAAAAATAGGGACTGAGACAAATGAAATCTACATAATATTATCTATATTAACGTATCATATGAGGACTTCGTTTATCTCAATCTGTCTTTGAATAAACAAAGTCAATTAATAGTTATAAAAAGTCGTATGTTGATGTTACTATGTTCGGGTTTTCTAAACTAAACACGAATTTGCTATTGTATTAACTCCATTCTTACAATACTACCAATTACCTATTAATGGCAAGTTATTGTAGTTATTGAATGTGTTTTGCGTCCAACACTTGAGTTTTGCTGACAAATTAAATCAAATATGACTTTGACATTTAACAGAACGTTTTATAAACAGGAATTTCGAAACTATTATTTACTGTCACAGTATTTTCATACAAATAACCTTTAAAAACCTATCATTGCTTGATATTGAGGTTTACCTATTTAAATAAACATCAATAAAATGTTATTTAAAGTGAAAAATATATAATTTTCCATATTCTTATTAATCTTCGCCATAGACTACGGCACTCAGCTGGAACTTGTTTACACTGTAGACGTGACGTCAGCAACCGGATACAGCTAACGACGCTGATAATATACGATCTCAACGCGATCTTGATTTTGATTCGATTTCGTTCGGGAGTCGCATCTGGATCGAAACTGAATCAAAATCGTAAATCGTAAATCGAAAAAAAAATCGTAAATCGAAATCAGTTTCGGTACTAAGGCCCCTGACTGGCATTAATAGAGACGAAATTATTGATACGTAGCGAAGAAAGAAAAAACATTTATAACTTAAAAATGCGGCGGTTTTCAGGGATAACACCTAATAACTAGATCGATTCTCGCTCTCCCAAAACTCCCTGCGTACCAAATTTTATAGAAATATTTGCAGCCATTTTCGAGATTCCAATTATAAATACATACAAGATTACCTAGTTTAAAGTATAAGATAAGCTGACCATATCGAAAAGTTAGTAATAGGTACTCATTTGTTATTTATTCAATTTGAAATAAGAAAAGGCTAGCTCGGTATGAATTTGTGTTGTTCATTTAGTTGGCAGAATGCCAAATAATTATCTGAGCGGAGCCCATTATTTATGCTAACAGAAACAATTGAAAAGCGTTAAATAATAATAGGCGTCACCACCTACTTAGTATTATTAGAATTTGAATAATTTTTAGTTATTATTGAATTAGTTTCAATTTAGTCAGCCTATTCAACGGAATGAAACTGTTGCAAACATATTTTTGATAAATCATGATAGGATATCAAGGTATCAGGGGCGAAGGGTCTAAAGAACTCCATTTTTATCGGCTTCTCTTTCAGATTACCTCATGAAGACCTCTAGCCGAAAGTAATATATTGAAAACAATAATATCTTATACAAGTCAGCGGGCCTATAACGAACTTTAACTTCCGTTGGCCATGGTCATCATTTTGACATTGCAAATTTTCAAAAACATAATTTAACAAGTTAAAATATCAAAAAAGATTGCGCTAGCTTACGGGCATGTCTAACTAAATAGTCCGCTATTTTGTCCTGGAGAGAACGAATAAAACGCCCTTTAGACCAATAAAATCGTGTGATGTAGGGTATTTAGACATAAGCCATGAAATGAGAACTGTCAAACGAAGCAGGGACCGATTGTGCTTCCGGCTTCGACACTTTTATCCGACTTCCAAAAAAGAAGGCGGTTATCCTATGTAGACTTCATATTACAAAATAATTAATATATAATCTATACATTAATTACTTTGTAATATATTTATAAAATGAAAGTGTAAAAAGTGAAGGTAAAATAGTAAGGGGAAATAGAAAGAAAATTCTATTGCACTATTTCTTCATAATAGATGCAAGAAAAGTAGTGAAAAGTGGTGAGGTAGAGATTTGTCCTACGTCTGCAGTAGAAAGGTGCATTGGGGACTGGGGTGCTTAAAACCCAGGAAATATCCCCCTTTTTTCCCCTAGGATGGAAGGCAGATTCACCCGTCATTGATGTGCCCAATTTCTGCTCATTATCATATCTATTGCTATCAAAAATTGGGCACTCTAGTAACAGGTAAGGAACCGTCTCCTCAACTCCCGGCTGACACAGACACGACGGATCCTCCTTCAGCTTGAATCTGTTCAAGAAGAAGGCGAATCCGCCGTGTCCGGTCAGAATTTGTGTGGTGTAGTGTGTGATGTCTATTTTCTTGACTATCTTGTATGTAGCAGCAGCGCTTGGGAAAAAGAGCTTCGTAACTCCGGCCGTCCCTCCCACTTCGTATCTCCTGTCCCATTCCTCAACCGTATACTCTCTTAAGATACGCTTGACGAATGAAACAGGACACAGATCGTAGTCAGGTTTCCTTTAAATCGCAGCGCGGCCTGCTTGGCTAATTCGTCAACCCTCTCATTCCCTCTCAACCCTGCGTGCGCTTTAATCCAAAACAGGGAGACCTCCCGCCTCTGCGATGCAGCTTTTCGGGGGGCTGCCCTTGTTTGCACTGCCAGGGGATGAGAGAAACTAAGGGTGACTGCCTGGAGAGCCGATCTGGAATCGCTAAGGATACCGACCTTTGCCATTCCACTTTTGCAGGCGATACTTACTGCTCTCGGGAGCGCTAGAAGTTTGGCCTGGTAGACGGTGCAATACGGCAGCAGTGCAAGCTTGACGGCCTTCGTCTCGGCCTCACCCTTCCATACGGAGAGCGGCTCCGACTCGACCCTCAATCTTGCTGCCGTCCGTATAGATCCTATGGACGTGGCTGTTAACCACGTCTACATATGAGTCCTCGTCTACTATCCCGAACCTCAGCTCTACCTGCTCTGCCGGATGTGGGTCCTCAGTCGCTGGAGCCATTCGCTCCACCTCTCTGTCTCTCAACACCGGGTGTGGTACTCCCTTCTTGATCTCATAAAGCCTCGATGCCTCGAGTATTCTAAGGTCAAGAGGGAGTATCCCAGCCAGCAGCATTGCAGAGTTCAGGGAGACAGTTCGATATGCTCTGCAGATCTTCTGGTCAAAACCCCGTTGAACGGAGTTGAGCCTTTTTTGGACCCCCATCTTTTCCACGGTAGGTGCCCACGCTGCTGATGCATACAAAACAGTCAGTTCTATAACCGCTGTATATATAATTCTAACTATTTGGGGGTTAAGGCCCCGTCCTACTCTCGCTGCTCTGGCTAGTTTATATCGTGCTATGGCTTTTTTACAGACGTCTCCTACATGTTCAATGTAAGGCCTCCGTCTATAGTGAGCCCTAATATTTTTATTGATTTTAAATATTTTACTTCGACACCCCCCATCGAGAGTCGAGGCACATCATATTTTAATTTTCTAGTTGATAGTAAGGCATAGGTTTTGTGGGGAGCGAAATTTAACTTATTTGTTTTCCCCCATTCCCTTATGCTGTCCAACACTCTGTTTGCCTTCTGTTCTATTTCTAAGGCCGTATCTCCATCCACCACAATCACAATGTCGTCGGCAAACGCTTGATTTCACACATTCATATCTTCTAACATCCATAGCAGGGGGTCCAACAAGAGGTCCCACAGGATTGGTTCACCTATGGATCCCTGCACCTGTAGCTGCTGATCGACCGCCTCAGGTTCCCCAGACACCCAACCTCAGCTAACCTAACCTTTATGGCTGGCCACCAAGCACTTTCGAAGGCGCCCTCTATGTCCAGTGAAACCACAACAGAAATTTTCTTCTTCTCCCTCCTTTTTCTTTCTTTTTCTTCCACTTTCCATGTCTTCGGGGTAGAAGGTCTCCGCCAGCCATTCCGCAGAGCTCCGGGCGTCGAGGGTTTCACCCTCCCTCGTAAGGGGCAGATCCTCCTCCCTCCCTGTGGCTCTGCTCAACACCCTGTAGATGCCCTCCTAGACCCCCTCCCTATCCTGCTTCCGGCAAAATTCCTTCCAGCTCTCAACTTGCGCATCCTTTACTGCCTTTTCATACTTCTCCTTTTGTTCTAGGTACAACCCAACGATGCTGTCTCTGCGATCAGGTGCTGCGTTCCGGATCCTGCGTCTCCTTGTGGCAACCTGTTTCTTCATCTGCGCGAGCTCATCATTCCACCACGACAAGGTGAATTTTTGTGTGTGTCTTTTGGTTAGCATTGTGTCTCTGCATGTCTGTGTCATCGCTTGTGTGTATCTGTCTATTGCATCTTCTATTTGTTGTGTTCTATGCATTGTGTCCATGTCATGTACAGTTAATTGTCTGTCCGACATCAGCTGGGTCAGTTTCTCACGAAACTGAGTCCAGTTTGCCTTCTGTGTGTTAAATATGCGTGTGGTTCGTATAATGTTTGTGCCTGTGGATTTCTGTTGTCTGATGCCGAAGGATATGCCGTTGTGGTCTGAGCTCGTGAGACCCTCCTCTACTCTCCAGTCGCCCACTCAGATCAGCAGATCGTCGGAGCACACTGTCACATCCACGTAGGATGTGACAGCTGCAGTACCTTTTTCCCCCTCTGACAATATCGAATGTCGGGTGTAGCATAGCTACATTTTAACATATTATTATAGCTAATAAAGAATCTCCTAGCGTCATCTATTGGCTGTTATTGCTAACTTTAATAGCTAATTTAAGTTAGATGACGCCATCTATTGGCAAACGTTTCTAACTAGAGCTTCATTTCTAATATTTCTTTATTGTGGCATTTGGATTACGCATTACCGCTAGTTGTCAGTTAAAAAAAAACATTATGACAGTAGGAGTATATAAGGGCTGTCGCGATTTGAATGGACCTTTTTTTCTCCTGCCGAATTTTACTGTTGAAGTTTTTCTAGATACAAGTATAATAATTATATTTAAACCCCGTGTACCACGGTGAGTTTATTTTAATATCTGTGTTGTGAATATTTGGTAAATCACGCTTGTATTAAAACGCATTTTTCTTTCATGTAAACTATCATCTTGGTAAAATTAGTTGTCAATTATTTGATTGGCCATACCACGTGCTATCATTTGTAGTTTCATCTTACGTTCTCGCATTGTTGAAATATAAGGATATTTGTATCCATGCCTTAATTATGTGATGGCCACACAGCCCGTGATTTTGATCGTGTGGGGTTAAGATCACACTGGCTGTGGGACGGGACTCCTACCCACACGTTTTTCGTGAATTTTTCAGGGAACTTCGTTACGGGTACAAGCACCACCAACTACGGTACGGGACCTACATATCTGGTTCGAGGCACCGATTAAAAGGACTTATACCTAGCATTTTCCCACGTCTGGAGTTCTGAGTGCCGCTAGATATTCCGGACTGAAACTTGGTTTTGAAATCAGTCTGCACCGCCCTCTTGAACGATCTATCGTCGTCGATCGGACGCAGCGGTGACGGAGAAGCTACCAGAAGTTGGAGCCCCATCTCGCTCTCTCGCCATGTGCTAGACTACTGGACTAACGACCTGGACTCCTCAGCTAAGTTCCCACGTAGTTTAAAGCCCCTTAGATACCCTTCAGACACTAAAGAGGCTAAACCAGATCCATCGGCCTTCTGCCCAAGCCCTTATTTTTTTTAAAATATATATTGTCACGGAAAATACATCTTTTATTTTAATTTAACCCGTAACACGGAATGTCCCCGGTGTTGAGTATGCATACCCATTTATTCCAGTACAGCAGACACTTCCCTTCCTCGCGGGTCTTCCATGTCGCCACCCCACCACGGGCTTTTTGCGTTAGCGTCGCCACCCAAGACCATCTTTTCGGAACCTAGCACTCCTCCTATCCGCATAAGATGGTCCAGGTAGGGCCCAACAGGCTTATCGGGGCCCAACAGGCTTATCGGGCTCGAAGTAGAAGGACAGTACAATCATTTCACAGGCTTTGGTTCGGAGGGTGGCCACCACAATGTTGTTATTGCTGAGGCGTGTGTGCAGTTCGACATCTAATGTGTCGTCTAATACTACAACACCCGCCTTGACCTCACCGCCCCCTTCCCCATCGCTCTGGTAGACCCTCACTCCATTGTATGTCCTCATACCACTTGCCCCATCTATGTAGGGCTCTTGCAGCAACGCTACGCACGCCTTACACTTGGTGGCCTCGAGTAATAACTCCCGTGGCGATTTGGCTCCGCTGGAGGTTGGCCTGCAATATTCGGTACTGGAAGTACTCATCGGAGACAACCTCAGCAATACGATACTGCCGATCTGGCTAGAGCGTCCCACCTCTTTCTTTCTCCGCAATCCTTATCAAGAGCACTGTGCTCCACGCTGCCTTTCTTGGCACTAGTGCAGTTAATGCACTGAGGCGCTTCTCGCCGCAGCCACTTGTCGCAAGCAGTCCTCAAGTGAGGACCGGCGCAGGATTGCATCGCTCCGTCTCCTCTCTGCATATAACCTCGGTTGTTTAGCAGTTAGCTTTTCCATCATAATTTGCAGTTGCAGGCAATAGACATCTGTCGTAATCGTCTGGCCAGATTTAAGAAAGCTGTAGTGAACGACACCGGCACTAGTCCACCAAACGCTCACAAGTAAATTTTTGAGTCAATTGTCGCTTGGGGCAGGCTTTGTCTGGTTCGCTAAGGTTCAGCCATTGCAATGAGCATTTCCGATTATCGTACAGGATCCACTTTTCATCACAGGATTCGATTTAAAATCCCTTCATTATTGTGCCGGTTGAGTAATGTAACGCAGCAGTCGACGCGAGTTTGTCGGTTTGCTGCACTCAATTCATGAGGTACCTTTCAAGATTTTTCACTGTCCCAATTAGCTCTAAGTAGATTAAAACAGTTTTATCACTAACACCGCAGACTGCAGCTAACTCCGACGTGGTTTGCGATGGATCAGCTTCCACAATAGCCTTCAATTCTTCAATATCAACTCCGGCCGTCCACGGGGCTTGTTACTGGAGGTTGAAATTTCCAGAACGAAAACGTTGGAACCAAAAATGCACTGTGTTTTCTTTTGCGACACCGCCGCCATACACATCATTAATCCTTCGAGCCGTTTCTGCAGCACTGGTGCCACGGTGGAACTCGTACTCGAAAATAATACGATATTTCAAGTTTTCCATTTTGTAAACAGAGTGACGCAAAGAAAAAACAAAAGAGGAAAAAACAAATGAATTACGGTTTTGGAAACACAAATGCATGAGTAAACAGCGGTATAAATTTGAAATTGGAATTCCTATCCAAAGAAGATATATTTGTTATCAAAGTGGCCAGTACGACAAAACGCCAATTTCATATGTAAAGACCTAATATTATAATGTTGTACCATAGTGGACATAAAATAATGCTATGCATAAATTGGTAAAAAAACTCACTTATTAAAACATTAACTTAAAAGTCATAACTTTGATTTATTTTTAAATACATTTACTGGTGGTTATTCTCATAAATATCTTATAGTACAAATTCTAAAACATTTATGGTAGAATAACAGTCATAGGTTGCAAATTCTTAAATTTTTTTCAGGGTTATGCAGTATGCACTACTCCCCAGTCGAAGCGAGGAAAATTATTTATGCCTGTGTTGTCCTCCATTACCTCATCAACGACTCGCTCATCTCCATCGATAATGGTGAGTTGAGTGGGGACTGTGTGAGACGATTGCTCCCCCATTACATAGAAACTACTCCTCCATTACTATAACTCAGTAGAATGAAGAAACAGGTTGGCAATTGGTTGAGGATAAAGGGGATGTTGGTGTATCCAGGGGCCGTATAGGCTCCAGTAATGTTAAGCTTAGATCAACTCGCATGATAGAAGTTGTTGTGTCTATAAATGTGTTTACTGTGCATGTGAAACATAAATAAAATTTTATAATATCATTAAAAATTAGTTTTATTATGATAAGTCATTAATTACAAACTGTAATTTTAGTTTGATTTGTGTCAATATTGAAACCCGTCTAGTGGGTTCGTGGAATTGTATTGTACAATGTCCAATACCACGCCTATTCAATGCAAACTATCAATTAAATAATAGTTCTTTACCTATGAAATTGCCGTTCTGCAGTACTGGTCATTTCAAATCAAAATAATTTTTGTTTGGCTAAGAATTCTAATTTCAAATTAATTTTATTTTAAAACATGGAATTCTTTTTCCAAAAGTAGTCATTTGTTTATTGATTAGTGTTACATTTTCATCGCATTTCAAACTTTTCCGTCATCATCGATACGTTAAAAATTCGAGTAATTATGGAATATGAGTACCGTCGTGGCAGCAACGCGGCACAAGCGGCACGCAACATCAACGACGTTTACGGAGCTAACATTACAAACCAACGTACCACCTGTTATTTGTTTGCTCGCTTCCGTTCTGGAAATTTGGCCCTGAAAAATGAACCTCGCGGTCGTCCGAAGACTTTGGTCGACAATGACGAATTAAAGGCGATTGTGGAAGCTGATGATACACAATCTACGGCTGAATTGGCAGCAGCTTTCAACGTTTGCGTCAAAACCATATTCGTCCATTTGCGTCAAATTAGCAAGGTAAAAAAGCTTGACAAATGGGTGCCCCACGAACTCAATGATCGCCAGTGCGAAGTACGCGTCGAGACGTGCCTTGCACTGCTCAACAGACATACAAATGAAGGAATTTTGAACCGCATTGTTACCTGCGATGAAAAATGGATTCTGTTTGATGACCGCAAGCGCTCAGCAAGTTGGTTGGATCCTGGTTCAGCACCTAAACAATGCCCTAAACGAAAACTTAACCCTAGAAAAGTGATGGTCACTGTTTGGTGGTCTAGCGCCGGTGTGATTCATCACAGCTTCTTACCAAACGGGGTGAGCATTACTGCAGATATGTACTGTGAAGAACAGAACACAATTATGGAAAAGCTGGCACATCTCCAACCAGCATTGGTCAATCGCTCATCTCCGCTGCTCCTACACGACTAAGCGCGACCTCATACTGCACTAGCACTAGCAATTTAACTAGTTTTATGAAAAACAAATTAATTTGGGTGTGGAATGAATCACTTAAAATGGTCTAAGATATGTCAATACCTTGGGGTAGAAAGGGCGTATAAACCATTTTATGTAAAATGAGTTACGAGTGCGGTCTTATTTTAAAATTTCCGCTCTATTGATTGGTTTATGTAACACTTTCAAATTCACTAAAAATGGTTTTTACGACCCAGATGACTTCAGCGTCTAGACAGAGTTTTTGTTAAGAGTTTATGATGTGAGAACCAAAAAAATATATATTGCTATGAATATTTGGTGTAATGTCATATTTTTTATAAGATTAGGTCGTAAAAGACTGTAGATTTGAGTCAAGTATGGGGTATTACGAACGTAACAAATGCACTTGGTCGTAAAATCCAAAGTTCAGTACGATTTTTAGTACGATTTTTAGTACAATTTGGTTTAAATATTAAATTTCTACAAATTGGAAAGAATTTAAATAAAGTAGATATTAAATACCTACCTAATGTGTGAATATTTGAAAAAAGAAGGGAAGATTGATTACTGACGTCCAAAAATTTGTGTATTAAGTTACTTAACTTGGAAATTTAATTTGGATTAATGCAGAAACATACCTACTAGTTCATTTCATTTGCAATTAGGAAATAAAACGAGATAGTAGGTATATTTCTGCATGAAATCAAATAAAGAATAATGTTATTGATAGTTTATAGTTTTATATTCTATAGTCTGTTTCTCTATAGTCTGGTCTCTGGCCAAAGCTATTGAAGGAAATTTCTGCAAGCCAACCCTACCATCCCTACACGTAGGAAATGGATCGTTGGCCCAGGACGCAAAGGACAAAGCCGATCTTCTGGGCAAGCTCTTTGCGTCAAACTCAACCCTGGATGACGGGGGGCAGAAACCGCCGACCATACCGCGATGCACGAGCATCATGTCGGATATTCGGTTTCATCAGCGCTCAGTGCGAAAAGCCCTCCGTTCCCTTGATATCCAAAAGTCGAGTGGGCCTGACGGGATCCCTCCTATTGTGTTGAAAAAGTGTGCTCCAGAGTTGGCTCCGGTCTTGACGCGTCTATTTCGGTTCTCCTACTCTTCTGGCATCGTCCCGGCTTCTTGGAAGACAGCCTTGGTGCACCCGATCCCCAAAAAAGGTGATCGCTCAAATCCTTCCAACTACAGACCAATCGCTATAACCTCTCTCTTCTCAAAGATAATGGAATCCATTATCAATAGCCAGCTTCTTCGATACTTGGACGGCCAGGGATTACTAAGCGACAAACAATACGGGTTCCGTAAGGGTCGCTCGGCTGGTGATCTCTTGGCGTACCTAACTCATCGTTGGGCTCAGGCAATTGAGTCGAAGGGAGAGGCATTGGCTGTTAGTTTGGACATTGCGAAGGCTTTTGATCGGGTTTGGCATAAAGCGCTGCTATCAAAGCTTCCATCATACGGGCTGCCCGAGAAATTATGTAAGTGGGTCACTAGTTTCTTAGCAGATAGAAGCATAAAGGTCGTAGTTGACGGCGAATGCTCGGAAACTCAGTCTGTTGATGCTGGTGTCCCTCAGGGCTGTGTGCTATCGCCTACCCTATTCATACTGCATATCAATGACATGTTACAGACCAACGGCATTCATTGCTATGCGGATGATAGTACAGGTGATGCTGTATATACCGGCTCCCCCAATATTTCTCGGCTAAATGTCATTGAGAGTCGAAACGAACTTGTGTCTAAAATAGAGAATTCATTGGAGAAAGTCTCTGAATGGGGTAGACGTAACTTAGTCCAATTCAACCCCGCCAAGACACAAGTCTGCGCGTTCACCACTAAAAAGTCACCAATGGTCGTATATCCTCGTTTCGAGGGCACATCTTTAACCATCTCCCCTAGCATTGAGATACTTGGCGTCAACATATCGAGCGAAGTCCAGTTCCGATATCATCTAGAGGGTAAGGCCAAATTAGCCTCGAAGAAGCTTGGTGTTCTTAACAGAGCGAGACAGTACTTCAGTCCGGACTAACGCCTACAACTCTACAAGGCGCAGGTTCGGCCTCATATGGAATATTGTTCTCATCTCTGGGCAGGGGCGCCAAAATACCAACTGCTCCCTCTGGATCGTATCCAACGAAGGGCCGCTCGAGTTGTTGAGTGCCATAGTGTTTCAAACAGCTTGGACCCCTTGGAATTACGCCGAGATGTAGCTTCACTCTGCATCCTCTATCGGTTGTATCACGGGGAGTGCTCTGAGGAATTATTCGAAATCATACCACCTGCAACTTTTCGCCATCGTCCCACGCGAAAAACATACCATCCTCATCACCTTGATGAGTGGCAGTCTTCCACCGTGCGCTTTTCGCGTAACTTTCTGCCGCGCACTGTAAAGCTCTGGAACGAACTGTCACCAGCAGTATTTCCGGACCTATACGACCTGCAAACCTTCAAGAAGAGAGCGTATTCCCTCTTAAAAGGCCGGCAACGCACCTGCAGCTCTTCTGATGTTGCGAGTGTCCATGGGCGACGGTAGTTGCTTACCATCAGGTGACCCGTTTGCTCGTTTGCCCCCTTATTTAATAAAAAAAAAAAAAAAAAAATTTACGTCGCCAAAGTCGCAAATGTTATGTTATTAGGAATGAAGCAAGGTCATTCTATAAAGTAGTTGATAAGGAGGATACTTGACTAATTTTTTATTTTAGGTCTTATATTTTGAATCATATTGCAATTTCTTATTCCAAATTCAGTACTACCACTTATTCACTCAAATTACCCTTTGCTTATATGAATTCAATACGACTCAAGTTGCAATAAGAGCCAATCACCATATTATATTATTAAATCATAGATAACTGGTGATACGTGAAACTTTGATCTTAATGATAGTTCTAAGCATAATATTATTGTCATAACTAAAAGTTATTTCCTATTTCGTTGCCGTATTAACATATATTATAAAGCTTTTAACGTTACTGTCTTTAACGTAAGTAATAAAATAAATTAATAAAACAACCAACTACGAGACTTTTGCTATCGAATATTATTAAATAACTATACCTATTATTAAAATAGTTTGGTGATCGATAAATTCAAAAAGAAAACATACTATTAGAATAAGAATATTTCATTTTCAAAAATTAGGAAACATAATGGTTTTAAAAATCGTGATTCAGGACCCATTACTTATATATACATATACATTAGGAGGCCGGATTTTTGATGGGGTGGACTGTTAAAATCGTAATGTTTTTTATTATAATGTTTCTTTTTTAATGTATCGATCACGGAACTATTTCAATGGTAGGTATAGTTATTCAATAATATTCGATATCAAAAGTCTCGATTACTGGACTTTTTTTCAGTTTTATTCCATTTACGTAGCTGGGTTTATTTTGTAATTATTATATTTTACACTTTTAGGTTTTTGTTTTTTTATCAAAATCGGCCAACGCGTTTGGTCTTAATAGTGCCCCAGGTGCAAACACACAAACATAGGCTGATAGACATTACCACTCCTTTTTGTCGCCCAGTAATGTAAAAACAACTTGATACTATGTTCTTAGAAAATTAATCACTTCATAAATTTTACTAAATTTGATTTAATAACGGATTAAAATGATTTTTTTTCACTCATAGATACAATTAGGTAAAGCGAGGTATTTAAGTATGATGGTTATTGTTATCCAAGTTTTTAGTAAGGTATGTATTATTAGTATAAATTATTGTAGTTACGACTCGACACATTCAAAAAGTACAGTCTAAGTGATTTTACGACTTTCTTAATTTATGATCGTGGTCAATTACAACTACCTACTCTCATCATGACATCATCACAACGAAACACCTGAAAGAAATATGAGGAGTATAAACCATTTTTACAAAAAACTTTGGTCGTAAATCCAAGCTAAATTCTAAACTAAGAGCTTGACAATAAAATAAGGTTTTCCATTGCAAAGAACATCAAAAGTTACATACAAAACTTAAAGGAGTTAATATACATACAAGAAAAATACGTTTTTTAGTCGATTTATTTTTTTCAATTTTGTTTTTTGCTTCTCCTGTAAAGTAGGGTTTTGGATTTTACACCCTTTCTACCCCAAGGTATCGATGTTATAAGGAATATTATAACGTTTTCACATTTCTTTTATTTGTACATAAAATAGTTTAAATAATTAATCAATACTATTTAAAGTAAGAAAATAAATAATTTTTATTGTGAAAGCGAAATCTATCAGTAGAATCAATCGTTTCTGACGAAGTTGTATCATAAATTATTGACGTAGCTACTGATAGATGTCACTTTAACATTTAGAAATGAAACATTTTTTTCATAAAGTTAGTTGTTATAATATTATGGTGCTAAATTTCCTTTCACAACTCACTGTTTATTATTACTTATAAAAAGTATTTATTTACAATAAATAAAAAATCAAAGGCGAGCAATCTCGTCTAATACTAATTTGCTGAAATAAATAATATTTAAATAAATTTAATACATTCATAAATAATGAGGTATTACAACTTAATGAAAGAAAAAAAAAGATTGTATGTGTGTAGTTTTGTAATTAGGTGCGTTTTAAAGTTACTAAAAAGTTAAATATAATATTTTATACAATATCAGTTATAAAACCCTTATTAGTTACAGTACCCAATAGGATGATAAGTAATAACCCTTCTTAAGTAAGAATAGATAAGTATCTATTGTATCTATTGCTACTTTAATAAGTGTTATCTTATGTTAAACGTCTGAGAATATATTCACTCAGTTCTATAAATCTAAAATTGTATCTTAATCTCTTTCTAATAAGTGAGGAACATAATAATACCTATTTTAACTCTTTGGATATACAAAAAAACAGGTTTTACCCTATGGATATTGGGTACGGAACCCTAAAAACCAAAAATACAAACGTATTTACAACCTACTTATTTATATAATAATTTGTATTAAAAAATACGTGTGGCACTCGGGGACTGCCACGGTAAAGCTATTGCATAGTAAGTCTACACGATACGTCTAGTCGCACGCACACAAACACCGTGCCGAAGTCTGCCGAACTGAAACGACGTTAGACGATGCACGGCTTTCAACGCCGTGTAACGTAGTTACATTTTCTCTCCGTAAAATCAATTATTTCGGCGTTACTCGCGTCATCTATGATTTGTATACTTAATTATTTTAGTCATTCAGAGGCTTTAGCCTAACTAAAAGCGCCGATAGATGGCGCTAAAGCGCCGTCTATCGGCGCACGTCCTTACTAAAACGGCGTTAGCCTTGCTTTAATATTTGGTTCAGAGATAGATTTTACTTCCGTCTTAAATCTTAAAAATAAAACGCCGTGTCGAAGACTGCCGAACTGAAACGACGTTAGACGATGCGGGAGCGTGAGGTTTTTTCGTTACGGAATTTCTGGATTCGGTCCCCGCGCTCAAGGCCCGCGATAGAAGCTATGCAATAGTTTAATAATGTTAAAGGTTAAAAGTTTAAACAAAATTCATAAACTCCATTAAATTAAGTAAACATAAAATAAACAGAAGCCTGCTTTTGATGGCAAACTAAAGATTTGGAAAAACATTATGAGAGGGCATTTCAAAACGGAAAATTCAATATCGTAGAGAATCGAATGATAGATGAAACACATTAGCGACGGAGAAGAGAGCGATAACTCACTCGATATAAAAGGGTAAAATTTCATCAAAGCCCAGGTTTTGAATTTATACCTCCCAATACAAGTCTCAATTATTCATACGTTTTAAAAATGAAAGTTGACACTTTTTTTTACACACCATTAATGTTTTCATTATTAAATCTAGCCAACATGCTACACTTTTACTGCAGAATATAAGTATATCCAAGGCACTAACAAAGATACGCACCGGTCTAATATAACATATGGGACATGAGAAATAAAATATTATGCATCAAACATAGCGCATTGCAAAGTTTTTATTTGATAAAATAAACTTTTCATGTAGCCCTAAATATTGACAAACAAATTAATTTCACAAGTTTAAACCGGTATTTTAGGGTTAAAGGATTTACCTTTAACGCTAAAATACCTTTAGGGGTCATTTACAATTAAACCATTACATCTTTCGGGCTAGGCTAAAATTACCCATTTCTAGACAGGCGTGGACACTTTAATTACAAGTTATAGCATTCACGCTCGAACTCGGTCGCTTCTCCCCTATTTCTATGCAAATGTACTCGAGTGCATCTAAGCACGCTTTAAAATGTACTCAGGTGGCAAAATGGACCAAATATCCAATCTCATACCTACCGAATATCTAATATTCCCTAAATTGCCCTGCCTGGTAGTGAAGTAAAATTTAATGTGAAAATTATTATTATAAATTAGTGGTTTTCACTAAGAGCGCTCGAACTTTGAAATCAAATAAAAAACTACAATTTTCATAATAGGTAGGTACTTTATATAGGATACTCAATGACATTACGTACGGATAATAATTGTAGCCAAATGGACGCCGCGACTCCGCTGGAGACCAATTTTTGATGACATCTTCGCAAAAATAGGGGTCAATTTCACGAAGACCCCATTAAGATGGCTTTTTTGGCAGTAATAATAGATTTTATCAGCTGTTCTATTTGTAAAATGAGTAGTATTCCCGTAGACATAAGAAATCAATATCACCATGATTGAACTTAGTGCCTATTTTTCCTTCCTTTCATAATATTAATATTACCTTGGGACTTTAGGACATGACACGACACTTTAGGACAAACGTACTTATATTTTCTATCATAGAACATTGAGCTGAAATTGTACTTACTAACCATAATTTTGATTATGCTGCATCTAGCATCTTGTACCAATAACCATGTTCCTTTTTATTTAATTTAAATTTTTAAAGTGAAACTTTTAAAGTGAAACTAATTACATTGTCTCAGACTTTTTCGTCTGTGTGTTGCATGTCGCGTGACGGTCGGCCCCGGAGTAGGGATAAAGAGAAAGGCGCTCGTCAGAGCAGCCGAGGCCAATATGGCGGCGCCTATAGTTCGCATCAGCTGACCGTGTAGTGTATAGACTAGTACTCATTTGTGCCAGTGCTCCACGCATTTTGTTATTAAGTTTCACTTTTACCGTGGTTTCATAAAACCACACAATCCTTTTCTTGATTGGTTTACAACCCAAAAATACTTCACATTAGTAAGGCCCTCATAAATATCTTATGCAAATAGGTTCGCTTTACCTATAGCGTGATCTAGCGGCAAATCAGCGCCATCTAGTATGCCATATGAGAACCAAAGTTCCTTAAGAAAATTAACTTAAAATCTAACGCATAAACAGTCTGTATATTGATAAAGACCGCATTTAACTCGTTATGTAGTTCACGCGAAGACACAAGAAGCGCATTTTATTGTTATTAAGTTTCACTTTTACCGTGGTCTCATAAAACCACACAATCTTTTATTTCATACTAATTATATTCTAGGCATAATCACGATATTGTACCATTTATATTGTAAATTTTCTCATGTAAGTGGCTTTGATCTTTTTGAGAAATAAAGTTCTTTAAACCTATAATTGATTGAGGTTTGTCTGCGTAGACTAGAAGTTTGACGTAGTCTCTCAAAAAGTAATCGAGCCGTCATAGATTCACACGGCATTGTTGGCCAGCTTATGTAGTCACCACGCGAGATGACAAAGCCCTCGAACTTCTCGTTCAATAATTTTTTTTAACGTGCTGTATGAGCCAGCCATCACATGTGACTCCAACAGGACGGCGCTACCTGCCAAGTAATGTAAGAACATTAGGCAAATAGAGCACTGATTTTGATAACAATTTTTAATTTTTGGGCATTTTTGAAGCGTGTATGCACATTTTCATAGTAAATTTTCACGGCTATATAAGTATTCATAGCAAATTTTACGGCTACAGTTTTACTAAGATATATAGCCACCAGGCGTTGTCAAAGTTCGAGCTATGTTCCCTATAGAAAAAACCCTTTACATCTATCTACAATCCACAATACATAGATTGTTTTTTACGGTTATGGCAGTTTGAGGCGTAATCACGCCTGTAGATCAACAATCCCAACGACGAGAAAGTCGTTTAAAAGTTTTTCCAAATATGACTTCTGTCTTGGATAATTACATACAGCCGTACCTAATGGCTCTATTGAGCCATTTACATTACTAAGCTGTGTGGCATATAAATTAATCAGTACGAGACGTCTGTATATGTTAGTTTTCAAATGATTATATTCACAAACAACAAATACTTTATACAAAAAACAATATAACAATAAATTTTTAATTAAATTTTGCCATGCAAAGCCCTTTTAACAATTTTCAAGCATCGAACTAGCCGCAAACGATCATTACTTGAACAGGCTGTTCATTCTCGAGTGTCCTCGTCCACGCCAATTGGTAAAGCCTACTACTCCATACAATATCTCTTCCCGTAAAATATATCAACTAGTTTTTCACCTCGTCAAAGAGATAAAAGATTGGAAAATAACGATTTCTTTTTATGTTTACAATAGCGATACAGTTTTTCTGGGAAAAGTGCAGCTATTATGCTTTTGCTAACGATGCGACATCGTTAGCATTATATTAAAAATTACAGAAAGCTTGGCTTATAAAAATAGTATATTTCATATTAAAATAATTTTGCTGATTTTTTACAGGTACGAAAAAAAGTTTCTCCGTACCTGTGAAAAATCAGCAAAACGTTACGAAATATAAAGTGTTTATGTTTGTTATGTGATCGTTATTATTATTATTTTTATAACGATCATATAACAAGTTATATATACGTTATAACTTTATTTTTATTTTATGTTTACCTTTTTTTCTAAACGTATATAGGTACTGTCTCACTGCTGGGAAAATCCCTCACCCAAGATCTTCCATTTCAACCATTGGCCAGCCTGGTATGTGAGCATCCAGCTCGTCACGCCATCTTTTCCTAGGCCGGCAAAGCGTCCTCGTCCATCTTCGGGTACCCAATCTGATGATAGATGATACGTTAGCCCAATGCTCAGGGTGCCGCATATTAGCCGTATGCTTACCAACTACTTGAAAATACTAACCAAATAGAAAAAGCTATTTTTTCTCATACATCTTTAGAGTAAGAAAATAGAAGGGGTGAGCTACTCGCGCATCTTATAAGACATGTCATATTCATTACGACGATTATTGAAGGAAAGGAAAGGCCGAGGAAAATCTTTATTAATCAAATGAAAGAAAACGTAAATGTCATGTCTTATATGGAGATAGCTCCTTACAGAAAACAGAGATAAATGGTGAAAGCTCCACCGACAAGAGCAAAGCTCTTAAATCGAGAATTTAGTATTCAGATAATCGTATTACTATTATCAACAATACCTAATATTATTATCATTTCAAAGCTGATAATGATAGCAACTACCACAAAGAAATGATAATGATAGCAACTACCACAAAGAAGTTGATACGTAGGTACTCGTAACAGGTGATGATTTTATTGTAAGAACCCAACCGTATCTTAACCCAAAGTCGATCTCATAAGCCATCTAATACAATTTTTATAATAACTTGATATTATAGACATTACCTTTCGTGAAGTCATTTCAGCAAACGGTTCGAATGTTTCCGACTTGATATTATTCGATTCGATTTGATATGATGGTTCATTCCGTTATCTCCTCCAGACAGGCCTGAACTGTGCAAATATTTTATTCGTCATTAAGAGATTACTTGGCTAAAGAAAATATACAGGCCTCCTGGATAAATGGCCTGACTTTTCTATAAGGAGAAAGTAGCTTAATCTACCTAAAGCCTACGACTTTGTCGGTATTTACTAGGTGCTTTTATTATCATATCATTATATAGCAAATTTTTTGTGAAGTTTTCATTTGCAATAGAAAACTTCCTTGATTACACTTGATTAACAGATTACAGTTAAAATAAATTAATCACCTGACCCAGCTACCCTTTCAGAGCTACCTTAAAAATGTGCTATTTTAGTAAACTTATTTTGCTTTAAATAATGATATACCATTTTGGGGGCTCCGTAGTTTCGCTCTGTCCGTCCGTCTGTCTCTCTTTTCGCTGCTAACTTCTGTAATTATATAAATTGTAGCACACTTATAGATTATTTATAAAGTTTACTTTTGGCAGCATAAAATAATAAAAAATATATATTTTAGGGGTGGCTCTCCATACATGTGAAGTGTTTTTTTGCATTTTAACCCTTCGTGTGGGGTATCTAAGAACTATTTTTTTTAAATAAAGGCGACTTTTCGTACACGATTTTTTTCGAGTAATGAGCCTAAGAGGTTTACAAGTCGGTCCCTCACATCTGGCATTTCTAAACTATAAGAGATAGAAACTTGTTACTTTCCACGTTATATATATATATATATATATATATATATATATATGCGGTTGTGCGTTCGGCTGTGAGGAGGATCATTATTACGGGGACGTGGGTACAAGCACCATATCATTATTAAAATTAAAATTGTTGTCACGGTTTCGAATCCCGCCGAAGGAACAAAAAAGTTATCTTTGTTCCTGGGTCATGGATGTGTATTAATTATGTGTATAATATAATAAAAATCTTTAATATATGTATGGTATGAAAGTATTAAATGTACCTCCCGTTTTCTGGTACCTGTAACACAATGTTCTGATTATTTTTATATTCAAGTGTATTAAAATACCCTGAAGATTTAATCAAAATAAACAAGTCAAATGTCAAACGACAAGTTTGGTGTTGCTGAAGGTAAGATAAATAAACGCAGTCAAACCTGATAATTTGAAGCTGGTTTCTTTGTCACCAAAGAGGTGACCTGATGATGGCATCTATGAGGAATCGAGGGAACTTCTCAAAATTTATATGGACACATATAGTGATTTTGATTTTTTCTAAAGTAAACAAACCATATGCTACCAAAAAATAAGATAATGCACCAAGGTATACGCTGGATACAAAAGTACTGAACAGTACTGCTGACTCCTTATAGATACATGTTTGCGGATTTCGGCGTTGTTTAAAGAACTGCAAGCATAAGCTACTATGTGAATTAAAGTAATCGTCATCATTACCACAATCATCACACCATACATCATAACATAATGATGATATAATGGGTACTTCTCATAATATTTTACACCGACTCGGATATCTTTGAACATTACTCTGCCGTTTATGGACCTATTTTCAAAATTCTTTTTTATGTACCTAAAGAGTATAATCCGAAGTTGATCCCATTGTTACTAAAGTGGCGACCTTATGATGGCATCTGCACGGTGTCATAAACCACACCGTAGCATTTTTCACTTCACAATGCATTTTACCGTCAGTACGCGTGCATAATTAGCAAGTACCGCGCGTGCTCCCCTAGCACCTTTATAGCATATATCAATCTTATGTGGGACAATTAATAAAATCAATATGTTCGGGAACACATTTGGTTTTATTAGCCAAACCCCCACATAATATGGTCCTTCGAGCCGGAGCAGCACGTGTTAACCCGAGGCCGGCATTTTATAACACCGGTGTAGATTTTACAGGATACATCGATGTAAAAGCAAATAAAGGACGAGGTATCAAAACCATGAAAGGATACATAGCATTATTCATTTGCATGGTCACGAAAGCAGTAGGTACACATAGAAATAGTATTAGACCTTACGAGTTCAGCATTTTTGGTGACTCTCAGTAGAATGGCAGCTCGTCGCGGAACGCCTCGTCACATCTTCTAGCAAGTGAAGCAAAAGTGAGCAAAAACTTACATATGAGGAATACGCTACCCTATTAGCAAAGTTAGAAGCAATCTTAAACTCTAGGCCCCTCTGCGCGCTCACAGAGGACCCAGAGGACTTAGACTATTTGACACCAGCACACTTTCTAGTCGGCAGAGCAGAGTTAACTATCATAGAAACAGAGCAGGATGCTAGGTCAAGATGGCAATTAATATCAAAAATATATTTCGATTTGTGGAAGAGATGATATGACACAGCTCTCAGTAAGATCGAAATGGTTAAGAGCACGAAATAATCGTCAAGTTGGCGATTTAGTCACTATTCATGACGAGAACATGCCCCCCGGAAAATGGCTCATGGGGAGGGTATTGGAGCAGCATCCCGGAGAGGACGGATTGGTTCGTGCCGTCACTCTGAAAACAAAAAACGGAATTATCAAAAGGCCAGTAGTTAAATTATCATTGCTACCTATCTCGAACGCAGCAAGCAGCGACCGTGAAGAAGAATCTGAGGCACAAAAAGAAGAGAAAAAACAAAGAAAACCTATCAAGCAGAGTAGTTTCACGTCCATGGCGATAGCATTTATATTATTTATGTCGATTGTGACGACTTCTTATGCAGATAAAAATTCACCTAGCAACATGTCTCTATATTTCGATTATACCGGAAGTGAAAAGATCATTCGGGATAAGTGGACTCTCATAGCATACTACAATATGTCTCCGTACCGTAGGATTCACCGCAGCAAAAAAGTTCATTAATTATACAGATATAATATGTAGTTATATTCCCGACTATTACTATTGTTCAACAATTACGCTACAATTACAGCACGAGTTCGAGAAACTGGATTACTACAATCGTTTGTTATTAAATCAGCGTTTTAAGGCGCGTGCGAGGAAGCGCCGGGCGCTTATCAATGGTGTCGGTTACGCCGCCAACTATCTGTTCGGAGTATTAGACGAGAGATTTGCGGAACAGTATAGGAACGACATCGAGCTTATCAGACAGAATGAGCATCACCTCAACAACTTGATACAGAATCAAACATCAGTCGTTGAGGCACAATACAATTTACTAAAACGCACAGAACAATAGATGCAACTTCAGCATAAATCGAGAAATAACCATCTTGAAGATTTGTATAATTTTACTAATTCTCTCAAGTCGGAACATATTCAGATTTCGGATATTCAACATTTTTTATTGTCGTCATTCACGGCGATGAACTTTTCAAAACTTGAAAAGAATTCAGGACACGATTTTAGATACCATTATAGATATTTCACATGGCAAGTTTAATATGCTTTTATTAACCCCGGAACAAATTAAAAGCGAAATACAATTCATAGGGAGTCAGTTGACAAAGGATATCATATTACCCATTGACAACTTAGTACAATCAGACTTACGGAACATTTACAGTTTACTTAGAATTAAAGCAAGAATGTTAAAGGATTATTTTATATTCGAAATATCGTTTCCATTAACTAATAGAGAAGCATACAACGTTTACAAAATTATTTCGATTCCTAAGCAGATAGCAGGAAATGCGATCACTGTCCTCCCAGTAGATGATTATGTTATTTTACCCTTTCCACATTTGAGCTTCAACTATGTTTCAATAATG
This sequence comes from Phengaris arion, assembly GCA_963565745.1. Taxonomy (NCBI): domain Eukaryota; kingdom Metazoa; phylum Arthropoda; class Insecta; order Lepidoptera; family Lycaenidae; genus Phengaris; species Phengaris arion. The sequence goes on from OY751431.1 coordinate 34,325,551, forward strand.
AGCAAACTTACTTATGTCATCTCAGCAAGCCCATACATTATCTCCCACCAGATGAGAGGTTCTGTAAGATCGACGTAAGAACTAAGCAATGTTTCGTCAGCAAATCAGCATGCAGAGATCAGTGGATTCAGCTGAAGGATGAGTCCCAATATTTTTATTTTTGCTATAATACATATCAGGTCAGAATCATATGTTCAGATCGTGTTAGCACAGATCAGCTGAATGGGGCTAGTATATTGAGCATCGAGCCTAACTGCATGATAAAGGGCCGAGACTTTACTATGTACTCTCAGACCAATTCCAGGAATGAGATCTATTCGGATTTGGGCGTTATAGCTCCCAAACTTCATAATATTAATCATATGATCAACCAATCACACTTGCAATATTCGGAAATCCTTGATAACAGCGAAATTGATATAAACAACTCCATCAGTGATTTAGGCAAGCAAGTTGAAGAGTTGAAAGTCGCCACAAAAGATTTAAGGACATCAGATAGTCAAATATATATACGACGTTCATCAATACAGTATCTCATACAGCCTGCTCGCTGTCGTGGTTATAGCAGCGACATTCATACTGTGGAAGAAGTATAGGAAAAGATTCAGCAGTATCTCCCCGCAAGCAGAACCTAGTGTAGTGTTTAGTGCGCGAAAGCAGAGTACGGCTGACTGTCAGCCGAGTGAAGTGTGTAGTGTAAATATCACAAGGGACATAGCAACCTCCCCTATATTTACCAGATGTAATTTCCCCCCAAAATCAACCTAATTTTTTGTATCTTTCGGCTCGGGAGTATGTACGGTGTCATAAATCACACCGTAGCATTTTTCACTTCACAATACATTTTACCGTCAGTACGCGTTCATAATTAGCAAGCACCGCGCGTGCTCCCCTAGCACCTTTATAGCATATATCAATCTTATGTGGGACAATTAATAAAATCAATATGTTCGGGAACAGATTTGGTTTTATTAGCCAAACCCCCACAGCATCCATAAGGAATCGAGGGAACTACTCGAAATTTATATGGACACATATAATGATTTTGACTTTTTCTGAAGTAACCAAAGCATATGCTACCAAAAAGTAAGATTTTGCACCGAGATATAACCTCTATCCAAAAACTCTGAACAGAACTCCTCAGTCTTTACAGATACACGTTTGGAAATTTCGACATTGTTTAAAGAACTGTAAGCATTTGCCATTATGTAACTTACAGTCAACATCATCATCCTCATCTTATATAGGTACCTCATGGAAGCTTAGCGCGTATTCCATTTATACGTTCGATAATTTATTTTAAAGGTTCTTAAAATATGTTAATAATAATATAAAAATATGACTAGAAAGGGAAAAATTATTATTTTTAAACAAAAAATTACACCGACTTCCAAAGTAAAAATACACAAAAAAGCATAAAATAAATCTATTTTCTTAATAATTCCCCTTTTACATTCGGCTAAAATTTTGACTATTTATGTACACACCGACTAATTTAAACGTGAGCTCTATAAAATAACGATTTACTAGGATATTGTTTGGGATGGAACCGACTTCAAATTTATGAAGATTGTCTAGAGAAATAGTAAAAATTTTAACCGACTTTGAAATGGGAATTATTTAGAAAATAAGACTTATTTGATCTTTTTTTGTGTATTTTTATTACTTTGGAAGTCGGTGTAATTTTTTACAAACCATCTTCTGCAGATACAATAAACGTAACTATAAAAAGTAAAACTTCATAAAGTTTTCTCTCAATAAACGACGGAGGTACGTATTTGCTACAAAAGCTGTGGTTAGTATACGAAAAACTTTTCACATAAATATTATTTGCCGCCACAGAATTTTGGTTAACAATATTTGTTTTCTTTATTCTGTAAAAAAGTTTAAATTTGTTTTTTTAGCGACTTTTTTGCTAATCATCACATTTTGGTAAAGTCCTATGTAACTGACTATCCCAAGGGAGGTAAGATTTGTGTGTTATTTGGTTTTTATAGAAAGATAACCAGAGAAAAAACCGGCCAATTTCGAGTCGAACTCGCGCATGAAGGGTTCCGTACAAAACGGCAATAAATCACATTTGTTGTATCGGATTTAGTAATCCCTATCCCTTATATAGTTCATTACATATGAAATTGGCGTTTTGTAAAGGATGAACATAAAGTCGATTTTTATTAAGCATAATATATTTATTTAATCAAAGAATATACCATTGCTATTTATGCACTTTTGCCATCTCATAGGTAGCCATATCTCATTGATTTATTTACTAAAAAAAACCATTCGGACAGGAATCAATAAAATCTTTGAAGGCGCTTTGGACTGCTCCATCCGAGTTGAATTTTTTCCCTTGCAAGAAGTTATCCATAATTCGAAAAAATTGATAATCTCTTAGAGCAAGGTCTGGCGAGTACGGTGGACTTCTTAGACATTCCAATTGAAGCTCCTCTAATTTGGTAGCCGTCTGTTGTGCAGTGTGTGGTCTAGCGTTGTCCTGAAGCAGCAGTGGCCTAGAGCGAATGACCAACCTCGGTTGATTAGAAGCTAGCTTTTCCATCATGATTTGCAGTTGCTGGCAATAGACATCTACCAGACTGACCAGATTTAAAAAAGCTGTAGTGAACGACACCGGCAGTAGTCCACCAAACGCTCAAAAGTATCTTTTTTATGTCAATTTTCGCTTAGGGGCAGGCAGGCTTTGGTTGGTTTGCCAGGGTTTAGCCATTGCGATGAGCACTTCCGATTATCGTACAGGGTCCACTTTTCATCACAGGTAATGATTCGATTTAAAATCCCTTCATTATTGTGCCGGTTGAGTAATGTAACGCAGCAGTGGACGCGCGTTTATCGGTTTACTATACTTTGATAAAATAAATATATTATGTTTAAAAAAAAATTACTTTATGTTACTCCTATACAAAACGCCAATTTCATATTATGTAATGACCTAATATTAACTTTATTCCGTTTTTGTAATTTGTTGTTATAGTGGCGACAGAAATGCATCATATGTGAAAATTTCAACTGTCTAGCCATCACGGTTAAGGACATACAGCCTGGTAAGTAGTGACAGGCAGACAGCAAAGTCTTAGGAATAGTTTTCCGTTTTTTTACTGTGAAAATATCAACTGTCTAGCGATCACGGTTAAGAAGTATGGACAGGCAGACAACAAAGTTTTAGTAATAGTTTCCCTTTTTTTTTGTTTACGGAACCCAAAATGGTCAATGAACCAGAAAGATTGTGTGTCTAATAGTTGTAAAAACAATTGAAGTAATACAATCCGGCTGTATTCTTACTTTAATATCCCCTTATAACCTGAATCTATCTAAATATTTAAATTTCCTTCGTTATCTCTAACATTAGTGTTACGTAGGGATTGAACATTGTGTATTACGAGATGACTTTCGCAGGGTATAAGGTTAAACTTATGAAAACTGCAATGGCCCCATACTTTAAGGCAAACGAGTTTAGTTTAAGGGTCTGTCTCGTTTAATGTCGTACAATGACAACTTGGGTACTTCTTCTGCGTAAGAAGTATTCGCAGTTAATGAAACTTGGTTTAATTATCAAGAGATATTAGTTCAGCTTGAAACGAGAGATACTTTAGATGACGAATCATTACATGAGAATGCAATTAGAAGACTTAAGATGTACTGAGATTTATAATCATAGTCAGTAAAATGACCGAAAAATCATGATTTTAGAATATTTCCTGTGTATTTAGACTAATTATATTTACTCATTTATTAATTATTCAGTGAAAAGGCACAATTCAATAAAAGTGCCTTTTTATTGTAAAATTTTAAATTTTAACTCAAAATTTTACATTGTAAAGGTATATTTCGTTGTATGTGCCTTTTAAATATAATATTACTTATTATACTTAATTTTAGTGTTAAGATGAAAATAAATAAGCTAATTATTTATTTAATACATTAAACATAAAATAAATATTGCTATAGTCTTACATGTAAATACTTTATATCATTGCAAGTGTTTGCATTTGTACAATATCTGAAAATAACGTTATTTATGTACTTTTAACAAAAACCAAAAAATATCTAAGTATATTTTCTCAATATTTACAAAATGTTAGTTATGCCCTTTTTAATAAAGACGGCAGAGTTGGCATTTAAGAATTAAGCGCAGATTTATCTATAATGTAGCTTACATAAACATAAATAAACTGATTAATAAATAATAAAAAAAATGTTCTATAATATTATTATTGTTCAGATTTATAATAAATTTCATTTCATTATAATATTATGTTAACTCTTTAGGCCTACTGGCACAATAGAATTTATTTTTAATTAATTCAAATTTAGAAATCTTGTCATAAATTTTCAATGTAAAATAATATATTAAATATTTTATTAATAAAATAACTTTTATTTTATTTACTTATTGAAAATATTTATGTACTTACGTGTGTAAATATTTGATGTATTATTTTATTCATTATTAGATGTGTACTAATTATACGTAACATATTAGAATGTTAGTTAATATTTACCATTTATTATTCTCAGAACACATTTGCTATTATTAGTAATTTTCACGTTGGTATTTTATATCAATGAGGACTTGCTCGTGTAAATAATGGAGCAATTTTTACTTGAGATTTAAGATTGTTTTATATAGTTGTGCAATTTAATACAAACAATAAAGTATTTAGTTAATTTGAAAAATGTATTGTGTATTGCTGCAATACTTACCGAGTAACCTGTTAATTGTAATGCTCCAAAGTTTAGTTTCTAACTCAAAGGCAGATCTGTACGAGGACGGTACTGAAAATTTCGGGAATCAAGAAAGTGATACAACATTACTATTTAAAAATGTATTTATTGCTTTTCGAAGTATTCTCCGCGAAATTTGACACATTTTTCCATACGATGGAACCAATCATTGAACCAACCATTCCATTCGGAAGTTGGGGTCTCCAAAATGGCCGTTTTGTAGGCGTCCACAGCTTCTTCAGGTGATGAAAATCTCTGACCACGCAATTTATTCTTTATTTTAGGGAAAGTACAGAAATCATTAGGGCTTAGGTCGGGGCTGTGCGGCGGATGGTCTAATAATTCTATGATTTCTTGCTCTAAAAACTCTTTTGTTCTGTGCGCGGTGTGAGAACTCGCATTGTCGTGATGGAGGATGATGCGGCGGTTGCAGTTCTCTTTACGGAGTTCAGAAACGAACTGTGGCAAACAAATGTTAGCATACCATTCTGCATTAACCGTTCTTTGTCCCTCAAGAGGAATAGGTGCAACATGGCCAGTTTTGGAGACAAACGTGGCCACCATTTTTTTTGCAACACTCCGTGAACGAACAATTTTTGTTGGCTTTAACTCATTTTCGAACACCCAAACTCGTGACTGGTTTTTGTTTCGGGTTCGTACGCGTATATCCAGGATTCGTCACCTGATACGATGTTGTATATAGCATTTGAGAATCCTGCGTGGAATCTTTCAAGAGTTCTGACGCACCAAGTAACGCGAGCCGCTTTTTGCTCTTCACAGAGCAAATGCGGTATCCATCGGGAAAACAACTATTTTACACCTAATTGTTCATGCAAGATTATTTGTATTTGACTCATGCCAATGTCTAAAGTTGCCTGAATTTCGCGGTATGTCACATGTCGATCTTCCTCAATCAGCTTACGCACAGCATCAAAGTTTTCTTGGGTGACTGCAGTTTGTGGACGACCTTGACGGGGATCATCACTGAGCTTGACACGTCCACGTTGAAATTCAGTAAACCAGCGATAAATTGTGGTTTTGGATGGGGCTTCATCACAAAATGCAGAAATCATCCGGTCAACACACTGTTTTTGTGTTAAACCACTTCGAAAGTCATAATAAATCATCGCTCCAGAATTTTCTCGAGTCAATTCCATTTTCTCAACGACTAAACAAGTTTGACAAGACCTTGTGACAAGACCGAGAATCTTTTTTTAAATAAATAAACGTTATTCGATTTTTAAAACCAAGGAGTTCTAAATTAAAAAGATTTTAATATGACAGGAACAGTGGAAATATTCCATTCCCGATACTTTTAGTGCAGCCCTCGTAAGATTAAATTTGAAGTTTCTTAGATATTGATTTGTTATTGTTTCGTTAATCCTAGTTTTATTTTAATTTTTATTATTCTTTTAAATCTGTTATTATTTCACATATTTTGTTGAATGTTTAACTTTTTGCAACGCCCGGGGGCATGTTCAGATTTTTAAGAAATTAATTTCATTATATTATGTCACTCTTTAGGCCTACTGGCACAATTGAATTTATTTTTAATTAATTCAAATTTAGAAGACATTCATTGTAAATTATTTTATCTAACAATAGTAAATATGCCTACACCTTATGTATTATTAAGTCCGATTAGACCTTCAGTCCCGAAGAATTATTCTGTTCTTTTTCGCGCGGATGGGGTCGCAGGGCGCAGCCGCAAAAACAATGTGCTAATGTCCCAGGCCTTGAGCATTCCAAAGCACTAATCTCGGGCTTTAACAAAAGTCTCATGGGATTGGCGCTTTCAATGAACAAGAATCCTCACTAGAAGCCTAACTGGGCACTGCAAACTCCATAAATACCTTATCAGAATGGGCATTGGTGGCAGCAATTTGCAAAATCTGCGTGGAAAGTCTTCTCGACTGTCTAGCATATTAACAGAGTAGAAACAGATACCTTGGGCAGCATGAATTCTCACCCGTAGAGTAAATTCGTAGCACCAACTCCAACCATATCGTTCAGTTAATGAGCAGCATAGGACTGGGGATGGTCGCGGTACTATAACACGAATGAGTCGCAATAGATCCACTCGGGTCGTAGAGACGTCAGGGCTTAACTATAACCTGCCTTCGGTTAATAAAAAAAATGTTAAAAAAAAATGTATGTTTAAAAAAAATAATTTTACATGATAACGTCATCACAAGCCGAAGGCTTAAGCCGATCGTGCCTCTCTATCGCTTGATCCTCGCTCTCGCTTGCACGCTCGGCTCAGGCGGAACGTGACAATTTTTCGTGCATGCAGCCGGCGTTTATAAATTTATAAGGCGTTATCACGTCAAAAAACGTTACGTAGACACTATTACTAGGTTTTAAACTAAAAATCGATGAGATAATATTTATTTGCATGAAGATATTTCACAGTTTTTGTGATATGATTTTTTATAAATATGAGATAAAATAAAATAGGTACGTACCTACTTAATATAAACATACATAGCAGATGTATAATATTATGCTATAGTGTTATCTTAGAAAACACTCCAAAATATAATTAGGTAAGCTACAAGACTATTTACCAAAAAAAATTATTAATAATTTTGTTTGAGTGGGTATGTAGTAACTAAGATGAATTTTAGTCAACACATTGTCAGAACCCAGCCTAGAATCATTTAGTTACAAGTTTAATTGATAAAATTATTTTATTTTAATTATACTTGTAACATCTATTCCTACAGATGATATGTAAAAAAACAGGAAAGCAATAGAAAATAACTTTATGCTAGTATGAGTTAAACGTTGAGTGTGTTAAAAATATTTGTTCTTTCTCAGAAAAATGTAGAACTATACCATAATAATCTTATTATTTGTGCTAATTACAAACTAAAAAGGTAAGAAACATGAATCTTTAATTCTTAAGAATTCTTTGCGTGTTGAAGATTATGTTTCCCAAGGGAAACTTACATTTTGTCGAGGTATAAGTCATACGCTTAATCTGTAATCTGCTCAGCAGCTAAAGCGAATCAGAATTTAGTACCTACCTAGGTAACCGAGCTTTGCTCGGAGTGGTGATAAATAAAAAAAAACACAAAAATATTTATCTGACCTGGATTCGAACCCACCACTTACCGAATTTTCGAACAAAGCAAAAATTATACATACGCATACCAATCTGCCGCTCGGACTGACTTCATACGAGTTGAAATTATTGATTTATTGTTGCACGACAAAAGAAGAAAAAATATTACTTTAAAATGCACAGTTTCTCAGGGATAAGACATTGCTAGATCGATTATACTCCCACAAAACTCCCTGCATACTAAATTTCATGGTAATTTTGCAGCTATTTTCGGGAAACCGCTGTAATACAAGATTGTCTCGTTTAAAGTATATAGCATAGCGGCCTCCTTTTTGGAAGTCGGATAAAAAACCACAGCGACTAAGTTTTGGGTCAAGACCAAGGGCCATGCGAGGGTAGATTAAATAGGCTTTGGCTAGACCTGAGCCGAGTGGGCACTGCTCGGTAATAGATAAACGGATAAGACGAACTAGGTCGTTACTTTATTACAATAAACTTTAGTATATCTCCATTTTATTTCCACATAAAATCTAGATAGACAAATAAAATTTACTTACTCTTAATATGCTTGGCTCTACTCTGAGCATAGATAAGCATAGAGCTTGGAGCATAAAAAGAGAAAGCATAAAAAGTGGAGAAAAATTAATTGACGTAACCACAATCACAAATTCTTAAATATTATTATCACTATCATCTAAATAAATTAGGATTTAATAATCTTAATTTTTAAGGTTCCGTTCGTCAAAAGGAAAAACGGAACCGTTATAAGAGTTACTCAGTTTGTTGTCCGTCCGTATACTTACTCAAGCCTTTAGTCCCTTCTTTTTCTTGTCCCACTTCTTCCGTTTCTGAACTATGTAGGATATTCCTAATTTGAAAGGGACCCCTCGGTGGGCGAGTCCTACTCGCTCTTCTTCGGTTCTTCGTAAAAACCCTTTCCTAAAAAACTCTCTTTTAATTCAAAACGTTATCGGATTTTCATTTTTGATAATTCAAAAATGAGAATTCAACGAAGTTTTGAAATAAAAGAGAATTTTTGGGAATTGACACATTATATTATTTTGATTAATATTTTTGCAATCTGCAATAAAAATCTCGAATTCTATACAGTATTGTTTCATTTTAAAATTAAACCCCGGTACACATAGCTCATAAGTCACGCAGAGAGCAATTTTGATAAAAAACGAACGCACCGTAATATGAATATAAAACAACAGAATCACATTTATTTATGGGTTTCATAAACTTTCATGAACGTTATGCTATGTCTTGCAAAATATAAACGACAATGTTGCTTCAAATATAGGGCTTCTGATATAATCTAGGATGAAACGAAATCTAGCTCACCTATGAAAGAACATGTTTCTGTGATAAGATTATAGTAAATATTATATTTGATGTGATATTAATAACCTCATTTTAACTTTTGTAAAATTATAGGAAGTTTATTATTTTAATCATAAGATTAGTTAGGACAAGAATCTTTTTTTTGTTTAATCTAAATCCATATACTGTCTAATAATAATCTCTTTTTCAAGGTTCCGTACTTCACGTCTCGGAATCCTTATGGTTTCGTCATGTCCATCCGTCCGTCACGTCGGTCCATCTTCGGTTTACCGTGCAAACGGTTAGTGTTAGAAAGATGAAACTTTGCATGTGTGTATTTATCACGTCGACAAAGTGCTAAAATCGCTTAAAATATATTCTATTTTTTTTTATGTCCCCTACACGTGAAAGTGGGAATATTTTTTTCTCGCGTCCGTATAGTATGGGATATCATTAGATAGGTCTTTTAAAAACATTGCGAGATTGCTTAGATGATTTTTTGATTTAGATATCCGTTTGTGCGTAAAAACATGCGCTTTAAAGTTGAATATCTTGCATTTATCTTTAAAGCGCATTTTAGGGTTCCGTAATACTCAAGGAACCCATAAGGGTCCCACAGACGAGAGGTCGATCGTTTTAGTTAGAACTGATGTCAGTTCGGCCTGAACGGATTCGAGCACATACACAGAAAAATCGCATCAGTTCGTTCTGGTTTGTTTATTAATTGTAAACTCATTACGCTTGTACACGATACACGCCCACACGGCGGCGGCTCTGGCGAGAGCTGAAGCGATTTGTCACACATGGTCCGTTCAGTCCATCCGTTCAGTTTTACTACTAAAACTAGTAAAGAATTAATATTTTTTCATTGTATCCCATCGTGTGGAGTATCGTTAAATAGGTATTTTAAAATAAAGGCAAAGTTTGATACATGACTCATTTACAAAGTCGACCACTTTCGAGTAATCGGTCTCCAAAGTGGTTTGTAGTTTAGAAATGCCAGGAGGGGGCTAGCATTTCTAATAATCATAACTATAGGAAATAGAAACTTGTAAGTTTCCATGCTGATAGACCATGCTAAAAACTATTTAGGATTTATTATTTTGAGCAAAATCAGACAGTAAATTTTAAAGAAATTCAAAGAAAACCTACTGCGCGTTGATAGTTACGAAACCCTTCGACATGTTGTGACATGCTCTTGGTTAGGTTATTTTTTGTTAATCTCACCGATTGTCCGATTTTATTTGCTTGCAATATTCTTAGGAACAGCATATGAAATTGGCGTTTTGTCGTACTGGCCACTTTGATCTCAAATATATCTTCTTTGGTTAGGAATTCCAATTTCAAATTTATACCGCTATTTACTCGTGCATTTGTGTTTCGAAAACCGTAATTCATTTGTTTTTTCCTCTTTTGCCTTTATTTGCGTCACTCTGTTTACAAAATGGAAAACTTGAAATATCGAATTATTTCCGAGTACGAGTTCCATCGTGGCACCAGTGCTGCAGAAACGGCTCGAAGGATTAATAATGTGTATGGCGGCGGTATCGCAAGAGAAAACACAGTGCGTTTTTGATTTTCATTTTGGAAATTTCGACCTGCAGAACAAGCCCCGTGGACGGCCGGAGACCAAAGTTGATAATGAAGAATTGAAGGCTTTTGTGGAAGCAGATCATCGCAAACCACGTCCGAGTTAGCTGCAGGCTGCGGTTGTTAGTGATAAAACTATTTTCATCCCCTTGAAGCAAATTGGGAAGGTGAAAAAGCTTGAAAGGTACCTCATGAATTGAGTGCAGCAAAACCGTCAAACGCGCTTCGATTGCTGCGTTACATTACTGAACCGGCCCAAATAATGAAGGGATTTTAAATCGAATCATTACCCTTGATGAAAATTGAATCCTGTATTATAATCGGAAATGCTCATCGCAATGGCTGAAACCTGGCTAACCAGCCAAAGCCTGCCCCAAGAGAAAATTGACTCAAAAAAAGTTACTTGTGAGCGTTTGGTGGACTAGTGCCGGTGTCGTTCACTACAGCTTTCTCAAATCTGGCCAGATGATTACGGCAGATGTCTTTTACCAGCAACTGCAAATCATGATGGAAATGCTAGCTGCTAAATAACCGAGGTTGGTTATTCGCTCTAGGCCACTGCTGCTTCATGACAACGTTAGAGCACACACTGCACAACAGACGGCTACCAAATTAGAGGAGCTTCAATTGGAATGTCTAAGATATCCACCGTACTCCCCGGACCTTGCTCCAACAGATTACCATTTTATTCGAAATTTGGATAACTTCTTGCAAGGGAAAAAATTCAACTCCGATGGGGCAGTCCAACGCGCCTTCAAAGATTTTATTAATTCCTGTACAAATGGTTTATTTAGTAAAGGAATTAATGAACTACCTATGAGATGGCAAAAGTACATAAATAGCAATGGTATATACTTGGATTAAATAAATATATTTTGTTTAAAAAAAATCAACTTCATGTTCCTCCTTTACAAAACGCCAATTTCATATGTAATGGCCGAATATTTTAATGTTCTACAAATTGAGTTTTGTGTATTTGTACTGTGGTCAATTAAATTTCTAGCGAGATATTCTTCGAATAGGATCTTCGTTAAAACGTAAAGCGCTCATTCACGCTTCACTACCTCAGCCCTCTGTAGCTAAATTCAAAGTAGTTTCCGATTAACCACCCTTCTTTCAAGTACAAATATTACATTACTTTATATTATTCATCGACCGATCTCGCTCTTGAGCCATGTCTACAAATTGTTCTCGAGGGTTATCACGAACCCTCGAACGAATTCCAGCCACCCGAACAAGCCGGTTTCCGAAAAGGCTACAGTACCATAGACCACATCCTCACACTCCGCTAGATTATAGAGAAATCGGAGGAATATAATCGTCCGCTCTGTCTGGCGTATGTGGACTATGAGAAAGCCTTCGATTCGATCGAAACCTGGGCGGTGCTTCAGTCTCTTCAGCGGTGCCACATTGACTATCGCTATATAAAAGTGTTGAAGTGTTTGTATAATAATGCCACCATGTCGGTCCGAGTACAGAATGGAAGTACGAAACCTATCCAATTGCAGAGAGGTGTAAGGCAGGGAGATGTCATCTCTTCTAAACTCTTCACCACAGCATTGGAAGATGTTTTTAAACTCCTAGACTGGGAAGGATACGGCATCAACATAAATGGCGAATACATCACTCACCTTCGGTTTGCTGACGATATAGTCATAATGGCAGAATCTCTGAAAGACCTTAGCGCCATGCTCGGTGACTTCGATAGAGCTTCCCAACGAGTGGGTCTAAAAATGAACATGGACAAGACGAAAATTATGTCTAACGCCCATGTTGTACTCGCTCCAGTATTTGTTAGGAACTCTAAAATCGAAGTTGTTGACGAATACGTCTACCTGGGACAGACAGTCCGATTAGGCAAGTCCAACTTCGATAGTGAGGTCCAACGACGAATCCAACTCGGATGGGCAGCATTCGGGAAACTACGCAGCGTCTTCGAGTCCGAAATACCTCAGTGCCTAAAGACAAAGGTCTTTGAACAGTGCGTGCTGCCAGTGATGTCTTATGGATGTGAAACGTGGTCCCTCACTGTTGGCCTCTTAAATAAGCTCAAAGTCACTCAAAGAGCGATGGAGAGAGCTATGCTCGGGGTTTCTCTGCGCGACAAAATCCGCAATGAGGAGATTCGCAGACGAACTGGAGTAACTGACATACCTCGCAGAATCAGCAAGTTGAAGTGGCAATGGGCAGGCCACATCGCTCGTAGAACTGATAACCGCTGGGGAGTAAAGGTTCTAGAGTGGAGACCACGAACTGGAAAGCGCAGCGTAGGACGGCCTCCCTCTAGGTGGACCGATGACCTTATGAAGGTCGCGGGCCGCCGTTGGTTGCAGGTGGCCCAGGACCGTTCGTTGTGGAAATCTTTGGGGGAGGCCTATGTCCAGCAGTGGACGTCCTATGGCTGAAAAAAAAAAAAATCACATTAATTATGAAGTACCTACAAGCGTACCTAAAATTTCAAGTATTAGGTAAGTCATATCAAAATAAGTAATAATTGTTTATGCTTTTAAAGTGCCAATTAGTTGTAAATAAGCTTTTATAAAACCTTCAATAAATACGTGTTGTAAATTCTCACAAGTATGAGTTCGTTATTTTGTTTTATTTTATAATTGCAAACTTGTGGTACCTATTAACATAATATGGACATTCGTCAAGGTCTTTTCGGAAACCATAATATTATTGCCATTCTGCCTAAGGGTAAATCCACACCTCTACGATACGCGGCGCTGCATTTATAAGATAGCTGTGTAAAATTGAACTTTTGCTTGGGAGTAAGTACAATATTAAACAAACTCAGAATTTATACTATAGTCTAGTCGACAAGTTGAAAATGGTACAAAATAGAGAAACTGCTCTTAAAATTATGTGCGATAGCTCATTGGATCCGGAATGACGCCTAGAAAAATGTGCCAAAAGCGTGTATTAGCACATAAAAAATTGCAAAGTTATAAACAATTAAATATGAAAAAAATGGCATTTCGTTTTTTGCCAATATTTCATAAACTATTAATATTTAAGAAATTTCAAAAAAATATTCTGAAAGAGGAGAAAATTTCCAATAAAACTCCCGGAACTCTATCTCCAGTATTTATAATTTTAATTTAACGCTGAAAATAGGTCTGCGTATAGAAACATTTTTTTTCAATTTTTTATTGTACTTTTAAAAAGACGTAAGTATACAAAAGTTGCAGCGGCTGCTTCGTTTGTCTACTAAAAAACTAAAATAACTTTTAAACTATTAGAGATACGAAAATAAACATTCTAGTCGTTATAAATATAGTTATAAACTATAACAGTACGGAACGGTAGTTATATAATCGACTAGAATGTTTATTTTCGTATCTTTAACAGTTTAAAAGTTATTTTAGTTTTTTAGTAGACAAACAGAAGTTTTTAGTAGAAAAGTTAGAAGCAGCCGCTGCAACTTTTGTAACACGTGTTTTTAAAAGTGCAATAAAAAATTGAAAAAAAATGTTTTCTATACTTTGTTATATATAATTGTTTTTGTTAATTTTAGAAGTTTTAGAAAAAAAATAAAAAAAGTTAAAAATTTGTTTATAACAAATTGGTAAGTTAATAAACAATAGAATTGTTGATAATTTTTTTTGTTACTTTATGAGGACTGTCAATTATGATTTTTAGAAAATCATAATACAGTAAAGTGGTACATAGTCGATACAGTAAAGTGGTAGAAGCTTTTCTGAAAGTTTCTAGGGAGTTTTGGCGGAACACAAAATAGCACGTTCTTTGAAGTTGTACTTGCCCACACTTGTGCACCTTAACGAATATTTAATGGTTAAGATTCTACCAATATTACACATTAAGAACCGAAATAACACAAATTTATGAAAGATATACAAAATCTACAACGTCACCCATTGAATTCCCCGGCAAAACTCCCAAATTATAGTTATGAAAAGACGCTTGTTGATACTTCTTCTTCTTTTTGGTAATCGCGGTTGCAAAGGTTTTCCACCATTCTGCCAGTGTCGAGTATTTAGAGAAATATTTTCGATTTTAATTATTTATTTACGTTCAAAGAATTACTTGATTTATATTAGTAGTAAGTTGAGTAAGTGAGCTCAATAGCATTATCTACTAATACGGTTTTGAGATCATAGTATGAATTAAAGACCATCTTGAGAAGCTAATCGTTACTTGAAACCGTCTCAGCCAAGAAAGGTGAAGTCTCACGTCTCAGGAAAGATGAGAACTAGTTTGAGAACGGTTTATTAATACGGGCCTTAGTCTTTATGCGTCCGTGACTATCTTTTCTTTTTGTGCCTCCATATTTTCGTTTGTAATAAAGCTCGCGGTCTGAATTTTGTCGCGGAAAAGTCGTTAGTGGCACAAGCTGTTTAAATTTTATAAAATAGAGTTCACAGTTTAGGAGATATTAAGCGACAAAAAACGCGATTTTGAAAGATATGAGTAGAGGTATAGAGGTATGGAGAATAATAAAAATTAAAAGCATACTTCTAGCAGACTTAGAAATTTCAAATTTGCTGTCCGGCTAGGTTATTAGCTACATATAAAGGGAAAATATCGAAAGGTAAAAGTTCTGAAAAAAGTAATTATTTTAGAATTTTTAATTATACGAATTCAGAGGAACAAAATGTATGAACACAAGTTTAATGATAACTTTGTAACGCTTATTTATATAACAAACCTCAAAAATTGAGAAGCAAAGCATCTACTCAAAAATAACCTACCACGTATATTAACCTACCACAGTTATTAACCTACCACGGTTATTTTTTTGGTTCGAGTAGATGCTTCCGGATGAATGGGCCGACTTGACCGGATAAATAAGACGGCCTCACAGAAAACCAATGGGAAATAGCACTTTCGTTGTGTTTCGCTGCGTCAATAAGGTACCTATACCGATGGGCTAAACTGGGTTTTAAAGATCGGAAACGCACTAGTCACTCCTCTGGTGTTGCGGATGTCTATGAGCGGCGGTAATCGTTTTAATTATGGAATAGGTCTGGAATAGAGCAAACAAACAGATCGCCCTTTGGTATGAAATTATAATAAGTTTTTACTAATTCATTTGGAAACGAGCAAAACGATCGGTGATGTTTAGAAATTTTTATTAAGATGTACGCGTATAGTAAAATAATACTCGCATTAACATGCTGCATTGAATCATTTATTTTCAGAATGACATAACAAAAATATGGCATAACAAGGAATACCAATATAAAAAATATAACACGTAAAAAGGTTTATTGCTATGTACATCACACCCTCACACTAAACAAACAATAATTCTAACAATATTAAACTAAGTATCCTATAAAACAAAAACAAATTAATAGCCAAATCTATCTATTGGTCTTGTCAGACGTTTGGGTCTATGTAAGCGCACAGGTGGAACAGAGGGTTGTGGTTCCACTACAACTGGAACATTACTCGCGGACGATGTCCCCACTATCACCGGGACGGTACTCTCGCCTGCTGCAGGATGGCCCTGCCTACGTGCCTTGCATATTATCTTGATTGCACCCTCGGCGGCACCATTGGACGCGGGATGATAAATCGCCGTAAATGTAACCTTAATACCATTAGCCGTCATAAAATCGAGATATTCTTTACTAGAAAAAGGTGGTCCGTTATCCGATACCACCTGTTTAGGTAATCCATAACGCGCAAACGTTTCCCTCAACACCTTAATCACCGCACTAGCGGTCGTCCTCTGCATGTGAAACACTTCTAGTCACTTACTGGTCGCGTCAATAACTACTAGAAACCATTTAACGGCCCCAAGAAATCAACATGTAATAGACCACGGCTCAGGCTCATGAGGCCACGGCTTCATCGCTGGCTTAGGTGGCACTGGACTATCTGCTAAACATGTCGCACGTTCCTTACAAACTCTCTCTATATCTGCATCTATTCCTGGCCACCAAATAAAACTCCGCGCTATACTTTTCATTTTGACTATAGCCATATGACCCACATGTAACTCACTTAACATATATCTCCGTAAACTCGTTCCTCCCATCCTCGTCGCCACTAAGATGTACGCGTATAGTAAAATAATACTCGCTATATGCTGCATTGAATCCATCTCCATTTACAGAATGACATAACAAAAATATGATATAACAAGGAATACCAATATAAAAAATATAACACGTAAAATGGTTTATTGTTATGTACATCACAGTTATATCTTCTTATCATCAGAGGTTAGTGGTTTTAAGGATCACGAACGCACTTGTAACACATGAGCGGGGGTAATCGCTTTAATTATGAATTAGATCTGGAAACGAGCAAACGATCTGTTTGCACACTTAGACATCTGAAACACTAGAGAAGTAACAAGTACGTTCCCGATCCTTAAAACCACCAGCCACTGATGATAAGAAATTACTACAATGTCTTACCATCAGGCGAACGGTTTGTTCGTTTCCAGATATATTCCATAATAATATTAAAATGATTACCACCGATCATGGACATCCGCGTCACCAGAGGAGTTATATAACTCACATAATATGTGCGTTCACGGTTTTCAAACCCCAAACTCTCCATGCGATGTGTTTCGCCGCATGCGGAGAGTGGCGGTGGCTCAAGGAACAGATGGTTTTAAACAGTTTTTAGTTTATAGCAAACAGACAAAAACGACGGAGGGCTTTGTTTTACAATATTTAGTGATTAACCAAAACAGACCAAACCTACCTACAAAAAGAAATGATATCCCACAAAAACCATTAAATGAAAAAGGGCCAAGTCCTTTTCAAGTAAAAAATTTTGAGATATCGTAGAAACCAAGTCTAATTTAGGTTAGTCCCTATTAGTTATTAATTAAAATTTTGTGACTGTATCTGGATAGTTTAATTGTACAAAAGCCGATAAGCCCAGAAAAAATGTCCTGACACGGACATTTTTTCTGGCTGTTGTACAATGTACAAGGGTCTATTCATTATATTAGGTCCTCACATATGAAATTGGCGTTTTGTCGTACTAGCCACTTTGATCTTATATATATCTTCTTTGATTAGGAACTCCAATTTCAAATTTATACCGCTATTTACTCAGGCATTTATGTTTTGAAAACCGTAATTCATTTGTGTTTTCTTCTTTTGATTTTTTCTTTGCGTTACTCTGTTTACAAAATGGAAAACTTGAAATATATACGATATTTATATATATATATATATATATACGATTTATTATATTCGATATTTATATAATATATAGATATTTTCGAGGACGAGTTCCACCGTGGTACCAGTGCTGCAGAAACGGCTTGAAGGATTAATGATATGTATGGCGGGGGAGTCGCAAAAGAAAACACAGTGCGTTTTTGGTTCCAACGATTTCGTTCTGGAAATTTTGACCTGCAGAACAAGCCCCGTGGACGGCCGGAGACTAAAGATGATAATGAAGAATTTAATGCTATTGTGGAAGCGAATCCATCGCAAACCACGTCCGAGTTAGCTGCAGGCTGCGGTGTTAGTGATAAAACTGTTTTAATCCACCTGAAGCAAATTGGGAAGGTGAAAAGGCTTGAAAGGTCGGTACCTCATGATTTGAGTGCAGCAAACCGATAAACGCGCGTCGACTGCTGCATTACATTACTCAACCGGCACAATAATGAAGAGATTTTAAATCAAATCATTACCTGTGATGAAAAGTGAATCCCGTACGATAATCGGAAATGCTCATCGCAATGGCTGAACCCTGGCGAACCAGCCAAAGCCTGCCCCAAAAGAAAATTTACTCAAAAAAAGATACTAGTGAACGTTTGGTGAACTAGTGCCGGTGTCGTTCACTACATCTTTCTTAAATCTGGCCAGACGATTACGGCAGATGTCTATTCCCATCAATTCAAAAATTCGCTCTAGGCCACTGCTGCTTCAGGACAACGCTAGACCATACACTGCACAACAGACGGCTATCAAATTAGAGGAGCTTCAATTGGAATTTTGCCTTGCTCCAACAGATTACCATTTTTTTCGAAATTTGAATAACTTCTTGCAAGGGAAAAAATGCAACTCCGATGAGGCAGTCCAAAGCGCCTTCAAAGATTTTATTGATTCCTGTACGAATGTTTTTTTTTAGTAAAGGAATCAATTAACTACCTATGAGATGGCAAAAGTGCATAGATAGCAATGGTATATATTTTGATTAAATAGATATATTATGTTTAAAAAAAGTCGACTTTATGGTCCTTCTTTACAAAACGCCAATTTCATAATATGTAATGACCTAATATTATGAACACCAATCTATGGTATTTGTTTTTGTCTGTGCTCATTACATTTTAATAGTACATTTTGACGTAAGTACTCGCCGGTAACCATATTATAGATAAATTTATAATGCTCACTGCCAAGCCACTATAATAATTATATAAAAAAAAATATCTACATACAGACACAAAATTTTAATGAATAACTAATAATTAGGGACTAACCTAAATTAGACTTGGTTTCTACGATATCTAAAATCTTTTTACGTGAAAAAGACTTGGCCCTTTTTCATTTAATGTTTTTTTGTGGGATAAGGTTTTTGAGTTACAAGATATGATTATCTTGTAACTCAGAAACCGCTATAATGAGATTTTATATACTGACAACACTGTGGAAATGTACTGTAATGATTTACCACCGTATGAAACCGCGTAAATATAATTAATCACCAGTCGCGCTTCATTAATTTGTATTAATATTATGTAATAAAGAGAAGTGAATTAGTGTGTCTTATTTAGGTACTGATAGCTATACATGAAGGACATAAACCAATAATTAGTATTACGCCAAAGCTTAATAGGTTATATTTATATATACCTAACCTATAAAGCTTTATAGGTTAGGTATATATAAACATTTTTAGCATAAAATTTTCTCTTGATATAAGCAGAAAAATCGTAGAAAAATTTAAATGAATAGTTATTTAAATGTTCAAACATAATACCTAAAAATTAATGTCATTGATAAAAATACATTTACTATAGTATTATTTAATAAAAGAAAACCGAGTAAACTCTAATCAGTAACATAATAACATAACATAACTCCCTCACACCGATTTCGGTGACGGTGGTCGACTTCATTGAAACCAGGCCAGTTACGCAGGAGTAATTTTATAGTGCCCAAGTGTGTGCGCAGTATACAAGAGCACTATTTCTTTCTTTACTCACATAATTCAGTGCGAAGGATAACAGACACGACTGGCGAGATATCGCGCGCAGTTCCGACTTTTTAAATGCCCATCCGACGCATGGATCAACTTTCTTGTCAGACAATTAGGTGATCAGCCTGCATTGTGCTAACCAAACTTGGAACCAATATTTTTTGTTGTTTCAATGCGGGAATCGAACCCACGACCTCCGAATCAAGAGCCAAGCTTTAGAGCTTGGCTCTTGATTCAGAGGTTAGGATTAGGATCTGATTGAGTGGTTAGCCACTAGACCACAGAGGCTGTAACTCTAATCAGTATTTCTTAATTGACTATACTAAAAAATTGGCATTGGACACTACTCAATGTATGCACGAATTGACTTTTACAGAGCGGTGAGTTTTTAATTTTCTTCTTTCCAACTGTATTGTTGGCAACAAGCCAACTCCATTTACAACCTTATTTTTACAATGTATCAAATAACTGGTATTAGAAATGGCGAAAATTGGCTGGACTTGTGACTTATGTCTGGACTTTTGTGAAGCCTTAGTTTTCGTCGCTTTCACTATTTTATTTACAGTTGTAAATGAAAATTTTCAGATAATATTATATCTCTATAATCCAAAGTTATCAGACGCATTATATGATTTTTCACATAATAATTATTATTCATCAATTCCAATACTAGTTATTGTCAGCACTTGCTATTATATAGATAAATAAAACATATTCAATCTTGTTTTTTGTAGATTTTTTATACAAGTTTGTTAGAATAAGATGTATATATATATAAATAAAACAATATCAAAAACATGTAACTAAGTTTTATTTAGATTTATGAAATAAGAGATCGCTTTATTCGATTGTCGAAAAATTATTAAAAATATGCTTTGATGCCATTTATCCAGTTTCATTGATCTGCCTCGCAATCTTTCCATCAACACTTTACCCTCCGCAGTTCGCCAAATAACTTTTATTTCTCGAAAGGAAATAAAGGAATAAAGGAAACAATTAGAAATCGAACATTCCTCTTAACTGAGTTTCAGTGGAAAATTTCCCGGAATGTGGTGCAAAAGTTTCTACAATCCATTTTAATTTACATGTCAAATTTATTTCGAATTTCTGATTAAAGCGGTCACAGATTTTACACAAATCTGTTGAGATCTCAAAAATGGTTGACTTTATAAAAAAGTAATGTATGAAACCTTGCCTTTATTTTAAAAGACCTTTTTAACGATACCACACACGATGGGGTAGACTTGAAAAAATATTTTTCAGTCCCACTGCACATGTATTGAGAGCCACCCCTAAAATGTAAACTTGTTATTTTATGATGCCAAAACTGAGATCTACACACAGTCTTAAACTATACCAAATTAATCCATTTATATTCATAATTACATAAGTTAGAAGCGCAGACAGACAGATAGGCAGTCATAGACAGACAGAATGACGGATAGAGCGCAACTATACTTTCCTTGAGTATTACGGAACCCTAAAAACCCGACTGCGTCGTTTTGTGCGTCTGTGTCATGTACCCAGTGTCACTCTCACGACTAAGACGAATCTAAGGTACCTTGATACCTCTCAAGCTCAAGTGCGACAAGCCGCTTAGGCTCTAGGTGTATGTATATATGTATATTGCCAAAGTAATATACATTACATACACTCGAAAAACACAACCCTCCCAACGCAGTCGGGTAAAAACAATATATTTGCACAATTTACAATATTAGCTACGTCGAACTATAAATTAAACAAATGAATATTTAAATGACTAATAACTTGGGAGTGCAATTAAAACTGACGATAAGCTTCGCTCCGGAAACATTTCACAAGTCTAAATTGTGCGAGGGAAGCCGCACATTCGCACTCCAGGTCGACTCTAATTATGTAAATAATCATCGCCGCAGGCGTCGGTGCTTGCAAACGTATGCTAATGTAACCAAAGCCACGAGAGGTAGGTTTCTATTACCTACGAAATATATTATGTGCCCATTTAAAGTAAAGGCTTCATTTTGATGACATGACGGCCGCTGTGACTCAGTGGCTTATAGCGCGTCGCTGCTCAGCTCAAGAGTATTCAAATCCCGCAGAAGGAACAAAAAGTTCTCAATGTTTCTGTGTCATGGATGTGTTTTAAATATATTAAAAATATAAAAAATAAAAATATTATGGTATGTACAGTAAAAATGGTTTTAAATATACTTTGCTAATACTATTACAATCTAGCCCCCTATAAATATACGGGCTAGATTGTAAATGTGTTAAGCGTCCATAGATATTATTATTATTATTTTAATTTTACCTGTATATTATTATTATTTTAATATATTAAAAATAAAAATATTATAGTATGTACAGTAAAAATGGTTTTAAATATACTTTGCTAATACTATTACAATCTAGCCCCCTATAAATATACGGGCTAGATTGTAAATGTGTTAAGCGTCCATAGATATTATTATTATTATTTTAATTGTACTTGTATACTTAGTATACAGTATACTTAGTAAGTATATAGTATATAGTATATACTATATACTATATATACTATATAGTATATATAGTATATATATAGTATATTACCTGTATACTTGTGCAGCGAAAGTGGTGAAACAATTTTCATATACATTTAGTGAAAACCTTGTCTAGAAACTAGTTAATACGAGAGATTCAAGTTGAGTTATTCATGATGGCTTAAAGAATAGAATAGCATAGCTACTACAAATTTAGGTAATTTTGTAGAGCTACGAGCGCAGACTACACGCACTTAAGGCAAGTTCCCCTTAAATTTTGATACTCGTTTCTACGCGACACAAAGTCCCATTGGTAAGTATATAAAATATGTCCGAACAAAATATATAGAGCTGTAGCAATCCAGATGTATTTGGTACTGAGTAACGGGTACAACATCTAGTGCCGTTTCGTTACTCGCATTTTTCGTAGTATACCCACCTACACTGATTCCATCAACAGTTCACTTGTGGTTCTATACTTTACCTATTAAATCAAACTAAATTTAGAATAACTTAAACACAAGTCCGGTTAAAAATACGGGAAATATATAATACGCGGCTTGGTGTGTAATGTATAAGTATGTTTTCTACAAATTAGGAATGTTTCGACACCGCGACATCATAACTATACGCTTACATAATACGACTTGATTCGTTTCTCTAACAGCTTGTTATGAGGTATCAGAAGTAGTATCGAGTACTAATTGTGATAGTAACGAGTACATACGGGCACGCTTTTTAACGTTACTTTTACACCTCTAAAAATATAATCATTTATTTACATGGAAAATTAAAAAAAAATCTTAGGAATATTAAATGCATACTTAAAACTGTGTCACTGTGTTGTGTGAATGCCTATAGATTGTTATCGACTACTTGACGACTTGTAAAACACATTAATTAAATCCTCAATTTTAAATTCAATTAAAAGGCATAAAATATCATACATTTTCATCGACCGACAAGACGGACTTTGTTATTCATTAATTAACGGTAATTTTAACTACCAATAAACAATTTGAAATAATTACCTTCGGAAATAAGTTATTGCTTTTGATGTTTAAGACCTTTTACTTAGGTACTTTTACTAGGTATTCAATAAGATGGCATAATGATTGCCTACTCTGTCATTTTAATAAAAACCTAAAACGACGTCGACCATGGGTTCCCCAGTATATCGAGTAAATATTATGATGAAATATTGTAACCTAACCTTTTTTGTTGATTTTGCAAACAACTCTACAGTAGTCAACTTTTGGTAGAAGATTTTATAAATACGCATTTCTATAAATGAGTAGGTACTATACTTCTTTAGCAGAAAATAAATGAATAAAGTTACATTTAAAATACTGTCATACTTATTATTTGCGAAAACTTGTAATGATTCTATTTAAATAAGCGACTCCTCCGGTGTTGCGGGTGTCCAGAGACGACGAAAATCGCTTTCCATCAGCGGTCGGTCTGCTCGTTAAAAAAGGTCAGGATAACGAGTGCAAATGCAAGTGCGAATGCACAAACACGTTGTAGATATTTTCCGTCTCTATCCCTAAACGTTAATTTTAATGAGAGCACAGGTTTTAACTTCGTGCACGAATAATATTCTTATAACCTACGAGTATAAACTCCTATCTTCAATTTTCACAAGCTGCTAAGTAAGACTTGTGGAAATAGTATTACGTATTTTACGCGTCCGATAACATGAAACTTGTGATTTTATCCTGAATTTTTTATAGTCCATCGCATAAATCATATAAAATTTCAAGTCACGTTTGCGAGTTGTATTGTGGGGAGCAGTGAGCTTAAAGTAGGTATAATCCTGTGCCTGACACTTCCATTTGTTAGGTGAATACGTAATATTTGGCAGTTCTTACAGGGAGATTTGAATCGATGCGATATTGATACAGAAGATTAAAAACTGTGACATGAAATCTCGCCTTTATTAAGAAGGCCTATTCGACGATACCCCATATATCTTCATTGTCCATACACATGAAGTAGGGATGAAACCTAAAATATAAAATTACTATTATTTTCTGATGAATACTTGAAAGCTATACAAAATAGTTATAGATTTTAAAATTTCGAATTTCATTAATTTATATTCATAATTACAGATTACAAACGTTAAAAGGTTGAAGATCGGACAGACAGACGGACGGACATAGTGAATCCATAGGGGTTTCTTATAGTACTACGGGACCCTAAAAAACAAATATAATACTAAGAATAACGAGCTCATTAACCTCGCATAACCGACAATAATTCAGCTCCCAGTGTAATGTCGACACGTCACCAGTATAAAATAACAGCTCGTTGTTTTAAATGTCGAATATAATTCGGATTAAATCAGATTTCAAACAACATTGGCTTTAGGTTTTGGAGGATAATGCATAAAGAATAACCCTGCGCTGTGATTGTTGCTTTGATTTATAATTCGCGTACATTCTATGTCCCTTGTATAATGATCGTAGGAATTCTAATTACTTAGTAGGTGTGGATTGAAGTTGCTAATTTTACTACACTACTAGTACTAAAACTAGCTACTTAATTCTAACACTAAATCAATGCGAAATACCTATAAGTATCACAGTAATTTATTTTTCGAAGTGAAATAAAAAGAAAAGAAAAACTATATTTATGTATGCGGATTAATATTATGTAGAAATACTTATTATGTAGCGGTCGCATAGTTAATACGTATGTGCGGAGGTGTATCCTGGAAGTTGGAGTAATTAGACAGTAAAGGAGTGTGTGGAAGGAAAGACAAAGAGAACTGACATTTCGTAGAATTGGTCTGAGCTTTCACTTGGTGGAGTTGTTCTTGTATACAGTTAATACGTGCGTGCGTTAGGTTAGGTTAGGCGACTTAGGATTTATAATAACGGGCGTGAGTTAGCATGTGTGCACGCGGTCGCGATACTAGTATACTGGCCGAAAACGTCCGGCCCGGGAATTGGTTACATTGCAAGACTTGAATTCACTCTGCTTCAGCGCCATCAGTTGATTGGCCCAATGCACGTGCGTGATTGGTCAATTTTAATTCCCAGTCGCAGTCGCGTCGCAGTTTTAGCGCGAACAGTTGCCTATGGCCTTCCCCGTGGTCTACTTGACTTTGCCAAATTTCAGCAAAATTGATCCTGTAGTTTTGAAGTCAAACAAACAAACAAATCGTTCCTCTTTTTAATATTAGTGTAGATAACAAACGCTAATGAAAATTGACAGCCCTCCTATTCACAGGCTGTCGCTGTATCAGCTCTCCGAAACGACAAGCATTTTTTTTTTCAATAAGGAGTTATCGATAGATAACCTTATCTTTATCTTATCCACAAACATTAGCCCAAATCCTACATTAGTCTGTCAGTTATATACGTAAATGACGTGGCCTTCGTGACTTGATGTATGAGGTAGTTTAGGTACTTTATGGTTGTGTGCCATGGCAAGACGTACGTATTTAATAAATCTAATGAATGTGTGTGTTGAGCTGAGGCAGCCGCCAGCCGCCAGCCGCCTCGTTGGCACTTGTGTCTGGAACAGATCTCCATTCGCTATTAATTCTGTTGCTCGTCTTCTGTCTGTGATTAGACAGCGATGTGACATATTGTCTATTGCTGTTACAGATACGATGGATTATGACAGATTACCTTGTTCAATAATAAACAGAGCTTCAGGTGACTACAATAGGTATTCAAATTTGAAATGTACAAAAAGTTATAAAAAAAATACTTTCCCTCATTCATATTTTGTTACCATGTGTATAAACTTCATTATTTATTAATTTAAAGCAAGTTATTTTAGTATTTACTAAGCGTCAGTTCACTTCGAGATGAGACGCGATGCTACGCAGCGTCGTATTTTTAAGATAGCGATTCAAAATTGAACTATATTACTACACAAAAAGATACGCGTTTCACAATTTCATCTGCTGTCCTTGTCATTTCGACTAGCAGAGACAGCGACAGCCTCTTAATTTTGATCAGCCTTTCAGTATTTGGCCGTTAATCATTTAACGAAAGATACTTTAGTATTTTTTTAAGTACAGTTAGTAGGTAAATACCCCGACTATATCTTCATCTTATCTTTTATTTGTACCTTAATTAGATTCTTGTTCGACGTCCTTCTAAAATCAATTACACGCGACTGTCCCGATTCAAAATTACGACAATAGCAATATTAAACGGGAAATAACTCGTATTGAATTCTCAAAGCAAAATAAATTTCACGGCATGTTCTTTTTTAATAAAAAAAAATTATAATATGTTGCCGGGAGCGCAATTATGTACGAGTCCTGAAAGCTTTTCGCAATGAAAGTTGTTTTTAATTGAATTATGACGTTATACTTCATACTACTAAAATGTTGTCTAGTTAAGATTTTTACCTAACCTAATTTTTACCACCAGGTGTATTAGTTACGGAATCATTTAGGTACGAGAAGCTACCAAAAAATTGTACAACATAACGTTATATTGATATTATAGAGTAAGATTCTGTTCATAAAGAAATGTTGAAGTATAACATTATCTTAATTAACTCAGCCTCCGTGGTCTAGTGGTAGAGAGCTTGGCTCTCGACTCGGAGTCTTGTGTTTGATTCCCGTATTGGGACAACAAAAAAAATGTTGTTTCCAAGTTTGGTTAGGACAATGCAGGCTGATTACCTGATTGTCTGACAAGAAAGATAATCCATATAATGGTCGGTTGGGCATCTAAAAAGTTGGACCTGCGCCTAATCTCTCACCAGTCGTGTCGATTATACGTCCCACTGGGTTATGAGAGTAAAGGAAGGGAGAGTACTCTTATGTATTGCGCACACACTTGGGCACTATAAAAATACTCCTGCTTAACTGGCCTGGTTTCAATGAAATCGGCCACCGTCACCGAAATGATATGGGACACAGATTAATAAATAGTTACTTCGGAAGTGGCGAGCTATTATTATTATTTACTAACTAGTTTCTGCCCGCGGCTCCGCTCGCGTTTTTGGGATAAAAAGTAGCCTATATTTTAATCCAGAGCCTAAACTACTACCATACCAAATTTCATTAAAATCTATTCAGTAGTTTTTGCGTGAAAGAGTAACAAACATCCATCCATCTATCCTCACAACTTTCACATTTATAATTTTAAAAGTACAGTAAGATTAACTCATAATCTAAATTCATACAATAACAGAAATTTTACAATACACAGCTATGATAAGTCGCACACGGCACAGCAGTTATAACACCTTACATTGTTCTATTAACATTGTTAAATAAATTTGTTGCCTACCTATAAATTTGTATATAATGTATATAATGCTAAATAATGTTATATTTAACGTTACTAGAGGTCGCCCGTGGTTGAAATTCACCCATAATAATTCATAAAACTTGAGAGGTGTCAAGGGACACCCGGATGGAACGAAGTTATAATATATATATATATATATATATATATATATATATATATATATATATATATATATATATATATATATATATATATATACAAATTATGTAAATATTTGTAGTGTGCTTGCCAAGACCTTATACCAAACATGTGATAATATTCTCGATTTAATTTTTTTAGATGTTAGAATCTGAGGTTTAATTTTCGAAATACATAATTTTGAAAAAATTTATACAGCCTATGTTACCCGCGGCATCATTAAGAATCTATAAACACCTTATTTATTAAAATCGGAGCAGTAGTTTAGACGCTACGAGGGAACAAACATACATAAATACATACATAGACTGCCAAAATCATTACCCTTCCTTTTGGCTTCGCCGTAGTCGGGTAAAAAGTAGTTGCGACCAAGGCTCATTTTTGTACCTATGCATTTCTGGATTTCTATGTGAATTATTTTCTTGTTTCGGCCTTTTTAGACCACTTTTTACGTAGTCGGTTTATAGTTTTTTTGACTTATTTTTTTATTAATGGAATCGTCTGAAATTACCATACACACCGGCTTTAGCCCGACCAAAGTGAGAACGTTAAAGTTACAATGGAAGTGTGAAGCTACATTTCCTGTTCCAACTTTAGTATTGTTCTCTTAACTTTGGTTTTCCGGGAAAGGTACTAGCAAACATGAACATTAGCTCAGCGGCTAGAGCGACAGTGTACGAGCCGAACTATTACTGTTTCCTTCATAGGAATAAAATTGTATCGGTGTTAAATCTGACACTGATTTGGATAAAAACATTTGTTTTAAAAACATACACACGTTTGTTTTGAAATAAAGTAATTTACTTGTTTTTGCGATTTGCTTATTTTTTTGTTAAGTTTAACTAATTCGTTTCTTTAAAAAATATGTTGCTTTTCTGTTAGCGCCTAGTGAAGTCCTAATCTACATATTAAGTTACGAATGGACTATATATAGAGCAAACCACATATTAAAGAAAGAGGAACAGATAAACAGCTACATAGTTAGCTTTCGATTTTATTGCACTTCTACAAGCATACGGTGTGTTCACGATTGTGTGTAAAAATTGTGGGCCGTATAAGGTGACGTTAAATTTTTCAAATTCGGATAGTGCAATCATATCGAAAGCTTATGTACATGTTTGTCTGTTTCTCTTTCTTTAATTTATGGTTATTGTAGCACTGAATTTAATTGTTGTTAAATGATAAATGAAATCGAATAAGTTGTGTATCATGGCTTTGTTGCCGGTTAGCTCATTGAAATATGCATTTTTATTCCAATAAGCAGATTGCGCTTAACACAAAAATAACAGGCGAGCAGAACAGGATAGATCATAGAGGCAATGTAAGAGGAGAGAGTGCATATTCTACTTGTACGTTTACTACAGTGTCAGATCCTAAAGGATTAAGGCTAAAAAAATTTGTTAATTGTCGTCATAACAACCAACACTAATCAGTAAGTAGCACACAGCTACTGATCATACATTTCCTAATCAAATTGGCAAGTTAATGACCAACGCGTAACTTCTGATTTTACCGCCATTAAATTTTCATACCCCGAAAACGGATCTATAAGGAGTAAACATCAAAAATGTAAATGTTGTGACATATTGACAAACTTCAACTAGTAACCAAATTGTAGGTATCTGTCAAACGCACGATAGATATGTTAGATAAGATAACACACGATAGATATTGTCTAAGGTAGATTGTGTTGTTATTTTTAATATTGTTAGGTATTTCTAAGCATTATTTAAATATATGTTTTAACTTTCTGCACACCTTCCTCTACATAAACTTTAATTGACCGGCCAAATTTCATACTCTTCCGGTTGCACAATTCTCGTAAAACTGTACTGAAAGTTTTTGCTTCACGTATGAATATAATAATAATAATAAACTGCTGTTAGTATGTGTATTGTGTCGTGTGACATTATGAATTGTTTTGTACCTTGTACAATGTGAATAATTCGTTTACAATATTATGATATTATCGATAAATCATTGTTGAATAAATGAATATTTCGGAATTCAGTTTAATGCAAACGTGCTAGCGACGACCGCGCCGCGCTCCGCAACCGGTCGCCTCCACCACACGTTTATACTTAACATTTTTCATATAATTTATTGTACGAGCATGTTTTATAATAAACTAGCTTTAACACGCAACTTCGTCTGCGTGTATTCCCCTTGCACCCCCGTGGGGTGTATTTCGAAAAAAATTTTAAACGGAATTCTGTGTAATAATAGCTGCGTGACAAAATTCAACATAATCCGACCAGCTGTTGATATTTCACTATACAAACTTTGGACCCCCAATTTCACCCCTTTAACGGTGGGATTGTTCAGAATCCCTTCTTAGTGCGTCTTATCATTGTAAATTAAAACTGCTGTCCAAATTTCACGTTTCTACTATTAGCAGTTACGGCTGTGCGAGCGTCTACACGTCAGTCAGTCAGTGGGGACATCTCCCTTATTATTTAAATAGATAATTTTACATATGAGGCAACATTTACGTTATTGACTGAATCGAATCGTAACTAAAAATGTTCACGTGAAATATGCACTAATAATAGAATTAAGGCATAGAAATTTGTTAGGTAAAAATTTTGTTTTTAAATAAGTGTTTATTTCGATCAGTCCTGTTTGATTTCATAATTTGTTGCAACAACCTAATTTTACAGGTCACTTCTCAGATCCATAATAAAATTATCCCATTGGTATGATATTAAGGCTAATTTCAGGTAGATGTCCTGGTTACGAAGTGCGAACTAAAATTAAAAATCCACAGTCAGGTCAGCTCACACCGAAACGCATTTCACTACACAAGATGATACACGTCAATGCTCTTCGTTCGAATTTCGAGCTGCACTGCATTACAATACAATGCAATTACGTTTATATTAATATAATTAAATTAATAATTATTAAAAACGTACTTATATCTACTTGTGAAGTGAATAAAATTCAATTTTAACCGCTATCTTACAAAATTACGCCGCGTCGCATCCCATCGCGTCTCGGTGTGAACTCACGCTTAGGAGCTCAAATTGATGACTCGGTGTGAAGACCTTTTAATAATTTTAACATAAACACAAAATCCTTCAAGAATTTATATTAGGGATAATACAAAATATGCTTAGATTGTAATAAATCATTTCAGTTTCCGAGAACTTCATTTTCATAATGTAATCCTTGCAGTGCTGTGACATTTGAAATTTTTACATTGAATAATTTTACTTTAAATTCATTGTTTTGTGAAATACAGATTTTAAAAATCCTTCGCATTGTTAAAAGTTTCAAATCCTTATTAATTAGTGGTTTTAGGCTGGGACTATATTTTTCAGAATCCGGTAGGCCACGGAAAAATCAGAGCCTTGAGAACAGAACTCTGCGCTAATACAATATCTGAAAATCGAACACACGAGTGTCGAGTCAATTGTCAATGTATGACATATACAATAGCTCGACACTTCGATTTTCAACTTTATTGTATTAGCGCAGAGATCTATTTTCAGTATTCTGAATTTTTCCGGGCCCGCCGTATTCCGGATCGTATTGTCCCAGCCTTAATCCTTTAGGATCTGACACTGTAGTAAACGTACAAGTAGAATATGCACTCTCTCCTCTTACCTTGCCTCTATGATCTATCCTGTTCTGCTCACCTGTTATTTTTGTGTTAAGCGCAATCTGCTCATTGGAATAAAAATACATATTTCAATGAGCTAACCGGCAACAAAGCCATGATATACAACTTATTCGATTTCATTTATCATTTAACAACAATTAAATTCAGTGCTACAATAACCATAAATTAAAGAAAGAGAAACAGACAAACATGTACATTAGCTTTCGATATGATTGTACTATCCGAATTTGAAAAATTTAACGTCACCTTATACGGCCCACAATTTTTACACACAATCGTGGACACACCGTATGCTTGTAGTAGTGCAATAAAATCGAAGGCTAACTATGTAGCTGTTTATCTGTTCCTCTTTCTTTAATATGTGGTTTGCTCTATATATAGTCCATTCGTAACTTAATATGTAGATTAGGACTTCACAAGGCGCTAACAGAAAAGCAACATATTTTTTAAAGAAACGAATTAGTTAAACTTAACAAAAAAATAAGCAAATCGCAAAAACAAGTAAATTACTTTATTTCAAAACAAACGTGTGTATGTTTTTAAAACAAATGTTTTTATCCAAATCAGTGTCAGATTTAACACCGATACAATTTTATTCCTATGAAGGAAACAGTAATAGTTCGGCTCGTACACTGTCGCTCTAGCCGCTGAGCTAATGTTCATGTTTGCTAGTACCTTTCCCGGAAAACCAAAGTTAAGAGAACAATACTAAAGTTGGAACAGGAAATGTAGCTTCACACTTCCATTGTAACTTTAACATTCTCACTTTGGTCGGGCTAAAGCCGGTGTGTATGCTAATTTCAGACGATTCCATTAATAAAAAAATAAGTAAAAAAAACTAAAAACCGACTACGTAAAAAGTGGTCTAAAAAGGCCGAAACAAGAAAATAATTCACATAGAAATCCAGAAATGCATAGGTACAAAAATGAGCTTTGGTCGCAACTACTTTTTACCCGACTACGGCGAAGCCAAAAAGAAAGGTAATGATTTTGGCAGTCTATGTATGTATTTATGTATGTTTGTTCCCTCGTAGCGTCTAAACTACTGCTCCGATTTTACTAAATGAGGTATCTATAGATTCTTAATGATGCCGCGGGTAACATAGGCTATATTTTTTTTTTCAAAATTATGTTTTATAAAGATATTTTTTTACAGGCAATACATAATAAATAAAAAAAATTATATAACACCTATATTGTCAAGCAGTGAACGAGCAGATGATGATGAATTATAGCTAAGACTACTCTTAATTATGTCAGCTTTCAAACAAAAAAAACTAGATCAAAATCGGTTAATTGGTTCATCCGATTTTAATAAGAAAATGAAGATGAAATCAATTACTAGCACTTTTATTACTCACTCGTTCGATAGATGTCACTATACGAATCTTAAATTTTTCTGAATCGCGGTATCGTTGTGTTTAGAAGTTTATGATATATTCCACTACAATTATTATATGATATTCCACCAAAACGACTGCTAAATGGCAGTCACCAGACCGACTAAGCTAAGACGGCTAAAAAGCCATTAGCGTAGACCCATTCGAAAAAAAACTAAAAAAATCATATAAGATCAAAATACGATTAAAAGTGAATAAGTGATATAACTGCATTGGTGAAATGAGTGAATGTTGAATTATCACGATTGCGTTTATTGAATTTATATAGTTATATTTTATAAATCGTTCTTCGAGTTCGAATCAAGTCTTCATTTACTGTGTATGCTATGGTTAGTTCATTTTAATTTCAGTTTTTCAGTTACTTTATTACGTATAAATATGTAAAAAAATTTGCCCGCTTGTGAATAATTTGTAAAAAAATTGTTAGATTGGGAAACGGAAAAATATTAAATAAAAAAGTTATTAAACTATGACCCGACTACGTAAAAAAAGGGGTCTAAAAAGGCCGAAACAAGATAATAATTCAAATAGAAATCCAGATATGCATAGTTACAAAAATGGTCAAGGTAGAGCCGTGGTCGCACCTACTGTTCGGAACAGTTGATGTCAAAACGCAGCCGTCTGTAACTATCTTGGGGTATGCATGTGTACATGACGATATACGCAGTTTCAGTTTATACCGGCGTCAGTATATACAGTTATAGGCGTCACGCATCTCGGTGTGAACTGACGCTTAGATGACGCCATTAGTGTGTGTGACCACGGCTCTACCTTGACTATTTTTGTAACTATGCATTTCTGGATTTCTATTTGAATTATTTTCTTGTTTCGGCCTTTTTAGACCCCTTTTTTTACGTAGTCGGGTTATAGTTTTTTAAACTTATTTTTTTATTAATGGTTCGGAAAGTCGATGTCAAATCGCAGCCGTCTGTATTGACTATTGACTAACGCTTAGATGCCATTAGTGGGTGCGACCACGGCTCTACCTTGACCCCTAACCTAACCTAACCTGTAACCTAAATTAAAAAAAGCCAATGGAAATATTGCAAAAAGTTATGAGATGTCATAGAGACCAAGTGAAATTCAAGATAGTCCCTTTAATTAGTTACTCATAAAAAAATTGTGACGTAATAGTGACTTGGCAATGGGCACTTAAAGAGATAAACGTCCGGTACCGGTATTCAAATTAATATTATATATATTAATATTATAAATAAATATCTACGCTTCACACCACCAATCTGGTCCCGTGCTAAGTATCCGAAGAACTTGTGTTACAGGTACCAGAAAACGGGAAGTATATTTAATACTTTTATACTTATATAAACTATATTTAAGATTTTATTATACATACTATATTTAAAATTTTTATTATATTATACACATATTTAATACATATCCATGACCCAGGAACACAAAAACATTTTGTTCCTTCGGCGGGATTCGAGCCCGCGACCCCCGGCTTGAGCACCTACGCGCTGAACTGAGATTAGTTAGATAGATAATAATATATAATATAATATATTAGACCCATGCAAGTCACTGACAATCCTAGAAAAGCATTTCGATGTCATCACTATGACTACTGTTATATGTAGTATACTATGTTGACCATTTTGAAAACTTTTCATAGGTATGGTTATGATTTCTAATTTAAAAATCGTCAACACAATCTAGATCACAAATAATAGAATATGTGCAGGTAGTAAGATGTTAGCACTAGCTTTAAGCTACTAGTAGCCATAATATTAATATATTGATTTAATAAGGTGCTGATTACTAAGTCACTATTTAATTTAATAAATTATAAAAATAAAATTTTCCACATACCTACGGGTAATTTTTTTTTATGGGTAACTAATTAAAGGGGCTATCTTTAATTTCACTTGGTCTCTACGACATCTCATAACTTTTTGCAAAGGAAATACTTGGCTTTTTTCATTTAGGTAATGTTTTGTGGGATAATATTTTTCTACATTCATTTCATTGTGATTCCCTAACAACTTTTAAATTCTCACAAGTGTAACACTATGACTCTGAATTGGAACATGAAATCGTTAAAAGAAGTCATGAATAATTCAAGAATGAAATTACATTTCAGCGTGTTATTGAGGCTCTGACCGATGATCGTTAAGTGCGGAATGATGAAACATAATATTGAATCACAAATTGATGATCAGTGGCAAATTTCAATAAATGTTATGTAATTTGTTATGCATACGAATATAATGTCCGTTCGATTATTGTTCGATGAATATTGTTCGATTTACACTGGCTATCGGTTACATTCAAATATTTGATTAAAACATCTTTTTGATGTGTAACATCTTTCCTCTCGCTTTCTTGCAATTTGTGGGAGTGATTTCGTGAAATGGGATGAAAGTGTGTAACATGAAGTCGGGTATTTGAATTGACGAATGAGTGATAGAGTTGGCCGTCAGATTCGAATAAAATATTTCGGTACATAACCTTTTTAAAATCTTGAGGATGATTTCTGTCACTGCTTAATGTAAAAGTTTCCGTATTTTTTTTATCATATTAGAAAACCGTACTAAGCATTGTGTTTTTTAGAAATATTTTCATAAAATTTTACACATCTACTACTGTAAGGCTCGCTCATTTCTATTCATATATTTTATTTTATTTATTATACTTTGTGCATACAACATGGTACAAAGGCGGGCTTAATGCCTTGTGGCATTTTCTACCAGCCAACCTTTGGGTGATGCAGAGACAGGGTGAGTGATGCATAAAAGAAGGTAGATCTATAAATATTATAATAAAACTATAGATATGAGAACTTATAATAAAATACACCAATACAGGATAAATATAAGTACCTGGGTAACCGAGCTTTGGTCAAAGCTCTAGTAGATTAAAAAAAAAGAATCACAAAAATATTTTACTAAAGTAGTAGCTTAAAAATGCGTAGTTTCCCAGGGATAATACCTAGCTAGATCAATTTTTTACCCCCAAAACTCCCTGCATACTAAATTTCATGGTAACACTTGCAGCCGTTTTCGAGATTACGATTATATATACAAGATTGTCTCGTTTAAAGTATAAGATTAACATTCTATAATATTTAAAACAAACCTACCTACATAATATTATAAATGATACATCTTTTGATGTGTACCTAATAATATCATCATCTCTCGCTTTCTTGAATCTGTGGAAATCTTGAATCTTTGGGAATCTGTGTGTGCGAAGCCAAAAGGCAGGGTAGTGATTTTAGCAGTCTATAATTATTTACATACATACATAATTATAGACTGCTTGTTGTTTACCATCTAAAATATACTGATCCGATTTTAAAGAATGAGGTGTCAATCCTACTTATATTTTAAATGTGAAAATTTTTAAGAAAGTTTGTGAGGATGGATGAAAGAATGGATGTTTGTTACTCTTTCATGCTACAGCTACTGAACGGATTTGCATGAAATTTGGCGTGGTAGTAGTTTAGGCTCTGGATTAAAAAAAAAACTAAACTCCTACCATAGGCTACTTTTTATCCCGAAAAAGTACAGTGTTCCTTTGGGATACTGTATTGTATTTACGCGGGCGGAGCCGTGGGCAACAGCTAGTAGATTCATAACAATGGCTCGGGTAACGGTGTTGAGGTATAGTTTTTAACTTTTGATTATAAATGCTGAATATTTTGATATAATTTGTCTGAATTTGTGAAAACTGAATTTGTCGAAGGTGTCGTGATAAATGGTTTTGTTGTACCTCAAACATTTAGTATTATACTAAAAATACATAACGAGCCTTACAGCACAGAGTAAATAATGATATATACTATAAAAGTGCTAACACACGTACGGACTCGGTACGGAGCGGACTTCGGTTTTGTCCGCTTCGTACCAAATCCGACCGTGTGTAGAGTAGTCCGGCGAACATAATAATTATTAATTGTGTCCGCCGCGGAATTTCACAAATAGCAATAAGGTATTATATTAAGAAAGAAAAAGGTGTGACAACAAACAAATAGCAAACAAAAATTTATAAATTACAAACAAAATGCAATCTTAAAATCAAATATGTCCGCTCCGTACCAAATCCGTTGTCCGCTCGGTACCGACTCCGTACGTGTGTTAGCACTTTTATAGTATATATCATTATTTAGTCTGTGCTGTAAGGCTCGTTATGTATTTTTAGTATAAGACTAAATGTTTGAGGTACAACAAAACCATTTATCACGACACCTTCGACAAATTCAGTTCCTATTTTATGCAGCATAAAAAATGCTTACCTCGGTATAAAATTAAAACGTGACATGACATACATTATGGAGTCAACGGATTTCCAAGAAAATTATGCACACCTACATCAGGTGCGTAAAGTTTGTTGTAATTTCCTGAGGATAATCATCATCATGAAGTAGATTCCTTATGAAAACGAGGTCACAGTAATAATAATATCTATGGACGCTTCCACACCACGTCAATCTGCTCCTGTACTAAGTATCCGAAGAACGTGTATCACAGATACCAGACAACGGAAACATATTAAATACTTTTATACTGCGTATGCACATATTTAAGATTTTTATTATACTATACATATATTTAATACACATCCAACATCCAGGAACACAGAAAAACTTTTTTTCACAAAAGAGCCACGGAGGTTGTCGTCACAGTCGCAGGCATGGACTTATACGTCAGTCTACCTCTTGTAACAAAACTTTATTTTGCTCCAGCGGTAAGACTACATTCATCAGTGAGCAGGGTTGTAAAATGAGGAGGCAGTTACTATTCTATCTAGTCAGTGACTTACGTACGTACGTCTTCTATACGCCTTATTTGCATTGAATATTACAATATTATTTTACTAAAGCTTAAAAAAACAGTACCTGGGAGACAGAGTTTTGCACGTTGTTTTAGTAGAACGATAAAATAAATAAAAATATATAAAAGAAAAATAAATAATAAGAATCACAAAAATTTTACCATATTTGCAAAAATTATACGTAGGTGCACATACTAAGCTGCCAATGAGACTGACGTAAGAGAGTCAAAATTATTAATATATTGCTGCACGACGACATAAAAAAACATATATTGCTTAAAAATATGCAGTTTTTAAGTGATAAGACCTAGCTAAAACTCTCTGGTAATGCTTTTAGCCGTTGTCAAGATACCCATTAATATACAGGGTGCCAGAAGACAGCTTCGATTAACTTTGGGATATGATTAAACTACCTTTTCTCATTACAAAAAAAAATATTTTTTTATTTTTATTTTCATAAATTTCATTTATTT
Organism: Phengaris arion; assembly: GCA_963565745.1. NCBI lineage: Eukaryota > Metazoa > Arthropoda > Insecta > Lepidoptera > Lycaenidae > Phengaris > Phengaris arion. The sequence goes on from OY751431.1 coordinate 34,363,643, forward strand.
TTTTTATTTTTTTTACATTTTATACCTTCTAATCATAAGAATACTTCTAGACAGAGAAGAAGATTTTTATTAAAATTTAAATGTTATTATTTTTACTTTATCACGCAATGTAATTTACTTTATTACGCTCGCCAGTCAATGACCCGTCAGCTGACGCACGGGCCGGCCGCCGCGCCGTGCTCCTGTCTTAGTACACGCGTTCAGCGTATGCAGATTGCAGTGACTTACAACCGTACACACACAAAAGTGACGGATGTTTGGATTTCATATTTTCAAATAATTTTGGCTGAACCTTGATGACTATCCCACTGAAACCACTTTAGGAATCCCTGCCTATGTTTTTTACATAAAATCATTTTCTCAGTTTGGGTAGGTGGCTTTAAGTGTAAACCCGTGTTTTCGAGTGTGTTATTTTTTTAATTATCTACTTCTTATCTTCGTTTTAATTTTCGTTTGTTTATTTTGACTTTCGTTTGTTTTAATAACTGTTTTATTAGTAATAAGTATTAACTGTTTTGTTTGCTTTGACTTGTTTTTCGTGTTTGTGACTTGTGTGTGATTTTTTATCCTAAAATGCCTTCGCCATACACGTATACCACGTGTTACTATGGTATGATGATGATGTACCTCATCTCATTTTATTTTCATTTTTCTTAAACAGAACAAAAAAATTAAAGTAATTAAACGTTAGCTTAACAAAAGTTGGTAAATAGGTACTTGAATGTCATTAGAACTTTAAATAAACTAAGGCCTTTACAGCCGTTATTGAATGATTTATACAGTATTCTCTAAGCGAAGTAACTACTCTTGAAATTATGGGACAGTTGGTTTTTAAATGTCGTATGGTTGCCCAAGCACATACGGCATTCTCACAGCATAGTCAGTCAGTCCAGAGGAATGACTGGACAATACGTTTGGGGCCAACCCTGTGCAGGTTTCCTCACGATGTTTTCCTTCACCTATAGAGCGTCCGTATAATGTACTTGAGATCTGAAAAAGTCTCAATGGTACACGCCACAACCTGGAAATCGAACCTGCACTCTCTCGAGTGCGAATCAAACGGTCTACCCATTAGGCCACGGAGCTATCTAACTTTAAATAAGTTAGATAGTTATTAATATTATATGCAATTTTCGTGGTTTATTTACTACATACGATATCAGCTGACTTTGTCTATTCGCACCGCGGACGCGGGGGACGTGTTTGCGCGGTCTACCCCTCGCGCGGCCGCCTCCGAACGCCCGTGGTTATGTATTACGTACGTTGTACATTGCATATTGAAAATTTTTACTTTTACAAAAACAATCGTTTAAAAGCATATTACTAGTACCAATGGATCTATCTCATGGCCTAATAGAAGCCCACGAAGATAATGGGACTGAATACATCCTGTATACAAAGTTACAGGAAAAGTCGACGTAGATCCGTTAAGGGCGTGTAGTTTGCATCGTTTTTAACTTATTTGGCTATGAAACACCCTATCCTAAACCTAACCGTTTTCGAGATATTTGACTTTAAATTTTTTTCATATTTACCGAATTTTTTGATATTTGATTGTATAATATGAAATTTAGTAGTCAAAATCGCATTATTTTTTGCTTTTTACAACTAGGACAAGATGCCTTATGACTTCAATAACCAAAATTGTAAGTAAATTAACTTAACAGGTCGTACTAAGACATTGAAAGTTAAAAAAAGTAATATTTATTTATTAACTTTATTTTTCTTTAAAGGATATCCAAAAAAATATTATGAAAGATGTTCTGCAGATCTACTTTAAAATATCTACGTTTTATCAGCTATCCAACAAGGTTCACAATCAAGGGTTTTGTCAAAAATCATAAAAAAACACTTAGTTAAAAGCACCTAGGTAGCAATTCTCGGTCCCATGCCTATTGTCCTTTGAGTTGGTTCGGGGCGTGCAAGCGAGACAACTTACGATTTATGCAGGTATGAGTGAGAAAGATAATGTGCCGATGCCGAAGGAGATTGGGAAAGGGAATACAACATGCCCTATTATTAATGTTTGGTTGTTAGTCTGCGTATGTGATTCGTCCATGGTAGATGCGTTATCGTTTTGCTTTCTGTTTTCTGTTCAACTTGTCTGTGTTTCTGGACTGTTTCTTCCGATTTGTGACTATTGTGCTTGTTTATTGGACTCTGATTTTGCTTGTGATACGGAACTGTTGACGATGACGACCTACACGAACCAGGAATATGCAGATATGCTAGTATGCTACGGATACTGCAATTGTGTGTCCGCGCAAGCTCTTAACGAGTACATAAGACGCTATTGCGGCCGTCGAGTACCGGATGTGAGAGTTTTTAAAGGACTATATCGAAGGCTTCGAGAAACTGGCTGCATATCGAGACGACGGATAAATTTAGGAAGGCCACGTGTTATTGATGATGACGAAGAACAGGACAACGAAATAGTGCAACGATTCCGATTGCATCCAACCACCTCTACAAATATTGTTGCCGCTCAACTGGGAGTCTCGCAATGGAAAGTGTGGTATAACGTTCACACTGCAGGCCTATACACATACCACTACACGCCTGTACAGGATATTGAACAAGATGATCCCGTAAGACGATTGGGTTTCTGCCGATTCATGTTGAATGCAGATGTAGAAGACCCGACTTTTTTCAAAAAAAATCTTGTGGGCGGATGAGTCAAAGTTTGACAAAACCGGAATCACAAACTACCATAACGTCCATTATTGGGCCCCGAAAGAACAGGGAAATCCAAACAAGAAGAGGGTTAAGGGATCACAACGCCGATTCAGCTTGAACGTGTAGATGGGTATCATTTCCAATCATTTGATTGGCCCATACTTTCTCCCTGATAATTTAAATGGGGAATTTTATGAAAATTTCCTGAGAGGAGACCTCAATGATTTACTAGAAGAGTTGCCACTCACTCTGCGCCGAGACATGTGGTTCCAAAATGATGGCTGCACTGCGCATTACAAGAGAGGTATCAGAGAATGGTTGGATAGAAATTACCAGAACAAATGGATTCGGCGAGGTGGGCCTATACCCTGGCCACCGAGAAGTCCGGACCTAACCCCCATGGATTTTTATGTATGAGGGCACATGAAAAGTCTGGTGTAAGTGAGCCCAACCCTTGTATCATCTGTGCAAGAATTGAAAAACTAGAATAATTAATGCGGCGAATGAAATAAGAGGCAATTTAACAACTGGCGTAATGAAAAGTGGACTGAGAAAAAGACTGCGAAAATGTGTGCAAAACAGGGGTGGTCATATTGAACATGAAATTTAAACATGTGTTATTAAGTAATAAATGTTATTGTGTACTTATTCATTGTTTTATTTTGTATTCAGGGGTCAAAGGTTAAATTAAACGTAATCAAGTAATGTAATTTTTTACCTCCTTAGTTGCCGTTCAAGCTAAGTTTTTTGCACTAATTCCAATAAAATCTTTGATTATTATAGCTTGTTGGATAGCTGATGAAACGTAGATATTTCAAAGTAGATCTGCAGAACATCTTTCATTATATATTTTTTTTGGATATCCTTTAAAGAAAAATAAACTTAATAAATAAATATTACTTTTTTTAACTTTCAATGTCTTACTACGACCTGTTAAGTTAATTTACTTACAATTTTGGTTATTGAAGTCATAAGGCATCTTGTCCTAGTTGTAAAAAGCAAAAAATAATGCGATTTTGACTACTAAATTTCATAGTATACAAATCAAATATCTAAAAATTCGGCAAATTTATGAAAAAAAAAATTAATGTCGAATATCTCGAAAACGGTTAGGTTTAGGATAGGGTATTTTATAGCCAAATCAGTTAGAAACGATGCTAACTACACGCCCTTAACGGATCTACGCCGACTTTTCCTGTAAACCTGTATAAGGTTTGGTAAAATCAATTACGGATATTTTGGGCATAAATCTGCTTCTTATGTAAAGACGTTTAGGTAGTAAAATAATAAAAAAAAATCGAAAAAGAAAATACTAATTAAAGTTATGTTACGTTTGTTGCGGCGCTACGGTGGGCCTTTGATCTCACATAACTGACACAAGACTTTGCTTTCAGTTTAAGGTCAGCTGATTCTGTGAGGTTTTTAACCTCAGCGCCATAGAGAGCGCAATGAAATTTTCGTTTGTTTGATTTAACTAAGTATTGGATTGAAATAAAATCTGATAATAAGTACATAATATGACACACAAAAGATGCCTTTATAAGGTATATTATCATTATGTTTTATAAAAATTCTTTCGTGCTTCTTGCACTTTTAATTATATTTCTCACTATCACAATCATGGAAAAGTCGTAGTGTGTATCTTTGAGTGATTAAAAGCAAGTAGTTTTCTCTTATCAAAAGATATGAACTTCTAGTCAAAGTCAAAGCTAAAGTGGTAGTTTGGATGACCAAACAGTGCCTATTTCATTTTTAAGTTGATTAAAACAGTATATTCAGTCCCAATATGTTAATCAGCTATCTTGACGTCACATGGGTGAATTATCACCACATATAGCGATCAGCGGATTGGCGTATGCGATGACGTGATCGAAGGTACGATGACGTAGGTAGGTACGGTCTATGCGGTTATAGTCTCTGGGTTCTGTTTAAAAATGACATTTTGGTATAAAACGAGATTGATATCGTCAAATTACTAAGTTTTATAAAACGAAGTTTATTGTGAATGGTGAAAGCGAAAAGTAAAGTAAAGTAAAGTCTATGTTAAATACGGGAATTGGGGTTCTGAATAAAAATTCAATTTGAACCTACTATTATCAAACAGGTAGTTTGATTAAAATACGATTGGTACCTGGTATTACCAAAGAGGTAGTTTGGTTAAAGTCCGTACGGTACTTAAAGAATAAGATTAAGTTATCACAATTTTAGAAACAATTTCCACAACTTTAATAAATTAAAATAATTTTCACATCAAAGTATTGCTAGCGCACAGCTTCGCGCGCAGGTGTTGTTTTTCAGGCACTACTGTGCAGTAATAACCACACCTGTTGATGCAGGTGTTGATTACAACGCGCGCCAGAACGTGCAGAGCTACTTTTGATTAAGTTTATATATGAAAAGCAAGTTAAAAGTATAGATGATTTAAAATTGTCATCTTAATACTAATTATATATAATATAATAAATATAAAAACATATCCAAAAAATAAAATTGAATTCATTCGCCCTAATTACAGTTTTCTAATATAATAAATTAAGACCATACGGTTCTAAATTTAAATGCAAAATAAAAGTAAGTTCCTAATGGCACATCAATATGTATTGTATAATATGTATTAATATGTAATTCTATAGTAATGTCTTGGACTGAATATTCCTATGATAACATATTTGCTAGCAGTGGGCAGCGAATACTTGATTGCTTGGGTAGCAATAACCCGAGCTGCATCGGGATACACAGGCTTCTCAGGTTGAGTAAGCTGTGGGGAAAAGTAAAATTATATATAATCAGTCAAAATTCCTAAGAATTGCAGCTAAACTAAAAATTTAAAAAGTACAAACAAATTAACAAAACATGTATTTCAAAATAGAATATCGTAAGGTTTAACGGGCGCATATTATGAATCTGTTCTGGCTGATTATTATATAGTAATAGCGTAGGCATAGATTTTACAGATATAACGTACTAGTAGGTATAGATAACGTTGTCGGATGTACGGTGTACCATTTAACGTTAAAGTTACTATAAAATCTGCCAGGTGGCAGTACTAATGTCTGAAGTCGTAGATAATGAAGAACGAACATTATTAATGTAACAAATGTATAATTTTCCTGAGTATTTACCCGCAATTTATTAAATGGTGAGCCCTCTTATACTAGTGCCTTGCGTTTTCGATTACGGGATGTGGAGGCCACTGTGTCATATGTTGTTGCAAATGGCAAACTTTTAGGCATTATAGTTGGTTCTCCGGGATAAAGACTCTCTCTCGCTACTCTCGCTATACTCAGTGAAGTTGTACTTACAGGACGTATGGGAGTTACCTCTTCATTTTATTGATAAATAATTGGTAAGGAACTATAAATAATAATTACTTATAATATCTGCAGTCAAGAATTCGAGAAATAAATAAAATCCATGATTAGATCGGCAAATGTAATAAGACTATAAGATAACAGGTATCAAGTAGGCATGGTTATTTGATCTGAATATTCTGTTCAATCTAGAACAGTTTAGAATGATTTCAGTATCGGACTGTATAATTATAATACTTAATAATTTCTATAACAGCAAAGTCTTCAATATCTAGTGAGTTTTGTTATACGAGTATTGGATATAATTGCGATAAAAAGAGTAATTCAAAAAATTAGAATTTATTATTAATGTCTCAGCAATCTCATCAATTTATTAGTCTATCAGTAAGTACCTGCATGTATTTACGTATGTGATGGGAGACTGGCTCCAGTGCTAGGGTTAATCTGTGTTACAGCCTAAAGATCACTGTTTACCTTTCCTCCCGGGCTATATTATAACTTATCGTAAATAAGTTTCAACTTAACGATACTACAAAGAATAACATTATTGTTTTTACATAATTATATTATGTTTAAAATTTTTAAAATTATATACTATGCTAATGTTCTAATTGGATTGTGTTGTTAATGTTCCTTATTATGATAGTAATAATATTAATTAATTAATATATATAATTGTGGTTGGAGACCAAAGATATTAAACCGAATACCTGCTTACTATTTAGTACAGTCTTATTTTGCAAAAATAACAAAGTAAACAGCTAAGGTCATAGTATTTTATGACTTGCTATGATTAAATTGTTATCCTATATTTTAATCCTTACTCTGTAAGGTTCAATATTTGTGACAATTTTCGAGCGTTCGTGATAAATATACAGTTTTCTTTGTTGGAAAAGCATTATAATACTACTAGATACGTGACTAGCACCTTCACCGTCATTGTAAAGTTACATTCTGGTACTACCACTAGCACTTACAATTTACCGTCATTGTAAGATTACATTCTGGTGACTTAAGAATTATAGTTTAATTAAAGAAAAATTTCAAAACTAAGGATGGGCCATGACCTATATTTGGCAGGAAAATATTTGAGAAGATTTTGTCAATGAAATGTGGACTGAATAAAATATCAAAGTGTTAAGATGATAAATATCAAACCTAAGTGGCCCCCTAACCACAAGATTTATGTCTACCTAACCATTATATTTGTACACTTTACATACAATTTGTACTCTTGGTATAGTCGATATTTAAAGTGTGTATTGAAGCTGTAAATAAGTATCTTACTAAGTAAGACACACTTACAGGTGTCAATATTATAGTGTATTTTAAGATAGTTAAGATTGTTGTTATCTAAATTAAGTATGCATGAGACGGGTAAGTTGTCCCCGAACTTTTAACCAATGATTATAAGAGCCACGGAATTAAAAAGAGTTTAGTGACGGGCTACTGTCTATATTGTCTTTAAAGCATAAGATAGAATAATATTATGAGTAATAATTCAAACGATATATTTTCATATTTTATAATGGTTTATAAAGTTAGTAAATTGCTAATATATAATTGTCAGCGATTGCAGACATTGGAAACAAGATGGGTACCTTGCAAGGCTGTTTCTATGTACTTACTATGCATCTATGATTTGTTATTTATATTATGTTTACATTGTAATTTTTCCAACTTTTTGGGGAAAGATGGCGCCTGACCGAGTTTGTTTCGCCGGTCCTTCTTGGCGGGTTAGGGTTGAACCGGTGGTAGATTATGAAAAAAAATGTTGGTGATTAATTATAGTAGTCTCGATAAAAATATATTCTTGTTTTTCAATTATGTAAAAGGTAGATGTAGTGTATTGACACTTATAATAATAAAATATATATTCACGCACACTTGTGGGCGTGGTATCAGTGATGTAGTGGAAGTGGTAAACTAGGAGTAGGGAGATCACCACTGGCACCGGCACTGCAAAACTGATCACCGATCGAGTGGGTCTGTTATGCAGCAGTCTAGAAGTGTTTCTGTTACCCATCCCAATCCTACAAGAACATCTAGCGCCATCTGTCTATTGCGCCGTACATTATAAAGCTAAGTTGTTATGTAAGAAGTATAAGTAGCTTCAGGCAGATGACGTACTATTCAAAATTGTGCCATGCTCATGACGTGACGCGACCTTGAAATTTCACTCTTAACTCCGCTAAAGCAATTAATCTTCTAAAACGTGAGATTCCCGATAAGAGAACTTGTCTAGAACAACAGAGGGATGATGAAAAAGATTCAATTATCTCTCCGATATCACGGCTGGCTTCTAATCCTAGCAATTTACGAGGTAATTACTTTTTGTGGGAGTGCTCTTAAAAAGCCTGATAGTAACGACACACGACAACATACTCAACGAAATAATTCTCCACCTTCATAACGAAGGAATTTTATTAATTACAAATTCTATACTAAATACTAATACACAGATTAAAGAAACAAAAAACATCTGATGAACAGCTACATAGAAAACTTACACTACTATGAAAAGCATTCGGGGTATTTATTAACTCTGTGCTGATGCTACTACACTATATTGATGGTAGGTATTCACTTCGAATTCTTCAGTATAATTAAAACTACTTCAGTATAACTAAAGCTCTAACTACAGATAATAATAATCTAAGAATCGAGCACGCAATAAAATATTACTTAAATAAAAAAAACCTACAGATTCATTTCATAAAATTCTACCTACAATTTTTTGACTAAAACGAGCGAAGTTATTTTAGATTTAAAATATCCACGTGAATATATTTTTACGCTCAATAAAGAAAGAAAGTTAAATTTCTCTGTCACAGATCCGACCGTAATAAAATATTTACATAATATATTTTACACGCATTATGAGAACCGTTCTTAAACATAGCTCTATATTTTAAGGCAAAACTTAATAATATATTTTCGGGTCGTCGCGGATATGATGTATACATATACTTCGTGACTTTACGTTAACATACGATTGGGCAAGTTATAAAAAGGTAATAAAATGTTATGAATCAATCTTTTTTTATTACTCTACAGTTTTTACGCAAAGTGTTAGTAGATATTAAACAAGAAATGAGCATGCGTGCGCGTGTACGATGTAAATGATTTCCTGTATGTACGGACAGGGAAAATGAATGTTCAGCAAATAATGACGAGGACGATCTAACAATCGTCATTTTGCAATATCCTCGACGGAAACAGTAGAGGTACAAATTGAACAGTCAAATACTTTTGAAATTGTAAATAAATTTTTTATTCTTAATATTTACAATAACAATAAACATTCACATTGGTACTTTTCAATGTAAACATATTCTCACTTAAAGCACTGATCACAAGAAAATGAATTTACTAAGTGCATTTAAGTGTAACTCACGAAATAAAAGGACAAAAGGTAGCATTAACACAATAACGAAATACTTTGAACTAACTCGAGGCTGAAGTTTTATTCCTTTGTCTTGGAATTGTTGACGATGTTCTATCAGCAATACAATCGGTCGTTCCGTCTTTGCTATATAAAACTTGAGCCAGTGCCTTATTGTAAAGGCTGAAACAAGTACAGTCAACAAAAATGACCAATCGTCTTGTTGGTAACGGATCCCGTAATGCATCATTGTCTATACGAATATTATAAAGAGGAAAGATGTGTTGGATTGTTTGTATGTTTGTTTGTTTGCATTGAATAGGCTCCGAAACTACTGGACAGATTTTGATGAAATTTGGCACAGATATAGATTAGACCACGGGGAAGGAGAAAGGCTACTTTTTATGTTATTCAAATGTACGGTTCCTGCGAGATTTCCTTTAGCGCGCACGAAGTCACAGGCAACATCTAGTGTGTAAATAAATTAAAATTAAAAACCTTTTCTATAGCTGGACCCGTTACTAGGTGATTGCCATTCAATATTCTCCAGGGCAGGTGAACACGTATACAAAATTTAGCTCAAACGGGCGAAGACATCTGATTCAAAATTGAACTGCAAGATTACACCTAAACAAACAAACATACATTGTAAGCTAAATAAAGGCTTTTAAAAAGAAGTCCAAACTTTATAAACGCAAGTCTAAACATTACATAACTACTATTTATATGAAAAACTATAACCCGACTACATAAATTACCCTATGTTACTAGGGCTATTATTACGAATCTATTGACACCTCATTCATTAAAATCGTAGCAGTTGTTTAGGGGCTACGGTGGAACATACATACATACTTGTATACATAGACTGCCAAAATCATTACCCTTCCTTTAGGCTTCGCCGTAGGGTCGGGTAGAAAGGAAACAATATAAGATTAGATGGTTTTAGAGGACACACTTTATTCATATTTTAGGGTCAAGAGGAACTTACTTTTTGTATATCACTTACCCATAGGTACAGGTCTTGCCATATCTGGCAATTATCGTCAATATTTTGGTTAAAACCGATGCTTAAAAATCAATGTTTTTAAGATTATAGCTAGAAATTTTTAATTTTTAAAGGCTATTAATACTTTACCGGCTTTTCCTTTAATAAAATTTCCTTCGCTATAAAAAAAAGCCTTCGCTAAACTTTTCAAGAAAAGAATGTAGTAGTAATCTTAACGCAACTTTTTGTAACATTACCAAATGCTGTTAGCTAAAAATAAAAACATTATTATTCGTTAAATTAAAATGTTAAAAAGTTAAATTTTAGATTCTACAGCACTATTTTTGTTCCTGAGTCAATAACTTTAGTACTTTTCTACCGAACCAAACATAACCAACAAAGTATACCTATTTCAAAGTTAGTCGTGTCGATAAACTGGCTATGATGTAAGCTACTTCAAATTTCAAGAAAAAAAAAATATTTTGTCTTTTTTTACATTTTAAAATGAAAATGTGTAAGATATTCAAAGCTAGTCTGCTTAAGGCTGTAGCCACATTAGTGTGTTACCTTGTTATGCGTCGCGTCGTCGCAACGTATTAACGCATTGTATGCCACACCTGAGTTGCGTCGACGCACTACGTCACAATTCAAGAAGGTGATAGCGCAGCGCAGCGACGCGCTTCCTCTTCGTCTCGACGACGGCGATGTATTAATGGGACATGTCATAAAAAATTTTGAAAAACGACGCAGCGACAACGCAACGCACAAATGGAGCCTCACTTTATCTTGGAACACATTACCCCGGTAACGCAGGGGACTCCATTAAACCGCTCATTCTATTTGCACTAAGGAACTGCGCCAAAATAGCCAAGCACATTCAGAAACCAAACTGTCCCAGATACTCGCTTTAAAATGGCTACTGACATAAATAAAAGATCTTATCATTATTGAGCGCGGTCGCAGCAAAGTGCCGTCTTAGCTATTTGTCATTCATTTTACGGCGTTATTTTAAAATAGCTTTTGTATTTGACGTCACACCTATGTAGTAGTATGTAGCATTATTTTTTAACTTAACAAGTATTTTACTTTAACAGGGCGCGTGAGCGTAATAGGAAATGGGAATTTTGTAACATTAAATTGATGCGTAGTTTTATTGCATTTCGTGTCATACAATAAATGAGTTGTTAATAAATACACGAAGCACAGAGTAGAAAATATATAAAGGGTACATACGTACAGAGAAGCAGCTTTCATAGAACGAGCCAAACCGATCCAAATTTGAAAATTTTTACGTCCTCTTCAACGGCCCACAAATTTTCCACACAATCGTGGACACTTACCTACCGTATACTTGTAATAGTGAAATCGAATCGAAAGCTAACTATGTAGCTGTTTATCTGTTCGACTTTCTTTAATCTGAACCAAAAGTACCTACTCTTTCAAATTATGAAAAATGTACACTTTATTATTTTACAATTTAAACTGTAAATTTCACCGATCCTTTAAAATACACAACAACACTTTTAATTAACAAGTTGAAGTTTATGAAGTGAATATTATACGAAAATATTTATATTTGTCTTATTTATCAGCATAAAGTTAAAAGACGAACATAAATAAATTCATGGGTTTAAACATGGAATTTAATATTATATTCATTGTTTATAGCAAAGAAATTCGTTTAATACACTAATAATAGCAAAAAAAATACTCTACGGGCTTTAAATTAAAGCAACTGGTTTTTAATTTGTATGCGGTGTGCCACACAAATTTGGTTTATGTATTTAACGAGTATGCGGGTCTATAATAAAAAGGATTCAGCAAGTTCCTATAGTATAAAATACTATAATAAAACGTGCATAATATTATGTATTAAATAGTATGGTACCTAACAATACTATTAAATACGATTTGTTAATGCGCATCTGCTGCAAGCTCCTTCAACTTAACTTTAACTTATATATTATATTTATTATCGCCCGTATTATATATGGTTATATATTATAGAGGTATAGATATCGATAAAATATTCGTACTTAAGAAGTAAACATATTTAATGTTGCTCGGTAATAAAATACACAAGTCGGATATTAATTTAAATAAAACATATCAATCGGTTTCGTTAGTTCCGTTAAATATTTGGCAACACCAATATTAATGCCGTTTGAATTAAATATTACACCTTAGTTAGTTATAAGTTGTCGTTGTGATTGTTAATATTATTACAAAAAAATTGTGTAATTGTGAAGACGAAATGTATAAACGTATGTGTCGTTAAAACCTATAATAATTATAGTATATGGCAACCGTGGTGACCCTAAGACTGTAGTGGGGGTAGTATATAAAAAGGCGAACCACACCCGGTTAGCTTCTCTTCCCTTCAAACAGACAAATGCGTCCAGTACTCGTACTTGGTGCGTCTTTTCTACCGCATGTAGAGGGGCAGCCCCTGGTCATGGTTCGCCACCCAAGGCCCGTTCACGGGCCCGGAGTGTGGGATGACGTAAGCAACGGTTAGCCTCTCACACTAATTGATATTGTCAGATTTGGTGTTTAAATATTCCCTGATGATATTTTATGGTAATTATTTCTGTTTTATAATTTTAAATAGTTGAAAGAATAATAATGTAATTACAATTGGGAATAAATGTCGAAAGTTACTTTTGTACAAAGTATAATATCGTCTGGGTTTTATTTCTAGTTGTTATGCATATTGCTTTATGATTTAAACCATTATAGGCGGTACTAAGAGTAAAAGTTATGATAAGTCACAAACGGTTTTAATGTTTAAAGTATATGTAACTACTTTAAACCTTATGTAATATAATAATATCAAGGGGATATAATGTCGTTAGCAATTGTGTTGTTAGAATAATAATATTCTGCAAATAGAAAGTGCGCCTTTTATTAAATTTCATAGCTACCCACATGTTGTTTTATGTTATTTCCGAATTAATAATCCATTTTTGACTAATCTCTTTGTTTTATGTTTTGAACTATAATAGTGTTAAAGGTCTGTTCGGAAAATGGTATATTTATATCAATCTACCTTTAATTGCTTGGGTAGGTTGAGATAAATGTATTTGTTTTGTTGTTGTTTGTACAATTGTCATGTTCGACTTGAAACATCAGTATTTTTTATTGTAATTATATGTATATCGGTTATTAACTACATTTAAGAATTAATCTTTAAATTCTATATTATATACTTAATTATTAATTTTGATATTCTATAGCCTAATCTATCACCCGAGACTTCGTACGCGCAAAGGGAAATCCGGTAGCCTATGTCCATCCCGTGGTGTACTCTATATATGTGCCAAATTTCATCAAAATTGGTCAAGTAGTTTCAGAGACTATTCAATGCAATCAAACAAACTTACAAAGAATCAAATCTTTCCGCTTTATACCTAATATATAGGTATAAATTAGTATGAATTACAGAATTTTAATAATTCAATTTTAAAACATCTATGTATCGTCATTAAAAATATATTGCACTAGCGCTACTTTTAATTATTAAAAAGTAATCTAACATAAGCTCTCGTTCGCGGAGCTTTCGTGTACACGTGACGCTAAAAACAAATAGCTGCATGTGTTTCCTTTTATTAATATGTTGTGTAACCTCGTAGCTGTATCCTTGCTCATTTAATATGCTTTTTTATGAGCAGAAAAAGCACGTAATACTTACGAAATACTCGCGCATAATAAATTGTTAATTAAATTATTAAAATCATTTAAAAAAATGTTTAATTTGAGCTTCAAACCTTCAAATACCAACATTTGAAAGAAACTTCTAGATTCGAGATTGTAAAAGCTAAAGTCAGCCATTGTCAGACCAACAATCCTCTACTACTTATAAATATGAAAGCTTGTGAGGATGGATGAATAGTTTGTAACTCTTTCGCGCATACTCTACCTACTGAAAGGATTTTTAGTAATGAAATTTAGTATTCTCTGAATTTATATGTTATTGATTGTACTGTATGTTCTTGGTGGAAATTCATGTTTCACAGTAATAACGCACAGGACTTCTTGCACTTTTTCCACTGTAATTATTAGGAGGGCGGCACTGAAAATTTCGGGAAATGTATTTATTGCTTTTCGAAGTATTCTCCGCGAAATTTGACACATTTTTCCATACGATGGAACCAATCATTGAAGCAACCATTCCATTCGGAAGTTGGGATCTCCAAAATGGCCGTTTTGTAGGCGTCCACAGCTTCTTCAGGTGATGAAAATCTCTAACCACGCAATTTATTCTTTATTTTAGGGAAAGTATAGAAATCATTAGGGCTTAGGTCGGGGCTGTACGGCGGATGGTCTAATAATTCTATGATTTCTTGCTCTAAAAACTCTTTTGTTCTGTGCGCGGTGTGAGAACTCGCATTGTCGTGATGGAGGATGATGCGGCGGTTGCAGTTCTCTTTACGGAGTTCAGAAACGGCCAGTGGCAAACAAATGTTAGCATACCATTCTGCATTAACCGTTCTTTGTCCCTCAAGAGGAATAGTCGCAACATGGCCGGTTTTGAAGACAAACGTGGCCACCATTTTTTTTGCAACACTCCGTGAACGAACAATTTTTGTTGGCTTTATCTCATTTTCGAACACCCAAACTCGTGACTGATTTTTTGTTTCGGATTCGTACGCGTATATCCAGGATTCGTCACCTAATACGATGTTGTATACAGCATTTGAGGATCTTGCGTGGAATCTTTCGAGAGTTCTGACGCACCAAGTAACGCGAGCCGCTTTTTGCTCTTCACAGAGCAAATGCGGTATCCATCGGGAAAACAACTTTTTTACACCTAATTGTTCATGCAAGATTATTTGTATTTCAAAGTCAAAGTCAAAGTCAAAAATTTTTATTCAAAATAGGTATTTTCATACACTTTCTGAACGTCGATCTACATGAAGCCTACCACCGGTTCGGAAACTAGCCCGGCGAGAAGAACCGGCGTAAGAAACTCGCGCGGGGCCATCTTTTATCAAAAAGATGGAAAATTGTTCTTTTAAAATATAAAAAAGGCATATATAACAATGTTATGACTAAAACTACATAACAAGAGTACAATAATATATGTAATTTAGAAGTAGCCTTGCAGGGGGTCACCTCATTCCCATGGTGTGCAATCATTCATAAAACATTCATTTGACTCATGCCAATGTCTAAAGTTGCCTGAATTTCGCGGTATGTCACATGTCGATCTTCCTCAATTAGCTTACGCACAGCATCAACGTTTTCTTGGGTGACTGCAGTTTTTGGACGACCTTGACGGGGATCATCACTGAGCTTGACACGTCCACGTTGATTTTCAGCAAACCAGCGATAGATTGTGGTTTTGGATGGGGCTTCATCACCAAATGCAGAAATCATCCGGTCAACACACTGTTTTTGTGTTAAACCACTTCGAAAGTCATAATAAATCATCGCTCTAGAATTTTCTCGAGTCAGTCAGTCTCAGTTTCTCAACGACTAAACAAGTTTGACAAGACCTTGTGACAAGACCGAGAATCTTTTTTTAAATAAATAAAAGGTATTCGATTTTAAAACCAAGGAGTTTTAAATTAAAAAGATTTTAATATGACAGGAACAGTGGAAATATTCCATTCCCGATACTTTTAGTGCAGCCTATGTATTTTACATTAAAATTAATATATTACACGACTGGTTTCGATACAGTGAAATCAAAGACACCTGATGATGACTTTGTCGAAACCGGTCGTGTAATATATTAAAATTAATGTAAAATACTCATTTAAGAGGAAAAAGTGCAAGAAGTCCGGTGTGTGTTATTAGTTTATTACTGTCTCTGAATTGAAACATAGGCTACATTTTATCCCGAAAAAGTACAAAGTTCCCGCGTAAACTAAGTATTACGCGGGCAGAGCCGCCACCAAAAGCTAGTCCCCATCATAGAGATTTCGTAACCACCCACAAAAGTGCGGTGAGGTGCTTTAAACAGAAAGATCAATCGCACCGAAGGCGGATATAAAGTTTCCCTTCTGTCAGTAAGTCAGCTGTAGTAAGTTTTATTCGTGCTCCATTTTCTTATGGAAAGGAATGGTAATGAGTTTGGCAGTCTATCTTATACTTAAAACGAGACAATCTTCTATATATATAATCGTAATCTCAGCAACGGCTGCAAGTATTTACATAAAAAGTTTCATGTATGCAGGGAGATTTGGGGGAGAAAAATCGGTCTAGCTAGATTTTATCCCTGAGAAACTGCATATTTTTAAGTTATAATTGTTTTTTTCTTTCGTCACGCAACAATATGTCAGTAATTTTGACTATTTAATGACACTCCAATTGGTTAATTTTTTGAAATTCGGAATGTGGTGATTTCGAACCCCGGTAAAAATTTTTTGTAATTCTTTTTTTTTTAATCTACTAGAGCTCCGAGCAAAGCTCGGGTACCTAGGTAGACTACCTAGGTACCTGAGCTTTGCTAGCTTAGCTAGCTCATAATATATACAGTACCTAGTATGTATGTTTATTGTATGTATGTTTGTTCCACCGTAGTGCCTAAGCTACCGATTCGATTTTAATAAATGAGGTGTCAATAGATTCGTAATATTAACCCATAATTTGTAGGTGTTAACTTTCTCCATAATAAGTTGGATGGTGTAGAATAAAACACACAAATGATCAGCCGGATACTTATATTATTCCTCCAAATACACTTCTTCACCCCACGTTTTCACTTCTTTACGCCCTGATATCGAATGGCTCTCTCGAGAAGGACCCTGTTCTCCCTCTTGTTTTCCCCACTACTTGTCCTTGACAAAATGGCGGTTGTTTCTGATTGGTTGAAAATATTAGACCAATAGGAGAACAGTTTTCTGTCTAGGAGATTAAAATGTTGAAGTAAATTTATTTAAATACAATAAATATCTAATATAATATTATAAATCATTAATACAGATAAAATTAATAGCACATATTTTACTATAACATTTAAAAACAATTTAAATAATTACCGGAAACGACAACATAATTTCATTTTATAATAACCACTCTTAATATTTAGAAGTGATTTACACAATAGTATTACAATTCGTCCATCCTGACCAATAGACACGCCCTCGTGACTAGAAGAGCAATAAACAGTAAAATATCATGAACATTTAATACCAATAAAAGTAAGTAATATAGATTATAGATAGTTCATTACTCAATTAAGAATTCAATACTAGACCATACTAAGCTATCTGAATCAATTATTCAATAACAGTAATAATTCATATTCAAATACTAGACCATACTAAGCTATGTCAATTTAAAAGTTCACATACTAGACCATACTAAGCTATCTCGATTTAATAGTTCACATACTAGACCATACTAAGCTATGTCAATTTAAAAATTCACATACTAGACATACTAAGCTATGTCAATTTAAAAGTTCACATACTAGACCATACTAAGCTATGTCAATTTAATAGTTCACATACTAGACCATACTAAGCTATGTCAATTTAAAAGTTCACATACTAGACCATACTAAGCTATCTGAATTTATTATTCAATAACAGTAATAAAGTGCCAATACTAGACTATAGTAATCTATATAAATTTATTTAAAAGCTTAAATACTAGACCATACTAAATTATCTGAAATCATTATTCAATAACAGTAACAAAGTTTCAATACTAGACCATACTAATATATATAAATTTAATTAAAATCCCATTTCTAGTTAATCAATAAATTAAGTTCCAATACTAACTATCAAACAATAAACAGTCCTATTTCAAAATAAAATATCTAGTATCCTTATAACCATTTATTAACCAATAACTGTCACAGTTAAGTGATGTATTTATCAAAATATATTGAATAGATACTTACCAATTATTACACTTTGTAATCACATTTTACCAATTCCTTCATTAAATATTCTAATTTATAATTATTACAATACTAACTTAGGTATTACTTAAAATATTGTTTTCCATACACAATATAAAAATAACCCAATACTATACTACAATCAGAAAAGTGTAAATTCAAGTAGCTTTAACTGTACCATATAAACTTTTATAATATAATATACTCTAATCCACACCATTAGATACATCGCTTTCAATAACTCCATCAAATGTACTTTCACAACTTGTATCGCTAAAATTATCACCACTATCTTCAAATCGTTTAAAATTTAACCATGGATGTACACGATCTACTGGGTATATTCCTCTGTAAGTTGCTTTACCTTTTCTTTTTGTTATAGGAGTATCTTCTACTAAAAAACGATCATTTTCCAATTCTTTAACAATGCGATATGGACCAAAACATTTTGGGGCTAATTTTTTACTCTTTCCTGGGCAAACAACAGATCTCTCAACTCTTACGAGATCACCTACGCTAAATTTTCTAGGTCTACAACGGCTCTTATTGAATTGGTCTCTCTGTCGTTGTTGATCCTTTTGAATATGTTCACTTACTTCATTTCTAATTTTTTCTAAGTTATTGGTATCATATTCTTTAGGATCATCAATTACAGATTTTACTAAACCATCCGATACTCCAGTTAATTTTATTCCAAACAGTACCTCTGTTGGAGTACGTCCTAAACCCTTATTGACTGTATTATTCAATCCCCATTGTACATCTAATACCTTTTGATCCCACAAAGATTCATCGCGGCCGTGATTCATGGAAGTTAAGGCGTTTAAAATTGTACGATTGTACCGTTCCACTTGACCATTTGCACGTGGAGTGGCAACAGCATTCATAATGTGTTTAATGCCTAAATTTGTTACAAAGTTTTTTATCTTTTTCCCAGTGAACGTCGAATATCTATCGGTTATAAGTCTCGTCGGTAGTCCGAAGGTTGCAAAATATTCTTTAAAAAATTGTGGTCGAAGCTTTAGTGCTTTTAACGGCTTTTAGAGATATAAATTTACTAAAAGCATCTATAATTACCAAAATATATTTATTTTTGTTTTTGCTTTGATTAAATGGACCCAAATGGTCAGCATGGAGTGTATGGAAAGGTGTAGATACCTTTTCTATAGGATGTAAATAGCCAGATTTCTTGCCAGAAGGAACCTTATTATGAGCACACTCTAAACACGATTGTACATATTTTTTAATAAATTTGCGCATTTTAGGGAACCAATAATCAGAAGAAACCTTTTCATACGTCTTATCAAAAGAGAAATGACCGATATCATCGTGACAATTTTTTAGGATTTGCCAACGTACTCCTTTGGGTACCAGCCATTTTGGACCATTGTTGGTATTTCTATAAATATTACCATTTTTAAAAACGTAATTTTTCTTTACCTCCACTACTTATTAGCCTCGGAATCTAATAAAATTTCTTTTATACGTTTAACTTCACTATCACTAGACTGAACAGTTTTTAACCAATCACCAGTAATATTTAATACAGAAGGAAATTCTATTTCATCGGAATCTGAGGGGACTGGGTTTCTACTTAACGCGTCTACATGGTTCATACTCTTACCGGACCTGTAAACTATATCACAGTCATATTCTTGTATAATGCTCCACCAACGGGCAACTCTAGGAATCATATCGCGCTTTAGAAAAGTTGCTCTTAAAGAATTGCAATCTGTCATTATTACGAATGGCATACCCTTTAAATATGATTTAAATTTTTCAAGTGAAGCTACTACCGCTAAGGTCTCCAATTCATAAGCAGAAAAATGTTGTTCTTCTGGTGACGTTTGCCTGCTGTAATAAGCTACGGGCTTAAGGTCACCATTAGGTTGTTTTTGTAATAAGATTCCACCAACTCCCCATTTACTCGCATCAGTATGCAATTCCGTTTTAAAATTTGGATCATATAAAGCCAAAACTGGACGTGACACTAATTTAGATTTTAATTCATGAAAAGCTTGTTGTTGTTCACTGCCCCAAATCCAAGAATGATTGTTTTTTGTCAATATCGTAAGTGGTCGAGCAATAACAGCAAAATTTTTTATAAACTTTCGAAAGAAACTAGCCAAACCTATAAATTGTTTTATATTATGAACATCTTTTGGTACTGGAAAATTTTGAACGGCTTCAATTTTCTTTTTGCCGGGTTTAATACCATCAGAAGTAACTTCTAAGCCTAAAAAGTCTACAGAAGTTTTAAAGAAATAACATTTTGATAATTTTAAAGTTAATTTAGCTTCGCGGAATTTTTTGAATATTTGTTCTAGTCTATTTAAACCATCATTAATAGTTGCTGAAGGCACAAGAATATCGTCCATGTAAGCTACGGCTGTATTGAATCTTAATGTGCCTAACGCTTTATTAACGGTCCTTTGAAATATGGCTGGCGCATTGGCAAGGCCAAAAGGCATTGTATTAAACTCCCACTGACCATCAGGAGTTACAAATGCAGTTTTCGGTTTAGACTCTTCAGTTAATGGAATTTGGTAATACCCACTAGCCAAATCTAATGTCGTATAATACTTATTACCGGCCAATCTATTCATCTGATCCTCCATATGTGGTAAAGGGTAATGTTGTTTTATAGTTTTCTTATTTAATAACCTATAATCAACGCATAATCTTTTGTCACCAGTCTTTTTCTTTATTACAATAATAGGGCTAGCATAAGGGGAATTTGATTCTCGTATTACTCCACTTTCACAAAGATCATCTACCATTTCTTGTACCTCTTGTCGTTCTTTCTGTGATAACCTATACGGTCTATACACTACAGGCTCTTCGTTATTTAAGTTAATAATCATATGTTCTATATCAGTGCAACCTAATTCATTTAAATTCGCAGCAAAACAATCTCTATAACTATTTACTAAATTTAAAAGCCTTAATTTATCCTTATCAGGTATATCTCCTATAGTTAATTGTTCTAGCTTAAATGGTTCGTATTTGTGATTTTCTACCCTATTTATTTGATATAATTCAAAAGAATCTAACACAATATCGGCTCTAGCAATCAATTCATTTTTGTTAAATCGTATCGGTATCCTTGAAACTGGAGTAACAAGAATACACCCTTCACCTTTTTGTAACGTATAGACGCCTTCTTCAACCAAATATTCGCGGTTTGGTTGATGTCTGTAACTGCTTCGTACGTATATAGAGCCATCGTAATCAGATCCGCAATAAACTCTACAAATATTAGTTTGAGATAACGAAATGTCATTCATTATTTTTAGTTCCAAACGTTTAACATTAATCGTCTGACAATCGTGAGCATCTAAAACTAGCAGTTCCTTATCAGTTTTTATCATTCGAATATGATTTTGTTCGCTAAATGTCTGACCGATTAATAATGGGTATTTCAAAAAATTATCAGGTACAACTATACATAAAACAAGAGCTTCTACATTTTGGATTTTCAAATTTACTAAGCATGACCCCAGAGAATTTACTACAGCGCCCCCAAACCCAACCATGGGCCGATTATCAAGTTTATTCCATTCTTTAAAAATTTCCTTTGCATCGCTTTCTTTAATAAGTGTTAGTTCACTTCCTAAATCAATGAGTCCTAAACGATTTAATCCGTTAACCGAGATAGTTTGTACGTATTTATCAAACGCAGTTGTATTATTTTCATTAATAGTCATTACCGATTTTTCTTGAATTTTATTACGGAAGCATTCTGCATCCTCATGCCCTATAACAGAACATTTAGAACATCTCTTAATAGGTTTCGGGCACTTGGATACAGTATGTCCTTCCTCCTTACAATTATAGCAACGTAATGAAGTTTTAGTACCACTCACAGATTTTTTTACAAAGTACTGATTAGGATTCGTATTGACAGTTTTCCTATTAGATAGTCTATCAAATTTATACATTTTTACATTCCTTAAATAAGCTAATAATTTATCGGGGTCGTCATATTGAGCTGCCTCCGCGCCTGCGCGTACAGATCTATCATCGATGCCGTGAAGTATACACTCTACTGCTCTTTTACCACTAATGTCGCAGCGATTTATTAAAGCAACCTTATCATAAAAATAGTCCTGTAATGATTCTCCAAACTTTGCTCTTTTATTGAGCATTTCGGACAGCATTTGACCATAATTTTCTGTGGCAGGAAAAGCGGAACGCAACTTATCCTGCCATTCAGACCACGTAAATAAGACCGACTGTAATCCTTCATACCATTTCTTTGCTACTCCCGCCAATTTAGGAAGCGCATAATGTACAATTTGTCTATCGGTCCAACCGTACAGTATCAAACATTCATTGACTTTTGTCAACCAAGTGTTAACTGTCTGATTTTTCGTCGATGGATTAAATTCAGGTATGACATTAATATTTGTAAAATTTTCTTTAGAATTTAAATTAGTGCTACTCATATCCTTCATAAAGTCAGTAAATTGTCTTAATAACTCACTAGCTCCATCGGTGTTCACGCCACGATCGTCATGGCGAGACCGGTGTCGATCTTCACGACGAGACTGGTGTCGACTGCGGCTTCGTTCTCGAATATGGCTTGAATGTGACACCCTGTTTCGTTGTCGTGACGACCTGCCGTAAACTGCATGATCATCATGTCTTGAAAATTTTCCGCTACATCCTCGATGTTTTGAATCACGAAGAACTGGTGAAATGCTTCTCGCACATGGCAATACCGGGCTTCGACTGCGCCTAGAAGAGCGGCTACGTCTTGAGGTGCAACAGCGCCTCGAAGTAGATCGTGCGGCTCTGATGGCACCATCATCTCGATGTGGAGTGCGTAGCTCCCGCCTACCTTCAGCATGATGCACATTCAACGCACGATCTCGACTTTGACTTGTACCCATGTATCGAGACCTGGAATAATAAAAATTACGCCGACAAAAACTGTTCAAAGTAAAAAATAACTCGTAGATTCTAAAGTAATTCCAAATGTAATAAGTAATAATATCATACAATATAATAAGTACAAGATCCAATTTTATTGTATTATCATAACAGTTAATGAAGGTGATCATTAAAATTTTACTGTTTTTGTTTGAAAGGTAAAATAAAATGTGTTACCGTCCCGCTTCTGAAAATTGTTAACTTTCTCCATAATAAGTTGGATGGTGTAGAATAAAACACACAAATGATCAGCCGGATACTTATATTATTCCTCCAAATACACTTCTTCACCCCACGTTTTCACTTCTTTACGCCCTGATATCGAATGGCTCTCTCGAGAAGGACCCTGTTCTCCCTCTTGTTTTCCCCACTACTTGTCCTTGACAAAATGGCGGTTGTTTCTGATTGGTTGAAAATATTAGACCAATAGGAGAACAGTTTTCTGTCTAGGAGATTAAAATGTTGAAGTAAATTTATTTAAATACAATAAATATCTAATATAATATTATAAATCATTAATACAGATAAAATTAATAGCACATATTTTACTATAACATTTAAAAACAATTTAAATAATTACCGGAAACGACAACATAATTTCATTTTATAATAACCACTCTTAATATTTAGAAGTGATTTACACAATAGTATTACAGTAGGGTAGGTCCCAGGGACTCCATTCCAAACTGTTTTGATTCATATTTTTTTTCAATATACGGATACAGTGCTGTGCGCTTGAGTAGCTTCCGAGTGTACGAGTGCAAGTTTCTACCAGAGGGGGTGTACGGTCACTTCACAGAAAGGTGAGTAATTGACACTTGAGGAGTCCTGTGGACTCCACCATACACTCTGTGTAACAAAAACTCATTTTGTTTTATTATTATCATTAGAGATGCCGTCCCACCAGAGGACCCAGCGGAGCCACGTAGCCCGCCCCGCCGCCCCCGAAGAGGAGGAGCCCAGGCGCACTGATGCGCCACATCTAGCGCACTGATGCGCTCCGGCGCAACTGCGCCACCACCACCGCGGGATTGTATCCCCTCATACCTTTCCCTTTCACCGGCAAACCAGATGCCGGTGAACTTTGTCTTACCGCGTCCGGGGCCTGACGAGTGGCAGCCCTATTGCCACCCCGTCGTCCCCGGGGCGTACCTTCCCCCCCCCCCCCCCCCCGACATAAAAAGTCGGGGCCTGGAAGTTTTACTCCCACCCGACGGGAGGCCGATCGTTTTACTTGGAACTGACGTCAGTTCGGCCTGAACGGATTCGAGCACATACACTGATATCACGCTCGTTTAGCCTTATTCTTATGGTTCGTGCACTAACTGCTACGTCACGTACCTGGTGGAGCTCATTTTTAAGGCTTATAGACGTTAAAAACCGATTTCGCAAGGAAGTTGTCACAATAAACCTGTCGTCACGAGACGTTGTCACCCGAGTTCTGCCGGTTCCACGTTTTCTTTTGAATGAACCTGTCTCCATAAACTTTTGAATAAAACTGTAGACTGGTTTACATCTAAATTTGCAGCAATTGTTCGTTGGTGCCTTGCTGCACTAGAGCAACAATTTGTGCGGCTTTTTCGGACGATACGTCCATATTCGTGAGCGAAAAACGTGTTTAAAATGAAAACAGACTAGCAATTAAACAATTAATAACGATAATTCAACATGTAAAAAAACAAAAAAATATAACCATCAATCACAACATTAACATAGTAACGAGTAGTAACGAGTTAATCTTTAGTAAATTGACAAGATTTCTTCTATAGAATATTTTCTTTCTTTTGTGTCAGTTCCATATTTAAATTTGATTTTGTTTTGTGTTTATAAACCAGCCTTTATTTTCCAATACCAATAAATGTAAAAAGTTTGCATATTTCGTAATAAAATTTGATTGAATGTGTTCTTACACTATGATGCAGTTTATGTGTCCGCCAGTGTATATTATTAACTTTATGTTATACGACTATTATATTATTAAACCCTAATTCTTCACGTCTTCATGAACGCGGTTTGAAAAGTATTACAAATCATTTTTCAGCAGATTAAAATGTAGCAGTAAAAATGTTAAGCACCTAGCACAATGTTGTTGTAAACGAAATTTTATTATGTACAAACTAGAAAAAAATTGTTAATTTAAGCTACGTACCTGTCGGATAACAGTTACAAGAAAATCATTTAAAACGTATCTACTGTATATTCGTATGTATCTATCCTGAAAAACTACAGTACAAAAATAGGTTCATAACATAATATAGTACCTACCAACACTAAAATTATAGTGTGGACAATCCTTTTATAGCATAACCTTGTAGTGTAATAAACGAATCTATCCACCTTAGCTCAAATCAAATTAAAAATTCCAATTTTAAATATTTCATTCAAAATGACTAGCAACAAGATAATTTGATATTTCAGAGCAGATAAGATTTTACGAGCAGACGAGTTCATTTCTAATATAATAGCGTCGATATTATGTGGAGAATGGCAGTAATAAAACGCTTTGTTTACGCGTCGACATCTGCATGTGATCGGTAGAAGCAATTGTATGGCAATCGATGAGGACAATGAAGCTACATTCTGAACAATATAAAGTAAAGTGGACGATTTCCAACTTTGTAATACTTAATGGTTATGCAGTATGTCTTAGTAAGTTCCTCCTTAAGCTCAAAAGCTTAAAATGTAAATGAAAAAAAGTTTATTTCTGAATAGATTTGAAACAAATGCTTTCAGAATTGTAAATACCAGCTGACCAGTTAGGGAACTACTCCGGCGAGAAGAACCAACGTAAAACGCAACAAATGCTCAGAGTTGTCCTACTTGTTGACCTACCGGCGAGAGTAACTGGCCTCGGCGCGGCGCGGCGTAAGAAACTCGCGCGGGGCCACCTTTTTTACCAAAAGATGTGTAATTATTATTAAAAAAAAAAACAATGTAATAACTTAATCTACACACACCGGCATATTTAGCGGAACATAAAATAAAGGTTTGATATCAGTATCATATAAGGTTGCTGGCTGGTTTATACGTCATTTAATTTAAAAAGAAATATTTTCAAATTAAGAAAACATCTGAACATCACATTTTATGCAATTGTTTTAATTTTATTCAAATACACCTTATCTGGAGCGAACTTCTTGCTAAGTATT
This sequence comes from Phengaris arion, assembly GCA_963565745.1. Lineage (NCBI taxonomy): Eukaryota > Metazoa > Arthropoda > Insecta > Lepidoptera > Lycaenidae > Phengaris > Phengaris arion. The sequence continues at coordinate 34,389,945 of OY751431.1, forward strand.
TCTTGCTTCTGAGTTTGATTTAATATTTCATTGAAATACTGTTTTTTGTTTGTTTTTTTTTTAATCGCGTATCCTTTTGGAGTTGAGGACTGAATTATGCCTGACTTAGCCCCAACGGTGATTGCCAGGGCACTCGAAATGCGAAGAAATGGTCAAACCTACAGAGTGATATCCAGAGATCTTCGTCGACCAGTTTCAACGATCCATCGCAGTATCCAATGGTTCAGGGAGACCGGTACTTATGTGAGAAGAGCAGAACAAGGCAGAAAAAGACGCACTTCGAGTAGGGATGATCGTTTCATTCGGCTTCGTGTATGTAGGAACCCCCGTTTGACGGCCGTCCAAGCCCGACATGAGTTAGAAGCAGTGCGGGGTGTAACCGTAAGTGAGCGTACGGTACGAAGAAGGTTCGAAGAAGCTGATTTGGGTTCATTTGTGCCCGCCAAGGCTCCAAGGCTCGATGTAAATCATCGTAGAAACAAGTTAACTTTTGCTCAGGAACATCGACTTTGGAACGCGGACCAATGAAGTAAGGTATTGTTTAGTGATGAGTGCAGAATTCCCTTAAATCAAATTGACGGCAGGCAAAGAATATACAGACGCAAAGGAGAACGATCTACAGCTTACAGCCAGAATTACAGCTCCTGCCAACGTGGGTGAACTGCGAATCGCCGTAGTTGAGGAATGGCGGAGACTATCCCAGGAGACCATCGATAACATCATTCACAGTATGCCTAGACGGGTACAAACTTTAATAAGAGCACGTGGAGAAAATACGCAATATTAATCACCATTTTTCTAATTTAATTATTTGTTATTTTAATATTAATTCTCACTCTTCCCGGTTACATGAAAAGTTCAAAAATGTACCATTTTTAACAAATAGCCTTTACTCGCAAAATCTGTTCTTAATGTGATCTCATTTTAAGTAAAACAAATGAAACTTTCAATAACAAAAGAAGTGTAATAAGTAGATTTTAAAATAAAACCATATTTTTTTTATTATGGACCTTTTTTTTGTGTTCCGCTAAATATGCCGGTGTGTTTATTATAACACAAGTCTAGATACATTAAGTTCAATATATAAACGCAGCCTTGCAGTAGGCAATCTTATTCCCAAGGTGTGCAATCGTTAATAAAATCATTGATCTTGTAGCTTGAGCACACAACCTTTTTTTTCGTTTTCTGAGACTCTCACGTCAATCAGGTCCGGTGGTACGTTAGTTTATTATATTTTTTGCCCGTGGTAAGTTCTCGAAGAACTCGTGTTACATTATTTTAATTCTTTTATACTATACATATTAAAACAAACATAGTTTAACATTTTTATTATATATGACTATGTAGGTAATATAGTACACATCCATAACCCAGTAAAACAGCAACTTTTTGTTCTCTGGTGGGATTCGAACCCGCGACTAATATTCCTGCTAGGCTCACGATCGCTCTCGGGGGCTATGTAGGTACACAAAGAATGAGTCCATATCCCGCGGAAAGAAGATCTCAGAGCTAACACCTCGTAAATTTAAAATTTGGGGCGTAATACGCACTAAATTCCTGCGTAATTATGTTGGTGCTTGTGAATGAACCTTTATCTTTCTTTATTTTTTTTTCTTTATAAGAATACCAACAGCGTATTACATCAGAACATTAAAAATATTAACCCGAAGCAATTAACAATTAATATGACAAATAATAGGTATTACAGATTTGAAGAGACAGAGAGTTACAGAGGTACACTGAACAGGCGTGTGGCTTTTAAACTTTATATAGCTACATGACAATTTCTGCTTATGGTGATATTACTAAATATAGTTTAGAAACTACTTATTTGCGGACCCTGGTCATTAGAACCTAACCCAAAGTAAATGATAAAAATCCGAATGAACGGTTGAAATATCATAATACTAAGGCGGGTCAATAAGTCCGTGACTTTTTGAATTTCTAACCTCCTTACTGAAAAAGCAACACTAGTGTCAACAGGCATCTGTCAGTTGACTCCTATCAAAATTTGAACTTGCTGCGTCAGTTAGTTTGTGTTTTACAGCTATCTTTATCAGACTATCCAGTAACTTAAGGAAACAATGGAAAAAAGTGAATTTCGTGTGCTTATTAAGCATTATTTTTTGCGAAAAAAAACCATTACCGAGACCAAGGCTAAGCTTGATAAATACTATGGGGACCCTGCACCATCGATTTCAATGGTAAAAAAGTGGTTTACTGAATTTCGTTGTGGCCGTACAAGCACTGAAGATGCCGAACGTCCTGGACGCCCAGTTGAGGTCTCTACACCCGAAACAATCGAAAAAATTCATGATATGGTGTTGGCCGACCGAAGATTGAAAGTGCAAGAGATTGTGGAAGCCATAGGCATCTCGCATGGCTCAGTGGTTTCAATTTTGAATGATCACTTGGGCATGAGAAAGCTTTCCGCAAGTCGACCACAAACGCAATCGTGTAACAACTTCACAGGAAGGTTTGGCGTTGTTTAATCACAATATGGAGGAGTTTTTGCGCCGTTTTGTAACCGTGGACGAAACATGGATCCATCACAACACACCAGAGACCAAACAACAGTCCAAACAGTGGGTTTCTAAGGGTGAATCGGCGCCAAAGAAGGCCAAGGTGGGTTTGTCAGCCAATAATGTTATGGCGACTGTTTTTTGGGATGCACGTGGGATAATCCACATGACTATCTTCAAAAGGGCAGAACAATTAATGGGGAATATTATGCCAACTTATTGGACCGCTTCAATGAGGATTTGAAAAAAAACCGACCTCATTTGGCAAAGAAAAAAGTTTTTTTTCACCAAGACAATGCAAGGGTGCACACATGTGCAGTTACCATGGCAAAAATCTATGAATTGGGTTATGAATTGCTCCCACATCCACCCTGTTCTCCAGATTTGGCTCCGAGTGACTACTTCTTGTTCCCAAACCTGAAAAAATGGCTCGGTGGAAAAAGATTTGACTCCAATGATGAAGTCATCTCGCAAACAAAGGCCTATTTTGAGGACCTCGACAAATCATATTTTTTGGAAGGGATAAAAAAATTGGAGAAGCGTTGGACAAAGTGTATAGAGCTCAAGGGGGACTACGTTGAAAAATAAAATGATTTATTTATCAAAAAATCTGTGTTTTATTCCAAAAGTCACGGACTTATTGACCCGCCCTCGTACACTCATTCGACATCTATGATATGAATTAAGTTAATTTATGTAACGGAAGATTCCTTTATTAATCCAACAGATTATCCTCGCCGGACATTGTGCGACGCTATTAAGCTTCGGAGCAACTCTGCACTGTCTTTACGAACAATCTTATCTTCATTTTCGTACTAGTTTTTGTTTGGTGAATCTTATTAAAAACAGCCTGTATTTGTAGACTTTGGTTTCTTAATGAGAGCTCTAATTCAACAAGGGAATCTAAGTGACAATTTCACCAACGTCTGTTAAAGTTAATCATTGATTAAATATCAAAGTAGATACGTTGGTTGTACATGTAATAAGTGGCGTTTTTATATTATACTATCGACGAAATCATAAAGAGATTTTGTAGGACTATACAATAATAAAACAAATATGACGGTTACATAATATGAGGAAGTAGCATTCAACAAAGCCCTGTCATTACATATTACATATTGTTAGCGTTGCGGTAGGTATCCGGGCTTTTACTTGAATGAATGCATTTATTTATCGAGACGAATACTTTATTTTGACGTTTAAACAAATTACATTAATACTTGGTACGTAATAACAGAAAATGTATGTGGAGATGACGAAGCTGTCGATCGAATAATTGAAGTCATCGTAATGGCGGCCAAAGGATTCTTTCAAGTTTCAGAGGCTTCTTTCAAGTTTCTCCCTGTTGTCGCTAGATGGCGTTAGTCGTCATATTATCCATAGATCTTAACACATATCAAACTTTAAGATCTTGTTACGCGGTTCCAATTCCCAGAGGCCTTTTTGAATTAGTTATACTGAATTAGCGTAACTTTCGCTTGGAGCGCTTACACGATGTTATAGTTTGTAATAGCAACATCTGTGATAATAATAGGTCTTTACCTACGAAATTGCCGCTCTGCAGTACTGGCCATTTCAAATCAAAATAATTTTTATTTGGCTAAGAATTCTAATTTCAAATTAATTTTATTTTAAAAACATGGATTTTTTTCAAAAATAGTCATTTGTTTATTGATTAGCGTTACATTTTCATCGCATTTCAATCTTTTCGTCATCATGGATAGGTACGTTAAAAATTCGAGTAATAATGGAATATGAGTACCGTCGTGGCAGCAACGCGGCACAAGCGGCACGCAACATCAACGACGTTTACGGAGCTAACACTACAAACCAACGCACCACCTTTTATTGGTTTGCTCGCTTCCGTTCTGGAAATTTCGACCTGAAAAATGAACCTCGCGTTCGTCCGAAGACTTTTGTCGACAATGACGAATTAAAGGCGATTTTGGAAGCTGATGATACACAATCTACGGCTGAATTAGCAGCAGCTTTCGACGTAAGCGTAAAAACAATATGACCAATATTGCGTCAAAATCATTTTCGTCAAATTGGCAAGGTAAAAAAGCTTGACAAATGGGTGCCCCACGAACTCAATGATCGCCAGCGCGAAGTACGCGTCGAGACGTGCCTTGCACTGCTCAACAGACACACAACCGAAACCGAACAAAAACATTGTTACCTGCGATGAAAAATGGATTCTGTTTAATAACCGCAAGCGCTCAGCAAGTTGGTTGGATCCTGGTTCAGCACCTAAACAATGTCCTAAACGAAAACTTACCTCTCGAAAAGTGATGGTCACTGTTTGGTGGTCTAGCGCCGGCGTGATTCATCACAGCTTCTTACCAAACGGGGTGAGCATTACTGCAGATGTGTACAGCGAAGAACTGAACATAATGATGGAGAAGCTGGCACATCTCCAACCAGCATTGGTCAATCGCTCGTCTCCGTTGCTCCTGCACGACAACGCGGGACCTCATACTGCACAGCATACGGTCTCCAAGTTGCAATAACTGAGGTTGGAAGCTCTCCGTCATCCGCCCTACTCACCAGACCTTGCGCCTACAGACTACTACTTTTTCCAGAATTTGGATAACTTCTTGGCGGGAAAAAAATTCAATACCCGAGAGGCAGTACAAAATGCATTTGAAGAATTATGTCTGTCCCACAGTCTCACGTATCTACATTAGATTTTGTGGGGAATATTTTAAGGTTGAACGACAAGGTCCTAGGGACACCAAATAAAAACTAGATGGCACCACTTCTGCACTTTTGTTTTTTTTTATTTTTCGAATTCGCTTTACATATTTTTAACTTGGAATACGATTCCGCGAGCTAATATTATAATTATGAAGCAATAGAAATGTAAATAAATTAATTTATTGAACAATAATTTGCAAAAAATGGGTATTTATCGTATTTTGACTTATCACTCACACATGCATGACTTTGTTAACCATTCTCTGTTACTAATTTAGTAATACGTAATTTTGCAATGTTCGACTAAGCGACAATAGCATAACGGTATACACACTTATAATATAGTTCCTGAAGTTCCGAGTTCGTATCTCGGCCACAGAGATTTTAAATCTATTTTATTTCATTTTTATCATTAATTTTATTAATCATTGTTCTGTATAAACAATTTATATTAAAGAAATACATGTAGATGTGTAACCTTATATTATTTTTATGATAAAAACTTAATAAAACACGTGTAGTGTATCGAATTCAAAACCGTTTATTAAGCGTTTATTTACATCCCTTTTTACACATTACTGAAGATCAATGCATTTTTCACCTTTAGGAATTCGACTAAGTATGATTTCTGGTACTATTGAGGTTTTATTAAATTTCACCAGTTGTGGAATCATACTATTAATGAAATTTTCATTCTTTGCTACTTCTACTAGTGTTATAGGTGATGACACGTCTATAAAGCATATGAAGTAGCATTTGGCCTTCTTCGTAATACGAGGGCGGGTCAATAAGTCCGTGACTTTTGGAATAAAACACAGATTTTTTGATAAATAAATCATTTTATTTTTCAACGTAGTCCCCCTTGAGCTCTATACACTTTGTCCAACGCTTCTCCAATTTTTTTATCCCCTCCAAAAAATATGATTTGTCGAGGTCCTCAAAATAGGCCTTTGTTTGCGAGATGACTTCATCATTGGAGTCAAATCTTTTTCCACCGAGCCATTTTTTCAGGTTTGGGAACAAGAAGTAGTCACTCGGAGCCAAATCTGGAGAATAGGGTGGATGTGGCAGCAATTCATAGCCCAATTTATGGATTTTTGCCATGGCAACTGCACATGTGTGCACCCTTGCATTGTCTTGGTGGAAAAGAACTTTTTTCTTGGCCAAATGAGGTCGGTTTTTTTTCAAATCCTTATTGAAGCGGTCCAATAAGTTGGCATAATATTCCCCATTAATTGTTCTTCCCTTTTGAAGATAGTCAATGTGGATTATCCCACGTGCATCCCAAAAAACAGTCGCCATAACTTTATTGGCTGACAAACCCACCTTGGCCTTCTCTGGCGCCGATTCACCCTTAGAAACCCACTGTTTTCACTGTTGTTTGGTCTCTGGTGTGTTGTGATGGATCCATGTTTCGTCCACGGTTACAAAACGGCGCAAAAACTCCTCCATATTGTGATTAAGCAACGCCAAACCTTCCTGTGAAGTTGTTACACGATTGCGTTTGTGGTCGACTGTGAGCAAACGCGGCACCCATCTTGCGGAAAGCTTTCTCATGCCCAAGTGATCATTCAAAATTGAAACCACTGAGCCATGCGAGATGCCTATGGCTTTCACAATCTCTTGCACTTTCAATCTTCGGTCGGCCAACACCATATCGTGATTTTTTTCGATTGTTTCGGGTGTAGAGACCTCAACTGGGCGTCCAGGACGTTCGGCATCTTCAGTGCTTGTACGGCCACAACGAAATTCAGTAAACCACTTTTTTACCATTGAAATCGATGGTGCAGAGTCCCCATAGTATTTATCAAGCTTAGCCTTGGTCTCGGTAATGGTTTTTATTCGCAAAAAATAATGCTTGATAACCACACGAAATTCACTTTTTTCCATTATTTCCTTAAGTTACTGGATAGTCTGATAAAGATAGCTATAAAACACAAACTAACTGACGCAGCTAGTTCAAATTTTGATAGGAGTCAACTGACAGATGCCTGTTGACAGGAGTAGTGTTGCATTTTCAGTAAGGAGGTTAGAAATTCAAAAAGTCACGGACTTATTGACCCGCCTTAGTATAAAGTTGTCCCTGGACCTGAAAACACAATGTTTGTTTATTCAATAGGTACACCTCACACCTTTATTAGTGTATTATATGCAAAAAATATGGCATGTAGTGTAAAAAGAAAAATCTTAATCATGAAACCTACCTGATAATAATAATTGTGAGTTGGTTTTAAACTCAAGATTCCATTTTTTTCAATAATGGGAAAGTTTTTGTTATTCTTGGCAGCATTACTGATGTCTTGATTTTTGCGGTGCAGAGATGGAAAACATTTTACTTCTATTATTGCATCCTCATCCTGCATAACTCCTGAAACAAAAGAAATAAAGTCACTATACATATTATCACCATAATGCATTCGTTACAATCTATTAATGGAAACAAAAGTTTCTAAAAATAAGAAAATGTTTCTTACCATCTGGACTGGCACCCAAAAACCCAAACTGTTTGTCAATAAAGAGGCCAGCTGATCGGACTTCCTTTTTATAACTCTCCGTAAAGAACATTATGGCCACTGATTCGTTTTGTTGCCCATACAGCATGTCTTTTTAGCATTTAGCAATCTTTGTAGCATTACTCTTATAGAGGACAGTTTTAACTTTGTTATGTGATTTCGTCGTCTTTCTGTGTTTATATATCTATAAATAAAAGAGACAGTCTATAATCTACGATTTCCATATATTGATTTTATTTATTTTTCATCAATAGACTCAGGTAACTAACCAATCTGAATACACTTGTAGTCAACCTATCACTTCTGTGGATGTTGTATGTGTCATTGTCATGTTGCCCTACTGTGCTTTCTTCAATGGCTTGAATTTATGCTGGTGTTTTTTGGAGGTCTTGTCACTTAGCATCACACATTATTTTCAAGTCGCCCATGTTCATCGAATCGCCTGAGCTTCAGGGCCATAACTTTTGTCTAGCAGAGGTTTTTCTTCATTTTCATTGCTTCTTCTAAATTCTTGTCCACACATGCTGCATTGGAAAACAAAGAGACTGTTGAAACTATCACGCAGCTCTTTGACAAACTCAATCGTACTGCCTGCACAAGTCCCTGAATGATATCCCATTGCCAACACCCAGCGAACAACATGTTGTATCGCAACAATCCGGTTTCCAGACAGACCAGCTAACTTATTATCAAATGTTTTCTCAAAAGTCAACTTGTGACTTTCCAAAGTTGGATTAAGCACTGGCCAATTTATTTCCAATGCTTCAGTTTCAGTATTAGTGACAGGAATTGATGTCTGAGACAATGTTTGTGTATCGAAAGTAGCCTCCACTCGTAAAATTGGTTTCTGTCTGCTTTAGTTTTGTGTGCTGTGAAAACCAAATTCAAATCAATACTAGGTCCCAGTAACAATATGAGTATACATGCTGCACAAACTAACCTAGCAATTCCCGGTGTTTCATTTTGTGGAGTTGTGTTTTTTTCGCGCCACACCTTGTCACGACTGAAAAAAACAACGAGTGTAAGTGATAAAGATGTGCATATCGAATAAACAATTTATTGTTTCACAAAAATCGATGGCACGCGGACTGTAAATATAGTTTATACTTACGACATTAGATCACTGCCATTATGTCGTTTTAGTTGAGCTCGAACTTGCTTTAGAGACTTTTTCGGCCCTGAATATGTGTGCTTTTTATAACGCGCAGTAGATGTCTAACACGGACCCATTTTTTACCCAGATTTAGTTTTTCATTTCACAATTCACAAGGCACAAACAACACAAACATAAACGATAAAAAACATCTTGTTACAGCAACAACGCACAACGCGGAACGGCAGTGTTGCTATATCCGTGTGTCAGAATGACCTTATATAGACTAAAGTTATCGTATTTTTTTATTACAACGTCAATTCCCTAAATGATCTAGATCAATCGAGAAAATGCGAGGCACTATACGACTATCTTTATTTAAAAAAATAAAAAAAGAGTAAAGAAAATGATTTGCAAGGTGTATATCGCAACATTGATCTAACAATCAAACTAATTTAGGGAAAATTGTTTATATTGGCAACATTGTCAACGATGATTCAAAAGATTTTAACTCGCTACACACGACCCTAAAATCACTGGCGATATCGAGACAGTGAAATCGGGGCTGAACCGGCGATAAAATTATCTCTACTCTACACACGTCCTTGCCTGTCAGTACGTAACCGACCGTGCTACAGACTGCTCGTTTTTCCGACAAAGCTATGAAGATTAGAAATTCAGTGCCATAATATCGCCGCAACTTATGTCCACAATGATTCCAGAGACATGTTGTGCTATCTATAATTGTTTGAAACACTTTATTAAGGTAAGTAGACTGAATTCTTACAGAATAATTAAAACATCCATTTAAAAGTTTTATTTTATTTATTTATATTAAGCAAAAACATACAAGGTATTTAATACTATTTATTTCATTTTTTATTAAAGATCAAAAAGTCCTTCATGTCTGAGCCAGTTCCTCTTTGAACTGTTATGTCACTTGTACAGTTTGGAAATTCAGTGGTAAGGTTTATGTCGGTCGACGATGAATGTGTCGCGTTGGTTGGATTTACGTATTCAGAAGAAGGTTGTTCAAATGTATATTGTGGGATAGACTGTAGAAATGGTTGTACAGTGGAGTTATACTCTGGAGATGCTTGAGGGAATTGTGACATCATATGATGTTGGGGTGGTTGAGGAGAAGGTTGTACCGTATGCTGTGGAGGTGTTTGAGGGGATTGTGGTATAATAAATTGTGTAGATGATTGAGGGGACGGGTGTATCGCATATTGTGGAGATGGTTGAGGAGACGTTTGTGCCAGATATTGTTGACATGGCTGCGGTGATGAATTTGTCACCGAAGAGCCAGAGGAATAATGATAGTAGCGATGTGGAATGCGAGGATGTAATACTGTGTGTTGTGGAGATAAAGTGATACTAGATTCGTCTGCCCATTTGCCAAGTTTTCCGTACAATAGGGCATCATTGATAATTTTTTGGGCAATCACTTGTTGATGGGTACTCAGGTTTTTTAATTGAACGCCTATTGACTTTCCTATTATCTCCCAATCATCGTCTTGTCGAGTCATCAGTGTCTGAGCAGCATCCAGCAGTTTTTATTGTTTACTTTGTATGGACATTTTCTGCTTCTTGGGCTGTGAACTTTTTCCAGAGTCCGCGGGCCCCTCTTTATCACATATTTCTGTATTTATAATTTGTGTCGATGATGTCGATGCTGATATATCTGGTGACGTAACGTTCCCTTTACTTTCTGTTTCAGATGCCTGCAACGCAAAGTGAATGGAAAGATAATGCTAAAATGTTTGAAGACAAGTGGCAATTCGATCACTGTGTTGGTGCAATAGATGGGAAACATATATCCATAGAAAAGCCACCGAGGAGTGGCACGTTATTCTATAACTATAAAGGCTTTTTTAGTACAGTTCTGTTCGCGGTAGTAAATGCAAATTATGAGTTTATGTATATACATACTGGCATTAACGGAAGCATCTCTGATGGCGGTGTCATAGCTCATATCATCACTGTATAATAAATTAATGACAGATAAGTTACATCTACCACCATCGTGTACGTTACAGGGCACAAATATTTCAGTGCCCTACACGTTTTTGGGAGACTCAGCATTCGGCATTAATAGACACATTATGAAGCCATACCCATTTAAGAACATAACTCACGAGAAAAGGATTTTCAACTACAGATTATCACGAGCAAGGAGACTAGTTGAAAACGCGTTTGGAATTTTAGCAGCACGTTTTAGGATATTTCGTCAAAGAATAAGTGTGCACATTGATAATGTCGACAAAATTGTGCTCGCTTGTTGTGCCTTACATAATTATTTAAGAACAAAGTCAAAAAATTATATCACGAAAACATGTGTCGATGCTGAAAATATCAATGATTCTACTTTTCGTTATGGTGACTGGCGGGAAGAAACCACAGGACTTGTATCTCTAGCGCAAATCAGTGAAAAAGAGCGCAATAATGAAGGCAACAACGTGCGAAATAAATTTACAACTTATTTCAATGGACACGGCAGAGTTTATTTTCAGGAGGATATGTTGAGAGTAGTTCCTACATAAATTTAGTGTGTATGTGTATCTGACAAATAAAACATCAGTTTATAAATTGCATATATTTTTTTCTTACCTCATCCAAAGTATCCGTTCCAGGTCGGCATGGCTCCGTCGTCCCCTCTAGAAATTGGAAGAGGGGGTAATACCATAACGCTGGTACATAGATGTCATTGGACCCCGATCCTGTTTGCTTGGAAGCATTCACCTGAAACACGTGAATTGAGATTCACGCTAAAAGCGTGAGCTTAAAGTAGGTAGCTCTATTTAAGAGCGTATAACCCTCTTTTGGCGGGAAAATGAGAAAAAGACAAATATCTCGTGATTGAGAAGGAATTTTAGTAAAGTGCTCTATTCATTGACTGGGTAATTGTATTTACAATTTTTTAATACATTTTACAAAGTTTTATATTATTAAATGAAGCAACAAACGAAAAAAAAGCAATTTTTCATTTTTTTTTAGTTTGTTCCTAAATATATATATTTATATAAATAAATATATTTTCTATCGTTATAGGCTCATAATATTCTACATGATCTTACCTTCTTCAGCTCTCTTCCATACGTAGTACGCATGTTCTCAAGTTTTTTCTTTAAGTGAGCCAGCGATGTATCTCTGCCGATCTCTTCATTAAAAATTTGCACTAGCATTTTGAATGCCTCCTGTCTCATGTCGCGGTTGAAATAGTCTTTTTGTTTTTTGTCCCACAAATATGGTAAATCTTTAAATAAATCAATGACTTTTGTCCACGCTTTTCGCTCATTTTCCTTCGCCATATTTTCGAAATAAAAAATAGTAGCCGTAAGCATGTCGTATCGCCCGCGGCGACAATAGTAACCGCAAGCACGTCGTATCGCCGCAGCGCTCGAGCGCAGACTGCGCAAAAATCAGTCCTGATTTCGCTACACACGTCCTGACAACGCTCCCTGAGTCGATAATCGTCCCTGAATCGTGAGCTCGCCCGTAGCGATTAAGGGACGAAAAAAATCGGGTACGATTTGCCTACACACCAGGCTATTTATGATACGATCTAGGGTCCTCCCCACCACTGTCCCGATATTGCCAGTGATTTTAGGGTCGTGTGTAGCCGCTTTTATGTATATTGGTGCGGCGCGAATATGACAGAGTAGACCAGACAACGTCGCGCACATGCGATAGAAGCATAGGCTATCTTCGTCACACATTATTTCGAATGCAACGTCGCAAAAACTTGTGTATTTACGCAAATTCCGTAACACACACATGCGTATAATTAAGGATTTTTTTCAATCGATTTTTATTAGATTTTTGTATGAAAATTCTTTATTTTATTCAATCTGCGAGCGCAATTAATAGAAAGAATATAGCTGCGCACAACTTCATGCATTATTATTACCATTTGTCTCAGAAAATGGGCCGGAATATTAGTATGGGAATCGTTCCACCTTAAACAACACATCTTCTAAATCAAATTAGAAAATTTAATTAAAAATACTTTGTTCTTATTTTTAAGTTCGAGATTCAAATTAACTTTTAATAGTCGTGACCGGCATTTTTAATTTGGTTTATAATATTATACTTTATAATATTTATAAGGTCAGTCTAACATTTGACCCGATTTTTCTGTATTTGTCCATTTATAACCATACAGCATATAATATCCACGTGCCAATAACGCGCGGGTTGAATAAAGGCGTAAAGATTATAAGGGGACCTTATTCATGGAGGATTCAAAAATATGTATGACGCGAAGTCCGTCCCCTACGTGATGATAGGTCTAGCCAAAGTATTTTGTCACAATAAAACTGATGTAAAACTTTGCCGCTTATTACAAAAAAATACGTGTGGCACTCAGGGACTGCCACGGTAAAGCTATTGCATAGTAAGTCTACACGATACGTCTAGTCGCACGCACACAAACACCGTGCCGAAGTCTGCCGAACTGAAACGACGTTAGACGATGCACGGCTTTCAACGCCGTGTAACGTAGTTACATTTTCTCTCCGTAAAATCAATTATTTCGGCGTTACTCGCGTCATCTATGATTTGTATACTTAATTATTTCACATCTACACGTATCACACATATTACACATATTACACGTCCGTACTAAAACGGCGTTAGCCTTGCTTTAATATTTGGTTCAGAGATAGATTTTACTTCCGTCTTAAATCTTAAAAATAAAACGTCGTGTCGAAGACTGCCGAACTGAAACGACGTTAGACGATGCGGAAGCGTGAGGTTTTTTCGTTACGGAATTTCTGGATTCCGTCCCCGCGCTCAAGGCCCGCGATAGAAGCTATGCAATAGCTTAAAAATTTGGATTAAATTAAAATCCGTTTTTGATGAATTAAGGATATTCTATAATATATTTTAATAGAAATAAAAGAAATATTATAAAAAATATTGTAAATTTAGATTTTTTAAATTTATAAAATTTTACCTACGTTACGTTACGTTACTACGTTAACCTAGTTAGTTGATTATTTGATTTTTGAATTTGAATTGAGATTGATTTGAGACTTAACAAAAATAAAGAACCATAAACAATATTGTTTATAAACAATATTATTATACGAGACAATCTTGTATAGATTGAGACATATTATAATCGTAATCTCGGCAACGGCTGCGAGTATTTACATGAAATATGCAGGGAGTTTTGGGGGAGAAAAATCGGTCTAGCTAGGTTTTATCCCTGTTAAACTCCGCATTTTTATGTTATACCTATATGTTTTTTCTTTCGACGTGCAATAATAGGTATATTAATAATTTCGACTCTATAATATCAGTCCGATTGGCAGTTTGGATAATTTTTACGTTGTACGGAAATTCGGAATGTGGTGGGTTTGAACCTCGGTAAAATATTTTTGTGATTCTTTTAAATCTACTAGAGCTCCGAGTAAAGCTCGGCTACCCAGGTACAAGGTTAAATTACCATATATACATTTAAAAAAAATAAAATCATATTAACCATGTATTTCAAAGAAAAAAAAGTATAAGCTAGATATTACATATTATATAGATTACATACACTGTATAATTTTATTCATTCTATATTTTCACTAAGAAATTTTTTTTTTACCTACCAATAATAAATTTTATCTATCCTCTAATTTGCAAATAATTTGGGCATGTCCGAACGTTTGCAATCTGTGCAGTATTACAAATTCGAAATACATAAACAACTAGGTACTACAAATACCAATGAAATAAATGAATGAAATATACTTCATTGTGCACAATCAACAGTTACACATACATATACAATATAAACTATACACAGAATAAGACGAAAGTACACAAAGGCGGCCTTATTACTAAACAGCAATTTCTTCCAGACAACCTTTGAAAGAAAGGATTAAATTGCTGGAGAAGGGTACTGTGCTAAAAGTATATCTAAAAAATTATAAATACAGAGTATACATTAAAATAAAATACGTAAATAAAAATATTAAAAAAAAATATAATAATACATACATACATAATATTATAAGAACTAATTAATATTTAAAAAAATATTATATATACAATGTTAAACAATAAATATGAACATTAATTACATATCATGGATAAAAAAGTAACACACGTAACTACTTTCGACACATACTAAGGTAGTCTTTAAGGGCAGATTTAAAAGTATTTAATGTTTTACATTGTCTAATTCGAGTAGGGAGAGAGTTCCATAGCAGGACAGATTGTACGGAGTAGGAGGAGTGGAAATACTTGGTGTGGTGGATAGGAATATCGAGAAGGAGATTTGTGGATGATCGTAGCTCTTGCCTGTCGGAGAGACGGAAACTAAAAGTTTCTTTTAGGTATTGAGGGCTGTTGGGATCGAATAAAATGGAATAAAGTAGCGAAAGCACACGAACATTGCGGCGAAAGCGAATTGGTAACCACTTGAGCTTGTGACGGTACTCGGATATGTGTTCAAATTTGAGCAAGCCAAAGATGAACCTGATAGATAGATTTTGAAGGCGCTCAAGTTTGTTAAGTTGGTCTTCGGTCAAGTTAATGAAGCAAACATCCGCGTAGTCTAGAAGGGAGAGAAATATTGATTCGGCTAAGGCCACCTTAGTAGGCACTAGGAGAACATACCGAAGTCGTTTCAAGGAGTGCCACGTTGAATACACCTTCCTGCTAATCTCTTTCAGCTGCTGTGTCCAAGATAGATGCTCATCAAAATAAATGCCAAGATTCTTAACCACTTTACTATATGGTATCGGCGTACCGTTGATGAGTACCGGAGGCAACATATCCCAGAGAATTCTGGAGACCAGCCCCGGACTGCCAAGTATTATCAACTGAGACTTAACGGGGTTAATGAGAAGTCCATGCTCCTTACTCCAGTTACATATGACCGATAAATCCTTGCTTACAACACTTACCGCCGCAGGCAATGAATCCAGAGTTGACTGAGTGTAAATTTGTAGATCGTCTGCATATAAATGAAAATGAGACGAAATGTATGAAGTGATGAAGTTAATGAAAAGGGCAAAGAGTAATGGAGATAAAACGCCACCTTGAGGAACGCCGGCAGTAGTATTGGCCCAGTCGGAAAAAGACTCAGAAATTTTAACTCTCTGCCGTCGACCCACAAGGTAGCTTCGAATAAAACAAATCACTGAAGGTGAGAGGTTAAAAGACCCTAACAGGCTGATAAGAATGTCGTGGTCAATAGAATTGAAAGCGTTACTAAAATCAAGTAAAGTTAGGATTGTGAGCTTCTTATTATCCATGCCGGACCGAATATCATCTGTTACTTTGACCAGGGCTGTGGTAGTACTATGTCCCGTCCGGAAGCCTGATTGATATGTACTGAGGAGATTGTTATGCATGATAAATCTTGTAAGTTGGTGATGTATAAGTCGCTCAAGAACTTTAGGCAAGAAAGGAAGAATGGATATTGGACGGAAATCAGAAATGACTTTAGGGCGGTAGGATTTTGGTAATGGGATTATGTGGGCGGATTTCCAGGTATCAGGAAAGGTACAAGTCGATAAGCAAAAATTAAAAATGTGTAAAAGAATGGGAGCAATTATTTCTAGGATTGGAATAATCATTTTGCGACTGATGCCATCATCACCAACGGAATTCGATGCTATTGTCATGACATGTCTTTTAACCTCTCCTTCAGTAAATGGAACGAAAGTGAACGATTCGGAGTTTGAAGTTTGCAGAAGAGAAATTTTATTTAAAGTTTGGGATTTTATAGCCGGGTCTAAGTTAGTAGAAGAAATAAAATGTTTATTCAACACATTAATGTCGATTTTGCAGTGGTCATTTTGATTAAAATTTTTACCAATACCAAGCGATTTTAGGAATTTCCAGGTTTTCGCTGGATCACCATTCTCGACCGATTCATGGATATATCGCCGTTGAGCATCTCGACACATAGTATTGCACCGGTTACGTAATTTAATGTATTTGTCGCGATGTTCATTGGTGTTACTTCTTTTGTATTTAGCTTTGGCTGTATATTTGGCATTAATTATTGATTTAATATCATCTGACAGCCATGGAGCAGGCAGATGCTTAATTCTAATGGGCTTAATCGGGGCATGCTTGTCGTACAAAGAATTAAGTAGAGCATTAAAAGTATCAACCTTGGCATCGACCGTTTCTGCTGCGTATAGTGCTGTCCAGTCAGTGCTGAGCGCGTTCCCTCAAGGTGTTCACATCCATGGAAGAAAAGTTACGTTGCAGAAGTGTTTTGCGGTTTGGTTTAGATGTGCGAACATTATAAGCAACATAAATCAGGTCCTGGTAGGAAAAAATTTCCGCGGGACTCTGACCATGGGTAGTTACAGAGCTTGGCAAAGATACAATGATGAGATCAAGCCAGGAAAGCAGCCTGGAGAGCAGTGTGTAGCATTAAGTGGCAATAAGCTCATATCACAGGAATCTAAAATAGACATAAGGTTTTTAGACCTTCTATCGTCCTTCAGCATACATGTATTAAAGTCACCCATTATAATTGAATTAATGTAATCAGGTTTGTACAACTCCAGTATAGTCTCAAAAGATGGAAAGTAATTATGATGCATCGATGGACAATAGAATACACCAAGAAGTATTTTACTAAATACTTCTATCGCAATGAGTAAATACTCCAGTGAGTCTGATGGCGTGGGCTGTGTTGACGAACTAATGACAGTAAAAGGAATATCAGAACGTAAATAGATTACAACACCACCACCACTTTTCCCAATTCGGTCATTACGAATCAGTTTAAAGCCCGGTAGGCTGTAACAAGTTGACGGAAGGCAAGGCTTAAGCCACGTCTCCGACACAAATATCGCATCAACATTAACTTGATCGAAGGAAGTCAGCATATCAGGATAATGAGCCGGAATGCTCTGCGCGTATATATGAACTGCCTTAAAACATTTTTTAACTGTGGAAAAGTTATTCATAATAGTATCTCTTAGCGGAGAGTATGAAGCACTCATAAAACTCTCATCGCTACATACTGAAGAAGCAGAGAAAAAGTCACCAGAAGAAGTATCGAAACTGTTATTCATGATGTAATGTATATATAAAAATATATTTTATAACTTATAAATAGTTCAATAAATAATTAAAATGTTAGTAAAAAGTTAGCTTCTCAAAAACACCTTATACCTACAGTGTTATGAGTTCAGTTCAAATATATTTAAACATGCACTAATTATGTATTAAGCACTATCACAAAAAATCAGAAAATAACAAACAAAAACGAAAATGATCAAATCATCACCCAAAAAGAGAAAAGAAAATAAAGACAAAAAAAAACAATAAAATAACCAATAAGTACAAAAGAAAAAAAAAATAATAATAAAAAAAAAATATAAAAAAAAAACTGACATCTAGCATCATTCTGTCATTGTTGTCATTGTCGACTCCGACAGTTGACATTGTCAAAGTCATAATTTTAAATCAAAAGGTTTTATTAAAAAATTGTTATAAACATCTGAAATAATTGAATAAGCGGGTATAATTACCTACATTTACACTACATAGCATAATATAAGCAAGCAGTTAAAAGACAGGCATAAGAAAATAAAAACAACAAAACAGCATGTACCTAGATACAAAGTATGATTGGTTGAAAGTTGCAACATGGACTACATGAATGATGATGGCAAGAACATAATATTGTGATGATATTCAAAGCATGATTAAAGAAGAAGGAAAACCAACACACATATAACTAAAGGTAATAAGAGAAAATAAAAAGAGAGAAAAAGCTAATAGAAGTGTGTTACTTTTTGGCTGATTTCTTTGTCTTTATTGCAGCTGCGTTTCTATCTCTGGTTACTGGAATGGATATTTCAGTCGTCACGGTTGGCATGTCAGGAGGAGAAGGCCCAGGAATGGCATCAAGTTCAGCCATGCTGTGGGCACGGACTTTGTAGCCATCAGGAGCAATTACAATTACTGAGCCATTGTGTGTCCAACATTTTGAAACTCCGAAACGCTGTCTGGCCGCCATAAACACGTCATGCCTCTTCTTTATAAGAAACTCTGATAGGGTGTTGACGGAGTTTTTCAGATTGGTTTTAGCCGTCCAAACCTTGTTACGGAGAGCAAGATCATGGAATTTGATTAAGATTGGTCGGGGCTTTGACTCATTTATACGTCCCAATCGATGACAATATTTAATAGATGATATGTCAACACTAGGAACTCTTAATTGTGTTGAAAGTAATGATGATATAAATTCAGGCTCAGCCTTTTTGGCTTCAGGAACTCCGTGAAGCAGCACTATCTTCTTCCTTCGTCTCATCTCAATCAACAATAAACATTTGATACAAATTTTACTTCCCAAGCGTAATGAATTCCAGGGAGTATTCGTTTCATAACTATATGAAATAATAAACTGTGGCACATCGTAATAATGTGTTTATTATTATAAGTAGTGTTTTTGTCTATGTTATACCTACATAATTATATATCATACTAGATGTTGCTCGCGACTTCGTGCTCGCACAAGTTAATATTGCTGAAACCGTTCATTTTTGACGTAACAACGTCTTATAATTCGATGGAGCCGGCTGCACGCACGAAAAACATGACTCATGCGGCGTTACCGGCGTTACCTCGCTAAACATGACTCATGCGGCGTTACCTCGCTCTGAGACGTTCCATTTCTTATGACGTTGTCACGTTCAACTATCGCCAGTAAACCGACTTTACAGACGACCGATTTTTTTTCTGCGATAAAAAGTATCCATGTCCTGCCCCGTAGTCTACTCTATATCTCTGCCAAATTTCATCAAAATTGGTTCAAAAGTCTCGGAGCTTATTCGATACACACAAACAAACAAAATTTTCCTCTATAATATTAATATTGATCATTATATTTTTTATACCTAATTTTCCTGGAATAAGGATTGACCAGCAGCGTCAACCTCTAAAATGTATTCCCTTTCGTGTTTGAGCTTATTGAAAACTATTTAGAGGGTGAAATATCCCAACTTTATATCTTACTTAGTTTCTTTATGTAAATATTTTCCGCATAGTAAGAGAGATCCCTTGGGAAATTTATTACAATGTATAAGACAGCAAAACTTAATGACTTTGTTACAATGTTTTTACGACTTCAGTTTTACACTGAGTAGCAAAAAATTTTGTGGAACACCTTCAACCTCCTTACTAATAAATACAGATGATAAGCATTCATTGTTGCTGTCTTGCTCTGATGCTTTGAAAAAGTCACTTGACAGACAGTCAGCATAATAATTATACATATAATACATAATATTGTAATAATACTAAACTTGGCGCCTTCACAGTCTGATAAAAATATATATAAAAATTCAAGCAGCTTTGTATTTTGTAAAGTCGGATAGGTTCAAATATTATTTCTAGACTTTTCTCCGTCAATGTTTAACCGGAACCATTTGTTGTAAAATATAAAAGACTAGATTTCCCCCGCGACTTCGTGCACTAATAAAGAAATACCGCTGGAACCGTACATTGAACCGCGATAAAAAGTAATATATGTCGTTTCCCGTGGTCTACTCTATATCTCTGCCACATTTCAACAAAATCGGTCTAGTAGTTTCGTTAACATTTATTTTTTAAGTCTTTAAATTTATCAGATCTGCAATACAATCTACAAAATTCGGAATACAATTTTATTGTATTCTGATTCTGCTAAAATCTCAGGATTCTGCTAAACCTGGCCACACTGCCGGGAGCCGTGTGGTGAAAGTCGAATGCTACCCAACTTGCTTTTAGTCACTAACGGCCTCGCCGCAATGCCATTTACACGGTCGATTTTCGCCGTGCTGCGGAATTCGTGCAGCTAGTCACCCATGTAAATGCTACAAAAGTTAGGGCTTGCTGCTTTAGTTACTCGCGGCCTCGCCAAATTTGCATTTACGCGGTCGATTTTCACCGTGCTGCGGAATTCGTGCAGCTAGTCGCCCATGTAAATGCTACAAAAGTTAGGGCTTGCTGCTTTAGTTACTCGCGGTCTCGCCGAATTTGCATTTACGCGGTCGATTTTCACCGTGCTGCGGAATTCGTGCAGCTAGTCACCCATGTAAATGCTACAAAAGTTAGGGCTTGCTGCTTTAGTTACTCGCGGCATCGCCGAATTTGCATTTACACGGTCGATTTTCGCCATGCTGCGGAATTCGTGCCCATATAAATGCTACAAAAGTTAGGGCTTACTGCTTTAGTCACTCGCGGCCTCGCCGAATTTGCTTTTACGCGGTCGATTTTCGCAGTGCGGCTGGAATCGTGCGGCTTTAGGCACCCGTGTAAATTCCCTTATAATGTATGTAACTCACTTGTTAGTTGTTTTGACACAATTATTATTCACGGTAACGGAGAAATTTAAAATTCTACTGAATTTTATAGAGATTAATCTAACCCTTTTTTTTATCTCGCAGGGGAAGGGCTTTATGCCCTTTCCGGGTTGGGGGACCCGGGGGTATGTGGGGCTCTGACCATAGGGTTACTAAACCACCTGTGGATTACCATCAGCCGCTATAAGGGGAGTGTTCCATATCTGTCAACTGAACTGAACATGTCAAATGTCAAAAACACTGTAAACATCGACTCTAATTTAAATTAAAACTAAAATTAAAATAATTACTTAATTGGGATATAAAGTGCAACAAGAAGTACAATATAACCTTAAAATATCATACAAGTGTTTGGAACAAAAAACTCCCATCGGGAACAAAACTGTGAGTACATATTGAATACCACTGCAACTGCTCCCTTTATTAACATCTTAAGCATTCAAATCTCACTAGAAAACTGTAATAATAGAAGATCAAATCTGAATAAGGAAAACATACAAAGAAACCTGAAAAGATTCACATCACAGTATTGGATGGACAGAAATAATACATTTCCTTTGTTCGTATCACTTCAATAAACCGTTGTTTTTTCCAAAAATTCAAAATTCAGATTGGCTATTGGATTATATTTGGATTATAGATAATATTTACAGCAAATCTTTTACGGTAATCTAACAAAACAACTAGTGATATCAACTGACAAGTGACATCCTCTTTGACAAGTGACAACTTCAAAATTGACAAATAATCATAGACACATTGTATCATAGACTACTTCCAAGATGACAACTGGTTAAAACAAGGCTACCACACTACAGAATAAAAAAAAAGAAGAATAAGATTAAAATTTAAATTATAATCACAAGTAAACATTGAACAGAAATGGACAGTCCCAGCTGCAGTTATGTTACCATGAGACCAAAAAAATTATTTAAATCTAAGTATTGCGAGTCACTCCAAAACGATTGCCTAAATATATCTGATTTGTCAAGTAATTCTGAATATGAGCATAGAAGTTTTGACTTATCTACACATGAACCTAATGAAAATATTTTAGAAATGAAAGAAAAACTTGATAATATGTCAGTACAGTTACAAAGCACTCAAAATGAGCTTGAAAATGTAATATTAGAAAATAATACACTGAAAAAAGAAATTATTCACCTAAAACAGCAACTTAATACCTTAAAATTTGTATACACAAGTCCAAAACCAAAAACACCTAGAATCAATAGTATTAAAAAATCGGAGAAACAGACCAAACTTCACAATAAATACAAAATCACACATTCGAACAATAATATTAATAAGTTTAGCGAAAAAGAGGTGCAAACTGATAACACAAAATCACAGTCTCAGCCAGATAATTTAAAAAACACAGTAAGAGAAAATAGCACGAAAAAAAACTTATATTTATTTGGAGGAAATCAATGTACTGGCCTAGCCAGTATACTTAAAAAAACCAGGAGTAATAGCAAATATGAAAAGTTTGAAGTAGTATCATTCATCAAATCAGGAGCATCTACTGAAGAAATTTTGAAGACTCCATATTTATATAACTTTGATACGGAAGATAAGTTAATTTTAAGTATAGGGCAAAATGATACAAATCCCATGAAAATTATAACTGACTTGTGTGGTTTCCTCAAAGCTTCTAAAATAACTTGTCCCATATTACTTCTCAGTGTTTTAGAAAATAAGTATCTTAATGAGTGGAAACTAAATAATTTAATTAAGATGACCTATAAAAATTATTCAAACTGCTACTTTGTTAACCTCAATGATATTCATGTTTTAGATAAGATTAATATTTGTAATAGAATTAACTTTCACATTGATCAGGTGTATTATGAAAATATTTTTTTAAAACTTTACTCTAAAAATAAATACACAAAAAAAGTAACACAAACTGCTATTACAAAACAACTAGGAATTAATAACACAAGAAATAATTTTACTCAAAAACAAAAACAATACTTACAATATAACAATATTAAGAATAAAAAAATATCACAGAACTACAACAAAAAATCAATTATGAATACTGAAACTAATAACACAACTCATAACAGTAACAATGAAATACAAAAATACATAACTGACTATTTTAAACCACAACATCCATTTCGTAACAAAACACAAACAAATTAAAATTTTACATCAAGACATTGCTAGCTTCCATAGAAAAAGATGTCAACTAGAAATTGCGCTAGCAGAACTAAAATCATACAATAAGGAACCAGATATCATATGCCTAACCGAAACCTTTGTCGAAAAGAGGACTGAACAAAATATAGCTCTAAATAACTATAATCTAGCATCATTTTACAGCAGGTCTATGAAACAAAAACGAGGTGGAGTATGCATACTTATAAAAAATAATACCTATTCCTATAATAATATTGACTATTGTTCCTCAATTGATAACATTTTGAATGCTGTGGCATAGAAATTCGTGATATAAATATGGTTATTATTTGCTTATATAGAACACCAAATTCTGCAATTAGTATATTTATCCAAAAGCTAGACTCACTTTTGTATAATATAACCAAAAATTCAAATAAAAATATTAATATAGTTATTGCGGGAGACCTTAATATTAACTTACTTAAAATAAACAATGATTCAAATGCATTGCGTAATGTCTCTAGTAACTATAATTCAACAATCCATTTTAATAAACCAACGAGACAATCCACATACATAGATAATATTTTAAGTAACTTAACACAAGTCTATAGCGAACTACTTCACATGTGTTTGTCGGATCATAACACAGCACAATTTATTTCAGCAACAATAGAAACATCTAATAACCTCACCCTCCATAAATATTACTATGTCTATAAGAGAGAGTATAAAAAAG
Organism: Phengaris arion; assembly: GCA_963565745.1. NCBI lineage: Eukaryota > Metazoa > Arthropoda > Insecta > Lepidoptera > Lycaenidae > Phengaris > Phengaris arion. Next base: position 34,413,959 of record OY751431.1, read on the forward strand.
ACAACATAAAAAAATTTAAAAACCATCTATCAAACATTTGCTTTGATACATATTTAGACAACTCAAAAACTTTTAACGAAGCATTTAATAATTTTTATGACTTATTTTCTATGCTATATAAACTTTGCTTTCCTATAATCCGCTTTAAAGTAACAAATAAACACATATTACCTCACTGGATAACTAAGGGCTTAAGAATTAGTTGTAAAACAAAACGAAAATTACAATATAATTATTATAGAAAAAAGACAGTTCCACGAAAAATAAATACAACCAATATAGTAAATTACTTAGGAAGTGCTTTAGACTTGCGGAAATAAATTCACATAGTAAATACGTCGCAAGTGCAAAAAATAAATGTAAAGCGTCATGGGATATTGTTAAACAATGCTCAAGCAAAGCTAACAACAACAAATTTATTACAGATATTAAAATTAATAATAAAAAACTTACCACACCCACAGATATAGCAAACACATTTAATGAATATTTTATAAAAACTACAAACATAAATATAGCTTCAAATTCTAATTTTATAAGTAATATTCATGACAATTCTATGAGCATCTTTTTAAAACCTTGCACCTGTGACGAAACAATAAACATTATTGATTCCTTAAAAACACGAATACAGTGGGTTATGATGAAATATCCACAAAGGTAATCAAAGAATGCAAATATATAATTGCCCCCATCTTAACTGAGCTGATAAACAAGTCTTTCGTAGAAGGTTGTTTTCCAGACAAGTTAAAAGTCTCAATAATAAAACCAATATTCAAAAAAGGTGACAAAAAGCAATTAAGTAATTATAGGCCAATTGCGCTAGTTCCAATACTATCAAAAATATTTGAAAAAGCAATGCATAAAAGACTAACTTCATTCATTAATAAATTTAATATTTTGGAACATGAACAATTTGGCTTTCAAAAGAAAAAATCAACTCAACAAGCATGTTTCAACGTTACTAACCAAATTATAAACTGCATTGATGAAAAGAACCACTGTATAACTGTTTTCATTGACATGACTAAAGCTTTTGATTTTGTTTCACATAAATTACTACTAAAGAAATTAAGCAAAATGGGAATAAGGGGACCAGCGATAAATTGGATTAAGAACTTCCTTGAAAATATAGAAATTATTTATAATTATATATATAAAAATAGAAAACATTAACATAGATAATGAATTAGTCAATACTAAATCTGCAGTCTTACTTAATGAATATGGAGTTCCACAAGGCTCTGTATTAGGTCCTCAGCTATTCTTGTTTTACATTAATGACATTCCCATTGAAATTAATAATCCAATAATCCTGAATAATTATAAATTTACATTATTTGCAGATGACATATCTATAATATTTACATATTTAAATAAATTGGACGTGAATAAAATCGAAAATGACATAAACTTGACACTTAGATATTTAATTGAATGGCTGACATCTAATAACCTTAAAATTAATGTTAATAAAACTAGGTATATACAATTTACAACTTACTATAAAAAACCCATTGACTTAAAATTAACACATGATAATGAAAAAATAGAAGAAGTTGATGAAAAACTTGTTTTTAGGCGTACAAATTGACAAACACTGTAACTGGCATGCACACATAGATAAAGTTTGTTCAAAACTGAACAAATTTGTTTTTGCCTTGCGCAGGTTAGCGTGGACAGTTAATATCCAAACCTCAATTACAGCCTATCATGGCTTCGTGTCCTCAGTCCTACGATATGGTCTAGTTGTCTGGGGAAACTCTACGCACATAGACAAAGCATTCATTGTGCAAAAGAAAAGTATTCATGCTATAGCTAAGATTCCACCGTATGAGTCATGTAAGCCTTTCTTTAAAAAATTTAACATCCTGACTCTGCCTAGCATGTACATTTTAGAAATATTTAAATTCGTTATACACAACAAGCACATTTTTACACAATTGATTGACACGAACCCAACTAAATATTTCAGAAATTCAAATAGATTAATCATAAATAAGAAACCAAAAACAACTCTTTTTTTAAATAATGCATAAACAATGTGTGTAAAGATTTACAATAAAATACCAGATCACATAAAACACTTGTCTAAAAAACACTCTATTAGAGAACTAAAAAAAATACTAATAAACAAATCTTATTATGATGTAAAGGAAGTCCTAAACAGTTGACATAAATTATTTTATTTTATGATAATAGTTTTAAAATTAATTGACATTTTCTACTTTATCTAATTTCTTGACATAAATATATATTTGATATATATATATATATATATATATATATATATATATATATATATATATATATATATATATATATATATATATATATATATTCTCATTATCTTCATTACATGATTAATTATTATTGTGAATAGCCTATGTATAAAATTGATTTGAATATTGTTAGCGTAAAATATATTTTGTATGATTATAATTATTAGATATTCTTATGACGTTTAATTATTACTATTATTAATGACTTATATTGTAAAAAATTGATTTGAATATTGTTAGCGTAAAATATGTTTTTTTGGTGATAATTTAAATTTATATTTGCATGCTATTTTATACATAGCTAAAAGTGTTAGTTCTTAAGAAAATGATCATTACAACCTACTGTATTCACCACTTTTATAGCAAATAAATGAATTGAATTGTCTAACACAGGACACCCCCCGCGACCGGCCGATCTCCCTATCAAACTTATTTATTTATTTATATTAAGTACACAAACAGGTTTACTAGTGCAAAGATATCATCATGTCGCTGTACAAAGATCATGTATCACAACAAGACTGCAAGAATTACCGAAGTAACAGTCTCCTAAGCATTGTCAGAAAATTTTATGTTAAAATGTTAATTTCTTAATTATCGAAACGATTGTGAAAATGTCAAAAGATTGTGGGATTTGCAAACGCTTTTGGTACGTATATATCTATTCTTTTCCTTAAGTATCTGCCAAAAGTACCTATCTAGCGATAATCCAGTGTAAATCCGATGTGTAATCTTACCTGAAAATATTTGAACCGACTTCTAAAAGGAGGAGGGTATCTATTCGTCAGGATATTTATTTAATCGAAGTTTTGTTTTATATCTCGTGTAAAATGTAACGTCCTACTACTATTATAAATGTGAGAGTTTGTGAGGAAGGATGTATGAATGTATGCATGGATTGATGGAAGGATGTTTGTAACTCTTTCACGCAGAAACTTAATAAGCGCCATTGAATCGTGCGTACGCACACATACTCACAGGTACATACGTAGTTCAACCGTATCTGCAGTCGTAGCGGTCACTTCCTTTGTGTATTAAATATTTTAAGGCATCCTAGTTGCAAAGAAAAATGTTTAGAAACTGGTCGAGCAGTAACATTGTCGATATCGGTCCTAAAGGCACAGATTACTAAATAGTTAGTACGTAACTAAAGGTATCATGGCTGATGGTGATGATTGATGACTGATGGTAGACAGCGTGTCCAGTGACCTATGTCCCTGTTATTTACAATAATTTGGCTCTCGACTCAGAGGTCGTGGGTTCGATTCCCGCGTTGGAACAACAAAAAATGTTGTTTCTAAGTTTGGTTAGGACAATTTAGGTCGATCACCTGATTGTCTGACAAGAGATGATCCATGCGCCGGATGGGCATGTAAAAAGTCAGACCTGCGCTTGATCTCTCGACGCCAGTCGTGTCGGTAATCCGTCCCACTAGGTTTCGAGGGTAAAGAAACAGATAGTGCTCTTGCGTACTGAGCACACACTTGGGCACTATACATTAACTCCTGCGTAGCTGGCCTGGTTTCAATGAAACCAGGAAACGTCACTAAAATCGGGAGCTATTATTATCATAATACAATAGAGTAAATATACTTCGTTCTTAAAGTAAAGAATTCGTTTAAAGGCCAATGTATACGCCTATACAATAAGATCCCAGAAAACGTTCAACATTTTTGAATCAATAATTTTAAAAAGTAGTCAAAGAACGTTCCAAAGCCTAAATGATTGATTAAATAAATTAAATGAGTAAGCTTGAATGATTTCATGGATGATAATGGAATGAGGTGGCCCCCTGCAAGGCTACTTCTATATACTATTGCTGTGCTCTGTATGTAGTTTTAGTCATAATATTATTATATACCTTTTTTATTTTAAAATACCAATTTCTCATCTTTTTGATAAAAGATTGCAGCCGCCGCCACCTAACGCCGGTTCTTCTCGCCGGGCCAGTTCCCGAACCGGTGATAGGTATCATGTAGACGGACTTTCAGAAAGTAGATAAAAAATAGCAACATAAATTTTAAAAAAATGACTTTGACTTTGACTATGTTTCGTGATTTGAGTATAATTATTTACATATGTTGTATATTATAACCATTGCAATACCAAAATGCAAGGCGCAATAACAGTTGTGTCCAGGACTACGCTGAACTCCGAAGTGTCAACTTGGAGAATCCAATCTTTTTACACACTACCTATACATAGCTCATCTTCTAGTCTTGTATAAGATATCACAACAACTATTACAAACCTTATAACCCCTCAATGAGCAGTAATTCACATAGAAGATTTGCGTACTCTTACGGTGTCCATAGTTAAGAAAGTAAACAGTACTTAAACAACAAATAGCGCCTAAATAACTTTATTTACTCTTCGGAATGGAAACTCGCAGTTCGGCATCTGACCCCAGGTGTCCCATTGGTGTCGTATACTCCGACAACTTACGGTTGGTATGGTTGAAACTTTGTACAGATTCGAACAAACTCTATTTGATAACCATAAAGTAGCATGAATAAACTACGTATTAATATTATTACCGTTGGGAATAGTCCCGATTGCTTTTGATAAAAAATTATCGATATCATATTATAATGGTACAAAAATTTTGTAAAAATAAAAATGTACTGAGAGAAAATCTAATCCATCCTCCTAACGTGAGTAATAATTAAATTTCTGCTATCCCTTTTCTCAATTTTCAATATTAACAACAACAATTTCCGCGCCTGAAAGATAATGGTACAAAACAGTTTTAGAATATTTGCCGTGAGACATGGGTGTCATGAGTGTTTATTGTATATAGTGTATTGATAAAAAATCTGATAAAAAAAATTTTTCTGATAAAAATCAGATTTTCTTTACATTTAAAATTTAAATTTACCAGCATTGTAGTTACAATGCTGATAAATTTAAATTTCCCTCACATTTTACTATACGATATACACTAAGAAATACAATACTACCCGTCGTTACTTGCTCGGAAGAGACAGCCAGACAGATCTATCTGTCTCGGTATTACATTATTTATATTGTGATATTAAGTAAGTCTTTTATTTTTAGTTAAATCTTTGACCGCTCATCAACTAGACGTGTTAGTTACTATTTCGCTAATATATGCTTTTACTATTTCGCTATGTCCTCTCTAAGCCTTAAACTATTAGCAAACACTTTTTAATATTTTTTGTGAATAATTAGTTTATTTAAAGCTTTAAATCAAGGTTAAAATATTTAAAAATAAAAAGGTCTAAGTTTCTCAAATATCGATTTTAAATTTTCCCTTCCGGTTTACTATACAAAATTAAAAATTTAAACTTTTTAACTATTACACAAGAAACAATACTTTTTGGTTTTTGTTACAAATTAATTGATGAAAATATTAAGCATCCAAAAATAACAGACTTCACTCTTAGTAATTTTTTAAAAGATCAACTCAGCAATAAACTATGACACGAAACATTGTGTGTACACATTCACGTCTACTTGAAGTATAACTGACCAGAGTATAAACAAAATTCACGACATAATTTTTTTTTTGGTTGTCTGCTTGACGGGAAAAGCTTTATATCAAGACGGATTTGTAGGCACTCATGACACTTCTTTATACTCAGTCGTAAAAATACTGAACTGTGGTGGTGGTGGTGGGGGGTAACTCGATACGACAGAAATATATTAACTAACAGTTTAAAAGCTTTGGACTGGAAGCCGCTAAAACAAATAATAAATCCAAATAAAATTATGAAATGATTGTTAGCAATATTAAAAATGTTATAACGAATCTCAAATTAAGTTTAAAATCAATAAAAGTAGTAATAAAGATAATAAAACATGGATAAATAATAAAACTCTAAAGGCATGTAAATAAAGAGACAAATTATATTTAAAATGGATACGGTCATGAAATATGATATTAAAACAACAATACAATTCTGCCAGAAACTACGCTACTAATTATAATAAACAAAAATAAAAAATAATCAGAACAAGTTATGAACTATAAGAATAATCCTAGACAACTGTGGAAACTATTAAATGAAATTTCTGACAGAGCAAAGACGTTAAGACTTTAATTTTAAAGACAATAATTTTAAATGCATTTTCAAACAATAGTAGTACGATTAAAAATATTGCGTCCAGCTTTGCAAAAACCATTTCAGAATATGACTCGAATTTAAAAAAAAAAAAACATTAAATTACTTAACAAAAATCGTTATACTTCACCAGCCAATGTTGCCTTCAGGTTTCAACCTACGTCGGCCAAAACAATATTACGAGAAATAAGGTCGTTAAATAATCTCCAGGTTAAATAATAAAGGTATATATGCCATTAGAACTGAGGATTTAAAAACGATTGCAACCGAAATCGCAGATATAATAGCTCACAGCATTATATTGTCCATTTTATATGGAGTTTTTAAATATGGTAAACCTGTTAACATTAAATATTGTAAGCCATCGCAACTTAAATACAGGTATTTCAAGGTCTATATTCAAAAAAGGTATACAGACTAATTGTAATAACTACCGTCCGATAATAATACTATTTATCATAGACAAACTTGTAGAAAAGGCCATATCCAAACATATTTATAAGTTTTTTGAAAGAAAATAGCATAATATCGGATAAACAATACGGATTTCAACTGGGTAAAAGTCCTATACAAATATTTTCTAAATTTACTGACAAAGTTTACGACCACCTTAACAAAAAAGAGCATATTTTAATAGTATTTGTTGATTATACAAAAGCATTTGACACTTTGAGATATAGTACGTTTATTGAAAAATTCTATGACTGTGGCATACGAGGACCTCTGAGTGAGTGGTGTCGAGACTATCTTAAGGATAAGTCCTTCGTAGTAAAAGTTAGTGACGTATTTAGTGAAAAGGTATATATTGACAAAGGAACCGAGTAAGGCTCCGTTATAGTTAATGTACATTACATAACATACGTTAATGACGCCATCAATGTCGTCAATGATTGTGACATGTACCAATTTGCTGATGACACATATTTGGTTTCTGCAAATAAGCCCATGAACATAGCCATAAAGAACCTTCAAAAGGATTTTACACTACTTACCAAGTGGTTTCATGATGCGGGACTAGCGATTAATGCTAATAACACTAAACTTATTTATGTTAGCTTCAGCCAAAATCATAGCACCATATCCAGAAATAATAGCGCACAATCATAATTGCCTACATAATAGTGTCTACACAAGTTGTAATTGTGAGCCAATAGAAGTAGTAAACAAACATAAATATCTCGGTCTAATAATCGATGACAAATTTAAATGGATGGTTCATATTAACTCAGTTTGCGACAAATTACGAGCTATATTGGCTAAGTTTAGAATCTTAAAGAAGAACATTCCAAAGCCCTGGGTGAAGCAACAATATATTACGGCCTAAAGTAGCTACGGGATAACGTTTAAATCGCATCTCGATCAAATTTATAAACTACAGCTTCGTGTCCTAAAAACAATAGCGCCTGCAAAGCTTAAGACTAATAACTGTAAAGAACTTTTTATCAAAACTGATAAAAAGTTGAAGAAAAATGTTACCCATACATGGACCAGGCAAAACGTATTTCATTAAAATATATTTTTTTACGAGAACTGTCTAAATATAACACACCATATTATACAAACTTGTAGTGCGTCAAAAAACAAATATTTAGTTCCACGAAATTGTAACCTTTACGGCAAACAAATATTGCAATATCAAATACCTAAATTAATTAATGATCCTCCAGATAACCTTAAAAAATAAATAAAAGAAACTAATATTAAATATAAATTGAAAAACTATTACCTCTCAAAATTATTACTAGTATAATATAAAAATGTATTACAAATAAAGTAAAAAAAACCTTAATTTAAATGAAAAAACTCAAATAATAAATGATATTATGCTGAAGCAATTTATGCCCGTGTGTTTCCATTGTGCGGTGCGATATGGACGCGGCCGCGCGGTGTAGTGGCAGTATTGTAGTTCTACCTACGGGATACGATTTCTTTTGAATTCGCTATTATTAAAATGTGTGTTACTTTAAAAACATATTGTTAATCTTCATAATAACATAATTATGATACCTATGAGCTTTGTCTAATTAAATATAAGTTAAATGAGCTATCGACGACGAATAGCAGTGTGCGGAAAAATCCGCAATGGTTTATGTTACACTGTTTAGATTAAGTTTAATGCTATGTATTTCCTTAGTCTATTAATATATAAATTTAAAAAAAAGATGACACCTCACACTAATCAGTAGACTGTGAAACAGGCCCTAAATCTAAATCTTCTATAATACCGGTAGGTTGTCTTTTTAGATCATGATGATTGCCTAGCAACGCGGTTTCCTTGTTTTGCTATAGTTGATTCATAGGGTCAACAACATTGTTTTATTCTACTGCTATATCCTCTATGCATACAGGAAATGTGTGTCTGATGTCTCTAAGAAGGTTATTACACCTAGTTGGTGAACAGAAAAACTTTAAAAGACGCCACACCACGTATACATAATCTATCTACTAGGGCGGCGGGACCAGTGGGTGAAGGGTTACGAACGCGACGCGAGCACCGCGTGCGCGCTGCACACACGCCACACGCCTGCAAATCGCGACCCTCACACGCCCGACAAACGCGCACGCCTTTTGTGGGATCAGCCTTCTGCAGCTTCAGCCTTAGTGCGGCCATCGGCCACCTTGATTTTTGTTTTTAAATTGATGTAAGAAATCAAACTTGCTATGGCCATTTTTCTTTACACTCAGTATGAACCAGGATAGTGTTTGAAAGACACAAAAAGTTTAAAAAAAGAAGCATCTAAAAATTACTTAAAGTAATTCAAATTAAAATAATCATTTGAAAGTGATACCTACTAGCTAACATTTTCAGGAAGTAATGTTATAATATAGAAAACTTGAGGAAAGTGTAGTAATTTGAAAAACTGCTTCATATTTTGAAAAAATGTATGGGAAATAATAAAATGATGAAAATACGCTCTTTCCATAACTATCTCGCATATAATTTTTAATTCAGATTATAGATTGTGCTGAGAATAGGTAATTAAACTTCTGTTATTACAAGGAAATTAAGGCCCGTATTAATAAAGCGTTCTTATCTCTAAGACAATTCTCAAGAAAGTACTTAAGATGTTGTTTTAATTAATAGACCGTACTTAAGAACAGCAGTAGGTACGGCGTATCAAGTTAGTTCGAACGTACTAATAAACGACACTCGTTACTCAAGTACGCTATCATTGCTGTCAAACTGTTACTTGAGATTCGGTTTCGTGTGTGCAGTCAAACCATGAATTGAGTACAGCTTGGGATACAGTACAATATTATTTGTTGTGTTTTTGGTTGTGTTACAATTATTTAATTTAAAATCTAAATACTTATGATACAAACTCAGAATTTACACTACATACTCAACACAAAATAAAGTTATAGATACTTATATATATAGATACTTATTCTTCTTCTTTTTTTTTGCAATCGCGGTTGCAAAGGTTTTGCACCATTCTGCCAGTGTCGAGTATTTATAGAAATATTTTCGATTTTATTTGTTTATTTACATTAAACGAATACTAATAATACCTATTTGATTTATATTAATAGCACAAAGGTCAAAACAAAAGTGACTTGATTTGACACTTGACAGCAGAACTTTTTTTGCTGCCCAAAAAACAATCCTCATTATATGATCCCCTCCCTCCTACAATTCCTCGCCCTATTAACCTTAAATCTGTTCTGTATAAAACATGTAAATACTCCTTTTACTTAAACTTTTATTTATTTATTTATTTATGTACATACCTATTAAAAAAAGAAAATTACTGTGGTACTGACCCTGGTTTGTTCTAGGTTTTAGATTATTCAACAGACATCTTCTGTACACCGTGCCCTTGTGAGTGGGTTTCATGTTATTCATGAAACCCATTCATAAGGCAGAGTTTTCGTCAATACAACACATCGGCGAATCACTAAGGAGCCACTTTAAAGAATAAGATGAACTTTTTTTCGAATGGCAACGATCCTATATATGATAATATTAATATGCTAAATAATAATAAATATTAATATCTACGTGAAAAATAGAAAATACAGACTAAACTTTTTTTGTATTTATATATTTATATTTATATATTACATTTTTAAAAAGAAATATTGAAGGAATGTATAATCAATAAATCCGTTCTTTGTAGAAGTGTAAATGAAACGTTATTTTTTTCGTTCTTTGTCGTGTAGATGACGCTCAAAAGTTGAGTAAGTGTTCTCAATAACGTTATCAACTGATACGGTCTTCAGATCATACTATGAATTAAAGACCATCTTAAGAAGCTAATCGTTACTTGAAACCGTCTCAGCCAAGAAATGTCTTGAGAACGAGTTTGAGAACAGTTTATTAAAACGGACCTTAGACCTTGACGATTGAAACCTTTTTCAGTGTTTTAACCGACTTTAAAAAAAAAGGAGGTTTATCAGGGAAGGTTATTGCCTGATGTTCAGATAAAGATCTTCGGAGATGGAACAATGGAACATTTTTAAAAAACTAACATCAATTAGTGTTCATCCGCTTTTTTTAACCGACTTCAAAAACAAAATTATAATCTAAAATAAATAAAAAACCATTCACTAAAAAGTTTAAAATAAATTACTTGCCTTCAGAAAACCGACCCACTGAAAAACTCAAAAATAATTAAATTTATAAAATATTAAGCAAAACAATTTTCCTTATTTTAATTCACTCTTTCAAGTCGGTGCCTCGACTTAATATGGCACATTCTCTTGAGTAGGTTCTAAATTAAACTAGACTTCTCTATTGAGAGGCACCGACTTCAAAAAGCGAATTAAAATAAGGAAAATTGTGTTGCATAATATTGCATAATTGCATAATTTTGAGTTTTTCAGTGAGACGGTTTTTTGAAGACAGTTCTCTATTTTGCTATATTAGGTCTTTACCTATAAAATTGCCGTTTTGTATGAAAAAATTTAAATAAATTTTTTTCATGTATTTTTTATTTGTATTAATCGAAGTAATCACCCATGCAATCAATGCATTTTTGCCAACGCAGTGGCAGTTTATTGATGCCCTTCTTAATCAAATCAGCTGGACGGGAGGCAACAAATTCTTCAACGGCATTTTGTACTGCCTCTCGGATATTGAATTTTTTTCCCGCCAACAAGTTATCCAAATTCTGGAAAAAGTAGTGTATGTAGGCGCAAGGTCTGGTGAGTAGGGCGGATGACGGAGAGCTTCCAACCCCAGTTCATGCAACTTGGAGACCGTCTGCTGTGCAGTATGAGGTCGCGCGTTGTCGTCCAGGAGCAGCGGAGACGAGCGATTGACCAATGCTATTTGGAGATGTGCCAGCCTCTCCATCATTGTGTTCAGTTCTTCACAGTACACATCTGCAGTAATTCTCACCTCGTTTGGTAAGAAGCTGCGATGAATCACACCGGCGCTAGACCACCAAACAGTGACCATCACTTTTCTAGGGGTAAGTTTTCGTTTAGGGCATTGTTTAGGTGCTGAACCAGGATCCAACCAACTTGCTGAGCGCTTGCGGTTATCAAACAGAATCCATTTTTCATCGCAGGTGACAATGGGGTTCAAAATTCATTTATCTGTGTCTGTTGCGCAGTGCAAGGCACGTATCGACGCGTACTTCGCGCTGGCGATCATTGAGTTCGTGGAGCACCCATTTGTCAAGCTTTTTTACCTTGCCAATATGACGCAAATGGACCAATATTGTTTTAACGCTAACGTCGAAAGCTGCTGCTAATTCAGCCATAGATTGTGTATCATCAGCTTTCACAATCGCCTTTTATTCGTCACTGTCGACCAAAGTATTCGGACGACCGCGAGGTTCATTTTTCAGGTCGAAATTTCAAGAACGGAAGCGAGCAAACCAATAACAGGAGGTGCGTTGGTTTGTATTGTTAGCTCCGTAAATGTCGTTGATTTTGCGTGCCGGTTGTGCCGCATTGCTGCCACGAAGGTACTCATATTCCATAATTATTCGAATTTTTAACGTATCCATGATGATGAAAAATATTGAAATGCGATGAAAATGTAATAGTTATCAATAAACAAATGACTACTTTTGGAAAAAGAATTCCATGTTTTTAAAATAAAATTAATTTGAAATTAGAATTCTTAGCCAAACAAAAATTATTTTGATTTGAAATGGCCAGTACTGCAGAACGGCAATTTCATAGGTAAAGCCTATTATTATGACCCAAACAGGTCAGGTCAACCACTTTTGAAATTATTTTTAAACAAAAAATTAAAACCGACTGCCAAAGTTAAAATGCACATAAAAGTATGAAATAAAATTTATTTCCTAAATAATTCCCCTTTTAAATTCGCTAAAATTTCAACCATTTCTCTACTCAATCTTCATAATTTTGAAGTCTGTACCAGCCTGAACAATATCCTGATAATGGTTAAAATTTTAGCCGAATTTAAAAGGGGAATTATTTAGGAAATAAGTTTTATTTCATACTTTTATGGTTTTGGTTTTAATTTTTAGTTAATAAATAATAATATTTCTCTTTTTAGTTAAATTTATTATATTATTATTAATACATTTAAATAAAGTTATAAAAACAAAAAGCCTCCGCTTTTCTCACACTCTCTTGGCAAAACAAACTCAAGCGTTATTTTATGCCAGTTTTCTCAGAGGCCGTGGTTTTACCCGAAATCCGAATAAGCATTACCGATATGTGGGCCTACTAAACAATCACCAGTGATGATAATGATTAGATACTATATTATTAAATAATAAGTGATCAAACGAACTTACCTTAAGTGAAAGTTCGGTAATTATTATATGAAGCGTCTTGTTCGTCTTCGAATGTATTATTTACCATGTACTTTCTTCAGCGGGCTTAGCATGGCGATCCGAAGAAATAATTTTAAAGAAGAAATATTCTATCCAAAACAGTTCGTTGCAAAATAGTTCAAATCCGTGGTAACAAGGTCGTCAATAGAAGTCAACATTTCTAAATGTAAGTGTAAATGTGTGTAAGTCTATGCCGTATTTTTAAAATGGCTGCCGGGAAATCTTCTGCTAAAAAATGATCAAATTTTCAAGTAAATGATGAACGTAAAGAAACTTTGTCTTGGACCGCCATGATGTGGAGTAGTTGACATTATTGTAAGACAAGTATTTGACATTGAATAAAGAAAACGTTTCTACTTTAGCTGTCAAAAGAGACCATTTTGTGAGCTCATGCTCGGAAAGAAAAGAAATGTTGTTCTCATAACGATGATGCATCGATGTTGCTAAGGCAGCAATAAGAACTATTTTGCTCCGAATAGTATTAATGTTTCTTCGATCTGTCATTTTGTCGATTCTCTGGTGTATCTAGGTTGCGCATGCTAAGTCTGCAGATCTACTTGGCATCAGACGCATTTTTTATAGCTAGAATTCAAGAAAAAAGTTACTTATTGTCTATGACCTCTAGCTTCATAGACCATCTCCTGTAATTTCATTCTGTTTAGAGCTTTTGACATGTACACAACTCCCAGGGCTACGCATGTAAGGCTTAAATTATGCTTATAGCCGTGCTTGTGTTGGGTGGGTATATACCTTCGAGGCAAGACGCTTCATATAGTAATGATGGAACTTCACTTAAGGTAAGTTCATTTGATCACTTATTATATTCCATCGTCTTGCTTCTTTTGATATTATTTATCATGTAGATATTTAGAGCGTATGGGAGTTATTTAATTTGTTAAATACTATAATAATATTAATATGGTACTTGGGCCTTTTCATCCGTTAATGGATGATTTATACAGTATTCACCGAGCAAAATAACCACTTGAAATTCTGTAGTTGCCTGGGACATTTTTTTAAATGTCGTATGGTTGCCCAAGCACATACGGCATTCTCACAACATAGTCAGCCTAGTCCAGAGGAATGACTGGTCAATACGTCTGGGGCCAACCATGTGCGGATTTCCTCACGATGTTTTCCTTCACCGTTATAGCGTCTGTTTATTGTACTTGACATTTTATATAATATTATGTTAATTCAAATGGATCAGCCTCAATGTCGCGTAATAGTAGGTTTTTAAATGTTATGTTTCTAAAAAAACTGTGATCATAATTTATACAATAGTATTGAGATTCCTGTTTAACTATCTTTGACGTTCTCTCAAATGTCAAAGTCAAATGTTGATTTTAATTTGTCAGCAGAAGTCAAGTGTTGTACACGAAACACATTCACTAACTACATTAACTTGCCATAAATAGGTAGGTATAATAAAAAAGGTAAATGTTAATTTTGGTGTACTTAAATATATTTCAGTGAGTGTAAATGATACATTAACGAATTCGTGTTTAGTGTTTACATTTAGAAAACCCGAGCATAGTAACATCAACATACAACTTTTTATTACTATTTATTGACTTTCTTTATTCAAAGACAGATTGAGACAATCGAAGACGTCATATGATTTGTTAATATAGATCATATTATTATGTAGATTTCGTTTGTCTCAATCCCTGTCTTAAGTGAAAATATAATACATTAATTAGCGACCAAACGTGTAAACAAATGCGTAAAGCTTTATACATAACGATGAAATAATGTCGGTTCAGTTTCTTCATATTTAATAAAGGAGTTAAATCTGCGAAATTTCTCACAATCCATGTCCATTGCTAATAAGTTGTAGCGGGTAAATTTTGGTAAATTTTGCATTTGCCGATATTAACTTCTTCAATAACATTAAATAATGCTTAAAGCCGAGCCATACTGTTATAAAAATATCATAATTTAGTTCAAACACACTAAAACAAGCTAACTCGTTACTTTAGATGAGACCTCTATATCTATCGAGTAATTTGACGTTTGTTTACGATCCAGCTATTCGATTCTCAGTCGATTGATTTCGTCGCGAGTACCAAAAATTACGATCTAACAAACTTCTCGACCCAGGTTAGTTACAAATTGAGCCACCGCACGATTATGCGCTAGTGTCTAGTGTCTTGTCGGGAGTATCAAAAGCTATTGAGATCGAACTGATTCGAGGATTTTGCAATTTCTTCCTCTTTGGTTTGTTTTCGTATTTTTTAAGACTTGAAATTACTAATATTTCAACTGAAAGATCCTTCTTCACGTTGGCTATCATGATGGCCATAACTGTGTGGGCCATCGTGTAGATTAGGGATTGGTGCATGTTGGAATTATGGGCTACAAATGTGTGCAACTTGGCCAAGATTCATGCGGTGTCGGTTTTTTGACAAAAGATCAAAAAGTAAAGTAAAAAGTTGTTTATTACCCTTAACGTCTTTTACAAATTTTAAAAAATACACTGTAAATTGTATACATGTAACAAATTTATTGCGCAACCCCTACACTAAGAATCTCTTGTGCTGTAGGGGTTGCCTGCTCTTCAATGTACATTTACTTGCAGGTTACAGTATGAAGACATCGACAGTAATTGTAATAAAGTAATAAAGGTAAGATAATTATGTTATAAGATAATAAAATAAAATAAAAAATAAAATAAAACAAAAGGGTTTTATTTTATTTTTTATTTTATTTTATTTAATAATGTTAGAAGCTTTTGTGTGTTTGGTATGTGTGTATATGAGTGTGGGAGTGTGTATATGTGAGTGCGCGCAAGTGTGCGTGTGAGTGTGTGTGATTCATTGTTCTGTATGATTAAATATTATGTGTGCGGTGTGTTTAATTTTAACAATTTATTTTACTATTTCTATTAAATTTTCAGTTCCATCGTATTTAAGTCTACTAAGCCAGCTGTTAACTGCAACCTTAGCGTCTCTGGTGGTCAACGTTAAAATTCTCAGTATCTTTGTTGACTTGATTATACAATAGTGCCCCCAGGAAGTATTGTTGGCGCTGCGCCGTTGCACTACTGGTTTTCGGTACTATTAACACTTTATCTTTTCTTCTTTTATTTATATAGTTTGTAGTTAATTCTTGATTACTGATTTAGTTGTGCTGTGTGAGTAGAATCTTTCTAATAAATAGTTGTCTGACCGTCAAAACTTTAGTATGTTTGTAGAGTTCATGTGTGGGAAAGTGGTAGGGCTTAGATGTTGTTACTTTAAGCACTGCTCTTTGGGCTCTTTCTAGCAGTTTCATTTGTGTTTTACAGGCTCCTCCCCAAACTGATATGCAATAAGAAAGTACTGATTCACATAAAGCACGTTAAATTTCTAAAATTAGCTTATTATCAGCGACATTGCGCATTGCTTAAAAACATAAATAAGTTAACGTACTCTTTTGGTAAGTATTGCAATATTTCCAAGACAAGTTTTTATCGACAATAATAACTAGATATTTTAGATTCGATACTTCTTGCAGTTTGGGACAGTTATAACAATAGGTGTCATTACAGTTTTTATGTATAGCAAGATCAACAAGTGTCATTCATCTGCGACTGATCGTAAATTTAATAAATTTAGTCGTATTGACATTCACTGTGAGTAAATTTTTAGATAACCATTTAGTAACCATATTCAAACCTAGTTGTGCATGAGTCCGAGCCTCCTCCCAGGTTTTACCAGTGAAAACTAAGGCAGTATCATCTGCATAGGAGAATACTCTTCCGTTAATAAGTGATGTGTTACAGAGTTCATTTACGTACACTAGGAAGAGGCTCGGACCCAAAACACTTCCCTGAGGGACACCATAAGTTATAGTTTCTTCTTCACTTACTATATTACCAACTTTAGTTCGTTGAGTTCTATTACTTAAGTAGCTTTTGAATAATTGCAGTGCTGAATCCCGTATACCCATATCTTCAAGTTTTTTAATAAGTATAGGATCAGAGACCGTGTCAAAGGCTTTTGCAAGATCCAAAAAGACTCCAATAACTTTGTTCTTATTATCTATCTCACTTGCTATTAATTTTGTGAGTTCAGAAACAGCATCCTCAGTAGAGCAACCTGATCTGAACCCATATTGATGTGGCGATAGTAAATTGTATTTTTCTAAGAAAGATTTTAGCCGATTATTCATAATTTTTTCAAGAACTTTGGAGATAGACGATAAAACCGATATTGGTCTATAATTTTCGACACAGTCTCTGCTGCCACCCTTATGTATAGGAGTAATAATAGATATTTAAAAAGCCTTAGGAAATATGCCTGTAGACAGACATAAGTTGCAAATGTGTGTTATTATTGGTACTAAAATAGAAGCTGATTGTTTTAGAATTTTTGAAGAGATACCATCAATTCCGACTGCAGAGTTACTTTTTAGTCCTTTAATAAGGTAAATAATTTCTGCATTATCGGTTTCCAGTAGCTCCATTGAATTTGGTTGTGAAACTGTTTGTTTTATTTTAATACCTGGGTCACTATAGACGTTTGTGTTCTGTCTTAATTTAATAGCTAGATTTTTACCTACGTTAGCAAAATAATGATTTATGTAATTAGCAGATTCGGCGGGCTTTTCTCTTAGTTGAAGCAAGTGGTCATTGTAGGATTTTTGGGAATTCGTGTATGTAACTTTTTTAATTATTTCCCAAGTTTTTTTCTTGTTGCCTTTATTTTTTTCTAATTATATCCTGTGATACTCATCTTTAAGCCTTTTTACCAGGTTAGTACAATAGTTTCTGTATCTTTTGTAAGACGATTTAAGAATTTCATTGTTTGGAGATTCTTTTAGACGGAGGTGCATCTTGTCTCGTGTTCGCAAACATCTCAAGATACCATTGGTTATCCATGGCTTGATGGCACTCTTTTTGTGTGACAGTTTAAATGTGCGCGAGTTTAGCTTTATTATTTCTGTGAGTTTTTGGACCAGTACATTCATTGCTAAATTGGGGTCTTGAGTATACAGTATATCATAAAAATTGGACTTTTTGATTTGAAGTGCTATTTGTTCAAAGTTTACTTTGGTGACAACTCTCTGCGATGTAAACGATTTTTTTAACTTATGTTTGATATTTATAAGAAGAGGACGGTGATCTGTAATGTAAGTATTTAAGACATACGTTGTTCTTTGATATTTCGATTTTATCATTATATGGTCTAGGCAGCTATTGCTGTAGGTACAAGTAGGAATATTGTGGCTCGGCAAAATACCATGGCTAGCCAATAAATTTAGATATTGGACAGAATTTTTATGCGTTACATGTGAAACGATATTAATATTTATGTCACCAGCTATTATAATGTTAGAGAAGTTTTTTACTTTATTTAATAGAGAATTTAGTGACTCGAAGAATGGATCTAGATTTCTAAAAGATGGTGACCTATACAGTACAATTATAGCTACGTTTTTATTAAGCTTCAATAGTAAATAGTTTGTGTCTGCCATAGCTGGTTCCGCTATGTCAATAAGTAATTCAGATTTTGTATACACAACTATTCCACCATTCTGGTTAGTACATTTTCCGTATGAGCAGCCTTATAATTGGGTAGCTGGGGGTATTATTTGTATAAGTTTATCCAGCATTCTGTCAATATGATTATATCACATTCGATAGCTAGACGATGATACAGTAGTTCTAGTTTGTTAAAGTTTTTATTGATACTTCTTATAGTCAAAGTTAAAATATTAAGTGACGTTTCATTAACTGTAACGTATGTCTGACACATTTCGGGAACGCATAGTTTTGCATTAGAAACAGACAGCGTATATGTTATTGCATAGCATGTCCTGTTGGTCTCTATTCATAATTATAAGAGATATAAAGTTTGAGTCTCCAATAACGATTCATTAATTTCAGTGACATCATATTTGTATGCCTAGATAGCAGAGCTGTGTTTGAGTGTAGGTATGTATAAGAGTGTAAATTTGTGTAGTTGTATGTTTGATGTGTGCAACTGTATGGATTATTAATGATTTCATAAAATAAGATTAGTAGTGTTAGTAAAGACAATAGTATTAGAAATTCACTTGTAACTAATTCTAGTTTTTTTGTATTAGTTCTTCAATTTGCCTCTCACTAATGATTACAATGGGTGCGACGCATTTAGTTTTGCGCATGAGGACCTTACCCTTTGCGGTCCAGCAAAAGTCATAACCCATTTGCTTGGCCGCATCTCGCGCTAGAAAATAGTGTCGCTTGGCTTTTGGTGTAACTCGGACACAAACACGGGAGTCTTACTCCTTTTGATGCCAAGGGTTGTGGTGTTCAGCCTGTCAGTGGT
Organism: Phengaris arion; assembly: GCA_963565745.1. NCBI lineage: Eukaryota > Metazoa > Arthropoda > Insecta > Lepidoptera > Lycaenidae > Phengaris > Phengaris arion. The sequence continues at coordinate 34,433,386 of OY751431.1, forward strand.
GTTTGCATTGTATTTCTTAACCGCTTGTAAAATCTTGTCATTAAAAATATTCGTAGTATGATCGACTACGATTGGGTGTTCTCCATTTGGCTTACGATTTATTTGGTAAATGTCCTTGACAACATATCCTGGAGGCTGAACGTTGATTTTTGAGTAAAATTGATCTAAGTAATTAATCAGATCAGTCTTCGTTTCACCTTGTGTGGATGGAATACCCCGAATTTCTATGCTAGAACTTCTTGTTTGTCGTTCTAAGTCTTCAAATTTATATTCTAGTTTATTTTACTACTACTACTACTACTACTTTATTCTAGCATTTAGATCTTCACAATTTTTTACATAAACTTCAAGCGTTTTTTGCATTTCCGCATTCGCCTTACGCATCTCCAATAGCTCCGCCAGTACTTGAGACAACATACTTATCATTTCTTCTTGTTTATCTACACATTTCTCCATATGTTGCGGTGAACAGTAAGGTCGTGGACAAGCGCTCGGTTTATCGGCTATTGAGCTACTGCTCTGTTTTGGTGAGTTTTTGGGCGGAGTGCGGATCGTTTTACTCATTTCTATAGAATATATAAAATATAATTTGTCAAACAACAACTGTAGAGGGGTTTTTTTAATATGTGCGACCAGGGTTAGTCAGATAGCCTTCACAGTGCTAATTTTTAATATTTCAGCAAGCTTGATACACCAGGCTCTCAGATGCTCAGATGCTCTCAGATCAGAGGTGTATATTCCGCCACCGTTCATTCAAGCGGGGCATGTAGTGTAAATGTATTACTAGCAGCTGGCACAGTAAGCTAGGCTATCAGAGACCAGGAGGAGGTAGGCAGTTGTAAAATGCGTCAGCGGGCTACGCACCAATTGTGAGGCCGCACTGAAGCTTGTTCCTGGTAGTTGTAGACTATGTCAGCGGAATGCGCACGAGTTTTGAGGCTTTAGTTAGGCAGCCAGCGTAGCAGTAGTCGCATGGGTCGCATAGGTTTGGAGGAGTGTTTATCAAGCGTTAGTTCATGCAAGGCGCGCAGATTTGAAATGGGCGTACATCCTAGTTGAGAGTAGTTGTGGCTTGTAGAGACGGTATACCAGGCTTACAGAAACAATGAAGAGTGTGTTTGAATAGTATTCATTCATCGAAGGCGCGTAGTCATTGGGAGTCTTCAGAGACTCGCGCGTACAGGCGAGAAGTAAGCTGTAGCCAGTGGCAGTGTACCAGGCGCACATGGACTATTAGGAGTGTGTCTCTAGTGAGATTGTATTGGGCGTGCAGCTTACTTGTAGTCCACCGATGTGTATGGTGTGACGTTGAGTCCTCCGTACTTAATACGCCGGCGCCGGTGTAATCTCCTCAGTGTTCCTGAGCTCCTATTTTTTTTTTAAATCTTTAAAATTTTAAAATCTTTTAAATTTCATTAAATAAATTTTGAACAGAGTCGTGCTTGCGTCTACTCGCTGCCGAGGTCCGGGGGAAGAGGATCAAAGGGCTGTGGCCAGAGTTATGGCCGTACCATCCACACGTTGGTAAATGCTTAGTTTGTCACAAGCTCCGGCAGTGAGCGCACGTATACATTTTTTGCTTTCATCGTCGAAACTTTCGTAAATTAATCTTTAGTAATAAAAATGTCTACTTTAACAATGACGAACGAGAAAACGTTCAGATTTATAGAAATATATCAAACAGAAATCCGAAAAATCAAAATCACAAAAATAAAAATATCTGTGTGCTGTGTATGTGTGCAAAACTTCTGCGCATAATTTTTCGAATGTCAAAAATTTCGGCACCTTTATTAAAAGCTAAATGATGCCCGCGACTTAGAGCGCGCTAAAGGAAATCTCGGGGGAACCAACATTTTGCCGCAATAAAAAGTAGTATATATCCTTCCCCGTAGTCTATTCTATATCTGTGCCAAATTTCATCAAAATCGGAATAGTAGTTTCGGAGCCTATTCGATGCAAACAAATGCGCCAAAAAAATGTTTCCTCAAAGAAAACACCCATTGTAAGTAGGTACCTAACCTAGCCTTACCCCCGTGGTCGCCGATTTTTTATTTTGATAGTTGCTAGCTTTTGCCCGCATTAATACAGTATCTCGCGGGGACCATCCATATTCCCGCGAAAAAAATTTGCCTAGGGAATAAAGATCTTTGCCAAATTTTATGAGCATGTCAAAAGTGACTAAAATGTGAAAGATAAACTTTGATGTTATATATATACTAAGGCGGGTCAATAAGTCCGTGACTTTTTGAATTTCTAACCTCCTTACTGAAAAAGCAACACTACTCCTGTCAACAGGCATCTGTCAGTTGACTCCTATCAAAATTTGAACTTGCTGCGTCAGTTAGTTTGTGTTTTACAGTTATCTTTATCAGACTATCCAGTAACTTAAGGAAACAATGGAAAAAAGTGAATTTCGTGTGCTTATTAAGCATTATTTTTTGCGAAAAAAAACCACTACCGAGACCAAGGCTAAGCTTGATAAATACTATGGGGACTCTGCACCATCGATTTCAATGGTAAAAAAGTGGTTACTGAATTTCGTTGTGGCCGTACAAGCACTGAAGATGCCGAACGTCCTGGACGCCCAGTTGAGGTCTCTACACCCGAAACAATCGAAAAAATTCACGATATGGTGTTGGCCGACCGAAGATTAAAAGTGCAAGAGATTGTGGAAGCCATAGGCATCTCGCATGGCTCAGTGGTTTCAATTTTGAATGATCACTTGGGCATGAGAAAGCTTTCCGCAAGATGGGTGCCGCGTTTGCTCACAGTCGACCACAAACGCAATCGTGTAACAACTTCACAGGAAGGTTTGGCGTTGTTTAATCACAATATGGAGGAGTTTTTTAACCGTGGACGAAACATGGATCCATCACAACACACCAGAGACCAAACAACAGTCAAAACAGTGTGTTTCTTAGGGTGAATCGGCGCCAAAGAAGGCCAAGGTGGGTTTGTCAGCCAATAAAGTTATGGCGACTGTTTTTTGGGATGCACGTGGGATAATCCACATTGACTATCTTCAAAAGGGAAGAACAATTAATGGGGAATATTATGCCAACTTATTGGACCGCTTCAATGAGGATTTGAAAACAAAACCGACCTCATTTGGCCAGGAAAAAAGTTCTTTTTCACCAAGACAATGCAAGGGTGCACACATGTGCAGTTGCCATGGCAAAAATCCATGAATTGGGCTATGAATTGCTCCCACATCCACCCTATTCTCAAGATTTGGCTCCGAGTGACTACTTCTTGTTCCCAAACCTGAAAAAATGGCTCGGTGGAAAAAGATTTGACTCCAATGATGAAGTCATCTCGCAAACAAAGGCCTATTTTGAGGACCTCGACAAATCATATTTTTGGGAAGGGATAAAAAAATTGGAGAAGCGTTGGACAAAGTGTATAGAGCTCAAGGGGGACTACGTTGAAAAATAAAATGATTTATTTATCAAAAAATCTGTGTTTTATTCCAAAAGTCACGGACTTATTGACCCGCCCTCGTATATACATATATATATATATACAGCCGAACGTTTATCCGCCTCCTTTTTTTGGAAGTCGGTTAAAAATTGGTTTACGTTTGCATATTAGTTCCATGCAAACGAAGCTACGGACACCAGCTAGTATTCTATATATTTTATGTGAGTTCATTTCATAATTTTTTGATGTATTGCCTACTAACTACCTAGTCAAACATGAAGTAATGAAATTACAATGAATCGAAACGATTATAAGCAGATTAGTGCAGTTATTGATATATTCCGATATGATGCAAATTGCAATTGATTAGCCATGCAACCATTTTGATATACCTAGGCTGTAGGTACATTACGTGATCACTCGAGATTCACACACATATTAAATTCAACAATTTTAAATTAAACAAAGGCGCCCGTCACATGTTCAGTTCAAACCGCCGGAAATAGCACATGTTGTTCCAACCCACGCTCCGAACCCATCTGGCATATCGATGACAGCGCATTTTCCGCAGTTTGAACCGCGTGGAATGACATATTTTGACGTAAGACGGCAGTCCAAACCGTACAGATCCTTCCGTGGTTCGGAATGCAGTCCGCGGGCTGACCTTTACGTGTGCAGGGTGTTAATGATGACAAAGTTTAATATTTATGTTGGTACTGTCGCCGACAAGCCAGTATACCATTTGTGAACCTCATCCCCATAGTAACAAGGACGATATGTGGTAAACCTGATATGTCGGCGACTGTACAAGTTAATAACTGGTTATGTTCAGAAAATACAGAGAACTATTATAATTTATTATTATAATAATAGTTCTCTGTATTTTCTGAACATAACCAGTTAAATTCATAGATTTAAAAATATCTTATTTAAAAATATAATTACCTGGGTAACCGAGCTTTGCTCGGAGTTCTGCTAAATTATTTTTTATTTTAAATCACAAAAATATTTATCAGTCTGGCATTCGAACCGACAACATTCCATTCATTTCCGAACAACGCAAAAATTATACATTCGCATACCAAGCTACCAATCAGACTGACATAATAGAGTCGAAATTATTGATGTATTAATGCACGACGAAAGAAAAAAACAGTATATATAGCATTAAAATGCATAGTTTCGAAGGGATGACCTAGCAAGATCAATTTTTCTCCGCCAAAACTTCCTGTATACTAAATTTCATGGTAATTATTGAAGCCGTTGCCGAGATCCCGATTATATATATTAAACAAGATTTACTTGTTTAAAATATAAGATATTATTAAAGTTTATTAGAATTTAGCAATGAATTTCAATTGAAAATTAAATAAGCTACCATACCGTACCTAGTAAATAAGTGTTTTTGATTTTATCGAAATGGCCAGGCCACATATTTTTAATAAGATGTAGAGTTTGTGAAGTACTACAAGTAGAACTACAAGGCTTGTAGAGTTAGGGCATGTCGAGTCAGATGCTTGGTTTTACATGAGATCTGGTTAGTTTATATTTTTGATAGTGCTAGTATCAATTGTATCAAGTGGTATCAAGGTCGGATCTAGCTTCCAAAAAAGGTTGTGGTCACAGCCAACCAAAAATCGGTCACATGCTAATCGAAATACGATAACTCCTATTTGCAGCTTGCAGCGATCTACAATCAATAGACACGATAATCACCGACTATTAATATTACTATTAGAAAGTGTTGCCGTCATCTTGCATTAAACTAGACTAAACTGAAGCGATTTTTACGCGTTTTTTGGAGGGCCCCAGCACAAGTGAAGGGTAGGGATAAAACATGCTTGCATTTAATTAAAATAAAAATATATTTTGAATAAATTGCTAAAAAAAAATTGAGTTCATAATTTAATAGCGAGCGAGCGAAGCGAGCGAGAGAGATTTTTTTTATATTTTGTTTTTGCAATGCTCTAAGGTCAGAAAAAAACTGACCATCAGCAGCGGAGTTTACGTAATACAATTTTAGATTCTGTCTATATCTATGAGTTTACGCAGGTTTACCGCTTCCAATTTTATAAAATATTATAATATTGTTATGTATTCCGCAAAATGTATTATAAAATATTATATTTTATTATATACTTCATTTAATCAATAGCGAGCGAGCGAAGCGAGCGTGCCCAAGTTTTTTTGGAATATTTTGTTTCTGAAAGGCTTGAAACTGAAGTTTATATGACTCTTACAAGAAAATGGTGGGTCCTAGGCATAAAGTGTACTGATGAATTTCGTCCTATTTTTAGGTCCTTTACAAGATGGAAACGAAAAACTAATCACTTTTTACAAAAGTGATTAGTTCGTCGAAAGTCTTTTCGCCTTGCACACCCTTTGCTACACTCTGACCCATTTTTTATTACAAATTTAGAATTCAAATGCTGTTAGTTGCTTGAAACGTCTTATAAATATTATAAAGTAATTATAATTACTATTAAGATATAAAAATGAATGTATATATTTCAAATTAAATAAAGTTCAATTAAATAAAGTTAAAAATAAATCGGTCAACCCCTTTTTTTAACCGCCTTCCAAAAAAAGGAGGCGGTAATACGTTATATATACTTATATACTGCTGTATAAGGTTGTATATATATATATATATAATATGCTCAACGATTACTCCGCCTGTAGACTGATTTTCAAAACATTTTTTTTGATGTATAAGGTATAATCGCAAATTAGTCCTTGATGGGATCCATGAAGAATCGAGGCAACTCCTCGAAATTTATATGGACACATATGGTTGACTTTTTCTGAAGATGTCTAACCATATACCAAAAAATAAGATTTTGCCCCAAGGTATACCTTGGGGTATACCCTGGATCCAAAAGTACTGAACAGGGCCTTACTCTCGGAACTGATACGATTTCGATTTACGAGTCATCCGATGTCGATTTTGATTCAGTTTCGATCCTGATTGCGTACTCCCGAACAAAATCGAATCGAAATAGAGATCGTGTCCTATCAGCGTCGTTATCTGTATCCGGTTGCTAACGTCACGTGTAACAAAGTTACAGCTGAGTGCCGTATTCTATGGCAAAGATTAATAAAAATAAAAATAAAAACAAAAACAAATGAAAACAAATTATATATTTTTCACTTTAAATAACGTTTTGTGTATGTTTATTCAAATGAATCAGCCTTTTTAAAGGTTATTTTTCTAAAAAAACTGTGACAGTAAATAATAGTTTCGAAATTCCTGTTTATAATCTTTGACATTCTGTCAAATGTCAAAGTCATATTTTGATTTATTTTGTCAGCAAAACTCGTATTGTATACAAAATACATTCAATAACTACAATAACTGGCCATAAATCAGTAATTGGCAGTATTATAAAAAAAAGGTCTTGTTAATTTTGGTGAAAATATAAGTGGTATATTGTGTATGTAAATGATACAATAAAAAATTCGTGTTTAGTGTTTACATTTAAAAAACCCGATCATAGTAATAATATCAACATACAACTTTTTTATAAGTATTTATTCAATTTGTTTATTCAAATTATGTTAATAATTTTGGAAGTGAATAAATTAATGGTGATTTGTTTAAGGACGCTTTCACATTTTGAACCTGCTTAAGTTTAGGTATCTGAATTGCAAAACAATAACATTACGCGTAACGCACACATTGAAGCCGCTGCTGCTCGATTTTATACCGACGACGTAACTGATCTTGGTACTTGATTGTATTAGTTTTTAATTTTAATGATTAATTTTACTGAATGGTATTGATTAAGTAAAATTAATCGTAAGTTTACAATCGAACTTGGTAACTGTTACAAAGTACTATTTGCGTGTCCATACACGGCACTTCTCTCCTTCTCTGTTTATGAGGATGTCTCAAGGCGTCAGGGTATGTCAGGGTATCCACTACTCGTTCGCCCCATTATACAATAAAAATAGAATATATCATTATACGCTTTATAATTCAAAATATTGTACATAGAAAATTAACAACTGCTTATGTATTTTACGTAGACAATTTGGTTATAAATGAGTAATAAAGAGTGCTGCGAAGTTGAGGATTGCGTAGGAATTTAACACGTGCTAAGACAATAGATAAAAGCATACATTCGGTTAACTGATTTTAGAGAAGGAGTGAAAGTCTTGATTGGATAACAATCGGTATTTATTTGAGCAGAGTTTCACCTTACACGTCTCAAAGTTTATTACAGAATACATTAATCACTTATGCCAGGATTTTATACTATTTTTACTGAGACACTCATTATCAAATATCTAACATCCGGTTTACAATTCAACACTAGAAAAATGTACCACAATGTTTAAATACAATTAAAAATAAGGATGGATAAGAATTAATTATATATAACATTTACATATGTACTTCTCATATTTAAAATAAATTGTTTACTTAAATTTACTTATTGAACTTATGAGAAGTAGAATTTATACCGGATGTAAAGAATCCGTCCCCCATTTTATAAATTGGATTAACCATTTAAGTTTATTAATAATCATTAAGTTTCATAATTAATAATATTATATATAAATTATAACTAAATAGATTTATGTAGCATGCCCGTTGACGTCCGATAACACTCGGCCATCCTGAATTTGTCGTGTCCCACGACGTTACCATGGTTTGCTCCAGTTACCAGTGGACTGAAATGAAACAAACAAAAAAAAACAGTTTTTTGTTACAAATCAGTGAAACTATGGATCCTATAAGAAGATTCTCCAGCACATAATAGTACCAAGGCGGGTCAATAAGTCCGTGACTTTTTGAATTTCTAACCTCCTTACTGAAAAAGCAACACTACTCCTGTCAACAGGCATCTGTCAGTTGACTCCTATCAAAATTTGAACTTGCTGCGTCAGTTACTTTGTGTTTTACAGCTATCTTTATTAGACTATTCAGGAACTTAAGGAAACAATGGAAAAAAGTGAATTTCGTGTGCTTATTAAGCATTATTTTTTGCGAAAAAAAACCATTACCGAGAACAAGGCTAAGCTTGATAAATACTATGGGGACTCTGCACCATCGATTTCAATGGTAAAAAAGTGGTTTACTGAATTTCGTTGTGGCCGTACAAGCACTGAAGATGCCGAACGTCCTGGACGCCCCGTTGAGGTCTCTACACCCGAAACAATCGAAAAAATTCACGATATGGTGTTGGCCGACCGAAGATTGAAAGTGCAAGAGATTGTGGAAGCCATAGGCATCTCGCATGGCTCAGTGGTTTCAATTTTGAATGATCACTTGGGCATGAGAAAGCTTTCCGCAAGTCGACCACAAACGCAATCGTGTAACAACTTCACAGGAAGGTTTGGCGTTGTTTAATCACAATATGGAGGAGTTTTTGCGCCGTTTTGTAACCGTGGACGAAACATGGATCCATCACAACACACCAGAGACCAAACAACAGTCAAAACAGTGGGTTTCTAAGGGTGAATCGGCGCCAAAGAAGGCCAAGGTGGGTTGGTCAGCCAATAAAGTTATGGCGACTGTTTTTTGGGATGCACGTGGGATAATCCACATTGACTATCTTCAAAAGGGAAGAACAATTAATGGGGAATATTATGCCAACTTATTGGACCGCTTCAATGAGGATTTGAAAAAAAACCGACCTCATTTGGCCAAGAAAAATGTTCTTTTTCACCAAGCCAATGCAAGGGTGCACACATGTGCAGTTGCCATGGCAAAAATCCATGATTTGGGCTATGAATTGCTCCCACATCCACCCTATTCTCCAGATTTGGCTCCGAGTGACTACTTCTTGTTCCCAAACCTGAAAAAATTGCTCGGTGGAAAAAGATTTGACTCCAATGATGAAGTCATCTCGCAAACAAAGGCCTATTTTGAGGACCTCGACAAATCATATTTTTTGGAAGGGATAAAAAAATTGGAGAAGCGTTGGACAAAGTGTATAGAGCTCAAGGGGGACTACGTTGAAAAATAAAATGATTTATTTATCAAAAAATCTGTGTTTTATTCCAAAAGACACGGACTTATTGACCCGCCCTCGTATTATTGAATTTATAAGGTAATTTATGCATTTTAATTTGTTGCGTTATGTTTTATCTTCCTATAATAATCTATTATCGACTATTTGCAATTGTCACACTGACTGTTTTAACTTAAGTCACAAAGACTATTTTGCTTTATTTGTATACTAAATGTAAAATCTCACGATAGCTATATTACCATGTCAGGGCACACAGACTATTTTGTAGACTATACATGTATATATATGTTATGATATTGTGACAATTGTAGAGTAAGTAACCAATCAGATTCCTCAATCACGTAAACTGTTTCACAAATGGGATTCCTACCAAGGGCATCTACATGCTTCATTCTATTTCCTGGACGATACTCTATTTGCAGATCATAGTCTTGTATACTAAACCACCAGCGTGCAATACGAGAAACAAGATCTTTTTTGCTAAGAGTTGTGCGTAGTGCTGCACAATCCGTTACTACCATAACAGGGATACCTATCAAATAAATACGGAACCGCTTTAAAGATTCTACAACGGCTAATGTTTCTAACTCGTAACTATGGTAAAATCGTTCTTCTTTCGACGTGACTCTACTAAAATAAGCTTTTGGTTTGGATGTACCATCCTGTTGTTTTTGTCTCGCGTCCGTGTGTAATTCTGTGGGGGCTTTATTATCATATATACCTAGAACCGGCCTTTCGATTAACTTATTTTTTAAACTTTTGAACGCAGCTTCTTGGTCTATCCCCCACATCCAAGGTATATCTTTTTTAGTTATTATTGTTAAAGGTAAAGCTATTTCTGCAAAGCCCCGTATAAACTTCCTGAAATACGAAGTAAGGCCAATAAACTGCCTTACTTCATGAACGTTTCGAGGTCTTTTGTATTCGGAAACACAGTTTATTTTTGTTAAACCAGGTCGTATAGTACCAGTAGCTATTTCATGTCCCAAATAATCTACACTAGTTTTTAAGAAGGAACATTTTTTCATATTGAGAGTACTATATAGAGTACTAGTATACTTAAGATTGGCTTTTTGCAAAATTATCAAAACTCTAATAATTTTATTCCCGCTTTTACAGTAACCCATGGGAGGATGATATCATCTAAATAACAAGCTATATCGGTATTAACGTCATTTAACGCAATTCGAATTAATCTGGAAAACACAGCCGGTACATTGGCTAATCCGAAAGGCATTTTTAAAAATTCATATTTCCCCGACTGCGTAACAAATGCTGTTTTAGCTATAGAATCCTCTGAAATTTTGACTTGGTAGTAACCTTGAAAAAGGTCAAGCGTAGTAAAGTAGACCTTTCCTGATAATTTTGATACTTGATCCTCAATATGAGGTAGAGGGTAGCGATCTTTTAGTGTCTGTGAATTTAAGTTTCGGTAGTCAATGCACAGTCTGTAATCTCCACGTTTCTTTTTTACTAAAATCACTGGACTAGCGTAATCCGACATAGAATTACGAATAATACCAGCATCCAGAAGATCGTTAACCTTTTCATCAACGATTTTGTTTTCTTTATGGGACATCCTATAGGGCTTACAGTGAACAGCCTTATCAGAAGTATATTATGTCCGTGCACCCTAAATCTGTCGTATCTCTCGCAAATAAGTGTTTATATCTATTTAAAAGAAACATTAGATTATCAATATCAGTTTTATCCAATTCTTCACTTATATCAATTTTACCTAGCCCCTCTAATTCCCGACTTAAAGTTACATTAGACTCAATCGATAAAATCATGGTATCATTAAGGATCTTCGAGTCAATAATATTCACAATTTCAGCCCGGACGATTAATTTATGTGCAGGCCAAAATATTTCTATCTCACCAATATTTATAACCTTTAAGTGGCCCTCAACACTGACAGTCCCTCCAGGAATTATGTAACATAAATCTCCTAATAGTACATAAACTGGATTTGTTAGAAAAATTAAATTATCACCTTTTGAATCAATATCTATAAATACATCGATTACACAAAAACTTTTTTTAGGTAAGATTGTGTCACGTTTCAGCAAAACATTATATTTATATTTATCGCAAATTTTTTTTAACTGTGTGAAGTCATAAAACAAGTCATTAGTTTGAATAAAACTGGCAGACTTAGCTGTAGTAACTAAACTAATACCCGATTGATTTATCATAGTTTGCCCAATAAATTAAGTCTATGCCACTTGGGAGTTGCTCTACTGTCTCTACATAACCACTAAGGAATACTTCATCTATTTTCACAGATTTAAAAGCTTCACCTAAGGAACGTGTTTCAGCATTTCCAAAACCCTTCATAATAGTAGTAGAAGGTAGAAACTTTAGGTTCAATTGCATTGCTTTAGTTATAGATAAGATATTTGCTTTACTACCCGTATCTATATAAGCGACTAGTTCATTGGTACTTACATACACAAGCCTTTTATAGATATTAATTACTAAGCTGTTACTTGCGTTGATTTCTGTTGTTGCGAAGTCCCCGGTGTACTTGCGAACCAGCAGGATGCCGTAGTATGACCCATGCGCTGACACGTGGAGCACCGCTGATGTATTCTACAATCTCGAGCTTCATGGTCATATCTTCGACAGGTATAGCAGCGTTTTGCTCCCGGTGGTTGTGATAGCAGCGCTGGTGTCGATGATTTACTATCGCCCGTACCTTTTCTCCAAGTAGACTTCCGCGCTGACAGTGCTATGTCTACTCTTATGTAGTTTTCTAATGAGGATAAGAAACCATAATACAGTTGTTCAGGTTCTTCACACTGGTAGGCCTTGGCATTCGCTTGTAGCTCGGTCGGCAAACCTTTTATGATGCATAATATCGCGTGTTTTCCTTGGATGTAGCATTTCTTGAGGAGAAAGACTTTATCGTGGTAATATTTCGACATAGTTTCACTTTCAGCCTTTGTTCGTGCAAGCATAGTTTTAAGGCGATCCACAAAATCAACAGATCGCGGAAAATCAGTTTTTAAAGCTGTTTTCCATTCTTCCCATGAAAAACTATAATCGTCCAAATCGTCATACCAACGTCTTGCGGAGCCACGTAAACGCAATTGCATAATAAATTGCCGATCGGTATTACTCCATCCGTAAACCTCACCCAACTGGTCGATCTTATGAAACCACGTAGCTACATTGCTGGCTTCGTCTCCCGGTTCAAATTTTGGTATTACTTCCGCATCGGCTTGAGTAATTCTGCGTCGTTTTATCACAGGTTCAACAGTGTCGTTGGTTGAAGAAAAAAAAACAGATTCTTCGCTGTCTGATGTTGATAGCGTGGGGTAACTTCTCTTCTTTTTGCCAAGTCCCGCAGCGTAAGGACCCGACATTTTATAAATCAATCCCGCTTCTGAGATTTTAGAGAAGGATTGAAAGTCTTGATTGGATAACAATCGGTATTTATTTGAGCAGAGTTTCACCTTACACGTCTCAAAGTTTATTACAGAATACCCCCATTAATCACTTATGCCAGGATTTTATACTATTTTTACTGAGACCGTCATTATCAAATATCTAACATCCGGTTTACAATTCAACACTAGAAAAATGTACCACAATGTTTAAATACAATTAAAAATAAGGATGGATAAGAATTAATTATATATAACGTTTACATATTATGTACTTCTCATATTTAAAATAAATTGTTTACTTAAATATGAGAAGTAGAATTTATACCGGATGTAAAGAATCCGTCCCCCATTTTATAAATTGGATTAACCATTTAAGTTTATTAATAATCATTAAGTTACATAATTAATAATATTATATATAAATTATAACTAAATAGATTTATGTAGCATGCCCGTTGACGTCCAATAACACTATTTACAAAGTAATTGTAAAATATAAAATATTTTTTTAAAACCAAATGCAGTGCAAAGACAATAGATTGCGAAGATCTTGAGTTGCGAAGTTATGGATTCCGTGGGAATTTGTCGGCACGTAAAAAGACAATATATAAAAGCTTACATTCGGTTATCTATTTACAACTAATATTTAAAAAGGTAGAACAATAGTAATTGTAACATATTTATTTTTAATTTTACGATTTATTTAGCAAAGAAACAATGATAACAACAATAACAATAGGATACAAAAACGTACACTAATAGAGTTTTTCACATACAAAATAAATTCAACAATTCGACAAAAAAAGATAAGCTTTTACAGTTTAAAATTGTAATATTTTTCACGAAATCCTTCGTGTATCGCGACGGTACTATGGTAAAAGTATAATATAATATCTTATAAAGGCAGGTTACAAATCACAAAATGTACACCTGCGATATAATATATGAAACTGCGATAAAATAAAAAAATAAAATATTATATGCTATCTCTATAGGATAGGATCTACCTATCATTCGTTTCCGTCAGTATGTTTGTGAGTATATGTGAGCGATGATCACTAAGATTCATAGACCTCGCGTATCGAGGGTCAACTAGTTCTGGTAGTAAACAGTTATTAAAGAATTTTACTAAAGGTCAATTTTCTTTTGCTTTATTGCTTCGTCGCGTTCTATATTAAAAGCAGATGATGGACACTTCACTTCTACAATGCTATGATCGTATTTGCCGTCCGGAGTAGCAAACAGAAATTATAACTCATTGTCTATGAACAATCCACATTCTTGGATGTTCAAATTTTAAGCACTTTTTAATTCTTGAAGCACTCGTTGTTCCTGCCATGTTTTATAGAAGGGACGTTGCTGAGTTCGTTGCCATACAGGATTTGTTTAACAAGAGGAGCTCAGTTGGTATTTGCACGCCGCTTGCAAACTCTGGCAAACCAGGACGCTGTCAAAAGTTTCCTTCTAGTCTCTAACCAGAGCGGGCTTGCACTCTGTAATACTGTGCTTCTTTTAATTGTTTGCTTAGCTTCTGCAGACATAGCTAACGATAGTAAAAAGTCTTCTTTGGCTTTATTGTACTCATGTACATCCATGTCAGCGTCATGTCGCTTTGCGTGTAAGCGGCATAGTGTAAAAGGAACTGTAGTAGGTACGCAAAAATTACTTTACACAGTTTACACAAAGTTCACACGACACTAAACGCGACGAAAGTTTTGTGGTTCGGCCAGAAGTTGGAGCGCCATTTGTAGTCGATATACACGTATATATAAAAGTCCGATGTGAAAATATAATACTTTATTGTTATTTTAGCACAACACACAAAACATAACAGTGTTCACAATACAAAATTTCACATAAAACCCTAAATCATAAGAGTCGCGGTTAAAAAAAACTTTTTACAAGATCAAACATGTCTCCCGCTGTCTCAATTTTCTTAGCAGCCACGCTCTCATTGGTTGAGCGCGGACCACACACTTACGGTCGCGTTCAGTTTACTAAAATTTACCGCCGCGAAGAGTTCGGATTCGTTCTTTTACACCTAGACTTTTCCCAACTATGTTGGGGTCGGCTTAGAGTCTAACCGGATGCTGCAAAATATACCGATATACATCTAATTTTTGGATAGCAGATGACATTTTTTGTGATAAATCGACTTAGTTGCCAATTTATACAATCAGAATGGGAGATACTAGATACAGTGTTTAAAAATCAATCTGCTTGAATATTTATATATAAATAAAAGCTGAAATATTTGTATTCATAGATGCCACGAATTCGAAGATTTGGACAAAAGACAAAAGAACTCCACACGTAGCACAAACAAAACAGCTAATGAGACTTTGTATGTATTTTTATTCAGAAATCATAAATCTTTTTCAGAGTTATGATATGTCTTGTATTAGAAAATTAGACTACAAATGGCGCTCCAACTTCTGGCCGAACCACAAAACTTTCGTCGCGTTTAGTGTCGTGTGAACTTTGTGTAAACTGTGTAAAGTAATTTTTGCGTACCTACTACAGTTCCTTTTACACTATGCCGCTTACACGCAAAGCGACTGCGAATGAACGCGATCTTGAGATCGATGACGAAACGCGTCAGGACACGCATGACGACAGTGATGCCCGAGCTCCATCCCCGAGGGACGATCGTCTGTTTTAATTCCTTGAAGCCTTCGCCAAAGCACAGGCGGAATCAAACAGAAAACTCTTGGAGTGCATCGCCACGCAGTCTTTCCGAGCGCCTGATCATCATGCTCACAGTAGCAGAGTCACCGGTTCCATTCTCGGTAGTCAATCCAGTTCTGACACAGGGCGGCAATTTTGCCAAATGTACAGCACGATTTGACGGAGCCTCCGACAATCTCGAAACTTTGGAAGCGTTCCTGGATGCGGTGCTAGTCTTCAAGGAGTGCTCTAGCGTAAGTGAAGAACACGCTTTACGAGGGCTGCCTATGCTGCTGACTGGGAATGCCGCTGTCTTCTATCAGAGAGTCAAAAGTGACGTCAAGTCTTGGGAGGATGCCCTACAACCGCCTCAGAACCATGTACAATACAGTACGCCGCGAGCCGCTTATAAACTGTTTCGTGATGTTTTCGCGTCCGAACAAGGGACGGAACGAGGCGACGTGTTTATCGCGCGATTGAGGGCGACGCTATCGAAGCTGCCATACGAGCTGGAGGATCGAGTCAAAGTGGACATCATATACGGGTTGCTGGATCGACGCATACGATTACGTATTCGACCTGACGCAGTATCGAACGTTGATCAGCTGGTTGAGAAGGCCAGGGTGATTGAGGAGTCGCTAGTGGAGTCAAAGTCGCTGACGGCGAAGCCGCCGCAGGTAGCAGTTGGCCGGAGTGTAACTACGACGGGGTCAACGGCCGCCACGCAATCTCGCGCCGCTACGGCCGCGCCACAGCAGTTGCGCGCCGCTAACGCCGCCACCGTGCCCGGAACCCCGGCGACAGCGGCTGCGGCTCACCCGCGGTCCCCTCATGCGTCTACTAGTCAGGTGTTATCGTCGAAACCAGGTAAACTTTTCTGTTTATTTTAAAACGACTGGAAACGAAAGGTGCGATTGCCCAAAGTTGATAAACAAAAGTGATAATAGTGATAAAACCGAAAAAACTGTATTTTACTAGTAGTAGTCAGTATTTACGCGTGCGACTTTATTGTTCCAGCTAATCGTAATCATAACAAAAATGTATCTAAAAATAAACATGTTAGTAAGTCAAGGTCATCACCCTCGGCGAATACTGTGTCAAAGGATAATGGCAACTTTACTTGTATGAATGGCCATACTGATTGTAATTGTTTACATTCAGACAAAATGTTATCAATGTGTAAACATTATATTACATCACAGGATAGTGGTGATATTTTACATTTAGGTACCTCTGTTTACATTGATAGTTCGAGTAAACAAATATCAAAGGAGAGTGGCAGAAAAGTGTTGTGCAGCAATCGGACTTCCAAAAAAAAGTCGAAATTTTATTATAAATTTATTTATTAATTATTACATTATAAAGAAAGTACCTATTCTAATGACGACAATACATTCAACGATTGAACATAAAGTACATTTCTAACACAATTCAAAATAAATTAACCCCGAAGATCAGCAATTATTTTCCCAAAATCGTTGCTGGGATGTTGGATGAATCAACCCTTACTTCTCTTGGAGTTGGGATGTTTCTCTGCTCCATTGATGGCTGCAACTTTCTATAATGTTGGTACAGGAACATAATCATGCAGATAGTGATAGTGATGATTAGTATCAAATAGACGGAAATAGTAGTATGATAGATATATGAGTCTTGATAGCTTCTTAAATCAATTTGTGGTTGCGCCATAATTTCTGAATTGATCTTATGGAGTTTTTCTAAATTTATAGATTTCAAATTTCAAATATGTTCTGAGGGTTGATTTTCTTTTACAGGTACCATGTCTGAGATTCTGAGAGGTTGTCCTTTTATAATATAATTTGTATTTGAAATAGTGAATTCTGGAGTTTTAATAAAACAGCCTTGAGCTACAATAGCGACATAACTTCCATTAAGAGTTTTATACTGCAATTTTTCACAGGATGTTTGAATTTTTGGAAAACTTAGAATATAGTGCTTTTGATCGAGTTGCTCAAATGCTTCAGCTTCTTGTGATATAGAGGTAAGTTTACAGGATGGCAAGAGCTGCTGCTTCGTTATAAGAGTGTGGATACATTCGTCGTAATTATTGAAGGTATGTGCAGGATTTTCTGCGCAGATATTCCGAATTAGCTTCTAACCGAAATTTCTTCTTTAAAAAATTCCGAATTAGTACCTAGAATCTCGTTCCTGAATTGCTATAGAAGGTGATATGGGTATAAGGATTGATGATTTCGGTTAGGAACTGCAAAGAGTTTGAAAAGGTCAAAAGGCTTAGGAAGGACAATCGGCACTTTATATACTAAAACTATCCCATTATCTAAATAATAGTGACCAAATTTCATAACTCTAAAATATTCTCTTAATTCTATATCTAAAGTAAAATCATTCGAATATAAAATTCTTATCTTAGAAATCATACTTCTTAACATAACTATATTAATAATTGAATGAGCTGTGCTCGATGCATAACTCAAATTTAACATATTTCCTAAATTAACTAACTCGATTGTTAGACTATCTATATTATCACCTAAAATTAAGAGATATTGAGATAAATGAGCATATTTTATTAACTCAGTTTCTCTATTAATATCGCTTTGCATAATAAGTCTAAGAGTTTTATTAATTTTATCTTGATTTTCAACAATAGTTTTTAATATTTTAGTATGATGCTGTAACCATTCTCTAGTTAAACTTATGTGATTATTATATTCTGATTCTAATTTAAGTTCGTTTTCTTTTAAAGTTTTTAAAGCATTTTCATATTTAATTGCATCAGTATTGTCAAGATTACCTGATATACTTTTTATAATAGATCCTAATCCATTGATCAAACCTCTTTTAACACGCGAAATTTTAAACGTTTGCAATATTTCTGAAATTTTACTTAATTTGCCTGAGAGATATTCTAAGTGTGGTTCGTATAAAGATAGGGTTTTATTATTAAGCTGAAGACGAAAATCTTGCAACCGAAAATATACAATATTAATTTTAGAATCTATGTCTTCTAGGTTAACATGCTGCAAAAAGGAATGATACTGGTGAATAATCCTGGTCTGTCAAAGTTTGAAAGGTAAGAGTCCTGGTCCGTCGTCAAGTGTCTCAAGTTGAATTTCTTGGGTTCGGCTTAGATGTAGAGTCGTCAGTATTGTCCTGTAACAATTGTGCGCTTTTAGGCAACTTTTTTTGAGGCGGGATTTTGCAATAGGTAATTTTTTCTTTTTAGTATAAATATGGATTGGGAGATTAGCCATTACTTTATCATGGGTATATCTGGATGCTAATTTTTGTCTGGATGCTAAAGGATTTTTAACAAATACTGGTTGTTCAGGAAGGTATTATTTTTCAGGTTCTCTATTCTTATTTCTATTATCCATTTTTTCTCTACGTGTTTCACTGGTCATTTCCTGTATTAAAGAATAAGCTACTTTTAAACGTTATTTATGATATATCATGTATTGCTGTAAAATATGTGACGTAAGGTCTATATTAAAGGGATCTCTAGGATCAAAATTTCCTGTTATTAAATCTATTGGATTCCATTGTAAAGCTATGGATAGAACTGTTATAACCTAAAAGTGCATATGGCATTGATTAGAAAATTCGGGTCCGTTATCTGTTATAATTGTTATGGGTAATCCATGGTAGGTACTATATTGAAGTAAGGCCTGGATTACACTAATTGCTGTACCATCTTTAAGATAATAAGCTTGAGCATACTTTGAAAAGGAATCTACTCTGGTAAGGAACTTTTCACTTTGAGCGGTAAATAAATCTAAATGAACTAATTAATGGTCTACTTGCTGGTGAAACTACATTGAACTGCTGTTTTATGGGGTTTCTATCATAGTTCGCTTGTCCGCAAACTATACATTCATTGATAAATTTTGTAATTTGTTCTCTCATATGGGGCCAATAATACTTATTAGAAAGAGCGAGATAACATTCGTTTATACCACGATGGTTTGTTTTACCGTCATGGTACTTATTAATTATTTCCTGCTGTTTTAAATATTCCTTAACATTTTCTAATTCTTTCTTTGCAGCGACCAAATTCATAGCGGAACTTTAAACATTCTGTGTATGATAGGGATCACCATATAAATTGCTGTAGGAGGATTAAAAAGTAAAACTGTTTTAATATTAGGGCTGACATATTGTTTTATGGCGTTAACTACATCTTCTTCTAAGTTTGACTCAGATAATTGAATAGAAATTCTAGTATGTGTATCGAAAGGTTGTGTTAAAATGGGTTTTATTTAAATATCGCCAACTAAGCTAAAAATTATTTGTCTTTTAAATTTATTCAAAGGTTCATCTGTAATTGGAATTTCTAAAATCGGATTCTCTTCAGAAGTATGAGTGGTAAGTGTTCTGGAATCATCTAATAATTCTGCTATTTCAGGTGCTGTTGCAGTACGACTATCGTGGGACATTTGAGCTATAATAGATTCTAATTCTAAACCTGGATCTTCATGAAAATTTATTTCAATGCGTGACAAAGCATCTGCATTAGTGTTAGCTTTTCCTTGATTATAAACTATTTTAAAATCATATTCGCTAAGCTTTAAGCGCCATATCGTTAAGCGAGAGTTAGGCTCTTTAAATTCATTATCCATTGCAAAGGTTTGTGATCGGTGATAATTATAAATTTACGGCCAAGTAAATACGGTCTGAAATACTTCGTTGCCCACACTATTGCTAATAATTCCTTTTCTATGGTATTGTAATTAATTTCACTTGAGTTTAAAGTTCTGGATGCATACGCAATGGGTTTATCTGAATCTATAACACCTTGGGATAACACTGCTCCTATTTCTACATTAGATGCATCTGTCGTTAAAATAAATTATTTTGAAAAGTTTGGATATTGTAGCACGGGGTCATTTAACAAAAGGGTTTTACAATGATGAAAATATTTTATAAAATTTTCATCTAAATTTATTTTACTATCTTTCTTTTAACATTGGCTCATGGGCTTAGTAATTCTGGCAAAATCTGGAATAAATTTTCTATAATATCCAAACAATCCGAGAAAACGTTTAATTTCTGTAGGGGTTTTTGGTATGGGGTAATTTTCAATAGCTTTAATTTTGTTGGGATTGGGTTTACCTCCTTCTCTACTAATAACGTCTCCTAAAAATTGGCTCTAATTTTAAAAATTCCGATTTATCCATTTGTATTTTAAAGTTTGACTCTCTTAGTCTCTGAAATACTTTTTCAAGGTTTACCATATGTTCCTGAAGGGAAGTACTGAAAACTATTATATCGTCAAGATAAACTAAACATATTTCATTCTGAAGGCCCTTAAGAACGTTGTCCATTACTCTTTGAAATGTAGCTGGAGAATTCTTAAGTCCCATTGGCATTCTTAAAAATTCATAATGACCGTTTTCTACGTTAAATGCTGTTTTGTGAATATCTGCTTCATCCATTTCCACCTGATAAAATCCGCTTGCTAAATCTAATGTAGTAAAATATTGAAATCGGCCTAATTTATCTAGAACATCTGTAATATTTGGTATTGGATATTTGTCATCGATAGTTTTTTCATTTAGTTTCCTGAAAGCCGCCGACGCCGCCTACGAGACGCCATTTATTTTTTCCAGAAGCATCAGCCTTCTTTGGTACTATCCATATAGGAGAGCTCCATGCAGAGTCTGAAGGTCTTATTATATTCTGATCTAACATTTTAATGATTTGATTTCGAACTTCTTCTCTGTGAATGTATGGATAACGATAATTTTTAGCATGTACAGGGGATTCATCAGTGGTTCTAATTTTGTGTTTAATTTTATTAGTAAATGTAAGGGGTTCACCTTCAAGATAGAATACATCTGCATAACGGACACACAAGGTTTCTATATTTTTAATAGTAATCGTAGTCGTGATAAAACTGGCTTTGCTCTATTACTTAAAGTATTATAATTGTTGCATTCTACATTATACGATTCTGCGCTAATAGGTTGATTCAAAGAAAATATTATATCATTTGGGCTATCATTAAATACTTCTCCTCCTATATTATTTTTAACACTAGTTATATAATCTCCTATTTTGCAATGACATACAATTTGTTCGTTAACTATAGCATCTCCATCATGAACATTTATAGGTGCTCTAATTATTCTAGAACTTTGAAACGGCTCTCGTATAGCCTGCAAGAGTGGAATGGCGAAGGTCGGTATCTTAAGCGATTCCAGATCGGCTCTCCAGGCTGTCACCCTTAGTTCCCCTCATCCCCTGGTAGTGCAAACAAGGGCGGCCCTCCGAAAAACTGCATCGCAGAGGCGGGAGGTCTCTGTTCTCTCCCTGTTTTGGATTAAGGCGCACGCAGGGTTGAGACTTGAGAGGGAATGAGAGGGTTGACGAACTAGCCAAGGAGGCCGCTCTGCGATTGAAAAGGAAACCTGACTACGATCTGTGTCCTGTTTCATTCGTTAAGCGTATCTTAAGAGAGAATACGGTTGAGGAATGGGACAGGAAATACGAAGTGGGAGGGACGGCCGGAACCACGAAGCTCTTTTTCCCAAGCGCTGCTGCTGCATACAAAATAGTCAAGAAAATAGACATAACACACCACACTACACAGATAGTGACTGGACACGGCGGGTTCGCCTTCTACTTGAACAGATTCAAGTTGAAGGACGACCCGTCGTGTTCATGTCAGCCAGGAGTTGAGGAGACGGTTCCTCACCTGTTACTAGAGTGCCCGATTTTTGCTAGCAGTAGATATGATACTGAGCAAAAATTGGGCACATCGATTACGGGTGAGAGCCTGTCTTCCATCCTGGGGAAAAAAGAGGGAAATATTCCTCTCCTATTGTAAGGACATTGTTGTATACGTCAATAGGAAAAAATGTGATAAATTGGTGTGATAATAGTTAGGTTCTATGTATAATGTGTTTTTGCTGTGATATTAGGTTAGTCTTTTACTTTGTGCCGTCGTTTTATTGTTGACATCTTAATTGTAATTTTACTGAGTTATTTTATTGGAAATTATTATTTGAATTATTATTTTATTAGAATTATTATTATCGTGATATTTTATTATTATTATTATATTGGACATTATTGGATTTTATGTTATTAAAATTATTGTATTGGCTTTTTAAACATATTCTGTATAATTTTGACTTTTTACACTGTAAAAAACTGACATATACGAGTATTAGTACATGACATGTTATAGACTTAATTTACTGATTGTTAAAATAATGTAAGATGTGTTAAAAAGAAAGAAAAGACGGATGTTATTAAAAAAATGTAACTTGTAAATAAATAAATAGTAAATAAATAATGTAAGGGAAAAAAGAAATAAAAAATTAAAAAGAATGAAAAACCAAAAAACAGAAATGAACAAGCCCTGATCATGTTAGGGGGATGGGAAAATAAAAAGCCTAACCAACTATCGGGTACACCGTTCGAATTTATTAACCTAGCGGCAGGTCCAGTAATTTTATTTAATATTCCATTTATTAAAGCTAAATTAATTAAATTATTATCCGGCGTTACAAAATTTTGAACGAGCTGATCACACAATTTAATAAATCTTATAAAAACATTAGAATTTCCGTCAAAATCAGGCACTAATCTTAATGCTTTAAAAATATCGTCCATTGTAGCCATATTTAAATCTAAATTTTCGTCACTAATTTCTCTAACCGTATCTAACAATTTAAATTTACTACTAATTCTAGAAGTCCTCGATTGTCGTGGATGGAAAATCTTGAATATACAATTATGAAACTTATAGGATAAAAGAAAGGAGCAAAATCAGAGTGATTCTTCTCTGGGGTATCGATGGCTGGATACAGTCTGCTGCTGCACGAAGGTTCTACAGAATTCGGTGAAGACTTTTGGAAGTCAAGTAGCGATCGCACGCACACGATTGCGATTTCCTATACGAGGGCTACTCAGAACTATCCGACGATATGACTGCGCCAAAAATGTTGTTCAGCAATCGGACTTCCAAAAAAAAGTCGAAATTTTATTATATATTTATTAATTAATTATTACAATATAAAAAAAGTACTAATTTTAATGACGACTATTACATTCAACGATTGAATATAAAGTACATTTCTAACACAATGCAAAATAAATGAAAACTGAGGAACTGCTGACGCTGCGCCTCGTGCCGCTGCCGCGTGACGTGGTTTAAGTGCTGCATCGGTGATCTCCTTAGGGTACCGTAGCATAACAGCAGTTTGCTTAGTAGTTATTATTATTTTGATGCCAATGTTAAGTGTTCTGATACTCAATTTAATACTTTTGATGCTGGTTTAAGGACCTTTTATGCCGATGAAAATTTTTATTCACTTGATGCCAATGTTAATGCCAAGTCTGTTGATACTCGGCCTATTTTAGTAATTGAGATTTTAGGGTTCCGTGGAACGGGATTGATAGATACCGCCGGGAAGCGTAGTATAGCGGGTTATACTTTGTATGGGTTACGTCTTGATCATTCGTTTCGCGACAGTACAATGTCCGTTAAGCTTGCTGACGGCGTGGTTCGTTTAACTTTACTGGTTTAAATTTACTGGTAAAGTTTACCGACGTTGATGTAAAATTAAAGGATTTAGCGGTAAATATCTCTTTCGTTATCTTTCCGGACGCGAATAGTAATGAAATGCTCCTAGGCATAGATTTTTTACCAAAGGTGCGGTTAATCTTAGATTTAGCGCACGACACGTGGTATAGCGCTCATCGGCCTCAGGATATTTATCCTTTGCAATGCGAAAGCTCGCGTAACTATGTGGCTTGCGCCGCTACGGATGTTTTAAGGTCGGACGAGGGTGTTATGTTATCTCCACCATTCTGTGGTGGACGACCTGGCGTCGCTACTGCAGCAGTATGAAGATATTTTTCGAGAGCAGGGGAGCCTACCCCTTTCGCTGAGCACCGGATCGATACAGGTGAGCATCCACCTATAGCTGTGCCGCCTTATCGCCTCACGCCGGCTAAGAAAGCTATCATGGAGGCTGAGATAGAACGCATTCTATCTGAAGAAATCATTGAGGAGTGTGAGTCTGCTTGGGCAGCTCAGTTCTCCTGGTTCCAAAGAAGGATGGCTACTTCAGGGTTTGCGTCGATTACCGGAAGCTCAACGCCGTCACCAAGAGTGATTCATACCCTTTACCCATCATCGACGATTTGTTGCAGTACACAGGTAAGAGCTGATTTTTAAGTACTATCGACCTTCGATCTGGGTACTGGCAGGTCTGTGTCAGGAAGAAGACCAGGACAAGACTTCGTTCGTCTCGCACCTCGGAATTCATTGTTTTAAGCGTATGCCGTTCGGGCTACGCAACGCCCTTGCCACGAGACCCAGAAGTTAATCGATAGATTTTGATCAGGAGCCTCTGTCAAGCATGTGACCTTGCTAGGGTACTTTGATGATCTGGTTATACGTGCCAATCGTGGTGTGTTTTCGCACGAGAGAGTGTCAAGTATCTTGGGCATATCATCTCGCCTCAAGAAGTGGCTCCTGATTCTGACAAGGTCAGCGCCGTGGTGGAAATGAAAGCCCCTACTTCCGTCAAACATCTTAAATCGTTCCTGCAGACCTGCTCATGGTTCCGGAAGTTCATCCCGCACCTCTCAGAGGTAGCCCGCTCGTTAACAGAACTATCCAAGAAGAATCGACGCTGGCAGTGTAG
This sequence comes from Phengaris arion, assembly GCA_963565745.1. Taxonomy (NCBI): domain Eukaryota; kingdom Metazoa; phylum Arthropoda; class Insecta; order Lepidoptera; family Lycaenidae; genus Phengaris; species Phengaris arion. Next base: position 34,458,493 of record OY751431.1, read on the forward strand.
GGAGACGGAACAAAAGTCTTTCGAGGAACTTAAATCACGACTTGTCTCGAGTACTATACTTCAGCAACCTAACTATGATGAACCATTTATCCTCAGGACAGACGCCAGTGCTTACGCTCTAGGAGCTGTACTATTCCAGGGTGCCCCGCCACAGGATTAGCGACCAATAGAGTTGCTTACCTCAGCTGAGCGGAATTACTCGACTACAGGGAGGGAGGCACTCGCCGTAGTCTGGGCTTTAGAAAAGTTCCGAGATGGACATCCAGTTCGGGTTGCCAGCTATTGAAGTGGTTGCTAACGCTGAAGTCTCCAACTGGTAGGCTAGTCAGGTGGGCAATGAAGTTCCAGGCTTTTGATTTAATTGTCGAGTATACACCAGGAAAATGTAATGTCGTAGCGGACACTTTGAGTCGACCTGCATGTGACGATGAGGTTTAAGCTGTCTGCGAGATTTGCACGGTGATAGTGAACACCCCGCGATGGGAAGCTGGTTACTTACGTGAGTCGCAGTTAGCTGATGCGGTATAATAAATATGACAACGCACGGAAAAGGCATTTTCCCATTAACGATAACCAACTCTACTTTCAATTTTTTTTTAATAGATACAGATATTATACACAAAGAAATTAAACACATAGAAATTAATTATTACAATAAAAGAAAAATAAACTAAATTAACTACACTCAAAATACTCTAATGAAATAGGGAAAACTAAAACCTATATTATACACTGTGTAATTCACATTAAACTCCGTTTTGTTAGATTTTGAGTCACCTTTGTCTAATGCCAATGCGATCTCTCTGAGCCGACTAATAGATTTTATAGTTTGCCTAAATATGGCCGCTTGCGATTTTGTAGGCATGTTTAAAAATATATGCGTGTAACTAAGTTAAATATTTAGAACTAATGAGCGGAAAATACGCGCGCAATTAATTAAAACACAGAAAATAGATGTTAATAATGTAAAAAAATCGCCTGATGCTAATAAAGTATTAGTGTATGTTTGATGAGCGGAGATTAACGCGTTAGAAGCCGTCTGTAATATTATTTTAATGCCCTGAAGTTTGAATATAAACAAATCTTAGCGGACGCGTTAGAAACAAAATAACGTAATGAAAACAATGTAAGTAGGTATAAGCAGGTTCAATCTCAATAGTGTGCCGATTTACTTAAAACAGCTGTAACGTAACACCTATAATATATTTGTATAAACACAGAACGTAGATAAGAATTCAATGTGAAGGTCACTATTTATTCTATGAAGAATACCTAATTGAGAATGAATGTAACAGTTACGCTCGGGCGTCGCGTAGCTATTACCTACAGAATGTACAAAAAATCAAGTTCTCTGTACCGAAGCGCGCCGACGATGTTTGTATGGGCACTTGAGATGTTATGCACCCCGTAACTATTAAAATAATGCTAAGTTAATTAGTATTGTGTTTTAAAATTTGAGAATATAAAGATATAAACGTTATATATCGATAAAATACTTAGTAATGCAACGACGATTTATAATTCTGTTATGAGCCGAACGTAATTCACAATACTCACTAGTTATTTTATATGCAAATCAAACATTAAAATATTTTGTAAGTAATTAAGAGCTGACAAAATTATATGAGATATTATTGGCACAAATTATGTATTAGGTACCTAGGGAAGTTCTGGAATGTTCGAGTTCTTTGTTCGACTATGAGCCGACAACCTACCCACTATTATTATTTTTTTTTTGGGTTTTTCCTATAAATTTATGGGCCGAAATATGCACAAACTAATTTAATTAATTAACATGCAGGTTAATATCAATGTACAGAATAGGGGTTTAATGTTAAATGTGCCGAATTGATAATGAGAATTGACTGTAACTTGGTTTTAAAATGGCCGCCCCGCCATTTTAAAAACCAACGCCCTTGGGCAGAATTAATTGGACAAATTATTCATAATCGAGCTGATTTTATGTGCAGAATTGGGCGGAGTGGAACTGTAGGTGCTAGTTCTAATGAGGCCCAATGCCGGTAATAGGGGGAAGGGCTTCACGAAGGCTCGATGGACCAAGAAATGTGTAAGCTAGGACTTACACATGCGACTTTGAGCTGAGGGAAATTGGAAGCGTAGGTATATAGGTTAACGTGAGGGTTGGAGACAACTGGGACTGACCTTATCGATGAGCTGGTGGTTCTGGATCGTTCTCACTACATTACACAGCTGATAAGCGGATTATCGATAGATTTATCGCGGTTCGCCGGCGAATTTGGTGTTATATTAACGAGCACAAATAAATATGCGCACACGCGTTCACGTTCACTAGAATTTTTGGGATGAGCTGAAAATGCATCCGGCGCGGAAGGGGTTCCAATTGCAAGTGCTACGTCACTCTCTGACAGCGCCCTCGAGCCGGTCGGCCATACTCGGGACGTGATTGGCCGATTTGAATGTCCTGTGTGTTCATTCCATACGTCGCGCTAGTGTTGGCGCGAACATACACTAACAAATCAGACACAAAGAAATTAATTATTATAAACAAAAGGAAAAGAAATTTAACTAACTACACTCAAAATATTCTAATGAAATAGGGAAAACTAAAACCTATATTATACACTAACAAATCAGACACAAAGAAATTAATTATTATAAACAAAAGAAAAAGAAATTTAACTACACTCAAAATATTCTAGTGAAATAGGGAAAACTAAAACCTATGTTATACACTATACACAATGGATGCAAAACAATAATCTTAATATTAATCTGACCAAAACTAATTATATTGAATTTAAAAATCGTGGAAATAAAATAATTAATTTTAATATTAAGTACAATAATGACGTAATACAACAAGTAAGTAATACAAATTCCTGGGAGTATATATAGACGAAAATTTAAATTGGAAGGCACATGTAGAGTATGTATGTAACAAACTTAATAGATTTGTCTATGCTCTTTACAGACTGAGACAAGTATGTGCCCTACCGACTGTTCTCTCGGCGTACCATGCTTATGTAGCATCAGTACTTAGATACGGCCTGATGCTATGGGGAAACTCCACAGAAATTAATAAGGTGTTCATAGAGCAAAAGAAATGTGTCAGAGCGATTTGTGGTAGACTACCTTATGAATCATGTAGACCACTTTTTAAAAAACTAGGAATACTTACATTACCTAGCTTATATATATTTGAGCTAGCCAATTTTGTAAAGCTAAACTATGAACATTTCTCAGAAGCACGTGATATTTACTCGCGTAGCAATAGAAAAGCTGACAGACTGGTACTCGACATTATTCCAAGAATAACATTATATCAAAAACAATACCATCCTAAGTGCATTAAAGTATACAATGCTATACCAAAAATTATAAAAGAGTTACCTTATATTAAATTTAAGAAGGAAATTATTAAGTGGCTTAAATGTAAAACGTTTTATTCCATAAATGAATTGCTAGAAAAATAGAATTATTTGTAAAGAAACGAGAATAATGATAATAATAATTTAATCGATTAATTTAGATGGACTAGATTAAAGAAAATAATTTGACATGAATTCTGTTTTTAGTTTTAAGTTGACATTAAATCCCTATGTTATTAATTATATTTATAAGACATAATTATTGTCATTGACGTAATACGAGGGCGGGTCAATAAGTCCGTGACTTTTGGAATAAAACACAGATTTTTTGATAAATAAATCATTTTATTTTTCAACGTAGTCCCCCTTGAGCTCTATACACTTTGTCCAACGCTTCTCCAATTTTTTTATCCCTTCCAAAAAATATGATTTGTCGAGGTCCTCAAAATAGGCCTTTGTTTGCGAGATGACTTCATCATTGGAGTCAAATCTTTTTCCACCGAGCCATTTTTTCAGGTTTGGGAACAAGAAGTAGTCACTCGGAGCCAAATCTGGAGAATAGGGTGGATGTGGGAGCAATTCATAGCCCAATTCATGGATTTTTGCCATGGCAACTGCACATGTGTGCACCCTTGCATTGTCTTGGTGAAAAAGAACTTTTTTCTTGGCCAAATGAGGTCGGTTTTTTTTTTCAAATCCTCATTGAAGCGGTCCAATAAGTTGGCATAATATTCCCCATTAATTGTTCTTCCCTTTTGAAGATAGTCAATGTGGATTATCCCACGTGCATCCCGAAAAACAGTCGCCATAACTTTATTGGCTGACAAACCCACCTTGGCCTTCTTTGGCGCCGATTCACCCTTAGAAACCCACTGTTTTGACTGTTGTTTGGTCTCTGGTGTGTTGTGATGGATCCATGTTTCGTTCACGGTTACAAAACGGCGCAAAAACTCCTCCATATTGTGATTAAACAACGCCAAACCTTCCTGTGAAGTTGTTACACGATTGCGTTTGTGGTCGACTGTGAGCAAACGCGGCACCCATCTTGCGGAAAGCTTTCTCATGCCCAAGTGATCATTCAAAATTGAAACCACTGAGCCATGCGAGATGCCTATGGCTTCCACAATCTCTTGCACTTTCAATCTTCGGTCGGCCAACACCATATCGTGAATTTTTTCGATTGTTTCGGGTGTAGAGACCTCAACTGGGCGTCCAGGACGTTCGGCATCTTCAGTGCTTGTACGGTCACAACGAAATTCAGTAAACCACTTTTTTACCATTGAAATCGATGGTGCAGAGTCCCCATAGTATTTATCAAGCTTAGCCTTGGTCTCGGTAATGGTTTTTTTTCGCAAAAAATAATGCTTAATAAGCACACGAAATTCACTTTTTTCCATTGTTTCCTTAAGTTACTGGATAGTCTGATAAAGATAGCTGTAAAACACAAACTAACTGACGCAGCAAGTTCAAATTTTGATAGGAGTCAACTGACAGTTGCCTGTTAACAGAAGTAGTGTTGCTTTTTCAGTAAGGAGGTTATAAATTCAAAAAGTCACGTATTTTGACCCGCCTTAGTAATGAAGTTATAGTTATTAGAAATGATGAAATGTTTCATATTATTGTATTAGGTAATTATATTTAAACAATTAACAGTAAATGATGTAACTTTAAATTAGACTTCAATTTAACAGTATTTGCATGCTATTGTGTAGCTAAAAGTGCTAGATCTAAGAAATGTATCCTATATAATATGAACATCTATTGTACCACTTTTAACGCAAATAAATGATTGATTGATTGATTGATTAATTGACTAACAAATCAGACACAAATAAATTAATTATTATAAACAAAAGAAAAAGAAATTTAACTAACTACACTCAAAATATTCTAATCAAATAGGGAAAACTAAAACCTATATTATACAGTAACAAATCAGACACAAAGAAATTAATTATTATAAACAAAAGGAAAAGAAATTTAACTAACTACACTCCAAATATTCTAATGAAATAGGGAAAACTAAAACCTATATTATATACTAACAAATCAGACACAAAGAAATTAATTATTATAAACAAAAGAAAAAGAAATTTAACTAACTACACTCCAAATATTCTAATGAAATAGGGAAAACTAAAACCTATATTATATACTAACAAATCAGACACAAAGAAATTAATTATTATAAACAAAAGAAAAAGAAATTTAACTAATTACACTCAAAATATTCTAATGAAATAGGGAAAACTAAAAACTTATATTATACAGTAACAAATCAAACATAAAGAAATTAATTATTACAATAACAAAAGAAAAAGAAATTAAAATAACTACACATAAAATATTCTAATGAAATAGATAAACAAATTTAATGGAGCAATCGCTGGTAGGTAGGTAATTTACAAGTGTTCCAAGAAAAATCAAGGTATTAGGTGAGTTTTTATCAAATGACCAAGAACAAAATATAAAACTTAAATTTCGAATTCTAATCAGATTTATTTTTCAACAGACGACAACAATTATGACCTATCGAAACAAAATAAAAATAATTGGTCCCACTTACAGCCAATCGATTGTTACGAACAAATTGGAAATTAATTCGTAAAGGTAAATTGTTAACAACGAACGCTATAGTTGTTACGATAATTTATAGACTGAGCCAGCCTGACTACACTTGTCACTTACACTTTGTAGTATAAGTATGTATAATGATACCTATGCATAGTTCATACCCGCTATTTTCTGCGGTGGGCGCTAAAAGTACGAAATAAATTATTTGTATATGAAAAGTAAGTGTAGGCGGGCCTCGAATCTCAGGTTACGCTATATTCTTCATTCATCTAAACCAATTTACTTGCACCTAAGAATCTAGTAAATATTTAAATTGTAAAGACTAAATCGATCGATCGCTTGTGAGTGGGAGCTTTAAATCAAAAGCACTAAGGAGTATTGATATCAACTTTAAGGCGAATCGCTCCCAACCAACTTTCTTTCCCTTTTTTAACCCCATTAGGGGACAAATTTCAATAAACTATGATACACATATTCCATCAATTCTATTACAGAATATTTGTGCAAAATATGAAGTAGATTGGACCAAGGAATCACGTTGCCCCATACAAACTTTTTCCCCCCTATTGAGTCGAATTTCAGAAAATCCCTTGTAATGTAGTTACATTTTCTCTGTTCATTCAGAGGCTTTAGCGCCATCCATCGGCGCACGTCCTTACTAAAACGGCGTTAGCCTTTCTTAAATATTCGATTCATAGATCGATTTTACTTTCGTCTTAAATCTTAGAAAAATAATAATTTAGTTTTTTAATAATGAAAAAACAGTAAATTTGTAATATTATATTACATAAATATTTATTATTGATATAATATCTTTTTATTTTGATTTCTGGATTTCTTGTCTTTACGCTTTAGTTTATAGTTGTCAAAAGTTTAAAAAAGAGGAAGGAAGGGTATATTTATGGTACTTCTTCGAATGACATTTCCTTTTTTGAATAAAATTTTCTAAACTCAAGATGTAGTCGTTATAATAATTATATTTTAATCCCGTGTTCCACGGTGAGTATTTTAAGTATCTGTGTTGTGAATATTTGGAAAATCATGCTTGTATTAAAACGCATTATTCTTTCATGTAAACTATCATCTTGGTAAATTAGTTGTCAATTATTTGATTAGCCATACCACGTGCTCAATTTGTAGTTTCATCTTTCCAATCTAGCACTATTAAAATGTTAGGATGTTTGTATCATATTGGTTGTCCTTAATATCATCTTATTTTTTTTATTTTGCCTACCTTCTTTGTAATGGTCACACAGCCCGTGATTTTGATCGTTTGGGGTTGAAATCTACTGGCTATGGGACCGGACTCGTATCCACATGTCGTGAATATTACAGGAACTTGATTTGGGGCACAAACTCCGCCAACTACAGCACTCGAGGTACCGTCTAAAAAGGACTTATACTAGCTGGAGCTCTGAGTGCTGATAGACATTGGACGGGGATTTATTTTTTTGAGATGATCTATCTACGACGAACGGACGCAGCGGTGACGGAGAAGCTTCCAGAAGTTGGAGCCCTATCTCGCATCCGCCACGTGCTAGACACCTGGATTCTAAGCTAAGTTCCCACGTGGTTTAAAGCTCCTTACCACCACCTTGACACCAAGAGGCTAGACCAGACCGTACGGCCTTCTGCCCACGACCACTATCTTTTTTTAAAAAAATATATATTATTGTCACGGAGATCTTCTTTTATTTTAATTTTTAATTTCACCCGTAACACCCTTCTTATCTGATGCCTACACATTACAAAGAGCTGCCCTGCAAGTTTCAGGTCTCTACGATCAGCGGTTTTGGCTGTGCGTTGATCCGACAGTCATCATCATCATCAGCGCTATAGTATATTTAATGCTTACGGCTACATTTTTGCCGCCGACTATAACAATAGATAATAATGATTATTTAATAATATAGTATCTAATCATTATCATCATTGGTGATTGTTTTGTAGGTCCGCAGATCGGTAATGCTTATTTGGGGAAATACCACAGCCTATCAGAAAACAGGCATGAAATAACGCTTGAGTTTGTTTTGCCGAGAGAGTGAGATAGAGAGGCTTTTTTTTTTGTATTTATAACTTTCTTGAAATGTGTTCATAATAAATTTAACTAAAAAATATTATTTTTAAACAAAAAATAAAAACCGACTTCCAAAGTAAAAATGCACAAAAAAGTACTGGTTGCGCTGGTACCGACATTTCAAAATTAAGAAGATCGAGTGGAGAAGTAGTTAAAATTTTAGCCGAATTTTAAAGGGCAATTATTTAGAAAATAAGTTTTATTTCATGCTTTTTTGTTCATTTTTACTTTGGAAGTCGGTTTTAATGTTTTGTTTATGAGGACTTCTGTAACAAACACTGTGACACGAGAATGTTATTTAATATAAGAAGAAGACATTGATGTAAAGTACTATGGTCTGTATTTAAATCACTATCTGACTAGGCCAAATATTTAATTATTATCAATAGGCCAAAAATTTAATTAATAGAACTTCCTATAATTAGTAATATTAGGTCATTACATATGAAATTGGCGTTTTGTAAAGGAGGAACATAAAGTCGATTTTTTTAAACATAATATATTTGTTTAATCAAAGTATATACCATTGCTATCTATGCACTTTTGCCATCTCATGGGTAGTTCATTGATTCCTTTACTAAAAAAACCATTCGGACAGGAATCAATAAAATCTTTGAAGGCGCTTTGGACTGCCCCATCGGAGTTGAATTTTTTAACATGCAAGAAGTTATCCAAATCTGTTGGAGCAAAGTCCGAGGAGTACGGTGGATGTCTTAGACATTCCAATTGAAGCTCCTCCAATTTGGTAGCCGTTTGTTGGGCAGTGTGTGGTCTAGCGTTGTCCTGAAGCTGCAGTGGCCTAGAGCGAATGACCAACCTCGGTTGTTTAGCAGCTAGCTTTTTCATCATGATTTGCAGTTGCTGGCAGTAGACATCTGCCGTAATCGTCTGACCAGATTTAAGAAAGCTGTAGCTAATGACACCGACACTAGTCCACCAAACGGTCACAAGTAACTTTTTTTGAGTGAATTTTCACTTGAGGGTCTTTGGCTGGTACGCCAGGGTTCAGCAATTGCGATGGGCGTTTCCTATAATCGTACAGGATCCACTTTTTATCACAGGTAATAATTCGATTTAAAATCCCTTCATTATTGTGCCGTTTGAGTAATGTAACGCATCAGTCGACGCGCGTTTGTCGGTTTACTGCACTCAATTCCTGAGGTACCCACCTTTCAAGCTTTTTCACCTTCCCAATTTGCTTCAAGTGGATTAAAACCATTTTATCACTAACACCGTAACCTGCAGCTAACTCGGACGTGGTTAGCCATGGATCTGCTTCCACAATAGCCGTCAATTCTTCATTATCAACTTTGGTCTCCGGCCGTCCATGGGACTTGTTCTGTAGGTCGTAATTTCCAGAACGAAAACGTTAGAACCAAAAACGCCGTGTTTTCTTTTGCGACACCGCCGCCATACACATCATTAATCCTTCAAGCCGTTTCTGCAGCACTGGTGCCACGGTGAAACTCGTACTCGAAAATAATACGATATTTCAAGTTTTCCATTTTGTAAACAAAGTGACGCAAAGAAAATACCCAAAAGAGGGAAAAACAAATGAATTACGGTTTTCGAAACACAAATGCATAAGTAAATAGTGCAATAAATTAAGTATGTTTCATAGCACCATTCTGTTTCTGTTCATGCTACATGAAGATATATAATATAATCTGATCTCCTCGGATTATAAAACATGATATCATTACAAAGTAGGTGAAATAGGCCAAATAAAAATGTTCATGTGGTGCAGTAACTCTTCAATGCCTGTCAATCAGTACCTAAGTGTTCACTTTTAAAACCTTTGTTGTTGTAGTATAGTGAATACAAGTATAATTAAATAGTACTCTACGGGCAATTCAAAACATAAATTCCATACTTCAAAGTACTTAAGCCAGATTAAGACTTATTATCTGAAAGGCTTCGACCAGCCTTGAAACCAGGACCTAACGCGTCTTTTTCACTGTCTTGACCGTCCTTCGATGAACCCTTGCGGATCAAAAATAAACCAGTTGAATACTGTTGTGGAGAATTTTAAATTCTAATTTTACAATACTTAGAAGACTGGGATTTCCCACAGCTTCCAGGAAAGTGATCAACGCTACGCAAACATACTCGTGAATGCTATATTTCCATTGATTATTTTTATTAAGTATAATAAAATATTTTCAAATTTTACTAAAAACTATTAAATATTGATTATAAAACTATTAAAGTGCCTTGGAGAATGCTTTCTATTATAATTTATAGACCTAGTGAGCAGACAATTGATTATATATTATCAATAATATAATATAAAAAATATTTATGACAACGCAACGGGTATAAGTTAAAAAAATTGTAACAGTACATATAACGTTTAATGTGATGTTATTTTAACTGGCATACTAATTCCGGTATCTTAATTAATATAAACAATATGAATAGAAATAATAGGATATGTTTTTCTGTAATATTTAACTAGTTGCTACATAAAACTTCTTATGCACTATAGTCAAATCTCCTAACCATAACAGGTTGACTCAACTGACGAAGATGGGAAGATTAAGGACCTATGTTATATCTGGATTAGTAGCCAAGATATCATTCCAGATAATTCTATGCCTGCCCCAAATTTCCACTCAACAACAATTTAGACGTTAAATATTGAAAAACAGACAAAATTTCATTCGCATAATATGTTAGTCATGATTAGTAACAGGTAGAAGTTTGTTTAAGCCTTAATTACCATAACGCGGAAACAAACCGAGTGAGAATTCGAAGCCACACATTTGATTGAATTAATTATGATACAAATCTTGTTATTTTCCATTTGCCATTAATTGCCCACAGCTAGCGTGTGCGCAAGAAACGACGTTTTTAATAGAGGAAATTATTTTACAGATATCAAGTCTAATAATTAAGTTCCCTACTAATTGCCATACATCATCAGCTGAGGTATTAAAGCTATGACAAAGAATATTTGTAATAGTTTATATTGGAGTGACAGATTTTTTCTGTAGAATTAATGCCGACTATATGTAGTTACAAAAGTTATATTTGTCTTTGCTGTTACAATTTTTCCCTCGTTTTAATTTGTTTATTTTAACATAGGTATTAGTTTTAACTTTCTTAACTTTTAAAAAGATATAATAAGTACATTTAGCTAGTTATACTATACTTTGGTAGGTATATTTCGGTGTTCATATTTAAAAAAAAAATGTATGAAATCAACGAACCATGCCACTTCCTTTGTCTAGACTCCAGTTGGAAGAGGACGATGTTTGGAATATTTAAGTGGACTTACATCCTGTAACTTCCACTGTCCACTTAAATATTATTAATTAATTTAATTAAAAGTACCTGGGAGACCAAGCTTTGCTCGTAGTTTTAAAAGAACGATAAAATAATTAAAAATAAATAAAAAGGAAGAAAAATAAATAATAAGAAACACAAAAATATTTACCGGGATTCGAACCTACCACATTCCGAATTTCCAAACAATGCAAAATCATACGTAGGTGCGCATAGTAATCTACCAATCAGACTGACGGAAGAGAATCGAAATTATTGATGTATTCTTGCACGACGAAATAAAATAACATATGTCATTTCTCAAAAATGAGCAGTTTCTAAGGAATAAGATCGATTTTTCTCCTCCAAAACTCCCATACTAAATTTCATGGTAATACTTGTAGCAGTTGCCGAGGTACCGATTCTATATATACAAGATCGTCTATAGTTTTAAGTATAAGATATCATTTTGATAACGAAATATTAATAAGCTCCCACTGTAGGACGTAGGTACTTCACAGTTTCAAGTGAGCTATATGCATAGATTTCTAACTTAGTAGGTATTATCGCATTCTCGTTGTCTCGTCTAGTTTCCCGAAACGTCCAGCGACAATCAAATGCAGGCTACAACGGACAAACTCAGCGCTCGTGAACAATGGCTTTGATTGGAAATAGTGCCGACTGAACTGGGCCCAGTCTGTAGGTAGAATAAAAACAAAAATATATTCGACAGTGAAAACAAAAGAAAATTGTCGATTTGATAAAAATAAACCTGAGTTCTGACATATTTGAATGCGTTGTCGAATTCTACACACAATTTTATCGCGGAAAATTATAAATGAAATACGCAACTTCGACTTCGCTATTCGTATAGAAATATCTTGAATCGTAGTTAATAAATGTTTCAAACCCATGAATAGATGAAGTAGATGAAGAATTGTAAATCATTAAAAGTTTTTGAAGGTATAATAATTGTTACGTTTTTATTGACTTTCCTCACTTCTAAAATTATATCGTAATAGTACCATAACAATTAGTTGCATATAATGCAACATTCATAAATACAAATATAGTTTATTACAAAAAAAAACTATGGACGCTTCACACCACGTCAATCTGGCCCCTTCTCAAATATCCGAAGAACTTGTGTTACAGGTACAGTAATACTTTTATACTATACATATTTTTAAGATTTTTTATAATACTATACACGTCCATGACCCAGGAACACAGAAAAACTTTTTGTTCCTTTGGCAGGATTCGAACCCACGACCCCCGGCTTGAGTACCAACGCGCTGAACGACTGAGACACAGAGGTCGTCAAATGGTATTTACTTGGAGGTATTTTTTATTTAAATTAATTTTATGTGAGTGGGCTTAGCATAGATTATACAGATATTATTATATTAATAGAGCTTAGTCTGCACGTGTCGTTCGAGTATATCGCGCGTCGCCTGCGCCCGCGCAGTGATGAATGTATAAATTGTTTAGTTCGATTTCGTTCAATTTTAGTGATTAAATTTCGTTCAATTTTAGTATTTTTTTTAATTATATATAATGGCCAATGCACCATTAACTCGTCGGGTTAACGGGTTCGAACCTTCAGATTCTATCTTAGGCAGTAACAAAGAAAGTAATAGGTGGTCTGTGGCAGCTTTGGAGAGGGCTGGATCCACTCTGAAAGCTCTAAATCGCTTGGCCATAAGACCTCCAGTGCATGTTGGTTTCGAAGACGTTGGATTCACTGTTAACTCCGGAAAGAGTGAGTATTTTCAACATATTTTAAATATAGACAAATTTTGCACAATTTTATTGTAATATCAACATCTATTTCAACCTTTCGAAATTCGACCTCTAAAACGGCAAGAATTAGTAAACAAATCCGCATAATATAACTTGTTATGCTTTCATGCTCTGAAATAATCATTTCCATTTTTTTAGTAATCGTGTTTGAATAAATTTTCAATAATAATTAATTAATGAAATGTAAGGTAGGTGTCGCGATTACATAAGCGACATTATTTTAATATTATAATAAAGGAACAGTTTTAAAATCCTGTGATAGTATTTTATAAATAACCTACCCAAAATGATGTCAGGACATGTGACATGTGTAACGCCCGAAATTAATAACGTACCAAAAATCTTAGATTGTCTTCAATCTTAGATTCTCAAACAAAAATTGACGTAAATTGACGTGAAGTTAATCCTAGGATCGTTGAAATGTATTGAAATCTTGATCACAGATAGCTAAAATGAGATTAAGATTGATTATTAATTTCGGGCGTTAGGAGAGTTCCGTAACTATCAACGTACAATAGGTTAAATAACCTACTTCAAAAGTTATTGTCCGATTTCGCTCGAAATAATTGTCCTAAGGAGTTTTTGGCATGATCTATCAGTATGGAAACACACAAGTTTCTATCTCCTATAATACTTTATAAATGCCAGGGCGGGACCAACTTACAAACCACTTTGGACGCCGATTATTCGAAAATGGTTGACTTTGTAAAAAAAGTCGTGTCTGAAACCTTGCCTTTATTTTAAAATGGTAGCTTTATTTAGTTATTTAGTATGGTACCAACGATGGGGTAGAATGAAAAATTAAAATACCTATTCAACGATGGGGTAGAATGAAAAAAATATCTTTCATCGCCTTCACATGTATGGAGTATGGATTATGGAGAACCGCCCCTAAATATAAAATTATTATAATTTTATGATGCAAAACCGAGATCTATACACATTATTTAATGTGTATAGATCTGATGTGAAATAACCGAACCTACTTAAAATTTACCTACCCTACCTACCTACTTAAAATTTATATTTAATAATTATTTAGTTCAAAACCTTTCTATTAATAAATTTAAAAAGTAGTCAAGGAACATTTATGTGCTAAAGTTACCGATGGTAGCGTTTTCTGTTGACTTCCTAAAAAAGGTTGTTTAGTTACATTTGGAAATAAACATTTTTATTTCATTTCATTAATAAAAATGTTTCTAACCTAAGCTAACAATTTTTTTTAATTCTGTAGTAATTTAAGTTGATCTATTAAAATATTTTAGTGAGAAAAACAGATTTACGCAAGTAACTTTTGTGAAAAACGTGAAAATATAAAATAAAATTGTAATCACAAAAATGGCCATAAAAATAAAAATAATCATCTCCTCGCCCTAAAATTTGTACCAGAATGATAAGGTAAGTACGGGGGTACTCACCAAACCCACTGGGGTCACCAAACCCAACCATCAAAATATAAAAATTCAAGCTACCCCTATTCTAAAGCCAACCCAACAAATAATTATTTGCAACAGTATATATCTATAAATACATTGTTCTCTAATCTTATTATAATCATACCTGAAAATGACGAGCCACGAGATTTATTTCCTAATATTATCTCCTGATTTCCATACAAAAGTAAAAAAATTGGTTAAAAATAATAAATTAAAAACTTGTATTTAGCAAAAACCATTCTCGCGTTATCGCAAACAAAAGCTGGTGAAAATATATTATGTGAAATTAAACGCTAATTTCGTTTCTAATTATTATAATTTTTCAAATTATAATAAAAAAGAAAAAAAAATAAAAAAATCAAAATTACACTAGTAATAATGGTTACTTGTTTTAGTATAAACAACAATTACCTATGTTCAAATGTTCGTAAACTGTAAAGTGAATTTGGAAAACCGCTTGTGGTCCGAAAGTTAAATAATAATATAGGGCGTACGTAGATCGGCACAGGGTCGATTAGAAAACTTTGTTCATTATATAGACGTACTAGCTGTTTCCCGCGGCTCCGCCCACGTAAATACAGTATCCCTCGGGAACACTACTTTTTCGGGATAAAAAGTAGCCTATGTTCTAATCCAAAGCCTAAACTACTACCATACCAAATTTCATCAACATCCGTTCAGTAGTTTTCGCGTGAAAGCGTAACAAACATCCACCCTTTCACATTTATAATATTAAAGTAAAAAAGTAAGGATTATACCAAGTAAGGTTCCGTACCATTATACCAATATTTTACATGTTAACTTATTATTTCTTTATTTTTGTACGAAGTTTTCCAAGTAAGCGAGTTTTACAAGTTCCGCCTCTACAACTCCTATTTTATTTTAACCCTTTGTCGATGCTTTGTATGGATATGACGTAGTTAATACACGTCATATCTATGCAGAGTTTCGTCTTCCTAGCACTAACTATTTGGACGGTAAGCCGGAGACGGATAGACGGACGGACATGTCGAAACCACAAGGGTTCCGAGATGTAAACAACGGAACCCTAAAACAAACTTCATACAAAAAAGATGGTTGTCTGTTAAGTCGGTTTACGTACGATAATTCTATGTGATAACGATCGTGCCTCTCTATCGCTTGTTCCGCGCTCTCGCTTGCGCGCCGACAGGCGGAACGTGACAATATTTCGTGCGTGCAGGCGGTGCTCATCGATATATAAGACGTTATCACGTCAAAAAACTACTGCCATATTTTGAAAACTAGTCGAATTACGATGTCTACCATCGAACTACGCGTCATACGCGTATTACCGCATGTCGTGATGGCATCCATAACAGGCTTTAATTTTAAAATACCTTATCTTTTACCTATAATATAATATTATCTCGTCCATCTTTCTTAATAAAATTTGATAGATGTTTCCAGTCTTTTACAACGCAACACTGACCTCTATATTGTCAAATGTGAAACTCGAGTGCCCCGACGGAGCACTCGAAGGAAGAACTTTTTTAGCCTCGACACGCCCTGTCCCTAGTATGAACCTATACGTATTACGTCTACAGTGCTCATACTCATTGAGATTAGAAGAAGAATTAATTCTTCTTCGATATATTTTTCAGAATGTTCGACAGTTTGTTCAGCGGGCGAAACAGGTCGTAAATCGTAATTCAATTTGAAATTGAAATTCGAATATCGGAAATAGGTATTTTTTATAACAAATATAATTTAAATATTTAAATCACATTTAGGCATATTGTCACAGTGATGACTTGTTTTTATTACCTGTTTATTGAGTTAAATTGAACGATATACATTCAAACATTGAAACACAGACATTCAAACTAATATTATTAAGTATATAACCTAACCTAACCAATAGCATGACATGTCTAAGGTTGTCATGTGAGAAATATATCAATAATTTCAACTCTTTTACGTCAGTCTCATTGGCAGCTTGGTATGCGTACGGTCTATGTATAATTTTTGCGATGTTTGGAAATTTGAAATGTGGTGGGTTCGAATCCCGATCAGATAAATATTTTTGTGATTCTTATTATTAATTTTTCTTTTGTATTTATTTTGAATTTTATCGTTCTACGAAAACTCCGAGCACGGCTCGGTTTCCCAGCGTACTGTATACTTATGCGCCACGGCGACAATTATTCAAACTTCGATACGCGTGTCGAAAATCTTATGTTAATCTTCTATTAAATAAAATAACATGTCCTGACTGACTGATTCATCGACAAACACGTATTTCACGATTTCTCGATATTCAACCCCTAAAGGGGTGAACAGGGGTATGAATGTGTTTTTTTCAGAGTCAGACTCATGCTTGACCATTTTACTTATATTTGTTGTATTTTTTTGGAATGTTCTCTTCAAGCTCTTTATTTTGATTTGATTTTGATACCCGTAGTACCCCTGGGTACTACGGGTATCAAAATAAAGAGGCACACGAGCGGATGAGATAAAGTCGTGCTTAAAGTCATCATACATGTGGAGTCACAGTATGATGACTTTAAGCTACAATACAAAATAATACAAAAGCTCGCTTTTACAAAAAACATAAACTTGAGAGGTGAACAGTCTACTGAACAATTTTATGAATATTAATTATATTTAAAATAGGAAACGGCGATCACCCTACAATTTATGGTAAAATTACAATTTTGCAAAGTTTGACAACAGTGGTGACATCACTTACAGAACTCCGCAGTTTACCCTGATGTCACCAAGCTCATGACAAAGCTCATATAAAGGTTATATTGTGAGCGTGCCATTTTGACTCCCAAAAATGAAATCGTAGCCACAATAATTGAACTTTTGCAGTAAACTATCCCGTGAAGTTTCATAAAGGCCTCCACAGACGAGAGGCCGATCGTTTCAGTTAGAACTAACGTCAGTTCGGCCTGAACGGATTTGAGCACATACACGGAAAAAATCGCATCCGGCCCAACTGACGTCCGTTCGGCCTGAACGGATTCGAGCACACACACGGCAAAATCGCATCAGTTCGTTCTGCCCCCTTACTCCCGACACAATCAAATCAGTTCGATCTCAATAGCTTTTGATACTCCCGACACCTACACTAGCGCACGATCGTGCGGTGGCTCAATTTGTAACTAACGGGTCGAGAAGTTCTTTAGTTCGTAATTTTTGGTACTCCCGACGAATTTGTTATTATATCATTTACATTAAACATACCACTTATATTTTCACCAAAATTAACAAACCTTTTTACAATACTACCAATTACATATTTATGGCCAGTTATTGTAGTTAATGAGTGTGTTTTGTGCACAATACGAGTTTTGTTGACAAAATAAATCAAAATATGACTATGACATTTTACAGAATTTCAAAGATTATAAACAGGCATTTTATAGGCTTACATAATCATATGATGAAGAGCCTTTAAATAAAGAATAAAAAAAAACAGGAATTTGGAAACTATTATTTATTGTCACAGTATTTTTTTTAGAAAAATAACCTTTTAAAACCTACCATTGCATGAGATTGAGGCTGATTCATTTGAATAAACATACACAAAATGTTATTTCAAGTTAAAAATATATAATTTTTCCATATTTTTATTAATCTTCGTCATAGACTATGGAACTCAGCTGTAACTTGTTTACTCTGTGGACGTGACGTCAGCAACCGGATACAGCTAATGACGCTGATAAGACACAATCTCAACGCGATCTTGATTTCGATTCGATTTTGTTCGGGAGTACGCATCAGGATCGAAACTGAAGCAAAATCGACAAAATCAGTTTCCTCTGGTTTGCCGCGAGCCACGGTCGTGTTTAAGAATTGTGTAATAATGAAACACCGCGAAAACTCACTACGCTTGTACACGATATACGACCGCACGGCCGCGGCTCTGGCGAGAACTGAAGCGAGTAGTCCACATGGTCCGTTCAGTCCAGAATTAATGTTGCCAACTTGGTTATTATTACTTACTACTACTACTTATTATACAAGCTTGGTATTTTACAAAGTTTTACTAATAAATTAAGTATTTTATTCCCTCCTTAGTCGGAATTTAGTTGTTAGTAGAGTTTTAGTAGGAAAGAGCCAGACGGCAATCATATGCAAAATGGTTTAGGTAAGACACAAAAAAAAATTACACCTCATCATAATAATATATTCGTCCGTAATTTGCTTAAAACTGCCCGTTTAATTACTAAATACATAATATTTCCTAGTATATTTTAATTTAACGGTAAAATTTATAGTCAAATTCAATATAATATTTTTTTTATAAAACAAAACCTAAAATGCCGTGGTTAATTAGGGGCTTTACGGATTTCTAAGTTTAGTAGCTTTTTTATGGTTTTTATTATTCTTTTAGTAGTTTTTAGTAGAAATCGACGCGAGTTTAGTATTCGCGTCGATTTCTACTAAAAACTACTGCGAATCTTCGCAAAAACAGAGCTAGCAACACTGGAACGAATCGCTTCAGTCCATCCGGCCGACTGATGCGATCTCGAAATTGCACAGACGATACGATTTTGCATCCGTTCAGGCCGAACTGAAGGAAAACCGGACCGTATATGGGACCCTTAATACTCTAAACCCAACAGGTATTCCACCACATAATCTCTGTTTGAACATTGGAGCACCAGTATGTTATTAAAAAATATTAAGCCCCCAAAATTGAGCAATGGCACCAGACTCCAGATAAAAGTTCTCCATTGCAACATTGTCAAGGCTACTGTACTCACTAGATGTGCTCAAGGGGAATGTAGTAGTTTCCCCTAAAAGTATGCTTCGCCATGACCATCAATAAAGCTAAGGGGCAGCTCACACGGACAGTTCATGTTGCGTGTTCCAGAATAAGTTCGGCTAGCAGTATGGGGATCCTTGCTCCGCACGGCAATACAGTTAATGTTCTATATAAAGAGGTCCTTAAATCGCATAATACACTCTAATAATAAAATAATCTTAAACCATTCACCATTTAATTTAATTTTAGCATAATTAGTATTTTTCTAAAAAAAATCGGTTGTCTGTAAAGTCGCTTTACTGACGATAGTTGAACGTGACAACGTCATGTTAATAGTGCGCGCGGAACTAATTGGCCGCGCCTTAGGTTGGCGTGTTGCCGCCGCGAAATCTGACGCCGAACTGAGTAATAACATCAAGCGCCCCTGCCTCTCCGTCCCACCGCTCACATACCTAAGGCGCGGCTAGCTGAGGTAACGGCAATGCGTCATATTTAGCGAGGTAACGCTGGTAACAGGTAACGCATGAGTCATGTTTTTTCGTGCGTGCAGCCGGCTCCATCAAATTATAAGACGTTATCACGTCAATAATAGGAAATTAGTCACCTCACGACGAAGTCACAGGCAAAAGCTTGTCCGAGAATAAAATATAATAATTATCATTCAACGTTGTAGTTTAATTTTGTAACCTATTTCTGAACCCAACTTTCTCGTCGCTCAGCGACAATATTTTTTCAAATTCCGTCGATTCATTTCCAATGTGCTCGATAGTCATGTGAGGCACGAAATCTGGGAATTATTAAACGGAACCCTAAAACAAAAGTAGCTTCAGTTACACCTTATAACATTAGCTATCTGCCAGTGAAAGTCCGGTCAAAATTGGCCCAGCCATTTCAGAGATTATCCGGAACCAAAGGACAGACTGACAGACAGGCAGACATACTTCAATTTTAGTTATTTGTATAGATGACGAAGTATCCCATGTCCTACATTTACATCCTAAATTCGACTGGTAGTTAAACATTTAATTTCCAAGAGCATCAATGCAGAGAACACAAATAATTGACAATGGATATGGTGCAGACTAAAGTTCACATATTTTCCATTTAACCTTGAACCTTGAATAAAACTGGACTATCAACTTAGTGGAATTTTCCAACTTTATCTTATACTTTAAACGAGACAATATTTTACATCGGTTTCTCGAATACTGCTGCAATTATTTCCTTGAAATTTAGTATAGGTACAGGGAGTTTTCGGGGTTTTTTCTGTCGTCGTACAACAATATATCAATAATTTGACTCTATTCTGTCAGTTCAATTGGTAGTTTGGTATGCGTATGTATATTTTTTGCTTTGTTCGAAAATTCGGAATGCGATGGGTTCGAATCCCGTTCAGATTTTTGCGATTCATTTTTTTTTATCAGGATTCTGAACGAAGCTCGGTTACCAAGGTACTCAATATATATAAGAACAGAATATGATGAGCAGAATGATAACGAAATAACAATAACTTAACCAAGAGAAAAGAAAAAGAAGTTAAAGAGTATTTCGTATGATCTATCAGCATGGAAAGTTACGAGTTTCTACCTCTTATAGTTCAGAAATGCCAGGGCGTATAACTTGTAAACCTCTTTAAAGGCCAATTACTCGAAAATAGTTATCTTTACTAGAAAGTTGTGAATACCTCGCCTTAATGATAAAAAAATCATCCCCACTTTATGTGTATGGGAAACCACCCCTAGAAGTCAGCAGGTGCGGATAGACAGACGGACGGACAGACCAAAACTGTACGGGTTTCTGTAGTACTACAGAACCTCAAATTGGGAGAAGTTAAAAAATTACACCAAGCATTCCTACAAGCATAGTTATACATACTACTAGTTAGTAATATGTATAATTATGCTTGTATGGAGTTCCCCAGGTATGAACGTGTAATTCCATACATTCAAGTACATTAAATACATGAGATTCATGCAATGCGCTGAATTATTCAATAATAACTAGCGCTTCAAATTCCTTTGAAACTGGTCTACACCAGTGTTTCCCAAACATCGTTCCAGCATGGCCCGGTAATTTTTATTCTTGGCCCACTTAATACTTTTAAACATAATAGCAAAGCAAATATTACAAATTTATTAATAGTAAAAATGTTTTATTAATCCTTACTTATATATATAATTTATAAATGTGAAAGCGTGGATGTTTGTTACTCTTTCACGCAAAAACTACTAAACGGATTTCGATGAAATTCAGTATGGTAGTAGTTTAGACTCTAGATTAAAACATAGGCTTCGAGGGATACTGTATTTACGCGGGCGGAGCCGCGGGAAACAGCTAATACTACATATTTTGGTATCGCCTTACCCCTTACGAATATTTAAGATGCGTCGATTGATAGTAGCTATTGTTTTAAAACCAAGGCTGGAATGTTGCGACCCGGTATTTTATTTTGATAGCCCGGTACGGGGTCGCGACCCGGCAGTTGGGAAGATAAAAAGCATTCAAATAAATATACACACACACATGCTTATTGTGTGGGCAGGTAGGAGACCATTGGTGGTATTTATTCTACTAGGCTGTGGCCATAGTGTCTATAGACATAGTAAATCTGTAACCCAATCCTCCCTCGTGGGAATCCTGACGGTGCCGACTACCTCGCCTTTTGATAAAGTCGAAAACACATATTTAGATATTTGAACCCGCGTCTGTATGTATGTTCGTAATAATCTCAAAAGCCAATGAACGGATTTTCATGCAGTTTCCATCTATCGACAGAGGAAGTTTAAGGTTTTGAGGAAATTGGTTGAAATATGACGGATAAGACGTGTTGTAAGCGTTGGAAAAAATCAAACCGCCTGGGAGCTTCATCGATAATACTGCCTAATTCATTTTTTTCATAGGTCTACAAAAAAACCAAGATGCCATAATATGTTTAAGGATAGCTTACATAGTAGTAAGCCCACCCATTCTAAGTTTAAAAAAATGTTTACATAGTATAAAATGGTACTTTCAGTGGAAGTCATTAAGATTAATACAGTATATTAATCCGTATCAAATTAAATACGCTAGTCACTAAACATTTTACACACATTATAATAGGTATTTACATTATACAGTTTAAACTAATATCTTAAGAGTTATCGTAAAGGACATCATTCATTTTGGACCAAAAAATGAAAGTGCCGGCCAGAAAAAAAAACTACGATATTCGGATAGAATACACAATTTCTATCATTTTTTACTATGACGTCCAATCTGTGCGCACAACGGTTACGTCGTAATAACATAAAAAATAAAATATTTTTTTATTAATTCTTTGTTGTTAAAAAAAGATTGGAGTGACATTATAATATAAAAAAATATTATATTAAAACTTATTTAGGTACATAATCGCAAAATACTCAAGGTCAAAACCTAGTGGTCAAGATATAAAATCGTACTATTTAACACATTCATATTTATTCTTTATAATAAAGAATGTTGTCTGTTTAGAGTCAAACATTACAGGTTACTTTCTCTCAAAACTTCAAATGGAATTCCGAGAACTAATGAAAAGGGTTAAGGGACGGCTACCTGGGTGCGTGAGCGCATTGTTATTGGTTGCGGACCGCCCGCCCGCGCTACGCCAGCGGCCAGCCAGCGGCCAGCCAGTCAGTTATCCATGCAACTTTGGTTACATCGGACGGCTATCGTGACAATAATCTCTTGTTCTTAGAGCGATATAATATCAAGTGTATTTAGCGAAGCTTAATATCTGACATTATGAACGTACAATTGTGTATTTCGTGTCATGTGCCTATTGGTGATCGCCGAAGTTATAGTTGGACATCCCGTGAATCACAACACATCGAAATCGCACAGTTTGTTATTGAAGATCTACTGGGTCATCAGGTGAGGATTATATTATCGCTATAACGAACGAATATGCCTAAGATATTTACTACGAACAAACATCATAACTCTTATGTACATAATGTTATAACATAAGCCGCATTTGCTGCTGTGTTTTTTAACAAACACAAGTTTTCAAATAAAGAGGGCCCCCCGCCCTCCGCAGATATATTATTTTTTTTATTTAATGATATATTACTGAGCTAATAAACTTTTTTTTTTTCAGAATGAACCTACAGATGTTATATGCCGACCTTGTTGGCAAAGGGCCGAGCGGCAATATCTCCGACGTCAACGTGAAGTGCAGGAAGAACCTGACAACGAAGAACCTGATGTTGCAGACGAAGAAGTTGACGCTGTGCCTCATTCTACAGTTTTACCTGGATTTGTACGAACTAGTAATACGGCAAACTCTTGTGTATTTCAACACTGTGTAGACTCAACAAGACACAGAATACCAGAAAACATTATTCTACGTGTTCTTTGCCGATACAGTGTATTCATATCAGAAAACAGTCGTGTTTTGCAGCGAACACCTCGAGCAAAATGAATGGCATTTACTTGCTATGCAAGACAATTTAATTCAAGATTTTAATTCTGCACAGATCGTTAGTGCGCTAAGGTTGTTAATAAACCACATTAAAACAGAAGTTTTAGATTTTGAGCATTATGAATTGATCAATAACAAAGAGTTCCACGATTGGACTGGTCTTACTGCTGAACAATTCTCTGATTTATTGGCCAACACTCCGAGCTTAAATCAAAGAAGAAACAAAAAAACAATTTTAGCAGCTTTACTTGCAAAGATCCGAACTGGAGACTCAAATGCTAGGCTCGCAACGATATTTAAAACGAGCGAATCCACATTTGCGCGAATGCTTGAGACTGGCCGAGAAGCACTTTTGCGAGACTTTGTTCCAATGCATTTGGGGTTTGACCATATGACTCGGGAAGATGTCACACGTAGGAATCTTCTTATCCCAGAAAGTCTTTTTGGAAATATTGAAAGTCCTCCCGAAGAAAGAAAAGCTATTACAATTGTGGACGGCACATACATCTACATCCAAAAAAGCTCAAACTACTTTTTTCAACGAAAATCTTATAGTAGTCACAAGTTCCGGAACTTAGTAAAACCATTTTTATTTGTCTGCTGCGACGGTCACATAATAGAAGTTTCAGGTCCACACGCTGCTACTTCTTCAGATGCGCAGATAATGCAGAATATTGCTGAAAATGAAAGTGATCATGGCGATGGATTATTCCAATGGTTCTACCAAAGCGGGGACGTATTTATTTTGGACCGTGGGTTCAGAGATGCAGTTCCCATTCTTGAAGGAAATGGTTACACTGTGAAAATGCCGGAGACAAAGCATCCTGGAGCGACGCAACTAACCACGGAACAAGCAAACAAGTCACGCCTTGTTACTATTTGCCGTTGGGTTGTGGAAGTAGTAAATGGCCGATTTAAACGAGATTTCCGCCTGTTGAGAAACGTTCATATTAATATAACATTGCACTATATGTTTGAATATTTTAGAATCGCAGCAGCATTAATAAATGCTTATCACGTGTTGATAGTAGATAATGTCCATGCTTCTGATTTTTTACAAATAATCCGGGAAAGGATAAACATGCCCAATACACTGGCAGATCTTGTCGCCAGACGTAACTTGAACAGAATGAGAGCACAGTTCCAGCCCATGTCTGCAGATATGGCTGAGTTTAATGACTTTCCTACGCTGACCGAAGAAGAATTAATTTTATTTAGCCTCGGTATATATCAGCTGAAACAAGCGAGAAGTTACTATGGAGAGCATGTTCAACCAGATGGAGTTTTTAGCATTGAGCTAAGTGGTGGAATTCCTCTAGAGCTTGTAAGGGAATTGGAGGGAGAGGACTTGTGGTTGATTCGAGGGCGAATACAATCCCGACACATCCGATCTAAAACATACTATGTGTATATTGCTCTGGATAGAACAGCAACCGGGCGTCGAGAAATAAAACATTACTATTGCACATGCCATATAGGAATGAGAACCATCGGATGTTGCTCCCATACTATGTGCATAGTCTGGTACATGGGTTATGCTAGACATGACCCTTACCTCAGCCCACCCGCAATAAGTTTAGATGACGTATTTGTAAGACTAGAAAATGTTTAATTGTACGTCATTAACTTATTATTGTTATTAGCCTTTATTCAGAAGAACAATACATTTATTTTATATACATTACAAAATATTCAAATCAATAATTGATTTTTCCGTTGCGCGGTCTCTGCTTCTGAGTGCCTCTTGGCAATGGCCTCCCCCAACAGCTTCCACTCACATCTCTGACATGCCACTCCACATACACTAGTCCACATTTTGCCAGCCATTTGTACCATGTCATCTTCCCATCTTTTTAGAGATCTGCCCTCTTTTCTTTTAGCCCTTCTGGGATACAAAGATGTTATTATTTTTGTCCATTTGTCTGGCCCTCTCAAAATCAAAACATGTCCGGGCCGGACATGTTTTGATTGTTTGTTGTTTCATTTAATTTTTTTAGTTTTATATGTTACATCAGTTACACGTGTCATTTTTCTCAACTCCTTGTTTTCTATTTTGTCTATCCTTTTCTTTCCAAACATACTCCTCTCCATAGCCTTCGGCCCAACTTCCAGCATACTTGTATGAGCTTTTGTTAGTGCCCAAGTTTGGCACCCTTATGTTAGAATGGGTGGAATCCATGTATTAAATAGTTTTCTTTTGGTGCTCATGTTTATACTTATGTATTTTACTATTTCTTTAAAGGACCAGAATCTTTTCCAGGCATTGCCAATTTTTTTTTTTGTATATCTTTGGTTGTTGTATCATATATATTAGTTATAACCACTGATTCTAAGCAGGAATCTTGCGGTTAATATTGTCTATTTCTCCCAGCGCCATCACACCTTGCCAGAGTTGCCAGAGCGTTTTTTTCTTAGTAATGTTGTCATTACCTTGTAATATCGATCAAACAAAACAAATGCTGTTTAGTCTATTTATATTTCTTCTTCTTATATATAAAAATGCATTTTCAAATGTGTTAGTCGCGCTAAAACTCGAAAACGGCTGAACGGATTGGGCTGATTTTAGTTTTAAAATATTCGTAGAAGTCCAGGGAAGGTTCTAAAGTGACACGAAGTTCACCGGGACAGTTAGTCTTCTTCTTATATATAAAAATGGATTTTCAAATGTGTTAGTCGCGCTAAAACTCGAAAACGGCTGAACTAGTTGGGCTGATTTTAGTCTCAAAATATTCGTAGAAGTCCAGGGAAGGTTTTAAAGTGACACGAAGTTCACCGGGACAGCTAGTACTTGATACATATTTTTTATTTTTATTTTATGACTAAATATTTTTTTCCAATACCATTATCAACCTTACCACTGTGTTTTACTATCAAGTATTATATCATAACGTAAGATATCCATGCTTTTAATAGTGACACTCCAACCTTTTTATCACAAAAGGATTATTTTTAAATTATTTTATTAAGACGTAACCATTGGGCGCACAGATTGGACGTCATAGTAAAAAATGTTAGGAATTGTGTATTCTATTCGAATATATATTTTTTTCTTTCTGGCCGGCACTTTCATTTTTTGGTCCAAAAATGTATGAAACGTGAATGATGTCCTTAAAAAGTGCGCGCGAAAAAATACATTCTAATAACAAGCGGTCTCGCACTAATGCGATAATGCACTCGTTTCATGTAGCCTGCACCCACCCGCATTATTTATTCAACATTTACACGTCATGTTTTTCCTTACGCCAATCAAGGCAAAATGAATAGGTTTAGAGCTTCAATATAACACGGAAGGAACTAAGTATGGCTTGTAAACCGTAGGCTGCGCTGCACCGGAACTATCGTCGTATATCAATCTTCTTGCCAATAGGGTTTGGCTTAAATATATCTTATGAATGCCATTCAAGGATTTTATTAGCATTTTTTTTATGAAACTAGATTTTCAATCTATAGAGATAAATAAAAATGAAGTGTGTTTGCAATTACCAGCATTAACAGCGTTTTCACTAAATGCATAACATGAAAGTATATATGGTGCTTACAATTAAATAGGTATATATTTTTTTTTTTTTTAATTTTTGTCTATACGTCTGTCTGTCTGTTCTCTCTGAAATGGCTGAACCTATTTTCACGGGACTTTCACTAGCAGATTGCTGATTTTATAAGGAGTAACATAAGCTACTTTCGTCTTGGGTCCCTTTTCCATCGGTTCTACGCAAAACGAAGTTACGTAGTTACTATTTATTAATCTGTGGTTGCGGGCATCAGCTAGTCATTGATAAATTTGAAATTTAGGAATATCGCCTTGAAACAAAAAAGCAGCGAAAGGGTTTACGCGATTCTTTTCATCATACAACATCGTTACAACGTCCGTTAAAATAAACTGGTTCAGGGAACATTTCAAATACCGAAAAAAACGTTCCTCCGATTTCTGGAATTAAATGATGGCCTTTAAATATTATTTCTATCCTTATTTTATGCACTTGTAAAACATTGCTTTGCGATGTAGCTAGTAAGCTCCAAAACGACTTGACGGGACTGTTTTAGTTTAGATCATCGTAATTAACAGGTTTGATAACAATAATAATTGATGAGTAGGTGAATCTGACAAGTTCGTGACTAGAATTATGTTAGGTACCTATCAGTGGCGTCGGGTTCCTATAACTCCATTCCTATCGACTTCACTTACCACTTGCCTTTTAAAGAACCTCATCCTACTCGTTATACAGGCTAGGCCTTCCCTATGAAGGAGAACCAGCCTTCGCCACTGGCAGGCCCCTCTTTACCATTGGGCACAATGGGCACGTGCCCAGGGCCTCCGATGGATTGGGGCCCCCTAGTCCCAACTAATAGCTTCTCTCTGATCGCTTAAAAATCAGTCTTACCGATTGCAGCATGTTAAATAATTTTATTTTAAGAAAATTGTCTAAAATATATTTATAAATTTAACTGTTTTATAGAAATTTATCTGTGAATTATATTTATTTTATGAATTGTGATGAATGTTTAGGTATTAATCTTCTGAGCCATTTACTACAAGATAATACCCCTACCCACACGGTCCAATCCAGCACATATACAAATGGTCGTCATAAGTGTCAACTATCAATAGTGACAATGATTTTTGTCTACTTATTTGTTTCAAGACCGCTGCGCTGAATGTGCTGGCTGATCCGTGTGGATGGCCCCTTTACAGGGGCGTATTTCGAAATTTTTGAGCAATAGCCTATTAACATATTTTGCCGCCCCATTAAGCTGTGACGAACTCTTTATTATCTTTTTTTACAGTTTAAAATGTAATTTCACTTTCAACCCTATCTGAAATATGTATTTATAAGTTATCTTCAAAATAAAATAAAATCAAAAGTCTAAAACAGAATGTTGAAACTAAGTACTATATTATGATTATACTCTTTATGTTAAACGCGTTCAAACGGAGCGAGCGAGCAAATGTTTTTTACTATTTTACCTGTTAAAATCTTTTTCAACTTTAAACCCTGAAAGTTTGCTGTACTCTAGAAAAATATAATTAAATCAATAGCCTAAAACAGGGATGGCGAACCTATGGCACGCGTGCCGTCAATGGCATGCGAGATGTGATACGAATATTTTGGGCACGTCACTGATCACAAAATTTTGTAATTATGTACTGCGGGAAAAGTGTACTAGTGTAGTGTAGGTATTACATGACAAATGTAACATAATATATTATCTGTCATCTATTTTGCAACATCAAGAATTACACAAATTTGACTCTATTTAAAAATTAATAGTAATAATAAAGAAGACTTATCTCAAATATGGATACCTCTAAAAATATCTATAAATGGAAAATCCTCCCCAGATCGACTTTAATTTGAATTACAAAATTATCCTTTTCACAGTCTTCTAGGGTTTAAAGTTTAACCAGATTTAACATGTTAAATACCGGTACCCGGGCCACTGGTACCTATGGGAGCAAGGAAAACATTGACTTCAAACAACTGTAATAATTTTATTTTTTCATTGTTTTCAAAAACAAAGTCAACAAATATCGAATGCCCCGTTGTTGCTCAGCTAAAGTTTATATGAAGAAGGAGTGAACTGCACTATTCTTTTTTAAAGTAACGCTTAAAAAGTATATTTAATTAATAAAAATAACGTAACACGCACTACTGCGAGACAAAAGAACCCTTAAAAAGATCAAACTTAAAATTGAAATGAATTTATTATCGAACTTTGACTACTAGGCCACCACTAGTTACCATAAATGTGCAGGAGAAATCTACTCATAATATTTTGCGAGATCCTGGTCTGCGATTCTATCGATTCACTTTTCTGCGGCAAAACTATTTCAAGGTTGGCAGCCTCGTCTATACCTCAAAAGGCGAGTCATTATCATGAACCGTTAACAATCGTGTACGTTGAACCTGACCATAGACGTATATATTATATGTTATAGACAAGGCATGTTGAGGTGAATACTGACCTCACTCAAATGGCCCCACTTTTGGAGATTTTGTGGTCATTTTGACATTTGAGGTATGGTAAAATCAAGATTACTGACATTTGAAGTATGGTGAAAACCAAGGTGAAAAACAATTTTTCTTGTTTGAAGATTTATTCTGTCAAATGTACGTCATGGCCTATCTTTGGTTTTGAAATCTTTGGAACCTGACCAATATTTACTAACTTCCCGTCATTTTATATTCTGCAAATAATGCCTTTATTTTAAAAATAAAAACAAGCGTTGATACTTTTTTATCATATTCGTAATAGAATAGTTTCTCTTCCCTTACTTAAACAACCTTGCTGTCTTTGTCTGTTCACTGACTTTTGCAACGCATCAAAAAGTACGCACAAGAAAATAAATTCAAGTGATATCGCACGACTCATCGCGACGACGACGATGTAATAGTCCCTCTATAATTTTACTCTTTAGGCACGGAACCCTAAAAACATTTAATATAGTTTACAGAAGTATATTGCAGTGGGTAGATTTTTTTGCCACGAACACTATTTGCCGCCGATGCGATGCGATGCGAGCAAAAGCTAGTTGTACATAAATTTCAAATTCTATAAAAAATAGTAGTCCAACAAGAAATCTTCTAACCGGTGCCTGTCACATTTTATCTAGGTGATGGTGATTTTTTGTCTTTAATCGGACTTTTTTTTGTGTCACAAGAAGTAGATATACGAGTAGTAGGCATGTGTGGAGTACTAGATATAATAATACTAGCTTTTGCCCGCGGCTCCATCCGCGTAAATAGTAAATACAGTATCCCACGGGAACACTTTTTGACTACGGCGAAGCCAAAAAAAATGGCATACAGTATATTTAACCCAGATATGTGCAAGTGGGCCTTAGATATCAGAATCAATCTATCAGTAAACGCCTAACGACAGGGTCGTTAGGCGTTTACTGATAGATTTTTCGGACCGCGAGGATTCGATACGCTGTGTGAATTGCCTCAGCACTGGTCAGTTCATCAAGTGGTCCTTTTAAAAATGGCAAATAGTTATTATATTAAAAGTGGTTATACCACACATTTAAATAAGTACAAATTAAGCGTGGTATAACCACAGATTTAGTATCTACTATCCATCTTACTACAAGAAAAAAGGAAAAATAAGTTGAGCAAAATTCATAGCCATTGTTCACATCTTTTTAGATAAGTGTTAAAACAAGATTGTGTCGCAGAATAAGTTTTGTTCAACCTTTGTTCAACTTTTTGTCGTTAGAGATTTGATAATCGCAGGTTATTATGTACTACACCGTACATAATAACCTGCGATTCGGTGTATGAGTAGGAATTTAATCTTTTACCCGTGGTAAACACTCTACTTTTCATTTAGAATATGAGGAAAATAAAACTAGTTGTTTATCTAAACTATTTATTGATAATAATATATTAGTAGTGCTTATTTAAAATTAATAGTCAAAAAAGGACAATTCGTGAAATTAAAAGTTACATTTTTGTTTGGAATATTTATAGTATAGAATATTTATAGTTTCAATATTTCGCTTGAACTCATTTTTAATATTCAATTCAAATCTTAGCACAAAAGTCCGTCACAGATACATACATAACAGATTTTAGTATCCCGCCAATTTGTGTTGACTTTTAAAATTTTAAATAATATGGAACTTGCCGCTCGCCGCATAATTGTCGCGGCACTCGCGGCTTATTCCGCTCAAAGAGTTTGCGCTAAATTCACACTAGCTGTTTAGAAAGTCATGTAATTTTTCAATAGTTTTTTTTTACATAAAAGTCTTCACAGCTGACAGCAGTTCTATTTTTGAAGTTTTTTCGGGCCTCGGGCCGGAATGAATTTGTATGAGTTATTCCCTCCCTATGAAAGGAAAGCAGCATCTTCCACCCAATAATCAGATCAAAACAACACTACTTTCCGAGTATGAGAAATGAAAATATAATTGCATTATAATTTTTTGCAAGAATCTTATTTTATATTTTCACAATAATATAATTATTATATACCTATTATTTTTGTTGGTTGTAAGCATAAATACTAGAACTATTTAAATTATTTTAATCGATGACGCAAAACACTGAGACATTGGTGACAATAGAAATTACAATAATATCCCGTCATTCCTATTTTTATTGAATTGTGTAAATATGGAAACTAAGTACTTAGTTAGATTGCCAATGTTCTTCAAACGTAGAGTTGCATTATATAATTAATTCGAATGCTATTACCATATTATTTAAAGTGGTTTTTTACAAATAGCGATTTTTTTGACACTACATTAAATTTATATACTCATATCTTATACTTTAAATGCTTAACATAATAAAAGTATTTCATTAATTGTACCTACATCAAGCAAATAGATATCTAATAATAATCATTAATTAATGTAGATAAGATATGCAGTTTACAGAACACTTAAAAATTACTGATTTTGTTTCATAATTCAAAATTCGGACTATTACGGTTATAATATTGGAGTACGAAATATTATATTAGCATTTAGTTATGGGCGTTACAGACGGCAAAGATACTATAATCCTACTAATATTATAAATGTGAAAGTTTGTGAGGATGGATGGATGTTTGTTACTCTTTCACGCAAAAACTACTGAACGGTTTTTGATGAAATTTGGTATGGTAGTAGCTTGAGCTCTGGATTAAAACATACTTTTTATCCCGAAAATACAGTATTCCCGTGAGATACTGTAGTTACGCGAGCGGAGCCGCGGGCAACAGCTAGTATGTTATCTTAAGATGCCTGGATATGTTTTATATTACAGGAAGATATACAGTACCTTAGCCGTCTGTGATAGTTCATACAAACTATATAAACAAACTGTATAGCAAGCGATATATTATCTTAGCATAAAATATTATAGTATCTTCGCCGTCTGTGATTTCCGAATGATTTATACGACAAAAATTCAGTTACCAATTGGCACAGGTGGGCGGAACAAGTTATAGGCAGGACGGACACTGACGGAACAGAATAAAATATCTATGTGTGACCTACTAACTAAAATATTATTCTTGGAGAGATTATCTTGGAGAAAATAAAGGTCGTCAAATATTAAAAATGTTTTTGGGGTTTCGTACCGAATGGGTAGTTACATTATTATTCTTTCAATTATTTAAAATTATAAAACAGAAGTAATAACCATGAAATATAATCAGGGAATATTTAAACGAATTAAAATTACAGAAATAGCAAACAAGTACGTCACCTGACAATATCAGCTTTAGTGTGAGAGGCTTTCTACTTCGTCGTCACACACCGGGCCCATGAAAAGGCCTTGGCTGGGGAGCCATGGTCAGGGGACAAAGCCCCTCTACATGGGGTGGGATAAAGAGGGAAGACTCCCCGCGGCAGAACGCGGGGGAAACCCATAGAGAAGCTAACCGGGTGTAGTTCGCCTTTTTAAAGACTACCCCCCTACATAACAGTCTTGGGGTCGCCACAGTTGCCATAGACTTTAACTATTATAGGTTTTAATGACAAATACGTTTATACATTTCTTCTTGACAATTACACAATTCTTTTGTGATAATATTAATCATTACATCAACGCCTCATAACCAACTGAGATTTAATATTTAACATAGTGGTTATCATATTCAAACGGCATTAATATTGGTGTTGCCAAATATTTAACGGAACTAACGAAACCAGCTGATATGTTTTATTTAAACTAATATCCGACTTGGGTATTTTATCATGTGTTTGCTTCATAAGTAAGAATAATTTATCGGTATCTATACCTCTATATGTAACCATATTTGATACGCTCTAAAATCGTGCCAACCATAGTGTTATATTTATGAATTTGATTATTAACTCCAATTACTCATGCATATTTTTAAACTCCGTTCCAATTCAATGTAAAAAAAAACCGAGTGCGAGTTGAAAATCACGTTTTTTGTATAGGAGCCCCTTTAAATATTTATTTTATTCTGTTTTTAGTATATTTGTGAAAATATCGACTATCTAGCTATAACGGTTAAGGAGATACAGCCTGGTGACGGACAGACAGATGGACGGAAAGCGAAATCTCGGTAATAGAGTCCCGTTTTTACCCTTTGGGTACGGAACCCTAAAAATGGAATGAATGTGTCATTTGTTCATTACTCATTATATTTCTTTATTGCGCGGTGAAGAGACATTTAAATTGAAAACAAAAAGTCGCTTATATTGAGCTTTGTTTACACTTGGAGGATTTTCAAAATTATTTTTTTGATGTTAAGGGTATCCAAAGTTGGTCCCGTTGTCACCAAAGCGGTAAGCCTGACCTCATGATGACTGGTGACTCCTCGAAATTTATGTGGACACATAAAGGTAGTTATTTTAACTTTTTCTGAAGTAACCCAATAATGCTACCAAAAAGAAAGATTTTGTAAGGATATACCCCTGGATAAAAAAAGCACTAAACAGAACTCCTCAGTCTTTAAAGATACGCGTTTGAAAATTTCGACATTGTTTAAAGAACAGAGTGCTAAGTGTGAGTTTTTCTTTTCGCATTCGATCGTGTGATTTGTACAGAACCACCTAGTTGTCGCGTTAACAACTAGGTGGCGCTGTACAAATCACATATAAATTCCTAGTAAACGCCAAACGCGCTCACGATCTAATGCGAAAAGAAAAACTCACACTTAGCACTCTGCAAGCATATGCCATTATGTAACTTACAGTAATCATAATCATCATCTTATATACAATATCTAATGTAAGCTTGGCGCGTAATCAATAAATTTAATAGTTTATTTTAAAAGTTCTTAAAATTTGGTAATAATAATATAACAAATATGACTAAAAAGGGAAAAATTATTATCTTCAAACAAAAAATTAAACCGACTTCCAAAGTAAAAATATACAAAAAGTATGAAATAAATCTTATTTTCTGAATAATTCCCCTAATAAGTCGGTTAAATTTTTATTTATTATTTTAGCTATTTCTCTACTCAATCTTCATATTTTGAGGTCTGTACCAACAAACTTGAACGTGAGTTCTATAAAATATTGTTTTTATGAGGATATTGTTCGCGCTGGTGCGTACGTTACGGTAGTAGTAAGAGTTTGTGCCTAGGTATACACTTAAAACAAAATATTTCTCTATCCATAACGGTTTTGTCAAAAACGACGCAGGTTCCTCGATTTCTCCTTCGAGCCCGATCCAAAAAACCGACTTACAAGGAAAAATGCACAAAAAAGTATGAAATAAATCTTATTTTCAAAATTTATTTTACTATGTATCCTAGCTAGTGGCAATGCCGTATAGAGACCCGTTTGGTCACGCCCCCTTTGAGCCGATTTGCCGTCGCCCGTCTCACTTTTGCTATCTTATACGGCTATTTTATTTTCCTATTTATTTGCCGAGTTCCTATTCACCATGTGCTAGGGATAATAAAACACATTTTGCGAAACTCTTTATTCACTTTATGATATACAAAATCCACTACATAAGCACATGTATTATTTATGTTTATGTACATAAATAATCATATACAAAGGTATGTGACCAAATGCTACGTATTATCACCACTATTTTTCAAATAACTATTTAACCATTTACTTTTCTATCAAGAACTTTATTATTTACTATACAAAACACTATTATTCACGCCAGACCGCGTGACATATAGAATTAATATAATGGGGATTCAAATCGGCCTATCACGTGCGAGTATGGCCGACAGACGGGAAGACGCTGTGAAAGTGTGACGTAAGCACTTACCAATTGAAGCTCTCGCGCAGAGGACGTTTTTTAGCTCATCCCGAATTCTAGTGAACGCGAACGCGTGTGCGCATATTTATTTGTACCCGTCAATATAAACCCAAATTCGCCGGCAAATCGCGAATAATCTATCGCTAATCCACTCATGAGCTGTGTGTGTAGTGAGAAGAAACCTCCGCCCAGATCCAGAACCACCAACTCAGCGATGCTGACATGATGACCGATGATGACAGCTGGTCAGTCCCAGTTGTCTCCAGCTCACATTAACCTATGTACCTAACCTACCTCAGCGCAAAGTCACGTATGTAGGTCCTAACACTTGCAACTTTTATCTATATACTGCAAAAAGGTTTACGTTTAAATAAGTTACTGTAATGTATTTATGTACTGTAATAAATTTATGTAATCAAAATAAACTTACGTTATAAAACAACTATTTTACACTGAAGCTACCATATCAATACAATGATATTTTTCACTAAAGTTTTCACTCGTAAGAGTTTATGCAGTATATACTTAGCGTTCGTATATACACTCACTAAAGTGAGTGAGAAAAACACATAAATAAATGAATGAATGTATGACTGAACACTTACTTTATTGCGCACCAAAGAGTAAAATCAAATAATACAGTTACTAAAATTAGGCACAATAGTCGGTCTTATCGCTACGAGCGATTTCTACCAGACAACCTTGTTAAATTTAGAAAAAGATTAATAAGTAACTCATAACAAGGTAGGTGACCAAAAGCTTAGGGAAAAAATAACGATAAAAATAAATATATACTCATAATAAATATTTTATGATATTAATCAATATAATAAACCTATAGATAATATTTATTAATAGGTATTAATAAATATTGTCTATTCACACATAAACTTACCTGATCATATACAAAACAAAAATAAAATAAGTACACAAACTTTATATATATTTAATATACTTTTATAGATAATAATTATAAATAACTGATAGATAACAAGAAAATAATTCAGATAGAAATCCAGCGACCACGGGTCTATCTTGACCTTTTTTTACCTATACATTTCTGGATTTCTATCTGTATTATTTTCTTGTTCCGGCCTTTTTAGACCCCTTTTTTACGTAGCGGTTTACATTATTTTAACTTTTTTTATTTTATTTCGTTTTCTTCCGTTTCCCAATCGAACATATATATAATCGAAACAAAATCGAACATATAATAATATACTTAATCGACTATCAATAATAGCCCGCGACTTTTAAACTTTTTCTAGGGGATCTATTTTACCCACCTAGGGGCTGAATTTTAGAAAACGCTGAAATACGTAAGTCAATATTTTTTCCGTACTCAATTCATACGAAATAACATGCAAATATAAACAATAGTAATAAAAAGTTTATACAAACTTTTATCACCTATTTACACCCTTGGAGGTCTACGTCATATGAGAAATACGTGTGCAAAATTTCAAATTTCTAGCCTGGGCTTTGCGTTGTTTGGACTGTGCGTTGATACATCAGTCAATCAGCTTTGCTTTTTATATTATATATACTATTATAGATACTGCGATTCAGATAAGACCTCTATGAGAGAAATATGTAAGACCTCTATCCCTATATATACCTAAGACATCTATTAAACGAATAATGCTAATGATTTATTTCATCTGCATTATCTAACTAAAAACGGATGAACCGATTCACCGATTTTAATCTAATTTTTTTTTGTTTGAAAGCGGACATGATCAAGATTAGCTATAATTCATCATCATCAACTCGTTTACTGCTTGACAATTCAGGGGTTATTTAAATATATTTTTTTATAATATATTGTCTACCTATAATAAATTAAATCTATAAAATAAAATATATTTAATGAATGTAAAATAATATATCAATAATTATATATTTATAGTCATATATTACGTAATGTACGAAAATTGAACTTGTATTTTGACATATTTGTGCAAGAGGACAAATATATAAAATAGGTATATATTTACCCCCTTACTAATAAAGATATTTAAACAGTGGATAAGTTATACAATGTTTTGTCTTTGTCTGATACGTGGAAAAAGTAGCTTGACAGAACAGGACAAAACATTGTATTACTTAACCATTGTGTAAATATTTTTATTAGTAAGGGAGTATATCCATTCCAAGATTTCATTGGCTCCAAGATCTTTCTTTTCATACCAAATACGCGTTGATTATTTAGGTAATTTTTTTTAGATACATAATCATACTATAAATATAGAATCTGAGGATAAATTTTCGACATACACAATTTTGGAAAAAAATACCCGCGGCATCATTACGAATCTATTGACACCTCATTTATTAAAATCGGACCGCAGTCTAGACGCTACGAGGGAACAAACATACATACATAAACATAACATAACATAACATTCATACATCATTAATTACCTTCCTTTTGGCTTCACCGTAGTCGGGTAAAAACTACATAATATGCTCTTTCATCTTATACTTTATACGAGTATAATTTTGATATCATATATAATGCGTTACATAATAACGAATTTAAAAAATTACCTAAAATGGCCGTACTAAGGGATCCATTCTTTGTAAGGCTAAAATGCTCCTAAGCTAACCCTAACCTAACCTAACTCTTATAAAACAAATAAATATTAATA
Organism: Phengaris arion; assembly: GCA_963565745.1. Classification (NCBI taxonomy): domain Eukaryota; kingdom Metazoa; phylum Arthropoda; class Insecta; order Lepidoptera; family Lycaenidae; genus Phengaris; species Phengaris arion. The sequence continues at coordinate 34,496,523 of OY751431.1, forward strand.
TAAAACATTTTTACAACTTTATCGGTACCTACGTACTTAATATAACTAAAAGATATGTGTTAAGATGTTCCTGATTTATAGATGTTTCTTGTAAAGCAAGGCCAAAATCAAATGTTCGATTGGCTTTATAAGAAACTACCGGCTTTCCTAGGAACACTAGCAATATTTTACCTTAAATCAAGAAAACAATTTTTTTTTAAATAACCATAAAAAATCCTTATATGACAATTCACAGTGAAAAAATATATATAGAATAGTAAATCTATTAACTAACGTTTTGCTGTGCGCGCGAATAACGATTATTGTAACGTCGACGACCTCAACGTGGGATCGCATTGCCAAAATAGCGGCGCGATCGTCTTGCCGCCGCGTCTGTGGTCTTGAGTTTGATAGATATTAGTATGATGGAATATAACTACAACTTTTTAATAGTTGGCCTTTAAAGGAAGGCTCCTTTAAAGGCCAACTATTAAAAAGTTGTAGTTATATTCCATGGTCCACCCCCCTTACTCAAAGAACTTGTGTTAAGGAGACTAGACAACGGGAAGTATATTCACTACTTTTATATTATACAGATTATGACATATAGGTATTTAACATTTTTATTATATTATACACATATTTATCTCACATCCATGACCTACGAACACTGAAAAACATATTTTTATTCGCCGGGATTAAATAATATTTATTATCTTTATCTTTCATTATTATCTTTCTGGCCCATTAGCATTTCGTGATTAAGGAACGATAATATAATATTATGTTCCAAGAGTTATAATGAATCGTCTCGAACGAAAGCTTGATGACTTCCAGCCGGTATCCGAAGAGGCTTTAGTACCATAGACCACATACATACGCTACGGAACGTTTTACAGAAAACCGAGGAGTATAATCGGCTACTATGTTTGGCGTTTGTGGACTATGAGAAAGCTTTTGATTCGATTGATACCTGGACGGTGTTACAGTCTCTTCAGAGATGGCGGATCGACTACCGGTACATCGAAGTGTTGAAGTGTTTGTATAGTATAGCCACCATGTCAGTGCAAGTACCGGAGCATAGCACAAAGGCGATCCCACTGCAGCGCGGCGTCAGACAGGGAGACGTCATCTCCCCGAAACTGTTTTCCGCTGCATTGGAAGAGGATTGAAGACTATATTATATACCTGGAACACAAAGTCAAGTTAGGTAGGTCAAACTTTGAAAAAGAGGCCAATCGTCGAATCCAGCTCGGACTGACAGCGTTCTGAAACATCTTCTCATCAAAAATCTCTCAGTGCCTGAAGACAAAAGTTTTCGAGCACTTTGTGTAACCGGTGATAACATATGGAGCCGAAACGTGGTCATTCACAATGGGACTTATCCAAAAGCTTCGTGTCGCTCAAAGAGCTATGAAGAGGGCTATGCTCGGAGTGTCTCTACGTCATAGAATCAGAAATAAGCAAATCCGTAGCAGAACGTAGAAGAAAAAATTTAGCGACATAGCCCAGCGAGCTATGCGCGCGTAATGCCTGTATAACCGATGCCACGCTGGGGCCGAAAGGTTCTCGAGTGGAGATCACAAACTGGACGTCGAAGCGTAGATCGGTATCCCACCAGGTGGACAGACGACCTGAGAAAAGTCGCAGGGAGTCTGTGGATACAGGCCGCAAGCGACTGGTCGCACTGGAATACTATGGGGTGGCCCGCAGTGGACTTCACCAGGCTAAAGCGACGAAGATAATATTATGTCAATATATTCTGCTGTTAATAGCCGGGGTATCTATGGTAGGTATCTATAGTTATTAATCTGAGGTTTCGGTAATAATGTTTTTGACGTCAGATGTTACACGGCATCTTATGCGATACTGTGACTACCTACGCGTTCTTATCTCGTCTTTCGGAAATCGACGTTTTCCATACTTTGTCTATCATTGCTCTATGGCAATGATCAAAATCATATTTCTATATTATGATTATTGCAGAGGGACATTAATAAAGTGGTTTTGTTGTCATTTAATTAATTAGGTACTAAGTATATTAAATACTAAGTTTTCAATATTGTTACTCGTTAGACAAGAACTAGGTGTACCGTGCACCGTGCAGCCGCTAATGTACGAGTATCATTATATTGCACACCAAAAACATAATTACCTTTGTTTCTAATTGAACATGTTTTCGTTGCGCCGCGCTGGTATAAAATGTAGTCTCATTAAACATTTATTAATTTGACTTTTTATATACACTGCTCTTAAAATTTTCCGTTGCTGTTTAAATAAATAATATGTGTTGTGAATCGTGATTATATAGGTACATCTATTAAATTATTTTTCCCATTATACCTATTCAACTGCCGACAATTATCATCTCCTAGAACGCGCAATAATTGTTACACGTTAAAATTAACTAACTGATTACTAATAAAAATCGTAATTATAAAATGGTAATAACAACATCGTAAAAATGTTAGTCCTATCTCATACTTAAATGCCAATCATGTGACGCTAATATTCGTATACCTTATTAGTTATTTCAGTTAGTACGTACTATTTATAGTCTATTTCCGTTAATTTTGTAGTGAGTCAGTCACTGATATACAACACATTACTGCTGACTTTACCATCGCACCGGTGTCACATTTTGTGAATTAGAATGGAATTCCATCCCAAGTCACAATTATCAAAAAGGGAAAGGTAAGGCCCCATGTCAAAAAAGTTTTGGGGCCCCCAGCCCAAGGGTAAAAATTAACAAAAGGGAGTACATTGCTCGCATTTAATTTAAATTAAAGCGATTAATAGCGGGCGAGCAAAGGGATCAAGAAAACATTTTATAGTAAAATGTATCTGAAAACTCGTCACTTTGACAAATTGGTTATAAAATCAGCAGCGGAGCTACTCAAATAAATTCTTGCAAACTCTAGATATATATATATATATATATATATATATATATATATATATATATATATATATATATATATATATATATATATATATATATATATATATATATTTCGAATATTAAAATAAATAATAAAATGAGCAGCGGAGTGATGTTATCCAAGAGTTTTCACACGTTCAAAATCATTAGCCGATTCTTATTTTTTTATTAAATGAAATAAATTAAAAGCTTAGCGAAACGCGTCAGATAGTTTTAAATATATAATATCGGTTCCAATTTCTTAAAACATAATATTATTAAGTAATCTGCAAAACTTACAGTAAAATATAGGTACTTCAAATACATAATCAATATTGAGCGAACGATTCGAGCATAGGATGCTGGAAACCTTGAAATTTTGAGAAATATGACTGGTCATAAAATTAACAGCGGAGTAACGCGAGAGCGAGAAATTTTAAAATAAAAGATAATAGATATGATTAAAAATTTATGATTCTATCCGTATCTAAAAAAGATTGCTTATAATAATTAGCACGTTAAAAACGCTGAGTGGTAATGAATTTAGATAGGTGATAGGAGTGTAGCAGCCAGTTGGGAATGCTCCGGGTTCGGGGCGAAACGCACGTCGAATTGTGCAACCTGCATGATGGTATGGGGCCTTGCACGATCTTGCTGACATTGTTTCTTGTGTGGTGGTGGTGTTTGCACGATCTTGTTTCTGAGCAGCAGTGTAGGAGGAGGGAGGTGCTTTACGCATGCTTATTACACACTCACACATTTGCTTGGAATTTTTTCGCGGGATATTGCTAGATATAATATTAATTAAATTGACAAATTTTTTATTGACCTTATAAAGAACTACCGGCTTTCCCATGATTTTTTATAATATTATAGAGATAGATAGTAGGGGCTAAGAGTGAGACTGTACAATATGTATTGTGTAGATAATGTTTTACGAATTTTAAAGTGAAACTTTTTTTACATCGTCTCAAACTTTTTCGTCTGTGTGTTGCATGTCGCGTGACGGTCAGCCGCGGAGTAGGGATAAAGTGAAAGGCGCTCGTCAGAGCAACCGAGGCCAATATGGCGGCGCCTATAGTTCGCATCAGCTGACCGTGTAGTGTATAGACTAGCACTCATTTGTGCCAGTGCTATAAAATTAAGATGCAGTGATTTTTATACCCTTAATGGAATATTATTCCAAAAATTTTTAGTTAAATGTCTATAATGTGAAAAAAAGTTTCACTTTTACCGTGGTTTCATAAAACCACACAATCCTTGTTTTTTCCTTCCTTCCTACCTTCTCGACTGACGAGCATTCGCGTATAATGTAACATTATAAATTCGACTATGAGCCTTACATTACAATACTACCTCCTTACGGGGATCCATTGATGTTACAAGTTCTATCAAGATATTACACATTGTATCATTACAAGGTGCGCATTGTAATGCTCGGTTATCCTGCTACACTGATGTAATGCTCGAACATGTAACGTCACATTACACGCGAATGCTCCCGTTGAGGGAGCACCTTAACATTTCTAGGCTTGTAGCTACAAACAAAATATTTTTTATATATATTTATTTTTTATAGGACCTTAATAGATTTTAATTGATTCGCGTTTAAGGCCTTGGATTAATTATTTATTTTTCCGTACCTACGTGGATTTTTGGCCAACCATAACGCACATAATTAAGTGTTCCTTAATTGTTAGATAAATAATTGTAATATCTTTTTTTGCAAACGTATATAATAGGTACCAATGATGTATTGAAAAATTGTCATAAACTATTAATTAAACATTTTTTAATTAATTACGGAACTAAAATGAATGCTTGCAAATTAATTGTCTTGTCAAACGATTAATTATTTATTATTATTCAATTGATTTTAATCCAACCAATGTGATGTTTTGAATAACATTTACAGTTATTGTGGAATATCCCCGCTTCGGCATAAATGGGCCGGCTCGACCGGGTAAATACCACAGCTTTACAGAAAACAGGCGTGAAATAATGCTTGCGTTGTGTTTTGCCGAGTGAGTGAGGTTACCGGAAGCCCAAGGGGGTTTGGGATTTTAAGGACTAGGAACGCAAGTGGCAACACCAAACCCCAGCCGCAGCACCCACTTTGAAGAATGGGGTCACCAGTACCCTCCTCACTCAAGTGTTATTTCACGCTTGTTTTCTGTGAGGCCTGATATTTCTTGAACTTAAAATTAGGTACGGCCGTAATAATTAATTAAATTTAAAAATAAACAAAATATACGTGTGGCACTCGGGGACTGCTGCGGTAAAGCTATTGCTTAGTAAGTCTATACGCATACAGACAGTCGCACGCAAACAAACACCGTGCCGAAGTCTGCCGAACATTCAATGAGTCATGTCAGTCGATTCAGTAAAGTGGTAGACGCTTTAATGAAAGTTCCTAGGGAGTTTTGGCGGGAAACATACAGATAGCACGTTTTTAGAAGTAGTACCACTTGCCCACACTTGTGCACGTTAACGAATATTTAATGGATAATATTCTATCAATATTACATATTAAGAACCGAGATAACACAAATTTATAGATACACATAACGAGATCGCATCAGTCGGCCGTATGGACTGAAACGATTCGTTCCAGTGTTGCCAACTCTGTTTTTACGAAACTACTAAACTCGCGTCGTTTTCTACTAAAAACTACTAAAAGAATATAATAAGTTGATATTTTGTTTACGGAAATTTTATGAGTTACGAAATAGTACCGAGTTAATCTTATTTTGATATAAAACAATATAGTGTTATTTTATTTATTAGAATAAGACTAAGTAATGATATTATATAGACTTGTAGAGGCCTGTAGGGGAGTTGTATGCTATATAGTAATCATATGAAGTTTATAACAACTCGATTCTTGTTTTTATATAATTTTAATTAAGTTTTAAATTTTTATATGCTCTTTAATAAGTTTTTTAAATTTCGACATTGTTTTAACTTCTTTAATGTTTACAATTGCAGAAAAATACAATTAATAAATTAAATAATAGCCTAAACTGACCAAGAGCATGTCACGACATGTCTAAGGAGGGTTCCGTAACTATCAACGCGCAATAGGTTTTCTTTAATTTACTACAAAAGTTATTGTCATAAAGTTATTACAGAAGCTAGGAGAGCGGCGGACAGACAGACTGACGGACGGGCAGAGTAAAATTATAAGGGTTCCTTAATTATTACGGAACCCTAAAAACACGACCGAATCCGTTTAGGCCGAACCTTAGATTAAAACGCCTAGAAACCGAGTAACCGCATGAAAAGTGAAGTAAATCATACTGATCGGCTCAATATTATTTACTTCACTTCTACTTTACTTCACTACTTTACTTCAGTTATCAAGGTCAAGCGCTAATGCATACATCTCCGACTATTAAAAATATTATGACGGTTTGTGTCGTTATTGGGTGTCGCAATGCATCGAAAAATAAGTAAAAAAGCTTCGGACATAACATTTAATATGTAAGTATGAAAATATTTCATACTTAATACAAGTCAAATTGTTCGGACATAACATATGTCCGAACAATTTGACTGTATTAAGTCAAATATTTAAAACATTTTAAAATAAAATCATATTATGTCGCCATCTTGCTGCCGTATTGTGAATTGTGAAAGTGTTACTAGTAAAAATAAATTTATTTCAAAATTTTCATGGTTCACTAATAGTTGCAACTAAGACAAAGTTTTATAACGTTTATGATTTTTTAACTTCCAATTTAAAGTATTAAGATAATCCTTAATATATTCCTTAATATCAGTTTAATATAAATAAAGTTCACAAATTGTGTTTAGATGGTTTAAAAATTAAATATAAGTTATATTTTTAGATCTCACGATATTAAGAAAAACAAATACAATAATTCCAATTATAAGAGTACATACTCCACAACTTCAAAGTTTTGTTTGTGTGCGTGTCGGTATCGAATGCTTACGCCTACATCTATCTGTTGCTTGCTTTACTTTGTACGATGAGTTTGTTTGAAGACTATCTAGGCGTTATAATCTAAGGGCCGAACTGACGTCAGTTCGGTCGGATGCGATTTTCTCCGTGTATGTGCTCGAATCCATCCAGGCCGAACTGACGTCAGTTCTAACTGAAACGATCGGCCTCTCGTCTGTAGAGGCCTTAAGCATGTTTTACTAACCGCAAAATTCTTGCAATAAAATTTACGAAGAGTCACAGTCCGTTTTTTAAAATCGTTACTAAAAATCCCTAACATGGATTTGTAACTTTCCCAACAAAGTTTTTATTTCATACATTTTTACTTTGGAAGTCGGTTTTCATTTTTAGTTTATTTATTAATCTCGGCGCATCTCGTGCGTCCAACGGAATTGTTTCGTCACAAGGTGTTAGCGCAATGTTTTGGGTACATAGGGCGAAAATTATTATTGTTTTATTTTAGTGCTGTATTTTAAAAAATTAATATGTATTTTAAATTAACAATATTCGCAAGGGAAGCCGGCTTGTATAGACGCCTCGCCTGTGGTGCCTACACAAAAATCATATTTTAAAACCTCGGACTTTCACTGGCAGATGATGATGTTATAAGCAGTAACTTAGGCTACTTTCATCTTAGGGTTCCGTTTGAAAAAAATGGTTTCCGTTTCCATTAGTTAGTATAAACGAAGCTGCGGGCAACTACCTAACCACAAAAACCATTTTGGGGCTATCTGGCTTCACTTTTGTATAGTTACTTAAATTATTTTTTAACATAGTTGTGGTTGGCCGGGTGCGTCTACAACACGATTAAGCGATTGGTAGTAAATTTAGCAACTGTCATACAAATAAGAAAAGGTATGAATAGCAGTGGACAACACAACAACAAACTAAAACGTGAAAAATCAAATCAAGTGGAAAATAGAAAAAAAATATAGATGTTATTCGTTTTACCGATCCGCGGGACTCCAATTTCCGGAGGGCCTATTTGTGATATTGACTCTATCTGTGGCAATTTTCTTGTGTGACTTGTATGTGACTTATACACAATCCTGTTGAATTACACGCATTCTTCATAACACATTTGTATGGGCATAATCCAATTTATGCTACGAAAAACGACGTTATAAATATGATTGTAAATGGCTACGTATCTGTTCTATGTGTATCTATATATATATATATATATATATATATATATATATATATATATATATATATATATATATATATATATATTAAAAATTAAATTTAAAAACAAAAAACCTTAAATATTGGTCCATAAAATAAACTTCAAGCAATGTAATCTTTTATAGGGGTGTTGATTAGTTTGGTAGTAGTAGTAGTAGTCGCATATGATGTGTAACATATTTTGACATCTCACCTTAGTAATAAGCAATTTACTTACTTTTGAAAAGATTGAAGATTTGAAAAGATTGAGAAGAAAAAAAACACAATGCTTAGTACGATTTTCTAATATCATAAAAAACGGAAACTTTTCTAATAAGCAATGACAGAAATCAACATCAAAATTTTAAAAGCTAAATACTGAAATATGTTACTCCAATCTGACGGCCAACTCTACCACCGCGCGCTCATTCATCAATTAAAATAGCGTGCGCTTTGGCGACTTCCCGTTACACACTTCTGTTCCATTACACGAAATTACTCCCACAAACTGCAAGAAAGCGAGAGGAAAGATGTTACAAATCAAAAATTCAGAACCTCCAAGTTACACATCAACAGCCCTTAGGTCTTCGGTTTACCAGAAACAAACTCGATGTATTATATGATGTATACCATATAACAACCTTATAAGGTTCTTACAATCTTCTTTCTTAGAATCCTATTTCCTTCCGAACAAGAATAGAAATTACATGATAAGCTTTCCAGTTACTATTTTCATTGCTTTTATTTTTATTATGTTTCAGTTTTAAGATTTTTATGTTAATTTATTTTTGTATTCAATATAGAAAGAGGCTATTGAGTTACTGCGCTTAAACGAATGTGCAGAATTTAAAAAACGTCGAGTTGTGTTTCAATAAAGCTCCGCTATGAATAAAATATGAATTTATTTTGTCGGCTATTTTCATTGAAACAATTGAAACAATATTTGTACGCGACCACACGTGAATATGTGATTTTCTAAATATTGATACAAATGATAACAAACTGAATTTTGATTTTAATTTATACAGATTCTTCCAATACCTACCCACCTACCATAGGTATAGTATTTGAGTTAAAGTACTCTGCCCCGTCTAACAATAATATACTAAAAATAGGTTTATCCACTATTATATACTAAAAATAGGTACTTATACACAACTTATGTTCCTGTAGAGGCTAGAGACCCACAAAGATTTTTTCGCGTTTTTTTTCCACCTAAACATCTTTAAATAAGCAAGAAATATTTTTCCCTAAATTTCTGTAATTGATTTTGCAAAAAGTTAAAAATATATATACCATCACTACATAGTTTAAAACAAAGTCGCTTTCTCTGTCCCGATATCCCTATGTATGCTTTAATCTTTAAAACTACGCAACGGATTTTGAGGCGGTTTTTTTTAATAGATAGAGTGATTGAAGAGAAAGGTTTATATGTATAATAACATTCATTAAATAGTGGAGAAATACTGTTATTTTTGAGGTATCTAATGTGATGTCGTAAATAATTACATTTTTTCCGCTTATATTGCAAACGGTGGTTGAACCCTACGAGATAGATCAAAATAATGTACTACAGTTTTGTTCATCATAAAAAAGCCTACAAAAAAGTCCGCGATAGCATATATCTATCTCTTAGGGATAACCAACAATAACCATTTTTTTATCCTTTACTTTGATTTAAATTTAATAGCTTATTTACGAAGCGATTTTAAGCAATAAAGCATTAATCCTTATCCAATTTAGTACCTTAAATACATTGTGCATTTAATATAGATCAATATGGCCCTTTATAGCATGTAATTTAAATGAATATTTTCGAAGATATTACGGATTTAAAATGCAGGACATGTCTCGGCGGCACTCGCGAGTCGCGACTCGGTGCTCGCTCAACGAATATTCTGTACTGCAGTTCTTATCTAATATCCATAGAGGTAGTTGGCCAGTTTTGTTGGAATGTCAAGTTATATTTGAATGGCAAATTAAATGATTATTCACTACGTAGTATAAAACAAGTCGCTTTATCTGTCTGTCCCTATGTACCTATATTGTATGCTTAGATCTTTAAATCTACGCAACGGATTTTGATGCGATTTTTAAATAGTCTTTTTATATTCAAGCGCGCTGCGCGATAGATATAATAATATAATGTATATCAAGCGGTCGCGCATGTCGCGTCGAGGTGATAGGGTCCCATTTTTAACCATTTGCATTGGGTAAACCTATAAACATTTTCAATATTGTATCAGAAGTAGGTACGAGGGCGGGTCAATAAGTCCGTGACTTTTGGAATAAAACACAGATTTTTTGATAAATAAATCATTTTATTTTTCAACGTAGTCCCCCTTGAGCTCTATACACTTTGTCCAACGCTTCTCCAATTTTTTTATCCCTTCCAAAAAATATGATTTGTCGAGGTCCTCAAAATAGGCCTTTGTTTGCGAGATGACTTCATCATTGGAGTCAAATCTTTTTCCACCGAGCCATTTTTTCAGGTTTGGGAACAAGAAGTAGTCACTCGGAGCCAAATCTTGAGAATAGGGTGGATGTGGGAGCAATTCATAGCCCAATTCATGGATTTTTGCCATGGCAACTGCACATGTGTGCACCCTTGCATTGTCTTGGTGAAAAAGAACTTTTCTTGGCCAAATGAGGTCGGTTTTTTTTCAAATCCTCATTGAAGCGGTCCAATAAGTTGGCATAATATTCCCCATTAATTGTTCTTCCCTTTTGAAGATAGTCAATGTGGATTATCCCACGTGCATCCCAAAAAACAGTCGCCATAACTTTATTGGCTGACAAACCCACCTTAGCCTTCTTTGGCGCCGATTCACCCTTAGAAACCCACTGTTTTGACTGTTGTTTGGTCTTTGGTGTGTTGTGATGGATCCATGTTTCGTCTACGGTTACAAAACGGCGCAAAAACTCCTCCATATTGTGATTAAACAACGCCAAACCTTCCTGTGAAGTTGTTACACGATTGCGTTTGTGGTCGACTTGCGTAAAGCTTTCTCATGCCCAAGTGATCATTCAAAATTGAAACCACTGAGCCATGCGAGATGCCTATGGCTTCCACAATCTCTTGCACTTTCAATCTTCGGTCGGCCAACACCATATCGTGAATTTTTTCGATTGTTTCGGGTGTAGAGACCTCAACTGGGCGTCCAGGACGTTCGGCATCTTCAGTGCTTGTACGGCCACAACGAAATTCAGTAAACCACTTTTTTACCATTGAAATCGATGGTGCAGAATCCCCATAGTATTTATCAAGCTTAGCCTTGGTCTCGGTAATGGGTTTTTTTCGCAAAAAATAATGCTTAATAAGCACACGAAATTCACTTTTTTCCATTGTTTCCTTAAGTTACTGGATAGTCTGATAAAGATAGCTGTAAAACACAAACTAACTGACGCAGCAAGTTCAAATTTTGATAGGAGTCAACTGACAGATGCCTGTTGACAGGAGTAGTGTTGCTTTTTCAGTAAGGAGGTTAGAAATTCAAAAAGTCACGGACTTATTGACCCGCCCTAGTATATTGCTGTAAATAGAGAGCTATTCGCCGAAGTAGTGTTTTCTCCAAGAACACTATACTACGCGGGCGAAGCCGCGGGCAAAAGCTAGTAATATTATAAGTTACTGTTTGCCTATATCTTATACTTTAAACGAGACAATTTTATATATATATATAATCGTAACCTCGAGACGGCTGCATGTATTTACATGAAATTTAGTATGCAGGGAGAGATGAGAGATGGATGTGTAAATTTTGAATATTGCTAAAATAGGAAAAGATAAAAATATGTGTGTATGTACTATTGAAAATGTAGGTACGTACTATATGTATCTATAGATATTTATTACAGTTTTCAGTATATTTCAATGAACATTGAAATAAATTGAAAAACTCGATGAATCCTATAATTTTTTTACAGCAAACATTCATTATTATATAGGCCAAAGTCTTCGATAAATTCTCTGTCTCGTCGACATGAACAAAGTGGTGGCTTTGGGAATCGAATGCCGTTGGCTGACAAATTCGTCGCTGTCAGTGGCAGCCGCCCGCCCAATCCCTTCCGCCCTGACGTATGCGGGTCTATAACAAGAAATTATTTGAGGCTACCTTACCTATTAACAAAAACTAACCACAAAATAATTTGTAGGTATTATTTACTAGCGTTTTCAAAGTTAATTATTAATCCAATTACGCTTTCCACATTTGTAAGTTATTCATTAGGAAAATGAAGGTTTTAGTGTGCAATATAATATAATTTTGAAAATTTCAACAAAACAAAATATAAAAAGTACCTACAATTTTTTTTTGTAATCACAATAAGAAAGTACCTATCCACAGTACAGTTTATCGACATACACAAATCTACCTTTAATGCATGGGGCAAACGTAACCTAACCTTACATATACTTTCAATGCATTTTTTAAACTGTCGCATACAAATATGTATTCAGAATAAGCATAAAGCATACGCCACTATTAGGTGCTTACATATGAAATTGGCGTTTTGTCGTACTGGCCACTTTGATCTCAAATATATCTTTTTTGGTTAGGAATTCCAATTTCGAATTTATACCGCTATTTACTCATGCATTTGTGTTTCTAAAACCGTAATTCATTTATTTTTTCCTCTTTTGGTTTTTTCTTTGCGTCACTATGTTTACAAAATAGAAAACTTGAAATATCGTATTATTTTCGAGTACGAGATCCACCGTGGCACCAGTGCTGCAGAAACGGCTAGAAGGATTAATGATGTGTATGGCGGCGGTGTCGCAAAACAAAACACAGGGCGATTTTGGTTCAAACGTTTTCGTTCTGGAAATTTCGACCTGCAGAACAAGCCCCGTGGACGGCCGGAGACCAAAGTTGATAATGAAAAATTGGAGGCTATTGTGGAAGCGGATCCGTCGCAAACCACGTCCGAGTTAGCTGCAGGCTGCGGTGTTAGTGATAAAACTGTTTTAATCTGCTTGAAGCAAACTGGGAAGGTGAAAAAGCTTGAAATGTGGGTACCTCATGAATTGAGTGCAGCAAACCGACAAACGCGTGTTGACTGCTGCGTTACATTACTCAACACGCACAATAATGATTTTAAATCGAATCGTTGCTTGTGATGAAAAGTAGATACTGTACGATAATCGGATACGCTCATCGTTATGGCTGAACCCTGGCGAACCAGCCAAAGCCTGCCCCAAGCGATAATTGTCTCAAAAAAAGTTACTTGTGACTCACAAGTAACTTTTTTTGAGACAATTTAGACCGGCACTAGTCCACCAAACGCTCACAAGTTGTGAGCGTTTGGTGGACTAGTGCCGGTGTCATTCACTACAGCTTTCTTAAATCTGGCCAGACGATTACGGCAGATGTCTATTGGCAGCAACTGCAAATCATGATGGAAAAACTAGCTGCTAAACAACCGAGGTTGGTCATTTGCTCTAGGCCACTGCTGCTTCAGGACAACGCTAGGCCACACACTGCACAACAGACGGCTACCAAATTAGAGGAGCTTCAATTGGAATGTCTAAGACATCCACCATCTGCATCCCCGGATCTTGCTCCAACAGATTATCATTTTTTTCGAAATTTGGATAACTTCTTGCAAGGGAAAAAAATTCAACTCCGATGGGGCAGTCCAAAACGCCTTCAAAGATTTTATTGATTCCTGTACGAATGGTTTTTTAGTAAAGGAATCAATGAACTACCTATGAGATGGCAAAAGTGCATAGATAGCAATGGCAAAATGTATATACTTTGATTAAATAAATATATAAAAAAAAACGACTTTATGTTCCTCCTATATAAAACGCCAAATTTATATGTAATGACCTAATATTTCGTTTTTAAGCAAAAATATTCATAAACGGCTCCAGGATTTAAATCAATGGAATTAACGTGATGAAATTCTATGGAATTCTAAATAACACTTTTCAGACATTAAAAAGAGATTACCGAATTGGGCTATTCACAGTGAAATAGTACAAACCATAGACGTATATGTTATAGACGAGGCATGTTGCGGTGAAAAGTGCCCCAACTTTTGGATATTTTGGGGCCATTTTGACATTTGAGATATGGTGAAATCAAATTGACTGACATTTGAAGTATGGTGAAAACCAAGATGGCGTACATTTTTCTTGTATGAAGATTTGTTCTGTCAAATTTACGTCATAGCTTATCTTTAAAATCTTTGGTACAAACAAACTAATTTGGTATAAATTATAACAGTAAGTACAATTTATTTGTCTCTAGATTACAATTTTCAGTATCCAGTGATATAGTAAGAACGGCCCTTGGTATTTACTGCGCCGAGCGCTGTTGTAACAAACAGTTATTTTAAATGGATGTCTTCAAACTCTAACTTTGCGAAGGACTTGCTTGCTTTTAATTACGTTAAATAATAAATAGTTACAAGTGACGTTTAATAAATAAAATTATCTTTTCACTTTAAACTCGACGTCGTCGCTACGATTAACGAAAAGTTGGTCATAATGATTTACCTAATAGATTTGACAAATTCGATTCTTTCGCAAAGTATAAAATGATATTTGTAACCTGATCATGGCGTAACTGTAAACAATAAACATAGCTAGTTTTTATACTATTATTAGTTTCGACTTGCGCATGACTATTAACATAATTATTAACACTTCCTTGCTAAAAACTTGAGATATTCGTAAGTACTGGCTAACGTTATAATAATTACTTGTAAATATAACCATATTAATGCAAATCGGTTCCTAGCTTTGAAAGCAGGGTTATGTAGGTAGTTTGGGACTATATTATAAGGCCGGGGAAAATGTAAAGTAGTAAAATTAGAACTCTGCGCTAATACAATAGAGCTGAAAATAGAACGCACGAGTGTTGAGTCACATGTCAATATATGACAGCTCGACACTCGAATCCTAGATTTTCAACATTTTTTAATACAATAAAGTTAATATAAATAAAGCTAATAAGCGCAGAATTCTATTTTCAGTGCACTGAATTTTCCCGGGCCCACCGGATTCCGGCTCATATAGTATCAGCATTAGGTACCAATGTTGCTCGGAATATTGATATATGTATTATCATTATTAAATCCAGTGGGGGAATATTATTGTGGAATGTTGCACAATTTTATCAACATCATAATCATAATCGTTTAAAAAAAAAAAGTTAAAAAAATACGTGTGGCACTCGGGGACTGCCGCGGTAAAGCTATTGCATAGTAAGTCTATACGCATACGTCTAGTCGCACGCACACAAACACCGTGCCGAAGTCTGCCGAACTGAAACGACGTTGGACGATGCACGGCTTTCAACGCCGCACCGCTGTGCCGGTCGGAGTGGGGGGGTGTTAGGTTTATTTTCGTTACGGAATTTCTTGAGTCGGTCGCCGCGCTCAAAGCCCGCGATAAAAGCTATGCAATAGCTTAAAAACTATAACCCGACTACAAATGTGTATATTCATCATAGACATGCATATCCCAAGATAGATACAGACGGCTGCGATTTCATATCGACTGTTCCGAACCTTATAAAGTAGGTGCGACCACGGCTCTACCTTGACCAATTTGTAACTATGTATTTCTGGATTTCTATCTGAATTATTTTCTTGTTTCATCCTTTTTAGTCCCCTTTTTTACGTAGTCTGGTTATAGTTTTTTTAACAAATTTTTAATTTCGAATTTTTTTGTTTCCCAATCGAACATATTTTTTTAATAATATTAATAAGTAATCAAAACACTTGAAATGAAAAATATCTTCTTCACGAGCGCGGAGCGAGACAATTTTTTTTCTAGATTAAATGATAATCAAGAAACGCAATTGAGATTGGGATCATAATAATTCAACACCAAAATTTCCTTTATTACACAACACCCAGACCCGTATAGTGACATCTATTGAACGAATATGTAATAAAAGTGCTAATAATTTATTGCATCTGCATGTTTTAAATAAAAACGAAGAACCGATTAACCGAATTTAATCTAGTTTTTTTTTTGTTTGAAAGCTGACATGATCGAGAATCGAAATGACGATCGATTAGCTATGTAATTCATCATCATCAGCGCATTCACTGCTTGACAATTCAGGGGTTATTTCAATTTTTATTTTGTTATTTATTGTCTTCTAGCTTTTGCCCGCGGCTTCGCCCGCGTGGAATGTGTTCTTGGAGGAAAATCTTCTCGCTGCAATATACTTCTGTATACAAGGGAAGTCTTCGAAATTTATATGCACACTTAATATACTTTAAATTTTTCTGAAGTAGAGCAAGCACATGCTCCCTATACCTATTATAGTTACACGCCACCGCACCGGAAGCCCCGACGGCCGGCCGGTCCAACCGCTATAATGTCTCTGCATTTTAAATCTGTAATATCTTCGAAAATATTCATTTAAATTAAATGCTGTAATACATAGGGACAGACAGTAAAAGCTACTTTGTTTTATACTATGTAGTGATACCATCGAATGGCGTAATAAACCAGGAAGTGTATTTTTTTTTCAAAATTAATTTTATCACGCCGGTTTTATATGAGGACGTGTTCTTTTTCCTGTCGGGCCAGCCTTTTCGTGCTGAAGCATGGCTCTATTACGATGAAAAACAACTTTTTTACGTTATTCGTTTTTAACGTAGACAAAAAAAAAACCCACGAGCTACGAATTTTATGGCCATAGAAAGAAATGAATTACAAAAAGAGACTTTTCTAATGACACATTATATAGCTTGTGTGTATTGAGTAGCAAGACCAGAATGTCCATCCTCCTCTAGGTATATTAAACCTTAGAAGTTAAAAATATCTGACGATGGATCATTAAGATTTATCTGTAAAAAATAATTGATATACCTAATTACATAATGATATTATGCAGATTTTAGAAATGATATTTTAATGACTGATATTCCATGAATTCTAATCCGTAATTGTTATATACACAAACGTATGTTACTAACTTGTACTAAATAGAGATACGACTGATCGCTTATAAAAAGCAGACACAAAAAAACCAAATGGAGTTATTTATGTTACTAAATATGTATGTGTAGGTAAATAAATTAATATTCACTAGCTAGACGAATTTACATTTGAATACGAATATATGTAATATTTACTTTATAATAGGTGTTTACCTATGAAATTGCCGTTCTGCAATACTAGCCATTTCAAATCAAAATAATTTTTGTTTGGCTAAGAATTCTAATTTCAAATTAATTTTATTTTAAAAACATGGAATTCTTTTTCCAAAAGTAGTCATTTAGTCATAGTCATTTGTTTAATCTACGGCTGAATTAGCAGCAGCTTTCGACGTTAGCGTCAAAACAATATTGGTCCATTTGCGTCAAATAGGCAAGGTAAAAAAGCTTGACAAATGGGTGCCCCACGAACTCAATGATCGCCAGCGCGAAGTACGGCGCGGCGTCGAGACGTGCCTTGCACTGCTTAACAGACACACAAATGAAGGAATTTTTAACCGCATTGTTACATGCGATGAAAAATGGATTCTGTTTGATAACCGCAAGCAAGTTGGTTGGATCCTGGTTCAGCACCTAAACAATGCCCTAAACGAAAACTTACCCCTAGAAAAGTGGTGGTCACTGTTTGGTGGTCTAGCACCGGTGTGATCAGTCACAGCTTCTTACCAAACGGGGTGATCGTTACCGCAGATGTGTACTGTGAAGAACTGAACACAATGATGGAGAAGCTGGCACATCTCCAACCAGCATTGGTCAATCGCTCGTCTCCGCTGCTCCTGCACGACAACGCGCGACCGCATACTGCACAGCAGACGGTCTCCAAGTTGCAAGAACTGGGGTTGGAAGCTCTCCGTCATCCGCCCTACTCACCAGACCTTGCGCCTACAGACTACTACTTTTTTCAGAATTTGAATAACTTCTTGGCGGGAAAAAAATTCAATACCCGAGAGGCAGTACAAAATGCCTTTGAAGAATTTGTTGCCTCCCGTCCAGCTGATTTCTTTAAGAAGGGCATCAATAAACTGCCACTGCGTTGGCAAATATGCATTGATTGCATGGGTGATTACTTCGATTAATACAAATAAAAATACATGAAAAAAATTCGTTTAAATTTTTTCATACAAAACGGCAATTTCATAGGTAAAGACCTAATATATAGATTATAGATATGTGTAAATATCACGATTATGACACGTTTAGCTCGTTTTTGGCATGATTGTATTTTATGTAACGGGCTGCGACCTCTTGATATGCAAGTCCTTCTCACGCTTGAGTGGTGATGATAATAATACAGCAACAATTCTTATATTCTCCTTTATTGGTGCTTACACAGATACGTATTACAAATGAGTAGATATTATGTCTAACACAAATATACGCCTACTCTATGTATAGCCCTTTGGTCAACTGAAATAAACTAACTCGATAGGCTTTACTCCATTACATCTGTCAATGTCAATAATGACATTGACAGTTACATCTTACTGTTGACGTATGTAACAGTATGTACGTAAAATATATTCTATATATAAATATTAGTATATAAGGGTTCCGTAGTTCACGTCTGGGACCGCTGTAGCTAAATCGGACTATAACTAGCCTGGTGGCTAGTTTATTTGGTAATAAACTTTGGAGGAAAACTATAACGGCTTATATAATTACTTCGTTGGTTCAGGAGTTATAGAGGCCTAACTTGTAAAGATCGCTTACATAGAAAACGTCGTACAGAAATAACTAAATACTCGTATACTTTAAACGAGACAATCTTCAATATTATATTATACTATCAGTTTCTCGACAATGGCTAGAAGTATTACCATTTTTGTTTGAATGAGTAACAAACTAACAAACATTCATAATTTCAATTTTTAAAATTCATCCATCCGTCCACCCTCACAAACTTTCACATTTATAATAGTAGTAGGACACTTTGCTGTATTTATATTATAGTGTAAATATTTTTTTTTATATCCGATGTTAATAATATTTTTTTTAGAAGATTAATAAACTTTTAAAACTGGGTTCAAATTGCTAAGCATTGACTGATTTCGTGTTGAATTGTGATACGAGGTAAACATCGAACCGTTATTTTTGCTTTATTATTTATCATTAAAATGTATTTTTCAGATGAACGACAGATCCTACACAACGTATCGGGGGAGTTTCGCTCGGGGGAGCTGGCCTGCATCATCGGGCCGTCGGGCGCGGGGAAGTCCACACTACTCAACATCCTGAGCGGTTACATGTGAGTTTCAACTGTTAGACTATGAAGCTTATAAATAATAATAATACGAGGGCGGCACTGAAAATTTCGGGAATCAAGGAAGTGACACAACATTACTATTTAAAAATGTATTTATTGCTTTTCGAACTATTCTCCGCGAAATCTGACACATTTTTCCATACTATGGAACCAATCATTGAAGCAACCATTCCATTCGAAAGTTGGGGTCTCCAAAATGGCCGTTTTCTAGGCGTCCACAGCTTCTTCAGGTGATGAAAATCTATGACCACGCAATTTATTCTTTATTTTAGGGAAAGTATAGAAATCATTAGGGCTTAGGTCGGGGCTGTACGGCGGATGGTCTAATAATTGTATGATTTCTTGCTCTAAAAACTCTTTTGTTCTGTGCGCGGTGTGAGAACTCGCATTGTCGTGATGGAGGATGATGCGGCGGTTGCAGTTCTCTTCACGGAGTTCAGAAACGACCTGTGGCAAACAAATGTTAGCATACCATTCTGCATTAACCGTTCTTTATCCCTCAAGAGGAATAGTCGCAACATGGCCGGTGTTGGAGACAAACGTGGCCACCATTTTTTTTGCAACACTCCGTGAAGGAACAATTTTTGTTGGCTTTAACTCATTTTCGAACACCCAAACTCGTGACTGGTTTTTTGTTTCGGGTTCGTACGCGACGTGTTCGAATCTAGGATTCGTCACCTGATACGATGTTGTATACAGCATTTGAGGATCCTGCGTGGAATCTTTCGAGAGTTCTGACGCACCAAGTAGCGCGAGCCGCTTTTTGCTCTTCACAGAGCAAATGCGGTATCCATCGGGAAAACAACTTTTTTACACCTAATTTTTCATGGAAGATTATTTGTATTTGACTCATACCAATGTCTAAAGTTGCCTGAATTTCGCGGTATGTCACATGTCGATCTTCCTCAATCAGCTTACGCACAGCATCAACGTTTTCTTGGGTGACTGCAGTTTTTGGACGACCTTGACGGGTTAAACCACTTCGAAAGTCATAATAAATCATCGCTCTAGAATTTTCTCGAGTCAATTCCATTTTCTAAACGACTAAACAAGTTTGACAAGACCTTGTGACAAGACCGAGAATCTTTTTTAAATAAATAAACGGTATTAGATTTTTAAAACTAAGGAGTTTTAAATTAAAAAGATTTTAATATGACAGGAACAGTGGAAATATTCCATTCCCGATACTTTTAGTGCAGCCTATGTAATAATATCTATGGACGCTTCACACCACGTCTGGTCCCGTGGTAAGTATCCGAAGAACTTGTGTTACGGGTGTGTTACCAGACAACGGTAATATATATAAGATTTTTACTATATTATTATACACATATTTATTACGCATCCATGACCCAGGAACACAGAAAACTTTTTTGTTCCCTGGCGGGATTCGAACCCGCGACATCCGGCTTGAGCGCCAATGCGCTAACCACTTGAGCCACAGAAGTCGTCGAACTGACTGCTGATGCGTCGAATACTGATGCAGCATCCAAGGTCATAATCAAGAAATACTTGATTATGACCTTGGACGCTGCATCAGTATTTCACATTCACTATGCTCTGTTCAAGTACAATTAAATCTAAAGGTAAAATTATTATTTTTAAACAAAAAATTAAACCGATTCTAAAATAAAATACACAAAAAAGTATGAAATAAATATTATTTTCTATATAATTCCCCTTTTAAATAAGGCAAAAATTTTAACTATTTCTCAATCTTCATAATTTTAAAGTCGGTACCAGCCCAAACAATAACCTGATAAATCATTATTTTGTAGAGCTCACGTTTAAGTTGGCTGTCGAAGTTAGTTAAAAAAGACAACGGACACTACAATGCTACCAATACAAATGTCACTTAATTACCGTCCAATTTATAAAAAAATTTAAAAATACACTTTTTAAAAACAGCCAAAAACACTATTCGCCATGTTGATTGTTGGTTTTTTTTTAAATAAATAATAAATAAATATCTATGGACGCTTCACATCACGTCAATCTGACCCCGTGCTAAGTATCCGAAGAACTTGTGTTACAGGTACCAGACAACGGGAAGTATATTTAATACTTTTGTACTATACATATATTTAAGATTTTTATTATATTATACACATATTTAATACATATCCATGACCCAGGAACACAAAAAAACTTTTTGTTCCTTCGGCGGGATTCGAACCCGCGACCGCCAGCTTGAGCACCAACGCGCTGAACCACTGAGCCACAGAGGTCGCCAATTTTCTCAGAGGTCAGGTCAGGTCAAATGGTCGTTGTGATTATCTGTGCTGTGACGTCATACTAGTACTATTTGTAATCTGTGCTATAGTCCGTAGTAGTAAAATGGTATTAGAAAATGAAGTAAATGTTACGTTTCCGTTTGACTTTTTGACATAAATAACTTTTTAAAATGTCATTAACTATTTATTTACAGAAACGTTCCGTTTCACTACTACATATGTGTTTAGTGTGTTTGTGTCGTCACATCCTTGCCGGAAGTTACTTCGAGGTGTTTTCATCAGCGGAAATTAAAACACAAAAATACCTCTTTTTAAATCAACTTTATTTATCAATCTTAAGTTTTTAATTTATGATATCGCTAGAATATGTTTTCCTAAGCTAAGTACTAAAGGAAATACTCCTTCAATGTATGAAATTAAATATGAGTTAAGTAGCCTATTGTTCCAATATTTCTCACCGTTTAAACCTTCCTTGTACTTCGAAATCATTTCAAGGCCAAAATTAGCCAAATCAGTCCAGCCGTTCTCGAGTTTTAGCAAGACATTGAAATTGCAATTCATTCTTGGCCAGGCGAAAAGCCAGCCAGCCAGACAGCGCGAAACTATAAAGGTTCCTTGTAGTACAGCTACGGACACTAAAAAGAAAAAATAAACACAAATTTATTTTTATAGAGTGATACAAAACCCGAACCCCGCTTAGGCCTCCGGTAACCACACTCACTCGGCGAAATACAACGCAAGCGTTATTTCACGCTGGTTTTCTGTGAGGCCATGGTATTTACCCGGTTGAGCTAGCCCATTTATGCCGAAGCATATATTTCACACTGTCGAATATGTATGGGATTTTTTTTATTTTATTTTATTCAAGACAACAATATAAATTATTATAAACTAGCTGATGCCCTCATCTTCGTTTGCATAGATATAACGAAAACGGAACTCTATTTTTTCAAACGGAACCCTATAGTAAAAGCAGCCTATGTTAGACCTTATAACATCAGCTATCTGCCAGTGAAGTCCCGTGAAAATCGGTCCATCCGTTTCAGAGATTAGCCGGAACAAACAGACAGACAGACGGACAAACGAAAATTTTAAAGTTGATATTTTATTGGAATTACCGAATATACTTTCATATGCATTAGGTGAAAAGCTGTTAATTACAAACAGACACTTCTATTTTATTTATCTGTATTTTTTTTTTTTTTTTTATTTTAGGTCGCTCAAACAACACGGGTCATTAGCGACCACTTCAGGCTTACAATTTTAGATTAAATCATAATAATTAATTAACTTTAGAAATGTTACAATTTTTCGGTACTTACAAAACACTTATTAAAACATGTAGGGAGATTAACTTTTAGACGTTCCGTATTATACATTGGACAATCAATTAACAGATGCTTGACAGAAACATCACTATCACACCTTGCGCATCTTTTCTTCGCTTCCTTGGTGATGAGATGGATGTGAGTTACATTAGTGTGCCCTATTCTTAATCTATTTAAAACTACTTGATCTCTTCTATTATTTGGCTTTAGCTTGCTTTTTTCAAAAACTGTTTTTCTTATCTCAAATAAATCACTGTTGTTATTATTTACCCAATTACTGTTCCACAGGGAAATGTTTGCGCGGAAAAACTAGAGGAAGTTCAAAGTTTATTTCTTGTAAATATTTTTTAACTCTTAATCTTAAAGGCAATGGTAGGGATGACCGCAGGTTAAACTCAATGTCAGATGCAAAGTTACTTAAAAATAGAGAATTCTCATTATTTGCTATGTGTTTTGAGGCGAATGAAAGGCATAACTCCTTTGTCCTTAGTGTCAGGGGCATTTCGTCTGTCTCAACTATAATACTGTTTACTGGGCTGGTTTTAAATGCTCCGAGACTCAAACGTAGACGTGTGTTATGACAGCTTTCTAGTAAATTTTGAATGTTAGGAGAAGCTGAACCGTAGATAATGGAACCGTAGTCAATTTTTTGTCTAATTAGGGCTTTGTAAGTGTTTTTAATGCATTCGCTATCCGATCCCCATCTATTAGCTGATAATATTTTAATAACGTTCATTCAGCAATAACACTCTGATTTTAATTGTTTTATATGCATAACCCAATTTAATTTTTTATCGAATGATAGTCCTAAAATTTATAAATTATATTCTTCTTGAATTTTATGATTGTTTATAGTTAAAATTACTTCATCTTTCTTAGTTTTATGTGACATAATCATGAATTTACTTTTTGTCACTGAAAATTTAAAGCCAGTCAATTTACACCATTCACACAATTTATTCAAGGTATTTTGCAAAAGAACTTCTGTAGGTTTAAGATCATTACCACTGCAAAATATTGTTAAATCGTCGGCAAAAAGACAACCTTTCACAGGTTTTTCAATAACTGTTAGAATTTCATTAATTGAAATCAAAAAAAGAGTAACGCTGAGCACAGATACTGTCGGGAGTCCATTATCTGTACAGAGAGGATCAGACAGGATTCCTTCAACTTTTACCCTGATAGTTCTATTAGATAAAAAATTTGTGATGAAAGCAAGAATATTACCTTTTATATTCATTTTTTCTAGAAGCAAAATAACTCACTGCTTCCACACCATTTCATATGCCTTTTCTAAATCAAGGGCAACAACAATAACCTTATTATTATTGGCAAAAGAGTTTACTATATCATTTTCTAAATATGCTAAGTGATCAAGAGTAGACCTAAACTGTCTAAATCCAAATTGGAATGGTGAAATTAATTGATTCTTTTCCAGGTACCATCTTAATCTATTACTAACTATTTTTTCAAACAATTTACATAAATTACAGGTAAGAGATATTGGGCGATAATTCGATGTCAGCGTAGGGGTTTTACCTGGTTTGGATAGGTATAACAATGGCCTCTCTCCACTGGTATGGGAAAAATTGATGAATCCACATATCGTTGTAAATGTCTAGGAGGTAATTTAGGGCTAAAAGAGGAATTTTCTTTATTAAAGTATTTGAGATGTTATCAGGTCCTGGACTAGAGTCACCTACGCGTTGTATTATCAACTTTAATTCCTGCATAGTTAAATTTTGATTAATTGGATTACTGTTATCTTGTAAATTAAAAATGGTGTGATTCTCCTCTACAAGGTTTTTTGTTGGCGGAAATTTAGATTGTAATTATTGGAACTTGAGTTCTCTGCAAAAGCTGATACTCATAATTGTGCATTTACTTTCGGATCACAGCTAAGTTCTCCGTCATTGGTTTTTAAAATTATAGGTTGTTTTTTCCTTTTAAATCTGTTAATGGAATTAATTTTTTCCTTTCAACAACAACAACAAGTTGGAAACAATTCCTAAAGGAGTGTAACTATTAATTGACAAAATAAATTTTTCCCAACTTGCCTTCCTACTTTCTTTAAATATCCTACGACATTTAGCCCTCTTCTTACGAAATTCTATTTTCAATAATTCTTCTACGCGTTTGTCTTCTAGGCTACAAAGCTCCTTTTTATCTTGATTTGATTTTTTCTTTTTATTATAATATATTCTGTAAGCTTTTTTTGACTCCTTAAGAGACTTATAACATTCCTCATTCTACCATGGCACTTGTTTCTTTTTTATATTCGCGCTGGACTTAGGTATATATTTTTCGGCTGACTCGAGTATTATTTGATTAAATTGATCGACTAATTTATTTATACAGAAAATCGGAGATAAGTTAAAATTTATGCTAGCTAATTTACTAATTTCCCGCTCTATTTGAATGCTAAAATTTGTCCAGTCAGCATTTTTGTATTTTCAATATTGGTTACTTGTTTGTAAATTTGAGTTTAATTCTATTTCTAAAGTAATTGTAATCGGAAAATGATCACTATCGTAAAGAAATTCAAGTGCATTCCATTCGAAATAACTTGACATACTTCGTGAAGCAAATGTTAGATCAATACTGCTAGTGTGACCATTACTACTATTAAAGTGTGTAGGTTGTTGATTATTAAGTAAAATTATATTATCATGTGAGTCCAGCCAGTTAGCAATTACTTTACCTCTCTGATCACAGGGTTTCGAGCCCCAGTGAAAATGATGACTATTAAAGTTTCCTAACAAAACGAAGGGAATCGGAAGCTGGGCAACTAAATCGTTTAAATCCTTATCACTAAAGGAACAGCTATTGGGCAAGTATACATTACAGATAGTAATAGCCAGTGAAAACTTAATTCTTATAGCAATTACTTCGAGTCGACTAATAATGTTAATTTGTTCTGGTAAAGTGTGGGGTTTTATGTAGCTACTGCTCCACTGGCTATACTGCCGTGCGTGCGATTCGTGTAAAAACATTCATAATATTTTAACTTAGCGCAGTAATTATTTTTAAAGTTAGTTTCCTGTATACAAAAACATATCGGGCTTAAATCATTCACAAGTAATTTTATGTTTTCAAATCTAGCGTGAAACCCATTAATATCCCATTGCAAAAATTTCATTACAAACAACAAAGGTATACAATAAAGATTTAAAGAAAAAAAATGTGTAAAAATAAATATTAGGTAGTGAGTCGATTAATATCTTGAAGTTTCCGAGATAATCTTGCGCATCTGTTTTTAAGGTTCTTATTCAATTTAGGGTGTAGGTATAGGCACATATTAATTAACTCTGGGATGTTATCTGTATAGTCCTTAATGATATCCTGAATATTTTGTTTGTTCCGGGTGACGTCTAAAAGACTTATAAATTATTCTAAATTAAGGGTAAATCAGTGTCAGAATTTATCATCTCAAATTTGATGTCCTTCCAAACTTGTTCCTCTGTTCTGTTGTCGAGGGTTTTCTTCTTCTTTTTTATTGACTTCACTGGCAATTTTTCTTCCTGGGAGATGTTGCTATCTGTATCAATGGTACTTTCCCTCAATGACTGACTATCCTCGATAATAATCTGTTCTGTTTGAATAATATCTGACTGTGAAGGTTCCGTGGTAGTGTTTGAACGAATCCGCTTAATGCCTTTATTTAGTTCTAGTTGGCTTGTAATAGTCTGGGGCTTAGAAAATTCTATGGGGAGGTAAATTGAGATGTCATTATATTCTTGTGAGGAATTATTATTAACTTGGGGTGAACGCTTATTATTTTGAGGACAGTGATTAGCTAAATGGCCCATGTTATTACACACAAAACATTTCATGGAATCATTCGTAATATAGATCCAGTAGTTTGTGTCTTCGTAATTAATTTGCATCGAATCAGGTAATCGTTTTTCATCCTCCGGAGACACATAAAGCTGGCGACGAAAACTCATAATATGTGAAAAACCAGGGTCAGGAATTCCTACTCTCATGAATGTGATCGGTGACAGGATCTTAATATTAATTTCATTGAATTTTTCCACTATCAATTCGCGGGGTATAATGGCACAAACATTCGACAGAACAATTCGCTTATTCCTTGTAATTAACGGTCTAATTTCCAGTAGGTTGTCCATGACTTTAACTTTTTTAATCACGTCGACTAACTCATCAGCTGTTTGTTTAGAATCTAAATACACACATGTTCTTGAATTGGCTATGCGAGAAATGAAACGGATCGACGTTGGTTTGGTTACAGTGGAGAGAGATAGTAGGTAATCACGAAGCGTAATTCCATCAATAGAATCTAGAACAATAGCTTGATCTTTCTTCGGGTACGTTGTTTTTGATGTTACATTGGCGTAGCTAACGGTGGGGGTCACTGCAGGTTCTTCCATAGTTAATATGGGAGCTCCTGTTGCCAGGAGCGCCCTCAAAAATGTAAGTTATGCTGTAGGTAACTAGTAAGAACAATTTAACTAATAATAAACAAGTATTACTCGCGGCGACAGCGCATTTATCGAATAGCGATAAGACGCGTGAAACGAACGGCTGTTGCACGGTAACTGATTTATCTGTATTTTATATCCTTTCATCCACATTCGTAACTGAAGTTTTGTAACCAGCTATGAACAAGGAATTTTCTTATCGTTTGATAACCAGCTACGAAAACAGAATTAAATTTCTGCTTTTGTAACTGGTTTTCATAACCAGCTACCAAAAAAGGATTATTTCTCTGTTCTCTGTTCATAACTAGTTACCAAAACAGAATTGCATTGAAATGTCTTTGAAATGTCCGTGATTCGAATACTGTTTTAATGCTAAGAGAAAAATATTAATGTCCTTCAGTTACGAATGTGAATTAAATGGGTTAAAGGGCAGTAGACAGTGATCATGGAAGCAATTGAACATCTATAGCAATTGAAAAATCTATAGAATTTGTACCAACTAAACGAGGGGGTATGAAACTACTCTATGATGGTCGGCAATACCATTTAAGAAAAAAATACACCAATGCAAGTAAATTTTATCAATATTACAACTTAAGAGGCTGTGGTGGTAATGTAGCACTTGACAATGAAATTTTGACAATAAAAAAAAAAAGATTATAAAAGAAAATCCCCATGACATTAATAAGAGCCTACCTAATTATATGAACAATTTAGTTATAAAAAAAGTCCAAAATTTAAAAACCAATGTTAGTAATAATTTAGAACCTATACAGAAACAATATGAGGAAATGATCTCAGAGCTCCTGGATGTTGGTGCGGATTTAGTATGTACGCTACCAGAATTCAATAGTGTAAAAACTGGTCTGTACAATTCAGGTAATAAAAGTTTAGGTGTGTCAAAATTACATTATAAGTCTCATAACGAGGTAATAATACCAAAAAAGTTTGACAATTTCTACTGGTTGACTATCAAGATACAGATGCATATAAAGATACAAGAATACTGGTGTTTTGCTGTCCTGATATTACAAACATTCTTATTAATTTTGAACACTTTTTCATGGATGATACTTTTAAATCGTGTCCAGCACCGTTTCAGCAAATATATTTTATTCACGGATACAACAAACTTAAAAAAACGTTGTTCCTTTGATCTTTGCATTCCTTCCGAATAAAACAGAAAAAACATACGAGACATTATTTGAAATTGTTAAAAGACCGTAGTTTACCTACATGGAACCCCAAAAAAATTACGCTTGACTTCGAAAAAGCAGCCATGAAGGCAATTAAGAAAGTTCTTCCAAAATCTACTATAAAAGGTTGTTTTTATCATTATTGTAACAGTCTCTTTAAGAAGACTAAGGCGTTGAGACTAAAATCTCGAGTTCAAAGACGAATAAAGTTCGAGTTCAAAGAAAAATAATCCTTTTTTGGTAGCTGGTTATCAAATGATAAGAAAATTCCTTGTTCATAGCTGGTTACAAAACTTCAGTTACGAATGTGGATGAAAGGTTTTATATTTATAATATATTATATATTTTATTAAGGAATATTAACCCAATCCCATAAATTCTGTTTTTAGTATTTGTTGATATAGCAGCATAAGAAATGCACCATCTGTGAAAATTTAAAGTGTCTAGCTATCACGGATCGTGAGATACAGCCTGGTGACAGACAGACGGACGGACAGCGAAGTCTCAGTAATAGGGTCCCGTTATTCGGTACGGAACCGCAAAAAGCCATAAATTTGAAAAGTATAATGCCGTGTTATTGTAGCAATCATAGGCGGCAGTTAAATATACCCTCGCACCACACTATACAGTGATAAAAAGCATTTTTTTCTAGGACGTTTAAAACATCATAATTATTGACAAGCGTCATTATGAGGTGAAGACATATCGTTGCTACTTCATACTCCTTTGTCAAATGGGCCAAGGTAATCTATGGGTAAAGAATAAAGATGTCCAGTAACATACAAAATAGGTACATGTAACTAGCATGTAGATTACTTCAGAATTATAATCAAAATGTTAGTTGGGGTAAGAGTAACTAATAATAATAATTTCCCCCCACACCGATTTCGGTGACAATGGCCGGTTTTAATTGAAACCAGACCATGCAGACATAAGACATCGCAAGGGATATGTCATTAAGCGATGACTTAATTATGTCAAATCCCATACATTTTGCTTCCGAACTTCGCCGTCGAAATTATCGAATGCATCTTGACATTCCTTGAAAGGCCCAGCACGCTTAGCACAACCACCGTAGAAATGGTTTCTTTCTGCGGAAGAATAGACAAAATGACAGTTTGACAAAGGAAAGCTGTAATTTTGTCCATATTATCTGTCAGTATAACAGTGTTCTTAACGCATTTCTATGGTGGTTATCCAAGTGGCCAAGTGTGTGCGCAATACACAAGAGTACTGTCTTTTCCTTTGCTCTCGTAAGCCAGTGGAACGATTGACCGTTACGACATGCGCGAGATCAGGTGCAGGACCGACTTTTTACATGCCCATCCGACGTCAGATTATAAAGCCAGTGGCCGAAGGTTCGAATTTTCCAAGGGATAAAGATATTTAATTAATAATATTTTGTTTGTGTATGTCTGAAACCTACTCGACTAAATACTTGACAGAACATTATTTAACTGATTAATCGTCTAAATAATTTTATAAATAAGAGGGTGTATAGTATACACTCAACCATCTCTTTCAGAACGCAAAACATCTGCGGGAAGATCACAATAAACGGGCAGGCGCGGAATATGAAGATATTCAAGAAGTTAAGCTGCTACATACAACAGGACGACGTGTTACAACAGTCGCTGACTGTTAGCGAGTCGATGAAGGTAGCCGCTGACCTCAAGCTTGGACTAGAACTTGGGAGTGCTGAAAAGGAATTAATAGTAGGTATTTATTGATATTACTGTCTTTTGAAAAAACATTAGAATACGTGGCCCACTGCTCATGTGGTGCAAAAATAACCTACAGAACAGAAAATTTACTGTTAAGGTCGATAGGGTCGACAGCGATTATGTAACTGTTACAAGGGGCGCAGCGCAAGGATCAGTATTAGGTCCACTTCACTTTTTATAGTACGTCAATGACCTATGTAACGGTATGTCTTGTTGTCGCCCATAAAGATCCACATTTAGCTGCTAATCTTATGCAAAATGACTTCAACGCTTTAATCAAATGGTGTCATTACGCCGGTATAGATTTAAACTCAAATAAAACAAAGCTTTTGACGATCAGATCTCCGTACATCTGTAATCCAATTTTTTTTATATAATATTGTAGCACATAACCATGACTGCTTACATACTGTAGCCACTAGTAGCTGTAAATGCCCTACCATAGAAGTGGTTGATACTCATAAATATCTTGGCTAAATAATAGACAGTAAGTTCAACCGGAGTTACCATATTGAACACGTATGTACTGCGACAGTTCCTAGCCAATATTATTAGTATTTAAAATCGTATACCTTACAAAGTAAAAGTAATGCTATATAATGCTTTGGCGTAATCTTATATCCAATACGGACTAAGTAGCTACGGCCGTACATATAAAACATACTTGTATGCAATATTTGAACTTCAACGTAGAATATAAAGAAATGTCGTATCCCCTAATATTAAACAAAGATTCTATGACGATGACAGAGGGATGTTCAAGCATTGTAACGTATTACCTGTATAGTATATAAACTCAACTTAAGTATGTAATACTTAAAGAAAACTTCCATTACGAATTATATTATAAAAAAAATTTAGAACAGTCTGTATTTACTACGCGGGGTATGGCTAAGAACCCGTTGCAGACGGCACACGCGAACAATGCATACGGAGAAGGAACTTGTAACTATCTGGTTCCTCGGCTTATAATAATGAACTACATACTAATGTACGCAACAAAATTAATTCAAATAATATTAAGCTTAAATTAAAGACACACTTCTTAGCGTCATTGAGTGATCTCTTAGATTAAGGTTCTTTTTTTTCTGTTGTTATAATTAGTATAATCAAAAATTGTTTTATTAAATAAATGACGTAGCAGACGTATATGTATAAGCATTTCGTACGAGCCCGCGTGGCTTCTTTATGCTATGTTCCCAGGAATTGTATATTAATTTGTATAAACTATAAATAAAAAATAAAAAAACATAAGCTATGTGATAATGTGCCGACCCGAAGCGACCGGAAAAATACCACAGAAAAGCAAAAGTAAAGATACTGGAGGCTAAGGGGAGGGTAGAGGAAGCTTTAAAGGTCGAGAACGAACTTATCACTACTCTGGTGTGGCAGATATCCATAATATGGTTTTACCCCCATCGCTTATTCTTTAGACCTTCAACAACTAGGTAACTACATAGTGTAAACTAAGAATTACACCATGTACAAATTGAAGACGAAATATTAAGTATTGGAGTTTTATGACTAATTATTATTATTCATTGATATCGTTGCGTTGGTTTATGGTTACAATAAATCAATAAACGTATTTTATTTCTGCGAACAAACGTTAGTTATTAGTATCTCATATCTCATGCTTATAATATTATAGCAGGTTTATTAACGGATTAACAGCCATCAACAAAGGCCATCCAGGGTAAATTTGAACTGTTGTCTCGCTCTGTAAGAAAAGTTTATTATATGCTTATTGGGGTCTAAGTAAATAATTTTTGAAATACGCATAGTTTGTAATAATGGTAACCACGGTTGAGAAGTCCAGTACGGAAATACTAAAATACATTCGGCTTCTTCGGATTTAATCTTTCTTAAGCATTTTAAAATTAACGTAAACGGAGGAAAGGCATAAAAGAAATTTTTATTCCAATTTATAGTAAAGGCATCCACGGCAAAAGAGTCTGGATCCTGTTTCCATGATATATACTTTCCACACTTAGCATTAGCGCGAGAAGCGAAAAGATCAACATGTGGTTTACCGAAAACCTCTGATATAAACTGAAAAGTACTATTTGAAATTTCTAATTCTGTGTCCAAATTTTTATTACGTGACTTGATCCACTTCTATATTGTCTTTTGTATTTACGTATGACGCGTACAACCATAAATTTCGGTTCTCACACCACTGTCAACTTTCGTTAGTTATGTCATTCAAATGGGGGAATTGTATTCCACCCATTCTATTAATATAACTTATAGTGGTAGTCTTATCACAAATAAGATAGCACAGTCTTTTAAATTTTTGGCCAACAGTTTTAAACTTAGAAAAGCTGCTTTTAGTAAATAGTTTATAAAAAAGGTTAGTTCTTCACTTCTCCATCTACCACCACACCTAACATTATTACAAAAAACCACCCCAGCCATGTCTCGATGCATCAGAAAAAAAATCTAATAAAAAGAGGGTATTTCTATATAATTTTGATAAATAAAAACATTTTTACTCCACCATAACAAATCAGGCAAAATAGCCTTTGATTGAAGCCTTAATCTGGAATTATAATTATAGTTACAATTGAGCAAAGCTAAGTTTTTCTCTCTTTCTAATAATTTAGTATATCTCCAGCTATATTTGACAGCTGGGCATGCGGCTATAAGAACACCGATTAAGTGTGAAAATTCTCTAATTGTGCATCGAGGCAAGGCTAGGTATCTTTGAACAAGATTAAAAATAGAATTCTGTTTTTCAATAGGTAAACTAATAGACATATTTAATGAATTTAAATTAAAACCCAAATATTTAGTAAAAGTTCCCGGTTCTAGATTACTTTTATTATAATTAATAATAAACCCTAAACATTCTAACAGTTTAATAGTTTCCGATACATTTCTCTTGCATTCTGTATAGGTAGATCCTATACACATAATATCATCCAGATATACTACAGATTGAAAGCCTTGAGATCGTAATTTACCCATAACCACTTTCATTACCTTAGTAAATGTCCTTGGAGCTATAGATAAGCCATGGAATTAAACTCATATGTTTGGTTTTCAAATTGGAACCGTAGAAACTTTCTATGGCTAGACTTAATGGGGACTAATAAATTACTTACTAATTATATTAGTATTAAATACTAATTGAACGACTGTTCTGTAATCTTCCATTTTGAAGTGAATTCTTTCAATGAATTTATTGAGAGGTTTTAAATTTAAAATGAATCTATAATCCCCATTAGGTTTAGGTGCTAAAAATATATTAGAAATGTATTGGTTTTGAGACGGTTAACAAATTGAGATAGCACCCAAATCTAATAATTTATCAATAGACTTACAAAGTAAGTCATTGTCTTGTGCCCGTAACCTACAAGTTGTTTTATTTAATTGTGCTTTTTTAATAAAAGGAAAACCATCTCAGATCCAAGATAAGACAACCTAATTACTTGTTATTTTGCACCAGCAATTATAGAAGTGTTTTAACCTGCCTGCATGTACCTCTATGTCCGAGGGCATGCACGCTGAGGAGGTTTGTTCCACACCCTGCTCGAGTTGGATGTACTCGGATAGGTCTGTGTCCTCTGACTGCTGTCCCTGTCTTCCTGGCTCCTCCTCGCCCCCGCCCCCTCCCTGTTTGTCGAGCGAGTCTCTCCAGTTTCCCTGCTGCTTCGTTGATTGAGCAGTAGACTGTCTGGAAAAACTTTTCGTCTCTGTCCTTTTAATTTGAGAATTCACAATTTTGAATTAAATTATAAAAGGCTTTATCTAAACCAAAAGAAACCGATTTCATTCTATTACTGGTTTCTTATTTTTATTTGTATTAATCGAAGTAATCGACCATGCAATCAATGCATCTTTGCCAACGCAGTGGCAGTTTATTGATGTCCTTCTTAAAGAAATCAGCTGGACAGCTGGAGGCAACAAATTCTTCAAAGTTTTGTACTGCCTCTCGGGTATTGAATATTTTTCCCGCCAAGAAGTTATCCAAATTCTGGAAAAGTAGTAGTCTGTAGGCGCAAGGTCTGGTGAGTAGGGCGGATGACGGAGAGCTTCCAACCCAAGTTCTTGCAACTTGGAGAGCGTCTGCTGGGCAGTATGAGATCGCACGTTGTCATGCAGGAGCAGCGGAGACGAGCGATTGACCAATACTGGTTGGAGATGTGCCAGCTTCTCCATCATTGTGTTCAGTTCTTCACAGTACACATCTGCAGTAATGCTCACCCCGTTTGGTAAGAAGCTGTGATGAATTACACAGGCGCTAGACAACCAAACAGTTTCAAACCAAACCATCACTTTTCTAGGGGTAAGTTTTCGTTTAGGGCATTGCTTAGTTGCTGAACCAGGATCCAACCAACTTGCTGAGCGCTTGCGGTTATCAAACAGAATCCATTTTTCATCGCAGGTAACAATGGGGTTCAAAATTCCTTTATCTGTGTGTCTGTTGAGCAGTGCAAGGCACGTCTCGACGCGTACTTCGCGCTGGCGATCATTGAGTTCGTGGGGCACCTATTTGTCAAGCTTTTTTACCTTGCCAATTTGACGCAAATGGACCAATATTGTTTTGACTCTAACGTCGAAATCTGCTGCTAATTCAGCCGTAGATTGTGTATCATCATTCATCAGCTTCCACAATTGCCTTTAATTCTTCATTGTCGACCAAAGTCTTCGGGTGACCGCGAGGTTCATTTATTAGTTATATTTATATTATATAGTTATTTTTAAAATAAAATTAATTTGAAATTAGAATTCTTAACCAAACAAAAATTATTTTAATTTGAAATGGCCAGTACTGCAGAACGGCAATTTCATAGGTTCATAGGTTAAGACCTATTAATAGATTTTAATTTTTTCTACTGATGGCCATAAATTAATAATAATAAGTAGTTAATAGATAATAAAAATAGTCCTTATTCAGATCTGCTTCTTTACCGAACAAAATCCAATCGAAATCGAGATCGCGTTGAGATCGTGTCTTATCAGCGTCGTTAGCTGTATCCGGTTGCTGACGTCACGTCCACAGTGTAAACAAGTTACAGCTGAGTGCCGTAGTCTATGACGAAGATTGATAAAAATATGGAAAAAGTATATATTTTTCACTTTAAATAACATTTTGTGTATGTTTATTCAAATGAATCAGCCTCAATCTCATGCAATAGTAGCTTTTTAAAGGTTATTTTTCTAAAATAAAACTGTGACAGTAAGTTATAGTTTCGAAATTCCTGTTTATAATATTTGACGTTCTGTCAAATGTCAAAGTCATATTTTGATTTATTTTGTCAGCAAAACTCAAGTGTTGTGCACAAAACATATTCAATAACTACAATAACTGGCCATAAATAGGTAATTGGTAGTATTGCAAAAAGGTTTGTTAATTTTGGTGAAAATATAAGTGGTATGTTAATGTAAATGATAATATAATAACAATTAATTCGTGTTTAGTGTTTACATTTAGAATACCCGAGCATAGTAACAATGTCAATATATGACTTTTTATAACAATTTATTGACTTTGTTTATTCAAAGACAGATTAAGACAAACGAAGTCTTAATATGATACGTTAATATAGATCATATTATGTAGACTTCATTTGTCTCAGTCCCTGTCTTAATTGAAAATATAATACATGAATTAGCGGCCAATTGTGTAAACTTTACATAGAACGCTGATATAATTTCAGTGAGTCGGTTTCTTCATATAAGTAGTTAAATCTGCGACTCACACGTCAAATAAATCATTTTTAACGCGATAATTGCATCAAAATTCCTCACAGTCCATGTCCATTGCTAATGTGTTGAAGTTGGTAAATCTTCGTAAATTTTGCATTTACCGAACGCGTATTCTATTAGCTCCTTCAATACCATAAATAATGCTGCAATACTACAATAAAATCACGTAATTTACTTGTTCAAATACGATCAGTCGATTGTCGAGTCGATCGGGAGTACCAAAAGTTACGATCTAACGAACTTCTCGACCCAGGTTAGTTACAAATTGAGCCACCGCACGATCGTGCGCTAGTGTAGGTATCGGGAGTATCAAAAGCTATTGAGATCGAACTGATTCGATTCTCGATTGTGTCGGGAGTAAGGGGGCTGTTCTGATAAATTTAAAAAAGTTAAAAAGAATATTTATCTGACCGAGATTCGAACCCATTCAGAATTGTAAAACAATGCAAAAATTATACATACGCATACCAAACTGCCAATCGGACTGACACAACAGAGTCGAAATTATTCATATTGTACTGTTGCACGACAAAAGAAAACACATTTATAGCTTAAAAATGCGCAGTTTCAGGGATAAGACCTAGCTAGATATATTTCATCTCCCCCAAAACGCTTGTCGAAATATGTAATCATCGTCCCTTCGTATGCTCTCTCTTTTCTCTTTCCTTCTCTAGGGTATCATAAATCGTCGTGTCACCATATTGCACCATCTAAATATTCCTCTAGTAATTAATGTTCCTGCCCATTTCCATATTAACCCTCTGATCTTGTTTGTTTCATCTATGACTTTTGTTTTCTTTCTACAATCAATTCAATTTTTCTGATTTCTTTACACCTAAAAACATCTCTCCATTGCCTGATGGCATTGTGTTTGAATGGTCATAAATACTGCCTCCAAAATAATTTAAACACGTTTATAAATCAAATATGCTTTATTTTCCTGTTATGATAATCATCTCAAAAATCGTGTTATAGTGTTGTGTAGCACAATAATTTTTTACAAAATTTTAATCCTGCAAATAGATGTGTTATCGTTATTTTGTACCGCAATAATGTTCTATAACGATTAGCTGCTATTGCTGTTAATTTTCATGCAGAATGCGGATGCGTTTGTCTACCATCGATATTCGCGAATACGAATATTCCCTTTTGAATTTGGCGTCAATTTATATGTGCCGTCATTTTGACAGCTTACTCGGTGCGCGAGACACACACACTCATTTGTCATTGCTTGCATCTAATTCCGAGCAGTGTCGAGCCGTTCCGAAAAACGCTGATTGGTTTTGTTTGTTTACTTATCGAAAGATCGTTATTGGTTAGCAAAAACATGAGAATTGTGAGGTTAAGAGTGTGTTTTGTAATTTGTTAAGATGAGTAAGTCAGTTACAAATGTACTATGGACTTCTTTTACGCTTTGTGATGCTGAAAGAGCCAAATGCTAAATGCAAATAAAAAAGTAGACAATTTATGTAAACACTGATTATAATTACCTATCTATAAATTTTAGTTTGATGTATACATACATTATATATTTTTTGTTTGGTAAATTTTTATGAAAAGTTGATTATTTAGAATACAAAACCAATACCAAGTATTAAAGTGAAGTCTGGTTACTAATAATATAATAAAAAATTGATCATTACAATGGTAAGACTGCGTTAGGTACTTAAATAAGAAGATTTAACGTTTTCTAATAAATATTACAAGAAATTTATATTTCTTTGTTTAATTTACCTTTCTTATATATTTTTGTGGACATTCATATTCGCAAAACATTCGCATAAAATTTGCGAATGCGAATAGGAATATCAAGAAATATGCGAATATTCGCGAATGCGAATATTCGTTACATCACTAGGTAGTAGGTACCTTACCTTCAGAAATTTTCCACTTCGAAAATGATTTTTAGTTACCTTATTAGTATAATAAAAGTATAATATCTATGGACGCTTCACACCACGTCAATCTTGTCCCGTGGTAAGTATCCGAAGAACTTGTGTTACGGGTACCAGACTATAGGTACTTATATTTAAGATTTTTATTATATAAAACATATATTTAATACACATCCATGACCCAGGAACACAGAAAACTTTTTGTTCCCTGGCGGGTTCTAACCCGCGACCTCTGTCTTGAGCGCCAATGCGCTAACCACTGAGACACAGAGGTCGTCTTATATCGATAATAAAATAAAACTTTATTATTAATAATAATCAATATTATTAATAGTAAAGTTTTAAAATAAGTAGGTACATAAAAAAATCCATTATTTTAAAAAAATTATTAAATTCCCAATTAAAAGAACTACAGCATTTGGAGAAACTTTAAAAATCCAATGTACACTCTTGTAGTACACATACGTATTATTTTACAATTCTTTGTTTTTAATTGATGTTCTGCTAATTGCAGGTGGAAGAGATCCTCCAGACCCTAGGTCTGTGGGAGCACCGGGACACGATGTCGCAAAGCCTGTCGGGGGGGCAGCTGAAGCGGCTGGCCATCGCTCTGGAGCTCGTCAACAAC
The DNA here is from genome assembly GCA_963565745.1 of Phengaris arion. Taxonomy (NCBI): domain Eukaryota; kingdom Metazoa; phylum Arthropoda; class Insecta; order Lepidoptera; family Lycaenidae; genus Phengaris; species Phengaris arion. Next base: position 34,534,942 of record OY751431.1, read on the forward strand.
CCCCCTGTAGTTTTCCTGGATGAGCCCACCACGTAAGTAGCCACCCACATCCAATATAATCTGAACCTATGGAGAGCCACCCTTAAAATGTAAAATTATTATTTTTTTATAAAGCCAAAACCGAGATATATACAGTCTTTAACTGTACCAAATTTCATAAATTTATATTCATTATTACAGAAGGTACAAGCGCGAACAGACAGACGGACCGACAGAGCAAAACTATAAGAGTATTGAGTATACTTGAGTATTACGGGACCCTAAAAATAAATACTTTGAAAACTATTAAATATAATAAATAATTAATAATTAAAAAAAATTGTCTATAAAATTTAACCTATTACTATAGTAGCGGTATCAATATCCTTATTTAATTCGATACTCGTATTATCCTTTCCAATAGCAAAATATTACCATTCTACGAAAGCTTGCATACTCAACATAGGTACTTAGTAATTGTATACCTTGTGATTCCTATTGTCCAATTTCTACAAAAACCCTACAAATCGAAATTTACAGGATTTTTTTAACTGTCATAAAATTTTGTGACTCCCCATCAATCAGTGCAGGGTGCAGGAAAGTTCCCAAAAATATTAATACCTAAAAGATTATAGGCATGTAAGTCCCAAATCTAGGAACAGTACAAAAGTAAAAGCACTATGGGATTAATAAGACTTACAAAATACAAACGAATCGGCTTAATCGTATAACAGTATAGCAATCAAACGATTGCTCGTAAAACCATCCGTCCCCGTCGTGTTTGGAAAATAGGGAATATGCATGAATTTTTTTAAAACGTTTCTACTGGTTATAACTTATAAATATATATTTAAAAATATATAACAGCCTCCGTGGTCCAGTGGTTTAGAGCTTGGCTCTCGACTCGGAGGTCGTGGGTTCGAATCCCGCATTGGAACAACAAAAATGTTGTTTCCATGTTTGGTTAGGACAATGGAGGCTTATCACCTGATTGTCCATCTGACAAGAAAAGTCGGACCTGCGCCTGATATCTCCACCAGTCATCACACCAGTCGTGTTGGTTATTCGTCCCACTGGGTTATGAGAGTAAAGGAAGAGAGAGTGCTCTTGTATACTGCGCACATACTTGGGCACTATAAAATAACTCCTGCGTAGCTGGCCTGGTTTCAAATAAACCGGCCACCGTCACCGAAATCGGTGTGGGGATCTATTATTATTAAAGTGAAACTTTTAAAGTGAAACTTTTATTACATCGTCTCAAACTTTTTCGTCTGTGTCTTGCATGTCGCGTGACGGTCGGCCGCGGAGTAGGGATAAAGTGAAAGGGCGCTCGTCAGAGCAGCCGAGGCCAATATGGCGGCGCCTATAGTTCGCATCAGCTGACCGTGTAGTGCATAGACTAGTACTCATTTGTGCCAGTGCTCCACGCTATTTTGTTATTAAGTTTCACTTTTACCATGGTTTCATAAAACCACACAATCCTTTTTCTTGATTGGTTTACAACCCAAAAGTACTTCACATTAGTAAGGCCCTCATAAACATCTTATGCAAATAGGTTCGCTTTACCTATAGCGTGATCTAGCGGCAAATCAGCGCCATCTAGTATGCCATATGAGAACCAAAGTTCCTTAAGAAAATTATCTTAAAATCTAACGCATAAATAGTCTGTATATTGATAAAGACCGCATTTAATTCGTTATGTAGTTCACGCGAAGACACAAGAAGCGCATTTTATTGTTATTAAGTTTCACTTTTACCGTGGTTTCATAAAACCACACAATCCTTTTCATATTTTATTAAAATATATAACATTATCCATTAGGCTGAAAAAATAACACATTTTCGTGCTTGAGTTGTGACGTCATCACACATAAGTTAGTTGTTGTTGATAGTTTCATTAATATATTCAAAAAGTTTAATTTAATTTGTTTTGCTAAATTAGTGAACAAAACCTACATCAATAGTTTACTTACATCATAATTATACAAAAACATTAATTATGGTAAGTATGAATTTAAACGCACAATTTACGGAGATATTTACAAATATGTTCCTGCGGCCTTATACTTCATACATTTTAACCTAGTCGTGACGTCACAGCTAAGTACGACATTAGTATGGAGCGTTTTCACGAAACCTACTAAATATTTGTATGCAAATCGCTGTACCTTTGAAAATAATATTGACTTTTGAGATACTGTTTCTTCTGAGAAGTTACTCATATTTAAGAGTAATATTCATTATGTAAAGAAAAAAATCATATGTTGACAGTTAAAATCGTTGTTTGGAGTTTTGCCGGGAATTCAATGTGTGACGTTGTGGATTTTGTATTTCTTTCGTATATTTGTATTCTTTCGGTTCTTAATGTGTAATATTGGTAGAATATTAACCATTAAATATTCGTTAACGTGCACAAGTGTGGGCAAGTGGTACAACTTCAAAAAACGTGGTATTTTGTGTTCCCTCCAAAACTCCTTAGAAACTTTTAGTAAAGCTTCTACCACTTTACTGAATCGACTGACTTGACTCATTGACTGCACTGACTATCTATTTGGACTTTGACTAGACTTTAGGAATACGGTGTTGAAAATTGAAACAAAAATTCAATTTCCCGCCTTTTTAACTTTACACTGGCAAATGATTTATGCCGACGCCATATATTTAAAAAAAAAAAACAATGTTTGACTTTGACATACAGTCATACACGAGTTCGATGTAAACAAATAACGAAGTGATTAGTTCACAAAGTTATAAAAATAAGTGATAAAATGCGAAAATAACACAAAAACTGCACCTGTGCACCTTCCAAATGTGCAAGTATTAGGAACAAGTGGTCCAAGGCGATGAGAAGAGACAGTGTATCTTGTTTGAGCACTGTATACTGTTGTGATACTTGTGAAGATCAGTCAGTACATTGAAATAGATTTTCTACGCATGCTTGTTTTATTTACAAACCTCGACGAAAACAACCTAGTTAACAAAAGTTCGTAAATATATTTAATTCATTCGTTCATTAATAAGTAAATCTATTGGATAAATAATCCTTATCCTTACTAATATTATAAATGTGAAAGCGTGGATGTTTGTTACTCTTTCACGCAAAAACTACTGAACGGATTTCGATGAAATTCGGTATGGTGGTAGTTTAGACTCTGGATTAAAACATAGGCTACTTTTTATCCCGAAAAAGTAGTGTTCCCGAGGGGTACTGTATTTACGCGGGCGGAGCCGCGGGAAACAGCTAGTAAGTCATATTTTGAAAACAAAAAACCATAGAAAACATGAATTAACTTCTTCTTTTATTTATGTCAATCGCGGTTGCAAAGGTTTTGCACCATTCTGCCAGTGTCTTTATTTACCTAATAATTTAGTACCTGGGCGACCGAGCTTTGCTCGATTATTACTATTTATTATAATATGGCGAAACTCGAAAGCATAAATCTTATTTACGTAATCAGTGTAGGTAAATGTTATACATATTTATGAGAAACATATATTGTTATCTCAAACATTAACTACATTTTTTTATACTTGTCTAAAAACAATAAAATTAAAAAATGATATATAAACTTGAACATATAAAAAAAAACAAAAGTATGCCACCTAGGGGGATTCGAACCCGTATTACTCGTTTCTTGCGGTACGCGTCTTAACCCGTTGGACCAGACGGATAGTGAATTACGACTATTATACGTATTATATATTCGTAATATATATATATATATATATATATATATATATATATATATATATATATATATATATATATATTACGAATAACGAAATTAGCGACCATATTCTGCGAGGACAGAAAAACGCATGAAAACACGCGTTTTCCCAAACATAAGACTAATCTAGATCGATTGTTAACCCCCGAAAACCCCCGTATACCAAATTTCAGCGAAATCGTTAGAGCCGTTTCCGAGACAGAAACATATAAATAAATAAATATACAAGAATCGCTCGTTTAAAGGTATAAGATTTACATTACACGAATTATAAAAAAACATAGATGTCGAGGATTCGAGATTTCTCTACTGTTAGATTTATTACGCTGGGTGTATATCATCCGGAATCCGCCCTGGAAAATTCAGAGCACTGAAAATAGAACTCTGCACTAATAACAATAGAGTTGAAAATGGAGGTTACGAGTGTCGAGCTGTCATATATGACATTGACATTTGTCTCGACACTCATGTGTTCGCTTTTCAACTCTATTATATTAGCGCAGAGTTCTATTTTCAATGTTCAGAATTTTCCAGGGCCAGGCGGATTCCGGATCATAAATCATAATAAAGTCCTAGGCTTATACGAAAATTATGTTTCACTTGACACAATGAAAATTGACACTGACAATGGCTTAATACCTTCCGCCTTACATACATATAAAATTGAGATTTGAAAGTTGATACACGTTCGTCTGTACGATGACGTCACGTTTTGTTACGCCAGTAAATATGCGTTTTTGAAATTTGCGCTAGATTTTCAAAAAAGCCACTTTTTGATGATTAAATTTCACTAATTAATTCACGATAAATTTTTAAAATAATTGTATACAGGCTGTCCCTTAAATCGACGTCAAGCCGTAAACCCGTGATAGGCCAAGTTACAATAGTTATCAGAAAAATTAAAAAAAAAAACAATTAATGTGTCTCAAAAAATACAAAGCTTTTAAAAAAAATCGAAAAATCTTGTGGTGGTTTTTTAGTTCCCGGCACTACAAATTTCTACTTTTATTGTAATTTTTTTTGGAGTTTACTCCTTAAGAATCGATTTTCATATAAGGCCCCCGGTATGAAAAAAATATGACTAGTAAAATTTAGTACCCAATTTTCACTAAGGGAAATAGAAGTTCATATTATTGTTTTCCAGTCCGGACGCCATCTATGGAAATAAACATTAACCATTGGTTTGGTCTTAATAATCTTACAGAAAAATATAGATGGCGCTTATACGGAGTAGATTGTTTCTAATTTTAAATACTTTTTTATATATATTTTGCTGTACTTAATTAAAATTTCCTATCATCAATCACTTTAGTTATCATAATATTCGTTTATTGTTCGAAGTACGCACTTTTTAACATTGCCCAATAAAATAAAAATAATGTTATACAATTTAAATACTAAGCATTTAAAATGTCAACAAGTCTTGCTCAAGATGAATCTCCTAGTACTCAGAGCTAAATATTATAAATAATTATTCTATCGAAATGTGTAAAGCGCCATCTATGTACATTTCAATGCATCACCGTTTTTCACATGGCGCGAATTTTTGAACTTAAATCGATCGCTAAAGTTTTTGTTCCTTCTGAGGGACGTGTTTTACTTTTTAGAGTAAACTCCAGTCGTGCGTCGGAGCTGACACACACTTTTTTTTCACATGGCGCGAATTTTTTAACTCAAATCGATCGCTAGTCGCTTTGCATTGCACACAAAATTTTACTTTTTAGAGTAAACTCCAGTCGTGCGTCGGAGCTGACACACACTTTTTTTTGTATGTAATCCTGAATAATGCTTTAGTAAACTGGTGCCTAAAATTTAAATCAAACGACTCCGACTTGAAAGGAAATGAGGCTTTTTGCCCAAATCAATGATTCTGACTGTACTGGAAAAAAAATGTACTACGCTTGTTTGGCAGGTAATTTTAAAAGTTGGCGCAGTTAATAAGGATTCCAAAATGATATGACACTTGCTAGATTGTTTCTTAAATTTTTGACAATATTGATTTTTGTAAAGAAAGTCAGTTTTCGACCATTTTTTCTTACTTACTTGAAATAATTCAAGTGTTCCCAGGACTTTCTTCTAAGTGATATTCTGATTTGGATGAGACGGAGAGAAACATTCAATGAGTGTAAGAGAGACAGATATTGACGCCACAAGTACGCGAGACGGGTAGACACAATGCTACTAGTGTGAGCGAGACAGATAGTGACGCCACAGTACGTGAGACGGGTAGATACAATGCTACTAGTGTGAGCGAGACAATGTCGCTATTGTCCATGTTCCCGACGTACAGCACACAAAATACAATAGATCAGTACGTTACTCTAATTCGTTTACTGCGTTACTCTACTACGTTTCTGCCAGAGACCTTGAATGGCGACATTTATTTGGACTTTTTAAAAAATCATTTACCAAATTTATTGGAAGATGCACATTTACAGAGACATGTGGTTCCAGCAAGACGGCTGCCCGGCGCACTATGCCCATTCAGTGCGAGATTATTTAGATAATGAATATCCAGAAAGGTGGATAGGGCGGTCTGGTACCATTTCGTGGCCAGCCCGTTCACCTGATTTAAATCCGCTAGATTTTTTTTACTGGGGAGTTGTGAAAGAAAAAGTGTATACAAAGCCAATTGAAAATGTAGTTGAACTACGACGACAATTAACGCAAGCAGCTGAATTAGTTAATAACGGCAGATTTGCCCGTCTGATATAGCGGTCTTTTTTAAAAAGATGTCGAGCTTGCATTTATGCTGGTGGGAGGTAGTTTGAAAATTTGTTATAATGTAATAAAATATTTTAGACTCCAAAAATTTGTTTCAATTAAAAGCTTTCTAAAAAACACCTTTCCTAAAGTTAAAAGTAATAAGACACAATGGCCCCCGTGGCCCGTGATATTCTTTTACTTCTTGGATTTTGTCTCTCACACACCCCCTTTTAATGTTTCTCTCCGTCTCATCCAAATCAGAATATCACTTAGAAGAAAGTCCTGGGTACACTTGAATCCTTTTAAGTAAGTAAGAAAAAATTGTCGAAAACTTCCTTTACAAAAATCAATATTGTATATATATATAAAATCAAAATTTAGGAAATAATCTAGCAAGTGTCATACCATTTTGAAATCCTTATTAGCTGCGCCAACTTTTAAAATTACCTGCCAAACAAGCGTAGTACATTTTTTTCCAGTACAGTCAGTTAAAGTCGAGCAAACTATTAAATTCGAATCATTGTTTTGGGCAAAAAGCCTCATTTCCTTTCAAGTCGGAGTCGTTTGATTTAAATTTTAGGCACCAGTTTACTAAAGCATTATTCAGGATTACATACAAAAAAAAAATTACAAAAAAAGTAGAAATTTGTAGTGCCGGGAACTAAAAAACCACCACAAGATGTCGATTTTTCAATTTTTTTTAAAAGCCTTGTATTTTTTGAGACACATTATTTGGATTTTTTTTATATTTTTTCTGATAACTATTGTAACTTGGCCTACCACGGGTTTACGGCTTGACGTCGATTTACGGGACACCCTGTATGTATGTTTTTTTTTACCGATAAAGATTACAAATAAAAATATTTTATCCATTTTGGTGTCACATGCATATGCATGAATGATGGGAATATTCCCAATTAAAGCGCATGTACAAATCCTGTAAATTGTAATTATCTTGTATAGGAGTATCCTTTCTCTGATAGTAGGTATCTACTATTGATTAATTTTCAGAGATCCATTACGTTAATTTATTGGACAATAATGCACTGTAGAATAAAAAATATAGATACATGTTGCAGACCTTACCTTTCAAATTGCTTTCAAATAAATAAATCCTTATTTTTCAAACAGAGTTATTGCACAAAACAACTGAGCGTCGTAATATTGTAAAGAACGCTAGTTCATATTATTCGTCTTAAAAAATTGCAGACAAACCGTCCGTTTCTCCCGGATCACTATGAATTTGGTAGGCCATTTCATATCGGTTATAAACATTCATGGCCATAACTACAATTTCTACAAAAATACTATAACCCGACTACTCAAATTATATAGGCTGTATTAACCGGGCTATTATTACGAATCTATTGACACCTCATTTATTAAATTCGAACCATTAGTTTAAGCGCTACGGTGAAACAAACTTATGTACATACATACTCACATAGACTGCCAAAATAATCACCCATCCTTTTGGCTTCGCCGTAGACGAGTAACTATTCTTTTATTAAAGTGTATCAATTAGTAATTTCTGTGATTTTCAGTGGTCTCGATGTAGTATCAGTGCGCCAACTGGCAGTACTTCTACGGCTCCTCTCTCGACAAGGCCGAACCATCGTATGTACTATCCACCAGCCGTCAGCAACGCTGTTCTCGCTGTTCGACCGCGTATACATCCTAGCTCAAGGACTCTGCTGTTACCAGGTAAAATATCGTTTAACTTCCCACGTAGTCTGACAAATATTTTCTTGTGGCAAATGTAAGACGATAAAAGAACATGATAGATGATTGGATTAAATATTTGGACATTAATATTTGAGCCAAAATAACATTATTAATGTAACAATGGCGTGATCGCGATTTTTTTAAAGTCAATAAATACTTATAACATGAGACACGTTTGCAAATCACATGCAAGTGATACATAGAAGTAAAACCTTTTTTTTTTATATAATACATCTATGTAATCTCAATAATATGTTATCAAAATCTTAATATTCCCTCGCAACTTAAGTCATATACCTACTCTTATAGATTTATGTGGTTATATTTTATTACTATAGATTTTTCGTTTCATAGACATTCAAATCACAACGATGCATAAAAAGTTTTTACTCCAAAAAAAATCTATCAAGCCGTGAAAAAAACAAAGTTTTAGGTTTCTATAGTTCCTACTTACTCAGTCATAATTATAATATTACTACGGTTCCCAGAAATGGAATCTACACTACTGCCTAATCTAGAATCTTGTAAAATAATTAGCTACGTTTGTCGTGACTGGAATTTTCTTTGATTTCATCGCACGTCCAGCCCTTTTTTTAAATTTTGAAGTCAGTACCAACCAACTTGAATGTGTGTTCTATTTAAAATATTGTTTTATCAGAATTTTCGTTCGGGCTGGTACCGACTTCAAAATTATGAAGATTGAGTAGAGTAATAGTTAAAATTTCAGCCAAATTTTAAAGGGAAATTATTTAGAAAATAAGTTTTATTTAATACTTTTTTGTGAATTTTTACTTTGGAAGTCGTTTTAAATTTTTATAATCTTTAAAGACTAAGGAGTTCTCTTCAATGCTTTTGGACCCAGGGTACACCTTGGTGCAAAATCTTACTTTTTTGGTGCATATGCTTGGTTTACTTCTGAAAATGTCAATATCACTATATATGTCCATATAAATTTCGAGGAGTTCCCTCGATTCCTCATGGATGCCATCATCAGGTCACCGCTTTGGTGACAACAAGATCAATTTCGGATTATACCCAATACATCAAAAATAAACGGCAGAGTAATGTTCAAAGATCAATCGGTGTAAAATATTATGAGAAGTACCTATTATATCATCATTATGTGTGTATATAAATTTTGACGAGTTCCCTCGATTCCTCATAGATTCCAGCATCAGATCACCACCTTAGGATTAAAAGGACCAAATTAGGATTATACCCTATACAGCAAAAAAATAATTTTGAAAATCCGTCCACAGACGGCGGAGTAATCGTTGAACATATAAAAAAAATATACATACAGCCTTTATACACTAAAATCAATCTTAATTATTTCTATAAGGTTTCCTAAACATACACACAAACTTTCGTCTTTATATGATTTACAAAGTAAAAGAGGACAAATAGTAATAATAAAAACTTATTTTATTATATTTTTCTACAGTGTTACCGTTTATTTAATTTTCTTTCTTTTATTTTATATTTTGAGTGTTAAAATTCCAACGCACCTAGATTTTCAAGCCTGTTATTTTGTTTAAAAGAATTTGTTGATTATTATTTGTGTTAATCGCCAACGTCAAAAAACATAGTTTTTCTATATTCGAATAATCACCATGTTCCCAAACAATCGAATATTCGAATATCAAAATTTTCGAATATTTCCGTTCCGCCCTACTTCTAACTCTACAACACAACAAATTAAGCTTGGTTTAAAAGGAGTATTTTGTTAAAAAAAATCTTCGTTGTGTCATCCTTTATTACTTTGCGGAATTTGTACCATAACATCAATAGTATCAAAGCGCAATAATACAAATGTTTTATTAAATACCAGATTTCGATTCCTGTTTGGGACATTAATTTAAAAGAAAACTAAATATGTAGTTTTATCTAAATAGGCATTCACGCCAATATTATCTTGATTAATCTTACATAAAATGGTTGTCAAACTAGCGATTACCCAAAAAAATTTAAATTGTAAGCATCGTAAGCAAGTAAGTCGTTAAAGGTCAATAACTGTGAACGAATAAAATTTATACGCATTTTGTACTTTATGAGTTTATATGAAGCACTAAACAAATGCCACGACCGCGTTGGCGACCGATGGCCGTGGCCAGAGACTTTTTTGATTTTACAAAAAATAAAATAACATTTTAACTGATTACAGGGAACATCCTCAATGCTTCTACCGTTTCTAACAGAAGCAAGGTACATTTGTCCAAAAACTCACAACCCAGCTGATTTCGTGCTGGAGACTTTGAGCAGTGTACCTGGATCGCGGAGACAATTGTCAGAATTGTGTCATAATGGCAAGATACACAAGTACCAGGAGCCTACAATGATGCCATACAAAAAGTTAGTAAAAAATTAGAAAATCATTCGTACAATGCACGCTGGAGCCACGCACGCCTACATTTATGGCCCAATACTGAAACGGTAATCAAAATTATGAGCCCTCCTATTCACAGGCTGTCACTGTCTCTGCTAGCCTCTTTCTTAACTCAAATAATATATTCATAGTAACTAATTCAGTTTTCCTTAAGGTCGGTCCACAACAGATGCATCAGTCTTCTTTGCAGCATATTTGAGGCCTGGGAGCGATCGCTTGATGAACTTGGCATCTTTTGTGATCTATCCAAGGCTTTTGACTATGTCAAGCATGCTACGTTAATCAGAAAATTTTACCATTATGATATAAGGGACACGGCACCTAATTATTAAGTTCTTATTTTAAAAATAGAACGCAGATACTAGAAGTAAAATCTATAAGGTCTACTGGGACCAAAATAGAACTAGGTGTGCTACAGGGGTCCATATTAGGCCCATTTCTTTTTCTTGTCTATATGTATAAATGACCTACCTTATCTAGTCCAAGATAAGCAGAAGCAGTTCTGAGGCATATGCAGTTAAAAAAAAAGAGAAATTTTCGATGAGGACACAGCGCGACTAGTTTACTTTAGTTATTTTCATAGTATTAGTTCATTACATATGAAATTGGCGTTGTGTAAAGGAGGAACATAAAGTCGGAAAATAAATATATTATGTTTAAAAAAAAATTTTAAACATAATATATTTATTTAATCAAAGTAACCATTGCTATTTATGCACTTTTGCCATCTCGTAGGTAGTTCATTGATTCCTTTACTAAAAAAACCATTCGGACAGGAATCAATAAAATCTTTGAAGGCACTTTGGACTGCCCCATCGGAGTTGAATTTTTTATCCAAAAAAATTATCCAAATTTCGAAAAAAATGGTAATTTGTTGAAGCAAGGTTCGGGTAGTACGGTAGATGTATTAGACATTCCAATTGAAGCTCCTCTAATTTGGTAGCCGTCTGTTGTGCAGTGTGTAGTCTAGCGTTGTCCTGAAGCAGCAGTGGCCTAGAGCAAATTACCAACCTCGGTTGTTTAGCAGCTAGCTTTTCCATCATGGTTTGCAGGTGCTGGCAATAGACATCTGCCGTAATCGTCTGGCCAGATTTAAGAAAGCTGTAGTCGTTCACACCGGCACTAGTCCACCAAACGCTCAGAAGTAACTTTTTTTGAGTCAATTTTCGCTTGGGGCAGGCTTTGGCTGGTTCACCAGGGTTCAGCCATTGCGATTAGCGTTTCCGATTATCGTACAGGATCCACTTTTCATCACAGGTAATGATTCGATTTAAAATCCCTTCATTATTGTGCCGGTTGAGCAATGTAACGCAGCAGTCGACGCGCGTTTGTCGGTTTTCTGCACTCAATTCATGAGGTACCCGCCTTTCAAGCTTTTTCGCCGTCCCAATTTGCTTCAAGTAGATTAAAACCGTTTTATCACTAAAACCGCAGCCTGCAGCTAACTCGGACGTGGTTCACGTCCAATTTGATCTCAAATATATCTTCTTTGGTTAGAAATTCCAATTTCAAATTTATACCGCTATTTACTTATGCATTTGTGTTTCGAAAACCATAATTCCACGTCCAACGGGGCTTGTTCTGCAGGTCGAAATTTCCAGAACGAAAACGTTGGAACTAAAAACGCATTGTGTTTTCTTTTGCGACACCGCCGCCATACACATCAATAATCCTTCGAGCCATTTCTACAGCACTGGTGCCACGGTGGAACTCGTACTCGAAAATAATACGATATTTCATATTTTCAATTTTGTAAACAGAGTGACGCAAAGAAAAAACCAAAAGAGGAAAAAACAAAGAATTATGGTTTTCGAAACACAAATGCATAAGTAAATAGCGGTATAAATTTGAAATTGGAATTTCTAACCAAAGAAGATATATTTGAGATCAAATTGGCCAGTACGACAAAACGCCAATTTCATATGTAAGGACCTAATATAATGTCTTACTGCATCCTTCTATGGGGAAACGCTGCGGACATCAGTCTGATAGCGCCGCAGCGCTATCGCCAAGTCTTACGACCCGTTTCAATAACCTATCTACCAATAACTATTAGTTAAAAACGTGAAATTTGTATCGCAAAAAACCGGCAAATTATTGAATGACGACGTTTTTAACACGTTATTGGTAGATAAACTCAAAAATTGAGAAGTTATAAGTTATTTTAGGTTTGAGTAGATGCTTCCAGACGAATGGGCCGACTTGACCGGATAAATAAGATGGCCTCACAGAAAACCGATGGGAAATAGCACTTGCGTTGTGTTTCGCTGCGTCAGTAAGGTACCTATACCGATGGCCTAAAGTGGGTTTTAAAGATCGGAAATGCACTAGTCACTCCTCTGGTGTTGCGGATGTCCATGAGCGGCGGTAATCGTTTAATTTAATTTAATCAATTATTATGGAATAGATCTGAAAACGAGCAAACGGATCGCCTTATGGTAAGCATAAGGCGATCTGTTTGCACACTTAGACATCTAAACACTAGAGGAGTTACAAATACGTTCCCGATCCTTAAAACCACCAGCCACTGATGGTAAGAAATTACTACAATGTCTTACCATCAGATGGTCGGTTTGATCGTTTCCATATATATTCCATAATAATATTAAAATTATTACCACCGATCATGGACATCCGCGTCACCAGAGGAGTTATATGTGCGTTCGCGGTTTTCAAACCCCAAACTCTCCATGGGTTGTGTTTCGCCGCATGCGGGGAGTATCGGTGGCCTAAGGGGTAGGTGGTGTTAAACACCGGGAGCGCACATGTGAGCTACAACTCCGGTGTTGCGGGCGTCCACGACCGGCCGGTATTCGTTTTCTTTATGGAAGAGACATAAAAACTAGTGCATTATAGACTTACAACTATAATATTCATGTGAATACTAAAATATGCTGAACACAACAAACTTGCTATGGCTCACGGCTTCACCCGCGAGAATTATTGCCGCGACTTCCTATTGGTGCGGTTTAAACGCATAGAAATTCGTGAAGTAATTTTTGAGTTTATCGCAAACAGACAAAAAGTCACTATAATAATTATTTAAAAAATAAAATTATCCACATACAGTCACAAAATTTTCATGAAGAACTAATAATTAGGGACTAGCCTAAATTAGACTTGGTTTCTACGATATCTCAAAACTTTTTACGTGAAAAAGACTTGGATCTTTTTCATTTAATGGTTTTTGTGGGATACAAGAGAGTCGTGCGCAGCGAGCGTACGGAGTGGACGTGTTCACTGTAACTTATCAGTTAAAACCTAAACGTACAAGCAAATTTGAACTATAGTGCAAAGTATTAGAGTGTGTTTTTATGTGCTGCAAAACGCAAAACCTTTTGGAGTTGCGAACCTTTTGGAGTTTTAGAGACCTTAAAAATATCTCATTACGTCCCAAAAAAAAACAACCGGAGCAAGATCAAGTAACATGTGAACAGTTTGAAAGTTTTCGAAGCGAAATTTTGAATATCTTTAAATCCTTTACTGAATCGCAAAACAAAATATTGTTCAAGCTATCTGAGGACATAACAACTATAAAAGAAGACGTAAAAAACTTGCAAATCACTACACAAAACATAATTTCGGAGCAAAGTCGATTCAAAACAGATATCGCTGAGCTGAAAAGCTTTCAAAATAATACACAGAAAAAAATATTTGAGATGGAAAATCATATTGACAATTGAAATATATTCGGAATTGCGGGAACGGCAAAACCGGCTGAAAAATATAATTATTACTGGGCTTCCCGAATCAACTGGCCAAAATTTTAAAGAAAGGAATGAACTCGATACAAATAATGCCATGACAGTTATAAAAAAATCATTTGAGGACTGCCCAAACCCTATATATCTTCAACGCCTCGGCAAATATAACCCAGAGAAAAAGCGGCCCCTGAAATTGGCATTTATTTCAGAAGATATACCTAAGCGCATCTTCAAAATTAATCTTAAACACCTGGATCCTTCAATTAAAATATACTCTGATAAGACAGTATACCAACAAAATCAAATGAAGGAATTAAAAGAAGAACTACAGCGTCGTACTAAAGGCGGTGAATTGTATTTGACTATCAAATATATTAAAGGCAACCCTAAAATTATTAAAAACATACCAAAAAACTAGCTTTAGAGAAATACAATAACACATCGACACAACAAAAAATAATTACATATCAAATTGCTCCTAACTACGAAGATATTAAGAAGACAAAGAAATCACTAAATTTCTTTTACGCAAACATAAGAAGCCTAGTAAAGCCAGGAAAGTTAGATGAACTTCGTTGCATAATCACATCGCTAGAAAAAGTACATGTGATTATACTAGTTGAAACCTGGATAAAAACAGACTGTGTAGCAAAGAGACTGGGAATCCCAAATTACACCCATTATTATAACTATAGACCACATTCTAGAGGTGATGGTGTCTCGATATATGTACATGACGATATCAAACATTCATTTATTGAAGAAAAATGTGAAGACGACAACCATTACCTGTGGATTCACTTAGAAAAATTCTCACTTGACATTGGAGCTATCTACAAACCAGAACGATCAAACAATACAAATTTCTTACAAACTTACTCGAACTTGCTACGAAAAAGAAGGCGCACAATCATTTTTGGAGACCTTAACTACGATTTGATAAAAAACAATAACCAAACCAAAGAATATAGGAAAACGCTTTTGGAAAGTGGTTATACAATACTAAATAAAATAAATAATAAATACTGCACAAGAGAAGCAACCAATTCAAAAACAATACTAGATCATATCTGCACAAACACAAAAACATATAAGTAAAGCAAAACATCTGCTATAAACCCCAGAAGATCAAATATGAAGCAATTAATTATGACAACCTACAGAAAGCTATAAAAAAGAAGAACTTACCAAATGAATATAATTTACTTGAAGATAAAATAAAATCAGCGGTTACTGCTAATAAAACAACAAAAATCAAAATATTGAATCCCCCCCACAAAGACTGGATAAATCAAGAAATATTAACGATGATTAGTGAACGTAACAAACTATGGAGAGCTGTAAAAGAAAACCCTGAAAATTTAGCTGTCTACGAAGAATTTAAAAAGAAAAGAAATAAAACTTCACAATATATACAAAATACTAAAAATGACTATTACCTAAAGGCTTTCGAAAATTGTAAAAATGTTTCCTCGAAGATGTGGCAGCTGATAGATAAATTGTCTAGTCGAAATACGAAAGATAATAATGTTCCCACCAAGATAAAAACAGAGCAGGGGATGTTAACAAACCCGTTGGATATCTGTGAACAATTTAATGATTTTTTCTTTAATGTTGGTTTAAAACTAGCGAGTCAATTTCCTACAAAAAATAATATAAATCAATATTGTACTACTGACACAAAAACAACAAATGAACTAACACACTTCAAACACACAACTCCTACAGAAGTTAGTAAAATTATCCGCAATCTTAAACTCAATAGCAGTGCTGGAATTTATGGCATTACCACTAAGACCATAAAATGCATTAGTGACTCAATTTTAGAAAGCCTAACAAATAGCATCAACAAGTGTTTTGATGAAGGAAACTTTCCAGACACGCTTAAAATTGCAAAAGTTACACCAATATACAAATCAGGATCAAAACAAGACCCCGGAAATTATAGGCCGATATCCGTACTCCCCACTCTCTCGAAGGTATTTGAGAGAATACTTCACAATCGGCTTAATGATTATTTAGACTCAATTAATTTCTTATCTGATTGCCAATACGGCTTTAGACCTAAATCCAGCACAATTAATGCCACAGTAGATCTTATCACTAAACTTAAAACTAGTATCGATAAAAAGAAAATTACGGTTGGCTTATTCATCGACCTAAAGAAGGCATTTGATACAGTCAGCCATAAAATATTATTGAAAAAGCTTTCAGCGATAGGGATTTCTGGTACTGCTCTGCAGATACTTAAATCATACCTTGAAAATCGGTTTCAAGTAGTAAAAATCGGTGAATCTATCAGTAGTACAAAAACCATCAAATATGGCGTCCCGCAAGGATCTATTTTAGGCCCCCTACTATTCCTAATATATGTTAATTCAATACACAAGTTGCCTTTAAAAGGACAAATTACTTTATATGCTAACGATACATGTCTTTTTTACTTTGGCAATAACATTACTGAAATTATTAATGATATACAAAATGATCTTAATTTACTACAAAAGTGGTTTGAGGAAAATTTACTTACAATTAACACAGATAAAACAAATTATATAATCTTTAAATCAAAAAATAAGAAGATTGGGGAATATCAGCCGCTCAATATTAATGGCAGAGAAATAAAGAGAGTTAGCTCCGAAAAGTATTTAGGTATAGTACTCGATGAAAAGGTGTCATGGAAACCTAGATAAAATAGCTTCAAAATTAATGTCATTATTAGGATGCATTAAAAGTATGGCAGGTAGTCTACCATATAACATTAGGTACATAATTTATAATTCCTTAGTAAAATCGCAGCTAAATTATCTTATTGAGGTGTGGGGATCTGCACATAAAACAATTATTAGTAAAATACAAATAGCACAAAATAAAATAATTAAAACATTATTTAAATACGATGATAGAACGTATATGTTACTAATGTTATAACGTAACTAATATAATATAAAAAAAAAAATTACTAAATATATCAGACCTATATAAATTAAATACATGCATTCTAATTTATAAAATATTAAATAATAATACTCGATCACAAATAGCATTTAAAAGAAATATAGATATTAACAAGCGTAATCTTAGAAGAGCAAATAACTTACATATTGAAAGCATTAAATCTGATCTTGGAAAGCGAACTATACTTTTTGAAGGTGCTAAATTATATAATTCACTGCCAGAAAATATAAGACTGTAAAAACTTAAAAAAGTTTAAGTCCCTGTTAATTACTCATATAAAAGGGTCTAAATAACTAGTTTTCTATGTCTAAACACACACACACACACACACACACACACACACACAATAATATAATAAAACCTAATATACTTACTAAAATAAGCATTATGAAATGTAAATGTTGTTATACTGAATAAGTATAATACTATATTTGGTAAAACAAAAAAATGTGGGTATTCTTAATATTATGTGTAATATTTTTGTTGTATTTATTTTAAATGCGCTCGCTGTACCTACACGTAGATTTTTAATTACTTTTAGGTCACAAAATGTATTTCTCGTAAGTGATTTTGTAATCTTTTGAGAAATAAAGAATCTTTAAACCTAAACCTACAATATATTTTGTACTACAGAAGCGAGCTATACGTTCTATTTATAAGATGTCATCTTTTGAATCTCTCAGAGAAAAGCCTAATGAAATAGTAGGTATTCTGACTATCACTTCTCAATACATGTTGGACAATGTGTTGTATGTCATTAAGAATGTAAATAATTTCAAAAAGAAAAGTGACAATCGTCGTATGAACACTAGAAATAAGAACAAGATATAACAGTGATCAGACTTAGGGGCCCCACATACGGTACGGTTTACCTTCCGTTCGGCCTAAACGGATGCAAAATCGTATCGTCTGTATGAAATTTTGAGATCGCAACAGTCGGTCGAATGGCCTAAAGCGATTCGTTCCAGTAATGCCTGCTCTGTTCTTGCGAAACTACTAAACTCGCGTAGATTTCTATTAAAAACTACTAAAAGAATACAAAGCTCTTATAAACTTATAATACTTAAGTTCAATGATTTCATTAACGACTGCACACATTGAGAATAAGTTGGCCCCCTGCAAGGCTGCTTCTATGTACTTATGTATTTGGATTTTTTTCATATTTGAATATAGATTAAATAACTTAAATTTTAAAAATATATTTTGAAAAGAACAATTTTCGCATCCTTTTACTAAAAGGTGGCCCCGCGCGATATTCTAACGCCGGTTCTTCTCGCCGGGATCCGAACCGGTGATAGGAATTATGTAGGACAATTTTATAAGTGTTATTTAATAATGGAAATATATTTTTTTGCGTTGAAATGACAAGAACAGCATGTGACTTGAGCGTCACTTAATTTAACTATCGTTTCAGTATTCGGCCGTTACACTATTTTGTAAAAGGTACTGTAACCACAGTGGAGGGGCGTTTTTAGTATAGTTTATTTAAACTTAGGTATCTTTAAAGTAAATACCATGATTATACCATTATATTGATACCCTTTAAACAACCTTGACACTTCTGTCGACGATCGATAGTAAATTATAGATTTGTAGATATTTTGATTAAGTACATGTAGGTACATCCAATATTTAGGTACCTACATTATTTGCATGTTGGTTTATTCTTTACCTAAATAAAGGCACTAGTTAGAACCGTATCAATCGCTTGACCTATTATTAAACAAGTACCTATAAATTCATGGACTGATATGTTTTTTGCATTACAGATCATCAAAAATACACTCAGATGCCATACAAAAATTTCCCGGCACGGAAAAGGACCCATTACTCAAAATGAAATACCCCACAACATTCTTTTACCAATTTCATGTTTTAATTAAACGAATGGTCACACAAAGCAAAAGAGAGTCAGTAAGTATTCCACTTTCTTGCAAGGGTATTTTGCAAATACCTTAAGCAGGTACCTATTATAAAAAAATCTTTCGTCTGAAATTAGTTTGTTTTCTTTAATACCTATAAGTACCTACTTATTTGGTAAGAACTTTTTGAATAATATTTTTATTCATTATATTGAATATTATTTAATTAAAATATAATTTTCAGTTGAAACTATGGCTACAGTTGTTACACCATTCGCTAGGCGGCCTCGTGATAGGTAGCATTTTCTTTGGCCTGGGAAATGATGCGAAGAACCCTATCGTCAATATCAAGTTCTGTCTGTGCTGCCAAGTTTTCTTCATGTTCACATACGCTATGATACCAATTTTACTATGTAAGTACCTACTATTGTATTCTATTGTACAATATTTAGTAAGGATGCATAATGTCCGTTACAATATACATAATATTATATAGGTGTTCCTAGTTACCAACCTATTTCCAGTGCTGTATTAAAAATTTGTTTATGACATTAGTGAATTTTTTAATACAAATGAATTTTATGTTTCGTCCTAACAGTGAAATGTATTTTTTTCAGTTCCAACAGAAGTAGAGATATTGAAGCGCGAGTATTTTAATCATTGGTACAGTTTCAAGGCATATTATGCAGCCAGAACTCTGAATACTTTACCAACTACGGTAAGTAACATTTTTATTTTCTAAACTGTCCCGACACACTTTGTTCTGTCTTAATTTTAAACTGGAAATAATAAATTACTACACCTACACCTCAACCCACAACTACATCTACACCTACAACCTACATTCTCCGACCGGTTCCGGCCGATATTTCTTAAATAAACCAAACAGATAAACTGAACGCACCTATAAATATTTGACATTCAAGTGACAAATTGAGCACAGTTAGTATAAATTTATATGTATAAAAAATAATCGTTTTTAGATTTTTCTCGCAATTTTTTCAATATTTCTCACCGTTTAAACCTTCCCTAAATTCCACAAAAAATAATTAGAAGTTACGCCATTTTGATTTCACCATACCTCAAATGTCAAAATGCCCCCCAAAAACCCCAAAAGTTTCCCCACTTAAATAGCCCCACCATCAGTGTTGTTCAAATGTTTAGACTTTTGAACAAATAAAGGATAAAAAATCGGGCTGCGCTGCCGTTTTTTTTATTCAACAGGGCCAAAGAGAATGTAGTTAAGGTAAATAGATTACTGAAAGTTACTACTAAGTTAATAAATAAAATTAAATATTGTTATTATTAAAAAATAAATAAGACTGATTTTTTTATTTAACTTGAGTTTTTTTTTCATATGTATTTCGCAAATGTGATAATTATAATATTAATGCTTTGTAGCTGCCTACCAACTTTTAAGTAGAAATTAGCATTTAGCTACTTCTAGCACCTTATTTGAGGAAAAAAATATTGCCAATCTAGCAACTTTTTGCCACATGTCTAGCAACTTTCTAATGGCAGCTGTTGGCAACACTTCCCACCATTTAAGTGGGGACAGTTTTTGCCTCGACATGCCTCGTCTATAATATAAAGGTTCGGTAAAATCAACTACGGATATTTTTGGCATAATATGATCTACTGCTTATGTATAAACGTTTAGGCAGAAAAATAATTGTTGTACTCGAATAATAAAACGTCCCTTATATTGCGAGTTTGCGTTGAGCGGAGATTCACTCATTATGAGATGATTTTATTACTTTCAGTATGACAATCTTTTTTTTGCCTTTTTATATGAGTAGTAGATCTTATACCTACCCAAAATATCCGTAGTTGATTTCACCAAACCTTGTATACGTTAATGCTTGGCATTACTGCTACCTTCTACCCTGGAAAAAGGTGTATTTTATGTATTAATTATTGTCTGTTGCAGTTATTCTTCACCACGCTGTTCACAGCAGTCAGTTACTTCATGGCCGGTCAGCCCGCTGACTGGATACGCTTCGTGTTATTCACAGTGTGTGGCTTTCTTACCGCCATCTGCTCTGAATCTATCGGTCTTTTGATAGGAGCACTCTGCAATGAAAGAGTAAGTCACAGTTTATACCTACATTTAATTCTGTTAATTTCGTCATTCGACGCACATTTTTAAAATCATTTGATAAGTAGGACTAGTGCAATGGAAAGCAACTTATAGGTAAAGCTTTGAAACGAGTGAGCAGGGCTACGATAAAGTTTTTTGCATGCGAAATAACTCTTATGTCCAACTGTCTCGGTCCGACCAATACGTAGATATCTTTAGTCTAGTGCCAGCGTTAGTATCATGGGCAATATTTTTCTGTGTGGTCACAATATTCACGTCAATGTCACAATATTTTGCATGATACATTAGATTAATGACGCCTGATACCAATTTTACCAAACGATAAAAAATTATCTCTTTGCAGAATGGTGCTATCCTGGGTCCATCGGCTGTGGCGCCCATGCTGGCATTGGCCTGCTACGGTTTCGGTTTCGGAGAGCACATAGAACCTCTCATGCGACATCTTATGAACACCTCGTTCGTACGTTACAGTCTCTCTGGCCAGTGCCTAGCTTTATTCCACAACCGCCCACCGTTATCGTGTAGTAGCGAGATCTGTATTTACTCCGATCCAAGGATTTTCTTGCGTGATTTAGGTATGATTGAAGACATTTACTGGCAACAGGCTCTAGCGGTCATTATTTTTACATTCTTGTTCAGAATCATGGGCTTCCTAGCTTTGAAATTCAAACTCTTTGCGGGCTTTAATAGCGAAACAATGGTTTATATTAGCAAGTTAGTGAAGCGTCGTAATACGTAGTAGATACCTGGTAATCTAATAGATTTAGATAAGATAATTATAAAACAGACTAATTTGTGATACATATACCAATTATTGCCAGCCATCAAAGCGACTATAAGTAAGTGTAACACAGTTTTGAATTTTAAAGGTAGACGCTCGCTTCGAACGTCTACGTTAAAGAATCGCTTTATGTGCTTTAATAATAATTACTTAATAGGCATAGAATATACGTAGGTACCTATAGGTGTAGTTAAGAATAGAGTCGTGTTCAACCAAGAGAGAATAATATCTACATAATCATTATAAAATTCGAGAACTAGGCATCCTTGAACTTGAATGTCTGTAATACATAATTTTATTCTCTTTTGTTCGAAACCACCCTTGTGTCAATTAATGTGTAGGTACAAGGTGCCATCGACATACAGCCTTATAAAAATATCATTGTTAAAGAATTTAAGTGTGATACTTATTTTTAGCACAAATATCCAAAAAATAATTAATATAAAAACTTGAGAGGTGTCAAGGGACACCCGGATGGAACGAAGTTCCTTTCGATTAATTAGTGAAGGAATTGTAATAACATTTTATTTGTTTTAAGTTATAATAATATTTTTTTTATTATTAACAAATATAATGTAATATAAACTTAATCACTAGGCTCAATTTTAGTAATAATTGAGAGAGAGAGAAGGAGAGACAGACAGAGAAACACGCGCACGCCGCACGGCTTACAACTATAGCAAAAAGTGTCGTTACAGTCTTTTTCTTTTTCAATCAAAATTTTCAATCAAATCTTTTTTAATTTTTTCCGTCTAGCCCCCTTTCGCAACGCGCGATAAGGAACTTCGTTCCAATAATAATAATATTTACGGACGCTTCACACCACGTCAATCTGGCCCCATGCTAAGTGTCCGAAGAACTTGTGTTACAGGAACCAAACAACGGAAATATATTTAATACTTTTATACTATACATATATTTAAGATTTTTATTATATTATACACGTATTTAATATACATCCATGACCCAGGAACTCAGAAAGCTTTTAAGCTATTGCATAGCTTCTATCGCGGGCCTTGAGCGCGGGGACCGAATCCAGAAATTCCGTAACGAAAAAACCTCACGCTCCCCACTTCGTCTAACGTCGTTTCAGTTCGGCAGTCTTCGACACGGCGTTGTGTGCGTGCGATTAGACGTATTGTACGACTCTACGAAACTTGCACGAATCGAGGCGAGCTGCTCCGAAATCGGTTATCATAAACCTATAGTTTCAATGATAAATATTCCTGAATAACCAACAGCTACTGTAAGATAATAGAACCCACATGTATTGTAAAATAATAAAAATATTTTAAACAATATTAACTTTTAATTTATTTAATAAAAGAAAAATTTGTTTTCTTATCGGTCACCACGCTCAAAAAGTGTAACTTGAATTAATATCAAAGAAAAAGAAATACTGCATAAATAAAATAAATAAATAATTACAATTGCATAAGTTGATACAAAATGCTATGCAATAGCTTTACCGCGGCAGTCCCCGAGTGCCACACGTCTTTTTTTGTTCACTCGGCGGAATTCGAACCCGTGACCTCCGGCTTGAGCGCCAACACGCTAACCACTGAGCCACAGAGGTTGTCAATATAGATCAAGGATGACTTAATTTTTTACTAAAGTTAAAGTTTATATGGAGGAAGGTGTGCAGAAAGCTAATATTTTTTTGAGTAAAGCTACACATAAAAATACAACAAACATTACAATTTTATTATGTACACTTTGACGGTTGTCAATCTGTCACAACATTTTTTTTCTGTTTTGAAGGCTGAAGATTATGTTTTTTAATTTAGTAAGTATAAAGTTCAAATTAAAAAAATGGTAATAATTATTATTATGGGTGAATTTTGACCATAGGGCGGGGCGACCTCTAGTTATGGATAATGAGGCGTGAATGCGGAGTGAGCAGGACTGCAATATAATATTATTTTATAGAGTATCCATTTATAGTTTGTAAAATAATAGGAAAAGTGCAATAATTTAGTTGTGGGTA
Source organism: Phengaris arion (assembly GCA_963565745.1). NCBI lineage: Eukaryota > Metazoa > Arthropoda > Insecta > Lepidoptera > Lycaenidae > Phengaris > Phengaris arion. Next base: position 34,558,859 of record OY751431.1, read on the forward strand.
TGAAAAGCTTTAGTCGGAAAATCTTGCCTCATGCACTCTTTACTTTTAAGAGTTTTAACTTATAAGAAACATATTTTGTACTTAATTTTTAATGAGAGACATATTTTATAATCAATTTTAACTATTGTTAAATTAATTATTATGTAAAAATATTGTATCATAAAGATTATTAAAAATATTTTTGTTTTCTTTGTGCTACTGATACTTACCTATATTCTATAATACTTTTTGTTTTCTATAATTTATAATAATAATAATAAAGTTTAATTATAAACAACTAACACAAGATATCTGATAGCGCAGCCACGCTTTTGCCAAGTATTTGGCGGCCGTAACTATCTTTTCTCGAAGCATTTCGCGGCTTTTTCGTGCCTCCATATTTTCTAACAAAAGCTAGCGGTCTGAAATTCTGTCGCACAAAAGTCGTTAGCGGCACAAGCTACTGTTTTAAACTTCATAAAAATCGTGTAGGTACATAGGTTAGGAGATATTAAGCGACAAAAAACGCGAATTTGAAAGATATGGAGGAAGAATAAGCATAATTCAAAGCATACTTCTAGTGGACATAGAAATTTCAAATTTGCTGCCAGGCTAGGTTATTAGCTACTAACTAATTAGCAAAGCAAGCTATTACTTTTTCTGTATAGGGAAAATATAGAAAAAGTAAAAATTCTGCAAAAGAATTATTATTATAGAAATTTTAATTTTACGAATTCACAGGAACAAAATGTATGAATACAAGTTCATTGATAACTTTGTAATCCTTATTTATATAACAAATATCATACAATGAGAAGTGGTAGGTTATTTTAGGTTACATTAAATGCTTCAGGACGAATGGGCCCACTCGACCGGATAAATAAGATGGGACAAAGCACTTGTGTTGTTTCACTGCATGAGGACGGTACCGGTGTCCCAAAGTGGGCACACGAGCAAACGGATCACCCTTTGGGAACAAAATTGTAGTAAGGTCTTACTAAGTTGGAAACAAGCAAACTGATCGCCTGGTGGTTATAAATTGTTACAATTTCTTACCATCAGAGGTTGGTGGTATCAACGATTGGGAACGCACTTGTTACTCTTCCGGCGCTGCAGATGTCTATGATGGGCGGTTATCGCATTAATTATGGAATAGATCTGGAAACGAGCAAATGGATTGCCTGATGGTATGAAGTTGTAGTAATTTCTTACCATAAGGTGATCCGTTTGCACACTTACAAGTGCGTTTGGTTACGGTACCAACTGCAAAATTATGAAGATTCAGTAGAGAAATAGTTAAAATTTTATCCGATTTTAAAATGGGAATTATTTAGAAAATAAGTTTTATTTCATACTTTTTTGTGCATTTTTAGTTTGGAAGTCGGTTTTCATTTTTTCGTTTAAAATAATAATTTGATTTATGGAATAGATCAAGAAACAAGCAAATCGACCACCTGATGGTAAGCAATATGGACTATTATAATTTCACCAGTGTTGCGGATTCTTAACGCCGGAGTACGGCGTTAAGAATCCGCAACACTGGTGAAATTATAATAGTCCATTTAATTAGTTACTCATAAAAAAATGTAACCGTTACTGGAAAATTTTAATTTATTATATTAAATAGGACTTGGCAATGAACACTAACCTAACCTAAGCCTGAGTTACAAACTAACAATTTATAAGTTATAAGTATACGCTATCAATATTTGGTTACAATAACGTAATTCATGTTTGGTCAACATAAATAATATATGAAACGTATAAAATATCATACCATAGATCTCTACTACTCATACCTACATACTATACTTAGATAAGAAATTATTAAAGACAAACAACTAACCATGTAATCAGTGTTACACCACATTTTTATTTTGGTAGGAGGTATATCTACAGTATGTTACTAAATATGTTCTGTAACAGACTTCTATAAAGTATACAAACTTAAACAAAATTAAACACAAAATAAAATAAAAAAAAACAATAAAAATACACAAATATATTTTAATGAATACAGTGTGTAAACAAAATAAAAAATAGCAGTTGAGATATAAATGCTGTTTGTTCACGAATAATTTTTCATGATAAGAGAATTTTTACAACATGAACAATTTATTGCTAATAATATCAACAAAACTTTTCTCTATATATATTACAAATCTATAAAAAATTGGTTAGTTACATTTTAGAAAGTTAATCTTTGCATACACTAATGGCGTCTTGTTTTTCTTCAACCAGCTCCTTTGCTGTAATATCAAGCTTTTCACGAGCAAAGTTGCTGATGGTCAAACCTTCTACAATCTTCCATTTTCCATTGCTAATAGTTACGGGGAATGAAAACACAATATCTTGAGGTGTACCATACGATCCATCTGAAATAACTCCCATGCTGACCCAACGATCTCCAGTTCCCAAGAACCAATCCCTCATATGATCGGAGGCTGCTTTGGCTGCAGAGAGAGCAGATGACATTTTTCTTGCAGCAATAACAGCAGCTCCACGCTTTTGTACAGTGCTAATGAATGTCGTTTTCAAAAACTCTTCATCATTGATAGCTGCAGGCACTGAATTTTCAGCACCGCCTTTCTTCACTTTAGCATTGGAGGCATCGGGGAATTGTGTTGAGGAGTGATTACCCCAGATAACAACATTCTTAACATCTTGAACGGGCACACCAAGCTTTGCAGCTAATTGAGATTGAGCACGATTTTGATCTAGACGTGTCATAGCAGTGAAGTTTTCTTTGGGAATGGATGGAGCATATTTAGAACAGATATAAGCGTTAGTATTTGCTGGGTTTCCCACAACTAGAACCTTAACATCTTTACGAGCAACCTTGTCAAGTGCTTCACCCTGTTCCTTGAAGATGCGTACATTGGCTGACAACAAATCTTTTCTCTCCATACCCTCTCTCCTAGGCATAGCCCCAACCAAAAATGCCGCAGCGACATCTTTGAAAGCTTCCAGTGGACTAGCTGTTGGTAGAACTCCAGCTAGTAGGGGGAGAGCACAGTCAGCAAGTTCCATAACTACACCCTCTAATACACCCATCATGGGGGCAATATCAAGGAGGTGAAGGTAAACCGGTTGGCCTGGTCCAAATACAGCCCCAGATGCAATTTGGTACAATAATGAGTAAGCTATCTGGCCAGCAGCTCCTGTAACGACAACTTTGATTGGTGCAGCCTGAAATAAAAAAAAAACATAATTATGTATTATTTAGCACAATATTTTACATAAATATTAATGATTCGGCTGAGATTTTTAAAAAGGTCAAATCAATGTCAATGTGATGATTAGTTAGTTAATAAACTATCTTACCATTTTTGTCGCTATTACTGGATTACAGTGACAAACTAAAAACAGAAGTTAAATACTGGGTAGTAGGTATGCGATTCCAATATTGAACACGTTGTTAATTTAAATAAGTTTTAATAAAAGATAAAACTTTATAAGCCGCACATTAGAACAGGAGCAATTGAATGTTCAATGTTGACAGTTGACACTTCACTTGACAAATATCTTCTTTTTTTTAATAATGATGGCGTTACGGCTTGAAACTATTTCAAGTTAAAAAGGCGGGAAATGGAGTTCTCGGATAAGTTTTCAACGCCTTATTTCTAAATCGTTAAGTCTAAAGTATCATCGAAGTCCAAATAAATAGTCAGTGAAGTCGATGACTCCAGTCCGTCGATTCAGTAAAGTGGTAGAAGCTTTAATGAAAGCTTTGGAGTTTTGGAGAGTACACAAAATAGCACGCTTTTTGAAGTTGTACCACTTGCCAGTACTTGTGCAAATTGACGAATTATTTTGCTTAATATTTTACCAATATAATACATTAAGAACCAAAATAACATAAATTTATGGAGGAAATACAAAAACATCAACATCAAACATTGAATTCCCCGGCAAAACTCACAAATGACTATTGATATTCTAATTCAATTTGACGTTGATAAATAGCACTATTGTCTATAACATTTAATTCCCACGAGCGCTTTTTTGTGGTCGCGACAGAAAAAACTGCACTGTAAATAGAAGTAGAGTGTCAAGTGTCAAATGGTGTTTTACCGGGAATGTCAATCAGCGACGTTGTTGTATTTGTATATTCCTTCAAAATTTGTATTATATCGGTTTTTAATGACGGTGTTTTACCTGTAAATAAAACACATTAAATACTTACCTTCCTTGAAGCTTATTGATATGAGATGGCACTAGCGTGCTCGACCTCGTCTTGTCTCTTTCCTTCTCGTACCCTCTCGCTCGCACAGCTACCTTGAGAACCCCACCATGGCGACAAAAGCAGTGGCCTAATTTAATTTCAAATCATTGAGTCGAATATCACCAGGTAGTATTAATAATGTTCTCGTAAGCTTCAAGTAAGGCAAGTATTTAATATGTGTTTTATTTACAGGTAAAACACCGTCATTAAATACTGTACGCATACTTGAAGCTTACTGATATGAGACCTGTTTGTTATCGCCTGGTGGGAAAAAGACGACAATGTGAAGGCATATTATACATTAGAACAGCTTAGAAAATAGGAATGTAAAAAATACCTTACCAATAGATTTATTGATTTGTACTAATTAATAAAGTGTAAATTAATTACAGAATAAAGTATAAGTAAATATAAAATATAAAAAATGAGCCAAACTTGTTAATTTACCTGTGCGAGACGACTTTACTTCTCTGCGATAAAAACGCGAGAAAGTATTACTTGATCGCCAGTTTCCTTTGGCGAATATTTGATCAAGAGGTAAATTATCTACCCAGTTTTTAGACGCTACGGCAGAGCGAATACTTCCTGGAGGGGCAGTAATACCTGCTTCACGAAATACAGTTTTTACCCGACCAGCAATAACCGTTCTGGAGGCCGGCTTAGGGTTTCATCTTAGATTAATGAAAAGATTATGTAAATTACATTCTTTCCGTTTTTCTTTTAATAAACCAATGGTCCGCTTAACCCAAAAAACAGGATCTAAATTTCTGGAACTATTGTTTGAAAAAATCTTCCATCCCGACTGTCTGTAGTTCGCACTATCAGTTTTAGATCCGTAAAGAGGCCAAAAACAAATCGAGTCTTCATTTACAGTGAAGTGTTCTGAATCAACCGCTAATAATGTCAAGTCATGGACTCTTCGGCCTGAGCATAAAAGGAGCAAGGTGGCTGTATGTCGACAAGTTTGGAAAACATTGTTTTTATCGATAATTTGCTTTTCCAAATGCTTCAATAAATCGTCTATATCCCATACACTTTTTTTTTTCTAGAGACTGGTTTATTTACAACGATCGACTTAAGCATATGATTTACCAGAACATGTGAAGATAATTTGCCCGCATCTTCAACACTGCACAATGTCGACACGACCGACTTGTGTACTAATATAGTATTGTAAGCTAGACCATCAATAAGATGAAGATCAGCTAAATATTTTGCCAGAACAGATCCCGACGGATGAGTTTTTTTTATTAGTGCGGCACCATCTGAGCCAGCGGTTCCACGCCACTTTGTAAGTTTTTAGTGTCAATGGATGCCAAGAGTTTTTTAGGAGATTAAGGTGGTTTATATTCCATTCCTTTAGCTCCTCTGTCCACCCCCATATTTCCACACCTGCAATTCCATGTCTTGGGTTCCTGCTGGGGGATGACCTGTCGCAATGCCTATTAAATTCAGGTGTAGACTCTGAATGGTGAACGAGGCTGCTCGGGTTCTTAGGTCCGCCCTCCAAAATACTCGTTCCCATCTCGGGACTACCAACAGATAGAACCGTGTCGCCTTATTCAAGTGCATGAGCACCTTGGGAACTGGATAAGGTGGCGACAACACCCAAGCGAAGGGATAATTCCAGGTTCGGGAGAACGCATCGTGATATATCGCCTCCTGATCCGTTTGATCCAGACTCACATAATTGGAAACTACTTTCGACGTTTCGCTTGCAAAGAGATCGATCATCGGTGTTCCGAATTTCTTGAACAGGTTCTCTGTGCAATGAGGCAGTAAATGCCATTCCGGAGGACTCAGATGTCATGATAAATGATCTGCATAACTGTTGTACCTTACCGGTAAGTGGTGTACCTGTAGTTCTATGTGGTGTAAGTCTAAAAGGTGAAATTCTTTTGTCAACTGGAGCAACGGTAATGACCTGGTTTTTTAAATAAGACAACAGTCTTGTTGTAGCACTGTAGGAGGACTGCGGATTTCTTTATCTTGTGACATAGACTTTGGAGTGCCTTTAACACCGCTAACATTTCTTTTTGGTTGCTGTGCAAATTTTGTTCTGGACCTGTCCACATTTCACTCAAAGATATTTTCTTCAATTTGGCTCCCCAGGCTACGTCCGAGGCGTCCGTAGTTAAGAATTTTGTTAGAGATGGAAAATGAATTTGTGACGACAGGTCGCAATTGGCCATCCACCACTGCAGTTCCATTTCTACTGTGTTTGGCAACTGATGCACGGCAGTAAGCGGGCTCTTCATGGCAACGTTTAAGAACATGAGAGTCTCTCGAAAGTGTAGTCGTCCCCTCGGAATCACAAACCGAGCAAAGTTGAGGAGTCCGACAAGACTTTGCAACTCTTTTAGGTGTATTTTTTGAGTTTGAAGGATTACGGAAATCTTTCTTTTTAGGTTTATCACCTTCTCTAACGGAAGAAATTTTACATTGCGCCCTGAGTCCCATTGAAAACCCAGAAAGGTCAGACATTTGGACGGAGTCAGCGGTGACTTTTCGAAATTGATTTGAAGGCCCAGATATTGAAGTCTTTCCACTAAAATTTGGATATGTGATTTTAGTATATGGTAATTTTGATTGACCACCAAGAAATCGTCTAGGTATACTATGACGCGTATACCCTGTTCCCTTAGAATTTGAGCAATCCAATTACTTAAACAGGCAAAGACCTTTGGGGCCGTGCTGAGGCCAAAGGGAAGGCATGTCATTTGAAGAATTTCCTTGTCGTAAATCAGGCGTAGAAATCGTCTGTGAGAACGAGCGATTGATAGATTGAAATAGGCCTGGGGCAAATCCACTTTGCACAACCAATCGTTCGGTTGTAGGAAGTCTGGGACCCTGTTCGCATTTATTAACCTGAATGGTTCGGTTAGTACATATTCGTTCAACTTGCTCAAGTTGAACTCTGGACGGTGCGAACCGTCTTGTTTCGGAACGAGAAACGTGCTCAAAATGAAGCTGGGGGAAGATCGAACTACTTCGAGAACTTTCTCGTCCTTCATCTTTTGAATTGCCTTTGACATTGCTTCGTACTTTCTTGTCACTAGGCCGGTGCGTGTCATGTCGGGGAGGCGAAGAGGAGGTTTCTTGTAAAAGGGTATGCGATAACCTTTTATTATTTTTAAAAGAAAACGTGGTTCCTTCAACGCCCTCCAATGACTGTGATACGCACAAAATCGGCCCGCTTGGAATCTCGAGTCAGAATCTTCTTCTCTTACCTGAGTTGGATTCTGTATTAATAGGCCGTTTACTATTGTCCTTCGCATGCTCAAGCCGTACCGCTGGCTGCCGGTCGACTCGTTGTCGAAAGGAACTACGGTTAGCTTTATTGCTACGCCATGCGTTAGAGTTTTCGTGAGAACCCTGCGAGGGATAACTTGTATACCTTCCCTGCGAGGGTTGGTAATTCAGTAACGGTCGTGTGTGTTGAGAGCTACAGCAACCTTGAGATGTGCCCTGCGAGGGCGCATGACTATTTCCCTGCGGTGGATGATTAGAGCCACTATTAACTACCTGCGAGGTAGTTACAAAACTTTTTAGTTCTATCAATGGCATAAAAGCTTTCTTAACGCCACCTGCCTTATCAAGAACTCCCGATAGCATATCAGAATTAAAAAAGTTTTTATTAGAAGGAGGGATTTTGGGTAAATATGATTTGGTTAGTGGATCACGTGCATATTTAATGATCCCATCTCGGCGCATCTGTATCACCTTAGCTCTGTGACCACAAACGAGCTGTAAGAGGTCGGCAAAACCTTCGTATGCAAACAGTCGGCATTTAGGTTTACCTCATCTTTAGCCCAAGATAAAATTAAGTTTAGAGTGTTGCAAAGCATCGCGCTTTTATAGCAAACCAAAGCTTTATCTGCGTAAGCTAAATGACGTAGACTATCAAAGCTTTAATCTCATCGTTAGCTTCTAAATCAGTAAAACCTGGCGTATGATTATACCGCTTTTGCACTTCTGCATAGCGAACTTCGCTCCATTCATCTTTATCAAAATGTTGAATATGTTGCAGCAAATTAAGAAACTTTTCAGGTGCCTTGGATACCGAAGGCTCCTTTAATTTAACTTCAATATCAAAATTAAAATCTAACTTGGCATTATTAGTATGTTCTTCATCATGAAGACTACCACTAACTTGATCGTCAATAATATACGTACTTAAAACTAAAAAGCACGAACGTAAAAAGCATTACCACTGCATTATATTATTATAAATAGTTCTAATTATAAAGAAATCTAAAAAATAAGTACAAAAGTCTAAGGAAAATAAAAATGAGCACTTACATGAAGCAGCAGCATATAGCAGCTAGCTATATCAGGCTCACACTTAGAAAATATAATAAAAACTTATCACAAAATGAACTTTATAATAAGAACTATTTATAATATAATGCATAATGGTAATGCTTTTTACGTTCGTGCTTTTTAGTTTTAAGTACGTATTTTTAGTAAAACACAAATCTTTCTATGGTTTTCAAATATTTTTAACTACCGTCAAGGAATACTTTTGTTAGCCGTTCATATCTAACATTTTCAAGCTTTTTGCATGGAATCCTAATATTAGGTTTCGTTTTTAGCAAGGAAAAAACTGATGATGAAGTTGACCCGGTCGTAGATAAACCGGGCCCGAGTACCGCCAACTACGACACTAGCTCGGATTCTTCATCTTCCTCTTCCTCATCTTCTTGTACGAAGAAACGGCGACAGCGCCACCGTAAACGCAAGGATAGAGTTTTGAAAAAAATTACACAGGAAGTAGGCGAACCTAAAAGGCATCTTAGTTACAACCACGATTACGTAGATAAAAGCTATTCGCCTTTAGTTTATGATAACGTAGACCTCAACAGAGACTATTATAGCGATAATATTACTGACGATCAAGTTAGTGGTAGTCTTTATGATGAAGAACATACTAATAATGCCAAGTTAGATTTTAATTTTGATATTGAAGTTAAATTAAAGGAGCCTTCGGTACCAAAGGCACCTGAAAAGTTTCTTAATTTGCTGCAACAAATTCAACATTTTGATCAAGATGAATGAAGCGAAATTCGCTATGCAGAAGTGCAAAAGCGGTATAATCATACGCCAGGTTTTACTGATTTAGAAGCTAACGATGAGATTAAAGCTTTTGATAGTCTACGTCATTTAGCTTACGCAGATAAAGCTTTGGTTTGCTATAAAAGCGCGATGCTCTGCAACAGACTCTAAACTTACTTTTATCTTGGGCTAAAGATGAGGTAAACCTAAATGCCGACTGTTTGCATACGAAGGTTAAGGAATTATTTACAAGCGGCGATTATGCGTCTGCTTTTGCCGACCTCTTACAGCTCGTTTGTGGTCACAGAGCTAAGGTGATACAGATGCGCCGAGATGGGATCATTAAATATGCACGTGATCCACTAACCAAATCATATTTACCCAAAATCCCTCCTTCAAATAAAAACTTTTTTAATTCTGATATGCTATCGGGAGTTCTTGATAAGGCAGGTGGCGTTAAGAAAGCTTTTATGCCATTGATAGAACTAAAAAGTTTTGTAACTACCTCGCAGGTAGTTAATAGTGGCTCTAATCATCCCCCGCAGGGAAATAGTCATGCGCCCTCGCAGGGCACATCTCAAGGTTGCTGTAGCTCTCAACACACACGACCGTTACTGAATTACCAACCCTCGCAGGGAAGGTATACAAGTTATCCCTCGCAGGGTTCTCACGAAAACTCTAACGCATGGCGTAGCAATAAAGCTAACCGTAGTTCCTTTCGACAACGAGTCGACCGGCAGCCAGCGGTACGGCTTGAGCTTGACAAGGACAATAGAAAACGGCCTATTAATAGAGAATCCAACTCAGGTAAGAGAAGAAGATTCTGACTCGAGATTCCAAGCGGGCCGATTTTGTGCGTATCACAGTCATTGGAGGGCGTTGAAGGCACCACGTTTTCTTTTAAAAATAATAAAAGGTTATCGCATACCCTTTAACAAGAAACCTCCTCTTCGCCTCCCCGACATGACACGCACCGGCCTAGTGACAAGAAAGTACGAAGCAATGTCAAAGGCAATTCAAAAGATGAAAGTCGAGAAAGTTCTCGAAGTAGTTCGATCTTCCCCCAGCTTCTTTTCGAGCACGTTTCTCGTTCCGAAACAAGACGGCTCGCACCGTCCAGTTAACAACTTGAGCAAGTTGAACGAATATGTACTAACCGAACCATTCAGGTTAATAAATGCGAACAGGGTCCCAGACTTCCTACAACCGAACGATTGATTGTGCAAAGTGGATTTGCCCCAGGCCTACTTCAATCTATCAATCGCTCGTTCTCACAGACGATTTCTACGCCTGATTTACGACAAGGAAATTCTTCAAATGACATGCCTTCCCTTTGGCCTCAGCACGGTCCCAAGGGTATTTGCCTGTTTAAGTAACTGGATTCCTCAAATTCTAAGGGAACAGGGTATACGCGTCATAGTATACCTAGACGATTTCTTGGTGGTCAATCAAAATTACCATATACTAAAATCACACAACCAAATTTTAGTGGAAAGACTTCAATATCTGGGCCTTCAAATCAATTTCGAAAAGTCAACGCTGACTCCGTCCAAATGTCTGACTTTTCTGGGTTTTCAATGGGACCCAGGGCGCAATGTAAAATCTCTTCCGTTAGAGAAGGTGATAAACCTAAAAAGAAAGATTTCCGTAATCCTTCAAACTCAAAAAATACACCTAAATGCCTTAAAAAAAATCTAAGACGCCTCGGACGTAGCCTGGGGAGCCCAATTGGAGAAAATATCTTTGAGTGAAATGTGGACAGGTCCAGAACAAAATTTGCACAGCAACCAAAAAGAAATGTTAGGGGTTTTAAAGGCACTCGAAAGTCTATGTCACAAGATAAAGAAATCCGCAGTCCTCCTACAGTGCGACAATAAGACTGTTGTCTTATTTAAAAAACCATGTCATTACCGTTGCTCCAGTTGACAAAAGAAATATTCCCTTTTAGACTTACACCACATAGAACTACAGGTACACCACTTACCGGGAAGGTACAACAGTCATGCAGATCATTTATCAGGACATCTGAGTCCTCCGGAATGGCATTTACTGCCTCATTGCACAGAGAACCTGTTCAAGAAATTCGGAACACCGATGATCGATCTCTTTGCAAGCGAAACGTCGAAAGTAGTTTCCAATTATGTGAGTCTGGATCAAACGGATCAGGAGGCGATATATCACGATGCGTTCTCCCGAACCTGGAATTATCCCCTCGCTTGGGTGTTCCCGCCACCTTATCCATTTCCCAAGGTGCTCATGCACTTGAACAAGGCGACAGGGTTCTATCTGTTGGTAGTCCCGATATGGGAACGAGTATTTTGGAGGGCGGACCTAAGAACCCGAGCAGCCTCGTTCACCATTCAGAGTCTACACCTGAATTTAATAGGCATTGCGACAGGTCATCCCCCAGCAGGAACCCAAGACATGGAATTGCAGGTGTGGAAATATGGGGGTGGACAGAGGAGCTAAAGGAATGGAATATAAACCACCTTAATCTCCTAAAAAACTCTTGGCATCCATTGACACTAAAAACTTACAAAGTGGCGTGGAACCGCTGGCTCAGATGGTGCCGCATTAATAAAAAAAACTCATCCGTCGGGATCTGTTCGGGCAAAATATTTAGCTGATCTTCATCTTATTGATGGTCTAGCTTACAATACTATATTAGTACACAAGTCGGTCGTGTCGACATTGTGCAGTGTTGAAGATGCGGGCAAATTATCTTCACATGTTCTGGTAAATCATATGCTTAAGTCGATCGCTGTAAATAAACCAGTCTCTAGAAAAAAAAAAGTGTATGGGATATAGATGATTTATTGAAGCATTTGGAAAAGCAAATTATCGATAAAAACAATGTTTTCCAAACTTGTCGACATACAGCCACCTTGCTCCTTTTATGCTCAGGCCGAAGAGTCCATGACTTGACATTATTAGCGGTTGATTCAGAACACTTCACTGTAAATGAAGACTCGATTTGTTTTTGGCCTCTTTACGGATCTAAAACTGATAGTGCGAACTACAGACAGTCGGGATGGAAGATTTTTTCAAACAATAGTTCCAGAAATTTAGATCCTGTTTTTTGGGTTAAGCGGACCATTGGTTTATTAAAAGAAAAACGGAAAGAATGTAATTTACATAATCTTTTCATTAATCTAAGATGAAACCCTAAGCCGGCCTCCAGAACGGTTATTGCTGGTCGGGTAAAACTGTATTTCGTGAAGCAGGTATTACTGCCCCTCCAGGAAGTATTCGCTTTGCCGTAGCGTCTAAAAACTGGGTAGATAATTTACCTCTTGATCAAATATTCGCCAAAGGAAACTGGCGATCAAGTAATACTTACTCGCGTTTATATCGCAGAGAAGTAAAGTCGTCCCGCACAGGTAAATTAACAAGTTTGGCTCAATTATTTAGCCCTACAAACTGATTTTATATTTACTTATACTTTATTCTGTAATTAATTTACACTTTATTAATTAGTACAAATCAATCAATCTATTGATCTTAGTAAGGTATTTTTTACATTCCTATTTTCTAAGCTGTTCTGATGTATAATATGCCTTCACATAGGCGTCTTTTTTCCACCAGGCGATAACAATCAGGTCTCATATCAGTAAGCTTCAAGTATGCGTACAGTATTTAATGACGGTGTTTTACCTGTAAATAAAACACGTCATATTAAATACTTACCTTACTTGAAGCTTACATTTTTAATACTGCCTGGTGATATTCGACTCAATGATTTGAAATTAAATAAGGCCACTGCTTGTGGCGTCGCCATGGTGGGGTTCTCAAGGTAGCTGTGCGAGCGAGAGGGTACGAGAAGGAAAGAGACAAGACGAGGTCGAGCACGCTAACGCCATCTCATATCAGTAAGCTTCAAGTAAGGTAAGTATTTAATATGTGTTTTATTTACAGGTAAAACACCGTCATTTAAAGTTAATATGAAATCATTTTACAGTGTTTATGTTTATTACAGACATGCACATCATTGTTAAATTAAAAAATAACTCATTTATCAGCAAAAAATACAACCTGAACAATTTATAAAACTAGTACTTTAATTAAGAATTATATTTACTTATATATTATAAGATTTTTTAAAAATTTCACAATAGTAAGTGATATTAAGATGTCAGGATAATACTTAAATATTATTATGGTAGTTAAAATAGCACTACGGCAAAAAACTATTAAAATTAAATTACACAAAAATATCAGCCTTAATATAACAATAATCATAATGTCAATTGTGTCAAAAAATGACAAAATATGATAATAAAATACAAGTATTTAGGATTGAATTATGTTAAGTGTATAAAATGTCAGCTTAAAAATAACAATAATACTCAAAACTTATGGGAAATCAAAAGGAATACTTGGTATAATAATTATTGGTGATAATTTTACTGCATACTTACTTCAATGAACTACAGTATTTCAAGAGTGGTTACTCCGCTTGGAGAATACTTTATAAATCATCCAATAAGGTATGAAAAGGCCTAATTTTTTTATATGAAATTATATCTGGCAAGATTTATTCAATATTAAATATATTAATAACTCTTTATGTAAATTCCTGGTCACATATTACAGGAATTTGAACTTGGAGTATATTCAAAAATTATATAAAATCGAAATATTTACTACAAAACATAAAACTTTATTTATGATGTACTCAAGTTTAACTTATGGTTCTTTTATTAATCTCAGCAGTAAAATGCCATTTTATTTACTGATAACACAAAAAGATTTACGGATTAATTTATTTTATTTCAAATCATTTATTCAATAGTGTTAAGAATGTAAAGTTGTAACTCAGTTCAGACCCCATTTAATCTAAACGTAAGCAAAATATATTTATTCTAAATATATAAATTCCACCAAATCAATATGTGTATTACGCTTTTTAAGTATTCGCTTAAATTTAAATTAAATTGGATCTTAGCAGAGTATGAGTAGTAACGTGTTTAAAAATTATAATTTTCCATTTTCATATGTGTTGTGTATTGTTTCGTTTTGTTTTATTGTGTCGGATTTTTATGATTAAAAGGTTTAATTTTTTAAGAATTGTGTATTTGCTTATTTATTAAGGAAACTTAACAAATAAACACTGTTCTTATGAAAATCAAGGTCTTTGAAATATATCAAATTCTGACTTACAAATCTATATATATATATATATATATATATATATATATATATATATATATATATATATATATATATATATATATATATATATATATATATAGCTATATAGTGCAACTGCACCTCAAACAGATGCCGCTAAAAGCTACATCAAATCTTCATTTTTTAAACCGTCAAACAGGTGAAGAGAATGAAAAGAAAAATACTATCTATCTATCTCAGTACTTAGATCTATGCTTATCAACTATGATCTATGGTATCATCTATCATCTATGGTATCCCCGTCTCTGGTGGTGACATAACTACTAACCTCAAAAAATTTTACCCGTATTGAATTGTAATTTTCATAATAGTTGGTACTTGTGTTAAACAAACAAGCTAAGAAAGTGCAATCAAGTTCATGAATATTTTACATTAAAAAAACCTGCATAATGTCATCGTTATTACGATCAACAAAATTCGTTCGATACTTTACTGGTGCGGCAAGAACCCTTATTTTGAGTTCTTCAAAGACTGCTGAAGCTAATTTATTATTAAATTCAAAAGCTATTTCGGCAGCTAATAAGTATGTTTGAATCAATATATCACTTTGATTTTCAATTTATTTTTTAATATCAAATAATATCAACAAAATTTTGCTTATTGGTTAGACAAATTTTTCATAAAAAAATGTTATAAGTTTATATTATTTTTGTGTATTTAAGTGTACTCTTACGAGATTATACAACTAAGAAGGAAAGCCTCGAGCCATTACTACAAAAAATCGACTCTGAAGTAAAGAGATTTGGGCGGATCACAAAACGAGACATTGATGAAATATTTGATGAAATAAGATCTAAACATGATATCACAAGTTCCCAGTCACTTCTTGTCATCAGATGTTGTGGTAATTAGTATTATTATTTTATTAATTGTTATAGTAAAATTATGTAAGTACTAACGTCATGCTAAAAAATCATTAAAATTTTAGTAGCACTAGGAGTATTTTAAGATAAACTCGGTGTTACAGGTGAACTTGTACCTGAAGAATTGCCCGAACAAAGGACTTTACTTGTGCAGAAGATATGGAATGTTCTCAACGAAAGAGGTGTTCCAATGGATGTATCTCATTACAATGCACTATTGCGAGTTTACCTTGAAAATGAGCATGCTTTTTCACCTGCACAATTTTTGGAAGAAATGGAAAAGAAAGGTCTACAGCCTAACAGGTACATCTTACTTATATTTGCTTAGAATTTATTAAAACTTTTATTTACTACCCCTTTGCTATTTTTTTTTTTTATTTGTGTTTGCCTTTACAATAATTGTTAGGTGTTTAAATCAGATAACCTATCATTATTTTAAATTACCTTGGTATCAAAATGTATTTTTTTGTTACAGAGTCACTTACCAAAGACTAATGTGGCGCTACTGTCAAGAAGGGGATGTAGAAGGTGCCACAAAAGTCCTGGAGAAGATGAGAGAGTTGAATATGCCAGTCTCGGAACCAGTCCTGAATGCTCTTGTTATGGGTCATGCATTCCATGGAGATACGGAAGGAGCTAAGGCAGTGTTGGAGACAATGGCTAGAGCAGGCCTTACACCTACAAATAGAACATATGGACTTCTTGCATGTGGCTATGCTAAAAAGGGAGACATTGATGGGGTTGAAAACATACTAGCAATCACAAAAGAAAAAGACATCCTGCTGACAGACAGGGTAAGTACTAAGTAGTTATTAAGAATTCTAATGTTTTCTCTTGGTAATACATTGTCAAATAATGATAATGTGACATAAAAATATATATTTTCCTTAAACAATAGTATGTTACAAAGTAATCTTCTGTCACTTTAATATTATAAACATTTATTATTAGATTAAGAATAATTTAAGTATTTTCAAATCACAGGACTTATTGGATATCATTGAACATCTGGCACTAGGAGGGCATGAGAATAAAGTGGAAACAATATTCCCTTATTTACACAAAGCTGTAGGCTACAATCAAGAAGTGTGTATACTTGTTTTCAAACTTCTCAATAATGGTCTTGAATCTACTGCTAGAAAAGTTGTTCAAACTATGTCTAAACTGGGCAATACTGGGGATACAATGTTTAAAGGAGCCTTTTATGTCAAGCACTTGGTGAAATTAAACATGCCAGCAGACAAAATTATACAATCTTGCAGGGAATTACAGAATGAAGGCATAATTCCGTCAGCGATTTATATAGCAACAGAAGCTGCTCTACAAATAGGAAAATCAGAATTGGCACTTAAACTTTTCAAGGAATTACAAAAAGATGGGTATGAAATTAGACAACACTATTATTGGCCTCTTTTAGCCCAAAAAGGTAAAGAAAGAGATGAAGAAGGTCTTTTGGAGATTGTTAGGACCATGTGCAGTGAAAACTTGATACCAACGGGTGAGGCTATCAGAGATTATATAATACCGCCTCTACTTAAGAAAGACACACCTCAGAATGTTATTCTCAAACTTCAAATCACCAATGTTCCTATCATACATGCTGTAAGAAATGTAGTGGTAGAATTACTGGAAAGGGGTGACATAAAGGAAGCTGCAAATATAGCATCACAATATCGCCCGAGAGGCCAGTTTTCTTTAATCGCACGCTCACTGATTGGAGCCTTAAGTAAAACTAAGGATATTAAATCGTTTGCCCGAATTTTACATGTAACAAGTTCAAGCTTCCAACCAACACAAGAAGATGTTGGGGACGACACTCAAGCAGATGATTCAGATAATAGCAATGAGGTAGGCCGTATTGTAAAGAGTGCAGTTAAAGTTTTAGTGAAAGAAGATTTAACAGAGGAACTCCTAAGTGAAGTACTCTCCAAAGGTCTGAAAATTGACATAGCATCGGCTGAAGATATACAACTGAATTTAGGAAATAAACTGACTACCAAAATATCGGAATTACTCGCAAAATTAACATCACATGACTTGGAAATTGCTCCTCTCGAAAGTAATAACACCAAGAGACAATCGACACGCAGCTCTGCGGATGTCGAAAATCTAATTGAAAAACTTAAAGGCAAGGAAAATGCTAACTTAAACAATCTATACAAACAGTTGCTTATTCTTTATATCCAGGAGAAGAAGGTTGACAAAGTAACAAATTATCTGCAGCAGTTAAAAGAATCTAACTTTGAATTAACAAATGCAACTATGGCGCAACTATTTGAATTTTACTGTGAGAATGATGAAGTTGAAAAGGCTAAGGAAATCCAAACTCAGCTGGCCAGTCGAGGCTTTAATTTGAACAGTTACAAAAAAATAATAATGGCATATGCACTGGTAAGAGCTAATAAATTTGATGAAGCTGTAAAATACCTTACAGAAAACAAAAGTGATGACTCTGTAAACAATAGTTACATGATAAATTCAAAATCATGGCAATTGCTTAATGTTTTAGCAGAACAGAAGGATGATAAAAAGGTATTATTAAATATTTATTTAATAAAATCACTTTTTATCGATAACAAGTAGTATTTAATGTATAATAAGGGTAATGTTAGTTTTTGTAACATACAACTTCCTATTTCCAGGTTAAGGAGATGACCAAATTACTCATAGATAATTCATACATAGAACCTAGTAACATCATTCTGGGTCCATCAATAAAAGTTCATATTTTGAAAGATGACCTTGAAGGAGCACTACAAGAGTTTGAGAACTGTTGTAATCACTACAGAAGTACACCATGGAAAGGAGAACTTATGAAGGCCTTGATATTGAAGGAAGACGCATCGAAGCTGCAGTGGCTGGCTGACCTCAGCACACAGGTATAATTTTTTAACGTAGCTGATACCGGCGACTTCGTTATTAAATGGTGGTGTCGTGATTATTTCATATCCTTTCGCAAAAAATAATGTAGAACAGATTTTAAAAAATCCAATAGGCTACATGACTCATATTTAATTTCATGCATTGAAGGAGTATTTCCTTTAGTACTTGGCTTAGGAAAACTATTTAACTAAGGCTAACGTATTCTAGCGATATCATAAATTAAAAACTTATGATGGAAAAATTAAGTTATTTAAAAATATGTATTTTTGTTTTTTAATTTCTACTGATGTAAATACCTCGAAGTAATTTCTGGCAAGAATGTGACGAAACAAACACACTAAACACATAAATAGTAGTGAAACTGAACTTTTCTGAAAATAAATAGTTCATGACATCTTAGAAAGTTATTTATGTCAAAACATCAAACGGAACATAACACTGCCATTTTACTACTACGGACTACAGCACAGATTACAAATAGTACTAGTATGACGTCACAGCATAGTGTTTTCGGCGGTTTTTAAAGTGTATTTTTAAAATAATTTTTTTGTAGGTTTTTAGGTTTCAAATAATGTTATATTATTTTTTGTGTGTAATGAAATAATAATGAAGCGTTTAGGACATGAATAAAATTGACATGGTCAAGTAGCCTATTGGTATTGTTTAATACAGATTTAATCTTTAATACATAAAAGGAAAATAATATAAATACATCGTAAAATAATTAAATATATAAATCACATAAATATTCTTAAATATAAAGATCTCACCCACCAAACTGAACATTTAATGCAAACATTGATTTTCATATATATATATATAGTTCCAGCGTATGCCGATAGATGGCGTTCGTTCGATCCTAACCCGCGCTAGCGGTGTCTTTTGTAAGAATGATATAGACATGAGGTGAATTAAAATAAAGTAAGTTCAACAGATGTGTGGTGTTTGATTTAGTAACGTGTTACGCAGCGACATCTGGTGCCGAAACCCGGGATTAAAGTGAATAGTGAGTGAAAAGGACAGTGAAACCGTGAGTACATGAACTTAAGTTAAATGTTAATTGACTCTCAAAGTTTTTTTGGACTGGACTTGTAAAATTTCGTGTGCATTTCGTAAGGGCCGTGGACATAGTCTCTGGAGTGTGAATTTGTGTCTTATAAAATTTCCACGCCAGTCTTATATGAGCTGTGGACATAGTCTCTGGAGCAATTCCGAGACTTAGAAAAATTTCAGTGCCGATTCGTATGGGCTGTGGACATAGTCTCTCGAGCAAGTCAGAGACAGAATATTTTAGTAAAAGTACATTTTTACAACTATAAACATGGAATTACTTTTGCTTGAACAAGAAATTGGTATACAAATTAATAAAGGCTTTGTTAATTATAAAAAGACGAGCAAAGATAAACTAACATCAGTATATATAGACACCAGACTCGAGAGCCTAGAACCATTATGGACTAAATTTACGGATAATCATTTTAAGATTATGAGCGCTGTACCCAAGGCCGAAAGATCGAAGTTGGCTTATTGTGTGGAGGAACGGTATAACACCGTGGAAGAGACATACATTGATTATAAAACAAGGTTGAAATTAGATAAAAACAAAAAGAATAAAACAGAAGCCCATGACTGTAATGCCTCAAAACCAGAAGTAAAGCTACCTCAAATTCAGCTTCCCACATTTTCTGGGGCATATGAAGAGTGGCAAAGTTTCCACGACATGTTCAAGTCTCTTATCCATAGTAATGACAACTTGAGTGCGGTGCAGAAGCTTCATTATTTGAAAAGCGGTCTGAAAGGTGAGCCCGAAATTCTGTTACGAAGTTTGTCTACTACAGAAGTTAATTATACTGAAGCCTGGGACAAGTTGGTTCGTCGGTATAGCAACAAAAGATATAATGCTAATGAAATAATGAAACGATTGTTTTCCCAAAAATGTATCAGCGACGAGTCAGCTACCTCTTTAAAAAATTTATTAGACACTACAGCCATATGCCTAAAGTCGCTAAAGAATTTAGGAGTTAGAACAGACACATGGGACGTCGTCATTATTTACTTGACCGTATCTAAATTGGATTATGAAACACGAATGGAGTGGGAGACAGAAGTCAGTCGTGCAGCATCGGATGATTTCCCAACCTGGGATCAGTTAGTTTCATTTTTGGAGAAAAGATTTAGAACATTAGAGATGTTGTCTGGATCAAAGCCTATTCGCCGCGTCACACCGCCCAACACAATCAAAACCTTACATTCAACTGTCCAAGAAGAGAAAAGCTGCGTAATGTGTAACAAATCACACTTGCTATATCAATGCAAACAATTTGGATCTAAGTCTCCTCAAGAGAGATCAGAGTTCATACAATCAAAGAGGCTTTGTTTCAATTGTTTTGCACCTACCCACAACGTTAAGAACTGCCACCAGGCTACGTGCTGTCGCCGATGTGGCAGAAGGCATCACACATTGCTGCATTTAGAGAGAAGTCGACCTCAAGAGGTTACTGGAACGTCGACTATATCAACGGGTCCTGCATTTGACTCTGTGGTAGATGCAGTTCACAATAATGAAACTCCAAAATATGAGAAGAAAGTAGTAGCTCATTTTGCTAGAGATGATCATCAAAATCGCAACAAAGTGTTGTTAGCTACAGCATTAGTTAAGGTTAAATCACAAAATGGCTACTGTCAAACTGTACGCATTTTGATAGATCAAGGCTCAGAAGCCTCTTTTGTCACTGAAAGTGTAGTGCAATCACTAGGTCTTAAGCGTATACCAGTAAATGGTTTAGTGACAGGTGTAGGTGAAGGAAGACTTAGATCTAAGAGCATTGTTAATTTTGAATTAGAGTCACTTTATAATCTAACTTTTCTTTGTCAATTAATGCATTTGTTTTAACTTCATTAACATCATTTCTTCCATCTGGTAAGACTTTAATCCTGAACTGGCCAGATCTCGATCATTTACCTTTAGCAGATCCTTATTATGGTTCACCTGGAAAAATAGATATTATTCTTGGAGTAGAGGGCTATAGTCAAATATTATTAAGTGGTCTTCTCAAACATCCAGCACCCATTGGTCCTGTTGCTCAGAATACCCAGCTGGGGTGGATTTTATCCGGCAAGGTAGGTGACACAGAAGAATCACTACCAAGAGTTGTTAGTTTACATTTAAAGGTAAAAGAAGAGGATATCCTGAAACAATTTTGGGAGATTGAGAGAGAGCCAGACAACATTGAAAAGAAATTTACAAAAGAAGAACGAAGATGCGAAGAAATATATGAGACTACAACTACAAGAACTAGTGAAGGTAGATATATTGTGCGAATACCATTTCGAGATCCTGATCCACAGTGCATGTACGGCAAGTCCAAGGATGTCGCTATGAAGAGATTCATGTTGTTAGAACGCAAACTTAGTAGAGATTTACCTTTACATCTTGAATATACAAATGTTATGAATGATTATCTGGAACAAAATCATATGGAGGAGATTACCAATGAACATGACATAGAGAATCCTTATGCTGTTTATCTTCCACACCACGCTGTAGTACGAGAGGACAAAGAGACAACAAAAGTCAAGGTTTATTTTGATGCGTCATGTAAAGGTGTCAACAACGTATCATTAAATGAGTCATTATTAGTAGGTCCGAAACTTCAGCAAGATTTGCGCCACATATTAATGCGATGGAGAACACATCCGTATTGTATCGTAGCTGATATAACACAGATGTACAGACAAGTGGCAGTAAATCGAAGTGATGTGGATTTTCAACGTATCTTATGGCGTGATAATCCAAAAGAACCTATCCGTCATTTTCGACTTTTACGACTTACCTTTGGCACAGCTTGCGCACCATATTTAGCGGTAAAGTCTCTCCAACAGCTGGCAAACGATGAGCAATTAAAATACCCTTTAGCTGCAAAATTAACGCGACAAGATTATTACATCGATGACCTATGAACCGGCTGTGAAACAGATGAAGAAGCTATTGATATTTATAAAGAAATTAATAAACTAATGGGAGAAGGTGGATTTAGACTCCAAAAATGGTGTAGCAAAAGTCAAAAGTTGTTAAGTTATATAGAGAAGGAAATCAAAATTCTAAGGATACATTTGTTTTTAAAATCAATGACACTATCAAGGTTTTGGGTATTTCATGGAATAAAAATTCGGACATATTTGAATATACCTACAACTTACCAGAGATTACTCAGCCAGTATCGAAGCGAAGAGTTTTATCTGAAGTCGCAAGGCTCTACGATCCAATGGGTTGGGTAGCGCCAGTGTTGATAACGGCCAAAATCTTAATACAAAAGCTGTGGAAATCTGGATTAAATTGGGATAATAATCTGACACCGGACCTTTTAACTGAATGGATTTGCTTTAGAGAAGAATTAAATTATGTAAAAATGATTTCGTTACCTCGATGGTTGTCGATCAGGAAGGGCGATCCCATAGAGTTGCACGTTTTTGCTGACGCTTCTCAGGTGGCATATGCTGCAGTAATGTATATCAAATCTAAAGATAAAATGGGTAATACTTACGTTAATATCGTCACTGCTAAAACAAAAGTCGCGCCGGTCGACAAACAGATTACTATTCCAAGAATGGAGCTATGTGCAGCTTTGCTTGGTGCAAAATTGTTATTTGAAGTGTCACAAATATTGAAGATACCTAAAGAGAAGTGGTTTGCCTGGTCCGATTCAACTGTAGTTCTGGCGTGGCTTAGAGGAGAACCAAGTCGTTGGACAACATTTGTTAGTAACAGGGTTTCCGAAATATTAATTATTCTCGACTACGACCGCTGGAATCATATTCCCACAGATCAAAACCCCGCTGACTGTGCATCAAGAGGCACATCGGTAAGAGAATTGAGAGATCACGAATTGTGGTGGCATGGTCCGAAGGCATTAAAAGCGAGTGATGTTTACTCTAATAAATTAAATGTCAGTACCGACATAGAAACGAGACCAATCAAGGCGCTGACAACTTTAATACACCCTAAAGAAAATTTCATATGGTTGAGATTTTCGAATTTGTCCAAAATGTTGAGAGTGTTATCATACTGCATGAAGTTCTTGAAGACTCGGGAACCTGAAACAAAAAAGGATAATAATTTAATAACAGTTAAAGAAATGGATGAAGTATTAAATAGATGTCTAAAAGCTACGCAAGAATTTTATTTTGAACAGGATATTAAAAATCTGAGAGCCACGGGAAGTGTTACTAAGAAAAATCAACTGCACACCCTTTCACCGATTCTGGATCAGAATGGGTTGTTAAGGGTGGGCGGCCGAATTATGCAGTCTTCATTATCATTCAATAAAAAACATCCTATAATTTTGCCTAGTGAATCTCATATTACTAAGTTAATAATTATGGACGCGCATCTTAGAACACTTCACGGGGGGCCTCAGATTATGCTGAATTTTTTGAGAAGTAAATACTGGATAATAAGAGCAAGAGAGAAAGTTAAAAAATGCTATCGTGATTGTGTGACATGTGTTCGTTATTCGCGCCAGAACGACAATCAGTTTATGGGACAGCTTCCAAAGACTAGATTAACACCTACCAAATCTTTCCTGTCCACAGGAGTAGATTTCACAGGCCATATAGACATAAGATTTTCACCTGGTAGAGGAGCACGATCTTATAAGGGTTACATATGCCATTTCATTTGTATGTCTACGAAGGCTATACATTTGGAAGCAGTATCTGACTTGACTTCGTCCGGCTTCATAGCTGCATTTAAAAGATTTGTATCCCGTCGAGGACGCTGCCAGCAAATGTTTAGCAATAATGGCACAAATTTCGTGGGAGCTGATAAAGAACTCCGAGATATGTTTAAGAGAGCTAAATCCCAGCTTCCCGACGAAATCGCCCATCTACTAACCGAGGCAGGTACTACATGGCATTTTATCCCTCCGCATGCGCCAAACTTTGGAGGCCTGTGGGAAGCCGGTGTGCGGTCCACTAAAACACACCTCAAAAGAGTCTTCTGACACAGGTGGAAGCTTGCCTGAATTCGCGTCCTCTATCCTTTTTGAGCGAGAATCCAGATGATCCAATGCCTTTGACGCCCGGTCACTTTTTGGTCGGCGAACCACTAGTTACAATCCTAGAACCAGATTATACTGAAATCCGTCTTACTTGCCTTCAGAGATGGAGGCTTACCCAAAAATTGGTTAATGATTTTTGGCGTAAGTGGTCAGATGAGTATCTAGTGACTTTAAATCATAGATATAAGTGGTTTACTAAAAAGATTGAACCAGAAGTTAACGATATTGTGGTTATTAGAGATCATAATATTCCACCAGCTAGGTGGATGTTATGTAAAATAATCGAAAAACATCCAGGAAAAGATAATATCACTCGAGTAGTTAGTATTAAAACCAAAAATGGTATATGTAAACGTCCCTGTAATAAATTATGTTTTTTGCCTAAAGCCGAATAATTCTTGAATTTGTTTTTAACTCACAAAATATTTGTGTGGAGTGGTAGTTACAGCTCAGTTAGATTAGTGCTAGTGTAATTTTTCCTCTTAACGTGCTATATAGATAAGTAAGAAAATGTTGTTATTTACATTGAAAGTACATTGTCATAAGTTGAGTATATGTGAATGGAATATGTTACTTTGTAAAATTTTAATTTAGAAATGTTTAAAGTAGAGTAGAAAGTTTTAAAAATTAACAGGTGGGCAATTAGCGCCAATGGTATTGTTTACTTTTTGATATTTTGTAACTGTCAATAAGTTTGAAAAGGATCAAGTCCTTTTGGTGGGCGGGATGTTTAATACAGATTTAATCTTTAATACATAAAAGGAAAATAATATAAATACATCGTAAAATAATTAAATATATAAATCACATAAATATTCTTAAATATAAAGATCTCACCCACCAAACTGAACATTTAATGCAAACATTGATTTTCATATATATATATATAGTTCCAGCGTATGACGATAGATGGCGTTCGTTCGATCCTAACCCGCGCTAGCGGTGTCTTTTGTAAGAATGATATAGACATGAGGTGAATTAAAATAAAGTGAGTTCAACAGATGTGTGGTGTTTGATTTAGTAACGTGTTACGCAGCGACAGTATAGTTGTTTGGCTTTAGTGTGTATAATCAAACAAACAAAACTAAGCACCTAGCCAATAGTTTTCAACTTCTATTAAATCATTAATTACTATTTTTGCAGATCCATGGGGAAGTCAATATACTACATGACCTGGTTTTGGCGTTCGTTGAATGTGGCCGATTGAGGCAGGCTCGACGAATTCTTGAAACTCCCGGACTGCACACTAGAAACCGACGCCTTGAAGATGCTTGCCAGCGATATGTTAATGTAAGTCCATATAATAACTCCATGTATGGAAAAATAGAAATTATACTCTGAGTGAACCTCAAAACACCTCAGAAATCGGGCATGAGTGTATAATATTGTAAATGATAGGCAAAACTTTCTTTCTCTTCTAACTGTATAGAAAAATATGTTACGTTATACGATATATATATATATATATATATATATACACCGGCATATTTAGCGGAACATAAAATAAAGGTTTGATATCAGTATCATATAAGGTTGCTGGCTGGTTTATACGTCATTTAATTTATACGTCATTTTATTCAAATACACCTTATCTGGAGCGAACTTCGAGTATTTCTTCCTTCTGAGTTTGATTTAAAATTTCATTGAAATACTGTTTTTTGTTACTTTTTTAAATCGCGTATCTTTTTGGAGTTGAGGACTAAATTATGGACAACGGAGATTGCCAGGGCACTCGAAATGCGAAGAAATGGTCAAACCTACAGAGTGATATCCAGAGATCTTCGTCGACCAGTTTCAACGATCCATCGCAGTATCCAACGGTTCAAGGAAACCGGTACTTATGTGAGAAGAGCAGGACAAGGCAGAAAAAGACGCACTTCGAGTAGGGATGATCGTTTCATTCGGCTTTGTGTACGTAGAAACCCCCGTTTGACGGCCGTCCAAGCCTGACATGAGTTAGAAGCAGTGCGGGGTGTAACCGTAAGTGAGCGTACGGTACGAAGAAGGTTCGAAGAAACTGGTTTGGGTTCATTTGTGCCCGCCAAGGCTCCAAGGCTCGAGGTAAATCATCGTAGAAACAGGTTAACTTTTGCTCAGGAACATCGACTTTGGAACGCGGACCAATGGAGTAAGGTATTGTTTAGTGATGAGTGCAGAATTCTCTTAAATCAAATTGACGGCAGGCAAAGAATATACAGACGCAAAGGAGAACTAAACATTCAGACAAATTTTGAAACTACAGTTGCATACGGTGGTGGATCAATAATGGTTTGGGCGGGCATTTGTTTGGGAGCTCGCACAGACTTGGTAGTGATTGACAGAGAGAGTCTGACTGCAGACCGCTATATCAGAGAAGTTTTAGAAGAAAATGTCGTACTAACAAAATCGTCACCGATATATGGGGCAAACCCCCATATATCGGTGACGATTTTGTTTGTGTTTATGCAGGATAATGCTCGGCCGCATACCGCTCGGGTAACTCAAGCTTATCTTAATGATATGAATATCACTGTTATGGAGTGGCCGGCGAGATCACCGGATATGAACCCAATAGAGCATTTTTGGGACTTGCTGGAAAGAAAAGTTAAGTCCAGAATTCCAGCTCCTGACAACGTGGGTGAACTGCGAATCGCCGTAGTTGAGGAATGGCGGAGACTATCCCAGGAGACCATCGATAACATTATTCTCAGTATGCCTAGACGGGTAGGAAGGAGAATGCCCATAAATGTATGGAATCCTGTACGAAGTTGCATCAAAACCAAACTTGGTTTTTTACAGACTATGATTATCATATTAGCTCCTATAAAAATTTCTTTGTAAACAAAACTGGGGTTTCAGAGAGATTTCATAAAATCGAAAATAACCTCAAAATCTTCAAAGTACCTATACACGAACGAACGTTATTGCTCTTAAAACAGAGTAAGGCGCTTATATTAGTAAGAATTTCGAATTATAGCGTATATATTTATATATTTACCTAATACCCGTTACCCGCTCATGGTATAATCACCGAATTCAGTCCCACATACTGTGTTGTGACTGAAAGCCGCCGCTACAGTATCTACTATCTAGGGGTATTTATTATTATTGAATACTTTGTCTTTTCACAATGGACACTTATGCTCATACTGTTGACTGGAGTCAAAAATAAAACAAACAATGTATTTTAATTTTATCCAAACATTGTCATAACAATAATTATACTTTATACATAAAGGTACCAGAAACGTTCTGTTTCAAAACAATTAATAGATATACAGTGATAAGATGTACTTGCAGCACGTTTGTACACAGAAGACATAATTTTTAGGTTTGTCGTGATTTGAGGAGTATGATAGTTTAATTGAGGAAGAGGCGGCGGCTGAGGTATAGTGAGATCTGCACTTGATCAAGCATCTGACAAAATACCTCTTGACAGACCAGGGCGATTGGAGTCTTGCTCTTCCAGCAAGCAGCACAAACTCTTTCCAATCTTGAGATCTAAAAAGTGATATGTAATATAATATATTCATTGTATGTTAAATCTTACAAATAAAAGTGACAACAAATAAAAATATTTTATGAAATTATTTGTGAAACCATGTTTATTAGGACACAATAATAAAAGCACTACCAGCAGTATCAAATATTGGAGACTAAAAATGAAAAATATCAATAAGATATAATTTAATATAAACAAAAATAATTAGCAAGTGCAGCGGAACTAGTCTAATTATAATGTTTCTCTCATGTCGATCTTGTCTTACAGGATATGTTCTTGTAGTAGTCTCGTAGAATAGACTAGCCACAAGAAAAACATACTCTTCTATGACCAAAAGCAGGCAAAGACAAACTTCCTTCACTGGTTGTGTTTGCTCTATCTTGAAGCAGTGTCAAACACTCTGTACAGAGCTCAGAATCTAAAGTCAGCTGTAATAAAACAATGAATTAAATAGTGTAGTAATATATTCATAGAAGTAACACCTATACTCTAAATGGTTTGATTGCTAGAACAATAATTGTGAAATCAAAAACTAAGTCTTTTAAGTCTTTAATGTTTTTTCTGTTGTTATATTTTCAGGTGCTAGTTTAAAATATTTCTTTGGAATGATAGAGATTTCTCTATAATTATTCTTAGAAAAACATTTGTCAGGAAATACATAGAAGGTGCCTTCTTAGACTTTAATATACTTTACTTATTCAGAAAATACAATAAGGTCTGCTTACCTGAGTAGGAGTTATCCGTGATTGTAATAAGTTAATCATTGGAGTAGACACTTATTCTAAAGTATGTGTATTTTGATTTCTGGGTATCAAAAATGAACAATTGATACATCTTTTTTGCTGGGTGACCCTAAGACTCGCCATTTTTGCACAATCAAATATATACGCAGAAAAAGTTCACAAAATATAAACAAGTCCTGCTTTTTTATATTTTGTGAAATTAATCAGAAAAATAAAACACAGACGGACCGCGGACGTATTCGCAAATGTCGCAATGTCAGATGTCAGAAAATATGCGTCGGTTATGATTTAGGGATGCGGTCGATAAATCGAAGTCTATGAAAAAAAACGGTTTTATGTCTAATAGCAGCACTGAATCGATTAGGTGTAATGGATTAGCTTAATTTTACTGTTATTTAACATACATAATATAGAAAAGCTAATACATAATATCAATAAATAATATTATCATTCGGAAATTGTTATTAAAACAAGTAATATTTATTAAACTTGGAATAACGATTGCAATAACTGTTTTAGTCGAATGACTCGATATTGTTACAATATATTGTTTGATGTTTCTAATAATGCACTACATCTCTATAACCGAATGCGGAGGGAGTCATTTAATAATTTTTATTCTTGAATTTAAATTCCCGGTTCAAAAATTGGATTCCTGGCGTGTAATTACGTAAAAAATTCGAAAAATAATTACTATAAAATTTTCATCTTGATGAATGAGACTTTTTGGTACCACTTTTGGGCATTCTCCTTTAATAAGAGCACGTGGAGGAAATACGCGATATTAATCACCATTTTTCTAATTTAATTAATTGTTATTTTAATATTAATTTTCACTTTTCCCGGTTACATGAAAAGTTCAAAAATGTTAATGTGATCTCATTTTAAGTAAAACAAATGAAACTTTAAATAACAAAAGAAGTGTAGTAAGTAGATTTTAAAATAAAACCATATTTTTTAAATTTAGACCTTTTTTTTGTGTTCCGCTAAATATGCCGGTGTGTATATATATGGGTCGATCAACTTTTAAGTGTCCAGATTGTGATATTTTGTACAATTTTGTAAATTTTAAAATTTTACTGATAAACTTATATATGACTGTAGAAGAATATTCTTATTTTCTATTTTGATATCTGGCAGTGCACTTTTTAATTTTTTAGGTACAGTTTTGATCGAAAATATCCAACCTGACAAGAAAAAAGCGTCCTTTGGACAACTGCTTAAATTATTTTTGAATAAAAGAAATTTTGATCAAAATTGAATTCGCTCATTTAATGTTATTAAACATTATCAAAAGGCTCCGTTGGCTTTTTTAAATTACTATTTAATGCTGAATTTCAACAGTTATTTCCATTTAAAGTGTCTCTTGGACAACCATTGTCCTAAACCTATGGGAAAAGTAAATTAAAACAGCAAGTTCAAATTACTTTTTGTAAAAACTTCAAGGATTTGAATACGCTTCTGGTATAACAGTTGAATATTTGAATTAAATAATATTGTTATATTTTTTCTCGACAAAATAGCGCTCTTTCGTTTTTAAAATATGGGGACAACGCAGTTGTCCCACAGACAAAATGGTTGTCCTAGAGACGCGGCGCACAGTCAACTTCAAATTTTTAGTCAGGTTTTAGAGCTTATTACTAATAGTTAATAAAGAAAATACCGAATATTGTTAAAAAATTATATTTTAGTAAAGTGGCAATAAAATTTTTACCCAAAATAAACTTTAAAAAATCAAACAAACTCAAAAACAAACTTTTACTTAAATTTTAAACTACTAAGTAACATTATATTCAACTGAACTTAGAAATTAAAAAATATCAACATTGTGTCCTACCGGTGTACCAGTAAATGGGGAAACTTTTTCAGGGATAAACGTACTCATAAAACTGAACAACTTTCTCATGGAGCATAGGTCGGAATATGAAGAAATAATTTGGACAGCTGACCCATTAACAACGGAAGGTCCAATTTTATTTTGACATTTCGGCCTATCTTCCTTGGGGAAAGTTCAGTTTCATGGGTACATTCACTCCTGATAAAGGTGCTCCATTTACTGGTACACCCTGTTTAATCACTATTTT
This sequence comes from Phengaris arion, assembly GCA_963565745.1. NCBI lineage: Eukaryota > Metazoa > Arthropoda > Insecta > Lepidoptera > Lycaenidae > Phengaris > Phengaris arion. Next base: position 34,589,421 of record OY751431.1, read on the forward strand.
GGCGTTTAGCTATTACTAACATAGATGGCACTTAAGGTTTATTGTTAATGCTAATCAGATTTAAACTTCAAACTTTGAATCAGTCTCAAGTAAAGAGATCAGTGTTAAATATAAAAAGAAATTACAAAGATAGGTACTACTACTTTTCAAAAACATCAACATCACATGGAAACTTATAATAAGTTACATCTCTTCTTATTTGTTTGATTGGCTTAGGCAGTTTTTTGGTAATGTCTTCGTATGCTACATAAGACATGTCATTTTTATTAAGTTTGAACAAGTTACCTCCCTTAACATATTTGAGAAATGTGACTTTGAGCTCCCCATCATCTTCAATATCGCTTTGAGCTATGAATGCATATGTATATGATTTTCCTTTGCTTCCATAAACTTTAACAAGTAAAAAGTCTCCAAGGGCTGGAAGCTCATTGTTTGGCCCTGATGTTAACGGTTTCGGTTCTTCTATGTTATTTTCTTCTTCAGCGTCGTCAGATGAGCCATAAACACTCTTATAGATATTTTAGCCTCGAAAACGTTGGAAATCAGAGTATTCAATATTTTTATTCGACGAAATTAAGTGGCTCAATGGTAAGTCATCGGTATTATCATCACTTGGGATATTTCCGCAAATATTTTCAACACCTATATCCTTTTTTTAAGCTGGTAAGGGATAGTAAAGTTTTGGGTTCAAACAATCACAGAAGCCTCGAGTACATTAACAGCTCAAGTTTCTATATTTGAGTTGGCCTGGAATCCTGGAAAAAACTTGGTGTACTTCTTTGGTACCCGATAGCAGGAGAATATTTTGTGGGATCTCTCTGTCTATGGCGTCAATATCTTCTTTCGTAATATAAAACAATTTCACTTTACTTGTACCTTGTAGAACTTGATAAAAGTCAAATACATTGTTTATGTCAATTCCTGTGGCCACTTTGTCGTCATCATCTCGTAGAAAAAAATATCTAACCTTCTTTTTAAGCTCCGTTTCTTTTCTCAAAACAGGTTTTGTTCATATTCTTCCTTGTAAACCTAAACTTTCCTTTATTATGTCGTTGAGGTGTACTTAAATTTTTGAAAATTCTTTTCAACAAAATCTTTTCCTTACGCTTTTTTGTTTGTTGATAAACTTTTTTAATAGAATGGACTAATGTATTATATTTATTATCACGATCATCTTCTTGGTGTTTAGTTATTGTCGTTTTCTTGGCTTTCTTGCTTTCATTTTTACGTTGCACTCTTTTCTTGAATCTCTCATACTTTTTTTTCCATTTCTCATTTTCATTAATAAGCCGAATATTTTCTTTGTGCAATTTCGACCTGTCTCTGCATAGTTTCTTTCTTCCCTTCCTCTAGTTATTTGAAATCAATTGTTCCGCAAAAAGATGATGTGGCAAGGGTGAAGGTGTATGTGCTGGTTCGGGTAGGTTTATTATATCTTGCAGTATAGTTGGAGAGCTTGGAGGTTTATTTGCTAGTAAATGATCAGTATCTTTTTTCCTTTTTCTTTCGGCTTACTTTCGCAATTTCCAAATTACTCTAGCATTTATTTAAGATTGTGGTGTCATATTTGAAATCATAACCTTGTTTTTATGATAACTCTCCCTTTTTTTCCTCTTCCGTTCAGCATGTTTCTCGGGGTCTGATTTTAGCCTTTCGCGATTTCGTCGAGATTTCTCTTTCGATGTCATTCCCATTGTTTAACAAAAATATAGTAAAAATCTATGACACAAAAGTTTTATGTTTCTAGCAGAATATGGCTTTTGATGACACATAAGTACTACATACATATAAAAAACATTCATATTCCAATATCGGAAAAGAAACACGAAAGAAAGTAAAATTGTAACAACTTAATTACTCGAGATTTGCTTTACAGTCCATGGGACAACCAATATTGTCTCTTAGACAACCGTTTCAGTTGTCCAATGGACTGGTTGTCCGACGGACATTTAATGAGTTTTGAGCTTTTTTGTTAAAATTACTATCGATATTTTACATTTTCGAAGCTGTTATGTATTACCAAGATCAAACGCATTATGTTAATTATAATTAATAAATTAAACATCTGTTTATTTACATTTTTGCTGCGGTGATTCAGCGGACACACAATAAAGCTACTCGCTCTCACGGCGGGATCTCCGACGACTGACGCCGCGAGTATTGCGAAAACAAAATGGCGGTTTGTTGGGATTGGTTGCGACGGACCATCTGCATAGTTGTCTATGGTCTTGTAGTGCCATTTATGTTTTAATATTGGAAATTTTGGGCGGTTGTCCAAGTGACAAAAACTAACGACATTTTCGGGGACAGTAATAAACAACAAAATTACTTTAATAATATTTAACCAAAAAATATTTCAGTGGGTTGTTTCGAAACTAGATGTATGATACTATTTATATGTGTTTAAATAATTTACAGCGCCATATAATATTTTTTAGTTACGTAAGATATATGTTAACCTTTCTGCTGGGGGACAATCTTCATTACTATGAAATAGACTTGGACGTCTATTGGACAACCGTTAAATAATAATTATATAACTAAACAAAATATTTCCATTTGTCACTGAAGTGCTATTTCATATATTAAGTATTAGCCAAGCTAGGTTTTTGAGGCCAAGAGATATTTATTTTCAAGATTTTTGTTCTTTTTACATAGGGACAGGATAGGATGTAAGAAGGACAAGTAAAAGTTGATCGACCCATATATATATATAGAATCTAAGTGTCCTTAGTTATTAGTTTAAAGAAAAAATACAAAATGGCGAATTTTGGCGCCACATTGTAAGTAGTTTTTTTTTGTAGGCGGATTTTGCCGGGGAATTCAATGGGTGACGTTTTGATTTTGCATTCTTTTCAGAAATGTGTGTTATTTCGGTTCTTAATGTGTAATATTGGTAGAATATAAACCATTAAATATTCGTTAACGTGCACAAGTGTGGGCAAGTGGTACAACTTCTAAAAACGTGCTATTTTGTGTTTCCCGCCAGAACTCCCTAGGAACTTTCAGTAAAGCGTCTACCACTTTACTGAATCGACTGACATGACTATTGACTGTACTGACTATCTATTTGGACTTTGACTAGACTTTAGACTTGACGTTAAATGAATACAGTGTTGAAAATTGAAACGAAAGTTCTATTTCCCGCCTTTTTTACTTGACACTGGCAAATGGTTTTAAGATAAGCCGACACCATATATAAAAAAAAATAGTTTTTAACCAAACCCTATCAAGTACAGAGTAACCCTATCGAAAATATACATAATATGTCACGCATTTAAATTTAATCGGGAATAATTACAACCATTTTAATTAAATAATTTGAATAAATTTGTAATCAATGCATTCAAATAGTCGTATTTTTGCTTTAATTCGACCTGTGTGTTAGATAAACTAAAAAATCTTAAATAAAATAAATAATTTAAAAAAAACCCGACTGCAAAAAAACATACCTAAGCAACGCACAAAAAGACCGAAACAAGATTGAGCTGAAAGCCTAAGTGAAATAATTGACATTATGTTTGGTAGCAGGCGGGACCCATTTGCAAATTATAAATCGTACAAAATGAAATGGGTCCTGCCTGCTACCAAACATAATGTCATTTACTTCACTTAGGCTTTCAGCTCAATGTTTCGGTCGCTTGTTTCGGTCTTTTTAGTGCGATGCTTAGGTATGTTTTTTTAATTTTTTTATTATATTTTATTGTTCTTTGTTATTAAATTGTTAGTTAAGTAAGGAATATAAATTTAAAAATCCTTTTACAGGAAGGTAAATCGGAATACCTAGAGGGACTATTGGAGGCCACCAAAGAACTGTCACACATTGATCGCTCGAACATTTTCTATCATCTCCTAGTGACATATTGTAAAGCTGATGAAACAGACAAAGCATTGGGACTCTGGACAGTTTTACAAGAGGATGGTGAAATTCCCAGTGATCAGTTTCTTGTCTATCTGGGTAATCATCTGAAAGCTAAAAAGAGAGATGTGCCTTTTGTGATTCCTCAACAAGCTCAACAACTAGAACAAAAAGCAAAGCAAGAACAGACAGTAAAGAAAGAACCTACAAAACAGACACAACCACAAAAACCTAGAGCTAATGTAACAGAGAAGATTCAAAACCTATTGGATCAAGGAAATGTTGAGGGTGCTGTACAATATTCAATTGAAAGTATAAAAGAAGGCAACACACCCAGGACGAGTATCATGAAGTATTTACTGAAGAAATTAGCAGAAAATGGCAGTGTTGATACAATCATAGAGATCGGCAAACATTTTTCAGAACCAATACTCAAAAAAATAACACATGAGGACAAATTGACTCTTGCCAAATTTAACAGTGGGTCTGGTGTAGAACATATTAACAATTTACTCACAATTATTGAATCGCCAGATGCAAATAAAAACATAGAAGATGTTGTTAAACAGTTCCCAAGAAGTGTTGCTTTAGCCAGTGTTGTACAAAATGTTGACCTTTTGAATAAATGTAAGTAATTCTGTTTTTATAAATACTAGTGGTTGCCTAGTGGTCGAAATTTGAACATAAATTCATAAAATTTTTAGGTTTGAACATAATCTAAGGGTTCTTTGGTCTCTTTCACACAGAAAAAAATTTTCAATGTTGTGACAGATTGACAAGATATATCAATAACTAAAGGCATGTATTTACACTTGCGACAAAACAATCAAATTTTGGGTGTGAAAAATACCAGTTTTGTTCACTAAATATTCCAAACTGGCAGGCAGATATTATTTTGGCGAACTAATCTTGGCAACAATTTGAGGGTACACATTTAATTTAAGAATAGGCACTTATATTTTCCCTGATGTAGGTAATTAAAAAAAACATAATAAGCAGCAAAACGAGCGCACACAAAAAAACGTAAAGCAGCGTACATAATTCTCATTTTTTATTTTTCTCGGTTTCGGGGGTGTAGATTAGAAAAAATCATTCATTTTGAAATTTCAAAATGGCGGATATTTATTTTTCGTAAAATTTATATGGGTGTTGTCTTCGAGGTTTTTAGGGATACTGAATACAAAAATAATATCCATTTTGAATTTCATTTCTGAAAAATTCTTCAATCTCGGCAATGGTGTGTCCTACTGAAAAAATAATTAAATTTTGCTCCCCCTTATTATCCATGCAACTACATATTTTCTTCGAATTGGAAGACAATTTTGTAACCAGATTTTAATTGTAATTGTTATTAAAAATGTGATTTTTCGTAGCCTGTAAATTGAATTTTTAGCAGCCATTGATTCATCAACCCAATATTAATTAATTTTAACCAGATTTTTTAACCAGAAACCTGAAAAAGGACACCCATATTAATTTTTTAATAAAAAAAAATTATGCCATTTTGGAATTTCAAAACGAATTTAATTTTCATATTATTCAGCACCAAAAAAAACTCCAACAGTATCAAAAAATGTGATTTTTCGTAGCCTGTAAATTGAATTTTTAGCAGCCATTGATTCATCAACCCAATCTGGTTTTATAGCTTACATCATATAATGGTCGCAAACTCGGAAATTATGTCGCTATCTTATAAATTTCGGCGCCAGTTTGGATTAAATTTCGCCATCTTTTATCTGCTGATTTTCGTATTTCTTTTCGCCTGAGTGTTTTCGGCAGTTTAGTAATTTAATCGCCAACATATTAATCGCTGCCATACAGTATGCTCATGTGCACTCGCCAACTTATTTTTTGTTCGCAAGATTAATTATATCCCATAACTAAATTGTAATTTGTATCAAATGCACCATGCAGTGTGAGTGATTAATCTGAGGTAGTGAGTGTAACGTTATTTATATTAATTTATGTAGTTTTCAAGCATAATTATAAAAAAAATATTACTGCAGCTTGCTCCCCCTCCATATAAACATTAACTGTGCCAAATTTCATATTCCTCCGTTCGCATAGTTTTCACAAAAATGGAGTACAAAATTTTTGCTTCACATGTAAATGTACATGATGATTATGCATATTTACGAAAACGTATTATTATTTCAGGTGAAAAAATTGTCGACATTGCAGCTTCGAAGGGTTTTAAATTGCCGGCGAATTTGCTTTGGATGGAGTTAGTTTTAGTTGGCAAATACACTGAGGCAAATAATATTTGGAACAAGCATTTAATAGATTCAGACTCTGTAATTTTTAGACGCTTACTGCAAGAGTCGCATGACAGAAAACAACCGCAGATTATTGAAAAGTTGATCGAAACTCTAAACACGAACCCGAAAGTGTCAAACGCATCCAAAGGAAATGCTTTCTCCAGATTAATTAACTACTATGTCACAGAAAATGAATTACAGAAAGCAAAAGAGTGCTTAGATCGTGCTTATGGTTTGGGTCTAACAAGCGAAGACATCAACAAAACTACTATTGTTAGGATGAACAAAGCCCATGGCATTGCATAAGAGTAGCAATAATATTAAAACATGATTTTTTTATGTAGATACCTGATACATGAACAAAACATTTTAGTTTGTATTTAAAGAAACAATTATTTAAAAGTAAGAATTGTAATGATTATTTTTAAAATGCCATTTTTCTATTGTGGGAGTCCACAATCCTCTCAAATCCTCACAAACTCCATAATATAGAGTCACTAAAACATTATTCTAATTTGAGAAAAAACGAAAATTAATATAAATATGACAATATATTCCTGGGCGTACTTTTTACTGCATTTGTGCGATCTAAATTGTATTTTTAATAACTATATTATGAGTATGACTATCTTTATGTGTGTGCAATGTAAGTACTAGACTACAGTATGTTAAGCTATATTGCATTTACTAAATCGTTACATATATCAGTTACCATAAAAGTGAAGAATGTTACTTACATAAATTAGAATACATGTGCTAAATACATAGGTATTAAAAATAATTAAATACTAGCATTTTTCATGTCTTATTTCCATATTTCAAATACTTCTTATAAGTCGTCACTAAGATGTTTATTTATATCCCTCAAGTTTTCCTATGTGAGTACATAATATTATGTTGGAAGTGGGGACTGCAGTAATAGTATGTTAGCAAAAAAAACAAAGTTTCAAGTCACCCACCTGCACCCTATTTATAAATTCATGGCGAGTCAGTATTAAAGAGAATGTATTTATTGTAATCACTAGCTTTTTCCCACGGCTCCGTCTGCGTCAATTCAGGACCTATCTCCCGTTGATATCTATATGTATGACCCCAATCACTGTACTTTTTCGGGATAAATTTTCCATCCTTTCATCCATCCTCACAAACTTCACATTTATAATATTAGTAGGATTGACATATTATGACTCGGCAGTCGACACTCATGTGTTCATTCGAGTGTGTTCGTTATTTACATACATACATACATATAATCATGCCTCTTTCCCATAGGGGTAGGCAGAGACCACTTCTTTCCACTTGCTACGTTCCTTACATACTTGTTTCGCTTTGTCCACTTTCATTAATCCCTTCATACATGCTCTTCGGTTTAGGGTACTCTTGACCTGGCCTTTTTTCAAGACATCCCTGATTTGGTCTTGAAACGTCCGCCTAGGTCGCCCTTCGCCCGCCCTTCCAACGCTTCCATTCACACTAGCCTTATACACTTATTTCGTCAATCGTTCTTCATTTATTCTCTCGACATGGCCAAACCATCTCGGCATCAATTTTTGTCACTACATCTTCTTTCAGACCACAAAGTTTCTTTATCTCACTATTTCTTATCCTGTCACTCAGTTTAATTCCTATACTTCTTAACGCTCTCATCTCAACTGCATTTATTCTGCTTTCATGTTTCTTCTGCCATACCCAATTTTCACTTCCGTACATGAGTGTCGCAACCAACACCCCCTCATGCACAACTAAACGAGCCTTGTTAGATACCTTCCGACTGTTCATGAAGGAATCTTCTGCATTCACTCTTCTTTCAATATCACTCTCACACTTTCCATCTCTTGTAAACTTTGATCCTAGATACACAAACACAATCACCTGTTCAATTTGTTCATCTCCAATCACGATATTGCAGTCTGTCACTGCCTCATCTCTTTCAAACACCATCACTTTCGTCTTCTTTACATTCATCTTCATTCCCTTTCTAACAAAAGCTCCACTCATAGCAGTTACTATCTCCTGCAACTCCTCAGCCGAAGACGCAAGTAATACTTGGTCATCAGCATAGAAAAAACATTTGACGAGTAGCTCATTCATTCTCAACCCACTTTCACTCTCTTTTTAATCTGTCAAGCAATTGTTCATGCTCGTGTTCGTTATATATACCTGGGTACTCTATTGTATTAGTGCAGAGTTCTATTTTCAGTGGTCAGAATTTTCACCGGCGTTCCGAATTCCGCAGCATACAGTCCTAGCCCAGTTTTCTTCATCTTCATTTCTTTGTTTGAATTAATGTCTGTTATTGATTGTACTTCATGCATTGTTTCCACTTTTATAAGTTTTTTACATTAATTTTAATTCAATACACGACCAGTTTGGACAAAGTCATCATCATGTAGATTTAAAATGATATATATATTTTACATATACAGGTGTGGCCTAAATAATGGATAATCCTTCACCTGCAGCTGGAGAATATCATAACGGATCAGAAAAATACAATTCAAGTTTAGCAAAAGTATCATGGTTTTTTAGTTTTCGGCCATTTTTAAAAAATCTATAAAAATGACTAATTTTGTTGCCCATAGATGATAAGTATTACTTACTGCTGAGATTTTGGCTGAGATAGATACAACATTCCATCAAAGATGGATTGGCCGTTTGGCATATTTTCTTTGGCCTCTAAGATCACCAGACCTTAACCCTCTGGATTATTTTTACTGGAGTTGTAGAAAGTAGAAGGTGTATAAAAAATCAGTGACATCAGTGGAAGTTTTACGCGAACGAATATTGGCCGCTGCTCGAGGGAGGCGGGCCACGCGCAACGAATAAAACAATCGTTTATTATAAGGTGCAGAGCCTGCATTAGAGCTCCGGGTGGTCATTTTGAACACTTGTTATAAAAGTAAATAATAAACTGCAAAGATACGCTTCTTTTCTTTAACCTCCTTTACATTTAATTCATAAATAAATAAAATAGTTTTAAAATAAAATTTTAATAAATCCTGTAATTAAAACAATAAATGGGCTCTATTTTTTATAAATTATGAAAATTCTTTGAATCTGAAGGATCAAATACCATGTGTTATACCTTTTTACAAATTATTTGTAAGTTGGTCAGTCAAGTACCCATACATTTTTTAATATGTGCGATATTTTTATTTTTACATTTGCTAATATGTGCGATAAAACAAAGAAAAAAATATTTGTAAAGAAAAAAAAATTCGTTGCATTTGTAAAAATAAATTAAGCAACAGCACAAAAATAACATGATACATTTGTTAATTTATTTATAATAACAACATAATTCCTATTGTGAATCATCACAAATTTTTAGGGGTTATAATAGACCATAAACTTAAATTTGATAAACACATAAATTACATATATCAGAATGCCATGAAGAGCATAAATATAATGATAAGTTTAGCAGGAACATTTTGGGGCTCTGACCCAAAAACTCTTAACATGTTATACAAAAGCATAGTCAGAAGTCATTTTGATTATAGTTCGTTAGCTTACATGAATGCAAACACAACATTACAAAGAAAATTGGATGTTATACAGAATATGGGTTTGAAAATTATAAGTGGAGCCATGCGCACCACTCCTATTGTGTCCATGGAAGTTGAAAATTGCATACCTCCACTGTCCTTTCGCCGCCTACAACTGGCTGAGAGATTTTGTCTTAAGGAATTGTCTTGTGATGATAATTTTACTGTTGATAAAATTTTACATTCTACAGAAATTGTACAGTCAGCTGCAACATCCAACATCACACCTAATAACCTCATTTCTGCTTCCTTACCTGAAATATCAATATTAATGTTATCAACAAAAAATCTTACCAAAAATATGTATACTAGTAAAAAGTGCCCAATTTACCAATACCCATATGAAACTATTCTTAACTATATTGATGTTAAGTGTTGTTTAAATTCTGTTACAAATAAGTTTGACTTTTTACAATTTTTACAACATAAAAGGGATTTTTACACATTATATACTGATGGTTCCAAAAGCGAGCATGTTAAAGCTGCCTACTATGACCCACAAATGAAAGTAAGTAAATGTTTTAAAATCCCGCATAATTGCAGTATTTTTACAGCAGAGGCTTGGGCAGTATTAGCTGCTTTAACTTATATACATACCAATGTAAATAATGTAAATATTTTAATTATAAGTGATTCTAAAAGTGTTCTATGTTCTATATGTAATAATACTTTTTCCTATAAACAAAATTATATTGTGTTTAGAATAAGATATATGTTATCAAAGCTGATAGAAAAGAAAATAGAATTTGTATGGGTTCCCTCCCACAGTGGCATACTGGGAAATGTAGTAGTAGACCAGGTCACCCGTAGAGACCATGATGTGGATCTTCTAGACAGTTTTAAAGTGCCTTTTACCAACTTCTATCAACAATTTAAATCTTCAAAAAAAATGTTATGGACAGAATATTGGAAGACTGTCGCAGCTGAAAAGGGAAGATGGTACGCGGATATTCAAAGGGACTTACCAACAACACCATGGTACTATAGATTTGAGTACGTTAACAGGAAGTTCATAGTTTGCATCAACCGCTTGCGATCAGGCCATTGCCTAGTTGCGGCGCATCTCCACAGAATGAATATTTTGGACGATAGTAGATGTAGACATTGTTTTGGAGATGACGAGAACATTAATCATTTGATGTTTGAGTGTCCAACGTTTGCCATACAAAGGTTGTTGTTAGACAATGCGATTAGTGGCATAGCAGAAGAAAACTCACTAAGTGTCCCCCGCCACATTAAAGGATTATTAAAAAATTCTGTTTATTTTGTTCCCATTTTTAAATATATTGTCAATACTGTTGGAAAGGTTTAGATCTTTGGTTTAGATAAATACATTGTGTAATTTATAGGTTATATTTAATGTCATTTTGTAAAATGTTATACTTCTCCTACTTCAGTTAATAATGTCTTATATGTCAAAACTCAAAATGTATCCGACTGAAGGACTTTGTATCCATGGTCATGAATAAATTAAAAAAAATAAAAATACTTAAGTTTGGGGAGAAATATTTCTGAGAGTTGGTAACGCTGCTTCTAACTTCTAACAATTACGACTTTGTTGATAAACATACAAGCCAGTAGTAAATAGTAATACCTACTTATCATTTGTGATACAAGCTACGAATAACTATGTTAGACGTAGCATACAAGTGATACACAGTGAATACAGAAAAAACAATCGTCTACACCGGCGAAGAACCTTATTGAACACACAAGACGATTTATGGATTTAAGACATCACAGGAATATAACGTTTTTTATTATTAAGACCGTGTGTGCTTAGCTTATGTATAATTTCAATAATTTCATATTTTTTAATAAATTAGTAAATCTGAGTACTAACACTAATCATACTTAGGATTGTATGAAGACCCTGATTGTTTTTTGTGAGTATGGAGTCTGGCAAACGAAGTAAAAATTTCTCAGAAAGGGAGAAGATGTTATTATTAGAAATAGCTAAAGAGTTTGCCGCAATAATAGACAATAAAAAAACTGACGCAACTTCTGTCGATGCAAAAAAACACGCGTGGGCGCAACTCACACAGAAATACAATTTTGCGTCGGAGACTGGCCCAAGAAGTGAGAAACAGTTGCATGCCTTGTATGATAATTTAAAGAAGAAAGCGAGAAGAAATAACAGTGATGATAAGGTAGAATAATTATTTTATAAAAGGGTTTTCACTGGGAGCTTTAACAATAAAGTGATATAGCCACAATTTATTTAATATTGTAATTTTTAAAATGTTTATTTTTGGGATTTCACTTCTTTTTACAAGTTGCTTATGACAATAATTATTCTTTTTAATTTATATGAAAGATCCTTTTAATATAATTTTGATGATAATATCTGAAAATTGATAATTTTTCAGTATATACCTATAGCATTCCATCCCCTAGTTTAAGGGGTTGGAAGATAAAAAATAAAATAATTTACTATTATTATAATTATTTATTTTATTTATCGGTTAAATCGGTTAAAATCTGTTTAAACTTTAAACCCTAAAGACTGTGCACATTAAAAATTTTTTTGGTTCAAAGATATCAACAGAGGCGAATGGAGTCGAAAATCAGAAACAAATTAATGAAGATGCTATAATGACCAAAAGGTTGGAGATTTTAGAATTGCAATACCAGCAGGAATTAATGAAGTTGGAAAAAAATAAAATAATAATGGATTTGGACATTGAATTGAAAAAAGTGCAATTAGAAAATGCAAGGATAGACCTAGAACTTAAAAAAAATAAATTATTATAATGAAATGGATATCTAAGAATTATTTTTACTTTAAATATGTATATTTATCACGCAAGTTTCTGCCAGCTTAAATAAAAGAAACATATGCATTAAAAATTTATAAGATTATTATTAAAAAATTCAAAGAACAAATCAAAATACTGACTTAGTAACCCGAGGGCTTTTAGAGTAGGAATATTTTATAGCAGGTATTTGAGGCAACCTGACAACTTGTGCAGTACCTCTCCTATAATTATACATGATTATACTTACCCCGACAGCAGACCTGGCTGGTCAGTAGAGCGACCAATTCAATAATTTAAAAAAAATTTATGTATTTTTTTTTCAAAAATTATATTTGAGCCAATTTGAAAATTTTATGTTGTAGTTTAATGTATAAAGAGTTAGAAAAAAAGTAAGCCAGATGATTTGGTCCGGGCTTTGGATTGTTTGGTTTTAAATAGGAACAATTACTTTAAAGTACATATAATACACATTTTAGTTTTAATGACACTAAAATTTGGTACATTTCATGAGAGTGTTAATAGGGTATTCTACTCTATTGGATAAAGTACCTTAATACTTACATACGCTTTATTCCCTAAAAAACTATTTCAAAATTTAAATATTTTTTATGCCCGCGAAAACACCTTCCGCCATTTTATGACGTAACTTATAGGCATGTTGCCTAAAAATGTTAGACAACATTTATTAAACAATCTATAAAAAAAATAGAACCCATTTTCGTATATCTTAAAAAATAACGAAGATACAAACAATTGAAATTTACAATATGAAAGTGCGATTATATATCGGCCTGTGACTTCTCGAGTGCACCCGCCGTACATTTGTCATTACAAAATGTAATTTAAATTTACATAGGTAATGAAAGAGAGCGATATATCGGCCTGTGACGTCACGAGTTGCACCCGCCATACATTTGTCATTACAAAATGTATGGTTTTGAGAGAAAGAGATGGGCAATATTTTTTATTTGCTTATAATTTTTAATCTCGTCAATCTAAATACCTATTTCTTTTAGATTTATGTATCTGTAATCAACTATTTTAAAATTTAATTTATAAAAATGTGATATTCCACACTAGGCAACATCCCTATGCAAAACAAACGTCGACATAGTTACTTATGTAATCGCATGGTAATAGGTAAGTATACTTATTACCATGCTATTACCTAAGGAATACCTACTTACTATTAGGAATGTTCTATGGTGGACGCATTCTCTTTTATTATAGTTAGTATGCTCTAAAGCAGTAAATCCCATTTTTCAATTTCATTTAGATCTTATTAAGCCACACCGTCTATCATACGGTAATACAACAACACAAACAATATGATACCTAAATTAAACCTTCTCAATAAGACAATAATTGTCACCTATCAAAACAAAGTAAAAACTTGCGTATTCCATATTCAGTACAACGCGTCGAAACTTGTTGCCGCGCCGGCCGCCGCCGTCCCGTCCGCAATGCGTGTTCGATTCGATTGATAATTTGCTGTCAATACATCAAGTACATCCATCTCATTAAAATTATATATTTTTTTGTAATTACCATTGTAGATGTTACATTACGTAATAAATAAGTGTTTAATTTTGATTATATTATGACTGTTAAAACAATAATAATTATTAGTTTAAAAATTTATATATTTGATGAATATATATACCTACAACACAAGGAAATATACTTACTATATTTCTTTTTACTACTCCGAATGGGACGTTTTCTAAATAAAATTTGTGAGAATTGATTGGTCCTTGTGCTGAGTCACTGTAGATTTCAAAAAAGTAAAGTTAGATGTAGTCACTTTTTCGATTGGCCACTGCTTTTTTGATATCCACTCACAACAATGAATTAAATATAATTTAAAATTTGTTTAATCTACTTACTTTATTATCAAATAATGAACCCTATCAAACAATCAATTCTAACTTTTTTTTTCGAAAACTGTTAATTCGTCGTTGAAACTCAGCCACAACGCAAGTTTTCATAAATAGATAGATCTAATCTTCACTTTTTTTCGAGATTTAGAAATTGGTAGTAAAAAAAAAAGGTAGTAGTTTATGTTTATTTCTGTACCTACTTACAAATCTTTATATTCGTCACATATTTTCGTATTATTTTGTTGACCATGAAAAGTAGGTAGGTTATTGTTGTGTTCAAAATGCCTGTCGTCATAAACAGTTTTTAAAATAGTTATTGCTCTCGAGTTAATTATTACAAACAAAAATACAAACTCCTTGATATGGATATCATTTAAAAGGTCCTGAGAAGCAGATTATGTATAGTTGATTATAAAAAAAATATTAACAACACAGCTAAAATGTCCCTCTTAAGTTTAGCAGCACTAAAACTATCATACACAAAAATGCTCGTAGTATATGTGTGAATAATTGTAAAGTACCTATGTACCAAGTTCAATTTCCTCAATAAGAATTCAAAAGCTCAGTATTACCTAAAAGAAGGCAACTGGCCAAGGTTCAAGCTACAACTGGCTCCGAGGTACAGTCGCCAGACACCGACAAATCCGGTGTACCACTTTTGTATATTACCAAGTAATAAGGTCAAAAGTGGTACTTACACCGAATGTGTCGACGACGAAAGTGCAAAGTAACAACAAATCAATAATCATCGTACGCCTATAATATCACACACAATATCACTACATAGTATAAAACAAAGTTGCTTTTTCTGTCTTTCCCTATGTGTGCTTAGATCTTTAAAACTACGCAACAGATTTTGATGCGGTTTTTTACCCACTGGGTTATGTTTTTCGCGCGTATCTTGTGTTTGTAAATTCATTTATTCCCACGTATCTTCCAAACGGCTGGATGGATTTCGATAAATAATCAAGGTATCGTTAGATTTGTGTAATTTGTCTAAAAAATCCATGTGTCCTTAGATAGCATAATTAAGAAAAAATACAAAATAGCGATTTCGGCGCCAAATTGTAAGTATTTAGCTCAACATTTTTTATTAATATCCAAACCTATCGGGTAGGGTATCAAAATAAATGAAATTAAAATAAGATTTTGAAAATATACATAATATTCCATGTATTTAAATTTAATCGGGAATAATTACAACTATTTTAATTAAATAATTGGAATAAATTCGTAATCAATGCATTATAGTCGTATTTTTTCTTTAAATCGGCAAAGTGTGTGTTGGATAAACTAAAAAATCTAAAATAAATTAACTAAATAATTTAAAAAATAAAAAAACCCGACTGCAAAAAAAACTTACCTCAAAAGACCGAAACAAGATTGGGCTGAAAGCCGACATTATATTTGGTAGCAGGCGGGACCCATTAATTTTTGCAAATAGGTCCCGCCTGCTACCAAATATAATGTCAATTATTTCACTTAGGCTTTCAGCCCGATCTTGTTTCGGTCTTTTGAGATAAGTACTTATGTTTTTTTCTGCAGTCTGGTTTATTAATTTTTTAAATTATTTATTTTATTTAATAGATAGAGTAATTCAAGAGGAAGGTTTATATGCATATGACATGCCTAATATAGAAACACTGATAATTTTAGAGGTATCTAATGTCGTAACTAAACACATTTTTGGAGTTTACTCCTTAAGAATCGATTTTTATATAAGGCGCCCGGTATGAAAAAAATATGAGATGTAAAATTTATTGAACGAAATATTCAATGACCTTGTTACGTTTTCGTGCGCAACCTATTCTGCGCACCTGTCACTTTTTCACATGGGCGATTTTTTGAACTCAAATCGATCGCTAAAGTTTTTAAAAACTTTGTCTAGTTTTTTGCCTATTTCTCCGAGTAGTTGGCACTTACTTAAAGCCTTAATACCTAGTACCCATTTAGTACCCAATTTTCACTAAGGGAAATAGAAGTTCATATTATTGTTTTCCAGTCCGGACGCCATCTATGGAAATAAACATTAACCATTAGTTTGGTCTTAATAATTTTACAGAAAAAATATAGATGGCGCTTATACGGAGTAGATTGTTTCTAATTTTAAATACTTTTTTATATATATTTTGCTGTACTAAAATAAAATTTCCTATCATCAATCACTTTAGTTATCATAATATTCGTTTATTGTTCGAAGTACGCACTTTTTAACATTGCCCAATAAAATAAAAATAATATTATACAATTTAAATACTAAGCATTTAAAATGTCAACAAGTCTTGCTCAAGAGGAATCTCCTAGTACTCAGAGCTAAATATTATAAATAATTATTCTATCGAAATGTGTAAAGCGCCATCTATGTACATTTCAATGCATCACCGTTTTTCACATGGCGCGAATTTTTGAGCTCAAATCGATCGCTAAAGTTTTTTTTCCTTCTGAGGGACGTGTTTTACTTTTTAGAGTTAACTCCAGTCGTGCGTCGGAGCTGACACACACTTTTTTTGCACTTAAATTGCAATCGCTGGATGAACCCTACGAGATTGTATCAAAATGATGTACTACAGTATTGTACACCTTAAAAAGGTCTACAAAAAAGTCCGCCATGGTATATATATATGTATATATATATATATATATATATATATATATATATATATATATATATATATATATATATATATATATATATATATATCTTAGCGATAACTTACATTAACCAATTTTTATCTTTTACTTTTAACGAGAAATAATGGCTTACCCATTTTCGAAGCGATTTTAAGCAATACAGCATTAATCCTTATCCAATTAAGTACCTTTAATACATTGTGCATTTAATATAGATTAATCTAATCCCTCTACAGCTTGTAATTTAAATGAATATTTTCGAAGATATTACAGATTTAAAATACAGGGACATAGCGGTTCACTTAAGAAAACTAGCTGCCCGTCGCCAGTTCATACTTATTAATATGTATTGTATTTTCAGAAGCTATTTAGACGGATACTATGATCCTTATCAAATTAAATACGTTACTCGCTTTAAGCATTTTATACACATTATAGTAGCCCTTTAAACCATACAGTTTAAATTAATATCATAAATTTAGAAGATATCGTAAAATTTATATTCAAGCGCGAGAAATATATATCAAGCGGTCTCGCACGTCGCGTTGGGGTGATTTCCCATTGGGTACAGAATCCTAAAAACATTTTCAATATTGTATACAGAAATATATTGCAGTGAGTAGAAGTTTTTTCTCCAAGAACACTATTCCATGCGGGCGAAGCCACGGGCAAAAGCTAGTATATAATATAATAATGTAAGTATGTATTATTTATTTATCGTAACTAATATAAGATAAGACTTTTTAAAAAATCAATACGTACCGCAAATTGTTACATTTGGCACTGACAATGCTAGTTATTAATGTGGTAATTGCCACTTATCATGTCATCTGTTGCTCGTTTAGAGCATCCAACCAAACGGAGACGAAATGCTAACTAATTTCTATGCGAAAAATCTCTCCAAATCTCCCTAGGAAGTTTCTGTACAGCGACTTGACTCATTGACTGCACTGAGGATTTATTTGGACTTTGACTAGACTTTGGACATGACGACTTAGAAAAACGGTGTTTTATGCATGTAAGAAAAATCTATTTCCCGCCTTATTAATTTGACACTGGCAATGGTTATAAGCAGAAATAGCGAAGATGGCGCCAAAAGAAAGTTCGAAATTTAAATTTACTCTGCAGTCTTCATACAGTAGGTACATTGTTTTATACTGAAAGCAGTCTTCACCGTCAGTGTGACCAGATTCAGTATTTTAATACTTTTTCAGTATATTTCATCGATTTTGCCGAACATCAGTATATTTTCGGGTATATTGCTGGTAGTCAGTATTTTTGGGTATATTTTGGTTGAAGTTATGGCAACACCGTAGTGAGTGAACGTCTTTGCGACAATGTTTGCGGAATTCCCCGGAACGCGAATATCGGGACTTTCCCGGATTTTGTTTATTCTTATCTATGAGTTAGTACGAATTTCTTTCGATAATTCGGGGATTTCCCCAAACTAGAAGATGTTTTCGTCATCATATAAATAGAACGCGATCGATCTTCGTTGTTTTATTTATTTAGTTGCATTCATCCGGACAGCATGTCTAGTTTTCAGCAAAGTTATTTAGCTAAGTGGGAACAAATTCCGGAATTTTCTTCGTGGCTTTCACGTTATAAAGATGACGAGTTCGCCGCATTTTGCAAAGCATGCAATTCGAAACTGCAAAGTAGATTAGCATCTATAAAACAGCATGCAAATACTGAAAAGCATAAATCGAACTTGATGAAATATAAAGGACAGTCAAAGGTAAGCATAACTCGCTTTACAAACCTATTTCAAGGAATTCGAATATATTTTAAGTTAATAATCCTAGTTTTGTTTCTAAAAACCAGTAGGTAACAGCTGTGAAATGCGGCGCTGTTATAAAAAAACTAAGCAACCAAATATTTTTAAAATTTCAGGTTGATACATTTTTCAAAAAGGCCCCACTGAAAGACGAAGTCAAGAAAGCTGAACTGCGTTTATGCAGTTTTCTGTCGGAACACAACATCCCATTTCGAGCTATGGACCATCTTAGTGATGTTCTAGTGAAGTGTTTTACTGATTCCGATATTGCGAAAGAATTTTCCTGCAAGAGATCCAAAGCAGCCGCTATAACTTATAATGTTTTAGGACCCAATTTCGAAAAAGATATGATTGAGGACATACTTGGTACTGCATCTCTTTCAGGTAAACCAGTATATTCAATTATAATCGATGAGAGTACAGATGTTGCAACAGTCAAAGTATTGGCTATAGTAATTAAATACTTCTCTGAAACTAAATGTACTGTACAAACCAAATTCCTTGATTTAGTTGATTTAAGTGGTGAGACCGCAGGTCAATTATTTAATTCGTTGTCATCAAAATTATCCGAATTAGGTTTAGACATAAAAGACGTAATAGGATTCGCTGCTGATACTACGAATGTGATGTTTGGTCAACATTCTGGCATTGTTGCAAAAATTAAAGAAGTAAACCCAAAGTGCTTTTTCATGAAATGTGTTTGTCACTCTGCAGCATTAAGTGTTAGCCACGCCTGTAAAATACTGCCTAGAAATTTAGAACAAATAGTAATAGAAGTATATGGATATTTTTCTCAAAGCAGCAAGCGTCAAAGAGAATTTGCTGAGTTCCAAAATTTCACAGACACTGAAAATCATAGAATTTTGCGTCATTACGACATAAGGTGGCTTTCACTTCATGCCTGTATTAGTAGAATAATTGAGCAGTGGAGGGCATTGCAATTGTTCTTTCAAGACCAATATTTGAGTGATCGCAATATGTCATCAGAATTTTTATTTAATTCTTTTACCACTGATATAAACAAATTGTATTTTTACTTTTTGGACTACATTTTGCCGATTGTAAACAAATTTAACATAATTTTTCAAGGCGACTATCCGTGCATTGATAGACTGTATGATGATGCATCTAGTATGTACTTGTCGATTTTGGGTTGCTTCATGAAAGCTAATTACATCAAACGTACGGACAATGTATTTACGTTAGACCCAAAGTCTAATGTAAATTATTTGCCACTGAAAGATATGTACTTAGGTATTCAAGTAGGCCAAGAATTAATCAAACACAGAGAAAATCTAAACATGAAAGAACAGATTGCTGAGTTTTTCAGAAGGTGCCAATCATTTTTAATTGAGTTGAGCACGCAATTGAAATTACGTTTGCCTTTTGAAAATCCAGTTTTTCGAGAACTGAAATTTCTTAACCCACACACTGCCGTGCATAAAGAATTTCGCAGTTTACGAAATGTAATAGAAGCTTTTCCAATTTTCCCATGCGAAGTACAGCCAGAACAAATGCAGTTAATTGACGAAGAATATAGAACCCTAAAGTTTGATCGCGAAGTAAGTGATTTGTTACAATCTTCCAGCACTGGCTCACCCATCTCGTGTGAACAATTTTGGGTGGAAGTTGGAAAAATTTCTAACAGTGATGGCATGTTAAAATACAAAAATATAACTAGTTTTAGTAAATCTCTTCTATGTATACCGGTGTCGAATGCTGCATGCGAGCGCATATTTTCAAAGATAAATTCAATAAAAACGGACCAAAGAAACAGATTTATAAACAAAAATGTGTCAGCTATTTTAAAAACAAAGCAAGGTATTAAAGATGAAGGAGGTTGTGTAAATTTTAATCCTTCGAAAAGGATGTTAAAATATAATTCTAACATTTATTGTGAGCATGAATAAATAAAACGTTTTAAGAAAATCAGTATTTTTATTGGTATATCTGTCCTATGTTAGTCGGTATATTTCAGTATTTTTTTGAGGTGCCTCGGTATTTTCTTAAAATTAAATCTGGTCACACTGTTCACCGTCTGCATTCATTCAGATTCCAGAATATTTCGTGCATACTGCGGCTAAATAAGATTTAGCATTTTGCTATAATAATATTGATAAAAACTGCTAATATGTTTTTTCCTGCGGAGTCCTTACGAAGAGGAGGTAGATTTTATTTATGTTGGGTAGCAGATTCATGGCCCTTGCGATTTGCAACAATAACACACAGGCAACTATGGTCGCAAGATATTCGGCATATTTGGTAAATAAAAACATTCACTTTAAATGATAAATTTTTGTAATACTGGCTGGCTTTTCTCTTTACTTTAGTAATACCTATATATTATGTTATTTGTCTATAGTGAAGACCTTTCGGAAGTAATTAAAAATGAATCTGGACGACCGGCAAATAGATTTTCCCTTCGTCTTAGTTCACAATTACTGAGAGGTGTTGTACGCCTTTATCAAAAAAAAGTTACTGTGTTTATAGGTTTGTACAATATTATGTACCTATATTATTATAATTTCCTGAATTTTTTTTCTTATTTTCCACACTGTTACCTTTTAATTTACTTTCATATTTTTCTTGTTCCAGGAGAAATATGTATGATCAATGCTCATGTTATGAAAGTAACTAATAAAAAGTAAGCAAACAATGTTATAATATGATAAATTAATGATATTTAGAAACCAATCAAGACTTGTTACATACTATATACAAAAAGGATATGATATCTGATCTCTTTAGGTGGGCACATGAGGAGTATGAACCTGTGCATGTACAAAGAAGACCCCAACTTGTTCCGTTAATCATTGAAGAGTTACCAGATGAAGAAAGAGTTATGGAAATGATTAAGGTTTGTTAAAGTTAGATATTATACTTAGTAAGTATATTGAATAGTTTCAAAGAAGCTTAGATAGCAAAGAACATATTATTCCTATTCTTCATTTTTGGTATTTGTTTCAGAATAGTGGCAATGTGGTGGCAAATATTCAAGAAATAACATTGAAAGAACCAACATTAACTCAAAATCCGACACTTTTAGATGTATGAATTTAATGGTCTTAATTTTAACTTTATTCTCCGCTAGTAAAGAACTAAACATAATGTTCAAAACCGGCCAAGTTCAAGTCGGACTCGCACACATAGGCACAGTTCCATATCATTATACAACTATTAGTACTAATGTCAAGCACTACTATTAATATATTGACAGTGAAAAAAATCAAGATTTTGTATGGGCCCTTAAATATTTATTTTATTATTTATTTTTAATCTAATATATAAAATTTCCATGTCACAATGTTAGTTACCGTACTCCTACGAAACGGCTTTACCGATTTTTACCAAAATTTTATGCGTATTCAGTAGGACTGAGAATTGGCTACTGGGTATTTTATATATTGATAAGTGCATTTGTTGAATGAAAAATAGTAAATTATTACAACTCGAGACTGACGGCGACCATATTGTTTGTGTGAAGGGATAGCGATCGACGTTGCCATGGTGACATACTTATTTAGTCACTTCAATAAAATAATATGGGCGAAATACTCAATATGGCAAAGCAACGTTTGCCGGGAAAGCTAGTTAGAATATAAAACTCAATATTCAGTGAATATTTCAAGAGTTTACCTGTTGCTGTTATTAATATTGATCAAAAAACGCCAAAACATCCTGTTTGTCGTATGGAAGTCCTCCTTAAATATTTATTTTATTCTATTTTTAGGGTTCCGTAATACATAAGGAACTCTTATAGTTTCGCTCTGTCTGTCTGTTCGTCCGCGCTTCTAGCTTCTTATTATGAATATAAATGGATTTGTTGTTATAGCAGAACAGAAACTAACAGAAATACATCATCTGTGAAAATTAAAAAATCAACTATCTAGCCATCATGGTTCACAAGATACAGCCTGGTGAAAGAGAGACAGACGGATAGCAAAGTCTTAGTAATATGGTGCCATTTTTAACTTTTGGATACGGAACCCTAAATAACAATTAAGTAAATAATTAAGTAATTAGGTAAATTTAACAAAAAAATATGTTACTCATCATTATATTTTATAGTATTATTTTAATAAGGTTTTGACTATATATATTTGAATATATAGTCTAGTCAGAACTATAATTTGGATTTAATAGGATGGTTTTGGAGAGATGCAAATGCAGGAGCACGCTATAGATGTTATGCGAGCGGGAGATCACGTGGAGCAAGTGAGTGCTCTATCCGTGGTCTCGGTGAATGAGACAGCTCGGTCCAGGCTCGAGATTACCACAATCAGACCGGTCATGGAGGGAGTGTCCGAACATGATATATCAGTGTTTAAGAAGTGTAAGTAGTGAAATTAATGTATGTGTGTAGGTATATGTATAAAATGTCTAAAATGTGGTTGTTATTTGCAGTACTTGAATGAACTTTTCATGTTGTATAATGAATTGTACCCAGTTTTAGTAAGTATTTTTGTTTCATAGCCATGGGGGAGTCACAACTGCCAGCTGCCGATTTTGAGAAAGGTAGTTATTGATTTTAATAAATATGTACCTACAATTGTATGGTTGTCGACAAGCCCGCGTACCACTAATTGTCGACCTTATTACTATGTTAGTAAGGTATAAAAGTAATTTGAACGTTTATTTTATTCTCCTACTAACACCAGTCGTATGCTCACAGAAATCCCTGACATGCCTGAAATCCGTCCTGACTTGCCAGCTCCTGTGATAGATAAGTTAGTTCCTAATAATTTTGAAGTCGGTACCGGCCAACTTAATACTATAAAATATTGTTTTATCAGGATATGGTAAAGGCCGGTACCGACTTCAAAATAATGAAATTAGTGTAGAAAAATAGTTACAATTTTAGCCGAATTTAAAAGGAATTATTTAGAAAATAAGATTAATTTCATACTTTTTTGGCATTTTTACTTCGGAAGTCGGTTAATTTTTTTGTTTATTAAATAATACTTAGTAGTAAGAGCCCGGAAGTTGAAGCAGCTAAGCAACAAGAACTGCCACAGAGTAAAGATTCAAGTGAAAGGAAGCGAAGAGAGGATGAAGAGTTTGTTCTAGAAGTAATTATTTTATTTTACTATACTATTGTTTGTATCAAAATGCTACTGAAAGCATTGCATGTTAGGCCATCCTACCTTCCATAGTAACTCAGTAGAGATAGCAAAATACTCGTACATATTTTCAATCTTCATAAGTCATAAGTAAGCATAATAATTATGTTATATTATTTCTAGAGAATTTTTCGGCAAGAACAGTCATCGTTATGCATTATACAGGTTAGATTTTAAATAAAAAAGTTTATCTAAGCACTTAAATCACAGTTTCAGAGTATAACATAGATTACGATACGGGACAATGTGAAATGGACAATATACAATGATATAACTTTAACTAAACATATACAATGGATATAACTTTCGTTGTAACCTTTGTAAGAATCACGTGCATCCTTATAGACGTACTTTAATGCAAAATGCGAAGTAATGAAAAATTCAGTTTTCTTTTCAATCGGCCCGGATTCGTAGAAACGTCAGTAGCGATACCTGCCGTTATTTTAACGGCTTTTATGTATTACCTATTTGTAATAAATATTATAATATTATTATTTAAATTTAAGTAGGTATTATTATACAGTAGGTAGGTACTAAAACAAAACAATCAATAATTTGCACCCAAATTACTTTGGCAAAACAATTCCGTCCGACGCACGAGATTTTTTGCCAGCGGCTTGTATGGATAAAAATGAATGTTATTTAGATGAAAAACAAATGAAAAAGTCATATAAATATTGGTTTTTCATTATTTAATGGAAGATAAAGTTTATATTTGCGCAAAATTACTTTCGCCGCCCGTGTCGACTCGAGCTTTACGATATGCACGCGCGGTTGATTACGCGAACCTAAACGTTCTACCAATATATGGCACATAGCGCTAAAAATGCAAGCTAGCGTTGTTTTGTACTAAAATAGATATTATGTATATTATTATTAGCTGACGCAGGTTAAGGCTACCGCGAAACTCGAGCATCACCACTGTAAGGTTGCCCCCCCCCCCCCACCCTCCTCACCGCCCACTGTGTTCTTAGTTTAAAAAATCCTGAAATATTTTGAGTAGGCAAACATAAGAAGGAGTGAATACTTATAGGTTACCTAATATTTTAATTTTTGTAGGAGGTAGTTTGAAAAAAGTTATATTCATAGGATAAAACGGTAACCACGATTGTGTGATAGAGATTATAATATTTATTGGTAAATTAAATTGTTCAACACTTGTATAAATTTATTTATTTGTTATGGTTATTTAAAATTAAATTATGGTTTAAATCCGATAGTCACGCGGTAAGTGATTACGTATTTTAATTTAAAAAAAAATAAGGTGGGTATCTGCACCGTGTACCTACGGCATAAACCAAAAGTAATTCGTCAAGCATCGTGAGGAAGTTTGCGTACGTAGGTATCTGAAAATTGTAAAAACTTTCGAAGGCTTGTGAAGTAGTCTTTATTGTGTACCTTTTCTTGATTTTTATGCCTTAGGACTATGGAAATTTTCAAAATTTCAAATATTTTAGGAGGCACTTGATCCAGGGGGAAGGAAGGAGTAGGTACTGTAGGTTCCATATGCACCGGGGCTACTTTTATGCTTAATAAACAAATTAATAATTCACACAGCTTATTTAATGATTCTAAATAACTGTCAAATCACAATGACAACTTATAAAATAATAGTTGAATGCAACAAAACTAATTTGTCGTCCGCCATTTAAAAAGTGTCATAAACGACGATTCTACTCACTCGGACAAAGTTTGCTGGTATCGTATACTCCCGACATAGCCACTGTAAAAGTAGGTACCTATTGCTCGTACAGACTCTGTAAATGAGTGTACCTAGTCTCCCGTGAGGATCAAGTGTCCCTTTCCTCCCACAGTTACTATGACATTAACGATCTAAATAATTCGTTTTTAGGAATTGCAAGACCAACCCGCCCCGAAGAGACGCCGCAAGAACAAACTGATCATAGACAAAGCTATCAAGCTGTCTTCACAATTTATGGCCTCTAGAATAGACAACTTGAATGTGGAACTACGTTGTGAGGTATGCCGTATGATAAAGGTAGGACGCACTAGGCGTAACTACGCGGCAGCGGAATACGCGACGCGACACGGCCAAGTATTCTTATATGAAATTATATGAGATAATAACGCACTACGCGTTACGTACTAGTAGGGACGCCTTGCTCCGCTGCCGTCTAGTGTGAAACGAGTGACTGATCGTCTATCACCGCCACGCAGGGACACTGCAATAATAGGAGAGTTTTAACTGCGTAACCGGTTAAAAACCATGGATGTGGGACGATTTCTGTAGGATTTTCCTCAACACAACTGTAGATGGTGCCGCGGTATCGTTTGCATAGAAGTAGCGGAAACGGAGGCCTATTTTTTAACTGAACCTTAAAAAATAGCTCAAGTTACTCCTTATAACAGCCAGCCGTATCAGAGATTAGCTGTAACAAACAAACAAATGGACAAACATTTTAAAAATGATTTTTTATTCTAAGTACCGTTGAATCTTTCATATACGTTTAGTGAAAAGCTGGTAATTTAAAATTGCAAACAGACACTTCAATTTTATTTATCTGTGTGTATAGACTATTTCTGTGGGACCATGGTATCGCACCGGTCGAGTCCAAAATATGGGTCTGACATAGTAAACTAAATCTTTCTTACTATTTAGTTATTTACCGATAATTTCTGTAATATATTTAATGATTTCGATGTTTCAGAGCAGCGTAGCGGACGTAATAAGCACGCTAGTGCCGGCGTCCTTACTGCTGAGCCGGCCGGCTCACGCGGGCTATAAAGTGCACTCTAACCTCGGCTTTGAGCACACTCGGGCGTTCATTAGACACTGCGACCTCCCTGAACAGCCCACTGCGGACGATAGAGAAATGGAGGTTCATATTTTTGGTACTTTTTATGATTTAACGAACAGTCGAGTTGTCAATAAGGACAATAGGAGCTGATATCAGAAGCTGATAGTGTTTACCGCCGCAACTCCAGGGCAGTGACAAGTGCGATCTTGCCGTTTAATGTTCCTTTTCTGAAGATAAGCTAAAAACATATTTTTTATGCCACAGAAAGCTCTAACCGCTCGACAAAGACGTGCGTCCATACGAGTTTCTCATAAAGAAGCTAGAGTGCCTGTAGTTGAGGTAATGCCGGACCTGCGTCGAGTACAACAGGAGCTACTTCCGGAAGTCAGCACTATACCAATTGACGTGGATATTTCGTTCCTGCCGACGCAGATCGTGGTCACGTCGCCGCAGAAGCGACCCAGCGCACTTGAACAGTCGGTCAGTATTCGTTGTTAGTATACATAAAGGGGATTGAGACAAATTCCACAAAACGCGTATAAGTTTTAACTGAGAATTTAAGATGATGTCATACGTAAAA
Organism: Phengaris arion; assembly: GCA_963565745.1. NCBI lineage: Eukaryota > Metazoa > Arthropoda > Insecta > Lepidoptera > Lycaenidae > Phengaris > Phengaris arion. The sequence continues at coordinate 34,616,592 of OY751431.1, forward strand.
GCTTGACAAGTAGGTAGTTGGTATAATAAATCGCTTTTGCCCCATTTTAAATTTACCGTAATTTAATTGTGCTTGTTAAAACAGTTCTTAAACATACATTTTTCAGCCTAAAAGGATGCGCCACAGTGGCTACATTACTTACCGTCTTAGTAAGCAACTTGAAGCAATCGCTCAAGGTAGGTACACTTTTAGTTTAAAATTTTGTTGATTACAAATACAAATTATTATCCTACTTATATACCTAGTAAACGATATGGCGAAAATAATGCTGTTGTGATAAATTTTAAATCTACATTTTGACTTTCAGATGTCAACGACAAGGAAAATGTGCCTCTAATGTGTCAGAACAATTATCCAGCGGTAGTGGATATTGATATAGGTAATCAATCTTTGTTCTATCTTTAGCCGCCCATACTGAAATCAAGCATTGTTAAAAAAAATACCTCACTGGAAATAATTTATTTATACCCATATTTGACAATTTATTGATAATAATATTATACTAACATTTTAGATACTAACGACAAAGAAAATGTGCCCCAGAATTATCTAGCTACAGAATATCTAAGGGGTATGTGTGACTTGTTTTATATAAAGCACCTACTTAGAACAGTTAAAGCCACTTCTTTATTTTGGTGTTTCTTCTTTAAATCAGTGTATAATATCTTCTAGATGCCAACAATAAAGAAAATGTGCCTGAAAATTTTCAAGCCGTGGTAGATAATATGGGTATGTTTCATAAATAGTTTCTTTTATCATTATTCCCACAACAATGGAGAAACGTTGTGATAAAGACTAACGTTGATTACATAAAGCATTTGTATAAATTGCGTGCAAATAACGTAACTGAAACTTGAATTACATATAATATAATTTTACAGGAATAAGTAAGGAGAATGTGCCAGACAACCAACAAAATGCGCACCAACTCATAAAAATGTTACAAGCGGAGGGCCTGGCTGATGTTCACAAAACATCAGCCGCAGTTGAAAGGCGCAGACCTAGCGAAAGCTCAGAAACGCCTTTGGGAAGTTTAGATAGAACCAAAGTCTCGCTCGGGGATTCTGAAAAAACCACGGACTCCAGGAGATTCATACGGTACGTATATTGATATGTTACATTATCTGTAAATAATGTAACAAGTGAGATGTGAGTAAATATTATGGTCGCCGGCAGAAAGGTTCAAAAGCGGTACACCGTATCTATCAACAACCATACATAAATATAACGAACTGTAATCTGCTATTTACAATTCCTGTTCTACTCGGATCCGGAAACATACCGCGCGGTTGCGGCGCGGAAATAGGTGTTCTTTCGACTGCGCCTACCAAGTTCATTTGTAACTCTCAACCTGTATATTAAATAACCTAACCAAGAGCATGTCATGACATGTCTAAGGAGGGTTCCTTAGATATGTCCTGACATGCTCTTGGTTACGTTAGTATGTCCGTAACTATCAACGCGCAATGGGTTTTCTTTGAATTACTTTAGTTTTATTGAATGAATTACTTTTAAAGTTATTGACCCGACTACGCTAATAATAATTTTCCTAAGAGTTTTAAGCATGATCTATCAGCATGAAAACTTACAAGTTTGTATTTCCTATAGTTTAGAAATTCTAGGTGGGGGGGGGGGGACTAATTACTTTTAAACCACTTTCGAGTTCGATTTCGACTTTCGACTTTGTAAAAAAGTAATGTATGAATCCTTGCCTTTATTTTAAAAGACCTATTCAACGATACCCCACACGATGGGATAGAATGAAATAAAAATTTTCATCCCCACTTCACATGTATAGGAGCCACCCCAAAAATATAAAATTATTATTATTTTATGATACCAAAACCGAGATCTATACATAAGAGGTAGGTATATACATATACCAAATTTCATCCATTTATATTCATAATTAGTAATTACAGAAGCTAGAAGGGCGGACAGAGCGAAGCTATAAGGGTTCTGTGATTAATACGGAACCCTAAACACCTTTCAATTTTGATCCTTGTTTTCCTGAGCCAAATAAGATATTTTTAATATAAAGTCTCAAACTTGTATTAAGCGTGCATGGTCTGTTCATACTTCAAACATTATTAAATTTCCCATTACAGCGAGGAGTGGGGCACTCAGGGCACGATGCACAAGATCTACGCGGCGGTGAAGGCGCGGCGGGCGCGGGCGGACAACACTACTGTGCGAGTGGAGACCCTGGTGTCGAGCGGGCCCGTGCTCGCCGGCCACCAGCGCATTATTGTCGCGCGCTGCTTCACTTCTATACTCAGTGAGTTTGAGATTTTAATAATATTTAGTAATTTTTTTAAATTTACGTTAGCCTAACAAGAAAATATAAGAAAATTCACGACACTGAATTATAATGCCATTAATAGATGCTTAGATCACATCTCAGCTTTTTATAGTATAAATGCAATAATGAAATCTAGCGCCCTCAGTATGGACTTTTTATTTTACTGGTAAGTAATTTTCTAATGGAGGTTTTCAATCCACTTGTAATTCAAATATCGGTTTTATGGTACAAAGTTCTTTCTCACTCGTGTCAATAGATGTCGCTGTCTTCGAATGTAACATTACCTTTATATTTTAGAGCTAAAACAACACGGATTCATTCGCGTTCATAAAGATCCGGATACTAATGAAATACTGGATATAGAGCTTGGGAGCAAAATCACTGTGCGAAAGTAGTTGTTATTTATTAGCTAGAAAATATTAGCTAGGGAGCTTGATAAAATATTATATATATGTAGTCTGCAACGTGAACTAGAGACAAATAATGGCGAGCTCAGGTAGCTCTGATTATTTTTATAATATTTTTTTTTAATAATTATTTATTTTTATGTTTAATAGAGTAGGTTTATAAAATGTATTTACTTATTATGAAATAACTGAAGGCTAAAACAATAATAGAATTTTTGAAAGTTTTTTTTCTAATATATAAAAAAAAGTACTTTAGTTAACTAAACTTTAGTTCACATAGTTACAGTCATATACCTAAAATGCCACCAGCTCCTTAGCTATATTACTTTGCAAGGAGATTCTGAAATATAGTATTGTTCTTAAATAAGCTAAGTATAGCTATGCTTAAAGTTGTTAATGCATTATATATATATATATATATATATAGTCTGCAACGTGAACTAGAGACAAATAATGGCGAGCTCAGGTAGCTCTGATTATTTTTATAAATATATAACTATTTTTTCAAATAATTATTTATTTTTATAAATTAGATATATTAATTACTTTTATGTTTAATTGGGTATATAAAATGTATTTAATAAGAAATAACTGAAGGTTGAAATTATTTAATTTTTATAAATATATTTTTATGTTTAATAGAGTAGGTTTATAAAATGTATTTACTTATTATGAAATAACTGAAGGCTAAAACAATAATAGAATTTTTGAAAGTTTTTTATTAAAAAAATTCTAATATATAAAAAAAAATCCGAGCTATTGTACCCAAGCTCGCCACTATTTTTACTCTAGTTCACATAGTTGCAGTCATATACCTAAAATGCCACCAGCTCCTTAGCTATATTACTTTGCAAGGAGATTCTGAAATAGATTGTTTTGTTCTTAAATAAGTTAAGTATAGCTTTTGTTAAAGTTGTTAATGCATTTTATTTGTTTGTTTGTTGATAATGGCGTTTTGATTAGTTATTCATTCCAATAAATAGTTACCACACTACTTAGCATGTATTTTTTTTAACATTGACTTTTTGGAGAAATAAAATGAAACGCATCGATATGAACAATTTATTTGAGTAATTTATCTATACATATATAATGATATGATTTCTGTACAATTTACACAAAGCTACTATTAGTTGACGTCAGCTAGACAGTTTTAGTAGAAACTTTGTGAGGAAGATGACTTAACAATTTACACTAGAACGAATGGAATCTGTACATAAAATTGTTGACTTATGCATGTTAAAATACTTAATTTATACATTAAATACAGTCATACATTGGAATTTTAATAATATACTTATTACACAATTCAGTAGGCAATATTTACAGTAACATTATCATATAAACGTAAATTGGATCTAAATCGAGTCTAAGCCTGTAAGCATATCACTATGTCTTTATACAAAATCAGTCTCCTACAATTTGTAAACCGTATGTGTAAACTAAGAAGCTAAGTAGACACAGATATTTATCATACAAGGTAGGTGGCAATTTTTCAGGCCGAGCCTTTTTTATTTGTCTGTAAGGATGAGGCTAAACGAGCGTAATTTAGTGAGTCGCGTAATTTTTTTTTTTCAATTAAAGTACATTTTAATTTGCGTCGCTGTGTGAATCAAATACGACTTTTCTTAGAAACTGAATGCAGCAGATTTTGTACCACTCACGACTCACAAAATTGCATTCGTTTGGCTTTAAAATTTTAAAATAATTATAGAATAATGTCTATCACTTCTTAGTGTACGGCCATACGTGTAAACCTAAAACCGGCTATCGGAGGCGGTCGACTCAAAATCGACGCAGGACGATTGGACGCACTTCAACAGATATAAATATCTAAAAAACACTCGCAGGCCACCAACACAGTGACGATTACACTGGAGCCGATTTAACCAAACGGAAAATACTTTACCCTTGGACATTCGACAGCTAAATGTATAGGAAAACTGACGAAGTTATCTCTGGGATAAAAATTATTTTCGCTTGATTAAACCCGTAGTCGATCAGCGTTGTGAATGCTCGCACTTGACTCAACGATTTATTTGCATGACGTAATATTAGTACATTTGATTGAAGAAAAAATTATATTTAAAAACATTATAAGCTATTAAAAAAATGTAATAAATTATAACATTTGCAGTAGTTCTGTTGTTAAAACGAACGGTGGCTCGAAAGGAGGAACTGAAGGCCAAAATAACGTTAAAAAGGTATGGAATAAAAATACATAACGGTCTTTGGTTTACATTTCGCTATTGCTCGACCATTCCTTTTAACTTCACAACAACTAGCGCTAATATTTATTAGTATTGTAAATTATCATAATTTAAAACAGAAGTTGAAAAAATCATGGTATTTTCGTCACACAACAATCGTATATTTTATGACCATCAACAATCCACCGCGCCGATGACTTTCGTCTCATTTCACAGCCTTGCTACAGTCGGTTTATTCTCACTCACACCAGCCACCACACACCAGGGCTCAGGAATGCAAAAAATTATGTAAATAGCTACCGCTTCGCACAAATTCGCTAAAAGATAATTTAAATTACAGTAATTTAAGAGTTTTCTTTTGACTTACATAATATAGACGCTGAAGCATTGCCAAGATTACATTACAACCAGAAAACACCGTTTCATTTTTGGATAATTTATGTTATTACATACAAACTAGATACAGCAATATAAATTCATTACTTTAAATTAATACTTTAAATCATGAATCAAATCATCGTAAACGATTCCACTTACATAGAATAGAAAATAAGTCTTAAACAAATCCAAAGTGTGAAATTATCACAGATATATTATTCGGAGACGAGTGTAACGGAGATTAAAAGCTGCATAAGCTTTTTAAAACGATCAAAGGTCAATTACACATACTATTTTCCCTGTGAAATGACGTGTGACCGATTCCACCGTTCGTTTGGACTATATATCTCAGCGAGTCAGGCGTTAGTCCTGCCCGCGTCAGGCCAACGAGTCGTCCTCGAACTCTCTCTCGACCTCGCCTGACCCGTACTTCATACTCTCAAAATACTGCTGCGGTTTTCCGTTCCACAGCGACACGTTTTGGGAGTTGAGAGATTTTAGGGTTTTCAAATCGATGGAGTCGACGTTTTCGTAAAGTATCGATTTGGTGAGCTCGAGAGCTAGGTTCTGGGGGCTCTGGTAGGCGAGTCGGCAGTCGAGGTCTACGGGCAGCGGGCGCGCGCGCGGCAGGCGCGGGAACAGCGGCGCCAAGCGCTCCGTGCGCGCCAGGTACTCCGCCACCAGCGCCGCGTTTTCGCCCGCGAGAGTGGAGCCATCACCGTTCTGTCAACATCCCACATGCTATTAAATAAACGAGCCACACTACTAGATACGATGTGTAACATCTAACATCTCACCGTGTAATCAATGTCAATTAAAATAGTTGCACACCTGACTTTTCGCTGCACGCCTCCATCGCATATATCAGAAAGATACTCCCACAGACTCAAAGTAAGCGAGATGAAAGATATTACACATCAATCGTTTGATTGGATCCGCGCAAATATTGCTTATCGCACTATTAGTAGGTAGGTATATCGAGACTAAATACAAAAGTGGCCTAGTGGTAGATTTAAAACGTAGACTGTTGCTATTTAGGGTGATCCTCATGGTACAATACAGATTTTATAGAAAAAATTTCCAGGCTACTTAGTAGTGTCTTACTAGTGCCAGTCGATGGGTGGTTTTTATGCACGCATATATCTTTTAGATAGAGATGAACCCACTGGACTAGATGAAACTCAATGCAGAACAGTTCTTTAGCACTTTAATTAGGATTTCACTATGTTACTTACATAGTGTTATTTAATTTATAAATTATGAGAAAGTGGTTTTCCGACGAAGTTCAGAGTTAGATATGGGTTCTGTGTTCAAAACTCTGCGCTGTTTTTGCTAATATGGAGTTATAATTTTTTAACTTTTTTTTGCATTAAACTTGAGTGGAATGCAGAATTTGACCTCATCTAAATTAATATTTGCAGAAGTAGCTGGTGCTATGGAATTCAGAAACCTAATTGTTTTACTTTTCTATAAATTATTCAGATACCAATAATTAAGAAGTAAATTAGAAATAGAAAATTAACAATCGAAAATACAAAATAATTCTAAATAGATTTACAATTCATATAGCAAAGAAAAATATACTAGGTATTGAAATATACATAGAAAGATAGAGAACCATTGTCATAGTATTTATGAGCTATTTTTAGTATAAGGACATAAATAACATTGTTGAGGATTACATCTTTTGTTATATATATTGTCAATACAATATATCGTCTATAAGGTAAGCTTTTTAAATTTTTATTGTTTTTCTTTTCTAAAAGTAATAACATTTTCCCCGTTCTGCATTGAGTCCTGTGTTATTTTACAGTGCGAAATCGTTTACATGATAAAAGAAACATCACACTCGCACAAAGTATAAAACTTACTTTAGGTTATTAACGTTTAATCTAGAAAGTATAACATAAATAATATAATACAGTTTTCAGAAATGTTACTGAAAATTATTATTTATTAAATCTGTCATCAAAACAAACATAATATATTGCAATAGTTCAGATAGCGTGTTTTTTCTTTGTTTAACTGTGAGCGTAAGCTTGTTAGTTGGGTTTGTTGTAAGTTTTTGTGCCAAAAATACCTACATGTCTATAACAGTGCTTATTAGCCCAGCGCATCTGTTTCGTTAACTGTGACTAGCCAATTAATTATTTTATGCCACTATGTCAATAAAGTACAAAATACTAAACCAAATATTAAATAAAAATATCAAAAATTAAATAATTCAACTACATATAAAAAGTGGATGGAGTGCTGCATGATTTTTGTGCTTTAACAGAAAATAGTGTATAAAATTCATTATGCATGAAAGCAGGAATACATTTTTAATTGCGTATCGTAAATTTTTTTTTTTTTTTTTGAATTTTAATATTATTGTAGAATTTCATGACTATTATGTCTAAAGTACCAGAGGAACTTACTGAGTACCAGTTACGACATATCTATTGCATGTAACCTTTGCAAGTAAATGTTGCAATTTCCACCATTATAATATAGTGATATGACAAAAATTATATATTTGATAGAAATATTCAATTTGGCGTCGTGTGGCAAGTGCTAAATTCTTCATTTATAACTTTACCAACATTTTTGTGACATTATCCAATACTACATTTGTGTAATATTTCATAATTTTGGCAACAGAAAAATAAATAAAACTATGCTCATGCTGCGCGTTATAAACTAATGCTACGCATAAAATATTTGTGTGCTAAAATTAGGATGAAGTTACTGCATGTGTCGGGTGAGCGCAAACTAAACGACCACAGCTTGTTCATAAGCAAACTGTAAAAATATTACCAAACCATAAAACAATATTCTCACTGGCGCGGGCGCCCATACCGTATAACTTGTAGCGCGAGGGGACGAACTGAAAACAAATATTTTCTTATCCCCTGACCAGAGCCGTGTTCATGTGATATATGAACATAATTTTACACTGATGACTATAAGAAAATTATATTTACAAAGTAAAATCAATTTCTAAACTTAATTTTTTTGGTTGAGTTTATCATAGATACAAAAACCGCTCTATATTTTCACGAAAAAAACCCGAAATGTGTGATTAAAGAACCTGATATGTAAATACTATCAATCGATAGTTGTGAAGAACCTTGCCTTAGTAAACTTTTTCGGGAAAATCTAAAGCGGTTTTATCATGACAGTATCAGTGTTAAAAAGCATGGGATATCGATGGCGATTAGTAGCGATTATTAGCATGCCCGTAAGCTAATCGAGAACTCAACGTTAAAATAATGTAACTGAATCGAACGAAAACTTACGATCGACATAATGGCATGAGCGGCGATATTAAAACGGGGGTAGTAATGAGTAACACGGAACAGTTATTAGTCACTGGTCGGGTGCACTGTCACACGGCGGGCGGCGGCCCCGCTACGAGTCCTTGGGCAGGAACCAGTTCCAGATGGATCGGGAGCGCACCTTGTCGGGCGGCGCGGGCGCTGGCGAGCGGCGCACGGGTACGGCGGAGCGCGCCGGCCGAGTCGCCGCGCGCGAGCCCGAGCGCGACGAGTGCGCGGACGCGGGCCTGGACGGCGGCCGCGGCGCCGCGCCCTTGTGCGCCGTGTGTAGCGGGATGCGGCTGGGCTTAGGCCGCGGCATGTCCCCCACGCTGCGGTCCGCCACGCTGCGGTCCGCGATACTGCGGTCCGCCATGCTCGGGCGCGGCGTCTCGGTGATGCGCGGCTCGTCGTCGGGCAGGCGCAGCGGCTGCATCTCGCGCATGCTGCTGTGTGGATCGTCGCCCTCGCTTCTCTGTCTGCTCTCTAGCTGTCGCACTCTCGCCCTCGCGCCTTCCAATTCTATACTTTTCTCCTCAAGCTGAAATCAAATGCATCAGCGTTATAATACTGCTTTAATTTTATAATAACTATTACACAAAATTTCGTCCATTTATATTCATAATTATCGAAGTTAGTAATAAGAACCAAGGAGGGACAGACGGACGAACGGACGTGCGAAACTATTAGTGTTTCTTATAGTTACTACGGCACCCTAAAAAGTATTATGGATTCGACAAATTGGTTCTACATAAAGGACTTTTGATGAGGATCTTTGTTTCTGAGATGACGTGTTCAAGACATACTTGAACAGTCTGTTATCTGTAGATGGGATCGTCCTTTGGGAATAATAAACAACTTACTCTGAATTTAAGGTCTTCATTTTGGTCTTGCGCTCGTTCTAATTTCTCCAGTAGGGCAGACCGCTGTGCAGCTGCGCGTCTGAGCTGTTCACACATCACCTGAAAACATTTATAGTCTTTTAGAAAATCAGCAAAATATTCTCACATTGAAATTTATAAATTGATCTCGGTTATATACGTGCATACTGGTACGAACGGATGTATTAAAAAAATTAATTCAGTAATCCGAATGAGCGCCTCCGTGAATAGATCGTAAATTATGAAAAACATATTACACATTCAAAGGGCATCATCAGAAGGGAAGCTTCGGTATTATGAAATCAATTTCAAAACATACAGTCGTTTAACAAAAGAGGTGAGCATATTTCAAGGCGACGGTGATGCTTGAATAATCTCTTCAACACTCCATTAAGCATTGTAAGCCGTTTCGCTTGATTTTGCCAAAATTTGCAGTTACATAACGCGGCTCCTAATGCAACAACCTACTTAAAATTTGATGAGTTGTGTATTTTAGTCTGCATCAGAATTTGTTCAGCAAAAATAATTTTACCGTTCTAAAAGTATAATAATGTTGTATGACAACTGTAATCTGCTACTCAAAAAATATTGTTAGCAAATTGTTGTCTATGTGAAAGAAACAGACGATTACTATTATATTAGGAATACCTCAACAAGAAGATTAAAATAGATATAAGGCAGATGTGAAAATTATAAGTTTATCGTCTATCTTGGTATTGTCGTGGCACCGTTTTTCTTAATGTAAACATTACTTTTAGCAGTTGCTCTTACCTGGTTTTGAACGGTGGATATCAGCAGTTGTCTTTGAAGTTCGACTGGATTGCTCTCGAGGAGAATCGCAGCGAACTTTTTAGAGTCCGGCGTGGCGACGAGCGGCGGCCGGGCGGGCGTGTCAAGCACGGTGTCGAGCCGGCCCAGGGGCGTGCTGACCGCGGGCGGGCTGACCGCCGCTGCCGCCTCCAGCTGGGCGGCATGGGCCAGTAGGGCGTCTCTTTCATTCCGGAGTCGCACCAAATCCGTACATTCCCCGAAACCTGCGGACAGCGCACGAGCGAACGACTCCTCCGCCGTATTCGTTGAAGGTCTCTCGTCGATTTCACTCCGCAGCAACTCTGCTTCGTCCCGTAACTTGATTCCCTTCTTCTGTATAACGTCGAGAAGGGCCCACAGCTCGTCTTCGAGGGGTCTCGTGCGGGTGGCCGATGCGGAGGCAGAGGAGTGGGCGTCCTTTCCGCACGAGGTCTCGGTGCTGAACCCCGAGTCCTGCACGGAGGGTTGCGGTTTGGCCCTGGCGGTGTCCCCCGTGCCGCCGGCGAGCTTGCGGCGCACGCGCACGCCCGGCTCCCAGTCGCGCCGCGTGCCGCTCGCCGGGGTGGACGGAGCCATCTTGGAGCGCAGGTTCGGGAATGTCTCGATAACGAGGTCACGGAACTCGAGCAAGGCTCCGACCTCATTCTGAAGTTCCTGTAAAATATTGTCAGGTATATAAATATTAAATTATTAATAAATATTAAAATTTATAGCAGGTACATAAAGGACCAAATGTTATACGCACTTGAACCGAAATGATCAACATTTATGTATTTTTGTACATCTATACCTACATGATACTGACAATGTGAATTTGCTATCGTATAGTTTTATCATTTAAAAAACGACGTAAATTAGTAACGCCTTCATCATCCTACTAAGTATTCGGCTGATTCATATCGCCATAATATGACTTATGAGGTGAAACTTAACAGGAGGATATCCCAAATTGGGACAAGCTTTCCTGCCCGATATGTGACAGACTATGCTATTGCTACCTAATATATATAGTTCGATTAATAGTATCCTAATACTATTACAAATGTGAAAGTTTGTGGGGATGGATGCATGGATGTTTGTTACTCTTTCATGCAAAAACTACTGAATGAATTTCAATGAAATTTGGTATAATAGTAGTTTAGGCTCGGGATTAAAACATAGGCTACTTTTTAAAAGTTTTCCCGTGGGATATCCCGTATATTACATATTCACGCGGGCGGACCCGCGAAAAAAAGCAAGTTTTATATAAAGTAGTTAATCACCTGTAACGCGACGAGTGACTTAGCCTGCTCCGAGATGAGGTAGTGGAAGGGTCCGGGCGGCGAGCGCAGCTGCAGGCACTCCATGCCCGAGCCACCGGACCCGCCGCTCGCGCTGTCGGCACCGCCTGTCTGTAAAGCACAATAAAACAATTATATTAAACATAATATTTGGAATTTAGCGTAGTGGTAATCCATCTAACAATGAGGAGAGACCAATGACCAGCAGTGAGGACGCTAGTGGTAAATGTTGAACAGAAAAGATGAAAATACATTAAATTTTAATTATATACCAGGTACCTACTCTGAAATTAATATTATCTACCTTTTTCATATAACATTGAAAAGATCACCATTTAGAAAATATTTAATTCTGTTAGGTAGATTTTTCTTTCATTACGTTTGATTGTATTACAATATAATTATTTTCTAGCGTTATAGGCCATTATTTTCTACATATTTTTATATACTTCAATTATGTAACGCACTAATGTAAACTGCTGCTACTTCTATAAAGCGATTCTCGGCGGCGGACACGATTGACGATAAAACACGAAGAGATTGTGAACATTGATTAACAATCAGCTATGTTAAATTGATGTTAAGGGTTCCCTACACGTACACGCGCTCGTGAACAGAACGCCGCCGGCAAACTGTGATGAGCATTGTAATAGTATAAATAAGTTGTAGGTAATACCTAACTAAAGTAACTAATAACTTCGACTCTTACATAATTATACTAATACGTGAAGTTTCAGTCGGTACAGTTTAACGGGAACTGTGCGATCGGAGGAATATGGTATTTGGCATAATTAAAGTTTATGTGGAGGAAGGCGTGCAGAAAGCTAATATATTTTTTTAATAATGCTTAAATATACTTTTATGCCCATTGATAAAAACAACAACAACACACTACCTAAGATTAATAATACACACTACCGTTTCATAGAATTCTGTGACACGTTGACGTTTTTCAATCTGCCACAATATTTATATTTTTTTATCTTATACTTTAAACGAAACTATCTTGTATATATATATAATTGGTATCTCGGCAACGGCTACAAGTAATAATTACCATGAAATTTAGTTTGCAGAGAGTTTCGGGGGAAAAAATCTATCTAGCTAGGGTCTTTTCCTTAGAAACTGCGCCAAAAAATATCAATAATTTCGACTCTCTTACGTCAGTCTGATTGGCAGCGGTATGCGTACCTACGTATAATTTCTGCATTGTTTGGAAATTCGGAATGTGATGGGTTCCAATCCAGGTAAGATAAATATTTTTGTGATTCTTATTATTTATTTTCACCTAAAGATATTATGAGTATCTCATTATGTCTAATGTGATAAGTTTTTTCTGAACAGTCTAGTTGTGTAACGTCTTATTGCCATCGATTTAGCCGAAGTCTTACGACTTCCGTCGCCATTGTCACTCAAATTGTTTGTATTTTTGTAACGACGTTTGACGTTCAAGAATTACAATAGTTTTATGGGTTTTTTTTTTACTTGAAAGGCAGCACTTCTCCCATTAATACCTTAACTGCTGCCGGATTATGTTTGGACAATTCTAACCGGAATATTGGGTGTTTGTATTTCCTAACAAGATGTTTTCTGTTTCTTTATTATTATAAGAGCGCCTACGATACTTTGTTGCATATTAAACCTTACAATTTTGCATTACAGTTCGTTGAAAAACATATATTTTTTTCCAATACATAATAGGTGTACAGTAAAACCATGTTGCTAATGGCAATCGAAAATGTTCGTCTTTATATATAAAATGACAGACGATGTATGAAAAAGACGATTGCCGAAAGACATTGAGGTCGTGGTCGTACTGTACACTAAAACATGTGTAACACCAAAACATGACTTGTATAATGTATTAAATGATAAACCTTCATTTTATAAAATATTCAAGATCAAAGAATTCTGAACCTACACAAGCCACAACTTCCATTATGTTCATACCTCATAGCCGCTGACAATATCCTACTAACCGGACGTCATTATTTATATTAATTTCAACAAAAAGCCATAACCACTAAATTATACTTTTATTTCGCCGGATACGTTACATAAACTTTATTGACTGAGAATACTAGTAGCCAGTAGGTTCATTAATTTTAGCTACCTCCCTTGATAATTACCAAATTATCAAGGGAGGACGAACGGACGGACAGAGCGAAACTATAAAGGATTCCTAGTAGTTACTAAGGAACCATAATAATATTGCTTTCTTGTTTCTCAGTTAATATTGCCGTAATATTGTTACATCACGACTATTGCAGTCGAATCAATTACTATAATATCCTCGCAAACACACACCATTAAAACAAGCCATTAATTGTGTTTCCGGTAGTTTAAACACACTTTAGACTTATTATCTCCGACATTCAAAGCATAAAAAGCGAGGTTATAATCATCATAAAAAAAACAAATTTTTGTAATTCGGTTTGTATAAGTACTATTAAGTTTTCACGGTTTTAGAAGACTAATTATATTTTTCTAGTCGTCTAGTCACTATACAAAACCAAAAACGCACCTACGTTCTATATATACAAATAAGAATATACCTAATGGATGATATTTTATGCTGCATTTTCAAACAAATAATTTAGATCGGTTTGTAAATTGTAATCATAATAAAATATTTGATTCAAAATTGCTGATTGGAATTTAAATTGAATACGATTCAGAATTGTTTTAATATAATTATGATTTACAAATTATAATATAACTAAGTAAGATTAATAAATTGAAAAAATAAAATAGAATTAACATATTATATTATCAATTACACTGCGGCCGCAAGCTGAGAGGTTGAACACCAAGGTTAAAAGAGTATCAAGTACAAACAGTCTCTGAAGTTTAAATATTGCAACAGAACTCTATGAAGCAAACATTATAATCATGTAATTATAAAAATATCAAGAACTTGTAGTTCCGTTATGGAAATAAATAGGTTTTATCTATACTATACTAAAATAATAAAGAGGTAAAGTTTGTTTCTTTGTGAGTTTGTGAGTTGTGACTTTGTGAAGTTGTAAGGGAACTGGAAACTTCTTTTACCAATCGAAAGCAGCCACATTATTAGTGAGTCAAACACTGTTAGAACCCTTCTTTTAGCAGTCGTGAAATAAACCATAGCACTCGGTACCAATTGAACCACACGCATAATCACACCACAATTCACAAATATAAATGTTTACGCCCAAAGGAAACGGGCAAGGGACAACTATAACTAAATAAAGGTTTTGGAGATTTAACAAAAATGTATTTAATCTAACTTAAACGTAATTATGAAAACTAAGCTTAACGGCAATATGCAATTGATCCACTTACGACGATTGCAAAACAGTACCTCTAGAATCTAGTGTTAGGTATGTGTATGTAGAGCATAATGCTTACCTCACACAGTATATTCTTGCACATATCTAAAGCACTGTTTTATAAAATAATTTCAATACAATAAGAGGATGATGAAAGACTATTGTTCTTCGAAAATAATATTTACAGTTTCAAACGTAGGCGCTCCGATATCAGCGACGATAAGGGACTCACAAATGTCGATGCCGCGTAAGTGCTGATAAAAATTTAACACAATCTTTTTGTCTCGATAACGGGTGGCCTTACATTCTGACGTTTTGAGCATGTAAACAAGAAATGCGATTCATCCGTAATAACCTGATTGTTCATCCATTCGACGCTCGCAAATCCCAATTATCCGTCAATCATCTTTTGCAATAATTTCCAGCTATTATTATTGAGTATTAGAAATAAATTGATATTAAGTATTAGAAATAAACCATTACATTGTCTAAGATTATGTGAAAATAAGAATGAGAGAGATCTATCAAAGCAACCAACAAAATGTTGATAATTAGGTGTTACAAAAACACAGATACAATAAAATTGTGCGCACGCGCAAGCGAAATTGACCAAATAATCGTAAGCCAGTGCGAAAGGCACGTACAAGTCAAGGCTCAGCGACGTTGGCCCCATAACAAAAGAGCGATATCAACAGGGAAACAAAAAACTCAATACTGGAAACCGATAACTACTCAATATATAACAAAAACAAAAGTCGATTTCTCATTTCACTTTCTTTACAAATGGCACTGTACGCCCACAGTTATTACAAGTTTTTAACGCGATACGACATTAAGGACATATTACACACTTTAAATGATACTACCGGATTCAATTCTTTCTAGCTCGCGAGTCGCGACGCAACTGCATGTAAATTGCTATGCTTTCATAACAATACAATAGAACGGGTACAAAATTATAACATTTGAATTGTCTCATAGATGTGGCCCTAAATTTTTTTAATGTTTGTTCTTCCAGCTTCGCTCCGATTTAGTTTTTATAATGTTTCCGACGTTAATCAGCGTTTTACCTTTCATGATTATTTGGGCAAATAATAAGTACCTAAACTAAACATCGAGTCAATCAATCGCAAAATTTCTGCCAGTTGGATAAAATTAAACAATAGCTGCTGTTAGATGTTAGTTGAAAAGTTCATACCTATTATGGTTTCAGTGACCCAGTCTTTGCCTTGTACGACGTTCAAGACAATACTAAATGTTTGTTTGTATCGCTTATTTTATACTACCAGTTAAAATAACATTTATTACGTTGTTATTATAGAAATGTAGGTAGATATTTCAATGTAAATATAGCTTCTTATATATGTATTATCCGATATCTATACCGGGTATCGAGATGTGACACTTGAGATTATCCGATCATGTTTACCTTAGCACGCAGTGAAAAAGGAAATGTGATTATTGAGGTCGAGGCAGCTGAATATAGGTGAATAGGTTCTAGATATACAACTGTCGGACATTGCACACAGTTGAGATAACATTGTGAAAATCGGATGACTGTTGACTACCTCTCATGGAAGAAACGAGATAAAATTGTGTCAGAAATAGAGTAATTTATAGAGTCATGTTTAATCCAACTGTTTGAAAGTTACTTAATGAAAAATACATAATTTTATTGACGTAGCATAAAACACTTATCAAATGTTTTCCGCCAAATATCGAATAATTTATGACTTTCGTAGTTAGCTAGTTATACAAAGTTACCATCAGACAAGTACAAAGGCTTTGCGATTTTCAATGGTTGATTCATCTAAGACCCACCTACGTTTCATTTAATGCTAGATGTGCTTACTTCGCCTACGTTGCATATTAATTAAATTCAAAAGTGAGGCCGTTATGACCTTCTATAAAAATACAGTTGTTGAAAGCTCTTTTAATGTATCATTTAGAACGCCTTGACATCATCTAGACTCGTATTTATATAACGTTTTCCTTTTTAGAACCACATTTTTAGATGTTTATTCAAATATAATTATTCATCAGAGACTTATAATTAGATAGTACATTAATAATTATCTTCTCTATCTATTTATCAGTGGCGAAGGCTGGCTGTCCTTCCAAGGGAAGCCTTAGCCTGTGTAATAGCTAGGGATTTGGATGAGCATGAGGGTCTTCAAAAGGCAAGTGGTAAGTGAAGTCGATAGGAATGGAGAATAGGAACCCCACGCCACTACTATTTGCATTTTATAAAGATCGGTCGCCAATTTCTTCACAATTTCTAAATTTCGATAAATGTTCACAAAAACACAATTTCTAAATTTCGATAATGTTCGCAGCTTGCTCATCGCTATCAGTGACTTTATTGTCTCTAGTAACACTAGGTTGTGAGAACCATTCCGTAAATAGGAAATATCGTTCGCCGTGCATCGGTGAGAACCACTAATTAATGAAGTTCAGTACACAAACTTTCTTCATTTCTATGAAGCAGTTTTTCTTTTCACTAATTAAATTATGGAATACACGATGTACAAAACTGTATTTAGCGTTGCAACTTCCATCGCTTTTAGGAATACATTTTAGAAATGGTATTACTAAATAGTAAATTCATATACCTGTAAGTTGTAATCTACAATTTCAATTTTACATTTCAATCTATCTTATCTAAGATCTGATGTAACACATTCAGTTACAACGACCATAAATAGCTGACGTATGTAGGCCATAATATTGTAGTGTATTAATTATTAATATCATTTCAATAAAAGATAATATGATAGGCGAAATCGTCTTAGAACTAGCGCTCATCATGCACAGTTATATGCCAAGCAAACTTTAAACGTTCTCTAAATTACTAAGTACGATAAATGGAAGAACTCAAACTTGTAGTAGAGATTGCTTTTGTGATTTGATGTGTGCGCTGGGTCCAATCGGCCATCGCTGGTTAGGAGCCATCACCCGCAAATCAAACATCACCGTTACTCACTATTACGTCGTGTATGTTAAGGTATCAGTTCGAAAAAAAATAGCATCGTAATTCGTGACGCTAATTATAATAATCGACTTACCTACGACCGCCACACATGTTTCATCAAACTGCTAACATATATAAAACAATGAAATAAACAGAAATAATTATACTGCTTCCATGCTTTTTGAGTACTCATCAAATATTGTTTTAAACACTTACGGATTGTGTCGCGGTGCACTTTTCTTTTTCCGACGTTTCGGCTACTTTCCAGCAGCCGTGGTCACGGGAGGACTCTGGAAAGTAGCCGAAACGTCGGAAAAAGAAAAGTGCACCGCGACACAATCCGTAAGTGTTTAAAACAATGAACAATATTCGCGTAAACCTAAGAAATCAATACTCATCAAATAATTTGTTTCGTCTTATTTATCCACTCAACATCACAGTCTGTCAAACCGCTTTTATGCTCTTTGCGGCAAAAAATTACTTGAACATCTGTGGATGTTGTTACTCGTTAGATATGAGCAGATATCTAAAATTTAGCAGTTTTTTGCTCATTCTTAACTTTTCATATCTATTATCTATACAGGGTGTGGCGTAATTAATGGATAATCCTTCACCTGCAGCTGGAGAATATCATAACGGATCAGAAAAATACAATTCATGTTTAGTAAAAGTATCATGGTTTTTTAGTTATCGGCCATTTTTAAAAAATTATAAAAATGACACCCTTGCTCACTAATTTTGTTGTCACAGTCGCAAAAACATGAATTATCGCTATCAGATTTTTATTTATTATACTTGAATAGTTGTATTATCAAATGTATCATGTCACTTTTGTGCTGTTGCCTATTTTTTTTTTACAAATGCAACCGAATTTTTTTTTTCTTTCAAATCATTTTTTCTTCTTGTTTGATCGCTCATATCGTAAAAAAATGTATGGGGACTTGACTGACCAACTTACAAATTTTAGCCTATTCAATTGAGATTGTAAAAAGGTATAACAGATGGTATTTGATCCTTCGGTTTCAAAGAATTTTCATAATTTATAAAAAAAGAGCCCATTTATTGTCTTAATGACAGGTTTCATTAAAATTTTACTTTAAAATTATTTTATTCATTTATGAATTAAATTTAAAGGAGTTGAAAGAAAAGAAGGTTATTTTTTATCTTTGCACAGTTTATTATTCACTTTTATAACAAGGGTTCAAAATGACCACCCCGATCTCTAATGCAGGCCCTGCACCTTCTAATAAACGATTGTTTTATTCGTTGCGCGTGGCCTGCCTCCTTAATTTCTCGAGCAGCGGCAAATATTCTTTCGCGTAAATCTTCCATTGATGTGACTGGTTTTTTGTACACCTTCTACTTTATACAACCCCAATAAAAAAAATCCAGAGGGTTAAGGTCTGGTGATCTTGGAGGCCAAAGAAAATATCCCAAACGGCCAATCCATCTTTGGGGGAATGTCGCGTCTAAATATTCGCGAACGTTACGGGCATAATGGGCAGGACAGCCATCGTGCTACAGCCACATGTTCCTTCTATTCTCCAAGGTCACGTCCTCCAAAAGTCCAGGGAGATCATTTTGTAAAAAATTTAGATATCTCTCGGCGGTTAACGTGTCTGGCAGCTCGAACGGGCCGATGACTTCACCATTAAGGATACCAGACCACAGATTTATTTTAAATTGGTACTGGGATCTATCTTCTCTAACTAAATGTGGGTTAGTCAGCTGCCAACTGTGCAAATTATGCATATTAAAATAGCCGTCTTTTTTACAAGAAGATTCGTCACTCCATAGTATTTTGTCAAAAAAATTTGGTCCGTTTCTTATTTTTCGTAACATTTTTTGACAAAATGCTAATCTTAAAGGGTAGTCCCTTGGCAGAAGACTTTGTACACGTTTATAATGAAAGGGATGAAGCTTAAAGAAAAGAAAAAAGAAATAATTAAAATATTTTCTGAGACGTATGTTTTTAGGCAAATAGGCCTTCATCAAAGTCATTAGGTAATCACTTTGAAATCTAAGGGTTAAATAGGTGTTGTACCTTTTTACAATCTCAATTAAATATTCTAATTATTTGTAAGCTGTTCAGTCAAGTCCCCATACATTTTTTTTATGATATGTGCGATCAGACACACAGAAAAAAAGATTTGAAAGAAAAAAACTTATTTTCGGTAGCATTTGTAAAAATAAAATAGGCAACAGCACAAAAATGACATGATACATTTGATAATACAAATATTCAAGTATAATAAATAAAAACCTGATAGAGATAATTAATGTTTTTGCGACTGTGACAACAAAATTAGTGAGCGAGGGTAAAATTTTCATAATTTAAAAAAAATGGCCGATAACTAAAAAAACACGATACTTTTAATAAACATGAATTGTATTTTTCTGATCCGTTATGATATTCTCCAGCTGCAGGTGAAGGATTATCCATTAATTACGCCACACCTGTATACATACATACTTAACACTCAATACTTGAAACAGCGGTGTTTAAATTATTTGATTAATTGTTATTATTGCAAGGAATACCTTGATAAAGTGTTTCTGTAATAGCGTAAACACATTCACGCTTTACGTAGGTACACGTTACACCTGATATAATATATCACTAAAGGATATATATACATACTTTAGCGAAACTTTAATCAAGTGTTTAGTAATATCGTCAACGTACGTAGAAGTCAATGTACGACATCATGAGTCATCATACCTACATAATGTTTATGGAACGAGTAGGCACTTAGCTGAAGAAAATTATCATATTTTGCGGAAACATCGTTGCTTTAGCGACAGTGTTAATAACTTATGTTAGTCCGTTTCATAATAATTATACCTAAGCGTCATTAATTTGATATAATTCGCCAATAACAATTATTACTTCATCTAGCTACTCAATAATATCAACATAAATTGTATAACGATAATTTATAGACTTGGTAGACATTAAAATTCAATACACAACTTACAAGGGCGTAGAATATCTCAAGAACGACCGCATACCTTTGAAAATTTGTCAATACACAAGCCAACTCGTATTGGTCTAGCAAACAACTCTGTAATTGATGATTTTATAGGCCAAATACAATCCACTTTGTTAGTTAAAGAAAGCAAAAATTTATGTTATGACATATCAGAATTATTTATTCCTATTCAATTATGGAATTAGTAGTAACTAATAGGGCATCAAATGCAAAGGTAGACTATAAATTAATCAGATGTCGGTCATATTACAAATTAATATTATTATTTATAAAAAAAAAATTAAAACCTAGTTCTAAAGTAAAATGCTCAAAAAAGTATGAAATAAAACTTATTTTCTAAATAATTCCATTTTTAAATTCGGCTAAAATTATAACTATTTCTCTACTCAATCTTCTGAATTTTGAAGTCGGTACCAGCCCAAACAATGTCCAATAATATTTTATAGAACTCACGTTCAAATTTGCTGGTATCGACTTCCAAATTGGGAAGATTAAGTAGCGAAATAGTTAACATTTTAGCCGAATTTAAAAGGGGAATTATTTAGAAAATAAGTTTTATTTCATACTTTTTAGTGCATTATTACTTTGGAAGGCGGTTTTAATTTTTTGTTTAATTTTTTTTTTCTTTTTAGACAAATTTATTATCTATATTATTATGAACACATTGATATATATGAGTACCTATGTCATCATAATAATATTATGTTGGTGTTTCTTGTGAAGACGGTGGTGATGATGCTGATGATTACTGTAAGTGGTATGATGGCATGTGCTTGCAGTTCTTTAAACAACGCCGGAAGATCCAAACATGTATCTATAAGGACTCAGGAGTTCTGTTCAGTACTTTTGAATCCAGGGTATACCTTGGTGCAAAATCTTACTTTTTGGTAGCATATGCTTGGACTACGTCAGAAAAAGTCGAAATCACCATATAAATTTCGGGGAGTTTCCTCGATTCCTCATGGGTCCCATCATCAGGTCATCACTTTGGTGAAAACGGGACCAACTTAGGATTATAGCCTATAACATGAACAAACAGATTTTTTAAAATCGGCCCACAGACGGCGAAATTATCGTAAACATACAAAACAAAAGTTATATACAGGCGAATGCATAACCGCCTCCTATTTTGGAAGTCGGTTAAAAATATATTTATTTAGTTACAGTTTACTATAACTACTTAACGTCTCAAAAATTTTTCAAACAACTACTATTATCCCTTCTCGATAACTGTGACCTTCTATCATCAGCATCACGAACAATGATGAATGATAATGTAAGGTTCAGGATAAAAAAATATATTATGCAAAAAAAACTCCAAAGTCGAGTGGCAAAAAAATGGAGTTTTTTTACACAATTTAGACTATTAACACGCGGCCTATATTATAGTAGTCACGTTCGCGTTTGTTAAGTCTAAAAATACATAGACGCCATTCTAGCCTCTCTTACACAGAGATCCCCGAGCCCACCTGTCCAATTTTGAGTGGACAGGTACGGCGTATGTTGTAACACCGAGATATAAGCAAATGTTAGTTGCGTGTGGAGAGATAATAAAACTCAATATATTTTTTGTCTACGTAACGTCGGTACCTGCTAACTAGGTATTCTTTGATGTCGTTCACGTATTGCGATAACTGTTAGCGTTGATGTAGAGATAGTATCTCCACATCGAGATATATCTAGGAGTCGTGTCGACGAAAATGTTGAACGCAAGGTAGGATTAATAACAATAAATTTAGATAATATGGCGAATAGTTTTAATGTCCAACAAAACATGAAGGTCAATTCACACCAAAACGAAACGATACGCGACGCGAAGCTGTATTTTTGAGATAGCTATCCGAAATTTAACTTTATTCATTACACAAGAAGATACACGTATATGTAAGAGTTCGAGTGTCATGTGCAGTTTGTATGACTGAGTGCTAAGTGCGAGTTTTTTCGTATTCGATCGTGAGCGTGTTTGGCGTTTACTAGAAATTTGTATGTGATTTGTACAGCGTCATCTAGTTGTAAACGCGACAACTAGGTCAAATCACATACAAATTCCTAGTAAACGCCAAACACGCTCACGATCGAATGCGAAAAGAAAAACTCACACTTAGCACTCTTATGTTATATATAAACGAGTATCTTTTTGTGTAGTGAATAAAGTCAGTTTTGAACATGTTTTAAACTGCAGCGCCGCATCGCGTATTGTCGAGGTACATGTACAGTACAGGCTCTAAGAGGAAAATACGACTACAAGGACATATAAGCAAATAGATGGATTTCTTCTACAACTAAACAAAAATGTCACTACTTCTCTATCAACGAACGGGCTACAGTTTATGAGTTTGAAATCTAATAGCATGGCAGCGCTATCGCCAAGTAATAAGCGGCCGTAACTATCTTTTCTCGAAGCATTTGGCAGCTTTTTCGTGCCCCCATATTTTCGTTTGTAACAAAGCTAACGGTCTATATTTTTGTCGCAGAGAAGTCGTTAGCGGCACAAGCTTTTGTTTTAAATTTCATAAAATCGAGTGCATAGTTTAGGAGATATTAAGAGACAAAAAGCACGGCTAAAAAAGTAAAATTTCTGAAAAAAAAGCAATTTTCAATTTTACGAATTCACGGGAAAAAAATGTATGAATACAAGTTCACTGATAACTTTGTAATTACTTATATAACAAATCTCATAAATTGAGAAGTGGTAGGTTATTTTAGGTTACAGTAGATGCTTCGAGATTTTTGAGACAATTCGAGAACACACTTGTGAACGCACTTTTCGAGTTCACAGAAATTATAAGTGCGTTCACGGTCACCTACCTACAAAAAGAAATGAGATCCCACAAAAACATTACCTAAATGAAAAAAGCCAAGTATTTCCTTTGCAAAAAGTTATGGGATATCGTCGATACCAAGTGAAATTCAAGATAGTCCATTTAATTAGTTACTCATAAAAAATTATAACCGTATGTGGAAAATTTCATTTTTATAATTTATAATATTATTTTATAATGACTTGGCAATTTTCATTAAGGTAAAGTTTTTGTGAGATAGCGGTGTGTAAAAACTATCGTCAGTGATTTGACAAGCCAGCAGACTTAACGAGCGTGACGAATGCAAAATTAGCAAACACTTGACAAATAAAAAATAGACAAATAACGCAGCTAACCGTTCCGTCCTTTCACTTTCCGGATCGTCTCGTAATTGACGAAATGTGACACTAAATTAGTGGTCATTTCACGTCATTTTCCATTGTCTTTAAATATACATTTGGGTAATTGGGGAGTTAATGGAGAAAGGAGGTCTGAAATTAGAATAAACCTATTTTACCTAATTTATAAAAACATTATACGTACAAGATAATTTACTTTATAGCAAAGAATCTAGTAAAGACCACGGTGTCACAGTCTAAAGAAAGACGAACAGATAAACAGCTACATACATAGCTTTCGATTTGATTGCACTACTACAAGCATACGGTGTGTCCACAATTGTGTGGAAAAATTGTGGGCCGTTGAAGCGGACGTCAAAATTATTATTTTCAAAGTAATTTCCCTGTAAGTATATATATATATATATATATATATATATATATATATATATATATGTGTGTGTGTGTGTGTGTGTGTGTGTGTGTATAATGTGTTCTGCTCTGTGATGGTGTGCAGGAAATCTTCTCAAAATACGAGGGCGGGTCAATAAGTCCGTGACGTTTGATAAATAAATCATTTTATTTTTCAACGTAGTCACCCTTGAGCTCTATACACTTTTTCCAACGCTTCTCCAATTTTTTTATCCCTTCCAAATATGATTTGTCGAGGTCCTCAAAATAGGCCTTTGTTTGCGAGATGACTTCATCATTGGAGTAAAATCTTTTTCCACCGAGCCATTTTTTCAGGTTTGGGAACAAGAAGTAGTCACTCGGAGCCAAATCTGGAGAATAGGGTGGATTTGGGAGCAATTCATAGCCCAATTCATGGATTTTTGCCATGGTAACTGCACATGTGTGCACCCTTGCATTGTCTTGGTGAAAAAGAACTTTTTTCTTGGCCAAATGAGGTCGGTTTTTTTTCAAATCCTCATTGAAGCGGTCCAATAAGTTGGCATAATATTCCGCATTAATTGTTCTTCCCTTTTGAAGATAGTCAATGTAGATTATCCCACGTGCATCCCAAAAAACAGTCGCCATAACTTTATTGGCTGACAAACCCACCTTGGCCTTCTTTGGCGCCGATTCACCCTTATAAACCCACTGTTTTGACTGTTGTTTGGTCTCTGGTGTGTTGTGATGGATCCATGTTTCGTCCACGGTTACAAAACGGCGCAAAAACTCTTCCATATTGTGATTAAACATCGCCAAATCTTCCTGTTAAGTTGTTACACGATTGCGTTTGTGGTCGACTTTGATTTTGATAGGAGTCAACTGACAGATGCCTGTTGACAGGAGTAGTGTTGCTTTTTCAGTAAGGAGGTTAGAAATTCAAAAAGTCACGGACTTATTGACCCGCCTTAGTAAGACCAATTACCAATGCTCTAATAGGTTTAATGTACACTTCTTGAGCCACAACGCGCAGTGTGCTCTACCTACGTTCATCATTACGAAATGTATAAATTAACAATTAACAAAACTAAAAAGCGTAAAGAAGCCATTTCTCTTGAAGTTTTAAGGTTATCAAAAATTCATCATCATTTTAACTTCATCTTAAAAAGAAGCAGAAGTAATTATGACTAACGTGATTAAAATAATTAAAATTGATATAATAAAATACCCTGAATCATAAGACAGTAAATTAAAAACAAAGAGAGAGGGGAAGTTAATTTCTCTCGGCTACGTTGAAAGAAACAAAACATCAACAGCGATGCGACGGCCATTGAAAGAAATTTATTTTTATGTAAACAACCTTCTATCTTAAAGTATTCAACCATAACGCATCTGCATTGAAACATTGGCTAGAGCCAAATGCCTTTACTAGCGTAAAATAATAAGGTCTAGTAGTTGTTCTTCTAATTTCTACTTGGCTTTAAATCTGCTTGAAGTAAAGTAAAATTATTATCAAGCTAGATTTATGTAATATTTTTGTACTGATTACATACTGGTCCGATTGCAAACTGAATATTAAAAGATGTTCATTGAGATTAAAACTAGTTTCACAGCCATTTTCTGTCGGTGCAACTGCATTAAGCTACAGATAAAACCGTGACATCATTCTCTTATTAAATTAATAAGATATGTCGGACAAGAAACTGGACCAGCGGTCGTCGTAATAATTGCTGCTTTACATTAAATCAAGTTTTTTTTGGTGTTAATAAACCATATTACTTCACTCGCAGGTCGCAGCGCCATCGCCGGTTATGTAAAATCACGTAGGTAAGTGTCATGTAGCTCCTTCTCAGTTCACGTGCATAATACAAATATTACGCTTGTCAACGTTCATGTCGGTCAATTGGCTGTGGCACTATTTATTCAACAGAAATGTATAAGTATCCATTTCATTCTCTAACAACCATAAATATAATTATACTCAATTGTTATAACGAGAGTAAAAAATGCAAATAAAACATTCGACACAGCTTGGTAGTTGGCACAGCTTACTAGATAGTTTGATGTTGGTGATAAAAGAGAAAAGCAATATAGACAAATAGACAAGAAATACTGTGAAAGTAATAATTTCTCAATTCTCTCGATACAACAACGTAAAAAATACCACAAATACATAAGTTACGCTAGATACTTGGCAGATGAGTGTAACTGCAAGTAGGAAAATTCGTGTCGTTGCATATTTGCAACAGGTCCTTTATCCCAAGGAAATGCTCTGCAGGCTGTGCTGACTTGATAATTTTATAATGGAGGCGGAGACTAATATAACAAGGGAACACACCAAGTGACGATAACATAATGATGTCCAGAAGGTTATGATGTTGAAGGTAAGTAATGATGTACATGACGGATTGTAAATGCTGGTAAAGAACATTTATTTTCGAACCCTTTACCCTAAAACAAAACTTCATAGCAGAATGTACATTTGATGAAGAATAATATGTAACTGGCCAACTGTGCGTGTCTAATTATGTTCCGTTAGCTTAGGACGTGGCGTTTAGGAGTTTATGTGTAATTTGTATGTAATTGCCGACTTGCAATACATCATAAATCGAAAAAAAGAAATGCATAATATGGTTCATAAAACCGTTATCGCCTTCCATAGTATATTATGTTTAATAATAACATGTTCTATCATTAAAGCTGCAATGAAAATGTTTTCATAAATAACACCATGTGTGTTCAAACAATCTACATATTTTACTGTACCGCTCAAAGAATTAAATAGAAACTTAAACCACGTTCCGTTGGTACAGTACGGTTAGACGTGTTTAAATCTTAAGTCTTTTTTATTTTTTTGTGTAGATTAATTTGTGTAGATAAATTAATTTACTTTTACTGTGTAGATAGATACTTGAACACAACAAAATGTAATTATAATGTAGGTAAGCAAGTCAAAATTACAGTTTTTGAATTATTATCAGAGAACATCTAAATCTAAGGGAGTTGTGAGAGAACACCTTCATAATAAGTAGACACAAAAACTGAGCACATATACAATAGGTAATGATTACAAAATTCTAGTTATCTACCTTCGTCCGCTATTGCGTTTAAATGTACGACCTACGAATCATCAAAGAAAAAAATCTCGTAACTTAAAAAACATACGATATATTCGTACACAGGTTTCGTAACCTTATGTACGAATAAATTTCAAACATAATACAAATGTATGTAAATAACAGGTGTAAAATTTAAATGACATGGTATCCAATTAAAATATTATTAATTGGCAAATAAGTGTCAGAACTTTAATTAAAAAATATAAGATTTCTTTTCATTGTACAAAAAATATTGATTTACCAAAAAAGTATGTATTAAAATGAATAACCTCATTTTGCTTATTGATTGTAACGAACAAAATGAGCGACTAATAATATGAAGTAAGTATTTAAAACACTAATCAAGATTCCCTTATTAGGCGTTTGATCTTTGAACCTAACCTAAATCACCTATGTACACTGACTCTACACTACGTCTTAGCTATTGTGTAACACTAACAAAGACGAATATAAA
This sequence comes from Phengaris arion, assembly GCA_963565745.1. Classification (NCBI taxonomy): domain Eukaryota; kingdom Metazoa; phylum Arthropoda; class Insecta; order Lepidoptera; family Lycaenidae; genus Phengaris; species Phengaris arion. Next base: position 34,644,536 of record OY751431.1, read on the forward strand.
ACAACTGATCGAAGATCTTCCAATAATGACTTTAATCTTAATGGTGAGAATTTTAAAAACTATAAAAAAAGTCTTCTGTACTTATATTTCCGTCATCTTCTATATAATATATAAAAGGCAAAGTTGATTGACTGATGTATCAACGCACAGACCGAACCCTTTAAGGCTAGAAATTTGAAAATTTGCACACGTGTTTCTCATATAACGTAGGCATCCACTAAAGAAGGATTTTTCAAAATTCAACCCCCAAGGAGGTAGAATAAGGTATGAAAGTTTAAAACCTAATTTGACGCAGGCAAAGCCGCGGGCAATTAATGCTATCAATGAATATCGAGCTTGTTAAAACTACTATTGTTATTGGAAACAGAGTATAAATAAAACCAATTAAGAGAAGTAAGTCTCAACAGCCACGTGAGAGAGCAGTGATTAGTCACGTTTAAATCCCCTGTTCCAAACCTAGCACGAGTATTGAATAATGTGACACACCTGTACACACTAGCACCTCGATAATACCAATTACCTACATAATTAAATTGAAACACTACACCTGGAGACTAAAATCATAAACGAAATTATAGAACTACCACAGTAGTATCTTTTCTATCAAGGCTAAATGTCGAGTTTCGAATGCTACTGAAGAAAGAGGGTTTATCGGAAACATCTTGATCCTCATTTAGAACGAGGTATAAAATAAAACCAGCCAGGTGCGAGTCGACTCATGCACCAACGGTTTCGTACAAAACGGCTAAAAATGAACGTTTCTTTTATGGGAGCCCCACTTAAATTTATTTTATTTTATTCTGTTGTTGTTGTTATAGCGGCAACAGAAAAACACCTTTAAAAATGTCTACTCTCTAGCTATCGCGGTTTATAACATGCCTACTGTTGTCAGACAGACCGACAGCGAAATCGCAGTAATAAGGTCCCGTTCTTACCGTTTGAGCACGGAACCCTGAAAAGGAACCACACATTACGTCGGTCCAAAATATGCACTATACGAAAAACACCTAATTCGTAAAATGTAGAGTCAGCAGTCAGCACTCGGCGCTTACCAGCTGACGCAGATTGTGTAACAATTTGTGAAAACCTGGTAAGCGAGCGTTTGCCGTGTAGTGTCATATTAAGTCGAAAGTAGTACGACTAGAACGTACATTAAACTATTTCATTGTACCGGGTCCCAACATTTTGTATGAGCAACTGCAAACACAAAACGCTAATCATTCAACCTACGTAATTACGCTTTTACTTCCTAGTTATTTATATGACTCCTTGCTTTTACCCGACTGGTTGCGCAATCAGGCTCCTTTGATAATACAGTTAATTATGTATATGCAAATTAAGCTCATTAAAACATTATCATGCTGTTTATGTTATAATTATTCGTATGTAGACAGCAAAAAAATAAAATGTATACGGTATTTACCGGTAATATCCTATGGTTAAGACATCTTAATAATATGTGCTTGGTGTCGGATAAATTCCTAGTATCGCATATTGTAAATGTGTAGGACAAATTAATATCTGACACCTAAGGATAGGCTTAGGAGGTTAAAGATGGACCTTGATTTAGACACAAACACTCGAAGTCAGAATAATTCGTACCCATCAAATAAAGTTGAAGGCCAGCTTGTAGGTTGTACATGCCTACAGGGTGTAAACTTAATCAATGGTATTGTTTCGAGTGGCGTGGGTGCGGTTGCACCCACCGCGGTTTCAAAACCAGACGAATTAGTCACAATAATTGAACTTCGAGTGAAACTTCTTGCAGTACCGACAAAACACGTTTCTTTAGGAAATAAAACTATTGATTTAATTAGTTCTTCTGGATTCTAGGAGGTATCGACATTCGAGGAGACGTTTGTAATTACTGTGAACTTAGTGCCTATTGCCTAGTGACTGAGCACCATTAATAAAGGAAAGAAAAAAACTTACTGCATATGCCTCCCAAGATACATGTTTGGTTTTAACATTCCATCCTCCACCTTCTTTAAGTTTGAAGATTCTTACGGAACATTAACTATGTCTCATGTTGACTCGCTGACATGGTTTCGTTTTTTAATTACTTTTCAACTTATGTAATTACAAACAAAACAAAAACAATAGTTTTCCGCTTCTAAATGGCTAAGAGAAAGGATATGTCAATTTTTTTGAAAGAAAATAATATGTAGTTCCGTTATATGTATATATTTAAAAAAATCATCACGATTCACGTAGAATTACTATTTTTTTTAATGTATAAAATCTTTTTAATATTCTTGGATACCACAAGCATATTATTCGACTTTTACTTACCGCTCCGTCTGGTCCGCTTTTGCTCTACCCAGGTCCACAAAAACAATTTGAGTACTAGTACAAAATGTAGGTTCTTAATAAATCATACATCCTTTCACTCTTTATTATCTATTTAGTTGAATACAGTTAATTAATATGTATCCATTAGTCGAAGCGTGCTCAGCGTGACTGGAATGACCCTTGACAATTTATCAATATACCTCCCTACGGTACCGTGTGGTGTGTAAAAAACTATACATTATACATTTATTAGAAAAGGTACTTATTAGTATATTAACACGTTAGGTAACAAATGACAAGGTGTGGATACGGGCGAATTATTCAAATTGATTGGCTTGTTGAAATAGATTAGGGAGATTATTTAAATTGCCAAGTTAAATGGCAATTTATGCACATGCCATTTTGTTTGAAGAATGACGAGGTTTTCTCCTTTTATTCGGGCAAATATTGTACCTCTACCTACCTATAGAGCACCTACTACCTAGCAAGTAGCCTCAATATAAAATTTTAATGCAAATTGCGTTTTTACAAGTGATAATATAAAATACAAGTTTCGTAAATTACGCTATACGGATACTATTTCAAGGAATTTTCAATTCAGTTCCGTATACGTGAGCATTCGATAGCTTTAAGTATTGTTCATTCATTTTTATAACGTTTCAACATTATAATAATTATTTTAACGTTTCTTACACGTGATATCACACAGATGGTCGGACGAAGTATCTTAATTAACTCGTCTATGCATTTGAATATATTATTTTTAATAAAAGCGGACCGAAAAACCTTGTGACTTTCTATAAGTTATGCGATGAAATATATGAAACCAAAAAAGTCACGTATTCAATAGGAAGTGAAGGCCATCGATCAATCAAATGTTTCCGCAATCTGTCTGGTCATCGCGTCCGCAGCTAGAACAATAACCCATCGTAAACAGATATGTATCATTATGTTATTGTCATAGTGCTTGAGAAGAACGATTACTAAACAGATTTACAGACTTGAATCAATCAGAGAGGAATTTGTATGTGATTTGCACAGCGCCACCTAGTTGTAAACGCGACAACTTGGTCAAATCACATACAAATTCCTAGTAAACTCCAAACGCGCTCACGATCGAATGCGGAAAGAAAAACTCACACTTAGCACTCCGATGAGAATGAATAGATGATAAAACTTGACCGAAATTACCTAGGAGTGACTCCAAGACTTTTCTAATATTCCACACTTATTGCTTTTCTAATATTCCGTGCTTACATGGGTCGGCTGAAGGTTCCTTAATTTGGCGCGAGTAGTCGAGTTCTACTGACGCGGACGGTCTAAGTACTCTTTCAATCAACCGTGTTTTTAATACGGTTCCACTTGTCTGATGATGCTTAACTAGGCCAAAGGAGGTATTACGAAAACTTAAAGCAATCTGGGCATTATGAACATTTGAAGGGAAAAATAGATAACGACGGAATGATGTAAAGTGTTACAACATACACAAAGAACAAAGCGACTTATAGTGCGAAACGTGGATACATTACACGAACTAAATTGATCGAAACTGGCAAATACGACTAATGTTTCACACGACCACGAGAGATCATTCTAACCTTATTTCTTTCAGCAGAGTTACGACAAAATAATGTAACTACTGTACTAATTAGGTATTCAAATGAACAAAAGCAGCTGTTATGTTACCGTCAAAGAGTAATTACTTAGTATCAGATCGACATTCGGTATATCTGAGGGAAGTCGTGAGTTTTATGGGTACAATTTTGTCACTAAACTTACTCCATTAATTTTGTTTTTCGTGGGTGAACTCGAGTTATGTCAAACTTTTTTATGTTCGTTTTATTTCCTTTTCCACTCGAGAGTCGAGTATTGATAATTTAGAACAACACCTAATCAAAAATAATCAAAGATAAAGATTCTTCTTTTTCAGAACGTGGCGATAAAGTCTTCGTATTAAGTAGATATACAATAGGGAATATAATATAATAGGGGGAATATGCATGTATTTTTTAAACGTTTCTACTGGCTACCAAAATATTATCCATTAGGCTGAAAAAAATGTTTTAAAATCACAATAACGTCACAACGTCATCGCACTTATATAAACATAACCCTACCACACCGATTTCGGTGCCGGTGGCGGTGGCCGGTTTCATCGAAACCAGGCCAGTTACGCAGGAGTATTTTTTTTATAGTGCCCAAGTGTGTGCTTAGTACACAAGAACACTCTCTCTTTCTATACTCTCATAACCCAGTGGGACGGATAACCGACACAACTGGCGAGAGATCAGGTGCAGGTCCCTCCGAGCCATGGATAATCATTCTTGTCAGACAATCAGGTGATCCAGCCTGCACTGTCCTATCCAAACTTGGAAACAACATTTTTTGTTGTTCCAATGCGGGAATCGAACCCACGACCTCCAAGCCGAGAGCTAAGCTCTAACCACTAGACCACGGAGGCTGGCCTGGTTTCAATGAAACCGGCGACCGTCACCGAAATCTGTGTTGGGAGTTATATAGACAGTTGACAGTTAAAATCATTGTTTGACTTTGACATACAATTTTTGTTTGTCATTGTCAATCATTGTTTGAATTAGACATACACAAGTTCGATGTAAACAAACATGATTTCACAGTTATAAAAAAAAGTGATAAAATGAACTTATTACCATAGAATAGCATAGCAACCCATCTTATTTTAAATATTGTGTCGTCCCTATGTGCGAAAATAACACATAAACTCCACCTGACAAAGTTTATTTTCATATGCCGAAAGGTATTAGGAAAATGTGGTGCAAGGCGATGAGAAGAGACAGTGTATCTTGTTTGAGCACTTCACTGTTGTGTTTATTGTACTGTTGTGAAGATCAGTCAGTACATTGAAATAGATTTCCTACGCATACTTGTTTTAACGAAAAGTTCATAAACATATTTAATTCATTCATCATTATGTAATATTATCCTAGTGATAAGTACTAAATAAATCTAATAAATTTATATTCATATTTTGAAAACAAAAACTTGAGAGGTGTCAAGGGACACCCGGATGGAACGAAGTTATAATAATATATATATTATAATATAAATATATAGTTGATAATTGGAAATATACATATATACATATACATATATATATATATATATATATATATATATATATATATACACAGAGATTAGCCGGAACAAACACACAGACTGACAGACAGACAGAAAAATGTTAAAAATGTATATTTATAATTATAAAAGTTGTTAATTTGAAATTACAAACAGACACTTCAATTTTGTTTATCTGTATAGATATAATATATTATATTATACAAAACAAATAGTTGAACTAAGTATATATAGTGCGCGCGGAACTAGCGCCTTAGGTACGGACAGGGGTGATGGGGCGGGTTGCTTGCTGCTCGCAGTGTTGCCGCCGCGAAGTCCGGCTCCGTACTGAGTAATAACATCAAGCGCTCGGCTAGCTTGTCACAATATATAACAGTCATAACAGTCACAATGTGTAATTGCAAAATTCTACATTATTGTCAAGGTGATAAGGTCGTTTTTTGTATCATTCTTAATAGTCGTTATTACATTGTGATTTTGAGTGGCAAAAAGTGTCGTGCCAATTTTAATCCGCCTAGCCTCCAATTCGCAACGCGCCATATCGAACTACGTTCCAAAAAACCATAGAAAACATGAATTAACTTCTTTTATTTATGGCAATCACGGTTGCAATGGTTTTGCACCATTCTGTCAGTGTCGAGAATTTATAGATTTTTTTTTCGATTTTATTTATTTACATTATCATTATAAAAAAAAAACATAAATTTCAAGGATCGAGATTTCTCTACTCTTAGATTTATTACGCTGGGACTATATCGCCCGGAATCCGCCTGGCCCTGAAAAATTCAGTGCACCGAAAATAGAACTCTGCGCTAATACAATAGTTGAAAATGAAAGTTACGAGTGTCGAGCTGTCATATATGACATTGACATTTGTCTCGACACTCATGTGTTCGACTTTCAACTCTATTGTATTAGCACAGAATTCTATTTTCAATGCTCAGAATTTTCTTCGGCCTTCCAGATTCCGGTTATAATATAATCCCAGCTGCAGCTCTATACGAAAATTCTATTTCACTTGACATAGTGAAAATTGACACTGGCAATGGTTTAATACCTTCCGCCTTAAATTTATAAAAAAAGAGTTGAAAGTTGATACACGTTCGTCTGTACGATGACCCGCTCTTGCAGTGAAACGTGTACCTTCTTGTGCACAGAATACAGTTTGACTAACTATTTTTAATAATACCGTATCGTCGTTTCAGTTTGAGCTGACCCTTAATGAAGAAAGGTAAATGTGGTAAGTATTTGGAATGGCGAAAAAGGCGTTCGCGTCAACAGCTGCACTCGACCGATACAAGAGCAATTGAAGTAATGGCCGTTACAAGACGCACTACACACTTAAGTGCCATTAATAAAAGTTCCTTTACAAGCATACATGCACTATTTAAGTGGCTTCATTATAAAACAATCATTTCTATACAATAAAACAAAGACACCCAATTAGGGAATGCAATATCAGACGGCTTTCAATTCCGATATTGAGTTTCGGTATTGGATGTCAATATCGGAATTCCGATATTAATAATCTTGAACTAAACATTTACAAAGTCAATATGTGTCATAAATGCGGTTTGCCTATAGTTAAATACATATTTAAAAATCAAATTATTGCAATTTGGTACTTAACTAAGTAGTATTATAACTTGAAATTTTAGTCTAGGCAAAATTAACTAATTAATGTAACTAAGATTTAAAAATCAATATATGTAATTAATATTTCACATTTAGACACTTTATAATTACACAAGCCAAAAATAAAATAAAAATCAATAACCTTTATTAATTAATTTGTAATTTGCAACAAGATCCTAGAAAAAAATTAAAAAAACTCATATCACGCACAAATTTTTCACGATAAGTAACAAATTTTTTTATTAATTATCATGACATGAGGCTCCAGTGTCGCTGTTACATTAAATTTTTCGAATATATTAAATCGAAGTAGGTACTTAGAAAGAGTATAACAATTTGAAAAAAAAAAAATAAATATCTTGGTTTTTCGAATTTTCAGTCATAAAACAGAAGAGATACTTCAGGAAATATATACTTACTATATGTTTTTTTAATTGGGTTAACCAAGAACTTTTTTTTTCGGGCGCTTCTACGGAGACATGCCACCTACAGGCAAATATGCTTGTTTAGGAGAAATTGCAACCATGTTTCAGGCTGAGATCTTCTCTATTATTGGTCACGTGGACGTCAGGGCTCGGATATGACTTGCCTTTGATTGTAATAAAAAAAAACTTTTTTATTAATTAACACGTATTTGAAATCCACGTCCTTAAATTAGTTTAAAAAGTCACAAAATTACATTCAACAAAAAAGTCCAATTTGTCCCCTGTGTTATTAACAATATTATTAATAAAACTTCTTACAATTAATAATAAAGATCTGTCAAAATAAGAGTGAGAGACATAAACGATGTATTTTGGGGGGCTAGGGGCTCTCGCTCGATTGGGTGCTTCGCAGTTTTAGGCTCAAGAATATAGTTATTGTATTAACAGTAATCGTGATTAAAAACGTTATTTAAAAACTCAAATTTATTAAAACCTGATTCCGATATTACGATATTGGCACCCACAATTCCGATATTATAATATCGGATCAAACGCTCCGAGATTCCGATATTACGAGATTCTGAGATTCTATATTGCATGTCCTACACCCAATACAAGAAAGGATTTTACACTGTTTTACACATTATAAAATTAACGATAGAATACAGAATATAAATTAATTATTATAACCTAATATATTAAGTAGGCACCAAATCGAATATGTTAGAAAACAATAAATAAATGTCCGATGACTCAAAGAATACACTGATATATCTACTTACGCAAATGGTTAACTTTAGGAATTGCTAGTTTATACTGTTAATCAACCATAAATGATCGGTAACCACGAGACAGTAAACACGTTTTCGGAAAATGTGTACGGACTTTTACGTACGTCATTAATAAACGAGTTGCATGATTCACCAATCGAAGTTCCACTTTGTTTTGTAGTGGCGTCTGGACTGTGGCCGGAGGTCTGGTGTGTTGACATATTATGGTCGCATTAACGACACTTCTCATACATATATTATGTAGACTAGCTGGCAGCTCTCTCTTTGTACCTATGAGACTAAAAGGCTATAGAAATAATACAATTACGAATTAAGAAATAATAAATAACGTGCTTATGTCATTCCTCTACCTAAAACCTCTAATCCTTCATCCTTATCCCAATTCAGACCAATCTCAATATCCAAAGACCTCGAACACATTGTTAACAAGCAGCTTTCCCACTTTCTATCCTCCAATAAATTGTTTTCTTCCTTCCAATCCGGTTTTCGCCCTGGTCACAGCACTGCTAAAAGTCCCAGACGACCTACGTCTAGCTATGGAGAAAAAGTGTGTCTCCATTCTGGTTCTACTTGACTTTAGCAGTACTTTCAATTAAGTAGACTTTGACATCTTCCTTTCTGTCCTTCGCTCCCTTAACATATCCTCCTCAGTGATAGACTGGTTCGACTCATATCTTCGGGGACTTTCACAGAGGGTCCGCTCTGTTGAGGCTACCTCAGATTGGTGTGATCTCGATGCGGGGGATCTCCACAGATTGGAGTTCTTTCTTCCCTTCTTTTCTCATTAATAATATTATCATGTAACTTCCATCTTTATGTAGACGACAATCACATATTGATGACATTAGTTCCGCCGTCAGTGATATCAACGCTGATCTACAACGCATAGCAGATTGGGCTAAATCTTTTGGTCTGTTGGTGAATCCTGTAAAATCACAAGCTATTATTATTGGTAGTAAATATATGACCTAACGACTACATAATGTACCCAGAGTTATGTACAATGGTACTCCTATTGAGTATACTGACTCTGCAAAAAACCTTGGCATAATTGTTGATAGCAATCTGTCCTAGAATATTCAGACCAATCATGTCAGCAGTGGTATACCTTTCTAGGTATACCACTAACTACACATGCTCAAGAATTTCTTGCCCTGTAACACTAGTCTTCCTAGTTGAGACACTCATTTTTCCTAACCTCGATTATGCTGATTCCTGCTACTTGGATGTTACCGAAGTGCTGTTATCGAAGCTGGATCGGTTGCAGAATTCTGCATTCGCTTTGTTTTTGGCCTAAAAAAGTATGACCAGCTTTTCGGTCAAAATGTGTACGTGGCTCCCTATTCGTCTTCGGCGAAATACCCATATTCTCTCGCTCTTGTACAATATCCTGTATAATCCCATATCTTCCTCTTACCTCGAAAATCGTTTCAACTTCTCGCGACCCCCTGACATCCCTTTTAGGGCTAGTGTCAGGACGAATCTTTCCCTCCGATCGCTCCAATTTCTTCTCCTACTACTTTACTGTTGATGCAGTCAGATTGTGGAATTCCCTTCCCTACACCGTTCGTGACTGTCCCACTATCACTGTCTTTAAAAGTAGCTTGAAAGAGCATTACCTTAAAATTTAATCCTGATACCATTATTAAATATACATATAGTATTTATCTATTTTAGGTGTGTTAATTTGATAATCAGACATATATATTTTATTATTTTTTTTACATCTGTTAGAACATTATGCACGCCCTATCTGATATTTCTCATCTAATTTCTCTCCGTAGGACTGCTGGAAGAAATTTCTTTTAGAGATAAGCAGTACCTTTTGTGTCGTCTTTCTTTCTGTATATATTTTTGTCAATCATTTATGTATGAAATAAATTGTTAAATAAATATAAAAAAATACAAATAGAGCGAATTGAAAGACGTCAAACCGACAGACAATAAAATGTATGAAACAGAGTAGTAAACAAGTAGATCCGTAGCATTTAATTTGATTTAAACAACAATTGTGACATCATAAATGAGTACCTGCGTAACCAAAAGCAATAAACTCCGCTGACTTTTTATGTTTTCAAAACATAAACAAATTATGTCACAGCCAAAATAATCGTCTCATCTTTAACTTGAAACTTGCGATCTGATTATTATAGAGAAGCACGCGTAGAGAAGCACACGCAAATAGGGACATTAAAGTAACACAACAGATTTTCCGTTCTTTGGAGTGCTTGAAATTATCTTTCCTCGTCCCTTGCATCTATTATTGTCCCCACGATTGCGTTTACATTTAGGCAACTGGCAACAAGAGGTAGATTAGTCCAATATCGAAACCAACGTTTTCAATAAAAACGACCCGATAGAAAGTGTGTCATTTTTTACGAATGGCCTGCTTTGCATACAAATAACGTTCCATATCATTTATACGAGGCTAGTCAATCATTTTTGCTCTACAATCTGAATAATGGGCGCTAAATTTGTAAAACTTTCTAGGCAACATCTAGCACTTCGATTTATTTTAATAAAACAGAAAACATTCTTTTTCAAGAATTTAATAGTTAGACCAAATGAAAAAGTAATAACAGTGTGTTTACATTTTAATGGGACTATTGATAACAATTTGTACCTACTTTTAACTTTGTAGATACACTCTATCAAAATAGAGAGAAGAGCTACGTTCATTTCAATGCGTTTGAAAACATAAAATAAATAAAGTAATTAGTGGCTGCTGGTTGTGCACTAATAGGTCTACTTACTACTAAGAATGTACGCGAGGTGAGCATTCGACTGACTCGTAATCGTCAACAATCAACATATGCTCTAGTAGCGTAAACATGACGATGGATGGGGATACATTAATAGCTTGCAAGGTCAACGACCTTATGTCTAAAATAGAAGTAGAGCCATCACATGGGATCCAGATACAATTGCATTTAAAAAACGAAATGGACTTTTTCCATTTTTATTAAATATGTAATAAACTTTTACCTACGCTGCCTACACCACGCCTCCATAATTTCCGTGACACAAAAACAATGATTGACGGACGACAAATTAATATGCATAATTTAATACAAAATTCATAATTCCCCAAATTCAAATTCTTTTACTTACAATGGATGGAGAAATACAATTTCACATAAAAAGATTATCCATCGTGTTGATGCATTCTTTAAACGTAAACATGGACCCGCCTGGCGCCGGAGATTTCTAGGTCGGCATTAAACATTTTAACACATTTCTTCATCCACGTACCGCTAGTTTGTAATTTCCTCGAAGAGAAATTTATCTAATCCATTTAAGGTAAACGGTTCTGATATTTTTAGTAGCAGTGGCTCATTGATTTTATGTTTACCGTCCAAACGTTTCATGTTATTATACTCATCTGCATAATGAGAACGAACTAACCCTACGAATGTAGTGATAATTCATTTGTGAGGTGATCCGAAAATGTTTATTACTAGCATTATTAAAAATTCTATTGAAGAATAGGATAGAAGTTGAAGAAGTTTGTAAAAATCATTTAAATGTGGTCTAGGTCTTTGCAGAATCCACTGAAGTCTGACGAAAAAAAAACTTAGTCTCTACTCGGTGATGGTAATCTTTTATATGTGGATTTTTATAGTATGAAATTCCATCATAATTTAACTATTTCCTTTGGGCTGTAACCTCTGCAATTTCAGAATCGAAAGTTGAATTCGAAACCAGCCTAGTCGTTAAAATATGATATTTATGATACAATCTAATATTGGCAAGAAAGTTGGCCATTTATCATACGCGTCAAAAGCTCGGCGACACTTGGTTGAGTTGTAATCGATTGTTCTCCGGCACACTTTCACAGCTCTAATCCCCCGATCCAGTTTCTTATCAGTCGCCAAGGATTAGAGTCTATCCGCGGTCGGTGTGCATTCACGCCACGTCTCATAAACGCTGCGCAGACACTGGATATTGTTAGGCAACGCTTTCTATTCTACGGTACACTTAACGAGTAACCACTCATTTGAAAATTGAAAATTGTCAATGCTGAGCAGAGTTGCCAATATTTCAAGTAGGTCGATGCATAAAACAACCACTTTTGCTTGCTTTTGTTCATTATTCATGCAAGTAAACGAGTTATTTACCTAATGCTTAAATCCAATAAGGTTTATGGTGAATAATTATTTCAAATTCTTATGCATAAGAACTAACGACTGGTTTGTTACCTAAAACTAAATTTAATTCACACAGAGGTAAATCTAATAGTTTTCTGTTTATTTTGTACAATAATTAACATCAGGTTTCTGTGACCAGTTAGATATGTATAGGTATGCAATTTGTAAACTGGATTTTATCGTAGACCATATTATATATAGCACTTTTAAATAAGCTTTCCACAAATAAGCTCGAACAAAATATATATTAAGAAATTTTACAATTACGTGATTTAGATAAAATATGAATATCTATATAAACGTTAAACGAGACAATCTTGTCTAGATAATAATCGGTTTCTAGACATCAGCTGCAATGATTACCATGAAATTTAGTATGTAAGGAGTTTTGGGGAAAAATCGATTTAGCTAGGGTCTTATCCCTGCGAAACTGGTCATTTTTAAGCTACTAATGTTTTTTATTTCGTCGTGCAACAATATATCAATAATTTTGACTCATTAAACATGTCAGGCCCACTTGCGCAGATCTGGGTTAAAGTTAACCCTGGGTTAAATATCATGTCATCTCTCAAGTTCTACGTATTTATGAAAGAGATGGCATGATATTTCAACCCAGGGTTAACTTTAACCCAGATCTGCGCAAGTGGGCCTCAGTCCGATTGGCAGTTTGGTATGCGTATTACGTATGTATACAATTTTTGCTTTGCTCAAAAATTCGGAATATAGTGGGTTCGAATCCCGGTCAGATAAATATTTAGTGATTCATATTTTTCTTTTTAATTTATCAAAACTCCGAGCAAATCTCGGTTACCATTTACTAAGGTAAGGTATAATAAGGTTATTATAGTCGTAGCAGTCGTTTTACCTTGTGGATCGAGTGCGAAATATAATAATGTGGTATCAGATCGCAATAAGTCACACAAGACGTGTCACGACACATTGCGATGCGTATCCGTGGCTCAATATCAATGGCTGGCTTATGGTTCAGCGATTTGAAGGAAGTACAAGCTCTCTAAATAAAACGTCTCTAATAGCAAGCAATAGATGTTAAACATGTAAGGGCACCACAGACGGCGAAGAGATTATAATATTAAGATAAAAATATATAGCTCGCTATACATCACAGACAGATAAGATACTTATAATCTTAAGATAAAAGATTATAGTATCTTCTCTCTCTGTATCGCTTTTTATTGCTTTTCGAAGCACTATCAGGAATTTAGAGGGACATTATAGTTGTGTTGTTGATATTATAGGCGTTAGGATAAATAATCGACACCTATCATAGCTTATACGCGTATATTGTCCACTTTTTAACACGACACAGTTCTAGTGAAAAGGGTACACACAATTAGACTTGAAAAACTAATAACATAAAATTATATGCGCGCGCGCAGCCTTCGGACCGAGGTTCATATCAGACTGTTAAACGGGTCGCCCGAAGCCTGCGCCGGCGCATCCTGAAGTAGGTACTACCTATACGCGCCGCACCATATGCAAATAACAATTTATAAAATATTTAAATATTATATTTATTATACATCGCCACAATATGTGTTTTAATCAACTATATTATACTTTTTAGGCCCTTTTAGGTGATACCCGTATAAACAATTTTGTAAATCAATATAAAGAACGCCATTTTATGACGGCAGGCATTTTGAATTCACAATCACATTGAATATATAGAAAACTCTAGCGGAAAAATGAAACCCCAAAAGTATGTACTAAATATTATACATGACCCCCTACAAAACTGGGAGTTTCGCACGCGCCTGGTAAAGTTGAAGGCTCGACTTAATGTCCTGGCTATTAGGGTTCCGTTATACACAGGGAAGTAAATGGATGAAATTTGGTAAGTATAGTTATAGATTGTGTATTATACAAAGTCGACAATTTTCGAGTAATCCGGCGTCTAAAATGTAAGTTTGCCCCAAAGCATTTCTAAACTATAGTAAATAGAAACTAGATCATGCTAAAAACTCTTTAGGAAAATTAATTTTGAACGAAATCGGACAGTAACTTTTGAAGTAATTAAAAAAATAACCTATTACGTTGAAAGTTACGGAGCCCTTCTTAGACATGTCCTGTTATGCTCTTGGTTAGGTTATTGCTTCTAGCTCTCGGGCTATAAAGATAAAGTTATGAAGAACGTCAACGGATTAAAAGAGAATCTCCCTAGAAAACAAGATTTACAGAGCTGGATAAGAAGAAGTAACATAATATGCATTCTTCCTCAGTCGTGTGAATCCATTCCTGAGGAATAATATTAATTTGAGTAGAATTAAAAGTAATGATAAAAATAATTTAGAAACACGCTTATATTTATATAGAAGATTCACTAATTACACGTCACGTATTCTGATGATAATACAATAATTGATATGAAACAAAGCCTCTTTTGACACTAATTTCTCATTGTGAATGATCATGTGATGTTACACAAAGGTAACTTTTGTTTCATATAATAATTTGTTACATAAATTCTCTATTTACATACATTGTCTATCCTGCTATTTTTAGTCACGTTATTATCATAAATTATGAAATTAACAGAGCACGTGTTCAATTGAATTAAATTAATTTTTTGATCTTCCATAATTGCTTTTTCATAGTATCGTAATTTTTTAACTTATGGAAGATTTACACGGGTACGCCTAAAGTCGCACGATTTCAGCCGCACTGCGATAATCGGCCGTGTAAAGGCAAATTCGGCGAGGCCGCGAATGACTAAAGCCGCAAGCCCCAACTTTTGTAGCATTTACACGGGTGACTAGCCGTACGAATTCCGCAGCAGGGCGAAAATAAACCGTGTAAATTGCAATGCGGTAAGGCCGCAAGTTACTAAAAGCCGCAAGTCTCAAAGTTGGGTAGCATTCGACTTTCACCGCACGGTGCCCGGTAGTGTGGCCACACTACCGGGCACGCAACGACGGACCACGCAATTTATTCTTTATTTTAGGAAAAGTATAGTCATTAGGGCTTAGGTCGGGGCTGTACGGCGGATGGTCTAATAATTCTATGATTTCTTGCTCTAAAAACTCTTTTGTTCTGTGCGAGGTGTGAGAACTCGCATTGTCGTGATGGAGGATGATGCGGCGGTTGCAGTTCTCTTTACGGAGTTCAGAAACGACCTGTGGCAAACAAATGTTAGCATACCATTCTGCATTAACCGTTCTTTGTCCCTCAAGAGGAATAGTCGCAACATGGCCGGTTTTGGAGACAAACGTGGCCACCATTTTTTTTGTAACACTCCGTGAACGAACAATTTTTGTTGGCTTTAACTCATTTTCGAACACCCAAACTAGTGACTGGTTTTGTATTTATTATTAATGAAGAAAGTCACGAAAAAATAGTGAAAGAAAATGAGTGAGTACTCTATATACATACATTTTATTATTATCACAAATGCAGTATTAATTTTGAATTGCAATAGCTTTACCGCGGCAGTCCCCGAGTGCCACACGCCTTTTTTTAAATAAATTCGATATTCGATTCGAAGGTATTCGATTTTTAAAACCAAGGAGTTTTAAATTAAAAAGATTTTAATATGACAGGAACAGTGGAAATATTCCATTCCCGATACTTTTAGTGCAGCCCTCGTATCGTAGATCTGAAAAATTTGCAGTTTTAGGAGAGTCTTATAAAATCTCTAGAGATAGAAGACAATAAAAAAAAATGATTAAAAAACAAACATCGTGTACTTATATTCGGCATGCTCTGCCCTGGGGTATGTTTTAAATCTAGAAAACGCTATTTAAAAGTTTTTGGTAGATTTTAGCAGACCTTCCGAGTTCTGCTAAAATTGATGTGAATTGCAGAATGGTCGATTTAATTTATTCTGGTCAGACTGGTCAACCGCTCAGTTGCAGGCAAAAAATGAAAATGACAATTATGATAACATAATTAATTCATATAATATCTACACAGAATCCCTAAAAATATCTACTGAATGAAACTACAAAGTTTTTAATTCAAATTAAAAAAAAATAATTTGTTTTTAATTCAAATCTTTAGAATGAATCCTTGCCTTTATAATCTATATATTAATACGTGAAGCGAAAATTTCAAATACAGTTTTACGAGAATTCTGCATACGGATGAGTGAAATTTGGCACAATTGAAATTTATGCTGACGAAGGCGTGCGAAAAGCTAAAATTTCTTAAAATAATAATTTGAAATACATTAAATTAATGAAAATATCTGCAACACATACTACCATTCGGTTAGGTTATCAAACTCGGTTTCTTCGTGAAAAAAATTAGTGAAATTTTATTTTTCATAATTTTAATGGGACTGGACTGATATTCTTTTAATTATTTCATTAAATATAGTTTATAATTATTATCGCTACACGCTACTTCAGTAGCTCACACTACCTACCGTGCGTTTGACATAATTTTATTACACGTCGACGTTTGTCAATCTGTCACAATATTTAAATTATTTTACTTTTTTCTATCTAAGAGGCAAAATAATAAATAAGAAGGTATATGTTCAATATAAAAATAATATAGCTCTCTCTTACATTATCCATAAGCGACATCGTATCGCATAACGCAAAACGCTCTAATATGTGAAGCAAAAATAGCGTTTTCACGATTTTGGACCTATATTAAGGGCCATGCTCACGGTACAGTCTGCAAATCCAGTAGTCTGTCAATAATTTGTTTATCTCTTTTCATGTATTATGTGTAAATAGTACTTAGTAAATATCCAGGCGGATTTACCAGAAGGCTAAGTAGGCTGAAGTCTAGGGCGGCAAATTATAGGGGGCGGCAAATGTGGTCTTATGTGGAAATCTTTCGTCATAGCCTCTATGAGAAAATCATGACGTGTCACGTTGCTTCGACTCTGCGCCAGTATGAGTTGACCCTAAAGCCGCATGCTATTTTAGTCACCCGTATAAATGGGCTTGCGATGCGGCGAGGTGAGGCGACTTTTCAGACGGCTCGCCGCACGGCGATGACCGACCCGTGTAATTGGCTCTTTAGTTTTTACGATGTAATTTGCATATTATTAAGCCTGTAACTACAATCCTAAGGTCCATCACAAAAACCTAATTGTAGGATTTCCGCAATCAACAACATCACGTAGAGGCTCTACGGTAGAGCCCGAATTGCCATCCATATCTTTGGTCACTGGACCATTGAAATCCCCACCTTCAAACAATAACCCACAAATTATTATAAAAAAAATAACCTTGGATCGAAAGCTGATATGACGATAATAAAGAGAAATACCGGTTGGAAGTATCGAATTCTCAACAGTATTCTAAGTCAACAAGCGCCTCAATGATGAGTGCCGGGACAACTTTAATGGAGAAATCACGAGAATTTAAAGGTATTGCTTGATTGACAGTCTGTGTAATGGTGTTTTATTGTTCGGCGGGGGCGAAGGAGGGGCGAAGGGGGACGGAAGTTACGACGGAAGCGGCGTCACGGTCGGCGGAGTGTGCACCACGATGTGACACAACGCCGGGCTCCGGACGATTGCGAACGCAGAGGTGGTACACTTGTAATCAATCCTATATTTTAAATTGTCCCTTACTACTTACTTCTAGATACTAGTGATGAGTAAGATGTAGCGGAAGTGCCAAGTGTAGTTACGAATCATATTTTGTTTTCCTTCTTTTATCATGTTTAGACTTTATAAACATGTCGTCTTTGTCTCACATTTTGTGAAAACTTAATACTATAAGCTAAGATAAGCTAAGCTAAGATTTTAGCACTATCGTCATAATTCATTTATTGCTGTTTATGCAATTTGTGGATTCGTGACGCAATCTTAGAGTTACATTATTACAAAGGATATCTCAAAAATTTAATGCTCAAAAGTCAAAAATTGAATTTAACTAGAATTTTCTTCTATCAAAATTTTTTCATAGACTTAAGCTCCTAGAAAATATGTGTGTGTGTGTGTGTGTGTATGTGTGAAAATAGTGACTCACTCAACCTAAAAACAATTTAGAACATAAAAGTATTTAATAGTGTTGATTTCAAAATGCACTTTTGTTCATTTAAACTTTAAAGTATCGCATATTCCATAAGTTAATGATAAGATTAGATGACCTTCAGCTAATACTATCGTTTATCTAAATAAGCTAAGTTCAAATAACAAACACGGAAAGGCGTTCATTCATCTCCGAACAACGTTTATGACGATATTACACATGTAACATAGTTATATGGTACGAATGTTATTACACATTTGGCGAAGGCTATTTTGTCAATGCCATTCTGGTTTTTTCTTGAATAGGTTTATAGACGTAGCAGAACAATACCGGGTGCAAACTCCAACGTTCAATTGTAGCAATTTTAATAACATCAATATTAAGATGTTTCTAACTTTGTATCCTATAAAAATATTGTATATCTAAATTTGACGCGTGCTGCACCCAATCCTAACAAGACGAAAGGTGATCAAAGTGTGAAGCGAACTGGGAGTAACTGCAAGTAACTGTTTGCACAGTAGTTCACAAAACGTTGCTTTATTGACACGTTAAATTGGATTATAGGTGTCATCGTAAGAGGAGTCATGGAACTTGGTTACGTCCCAAACAGCGCATATAATACATTACAATACATAAGTTTAAGAATGAATCGTCCGCGTCAGAGGATCGTAATTCAATTACCGCCCACAGCTCTTAAATGGGTTAGTGGCCCGGCTTCTCCAGCGTCTGCTTGATAACCAGCTACTCCTCTATTACAATACCAATAAGATTTAATTTAGCTAGTAGCACCTACGTGAATAAATGTCAAGCAGTTCAAGCGCTAATACGAAGTAAATATTATTATCATAATACTGCTACTTATTGTTTTTATGTGCCGTAAAGGATTCAAAAATTTTTAAGTACGTTCTTATCTATTCGTAGCAGTACATGTTGTGGCCCGTGCAACTGAATGACAGCTATAATATATGAAATACGAGCAAAATTAATACCACTATACCATAACGACCTGATATAATATTATTCCAATAATGTAACAATAATGTAATAAACCAACCAACCATTACCAACAATGTAATAAACCAATAATAAAATTCGACATAAGTATGTCGAATTTTATTATTGGTCCAATCTTACTTCAATCTTAGAAAACTTCGACTTTAAGAGCACATTCTTACATTTTGAGATGCTTATAAAAATATTCGCTTACATTGAGCAGCATTTTAAGCCCGTGGCATTTAAAAGGTAACGTTGAATCGCCTCATCAGTCGTCACATAGAACCAGGAACTTACCTGCAAAAAAATAAGATAAAAACTATAATCCGACTACGTAAAAGGGGTCTAAAAAGGCCGAAACAAGATAATAATTCAGATAGAAATCCAGAAATGCTTATGTACAAAAATGGTCAAGCTAGAGCCGTGGTGCCACCTACTTTATATTAAAACACTTGAAATTAAAAATAGCCTTTTGCGGAGCGCGGAGCGGTTTCTTCTAGATTTAAAGATCGAGGACAATATTATTATTATATATATTATATTATGATAATCATTATATTTTATGAAAGTCATTTATATATACAGTAGGGCCTCGCTAATCCGGCGAGGGAAAAAACAAGGTCCATACCGAAATATCGAATTGTCCGGATTATAGTATGTACTATGTATACAATATTTTATCAACCTTTTTACATGGCAATAAGTAGTACACCTAACTTAGATCTTATAATATTAACGCGGCGGTGTCATTTACTTTGTCAGCGAACACGCTAGTAACTAAAGGTGGGACCGCACTACGCGGCGGCGGAACTACGCGACGCGGCACTCCATTGCGGTATTACAAGCAGGAAAGTGTCGCGTTGCTCTGCTGCCGCCTAGTGCGGCTTACCTTAACACTGCAAGGTCGCAAACAAAATACTGTGGAGTTGTTGCAAATGATTGAATATTGACATGTTGTGATGTGACCTGCACCTACCCCCGTCGATGAACGTCCCCCGGGCGGTCCTCTCGTCTGTCCGGATTACAGCGTGCACCGAAGCAACGCGGGTCCGGATTAGCGAGGCTCTTCTGTATATATATAAATGACTTTTCGAAATACAAAATTTTGAAAAAAATATAGCCTCTGTTACCCGTGGCATGGTTACGAATTTATTGACACCTCATATATTAAAATCGGACCATATAGTATGTAGTAGATAGTTAAGACGCTACGAGGGAACAAACATACATACATAGACTGCCAAAATCATTACCCTTCCTTTTGGCTTCGCCGTAGTCGGGTAAAAAGGAAATAATGTTAGAATTCTTGTTGAAAGAGTTTCGGCAAGCATAGCCATGTCCTTGTTTTAGACAGGTATACTTTGTGGCTATACTTAATAATTTAGTAGAATATGTTTTGGATGATACCTATTCTTAACATAGCCAAAAGTGAAAAATTCAACGTACAAATTATTATCTTAGTATCTAATAGTAAACATATGTTACTTCGTTGATCATTCTAAATGATCACAAAGCCAATCAAAGCAACTTAAGTGTTACTGTGAAATAAGTGAATGCGTGAGAATCAATGTATAATTTTTACGTCAGGAAGTAAGACCACTATAATAATGGGCATTTATTTTCATCAACTTTGATATAAAGCAGTGAGTGCTATAACCGAGTTACATCATATTATTATATTTCAACTAGCTGTTGCCCGCGGCTAGTATCCCTCGGGAGCACTGTACTTTTTCGGGATAAAAAGTAGCCGATGTTTTAATCCAGAGCCTAAAGTAATACCATACCAAATTTCATCGAAATCAGTTTAGTAGTTTTTGCGTGAAAAAGTAACAAACATCTATCCATCCATCCATCCTCACACACTTTCAGATTTATAATATTAGTAGGATTAGTATTTATTCTCCGAAAGAGCTCCGTGGCCTAGTAGGTAGACCGTTTGATTCGCACTCGAGAGAGTGCAGGTTGTAGCGTGTACCAATGAGACCTTTTCAGATCTCAAGTACATTATACGGACGCTCTAACGGTGAAGGAAAACATCGTGAGGAAACCCGCACATGGTTGACCCCAGACGTATTGACCAGTCATTCCTCTGGACTAGACTGACTATGTTGTGAAAATACCGTAGGTGCGCGGGCACCTACGCATATACATAGAACGCAAGAGTTTTCATTAATGGGATGCTTTAAAAACATTCCCAAGATAATAATAAACCAAGGGACCGAACCTTTTTTCCTATATAATATTCGTAGACTACGCTAAAGCATTTGACAGCCTAAATCACGGATACATTTGGTCAACCCTAAAACAACAAGGAGTAAATTAAATAGCAGCTACATCAAGATAATCAAAAATATTTATGACATAAGCAAGGGCAGAATAAAACTTGAAACGACGGAAGAGTCATTCCCGATAGAAAGAGGCGTCCGGCAAGCAGATCCACTGTCTCCCAAATTGTTGACCGCGGTGTTGGAGAACATATTTTAATTTCTAGACGGATAGATACGGTATCAATATAAATGGTTGCTGTCTGAATCACCTAAGGTTTGCACTTTATCTTGCTAGATGAGGATCAAAGTAAAATACAAATGATCAGTGTAGTCTTTAGCCAACAAGAGCAAACAAGTGGGGTCTCCATATATATATACTTCAAAAACAAAACTTATGACCAATTATTTAGAGGTTGACATTGTGATGGATGGAAATAAGCTAGAGTATGTACAAAAGTATTTGGGCCAAATAATCGCTCCTTCGAGCCCAATGTGAAAAGAAATTAATAAGAGGATTGCTAGTGGCTGGAGGAAATACTGGTTATTAAAGGAAATAATGAAAATCATAGATTTAAGCATGGCTATTAAAAGAAGAACCTTTAATACCTGTATACTTTCTGCATCACATTCGGAAGCGAGACTTGGTCACACCCAGAATCACAGAGAAAAACTAGCTACGTGCCAGAGAGTAATGGAAAGAAGTATGTTGGCAATAAAACTAAGTAATTGGATTGCCCAAACTGATATAAGGAATAAAACCAAAGTTGTCGACATACGAACTCGAATTAACCAATTGAAATAGCGTTGGGCAGGTCACATGTTGCGATGCAAAACAGATAAATGGAGTAAACAAGTCAAACTCTGGTATCCAAGAGATGGATGCAGTCGCCCACCCGCAAGATGGCAAGACGATTTTCGTGTAGCCCTAGGACCTTACTGGACTAGAGTTACAACAGGCAGAAAACAATGGAAACAGTTGGAGGAACCCTTTGTCTTAAGACACACTGAACTGAGAGACATTCTATAACAATATCATGTACACAAAGATAATAAAATCACACATATTGTCAGTTCAGAATAAAGGGCTATAATAATTAACCTTAAGCGATGAATAAAATTGAATAGCATCTGCTATGATCCATTTTTTCTTGCTAATCGGTATAGTATGTATTGTTAAACAACAAGGGAGACTTGAAGCAAGAGACAATTAACACTTTACAGGCAAAAATAACCTTTAGTTGAACAGCCAGAATCTTACCCAATTATCTAATTACTTCACTCTTCCTACATAGCAATTATTGGGGGCATACTTTTTACAGTATAATTGCTGACATAAATTTTATGTAATACCAATTAATTTAGGCAAATTCTCGGTCCGTTGCCGCCGGTCTATAGGCTAGTCACCATATTGCGCGTTCCGCATGGGCGGCCATTGTCGCGCAATGAAACGTGACCCATTCGCGTACGATCCCTCTGTCTCCCTTCACAACGGAAACAATTTTGTTCGAACCAATACCGGCTCACTGCAAGGACAGTTATTAGTCTTAAGGCTATGTATGTGAGTCAATTGATCCAAAATCAATATGCTTTTATCAGCCAGAAAATCAGATATAGAGCTGGTGACAACATAATATTAGTTACAGGAGATCATGTTCATTTGGTTTTTGTTGATCCACAAAACTGTAATTTCATAATCAAAGGCAAATGTTACTTATCCTTTTCAATTTCGTAACGTCATAGACTCGTTAATTTGACCTTAATTAGGTATGCGCACCGAAATGTCCATCATGTAACTAAAGTAGGAACTATCTATCAACCGGCATTGTCTAGCCGCCAGCGCTACTATTTAGCGCGGTGCGACAATGCGATGAATTTAACACTTTCTATTTTTGTCACAGTAACAACACCTCCCTATTACAGCTTCCAAAGTATTATTAATGACGAGTAGCTGGGTTTACTACAGCGTTTTCAATATGCACAGTTCAGCCACCTAAATGTTTAAAAAAATCTTATTTTTGATTTCCTAGTTCCTACAACTTTTATGTCTTTCGAATCACATTTAAAATGTTTCATTTTTGTAATGTTTTCATTCTCAACCGTGGATCGTTCTTTTTAATAAAAAATCTCGGTATTTTATTTAAATACAGTATTTCCTTTACCACTCCGTCTTCAAATATTCCGATCGAATAAATAACCAACTAATTTGCAAATACAATTTATCCACAAGCGACTCCGGGCTAGATACTGTTGGGTCAATACTCGTTCGAGACGACTGCATCCTACTCGCTAAACCACAGCCTTTCCCGTGCGGTTGGTTCATCGCGTTCGATCATGAAAATATTTGCTATTGTAAAACCTATAACTTACATGTAAAATACCATTAACTGTATTGGTGGGGCTACCGAATAATATTCGCTCTTGCTTTCTTCAATCGCATGGCGGTAGTCATGACATAACTTAGTATTTTCATGATAGTACATTTCGCCTCTAATGATGATTTTCTAAGAACTGCTTTTTGTGAGGCGAAATCTTTTGTTCTAGACATCTAATGTTAATTGCAATAAGTGAGATAAAGCTTAGTTATTCGTATACTCTTATCACAAATCACAATTACAATAAGACCTAGCCTGGGTTAAACATTTTTATAAATAACACTCATCTATCTGTCATTTGATCTAAGAAATAAGCATAATACTGTGAAATATTTTGCAATAGAATAAGCAATAGAGTAATTAAGTAAAAACATAAAATGAATAATTTTTTACTATACTTAAATCTATTTATGTACTTTTTTCACAAAACTTGCCATTCCCACCTAAAATCAATTGTGCTGCTTGTAAGCTGCACGTGAGCATTTAATCGGATTACAGGCAGTTATATCAACAGGCCTTTAATCGTATCCGTATCGGCTACCGAGACGAAAGTGCTCGTGCCGATATCGAGATAACAGATAGAAAGCACCGTTAAAACACCACTGCGTTACGCGCTCTGAACCAACGCAAATGTAACCAGTGTCACAAATAAGGCATGGTCCACTTGCGACTCCTTTATTGGATCATATTAGATTACTGTAAATGCATTTTTGTTGTCAAGCGCCGAATGCAGAAGTAAAATTGTTTCTTTCGGACATAATAGCATCTTCTTATTTATTACAATGGATTGGAATTCCAATGTCTCGCCTAAAACTCGAGAACGGGTGGACCGATTTGGCTAATTTTGGTCATGAAATAATCGTGAAAGTTCAGGAAAGTTTTTAATGGTAAGAAATATTGTCATTAATGAAAGCTCTACCTTTACTTAAAAATTCCAAAAATAAGGTCTATATCATAATTACTGAAGTGAGCATGGGAATACGGACAGACAGATATACGGACGGACAGAGCGAAACTATGAGGTTCCTTGTTAACTACGGTTAAGTTAAGTTATAAAAACGGATTGCAGTTTCTTTGTCTCGCTAAAACTCGAAAACGGGCAGATCGATTTGGATAATTTTGATCTTGAAATAATTGTGGAAGTTCAAGGAAGGTTTAAACGGTGAGAAATATTGAAAAAATGCGAGAAAATTACTAAAACGACTATAAAATGTTCCCATACTAACTGTTCGGTAGCGTAAATTTCGGGTCTCCATTGTCAATTGACTGTCAAATATTTATAGGTGCGTTCAGTTTATAATTGTTTGGTTGGACTACAAAACAGTTCTATTCGTCGGCCCCAGTAGGTTGATCCACATTAGGTGTAGGTAGTAGGTGTAGTTTTTGGTTTTGTTAGGTGTATGTAGGTAGATGGGTAGAACGAAGGTAGATGTAGTTGTAGATGTAAGTGTAGGTGTAGGATGTAGGTTTTAGTTGTCGAAGTTGGTGTACACTGTACGTTGTAGGTGAAGGTATAGTTATTTATTTATTAAAGTTCTTAGTTAAGGCAGAACTACGTGTCGGGCCGCTAGTCTTCTTATTTATAACAGCTAGATGTTGCCCGCACTTCGTGCGCTCAAAAGTTAATCTCATGGAAACCGTACATTTTTCCGCGATAAAAAAGTGGCTTATGTCCTTCCCCATATTCTACTCTATATTTGCGCTAAATTTCATCAAAATCAGTCCAGTAGTTTCGGAGCATATTCAATGCAAACAAACAAACTTTTCCTAAACAGCCTATTATCTGTTCATCAGAATGATTATCACAAAAGTGGTTTGGTAGGTTCAAACTTTTTACAAAGCCACCTGCCACATATATGAGCAGGTGCTGTTATTATGTCTAAATTGCTAGTCGAATGTGTCCTATCAATAAACAACATACAATAATAGCTACATGTACATGTTCAATCTACCGTTACTATTGAGTAATTATGTTTCTTTAACAATTTTAATTTGGATAACAATACCATTACAAGTTATCGCTTCTGACAAGTTATTCTCATTATGTTATTATACAATGCACAAAAATATTAACTGTTTACTTAAATGAAATAAATAAATAATGATGAAATAATGAAATAAAAAACTACGAAAAAATATTATGCAGAAAATGATTCTTCAAATGCTATCCAAATAAAAATGCAAGCGGTAACACTTGAATATACATTTGCACGATAACCTTCGTCGAGTTAAGCTAGCAACATATTGCGAACGCCTTCAGTCGCAGCTAAAAACTT
Source organism: Phengaris arion (assembly GCA_963565745.1). Classification (NCBI taxonomy): domain Eukaryota; kingdom Metazoa; phylum Arthropoda; class Insecta; order Lepidoptera; family Lycaenidae; genus Phengaris; species Phengaris arion. The sequence continues at coordinate 34,670,803 of OY751431.1, forward strand.
GTCTGTGCCCACACCTTGACACTGTCAATTACGGATATATTTATCGCTATCGGATACGGGCTTCATTACATCTGCTCGTTACTTTGGGATGTTGAAAATGTTTTTTTTGGGAAGATGCGGTATCATTGAATTACTAACTCCGAGCATTTCATTACTTTCCACGAATTACACAGTCAAGATATATCCCCAAATTTAAATTTGATATAACTGATTCAGAAAATATTTCGAAACTGAAGCTGCTGTTTAAATTTTACTAAATGTACAAATCTTTAAATAATAATTATTATAAACTAGTAAGTAAGTAAGTTCTGCGAAGATGTTGTCTTCAATCCTCACTCACTTCCTTTAATTCTTTTCCAAATCCAAATAGTCCTATTTGGGATTAAACTTTACTGTTATTGTTTAGCAAATGTTTTATTTAATCTAGCCCGCATTGTTGCCTAACAATACACGCTTATGTATCTATTTAGTTACGGTGGTATCGGGTCCGTGTGTGCTGTGTATGATGATACATTATTTCCTTGTCACGTTATACTTTACATTCTTTGAAAACTTCCTAAGTATATATATAGTGGAAGCGTAATATCAAGTTCTTAAATTTCAAGTACTTCAGTTTAATGCTGCCTAATAATATTTTGCTTACTATTTTTTGTTTTTGACAGAAAAATATTTTTTACTGCCTACACAGGTTTAAGCCATGATAACAATTTCTAAAACTTACCTTTTTTTAAACGTTACATGTCTACTTATAAGCAGCAGCTATAAGCAAGTAAGTGTATAGAATGTGTGTGAAGTATAAGTAAAATTATAAATGCTTATTCAAAACTTATTTAAGCCGAAATTTAAATATTTTCCAAAGTCTTTACGCTTATCAATTAGTTGGCCAGTCACTTATTTCAATTTAGTAACACTTTAACGTTATTACAAAATAATTTATTAATTGCTCTTGTTGTTTTCTAATTAATCAATCAGCAAATTGTTTTAATGCTGTTTACTTCATTAGTTTTATTACAATTATTAGGTAATATGAAAAGAAAACTCAATTATTAGATATAGTATTTCACTTATTATTTGCGATAATGGTTTATAATGGATATAAAAACATATGCAAGTATCATTGTTACTTCTTGCATTCTTTCTATTCCAAAATATTTGAGAGAGAGAGCTCAGTTTTAAGAATAAATTTGCTTGTTTTCAAGAGCTCCAGAGGGAAATTCTTTCAAACGTTTGTGTTGTTGAACCCTTGGAATTGATCTAAATTAAATAATTCTGAATAATCTCCTCTAGGAGCCAAGGTAAACGAAAGTCAGCATCGCAGTTTCTACAAGTGGTCGTTTTGGTAGCCGATCTGTCTTGGGTTTGTCGCAGGCTCTCAGCTATATTTTTTGCACAAGAGATTTAAGGGGATGGAAGTGTGATTCAGAAGTTGTTGGAAGTGTGAGGGACCGCATGAGAAAATAATGGATTAATCACACATTTTTCCGCAACTAAAATCCTCGTAGATTGATGAAAGAACCAATGGTATCTTTAAAACAAATTCTCGTACATCAACAAAAGAACCCATGGTTAAAAATGTTTAAGCGTGTATAATTTACCTGTGGTGCAAGGACCGTTGTAGTAATTGTGGGCGCCGTTTTGCCGGTGTCTGATGACTCTACTCGTAACCACTCGGGCCCGCATGACGCCCTCCTCGTATCACCCCAACCACAAAATCTCCCATCAGTCACTGTACTCACGGGTGCAATGGTGCTTGCAATTCAACACTGGGCACACTGAGAACCGAATCACTGGACCGAGAATCGCGTATTAGTTATTGTTACCGCTCCCTGTACGTTTTGTACCAATACAGTCTATACACAAGTTCCTCAATTGACATTATGATAAACGTATCATTTATTATACGCTACTCTAATGCTGGTCTAATTGCAACAAATTGAACTAAAATGATTTTTCTTACAAATATAAATCAAACGTTATATCGTTTAAAAATCACTTAGATCAACTAAGGCACAACTAAAACGTTACACGGTTACACCGGATAATTCTAGTTCGCAAAAATATATAGCCGATAGCGCACAGAGCGCGCGACGCGACGAGACCGTGTATAATCCTCAATAGTCTTTAACGTACTGACTCGTGAAGCGGTTACTACTGAACGGAGGCAGTTGTGCGAGACAAAAAAGAGAAAGAACTACTATGACGTATTGGATTTGTAACCACAACTGTGTTCGAGTGCAGATACAAAACTGCACCTCGTTCGGCAATAAATAAAGTGCATTTTAGGTGTGTCTATGTGAAAAGAAACACGGCTGAGTCGGATAACTTGAACGTCGCGTGAGGAAATCCGAGAACGATAGAGTAGTGCAGACATTGAGTGCGAAAGAGACACAGTCGGTGCGGACCAATGTAGTATTGCGAAAATCAAGGCCTGAAAATTATTGTGTGTGTGAAAAAATGTATTTATTTTAATCCAGTTTAACTATATACCCATAAACAAAACTACCTATAGGAAACCTTTTGAAAACAATTAAAAAAGAAAGTACACTGGCGGACACATAAACTGCATCAAACTACAAGAAAACATTCAATCAAATTTTATTACGAAATACCTATGCAAACTTTTTACATTTATTGGTATTGGAAAATAAAGGCTGGTTTATAAACACAAAAACAAAATCAAATTTAAATATGGAACGTCACAAAAGAAAGAAAATATTCTATAGAAGAAATCTTGTCAATTTACTAAAGATTAACTCGTTGTTACGTTAATGTTGTGATTGATGGCTATATATTTTTTTGTTTTGTTACATGTTGAATTATCGTTACTAATTGTTTAATTGCCAGTCTGTTTTTATTTTAAACACGTTTTTCTCTCACGAATATGGACGTATCGTCCGAAAAAGCCGCACAAATAACAAACTAACGAACAATTGCTGCAGACTTAAAATATGTAAACCAGTCTACGGTTTCTCGTGTTTACAGAAGGTTTATGGAAACAGGTTCATTCAAAAGAAGACGTGGAACCGGCAGAACTCGGATGACAACGTCTCGTGACGACAGGTTTATTGTGACAACTTCCTTGCGAAATCGGGTTTTAACATCTATAAGCATTAAAAATGAGCTCCACCAGGTACGTGACGAAGCAGTTAGTGCACGAACCATAAGAAGAAGGCTAAAAGAGCGTAATATCATAACTTTCAGACCCGCAAATTGACCAAAATTGTCTGCAGGTCACAGGCAAGCTCGACTAAGATTTGCTCGTGAAAACTTAAATTGGATTGAAGAGCAATGGGCTTCCGTATTATTCACTGATAAGTGTAGGACTTGTTTGTACGGTGCTGATGGTCGCAGACTAGTCTACCGTAGACGAGGAGATCGATATGCTCCAAATTTCATTGAGGAGAGGGTTCTATTTGGAGACGGGTCTTTCATTAATTATATTTCATTAAAAGTTATCTTGCACTATGATGCAGTTTATGTGTCCGCCAGTGTATAATATGTGAGTAACAAATTTAGCTTTAGGTAGCCTCGCACATACTATACTGGCCAGTGGTCAAGGCTGGTTCTCCTTCATAGGGATGAGAGTCTTCAAAAGGTGAGTGGTAACTGGTAAGTGAAGCCGATAGGAATGGAGTTATAAGAACCCCACGCCACTGATACTGGAAAAATGCTTCAGGTTCTATAGTAGTTATTTAGCTATTAGATAGTAGGCAGTCGTTTAAAGAACACTTCATAAAAACTACAAAATTACATTATATTTTATTTATGTGTATCCAATATTCATAATCATGTTAATTACCTTAAAGGTAATAAACAAAGTAGTTACAGAAGACATAATACATTTGTTGTAAATAATTATAGTACCTATTAAAGCCGTTAAGCCTTTGCACAAACAGAGAAAGTAGATATCATGGCAGTTATCTGTTAATAATGCCATAACCAATGCCTTAATCGACAATATGCTTTCCCATAACCACCAAACTTATTTTATTTTTATGTATAAAAATGGATTTCAATTCCAATGCCTCGCTAAAACTCGAGAACGGCTAGACCAATCTGGATAATTTTTGTGTTAAAATAATTTTAGGACGTTCAGGGAATTTTAAGCGATGAGAAATATTGACAAAATTGCGTGGAGAATACTAAAAACGACTATTGAATTATCCCATACTAACTGTTCACTGTGTTCAGTTTACAGTAGCTGTTTACTTAAGTGTCAACCTCTAAACCAAACTGTCAACCAAAAAAAATTGATAAAACTGAAATATCAGTTTATCTATTTTTTTATTAAAAAATGGCCGGCCCCTGTAAATTAGTTGGGTGTAGAATGTAGATGTAGATGTAGGTTTAGGTGAAGGTGTAGTTGTAATTGTAGATGTTAGTGTAGGTTGTAGGTGCAGTTATTTATTTACTCAAGTTTATAGTTAAGAACAACGTGTGTCGGGACAGCTAATCACCAATAAAACATTAAAGAATACATAATATAAATCTTCTGAGTCACTCTCTATTTAAGCTTGAACATTTCTAAAATACAAAGTCATTAATTAAAGCATCCCACACCTCATCCCACATGAGGTTAGGACGTTTTTAGAAACATCAATAAAATATCCTTCGTCTTATATGCCCCTATTAATAAATTAAAAACTCTTTCTATTATACAACCTCGCTTAATGTAATAGCTCCGTAAAAGTTTTATTTTAATTAATGACGCAATAGAGTGCCAAACTCGGGTTCCAAAATACTAAGTGATAAAAATACTATTAATTATATAAGGTTTATTTTTAAGTATTCATGAACACTTAATGTTCATCCAAAATGGGCATGCAAAAAAAATCGTACCAAATCTAATGAATGATATTAATACATAATGTATTAAAAATAATATGTTCTCAGGTCAAGTTATCTCAATCACGAGGTTTTTTTTCAGTAAATAAAATACAGCACAATAATTTTATTTAATAGCTGTTAAGTGGCGCCATCTGTCCGCGAATTTTGGATTATTTATCGTGAATGTTTGTGTATGTCGCGCTGCACATTCAAAACTCGCTGTGAATGTGTTGCATGCGCCATGCAGACATAAAATTGTGTGTTTTCTCTCTCGGCATCCGCTTACCGTCTATTGAAGCTTGACGATACAAATAACTGGAATTAATTATTGAAAACATATCTATTCACAAGACACTTTGTCGCACTAGATATTTTCTAATAATTTCGGATTAAAAGTCGAAGATGACACAACTTGAGATAAAGATTTCACGACAGACATTCAAACGCAAGGTAAACTTTTGAATAAATAATAATAGTAATAGCTCCCCACACCGTTTTCAGCGACAGTGGCCGGTTTCATTGAAACCAGATCAGCTACGCAGAAGTTATTTTATAGTACCCAAGTGTGTGCGCAATACACAAGAGCACTCTCTCTTCCTTTACTCTCGTAAGCCAGTGGGACGGATGACCCGAATTATTACGTGCAGGACCGAATTATTACATTCTATGACGCATGGATCATCTCTCTTGTCAGACAATCAGGTGCATTATCCTAACCAGACTTAAAAAGAACATTTTTTGCTGTATCAACACGGGAATCGAGCTCACGTAGCCTGGAGTCGAGAGCCAAGCTCTAAACTACTGGACCACAGAAGCGGGAAAGGTAAAGGAGGCATAAATCACGTGAGACGTTTGTGAGGATATTTTTTACTGTGAGAGTGAGATATCGTGAGATTTGCTTCGGCCTCCTCCCCCTGCTAATGTCACGTGAGATTTTTTCAAAAATTTTATATTGAGTTAGTACATGCGTTAATTTATTCCCAACCACAATTTGTTTTAACGGGTACATTCATTAAGATTAGTAAAGACTAAGAACTATTTGAGATTACTCAGATCGTAATATCATATAAAATAAGTAATAACATAAGGGCTAAATAATAAAGGCTATTCGTTTGGAGCACTGATTCATAAGAGGAAATGTCTCAAAAAAAAAATTGACCAATGACGCTTAAAATACAGTGTTCATATTCACCAATTGAAGAAAGCCATTCAATCAGTACAAAGTACAGACGCGTCATTGGTTAATTTTGACATTTACAACTTAACAGAATAGAGAGGGGAACTACTAAAATTAATAAAAAACATTTATTTTAATTCGGTCCATGGAGACTCACGCACGGTATCAATAGTGATCATTGGTACCAACATATTCATGTGATTTTCAATAAAATCATCTGCTCCTTCTACTTCACACTTATTGAGCCACTCTAAGCCGTTGTTAACTTGTCACTTGCGCACAGAAACTCAGTAGCTCGTCTTGTGACGACGATTCGTGAGGGTCGCACTTATCGGACGCAAAGTAAACGCATGTACTGCAGCATTTCTTTTCTAAATCATGGCATAAGCTTGGGCAATAGAAGTCATACTTTTTAATTAAACCTAGTCTTTTCCTATTTTGAGACTAATCTTTGTGAGATTTTTGCTAACCTAACTTAACCCTACCCGCCTAAATACCTCACGTAAATTATGGACGCCCCCAAACGTCTAGTTGTTACATGAATAAATTTACGATAGTTTGAATAAGAAGTTTCAAGAATAATAAATCATTGTTTATACAACAACTGAAATTATGATGTGAATTACACAGTTCCTGCTTACGGAGCCAGTTTGCCTTGATTTTAATCGGCGTTAAAACGGTACGGTACAGAAATTAATTACATCAAATGGTAAGGTTTATGACTAAGTATTAAATAATGAATTCGTACTTAGCGTCAATAACAATAGTGATGTTTGAATTAAAAGGGTGATTAATTATTAGTAAAATTATGCTCGATGTCACTAACGGCTCAATGATGATTAAATTGCTTAAATCATCTACTTTACCTTGTAAGAGAGTCATTAAGGACGATAATTCACTTGGCTATCTAGGAGTTCCTGTCTTGTAGAATGGATAACAGAATTCTGATAGCATGTTCTAGCAGTTTCAATTTCAATGGCACAGGTAAACAAGGGTTTCAGTCTAATTCCGTCTACCTCAAATTTTATTGTATGACGCAAGAAGCCATACACATATCAAGTTCAGAGTTTAGTATTAAGTTGCAATATACAATCGATATGACTTAGCAAACGTGGTGAATATCAGGTTTCTGCGACTGGCTCGTTTTTATCGTATTCAATGTTCATGCACCATGTTAATATTGAGACTTGAGATGTTTTGACTCTAAAGCTCAAAACGATGACAGCTTACATTTTATGTAAGCGTTGTGTTTACATTATCAACCTGGGATTATACGTCATGCGGGTCGTTGCTTGCTGGTTGCTTACGGCTAACTTTTCATTTATTGAAATTAAAATTTTGAATTATCTAGGGTATATTGCCCATTTTAAATTATAGATACTATTTAGTATTTATAAATATGGGTTTATATGATAATTTCACTGTTCAGTGTTCACCAATGTGAACAAGTAAAAAACTTTCTTTTCAGTCTATGGAGGTGTGTTCAGCTCGTTAATGTAAATGTCAACAAATGCCGTCGGACCGGTTACTATGAAAAGCGTTTTTAATCACCTATCGACATTGCCTCCGGCTCTATTTCAAAGCTGCTGTCTATTTTTAGACCAGGCCGTTTTCACCCATGCAGGAAACTGCAACATTGGCTTCTGGCCATGTTCCGGCGCAATTCTCTATCTGATCTAAATCATAAAACTTACTTTATTGCTGGAGCTTTGTACTGTAGCGGATAACTGTGGCTGGACTCTTTGGAGGTTCCAGGCACACAAGATTTGAATATTTGTATCAAGAATTCGATGTCATCCGCTACGTCAGAAAATAAAATAAAAACAGGTAACGGTTTTAAGTGCGTAGGGAGTTAGTTGCGATGGTTCCTCTCTACAATTACATATTATATTGTGAAAAAAATAAATAATATTATCGTATTGTGTAATTTAATTCGTAGACCTAGCCACCATCTGAGCAACTACGCCCCCTTAATACGCCACAGTACCTTATATAATTGGCCTGGATAATTAAGCTTAAATCAGGAAGTGACGAAATGCAACTTTAATCATCTGTGGATTTGCGCACACCTGGCACACGAAAATGAAAGTGACGCATTTTTATCGACGCAAACTAATGTTTTCAACGCTGATGCAGCCGCCGAGGACTGGTAGAACCTCTACTTCTTAGGTTACTTAATAATTGATGATCCTGTAAAGCTCGAATACTCCACCTACGATTTTCGAATGTCGGTGTAATAAAATAAACCTGTCTGAATCCAACTTGATAGTGAATACCTAAAAAAAAATGTAGGAAATAACATGGGGATAATTTTCCTATTTAAAACAAGGGATTCCCACTCATCCAAGAGAAGCTGTTAATGTACAGTTATGCAAGCATACAATTGTTTAAGAGGAGTGTCCCTTATAAGGCGTGTGCCTCGTAACGCGACCTGTGTTTGTTTAAATTCATTAGTTTCCACATAAGAACAATTAACATGACGCTCGTGGATTCTCATTTGTAATGCAAACAGCAGACGCTGTACGGTCACGGGGGCTATAGTATAACCGTGAGAGTGTTACAATGACTCTTTTGCAATACCATCAGATACGTGCACCAGGTACAAAATATGTTACTATTTTATTCATCTATTTGTTCATCTTTTAAATCCAGAGGAGCTTCTACGTATTATCAGCAACGTTTTGCTGTGGAAACAATAGGATCAACAAATAATCGTTTAGGTTGCATAAAGTATGGTTTCGGTTTTCCCAGAAGATAAAATATGCAAGCTTACTTACATTAAAATACTCAGTACTATATATACTTTATTTATTAGGTACCATTTTACGTTCGTTAGTATTGTTTTACTATTTCGTCTTTACATAAGACATAAGTAGGAAGTTATAGAAAATGCAATGGACCATTAAACATTAACACGTTTTAAAATTTAAATTGATATTATAAGTTAAAAGAGTACCCAAGTCTTGGTTATATAAAATAGGTAATTCAATAACATCATAGTTGCAAAATTGCTAGAGCAATAATTTCATAATCATGATAAGGAAAACATTGGTTCTGATTTTTGTGCAATAACACTAATATGTAATTTTTTATGTTGGTGATAAAATTCCTCTCAATTATAGTCGGGAACATATTTGAAGCAGTGGCAACTAGCAAGCAAACGGTTTGCTGAACCAGTTCTTTTGAAAATATTTGTAGGTACTAAGTAGATAAATGCCTTAATGCAAAGAATTAAAAAACATCGTCCATGCTGTGAATTATTTGAAACGTATACAAATTAAAATAGCATTTATAGGAAAGATAAATTACCTTAGTATGATGAATATTATTTGTAACAACCTTGAACGAGCAATATGTATTCTGTATTGTACAGAATCGATATATTTTACTATCATCAAAATTGCGCCAGATATCAAAATACGTGACCCGTGTCTGGCACCGGCATCACCGAAGGTTTTTATGGCACTGTAACCTCAGACCAAATAAAAAAGTATTGGCAACTAGAAGGGCTTTCGAAAAAAGCCCTCCAGATATTGCTATCAACAATGGAACCAACATCTGATTATAGGTTATCGATTTGATGATGTTTAAAATATATTTATTGCAATTTAAATACTTTGTTCATAAAACAGCTTTTAATCGCATATTTTGTTGAGACTATTTTGTTCGAACTTGTACGCTGCGCTAATTGTCAACAATACGGTCACATTGCTAAATTCTGCCGCGATTCAGACCCGTGCTGTTGTCACTGCGCCGATAAACATACCTCAATTAACTGTCCCAAAAAAGACTTAAGAGATTTCAAACCGGTTTGCGGAAGCTGCACCCGGTATAAGAAACCTAACGCCCACCCCACGGGTTCCCCTGACTGCCCAACATACAAGGCAAAAATGGAGCAATTAATTTTAACAACTCGGTATGGATAAGTTAGTTATAGGACAGTTGAACCTACATAACAATAAGCACGCGACGATTGAATTAGAAAAATTGGTGTCGGATTATAATTTAGACTTAGTTCTCATACAAGAGCAATATCAATCCGCGTCGCTAAGGTCGAAAGTCGTACAAGTTAACAACCTAGCGCGCGCCGGCATTTACACACCTCAGTCTAAATTTTCAATTACGGCCCTTACAAATCTGTCAACGTCCCACTGTGCTGTAGCGGAGGTTTCGTGTCTTCACTTTAGATTGTACGTAGTTAGTTGTTATTTTCAATACTCCGATCCTGTAGGTCCTCACTTACACCAACTACGTCATGTCCTACAATGTCTTGCGGGGAATAAAATTGTTATTGGTGCCGACGTAAATGCTTCTTCACCCTTATGGCATGGGGAACTTAGATACACTGACCGCGACCGTCGTAGCTCAGTGGAAGACTTCATAGCAGAGTTCAACCTGCAAATTCATAACACTCCCAATGCACCACCTACATTTAGCAGCCCCTCTGGTGAATCTTCCATCGACGTCACGCTTTCCAGCGCGTACGCCCATAATAACAATATAATAAATTAGCGCGTCATTCCTGATGCGTCATGCAGCGACCATCGTTTAATTGTCTTTGAGTTTATTCGTGCACCCTCGAGTTGTCCCGTGATTGAGTCGAAAGATTATAAATATAATGTTAAAAATGGTAATTGGAATTTATTCCGGTCTCTTATGTTCGCTCATTCCAGAGATTTCACTCGTCCAGACTTAAACTCAAATGATAGTGCGGAAATAATGACCAACACCTTTGTCTACTGTGCCGACACCGCCCTGGGCCGTAGGCCGCTTAAAACAGAAAATAAGTGTAATTGGTGGCACGATAATTTATATAATTTGCGTCGGGAGTTTAGGAGAGCCAGACGGAAAATTAATTATGCACGTAGACAGGGACTCAGTCTATTGGACGATAATTACGTATCGTACCTAACTGACCTTAGGGCTTCAAGGTCGCGTTATCGCGCCGCCGTCACCTTAGCAAAAAATAATATGTTGAGAAATGCAGCCGTTAGACTGGATAAGGAGGGACCATGGTCTTCTTTATACCATGAACTCAAACCAAATAATACCACTGCTCCACAGTATTTTTCAAATATCAAGATTAATAATTCGTATACTCATAGTTTAAGAGACACGGCGAAGGCGTACCTCGACGTACTAATTCCAGACGACAAGCCGGACTTGGACAATGATTTTCACCGCGAGATAAGGTTCAGAATGTTAGACCCCATCAATACGCCGGTATCTGACTTACCTACACTTGATGAGTTCACTTCAACAGTTAATTTGTTACCTACGAAAAAGTCAGCAGGCGAGGATAAAATATCTAATATTATGATTAAGCAGGCGTGTCTAGCGGTAGGCTCATCTATATTACAGGTTTTTAATAAATGTATTGCAGAAGGCACTTCTCCAAAAATCTGGCGAATCGGCACAATAAAATTAATTCCAAAAGCCGATGATAAACCATCAGACGATCCGAAATCCTACCGTCCTATAATGCTATTATCATGCTTAGGTAAATTATTAGAACGTCTTATTGTTCCCCGCTTGCTACCCGGTGGCCCGAAATTTAATAATCAGCAATTTGGATTTACCGCCGGGAAGTCAACAGTGGATGCAGCAATCGAGGTCAGAAAAACAGTAAATCTATCGGAGTGTAAATATGTAGTAGGTATATCTCTGGATATCGCGGGTGCCTTCGATAATGCCTGGTGGCCAATGATACTACTGAAGTTAAGAAACAGAGGCTGCTATCGTAATATTTATTATTTAATTTACTCGTATTTTTGCAACGGCGTAACAAAACTCCAACTCGGCCATTACACACATTCCAAAAACTTAACGCGCGGCTGCCCTCAAGGATCAGTACTATCGCCGCACTTGTGGAATATAAGTTTTGATGATTTATTATGTGTTCCCTTGCCCCCTCTGTGCTCTCTGATAGGTTATGCTGACGATGGTTTTCTTATTATTCAAGCCAATTCGCGATCTGAAATTGAAAACAAGGCCAACAAGTGCCTCAACGTAATATCGAGTTGGGGACACAGAAATCGATTAGAATTTGCAGCACATAAAACCTTTCAAGTACTTTTAAAAGGTTCATTAATATCAACTCCTTGCATTAAACTGAACAACATCAATGTGAAACGTAAACAGTCACTTTGTTACCTAGGACTTATTTTAGAAAATAAATTTACATTCCTCGAACATATAATACAGACCGGTGAGAAAGCTAAAAGGAATTTCTATTGTTTCACAAAAATATCAACGTCGATATGGGGCCTTTCATTTAAAACATTAAAAATAATTTATAATGCGACGTACCTCGGCAGCATCTGCTTTGGCGCACCGGCTTGGGCAGATAGGGCTACAATAGGAGCGGCCCGTCGTAAACTTTTGCAAAGCCAACGTCTTGCCTTAATATTTTTATGTAAGGCATACCGTACCGTAAGTACTGAAGCACTCCCAGTCTTAGCCGGAGTCCTACCAGTAGATTTAGAGATACAGCGTCGTGCAGCGCTATATTATAAAAATAAAAAAATGACTAACCCTGAGTTTTTAAGCGCGAAAGAGAGTAATAAGATAACTAGATTATTCGAGCCATTAGATATTTCTATACAGAACCTAATTTCTGAGTGGCAGGAACGGTGGGACAACACTATCAAAGGGCGTCACCTATATAATTTCTTCCCTTCGGTACGCGATCGACTCTCGAGGCAATGGATAGAAATAGACCACTACGTCGCACAATTTTTGACAGGACACGGAAACTTTAAAGCGAAACTTTTTGGATTTACATTAGTCTCGTCTCCGCTATGCGAGTGTTCGACCGAAGGTAGCCCTTATGAACAAACTGCTCATCACATACTCTGGGAGTGTGATCTCTTGTATGACGAAAGAATCGAAATGTTGAACAGCGTCCATTGTGTTTCTAGGGTTGTGTACTATGAAGATCTCGTGGACTGCGCGAAAAACTTCCGAGCTTTCAAACTTTTTTGTCATTATAAATGCATTGTAATCAATTGTCATATTATAAATTAAAACATTTAATTACATTCTGTCTTGTAGCCATAAAAACAAAAAAATATGTTATTCCCGTGGTGCTTCCCTTTAATTCTGACTTTTTGTCATCACAATTTTTGCTGTCTCCCGCTTTGCTTGGGGAGGGAAACTGGAATACTTCCTACTCCTCCTACAATCTTCTGATTAATTTCGTTGCGGGTTCCAAGACAGATTTAGCATGTCCCCCGGGCACCCCTGAGATCATATCAAAGGGTTTTTGCGGTTGGTTACCACTGTCGATCCTGGCTACACAGGAGTTGCAGTGGTGGGTAAGTGTGGTGGGCCAATTGCCCGTATAAAAAAAAAGACTATTTTGTTCAGGCTAAGCGTTTCACACTCTCTCTTAAAGTTCTATCTAAATTTTGTAGAGAAGTTTATCTCGTACAACTTACAAAAAAATCAAAGACGATAGGAGACAGAGAAGACTATATTCTCAAAAAACTGATTTTTGCGCCCTTTGACCTTGAATATTTTCATTTGTGACTTTTGAGTAAAATAAAGGTTTGTACAAAAACTCACCTATTTTCCGTTAAGGCCTCCACAGACGAGAGGCCGATCGTTTCAGTCTGAGAGATTGAGTGACGTCAATTCGACCTGAACGGATTCGAGCACATACACGGAGAAAATCGCATCCGACCGAACTGACATCAGTTCGGCCCTTACGCATCGTACAAAGTGAAGCAAGCAACAGATAGATGCAGGCGTAAGCATTACATACCACATAACACGCACACAAACAAAACTTTTAAGCTGTATTTGTTTTTCTTAATATCGTGAGATGTAAAAATATAACTTATATTTCATTTTAAACCATCTAAACACAATTTGTGAACTTTATTTATATTAAACTGATATTAAGGAATATATTAAGGATTATTTTAATACGGGCAATACTTTAAATTGATAATCAAAAAAACAGAAAACATTATAAAACTGTCTTAGTTGCAACTAATAGTTAGCCATGAAAATTTTGAAATAAATTTATGTTTACTAGTAACACTCACAATTCACAATATGGCAGCAAGATGGCGACATAATATGATTTTATTTTAAAATGTTTTAAATATTTGACTTAATACAAGTCAAATTGTTCGGACATAACATTTCATACTTACATATGAAATGTTATGTCCGAAGCTTTTTTAATTCTTTTGCGATGCATTGTGACACCTAATAATGACACAAACCGTCATAATGTTTTTAAAAATAAAAAATAATAGTCGGAGATGTATGCACTAGCGCTTGACCTTGACAACTGACGGGTCGTTCGAACAAACTGAGCCGATATGGCTCAAAATGATTTACTTCACTTTTCACCCGCGTACCCGGTTTCTAGGCGTTTTAATCTAAGGTTCGGCCTGAACGGATTCGAGCACATACACGGAAAATTGCCACAAGCTTCGGTCGTATTTTTAGGGTTCCGTAACACTTAAGGAACCCTTATAATTTCACTCTGCCCGTCCGTCTGTCTGTCCGCCGCTCTCCTAGCTTCTGTAATAACTTTATGACAATAACTTTTGTAGTAATTCAAAGAAAACCTATTATGCGTTGATAGTTACGGAACCCTCCTTTGACATGTCGTGACATGCTCTTGGTCAGTTTAGGCTATTATTTTATTTATTAATTGTATTTTGCTGTAATTGTTATCACGCTATCGACGAAACCGAATTATTGTGTCATACATTTTTCCAGTAATGTTATAGAAATCATTTCTCTTTGTTTTATAGTAATAGTCATTAGATTTTATCAACCATAGTGGCTTTAAAGTTGTAAATACTTCAATGAACTTTAATAAATTTCTTTAGACCACGTGCCATTTTTAGGGTTTCGTACCCAAAGGGTAAAAACGGGACCCTATTACTGAGACTTTGCTATTCGTACGTCTGTCGCCAGGCTGTATCTTAACCTTCTTTTACCATGATAGCTCGACAGTTTAAATTTTCACAAATGTATGATGTAGGTATTTCTCTTGCCGTTTTATCAAAAAATACTAAAAACAAAATAAAATAAAAATTTGAGGCTCACATACACAAACGTGATTTTTCCATTTTGTACGGAACTCATCTTGCCGACTCGCACTTGACCGGTTTTATTTTACACTCGAATTTTATTACCGTTCAGTCCAATTTGTAACGTAGTTACATTCCCTTTCCATAAAATCGATTATTTTGGCGTTACTCGCGTCATCTATGATTTGTATAATTAATTATTTAGTCATTTTTAGAGGCTTAAAACGCCATCTATCGGCGCACGTCCTTACTAACGGCGTCAGCCTTGCTTTAATACTTAGTTCGTAGATCGATTTTACTTTCGTCTTAAATCTTTGAAAAATAATAATTTAGTTTTTAATAATGGAAATACAGTAAATTTCTAATATTATATTACATAATATATTGATTATTGATATAATATCTTCTTATTTTGATTTCTGGATTTCTTATCTTTACGCTTTAGTTTATAGTTGTCAAAGGTTTAAAAAAGTGGAAGGAAATGTATATATATGGCACTTCTTCGAATGACATTTCCTTTTCGAATTAAATTTTCACTAAGACTCAAGATGTAGTCGTTATAATTATTATATTTTAATCCCGTGTTGCACGGTGAGTAATTTAGTGTATCTGTGTTGTGAATATTTGGGAAGATCATGCTTGTAATGTAAATGTATGCATGTTAAAACGCAGTATTCTTTCATGTAAACTATCATCTTGGTAAATTAGTTGTCAATTATTTGATTGGCCATACCACGTGCTCAATTGTAGTTTCGTCTTTCCAATCTAGCACTATTAAAATGTTACGATGTTTGTATCATATTGGGTCCTAAATATCATCTTATCTTTTTTATTTTGCCTACCTTTGTAATGGTCACACAGCCCGTGATTTTTGATCGTTTGGGGTTGAAATCGCGCTGGCTGTAGGACCGGACTCCTACCGACACATTACCGTGATTATTCCAGGAACTTGGTTTGGGGCACGAAACACCGCCAACTACAGCATTCGAGGCACCAATTAAAAGGACTTATATCTAGCTGGAGTTCAGAGTGCTGATAGTCATTGGACGGGGATTTATTTATTTTTTTGTTGAGACGATCTATCTACGACGGACGGACGCAGCGGTGACGGAGAAGCTTCCAGGAGTTGGAGCCCTATCTCGCATCCGCCACGTGCTAGACACCTGGATCCTCAGCTAAGTTCCCACGTGGTTTAAACCCCTTACCACTACCTTGATACCAAGAGGCTAGTCCAGACCATACGGCCTTCTGCCCACGACCCCAATTTTTTTCTTTTTTTAAATATATATATTGTCACGGAGAACCTTTTTTTATTTTTAACAACACCCGTAACAAATTTTATTGCAGTTCAGTCCATCCGTACAGGTCAGATTTAATGTTGCCAACTTAGTTGTTTTACAAAGTTTTACTACTAAATTATGTATTTTATTTCCTCCTTAGTAGGAATTTAATTGTTAGTAGTGGTTTTGTATAAAATAGCTAGACAGTAATCATAATATGCAAAGTGGCCTGCTTCTATGTGCTATTATGACACCTTATCATAATAGCACAAACGAGGGCTGCACTAAAAGTATCGGGAATGGAATATTTCCACTGTTCCTGTCATATTAAAATCTTTTTAAATTAAAACTCCTTGGTTTTAAATCGAATACCGTTTATTTATTTAAAAAAAGATTCTCGGTCTTGTCACAAGGTCTTGTCGAACTTGTTTAGCCGTTGAGAAAATGGAATTGACTCGAGAAAATTCTAAAGCGATGATTTATTCATAACTTTCGAAGTGGTTTAACACAAAAACACACTGTTTTTGACCGGATGATTTCTGCATTTGGTGATGAAGCCCCATCCAAAACCACAATTTATCGCTGGTTTGCTGAATTTCAACGTGGACGTGTCAACCTCAGTGATGATCCCCGTCAAGGTCGTCCAAAAACTGCAGTCACCCAAGAAAACGTTGATGCTGTGCGTAAGCTGATTGAGGAAGATCGACATGTGACATACCGCGAAATTCAGGCAACTTTAGACATTAGCATGAGTCAAATACAAATAATCTTGCATGAACAATTAGGTGTAAAAAAGTTGTTTTCCCGATGGATACCGCATTTGCTCTGTGAAGAGCAAAAAGCGGCTCGCGTTACTTGGTGCGTCAGAACTCTCGAAAGATTCCACGCTGGATCCTCAAATGCTGTATACAACATCGTATCAGGTGACGAATCCTGGATATATGCGTACGAACCCGAAACAAAAAACCAGTCACGAGTTTGGGTGTTCGAAAATGAGTTAAAGCCAACAAAAATTGTTCGTTCACGGAGTGTTGCAAAAAAATGGTGGCCACGTTTGTCTCCAAAACCGGCCATGTTGCGACTATTTCTCTTGAGGGATAAAGAACGGTTAATGCAGAATGGTATGCTAACATTTGTTTGCCACAGGTCGTTTCTGAACTCCGTAAAGAGAACTGCAACCGCCGCATCATCCTCCATCACGACAATGCGAGTTCTCACACCGCGCACAGAACAAAAGAGTTTTTAGAGCAAGAAATCATAGAATTATTAGACCATCCGCCGTACAGCCCCGACCTAAGCCCTAATGATTTCTATACTTTCCCTAAAATAAAGAATAAATTGCGTGGTCAGAGATTTTCATCACCTGAAGAAGCTGTGGACGCCTACAAAACAGCCATTTTGGAGACCCAAACTTCCGAATGGAATGGTTGCTTCAATAATTGGTTCCATCGTATGGAAAAATGTGTCAAATTTCGCGGAGAATACTTCGAAAAGCAATAAATACATTTTTAAATAGTAATATTGTGTCACTTCCTTGATTCCCGAAATTTTCAGTGCCGCCCTCGTAGTAGCACGCTTCCGTAAGTCGCTTAAAACTACCGATTTAATTTCTATTTACATAATATTTTTTACATAATATATTTTTTTAATTTAACGGTTAAATATTAAAACTATAAATGTATGTATGTTTGTAAACACAAAATCCTTATAAAAACTTTTTCCTAATTTTAGTGTTTCCTAAGTTTAGATTCCTAAGTTTAGTACCTTTTTTATAGTTATAGGTACTCTTTTAGTAGTTTTTAGTAGAAAACGACGCGAGTTTAGTTTCGCAAAAACAGAGTTGGCAACACTGGAACGAATCGCTTCAGTCCATACGGCTGACTGACTGATCTCGAAATAGCACACAGACGATACGATTTTGCATCCGTTCAGGCCGAACGAGGAAAACCGGACCGTGTATGGGGCCACTTAGATTCCTCGGTTGACCCCATTTTCTGACTAAGATGACTGCAGTCTGCACTATTATCAAAAAAAACCGGCCAAGTGCGAGTCGACCTTGCGCACGAAGGGTCCCGTACCATTATACCAATATTTTACATGTTTACTTATTATTTCGTTATTTTTGTACGAAAATTTCCAAGTTACCGCATTTTATAAGGTAGTCATCTATAACTCCTAAACTAACAAAGTTACAGAAGCTGTTATAGTTTTCCCTCAAAAGTTCATCACATGGATTACCATCACGAACCTTCTGAGGAGTGGAGGCTTTTAAAATTCAGCGCTATTTTAACAAAAAGTGAGCTTTAAAGTAGAATATCTCGCAAACGGATACCTAAATAAAAAAATCGTCTTAGCGACCTCTCAATGTTTTTAAAGACTTACCTAATCATACCTCACACTATGAGGTAGACGCGAGAAAAAAAATCATCCCACAAAAAATACTCTTCGTGTTTTTTTTGTACTTACTTTGTCGGCGTGGTAAATTTCACCTTCCTAGCACTAACCGTTTGGAAGTTAAGTCGACGACGGACGGACGAATACGACGAAACTGCAAGGGTTCCGACTTCCGAAACGTGAACTACGGAACCCTAAAAATCAAAGTCTTCTTTAATTGTTTTTAACTTTTGAAATTGTTTATGTGCGAGCGTTTGAAAATTTTCGCACATTATTTATGACGTCATTACTAATTCACCAGCTATACGTACGTATTTTAATTCGCAGTATCAAGAATTGAGACTTTTTAACTTGTTACCTAGATATTTAATGTACCCGTACTATTATAATATTAAAAACTTTTAGTAATAAATAGGTACTTTCCATAGCATACTATTTAACTATTTAAGATAGTATCAATGATCATGGAAAATTTGTAACTCAGCCGCCACTTAATCCAAGGTAATTTTCCAGCCGTGAAGGTTTTGTGTGCTTACTGAGTGTGACCAGTAAAAAAACGCCACTTCAATGTTTGTGCCTACCGCCTGCTCCTGCCGTAGTAAAAAGTGTGACGATCTTCGCAACGACAAAATTAAATACCACGAAGAAGATCATTAACTCATCCCATACAAGATCCACTGCAAATGGAAGGTTTTAAATTTTCTATTTTCACCGTAACTATATCATTAAAAGAAATCAAAACCTAGGTAGATAAAGATTTATAACCTTTCTTAAATTTTTAGAAAAAAAAAGTATGTCTTATAATAAACGAACCTCGTAGGACGTATCCGAAAAATGTAGGTAGGACTGTCGTACATATCCAAAGCCCGGATATGAAGTTTGTGAACTCAATAATTAATATTTGTTTAATCAAACAAAGTACATTTTATGCCCTGTGTGAAAACAGATGTTTCGACAGACGGAAAGCGGCGCTCGTAAAGTTTGCAAATCGGAACATTCACTACCTTAAAGCAAATACAGGACGCTGTTCGAGCCGTGTGTGTGCTATCGTGACATCGTGTGTGTGGTGTGAATACATAGTATAAGGATCTGGAGACTCAAAAACACCAATTGTATAGAGCTTCAACTTTTGAAAAGTTTTACAAAAGATTCTTTAATACTTAAATACTTTTAATAGCTTTGGAAAAAAAATGAGAAATCGTGTCATGGCCTAACGACTTGTCAACTTAATTTTTGTTTACTCATCTGAAGCGATCGACGATCGCTTCAGATGAGTAAACTATAATATCACTTTCTTTCTTCCATTGCAGTGAAGAGATGGGCGTAACGTAAACTCGAAGCCTCGGGGCGGCCTTGTCGTTCGTCCATCAATTACGTACTTTCCCTGTTTTTATGGGATCTTTATGGGAATATGTTACGTAAGGGTATTGTGAAAGCGATAAAATGTTTATGAATTCATTGGCCCTTGCGCCGCGGCACGAAAATCACCATAGTCCGTGAAGACATCCGGCATTGCGCATGCTCGCCAAACCATAACCTAACTTGGTTTGTAGCTGTGTATTAATAACCTAAAGTTTATATTTTTGCAAAGAACGTACGTAACTAGTAACTTACTGTTCGAATTAATTGAAAAATTAAAGTGTGGTTTAATTTAAACACTATCAACCAGTAAGAATGTTTTTACATAGCACCTTGCATACGTAACATCGAAAAATATCAAAAAGAATTTTATTTTATTATTTTAAATATCGACGCTTGAAAAGTACAAAAAACCTGAGCGACAGTAAAGTTTACAGGAGAGTGATTTAAAGTTAAAAATTTTTGAACAAAATCATTAAAAATTACAGAATAGTCGGATTTAGATGGTTTTAATATACAAGTGTATCTTATTTTTATAGATATTTTTGATATTATTAGCTTTCGAATTAAAGGCAGTTTATGTCGCTTAGCTTAAAAGTCCTAATTTGAAAAACAGGTAAATTTATCTAAGCTATCACCGAAAATTATGTAATAACAAGTAAAATTATATACATGTAAGTAATTTAACTTGTTATTACATAACTTTAATAAATTGTATTTTAAAGGTTTTCAGCAACATGTAAAAATAGATAACCTATAGATACATTTTCTGTATTTTTACCTGTTATCTACTATAACAGGTAAAAATAACTAGATCCAAACACTTAAACAGATAGACAGGAGTATTCGACTAAATGGCCTAAGAGTATATATAACATAAAACAAGATAAGTTACATAAATGTTGATTACATTAACAATTTTCTATGGCTAAAGTTATCTTAGTAAATTAATTAATCAATGGGTTTGTAAATTTTGGTTCCTAACCAAAAATCTTCTTTATCTTGTTTATAATTATTATTATTTTTGAACAAAAAATTAAACCGACTTCCAAGGTAAAAATGCACAAAAAATTATAAAATAAAACTTTTTTTTTAATTATTTTCCCTTTTAAATTTGATTTAATTCTATTTTAAATATTGTTTTATATGTTGTTCGGGCTGGTACCGATTTGGAAAGTCAGTTTAATTTTTCCGTTTTTAGTGATATTTGTTAAATTATTATTAATACATTTTAAGAACGTTTAAAATAAAGGGTCGAAAGTATAATTGAATACGCGCCAAGCTTCCATTGTATATTATTGTATATAAGATGATGATGATAATTACTGTAAGTTATATAATGGCATATGCTTGAAGTTATTTAAACAATGTCAAAATTTCCAAACGCGTATCTTTAAAGACTAAGGAGTCCTCTTCAGTGCTTTTGGGTTTATGGGTATAGCTTGGCGCAGAATGTTACTTTTTGGTAACACTAGCTTGGGTTACTTCAGAAAAAGTCAAAATCACTATAATATGTGTCCATATAAATTTCGAGTAGTTCCCTCGATCCCTCATGGGTGCCATCATCAGGTCACCGCTTTAGTGACAACGATATCAATTTCGGATTATACCGAATACAACAAAAAAAGAATTTTGAAAATCGGTCCCTAAACGGCAGAGTAATGTTCAAAGATATCCGTGTCGGTGTAAAATACTATGAGAATTACCTATTATATCATCATTATGTCATGATTTATGGTGTGATGAAGGTGGTGATGATGATGATGATTACTTTAGTTGACATAGTGGCTTATGATTGCAGTTCTTTAAGCAACGCCGAAATCCCCAAACATGTATCTATAAGGAGTCAGGAGTCCTGCTCAGTACTTTTGGGTATACCCATATACCCAAAATATACCTGGGTGCAAAATCTTACTTTTTGGTAGCATATGCTTGGGACACTTCAGAAAAAGTCAAAATAACTATATGTGTCCATATAAAATTTGAGGAGTTCCCTCGATTCCACATCTACATTTACAATACTATACTATATTTACAATAAGAGAGTCACGAGTTGCTACCGCCATTTTTGACGTGATAACGTCTTATAAATCGATGAACGCCGGTTGCACGCACGAAAATTTGTCTCGTTCCGCCTCAGCCGAGTGACGAGAGCGCGGAACAAGCGATAGAGAGGCACGATCGGCCTAAGCGTTCGGCTTGTGATGACTTTATCACGTGAAATTATCGTCCGTAAACCAACTTAAGAGACAACCCTTTTTATTATTAAATCGATGGCTGGTCATATCTTGATCTGACGTCACTGCGACCCAAGTGGATCTATTGTGACTCCTTCGCGTTATAGTACCGACCCCAGCTCTATGATGCTCATAAACTGAAAGATATGGCTAAGGTTGGTGTTGCAAATTTCCTCTGTGACAGAGTATTCATGCTGCCCAAGGTACCTGTTTCTGTTCTATTGAGGTGCAGGACAGTCAAGGAGAAGGTGGAGAGGCGGCTCGTCCTATTCCTCGCAGAATCTTCAAGTCGTTGTATCACCAACGCCTATTTTGTTGAGGTATTCATGGAGCTTGCTGTGCCCAGTAGGCCTGGGATTGCAGCGCATTGCTTTATGATTAGGCTGCGGCCCCATTTCTTGAGTGCTCTCTTGGTACTGCTGGGATATATTCCATAGACCAGTTCTGGGCCGTAAATGAGACTTTTGGCCCCCATCCTACCCAGCTCATCGGCGGTTTCGTTGCCGGGGATGTTGCTGTGGCCTGGAAACCATACCAGATGGATGCTGTTGTCACGTTCTAGCATGTTTAGCTGAACACAGTCCAAAACTAATTTAGATTAAATGTTTGCTGCAGTCAATGCTTTCAGCGCAGCTTGACTGTTAGAAAAGATTCGTATGTTTTTATGGATTAGGGCAATCCATAGGCTTTCTAGTGAACAACCAATAATAGCGAAGATCTCAGCCTCAAACATGATTGCAAATTCTCCTAAACAAGCATATTTGCCTGTAGGTGGCATGCCTCCGTAGAATCCTACGCCCGCCCGGTTGTCTGTCCTGGATCCGTAAGTGTACCAGACCTATGTCATTAGAGTGAACATTGATTGGGACCTTTCCTTCCCAGTTCTCCTTAGACGATAGGAATTCCGGGTATAGCTTTGAGAAGCTATGCACCTTGATCGTGGCGTCAGATGGCATGGCCCAGTCAGGTGTCTCAAGAAGAGACTGTTGCAGCCTTCCATGTAGGGTGGAAGTCCATTTCGTCCTACCTGCCTTCACGGCCCTGAGAACCGCTCCTACCGCCATACATTTGTCATTAAAAAATTTACGATGGTAGCAACTTTTGACGTAACAAATCGTTTTGCGATAAAGAGATGGGCAATATTTTTTAATTTTCTTATAATTTTTAATCGCGTCAACATAAATAACTATTTCTTATAGATTAATGTATATCTATTTAACAATTTTTTAAATTTAATTAATTAAAATGTAATATTCGACACTAGGCAAAACTTTAGTGTTAGTGTATTATATAATATGTATGTTAGTCTATAAGGTATTTATAATATGGGCCTATGCAGCCTAAAATAAACGGTATTTAATTTAATTTATTTAATTTACGTGTAGGTCAAGTGCCCAAAAAAATAGTTTTCGTGATTTGATTTTAGCACTGTGTCGAGTGTCGACGTGGTAAATACACTTATCGATGCAAAGTGTCATCTTTCAAGCACTAACCGTTTGAATGGACGGACGGACGGACGGACGAAAGGACCTTAAAAAAGGAAAAACTTGAGAGGTGTCAAGGGACACCCGGATGGAACGAAGTTATAATATACATATATATTATAATATAAATATATAGTTGATAATAAAGAATTGAAGCCATTTTAAAAATATTTTGGAAGAAATATATATATACAGAGATTAGCCGGAACAAACACACAGACTGACAGACGGACAGAAAAATGTTAACAATTTATATTTTATTGTAAATTTAATTGATATCATATATTATATTATACAAAACAAATAGTTGAACTAAGTATATATAGTGCGCGCGGAACTAGTTAGCCTTCGCCATAGGTAGGGACAGGGGTGAGGGGGCGGGTTGCTTGCTGCTCGCAGTGTTGCCGCCGCGAAGTCCGGCTCCGTGCTGAGTAATAACATTCCGGGTCATCAACAGGCCCGGCTAGCTAGTCACAATATGTAACAGTCATAACAGTCACAATGTGTAATTGCAAAATTCTACATTATTGTCAAGGTGATAAGGTCGTTTTTTGTATCATTCTTAAAAGTCGTTATTACATTGTGATTTCGAGTGACAAAAAGTGTCGTGCCAATTTAATCCGCCTAGCCTCCAATTCGCAACGCGCCATAAGGAACTTCGTTCCAATAAATAATCCTAGCTAGATAATAGATAGGATTCGAAGTTGGTCCCGTTTTCACAAAAATGGTGACCTGATGATGGTATCCATGAGGAATCGAGGGAACTACTCGAAATTTATATAGACACATATTATAGTGATGTTGACTTTTTCTGAAGTAACCCAAGCTTATGCTACCAAAAAGTAACATTCTGCACCAAGCTGTACCCATGAACCCAAAAGCACTGAAGAGGACTCCTTAGTCTTTAAAGATACGCGTTTGGAAATTTCGACATTGTTCAAAGAACTGCAAGCATATGCCATTATGTAACTTACAGTAATTATCATCATCATCTTATATACAATACCTAATGGAAGCTTGGCGCGTATTCAATTATACTTTCGGCCGTTTATTTTAAACGTTCTTAAAATGTATTAATAATAATTTAACAAATATCACTAAAAAGGGAAAAATTAAACTGACTTCCAAAAACGGTACCAGCCCGAACAACATATAAAACAATATTTAAAATAGAATTAAATCAAATTTAAAAGGGGAATAATTTAGAAAATAAGTTTTTTTCATACTTTTTTGTGCATTTTTACTTTGGAAGTCGGTTTAATTTTTTTGTTTGAAAATAATAATTTTTCCCTTAGTTAGTTACAGGTTTACAGTACGGCCACGATCTCAATGGCTTGTGGGAATCGTCGTTTTTAGGGTTCCGTAATAATCAAGGAACCCTTATAGTTCCGCTCTGTCCGTCTGTCTGGCTGTCCGCGCTTCTGTCGTGTGGTGTATCATTGAATAGGACTTATAAAATAAAGGCAATGTTTCATAAATGTTTTTTTTTACAAAGTCAACCATTTTCGAGTAATTGTCCTCTCAAATTAATCCTCTCAATAAGTGACCCCCCCGCCGGGGCATTTCCAAACTGTAGGAGATAGAAACTTGTAAGTTTTCCAAAAATATTTGGGAAAATTATTTTCAGCGAAATCGGACAATAACTTTTGAAGTAATTCAAAGAAAACCTTTTCCGCCTTGACAGTTACGGAGCCCTCCTTAGACATGTCCTGACATGCTCTTGGTTAGGTTTTTTATTCATACAGGACGCTGTATGAATAAAAGACCTAACCAAGACCAGAATTAATCTGTGGTTCTTCTATGATAGACGTATCATTTCCACAGAAGAACCACCGATTAATGAATAGTAACTACGTAAGAAGAACGAGCCATTAAGCAAGACGTAGCTGTATCATTTGAAAGTTCTAGTCTATAAACTCCAGATCCTAATTTAAACTTGAAAATTAGTATGGTCAAACATAAAGTTTGACCTCAGTGGACGGTTGCGAGTATTAAACATTGACATACATCCGTAGTAATAACAACTTAGCTCTGGGAAATTGTCCGTCATCATATTAACCTTACATACGAAATAGAATTAATTTAATTAGAACAAATATTTTAATTTTTAAGAACGAACACGAAAGCGCCCATCGACTTACAAAATGACCTATTCTTCATTTGGGATACGTTAATGCTACTCAGAACCTTGCTGCTGACTTGATTTTTAGGCTCCCTCCCATACCCAAAGGGTAAAAACGGGACCCTATTATTGAGACTTCGCTTTCCGTCAGTCTGTCCGTCTGTCTGTCCCAAGGCTCTCTCGTGAACCGTGCATATAGCTAGAGAGTTGAAATTTTCACAGCTAATGAATTTCTGTTACCGCTTTACCGACAAATACTATTATATACGAATCGCATATAAGAAACGTGTTTTTGCCGCTTTGTACGAAACCCTAGGTGCGCGAGTCCGACTCGCACTTGGCCGTTTTTTAACCAAATAATTACGTAGAGATATTCTAATATCTTATCACCTATTTTTAAGTACCTAGTACCACCTACCTTAATTTAACTGTGTTATAAGTAATGACTAGACGTTACCTGCTACTTCGTGCGCGCAAAAGGAGATCCCGCGGAAACCAAGCATTTTTCAGCCATAAAAGGTAAGTAGCTTATGTCCTTTTCCATGTTCTACTTTATATATGTACCAAATTTAATCAAAATCGGCAAAGTAGTTTCGGGGACTATTGAATGCAAACAAACAAACATTTCCTCTTCATTATATTAGTGTAGACGGTAGATATCGCAGTGTTACCGCGAACGGTCTTGCAAATTTAGTGTTTAATTTAGAATCTTACATTATATATTTACAACATAACATTTGAAATATAAAGCAATTAAACTTAACTTTAATTATATAATATAACATTTACATAATAAAGATGAATCATATTCTTTCTCTAATTTTAACTATACATATTTTAAAATCTTAGAGACTATGATAGAATAAAACAAAATTAATCCAACAAAAACATTAAATGAAAAAAGCCAAGTCTTTAATTCGCAAAAAGTTTTGAGATGTCTTAGACCAAGAGACAAAGTCCAAAGTCCAATTCAAGATAGTCCATTTAATTAGTTACTCATAAAAAGGACACTGCGAATCCTGCCTGATTTTCTATCAAGAGCGTCCAAGTTACGAATTATGTGGTTTTATATTACTTAAAAAGTTATTATATTAAAAATATATATACTTTTAGGACTTGGGAATAAAAAGTTATGAATATCAGAGAATTCATGTGCAAATACGTACTTATCTGTGGTAATCGTTGTCATCATAAATAGTCTATGGTTATCATGCTGTAAATTGTCAATTTCAGGCGTGAAAGCTTTATCTAGTGGCCTAATATTTGTATAGATTTATATTAAATTGGAGTATAAAGTAATTTTCTTTTCATTTCTCATACTCGGAAAGTAGTGTTGTTTTGATCTGATTATTGAGTGGAAGATGCTGCTTTCCTTTCATAGGGAGGGAAAAACTCATACAAATTCATTCCGGCCCGAGGGTCTTCAAAACTTCAAAAATAGAACTGCTGTCAGCTGTGAAGAGTTTTATGTAAAAAAAAAATATTAAAAAATGACATGACTTTCTAAACAGCCAGTGTGAATTTAGCGCAAACTTCTTTTAGCGGAATAAGCCGCGAGTGCCGCGACAATTACGCGGCGAGCGGCAAGTTCCATATTTAAAATTTAAAAAGTCAACACAAATTGGCGGGATAGGTACTAAAATCTGTTAATGTATGTATCTGTGACGGACTTTTGTGCTAAGATTTGAAATGAATATTAAAAATGAGTTCAAGCGAAATTTTGACACGAGATTCCATTACAGACGAGGTAAATTGTGTCATAGAAAATCTTTTGCGAACAATATCAAAAGAAAGATATTTAAACACATACAATTATTTAATGAAGTGGCGAGAAGACAAGAATATAAAATCGTTTTCCGAAAGTCTATTTCTTACATATTTTAATGGACTGTGTAACAAATTACAGCCTTCAACGGTATGGAGCCGATAATCAATGCTCAAGAGTACACTTAATGTAAAACACAAAGTAGATTTGAACAAATTTCATAATTTAACAGCATTTATGAAAAGACAGTCGCAGGGGTTCAAGAGTAAGAAATCTAATGTTTTCACATCTCATGAGGTGGAATTTTTTTTAAATGATGCCTCTGACGAGATATATTTGGCAGTAAGGTATATGGCAGCAGCAGTGAAGGAAAGTTTACCTAAGTATTTGTGGATTTATTCTAAATATGAACGTATTTATTACACAAATACTAAAATAATTACATGTTTTTCACAGGTCGTATTGATACTCGGTATAAGCGGCGCTTGCAGAAGCAGTGAACTCACAAATTTGACAATTAACGACATTGAAAGTCAAGGCGATTCATTATTAGTAAAACTGACTAAAACAAAGACACATATTGAGCGCTCGTTTATAGTAAAAGAAGAGTTTACACAAATAGTAAAGAAATATCAAAAAATGAGACCTAGTGATGTAAAAACGGACCGCTTTTTTCTCAACTATCAGAAGGGAAAATGCTATAAACAAGTGATCGGTAAAAATAAAATCTCAGGTATGCCGAAGCAGATAGCAACATATTTGAATTTACCAAACTGTGAGCAGTATACCGGACACTGTTTTAGACGAACTTCAGCGACATTTTTAGCCGATTCCGGGGCAAACATGACTACGTTAAAAAGACATGGAGGCTGGAAATCCAGTACAGTCGCCGAAGGCTACATAGAGGATTCAGTCCAAAATAAAACTAAAATTTCAACCAAATTAGCCGAAACTATAAAAATACGCCCCAATTCGCCTCTGCCGACAACTTCCAGGGAGTGTCCGCGATGGAATCCATCGTCTGATAAAATGCCAGAGTCTCCTACTTTTACAGATATCCAGAACAGCTGAATTTCTCAAAATATTCCAAACAAAAATGTAACTTTTAATTTCACGAATTGTCCTAATTTGACTATTAATTTTAAATAGGCACTACTAATATATTATTATCAATTAATAGTTTAGATAAACAACTATTTTTATTTTTCTCATATTCTAAATGAAAAGTAGAGTGTTTGCCACGGGTAAAAGAATCAATTCCTAAACGGACTATAGCCGCCCTCGCTGCGCTCGAGCGTCCAACTACCTCGGGAATTGATTCTTTTCAACCCTAGGCTAACAATCTACTATTTCCTATAGTTCAGCAGTTTAGTACCAGTTTTATGAAAAAAAATATTACTTAGGGGTGTGAAATAGATTCCTCTTATCCTAGAAGAGGGCAATTTATTGAATCATAGCTTAGGTTTTATTTAATAAATTATCCATCGAGTTTGATGTATAATATTATTGTTATTTTTTGTCATGTTATGTATATTACTATGTTCATAAAGTACAACTTACAATAAATACTTTTTGTGGACGTATTTTAATTACCAGGCAGTAAATGTATGGCGACTTGCCGATCTCCTTTTTATACCGTATGTGGAAAATGTTGTTTTTATAATTTATTATATAATTTAATTAAGTATTTTAATTTTTATATTGGGGCTACCCTCTGGTAACATGCATTTATATAATCAGTAGGGCCATATAAAAAGAAACATATATTTAAAAAAATAGGCGGAATTGTAAACAGTACACATGCGCCGATTCGAGCTGCTCTATGGAGCCATCATTATGATGAGATACATCTGCACATCAGTCATCAACACAGTGCATCTAGAAAAAGCAAGTTGAATCTATATGTATGTATGCAGCTCAAAAACCTTATAGGATCTAAAAACCGGCCAAGCGTGTGTCTGACTCACGCACGAATGGTCCCTGTACTAATTAGTAACCCGTTGTAATTCACGTTTGCTGTATGGGAGCCTCACTTATTTATTTTATTGCTTTAGTATTTTTTGTTATGTGAGAAACATAAATAAATACACCTGTGAAAATCTCAACTCTCTATATTTCACGGTTCATGAGATACAGCCTGTTGACAGACAGACACACAGACGGACGGACAGACGGACAGTGTGACGAATAATATGTGCTACTTGAATGTTAAAGAGAAATTTAATAAATACATTTACATAGAAAGCTCATCTTGACAGATGAATATCATGATTAAGTATTTGCTTTTAGTTCACCAAACCAGTTTCTTAATTTGTTTGCTTTTTAACCGACTTCCAAAAAAAGAAGACGGTTATACGTTCGGCTGTATATATTTTTTAATTTTTTATGTATGTTCAAAGATTACTCCGCCGTCTGTGGCCCGATTTTCAAAAATCATTTTTTGATGTATTTGTATAATCCCAAATAGGTCCATTTGACATCAAAGTGGTGAACTGATGATGGGATACATGAGGAATCGATGTAACCCCTCGAAATTTATATAGACACATATAGTGATTTAGACTTTTTCTGAAGTAACCTAAGCATATGCCACCAAAAAGTAAGATTTTGCTCCAAGGTATACCCTGGATCCAAAAGTACTGAACAGAACTCCTGACTCCTTATAGATATATGTTTGGGGATTTAGGCGTTGTTTAAAGAACTGCAAGCATAAGCCACTATGTCAATTACAGTAATCATAATCATCACCACCATCATACTACCATACATCATCACATAAGGATGATATAATAGGTAGTTCTCATAGTATTTTACACCGACACGGATATCTTTGAACATCTTTGATGTATTGGGTATAATCCGAAGTTGGTCTCGTTGTCACTAAAGTGGTGACCTGATGATGGTACCGACTTCAAAATTAAGAAGATTGAGTAGGTAGAGAAATAGTTAAAATTTTAGCCGAATTTAAAAGGGGAATTATTTAGAAAATAAGATTCATTCCATACTATTTTGTGTATTTAACTTTGGAAGTCAGTTTAATTTTTTGTTTAAAAATAATATAGTACGAACATTGCAACTGAAATATAGGCTAATACTATATATTAATAAAATTCGATTCTTCTTCATCACTCATTGGTGATTGAGGAAAGTAATAAGTTATTAACAAAAAATTACACCGCCGTAAAAACTGAAAAGCAAAAATAACTAAACCTTCTTTTATTTAACCATACTAACTAAGTTCTTAAACTAATGTAAGTATAGGTACTTAAGTAAATTGAGTCGGCACCAAACAAGGAAATTAAACCACCAAAAACATATTCATGTTAAAATATTGCCAAGACGATACCATATGACTTGCACAGTCAAAAGTTATCAGTGCTAAGTGTGAGTTTTTCTTTTCGCATTCGATCGTGAGCGCGTTTGGCGTTTACTAGGAATTTGTATGTGAATTGACCTAGTTGTCGCGTTTACAACTAGATGTCGCTGTACAAATCACATACAAATTCCTAGTAAACGCCAAACGCGCTCACGATCGAATGCGAAAAGAAAAACTCACACTTAGCACTCTGATAACTCACACTTAGCACTCAGATCTCATGTAAAACCAAGCTATGCGTACTTATCAAAATCGGACTACTTTGTAAAATGTTATGCGTGGTCATACATAAATAAAATACATATATGCGTTGACTTGAGAACCTCCTCCGGTTTTTTCGTCGTAACCGACGAAAAACAAGTAAAAAGTAAGTTTCATGTAATACTGAAACTATTATGATAACTATTCGGTGCCGAACTGTGCATTTTTTATCCACAATTGCAAGTCACATGTGATAAAACTTTGCATTGAAATATACACACACATCTCAGTTTTCTTCGGATAAATAAAGACGACATTCCACATTGAAGGTAATTTGTATTCTGCAAGTATATCGAAATCTCCGAAACACCATATTTACATTAAACTTTCTATAAGTGACTAATTGAAAGGGGGGACACAGTGATCATAATAATGCAATAGAGAGTCTACTCTCTACAAGATTGAAAAAAAATGTTGATTTTGTGTTAAAACACGGGTAAAGTATGTCAATGTTATAATGACAACAACACAATAGGATCCCTCTATATTTTCCTAGTTTTAACCTACCACTACTAATCTACCGATATAAATCTCAATAATATATCTGGTTCTTTATAACGTTATGACCTCTGTGGCTCATTGGTTGAGCATGTCGGTACTCAAGCCAGCGGTCGCGGGTTTGAATCCCGCCGAAGGGGCAAAAAAGTTCTGCGTTCCTGGGTCATGGGATGTGTATTAAATATGTGTATCTATATATAACATATAAAAGGAGATGTCCCTACACATTTACTGACATATGACGCAAACACAGATGGTACCGCTAGGAATATCAAACTTGGAAATAGTTTTAATTTACAATGTAGACACACGCCAAGGAAAATTCCTTAAAGGCCCCTTAAAGCCCCTTAAAGGGGTGAAATAGTCGTTGAAAGTGTGTTACATAGAAATCTTTAAATCTGCACCCATTTAGATAAAAATTGAGATTTGTGGTTCTTAATACATTAATCCATTAAATACGTGTTTTAGTCTTAAATTAGAATTCACCCCTGAGGGTGTAAAATAAGGATTGAAAGTTTGTTTGATTTATTAGATTTCCATAAAATTTAATATCCGAGGTAGTAAATGATTTGTAATCATTGAGTACGTACGTTATAGTTTTTTTCATTCATCCCCTGAAGGGTTGAAATGTGGGAATAGGTAATATTTGTATAGTGAACAATCAACAACTGGTCGGATTGCTATAAAATTTTGGCACGCAAATAGTTATTTAAATGTCGTAGAAATTTTAGACGGATTTTTAGAATACATACCCCTTGGGGGTGAAAAGGAGGAAATGTGCAATGTTCCCCACACCGCGGACGAAGTCGCGCGCAAAAGCTAGTAATATAATTTAAATCTTAAATAAGTATTGTAATATATAATAAGTAAGTAATGCATACTTAGTACAAAATTATTAAATACATTTCTATTGTCTGGGTACCCGTCACGACGCTTCAGCGTCCATAGATGTATTATTACGTACATAAAGGGCATTAACATATAAGTATTATATATGTAGCCAAAAACTACTGCAGTTTCTCACTTATCTACCACTATGTGTTAGGACACCTGTAATTTAATTTCTAATTGTTAAGATTTTTATCTTTTGCAACTATTAATCTTAATTACATATCCATTACCCCGAATTTTGGACATAAAACGCATAGTATGTTTCTGAGATACGAATTAAGATGTGGGGCGAATACATTCAGGTCACACTGAATAGCATGTCGAAAAGTTATTCCACACCACGAATTAACTTTTGCAATTGATAACTTACAATTTGATTGTGCAATGTAATGACAGATGCGGAGCAATCTGTGATATAAAACGTTATGCACTAAGCAGCCTCCTGTCCCACTGCAGCCGAGATACATAATATTTGTAATCTAATCGAAAATAAAAACATTCACACGATGAAATTATTTTATTATTATTATTATTACTATACTTACTATGTGGGTGTAGGCTACAACCAGTTGGCCTAGCAGGCAGTGGCGTGGGGTTCCTATAACTCCATTCCTATCGGCTTCACTTACCACTTACCTTTCGAAGACCCCCTCATCCATATCCCCACAGATTATACAGGCTAGGGCTTCCCTATAAGGAGAACCGGCCTTCGCCACTGCTGGCAGGTACATTTGATAGCGGCATAAAGTAACGTTATCGAATGAGAATTGTATGAAAATCTGTCAAAATCATGACAGCGCCTATACAAATTTCGTTACGTTTACGCCGCTGTCAAATGTTCCTGCTAGGCCCCCTGTAAAATTACGTAAACGATACGTATCATTTATGTAGAGAAGTGGGAACCAACAAATTTATAAATATTTAATGTGTACACTGTCCAGTATTATGAAAATGATTAGTAGCAAATCACAACAGTTCGACATAATGCAGAATAAGAATAGAAGTCAATACTAAGAGAAGGCTGCCAACTTTTAACGAGTACCTTTGATAGAGTCGCAAGTTTTAAGTCCACTATCATTTCTTCATTTGTTTGTAGAATTATTTTTATTACAAGCTCCAGCAAACAGAATCTAGAGCAGGTACCTAACACGAAAGTGATTGTATAAAATGAAATACTATTTAACATGCAAGCTCAGCACAAACAATCCGCAGTTTCTTTAAAAATATTGGATTTAAGTAGGCATACTAATCCTGTTGTAAACTTCCAATTTTTCTTAACTCTATTCATCATTTATGTAATAAACAAATTACAGTCAAGTATCCAACTGTCAAATCGTCAGTTTAGGGTGTTGCCTCAATGAGCCAATCACTTGAAGATACATTACACGCACCCAGAGAACGTGCTGTTTGAAATCCAAACACACGCGCGTTTCACGTAAGCTACAACCACTTTCGCCGATTAAAAAAGCAATGTAGCCTGTGAAAGATGTTTCCGATCGTGTGACAGACACATTAACATGTAAGTGTTGCAAACATACACTATTAGCGGTTAGCGAACATGCCCGCTGTACGTCCATTTGTAAATTTGTTCCACTTTTGATGAAAGACATTTTGTAAGATTAATCACTTTCGATATTATGATATTGGCTAATATTACATATTATGCGGTACTCTTTAAGATCGTATGACCAGCCTCGTTTAATATCTGATAAATATTATGTTATGTCAAACCGTCTACATCCATTTATTCAGAAGTTAGAACTAAGCACTTCCCCGAAACTAAATCCCCCTAAACAATAATTTAATAGGATCTAAAGCTCAGCAATGTGGTCAGACTAATAGTAACCAGTTTTCTAATTGTCACAAAACATCCATAACAAATACGAGCAATCAGCAGAGCAAATTGTCCCTCACGATTCAATCGTTGACCTTAAAATGCAGACGTTCTATATTTTTTTCGGTTCATTATACAAATTACAATGGTGATATTGAGTCGAAATCCGCTAAGGTATATTGGCAATAACGACGGTCGTGAATCACCTATTTAAAAAAAAAAATCTTGGAGTTTCTTTAATATAAAAATTCTGAGTGTTAATTACAAATTGTTTTGACATAAATGTGAACCGCGGTCAATTTTAACGATCGGTAATAAATTATCTAGTTAATAAATTAATGAATTTCGGAATTGAAAAGGAATCGATGAGAAAGCACTTTTGGCTCTCGCATAATCTAATTAAATAAATGATCAAGCTGCATTTTCTTTTACTTGGTCTTTAATTATGTTTTGTAAACGTTTGTTATATCATAGACGTATATATTATAGACGAGGCATATTGAGGTCAAAAAGTATCTACAGATAAGTGGCCAATTTTGAGATTTTTGGGGCTATTTTGACATTAATTTAAGTATGGTGAAAACAAGATGGCTGACATTTGAAGTATGGTACAAAACCAATATGGCGTAACTTTTTCTTGTATGAAGATTTGTTCTGTCAAATGTACGTCATAAGCCTATCTTGAGTTTTGAAATCTTTGATATCTATTATATTTAATTATCATCCAGGCAGGGACTAACGTATACTGTTACATCTATACTATACAAAAGTATATCTCTTTATAATTATAAATAGGTAAAGTTTTTGACTTTGTGAGGTTGTAGGCCGTAGGGGTTAATCATCTATTTCGAAAAATCTTTAAGAAAGCCACAATATTTGTGAGTGTCATAACTCATAAGTTCGGCTAGCACCAAAAAATTGCAATAAATTTTCGTGGTAGTCGGATTTGCAAAACTTATCGAAGAAGAAAATACGGCCAAACGCAACCGTTTCTTACGATTTACGAACGCTGCCTTACAATGAGAGGTAGGTATGTAATGATTGAGTTCTAGGGAAAAGTCACTAAAAGTAGATTTTTATATTGTTATTTTTTCACACAACTCTCTTTCGATGGCGTTACGAATACGCACTTGTCAATTGTTCGTGCTAGCTCCACATCATATAATTTGGACGAATCGTTAAAGAGACGCAGCGGGCGTTAAGAAATTGAAATTTTTTAAATATAATACGCAACTTTCGACTTTTTTATAACATAGCCAAATTGGCATGCATACCTACATACACACATAATATGCAGTAAAATATAATTATCATTTTGGATTCAGGTCAATAGTACCTTTTATGCAATAAATAGTACTAAATAGGTAAAAACTAACCGAAAACATTCATAATTTCTTGACAAGTAAAAATGTTTGATGCTCAACGAAGTGGGCACGGGGCAACTAGTTAGGTAACTACTACTTGTACATAGTATTATGCACATTGTACCAGTGGCGAAGGCTGGGTTCTCTTTCATAGAGCAGCCCTAGCCTGTATAGGTAGGGATTTGGATGAAAGTCTTAGGTATGTGGTAAGTGAAGCCGATAGGAATGGCATTATAGGAACCGCACGCCACTACATTGTACATAAAAGTAAAACCATATTTTAGAATACTCGTTGCTTCCGACAGATATATAACATTACAATAAAAATTTTCTTGTGACAATTTTCACGCAAGTGGCTGAGTAATTTGTTAGTGAAAATTACTACTTGAAACTAAACTTATACACAATAGGTATTCAGTTATCACTTAATATATATTAATTCTAATATTACATTTCACAATATGTTATTTAATTAGAGGTGTCATGTCACAAAACCATCATGCTAGCCCGACGCGGACGCGATTGTATCGACGGAGGCGGATGGGTGAACTATCACACTTTCTCCGATATGTTAAAGGTGAAAAAACTCGAATTAACAATTACCACTAAACACCAAATCAAGGCCGGAAGACGTAGGTAATTGAAAACTTATTACGTGAACTAAGTTAGAGTACTCAGTTCATACAATGATTTGTATGCTTCGTACGGTGGCGGATAAGTTTACAAGAAGAATATGCTTTTAAAAGTTATTTTTTCCATCGTTGTCGTCACCTCAGCAATAATCCACAGTATATCCAATGGAGGACAAAAGCGTCCCCCATAATTGTTCAGCATCCCGGTTGGGGACTATTTAAAGTTGTCAGAAGCCCAACTCTCGTATTTAACTTACACTTTCAATTAATTAGGTATACATGTGCCGTTTAGTTATCATCTTTTAATAATATCAGGCCCAAAGTCGATAATCTACTTACTACACGTTTGACATTTGTTTAGCTATTGACGTTTGTTTGACGTTTATGA
The DNA here is from genome assembly GCA_963565745.1 of Phengaris arion. NCBI lineage: Eukaryota > Metazoa > Arthropoda > Insecta > Lepidoptera > Lycaenidae > Phengaris > Phengaris arion. Next base: position 34,707,748 of record OY751431.1, read on the forward strand.
GAATACCAATTTGCTGTTAAATGAGATCGAGACTGTATCGAAACTGTATTCATGTAAGATTGAAATAGCAGAATCGATATTCTGATTGCCTGAAGCGTCCAAAACTTCAACGTCCTGTCCCAATATGGAAAACCACTTAGAAACTCAGATATCACTAGCCAAAATCGTCACCGTGCGCAGGTCATATTGATTGATTAGCAGAACAGCAACTCTTGTGATGTTTTAGCGAAAATGTCCCAAATTCTAAAACAAGTAGGTAAGTACTCGGTACGTTCTTTAATGTCTTGCGAATAGGCGAGATGACAATTTTTTTTATTGTATTAATGAATAGTAGGTACTCTTAAATATTAGTAACTTCTTAGAAGAAATCAAAGTATATATTTTCAAAGATTTGTATACAAAATTTCCCAAGTCTCGTGAAAACGCTCCATACTAAAGTCGTACCTAGCTGTGACTTCACGCCTAGGTTAAAGTGTATGAAGTATACGGCCACAGGAACATATTTGTAAATATCTCCGATATTAATTGTGCGTTTAAGTTCATACTTACCAAACTGAATGTTTTTGTACATGATGTACCTAAGTAAACTAATGAATCTAATGATGTAGGTTTTGTTTACTAATTACCAAAAAAAAATTACTTACTTTTTAGATGTATCTAATTACAAAACTGCACATAAAATATTATATTTTTTTACATTTACCAAGTAGTAATGCCTCAATATTTCTGAATATATTATTGAAACTAAATATTTTAGATGTAGTCATCGCCCCTATTGCGAGATATGAGATTTAAGTTGGCTTTAATTATATATATATATATATATATATATATATATATATATATATATATATATATATATATATATATATATATATATATGTGTGTGTGTGCCACGAATATTGCAATACTCGATATTGGTAATGAAGATGAGGAAAGCCATAGATTCATAGCATTTAAAGATTTCTTTATTCATATAATTGTTCGTATAGAGTACACGATATTATATAAAAATGTTGAAATAACATTGCGCATTTATATCATTTCATCAACGCCTCAATCATTAATATTATAAAACTAAAATTTTTAAGGTTCGTATTAGCTTAATATGTTATCTAACATCAGACGGCCTATAGATTACGAGTTACGAGGAAAGACAATAAATTGAGCAACCATTACGTTTCCGATCATCTAAAAAATTTCTGATAAGTCGATTTCATTACTCAAACGAATTCGTGGGCGAATATGATCGTTCGTGTGTAAAATGATTCGAGTTTCCCTTTCCGTTGCGCAATATATTGTGCGAAACTGTAGCGGTGTACCCTAATTTGTTTATTAATTCTGTTATATATATTTATGGTGATCGGCCAATGAAGTAGTATAATATGTATAATATAATCTAACTGCGACATTTTGCGTTGCTTTCGTAAATTATTAATTTACTTTCCTTTATATAAAATATATGTATATAATATAATGAAAGTAAATTATAATTTTCCTAATCTATGCTTCTTTTAGTCTTCTTACTTTTGAAAATAAAATATAATTTTAAAACTAAGTATGTGTGTCTAGGTTTAACCTGCCGCGCTCGGCAGACAAAATGTAGATCACGTGTAATGTAGTACGTGTTGATATTTATGTTCCGAAAAAGATGGGCAGTAAACACGTCCGCGTCGCCACCGTCTCGCTTTCACAGTTACAACACTACGACAGTAGTGAGGGCCGTAATAACCGTTTTGTATCCAAAAGTTGTTTTACCGCCCAAAAAACAATCTGCGTGATGAGACGGTGTTGTAAACTTAAAGAAAGCGACAGCGGTGTTATCAGTGTCTTATTGTGACAATTTGCCACTGTCGTCACCCATCACACTTCCACTTTTTTATAATCACATAAAAAAATTAAATACATTACAAATAAACAGAATAGTTGGAAGGGAAGTAAGAGTTTATAGAGAGCTTTTTCTTTAACGACATGAAATGCACTTTTAGATTTATAAAAGTGGTAAAATATCGATTTTTGCTTCTCTGTCACTTTTTAAACTTTAACCCCCATACTAATAAAAATATTTACACAACAGATAATCTATTCAATGTCGCTGTCTTTGTCTGATACATTGAAAAAGTCATTTGACAGACAAAAACAGCATTGAATAGCTTATACGTTGTGTAAATATTTTTATGAGTAAGGGAATAATTGTGTACCTACCTACTTTTAATCAGTCTCAAATACTTAATGATTTAAAATTGGTTTAAACCCTATCAACCCGCTATAATAGGTAATAGGTATATCGATTCCAGATGTTAATGCTTCCTTATGAGGTAGTAGGTACATGTATTTCCAAAATATAAAACCCATCACGTACCTGATGAAATTGATGAAACGTCAATTAGCTTTTATATTCACTATCGCTACATGATAGGACAATCGCGTGCTGAAAAGGCGAGGTATGTAGGTCGTGCAGGGTGCGTCTCCACAGTAACACAAGACAGACGATGTTTCAGAGGCTATTACCATGTTACGAGGACATCATTTTAATATTGTGTGCCATAAACCGAGTATTTTAAAGGCAATAAGTTTAAGGTCTAGCTAGAGCAAGCCGGAAGGCCGAAACCAATCCCTTTTTTACAGAAAGCATTGACTATTAAGTTAAGACAACATTAAGTTAAGATACAATAAGTGTACCTAAGTTATAAAAGTGATTTGGAAATAGAATCAATATATTTGAGTATAAAGGACAGGAAATCCGGTTTGAAAATGAACTTCAACCTCAGGGTGACCTATACTATATTACCTACCTAATTGCTATGTATACAAGGTAATTACAATACGGTATTTTTTTATTACATAAATGAATAGTGCTCTGAAAAAAAAAAGACAGTTTACAAAAATATTCCTTTTAAAATTAAATTTAAATTTAAAAATCTAAATTTTCAAAGATATTGCGGATTGTTTGAAGCACTTTTGTGAGTCTCGTGAAAACGCCCCATATAAAAGTCTAGCTAGCAAGTTGCTTCGAAATGTATGGCCATATGAACAAAATTTCTGATATCTCGTAATTCTGCGCGTTTATGTTGATAAATACCACAGTAAATCTGTTTGTATTTGATGTAAGTAAACTAATTATGTAGGTTTTATATACTGTTTTAAAAAATATTTCAACTTTTTTGTGACGCCGAAATGCATATAATTACAAAACTACACATAAAATCCTAATACTTTTTACTTTTATCAAGTTGTAACACCTAATTATTTCTTAATTTATTAAAAAAAAAAACTAAATTTTTACATGTTGTCCAATCATAAATAACTCCCCACACCGATTTCGGTGACGGTGGCCGGTTTCATTGAAACCAGGCCAGTTACGCAGGAGTAATTTTATAGTGCCCAAGTGTGTGCGCAGTACACAAGAGCACTCTCTCTTCCTTTTCTTTCAGTGGGACACTGCTGGCGAGAGATCAGGCGCAGGTCCGACTTTTTACATGCCTATCCGACGCATGGATCATCTTTCTTGTCGCACAATCAGGTGATCAGCCTGCATTGTCCTAACCAAACTTGGAAACAAAATTTTTTGTTGTTCCAATGCGGGAATCGAACCCACGACCTAACCTAACTACTAGACCAAGCTCTAACTACTAGACCAAGCTCTAACGACAACAAAGTTTCGTCCGAACTCCGACCTCAAAAACATTGAGGTACAAAAATATTAGGTTACGCATCGGTATGATTAGGTTAGAGATAAAAATAAATATATTATACTGTATTATAAAAGTGAAGTTTTATAAAAGAAACCGCTTTACCAATAGCAATTCTGTTGAATGGGGTACGGCTAGAAACTACATGCGTTTCTTCATTCTTGACTGAACGCCTCACTCTACCTTTTAGAATTGTTTAGAAAAAGTATATTAAATACTTGCATAACTAATACGTGACTTTCGAGTTCGATACCTATAAAAAGAAAACCTTGCCGCACTGCAAGTAACAACATTTATAATAAGGTAAAATTGTTATGCTCTGACCGGTTAGCCTATAAATATACAAGCGATATTTAAATAATAGTATAAAAACAAGTATCTTTAGTGTTGTATAGTGTCTAATGAAACTTGAAACCGCGGCCGGACAAGTCGATATCACATTAGAAACCGCTACGGGACCACACCTCGATGCATATTGGTTACACTCTTCAAGTTCAAGTAACAGACTCCTTATCTGTACGCGCGTTATAAAAATGGAACGGAGACATTAGACGTTTTAGAGCGTAATGCTAAACGTAAAATTACCTACATGATGGCCAGTGTAACAAGTAAACAGATAAGAAACGGTGAGAAAGTGTAGATTTCAAATGAAGTAGGTAAACTAGAAACATGTACCTTGAGACTTCAGGAATCAGGACACAATTTGTGCTTTAATACAATAATAACACTTCGCTGTCATTAATTCAGTCTCTTTGTTCCTTTGTATTCGATCAAAGCGTACTATCTATGTACAAGAACTTGCTTCTTCAAGAACCATTACCTACTGATGAATTAGTTCTACAGTACTATATTAGGATATAGGAACTATATCATCAGTCAGATAGGTCTGACTTCAAATTAATTTGTTATTTGCAATACCTAAGAATGGAGTTCATGAAACAATACCTATTCGTGGCTTATAACAATCACAATAAAAATACCGCATGTGCATAATAAAGAATATTCGCCTCGACGATAAAACTTTTTTACTAAAACTTGTAGGCGGTAGCTGATACATAAGGACACCCGACACCAATAAACATTTTGTACAAACATAAGACAAAACAATATACTTTATGGTAAACGAGACTCTCTACATTACGGACGTATAATATGCAATTGATTGCGAGAACAGGACGTTATCTACAATCTCATTAATAAAATCTCAAGTCGTCGATTAAACCATCTCACGACTTAGCCTGTAGCCGCCCTCCGGTAGCTCATCGACAGATTGTATCGCTATTGTTACCACTTACCACATCTACTTTATGCAATATAAAAGTCGAGCCAAAAAGGGTCATTATGCAATTGGAGTCGCAGAAATAAAGTCTTCATTTTAAACTTTAAAGACAAGTGATAATAGACAACTTTTGCCTTGCTCGATGATCTCACACATGAAAATTACTGTTATTAGAATTGTTAAGTTAACAGAATTAATGATCTATTGACATTTTGCTACTGTTCTAGCACTTTTAGCCAACCATTTGCTTGTCGTCTAGTGTTCAGACATTCTTAAATTAGTATCTAATTCTATGGAAATATTTTTGCGTGTTCTGCATTTGTTTGTTTCAGTGCCTGAAGCTGCAATTACTGTAGTTAGTCATTCCACTGATTTATAATAATTATGGTTTATAATAATCGGCGGTTATTACAAATGTCTATCATTAGACACTTTCTCCAGTAACTGAGCTAATATAAAACGGAGTTATATCATTTAAGTCGTAACGTTAGAAATTACCTGCTACAGAATGAGATCTATGCAGCTATAACATAATAACAGTCTACTTTACATCGATCAACGTTCGCAATTTGTCAACCAATGAAACCAATTCTAATTCAATGGTCAGTTGATTTAATTGCGATTTGTTATTTTCTCTTGATATCAGTTCGACAGGCACTTTCGACGGAGTGGACGAATGATCAATTATGCGCCCAAAATGGAAATTATTCAAGTTTTTTTGTTGCTTCGGTTTCAAATACGCCTTTGTTGCGTCATCGTAAGATATCGTGCATTGACCTCTCAAGGATGGCATTAAGCCATCCATTTCAGTTGTTTCATTTATTACTTTTTTAAGTGATGCTGTGACCAATTTCGTGTAGCCTCCAAAGTGAAGCAGACGTTATAAGGACTTTTAACTTCAACCAACGCCATTTACATTGCAAATAAGGAATATGAGTCATCTTGGCCATCGACAAAGTCTATTCAACGCAGCACAGCAGATTATATAATAATAGGTACTAGTGCTACTTACCAAATACCAATTTTAGAGTTATTTAAAGTAAGCTGAAAATTTGTCCTATATCTCTCCTATTACTACCCGACAAGAAACCGCAGACCTGGGGGTCTAAAAAGGCCACTTTAGGTGTTTCATATTATGTTTTACATATTTTTTTCCATACAAAAATCGTGAAATTGTATGATTGACATGATTCATCTGATTTCATCATTAGAAAACATCAATTTTGACAGTTCTCAATAGAAATGCGTAAAATGGCGCACATAATATGAGTGTATATGTAAGTATAATATAATAATAATAATAATAATAATATAATTATATAATATAATATAATATCTAATATATAAGTATATATAGTGTGAATATAAGTGGCCTTTTTAGACCCCCTGAGGATCAATTCTGCTAAATAAAACCTTCAATAAAACAATTACAACCAAGTCCCGATACGCTTAAACTGACAAACCGGTATTCTCGTAAACGTTAAACCAGCGTTAAACGAGTCCTGATTGGTCCAAACTTCACAAAATCAGTTTACGATAACAAGTCGCTTTACAATGAAAGTAAAATGAAAGTCTACTTTGAATACGAGAATTGAGGTTTAATTCTCGTTACAGACACATTTAACGATAAAATATTCTACAAAATGTGACTAGATACAATTCTCGACATAAACTGTAGAGATGCTATGATAATTTTAGGGTCGAACTGATAGTTAGAATTAGAATTGCCTCAAACAAATAAAAAATATACACTTTTAAAGGTATTGACTTAGCCCCGCTACTGACCAGCCAGGTCCGGTCCGTGTTGGGGTATAACGATTTATCTAAGAAGAAGTTTCCAGGTTGCCTCGAACAATTTTAAAGCAGGTAGCACTAAAATCGGTAGTAAACCGTATAGCTCGAGAGCTATACGGTTTTCATTAAATACTAGATGTTACCTGCGACTTCGTGCGCGCTAAAGGACCCGGGAACCGTACATTTTGCCGCGATAAAAAGTAGCCTATGTCCTCCATGGTCTACTCTATATCTCTGCTAAATTTCGTCAAAATCGGTCCAGTACTTTCGGAGCCTATTCAATGCAAACAAAGAAACATACAATCAAACAAACTTGTCCTCTTTATAATATTACTACAATTATATTACATATAGTATAGATGATTACTAGCTGACCCAGCAAACGTTGTTATGCTATGTAAATTATAAAACATCACCATCCTTTGAGGATGTCAAATTCAGTGAAATTTTACGAAATTGTATTAAAGTGTGGGACATGCGTGTTTTGTATGGAAACCTCGCCTCCGACCTGAATTTGCCATCGTTAAAGGATGTCAAATTAAGTACGTGTGTTCCCAGGCTTAGGTTAGTGATCCATAAACTATAGGCTAGTTATATCTACAATGGACCTTAGGCTGCTTTTAATTGTTGCTGTGCTTTGATTACATCATCAACACGTAGTCTATAATTACATAGTGATAATAATAATACGGAGGGTCTTTTTTGTACAGAAAAAAATATGATACAACCTTCAAATCTCTACAAATGGCACAATAAATAACCTAACCTAACCAAGAGCATGTCAGCATGTCTAAGGAGGGTTCCGTAACTATCAACGCGTTTTTTCAAATTACTTTAAAAGATACTGTAAAATTTTGTTATAAATAATTTTCCTTGAGAGTATTTAGGATGATCTATCAGCATGGAAAATTGCAAGTTTCAAGTCTCATAGTTTAGAAATGACAGGGGGGGCAACTTGTAAACCATTTTGGAGGTCGATTACTCGAACATGGTTTATATCTTTCATCCCCACTTCACATGTATGGAGAACCATCCCAAAAATATGATATGATAAAATATGATTATGATACCAAAACCGAGATCTATACACAGTCTTTATAACTGTACAAAATTTCATCCATTTATATTCATAATTACAGAAGGTAGAAGCGCGGACAGAAAGACAGACAGACGGAGGGACAGAGCTAAACTATAAGGATTCCATGAGTATTAAGGAACCCTAAAAATGACGTTGGCAGTGTTGGCACACTCGCAGAGAAATTAATATTTTAATAACACAAAACAATAGTTGAGAGAAGTCACGCTATTGTCTTAAATAATACACTAAGATCTATAATCAAAACGTTTGCTAAGAATAATTCTAAGTTCCAAGAGCGATTATTATTAAAACGTAATTATTGTTATGGTAACTTTATTTAGTAACACTTGTTAGACCGTTTGTGAACTGTATTAAAGAGTAAAAAGTGAAAGTCTATCCCAGCTAGAAACACACAGAATTATACTGGACTAGCTGTTGCCCGCGGCTCCACCTGAGTAAATACAGTATCCCACGGGAACACTGTACTTTTTCGGGATAAAAAGTATACTATGTTTTAATCCAGAGCTTTAATTGCTACCATACCAAATTTCATCGAAATACATTCAGTAGTTTTTGCGTGAAAGAGTAACAAACATCCATCCATCCATCCATCCTCACAAATTTTTACATTTATATTAGTAGTAGGATTAAGAAGAGCAGTCTTTAGTAGGTGTAATATCATTTGCATGTTATAGAAAAATATTACCAATTTGTATTCTAAAACACTGAACAAACGAATTTGATCGAAGACATTGACTATTATTAGGTACTATGTAGTGATACACAAGGTACACATTATACCTATTTTTTTATGTATTTTTCTTAGTTTCGGCAGTGGTTCCACCACTTTGAAGTCTTATTGGCTACTAGTGAAGGTGGCAAATAAAACTTCAAATTTTTTGATTTCATAGTTATTAAAATACACAGTATTTTACACATAGTACATTAAAATATCGCACTCCATATTGATATAATTAATGTAAGTATATAATTAGTTTATCGATACTTGAATTAGCAAAGAAAACGAATCGGAATTTCCGTAACGGCATTCTGCACTCTGCAGGTAGCGCGAGCGTTTATCAGAAATGAGCGAAAACAGATTTCTAAATGCTAACCAATATTTCCTTGATGTATTTAAAGTTTTAGTCTATCATGACTACAATATATATTAGGTCCTTGGTCCTGACATATGAAATTGGCGTTTTGACGTACTGGCCACTTTGATCTCAAATATATCTTCTTTGGTTAGGAATTCCAATTTCAAATTTATACCGCTATTTACTCATGCATTTGTGTTTCGAAAACCGTAATTCATTGGTTTTTTTCTTTGCGTCACTCTGTTTACTAAATGGAAAACTTGAAATATCGTACTTTTTTGAGGACGAGTTCCACAGTGGCACCAGTGCTGCAGAAACGGACGGCTCGAAGGATTTATGATGTGTATGGCGGCGGTGTCACAAAGAAAACACAGTGCGTTTTTGGTTCCAACGTTTTCGTTCTGGAAATTTCGACCTGCAGAACAAGCCCCGTGGACGGCCGGAGACCAAAGTTGATAATGAAGAATAGAAGGTTATTTAGGAAGTGGATCCATCGCAAACCACGTCCACCGAGTTAGCTGCAGGCTGCGGTGTTAATGAAAAAACTGTTTTAATCCACTTGAAGCAAATTGGGAAGGTGAAAAAGCTTGAAAGGTGGGTACCTCATGAATTGAGTGCAGCAAACCGACAAACGCGTGTAGACTGCTGCGTTACATTACTCAACCGGCACAATAATGAAGGCATTTTAAATCGAATCATTACCTGTGATGAAAAGTGGATCCTGTACGATAATCGGAAACCCTCATCGCAATGGCTGAACTCTGGCGAACCAGCCAAAGCCTGCCCCAAGCGAAAATTGACTCAAAAAAAGTTACTTTTGAGCGTTTGTTGGACTAGTGCCGGTGTCGTTCACTACAGTTTTGCAGCAACTGCAAATCATAATGGAAAAGCTAGCTGCTAAACAACCAAGGTTGGTCATTCGCTCTAGGCTACTGCAGCTTCAGGACAACGCTAGACCATACACTGCACAAGAGACGGCTACCAAATTAGAGGAGCTTCAATTGGAATGTCTAAGACATCCCTGTACTTCCCGGACTTTGCTTCAACAGATTACCATTTTTTTTCGAAATTTGGATAACTTCTTGCAAGGGGAAAATTCAACTTCGATGGGGCAGTCCAAAGTGCCTTCAAAGATTTTATTGATTCCTGTCCGAATGGTTTTTTTAGTAAAGGAATCAATGAATTACCTATGAGATGGCAAAAGTGCATAGATAGCAATGGTATATACCATTGCTATCTATGCTTTATATACTTTGATTAAATAAATATATTATGTTTAAAAAAATCGACTTTATGTTCCTCCTTTACAAAACGCCAATTTCATATGTAATGACCTAATATTTCTTCACCTTCAACGATCAACATTTTATATGTATGAGGTATAACTTAGATTGTATGTGGAAGAAAAATTATTCACAAGTAACGTTTTTAGGGGATTTATGGCCCGATTCAATAACCTATCTACCAATAACTATTTGTTATAAACGTCAAACTTGTATCGCAAAAAACCGTCAAATGATCGAATGGAGACGTTTTTATCAAATAGTTATAGATAGATAGGTTATTGAAAAGGGGCGATAATCGAGAACCTTAAACAGTAGGTAGGTAATAGGTATACTTTCGATTTTATAATTGAATTTCTCTGCTCTGCGTTAAAGAGGAAAGCCCTGTGCCCTGTGACATGAATGATGAGGATGATCGTGACGATGAATAATAACTTACGGCAAATCGACGATTACATATTTTGCTAACATTTCATATTGAAATCGATTAACTTCGTCAACACTTTACGCAACTGATAATAAACTCGATAAAACTAGACAAAAGATAAAATGCACGCACCGTTTTCGTCACTTTCTTTTTCACTCTCCATATTTTTTTCATCGTCAACATTTTATGCCGATGCAAGGGACGACTTTGCAAAACAAGTCTTTCATCAGACTAAAACGACAGAAGGTACTGAAGTTGAACGTTATAGGTCTCTATCGCAGCAATCACGCGATTGGATTGTAATGTACTGCTGCTGAAATACACGGTGCCAAATATCGGTTGGTAAATTAGACTTAACTTTTTTCTTATAAAAATAATAATATCCATGGAAGCTCCACACCACGTCAATCTGACCTCGTCCTAATTACCCAAAGAACTTGTGTTACGGGACCAGACAATGGCAAGTACTTTTATACTTCACATATTATATATATTAAATATTTAAGATTTTTAGTATACTATACGTATACACAATATATTTATTACACATCCATGACCCAAGAACATAGAAAACTTTTTGTTCCTTCGACTGGATTCGAGCCCGGGACCTCCGGTTGGAGCGTCAACGCGCTAACCACTAAGCCACAGAGGTCGCCTTATATTCGCTTATTAATAATAATATTGGATTTATAACTTATTCCTCACTTTTACAGGGTTCAAAATCTTTTAGAACTGACTCATTTTTATAACTTCTAGGTTATTTTGCAATATTTAAAGCTGCATAAATGCACTTCCCGACATCTCCAGCTTTCATAGCCGTATACTTCTAGCTATTTTTAATAATCGTCGCGTTTTCACAAAATATCAGGAATATGTAATATGTCCTATAGAATTATTAAACGTTCAAACAAAATGAGTGACACAAATGAGATACACGCGAGCGCCTGGCTTCACCTGGTACAAGCGCCATACCACAGCCGCGGAATAAACATGCAACCAAGGTGAAATTTATTCACGAATAAGTCACGAGCACCAACACATATACGATCAAAATTTCCAAAAACGTGTATATTTACCAATGGCGTGTGTTCACTTGTACTAGAAACCTGCGCGATTTCATGTTTATACGCTCTCGACCCTATATTGGAGCAATAAGTTCCTCGGACACAAATAGAAAGGTGAGTTTAACTGAAGCTGAACTATGTAACTAACAATTAAAGACAATAATATTATATCTAACCAATTCACAACACTACAACATTCTATTCCAGTTCACAACACTGCACCATTTTGAGGTAACATCTTTTATCATAAGTTAAATCTTCATTTTAAATACCTAGGTGAATATAACACTAACGTTAGATACAAAATACTATTTTCATTCAAAAAATTTGAGGTATGCGAATTATTGCATTGCAATTATATATCTTATTAATATTATAGTCAACTATCAGATTCATAAAAATCTGAGGCCATGGGAGTGCCTTCTACCAAGACGAGCCATATTATTTACTTAATACTCATTATAAAACAACTTTTAAAACAGAAACGCCGTGTTTCATGTTAACAATTTTCTGGTTTGTGAGTAGAATTGTGAGAGCAGCTATTCTAGTAAACAATTAATAAATATGTACATCACAAGCAATTATTTCGCGCAAACTGAATTGTGTCAGCCGTATGTCCCACATCGTATTGTTCTATCGTGAGATCGAGAGTCGAGACATCGGTTTTATTGTTAAAAGTGGCGAAAAAATATTCGCAAATGCAAAGATTTTTAAAAAAACATAGCATCCTGCTATCTCAAGCCCAGTTATTTCTCTTCAAGGTGGGCCCTATCCTTCATATAATAAAAATATGAAAAAGAATATATCATAAATATTTTTTTTTATTGGTGTTTACTCCTTAAGAATCGATTTTCATATAAGGCATCCGGTATGAAAAAAATATGAGCAGTAACATCTACTGAACGAATGACCTCGTTACGTTTTCGTGCGCAACCTATTCTGCGCACCTGTCACTTTTTTTCACATGGCGCGAATTTTTGAACTCAAATCGATCGCTAAAGTTTTTGTTCCTTCTGAGGGACGTGTTTTACTTTATAGAGTAAACTCCAGTCGTGCGTCGGAGCTGACTTTTTTGACTAGCTGTCCCTACATACGTTGTTGTCTTAACTATGTACTGGAATAAATAAATAACTACACCTACAACATCTACAACCTACGTCTACATCTACACCTACAACATCTACAACTACACCTACAAACTACACCAACATCTACAACCTACGTCTACATCTACACCTACAACTACATCTGCACTTACCAACCAACTGACTGGTTGATTTTTTAAAAATAAGCCAAACAAACTGAACGCACCTATGAATATTTGACAGTCAAGTGACGAATTCAAGACAATCACTATATTTCCAACCATTTAAACCTTCCCAGAACTTCCACAATTATTTCAAGACCAAAATTAACAAAATCGGTCCAGCTGATCGAGTTTTAGCGAGACTTTGGAATTGCAATCCATTTTATATAAGCATTTTTATAAAATATTATTAACTTTGTTGTACTTAGTTATTTAGTTGAGAAAATTGAATGGTTTAGCTTAGCAGAATCACATAGTCCTAAAAGTTGTTGTTATTTACTGACAGTAAGTGATTGATGACAAAACTTAGTCACCTATTTTAGAACTAACTGTTGCTGGTTTAATATTTACGAGAAGGGGACAATATCATTATGTTAATTGTTTAAATTTCTCTAGCATTATAAAGGAGCTTCATTCTTTGTATAGTTGTTTTTTTTTTTACTATATTTCAATAATGATTTAACAACCTCCGATTTACTGAAGATATTTAGTAGTTGTGCAGGTGGGGAGGCAAAGGTCTGTACAACAACCCTAATATTGAGACTATCAAATATTCATATTCTCAAACTAAACAGTAATAGCACAAATATAGTATAATTTGTGTTGATATGTTACCACAACTGTCAGCTACTTTTACCTGGCTGATTTTCACAAAGTGCTCATTATAATTGCAATACCTGTGAATGCATGAATACACTATAACAATATGACATGGAAAGTACTTTCTTTGTGAACTAGACTTAGCTAATTATTATTTCATATTTGATTATTAAAATTATTTTAAAGATATTTTTATACTTATGCAGATTCAAAAGGGCTCACGCACTGTAATAGTATTACAGCAAATTGTTATTTTTAGTCCCACACTTTTTCAAAGAAAGGTAATATTGGCTAAATATTATGTTTTGAAGATATAATAGAATAGAATAAAAAATAATATCTACTCTAATAGTGCATACTGTATGGCAATAAAATTATATAATAAATTACCTGAAATTATAGTATTAATAATAGAATACAAAAATAAAAATTATACAATGTTTATTAAAATGACATTTAAATTTATTACTCAAAAAATGTTACTATAAAATTAATGAATATTTGAATGATAAACAAATAAATTAGAGTAATCGAATTGTTAACATGATAAAAATGAACATACTACAAATAGGCAACTAAGTATGTTATAAAAATTACAAAAAAATGTGAATGTTGACTTATCTCTATTATAATGATTAATATTATTAGCAATTGACATTAAATTTAATACATTGACATTGATTTCATTTTAACTTCATAATAATGACAAATTGAAATATCAATAATAATTAATTAAATTAAAACAAGAATAATATTAAATTGCCTCTCAACGATTTTTGGTGCAGAATTCGTAATGAATATCCAATGCTTGGCAAAATGGCTCTGAATATTCTTCTCCCGTTCCCAACAACATATTTGTCCGAAACAGGATTCTCAACGTATGCAGCCACGAAAACAAAATATTGCAATAGACTGGACGCCAAACCTGATATGAGACTGCAACTGTCTTCTATCAAACCTGACATCAACCAATTAATGAAAAATAAAAAACAGTTTCATACCTCCCATTAGTTCGATTTTTAATATCTTGTAATAATGTACTTGCCATGTGGCATGTTAAAGTAAGTAATAATCAGTAACTGTTACATTGTACTTTTATTGTGTTTATTAAAAAAGAATACACTTTTAAAAACTATTGTTTTATTGTAGGGTTCCGTTAAGTATTTTGCTTTCAAAAGGGTTCCGTCACCAAAAAAGTTTGAGAACCACTGCTTTATAATTTAACGAGATAATTTAACTAAAAAATATGAATTGGCACATATATCAACAATTAATGATTTGATCGAAGTGACTTGTTACAACGAGGAATATATTAATTTTATATAGTGAGTCAGGGGTTCCTCATACAAGTCATTCAGTGTCTAATAGTATACCAGATATATGTTCCACTAAGAAGGCACATACTGAATGCCAGTCACATATTAGTAATGAGTTAGGTAAGGAACTAGATACATATTTAAGTAGAATGTGTAACGGACAATCAATTTCTAATTTTTGTATGCCCGGAGCCACTTATAAAGAAATAGTAAATAGGGCAATTAACTAACAAATATTGTCCTATTACCACATTAATAATTCTAGTTGGGAGAAGAGGAAAACTAAACAAAAAACAAATGATAGAACTCTTAGAATGTTCATTTAATATTGAAAATTGAAAATATTAAAAGTATATTATTGCTTACCTTTCCTTACATAAAAATGTTGCCACAGAGTAATGTCAAAGAAAATTTCTGTAGACATGAGTTATTGTATACACTGTGAACTGATACTGTATTGTATAGTTATAAACGACCCACAACAACAAAAATGTCAGGTTGTGGACAAAAATAGCTTAAGTTTTAAATTAAGCAATATGTACTTACATATGTTATCGCTAAGACAATTCTCAAGAAAGTACTTAAGATGTTGTTTTAATTAGAAGATCATACTTAAGTACAGCTGTATCAAGTGAGTGCGAACGTATTAATAAACTGTAGCGGGCTGCGACCTCTTGATATGTAAGTCCTTCTTACGTTTTAGTGGTGATGATAATAATACAGCAACAATTCTTATATTCTCCTTTATTGGTGCTTAACACAGATACGTATTACAAATGAGATGTCTAACACAAATACGTCTGCAGTCTACACATTGAGAATAGCCTTTTTACCTTATCTTATCTATCTAAAATAAACTAAATAGGCTTTACTTCATGACATCTGTCAATGTCAAAAAAGACATTGACACTTGCTTTTGTCATTATGTAACAAATGAGACTTGTTACTCATGTACGCTGTCATTGCTGTCAAACTGTTACTTGAGAAGCAGTTTCGTGATAACAGTCAAACCTTGACTTGAGTACGGCTTGCGATACAGTACAATATTATTTGTTGTGTTTTTGGTTGTGTTACAATTATGTAAATTAAAATCTTAATACTAACGATTAAACAAACTCAGAATTATTTATGCTACATACTCAACACAAGTTATAGTTATGAATAAAAAGATGCTTGTTGATACTTCTACTTCTTTTTGGAAATCGCGGTTTTGCACCATTCTGCCAGTGTCAAGTATTTATAGAAATACATTAAACACATTACTTATTTCTTCTTTTTCTTTTAAGTATGGCGGCCTCAGTGAGTTGCCAATGTCAGAGTGGTTTTATGAAGACTTTGCTCTAACTATTGCAGGTCCGGTGAATTATCTATTTGATTTATAATAATAGCACTCAATAACAAAGATAAGAGTTAAAACAAAAGTGATTTGACACTTGACAGCAGAACTTATTTTTTGCTGTCAAAAAAAAACAATCCTCATATGATTCCCTCCCTCCTACAATTCCTTGCCCTATCGACCTTAAATCTGTTCTATGTTTTGTAATTACTTCTTTAATTGAAACTTTATGTTACATATTCTTACTAACAAAATAAAACTGTGGTACCTACTAACCCAAAATGTTTGTGTTTGTTCTAGGTTTTAGATCATTCAATAGACTTCCTCCAGTACACCATACCCTTGTTTATTCATAAAACCCATTCAACACACACATTGGCGAATCACTAAAGAGATTTAAAGAAGAAGAACTTTTTTCGAATGTCAATGATCCGCAGTCCGTTTTACATAGTTATTATAAAAATATGGATATTAATAATAATAATAATAATAAAAAATTGGTATTTATATTATTAGATATTACATTTTTAAAAAGAAATATTGAATGAATGTATAATCAATAAAGCCGCACTTTTCAAAAGTGTAAACGAAATATTATTTCATTTGTTCTTTGTCTTGTAGATGACGCTTAAAAGTTGAGTAATTGATCTCAATCATGTTATCAACTGATACCGTCTTGAGATCATACTATTAATTAAAGACATTCTTGAGAATGTAATTGTTATTTGAGACCGGTTCAGCCAAGAAAGGTCTTGAGAACGAGTTTGAGAATGGTTTATAAATACGGGCCTTAATTTCCTAGTAGCTCTTGGGCTATTACAATATTCTAACTTTGAGGAAGGAAGTAGTTTTAGTTGTTTTAAATTTACTTTTACAACCTCTGTGGCTCAGTGGAATCAGTGCTTAAGCCTGATATTGCAGGTTCGAATCCCTATAATAAGGGACATAAAAGTTTTTCTGTATTCCTGGGTCTTGGAAGCATATTAAATATATGTATAGTATAAGAGTTTTAATATATTTCCGTTGTCTGGTACTTGTGATACAAGTTCTTCTGATACTTAGTACTGGACCAGAATCAAGTGGTGTGAAAGCTTCCATAGATATTTTTATATATTGTTAACAAGGTCACTATTTAACTGATCCCAAATACAACTAAATATCCATATTCTGTTGATATTCTTGTTAAAATGAATAGAAATGTAAGTTAACTGATGAAAATGTATATACATATTACTTATTGAATAAGTATATAAAAAACTAACAATATTTTCAATAGCTTACGTTCACATACCAAGTATATAGAATGCCTGTAGTGAAATCATTATAGTAACGTTTTTATGTACAAGTTCCTTTTTAGCACATATTCGTGTCTGTGAAAGTTAAACAACAAATGAACTCACCACATTGTTATAATTGAAGGCTGCTGCCCCTGGAGCATAATATTCTCTGTTCAATTTGTCACCCATTATGAAGATTTTCTAATCACTGACATCCGTATGACAAAACCACACAAAAACGTCATTTTACATAAACACAATAACAATATGTGTCGATTTATTGCTTTATCGAAATAGGCACAAATAATTCATTACAGTAACCGTTCATATTGGGAGCGTCCGATTTACATTTATTAGCCCAATACCCACACAAACACGAAACACTTCTTTGAAAGTTCATGATAAAATTGAAAAACTGAGTAAAAAGGTAAACAAATTTCTTAAAAGAACAGGTAAATAAGATTTATTTTATCTAGAAAATTAAAAGTTTTGTATTGGTACCTACTCGTTTTAGGAAAAGAACTGAGAACACAGGCCACAGCATCTGTCAAATGCATTTCACCTTGACACATTAAAAAAAATCAACCAGCGATCGGATACTTGTAAGTGCTTGTAACAATTTAAATTTTGAAATAATTTTATTTTTTTAGCTACCTACAAGATAATACTTGAAAAGAGGATTAATCATACAATCTCACTTAACATAATATATGCCCTAGGAATACAAAAATGTCACCGGGACATTTTCTGTCTCATACTCATACGAAAAAGGTTTGTCAGAGCGAGTGTTTTCCCATTTAACCGATTGATAACCGATATCGGACCGTAAGGCTGGGACTATCCGGCTGGGTAATCCGGTACACCGATGAAATTACAGAGCACTGAAAATAGAACTCTGCAGTAATACAATAGAAAATAATTAAAAATCGAATACATGAATGTCGAGTCAAATGTCAATGTCATATATGACAGTTCAAAACTCGAAACTTCCATTTTCAACTCTATTGTATTAGCACAAAGTTCTATTTTCAGTACACTGAAATGTCACCGGTGTTCCGGATTCCGGAGCATATAGTCCCAGCTTAAAGTTGGGAATACCTATATGATCCGAAATTCTATTTTCAGTGCTTTGAATTTTCCTTGGCCTTACGAATTCCGGATCATATAGTCCCAGCCTATATGATCCGGAATCCGGCGGTCACGGGATTATCGCGTAAAATGTCAATGTCATATAATATGACAGCTCGACAATTCAATTTCAATTTTCAACTCTATTGTATTAGCGCATATTCCTATTTTCAGTGCTTTGAATTTTCCCGGGTCCGCTGGTTTCCGGATTTTAAAGTCCCAGCCTATAGTTTTATCTCAGAATTCTACTTTCAGTGCTCTAAATTTTCCCCGTCCTTACGGATACCGGATCATATTATAGTCCTAGCCTAAAATGACTAATGAGAACCATAATCAATGTTTGTAATATTATGAAACATATATCTATGTTAAATAAGTAGATGTTTCTTATTAATAGCTTTTTTCCTACACGTCCATGGCCTTGGATTTGCAGGAAGTGGAGGGTGAGTAGAAAAAAGGGTGGAAATCTAAGGCCGTGGCCTTGAAGCGAATTAGTAGAAAAAAATTAAAATGATTGACACTCTTAAGTGTTGACACTAAAGCTCCTTACTCCCGGTCCAGCCTGAATATCCAACAAACTGTCAATAGTGACAATTTGCCATCAATATGTGACATTGATATTTTTTTTTGCCAACTAGTCCGCTTCTATTAGACACTATTAACAGGCTGCTGGATTTGCAGGCTAGACCATGAGTAAAGCTCTCAATGACGGCTATTAGTACTGGCGCTGGATTTTCAGGCTAGACGGTGAGTATAGCGCCATACTCACAATCCAGCCTGCAATTCCAATACCGAAATTGAGGAAATGATTGACACTTTTGACATTAATGACGGCCAATAGTACCGGTGTTGGATCGTTAGGCGCTTAATTAGTTATTTATTTCTATTTAACAATTTATTGCACACACAGAAAATGATTACAATACAATTAACAAAGAAAGATGACACAAAGGCACCACTTATTTCTAAAAAGAAATTTCTTCCAGTAGCCCTACGGAGAGAAATGGTATAAAATATAGCAGTTAGGACATACAACACATTTTAAGAATGTTGCTATAATATTAATATTTAATTATACCCAGATGGTTCGCAATAGACCTCGTACACCCCTAGTTAGTTTTAATCATAAAACCTATCTAAGAACATTCTCCAAAGTTCAAACCCAACCCCACGACTGAAAACCGCATGTAAATCAGACCAGTATTTTGGAAATACTTGGTAACATTATAAGCGACAAACCAACGACAAACAACCTCTCACCCACGGAATATAAAACACAAGAGGAAGGGGCATAGCTAGAATGATTATTAAAAACCGCTGTCGCCAAACTCACAAAAAACATTTTACGCACACTGAAAATTAACCAATTATAACTGTAACAATTTCTCGAAATCACAATGTAATAACGACTATTAAGAATGATAAAAAAACGACCTTATCCCCTTGACAATAATGTAGAATTTAGCAATTATACGTTGTGACTGTTAGCGGCATTCCTTCGACATGCTTTCTGCCATCTTTGACTACTTAGTTCAACTATTTGACGCTCTTGAAATTTGCATTTTATGCACGCAAATTTGCACTTTACAGTCATAGATGCAAGGTTTTAATTCAAATTCGTGTGATTGTTTCTTTCTAGAATGTACTGCTACTCAAATAGGGATGTAATCATATGAATGTTTATGATCTGGATAAAATCGATAGATTCTGAAATCAATCAATATAAATAATATAGTTATTTGTAAAAAGGGTTATAATTATTGATCGTGGGAACAAAAATAGTTTGCTCATGTGCAGTCGGCACATGAGCATACTGTGAATTTGGCAGATAATTAATACATAGGCTGCACTAAAAGTATCGGGAATGGAATATTTCCACTGTTCCTGTCATATTAAAATCTTTTTAATTTAAAACTCTTTGGTTTTAAAAATCTAATACCGTTTATTTATTTAAAAAAAGATTATCGGTCTTGTCACAAGGTCTTGTCAAACTTGTTTAGTCGTTGAGAAAATGGAATTGACTCGAGAAAATTCTTGAGCGATGATTTATTATGACTTTCGAAGTGGTTTAACACAAAAACAGTGTGTTGACCGGATGATTTCTGCATTTGGTGATGAAGCCCCATCCAAAACCACAATTTATCGCTGGTTTGCTGAATTTCAACGTGGACGTGTCAAGCTCAGTGATGATCCCCGTCAAGGTCGTCCAAAAACTGCAGTCACCCAAGAAAACGTTGATGCTGTGCGTAAGCTGAAGGCATGAGTCAAATACAAATAATCTTGCATGAACAATTAGGTGTAAAAAAGTTGTTTTCCCGATGGATATCGCATTTGCTCTGTGAAGAGCAAAAAGCGGCTCGCGTTACTTGGTGCATCAGAACTCTCGAAAGATTCCACGCAGGATGAACTTCCGAATGGAATGGTTGCTTCAATGATTGGTTCCATCGTATGGAAAAATGTGTCAAATTTCGCGGAGAATACTTCGAAAAGCAATACATACATTTTTAAATAGTAATGTTGTGTCAATTCCTTGATTCCCGAAATTTTCAGTGCCGCCCTCGTATAATATATTATATCTATACAGATAAACAAAATTGAAGTGTCTGTTTGTAATTTCAAATTGACAGCTTTTATTTTCACTTCATGCATTAAAAAGTATGTTATCGGTACTTACAATAAAATATAAATTGTTAACATTTTTCTGTCCGTCTGTCAGTCTGTGTTTGTTCCGGCTAATCTCTGAAACGGCTAGACCGATTTTCACGGGACTTTCACTGGCATATATAGCTGATATTATAAGGTCTAGCATAGGCTACTTTTATTTTAGGAGTCCGTTTAAAAAATAAGGTTCCGTTTCCGTTAGTTCTATGCAAACGAAGTTGCGGGCATCAGCTAGTCAGCTAATACTTAATATAATTGTATATTAAACTTTTATTCCTTGGACTTATTTGTATGATATTTCGTACGAATTGAGTACGGAAAAGATAATGAGAAAAAGGAGGCGGTTATACGTTCGGGTAATACTAATTTCGTTTCGGGTCCTGAACAGTCGCGGATCGACTGTTTAGTCGATGGTAAGCGCACTTTAATACATTGCAATGCAAAATGAGCGCGTAATCGATAGTTGTCCAACTTTTTAGTCAAAAGCAGATCGATACAGCTTTTTGATTTTTTTATCGATCAACTATCGAGTTGATAGTATGCGCATGTTCTATATTGATATAATCTTATGAAACACAACAAAACAGCTGTTCAACTAAAAGTTATATGTATGCGCTAGCCCTAAAACTGTATTTGTGGTTTAAGAAAAATGTATGAATACTTATGTACTTGATAACACATAATTTTTTTCGTGGGAACTACATGGTGATCTAAATATCTGTATCCTTTTTTTGTTATAAGGATTGTATTTTCTGCAAAATGTTCTGAACAAATGCAACTCGATTTCGTAGGCATCCAGTTGACCCTACCAGTCGCAGTAATCCACTTCTCTTTTGTATGAGGATCTTTAGGAAAACTAAAACGGAAATAATCAAAACTTTAGATAACTATTTTGATTTTAGTTAAAATAACAATTACCTATATCTAAAATTAATAAATCGATAAATCGATGATATCGTAAGTTACAACCCTAATGTTCGTTCCACCTGCGCCTGTGCATAATTTCAGATTGTACTTACTACTCGACACCAGATGGCGTATTAAGGCTCATATAATTTTAGACTTTATATCAATAGCAATACGTGTCTTTCTTAATTTTCACTAATATTTTAAATGGATAGGATTTTCTGAAAAAATATTTATTAATTATAAATTAAATAATGACTTACCGATGATAAGAAACACCTGATCGTAGTAAGTTCTTCGTACTCTTATTGTTTTTGCACTCGAGGATGGAACATCGAGTCATTATAAGGAGTTTTTTAATAAAACACGCGTATGAAAATCACCGGCAGCACATGTCACAATACTTAAGCAACCACAAAGCAAGTGAGTCCAGTTAAGTCTCGCTGTTCTTAACTATGACAAGCGGGCCACGCCCACATGCCCTTTCCTCTTGTGTTTTATATTCCGTGCTCTCACCCAACGCTGGCTAAAATCAAAAAGTTATGCAGATATTGATCGACTTGTGGATGTTAGTAATACTAAGAGGTGAAAACAAAATTATAAATAATAATAAATCAACACACACATACACAGTCAAAATATCATGTAAAATTCCATTATCCTCCAAACATCTATCCGCCATAACGAATTTGAATTGATGTACTTACCTTATATGTATTGTAATCTATAAATTTTGACGTGATAACGTCTTATTAATCGATGGAGCCGGCTGCACACACGAAAAAACATGACTCAAGCGTTACCTGTTACCCGTTATCGTTACCAAGTACTGTTACTAAGTACCAGGGTTAGCTCGCATTGCCTTTACCTCATCATTATTATTATTGTTGTTGTTGTTGTTGACGTTGTCACGTTCAACTATCGTCAGTAAACCGACTTTATATACAACCAGCATTTTTTATTAATCTTATTTGGTTCGTTAGTCTTAAATTTTATTTTATTAGTTGGTCTTACTTGCTGTTGAACGCAGCGCAAAAGTGAATTGCCCAAATATTGTAACTTATTTTTATTTCTAATATTTTATTTGGTTTCACTTAATCCTAAATCTAATTTATATTTGAACTAATCTATTATTTACTTTGACGAATTTTATTGAAATTTCATAATGGTGTTATTTGTTCTGACCTGACTTATTTTCAAGCAGGATAGTTAATTGCATAACTAAATTAACTAGCTGTAGCTGATATTATATTGTTTTATTAATTTGTTTCCATACTGATTTATTAATCTAAGTATTTGCTGTGACACGCAAGCGCGTCAATTTCCAACCATAAGTAAAATTGATAGATAAGTAAAACCCGGACCTCCAAGATACAGGCTATGCCTAGTTTGGGGTCCACTGCTATAAATTGTAATTAAATAACATTACTCAATGAGGACTATCATGTACGCTTTATTGGTTTATGTAACATTGCACGCGACACTAAAATTATTATGAATGTAAACTGTTTATTAATGTAATGGCTTGGTAAAGAAATTAAATAAATAAATAGAATACCATATACCGTCTCCGTTCCGTTGCAGGTAAAAAAAAGATGGAAGTTTTTTTTGTTTATGGTATCATTAGACGTACACAGATGTGCGTGTACCAACAATGCTTCTCGAGTACCTTACGCAGCATATTGATGCTGCGTAAGGCACTCGTTGCGTGCGTATGGTACATATGGTTATTATATAATTAATCTGAGGGTCTGAGTTAGTAAAAAAAGCTTAAAAAACTATAATTAAAATGTATTTGAATATTATAACATTTGTACAAAATAATAGAATCTAATACAAAAGATCTATGTTAATTCTGGTGTAGTGTATACTTTCAAATATTGATCTATGCCTTCGTCGCCCATTCTATCCTTGATCATACGAAGTGATATAGCGAAAACTTCCTTTGCTATGTCTTTATCGCGTGCTAGGGCTGATTCCTCACAATAAAAGCAATTATTGAAGTATAAGCCAGTTACATCCTCTAGTTCTGCGGCTGTTGCCACATAAACTGTTGTGGCCGCTGCTTGTTGCTGAAACACAATCAGTTGTCACCAAAATGGCCTAGAAAATATGTTTACTAAAATAAGGGGCCTGTGGCCTAAAGGAATTTGTTTTATACTAGCTTTTACCCACGGCTTCGCTCGCGTGAATACAGTATCCCACGGGAACACTGTACCTTTTCGGGATAAAAAAAAAGCCTAAGTGTTAATCCAGAACTAAAACTTACTTCCATAATAAATTTCATCAAAATCCGTTTAATAATTTTTGCGTGAAAGAGTCTTCTCCATCCATCCATCTTCACAAACTTTCACATTTATAATAGTAGTAAGATTATTTAATTTAGGGTAGACTGGGTACAAATGAAACACTTTTACTTTAAATGTATGTATTGATCATACTACTTATATTTATGCAATTTAAACTAATTATTTTTGTAGATAATATGTCTGGCTATCAAATGTAGTACACCGCAATAATAAAATTGTATCAGGTAAACGACAAATTTAAAAAAACCAAGTGGAAAAAAAATGTTTCAATCTACCCCACTAGGTCAATTGAAACAATAGGTGGGGGGTCAATTAAAATACTCAATAAAAAATTAACAAAAAAAACAATTTAATTGCTATTTATTAGAACATGTCATAGAAATAGTTTTCAACGATATCATAAAAATACGGGATAAATTGGACCACATTTTCCAAAATGATTCAACAAAAAACAAACTACTTTTTAAATTTTAAATAACTTGAAAATTATTCAAGCTACAATAGTCCTTTTTACACACAATGATTTCATTTAACATAAATAATTGAAAGGTAATCGAATGTTAAAAAAAAAGGTAATCGAATAATTTAAAATAAATAATGAAAAATAAAAATAGTTTCATACAAAATGGTAAGTTTCAATCATAACAATATGTTTTTTTTATTAATTAAAATAGTAAAAAATTTGTATTCAAAAATTTCAAATAATAACTCATTAATTGTAATTTAACAGCGCCTTCTCCTAACCTAACCTAACAATTTTGTTGTTAGAGAAGGCGCAAAAACTCTTAACAAAAATATTCTCGAATAATATTTTCTATTTATATCTAGGTATATAATCAGACTTTTAAAGAACTTAACGAGTATTTGACTTCTATTTTATAATTTAAAATAATTAACATTATAATAAAAACATAAGAAAATCCTAACAAGGCACTTATCTATCAGTCTCAATGTTTTAATAGGAACTTTAGGAACCCCACAGTATCAAAATATAAATAAAAAGGTTTAGGAAGCCTGCAACTCTCGCTTATCAAGCATAGAAGGAAGGTTTTTAATAATTAAAGCTTTAAAATATCTTATGGGTGATCTATTATCTATCTTAAACTTTTTAAAGACTCTAAATTCTAATACGGTCACACGTTTGCTTTTGGCTTTTATTACTGGTGGGATAATTCTCTTTACCACTTGGTATTTAGCAATTTCAGAGATATCATCATTAACTTAAATGTATGTCTTTTAAAGGCCACTTAAATCTGTGATTATCAATTTTCCTGGCAAATTGTATAACATAGGAATCTCTTGAAACATTTTTTACTTGCCCGACATAACGATGAACATTCACAACATTTTTTATTGAGGTCAAATTAACTATAACCCAGTCATCCATTTTGATTGTGATACTTTGATTATCACTTTCTGACTCACAACTAGAAGAATCGAACTGCTCGTTTAGTTGTGAATCAGATGGAACCATATCTTGGGCAACGTCGTATTCAGAATCTGAAGATTCATGTTAATTGACCTCAACATCTTCGTCTGATGATATCTCATCTTCTGAGCTTCCTGTAAAATACTTATGTTTTCCCTTTTGTTTTTCTTTTTTCTCAATGTTATGCTTAGTTACTTTCTTTAACCTTATGTTCTTTTGATGATTTTTCGGGTTACATTTTACTTTAACAGCATTTTTTTCTTTCTCTTTCTTCAGTTAGCAACCGAATTTTTTCTTTTTCTGGGGTATCTGTATAAATAGTTGATTTCTTTTTTCTTTCTCTTGTATTCTTTGCCGTTTTTCTTGGCGGTGCTTTGGGGAAAGGTCTTACGACTATAGGTGAAAATTGATTGTTGGAGTGAGAAATTTTAAGAGGATCAAGAACTGTGGAACTACAACTTGGCTGGGGTGTATTTGGACGGCAATCAATAAGATTTTCAAAAGTATTTAGCAAGTATTCAGTGCATTCTGAAACTGCCTGTAATTCAGATGGATTTAAATCTTTGTCACATGTAATGTCCGATGCTGGTTGAGGTACATCAGAAGGATTCGCTTGTATATCTTCGATAAAATCTATGGGTTGAACAGAATCAATTTCCAAATTTTCGTTTCGCGGAATAGACTCTCTAACACTATCTTCTACTTCAATATTGGCAATTGGTCGATCGGTGACGTATGATGGTGCATAATCTGAGTCACTGAATATTATTCTATTAAATGGGTAAATCCCCGAGCATCTAAAACTAGCTTGAATGTTTTTTATTGTTATAGCGTTTGGCATTGCAGTTGCAACTATGCCAGGGATATCATAAATAGTCATCAGTCATCATGCAGTTTTTCCTGCATTCGATTTCATCCATCCATCACACGCTGTATTTATAGCTTTCTTAAAAGGTCCATACACGGAGCGATCTAATGGCTGCAATTTATGACTGCAGTGCGGAGGAAAAGAGAGCATAATAATACCATTAGCTGGACAAAAGTCAATAGCTAGAATTGAAACGTGTGAAAAATGATTATCAAGTAACAATAACACTTTGTGTTCTAAAGAACATCTTTGAAAGTGTTTCAAAAAGTTAACAAAATCTTCCTCTTGCATCCAACTTGATTTGTTTGCCGAGCCAATACTGCCGGTTGGATGGTTTTTCAAGTAATGTTCTTTTATTGTTCCTAAATTATCAAAAAACTCATTGACATTAGTTTTATTGAAGCTCGTCGCCCGGGCTAAACTTGTAGCTTGAGCACAGCGAATCGATAGTTCTGGGTGACGATTTAGAAAACTCTTAAACCATTCAACACCTGCAAGCTTATTGTCGATCCAAGAAATCGGTCTTGTTAAATTATACTTTACTGTTAGATCAAAGGCTAACTTCCTCAAGTCTCTAGTCGATATTCCAAAATATATATTGGCACTTTTTATGGCATATCTTGCTATTTCAGCCTCTTGAGCCGCTGTAAAAACTTTTTTTGCCGAATTGTACCCTATTTTCATTTAAGCGATTGGCGTGTCTTCTGACGCAGATTCTCTTTTTTTCTTGTACCTACTTGATCCACACCATCCACCCCACATGATCCACATTAAACATATCCGCAGCTTTTCTTAATGATCTCCCTGCCAAAACCTCTTCGTATGCCTGTTGATAGGCAAATAGGTCCTTTGAGCTTCTGTTCGTCGAAAGTATACGTTTTCGTGGCATCTGAAAATTATTAAGTTAATAATTACTTACGTTTTCTTCATTAAAATTAAAATTATCAATCAATATTATGAAGTGACTGAAAGGTGTAGGTAAGTAGATGGTAGGTAGCTTATAACTTTACATACTGAGCAATGTCTGTCAGAACAGCTAGTTATAATTAATAAAAGTGCATACAATATAATAAAATGTACGATGGGGACGTTTGAAACACGTGGACGATTGAAACGTTTCAATCATCCCCAAAACCGTTGTAACAAATGTCCCCATACGAGACTTTGCATTTGTAGGTATTTTATTGACATAAATACTTAATATAAAGTGGATCCGATAATATAAAAAGAAACGCAAGTAACCAAACAAACCACTAAAACAAATCAACCAGCAAAAATGACAATAATAACGAAAATATTACATAATCAAAAAGATTGAAAATACTCACGGTAGGTGTCAAAAATCATTAAACCTCATTTGTGCACGACTGCTCCGCACGATGTTGCGGACGCTACTGGAGGAAGTTCGGACTTGTTCGGTGCGTCGAAAAAGTGTCGGTTAAACATCGTAAGTACATTAGTTTACTAGAAAAACGCGTTGTTACAAACATAACGCGTTTCAATTGTACCCAGTCTACCCTACCGTTCGTTTATATCGGATGTTTCATTATTATGAAGTATATTCACAACTATTTTTATCATAAATTCTTACCATTGATTTTGTAAATGGACGCACTAAAAAGAAGGCAAGGTGGTAAAGCCACCAGCTTTTCATCATGTTAGTATACACCATATTTCCTGGATGTAAGGAGTTAACAGCAATGCCTTTGTTCCGCCATTCTTCACTTAGAATCTGGAACAATAGTAATTTGTATTAGTGAAACAAACATTTATCTCAAAGATTAGCAATGGAAAGCCTAATGCATCCCTGCAATGATTAGGGAATTGAACATTCAGTCATATAATACTATGAAATGGTGCAATAATACAGGTGATTTTTGTTATTTAACCTTCAACCCTAGTTAGCTTTTTTTTTTAAAAAAAATATAATTTCTATATAATATAATTGTTCGTCTTATAAATACTTTCAAGCCCATTTGTTTTTTTTTATTATTGTGAGCTGGATGCTGAGCCCTTTGCTCTTTGATATATTACGTCTTGTAGTACTAAAAGGGTGGAGGGGGACATTTTGTTCCTTCTTCTTTAATATATATTTACAGGAACAAAAAAATACGACTATTTACTTTAGTGTTGCAATATTAATCCTTATCCAAATAAGTAGCTAACACATGAAGAATATTGTTTTAGAATTGAAATAATATTTGTTTTATTCAAATGTCCGATACATTTCGTTTGGAAGTTAACACGAGTTCAAAAAATAAAACTATATTCCTAGAAACTAAGTGTTAATTCCTAAAATAAAACTAAGTGC
The DNA here is from genome assembly GCA_963565745.1 of Phengaris arion. Lineage (NCBI taxonomy): Eukaryota > Metazoa > Arthropoda > Insecta > Lepidoptera > Lycaenidae > Phengaris > Phengaris arion. The sequence continues at coordinate 34,736,909 of OY751431.1, forward strand.
CTAGTATTGAATCGGCCGGCATATATATATATAAAAATATTGAAGATAATCACCTAGTGATTATCTTCGATATTTTTAAATAATAACATAACCAAGAGTATGTCAGGCATGTCTAAGGAGGGTTCCGTAACCGGTAACTAGCAACGCGCAATAGGTTTTCTATGAATTACTTCAAGTTATTTTCCGATTTTGCTTAAAATAATTTTCGTAAAGAGTGTTTAGCACGATCTATTAGCATGGAAACTTACAAGTTTCTACCTCCTACAGTTCAAAAATGAAGGGGGCAACTTATAAACCACTAGAGGCTGATTAGTGATTACTCAAAAATGGTTGGCTTTTTGATAAAGTCTTGTATGAAACCTTGCTTTTATTTCAAAAGACCTATTCAACGATACCCCACACGATGGGGTAGAATGACCACTTTACATGTTTCATCATTTCATGATGCCAAAACCTAGATCTATACACATTTTATAACTAAACCAAATTTCATCCATTTATATTCATAATTACAGAAGCTAGATGGGCGGACAGACAGACAGACGTACGGACAGAGCGAAAATATAAGGGTTTCCTTGAGTACGGAACCCTAAAAATGAAACCTATCTCCCATTATTAATAATTATGCAATTATGAATGTTCCCCGGAAAGCCGGACAAAATTCAGAGCATGAAAAATAGAACTGTGTGCTAATATAATAGTGCTGAAAATCGAACACACAAGTGTCAAATCAAATGTCAATGTCATATACATATGACAGCTCGACATTCGACACTTCCATTTTCAACTGTATTGTATTAGCGCAGAGTTCTATTTTCAATGCTCTGTGGGCCGGAACATTAGACAGCGGCGTAAAAGTAACGTTATCAAATGAGAATAGTTGCCTAGTGTGGAATATCACATTTTTACAAATTAAGTTTAAAAATTGTAGCATAGAGAAACGTAAATTTGAAAGAAAAATGTATTTAGGTTGACACAATTAAAAATTATAAGCAAATAAAAAAAATTGCCCATCTCTTTCTCGCAAAACGATTTGTTACGTCACAAGCTGCTACCGTACATTTTTAAATGACAAATGTATGGCGGAAGCAACTCGTGACGTCACAGGTCGTTATATCGCTCTCTTTCTTATTGTTAATTTTAATTGTTTGTATCTTCTTTATTTTTTAAGATATAGAAAAATGGGTTCTAGATCGTTTATTAACATGCTGTCTTAGATCGAATAGACGAAAAAAATTTTTAGGCGGCATGTTGCCGTATTAATCTGTCAAAATCATTACAGCGCCCATACTAATTACATTCGTTAACGTTACGTTTACCCCGCTGTCAAATGTCCCTGCTAGGCCCCCTGAATTTTCCCGGGAACGCAGGATTCCGGATCATATGGTACCAGCCTAAATAGGGGAAAGCGCTTTTGCCGCAAGGGTGTAAAACCGCAAAATTTAAACGGATAATGAAATCTTAGCATCGTAATATAAATATTCTTCGGTTATATTATTTATTTAAATAATATATTTAGCGAGTAATCAGAATTTTCATGATTTTCTGAATTAACTTAACTACTAAAGTCGTTAGATGTTTATAGGTACATATCTGCAGAATAGCTGCCATACTTTTTTTAGATATGCCTCAAGGAAATAAATACTTTGTTTGAAAAAAAACGATTTTATAATTTTCAATCTTCTAGTAAATAAGTTGATTTATAGAACAACTCATTGTACTATCTATATAAAAACTATAAAAATAAATAAATTTAAAGAACAAAATTTTCAAGTGACAAAAGAGAATAAAATCACAAATAAGTATAAAATAAAAGTCCAAAATCTTGAAAAATACTTCTTTTAGTTTAAGGGTTTCTTAGACGAACATATCAGGAATGATAGGAACTACAACCCTATCTATAACCCAGTATACAAGAATTGCTCGTTTAAAGTTTAGAAATCCAATTATATTATTTAGAAATGTTAACAGCCGCTACAAACCTTTGCAGTAATAACATTATACAGTTTTGAATTATTATATGACATCATGGAACTGTACTGCTCTTTTAAGTACATTAAGTTCTGTCTTACAAACACATTTTTTAAACTTGCCATCCTGGAAATAACAAATATTTTATATAAGTTTGTATTAATTATATTGATTTTAGAAACTTTAAGCTTATAATTATATTGATTCCATAATTTGAACATTATGAAACTCATTAGCAACCGATCTTTTTTAATTGTACTAAAATAAATACATTTCAATAAACAATAAAATAACGACGACCACTGTGGCTCAGTGGTTAGCGCGTTGGCGCCCAAGCCGGAGGTCGCAGGTTCGAATCCCGCTAGGCAACAAAAAGTTTTCTGTGTTCCTGGGTCATGGATGTGTATTATATAATAAAAGTATTAAATATCCCACAAAAACATTAAATGAAAAAAAGCCAGGTATTTCTCTCGCAAAAAGATATGAGATATCGTAGAGACCAAGTCCAATGCAAGATAGTCCATATAATTAGTTACTCATAAAATTGTATTACCGTATGTGGAACATTTTATTATATTATATTTTATTATATTATAGTGACTTGGCAATGAGCACTTAAAGAGATAAATATCCGGTACCAGTATTCATATTTTAATATAAATAGGGTAGAGTAGAATAGATTAGACCTATGCCAGTCACTGACAATCCTGGAAAAGCATTTCGATCACTATTACAATAAGGATACAATAGTGATGCCAATGCGGATACAGTGGTATCCTTACGTTAATTTCGAAGGCTGTTGAACATTTTGAAAACTTTTCATAGGTTTGGTCACAGATTAATAAATAGTTACTATTGTTTTAAACACTTACGGATTGTGTCGCGGTGCACTTTTCTTTTTCCCGACGTTTCGGCTACTTTCCAGCAGCCGTGGTCACGGGAGGACTGAGGTGTCAATTGTCCTATTTGTTGAAGTTATTCAAACTACCCGAAGATTCTTCAATTATTATTTGTGTTCCGATCCACGCAAAACATACTAACAGTATCTTGAAGCCGCGGTGATTTTAAATTACATTTTATTTTATCTTTATATTTATTTATTTATTATTGGATCCCAACTAGATGGCAGCACCCAGCCATCTTCTCGGTTAAAATTAGGGTACTTTTTAATTTCTATAGCCTCGCGTATCATTCCTGGGTCCTTAGGTCACACTGTGTATCGCAAACCTACACATACTAATAGATATTTAAATGGTGACAGTCCTCCCGTGACCACGGCTGCTGGAAAGTAGCCGAAACGTCGGGAAAAAGAAAAGTGCACCGCGACACTTTCCGTAAGTGTTTAAAACAATGAACAATATTCGCGTAAACCTAAGAAATCAAATAGTTACTAGGTAACAGATACATCACTCCCATACAAAAGCGAAAATACCTACGCTATTTTAGCCAACAAAATCTTAATAATAATATCGTCTTTTCGTAGCGAGAATAAATATACCAAAAGTACGCGCCCAAGGAGTCGAGATTGTGTTGCCGCGTGCAATGGCGCGCGGGACTCTCGTTACACGTGAGTCACGCGCGCCATCGCACGAATGCACCAGGGTTGTACCTATGAGGATTATTGACATTTATTTGTCAATCAAATATGTTATAAAATGATTTATACATTTTTTAACCTTTATTGAATTCTCGATTATTAAATTTATAGTTGAAAATATCCTAAATCGCGCAAATAATTTTAATATGTATATAATAATAAGGAAAAATGCGGAGGAAAATCAATAAATTCTTAAATAAATAGGTATTGCAATTTTAAAATTTTCAATTATACTTATTTAAGAACGCTTTTTCAATTTTTTTTTGTCTGAAAGCTATTTCCTACAAAAAAAACTACTAAGAACTAAATGCCTACTAAGGAGGTCAAAAACTATTAAATTTAGTCGTTAAACTACTACTCTGCAGCTATCCACTGCAGAATAATTACATGACATTTCGACGCGTAAGCGCGGGAACGTGCGGTATGAGTGCTCTGGCGTGCGGCGTGCAGCAGCCCTTAGTCAATTGATTCGTAAGAGACACGCCGAGCGGTAGGCAAATAACGTGTCCTTGGGGGAGTGACGAACGCCTTTTTTACGGTTTAGTTAAGTTTTCTAATTTGAAAATCGTAAACAAAATCTAGATCACAAATAATATACTGCAGGTAATAAGATGTATACGAGGGCGGGTCAATAAGTCCGTGACTTTTGGAATAAAACACAGATTTTTTGATAAATAAATCATTTTATTTTTCAACGTAGTCCCCCTTGAGCTCTATACACTTTGTCCAACGCTTCTCCAATTTTTTTATCCCTTCCAAAAAATATGGTTTGTCGAGGTCCTCAAAATAGGCCTTTGTTTGCGAGATGACTTCATCATTGGAGTCAAATCTTTTTCCACCGAGCCATTTTTTCAGGTTTGGGAACAAGAAGTAGTCACTCGGAGCCAAATCTGGTGGATGTGGGAGCAATTCATAGCCCAATTCATGGATTTTTGCCATGGCAACTGCACATGTGTGCACCCTTGCATTGTCTTGGTGAAAAATAACTTTTTTCTTGGCCAAATGAGGTCGGTTTTTTTTCAAATCCTCATTGAAGCGGTCCAATAAGTTGGCATAATATTCCCCATTAATTGTTCTTCCCTTTTGAAGATAGTCATGTGGATTATCCCACGTGCATCCCAAAAAACAGTCGCCATAACATTATTGGCTGACAAACCCACCTTGGCCTTCTTTGGCGCCGATTCACCCTTAGAAACCCACTGTTTTGACTGTTGTTTGGTCTCTGGTGTGTTGTGATGGATCCATGTTTCAAAAACTCCTCCATATTGTGATTAAACAACGCCAAACCTTCCTGTGAAGTTGTTACACGATTGCATTTGTGGTCGACTTGCGGAAAGCTTTCTCATGCCCAAGTGATCATTCAAAATTGAAACCACTGAGCGATGCGAGATGCCTATGGCTTCCACAATCACTTACACTTTCAATCTTCGGTGGGCCAACACCATATCGTGAATTTTTTCGATTGTTTCGGGTGTAGAGACCTCAACTGGGCGTCCAGGACGTTCGGCATCTTCAGTGCTTGTACGGCCACAACCAAATTCAGTAAACCACTTTTTTACCATTGAAATCGATGGTGCAGAGTCCCCATAGTATTTATCAAGCTTAGCCTTGGTCTCGGTAATGGTTTTTTTTCGCAAAAAATAATGCTTAATAAGCACACGAAATTCACTTTTTTCCATTGTTTCCTTAAGTTACTGGATAGTCTGATAAAGATAGCTGTAAAACACAAACTAACTGATGCAGCAAGTTCAAATTTTGATAGGAGTCAACTGACAGATGCCTGTTGACAGGAGTAGTGTTGCTTTTTCAGTAAGGAGGTTAGAAATTCAAAAAGTCACGGACTTATTGACCCGCCTTAGTATATATATATATATTTAGGGTTTTAAAGACCGTGAACGCACTTAACGCTCCGGTGTTGCGGATATCACAAGTTCTTCGAGAACTTATCACGGGACTAGGTTGACGTGGTGTAAAATGTGTCCATAGATATGATCTATTATATAATAATATAAAAGTTTATCAGTAACCCAATTTAGAAGATATCACTGTAAATTAAATTTACCTGTGTGATTCAGATGATACAAATATTACCCGAGAGCCCTTTTTCAATAATGGTTCTAAAAGTAAGGCCAGATACAAATGTGACAAATGATTCACTTGGAATGTTCTATCTAGATTGTCTACTGTCTCTTCATAAGGTAGTCCAAATACTCCAGCATTTAATACCAATATATCTATGTGGCTGAAACATTCAGATTAGAAAATTATTAATTAAATAAAAACATTTTTTTAAACTACTTAATGTATGTTTATTATCCTAACAAAAATATAATATTATGGATGCGTTTATGAAAAGTTGGTTCACAGGTTTCAGGGTATGGAGCGAAATATCTTTAAACATGTTTTGTTGGATGAAGAGGCTCTGGAAAATTGTTTTTGCTAAAGGTGAGACCGCACTAGGCGTAACTACGCGACACGACACGGCCAAATAATCTTTGTATGAGATACAACGCATTACGCGACTTTGACGCGCCGTGGCTTGTCGCGTAGTTCCGATGCCGCGTTGTGCGGTATAGCTAGCGGCGCGACCCTTCTCATTTCAACAACTTGAAAAATAGAATGTATTCCGACATGTAACCCCGCAAATTGGGAAAATTTTATTGTATTATTAATTCGCAATAATGACATCTCAAAAATATCACCAATTATTTATTTAGTTAATTTATCAAGTTTTTACATAGACGTCAATATCTCGATCGAATAAACAGTATGGCGTCGATTCATGACGTCATTAGCACTGGCCAGTATACTGGGTTATATTACAGAATACACCCATGATCAGTCATATTATGTAACAAGTTTGTTTTGGTGGGTAAGCTTCCATCATGCTCAGACGTTGCCGAAATACTGAGCAAAAATTCTGCTGCGTAGTGTCGCTGAAGTGTCGCTCTAGTGCGGTATAGCTAGAAGTGTCTTGACGTGTCGCGTCGCTCCGCTGCCGTGTAAAGCTCATAATTTTTTAAATAATATTTTTACACAAATTTAAGATAAAGAAGTATTTATGACAGTTGTTAGTTTTGTAGGACTTGGTTTCATTTGGTTGCAAAATGTAAATGTATGTATAATTATTGTAAAAAAAATAATTAACGTTTTTACTGGTGCTAAGTTTTTTGGAAAGGCTAAATTCCAAGGGCTCCCAATGGCTTTAGCAGTGTTTAGTTACACTTGCAGTTGGAAGCTCTCTTCTCCTAAGTTCAGAATAAACTTTTGTTATAATATGCACTTCTAAAGCCTCTGATAAAATAAGATTAGTAGATATAAGAAGGAAGACAAATGTCGCTGATGTGGGTTACACCATCAGGAAGCTTAAATGGAAATGGATAGGTCACATCATGCGAAGCAAAACAATCAAGTAGTCAAGAGAAGTAACAGTATCGTACCCTAGAACTGGAAAATGAAACCGAGGAAGACAAAGAAAAAGATGAGCGTGACAACATAAAAGATATTGCGGGCCCAACTTGGACCCGAGAAACATAAAATATACAAAAATGGAAGGAGTTTGGGGAGGCCTATGCCAAAAGAAAAGTTAATGAAGGCACAGAGATTGAAGAAACAGATCATTAAAAAGAAGAAAAAAAAAATTGGAAGCAAGTGCTAATAATAATATGCACATATTATTATTTTTAATAATAGGATTGAGAAAGTAATACATACTCAGAAAATACAGTTCTCACAACCTGGGCGCATTTTTTAACACTTTGTAGTGATGAAAGGTCCAAGTGAATGGATTTCAAGTTTTCTTCAGAGGCATTTGTTTCTTTGATAATTTGTTCAATTGCTTGTTGAGTTGTTTCCATGTTGCGGTTAGCAAATAATAAGTTGCAACCATGTCTAGCAAGAGACTTTGCAGTTTCAAAACCTATTCCTGCATTGCTACCAGTTATCAATGCATATTTCCCTGACAAATCCACTCCATGTAAAACCTGAAACAGTAATAATACAAAATAGTTAGATTAACTATGTGGTTGTTCTAATGCACTCATAGATAAATTTTAAAAAAAAAGCTAATCTTAAGGGCAATCACTTTCTTTTTTCAGGATTAAAATATAGCCAAAGTGGCGTATCTAGCATGAGTGGCACCTGGTGCATATACAGTGTGTTTCGTCTCGAGGTGAAGATATTTTAAAAGCAGTTAATAAGTTTAATTTTACCGACAAAACACCCACGTTTTGGGGGTCGCAACCCTGAGCTACAAGCAATTAAATATTTTATGTTTTGGTTACTACCTAAGCTTCAATAAACCTAAATAAATAATTTTATTTATGACCTACACACATCAAAAGAGTCCCATTTTATTCCTAATAATATTTTTTACATTAATGAACACCTAATTTCTCTCTCTCTCTCTCTCTCTCTCTCGGGCGCCCAATCACCGTTGTACGGTTGTATACTTTACCCCCGTCGTCTTTGAATTTTACGTTCCGTTCTACGGTTGAATCGGCGGTTGCGTAGTAGTCCCAAAAAGCAATTAGATACGTGCAAAAAATATATGTTGGTCTCTTTTTAATCTAACGTACTTTCTTACAAAAAAAACTTAAAAAATGCATTTGAATAAAAAAAAATATAACTAAATTCTTATTTTGTAAATAGTTTTTAATCTAGCTCGTATACCCCAAAATTCAAGTTATTGTCAGTATTTCTGATAAAACTGCCTACATTAAGACGTAAAATACAACACCAAAAGTTCATTCCTTCTACCGATGATCAGCTGTTGAAAGTATAAACCTAAACCTTTTGGTTAGGGAGCAGAAGTGGGAAGTTCGGGATATGCTCGAGCGTGTCAGATTAAATAAGGGAAGATATTGATAAGTACCCCCAGCGAGTGCTGAATGAGCTCTTAATGTGGAGGGTTTCGCTAAGGGGAACCCGTCAGATTGGTAGAAAAAATAGATCTTTCGACATGCTCGAACGCGTCAAATTAAAATAAAACGCTCCCTGGTTTATTACCAAGTAATAAGTAGCCATTTGCCCTGCAAAATGACCAAAGGAGTTACGAGCTCGATTTTGATAAAAACTAAAATCTCATTACATTTTTAATAAGTCAATTTACCTAGCCAGGAATCAAACCTACTGATTTTGAAAAATAAACAACACACCCTTATTACACCATTGGATAGTGTTGCTAATAAGTAATAACAAACAATTTCAGGGAATTAATAACAAATGGCAAACTCATTTTTAAAAGGAAAAGGCTCATTTATAAATGAGAAGGCTACATCTTCCATACAAAAAGGCATTGCCCTTTTAAATTGTCAGATTAAGGATACCCACTAAGATAATTGTCAGATTTTTGGTCAGAGTGACTGGGACATCATGATAAACCTTCAGTATGCTAATTTGACACGCTCGAGCATGTCAAGACAACGATTTTTTAACATTTTGAGCGAGCTTGCAGCACTTCCAAGTCGTCAGATTAAGAAATTGGAGCATCTCTAGGGTTCTCTGAACGCTGCTTATGAAAATCTGATCTGATGCTCGATTTCGAAGTATTCTTATTTTATTTTCACCCTTCTCACATAGCTTGCACCCCACAAATCATCAGATTAATATATATTTCATATTAGATACTTGTTAGCCCATGAACAGTACTATAATCTGACGCGCTTCAGCATGTCCAACTCATTTTGGTTTACAACTTGTTGGTCTTATTTCATAATACATTTATTATTTTCTTACTGTCAGTTTTGCAATTTGCCAGTTTTATATTTTTTTAGGTGTTTAGTTGGATATACTGATGTTTAGTTGGGTGTCACCCCTTGACATATGCCCGGTTCCTAAAGATTTCATAAACTCTACATAAACTAAATTTATCTGTCCCAAAACTTTCATCTAGTGGTCACCAAAATTAAGTTATTTAGTTTTTTTTTGCTATAATTTGGCAACATAACTAGTTTCTTTTTTAATATTTGTTACTTTGGAAGTTAAATAAATAACTAACTAACAAATCTTAATTTTTTAAACCAAAAATGGAGCTTTTATTTTACGAGTTATGTAGTTGATAATAATGAGTTTTTCATATATTTCTATATATAGTACCTAATTGGTGTCAAAAACGGTCATATATGAATTGTTGATTATTTTGCTGTCACCAGGCAGCTCTTGTCAAAAATCTGTTAATGTCACGAATTTAAAAACCCTCATTGGATCTCATTAATATGTTATTAATATTAAACTTAGTTTATATTGATATTTTTTTGTCCAAAAACCATAGCTCTAGTAAACAGATAAATACTAACAAATTCACTTTAGAAATTGAGCATTAGTCTGTTTATTCAAATCTATTCAGCAGTCTTTGAATGTAAGAGTAACAAACACATATCCATACATCCACCCACCATCATAAAACTCTTACATTTATTGATTTATAACTTCTGCATGATGAAAAGAAGAACAGTAGATAATCTACGTAAATAGTCTTATACCTGATAGGCAGTAGTAGACCCATCAAATCTCTGACGAAAATCATTGGCATGCTTTTTTTCTTCTTTTGAAAATGCTAATCTTGGATCTATGTACGTCTTATTTCCAGTTTCATTATGTACATATAGCATTTGTCCATCTTCATCTACAGTTTTTGACCAACCAAATGGTAAATCTTTGGGAATTACTTTTTTCCGGCCTGTTCGAGGATGAGTCCATTGAATTTTATTATTACAAGTACTAAAAACATAATATTCGTTAAATCGAAAGTTTAATTGGTATTAATAATAAATGCTTTATGCATAGGTACATACTTCACAAAATATACATTCCCATCTTCAGTAGATTTCTCTTCCCACCCTGAAGGGAGCTCGTCTTCACTGTCAGAATCTATATTCTGCATATTAATAGAAAAATAATAAAGAATGGAAAAATTAATTGATTAGTAATAAACAGGAACAAAAATAATGGTAATCCCAAATCCTGGGCATAAATGATAAGTATTAATATTCTCGGCGCGGCGAACCTTCATCCCTATAAGACTGAAAGTTAATCTCACGACATAACATTGTAGTGGCGTCACCATTAAATTAGGATCATATTGGAGGCGTCTAAAAATGTCATTTATAAATTTTACGTAGCTTTATGCCATTACAATGATATTCCGTTGGAATTTTTAACAATAATTCTTAACATTTACAAGAAATTATCTCAATCTAAATTTACGTACGTCCTGCAAAACTTACGTCGTGTGACATTTCGTGTGACATGTAAGTTTTGCAGGAGATAATTTCTTGGAAAGGTAAGAATGGTTAAAAATTCCAACGGAATATCATTGTAATGGCATAAAGCTACGTATAATTTATAAATGGCGTTTTAAGACGCCTCCAATATGATCCTAATTTAATGGTGACGCCACTACAATGTTATGTCGTGAGATTAACTGTCAGAGTCATAGTGATCAAGGTTCGCCGCGCCGAGTATACCTATTGAGAATCCTGCGTACTGTGCACCATAAATGATAAGACGTATTACTATTTCACAGACTATGTACTAGGGATACTACCTATTATTTTTTACTATTCTGCGCGCAGTGCAACACAGCATAGATGATTTATATACTACTACTGAAACAACGCAGTCGAAACGCAGTCGAATCAAGATGAGATCGGTTTAAATGTCAGTTGTTAATTATTGTCACTTGTTTTTTTTTATTATTTAAATATATAGCGTCGGCTTAACTCATTTGCCAGTGTCAAGTTAAAAAGACGGGAACAAGAATTTTTGTTTCAATTCCTAAATCGTCAAGTCTCAAGTCTAGTCAAAGTACAAATAGATACAATACAAATAGTCAGTGCAGTCTATGAGTCAAGTCAGTCGGTTCAGTAAAGTGGTAGAAGCTTTACTAAAAGATTCTAGGGAGTTTTGGAGGGGAAACGAAATAGCACGTTTTTTTGAAGTTGTACCACTTGCCCACACTTGTACACGTTAACGAATATTTAATGGTTAATATTCTATCCATATTACACATTAAGAACCAAAATAACACAAAGGGGAAAACCCATTTCAGGCCCATAGTGGACAACTGTCTTAAGAAGACTTACTTTGTCCAGAAATGTACCATAAAGAGACATGATTTTTGATAACAGTTAAATAAGCGCCACTACAATCACTAATGTTTCGATAAAAAAAGGGAATTTTATTGATAAATAAAACAAAGTTGAGGTGAAATATTGCCACATTATAAAATATCTTTATTAAGGTCAATCGATCCGAATATCGATTTATGAACAAAAGTACAAATAACGGGCCATTGTTGGTAATTTTATACATAATTAACCATAAGAAAATATTTATTATAGAACCAATGTGTACGTTTGTTACTTTATTTATTAAAGATTAAAAAATAATCATCTATCGATTATTTTTATTTACGTAACCAATTTATCGATTTAATTTTGTTTGTGACAAGTGGCAACACTGATGACAGAAATGACATTTTTCAAACGTATGAATCTGTTGACTGTTGAAGAACATTGTGGTAATAATGTTACCGAGAACCATATTTTGCCCGATATTGAGCCCGAAGAAATAAGTGCATAATACAGCAGGGCGTTGCACCGCAGCAGGTAATTATATCATAAAATGTTTCTATTATTTCTTACATCATGGTTTAATCGTTCAATCTTTTACGGTTGAAAATGTTAATAATTAATATTATGTTCATATGTTTTTAGGTGTCAGGATTTGTATTTATTATAATATTTATTATAATCTTGTTTGCCACAATTGCTGGGTAGTAGTAACTGAAAATCTTGCACTACAACAAGGGCTATAACTAAGGGATAGCTCTGTGCGTCAAATTCACTGTATAAATTGTGATCGATCAATTAGAAGGATCTATAATTATTATTATAAATTATTGAAAAATTCAGAAAAGGCCTTGATTTATCTTTCATGCACATTTTAATAATACATAAAAAAAAACAAAAAGATATAATTTTTTATATTTCTACAATAATGGCGCCATTTTTTTCCCCAGATAGGTATTTAGATACCTATCTGGGAAAGAGTATTAGTACTGTTAAGATTTTAGAACACTCAATTTTTATACGATTTTTTTTTTATGTCCACGTTGGGCCTGAGGCGCTATGGAGAGTGGACTTTCTCCTTTATGAAGAATATACAAAATCCACAACGTCACCCATTGAATTCCCCGGCAAAACCCTCGTCACTTGGTTGTCATAACAAATACTATTTTTTAAATGGCAATACAAAATTATACAGTTTAAAACGACTCAAAATGTATCCGACTGAAGGACTTTGTATCCATGGTCATGAATAAATTAAAAAAAAAAAAAACAGTTTAAAACGATTGATTTTGTGCTTTCTAAGCACAAAATCAATTGCCAAATGTCTGTCTTATTTGTTATTGCCATTGTATCAAGTTAAATAGGGGGAAACATTGATAACTATACTAGATACGTTGTATCCTTATTAAACTGACAACATTTCTATGTCGCGACAACAATTTACATTTTTTATTATTGTTAGCAAAATTTGTGATATGATAATCGTGGCATGCTTAAAAAAAGTTGACTAGTGTTTGTCACTACCAAATAAGCGTATTATGCGCGAGGTACACGATCAACCCCACACGTTTCTTTAATTCAAGTTTGGAATCTCTGGCATAGAACATTTAATGCCACAGAAGGTACAAAATGCGTATAACTTCTATTTCGTTCATAGTTAAGTAAGTATATTTTAAGTCAAGTATATTTTTTCTTTGACAACATGCTTAGAATATTTTTTTGTGTAATCGGTAGTTAGAAAATTTACAAGGTAATTTATTTCAATTAAAAATTATAATAACCATTTTATGTATTGTTTAATGCATGAATGCCTACTATTATTTAGATAAAAGTTAAAATTGCATATAGGTATTTTAGTTTATTTTTTAAATTAATGTCCCAAACAAGAATCGAAAATAAAATTCTTTGACTTTTATTCACTTTTTTGTCATGGTTTTTACAGCAAATACACACGCGTACGCTTTTTTCGTTACTTTTACACCTGTACACACTTGTACTAACCACAAATAATTGTCCTTAGGACAATTTCGAATCTTCACTTTTTGCGCGCTCATACCATATCTACCTTCTTCTTAATTTAATATGTGTATGGGGGAAGTGTAAGACTTTAAAATAAATCACGTCTTATCTGTGTAAAATCGTGAAATAAAGCAACTAACAAAAGTTACAGCAAGGTCGTATAATGTATTAATGCTTAGTTATGCTAAACAGTAGTTAAAATTTCATGACGTATTATTGCCAGCAAAGTACAGGGTGTTCCGTGGCAGATTTAGGATTTGAATTTCGAATATTTTTCTAACGGCTGCGCGGGGGACGGGGAAGGGTAGTTTGGCGCGGCATTTGTGCGGATTGGTCAGTCACGATGTCGCAGTGGACTGGCGCGCACCGCGCTTTCGCAGTTGAAGCGTATTTTGAAGCTAATAAATCGTGCACTGTTGCTCGCCGGAGATTTTATTCTCACTACAATATTCGTCGCTTAAGTGCAGCACCGAGTGAAAGTTTGATTCAGACGTGGGTCCAGAAGTTCCGTGCAACAGGTTCAACAATTAACGAGCCACGCCCAGGTCCTAGCCGAACGTCGAGGACTGCACAAAATATTGAACGCGTTGCAAAATATAGCGTGCAAGAAAATCCCCGCCAGTCCGTGCGTAAGAGAGCGTCAAGTTTGCGGCTTCCAAAAACCACGGTGCACCGTATTTTAAGCTTGGACATTAAATTCCAGCCGTTCTAGATCCAATTGATACAGGCACTTAATCCAAATGACTACAGAGAACGCAAAGAGTTCTGTGATGACATGTTAAGCCGATTCCGAACTGTTAACACCATTTGGTTTAGTGATGAAGCTCATTTCCATTTGAATGGCTTTGTCAATAAACAAAACTGTCTTTATTGGGCGCCAAGAGGGCAAAACCCGCGATTGAAACACCAACAAGCATTGCATAGCCCAAAAGTAACTGTTTGGGCAACTCTTTCTGTCAATGGAATAATTGGACCGTTTTTCTTTGAAAATTCTCGTGGAGCAACCGTAATTGTTGATGGTGTTGTCTATCGCCGCATGCTTATCGAATATTTTATACCGAAACTAAGAGAACATCCATCGAACAGCTCTCACACGTGGTTTCAATAAGATGGCGCCACGCCTCACACAGCAAGAGCCACCTCAAGCCTCCTTCGCGAAGAATTCCCCGGAAAATTGATTAGCAGATTTGGGGACATCGCATGGCCACCCAGATCGCCAGATCTCACCCCATTAGATTTTTTTCTACGGGGTTACTTAAAAAGATGTATGACAGTAACCCGACAGATCTATCGGATTTAAAAGAAAATATCGTGCGAGAAATGAATGCTATTCCTCGGTCAGTATTGCAGCGCGTCGCTCAGAATACTCTCGAAAGATTCCGCGAATGTGTACGTTGCGATGGAAAACATTTGGACGGAGTGATCTTCAAAGCATAAAATCCGCATGTCTCGTCATTTTGTGACAAATATATTTGTGTTCTAAAATAATAACACCTTTAATTTTATTAAGAAATCCTAAATCTGCCACGGGACACCTGTATTAGCAGCCAGTTTTGCCTCCATGATAAAAAAAAAGATTATCTATTCGGTTTTAGATGGCGGTAAAATAATTGCAAAATATTAAATTCAGTAAACGCCATATTTTGTCAATAGATGGCGTAACTAACGAAAGAATGTGCGTTATGTGAGACATTAAACCGTCTAAATAAATAAAATGTAATTTAATTCGAAAGGCATGTATTTAAACTTGCCACAAAACAATAAAATTTTGGGTGTAAAAAACCGAATATTGAATACTAAATTACCAAGTTGGCAAAAGAATATAAGGAACAAAAAATTTCAAATCTGGTGACTAATGAATACCAGTTTTTTTCACTGAATATTCCAAACTGGCAGACAGATAATATTTTAGCGAACAAATAACCATCTTGGCGACAATTTGAGAGTACACATTCTCATCATATATTTTCCCTGATGTAGGTAATTCAAAAAACATAACAAGCAGCAAGCAGCAAGCGTACAAAATTCCCATTTTGAATTTTTCTCGGTTTCAGGGGGTGTATATTTTGAAATTAAAAAATGGCGGATATTTATTTTTCGTAAAATTAATATGGGTGTCCTTTTGTACGTTTCTGGGGGCGCAAAAATGGATATAGGTGTCATTTTCGAGGATTCTTGAGTCACTGATTACAAAAATTCATTAGTTTTGAAATTTCAAAATGCCGAATATTTAAATTTCTGTAAAATTGATACGAGTGTCGTCTTCGCGGTTTTTAGGGGTTCTGAATACAAAAATGATATCCATTTTGAATTTCAAAGATAGCGGACATTTATTTTTAATAAAATGAATCTAGGTGTCCTTTTCTAGGTTTAAGGGATGTTAATTAAAAAAAACATTTATTTTTAAATTTTAAAATGGCGAATATATTTTAATTTCTGTACAATTCTTCTATCTAAAAAAGGTGCGACCTACTGAAAAACTAATGAAAATTTCCTCTCCCTTAGTAACCCCGCAACCACATATTTTCTTGAAGACGGGAGAAAAGGAAATTTGAAAATCCAAAATTTTCCAATTTTATACATCGGTCGTATCCCAAATTAGGCTTTGCCATATTTTTTTCTATAATCGATTCTATCTGGAAACGGTGCATCCTACTGAAAAAATAATGAAAATTTTCTCCCCCTTAGTAACCCCGCAACCACATATTTTCTTCATGATGGGAGACAAAGAAATTTGAAAATCATGAATTTTCCAACATAACTATAGCTTTATACAACGCTCGTATCTCAATGTAAAGCATTTACATTTTAAAAATAAAATTGCTTCTAACTCGGAGACGATGCTTCCTACTAAAAAAATAATGAAAATTTCTTCCTCCTTAGTAACTCCTCAAGCACATATTTACTTCATGATGGGAGAAAAACTAATTTGCAAATCCTGAATTTTCCAACATTTCTATAGCTTTATACATCGCTCGTGTCTCGAAATAGGCACTGCCATATTTCTTTCTATAATCGCTTCTATTTCGGAAACGGTTCATCCTACTAAAAAAATACTGAATATTTCCTTCACCTTAGTAACTCCGCAACTAGTTATTTTCTTAATGATGGAAGAAAAAGAAATTTGAAAATCCTGAATTTTGTAACATTTCTATAGCTTTATACATTTCTCGTATCCCAAAATAGGCATTGCCGGCAATATTTCTTTATATGATCACTTCTATCTCGGAAACTATGCATCGTACTGAAAAAAATTTCCTCCCCCTTAGTAACTCCGCAACCACATATTATCTTCATGATAGGCGAAAAATAAATTTGTAAATCTTGAATTTTCCAACATTTCTATAGCTTTCTTTATATATCGCTCGTAACTCAATGTAGAGCATTTACATTTTTTTAAAAATATTGCTTCTAAGTCGGAAACGGTGCACCCTACTGATAAAATAATAAATAAATTTGTAAATCTTGAATTTTCCAACATTTCTATAGCTTTATACATCGCTCGTATCTCAATGTAGAGCATTTACATTTTTTAAATAATATTGCTTCTAAGTCGGAAACGGTGCATCCTACTTTTTTTTTAACGGGCAATTGGCCCATCAAACTTACTCACCACTGCAACTCCTGTGTAGCCAGGATCGACAGTGGTAACCAACCGCAAAACCCTTTGATATCAAAGGGTTTTGCGGTTGGTTACCGGGGTCTATCTCAGGGGTGCCCGGGGGACATGCTAAATCTGTCTTGGAACCCGCAACGAAATTAATCAGAAGACTGTAGGAGAAGTAGGAAGTATTCCAGTTTCCCTCCCCAAGCAAAGCGGGAGACAGCAAAAATTGTGATGACAAAAAGTCAGAATTAAAGGGGAAGCACCACGGGAATAACATGTTTTTTTTATGACTACAAGACAGAATGTAATTAAATGTTTTAATTTATAATATGACAATTAATTACAATGCATTTATAATGACAAAAAAGTGTTGCATTGTTTCCAATAGTACTTATGACAAAAACGTTTGAAAGCCCGGAAGTTCTTCGCGCAGCCCACGAGATCTTCATAGTACACAACCCTAGAAACACAATGGACGCTGTTCAACATTTCGATTCTTTCGTCATACAAGAGATCACACTCCCAGAGTATGTGATGAGCAGTTTGTTCATAAGGGCTACCTTCGGTCGAACACTCGCATAGCGGAGACGAGACTAATGTAAATCCAAAAAGTTTCGCTTTAAAGTTTCCGTGTCCTGTCAAAAATTGTGCGACGTAGTGATCTATTTCTATCCATTGCTTAGAGAGTCGATCGCATACCGAAGGGAAGAAATTATATAGGTGACGCCCTTTGATAGTGTTGTCCCACCGTTCCTGCCACTCAGAAATTAGGTTCTGTATAGAAATATCTAAAGGCTCGAATAATCTAGTTATCTTATTACTCTCTTTCGCGCTTAAAAACTCAGGGTTAGTCATTTTTTTTATTTTTATAATATAGTGCTGCACGACGCTGTATCTCTAAATCTACTGGTAGGACTCCGGCTAAGACTGGAAGTGCTTAGTACTTACGGTACGGTATGCCTTACATAAAAATATTAAAGCGAGACGTTGGCTTTGCAAAAGTTTACGACGGGTCGCTCCTATTGTAGCCCTATCTGCCCAAGCCGGTGCGCCATAGCATATGCTGCCGAGGTACGTCGCATTATAAATTATTTTTAATGTTTTAAATGAAAGGCCCCATGTCGACGTTGATATTTTTGTGAAACAATAGAAATTCCTCTTAGCTTTCTCACCGGTCTGTATTATATGTACCAGGAATGTAAATTTATTTTCTAAAATAAGTCCTAGGTAACAAAGTGACTGTTTACGTTTCACATTGATGTTGTTCAGTTTAATGCAAGGAGTTGATATTAATGAAACTTTTAAAAGTTCTTGAATGGTTTTATGTGCTGCAAATTCTAATCGATTTCTGTGGCCCCAACTCGATATTACGTTGAGGCACTTGTTGGCCTTGTTTTCAATTTCAGATCGCGAATTGGCTTGAATAATAAGAAAACCATCGTCAGCATAACCTATCAGAGAGCACAGAGGAGGCAAGGGAACACATAATAAATCATCAAAACTTATATTACACAAGTGCGGCGATAGTACTGCTCCTTGAGGGCAGCCGCGCGTTAAGTTTTTGAAATGTGTGTAATGGCCGAGTTGGAGCTTTGTTACGCCGTTGCAAAAATACGAGTAAATTAAATAATAAATATTACGATAGCAGCCTCTGTTTCTTAACTTCAGTAGTAGCATTGGCCACCAGGCATTATCGAAGGCACCCGCGATATCCAGAGATATACCTACTACATATTTACACTCCGATAGATTTACTGTTTTTCTGACCTCGATTGCTGCATCCACTGTTGACTTCCCGGCGGTAAATCCAAATTGCTGATTATTAAATTTCGGGCCACCGGGTAGCAAGCGGGGAACAATAAGACGTTCTAATAATTTACCTAAGCATGATAATAGCGTTATAGGACGGTAGGATTTTGGATCGTCTGGTGGTTTATCACCGGCTTTTGGAATTAATTTTATTGTGCCGATTCGCCAGATTTTTGGAAGTGCCTTCTGCAATACATTTATTAAAAACCTGTAATATAGATGAGCCTATCGCTAGACACGCCTGCTTAATCATAATATTAGATATTTTATCCTCGCCTGCTACTACTTACTTACTCGCCTACTTTTTCGTAGGTAACAAATTAACTGTTGAAGTGAACTCATCAAGTGTAGGCAAGTCAGATACCGGCGTATTGATGGGGTCTAACATTCTGAATCTTATCTCGCGGTGAAGATCATTGTCCAAGTCCGGCTTGTCGTCTGGAATTAGAACGTCGAGGTACGCCTTCGCCGTGTCTCTTAAACTATGAGTATACGAATTATTAATCTTGATATTTGAAAAATACTGTGGAGCAGTGGTATTATTTGGTTTGAGTTCACGGTATAAAGAAGACCATGGCCCCTCCTTATCCAGTCTAACGGCAGCATTTCTCAACATATTATTTTTTGCTAAGGTGACGGCGGCCCGATAACGCGACCTTGAAGACCTAAGGTCAGCTGGGTACGATACGTAATTATCGTCCAATAGACCGAGTCCCTGTCTACGTGCATAATTAATTTTCCGTCTGGCCCTCCTAAACTCCCGACGCAAGTTATATAAATTATCGTGCCACCATTTACACTTATTTTCTGTTTTAAGCGGCCTTCGGCCCAGGGCGGTGTCGGCACAGTAGACAAAGGTGTTGGTCATTATTTCCGCACTATCATTTGAGTTCAAGTCTGGACGAGTGAAATCTCTGGGACTGGGAAATAAGGGACCGGAATAAATTCCAATTACCATTTTTAACATTATATTTATAATATTTCGACTCAATCACGGGACAACTCGAGGGTGCGCGAATAAACTCAAAGACAATTAAACGATGGTCGCTGCATGACGCTTCAGGAATGATGCGCCAATTTATTATAATATTGTTATAATGGACGTACGCGCTGGAAAGCGTGACGTCGATGGAATATTCACCAGAGGGGCTGCTAAATGTAGTAATGCAATGGGAGTGTTATGAATTTGCAGGTTGAACTCTGCTATGAAGTCTTCCACTGAGCTACGTCCTACTGCATCCTACTGATAAAATAATGAGAGCATTTACATTTTTTAAATAATATTGCTTCTAACTCGGAAACGTTGCATCCTACTGAAAAAATAATGAAAATTTCCTCCCCCTCAGTAACTCCGCAACCACATATTTTCTTCATGATGGAAGAAAAATAAATTTGTAAATCTTGAATTTTCCAACATTTATATAGCTTTATACATCGCTCGTATATCAAAGTAGGCATTGCCATATTTTTTTCTTTAATCGCTTCTATCTCGGAAACGGTGCATCCTACTGTAAAAATAATGAAAATTGCCTCCCCCTTAGTAACACCGCACCGCACCGAAACGACTGCCCCATCGGAGTTGAATTTTTTCCCCTGCAAGAAGTTATCAAAAAAATATTCGAAAAAAATAGTAAGCTGTTGGAGCAAGGTTCGGGGAGTACGGTGGATGTCTTAGACATTCCAATTGATGCTCCTCTAATTTGGTAGCCTCTAAGTTGTGCAGTGTGTGGTCTAGCGTTGTCCTGAAGCAGCAGTAGCCTAGAGCGAATGACCAACCTCGGTTGTTTAGCAGCTAGCTTTTCCATCATGATTTACAGTTGCTGGAAATAGACATTTGCCGTAATCGTCTGGCCAGATTTAAGAAAGCTGTAGTGAACGACATCGGCACTAGTCCACCAAACGCTCACAAGTAACTTTATTTGAGTCAATTTTCGCTTGGGGCAGGCTTTGGTTGGTTCGCCAGGTCCATTCAGTCATTACGAAGAGCGTTTCCGATTACACCGGCACACAAAAAAAAAAATTGTCTGTACACCGAGCGCACCTATCTACGAGCATGTTCTTCGACCCGCTGATTACGAATATCAAGTGAGTTTAGGCCCTGCAACCTACAATTTCGAGTAAATTACAAAAAACCCAAAAAATAGCGAAAATTCGATTTGGCAAGAAAAACATTTTGAGATCTAAGGCAAGCATAATTTTCATGTATTTTGATAGCCCGTAGCCCGTAGATAGGTGGCGCCCGGTGTACAGACAATTTTTTTTATTGTGTGCCGGTATTGTCGTACAGGATCCATTTTTCATCACAGGTAATGTACCGATTTAAAATCCCTTCATAAATGTAACGTTGAGTAATGTACCGCAGCAGTCGACGCGTGTTTGTCCGTTTGCTGCACTCAATTCATGAGGTTCAAGCTTTTTCACCTTCCCAATTTGCTTCAAGTGGATTAAATAGTTTTATTACAAATACTGCAGCCTGCAGCTAACTCGATGGGTCCCATCGCAAACCACATCCGAGTTAGCTGCAGGCTGCGGTGTCAGTGATAAACTTCCACAATAGCCTTCAATTCTTCATTATCAACTTTGGTCTGATGGGTCCCATAATAATTTAAAGATAAATATAAGTAAAACTCAATTAATACAATTCCAAAACTACAATAGACAAAAGATTAACCTAAATATTTATTATAAGGACATAAAAATCAAAGAAGCGAATTCTACAAGATTTCTAGGCGTTATCTTAGACAAACATTGCAACTGGAAAGACCAAATAGAATATATATGTACAAAATTAGGATCGACTCGTCTACGCTATTAAGAGAATACGTCAAACAGTAAGCACGGAAGCTGCACTGAGTGCTTACCACGGATACGTGTCATCGGTGTCGGTGTGGGAAATTCTACAGATAATGATAAGGCGTTTCGTGTGCAAAAAAAGTGTGTTAGAGCTATAGCTGGAGCATGGTTCCTAGACAGTTGCAAACCATTGTTCAAAAAATTTAAGATACTGCCCCTTACTAATTTAAGACATACTATACTAATTTAAGATACTGATAAGTGAGGGCACTTGCATGTATATAAAAGAAGCTTGTACTTTTGTAAAATTACACCCCGAATACTTTCGACTCAAATCGGATTTAGAACGGAAAAATGAAAGGCATAAATATAAAATCTATTTCCCGCTTTGTAATCTAAATATTTATAAAGACAATGCATTTGTACAAATTATAAAAATATATAATGTTTTACCGGACGAGTTTAAAGATTTACCCTATACCGTATTTAAAAGGAATTTGACAAAATGGCTTGCAGAAAAATGTTTTTATAATATAAATGAATACTTTACGCACAAAAATAGTTATTAAGGTGTAAAATTTAATTATTTAATTATAATATTATGCAGGTATAACATTACAATTAAGAGACGATGGATAAATAATTTGTTTAATGTGTAATGTGTTATTGATTTTAAACCTATTGATTATTATATTATGTTATGATTATTATTTGACTGAAAATTCGACATTGAAAACAATAATTATGAATTTGTAAATCTAATCTTATTATTATTATAATTATTATTATGTTCAAGTATTAGTTTTAATCAATTGCATATTTTAAAATTTTCACACACCATTTTGTTATGGTAGAATGTACAGATCCTTTGTAATGTTTAAATATTATCCTTTGTACTGCATTCTTGTGAATAAATAAATTATTATTAAGCTAATGCATAGCTTCTATCGCGGGCCTTGAGCGCGGGGACCGAATCCAGAAATTCCGTAACGAAAAAACCTCACGCTCCCCACTCCGACGGGCACGGAGGTGTGGCTTGAAGGCCGTGCATCGTCTAACGTCGTTTCAGTTCGGCAGTCTTCGACACGGCGTTGTGTGCGTGCTACTAAACGTATGCGTGTAGACTTACTATGCAATAGCTTTACCGCGGCAGTCCCCGAGTGCCACACGTATTTTTTATTATTATTATCGCAAACCACGTCCGAGTTAGCTGCAGGCTGCGGTGTTAGTGATAAACTTCCACAATAGCCTTCAATTCTTCATTATCAACTTTGATCTCCGGCCATCCACGGGGCTTGTTCAGCAGGTCGAAACTTTCAGAACGAAAACGTTAGAACCAAAAACGCACTGTGTTTTCTTTTGCGACACCGCCGCCATCCACATCATTAATCCTTCGAGCTGTTTCTGGAGCACTGGTGGAACTCGTACTCGAAAATAATACGATATTTCAAGTTTTCCATTTGTACACAGAGTGACGCAAAGAAAAAACCATAAGAGGAAAAAAACAAATGAATTACGGTTTTCGAAACACAAATGCATGAGTAAATAGCGGTATAAATTTTTAAATTGGAATTCCTAACCAAAGAAGATATTATATTTGAGATCAAAGTGACCAGTACGACAAAACGCCAATTTCATATGTAAGGACCTAATATTATAAAGAGGTAAAGCTAATATTATTTATTTTTTATTTATTTGTTTCTTTGTAGTTAGTGAGTTTGTGACTTACCAAGATTGTAAGGGGTAATCTCTGGATCTATTTCAACAAGTTTTTAAAATTCTTTTACCAATAGAAAGCCACATTATTTGTGTGTCATAGGCTATATTAACCCGAAAAATGATGTCTTTTCCGTGATAGTCGGATTTGCAAAATAAATTAAAAAAAAAACCAGAACGAAATCGTTTCTGAGAAACGATGAGAGATGAACTCAATAGAGTTCTAGAGAAAAGTTTTAGAGTTTGATAGTGCCTGCAAAAATATAAATAGCATTTACCCGCGGCTTCGCCCGCGTTAAATTGGGTTTTAAACGACGTTATAAGAATTTAAAAATTTCATCTCCTATTTTACTTTCTTAGGGGTTGAATATTGAATAACGCTAAAATCCGTAACTCATTATTTTCCATACTTAATTCATACGAAATTTCATGCGAATATGTCCAAGGAGTAAAAAAATTCATACACACTTTTATCCCTATTTCATCACCTTGGGTTGGGTGCTCTGAATTTCCACTTTTCTCTAAAATTTACTATAAATTTAAGTCCCTCGCTAAGTCTGTCTGTCTGTATATTCGCGATAATATCAAAACTAATACAAGGATTTTCATACTGTTTACATTTACCGACAGAGTGGTTCCTTAGGAAGATTTAGGTCGATAATAATAATTAGTTAAGGTTTTGTGGAAATTGTTTTATTTATGACGATAACTATTGAAGATGTCGAAAATAATTCCCCTTTTAAATTCGGATAGAATTTTAACTATTTCTCTACTCAATCTTCATTATTTTGAAGTCGGTACCAGCCCAAACAATAAACTGAAAAAACAATATTTTTAGAACTCACATTAAAATTGACTGGTACCTACCGACTTCAAAATTATGAAGATTGAGTAGATAAATAGTTTAAATTCTAGCCGAATATAAAAGGGGAATTATTTAGAAAATAAGATTTATTTCATACTTTTTTGTGCATTTTTACTTCCGACTCCCAAAGTCGGTCGACTAACCGACTTCCAAAGTCGGATTATTTTTTCTTTAAAAATAATAATTTTTCCCTTTTTAGTCACTTTATTATATTTTTAATAACACATTATAAGAAAGTTTAAAAAAAGCGTTCGAATGAAAATTTGCGCCTAGTTTCTATTAGGTATTGTATATAAGATAATGATGATGATTACTGTAAGTTACATAAGGGCATATGCTTGCAGTTCTTAATACAACGCCGAAATTTTTAAACGTGTATCTTTAAAGACTGAGGAGTTCTGTTCAGTGCTTTTGGATCCAGGAAAATTTTACTTTTTGGTAGCATATGCTTTATTTACTTAACAATAGTCAAATCTCTATAGATATAGAGAATATAGATCCCTATCAATTTGGAGTTTCCTCGATTACTCATGAATACCATCATCATCATCAGGTCTCCACTTTGGTGACTAAAGGACCAATTTCGAATTATACCCTTTACAATATCATTCTTTTTCCATATGGGTCCACAAACGGCAGAGTTATGTGTATCGATGTAAAAACTATGAAACGTACTTATTATTGTCATAATGTGATAATGTATGGTGTGACTACTGTATTCTGATACTGTATTACTGACATAGTGGCCTATGCTTGCAGTTCTTTAAACAACACCGAAATCCCCAATCATGTATTATATAAGGACTCAAAAGTTCTGTTCAGTACTTTTTTATCTAGGGTATATATACCTTGGTGCAAAATCTTACTTTTTGATAGCATATGCTTGCGCACCTTCAGAAAAAGTCGAAATCACTATATGTGTTCAATTGTCGATATAAATTTTGAGGAGTTCCTTCGATTCCTCATGGATCCCACCATCAAGTCAACACATTGGTATCAAACTGACCAAATTGAAATTATACCCTGTACAGCAAAAAATTTTTTTTAAACTCGGTTTACAAATGGCGGAGTAATCGTTAAACATACAATATATATATAAAACGCTGCCTAACCCGTTGAAGAAAACAATATATGGTGGGAGTGTTTCTCTTCTAAAGGTCTACAAAAAGACTCGCGACCGCATGTTATAATAATATGTCTATCTTTTAAGGAGGTTACTATACCCATTCTAAGTTTTAAAAAAAATCACCAAATATAATTTGGTAAACAGACGAAAAGCTACTAATGCTATTTAGACGGATACAAAATGAATCCTTACGAGGGCGGGTCAATAAGTCCGTGACTTTTGGAATAAAACACAGATTTTTTGATAAATAAATCATTTTATTTTTCAACGTAGTCCCCCTTGAGCTCTATACACTTTGTCCAACGCTTCTCCAATTTTTTTATCCCTTCCAAAAAATATGATTTGTCGAGGTCCTCAAAATAGGCCTTTGTTTGCGAGATGACTTCATCATTGGAGTCAAATCTTTTTCCACCGAGCCATTTTTTCAGGTTTGGGAACAAGAAGTAGTCACTCGGAGCCAAATCTTGAGAATAGGGTGGATGTGGGAGCAATTCATAGCCCAATTCATGGATTTTTGCCATGGCAACTGCACATGTGTGCTCCCTTGCATTGTCTTGGTGAAAAAGAACTTTTTTCTTGGCCAAATGAGGTCGGTTTTGTTTTCAAATCCTCATTGAAGCGGTCCAATAAGTTGGCATAATATTCCCCATTAATTGTTCTTCCCTTTTGAAGATAGTCAATGTGGATTATCCCACGTGCATCCCAAAAAACAGTCGCCATAACTTTATTGGCTGACAAACCCATCTTGGCCTTCTTTGGTGCCGATTCACCCTTAGAAACACACTGTTTTGACTGTTGTTTGGTCTCTGGTGTGTTGTGATGGATCCATGTTTCGTCCACGGTTAAAAAACTCCTCCATATTGTGATTAAACAACGCCAAACCTTCCTGTGAAGTTGTTACACGATTGCGTTTGTGGTCGACTGTGAGCAAACGCGGCACCCATCTTGCGGAAAGCTTTCTCATGCCCAAGTGATCATTTAAAATTGAAACCACTGAGCCATGCGAGATGCCTATGGCTTCCACAATCTCTTGCACTTTCAATCTTCGGTCGGCCAACACCATATCGTGAATTTTTTCGATTGTTTCGGGTGTAGAGACCTCAACTGGGCGTCCAGGACGTTCGGCATCTTCAGTGCTTGTACGGCCACAACGAAATTCAGTAAACCACTTTTTTACCATTGAAATCGATGGTGCAGAGTCCCCATAGTATTTATCAAGCTTAGCCTTGGTCTCGGTAATGGTTTTTTTCGCAAAAAATAATGCTTAATAAGCACACGAAATTCACTTTTTTCCATTGTTTCCTTAAGTTACTGGATAGTCTGATAAAGATAGCTGTAAAACACAAACTAACTGACGCAGCAAGTTCAAATTTTGATAGGAGTCAACTGACAGATGCCTGTTGACAGGAGTAGTGTTGCTTTTTCAGTAAGGAGGTTAGAAATTCAAAAAGTCACGGACTTATTGACCCGCCTTAGTATCTAGGAGATTATAGCTTGGGGATATATATTTTATTCAGTGCTATTACTATATTGCAGGTATATTTGCTATAGAAGTTCTTTGCCACGAACACTCTCCGCGGGCGAAGCTGCGGGCATAAGCTAGTTATATAATAAATATGACTAAAGAGGTAAAAATATTATTTTTAAAGAAAAAATTAAACCGAATTCCAAAGTAAAAATGCAAAAAAGTACGTCACAAATGAAAAAATATTATTGTGCTTTACAATGTTTTTTATTTCAATCTTAGAAGTTACAATACTCAATTTCATATGCGTAGGTATCTAACGAATGTAATAATGAAACCCGGTTATTTTCCCCAACGATACATAGCTCGTTGCACATTTGCGTCGAACATTGGCCCTATAACCTATAGTTTTGTAGAGTCCGCTGTCGATTCGTCCTTCTTTTCTGTCTTTGGTTGTAAAAACGATAGAAGGGCACACACTGAAACAAAACCAATTGTAATGTTTATTGCTATAAAATCAAATTACAAAGCAAAAAGTTATGAACTTACAGAGCAGAGATCCCCCAAATCCGTAAAAAGTTATTTCACAAGCGGAATTTAAAAGTAAACCGACAATATTTGCACCGAAAACTGAGCCCACACGTCCGATCATCATGGTCAGTCCTATCGCCATTCCTCTGTAAAAAATCATGAGGTAAGTGAGTCGCTTCGAAGGATTAACAAAATTTTTATTTGAATAATAACTTAAAATTATATGATAGGTATTGATATTATATTAATATTATTCTGAATACTTAGTTAAAAGTTCAAAATGTAACAATCTTCTCGCTGATAATGGAATGACTTTGTACTTTAGAAGTTTGTTTGTGGTTTATCATTTTGCATAACATTGATTACGATTGTAATGGGAACTAAACATTTAATGATATTTATCTAGGATTTCACCGCAAAATAGGCCTGAGTTTTTTATTTATCAAAATTACCTTAAATTCGTCGGAAAAATTTCGACAGCAAACGCATTTATGGGTCCAAGAACAACAGCCGTCAACTGTATCGACGACAACAGAATGGCGAATAACACCTGTTGCGTCACAAAGCTCACTTGAATTATGAATATGCCTATTGCGGAAAACATGCAGATCAATAGAACTTTTTTGCCTATGAATCTGACAGTGCAGCTGACTAGAACAGCGATGACGGCGCACGACATGTTGGCTGATGCGTTGATGATGAACGTCATACTGTCTATGTGATCCACACACTCCTCGTCAATGTGAGTCTGAAATAAGTTAAATGTTAGTTCTCCCTAATGTAATATTACCTGCTATAGTTGGGTATGATTAAACAGAAAATGAACAAATAAAATAAATAATAAGAAATACATACCTGAGCAACGCACTAAAATACCGAAACAAGATTGAGCTCAAAGCCTTAGCGAAATAATAATTGACATATTTGGTAGCAGAAATTTTAACTATTTCTCTACTCAATCTTCATAATTTTAAAGTCGGTACCAGCCCAATAAATATCCTGATAAAAATAATATTTTATAGAACTCACGTTCAAGTTGGCTGATACCGATGCGACTTCAAAATTATGAAGATTGAGTAGAGAAACAGTTACAATTTTAGCTGAATTTAAAAGGGGAAATATTATTATAGGGGAATACAGCCAAATATATGACCTCCTTTTATGGAAGTCGGTTAAAAATAGTTAGGTATTTCGTGTTTTTGCAGTCCGTCGGAACTCGGATGCTTTCACTCAAGTATTTTCCTTTACCAGGAGTCAAGAAAAACAAAGGAAGCGTCCAATCATTGCTCAAGAGGTTTTTGTTGAACCATCAACCACTTACTCCTATTACCATAATATTCTTTAAATACTAAATACCATATTTTATGAATTAAGTAGTTATGTTGGGTATATAGTATACCTACCTCATTCAATCTTTGTCGTATAACTTGACAAACAGTAATACCCTCTCCACTACCCGTTAGCACTCTGTTAAGAACATCGGGTAACCAAATGTATAAGCCGTTAAGTCTGAAAAATTAATAAAACATCATGAATATGTACCTAGTGCAAAATAATAAAACGAACTCGTGGCCCTGTGATTTAAAGCTTGGTTCTCGTTTCCGGAGGTCGTGGGTTCGATCTCTGCGTTGGAACAACAAAAACTTGTTTACAAGTCTGGTTAGGTTAATGTAGGCCTTGTCACCTTATAATCTGGCAAGAAAGAACATCCATGCGTCGGATGGGCATGTAAACGTCGGTCCTGCTGACGCCGGTCGTGTCGGTCATTCGTCCCACTGGGTTACGAGAGTAAAGGAAGACAGAGTGATCTTGTGTATTGCGCACACACTTGAAAAATGACTCCTGCATAGCTGGCCTGGTTTCATTGAAACCGGCTACCGTCACCGAACTCGGTGTGGCATTATTATAGTCTTAGTTTAAGTTCTTTATAGCTATAAAAGCGAACGAGCTTTTCTCGTACTTTAAGATTGAAATGAAATGAGTTTATTTTAATAAAGAAATTACCTACTTACGTGGCAAAAGTTCCTATTAATAAAATCGCATTCAGAGCCATGTATTTTAAATATGGCGGCTTTAGAAGAGGCACCGATTGTGATTGAAGAGATTTAAGGAACGGTACTTTCTCTTCTTTACTTTCAGGCATTATCAGGCGTTTCACCTAAAATAAATCCCATGAGAGTTGGAATATAGGAAACATCAGGGTGTTGAATATAATTATACCTATCTAGATTACGAAGTAAATAAATCATGTATAGTATAATAAATATATAAGTAAAAAAAATATTTATTTGAACACTAAAATAAAATACATTTTACAAAAACAAAAACTAAAAAAAAAAACAGTTTTTTTTTTTAAATTGGCAGCCTTACTGCTAGAAGCAGTTTCTTTCAGGCAACCGTTTAACAATGGAGAGAGAAAATAATTGCGATATGGTAATGATATAAAAACAAAAAGATTTCTACATTACAAATTATAATAGTACGAGTATTATATAAACTACATAAAATACTCTAATATAATAAAATATACATAAAATACTTTGATTAAGGAGATAAATAAATATAATAAATACATAGGTCTATATGGATAGGTTTTTATGGATAGTAAATAGTGTTTTAGTAGGTATTTTTTTAAAAATGGTTATTAAGTTGCATTTTTGTATGGATTCAGGTAACAGGCTGGTGACAGGCTTAATAGTATGATCCGGATAGCCCGTTAAACATGTGCCCTAAGCAAAAACCATTGGATACTTACTGGATATTCACTGGATGGTTTATTTTTATTGCCTGCGTAAATCTTCCTCAGGGTTTGCAGGGACTCCTCATGTCGTCCCTGTTGTAGCAGATACTTTGGACTCTCAGGTCCAAAAAGCATTAACAACGCTGATATTAGGAAGGAGCTGGAATACACAGCTGACAGGAGCCTCCAGGATCGAAAGTAATATGATCCGAAATCTAACCGGAAGTCCAGGGGTAGTATTGCCCATGCGAGTACTGAAAAATAAATGAGTTTTAACCGACTTCCAAAAAGGAGTAGGTTTACAATTCGATGGTATGTTTTTTGTATGTATGTTACGCGATTACTACGTCGTTTGTGGACCAACTTGCAAAATTATTTTTTTATCGCAAAGGGTTTATATCGAAGTTGGTCCCATTGTCACCAAAAGGTTGACCAGGTGATAGGATCTATGAGGAATTAATAGACTGTTGATGTTAATTACTTTCCATAAAACGAAAAATAATTAATTATTTTTTAAACAAATTCAAATTCAAAGTTTTATTTCCAAAAAGGGTAATAATAACACTTACGGAATTGTCCCTACGTGATGACTACCACCGGTTCGGGAACTAACCCGGCGAAAAGAACCGGTGTAAGAAACTCGCACGGGGCCATCTTTTACCAAAAAAAAATATAAACTTAAGAAGAATGTTAAAATTAAGAATGTTATAGCTTTGGAAGTCGGTTTATTTTTTTTGTACCCATAAATTAAATAAAAGATGGCGATCCGTTAGAACATTTAAAATAAAGCGGAATATGTGCCTCACTTGAGAGTTGGGGGTGCGTTGCCAGTCGCCGAAATACAAACTTGTTTCGCAGGAATTTGAACTTACACCACTATAGTGAATTTTCTTAAATACATACTCACATGGAACTAATGCTGCCCCAGTTATTTGCAAGGCATTGGATACTGAGAGTATTATGTCTCTGTATTTAGCTGGTAATATTTCTCCTATAAATGTGTATGGCACTGACGCTGGGCATGCGATGCTGAAAATTTAAATTCCACTGTTACAAAACATGCCTATTGCCTTGATTCCGGTGACAATTTTATAATTTCGAAAATGGGTAGTTAATGGAATACTCAGTTCCAGTGGCGAAGGCTGGTTCTCCTTCATAGGGAATTCCTAGCCTGTATAATAGGTAGGGATTTGGATGAGGGTCTTGACAAGGTAAGTGGTAAGTGAAGCCGATAGGAATGGAGTTATAGGAGCCCCACGCCTCTGTTCCGTTCAGATCCAGTTTTAGGCTGGGACTATATAATCCGGAATCCGGAAGGCTGTAGAAAATTCTGAGCATTTAAAATAGAGCTATGCGCTAATACAATATAGTTGAAAATTGAATTCGACCATATCAATTTCTCATTGTATTTTATTATTGTAAAGCAAATAATTAACATTAAAAAATAGTAGCACTATGTGTTTCATTGTTCAGTTTGTTTACGTTTGGATTTAATTGGATCAACGAAGTATATGCCTTATATCTGCGCAATACTTGGGTAGGTTCTCATCTTATCATTGGATTTGAAATAAGGCCTCGCAAGCGATATGTCACATAGCGATGACTTATGTCAAATCCCATACATTTTTGATTTCGAAGTTCGCTGTCGAAATAATGGAATACATCTTGATTCTTGACTAAAGGCCCTGGTATGTTACATGTTCACTACATGAATGTCATAAGCATCTAGTTTCATCTGACATTCAAGAATAATATAAAAAAAATTACGAAGTTGAAATACTTACTATAAAACCAACATACAATAAATAATTAACCTTTATAATATCAACTCACCAAAGAGACGTCAAAAGTTTTAAAATTGTGAAACTTAATAAATTGGGCATAAAGGCAGATGTCACACCTAATATTCCAGCGGCTAGGGAGCTGCAAATTAGCATTTTCTTCCTTCCCTGTATGTCTATTAGGTATCCACAAGGAAATGAAGTTAAGATTACACCTAAAACAGCGATCAGTTAGTAAGTTACAGGTTCTGGTAAGTTTCTTAATGTAGTAGTCGGCGTTACTCGTAAGATTAACTAGTGGAACTTGTATAAAATTTAGTACCTACCCAGGTACTAAATTTTATAGGTAGTAAAGCTCGGTTACCCAACCGAGCTTTACTCGGAGTTCTGATAAATTTAAAAAAATAAAAATAATCACAAAAATATTTATCTCATAGGGATTCGAACCCACCACATTCAGAATTTTCGAACAAAGCAAAAATTATACATCGTACGCGTATGCGTCTTCTTGACATGACTCTATTATGTCAGTCCGATTGGCAGTTCAGTATTAAACTGCCCATCGGACTGACATAATAAAGTCAAAATTATTGATATAGTTTTGCACCACCAAAGAAAAAACATATATAGCTTAAAACTGCGCAGTTTCCCAGGGATGAGATTTAGCTTGATCGATTGTTCTCCCCCAAATCTCCCTGCATACTAAACACACAAGCATATTTAGCGGAACACAAAAAAAGGTCCATAATAAAAAAAATGTGGTTTTATTTTAAAATCTACTTACTACACTTCTTTTGTTATTTAAAGTTTCATTTGTTACACATAAAATGAGATCACATTACAGAACAGATTTTGCAAGTATAGGCTATTTGTGAAAAATGGTACATTTTGATCTTTTCATGTAACCGGAAAAGTGAAAATTAATATTAAAATAACAATTAATTAAATTAGAAAAATGGTGATTAATATCGCGTATTTCCTTCACGTGCTCTTATTAAACTTTCTACCCGTCTAGGCATACTGAGAATGATGTTATCGATGGTCTCCTGGGACAGTCTCCGCCATTCCTCAACTACGGCGATTCGCAGTTCACCCACGTTGGCAGGAGCTGGAATTCTGGACTTAACTTTTCTTTTCAGCAAGTCCCAAACGTGCTCTATTGGGTTCCTATCCGGTGATTTTGCCGGCCACTCCATAACAGTGATATTTATATCATTAAGATGAGCTTGAGTTACCCGAGTGGTATGCGGCCGAGCATTATCCTGCATAAAAACAATATCGTCACCGATATATGGAGCAAACGGTACGACATTTTCTTCTAAAACTTCTCTGATATAGCGGTCTGCAGTCAGACTCCCTCTGTCAATCACTACCATCTCTGTGCGAGCTCCCAAACAAATGCCCGCCCAAACCATTATTGATCCACCACCGTATGCAACTGTAGTTTCAAAATTTGTCTAAACGTATCGTTCTCCTTTGCGTCTGTATATTCTTTACCTGCCGTCAATTTGATTTAAGAGAATTCTGCACTCATCACTAAACAATATCTTACTCCATTGGTCCGCGTTCCTAAGTCGATGTTCCTGAGCAAAAGTTAACCTGTTTCTACGATGATTTACCGCGAGCCTTGGAGCCTTGGCGGGCACAAATGAACCCAAACCAGCTTCTTCGAACCTTCTTCGTACCGTATTGTTAGGGGTCCCTTCGGATTAGGCTTTTTAAAAAAAGGTTTATTCCCACAACCACTTTTATTAAGGAAAATTACAATAGTATATGAAGGGACCCTTGGGCAGAACCGTCAAGGCCGAGGACTGAAGACCAACTGAGACTCACAGCTAGAGTCTAGACCAGACTAAACACGGGATGTGCTGATTCGACGTTACGTCAGCAACAACCCTAACAGGGACGGGTCATAACGCCTCCCCCCTAAGATGTAACTTCAGGGAAACATCGAAGTTACAGCTGAAATTCTAAAATCTACTTCGAATATTATTAATGTTATCAATTTCTATATTATCTTCAACATTCTGTTCAGTGTCTTTAATTTCTATTATCTCACACTGAATATTTTTAGATACTTTGGAATTAGAGTCAACTTTTGCTAGATTCAATTTTAAGGCTCTGCTGCCGGGTTTCGCACAGTTATAAAATCTAAATATGGAATAAAGAAATATTACTATCACTATAAGTATAACTACTACGGAGTAATGTGTCCCGTATTCAACTATATGAGGATTTTCTAGAATATTTTCTGAGTTCTCAAGATTTTTAAGAAAAATTTGTTGATTAAATTTAATATTATCTAAATCAAAATGTTGTAGTTTGATAGGGGTCACATTCCTCGCGCTTAAATTTAATTTCTTAAAATTACAACAGCTGTCATTAATAAGATTAAAATCAGGTATTCCAATTTCCTATGGTAGCGTTGACAAAATCGTGTTGAGTTATGAGAGTATTGCTTTTATGATAACCGATACAATTACTAGGAAGTGACATAATGCCAGTACCTAAAATTTTAATTTCGGATGCTTCGCTATTTCTACAATCTATAGAGACTTTACCGGGTACTGACTGTACAAAAATCCATTTATTATTCTTAAGCGGTTTCCAAATATCTTACTCTCCAAAAATTAATTTAGTTTCACAATTTTCCGGGACTTTATCAATTACTTTACTCATAAACTCTGTTTCACATGTGGATTTAGTTTCTGTTACATAAATTATTGAAATTTCACACATATAGTTTTCGTTTAACATGTTTTTGCACCTACTTACATCTTCCAAGATACAATACTGCGATTTGCCTTTGGTCATTGCTATGTATTTTGAATGAGGTATTATTAAACTGAAAGAGTTGGGGTTGCTAGAGTCATGTGGTGTCGGTAATCCAATATTATGAAATAACATAAATTCCTTAATTAACACTAATGGAATTTGGAGAACAAAAAATATCTTATTATCTAATTAATAACTATCAATTTTAGAAATACTTAACATAGAACTCGTTGAGGCTATGTCAAGGCTCACAGGATACTTCATATTATTAGGTAAATGTTGATGGTTATCGGCAAGTTCTCTGAATAATTGCTGTGTCGTGATTAAAGAAGGGTGTAAAATATTTTGGTTACTGAATAAAATAGAATTAGTTATGTCTTCCAATTGGAAGGATAATGTTAAAATTGAAGTTTCTAAATTATTAATAACCTGGTTAATTCTGATCTGAGACCAGAGCTCATCCGTGATGATAGATATGTTACGTACTTTAACAGAGAGGTTGTCGATAGTATCATTCAAATTTAATTCGTTAATTTTAATTTTATTTATAGTATCGTTATACATCGACACGGTAGATGTGGTAAGTAAAATATTATTTTTATAAGAGAAACTAATTTATTTTGATTATTAAACAATACTTTTATAGCCTCATCGTATTTAAGACCATCATTTTCATCTAAATTGCCAAATACATGTTTTATTATTGAGCCTATTCCACTCCCCCAAGCACGCTTTGATTTCATAGTAACTAAATGGGATACAGAACTAAATTCCTTATACATATCATTATATCTAACAGCTAGCGGCTAGAGGAGATGGTGACAATCGACATTACTAAATGTCGTTTCCTCACAAAGATCCTTAACTAATTTTATAGCATAGTTTATATTTTCAATATGTGTACTTAAGTGAGATATGTCCATTGGCATCAAGATATTTAATTTCCCGTTAATAACGCTGAGCTTGCCAAGATAGTCGAAATAGATCCCTGGACTTGATTTAAATTGTTGAACGTAATGATTTTGCTGACTTTCAGCATGTTGATGAGTTCTGCAAGAATAGAACAGTATCTTGCTATTGTAAATTATAAAAACTAATATTATATACTTAGTGTGCACTAGTATGAAGAGTAAAAAAAGTAAAGTAAAAGTAATTACTAAATAATGTATAGGTAAGTATAATAAAGTAAAATTTAAATGTAAGGTGTGCATAAAAGCAAACATTTTACGAACTCTGCACTTGAGCAGGTTTGACCTGGTCATAGTGGTGTACGACATGACGTCGATTAATTAATATTGTCAATGTATTATTACCATTAATCTTAATTATTTTATAGGGGCCTTCCACACTGGGGACAGGGCTTTCCGCAGTCTTAAATGATTCTTTACGTAAACGTATTCGCCAGTATGATAGCTAACTGGTGTTGTCCGTGTATCATAATATGTTTTGGAACTTCCTTTATATTTATTGATGAATTCTACGGCTTTTTGCCCGGAGTATTTGAGACGATTCTGCAACATGCGGACATATTCAGGGTATGTAGCCCCTGGGGATTCGTTATAAATAGAATTTGGTATAAATGGTTTATTACCGAACATTAATTCATATGGTGTGAAATGCGTATACTAATAATGTAGTAATAATGCGTAATGGACGGATGTATTAAAAGCCAGCATGGCAGTTATATATATATATATATATATATATATATATATATATATATATATATATATATATATATATATATATATATATATATATATATATATATATATATATATATATATATATATATATATATATATATATATATATATATATATATATATATATATATATATATATATATATCGGGGCCAGTTTGTTTGCTCCTCATTAATGTATGATTTTAAATATTCCTTAAGGGTGGAATGGCTTCGTTCAAGAGCTCCTTGCGTCTGTGGATGGTAAGGTGAAATCCCAAAGATTTTTAATTTTTAAGAATTTGCATGTCTCTTTAAATAGTCCAGATGTAAAATTTGTCCCTTGATCTGTGAGGATTATTTTAGGTATAACAAAAATTGAGATGTAATGAAGGAGACATTCACATGTTTCCTCCGCGGTTGTAGTCCTAATAGGATATGCTAAAGAGAATTTCGTTAGATCATCTTGAACTGTTAATATATATTTTAATTTACCGGGACCAGATTCTGGAAGTGGCCCGACAATATCAAGAGCTACACGTTGACAAGGTTCTGTTGAAGTACTAGTTATTTGCATGGGAGCGCAATTTATTTGTCGGAGTGCTTTATTTTCTTGGCAGAATTTACATTGTTTAACATATGTTTCTATGTCGCTACGCATCCCTTTCCAATAATAAATTTCTTTTATCATATTATACATACGAGCAGAACCTAAATGGCCAGCAATCGGGACATCATAATTATCGTGTAATATTTTCTTTATTTCAGTCGGGACTGGTAAAAT
Organism: Phengaris arion; assembly: GCA_963565745.1. Classification (NCBI taxonomy): domain Eukaryota; kingdom Metazoa; phylum Arthropoda; class Insecta; order Lepidoptera; family Lycaenidae; genus Phengaris; species Phengaris arion. The sequence goes on from OY751431.1 coordinate 34,774,242, forward strand.
AATTTTATTGTGATATATTTTAATTTTAATCTGCGTATTATGAAAAAGGTAACTTTAAATATTAAATATTTTAATAAATGAGTGTTTTTCAAAAGGATTTTTCATATCTGATATACCTATTTCGTTGGTATTTCCGAAAATTAATAATTCATTACGAATCCTCTTTAAGGTTTCAAATATTTCTGGATAGGATGCTTCGTCAAAATGATGAATTTTATAAAATAACAAATAACATATTTTATTATTACGTTCTATTTTATGGAAACCAAAAAGCTCTCTTTCAGAATTTAATATTGTTTGATTTGTTTCAGGATCATTCAGCATTTCTTCAAGATAAAGGTTGGATTCATCAAGGTAAATAGATGTTGGTACAAGAATTACTTTAGCCGGACATTTCAATAAACTTTCGTTATATTCTTCGATTACAGTATTAAATGTTTTACTTTTATCCAACATTGACTTTAAGAAGGTAGGATAATCATCTACAGGAGCATCTGGATTCGCGTCAGTGGAAGGAGTTGGCTTGGATGGTACTTCAAAATCTGGTTCAGCGATAGGCTGATCGCCAGGCTCATTAGCCACGGCATTTTCGAGGCCGGGTGGATCAAATGGATCAGGAGGAGTATTCAAAAGTTCCGATGGAGATTCAGTATTTTCTACAGGGATTGGATCGGGCAAGAGATCTAAGAGGTCTCTCTCGGGATCAAAGGATGGCGATGTCACTAACAAATCTGAAAGATCTCTACTGGTGAGTACGGTTGTTCCTCCTGGGGCTCTGGTGCTGAAGGAGATGGGTTTTCGGCTTGGATTGGGTTCACGGGGTACCGGGAAAGAGCGTCGGCATTTGTATATATTTTACCTTTTTTATATTGAATATCATAATCAAATTTTTCGAGTTTTAGTCTCCAGCGAATTAACCTAGAGCCCGGATCTTTACAGCAGAACAGCCAATTCAGCGGTTTATGGTCTGTAATTATTGTAAAACGTCGACCAAACAGGTAAGGCCAGAAAACCTTTGTTCCGAAAACTATCGCTAAACATTCCTTTTCAGTTACTGAATAATTGGTTTCGGCTTTTTTTAAAGTTCTAGAGGAATAAGCTATGGGACGATCTTGACCAATAGGACCTTGAGACAAAATTGCAGAAATGGTGTAATTGGATGCATCACAAGTTAACAGGAAAGGTTTGTTAAAATCAGGATAAGCTAATACCGGAGCACTAATAAGATTTTTTTTAAGAGATTCGAAAGAAAGTTGCTGTTCCTTCTTCCACACGAACGGAACATCCTTTTTCAACAAACTGGTAAGTGATTTTGCTATTTTAGAAAAATTAGGAATTTATCATCTATAATAGGAAACAAGGCCTAGGAAGGATTTAATGTCCTTAGGGGACTTGGCTATACCCAAGAAACTTAGCCTCGGTTTTTCTGGGTTTGGCCTTATGCCATCTTCGCCTATTATGTGCCCTAAATAAACTACCTCTTTACGAAGGAACTGACATTTTTCCGGTTGTAATTTAAGATTAAACTTTCGAAGTCTATCAAATACGGCTTTAAGGTTATCTGTGTGTGTCGAGATCAAAGGAATAGATTACAATATCGTCCAAATAAACAAAACATCGGCTGCCCTGTGGTCCTGACAGGCAAGTATTCATTAGTTTTTGAAATGTACTAGGTCTTAGGGGTTCTGAGGCCAAATGGCATACGATTAAATTGAAAGTGACCTTGAGGGACTGAAAATGCAGTTTTGGGTGCATCGTTGGCTGAAATACGAATTTGGTGGAATCCAGAAGCAAGATCTAGTGTTGTAAAATATTTACTTTTATCTAACTGGTCTAGAATTTCGGAAATTTGAGGTATAGGATAAGTTTCGCCTACACTTATGTTATTAAGCTTTCTATAATCTATCACTATTCGCCATTCGCGTTGTCCGTTTGAGTTAATTTTTTTGGGAACTACCCATATGGGTAAGCTCCAAGGAGAGGATGACGGCTCTATTATGTTATGTTCAAGCATTTGATTTATTTGTTTTTCAACTTCTTGCTTGTGACATTCGGGAAACCTATATGACTTGGTATGTATTGGAATTTCGTTATTTGTTCTGATGGTATGTTCTATTGCAGACGTATGTGTGAGTTGATCACTGGGCATATGAAAGATATCCGGATATTGACTACAAAGATCAACAAGAGCATTGAGTTCTTCTTTATTTAAATGATCTGTCCGAAGTTCTTTTATTACTGCTTCGGATCTTTCTGGGGTAAATAAACTACACGTATTTACCGGATGTAAAGGAAAATTTAAAGGTTCAATATGGAGTTTTAGATCTCCTTTAATATGTGCATAATTTTCAGAGGTATTGGCAATAGTTAAATTAACGCGATTATTATTTTTGATTTTAACGATGCAATTAGATATAAATAAATCTTCCAAAAGATGTTGATCAACTATAACACCCTCTTTTAAGTTAGTTTTCTGTATTGAACATTGAATAACAGCTTCACTTCGAGGTGGAACAATAAAGAACGGTTCGGTGAAAAGTAATTTAATTTCGGATTTTCTTATTTTTAGTATATCATTCGTGTAATCTATTTTGCAGCCGAATTTTGTTAAGAAATCTGTGCCTATAATACCATCGTAAGGTAAGCTAATCTCTTTTATCACATGAAATTTAAATACTAACGGATTTTTGTCATTTAATTTTAGCCTAAGTTGTAAGTGACCTTCCGTAGAAGTCGGTTCATCGCCTGGATCTATGCCTTTAAGTTTTACAGGTTCTTTAATTAATTTTTGACTATTTAATATACAGGTTTCTTTTATTAAACAGATCGACGAGCCCGAGTCGACTAACAAGGATAAAGGGATATCTGAAACTGAAGATTCTACTAATATGTGAGGTAAGCGTCGCTTAGTTGTATCGATATTAATTTCGTAAATTTCTTTTTTTTCAGGTTCAACTACGAGGGAGTCTTCGGTTTGGGGCTGGTTACCCTGCTGCGTGACTCTGAAGGATGCATCTCCGTTTTGGGGCTGATTACCCTGTTGTATGATGCTGAGAGAATTATTAGCGTTTCCATTTTGGGGCTGGTTACCCTGTCGTATAATGCGAGACGATTTATTAGCATTTCCATTTTGGGTCTGGTTACCCTGTCGTATAACGCGAGATGATTTTTTAGCGTTTCCATTTTGGGGCTAGTTACCCTGTCGTATAACGCGAGAGAAAGTTTTCGTGTCGATTTGAAATTTAATTAATCCTGCACGACACGAGAGCGAGACGGAATTTAGTTTAAATTATTACTACCCGATTGGAATGAGTCATCAACGTGTTGATCATCATGTTCATTCATAACCAAATGCATTCGATTTGGTTGTTCCCGGAATTTTTATTAAAACGGCTGTTATTGTATTCTCTTTTCGTGCAATCTTTAATATGATGGCCCGTAGTTTTACAATAACGACAAAACACCGATTGGGTTTTGTCTGAATAATTATTATTATTATTGTTGTTGTTAAGGCTACTATTTGGAGAGTTAAATCTTGGCTGATAAGAAGACTGATTACGTGACGTGCTTGGCTGTCCATATGATCGTGAGAAAAAAGGTCTGGGTCTCAAGTTACTTTGATTATTATTTAACTTCGATTCTCCCAACTGACGTCGTTTGTAAAGACTTTGTTGTATGCGCTCCTCAGAGATCGCAATATTAATAGCGTCATTTAAATTTTGCGGATTTCTGCAACGGTACATCCCCGTATCTCGAACATTGTATGTTCGAGATACGGGGATGTAAACCAATAAGAAAATGATGAAGCGCTAAAACCTCCATGGCCGCTGAACGACCAGGGATTTCTCTTAGTGTGCAATTGGACAGGGTTACCTCAGTCAGAAGCTGTGAAAGATAGGTTTCTACGCGTAAATAATATTGTGTAACGTTTTCATTAGGACCCTGTTTACTTTCTTGCAAGTCCATAAGTAAATATGTGAGCATAATGCTTACGTTCACAAAATCGGTTTCGCAGGAATTCTTTTAATTGGTCCCACTTTTTGAATTCTTTGATAGCACAAGCAAGCAAGAACAGTAACGAAATAGGATTGGCTTTTGTACCTCAGTGGCCAAGTCATAGGCGTTATTACAATTTATAATAAATGAATTTACGCACTCCCGGGAACCATCTAATGGTTTGATAAATTTAAATAATGTATTTAGATCCAGTTCGACCATCATGGCACTCGTACCCGAAGCGGTTCCCTTTCGGGTCGTTGCTTTGGGAGAAACAGGAGGGTTTTTGGCTGTGTCAGATGGACCAGCTTCCGATTCGGACATAAGAATGTTAAGATTTAATAGCTCACTTTTCGACATATTGAAAAATATTAATAATTAGAATGATAACAAATTAAAATAAGAATATGGATTATCTTAGTGGAGTACCGAACCCTAAATCTAGGTAACCTTAGAAGGCTACTAAATGTAAACAGTGACCAAAGACTCACATGGATATCAGCGCGTGGGCGGCGAAGATAAGCTGCACGGCGACTAGATGCATGCCCGCGCCCGGCCGGATAGGATGACTCGTTCACACGGTTATAACTTAGGATTTCAACACTATGCACATGGAATTTTCACTTTTCACTTTGGCTTTTGCTATTAATGACTTTATGGATATTGGAAATGAGTTGGTTTCCTCACTGCACTTTCACTAAAGATTTTTTTTTTTACGAGTATTCAGTTTTTCACTTTCTTAGGATAACTTTCCAGCATTAAACGGCACTGGGGAGATCCGATCCCACCGCTGTCACCAAAATGTTAGGGGTCCCTTCGGATTAGGCTTTTTAAAAAAAGGTTTATTTCCACAACCACTTTTATTAAGGAAAATTACAAC